>CM024678.1:3037006-13037006 GCA_014182725.1 Eucalyptus brandiana
CTGCACAAAATTGCACTAAGGAAAATTTTGATAGGTTAGTTTTTTTTTTTTTTTTTTATAAATCATCTTAGGAGTAAATCATTGCGGCTTACCTAGCATTGCTGTAAATTCAAAAGTTGTCCAACATGCATAAAAATCGACACCTATGGAAAGAACCAATGATGTGGAAGAAATTCAAGGAAAAGAAGTATGGAAAACAAAAAACTCACGAGAAAAGATAGTAGTAATAGGCTACATTGTACAAGTTGAATTTAATCCAAAAGAATATGATAAGTGGGGTGCGTGCATTTGCAAATAAATAAAATTAATAAACTTGAATTCGCACATATGATAGATGACACAAGAAACTCCTTTTCCTTAGTAGCAGTCAACAAATAATGAGAAATAATTATTTTCTTTCTTAAGTAATAGTTTTGTTCCTCCTATCAATACATGAATACAATTTTTTTAAAGAATTTGTTAAACAAGCGTCTCTTGAATTATTTGTTAAGTGACTAACTGAGGAGCTAATTAAGAAAATCTAAACTCTTTGCCAACAAAATACTAGTTATGTGGCTGCTCGCACAACAACCCCTTCTTCTACTATTTTTATTTTTATTTTTTATAATATAAGTCGGGAGGTTAGACCTCATATGGAAAGGAATTATGTTCTAGGCGCTTGTATATGTGCAGCAAATGATGGGTCTGTTCAGGTGACTTTTAGCGTCACCTTTTTTTCCCCGAATCTTGCAACTCCTACTGTTTGATTTTAATAGGTAAAAAGAAGCTCCCGAAACCTTTCAAACAGACAGATACTGACGTATATGAACATGTATGTTTTGTCATTATTTTCTCGGATATCAAATATTTCTTTCGTTTTTCAGATTTGAAGAGAGAGTAGCAAGTGAAATAGCGTACGGAATCATGAAAAATTGCGTTAAAATTTATTGCCTAACGATGCTTACCATAGTCGCCCATGAATCTGCAACCCGCATCACCATGCTAAAGAAATCGAAGAAGCAGAACAAAATGTCCACCCAAAAGTTGAGATCGAACCCATCGGCCATGATGTTATGGATTAGCTTGTAGTTGTGGGAGCTGCTATTATTCTTCTCTTTGCCCCCAAAATAATACGAAACCACGTCTAACTATGAATTGTGCAAAAATCCTTGATATCCGATGCCTTTGGATTGATCAAACATACAAATTCATGATGTGTTGGAAGAGTATGGGCATGTTTATTTGTCTTTCTGTTCAAAAAGTGTTTTAGTAACGAAATAAAAAAATTATTTCTGTTTTGGGAAACAATTTTTGACTAGAAAGACGCGTTTGGTAAACTTGTTTTGGAAATAAAAAATGAATAGAAACAAATTTGGTAAATTTATATTCTTTTTTATTTCTTTTAATTTTTAAATATTTTTATTTTATTTTTCCTTTTTTCCTTTCTTTTTTTTTTCTTCTTTTGGCCTTGGTTGGGCTAGCTCGGCCTCGCCTTGGTTGGGCGAGCTTGGCCTCGCCCCAGATCTGGCGAGGCCGAGCCTCGCCAGGGGTCGGCAACGCTCCGGCGAGGTCACCGGCCCTCGACAGCCGATTGCCGGCCATGGCAGAGGCTAGCGACCAGCCAAAGAAAAAAGAAGAAGAAAAGAAGAAGAAAAAAAAGAGAAGAAAAGAAAGTAGAGAGAAAAATGTTCTTCAAAAGTGTTTCAGAACAAAAATAACTTTTTTTTGTTTCTCATTTCCGTCTCCTGGACATTTCCGTTCCAATTTTGTTCTAGGAACGAAAAAGATTTTTGAACAAAAACGCAAACAAACGCGTTTCTGTTCTTTTTTTGTTCCCAGGAACAAAAAAACAGAAAATTTGTTCATGAACAGATAAAAAGAACACAAACATGCAGGGCCTATGATCCCTTAATGCATGGATTGGTAGAGATATAAAATGGAGAATTGACTGATTTTGAGCAGTTCACAATGATCAATGTAGGTAAACATACAAATTTGAGCAATTATTCTTTTGCAACCTGTCCTCAACCAATCTAATTTGGCTAGTGGAATAATTAATAACCTGCACACAATATCGGCCATTATGGATGTGTAGAACAGTGCAATTATCTTCACAAGCCAACTTGTGCTTTGAGTTACCGCATCCTTTGAAGTCACTCTTCAGTAGAAATGGGTAGCTTGTATTGTGAATGTCACCATATGATGAAGTGCACCACTGATTACTTGGCTCGACATGACCAGTCATTGCTAGAAATAGAACAATAATGAGTAGCAACCCTTGACAGATACTCATGGAGCCGAGAGCATCAATCATGCCTCTGTTTGTCTTTGAGAAAGGGAAATTGGTAAAGAATTGTTGGTTGGGTGTGGAGGAGGTGCATTATAAATAGATTAGAAGAGATTGGAGGATCCTTGCTTGATTGGAGACTTGGGAGTCACCTCGTCCTATATAGAAAAGCCCAAGTTAGTTGACGGAACAAATGGATGCAAGTCGAGAAATTAAAAAGGTGGGCCCAAACTGAAGTTCCATTATTAAAGGAATGGCTAGTGGCCGTCCCTATTTGAGACCCCCCCTTCCTTTAAAGCACATACATATATTTAGTGCATCTAGAAAATTTACACCGATAAAGAATGCAGAGGATCTTCTGTTCGGTTGTCAAGTCACGAACTTCAAATATAATTCAATTGTTTACATGGTCGAATTAATCCATGAAATAAAAAAATTAAAAAAAAAAGAAATGTATCCCATGTGATATAATGCATGAGAATTTGAAACAACAATGGGTCCTAATGACTTTCAATATCATAGGGTCTTTCCATTTTTCATATTAAAAGTTTTGTAACCCGAATAATTGACGGGACACAATATAGGGATAATTTTCTTGGCTGGAATCAGAAGGACAAAATACTTTAAAAATAATTGAAGACAAAAGCAACCCTAATAGCCTTTCATGTGGATTGGAGATTAGTGTGTGAAATTAGTGCCGTCGCTTCAAATTAGTGACATCCCTCTTTTGATGTGCACTTCTAACTAACTCTGATCAATTGATATAGTGGACCTATTTTTTAAAGATAATAAATATAGATATGCAAGAAAACTTTGCTTTGCCTATGAAAATAGATTAGCAGTGTGAGGTTAAAGTTGCTAACTAAGGAGATATTTGTTGTCGTGTGGCCTTCTGCACAAAGGAGAGCCATAGACTCGCTTTTTGAAAGCCGTAAGGAGAGCTGCCGTAGGTGGCTTTTTTTTTTTTTTTTTTTTTGAGAAGACCGTCGGTGGCCTTTTACTTTGTTGAACTTTCCGCAAGAGAGAGTTCAAAGGTAAGAAGACATGAAGAATTAATGGACTCGCCTTTTGCAAGCCCAGGAGAAACATCTCAGGTTCTGAGTGATTTAGTCGCAAGGCATTTGTCGTGTCTCACATGTCCGTTGTTTTTTAACTTAGAAAAGGGTGTACGATATATAGAATCTGTTGAAAGTTTGTTTGTAAAAATAAACTAAGTACATGTTTTCTTGTCCCACGTAGAAAAAGTGAGTCAATTAATAAGTGTAGAGCTTCTTTAGTATATCTAAAGAGATGATTGCGTGTGAGCTAGACCTCACCATACCCACACCCACGATTATTTGGTGCACTTTACATGCTTGCGCGCCCGCGGTTTAATTAGCATTAACCCATTTGTTATTTTATTTTTTTTTCTTTTGTATGTTAATCTTATTAATTTTAATCAATTCAAAGGTTGTTTTGTTTATTGAGAATTTTCGAAAAAAAATTATTATTATATTTTAATATTCCAAATTTTTGTTTGTATTTTTTCAAGAGAACCTTTGAAAAAGATACTTGTTTAGTTTGCAACTTTTTCTAGAAGGATTGCATTTGTTTGTTTTTTCTTCAACTTCTTTCGAATGGATGCCTTTGTTCATCTGGACAATTTTCAAAAGGACACGTTTGTTTTTTTTTTTTTTTTAATACCTAGGAACCCCGTACAGCCAAGGCAAATGCGCCGGATAAACCCCTGAACGACGCTAATGGAGGACCCACCACCCCAACATTGCGCTTAAGATCTCGTGCGTCCCGCGGGATTTGAACTCCTCCGTCCTAGGTAGACATCATAGGAGCTCTTATCTAGCTAGGCCACCGCAAGCGGTGGTGAAATGACACATTTGTTCATTTTTGCAATTTTTCACGAAAAGTTGCCTATATTTTAAGACTGTTTTATATATACATGTCAATTTTTAGAAGAACAAGTGTGGGATCATTTTTTATCTTTTCGAGCCTTCTTTCTGAAAACTACAGCAATCATTTCAATTGTTTCCTAGAGAGATCTTGAAGAAATACTAGAATTGCTATCTAGTATTCTCATTTTTGAGACTTTGTTGTATCTTGGAAGATATTTGCTGGTAACCATTAGCAACTTTGTGAGAGTAAATAAATCCTTAAAAAAAGTGATATTACGCCTCAAAATTCGACTAGATTACTCTAAAGATCCGATTTCATTATTATTATTATTATTATTATTATTGGTAAAGAAACAGAAGATCCGACTTCATCGTTCTATCCAATTCTAAGCCATATTTTCCCAACAGAATAACATTAATATAACCTCGTGACACTCGTTAAGCATGCTAAAAATAACAACTATCATTTTGTACAAAATACATATAAATTGAACATAAAAAAAAATGACTTATACAGGTTGCTACCGGCATGTACATATTACCTTAGACGAACATCTATTTTCTCACCCCCGAAAGATATTTAAAACCCTAATCAACACATCCTTAGAAACTTTTTATCGTCTACCATTCGAAATTGTACTAAAATACTGAATATTCGCTTGAAAGGTAGAGTGAGGACATATTATCCTTTGTGAGTCTTGAGCACCTCTTTGATGCTTTGAGGCATGGTGTTCTGAGTGGTAAATCCATTTCAAATGTGATAAGCGTGTTCTTCTCATTGGCTTTGTATTGATTGACCGACAGTAAAAAGACATTCATCACAATTTGTGGGTGTTCATCGCTAGAAATATCGTGCCCGCGACAGAGGAGACAACCCGCTGAATCTCGGCCATTTGATCCGAATGCTGAGTAAATAATCGAATGCGGTCCGGTGGGCGACTCAAGTCAATCTGGAGTCAACCATTTCAATGGTTACGATCAAGCAACCTCTGGTTCACAAAGCCATGTTGGACCCAACAAATCTTCAGGTTCAGGATCTTGGAAAGAATGCTGCTATATTCATAATTGTACTCTCTAGGCTCTCAAATCTTGAGTCTGTAGACAGTGCGAAACCAAAAACACCTGCGCATACCACTCGCAGATTATTGCATGGTGAGTTTAATCTATTCAAGCGTCGAAAACAGATAAGAAATCATTATAGATCAGGAGATTTTTTTTTCCATTTTGAACATTGATTTATACCCCCAAAAAAAATCAAATTAGTGGTTTTATCTAACAAGCAACGAAATTGATGCTCCATTCAATTTTTCAGCTTCAAGAACTTGCTGGCACTAGCAAAGAACATGCAATTCCGTGAAGCACATGGTGACACGAATGATTCTAGACATCCTTTGATTTGACAAGCCCGCAAAAAAGAGAGGAGTGGACATCACCTCTACACATAAATTGTTCTGCAGCCTCTGGATTTTCTCGTGTTCAGGGATTTCATGTCCTATTGCCTTAGAATGGCAATTGCTCTTTTCCAGAGCCAATGCGTGACCCAAAATAATGAAATTTTTGCTTGACCGGGAGTTACCATCGTCAGTGACACCCTCTTAACTGAACGCTGAAAAAAGAATTAGTCTCCTCATCATTAGGATCGTATTATAACAGAGGGAATATGTGTAGATGTTAGGAATAAATAACATTTGCTCTCTTTTCCATCCTAATTCTGATGGCATTTTAAACAGACAGTCCCAATTTGATTAAAAGAAATCCATTTTCAAATTAAAAAACAAAAACAAAAAAAAAAGCGAAAGTCAATACCTAGTATAGACCTAACATTTTATGATTTGTATCCAATGATAGAGCATTGTTACAGCAGATACTTTGAACACGTGTTTCAGCTCTACTTTTTCCTCTTGTCACAAAGGATGAAACAGATGGGGGTGGGATGTACGAAATCTTGGGGTGGATTGCGTTTCTATAACGAGGCAAATTGACTTCTTTTACCCCCACCCATTTGACCATAACCGCCACTGTAGATTTTCTTAAAAGATTGATCACTTCTCGGTCAAAGTAAATCAATTGCAAGAAAACAATAAAATAAAATTTGCTGCAAATGGTGGATAAAAAATTTCAATTTCCGCTAGCCAAATGCCGAGTGACTTCTAAATGCAATAATCACAAATAAAAACTACTGTGCGCCTGAGAGTCGAAGTGAATCATACCGGAGAGGAAGTGGACACTCGCAAGTATATACAAGGTAGCATGTATCGCAGCTTTTTTTGGTGAATATTCTACAGAAAACAAGTGATATTGTTAATAGATGACTGGATTGGCTAGAATTCACAGAGGATGAACATACAGAGTACGCTTCCCAAAGAAGGTTATTACATGAACCTACACACACGTCCGATCTTGGGTCCAAGCTTCGGAAGGGTTACAACATGGTTCTCTTAATGAACAAGATGGTATATCAAATTTTAGTGAAGCTAAAATTAATCCATGCTAAATTCTAAATGAAATAACTGTTTTGTTGATCAAACAGGGCAGATGAAGAAGTTCATCGAGTTAAACTAATAAAACACGGCCAAATATATGAAGAAACAAAGAAAATTTCATACAATTACTTTTCAATAATTTCATGTTAACTTCAAAATGGAATATGAGTTCTTTCAAATATAGACTTCATAGAATTGTTTCATCTAGGACCTTCTTCCTTTCCATTTGTATAAAATTTGTTTCTTGCATAGGCCGACATGTCTACTTTGTAAAATCTCTTGAAAATGAATTCATAAGTCGTTGATTTTAAGAAATCATATGCTAGTAGTAGCACATTAAGTAGCAAGATCGCAAGTTATTATTAGCTTTTTAATATTATCCTAAATCGTGTAATGAGGGAGGAAAATTCTCAATGTCCATCACTTGCCCCGCCGTTTTTGTCCACGCTCTCTTATCAATTTGTTTGTCCTTTGGAAGGATGATGCAAGAGAAAACAACTAAATGAAGTACAATAACCAAACGTTAACCTAAGAGCTGGAAGAAGACAATCTCGAAAGTAATTACTGTTGAGCTAAACTAGCTCAAGTATCTGCATACACAATAGTACATTGCGGGAACATATAACAAATACACAAAGCTTGAGCTAAACTAGCTCAAGTATCTGCATACACAATAGTACATTGCAGGAACATATAACAAATACACAAAGCTTTTCTAATCAAAATGGTGCATGGTTATCTATACATCATTTTTATCCCCAAAAGGAAAACTAGCGAAAAGTGTTGAAGTGCTTGATGAAGCTGCCAATGTTTCTAATTCCATCTCGGTTTTGTCATGGTCAATTGCCTCATATGGTGGGTAAAAAAGCGGTTTTGGAGGCATCTGAATATTACCAATATCTCCTTCAAGCATTTCTAAGACTTTGTTCATTGGAGGCCGATGATTGGGGTTTAACTGTATACACCAAAGAGCAGTTATTATCATCTTTTTTATCACCTTCCTTTCCTCTTCCACAACTTCTTCCATTTCAACACTTTTTCCTTCATTTACTCGGTCGTACACCCACAGTGGAAAATAAATTTGGCTCGACTGTTCCGCATTTGCATTTACATTTTTCCTTCTACTTGCCATTTCCATGAGCAACATTCCAAAGCTATAAACGTCTGCTTTATAAGATACACCACCAATGCTTTTGTAGAACAACTCAGGTGCCATATATCCCAAGGTTCCTCTTGCAGTAGTCATTGAGACTATGCTATAATCAATGGGATAAAGTTTTGCGAGTCCAAAATCAGATACTTTCGGAGTGAAATTTTTGTCTAAAAGAATATTGTGAGGTTTGATATCAAAGTGTAATATTTGCATGTCACACCCACGATGTAAATATTCAATCCCTCTTGCCACCCCAAATGCGATCTCATATATTTTCTTGTAATCAAGAAACTCATCACCTTCCTCAATGAAAATTTGCTTATCCAAAGATCCATTCGACATGAAATCGTACACAAGAGCTTGTTTCGAGCCTTCAAAGCAAAAACCGATGAGTTGCACCACATTAACATGGTGAATTCTTCCAATAGTAGCCACTTCATTGATAAAATCTTCGCCATGGGCCTTCGATTGTTTCAAAATCTTGATGGCCACTTCATTGCCACTTCTGAGCATTCCTTTGTATACAGAACCATATCCCCCTTCACCTAGTTTGTGCTTAAAATTTCCAGTGATCTTCTTAATATTCGAGTAAGAGTACCTTACAGGCAAAAAGTTATTATGAGCTTGCAAAAATTCTTCGATATTCTTGTCCATTGCTAAGTGCCTTCTTTTGTACTTGTAGATCAGAAATATTGCAACAAATGGTGTCCCGATTACAAACTTCGCTACACAGAAAAAAGCTAAAAAAAATTTATAGGTTAGAACAAGTTTTTTTTTTTTTTTTTAAATTGTTGTAACAATAAATAATTGTGACTTACCTAATAGTATTGTAATCCAAGTAGTCCAAAATGCAATATCATCTAGGACACCTATGGAAGGAATGTATGTTGTGATAAGGAATTGAAGGAAAAGAAGTATGAGAGTGAAAGCACGAGGAAATAGAGTAGTAGCAAGTTACTTTGTACAAGTTGAATTTTGTCCAAAGGAATGTGAGAAGTGGGATGCGTGCATTTGCAAATAAATGAAAATATTAACCTTCGTTTTTCACATAGATGATAGATGATACAAAAATCTCCTTTTGCTTTATCAGTGGTCAACAAATCTAGAGAAATATTGCTTTTCATTTTTAATGAATAATTTTTTCCTCCTATTGATACATGAATACAATTTTTTAAGGTTGTTAACGAGTTTCTCTTGGATTATTAGTTAAGTGACTAGTTAAAGAACTAATTAAGAAAATTAAAAAAATGTAATTTATATGCCAACAAAAAAAAAAAAAAAAACTAGTCACATGGTTAGTCGCACAATGATCCTTTTTTTTTTTTTTTCGGTGGGAGATTTAGCCTTTATGTGGAAAGAAATTATAATCTAGACACATGTATACATTGCCGTACACTATATCACGTATATTTTGTCATAACTTTCTGGGATATTAGATATTACTTTCATTTTTCAGTTTCAAAGAGAAAGTAGCATGTGAAAGAGTGTACAGCATATTGAAAAAAGAAAGCGTACAGAATCATGCAAAATTACGGTGAAATTTCAGAGATGATCGGTACTTACTTCCATAGTAGTGCTTGTATCTGCAAACCTCACCACTGGTGGAGATACGGACTAACCGGTGGGAATGAAAGTAGTTATCTAAATGAAAGTAGCGATATAAATCAAAGGTGCAAAAGAAGGTTACAGAAGGTGGATCCCCGTAGTGGAGAACAAATCCATCGGCCATGATGCTATGGATTAGCTCGTAATTGTAGGAGCTACTGTTAATGTGTTCTCCAACCCCAAAATAATTTGTCCATGTCCACCTGCTAATGTTGCAAAAATCCCTAACATCCAATACTTTTGGATTGACCAAAACATACAAGTTCCAATTTGATGACATGTTGGAAGAGTATGATCTCTCATTGCATGGACCAGCAGTGATGTAGGATGGAGAGCTAACCGACTTTGAGCAGTTTGCAAAGATCAAGGTACTTACATTGAGAGGAGACAATGGCAATGACTGCCGAGGGAAAGAACAGTAGTTATCCTTTTGTAACCCATCGTCAACCAATCTAATTTGGTGAGCAGAATAATTGATGGATTGCACATAATATCGGTATTTAAGCAAGTATATAATAGTGCGATTATCTTCACAAGCCAACTCGTACCGTCTTTTGGGATTACTCGTTAGTCGAAACGGATGGCTTATATTATGAATGTTACCGCAGGATGAAGCGCTCCATCGATTACTTGGCTCGACATTGCTAGTCATTGCTAGAAATAGAACAAGAATGAGCAGCAACACTTGATAGATATTCATGGAGCCAAGAGCACTAATCATGTCTCTTTTGATCTTTGGGTGAAGATGTTTAGTGTTCGTGGAGGAGAGGCGCAATTTAAACAGATTGAAAAGAGATGGGCGATACTTGTTTGATTGGAGACTTGGCAATCGTCTTGTCTTATATAGAAAGGCCCAAGTCAGTCAAAATAATAAATGGACGGAAAGTCCAGAAATTAACCGAAACTAAAGTTCCATTATGAGAGGAACGGCCGATGGGCATCGCTATCTGAGGCCCCCTTTAATCACGTATGTATACAGTGTATCTAGAAGATTTACACCCACAAAAAATTTAAAGGATTTTCTTCGCATTTAGTCTTTCTTTATCCACTTCTATCGCCACAATTCTTCCACCGTCTCCATTGGGAAGGGTGGTTGTTGTGTCCCAGTCACATCCCATCAACAAATAAATCCACGTCTGTCTCCCCTGCCCAATCACTTATCTTCTGGTACGCTAATCTACCTTCTCAATTTCTTCTTCGTTTTTTCCTCCTCTTTTCTTCCATCTTTTTTCTTCACCCCCCAGGTCACGATGAAAAGGAAAATTGATGTATAGTTCTAGAGGCAAAAGATCAAAATTAAAAACTAACTTGCCTCGTATTATAATATTTAAATAATAAATCATATCTTCTTTTAATAGTTTATTATTCTTAGAATTGGTGACAATAATTCCACTAAAATCTCATGTAGTATCAAAGCCAAAGATTCTGAATTCAAATCTTTCCGAGTCTCATTTACCTCTCCAATTAAATTTTCATGTTTAGTATTAAGCAAAAAGGCCAAACTAAACGTAAGGAAAGTTGTTGAAATATTTAAATAATAAATCACACTTTCATTTAAGAGTTTAAGCTTTTTCAACAATCGACGGTGGTCTTACCAAGCCTAACACCTCAAAACTACTATTACTCTATCTTCTTTGAACCATTTCTATTTAGTTGGAAAAGTGTTAGAATATTTAAATAATAAACCATACATTTATCTAATAGCCATATCGCATCATCATTCGCCGAAACTTAGTTTTGCAATTTATTGGGCAGTTTGAAGGGCAATTACTTCATCAAGGTCTTATCTTGAAGATATTGACTTCAAGAATGATCATCTGTTTCGTCGCATGCATGGATTTTGTTTCTGTTCGGAGTTTGACCTGATTTAGGTTTGGTGTTCCTTGCGGTTCTGGCCACGAATTTGGAGTGGAGATGTTGTCGAGAGGTCTTCTTAGTGGTAATTGATGAGAAGGGGTCTATGGCAATCCAGACTTTCTGATACAGCAAGATGTAAGGTCTCTTACCGCAAAAGCAGATGCAATGAAGAAGAAAGCATACTGAAGAAGATGATCAGCAGCACAGAAAAAATAAAGAGAAGGAAATGTAAATGAAAGAAATAAATCAATCAGAAAATTCAATAAAATCTAGAAAGGACAGTCATTTTGTGGTAGTTCTTCCACGTTAGACTCAACTGTGCCATACAAGACAGTTGGACCACAATGTCAGCGATTTTTGGCTGCAATTGATCCAAAAGGCTATATCAAAATTATAATCTTTAGAACTACATTAGCAAAATTTGAAAGTTTATTATAAAATGATATCCATATAATAGGTTTAGGCTTGAATTTATAATTTTTCCTATATATAGATTTTAAAAATACAAGTTCAATTCGAAATTTTGTAGATTTTCTTCTTGGTTCTTTATAGGAACCCAAACAAGAATCGGGACAAGAAAATATTTTTCCAGTGAAACATTCAATTAATTAAAGTCGGCTTCATTTCTATTTAATTTGTTTTTAAAATGAAAAGATATAACTAAATAAATACATATATTGAATACGAAACTTAAATATAGTGTTAATTGAAAATCACAATTTATTATATTAAAATAATACGAGGAAAAAGATAATCTATTAAAATTGAATTGTCAGTGCATATAAGGTAAGATGAGACTATGTCATAAAATTACATCTTTGAAATTTTACATAATTGCCCTTGGATACAACGTATTGCAATTTACCTAAAGCAAACTGACATGGACTTTGATAAAGTTTTTTCAAAAAAGGCTTTGAGCAAGAAGCTCAAGATGGGATTAATTTTTATAGACAGTTATTTTTTTGTATATCTATAGAGTCCATATAAGAAAAGAAATTGGGGAGGCGGGCGCCTCCCCCTTCTCTTCGGGGTAATGTCGAGTGTATAAGCCAGGTTGATGAAGTTTCATTAAAGTACTCTAAAGTTCTACAAACCCGCCAAGAGGTCTTTCAAATATAAACTACACAGGCTTGTTTCATCCAAGATCTTTATTTCCATTTTTCTTATATAAAATACTTGACTGGACATTACTAGTCATTGCCAAAAATAAAACAAGAACAAGCAGCAACACTAGATAGATATTTATGGAGCTGAGAGCATTGATCATGTCTCTTTTTGTCTTAGCAAGAAGAGAAATTGGTAAAGAATTGCTTGGCACGCGTGGAGGAGGCACAATATAAAAGGATCAACACAAGATTGGATGATCCTTGTTTTATTGGAGAATTGAAATCGCCTTGTCCTATAGAGAAGCCCAAGCCATACAATGTGACAAATGCGCACAAGTCAAGAAACTAAATAGGTGGGGACCCAAACTGAAGTTCCATCTTGAGTGGATGAGTCATGTCCATTTTAGAATTTTACACCTGTTGAAAGTTCAAAAGATTCTTTATTCACATTCCATCATCGAACGAATCCATCTAAATAGTTATATTGGCCCCATTATTTCATACATACGATTAACTCTCATGCACGTATATGGAAACCACAAAACAACTATTTAGTCACCATCCAAAAGGAACATGAGCTTAATGTTGTAAGTTGCCAATTTAAGATTGACGAAGTTAGGAAGGAAAACCTCCACAGATTGAAGGAGGAGAATGTTGCTATTCAGCAGAAAGGGGCACAAAGCGTTATGACTGGTTTCTGAGTGGGCGGCGAGGCAAGCACCCAGCTAAAGACGGATTACAATCTTGAATGAGCCAGTGACGTCTACAAACTAGTTTCTTTGAACTACCTGCATGAATATTGCTCTAAATAGTTCAAGGAATTGATGGGAGAACTAGTAACAATCTGAACAATATCGGATTAATCCAGTGAAATAGAGTAATTTCCCCTCTTATATAAACCTAATACGAACTGATATAGTAGAGCAATAAAAACCAAGCATGCAAGCAAAATGCGATTTTTTACCTGGAAAACCTCCTCAATGTGAGGAGATAAAAAATCACGGGACTAGAGTCCACCCAAAAATCTTCACTATCAATAAAGTCGGATGAGCAAAGTTCTTCACTAGTAAATACTAGAGGTACATAGCAACAAAGACCTCAAAAACATCATTCTTGGCAATACGCATAAATTTCAAAAGAAATCAAGGATAAATCTAACCAAAAATGCAAATTTTGATCAACTCACGAAAAACCCGGTATAAGAAGCTTCTAACAAAAATTAAACCATCCAAATTCAAAAAGAGTGTGCCACTAACATGCTAACAAAATTTCAGCTCAATCAAACCATGAGCCAGCTTGATGTAAATCAAGCTAATCTCCAAATCTTAGATTTTCCGTTTTCTTTTTTTCTCTTGTTACTGCATCTCAGCTAACTTTTTTGCAGCTACCACTTAGAAGATAGTGAAAAACCTGATTTTGTTATGGGCTCAAACCCTTTTGAGCTTGCAATTAATTTGACTTTCTCTACATCAGAGTGAATCCAACTAACAAATTTTCCCCTTGTGACGATGTGGAGGGATTCATAATCCTTGCTATCAATTAGCAATGTTTAAGCTTTTATCTTAGTAGAGTCTTCGTCATCGTATCAGAACCATTATGATCCGTATGAATTTTCTCAAGTTCCAACAACTTCTTATCTAGAACATCCCTTATCCAATGAGATCTAACATCAATGTATTTCAATCTAGAATGAAAAGATGAATTCTTATCGAGATGAATTGTGCTTTGATTGTCACAAAATAACGCATACATCTTTTGCTTAAACCTGAGTTCCAAGAACTTCAGCCATAGCATCTCTTTACTAGCTTCGGTCATCACCATAAATTCACCTTCTATTGTAGAAAGTGTAACACACTTCTACAATCTTGACTTTCATGACTAAGCTCTGCTGGCCCAAAAAAAAAAAAAAAGAACGAAAATTAAACAACCAAAAGTAGATTTACAAGTATCAATATCTCCTACCAAATTGGAATGTATGTATCCAACTAACTCAAGTTTCTTGATCCCGAAATTGAATTTCAAATTACAAGTTCTTCGAAGATACCTCATGATCCATTTTATTGCATTTCAATGCTCTCTACCTAGATTGACAAATAATGGCTAACAATGCCAACTACATGTGCTAAGTTTAGACGTGTACAGACTATCACATATATCAAGCTTCCTACGGCTAAAACATAGGGAACACTTTCTATGTCATTCCCTTTATTAGTTGCAGGTCTTTGCTTTGCATTTAACTTAAAGTGGGCAATAACAGGAGTACTAATCACTTTAATAATGTCCATGTAAAATTCTGAAGAATTGTCTCAATGCACTTCTCTTGCAACAAGAACAAATTCTTAGCATATTTATCTCAGGTAATTCTAATACCAAGAATCTATTTCGCTGGGCCCAAGTCCTTCGTAGCAAAAGACTTGCTTAACTGTTTTTTCAACAATTTAATTCATTGAGCATTCTTATCAACAATCAACATATCATCAATATAAAGCAAGTAAATAATAAATTCAGTATCATAAAAATTTTGGACAAACACATAGTTATCCAATAAAGTCTTCTTATAGCCTTGTTCCATCATAATTGACATAAACTTTTTATACAACTGTCTCGGTACTTACTTTAGGCTATAAAGACTCTTCTTGAGCTTGCAGACGTAATCCTCTTTTCCTTTCACTTTGAGACTCTTTTATTGTTGTGCATATATCTCTTCCTCCAAGTTATTATATAAGAAAGTTGTCTTGACATCCATTTGCTCAATCTCCAAATCTAGGCTAGCAATCAAGCCTAGTACCACACGGATAAAAGATATTTTTAGCACCATAGAAAATATGTCATCAAAATCAATACTATTTCTTTGACTGAATTCCTTAACAACCAATTTAGCTTTGTATTGTGATTGTGAAGTTTCTTCATCATGTTTTCGTTTGTACACCCTCTTATTCTTCAAAGTTCTTTGGCCTTTAGGCAATTCATCAGTTGAAAAATATGATTATTATAAAGTATGGAAAACAAAATTCACGAGGAAAGAGAGTAATAGCAATAGCAAGCTAATTAGTACAAGTTAAATTGTGTCCAAAAGAATATGCGAAGGGGGATGCATGCATTTGTAAGAATGAAAATAAAATCATATACAAGAAACTCCTTTTGTTTTGTTAGCGGTCAATAGAAGATAGAGAAGCGCTCATTTTCATTTCTAGTTAATAATTTCTTCCTCCTATCGATACATGAATATTTTTTTTTTATGGAATTTGTTAATGAGGGTCTCTTGAAATATTAGTTGAGTGACTAATTAGGGAATTAATAAAGAAAATAAGAAAATCAAAACTCTAGACCAACGATTAGCTAGTCATGTGGCTGCACCATTTTTTTTTCTTTTTTCACATTGAAAGTCTAACCCTTATGTGGTTAGGAAATATAATGTAGGCACATTTATACGGGCAAATGATAATGGATCTCGTACCGGGGTAACTTCCGCTGTCACCTTCTTTTTTTTTTTTCAAAATCTTGCAACTCCCACAATTTGATTTTAATATGTAACACGAAACTCCCAATTTCATGTTGACGTAAATTAACATGTTTATTCTGCATAATTGTCTTGGATTTCAATTTTTTTTTTTCATATTCCATTTTTGAAGAAAAAGTAGCAGATGAAAGAGTGTTCAGAATCATGCAATATTGCTATAAAATTTCATTGCCAACTGATGTTTACCGCCCATGTACTCGGTGTATATCTTTCAATCAATTTGCGCCTGAAAATGTTGAGGTGACGGTCTAGTCATGTGCCACTGCCCTACGGCATAATGAGCATTTGACGTGGAAGAAATTAAGCGAAACTTGTTAAGGCTAGATCTATCCCTAGCTGATATTGCGGAAAATAAAAGAATTTAAACTAATATTGCAACTAAACAACTTCTAGTGACATATGGTGTAGTATCAGATTTTACTGGTGCGCAATTCTATCACAAATAAAATAAAAAGAGAATAAGAGATAGAGAATTACACACAAAAGATTATAGTAGCTCGGCTTTTGTAAATCTACGTCTACTCTCCCGCGCAAATAACCTATTGGCTAGATTCTACTTTTAAGAATCAATAAGAGGTTATAAGATCTAAGCAATGAATACTCAAGCTTGTATCGATAACTCTTTACACACTCTCAACTTCTAAATAATTACACAACGTTGCTCATAGAGACAAATATATTTGATCAGAAAACACTCTTTAAAAGTTTTGATTCTCTTGTATTGCGTTAAACCTTTCAGCTTCGAGACCTCCTTTTATGCTCCTTCCTATCCAAGCTGACCATTGGATATATCTCCAGAAGAATCACTCAGCCAATCTACTCGTTGATCTAAATCTTTGCTTAGAAGATCTGATTGCTTCAGAGTCATCGAGGATGAAGCTTCCCGTAAATTCTGCTACCCATCTGATTGCTTCAGGGTCATGATTGGAGTCAAGTCCACCTTGGAATCTTAGTCTCTCTCTCTCTCTTGTTGGTTCTGCCTCCCATCATCAAACAAATCCATTTAGACAGTCATACCGGCCCCATTATTTCATACATACGACAACCTCTCATGCGTGAATATAAAACCACAAAAAAAATTATTTAGTCATCATCCAAAAGGCATAAACAAGTAAAGGGAACATGAGTTTAATGTTGTAAGTTGCCAATTTAAGAAGATGGGATGAACCTTGTTCAGGCGAAGTGGAATTGGTAAAGAATTGCTTGGCGTATGCGGAAGAGGCACAATATAAAAAGAATGATAAGAAGATGGGATGAACCATTGTTTGATTGGAGACTTTGGAGTCGACCTACCCTCTAGAATAGACCAAGTTAGTCAACAGAACAGATGCACTCAAAGTCAAGAAATTTAAGAGGTGGACCATAGTTGAAGTTCCATCGTTACTGGAGTCCCAACGGCCTACTCTGATTGAGACCCCCTACAAAATCACCTACGCAAAAAATATACCAAAACATCGTTTTATACATTTGATCTTTCTTCTCCGCGTAATTGTTAGGTTGACATCCCATCAACAAACAAATCCATCGCTCTCTCTCTCCCCATCACTCTATCTTTCTTCATATTTTCTTCTTTGTTTCCTCCTCCTTTCTTCTTCTCCAACTCCCTTCTTCACCACCCGAGTCATGATCATAGGAAAATTCACATATAGTTTTAAGTAAAAATTCCAAATAAGGACATGAAGTACTTTCATTTTCTTAAATAATGGCTTAAAGTTGACTTTATTTCAAATAAGAAAGATAAAATTGCTATGTCATTCTGAAAGAAGGGCCAGAAGCGATTATGACTGTTTTAAATAAGGGCCTAGCCTCGTTGGCTCGCTGATTGGCAAAAATTCCAACCAATCAAGGATATTTTTGTCCAAACACAATTTAAATTTAAATTTAATAATATTAAAACTTAAAAAAGAAAAATTAACAAAAAAGGGAAATACATAGCCGCCCTATCGTTGGTGGGGCAACAACAACAGCCAAGAGGTCGATGATGCCTAGGCGAGGGCCGGCGAGCCTCAACAGTGACAGGAGAGAGCGGTGACCCTCTCCCAAATCTAGGCGAAGGTCGTCACTCCTCACCCTCGTTTAGGAGATGGTAGCCTAAACGAGAGCCTGAAGTAATTGTTGGGTCAACATCCCATCAACAATCAAATCCATCACTCTCTCCCCATCGCTCCATCTTTCTTCTTTGTTTGTTTCCTCATTCTTTCTTCTTCTCCAACCCCCTTCTTAATCACCCGAGTCACGATCATAGGAAAATACACATATAGTTTTAAGGAAAAATTCCAAATCAAGGTTTGAGATATCCTCATTTTTTTAAATAAGAGTCTAAAGTGAACTTTATTTCAAATAAGGGTATGAAGTGACCATATCAATCTCAAAGAAGAGTCTGAACTGATTATAACTATTTCAAATAAGAGCCTAGCCTCATAGGCTCATCGGTCGGCAAATTTTTTTGACCGATCAAGGATATTTTTGTCCAAACACAATTTAAATTTAAATTTAATAACATTAAAACTTAAAAAAAGAAAAATTAACAAAAAAGGGGAGACATAGTTGCCCCATTGTCAATGGGGCAACAACGATGGCCAAGGGGTCGCCAATGCCTATGTGAGGGCCAACAACCCTGCAAACTAGAGGTGAGGGCCTATTGGCCCTTGATAGGGACGAGAGAGGGTAATGACCCTCTCCCAAATCTGGGCGAAGATTGCCGTTCCTTGCCCTGGTTTTGGCGATGGTCATTGGCCCTCGCCTAGAATCCTCAAACTTGGGTGATGAGGTCTGGGGCCCTAGGCGAGGGTGGGCGACCCTTGCCTAAATTTGGGAGGGGGTTGCCGCCTTCTCAAGACCTCACCTATAATTAGCGAGGGTCGCCAACTCTTGTCCAAGTGCTGGCGACCCCGTCGACCATTGTTGCTGCCTCGTCGACAATGGGCTAAGGCGATGGTCCTTTGTGTGTCCTTTAAAAAAAATATATATAGTTCGCTTTTTTTAACGAAAAAATAGAAAAAAGAGAGAAAAAGGGAAAATTCTAAAAGAACAAAATTACCCTTCACAGTTGGTGAGTTTAGGCCCTTATATGAGACTGATATGACCACTTTATGTCTTTATTTGAAATAATATCCATTTCAAACTCTCATTTGAAATAATAAGGGCACTTCGGGCCCTTATTTGAAACAATATTTACTTCATGCCCTTATTTGAAAAAATGAAAATACTTCAAGCCCTTATTTAGAATTTTCCGTAGTTTTGAGGAACAAGATGAAAAACAATAACTAGCTTGCCTCAAAACAACTTCTCCACATAGCGCATCAATTTTGACACAGTACCATGAAACCGTGTTATATAAGCCTACTCATATGTTCTTTCGAATGCAACAATAACTTTGTTGCTTGTTAAATAAGTCCACCAATTTGTTATTCTCCGCAACGATTTCTTATGTTTTTCGACACTTAATAGATTAAAATGACAATACAATAATCTGCAAAAATATAACTATCACAAACTGAAATACAATGAGAATTCATATACAATTAGAGTAGAAAACAGGCTAGCGTAAGGACTCGTTAAATGGGCATAAGAGGATTCACACCCGATCTGTTATCTGGAAGTATCAAGAAAGATATATGGTTAGTTTTAAACTTCTACACAAGGAAGTGGGACATGTTCTTTTGATACTATTTTAATGCTTTGTTTGGGAGAGAAAGGAAAGGAACAAGGAGGTGGGAGGAGAATCATTTTTCCTCCAATTCACTCTCATAGAATATTCAACATTTTGAAAATCAATTTTTCTTCATGTCACGACATAGCACATCAATTTTCACGCATTACCATGAAATCATGTTAATATGTGTCAAAATATTTTTCTTATTTGTCTTCCATGGATTTATTCATAGAATGTAGGAATGCAATGTAGGATTACCAAACATAGAGTAATACTCAACAAATGCAGTAGAATGAGGTCATCGCAATAAGCATATCAATCTGTAGACCTGAATATGATGAGTATGCATAACTCAATGATCGCTGCAATATCTTTGATATTGAATTTCTTACCTTGAATATTTATATTCCACCACCAAGCAGTATGGCTACTTCATCCTAAGGTGTCTCAGAATTCGCCATTCCAAAGCCTAACTTGTGTTAACTCACATTGGAGAAAGAATGAAGTTGCCAATAGTACCTATTATGTGAAAATGCCACGGGTTTGCAGATCTCTTGAGGATGATTGATCCTCGGTTTTTCTGAAGGTGAATATGTCCTCTAAGGTAATTCTGAACTCACAATCTAACATTTATAGAAACGATGTAATTTAATCAAAGAATGAATCACAGAGAAAAGAAGTAACACTTACATATATGTTGTTTTTCTATTGGTGAAATGACTCCCTTGATCAAAGATTCCTTTCAATCATGTTAACTCTACGTGGCCTCCCTATCCGATTAGTAAGAAATCTATCCTGAATTGCAAAATGAAGGCAACCATGTCTTGATGCCTCATGCACATTGACAGATTATCTTCAGTGTCAGATCACATTTTTCAATATTTCAGTACTAAAAATAGAAAAATGTGAGAGCAACCAAAGAAATGTCGCTATTAATTCGAGGTGGATTCCTTTCTCATTGACAGTAACAGAAATACTAAGATCGGCCACTTTCCTTATTGCTTGACATAACAATTGAGAATACAGAGTCATTTTATTCAATTGGGTATCGACCATTTTCTTCAAACTTCATGATGGCTTTGAAAGTTTAGGGATGAAAGAAATGACTTCCTATCTTCACCTAAGAAAGTCACAGCCTTAATTTTACTTTTAAAAAAAAAAAAAAAAACAGGCAAAACCTTTAACTTACAAAGCTTTGAGAAAACTCAGTACAATATTCCATCAATTTGGCCACGAACTTCTGCAGATGAAACTTAGCCACCCTCCACTTTTTAGGCTTTGTTCGCCAGCTTTTCTGGCTTCCTCTTTGCAAATCTCTTAGACGAAACACTTAGCAGCTTGTTGAGCAACATTCCTTCATCTATAATCTTCTTCTTCACCTCATACCTGTGCTTAATTCTACTATCAAGTTTATAACAAAGGAATGCAGGGAAATCTAATAGCTTGTCAAGGTCGCATCCCATCTCCCCCACCAAATATTCCACTTTCTCCTCCAGAGAATCAGGATTGTATGGAAGTATTTGAGGATGCTTCTTACTCATGAGAAGCACGTCTTCACAAGAAAACCTGTAACTCAAGAAGAGCTCAATCAACTTCTGCATATTCTTACAACTTGTCCTAGTCACAGCACCTATTGCAACTGCAAATTCCTTCATTCTGTACTTGTAACCAATTTTTACCATAAACCTCAGCTTATGAACAACGTTCCCCTCAAAAGATAGACCCAAAAACAAAGGAGCTTTGGTCAAGAACTTGAAATTCTTACTGGAGTTCAGTCCACATTCTTTGAGAAAACTAATTCTGGGACACAATTTCCTCTCCTAGCTCATGGTAACATGTTAGGAAACACAAGCATGATCCTAAATATTTCCTGATCATCTAATCCCACAAATGGCCTCATTATCTCTACATGGCTTTCCAAGTGTTCCGCATGGTATTTCAAAATGGCAGGAAGTTTGCGCAACACCACCCTCATGGCATCCTCATCTCCTCCACTAAGTTCTAGAAGAAACTCCACTCTGGGAATCAATTGGACATCCAATCAATAACTCCGTCGGTTGTTAGATAAATCCAACGATTTATTCTTGTCTGCAATGATTTCTTACATTTTTTTCAACACTCATGATACAATAATCTGCAGAAATATAACTATCAGACAAAGTGAAATACAATAAGAATTTATATACAGTTAAAATTAAGCTAGCATAGGGACTCACTAAATGGGCATAAAAGGATTCACACCCCATCTGTTATCTTGAAATTTCAAGAAAGTTATACAGTCAATTTGTCACTTTTACACATGGGCGGGCCATGATCTTTTGATACTATTTTATTGCTTTGTTTGGGAGAGGAAGGAAAGAGGAAAAAGTAGGTGGGTGAAGAAATTTTTTCCTTTTTCCTCCAATTCACTCTCGCAGACAATTCAAACTTTGCAAAATTATTTTTTCTTCATGTCAGGACATAATATATCAGTTTTGACATGACACCATGAAACTATGTCAGCATGTATCAAAATAGTTTGTTCTTATTTTTTTCTCCATTGACATTTATTTATAGAATGCGGAAATTCAATGCAAGATTGCCAAAAATAGGATAAAACTTAAGAAACGTCGTAGAATGAAGCCACACACTAAGAATACCAATGTTCAGACCTAAATATGATGAGTTTGCATAACTTAATGATTACTACAATCTCGCAGAAATAGGAATTCTTACCTTGCCATGGTTATATGGCTATTCAACTTAAGGTGTCCTGGAATTCGCCATTCCAAAGCCTAACCTCAAGTCACATAGGAGAAAGAACGAAGTTGCCAATGGCACCTATTATGCATAAATGCCACACCTTTGCAGATCTCTTGAGGATAAATAGATCCTCGGTTTTGTTGATGATCAAAATGTCCTGTGAGGTAATCTTGAACTCACAGTAGCAATATTTTATGGAATGTAATTTAATCATAGAATGAACTGGAGAGAACTGAATTAACTCTCAATTATATGTTTCAGTTTCTATTGGTGAAATGACTCTCCTGATCATAGATGCCTTCCAGTCATGTTAACTCGTCGATTCTGACCATCCCAGTTAGGATATCTATCTCAATTGCATAACAAGGGCAACCATGTCTTGATGCCTCATACACAGTGACAAGATTATTTTCAATGTTAGATCACTTTTTTTCAAGATTTCAGGACCAAGCACAGAAAAATGTGAGAGCAACCAAAGAAACATTGCTATCAACTCACAGTGGATTCCTTCGTAATTGACGGTCACACATATACAAAGATCAGCCACTTTTCTTGTTGCTTTAAACTTAAAATGGAGCATACTCAGTCATTTCATTCAACTGGGATTTGACCTTTTTCTTCAAACTTCATAATGGCTTTGCAAGTTTAGGGATGAAAAAGATGACTTTCTCTTCACCTGAGAAAGTCAAACCAGAATTTTACCTCAAAGAAAGCAAAAGCCTTCACCTGATGAAGCTTTGAGAAAACTCAGTAACTAAACAATTCCCATGAATTTTTCCATGAACTTCTGCTGTTGATATTTAGCAATCCTTAATTTTTAGGCTTTATGTGCCAGCTCTTCTAGCTTCTTCTTTGCAAATCTTTCAGATGGAACACTGAGCAACTTCTTGATGGACATTCCTTCTCCTATAACCTTCTTCTTCACCTCGTACCTATGCTTAATTCTATTATCGAGTTTGTACCAAGAAATGTAGGGAAATCCAAAAGCTCGTCAAGGTCACATCCCATCTCCCCCACCAAATATTCCACTTTCTCCTCCAGAGAATCAGGATTGTATTGAAATATTTGGGGATGCTTCTTACTCATGAGAAGCACGTCTTTACAAGAAACCTAGAACTCAAGAAGAGCATAATCACCTTCTGCATGTTCTCACAACTTGTCCTAGTCACAGCACCTATTGCAACTGCGAATTCCTTCATTCTCTGCTTGTAACCAAGTTTCACCAAAAAACCCAGCTTATAAGCAATGTTCCCTTCAAAAGATAGACCCAAAACAAATGGGCTTTTGTCAAGAACTTGAAAATCTCATCAGAGCTCAATCCACATTCTTTGAAAAAACTGATTTTGGGATGCAATTTCCTCTCCTTGCTCGCACTAACAATGTAAGGAAACACAAGAATGATCCTGAATATTTTTTGATCATCTAATCCTGCAAATGACCTCAAGAACTTTGCATGGCTTTCCAAGTGTTCTGCACGGTATCTTGAAAAGGTAGGCAGTTTGCACAACACTGCTCCGGTTGCATCCTCATCTCCTCCGCTAAGTTCTAGGAGAAACTCCACTCTCAGAATCAATTGGCTATCCATGTCAAAGTTAAGAATGGGGGTATGCCTCACAATCAGATCAACCCCACCGTAGCGGCTCAAGAAGTTTTTAACGAGCCTTTCAATTTCTTCAAACTGCTTAAGAGACAAAGCCTTCCTTAAATTCACATTGTTGAGAACATGAACAATCTTTTCTCTAGGAATCTCACTGTCAGTCAGCAAATTACTTTTCCTCAAATCCAACTAGGAATCGCGGCTCTGTTAACATAAAGAGACGCTTGAGCTGCGTGGTCAACCATTCCATCTAATTTGTCCCGGACGAAGAGTCTCAAGGGATCAATTTCATCTGCTGCCAACACAGAAGGGCATTTCGCAACCAAATGGCAGAGCTCAAGGCCACTGATTCCAACAGATTTCAAAGAGGCGACACGAGCCCACAACGAACCGACAGACTTCAGCCTCAAATCCGAATCCCTAGTCACGAGAGATTCAGTCCCTTTCTCGTTGAGCCCGAGTTCATGAAATAACACATAGAACGCCCCCGAAAGGGCAAGACTTTTAACGAGGAGTACGACCAAATATTTCAAATTGCGTTCAAGGACATCAACCGTTCGATGGATTGTCTCTGAGAGCCACTCACCCCGGTTCGAACTCGATATAGGGTGATGAGTTGACGCGGCGGCACTGTACGTGGAGTAACGGCGCTCTCGATCCGATTCTGGACGGTTGACTCGAATCCAGCAAAAGGGACGACTTGGGAGAAGAGAAGGTTGCGGAGAGAGGGACGGAAGCTGGAGATGGCAAGTGCTACGAGTGGAGAAAGAAAGCAGGAGATCGAGCTAGAGAGGGAGAGAGAGAGAGAGCAGTCAATTACAGCTCTCTGTACAGTGCGTTTCCCGGTGACAGAACGAAGGATCGATGGAGATGACAAGAGGCTTCAGAGCTAATGGCGGGTGTTATTTCAGGACTCCGAGCAGGACCTTTTTCCGAAACAACCATAGCCCAGATCCGACCACGAACGGGTCTCAAAAGTATCGCGCCAAGATCCTTTTACGCTTCATTTGAAAAATAAATAATTTAAAAAAATATTTTTATAAAACGATTATATCACTTGAAATAATTATTTAATGAAAAAAAAAATTATTATCTACAACAATTTATATCTATAGTTGTCAATAAAAATATTTTTCATGCATTCACCTTCAAAAGCATACGACCAATCGTTTCTAAAAACCTTTTTTTTTTTCCAAATTATTCATTTCTCGCAAAATAAATGGAGCCTCAATTTAATATTTTGTATGTGACCAATAACTTACCCATGTGAATTTTACACTAACTATTCATATAAATTACTAACTTTATTCATAAATACGATAATCATTTTAATTTTATAACAAATTACATTTTGCCACTAAGGTAAGTGGTGTGATGGTAAGGGAGTCACTTGTTTTTTTTTACGAGGTCTCAAATATAATTTCCATATAAGCAATCCTCTAAACAACTGAAATTTCTTAAGTGCTAGCATTTTAATAGGATTATAGTGACAGGTTTGTCAACCTCAAACTCTGGATCTAAGTGGTACAAAGTAACTATGCCTCAAAACTAAACATTGCATAAGGGACATGAAAACTGTTATGGTAGTGTCTAGAGAGAGAGTCGCTAGCATTGGTGGCTCCTCATAGCCCTTTTACTTATTATAAATAAATTAATGACAAATCATCTCGTACATGAATTCCTCCTTTTCTCTTAACCAGTTAAACATGGAAGTGAGGCACCGACAGTTCATAAACTTTTGCAAAATGCTCGATCAGATGTGGCATCTTACTTGGCTATTATAAATCTTAGAAGATGTATTACAACGTAAATACTTTTAAGATGAGCAAATTTTATGAAACCTCACCAACAAAGGAGAGAGTGGCGAGCGAAAGATGCTGTCATGACAGATGTGGTGCCCACAGCGCTCAACAGGGATGACGGGCCGACGATCCTCACCGGGCTTAGGCGAGCGCGATGCGCCCCAGCCGCCACCTCTTTTTGATCTTAAACGCACAGAAACTTGATGGCTATTATCATGACGGCGGTCGTGCAAGCGAGGGGCGCCACCCTTCTCTCTCTATCTCTCTTCCGGGCTTGTATGATCGATGTCGAAGGTGGGCAGCAACCCCACTGAGTTAGCCTAAGGCCAACAAGGGATGCTGGCCCCTTGCCAGTTCGTGGGTGGTGCCGCCAGCATCACCTAGCCTCCCCCTTACTTCTCTCTCTCTCTCTCTCTCTCTCTCTCTCTCTCGGGTTTCTAATCTTTTATTTTAATTTTATTCCCTTATTTCCATACTCAACAAACAATCTAGTCGGTGATCTAAAAAATACCTAGTCCCATATGATGGATCAGCGATGCAATTTGTCACGTCTGCATTTCCGTCCATATTTTGACCGAAAGACTAACTTGAACAAAAATCATAGGGAAAAAGTCACCAAAAAATCTAAAATTTTGCCAATTATGACACATTTATTCATGACATATTTACCCAAAATTTTTTGGGTAAATATGTCATACTGTACAAATTTGGAGTAAATATGTCACATAGGTACAAGTTTGAGGTTTTTGGTGACTTTTAGCTAAAATCATATAATTCAAGAACTGAATTGGAAAAAATAATAATAATTTGGGACTTGACTAAACATTGCACTGAAGGTGCCTTTATACCTTCAAACATAAACCACAAGCTTGTTTTAATCAGATATCAGCTCAAATATGTGCGCTAGTTCTCACAACAATCAGATATACATTCAAGGAATGTAAAATCTAACGCAATATAGAAAACATATTCGCTGATTAAAATTAAAATCTCACGGACATGAGAATCGCTTGTCTTTGCTAGTCTACCTGAAGGGAATTGGTCGTATGCTTCATATTGGGACACTGTCGTCAGGGCATCTAGCAGCATTATTCATCAAAAAGAAGAGATAGACATCTGCAAAGTACAATCCCGTCTGACTGACCAGCATATCATTTCGATCGATGATGGTAAACGGCAAGTGGGCACCAAACAGATCAGCATCCTCAATGACACCATTCTCGTCACCTTCGTGTGGAAAAATGCCTCAACCATGATAGCGAATTGTAACATCAAAAATTTGATTATTCAAACAGAATGGAGCTTATTCTCTCTACCGAATGGTAGCTTTGCCCGTTCCTTTGTGTGGACGCCTCCTTCTGGGTCCGGTCCTTGCCTAACCCTCCCCTTCTACCTTCGTCCTCCTCGCGATGAAGCCGCGATTCCCCACCGACCCAACTCTTCCTTTCCCTGGTCTTCTTCTTAGTATTGACCAACCCTATCAAATCATATAACGTTCTCGAGCGCCCTTTTCGAACCCTAATATTCCGCTCATTTCTCTCATCCCTTACCTCTGGCCACTACCCACCCTCTTCCTCCTGCTCGCTTTATATTTCGCGTTCCTGTCCTCATCCATCTACTGTACCCCACCATCTCCTTCGTGAATCTCTCTCGCTGTTTTTACCTGGCCTGCCTCCCGTGCAACTTAGTAGTGAGTTCATCGACGGATTTGGTCTGCCCGAGCTCCATCCTTCACTCTCTTTTTTTCAAGGGTTTACTCAATGCTTTCAGCTGATCCTCTGAGACCCCCCTGTTCATGCCTCTGCGTCTGGACTGCCTTTTCTATTATAAGGTAGTCTTGTTTCCTATCTCTCAGCTTACTTGTAGTAGGTAACATGGCAGATTCTGTTACAGACGCGAACAGGTTAGAGGCGCTGTGTAAAAGCCTGGGTAACTTATGGTCTGAGGAGGATATTATCGATGTTACTCAAAGAATTTCTGCTGAAAAACTATTAGAATGCAAGCTTACACTATTTGGCAAGCTCTATTCTCACCCGAACGTTAATTTCCCGGCATTTCTTAGCACTATGAAATACGCTTGGAGGACGGAGAATGTCTCATGTACCGTGTTGGAACCGGGGTTCTTCTCATTCTCTTTCAAATCAGAAGCTGAGAAGCAAAAAGTCCTTAATACCGGGCCCTGGTCCTTTTCCAACAACCTCCTCGTGCTCCGACAATGTGATCCTGATATTCCTGACATCTGCTACAACTTCTCTTACTATTCATTTTGGGTGCATTTGTTTGGATTACCCTTCGGCAGAGTTACAATGGCAGTAGTTAGAGAGCTTGCCTCCAAGATCGGCGAAGTCCTTGAAGTGAAACTGGAAGCAAGAGGGAATAGTCACTATAAGGTTGGGAAGGCAAAAATCAAGCTGATCTTAGCTCATCCTCTTAAAACAAGGGTTGTAGTTAATTTGGGAACCAAAAAATTGTGGATCGAATTCAAATACAAGCGGCTGCCACACTTTTGTTACTCCTGTGGCAAAATTGGCCATTACGCCATTGCATGTAAAGAAATACAGTATAACACTACAGGCATTGAGGAAGACTTACTGGGCAACTTCGGAAGTTGGTTGCGTGCTGAAGTCCGAGTTTTAAGCCCTTATGGAAAAATATTTTATGGCCAACATCCCCAGCTCATTGAAGATGACGAAATAGTGCCGGAATCTCCCCTGGTTGGAGAAACCCATGCAACTCAGCCAGCAAATAACGTAGAACAACAAGCCCTCCTGTCTCTTTCCTCCCAATATCCCGCCGAGATACGACCTCAACAGCAACTTGATCACCTTGGCTCTTCCCGAACTCTCACCATTTTCAAAGGCAAAACTACACAGAAGCGGAATAGCAGCTGCTTGGACTCAGAATCGATGTTGACCTTGCACGCAGAACAACTAAAAGAAATCGAAAAAGAGCAGCAACTATGCCTAAAGTCAAAAAGAGATTCAGCTAAGGGCAAAACCAGGTCTACCAAGCTTCCTACATCTAAGAAAGGTAAATGATTTTGCCCGTATGGAGCTCAGTCCTCAAGGCCAACTACTGCTAAACGCGCACAGCTAATAGAAATTCCTGTCATGGAAGAAGATACATCATCTCAACGGGCTTTAGTGGCTAGCCCTAATAAGCCACCGGTGCGATCATGAAATTACTGAGTTGGAATTGTCAGGGGTTGGATTCTCCCCTGACAATTCGGTCTCTTAGAGTCCTTGCGACTCAGGAAAGACCCAACATTATATTTCTTATGGAAACAAAGAATCAAGAGCAGAAGGTGCAAAGACTACGAAGACAGCTCAAGGTTAATCACAGTTTTTTGGTGAATCCATATGGGTTATCGGGAGGTTTAGCTCTTTTTTAGGATGACCGGGTATCTATTTCAATCGACTCTCACTCCGAACATATTATTAATGTGCAATGCCTTCTTTAGGATAGCAAACAAACTATGCGGATTACTTTTCTCCATGCTCCTAATGCATTCCATGACAGAATTACCCTCTGGGATGAACTACAAAGAGTTAGTGCTTACAATCATCTTCCTTGGTTATGCCTCGGGGACTTTAATGAAATACTATACCATTGGGAAAATGTGGGAAAGAGGATGGCAAATCATCTTCGACTTACTGTTTTTAGGGATTTCTTATATGCTTGTTCTCTGATGGATCTGGAAAGCAAAGGGTGCGCCTTTACCTAGATGAACAAAAGAGAGGGAGATGAAAATGTTAAAGAAAGGCTGGACAGAGCAATTTGTACCCTGGATTGGAGAATATCTTACCCAAATGCTTAAGTTACAGCCTTACCAGCCATTGGTTCAGATCATAATCCTCTCATCTTGTCAACTTCACCCACACTGACACGTAAGTGATGAGAGTTTAGATATGAGCCGTTTTGGGCAGAAGATGAGGACTGCAAGCGAATTGTAAAACAAACATGGGAGGACTCCCGCCGGAAAAACATGGTTGAGAAACTAACCAATGTGGCTACTTAATTAGCGGCCTGGAGTAAAAAACGATTCCTCAACACCTATAAAAAAATCGAAAGGCTGAAAATTGAGCTTCAATATCATATGAACAACCCCTCTTTGCAGTATGATTAGTGCAAAATTCAGACTATCCATAAAGAAATCAAAACTCTATGGCGACAAGAAGAAATGTTTTGGGGCATAAGATCTAGAATTAAGTGGCTCAAATGGAGAGACAGAAATACAAAATTTTTTCATGCCACAACTATACAATGGAGAAACAGAAACTGTATTACCATGATGATGAATGCAGAAGGAGACTGGGTGAGGAATAATGAGACCCTAAAAAACATGACAGTGGGCTTCTTTAACAACTTGTACACTTCAACAGGTCCTCGGAATTTTCAGCCTATTTTAAATCATATTCCAATATCAGTTGATGCAGTTATGAATCTTCAGCTTACTAAAGCCGTTACTACAGAAGAAGTTTATGCTGCATCTCACCAATTGGGTGCCACCAAAGCTCCCAGCCCGGATGATCTAAATGGCCTCTTCTTTTAGCAGCACTAGCACGACATAGGCGGAGACATTCTCAGGGAAGTGCAGCTTTTCTTGGAATCTGGAACCCTCAACCTAGCCCTAAACAGAACCCAAATCACTCTTATCCCTAAAAACAAAAATCCAGAAAGATTAGAACAGTTTCGGCCCATAAGCCTTTGCAATTTTATTTACAAAATCATCTCGAAAATCCTTGCCAATAGACTGAAACCTTTTCTACCGAACATCATTGCTAAAGAGCAAAGCGCTTTTGTGGGGAATCGACAAATTCAGGACAATATTTTGATGGTCCAAGAAGTTATCCACAGACTAAGAACTAGAGATAGGAGGAAAAAGTTTCAAGCCATTCTTAACTCGACATGTAGAAGGCTTATGATCGAATCGAGTGGGACTTCCTACAGGAGTGCTTATGTAAGATGGGCTTTAACTTTGACTGGGTAAATTAGGTAATGCAGTGCGTTTCTATAGTGTCATACAGCATCAAGTTTAATGGTGAATCTTTACCCTACTTCACGCTATCTCGGGGTATAAGCCAAGGTGATCCTCTATCCCCATATTTGTTTATTATTGTAGCTAATGTATTATCACATATGATGAAGACAGCCCTCACAGAGGATACAATCCATGGCATCAAACTGAACCGAAATTGCCCAACCCTTTCCCACCTACTATTTGCAGACGACTCCATTTTCTTCCTAGATGGACTGGTACTGGAATGCCAAAACCTGGCATCTATTCTCCACCAATATTGCTATGCATCTGGCCAGGCCATCAATCTTAACAAATCTGGAATTTTTTTCAACAAAGGGTGTCCAAATAACCTTAGAAGAAATATGGTATCGATGCTGAGGGTTCCTGAAATTGTGAAAACTTGGAAATATGTAGGCATCCCGTCAGACTGGGGGGCCTCGAAAAAAGATATGTTTGCATGGATACTGGCCAAGGTAAACTCAAAATTGGAAAGTTGGAAAGAAAACCTCATTTCAAGAGCTGGAAAGGAGATTCTCCTCAAATCAGTAGTTCAGGCAATTCCTCAATATGCAATGTCAATCTTTAAAATCCCGGTCTCCATTATCAAAGCCATTGAGAAAAAAATTGCTAATTTTTTGTGGAGGAATACTAACAAGACAACTGGTTTGCACTGGAGAAAATGGGATATCCTAAAACTTCGCAAGGGAGAAGGCGGTCTTGGCTTTAAGGACTTAATGGTTTTTAACACCGCCATGCTGGGGAAACAAGCTTGGAGGATTTCTCAAGGTCCGAACACACTTTGGACCCAACTCATGAAAGGTCTTTACTTTCCCAATTGTGATTTTTGGAGAGCTGGGAAAGGTCCCCGTCTGTCGTGGGGCTAGCAAAGCCTTTTAGCTGGAAGAGATGCAATTGCTCCCCAAGTTATGTGGGCAGTGGGGAATGGGCAACATATTTCAATTAAAGAGGATAGGTGGCTAAAAATAGGCCGTATTGGAGGATTTGTGAGCCCATTTGAACCAAGTAAAGTTGCCGACTTGATTGATGTTGAAGCTGGACAATGGAAAGAAGACCTATTGCACTCTCAATTCGAAGAGCACCTAGTGACGGCAATCAAAGCAATACCTCTAGGCCTTCCAACAACAGAAGACAAACTGGTTTGGACACATAACAGGTCGGGAAACTATACGGTAAAGAGTACCTACTTCTCAAACAGAAAGCTAACTAATCATCGGGAGTCGATGCCAACTACATCACACCAGTTTAATCCAGACTTATGGAAACGTATTTGGCACTCCATCATACATCCCAAAATAAAATTCTTCCTCTGGAGTGCCTGCCAAAATGCACTTCCCACTTTGGATAATCTCTATAGGAGGAAGATTGTACATGAACCATTATGCCCAATATGTAAGCAGGAACTGGAGATGATTGAGCACACCTTGCTGCTTTGCCCCTGGACAACACAAATCTGGAATGAACCTTCTCTGCAAGCCTGAATACATCGAGTGGGCCTGACAAGATTCGATGAATGGTTATGCAAATATTTGGCAGGACAACGGAGCTCACCTAACTTTGAACTGGTTGCCACAATTTTATGGTGCATATGGAAGGATTGCAACCACTTCATCTTTAAGAAACATACCCTCAACCCGCACGAAACCCTGTTCAATGCCAAAGTATCACAAGAGAGCTTCTCAACTTGGAATAGAAAATCACCAAGAAGGAATCCCGGACAAGAAGAACCTGGAACGTGGCAATCCTGTTGGAGAAATCGTTCCAGAATATTTTGAAGCTGACAAAACATTTTCTTCAGTCTAGTCTGTGTATCTGCAGATCGTCTAGTGTAAAGTCTGAAGACTTTCTGACTACCAGACTCAAGATTCAAGACTCAAGATTTGAGACGTAAGACTCAAGACTCAAGACCATTCTCATTGACAGTCTTTCTGATCCAGTAACGAAGGAAATCCAGAGCCGAAGTATATGGTTGAGAATCTTATCCTATCGTCTGGAGAAGATCTTTTTGGCTGGATAATCATAACGGATTCTTTTGTTCGTATCAAGATCAATTGAAGATCCGATGGTTGACGAAGTATTCTTGGAATGTTCTATTCTTGGAAACCAAGATCCTGATTGTATGGGCGAACATGATTGATGGGCTATCGTCAGGTTCCTTTTATAGCTTGAATGATCTTCTTGATTGATTCCGTCCAACGGGTAGATTGGAGGAATTCCTTTGGTAAGTGCCAACGGTATGATGGCATAAAGGAGTATAAAAAGGAAGACATTCTAGTTGTCTTGAGAACGTGATTGATAGAAAAATTCCAGAGTCTGAAGCACCTTGATTATTAGTCGATACAGTCTGAGCGAAATTGTATACACAGAGAGTGTTTATACTTGGTGATACCTTGAGCAAGTGTAGTAGATCATCTACATCGAGAGATCAAGGAAGAACAACACTGTAACATCTCTTTGTTCATAGTGGAATCCAGCCAAATTGGCTGTCAGTGCAGAAGAGTGGACGTAGGCTTGGATCAAGCCGAACCACTATAAACCGCGTGTTTAATTCTCTCTTTCCTTACTCAGTCTTACGTTGATTGTTATCTTTCGCTAATCCTTGAACTGTCTAAGTATTGCGCAAGTAAACAGAAATTATCAAGAAAAATCTTTGTATACCTATTCACCCCCCTCTAGGTACTCGTACTAGCAACATCAATTGGTATCAGAGCTCGTGTTCTTACTTTGTTTGAAGTGTTTTACTTCAGAGTAAAAGATCCATGGCTAGTATGCTAGCACCAGGGCTGATGGAAGGGCAAAGCAATACAAGACCACCCTACTTTGATGGGAAGGATTACAACATCTGGAAGAACAAGATGAAAGCCTTCCTACGATCCAAGGATCCTCTGGAATGGGACGTTGTGGAAAGAGGAATCACTCCTACTGCTACATCAATCTCTGAAAGAGGAAAAGAAACTGTTGATGCCAGCGGAATGACTCAGGAAGAAATAAACAAGAGACAAGCACTCGATGCAAAAGCAATTTACTCTTTATATTGTGCTTTATCTCCAACTGAGTATAACAGAATATCTTCTTGTGTTACAGCAAAAGAAGTATGGGATAGATTACACATCACCTATGAAGGGACAGACGAGAGTGAAGGAGACCAAATTAACATTCTCCTCGGTCAATATGAAGCCTTTAAAATGAAACCAGGAGAATCTATAACTGACATGTTTAGTCGTTTTATAGATATTGTCAATGGTCTTGAGAACCAAGGACAAAAAATTTCTGATCCCATGAAGGTGAACAAGCTACTACGTGGACTCTCCAAGGACTGGAATCATATAAAGACTTCAATAAGAGAGACGCAAAGAATCATGCCTTTATCTGTCGACGAGCTGATTGGAACCCTTCAATCTTATGAAGTGGAACGAATTAATGAAGACGAAGATCCAAGAGGTAAGAAATCTATTGCATTAAAATCAAATGATGATTCTGATGATGCAGATTCTGAAGATGATATGGACGATGAGGAGCTCGCCCTCATGATAAGAAGATTCAGAAAACTGAATAGAAAAGGCAGAAGGTTCAACTCAAAGAAACAAAATTTCCAGAGACAGCAGACCAAGTCTGTTGATGATGAGGAACCAAATAAAGATGTAGTCTGCTTCGAATGTAAGAAGAAGGGACACATCATACCCAATTGTCCTCTTCTGAAGAAGAAAAGAGGAAAAGCTGAGAAGTTTCGAAAAGCTCTCAAAGCCGAAACCTGGAGTGATACAGAATGTGAAGAAAGTGATAATGAATATGCCAACATATGTTTGATGGCACATTCGGACTGCACTCAGATTCTGGATCGACTGCATAAAGGAATTTGAGGTAAGTGATTTTAAAATTCCCGTCAAAGTCTCTAAATATATTGATGAACCGTGTTTCGCCTTAAGACTTCTCTCAAAAGGATTTCCGAACTTAAAAGGAAAACTCAGCTCTAAAACAAAAAGAAGTCATTTTAGAAGAAAGAGTTAAAAGTCTAGACCTAAATGTTTCTGCTCTTAAAGAAAAAGAAGATGATCTTTTGAAAGAAAATGTTTTCTTAAAAACGAACTTATCAAATATTTCAAAGAAGTTCTCTATAGGATCTGAAAAGCTTGAAAAAGTTCTTTCTGTTCAAAGACCTTACTTCAATAAGTCTGGTCTAGGCATGACAGTGGAAACAATTCCCTTGATTGATTTTCCAAAAGTTAAAGAAAGAATTAAGAAAAGACCGTCGAGAGAGGCTTACAAAAATCATTTCAAGAAAGTTTTTGTGAAGTCTATTGGTCGAAATGCTCTAAGGTGTTCAAAGTGTAATAGTAAGGATCACTTTGAAAAAGTGTGTCCTATGGTTTGGAAGCCTGTTAAGAAAGTATGGCCTAATAATGCTTATCCTACTAACATCAAAGGACCCAAGAAAATTTGGGTACCAAAGAAAACTTGAGACTCTCTTTTAAATGTAGGTCTCCGTCAAGAAAAAGATAAAATGGTATCTTGACAGCGGATGTTCAAGACACATGACAGGAGACTCAAAGTGCTTTGTAAAGCTAGTTCAAGTAAACGGCGGAAATGTTTCATTTGGAGGAAACGGCAAAGGAAGCATTGTGGGATTTGGAACTGTGAAAATTGGAAATCTCACAATAAGCAATGTTTCTTTAGTGGAAGGACTCAACTATAATCTTCTCAAAGATTAGCCAACTGTGTGATACTGGTTTCAAGATCTCCTTTCAAGAAGGAATTTGCTATGGAATTAGTAAAGACTCTACTCAGTCTTTCATGGGTCGAAGACATGGGAACATCTATCTCTTAGACATGAAATTAAATGAATCTCAATGTCCGATCTCAATCCAAGATGAAGCAAGCTTATGGCACAGAAAGCTTGGCCATGTCAATATGAAGCAATTGGCCAAAATCTCATCGAAGCAGCTTGTTCGAGGTCTACCCAAATTACCATATCAAAACTCCGATCCATGCACACCCTGTATTCTGGGAAAACAGGTAAGAAATTCATTTAAGCAAATAAATCATGTCTCTACTAATCATGCACTACAATTGCTGCATATGGATCTCTTCGGACCAACCAGAACCCAGAGTATTGGAGGTAAGAAATATTGCCTAGTAATTGTGGATGATTACTCCCGTTTTACTTGGGTATATTTCCTTGCAAGTAAATCAGAAACCTTTTCGTATTTTGAAAAATTTGCTAAAAAGGTTCAAAATGAAAAAGGATGTGTTATCTCTAGTATAAAAACAGATCATGGAAGTGAATTTGAAAATCAAGATTTCACAAAATTGTGTGATGAATCTGGTTTTAAGCACGTATTCTCCTCTCCATACACTCCTCAGCAAAATGGAGTTGTGGAAAGAAAGAATAGATCTCTTCAAGAAATGGCTAGAACTCTTTTAATTGAAAGCAAAATTTCTTCACGGTTTTGGGCTGAAGCTGTTTCAACAGCATGCTATATCATTAATAGAGTCTTCCTAAGACCCATTCTTGAGAAAACCCCTTATGAATTATTCAAAGGTAAGAAGCATATTGTTTCATACTTTCATGTGTTTGGTTGCAAATGCTTTATATTGAAAAATGCAAAAGATCGAGTTGGTAAGTTTGAAGAAAGATCAGATGAAGGTATCTTTCTTGGATATTCTACATCAAGTAAAGCCTACAGAGTCTATAACAAGAAAAGCCAGACGGTGGAGGAGTCAATGAATGTCAAATTTCAAGACTCTACGCAAGATGAACCCAGTCAGACTCAATATGAAGAGTCTGAACATGCTTCAAACTTTCCAAGGCCTTCAACTCAAAAAGTATCTCAGACTCTGGAAGACCAGCGTCAAGATGTTCATGAAGATTCAAATAAAGAAAGAGATCATCATCCAGAAAAATCAACCAGTAACTGGAAGCACAAGTCCAGTCATCCTAAAGATCTCATTATAGGCGAAATTAATGAAGGAATTCACACCAGATCCAAAAGACGTGAAGAGTCTAGTGCTGTGGCTCTCATCTCTGAAATTGAACCAAAAAGCATAGAAGAAGCTTTATCTGATGAAAGCTGGATTGAAGCTATGCAAGAAGAGCTCAGACAGTTCAACATTAACGATGTCCGGGAATTGACATCTAAACCAAAAGGTAAAACCGTTATTGGAGCCAAATGGGTGTTCGAAACAAGATGAACGAAAAGGAAAAGTCGTACGGAATAAAGCAAGACTCGTGGCCAAGGGATACACGCAAGAAGAAGGAATAGACTATGATGAGACTTACGCCCCTGTAGCAAGGTTAGAAGCTATTCGTCTATTACTTGCGTTTGCTTGTTACAAAAATTTCAGGTTATTCCAAATGGACGTCAAAAGTGCTTTCCTAAATGGATTTATCCAAGAGGAAGTTTATGTGGAACAACCACCTGGATTTGAAGACCCAAAGAAGCCGACTCGCCTTCGACCGAAAAGGCTCTGTATGGTCTAAAGCAAGCACCTCGAGCTTGGTACGACAGACTAAGTAAGTTCTTATTACAGAACGGCTTCGTTAAAGGATGAGTTTGAAATGAGTATGATGGGAGAATTAACATTCTTTCTGGGCCTTCAAATAAAACAATTGAAGGAATGAACTTTCATTAACCAAGAAAAATATGCTAATGATCTTGTCAAAAGATTTGGACTGGAAAATTGCAAGAAAATTGATATACCAATGTCAAGTTCTCTGAAGATAGACAAAGATGAGGAAGGGAAGAAAGTTGATCAAAAGCTCTACAGGAGTATCATCGGTTCACTTCTTTATCTTACTGCTTCTAGACCTGACATTTTGTTAAGTGTTTGTATCTGTGCTAGGTTTCAATTAGATCCTAGAGAATCTCATCTCAGTGCTGCAAAACGTATCATTAAATACGTTGCTTCATCTTCAAGTATGGGTCTTTGGTATCCTAAGAAGGGAGACTTTAATCTTCTGGGATATTCGACGCGATCCGGCCGGCCACGAGTCGATAGAAATAGTACTTCAGAACTTGCCGCCACTTGGAAGCAGATGTTGTCTTGGTTTTCAAGAAAACAAAGCACCGTAGCTCTCTCAACAACGAAGCAGAATATGTTGCCCTTGGAAGCTGCTGTTCGCAAATTCTATGGATAAAACAACAGCTACAAGACTTTGGGATTGAAGACTCATGCACGTAAATCAAATGTGACAACACCAAATAAGCAATCAATCTCACCAAAAATCCAATTCTTCATTCAAGAGCAAAGCATATAGAAATTCGACATCACTTCATTAGAGATCATATTCAAAGTGGAGAAATCTCGATTCAATTTGTTGATTCAAAAGGTCAACTAGCAGATATATTCACAAAGCCTTTGGAGAAAAATCAATTTGATTTTATCCGCTCCAGACTCAACATTTTGAAGCTCGAAGAAGTTAAAGTCTAGAGACTCTCCAACCTTCAGACTCAGAAAGTTGATAACCATCATACTCAAATCTCATCAGACTCAAATCTCTCAGACTCAGACGTTGATGACTATAGACTGTAAGTTGTTACTTTATCTAAACTCGAAAAGGTATGATCTTTCGCTTAGTTATTTTCTCCGTGAAAAACTTGTCTTTTCAAAAGGTTTAATTTTGGCAATTATCGATTTCGAAAAGAGGTATTCGTACACTTTCCTTGTACCGATTAGACTTTCCCTTCTCAAAACTGAGTTATATATACAGTTTTCTCTTTCAATCTTCAAAACCCTAAAAGCATTCTCCTCTCAAACTGGTGTTTACTTCGAAATCATTCTCGAGAAAGTTGTCACTTTTTCTTGGGAAAGCAATCAAAGAAATCCTTCAGAGACAAGAAGAATGTCGTCTTCAAGAAAGTCCTCAAGAATCGCGACAAAGGGACCACAAATGATGAAGGAGGGACCTACCCACTTTGATCTCACAGAAGAAGAAGAATTATCAAGTCAGCATCAGAACCCAACTCTCTCTCCACCTCGTCATTCAACGCCTCCTACCCCACAAGGTGCTGGTCAACATCCAGAAGAAGAGGTAGTCGAGGACGCAGACCCAGTAAGAGTCCAAAAACCCTCGTTTATTTACAAACTTTACCGTGCGTTGAAAAGCACTGCGACTCCGATGAAATATGTAGATGATTTTCTTAAGGAAAAGAACTATGGGAATGAGTACATTTTTCTGAAGAAAATGGAGGATTTGGGAATTGCTCCCAAAGGTAAAGCAGAGGAAGCGCTTGCAAATATTACGAGTGACCCTCGGATGTCGGGCCCAAATTTGACTGATGGGAACGACGATGACAAAATGTTCACTGATTTTCAACCGAGATTGGGTATTGCTGCGAAGGTGAAGGGAAAGAGGATGGAATTATTTAAATCGAAGGAACAGGAAACTTTGTTCTTTAAATTGCTGAAGCGAGGGGTAATAAACCCTAGAAGTGTCGACTTTGATTTCCTGGATGCTGTGAATGTGAACTTGAGAGAAAAGTTCAGTCTGCTTCAACTGGAACGTTTTTGCACTGACACCACGGACGGATATGCACAACTGACTGCATATTTCTATTCAAATCTTAGCTTTATAGATGCGAATAGAATATCTTTCAGTGTTCGAGATCAGGATTATGTGTTGGATGTGGATATGTTGGCAGACATTCTTGGAGTTGAACGGGCACGATATCAGCCAGTCAAAGTTTCAGTTGCTCGTGCCACAATGGACCTTGTTGAAGACAGAGACATTGAGGGAAAAATCATCTATTCGAGGATGCGCGCTATCAATATTGTGCTGCACAAAATTGTTATCAATTGCATTAGACCTAAGTCTACATCAAAGACTGATGTGTCTAACTCAGAAGCAAAATTGATGTACGCAATCAACTCAGGAAAGAAGTTCTCTCTCCCTCACACTATTCTCTTTCACATGTATAGAGCAATGTCGAAAGACAAGGGACAATTGCCTTATCCAGGTCTGGTGACCAGGATCTTCAGACACATGAATATTGAACCGCCACACACTCTCTGTGTTCGACAGTGCGACAAGATGGTGGTAGGTTTAAAGATGTTGACAAAGATGCGTTTGAAAGAACTCTCTAAGGCAATGGAGAAATTCAGAATGAAGACTCCAGTTCCATCTGCTTCAAAAAGAAAGGGAAAGGAAGCCATTGGTGCCCCAGCAAAAAGGAAGAGAACTCTCATCTTGGAGGATGAAGATGAGGAAGAAGATCTCACAATCACTGCCTTGGTAAGGACAGGGCGTTCTGCTTCCCAATCAACAGAACAGCAGAAGAAACAGAGAGAAGAAGAAGAAGAAGACAAGAACAGAGAAGAAGAAGAGCAGAGAGAGAAGGAGACAGAAGCTGAAGAAAAAGGAGAACAAGAGCAAGAAAAGTCTGCAGCTGAATCTGGAGAAAAGGAAAACGAAAAGCATGATCATCACTCTTCTCCTCTTGATGTCTTAGAGACAGGGGGAGTTGGCGAGCAAGAGAGGTCCTCACCTCATGCTGCAAATCGTGACGATCTACGACAATCTCCAGCAGCACCAGAAGAATTTCAGGCTTCTCAATTGCCTGAAGAAGGACACGATACGTCAGAACCAAATCTGCAAGACTTTACAGAAGCGCCATCGTCTGCAAATGCAAGTACTCAGACGGACAATACCGCAGATTTTCGCCGTATCATGGATATTCTTCTGGAAATGCGTGGCCAAATCTATGCCCTGGACTGTGAAATTCAAGCCTTGAAGAATGCTGGACAAGCATCTTCAGTTACCCTGGAGGATAAAATGAAAGACCTCGCTCTGCAACTGCAAACCAATGCCAAGGGAGAAGAGGTAGCTCAACTGAGGGAAGACTTGAAGAAGCTCGAAGGAGTAGTCCAGTCCATGGGGGATTTCCAGATTGTGCGCATTCCCAAGCAGACATGACATCTTTCTCACCTTTTTAATGCTGACAAAAAGGGGGAGAAAGCAATTTGAACCAACCAAGAACCAACCAATCAACCAATTTTCTTTGACTTTAAATTTGTTTGAATGTGTTTGTTTTTGAACTTGAGTGAACTTGGATATGAACTTGAATCTGACTGAATTGGCTGTGGATTTAAATGCTTGACTGTTTGCATTCATTTCAAGTATTGTTATATGGTATTACTCATGAAAGACTAACCAATTTTCTGTGGGTGCAGAGTCTGGTTGTTTTGTTAAATCTTTATGAGATTGCCATATTGCTTGAGAAATGTTTTTGCAGGTCAAAGATGTTCAAATCTACAGGAAAGTTTTGTCACCATCAAAAAGGGGGAGATTGTTGGAGAAATCGTTCCAGAATATTTTGAAGCTGACAAAACATTTTCTTCAGTCTAGTCTGTGTATCTGCAGATCGTCTAGTGTAAAGTCTGAAGACTTTCTGACTACCAGACTCAAGATTCAAGACTCAAGATTTGAGACGTAAGACTCAAGACTCAAGACCATTCTCATTGATGCCTTTCCGATCCAAAGAACGAAGGAAATCCAGAGCCGAAGTATATGGTTGAGAATCTTATCTTATCGTCTGGAGAAGATCTTTTTGGCTGGATAATCATAACGGATTCTTTTGTTCGTATCAAGATCAATTGAAGATCCGATGGTCGACGAAGTATTCTTGGAATATTCTATTCTTGGAAACCAAGATCCTGATTGTATGGGCGAACAGGATTGATGGGCTATCGTCAGGTTCCTTTTATAGCTTGAATGATCTTCTTGATTGATTCCGTCCAACGGGTATATTGGAGGAATTCCTTTGGTAAGTGCCAACGGTATGATGGCATAAAGGAGTATAAAAAGGAAGACATTCTAGTTGTCTTGAGAACGTGATTGATAGAAAAATTCCAGAGTCTGAAGCACCTTGATTATTAGTCGATACAGTCTGAGCGAAATTGTATACACAGAGAGTGTTTATACTTGGTGATACCTTGAGCGAGTGTAGTAGATCATCTACATCGAGAGATCAAGGAAGAACAACACTGTAACATCTCTTTGTTCATAGTGGAATCCAGCCAAATTGGCATCGCTGCGAGAAGAGTGGACGTAGGCTTGGATCAAGCCGAACCACTATAAACCGCGTGTTTAATTCTCTCTTTCCTTACTCAGTCTTACGTTGATTGTTATCTTTCGATAATCCTTGAACTGTCTAAGTATTGCACAAGTAAACAGAAATTATCAAGAAAAATCTTTGTATACCTATTCACCCCCCTCTAGGTACTCGTACTAGCAACATCAAATCCCTTGCCCTGGGAGTACTAAAAGTTAATATAGATGCCTCGTTCGAAGATACATGGAATAGCATTAATTCGCCTAAAGGATATCCGGATGAGGTGGTGTGTCGCAATGACACAATTTCGGATCCTTCCCTGCCTTCAACTTCCAATTGTGACCCCAAACTGACCGACCAAAATGCCTTCCCAATCCCTATTCCAAGTTCAAATGCAGACATGTCTGAGCAAAACTCTGATATAACTCCTACCTTGAAGGTCAACAGTTATGCTAGCAAGAATAAAACTCATAGAGCTACAATGCCCAGTACAGATTCGAGAAGTCCAGTCTAGACCCAATGCCTACCTAATCTGAATAGAGAGGCGCCCAGATCACATCTCAACCTGAGTTGAGGTCATACCTGTAATGACACACACATGATGCCCAGTAGAAATCGAGCAAGACAAAATGGAAAACAACCCCCTGGTCCGGAGCCCCGTTGCTACACACCATCGGCCACCTGCAGCCACTAATATCCAAGTCAAGCTTGGCAAAGATGCATCCGCATCACCCAGTACACAACATCCCAATAAAAGAAATTCCCAAATGCCTCTCCTATCTAAGAATAATCGTGCGAGGATCATAGACAGAAGTAGCTCTTACCTGTTCAGCAATGCTGACCAATTGGAGACGCCACAATCCTCCCGGATCTATCATACAAATCGCCCGCCTAAGCAGCGTAGTAAAGATGTCGTCCCAGATAGTGAAACTCCCCCACTGAGACGCGGCACCGGCAACAAAACATATACCGCCATTGCGGTTGCAGAACGCAACATCGGATCTCCTGCCGGGAATGGATTTGAACAACTGAAATTGCCACCCTCTTTCCAGATCTGCAGCAAAAAGCCACCCATTGTGCTGCAAAGTACAGATGCCATCCCTTCTTATGGGAAGCGTCCCCTGAACAACGCCTCTGCTGTGGAGTATCACAAACTCAGATCAACCAGATGTGGTCTTCCATCACGGCAGCAGCAAAGCAGAAGCATCCAAGATGGAAGGAATTGCAGATCGGTAGAGCAAAGAGGGAGCACGATCCACCAGCAAAACAGTGACGCTGTTGAAGGAAGCAACCCAGATTTGGCATTTAGCCATGCCCCGAACAAAGCGATGATAGGAGCCTCCTCCGCTCCTTAGCAGATGCAATCGAAGGAGGGAAGGACTTCCGAATCGAAAGAGCAGGTTGGGCGACCGACCGACCAGCACAGCAACGACGCAGAGGAAGGACGAGACCCAGATCCGACCATCAGCCATGCCCACAACAGTGTCAAGACAGGAGCCTTCTCCACTTCTCAACAGATGCGATTGAGAGCTCGAGCTTTGGTAGCTTGTATCTGCAGAGATTCATGTGGCCGAATATGAGATGGGTTTGCAAAGGATATTGAGATAAGTTCAGCAGAACAAGCGGAGGCCGTAGCCTTGGTTGAAACCCTAGATTTCATTTCTTCCACGCTCATCCCAAATTCCCGGGAAAAGAAATAGTACTTTTGTCTGATTGTCGGATGTTATTGGAAAGTGTCCTATATTCCACAGACTTAAGCTGGACAGTACAATCTCTCGTGGACCAGGCCAAGCACAAGCTGGAGAATATTTCGGGCTTGACTCTCACACATTGTAGTCGAAATACCAATAGAGTGGCTGATTGGGTAGCTAAAGCTCAGCGTTTGCGTTTTCTTCCTAAGAATTGGGTGTTTAACCCTCCCTCTACTCTTTTGGATTTACTTTGTACTGATACCTTTCTTTGTACTCGCCGTACTTTTAAATAGTAATGAAATCCTACTTTCTCGTCAAAAAAAAAAAAAAAGATAGCGAATTGCGATGCATGTTTAATTCAATCGAAAAAGAGGTATCTTTACAGTGAATTTTGCCGGAAGGTCCAATGTTTCAAGTTCTTCAAAACAATTTCTAAAGACAAAGCTACTACTACTTTGAACTTAGACAGTTTCACAGGACATACCACAAATCTCGAGACCTATCCAAAATTGAAATTTTTTTAAATGAATTCACTTTGCTTACATTTGAATTAAGCTTCACACGGTAATCATCACTATCCAATTGCAATTTTCCAATTAACAGCAAGCATTTCCACTACCCAATTCTAGGTATGCAGTTTTACCAAGCCTCACAATTTACATTGGGAAGGCTTGATATGACTCTTAGATAATTTCGCTTTCCTACTCTTGACCTTGGGAATGCCTTTGATAAACACAACAGATGAGCCGCCGGTCCTCCGCTTCCTGGGGGACTCACAAATTGGAGTTGGAGCCTACAAATCATCCGTAAGGAAACTCAAAACAAATTCAGAGGTTAAGCAGCAATGAAGCATTGAGCCAACCACTTAACATGGCACATCAATTGGAACGACCCCAACTCCATCTCTAGGATCTTGAGCAGCAAAGGTTATTTTCGCGACTTCCTAGGCCCGTCGCTGTCCCGATTCTTTTTATCTTGTTAATAAACACATGTGACAGGGTGAACAAACAAACTCTCCAGACAAACAACAGCCGGAAGACTGGGACATATATCACACATAACACATTTCTTTATATTATAATAATTCATTTACAAGCCCTTTCTCTATGGGTCATCTTTCCTTTTATACATCATATTACGGTATTCACATAGGTCAGGGGAATTCCTATCTCCTCTAGCGTGATTGCAGCTAACAAAACTGACGTGAGATTTCCGTGCCTACAAGTTTAAAAAATAAGGGAGTGAGTCGAGGACTCAGTAAGTAAAATCATTAATCCTCATCTAGGAGGACGACTCGTAATCGAATCAAGCTTGTGGACATCTCATGCACTACAACATCAATAGTAGATAAATAGCACACCATTACTTTTCCTCGACTATATGTCTATGTTTATAGCAGCTTATCTTCAATGTATAACCCACTTTTAACTTACCAAACAAACTACCCTCAACTTACCAAATAAGTTACCGCCAACTTCCCAAACAAGTTACCCTCAATTTACTAAACAAGCTACAGTCAACTTATTAAACATGTTACCATCAACTTCTCAAGCAAGCCATCATCAACTTACCAAAAAGCTACTATCAACTTCTCAAACAAGCTACCCTACCAATGAAGCTTATCAACAACGCATGGCAACATACATAATAGGTTCATTAATCATCTCAAACAGTTCTTCCTACTTCAACTGTGGTATCCCGTACCTTCAGGGGCTCCCTAGTACCAACAACGGCATCCCACCTCAAGTCAGACATCATATGTATGTGAATCATTTTTGCTTACCATTAATGCATGCTCTTCCTCAAACTTATTAAATAACACTCACAAAGAAGCATGCACAAAGAAGTTCATTCATCAATCCAACCATTCCCGGGGTTCATCCGGAATTCATCGGGCATCCAGAATTCACTAGGCATCCGAAATCCACTAGGCATCTGAAATCCATCAAGCATCTGAAATCCACCTAGCATCCCATTCTTATGAACAAGACATCGCCCCCAATGTTATGTGACAACAAGTCTTATCATTCATTTAGTAATCACATGTTGTACAACATACAAATCGGTTTATCATTTTTTCCCTTAGCCCATGCATACAAGGCCCGAGGGTGTGCTCATACAAGCATATGTGTGTCATGCTCTACAATACTATAACTACATAATATGCTGGGCAAGGCACAAGATTTGTGGCTCGAACTAGCTTGTTTAAGTGCTGACCCTCCGCCAAGTGAGGCCCAGATCGACACACTTCACTATCAATCCAAGGCCCAACATTGTTCGGTCTATCACACCTCAAGGCCAAGCGAGACCCGTCCCTAGCTCGGGACGTGCTTTCACACACGGATCCATAATCATAAGCTAACCATACAAAATTTGCACATGAGCAAGCCATGGAAAAGCATCCGGCAATATAACATACATACAAGGCACGATACATGAGCAACTCATGAGCAAACCACAAAAAATTACTCTTCAACATAGACATACATACAAAATAAGCACGATCGAGAACGCGACCCACTCTACCAATGTAATACAACGCCCTAACCAAGGGTTAGAAAGTTCACTTACTCATGTAAAGGCATGACTAGCATGTTCACAGCCAAACCCAACAACGTAATACATCGCCCTAACCGAAGATTAAAGGTTCCATGTCACGCCTCGAACCTCAAGCGCGCGTGCATTCCTCTACGGTTGATACAAATGCGACGTTCATAGGACGCGTTGTTGACCCATTTATTTTTAATGCACATGCGGAAGCAAAACAAATACCCCTGACAACAAACATCATGGGATAGGAAAGCAAGACACATTTCACAAAAGCCAACTTTTATAAACAACGAGTTTATATACAAAACGAGTCTGATCAAAAGTCTACAAAAAGGTCGGCTCTAAAAAAGAAGCTGTCCTATGACATATTAGTCGGACACATACACCAATCCTTCAGACTCCATCTCCATAGACTCCGAGGCTTTGGGTCATCCACAACTACTAGCTAAGGACCTGAAAATTTAAGCCCACATCGGGGTGAGACAATGTCTCAGCAAGTTCACCCCCTAAACCCTTATTAGGAAGAAAATACACCTCATGGCGCTCTAACCACACAGCCACACAATTAGAACATAGGACTTACCTCGCCTTAGTTTCTTTCTGCACGTCAGCACAGTTCATATCACAATGCATATAATTAATACACATAACAATTGAAACACCTTAACAACTCAATCAATCACAAGGGTCTTGATTATAAGGCCAAACCGTTATGACATGTCCCATACCATGTCACACAGTTTTGTCTCATAATTAGGTGCATCAAACTCAATCAATCATGCATTCCAATTGTTAATTTGACCCTTCTAGGGTACAGCCGACTCCCATGTTCGACGGTCTAATGGCGTAGTTAAGCATCGTCTCTTCCCCATTGAGCACGGTTACGTCTCTCAAAGACGGCTTTCTCAAAGGAGCGTAGGTCTAGAATCTACTGTGACCCGATACCCTAATGCATGAGTAACAAGAAAAATGATTTAGTAACGTCCGGTGTAAATGCTCGAGATGGGTTCTCTTAACCAACAAATGACCAATCAATCTCGGCCCAAGACACCGTGCATTGCACACGAATGCCTCAATTAAAATAGTGACCCTAGCCTATTTTTTTCGTATTAAAAACATCCCAAAAAATAGTCGTATGTGGGTACGCGGTCAATTTGAACCAGAAAAATTGATACATTTCCTTTTCAAACCCCACTATTTGGTATAGTACTTAAAAACTATTTTTCTTTATCCAAAACCCGACACCCGGGATTTTCAAAATAAATACCATAATTTTATCAATCATCACTCAATTTGCACAATCCAACAATCAATTGCATAATCTGAACACAACAATGCAATTAGAACGAAATTTTGGTCACCGACTATCCCGGTCTATTTTCAAGAAAATAATAAAAAAAATTAAATATATTCCAAAATTATTTAAATAATACAAATTATTTAAATATAATAAATTTAATATAAATTAATTTAATAAATTCGAAATAATTAAATATTGCTAATAATTAATTAAGAGCCTAATTAACCTTACACTAATCTAATTGTCTAATTAGCCTTAATTAATTAACCACTAAACTAATCAAATCTCATAATCTAATTAACTTCTAATTAGACTAATCTAACCATATAAACATGCTTAGCTTAATCTAAACAACCCTTAAGCATTATTAACCTCCTAAGCAAAGTTTAGTGAGTAAACTCACTGATTTAGCGTTCCGGTGAGTCCACGGCGATGGCAACCCCAAAGCGGGCAATAAACCTCTTAGCGGCGACACCAACCAAGGCCGGGAATGGCTCAGAAACGGGCCTTGAAGTCTCACGGCTTGCTAGAACTTCAACTTCTGTCCAAGGCTGAACCGAAGAAGGAAAAGGGCAGAACGGCGAGGAGGCAGGTGGCGCATGGCAGTGGCTGACTAGACGAGCTTGGACGGACGACAAAGAGGCTTGGCGATTGCAAACGGCGGCTGAACGGCGCACATACAGGTACGAGGCAGCGAGCGGGGGCAAGGACATCAAGCGAGGAGGCAGAACAGTGGTAGGGGACTCACGAGTGACTTGCGGGCTTACGATAGCACGGCAAGGGCTCCGGCGGCTTGGCGGGCTGCTCAACGGCAAGGGGGGCTGCTGCTCTGCTTTCTCTAGTTTCTCAAGCTCTCTCTACACCTCATCAATGGAGAAAGGAGGGGCTAGAGGAAGAAGAAGCTTCAGCTGAAGAGAGGGGACCCCAAAAGCTCCTTAGGCTCAACACTTGTCCAATTTCTAACTCACAAGCCCCCACTAGCCATTAGCCTTCATCCTCAACCATTCTCTCTCCTCAATCTTCCTCAAGAAGCCATTGAAGTAGTCCAAAATGATCCTCCCCCCATGGCATACGAATTTGCACATTTCCCTCTTCAATTTCATTCAATTCCTCTTCAAATCACCCAATTGAAGCCCAAAAATTCATCCAATGTAACCACACTTAAATTCACATTTTTCCTTGTCCAAAGATCCCCCTTGATGACCAAAAATGTGACCAAAAACGGGCCTACAAATTTCCCAATCCAAAATACCCTTATTTTGGATTTTTCGCAAAAATCTTGGTTTATAGACAAATCTTCGAAAGATGAGTCGACGTTCCTAAAATGATTTGTGACGTGACGTAACTTCCAATTTACTGAAATCGGGTTTAATTTCTTGGTTAATTTCAACCTGGCGCGATTTTAGCGCGTCCTAATTACCGGGTAGCTTTTAGGAACTTTTAACGCTTTTGACCTGTGGTCGATCATTTTCGAGCCACAAAGTGCATCTTCGACACATTGAGGACTCTCGGTTATCGTGGAAATCTCGAGGTTTCAAATACGGACATAAAGTATAGAAAAGATAGAAAAATCGGTCTAGTGCCGTTCGACGAGAATTTTGCAATTAGGTGGAATCACCCACACTTAATCACATACCTTTGTCGAATCGACCTATCTCCGATCTCTAATCGATTTTGACCATGCCATAATGACCATTGCAGATTAGCACGGTTGAGCAGTCGATTCCTGGTCGAATTCTCAAGTGTATTACGTTAAAATCCCTTAACGGCTTTACCTGATAGACTAGTTATCACATGATTTGATCAGCTCAGGGAAAAGAACTATAGGTGCACCGATGAAAAGCCCAACTTATTTAATCGAAACCAGAACCTGAAATTCAGGATGTCACATTCCACTTACCTTTGATGAACCTCGATGAAATAGAAATGACTTTGCTAAGAGATGGTCATTTGAGAGGGGGTGGACGTGAGTGACCAAGAGTGAGTGAGAGATTTGCAAGAGGAGAGGAGGGAGAGAATGAGAGTCAAAGGGTGAGAATGAATGGGATGGTTCTCCTATTTACAGGCCCAAACCTTATCATTACTTGTCCAACTTGCTCTCCAAGTTTGGTATTTTAGAATTTCCTACGAAATTGTCTTTTTTTTATTTGACCAACTTGCTCTCCAAGTTTGGTATTCTAGAATATTATATCAAACTCTCTTTCAATTGGTCCACTTGTGCTATGACTCATCAACTTAATCCCTAAGGCGAATCTTTAAGAATCATTACTAAATCTATAAATATTCACCTAAAGTGATGGGTTATTCCCTTCATGAATAACCTAGGGGATTCTAGAATATTATTTTTGTCCATTTTCAAAGGTTATGGCAAACATGGGAAATAGACCATTAGTAGTGCAACTGGAATCGGGCAAGGGCTTTTTGTGTACATCCCCTATTGACCATTCCAACATGCTTGAAGTTTGCGGCAAAGCCACCAGTGGTGTGGTTATTGAAGGCAAAAAGTGCCTCTTCGGCTAGGTCGGCACCCAGGTTGTGGGCTCAATGGCCTAGTCCCACCATTGGCGTACCGATCCTTTGTCTACTAGTCGGAACCAAAAGAAAGGTCGAAATCGAGGATGTTACATCAATATTTCCAATGCACTTGCTTTGTCCTGGAGGAGGATTTATTGAGATAATGAGATAGCTCCTTGGAGGTTTCTGCTTTGCCATTTTCAATATTCTGTTGCCGCAAACACGCTCAAAAGTTAGAGCATTTGTTACCATTGTCTTTTGCTACAACGAGTTGTTGCTCTTTCTCAGAACATATGATATCCTAGGAACTCAGAAGAGAGAAGATGGTGCAGCTCAGGCACCTACTGTCATCTAAACAATTACATTGGCCCCATTATATCATACATACGATAAACTCTCATGCACCATTATGCAACCACAAAACAACTATTTAGTCACCATCCAAAAGAAAGAAACAAATAAAGAGAACATTTAAGGTTATAAGTTGCCAATTAATACTGATGAAGGTAGGAGTGAAAGCCTCCTCAGATTGAAGGAGGAGACTGATTGCTATTCAGTAGGAAGGGGGGGAAACCATTATAACTGGTTTCTGAGTGGGCGGTAAGGCAAGCACCTAGGATAAAGATTGATTACAATCCTGAATAAGCCAGTGAAGTCTAGGAACAAGTCTCTTTGAACTACCTGCATAGATATTGCTCTACATGGTTCAAGGAATTATAGATCAGAACAAGCTATTTTCCAATGTAAATATCTATTTGCAACTGCAATTTACAATTTACTTGCAAGCATGATATCACCACGAACATTTTGAGCCAAATAATACCCTAGTACACCTGACAAATCGAGAAGCAAAGTAGACATCCAATATCAGTATTTACTGTGGCAGGATTTCATTCTTAAACAACAGCACCTTTTTTTTTTTCCTTTTTTTGCTGGGAAAAAAAGTCATCTGCATAAGATAGACTTATCGATAATAATGATAAAAACTGAAACAAAGGCACTACACTTGAAGCAGGGAAAAGAGGAGGTCATTCTCTTGGTAAAAGATTATGAAATCAGCTCAAAGATTCTTAATTAGTCTAATATTCGTTTACTTAATTGGAACCTGATCGGCCGTTCAGGATGCAGCAGAGCATTGGCTGGAAGCAAATACCTAGGGTGAAGTGACCGTATGTTTTTGGCAAAATGTTGGAAAAACAGAGGGAAGGTAGGCCTGGCCAATTGTTGGTAGGCCTGGCCAATTGTTGAACTCTTCTGACGCTAGAACATTACATGATTATATGCAACAGAAGGAACAGAAATCGCACATGAATCGATCTGGGAGCAAGACTTTATTTATTTTTATTTTTTTGGTCAAAATAAAGCTGCATTTCATTCAACTAGAAAAACCAAAAGGTCTCATTAAATAAGCTTCAGTACACAAAAGGTCCAAAAGAGTTTGAGGAGGTGAAACAACCCAATCTAAAGGTAGAGAATTGCGTCCGGGGGCTTTAGCTGCCCAGTCCACAATGAAATTGGCCTCCCTTCTACAGTGCTGGATCCGAATACATGTAAAGCACACTAACAGAGCAACACATTCGGACAAAAGATTCGGACGCTTCGATTTGGCACATGCTCATATCTGCTTCTATGAAGGGAAAAGGTGTAGATGATGGGTAAATTGATGTCTAGTTTTCAGGAACAAGAACGAAAGGAAAACAAGCTTGCCTCAGAACTTTTTCTTCTCCATCTTCGTCGAGTTCTTTTTTTGTTCGGTCTTCAGTACTTGATCACTCATACACGTACTCCATCCTTGCTAAATTAAGCTGCAAACTTCGGGCAAAATTCAATTTTCTACGGGGTTGATTCATTTCATGAAATAAATAACCGCCATACGAAGACTATGTCGTGCAACAACAATATATTGCATGACATCATCGTCGACCTGGATAGAAAACGACTACATGTTTTTTTTTGGTAAAGAAAAACGACTACATGTTTTGTCTCATAAATCTGAAGAAATCCTCATCTGAAGTTAAAATGTATAAATTTGCAATAGCATACATGTACGGCAATTACATAAAATACCCTCTCTTATGCTCCGCTTAAAAATATATTATTAACCATGATTGTGTTTTTGGAATGCACGTGCGAAGAATGACAAACAAACTAAGGCAACGTTCTTGTTTGCCACGCCTTTGCAGCTCTCTTGAGGATAATTTATCCCCGGTTATCTTATGTATATGTCATCTGAGGTAATCCTGAACTCATGATCATAACATACATGAACATGAAGTAATTGCACCAAAGAATGAACTGAAGAGAACCAGATAATTTAACCAGGCCGCCTTGGCCCGAGCAATGGTCGACCTTGCTCACTAGTGCTCGCCCTCACCAGGCCTACCCTGCCTATGATGGCGAGGGCGACCCTTGCTCAAGCAAGGCCAGCCTTTGCTGACCATGGCTTATGGCCAATGGCCGGCAACCAACCACTAGCGGAAAGAGAATGGAAAGAAAAAACAATCAATAGAATTATTAAAAATTATATAAAAAAAAAATCTAGATATACCACATAGGATTGCCAGCATCTTTGTCAACAATTTTCAGCCTAAATTAGTCAAATTAACTTAATTGACAAATTGTGAAAATATTTAGAGCTAAATTAAGACAACTAAAAGATTTAGAATTGAATTAGCACAAATACAATACTTCTAAGACTTTTTTGTACTTTTCCAGTGAAATATCTTTTGGCCACATCAAGGAAGCACAAGATGGGTACTTTCTCCTGCGATGCAAGATGTGTAGCCCATGAAAACTCCGGTGGCCATCGCATTATAGAGTTGCTTGTATGGTGAAACCATAGGAGGAAAACATGCCCATGTCATCATGGGCGATGGTGCAAGATTCCTCAATAGCCGGTGTGTTTGCATCGATCACGGCACACTAATACCTACTCATTCGAGATATTTCACAAGATATGTCCGAGGAATACGCTTTGTCGGTATTTATAAAAAAAAGAAGCAACAGGTCTTGAGCACTTCGCAAAGGCCACTGATTTACCGAAAACATGATAAACCTTGTAACTGAAGATAGAGTTCGTCCATGAATAACGAGAGAGAGAGAGAGAGAGAGAGAGAGAAATTACACTTTTGCAATCCAATGTCAAACACAAGGATGTCGCCAAAATTAAAATTGTTATTATTTTTATAAATGAATTTAATAATGTACTTCATATGACTTTTTTTCATCCGCTACCTCAATTCTTGAGTCACCAGAGCCCTTCGGATTGCTTTCCAATTGCAAGGAAAAGCTTATCTTGAGAATCTCGCTACAAGACGAAGCAGGACATGATCATTCGTCCCTAGTAGCACAACAAGAAAGACGAATATCACAAGGTAGAGGTATGGAGTTGAGGGGAAAATCATGTTCCTCTCAGCCTGTGGGCAAGAAATTTGGGGCTTGATATGTGGGGGAGGATCCACAAGGATCGGATATACATGTAATATTGATGAATGAGAGGGATCTTGAATACGAAGACTTGCGGTCGTCTATTGAAAAGCTCGTATCAATCAATAAAACAAAATCAATCAAGTCAAGAACATTACGGGAATAGCGAGTAGGACCCAACATCATCACGATTTCTTTCTAGCAAGAAAAAATCACACAACTGACAATTCATATATTTAGCCATCCGACAACATCATTTCATATTTTTGGAGAACTTTTATTAAATAAGTAAGTTATTTCATATATTTCATATTTTCTTGCATAGTTAATAAATTTTCCTTTTTCTAAGATGACATGAAAGCCGCCTTAAGAATCAATGCAGACCTTCAATCAAATTGAATCCAAGAAAATTAAGAATTTATTGATTCTCATAAATAACAATTGCAAAAATTCAATTGGAAGGAAAAAAAGAGATGTCAAGAAATTGAAAGAATTATCAACTTTATTTTATTGGTGTAGAAGAAAACTCTCCATAACTCGTTAGCATTAAAGATGTGAACTTTATAGTTCTCTCACTATCTTTGGGCGAGAATCTTTGATCGTGTTCAAAAGTTTGGCACTATTAGAAGACTTTTCCAATCGCCAAAAACAAAACAAAAAAAAAGGGTAGGGTTCACTAGGAAATGATAATAATCTAATTGATTCGACCTTCGGCTCATTTCTTGACGAAAGCAGTGACGGCGCCAAGATTTAGGTTGTGGGGGGCATGATAATTTTGACAAAACGTGGCGTCAAGAATTTTTATTTTTTTTAACTGGAGTATTCTGAATAAAGTTTCCCTATGTAGAGTGTATATTAGCAATTTATAACACTAACAAAATAGAAGTTCAACTCGAAATTTTGTAGATTTTTTTCTCGATTCTTTATAGGAACCTATATAAGTATTGGGACAAGAATGTACTTTTCTCTTAATGACTCTTAGTTATAATGTGTAAATTTTTAATTTTTTTTTTTTCACCTAGAACTTATTCACTAAAATATTCAATTAACTAAGGTTGGTTTCGTCCATATTGAAATTTTTTAAGCTGAAAAGATATACCTAAACATTGTATATTTTGCATATGAGGTGTATATAGTGTCAATTAAAAGTAGGAATTCTTATATGAAAATTAATATGAAGAAAGAGATAACACAATAAATTTGTCAACGCATACACGGAAAGATAGAGATTATATCATCAATTTACATCTTTGCAAATTACCCTTTTACCCATTGAATACAGAACATTGCAATTTACCTTCAGCAATAAATTTTTTTGAATGTTTTGAGCATAACTAAAGATGAGATTCCTAAAGGGTGATCTCCGACGGTTCCTCGATCACCAAAAATAAATAAAAATAAAGATGAGATTAAATAATTTGGGATAAATTTGTTATAGGTGTATCAATTTGGAGTTTTTTAGGGTTAAATTTTATATATTAGATATTTATCACTATTTTTTTTTTTTTTAGGTTGGGTTTTTTTGGGGGGGCGCTGAGGGGGCGGCGGGAGGTGGGGCCTAGGGGGCGCCTCCGCTACTTCCCTTTCCCCGCGGCTGATGTCTAGTATATAAGCCAAGTTAATGAAGTTTCATTAAAGTGGTCCAACATTCTACAAACCCGTTATTTAAAGTCACGCAATTGTCAAAGAGAAAATCGCAATTTTTCTACATTATTTTCAAATATATACTTCATGGAATTATTTCATTTAGTACATTTTGCTTTTTCATTTTAATAAAAGTTGTCTCTTGCATAAATAGATAGGATGTCTACTTTTTAAAACGCATACATAAATATTTTCTAATATATAAGTCCAATTCGGGGATTCTTGATATTGATTAGTCACACACTGATAGACATTAAGTGGCAAGATCACGGATTATTATTGGCTTTTCAATTGGCATTACTCTTAAATCACGTAACGAGGGAGGAAGATTCTCAATCTCCGTCCCTTCCCCACCTTCTGTCCTCATTCTCTTATCAGTTTGTTTATCCTTTGGACGGGGGATGCAAGAAAGCACAACCATATGAAATACAATAATACAACGTAACTAAGAGCTAGCCAAGAGCTAGCCAAGTCCCTCCCAACATAATACCAGATTGCCGGGAAACGTAACAAATACACAAAGCTTTTCCAATCAAACTATGTATGATTCTCTAAACATGATTGCTATCTCCAAAAGGAAAACTAACGGAAATTATCTGAGCGCTTGATGAAGTTGAGAATGTTTCTAATTCTATCTCAGCTTTGTCATTGTTGACTAGCTCATCTGGTGGGTAAGCTCATCTGGTGGGTAAATAAGCGGTTTTGGAGGCATTTGAAGCTTTCCAATATCTCCTTCAAGCATTTCTAGGACTTTGTTCATTGGAGGCCGATGGTCAGGATTTAATTGTATACACCAAAGTGCAACTATTATCATCTTTTTTATCACATTCCTTTCCTCTTCTACAACTCCTTCCATTTCAACACTTTCTCCTTCATCGACATGATCATACACCCACAAGGGAAAATAAATTTGGCTTGAGCGTTCTGCATTTGCATTTATATTCTTCCTTCTACCTGCCATTTCCATGAGCAACATTCCAAAGCTATACACATCTGCTTTATAAGATACACCGCCAATGCTTTTATAGAACAATTCAGGTGCCATATATCCTAAGGTTCCTCTTGCAACAGTTAATGAGACTATGTTATGATTAATAGGATAAAGTCTCGCAAGTCCAAAGTCAGAAATTTTTGGAGTGAAATTCTTGTCTAAAAGAATGTTGTGAGGCTTGATATCGAAGTGTAGTATTTGTATGTTGCACCCACGATGCAAGTAATCGATCCCCTTCGCCACCCCAAGAGTGATCTCATATATTTTCCTATGATCAAGAAACTTATCACCTTCATCAGTGAATATGTGCTTATCCAAAGATCCATTTGACATGAGATCATACACGAGAGCTTGTTTTGAGCCTTCAAAGCAAAAACCAATGAGTTGCACTACATTAACATGGTGAATTCTTCCAATAGTAGCCACTTCACTGATAAAATCCTGGCCATTGGCCTTGGATTGCTTTAAAATCTTGATAGCCACTTCGTTGCCGCTTCTGAGCATTCCTTTGTACACGGAACCATACCCCCCTTCTCCCAATTTATGCTTAAAATTCCTAGTGATCCTTTTAATGTTCGAGTAAGAGTACCTTATGGGTAGAAAGTTGTTATGAGCTTGCAAAAATTCTTCAACGTTCTTGTCCATTGCTAAGTGCCTTTTTTTGTACTTATAGATCAGAAATATGGCGACAAATGGCATCCCGATCACGAATTTCACTGCACAAAATTCCTCTGAGGAAAATTTTGATAGGTTAGAATAGCTAGTAGTTTCTTAATTACTTTAAGAACAAATCATTGCAACTCACCTAGTAGTACTATAAAATCGATAGTTGTCCACCAGGCAATATGATCTAGGACACCTGTATAATGTACAAGGAACGAATGACGTCAAAAGAAATGGAAGGAAAAGAAGTATCGAAAACAAAACTCACGAGAAAACAAAGTAGTAGCAACAGCAAGCTACTTTGTTTAAGTTGAATCGTGTCCAAAACAATACGAGAAGGGAGATGCATGCATTTGAGAAGGGAGATGCATGCATTTGCAAGAATGAAAATAACAGCATATATAAGAAAATCCTTTTGCTTTGTTAGCGGTCAACAAAATATAGAGGGATAGTAATTTTCATTTTTAGTTAATAATTTCTTACTTCTATCGATACATGAATACAAATTTTTTAAGGAATTTGTTAATGAGCGTCTCTTGAATTACTAAGTCAATAATTGAGGAAATAATTAAGGAAATAAGAAAAACCCAACTCTATACCAACTTAAAACTAGTCACGTTGCTGCTCCTTTTGTTTCTCTTTACATCAGGAGTTCTAACCCAGTTAGTGGAAAGTAATAATAATCTAGGCACAGGTACACGTGCAACTGATGACGGATCTGTGTGGGTGACTTCTACGGTTGCTTCTTTTATTTATTTTTTTCAAAATCCAGCAACTCCTGCAATTTGATTTTAATATGTAACACGAAGCTCCAGGAACCTGTCAAATACACAAATACTGATGTATGCTAATATGTATATTTTGCATAATTTATTGGATTTAAATATTCATTTCATTTTCCAATTTTGAAGAGAAAGCAGCACTTGAAAGAATGTACAGAATCATGCAATATTGTTATAAAATTTCATTGCCAACCGATGCTCACCTCCCGTGTACGCATAGTCCTTGCTGCAAACATCACCAGAATGGACGGCGAAAAAGCAAAAGAAAGTTGTCTTCCATGAAGTACGATCAAAGTGGAGAACAAATCCATCGGTCATGATCTTATGAATTTGCATGTAGTTATTCGTATGCTCAAAAGGCCCAAAATCAGGTGATACCCACGTCCACCAGCTAATGGTGCAAAAATCCCTAACATCCGATGTTGGTGGATTGAACAAAGCATAAAGGTTCCAATCCGACGATGTGCTAGAAGAATCTGACCCCTCAGTGCATGGACGCCTAGCAACATAGAGTGGATCTCTAACCGACTTTGAGCAATTAACGATAACCAATGTACCTTGGTCATATGAGTAGTACAAGTCGTCTGGATCGGAACGGATCTCGAAGTTATACAATGGCCATGAATGACGAGGGAGAGATGAGCAGTTATCTTTTTGCAACCCATCATCAACCAATCTAATTTGATAATTGGAATAATTGATAGATTGCACATAGAATCGGCCATCATAGAAGTATAGAATGGTGCGATTATCTTCACAGAGCAGCTCTCTTTTTGGGTCACCACATCCTTGCGGATCACTCTTCAGTCGAAACGGGTGACTTATATTGCGAATATCACCACAGGATGAAGCGACGCATTGTGGATTAGCCAGCCTAGCATTGCCAATCATGGCTTGCAATAGAACAAGAATAAGCAGCAAAAACGTTGGATGGATATTCATGGAGCTGAGAGCAATGATCATGTCTTTGTATGTCATTGGACAGAGGAATGGGCAAAGAGTTGCTTGGTGCCTGTGGAGGAGGCCTGATATAAAAGGATTGAAAAAAGATGGAATGGATGATCCTAGCCTATGAAAAATGGACACATTGTTGGAGCTTCCGTGTCATGTCCAACAAGTACAACACTTGACAGATACTCATGGAGTCAAGAGCATTAATCATGCCTCTATTTGTCTTTGTGAGAAAAGAGAAATTGGTAAAGAATTGTTGGGTGGGTTTGGAGGAGGCGCACTATAAATAGATTAGAAGAGATTGGATGATCCTTGCTTGATTGGAGACTTGGGAGTCGCCTTGTCTTCTATAAAAAAGCCCAAGTCAGTCAATGGAACAAATGGATGCAAGTCATGAAATTAAAGAGGTGGACCCAAACTAAAGTTCCATTACAAGTTCCAATATGATGATGTGTTGGGAGAGTAAGACGCCTCAATGCATGGACTTGTAGTGATGTAGGATGGAGAACTTATCGGCTTTGAGTAGTTCACAACAACCAATATACCATTGTTTGCATAGGATAAATTTCCCTGATAATTCTTCCGGGCCGCCAATAATGAATGATGGGGGAGAGATGAGCAGTTATCCTTTTGCAGCCCGTCTTCAACGACCCTAATATCACCATCATCATAATTGATAGACTATACACAGTATCGGCCACCAAGCAAGTACACAACAGTGAGATTATCTTCACAAACCATGTCATATATCGAGACACCCCATTCTTTCGGGTTACTCTTCAGTCGAAATGGATCACTTATATTGTGAATGTTGATGAAGCACTTGACTGATTACTTGGTTCGACATTTCTAGTCATCGCTAGAAATAAAACAAGAGTGAGTAGCAAGACTTGATGGATATTCATGAAGCCAGGAGCATTAATCATGCCTCTGTTTGTCTTTGGGCGGAGGAGGCGCAATATAAAAAGATAAGAAGAGATTGGACGATCCTTGTTTGATGGGAGACTTGGGAGTCGCCTTGTCCATTATAGAAGCCCAAGTTAGGCAGCGGAACAAATGGAGCCAAGTCGAGAAATGTTGATCTTTTTTTCTCCTCTCTCTCTCCACGAAATCGTTGTGTCCACATCTCCTTGACAAAAAATCCATCACTTCCTTCTGATGCACCATCTTTCTTCTTAGTTTCTTCTTCGTTATTTCCTTATCCCTTCTTCTTCTCCATCTTCTTTCTTCACTGGCCCGCAATCATAGTTAAATTGATGTAAAGTTTCTAGGAAGAAGATCAAAAATCGGAGACTGGAATAACGAATGACGCCAGGTACATAGGTGTGGAATTGAGAGGAAAAATCACGTCCCTCTCAACCTGTGAGCAATGGAAAATTGGGGCTTCATGTGTGGTGGAGAATTAACAAGGATATGAACAAGATAAAACAAATTCAATCAAGTCGAAAATGTTATAATCATCATTTCTTGCTCGGGAGATAACATCATGATTGCCAACTCATATAATTAGTCATGAATGATATCGTTTCATATTTTTGGAGAATTTTTCTTAGATAAGCAAGGTTTTCATATTTTTGGAGATATTTGTGATGTTAATGGGTTTCTGTTTTCAAAATGACACGGAAGCCATCTAAAAAATTAGTGCAGATTTTAAATCAAAGTAAATTGATATGAATTAAGAATCAAATGAATTTGGATGATTAGTGATCGCACACATTCAATTTGAAGTAAAAAGAAACATTAAGAAATCAAAATAATTATCTGCTATATGCTGTTATTATTGAAGAAATTTCTCAAGAGGCCGTTAGAGTAAAAGATTTGAACTTTATCATTGTCTTCGGAGAGAAGTCAAAGTCAACAACAATAAAAGTTGTTGGTGGGGGCTCACTGGGTGAGGATCATAGTTTGATTGATGCGACATTTTTGCTGCTTTATTGACGTGAGCAATTACAGTCAATAGAGCAAAGGCTTAGATCGATTTGGTGGAATATGTAGCTTTTTTTTTTTTTTTGAGAATTTTGAGTGAATTTATATTATATAAAAATTATATAAAAAGATAAGAAAAGATTGGATGATCCTTGTTCAATGGGAGACTTGGGAGTCGCCTCGTCCATTATAGAGAAGCCCAAGTCAGTCAACGGAACAGATGGAGGCAAGTCCAAAAATGTTGATCTTTCTTTCTCCTCTCTCTCCATGGAATCGTTGTGTCCACATCTCCTCGACTAAAAAAAAAAAATCCATCACTTTTTCTAATGCACCATCTTTCTTCTTAGTTTCTTCTTCGTTCTTTCCCCTCCCTTCTTAATCATTAAAGTAAAAGATTTGAACTTTATCATTGTCTTGAGAGAGAATTTAAAGTCAACAACAATAAAAGTTGGTGGGGGCTCACCGGGTAATGACCATAGTTTGATTGATGCGACATTTTTGCTGCTTTATTGACGTGAGCAATGACGATCAATAGAGCAGAGGCTTATCGTTTTGGCTTAGCTCGTTTTGCTGGAATATGTAGCTTTTTGTTTTTTTCTCTTGAGAATTTTGAGTGAATTTATATTATATAAAAAAATTATATAAAAAGATAAGAAGAGATTGGACGATCCTTGTTCGATGGGAGACTTGGGAGTCGCCTTGTTCTTTATAGAGAAGCCCAAGTCAGTCAACAGAACAAATGGAGGCAAGTCCAAAAATGTTGATCTTTCTTTCTCCTCTCTCTCCACGAGATCGTTGAGTCCACATCTCCTCGACAAAAAAAAAAATCCATCACTTCCTTCTGATGCATCATCTTTCTTCTTAGTTTCTTCTTTGTTCTTTCCTTCTCCCTTCTTTATCATTAGAGTAAAAAATTTGAACTTTCTCGTTGTCTTTGGAGAGAATTCAAAGTCAACAACAATAAAAGTTGGTGGGGGCTCATCGGGTAATAATCATAGTTTGATTGATGCAACATCTTTGCTGCTTTATTGACTCGAGCAATGACAGTCAATAGAGTGAAGGCTTAGATCGTTTTGGCGAAATATGTAGCCTTTTTTTTTTTTTCTTGAGAATTTTGAGTGAATTTATATTAGGGAAAATATCACCAAAAATCTTAAATTTTGTCCAAAGTGATAAATTTACCCAATTTTTTTGTGACGTCCAAATTTTACAAACCATGACACATTTACCCCAATCAATGGTATTTTCGTCTTATTTTTCTGTTTTTCCTTCTTCTTCTTTTGTTTTTTCTTCTTCTTCTCTCTTCCCTTCGCCGGCCATGGCAGAGCTAGTGGAGGGAAGCCAGTGTTTAGCGAGGGCTGCCCTCACCAGCGTCGGACAAGGGCGGCCCTCGGCTGGGTCGAGCAAGGGCCTCCCTTGCTAGATTTGGGGAGGGCCATCCTCGCCTAACGCCGGTGAGGGCGCCCCTCGCTAGGCCCTCACCCGACCCAGCTGAGGGCCGCCCTCACCCAACACCAGCAAGGGTGACCCTAGCCAACCTAGGTGAGGGCAACCCTCGCCCGACGCCGGCGAGAGCAACCCTTGCCGAACGCCCTCCACCGGCTTTGCCATGACTAGCAGAGGGAAGAGAGAAGAAGAAGAAAAAAGTAAAAAAAAGTAAAAAGTAAAAAGACCAAATGTCATATAGTTTAGGATAAATGTGTCATACAGATAGAAATTCATGGTTTTTTATGTCACAATTTTTTATTTTTTTTGGATGAATGTGTTACATGACAAAATTCGGGATTTTTCATGTTACAAAAAAAAAAAAAAATTAGGGTAAATTTATCACTTTAGGCAAAATTTATCACTTGGGGTTTTTAGTGGTTTTTTTCCCTTTATATTATATAAAAATTTATAAATTAATTATATACCTATTATACAGATAATATTTAAATTATAAACCTTCTTTTAAAACTGTCAATATAATTTTAAACTTTTATGTGAAATTTCAATTTAATATACGGTAAAGTGATTTTCGAATTTCTATCATTTTATATGACATAATCGGCATATGAGTTGGAAAAAAGTTAAGGAAATGTCATTGTTTTGAGTAAATTTTGTGATTTTTATTCCACTTTCTTTTTTCTTTTCATTTCCCGCTTTCGATCATCTTCTTCTTTGGGTATTCATCCGATTTTTGCTATTAATTCTATGCTCTAACACATTTGGCTTTCGGTCAAGCGAGGTCGCTTCTCAAATCTTGCTCTGTTGATGTCGTAACGGTCCACCAATTTTTGTATTTTCGTGTCAATTTGTGCCTGCGATGCCATGCTTTGTGCGTTCTCTAATCACACCATATCACACCATCAATTCCTGAGTTGATTGGGCGGTTCGAAGGGCAATTATTTCATCAAGGTCTTAGCTTGAAGATATTGAATTTGAGATTAATTATGTATTTCGTCGAGTCACTCTGCAATAAAAACGGATAATTTATAATGCAAATATCACCACAGGAGGATGAAGGGACGCAATGCAAATTAGTTGGCTTAGTATTGCTAGTCATGCCTTGCAAAAGAAGAAGAATAAGCAGTAACACTGGATGAATATTCATGAAACTGAGAGCTTCAATCATGTCTCCGTATATTCTTGGACAGAGAAAAGGGTGAAGAGTTGCTTGGTGTCTGTGGAGGAGGGCCAATGTAGAAGGATTGAAAATAGATGGAATGGATGATGCTAGTTTGATTCGAGACTTGGAGTCGCCTTGTACCGTAGAAAAGCCCAAGTCAGTGAACCTAATAAATACATGAAGTCGAGAAAATTGAAAGATCACCTACGGATTCAGCGGAGACATTTTTACATGCCATAGAAAATTCAAAATACATTAATTCACATCTAGGATCTCTCTTTGTCCTCTTATTTCCACATTTCTTCCACTCTCTCCACATGATTGTTTCGCACACATCCCATCAAACCAACGAATCCGTCTCCCCATCTCTCCCCATCGCTTCGTTCTGAAACAGTCTTTTTTCTTCATTTTTTGCTTCTCCTCTCCGTCCTTCAACATCTCCTTTCTTATACCACGAGTCATGATCATAGGCAAACCACCAGCACTGGCCGCCCATCTATCAAACCTAGCCGCACCACCACCACCACATCGCCGACCTAGCTCACCACCTGTTGCGAAATAAGTTGAAAAATGAGAGTCTTGTAATTTAAGTCTAACACTAAAAGAAATAAATTACGTGATTTGAGTGCCAATATCTATTGCAAGGGAAGAACCGGCATCAAGAAATCTTTTATAGATGCAAAGATGACTCATAAAAAGAAAATCTACTGGCATCTAAATAATAATTTGTGAAAGTTAGTGTCTAATGCGACTGTAACCTATCAATTAATATCGATAATTCCATGCGTGAAACTAAACCAATAACACCCAATAGACTTTTTGAAGAAGGTTTAGACAGTGTTTGGATCTACCTCACTATCAGCTATAATGTTCAATTTAAGGAGTCAATAGAGCACCAACTATCTATTTGAGTTCTACTAGGGGAGCTCAAGATCGACAATACACGTCAACCTAGATACACCCATCACAAACTAATCTAGGTTTTTTGATGCCGATGAGAGAAATCAAACATATGACTTTCAGCTTGCAAAACAAATTTTAAACCACTTGACCAACCACCAAACTGATAACCATATCCCGTAGTTAGTTTTGAGGCATATCACCAAACAATTTTGTTTTTCATTATCTGCTCTTAAGATTTTTTCCCAACAACTCCCCTTTTCCACGAAAACTCATGTTTCAATATCCCGAGACCATTTGCGTGTAATCGGATCAGTATGGAAAAAGGTCCTCAGGATTAGCCTCGGACAATTATATTAGACACCGTCATTTCAAATGCATTACAAAAGAAAAAATCAATTTTCGTTTCCCTTTCCATTCCATGATTTAAACGCCAGATCCGGGGGATAGATAAGCAGTTTCGAAGAGATTTGTAGTTTATCGATGTATCTCGTTCAAGCAATTTCTAAGGCTTTGTCCATTGAACGTTGATGATCAAGATCTGCAACTCCCATCATCTTCCTCGGGGTTACTGTTTCCTCACCCATTTCAAAGTTTCTCCCCTCATCGACTCGGTTGTATGCCACAGCTGGAAACGAATTTGCCTCGAACTTTCTAAAATTGCATCAAGGTTATCATACTTCCCGCAAATTTCATTAGCAACGCGGCAAAACTGTAGACGTCGACTTTACAAGAGAAGCCACCAATGCTCTTGTAGAGCAACTTCGACGTTGTACATTCACGAGTCTCTCTTCCCTGCAGTCAAGGAAAGTGTCCTAATTTGAGAGTTGGAATTTTGCAAGTCCAGAGTCGGATACTTTGGGCGTTTAATTCTCCATCTAGATGGATGGTGATGACGTGTTGGAAGAATACGATCCCTCAATGCATGGTCCAGTATTGATGTCGAATAGAGAACTAACTGGCTTTGAGCAGTTCACGGTGACCAATATTCTTCCAATATCTATGCCGTATGGGCTATAACTGCTATTGAAGTTATACATTGACCATGAATGATGGGGGAGATATGAGCAGTTGTCCTTTTGCAGCCAATCATCAACCAATGTAATTAGTTTTTTTGTATAATCAAAAGACTGTACATAGAATCGGCCATTAAGGACGTAATGAACAGTGCGATTATATCCACAAGCCAAATTGAGATACAAGTTATCACATCCTTTCAAGTCACTCTTTAGTCGAAATAGATAACTTATGTCGTGAATATCACCGCAAGATGAAAGCACTACTAAGTAATCGGCTCGACATTGCTAGCCATCGTTATAAATAGAACAAGAGCGAGTAGCAACACTTGATAGATATTCATAGAGTTGAGAGCATTAACCATGCCTTTGTTTGTCTTTGGGCAAAGAGTAAGGTCATCAAAAGGGTGGGTCGTGTCAGGTTTGGATTGGGTCAAAAATGGTTCAACCCATATTAATCAATTTAACCTGTTTTGACCAATTTCCGTATAATGTAAATTTGATGACTCATACCCAACTCAACCCATATTATTGAAACACATTAATATTTAAGTCAATTTATATTAACCACACCCACCCATTTAATTCACTTTAAGCTCTTCACATATATGTTACTATAATAAAAACTTCACATCAAACTTAAAAGGTAAATTAATCATTAAAAAAATTAGTAAATAAAATAAAAATGTGAAAAGCATTTAAATAAACCTAAGAAAGCTTATTTCTAATGATATTTCTTTTTTAAAAAATGTATTGCTAAAACACTTTATACAATACAAATTTAATGGACAATTTTTATTTTTCTAAATTATTTTTAAAAAATATAAATTTTTATTTTTATTCCTTAAAAATCGAATTTTAAATTATTTTTATTTTTAAAATATATAATTTTTAATAATTTTTCTCTTTTCTTTTTTTCCTTTTTCTTTTCTTTAACTAGCTGTCGTTGATTGGCCATAGGTGAGCTCAAGTTCACTCAACGCTAGCGAGCTTGAGGCTCACCAAAGTAGTGAGGCTTGAGCCTCGCCAGATTGACGTGATTAAGCTTGCCCGATGCCGTTGAGCTCGAGTTTTGCTAGATCGTGAGGCTCTAGCCTCATCAGATCGGCAAGGTCGAGCTCGCTCGATGTCGCAAGCTCGAGTCTTGCTAGATCGGCGAGGCTCAAGGCTTGCCAAATCGGCAAAGCCAAGGCCTTGCCAATCATCAGAGACCTCAAGCTCGCTTGAGGCCGGCGAGCTCAAGCCTCGCCTAGTCAATTGCCAGCTATCACCATGCCAACCATTAACAAAGGAAGGAGGAAGAAGAAAGCAAAAAAAAAAAGGAAAAGGAAAAGAAAAAAAAAATATAAAAAGAAAAGAAAAAAATATAAAAATAATTATAATTTCAATTTTTATAAAAAGAAATTAAAAAGTTAAAGGGAGGAAGAGAGAGTGAGGCTTGGGTTGGAAATGGATTCTAAGCCCAACTTGTTTAAGATCCATTTCCCACTCGTTTATCTTAAGTTTTCAATTTTTAAATCCATTTAACTAATATCTTAAAGATGCAAGTGACTCTTATATAACCTGTTTATAATTTAAATGGATCATAAATAGGTTTAAGACTCATTTCGACACCTCCGGCAAAGAGATACTAGTAAAGAATTGCTAGATGTGTGAGGAGGCGCAAAATAAAAAAGACCGAAAGAAGATAGGGATGATCCTTGTTTGATCGGGGACTTTGAATCGCCTGGTCTTATAGAGAAGCTCAAGTCAGTCAAGAAAACAAATGGATGGAAAGTCAAGAAATTAAAGAAGTGGACCCAAACTGAGGTTTCATCATCATTTTTCTTTCGTTGTTAGTGGAGTCCCGGGCATGGCTTAGTGGCCGACCTAATCAAGCCCTCTTTTAGTCACTAACAGATACAGTGCATCTAGAAAATTTACACCCACCGGATCTTCTTTCACATATGATCTTTTCTTTCTCGACTTTTAATCTCCAATTTTCTTCCGCAGTCTCGCCTGATGGTTGGGTCCGCACCAAGTCAGTCAAGAAAACAAATGGATGGAAAGTCAAGAAATTAAAGAAGTGGACCCAAACTTTGTTAGTGGAGTCCCGGGCATGGCTTAGTGGCCGACCTAATCAAGCCCTCTTTTAGTCACTAACAGATACAGTGCATCTAGAAAATTTACACCCACCGGATCTTCTTTCACATATGATCTTTCTTTCTCGACTTTTAATCTCCAATTTTCTTCCGCAGTCTCCGCGTGATGGTTGGGTCCGCACCACATCACATCAACAGACAAAACCATCTCTCTTCTCCGCCCAATCACTTACCATCTGATACACAAATCAATCTTGTTAATTTCTTCTTCGTTTTTTTTTCCTCCCCCTGCTTTCCATCTTCTTTCTTCACCGCCTGGGTCACGATCAAAGGAAAAATGGATGTGTAGTTTTGAGGAGAAAAGATCGAGAGAAAAAAAAAAAAAAAAAAAACTAAGCTTGCCTTGAAACAATTACTTCTTCATCTTCTTTGAACCTTTTCTGTTTGGTCTTCGGTACTTAATCACTTTATATGTACCTTATACTTGCTAAATCAAGCCACAGACTTCAAACATAATTCAATTGTTTACATGGTCCAATTATTTCATGAAATATATATAAGAGATGTCTCCCATGTGATATAATGCACGAGAATTTAAAGCAACTGTGGGTCCTCCTAATGACTTTCTAAATCACATAGACTCCGCATTTTCTTTATTTAAAGTTTTGTCACTCTAATGATGATGGGCCACGTACGTGGAATGACTTTCTTAGCTAGAATCAGAAGGGACAAATACTTTAAATATTATTGAAGATAAAGGTAACCCCAATGGCTTTTCATGCGGATTGGATATTAGTGTGCAACATTGATATGATCGCTTCACACTAATGACCTTTCTCTTTTGATCTGCGCTTCTAATTAACTCTAACCAATTCGTTAAAAATAAATATAGATATGCGAGAAAACTTTGGATTGGCTACGAAAATAGATTAGCGGTGTGAGGTTGATTAAGGTGCTAAATAAGGAGAATTGGCGTCGTGTGGCCTCTTGCACAAAGGAGAGTTCAACAGTGAGGAAACATGAAGAATCTATAGACTTGCTTTTTGGAAGCACTAAGGAGACTTGCTGTCGGGCGGCCTCTTTACTTTATTGAAAATTTGCGCAAAAGAGAGTTTCAAAAGCAAGAAAACATGGAGAATCAATAGAGTTTGGCATTTGGAAGCCCGCGAGAAACTTCCCGCGTTCAAATTGAATTAGTTGGAAGACTTTTGTCGTGTCTTTACACCATCGTTGTTTTTGAACTGGAAAAAGGGTCTAATATAAATGGAATCATGTCAGTGCGTAATCTCCACGACACTTATTAGGAATGCTGAAAATAACAACGATCGTTCTGCACAAAATACATGTAAATTGAACAGGAAATAGGACTTATATATGTTCCTACCAGCCCATAAAAATTACCTTGATCAAACAGCTATTCTCATTCTCGAAAAATATTTAAAATCCTGATCAATACATTTTGAGAATCTTTTTAATGTCTACCACATTGAAACTGTACTAATATGCTGATTTGTTTGCCTAAAAATTAGTTAGAGCGAGGTCATATTACCTTTTATGAGTCTTGAGCATCTCTTTGGCGCTTTGAGGCATGGTGCCCTGAGTGGTAAATCCGTTTCAAATGTGATTGCTTTTCTTGTTGGCTTTAAAGTGATTTACCAATAATAGAAAGATGTTCATCACGACTTATGGGTGTTTATCATTAGGAGCATCGCGCCCGCGACACGGTTGACAGCCCACTGAATCTCGGCCGTTCGATCCCAATACCGGGTAGATAAACAATGCGGTTCGGTGGGCAACTCAAGTCAATCCAGAGTCAACGATTTCAATGGTTGAAATCAAGCAAGCTCTGCTTCACAAAACGATGTCGGACGCAACAAATATTCAGGTTTAGGATGTTGAAAAGAATGCTAGTCGATTCATAATTGCACTCTTTAGGCTCTTAAAACTTCAGTCTATCGGCAGTGCAAAACCAAAAATACCTGCCCATACCATCCGCAGATTATTGCATCGTGATTTTAATCTATTCCAGTGTCAAAAACATATAAGAAATCATTGCAGATGAGAAGGAGAATTCTTTCCATTCTTGACATTTATTTCTACCCACAAAACACAAATTAGTGGATTTATCTAACAAGCAACGAAATCGTTGCTCCATTCAGTTTTTCAACTCAAGAACTTGCTTGCACTAGCAAATAACATGCAATTCCATTAGGCACAAGATGACACGAATAATTTTAGACATCCTTTGATTCAACAAGACCACAGCAATTAGAGGAGACGACATCACCTGTAGATGAATTGTTTTGTAGCCTCTGAATCTTCCTCGTGTTCAGCGATCTCATGTCCATGACCACCACTGGAGACTTTAAGGATGTTTTGCTAGTTCTCTTTGTAATTGGACCATGTGGCCACGCAAATAGAAGTGAAGAAAATATTGAGAAGTGATGAGGACACAACTCATCACGTAAGTGGTTCCGTTCACCTCGCCCCAGATCCATAATTGCAAGGGACCATCGGACAAAGACAAAATGAAACAAGGTAAACAGTATGGTGAGATGTGGATTCCTAAAGTGATGCGTTTTCCTCGAAACCCTTCCCATCTAATAAGGCCATATTACTGACTCATAGGCAATGATTCGCACGAGGTCGCCGTAAGATTTGTGTTAAACGTCAAATGTCAAAAAAAAAAAAAAAAAGACGTCAAATGTCACATACAAACCGCTCAAAAGATTAGTTTGTAACCATCGTTTATAACTCCGCGGAGCTTATCATCCTATCTTCTTTAGATAAATTTTCGAGCGATCTTTGCAAAGACATGTTCTCCTCATGGCTTACTGACAAACTAAAAATTTTAATAGATATTAGTGAGCAGTCAGACTAAGAAATGACTAAAAATTACAATCACTCGGTAAGTTACAGGGTGTTTTTTATTTTTTATTAACATTCGCGTAGGATGTATTTAAAAAAAAAAAAGACCACGTGCCATTTCTACCTCTTAAAACTTAGAAGCTGAGCGGAAGGATTCGAGTGTACTAAAGTTGCAAGCTTTTAAGATTTAAATGCACGAAAATGAAAGTTTTAAAACTCTAGTTCATTACGGTGACAAGTTTCTTGACCCCATAATTGTTCCTTTTTTTTTTTTTTAAATCTTTTGGATTAGAGCTAACGTAACATTGAGGACCATATGATAGCCCCATCAATATTTTCTCAAAATATCGATCAATTTTCAGTCAAAGTAAATCAATTGCAAGAGAACAATTTCTTTTCTTTTTTTTTTTTTTTTGCCATTGGTGAATAAAGAGATTGTGCCAAAATTTAACGAAGGACACTTAAGTGCTAAAAGTTCCAAAAAATCTATTTAAGTGCCAAAATCGGAAAAGAATGGAACACTTAAGTGTTGACGACAGGAATTTCGGCTGAATGGCTGACGTGATGTTTTCCAGGACTTTTCTTTCCTTTTTTTTTTTTTTTTTACTAAAGTGACAATTAAAAAAAAAATTATCCACATGGTGCTATGAGTCCTCGAAATTATTTTTTAATATTAATTAAATAAAAATTAAAAAATAAATTATTTTTAAAAAGGAGGAGACAATAGGTTTAGCAAGGGCTTCCATAGCCCTCGCTATCGTCGTCCCACCATCACTGGAAAGGCTTGCCGACGATCAGCTAAGTTCGCTAGCCATTGCCTAGGGTCCAGTGACCTCGACCAACCTTTGCCCCACCATTGCTGGCCCTTTCCAACGATGGTGGGACTGTGGCAGTGAGGGCTGTAGAGGCCTTGCTGAACCTACTATTCCCTCTTTTTAATAATAATTTAGTTTTTAAATTAATATTAAATTAATAAATTTATGGGCAAAACAATGTCATTTTGTACATTCATTGCTGAGTAAACATTCCGGCAATCACGTAGACCACTTATATTATTAAAATAAGTCACGTCAAATTTCCAGTTATCCTTGCCAAGTATTGGTACTTAAGGGGCTATTTGTTTAAATTTGTTTTTACCTTAACACAAATTTTTGTTCTTTTGTTTCGGGAACAAAAAAAGAACGAAACACGTTTGTTTACACTTTTGTTCCCTAAACAGATTTGGAATAGAAACAAAAAATAGAAAAAGCTTGTTTCTTGTTCCCGCGAACAATTCCGAGAAACACATTTTTTTTTTCTCATTTTTCTTCTTCTTTTTCTTCTTCTTTTTCTTGGGCCAATCGCCGGCCCTCGGCAAGGCTCAGCCTCGCCTTGGCTAGGCGAGCTCGAGCCAGCCCGGATCCAAGAAGCCAAGCTCGCCTAGCCACGGGCGAGGCTCACCAAAAGGAAGAAAGAAAGAAACAAGAAAAAAAAAAAAAGAGAAAAAGGAAAAATAAAATAAAAATATTAAAAAGTTAAAAGAAACAAAAAAATTATACAAGTTTACCAAACGTGTTTTTGTTCTTTTTCTATTCCAAGAACAGAAATTTTATATAGTTACCAAACGCGTTCTTTTGTTCAAAAATTGTTCCCCAAAACGGAAATAATTTTTTCTATTTATGTTCCTAGAAACAATTTTTGAACAGAAATGTTACAAAACCCGCCCCTAAGCGTCCTAATTTTCAAAATTATATATATACACACACACATACTTAAATGTACCTTTTGAAAGTGTTGGCACTTAAATGTCAATCCATACTAAGTTTTGTCACTTGTGATATACTTTCCCTAGTGAAAAAAGCTTTTGAATTCGAGGGAGTCAATGCTGAGTGACTTCTAACTGCAATAACCACAAACAACAACTACTCTACGATCGAAGAGTCAATCGAGGAAAAAAGAGTGATTCATGAACTTTTCCAATCAAATACACAAACTTTTCCAATCAAACTATGCATGAGCCTTTAAACAACATCACTACCTCCAAAAGGAAAAATAGCAGAAACTATCTTTGTGCTTGATGAAGTTGAGGATGTTTCTAGTTCCATCTTAGCTTTGTCATTGTTGATTGGCTCATCCTGTGGGTAAATAAGTGGTTTTGGAGGCATTTGAAGCTTACAAATATGTCCTTCAAGCATTTCTAGGACTTTGCTCATTGGAGGCCGATGGTTTGGGTTTAATTGTATACACCAAAGTGCAACTATTATCATCTTTTTCATCACATTCTTTTCCTCTTCTACAACTTCTTCCATTTCAACAATTTTCTGTTCACTAACTTGGTCATACACCCATAAGGGAAAATAAATTTGGCTTGAGCATTCCACATTTGCCTTTATATTCTTCCTTCTACCTGCCATTTCCATGAGCAACATCCCAAAGCTATAGACATCCGCTTTATGAGATACACCACGAATGTTTTTATAGAACAGCTCAGGTGCCATATATCCTAAGGTTCCTCTTGCTGAAGTTAATGAGACTGTGCTATGATCAATAGGAATGAGACTATGCTATGATCAGTAGGATAAAGTCTTGCTAGTCCAAAGTCAAAAACTTTTGAAGTGAAATGTTGATCTAAAAGAATGTTGTGAGGCTTGATATCAAAGTGTAGTATTTGCATGTCACACCCACGATGTAAGTACTCAATCCCCCTCACCACCCGAAGTGCGATCTCATATATTTTCCTATAATCGAGAAACTTATTACCTTCATTTGTGAAAATATGCTTATCCAAAGATCCATTTGACATGAAATCATACGAGAGAGCTTGTTTCAAGCCTTCAAAGCAATAACCAATAAGTTGCACTATATTAACATGGTGAATTCTTCCAATAGTAGCCACTTCACTCATAAAATCTTGGCCATCAGCCTTGGATTGCTTTAAAATCTTGATGGCCACATTGTTGCAACTTCTGAGCGTTCCTTTATACACAGAACCATATCCCCCTTCACCAAGTTTATGCTTCAAATTCTTGGTGATCTTCTTAATGTTTGAGTAAGAGTATCTTACGGGCAAAAAGTTGTTATGAGCTTGCAAGAATTCTCCAATGTTCTTGTCCATTGCTAAATGCCTTCCTCTGTACTTGTAGATTAGAAATATCACAACAAATGGTGCCCCAATTACAAATTTCGCTGCACAGAAAGGTGCTGAAAAAAATTTTGTAGGTTAGATTAATTTTCTTTAAAATTATTTTAAGGACAAATCACTGCGGCTTACCTAGTAATAACGTAAATTCTAGAGCTGTCACAATTGATAAATCCTCAAGACCTGTGGAAGGAACGAAGGACGTGAAAAGGAATTGAAGGAAAAGAAGGAAAACAAAAGTCACGAGAAAAGAGAGTTGTGGCAAGCTACGTTGTACAAGTTAAAATTTTGTCCAAAAGAATACAAGAAGCGGGATGCGTGCATTTCTTCAATTCACATAAATGATGGACGACATAAGAAACACTTTTTGCTTCGTTAGCAGTCTACATATATAGAGAAACAACACATAAATACATTTTTTTAATGAATTTGTTAAACAAGCTATCTTGAATTATTAGTTAAGTGACTAATTAAGGAACGAATCAAGAAAATTTACTCTCTATGCCAACAAAAACTGGTCATGTGGCTGCTTGCACAACAACCCCTTCTTCTTCTTCTTCTTTTCGCAAATCTTGCAACCCTAATATTTTGATTTTGAAAAGTAACTCAAAGCTTGCGAATCCTTTCCATAACACAAACATTGACTTATATGAACATGAATATTTTGTCATAATTTTCTTGGATTTCAAAAACTAGTTTCATTTTTTGAGTTTTGAAGAGAAAGCAGAAGTGAAAGAGCGTCCAAAATTATGCAAAATTGTGGTAAAACTTCAATGCAGTCGATGCTTACCGTAGAAGTAACCGGATCCACAACCCGCAAAACCTTCATAGATGCTATAGAAATCAAAGAAGCACATGAAAGCTTTTATCCCTGAAGATGGAAGAAAGTTGAGATCAAATCCATCGGCCATATGCCATGAATACGCTCATAGTTGGAGGAGCTACTATTAATAAGTCCATCACCCCAAAGATCATATGATACCCACGTCCAACTATGGATGGTATAAAAATCCCAAACATCAGATACTTTTGGTTTGACCAAAGCATACAAGCTCCAATACGATGATGTGTTGGGAGAGTAAGACGCCTCAATGCATGGACCTATAGTGATATAGGATGGAGAACTTATTGGCTTTGAGCAATTCACAATGACCAATGTACCTTTGTTTGTACGGTATAAATTGCCTTGAGAATTCTTCCAAGTCGCCAATAATGAATGATGGGGGAGAGATGAGCAGTTATCCTTTTGCAGCCCATCTTCGACGATGTCGCGACCTAAATTTCGGGTGCACCACCTAAAACTAGGTTAATGAACTACTAAGTCTTTAACTTAGTTCGGGCTCTCCCAAGCCCATACCAATTCGCGACTTAAGGTTCAATTATTTAACATGCAAATGATTAATATCTAGGAGTAGCCACTAATCAGTTCACAGTAGGTCGATTAGACACCTAAATAAAATAAATGAAGATTTATTTTACTCCTACGAACCAGAGACTAAGGGTACGGGGACTTGGTTACATTAGAATGCTCTAATGTCCTTTCGGTACCATTTCTTTTTTCATTTTCAAAAAATGTTTTTTGGAGGCAGCTGATTTATTTTAGCCTAAATTACTATCATGCAAATGTGGTGACCACACGCTACTCATCCATTATTAAAACATTCAAATAAATAAATTGCATCACACAAAGCAAGCAATCATTTTTTTGGGTTTTCTTAAAAGTTAGAATTCTTTTATAAAAATGCAATTTTAAACTAAATGACTTAATCTTATTAATATGCAAATTCTAATTAAATGAGCCTATTATGCAAACTAGTTATTATGCACCTTATGACCTAACTTTACTAACAAATTCTAATTAAATGATCATATTATGCGAACTAATTAACATGCACCTAGATTTTTGTATTTTTTTTTATTGAAGTTTAGAATTTATGAAAACCCTATTTAACTATTAAAAGGGATAATTTTCTAATTTATTCTAAGGATTAATTTAACTTAAACCCTATCTTATCTTAGAAAACTATTTCTTGAAAAATGAGATAATTAAAATGTGCGAACACTATCTAAAACCCTAAAGAATTTACTTAGGTTCAACCCTAACTAATTTCTAAAAATGCAATCTTAAAAATGTAATCCTAAGAAAAATATAATCTATTAAACCTACATGTCTGATTTACTAAACTTATATGCTCATGCAGAATTTTGATTTTTGATTTTATGATTTTTTAAAGATAAGTAATTATTAAAAAAGGATTAAAATAATCGAAAAAATAACCTCGTTGTCTCATAGGTCAAATTAACGATTATTCTAACCCTAATTATCAAAACAAAGAGATCAAAATAATTACAAATCTGATCCGAAGTCTTACGGACTAAATTAAGTAATCATTGTGATTTAACAATTGAAATTCCACTAAAAAGCCCAACAATTATAATAATTAAAAAATCGATCCAATGTCTCTCGGATCAAATTATTAATCATAATAATTCCAGACAAAATTCATGTGGATAATGCCTACAAAAATTATAGATATTAACATCCAATATTACAAATCAAATAACTAAACTAAAAATGCTATCAAATGAAATACATTAAAAAAAAAGATAACATAACAAATAAAAAGAGTAAAATAAACTAAACTATAAATAAAGTGAAAAGTAAAGTAAAAAGTTAAAAATAAATAAAAAATAAATAAATAAGTACCTAAGGGAATCGATGGGGGAATGGCGTCGGGTGGTCGTTTGACCATTCGTCGGAACTCCGATGGGGGAGCAGCTGCAAGTGAACGGCGGCGGGCTCCAACTCAGTGGCAGCGGCAAAGTCGGGACTGGGTCGAGAGTCACAAAGCTAGGTCGCGGGTCGCTGGGTGGCGGCGTCATCTGTGGTGCGGGGCTCGGCCGTGGGGTCTCGAGCAGCGGACGTCGAGGAGCGGAGCGGCAAGGACGACCGGTCGAGTCGTGGGCCGGCGTGGGGTCAACGATCGAGCGGATCTCGAAGTCGTGGGTCACTGGGGCGATGAGATTTGATGCGGCGGTGGCGAACGGGGGCTCGAGACCTGCAGATGCGTCGATCGGGCATAAGGTGGAGGGGCGGTCTTTGGGGCTCCGGCGACGCTGGGTCGTCGGCGACGGAGACTTCGGGTGCAGGTCTGGTGTTGCTCAGTTGCAACGGCGTCACGGATAGTGGCCGGTGCGAGGGGGACGAGCAACAGCTGGGTCGCGGGTTGCAACGGCTGTGGTGAACAGTGAGAGCTCAGTTGCTGCGGAACAGTAGTGGAGGAGAGCAGGCCTTGGGCTTCGAGGCGCGGCGGAGGAGGTGCGACGCGAGCACGGGTAGGGGTGTCCACGCGAAGAAGACGAATAGTTGCTGCTGCTGCAGTTATCCGAAGGGAAAAAGAAAAAGAATCTTGGACGAGAAAATGGGGTTTCCTCTCTTTTATTTTTTTTCACTTTCACGAATCCTCTCAGCTCTTCTCACGAAAATTTTTTAGCGGATTCTCCCCCAATTTTTTCGCACCTCCATTTCTCACGAACTGTAGCCTTTTATAGTGAAAACCTCTATTGATCTTTAGAAAGTTGTGCTTCCTTGATTGCGGGAATTACAGAATTTCAGCTCCGATTTGCCATCGCAAATTTACATTTCGGTTTTTCACTCACGTTACCAAAAACACATCCAAGTTCATTTTGATTTTTGCAAACAGCTCACTTGATGAGTATAATTTTTGATACTTTCCTTTTGATTTATCAATCCGATCATTATCCTCACCGATTTTGGGTTTGGCTTCCATTTTACTAAAATCCTTGCCCTTTGTTCACCTGATTTTTAATTGTTTCTACATTTATCAAAATCTGAATATCCATCGAATTTCAAATTTCCATGCATAATCAATCAAATCGATTTTTCCCATTTTTTTTATCTTTTTCTTTTATTTGTTCAAAATGTAATTTTATTTTTCCAAAATTAGGTGTCAACAAACGACCCTAATTTTTTTCAAGGGAATTACCAAAAAAGTCTTAAACCTATTGCAATTGTGCCAATTCAGTCCCAGACTTTTTTTTTTTTTTTGTCAATTTAGTCCTAAACCTTTTATAATTGTGCAAATTCAGTCCATCCGACCAAAATTGGCCAGCCAGGTGCTGACGTGGATGCCGGTGGGGGACAGCCGGTCGACGAGGTAATTTTTTAATATATATATTTTTTTTTTTCAAATTTTTAATTTTTTTTTTTTTTTTTTTGCCATCTTCTCCTTCCTCCGGCCGGACGCCGGCTAGAGGTGAGGGCCGGCGAGGCTTGCCCCGCCGGCCACCGGTGGAGACGAGCCTCGCCCGCGATGGTGAGGCGGCCGTCGCTAAATCTGGTGAGGCTCGACCTCGCCATGGCCGGGTGAGACCAAGCCTCATCGATCTGGCGACGGCGGCCTCGCCGATCCGGCGAGCTTAGCCCTCGCCGACCACTAGCGAGGGCGAGGCCCGCCGTGCTACATGGTGTAGTCGAGGAACCCGCGAAAGAGCTTGATCTCATCCTCGTCGGTCCGAGGTGCTAGAACAGGGGTTTTGGCAACGTCACGGCCGGGAGGGCCGCTTGAGCTCGGAGGGGGAGATCGTGCCGACGATCGGGGACGGGGTAGGCGGCGGAGGTGGCAATGGCCATGGCAGCCTTGCCGGCCACTGGGCGAGGTCGACCCTCGCCCTTGCCAGTGGCTGGCGAGGCAACCGTCGCCGGATCGGCGAAGCTCGGCCTCGCCCGGCCATGGCGAGGTCGAGCGTCGCCAGATCCGGTGAAGCTCGGCCTCGCCCGGCCATGGCGAGGTCGAGCGTCGCCAGATCTAGCAATAGCTGTCTCGCCGTCGGCGGGCGAGGCTCGCCTTCGCTAGTGGCCGGCGAGGCCGACCTCGCCGACCCTCACCTGCGGCCGGCGTCCGGCCGAGGAAGGAGAAGAAGGCAAAAAAAAAAAAATAACAATAATTAAAAAATATTTAAAAATTCGAAAAAAATATTAACAAATATTTAAAAAATTACCTTGCCGGGCCGGCTATCCCCGCGGCATCCATGTCATTAGCCCGGCCGGCCAATTTTGGCCGGATGGACTGAATTGACACAATTATAAAAGGTTTAGGACTAAATTGGACAAAAAAAAAAGTGTAGAACCGAATTGGCACAATTGCAATAGGTTTATGACTTTTTTGGTAATTCTCCCATTTTTTCAATGTCATGATCGATAGACTATACATAGTATCGACCACCAAGCAAGTACACAACAATGTGATTATCTTCACAAGCCGGGTTGTATATCAAGACACCTCATTCTTTTGGGTTACTCTTCAGTCGAAATGGATCTCTTATATTGTGAATGTTGCCGCAAGATGAAGCACTTCGCCGATTACTTGGTTCAACATTTTTAGTCATCGCTAGAAATGGAACAAGAGTGAGCAGCAAGACTTGACAAATATTCATGGAGCCGAGAGCATTAATCATGCCTCTATTTGTCTTTGGGCAGAAGAGAAGTTGGAGGAGGTGCAATATAAAAAGATAAGAAGAGATTGGACGATCCTTGTTTGATGGGAGACTTGGGAGTAGCCTCATCCTTTATAGAGAAGTCCAAGTCAGTCAGTGGAACAAATGGAGACAAGTCAAGCAATGTTGATCTTTCTTTCTCCTCTCTCTCCACGGGATCGTTGTGTCCACATCTCCTCGACAAAAAAATCCATCACTTCCTTCTGATGCACTGTCTTTCTTCTTCATTTCTTCTTCGTTCTTTCCTCCTCCCTTCTTCTTCTCCGTCTTCTTTCTTCACTGGCCCGCAATCATAGTTAAATTGATGTAAAGTTTCTAGGAAGAAGATCAAAAATCAAAAACTAGAATAACGAATGACGCCAGGTACATAGGTGTGGAATTGAGAGGAAAAATTACGTCCTTCTCAGCCTGTGAGCAATGGAAAATTGGGGCTTCATGTGTGGTGGAGAATCAACAAGGATATGAACAAGATAAAACAAATTCAATCGAGTCAAAAATGTTATAATCATCATTTCTTGCTCGCGAGATAACATCATGATTGCCAACTCATATAATTAGTCATGAATGATATTGTCGCAACCAATTTTTTGGGTGTGAACCACCTAAGATTTGGCTAATGGATTGTTAAGCCTAGACTTAACTCGGGCTCTCCCAAGCCCATACCAATTCGCGACTTAGGCTCCAATAACTAGGAGCCGCCACTAATCGGTTTATGGTAGGTCGATTAGACACCTAAGTAAAATAATGGGAGGATTATTTTACTCATACGAACTAGAGACTATGGGTACAGGGACTTGGTTATACTAGATTTCTCTAATGCCCTTTCGGTACCATTTTTTTTAATTTTCAAAAATCTTTTTTGCAGGTGGCTGGTTTATTTTAACCCAAATTACTATCATGCAAAAAGTGACCAAACGGATGCTCAAACATTCAATAAATAAATTGGATCACACAAAGCAAACAATTTTTTGGGTTTTCTTGAAATTAGAATTTTTTTTTATAAAAACATGCATTTTAACTAAATGACCTAAACTATATGACATGAAGAAATGCAATAATTAAATGCAATCTAAATGACCTAATTCTAATGACATGCAATGCCATGCAATGACATACAAAATTCGACTAAAATGACATATAGCATGCAATTTAATATGTGAGCTATATGTCACGCGACATTTATTAAATGACCTAGTCTAATGATGAGCAATTCCTAATATAATGAACTTAACAACAATTACTAAATGATGAAAATTTCATAAACCTAATCCTACATGTCTGATTTATTAAACCTAAATGCTTTGATGGAAGATTTTGATTTTTTTTTTTTTTTTTTCCAAGATAAGTAATTATCAAATAAACATTAAATCTAAACAATCAAGATATTCAATAAATAAATGATTAAAATATTTGAAAAAATAACATGTTGTCTCACATGTCAAATTAACGATTATTATAAACCCTAAACATCACGACAAATAGTTCAAAATAATTAAAAATCTTATTCGAAATCTTTCGGATCAAATTAATAATTATAATGATTTAACAATTAACATACAATCAAAATGCCCAAAAATTAATATAATTAAAAAATGATCCGACATCTTACGGATCAAATTAATAATTATAATAATTTTAAACAAAACCCTTGCGGATAATGCTTACAAGATTCATAAAATGAACATTGAGGTCCAATTTCCCAACTTAAATAACTAAACTAAAAATATAAACAAAATAAAGTAAAATAAATGAAAAATAAAAACAACCTAATTGATTTCCTTTCCACGCAAGGCTTGTGCGTGGTGGTGGTTGGTCGTCGTCGGGCACCGATCACGGTCGTTAGATCTCCGACGTGGGACTCACGAGTCGCCGTCGGTGGCGAGCGGAGGTGTCGTGCAAGGTGGTTCGACTACGGGCGGCGTCAAGGCGGAAGAAGAGGCGCGGGTGTCGGCGCTCAGAAGCACTCGAGCAGCAACACGGCGGTGTCTGGTGCTCGGGCGGAGACCCGGATCGGCACAACAGCCAGCCTTCGTCGCGGCGAGCAGGAACCAAGTCGCGGCGAGGCGGGGTGGCGTTGCTGCGTCGTGGGGAGGCCCGAGCAGCGAGGGGAGCAGGGGGACTCGCGGCTTCGAGCAGGTGAAGCAAAGTAGGGCAAGAGCAGCGTCGGCATCGGCGTCGGGCTTCACGGATGGTAACCGACGGGCAAAGCGACAGTGGCAGAGGCGTGATAGAGACAAGCTGTGGGCGGTCTGAGATGCAGTCGCTGGGCACGGCGGTGCTCACAGCTGCGGAGGCGCAACGAATTGGGCGACGAGGGAATCTGAGCAACTTGCGGTTTGATGGCGTTGGCGCAGCATGGGTGCTGGTCAAGAGAAGCCGGCAACCGGGGCAAATAGCGGATGGGGGCAACGAATGTGGGGAAGACGATGAACAGAAATGTCCAATCACTTCCTCCCCTCTCGCCGCTTCGCTTTTACTTTTCACTTTCCTTCACTTTTTTTCTCTTCTTTTCTTTTCAGTTCACCAAAAGAAACCCTAGAAAAGCCCCCATTTTAACTTTTTCCGTGCACTCCTTATATAAGGAAAACAAAATGCAATCTTTTGTAAATATTTCATCTCATACAAAGATTGCTTATAACCCCTACGATCACGAAAATCCTTTTCCTTATCTCCCGAATATCTTCTACTGATTTTTAAAGATAAGATTACAACTCGATTTCCTTAAATTCCAAAAATCCTCATTTCAAATCTCAATTTCAGAAAACGGGCTCGGGCCAATTTGTACTCTTCATGGGCGTAGTCCGGCCTGCTAATTTAAAACCCAAAACCACTAATTCGACCCATCTGCCACCAGTCCAGTACATAAATGTAAAAAAAAAAAATGCAAATTAAAAACAAATGCACCTACAGTTGCCAAAATTTTTTCAGGGATAAAATTAACCCCTAATTTTTTAATGCGATAAATGACTAAACGGGTCGCCAAAATTTAAGTGTTAACAGTTGCCCATTTTTAAAGGTGAGCTCGTAGAGGTTGCCCTCAAAGACAAATTGAGACCTAAATTTTGATCATGCACATATACTGAATGATTTTTTTTGTCAGGAAATGTATCCCTTTTAAAAAAAAAAAATGCAATTCATATGGTGCATGGAAATGCTAATGCAAATGCATGATATCAAAGGAAAAAATGTACCAACAATTACTTACCAGTCAATGCGGTAAAGCATCTTGAGGTACATGATAAATCCCTATTTATTCCACAAGTACCCAACTCTCACTCAGGTTCCTTGAAGAGTCAAACAGGTAATAGATTGAAACATTGAGATCGAGAAGAACATTCACATCTAAAGTGAAATGTTCAATGACAAGAATTAAGACATCCAGATCCAGATTGAGATGTCAAAATTTTAAGACTCGAAATACCTAGATCCAAACTAAGGTATAACGAGAAGGCTCGAAAAACATTTACATCCAGAGTGAAATGTTTTAGATGAAGATAATTTAGACATCCGGATCCAAACTAAGATGTCAAGATTTTGGGATTTGAAATACATAGATCCAAACTAAGGTATAACAAGAAATATTGAAAAAAATTCACATCTAGAGTGAAATGTTCAACGAAAAATAAATTAAGACATCCAGATTCAAACTGATATGTCAAAAGGAACCTAACCGAAATATCTTACCTTCAGGGAGGGTAAAATGACTCAAGATAGATTGGTGTTACATGTCCAGGACCCGTACCATTATACGGTCGATCAGAATTGTAACATGGCTTTGTAAAGAAACTGCTTTCCTAGGACTCGTACCATTCTACGATCGCCCAGTATGATAGTGTTTGATTATGTCTAGGACCCGTACCATTCTACAGTCGCCTAAACAAAGATTCCTTTTTCAGGACCCGTACTATTCTACGGTTGCTTGAATAGGGAAATAGGTTTTGTCTAAAACCTGTACCATTCTACGGTCACCTAAACGGGGATTTACCTTTCAGGACCCGTACCATTCTACAGTCGCCTAAACAAGGATCTACCTTACAGGACCTGTACCATTCTACGGTCGCCTGAATAGGGAAATAAGTGTTGCCTAGGACCCGTACCATTCTACGGTCGCATAAACGAGGATTTACCTTCCAGGACCCGTACCATTCTACAGTCGCCTAAACAAGGATTTACCTTCTAGGACCCGTACCATTCTACAGTCGCCTGAATAGGGAAATAGGTGTGGAGAAAAATCTTTGGGGACAACTCAATTGAGTGTCGATTAAAAGGGAGTCTAGGCTACGAAAGCACGATAGGTCAATATAAATGGACATCGGGCTACGAAAGCATGCCGAGTCGATAAAGATGGGTGCTGGGCTATGAAAGCACGCCAGGTCAATATAAAGACATCGGGCTACGAAAGCATGCCGGGTCAATAAAGAGGGATTTTGGGCTACGAAAGCATGCCAAGTCAATATAAAGGGACTTTGGACTACGAAAGCACGCCAGGTCAATATAAAGGACACCGGGCTACGAAAGCACGCCGGGTCAATAAAGAGGGACTCTAGGCTACGAAAGCACGCCATATCAATATAAAGGGACTCTGGGCTACAAAAGCACACCAGGTCAATTTAAAAGGACACCGGACGACAAAAGCACGCCGGGTCAATAAAGAGGGGGACTCTGGGCTACGAAAGCACGCTAGGTCAATTTAAAATGACAGCTTGACCAAGTCAAGTGTCGAGAATGGGTAGAGATATACTTACTTGATGATATCTCTGATTCTTTGGGATATGTCTTCTGGAACTTAGATATCCTGTGGAGGCCTCTCACCTCCTGGTAGAAATTTTGGAACATCAATGATGCACCTTGAATGTTCATGATGGTTTCTCATCTCTTAATATCATGATGCATTTTGAAAGGAACCTGAATATCAGGAACTCTTGGGTCTTTGAGAAAAAATTATATGTCAAACATGATTAGAGCAAAAATGCATTTACCAATGAAATAAGCAATTAAGGCTATTCTGGAATGCATACTTCAAAATCTACTGAAGCTTTTATCAATTTAATGAAGGTTCATGCATAATGACTTTTGCATCACCCAAATTTCTACTAGAGAGAATTATCGTTCAAGACAACTTTCACTTATGACATGGATTTCTTAAAAATACTAAATGAGAGACTTTCGGTTAGAAAGGACTTTCACTCACTCTCATTTAGAATGGCTATTTTATGAGAATCACTCAATTTTATCATATCGGCATGGGTCCAAGTATTCTTGCAAGCGGTACGATCTTACCAATCTGAGAGGTCTTTAATAGATTGAGTCAAAGCTATTGAACGAACAATCTTGTAATCATCTTCGGGTTTACAAGTCAAGAACCCTGCAAAATGAAAAAGAAATAATCTTGCTTGCACTTCTTCGAGCGATGCTTATAAACATATGAACTCCTATGTTAATTCAAATGCTCTAATTTGAAGAGACTTTGTAAGGGACGTAACGTAGGTTGGGTTCATGGGTTGAGAAATGAAATGATCATTAGGCTCAAAATGAGTGTAAAAGGTGAGAGTTGGTGATCATCTTGGCATTGCCACCAGTTTTCTTTTTCACCATCGGGGATTAGCTTCATGAAGTCCCCCATTGATTGTAGAAACTCGGCATTTGAGTTCTTTGAGTATTGCTCCATTGGGATTCAATTCTTGTAATTGACAGTCACCTATCTTGACTTTCTTTTTTTTTCTTTTTTTTTTTTATCTATGGGCATTGACCTTGTTTTTACCAGGCACACCACTTTTATGCCCCTAGTTCTCATGCATTTTTTCTTCACTTTTTTTTTATGGGCATTGGCCTTGCTTTTACTAGGCACATTGCTTTTTCACGCCCCTTAATTCTATTTTGAATTCAATTCTTGCGCACGATGCATGCGTCAAGCAATTACACTTTGAATGACACTCGAACTTTTCAAGAGTCTTCATCTGCCTTTTGCCTTGCCCTAGTGTGGGGGATGATCACCAACTAGGTTTGAAAAAATGAAATTACAGGCTCAAGTGGGCTATGCAAAGGATATAAGTGTATGGGATAGAGAAAGAAATGCTCTTCGTCATCCTAGGGCACTTAAATTAACACATGAATTCAATGTAATAGCACTACTTAAAGATTGATGCAAGTGAGAGCAAGAAAATTTCAATTCATTTTCCTTACCTCATGATGCCATTTTATCTCCTAGCTGCCCCGATGTGGGGTGATTCTTGACAGGGGTGATTCGAAAAGAATATCCATAAGTGTATGGGCTCAAAAGAGTTAAGCAATTGATCACCTGTAGTGTTTGGGATAAAAAAAAATGAATTGCCTCTCATCATTTCGATTGCCGTACCTCTTACGAGAGAACTCTTTACCTTATGGATATGAACCTTCCTACACTCATCTCACAAGTGTATGAATATGGGACCGTGTATAGGATAGGGTTTGCCTTTCATCATCCCAACTCGTCTCATTTAGTATGCTCAATTAATTCCACATCATTCATTAAATTAGTCCATCTTGATGTTCTTTAGTGGAATTGGTGGATAAAACATGTAAGAGTCATCATGCAAAATCCTTTTTTAAAAAGAATTCAACAGCTTTAAGCATGTTAACTTCAAACAGTTTTCTATACTGCAAAATGGTTTTAAGCATTCATTCAAGGATTTCTCTACAATGGGAATTGCCTCAGCAGTTGATGTCTTTGGATCGTCCCTATCATTCAAGACTGAAAATCCACTTTTGCCCCTGCACAAGAGAACGTGCATCAATATGATACTATGCAACATCAAAGTATATTCAAATTGCACATCCATTTTGGCTCAGGTCGAGACTTTATCCCAGTCTGGTCACTACCAAACCTGTCATGCCCCCAATTTGTCAACTCTTCCACCAAGGAATGATGGTCCTCTTTTACTTGCCCCGAATCTTTTTCATTACAAGTGCGCTCTAAACCTGTTGATCACAAGTCAAGTTTATGATCATTGAAACTTGATACGCCATTCTCAGATGTCTCTTGTCATAACAAGTTATAGAATCATGCTCTGAGACAAGAAGCAAATGAATCAGACAAACAAACAGGTTTAATCTGCTACAAGCTTTGGGAAAATGTTTTTTGTTTTTTTTTTCTTTTAGCAGTGAAATGCTTTTGTTTTCGAAAAAGTTTTTGGGAGGAAGCATGAAAAGTCCAACCCTCAGGATTTCTCCGTAGATGATAGTTTCTTTCATGGTTGGATATCGTCATTGGAATGGTTTGGAGTACTTCGTCATGTCCTCAAAATTGGAAATAAAATTGTAATTTCATTGAATAGAATCAAATGAATTACATTATTGGAATGGAAATTGTGATTCCTAAACCCCTAAAAGAGAAAAAATCGAAAACGATTCATAAAAAGCGAAAACCAATCCTAAAAAGTTATAAAAATTCCTAGAAAGAGATAAAAATTCTCGCACATGGGAATGTGCAACAAGAACAAGTTACTCTTGTAGGCTAACGTCCATGTCTTCCGAAGGTCCTTCATCATTGGCTCCTATGAAGAGGTCATCGAATAGACCCGTGATTCCTTCCGGGCGTCATCGAGTTCTCTCTTCTTTGGAGGCGTCGGATCGTCCATGTCATCCCATCCACTTGGAACTATGTTGCAGGAGTCAAAGTAAAAGCTGGGAGGAGCCGAATACTTCACCAGGTAATCAAACTTGCCACTAGGCTGCCCCGAGTGTCCATCACTTCCACTTCATCTTGCCCCATCTCAGGGACATTGTTAGGTTTAGTTTTTTTGGCAGTGACCAACAGTGGGTCATCTTCCAGGTCAAGCATGTCGCCATTGCTCATTTAGGTCTTGCCTGACTGCTTCAGGACTACTGTCTCAGGGAGAGCAAGTGCAGGAGTCAAATCCGTTTGGAGGGATTGAATTTGAGCTATCATGAATTGCATAGAGGCGAGCAACTGTCGGAGTTGGTCTTCCATAGCGGAGATACGATCACGCATTTCGGTTTGGTCAGCCATTCTAGTTCTTGATCGCCTAAAAAGGAAATGGAAATATGTAAGAACGAGGTATAATGAGAAAACCAATCCATGACAACAATCTATTTTTTAGTTAAGAAAAATCCACATATGAAAAGGATTTTCAAAAAATGGACTAGAAAAACAAAGACATGGGATGCTCCAGTAGGGATGAAATTTCTTAAACATGAACTAGGAAGAGTCAAGACATGAATTGAAAACAAATTTCCAATTTTTTATTTTCCAAATGATTCATTGCATGGCAATTTCCTCATTTCATCGACCCAAAAATACGACCCAAAAATCAATTTCCTCATTTTCCAAAACAAGGAATTAAATCAATGATTGACCTAGATTGTCATGAATCGACCCAAAAATACGACAAAATAAATTGCATGGTATAGGGATAGAAGACTTACTTCACCAAATAAAATCAATGGCAATCACATAGACATGCACATGAGATGTGAGGCTCGATTTCTACCTAGACGGCTTAACAAAGTGAGCTAAGAGGGTGATTTGACCGTTGCAGTCTCGCATTAATGTGTCAGGTCCCCTTAACTCCGGCTCAGTCGAATGGAATGTCCAATAGTCACGCAGTCTCGTGGATATGGACAAAACACATTTCGACACCATGAAAAACTTTCGGGGAAGAGGAGGTCAACCTCTACATAGCAATCTCGCTTTAGAGGAAGTATACTTCTCAACACTATCCTAGAAATCCTATCGCAGCCCAGGTCCGACTGCAGGTTGTGTGTGCAAATAGTGTGGTGCTAAAGCAATAAAGTATGCACAACAACTTAAATGCAAACAACACTTCTAATCAGGAAACATAAATCATTAATCTCAACACCTCCCTGCAAGACAAGGGTTAGCAAAGACTACACCCCTTATACCTCCCATCTACAAGAACATTTAACACCTTAAAAATATTAGGGTTGTACCTAGGATCCTTGCTACCAAACAAAAACATTTTTAAAATAAAAAGAAAAATTGGCCTAAGTCCACTAAGTGTTTTAACACAAGTCCCCAGCGGAGTCGCCAAGCTGTCGCGACCAATTTTTCGAGTGTGAACTACCTAAGGTTTGGCTAATGGATTGTTAAGCCTAGACTTAACTCGAACTCTCCCAAGCCCATACCAATTCGCGATTTAGGTTCAAATTTCTTAACATGCAAATGATTAATAACTAAGAGCTGCCACTAATCGGTTTATGGTATGTCGATTAAACACCTAAGTAAAATAATGGAAGGATTATTCTACTCCTACCAACCAAAGACTATGGGTACAGGGACTTGGTTACACTAGATTTCTCTAATGCCCTTTCGGTATCATTTTTTTTAATTTTCAAAAATGTTTCTTGCAGGCAGCTGATTTATTTTAACCTAAATTACTATCATGCAAAAAGCGACCACACGGATGCTTAAACATTCAATAAATAAATTGCATCACACAAAGTAAACAATTTTTTGGGTTTTCTTGAAATTAGAATTTTTCTATAAAAACATGCATTTTAACTACATGACCTAAACTATATGACATGAAGAAATGCAATAATGAAATGCAATCTAAATGACCTAATTCCAATGACATACAATGCAATGCAATGACATACAAAATTATTTCGACTAAAATGACATATAACATGCAATTTAATATGTGAGCTATATGTCACGCAACATTTATTAAATGACCTAGTCTAATGATGAGCAATTCCTAATATAATGAACTTAACAACAATCACTAAATGACGAAAATCTCATAAACCTAATCATACATGTCTGATTTATTAAACCTAAATGCTTTGATGCAAGATTTTGATTTTTTTTTTCCAAGACAAGTAATTATCAAATAAACATTAAATCTAAACAATCAAGATATTCAATAAATAAAAGATTAAAATATTCGAAAAAATAACATGTTGTCTCACAGGTCAAATTAACGATTATTATAACCCTAAACATCACGACAAATAGTTCAAAACAATTAAAAATCTAATCCGAAATCTTACGGATCAAATTAATAATTATAATGATTTAACAATTAACATACAATCAAAATGCCCGAAAATTAATATAATTAAAAAATGATCCGACATCTTACGGATCAAATTAATAATTATAATAATTTTAAACAAAACCCTTGTGGATAATGCTTACAAGATTCATAAAATGAACATTGAGGTCCAATTTCCCAATTTAAATAACTAAACTAAAAATATAAACAAAATAAAGTAAAATAAATGAAAAATAAAAACAACCTAATTGATTTCCTTTCCATGCAAGGCTTGTGCGTGGTGGTGGTTGGTCGCCGTCGGGCACCGGTCACGGTCGTCGGATCTCCGGCGTGGGAACTCACAGGTTGCTGCCAGTGGCGAGCAAGAGGTGTCGTGCAAGGTGGTTCAGCTACGGGCGGTGTCGAGGTGGCAGAAGAGGCGCGGGTGTTAGCGCTCAAAAGCGCTCGGGCAGCAACACGGTGGTGTCTGGTGCTTGGGCGGAGACCCGAATCGGCACAGCAGCAGCTTCGTCGGGCGGAGCAGTGGAACCAAGTCGCGGCGAGGCGGGGCGGCATTGCTGCGTCTCGGCGGACGGTTCGGGCAACGAGGGAGCGGGGGGGATTCGCGGCTTCGAGCGGGTGAAGCGAGAGCGGGGCAAGAGCGGCGTCGACGTTGGGCTTCACGGAAGGCAACCGGCGGGGCGAGCGATAGTGGCGGAGGCGTGATGGAGACGAGCTGCGGGTTGTTTGAGATGCGGTCACTTGGCGCGATGGTGCTCACAGCTGCGGAGGCGTGACGAATCGGGCGACGAGGGAGTCTAAGTAGCTTGCGGTTTGATGGCGTTGGCGCAGCATGGGCGCGGGTCAAGAGAAGCCGGCAACCGGGGCAGCGGATGGGGACAGTGAATGTGGGGAAGACGATGAACAGTAAATGTCCAATCACTTCCTCCCCTCTGCTGCTTCTGCTTTTACTTTTCACTTTCCTTCACTTTTTTTCTCTTCTTTTCTTTTCAGTTCACCAAAAGAAACCCTAGAAAAGCCTCCCTTTTAACTTTTTCCGTGCACTCCTTATATAAGGAAAACAAAATGCAATCTTTTGTAAATATTTCATCTCATACAAATATTGCTTATAACCCTTACGATCACGAAAATCCTTTTCCTTATCTCCCGAATATCTTCTACTGATTTTTAAAGATAATATTACAACACAATTTCCTTAAATTCCAAAAATCCTCATTTCAAATCTCAATTTTAGAAAACGAGCTCGGACCAATTTGTACTCTTCATGGGCTTAGTCCTACCTGCTAATTTAAAACCCAAAACCATTAATTAGACCCATCCGCCACCAGTCCAGTAAATAAATGTAAAAAAAAATGCAAATTAAAAACAAATGCACCTAAATCTATATGCTATGCAATTAATATTTTTTCAGGGATAAAATTAACCCCTAATTTTTTAATGCGATAAATGACTAAACGGGTCGCCAAAATTTAGGTGTCAACAAATATCGTTTCATATTTTTGGAGAATTTTTCTTAAATAAGTAAGGTTTTCATATTTTTGGAGATATTTGTGATGTTAATGGGTTTCTATTTTCAAAATGACACGGAAGCCATCTAAAAAATAAATGCAGATTTTAAATCGAAGTAAATTCATGTGAATTAAGAATCAAATCAATTCGGATGATTAGTGATGGCACACATTCAATTTGAAGTAAAAAGAAACATTAAGAAATCAAAATAATTATTTGCTCTATGCTGTTATTATTGAAGAAATTTCTCAAGAGGCCGTTAGAGTGAAAGATTTGAACTTTATCATTGTCTTTGGAGAGAATTCAAAGTCAACAACAATAAAAGTTGTCGGTGGGGGCTCACCGGGTAAGGATCATAGTTTGATTGATGCGACATTTTTGCTGCTTTATTGACGTGAGCAACGACAGTCAATAGAGCGAAAGCTTAGATCGTTTTGGTGGAATATGTAGCTTTTTTTTCTTGAGATTTTTGAGTGGATTTATATTATATAAAAAAATCTTGTTCGATGGGAGACTTGGGAGTCGCCTCGTCCTTTATAGAGAAGCCCAATTCAGTTAGCGGAACAAATGGAGGCAAGTCCAGAAATGTTGATTTTTCTTTCTCCTCTCTCTTCACGGGATCATTGTGTCCACATCTCCCGACAAAAAAAAAAAATCCATCACTTCCTTCTGATGCACCATCTTTCTTCTTAGTTTCTTCTTCGTTCTTTCCTCCTCCTTTCTTAATCATTAGAGTAAAACATTTGAACTTTATAATTGTCTTAAGAGAGAATTTAAAGTCAACAACTATAAAAGTTGGTGGGGGCTCATTGGGTAATGATCATAGTTTGATTGATGCAACATTTTTGCTGCTTAATTGACGTGAGCAATAGTGGTGTGCATGGTCCAGGCGGGTGGTTTCCGACCTAAAACCGGGAACCGCCCACTAAGGACTAGTTCCAAAAAATTGAAATCAGGATCCACTCGTTAGTTGCATGGATCCACCTGGGAACTGGACCGCCGGTCCGATCCAATTTCCGGGTGGATCCATGGAACCGGTCTCGGAGATCTTGTGGTGGATCTTGTTGGGTAAATCCTTCCACATGAATCTGTTACTAACTTGTTGTCGAGGGCAACGGTGTCGGAAAATCGACAGTGGAAGGCCGAATAGAGAGATAGTGAAAGGGATGGACGGACGGACGGACCATCCCTGGAACCGGGAACCAGACCAGTTCCCTCAAGATCCACCAGTTCCAGGTGGTTCCTATTCGATTACGGACGGGTCCCGATTCTTTTGCACACTCCTAGTCGAGGTGGTGATGCCGTAACGCTTGGAGTGCAATGTTAACTTCATGAAGCTAGAGTATTCTCCTTATTTCAAAGACAAACTAGGAGGAAGTTATATGCGACCGCGAATAAAACAATGAAGGATATTTTGAAAAGTTAACTACAAAAGGTGTCTTTAATCAAAGAAAGTACAGAACTAGCACCACCGTTTCTGTAAACAAATTTTCATAAACATAGTAAGTTTCCTTTTAAATTCATTTTTTCGGCTTATTACTTACAAGTGGGCCCAGCGCCTTGGTACTAACACATAATATTTATATGCCTTCTCTGGTTAGGAGAAAAACTTATATCAATTATTGATATCTAAAACTCTTTAGCTCACTAAAGATTATTATTAAAAATTAATATATTATTTTAAAATAGTCGTCCTGGTTCGGGTGGGCGGGTGGACGGATCCGCCCATGGAACCGAGAGTCGGACCAGTCTCCACCGGTTCCCATAATGGAACCGGGAACCGGATCGGTTCCCAAGAATCACCGGTTCCAAGCGGTTCCGGTCCCCGTTCCGGGTAGTCCGAGCTAGTCCTGGTTCTTTTGCACACCCCTAGTGAGCAATGACAGTCAATAGAGCAAAGACGTAGATCGTTTTGGTGGAATATGTAGCTTTTTTTTTTCTTGAGAATTTTGAATGAATTTATATTATATAAAAAAATAATATAAAAAGATAAGAAGAGATTGGACGATCCTTGTTCGATGGGAGACTTGGGAGTCGCCTTGTCCTTTATAGAGAAGCCCAAGTCAATCAACAGAACAAATGGAGGCAAGTCCAAAAATGTTGATCTTTCTTTCTCCTCTCTCTCCACAAGATTGTTGTGTCCACATCTTCTCGACAAAAAAAATCCATCACTTCCTTCTTATGCACCATTTTTTTCTTAGTTTCTTCTTCGTTCTTTCCTCCTCCCTTCTTTATCATTAGAGTAAAAGATTTGAACTTTCTCATTGTCTTTGGAGAGAATTCAAAGTCAACAACAATAAAAGTTGGTGGGTGCTCATCGGGTAATAATCATAGTTTGATTGATGCAACATTTTTGCTGCTTTATTGATGCGAGCAATGACAATCAATAGAGCGAAGGCTTAGATCGTTTTGGTGAAATATGTAGCCCTTTTTTTTTCTTGAGAATTTTGAGTGAATTTATATTAGGGAAAAGACCACCAAAAACCCCAAATTTTGTCTAAAGTGACAAATTTATTCATTTTTTTGTGACGTGAAAAACTCCAAACTTTACAAACCGCGACACATTTACCTCATCAAAGGCATTTTCGTCTTATTTTTTTCTATTTTTCCTTTCTTTCTTTTTTTTTTTTTTTTTTTCTTCTTCTTCTCTCTTCCCCTCTGTCAGCCATGGCGAGCCGGCGAGGAAAGTCGCGTTCGGTGAGGGGTTGCCCTTTCCGGCAAGACGGACGAGGGCGGCCCTCCGGGTCGGGTGAGGGCCTCCCTCGCCGATTTGGGGAGGGCCGTCCTCGCCTGACGTCGACGAGGGCCACCCAAGCAAGGGCGACACTTGCCCGACGCCAGTGAGGGCACCCCTTGCCAGGCCCTCACCCAACCCAACTGAGGGTCGCCCTCGCCCAACACCGACGAGGGCAGCCCTAGCCAGCTTAGGCGAGGGCAACCTTGCCCGACGTCGGCGAGAGCAGCCCTTGCCGGATGCCGCTTCCCTCCACCGGCTCCGCCATGGCCGGCAAAGGGAAGAGAGAAAAAGAAGAAACAAAGAAAAAAATTAAAAAGTAAAAAGACCAAAATGCCCTAGTTTAGGGTAAATGTGTCACACAGATAGAAGTTCAGGGTTTTTGTGTCACAAAAAAAAGTTTTGGATAAATGTATCACGTTGGCAAAATTTGAGATTTTTCATGTCACAAAAAAAAAAAAATTGGGGTAAATTTGTCACTTTGTAAAATTTAGGGTTTTTAGTGGTTTTTTCCCTTTATATTATATAAAAAATTATAAATTAATTCTATACCTATTATACATATAATATTTAAATTATAAACCTTTTTTAAAATTGTCAATATAATTTTAAACTTTTATCTGAAATTTCAATTTAATATACGGTAAAGTCATTTTCAAACTTCTATCATTTTATATGACATAATCGGCATATGAGTTGGAAAAAGTTAAGGAAATGTCATTGTTTTGAGTAAATTTTGTGATTTTTATTCCACTTTCTTTTTTCTTTTCATTTCCCCGCTTCCGATCATCTTCTTCTTTGGGTATTCATCCGATTTTTGCTATTAATTCTATGCTAACACTTTTGGTTTTCGGTCAAGCGAGGTCACTTCTCAAATCTTGCTCTGTTGATGTCATAATGGTCCACCAATTTTTGTATTTTCGTGTCAATTCGTGCCTGCGATGCCATGCTTTGTGTGTTCTCTAATCACACCATATCACACCATCATTTGCTGAATTGATTGGGTGGTTTGAAGGGCAATTATTTCATCAAGGTCTTAGCTTGAAGATATTGAATTCGAGATTAATTATTTATTTCGTCGAGTCACTCTTCAATCAAAACGGATGATTTATAATACAAATATCACCACAGGATGAAGGGACGCAATGCAAATTAGTTGGCTTAGTATTGCTAGTCATGGCTTGCAATAGAAGAAGCAGTAACACTGGATGAATATTCATGGAACTGAGAGCTTCAATCATGTCTCTGTATATTCTTGGACAAAGAGAAAAGGGTGAAGAGTTGCTTGGTGTCTGTGGAGGAGGGCCAATGTAGAAGGATTGAAAATAGCTGGAAGGGATGATGCTAATTTGATTGGAGACTTGGAGTCTCCTTGTACTGTAGAAAAGCCCAAGTCAGTGAACCTAATAAATACATGAAGTTGAGAAAATTGAAAGATCACCTACGGATTCAGCGGAGACATTTTTACATGCCATAGAAAATTCAAAAGACATTAATTCACATCTAGGATCTCTCTTTGTCCTCTTATTTCCACATTTCTTCCACTCTCTCCACATGATTGTTTCGCACACATCCCATCAAACCAACGAATCCGTCTCCCCATCTCTCCCCATCGCTTCGTTCTGAAACAGTCATTTTTCTTCATTTTTTGCTTCTCCTCTCCGTTCTTCAACATCTCCTTTCTTTTACCACGAGTCATGATCATAGGCAAACCACCAGCACTGGCCGCCCATCTATCAAACCTAGCCGCACCACCACCACCACATCGCCGACCAAGCTCACCACCTGTTGCGAAATAAGTTGAAAAATGAGTCTTGTAATTTAAGTCTTAACACCAAAAGAAATAAATTACGTGATTTGAGTGTCAATATCTATTGCAAGGGAAGAACCGGCATCAAGAAATCTTTTATAGATGCAAAGATTGACTAATAAAAAGAAAATCCACTGGCATCTAAATAATAATTTGTGAAAGTTAGTGTCTAATGTGACTATAACCTATCTATTAATATCGATAATTCCATGCGTGAAACTAAATCAATAACACCCGATAGATTTTTTGAAGAAGGTTTAGACAGTGTTCAGATCTAGCTCACTATCAGCTATAATGTTCAATTTAAGGAGTCGATAGAGCACCAACTATCTATTTGAGTGCTACTAGGGGAGCTCAAGATCGACAATATACGTCAACCTAGATACACCCATCACAAAACTAATCTAGGTTTCTTGATGCCGACGAGAGAAATCAAACCTGTGACTTTCAGCTTGCAAAACAAAATTTAAACCACTCGACCAACCACCAAACTGATGACCATATCCAGTAGTTAGTTTTGAGGCGTATCACCAAACAATTTTGTTTTCTATTATTTGCTCTTAAGATTTTTACCCAACAAGTCCCCTTTTCCACGAAATCTCATGTTTCAATGATGTCTCTATCCCGGGACCATTTGCGTATAATCCGATCAGTATGGATAAAAGTCCTCAGGATTAGCCTCTACCATTATATTAGACACCAACATTTCAAATGCATTACAAAAGAAAAAATCAATTTTCGTTTCCCTTTCGATTCCAAGGTTTAAACGCCAGATCAGGGGGATAGAAGAGCAGTTTCGAAGAGATTTGTAGTTTATCGATGTATCTCGTTCAAGCATTTCTAAGGCTTTGTCCATTGAACATTGATGATCAAGATCCGATCGTGTATGCTCCAGATTGCAACTCCCATCATCTTCCTCGGGGTTACTGTTTCCTCACCCATTTCAAAGTTTCTGCCATCATTGACTCGGTCGTATGCCACAGCTGGAAACGAATTTGCCTTGAACTTTCTAAAATTGCATCAAGGTTATCATAGTTCCCGCAAGTGTCGTTAGCAACGCGGCAAAACTGTAGACGTTGACTTTGCAAGAGAAGCCACCAATGCCCTTGTCTTGTAGAGCAACTTCGACGTTGTACATCGAAAAGTCTCTTTTCCCTGCAGTAAAGGAAAGTGTCCTAATTTGAGAGTTGGAATTTTGCCAGTCCAAAGTCGGATACTCCGGGTGTATGATTCTCCATCTAGATGGATGGTGACACTATGAGACTTGACTTCAAAGGGTTGAATTTGACTTGGGCAAAGGTTACTGTTAATCTTGGATTGTCATGGGCCAGGCTTGCAAAAACTTCTTTTTGGGCCGATGAGCACTCAATCTGAATGTTGGTCTGTTCTGTTTAATTTCCCTTTTTCGCATTGCTATTGTGAAGATCATTGGATTCAAGCAAATTTAGTCGACTAAGGGTGGTGCAAGTGTTGAGATGTCGAAGAGAACTTCACACATTTAATTCCCCCTTCTTCTTTTTTCTGTCTATTTGCTTGTATTGTATATTTGTTTCTAATTTGAAAGGCTCGATTCTTATCGACTTTTTGTCAAAACATTGCACATGACAATATCTTATTAATAGATTGAGAAGATGAGTTTGAGGGGATTCTTTGACTGATTACTAGTAAATTAATTTATTAGCTAGGAAAAGATCCCGGACACATACTCTTGCCATCTTCAGGTTTGGCCCTAGAATATGTGCTTTGATGTTTTAGAATTGCACGCAGCCATTTGCTGGTGCATTTGTTTTTTAGAATTGATCGATAGTCCGCTCTATCCCATATATTATATTCGCACACTGAGGATCTGAGTAATTAATCTATCAATTGCCCATGTCGTAGATGATTTTGTTAGCAGCAGACTAATTAAGGGGTGTTGGTTATCCTACAAACGGTCCTTGTTTTATTTTAAAGGTATTGAAGTTTGAGGAAATGGGAATATATAGAGCAAAAGTTGCAACTGAACTCTCTTTGTGGTAACCCTGCTTCATGGGCGATGTACATGCACTAGGGGTGTCCAAGAACTGACCTGACTTAACCCGAACACAAAACAAGTATAGTATAGGTTTTGGGTCTTAATATTGATCTGGAAACAATTATAAAATGAATGGAGTACATGTTTAGTGTTTGGTTAGGGTCGAAACATTGCTCGAGCCAAATTAAACACGTTGCTTACATTAAAATGAAACCAAAACAAGCAGAACACACTGCCCATACCTTCACGAAAGAGAGACTGACACTTCAAAGCTGGAACCTTTCCGTGATCCCGCCGCCGTCGACGGCCTTTCCTCCTCCTTGGCCTCTCCTTGTCCCTTGGGTCCACGCGAACGCCACGGACCGCTTTTGCAAAGATTCACTGGACGGCCAATCGAGGACCACTTCTCCCGTCCAAGCCTCGATCTCACACAACCGGCAGAAAAGGTAAGGCGCTTTAGCCGATCTAGCTTCTTGTGCCGGGTCGAGATATATCGAAGACGGAGAGGAGTGGGGAGTGTTTCGGTTTTTGCTTGTGGGATTGTTGGGGTGGTGTTTTTTGGGAACAATCTTACTTGGGTTTGTGGGGATGTGCTTGTTGATGAGCGCGCATCAAGTGTTTGATTAAGTGCCTGACGGAGAGAGACGTGGTTGTTTCTTGGACCGTGTTGGTTGGCGTTGAGTTCTGATCATTCACTTGCTTGAAACGAATGAAGGGAGGGTCAAGATAAGTGTTTCGTCCTCTATTTCTGATGTGTCCTCCTTTTGACCTTATGGGTTCTTCGGTCGACATGTAAAATCCTTGGTCTCGTATAATCTTCACGAACGGTTCTACTTGTGGGGAGATACGAATTATGGCTCAAATTCCCCTTTGAGGATATTGTCCGTCTGGCGCATACGACAGTGATGGCTGTAGAGAGGTCGATAGAAGTTGGGGAGAGCTAACGTTAATGCCTTTTCTGATGCTCTTGCCAGACTGAAATTTGATGCGACTGATTCCCACTTGAGATACTTTTAACAATTTAGAGCCTCTTGATCCACTTTTCAGCAGGAACTTAACACATGATTGATTGACGCAAAGACATTTTTTTTTTTATCGATTTTCTATTTCTACCTTTTGCGCACCAGTTGCTGAGGAATCGTTTCGAAACGCGAAGATATGATATTTTGAGTCTTACGTTTCGATTTTGTTACAAAGACCCAAAGAATGGAATAAATGTGCCACTTAGTGTTTTATCATGTTCTCACACTGACTGAGGTCCCTTTTAGAGTTTTCTAATTGGTTCTATGCTGTTATATGTGAGGAGATGCTAAATTAGCTGAAGTTTGTTGCCAATGTTTACTCCACTATTTGCGTGATTTAGTTCCCTATTCAGTTGTTCTCTGCTTCTGTACAGGTTGTTTTCCTATTGATAAATGTTAATTTTATTGCATTTCAATAAATAAATGAATTTCATTGAAGAGCACCAATGGGGTGTCCACCCATATACGAAGCTATTATGAGGTTAAAGGAAGAGACATTTGGACTCTGTACATTACTTTTAAAAACTTTTACTTAGATCAGCTTTTTAGGTGGTTGAGAATCTTAAAGAACTGGCACAATGTTTGCTGTTGCGCCTTATAAATTTTTTTGTAAAAGAACAGTTTTGAGAGCATTAGGGTCATTGCTTGATGGATGATGTGATGTATATTTTGAGAGCATGATGATCATTGCTTATCATATGATGTGACTGTAAATGTATTTTGAGAGCCTGAGGATCATTTCTTTGCGGTTTGAATGAGGAAATACTGCACATTTGTGGTTCCCTAAGACCAACCAATACAGGAAGCATTCATTGATAAGGATTTTGAAGAAATATCCCTCATAGATAGGTATCTATCACAACTGGATCTTCCTTGAACCAATTGTTGTTATTAGAGAATCTAAGCTGACATCATTCGACGATACCCCAGGAGTGATACAAAAAGAGAGAGCGAGAATGAAATAAAGATGCAGGAGCATTCTGTGGTGGGAGGGGAAGAAATTTCCTTAGGCAACGACCAAATTAAAAAGTCCAAGAAACGAAGATCAAGAGAAGAGTCTTAAACGTGGGTTTTTGTCAAGTGCAGGTTGTTTGATTTGCTTATAGGTAATCTCATGATAGCTGAAGTTTGTGACGCTGGTGATTCTGTCAATTATCTTTCTCTCACTACCCCACAAGTTTGTTTTGCTTTGTTGGTTGTTTAGCTTAACTTTGAGCATCCTATCTGATCTTTGTAATCTACTGATGAAAATGTTTGAACGATCTGTGAATCAAGCTTGAATATTCCTCAAAAGGTCAGCTCATGAAAGATTTCTCGTATTTTTTTTGTTATGTGCAATGTGAATAAAGGCTAAATATGTGCAAGTGGCTTTCAAGATTAAATGGCTTTTCTGTGCCGTTTTCCACCTTCTGCAGTACTGTTTTTTTCTTGTCTTTAACATGCAAATTTAATTTTGCTTTTTCGATGTTGCTAAGTAATACTTGTTCCCCAGGACACCACTCTAGCAGTCCTTACGGATAGGCTTATGATCCCACCACAATTATTTATGAGATAAAAATGATTAAAAAAAGACCTGAAACCCAACCCGACCCGACCCAACCCAAACTAACCTGGTTTTTTGCTTTAGGTCATATGCTTTTCGGGTTGGGTCTGAGTCGGAACACTCAACCCATACGATGCGGGTCAGTTGGGTAACATAAATATAAAATGCATTAAAATTCATAGAATTATTTCATTTAATGCATTTTTTGTTCCATTTTGATAAAGATTGTCTCTCACATATGCAGGTGGGGTGTCTACTTTGTAAAACTTATGCATGTATATTTTTTTTGAAAAATGAATATATAAGTTGAACCACATTATTAGCTTTTGAATTGGCATTACTCTTAAATCACGTAATGAGAGAGGAAAATTCTCAATCTTCATCCCCTCCCCCACCCTTTATGTCATTGCTCTCTTACCAATTGTTTATCCTTTCAAAGGAGGATGCAAGAGAGCAAAACTATATGAAATATAATTACACAATATAACTAAGAGCTAGAAGAACACAATCTCAAAAGCAATTACTGATGAGCTAAACTAGCCCAAGTCCCTCTTAACATAGTACTAGACTGTCGGGACATACAAAAATACACAAAGCTTTTCCAATCAAACCATGCATAAATCTCTAAACATTATTGCCATCTCCAAAAGAACAACTAGCGGAAATTATTTGGACACTTGATGAAGTTGAAAATGTTTCTGATTCCATCTCGAATTTGTCATCATTGACTAGCTCATTTGGTGGATAAATAAGCGGTTTTGGAGGCATTTGAAGTTTACCAATATCTCCTTCAAGCATTTCTAGAACTTTGCTCATTGGAGGCCGATGGTCAGGGATTAATTGTATACACCAAAGTGCAACTATTATCATCTTTTTTATCACCTTCCTTTCCTCTTCTACAACTTCTTCCATTTCAATACTTCCTCCTTCATTGACTTGGTCATACACCCACAAGGGAAAATAAATTTGGCTTGAGCTTTCTGCATTTGCATTTATATTCTTCCTTCTACTTGCCATTTCCATGAGCAACTTTCCAAAGCTATAGACATCTGCTTTACAAAATACACCACCAATGTTTTTATAGAACAATTCAGGTGCCATATATCCTAAGATTCCTCTTGCAGCAGTCAATGAGACTATGTTGTGATCAATAGGATAAAGTCTAGCAAGTCCAAAGTCAGAAACTTTCGGAGTGAAATTCTTGTCTAAAAGAATATTGTGAGGTTTGATATCAAATGGTATTTTTCATCACCAATAGAACCAACTTGCATCCAAAAACGCGATAAAAACGGTCCCCGAATTTTTCAATCAAAAATGGCCCTATTTTGATTTTTCGCCAAAAATCTCGGTTTGTAGAAAAATCATCGGAGGATGAGTCGACGTTCCTAAAATGACTCGTAACATGACAAAATTTTCAATTTCTGAAATCGGATTCAAATTCACAGTTAATTTCAATCTGGCACGATTTTAGCATGACCTAGCCTATCGGGTAACTTTTAGAAATTTTTGGTGTAAACAACCCGTGGTCGATTTTCTTCGAGCCACAATGAACCTCTTTGACACATTGACGACTCTTGGTGGTCGTGAAAGTCTCAAGATTTCAAATACAAACACAAGGTACTAAAACGACAGAAAAATCAGTCTAATGTCGACCGACGAGAATTTTGCAATTTGGTGGAATCACCCACATTTAGCCACACATCTCAATTGAACCGACCTATCTCTGATCTCTAATCAATATTTACTGTGCCGTAATGATCTCTGTAGATGAGCACGGTCGAGTAGTCGATTCATAGTTGAATTCTCAAGTCTATTGCGTTAAAATCCCTTAATGGCTTCCCCCACTAATTTAGTTATCTCACGAATGATCAGCTCAGAGAATAGCACTATAGGTGCGTCGATGAAAGGCCCAATTTATCTAATTGAAAACAGAATTGAAATTTCAGGATGTCACACCTAATTGAAATTTTAGGATGTCGCACTTAATATCAAAAGAAAAGAAAAACGAAACTTCATAGAATTTGGAGAACACTTAATAAAATTACTTGTTAGTAAATTTCAAGTTTTTTTTTAAAAAAAAATGGAATACGAGTTCTTTCAAGCGTAAATTTCATAGAATTGTTTCATGTAAGACCTTTTCCATGTTGATGAGAGTAGTTTCTCATGTAGACATATGATGTATACTTTGTATAATGTATACATGGATTTTTCTCTAAAAAAGTATTCATAAGCCAAAGTTAGCAGTTTTTGATATTGAGAAATCATGCGCTGGCAGTAGCACGTTAAGTACCAAGATCGCTTGTTAACATCAGCTTTTCAATTGGCATTACCCTAAATCATATATTGAGGGAGTAAAATTCTCAATGTCCGTCGCCTTCCCCTACCGTTTGTGTCCTTGCCCTCTTACCAATTTGTTTATCCTTGTGAAGGAGGATGGATGAGAGTAATTTATGAGAGTAAAACTATATGAAAAACAATAACACGACATTAACCTAAGAGCTAGAAAAATAAAATCTTGAAAGTAATCACTGTTGAGCTAAACTAGCCAAGTCCCTCCCAACATAATACTAGATTGTGCAGACATATAACAAATACACAAATTTTTCCAATCAAACTATGCTTGAGCCTTTAAACATCATCACTATCTCCGAAAGGAAAACTAGCAGAAACTATCTGAGCACTTGATGAAGTTGAGGATGTTTCTAGTTCCATCTTAGCTTTGTCATTGTTGACTGGCTCATCCTGTGGGTAAATAAGTGGTTTGGGAGGCATTTGAAGTTTACAAATATATCCTTCGAGCATTTCTAGGACTTTGCTCATTGGAGGCCGATGGTTTGGGTTCAATTGTATACACCAAAGTGCAACTATTATCATCTTTTTTGTCACATTCCTTTCCTCTTCTACAACTTCTTCCATTTCAATAAATTCTCGTTCACTGATTTGGTCATACACCCACAAGGGAAAATAAATTTGGCTTGAGCGTTCCGCATTTGCCTTTATATTCTTCCTTCTACCTGCCATTTCCATGAGCAACATCCCAAAGCTATAGACATCCGCTTTATGAGATACACCGCCAATGTTTTTATAGAACAACTCAGGCGCCATATATCCTAAGGTTCCTCTTGCTGCAGTCAGTGAGACTATGCTATGATCGGTAGGATAAAGTCTCGCTAGTCCAAAGTCAGAAACTTTTGGAGTGAAATGTTGATCTAAAAGAATGTTGTGAGGCTTAATATCAAAGTGTAGTATTTGCATGTCACACCCACGATGTAAGTACTCAATCCCCCTCGCCACCCCAAGGGCAATCTCATATATTTTTCTATAATCGAGAAACTTATCACCTTCGTTAGTGAAAATGTGCTTATCCAACGATCCATTTGACATGAAATCATACACGAGAGCTTGTTTCGAGCCTTCAAAGCAAAACCCAATAAGTTGCACTACATTAACATGGTGAATTCTTCCAATAGTAGCCACTTCACTGATAAAATCTTGGCCATCGGCCTTGGATTGCTTTAAAATCTTGATGGCCACTTCGTTGCCACTTCTAAGTGTTCCCTTATACACAGAACCATATCCCCCTTCACCAAGTTTATGCTTCAAATTCTTGGTGATCTTCTTAATGTTTGAGTAAGAGTATCTTACGGGCAAAAAGTTGTTATGAGCTTGCAAGAATTCTTCGATGTTCTTGTCCATTGCTAAGTGCCTTCCTCTATACTTGTATATTAGAAATATTGCGACAAAGGGCAACCCAATTACGAATTTCGCTGCACAGAAATATGCTGACAAAAATTTTGTAGGTTAGATTAATTTTCTTTAAAATTATTTTAAGGACAAATCACTGCGGCTTACCTAGTAATGATGTAAATTCTAGAGCTGCCCAAATTGATGAAATCTCAAGACCTGTGGAAGGAACGAAGGACGTGAAAAGGAATTGAAGGAAAAGAAGTAAGGAAAACAAAAGTCATGAGAAAAGAGCGTTACGGCAAGCTTCGTTGTACAAGTTAAAATTTTGTCCAAAAGAATATAAGAAGCGGGATGGATGCATCTACAAATAATTGGAAATAATAAGCTTCAATTCACATAAACGATAGACGACATAAGAAAAACCTTTTGCTTTTTTAGCAGTCTACAGATATAGAGAAACAACGCATAAATACAATTTTTTAATGAATTTGTTAGACAAGCTATCTTGAATTATTAGTGAAGTGACTAATTAAGGAACGAATCAAGAAAATTTACTCTTTATGCCAACAAAAAACTAATCATGTGGCTGCTTGCACAACAACCCCTTCTTCTTCTTTTTTTCGCAAATCTTGCAACCCTAATAATTTGATTTTAAAATGTAACTCAAAGCTTGCGAAACCTTTCCATAACACAAACATTGACGTATATGAACATGAATATTTTGTCATAATCAAAAAATTGTTTCATTTTTTAGTTTTGAAGAGAAAGCAGCAAGTGAAAGAGCGTCCAATATTATGCAAAGTCGTGGTAAAACTTCAATGCAATCGATGCTTACCGTAGATGTGAACGGATCTGCAACCCGCAAAACCTTCATGGATGCTATAGAAATCAAAGAAGCACCAGAAAGCTTTTATCCCTGAAGATTGAAAGAAGTTGAGACGGAATCCATTGGCCATGATGTCGTGGATACGCCCATAGTTGGAGGAGCCACTATTAATAAGTCCTTCAGCCCAAAAATCAGATGATACCCACGTCCAACTGTGAATGGTGCAAAAATCCCAAACATCCGACACTTGTTGATCGACCAAAGCATACAAGTTCCAATGCGATGATGTGATGGGAGAGTAAGGCGCCTCAATGCATGGACTTGTAGCGATGTAGGATGGAGAACTTACCGGCTTTGAGCAGTTCACAATAACCAATGTGTTTTCCCCGTATGCAACGTATGAATTGCTTTGAAGGTAGTCTCTATTCCTCCTGTCCGACAACAATGAATAACGGGGGAGAGATGAGCAGTTATCCTTTTGCAGCCCGTCTTCAACGACCCTAATATGGCCACTGTCATAATTGATAGACTGTACATAGTATCGGCCACCAAGCAAGTACACAACAGTGCGATTATCTTCACAAGTCAGATCGTATATCGAGACACCCCATTTTTTTGGATTACTCTTCAATCGAAACGGATCATTTATATTGTCAATGTTGCCACAGGATGAAGCACTCCGCCGATTACTTGGCTCGACATTTCTAGTCATCGCTAGAAATAGAATAAGAGTGAGTAGCAAGACTTGACAGATATTCATGGAGCCGAGAGCATTAATCATGCCTCAGTTTGTCTTTGGGCAAAAGAGAAATTGGTAAAGAATTGTGCCCGGGTGGGGGATTGGGGGGGAGGGCGTTGGATTGCGGAGGAGGCACAATATAAAAAGATAAGAAGAGATTGGACGATCCTTGTTTGATGGGAGACTTGGGAGTCGCCTCGTCTTATAAAGAGAAGCCCAAGTCAATCATCGGAACAAATGGAGGCAAGTCGAGAAATGTTGATCTTTCTTTCTTTTCTCTCCCCACGTTTTTTACTCTCTCCATGGGATTGTTGTGTCCACATCTCCTCGACAAAAAAATCCATCACTTCTTTCTAATGCACTATCTTTCTTCTTAGTTTCTTCTTTGTTCTTTCCTCCTCCCTTCTTCTTCTCCGTCTTCTTTCTTCACTGGCCCGCGATCATAGTTAAATTGATGTAAAGTTTTTAGGAAGAAGATAAAAAATCAGAGACTAGAATAACGAATGATGCCAGGTCATAGGTGTGGAATTGATAGGAAAAATCACGTCCCTCTCAGCCTGTGAGCAATGGAAAATTGGGGCTTCATGTGTGGTGGAGAATCAACAAGGATAAGATATGAACAAGATAAAACAAATTCAATCAAGTCGAAAATGTTATAATCATCATTTCTTGCTGGCGAGATAACATCATGATTGCCAACTCATAATTAGCCATGAATGATATCGGTTTCATATTTTTGGAGAATCTTTCTTAGATGAGTAAGGTTTTCATATTTTTGGAGACATTTGTGATGTTAGTGCGTTTTTATTTTCAAAATGACACGGAAGTCATCTAAAGAATTAGTGTAGATCTTACATCGAAGTAAATTCATGTGAATTAAGAATCAAATGAATTGGATGATTAATGATCGCACACATTCAATTTGAAGTAAAAAGAAACGTTGAGAAATAAAAATGCTCTATACTATTATTATTAAAGAAACTTCTCAAGCGGCCGTTAAACTAAAAGATTTGAACTAATATCTTTGGAGAGAATTCAAAGTCAACGACAATAAAAGTTGGTGGGGGCTCACCGGGTAAGGATCATGGTTTGATTGATACGACATTTTTGCTGCTTTATTGACATGAGCAATGACAGTCAATAGAGCGAAGGCTTAGAAAGTTTTGGCCAAATACGTAGCCTTTTTTTTTTTCTTGAGAATTTTGAGTGAATTTATATTATATAAAAAAATCATAAATCAATTCTCTGCCTATTATACAGGTACTATTCAAAATTATAAAACTTTTAAAACTGTCAATATAATTTTAAACTATTATGTGAAATTTCAATTTAATATGCAATATAGTCATTTTCAAACTTCTATCATCTTATATGACATAATTGGCATATGAGTTGGAAAAAGTTAAGGAAATGTCATTGTTTTGAGTAAATTTTGTGATTTTTATTCTTTTTTTTTTATCATTTCCCCGCTTCCAATCATCTTCTTCTTTGGGTTTTAATCTGATTTTTGCTATTAATTCTATGCTCTAACACTTTTGGCTTTCGGTCAAGCGTGGTCGCTTCTCAACCTTGCTCTGTTGATTTCGTAACGGTCCACCAATTTTTGTATTTACGTATCAATTCGTGCCTGCGATGCCATGCTTTGTGTGTTCTCTAATCACACCATATCACACCATCATTCGCTGAATTGATTGGGCGGTTCGAAGGGCAATTACTTCGTCAAGGTCTTAGCTTGAAGATATTGAATACGAGATTAATTATTTATTTCATCGAGTCACTCTTCAATCAAAACGGATAATTTATAATGCAAATATCACCACAGGATGAAGGGACGCAATGCAAATTAGTTGGCTTAGTATTGCTAATCGTGGCTTGCAATAGAAGAAGAATAAGCAGTAACACTAGATGGATATTCATGGAGCTGAGAGCTTCAATCATGTCTGTGTATTCTTGGACAAAGAGAAAAGGGTGAAGAGTTGCTTGGTGTCTGTGGAGGAGGGCCAATGTAAAAGGATTGAAAATAGATGGAATGGATGATCCTGGTTTGATTGGAGACTTGGAGTCGTCTTGTACCATAGAAAAACCCAAGTCAGTCAACCTAATAAATGCATGAAGTTGAGAAAATTGAAAGATCGTCTACGGATACAGCGGATCTAGGACATTTTTACACACCATGGCAAATTCAAAAGACATTAATTCACATCCACGATCTCTCTTTGTCCTCTTATCTCCACGATCTTCCACTCTCTCCACATGATTGTTTGGTACACATCCCATGAAACCAACGAATCCGTCTCTCCCTCTCTCCCCATCGCACGCCGTAGAAAATTCAAAAGACATTAATTCACATCTAGGATCTCTCTTTGTCCTCTTATCTCCACGTTTCCTCCACATAGATTGTTTGGTACACATCCCATGAAACCAACGAATCCGTCTCTCCCTCTCCCTCTCTCCCCATTGCTTCATTCTGAAACACCGTCTTTCTTCTTCATTTTTGGCTTCTCCTCTCCGTTCTTCAACATCTCCTTTCTTTTACCGCGAGTCATGATCATAGGCAAACCACCAGCACCAACCGCTCATCTATCAAACCTAGCCGCACCACCACCACCACATCGCCGACCTAGCTCACCACCTGTTGCGATATAACTTGAAAAATGAGAGTCTTGTAAATTAAGTCTAACACCAAAAGAAATAAATTACGTGATTTGTGTTAAAGCATATAAACCAAAGTCGAAAACAAATGCTGGAGATCAAGAGCCAAGCTTGGATAGAAACAAGGAAGATGAAGTAAAGAAGTTTAGATTAAAGTCAAAGTTAGACACTGATGTTCGGGAGTCAAGTTCTGGCGAAAACAGGGGAAGTAAGACAAGGCAGACTGCTGGCTTGGGAAGTGCAGAAACAAATACTGGTGCTAATGATTCAATCAAGGATGGAAACAATAAACTCAACTCTACTTACGAAGATAAAGAAAAGAAGAACAAAGAAAGCATGAGTTACATCAATAACACGTGCTCATTGAATAATAGATATTCAGTTTTAAGTCAAAACTGAATACTTTCCGTATTCTGTTATTTTCCCTCCTTCTGTTTTCATTTCTGGTAAAACAGTTGTACAAGTTTTGTTTCTCACTCGCATATAAATTCTGTATGTACAAAGGACGAAGATAAGAAACACTTTTATGGAGTTTTACTCTCTCTAGCTCTCTCTCGTTTTTTTGTAGAGCAAGAGAACCAAATACAGAAGTTCAAGATCATTCCGTTCTTTCTTGAGTCTTCATCTCTGTCAAGCTCGTTTCTTCATCTTCTCTGTTTCTCTTTTCTGTTCGTATGAAATCTTCACATGGTATCAGAGCTCTTTATCCTGGAGAAATCACCTCGATGCTGCATCAATATGATTGAATCTACAGCAACTTGAAGTCAGGATTCAAAGCTTCATAGATCTGTGAGTAAATGATTCTCATTCTCATCCAGATCTACATCATAAATAGGTGTACTACTACAATACTCCTAAACTAGCAAGAGTCTGAGTTTACAAACTGAACTTTTTGAACATCTGGAAACAAAGAATGGCAACAAGGAGCTCGAAATATCCATTCCCTATTCATGTCAACATCTCGAATTTCGTTACCATCAAGCTAACTGAGGAAAATTTCCTTCTATGGCAAGATCAGTTTCATAGATTCTTAAGGAGTCAAGATTTGTTTGGGTTTGTTAATGGAGAAGTTCTATCACCTGCTAGAACACTGCAGATCGAAGAAGGGAATCAAACAATTGAAATCCATAATCCTGATTATAATGATTGGATCAAGACAGATCAGTTAGTATCCTCCTGGATTAGTGGTGCTGTCTCTGAAAACATACTCAGTCTAATAATTGGCCTAAACACAGCATATGAACTGTGGCAGACCTTGCTCAATCGGTTTACCCAAAAATCTGTGGCAAAGGAGTTTGAGCTAAGAGGAAAGTTACAAGCCTGTCAGAAACGTGATAGATCTTTATCAACATATCTCAGAGAGTTTAAGTCTGAATGTGATCAATTGAATGCAATAGGGAAACCAGTGGATGAGTTGACAAAACTGTTCGGTGTTTTGGAAGGTCTAGGGTCTGAGTATGAGAGCTTTAAAACAACAATCTACTGTTTAAAGCCACAACCTGAATATGATGAAGTAATTTCACATTTGGAAAGATTTGAAACAAGGCTACAAAACTACTCCTCGAGTCAGATCAATCCAAATTTAGCATACTATGGCCAAAGGAAGAATGAAGCTATACACAAAGAGGAGTTTAACAGAGAATTTGTACAGCAAAATAGTAGCCTTGGAAGTACAAGAGGATATAGTCGAGGAGGAAGAAGTTTTGGAAGAGGAAGATCATTCAATAACAGATATAGAAACTATGGTTATCCTGGAAGAAATATGAATTACAGAAACAATACTTCGAACTATGAACAAGGCAGTCAACAGTTTAACCAGCTTAATACCTCCTCTGCTTTGGGGTCTAGTCAGGGTTTCAGACCATATAATGGCTCAGCTCAAAGGTATACAGATACCAAGACCTATCCTTCCTCAAACTTCACTCTCCATAAAAATGCTCAGATGGAGAAATCAACAGAAAACACTCGACTGGAGTGTCAAATCTGCAGAAGACCAGGTCACGATGCACTTCACTGCTGGTATCGTTTCGATAATTCATACCAAGCAGAGGAAGTTCCAACAGCCTTAGCAGCCCTACATATCGAAGATTCAAGTGGAAATGAATGGTATCCAGACACAGGAGCAACAGCTCACATTACAGCCAACTCTGGTATTCTTCATAATCCTTCTAGATACCATGGAACTGATACAGTGATGATTGGAAACGGATCATGCTTGCCTATCATCTATACTGGTGATACATTGTTGCATACTAAAGTGGATTCATTACCTCTGAATGATGTGTTAATTGTTCCTGATATAAAGAAGAATCTTCTATCTGTATCGAAACTAACGGATGATTATCCATGTTCTTTTGTCTTTGATAAAACTGGTGTATACATTAAGGACAATTACACCAACACAACTCTGCTGCTTGGAAAGGATTGTACCGAGTTGATTCTCACACCACAGAAGCATTTCTAACTCGGAGACACAGAGCTCTAGGAGAGGATCTATGGCATCAGCGTTTAGCTCACACCAACCTGAAAACACTGCAGTACCTGCAAAATCAACAACACATTTACTGTAACACTCGAGTACATAATATATGTCAAAGTTGTCAAATTGCAAAACATACTGCTCTACCATTTCCATTGTCTGAATCTGTAACATCTACACCTTTAGAAAAAGTGCACTGCGATATCTGGGGACCTTCACCAGTCATTTCATTTCAAAACTTCAAGTATTATGTCATCTTTGTAGATGATTTTTCTCGGTTCAGCTGGATTTATCCAATGAGGGCAAAAGCAGACTTCTATGACATCTTTATTCTGTTTCAAAAACAGGTCGAAAATCAGCTTGACTGCAAAATCAAGACCTTCCAATGTGATGGTGGAGGTGAATTTGTTAGTCACAAGTTTCAGACACATTTACACAGCCATGGCATTAAACAACAAGTGTCCTACCCTCATACACCAGAACAGAATGGTGTTTCTAAAAGAAAGCATCGCCATGTTGTTGAGTTAGGGCTAGCTATGCTCTATCATGCTAAAGTCCCTTTAAAATATTGGGTTGATGCCTTCCTGACAGCCATTTATATCATCAATATGCTTCCTACACCAAAGCTACATATGCAATCACCATATAGTAGACTCTATCAGAAAGAACCGAGCTATGATCATCTCAGAGTCTTCGGCTGTGCTTGTTTTCCTTGCCTCAGACCCTATGCTCAACACAAGCTAGATCCACGGTCTCTCACCTGTATATTCATTGGATACAGCGAACGTCACAAAGGATACAGATGTCTTGTTCCTACTACTGGTCAAATATACATAAGTAGACATGTTATCTTTGATGAAAGATTCTTTCCTTTCACTAAGACTCGTGTGACAGACAACACATCCTATACAACACTATATCGACTATGGACAGAAGAGGTAAAATTTATGGATCCAGTAGATCGAACTGATATCTCTCCATCTACACAAGATTCTATACAACAACTGAATAATAATGGCATCAATCATTCTACTTCATCCTATTTGCCTCCTGAAGAACAGGACAACCTTACTTCCATTACAACAACACAGGCTGAAGTTCCTACTCATCAAGATCATTGCTTTTCACAAGATCAGGAAATATCTAGCACTATAACTCATCATGAAGCTGTTCACTTGGATGGAAACAATACCAACCATGCTCCTACTACTTCTACTTCACACGGTACACCTACATCTCACCATATGCAGACTCGGTCAAAATCTGGAATTATCAAAACTAATCCTAAATATGCTTGTCTTGCCGAATACAAAGTACCTGCTGAACCTAAATCAGTTAAGTCAGCATTAGCTAATCAAGGTTGGTACACAGCTATGAAAGAAGAGATGGATGCTTTACATCAGAATCATACCTGGATTTTAATTCCTCGAACAACTGACATGAATGTGATCGGCTGCAAATGGGTGTTTAAAACCAAATTAGCATCTGATGGAAGTCTTGACAGGTTAAAAGCTCGTCTTGTAGCTAAAGGATTTCACCAAGAAGAAGGTGTAGATTTTACTGAAACCTTTAGCCCAGTTGTTAAACATGCTACAATTCGGTTAGTTCTATCTGTAGCCATGATGAATCGTGGCCTATTCATCAACTTGACGTCAAGAACGCATTCCTACATGGCACATTGATCGAAACAAGTATACATGGAGCAACCTCCGGATTCATACAAATCACAAACACCTAATCATGTGTGCCTCCTAAAGAAATCTCTTTATGGTCTTCGACAAGCTCCTCGTGCATGGTTTGATAGGTTTAGTACCTTCTTACTTGAAAATGGTTTTGTCTCAGCCCACCGATCCCTCTCTGTTTATTCTTCGCAATGTGCAAGACACGATACTTCTCTTCTTACCGTATGTGGATGACATTGTCTTAACTGGGAGCTCACCCTCATTACTTTCAAGTTTAATTCATTCTTTAAGCCTTCGTTCCACATGAAAGATCTAGGATATCTTCACTACTTCCTTGGCATTGAAGCTAAACGCAACTCTACTGATCTGTTTCTCTGTCAAACCAAATATGCAATCGATCTTCTAACTCGGGCTAAATTGCTTGATTGTAAACCAATCTCTACTCCACTATCTCAGAGACCATATATCCTGCAATCTGATTCCATCCCCTTATCTAATCCTCTTGAATATCGAAGTCTTGTTGGTGGTCTACAATATCTAACATTGACTCGTCCTGATATTGCCTATGCTACAAACATGTTATGCCAGAAAATGCAGCAACCAACTGTTGCAGACCTTCATAACCTAAAGAGGGTTCTGCGATATGTTAAAGGAACTCTCAGCTGTGGTATATTTCTTCATTCTCAAAGCTCCAAACAACTTTATGGTTTTTCAGATGCAGACTGGGCTGGTTGCACAGAGACTAGACGATCTATAACTGGCTTCTGTACATTCCTTGGCTATAATCTCATTTCTTGGACAGCAAAGAAACAGCCTACTGTTAGCCGATCCTCTACTGAAGCAGAATATCGTGCCCTTGCCTCTGCAACTGCTGAGCTGACATGGATCAGCTTTGTTCTTCGTGATATTGGTCTGTCACTTTCCTCCCCAACTCGTTTATTCTGTGATAATCAGTCTGCTATTGCTCTTACTACTAATCCCATTTTACATGCCCGCACCAAACACATCGAAGTTGACTTTCATTTTGTACGAGAGAAGGTTGCTTCTGGCTCTCTCAATGTGTGTTATATTCCAAGCACTCACCAGCTTGCTGATATTTTCACAAAACCTATCTCACGATTTGCTCATTTTGAGATTTGTACCAATTGGGAATTGGTTCTTTACCCCTTCCCAATTTGCGGGGGGATGTTAAAGCATATAAACCAAAGTCAAAAACAAATGCTGGAGATCAAGAGCCAAGCTTGGATAGAAACAAGGAAGATGAAGTAAAGAAGTTCAGATTAAAGTCAAAGTTAGACACTGATGTTCGGAGTCAAGTTCTGCGAAAATAGGGGAAGTAAGACAAGGCAGATCGCTAGCTTAGGAAGTGCGAAACAAATACCGGTGCTAATGATTCAATCAAGGATGGAAACAATAAACTCAACTCTACTTACGAAGATAAAGAAAAGAAGAACAAAGAAAGCATGAGTTACATCAATAACACGTGCTCATTGAATAATAGATATTCGTTTTAAGTCAAAACCGAATACTTTCCGTATTCTGTTATTTTCCCTCCTTCGTTTTCATTTCTGGTAAAACAGGTTGTACAAGTTTTGTTTCTCACTCGCATATAAATTCTGTATGTACAAAGGACAAAGATAAGAAACACTTTTATGGAGTTTTACTCTCTCTAGCTCTCTCTCGTTTTTTTGTAGAGCAAGAGAACCAAATACAGAAGTTCAAGATCATTCCGTTCTTTCTTGAGTCTTCATCTCTGTCAAGCTCGTTTCTTCATCTTCTCTGTTTCTCTTTTCTGTTCGTATAATCTTCACAATTTGAGTGTCAATATCTATTACAAGGGAAGAACTGACATCAAGAAATCTTTTATAGATGCAAAGATAACTCATAAAAAGAAAATCCATTGGCATCTAAATAATAATTTGTGAAAGTTAGTGTCTAATGTGACCATAACCTATCTATTAATATCAATAATTCCATTTGTGAAACTAAACCAATAACACCCGATAGATTTTTTTAAGAAGGTTTAGACAGTGTTCGGATCTACCTCACTATTAGCTATAATGTTCAATTTAAGGAGTCAATAGAGCACCAACTATCTATTTGAGTGCTATTGGGAGAGCTCAAGATCAACAATACTAGGGGTGAGCATGGTCCGGGTTAGGCCTGCCCACCCTCTAACCCTAAAACCAATTCGCACAATACCAGTTCTCAATTTTTGGGATCGAGGACTAACCCTATTGAGTTTGGGACGGTCCGGTTCCAAGGTCAATCCAAAAGCAACTGATAATTTATTTATTTCATTTTTTGTACTCTCTGAAAAAAAAACAATCGAGAACCAAACAAATCCAATGGATTTGGTCTGATTTCAGGGCCAACTTGTGATCAACCGATAATTTTTTGTTTCATTTTTTGTACTCCCTCAAAAGGCGAGCGAGGATCAGACCGACCCTATGAGTTCAGTGACGAGCGTGGTCAGCTAAGAGAGGTGAGTGATGAGTGTCAAGTGAGGTGAGCGTCGAACATCGAGCAGGGAGCAACAAGTCAGGCGAGCATCATGTGACAAGCGAGTGAAATGAGCAACTGTCCGCTCTATCCCATGTATTGCATTTAGCAACACACTGAGGATCTGAGTAATTAATCTATCAATTGCCCTGTCTTAGATGATTTTGTTAACAGCAGACTAATTAAGGAGTGTTGGTTATCCTGCAAACAGTCCTTGTTCTTTTTAAAGGTATGGAAGTTTGAGGAAATGGGAATATATAGAGCAAAAGTTGCAACGGAATTCTCTTTGTGGTAGCCCTTCTTTATGGGCGATGTATACGCACTAGGGGTGTCCAAGAACTGACCCGACTCAACCCGAACACAAAACAAGTATAGTATAGGTTTTGGCTCTTAATATTGATCTGGAAACAATTATAAAATGAATGGAGTACATGTTTAGTGTTTGGTTAGGGCCGAAACATTGCTCGAGCCAAATTAAACACGTTACTTTACATTAAAGTGAAACGCAAACAAGCAAAACACACTGCCCATACCTTCACGAAAGAGAGACTGAAACTTCAAAGCTGGAACCCTTCCGTCGACTCCGCCGCCGTCAACGGCCTTTCCTCCTCCTTGGCCTCTTCTTGTCCCTTGGGTCCGCGCGAACGCCACGGACCGCTTTGCGAAGATTCACTGGACGGCCAGTCAAGGACCACTTCTCACGTCCAAGCCTCGTTCTTACACAACCGGCAGAAAAGGTAAGGCGCTTTCGCCGATCTAGCTTCTTGTGCCGGGTCGAGATATATCGAAGACGGAGAGGAGTTGGGAGTGTTTCGGTTTTTGCTTGTGGTATTGTTGCGGTGGTGTTTTTTGGGAGCAATCTTACTTGGGTTTGTGGGGATGTGCCCGTTGATGACCGCGCATCAAGTGTTTGATTAAGTGCCTGACGGAGAGAGTTGTGGTTGTTTCTTGGACCGTGTTGGTTGGCGTTGAGTTCTGATCATTCACTTGCTTGAAACGAATGAAGGGAGGGTTAAGATAAGTGTTTCGTGCTCTATTTCTGATGTGTCCTCCTTTTGACCTCATGGGTTCTTCAGTATGGGTTCTTCGGTCGATATGTAAAATCCTCGGTCTCGTATAATCTTCACGAACAGTTCTACTTGTGGGGAGATACGAATTATGGCTCAAATTCTCCTTTGAGGATTTTGTCCGTCTGGCGCATACGACAGTGATGGCTGTAGAGAGGTCGATAGAAGTTGGGGAGAACTAAAGTTAATGCCTTTTCTGATGCTCTTGCCAGACTGAAATTTGATGCGACTGATTCCCACTTGAGATACTTTTGACAATTTAGAGCCTCTTGTTCCACTTTTCAGCAGAAACTTAACACACGTTTGATTGATGCAAAGACATTTTGAATCGATTTTCTATTTCTACCTTTTGCTCACCAGTTGCTGAGGAATCATTTCGAAATGCAAAGATATTTTGAGTCTTATGATTCGATTTTCTTACAAAGACCCAAGGAATGGAATAAATGTGCCACTTAGTGTTTTATTATGTTCCCACGCTGACTGAGGTCCCTTTTAGAGTTTTCTAATTGGTTCTATGCTGTTATATGTGAGGAGATGCTAAATTAGCTGAAGTTTGTTGCCAATGTTTATTCCACAATTTTCGTGATTTAGTTCCCTATTTAGTTGTTCTCTGCTTCTGTACAGGTTGTTTTCCTATTGATAAATGTTAATTTTATTGCATTTCAATAAATAAATGAATTTTATTGAAGAGCACCAATGGGGTGTCCACCCATATACGAAGCTATTACGAGGTTAAAGGAAGAGACATTTGGACTCTGTACATTACTTTTAAAAACTTTTACTTAGATCAGCTTTTTAGGTGGTTGAGAATCTTAAAGAACTGGCACAATGTTTGCTGTTGTGCCTTAATAAATTTTTTTTGTAAAAGAACAGTTTTGAGAGCATTAGGGTCATTGCTTAATGGATGATGTGATGTATATTTTGAGAGCATGATGATCATTGCTTATCATATGACGTGACTGTAAATGTATTTTGAGAGCCTGAGGATCATTTCTTTGAGGTTTGAATGAGGAAATACTGCACATTTGTGGTTCCCTAAGACCAACCAATACAGGAAGCATTCATTGGTTGGATAAGGATTTTGAAAAAATATCCCTCATAGATAGGTATCTATCACAACTGGATCTTCCTTGAACCAATTGTTGTTATTAGAGAATCTAAGATGACATCATTTGACGATACCCCAGGAGTGATACAAAAAGAGAGCGAGAATGAAATAAAGATGCAGGAGCATTCTGCGGTGGGAGGGGAAGAAATTTCCTTAGGCAACGGCCAAATTAAAAAGTCCAAGAAACGAAGATCAAGAGAAGAGTCTTAAACGTGGGTTTTTGTCAAGTGCAGGTTGTTTGATTTGCTTATAGGTAATCTCATGATAGCTGAAGTTTGTGACGCTGGTGATTCTGTCAATTATCTTTCTCTCACTACCCCAAAGGTCTGTTTTGCTTTGTTGGTTGTTTAGCTTAACTTTTGAGCATCCTATCTGATCTTTGTAATCTACTGATGAAAATGTTTGAACGATCTGTGAATCAAGCTTGAATATTCCTCAAATGGTCAGCTCATGAAAGATTTCTCGTATTTTTTTTTTGTTATGTGCAATGTGAATAAAGGCTAAATATGTGCAAGTGGCTTTCAAGATTAAATGGCTTTTCTGTGCCGTTTTCCACCTTTTGCAGTACTGTTTTTTTCTTGTCTTTAACATGCAAATTTAATTTTGCTTTTTCAATGTTGCTAAGTAATACTTGTTCCCCAGGACACCACTCTAGCAGTCCTTACGGATAGGCATGATCCCACCACAATTACTTATGAGATAAAAATGATTAAAAAAAGACCCGAAACCCAACCCGACTCAACCCAACTCGAACTGACCTGGTTTTTTGCTTTAGGTCATATGCTTTTCGGGTTGGGTCTGAGTCGGAACACATAACCCATACGATGCGGGTCGGTTGGGTAACATAAATATAAAATGCATTAAAATTCATAGAATTATTTCATTTAATGCATTTTTTGTTCCATTTTGATAAAAATTGTCTCTCACACATGCAAGTGGGGTGTCTACTTTGTAAAACTTATGCATGTATATTTTTTTTGAAAAATGAATATATAAGTTGAAATCAGGGGTTCTTGACATCGAGTAATCACGCACTGGTGGAACCACATTATTAGCTTTTGAATTGGCATTACTCTTAAATCACGTAATGAGGGAGGAATATTCTCAATCTCCATCCCCTCCCCCACCCTTTATGTCATTGCTCTCTTACCAATTGTTTATCCTTTCAAAGGAGGATGCAAGAGAGCAAAACTATATGAAATATAATTACACAATATAACTAAGAGCTAGAAGAACACAATCTCAAAAGCAATCACTGATGAGCTAAACTAGCCCAAGTCCCTCTTAACATAATACTAGACCGTCGGGACATACAAAAATACACAAAGCTTTTCCAGTCAAACCATGCATAATTCTCTAAACATTATTGCCATCTCCAAAAGGACAACTAGCGGAAATTATTTGGACACTTGATGAAGTTGAACATGTTTCTAGTTCCATCTCGAATTTGTCATCATTGACTAGCTCATCTGGTGGATAAATAAGCGGTTTTGGAGGCATTTGAAGTTTACCAATATCTCCTTCAAGCATTTCTAAAACTTTGCTCATTGGAGGCCGATGGTCAGGGATTAATTGTATACACCAAAGTGCAACTATTATCATCTTTTTTATCACCTTCCTTTCCTCTTCTACAACTTCTTCCATTTCAATACTTCCTCCTTCATTGACTTGGTCATACACCCACAGGGGAAAATAAATTTGGCTTGAGCGTTCTGCATTTGCATTTATATTCTTCCTTCTACCTGCCATTTCCATGAGCAACTTTCCAAAGCTATAGACATCTGCTTTACAAGATACACCACCAATGTTTTTATAGAACAATTCAGGTGCCATATATCCTAAGGTTCCTCTTGCAGCAGTCAATGAGACTGTGTTGTGATCAGTAGGATAAAGTCTAGCAAGTCCAAAGTCAGAAACTTTCGGAGTGAAATTCTTGTCTAAAAGAATATTGTGAGGCTTGATATCAAAGTGTAATATTTGCATGTCACACCCACGATGCAAGTATTCAATCCCCTTGCCACTCCAAGAGCAATCTCATATATTTTCCAATAATCGAGAGACTTATTACCTTCATTAGTGAAAATGTGCTTATCCAGAGATCCATTTGACATGAGTTCATACACGAGAGCTTGTTTCGAGCCTTCAAAGCAAAAGCCAATGAGTTGCACCACATTAACATGATGAATTCTTCCAATAGTAGCCACTTCATTGATAAAATCTTGGCCATGAGCCTTGGACTGCTTTAAAATCTTGATGGCCACTTCGTTGCCACTTCTTAGCATTCCTTTGTACACAGAACCATACCCTCCTTCACCTAGTTTATGCTTAAAATTCCTAGTGATCTTCTTAATATTCGAGTAAGAGTACCTTATGGGGAAGAAGTTGTTATGAGCTTGCAAGAATTCTTCGATGTTATTGTCCATTGCTAAGTGCCTTCTTCTGTAGTTGTAGATTAGAAATATTGCAACAAGTGGCATTCCGATGGCAAATTTCACTAAACAGAAATACACTGAAAAAATTCTGATAGGTTAGAATATATATATTTTTTTAATTATTACAAGAATGAATCATTGCGACTTACCTAGCAGAAACATAACATCCAAAGTTGTGAAAAATGCAAAATCCCTGACACCTATGTAAGGAATGAATGATGTAAGGAATTGAAGGAAAATAAATTTGGAAGACAAAACTCACAAGAAAACAAAGTAGAAGCAATCTTCTATGTATAAGTTGAATTTTGTGCAAAAGAAGCAAAAGAATGCAAGAAGTGGGATGCATGCATCTACAAATCAATGGAGATAATAAGCTTCACACACAAATGATGGACAATGCAATAAAACCCATTTGCGTTGTTAGCAATCAACAAATAGATAGAAACGGTGATTTCATTTTTTTTTATCAATAATTTATTTCCTCTTATCGATATATAAATAACGTTTTATGGAATTTGTCAACAAGTGTCTTTCAAATCATTAGCTAAGTAACTAATTAAGGAACTAATTAAGAGACTAATCTGAACTCTATGCCAACAAAAAAACTAGTCATGTAGCTGCTGGCACAATATCCCTTTCTTTTATTCACAGAGGGAGTTATAGCTTTTATGTGGAAAGGAATTGTAATCTAGGCACATGTATATGCGCAAATCGGTCTGTTTGGGATGACTTCTAATGTCACTTTTTTTTTATTTTTTTGCCAATCTTACTAATCCAACAATTTGATTTTAATTTGTAACGCCAAGCTCCCCAAACCTTTCAGATACACACATATTGACATATACAAAAATTTATATTTTTTCATAAAACTTTCTAGGATTTTAAATATTTCGTTCATTTCCAGTTTTGAAGAGAAAGCAACAAGTGACAATGTTCAAGATCGTGCAAAGTTGCTGTAAAATTTGGTTGCCAACCGATGCTTACCGAATAAGTAATCCTGGGATCCGCACAACTGACCTCTGTAGATACTAAAGAAATCAAAATAGCAAAAGAAAGTTGTCTTCGTCTTCCCCCTTGTCCCCACACCATAAAATTCGAGAACAAATCCATCGGCCATGATGTTATGAATTAGCTCATAGTTGTAGGAGCTACTATTAATCTGCTCAAAAGGCTCAAAATCAGCTGATACCCACGTCCACCTGCTAATGGTGCAGAAATCCCTAACATCCGATGCTTTTGGATTGAGCAAAGCATACAAGTTCCCATTCAATAATTTGTTGGAAGAATACGACCCCTTAATGCATGGACCAGTAGAGATGTAGAGTGGAGAACTAACTGGTTTTGAGCAGTTCACAATGGCCAATGTGCCTATGTAGGAGTAGTAGTATGAGTTGCGTAGATCGACAATGTTCATGAGGTTATGCAGAGTCCACGAATGATGGGGGAGAGATGAGCAGTTATCCTTTTGCAGCCCATCATCGACTAATTTAATTTGGTTGGTGGAATAATTGATGGACTGCACATAAAATCGGCCATCATGGAGGTACAAAACAGTGCGATTATCTTCACAGACCAACTCATTCTTCAAGTCACCACATCCCCTCGGGTCATTCTTCAGTCGAAACGGCTCTATTATATTACGAATGTCACCGCAGGATGAAACGATGCATTGTGAATTACTCTGCCCGGCATTGCTAGTCATCGCTCGCAATAGAACAAGAACAAGTAGCAACACTGGATAGACATTCGTGGAGCTGAGAGCCTTAATCATGTCTCTGTTCGTCTTTGGGCAAAGAGAAATTTGTAGAGAATTGCTTGGTCTGCGTGTGTGGAGAAGGCACGATATAAAAGGATTGAAAAGAGATGGATGATCCTCGTTTGATTGGAGACTTGGAGCCACCTTGTACTGTAGAAAAGGCCAAGTCAGTCTACATTCTAAATGCATGAAATCGAGAAAATTGAAAGATCAACTACAGATACAGCAGACCTAGGACATTTACAACCATAGAAACCACAATGTTGGACCGATTTCCAGTTTTTGGAACCTTAAGCTACTTTGTATACCGAGAACCTAGAAACCACCTATTGGGAATAGTTGCAGTACTAGAGATAAATTCACATACAACTTGATTTGTGCATTTCGTCAAACATGTTGTAAGCAGTTTCATGAAGGTATTTATATTCCAAGTAAGTGAGAGAGATTAAGATCCATATTATCGCCAAACACGTTAACATACTAAGAATCACCAAAGTAACATCAAACTTCATTGGAGAAGTTGCCAGATTTAAAACATTAAACGCAAAGAGGGGAGAGGACGCACAGAGCCGCACTAGCTAAAAGGGCCTCAAGAATTTCAAGAAGTCTCCTAAAATGTCTAAAAAGGCCCAAAAACTAAAATAAAATAATAATAAAATCAGTGCTACCTGATATAGAGTCCAAGCTAACGAATCGTAATCAGAAACAAGACCAACCTGCTAAAGAAAACCATCCATGAGCATTTCTTCGTGGGAATCCAATGAACAGCCCATCCCAGGGAGCCGATGGCATGGAATGAGCAACCAAACGTGGAAGACAGATCAACGCACTACCCCAAAAAAGCAGACTGACGGTGGGATCAACGGCGCGAACTCCGGTGTCGTCCGTGATGTTGAAGCGTCGTCGAGGGGGACGTTGAGATCGACCCTCATGAACACCCTCTCAAATCAGCCTCCTACAGAGAGACCTGACGCTCTTCTTGGTCGCCAATTCTGCGGATAAAAATCAATAAAGGCGCAAGGTCCAGTCAAAAGCTGAAGAAGATCCGGTCAAAGATGGGAGTTGGTGACGGAAAATCTCACCGGGTGACGAAGGTACGGCAAGGAGAACAAGTGGGAGAGGAGATCAAGCAGAGACACCTACGAGCCTCGTGGCCACCAAGATCATTACACTGTCGAGATCGAGCCGCGAGAGCGAAAATCCGAGGGAGTAAGAAATCGGGAGAGGGATCATATACCGAGGGGGCTTCGTTCTTTTTATCAGAAGACGAGAGAGAGAGAGAGAGAGGGCGTGGTGTACTTGAAGAGAGAGGATGCACAAGAAATTATTAGAAAATATTGGCTGGGTTTTATCCTCCACGTAGGCGAAGGATAAGACCATTCAGAAATGAGAAAATATTGGGTGGTCCGGGACCTCCACGTCAGCGTGGTCCCGGACCACTCAGGAGGTGCCATGTGGAGGGGTGGGCCCCATTTCGTGTCTTCTGCCTTCTTCCCCTCTCTCTCTCTCTTCCTAGCCTGCCGAGCCCTCTCTCCTCCTAGCCTGCACGCTCTCTCTCCTGTCAGAGCATTAATTGCGGCTTAAGCTTTTGTTTTCTTTCTCAAACGAAGGAAAGAGAAGCCCCATTCGTTCCTCTGTCCTCTCCATTTCTTTCCTCTCGAAAATTTGAATCTGAAAATTTCTCTCTCCCCGCGCTCGTTGCTGCTCCGCCGTGCATCAAGCGGCCGTTCCCCTGCCGTCGCCGACGAACCACATTACGGCCGCCCCTACTCCGGTGCTACTCCGGTGCTCGCTCGCTTCGCTCCGTCGTTCGTTCCGGCGTTCCCGGGATCGCAGATGCAGCGCGCGAAGGAGAAGCAGGCCTCTTCGAGCTCCCCTCAACGTCGGCGAGCGTCGCCCGCCGAGCGAGACCCCCACACACCGGAAGGCTCGGAGGCGAAGTTGCTGGGGAAGAAAGGTTGAGCCCCTCCGCCTCCGCTGGTTGCTTCCATCGCCCCCCCACGTCGACGCCGACGCCGACGCTCCTCCGCCTCCCTCTCGCGACGTCCGCTCTGCTCTCTCTCTCCCCCCTCCGCGAAGTCGTGTCTCTCTTCCAGCGAAACGCGACGCCGACGGCCCTCCACCTCTGCCTCCGCCGGTTGCCTCCGTCGCCCTCGACTCCGACGCCGCCTCCTACCCTGAACCCGACTCTGACGCCGACGCCCCTCCGCCTCCCTCTTGCGACCTCTAGTCTGCTCGGTGTCGTACTGTTGGAGCTCATAGTAGGCAAAAGGCCTCTAGACCTTGAGTTCGGAGAATCCGTCGACATGGAGCCATTTTTCTTTGTCCATCTATCGGCTATGTTTCTTGGGAAGGTGCAAATACTTATAGATCTTGCCCTTTATTTCCAACTTTCACTTCTGATGTAGTTTTTCGGTTACTAAATGATGCACCATTTTTCTCCGTCCATCTATCGGCTATGTTTTTCTGATATGCCTTTTTTCTCATCTTAACAACAGGCGCAACAGGGATTAAATGTCCAGCAGGTATTAACCAGGTCCTTCCTTGCGGCGTTGTGCTTCCACGCATACCAGCAGGTGAGGCTTTTTGCCCAATGCAATATTTTCATTATTTTTGGGTCACCGGCCACACATTTCTTTGACGATCTAAATCTTTAGCTATGTTGTGTGCCTCATTCATAATTGCTTTTGGCATTCATTTTTAAATCTATAGCTGTGACCTATTACTTTAAGCACTCAGAACCCCTTGAGTCTTCTCTATAGGACATCAAGTTTAGATAAGCAAATTTACGGGATGGCAGAAAATTGAAGGGATCAATTTGTGACATCACTAGTGAAAAAATTTTGGAACTTTTGAGAAACGAAACAGCTGTGTCTCCATCATTGTGACATCAGTTGAAAATCACTGTGGGGCAATAGTGATTTTTAACTCATCTCACATCGGATCAATTATCCCTTGATATTGTTCATCTTCTTATTGGATCAGCAAACTCTATAATATTGTCTATTCACATGTCTATAGAATTGGATAACCGTCTACTTCGGATTAATCACGATATGCCACAATATCTGCACTAATGTGCGTAGTGTTCGTGCCTGCAAGAACAATGAAGTACATGCAGGAGAAGGAATTGATTGTTTTTCAGTCATGCAGGTCTTCAATAGCACTTTTTAATGGGGAAATACCAACCTTAATTGTTGAATTTGTGTAGGTCTCTTACATGATACTACAGAGGGTATCGCCAGTGACCCACTCTGTAGGAAACTGCGTGAAGCGTGTTGTGGTCATTGTCAGCTCAGTTCTCTTCTTCCGAACTCCAGTTTCACCCATAAATTCCCTAGGTGATTTATGCTACCATCTGAACAGCCTTTTTCAAAGTTTGTTATTTTCTTGGCTTTTGTTTCTTCCCCTTCCCTCCCCAAACCTTAGTGAGAAAGCATATAATGGCATTTGCTTCTAGGGAAAATGAGATCTGGTATCTGTTTATTGGTTAATCAACTGGTTTAGCTTGGTTCCATAGTATTACTGTTGTCATTACTATTTAGATTATTTTGCTCTCATGGTTATGTTTTTGTTATCTTTCTCATTGTGGTGATGTTATTAGGTACGGAGTGGCCCTTGCTGGAGTATTTCTGTACTCACGCGTGAAGCGCATTAAGCCCAAGCCAAAGACTGCTTGAAGGACCACCAATGATGCTCCAGAAGAATGAAACAGTATCGGTAGTAGCAGGGTCCTATGGATACATTGTGCCTGGTAAGTTGATTATTACTCTCATAATCTTCCATCGAATTGATCAACTATCAGATCTTTCCAGTGTCCCAGTTAATAACCGTATTACCCTTGCAAAATAGCTACTGGTCAATGCTAAAAAGTGATGAAAGTATCACATATGCTCATCACCTTTCGTTAGCTAACAATGCTGCAATTTTTTGATGTTCGCCGACAGAGTACGAATACACCATGAATGCATATGAAAAGATAGACATATACAGCTTCGGTGTCGTACTGTTGGAGCTCATTGCAGGCAAAAGGCCTCTAGACCTCGAGTTCGGAGAATCCGTTGACATTGTCGAGTGGATACGGAGGGAAATCAGGGACAACAGAGCTCTGGAAGAAGCTCTAGACCCCAATGTAGGAAACTGCAAGCATGTGCAGGAAGAGATGCTTTTGGTGCTCAGAATAGCGCTCCTCTGTACTGCAAAGCTACCGAGAGATAGGCCCTGCATGAGGGATGTCACAACCATGCTCAGAGAGGCGAAGCCTCGGAGGAAGAGTAGTAGCAATAGCGCCGCAATGTATGAAGCTAGCAAAGACAAGCCAGTTTTTAGCACGTCACCTGTAAATGGCCTTCTCTAGGGACTGAGTTTTGAGCATTTGAGTTCCTTTTGGCTAATAGTTCCTTCAATTTTTCTCTGTATGTAGAATTTCTTAATTAAATGCTTGTAGCTACTGGTTCTGATATCTGTAGAGATCACCGGTATATGATGTAGGTACCTTTTTTTGCAAATAAAACTTCATTTGCTGTATATGTCCGTGTCCAGAATCACTGCGGCAGTATGTTTATAGAGCTTCAGTTTTTCTTCTTATGTTGTTTTCTTGGTAACTTTCACCCGAAAAGCAAAGGATATCAAGATGGTCATTTCTGTTTAAGAGGTTCAGGTTGGTAATGGCAATGGAAATTAACACATTCTCAAATCTGAGGAAAAAACATTGCATGACATATAAATCATGTAGACCAAGTTCATCAGGATAATTGATCTTGTAATGTTCGTCTATATAGTCTATAGACCATGCAATAATTTCTCTTTTAGGTCAATGCATTAAGGAGTTCATGGCATTAAGGGGTTCATGGGTTATGAAGGGTATTTTTGGTTTTTTATTTATAACATGAGTTGTTTCAATCTGTGTCCCATAGTGTAAATAAATACTAAATTAAGCGCCCTAGAAGCCTTAGCAGTTAGTATATATATATAGAACAGGACGATAAAAACAAGAATAATCTACGTAAACTTCCTACTTCATCCTGGTACTAGAATCCGCTGGAGCAATTTGATATGAAGCGAGGACTAAGATTTCTATTACTTGTATTGGTTCAAACTTGTAGTAGTATGATTAAGAATGGTACTTTGGTTATGAAAGATGCGTACGCCATGCGATGATCTTCATGGAGAACATTCATCGACAACACAAAAAGAGGTAGCCTTTGGTTTTGCGCAACTAAATGAAATTGCTGCCACGAGTCATGCATTAGGGGTTGATGTATCGATGCTCAAGTTTCCCCGAACAATACGATCAAGCAAGCCAATAGTTGGGTTGTGTTGGATGGCATATCATACGACTGGTGAAGATAAAAGGAAATGGACAGCTACAACTCACTAAACCAAACAAGACAATTGGCAGCTTTAAGCAATCTAGACATCCACATGCTATAAAGGAATTGAAACCTTATATCATTCAAAAATCTGACCATGTACCACTATACTTGAGATTCACGAGTGTCGGTTTCAGAGATGTCATGAATGCATTTACAGTAGTGGTTGTTTATTCACAAGGCAAAAAATCAAAGTAGACACTCTTCCTATCTCACCTCACTCATTTCATCTTCCTGCCTTAGCTAGTTGAATAATCAAATTCTTAAGATCGTTTGTCGCACTTGCTTTCCGAGACATGGCTCTGAGTCTGCGGCATTCGGCTTCCAGCCTAGCTACCTTCTTTATGCTCTCTAAATGCCGTTTGCTGGCTGTTTCTGCTGCTTGGGTGCTCAAATCACGCTCAATAATCCTAAGTTCTAGCTCCTCTGACATAGAAAGGACTTTGGCTTTGAGGGCCACATTCTCCTTTTCAGCAGCATCAAGCTTAGGGCCGAGATCGAACATATAACTGAAGAAGCTTCACTCTTGGCTGCTTGAAGCCGGGCATGGGCATTGGAAAGCTTAGTCTCAAGCTCGGCCTTTGTTGATTCCCACTCACGAGTTTTCTTGACCACAGCTTCCGGATCTTCGCTCTTGCTCTTCCCTCACCTGTCTGAGCTGCCTCACACATTCCTTAAGTGCTCCATCAAGATGACTGATTCGATCTTCTAGTGTCGAGTTCCTTTGTGTTGCAGCCTCCAGTTGTTTCTTTAGCACCAAGACTTCATTTTCAGCCTTCTCCCATCCTACCATTGAATATCAGAAGATAAAAACTTACGACGAAGTACATAGGCACAAAAATGCAAATCCGAATGCAATGTCAAATAGATTTAACGCAGAACGGTTGAAGTAGATGTCATCCTCAAATCTGAAACTCCATGTGATTTCACTCTTGCTCTGATTGAAAGCTTCCAATCTTGTTACCTAGACATTAGTGCTAGTAAGGCTAGTATCCTCCTTCACTTTCTCCACTTGCTTTATTGATGTCTCTCGGCTGCGAGACTGGAGGAGGAGGAAGTAGTTATCGATGATGATGGTGGCGCTTTAGGTTGTTTGGAGCACTTGATGAAGAGGGGCAAGACCTCATGCACTCGGGACTCTTGGTCCATTGCAAAGCCAAGAAACAACTAATTACGAGCCGCCTTTTTTCTAAGAGGATGGCCAGCAGAGCAAGAATCGAGTTGATCAAAGCCCCTCGAGCACGCCCCAGCCGATTGGTCAAACCGAAGCTGCAAACCCACCACAGAGAGAATCCAGTGTGTGAACAAAACTAACACAGAGCATGAACCTTCCCAATATTAACATAACCCGACACCGAAACTTCAATCACAACATCGAATGAACTTGTGACATCACAGACTAATAGCATAATCAGAGCAAGGAAACAACTAAAGTTCATCTTTTGAGCTTCCAAGGCACGACCCAACACTCTATTCGGCACAAGAGACGCACATCCCAATGATCCCATTACGAACAACCTCCGCACCAGTGTCGCTTAATCTCAATCTCATGAAACGAACCTACCCATGATGCATCATCAAGCTAGAGTACACTTGCTCGTCAACATGGAACAAAATAAGAAAGAAGAATCCGTGACACCGTAAAGAGAGAGAGAGAGATAGACGACGTCTACCCGGCCGCGAAGGAGACGGAGACTCGGAGAGAGGTTGCTCGCGGGGTTGGCCAGTGAGGGCGCTCCGCAGAGGAAAGAGGGAGAGAGCGGAGCGGAGGTCGCGAGAGGGAGGCGAAGGGGCGTCGGCGTCGGCATTGGCGTCGGGCGCGTAGGCGGAGGCCGAGGCGTCGGCGTCGGAGTCGGGGGCGACGGACTCCGACGCCGACGGAGGCAACCGGCGGAGGGGCGTCGGCGTCGGCGTCGGGGAGATGGAAGCAACCGGCGGAGGCGGAGGGGCTCAACCTTTCTTCTCCAAGCAACTTCGCCTCCGAGCCTTCCGGTGTGTGGGGGTCTCGCTCGGCGGGCGACGCTCGCCGACGTTGAGGGGAGCTCGAAGAGGCCTGCTTCTCCTTCACGCGCTGCATCTGCGATCCCGGGAACGCCGGAACGAACGACGGAGCGAAGCGAGCGAGCACCGGAGTAGGGGCGGCCGTAATGTGGTTCGTCGGCGACGGCAGGGGAACGGCCGCTTGATGCACGGTGGAGCAAAGAACGAGCGCGGGGAGAGAGAAATTTTCAGATTCAAATTTTCGAGAGGAAAGAAATGGAGAGGACAGAGGAACGAATGGGGCTTCTCTTTCCTTCGTTTGAGAAAGAAAACAAAAGCTTAAGCCGCAATTAATGCTCGACAGGGAGAGAGAGCGTGCGTGGCTAGGAGGAGAGAGGGCTCGGCGGGCTAGGAAGAAGAGAGAGAGAGGGGAAGAAGGCGAAAGACACGAAATGGGGCCCACCCCTCCACATGGCACCTCTGAGTGGTCCGGGACCACGCTGACGTGGAGGTCCCGGACCACCCAATATTTTCTCGAAATGAAGAGAAATCGCAACGGGTCAGAGGTTCAAAATTTGCGCGGGCTCCTGGGACCCACCACTCTGACGCTCTCTCTCTCCTCTGCTCTCCTCTGGTCGACTCGTCCTCTCTCTCCTCTCTCTCCCCGTTCTCCGTCCCGGGGGGAGAACAAAAATCGTAGGTGCTTCTCTCCATATGCTTTTCCCCCTCCTCTGCTCTCTCTCCTCCGCTGGTTGCCCGCGACGCCGACGCCCCTCCGCCGGTTGCCTCCGTCGCCCCCGACTCCGACGCCGACGCCCTCCGCCTCCGCCTCCGCCCCCGATGCCGTCGCCGACGCCCTTTCACCTCCCTCTCGCGATCTCTGCTCTGCTCTCTCCCTCCCTCTTTCCTCTGCGGAGCGCCCTTGCTGGCCAACCCCAACGCCGACGAACCCCTGCTCGCGTTTTGGCCTCCCGCCTTGAAGGGGACTCTTAATGTTTTGAAGTCGTGTTCCAAAGCACCTTCTGTCAAGCGTGTGGTCTTAATATCATCTATGCTTGCGCTTGCGTTCACTTTGGACAACCATTGACATTTGATGTTGCGCTTGAAGAAAATTGGTTTTCGATCCGAGTTCTCAGGAAAAGAAACGTAAGCATCTTGTCCAATTCGGTACTCTTCTTGTCTCATGTGTTATATTGACTTTGAGCCGAGATGATCAACGTGAGTGTAAGTGTCAACATTGCATGGTTAACCATTCCTTGATGTGATCTTTCCCGTTGAATCTTTCTCGGTAATTAACTAAAACCTGCCATTCCATTTCGGCACAACTCGGAAGTTATCATAACGTCGTCAATTTGGAAGTGGCTTTCTGTTTCGTCAAGAGTGCTTTATCTCCCTCTCTTTTTCTTCCAACAGTTGTGGTATGCACTCTCAAAGACTTTAGCCGAGGATGCTTTGCCTGGAAATTCGTGAAAAGAAAAGGGTATTGATATGGTTACAATCAACCCGGGCTTGGTGATTGGTCCTCTTTTGACCCAACGGTGAACACGAGTCTTTGCAAAGAATTGCAAATTTGGTAAATGGTAATTCGGTGTTAACCATGCAGTTTTTTCTAGATTACAGAGGCCACCCTAATACCTTTTGAGCTTTATCACATCCCTTCCTTCTAATCAAGAGAATATTTCTCCTTCTAATCTGGTGCAATTTCAACTCAGGACACTTCTGCCTCCGCCTTCGCCCCTGACACCAATGCCAACGCCGACGCCCCTTTGCCTCCCTCTCGCAAGCTCCGACTTCGTCCGTGTCTGTTCTGACAGTATTATTGCTTACTGATGTGGAGGGAGGAGCTCCTGTTTTACTATGGTATACTAGTAAGATCCCATATATAGTGTGAAGGTGCCCTAGGTTATTTTTAATGGGTTAGTAAAGATCAGCTGTTTGATCTTGAGAATCTTGTCTTTTCATGTAAAAACACCACTCTTTCTGGTTTTTTTTAGAAGTCATATGCTTTTTTTGCTTGGGTAATATAGCCAGTGCTAAATGGATCAAGATCATTATAGTAAGTACTGGCACTTCCATGGATTGAACAGGATATGAGTGCAAACTTTGGGTTAACTTATTTGGACAGCCACATCTATCTATCTGAGTTCTTCCTCTTGTTAGTTCTCATTTCATGTTTACTCCATCACTTATCTGACTTTAACATGTTATCTGTGTAGTTGCAGATGAGGAGCAGAAAGGACCCGTGAATCCTTATGATGGCAAAGTGTATGTTCAACGGGATGCCATGTCAAATAAAGTCAGTGGCTTCTTTTTCCTGTTGAGATGGTTGTTGTTGTTGTTGTTTCTGTAGTTACACGGGAAAAAAAAAAAAGAGTTTCTGGTTTGTTGTATGGTGCTATTCTGGTAATTGAGTATACATGTGTATGTACATAAGTAGGCGCATGCCTCCGTGTGTATGCGTGCACGCTTTCATTTCATTTCCAACGTCGCTTTGGCCTAGGATATTATGTCATTCTAGTTAAAATAAATTCAAAGAAAGGGTTCGCGCCCTAGACATGTGTGTTCCTATTCGCCTGCCTTTATTTGGGCATTCCAACTCTAGATGCTACTGTTTGTTTTCTATTGTCCATGCAACTTTAATGTAAGTTTTATGCTTTAGATTCGTTGAGTGCCTTTCCTCCTCGCCCGTGCGATTAAAGAGACCATTTGCGGTTCAACCATGGACCAATTCGAGAGGAGAACATTGGGAATCTTCTCATGGTATGTTTGACTCGTTGAAAGAGATACACATAATTTCATAATAGCTTATTTTTTTATAATAGCTTGCACTTCCATGATAAGATTACTATCTGAAAATGTTGCATCTTTATTGTGGAGACATACCATTGTCCTTGAGGCATCACAACTCATCTTTTATTGATTCCTCACAGGTATGAGATAGATATGCTGGCATTTACTGGCTGCAGTCACAATTTGACAGCTGAGGAGGACGATGAACTACAGTTGATGAGATATGAAGTAAGTCATTGGAAGGAGAAAGAGATTAATGGAACAGAGAGGAGGTTACTTGGCGGCTGTCCATTGACTCCTAGGGAGACTTCACTTCGCTAAAGGCTCTTGGATTCCCATCTACTACCCGCATTTATTTGGTGGCTGGTGATGCTTATGGAAAAGGAAGTATGCAATATCTGAGGGACGAGTACCCCAACATATATTCACATTCTACTCTGGCAACAGAAGAAGAGCTTGCTCCTTTCAAGAATCATCAAAACATGCTTGCCGGTATAGATTACATTGTCGCTTTTCAGAGCAATGTGTTTCTCTATACTTATGACAGGAATATGGTGAAAGCAGTTCAAGGCCATAGGCGGTTCGAGAATTTCAAGAAGACAATTAATCCAGACAAGTAACTATTATCCTATTCCTACTCTTTTCAGTTTGTCTGATTTGTTCTATTTTTCTCTCCATTTTGATATTTGGTTTTGTTTCTGTCCTGATATGGATCATCAACAGGCATCTCATCTTCATGTCCTCTTTGTGCATGCAGGATGAATTTTGTTAAACTGGTTGATGAACTAGATGCGGGGAAGATTTCTTGGAAGAAATTCCGTTCCAAAGTGAAGAAACTTCACGGATCGAATAGGAGCTCCGTATTTGAGGGAGTCTGGGAATTCCCAAAACTAGAGGAAAGTTTTTATGCAAATCCGCTCCCCGGGTGCATTTGCGAATCAACAAAGAGAAGGAAGTAAGGCTGAAAGGAGAAGTGTCTCCTTTCTCCGTGATGCAATTTTGGGTGCATAAGAGAGACGAACGCATCTTTGTCAAGGTTCAATAAATCTTGTCGGCCCGAAGATGCTACAGCTAAATCGTAAAGTTCCTTGGCCTAGTGCTCAGGCTGGCTAGTATTACATTAGCGTCACTGAGCTGCTGAATTTAAGGCCGCTCAAGGGATTCTGGTGAATAATTTATTCAGAAGAAAATTTATAGAATACCATTGAAAGAAAGATTATGAGCCTGGTGCTAAAAAAAGAAACAAAATGATAGGAGACTTTTCTGTTTAGGGGATTGGAGAAATCCCATGAAGTTAAATTATAGTGAATTCGATTGTGTGGCACGAAGACGTTGTAATACTTCAAATTACACGAATGAAAGATGTCCCTTCTTTATCTTTATCTGTAATTTTTCACTTTGGGTTGTCAAAATCTGGTTTAGTTACATCCCATATTCAAATGCAAGGCTGTTATTTCACTCATAGTTCATGTACCATGCTCATCAACAATATCACGTTTCGGGTTTTATATATATATATATATATGAAGTCAGCATGGAACAGGCAAATGCCATGCATACTTTCAAGCATAAATATACAGGGCGCGAGAAATGACTTGAATAGCTAGAGTAGTTTCTTACTAGACTAACAATTTTATGTCTCTGCTACAGTGTCAATGACCACTAGCATCAAATCCCGGGGAATTCTGGTCTCTAAACGAGATTGCGATCAGCAAATACTTTTCATATTCAATGCCAACTCGTGATTATGTTACCGAACATTACAAGTTTTGAGAGATGATTTAGATGGAAGATTTTCAAAGTACGGGAGTACCCAAAAAAGGAGGAACTTGAACCTCTGTAGAAATCGATTCTTATTATGCTGCAGAGAATTGCGAACTGACGTGTTGTTTCAAGCATTTTCTATCGACAGACAAGCAAGGGCTTCTCTTGGACGAACTTCTTTCTATAGAAGGATCACAAAATTCACTGCATGCTCTAAAACTGCACTAAATGACATTGGGAGACCAAGAGTTTTCTTGTTTGATGTACAGAATTTACACCAAATCAACATATATAAACACTCTGAAGACAAGGCGATGAACAATCAAGATATCTCATTCACAAACGACGAAAAGAAGTTCGCCAAAAAATCTCAATCTAGATATCCAAAAGAAAGGGGAAAAGGGAAACAAGAAAACAGAATAAACAACCCCCCAACTACAATTGAAGAATAGATTCGACAAATTCATTAAGCGGCGCAAGCTCCTCTTTGTTGATCAACCGAAATTCCTGCATCAAATTAAAGCCAATCAAGATTTGCCATCACAAGCCTTTTTTGTACTAGACTTTCGTTGTAAAGCTGATAACCTAACTAAACTATTGCTTGTGACTCGTTAATATAGTAATTGAAAGTGTTTCCTTGACCCAAACTTAATAAGACTAAGGACATATCAAAGCCAATCTAAAAAGTATGATAGATTCATATGGGTAAGTCATATCTGCAAAGCTTACCAGCTATGCTTACTTACCCATGTGAAGAGAACGAAATGCTTGAAGCAAGTATTTAGATGAGCTTCTTCCTTCAAGTTCACGATTTTCTGAAAATGTGAATGGTAGATATGAGCGTAGACACGGAACAAGCGCTTGAAAATGGTTTTGACAACATCTTTGAAATTGCTCGGAAATGGAGCCCTCGTAAACATGTCAACAGGGATAACTTAGTGCTTATGTAGTAAAAAGCAACTAACAAATTCATCAAATTTCTCTATGTTTTGAGTATAGAGTAAGCATGGATCTCCACGAATTCATGACAAACCTTTGGCTTTCAATGCACCAAAAACTCTTTTCCACTAATTTGGAACTTGTATCCTAGTCCAGCAACCATACCCCAATCAGGAATTGAATGCAGGGAGGCTGCTCGGGTTAAATGAGGGGTCTAGGCAACAATTCATAAAGATTGACATTGATATAAAATAAAATAAAAAAATGCTCAACACAATCAGACCTGAATGTTGAGGCATGACAACTCTAAAAGTCCTTTGAAGGTAATCCTCGAGTAATACTTTGGAATGAAGATAATACTCTGCAAAAAAGAGATCGAGTCACATCTAAATGATGATCCAAAAAGAAGAAAAATGACAAAGTTCTACAAGTACAAGTTCAACGATTCTCTGTCTAAGAACCTCTGCTGCCTTCTCAATAGGTGCACCTTCCAGCATGTTTTTCTCATTCTCAAATTCATATTTGAAAGTACTTCAAAAAGCAGGCCAATGGATAACCTCCAGCCTGACCAATTGTTTCAGAAGCAGCCTACGTTCAAATATCGAAGGCATGGTCAACCAATTCTATAGCACATTATTGTGATATTTCAAGATGCATAGCCAATTACCCACAACAATTCACAGATGGTACCTGAATTTTCTGAGAGATTTTTATCCTCTAAAGACTCATTAAGAAGGTTTGATTGCATAGTATCATGAGGTGCTACAACCAAGCACCAGCAGATTTTCCTTGGAATCTGCATAAAATTAAATCACAGAATGAACAGCTATTCCTTGAAACACGTAGTGAAGACTTAACAATGAAAAAGCTTCGCCAGTGTACACTACTCCGGGTTTCCTTTCACTGATGGAATCTCACCTATTGCCTTGTAGCATCGACATATCTCAAGTTAATCATTGTTGTGCGAGCAATACCTATACTTACATCATTAACAACATAAATGCAAGGTAAACTAAGATGCGAATACAAATCTATCAAGTACATCCGGAATCCCAAAGTTTACGCTAAAGCTAGAAAAGAACAAAAGAATGTGCCGTTGTTTGAACCACAAGCTGAACACCAGGTGGCGCTTGATCGGCAAAAACACATCAGTTAAAAGATAGTGGGCACAACACTAGAAAAATCTTTTCTTGTACCATTTTTATCTCTTTCATTAATAATAACTTCTCAAAGCATCCCTTCAGATACATAAATCTTCACTAGAACATTATGAATATTTTCTCGGTGCACATATCAAATAGCTTCGGGAGAACAATGAAATAATTAGTACAAATCTCTATTAAACCACTCCCCCTCCCCCTAAAAAAAAAAATAAGAACACCAACAACCACCACCACCACCACCACCACCACTCAAGTTGTTGATCAAATACGACAATAGACCATCATTGCAAACTTACAATGATGGTCTACTGTTGGATTATCGCCCGAATAGAAAAAAATAACCACTCAAGTTATTGATCAAATACGACAGTAGACCATCATTGCAAACTTACAATGATGGTCACTGTTGGATTATCGCCCGAATAGAAAAAATAACATGATCACGAAAAGGTAAGAAAAATGCAATATGTGAACCTCTCAAGTGAAGTAACCAATTGTGAGTATTAATATATTCAGGCAATATTGACAAATATCCATTCAAGCACCAAACTGACTAAAATGTTAAGCATCTCCAGCTTCAAACAAACTTTTCGTGCATGTGTGCACATTTGGACCAAGAGAGAGTGTGAAGCACTTAATATCATTGTAGCTCTACATTTCTGATGCATTTAATTAGACTTAAGACATCATTATACATGAAGACAGCTTTATTATAATAGCACTTTAGCAAACATAAGTATATGAGATTTTTCTCCTATGAAATTGTCAAATGTGATTGTCAAGATGGAATATCCAATTTATTAAAAAGTTCTAAGAAAACTAAATTTACAATATTTAGCCCATCTTGTTTGACACCTACACTAATTAACTATATATTCTAAGGGAATAAAATATCCCAATCATTATCGTTTATGAGTAAAATGACATAATCTTACTACTAATATGCATGGGCTAATAATGAGAGACATTGGGACTAAATTCCATGTGAAAAACAAACAGTCACTGAATAAAACTAGACGAACAAATGCCTCCAGCTTTGTCACCAACCATCTCTACCTATTACTCATGCTACATCAGGCGAAGAGGAATAAGAGAAATGTATGATAAGCAAATGAATTGCAACAAATCACAAGGCAAGGTGAATCTTAGGTTATAACAATATAAAGCAAAGAGGTTTATCAAAATGATACAAAGCAAAGAAAATCTTCCTTCACAATCTACATTATAGTGGAAACTTGCTTTCAAAGAGCCATCTATCTACAAGAGCATGTTTACCATAGAGGTGTAGAAAATCCTAATGCAAATGTGCTCCATCCTTATCTAACTATAAACCTTAACATGAATTCTACTAAGTGGAATCCAAAAAAAAAAAAAAAAAAACAACCCTTCGAACATACGGGAGTCGCCAATGGGATGCCTATCGGTGGGGCTTGGGAAGGCGATGACGGGAGGCGATGGTGTTGGTGACGTTTGCGTTCAGGTGCAAGGGGCGCTTCACCAAGGAAAGAGAGAGAGCGACCTTCGTTCATGGAGAGGGAGGCCAAAACGCGAGTAGGAGTTTGTTGGCGTCGGGGTTGGCCAGCAAGGGCGCTCCGTAGAGGAAAGAGGGAGTAAGTGGAGCAGAGGTCACAAGAGGGAGGCGAAAGGGCATCGGCAACACCGTCGGGGCGAAGGTGAAGGGGCATCGGCGTCGGAGTCGAGGGCGGAGGGGCGTCAGTGTCACGGTTCACTGGAAAGGGCGTCGACGGGGAAGAGCATATGGAGAGAAGCACTTGCGATTTTTGTTCTCCCCCGCAATGGAACAGAGAACGGGGAGAGAGAGAGAGAGGAGAGAGAAGACGAGTCGACAGGTCGCAGAGGAAAGCAGAGGAGAGAGAGCATCAGAGTGGTGGGCCCAAGGAGCGCATGCAAATTTTAAACCTCTGACCCCGTCGCCTATGGGAGCCACGTGTCAATTTCTGAATGGTCTTACCTTCGCCTACGTGGAGGGTAAAACCCAGCCAATATTTTCTCAAATGTGACACGTCACCCGTTGACTAGATTTGTGCAAAACTGATGTGACATCACTTAGGCACCTAATATTTTCTCTCGGTTGAGGACCTTGTGATGAACGATTCGATTCCAAATTTTGGAATTGGGTTTCGATTCACTTTGTACTGTGGAAAAAAAAAATGAGATCATTCAATTCAAGCAAATTTAGTCAATGAGGGTTTGTGCGAGCTTTGAAATGACAAAGAGAGTTCCGCGTATTAAATTACCCCTTTTTTTCTGTCTATTTACTTGAATTGTATGTTTGTTTCTGATTTGAAAGACTCTAATTTAATCGACTTTTTGTGCGGAGATATGGCACAATGATAATCTCCAATTGATTTTTTTGAGGAAATGAGGAGGAGTTTTTCTTTAGTGGTCACTAGTATAATGATTTATTAGCTAGGAAAAGAACATGGACACATACTTTTGCTATCTTCAGACTTGGCCCTTGTCTATGTCCTTCAATGTTTTGGAATTGCAGGCAGCCATTTGACGATGCATCTGTTTTCTAGGATTGACTTGCTCTCTACTTGATTACACATATTGCATTCAACGGAACGATTAGGATATGAGTGATTAATCTATCAACCACGCTAATTCAAATGACTTTGTCAACAGCTGATTGATTAAGGAGTGTTGATTATGCCAAACGGTCCTCGATTTTTTCTTCTTTTTTCACAAGTTACGGAAGTTCAAGGAAATGGGAAAATAGAGAGCTGAAGTTGCAATGAACCTTCGTCTGTCGTGGCCCTTATTCTCAGTCAATGTATATGCCCCACCTTCTATTCGAATTGATAACGCAGTTTCTGTAGTGTTTCAAGTGGATACCCCAACTTAAATAAAAACTCTCTTGTTTTGTTATAAAAACTCTCACACACACTAGTCGCACAAACACATTAGTTCATTTTTGGACTCCATGCGTGGGAGACTTTCTTTTCAACAATTGGAGACTTTACTCTCTCATAATACTCCCATTAACTGTTTGCTTCACTCTTGCTTTATTGGTCCATATACATATGAATGGATAAGCTCGAAAGGCATCTTAGCTCTAAATGCGGACTCCTCATATGGAAGTTAATGTGCCTTTTCATGCTAGCATCCTGCATAGACTACATTTTTCGAACCTCCAAGTGGGGAGACTCTTTAGCATGCCTTTCTTCATCCTTCAACTTATGGTAGTTTATGTGCCTGAGCCATACATGCCACAAATCAAGTGTATCACTCTTTCAAGTTTTGTCCACGTATGCTGTTTAAGCTGACATCACATAGATAGATTTTAGTCGATGTCCCTCCATGATTGTTGTACGGGTATGTTTCATATTACAGTACACCTTAACATCTCTTAGACTGAATGCCACATAATTACTTGAGTCTATGAATTGTGACATGGACACTAGGTTTTTCTTCATTCCCGACGGGTGGTGCATAGTTTTTAGTTCAACTTGGTGTGAGTGAACTAGGGTGTTGTCACTATTTGGCGAACATGGGCAATTAGCAACCTAGAGTTGTTTGCTGTGACAATTACTCGGCCACGATGTACTCAAACATATTTGATACCTTGCCTTGAATCAATAATCCATCATCAATGTAACTGATTAATTTTTCACTTATAGTGATTAAGGCTGTCTCATCCTCTAACTCTGTGATAGAAGAGGCTGCAAGCTCTTCTTGTTCCTCCATGGCAAGATACACTTGGAAATCTCACTCCTTTTCGCTATCATTCTCCTTAGATGCTTCAGCGTTTCCTTCAATTCTTTTGCATCAACAATCCTTGACAAAGCAACCTACTCTGTTGTAGATGTAAAATTGTTCGTTACACCTTTTATTTCTCTTATCTTCATTGTCATCTTTGTCACGATCTTGTTGGGCTCCTCCTCATCCCTTCTGGTTGCTTTTGCTATTCTCCATGACTTGTCCTTTATTTGCCATTTCTAACGCTTGTAGGGTTTTCCGTGGATATCCCAACTTAAACAATAACTCTCTTATTTTTATCATAAAAATGCCCAAGACCACTCACACACAAGCACACTCCTTTATTTTTGGGCTCCACACGTAGGAGACTTTCTTCTCAACACTTGGAGACTTTCTCAAAATACTCACACCGAGTGCTTGCTTCTCTCTCGCTTTAGTGGTGAGTGGTGTTGAGTGTCTCTTTCTTATAATAATAAGAGAGAGTGTCTATTCTGATTGAGTATCCATTTGTACTTCAAAAGTAGTATTAGAGCTGCGCCTCTGAAGCTCAACCATTTTGAGGAGTAAAAACGAGGCTTCCTTGTCATTATCTGAATTATGATGCACTGTGTATTTAAGTTGCAATTATGCTTATTAATCATGAGAGTGAGAAAAGGGAGAAACTATTGTTATTCAAAATTGAATCCGGATGCTTGCTGAACCTGAACTAAGTCCCTAAAGCTCTTCGACATTAGAGTTTGTGAACTTTAAGCAGCTAAGAGCACCCTTAGATGCAGGAGGCATTGCAAGGCACACATTGCAAAGTTTTTGGCTCCTAGTTTGAGGCATCATGTTGCCAAGCTCGGTCGACTAGAGGTTGCTCAGCCATACATTAAGATTCCTAGTATGTTGGAGATGAGGATGCTCATTGAGTTTGCAGAAGTTGGATAGCTCGTCTGGTCATGATGGTAATGTGATGATTGACTATGGAACAAAGTTTCATGTGATACTCATCTCTTTTTTGTGTTGTTTTCAACGGCTTTGTTCTAGTCGAATGAGAATTTTTAAAATCTAATTTATTGTACTGCAAATAATTTCAGCATAAATTGCACAATTTTTTTCCTCTTTTTTTGTTGGGTCAGAAAAACAGTACTTTCATTCATAAAGAATAATTCGACCAAAAAAAAAAAAATCACAAAGAAGAAGTTTGTGAACACAATCCTATAGCTTCAGAAAATCAAGAACTGATGCGTTGCTGCCTCTTGAACTCAGCGTAGATCACTTGGGAGATTACTGCCCTTAGCCCAATCTCTTCTTTGGGCTTTTCCTCATTTTAAACTGGCCCATATCAAGAAGAGCCCAATAGAGTTGTAGGTTCAAAGAACAAATAGCTGGTCACGAAATTGGATCTGCTACCTTCTCCCGGGCCTATGAGAACTCCCTTTGTTCTGAAATTGCACAAATGTAAGTTCTTGGTTTTCTGGCCTAAAAAGAACCTTATTTATTTTCATATGATCAGATTTTATTTTATTTTTGGGCGCAGCCCATTAAGCATCATGCAGGGAACTTTCCTAGGTCGAGTCAAAATATAGTTTCTATTATCAACTGCAACATCCTTGATAAAAGATCATATGTTAGACAAAAGCATTACTCTCTATGGATATCGTTTAAGATAATTGCCAAACAAGTCATAAACTTATTATACATATCTTAACTCAGTTCTAAATTTTTTAATTTAGCTTTATTTTGAACCATTTGAAGATTTGTCAATGTAGTTATCTTAACTAGAAATCACTAACGTAGACGACAGCAATCCTACGTAATATGACCGGTGCTTAATATAGACAATTTATACAATTATTTTTCTTTCTTTCCCTTTTTTATTTTTAAAAAATTTATAATACAAAAATTGTTCCCATCGGCGATGAACAGTATCCATACAAGTGATTTGCAGTCAATTTTGGGCAAAATGACTATATTGGCAATTCATCAAATGGTTTAGGACGAAATTGGTCAAATTGAAAAGTTTCATACTAAGTTTGCATCTGTGAAATAAGTTTATAACTTTTTCTTGTGCTTTTCTCAATTTATATCTGATTGTATTCCAGAAACTTAAGTGCAAAGTTGTTATTTTAAATATTTATTTATCATTAATAACTCTCGAAATTCAAGTAATCTGTACATTAGTTTTATTACAACATCAATGACATACGCTACCTTTGATACTTTGTTTAGGTTTGCTTGAGCATTTGAGGAAATATGCATAATGGGAAACGATGAACCTCTGCGGCTGCTGCTGCTATTGTGACAATATGAGCTATGGAATGGAAAGATGGTGCCGCACAAGCAAAGTGATTGTAAAGCTGTTTTGTATCTACAAAGGTAATCGATCTCACCAAGGATCTGAGAAATAATTTTGATTCTTTGCACTGGAAATTTTTAGTGCCCGAATATGTAAGATTTTGAGAGTTCAGCCGCTTATTCTTTTGCGCTTTAGCGTCGTCTTTGTGTGAATGGGATTCAGAACCAGAGCCGCATCCATCATTGTTTGGTTCAAATTGTTAATGGAGGTGACACATGGGAGAATCCCATGCATCAGGTAGACTGTCTGCAAGAATCTTTCGGGGCCGTTTAGAGAGAGAGATGTCAGTGATTTAGTGATGGAAGAACTCACTAAGTAGTGGCGGCATCGATGCACCCGATACATGAACGACATTAGATATATTGGAGTGCGGACACCTGAGTCTTATAACTCAAGACGCCGACACCTTAAGTATAACTTTAAAATGGTACGACACTAAGTCTAAGCCGCCATCATCGGAAAGAAAAATGGAACACTTAAGTGCCACTCCGGCGAAAATCCGGCCAAATGGGGCTGACGTGGCGACTTTCCGGCGAGCTCGGTCCAAAACGGCGTCGTTTTGCGCGGCGACGTGGCGGAAAATGCAAAAACGACGCCGTTTCGCATTTACGTGTAAATAATAGTATATAAATTAATTAAATTATATTCAAAATATTCAAAAAATTTAAAAAAAATAAGAAAATTTAAAAAAATTTAAAAAATTTAAAAAAATTAAGAAAATTTTCAAAATTTTCAAAATTAAGAAAAATTTAAAAATTTTAAAAATTAAGAAAAATTTAAAAAAATTTAAAAAATAAGAAAATTTAAAAAATTTAAAAAATTAAGAAAATTTTAAAAATTTTAAAAAATTTTAAAAAATTTTAAAATTTTTAAAAATTAAGAAAATTTTAAAAACTTTTAAAAAAATAAGAAAATTTTAAAATTTTTTAAAAATTAAGAAAAATTTAAAAAATTAAAATTATAAAAGGGGGGGTGGGAGGCCGAACGGGCGGCTCCCTTGCCGCCGTCACCGGCTCTCTCACCGCCGCCACCTCCGCCGCCGCCGCCTCCCCCCTTTTTTTAATTTTAAAATTTTTTAAATTTTCTTATTTTTTTAAATTTTTAAATTTTCTTTTTTTTTTTAATTTTTAAAATTATTTAAATTAAAAATTTTAAAATTTATTTAATTAAAAATTTTAAAATTTATTTAATTAAAAATTTTAAAATTTTTTAAATTTTTTAAAATTAAAATTTTTAAAATTTTCTTATTTTTTAAAATTAAAATTTTTAATTTTTTTTTAATTTTTAAAATTAAAGTTTTTAAATTTTTTTTAATTTTTTAAAATTAAAGTTTTTGAAATTTTCTTATTTTTAAAATTTTTAAAATTTTTTAAAATTAAAATTTTTAAAATTTTTTTATTTTTTAAAATTTTTTAAAATTTTTTAAAATTAAAATTTTTAAAATTTTCTTATTTTTTAAAATTTTCTTTTTTAAAAAAAATTTTAAAATTTTTTAAAATTAAAACTTTTAATTTTTTTTTTTTTTTTTAGTTTTTTTGATTTGGAGCTCCCATTGCGAGCCACGTAGACAAAAAATAATAATAAAATATTGCGCGTAGGATTCCGTGAGGGTCGCCGGAGGTGGCACTTAAGTGTCCCACTTTCGAAAAAAAGTGGCGGCTTAAGTGTGCAGTTTTGAAGTTATGGCGACTTAAGTGTCGGGGGCGTCTTAGAGGTGTATGCCGAGCACTGTGGTGGACTTCTGCCGATATATTGCGAGTACAAGCATCTACATCTCTTTCTCGACCACCCTTTATTGTTCAACAAACCTATGTACAAATCTTGCCGGCAGCTTCTGGTCTATATAGGAGTGTTACCACGGTAGATCTAGAGAGCAACTAGTTTGCGGGAGTTGGGGATTCCGTTTACTAAGTCCTAACTTGGACGAGCCTTCTTCATCGACTTCCCCAGCTCTCTTTGTGAGGCTAAACTCTCTCTGGTATTCCGGCTATTGCGGCCTAAATATTGGTAGTCAATGCCCAATATTTTCTGCCTCTTGGGAGCGTCGCATTGCTCGGTCTTTGTGAATCTTCCATGAATCCTGGGTTGACTGTCCGCGAGCGCCTTCCTACATGAGTACTGAGAACAACATGATCCCATTAACGCACTGGGGAAGCCAAGGCACACGCTTGAAGGAAATGAGGACAAAAGATGTATGAAACATCTATGCATAATGTTAGGGAGTTGACTCTCTCTTTTGTGGGCGTTCACTTACTGAACTTCTGAAGAACTTCTCATATGATTCTACGGAATGCACTTAAGGTTCTCTGCATTAGGGATCATTAGTAAGGCAGTGATGGAGCGACGACATATAGGACTTTGCCTAAGTCAAGGAAATTACATGGTATGAGTATCAGCTATTCAACGTCAAGGGTGAAAATTATCATTTGCACTAGCAGTGTACCGAGCAATGTCCTTAGTTTTTCGTCAAGAATACACGGGAACCAATTATGTAGCAACGCGATGTTCGTGAGAAAAAAGGAAATGCCACACTCGATGTGGATAAGAGGCAGTGCAGCTCACCGGGGGTGCTGTTGAAGGAGACACCTTGAGGGCTACCTCGGTGGTGTTTGCTTGCTTCACTTATCTCCTTTTCCCTTCTACCACTCTTCCACTTTCTTTTAAGACCATTGCTCGAACCTCTGACTCCCTTCTTATTTGTGTTTGTCTTTTTCTTGAATTAAACCTCAACTGCTCCTTTCCCTTGGCATGCACGTGTAAGAGCTCCGCTCTTCAATTACGAACCGTTTTCTCCTTTGTGGATGTCCCCGTATGTTTGTTCTTCAAATTGTGAACCTCCTATTCTGAACTCTGAAAGCACCAACTCAGAAGAGAAAGTCTAGGGTTTCTTGCAGGTATCTGTTTCCTATTTTGAATCAAAGGATATACACAATATTTAAGTATTGGAAACCTTTCCTTTAATCCCACATCGATTTAATTACTAACCAAGTTTGCATATAACAAATCAATTTCCCAACTTGGCACCCATATTATAAATTTCGGCCATTTAGAGATAAACAATTTCGGCCAAATTTTCAATTTATAAGAACTTAGTCCAATCAATTCAATTAAACTCATAAACCTTTTTGCTTAAATCCAAAAAGTCGAATGCAATTATATGGGCATAGTACTGTTAATGTAAATGCTTCTAAAGTGCTAATACAAATTTAAAATATTTTTGTTTAGGAGTCAAGATCGATCCTTAATTTTCTATGTAATAAGTGGGTTATCAAAAATTAGGTGTCAAAACACTAATACTAGTTCTTCCTCTACCTTTACTAACTAAAGCACAAATGCAAGTACATCAGATTATGTCATACAAATGTCCTCACTTTGATTCAAACTGTAAACCTTATCAAATATCAAGCTTGTTGACCTAGGCAGTAACAATAGTATTCCATTTATGAAGTAAAAGTAGGATTATAGAATCAAAATATCCACCTCATCATCAAAGTCAATCTCAACAAAATTCAATTGATTGACAATCACATTGAGTTCATTAATATGATTAGTAACCAACACATTTTTTCCCATCTTTAAGTAAAACATGTGTCATATCAAATGACTTCCAAAGGTCTTCTAATACATGTTCGATAGGCTATCCATCAAACTCACAATGGTGTTGACAACTTTACTTTTGTTGACTATCAAAATGTGCAATTTTTATGGAGAAATATAAAAATAGCAAAATTAGTAAAAATAAACAAAAAAAAAAATTATCGTAGCGATTGTAATAAATACATCATAAGAAATTTTTGAGAGAGAGAGAGAGAGTGAGGGAGAGAGAAGGGAAGAGCCTAGTCCGGCCTTCAATCCCCGAGCCTCCAGTGTTCGGATTTTTGGATGGACTGAGGAGAATACACACGGAGAGAAACAAGAAACGGCGGGCATTGAGCCATGAAAAAAGGAGGCGAACGACGATTCTTACTTCCGGTGAAATCTTCTCACGAGATCCTCGCCCAACGACCGATTCGCCTCCGTCATTCCTCGCTACCCCGGGACCTGGTTTCCCCCTCTCATTCATCTCTGTTTTTCAGCCACTCGACTGGCGACCGTGAAACGCCCTCTTCCGCAAACGAGGTTGGCCAAACTCGGACCCCCTTTTGTTCTGCTCTGTCTCGGTCGACCTGAAGACCTAGACTTGTCTTCTCCGATTATGCGTGTGTATAGTAAGGTCTCGAGCGAGTCGTCTCTAATTTTCTGGGAATGTCACTTGCTGCTTGCTTTTGATTCTGGACGCAACCTCGAGCCCCGAATGAACTGGTGTCCTCCCCTCAGCCGATGCACCTCATATGTTTTGATAAAATGCCCTTCAGACGATCCCGTAAAAACAGCCACTGTTTTCGCCATATCCGGAGCTCATGTATCGTTGTTTTGATCGGTAGTCACTGAGTTTGTCTCGTGTGAAGCCTTATCTGGTTGATCATGGCTGCTGTGGTCTTGTTACATCGGTAGTGTTTATCCGGTGATGGCCAGCGACAAGTTCTCTGGCGATCAACTACTTTCGGGGTTAGTCGCCAGCCGGCTCAAGGCCGCTTGTCTTTGGCCATCCCCGAGCAGGCAAGCCAGCAATCGGCAAAGATGATTAATGGCCGGCGATAATGACCTTTAGGTGGTTGGCGACGGTGTCTGTCGGTAAGGGTAATGGGATTTAGTGGCGATGCATAAATTGTCCATGGTCCGCGTGCGAGTCCGTGAGTGTTTTTAGCCTCCGGGGGAAAGAAAAGACCGGAGGGGGGTGTTGTGGTTCTTTTGGAAGAAAGAATAAAAGCTGGGCTTGAGTTTGGACTTTGCGAATATGGTATTCTAATTGGAGTGGGCTTAGTTTAGTTTAGGGGGCCTTGGGCTTGATTCGGTCGTACAAATAGTTGGGCTTAGGACTTGATTTGTTTTTCTTTAGAAATTAGTGCTTAGAATGATTTCGAATTTGGGGTCGTGGCGGACTTAGGTAAGCTTGGGCTTGGATTGGTTTGATTTGGTGGGGGCTAGGGAGTGCTTAATTTGAAATTCCAATTGAGCCCATGAGCCCAGTTTCCTGAGACCAGTCGCTGCCCACAGTGGTGGGGCCTGCTCGGATCCGCTTTTTCAGATTAAAAGAATTTTTTTAACAAATTATCTTTTTATAGAAGTACTTTAAATTTTTCTAAAAAATTAATAAAAAATCAAATAAATTCGAATCTTTTGTTTTTGTAAAAACTAGGAAAAAGCTTAAAATTTGGTATTTTTTTAAGTAGTTTTCTCTTAAAATGTGTGGAAATCTTAGATAAAATCGGGCTCAAAATTAAATAAGATTTTAGGGCTTTACTATAGGATTTGAATGTTCTTAGAAATAAATGTTAGGTTGCTGCTTGCGCAAGCTTTTAGAGCTTTACAATATGGCGCAAGATCCATCGACAACCGACGCATTTGTAGCTATCACAGCTTATTAATACCCACTCATTTGAGATATTTTAGAAGATATGTTTGAGGGGGGAGAGAGAGAGAGAGAAGGGGGGGAGCAACTACACTTTTACAATCAACGTCAAATAGAGGAAGTCGCCAAAATCGGCATGGTCATTATTTCTGTAGAGGAATTTGATACTGTAATTCATATAACTATTTTCACACCCTACCTTATCTTGTGAACCTCACTGCACAATGAAGCTGGATTTTTTGTGCACCCATCCTCTAGTAGCTCAAGAAGAAAGACCAATGACACAAAGTAGAGGGGTGGAATTTCAGGGAAAATCATGTCTCTCTCAGCCAATGGGCAATTGAAATTTGGGGCTTGATATGTGGGGAAGGATCAACAATGATAGGATGCACATGCAATACTGCCAAATGAGAGACATTGAATATGAAGACTTGAGGTCATCTATTGAAAAGTCCATGTCGACCAATAAAACAAAATCAATCAAGTGAAGAACATTATAGGAGTTTAGTTCAAAAAAAAAAAAAAAAAAAAAAAAAAAAAGAAGAACATTACAGGAGTAGCAAGTAAAACCCATCATCATCACCATTTCTTTATGACAAGAAAACATCACAATTGACAATTCATATATTTAGCCGTCTTACAACTTCATTTCATTGCATATATATGATGTTAATGGATTTTTTTTTCTATGATGACACAAAAGCTGCCTTAAGAATTAGTGTAGACCTTGATTCATTTTGAATCCATGTAAATTACGAATGATGGATTCTGATAATTAAGGATTGCAAAAATTCAATTCGAAGGAAAAGAAAGAAAAGAGATGTCGAGAAATTGAAAGAATTATCAACTCTGTTCAGTTAGTGTAGAAGAAAATTCTCCACAGCTCGGTGGCATAAAAGATGTGAACTTTATAGTTTTGTCATTAACTTTGGGGAAGAATCTTATAACATGTTCAAAAGTTTGGCATAATTAGAAGAGTTTTCAAATCACCAAAAAATTTGACCAAAAAGAAATCACCAAAGACAAAAAAAAAAGGATAGGGTTCACTAGGAACGGATCGTAGTCTTCTCGATTTGACCTCTGACTCTTCTTGACGATGGAGCCAAGATTTAGGTTGAGGGAGCATGATACTTTTCACGAAATATGGAGGCAAGCATTTGTTTTTTTACTGGAGGATTTTGAATGAAGTTGCCCTATATAGAGTGTATATTAGTAATTCATAAGTTTCAGAAAATAGAAGTTCAACTTGAAATTTTGTAGATTTTGTTCTTGATTCTTTATAGGAATCTATATAAGTATTGTTCTTAATAAAGTTACCCGGGGCTGATTTCTAGCAAGTTGATGAAGTTTCATTAAAGTGCTCTGAAATTCTACAACCCGTCAATTAAAATCACCGCAATAATCAAAGGGAAAATTGCAATTTTCAGACCTTGTTACTTGTCAGTAATTTCATGTTAATGCTAAAATGAAAAATATGAGTTTCTTCAAATATAAACTTCATTGAATTATGTCGTTTAATACATTCTTCTTTTCCATTTTAATAAAAGTTCTCTCACATATACAAGTAGGGTGCCTAATTTGTAAAACGTATGCATAAATATTTTCTTTGAAAAATGAATATATATAAGTCGAAATTGGGAGTTCTTGATGTTGAGTAATCACACGCCGGTAGAACCACGTTAAATGGCAAGATCGCAGGTTATTACAGCTTTTTAATTGGCACTGCTCTTAAATCACGGGATGAGGGAGGAAAGTTCTTGATCTCCATCCCTTCCCCCACCGTTTTTATCCTTGCGCTCCTACCAATTTGTTTATCCTATTAAAAGAGGAGGCAAGAGAGCAAAACTATATGAAATACAATAACACGACACTAGGGGTAGAGGAGCACAATCTCGAAAGCAATCACAATCGAGCTAAACTAGCCCAAGTCCCTCCCAACATTATACTAGATCATTGGGACATATAGCAAATACACAAAGCTTTTCCAGTCAAACCATGCATGATCCTCTATCCATTATCGCCCTCTCCACTTGATCGTTTTGTCCACATCCCATCAACAAAGAAATGGAAATCTCTCTCTCTCTCTCTCTCTCTCTCTCTCTCTCTCTCTCTCTCTCTCACCCCACCGCTTCCTTCTGATGCACAATCTTTCTTTGTAGTTTCGTTCTTTCCTCCTCTCTTCTTCTTCCCCATCTTCTTTACCTCCCCCACGATCATAGTAAAATCGATTTATAGTTTTGAGGAAGAAGATCGAAAAAAATAAAAACTAGAAAGACCAATGGCACAACGTACAAAGGTGTGGAATGAAGAGGAAAAATCATGTCCCTCTCAGCCTATGAGTAATGGAAAGTCGGGGCTTTGTATGTGGTGGAGGATCAACAAGGGTATTAACAACCGATAAAACAAAATTAATCAAGTCGAGAATGTTATAATCATTATTTCTTTCCAGCAAAATAACATACAACTCATATGATTTGCTGTGCACAACATCATTTCATATTTTCCAAGAATCTTTCTTAGATAAGTAAGATTTCTGTATTTTCAGAGATATTTATGATGTTAAAAGTTTTTTCTTCAAGATGACACAAAAGCCATCTTATAATCATCACACACATTCAATTTGAAGAAAAAAAGAAATATTAAGATATCGAAAGAATTATGCGCTCTATGTCATTATTATCGAAGAAATTTCTCAAGAATCGTTAGAGTTAAAGCTTTAAACTTTATCATCGACTTAATATCTTTGGAGATAATAGGAGACTTGAAAGTCAACAAAAACAAAAGTTGGACGGGGCTCACCGGGAAAGGATCATATTCTTTTTTTTTTTTTTTCTTTTTTTTTGGGGGGTTGGTGGATGCAATGGATGCAACATTTTCGCTGCTTTATTGATGGGAGCAATGGCGGTCAACATAGCCAAGGTTTAGATCGGGGGCGAGTGACTTTTGGGCGGGGTATGTAGTCTTATTTTTTTGTACTTGAAAATTTTGATTGAATTTATATTATATCAATGAAAAAATTACAAACCAATTCTAAACTATTTTATAAAGACCACTCAAGTTAAAAACCCTTTAAAATTGTCAATATAATCTTAAATTTTAATGTAATACACGGTACAATCATCTCCAATCATCTTACGTGATGTGATCCGGCTACAAAATGGAAGAAGTTAAGGAAATAGCATTATTTTGAGTAAATTTTCTGGTTTCTTTTTCTTTTCTTTTTCTTTTCTTTTTCATTTCCCCACTTCTGTTCATCTTCTTCTTTAGGTATTCATCTGATTTTGCCATTAATTCTATGCTCTACCACTTTTGGCTTTCAGTCAAGCGAGGTAGCTTCTCAAACTCTTGTTATGTTAATTTCGTAACTGTCCACCAATTTTTGTGTTTTCATGCCTATTCGTGCCTGCGATGCCGTGCTTTGTGTGTTCTAGAACCAGACCATATCGCTTCATCATTCACTAAAACTCAGTTTTGCAATTGATTGGGCGGTTTGGAGGGCAATTACTTCATTAAGCTCTTAGCTTGAAGATATCAAATTCGAGAATAATCATCTGTTTCGTTGTTTACATTGATTTTGTTGCTGTTCGGAGTTTGACCTGATTTAGGTTTGGTGTTCCTTGCGGTTCGGGCCACCAATTTGAAGTAGAGATGTTGTCGAGGGGCCTTCTTAGTGATAACTGATAAGGGTTCTCTGGCAGACCAGACATTTCGATACGGCAAAATGTAAGGTCTCTTTACCTCAAAAGCAGACGCAATGGAGAAGAACACATACGGAAGAAGAAGATCAGTAGCGCAGAGAAAATAAAGAGAAGAAAATGTAAATGAAAGAAATAAATAGATCACAAAATTCAGTAAAATCAAAACAATGTCATTTTGTGGTAGTTCTTTCATGCCATACACAATTGTGCCATATAAGATGATGGGCAATAATTGAACTACCGCATCAGTAATTTCTAGTTGCAATTGATCAAAAAGATTACATTATATGTTAGCAAATTTGGAAAGTATTATAAGTTTGGGTTTCAATTTATATTTTTTCCTATATAGAGATTTAAGATAAAAACAAGTTCAATTCGGAATTTTGTAGATTTTGTTATTGATTCTTTATAGGAACCCAAACAAGAATCGGGAAAAGTGAATACTTCTTCTTGGTTTTAAATATGTAAAATTTTAAAGTATGTTGTTAAGCTGAAACTTTTCAACAAAAACATTCAATTAATTGAGGTCGGCTTCTTTCCTATTTAATATGTTTCTAAAATGAAAAGATATACCTAATGTACATAGTTTGAATACGAAACCGATATATAGTGTTAGTCGAAAAATCACAGTTTCTTATATTAAAATAAACCGGGAAAAAGATAATAAAATAGGATTGTTAATACATATAAGTTAAGATGAGACTACGTCATTAAATTACATCTTTGAAATTTTAAATATTTTCCCATCGAATACAACATATTGTAATTTACCAAAAGCAAACTGATATGCACTCTGGTAAAGTTTTTTCAGAAAAGGGTTTGAGCATGAAACTCAAGATGGGATTAATTTTGATAGACATTTATTTTTTTATATCTATATAGTACATATGAGAAAAGAAATTGGGGAGGCGGGCGCCTCCCCTTTCCCTCCGGGGCTGATGTCGAGTATATGAACGAGGCTGATGAAGTTTCATTAAGGTACTCCGAAGTTCTACAAGCCCGCCAATTGAATCTCCGTAATCAAGTGATAATTTTTAAGAGGAAATTGTAGTTTTAAAATCTTGTCACTTGTCGCTAATTTCATGTTAATTTTAAACAGAATTTGAGGTCTTTCAAATATAAACTACATAGACTTGTTTAATTCAAGATCTCAACTTCCGTTTTTAATAAAATTTGTTTTTGTGTAGACAAAAGGTGTCTACTTTGTAAAATGTATACATAAATGTCTTCTCTAAAACTAGTTTCCATAGCCGAAATTGGGAAGAAAATCATAGGCCGGTAGTAGCACTTCAACTAGCAAGATCGCAGGTTATTAATTGAGATTACCCTAAGTCATGTAATGACGAAGGAAAATCCTTGCTGTTCGTCACCTTCCCCTCTGTTTTTGTCCTTGCTCTCTTACCAGTTCGTTTGTCATATGAGAAGGAGGAGGCAATAGAGTTCCACTTTATGAAATACAATTACATAACATTTAACCTAAGAGCTGGACAAAGACAATTTCAAAAGTAATCACTATCAAGCTAAACTAGCCCAATTCCCACCCGACATAATACTAGATTGTGGGGATGTGTGTTGGAGAAGGAATCTGATTTAGTCTGAAGATTGATTCAGAAAATCATATATAATCGTAGATACGATTTACTTTAGGAAATTTAATATTGTGTAGATACTTTCTGATTCATTTATTGTACTACAAATATACCTCGTACATTGATATGCAAAGTAATACGTAATAGAGAAAATTACTCTTCATCTTCACGGATTCTGTCATGGTATCGAGCATTCGGTTACGATATAGCTTCCGCAAAATCGTTCGAATTGCCCTCAATTTTTTTCAACTTTGTTGTTGCAACGCTTTGCCCGCAAAACAAATTGACACACCGAGTGAGAATTTTTCTTTCGGCATCTCAAAGGAGGGTCGAGTTCTGTTCTTGATTCGCTTTGCATATTTTTTTTATTGCCTTCGATTGTTTTCTCGGTTTATTGCTACAAATCGTACCGCAAAATAAAATCAGCACATCGAAAGGAATCCAACATCCAACATGCGTAACCCGGACGGCAAAGAGATTCTACCCGCATCCGACTGTGTCTCCGAAGAAGTTGAGCAAACTACCCAACACCCGGCGGCTCCAATCACGAGCCGGTTCCAGTGCAATCCAATGGCCGTACATGCCATGGGTCCCTTTTCAAGGGTCATGGGGCACCGGAACCGCCGGTGGATTCCCTGGACCCGGCCAACAAGGTGGGCTTCACAACAACGGCGAATCCAACGGAGATTCGACCGCCTCCCGTAGATCAAAGGCCCGAATTCATTCCGGTGGAATGCCTTCGCTAATTCATACCCAAATTTTCCACCAGGTTCGTTCCGCTCTCTTTTCCGAACATCGCCGGTCGTCCGTAACCGTGGCGACCCGCTTTATACTTCACCGGTGACGGCCCGGAATTGAAGTTGATCACGCTTCAACTTGGACCGCACCATTACTCGACATGGGCAAGGGACTTCCGCCGGCTCTCGTTACAAAAGACAAGGACGGATTCCTTGATGGATCCGTCCCTCTTCCGGCCGACGATCGCATGCAACGCCACCGGCGGAAGTGCAACCACTTGGTACGAACCTGGATCGGGAACGTGTGACGGCGAGAGGTCGCCGCCGGACTTCCTCCTACGTAAGATACAAAAACGATGTGGGAAAACATTAGAGAAATGTATGGGAAACTTGATCGAGTTAAAGTTTTTCTTTGACCCAAGCCCTCGCGGAATCAAGCAAGGGAACCTTTCGGTTACCGCTTGCTTCAACCGCCTATCGCCCTTTGGAACGAGCTCGAAGCCGCGGAGGAGCAACTCGAAGGCCCGAGACAACAATCGGCGATAGAGAGATTAAGGAAAGGGAGAAAGTAACCCGCTTCCTATTAGCCCTAAATGATAGTTGGGTACCTTTCCGCTCACGTATCCTCGCCATGGAGCCGGTGCCGCCGCTGGTCGTATTTTTCAACTTGCTGTCCAAGAAGAAAACCAGCGCCTTGCGACCACTGGACAAGAGAAGGGAGGAGAGAGCATCGCGCTTGCTGCATCCGGGAAGAACTTGGGCCGCTTCCATGGTGTTTTTCGCGCATCACAGCGAGGAAGCAGCTCTGGGTTGCGTTCGGGAGGCAACGCTCGACTAACTAAAGGGGGAGAGGAAGAAGACGATTATTTTGGGAACCCTAGCACTTACCGATCCAACGGTCCAGATCAGAAGCAGGGATCGGACGGTTTGCGTGCTTTCCGAATTGACGGTGGAGATTACAGGCGTGGAAGAGCATCCGACGGCCCTTATGTTGCGCAATCCGACGGCCATGATCAACGCCGCCCACATGGATCCGACGGCTCTTATGCTATGCGATCCGACGGTCAAGATCAGCGTCGATCACACGGATCGAACGGCCCCTTTCGCCGCCCTATGATGCCGAATTATATAAAGGGGGGAGGACAAAATTCTAAATTCAAAAGTAAGTATTGTGAATATTGCCGTCGTCCGCATCATACTATTGAAACATGTTGGAAATTGCATGGTAAGCCCGCCGACAAAGAAAAGAAAGGGAAAGAATTTTTTGCTTATCGGTATCTACACATGAGAATAATCCACTCATCAACCAGTTACCCAGATCGGTATGAGCAAATTATGAAGGCACTAAATCAATTGAGGGCGCTTGACAAGAGTGCCAATTTTTCAGGTACTTCATTATGTGACACTAAGAATATTTTAGTTGATGCATGGATTATTGATACCGGCGCCGGTGATCACATAGTTTGCAATGAATGTCTATTCTATGATGTCCACACAAAGCCTCAATCCTCCAAATCTGTTCGTCTTCCAAACGGAACTGTCACTGATGTCAGAAAAATTGGGACTGTATATCTTAGCAAAAATATTGTCCTAAGAAATGTGCTGTACATTCCTGAATTCGAATTTAATCTCATATCAGTTTCCAAAGTTTGTGAGGACAATCATTGTCAAGCCAATTTCAATTCTGAAAATTGTTCTTTTCAGGACCTTTCGACTGGGAAACTGATGGGCTTGGGTAGAATGGAACAAGGACTCTACTTTTGGGCCAATCTTTCTAGAAATTCTAATTTATCAATGTCTTGTAATGCTATCTCTAGAAATAAAATTTCCCTTTCTCATAAGCGTCTTGGTCATAGTGCTTGTTTTCCTTGTCCTGATTGTAAGATATGCCCTTTGGCAAAACAAACACGAGCAACATTTCAAAATAGCACCTCTCGTGCCATCGTGTCTTCTCATTAATTCATATGGATATATGGGGGCCTTACCATACACCACACCGTGATGGATCCCGTTATTTTCTCACCATCGTTGATGATTACTCTTGTGCTACTTGGATATTTCTCATGCAATCCAAGAGTCAAACCTTTTCACATTTGTCGAAATTCTTGTCCATGATCAAAAATCAATTCAATAAAGGTGTTCAAAGGATTCGAACAGATAATGGCAAAGAATTCTTCTCCCATGAATGTCAATCTTTTCTATCATCTCAAGGAATACTCCATGAGAGTTCTTGTGCATATACTCCTCAACGGAATGGTGTTGTCGAACGTAAACATCGACATCTTTTAGAAGTTGCTCGAGCACTAAAATATCAAGCTTCCATTCCTGAATCTTTTTGGGGAGATTGTGTGGTCACGGCAGCCTATTTAATTAATCGCATGCCAACTAGAATATTAGAAGGACGCACCCCTTTTGGAATGCTTTTTGGAAAAGAACCGACGATTGATCATCTTCGGGTATTTGGCTGTCTTTGCTATGTGACAAATATAAAACGTCATCATAAAATGGATCCCCGTGCTCTTCCATGCATCTTTATGGGATATCCAGTTTTGCAGAAGGGTTATCGCGTTATGGAGATATCTACGTGTCGCTTCTTTGTTAGTCGCGATATTATCTTCCATGAAGATGTATTCCCTTTTCGAAGAGGGAATCTGCACATGAGTCATCAATATCAACATCGAATCATCGACAATTTTTATCAGTAGAGGATATATCTATACCGCCACAGTCTTTTTGGGTTACCCCGGATCAGTTATGTTCTGGATCATGTCCTATAACGGCACCCGTTGAATCTCCTGTTTTACCTGCCGAATCTCCGAATTACTCCCCTGTGATGGATCGATCCACCATTTCATCACCTCGGCAAAAAATGAAAATGGGTTCTTCTCTTCACCAATTGCTGAACAAACACTGCTCCAATACCCGGGCGCTCGCGACGAGAGGTGCGACCTCCAACATGGACAAAAGACTATATTTGTCCAACCTTGGAAACATCAGTACGCAATATCCAAAGTGTCCTCTTATGTTTCCTTTAGTAAATTATCGCCAGAGCACACATGCTGCATCAGTAGAATATCTGAAGAACTAGAACCATCTTCCTATGAGGAAGCAGCGCGTGATATTCGATGGCAGAAAGCTATGAAGGAAGAATTAGCTGCTCTTACAGCAAATGATACTTGGGATGTTGTTGCCCTCGCCTTCTCACGTAAAACCCATCGGTTGCAAATGGGTCTACAAAATAAAATATAAGGCAGATGGTTCGATTGAGCGATACAAAGCTCGTCTCGTCGCTAAAGGATTTACGCAACGTGAAGGTTTTGATTATCATGAGACCTTTTCTCCCGTTGCTAAAGAAGTGACCGTTCGTTCTTTCCTATCTGTTGCCGCAATGCGTAATTGGAATTTACATCAAATGGATGTGAACAATGCATTTCTTCATGGAGATTTAGATGAAGAAATTTACATGGAACTTCCACCGGATTACGTAGACAGGGGAGTCTCGAGTATGTCGTCTCCGCAAATCCCTCTATGGACTCAAACAGCTTCTCGACAATGGTATGCAAAGTTTACTGCAAAGACTCACAAATGCAGGTTTTATACATTCCAAATATGATTATGCATTGTTCACATGGACCAAAGGTACTTCATCGATCTACTTATTGATTTATGTCGATGATATACTTATTATGGGAAATGATGATGTCGCAATTCAACAACTCAAGGAATATTTGCATATGATTTTTCATATTAAGGATTTAGGACCTCCCAAATATTTTCTTGGTATTGAGATAGCTCGATCCAATGAGGGAATTTGTCTTAGTCAGAGAAAATTTGTCTTGGAAATCATATCGGATGCAGGATTATCAGGATGCAAGCCAGCTGTTATACCTATTGAACAGAATGTCAAATTGACAACTTATGACTATGATGTGAACTCTCCTTCTCCAAATGACGATCCATTGCTCAAAGATCCATCAAGTTATCAGCGACTCGTTGGGAAATTGATTTACCTCACTATGACTAGGCCTCGATATATGTTATGCAAGACAAATACTCGGGCCAGGTTTATGCACAACCCAAAGCGATCACATATGGACGCAGCACTAAAGGTTGTGAAGTATTTGAAAGGATGTCCGGGACTTGGAATTTTGCTATCTCAAGTTATCGCAACATAAAGATGACGGCCTTTTGTGACACGAGATTATGCCACTGTCCAATGACAAGAAGATCCATTACTTTGGTTTCGTATCAAGCTTGGTAAGTCTTTAATTTCATGGAAGACGAAGAAGCAATCGACAGCTTTCATTGTCATCGGCCGAATCGAATATCGAGCCATGGCGAAAACGTGTGCGAAATAGTTTGGATTCGAGGGTTACTTTTAGATCCGGGTGTGCAAGTCGACGGTGCAAGTGAATTATTCTCGTGACAATGATGCGGCTCTTAAATTGGCTGCAAATCCAGTTTTTCATGAAAGAACAAAGCACATCGAGGTTGACTTGTCATTTTACCCGAGAGAAAATTCGAGAAGGGATCGTTGCCACTCGAGGAATCACAACCGTGGAACAACCTGCGCAGATATTTTCACTAAGCCCTTATGCCGAGACAAACAGATATCTATTAAGCAAGCTTGGCGCCTTCGATATTTATAAGCCGCCGCTGAGGGGGAGTGTTGGAGAAGGAATCGATTTAGTCTGAAGATTGATTCAGAAAAATCATATATAATCGTAGATACGATTTACTTTAGGAAATTTAATATTGTGTAGATACTTTCGATTCATTTATTGTACTACAAATATACCTGTACATTGATATGCAAAGTAATACAGAATAGAGAAAATTACTCTTCATCTTCACGGATTCTGTCAATGTGTGACAAATACACAGAGTTTTTCCAATCAAACTATGCATGATTCTCTAAACATTACCGTTATCTCCCAAAGGAAAACTAGTGGAAATTACATGAACACTCGATGAAGTTGAGAATGTTTCTAGTTCCATCTCAGATTTGTCATTGTTGACTGGCTCATCTGGTGGGTAAATAAGCGGCTTTGGAGGCATCTCAAGTTCATCAATATCTCCTTCAAGCATTTCTAGGACTTTGTTCATTGGAGGCCGATGGTCAGGGTTTAATTGTATACACCAAAGTGCAACTATTATCATCTTTTTTATCAGCTTCCTTTCCTCTTCTACAAATGCTTCCATTTCAACACTTTCTCCTTCATTGACTTGGTCATACACCCACAAGGGAAAATAAATTTGGCTTGAGCATTCTGCATTTGCATTTATGTTCTTCCTTCTACCTGCCATTTCCATGAGCAACATCCCAAAGCTATAGACATCCGCTTTATAAGATACACCACCGATGCTTTTGTAGAACAACTCAGGTGCCATATATCCCAAGGTTCCTCTTGCAGCAGTCAATGAGACTATGCTATGATCAGTAGGATAAAGTCTCGCAAGTCCAAAATCAGAAACCTTTGGAGTGAAATTCTTGTCTAAAAGAATATTATGAGGCTTGATATCAAAGTGTAGTATTTGCATGTCACACCCACGATGTAAGTATTCAATCCCTCGCGCCACCCCAAGAGCAATCTCATATATTTTCCTATAATCGAAAAGCTATCACCTTTATCAATGAAAATATGCTTATCCAAAGATCCATTTGACATGAGATCATACACGAGAGCTTGTTTCGAGCCTTCAAAGCAAAAACCAATGAGCTGCACTACATTAACATGGTGAATTCTTCCAATAGTAGCAACTTCACTAATAAAATCTTGGCCATGAGCCTTGGACTGCTTTAAAATCTTGATGGCCACTTCGTTGCCGCTTCTTAGCATTCCTTTGTAGACAGAACCATACCCCCCTTCACCCAATTTGTGCTTAAAATTCCTAGTGATCTTCTTAATATTCGAGTAAGAGTACCTTATGGGTAGGAAATTGTTATGAGCTTGCAAAAATTCTTCGATGTCCTTGTCATTTGCTAAGTGCCTTCTTCTATAGTTGTAGATTAGAAATATCGCAACAAATGGCATTCCGATAGCGAATTTCACTACACAAAAATATCCTGGAAAATTTGATAGGTTAGAATATATATTTTTAATTATTGTAAGAACAAATCATTGCAGTTTACCTAGTAGAAATGTAACATCCCAAGCTGTCGTCATTGCATAAGCTTTGACACCTGTGGAAGGAATGAATGATGTGATAAGAAATCGAAGGAAAAGAAATTTGGAAAACAAAACTCACAGGGAAACAAAGTAGTAAGCAAGCTTCTTTGTATAAGTTGAATTTTTTGCAAAAGAATATGAGAAGTGGGATGCATGCATCTACAAATCAATTGAAATAATAAGCTTCATCTCACATAGATGATAGACAACGCAAGAAATTCCATTTGCTTTGTTAGCAATCAACAAATATAGAGAAATAGTGCCTCACCCAGAAAAAAATATAGAGAAATAGTGATTTCGTTTTTTAAGCAATAATATATTTCTTCTTATCGGTATTTGAATACAAATTCTTACGGAATTTGTTAACGAATGTCTTTCAGATCATTAGCTACTAGCCTAATTAAGGAACTACTTAAGAGACTAATCTGAACTCTAATTGATATATGAGTACAACTTTTTAAGGATTTTGTCAATGAGTATCTTTCAAATCATTAGCTGAGTGACTAACTAAGGAACTAATCAAGAAACTAATCTGAACTCTATGCCAACAAAAAACTAGTCATGTAGCTGCTAGCACAATATCCCTTTCTTTTTTTTTCACAGAGGGAGTTATAGCTTTTATGTGGAAAGGAATTGTAATCTAGGCACATGTATATGTGCAAATCGGTCTGTTTGGGATGACTTCTACTGTCAATTTCTTATTTTTTTGCCAATCTTACAACTCCAACATTTTGATTTTTAATATGTAACGCCAAGCTGCGAAACCTTTCAAGTACACACATGTTTACATACACTAAAATTTATATTTTTTCCATAAAACTTTCTTGGATTTTAAATATTTCTTTCATTTCCAGTTTTGAAGAGAAAGCAGCAAGTGAAAGAGCGTTCAAAATCATGCAAAATTGCCGTAAAACTTAGTTGCCAACCGATGCTTACCTGAGTCATAGGACAGGGATCTGCAAACCCGACCTGAGTAGAAACTAAACAAATCCAAAAAGCAAAAGAGAGCTCTCTTTGTCCTACCACCATAAAATTCGAGAACAAATCCATTGGCCATGATGTTATGGATTAGCTCATAGTTGTAGGAGCTACTATTAATCTGCTCATAAGGCCCAAAATCAGCTGATACCCACGTCCACATGCTAATGGTGCAGAAATCCCTAACATCCGATGCTTTTGGATTAACCAAAGCATACAAGTTCCAATTCGATAATTTGTTGGAAGAATACGACCCCTTAATGCATGGACCAGTAGAGATGTAGAGTGGAGAACTAACTGGTTTTGAGCAATTCACAATGGCCAATGTACTTCTATTGAAGATGTATGAGTTGCTTGGATCAGTGTAGTATCTGCCGCTTGGATAGACAATGTCCATGAGTTTATAAAACACCAAAGACTGGGGGAGAGATGAGCAGTTATCCTTTTGCAACCCATCGTCGACTAATTTAATTCGTCTAATGGAATAATCAATGGACTGCACATAAAATCGGCCATGATAGAGGTACCAAACAGTGCGATTATCTTCACAAACCAACTCTTTCTCCCAGTCACCACATCCCCTTGGGTCACTCTTTAGTCGAAATGGCTCTGTTATATTACGAATGTTACCACAGGATGAAGCAACACATCTCGAATTAGTCAGCTTGGCATCACTAGTCATCCCTTGCAATAGAACAAGAACGAGTAGCAACACTAGATAGACATTCGTGGAGTTGAGAGCCTTAATCATGTCTCCGTCTATCTTTGGGCAATGAGAAATTCATGAAGAATTGCTTGGTATACGTGTTAAAGAAGGCATAATATAAAAGGATTAAAAAGAGATGGATGATCCTTGTTTGATTGGGGACTTGGAGTCGCCTTGTACTGTAGAAAAGGCCAAGTTAGTCAACGTACTAAATGCATGAAATTGAGAAAATTGAAAGATCACCTCCACATACAAAGGATCTAGGACATTTCGCCCATAGAAAATTCAAAAGATCTTGCTTCATATATGATCTCTCTTTGTCCTCTTATCTCCATGTTTCTTCCACTCTCTACATGATTATTGGGTCTACACGAGGGGTGAGTGGCTCGAGAGTCAGTCCATGTTCCAAATAACTTAGAACTTGCCATGTCAGGACCCATTCCCTATTTTTTAAACCCGAAACTACTCTGTACACCTCAAACCTAGAAACTATCAATTGGGACCAGCTCCTGACACTAGAGAAAAGCTCACATATGACTCGATTTGTGCATTTCGTCAACCATATTGTAAGTAATTTCATGAAGGTATTTATATTCAAAGCAAAGTGAGAGATTAAAATTCATATCAACACAAAACATGTTAACGAACTAAGAATCACCAAAGTAACATCAAAATTGATTGGAGTTTAACTTGAGAAGTTGCCAGATTTAAAACATTGAACGTAAAAAGGGAGAGAACACACAGAGCCGCAATAGCTAAGAGGACCACAAGAATTTCGAGAAGTCTCCTAAAATGTCTAACAAAGGCCCAAAAAAAAAAAAAAAAAAAAAAAAAAAAAAAAATCAGTGCTACCTGATGCAGAGTCCAAAGCTAACAAATCGTAACCAGAAACAAGACCAACCTGCCAAAGAAAACCATTCATGAGCATTTTATCATGGGAATCTAAGGAACATCCCATCCCGAGGAACGTATGGCATGGAATGAGCAACCACACGTGGAAGACAGATCAACACAGTACCCCAAAAAGCAAGACTGATGGTGGGATCAACGGCGCGAACTCCAGTGTCGTCGGGCGAGGTTGAAGCGTCGTCGAGGGGGACGTCGAGATCGAACCTCACGAACACCCTCTGAAATCGGCCTCCTGCAGAGACCCGACGCTCTTCTTCGTCGCCATTTCTGCGGATAAAAATCAGTAAAGGCGCAAGGTCCAGTCCAAAACTGAAGAAGATCCGGTCGAAGATGGGAGTTGGTGACGGAAAATCTCACCGGTTGACGAAGGTAAGGAAAGGAGAACAAGTGGGAGAGGAGATCAAGCAGAGACAACTATGAGCCTCGTGGCTGCCAAGATCATTACACTGTCGAGATCGAGCCGCAAGAGCGAAAATCCGAGGGAGTAAGAAATCGGGAGGGGGATCATATACCGAAGGGGCTTCGTTCTTTTTATCAGAAGACGCGGGAGAGAGAGAGAGGAGAGGGTGTGGTGTGGTGTGGTGCGGTGCGGTGTACTTGAAGAGGGAGGATGCATTAAATAATATTAGGTGGGTTGGCAACGCGTGAGAGGATGCAAGAGTTTTTAACAGGTGGGCCCAAATGTGACACATGTCACCCGTTGATTAGGTTGTGTAGAACTGATATGATATGGTTAGGCACCTAATATTTTCTCTCGGTTGACGACCTTCCGATAAACAGTTCGATTCCGAAATTTATTCACTTTGTACTGTAGGGAAAAAAAAAAGGCAAAGATCATTCGAATCAAGCAAATTTAGTCAACGAGGGTTGGTGCCAGCGTTGAGATGACAGAGAATTCCGCGTATTAAATTTCTACTTTGGCTATCGATTTACTTGAATTGTATGTTTGTTTCTCACTTGAAGGACTCTAATTTAATCAACTCTTTGTATAGAAACATGGCACGATCATAATGTTGATCATTTGAGAAGATGCGTACGAGGCTTTTTTTTTTGTCACTAGTATATTAATTTATTAGCTAGAAAAAGAACTTTAACACATACTTTTGCTATCTTCACACTTGCCCCTTGTATATGTCCTTTAATGTTTTGGAATTGCATGCAATTATTTCACGGTGCATCTATTTTCTACGATTGATTTGCTCTCCGCTCGATTACGCGTATCACATTACAACTTTTATCACTCTTATCTTCATTGTCATCTTTGTCACGATCGCAACGGGCTCCTTCTCATCCCTTCTAGTCACTTTTGTCATTCTCCATGACCTTTCCTCTATTTGCCATCCCTAATGCTTGTAGAGTTTTGAGTGAATACTCCGACTAAAATAAAAACTCTCTTATTTTTTATTACAAGAAAAACTCACACCACTCATGTGAACACACTCCTTTTGGACTCCACATGTAGGAGACTTTCTTCTCAGCATTGAAGACTTTCTCAAAATACTCCTGCCAAGTGCTTGCTTCACTCTTGCTTTAGTGGTGAGTGGTGTCAACTGTCTCTTTCTTATAATAATAACAGAGTGTTAGAGCTGCGCCTCTTAAGCTCAATAGTTTTGAAGAGTAAAAACGCAGTTTCCGTGTCATTATCTAAATTATGATGTAGTGTGTATTCAAGTTGCAATTATGCTCATCAATCACGAGAGTAAGAAAAAAGAGAAATTATTATTATTCAAAATTGAATCTGAATGCTTGTTGAACCTGAACTCTAAGTCCCTAAAGCTCTTCGACATCAGAGTGTGTGAACTTGAAGCAACTAAGAGTACCCTTAGATGCAAGAGGCATCGCAAGTCACACATCGCAAAGTTTTTGGCTCCTAGTTTGAGGCATCATGTAGCCAAGCTTGGTCGACTAGAGGCTGCTTAGCCATACATTAAGATTCTTAGTATGTTGGAGATGAGGATGCTCATTGAGTTTGCAGAAGTTGGATAGCTCGTCTCGTCATGATGGTAATGTGATGATTGACTATGGAACAAAGTTTCATGCGATATTCAATTCTTTTTTGTGTTGTTTTCGACGGTTTTGATCTAGTCGAATGAGAATTTTTGAAAACTAATTTCTTGTACTGCAAATAATCTCAGCATAAATTGCACAAATTTTTCTTCTTCTTTTTTGGGTCAGAAAAGCATCACTTTCATTCATAAAGAATAATTCGACCGAAAAAACAAATAATCATAAAGAAGAAGTTTGTGAACACAATCCTGTAGCTTCAGAAAATCAAGAACTGATGCGTTGCTGCCTCTTGAACTCAGCGTAGATCACTTGGTAGATTACTGCGGTTAACACCGGAGCCCAATCTCTTCTTTGGGCTTTTCCTCATTTTAAACTGGCCCATATCAAGAAGAGCCCAATAGAGTTGTAGGTTCAAAGAACAAATAGCTTGCCACGAAATTGGATCTGCTACCTTCTCCCGGCCCTGTGAGAACTCCCTTTGTTCTGAAATTGCACAAATGTAAGTTCTTGGTTTTCTGGCCCAGAAAGAACCTTATTTATTTTCATTTTATCAGATTTTTTTTTTTTTTTTTTTGGGCGCAGCCCATTAAGCATTATGCAGGGAACTTTCCTTAATGCATCAAAATGTCAAAGGTCGAGTCAAAATATAATTTCTATTATCAACTTCAACATCCTTGATAAAAGATCATATGTTAGACAAAAGCATTACTTCCCATGGATATAATTTAAGATAATTACCAAAAAATCATAAACTTATAATATATATGCCAACTTAGTTCTAAATTTTTCAATTTATCTTTATCTTGAACCATTTGAAGATTTGCCAATTTTGTTATCTTAACTAGAAATCACTAACATAGACGGCAGTGGTCCTACGTAACATGGCCGATGCTAAAATAGGCAATTTATGCAATTATTTTTCTCTCTTTTTTCCCTTTTTATTTAAAAAAATTATAAAAATACAAAAATTGTTCCTGTTAGCGATGAATAGTGTCCATATAAGTGATTTTCAGCCATTTTTGGGAAAATGACTATATTGGCAATTTGTCAAATGGTTTAAGACAAAATTGGTCAAATTGAAAAGTTTCATACTAAGTTTGCATCGGTGAGATAAGTTTATAACTTTTTCTTGTTTTTCCCAATATATATCTAATTGCATTCAAGAAACTTAAATGCGAATTATTTTAAATATTTATTCATCATTAATAACTCTCGAAATTCAAGTAATCTGTACATTAGTTTTATTACAACATCAATGACATACGCTACCTTTGATATTTTGTTTAGGTTTGCTTTGAGCATTTGGGGAAATATGCATAATGGGAAACGATGAACCTCTGCTGCTGCTGCTGCTGCTATTGTGACAATATGAGCTAAGGAATGGAAAGATGGTGCCGCACAAGCAAAGTGATTGTAAGGCTGTTTTGTATCTACAAACGTAATCGACCCCACCAAGGATCTAAGAAACACTTTTGACTCTTTGCACTGGAAATTTTTAGTGCCCGAATATGTATGATTTTGAGAGTTCAACCGCTTGTTCTTTTGCGCTTTAGCGCCGTCTTTGTGTGAACGGGATTCAAAACCAGAGCCGCGTCCGTCAATGTTTGGTTCAAATTGTTAATGGAGGTGAAACATGGGAGAATCCCATGCATCAGGTAGACTGTCCGCAAGAATATTTCAGGGCCGTTTAGAGAGAGACGTCAGTGCTTTAGTGATGGAAGAACTCACTAAGTAGTGGCGGCATGGATGCACCCGATACATGAACGACATTAGATATATGCGAGTACAAGCATCTACATCTCTTTCCCGACCACCCTTTATTGTTCAACAAACCTATGTACAGATCTTGCCGGCAGCTTCTGGTCTATATAGGATTGTTACTACGGTAGATCTAGAGAGAAACTAGTTTGCGGGAGTTGGGGATTCCGTTTACTGAGTCCTAACTTCGACGAGCCTTCTTCATTGACTTCCCCAGCTCTCTTTGTGAGCCTAAACTCTCTCTGGTATTCATCTGGAACGGCTATTGCGGCCTAGATATTGGTAGTCAATGCCCATTATTTTCTGCCTCTTGGGAGCGTCGCATTCCTCGGTCTTTGTGAAGCTTGCATGAATCCTGGGTTGACTGTGCGCGAGCGCCTTCCTACATGAGTACTGAGAACAACACGATCCCATTAACGCATTGGCGAAGCCAAGGCACACGCTTGAAGGAAATGAGGACAAAAGATGTATGAAACATCTATGCATAATGTTAGGGAGTTGACTCTCTCTTTTGTGGGCATTCACTTATTGAACTTCTGAAGAACTTCTCATGTGATTCTACGGAATGTACTTAAGGTTCTCTGCATGAGGGATCATTAGTAAGGCAGTGATGGAGCGACGACATATAGGACTTTGCCTAAGTCAAGGAAATTACATAGTATGAGTATCAGCTATTCAACGTCAAGGGTGAAAATTATCATTTGCACTAGCAGTGTACCGAGCAATGTCCTTAGTTTTTCGTCAAGAATACACGGGAACGAATTATGTAGCAACGCGATGTTCGTGAGAAAAAAGGAAATGCCACACTCAATGTGGATAAGAGGCAGGGCAGTTCACCGGGGGTGCTGTTGAAGGAGACACCTTGAGGGCTACGTCGGTGGTGTTTGCTTGCTTCACTTATCTTCTTTTCCCTTCTGCCACTCTTCCACTTTCTTTTAAGACCACTGCTCGAACCTCTGACTCCCTTCTTATTTGTGTTTTTGTCTTTTTCTTGAATTAAACCTCAACTGCTCCTTTCTTTTCGCATGCACGTGTAAGAGCTCCGCTCTTCAATTATGGACCGTTTTCTCCACTGTGAATGTCCCCGTATGTTTGTTCTTCAAATTGTGAACCTCCTATTGTGAACTCTGGTGTCGCGACCTATTTTTTTTTTTTTTTTTGGTGCATCATCTAAAACTAGGTTAATGGACTCTAAGTTTTTACACTTAGCTCGGGCTCTCCCAAGCCCTTACCAAATCGCGACTTAAGTCTAAATTTTTGAACATGCAAAAGATTATTAACTAGGAGTCGCCACTAATCGGTTTATGATAGGTCGATTATACACCTAAGTAAAATAAACGGAGATTTATTTTATTCCTACGAACTGCAGACTAAGGGTAAACTTGGTTACACTAGAATTTTCTAATGCCCTTTCGGTACCATCTTTTAATTTTCAAAATATTTTTGCGGGCAGCTTGATTTATTTTAAGCTAAATCATTATCATGCAAATGTGGTGACCACACGGGTGCTCATCCATTATTAAAACATTCAAATAAATAAATTGCATCACATAAAGCAAGCGATCATTTTTTTTTTTTTTGGAATTTCTTAAAAATTAGAATTCTTTTATAAAATGCATTTTAAAAATAAATGACTTAATCTTATTAATATGCAAATTCTAATTAAATGGGCCTATTATGCAAACTAATTATTATGCACCTCATGACCTAACTTCAACAATGAACAAATTCTGATTAAATAATCCTATTATGCGAACTAGTTTACATGCACCTAGTATTTTTGGATTTTTATATTGAAATTCAGAATTTATAAAGGTCATAATTAATCCATCTAAAAATGATAAATTTATAATTTATTCTAGGGATTAATTTGACTTAAACCCTATCCTATCTTAGAAAACTATTTTTTAAAATGAGATTTGAGATGTGCGAACGTTATCCAAAACCCTATTTTGTAAATAAGTTATTTAGGTTCAACCCTAACTTATTTTTACCAATGCAATCCTAAAATGTAATCCTAAAGAAATTCTAATTTATTAAACCTACATGCCTGATTTACTAAACCTATATGCTCATGCAGAATTTTGACTTTTCGATTTTTTTATTTTTTTAGTTTTTTTAAAGATAAGTAATTATTAAATAAATATTAAATCTAAACTATCAACAAAAATAAAGGATTAAAATAATCGAAAAAATAACATGTTGTCTCACAGTCAAATTAACGATTATGCAAACCCTAATTATCACGACAAAGAGGTCAAAATAATTAAAAATCTAACCCGAAGTCTTACGGATCAAATTAATAATTATAATGATTTACAATTAAAATTCTATCAAAAAACCCAAAAAAAATTAAAATAATTAAAAAAATGACCCGATGTCTCTCGGATCAAATTAGTAATTATAATAATTCCGAACAAAATCCCTGTGGATAATGCCTACAATATGCATAAAATGAAAATCACATCCCCGTACAATAATATTGAAATTTAAAAAATAAACTAAAATAGCATAAAATAGATTTAAAAAAAACAAATAACAAAAGCCACCTAAAGGGGGACTTGGAAAGAGGGAGCAATGGCGCCAATCAATGAGGGGAGGAGCACGGGCGGAGGGCGGGCGGAAGCGCGGCGACGTCGGGCTCCGGCGGCGAGATCTCAAGCTACGGGCGAGTCGCGGGCCAGCGCGGGGATCAACGACCAAGCGGAGGACGGCGAATTGAGGTGCGGCGGAGACTGCACGGGCTGCTGGTGCAGCACAAAGTGAGGGCGTCGGGGCGTCGATTTGTCGCGGCGGAGGTGTAGGCACGGGCGTCGGGTCGAGCAAAATGAGAGGGCTCGCGGGTGTTGCGGGTCGCAGGTTGCTGCACAGCGATGCTCGCGGGTGCTGGTGCGCGGAGCAGGGGCGAAATGTCGAGGCAGAGCAGTGACGCGAAGGGGCAGAACCGGCGCGGCAAGGGATGGACGCCGGATAGTCAGAGGCACGGCGCGGCGCTCGCGGCTACAAGTGTCGAACAAAGGGGGTGTCGGGCGCGGGTGTCGAGCGGTCGAGACGCAGCGCAAGAACGGCGAGCAAGCGAGAGGTGTTGCGGCGCTCCGGGTTGCAGGCGGTGGTGGTGCGGCTCCTACGAAGAAGAAGAACGGTGTTCTTCTTTTCCTCTCTTTTTCTTCCTTTTTTTTTTCGGCTTGTCACGTCTTCCTCACATCTCTATGCTGCTCACGTCTATTCTCTCTCTTTCCCTCTTTTCTTTTATTCTTTTTACTTTTGACCGAAGGAAAAAGGCCTCCACCAATTTTTCACACCATTTTTCTCTCGATTTTTTTTTAATCCGCTCTCTCCACTTTTCTCTGTACTTTTTTTTGCACGAATTCTTTTCACGATTTTTTTTTTTTTTTTTTCATTCTCCCCCAATTTCTTGCACCCCGTAGCCCTTCTATAGTGAAAACCTCTATTGATCTTTAGAAAGTTGTGCTTCCTTGATTGCGGTAATTACAGAATTTCAACCCCGATTTGCCATCACAAATTTACATTTCGGTTTTTCACTCACGTTACCAAAAACGCATCTAAGTTCGTTTTGATTTTTGCAAACAGCTCACCCGATGAGTATAATTTTTGATACTTTTCTTTTGATTTATCAATCTGATCATTATCCTCATGGATTTTGGGTTTGGCTTCCATTTTATTAAAATCATTGCCCTTAATTCGCTTGATTTTTCAATTGTTTCTACATTTATCAAAATCTGAATACTCATCAGAATTTAAAACTTTCATGCATAATCAATCAAATCAATTTTCCCCTTTTTTATTTTTTTTCTTTTCAAAATGCAATTTTATTTTTCCAAAATTAGGTGTTAACAAATGCCCCTCTTTGAAGGTGAGCTTATAGAGGTTGCCTTCAAAGACAAGTTGAGACCTAAATGTTAATCATGCACATGTACTAAGTGACTTCTTTTCTTTTTTTTTTTGGGAAGATGAGTCCCATTTTGAAATGAAATTTATATGATGCATGGAAATGTTAATGCAAATGATAAAGGAACTTACCTGGAATTACTTACCTTCGAGGATGGTAGAGTAACTCAAGATAGATTGGTGTTACATGTTCAGGACCCGTACCATTCTATGGTCGCCCAGAATAGTAACATGACTTCACAAAGTAACTGCTTTCCCAAGACTCGTACCATTTTACAGTCGCCTAGTATGGCATTGTTTGGTTGTGTCTAGGACCCGTATCATTCTACGGTCACCTAAACGGGGATTTGTTTTCCAGGACCCGTACCATTCTACGGTCACCTGAACTGAGATTGTCTAGGACCCGTACCATTCTACGGTCGCCTTGACAAAAAAATGATTTTTCAGGACCCGTACCATTCTACGGTTGTTTGAACTGAGGTTGTCTAGGACCCGTACCATTCTACGGTCACCTAAACTGGGATTCATTTCCAGGACCCGTACCATTCTACGGTCGCCTGAATTGAGATTGTCTAGGACCCGTACCATTGTACAGTCGCCTAAACGAGGATCTGTTTTTCAAGACCCGTACCATTCTACGGTCGCCTGAACTAAGGTTGTCTAGGACCCGTACCATTCTACTGGGCCGCCCGAACCGAGGTTGTCTAGGACCCGTACCATTCTACTGGTCGCCGCCCGAACCGAGGTTGTCTAGGACCCGTACCATTCTACGGTCGCCTAAACTGGGATTCATTTCCAGGACCCGTACCATTCTACGGTCGCCTGAACTAAGGTTTTGCTTGGCTAGGATCCGAACCATTCTTCGGTCGCCCAGCCTTGCGACAGAAATCATCCGATCAGGACCCGAACCATTCTTTGGTCGCCTTAATCAGATTGAATCTGGAGGAAAAATCTTTTGGGGACAACTCCATTGAGTGTCGGTGTAAAGGACTCTGGGCTACAAAAGCACGCCAGGTCGATAAAAGAAATTCGAGCTACAGAAGCACACCGATTCGATAAAATGGACTATGGGCTACAAAAGCACGCTAGGTCAAGAAAGAGACATCGGGCTACGCAAGCTCGCCGAGTCGATGAAAATGACTCTAGGCTACGAAAGCACGCCAGGTCGATATAACTGGACAGCTTGACCAAGTCAAGTGTCGATGCACTTGAGAGAGAATACCTGCACAATGACAAGTATTTTAGAGTATGGTAGAGATATACTTACCTGGTGATATCTCTGATTCTTGGGGATATGTCTTTTGAAATTCAGATATCCTGTGGAGGCCTCTCACCTCCTGGTAGAAATAAATTTTGGAACATTAAGGATGCACCTTAAATGTTCATAATGGTTTCTCATCTCTTAATATCATGACGCATTTTGAAAGGAACCTGAATATCAGGAGCTCTTGAGTCTTTGAGAAAACATTACTTGTCAGACATGATTAGAGCAAAAATGCATTTATCAATGAAATAAGCAATTAAGGCTATTCAGAATGCATACTTCAAAATCTACTTAAGCTTTTATCAATTCAATGAAGATTCATGCATAATGACTTTTGCATCACCCGAATTTCCACTAGAGAGAATTATCGTTCAAGACAACTTTCATTCATGACATGGATTCCTTAAAAATACTAAATGAGAGACTTTCGGTTAGAAAGGACTTCCACTCACTCTTATTTAGAATGGCTATTTTATGAGAATCACTCAATTTTATCATATCGACATGGGTCCGAGTATTCTCGCAAGCAGTACGATCTTACCAATCTGAGAGGTCTTTAACAGGGACCATATTGTGGGCTTGGTCAATGGCTTAACAAATGGACTCTTTGAGTCAAGGCGCTATTGAATGAACAGTCTTGTAATCATCTCCAGGTTTACAAGTCAAGAACCCTGCAAAATGACAAAGAAATAATCTTGCTCGCACTTCTTCGAGCGATGCTTATAAACATATGAACTCCTACGTTAATTCAAATGCCATAATCTGAAGAGACTTTGTAAGGGACGTAACGTAGGTTGGGTTCATGGGTTGAGAAATGAATAAATCATTAGGCTCAAAATGTGTGTAAAATGTGAGAGTTGATGATCATCTTGGCATTGCCATCGGTTTTCTTTTTCACCATTGGGGATTGTCTTCATGAATTCCCCCATTGATTGTAGAAACTCAGCATTTGAGTTCTTTAAGTATTGCTCCATTGGGATTCAATTCTTGTAATTGACAGTCACATATCTTGACTTTCTTTTTTCATCTATGGGCATTGGCCTTGCTTTTACCAGGCATACCACTTTCTCATGCCCCTAGTTCTCATGCATTTTTTCTTCACTTTTCTTCATGGGCATTAGCCTTGCTTTTACCAGGCACACTGCTTTTTTCATGCCCCTTAATTCTATTTTGAATTCAATTCTTGCGCATAATGCATGTGTCAAGTAATTACACTTTGAATGACACTCGAACTTTTCAAAAGCCTTCATCTGCTTTTTGCCTTGCCCCAGTGTGGGGGATGATCACCAACTGGGTTTAAAGAAATGAAATTGCAGGCTCAAATGGGTTATGCAATGGATATAAGTGTATATGATAGAGAAAGAAATGCTCTTCGTCATCCTAAGGCACTTAAATTAACACATGAATTCAATGTAATAGCATGACTTGAAGATTGATGCAAGTGAGAGCAAGAAAATTTCAATTCATTTTCCTCACCTCATGATGCAATTTTATCTCCTAGTTGCCCCGATGTGGGGTGCTTCTTGACAGGGGTGATTTGAAAATAATATTCATAAGTGTATGGGTTCAGAAGGGTTAAGCAACGAATCACCTGTAGTGTTTGGGATAGAGATATGAATTGCCTCTCATCATTTCGGTTGTCGTACCTTTTGCAAGAGAACTCTTTACCTTATGGATATGAACCTTCCTACACTCATCTCACGAGTGTATGAATACGGGACTCTGTATAAGATATGGTTTGCCTTTCATCATCTCGACTCATCTCATTTAGCATGCTCAATCAATTCCATATCATTCATTAAATTAGTCCATCTTGATGTTCTTTAGTGGAATTGGTGGATAAAACATGTAAGAGTCATCATGCAAAACCTTTTTTTTAAAAGGAACTCAACAGCTTTAAGCATGTCAACTTCAAACAGTTTTCTATACTGCAAAATGGTTTTAAGCATTCACTCAAGGATTCATCTACAATGGGAATTGCCTCAGCAGTTGATGTCTTTGGATTGTCCCTATCATTCAAGACTGAAAATCCACTTTTACCCCTGCACAAGAGAACGTGCATCAGTATGATACTATGTAATATCAAAGTAAATTCAAATTGCACATCCATTTTGGCTCAGGTCAAGACTTTATCCTAGTCGGGTCACTACCAAATCCTGTCATGCCCCCAATTTATCAACTCCTCCACCAGGGAATGATGGTCCTCTTTTACTTGCCCCAAATCTGTTTTTTTTTTTTTTTTTTTTTTTTTTACTACAAGTGCGCTCTAAGCCCGTTGATCACAAATCAAGTTTATGATCGTTGAAACTTGATACGCTATTTTCAAGTTATAGAATTATGCACTAAGACAAGAAGCAAATGAGTTAGACAAACAAACAGGTTTAATCTGCTACAAGTTTTGGGAAAATGTTTTTTTTTTTTTTAGCAGTGAAACGCTTTTGTTTTCGAAAAAATTTTTGGGAGGAAGCATGGGAAAGTCCAGCCCTCAGGATTTCTCCGTGAATGATATTTTCTTTTCATGATTGGATATCATCATTGGACTGGTTTGGAGTCCTTCGTCATGTCCTCAAAATTTGAAATAAAATTGTAATTTCATTGAATAGACTCAAATGAATTGCATTATTGGAATGGAAATTGTGATTCCTAACCCCTAAAAAGAGAAAACATCGAAAACGATTCCTAGAAAGCGAAAACAATTCCTAAAAGCAATAAGAATTCCCACGAGGGGAAGGTGCAACCGAGCATGCCCCTAATTAAACAAAGAAAGTGAACTACTTAGGACCATGAATCATGTATGCTTGAATTCTTCACCCTCCTTGATCATGTGATGCGAACCTTTCAGGTCAGAGATTCTTTCTTCTAGATATGTGACTAGTCTCTTCATGGTGGCATCAAATTCAGCTACCTCGGGAAAATGAGATGATTCAAAAGTTCTCTTGGCTCTCTTCTTCGAGTCGCAGATTCTCATTGAAGATAGAGTACCTATGTCATCACAGCCCTTTTGCTTAATGAGAAAAGCCACAGTAGCAGACAATTCATCGACTTGACTTTGGAGGTGTGCAATTCGCTTATTTATATTGTCGATGATACGGTCCAGCACCTCGTTTCGATCTGCCATTTTAGCTCTCGACCGTGTGCGGATGGGTGAGCGAGATCGTTCCATAATCACCTAGAGGAAATAAATGAGAACATGTAAGCATGAGGTGTAAATAGAGAGTCAATCCATGACAATGATCTAATCGATTTTTTTTTTATATTTATTCATGAAAAGTCAGTGCAAGAAGGGAATTTCCTAAAAATAAGTAGAAAAATAAAAATAGGACACCCTAGCAAGAACCAAATTTCCTAAACACGAATTAGGAATGGCCAAGATTTGAAACTCCATAATGAGAACAATAAAGATATGAATTGAAAACAAATTCTCCAAAGTTTTTGTTATTTTCCAAATGATTCATTACATGGCAATTCCCTCATTTCATTTCTAACTGACAAAAGAATTAAATTCAATGATTGACCTATATTGCCATGAACTGACTCAAAAAATAAATTGCATGATATAAGGATAGAGGATTTACTTCACCAAGGAAAATTAACGTCAATCACATAGACATGCACATGAGATGTGAGGCTCGATTTCTACTTAGACGGCTTAACAAAGTGGAGCTAAGAGGATAATCTGACCGTTGCAGTCTCACATTAACGTGTCAGGTCCTCCTAACTCCGGCTCAATCGAATGGAATGTCCAATAGTCACGCAGCCTCGCGGATATGGACAAACACATTCGACACCATGAAAAGACTTTCGGGGAAGAGAAAGTCAACCTCTACATAGCGGTCTCGCTTTGGAGGAAGTATCCTTCTCAACACCATCCTAAAAATCCTATCACAGCCCAGGTCCGGCCACAGGTTGTGTGTGCAATAGTGTAGTGCAAAAAACAATAAAACATGCACAGCAATTTCAATACAAACAACACTTCTAATCATGGAAAAATAAATCATTAATCCCACACTCCAACTTGCAAGACAAAGGTTAGCATAGACTACTCCCCTTATACCTCCCATCTGCAAAAATATTTAACACCTTAAATGTTAGAGACGTACCTGGGATCCTCGCTGCCAAACAAAAACATTTTTCAAAATATAAAATTGGGTTAAGTCCAATAAAAGTTTCAACTCAAGTCCCCAGTGGAGTCGCCAAGCCGTCGCGACCTATTTTTTTTGGGTGCATCACCTAAAACTAGGTTAATGGACTGCTAAGTTTTTACACTTAGCTCGGGCTCTCCCAAGCCCTTACCAAATCGCGACTTAAGTCTAAATTTTTGAACATGCAAAAGATTATTAACTAGGAGTCGCCACTAATCGGTTTATGATAGGTCGATTAGACACCTAAGTAAAATAAATGGAGATTTATTTTACTCCTACGAACCAGAGACTAAGGGTACGGAAACTTGGTTACACTAGAATTTTCTAATGCCCTTTCGGTACCATTTCTTTTAATTTTCAAAATGTTTTTGCGGGCGGCTTGGATTTATTTTAAGCTAAATCATTATCATGCAAATGTGGTGACCACACGGGTGCTCATCCATTCTTAAAACATTGAAATAAATAAATTGCATCACATAAAGCAAGCAATCATTTTTTTTTTTTTTGGAATTTCTTAAAAATTAGAATTCTTTTATAAAATGCATTTTAAAAATAAATGACTTAATCTTATTAATATGCAAATTCTAATTAAATGGGCCTATTATGCAAACTAATTATTATGCACCTCATGACCTAACTTCAACAATGAACAAATTCTGATTAAATAATCCTATTATGCGAACTAGTTTACATGCACCTAGTATTTTTGGATTTTTATATTGAAATTCAAAATTTATAAAGGTCATAATTAATCCATCTAAAAATGATAAATTTCTAATTTATTCTAGGGATTAATTTGACTTAAACCCTATCCTATCTTAGAAAACTATTTTTTAAAATGAGATTTGAGATGTGCGAACGTTATCCAAAACCCTATTTTGTAAAAAAGTTATTTAGGTTCAACCCTAACTTATTTTTACCAATGCAATCCTAAAATGTAATCCTAAAGAAATTCTAATTTATTAAACCTACATGCCTGATTTACTAAACCTATATGCTCATGTAGAATTTTGATTTTTCGATTTTTTTTATTTTTTTTTTTTTTTTTTAAAGATAAGTAATTATTAAATAAATATTAAATCTAAACTATCAACAAAAATAAAGGATTAAAATAATCGAAAAAATAACATGTTGTCTCACAGTCAAATTAACGATTATTCAAATCCTAATTATCACGACAAAAAGGTCAAAATAATTAAAAATCTAACCCGAAGTCTTACGGATCAAATTAATAATTATAATGATTTACAATTAAAATTCTATCAAAAAGCCCAAAAAAATTAAAATAATTAAAAAAAAAATGACCCGATGTCTCTCGAATCAAATTAGTAATTATAATAATTCCGGGCAAAATCCCCGTGGATAATGCCTACAATATGCATAAAATGAAAATCACGTCCTTGTACAATAATATTGAAATTTAAAAAATAAACTAAAATAGCATTAAATAGATTAAAAAAAAAACAAATAACAAAAGCCACCTAAAGGGGGACTTGGAAAGAGGGAGCAATGGCGCCAATCAATGAGGGGAGGAGCACGGCGGAGGGCGGGCGGGAAGCGCGGCGGCGTCGGGCTCCGGCGGCGAGATCTCAAGCTGCGGGCGAGTCGCGGGCCGGCGCGGGGATCAACGACCAAGTGGAGGACGGTGAATTGAGGTGCAGCGGAGACTGCACGGGCTGCTGGTGCAGCACAGAGTGAGGGCGACAGGGCGTCAGTTTGTCGTGGCGGAGGTGTAGGCACGGGCGTCGGGTCGAGCAGCGAGAGGGCTCGCGGGTGTTGCGGGTCGCAGGTTGCTGCACGATGCTCGCGGTGCTGGTGCGCGGAGCAGGGGCGAAATGTCGAGGCGGAGCAGTGACGCGAAGGGGCGTAACCGGCGCGACAAGGGATGGACGCCGGACAGTCAGAGGCACGGCGCGGCACTGGCTACAAGCGTCGAACAGAGGGGGTGTCGGGCGCTGGTGTCGAGCGGTCAGAGACGCAACAGCAACGGCGAGCAAGCAGAGGTGGTGCGGCGCTCTGGGTTGCAGCGGTGGTGGTGCGGCTCCTACGAAGAAGAAGAACAGTGTTCTTCTTTTCCTCTCTTTTTCTTCCTTTTTTTTTTTTTCGGCTTGTCACGTCTTCCTCACATCTCTATGCTGCTCACGTCTATTCTCTCTCTTTCCCTCTTTTCTTTTATTCTTTTTACTTTTGACCGAAGGAAAAAGGCCTCCACCAATTTTTCACACCATTTTTCTCTCGATTTTTTTTTAATCCGCTCTCTCCACTTTTCTCTGTACTTTTTTTGCACAAATTCTTTTCACGATTTTTTTTTTCATTCTCCCCCAATTTCTTGCACCCCGTAGCCCTTCTATAGTGAAAACCTCTATTGATCTTTAGAAAGTTGTGCTTCCTTGATTGCGGGAATTACAGAATTTCAACCCCGATTTGCCATCACAAATTTACATTTCGATTTTTCACTCACGTTACCAAAAACGCATCCAATTTCGTTTTGATTTTTGCAAACAGCTCACCCGATGATTATAATTTTTGATACTTTCCTTTTGATTTATCAATCGATCATTATTCTCATCGATTTTGGGTTTGGCTTCCATTTTATTAAAATCATTGCCCTTAATTCGCTTGATTTTTCAATTGTTTATACATTTATCAAAATCAATACTCATCGAATTTCAAACTTCCATGCATAATCAATCAAATCAATTTTCCCTTTTTTTATTTTTTCTTTTCAAAATGCAATTTTATTTTTCTAAAATTAGGTGTCAACACTCTGAAAGCACCAACTCAGAAGAGAAAGTCTAGTGTTTCTTGCAAGTATCTATTTCCTATTTTGAATCAAAGGATACACACAATATTTAAGTATTGGAAACCTTTCCTTTAATCCCACATTGATTTAATTACTAACCAAGTTTGCATATAACAAATCAATTTCCCAACTTGGCACACATATTATAAATTTCGGCCATTTAGAGATAAACAAGTTTGGCCAAATTTTCAATTTATAAGAACTTAGTCCAATCAATTCAATTAAACTCATAAACCTTTTTGCTTAAATCCAAAAAGTCAAATGCAATTATATGGGCATATTACTGTTAATTTAAATGCTTCTAAAGTGCTAATACAAATTTAAAATATTTTTGTTTAGGAGTCAAGATCAATCCCTAATTTTCTATGTAATAAATGGGTTATAAAAAATTAGGTGTCAAAACACTAATATTGATTCTTCCTCTATCTTTACCTACTAAAGCACAAATGCAAGTAAATCGGATTCTTTCATATGAATGTCCTCGCTTTAATTCAAATTGCGAACCTCATCAAATATCAAGCTTGATGACTTACGCAGTAACAATAGTATTTCATTTATGAAGTAAAACTAGAATCATAGAATCAAAATATCCACCTCATCGTTGAAGTCAATCTTAACAAAATTCAATTGACTTACAATCACATTGAATTCATTAATATGATTAGTAATCGACACATTTTTTCCCATCTTTAAGTAAAACATGCATCATATCAAATGACTTCCAAAGATCTTCTCATACATGTTTGATAGGCTATTCATCAAACTCGCAATGGTGTTGACACCTTTACTTTTGTTGACTATCAAAATGTGTAATTTTTATGGAGAAATATAAAAATAGCAAACTTAGTAAAAATAAACAAACAAAAAAAATATAGTATCGATTGTAATAAATAAATCAAAAGAAATTTTTGAGAGAGAGAGAGAGAGAGAGAGTGAGGGAGAGAGAAGGGAAGAGCCTAGTCCGGTCTTCAATCCCCGAGCCTCCAGTGTTGGGATTTTTGGATGGACTGGGGAGAATACACACAGGGAGAGAGACAAGAAACGGTGGGCATTGAGCCACGAGAAATGAGGCGAACGACGATTCTTGCTTCCGGTGAAGTCTTCTCACGAGATCCTCGCCCAACGACCGATTCGTGTCCGTCATTCCTCGCTACCCCGGGACCTGGTTTCCCCCTCTCATTCATCTCTGTTTTTCAGCCACTCGACTGGCGACCGTGAAACGCCCTCTTCCGCAAACGAGGTTGGCCAAACTCGGACCCCCTTTTGTTGTGCTCTGTCTCGGTCGACCTGAAGACCGAGACTTGTCTTCTCCGATTATGCGTGTGTATAGTAAGGTCTCGAGCCCCGAATGAACTGGTGTCCTCCCCTCAGCCGATGCACCCTATATGTTTTGATAAATGCCCTTCAGACGATCCCGTAAAAACAGCCACTGTTTTTGCCATATCCGGAGCTCATGTATCGTTGTTTTGATCGTTAGTCACTGAGTTTGTCTCGTGTGAAGCCTTATCTGGTTGATCGTGGCTGCTGTGGTTGTTTCTTTCGTATACTCCCATGCTTGTTGCCTTGGTAGTGTTTATCCGGTGATGGCCAGCGACAAGTTCTCTGGTGATTAACGACTTTCAGGGTTAGTCGCCAGCCGGCTCAAGGCCGCTCGTCTTTGGCCATCCCCGAGTGGGCAAGCCGACGATTGACGAAGATGATTAATGGCCGGTGATAATGACCTTTTGGTGATTGGCGACGGTGTCTGTCTGCAAGGGTAATTGGGATTTAGCGGCGATGCATAAATTGCCCATGGTCGAAAGCTTGAATGTGTCCGCGTGCGAGTCCGTGAGTGTTTTTAGCCTCCGGGGAAAGAAAAGACGGGGGAAGAAAGAATGAAAGCTGGGCTTGAGTTTGGACTTTGCGAATATGGTATTCTAATTAGAGTGGGCCTAGTGTAGTTTAGAGAGCCTTGGGCTTAGTTCGGTCGTACAAGAAGTTGGGCTTAGGACTTGATTTGTCTTTCTTTAGAAATTTGGGGTTAGAATGATTTTAAATTTAGGGTCGTGGCGGCCCTAGGTAAGCTTGGGCTTGGCTTGGTTTGATTTGGTGGGGGCTAGGGAGTGCTCAATTTGAAAGTGCAATTGAGCCCATGAGCCCAGTTTTCTGAGACCAGTCGCTGCGCACATTGGGCGGGGCCCAAGGGCCCGGGCCCCCATTTTCAGATTAAAAGAATTGTTTTTTAACAAATTATCTTTTTTTTAAAGTATTTTGAATTTTTCTAAAAAATTGATTAAAAATTAAAAAAAAATCATAATATTTTTTTCTTCCAATAGTTGCCACTTCGTTGATAAAATCTTGGCCATCAACCTTGGATTGCTTTAAATTTGATGGCCACTCACCTAGTTTATGCTTAAAATTCTTGGTGATCTTCTTAATGTTTGAGTAAGAGTACCTTATAGGCAAAAAGTTGTTATGAGCTTCCAAGAATTTTTCTATGTTCTTGTCCATTGCTAAGTGCCTTGCTCTATACTTGTAGATTAGAAATATCACGACAAATGGCATCCTGATTATGAATTTCACTGCACAAAATTGAACTAAGCAAAATTTTGATAAGTTAAATTAAGTACTTTTATTTTTATTACTATGAGAACAAATCATTGCGGCTCACCTAGCACTACTACAAACTCCATAGCTGTCAAAAAGGCAAGATCATCTAGGACACCTGTGGAAGGAACAACTGATGTGAAAAGGAATCGAAGGAAAGGAAATGGAGTTATATAAATTGAATTGTGTCCAAAAGAATATGAGAAGGGGGATGCATGCATTTGCAAATAAATGGAAAATAATAAACTATACAAGAAACTCCTTTTGCTTTGTTGGCAGTCAACAAAATATAGAGAAACGGTGATTTCCATAGTTAATTAAAATGTGCCTCCTATCTATGCATGAATATAATTAAGGAATTTGCTAATGAGTGTCTCTTGAATTGTTAGTTTAGTAACTAATTAAGATTATAAGAAAAATTTAAACTCTATACCACGAAAAGCTAGTTATGTGGCTGCTCCTTTTTTTTCCTCTTACATTGGAGTTCTACGCCTTCCATAGGAAGAAATTATAATCTTCGCACATGTATATGTGCAACCGAAATTGGATCTATGTGTGTTTTTGTTTTTGGTGTGTTTAGTTTTTTTTTTTTTTTTGGGGGGGGGTGGTGGTGGCGGGTGTCGGTTGGTTGGGGGGTTGTAACTTTTACGGTTACTTTGTGTATTTATTCTTTTATTCTTTTTTTCTTTTTTGGAATCTTGCAACTCCTATAATTTGATTTTAACATGTAATACGAAGATCCAGAAACCTTTCAAATACAAAAATGTTGACGTGCACCAACATGTGTATTTTGCATAATTTTATTGGATTTTAAATATTCCTTTCATTTTCTAGTTTTGAAGAGAAAGTATTAATTGAAAGAACGTACAAAATCATGCAATATCGCCGTAAAACTTCATTGCCAACTAATGCTTACCACCGTTGTAGTCGAAGAAGTGGGATTAGCAAACCTGACCTCTGTAGATGCTGTAGAAATCAAACGAACAAAAGAAACCCGACTTCCATGTAATTTGATAAACATAGAGGACAAATCCATCGGCCATGATGTTATGAACACGCTTCTAGCTGTGGGAGCTACTATTAATCTACTCTTCACCCTCAAAATAATATGATACCCATGTCCAACTGCGAATGGTGCAAAAATCCCTAATATACAATGCTTTTGGATTGACCAAAGCATACAAGTTCCAATTGGATGATGTGTTGGAAGAATACGACCCCTTAATGCATGGATTGGTAGCGACGTAGAATGGAGAGCTAATCGACTTTGAGCAGTTCACAATGACCGATATACTGTTGTTGTACACGATGCATGGGTTGTTAAAATAGGAACGTTTACTGAAGTCATACATTGACCTTGAAGCACGGTGCAAAGACGAGCAGTTATCTTTATGTAGTCTATCGTCAACCAATATGATTTGGCAAGCGACATAATCGATGGACTACACATAAAATCAGCCATTAAGAACATATATGGCCTATTTGTTAAAATTTGTTTCTGTTCCCTGAAATAGCTATTTTTATTCTTTTGTTCTAAGGAACAAAAAAAGAAAAAATCTATTTGGTAAAACTTTTATTCCCGAAAACAACAAATCGATTTTTTTCTTTGTTTCCGGGAATAGACTTGGAATAGAAACAAGAAGTAGAAAAAAGCAACCTTGCCGGCCCCCGGAGACACCGAGCCACGATGAGGCTCATTGGCCCGAGCCTGGGCTAAGCCAGTTTGACCTCGCTAGGCCACCGCCAGGTCGGCATCACCCAGCGATGGCCCCTCGTCGAGCCTCACCAATTGGAGCGAGGTTCAGCCTCCCCAGGCCAAGGTGAGGCTGACCTGGGGAGGTCGAACCTCACCCAAATCTAGTGAGGCCGAGCTTCACGGTGCTCACCAAGCCATCGACAAGGCTCAACCTCGCCCAGATTTGATGAGGTCAAGCCTTGCAAGGGCCAGGCGAGCCTTCAGCGAGCTTGCCGGCCCTCACCCTGGCCTAGCGAGGCTCCTGCGAGCTCATCGAACCTCACCCAGCCAGTCATTGGTGGCCAGTGGCTGGCCACAAAGGAGGAAGAAGGAGATAAAAAAAATGAAAAAAAGGAAAAATATTAAAAAATTAAAAGAAACAACAAAATTATACAATTTTACCAAACACATTTCTTTCCCTGGAATATAAATTTTGTACAGTTATCAAACGCATTCTTATAACATAAATTGTTCTTGGGAACATAACCAAAAAAAAAAAAATCATTTCTGATAAAAATTGTTCTTGGGAACAGAAGCGTTATCAAACGCGCCCATAAAATAATGCGATTATCTTCACAAATCAACTCGTGATACAAGTCACTATATCCTTTCAAATTACTTTTCAACTAAAACGAGTAACTTATATTGCAAATATCACCACAGGGATGTAGTGCATCACCGACTACTCTCAACACTGCAAGTCATTGCTTGCAATAGAACAAGGAGGAGTAGCAACACTTGACGGATATTAATGAAGTAGAGAGCATCGATCACATCTCTTTTGGTCTTTGGGTGAAGAGAAATAGGTAAAGAATTGTTTGGTGTGTGTGGAGGCACAATATGAAAAGATTGAGAAAAGATGGGACGATTCTTGTTTGATCGGAGACTTGGGAGTCGCCTAGTCTAGTAGAGAAGACCAAGTCAGTCAACGGAACAAATGGATGGAAAGTCAAGAAATTAAAGAGGTGAACCCAAATTGAGCTTCCATTATTGGTGTTGGCGTGGTCTCGTGCGCAGCCGGGGGCTATCCCTTTTTGACCCCTTTGATTCAAAAGATGTCACTCTCTCCACTTGATCGTTTTGTCCACATTCCATTGACAAAGAAACGAATCTCTCTCTCTCTCTCTCCATCACTTCCTTCCCCATCTTTCTTCTTAATTTCTTCTTCGTTCTTTCCTCCTCCCTTCTTCTTCCCCATCTTCTTTCTTCACCGCCCCACGTCATAGTAAAATGTATTTATGGTTTTGACTTTTGAGGAAGAAGATCAAAAATAAAAAACTAGAAGGACCAATGGCACAAGGTACAAAGGTGTGGAATGGAGAGGAAAAATCATATCCCACAGACTGTGAGCAGTGGAAATTTGGGGCTTCATATGTGGTGAGGATCAACAAAGATATGAACAATCGATAAAACAAATCAATCAAGTTGAGAATGTTGTAATCACCATTTCTTTCTACCGAAATAACATACATCTCATATGATTAGCTGTGCACAACATTGGTTCATATTTTTGGAGGATATTTCTTAGATAATTAAGGTTTCCATATTCTCAGAGATATTTTTTATGTTAAAAGTTTTTTCTTTTTTCGAGATGACACAGAAGTCATCTTAGGAATCGGTGCAAATCTTGAATCGAAGTGAATTCATGGGGATTAAGAATTGAATAAATTCTTATGATTGGCGATCGCACACATTCAATTTGAGGGAACTAGAAATATTAAGAAATCGAAAGAATCATCCGCTTATCGAAGAAATTTCTCAAGAGGTCGTTAGAGTAAAAGATTTGAACTTTACCATTGACGTAATATCTTTGGAGAGAATAGGAGACTTCCAAGTCGACAAAAACAAAAGTTGATGGGGCTCACCGGGAAAGGTTCTAATTTTAATTCATGCGACATTTCGGCTGTTTTATTGATGCGAGCAATGACAGTGGAGAGAGCGAAGATTAAGATCAAGGGCGAGTGAAACTTTTGGCGAAACTTATTTGAGAATTTTTAGTGAATTTATACTATATATATAAAAAAAATTATAAATCAGTTCTAAACTTATTATACAGATATTACTCAAGTTATAAATCTTTTAAAATTGTTAATATAATCTTAAAATTTTGTGTAGAATTTCAATGTAGAACATGGTACAGTCATTTACGATCGTCTCCTGTGACATGATTGGGTTATAAGACAAAAGAAGTTGAGAACATAGAATTGATTGGAGTAAATTTTTTTGATTTTTGGATTTTCTTTTCTTTTCATTTCCCCACTTCTGTTCATCTTCTTCTTTGGGTATTCATCCGATTTTCCCATTAGTTCTATGCTCTACCACTTTTGGCTTTCGGTCAAGCGAGGTAGCTTCTTGAACTCTTGTTCTGTTGATTTCATAACAGTCCACCGATTTTTGTGTTTTCGTGCCGATTCGTCACGCTTGCGATGCCGTGCTTTGTGTGTTTTGCGATTGATCATGCTTTGTAAGGTCTCTTTACCACAAAAGTAGACGCGATGAAGAATAACACATGCGGAAGAAGATGATCAGTAGCGCAGGAAAAATAAAGAGAAGAAAAAGTAAAGGAAAGAAAGAAATAGATCAGAAAATTCAGTAATATCTGTAAAAAGACCGTCATTTAGTGTTATTCTTCCACTTCAGACGGGATTGTGCCATATAAGACAATTGGCGATGATTGAACCGCCATGTCAGTAATTTCTAGCAGCAACTTTTCAAAAAGACTACATTGAAATTAAAATGTTAAGAACTATATTAGCAAATTGGAAAGTTCATTATCGAATCCTTATAATAGGTTTAGGCTTGAATTTATAATTTTTCCTATATAGAGATTTAAGAAAATACAAGTTCAATTTGAAATTTTGTAAATTTTGTTCTTGATTCTTTGTAAGAAAGAATCGGGACAAAAGAATACATTTTCTTGGTTGTAATTACGTAAGATTTTAAAATATGTTGTTAAGCTAGAATTTTTCCTCTAAAACATTTAATTAACTAAGGTCGGCTTCTTTGCTTTCTAAAATGTTTCTAAAATGAAAAGATATACCTAAACAGGTACAAATTTTGAATAATAAACCAATATATAGTGTTAATTGAAAATCAAAGTTTCTTAGATTAAAACAATACGAGGAAAAAGGTAATAAAATAGAATTGTCCAAACATTTAAGATAAGATCAGACTACGTCATTACATTACACCTTGGATATTTTATATATCTGCCCATTATATACAACGTATTGAAATTAAACTAAAGCAAGCTTTTGACCACACTGACGCGGACTTTGATAGAGTTTTCTGAAAAATAAAAAGGTTTGAGCATGAAATTCAAGACGGGAGTGATTATTGTATAGTAGACATTTACTTTTTTCTTATATCTATATAATAAATAACAAAAGAAATTGGGGAGGGGGCGCCTCCCTCTTCCCTTCGTGGCTGATGTCGAGTATATAACCCGCCCATTAAGACACCGTAATCGAGTGATAATTTTTAACAGGAAATTGTAGTTTTTCAATCTTGTTACTGGTCAGTGATTTTATATTAATTTTAAACAGAAAATAAGTTCTTTCAAAAATAAACTACATAGACATGTTTCATCCGAGATCTTCATTTGCATTTTTTATAAAAGTTGTTTCTGTATAAACAGATGGTGTCTACTTTGTAAAATGTATACATAGATGTCATCTCTGAAAATTATATCCATAGTCGAAATCAACAAGAAAATCATGGGCCGGGAGTAGCACTTCAAATAGCAAGATCGCAGGTTATTATTAGCATTTTAATTGTGATTACCCTAAATCATGTAATGACGAAGGAAAATTCTCAATCTTAGTCGCCTTCCCCACCATTTTTGTCCGTGCTCTCTTACCAATTTGTTTGTCCTCTGAGGAGGAGGAGACAAGAGAGTTCAACCATATGAAATACAATGACATAACATTAACCTATGAGATAGAAAAATATAATGTCGAAAGTAATCACTACCAAGCTAAACTGACCCAAGTGCCCTCCCGACATAATACTAGGTTGTGGGGACATGTAACAAATACATAAAGCTTTTCCAATCAAACTATGCATGATTCTCTAAACATTATTGCAATCTCCAAAAGGAAAACTAGCAGAAATTATATGAGAGCTAGAAGAAGCTGAGAATGTTTTTAGTTCCATCACAGCTGTATCATTGTTGACTGGCTCATCCTGTGGGTAAATAAGCGGTTTTGGAGGCATTTGAAGTTTATCAATATCTCCTTCAAGCATTTCTAGGACTTTGTTCATTGGAGGCCGATGGTCAGGATTTAATTGTATACACCAAAGTGCAACTAGTACCATCTTTTTTATCACATTCCTTTCCTCTTCTACAACTTCTTCCATTTCAATACTGTCTCCTTCATTGACTTGATGGTACACCCACAAGGGAAAATAAATTTGGCTTGAGCGTTCCGCATTTGCATTTATGTTCTTCCTTCTACCAGCCATTTCCATGAGCAACATCCCGAAGCTATAGACATCCGCTTTATAAGATACACCGCCAATATTTTTGTAGAACAATTCAGGTGCCATATATCCCAAGGTTCCTCTTGCTGCAGTCAATGAGACTATGCTATGATCAGTAGGATAAAGTCTCGCGAGTCCAAAGTCAGAAACTTTCGGAGTGAAATTCTTGTCTAAAAGAATGTTATGAGGCTTGATATCAAAGTGTAGTATTTGCATGTCACACCCACGATGTAAGTATTCAATCCCTCTTGCCACCCCAAGAGCGATCTCGTATATTTTCCTATAATCAAGAAACTTATCACATTTATCAGTGAAAACGTGCTTATCCAAAGATCCATTTGACATGAGATCATACACGAGAGCTTGTTTCGAGCCTTCGAAGCAAAAGCCAATGAGCTGCACTACATTAACATGGTGAATTCTTCCAATAGTAGCCACTTCACTGATAAAATCTTGCCCATGAGCCTTGGACTGTTTTAAAATCTTGATGGCCACTTCGTTGCCGCTTCTTAACATTCCTTTGTAGACAGAACCATATCCCCCTTCACCCAGTTTGTGCTTAAAATTCCTAGTGATCTTCTTAATATTCGAATAAGAGTACCTTATTGGTAGGAAGTTGTTCTGAGCTTGCAAAAATTCTTCGATGTTCTTGTCATTTGCTAAGTGCCTTCTTCTGTAGTTGTAGATTAGAAATATTGCAACAAATGGCGTTCCGATAGCGAATTTCGCTAAACAGAAATACACTGAGGAAATTTTGATAGGTTAGAATATTTCTTTTTAATTATTGTAAGAACAAATCATTGCGACTTACCTAGTAGAAATGTAAAATCCCAAGCTATCATAATTGCATAATCGCCGACAGTTACGACATCTGTGGAAAGAATGAATGACATGATAAGGAATTGAAGGAAAAGATATTTGGAAAACAAAACCCACAAGGAAACTAAGTAGTAGCAAGCTTCTTTGTATAAGTTGAATTTTGTGCAAAAGAATACGAAAAGTGGGATGCATGCATCTGCAAATCAATGGAAATAACAAGCTTCATCTCACATAGATGATAGACAATGCAAGAAATTCCATTTGCTTTGTTAGCAATCAACAAATATAGAGAAACAGTGATTTCATTTTTAATCACTAATTTATTTCTTCTTACCGGTATATGGATACAACTTCTTAAGGAACTTGTTAACGAGTGTCTTTCAAATCCTTAGCTAATTGACTAATTAAGGAACTACTTAAGAGATTAATCTAAACTCTAATTGAAATATGAATACAACTTTAAGGTATTTGTCAACAAGTGTCTTTCAAATCCTTAGCTAAGTGACTTACTAAGGAACTAATTAAGAGACTAATCTGAACTCTTTGCCAACAAAAAACTAGTCATGTAGCTGCTAGCACAATATCCCTTTTTCCTTTTTTCTTTTTCACAGAGGGAGTTCTAGCTTTTATGTGGAAAGGAATTGTAATCTAGGCACATGTATATGTGCAAATCGGTCTGTTTGGGATGACTTCTACTGTCTCTCCTTTATTTTTTTGCCAATCTTACAAATCCAACAATTTGATTCTACTATGTAACGCTAAGCTCCGGAACCTTTCAAATACACACATGTTGACATATACTGAAATTTATATTTTTTTTCATAAAACTTTATTGGATTTAAAATATTTCTTTCATTTCCAGTTTTGAAGAGAAAGCAGCAAGTGAAACAGCGTTCAAAATCATGCAAAGTTGCCATAAAATTTGGTTACCAAGCGATGCTTACCGGAGTAAAAGTAATAGCAAACCTCACGGTTGTAGATACTATACAAATCAAAATAGCACAAGATAGTTTGCTTCCAAGTCGTCCCATTATAAAACGTGAGATCAAATCCATCGGCCATGATGTTATGGATTAGCTCATAGTTCTTGGAGCTACTATTAATCTGGTTAAAATCAGGTGATGCCCACGTCCACCTGCTAATGGTGCAGAAATCCTCAACATCCGATACTTTTGGCTTGACCAAGACATACAAATTCCAATTAGATAATTTGTTGGAAGAATACGACCCCTTAATGCATGGACCAGTAGAGATGTAGAGTGGAGAACTAACTGGTTTTGAGCAGTTCACAATGGCCAGTGTACTTCTGTTGGAGAAGTATAAGATGCTTGAATATAGGCTATACATAGGCCACGAATGATGGGGAAGAGATGAGCAGTTATCCTTTTGCAACCCATCGTCAACTACTTTAATTAGGCTGGCAGAATAATTGATGGATTGCACATAAAATCGGCCATGATTGAGGTACCAAACAGTGCGATTATCTTCACAAATCAACTCTATATTTGAGTCACCACATCCTCTCAAGTCACTCTTCAATCGAAAAGGCTTTGTTATATTATGAATGTTACCACAGGATGAAGCGACGCATTGGGAATCACTCGGCCCGGCATTGCTAGTCATCGCTCGTAATAGAATGAGAACAAGTAGTAACACTGGATAGACATTCACAGAGTTAAGAGCCTTAATCATGTCTCTGTTTGTCTTTGGGCAAGGAGAAATTCGTAAAGAATTGCTTGGTCTGCGTGTCTGGAGAAGGCACTATATAAAAGGATTGAAAAGACATGGATGATCCTTATTTGATTGGAGACTTGGAGTCGCCTTGCACTGTAGAAAAGGCCAAGTCAATCAACATACTAAATGCATGAAATCGAGAAAATTGAAAGATCACCTTTAGATACAGCGGATTCAGGACATTTCACCTATAGAAAATTCAAAAGATCTTGCTTCACATATGATCTCCCTTTGTCCTCTTATCTCCGATTTTCGTCCACTCTCCCCGTGATTATTGGGTCTACACGAGGGGAAGTAGCTCAAGAGTTGGTCCGGTTTCAAAATAACTTGAAACTTACCATGTCCAGACGATTCCCTATTTTTGAAACCTAAAGCTCCTCCGTACACGTTCCTGGTACTAGAGACAAACTCACATATGACATGATTTGTGCATTTCGTCGAGCATGCGGTAAGTACTTTCATGAAGGTGTTTATATTCAAAGCAAGTGAGAGATTAACATCCATATCAACGCAAAACATGTTAACGTACTAAGAATCACCAAGGTAACATCAAACTTGATTGGAGTTTAACTTGAGATGCCGCCAGATTTAAAACATTAAACGTAAAGAGGGAGAGGACACACAGAGCCGCAATAGCTAAAAGGACCACAAGAATTTCGAGAAGTCTCCTAAAATGTCTAATAAAGGCCCACAAAAAATAATTAGAAAAGAAAAAATCAGTGCTACCTGATATAGAGTCCAAAGCTAACAAATCGTAACCAGAAACAAGACCAAGCTGCCAAAGAAAACCGTTCATGAGCATTTTATCATGGGAATCTAATGAACAGCCCATGCCGCGGAATGGATGGCATGGAATGAGCAACCAAACGTGGAAGACAGATCAACACAGTACCCCAAAAAGCAGACTGATGGTGGGATCAACAGCGCGAACTCCGGTGTCGTCGAGTGATGTTGAAGCGTCGTCGAGGGGGACGTCGAGATCGAACCTCACGAACACTCTCTGAAATCGGCCTCCTGCAGAGACCCGACGCTCTTCTTGGTCGCCAATTCTGCGGATAAAAATCAGTAAAGGCGCAAGGTCCAGTCAAAAACTGAAGAAGATCCGGTCGAAGATGGGAGTTGGTGACGGAAAATCTCACTAATCGACGAAGGTACGGCAAGGAGAACAAGTGGGAGAGGAGATCAAGCAGAGACAACTATGGGCCTCGTGGCTGCCAAGATCATTACACTGTCGAGATCGAGCCGCAAGAGCGAAAATCTGAGGGAGTAAGAAATCAGGAGGGGGATCATATACCGAGGGGGCTTCGTTCTTTTTCTCGGAAGACGCGGGAGAGAGAGACTGGCCACGCCGCGTCAACGTGTGAGGATGCAAATGTTTCTAACGAGTGGGCCCAAATATGACACATGTCATTTGTTGATTGGATTTGTATAGAACTGACGCGATATCACTAATATTTTCTCTCGATTGAGACCTTGTGATGAACCGCACCGGTTCCAAAATTTGGAATCGAGGTTGGATTTACTTTGTACTGTAGAAAAAAATGGGAAGATCATTTGATTCAAGCAAATTTAGTGGACGAGGGTTGTTGCGAGCCCTGAGATGACAAAGAGAATTCCACGTATTAAATTTCCCTCTCTTTTTTTCTTTTTCTTTTTTTTTTCTGTCTATTTGCTTGAATTGTATGTTTGTTTCTGATTTGAAAGACTATGATTTGATCAACTTTTTGTGTGGAGACATGGCACAATGATAATATCTAGTTGATTGTTTGAGAAGATGAGTACAAGAGTTTTTCTTTATTGGTCACTAGTATACTGATTTATTAGCTAGAAGAAGAACTTGGACACATACTTTTGCTATCTTCAGAGTCCTTGTATATGTTCTTTAATGTTTTGGAGTTGCAGGCAGCCATTTGCCGATGCATCTATTTTCTAGGATTGACTTTCTCTTCGCTCGATTACGTGTATTACATTCAGCAGCACAATTAGGATCTGAGTGAATAATCTATCGACCGCGCTAATTCAAATGACTTTGTCAACAGTTGATCGATCAAGGGGCATTGATTATGCCAAAGGGCCCTCGTTTTTTATTTTTTCAACAAGTTATGTAAGTTCGAGGAAATGGGAAAATAGAGAGCATAAGTTGCAATGAACCTTCCTTTATGGTGGCCCTTCTTCCCGGTCAAGGCGAAATAGAGTGTTGTATACTTGAAGAGAAAAGGATGCAGGGCGAAATATTCAGTGACCGGCCACGCCGCGTCAACGTGCGAGGATGCAAAGGTTTCTACCAGGTGGGCCCAAATATGACACACGTCACCTGTTGATTGGATTTGTATAGAATTAACATGACATCACTTAAGGTCCGTTCATTTCGCAAAAAAATCACATTTTCGGAAAATATTTTCTAAGAAATCATTTTTTGGAAAATGGCTATATTTTTCTGTGAACTTTGAGTTGAAATATTTTCCACCGTTCGTTAAATAATTTAATTGTTTGGGAAAAATTATCAAAAAATTGAATATTAATATTTTTAATTAACCAAAAAATTAGTTTGTTCTTTTATATTTAAAAAAATGGATTTTTAATTACTTGTATTTAAAATATATATAAAGTTTTATTATTTATTATTTTTTCTTTCTTTTTCTTTTCTTTTTTTCCTTTTTTCTTTTCCTTCTCCTTCCTTCTCCTTCTTCCTCCTTCCTCCGTCCTCGCATGCCTGACGATGGCTGGCTGCCCAGCGATCGACTAAGATGTAGTCACCAGATCTAGTGAGCTCTGGCGAGGCCCGAGCTCCACCCTAGGCCAATGAGGCTCCGCCTTGCCCGATCTGGCAAGGCCTAAGCTCGGCGAGCTCAGCCAACTCGACTTTGCCTAATCGGGCGAGGCTCGAGCTAGCTCGCAGCCAATCGCCGGCTACCATCGTGACCGGCCACCGGCCAAGGCTAAGGAAGAAGATGAAAATGAAAGAAATAAAAGGAAAAAAAATTAAAAACTCGTTTTTTTAAAAAAAGAAAAAGAAAGCATAAAAATAAAACAAAAATGTGTTTGGTGAAAAGAAGCAAGGTGGAAGAAGTTATGGAAAATGTTTTTCACTTTTGAAAAGTGGAAAACATATTCCTCACTTTTAAAGGTTGTTTCTTCCAATAATGGAAAATATTTTTTTTTTACAAGTTCATTTTCCGTGAAACGAACGCTAGAAAATTCAGAAAACATTTTCTTGGAAGTCACTTTTCGTGAAATGAACAGAACCTTAGACACCTAATGTTTTCTCTCGGTTGAAGACCTTGTGATGAACCGCACCGGTTCCAAAATTTGGAATCGAGATTCGATTCACTTTGTACTATAGAAAAAAATACAAAGATCATTTGATTCAAGCAAATTTAGTGGACGAGGGTTGTTGCGAACCCTTAGATGACAAAGAGAATTCCACGTATTAAATTTCCCTCTCTTTTTTTTTCTGCGTATTTGCTTGAATTGTATGTTTGTTTCTAATTTGAAAGACTATGATTTGATCAACTTTTTGTGTGGAGACATGGCACAATGATAATATCCAGTTGATTGTTTGAGAAGATGAGTACAAGGGATTTTTCTTTATCGATCACATACTTTTGCTATCTTCAGACTTGGCCCTTGTATATGTTCTTTAATGTTTTGGAGTTGTTGGCAGCCATTTGACGGTGCATCTATTTTCTAGGATTGATTTGCTTTCCGCTCGATTACGCGCATTACATTCAGCAGCACAATTAGGATCTGAGTCATTAGTCTATTAACCACGCTAATTCAAATGACTTTGTCAACAGTTGATCGATCAAGGGGCGTTGATTATGCCAAATGGCCCTCATTTTGTATTTTTTCAACAAGTTATGTAAGTTCGAAGAAATGGGAAAATAGAGACCAGAAGTTGCAATGAACCTTCCTTTATGGTGGCCATTCTTCCCGGTCAGGGCAAAATAGAGTGTCGTATACTTGAAGAGAAAAGGATGCAGGGCGAAATATTTAGTGACTGACCATGCCGCGTCAACATGCGAGGATGCAAAGGTTTCTAACAGATGAGCCCAAATATGACACACGTCACCTGTTGATTGGATTTGTATAAAACTGACATGACATCACTTAGGTCCGTTCATTTCGCGGAAAATAATCACGTTTTTGAAAAATATTTTCTAGGAAGTCATTTTCTTGGAAAATGACTATATTTTTTGGTATTCGGCTAATTTAATTGTTTGGAAAAATTATCAAAAGACTTTGTCAACAGCGGCACAATTAGGATATGAGTCATTAGTCTATTAACCACGCTAATTCAAATGATTTTGTCAACAATTGATCGATTTTTTTCAACAAGTTATGTAAGTTCGAGGAAATGGGAAAATAAAGAGCAGAAGTTGCAATGAACCTTCCTTTATGGTGGCTATTCTTCCCAGGGCAAAATAGAGTGTCGTATACTTGAAGAGAAAAGGATGTAGGGTGAAATATTCAGTGACCGACCATGCCGCGTCAACATGCGAGGATGCAAAGGTTTCTAACAGATGGGCCCAAATATGACACACGTCACCTGTTGATTGGATTTGTATAAAACTGACATGACATCACTTAGGTCCATACATTTCGCGGAAAATATCACGTTTTGAAAAATATTTTTTTGGAAGTCATTTTCTTGGAAAATGACTATATTTTTCGTGTTCGGCTAAAAACCTAAAACTTTGAGTTGGAAATATTTTCCACCGTTCGTTAAATAATTTAATTGTTTGAGAAAAATTATCAAAAAAATGAATTTTAATATTTTTAATTGACCAAAAATTTAGTTTTTTTCTTTTATATTTTTTAAAATAAATTTTTAATTACTTGTATTTTAAAAAAATTGAAATTTTTATTCTTTTTTTCGTTCTTTTTTTTCCTTTTTCTTTTCCTTCCTCCTTACTTCTCCTTCTTCCTCCTTCCTCCGTCGCCGCATGCCTGACGATGGCCGGCTGCCCTAAGTGATCAACTAAGATGCGATCATTAGATCCAAGCTCGAGCTCGGGCGAGGCTTGGCGAGGCCCGAGCTCCACCCCCAAGCGACGAGGCTTCGCCTTGCCCGATATAGTGAGGCCCGAGCTCGCCGAGCTCGGGCCAACTCGCTTTGCTCGATCGGGTGAGGCTCGAGCGCTCGCGGCCCGATTGTTGGCCACGGTGGTGGCCGGCAACCGGCCAAGGCCAAGGAAGAAGATGAAAAGGAAAAAAAATTAAAAACTCGATTTTTTTATAAAAAAATAATAAATAAAAAGAAAGCATAAAATAAAACAAAATTGTGTTTGGTGAAAAGAAGCAAGGTGGAAGAAATTATGAAAAAAATTTTCACTTTTAAAAAGTGGAAGATATTTTTTTCACTTTTAAAAATTGTTTCTTCCAATAATAAAAACATTTTTTTGACTAGTTCATTTTCCGTGAAACGAACGCTGGGAAATTCGGAAAACATTTTCCCTAAGTCATTTTTGGTGAAACGAACGAAGCCTTAAACACCTAATATTTTCTCTCGGTTGAAGACCTTGGGATGAACCGCACCGGTTCCAAAATTTGGAATCAAGATTCGATTCACTTTGTACTGTAGAAAAAATTGCGAAGATAATTTGATTCAAGCAAATTTAGTGGACGAGGGTTGTTGCGACCCTTGAGATGACAAAGAGAATTCCACGTATTAAATTTCCTTCTCTTTTTTTTTTTTTTTTTTTCTGTTTATTTGCTTGAATTGTATGTTTGTTTCTGATTTGAAAGACTATGATTTGATCACCTTTTTGTGTGGAGACCCACAATGATAATATCCAGTTGATTGTTTGAGAAGATGAGTACAAGGGATTTTTCTTTATCGGTCACTAGTATGTTGATTTATTAGCTAGAAGAAGAACTTGGACACATACTTTTGCTATCTTCAGACTTGGCCCTTGTAAATGTTCTTTAAAGTTTTGGAGTTGCAGGCAGCCATTTGACGGTGCATCTATTTTCTAGGATTGACTTGCTCTATGCTCGATTACGCGTATTACATTCAACGGCACAATTAGGATCTGAGTGATTAATCTATCAACCGTGCTAATTCAAATGACTTTGTCAACAATTGATCGATCAAGGGGTGTTGATCATGACAAAGGGCCCTCGTTTTTTATTTTTTCAACAAGTTACATAAGTTCCAGGAAATGGGAAAATAGAGAGCAGAAGTTGCAATGAACCTTCCTCCGTGGTGGCCCTTATTCCCGGTCAATATATATGCCCCGCCTTCTATTTGAATTGATAACGCAATTTTTGTAGTGTTTCGAGTGGATACCCCGACTTAAATAAAAACTCTCTTATTTTATTATAAGAACACTCACACACACCAAACACACAAACACATTAGTTATTTTTTGACTCCACGCGTGGGAATCTTTCTTCTCAATAATCGGAGACTTAACTCTCTCATAATACTCCCATTAAGTGTTTGCTTCACTCCTGGTTTATTAGTCCAAATACATCTGAATGGATGAGCCCAAAAGGCATCTTATCTCTAAATGTAGACTCCTCATATAGAGTTAACGTCCCTTCCCGTACTGGCATCCAATGTAGACCATGTGTTCTTGAACTTCCAAGTGGGGAGATCCTTTAGCATGCGTTTCTTCATCCCTCAACTTATGGCCTGAGCCATACATGTCACAAAGCAAGTGTATCACTCTTTCAAGTTTTGTCCACATATGCCATATAAGCTAACATCACGTAGATAGACTTTAGTCAATTTCCCTCCATGATTGTTGTACTGGTAGGTTTCAAATTATGGTATGCCTTAACATCTCTTCGACTAAACACCACATAATTGCCCAAGTCTATGAGTCATGACACAGACAATAGATTTTCTTTATTCCAGACACGTGATGCATGGTTTTTAGTTCAACTTGATGTGAGCTAAACCAGGGGGTTGTCACAATTTGGCCGACATGGGCAATTAGCAACCTTGAGTTGTCTACGACGACAATTACTTGTTCATCGGTGTACTCAAACATATTTGATAGCTCGCCTTGAATCAATAATCCAATCATCAGTGTAACTACATCGATTAATTTTTCACTTACAATGATTACGGCTATCCCATTTTCTAACTCTGTGATGAAAGAAGCTACAAGCTCTTCTTATTCCTCCACTGCAAGATACACTTGGAAATCTCACTCCTTTTCGCTATCATTCTCCTTAGATGCTACTATGTTTCCTTCAATTCTTTTGCATCAACAATCTTTGGCAAAGTGACATACTCTACCGTAGACGTAACATTGTTTGTTACGTCTTTTATTACTCTTATCTTCATTGTCATCTTTGTCGCGATCTCGTCGAGCTCCTCCTCATCCCTTCCGGTTGCTTTTGTTATTCTTCATGACAGGTCCTCTATTTGCCATCTCTAATGCTTGTAGAGTTTTGAGCGGATACCCCAACTTAAATAAAAACTCTCTTACTTTTATCATAAGAACACTCACACCACTCACGTACGATCACACTCCTTTATTTTTGGACTCCACGTGTAGGAGACATTCTTCTCGACACTAGGAGAATTTCTCAAAATACTCACACCAAGTGTTTGCTTCACTCTTGCTTTAGTGGTGAGTGGTGTTGAGAGTCTCTTTCTTATAATAATAAGAGAGAGTGTTTATTGTAATTGAGTATCCATTTGTACTCTACATGTGGTACTAGAGCTGCGCCTCTGAAACTCAACAATTTTGAAGAGTAAAAACGGGGCTTCCCTGTCATTATCTGAATTATGATGCAGTGTATATTTAAGTTGCAATTATGCTCATTAATCACAAGAGTGAGAAAAAGGAGAAATTATTGTTATTCAAAATTGAATCTGAATGCTTGCTGAACCTGAACTCTAAGTCCCTAAAGCTCTTTGACATCGGAGCGTGTGAACTTGAAGCAACTAAGAGTCCCCTCAGATGCGGAAGGGATCGCAAGCCACGCATTGCAAAATTTTTGGCTCCTAGTTTGAGGCATCATGCTGCCAAGCTCGGTCAACTTGAGGTTGCTTAGCCATGAATTGAGATTCCTTGCATGTTGGAGATGCGGATGCTCATTGAGTTTGCAGAAGTTGGATAGTTCGTCCGGTCATGATGGTAATGTGATGATTGACTATGGGATAAGGTTTCATGCGATACTCAATTTTTTTTTTGTATTGTTTTTGACAGCTTTGTTCTAGTCGAATGAGAATTTTGATTTCTAAGTTCTTGTACCACAAATAATCTCAGCATAAATTGTACAATTTTTTACTTTTTTTTTCTTTGGTCAAAAAAGCAGCACTTTCAATCATAAAGAATAATTCGACCAAAAAAAAAAAAATCATAAAGAAGAAGTTTGTGAACACAATCCTATAGCTTCAGAAAATCAAGAATTGATGTGTTGCTGCCTCTTGAACTCAGCGTAGATCACTTGGGAGATTACTGCGATTTACACCGGAGCCCAATCTCTTCTTTGGGCTTTTCCTCATTTTAAACTGGCCCATGTCAAGGAGAGCCCAATAGAGTTGTAGATTGGGTGTCAAAACCCAAAGAACAAATAGCTTACCACGAAATTGCATCTGCTACCCTCTCCCGGCCCTATGAGAAGTCCCTTTGTTCTGAAATTGCACAAATGTAAGTTCTTGGTTTTCTGGCCCAAAAACAACCTTATTTATTTTCATTTGATCAGATTTTTTTATTTTTTTTGGGGGGCAGAATGTCCATGAAACTTGACTGCAAAGTTGTTTTTTTTTAAATATTTACTCATCATTAATAACTCTCGAAATTCAAGTAATTTGTACATTAGTTTTATTACAACATCAATGCCATACGCTACCTTTGATCCTTTGTTTAGGTTTGCTTGAGCATTTGAGGAAATATGCATAATGGGAAACGATGAACCTCTGCTGCTGCTACCGCTATTGTGATGATGAGTCATGGAATGGAAGGATGGTGCTGCACAAAACTCCTACTGCACAAGCAAAGTGATTGTAAAGCTGTTTTGTATCTACAAACGTAATCCACCCCACCAAGGAACTGAGAAACTCTCTCGATTCTCTGCGTTGGAAATTTTTAGTGCCCGAATATGTATGATTTTGAGAGTTCAACTGCTTATTTTTTTTCATTTTAGCGTCGTCTTTGTGTGAATGGGATTCGAAACCACAGCTGCATCCATCATTCTTTGATTCAAATTGTTAATGGAGGTGGCACATGAGAGAATCCCATGCATTAGGTAGAATGTCTGTAGGAATATTTCAGGGCCGTTTAGAGAGAGAGATGTCAGTGCTTTAGTGATGGAAGAACTCACCAAGTAGTGGCAGCATCGATGCACCCGATACATGAACGACATTATATATATATGCGAATACGAGCATCTACATCTCTTTCTCGACCACCCTTTATTGTTCAACAAACCTATGTACAGATCTTGCCGGCAGCTTCTGGTCTATATAGGAGTGTTACTACAGTGGCTCTAGAGAAGCATCTAGTTTGCAGGAGTTGGGGATTCCGTTTACCGAGTCCTAACTTCGATGAGCCTTCTTCATCGACTTCCCTGGTTCTCTTTGTGAGACTTAACTCTCTCTGGTATTCCTCTGGAACGGCTATTGCAGCCTCATTATTGGTACTCAAAGTGCCCGAAATTTACTGTCTCTTGGGAGCGTCACCTTCCTCAGTCCTTGCAAATCTTCCACGAATCCTGGGTTGGCTGTCCGCAAGCGCCTTCCTGCATGCATACTGAGAACAACACAATCCAACAATTTACTGGGGAAGCCAGGGCACGCTTCTTGAAGGAAATGAGGAAAAACGATGAAAATAAGAAATGTGAATAAAACATCTCTCCAAAATGTTAGGGAGTTGATTCTTTCTTTTATGGGCATTCCCTTAACTTCTGAAGTAACTTCTCATATGATTCTACGTAATGTACAAAAATTCTCTGCTGGAGGGATCATTAGTAAGGCAGTGATGGATAGGACTTGGATCTCGACATTGTAACAGACAATGTCCTTAGTTTTTCATATAAATACACGGCAACGAATTATGTAGCACCATGATGTTCGAGGTAAAAAAGAAGCACCACACTTAAACCAACATCACATGCAACATAAAAAGCCATGTCAGCAAATTGGTTAATCAATATACCTTGATCTTCCTCCCAAAGTTCCTCTTTGTTTTCTTGTTTCTGTATCTTGAGAGCTTCTCCCGGCGCTCTTCGCTGGTGCAGTTGCTGACAATGATCGGCTGCTCAAGTGGAGAATAGATAAGGCTCACATTACCATTACCAAGATTCTGCCATAAAAACTCAGTATCAATGACCCAGCCCTATCCTGTGGAGATAACCAGAAACATCTAAAAGTTTCTCAGTCCATAGACTTTGTCACATAGCCAATCAATCTCAAATGAAGATAATCGCCAAAATTTGGTGTCTTGTTCAGGCACAGGCAATCAGAAATGACTAGTGAAACAGCAATAGACATACAACAGAGACAAGACATGATTTTCAGGCCAAAAAAGGATGTATACACAATAATAGAGTTGAGATAAACTGAAACAATTTCAATCTGAGATATTGAGCCCAAAATCAAGAGCAATAGAGAAGCTGAAAAACAAAAACTAACTGATGATGCGCACAGCTAAATTGATAACATCATGCAAGGTGAATGACTTTGACCTTTATGTCTCCTTCACTGAATGCCCTCCTCATCCCGTAAACAGCTCCATAATCAAGTCCGGAAAAATCCAGGAAACTCGGCTTTGCTGCAGCCCCATGCATCCAGTCCATCGAGGTCAGGCTTCCCGAGCTCACACTTTTCTGAAATGGCTCATCACAAGACAACTCATCCTTTAGGGATTCATTTTCATCTATCCTCACAGGAGGTATCTTTTCATCGAAAGTTCCAGCTAGCGGCGCATTCATTCCCGCTTTCTCCAGGAGATCCTTCTTACAATCATAGAAGACCTCGCTGAACAGTGGGTCATTCTGAAGCGACATAAAATCTGCAACCTTCAGTCCTTGAGGCAACATGACGTCTTCCCCACTGGACATCATCGAAATGGCTGCTGTCATCGGATCAAGGCCCACAACCGGCTGCGGTTCTTCTATTATAGGCTCTGGAGCTTTGAAAAGATCCCCTTCTGCACCAAGGTCATATTCTGATATGGCGGTGGCCTGAATTAGGTTGCCCTTCAATGGAAAAGAAATTAGAAAAAAGAAACTAAAAATAGGATTAGGAAATTCAAAGACATGAACATGATAGAAATACAAGACAAGCCATGAGTCAAAATGGTTACAACATGTGCAGAACGTGATATAAATTTTGGCAGCTAATAGTTCAAGGGTAGCTACAACTTTAAGAAATCTTACTCATGCACGATAGAGCAGGACTGTAAAGCATCAAAAACGGACATTGACGACATCTTGGATCTTTGATGATCAAGCTGCAACATACGATGGCAATACTTACAGAGATCCTACGCTAATCATCATGATCAAAACCTGGCCCGGTATCATCCTTTTCTACCAAGTTCATTAGCCTTTCAAGATGAAAGGCAACTACAACTCTGAAAATCTCTTGACTCTTTGCTAAAATCGCAGCCTTAAAGCTTCACACGATAAAGGGAACAATTCACACTTCCATATTATTTTGCCATCAGATGACTACGTAGCTTCAAGAGAAATAAATACAAGAAAACTTCTGCGTGTTTCAGCAGTCCCTTTATTTAATTCTGTGCTCATCCATGTATAGCTTAATGTTTTGGAAAGGAGCCGATAGTCGAAGGAACTGATCCAAAAGCTAATTTCTGAATCTCCAAAACGGATCCATTCGCAAAAAAATAGCCAAAAACACCACGTGGCAGGAAACAGAGCATGCGGTTTTTGTCAAAATCCAAGTACCAGATATAGTTCGCTCACCGGAAAGAGCATTCCACTTTAGACAAAAGCAGAGACACATTGCAACACTTTCAAAGACTATCAGCTTTCCTTTATCTTTCTTTCTACATATGGCGTTTAAAAATAATAATCTCACAGGATATAAACAATCAAGTGGGAAGTTAGCTTTTGCTTTTTCCCAGAAAACCATTACTTTCTATTTTATTTGTTCTCTAAGTACGTGCTCTTCCTTTTTCTTTTGTTGTGTCCTCACGAAGTCTCTTAGAAAGCCGGAGAACCTGCCAATTGGGTTCGAACGCACATAGAAACTTCGAAGCAAATGGAAACAAGCTTATCGAACACGGAAATGGGATACCAAGATTTTTTCCCATCTATGTCCTCTGTTTCTTATCCTTTTTAAGGTCCAGCATGTAAAGTGAAAGTCCAGTTGTTTCCACTAACGTTCTTTCGTAAATAACCTTTTGCCGGAAAAGGTAAAGAGAAGCTTTCGATGATGATAATTCAAATACCCTCATGAACAAGAACACAAAGCAGCCGCTGCATTACGACATTTTTCTTGACATTTTCATATTACAAGCAAATTGATCAAAGTTCAAGACTGTGAAGAAACGATCAGATAGGCAAGAGAACACCCGATTTCAGTTCTTCCTCAAACCAAATCTGATGAAGTGAATCGATGATCAATGACTCCTCATGAGCATAAAGTTTTACGCCTCATTCACAAAATTTCTCCAAGAAAAAAACGAGTCGAAAAGTTACTTTCAGCAAACACACAGATGATATCAGCAGAGGCAAGAAGAACAAGTACCAGAAAACCAGCAATATGATGTGAATTCACACAGGCCAACAACAGAGCAGTGTAGTCATCATGAAGTATGTATATGCATGCACAGATTGGAGAAGAAGCAGTGAACTGATTAGAGACAGACAGACAGACAGAAAGGGACACAGAGAGACAGAGAGTACCACAGAGGCATTTGACTTGTGGGGTTTCCAAAACTCCTCGAGCTGCTGAACTTCCTGAGACAAGTTCTGGAAGCAAGGGAACATCAGTCCTGTCTCTGCATACATTTCTTGAAAAGCCAAGAGAAACCCCCCAGAAGCTCCCCACACAAAAAAAAGCCCGGCTCTTCCCAGAAACAGAGCCTCAATTCTCCGAAAGACCAGGACAGAGCCAGACGGGCAGACACCGCCGCACCCGATTGCTTGCTGTCCTGAAGGGTGTTGAATAAAAAGACTCCAAGGACGAGAGAGGGCCGCTTATATAGAGAGAGAGGCGCAGAAAAGAGACACCCTTTCCTAATGATGCGATGCGAATTGAGGGGGTGGGGTTTTTTTTTTTTTTATTTGACAAGGACAAATGATGTAAAGGGACCCCATTCTCTCTCTCTCTCTCTCTCTCTCTCTCTCTCTCTCTTCCCTTCCCTCGTCGTGTTCTTGCTGTGTCTTTTGCTGAAAATCCCATCTTTCTACGACTTAATTTTTCCTTTCGTCTTTCGATTTGCGAATTGCTTGCAGGAGGTGTTGAATGAATATGGACGAAAACACGGGGGACGTGTCCGGGGGCGGGGACAATGCTCGCCTGCTCAGCATCGGTCGTCGTCGGACGCCAGAGGCTGGGGAGGTGGGGGGGGCCACGCGCCTTTCGCTCCTCGTGTAAACGGAAGGACGGTCGCTGCGTGCGCCTAATAAACGAGATTCCGGTCATTATGAACTTTGTCGTTTTCCGTTTAAAATGGGTAAAATATCCCCCGAGTCGTATCAATATTTCTAGTATGTATAATGTAAATTAAGTAATTAACAAAAAAATATTTTTATTATTGATAATAATTTATGTCTAAATTCTTTTGTCAATGATGAAAATATTTTTTATTCATTTATTTTTATAAGAAAAAGAAGTAGTTATTTTTGGGAAAAAAATTCCAAATCATTTATTATTATGTTTGTAATCCGTCGGATTCGAAGAAAAATTTACAAATTAAAGAAATGTAAGTTATATTTTCGCGTTTAACCTGTCGCTCATCTCAAATTTGATATAACTAAAGTACATGCACGGCATGTGAATTCGCCTAATCAAAAGTCTAAATGACAATAAATCAGAAGATGAGTGTGATACCTTTTGAAAGATTGATTACAAAAGCTCAGACTTTCATTGATTATGTCAATCGAATCATGCAAATAATTCCAAACCCAAACTTGCTCGCTAGTATCTTGATCACTGACCTAATATGATGGTAAAAAACAAAACTGCGTGAATGAGTAGCATAGTCAATGAGTATTGAGTATTATTATGTTATTATCAAGAATTGAGACTCGATAATTGGGGAAATAGAGGGTCTATATCCAACAGTCTTCAAGTAAAATTTTCGGTTCGGAAATTTCAGCCTAGCAGCTTCTGGATAGCTTCAAAAGCATGAAAAGAATATTATCTAGTATCTCTCTCTCTCTCTCTCTTCGTTAAATGCAAATAATGACCATGATGGGCCAGGCGCCACCTTGCGAATGCGAAGATATATATGTATATATTATATATATGTATCTGTCATGACATAATTGAGTGCAATTTGTTTAGTTTGACATCCAACCACTGAGATAATTAAGGAAGCAATCTAGTAATTATATTCGTTCGTCAACCATCTAGGACGTCAAAAGCTGAATTGATTGCATCCACTTTTACATTTCTCAATTTCCATTCTCCTTAGTTAGGGTATAACATATCTACTTTTTGCATGGCATGTGCTTTTCAACACATAGATGGGTAATCAATTTATTTTATTTTATTCTTTTCCAAAAGATTTAGGTCATCAATAATTCACACATTCGGGAAACTGGGGACATGTGTGGTGAAAAGTTTTGTTACACCGGCTGAATTTATCTCACGCTGATTTTTATCTTTGAAAATTTAACGACAAAAGACCACAGATCTCTTCTATTTAAAAGCGTGCATTTTTGTTCTTCTTTATGATGAAATCGACCGTGATTCCTTGAAACTATATTCAAGATCACTCAGACGAAAAAATTGTCTCGACATTCTCTTCCTTTTTTTTTTTTTTTTTTAAATGTTGGCAACACCTTTGGCGGGATGACTACTTCGTCTTCGTAAGGAATTAGTTTGCGAATGCCTCGAGCATTATTATAGCCATGTAAACTCAGAAGTGTGCAAGACATTCTGTCAAAAAGTTGCGTTGGACCCGCCAATGGTGGAAATTGCCAAAGGAGTCGCTGTTGATTAAAGATGGACGACATGAACTCGAAGACTTATTCAGCAGCGTGCATTAGGTCTTTTCGTTAAAGCAAGCGCATACGATTCGCACACATCACGCAACGAGTCGACCTCGTGGAAACATTTCGGGAGGTATATAACTTCTGCAGCTGTTCAGCACCTCCGAGCTACCCTTTCATCACGACCTTGACATCATGGTTTTCTTTATTCACGCGATACCGAAATGTCGAAACAGTATGCCCGATTTAATCTCGAGATAAACGCAAATTGTCAGTTGCGTTTCGGGTAAGGCTTCTCTTATAAGATGAGCAACGTGACTTGCGAATTTGCTTGATGAAAATATCATAGTCAAGCACAAAATGTATCTCATTGAAACGCGGCGGATTTTAATCATTTAAATAACCTCTTCCCCCAATAAAAAAAGAAAAAAATGTATGCAAAGCCAGTCAATATTAAGAAGCGAAGTAAGTTAATTTGTGAATCAACGCTCTTTATCAATATTTGATTTGACATATACTCACGTCGGCGGTCACTATCGTAATCCTATTAGTGTGTAATCTTTTATTTTCGCTGTTTGTGCACGAAATAAATTTCTTCTACTATATATATGTATACCCACAGTTCCAAGAGGCCATGTGAATAAGCCACCATGCTATTGCTATGCCACTGACAACAAAACCCTAATCATGTTCTCCAATCAATAATTGGTCTCCAAGGACCATATTTGGCAGTAGTAGCATCGAACCATCTTGTGCAAAAGGTATCGTCCTCAGTGGAAGAAAGGGTCATTTAAAGAAAACCTGTTCAGCCCATAATAGACCATCAAAATCTGGTAGTTGCTTTGCAACTACTGACAGCACACCTACTTCTAAAATTGAATAATTAGGGCTTGAATTCCAAAGGGAAACGCATGCTTAAGCCGATACTTTTAGCGTTAATCAAGGATGAAATAATACCGCACTTTGAAAAGATTAAAGAAATAGGACAAAACTGGCCTATCCCTTGGTGAAAGTGGTAGAGAAAAGGACTGAAAAAATGTAGAAAGCAAAAATAGAAAGAGAGGCTACTTATTTGATATAGAATAGCTCTATTTTATTTCCCTTTTTCTTTGGTTGTAATTTCGAACAGTCATTCTCGTACTATTACTTTCTACGAAGGTGAAATACCTGAAGAGTTAGATTTACTAATTATAAACTTCAGTTGACTAGTGAAATAAGTCTAACGAAATTATTTTTGTGAAAATACACAAAATTTATTTTCGTGGCCTATATGGCTTGGAAACTTCTGATTTTGATGTGCTGGGTTTTCTTTTTCCAAGGCTTCAACACAAAGCTAAAAAATTCGATCACGGAATGAAGCGAAAACCGTCATCATCGACCATTGTTTTTTCCTCCTTGATAATACAAAAAGAAAGGGAACAGAAAGAAATAAATAAATAAATTGAATTTTATGAGCTGTGTAGATGTATACCCATTTAAGATTCTTCCTTCCAATTTGATAAAAAAATATTCAAATTCTCTTCCAATGTGGAAAGGCCTGTTCCCACCATGCTGCAAATTGGCATTTTAAAAACGTTTCTTGAAAAGTGTCGAGCCTACTTTTGTCCCTGTCTCAAATTTAACTCGTCAAGTCGAGGAAGGGCATAAGATCGATCCGCTAACGGAATCGACTGTATCACCATTGGAAGGAGGAATCAACGCGCTTCGAAATTTTTTCACCAAAAATGTCATGGACAACCTTCAAACGAGTCATATAATCAGACCTGAAACCTTAACCATCCATTGACTTTTTTGTTTTTCATAAGCCAAGATCTTGTGAGGTAAATTCAGCCTTTCGATTTACCATTAGATCGAGCAAATCTATCTCTAAAATAAGTGGCGATGAATCAACGAACGATCATTAAGAAACCCTCTCTACATCTTCAATGGTTAATGTAATTTAGTTTAAAGAAAAAAAAGAGTATCGGGCCATCATATTGAATTAGGTAATATGTCCTAGTAACATTTGTTCATAATGAGTGATGCAAACTCAAGGCGGAGAAAATTACTGACTTAAATTACTGTGTATCCGTTTTGAAGTTAAGCTCTTCTACAACCTATTTTTGATTGGCAAATGGCAGGAGAGATTCTCAAGAGGGAAGGTTCCAAGAAGTTCTCTTTCTATGAGGTAGGATGCAATGATCATTGGCGTGGCATAGCCTTTCAGTTTGAAAGAAAGTTGATGGGAATAACTTGTAGTTGGGTTGTAAAGTGAGCGAATTTCAACCATAAAGGAAGAAAAAGGAGAAGTATATGCTCCAATTTTGGTAATGAAGAGTGATGAAACGTGCACTTTGGGGCGACTCATGGGCAGTACGATTGAACCTCAAATTCCCACATTTGGAAAAAGAGATCGTAAAGGGGAAGCTCCATGGGGGCTTTAGGTGCGCAACACTTGTCAACAGCAAGAAGAAGTGGTTCCAACCAATAGAATGCATATGCATGTCGCGGTGCCGTCGTGACGCTTGGCGGCCATACAACGACATTGACGTTTTGTTGACTTTAGCGGACAAAAAATGGGCAAATAGACAAAAAAAGATGCCTTGTGTTTCAACAAGGTTATTGGGAAATTATATGCCAAGGGTTGGAGCCACATGATTGGACGTTGTTAACTAGAATACATTGCACCATCTTCTTCTTCTTTTTTCCAGTCAAATTATTATTGTTTTTGCTTCATTTTGTGATATTCATAATGATAATAGTCGAATATTATGCATTTTTGGCTAGAAAATACAAAGAGAGGACAAGATGAACGATGGAGAATGCTGGCCGAGTGAGGAAACGCCAAAGGCCGATGCCAAAGTTCATGCACTTTGAGTTTGGGTTTGAAAAAGATCAATTTATGTAGTTTCCACTAATTAAAATTACCACATATTTCTTCTATATGATATTCATGAAAATGGAACCTTTTATTATCATTGCTTAAAGCAATTCTATGTGCAAACTTCACCCAATTCAGTAATTAAATATGTCTGCGCGCATCTCTATTCATACAAAATAAACTTTTGTTGCAGTTCCAGTTAACTTTCATCTTTTCGGAAAAAACAAATTATTGATGTGCCATTAATCCTTGGTAGCGAAGAATCAACATGGTAGTCCCAACTTTAGTTGAAGGGAGTTTTCTTGTTGTCTGTTTGTGGCAAAACTAGATGAAGAGATTGAAACCCTGACCTTGTTTTTCTTGGTTGGCCAACGAGCATTAATTTTTCGATCCTGAGCTTTGTCTTGAGGGTTAGGAGGAATGAACTTGGGAATGGTGGCGATGGACAAAGACAAAAGAGATGGGCCTAAAAGGAAATAACACACAGCTGGAGAGGATTGTCGGGTAGTGCCCCTTTTGTTTTATCTTCGAGATGATGAATTGGAGTTGGAATTGCCTTTGGTTTTTCAATTGGGACCCTCTTGTATCCCTCGTGTGGCCCAAAACTTGAAGACCCTTTTGGATTCTTTCGGGATGGGAGCATATATGAGGTGATGAAACTTGAAAGCGAGGGTTTTCCAGAGTGGTTTCTAACTAGTTGAAGTTGACATTTGACAAAAGAAGCTTTTCATTTTAGTGCCACTACAATGCCACAAGACATGCATTTGCTAGCTTTAATTCCATGTTTGGCAGCTCCATTATTAGCCTTTTTAAAGTTGCTGGGTGGACTCAAAGTTTTGCTATTCGAGTTCCAGATGTGTGCACATAAATCGATATTAATTTACCAATTAATTCACAAGAATGATATATTGATTGGGAACCATATTAATCTATACTTGAGCCGAACACTTGAATTTTGACTTGCATCTTACCCTTATTTATGAGGTTGATAGAGTGATTTATTAGTTAGAAATTTACATTACAATTGATTTTCTCATCGTAGTTAAAAAAAAAAAGGCACAAGAGTTCATCAAAATTTCTACTTATCTAAAGAAGCCAAAATCCATGCATTTATCTTTGGAAATCAATATCATTCAGCGGCCTTAACGCAACTAGAGAATTCGAAATAACTTAATAACTGGCCCTTGGTGTCATGCATTATCAGGATAGGGTTTTTGACATGTTTATAAATGATGACAATGCAACACCATTGTTGTTTGAATGTAAACAAAATGAATATGCAAAACAGAAAAGAAAAAACAGAGAAAAAACGAGAACGGTCAGTGCTAGGGAATCTGACATAATATGTATGTTCTAGCGAAGATAAGGACATGATATCCATGTATTGATGTTCCGCAAATACATACCTTCGGTAGAGTGATAATGGTTCAACATTTCATACCTTTGCTCATATTGCAAAAATTTAAAAAAAAAAAAAAAAAAAAAAAAGTACATCAAAATGATACAATAAAATCTGAGAAGTTGCCCTATTTTATTTCATTTATTTTTGGTAAAAAGCTAACAAAAACCCCAAACTTTACCTAAAGTAACAAATTTACCTCAATTTTTTTTTTTTTGAAAAATCCTAAACTTTGATAACTATGACACATTTACCCTAAACTCTATGACCAATAGCATTTTTGTCTTTTTTTTTTTTTTCTGTTTTTTCCTTTTTTCTTCTTCTCGCTTCCCTCCATCAACCATGACGGAGGGAAGCCGGACTTAGGCGAGGACGCCTTGGCCTAAGGTGTTGCCCTCGCCAGCCTAGGCAAGGAAAGCCCTCACCGGATTTGGCGAGGGTGGCTTTCGCCTTGGCCGGATCTAGCGAGGACAGCCCTCACCTGATGCCGACGAGGGCAAGGACGGCCGTTGCCCAACGTTGGCAAGGGATCTAGCAAGGGAGGCCTTCACCCAACCTAGTCGAGGGATGCCCTCATCCGATGCTGTCGCCCTCACCTAAGTTCACCATGGCCGGCGGAAGAGAGAAGAAGAAGAAAAAAAGAAAAAAAATTAAAATGTAAAAGACGAGAATGCCCTATAGTTTAGAATAAATGTGTTACACTGATACATATTCAAGGTTTTTTGTGTCACAAAAAAAAATGGGATAAATGTGTCATGGTTAGCAAAATTTTGGGTTTTTCATGTAAAAAAAAAGTTCTAGGTAAAGTTATCACTCTAGACAAATTTAGGGGTTTTTGGTGGCTTTTTCCCTTTATTTTTCTACATATCTAGCTAAAAAAATGCATTTAAAAAGGCCAACTGAAATCCCTCCAGGCAAAAATTGGAAATTACACCCACATACATACTGAAAATCTAAAGAGATCCAGGAAGGTCAGATGAAGAAATTGAATCTTCCAAACACTTATATAGAAATTTACACTTTGTTTGTTTCATAAAAAAAAAAAAAATGAATGGTTTGAAAAAAATATAATTTTTTAAAAAATAATTGTATGTGTCGTTTACAAAAATAAATGAATAAAATAATATTTTCAACATTCACAAAAATGTTCATACATAAATTACCGTTAATAATGAAAATAATTTTTATTGATTAATTATTTTAAATGATACAAAAGATATTTTTGAAAAAAATATTTTTAAAATTATATATTTTTTGCAAACTAAACGAAACCTTAATCACGTGTTCAAGCAATTGTCCACATCAATTCCTCTAAATTTATCGTACGAACCAATTCGCGTATGGACAAGAACAGTAGTAAAATCACATTATGATGGTCTCAGTGGAGAGGAAGATGATAAGTGGATGTGACCCATCATGCTATTGCTGGGACACCAATTCCTCCATCTTGATAATAAATCTCTTTTGTTTTCTTCTGGCTTAATATACATATACATTTATGCATATATATACATACATACATACATACATACATACATACTGAGAAATTATTATGATATATAATATTAGGAGCAATAACGGTCCATTAAGATAAATCTATATTATTTACATTTCACTTTTAAAATCTCTGCAAATAAAGTTCTCTGTGAGGTCAGGCCCGTGTCCATCATGTTGCGCAACATGATGAACTTAAAAATTATGTCATGAGACTTATACTGCACAAAATCACGCGAGATTGTTATCCGGCTCACATTAAATAATGTTTGTACATCACCTAAAAATAAAGCTTTTGATCGGTACAATCGTGTTAGATTCATTTTTTCCTATTTAAAAAGCTGCTATCTCCATCATGAACATTATTAGGTCTAATTTACTCTGCAAATAATGAGAAAATTACTCATACTCATCTTTTTGGCATGCCATTATAGACGTATCTATCAACGCTATTATCGTCTTGAGATTTCTGTGTGCAGCCAAATCCGCAAGGTGACATGTCGTATGATGTTGCCAAATCACGCGAGATTAGCTGTCACTTTCCAACTTTAATCCAATTTGGACACTCTCGCAATTTGATGGGTAGTACATTTGATGCACTGTTGTCAATATTGGTTGTCAAGTAGTGAGTCTCTGACCATGCTAGACAAATAATGCTATTATATGCAAAAGTTTATTTATTGAATTGATATGCCAACTGGCGTGGCATGTTGAATATATTTCACTTGTTAAACGACTCATTTGTAGCTAATCACGTTACTTAAAGCCCCACTTGGCAAAGGATTAGGGCTATGTTTCCGGACCGATCCTAATTATATTTGGATAATTGATTTTTATTTTTATTTTTTTGTTTTCTTCCTGCTTAATATACATGTACATATATAAAGTTAGGAGCAAGGACAGTCCATTAAGATAAGTCAATATTATTCACATTTCACTTTCGAGATTGCTGCAGTTTTCTATGAGGTCAAGTCCCTGTCCATATTGCCCAACATGGCGAATTTAAAACTTAAGATAAGCTACTAGAAGTCTTAAAACTAGTTGCCAAAGTACAATTAACTGTAAAATTTTCAAAAAGTACAATTATGTCCTAAAATTTATCAAATTAATGTAATCAAGGTACTTATATTAATTTTATCCAACGTAACTAATGGGAAATACTAACTCTGCCCCTTTTTTTTTCTCTCGATTGTGGTGATGGCATCATTAAAACATGAAACATAAGGCCAATATGATGTCGTTTGAGTCCAAATCTGATTTTTAATACAATTTTTATTTAAATTATATTTAAAATAAGCAAACTTAAAAAAAAAAAAAAACAAAGAAAAAGGGGGAAAAAAAAAAAGGAAAACTAAGCCCTTCCCTATGTTTTTATTCTTTTTTTTCTTTCTTTATTTTTAAATAAAACTTAGGGGAAAATGCCCAACAATGCTCATTGTGGCATTTTTAACCTGATTTTTTTTTTTTTTTAATTAAAAACCACAAATAATGCCAACTATGATATATACCTTAAAATTTTTCTCATGACATAAAAAAAAAAAAAAAAAAACCAACATTTATACCTTTATGATAGATTGACCCTCTATCAAGGTTCCATTAGATATTTTTTAGTCAAAACATTGTCATTTTTAATTTATTTAAGCCACATGGGCACCATGTGAACATTGTTTGCTTTTGATATCAATGTAAGCAGATTTTTAATGGTCTTTATTGATAGAACTATGATGGACGGCAAATTTGTCACATAGGTACAAATTTGAAATTTGTTTATGTCACAAAAAAAAAAATTATGATAAATGTGTCATAGTAGACATAATTTAAGGTCTTTTGTGGCTTTACCCTAAAAACTTAATTAAAATTTGAATTTAAAATTAGATTTATACCAAAATGATGTTGTTTTAGTCACACTAGCACCATGTAGGATAGAGAAAATAATAAAAAATATCATGTCAACATTTTTCACTAGCCAAATTGAAGGGATAAGACATCATAAATGTTGTAACTTTCATACAATACTCATTCGAGTGTTAAAACATTTGTGGTGAATGTTTTTAAAGATTTATAATATTCAAGTGATCGATTGAAAAGTTATATAATACTCAAATAATCGGAAGAAAAAAAAAAAAACTATGACACTCAAATCAATGCTCAACATAAGTTATGGCACTCAAGTAATTGAAAAAAAAATTATAACATTCAAGTAGCTATTGTACAAAAGTTATGGTGATTGTGATATCATTTTCTCCTAAATTGAAGAAAGTCAATAAAAAAAGATTCATTGCACTAATTTGATAAGTTATAGGACTTAAATACACTTTTCAAAAGTTTTAGTATTCAATTATATTTTATAAAAAAATTTAGGATATTTAGTATACTTGTCCCTACAAATTATGTCACGAGACTTATACCACATGCAATAACTACATTTTGTGATTCAATGCACATTAGATGATATTCGTGCACCACTTAAAGCTAAACCTATTGGTTGATAATATCATGTTAGATTTATTATTTTCTATTTAAAAAGTTACTATCTCGATAATGAAAATTATTAAGTCTAATTTCCTATGTAAATATTGAGAAAATTATTCATACTCACTTTCTTTGGCACGCTATTGGAGACGTATCCATCAATGCAATTATGGTCTTGAGAATTTTGAGTGTGGCCAAATCTGCACGGTGACATGTCATGTCGTGTGCCAAATCACGCGACATTACATGTCAGTTTCCAACTTTAAGCAAATTTGGACATACTCGCAACTTGACAAGTCGTACATCCAGTGCATTGTTGTCAATATAGGTTGTCGAGTACAATGTACTGAAACTCTGACCATGCTGGACAAGTAATATAAATATGTAAAAATTAATTTACTAAATTGAAATGCCAAGTAAATGACGCGGGATGTTGAATATATTTTACTTGTTAAATGACTCGTTTGTAGCTAAAAGTATTACTTAATGTGTTATAAACTTGAAGCACTAAGCCGCACTAGAAAATTTTTTGTGGCGACTGATCATTTAAAACTAGATAGGTAAGAGATAGATATAGTAAATATAAATTACAGTTCCATGATTCGACAAACTTCGCATTCAACTTGTCACGTAAAGTATAATATCAATTCTTCAATAGGTAAATTTTGCTTCTTATACGCGCCGAAGGGACGAGGATTGAAATATTTTCAGATACATACATGCAAAGTCTTCACCGAAACTGGCTGTTTTGGTCCGACGGTTTTAGCCTTTCATGTTTACCTCGAGCATATACGGTCCATATTCCAAGCTCCTCCCCAGCAAAACCATGTCCTTTTACAAAGAAACCAGTGCTGTAGCGCGTCCATCTATCTGCATCAGCCTCTAACCACAACACCTTCTTTTAATATCAGTTCTTTTTCTTTTTTTTTGGTCGGACTTTTAGTATCAGGTTAAGAGGTGCAAAACATAGTCTTTTTGGACAAGACCACTCATTATTGTACCATGTCCATATCTATAGACATGAGAAATCTAGATATTTAAAAATTGGGAGCAGTTTTTCCTTATTATTAATCATGACAGTGACCAAGAAGTTAATTTTATTAGTGCAAGTTGTCTTTAGTCATCTTTCTTGTCGACAGCGATTTCGATCAATATTGCGCATATAGGACGGCGATCTTTTTTATATGTTATTTTAGTCCGGCTCCTACCCAGATTTCCTCACCCATCGATCCAAAAAAAATAATAATAAATAAATTCAACTCCAGATATTTTCTCCCTAAGGCGGTGCTGCTATTTTATGCATCTCGTTCTTTAGAGCGCATTCTCCAAAAGAGCATTACACTTGGCAAGTCCCAATAAAGCTGCATGATAAGGTCTGGTCCAATTGGTCCTGAGCAGGACCTTAAAAGGCTCTAATCACCGGGAAAGTTCGAATAGAGGCGAGTTTAAGTCTCGAAAAAGATTCTAACCCCATTACTCCTCATGTCCACAACCCCCTTATGGGGATAGGGGGCAGCCTGGATTCCCGCGACGCCTTTTCCTTGAAACACGAGGGTATAGTACAGGAAAATAAAAGGTCCAGGGGAAAACTCCCGGGTGGGCGGACGGTCCGATGAACAAGGCGAGACTATTCTTTGGGTTGAATTTTGGGGTCCCTCTACATGCCCCAGCCAAAACGCAAGTTACAGGTTCAAGACATCACTAATAATAAAAGGAAAGAAAAAGAAAATAAAATAGATATGAAATAGATTCTGGAGCGCTAAGAAGAGAGAGAAACAGGGAGTCAATTCAATGCGAGCTCAATCGCATGGCAACTGCCTAGGGATAGGACAATGGGTGGTGGCGCCCATCACCTTTTTGTGGAAAATGGCTTGTGAAGATGACTTGGGAGCAGTCTTCAATGGGTCGATTGAAGAGTACACAAAATAAGACAAAACAAAGAAGAATACACACTGCATATTTGCTGAAATTCCACAAAGCGATGCCGTAATAGAAGCGACGGTGTCTATGTCTTGACAGCGTAGACATGTGCACGACGTGATCGCATTGAATGGGTTTCGTTTAGTAGCTTCGAGCCCAATTATAGCTATGTCGTCGCATTCAAAAGTTTGACATGTGAATGGGAAATGAGTGAGTTTGGATTAAGATCTGTGTTGATTCCTAGTAAGTTAGGCTAGTGTCAAGGTTCAGATGAAGGGTTTTCTATAATTACACTTTCCGGTGACCATTTAACGTTCCTCATTACTAAGGTTGGTTTGGTTGTTGGGTGTTGCAGTCCCCACGGACTAAGCAAGTCGTGGGGCTAAAAAAATTTATACTTTTGACACGACAGATGCGATACTAAGAAATTCCTACATCAGCTTATAACAAGTAGGATATAAAAGAAATGAATGTCACATGTGGACTCTTAGTTGGATTATTAATGTTGTAGTAAGTGGAAGGTCTGAATTGTGTTTTTTGTCCTTAGTTTTTTAAAAGTGATTCCATTAGAATCAAATTAATAAGCATTTGTACGTAGATTGATTATATAGAGTGGCGAGGAAATATGTATCACCTTGGTAATCCGAGATTACATATCGGATAAATGGCATGTTAGAAATTTACTGAGTTGTGATTCTCCTAGCATCCGGTAACTTTTGTTGAATGTTTTGGTAAATTCATCATTGTTTTCAATGTTTAGAATAGACACTGATTTCCTTATTTATGTACCGTTACAGAAATTAGATAGCTTAGTGACTTATCAAAAGGCAAAAGATCGCTTCAGTGTCAAAGTTGGCGCTAAAATGAATATTTAAGTGCCAAAAGTTACGAAAGTGACACTTAAATACCAAAATCGGAATAAAATTGATCACTTAAGTACTAATCCGATCAAAATTCGGCCAAAATGTTGACGTGCGTAATTTCCGGTGAAGTAAGTGCATAATGGTGTCATTTTGCACGCCGACGTAACTAAACAATGCAAAAACAACGTCGTTTTGGTGCTAACGTGGTAAAAAATTAATATAAAAATTATTTAAATTAAATTTAAAACTAAATTTATTTAAAACATTTAAAAATACAAATACAAAATTAAAAAAAAAATCAAAACTATATATATTAAAAAAGGGAGGCGGCTAAGGCTTACCCTCAACCGCCTCCCTCCTTTATTTATTTTATTTTTTAAATTGTATTTTATTTTTATTTTTTAAAGAAATTTTGTTTTAAATTTCATTTAATTAATTTTTATATTAATTTTTACCACATCGGCACCAAAATGACGCCGTTTTGCACTTGTTTCGCTAGAAAATCTTCACATTAGTATTTTGGCCGGATTTTAGCCAGATTGGCACTTAAGTTATTCATTTTGCTCTAATTTTGGTACTTAAATGTCACTTTCGTAACTTTTAGCACTTAAATGTCCATTTGTGCCAACTTTTGGTACTCCAGAGTCTGGGTGTCCTTATCAAAATACTATTTTGGAACCATATGTTTACGCCACTTGTAACTTTTTAAACTTGAATACCTTCCTCCCATTCTCCACCAAGTATTTTCAACCGATGTCATAATTGTTTTTAACATTGGTTAATCATTCTTATCCTTTGTAACTCATATAAGTCTTCCAAGTACATCCCCTCTTGATCGTATGAAGCTGCTAAAGTGTTCAGGTTCTAAATAGGGAGCTTCAACTCATTCTTGCAAAGAAAAGAGAGCCATAGTCACATTCCTCTCTAATTTTCATTTTCCATCTTTTGAAGGTCCAACACTTGTGTTATTAAAGCCTCTAATTCAATCTTTCAAGAGTTTACAAATGGTTTTGTTGGCTTTATTCTCTTTTTTAAATTAGTTTTGTTGAAAGTTTGAAAGTTGTTAATCTTTGTTCTTGTTTATTTTGCCTTGAAGGTGATTAAGACTTTGAGTTGATAAAGTCCTTGTTAAAGGTAAGTGAAACTTTATGAATTAAGTTAGATTGTTCTACCTAGTACTCTTGATTTGATTATTTGATGGTGCTTAATTTTAGCTTAACTATTGAGTCGTTGTGTCCATTTGACTTGAACCAATGAATCTTCACGTACTGAGGTTAGAACATAATGGAAAATGCATATGTAAATTATTCATACTTGTCAAGCCTACATTTCTTGTGTCACACATAATGTTCTGGGGCAGTACAGAAGGTTAGGCTCTGACAAACCCATTTAATTTAGATAAATCAAAAGGAAAAGGTAAGGCGCGAAGAAAAGAATAACGTGGGCTTCATGATTGCAATTTTTCTAAGCCTGAACATAATAGTTTCTTGCAAGAATAGGCTTGTGCAAAAATCATATGTCTGATCGAAGAGTGCGGAAAATTATAATGCGTTTTGCGTTGGATACTTCAGTATGAACAAATTGACATCTTTAATTCAACTTTCCCAAATTTTCACTTCGCATTCACACTCGTGTTGTGTGCTAGGAAATACCAATACTTTTCAAGAACCTTTGTGTCGTGTCAAACACTCCAACATATGTTCGACACTCTCGTACACTCTCGAACACTCGATTAACATGTGTTAAGAAATTTAACACCCGATCGACTTTCTTGACATTCAAATCAAAATTCTAACATACGAGTTTTCAATACGTGATTCCGACATGTGAGATTAATTTTAAATTTTTAATAAATGAGGGATCAAAATATATATGAAAAAATAAATAATAAATAATAAAATAATAAATGCAAAAATAAGAAAAACCTATTATTCTTTTTTCTTATGATTCTCATTTCCCATGATATACGATTCAACCCCAAGTTTTTTTCTTTTCTCTTCTGACACGTTTGACACGCATATTCAAAATGGGAATTGCTTATATTTTTTTCCCTTCAAATTTTATGGATTATTGGAATGAAGTTAAATTTGTCAAATTGAAATAATGAATGATATTAATAAATGGTGGATTAATATTTTTAATGTAAATTCACTCTAGGCTTTTTTTATTATTTATTTATTCGTAAATTTAAATCAAATTAATTTGATTCAAATAATAATAAAAATGATAATTTATTATTTATATATAAAATATACATTTAATAAATAACGTCTCCCAATATATCAAAATTTTCTATTTTTTAGAAATGACATGTCGGCGCATCATATCGTGCTGTGTCGCATGTTACTTGTCGCGTGTCAATGCTACTTAGGTTGTGTGTTGTCTTATTGGTATCGATCATTCATGCCTCTATCTTTTCATAGGACATTGATGACATTCATGGTGGACAGTTAATCAAATTCAATCTTTTAAATCAAAATTAATTATTACTCGTTAGAACTGGAAACTCACAATGACAAAGTTTAGCGTGTGAGGATATCTCCTTTTTCACCGGTAGTATTAAGAGAGAGAAAATAAATAAATGGATATATATCACATATTTTGGATGACTTTGCTCAGTATCATGTCATTTCTTTGAGGAATTCAATGAAGAAGAAGATGTGGGGTGCGTTTGGTAATCATTATGTTTCTGGGAACAATTTTTGATCGAAAATGATTCGTTTTTATTATTTTCCAAAATAAATTCTAAGCCTTTGAAGGCGTTTGATAACTGTCCAAATTTTTCACGGCATAAAATTGCGTTTGGCATTGTTTTCAAAATTTCTAATTTACACTATTTTCTTCTAATTTTTAAAATAATTTTATTACTTTTTTTTCTTAACTTTATCTTCTTCCTTAGCTGGTCACCAACCTTGGGACGACCAGCGACCAACTAGACAAGAGCCGATGACCTTGCCGGAGGGTCATCGACCCCTAGCGAGGCCACGTCTCATTGGTTGAGCCCTAGTTGGGCTGGGCGAGGTTGAGCTCACCCAACCATCGGTGGGGCTCGACCTCGCGGTGGCCTGGCGAGGTCTAGCCCCACCGGCAGCTGGGCAAGCTCGGCCTCGCCATATCTAAGCAAGGTTGAGCCTTGCCTAGCCCGGCCAAGTGAGGTTCACCGGTGGCCAGGGGAGGCCCGAGTAAGCTTCACCGGTGGCTGGGCGAGCCTTTAGTGAGCTCCTCAAACCTCGCATAGGCCTGGTGAGCCTCCGGTGAGCTCGTTGAAGCTCACGCAACCTATCGCCAACGACCGGCGGCGGTGGAGAGAGAGAGAGAGAGAGAGAGAGAGAGAGAGAGAGGCCCCAAATGTTGACATCATGTCACCTAGCGAGGATTTATGGAGGAACATGAATTTAAAGTTTTTAAGATTCGTATGTGTGATGCATTCACTTGAACGTGCATTTTTGCAGGAAAAAATGACAAATGGTTTATAAAATTTGATCAAACATAAAAAATTGTCTCTAACTTTTTAAATTGTTCAATATCGTTCATGAATTTTTGAACATTTTCCTATAATCTAGGGATATTGAATATATATTAATAATTTAAGGACCACATTGAACAAATTTATAGTGTATAGATAACATTATATATTGAGCTAAAATTCAGGGATCGCATTATATAAATTAAAAATTTAGGGAAGAAAAATTATATGTGTTGTATTTTCTTTCCATGGCGTTTTCAACTGGTTTAGTACATGGACACTGCCATCGATTGAGCCTATGAATGGCCACATTCTACGAGCTTCTTGTTTTGGTCCGATGGTTTTGGCCCCCTTCATTTTTACGTCAAGCATACTCGGACCTCATTCCAAGCATCTCCCCAGCAAAACCATGTCCTTCTCCAAAGAAACTAGTGCTTTAACGTATTTATCTGTCTTCATCACCCTTTAACCACAACACCTTTGAGGTGAGAGGCGCAAAACATAGCATTTTTGGACAAGACACACTCATTATTGTACAACCATGTCCCTATCTGTAAACACAAGTAATCTAGATATTTAAAAATTGGGAGCTGTTTTTCCTTCTTCTTGATCATGACAATGACCAAGGAGTTGATTTATTAGTGCAAGTTGTCCTTTTGTCATCAATCTCGTGGACAGCAATTTCGATTGCCATCCGTTTTATATGTTAGTTAAGTCCGGCTCCTGCCCAGATTTCGTCACCCATCAGTTTATAAAAAATTAAATTCAACTCTAGATATTTTCTCCCTAAGACAATGCTGCAAATTTATGCATCTCGTTCTTTAGAGTGCACTATCCAGAAGAGCATTGCACTCGGCAAGCCACAAGCGAAGCTGCATGATGAGGTCTGTCCCATGAACAGGACAAGAGTATATATTCTTGGGGATGAACTTTGGGGTCCCTACATACCAGGGCCAAAACACATAATACAGATTCTATAGATCACCAAAAAATAAATGGAAAAAGAAAAATAAAATAAAATATATATATATATGAACTAGATTCTGGAAGGCGCTAAGAAGAGAGAGGAAGAGGGAGTCAATTCGTTGTGAGCTCAATCGTATGGCACCTGCCTGGAAATAGGACAATGGGTGGTGGTGCCCACCACCTTTTCGTGGAAAATGGCTTGTGAGAAGGACCTGTGTCGAGTCTTCAAAGGGTCGATTGAAGAGTACATACACTACAGAGAAGGATATTGATTGTATATTCGCTGAAATTCCACAAAGCGACCGTAATACAAGCGACGGCGTCCATGTCTTGACAATGTAGACATGTACATGATGCGATTAATAGCTGCGTGCTCAATTATGTACTGCAGAACCACGTTTTAAGCTGAGAGCCTACAGAAAACTCGCATGCTAACTATTCATTCGTGCATGGTGTGACCATAAGAACCCTCTGTCTTTACGAGAAGCGTCGTTATGAAGTTAATGAATCCTAAGACCGTCCAATTATAGCAAACTCATCGCGTTCAAAGTTTGACATGTGAATAGGAGATGGGTGAGCTTGGATTGAGATATGTAATGATCATCAGTTAGTTAGGCAAGTGTCAAAATTCTGATGAAGGGCTTACTATAATTAGATTGTGCGGCGACCATCTAACGCTCCTCATTACTATGGTTTGGTTTGGTAGTTGGCTATTGCAGTCCCCACGGTCGACTGAGCTGATCGTGGGCCCCTAAGGACATTAATGCTTTGACACAGAAGGTCAGGCTTTGGCAGATCCATTTAATGAGACAAATGAAAAGGAAAAGGGAAGGGCGCGAGAAAAAAGAATAACTTGGGCTTCATGATCGCAAATGTTCTAAGCCAGATATTCATAATCTTTCATTGGACGAACAGGCCCATGCCGATATCATATGTTTGACTGGGGAGCGCATGAATTATAATGCGCAGTGTGCTGGACACTTCAGTCTGAGCAAATGACATCTCTAATCTACATAATAACAATAGATTTGCCTAAATTGTCACTTAGCGCTCACACTTCATCTTGTGTCGTCGTACTGGTACCAGTCATTCATGCCTCTGCCTTTTCATAGGACATTGCCTATGTTCACGATGGACAGTTCATCAGATTCAATCTTAATCGATACTGAGCATTGGTGGTTAGGACTGGAAACTCACAATGAAGAAGTTTAGCATGTGAAATTATCTCCATCTTTACCAGCTGGTATCGACTGAGAAAAAAAATGAATGAATTCATAATACATACCATGAGTCACTTTGCACAATATCATGTCGTTTCTGGGAGAAATTCAGTCAAGATGAAGATGTAGCATTCCTACCATCAATGGCGAGAACAATTGCTACATGCACAAAAACAATATGGGCGAGTGTTTGCAACAGTCTAGACCTAGCATTGCCTATTTCCTGTATTTCCTCGTATGTCTCACCTCTGCCTGCTGCTCTTTCAGGCAAAGAAAGAATTTGTAGCTCAGTCAAAAGAATTCACTTAGTTCCCTACCTTTTTCACCTTCTCTTTCTCGCTCCCCTCATACCTAGAGGATCAATCCTTCGCCAAATATTAGCAGCCAAAAATGAATACTCTTCATCGAACAAGGTCCTCATACTATTGGAACAACAGTGGCAAGCTCTTTTTCTGGGACAGCAGCCTTGATGGTCTTCAAAGACTCCTCTATATCGTCGCAGAGCTGGTGAGGATCAGGAATCACATCCGGGTCAACTGCTACTGCAATGGTCATCTTGTTGACATAGCTTTGAAAGTGTATTGTCAATGCCTGCACAAGAAATTAGCTTCCACATCATCTTAGAATGAGACATTGAAAAGCAGGTGCAGATTTGGAGATGGACTCCTAATAATATAAATACTGGATACCAGAGAAGAAGACAAAATAAATTTCAAACTTCGCATACATGTGGATGGCCGTAAACACTGGGAGCAAGGAAAGCTATTGGATGTCCATAGAAGCTGATCTCTTCTTCTGGACCAATCACATTAGAAAAGGCCACAGTAGTGTTGGAAAGGAATCTGTGTGCAATTGCAGATGCCACCTGTTCACATCGAGGGAATAGACAGACAACACCAGCATTAGAGACCAACAGTTTTTCCTTCTACATGCCATTCTCACTTCCTACAACTAATGCTATAGTTGAATGAGAGATACACAGAAGCACACTGAAATGCAAGACAAAAAGGAAAAGTCCATATGCACTCAGATTTATATGTACCTTGACACCAAATAGCTTTAGTACAAGTTCCGCACATACGAACGTTATTATAGCTTCCAGTGAGAGCTTCTTGCGATCTATCGTTGCTTTAGCTTTGCGAACATACTCTAATGGGTCATCTTCTGAACCTATGCTGAAGGGAATGAGAATGTATCCAATCCAATTGCCCCACTTGCACTTGGATTTTTTGACCATCATATCACTCAAAGCCTGTTACACGTTAATGCGGGATACGGGTATTCAAACAAAACAGTTCACACAGGGAAACTCATAGAAATGCTCTCCCATTTTGAAACTCGTACCTTCTATCAAGTGTTCAACTATAAGCACATTTATGCGTACCATCATTCATCTATTTACTTTAAGAGGATGACATACAAAGCAATTCGTCTACGAGGAATAAAAAAATTAAAGGCCCGAGATAAAAGCTGGCAGTGCCAACAACTAATGTCAATATCTATTGGATAAGAATATCAAATTGTGTGAATTATATAGGCCTAAAGCAGAAACAGCCATTTAGAACTCACAAACAGAATCTATTTGACTTAGTTTTGTCTTAAGTATTATGCCAATTCAACTGTTGTAGTTAAACAGAAAGATGAATTTCAAATATTGCATAAATTTCCCTTCCTTCTCTTGCAAATCAGAGACACATTCTGGAAACATTATTTACCTGGATTCCCGCTGTTGGTCTTAAGTTTATGAGAACAGTAGCCCTAAGGCGCATATTTTTTGGAATGTTCGATTTCTTCTTGGAATTTTGGTCTTTTCCACTCTCACCTTCTGAATAAAGCGACTGACCTTGTTAGGCAGGATTTTTGTTTTTCAATACTAAGAGTATGCAATCTGAGCAAGAATCAACTCACCATATCTTCGATTCAGATACCGAGACAGTCCAGCTTGAGTCACTCCCAGCACAACATCATTGATGGTCTAAAAAGCAATGCAAGATAGAAGAGTGAATATCAGAATCTGAAAGAATGTGCCTAATACTACCGTGAAATAGAGACCTGGAGAACATAAATCTCAACTTTCGTCCAGTGTCATAAACACTGCAGTACTGTGGAAAGTCCAAAATGAAGGAGATTAGGCCGGGATTAATGTTGGTGCCACAGACGAAAAGAACCAGGAACTAACACAGATTTTTGCATATTTCTCGAAGAAAACAATGTGCCAAGTAAGTGGTGCATTCTATGTATGCCAGCTATACGTCCAGTCTTTGTTAACCCTATAAGTTGATGACAAATTTCTTAGTAATTTGATGATAATTTTACACAGCAAAAACAAAGCAACTGCTGCTCATGTATGCATATAAAAATCACTCTCTTATCTAAGTACATCTATAGTATGATGATGAAATTGAGTCAAAAAGATGCAGCAGCATAAGCTTGATAAAACTAACCATATTCAGTGCACTCTTAACGAGTTTTATGTCATCCAAACTGACTGTCCGGTGCACAAATCTCTTGGTAGTTTTTGCAACCCCTGGTCCACCTTTAACCAGGCTCTCTGTATCTTTCAGGAAACAATATGTCGCCACAAAAACCAAGAAGTCTACAATAGTGTTCCAAATTAACCTGAACATTGAGCACAAGGCCAAAATGAACCACCAAAACCCGCCTGAATTCTGTGTTCCCGCATGTTTCTTTCCAGGAATAGTAGGTAGTGCTTCTGGGTCAGCTGTTTTCCGTGTACAAGCCAGGAGCAGAGACATAAGCGACGCGCCGTCGCCCATCGAGTGGTGGATGCGGAAAATCGCCACAGCCTCAGCATCTGAAGTCTTGACATTCAGGAGATGAAGCTCCCACAGCGGTCTGGACATGTCCAGAGGTGTTTTTGTTAGATAGGAAATATAGTCCTCCACGAATCGGTCTGGTGTGTCCATGTCAGGGTCCACATCGGGAACAATAACATGCTCATCTAAGTTCATCTTCGTCTGAACCCACTTCATTTTTCCACTTCTCTTTATATCTCCCACCTTCCTTCCCACAACCAACAAAACAGCAGAGATGGATATTAGGGAGGCGGCATTTAATCACAAGGTCAATACATATCGGGGTGAAAGCTCCAGTTCTCGGACGCAAACAATTTTAGAGCATTCTCCTTTTACCAAAAAAAAAAAACAATTTTAGAGCATTCTCAGTTATATTTCATTTGAATGGATTGCCAAGCTGGGGCAATCTAAGAGTGTGGAAAAACCATATGGGAATTGTACAATTTAGTTTCCTTTGCAGCCAAGTGTAGTCAGTGGTCAATGCTTTTCTTGTGTACTCCCTTCCCATTTCGGTTCTTTGGGGATTTATTGTCCTAAAACAATGCGGCAGCTAATACTGTTGTGGCCTAGACAGCATAGAGCAGAAAAAGGAAAAGGACAAGGGCAAAGTCGCCCGTCAAACTCTACATCCTTGCTTTCCCAGAACAAGAAAATATAAAAGAAATATAACACAGAGTATTCGGACAGAACCATCAGTTTTAACCACAAAGAAAGAGGCATCAAGAACAGCCTTTTCCATTTGGGTCATTAGCCAAGAACATGGAAGAACAAGAACTTTATTAAATTTTGGAAAGTAAAAAAACAAGAAGAAATGAAGAAAACGAAAGAACTGGACGCACCATTTTACTGGAGAAACGAGGGTGCTTGAGCAGAGTCTCCTCCAGCCCTGCTTTGACCACGCCCGGATTGATCCTCGTCTTGCAACCCATGATCGCGAGTATGTAACAGTTGAACCTCGGCGCGTGGAACAGACGAGCCGCCGGGCTCAACTTCTCCGCGCCTCCGCCGCCGCCCCCCGCCGCCGCGGGGCCGTTGACCGCCGCTTCTCCTCCTCCCCCTCCAGCTTCCGTCATTTCGATTGCCATGACTCCAACCTACTCCCCTAAACTAACTCCATCGAGCCATGGACTTTTAAACCACCCATCCTGTTTCTTTTCCCTTTCCTTTTTCCTTTCTTGGATTCAAAATAATGCACGAGTCCAAGAAGATGAGCTGGAAAATCTCTTCAATTCGAAGACTGCGCCTTAAGCTTCGGAAAGAACCGACCCAATTCGCGAGTCAAAGCAGTCGGTCTTGGAAGCCGACCTTCTAGATATACAGCGATCCCGGCGTCTTCAGTGGCACCGCGAGCTCGTCACAAGAAAAGCCCATCAATCCAAGAAGCCCGACTAGTTCCGCTCCGCTCCGCTCCGCTACGTTGACGCAGCCGTCGGTCTGGATCGCGGGCTGCGTTAACCTCGCGTGCCCGCAACGGGAAGCGCCCGATGGTGGGGCTGCCTGGGTACTGAGATTCTTCCGACCATGTGCACGAATCGACTGCTTCTGCCTTCTCGGTGGATTTTATAGGACGCGATGCGAGCGTGTCGTCTTGCGCCTTGCCGTTTCTTCTGTTTTTAACCAGAACGATGTTCCTGCAAAACGCCCGAGGGAATAGAAATCTGCCGTCGACCGCGGTAGATTCCTCCCTTGTTGTAATGACTGCGCGTGCGTGCACGCCTAGATTCATTTGCATGCCTAAACTTCCATTCTCAAATTTTAGTTAATGAAAAAAAAATTATCATTTTTTCTCAAAATGTAATTTAGGCTGAACTTTGCCCGAGTAAGTCGTTTTCCATGACATTTATGTGATAGAGAATGTTCCATTGTCCTGTGATTAAAGTGATTTCACTAATTACAACCATGTTCTACATCACTTTTGCAGTTTTATTATCAAAAACTCTAAAAATTACTTATCCGGATCTTGAGTTTGGCTATCGGAAGGGAAGAGTGCAAGTGTCGGTAAATCAAGTAACATCAAGACTTCAAACCCGAATACCAAGCAGTTAAATTCATTGGCCAACCTAGGGGGGAGCCAACGGTGACCCCTGCTCCTTAGGTCTCCAATTTTCTTTTTTAGTGTTAGGATAAGAAGTTAATCAACAAATTCCACATATATTTTTAGTTTAGCATCTCACCTTGCATAATTCAAAATTATCGATTTGCCATTACTCAGGCCCATAGTTCGGCTCCATGCTAGCACACTTGGATCTCAGGTCCAATTGCCAAGGACTTGAAAATTTTGGTGGCCGAGATGGCTCGACGATGGAGAGTGAGGGGAAGTTTCAAAAAGCCGAAGCCTACATGGATTTTGCAAATCCAAGACTATAGGTATGTTACCACAGAATTTCTTTCACTAGACTCATTATCCAAAGTAATGAACCTTTTTTTTTTCTTGGAAAAATAAATAACCATAATAGAAATTTGGTTTTTTCTTTTGGCAATTTAGATTTATCGAGGGCATATATGTTAAAAATTGCATGTAATTATGTCTGTGATGTTGAGATTAAAGAAGAGTTGACGGTTGGTGTGGTCTGGGATTTGACTTGTAGTTGTCAGGTAAGACAAGACCAACGGTCGCTACCCTATTGGCCAAACGTGGCACTCACGTTGATGTCTGATCTTGGGCATTCTGTATTAGATTTGCTTTTAACATCGTGATTCCGGCGTGGGTCTTAGATGAATATATTAAATTCCAATTTATGACAGGGTAGTGTGCTGTCAATCTCGTGCTCGGGAGTCTTTCGCCTCCCATGATGAACACACGCAACTTAAGATATTTGAACAACTCGCGCTCATAAGTTTTCCATCTCTTAATTGTTAAAGGAGATTTGGATGAAGGATTAGCAATGGAATATTTGAGATTTAAATAAAACTTAGTGATCTTTTTATGAAATAAAAAAATTAGGATAGAATTGGACTTTGGTCTAAAATCAGGTTTTTCTAATGGAAAAGTCATTGGAGGCAAATTCAAGACTCAAGTAAAATCTTATGAATTTTTTATTGAACTCTAGAAAAAGTTTCTTTCATAAAAAAATAAATGATTACCTGCAAAAATTTTCTACATTTATAAAAATATTTAAACATAAATTATCTGTTGATAATGAAAATACTTTTTATTGATTAATTATTTTAAGTAATTATTTTTAATAAAATATTTTTAAAATTATTTATTTTTTCTCGACACAAACGAAGGTTAAATCATGTTTATATTTCGAGTAGAAGTGGCAAATCTCAAGTTTGAAATATCCCAATCTGTAATAAAAGTCATGAACTAACCGCTACTCCTAGCCTTAACTGCGCAACGTGAACTGACAGGTTGACGTTCTAGGGAGCGATGGCGAGTTTTCAATGCGACCCGCCGGGGTTCGAGGACCAGGAGCAGACTGACTGGAAAGTAAAACGACATTTGCGGCCGTGCGTCCGATAATCCCCCCAGCGAATCCGCCCGCGCGTCCGATTCTCACCGCCGATTCGTACTTGTACAACATCCAAACTTTGACAGAGAGGCAACGAACGACAGTGTACCCTGGTCCTGGATCTACTCCCACCATTCAAGCAGTATAGTATAGCCGGAGTTACTGACACGAAAACGTGAAGGCATTTATCGTTTCCGGTCCTGTTTTGTACGGCGGTCTTTGGAGGGCAGGCGAATGAGGGTCGAGTCCCAAGGCACCCCACGACTTGTTTTTTCAGGCCATCTAAAGCGTGGATGATTGGCGTTCTTATTTCTCCCGATTTTTATCCTCTTGTTTCTTTTTTTTTAGATGATCCAGAAACTCCCGTAAGCCAATAGTAGAGTAAATCTAGTAACGCTAGCGAAAGACTCATCATCCCGACGTCACACTTAAGATTTCAAGCGATCAATTCGAACTCTTCCCTTTCATGAGAAAGAGAAAGCTCAAATCATCTTGGCCACCAAAATGGTGGTTATTCTCTTGTTTCTTGAAACAAGAAAAGAATAGAAGTTTGTTTGTAACGTCAATTTATTTTTTTTATTCTCGGAATAGAAAAGTAATTAAGGAATATAATTTAAAAAAATAGAAGTCTTTTTTTTTTATCATTTTCTTTTGTTTTTCTTCCTTGTTGTGGCCACTGCCGATCCCCTCTAGCTGCCCATGGACACTGTTGGTCGACTGCTGGTAGGTGACTACCACCATCGCCTGACTGTTGGCAATGGCAACCGTCTCTACCACCCATAGCCCACCGATCAACGATTGTTGCCCGACCATCATCGCCACCACCCGACCATTGTTGCCGCCACCCGATTGCTAGCAACCAACCGCCGCTCGTCGCCACATGATCGCCGCTTGCAGTTGTACGACCGCTGACCGTCACCGCTGATCGTTGCCATAAGCAGCCACGAGAAGGGGCGGTGGCCAATGGGCTGTGGATGGCAATCTTGCGATGACGGTCAGTGGCAACGATCGACAGTTGTGCGACAGGTGGCGGTCTTGTGATCGGTGAGCAAGAAAAATAAATAAATACAAAAATTTATAAATTGTACCAAACACATTTTTATTCTTTTTCTATTTTAATAATACAAATTTTGTAAGATTACCAAATACTTTATTTTACTCAAAAATTATTTTCTGGAGTAAAAATTAAAAAAAAAAAAAACCATTTCTAAAAAGAAATAATTTTCTAAAATAAAAAGTTGCCATAAGCAACCTTAAGCAGCTGCTGTTGGTTTCCTGGTGCTCTTTGGTGGAATTTTGACGCGGGGTTGTGGACAGGATAAGGACAGATCAGGCTGAAAGTGAACCGCTTTCAGCCCGTTGGTCACCGGTCGGAATTGAATGGGAGCACCAGATTCGGCAGATGATGCAGTAAAAGTACATTGACCATTTTATTCCTTGCTCTGGTTTTAAAAAAACTCGAAGATAATATGGGGAAAAAAAGCTGCACCATTATTTATAAAAAAGTAGAAGAATGTATGCGTCCCATACAATAAGCTTCTGCTCCAGGCCTCCAGTTGCAGTCCACGGAGAGCAACCACAGGAATTCCGAATGAGTAAATGAAATTGCTGATTCCGGTAGATCAACAATTTTTTGTTTGAATTGACTTAATATGAATTTGCATACTGATGGGAGGAATATCAGCAAATTTATTCTTTCGTAGGAGTATTATGCAGCATTCGATGCCATGTTAATATAATTGAGAATTCACTTGCGTGCATTCACTTACTAAATGCTTAGTATATCTTGTCAGGCGCCGAAACAGCTTTGTCCATGTGGAACGTGCGAACTGGGCAGCAACTCACGGTTCGCTTGCCTTCTCGCATTATGTTAACTGCCATAACGATAAGTCAATGCTCTTGGCAACTAACCACTACTTGTTTTGGTTTTGAACTGTCATACCCCTGTTCTGCTCTCCTCATGCAGATATTTGCTTCCCAACTGTCATTCTCTTAGCTTAAGGTTTTTCTTGTAGTTTATTACTTACTACATGTGCATCACGCCATCCAAGTATTACTCGAAAGGACTCTATTGAGCTCTCAATATTATTATGAAGATTGACTTGCAGATTATATCTATAGATATCCTCCAAAACTATGTTTAATAACCATTTCTTAGAGCAATGTATAATTGGAACCCCCCAACAAATTCCTGGAGAAATTACTCCCATTGACAAGTAGGCCAAGGACCATATTTAACTTGACCTTGAATACGCCAATGCAAAAATCAAAATAACATGTTTACATGGTACCTCAATTATAGAAATGTTGGAACAGGTATAACTTGGTGCCAGTCCCACGCATTCAACGGAATCTGCATGAGCATCCATAGAATTACGACCCGTTGGAATCAGTAGCATATGTCATCAGATTGTAAATGCACTAACTGGTTCAGCTATAGGATAGCCACATATCCAAATTATAATAATCGCAAGGGCAAAGACATGATGCATGGATATAATTAACCGAGCAACAAGTTTCATCACAATACCAAATACAAAGGATCGGAGAAGACCGATACTACCCAAAAGTTTTTTACAAGATTGAATCAATTGATCTGAAATTGCAATATCAAATTTGAATTAGTCAACATTTTATCCACACTTCCACTGCACCACATCCTGATTAAATCAACGTACCAGAAGTGGTTCCAGGTTAAGGATATATAGTAATCCTGCATTTCCACTGAGGCAAAAGAAGAAAAAGAAGAAGAAGAGAACAGGAAATAAGATCCAACCCTTACACTAGATATATTGACAAGGCGAACAGAACCATCTCTTGCACAAGTAACAGCAAGACTTGAATCAGAACTCATCGTCATGCATGTCAATCCTTCAGCATGGATAACCTAAAGCAGAACGCATGAGATGTCAAGTATCTTGGAAGGAACGACTAAGGCTGCATACACCACTCTCCTCTGACTTCAGATACCACATCTTTAATATCTGTCAATCATTTTTTTTTTTTTTTTTGTAGTGCTTTTTTCTTCCAATACAGACAAAATTGTGGACATTATATAAGGAGGAATGTGATAATGGGGAGGAAAAGAATCAAAATTGATTGAGCTTTCCAAGTATCAACTTTCAGATACGTGGAATAAAAACTAATTCAAGCTTTGACTGGTGACTTTTGAGCATGTCTAGATCACTGAAAAGACATCCCAGCTAAATAGACAAATGATAAAAACAAACTAAGCCTTTCGCCAATAAGCACGGTCTGCTATATTCCAGATAAATAAACAAAAAGAAATGAATCGATTAGATGTGATCGTCTAAATGTGCTTCTTTAACAAAAATCTAATTCTGGGCCACAGTCAAATAATCCATATCCCACAAAGCTAATAGGAATTCCTATGGAAGCAGAAAAAACTAGATGTCTCATGATAAGAGTTCCAAGGATTTTGCTACTCCAAGCAATACTAGTTAAAGAGGTAAAACTAAGGCCTATGACAGTATCTTATTGCATTGAATTCCTGATGTACAAAGAGACTAAAACAAAGTGATGCGCATATTTTAGACGAATGCAAGGCCTTTCTCATTATGTTCAAGATCCTGTAGCTCATCCAGTTATCTACAAAACATACATCTTTTCGGTAGCTGATCAAATCATATGGTAATGATTAAAAACTTAAAATAGAAAAACATGATCAAAGTGAAGTCTTTCATCATCTCCCGAAACTCTGACATAACACCTTAAAAGTTACTTTCCCAGGAAGCTACTTCCAAGTTTGCGATAACTGTCTCACCAAATAATAGTATAAAAAGAAGACTTCAAACTAATGAGGGGGCGAAGCGTACCTTTTATGACATGAGTGTTTTCCCCACTACTGGGATTTTAAATTCTCCTAGTCGCATCATCAGAGCCGGTACAAATTGTTTTATCTAGGTAAACAGGAGGTGGCCTATAATAAGGAAATGCCATTGTGTCAATGATGACCAAAAACATGTTTCACGGTACAAGATATCAAAGTAGAGACTAAATAAGTACCATCAAGAGTGAAATCTCCGCTAGTTACATTGCTACCAGGTCCAGAGAACATATTCAAGTATCAACTCTTGTCAGCATTGCACATCCAAATTGTCTGAAAGCTTTATTGGATTTGGGCTTAAGGCCCTGTCCGCCCAAGCTGGGCCCAGAAAGCCCGGCCCACGGGAATAAGGCCAGTGGGAAGGGAGAGGTATAAAAGGGAGAGAGAGAGAGAGAGAAAAGAGGTTGGTTGAAATCAGAATTACGCACGTCTTTTCTCTCCCGCGCGTTTTCTCTCTCAAAAGAACGAAGAGGCATACGGCTTCCAATTCTTCCTTCCAAGGCTTCATCGACTCGGGTCGACCGGATTCTCTTCCTCCATTGGCGTCGGTGTCTAATCTGTGGCTAACAAGGTACGCTCGAATCCGTGGTGTGCTTTACGATCGGTGATACGTGTCGTTTTCTTGGGCTACGCTTCCACTTGAGTTTAGGGGTTCGATTTAGTGTCGAATTCAGGTTTGGGGGATCCGTTATTCCCTACATTGGTATCAGAGCCCTAGTTCACGTTTTCCCGATCAATTTGATGTGTTTTTGATTGATTTTTCGCAAAAAGGACTTCGGCCGTACGGATCGGGCGACAAATCCCGACACCCGAGACTTCTTCGGTCATTTTTATGAGTTTTCGAATGTCAAAAACAAATTCTGAAAGCACAAGGAGAAAGGCGACGTCGAGACGAGTCTGGAGATGCCTCGAGCGCCGCCGGGCGACACCGCACGCGCCTACACGCGCGGCCGGAAGGCGCTGCGCGTGGGCGCGACGCGCCCGGAAGCGCTCGATCACTAGGCGCGTGCGGCACACGCGTCGGTCGGCGAATCGGCGCGCGAGCGCCGCCGGCCAGCGAACCGGCACGCGCCGGTCCGCGGACCGACGCGTGCTGACGTCATCATGACGTCACCCAACGGTAAATAACGGCCGGGGTGACGTCGCCGATGACGTCGGTTGGTCTTGCGGCGACCCGACCCGCAACTCGACCCGACCCGACCCGGCCGACGATGGCACGCGCGCGCACGTGTCGGCCGACGTCTGCGTGATGTCGGCCCAAGCATGCGCGCGGCACGTGCCGGCCGACGTCTGCGTGACGTCGGCCCAAGCACGCGCGCGCGCACGTGCGTCGGTCCGCGCGAGCGGCCCGACCGGCTCGTCCGGTCCGACCGGTCCGTCGACCGACGACCGTTGACCTCCGTTGACCGTTGACTTTGACCGTTGACCAAAAAAAAAAAAAAAAAGAGGAAAAGAATGTGTTTCTTTTTCAATTAAGTCTATGTGGATTATATGTAATCCCTTATTTGTTCTGCATTTGTTGCGGGAACAATGCCTCCCACGAGGGCGCGCACACTTATTCGCGCGATTCTGGGTGAACAAAAGGAAAGGCATGTCTAGGCGATGGGCGGGCGGCGATCATCGATGGGAGAGCGGTGACTTAATTGATCACGTCCTTGAAGTCAACGTGAAAATTCAAAAGGTCATATGGAATGGTCGTCCAATGTCACAGTCAGAGATGGTGCGATTTTTCATAAACACTCTTCCACCCGAATGGCAAATGTGTTGAATCGCATATGGGATGTCAACGGAGTGCTTCCTATAAGAAAATTGTGATGGATTTTGCAAATGAATATTCTTGTATTGTTTCAAGGGAAAAGATCAAGAAATTGAAGAAAATAGGATCTTTCCCAGTTCGTGTGCTGACTTGGTGTTAGTTGTATTGACTGATATATGTTAAGTGTGATTTGTGGACATATTATGTAATGATTACTACCTATTTGTATTGATTGAAAGCATTATTGTTTTATTGGAATTCAATTATTTGTTGCTTTTTCATTATTCTTTGGTTCTTTGTGGGTAATTAGGCGAGGGTAGTTATAGAAGTTTTTGTAACTTCATAGAATTGATTTTGCATATGACAATCATATTAATGATAATTTTAAGTTAGGATTTTTGGAGGATAATTGGAAACGTAGTGACCTTTTGATTCTGAAGCCTTACTTGAAATTATTCATTAATATGATGGGTCTATGCAAATAGGGATGCATAAATGATAGGCATTAATAATTCGTGCATATTTGTCGATGTGTTCGGATCAATGGCTTGACCACAAAGAGCATAGTTCTTTGAGCCGAAACAAAGGTGAAAAGCTCACTTTGGAGACAACTATGAAATTTGGCAAATGAAAATCCAAATATGTCTTTGGAAGAGCAAGAATCTCTTGAGGCTCTTGTCATGACCATGGTAGAACCCGAAGAGGGACCCACCGAACAGACAAAAAGGACAAAGAAGCTTTTACGTGTGGAAAAGAATGAACTCTCTAGCTCGCATTACGTTGCTTTGAGCGGCATGGAAAATGATGTCATGCGAGAGTTTCGGCGTTTTGACAATGCCAAAGAAATGTGGGAGGCACTTTGGAAGCTAGGTTTGGTCATACTTCGGTGACTAGGCGGGCGGCGGCTCACTATCGAGATTTGACTCTTATAAGAAGCCTCATGGTCGACCATGAAGCAACATCTTAGAAAGATGTCAAATATGATAACGAGCCGAGAGACGCCGGCATGTCCTCACGGATGAACAAACAGTGCAAGCGGTGATTCGTTCCTTGCCTCGAGTTGGGAGCATATGAAGGTGCACCTAACTCATAATGAAAATATCAAAACATTTGAGGATGCAATGCGTCATCTTGAGCTGGAAGAGGACCGCTTTGTTGGCGGCTAAGCGGAAGGCGATCTATATCATGCTAGTTCTAGCTCAAATGGAGCTTCGTGCTCCAAGCGCAAGCGTCTAGCTGGTTTGATAAGGGGAAAGGCAAGGAAGAAGCTGGTCCTTCAGGGAAGAAACCCAAGTTTGACCAACATGATAGAGGAAAGCGTCCTCACATGAAAAAGTTAGCAAGGGTGAAATGCTACAACTGTGACAAGAAGGGTCACTATGCTCGCGACCATGAGCCAAAGAAGGTATGCACCCCTTGTACTTTTCAGAACTTTGCTTATGTGTCAAGTTCTATGTTCTTAACTGAGTCTAATCCTTTGTGGACTGTGGATTCAGGGGCGACAGACCATGTAGCGAAGGATAGAGGATTCTTCGTGGAATTCCGACGAGTACCTACTGGAACTAAGTGGATTTATGTGTGAAACAACTCCCGAGCTGAAGTGAAAGGAATTGGCACATGCCAACTGAATATGCGTGGTGGACGCACTTTGTTCCTTCATGATGTGCTGTATGCTCCGGAGATTCGTCGGAATTTAGTGTCGTATTAGTGTTGGTTAGATTAGGTTTCAATATGAACTTCGTAGTAGAGGTGTGAATTTGTTTCGAATACAAATTACTATGGTTGTGGCTATTTTCTAGATGGTTTTATTGTATTAGATGTTGATTATGTTAATGCTAATGTTTGTTATTCCCTTCTCACGTCTTCTAATAAATACGATAATGATGTGAATGTGTGGCATGCTAGACTTGGTCACATTGGCCAACAGCGTATGAATAGACTAGCCAAAGAGGGCTTGTTGGGCAATATTGAAAAAGTCGATTTGCCCGTATGTAGCATTGCCTAGAAGGGAAAGCAACACGAAAACCATTTGGAAAAGGAAAAAGAGCTGAATTTCCTCTGCATTTAATCCATTCTGATGTCTGTGGTCCAATGAATGTGAGAGGAAGGCATGGGGCTGTTTATTTCATCACCTTTATTGATGATTATACTCGATTCGGATATGTCTATTTGATTTCTCATAAGTCTGAAGCAATAAGTTGTTTCAAAAGATTTATGAACCTGGTAGAAAATCAATTAGACAAGAAAATAAAAGCATTGAGATCCGATCGAGGTCGAGAATATTTATCGATGAGTTCGAAAATTATGTGATGAAAAAGGAATAGAAAGACAGGTTGTCTATTCCATATACTCCTCAACAAAATGGTGTTGCGGAGAGAAGAAACGAAACCCTACTTTGGAAATGGTTAGGTCCATGATGGCACATGCTAATTTACCTACCACCTTTTGGAGTGATGTGTTATTAATCTTTGCCTATATACTTAACCTAGGGTGCCTTCCAAATCGGTTATTTCCACTCCATATGAGTTATGGACGGGTAGAAAACCGGACTTAAGTTTTCTTAAGCCATGGGGTTGTGCTTTGCCTATACACATGAGTCCTCTCACAAGTTTGGGAAATTAGGTCCCGGAGGAAAGAAGAGTATTTTCATAAGATACTCGGAACACTCGAAAGGGTATGTGTTCATTGGTGAGCGGGGAAAGTGGGAGTATAACGAATATGAATCTCGAGATGTCACATTCTTAGAGGATGAGTTTCCTAAGAAGGGCGAAATAGGGGAAGATAACTCCCTATTTGAAACCTTGGATCAAGATAAAGATATTAGTGGAGTTCATCCAAGTGGGAGCACAATAGGGAATGATGTGCAAAGTGTACAATCTCCCATACGGCGAACAAGTCGCCAAAGTATTCCCCGTCGACGTTTTGACATTGAAGGGGAAACTTTTATGGTTGCTCCACAAGATGAGGATGAGTCAAGAAATATCAATGAGGCTCTGAAGTGCCCTAGTAAGGAAAAATGGATTAATGCAATGGAAGAGGAAATGGAGTCAATGGAATCAAACCAAGTCCGGGAACTGGTTGATCTTCCAAAAGGACGCAGAGCTATTGGGAACAAATGGGTTCTCAAAATAAAGCGAAAGGCTGATGGCTCGATAGAAAGGCATAAGGCTCGCCTTGTGGCGAAGGGGTATAATCAACGGAAATGATTGATTATGAAGATACGTTTTCTCCCGTGAGATTTACCTCGATTCGCATTATTCGGCAATAGTGGCTAGTCTGGATCTTGAGTTACATCAAATGGATGTAAAGACTACTTTCCTCAATGGAGAATTAGAGGAAGAGATATATATGGAACAACCTGCTTTGGTTTCATAGTGAAAGGCCAAGAAGAAAAAGTATGTCGACTTTTGAGGTCGATATATGGCCTTAAGCGATCATCAAGACAATGGTATATACGTTTTCATAATGCCATAATGGCATATGATTTTACAATGATTGATGAGGATCATTGTGTATATATCAAAAGATCCAAGGATCAATTTGTGATCATATCATTATATGTTGATGATATACTAATTGCCGGAAGCAATATGGAGTTGGTTAGTACCGTCAAGAGATGGTTGTCTTCTAACTTTGAGATGAAGGATATGGGTGAGGCTGCATACATTATTGGAGTTAAGATTTCGAGAGATCGTTCGAAGAGATCGTTGTCTCTTTCGCAAGAAACCTATATAAATAAGGTTCTTGAACGATTTCGTATGCAAGACTCGTAAACCCATAGATACTCCTATTGCAAAAGGTGAAGGATTGAGCCATAGGGGCGTGTCCGGGGACTCCACAAGAGAAGGAACAAATGAAACATGTTCCTTATGCTAGTGCTTGTTGGGAGCTTGATGTACGCTATGATGTGTACAAGACCCGACATATGTTTTGCGGTTGGAATGGTGAGTAGATACCAATCCAACCCGGGTCCAAAGACATTGGAAAGCCGTGAAGAGAATACCGAGGTATCGAAGGGAACTGCGATTTCAAGTTGAATTACCAAGGAAAGGATCTCGCAACTTGAAGGCTATTCGGATGCTTGATTGGGGAGGAGATTTAGATGAAAGGAAGTCTACCTCCGGATTTGCTTTCTTGCGAACAATGGCGCCATATCATGGAGCAAAGTAAAGAAGCAAACGTGTATAGCCTTATCCACGATGGAAGCCGAGTTCGTGGCATTATCGGCGGCGGTACAAGAAGGAGTTTGGCTTAAGAGATTCTTGGATCATTTAGGTGTTATTGAGAAAGCTGCAAATCAATTATTGGTTAATTGTGATAGCCAAGCGGCTATAGCGTACACCAAATATCCAAAGTATCATGGCAAGACCAAACATATAGATACCAAGTATAACTTTGTAAAAGATATGGTTGCACGAAAGGATGTGAACTTACGGTACATATCTACGCATAGAATGGTAGCGAGATCCTATGACAAAGCCGATACCTAGAGATGTGTTTTGTGGTCATGTAAAATCTCTAGGATTGCGTAGAGTCTGATGTACTAAATTGTAATTTCCCTGAGTTGTTCACATTTATGAGATTTTGTTTTTCATTGATTAATGCCTATGAATCTATGTTTGATCTTTATGCATCTTAATGCTCAGTGCATTATTTTAAGTTGAAAAGTATGTCGGACAGATATAAGATTAGCCCACTCACACGGGTAATCGCCTCTGTTTACTCTGTGATAAATAGAGATGAGACTGTTTTTAAGCTTATTATCTAGGTGATAATCGAGAGCTCAAGCTTAAAACACGTATGTCGCATTAACTGGGTGTTAAGATGAGGACATAATACTGAAGATGTCCGAAAGTAAAATACCCCACATATTTTACTTTATCTGTCTAAGATGCCAGATGTGAGTTCTGATGAATTTTGTGTATGAGTAGATACGTGAACTCAAGTTAGACATTGGGTATGTCTGAACTATGATCTGTACGGTATTGAAAAGTGTAGACATACGCTCCATGGGAAAGGAGTTAATACCGTAATACGTATTTCATACTACGTATGCATGAGACGACCAATAAGAGTGGCAAAAAGTTTGATCTCAACTTTTATGACGTGTGAGACTAAAAGAGTTCCTCAATTTTTTAGTCCCCTCAGGACTCTTACTTATTCTCAAGGTTTCTATTTAGTGTTTGCTATCTTAGGGTGTTGCCAATGGTCATGAGATGATTCGATCTAATGGGGCATTTCTAGAAAAGCAAGTTTGGACTGAAATTGAGAGTTTGAAGGAAAGAGGAAGATCGATTTTGGAGAATCACATTGTGGTTTTGTATTCACTGGTCGACCAATTATGACTGTCTTTGTGATAATTATAATTGTGAATACAATATATATATCAATGTTTAAAAGAGATCAAGAGAGATATAAATGTGATTGATCGATCTAGGGTACTGCATACTAAATCTACTCGGAGTGTGACGCCCATTATGAGCCGCTATATATTCCTAACGGATGTATAGCAACGAGCTCTCAAAGTATGTTGGTCGCACGGATTATTCACCGTATGAATGTTAAAGAGAGGTAAAGAGATTCCCTTCGGCCCACCTTATGCGAGTGGGAGATGAAAGCTTTATTGGATTTGGGCTTAAGGCCCTGTCCGCCCAAGCTGGGCCCAGAAAGCCCGGCCCACGGGAATAAGGCCCGTGGGAAGGGAGAGGTATAAAAGGGAGAGAGAGAGAGAGAAAAGAGGTTGGTTGAAATCAGAATTACGCACGTCTTTTCTCTCCCGCGCGTTTTCTCTCTCAAAAAGAACAGTAGGCATACGGCTTCCAATTCTTCCTTCCAAGGCTTCATCGACTCGGGTCGACCGGATTCTCTTCCTCCATTGGCATCGGTGTCTAATCTGTGGCTAACAAGGTACGCTCGAATCCGTGGTGTGCTTTACGATCGGTGATACGTGTCGTTTTCTTGGGCTACGCTTCCGCTTGAGTTTAAGGGTTCGATTTAGTGTCGAATCCGGGTTTGGGGGATCCGTTATTCCCTACACTGTCAAATCTCCACAACCTGCCAGTATAAAATGTCCCTTTGGATGCCACCTGACCCACTGAGTAAGCACACAGCTCACTCAAAACTTCTTTGCGAAAATGAAATGTCAAGGCATGATATAATTAGTTCACATTTTCACCTCTATGCCTCCTCCAGGTCCTTTAGGGGTTCCTCTATGATTTCCAGATGAGACATCCCAAATCTGAATAAGTCCATTCCAGATGCAAGCGACTGCCCATCCATACAAAACGCTAAGCTAGAGACAGAATGCTTATGACCCACAGGAGCTCTAAAGGAATAGAGTCATACATACTTACACAGGATGAGGATCACACAAACAAATTAGTGCCTGCTCTAGTGCAAATGACCAGTAAAACATCAAAGAAATGGGTCATATATTCAATAGGATGGGACTTCATTTATATGCCTAGGAGCTCTAATGCCCAATCCCCATAACCTATCCTCCAAAGAAACGCTTTATCATCACCACCTTCAGTTGCCACCAGTGTCGCATCCGTGGGACTGCAAGCAACTGCATACAGTTCACCTGAAACGACAAAGTGAATAGGCAAGTCAGCAAAGACATAACGTGGCTTATTCGAGTTTCACAACGAACTCAAGAGTCTCATGCTCTATTCCACCAGAACCTAGACTAGCATGATGGTTGTGTCCAGCAGGGTAGAGTGCACATTCTCAAACGATGAAAGACATCAAACATGGGGGGCAAAGACACGAACAGAAATTTCACGACCCATCTAAAGACACAGACAAGACAAACAAAAGCTGAAGTTGAGAGCCAAGGTTTTCAAGTTTGGAAGATTGCTGTTCGTAGACAAGCAAGAACGGAAAAAGTTACCATTTTGTCCAGTGAATTGTGTGCAAAGAATCGTCAGCTTCCTCTGGAATATAAAACAGAGACAAGAAGCTATCAAAAGTCCGATGATTGTTAACAATTATCAACGAGAATGACTTAAAATTCCCAACTTGATACTTCACAAAGGTCACTGCTTTGGCACGATGGTATTCGCCAAACCGAAAAAACCGAACATCCTCGAGCTGCTCATCGTCTCGGCCGCCTCCGACGGCGGCGCTTGAGCCAAAGGAAGAGGACCGAACTCCGGCGACTCGGCGAAGCGGGAAAGGAGGGAAACCGGGTTGGGCTTCCTAGTGGGCCACAAGCCCAACCCGTTTCCTAAGGGGGCCGTAAGCCCAATAACAGATCGGCCCGGCCCACCTTGGAGCTTTGAGTACTGGCGACATTCTCTTGCATCCTCTCTCTCTCTCTTTCTCTGCCTTCTGCTGTGGGATTGTAGCTCCTCCTCCTGCGGGTTCTCCTCGAGAGGCGGTGGCGAGGACGTCGGCGCGGCGTTCGCGGCGAACTCGAGCTCTTTCGTCTTCCACCTCGCCCGCTTCATTCGTTCGTCCCAGAGGCCGAGCTCTCCTCTTTCGCCGCCGCCGCGGCGCGCATCCCGAAGGTACGTAGGCATTTTTCCGTCGCTCGCGTTTGGCTTTGAGTTTTGGCGGTGGATGCATAAAGATCGCGGCTTTGCGCCCTTTCGCTTCGCTTTCCGCTTTCAGGAGGAATTGGGCAGGACCAAAATAGGTCCTTTTGATGATAAATGGCAACTGTAGACGTTTCTGTTTGATTGTTGAGCTTTTAGTTCGTGTGAATTGCTGAAATTTGGTTCATTTTGTTCGGATAAATTTGTTACTCATCGAAAAAATTTGCAGAAATTTGTGGTGTTTTTTGAAAAAATCAGGGAAGCATAAGAAAAACTCTGAATTATGTCCGCTGTGAGACATTTATCTAAATTTTTTATGACATCAAAATCCCTAAACTTTGCCTATTGTAACACATATATCTAACATAAAAAAACACCTCAAACTTGTATTTATTCCGTCAAATGATTTTCCAGTCAAAACAACGTCTTTCTGTATCAACAACCTTCACTTTCCGGTGATCATGTAGGCAGATTTTAACGGTGCTCATTGACGAAGGAAGAATGTGTTACATGGGTACAAGATTGGAATTTTTGGCATCACGGGAAAAAGTCTAAAGTAAATTTGTCACTGTGGGCATAATTTGAGGTTTTTTGTGGCTTTTTCCCAAAAATCAGATGGAATTGTAATTATTGTCATTAGATGCTCCATTTGGGTGTTTATAATTACCATGCGATTATGTTATACTAGATTAGGCTTTCATGGAGCACAGTACACGGCATATGCTTATGGTAACTTGTCTGTGTATTTAGCCAATTAGTGACAATCGGTTGTCGATTGAAGCTTAAGATTCTTGCCTGTTATGGTGGAGAGAGAAGTTACTGGAGATCAATGGTTTTGAAATTATCGGTAGTTTGGAATTAAAAAAGGTCCCAAGCTATGCAACCGATGTCTGGCAGTGTAGTTTAGTTTATTCAGGTGAACGTGGGTTACTGGAATAATATGCTGTTACCTTATTTGGAGGTTCTTATTTATGCGTTAGTTTAATAGCTCCAGCTTAAAATAAATGACAAAGCCGTGCTGCAATCTGCGAAATGGGCAATTGAATGATTCTCCGATTTGTATTTAAGACATGAAATTCTTTTCCCACTTTTCGGTCTGAAAGTTCCTTAAGATATATATATTGTTCCAAAGATACGACATCAAAATATTGAGGTTCTCCCACATTGGTTGTGGAAGGGGCTGGTGGTTGGTATATAAATGTGCCCAATGCAAAAAGGGTCGACTGGTGTATATGTAGCCTTTGTTCATTGGGGGAAGGCTTTATCAATATCGTACTTATCATTAACAGATGTATAGCACAAATAGCTGAGGGAAGGACTAATCCAGGCTGTGGAGTGGGGACGATGACTTCTGCATACATGCTTCTTCTATTGTATCCGTGTTATTGGGCTTGTTCGTTGTCCTGGTTTTGAGACTTGGGTTCTATGTGACTTAAATCTCCTTAGTTCTCTCAAGTCTCAAAGGCCTTTATTTTTGCTTATCCATGCGTATGATCTTTCCGTTTAAAAGGCCAGAGCCTTCCAGAGCCTTATTTACTTAAGAAAACAGTCTTCTCATGTGTGATTCTTCTGTATTGGAACGATATTTGACAGTTGTATGAGTAATGACAGGGATCTATCATGTTTTCATTAAATTTCGTTCTGCATCTGTCTTTTAGATAATGTACTTTCACTTAGTTACTGCTTAAATCCACTTTTTTTTCCCTGATTCTTCGAAGCTGTTGCTTAAATCAGCTCTAACATCAGTTTGTAGATGTGCAGGTTACATTGATCCATTGTTGTGAAGATGTCGATGTTTGTTTCAAGCACTTTCTGCTCCACTTCTCTACTGCCAATGGGTAAGTAGCATTGATTGCAGAAATTACTATGGAAGTTGGATTGATGACATGCGGTTCTGTCAGAATTTGTGCTGGTGCATTAAATTGATTCTGACTCAGAAAGATGTAATGATAAGTCATGTGTTTCATTAATTGACACTGCATAAATGAGAAATGCACTCTTCTTGGTAAATGCATATGTAAATGGATAACTACACTTCTTGTTGACTTCTAGAGAACCGGTTGATAGAGGGCTTGCCATCACAACTCACAACTGAATGTCAGGAAACTGAAACGCCTGCTACAGTTGATGAAGGGAAAGGAAATATTTAAGCAAGATGGGGGCGAACATCATATCCCATACCCCACTGAATGGATACAAAATCCCCAGCACATTACCTCTTGAGAAATCCCTACCTTTAGGTCTTTTTAAAATTTGACTACATAAATAAAATATCAACTGCTGCGTGTTTTTAGAATAGGCATTATTGATATGGATGGGATAGACTTATAGAGATATTGGTGGCATTAGGTGCTGTTTTGAGATAAAGCTTTCAATAATGAATTAGCCTTTGAGATCAAGTGGTTGTTTGTGGTGTTGCTGCCAGTTTTTTATCCCAAAATTTGAAGATTCAGTTAATAAATGTATTTTTGTACCTGAAATTTTACGTTTTGAAGACAATCTAAGATATTATATTCCAAGAATATAATCTATGAGAAACCTGTTATTAAGTGACAAACCATTGCTTTTTAAAGGTTGCAGCCTTTGTTGTTATCCTTCTGCTTTATCAAATTGAAATTGCAGGTCTATAAAATATCCACTGAGGTATATTTTACATGCTTTTTGATAGAATAAGACAACAATCTATTTTTCTTTGATATTCTCCTATCATATTCAAAATTAAGTGTATATATTATATAGCATATACTGGTAGGTTTGAATGTGCTGGGCATGTGTTGAGGTAGATGATATGCAGTAGCATTGAAAAGATCATATTTTAGAGCTTCTACTTCTACCCATATCATTTACACTTTCACCTCCTTTATTAATCCCCTTTTGGAAAGAGGCGTGTTCTTACCGATGCTGAAGCATCTTAAGGTTATCTTTCTGCGTATCAACTCAAAAAGTTTTATTTGTCTTATTTTTTTATTGAGACAACATCATCTTTCACCCAGACACGCTCACCAGACATTTGACATGGCATGATTTGATTTGACCATAAACTTTCTTTGCTGTTGGAAAATTAGAAGTAGCATGTTTTGATTCTTATTTATGATTCGAGTTTATCTTTTAACGCTACTTGCAATACGTACAGATGCTAGATTACAGGCGCAAACCAAGAGCATGAAACAGTCCCCCGTGGAGCTTGGTTCGCAAACTAAACATCTCTCTGTCCTAAGGGGAAAAGTTAAGGTCATTGCTTCAAGTCCAGCAGGATTGGGGTTACAACTACAGCCCATCAATAGAAGGAGATATGTCATGCCTTCTATTGGAAGATCCACTTCAGCCATATGTTTTGCAGCTTTGGTTAGTTTTAAGTACTTCGGCTTGTCAGCTTTATTTTCTTCGTCCAATTCCAAGATATTATGCTGTTTTGCTTAGTACTTGCAAAGTAATATATATATGATCTATCGTCAATATGATCAGAATTATATTGGGTGCCGTCTTATTGTTCTGTTGTTTTTCTGCTAGGTTGTACATTATGCATCAGATTTTTTTTTATGGTCGGCACCTTTAAGCATGAGATTGAGAACTAGATTTTTCTCAATTTTCTCAGGCTGACGTGCAAAATTTTAGAAAACCGAGTGACTAATTTTTGGCAGCCTATTAAAATCAAGCTGTTGTGCACATTGGAGAATATCAGCAGACATGCAAGTATTTCTTGCTTTTTGGTAGAACAAAACAGTTAGATACCTCATGATATTGCTAGGTTGTACATTATGCATCAGATTTTTTTTTATGGTCGGCACCTTTAAGCATGAGATTGAGAACTAGATTTTTCTCAATTTTCTCAGGCTGACATGCAAAATTTTAGAAAACCGAGTGACTAATTTTTGGCAGCCTATTAAAATCAAGCTGTTGTGCACATTGGAGAATATCAGCAGACATGCAAGTATTTCTTGCTTTTTGGTAGAACAAAACAGTTAGATACCTCATGATATAAGTGACCTAAAAATGCCTGGAGCAGCCTGGAGCAGTAAATGCATGTACAAATGTGCTGTCTAAAACACTCTCTCTCCCCCCCTCTCTTCTTTCTTTCTCTGCACGTGCACATCGACACATGGCATGTCCTTTTGCGTGAATGGTCTGGCACAATAGAATGGTTTTTGTTTTATAGACTATTCAAACTAGCATTGGAAATACCAACCAAAAAAAAAAAAACTAGCATTGGAAATTTTTTTTTTTTAAAGTTCTTCATTGACATTTTTCTGTCAAACTGCCTGCAGAATGCAAGATGTGGCGCAGAGCAAACCCAGACTATTACACACAAAGCTCCGACAATTACCCAAGCGCCTACTCACAGTAATAGCTCTATCAATCCATACTCATGCAGTATCAGCATAGCATCTATAATATAAAGAGAGGTTTCTTGGCTATTTAACTAATAATAGCCCACCTCAGTTCATATTGCATAATCTCATTTTTTAAAGATGTGGAGCTGTTAAGCATTCCGGATTTCTCGTACTGCTCGTTTGGACATTTTTCATCTTGTCCTGTCCAGTTAAATGACCATGGCCCTTTTTCGAGAGACCATGCTGGTGTGAGCCATGCTTGTGTTACATGCTTCGTATTATAATTCTTCAATGGCAATTTGGAAGAAGACCATACGTAGAATGTTTGATATGTCAGTGTGTGTTTGGAGAATCTCTCATTCTAAATGTAGCTGACATATATATTTGAATTGCAGTTCAGGAAAAGTCGCCACAACTTGACGACGGCGGTACAGGTTTACCGCCCCGCGATGATGGCGATGGTGGAGGTGGGGGGGGTGGCGGTGGCGGCAACTGGTCAGGTGGATTCTTCTTTTTCGGCTTCCTTGCATTCTTAGGCTTTTTGAAGGATAAAGAAGGTGAAGGTGACTACAGGGATAGCAGCAGGAGAAGATAAAATGAGTGTGATGAGACTGTAAGTCAAAAGTTTGATACCCCAATACAAGTTGCTTATCCTTCTTCAAATTTTTTTTCTTGTGAAGGTATGATTTGTAGAATTTTATTTTCTCATTGGTTCAATGCTCTATGCAGAGCATGGTTCTTTATAGTGAGTATTAATGCAGAAATAATACAAAGAGACATGTACTTTGTTGGTTCTTTTTCTAAATTCTGTGGGAAATTTTGCCCACAGAAATGCAACCATAGCCAAAAAGGAATTGATGCCTCAATGGGAATGGCAATTGCTACCACTCCTGACGACGAAAAAAATTCAATGCTTGTGATATTCGCATCTGATGAGCGAGATATCGACCCAACCCGCTTGAACTCTACACAATACTTGGGTTGAGGATCAGTTGAGGAGTGAGTAAATGTCAGGATTGCTGTAACTTTTATCATGCTGTAAAACCTCAGATAACATCTCCATCCCATCCTTTTGGAGTTTTTACTTTATGAGTGGGTTAATTGTGTCCTTTTTCCATATGAGAATAAATGTTGGAATGAACTACTGATCACCTGCTGCTGCGCAGAGTTAAGCCCTTGAAGATTTTCATTCACTTGCTTTTCGATATTTAAGAACGCTTTCTCAAGTGGAATCTTACAGCTAGAACATTCACAGGCAAACTAGAAATGAGTCACTGCATGAAAACCTTCTTGATGAAGCCAGTGAATTGCAGTATACTCAATTGGAAGGATCATATTCTTTCCTATATCGTTAGGATGTGATTAGCTGCAATGATTCACTCTTTTTATGTCGTTCTCGATGTCTGTAATGGTTCTTTATGAAAGTTACCCAGATATCATCCATAATCACTTGGCTAATTCTCATCCTAACATGAAAATTAGAAGACGGCATCGCATTCATACGTTGCATCTCGCTTTCAATGTGCAAAAGAAGGCAACGCGGTCTGATGGGGCCGATTGGGGATGGGCTCCTGTCCTATGAATGCGGACTTGTCAACTTTTCCCGATTCAATGTTTGGAGTTGGTTGGTCCTTGGTCTTGGTCATGCCCCCATTGTTGTTAGGGGTGTCAAAATCACCCGACTCGAACCGACCCATGTGGACGACAACCACAAGCTACGGCTCTCTCCTGCTCCTGTCCTGGACAGTCGTTCTCAGAAATGGTACAGAGCCAGGACTTGGGATGAAATGCGCTAAAGTTAGCTTTGGCCCAGCGCAATTTCTCAATGACCAAGCCACTGATGATGAAAGAATGAGAGCATGGATTTAATGGCAGTACCTACCGTCACGAGGAGTCGGACGAAACCTTGCCTTAAACCCGACAACCCTTCATCTAGGTTCTCTGTCGAATTGATTAAAGGGGTTAAGAGTGGCGTTCCTACGAATATGGCAACTGCCATGAAAGTGGGGATAGAAAGCTCCATTAGCACCTTTGCTAGTGAACAGGGGATGCGGCCAAACAACCGAAAGATGATTACAAAGCGCTAATCCCACCGACGGGAGAGCTTTCTTAGTCAGGCCAATCAAAATCCAAACTGAAATTCAAAATCAACATCGCCCTTTTCCAATCGGCATCAGTCTTTTTCCATAACTCTCCTTTTTTCCTCTTTCCTTTTTCCCCTTCCTGTTTCATTTCTTCCCTACGAGCACGACCCTGTTTCCACCTGTCACTAATCCCCATTAATCAATCCCGAAAGTTAGCACGACAGCATGATTGAAGCATCGATCCAAGAAAGGCTCGCCTTCCCCCTGTTGGAGATTGCGTGGATGGAGATTGAGATTCACTGTAGAAAGGCCGCGTATTAGATGATGATTGCTCTTTTTCCATGATGGTTTCTTAGACCGAATCAGCCTAACTTTCACCCCAGAGTCAAGGAAAAAATCAAGAATCGCAACCAACCCCATTCATCTTGGGCCTTGCGTGATAACCGAAATTACCAACTTTCGGGGGTTGAATTCCATGAGTTGCTATCATTCCTTTTGCCAAGATGAGAGGAGGAATTTGTCAGCATGGCTCTTTTGTGGAGGACTCTACTTCCGTTTTAGTCAATTTGTGGGTGACTTCGCTGTAAATCAACAATGCTCTCCAAGGTTAAGAGAAAGACATAACCCCGATTCGGTCCGGCCACGCACGACGATCAATGATAATATGTCGTTTTGTGAAAGTAGTGAGACTTCGTCAGAGCTCACAGCCGATGAGGAGAGAAAGAAAGCCAGCTGCTGACGACATACCGTAGTTAGAGAGTTTCATGTAGCATCGGATGATGACTTGACGTATGTGGTCATAGCATGCTTGTTTAAAAAAATACATATAGATTTTTGTTTTAGGTTTTTACTAAGTAGGCAACGCCGAGTATCATTGGGATCCATCGATAAATTGAGCTCCATCGGGAAATGAACCCAAGAAATATAGGCATATTTTTCCAGTCCTTCTCGCCTTTTTGCAATTGTCGAGTAATTTAAAATTGGAAGAACTTGGCAGCATGATAACATGATCTCTTGTGAATTCCAATTGCGCTACAATCATTCTTTCAGTCTTTCTCCTAACCTCGTGGATGTAGACTGGCGAGCGAATCCCGTTGGTGACCACTATGTCGCTTCTCTACTTTTTCCTCAAGTTTGCCCCGGTGCTCCACTTGCTCATGTTAGGCAAATAATTGTCGGGTCATCTCATCGTCATATATCTACACTATCATGTCGAGTAGCAATGATCGTCTCGACATGGTAAATAAGAAAAAGAAGAAAAAGAAGTAGGTACCTTACAACAATGTACTTAGGGTATAGACCGACCCCGAGGCCAAACTACAAGTGCTGCAATTATTCAGAGCGATGTGACATGGGGAGGATCAACATGGGGAATCGAAATTCGATCCAAAAATCATGTGATCCCGCTACCCCATTTCTCGTGCCCCCGCCTGACCCACCACGCAACGCCCCAAAATGTCGTGTAGACAAGATGCACCAGTCCGATCTTGGAATTTGCCCCGGTCTTTGCGCTCTCGCCATTCGTTTTCCAATTTGTCGCTGCTCGACCGTGGACTCTTCCGTTCCTTCGGTCCCTGGTTTTCTTCCCTTCCCCTTTTTTCCTACCACTTTCGACCGTTCGTCTGCAACAGTTTCCTCGAAAGCGCACGGAAAGAGAGGCGGATGTTCACTGAGGAAACGTTGGTTTTTCTGCCGGTCGTAAAGCTATCGTCAACTCTTTTGGGGTATTTTACGTCTGGGTCGGGAGGAAAGCGGATTGCAAGGGGCTGAGTTTGAAGACGATTGGTCCTTTGGAGTGGGAACTTTTTTTAAGGTTTTTTTTCCACGCGTGTCCTCGCTGGATGGTGTCGGATTGCGTCAAGAACATCAATCGATCTGGCAGTATAAAGACTTTTTGTCATGTAATGAATTTGAATCAATGGGATTAGTGAGTTTTTGGACTGTTGACGAACCGATTTGACTCGAGTGTGATAAAGTGATTTCGACCGGCTAATCACTCGTGACACCCGTCGTCGTTGCATCGTACTTGTACGTCGATGGACGGAAAAGTGGGTAGTAGATTTGATGGATACACTTAAATTATCAAACAAACTAATATTGACAGGATATCATAAAAGCGAATGCCCATTAAGCTCTAAAATGATACGAATATAATTCATTAGACCATTTTATCACTCGTCATCTATAGATTTTCATTTATTCAGTAAAACCTAACTATCCTTCTTCAATAGTTATGATTCAATTAAAATATAAAATTTGGGTGCATTGATTTTCACACACTTCTTGCTATAGATAGTAGGTACCGCTCCCTCACTTTAAGCTCGTTTTCTCTCTCCTCTACATTTCCGTCATCTCCGGTGTTGACTTAAGACTCGGGGGGGGGGGGCCAATCCGAGTGCAGAGCCCCAAACGCCTTGACTTGATTGTTGCCGTACAAATCAATTTCCCGGAAAAGTCGCGTGCCAAGTTCGTGATTCACGATTCTAGCTTCAACATCGTCAGCCATAAAACTTGTACTTCTCCACGGTTGCTGCAGGTCTGATACTTTGAATATTACACATAGAAGATGACGAACAATAAGTACGTTCACTGACACCCAAATTTAACGCTTACAATTTGTACACAAAGAAAATGACAACCAACAAGTGCATTTACTGACACCCAAAATTTGACGCTCAGTTATCATGTAATGATTACATGTGGACCATTATAATACAATCCATTCTATAAAAAGAGAAGTATCATTTTAGAAAGTACTGGAAATTCAGATTATTAATAAATGGGATAGTTGATATGTACGCGAGAAAGGCAATAGCCCTCTTTTTAAGCAAATTCATGAATTAGGGCATTGAGACTCGATTTTTGGAGGATGTTTGCAGAATTAAGAATGAGAATTTAGGCTCTAAAGGAGCTGTTCTCCACAAAGGGAAGGGCGCTTTTCAGGCCTCATCTCCCTCAAAATGCAAATTTTTAAGTTTATTTTCCTTTGAATAACTTTTTAAAATTCTTTTCCTTTTTTCTATTCAAGTAAGAAAAATTGATTTATTCAGAAACTGCCAAGTGTCGATATTCTAATGCACGGGAGACCATTCTTCTTAACACATTAAAATAAATAATATTGGTGATCCGTACAGGGTGGGGGTCCAATCATTGACAACAAGGGTCTTACTTTTTCATTTAATGCCGACGTGGCAGCATATATTGTTGGTTAGGAAATCATATCAGCAATAGCATCTGCACAGGAAATTGAGTTTTTTTTTTTGGAATGACAACAGAATTTGGAAACAATTTTCTGCCTTCCAAAAAGTTCGATTCGAAATTCGACCGAAATAAAATATAAAAAGAGAAGGAGAAGAAGTTCGATTCGAAGCCCAAAAAGCTTTTATGTGCATTCCTCTACTTATTTTAATGATCGAATTTAAATGGAGATTAGAATACCTTTTTGAAGGATTATATTCTATAAGCCACTAGATTTAATGGACGAACTTTCCCTTTTCTCTCACTCTCTTAGTTGACATCACAAAAATCTCTCAATTATATCAACTGTAAAATCAACTTATCAAATTTTTTATTACACCACCAAAAATCTGAAATTATATCCATCATAATGTACGTGCTCCAAACTTATTTTTTAGTGGTTAGAAGTAGAACCTCTAAAATTGATGCAATAAATGATCCTAAATTTATATCACACTAAGACAAATTTGGGTTTTGTCGACGTGAAAAAAAAAAATTGGACTGTTGATATTGCAGTAGGGAAAATTTAAATTTTCTTTTTGTGATTGAAATAGAGCATTTTTTTTTTTTTTGATATGTTGGTATCAATTTGAGAGTTCTGACAACATAAAATGATTTTGAAGTACACGTGTCGATTTTGACATCGCCGTGAAGGGATCAGGCTCTTCTCTTCGTCACTAGAAAAAGGGCAAAGCTTCTTTGTGCGCTTTTCCTATTGTCTAAGAATATGGATTTCATGGTTGTGCGTGCAAGTGACGTGACACTGCAACCAACGCAATGTCAGGTGTCTATCAAAGCTCTACATGAACAGGCAGTACACTTGTAAGGAAGCCCCAAACTCATAAATAAATTTTTTGAAAATTATAAAAAAAAAGTTATAAAAATTATAAAAATTATTCGTATTAATATCCACCCTACCATTGCCGGCATCCACATCGGTGAATTTCTAGCTAAAATCATCCGAAAAGATTCATGATACCCAACTTTCACTTTTGCTCTAATAACTACTACATTATTGCTATGAATTGACCGTAGGCTCATGGCTTTTTGAATAATTTTATGTAACATTCATAGATTAACTCATTCAATATATTATTTGTATTGGCCTGTCCAATACCAAGCCTAATGGTTTTATTTTATTTTTTTGACATACAAGTAAGCATTTTACTAGGAGGTCACTTATTACATACTTAATTTTGGAGCTTCAAAAAACAATTTATCATTACGTAAAAGGCACTTCAATAAGTTAATTTTAATTTTCACATATATATCCTAAAATAAGTTTCCTCCCATTCGATGCACAATTCGGTTCATTCCCATCCTCATCACCATCTTAGAAGTTTGCCAAGAACCACTCATTGTCCCACTCTCATCAGACCATATCGTTAGACTTTAAGCCAACAAAAGCTTTTGAAAGTCTATTACGAGTGAAAGGAAACAAGCTAGACAAGCCGAAAGAGAGAGGAGGGGGGCGGGAAGGGAAGAAAGAAAAGGGGGAAGATATGGCTTTTCGACCATGCTTTATCATCTATTACAAAGTTGGAAAGTTGTCTAGGCAGTGCCGTGTTTGTTCATCCAGTCATTTTGTAAAGTGATTCCTTATGCTTTCGTTTCGACAGTTTTTATCTCCTGCCCTTTATGAGATGCTGCGGTATTCTGCTTTTTCGAGCTTTCTTAGGATGATCGAGAAGAGCATGTGCTGAAAATTTCGATCTCTTAATGTGATAAATACAAGAAGTTGGTCGTGAATAAAACTGGGAAAATCGAGAGTGAATCTAACTTTGCTAGAGGCCCGTAAGAATAGTACAACTTTGGTTAAAGAGGCATGCCAAACGAGGAAAAGACATTCCTTTTTTCGTTTGTCTTTTGGCCGGTGAAGGAAAGGCATAGTCCCTAGTCTACTTTGTAAATAGATGATAATAGCTAATGTCCATGTTCGGCAACCGTGTGACCACTTTGTTCGGCAACTATGTGACCACTTTGTAAATAAATAAATATATAAATAAACATTTTCTACATTGAACTAAACATCAAAATACCAAATTGTAAATGTTGTAACTCCACGTATGATTAGAGTCAAGCATGTGTTCCGCAAGCGTGCAAAGTAAAATAAACAGTAAAAAGAGAAAAAAAAATTAATAGATCGATGGATGCCTAAAGAAAAGAAGAAAATTATGGTTATTTTTTTCATATGGAGAAAATGAATGTAGTTATTTATTTGAGTAGAACGAGTGGGTGTTTGGCTTGTTAATAGAATGTAACTATTTTTTTTTTTTATAATGATTTCGTGAAGAGTGATTTTGAAAGGAACAAAAATGAGAATGAATTGAGTGTTTTCCAATCTCGATCTGTTTCATAAGAAAGTAAATTATTAATAAAATATTTTTTTTAAAAATAATCACTTTTATTGCCCAAGATAATTAGCTAATGAAAGATGTGTTCGTTGTAAATAATAATTTATATCTAAACATTTTCGCGAGCGATGCAGTATTTTTCGTTTATTCATTTTTATAAGATAAACAAACCAATCAAATTTTAAGAAAATAATTTTCAAATAATTAATTTTTTGCGAAACACATACATATATGTGTACATAAGATATTCAGACCTTTCAATGTTTGATTTGAGGTCTTTGTCTTGCTTGCTTGTGGTAGCTCACATAATTTAATGTTTCTATGTACATATTTTTTCCCCAAGAGAGAGCACATGGTCATGTCTTGGCTAAGCTATTGATTAGGTAAGCAGGCAATAATGCCTTTTGACGCGCTTATGAAGATAAAAAAAGGAAAAGGTAAATAGCATCTGTCGAGGTAAGGGCAGATACTTTTTGGCGGCTTCGACTAGATGCCCTAGGGCCTCGTGTAGCATCTTCCCATGTGGCATAACCATAAAAACTGTCATATGTCCCTCGCCATTAATCTTCTTTTCTCCTTCCTGGATAAGTTTGATTTGTCGAAATAACCGACTAACGTTACTAAATTTACATGCCCATTAAGGGATTAATCCCCAAAAGGGTTTCAACTCGATGAACGCACAAGCATTTTATTGTCGTTCAAGATTAGTGAACAAACAAAGATAGGCGACAATGACAACATTGAATCGAACATGAAGACAAATCGATAAATTATTTAGCACATATTGCTCGTTCAATTTTGTCCGATCACAATCTCGTTAGTTCAAATGTTCCCTCGCGACGATAGTGTAGAAGAGGCTTTTTTTTCTTTTCCCGCGAAACACGATGACAAGGTACTCTTGGGTTGTTTTGTTTCTTCCTTTTGGTGCTATGGAAGAATGGTTTCTTTTGAGAAAGCTTTCATATGCTAGTACACCTTCCTGATTAAGTTTCATTAGAAGCAAAGCTTCTGCACAAGGGCAAGGGATCCTTGTTGATTTACTTGCTCCAGTGGACCGCGCTAAGTAAGAATGGACGCCTCACGTTTCTAGATAGATTTGAATCTCAAAGGATATAAAACGAATTCACAGCCCTCGTCTCTCAAACTAAAAAGCAAGAGAATGCTCCCTACTTAAATCTTAGTCTATTTTATCATAGCGGGATCAATTATTGAGATCGCTTCTGTTAAGTTAGGAGCAAAGAGACAAGTGAGGACCTCATATTTACCAATTGAACTACCCTATCATGTGTATAAAGACCGACATGCTAGTGGCCTGGGTTAAGATAAACGATGAAAAGTAGGAAAGCACGCAATAGACCATATAGATATACATAGGCAAGAAAAAAGAACGCTTCCAAAAATCAAGCTAGAGGTGGTTGAAAGGAACCTCTATCAAAGAATCACGTGAATTTCCTGCGCTAATAATTTATGATCCGTTAAGTTTCTTGATAGCTAATATGATATGACAGATCAAGTCAATATTTTTTTTTTTTTTTTTTTGCCATAATTCTTTGTTTAAGATAATTATGAATTGCGATGTGTCACAAAGAGATTGATAAGTCATTGGATAAAAGACCCCTTTCTTATCTTTCTTAATTAGGGGGGAGGTAGGTGTATGCAGTGCTATATGGGGGCAGTCATTGCCCTAATGGTTCCCAGCGGATAGTCTCTTGTTGGCTGCCTTCCTCTTTCAAGTCGTTATCCTCATTCTCTCAGTCCAATCACTCTGTAGCATTTTATTATTGATGCTCGCTGCTGCAATTTCCTACTTACATAGTGGGTTCGTTTGAGAGGACAATCTAACAACGTAGGCACCTTCTGACCTAAACTTAAGGCATGTTTTGGTAAGAACTCACGTTGCTCCTTCGAAAAGATAAAAGGAGCGGCGAAAATCATGTAGGTGCAATCCTTTTAAAACATGAGGGTATCGAAGGGATGACCTAAATCGATTCGGAAATTTCTCTAGGCAAAGAAAAGAATCTGACCAAGTCTTGCCCTGGTCCAGCGTCGATTTTCCGAGTCGCCCAAAAGCCATCACATTTCCTAAATAAATCAAGAACCAAGAGGTAAGAGTCTTGGCCACAAATCAACTTTAGAATCAAGAATTTCTTGTCTCGTGTAATTTTAATGATAGAGATAGATACTATGAACCCACACATGTTTCAAAAGTCATACATCACGAGCCAGCATTTTGACCCCAAGATCACTCTTGAGAGAGAGAGAGAGAGAGAGAGGAAAAGGGGGACTATGCTAATATACTTGCAAGCTACGGCACAAATAGAGATAACAAGATACAAAAGAAGAGAGCCACAAAGGCCTTAATAATGTCCTAGAAAAAGGGGGTGACTTTGGAAAGTAATACCACCACCCCCTCCAATCTCCAATTTCTTTCACTAAAAATCACTCAAGCCTCTCTCTCTCTCTCCCTCTCTCTCTCCCTCTTATTGCTCTCTTTTCTCTCTTTCTTTCTCTCTCTCTCTCTCTAGCTCATTGTTGCAACTCACCTAAGTATTTAGTGGCCATTTTCTCCTGGCTAGCTCCCCAAGTAGCCGCCAGCTCATTCCTTCCCCCGACATCGACCTCACACCCACCTCCCCTGCCTCCCTCTCTCTCCCAAAATCACATATAATCACCCCCCATACACCCTCCCAATCCTCCATTCAATTCCTACCCAATTCTCTCTCCCTCCCTCTCACCGCATTAGCATCATCAAGCCTCCATCTTGATGATGTTCCATCACACTTTGTCTGCAACATCATAGAGCTCCTTGACATTCTCATCCTATAGCTTGTCCTCTCCCTTACTAATCCCTACGCATTCTCTCCCTTCATCCATTCGCCACTCCCCTGCCCCACACAGTACAAGAAATGGGTCGCGGCGGCAAGCTCGGGCCCTCCTCCGATCCCCAGCTCTCGGATGCCGCCCCGTCCCCGCAGGGCCTCCGCTCCCGCAGGTGGAAGCTCGTCCTCCTCTCCCTCGTCGCCCTCGCCCTCCTCCTCGCCTCCGCCATCTCCGCCATCCTCCTCGTCGGGCTCCGGAGCCGGGCCTCCGGCGACTCCCGGGGCCACCGCCCGACCCAGGCCATCTCCCGCACGTGCTCCAAGGCCCGGTACCCGGACCTCTGCGTCAGCTCCCTCCTGGACTTCCCGGGCTCGATGGTGGCGAGCGAGCAGGACCTCGTCCACATCTCCTTCAACATGACCCTGCAGCACTTCAACAGGGCTCTCTACCAGTCCTCCGGCATGAACTACCTCCAGATGGAGCCGATCGCGCGGTCGGCGTACGACGACTGCATCGAGCTCCTCGGGGCCTCCGTCGACGGGCTCTCCCGGTCGCTCTCCGCCGTCGGGGGATCGGGATCGCCGGCGCCGCCGGAGGACATCGTGACGTGGCTGAGCGCGGCGCTGACGAACCAGGACACGTGCGGGGAGGGGCTCGCCGACGCGAGCGGCGGCGTGAAGGATCGGATGGCGGCGGAGCTCAAGGACCTGGAGGAGCTGGTGAGCAACTGCCTGGCGATATTCGCGGCCTCGGACGGCGGCGGGGACTTCGCCGGCGTGCCGATCGAGAACCGGAGGAGGCTGATGGGCGTGGCGGGAGGAGGAGGGGGAGTACCGAAGCCCGACGGCGGCGGCGGCGGGTATCCAGAGTGGCTAGGGGAGAGAGAGAGGGAGCTGCTGGACATGCCGGCGGCGGAGGTACAGGCGGACATAGTGGTGGCGAAGGACGGAGCGAGCGGGACGTACAAGACGATCGCGGAGGCGATAAAGAAGGCGCCGGAGGGCAGTGACCGGAAGATCATCATCTACGTGCGAGCCGGGAGGTAAAGTTCCTCCTCTTCTTTTCTTTCATTTTTTCTGGCCTTTTTCAAATGGAGTTTGAACTGAGAGGGAAAAAGAAAAGAAAAGAAAAGAAAGGAAAATGGCCTTTTCGTCTTTTGCTTCTTTTTGTTCTTATTATAGAGGGAGGATGAATTTTGTCAGCGTAGATTGAATTCAAGCCCTTTAATCATGGAGATTTAATTATTGCACTTTGATAATTGGACAAAAAGGGGTGTTAATTTTATAAAGCCACCAATTATATAAAAGAAAGTCGTTTTCACTTTTGGACATAGTGATTATGACCTGTGTATTCCACAGAATTCTAGAATTAAGATAATTGCCCACCATTCTTCAGTACAAATACGGCATCGTTTGAGGACTTTTTTTGGTTCTATAATCGGTGAAAACTGAAAGATACGTTCCTTTTGGAGATGTTGCTATTAATAAACTATTTGCAATTATGCAAGTTAGAGTTTTGAATTGTCTTTATTAGAATAGTAAAATATTATATCATGAATTCACGTATCAGTATAAACCTTTACAATAATTGGTAAAGGTTCTATGGTATTTAAATATTCCAATAGACTTATCTACTTTTTGTAAATTTCCATTGCTATTAACAATAGAGGAAAAATGATTGTGAATAATTGATGTGTTGACTGGTGTTTTTAAGCTTATCCGTTGTTTTAGGTATGAGGAGGATAACTTGAAGGTGGGGAAGAAGAAGACGAACCTCATGTTCATCGGCGATGGGAAGGGCAAAACGGTCATAACGGGCCGCAAAAGTGTAGCCGACAAGATGACCACGTTCCACACTGCCTCCTTCGGTAAATTTCTGTGCCCGTATCTGAATTTCCAATGTTCAAACTCTCGACTAAGCTAGGCCAAAAATTCTAAATAATCTTTTTGTCTAAATCATTTAATTTTTACGAAACAAATCGAACCCGAAAACCACAAAAAGACATTCGAGTCAATATAGAATTGTTTTGCTTGAAAGCTACTTTAGAAATTTCACAACGAAGAAAAAAAGGGCTGTTAGGAATGCTTGATGTAGAAAGTAGCATGTGGGATGTCGATTTCAAAAGGCATGGCACCAAATTTGGCCACCAATTAATTCTGTGCACCTTTTAGTTGCAAGTGGACCCCGTGAATGACATCCGGATATCATTAACAATTGTTTCATAAAACTTATCAAACACGTTTGAGAAAAAATTATTCAATTTTTAATGTATTGATTATGAGTGCAACGAGTTTATTTAGTACATTAGGAACTGAACTGTAATACTTGTTTGATTGCTTAACAAATATTTTAGAGACAATTTCTAATTATATCCAAGATATACGATGGCATAATCCAAATTCGAAAGTAATAATGCTGGTATTTTTCGTAATTGGGAATTCTCATTAGAACTTTCGGAACATCAAAAGAATCAGCTTTTGAAAAGGGTTGAGATCAGCCCTGCTTTTCATCTCAGACTTGTCCTTCTTTTCCATCGTCAACTACACTTTTTTTTTCTGACATTTTCTGACTCCAAACGATGTTCCCATCAGTTCATAAAGGCACGATTCCTCTTCTTTAATGATCATGTCGAGATGTTTTTGTTTTGCTGCTCCTACGCTTTGCATCCCTCTCGATCCGATCTTCTCGCCTCTTCGTAACGCTGACGACATCGCTTGATGAAACATCAATGGGAGTTTGCTGGTCACAGAATCGAATCCATGGTTGGGAGAGAATCGAGAGGTGGAAAGGGAGTGGGCATTATTGGCGTGGGTCATGCCGGGGGGCTGCACATGCATGTCCGTCACTTGCCTGCCGTTCATTTCGATCCCCCTTGGCCTTTCCTATCTTAGAACGATGCCAATTACGCAAAGTTTGGATGCTCGATCCCCATTATGCTAATCCCGAAGCGCAAACTTTATAGGAGAATCTTGATCTTGACACGTCCTTCGTCGGCTTTGTCGTATTGGACGAAAAAAGATGGGCATGAATTATTCGCAAGATGCTTTGGTCGAGAGTCTTAACGTAGAATTCTCTAGTTTTCAGTCCAGCTTTAATTCTTCTCTTCTGCTGTATGACCTGCAGCGGCGAGCGGAGCCGGTTTCATTGCCCGCGACATGACCTTTGAGAACTACGCCGGGCCGGAGAAGCACCAGGCGGTGGCTCTCCGGGTAGGAGCTGACCATGGGGTGGTCTATAGGTGCAGCATCGTTGGATACCAGGACACGCTCTACGTCCACTCGAATCGCCAGTTCTTCCGCGAATGCGACATCTACGGGACGGTCGACTTCATCTTCGGCAACGCAGCTGTGGTCATCCAAAAGAGCAACATCTATGCCCGGAAGCCCATGGCCAAGCAAAAGAACACCATCACGGCCCAGAACCGCAAGGACCCCAATCAGAACACCGGCATTTCGATCCATGCTTGCCAGATCGTCGCCGCTCCAGATCTCGAGGCATCTAAAGGAAGCATCCCGACGTACCTCGGGCGGCCATGGAAGATGTACTCGAGGGTTGTGTACATGTTGTCCTACATGGGCGATCACATTCAACCCGAAGGGTGGCTGGAGTGGAACGGAGACTTTGCGCTAGACACTTTGTATTACGGAGAGTACATGAACGATGGGCCCGGGGCAGCTGTCGGCCGACGTGTGAAATGGCCGGGTTTCCGAGTCATCACATCCACAACAGAGGCAAACAAATTCACAGTGTCGCAGTTCATATTTGGATCTTCATGGTTGCCGTCCACCGGGGTGGCATTCGTGGCCGGACTATCAACTTGAAAGTTGAGAGTGACATTTACAGATACGATATGTTATGCCGAGAACCCCCATGTATCGGTGGTTCTCATTTATTTACTGAGCTTAAGATTTAGGTCGTTTTCCTTATATTTTTTCTTCGAAAGTGAAAAATAATCAAATGTAGGAAAGCCACAATTTCGTAATGCCATTATTCTTCATTATTCCTTTTTTTCTATGTTCATCGGAATCCCTTGCGTAGCCATTCATCAGTCGTAGCAAACATATTTCGAGGTGAAGAAGTCGGCCAACGCTATTAAGTCCTTCTCCAAGTCCTGGACAAAAACCTAGGAAGAACTGGTCTAAGGCAGGGCATCATCTGATCACATTCCTTTTCACCTATCTTCGCAGCTAACATTAAATGGAAATGACTTGACAGAAAACCGAAGCATTCTAGATTCCCACGGCAACCTGTAAATTTGTCCAGGATAGGAATTTCAGATGGAGAGATTCAGAAGGAGCAAAGGTTTCTAGAAAAGAATAAGTACCTAGACCTAACTCTTACTCCTAACTTAATGATCCCCCTCCCCTTCCTAGCACATGGCCTGAAGAAAGTAATTGAAGCCCCACCCCATTCTCGCCCTGGCAGTCACTCTCGCTACTTGTGTGAAAACATTATTAAGCATATTTACATGCCACTACTATGGTTGTAGCAGGCATTTTTCTTGTAGCTCGACTTCTTCATCTTTTTATAATCATACCTTACATAATGAATTTCATATCTTTAATAGGTATAATAACAGTATTATAGGAGCTACTTTAGCTCTTGCTCAAAAAGATATTAAAAGAAGTTTAGCTTATTCTACAATGTCTCAATTGAGCTATATGATGTTAGCTCTGGGTATGGGGTCTTATTGAGCCACTTTATTTCATTTGATTACACATGCTTATTCGAAAACATTGTTGTTTTTAGGAAGCACTAAGTACCTCATAGCAAGGCTTATGCTAAACATTGATTTCCTGCTTGCCTAATAATAACGCATGTGGTTCGCTCAGAAGTCAGAACACAAGCATATCCAGAAGCCTAAAAATTAAACAGTCCGTCCGCATCATTCAATGCAGTTATCCTTAAAAGTGATATGTACCGTTCCAATAGGGACTAGTAGTGGGTGCAGATAAAAAAGTTTGGGAACTGCACAGAGGTCGATTTCATATCGCCAATGCTCAAATCATTGTTCCTTGCAAAACCCAGAAGAGCACACATAGTGTTTTTACCCTGCCTGGCCCAAGTGGCAGCTTCGGGCTGTCTTGGATGCCGGAAAAAAAAATTAATGCACCAGAGAATGATGCAAGTGAACAAGCATATGGTCCAAGCATTAGCACAGATTTCCCAAGAGCAGATCAGCTCAGGAGAGGGACTTCCGTCCATTCATGCAAGCATGCACACACTATGTAGACACTACGTATATACAAATTCACTCAATGGCCTTCATTTGAAAGTGCATCGAAGTAGTGATCCATAAGCACTGAGACAGATTCAAGAAATGAACCTTCACTAGCTCCAGGAAGCACACTTTCCTCTGCTTCTTTGACAATCCGCTCAATCACAGACTCCTTGCTAGGACTTTCTCGACACATCATGCTTCCAACGGTGAAGGGAGTAAGCCCTCTCTCCACACCTTTCTTCAAAAGCATAGTAGAGATGCGCAAGGTACGAGCACACTCAACTGGCAAGTCCCACCCATGAAATTTCAAGAGTTGAATGTCTTGTTCAGCATCCAGTGACTTGATGTAGTCCATAGTTTCGGGAGAGTAAGGCTGCTGAGCTTGTGGCCAGTAGAGCCACTCAAATGTGCAATCTTCAAACTGCAGCGACAAGAATAAAGATATTAAAAGATGAGAAGAAGACAAAAAGAAAGACTACAAAGAAGCTTGAGAGGTTTTGGAGCTTGTATGGAGTCATTATGCTTCTGAACTGACCCCAGAAGCTAAACTATTGCTACTCATAGATCAACAGAAGTCCAATACATCTTTTATAAACCTAAAACTCCTGATCATGCTCTCTTCATTTTATTTACCACCAAAAAAACTGAGCAGTGACAAGCATGAAACATAGACTCTGAAGCAAACACGTCATATGCACATTTTATCCTGTCATATGTCAATCTGAAGTACCTATGTGTCACAAGAAAAGCAGTTCATGCACAAATATATTTTCTCTAACCTAACCGTGCAAAGATTTTCTTGTATGAGTCCCGTGTTATAAACAGTCATCAATGCAATTTTGGGTATAAAATGATGTAAATTAATAAGTGCAACACATCCTAAAAATCAAAACAAATAATTTTAACAGATTTGCACATGTGTACATAACCAGGGGTAATGGAGATTCCATCTTTTGACAAGTTCTGAGGCATCCAATACCCATTAAGGAAAATGCAGGGTTATTAAGACTATTATCTTGAATCTCATGCCAATTAGGACAAATTGTATCTCAAAGAATAACAAATCATCTATTGATGTTTAACGGTGTAGCAAATCAACAAGTGCCATATATCCTTAAAAACAAAAACAAAATAAGATTGCAACAGATCTGCACATAAGTACATAACCATGTGTAATGGAGATTACGTCTCATTAAGGAAAACATGGGGCTATTAAGACTACTATTGGATCTCATGCCGTAACTAAAAGAAGAACACATAATCTATTAATATTTTTATCGGAGAACCAAATGATCAATCGGAGAAGGTAATACGATATACTGACGTTTTCAGGCAGACAGTATCCATGATCAATAGGAATAAGCACTACACGTCCATCTTCACCATCCCTGCTGATCAATATGTTGCCTGCATGCCTATCTGCATTTGCCAATCTTATGTCCAAGACAGAAATCTTGTGTACCTCATCCATGGGAAAAGCTCGGGGTCCCATATCCTCACAACTTCCTATATTCTTCACGAACATCTGCAGTGATCCTATCTTGAAATTCTTGCTTGTGTACTCATAACCTTCTGGATAATTAAACTCTCTATGCATACACTTCACCATAACAGTGGGCGGAACCCCAGCAAAGCCCTTCTCTGAATTGTGAACCACTGGGTGGTCCAAGATGTAAGCTGCAACTTCTCTCAGTGCACCCTCTCCTACCCGCGTGCCCTTTTTCATCCCTTGACCATCTAGTGACAATGGAAGTCCCCGGGGATTATTCACCGCCATTGGTTCTTCATCAATAGGCTTAAAAACTGACACATACTCCAGGCCAGAAAAATCTTGCATGAGGTAAGCTCCTCCCAATCCCTCCGGAGACCGTATGGGCTCATTGCCTCTCTCCAATCCCTGGATGGTAGATTCAATCAGCTCTTTTAACACAAATGGCAGTTCAATTTCTCGATTAACAATGAAAGGTTCCAATAGGAAATCTTTTGGCGGTGGTCTACTCTCTATGATATTGGGTTTCAACAGGTCCCAAGACTGATATTCACCAACTACACCAGCAAGCTCATTAAAATCTGATGCGTCAATAACCACTTCAAAGTGCTTGTCAACAGTTTGAGGCCTCACTTTAGCAGATTTGCGGACCAGCAAGTGGATAACAGCATCACCGTTCTTCCTACAAATGTCGTGGATGAGTCTCTGATCTTCAAGCTCTTCACCATCACATACCAGTTCTTGATTCTCCAGGTTGACAGAGCCTCGCCCCTTCCTCACAATCTGTCGCTTCACATATGCTACCTTTCTGCTCCTCTCAACATGGAACTCATATTCCTTCCCACAAGCAGTTCGGACAGTGATAGCTTGAAGATCTGAAAGCCTCAGCACAAGGTGCAACACGTCTCCATCGGCAACCCCATAGTCTCCAACGCAAGAATTGTCCCGAGCTAGTTCTCTCCCATCAAAGAACAGTTTCTGCTTTCTGACAAAGAACCCTCTGTCTGCCTGTATCTTCAGCTTCACAGACAAAATTGAATCTGACTCCCTTATGGGCATGGGAGTCAGAGACCCAGCAACTCTCAGGTAAATCAGGATCGGTTTGTTCAAATGAGGACCATATTGGTAGGAGAACTCCAGAACCGGGCTAGGCGCCACACTAACACCCGACATCTTTCTCTCCTGTTATCTGCACCGCCCCTTGTCTGAATAATCAAACTTCAATCTGTCGAAACCTCCGTCATGCTCTCTAGACAATCCATTTGACCAGATAGTCCCAAACTTCAACTTTGAGTAACGTCACCTCAAAGCTGAAAAACCAGGAAACTCGGTTTCCCCGCTCAAACAGGTTCTCTGACCTAATATTCCAAGCTCAATAACCTCCAAAGGCAAACTCAAGGCATAAGCCAATCTCCGACACACCGGATCTTCTGGAGGCGTCCAGTGTTAGGGTTTCTTCCGCACCATAAGTGCAATTATTTGAAGAGAACCGGAATCTTCTGGAAACTACAGCCAATCTCAAGCAAGAGAAACAAGTAAAAACAAATCGGAATCAGCTCATGATCAACCACGACCGGGAAACCTCATAACCGATCAAAAAAGCAAAATCCCAAAGAAACGAAGAGATACTGACGTTTCTTTATGAATCCGTAAATACCAGCCGAACTGCAAATCACTAAGCATTGATGCACCAATTAATAATGGAAAAGCTAGCCTAGCCTAGTCAATCAAACAACGGAAAACCTAGGAGCTCAATCTGGAGCACCACGAAAGCCTCACAACGCTCCCCGGATTATCACCTCGCGCTTCTCGCGAACGCACGATGCTAAAAGCCAGCACGAGCGGCATTGCAGCCACAACAGAGAAACGAAAAAAGCAACAGCCAGCCAAAGGCGACCGAAGAGAGAAGCGCAGAGAAAGAGGATCGAGCGGTCGCGAACAATCCGACCAGTATCCGATCATCGTCCTCCACAAGGAATCTCATCATCCTTTGCACCGGCAAAAGATGCACCGACCTGACCACGACACTCCATTTCCAGCCGACGCGCACCGACAGACACGGCGAACGGACCGAAAATGGAGAGAAAGAAGCGAAAAAAGAAAAGAACAAGGACAATGCCGAAGAAGCTGCGCGTCGGAGTTACCTGAGATGATCAGGCGAAGCGGCGGCGACGGAATGCGCGGTCGCCGGGATCACCGCGCTTCATCGTCTCCGATCGTCGAGGCGGTTCGACGCCCTCCGAAACCCGCGAGTTCCTCTGCACTAGAGCTTCTAACTTCTCCACAGAGAGAGAGAGAGAGAGAGAGAGAGAGAGAGAGAGAGAGAGGATGGGAGAACGGTGGTGACGCTTCTCAAAATGAAGGAACCATCGCGCTCCCCGTTGATTTATAGGCGGGGGTGACGGGAGGAAAGGTGACTTTGTGCGGAAGAATCGGCAGGGGGCGCCTGACGGCGTGAGGCTTTTTCCCGTTAACGGGACGTCGTCTTCTTCGGCGGGCTTTCTCTCTTCCGTGGGGCTCGGGCTATAGAGAATAACAAGACTTGGCGGAGGAGTTTACCCCCCCCCCGCGGAGGTTTCGCTGCGTTGAGGACGAGACTGCCCTTCTCGAATCTCCATAGGATGGATGTAGTAAATATTTAAATGATGGAAGTTGAAGAATATCTATTCTCATTTTCTAATTTTGGCAATGTTATATGCTCTCTTCTTTTCTTTTCTTTTCTTTTGTCAAAGCAATATTATATGCTTTGGCTAGCCCAATTTCGGACAATAATTAACATGAAACATATGCCGAGGCATACAAAATTTGGAAAATTAAGTTACGTTTTACAAAATAGCCATTTGCAAAAGAAAGCCGATCTCGGTCAATTTCGAATTTTCTCAATTGATAGAAATGAAAAAAAGTTTTGTTGTATTTGTTCTTTTTTATAAAAAAAAATTGGGACTCCGAATTACTCTTTATTTGTCATATAGCTATTATCAAGAGTTTATCTAATTAGACAATACATTGAGATTTCGATACTTGTAAAACTTTTGATATAATTAGATCAGTGGCAAAACCTCACTAATGATAATTATTACATATAATGAAGTTCAAGATTCGATGCGAGAATTCATGATACCCAACTCTATTTCCTCATTTGGTAATTTATTAGAAAAATCTCATAGAATATCGTGTCCAATGCTTAAATAGTCAATTAAAAGATCTCATCGTGCGGTAACCTTTTCATAGATCCGAAACTGTCTGCTTAAATATCTTCCTCATAGGAATAGCAGCAGTACTATAATTCTCCATTGCTATTATTATAATAACAATCACTCGCATGGATAATCACCCCCAAATAAAATACGAGCGATCAGCTTAAATAGTTTATTAATTTACATGTCTCCAGAAGAAGCCCTGGGCGCGAGGAGGAGGCGAAGGGTAAGGACGTAATTTCGGGCCCATCTGCCAAGACAAAACGTAATTAACCCCAACCCCAATCAGGCTTTCACTTTGACACGTGAACTGACGCGGAGAGGTCAGACAGACAGACCGACAAAGAGTAATTATTTTTTTTTTTTTTTGACAGAGAGTAATTACTACGTTGTTTAATGCAATTAGCAGCACGGGGAGACAACTAACGGCGTCAGTTACGGAAGCCCGGAAAGGTCCGTTAAGATCCTAACTTGGACTAAAAGGTGCCGTCCATTTTTTTGAATCGCAGGAAGCGCGCTTGCCATTGCCACGTCATGCATAGGACTCCCGCCACTGCAAGTCAAAAAATCATTCGCGTAATCCCGCCCACGTGGCAGGACCCGATTGGGAGAACCTCGTGGCTTCCGCAAAATTTTCCAGCCCAAAACAGAAGCAAAGAAGAGATTCCGTATTGTATAAAAATTTGAGTTGACGGGGTGGGGGGGAAGAAAAAACTCTGCTACCATTCCGCCTTCAGCGTCAACGGAGGAAAGATGATGATGACCAATAAGTTAATGGGGGGGGTGAAAAACAGACAAAAACTTCACAGGCTCCTCTCGATGAACTCCCAGATTCTCTCCTCCATGTAGATCCGGTCCCTCCGCCGCCGCGGCATGTGCCGTTCGTCCGGGAAGATCAGTAGCTCGTACCGCTTCCCCGCCTCCACGAGCGCGTTCACCAGCCGCGCGGTGTGCCTGAAATGCACATTCTCGTCGATCATGCCGTGGACCAGCAGTAACCTCCCTTTCATGTTGTCCACGTGATGCATGACCGAACTGGATTCGTAGCCTTCCTGATTAGCAGAAGGAAGCCCCATGTACTTCTCGGTGTAGAAGGTGTCGTACCCGTCCCAGGATGTTACGGGGGCGCCGGACACCGCGCAGCAGAAGACGTCGGGACATCTGGCCAGTGCCATAGCAGATAGATATCCACCATAACTCCAACCGTATATTCCGATCCAACCGGCTTGAGCTAGCCCTTCTTTGACAAGCCATTCCGCTCCAGATACCTGATCCTCGACGTCGATGTGGCCAAACTTCTGTTTAACAGCACCTTCGAACTTCAGACCACGCCTGGCGGTGCCTCGGTTATCTAACTGTTGCACCAGGCAGTAAAAATTTGTTGTTAGTCACCAGTCAATCACCTAGAAGCTTTTGGCAGAAATTCATGGAAGCCAATATCAAATAGGTCAGTATGTCAGTTATTGTGATGGACCACTCAATGAGAGAGAGAGAGAGAGAGAGAGAGGACAGGATAGGCCCGTAGTAAGGGAGAAAAACGCATTTTTGATTTTCTCCGCTACACGTTCTTTCTAGCTTCCTCACCCATATCAGCCATTGTCGGTTCTACTATGTCTATGAATCAGAAGTAGTGACTTCCATTAGGCCCATCTCATGTTGATGAAATTGAAAAGAAGAGTGCTTAAACCGTCATGCAACCTTACTGTAAACTTACCATGCAGCATAAATGGAGTAAGATGCACTGCAAAAGTAACTGGCAAGATCATGACACATTGGGTGATTTGCCTAACTTCTGCAAACAGCCTATGTTCATAAGTTAGAGAGGATGTCTGAGGCGACTACAGAGATGGTACTAACCTTCCAAACTAAGATGCCTTTGCTTCTCAAATACTGTGCCTTCATGTCAACTGTATTTGCCCATGAATCACATACCAATTGTACGCATGGGCCACCATACACAGCTATCATGGTCTTGTAAGGTGGGGGTCCAAATTTTGCTATATCAGGTTTGTACAGAGCTCCATATAGCACACCCCCATCATTTCCCTGGATTTGCGTGATCTCTGGAGGCTCAAGCTGCAGCTTCTTCAACCTCGGAATGGTCAATGGAGGCTCATACAATGGCAAAATTATGCTGCCATCATGCAGGGAGCACAGTGACACCCTAGGGGGAGAAGTGAGAGAATCATGAATATCAACAAAAGTCCGCAGGTGATGATCAAGCACAACTACATGTTTTCCTTGTCCATTGGTTAAACCCTTTGGAGCTGGCAAAGGGCTACTCTTGTCTGGGAAAAGTTCCGCTGAATATAAGTGCTGTTCCAGGGGTCCATCTACGGTTCCTGTAAAGTATACAAGTCCTGCGGCTTCATTTACACCTGCAATTTGCTCAACCATCCAGTCACCTGCCGTGATAGGTCCTAGGCAAGTCCCATTCAAGTCATGCAAATAAAGATGTCTAAATCCTGTTCTTTCACTTGCCCATATAAATCCCCCAGAAAATTTGGCTATTCCTTTGTCTAGAGGAGTGAAGCAGTCATGTAAGTTAATCCATGTACTCTGTTCTTCCACCAGTACAACTTTTCCTTGGCCTGTCCTAATATCAAACTTAAGCATCTTCAATTTGCTATGTGACCTGTTTAGGACCTGAGCTGTCAGAATATTTCCATGCATCCAGTTGACTCGGGCCAAATATTCATCCTCATTGTCAAGCTCATTTGTTCCTCCACACTGAAGATCCATCCAAGTAACAGGACCTCCAGCAGAGGAAACTACCCCAAGACGAACTTTAACATTTACAGCTCCTGCGAAGGGGTAAGCATGATCTTCTTGTGCCTCTGGACCAACTGAGCTTTTACCTTGATGCATTATCCTGAACAAAGGTACACTCGAAGTGTCAACTTCTGTGAATGCAATGAACCTGCTGTCCAGTGACCACCAGTACCCATTTTTGCGATCCATCTCTTCCTAAACACAGAAACAATATCATATCAGAGAAAAACCAGAATATAATAAACACATCATCAAGTGATATAGTATTTCAGTAGTATTTTATTGCTTTTACAGCATAAACATAACTTTCTGGTATATCCTGAAGACCTAGAAGTTCTTCAATAATGCTGCACGAATGTAAATCAAAATATGCTCCAAAGAGAGAGTGAAGAAAGAAAATTACCTGAGCTATGTACTCAGCGAGACCATGAGTCTGAAAAACATAAGTATTCAGTCAACATCCAGAAATGTCACGAGAAAAATAGAAAAGTCAAATAACAAGCAGACATTTACAGGAACAAACCTCTTAAATATGTAATTGTTCTATCCATTGCAAGAGAAAATAACAAGTAGGCTTAGAACTAAACTCATACATCACAAGGACAGCAACATACGACATTTTAACAAGTTCGGGCTCAGGTGAAGTTGGATAGAAAGAAGAACCGAAAGAAGAGCCTTAGCAATTAAGATTCTGGATTTCCAAACATTTGCTTAAGCTGTTCAAAGTAGAATTTCAGTCAACTACAGGTGAAATAAGTAGAACAAAGTTGGGCAACATTTAATGGAAGAGGAAATAAGCTCAAATCACCATGTTAGAACAGAGATAGAGAAAAGACCCAGTATCAATATTTAAGCTCACCACGGCATTATCAATAGCGCCATCAGTTAGCTGACATTGCTCATTGTGTAGGAGGTTTAGAACATGCAATTCTCCATCTCTAACAAAAGAAATCATGGTACCATCTGGAGAGATATGTGGATCGATAATTGGTGAGGATGATGTGCTTGGAAGCTTAAGCTCTGGTTTTGAGCCAGAGAGATCCTGAATATAAACCTGGAACCCGAAGGAAAACACATCAGTTGAAGCTGCTTTGACAGATAGTTGATACAGAAAGCAGGCAATGAGGGTCCATATGATTCAAAGTGTTCCGATCAAAAAGCATCAAGATATTTCAGGGTCATCGTCCATGGAGAGATTACCAAATGACATTTACTTCAACTAGCAAGCCTCTCTCCTTTCCCACAAAACAAAGGGGAGAAGAAATGAGGAAATCATAAAGCAAAGATTAGAAATTGGATCGATTGATCTATAGAGGTGGTAGGCCAGTATATACATGCAAAATAGATGTTAAAACAATGACATTGTAGCATGAATGAGTGACCAGATTGTAACACCAAGCTTAAGACTTGTTTTATCCTTTGCAACAGATGGATTAAAGACCTTCAGAACTTTGAGTATTCAGCAGCATGGATTAGTTTAAAAAACAAAGAAAGAAAAGAAAAGAAAATAACATCAAGGAACTGATCCGCTTGAACTTATACATATGCAAAGTCTGATCATTGTTCCTCCCTCCGTGTACTTGAAAAGAATGCATGTTGACGTCATTGATTACTGACACAGGATGATAATTAAGGACGCCTGGATCATAGATAAAAATTTAAAAAACGATTCTTAATCAATGACCAGTAGAATCATTGTTGGATATACTAAAGAGCAGAGGACATACCCCGGCTGGCAAAGGCACCATAAGCGCCTTCCTCTTTGAGTTTGTCTTAATCCATTCATATCGTGTTACTCCCAAACCACGCTCCCTCAATCTCTCCCTTCTCAACTTTTCTTCCGCAGAAATGTTATTCTCATCTAGACCACCATCTGGGGGACTGAAAAATAAATCTTGCTTGCTACTCTTGAGATCAAATGCAAAAACCTTCCTATTTAAAGTCTGATCAGGACTGAACAAATAAGTGACAAGAGAATCATCAGGGCTGAAAGTGATTGACGTTGGTGCACCATATCCAGGCAAGGGATATTGTACTATTTCCTCGATTGAGAAAAAAATACAGTCGTCAATTGCTTGTGCAGCTGTGCTGTCAGTTGCAGGCATATTGCAGAATGACCCGAATCTCTTCAATTTCTTCTCCCTTGTCTCATTAGCTGATTGCATTACAAGATGACTAGATCTTTCTGTTCAAATGACAAAAGAGTATAAACAAGCATGCTCAAATTAGGGCGCTAATCACTTCAACTAAATGTTAACTAGCATATAAATAACACTTGAATGTACAATTAGAGGTTAAAGTTGAGTGTGCAACCGTTTGTTTTTACAACTTAAGCTGTGAAAGAACAGCCTGGATTATTTTTGTCTGAACAAGCCCAATCAAACATCATGACGATCGTCAACATTCTTGCAACCCCGCAAGTTCAACGGTTTTGCCTGGACTGTGAGTACCCTATGCAAAAACAGAAGAAAGCTAGATTCAACAGTCCCACATACAACAAAGCAGAACCCCTTTCAGATCAGCCTGTACTAGCATTGTGAAGTTCACCAATTGCCTTTCAGTCAAGCCACAAAGGAAAACTACCAAAATCAGAACTTGCCAAAAAAATTTCCCGAATATAACCCATCGCTCGCATTCCGGATTCTTTTTTCGTCTTCTTTATTTTCCAGAGTCAACAAGTTCACTTTTTAATATTTCACCAAGCTTTACTGCTTTCGATTCGCTTCCTTTTTCCAACTAAAAGCAAAAAGCAGCATGCTTATTCGGGGAACTTCCTATCTCTCCTCACTCGTCAACCTCCTCACTACCAAACAAGGAAAAAATCGATCCCCCCTCATCATCCAATCACGTTCAATCCAACCGCGATAGCCCAGGAACACCCAAAACCCCTCAGCTCCCTCTCGAACCTCTCTCATCCAGAACAAGCAAGCGATCCTCCAGGCTACCAAAAACCGCATCGGGTCAACACCCCCGCACCTCATCACAAAAGAAAAGAAAAGAAACGAGAGACAGCGACGAATCCGAGCCGGGGCCGCAATCGGATTTTCGGGCGAGGGAATACGGATCGAGACCGAACCTGCAAAGCGAACGGATGCGATCGGCCATGAAAAAGCGTCGATCGGGACACGATCGCCGAGACCTTTTTTCCCCGAACCCGAATCCGCGCTCCGAGAGGGGAAGAGAGGAAAGGAAAGGGCCTCGAGAATCGGGAATCGGATTCGCGAGAGCCCAATCGGAGATTCCCGCCGCGGCTCCTCGTTCGCGTATCGGCGGAGAGATCTGGAGTTCGCAGGGGGACCGAAATGATGACGACGACGACGATTAGTGCTTGCGGATAAGAAGGGGGAAAAGTGTTCGGGAAAGCGGGATTTGTCGATTCGGGGGTTTGTTCGGCACGCGCCGGCGGGGGGCGGGTGGGGGAGGTTTGGTGATTCACCGAATCTGTGTGGCTTTGGCTTTGGCTCTGGCTGTGCTTCGAGCTTTTTGTTGCGATTGGCGGCGCGTGGGGGCGAGGTTTGGGTTGTGTGCCGGCGGCCGCACGTGACCCCGGATCTGATGCGACCGTCGGATGTTGGTCGCTCGCTCTGATCGTGCGGTCCAGAGGGGGCACACGAGTCGCCGGGGCGCCGGCGATGATTGGTCGGGGGCGGCAATGATTGGATTTGATTACTGTCGATTGAAAGCGAACCTAGCGATGACGTGTACGCGTGTCAGAAAATTAGAATATTGTGTATGGGTTAATATGGACAATTGAATTCGACCAAAAAAAAAAAAAAATATGGACAATTGAAAATAAGAAAAAAACATAACTTTTATACTGTGTTTATTTAAGCGCCATAATTTTTTTTTCATGATTACTTGAGTTGCTTACTTGAGTATCATAAATTTTGCCATATGACTTTTTAATTAATCATTTAAGTATTAAATTGTTTACCACAAATGTTATAACATATCAAGTTTTCGTCACTTAGTAAATGTTTTTAAATTTTTTTGGAAATTAAGTAATTGATTGAAAATTATGGTATTGAAATGAACGTTTTTTAAAAGTTATGATATTTAAATAAGTATCGCACAAAAGTTATAGTATTTTTGGTGTCCTTATTTTAAAAAAAAAATGGTATCACATTGCATAATTATTGTGAATGGAATTAGTGGTTGGAGAAATATCAGGTGAAATTTAGGTTTTGTTTGTTGCACAAAAGGTGATTTTTTTTTTGAAAAATATTTTAGAAAAAATAGTAGTTTATATTGCTTGCAAAAACGAATGATCGAAAAAGTATTTTTATCGTCCACATAAATATAATGGAGACATTTGCTGTTTAGCTAATTATTTTAAATAATATAAGCGATCATTCTTAAAAAAATATTTTTCAAAGCATTCATCTTTTGTTGAATAGACAAAGTCTTGAAAAAGATTTTGAAAAATTGTCATGTGGTAAGTCATTACGGTATAAATTGATTCTTCCTAGGCTAGTGAAACAAATGTCGACCATATAATTTGACAACACCATCGTTCGTTTACTTATCAAGCATATTCTTCTCGTACATGAAGTCAATTTAGAGCACGTCTTGATAGGCTTTTTTGATTTTAATTCTTTTTTTTTTTGCATGTCAGATGCATTGCGAATTTTGTTAACTTGAAATATCTAAAACCTTCACAATATGTAAATCTCAATATGTGAACTCATATATACATTTTTCAAGATTTTTCGAAATTTGAACGATTAACTAGTGCAGGAGACATTAAATTGATAATATTAAATAAGTTCATTAAATGATGTGGCAAACTGTAAGTGGCTATTTAGATTAGCAGGCCTATTTAACCATCCAACATGAATTTACCACATCATTTTATAAATTCATTTCTTGTACGAGTTTTAAAATCCACAGCATTAGCCTCCTGAATATTCGGAATCATTTCTTTAGTAAATAAAAGTTACCTATGCAAGGATAATATGAATCTCAAGATTTCTGAAAATTGTTGAACCATGCAAGGTAATTAAAAAAAAAACTCGATATTTTTTTTTTTATCAATTTAAGTTGTTGATAAGTGGGTTAGGTGGCGCCTTATTTATTTTTATTTTTTTGGGACGAATGAGTTAGGTGGGATTTGGAACAAGGAATAAATGCCCGAGAAAGAAAGGAGAGTTGCACACTTTTGACGCAATCTAATGATCTCCTCCACCCATTTTCTCTTGGGTTGGCAATGACAATTATTACATTTATATAGCACGTTTAGAAAAACCATGTTAAGCAATCTGTGTCAAGAGAGAGGTCGGACGTCACTAACAATCGAACTAATGATGATTCTGAAATCACTAAAGAGACAAGGTCAAAAGCCTTGTTGTTTGTGCATTTTTTTTCCTGATTTATATAGTCATGAACGGGAACATTATCACATTAATTGTCTTTTTCTTCATCATCATCATCCATCATGAAGATAAGTTAGTGCATAGCAATTGTGAGTCACTCTATTTATTTTACAAAAAATAAATAATTTAAAAAATATTGTCACAAAAAGAATCACTTGTAATGTTTGTAAGAAATAAAAGTGCCTAATTTTAATAAAAATATTTTCCAAATCATTCATTATTCGTGAAATTTACGGAAATAACTAAGATAATCCAAATTGGTTCGGTTGTTTATGAAATAACACCGAAGCTTGATATCTAAAAAGAGAACATCAGAAACAGAAACCCATTTGCTAATTGATCCATAAAATCCATCATTGAAAAACAAAAAAGAACACAAAAAAATAAAAAAAGATTTATATCAGATTGCGAGAGAGAGAGAGAGAGAGAGAGAGAGAGAGAGGCAGAACAACATTTCCAAATTGTCAAAATCAGAGGAAGATTATTGGAATGGACCACTTGAGGACGTGTCCCAGCGGGACAAAAAAAAATTGTGGCGGGATGCCGAAAGTTGCATAAAATGCGTGTAAGTAGCTTTCTATTGGTACAAACAACATCCCTCACTCGGACAGGTCATTAGTTGTTCGCACTTGATTTTGGTCATCGTTCGATTGCCATTCAATAACAATGATATCGCGACAAGATGTCATACTCTCGTTTTTGCATCAACGTTGTCCAGACTCCACACCACACCTTGCTTATAGAAAGACCTCCAAGGACAAAAGACAACATTGGATCGGATCTTGTCACATCATTATTACAAAGATTCAATATTAATATATCAATGCCTATAAGATTGCATGTGGGGGAGTTAACGTTACTATTATTATGTATGTAGTTCACATGTCTATACCTTCATCAAATCAACGAGTTTGATTCGAAATTGGCTGAATAACTTAACCGGCTGAGTTGGCAGTGTTCCTCATTTTAACGCATACTAGTCGTCATAATATTTAGATAACAAACCACATCTTATCTAAAAATTTAAATTTTTAGAACGGTTAGCGATTATCTCACAAAATCTTGTATGCTATCAGAATAAAAGATCCCAAGTTAAAATTTTCCAGGACTTTATTTGCCCCCGAATTGCATATTTCCACCCTTTAGGCCTAGGCCAAGGCCAAAATCCAGTTGACCTCGGTCTAACAAAATCTCGCACTTGTAATCCGACAGGCATATTTCTTTTTTGACATAAGACCCGAGTTCGAACCATCATACACTTTCATAAAATTTTCCATTTACTATAACTTTGCATCACTTTGGACGAGTGTGGCGGACTCTCATGCTTCGAGAGATATATTAAGTAGAGCAAAGACTCATTTTTTGAGTGAATATCTGCGGTGGGTGTCATTCCCAAACTTGATTCTCAAATATCAGTGAAGTTGCTTATCAAGTTGAAAAAGGAGGAGGTCGAACAAGTGTGTTCCCAAGAAAGCAACTCGTGTGCCGACTGGCTGGCGAATTTCTGCTCTGACTATTTTTCATATGTTCTCTGAAGCTAGTAATCCACCTTTAAATTTGATGTCTTTAACATAGGAGACCTGGTGAGCACATTTTTGCCAAGATAATGTAATAATTAGTTGTTTGGGCTTAGGCGCCATTTTTTCACTAATAAAAGAAATGTTGAAGGTTATTGATAGGCATGTACTATCAATTTAGATATGTCAAATGAGTGGATCCGATCAAATATAAATATAATGATTCATACCTCGACTCAATTCACATTACCACAACACTTTTATATTTAATACATAAACTAAGGTGAAAGCACAGAGTGAATAAGTACGAGGTCAAAAGAGAGCAAAAAGTGTTATAGAGATGGGTTGAATTTAAATAAGTTGTGAAATCATCTTGACTCCATTTATAACCTATAGAGTTCGGTATGAATCAATTTAAATGTATATATATATATATATAATATAGTAGCGATACTCTGCAAATTTGATTTTAGCTTCTTATTATGCTCATCCAATAGGATTAGAGTTTATATAACTATTAACCATGCTTACATGACACTGAATTACTCCTGAATTTGGATTTTTTTTCTTTGGAAAAACCTATATTTAAATTACTAGGACTAATGCTATATGTGCAATGGTGATCAATTTCCTTACCATATAAGCTTTTAGAGAGTACACTATTTGTTTGACATAATGGTTAAAATCAAGGTTAATATCACGAAAAACCACAACCCGATGCACGTGTGACAAATTTACCCTCAATTAATTTCCATTAAATTTTACCCTTTAAATTGTTGAGTTGAATGACAAGTAACAATTAACAGAGTGTACCTGTTTTATGGCTGTATCCCTTTTGCGGAGTGTGCCTTTTGCTCTTGTAGGCTTGATTCTATTGATCACCTGTAGTCTTGCGCTTTATTGGGCTGCTAAGTGTAATCTAGCTTGGCATAATAAAGCTTGGTTGATAATTTAGCTTGGGCCATCAAGCACCTTGTTGACAATAGTTTCCACCAGTCTTTGGCTCGCTTTACTTTTGGAGCTTTATGCTATCTCATTTGGAAAGAGCAGAATGATATCATCTTTCGTAATCACACCCTCTTCCTCCCGGCTTTGAAGTTGCACCTTCATAAGGCGATAAAGGATAAAGCTTTGTCTTTCAAGCACGTTCCAAATACTCCCAAGTGTAGAAGATTGCAATAAAGCCGGGGATTGCATGCGTCTATCTTTGATTGATTGTTTGTAATTGCTCTGTCTAGTTGCTGTTTTCTTTCTGTGTGGCTTCTGCCATTTTGCGTTTTTAGTGGAACCACGGCACCCCTACACTTTTTTGACTTCCTTGTCTTTTGAGTGTTTGCTTTTGTTGGTGCCAGGCCTCCTCCCTTGTACATTCTTTTGGTAAAATCTATACTATTCTTACCTTTACCAAAAAAAAATTATAAAAAAAAACAATTAACGGGTATATCAATTTAAAGTTTTACCCTCTACTTTCACATGTATATTAGTTTGTGATTTTTAGTGGTATTAATTCAATTTAATGGAAATTAATTGAAAATAAGTTTGTTAGAAATATATCAGTTTATGGTGTTTTGTCATAAAAAAATTATTAGGGTAAATTTATCACGGGTATACTAATCTTAGAGTTTTTGGTGTTCAAAAAATTAATTTTAGGTAAATTTGTCACATGTCTATTAGTTTTTAGGATTTTCCGTACTATTAATCCTTAGAATTTTGACACTCCTTATATTTGTAACGGTACTTGTTATTCTTATTGTTCTGTAAGAATTTCCTACACGATTGTCTCTTTTAACGTGATTACATTCACATGATTGTGCCTCGCACGCAAAGCCCGACTTATAACTCTGCAAGTAACTGCTCTTCAGGTATGAACCTTCCAACAGAGGAAATGAATATGCTGTCAAATCAGGATCAACAGAGATCTTAATGCGTACTCTCGCTCCCTAATGCAAAGCAGCAATCGAAGTAATGATTAAATAGAAGGAGACAAGTGAAAAAGGAGCAGCCAGTTTGAGAACCAAACTCTCTTGTACTCACTTTGGCAAAGCGTCTGTTGGCACAGGCGAGATCATCCCTGCATCGACTGTTATTAGATTCATGTATGATCCGATGCTTTACTAGACATACACCTGATCTTCTTAAACACTCGAAGTCCATGAAAAGGTTGACTATACATTGCAGATATGCCTCTCTTCCATACATCCACTCAAATCTTTCTGAACTCAAAAATTTGAATGACACCTGGGGCTTTGAGTGCTCCAGGATCCATAACATATCCCTTTATCTCCATGCCGCTTTGTCCATAAAATGGCCAGCTAAGGACTAGAGGACAGTGCTGCATCTTATTCTCCTTCCCGATTTCAGATTTTACCTCTCGGACGACTGCTTGTACTTGGCAGATACTCAGAGCATCATCTTGTTCTTTAAGACATCGACCCAAAATGTCTGTTGTCGCCGTCATGATGGAAACGAGTCATACTTCTGAATCTTCATACTCACAACTCACTATGAAACTGGGAAATGCCAATGTTATATCCCTGCAAAGGGTGAAGAGAGAAAAAAAGAGTTTTAGTGCACAACTTGTGCAGAGTAATCCTGTTCACAATGCGCAGCCTGACACATAATTGACGAACCGACATGATCAGAGACAGATGTATGGTGGACAGTTTTTGGGTTATACTTTTCTGTACAGGGGTTTTAAACTTTATAATAGAGAGGCTGTTCATCGCATTGATGGGGGATTACATACTTTAGATATGGAAGAGTCATGTTTCTTATCAGAGAAGGATTCTTCAACACAAAGTCCTTCCACTCTTCCTGATCAATCCTTCCGTCATCTTTTGTATCAGCATCCCTAAATGTCTGTTGATTCAACAACCAGTTTCAGAATGCTTAAAGTACCAAACTGAGGATAGTAGTTCCCACGTGAAAGTTGAGTACCGCACCTTATCCACGATCGTTTCCACAATATCCTCTGCGAGTACCAAATCTGATTCGTGAAGAAGTGCCAATACCATTTCCTTCAACTGTAAATTGAAAAGAAAATTTGTAATGCCACTACAGTAGAAATTAAGAACAATTTTAGCAGTTATCAAGATGTCCGTGCAACAGCAGAAAAGAGGAGATACCGTCCTCACCTCCTCTCGCTTGATATATCCGATCTGCCTCAAGTCGTACAACCTGAAAGCAACTGTGGAAAAGTCTTATGATTCAGCTATCATTTAGCTACTCATGTTAACATGATCTACCAAAAAGAAAAGTAATTTAAATGGAATTTTAGCGATAATTAAAAGAGTATAAGCTGCATAATGGGATTTCTTACATGCAATCTTGTCTTTTATTGGTGCATCTGGGTGAAAGACGCCAAGTGATCTTATGAATTCCCCAAACTCAATGACCCCATTTCCTTTTATATCGAACAAATCGAATATCTGCAATATATGATGCCAGTAGTTCATGTATCGGCAGGAAAAAGAAAAGAGCATCAGTCTAATGAATTAGCAAAATCACAAAATGGTTGTGAGTGGCACTTTGTCATATCAATATTATTTGAGACTCCCAATTTCATATTACCTAAGTGGGACAACTAACTGTATCAGATTATAGGATATAAATGAAGTAAAAAGATATCCGTCAAGTCGAAGTGAGTCTATATTGCATACCCTATCGGCAAAAAGATTTCTCCGATTTCTGTTCCGGAATAGAGCAAGCTGAAACTCTTCCTGCTCAATGTACAGCATAAATAGCAATAATTTTCAGTTTAAGTGGCAGAAACAAGTGCATAATGAACCTTTTCAGTGTCTTGTGATCACGTGAGACTAGACTAGAAGAAGATGACCCAGCAAGCGACAACTGATAGCCAAAGGTAAATAGATTTCACTCATATATCAAACGCAGGTCCAAAGCACACCTTGTGAATAAGCCCGTCAGCAAAAATCGAATTGCTTAATTTCTTGAAGAGCACGTATAAGGCCTCGATTTCGCTTGCAGTAACTGCATTTAAGAAACTTGAATGGTCAAAGTGATGAAGGCGGGTAGCATTACAGTTTATTTACTGTATGACTTTATTGAAGAGCCTATAAATTATACTTTCCCCATCTATCCCCGATGAAAAAATTCTGTACTGTACACAAAATGAGCGTAGAGGAGGTGACAATGCTCAATTGGATGAACGAGCTTCTTGAGAATAGACAGATCAAAAATGAACAGGAAAAAAAAAAATCTGCCATACACTGAAGCTTCATGAGAACAATCCAAAGGGAAGTAATGCAGAAACTTAACATCTAAAAGAATTGACGCTTACAAGGTGTTGCAGCAGCAAGAACGTTAGGCTCTTCATATCCGGGTGTTCGCTCAGACTTTTTCGAAATTTTGCAACCCATGCCAACGACTTACCTTGTTTTTTTTCCTGTATAAATCTGTGAGCTCGAAACAGGGAAACTGTCCTGTAACACCTGCTAATGCCAGTTTACAGGAGAATGAGATGCTGCAAAATACTGATCCAGCTCAATTTGTGAGATCAAAAGATTTTCTTTTACTACTTTTGATTTTGAATCCACGCGATTACTCTTCTTAGGTCAGCAATGACTATAGAAGAGACTGCACCTATTGGTGCCACGGAATTGATTGTCCACCCAGCAAAACTAGAGTCTAGACAACTCCATGCAATGCCACATTCAAGAACGGAGGTTTTCCACTCTGAATAGGGATTAATTGTACCACTCGGAACGGTGTCTGGAACAGCTGGGTCAACTATGTTTCGAGATAAATGACACGTGGACTCTGTAAATGAGTGTACAACTTGAGTGCTAATACTTAATTATAGGAAAACGTAGAATCAATATGCATATTTTCTCTTGGTAAGCAAATATAAGCAATGGTACATAATTTTGTAGGAATTTGAATCATCATACCTCGAATTTCACATAATCTTTCTTCAACATTCTAGTTATGGTGATTCAGACTGAGGCAGGCCTGCCATGAAACAAACTTGCAAATTTTGAGCTCAAAATGAGGTATCCCGGAACCTGCAACTGCAACCATGTCATATCTGATAGGTACGGGTACATATCACTTCAACAGATGACTCAGAGTAACCTCTAGGTACACAAAGAAAAAGAGAAGAAAAAGTGAAAGAGCATTGTAGCTTTGATTTGGTTGCTAATGTATGCTCGAATGGACACTATCATAGTTTTTGCTGCTGATAGCGAACACTGAGCATCAGCGAATCACCAAATATAAGGTCAAGAGCACCTATCTGTCTCAAAGGAAGAAACTGGTGTAATAATAACAAATCTTCCATTTAGGTTCTTTGATACAATCATTTCGATATTAGAGAAAACTGTAGGTCTACGAAGATGAGACATGAGTGGCAGGTTTTTCAAACCAGGCAAGGCTCATGACCCAGGAACTGCGGAAGCTGGGAAAAAAAAAAGCTATTTTTCCAAACACAATGACCAAATAGACTTAACCAGAAACGAAGAAACTCTGATCTTAAAAACTACTGTAGGTCTACGAAGATGAGACATGAGTGGCAGGTTTTTCAAACCAGACAAAGCCCATGACCCAGGAACTGCGGAAGCTGGGAAAAAAAAAGCTATTTTTCCCAACACAATGACCAAATAGACTTAACCAGAAACGAAGAAACTCTGATCTTAAAAACCACGTATCCCTGATGCAGAGAGTTTCTGGTCAACTTACTCGAGAAAGGCACAAAAACTTACCATGCAAGTGGCTCATGAAAAATTTACAGAACATGAAAAATCAAGATGGAACTAATCACCTGCAAATATGTAGATTCTGACATATATCCAGGAAAGAAAACTATTTATACTTCCAAGGGAAGCACCCGTGCACAAATCGTGCATCCAACTAATTTCCATGTCACAAATTGACAATAGTGTATTACACGACAAAAAGAAAGTTAAAAAAATACAAAGAAAATAAAAAAAAAAATCTGTTGAGGAATCAATACGAACCCCATACACGGAGGAACCCCATACTTTCTTTATCCATCAACCTGCCGCCCCCCGGGCAAGAACTACCTTTTAAATTGTTTTCTCATAGGACCACATATCTAATCCGCAAAGACGGATTTTCCAGCTAACCTAGCAGATTTTTTGTCTCTCGAAAGGGAAAGTTCATGCTAAAATAATAAGAACGAGACTTTCACTCCGATCTGACATCTCTTTTGTTTAACATTTAGTAGAATCCAGCCATGTACAGGAGGATATGACTTTCGGGGCTTCCTACGTAACAATGAGAAAGACTGCTAAGTGGAATCGAATTCCCAAGAAAAAGAATAAACTCTCATTAACCCATTTTTTTTCTAAACGAAAATGAAGGGTAACTCCTACTTACACCGTTCTATATTTCTCAAAATATCGAACTTATTTAATCATCCTTTTTTATTTTTTTTTATTTTTCCATTTAGGACCAGATAACCAAATAAAGATCAAGATATTTAGCAAAGGAGGGTGGAAAAAGAAAGAGAACAAAAGCAGGAACTTTCCCCTGCATTTGCATGGAGGAAAACCGATGAAACCATGAACAAGGTACAGGAAAGCTTGTGATTCTTTCTCGTGTGTTTCTAGTCAAAATCCAGAATCGTGGGAAACTGCTAGATTTTGCCGATGCTCTCTGCATTTGCTCAGCAACCAAAAGGAGCATTTGGCGAAAGGAAGCAAAGAAGAATCAAAACCAGGATAACCTGACAAGTCCTTGAACGCAAGTATAAAACATCATAACCCCGAGAGAGAGAGAGAGAGTCGTGGACTGACCAGAAATTGGCGATGTAGGAAAGAAAGAGACTTTCTCGTGCTCTGTTCTTATCTATGGCAAAATGGATTGCCTTGACCTTTGGGCGCTCTGCAAGTCTTGGAACTTCAATGAGAACAGAGGCCGGCTTCCGTGTTTCATCTCTCCCTCTCTCTCTCTCTCTCTCTCTCTCTCTCTCGCTGTCTCCACAGGGAAACCTGTCGAGCTTGCGGCTTCGCTTTCGAACCGCGAAATGGAGGGCGCAATTTGCGAACTCACGGAGGGCGACGTGGATGAAGAGTTTCAGAGATCAAGACTTGTCTTATCCTGCAGTTCTGACCACATGCATTGGACGGACGGACGGACGGACGGACCCACAACTTTTCTGCGTCAAATCTGATTGGACTAGCTCGGATCCAACAATGCGAATGGTCATTTTCACGAATCTCCTTCGAAGGGATAGCGATTCAGTAGAGTTCTCGTCCTCTAAGTTCTACCATTTTTATAGTTTGATCCTTGGATATGTTTTCGTGCTACCAAATCATCTCTCTCTTTGAATTTGTACACTTGGTCACTCCATTTATAATCGATACTAACACCGTCAAATTTCTCTTTTAATTTATTGACATGTATTAGCATAAGGATCATGCCAAGAACTGTCTTGAATCACTTTCTAAGGATAACTTATTGTAAAGATTCAGTTTTAATCATGGATTATACACATCACAACAAAAGACGTTAAATTCAAAATTACCTCTTTCTATATATAATTACTTAAAAGGTTATCTCGAAAGTAATCTCTATCATAATTCTCTCAGAAAAATCTTCGATTTTTGCATAATGATGCTCGTCGGTGTACACTAATTGATAAGTAAAAACTAATTTAATCCAAATCACCTACTATCCATTTTATATGAAATTTCAGAGTAAAAAACAAAAAAGTTATATATATATATATATATCCTTCTATTTTTCAAGAATTTTCGTTGGCCTTTCACATCAATGTTTTTTCTTTTTTGGATTTTTTTTTTCTGTTTTTCCTTTTTCAAGGATACTGATGAGGGAGCAGTGATAGTGATTGGAATGAAATCATCAATGGATTTTAAAGGCGTGGAGTCCACACCACTAATTCAAAGCCTCCCCTTCGGCTTGTCCGATTATCCTGACTTTCCCCCCTCCCCCCAAAAAAAGCACTTTTGCTTTTCCTTAATTTTGAAAAGAAGAATGTTATTTCAAATCTCATACAATAATTAAGAAAATTCTAAACAACTCTCGTATCAATATTTTCGTTTTTTGAGACTGGGTTTTATTGTCAATTTTTGACTTTTTCTTCGATTTTGTACCTCGAACTTTTAAATTTAGGCTGTGACTTAATTTTAAGTACCTTAAATATTCTGGTGTCAAAGTAACTCAAAATTTTAGAAATATACGAATAATAACATTGAAGTCACTCTAATTTTTCAAGCCATTTTAAAGGTTTTTATCATTATGAGGGAAAATTCATGAGGAGCGTTTTGGTTCAGCACAACGGGCTTTAAAAATCCCCGTAAAAGTGTGAGAAAAGGTTATTTTAATATTTTGAAAGTATGAAAAGGGTAATAGTGATTTCAAATATTATTTACCTTATCTCTTATAATTTTTTGAAGGGCTCAACATTATCATAATAAATATCAAAGCCAAAAAAAGAAGGGACAATAAAATAAATGGTCCATGAACTTAGGCTCAATTTGTAATGTGGTCACTGAATTTTTAATCTGTTCAATGCGGTCCCTAAGTTTTAGCCCAATGTATAATATAGTTTCTAAATTTTAAATTTGTTTATTGTGATTCTTGAACTTTTGATACTTGTTCAATTTAGTCATTCGATTAGAAAATTCAAGGACTAAATTGAATAAAGATATATAATAATCCATGGGCTAGATTGAACATTTATCATAAGTTCATGAATCATATTGAACAAATTAAAAGTTCAAAGATGATATTACACATTGCGTTAAAATTTAAGGATCGCATTAAACTAATTAAAAGTTCAGAGATGACATTGTACATTACGCTAAAATTTGGGGATCACATTAAATAAATTAGAAGTTTAGGAATCGCATTTCATATTGAGCCTAAGTTCATGGATCATTCATGTAATTTAACCAAAAAAGAAAGAGTCGCCAATTATCCTCGAGTGCATTGTAATTGGCTGAATTTAGTTTTCTTTTTTCTTTTCAAAATTCCAATGGCGATCTATGGACCACACATAAAATTTTAGAAATATTTGCATGTAGAATTATGTAAACAAAAAGAAAATAATGTCAAACAAGCATATTCTCTTTCATATCGGATATGACAATGGTTTGTATATTCGTGTTAGGTAAGATGGAGGTCCCTCAAAACTAGCACTGACGTTTCCGTTGGGCTTATTGATAAGTACAGATGCTGATCTACTAAAAATATTCATGGCAAAGGGAATTAAATAAGGCAAGAAATGAGAAGATATTTAATAATTAGCATATGCATATAGCGTTGACCGTTGATTAATAATCGGAAAAATGAAGAAAAAAAAAAAACCCTAAGCCTATTACACTTATACTAATTCAATTATAAATATTTCAATTTGGCCAATTTAATCTTAAATTTTTTGACGATTTGATAGTTCGGTTCCAAACATTTTTATTCACCAATTTAGTTCTCAAACTTTTAATAATTTGATAATTTAATTCTAATTCTTTTGACGATTTACCAATATAATTGTTGTGATCCATCTTGACTGAAAATCACCGATACGACAAATTTTTAAAATTTTCAATTTTTTATTATTATTATTATTATTATTATTTTTCCTGTTCTTTCCTTTTTTTTTCGTTCAATCCTAGGTCAGTGAGGTCACTAGCTGCTGGCAAGCCTCGCCTGGTTTGGGTGAATTCCGAATCAATTTTCTGTTCTAGCCAAAAGATCGAGAAGACGATTGCACATCCATGCATAAAACAACACCATGACATTAACTCAATACATTTTGAGTTGATTATTAAAGAAAAAAAGGGAGATTACATCTTAATCACAAATTGACCTAACATATTTGTATAAATTACTTTAGGAAGGTCGCCCGATACATCATCGCATCAGTAATAAAGCCTTTTGACTTTCGCATGCGTTCACCTAATCTTGTTCTGTTCCATCCAAGAGATTGAGCATTCCTTTCGTACCTTTGAGGGGTCGGGTGATCGTTCCTTACAGCGAACAGCTGAAGAACAGCTAAAACCCAGTAGTGTGTACGCTGACGAGGGCTGCTAGACAACAATGATTTTTGCGTGGCTACTTTATCTAAGTTCCGCTCAACTGGCGCTAGATAAGTACGTTGTCTTGTATGAAGTATACGTCTGGTGTTCATCTCCAGAACATGACATGTCTTAAGAGATCAGCCATCTTTTCGCCTTCCTAATCGCTAATTAATTAACCTGTCGATTTCATCTGCCATCACAGCTTGATCTGGCTCCTCTCTCTCAATGCTTATTATGATACTCATATTGAATAATCTCTTAATTTGACTTATATATAGCCATCTACGTAACTCCATGGTCCATGGTCTACGTTACTAGTAGATGAAGTGACTTTTGATTGAAAATAAGAGCTACACAACAAGAATTTGGGATCGTTGATTGGTCCAACAGTGAGGATTTTCTGGATTGTCATTGTCGACGAGAAAAATGGCTTTTTTATTTTTTTCTCTGGCGCGTGCTTCTAAAACATAATGGCATATTTACTCTATCAATTCTCAAGTCTTGAATTGGTACGCTTCTTTGATTTCTAGGCCTTTGTCCATGAGAACTAGAAGACGTTGTCTAGCCCAGGAACTAAATAGAGCCTAGAATGAGCATGATATACCAATTATGATCATTATCATGGAATCATTTTTGGATCAAGTTGAAATTTTTCGTAATGATGTTAACTTGGTAGTCATGAAGAGCCATGAAGTCACCTCAGCTTGGCAGTCTTGGAAAATTTGACTTTAATCTCGCTCTCCATGCAACTTAAGATGAGGGCAATAAGGTAATCTTGAAGAACGCTACATCATCGTGGGCAAAACTTTGCGCACTTTTTTTGATGAAGGGTTTGAACAATCACTTATATATGCTAAAAAGGATGGTTCAATCCTGAATGGTTAAAAGTACATTCATGAGAGCCCAAACTGATGATAGACTTTAAGAATGTCAATGGATCATTACCTAATGAAAAATAAGATAAGATCTTGTTGGCATCTCTACCAAATTCCTTTGAGCACTTTACTAGTTCACGGCTACAAATGCACACTAAGATTACCTTGTGACTCATAGACAAAGGTTTACTACCTATCAGAACCCATGGGGTGGTAAGTTGCTTATGGGAAACGGTGTTGCTTGTGAAGTAGTAAAGATTGAAATAGTTCAGAATAAGATGCATGATGAAGCGGTGAGAACATTGAATGACATATGGCATATATAGGAGCTGAGAAAGAACCTTATCTCATTGAGTATTCTTAACGAATTTGGACACCAAACATCCATCAAAAGTGCAGCTTTAAACGTCTTTTGAGATGTGCTTACTATGATGTAGGGGACAATAGACAGTAAGTTGTATTCTAGAGAGAACCATAGTGATTGCCTCATCTACTAAATTTTCTTGGGATTCTAGTCAAAACACAACTTAGTTATGACACATGAAACTCGGCCACATAAGTGAGAGGGTGATTATGCTTTTGAGCTAAAAGGGTCTATTGAGAGGATCCTAGATTGAGAAGCTGAACTTCTATGAACACTGCGACATGTGTAGCTGGTGGAAAGTGAAATTCTGCATGGCAAATCACCAAATTTCAAAGATTGTAGCTGCGTACACTTAGACTTATAGGGACCTTCTCAAGTTCATTTAAATGATGGTGCCAGCTATGTGTTGTCCTTTATTGATAAAGTTTAGAGGAAGGTCCGGATTTGTCTTCTTTCAAATTGCAGAAGGCAATGATCGAAAAGTATATAAGAAGGAAGATCATGTGACTAAGAACTAACAAAGGGTTGAAATGTGTTATAAGGAGCTTAGCCTATTTTACGCAAAAGAAGACATGGCAAAACACCACATTGTTGCTAACACACCGCAGCTGAGTAGAGTCATAAAGTGCCTTGTCATGGGCCGAATTTAGTTTTCGTTTTCTTTTCAAAATTCCGATTGTGATCTATGTGCTCACACATAAAATTTTAGGTACACTTGCATAGCTGAAAGTTATGTAAACATAAAGAAAATCATATCAAACAAGCATATTCTCTTACATATCGGATACGACGATTGTATATTCGTGTTGGTAAGATGGAGGTCCCTCAATTAATTGACGTTTCCGGTGGGCTTATTGATAAGTGCATACGATGCTGATCGACTAAAAATATTCATGGCAAAGGAAATAAAAAAGGGCAAGAAATGAGAAGATATTTAATAATTAGCAGATAAATATAGAGTCAAACATTGATTAATAATTGGAAAAGTTACCATTTTTTTAAAACTATTGCATTTGTGCTAATTCAATCATAAATCTTTTAGTTTAGCCAATTTAATTATAAATCTTTTGACAATTTGCCAATTTAGTTATAAAATTTTTAATTATACCAACTTAATCCTAAAACTTTTGAGGATTTGCTAATATAATACTTATGGTAAATTTTGACTGAAAATTGCTAACATAGTGATTTAGTTTATGCTAGCCATTTTATGTGACATGGCCGGCGCCAATGTGGATTTTTAAATTTTTATTACTTTTTATTTTTCTTTTTTTTTTAATAGCCTTGGGTCGGCAAGTCTTGTCTGGTCTGGGCAAATTTTGGATCAATTTTTTGTTCTAGCCAAAAGATCAAGAAGACAGCTGGACAGTCATGCATAAAACAACACCATGACATCAACTCGATCCACTTGAGCTGATTATTAAAGAAAAAAGAGAGACTTCATCTTAATCACAAATCGACCTAATATATATCACTTTAAGAAGTTTATTCCATACATCATCACATCAATAATAAATGTGATAAGTGCAATAGAAGTTTTTAAACTTGTCAGGAAAGTACAATTAAATTCTAAAACTTACAAAAATACAATAAAGTCCCTAATTTGGTTCAATTGAATTCTAAAATTAACACCATCAAACTTACTAACGGAAAACGTTGACGTAGCATGGACGTGGCATTTTAATTGAACTTTTATTGTCCACGTGGCATTTTCAATTAAATTTTATTTTCCATGTAGCTTTTTAAAATTTATTTTTTATTCAAAAAATTTTAAAATTAGATTTAAAAACTTAAAAAAGAGGCTAAAATTTACTTTAAAAAAAAATTGTTCAAAGTCGCCGGCCCTCCAGTGATGGGCGGCGGTGGCAAAAGTGCCTACCCGTGCCATTTTCCAATTTTTTTGAACAGTTTTTTTTAATGAATTTTAGCTTTTCTTTTTAGTTTTTAAATCTACTTTTTAAAAATTTTGAATAAAAAATAATTAAAAAAAAGCCACATGAACAATAAAAATTTTATTTAAAATGCTAATGTCTGCGCCATGTCGACATTTTCTATTAGTAAGTTTGACGGTATTAACTTTAGGACTAAATTGAACTAATTTAACAAATTTTAAGATTTGATTGCACTTTTTATAAGTTTCAGAATTCAATTGCACTTTCCCGACAAGTTTTAGGACTTTTATTGCACTTAACTCATAATAAATCCTTGGACCTTCACCAAATCTTGTTCAGTTCCATCCAAGATTTTGATCATTCCTTTCGCGCCGAATATTTAGGGGTTGTGTGATCATTCCTTGCGCAAACAGTTGAACGAAAACCCAACTGTGTGTACGCTAATGAGGGCTGCTAGACAACAGTGATTTTTGCGTGGCTATTTTTATCTAAGTTCCGCTCTACTGGCGCTAGACAAGTACGTTGTCTTGTATGGAGTATACGTCTGGTGTTCATCTCCAGAACATGACTTAAGAGATCAGCCGCCAGTTCGCCTTCCCAATCTCTAATTAATTAACTTACCGATTCAATCTGCCATCACAGCTTGATTGGCTCCCTCCCCCCTCTCTCTCTCTGCTTATTATGAAACTCATATTGAACTGTACCTCGCCAAGTTCGCGTACAATAATAGTTATCAATAGAGCATTGGAATAGCACCAGTTGAGATATTGTATGGAAATGCTTGTAGAACGTCCGTCTGTTGGGATGAGGTCGGAGAAAGGGAAATTACAGTCCCCAAACTAGTGCAACAATCTGTGGATGCAGTCCAGATCATTTAAGAAAGGTTAAAGACAGCCCAAAGTCACCAGAAGAGCTATGCGGACAAATGACGGAGACCTCTAGAATTCCAAGTTGGTGATCACGTTTTCCTCAAAGTTTTGCCAATAAGAGGTACGTCCCGTTTTAGCAAGAAAATGAAGCTAAGCCCAGATTCGTAGGACCCTTTGAAATTCTAGAAAGAATTGGGACTTTAACCCACCAGTTGGCACTACCGCTAAATCTTGCCCAAGTTCATAGCGTGTTCTATGTTTTCATGTTGAGAAAGTATGAATCAAACCCGATGCACGTGCTAAGTTATGAGAAGATCGAGGTGGATGATATAGTGACGTACATCGAGCAACCAATGCGAGTTGTGGACAGAAAAGAACGGGTGTTACGCAATAAAGTTATTTCCTTACTCAAAGTCGTCTAATAGCATCACGGCACCGAGGGAGCGACCTGGGAAAGCGAGGACATTATGCAAAGCTAGTACCCCCATTTGTTTGAAGAAGTGGTTGATCCTACAAATTTTGAGGGCGAAATTTCTTTAGAGGGAAAGAGTTGTGACATCCTCGTTTCGACTCAGCTTTTCAAAACGGAATTATTTCGGCAAGCAATCATAGGACGAGATTGTCTTAAGGATTAATAGACCACGAGGCCATCGAAAAAGGTCATTTTAGGGTGAAAACTCAATTTTTCATCGCCAATAATGTACAAGAACATAAAGTGGAAACAGGCCATAGACGGGGACCCAATGGGCCCGAGCTCAAGTGGGTGGCCCAAGGCCCACATGCCCAAAGAGTGGGCAGCTAAGGAAGGCCCATGTGCCCTTCAAGCCCATCAAGCCCTCTTTTGGCCAAATCTTAATATTTAATGTAACCAAGTATGTGAATAGTGCATAAATAGTACGAAATCTTGATGAAGTGACCTAAATGCCATTCCATCAAACTAAGGACAAGAGGACAAAGTTGGAAGAAGGGCAAGGAAGGGGTGGCACATACTTGTGGGCGGCAAAAGAGAGGAGTTTGAAGCCAAGTCATACCACTTACCTAGTCTAGACTTAAAGCTATGTACTGAGGTATGTAATCCCCTTATTAATGCTAGGATTTTGCTTCTTCCATAAGTCACCCTTGATTGACATGAGCCCAAGAGATTTGATGGGCATTAATTGACACTTGACACCACTCTTTCTCTCCTCTCTTCCTCTCCCCACCGCCAGCTCCCTCTCTCTCTCACCCTCATTATCTCTCATTTCCTCACTTGGAATTTTCAAAACACTCTCTCTCTCCTTCTCTCCCTAGCCTTAGCCGAACCCCACACTTCCATTTCTCTCTTTTGCAAGCTTGTTCTTCATTTTTTTTTTTCATCTTGTTTTCCTCGCCAAAAACTGTCCATCGAACCCCTAACGCTAGACCGCCCTTCATGCTGCCGAACCGCCGCTCAAAGCTAACCAACCGACCTCCTCAAGAGTTGTTAAATGCTGTGTAACCCTCGCCCATGCTCCCTCTCGCTCGTTTCTTCTCCGGTTTGGTCCCTCGCAAAACTTGGAGGCTGTACCGACATTGAACCGCCTCTGGACCACTGCCGTGCGACATGATGACATATGGAAAATGATGTTGCATATCACATGAGTATCACAGGTTAATTGAGAAAATTAAGAAATGAATTATGTGATGGTATGCCCATGTGATCATCTAAGACCTTAATGCGTTTTACGCGAGGTGTGAATATGTTCTAATGCATTTTATGAGGGACGATGCACAATTAAGTTTGGATGCTCCCAAGTCAACGGGATGTCGTTCACAGATAGATTTTAGAACGAAGCTTCTTACAAGAATGACCATCCTAATGCGTTTTATGCGGGACAATACCATGCTTGATGGGGCGAGACGATGCCTAGTTACACCGGATGACTGCAAACCTACGGGTTGGCCTTGGGCCTTGAGTGGCCATAATAATCTAGACATTTATTTGGAAAGTGCATGAGATTCATACATGTTAGGGTTTGGATTATTGCATGGCATGAGTGCATGATTTGAACCATAATGCTCATTTGTATGTTTGGTTCAGGAGCATGGATTATATGTTATGGAATTGCCTATGCATCTATATGGATGGCCTTAAATAATAGATTTGTTATTATGTGAATAGTGAGGGTAAAGCGAGAGGAGCGTTGCCATGTTTTGTCATCGATAGATAATTACTTGTTTAGGGTGCTTCCAAGGTGAATAGCTTCCCTACGCAAGGTATAGGAAGTTCACTCATTGAATTTATATCATATATTTAGTTGAATGTTTACAAGCCTTAGGAATGGCTGAGTCATTCCATCAAATACGGTTTGGCCTCCCCGCTGAGCACAGTCAAGAGGTGACAAAATATCCTGTACTAGGAGGGGCCGATGTGCATTAAACACGTTACGTCACAACCATTTGGGTCAATGAAGGTCTACCTAACCTCGTGCCCGATTCGTGGCCTAGTATTTTTGGGTGCGCAATGAGAGCCATGGTCCCATCTATAGTTTCGACAGTCTGCCAGGTGTCGAAGGCTTAGGAGGAGGCATCAACTTAGATGCCAAAGACGGGGACGGGGACATCCCTAATGGGAAAATGTCCAACCTCGAGCTTGATCCCGAGCTGATCACTTAGCTAGAGCCATGGATCTCAAAGGCCATTGAGGCTTAGGTAGTAGTGAGGTTGCTAACACTTTTTGGACCTTCCTCGTAGTATTAAAGGCGTAGGCGTACCCCAAGCCCTTTTGCAAAAGGTCGTGATAGCGCGGTCAAGTGTGTTGGATGTGATGAAGCTAGTTGTTTAACTTTTGAACTTGACGTGTATGAAATGTTGACTTATGGCGCATATATATATATATATATATATGATTATGTTTTAAACTATCCATGTTGAATGACGATTGGAGATTTGTTTATGTTTCCGCTTGTGCATTTTATCATTATTGCAAATTGGGTCGACGATGCCTCCTGGAACATCGCAATCAAATTACCATAGGAATGAATGTGAGGGCACACGAAGCGGGTCAGGGCGTGACATTACTCGACATGAGAAGCTGAACTTCAATGAACACTGCTACGTTGATAGTCAATGAAAAGTGATATACATACGACAATTCACAAGATTTTGGAGATTGTAGCTACATACACTCAGATTTATAAGGACCTTCTCAAGTTCCTTCCAACGATGGTGCCACATACGTGTTGTCATTTATTGATAACCTTTCGAATAAAGTCCGAATTTGTCTTCTTAAACACAAGTAGAGGTACTTAGTCAGTTCAAGTTGCGGAAGGCGATGATGGAAAAGTAGATAGGAAGGAAGATCATGTTCCTAAGAGCTAATAAAGGATTGGAATCTATTGTGAGAAGCTTACCCGGTTTTGTGCAAAGGAAGGCATAGTGAACGGAGTCATAGAAACCGAAAAATGGAATTTTATTGTAAAGAACTCACTCTTTACTCTTCAATGCTAGACTAAATAAAGATTTTTGGGCCGATGTAGTGTATACTGCTTGTTGTTTAGTAAACAGATCATCATCACAAACAATCGATTGGAACACTCTTGAGGAAACATGGTCAAGTAAACTGTCGAATATAGCGGGCTGAGAATGTTCGGTTGCCCTACTTATGCTCTTGTAAAGGATGGCGTGCTAGAGCCAAGAGCAAAGAAATGCATGTTCCTAAGCTATGTTCATGGGGTGAAAAGGTACAAAAAGTGGTGCACTAAAGAAGATTAACCCGAATTTATGTTCGGCAAAGAAGTTAGCTACAATGAATAAACTCTATTTCATAAGAGAAGCGAGCGATTGATTGTAGAGAACAATCTGGATGGTATTCAAAAACAAGTGGAGGTTTGGGGAGAATTAGAGATGTTTAAAGTAGATGTGATGGTGTCTATAAAGCCACCAGATTTTATAGCAATTACCAGTGATCCCGAGGTGACAATTGATGAAACTTCAAAGTACTCTATAGAGGTGGATGAGATAGAGCAATGGTTGTGTCCAAATATTGAAATGGATAATTTGGGTGTAGTTGAGATAGCTTTGGGTATGCGATGTAGGGAATGAAGGCTATTGAAATGTTGCGAGTGACTTGGAAGAGTTACGTGGGAGAGTGTTAAAGAGCAGTGAATACCATTTTTTTTCGAAATGAAAAGTATATAACCATCCTCTTTACTTTCTATTACGAATTCTCAATCACCAAGAGGTTGAAAGCCCTCATATTTAATAACAGTTGAGAATGTTTGTCACAAGAGAATCTAGCTTGCGGTAAAATTCCAAGTGATGGAATTTGAACTTTGCTTTTGGATACGATTTACAGATAGAGGAATCAGTTTAGAGACTTTTCACTATGAATTTCTTCCACTTTTAGTTGCCTAACTTTCTCATGAAAAATCGTAACTCTAGCTTTTTCTATTATATAGTTAATATTTGTCTAAAAAGATAATACAGCGGCCATACTCTGCAAATGTTATTTTAGCTTCGTTTGTTCATTTCATACTGAGTTAGGAGTTCATATTACGAAATACCCATGCTTATATGACACTAAATTGCTCCTGAATTTGAATTATTCTCCTTTTGGGCAAACCTACATTTAGATTATTGGGAATAATGCTATATGTACATTGGTGATCAATTTCCTTACCACAATGGTCTAAATAACGACGCTCTGTGTCATATTTATTATACGTGTTATTCTTGTTATTCCGTAAGAATTCCCGGTCAAATTCGTCTGATTAATGCGCGAAGCCCGACTTATCACTCTGCAAGCAATTGAATTGATCTTTAGGCACATGAACCTCCCAACAAAAGGAACAATGGCACCCAACCATGGGCAGCTAGGTTAGTATTAGTTCTCTCCTTCAACACTAACACTGAGATCGAGAGTTCGAATCATTGCGTTGCTAACATGTCTTAAGTGGGGGCATGGTGTTGGAGTCCTGTGCTAGCCTCCCTCTCTATCGGAACCGTCGGGCCAGCAGTGGCCGTGAGCACCCGTAAGATGTGCTAGGCCAGATCCTAGATATAAAAAAAAAAAAAAAACAAAAAACAGAAAAACAAAAGGAACGATGGCGCTATCGAGACAAGCTCCACAAAGATTTTAAGGCGTACTCTCACTCTCTAATGTAAAGTAAAAATTCAAATGAATGATTAAACAAAAGGAAAGGAGTGAAAAAAGAGAAAGCCTGTTTGAGAATCAAATTGTCTCTTGTACTCACCTTGGCAAGGTCTCCTTGACTGTCATTGAATTCATCTAATGATCCGATGCTTCATCAGACATACACACAATCTTTTCAAAGTCCCTGAAAATTTCTACCTGTACATTGCAAAATGCCTCTCTTCCATATACCCACTCAAACACTTCTGAACTCGAAAGCTCAAAAAACGCATGAAGCTTTGAGAGCCTTATGATTGATTATATATGTGACGACCCTTAAGCACCCATTTGTCAATAAAATTGACCAACTAGATACTTTGACGAAGGCACTGCATCTTGGTCTCCTTTCAGCTTTCAGGTTTTACCTCGCGACAAAAACTGGTAGTTGGCAGACGCTCAGGGGCATCATCTGGTACTATATGACATTGATCCAACATGTGTGGACGCCTTAATGATGGAACGGAATCATACTTGTGAATCTTGAGACACAGAACTCAATATGAAACTGGGAAATGCCAATGTTATATCCCTGCAAAAGGTGCAAAAGAATGAGTTGTAGCATATCAGTCCTGCAGAGTAATCCTGTTGACGATGCACAGCTCGACATGACCAGAGACAGATGTTTAATAGACCGTTTCCAGATTATCTTTTTCTTTATAGGGGGTTAAAATCTTAAAGTAGAGAGAGAGAGAGAGGCTGTTCCTCGCATTGATGTGACCTATAAGTTAATATCGATCAGGTTCACATACTTTAGGTATGGAAGAGTCATGTTCCTTATCAGAGAAGGATTCTTCAACACAAAGTCCTTCCACTCTTCCTGATCAATCCTTCCATCATGTTTTGTATCGGCTTCCCTAAATGCCTGTCAATTGAACAACCAGTTTCAGAATGATTGAAGTACCGAGCCGACGATGGTTACACATTAAAGTTGAGTACCGCACCTTATCCACGATCATTTCCACAACATCCTCCGTGAGTACCAAATCTGATTCAAGAAGAAGTGCCAATACCATTTCCTTCAACTGTAAAGCGAAACCACTACAAAAAGGAAATTAGGAACAATTCGAGCATATTCATGAGATGTCCATGCAACAGCAGAAAAAAAGGAGATTCCATCCTCACCTCCTCTGGCTCGATATATCCTGTTTGCCTCAAGTCATACAACCTGAAAGCAACTGCAGAAAGGTCTCACAACTCAGATATCATTTCGCTACTCATGTGAACATTATGTTCCAACAGGAGAAAGTAAGTCAAATTGAATTTTATTGAAAATTAGAAGAAAAACTGCATAAAGGGAACAAAAGAAAAAAAGAGGAGATAAATTTGAAGTTTTCTTACATGCAATCTTGTCTTCTATTGGTGCGTTCGGGTGAAAGACACCGAGCGATCTCACGAATTCACCAAACTCGATAACCCCATTTCCCTTCATATCGAACAAATCAAATATCTGGAATATACGATACCCATGGTTCATATATATTAGCAGGGAAAAAGAAAAAGGCATTACTCTAGTGAATGATCAAAATCACAAAAAGTTGCACGTGGCACTTTATAAGATCAAATTGTTTAAGATCCCATGTCTTTTTTTTTTTAATCTAAGTGGGATGATTAATTGTATTAGAGCACACGACATAAATGAAGTAAAAAGATCTCCATCGAATTGAAGTGAGCCTATGTTACATACCCTGTCAGCAAAAAGATTTCTGCAATTTTGGTTCCGGAAAAGTGCTAGCTGAAACTCTTCCTGCTCAAAATACAGCACGATAGCAATTTTAAGTAGCAGAAACAAGTGCACCATCAACCTTATCAATGTCTTGTGATCACACAAGACTAGACTAGAAGAAGACAACCCAGCAAGCGACAACTAATAGGCAAAAGGAAAGAGATTTCATTCAATTATCAAATGCAGGTTTGAAGCATACCTTGTGAATAACACCGTCGGCAATAATTGAACTGCTTAATTTCTTGAAGAGCACATATAAGGCCTGGACTTCGCTTGCAGTAACTGCATTTAAGAAACATAAATGGTCAAACTGATGAAGGCAGGTAGCATCACAGTTAATTTACCATATGACTTTATCAAAGAGTTTATGAGTAATACTATCTCCATCTGTCCCTGATGAAAGTAATTCTGGATGTGCACATATGACTTGCTCTATCGGATGAGCAAGTGCTCGAGAATAGACAAATTAAAATTGAATCGGGGAAAAAAGTCCTGGTTACACTAAAGCTTCATGAGAACAACCTAAAAAAAGAAGAAGAGAACAATCTTGAGGGAAGTATATGCAGAAACTTAACATCTAAAGGATCGGCGCTTACAAAGTGTTGCAGTAGCAAGAACGTTAGGCTCTTCATAACCAGGTGTTCGTGCAGAACTCTTTGAAGTAATGCAACCCATGACAATCACTTACCTTGTGCTTTTCCAAGATACATCTGCCAGATCAAAACGGGGAAACTGTCAAGCAACACCTGCCAATGCCGATTCACAGGAGAATGAGATGCTGCAAGATGCTGATTCAGCTCAATTTGGAGATCAAAAGATTTTCTTTTACCGCTTAGACTTTCAGTGCACTCAATTGCTCTTCTTAGACCATAAAAGAGATTGCGCCTACTGGTGCATGGGTTTCATTTAAGGGTGTGCAACCAAACCAGTTCTACTCGGAAACCGGACTGGACCGTCCGAAAAACAAGTCCAGGAACCGGTTTCCATTGAAACCGGTCTGGGAACAAGTTCCAAATTTTTTGAACTGGTTATAATCGGTCTAGGAATAGGTTCCGAGTGAATACCCAACCAGGTTCTGGACCGGACTGCCCTATTCTGAAATTGGTTTTGGAACCGGTTTTATAAGCTAAAAGGCCAAAACTCTAATTTCTTTTTCTCCTAAATTCTAACCTTAGGACTCCTTTGTCCTTTGTCCTTCCTCGGAACTCCTCATCAGTCTTTCCCCTTCACTAAATTTTTATGTATGTATGAGGAATAGAGTTTTATAATTTATATTTTATGTTGTGTTTGGACTTTTTATCATTTATAATTGTACGTGACTATGCAATCATCTTATGGATTATTGTTTTGGCAGATCAGGACTTTTGTTATTCATCTTTTATTTGAATCATTTCGTTACTCATAGCCTCATATGATTTTGCTGTAAAAAATGAACCAAAAAAAGGAACAAAAAAATTAAACAGATTCTCGGGTAGACCCTAGAACCAGATCGGAAAAACAGGATAGGTTCCGAAATCAATTCCAAGCAAACAAGGTAGGTTTTAGGGTCTAAAAATTGGAAACCGGTTATAACAGGATAGGTTTCATATTCCAACTCTCGAACCTACCTACCATGAAACCAATCACCCCCCATTTCATTGATCAATACTCAACTGCATGCAACACCAAATTCATGAATGGAAGTTTTCTACTCTAGGTAGGCATAAACTGTTCTACTTGGACTCAAACATGGTGTCTGGTACGCTTAGTCCAGCATGTCTGACAGGTGGACTCAGTACGTGGATGTGTAAAACTTGAGTGCTAGAACTGGGTCATAGGAAAACATAGAATCAATATGCATTGTCGCTATTGGTAAGCAGAATATAAGTAAAGGTTCAAAATTTTATGGGACATTGGATCATCATACCTCGAATTTCAGATAATCTTTCGACCTAGTTATGGAGATTCAGACTGTAGCGGGTCTGCCATGAGACACAAACGTAGCAAATTTTGAGCTCAATATGAAGTTCCCCATACCCGCACCCGCACCCATTTCTTATGCTGTACATACAGGTCGCTTTAATGATGAGTCGTGGAAAACTCTAGGGACACAAAAAAAAAAAAAAAAAAAGTAGAAAATTGTCGAAAGAGCATTGTTGCTTTGTCTCATTTGCTGATAAGTATTTGAACGTTCTCTATCATGTATTCACCGTTGGTTGCAAGCAGCAGCGTTAGTAAATCACCAAATTAAAGGTCAAGAGCACAACCTGCCTAAAGCTTCTATATTAGAGAAACTATGAGTCTATGAAGGTGGGACATGATTAACAGGTTCTTTTTTTAGATATCCTCGATGCAGACAGTTTCAGGTCAATTTAGTTGAAAAGTACACAAAAAAGCACAATGCAAGTGGCTCAAGACAAATGTACAAAAACTGAAGCATCACGATGTAATTGACCATCCTAAAATATCAAAAGTCTGACATATATATATCCAGTAAAGAGAACTATTTAGGCCCCAAGGTTGAGAGAAGCAGCTATGCACAAGAAGAGCATATAACCGATTACAGAATTGCAATTTTACAGATAATGTACTACATACAAGAATATTCAAAAAATTGAAACATTAAAATTCATCTGAGGAATCATTGTGAGCTGTACACGAAAATCTGTCTCACGAGGAAGAGATTCATTCAAAGAATTCCCACGTTTTCGTTATCCATTAAACCGTCGACGTGGGATAAAATTAACCTTTGAACTTTTTCCTCATTGGACCACAAACCCAATACGCAGAGGCAGATTTCTTGAGCTAATTTAGCAGATTTTTTTATTTCTTAAAAGAACACGTCGCTGTTAAGATAACAAGACGAACCTTGCACTCCAATCAACTTCTCTTTGTTTAATCTTTATCAGATTCTAGCCGTGTACAGAAGATATGACTTTTGGAGCTTCTTTAGGAACGATGAGAATGACTGCTTAGTGGAATCAAATTTCCCAGAAAAAGAATAAACATTTGAAAACCCTGTTTTCTAAAACGAAAATGACGGTTAACTACTCACGCCGTTGTACTATCAAATTTATTTAATCACCTTTCGTTTTTTCTATTTACGACCAGTTAAGCAAATAAAGATCATTTTACCCAAAGAGGGACCCGATAAAAATGAACAAAAGAAGGAGCTTTGCACTTTGCCCTGCATTTGCATCATGGAGAACAGATGAAATCATTAACAGGGTGCATGCAAGCTTTTGATTTGCATGCGAGTCTTTTAAATCTCTCTGGTGCTTTTCTAAGGCAAAATCCAGAATCGATGGGAAATTGCAAGATTTTGCCGATGGTTGCCGATGGTCCCTGCATTTTCTCAGCAACCAAACAGAGCATGGGCAAAAGGAAGCAAGAAGAATCAGACCAAATCCTTCAAGCGGGTATAAAACATCACAACCCCCATCAAAGACTAAAAGCAGAGAGAGAGTCGTGGACTGACCCGAAATCAGTGATGGAGGGAAGGAAGAGACTTGGATACCTGGATGTCTCAGGCGCTCCGCATCTGGTTTTGGAACTTCTCCAAGAACAGAGAGCAGCTTTCTCGATTCTTGGGTCTCTCTCTCTCCCTCTCCCTCCCTCTCGCTGTCTCCCCCCACGAAATTTTGCTGAGCTTTCGACTTCGCTCTCGGACTGCCGAATGGGGGGGCGGCTATTCGTGAGCTCCCAGAGAGCTACGTCGGTGAAAGCGCTCAAAGTTCAAACATTCTTCTCCTCCTCCCCCACCACCACATCTTGTCCTGCAGTAACGGCCGACTGGTTTTTCTGGGTAAAATCTGTTTGGACTTTTACTGGTAATGCACACCGACAATGGATATTTCACAAATCTCCTTTTAAAGGTATTTAAACTTCATGGTTATATAACCAAACTCTCTTACTCTTTGAATTTATATAATCACTCCTTTTATAAGTCATCGTTTCTAACGCCTGCAAATTTGCTGATGTATCATCCCTATTGTTGCACGTAATGGACATGCCTTGTTTTATTTTTACCAAAAGAAATTTTCATTTATTACCAACATGATACGTGATTAGAAATATCAAAAGTCATAATAACAAAACAAGTCACCGATCAAAAAATAATAATAATAATAACAAAACAAGTCCATGGAGCTCCAAAGCACACCAAAAACCAAAAATGAAGGTATATCATTAGAGCATGATTGAAAGAGATAATAATAGAATCACCCATCAAAAAGAGATCTATGAAAAAGATCAGCCACCGCTCGCCAATCACATAGCTTCATTAGTGATAATCAAACATTGGGATCTCCATTCATAGTTACAGTTTCGTCTTTTGGTGGTGTGCGCCTAGATTTGGTCTCCCAAACCATCATCGAAGACAACACAAACATTTTGAAAAAGCTCGGATTTGACACCTATGAGAGGGAACTCTATAATCAATGCAAAGCGCCAAAACTTTGAACTGAAACACGTTGAACAAACACACATTTGACCCTGAAACTATTGTGAACACCATTGAAACTATAGGTGGAGTACTAATTTATTAATACTTCAAAATCTAGATTTAGATTGAAGAAAAAAAACTCCAGATATTAGATCGAGAGAGCAAAGCTACCGGATCTAAAATTAGATCAAGAGAATAGGGAAATAGAAGGAAAAACAATTAAGAGGGGAGGAGAGATCTAGGTCAAATCCCCCCTCTCCAAAAGCAAAAGAGACGAAAAAATGTTAAGAGAGGGAGAGAAACGGGAGAGGTAAAAAGGGGGTTTGGATAAAGATTAGTCTATTCACTTATTATGCTTCATTTTAAAAAACCAAAAACTCGAGCTCCCTTTTTTTTTGTTTTTTTGCAGAAAAATGAATTATTTTGATATATTTTCCTCAAAATAATTACTTATATTGCTAGAAATAATTAGTTAATGAATATGTCTAAAAGTATTCGTGGACAATGAAAATATTTTACTCGCACTCTTTTTTAAAGGCGGTCGTTTTTATGAATATATTCTCTAAATCATTATTTTCCGCAAAATAAATGCACTCTTCGAAAAAAATTTAAAGGAAACGCTAGAGGGAAGAGAGGGAGAGAGAGATGAGGCAACTAGACGACAGCAGCCTAATTATTGATGAGGATTTTTAGACCTTGTGAGCACTCCTACACACGCATACGTACTACGCCAAGGACATGTTCATCTACCCTTGTGACCAGGCCCTAGCCAGAGCGACGACACGTTAGTGTTGCTCTTATGAAGATAGCAGATCTTAACCTTATGCTCGAAATAGCTAAGGTAATTCTTGGGCGACAGGGGTGATGAACCCCACTTCTCCCTCCCCATCTTGAGTTTTCTTTTTCTTTTTCTTATTCTTCTTTTTTATTTATGTGATGGTTATTTATTGTCATATCAACATAAGATGCCCGTCATGCGCCACATCAATCATGTCGATAGTGTCGAAAAGCAGCCAACAAAATAATTTCGAAGGACCAAATCACACCATTAATGAATTTATAAGATTAAAATCATACTTAATCAAAATTCACAACTAGCCATTACCAAAAAACTTGGAAGGGGGAAACCAAGAAATATTCTTGCGAACTGGTGTTGGGCGGGGGATAGTGTCCTTGACATGCGAAAATTTTACGTTTAGTTGTCTTAACTTTGATTCTCAATTTATCTAATCCATGAGGCTAGTTCATAATTTAATCAATTTGGAAGTTAGCAATCCAATAAGAGTTGCTTTTCTTCATCCGACATTTGAGGAAAGTTTATGCAACCGTGCCTTTGAATGGTAAGTTACAAATTCGGCATCGCTTGCTTTTCTAATTAATTTACATGCGGCCAATGTCAACTACTTATAATCAACTAAACAAGGAAGTGGGTGGAGGAGATTTCCTCCGATCGGAGATGGAAGAAAATATTCTCTTAAAAACTTAACTACTTCTTTTTGCAAATGCACCACATGAAGAAGTTGATTTTTGAGGATGAGGTTAATCAACATGAACTCCGTTTATTTTCGTCAAAGTTGGTGTATTTTATTGTAAATCAAGAAAAGGTAGGGAGTTTTCTTCTTTTTTCTTCTTCTTTTCAAAAAATAACTAATTTTGAAGAAGAAAATTTTTATCCCCGATAACCCTAATAATATTTTGCGTTGATGTGGAGTTTCTCTTTCTTGTTTGTTCGTGGGTATTAATATAAGATTCATTTTAAGGTGTGTGTGGAAGCACTTTCTAAGGATACTTAATATATATATATATTAAAAAGGGATACTTAATATGAAAAATAGAGTTTTCATATAAGATAATAATACCAATGGTTTTTGAACTTTGGTTCAATGTGTAACGTGATTTCTGAATTTTTAATTTGTTTAATGTAATATCCAAACTTTTAATATGTTTAATGTTGTCCTTGAACTTTCCATATATGTTCAACTTAGTCCCAAAACCAAAACATTTTCATATAATTCAGTGACAAAGTTGAATATGTATAAAATGTTTAAGAATCATGTTGAACAAATTAAAAGTTCATGAATCATATTATACATTAAGTCAAAATTTATTAACTATTTATATCATTTTCCCTTTTCATATCATGAATAACGCATGTCTCAAAAAGAAAAAAATCATTAGATTCAAACTTTCTACTTTTCATATTCAATCGCTTAAACAAATGTCCCAAAAGATGTCTCCATTGCAAATCTTCTAAAGAAAAAAAAAAAGGCTTCATTTTATGCAAAATGCCATTTGTCAGCATACACCAGCTGGTCCTATAGAACGCTAAATCAATCCAGATCACTTTCGATCCTTTCGGTCTTGATTTTTTCAATGGAGCATTGTTTATCTGTTGTAACCATTCAAGCTTTTTCTTTCTTTTATAAGGGAGTTTGCTAATGATATTCCATCCAACTTTCACTCCATCGTTTTGCCTTTTTCGATGATGTTACAGGCTGCTAAGGAGGGAGCAGTCGCAAGCGATTGATAAGGGATCGTTAGTGGAGCATGTACTGTTGCAAAGTCAGCTTTCCGGCTTGTCCTTTCGTCGTGGCTTAAAATCATAAAATTAATGATATTAAACACCTTTGCTTTTCCTTAATTTTGAAAAGTAGAAAAGTTAATTTAATTCTCATAGAATTATAAATCTAAGAGTCCACGTATAAATGTCTGTGTATTTAGAAATGTTTTCAAGTGTTTGATATTTTCTGTTTCAAAGAGAGGGGGAAAAATATAAAAGAAAGGGAATTTTTTTGGGGGGGGGCAGGGGGAGGTGGGGAGAGAAAGAGATGTGCATTTATCATTGGAAAAACATTTTTAAGAAAATGATTGGCTATGTGACTTAGAAAAATCAATCAATGGCAAATGTTTTTATTGTCAATAACTTTTTCTGTGGGTGATATATATTGTTAACATTACAAGCGAGAATTTTTTTTCAAAAAATGTTTATCCAATCTTGAGTTTTCTGTCGAAGAAATGCACCCTCAAATGTGAACTTAGAAAAGATAGATTGGATTTTTATTTTTATTTTTCGAGTGTGGGTTTTATTTTCAACTTTTGACGCTTTCTTCAACTTTATACCTCAAACTTTCAATTCCGACTCCAACTTAATTTTAAGTATCTCAAATTTTCGGGTGTTTGGTATCAAAGTACCTCTAAAGCCTTTTTAATATTTTCCCATGATATTTTAAGGTTTTTTGTTTTTCATTACAAAGAGAAATTCACGAGGAGCTGTTTGGTTCGGGTTACGAGGCTTTGATTATACCTAGGAGTGAGCGATTTTAGATCTCATACAAATTCCACCTGAAACCTGTAACTTATCTATTAAAATAAGTTCTTCATTTTTTAGAATTTGTAACTTACTCTATATATCCTAGAACCTAGAATCTATCATATCACAAGTTCTAAAGTTGATCCGAGGGTCTACCCTATTTCCACCTATATTATTAATTGAAAATTTATAGTGAATTAAAATATTTAATGACTACTACTTGTTGTTACAATGCACTAGGCTATTACCTATATTAACATTAATAAAGTAAAAGTCTTAGTTAGAAAATAGAAACTCATACTAGTTTTTTAGATTATACTCGTCATCGAATAGTATGGAATATCGCAAGATCGCGTAAAGACAACCAAAAAAAACATTAAACTTGTTTTAAGTTCTAGATTATGGTTCCAAATTTCAAGTTCCTCCAACTAAAAACATGAAACTTACACATTAGTTCTTCATTTTTTGGAACCTGAAACTTATCATGCATATTTTAGAACCTGGAACTTATAGGTTCCCACCGATCCAGTTCTCAAGTTCTAGATTCTTTCCCGAAACCATGATCACCTTAATTGTACCGGAGAAAGTTAGTGAAAAAGCCGTTTAACTTTTAGAAAGCATGGAAAAGGTAATAGCAATTTTAAATATCATTTATTTTTATGTCTTAAAAAATCCCAAAGGGGTCGGGTCAATCAACATTATTAAAATAAAATATCAAACCTTGCTCGTTAAAGAAAAGGCCGAAAAAGGAAAAAAGGCAAAAAGGGGACAGAGTCGCGCCAATTAGATTTCCTTTCCTTTTTCAAGATTCTGATTACGATCGATGAACCACGCAAATCATGTCGTCGGTACAATTGCATGCGGATAAAGCTGAAAAATCACCTTGTCAAAACAAGCATATTCTCTTATATATCGGACATGACCATGCTTAGAGAATTAGTGTTAGGTTTAGGAATTCCGAAATCAATTTCCTGTTCTAGCAAGAGAAGAATCGAGAAGACGGGTGCGAGCGCCCGTTCTTAGAATAACACCATGACATGAACTCGATAAGTGTTGCGTTGATTATTAAAAAAATAGTCAAAGTAAACCCAACTGAGTGTACGTTAGCAAAGGCTGATTCGCGCGATTATTTTATATGGCGTTATATAAGCATGTTGTCTTGTATGTAGCATACATTTGGTGTTCATATCCAAACGATGACTTGCCTTAAAAGATTAGCCGTCCGTTCGCACCACCTAATCTCTAATTAATCTAGTTGATTAGGAAACCCAAATTAAATAATCTATTAATGCACGATTTATATGCCATGTACGCAACTCCATGGTTTATACATTAATGGTTGATGGGTTGACTTTTAATTTAAAGATAAGAACTGCGTACCAAGAATTTTTCTATGCTCCCAACGCAATTTATAATTAAAATTGGTACAAACGGTCAAACGCCGGCAAACATAAGAGAGCTGGGGGCAGGGGCCCGTCATCGCTTGGTGTAATTTGCGATACGTAATACTTACGGGAAAGCTTATGTCAGTGTATTCGAAAAGTTTGGAAATTGCAGACTTTTTTTTTAAAGAAGATCTTGCTCCGCCTTTGGTGAATAAAATCGAAGCGTACCCAATCATCTTTGCATTTGGTAGCAAATCAAGAAGGTGTTTTTGGTAAGTATGGTTCGCAAAGCAAATGAAATTGCATTTTTGCAATTTGATTTTGTTTTGATTTTTTTCTTGAGAATTGAGTTAATTTCTTCCTTTTATAGTTTACCAGATTTTGAGTTAATGCAATGAACCTCAAGTTTTCCTTTAGGGTTATCACGAAAAACCTCAAATTGGTATATCTGTAACAAATTTACTATTCGTTAGTTTCCGTTAAATTTTGCCATCAAATTGTTGAATTGGATAATATATGACAGTTTATGGGTATATTAATTTGAGGTTTTACACTTCGTTAATATGTGATTTTTCGTGATATTAATCCAATTTAATGGAAAATAACATATGATAAATTTGTCATGAATATACTAATTTGGGATTTTTTGTTGTCAAAAATATACTCTAAATAAATTTATTACGGATGTACCAATTTATGATTTTTTATAATAAAAAAATTAATTTTGGATAAATTTGTTTTAAGTATATCGAGTTTTGAGTTTTTGTAGTATCATTATACATTTCCTTTATCAAGTAGAAATATGTATGAACCACCGTTTTGATAGCCGCGATGATTTGGGCTCTCTCCCCCTCACGAAGATGAGGGGTTCAAATCCCCTCACAGTCGCTTGAGGTCTTAAGTGGGACGCCGGGGGTGGTGGATCCTCCTGCTTACCTCTCCCCCCAGGTTTACTCGCCGGCTGCGAGCTGTACGGGTTCTACGGATTCCCGGGTCACCAAAAAAACCCATAAACAAGCCATGCATGTAATCTTTTTGAAGTCCCTGCAAATTTTTATCCATGCATTGCAAAACGACTCTCTTCCATATATCCACTCCACTCAAACCCTTCCGAACTCAAAAGCTCTAAAGACGCGTGAAGCTTTGAGTGCTCCATGATTATTAAAAATGGCCAGCTAAAGACTTGACGACGGGGCTGCTTCTTAGTCTCCTTCTGCTTTCAGGCTTTACCTCGCGATGACAACCGGTAGTTGACAGACGCTCGGGGGCATCATCTGGATCCGACGTGTCGTTGACACCTTAGCGATGGAACGGAGTTATACTTGTGAATCTTGAGGCTCAGAACTCAATATGAAACCAGGAAATGCCAATGTTATATCCCTGCAAAAGGTGCAAAAGAAAGAGCTGTAGCATGTTATTCCTGCGGAGTAATCCCATTGACAATGCGCAGCCGACATGACCAGAGACAGACGTTTAGTAGACAGTTTTCGGGTCATCTTTTCCTTTACATGGTGTTTAAATTTTGAAGTAAAGAGAGGCTCTATTCCTCGCATTGGTTTACATACTTTAGGTATGGAAGAGTCATGGTTCTTATCAGAGAAGGATTCTTCAACACAAAGTCCTTCCACTCTTCCTGATCAATCCTTCCGTTATCTTTTGTATCGGCTTCCCTAAATGACTGTCAATTGAATAACCAGTTTCGGAATGATTGAAGTACCGAGCCGACCATAGTTACACATTAAAGTTGACTAGCACACCTTATCCACTATCGTTTCCACAATATCCTCCGAGAGTACCAAATCTGATTCATGAAGAAATGCCAATACCAATTCCTTCAACTTTGAATTGAAACCACAACAAAAGAAATTAGGAACAAGTCGAGCATATTCATCGAGATGTCCATGCAACAGCAGAAAAAAGGAGACACCGTCCTCACCTCCTCTGGCTCGATATATCCGGTGTGCCTCAAGTCATACAACCTGAAAGCAACTGCAGAAAGGTCTCACAACTCAGATATCATTTAGCTACTCATGTGAACATTATGTTCCAACATGAAAAAGTAAGTCAAGTCAAATTGAATTTAAGTGAAAATTAAAAGAGGAAAAACTGCATAACGGGAACAAAAGAAAAAAGAAAAAAAGATAAATTTGAAGTTTTTTTACATGCAATCTTGTCTTCAATTGGTGCATTCGGGTGAAAGACGCCGAGCGATCTCACGAATTCACCAAACTCAAACCCCATTTCCCTTCATGTCGAACAAATCAAATATCTGCAGTATATGATACCCATGGTTCCTGTCAGCAGGGAAAAAAGGCGTTACTCTAGTGACTGAGCAAAATCAGAAAAAAGTTGTGCGTGGCACTTTGTAAGATCAAAAATATTGAGAACCCGTATCTTTTTATCTAAGTGGGATGATTAACTGTACCAGATTAGACAACAGAAATGAAGTGAAAAGATCTCCATCAAATTTTGAAGTGAGCCTATGCTACATACCCTGTCGGCAAAAACATTTCTACAATTTCGGTTCACGGAAAGTGCGAGCTGAAGCTCTTCCTGCTCAAAATATAGCATAAATAGCAATTTTAAGTAGCAGAAACAAGTGCACCATCAACCTTTTGAGTGTCTTGTGATCACGCAACACTAGACTAGAAGAAGAAAACCCAGCAAGCGACAACCGATAGGCAAAAGGAAAGAGATTTCATTCAAGTATCAAATGCAGGTTTAAAGCATACCTTGTGAATAACCCCGTCGGCAATGATTAAACTGCTTAATTTCTTGAAGAACGCGTATAAGGCCTCGACTTCGCTTGCAGTAACTGCATTTAGGAAACATAATATGGTCAGTGATGAAGGCAGGTAGCATCACAGTTAATTTACCATATGACTTTATTGAAGAGCTTATGAGTAACACTATCTCCATCTGTCCCTGATGAAAGTAATTCTGGATGTACACAAAAGGAGCGTATGACAATGCTCTTGTTATATTACGACAGTTTGCCCATGATGTGGTGTGTCCAAAGGGCACGGTTTGCCCTAATGGAATGTGTGTCCAAGAGGCACCTATTGCCTATGATGGGGTGTGTTTTGAGAGAGAACTTTTGAAGAGGTATGAAGGGTTGTCTCTTAAGTGAAGTTATCGTAACTTCCTTATAATGCAATCTAGAGACAAGAAAAGAACAAACATTCCTCTCTCTCTCTCTCCATCAAAGAAAACACACAAAAAGGTTCCATCATCACTTCGAGAAAATAGTTTTCTTGTCAATGTTGTGGAACGAGAATACTTTTCTTGTCATTGTATTCTGATCATTATGAAGTCATAGATTCGTCCATTGCACACTGGTGATTCAACATATAATCATGGGTAATCGCTTTAGTTGTGTATCGAAAAGCTAGTCCTTTGTTTACCGACTTTTATCCTACATTGGTATTAGAGCCCATGTTGTGATCTCTGCTTTGTTTTTCCGTCGAATTGACGTTTGTTGTTTGATGTGGAGATCATTAGGAATTGAACTCCATATCGTATGCATGTTATAATACACTGAAATTGTCATATGAATGATCAATACTAACCGAAGCAAAAAACCCATCTGGAAGTTGAAGACGACCGTTCTGTTTGGCCATGTCTCGACAAGTTATTTTTTGTAAAAATTGATTTTGATCATACAAGGTGAAAGATCTCGTTGAGATGAGAAAAACAGCAGGTAGAACGCCACCGGGGGACATCGCATGAGCGGTCAAAAGTCGCGGCATCGTTGGCCATGGGCCACTTGCGCAGACACGCGATGGGATTGCCTAACGCCACGCACACGATGCAAGCTTGGCGGGAGGCCGATGTCAGCTACCCAGATTGGGAACCGACCATCAATCAACCCGACCCACATCCAACCCAACCCGATCTAGTTGACCAACCCGTTGACTAGTCAATCGGTTGGACTGATCGAAGTGGTCTGACCGGTCAATGGGTTGGACTAGTCAAATCGATCAAATTGGCTTGGAATCGGTTTTGGCCTACGGCACATGCACCACACGCACTATTGGTGTCTTTGGGCGCGTTTGGTAACGTTTACGTTCAAAACAGGGAGCGAGAAAATAGAAAAAAGTGTTTTGTTAGATGAACAATTTTTGAACAAAAAGATGTGTTTTGTAAACTTTTCTTATAAAAAATAAATAAAACACATTTGGTAAATTTATATTCTTTTTTTGTTTCTTTTAATTTTTTAATATTTTTATTTTATTTTTCATTTTTCCTTTCTTTTTTATTTTTTTTTCTTCTTTTCGGCCGTCGGCCGTCGGCCTCCGGCGACCGGCCGACGGGGCCGGCAGCCTCGCCCAACCACGGCGAGGCTCGCCGGCCTCGCCGGATCTGGGCGAGCCCGAGCTCGCCCAGCCAAGGCGAGGCATCTGTTTTTAAACAGATCCGAGAAATAAAAACATGCAGGGCCTTTATGTTCATATTGAAGTGCTATATATTGTAGTACACAAATGTGTACGAAACCCTAAATACGCGTATATTTGGGGTATTATTGCATTTTTGTCTTTCTTGGCTGTATTTCCCTATGGTTTTTGAAATATAGTAGGTAGCCTACATGTAAATGACCACATATAAATTGTGTAGAGCATGATTCAATAATGGCATGTACAAGGCTCTAGGTGCTAGCAATTTCTTAAGTCCCAGCAAACTCAAATAATGGCTAGAGATCTGCTGAGCTCGCGTCTTCGCTGTCGGACTGCCAATTGGGGGCGCTATTCGTCAGCTCCCGGAGAGCTACGTCCACGAAAGCGCCCAAAGTTGAAACTTTCGCCTCCTCCTCCTCCTCCACTTCGGTCGCTGTCTGCCCCCCACGAATATCTGCTGAGCTCGCGACTTCGCTCTCGGACTGCCAAATGGGGGGGCGCTTTTCGTCAGCTCCCGGATAGCGACGTCCACGAAAGCGCCCAAAGTTATAACTCTCGCCTCCTTCTCCACTTTGGTCTTTTCCTGCAGTGACGGACGACTGGTTTTCTGGGTTAAATCTGTTCGGACTTTACTGGTATTCCACACACCGTCAATGGATATTTCACAAATCTCGAGTGCTGGACACTCGGAATGTCAAAACTTTACGAAGAGACACTTAAAATGTCAAAAATTAGGAAAATACACTTAAGTATCAAAATCCAAACAAAATGGATCATTAAGTGCCAATGGCGAGAAAATCTAGTCAAAATACTCACGTAGCGATTTTCCAATGAGACAAGTGCAAAATGACATTGTTTTGTATATTGACGTGTCTAGACAAGTGCAAAAACACGTTATTTTGCTGCTGACGTGGGTAAATAACTAATATAAAAATTAATTAAATTTAAAATTAAAATTAAAATTATTTAAAACAAAAAACGAGATAGAGAGAGAGAGAGAGAGAGAGAGAGGATGGAGATTGTAGGCGGTCCCCACCGTCGCTGGGAAGAGCCAGCGGTGGTGGAGGGAGGACTGGCCGGGGTTGCTAGGCCTTGACCAAGGTTTGGCAACCTCGGCCGACCAGAGGCAAGGTGGCAGCGGTGGACAAGGCATACCCCTTAGTTGCCTACAATTGTCTTCGCTTTTTTTAAAAATAATAATAATTTAATTTAATTAATTTTTATATTAAAATTCAAGTTCGTCTTAAAAACGATGTCGTTTTTGCGTTTCTTTCTTGAGTCAACTTTTCGGCGAGCTACATAGGTGAGTAAAATTAATAAAAAATTATCACGTAAGATTTTCGGTGGAGTTCGCCAAAAGTAACACTCAAGTATCCCATTTTAAAAAAAAAAATGATACTAAAGTGTCAATTTTCTAATTTTTGATAATTAAGTGTCTTCTCATGCCACGTTTTAACACTTGAGGTGTACTTTTGCACACAAATCTCCATTAAAAAAAATCTAAATTTATGGTTATATAACCAAATTCTCTATCTATTTGAATATATATAATCGATCTTTTTATAAGTCATTGTTTCCAACCCCATCAAATTGCTAATGTATCATCCCTAATGTGGCACGTAATAGACATGTCACGTTATGGTGTCAAATAAGCTTCATATTAAGCAAAAAAAAAAACTTTGACTAGTCTTTTTCGTGAAAAATTAATGATCTAGAAAGTACTTTCTTAAAAATAATCTCTTATATCACTTGAAATAATTAATTCATGAGAAATGGATTTATTATTTACTACAATTTTTGTCTGAACATTTTCGTAAATGATGAAGATATTTTTTATGCATTCATTTTTATAAGCGATCATTTTTATGAAAATATTTTCAAAATTATTTATTTTCTGCAAAATAAACGTATTCTTCAAAGAAAATTTTTTGAAGAAGACACTAGAGGGAAGAGAGGGAGAGAGAGACAAGGCAACTAGACGACAGCAGCCCAACTATTGATGAGGATTTTTAGACCGTGCGAGCGCTCCCACACACGCATATACACTACACGATGGGCATGTTCGTCTACCCTTATGACTATGGGCAAGGGTCACTTAACTCTCGAAAGGGATAGTGAGGCCCTAGCAAGAGTCGTGGGACCTTAGTGTTGCCCCCATGAGGACGGGATTTTCTAACCTTATGCTCGAAAGCATTAGGTGACCCTTGGGCCATGCAAGGGATCACGAAATGTAACGACCTGAATTTCAATACAATTTAAATCTCGAATGTTAATATAATTTAACTTCACCTTAATCCTCCAATAAATAAATAAATTATCCTCAATTCAACAAATAATCTAACCTCAGCTAATATACATCAAAACCTTATGTATAGAAAGCCATCTCCACCTTCATAGCACACTCTAGTCTAAGCCTTACAAGTGGTCTTCATAAGCATTAATCTAAAAGCTTCTAAACTCCTGAACTGCATATCGACAAACCTCGCCATTGAAACCAAAAGAACCATCAAAGCCCCTCAGCAATATAATTAACTCATCGCCGATGTTCCACCATCAGTGACAAATCGATGGTGAACCCACTCTAACAATCCCATAACGGCCCATACAATAGAATTATACTTAGTATATACCACTAACAAGTCTGGTACAAGCACATCATGGTAATCACAGCCAAAACATATAGGGACTCCAAACCGCAATAATGGAGGGCAATCTATCCTACAAATCTGAAAAATAAGAGATGAGCCGAAGTTCAGTAAATAAATTTTCTAAGTCTAAGGTGGGAGATCAGCTTACCACTCAACCTGATACATGCAAAGCACAACAATCTCAGACCATACAAAATAACTATGAGAAGCAATTAAATAAATGAATGCATTGATTTACCTATCATGTTATGTCGATGGAAACCATGATTGATATCACATAGGAATATTCACTCAAATACAAGCAAATGACATAACACATTGTGATGCATGATTATCACCAATTAGTTCCTTAATAGAGATGTATGCACATAGTCCTGCACCATATTAATTATTTCATCTCATTTCATCCCATCCCAACTCTAGGGCATCATCTCCACCCCAAGGCATCCCGAACACTCCTAGGGCATCCCGACTCTATGGGGTATATCAACTCCGAGGCATCTCCACTCCAAGGCATCCCAATCACTTCTGGGGGATCCCGACTCTACGAGGCATCCCAACTCTGGGGCATTGTTGCGATTGATATGTGAGCAACAGACATAACTTTTCATAATACTTTCTATATTTACTCACATAGCACAATGCACGTGATAACATTATAGTCATATGATCTCCCTTGCATCAATAACGAAATCAATGTTCACTTCAAAAATCGACGTCCAATACACATTTTTTAATGCAATTTACTTTCGAAATATAATTGCATTGCCCCTTTCAATGATCAAGCACTTGAATGATGATAATGAGATCCTTACCTCTTTTCATTTCTCATGAAAGCAAATAATAACATTCTTAGAGAATCGATCATGTGAACATCGACAACCAAATAAACGACAACGCGAACATTGACAACTCAAAGAATCAACCTTATGATTAACCGGCAGCACTTAGCTAGTACTTTAGTAACTTATGAGAAGAATACTATTATCAAATCTAATTTCGAAACTTTCACATTTTCACTTTGTCAAGCAATATTAATTAAATTAAACCCCAAAGCCACTTATTTGTCATCCAAAATATACGAGTATTTTATTTTCACTATGGGCATGCCACATGTTTTATAAAATTACCAAAACAGCCTACTTCCAAATTAATTAAACAATTAGGACCAACATTGCTTAGTTAGACACATTGTCCAGATTAATAAATTATACCTCAAAATGACTTAAGCACCTATCAAAATAAGGTTCCTCATGCTGTGAACAGCCCCCCAGAATTTCCAGTTTTTACAGATACGCCCCTCGGCCTAGTGAAATTACGGATTTGCCACTAAAGCTTCTAAACTCTTTTTTTTTTTTTTCCTGACTGGTTTGATTTCCTTTAATTAATATTACTTAAAAACCCACAAAATAACCCTATTTGCAGCACCCTCTCACTTCTGTAAATTTCGAAATTTGCCCATAACTTTGACAAAAATTACCAAGATACCTTTTTTATTCCTAGTTTATCATTTTCTCATTCTTTTCCATCTAAGGTGCAACAAAACCATTTTGGTATTTTTTCAAACACCTTCTAGGCATGTATTAAAGATTTCAATATAGGCAAGAAATCACCGCAACTCTACTTGTCCATCTTGGAACCTACTTGTACTTAAGATTAAATTTAAACTAACAAATATCAACCAACCAAGTCAAGAGCACCAAGTATATCAATCTCACTTAATCCTTAGAGATTTCACTTACCTTGAAAGATGACTTGAGAAAATCGAAGCTTTAAACACCTTGAAAGCAATGCCAGTCGGTTAACTGATTGTGGTTTATACAAGACATTTTCTAAGAGAATTTACTCAGAAACATTGTCATTGCCTGCCAGTCGGTTAACTGAAGTCGATTGCGATGGCTATGGAGACATCTAGCCAATTTCCTGAACCATTCAATTGCCTTCTTTCAATATATTATAAAATTCCACAGCTTCATAAGTCCTTCCATCTACTGTAATTTTGTACCGGAAGCAAAGAAAAAGCAATTCATGTGCCGACTGATGGGCAAATTTTGCTTTATCTATTTATGTCCTTTGAAGCTAGTAATCCACATTTAAATTTGATATATTTACTGTAGGAGATCAGGGGAGCACGGACTTAATTTTCCAATTCGAAAATTTTTAAACCATAGTGAAAAAGACATGTTGCTTTTTATTAGCAGTACAAACTCTTTTCAAAATGAAAGGTATCTAGCCATCGTTTTTATTTGCTATTATAAATACTCAATCACCAAGAGGTTGAAAGCCCACATATTTAGTAACAGTTGAAAGTGTTTGTCACAATTTAGAATCTAGATTGCATAAAATTTCCAAGTGATGAAATTTGAACTTTGCTTTCGGGTACAATTTATGCTTAGAGGAATCAGTTTAGAGACTTTTCACTATGAATTTCTTCCACTTTTAGGTCGCCAAACTTTCTTATGAAAAATCGTAACTCTAGTTTCTTCTATTATTTGGTCAGTATTTGTTAAAAAGATAGTATAGTGGCCATACTCTACAAATTAGGGGTGAGCATGGTCCGGGTTGGTCCGGGCCACCCCCTAACCCTAGGACCAACCCGTACAGTATTGGTCCTCAATTTTTAGGACCGAGGACCGACCCTATTGAGCCTGGGACCAAGGACCGGACCAACCCAATGGGTTTGGTCCGGTTCAGTCAACCCGAGACCGATTGATAATTTTTTTTTTCGTCTTATTTTTTATACTCCCTAAAAAAGCAAACCTACAAATTCAAATTACACATCAATCGACAATGCAACAATGTGCAACTAAACTATAAATACCAATACATATTTAGCAAATTTAAGATGACACAATAATATAAATTTCGTACTTGCTAACCACTCATCGAGATATGGGACAAAATGGAAAGTTCTTATAATCATCTATCTTTAATATTCATAACACCATATGCAATAGTGTTTTCCTGCGTTTGATCATGTAAAGTTCACTCAACCAAAAAATGAGCTTCACACACTTGACTAGCAAATCACCGTAGTAACTATAGTACTACTCTACTCTTCAAAAACTTGTACTATTTGATACAAATTGAAAAGCAAAGTACAGCTGAAATTCATTAGTAAAATACAATTAAACCATAAAAAGTTCAAAGTACTTAATATAAACCATGAATATATAACTTCACATCTTGTTAATTCACTTGAACTCTAAAAACCTAAAAACAAAACAAACAACACATAATTGATACTCAACAAAAGTTTTAAATTGAAATTACCATTAGTGCTATTAATAGAACATCCCAATACAATATAATATAACATATATTTTACTTAGGTTTGAATATATAAAATAATTATAAATAATATAATATAATATACAGGGTTGGTCCAGAGTTTGACCGACCCAAAACTCTTAGGACCGAGGACCAACCCGCGCGGTGTTGGTCCCGAATTCAGACCAAGGACCGACCCCCGTCCCTTGGAACCGGACCAGGACCGGCAGAGTTGGGCCGGTCCAGGGTTGGTCCAGGGTCAACCCTAGACCGCTGCTCACCCCTACTGCAAATGTAATTTTAGCTTCGTTTGCTCATACTGAATTAGAGTTCATCTTTCGAATAACCAAGCTTATAAGACACTGAAGTGCTCCTGAATTTGAATTATTCTCTTTTCGGCAAACCTACATTTAGATTATCAGGAATAATGCTATATGTACATTGGTGATCAATTTCCTTACCATAATGGTCTAAATTATGACGCTCTGCGTTATATATATTATACATGTTATTCTTCTTATTCCGTAAGAATTCCCGATCAGATCGTCTAATTAATGCGCAAAGCCAACTCTGCAAGTAATTGCTCTTTAGGTACATTAACCTAAAGGAGACAAGTGAAAAAAGAGCAGCCTCTAATGCAAAGCGAAAACCGAGTGAATGATTAAACAAAAGGAGACAAGTGAACACTGAGCAGCCTGTTTGAGAATCAAACTCTCTCTCGTCTCACCTTGGCATAGTCTCCTGGGCCACAGGAGGGATCATCGCTGGGATGACCATTATTGAATTCATCTAATGATCCGACGCTTTATCAGACATACACATAATCTTTAAGAGTCCCTGCAAATGTTTACTTCTGCATTGCAGAATGCCTCTCTTCCATATATCCACTCAAACCCTTGAACTCAAAAGCTCAAAAGACGCATAAAGCTTTGAGTGCTTCCCGATTGATGATACATGTGATGACCATTATGCACCAATTTGTCGATAAAAAAGGCCAGCTAAAGACTTGACGACGGCCCTGCATCTTAGTCTCCTTTCTGCTTTCAGCTTTTACCTTGTGAAGACAACTAGTAGTTGGCAGACACATAGGAGCATCATCTGGTACTATATGACATCGATCCCACATGTCGTTGATGCCTTAGTGATAGAACGGAGTCATACTTGTGGATCTTGAGACTCAGAATTCATCATGAAACTGGGAAATGCCAACGTTATATCCCTGCAAAAGGTGCAAAAGAAAGAGTTGTAGCATATCACTCCTGCAGAGTAATCCCATTGAGAATGCGCAGCCCAACATGACCAGAGACAGATGTTTAGTAGACAGTTTCCGGGTTATCTTTTTCTTTGCAGGGGTTTAAATTTTGAAGTAGAGAGGCCGCTCTACACATTGATGTGACCAATATGTTAATCTCGATTGGGTTTACATACTTTAGGTATGGAAGAGTCATGTTTCTTATCAGAGAAGGATTCTTCGACACAAAGTCCTCCCACTCTTCCCGATCAATCCTTCCATCATCTTTTGTATCGGCTTCCCTAAATGCCTGTCAATTGAACAACCAGTTTCAGAATGATGGAAGTACCAAGTTGACAATAGTTACCCATGAAAGTTAAGTACTGCACCTTATCCACGATTGTTTCCACAAAATCCTCCGAGAGTTCCAAATCCGACTCATGAAGAAGTGCCAATACCATTTCCTTCAACTGTAAATTGAAACCACTACAAAAGGAATTAGGAACAATTCAAACATATTCATCAAGATGTCCATGCAACAGCAGAAAAAAGGAGATATCATCCTCACCTCCTCTCGCTCGATATATCCAGTGTGCCTCAAGTCATACAACCTGAAAGCAACTGTGGAAAGGTCTCATGACTCAGATATCATTTAGCTACTAATGTGAACATTATGCTCCAACAAGAAAGAGTAAGTCAAATTGAATTTTAGTGAGAACTAAAAGAGGGAACAAAAGAAAAAGGGATACATTTGAAATTTTCATACATGCAATCTTTTCTTCTATTGGTGCATTCGGGTGAAAGATGCCGAGCGATCTCACAAATTCACCAAACTCAATGACCCCATTTCCCTTCATATCGAACAAATCAAATATCTGCAAAATATGATACTCATGGTTCATGTATCAGCAGGAAAAAAAGGCATTACTCTAATGAATGAGCAAAATCACAAAAAGTTGTGAGTGGCACTTTGTAAGATCAAAAATATTTGGGATCCCGGCTCTTTTTATCTAAGTGGGACGATTAATCATATCAGATTACGAAATAAATGAAGTGAAAAGATCTCCATCAAATAGAAGTGACCCTATGTTACATACCCTGTCGGCAAAAAGATTTCTACAATTTCTGTTCCGGAAAAGTGCAAGCTGAAACTCTTCCTGCTCAAAATGCAGCATAAATAGCAATTTTCAGTAGCAGAAACAAGTGCACCATTAACCTTGTCAGTGTCTTGTGATCACGCAACTAGACTAGAAGAAGACAACCCAGCAAGCGGCAACTGATGGGCAAAAGGAAAGGGATTCTCATTCAAGTATCAAACGCAGGTTTGAAGCATACCTTGTGAATAAGCCCATCAGCAACAATTGAACTGCTTAATTTCTTGAAGAGCACATATAAGGCGTTGACCTCACCTGCAGTAACTGCATTTAAGAAACATAGATGGTCAAAGTGATAAAGGCAGGTAGCATCACAGTTAATTTAGTGTATGACTTTATTGAAGAGCTTATAATTAATACTATCTGCATCTATCCCAAATTAAGTAATGCTGAATGTACACAAAAGAAGCATATGACAATGCTCTATTGGATGAACGAGCGCTCGAGAATAGACAGATTAGAAATGAACTGGGGAAAAAAATCAGGGTTACACTAAAGCTTCATGGGACAGAAACTTAACATCTAAACGATTGGCACTTACAAGGTGTTGCAGCAGCAAGAACGTCAGGCTCTTCATATCCGGGCGTTCGCTCAGAATTCTTCGAAATAATGCAGCCCATGACAATTAATTACCTTGTGCTTTTCCCAAATACATCTGCCAGCTTGAATTGAGAAAACTGTCTAGCCACCCCTGCCAATGCCAGTTCACAGGAGAATGAGATGCTGTGAAATGCCGATTGAGCTTAATTTGGATATCGAAAGATTTTCTTTTACTGCTTAGACTTTCAGGCACACAATTGCTCTTCTTAGACCATACAAGAGATTGCACCCACTGGTACCATGGATTTCATGGTCAACGCTGTGAAACTAGAGTCAAGACAACTGCATGCAACACCAAATTCAAGAATAGAAGTTTTCCACTCTGGGTAGGCATAAATTATATTACTCAGACTCAAACATGGAGTCTGGCACGCTTAGTCATCTATGTTTCGAGATGTCCGACATGTGGACTCGGTACGTGGATGTGTAAGACTTGAGTGCCAGAACCGGGTCATAGGAAAACATAGAATCAATATGCATTTTCGCTCCTGGTGAGCAGAACGTAAGAAAATGTTCAAAATTTTGTAGGATGTTGAATCATCACACCTCGAATTCAAGATATTCTTTCTTCAACCCAGTTATGGTGATTCTGAGTGTAGCGGGTCTGCTATGAGACACATAGCAAATTTTAAGCTCAATATGAAGTTTCCCCATACCCACACCCATACCCATTTCTTATCCTGTTTACTGGATGAAGTTTCCCCATAACCACACCCATTCCCTTTTCTTATCCTCTATATACAGGTCACTTTCCTTTAATAGATGAGTCGTAGAACCTCTGGGGACACCCAAAATAAATAAAGACGAGAAATTGTCGAAAGAGCATTGATGCTTTGATTCGTTTGCTGATGATGTAATCACTGATGGTAAACACCGGCATCGGTAAAATCACCAAATTAAAGGTCAAGAGCACCTATCTGCCTAAAGCATTTATATTTGAGAGACTATGAGTCTATGAAGATGAGACATGAGTAGCAGGCTTTTTCAAAGAAGAACCATGACCCTAGAAACTGTGGAAGCGGGCAAAATAAACTGTTTTCCTCAACATTATGACCGGATAGAGTTAACCAAAAGCAAAGGAAATCTAATTTCAAAAGACAGATATCCTTGATGCAGACAGTTTCAGGTCAATACACTTGACAAGTGCACAAAAAAGTACCGTGCAAGTGGCTCAAGACAACTTGTCAGAAAAAAAAAAGTGGCTCAAGACAAATGTACAAAAACTGAAACGTCAAGATGGAACTGACCATTTAGATCAAAAAAAAAAAAAAAAAAAAAGATGGAACTGACCATCATAAAGTCTCAAAAGTCTGACATATATATCCATTAAAGAAAACTATGTAGGCCCCAAGGTTGAGAGAAGCAGCTATGCACAAGATGAGTGTATGTCTGATTTCGCAATTACAATTTTCCCAAAGAGTGTACTACAGACAAGAATATTATAAAAAAAAAAAAAATAGAAACATCAAAACTCAACGGAGGAATCATTGTGAACCGTACAATGAAAACTGTCTCGTGAGGAAGAGACTCATTCAAAGAAATCCCATCTTTTCGTTACCCATCAAACCGTCGAACGCGGGATAAAAATATCATCTGAGCTCCTCATTGGACCACAAACCCAATACGCAAGGGCAGATTTCTCGAGCCAACTTAGCAGATTTTTTGCTTCTTGAAAAAGCAGGTCAATGTTAAGATAACAAGACGAACCTTACACTTCAATCGATTTCTCTTTGTTTAATCTTTTATTGGACTCTAGCCGTGTGAAGAGGATATGACTTTTGGAGGCATCCTAGGAACGATGAGAATGACTACTTAGTGGAATCAAATCCCCAAGAAAAAGAATAAACTTTTATAAGCCCTGTTTTCTTAAACGAAAATGAAGGGTAATCACACACGCCGTTATACTATCAAATTTATTTAATCACCCTTTCTTTTTCCATTTACGACCAGTTCAGCAAATAAGGATGAAGAAATTTACCCAAAGAGAATAAAAATGAACAAAAGAAGGAACTTTGCCCTGCATCTGCATATCGAGGAGAGCCGATGGAAATCATTAACGAGGTGCATGCAAGCTCTTGATTTGCATGCGAGCTTTTAAATCTTTCTGGTGTTTGTCTAAGGCAAAAATCCAGAAGGGATAGGAAATTGCAAGATTTTGCCGATGTTCTCTGCATTTTCTCAGCAACCAGCCAGAGCAATGGCGAAAGGAAGCGAGAAGAATCAGAGCAGGAAAACAGGGCAAACCCTTCAAGCGGGTAAAAACATCACAACCACCCATCAAACACTCAAAGCACACAGAGAGATAGAGAGAGAGAGAGAGAGTCGTGGACTAACCCGAAATCTGCGGTGGAGGGAAGTTGGATTCTTGAGAGATACTCTCTCGCGCTCTGTTTTTATCCCTGGATTTCTCAGGCACTCTGCATTTTGGTCTTGGAACTTCTCCAAGAACAGAGAGTTCCTTTCTTGATTCTTGGTATCTATCTCTCTCTCTCTCTCTCTCTCTCTCTCTCTCTCTCTCCCTTGCTCGCTGTCTTCCCCACCAAGAAAATCTGCAGAGCACGCGAATTCGCTCTCGTGGACTAACCCGAAATCTGTGGTTGAGGGAAGTTGGGATTCTTGAGAGATAACTCTCTCGCGCTCTGTTTTTATCCACCTGGCAAATGGAATTCCCCTGGATTTCTCAGGCACTCTGCATTTTGGTTTTGGAACTTCTCCAAGAATACAGAGTTCCTTTCTTGATTCTTGGTATCTATCTCTCTCTCTCTCTCTCTCCTTCGCTGTCTTCCCCACCAAGAAAATCTGCAGAGCACGCGAATTCGCTCTCGTACCGCCAAAATGGGGGTCGCTGTTCCTGAGCTCCCCAGAGAGCGACGTCGATAGAAAGTGCTCAAAGTTACGAACTTTCGCCTCCTCCCCCACTTTGGTCTTCTCCCGTAGCTACGGACGGCTTCATCCGTTTGGAATTTACTGGCAAATCCGGGGGTGTCCATGGGCATCGCACCAATTGCCTTTAAAAAAAGGAATCTTGATCATTGGTTGTATGACCTAAATTCGAATTCATATAACCAATCGTTTTTTCCAGTCATCGTCGCCAACGCCACCAAATTGCTGATGTTTCATCCCCAATGTGGCACGTAATGGACATGTCGCAATACAGTGTCATATCAACATACAATGAAACCAAATAATTTATTTTTTTTCTTCCGTTTCTTTCACAAAAAATGAATAAATTAAAAAATATTTTTTTAATTAATCATTTGTATTGTTCGATATCATGTCAAATAAGCTTCATATTAGCAAACAAGAAAACCAAAAAAAAAACCCTTTTTTGTCTCTGTTTCTTTTATGGAAAATAAATGAATTGGAAAATATATTTTAAAAAAATAATCGCTTGAAATGCTTAGTTGGTAAAAAATATTTTTATTATTGACTACAATTTTTATCTAAACATATTCGTGCACGATGAAAATATTTTTTTCACTCATTTGTTTTGTAAGTGATATAAGTATTGTTTTTTATGAAAATGTTTTCCAAATAATCGACATCACCTACTTTCAATTTTAATCAATTTGTATGTGAGTAATGTCAACAGCTTATAAACTACCAATTAAAGACACTAGTGGAGGAAATTCTTTCCAAAAGGAGATGAAACAAAATATTCTATTAAAAAGTTAACCGCATGAAAAAGTTGCTTTTTTTAAAATGAGGTTACTCAATCAACATTAGCTGTCTATTTTCATTAAAGTTAGTGTATCTGATCGTAAATCAAGAAAAGTTGGGAGGCTTTATTCATTTTTTTTCTTTTTTAAAATTAACACTTTTTGAAAAAGGCGAATTTTATCCCCTCATAATCCTAATAATGTTTTGTGTTGGTATCAAGTTCCTCTTTATTGCTTGTTCGCGTGAATTGACATAAGATTCATTTTGAGGAGTGTATCGAAGCACTTTCCAAGCATAATTAACACAAAAAGATATAGTTTTCATATCACGAATAATACATATCTCAAAGAATTATTAGATTCAAAATTACTACTTTTCATATTCAAAAACTTTATTAATGTCTCGTAAGAAATCTCCATCGCGATTCTTCTAGAAAAAAGCTTCATTTTGTGCAAAACGCCATTTGTCAGCATACACCAATTCATTTTGTAGAATGCTATTTCAATCGAGATCACGCTCAATACATTCGATCTTGAGCAAATTATTTTGTCGTAATTTCATACTTTTGTGGCGATTTTTCGCCATGGGGAGCATTGTTCACTTGCTGTGACCGTTCAAGCTTTTTTTGCTTTCCTTTTCTATAATGGAGTTTGCTAGTGACAATTATCGGACTTCCACTTCATAGCTTTTTGTTTTCTCGATGATATTGTAAGTTGCTGAGGAGCAGTAGCAAGCAATTCAAATGGAATCGGCAGTGGAGCCATGGAGTGCACACCCCTGTTGCAAAGTCAACCTTTTGGCTAGTCCTTTCATCCTGGCTCAAAATAATAAAAAATAAATACACCTTTGCTTTTCCTTAATTTTGAAAAGTAAGAAAAGTTGTTTTAAATCTCATAAAATTATAAAGAAAATAGGCGCGTTTGGTAACGTTTACGTTCAAAAATTATTCCGGAAACAAAAGTAGAAAAACTATTTTTGTTCCGGAGAACAATTTTTGACCAAAAAGACGCGTTTGGTAAACTTGTTCTAAATAAAAAATGAATAGAAACACATTTGGTAAATTTATATTCTTTTTTGTTTCTTTTAATTTTTTAATATTTTTATTTTGTTTTTCCTTTCTTTTTTTTTTTTTTCTTCTTTTGGCCGGTTGCTTGGGAGGCCGTCGGCCTCACCCGGCCACAGCAAGGCTCGCCGGCCCCGCTCGGCCTTGCCGTGGGTCGGGCGAGCTTGGCCTCGCCCAAATCTAGCGAGGCCGAGTGTCGCCGGCCCCCGGCGAGGCTCGAGCTCGCCAAGGGCCGGCGACACTCCGGCGAGGTCGCCAACCCTTCACGGCGTCGCCGGCCCTCGACGGCCGATCGCCGGCCATGGCCGAGGCCGGCGACCGACCAAAGAAAAAAAGAAGAAGAAAAGAAAAAGAAAAGAGAAGAGAGAGAAAAGTATTTCTTCAAAAGTGTTTTTGGAACAAAAAAAATAACTTTTTTTTTTTGTTTCTTATTTCCGTTCTTTTTTTTTTTTTTTTTTAGGAACAAAAAAACAAATTTTGAAAAAACGCAAACAAACGCGTTTCCGTTCTTTTTTTGTTCCCTAACAAAAAAACAAATTTTTTGTTCATGAACAAGAAAAAGAACATTACCATGCAGGGCCTAAGAGTCCACGTATAAATTTCTGTATATTTCGAAATGTTTTCAAGTGTTTGATATTTCAAATTTCAAGGAGAAGAAAAAAAATAGATGAAAGAAAAGGCAAAAATAGGTATAAAAAAAAAAAAAACAGAGAAGAGATGGAAAACTCAAAATTGGAAAAACATTTTTCACAAATGATGGGTACTTAGAAAAATTAATCGTGAAAAATATTTTCACTATCAACGATAATTTATATTTAACTTTTTTCATGGATTGTGAAAATATTTTTCATTCATTCATTTTTGTAAGTAATATAAGTAAGAATTTAAAAAAAAAATGTTTTTCAAATCTTGAGTTTCGAATCTTGTAAGCACCCTTAAATATGAGTTCAAAAAAGATAGATTGGATTTTTTTCTTTTTTGGTGTATGGGTTTATTTTAGATTTTTGATGTTTTCTTCAACTTTATACCTAGAACTTTTGAACACTCTTGACTTAATTTTAAGCACCTCAAATTATCAGGTGTTAAGTATTGAAGTACCTCAAAATGTTAGACATATACAAATAACAATAATAAAGCATTATAGTTATTTTTCAGGATATGTTATGGTTTTTTTTCTCACTAAAAAGAAAAACTCACGAAGAGCTTTTTGGTGGATCAAGAGGCTCTGATTATCCCCGTGAAAGTTAGAGAAAAAGTCGTCTTTACTTTTAGAAAGTATTGAAAAAGGTAATGGTGATTGTAGATTTTATTTACTTTACATCTTAAAAATCTTAGAGGAATCAACATTACCAAAAGTAAAATATCAAATTCGCCCGTTAAGAAAAAGCCAAAAAAAAAGGGGGTGAGGAACAGAGTCAAGCCAATTAGATTTCCTTTTCTTTTTAAGATTCTGATCGCGATCAATGTACCCGCAGGTCAAATAGTCGGTGCGATTGCATGCGGATAAAGCTGAAAATTACATGTAGTAAAAAAAGGAAAATTATGTCAAACGAGTATTTTCCTAATCAATTTCCTGCTTTTGGCAAAAGGAGATCGAGAAGACGGGAGCGAATAGACACATTAAACGAATAGGTTGAATTGAAAATGATCCGATCCAAATATTCTATACAATGCAAATCTAATACATATACCCAATCCAACTCACACCCAATCCAACACATATCCAGTCCAATTCATATTGCTAAGACAATTTCAAATCTAATTTAATTTAAGAAAACTCTTCACGAGATCGAGTAAAAACAAGAAAGAATTAAAAGAAAGTTATAGAGATGGGATGAGTCCAAATCAATTGTAAACCATTTATGATATATTTAATGATATATTATATTTAAACTCATTTATAACACATTTACTAAATATAACTAATCTATATAACAATTCAACCTGCCATATATGAGTTAATAAGTTATTTTATAATCCATTTTGATAGGTCTAGATGCACTCGTACATAGAATTGCAACATGAACTCGACAAATGCCAGATCGATTGTTGAAAAGAAAAAGATTATTACTTAGTAGAGACCGATTCAGACAATTATTTTATATTTGATCCGCTAGACTAGTATTATATTAGAGCGTCCAGGATATGACTTGCCTTGAAAGATTAGCCGTCAGCTTACCTTCCTAATCTCTAGTTAATTAACTCGTCGGTTACATCGCCATGCCATCTTGATTATGAAAATCGAATTAAATAATCTCTTAATCTAATGACCGAGATACATTAATGGTCGATGGGTTGACTTTTGATTTGAAGATAGGAACCACGTACCAAGAATTTAGGAACATTTGATTGGTCTAGAATTTTTTTTTTTTTTTTTTTATGATCGAGAATCGCTGGTCGGGGATCACACCACCTTCCGGTGTTCAGTAGCACCGTCAGGCCTCACCGCAAGCGGCTATTTAGACATAAAATCTCAGAGAGCTGGCCCAGTAATCCATCCATGGGACCCTCACTTAAGTCATGGAAATGCAACAATAGGGTTTGAACTCTTGACCTCGGCGATGAAGAAGAAGACCCACACTAATTGTGCTGCCCATGGGTAGGTCTAGAATTATTAATTTTTTGTGCACGTGTTACTCAACTAAAACTGCTATTTTGTTTAATCCTGTGTATAATATTCAGAGTTATTCCATATATATAAAAAAAAAAAAGTGTCAAATTTGGCAAACTTCCTTAATTTTGGCGCCCAACTATACGGCCTTGTCTGGCCCAGAAGACATTAGACAGAGCCTAGAACAGGCGTGGAATGCTAATTACTATTATTTTAATGGAATCATTTTTGGCAGTTTGAAATTATTTCCATATTTTAGCTAGAGCTTTGACTTCAATCCATGCCAAACTCGCTCTCCTCCCAAATTTACAGTTAAAATCGGTTCAAACGGTCAAACCGGCGAACATAAGAGAGCTGGCAAGTGGCGGCCCGTCATCGCTTGGTGTAATTTGCAGTACATAATACACAAAAGCTCGTGTAAGTGTGTTCAAAAATTTTGGACATTGCAATTTTTTTTTTTTAAAAAGGAGATCTTGCTTTGCCATCAGTTAACTAAATCAAAGCGTGCCCGATCATCTTTGCTCTTTGGTCCAAATCGAGAAGGTCTTTGGTAAGTATGGTTCGCAAAGCAAATGAGATTCATTTTTTTCTTGAGACTCGTGAAATCGTGAACTGATATTCCGTATCAATCGATTCTTTTTCTTTTTCTTTTTCTTTTTCTTTTTTTTGTTATTTCTCTTATTAAAGTTAATACGAGGGCTCAAATCGACATTTCAACATTTAATTTCTTCCCTCTTATATTTTACATCATATACTAAAGGTTAATTGATCTTGTTGATTTTTTATTCCCTTTTTTCTCTTGGGTTTAGTATTTTGGCATTCCAAGATAATGTCACAACCCACGAGTTTTCCTTCATCGCGTAGAGATAATTCACGAGAAAAAGCCCACAAGCAATGGCAGACGAACCGGACAGAAAATGCAATTTCTGAGGAGGATTATATATATAAGATTATTATGTACACCGGTGGAATTACAACAAGATTGAGCCAAAAGGATTACATGCAGCTTGCACCTTTGGGTCCCCATCAGAACCCTCGATGCTCGTCCGCAAGACAAAAATAAGAGCGTGATGAAGAGATGTTTCTTCAGGGAAAGATGTTGGTAACGCGAGATGCAGTATAGGATATTCTCATTCGGATAGTATGACAGAAAACCATTTGGCTTTCCAGTGTTCACAGACAGTAAAAGCATGTTGCTTGGAGAATTGTTCTGCACCAATTTGAACGTATTCCAGAAGCGGTGTTGCAATGACCAGTAGCCACTGCTGATGAGGAGCCACACAGGAATATCAATTCAAAATAAGAAAAGAAGACACTGCTTTAGCATATTAAGAGCGCGTTTGGTAACGTTTCTATTCAAAAATTATTCTAGGGAACAGAAATAGTTTTTCTATTTCTGCTCCCTAGAACAATTTTGAATAGAAGGCTAAAGCGTTTGATAAACTTGTTACGAGAATAAAAAATGAACGAAAACACGTTTGGTAAATTTGTATTCTTTTTTTGTTTCTTTTAATTTTTTAATTTTTCTTTCTTTCTTTTTTCTTTTTTTTTTTCTTCTTTTGGCCGGTCGCCGGCCTCGGCCATGGCCGCGACCGGCCGACGAGGGCCGATGGCCTCGCCCAACCACGGCGAGGCTCGGCCTCGCCTTGGTTGGGCCGGCTCAAGCTCGCCCGGATTCGGCGAGGCTCGTCGGCCGGCGGGCCAGGGGCTAGCAACGCTCAGCCTCGCCGGGGGCTGGTGACGCTCCGGCGAGGTCGCCAGAACTCAACGGCGTCGCCGGCCCTCGACGGCTGGTCGCCGACCATGGCCGAGGCCAGCGACCGGCTAAAGAAAAAAGAAAAAGAGAAAAGAGAGAAAGTTTGTTCTTAAAAATTGTTCCAGAAATAAGAAACATGTTTTTCTTGTTTCTCATTTCTGTTCCAAACGTGCTTTCCTTTAATAAAAAAAAATAGATTTGGAATAAAAACGCAAATAAACACGTTTCTGTTCTTTTTTTTTTCTCTAAAAGGGATTTTTATTCATAAACAGAAAAAGAGAATATTAACAAACAGGCCTAAGCTTCTTGACATCTGACAAAGTGGTACAGGGTGTCAGCAAAGAACCGCTCGGTACCCTGCTCGACGGAATTGCCGTGAAGCGTCACGGGCTTGAAAGAAGTGGGAAAGTGGTACAGGGGTGTCCGCAAAGAACCGCGCGCATGTGATTGTCTGAACACAAAGCAGCGAAATTGCGAAGCTGCGAAAGTCGCTGTTTGGACATTCCCAGTTTTTTGATGATTTGACTTTTGATTTGAAGATAAAGAGCTGCGTACCGAGAATTTGGGAGCATTTTGATTTGTCTATATTCTCCATGCAATCTATAATTAAAATCGGTTCAAACGGTCAAATGCGGGCGAGCATAATAAAGCTGGCGGCAACAGCCCCATCATCATCACTTGGTGCAATTTGTAGTGTGTAATATATGAAAACTCGTGTAAGTGCATTAAAAAAAGTTTGGACATTGCAATTTTTTTCTTTTAAGAATTCTTGCTCCGCCTTTAGTGAACTGAAATCGAAGTGCACCCAATTATCTTTGCTCTTCAATCCAATTCAAGAAGGGTTTTTTTTTTTGTGAGTACAGTTCGCAGAGCAAATGAAACTGCAATTTTTGCAATTTGATTTCATTTCGATTTTTTTTTCTGAAGACTCGTGGAACCATGTGAAATGGGTAATCGAGATCAATCGATTCTGTCTTATTATTTATCTCATTAAATTTTATCTCATTAAAGTTAGTATTAGGGGCTAAAATCAACGTTTCAATATCTCAATCCCATTTCTTCCCTCTTTTATAGTTTACCAAAGATTTCAAGTTAATGTCACGACCCACGAGCTTTCCTTTATCAAGTAGGAATAATACACGAGAAAAAGCCCATAAGCAATCTTTTTATTGGGCCTTAAGCCCAAACCAACTCTCTCATCCCCAGACCCGACCCGAAGAGACCCGACCCGACTCTCTCTCTCCCTCCCTTCTTTCTAAAACCCTCTCAGAACCCTATCCATCTTCATCTCCTTCCTCTCTCTCTAGAAATGGCGTTCTCAAAACCGGCCTTCCTCGCCCACCTCAAAACCCTGGCGACCCCCGCCCTCCGCCGCCCCCACCGCCGCCACCCGCCGCCGCCCTCCTCCGTCTCCCTCCGCCTCCTCTCCTTCGCCACCCCGGAGGAGGCCGCCGCCGAGCGCCGCCGCCGCAAGCGCCGCCTCCGCATCGAGCCGCCGCTCTCCTCCCTCAGCCGCCCCTCCGCCTCCCCGCCCCCGCCGAAGCCCCCGTCCTCCATCCCGCAGAACCCCAACTCCCCGAAGCTCCCGGAGCCCCTCTCCGCCCTCTCCGGCAACCGCCTCAACCTCCACAACCGCATCCTCGCGCTCATCCGCGCGAACGACCTCGAGGAGGCCGCCCTGCTCACGCGCCACTCCATCTACTCCAACTGCCGCCCCACCATCTTCACCGCCAACGCCGTCCTCCACGCGCTCGTCCGCCAGTCCATGTACTCCGACTTCCTGTCTCTCCATCGGTTCATCACTCAGGCCGGGCTCGCCCCCAATGTGATCACTTGTAATTTGCTGTTCCAGACCTACCTCGATTGCCGAAGACCCGATACTGCGATGGAGCACTACAAGCAGTTCATCAATGACGCGCCCATTAATCCTTCGCCGACGACTTACAGGATACTGATCAAGGGGTTGGTGGATAACAACAGGGTCGAGAGGGCTCTGGAGTTGAAGGAGGAAATGGCCGCTAAGGAGTTTGCTCCGGACCCGCTCGTGTATCATTATCTGATGGTCGGGTGTGCGAAGAATTCGGATGCGGATGGAATTTTCAAGCTTTATGAGGAGTTGAAGGAGAAGTTGGGGGGTGTCATTGAGGATGGGGTTGTGTATGGAGGGTTGATGAAAGGGTACTTCTTGAGGGGAATGGAGGATGCTGCGATGGAGTGTTACGAGGAAGCCGTGGGTGAGAATTCGAAGGTGAAGATGAGTGCTGTCGCGTATAATTCGGTGTTGGATGCGTTGACCAAGAATGGGAAGTTTGAGGAGGCGCTGAAGTTGTTTGACAGAATGCTTAAGGAGCATAATCCACCTAAGCGGTTGGCAGTTAATCTGGGGAGCTTTAACGTGATTGTTGATGGATATTGCAAGCAAGGGAAGTTTAAGGACGCAATTGATGTTTTCAGGAAGATGGGCGACTATAGATGTGGTCCAGACGTGTTGTCATACAATGTTTTGATTGAACAATTATGTGAGAATGGCTTGCTGGCAGAAGCCGAGGAGCTTTTTGGGGAAATGAGTGACAAGAAAGTTGATCCTGATGAGTTCACTCACGTTTTGTTGATGGATGCCTGTTTCAAAAACACCAGGGCTGATGATGCGGCGGGATACTTTAAGAAAATGGTGGATTCTGGTCTGAGACCTAATTTGGCAGTGTACAACAAGTTGGTTGATGGGTTGGTGAAGGTGGGGAAGGTTGACGAGGCTAAGGCGTTCTATGATCTCATGGTGAAGAAGCTGAAGATGGATGTGGAGAGCTACCAGTTCATGATGAAGGCGCTGAGTGACGATGGTAAATTGGATGAAGTTCTTAAAATGGTGGATCAACTGTTGGATGAAGATCCAATTATCTTCGATGAGGAGTTTCAGGAGTTTGTGAAGGGGGAGTTGAGGAAAGAAGGGAGAGAGGAAGAGTTGGGGAAGCTGATGGAGGAGAAGGAGAGGCAAAAAGCTGAGGCTAAAGCTAGAGAGGCCGAGGCAGCTGAAGCGGCCAAGAGAAGCGCAAGAGCTGCGGTTGCTTCTTTACTTCCTTCAAAGCTGCTGGGTAAGAAGGAAGAAGAGAAGGACTTGGCTAATAATGCCAGTGGTGAAGCCAATGCAGCCCCGTCAGCGATTGAAAATGCAAATGCTGGGAAAGAAGAGAGTACTGAGGAAGTTGTTGCTGAGAATTCAGCTAGCCGTGACGTATAAAGAAGAGAGTATTGAGGAAGTTGTTGCTGAGAATTCAGCTAGCGGTGACATAGATCCAGCCAGAGAAGCAAATAAGAATGAGACTATAGTCGAGACCAAGGTGGAAGCGATGATGCTGCAAACAGGTGAAAGCCTAAGGAAAGTCTCCTTTGTGCTAATTAAGTGCTAGTGAGTATGTGCATTCTTTGCTTCACTTCAGTGGAATAGATATTGGATGACATGTCACCTGCTTTGTCTTGCTGAACCATCTATTGTGGCCTGTGGGTATTCCATCAAGTGCATACTAGTTGCGATATAAAAGGTATCGATGGAGATAAAATCTCGGACTTTCTGTGAACTGCTGTTGGTATGCATCACTCGCTGCTGGATGTATAATAAAGCAGCTACTAATCAAAAGCTCCTTTAAGCTTAGAACATGAGGCTAAACGTCGTTTTACCTAACAAATTTTGCCTGGTTCATATGTAAAACCTGGGGGGGACGCCCACTTCAATGGAAAACGGGAAATTTGCTAAAAAGTAATTAAAGGAATAGGATGGGAAATGACTATATTTGAAGAAGGTGAAGCATTGCTCTTGTACCAAGGACAAGACTCCACTTCAGATGATTTGGTTATGGAACAATGATATCAATACGCTTGATTCATGTCAAATTCAATAACCGAGCATCATTTCATTCAACACAAAAAGGAATGCCCTATAATGGTCTCACGGAAGCGTACTTATAATCTTCATGAGAAGGGTTTCCTTCTAATATCAAGTGTACAGACCCCATTTTCACTTCGTCTCCTTCAGAATAATATTTGGCAGTCGCATGATTGAAGCCTTTTGTTGTTCTCTCTTTATGCAGTTGAGTTAGACCGTTTTACTAGAATAGAGAGAGGGTGTTTGTGTGCATTGACATGTGTATCGTGCGGGAGCATGCAAACGTATCATTACGTGTTATATGCAGCCGCGGATGGAGAGTAGTCACGATTGGCGTACTTCTTGCATTCCATGCATGCAATGCATGGGCTAGTAGATGAAATAGAACGACGTTGATGTCCTTGTATTTCAGTCTTGACATTGTCAAGAAAGGTCCGAATTCTCGTGCGGTGCTACTTCGAGAATTGGATTTTTCACAAAGGATGCTGCTCCTCACACTACCCCAAGATGAAAGGACATACTTCCCGTCATGTCACAAATCCTGACCGTGTTTACAGTGAAAACGGCCTAACCATATGCCAAATTTGAAATGTCATCCTTCACAAGACCAGACGTGAGAATGAGAGCGGGACAATAACGCCCATAATATTTCAAGTAGATAATGCACGCTTGGAACATGCCCAATCACGAGGAACAATCTATTTGCATCTTCTCAGAAAAGCAAAAGAGAAGTTGTAATGCACCATAGATCTCAATCAGAAAAGCAATGGCAATATACACGCGCACGAACCGTCAGAAATGCAATTTCTGAGGAGAATTATAATGTTATATGCATACACTAACTAGTTCAATAAATATAAGATTATTATGTACACCGATGGAATTACAATAAGATTGAGCCAAAAGGATTACATGCTGGCAACAATTTTAGGAATCTCGGCTTCGGCCTCAGGTTCCCCATCAGAACTCTCGATGCTTGTCTGCAACACGAAAATAAGAGCGTGAGAAAGAGATGTTTCTTCAGGGAAAGACACTTGTAACGCGAGAAGATAGCAATATGCACCTCTTGATCCTTTACTTTCTTTTGGGAAAGGTATCGATCGAAAGCACCTTTGCCATAGAGGATTTTTGCCCCATGTCCACGTCCCTCGATCCCAACCGCCTCTTCATCAACTACGACAGCATCAATTATGTCTTCCCCCGTTCTAACATCTGGAATCTGCAAAAAGGAATTAGGGAATATTAGGTATTTAATGAGACAACTAGAAACGTTGCAAATACCAACCAAACCAACATCCGAAAGTAATTGAAGAAACATTCAAACCTGAGAACTGTCGTTCTTGACTTAGCTACAAAATTTATTAAACTGTCCTTATTAAGCCAACGAGCAAAGGGATTGATTGACATTACTGCTCTCAGAAGACCACTCAAGTGATCCCCAGGAGGAATATCAGAATTACCTCATACATCGCTTCCATCAGAATATTCTCCAGTATAGATCTTAGTCCTCGAGCACCAGTATTTTTGGCTATCGCTTTTCTAGCAATTAATCTCAAAGCATTATCAGTGTAGTGCAGCTTCACCTGCAAAACGCAATGTCTATGTGAAATCAAACAATCTAAATGACACTAGTCACACTGAACACACTAAAACAATTCTAAGCACAGCTTCTCCACATAAACTAGGAAGAAGCTCCTGCAATAAAACTTACGCCATTCATTTGGAACATCTTCCGGTACTGCTTTCCCAAAGCATTTTTTGGCTCCGTTAGAACCTACATGAGTTACGACAGAGTCATGAGATTGTAGAAAACAAGCTAAAATTGGAGCGACCCAAATCATGAAGTCAAACATTGTAAATCTTATTTTGCTGCAGTCTTTGACCGCTTTCATGTTTTCTCCAAGGAACAAAAAGTCAATGCACATAGTCAGCAACGTTTCAACACTCTAAAAATGCTTGAACAGTGTGATCTTTTGATAAAGTTAAAGACAGCATGAGGCAAACGAAAATGTGAGACATACAGCAAAATTAAAAACCAGTCAGTCAGTTGACTTCACATAATTAACCTCACAAATTTAAAGTACCGACTATAAAATAGAGAACAGAATTACCTCAACAAGTTGGTTCTCAGTTAAAGCTGACAAACTGACAAGGATTGGAAACCGCCCAACAAACTCAGGTATCAGACCATATGATATAAGATCACTACTCTCAACCTGCCAAACAGCCCTAGTAAATGTGAATTTAACAAGCTTGGAAGATTACAAGCTGCTGGATGCAAAATGAGCTAGCATGCACTTACAGACTCTAATAAAGAAGATGCCACGATTGCATCCGTAACATTGGAAGCTCGCATGTTCGCACGTACAGGAGCACCAAATCCAATAGATGAATCTTGACGCCTGCAGACCAATTTTTCAGGTAGTCAAGTACAAGCACATTTATAGTCAATTTTGAGGACATTAGAATCAGAACTTTAGCATTAATATGACCTCTCAGAGATTGTCTTCTCTAGGTCAACAAAGGCCCCACCACAGATGAAGAGGATGTCCTTGGTGTCGATCTGTCAAAAAGAGAAAGAACAAAGTATAGGTTGTAAACCAGGATGTAATGAAGTACATGCTCATGACTTGTAATTCATTAAATAAATGCAGGGTGAACATACTTGAATATTGTCACCTCTAGGATGCTTACGAGCTCCCTTCTCTGGAACATTTACAACCTTTACAAGATCCAGAACAAAATGAATGTCAAAAAAAAAAAAAAGTTCAAGATCAGACATAGTCAAGAATAATCACAGTAAAAGTTCCACCATTGGACAGACTCTGGAGGTGATAAGATCAACAGGCAGGATTTTTTCCTTTTTTTTTTCCCTTGTGTATATATATGTACGTGTGTGTTTGTGTGTTCATGATAGCACAAAGAGCTGCTTTAGTGACACTTCGTCACCTTGCCTGTCCATGACATGGAAACATAAGCGACGGCTAATTTACTCATTTTAGAGCTGGGGCAGAAAACACACTTACAGTCCCCTCAAGCATTTTTAGCAATGCCTGCTGGACACCTTCCCCAGATACATCTCTACTTATGTTAACACTCTCAGCCTGCAAGATAAAATAGGTGATCAAATCACATGCTTCTAAGGTTGAAAGGATTCAGTAAATTTCAAGCAAAATGACCGAAGAGGGGAAGCACAAACCTTTTTGGTGATCTTGTCAACCTCATCAATGTAAACAATGCCCTGCTGTGCAGCTGCCACATTATAATCGGCAGCCTCACAAATTGAAGAAACAAGAAGGTAAGATCACCAGTTTTCACCACAATGAGAACCATGACAGAAGATAATCCGTATATATACAAAACTGCTGTAGCAAGCTAATACAGCATTGAAAACAGTGAAAAGACTAGCTTTTATTTTCTGTTGTTTTTACACAAGAAAAACTAATATTCTTGAGAAGAGGGAGAGGGCAATTAAAGGACAACCCATACAAAGAACTTTGGCAGATGTACCACACTCCAAGACTGAAGAAATTTATGATAGGCATACATGTTTAAGAGCTTGGGACTTATGCCAGGACAAAAGAAACTTGAAAGGCCACACAAAGAAGGCCCAAAATCTTATGAGGAAGCAGCACTAAATCTGAGTAATAGCAAGCATAACTTTGGCTTGCTCAGGTGAAGCTTGAGCAGTTGGACCAGGAAAAATGAATGTGACTCAAAAGTAATGTGATAGATCACTACTGCTGTGAGAAATAATCCTAATGAGCTAGAACAGACAAATCCAAAGTAACTCCATATCTTACGGCTTGTGGTAGAATTGTCCTCATTCAAAAGAAAAAACAACCAAAAGGAACCTAAAGTGAAGATTACTAAAGGACCGTTTCTTTTTGATTAATCATAAGCAAAATGTACCTTTGTTGCTTTCACAACAAAATTTAAAATATTATTCATGAAAAATAATATATATGTGAATTTATGGGGCAACATTTAGATGTTGAGAAAGTTTCAGATATTTTTAGACTAAAAAAGGTCAAAGTACGAGCATTGCAGATTTAGATTAATCAAAAAAGTATAAAGTGAAAGTCCTTTAGATACATGCCCTAAATTGCAAGAGGCCATCTTAGCCCAAGAAAAGATGCAACCAGAGAAAGATAAAAATTCAAGTCAAGGGACAAAAGTTCTCAAAAAAAGTCACTCCTTTTTGGGAGAAAAACTTACTGTAAGAAGCTTATGCAATATGGACTCCACATCTTCCCCTACATATCCAGCCTGCAAGTTACAGTTCATGTCATTGCAAGTCCAGAGCTAAAATCACTGATAAACTTTCTCACTTTCGCAATTGAATAGGACAGCACATGAGAAGTTCAGAAATATGAATTCCAAAAGAAAATGACACAAATTTCAATTCTAAATTGAGCCAAAAAGGGGGGGGAAACAATGATCCTAGCTATCCTAGTATCCCACTCTCCTAAAAGAACTTTAAAACAAATGGAATAAATCATCCAGTCTCTCCCCAGAAGTCTAAGATTAGGTAAAGAAGTTACTTTTCCACTGTCGATACCATATTAGTTAAACTCAATGAACACGAGTCTTCCCTGGACAAGTCACTTACTCCATATCATCAAATAGTCAACTACTCAGCAAGAATGACGCAGAAAAAGTTACTGGTATCCATCTAAAAGGTAAGGTTCCAAATCAGCAATGCCAACTGAGAAAGACTAGGTACATTCTTGCATGCTCATAATTCCCAAAGCTCGTGAATACATGAGCAACTAGGGACAAATACTTGTAAAACATGAAGCTTCAATGTGTTCACATTTTTGCTCCATGCTGATGACAAAAAGATAAAATTAAGGGGCTACCAACTTGCCTGAGTCAATGTAGTTGCATCAGCAATAACGAAGGGAACATTCACAAATCGAGCTAAAGTTTTGGCTAGTAATGTCTTCCCTGTCCTTGAGACAACATCAACAGAGAGTAAGCCCAAGAAGTAGTCAATTTATGGGATAATTAAATGACTGGAAGAGAAAAAAAAAAAACTCTGTATGTTCTCTCATAGTTATCGTATCAACTGTCCAAACTCCGATTTAATATTCCTTCCGACATAATTGTAAGCAAAGAGAGATCAACATCAGTAACAGAAGAAATCAATAAGGCAGGGAGAAGTTTTTATATGTAAATTCAGTTTATACAAACTGTACTCTGGGTTATATTAACTTTTTGGATTCACGTAAGGACCCTAAGTTGGCTCAAATGAAGACGTACAACTAGACAATGCATTTCGCACTTGATCAGATCAATAATATTTACTTTATAGCTGAAACATTTACTAATTCACGTTTCTCAAGTGGGAATAGAGACTGATAGTGAATTACCTGAGCCTGTCGGCCCCATGAGAAGGATATTACTCTTTTCAAGTTCAACTAAGTCATCATCAGCAGACTCTGGTCTTGCATCCTCTGAATCTCCAGAAGGCCTAACTTCCAGAATGATGATGGAAGTGTCGAAGGATTAAACAATTTAACACAAAGAGTTAAGAGCACTAGAAGTGACACTAGTCAGGCGCATAGAGAAACACATGAAGGCTATGCTCCAATATTTCAAGGTCGTAGTGCTAGAGAACATTGGATAGATGTAAAGAAAGATCCATTGAGGACGATTAACCCATAATAAGTTCCAAGCCTTTATGGTGGCAAACTAAAAGTTTCACCGAAGCTATTCCGTTTCACATGCACAATATGGACAAATTAATTTGGTATCTTCAATGTATTGATTTGAAGTATTGTGAACAAACAGGTCAATGCTAATCCATCTTTGAATTATGAATGCATTTCCTTTCAACTTTACAACAAAGATTTGCATATTGCACAGCAATAATCATAGTTAAATCCTCAGAATAAAAGAGTGAATATCTTCCATAAGCTTGAAATTCTAGCTTTACATCCCAATAGTTTATCCTTATTGTATTTGCTTAGACATATACAACAAACACGGAAACATCCTGCATCTTGCCACCCAAAAAACTAAATTACCAACAAATTTTAATTAGCAGACAATTAAAGTTGCTCATTATCAGTTGATGGAAAAATGGCAACTCCCAAAAGAGAAATTCACCAAGTGAAAAGGAGAAATTGCCTAAAATATACATGAAAGCATGATACAGTTTAATTGGACATTTAAATGGTTTAACATCAGAAGTGCGTGGATAACTCAATCAGGAAATATTCAGGTTCATATGAGTATACCATGAGTTATTAAGTTAATTACCTCTTCACAGACTCATGATATATCCTTTTGTAGTGATTGTAGACTGCAACGGAGAGCACCTGCAAAAGCACATGACAAGGAGGACTGTAAAAAATATTGTTAACAGACTGAGAAACTATCTATAGCTCCAAAGTTCTATAATATAGTACATCATATTTCCATTTATTCACACCTAATATCTTCTCACAGCCACACAAGTGTTTCAAGGCTAGCATATCGGGAGAGGGATTCCAAAAGTTCAAGTAACGCAGGAAACTTTCATATGATTTGATTCAGAAACCAGCATGAGCACTGAGTATCACAATGCTAAATCACCAATTACAATATTCTCATTCTGATAGTATGACAGAAAACCATGGCTTTCCAGCGTTCACAAACAGTAAAAGCTTATTGCTTTGCAGCATAAAATACAAACTCGTTACGCAACTACAGGTAACTATAATACCTAAACAGATTCTTTACTCCCAACTAAGGGAGAATTAATCTACACCGTTTGATTGTATTCCAGAAGCAATATTGCAATGATCAGTAACTACTGCTAATGGTAACCACTCAGAATATTAATTCAAAATAAGAAAAGAAGACATTGCTTTAGCAAATTAAGCTTCTTGACATCTATCCTTTTACATGTCATAGAGCATAAATAGTGAACCTGTAAAAACGCATTTTAAGTTCACCAACAAGCAACCAAGCATTACCTTCTTCGCTCTTTCTTGTCCAATCACAAACTTGTCAAGCCCCTTGCAAATCTCCTTTGGAGTGGGAAAATTGCTCCCCCAATTGGAGCCACCCCAAGACTCATCCTTGGGTGAATCACTTTCCGAACCCGACCCACCTCCTCTCGTCACGACGTACCCTGAATTCCCGAGCCTCACCGTAACTCCGCCCCCAGGAGGCTGCCACACCTCCGGCGGGTCCCCATTGGAGCTCGCCATGTTAAATTTCTCACTCCAACTTCTACCCCCATCATAATCCCCACGAAAATTACCTAATTCTTCCCTCTCATCACATGTTACGGCACCCTTCTTGGTACCAACAATCGAGTTAACCCTCCGATCACTCAAGAACTGCGTGCCCTGCTCGACGAAATCGCCGCGGAGCGTCACGGGCTTGAATGAAGTAAAGTGGTACGGGGTATTGGCAAAGAACCTATCCCAATTGGAATGGCTAGCGCGGTGAGAATTGGGCACGCGGCCCGCATGCATCTGATTGTTGAACATAAAGCAGCGGAACTGCGAGGCCGCGAACGCCGCTGTTTCCCTGGAGGGCTTGCATTTGAGCGCGGCGGCCATGAGGGCCGTCAAGAACTTCCCCGGAAAGCACAAAAAAAAGGCGAACTTCGTCAAGAAAGGTCGAGCTCAGCCGGAGCCCAGCTCCGAGTTCATACAAAGAGATGGAGAAAAATCGGAAATTGACGGATGGGTTGGGGACGATATGAGGTGAATCGAAAAGGGTGAGCGTCAAAGGTCATCAAGCACGCAAAAGATTCGAGATTTTTTTATGGGCTTTTTCCTCTGTTCTTATGGGAACGCAACGAAGAGTTGCAAGCGGACAAGGAAGATGAGATATGTTGAAAGGAGCCAAGGAGAAAGTAATGGGCAAACGCAAAGATGCGAGGGCCCTCGAGAATATCTAAGCGGTCTGATTCGGCTCAAACGACGCCGTTGGTTTTCGCGGGGAAAACGAGGTCGGCGTCGTTCTCCGGGTCCACGGAGCCGTGCCCGACGGCGACATCCATCCTTCCACGAGTGGAACGCATTCCTCGTCGGGGGGCACGTGCGACGCTGTCTTTAGGAACGTGCCTTTCTGTGTGCTCCACGAGTCGGACTCGGAGGTTGACTTTTGAAGTCAGCTTGGAGTTGTAGGGAGCTGTTCATCAGTTCGGGGGGACGAACGAGCAAAAGCAGTGATTGAAAATGCGTACAGGCTACAGCACCTGTGCTGTCACTCGTTTCCTTTTTCACTTTGACAATGAAGTGCGTATTGTTACTAGTTTCATACAAAACCGAAGTTGGTATCATCTTCTAATAAGTTAATCCTTGGACATAACGTGCATCGTGATTACTTCATACTTGGTATGCAATCGGTTTGATCTAAGAGAACCAGTCTTGGCGATAATTTCTTGGTTATTTGCAAATTCAATGCTCTGCGGCCGTCGCTTATGAAATGAGCAGCTTTAGACTGACACAAGTGAAAGCAGGTGGTGTTCATTACACATCCTGCATAATGCAGATGCCACTTTCACCTTCTACAATAGTTAGATTACGAGCCAACTCTGAACAAAGAATGTCATCAGGTTACGTGAATATAACCTCTCGATTGTCAATGGAGCATGTACCAAATTTTCGATGTCTTGACATACAAATATTTACAAAAAATCTCACTCTCTGACACTGCTTAGGACGGAGACATTTCCGACAGATAGTCCCTTCCTTATCTCTTGTCTCCGTTAGCTGAACTACAAAACTAGGAGGGGGGGATGAGGGAAAATTCAGGGAGCAATACTGGAATTATCGGCTTCAAGAGTACAGCAAACGACTTCGAAGATGACAATCCTACACACATGAGTTGACTGTCATTTGTTCAATTTCCAGGGTCACTTTGCAAAATGAAAGTGTCGACGTACTCACGAGAATGTGCTGAGGTTAAGGGCCACGCTGATCCTGATTAAGTTCAGTTGTCAGAACTTGGGCCTCGCTTACAGCATAACTTGCTGAATAGATCGCCATCTTCTTCACCTACAAAAAGGGAAAAAAGTAACGAGATTTAGACTCTGTTCGTTTTGCGGAAAATAATTTCTAGGAAAATGTTTTCCGGATTTTCCGGCGTTCGTTTCACAAAAAATGAATTCCTCGGGAAAAACATTTTCCATAATAAGAAAAAAAGTCTTATCAATTAGAAGTGGAAAACATTTTCCTCACTTGATCTCTCTTATCTTACACCTCTACAAATCCTCATTTCCTCCTTCTCTTCTTTTTCTTTTTTTCTTTTTTTTATTCGAATTATTAATTTTCTTTTTCTTTTTTAATTCAAATTATTTTTTAATTTTCTTTTTCTTTTATTTGTTTCCTAGCTTCTTCTTTCTTGGCCAATCGCCGACCACGGCAATATCCGGGCTCGATCGGCCACAAGCAAGCCTCAAGCTCGCTGGGGAGCACGAGGCTCGCCTACCTCTGGCAAGCTCAGGCTCGCCGCTCGTTGGCCACAAGTTCACTAATCTGGTGAGCCTCGACCTCGCTAGACTCGGGCATCGCCAGATTAGCGAGCCTGGTGTTCGTCGATGAGCTCGAGGCTCACCTATGGCCGGTTGCTGGCCATTGCCATAGCCGACAACCAACCAAGAAAGTAAAAGATGGAAAACAAAGAAAAGAAAAAAGAAAAAAAGAAAATAAATAAAAATGAAAAATAACTGAATAATCGATTTAAAAATAATTTAAAATCCATTTTAAATATATGAAAAATCCATTTTTAAAAAATAAAATAAATAAATGAATAACGAACAATATTTTCTACTTTATTTTCAAGCTTTATCCGAACATCAGAAAATAACTACATTTTCCTGGAAAATGACTTTCTAGAAAATATTTTCCAAAAACGCCACATTTTCCGTGAAACGAACAAAGCCTTTATTTGATATTTGCAGCTATACAATCAGATTACCTAGAGCAGATATTATTGTAACAACTAAAAATGTGATCTTTCCACAATATGCTAATCGATATTTCTAGTCATGGCGTGCATGCCAGAAGCAATATCAACGTGTACAGTCTTAGTTTTGATCCATCTTTATTGCCAACCTCACAAACTCAGTCATTTGACTTTTGCGAATTATTGGCTTTATACCAATAACAGAGACAACACAAATCAAGTGAAAAACCTGATGAATGGTGTGAAATCACAGTTTATGATATGATATAAAGCAGCACCAAGACATTGTACCTCCAGTTTGTCTTCCTTCGCTCTGTGGTCCCTCGGAAGCTTGCGGAATTCTTCAGTTAATCTTACACATTCTTGAACATTTTCAGGGGATACGAAGTCGAGGGCCACTTTAATACACGACTGTACAGTATGACAGCATAGCTAAGTGAAAGAAGCAAACTTACATAGAAAGAAAATCAAAAGTAAGTCAGAAGTTCTGGATAAATCTTAGAGAAGTTTGCCTTCTTTGAACCACGATCTTGTTAGTGCAATCAAGAATAATAAAGCAAGATCAGATTAAATATAACAAGTCTTTCCCTTTCTTCTCTTCCAGTACAGAAGAGTTGGCTCTCAGCGAGGATCATGGCAATTTATTCACATACTTAGGACAGTTGATCCATCTCGTTCTGAGATTAGCAGTCTTACCTGTCTGTTTCTCACTTGATGCGGACATCCTGCAGGAATGAGAACAGCCTCACCAAGTTGTTGCTCAAACGTCCAAGGTTCAATGTCTGAAGAGAGTTCACGCGTAAGAACTGTCCCTGGCTATAAATCTATAAAAAGAAGGAATTACAAATGAATAACTTCACATACGGTATTCCTCTTTCAGTTGCTTCTTGTGCCTCTCGGTTAAGTAAAGAGTTTGGTCGTGTATAGGATGAATAACCTGCAACAGTCACATCAACCGAGTTTAGAGAATATAACTTCACTTTTAGCTTGGCAAATTAATTTTGGAGCCAAATACCCACAGATTCGACGGGTAGATTGTTGATGTGGCGAAATTCTTTCCAATGTCTTTGCAAGTACTCGACTAGTTTGGGGACATCCTGCCGACGGAAAATATCCCAAACAGCACCTCCAAATGATTCCTCTAGATCATCGTCTTGAATAACTTCTTCAGCAATGCTCAGGTTGCGCTTCAAACCTGCATCTCCCATCTCATCCTCGGGAAGAACTGATTCTGATGCGCTTTTACTGACCCTATCACATGGCTCCTCACCTTCATTTCTCACAGACGAGGAGAGGGATTCATGGACACTAGGATCACTAGTATGAGCACGTAACGCATCCCTTTTAGATGTAACCAACTTATTTTGCATCCAGTTAGTGAGGTCATCAGGATCTTCCGCTTCATGTCTCTTCTGGAGAATGTTTATGGCTGTACGCTGCCACTGAGCTATATTTACTCTGCTAGTGTGCGTCAATACATTGATCTGAAAACATGATGTTATTGTTTAAGCTTTCAAATTATGATATACAATCTTCAAGTATAGGTGAGAAGTTTGAGAGTTTTACTGAGAATAAAGTATTTGGAAAAAGCGCATAGCAAAAACTAGTGAGAGCAAAGTGCCTGCTGGTAATGTTATTATTCTATGCAAACGTAAGAATGTATTAAAAAGAGAAAGTCCTCATGCCTCTAAACATGTGAGCATTTCATGGTCAATTCTAATTCACTTCACTTGCAAGTTGCATATAATAAGCATATGCAGTGATTACTCAAAGCAATGATTACTCAAAGCATTGAAGCACACCGCATCAGAAACGTCACAGTGAAGCTTTGTAACTGAATCGCCTCTTCCAAGCTCTTTTGAAAATCCATAGGCAATAAATGTTTTAGGTCCCAAGTCAGGCTTCACAAATGCAGGAAGCTTCGTGGCAAGGTTCAAAAGACCAGATCTTGGATGAGTATAATCCACATAAGGAAGCATTGCAATGAATTCGGCCCCATGCCTTGGCAAACACTCATCAAATGAATTCGATGGTGGCCAATCCTTCAATTTCAACATCTCTGGCCACCCATTTTCATACCTGCGACCCTCTAGGTAGCCCTTGAAGAACTGAAAAATGTTGATTCCAACCTGCAGCACCAGAAACAGACAGCAGTGTTTATCCTGAAGTGTAAAGGCATGCTATGCATTTTTCCATATATGAAATGCAGTCTCAATATCTGTTAAGATCGTCAGAAATGTTCAGACGGATGAAAGCAGGAAGAAGACCTTACCTTTTTGAAGGATCTACTTGATGAGTGCATGGAAGTCCTGAATTATTCTATGTGAACTTATACAAGCATCTTATAAAATCTCAAGCAAATTATCTAGACAGGCATGAGTTGTTGACTTGAGCTTAAGATTTTCCTATCTTAGATACTTGTCTGGGCTTAAGTGTAGTTTTACTCATTGACTGAGTCGAAAAAGTACCGAGGAAAGATAGCCATGGAGATATTCATTGACCTTGCCAAAGAGATCCTAGGAAAACAGGAACTTCCATTCTTTCTACTGCAATATATCATCACTATTGAAGTTTGCACCTTGAATAACGAATGACGATGTAATGGAATCCTCCATTCAACCACAGCTTACATTAGACCAATTAGCAGATACCATTAAGCGAGAAACAAGATAATACAAACTCACAAGCTCAACTAGCTTAAAGTTGAGACCTACCTCACACCAATCCAGGCAATCAATGGCCTTAACAACATGAGCATCCTCCTTCAATACCTTTTGTGCACCCATAAATGCCCTCCACATTACCATTGGCTCCCAACTTAGTCCAGACGTTTTTTTTAGTAGATTTCTAACAATGACAGGCTCACCTTTGACCCAGTGAGTTTGAAAGTGCTTATCTCCATCATCTTTCAAGTGAAGAGCATCGGGACAGTACAAAAAGTTATCATGACTGTTCTCTCGATAAGCTGCCTGTCTTCTTTCGAGTTTCCCACTTAATGTAGAATCAGTGGAATAGCACGATATACATCCTTGGGAAAATTTAGTCTCCGGGGACTTGTAATTTAGCATCAGCTTATGCGCATTGTCTATTATATTTTCTATAAAATTTGCATCAAAGATCCGTCTCAATTTAAGAATCCCCATACCGCAACCTCCCTGTGCTTTCAAAGGACAACGGATTGAACAGTCAGTTTCTGCTCTCCAATCATGGAAGTCAAATTTTGTATTGCCTGCATAATTGGTCAGTGAGGAGGTCAATTTGCTCTCATGACCATGTTGTTCCTCTTTCACAGATGGGATCTGGACACCCAGCTCCGTACCTTCACTCTGCAATCTTTCTGGTTCAGTTGATTCTGCCTCATCAAGTCTTCTCAGCTCCGAACAGCAAGTTAGACACAGATCATATGAGCAAAAAGGGTTGGGGCAGCTTCTGTAGAAATTGATGATGGATGTGTTGCAGTTATCACTGTTGAAGGAAATTGCATGCAGAATTACAAATTTATACACATCCGAATCACTCAGAAAACATATTGCTGGTCTATAGAGAGAATTCAAAGGAAGAAAGAAATAAAGAGACCAGCCATCCCTGGTTTATCATGGAGCTATTTTATATAATGCTTTTCAGTATATGACTCAGAAGCTTGGCTTTGATGGTGAACCAGGGTCATACTATATAAATCTACCACAAGTCATAAGGTTGAAGCACGTTAATGCTATATATTAATATCAGCAATCAGGAAGACCTGAACAGGATCTACCAGTACACTCGATCGTCGTCATCCAGTAGAGACTTCGGTATATCTTCCTCCACCACTTGATTTCCTATGAACAAAAGGAGCAGACAAAATGCCTTATTCACGCTCGATGACAAACTTTTGAGCAAATAAAGAGAACCAAACGAGCAGATCTAATACCACAGATTCTAGCCTCTGCATCTAATTCAGAGACTTGCTCTTGTTGCATATACTTGAGGAGAGGCAAAGTTTTGTCGAGCATGTAAAGCAACTTCTGCAGCTTCATAGAACTATCCTGCCGGTCCTCCTCTGCCTAAGAGAAACCAATATCTAGTTTGGAATGACACAAGCACTGAAAACAGACTTCTGGTGCAGGAAGTGAAAGGAAGAAAGCAGACAAAATGCAAAAGAATATGGAAACTAACCCTAAGAACAGAACTTTTCCTGAGGCATCTTCTACAGTTGCAATGGCCACGGCAAAATGGGCATTCCTTCTCCACGTCTTGTTTGCTTTTCCCTGGGTACCTATTCAATCAAAAAATGATTAGTCCCTTGACTATGGTCACGTGACATCAGCTTAACGCAATGCAAATCACTCTAGAAAACTTCAAATGAAGCTTGCTAATTTTGATTTACTTAATACATGCAGCTACTCTTTGTTTGAATGGAATAACTTATATACCATACCACTTTTCAAGGCAGTCGGAGCAATAGCGCTTTCTCTTGCATCTTGAACAAATTACGATCCCACTTCTGTGACTCCTCAAGCACTGATGACACATTGAACTCCTCTTCTTCATTTCACGACTCCTATGATACTGAAACAGAAACCAGATAATTCCTAATTCCCAGGATTCTGTCAATTTTGTCACAAACAATGTTACTGACATTGTCATAAAAAAGAAAAAATACCGTTACGTTTCAAGAATCCTGTGTCACCAATACAACGTTAAAATGAATAAGGATGCTTCTTATGACAAGCTTTGGGACAACTTACTGATGATCTTGAATTTCCAACTCTCCTGCCACTAATAATCTTGACCATTCTTTCTCTATTCGTCCGTTTGACTATCCTTTCTGTGCCGTGAGAAGACCAAGCTTTCTCGAGGAATAGAGTCCTCTTGTTTTTTAAACCCTTTGGTCTGCCTCTGGCCCTTTTAGGCTTTAATGTCTCCAACCCAGAATGACCATTTTCCTTGTAATCTCCAATCTTGCCCTCTAAACCTCCATCAGCACTAGCAGGTTTCCGAAGTTTCTTCGACTCCTTGGGCCGACCTTTTGAAATCCCAATTTTCCTCTCTTCATGCTCAGTACCACCTGCATAACCCCCATTAGCACCATCCTCAAAAACCACTTGATTTTTAGCAGTAGCAAACTTCCGATTCTTCGAACCCTTTGGCCATCCGGGCTTCCGTCGTACCACCTCAATTTTCCCCTCTTCATGCTTAGCGCCCACTGCGTAACCCACATTAGCACCATCCTCAGAAACCACCTCATTTTTAGCGCTAGCAAACTTCTGATACTTTGAACCCTTTGGCCGTCCGGGCTTTCGTCGTACCACCTCAACTTTTTCCTCTTCGTTTTCTCCGTGCACTTCTCCATCTTTCACGCGGCCCACATTATTGACACAAAACAACTCATCATACCTAGGAGCAGCTTCCTGATTTTTGCTAGTTTTATGAGTGGCTGGTTTCCGATTCTTTGAGCCCTTCGGCCTACCGCGCTTCCGCTTTAAAATCTCATTTTGGCCCTCCCCGTTCTCAGTTGTCTCTCCTTTCACTCCACTGACTCCCTCATGACCCACATTGTTCACACGCAGAGTCTCAAGCCAAGAAAATGCTCGGCCCTCTGCAATTCCAAGACCTGCCTCCTTCTTTCTCCTCTCCCTCTTCTTCTTATCCTTTGAACCTTTTGGCCTTCCTCTCTTTGCCTTCGGACACACACTCTCATTCCCATCGCTGGCCAACTCCTCCTCCTTCACAGTCCCATCACCAACTCTCTTCTTGTTCTTCGATCCTTTCGGCCTCCCTCTCTTCCGCCGACCAACATTTCTCTTGCTCTCACCATCATCATCACCACCACCACAAGACCCTCCACCATTCCCCACCTTCAGCACCCTCCTCCGGCGGCCCATTTCGGAGACTTCGCCGGAAAACCGCTTCCTCCTCCCGTTGGCCCCAGCAGCTGCACGAGCAGCGGCGGCGCCAGCGCTCGTCCGCATGCTGGTGAAATACAGCAAATGCTTCTCGCAGTACTTCTCCCCGCTGACAGCACTCTCCCTGCACCGCCAGTTGGGCGTGCCGGTTCTCGCGCACCTCCGGCACACCTCCGGCGAGTCGGCGTCCATTTCAAGAATCCGGGTCGGTCGGTATGAAGCTCAAGCGCGTGGGGCGAGCGGAAAGGAGGGGTTTTGAAGGGTGGCTGTGGGATCAGCAGCTGCTTTTACCTTTCTGCTCTTACCAGGAAAGCATTGATGGTGGGGACTGCCCTGACCGGCTGAACGGTGGCCCCCCAAAAAAAGCAACCATGTCAAGTCGAGTCAATCTTGCGACTCCATTTCGGTGGCACATTAACTGGCCAAGTCTCTGATACGAAAGAAAATTTGGAAGATCGCGAATGACTTACGGGTATCACCCACATCCGTACGACGTATGGAATACCTTTGTCGTCTTCTTGGTCTCGCCGAGGCGCTCATTATTGGAGTTATAAATGTCCGCCGTACGTTTCTGAAAGTTACAGTGATGATGATGGCGACGATATAGGAGATAGATTGCCTTCTGCAGAGTCGACAGGATACAGGATTCAAATGGGGACCGCCAAGGGTGGGCGAAACGCCGACGTAGAATACTAGACCGGCATCAAGCCGTTGCATAACTCTGTTCAAAACAAACGAACAAACCAACGAACATAAACGGGCTCGTCGGATAAACTACCTCCGGATCTCCGAAATTGTCACGTGTATTACCAGACCAGTATATTAAGAAAAAGGGAAAATTTTTTGATTTTTTTAATGTAAAATTAGTGGCCTACAACCCTAAAAAATACCAACTTTAACTTTAATCCCAATCAAACTCAAAAAAATTCCAATCCTAATTCTATCTTAATTTTTTTTCTCTTAGAAAATCCTTAAGATAAGTCCATATTATTTTGTGCGCGCGCACATATATATCATAAATTTATTGTGCCCTCCTTCATTAATTTCTTAAATTTAGCATAGCAAAATAATATACATTTAAAATGGATAATGTGAAATATTTTCAGATAAGTTTGTGGGCTTGACACTTAGAGACATTGAGATTTTAAAAATGGTTAGAAGGAAATCAACAAGCTAATGGATAGAAACTTGCTCAGCAACATGGACGGAGCTATATTGTGCCATAGACAATGTCATATCGATTTCACATCATCATCATTTCTGGATGGAGTTTTTCCAAATTAAACGTTGGTCCATGACAAACCTTAAGTTATAAGGAAAGGGAAATTAGTATAGAAAAATTACAAATATAAAAAGTGCAGTCGTGTGAAGCGAACCGTATTGCTCCGTAATTTGCAAACGTAAAAACCAGCATCCGACCGCAAGCTCCGACACTAAACTTTTTCCACGAAAAGGAGCAAGACGCGAGAATGTGGCGGGACCGATGCTAGACATATTCCCATGAAGCGACCTGACAAGGGCATCGGACAGAGAATTGCGGAAAGAGAGCGCGCTTTATCTTAATCCAAGATTAATTAGTCACTAAATTGCTCTATTTTAAAAATAATTTGTCCCTTTTGGAATGGTCTGGTGATCTATGGAGAAACGTGGGACGCTCGCACCCAGGAGAAACATTAGAAAAAGTTAAGGTTGTACGCCGCCAGAGTGGCAAATGATAGTACGGCGAAGACGCTTTTTACCTTAAAAGTCGCTTGCTTGTCTGTTGTCTGTAATCATCTGTACCGTTCGCTTTCTTTTTTTGTCTGCCCATTTTCCTTAAAAGAAGAACCCATTCTAATTGAGGATTTCAAAATTAAACCGCCCCTAAACAGTCATGTAAAATACTGCCCATAACGTAGTACTCACAGAGTACATTAGACCATAGTTTCTAGTAAGTGCGTTCCACAAGTGCAGAGAGTACTATAGTCATGATAATTGAAATTTTATCTGAGATCACGAAAAGCACCTGCAAATATCGGGCATCCTCATTGGCATTGATTTTGAAACTTACAATTCGGGGGGATAGATAGATGATGCGATGCCTCTTGACTAATGATTCTGGAACATCAATCCAACAAAGAGGACAAAAATGTTCAACTTACTGTAACAGTTTCAATTCCAAAAAATTGGCAGCTGCAAAAAACACCCAGTGATTCTCTCGTTCTCCTTCATTTACTCGGCATAGACAATTATCCCATGTTTCCAAGGCCAGAAACATAAGACTTGAAATAATTCACGAGGAAATGGTGGGGTTATCCGGGCAGAATTCCACCGCCGGACGGTGATTTTTCATAAAAGCCTCGGCTGTGTCCATTACTTATAAAGTCCTTAGTCTTCCCAAAAAATTGCCGCTTATCTTCCTCGCAAGCTTTTGTAATCTTACGTATCTTGCATAGGGTCACTCTCAACTCTGACATAGCCTCTGCGATCTGCATCCCGACTTGCGTACTCCCCGGCAAAGTATTTATATGAATTTCAGATGTGACAACAGGAAAGATTATGTCTGGCTTCCTGAAGAGGCAAAATGGTAAACCAGGTCACTCATAGCAGTTAATGGAGATATACTTCCTTAAACATGAACTAGCAGAAGCCGTAATAATCAACAGAGCATGTAGTAATAGTATGGTGTTGTGAAACTTGCTTAAGATTATGAAACGCATAGAAAAAACAACCCACAGGATACTCTTGCTACTGCAACAGCTTTTACAGCAAAGAAACAACTTCCTTGATCAAATTGAAGAATGATTGACTATGCATCTAAAATGTCTCTCTACCTTTTCTCAATCTCGAAGAAAATGCGAAGAAGAATATTTAGCTTGATCACTGAATATCAGGAATAGCAACCAACTTCCTTTTCTTTTTTAATTTCAGTTAGGTCAGACCCTAGTCACAGAAATTTTATAGTTACTAACGACATCTGGAAAATTGGAGGGAGAAACGGAGATACCAGAAGCCTAGAGAAATCAAGCCGTCCTCTCGTATTATTCCACCATCCAGTGATACAGCACCGTGTTCTATGCAGACAGAGGCCTGCTTCATGTGTTCTCTGGTGTCATAAACCTGTAACTTGCCAAAAAGCCGATAAAATAGTGTTTCTCGTAGACCAAGGCCTTCAGTTGTTCTTGTTGCCAAATGATCAAAGTCTATGTTGACCATGTTAACTGCATATCCTACGAAGCCTGGAGGGATTTCTCCACAAGGTAAGGTAGGATAAGGTAAAGCCAGTTTCCTTTGAGGATCACAGCCTTCAATCTCTCCTCTGTATGGGCTGCCAAAGGTTTATCGCAAATGAATGAGGAAATGCTTTCAAGAACTCAATTAAGTTGGTAAGGAATATGATCTTCCATAACAGTAAATGTTATAAAATTATAAAAATACCACTTATGTACCTTATTTCCTCAAGACATATGACACGAAATTCACCACTAATAGACTTGCCAAGTTCAGCTGCTTTTGCATAAACGGCATTTTGGAGATCAACTTCTCCGTTTTTGTCATATGTCTCGAGACTAAATGCTGTCTCAGAGTTTGTGCACACGATCCCGAGCATTTGATCTTCACCCAGATACTTGGCTAAGATCCTCCAAAATGGAAAATGCAGCTCTAAGTATCAATTTGTCTAAAATGTGAAAAGGGGATTCACAACATTGAACAAGTGGGTCAGATAGAAGGGTCAGTGATAGTTTGCCTGCTAAGCTCAATATTGCAAATTGTTCCAAGAAGTGCAACCACACCAATGATGCCATCTCTAGATCTTCCATGTGGTCCTTCTGAAGCAGAATTTCTGATCAGTTCACAGAGAACGGAAGCTGCCGAGCCATCTGTGTTTTCTATCATGTCTATCATTTCCTCTTTGGCGAAAAAGCAGTCCACAATGTTCAAAGGGGAAGGCCCTGCATAAACTGAAAAAGTTGGTCATCCCCATGGACCTAACTTAGTGATGTAGGTCCTACATGTCACAATTGGATTTGCTAGGTAAAATGAATAATCGCACCCCAGGTGATTTTGGTGAAAAGCAACCATTAACTGAGCAATCATTTTCGTCCTTACTTGATTCTGATCTATATATATTGTACATTGGAGTAAATGGCAAATCGTTCTTTGAAAAGCATCGCATTTCTCTCATCTAGAGACAAATATGATAATATGATGAGAGAGTCATAATATGACAATAAAAACATGGATTTATATTCTTTTAACTTTCCAAACTAAGTAGCCATAGGTCACTGATATTGACAAGACCACAAGGACAAAATTATGCGCGTCATTACAAAACAGTGTTGCATGCATTTATCAAAACCAATTAATATTCAGTAATAGCATTAACCAAGACAAATCACCTCCTAACTCCACCAAAGATTGCTCTATTTCAACCTTCCGGTCATGCAGCAACTTCAGTACCCTTTCCCGATGTTCAATGCGCAAACGAGTTTCCTCAAGAACCTGTGAGTGGCAGTAAGTGTAAGTCACAAGGCACAACTGACCACATAAGTATGTGAGAATGATGGGCCTTAGCTGCAACTAACTGACCTCATTAGAACATGAGAGAAGCTTAAATTTAGAATCTTAAAGCCAGGTACTTAAAGAATAATTACGACTTCAAGATTACAATAGGAATTTACCCTTTCCTGATGTTCAATGCACAAAGCAGATTCCTCAAGAACCTGTGAGGAGCAGTAATTGTAAGTCACAAGGCACAACTGACCACATAAGTATGTGAGGATGATGGGCATTAGCTGCAACTGACCTCATTAGAACATGAGAAGCTAAAATTTAGAATCTTAAAGCCAGGTACTTAAAGAATAGTTACGACTTCAAGATTAAAATAGGAATTTACAAACCACAAATAACCAGATTTATGAGAGGGATGTAATGTGCAATAAAGATCCAACACGATACCTCATTCTTGATGATGGGAAGTACATTCCCTATATCATTAGGGGTTGATGTGTCCTGTAGCATCATTATATTCGTATTTGGACATAAGGTTTGAATCTCATGCTGCAAATCTGAAGAAGGCTGAATGCCAATCTGCATACACAAATCAAGTTCAATAAATGTACCACTGCAAATTACCAACACATTACCAAAAATAAAACGTTGCGACCTTGATGCTCAAAGATAACTCTCGGTGACAAGAATGAACAGCAGAAAAGCTAAAGTAACCAGCATCTCCAGGGACAGTGAGAGAAGGAATAGTGCATCGCCCCTTTCGGAAAGCATATAAAGTGGTTGTTTTTGTAACGGATGAGTCCAGTTTTATGGAAAGTGTATGAAAATGGCCATTTTCCTCATCATTGTGGATATTCTCATCGAGATTACCCTCTGTATCCACAATTTCGAAGACGAAATTCTCTAGTTGGGAACCAGCCACACAAAGCTGAGGCACCTGTATATCATGCCATCTTTAAAACAAGTTTCTGAAATCGAAATCATTGTGCAACTAGAAGCAGAAGACTATACTAACTTGTTCTGCAACTCTGAGCTCCCTTTTTTCTGTTTGGAGCTCTTCCTTGAATATTTCTTCACCACCGGCTATAACAGATAGCGATACTGTATGCAGGTAATGAATGTAGATATCCCCAGAAAGTCAGTAGTTGCTATAAGTTTGAAACTTAAAACTTGATAGTACAACTATTGAAGCTTCACTTTCAGCACAGCTGCTAAGTGATGACCACATGGAATCTATTGGAGTTTCCTTCAATGTAGTGAAATGTGAATTCATACCCTCCAATGAACTTAACAAAATAGATAGTTGTTGGTTAAGAAATTGCACCTTTTCCAGATGCCTGGCACTTCAATTCCTTATTATAATAGTTTAAAATTATGAGAACATTTTCTTACACATACAGAAATATAGACTTCGAACAAACATTTGGAATCACTATTATTAAGGGAACATTACATTCTCAGATCCTTACTCATCTCCCTACCCACAAATCTGCTTACTGAATCCATATTAAATCTTTAGCAAAATTATTATGATAGATGCTGCGTGAACATGAAATACAAACACCATAATTTTAGTTCCTAGCAATAAATATCATCAACTGATATGTCCCAGAAGCAAGATTAAAATAAAACACCTTTTTGATAAAACTATGTGATTTCGAGTCCACACCGCAGAAAGTCTGCACTCCAAGAAAAAGGACTGTTATTTACCTCATAAATTGGGAGTACCCAAATCTTTGTTTATAGGTATCATGTTAAGCTTCAATTGATCAACGCTACAATGAATAACTAAAGTAGATCGACCTGGAGTGTAAACTATACTACTCGAATAAACTGTATGGTCAATGCATAAGTTGAAGAAATAAAAAGTGACTCAATGTAATTCTCTTAAAATTAATTAATCGAATCTACTAGTTGTATTAATGCAATCCCTCCTTTGAGTCAATTATAACAATTAGTATGGTAAATTGAAACTCAAACTTTGTTGTCATTACAGTAAACCTCAATATATGTGTCAATGATGCTACCTCTAATGTTTCTTATGTTTTGCATATTGGCTAAATTCTTCCCATTCTGAATTCAAGCAAGGTTAAAGTAATTTCATCAAGAGAGACATGGAAAACTTCAAAAAAAAAGAAAAAAAAATATATGAACAAGTTTTTGGTTTATACTAGCAGGAGTTTTTGAACCCTCATCAAGGAAAAGGAATTAGTTTGAAAGAATGAAAAAAGATATAGATTAGTTTAGAATAAGGATGAAACTTTTCAGTAATAAAAAGTAATAATGATAGGCTAAGTATGTTTTTCTTTTATTATAGAATTTCTGAGTTATTTGCTTCTTGTAACTTCCTTAATTATATTGAGAGCGATAAGTCCACCCTCGGTTCAAAATAAACTGCATTGATTTAATGGCAGATGTAGGAACTAAGAAGTTAGTTGTGATAATCAAAATTTAGCACTTTTCAAGAGATTAATGGGCTTTGCGTAGAAAAGAAAATGCCCTATCGATGATGAATCCCATAATAGTTTACGACGTGATTTTAATGGTAGAAGGTTGGGATTATAATTAGGACCATGAAGGGGCCACATGTTCGAATGGCCATAGGCCTAGTAGTAGCATTCTTGGTTGGAGGCTCAATCAGCAAATAAATATGTAATCACGAGCTGAGCTACAAAACTGCAAAAAGAGAAGGAAATATGCCTGGGAGTAAGTCTTAGCATACCACCTGCCCCCTAAATGGTGAATACATGGCCACTCTACCATGTTCATTAAATTTAGATATAGCTTGTGAAAGTTATTGAAGAATTTGAGCTATACTCTACTCTACTGTACTTGATGTTCTTTTGCAAACACAGTTTCCTTCAACTAAAGATTACCCAGAAAAAGTTAGAAGAGATCAAAGTAAAAGTTCAAGCTACAAACTCAAGGTTCATACCATTTTGATTGAAACCTGCAGTAACTTTCAACATGCCACTGAGATGAACAAATCCATCATGATCCACCTGAACAAGAAATTTATTCCATTCTCTTAAATAATTTTCGACAGAGACTAACCCATCAGCAATGCATATGCTGTTCCAAATATGGTATGAATACACAATACACCTCTACAATGCGCCAAATCCTTTTGGGCCACCGACATGCTATTTCATCGCTTGAACAGTTTATGCCCTATATCTAAAAGGCCAGCAGGGTCATTCCCAATAATAACAACAGAAATATAGGTAAATGTGGGAGCAAAATCACCACAAAGTTCCTGTTGCTTCAGTTAAACAGTCTCATGAACCTCATATGCAACTATGGAAAGACAAGTGCCCTGACTAACATGCTGAATCGGTGTCAACAAAGGCCATCTTTGAAGCTTTGTTTGGGCGAGTGGAGGGAAGAAAATTTAGGTGTGACTACACAAAACTTTGAATTTTCCTTCCAAACTCACAAAAATTCCGAATTCTTACCTACCCACTTTCCGCCCAAATTTTCATTTCCCCCATTTTCCTTCATCTCCCAAACATAGAATAAGAGAACAAATAATTAATTACAGAATATACACAATAGCACCGCAGGGAATCTGTGAAAGCACATCACCTTGTGCTTTTTACCCATCTGATCTTTAATGGAAAATCCCTCAACCTTCAAAAGAACTTCAGAGCCCTTCAAAGCATGATTTCCATAAGCATCAAACATCTGAAGGACATGAATAAAACGAAAGACATAAGCAAGGGTGGCAAAAAATTTCTTCTGCAAATATACAGCGAAATATTAGCTTATACATAATGATATTCCAGTTTGGACCATGTTAGCTTACACTCCTTTTTCTGTTGTACGGTGAAGTTCTACAAGGTACCCAATTAAAAAGTTCAAAGAAGTTCTGTCTCAGATACTTGTTATTTTTCTATTGAAAAGAGAAAGACCAGGCCTCAATTTCCATCCAATAAAATACCTTATGAATGACTAAGAACTATATACATGGCAAGTAAAATAATTGCCATTGCAATCAGGAAAATGCACTGAGGACCACGACTATGCAATATGTGCACACTAGTAACAGTCTGCACATAATTTAGTATTTCTCATACAAATAGTGCTAGAAACTTCATTCACAATTGGGCTTAAGCACAAGGCTTGAGAGGATGTGCTTTTACCTCCAATTTGAGTTCTTGTACTGTGCACCCAGGAAGCATTTGGATACTTTGCATGGATGGATGTGCCAACACTCGCCGCACATGTCCAGGAATAACTATGAGAATGTCGAGAAAATATTTTCGAGGCATATCAATAGCTAAACAATTAACAAATCTCACACTCATGCCTGTAAAGGAATTTAATCCAGAATGCAATACCTTTACATGGAATAGAAATGGACAAAGATTCATCTGGCGGACATAAAAGCATTGTGCCCTTCATAGTTTGGCCGGATGATGTCTAAATCCCCACTTTCTATTAGTACATCCTACACAATCAGTAAATCTGAGTTACCACAACAATGCTTGAGATACTAATGTATCTCGATAGAGTTAAATTTTAGTAAAGTGTGCAAATCTGAGATGGGCCGGACATATTAAATAGATGTGCATGGCACCTTAATTCTTAGAGTCCTTTTGTCAGATGAAAGGCCTGCCTTCATTTTCTTTACACAAATCAACATGCCTTTGCCCATCTTGAATTGCAAATTGACTTTTGGAGTTGATGGGAATGGAATGAGGTTCCCATATATGTCATAACATGCAACCTCTAAAGGAGGAAAGCATGATCCAACCCTGTCAAAATAGCCAACAAATTACATTATAAACCTGGAGCTCCACATACGCAACAAAAGAACAAAAGTTGGTACTATCAAAAACTTCTTACCATCCTTACCTGACTCTAAGATGCTCATTCTTATCATAGCCCAAAAGTTGCCACCTTCCAACCTCAGCAGATGCAAGAACTGTCACTTCTTTTTCATAGTTTTTACAGCTTGTCTCATCCTGATCAAAAGTACATGTCAACAAAATAATGTTTGAGAGGTATTACACAGTAAAAAGAGCATTTGGTGATGAAGTTTGTCCCTGTTTCTTTAGCTGGCAGAAAAGAGTTAAAGATGCTTGCTTACCATATGCAACAGAAATTTATATATACCGGATTTCTGAAATAGTTCATGAGACTTGTGCTGCAAGGAAAAGATGTATAGACCATGAAATCCTCTATAACAAGTTGGTGTCACGCGAGATGAATAAAGATGACTTTCTCGATCAGAATTGCCACTGAATTTGACTTCCATTGACATTTCCATTTTATTTTTGACAATGTACTTCTGATCCAAGTTCTTCGGAGCAGTGGAGTAACTGAAATTTGCCGGCCGAACAACAGCTACAATTTCCTTTGGAGGGTCTTGTCCAGCAGGAATGGGCGCATGAACTGGTAATGCCTGAAAACAAAAAGACAAAAAAGAAAATATGAATAGGCTAGTAATATAGACGGAGGACAGATAAATCAATAGTACCCTCAGGTCAGCGGTTATTCTAAGGAGAAGGAACACAATATGTAACATCATGCAGAAAATCTCCTTAGCTCTTAAACCTTTCAGACCAACAGATTTCACCTAAATGCTATAAAATACTCGAACAAGGTTATATAGGATGCTTCAAGAAATACTTTCTGCAGTCACTTGTGAATTGAAGATCGATTTACAAACCCTAATTAGACACGTACCTCATGAATTCCTAACTCTTCACATTGGTTGGCATCTAGCAAGTCAATCGAAGATGGAGCTTTCAAGCGTTGCTTCTCCAACTGGCACTCCCACTCAGATTTCCCAACAGCTACTAACTGGGTTTGGAAGCTCAAGATTGAGTAGAGACCACAAAGAATCGTGATTTTGGACATTATACAACATAAAGAAGTAAAATGACATTCAAATAATTAAATAGATACCTCTCCAGAGTCAATTACTCCAATAGGTATAGATACAGAACTGTGAACCTCCAAGCAAACGTTTCCATCATGCTTATTGAGGATGCAGCCTTTCTCATCAGGCACCCCTAGTGGCCTTTCACACAAAATAATGCAGGAACAGCTTGTTAGCAGAATCTTGAGGTATCCAATTAGTTGATGAAAACTGAAAACACTTCAACCACAGAAAATCGATAAGTGACTCACCTGCATATGATTCTTGCTTCCCCTGCAGAGAGAAGAAAGACAGATCAATTGACCCATACACTTCATTGAATAGAATAGAGAAACATCGTCGCAATAAATAAACTGTTTTCTCAATCAAGTTGAGGGATCTTCTCATCTGGAAAATCCCCTATGAGCAGATAGACGGTTAAAACTTGATCACAAGATTTTTCTCTGAATTAATACATGATCTAATTCTTTCATTTCAAACCTAGCGAACATAAGTACTGACTGATGGTTTGAATGCAAAATGCTTCCACTGATCAATGTAGGACACTTCTAAGGAACCTACTTTTCTGTCCAAGTCTCCTTGGAAAAAAATCAAGTCATTGATGGTGAAATAATGAAATTGTCTGAAAAATCATTTGACTACTTGGAATAGGCACCAGTTTGAAACTTAAGAGTTATCATAGAAGCTACAATGTCTGTACATATTAGATGCAATATGTCTCTTTATGTTTCGAATCGAATGCTCAAAAAAAAAAAATCCATTCTGTTTAAGTATAAACGTTACCTGTTAGACATACTGAGATAATCTAACATGCCCACAATAAAAGTATCTTTTCACAGAAAGCTCGAAATAAAAGCAACTAAATGCACGCATGTATATCATTTCTTACCACCGCCATCTCCTTGAAGTCCTTCAAGCAAAAAATATTCCATAGTAGCATAGACATTTTTCTTGTGCACTCCGGCACATGCTCCTCTGAGAATTTTGATTTTCTGGCCACATCTCCAAGATACTCCCTTCCTTTTCATCTGACGGTGCACTCTTACAACTAAGATATAAATTTTTATATTAACCAATTGCACCATGAGCAGCAAAGCAAACAAATAATAGGTAAAACTGGAAGCAGTGCAATCAAAGAAGTTCAAAAGATATCAAACATTTTGCGCAAGACAGGAAAAGACTGAATAGCAACCCACTATCATGTGACATAGCAGAACTTCACTGGTAATCCACCAGATTATGATATATATCGCTTCTACATACCGTCAGATGATACACCAAGTGCCTTCTTGTTTCCAGGGTTGATTATGAAAACAGCTTGGTCCTCGCCGCTGTCAACCTCTTCATCATAACGATCATGCATTTGGATAATCCAATCAGAATACTCCTTTTCCAGTTGCAAAGGAGTCAACAACTTCTCTTCTCTGTAGATTTTAACATCTATTCCTAGAAAATGGACAAAAATTCATTAAGGACTTTGGAGTGAAAACCACATAAGTTCAAGTAGAAGATAGTGGAAATATGTACAAGCATGACCTTTTACTCCATCAAGAGGCCTGCCAATTTTTTTAAGAGCACTGGTAAATGGGCTGTGCTGGGCCAGATCTGTCTGTCAAAAGAAAGGAGCATTGAGCATCTCTATATGAAAAGTTCCACAAGAAGATGAGCAATTTTCATTTCTCAAACAATTTAGATGATGACTATATGTCATTCAACCTATTTTTGGTCCTTTGATTTAATAGAATATTGAAATATTAAAACACGCATTCATCTACTAGCTTAAGCTTTCAGAAAAGTTGATAGTGATCTTACAAAATTCCACATGGTATTAGAGAAGGACATCCTAATTCCAAATCTTTTCAGGCCCCTATTTGCCTCCCAATGAAATTTTTTCATGCTTAATACTTGGCAAAAAAATGACCAAGCTACGCGCGAGGGTGAGTTATAGGATTTTAAAATATTAAAACACGCATTTATCTACTAGCTTAAGCTTTTTGAACAGTTGGTGGCACTCTTACAAAATCTCACACAAAAACTCTTTTGCTAAAGCAAACTATTTCAAGTAATGAACCACTTACATAAGATAGACATGTTTCAGTTTCGATGTTTTCCGAAAGTACATTATCTACTTATCAAGCAAAGAGTCGGCTCAACAGATACTAGACAAATGAAGAACCAAAAGAAAAGGAAGTGAAGAAGACCTGTCTTTGAAATGTTGATCATCAAACTTTTGTCATTTCCCATTAATTGAATTTAAAAGATTTATTAAATTATTTTAAGATGTCATAGAAAAGGTACTCATCCTAAAATCTACAAACGGCAACTCAAAAACCTTTAAATTTTAGTGAGAACAATGTTTTACTGCAAAGGCTTACAGCTACTGTGTATGCATACTCCTAACCTCCTCTCCAGCCAGGTAACAGCGATGAGAAAGATTGGAAACATCACTGTCAACTGACAAATAACAGACGAATGACAACATATTTTGCCCTGAGATATAACACTTAAAGGAACTAATAAAACACTGAATTCATATGTGCTAATATGACAACATAAAGAGGTCTCAACTCTGATCAGACTTATGACAGCCACATTCAAAATGCTACCATTTTATCCATGAAGAAGGCACATTCCTCCCAACACACATCAAGAAATTTCAGAAGAATCCCTTTGGCAACATTCAAAATGCTACCATTTTATCCATAAAGAAGGCACATTCCTACCAATATACATCAAGAAATTTCAGAAGAATCCCTATGGAAACACATGAATTAGCTGGAGACATTTTTTATTTTTTGTGTTCTGCTCTGGTTTGCACCACCGAAACAGCACACTTTGTTTGGCCTTGCTACAAGACATCTCTAGTTCCTATTCCATATGTTTTCAGTAGATCGAACCATTCGAAAGTCTTAAGTAACATAAAAATGTCAGAACTGGGAACATTAAGTATTCTAAGAAAGCCTGATGGCCCATGAATAGGCAGTAGAGTTCCCCTCACCTTGGAAGGTGTTGGAGAAAATCCAGCATCAGTCTCTGCATCATCAAAATATAAGACATATCATGATGTATAGAATTAAAGAAAATGCAGTCCCATTAGATAAGAAAGGTCCTAATAATCAGTGATAACCATACCAATATAACATTTAACTCTAAAGAAAGATCTCCTGAATAAGTGAGCTTTATCTCCTTTCTTATGTCTCTCCATGAATGGAAGCAAACCCTGTAGTAGAAAGCAACCGTGAGGACATTAGTTACCCCAGTTAAAGAGAGACAGTGGAAGCATCAAACACTTGACAATGACCTTGATTTAACCCAAAATTTTCAATTAGATCAAGTTTCTCAGATAGGACCTTCTCAATGTGCACACGAAATTTTTATAAGATAAGCCACTATGTTTAGTATTTGTGTTTTCTTGCGAATCTTGTCAGAAACTCCTTCATTTTGGAATAAATCTTAAGTTTGATGATATTTCACAAATACGAAATGAAGATTACAAAAAACCTTGACTGTTTTTTTTTTTTTTTTTTTTTTTTTTTGGTAATAGAGTAATATATTGACTTTTAACCCAAAAAAAAAAAAAAAAAAAAAAAAAAACTTCTCGGTTAATAGAGTCAAATTCAAGAAAAATACATGTATAAGCATTTTTCCCGCAAAGTGGGTCTTATTAGCTGACTCACAAACTTGAAGAATATGATGTCAACATTTGCATATATGCACTAAAAGGGAGGATAAGAAATTATCAAAATGCAATTGATGTGGGCAAAGATCTGAAACAAGAAAAGTTCATTTTGGTGGTTGTCATAGACAAAATGGGTTGCCACGGGCATTTGCTGGATGTAAAAGCACATCGACATGGACTTATAAGTTTTGGGCAAGATTGCCTACCAAGGAAAGAGGTAGAGCATGATTTGGTGGGGTTACCATTTGAAAAATTTACTAGAGTTGATAACATGAGTTGCACTGAAGCACAACAGAAAAGAAGTTTTGAAATGTCAGGATGCCATTTCACCATTGTTCTAACATGCAACGCACACAAACGGTTACATGATGTCTTCTATTCCCAGCACAGCAGCCACAACATAGAAGTAAGAAAATGGTCTCATCAAACCTATAAACCAGCCTGGCCAAAAATAAAAAACTTATAAACCAGCCTAAGAAGTTATACTTAATACCAGCTTTAAACATGACTGGGTTTGCTTAAAATTCATGCAAGGAATGAGCAACGACTGTTTGACCTTTCATATTAGGGCAACTAGAGGCGAGAAATATGGATCACACAAACTCCATCTGTTGAATATTTTAATCAGACTTTTCCAGGTTTGCAGAATGCTTGCTTTCTTGATGTATCCATTAGATTAGCAATCACAGTCATAGTCGTCCAACTTCCAAAAGTATAACCATGGGGCCAGGTGTCTAAACCTCGCTTCTTGGATGGTTTGGGGAAAATGGATTATGCAAGACTACCGGGCCACTACATTAGATAGCGACAAAAGAGAGGTTTAAATATCCATCTGTTAACTGGGGGCTGTATCCAAAAGGATAAAGGCTTGAAGATGTGTGATCAATAACAATGTAAGCTGTACTATTTTGGAGCAGCATAAGTTTTAAGGACCGTTAAATGTGTTATTGCTTCTAGGCATTTAAGCCTGCATCTCACTATCCTTATCTTATGTGATGCAAGGGAGATGCCAGGGCTTTTTGTTTCATCAGCTTTTCTTAGTCTGATTATAATATCCAAAAAGATCCACAACTCACCCAGCGAGCATCTGGAAGCAGTCGGCCAAGACGTCGGATTGACACTCGACTGAAAGATTCATAGGTTTCAACCAGTCTGCATCCATCAGCTTCTAACTTCTCTAAGATTCTCTCAATGTTTTCCTTCCCCTGGAGTACTTATATTAAGAACTTCCTCCGCAGTAAACTGAAAAGAAAAGAAACTATAAGAATATACTGCCATACCTGAACAACAGGAAAGTAGACACACTTTAGGCAAGCATTAGCCTCATGAATTGCTGCGGAACCTGAAAAGTATTGCAGCTTTTTATATTAGAGAAAAGCACAACCTAAGTGACATTCTTAGGTAAAACTAGTACTAAAAGCATTGATGCCAACAAATGAAAGAAGGGCCTGAGAACAATTAAAGGTGGACAACCTAGAATAAAAGATGATACAACTGTCTCCTCTTCTATAAAGAATGGGACAGAGAACTACAGATACTTACCGAGTATTCTATTTGCGTCAGTGTCCTCTGTGATCGAAAAATGGACTTGAATTATAAAATCAGGACCATTGCATGAATGCAAGTTGGTAATTGCAACCTCCCCTCCTTCAATTTCAGCTAAATCAATACCATTAACCTGACAAAGCACAATCTTATTTCATGGTGCAAAAAGCTAACTTTGAGATCCCATTAAGCAATAATGGGTACTATTTTTTCAACAAACCATACACTATGACACTTTCATATCATAAGCGTCTAAATAGCAAACCTTCTCAAATTAGTTTATATATTTGTAGGCAGGCACAGCAAGAACATGAAATCCGAAATTGTTCGTAAATCTGAACAACTTAGTTACATAGCTGGATTGTGCCTTTTCTATCACAATATTAAGAATGTACAAAACTGCCTGTTCATAGTGGACAAAAAAGACAAATGCAATAATGGGTACTATTTTTTTCTGCAAACCATACACTCTAAATAGCAAACCTTCTCAAATTACTTAATATATTTGTAGGCATAGCAAGAACAAGGAAATCTGAAATTGTTTGTAAATCTGAACAACATAGTTACATAGCTTAATTGAGGCCAGCTAAAAAGCAAAAGCATTATGTGGCAGAAGGAGTTAATATAAGAGTCCACCATACTAACGGTTCATTCCATACCTCAAAATGGACAGGTCTGACAGTCCTCCTCAAGTTCGACAAACCATCACACTGCAAACATTCAAATTAATTAGATATAAATCAAATTCAGGCATCCTATGTAATCCTTACAAAGAAGAAGCAAACTTGCATAACTCTGAAAAATCATTTTACCTACTACTTGCTATCTTAGACATTGCTTTACCTTGATATCCCCAGTAATACAGAGTCAGTAACAGTTACGAATGCACCAGAGGGGAGAACTCATTAGCATAGTTTTAAATCATAGCCAAGAGTACTACTCTCAAAAATATTGACCAACGCCATACCCCACATTGGCCGCAATGCTAACTGAACCCAACTTTGTGGTCAGGTAGCAGCATTTATGAACATTGTGCAGTGATGGCATTATAGCATTATTGCATGTGCCATAGCAGTAACTTTTCATAGGAGCAACACAGGAATTATGATACCACATCAATATTCTATTTGGAGAAATCAACAGCAGTGTTTGATTTACTCCAATTTCTGCAGTACTTAAAACTTTCCACCAACACAAGTCCAGGCAACAAAGATGACATAACACAGATCTGTCTGAAAAATCTAGCAATACTCTTTAAAATGTTAGAAAATTAAGACATCATTTTAAATTTCAAAAAAGTGATATGATTCTTTCCCAAATGTAGCTGATGAACCCCATAAAGCCAAGAGAAAAAGACCGGCATGACTTTCTCCACTTGTAATAAGATAACATCTCTTTAAAAGTCTTGTTATAGAGTGCCCCGAGGCACTTGCTAAGCATACTTGTATGAAATGTTTCAATTTCTAAAGTATTAACTACATATAACAAAAGTAAAACAGTGCATAAAAAACTGTGAACTTTCCTCAATCTGTGGCTTAACAAGGGCCCTGCAGGCACTTTTTAACAAAACCCTAAACAAAAATAGATATGATTTCACCAAACCTGAACATATGGGAAATAGATGTCCTTCAGCTTGCACGAGAGTTGATATAGATTCACGTTTTTCATTCTAGGCTTGAAAATCTCAACCTGTACAGATTTTATACGACAAGAATGCATGAAAACATCACAACGTATTGTCTAGGCATCGAGAATTCACAATATTTACCACCTTGTGACAAATCAAGAAATACCTGAAAATTTTACTAGCAGAATGTATTTAGAACAATACATACAAGTCATTAACTACATATATATGCCCAAGGAAGTACACGAAAGAAATAAAATATTTGCTTCAAACTACATAGTAGAGGCTTTCCCCCATCAACAGACGCCGACATGCATGAAGAGGTGTTCTATCAATCTTTATCAACTTCAAACTGTTTGAAGAGTTATGTCTTAACTCACAGTAGCTGCCAGTTTATGTGTTTCATAATCCTTGTGAGGGTGTTTCATCTCTCGCTCGCGTATAGTTCTCGACTCGCCTCACATCTTATAGACTTTAAATTCTCCCTATCTCTTCCCACTGCCTAAAGTCTTCTTTAACTATTTCAATCCTATATCTCGAAAAAAAAATATCTATTTTATCGCCACTATATTAAAGTGAAATAATAGACAATCTAAAGCCTAGGATTCCCTCAAGAAGATTGACTTTGCCTTGAGAACAAAGTAAAGACATGACCTGAGAAGTCTTCGACTGGCATAATCAGAGAATCTAGAGCCTAATGGTCACTCAAGACAGCTGACCTATGACTACTTCCAAGTCCTATGCCATGGCCAAGCCAAAAAAAAAAAATTATAGAGCAATGGAGGTTACTTAAAAAGACATGCTTTCAATGGAAGATGCCCGGATCAGAGCATGACAGATAACATCCTAGACAATAGTTTTACCAGGTTTGTAGAGATTAGCTGAGTAAAACCTTCCCAAGAAAAAAAAAAAAAAAAACATAGGCAAAATTTTAGTTGTAAATATAAAAAGAAAAGATGTGGCATATGCACCGCGAAATGTCCAATGAGTCAATGCAATTGACACTGAAGTACCACGATAGAAAGAATTTATTAAAAGAAGTCTACCTTCGTGAAGCTTCCTTGAGGTGCTCTGGCACTTTCATTTTCTAAAGGAACCCTGACGCCACCATCAGTCTGAATAAATGACAAAGAAAATGATGACTGATTGAATAAATCTATGTATGGAACATAAGGGAGTCCAGTCGAGAGAAAAATATGACGACAATGAAGAAATCAGTGATCTTGCATACTTTCCAAGAGTGTTGAGAACCAGATCTGCTCAATAGAGCTTCTCTCTTCAGATGTAACATGTATACTCTTTTAGATTGCATAGTCTTGGAAGAAACCACAGCATGCCTATAACTCGTTAAAAGGAAAAGAGGCGTAAGTTACCTCCACAAAATATAATGGACTACCAGTTTCTACAACTACAATACTCTGGAACGTACCTTCCCAAATGCATAGAGGCAATTGGTCCTCCAAAACCAAACAAGCCAAAGAAAGGCTGCACCACGCTCGACAAATTATCCAGAAAATAGAAGCAATTTAAACTTTTAGAGATTCAAAACAGTTTAATTTTGCCGATTCAAATCCATTCAAATCCATGTCCAGGACATGGAATGGTGAATTGTCAGCTAGTTAGGAACATACTGTTGACTTCTCTCGTATTACTCCGACTCATTGAAAACAGAAGTTTGTGTTTGCTTTTTATTGGGGGAGAATAGGGAAAAAATGTTCTTTGTATTTCAACAAAGCTAATGCTGAATGGCGCAATGTAGCTTTGAAAATTAATTCCACCCATGAGAAGTGGAAGGTATCAGCAACATTTTCGGGAAGAGGAAGTTGATTCTTTAAGAACATTGATTATGCCAGGACATACTTGACAGTGTATGAATATGGCAGCGGAAAAATTGATCCACTCCTAATATATTGCAGTCAACCAATCATTCACATGTGATATTAGCTTGCATCAATCTACATCTCCTGGAAATACCAATGGATTCCTGCTACTAGCAGAAGGACATTTTGCAAGTCTTTTTCATGCAGAGACTACAATATTCAATTAATGTCACGTGTTTGAAGAGAAATTACCATTAGATATGGAGGTTTTCCACCTACTGCCTTAACTTTATACTTTCTGTGAAGTGAGGCACCCATCTTTCCCCTAGACAAAAAGAATGAACACAAATCCACGAAAAGTTACAAAAAAAACAGAATGAAATCAGAAACCAAGGCTTGCTAATGGATGGAATTTAATCTTGCAGTTAAGCATATCTGTTTTTAAAAATAAAAATAAAAAAATTCTGTCCTATGAAGTATATTTCTATTAGAAATAACTGGAAAGGATACAGTCAGTTTTCTCCATAAAGAAGCCATCATTTTGCATTTAAGTAGCACCAGCCTCTTTCTGGAAATAGATAATTGACTCAAGTAATCATCTGAAGAAGATGTAACTCCACATTATCAAAGCATGTTCGAAAAGTCATGCCGCCAATGTTATTTCTTCGTTTTCTACTAGATAACCAAAATTTACCCAAAGCACAGAATTCTCTCCTAAAATTCTGTCTCCTCAAGCCAAAATACGGTTTATGGTGTAAGTTGCCATGGCCAAGTGAGTGTGTGGGTGCATGCTTGGGATCGGGTTAAAAAGGGAAGAAAAAACATTGCTTTAGAGTACTCAATACCACTTTGCTATAGAGTTCTCATCACTGTCATCCATTCCAGGGCCAGTGTCAAAGATTGAGATCTTTTCATCAGATATATCCAAGCTGCAAAAACAAAACAATAGTGAGTCATGCTCCAAAGTTCAAACCCAACAAAGTTTCAATAAGAATGCAGCTAGCAGAAGCATCAAGATGAAAGATTAAAATATAGTTAGCCCATGATCATATGGCATCAAACACTTATCGTGTCGAAGTAAATGCAACAACCTCCTTGTGAAACTTATGATTCATAATATATGGCTGAAAGATGTCTGCATCGATGAAGTCCTAAGTGGTTCAGACTTAAAGAAGAATTTTGTTGGCAATTAGCAAACTGGCAGTGATACTTCCAAACAAAGGAAAAGCTTCAATGTTGCTTTCCATTACTCTCATTTATTGTTCACTAATTTAGTTGAAACAACAAGAACGCGTGTTTACAATTGTTCATATTTATCCAGTAACAAGTCATCAATCAACTCTTATAGATTTGCTTAGTACAAAATTTCTATTTGAAAAGAAAAGGTTCCTTTTGTAGGAGAAGTTCTAAGATGCACCCGATTCAACAACTAGATCAACGCGAAGAAGCATCATCCTTCGTACAGCTTCCACCATAAGCCACAATATGGATTCTAATGTTCCACAAATTGTTAGCCTTAAGCCACAAAAGGGTTGATGTTCCAATCCTAATGGTAACATGACAAGATCAAGAAATCACCTAATCAATCTTTTAGATTTCAGGGGATTAGCCCATAGAGCTTGCAAGGAATTATCCTGGTGAAAGGAGCAGCAGTCAGTTTGGCATCAAACAGGGATTATAACTTCCAAAATCATCAGAACAACTTACTATCAAATCTGCAAGAGCAGTTTCAAAAGTATATTCTTCAGGTAGCTCCTTCAACAATTCCGTATCAGGCGTTAAATCCCACATATTCTGTGAGAGATTTCACGCATATATCAATGCAATCGCTTGAAGAAGCAGAGAGAACTAGAGAAACTCTATCATAGCATGGGTCATGTGTTCGAAGGCCATGATACACCCCCACCCCCGGCAGGGGGGTACTATCAAAATTCACAACAAGAGAACTCCTAAAAGGCAAATGATACCCATTACTGAGAATATATCGGCAGTTGGGTACGATGCAAAAAGGAATAAAATACTAACCTCAAAAGTATCAGTTGTGTTGCCAGAGCCATCCTAATTGGAAAAAGATAATACATACAAAAAAACAGTAAAATAAGTACAGCCATTAAAGTGTTGCACACTCTCAGTAAATTAAAAGACAGAGCAAGCGAACAACATATGACTTTTGCCCAATACTCACGTGAAGACGCAAGATGTGGCGCTTGTGAGGCTTAAAGTTGCCGAAAATAATTCGACTTTTGATCCGGTTGCCATTTGCATCTTCGAGATGCAACTCATTACTCTCCCATGCGATGGGACGCTTCGACCTTAGTGATGGATCTTGCGCTTTGGCTCGATTGTACTTTTCTTTGGCCATCAGCATGAAATCTCCGAAGGCCATCGTCGGGTTGGGTTCCCTTAACGTGATTCCCACAGTAGTCCCATTAGGCAACAATATGGTGAATCTATATATCCTGTCGATATCACCATCATTCATCGCCTGATCCGCAGGCCGCTTCCTGCTGCTCCCGCAATTCTGGCTCGGCTCCATCCTTAGCCAGCCCGAAACCTGTCGTGCAAAGAAGAGCGGTAATAAAGATCACACGGGTTGAAAAAGCACGAGTAAGAAAGCAGAGGAAACCACCACCACCCCCTCAACACGTTTGACTGTAGAGGTTCAAAACTGCATGCACGATTTCGAAAAAGATCATATTTTTCGGAATTTTCCCCTGTTAACATTCTCTCCCGTCTCTTCGTTATCCACAAACCAAACGAATACACGTCACCAGATACTGTAAACACGAGAACATCACGCGAATTAGCTGATAAAATGATCGCTCAAGCAGGGCTCGAACGCGGGTCGGCAGAAGCAGGTATAAAGCCAACCCCTTTCCGGCGTTACTTTAGCCAGAACACCATCCAAAACGATCACGACGCATCGCGCGAGAGCGGGACTCGACGCGCGTGACGTGCTCGCGAACCGACTCCAGCTCCGGCGAGATGAGAAAGTAGTTAAACCGGGCACACGTCCTGATCAGCAAGCAAACACAGGCCGCCGATCGAAGCTCAAGCGACACGTTCGCCGGAAGAACGTCGGAAAAGGCACAAAGGCGGAAGCTTGCCTGAGGGAGCGGAGGCAATGCAGCATAACAGAGCCCCCTGCTCTTCTCCCGCAGTTACAACCGTCGTCCTGCGCGATCCTCGACCTCTCTCGAGGGTGTTGAGGAAGGACGGAGGAGGAGGAGGAGGAAGAGAGAGAGTCGCGGCGCTACGAGAGACGAAGAAGACGAAGAAGATGGAGACGAAGACGACGAAGCGCGACGTTCTCTGCACTCCCCTGCGCACCCGAAAGGTCGTGTACCTGACTGGCGTTGCTGCGGCGCCGCCGGAGGACTGGCCCCTTTGAGATCGCGCCACGTGGACGTGGCAACAGCTGCCGCTTGATGGCATGAAGCTTTCCGGCTGCAAATTTGCCGCTAACGTAACCAGATCAATTTCCTTTCAGTTGCGATATTCGATTTTTTTATCATTTTTAGTGAGAAAAATTCGAAATTAAGACCGAAATGTTCTCATTTTCTCAAAATAATAATTTAAAGTAAATCTTTTAACTGTAACAATTCCGAAAAATTGCCTAATGTAATTATGAATGTTTCAAATAATAATTTAGCATCGAAATAATCTAACTGATGAAGAATATTAAAAAGGAAAAGAGAAAAACGCAACTACTCCATCAGTGATGGGGTGGTGGCGAAGGCCAATAAGGTCGCCGACGCCTACGTGAGGGCCTCACTTGCTAGCGTTTGTCATCACCTTATATTTTTCATTTTCTAAGTTTTTTTTATGAAAATAAAAAAAGGGAAAATTTTGAAAATATGAAATTGCCCTTCGTAACCCGATGAGTTTAAGCCATTCTTTGAGATTGATACGGGCACTTCTTTAAAACAATGTCCACTTCATAATCTTATTTTAAATTAATATGAGTACTTTTGACTCTCATTGAAAAAATGATCGCACTTTAAGCCATTATTCGAGAGAATGTCTACTTCAGGGTTTTATTTGAAAAAAAAAAAAATGTCATTTTAAGTTCGCTTTTATGATCGGGTTTAATTGCAACCCGTTAATAATGCAATCATTCGCTTTCTCATTCGCCTTCTTAAGCAAGGACTAGAATCAGACCACATGCGACATAGTGCATCGTAAGTGGAGTGTCAACGTCGTGACTAGTTTTGTATAAAGATAAAGTTAAATGTTTTTAGGATTTTTTTTTTTGCTGAATTTTTTTATGTAGAAAAACAAAAAATCGCCTCATGGTAAAATCCATTCCCGTAACACCTTTACCGCAAAAGAATTTTATTACACTAAAAATGTCAAATTTATACGAAGGTAATGCGTACCTATATTACACATTTATCTTAAATTTTTTTGCGATACAAAAATTCTCAAACTTATATTTATGCGACACGTTTATCCAAAAATTTCTTTTAACTATGCCGAAAATCCAACATTAAATTCACGCCACACATTTACTCTTCATCAATTTTTTTTTCTCATTTGCCTTCACCGCGACCCTCATCGCCGCTACCCTTATCATCGCCATTGCCACAATCCTCGCCAAACCAAGGAAGAAAACGAAGGAGCAAGTTATTTTTAAAAAAAAAAAACAGAAAATAAAACAAAAAAAGATATACAATGAGTTAACATATTATTATCAGGTGAACGTTACATCCATACATTTTGCTATCCATCGTTCAATGTGTCACAATCAGTAGCGAGATTTCATTCCTTGGCCGCTCTTTCTAGTATTATCAAAAACGCAAAATATAGTTAGCCGCATAATTCGTTAACTGGATGCTAATATAAGTTTTGGGTTTATGGTGTAATGGAAAGAAAAGTTCAAAGCAAATGTATTGCAGTGAACATAATTTAAAGTATTTTGTGGCTGTTTTTAGCTATTCAATATGATGCTTTAATCGAGATCCGCGCAAATATTGTCTCTAGGGGGAGGCAGTACTACCTGACAGATGCATGATTTAAAGACTATTCATTTGAAAATTGGTCATCGAACTTTTACAAAATATTGAAGTGCATAGTGTGTTAATAATTAATTATCCGTGGTCAAATCAAATTTATTAATCACGTACGGATGTCAAGTCACTAAAATCGGCCGTTCTTCTTGTACCTGAAGACCGACCACTTCACGTGGACGAGTAGGCGGGTCGCACGCAAATTTCCTAACACTTTCACATGAAAGAGATAGCCACAGAATGAAGCATTAGTCAAATATAGTAAATCTATCGACCGCTACTAAGTAAATCTATATTTCGTAATTATTTTTTTCTATATCGGGACTTATCAATCACATGGATATGTCGCTAGATACGCGTAGACTTCTATTTTCCAATTGAGAAAGTTAGGACTTGCTTGTTTGGTTTTTGTTTCTATTCCCCATAACAGAATTTTTATTCTCTTATTTCAGGAAATAAAAAATAAAAAAAACAAATCCGTTTGTTTACACTTTTATTTTCAGGAACAAAAAATCTTTTTCTTTTATTATCGGAAATAAATTTGGAACACACCACCGCCCGCGATGATTGCGATGGCTAGAACTTTACTCTTCCATCCAGGGGAGGGGTTCGAAACCCCGCGTCCTCATTGTGCAACTCACCCGCAGCTGGGCCTATAATGATGGCTCAGTTCACCTCAGGCTTACACCACCGATTGCTAGCTATATGGTGGTTCCCAGTCACAAAAAGAAAAAATTGGAACAAAAGCAAAAAGAAAAAGAAAAACTCGTTTCTTGTTACTAGTAATACTTCAAATAAATAATTTTTTTCTCTCCTATTTTTTTCTTTTCTTATTCTTTTTTTTTAACCGGTCGCCGACCTCGGCCATGGCCGGCGACCTTGCCAGAACATCGCCGGCCCACAGCGAGGCCCACCTCGTGCCGGCCAGTGAGCCTCACCGTGGTTGGGCGAGGCCCCCGGCCATGGCCGAGGCCGGTGACTGGCCAAAAAGAATAAAAAAATTAAAAATTAAAAATTAAATAAAAATATTAAAAAATTAAAAGAAAAAAAAAATTATACAAAATTATCAAACACGTTTTTGTTTTTTTCTATTTCAGGAATATAAATTTTATGCAATTACCAAACACATTCTTTTGTTCAAAAATTATTATTCGGAACATGAATAATTTTTTCCATTTCTGTTATCTTGAATAATTTTTTAACACAAACGTTATCAAACACGCCCTTAATTATTATATAAGTAAATTACCGATGAGATTATCATTAAAATTGTTTTTTCTTTTTCTTTTTTTCCATCCGAAAGCTTGCTAATGGCATGAGAAGTAGATGTGATGACTAGGGGTGGTTGAGGGTTGGGCTCGACATGTTGAAGCTTACTCATCTGTAATGCCCAATGAAAAATACACGTTAAATATTTGTATTAGACTCAAATTACTTACCTTTCTCAATTTGAAAAATTTCCTCGCCACACGTGCAATAATGGTGCAATAAAATTTATTTCGTATGCGAATTTACTATTTAAATGAAGAAACCACCATTTTTTGCCAATTTAACATTTACTTATTACAATGAAACTAATCCATCTATAGCTGTTGTCATTGATAATGACCGAGTACCCACTACGTTGTCACGTGAAAAGCTCAGCCACGAGACAAAAATAACTAATGTCTTGTAATTTGAGGATTACTTTTCTCGTTGGAGCTAACTAATATTCTCAATAAACTACTAGTAACGGATGGACAAATAATCATTTTTTTCTACTGCATAATTTCATTAATCAAAATCAAAAAGTTACTTAGTAATTTTTTACGGGGATAATGATACAAATAGTCCATAAAATTTGACTAGGTGTGCAATGTACTAAATGATTTTTTTAATTTGTTGCTTTACCTTATGTTTCAATATGGCCCTTTCTGACCAAAAACAAAAAAAAAAATATGGCCCTTAAATTTTTAATTTGTTAAATATAATCTATAAACTTTTTTTACATGTTTAATGTAAACCTTGGATTATATGAAAGTGTTTGATGTAATCCTTCTATTATTTCAAAACTGGAGATGATATTAGAAATTTTCATATTGTGACAAAACTAAATTAAATATGTACCAAAAGTTAAAAAATAACCGCGAACAAATTAAAAGTTCAAGTATATCAATTTGCACATTTAACCAAAATTCATGAATTGTTCATGTCATTTTTCTTGTTTGATATGATAAAATGTACTCTTAATTATAGGAAAAGTCACTTATTGAAGTGGAGAAAAAGTAACTCGTAATGTTACCAATGCGACATGAAGAGACTAGTAATTTATGAAATGTCAATAAGTTATTTTTTGCATTTGAAACTCATAATGTATTAGTAGTGTTGGCTAACGAGCGCAACATGATACCTCTAGTGGTTATTGATATATCATATCCACTTTTCGAAACAAATAAAAAAAATTGGCAGCATTAATTTCTCTGAACATGATGACATCATATTTAGAACACAAACTAACCCGTGGGATAATTAGCGATAACGACCTATAGGCGTTTGATTGCGATATTGGATGTCAATTCTAACTCAACGAGGTACGAAAATTTCTCAATAAATAATCGTGAGACATCGAGTCGCATTACCTTTCTCGAGATTGTGCAAATTAGTTGACTAATTTGTATTATATGCATTTAGGATCTGTTCTAGAGAAAACCCGCTGATTTGGATACGCTAAGGTGCGGTTATGATGACATGTTTGTCAATGTCGAATTTCCGCAATTTGATTTAATTAATCTAAGGGCAGGATATTCCTTAATTGCGGGACGCTAAATTAATGCTTAGCCACCTTTTTCTCCTCTTTTCTTCTTTTCCAAATAAAGAAAGGTTCGAGGTGGCGAGATCTCAGCGGGAGTGACGCAATCCCGCGAGAGATCTTCCCGCAGGTTTTCCTCCTCCTTTCGCAGGATAGTTCCTCAGCGCCCCGCCCCACGGGAACGACCCCGGGTCGCCCCATCGCCGCTCGACACGTGGCGCGGAGCAGAGGTCGGCCGGTGACGTGGCGGTAGGGGGCGCGCCACGTCGGCCAGGCGGTGTCGGAAAGGCGGGGCACCCGATCACGCGCTCGCGCTCCGTGGCTTTCGAGGCTTTCGAGGGATGGGATCCAACGCTCGCCCCAGTCCCGCCCTGCAATCAATGAATCTGTGCCACGCAAAAATCTCTTTTTCGTCGCCATTCCCAAGCAACCTCTCGCTCTCTCGCTCTTTGCTTTACTTATAGCTCGCTCGCTCGCTCGCTAGCGGTTGAGGATTCTCTTCATGGAGACTCTGCACCTCGCTCGGGGAATCCCGCGCCGGGCGGCGTCCGCAGCGCGAGCTGGCGTCGCCGCCTCCGGAGCGGCCGGGCGGGGGCGCTCCTCCGTGTCGTTCTGGAGGAGGAGGAGCGCCGGAGCCGGCCCCGTCGTGCTGAGGCGATCCGCGAGCGGCGGCGGACGAGGCGGCTTCGGCGGCTCGCCGGCGAAGGACGAGTTCGCGGTCGAAGACGGAGAGCGGGAATCCGAGGGTGGCGGCGGCGGGGGGATGGTGTTGGGTGCGGAGAGGGATGCCTCCGGCGCCGTCGTCGGGTTCAGCCTCGTTCCACAGACGCGACCCGGTAAGCGCGCGGGGGCGTTTAAGTTTCTCGATTTAGGATCTTTTGCTTGCTCTCTGGTGCATCTCGTTCTTCTTCTTCTTCTTCTTCTTTTTTTCCGGTGCGATGATTCTGATATGTAGTCTGTTAATGGCGAATCGTGTTGATTGGTTACTTGCTGAAATGATGCGGTGGATGGGGATCATTGCATTGCCCGCCCGCCATCCTTGTTCTCTTCGCCGATGGTGCTTACTCAGGCGCACTGAGTTTGTTCTGCTCGGCACGGCGTTGGATTGATTGTTTCACCTCCACGTCCATCAACATTCGAAATTGTAGGGACGATGTTAGTTATAAACAGAAAACAGACTGGCCCGAGTCGGAACTCGCTTTCCCATTTCACGTCGCAACACCTTTGGCTCATTTGCTGGGACCTGTTGAATTTGAACGGTGATGGTTTTGGCGGATGCTCAGCATTCTGATCTTTCTTGGCCCTCTTAGTTGCGTATCCTATCACATGGTCGTGTCAGATTTCTGTGCCTGGTGCGGATAGTCTATAGGGATCTGTCAGTTTGGTCAACTTGTTAAATCATCAGCTCTTTTCCATAAGAATACTTAATTCCATATGTTTCTTGGTATTGCTGCACTCTGACGAGTAATACTGCTCCTCTGCGTTTAACCTTTTGTCTCTCAGAGATGTGGCCTTGAGTTCTCAGGTTAAATGACTGAGCATAAGGTGCCCCACCAAAAATAAATAAATAAATGAATAAATAAATAAAAAGAAGAAAAGAGAATTGAGTTTCGTTGGTGAGCATAGACCATCATAAATGCTCTGTTCTTTGCTGCCTACAACTTGTCCTGGCTGTACCCTTCTATCAACTTGATATGTAGAAAATGAATACATAAATCCACTACTTGATTAGCAGCTATGGTTTTCACATTGTTACACAGCAACACACCTGGCTTTACCCATGGACTTAGCAATGTTAGTTACACGTTTCAGAGTAACTTGAACTGTTGAATGAGTTCTGCAATCAATAGCGAGAAAAGGAGTTGTATAGGCATGACACTGACCTTCTCTGTGATATTCCTGCATTGTTGCTTTCGGATGAGATTTTCGCCTGATTTTTGCATTGCATATTCTTGAGTTGTTTGTTTTTTTCTTGAGTGTGGTGAAATGGTGGGCCATTGTTCTGATATTCAATGTGTTATATAGATTACGTGGAAGTTGCTGATGCTGAGGGAGAAAAAGGCACCGATGAGATAAAAGAGGCTGAGGAAACAGAAGGGGAAGAGGAAGCCCAAACCAAAGTATCTTACAATATCGTTTTTGTGACTGCTGAAGCGGCTCCTTATTCTAAGACGGGGGGCTTGGGAGATGTATGTGGTTCATTACCAATAGCCCTAGCTGCTCGGGGACACCGGGTTATGGTTGTCTCTCCCAGGTACCAAAATGGGACTGTTGCAGATGAAAGATATGCTGGTGCTGTCGATTTAGGTCACTGCATTAAAGTTCATTGTTTTGGTGGAGTTCAAGAGGTTTCCTTCTTCCACGAGTACAGAAAAGGTGTTGACTGGGTATGAATTATCTTAATGCTACTCAAAATATAATTCCAGGATCCACGACTTGTAGATAACTCAAAACTATTTTTTTCAGAAGCCACATTAGCACGTTCTGTAAAGTTCTAATGCAGTGAGAATTCAGTCGGAACCATTTTTTCAGTGTTGAGTTGTTATGCAATTTCTCAGGTATTCGTGGATCACCCATCGTATCAACGTCCTGGGAATCCATATGGAGATAGTTATGGTGCTTTTGGCGATAACCAGGTTATAGCCTCTCGCTTATTTCTGCTTTTTGACAGCTTAGATTTAGATCAGTGTTTAACATGCTTCCTTAGAATATGGCAATGACAAAATCTTCTCCTGCTGGTTTTACAGTTTCGGTTCACTTTACTTTGCCATGCAGCATGTGAAGCCCCATTAGTTCTTCCCCTCGGAGGTTTCACATATGGGGAAAACTGTCTGTTTCTAGTCAACGACTGGCATGCTGGCCTTGTGCCAGTGTAAGTCATCTCTTTTCTTTTCTGGAACCTGACATATAATCACGTTAGATTATGATGCCTTAATGGTGCTTCTTTTTCTGTTTTATCAGTCCTATCTTTGCTTGTGATCTTATTATCAGATGCAGTTTCTTTTATTGCAGTTCCTAAAAGCAGGATCATAATTCTTGTAAGATGATGAGACGGCAATAGTGCATGATTTGGTTTAGACCAAAAATGAAATGAGAAGTTGCATGATTATGGCCAGTGACTGTGGACTATATATGTTTCTACAGTCTGTGGTTAATATGCATAATTTGCATGAGAAAAAAGTGAAGGATACTGTTGCTCACATGCTTGAGGAGCTTTTTTTGACTTGCATAGACACAGTTAAATCTTTTATTGCGTTGTCATGCTAATAAACAGTCTTCTGGCACAGACTCTTGGGTGCCAAATACCGTCCATTTGGAGTTTATAAGGATGCCCGCAGTGTTCTCGTAATCCATAACCTTGCACATCAGGTAAATGCTTTGTGATGTTTTTCTTAAATTGTATATCTTATTAGAGAAAACCATGAAGAATTAGGTCATCTCTAGGTGAGGAAACTGAAGGTCATTTCCAAACTCTCACCACTGACCTACTTTACATGAACAGTCAAAGTTTTTCTGATTATATTTCAAAAAATGAGTTACAGTTATGCAACGTGGTCCCTTAGGCATGATCTCACAAGATGACATGTTCTTCATGGAGAAATAACAAGAAAAACGATAATCTTTTAAGGGATATAAGGCGATTTTTTTGGGGGGGATCTTTTTCATTTCATTCCTTTTTCTTCTAAAATCTTTCTGGGTGTAGCCCAAGAAGTTGATGGTGGGATTTCGTTGTTCCAGCTCTCTGAAGGTTTATAAATGATTCTCTGATAAATTTATTTGTATTGGATGGCTAAATTCAACACCAAACATGCTATTAAAGTTTTGAAGCTATATGTGTCTTATTCGAGCAATCTGGAATTTTTCAAGTGTCTTAAGAGAGAACTAAGAATGTGGAAGAGGTTTTTCTGTTTATTATATTTTCACTGTTTTCATAGCACCCGTTCTAGCTCTGGAGTGCTTGCTGCCAGGCAGGAGAGGACATAATGGTATTTACACGCACTTGACCAAGGTTATCTATGTTATCATGTCGGTTTTATAGAGGAGAGATAGATCAAACTTGACTGCTAGGAATAGAGCATTTTATTCTGGATGAACACACTTTGAGGGCAATACAAAGGGTTAAGTCCATAAAACAGTGGTAATTAAGACATTCATTATTAATGAATGCTATGGGATCTTCTATTTTGAACACATTTGTTCGTTTCTCATATGCATGATGCAATTTATAAGTGATGAAGTTAATTCTAGCCGAACTAACGAACTAAACTATCTTGAATTATAGGGTGTGGAAGCTGCAGTGACGTATAAGAATCTGGGACTCCCTCCTCAATGGTATAAAGCACTTGAATGGGTGTTTCCTACATGGGCAAGAACACATGCTCTTGATACTGGGGAAGCTGTCAATGTCTTAAAGGGTGCGATTGTGACAGCCGATCGTATACTTACAGTTAGCAAGGTTATAAATGTCATATCAGTATCTGTACCCAAGACTGTTTCCTTCGACATGCCTCTTTCTAGTTTAGAGTTTTTTCTTTTATTTTGAGTTTTTGGAGCTGGTCATGGATTGGCAAAAATTATCTTACGCCGCTCTGGTGAAACAGTGTCGCTTGAAAGGAGATAAAGATATGTCATGTTCACATTTCCCAAGTCCCCATATCTATATTCCTGCTAACACATCTCTGTTCTATATTATAGCATCAAAAGCACCATTCATTTGCCTTTTTTGTCTTTCATCGTCACGCAGTTCATGTTTCTTCCTTGCTATTTGCAGGGTTATTCCTGGGAGATAACAACTGCTGAAGGTGGATATGGTCTCAATGAATTGTTAAGCAGTCGAAAATTTGTTCTAAGTGGTGTGTAAGCTTGTATTCAAAGTAATATATTAATCTTAATGAGTGAACTGTCTTTTAGTTGCTCGATGTAGGAACTGCAGCTTTGTGTAATTCACATAATTATAAGATGTTCACTTCGAGTTTAGTAGTTACTTAGAATTCGATCCTAAATTGTCGATGATTTTAGCTAGCATTTTAGATGTTATTCTGTGCATATTCTGATAAATTAGCCCGTTACTTAAAAATTTTATTTCCCTTTTCTGTTGTTTTTCTTAGCGTTTTTGCATTGAACTATTTCTTGAGACTTTGATGCTAATTTTGACAGGTATTACCAATGGCATTGATATTACTGAGTGGGACCCTTCTACGGATGAGTATCTTGCTTCCCATTACTGTGTCAGTGATCTTTCTGGAAAGGTAATAACCTTTCAATTTGTGACCTGGCTATTCTGTTACACTGTTATATTAACCAGCTAATTCATGAACTCCAGGTGCAATGCAAGATAGCTCTGCAGAAAGAACTTGGTCTTCCTATTTTGCCAGACTGCCCATTGGTAATATTAAGTTGCTTACTACGTGGTTCTGATGGCAAGATATCAGTTCTAATTGTACATTAAACTTTGTAGATTGGGTTTATTGGTAGACTGGACTACCAGAAGGGGATTGACCTAATTTCTTCAGCAATGCCAGAGCTTATGGAAGATGATATCCAATTCGTAAGTGAGTTCACTTCTTCTTGGAATTCCCCTTGAAAGTTTCTGGTTTTGTCTAGCTTTCTATGATACACGGATCATCCCCTTAATTCTCTTTTTCTTTTTCTTTTTTTTTTTTGATTATTTACTTGTAGTAGCAATCTTTTCTTTCAGTTATTTGTATCTTTCTCGACAGTGCTTCAAGTACATGGTCGTGTGCATAACTCTATTTCCTCAGCTCCCCAAGGATCTAAACTGAATCCTTAGTTACCGCTTCAAATTGCTTGGATCTTCTTACGTAGCATCTATACTGTACTGGTTGTTTCATTGCATTTTTATCCAACTTAATTTAGCGATCGTCCAATCTGTTAAGGTTATGCTTGGGTCTGGAGATCCACGATTTGAAGAATGGATGAGAGCAGCAGAGTCAACCTACAAAGAGAAGTTCCGGGGCTGGGTGGGATTCAATGTTCCAATTTCTCATAAGATAACGGCAGGGTAATTTAATTTGAGTTTTGCATTTCTGTATCCTCTCTATCGGGAGCAGCAACTCATTTCAGTCAATCAATGAACAGCTGTGACATTTTACTGATGCCATCAAGATTTGAACCATGTGGGCTAAATCAACTGTATGCCATGAGATATGGAACCATACCAGTGGTACATGCCACTGGAGGACTTAGAGTGAGTTTAGGCTTTTGTGGAAACTTAAAAGCAACTTTTTGTTATATGATTCTGTATCACTTAGTCGTTCATTTTCCTCAGGACACAGTGGACAACTTTAACCCATATGCTAATGAAGGCAGTGGCGGCGGTACTGGGTATGTGTTTATGGCAACTCTCCTCCTAATGACGGTTGTTTCCCGAGAGAGGCTTTGCATATAATTGAATTGCCATCTCAAAACTAACACATCTTAACTTTTATGGGTTCACGCCTTTCTCTTCTTTACTAAGAGCTTGACAGTACAGAAGTTTTGTTCTTCAATCATCAGAAAAATTATATCTTCTTTAATGACGTATGATTCTGATGGATTGCCAGATGGACCTTTTCTCCATTAACTAAAGAGAGCATGTTGGCGGTAAGTTTGCCAAAACTTCCTATCCAATGATAATTGTTGTTTGGCTTACTAAATAGCACGATATAGCCTGATCTAAATGTAAGAAGACTCAGTCCGCTTTAGCTTCTTTATTTCGCAAGACATCACGATTTAGAAGTGTGGCAAAATGGTTTTATATCAAGTATTAAACTCAACATGGCTGCTGATTGGTGGTGCACTAGATCATATTGGTGTCATTTCCAATGGAAACTGTTGCAATTTGTCTAGAGAGCATTTTGCTTTAATTGCGAAAATGTGAGTGTACAGGATGCTGTATCATCAAAGTCATATTTGACTCGATCATTAAGCACGGCCACTATGTTTGTTCCTGTGTCCCACAATCTTTGGCCCTTTTCTTAACGGTCCCTTGTGTATTTGAGGGGAGTTATGGATTGTAAGGTAACTGTGAAGCGGCTATCTTCTGCAGGCACTGAGGGTCGCCGTTAGGACATACAAAGAACACAAAACTTCTTGGTTGGGACTGATGAAGAGAGGGATGGCGAAGGACTACACGTGGGAGAATGCAGCAATGCAGTACGAGGAGGTCTTTAAGTGGGCCTTAACAGATCCGCCTTATGTTGGGTGAGGCGGCATGACTCCGAGAATATATGGAAAACCAGGAGAAAAACAACGTCGGAAGCTGCAAATTTACAGTATGTCAAGGGGCTGATCTTTGGTCTAGCAGCTCAGACAAATGGGTCAACTTTCCCTGCCCACTTCCCTGCTGGGCATGAGCCTTCCGCATCGCTTCCGATGATCCATTCTTTTGTTTAGTCAGTACATCTGTCCTGAATCTTTGCCAAAATCACCATGAGTTGTCCGTCTCTTGTCATTATGTATTTTTTTTTTTTTTTGGTCGGTGTCATTATGTAAGTGAAAAGGTAGTATAAAGAGCTTGCCACGTGATTTTATAAGCTACTTTTACTATAATTCCCTTGTAATTGAGGAGCAAACGTTCTCGTTGGATGTCTTATTGCATTTCTTGCTGTTTTTGTCCCCCTTTTGGCAAAAATGGTGACCACAAAGCATTAACTCGTTGACACCTGGACTTGAAATGGTATTCCATTAATTGGAGAACCGGGGCGCGATGTCTTCTAAGTTAATTCTATTGATAAAACAGCAAAGTCAAAAGGAAAAGCATGCATTCGACCACTTTGAATTAAAGATCGACCAATTTGATTGCGGGCAAAACGAGAAAGTTACCGCCGATTAAAACACCTGAAATTATAACGAATAGAGTTGCATTTTGTCGGATCAGCCAACCTAATTCTCGACCTTGGATCTAATAATCAAGTGAATTTGTACGAAATTTGAAGCGGACATTGGATACAAAAGGAATGAAACAATCCATGGTTTTTTTTTGGTTGCTAAATTTAGCAAGGAAGTTAAACCGAGGAGAGATCACAAAAAAGTTGTCCATCCGATCGCATTATTCTTTCTCCTCCCTTTTGCCAACCCTCCAATATCTCTAGAGAGAGAGAGAGAATTCCCTTAAAGCGAGGGTTTTAGAGAGAGAGAGAGAGGGCAGCGCATTCCTTCGATCGGCGTTGAATTTTTGATGAAACCTCGCGACGCCCGCCGATGATCCAGCCGGACCCCAGCCTCTTCCTCTACTTCTCCGTCGCCCGCGGGGCCTCCTCGATCCTCGCCGAGTTCGCCGGCGGCGGCGGCGGCGGCGGCGGCGACCCCGATCTCCAGCCCATCGCCCGCCAGTGCGCCCTCCGCGCCCCGCCCCACCACACCTCCTTCTCCCACACCACCCGCCGCCGCTCCTACACCTTCCTCGTCGCCGATTCCCTCGCCTACTTCGCCGTCGCCGACGAGGCCCTCGACAAGGCCGAGGTCCTCCGCTTCCTGGGTCGCCTGCGGTCCTCCTTCGAGGCCGCGGTCGGGCGCGAGGCGGCGCGATGCCCCGATGGCCTGAGCCCCGGCTGCTTCCAGCCCCAATTCGATCGGGTCCTCCGCGAGCTGATGCGGCCGGGCGGCGGCAGCGGCGACGGATTCGACTCGACCCCCGGGTCGATGACCACGAGCGCGGAGAGCAGTAGGAACGCGAGCCTCGATGGAGGGGGAGCCTTCATGGCTCCGCTGCTGGGCAGCCCCGGGAAGGTGCTCAAGAAGAAGAAGAGGTTGAATGGCGAATCGGCGGCCAAGGGTGACGCGAAGGACCTCAATTTCGAGAACAAGGTGGACGTGGTCGACGAGGCGAACGGGCTGTGCCGGGATTTCCCTGCCTCGATACAGAAGAGCGGCGTTCATTCGGGGGAGCGGCTGAGGGCCAAGCAAGTCTGGAAGAAGCATGTGTGGGTCGTGCTGTCCATCGATCTGGTCGTGTGCGTCGCCTTGTTCGGGGTGTGGTTGTGGGTCTGCAGGGGATTCCAGTGCATCGATGCCTGAAACTGAAGATCCAAGTGGTCCTGTTTGTCGTCGCGCTTGTTTTCGATTACTAATTTTTAGTCCGGAAGGATTTGTCTATACCCAAATGAGGGAGATGGAAGAGGGGCGATTGCATCGCCATGCCGGCGGCCGTAAGTATCTTGAAGTTGCGCATTTCGGCTCTCAAATGTAAATCTCTTGTTATTTATCTATGAATCTCTTTGATGTCGGATTGAGTTCTATAGAAATTATACGTATCTGGAATGTTGCCGTATGGTTGAAGTTGATCACATAACATTTTGAGCAGTACATTGCCAAATGGATTCGAATGCCCGAGCTACAGATCTTGCAGTCACTATCTGTTTCTGGGTCTCATCCAAATTGTGTTTTTTTTTTTATTGCCGTTTTGATCTAAAGATCGAATTTTTCTTGCGTTGACTCAACTGCATTACCTGTTCAGACGTTGTATACAGCTAGACTCTATTCATATCTTTGTGCATTGTTGGTGCCTGGAGGGATTTTTATTGTTAGTTTATCGCAGTTTGGCACAGATAAGCAAAAGGCCTATACTTTCCAGCACTTGGTAAGCTGGATGGGTTTTGCCCTTTTGCCTTTACTTCTATTCTGGGTTTCGGGCCACGCACTGGTTTCTTGATTTTGCTTCTCCTCCAAGGAAGAGTGGCCATGCTTGTTCCGTATCGTTCGGTCTGCCGGGATTAGCTCTCTCTCTTTTTCCTTGTTAGATCCGGCGAACCTCACAGTAGACGTGAGTGAATCAAGGGTGTCGGCAGTTTCGAGCTATCTTGCATATGGCGGGTTCGAATCAAGGTCTTTTGCATAGAGTGAGCATTCGTTTAGCCGGTGCTCAAAAAGAAAGAAAATGTGATGATTCTGCGCTGGATGGAGGCGTGAGTGAATGATCTTTCGAAAAATCGTGTCTGATGATTTGGGAGATCTATAATTGATGTCAATAGTGGTAAAGAAACAGAGAGCAAAGTGCACAAATCTCAGCAGACCGACACCCAAAACTAGCCTAAGACCAGTGGAGCTTGCTAAATCCGATTCGACCTAGAGAGAGAACTGATGGGAATCGAAATGAAGCTGTTGTTGCACGGGTAAATTATAAAATCTGACGCATTTTGCATCACTTGAAAAGATGATTCGGAGAAACCGATTGAAGTACAAAAGTCCCATAAGCTTATGAGCCACGCTTATGAGCCACGATTTGTAGTACAGCTAAAATAGAAAGAAGAAATAGGGCCCGCTTTGCTCGCTTGCTCGGGGATTTAGATGAAGGGAGAGGATAGATAGGGGGAAAGGGAAGAGAAAAATCAGAGGAGATAGATGGATCTCGCGACGGCCAATGGAGTCGTCCCACGTCAGCCTCCACGCTCCCTTCCACCTTATCCCGAATTTGAGCCACTTATCTTTACTTGCCCGAATCTAAAAACCATCTCCCTGAAACTGGAGGGAGCATCACAAGCCATCGTCCGACCAGAATCCTGCAGCCATGTCGCTCACCATCCCCACCAATCTCTCCAAGCCCATCGCCGCCCCGAAGCTCAGCCCCTCCAAGTCAGTCAGGCCGGCCGCCACCCTCATAAGATGCTCCTCTTCCTCCCCTGAGCAGGGCTCCGCCTCCACCTCGGCGGCGTCGCCTCTCCAGGCCTTCTCCGCCGCCCTCGCCCTCTCCTCCATCCTCCTCTCGGCGCCGCAGCCCGCGGTCGCCGACATCTCGGGGCTGACCCCGTGCAAGGAGTCGAAGCAGTTCGCGAAGCGGGAGAAGCAGCAGCTCAAGAAGCTGGAGTCGTCGCTGAAGCTGTACGCCCCCGACAGCGCCCCGGCCCTGGCCCTCAAGGCCACCATGGAGAAGACGAAGCGGCGGTTCGACAACTACGGCAAGCAGGGGCTGCTGTGCGGCACCGACGGGCTCCCCCACCTGATCGTGAGCGGGGACCAGCGGCACTGGGGCGAGTTCATCACCCCGGGCATCCTCTTCCTCTACATCGCCGGGTGGATCGGGTGGGTCGGCCGGAGCTACCTCATCGCCATCCGCGACGAGAAGAAGCCCACTCAGAAGGAGATCATCATCGACGTCCCCCTGGCCTCCCGCCTCGTCTTCCGTGGCTTCAGCTGGCCCATCGCCGCTTACAGAGAGCTCGTCAACGGCGAGCTCGTCGCCAAGGACGTCTAATTTAAGCCCCCTCGACACAAGGTATTGTCTATTATCATTCCTTAGCTATATTCTTCTATATATGATCGCGGGCTCGGCGCCGAGTGCTGATCCATGTCCGTCTTCTTCTCGACTTGTCGAGCGCAGGCAGGCGGCCTCGGAGGACGAGAAGCTTGGTGGAAGTGGGAAGCATGGATTCTCCCGGTATCTGTCTTTCTTGTATGAATGATTGCAGAGCGGAACATGGGTTTGAATGTATTCTGCTTTGTTCATTGGATCGCACATTGGTCCCCTCTATCTTCTGTACTTCTGTTTCTTTCGTTTACGCTTCTTCTTCTTCCTTTTTCTTCCCTTTTTTTTTTTAGGGTTTCTTTTGTAAATTTTGATGGTGGATGACAAGATGACTTATTTCCATAGATGCATGGAGCATTTTGGTTAAAGTTCATGCATGCATGGCTGGCTTCTTCTGAACTATAGATGCATGGCGAGACAGGACGGACCTTTGTCGCGAAAAATAATCATTCAAACACTAAACAGATGTCCGGTCGCAATTAATAACTAGTATGTGACAAGTCTATCACGGGCTTTCCAGCTATTATGATGTTTGCGTGCTATTAGATGGACCGACAAGTTGTAATGGCTATCCTAATACACCCTCTCTCCTTCTTATCTCGCTCGTCCAATCAATGTTAGGTTATTAATTATAATCAACACACAATTCTTATGAATAAATTTGTTTATGGTATCTATGTAATGGTGATGTCGATTATACTTATCTCGACTCTAACCACATCTTATATGATTCATAAATAAAATACTGAATAATAGGTAAACAATCAATGTGATAAGTAATCGTGTTAGTTTAATCCGAATGCAAGCGAATAACAAAGAAAACATGGAGGTAAGCATAGAACTCCCAAAAATTTGCTGCTCGTAAGGAGTTCCATCGATTATCACTCTTTTGCCTTGCCAAATTCGGTTCTTTTTTTATGCCGTAATCGTCTGAACTTTGATGCTTTTTACCTCATTCGCACATCGGATCGATTGCTGGTGATGGTGACATGCGAAAACCCTTGGAATGAGCTGTGAGATGGTACTGGACAACTGCAAGAAACTCCAAAACTCGCGGTGTAGAAAACACGATCTGTCAATTTGACTTTAAGAGCTAAATGATTAAGCTCCATCTCCCAACTCCCCAAGCACTCGTCCGTAACCAATCTGTAGCACGACTCGATTTGGATGTACGTTTTGCCAAACGTCTACGATGGGTTGGGAGTCAGTTGCCTTGGACTGTGCCATTGGATTGAACTGAAAATAGCTAAAAAGAGACTGCATATGATCGTCTGTTCTCTTTAAATAGACGTCGTCGGGATTGGTTACATGTCGGTTTCTGCTTCATCTACCCGAGAATTCGACTATTAATGTGTCGTCGACGGATGGTACCATTTTGCCTCGTGCGAGTCCTCCACCGGACCCGTCTTATCTGATAACCCTTCCACATTCAATTGGGCGAGCTAACCTGTCATTCTTGGGCCAGAGAATCGCTGATTCTCGAGCTACAAGGACGGTACTACTCAATTTGGTAGCGATTCACAGATGATTTTCTGTCTCTTAGTGTGAACTCTCTTGTGTATTTCGAAACCCGAAATGAAAAAAATTGACATCTCTCGGCCTTCTCCGAGCATCACTTTAATCGGTTCCTTCAACCTCTTCTCCTTTGCTCCTCATTGTTGTATTTCTCGGAAGACTAGTCATGAAACCGAGTTTTGATTCACCATAGCTACATCACGAGTCGGACATGCGTCGCAGCTGCCCCACACCTCTGGAGTAATTTTCTACTCATCTGGACCAGATTGGTCCTTAGATTATTGCGAATTTTGACTTGTATGAACACGTAGCGTTAGAGCGCGAGCATCGCCATACGGCTTATGAGCAGGTTTCGCCTAATAAGGCTGGAAAAGAGAAAGAAAAACAACCCCTGAAAGGATCAGATCATCTGCTCTTTCTGTCTGTTTTCCATCCGCTGCTTCCATCTATCTGTGGAATTCCAGTACACTGTTGCTTAATAACCACTCTTGTGAAATATAAATAGGTATCTTTTCCGGAAGGACCGATTTGGGCAACGCCCGCGCACGTCGGTAGGCCTAACATTAACAAACACTCGACAGCAACATCTGCAGCATAATTTAATACCATTAAGTTAGCAAATCGATTTTACCACACCTAACGTTGTTCTTAAGCAAACCTTGCCCGCTTGTAATGCTTTGGACGGACCCGGACGGACGCATCCAAACGCGATGCGGTTCGTCCGGAGTAGAAACGGATGGCGCTGCTATGTGTCGTGCAGGGATGCTGCGTAATGGTGAGCAACTGCTTTCAGGTTAGTACTTAACGCATCCTCCTCGTGTCTTTTATCTGGTGTTTTTTTCCATCAAACGCTCACCGGATTATGCTACTTTTTGGCATGGACTGAAGACGCCAATCATACGAAAAAGGGACGTTTAAAACGACTTCTCACCTCAAAACCATCGTGATTAACGTTCACGTTCGGGCGGTAATACAAAACTCATGCAAAGCTTAATGAACAAACTTATGTCGATAGATGAGTAAAATGTGATTGTGTGTACCGGATGTGATCGCGACGGGTTGCAAGTTGTGCGCGCGAAAGTATTTTGTGTATGGGATATATCATGTGATGTTCAGAGAAGTCGAGCTTAGTATAGATTAGGGCTTTTGCAATTTTTAATTCAAAGTTGGCTGGCAGACAATGCTAAATTGTTCGCTTTCATTGTCGCTCACTAACGCCCGCATAGTTTCAAAATGTGCCGGACTCAGGCAATATGAAATTAGAGACATATCTATCGTTCACAGTCCATGCCCTCGCTCTCATGCCAATCCCACCCCACCTGTGCTTGCAACAAACATGATATTATCCATGTCGGTCGCGACTCATCTGCATTCCTATGAGCACGACTTTAAAACATATGTCCTAGTTTGAGATTTCACGATCTCTTTTTTTTATCAATACAACGATAGACCAAAATTGATCGGAAAGACTACAAGGCTTAGAATTAAATTAATGTAATTAAAAGATTTAGAACTGAATATATGACCGTACAATCAATTTATGAAGTTTTGTACCATTTCCCAAAAGGCAGAAAGCAAAACACTAATGAATCTTCATTTGGTCCAACCACGATTTTTAACTTTACTACCTGTCCAATTTAAAAAATAAAAAAGATGGACCACCATTTAAAACCTCTACATGACCGTTGGTGATTAGCCCGTCACCAAACCAATCAGCCAACAGCATCTCAACATTTGTTCATAAGAAATCGACCCTGTCGATCATTCCTATGGTCGACGGGCCACCATTGCGGCGCGCATCTTGGCATTTTTTACCTGTATTGAATGCATTTTTTGCAGATGAAATAAATGTGGGTTATGTGCAGTCAACCACAAAATCGTTTCCGTCCGGCCACAAGATAATAGCAAATCGATTCTTTATCAAAGAAAATCTCACAATTCACTTCGAGTTTTTTTTAAGAATTCTCTAAATTTGACAATTTTTTTCTTTATAGGTGGGTTCATGTTTGAAGACATTGCATACGGATATAAAAAGTATCTACATGCACCCGATTCACGTGAATTCACGTTATTTTTATTCCGCATTCATCATATGTACGTGAGTCTTTGTGATTTTAATCATTGAAGATCCAGTTAATCGTTAATCTAATGATTAATACAGTTCTCGACCTACATGTATGCGTTATTTTTGGTATAGGGTTTGTCCCGCACGACACGATGAGAAATGCAGACAGTACATACGCACACCGTCCATTTCCTTGTGAAGAAGAAGCGCCTGATGGAGCGTTATGAAGAGCCCTCTTTCAATTCACATTCACGTGCATCACCACCTCCTCTCTCTCTCTAGAAAAGTCATGCACTACCACTCTCTCTCTCCATCTATAAAACCTAACCCAAGAAGATAAAATCTATTCCCTCACCGAATCTTCACTCCATAGATCCATTATTGCATGAAACCTCAGGGAAAGCAAGGATAGAATCATGGCAAATTCACTAGAAGAGCTGAACGATAAGCAAGACCGGGACCCGAGTGATGGCGGCGGCGGCGGCGGCGGCTGCGGCGACGGCGGCGATGCCGGAAGCGGCCTCACCACTCCCAAGCTCTCCCTATTCTCGCTCCCCCGGAAGGCGCTCGAGCCGCCGGGGACGCTGACGCCGCCGCTCCACTCGAAGGTGGTCTCCGTGCCGTTCAAGTGGGAGGAGGCCCCCGGCAAGCCCAGGCCCTGCGGCCACGCCGCCCCCGAGCAAAACCTTGAGCCCAAGCCCGCCGCCGCCGCCGGGTGCCTGGACCTCCCTCCGAGGCTCCTCAACGACGCCGCCAGAGTCGCGGCCGCGCCGTCCTCGACCGCCGCGCACGACGGGCCTAACCGCGTGGGCCGGGCGCTGTCGTTCAGGAGGCTGGGCGGGTCGTTCCGGAGCCCCGAGAGCTGCAGCAAGAGGGACATAAGGGAGAGGGTAACGTTCGGATCGACGCGGTGGGGGTTCCACGGCAAGGAGAGAAGCAGCCGGGTCGTGGAGGGCAGCCCCGGGATCTCCTTCTCGGTGCTCTTCGGTGGCAGCGGCGGCGGCGGCGAAGAGGGCGTCACGAAGGTGAAGATCGCGAGAGTGAGCAGGAGGAGGAGCTTCTTCACTCTCTCTCAGACCAAGTCGCACTTGTGGGTACGAGCATCAACCCCATCTCTCCAGCCTTCTTCTCCTTGTTCTTGCAATTTTTCTCCTGAACTTTCGCATCATGTCGTCATCTAAACTCCTCATTTCCAAAACAACACGGAAATGACAAAGTGATTCCTGCTCTTGTCAGTCTTGAGATCGCAATCTGTCGCGTGAAACTCGTTTACAAAATTCTACTTTGACTATTCTTCTTCCCTTCTTGATTGGTGGGAATGCCCTATAATATTCCGAAAGGCTGATGTTACAGAGCAGTAGAGATGAATTGTATATTAACATGCTACATCAACGTTAACTGCAGGCAAGCATTTATGGAGGATTGAAGCAGGTGGTCCCATGGCGACGCAGTCAAGATAAGCAGCTTCCAAAGGGTCAGTAGCTCTTTGCTGACGGAGGACGTATTCGGTTTGATTAGTCATATAAATCGATTTCCCTCGGGAAAATTCGTGTAAAAATCTTGTAAGCAAAAGAATATCGTATAAATCAGCTGATCTATGGTGAAAAAACTAGGGCCTTAGATTTCCTGCGATGTCGTGGTGCGTAGGTTTCCACTTTCGTCTTTGGATATTTCTAGGGATGTAGATGCGATAAAGTAATGTTTGACCGAATCGTTCGTCCCGTGGGGGGTTTCGCGATCTGAAGATGAGTGGACGAGAAACCACTTCGACCGACCGCAACGTAAGGGTTTAATCGTTCGACCGGAAACGGTCCTGCGCTTGCGAGAAAAAGACGAATCTGAAAGACCCCGCGTCGATAAGTCGAAGCAGAAAGCGACAAACCCGAAAGAAGAAGAAGGAAAACGAGGGTTGCCCGCTAAAGAAACCACTTCGACCGACCGCAACGTAAGGGTTTAATCGTTCGACCGGAAACGGTCCTCCGCTTGCGAGAAAAAGACGAATCTGAAAGACCCCGCGTCGATAAGTCGAAGCAGAAAGCGACAAACCCGAAAGAAGAAGAAGGAAAACGAGGGTTGCCCGCTAAAGAAGTTCGATCAGCCAAAGTCTAGGGCACCAAAAGTCAAGAGTGACCTGCCGAGACTTTCCTTTTGGTTGAGGGTTGTTGGCTTTCAATCAAGACGTTGTTTCTACATCTGCCTATCGATACAAGGGGCAGAATCTGTGCGGCCGTGGTTTGCTCGTCTGCCGTCCATGCCTACCTCCCTCGCCGCGTCGAATCTTTACCGTTATTTCTTGCGACCAGAAACAGAATTATGTCATCTGCAAATATTGTATTCATATGCGCTGTAATGCATTTGACGAGGTCAGTGTTGTTGCCAGCAGGCATCGGTCTTGTGCTTCCAGTGAGAATTCCGAGAGTTACTGCTTTGCTTAGCTCCTCCAATGGCTTGTGACGTTAGTTGCCAAACAGTAATTGACTTAGATGAATGTTGAAAATTTGAAATCGTGCACTTTTCAACAATAAAAAAATGATTGCGGATTGTCTAATAAATTGAGTGATGACTGATGACTAATCCAGCGAGAGTTTATCGAGATTTCCGAGTCGACAGTTGCCATATATACTCATCGCCAACCGGCTCACCTTAATACGTTAAAACCTAGTAAGGTTATCGATGGAGATGATTGGAAATGGCCTTCTCCTAGGTCTGAAAAACTAGTTGAAATACAAGCTGCTCTTTGTGGTGTCATCTATCCTCGTAGTGGCACTGCTGATAGAGTTATGTATCATGGCTCGAAGCATGGTGGAGTTAATCAGAGGAAGCTTGGGACTCGCATATTTCGCGAGGATCTAGGGTCCAACAGTGCAGATCGACTCGGTTCGATGCTAAATGTTCCTAAACATGGCTTTAACGTTTGGCTCGGTATCTTGAAGAGATTGCAGACAAGAGACAGGATCAAGAAGTGTTTGGAGCAGCCCAACATGTTTGGGAGTCGATTTGGAATATCCTGAAAATCAAGATTACCTAATAGGAAGGTAGTCTTGTTATGGTAGGATGCTGAAAAGAAAGAAATCTAAATAAGAATTAGTTTTATTTAGGAAGAATACAAAGAAAGAATAAATTCTGGTGATTGCTCAAATAAGAGGAATTCAGTCAATTGGGGAGATTTCTAATTGAGATGTGATTACCAAATCAATTAGGGAGGATTCCTAATTTGACTAGAGATTTCTTAATATACCATAAAATACCCCGGAGAGATCGTAAGGGTCTTTAACAACATAAGTAAATACAAGAGTTCTTGAGATTTTTTTTCAAGAGATGATGTATTTTGTGATAGTTGTGAGGATTTATTGTGAAAGAAACACTGTTTAAAGTGTCAATTATAATCCTTTGATTATAGTGGAGATTTCCTAAATTAGTGTTTTGTGACTTTTTTCCCATCTTGGGTTTTTCGCATAAAAAATTTCTGGTGTGTCATTGTTTTTTTCTCTTATCTATTATGTTATTTACGTTCTGCGTGTTACACGATTTTTATAGTTAGAATTCCGATGTGCAATTGATATGATTGATTGCGATATGACTTAATTTACAACAAGAAGAGGATCTCTACCGATAGTGCATGCTCTTATTATAGGCCAGCAGCAAGCATAGTCAAGAAATCACTCGTTTTTTCAATGACCCTCCTCCAAACAAGCGTGGGAAAAAGGACGCTGAATCTTCCCTAACCCTCGACACATGATTGGAAAAACATGGTTAAAGACAGCAGCCCTATTCACATCGAATTCCTCTCCATCTGCTGCAACACGAGGCTTCGACATCATCGGGAAGATGCCTTTTCCCCTTCAGGAAGCGAAGGCCTCAACAAAGGCCAGCAATTCTGACAGAGTACACACACGCCAAGGCAATCCTGCTGCGCATTGGGCTGACTCTTTCTGGGCTCGCAGAGGGGGCTTTGTCCTTCGTCTGCAACTGCGAAAACCTGTCGTCCTCTTCGAGCAAATCCTTCTTGGGCCTTCCTTCTTCCGTCCGTCGGGGGGACTCGCACGCGTACATGCCGCCGGCACGTGCGCGTGATGAGGGAATGAAACAATCATTGTTTAAACGAGGGGGAGAAATTACTTTAGCATTGACGAAAGACATCATTGATGTTTTTCTGACAGGGGCGGAGCCCGCCGCAACATGCGCCAATCACGGCACTGATTGCGTCCGTTTTGACCTTTTTTAGTGCGCCTTATCTTTCACACTTTGAAAACAAATGTCCTCTTGTCGTCCCAAGTTGCTAAAAGCAGTCACTCTCCTTTTTTTCAGCCTTTTCTTTTTCCCCCTTACGTCGAAGATCGAATGAGAATGATTTCTTCACTTTGATTGATCTTTTCGTAGGTCGACACACTTTCCTTCTCGCCATCGGAATCGTTGCGACTTACGACCTGCGACCGCTCGTTTTCAGTTCAATAATTGGACCGAATCCATAAATTAATGACGAGAAATCATCGAACTGATGCTTTGATCGATGAACTCTCGCGATCGAAAAGACGGTGAACATTGAAACACGAATTTCGGGGGTTGATCCAGTTGGTCAAAATGGTTGTTAGCCGACTGATTTTGAAGGTATTGAAAAAAGATCATTTTATTGGACCATCGTTCTCGTTCATCTGATGGTTTGACGGACGCAATGTCAATGGACCGATGTTCGATGACGAAGACATTGAACTAAGAATTCCTGTGGGACTTTGGATTTTTTTATACAGGTCCATTTCCCCATGAAAAGCAAAGGGTCCGTTCTCTGCTAAGGAGCTTGGGCATAATAAGGAAGCTTTCTGGGCATAGAAACGTTTGGGCAGGGCATGATTGGGGACACCAGAACGCCGGTCGGAAAACTCCATGATGAGACTCTTGCAATCCTTACTTCCCAAACAGCACACAACAAAAAGAAAAAAAAAATCCATGATCGTCTCTGCTGTCACGTCCCCTGAACACCCTAACTTCATGGGCTACCACGATGCTGTTCCTTGCCATCATTATTTTGACTCTGGTTTTGGGACTTCCTGTGTCGTTGTTTAACCCATTTGTCAACATTAGAGTCAGGATACATCCAGGGCTACCTTTGTGCATATCAAATTGAATTCATCTTGTTTCACGCCGATCAAAGATTGATTACCCATGTTGCGATCAATGGACCCGCAAGCGTTACCTCATTAGGACCAATTATTGGATCAGGCACACCCGCTGAAGTTTCTCTCGAATGCGTACATACCGCTCCCTCGTCCATGGAAGACCATTTGTCTGGTCAATAAACGTAAGTAATTTCTCGGGCATTCACGGGCACTCTATCTTTTTGCATATTGGGGAAACTCCTCCGATTCTCTAGTTGTCGGTTTGGGTGAGTTGATCTTGCCTATAAAAGGGCTAAACATCTTAAATAGGTGATTTTAATGACTAGAAAAAAAATCACACAAATGGTTCATGAACTTTGGTCTAATATGTTATGTCGTCTCAATTTTTAATTTGTTCAATATGATCCATTAACTTTTGGTACATATTCAAATTATATGAAAATATTCAATGATGTCATTTTATACCAATAATTCGAGAATGAAATTATAGATTAGGATAAAGCTCAATGATTATATTGAATAAACTAAAAGTTTATGGATGAAATTATACATTAAGCCAAAGTTAATGGATCATTTATATAGTTATCTTTATTGGTTATAATAATTTATTGGTTTTTTTTTTTTTTTTTTTTTTTTTGTATGTGATGAAGGTGGAGTTAGAACTTGAAGGGAACAGAGCACCGATTCGTGCGTGCCTTACAAGGGCATTTCCCCTTTTTATATTGTGTGCAAGAACAGAAGGCATTGACGCGCCGAGGGGTCGTTGCTCCAGTTTTCTTCTTTTCCCCCCCTTCTTTTGGCATTATACGCGAACGATATGCTTTCGGCAAATTTTCTTACCCGTCCTTTACATAAGATCCGATAAAAAAAAAAGACAAGTCGTCCGCGTCATTAACAGAGGATGTCGTCATTCGAATTTCTGCAAAATGCCCATGACGACACGAGCCGTGAATTTAAAACTCAACCCATGTGGAATTCGATCGTTCTTACCAATATCTAGGTCGAGAACTCCCGTCGGGCAAAAGACAAATTACTCAGAAAGAGAACAGTCAAATCAGCTCGCGACGGGGCGTTCTTGGTCTCGGCGACAACTCGAGATTCAGCAGCTAGCTCGCTCCAAACTGGAGCCGTAAATCCTCCGTGTAAACATCGCTTTGGCAGAATGCAATTGAAAAGAAAGAGTAAGCCAGCGAGAGGCCATAAAAGGACACGAACGAGGGCTGATGGGCTGATGGGGTCATGCCCATTTTTGCCCATTCGCTCGAGAGACACGCGAGGCAAACTTTTGCTGTTCAATCCTCAAAAGCAGGCAGGTTTGAAGGGGTCATAAAGGCGCTGGCTGGCTCCTCCACTCCCCACTAATCAAGCATAAAAGACAACGCCCCCCAAAGCGGGACCCTTCTATTGCCCGGCAATAATCAATGGTCAGTGAGAGCTTTTGCACTGCCCCTCGTTTCTTCATGCTCAAAAAGGGTCTAAGAAAGAGAACATCCTAAAAACAAACCTATAGCTATTAGCCTCAACAAACCATAGCTCGATCCATATTGTCTGCATTTCTCGTTCAATTTCTGTCCCCAAAAGACCTTTTTTTTTTTTTTTTTTTTCTTCTAAATTCATTCGATTCATTTGAAAAAGGTTTAAGCCAGAGAAAGAAAGAGTCACTCTATGGTTCTTGTCAATATGGAAAAATCATATCTTTAATCGCAAGAAATCATTTTTCCGTAGATGTGAGCCGAGAGGAATTTACACTGCAGCCGTCTTCGTTGATGAATACGAACTGAGTGGATGGGTTTACATGGAAATGGACAGATAGTCTCCGCTATCCACCTTTCGCTCGAAAAAGTAAAATCGTCTCTTTCTCCGTAGTAGTACCGACTACCGACGTGCTCTCCTCAATCGCCTCTCTCTCTCTCTCTCTCTTTCTCTCTCTACATTTTTAAGCTCTCCTCCATTGACGCTCTGCCTTCCTCTTGGACTTCGCACGCTCCCCGTTTCGTCGATACTGTGCGCGACGGGGCCAGGGCCTGTCGTTTTGTGCCTGTTTTGTCAAAAATCCCATACCAAACGAATGATGCTATAGGCCCTGCTTGCGTACCCTTTTGGCCTTTTTAACCTCCCGAGCCTTCTTCGAGTTCATGGTGGTAGTGGTGGTGGAGTTTGAAAACTTTCAGTGTGGCGAGCCAACGGTTCGTTTTCCAAGTAAAACGCCAAGGTTGGTTTTTGGTAAGCGGAAGCTTCAGATACGCAGCTTCTTTTTTGGGGGGTGGTGTAGAAATGCACTCGGCTTTTCTTCGTTTCGCTAGAGAAATTCTCCGTTGAATGACCGGTTTTTGCTTAATTCGTGCGTTTCCTCAAATGGGTCGTATTCATCTCTCAGTTCGGCGGCTTCTTGCTTGTGAAGCTTCGTTTTTTTGCTTTGGTCTGTTTCTGTCCCGCATTTGGGTGGAGAAGTTCGACGACTTCCATGCTTTTCCATGATTTCCGAGGATTGGGTTTGGTTCGGAGGTTGGTGAATTTGATGTATGTGATGTGCGGTTGAAGATTCGCGATGAGCTCGTCTTAATGTCTGTATGCGTGGGATTTTGCTTCTTCTTTTTTCAATTCGATTTCATTGCTTTATAGTTTAATTGATATTTTGGCTTCAGGTAGTTCTGCTCCTGTGGAACTGTGGCTAGTATCAACTGCCCTATCTTAATTTTCTATTATTTTTACCTGCACCAAGCTTATTCTACGGTTGATTAGGAATAGATTCTTCTTTTATCGACACATTGTCTCTTCCTCTTTCTTTTTCAACTGTGCATTCAAAGGTCTCCTGGTTCTTAATGATGGTGGAATTACGATGTCATCCGCTCGATTTCATGCTGGGCATGTTTCTGGGTGTTTTGTTTTGGTGCTTGCAAACTGGAAAAGACTTTGAACTATTACAGTAACTTGCTGCAGCCTGAGGCATTGAAACCCCGTGCTCCATTCCCATGGGAATGATGACAGCATCTTCATTTCCAATCTCTCACGAAGCTTCAAATTACGATGAGGTCTCTATGCAGCAGAGCTTACTCTTCTCGAATAGTCTCAAGGTATTCTTGTTTTACATAATTGTGGATTTCGGTAATCTTTGGCTGTGTTTACCATCTCCTTGGGCAGTTTAAAAAATGAGCTGCCCGGTGTGATCCCTTGCCTTTCTAGCTGTTGCTATTTGTTGAACCACATGTAGCGAAGTCGATGTCAGGTAAGTTGATTTAATGGAATGGTGTAGCCTCTCATTGGTATTGGTGATCTCCCAACCAGAGAGACTTTTGCCAATGTGGACTAACATGTGTAGCCAAGCAGATGAATGGTAGGCAAAAGGTGTGACAATGAAGAAATGAGCTAGTGTGTTCTGTTTCAGGAGTATGTGTACATAAAACAGTTTCTGATGCACAGACGATTGGGAAACAAGAAGGCAAAATTAATGATTCAATCGTTTGTCCCTTGATGGTTGAGCTGGTTTCAGAATGTCTCGAGCGATATCCACTTGATGAGATCTAGAGATGTTTAAAGGGTTTATTGAGGGAACCCAGTGTGCTTGAGTCCTCATAACACTTGATTGTCTGTGAGATTGGCATGACATGGCTTACAGCTATGCCTAACTGTCAAACTATCTTGAAAAAATTTCACTCTGCTCCCCTAGAGTTGGTTTTATTCTCAATTTGCCTTCTTGAAAAAAGTACATGATTCATTTACTTGCCCAGAGTTACTGTCTGTTTGTCCACATACGCACTGTTAAAGATGCTTACTTTTTAGACAGAATTATGTGGTGCTCACTGTAACTATTCTTACTCGAACAAATAGGAAAATATGAGAGGTGAGGCATAGCAACGGCAAAGATTTGCCTAATATAAAGTTACACGTGTGCAAAACAGTGAATCTCTCCAAATTTAGCAGCCAAAAGAGAGTGACAGAGAAAGGGGGATGGAGGGAATTCGTATTTATTGGAAGGAGACATCTCAATCATAGAGCATGCCTAGTTAATGATTTCCAAATTAGCACCTGATGAGTTCTGAGGTTAAAGAGACTCAAATCAGTGATGTCCAGGGGCCAAGTGAGACAAATATTTTCAGGGAGCAAAATGAGATTGAGACTGAATTTCAAGATGCAAAATGGAATTTGCCCATGTATCTGACTGCGTGACGTTGGTTAACACAGGACGCAGTTCTTATTCACCAGCTAACCCCATGGCTATTCTCCATGCTTCCTTTATACTGAATTATTGGATCTACTTGTCCCACTGTGTTCCTTGAAACAAAATTTTCGATTTTCTGATTGAACTCTTTTCTGTTATTTCAGGATTTAAGAAGTCTAAGGACACAACTATACTCAGCAGCTGAGTACTTTGAAATGTCATATACCAATGATGACCAAAAACAAATGTGAGTAGTTTAAATGAGTTCTTTGCTAAAATGTAGATACATCAACAATTGCATGGTCAGCTTTTTAAGCCATATTAACTTTTCTTTTCTTTTATTGAATTCCTTGTGTTTTGTATGCAGAGTGGTAGAAACATTAAGAGATTATGCCATAAAAGCTCTTGTGAATACTGTGGATCACTTAGGTTCTGTTACTTACAAGGTTAATGATCTCCTTGATGAAAAGGTTGACGAGGTTTCTGGCACAGAGTTTCGTGTATCTTGCATTGAGCAGGTATATCTGGGAAGAATTGTTCCTTATTCATGTTCTCAGTGTGTGTAATTGCTGAAAATAGTTGATGCTTTAGGAATTTTCTTGTATGAAGTTTATAAAGTTGTTATAGAGATACCTAACCTCTTCTCTGATGTCGAGACTGAAATGGTGCAAAAAATCACTGGGGTGTGAAGGTGTTTTGATCAGACTGCTGAACTTATAGCTTGTGTTGAACACGTAACTTCTCACCATGAGTACGGGATAATTTCCTGAATATTCAGATCCTCCAACATTGTTCGATTTCATGCGAAATTTTAATGTTGGTCAGACATAGAGCGAGGAAGGGTCTTGAGTAGAAAAATGTGCAATATGCTGAATTTTCTGTTATCTACGGTACCATTTCGGATGGAGGCTAGCTGATATACTATGTTATCTTTTGTTGGTCCTGGCAAAAATTAAAAGTTGGAGTCACCAGGGGTCTTGTGCATCATATAATGAAGACCATAAAAGGTTTTAGTCTCATCTGGTTTATTGATTTTCCACTCTCAGACAAGACTCGTACTAAGGCAGTTCATCTCTCTTATGAGATGCAAATGTATGGTGGCTTCTAATTGACGGACCTTCCGTCATAGTGAAACAGTTTTCACTATTGTATGTAAATGTATTGCGGCTTGTACTCATTCAGAGCTGTTGCATGAGAATCAGTAGCTGTTTTCTGCATGGATCATGTGCTTTTTATTGACAGTTTGTTTAAGTCGTAGTCCATATAGTGTTATACAGCTTGTCCTATGAGTAACAAAAGTTGCAGAGTATTGCTATCTTTTTGGTGCATTGTAGATTAACCAAAAGTTATGGTGAGCCCTGATTTTCTTTTTTAATTATTTGATTCGAATTTAGAGACTTCGAACATGCCAAGAGTATATAGATCGTGAGGGCCGCTCCGAGCAGTCTCTGGTTATCGATACCCCCAAGTTCCACAAGCGATATATTTTGCCAGGTTGGTTGCGAACATATCAACCTATGTTTAATTGTTTGTCCTTGCTTTGATTATGAATGTAGATGTATTAGATGCTTATAGTCGTCTATGATCAGTTGGAGAGACAATGCGTGGCTCTGATGGTAGTAAATTGAAGTATGGTTGCAGCCTGGATGATGAGGATGACTGGCATCAGTTTAAACATGGTAGGTTGCTCTATTGCTTTTTTCTCTTTTACTCAAGGAGTTAGTTTGGAGCAACATTTAATTATGAATAATACTTATTATCACTTGATTGTTTTCCTAAAGCCATCCGAGCCACCATAAGAGAAACTCCTACTCAATCTATTCCCAGGTAAGTATCAACTTCATATTGGCATCCCAATTCTTTGCAAGCACGCTAGGACAATTTAAATCATTTGTATTTTCACATTGTTTCATACAGTAAAGGTCGCTCTCCATCACCATCTCCTCGAGCTCCTCAACGATCTGGAACGTTTTCTTTTACCTCCACTGCACCTAAAAAAGAATTAGGTATGTCCATGTTATTTTCACTAAGAGCATGTTTTGTGTGACCTTTTAGGTCGTTTGGGTATTCTTCACATTATTGGTTTTCCTTGAAAGTGCTCCTCTCTTGAATTATCTGTTAAGAGTCTTCTTGATAATTACCTGCATAAATCAGATAAACGGACTGTATCACCAAACCGATTCCCACTCTTGCGCTCTGGATCACTCTCGAGCAGACAGGTGACTCCGAACTCAAGTCGGCCTACTACCCCCAACCCAAGTAGGCCAACCACTCCAAATCTTTCTATCGTAGGTCGTCAAGTAAGTGTAAAACAATCCTTTTATCCATCAGCTTTCTTTTTGAATTCTGCTGCACCAGATCTGAATCCTGAGAATTCGTGTTACCTTTTGCAGTATCCTTCAGAGGCGAGAAAATCTTCTTCAATGCGATTGCATGCTGAGAAGGAGAATGGTAAGGACATCGATCAACACCCCAGCAAAAGTAAACGTCTACTCAAGGCTTTGCTTAGTCGCCGCAAGTCAAAGAAGGATGACATGCTATATACATACTTGGATGAATATTGAGGGATAGAGGATCATGAAACAAAGAAAGGGCACAGATGGGGAGGAAGGAGTATCCAATTGATTTTTCTTCCTTTTTTTCCTTCTTTTTCTAAGCCATGTCGTTGTCTGATAAATTTATTATTCCAGCAATAGGTTTTTTGTTTTCACAATCCCGGTATGTAGCAATCAGTTTTCTCATGTATGCTTACAGACAGCCTCGTGTTATGGTATGTTGCCTGTATAATTTTACATGACCACCCAGTGAGCGGTACCTGGTGTAAGCATCACCGTTACATCAAGTCTCTTTTCTTGCTTGGATTTCTTGCAAGTTTGTGGAATTCATTGATGTGTTGTTGGAGTCATGTTGGTTTCCTAGTTCCTGGCAGCATCGCCTGTTATCTCTTTTGATTCAGAGAAAATCAACGAGTTCATATCCTTAGCCACGCTTTTCTTAGTATCATGACTCATGCTGGATGAAATGTACCCCCTAAGTTATACATCGACACGCAAATACTTTGGAGAGGGCTTTATAACAATTGCCACAAATTTGCCCCAAAGGTCCACAGGGCAGTTCGTAACACACTTGGGAGAAAATGTACGTTAGAAGCTTAGGCCCTGTTTGGTTGGTTACCAAATAGGGCCAAATTCTGATTCTTTGTTTTCAGAATCAGTTTGGGTCTAAAATCGCGTTTGGTAAAATGTTTGTTCCCGGAACAGATTGGGAATAGAATCAAGAACCAAAAAAAAGTTGATTCTTGTTCCGGGAACGAATTTGAGAATCAAAATCAAGGACTCTTCGTCTTCCCTTCGGCCATCTTGCGACCACCGTCCATCACCGCTCGCCACCGGCCATCGTTCGCCGCTGCCGTTCGCCGTTGTCGCCGTCTGCCGGTCCGGCGAGCTCGCCGAAGGCAAGCCTAGTCATCGGTGAGGCTCAGCCTCGCCGGGGCTGGGTAAGGGCTGGGCAAGCCTCGCGACGGCCAACCCCACCGGTGGCCAGGCGAGGCTCGCCTGGCCACCGGCGAGGCTCGACCGACAAGGGCCGGCCTCATCGAGGGCCGGCGACGCTCCGATGAGGTCGCCGGCCCTCGTCTGGCCGGTTCCCGGTCCGGCGACCAACCACAAGAAGAAGAAGAAGATGAGAAAAAAGAAAAAAAGAAAAGAAAAAAAAAAAGTAAAAAAGTAAAAAATTTATTTAAAAATTAAAAGAAATTGATTTGGAATGCAATTAATGAAAGCGTGGTATCAAACGCACTTGATTCCGTTAATCGAAATTTTGGACAATTACCAAACGGCTTAAAATGCTTAGAATCGGTTAGGGAACGAATAAAAAAAAAGAATCGCCCGATTAGAATCTACTCCCGAGAATAGAATCGTTACCAAACGCGCCCTTATTGAACCAAATGAGTTTTGTTCGCTTCCTCAAGTTAAAGAGCAAATCATTTTTCACTGTCCGGATGAACCTGAAGGTGCTTTTGCTAAAAAAAATAGCAATCAAGGTTCACAATTAGAATGTAAGGACAGTTGCAATTTATTGAAAACTCCTGTTAAGTTCTGCCTTGGACGAAAGACAATCTCTACAAGAAATGTCAAGAAACGCATCTAAAAGTGCCTAACAGCAAGAGAATCTGTTTTCAATCTTTTCAATATGTTTACATACTTGGGTAATGAACATTATTTCCTGACCAGGACATCTCCGTCTTCAAAGCTTGAAGCATGTGAGCACCGTGAAAGGGTATATGATCACTAATCAGTTCATCATACCCCGTGTAACTGAATTTGGACGTGTTTCCACTTAAGCATTGTGGTTGGATTTGCATATCTGCCAAAAATCTGGCGTAATATAGTGTCTTTACATGATTCTAAGAAAGCTAAAGCACCAATTGATAATTTGATAATCTAAAATTAGGAAAGTATGCTACACAGACCGGGGCAACTCATCCTGCAGTTAACAGGAATTTCTAAAAGGCAAGCTAGTGAGAATACATGACATAACAATTTGCATTCAGCAGACAGCAAGCATCACAACACCATTCCTCCTCCAAATTCTTCAATGGTTTTTGTGGCAAGTGTTAGCGCATCAACAAAGGAGCTGAATGACGCTCGAAGAAATCTTGCCTCGACTGCCTCGAACCGTCTGCAATCAATACAGAGTGGAAACAAAACAGTGAATCTAGTTTGGTCTACTTGTCAACGATGACTAGAACTTGATAGGTATTGATGCTGTTTCTACTCTAGATGCTCATACACATGTGGCAAAGAAGAAAGTAGATTAAAGAGTGATAGGCGTGGCTTCGTCTGAGTAAGGTATGAGATACTCAGAAGACAAAACAAGCCTCAATTGAATTTCTCTCCAGACACATATATGCGTGTGCATTGTTAGTTAGAAACCCTCAAATTCCTGTAACTAGTAGTTGTGAAGAAGCTCACACTGAAAGCTTTCCATCAGAAACCGACATGTTCCTCTTCACTTTGTCTGGTTGCAACTGCCATTGAAAGGGAAAAAAAATCGCATAAGCAAAATTTTACGAACCATTAACAAACAAAAGCACTGAAGCACGCTAAAGATACCTCTTTATCGACAGCTAATGCTGCACAAACCATGGATGCTTTCTCATCGGACTCAAAATCCACTTGCAATTCACTGCAAAAGGGATGTGACTCCAAGAGTAAGGGAACTTACGCTATTAATGCGACAATTGTAAGGTTTAATATCCTGTTTTAGTGAGTTACATCCTCAAAAGTACACAAAGCATAACTGGGACGTGTCGCATGATCATTAAAGTGCAGGACATGAGAGCTATGAGGTCAATGTAAGATCTCATTCCGAGTACCGCAGCTATACCCACATTAGATTTGGTGATTATCTTTGCTTGCACTGTATTGCCATTTGTCTACTTACTGTAAAAAACTTTGATCTCAAGAATGATTATCTTAAAGTGGTGGTGGTGGTGGTGCATGGATAAACATATGCCAAAGGAGCCTGTCGAGTAAATTTGCTGGCACAGAGACAGGAAAATCGAAGACACTCCGTAGACAGTCCATAAAAATCTCATCTTGAACACGCAAGTTAGAAGCTTTCTTCTGCCAAGCCTCCGAAACTTACATGGCAACTCATGGTAAGCGACGATGCCTCTAAACAAGAATAAAAAAGAAGAAAGGACTTCATGGGTAACGAGACTAGTACGAGTTTGACAAGGACGCTCGGTTCGATCGCTGACCCAACATCAACATTCGCAACACATCAGTGACAGAAAAGATTAAAGACAAGAGGGTATAGAGTATGAATCAAGAAGATAGGAAATGGGTAGAGAGAGAGAGAGAGACAGACAGACAGAGAGACAGACAGACCAGCTGAATTCCCATGGGGTTTTCGGTTGGGCAGCCATTGGAGCTCCTCCTGCTTCGCAATTCAAGCTCCAAGCACGTGGGAAGCACAGGAACGGAGGCACGATAGATAGGGCAAGACGGAGGAGGCGAGGGTTTAAGCTTGAGCGAAACGACGAGGCGTATTTTCGGGAGCACAGAGAGAGAGAGGAGAAGAAGGGGCGGGCGTCGTTTTGGGCTCCAGGCCCAAGGATGGTGGGCCTGGTGGCGCTTCTTCATTGGGCCTTGATCCTAAGCCCGCCTAGTCGATCTGGGATTGGTCCACCAAACATGATGGGGACTTGAGTCCCACTCAGCTGGAGATTTCGAGAATTCATTGTGAACAAAATTCGATTTAGATCAAACCAATCAAAAGAAATAGTGATATTCGCATCCAACCTCCAAATGAAAAAAAAACATTCCATTAATTTTTTTTTTTTGCGGTGAATTTCATGATATGGAACGAGTTTACAATTTGATTTTACCTTCATAGATGTTTTGAATAGTTTGGACACATACATAATCTAAGAGGCAATATTGAAAGCGAAGCTCGACTGTGGGATATTGCCTATAAGCATCTTAAATCCGAAAGTAATATGAATTAATACGAATAATTTAGTCGAAGTAAAAGTGTTGAAGCTTTTCTAGCAATAATGACAAGTGATATTTGCCCTCGGAAAGTACAATAGCAGGATGTGAATGATATGTTTAATTGTCTACAATATAAGAGTTCTAGAAAATTACGAAAGAGTAATTTTGATTTTTTTTTTTTTTTTTTTGTTACTAAGAGATTCATATGTACTGAGGGATACTTCTTGAATATTTGGTGTCTAGTTACTACTAGGTACTCTTACAAGGCAGTAGGAGACTTGCATCTCTATGTTGGGGCCACCCTATCTGCTAGCTTGCCAAGTAACCTTTAGTGGGCTAATTTTTCACTTTAACATTTCGGTACTTGCACGCTCAACACCTTTAAGTTTTCCTATGTATATTTTGCTTTCTTGAGAAGAGGGAATATCATTTTAATGCTTTACATTATGAAAGTTTCAAGATTTTTTTATATTTATTTACAATTTTCAGGAAATTAGATTTAATTCTAAAGAGAAATTTCAAAAAAGAGTCTAAAGTATCTTAATTTTCTCAAATAAGGACCCAAGGTGAACATTGTTTTAAATAAGGGTTTAAAGTGACCAAATTGTTTTAGATAAAGACCGAACTGGCTAAATCGACTCAAATAAGGACCTTTGGCTGGCGGTGACTTTTCTAGATATTGGAGAAGGGATATTTTGGTAAAAAAAATTATAAATATATTTTGATTTTTTTTTCATCATTTTTTTCCTTTTTTCTCTTCCCTTGCCCAAACATGGCCGTCAATGGTTGGCTAAGGTCGCCCTCACAGGTGTCGAGCGGGTGTTGCCTCGCTTGAATTTGGCAGGGGTGTCCCTTGCCAGAGCTAGCAAGGGATGCCTACGCCCAACGCCACTAACTGCTGTCATGGCCCAATGTTGACAAGGGTGACCCTAGCCCTCGCCCAACTCACTGTTGGTGAGGGACATCCTTGCCCGATGTTGGTAAAGGTAACCTCCGCCTAGTGTCCTTAGAAGTTGGTGGCATTGGGCAAAGGCCACCAGGCTTGTGCAACAGCCACCTTTGCCCAAATCTATGAGAGGGCCACCGCCCTCTCCCCCCTTCGGTGAAGGCCAATAAGCCCTCGCCTTTGGTCAACCAGGTCGCTAGCCCTCCCTTAGGCGTTGGCAACCTTGCCAGCCTTTGTCGCTGCTCCATCGACGATAGGGTAGCAGTGCCAAGCGAGAGGAACACCCTCCTGCCTATGTTTTCTTTTCTTTTAAATTTTTTTTAAAATTTTTTTGAAAGGAAAAAAGAAAAAAAAAGAAAAAGACAAATTTGACTTTCATATTTAGTGAGTTCAAGCGCTTATTTGAAATTGACATATGCATTTAAGACTCTTATTTGAAATAAGGTTTAGTCTAAGCTCTTATTTGAGAAAATAATGGCACTTTGGGATCTAATTTGAAATAATATTTATTTTAGATCCTTAATCGGGATTTTTTCTGATTTAGATTTCGAGGAGAATAATTAATTTGATTTTGGTGAGGCTGAATATAAACGGCAAAAGGAAATCCGGCCGCAACGAAGGGGACACGTGGAGGGAACAATGTCGAAGAGTAGCAAGAAAGAAAGAGATATTCCGTAGGAGCAAGAAGAGTATATTCCTACAGCAGAAACAGCTTCCATTGGAAATGATTGGCCTTTGACGTCCCTTTCTTCTCACTCCATCCCTTCTCTCTCTCCTCTCTCCTCCTCCTCCTTCTTCCTTCTTCGCGAAAAGGGCACTTGCGCACGAGTCATCTTCGTCTCCATCTTCATCCTCCGCCAGCAGCGGTGACCACCTCCGGCAAGTTCTCCTCTCTCTCTCTCTCTCTCTTGAGTATTATTATGCATATGGCTCTGTTGAAGTTGCATGAAGAGGAGCATCCTCCAGCATCGTTCATGGCTCCCTCGTCTCTCTTTTGTTTTGGATTCTGCCTTCTCTGAGAGTTTTTCTCTACACCCCGTTTTCTTTTTTCTGCTGCTGAATTGCAATTTAGTCAGAGAGAGCTGGCTCGATCCCATGATTCGTTATCTTCACGACTCTTTTAAGTTTACATAATTCATCCGCACGATTCGCTCTTTCCTTTTGTTCTTTTCTGCTGCTTGTATCATTCGGGTTTGCCTTGTTTGAATTTGCTTGCACGGTTGATCCGAATCGATCGGTTGTTCCTGCCTTGTCTGTTCGTTTCGACGAACGCTTAGTTCGAAAGTTTCGAGATTTCCTCGACCGCGACATGTTAAGAGATATCCTTAGTCCATCTGCGACATACCCGAATCCGAGCTTTCGTGTTATCGAAACGAAAGGGGCCAGCTTGTTATTAGGTTGGTGAAATTGCACGACACGGCACGCCGTGCGGCATAAGCAAAAACCTTGAAAGGTTTCCCTTCTTAATCTTCTACCTTTCGCTTCTTACATGGTCAGCTCGGCTGCAATAAATATCAGCCGCCTGATAGCTTGATTGTTTCATTAACTTTGCATGATGATCTCTTCATCACCTTCTTCTGCCTTAAGGAACTACGTGAAATCTCAGTTCCAGAGTCTCTCTTCTATATCGTCTTCGAAATTGAGTTATTATTATACATGGCTGATTGATTGTATCTCCATGCCAGAACTGCTGGAAGAAGTCCCATCGCTGGCACTCCGTCAACATATTTCCTCAGTCGGTACGGTATTTTTCTGCGTTAGTTATGGTTTAACAGTTGGTCGGAGCTAGGAAGGGCAGCGTTTAACCTGAGGGGCTCAATTTTTGCATTGCGATTAGATAACTTCATTGCATTGCTTGCTATGCTAGGAATATCAAGTCCAGAGGCTCAAGATTTTAAATAATCAGCAGATGTCTTAGAAAGCATTCCGTATTACAGAGAGGGAAATTTAAGCCTCTCTGTCTCTTAGATACAAAATTATTTTCTCAATCTCGACTCGCATGGAAGACAGAACCCGGAAAACTCTTTGAGTTCCTTCTTGTCCTCCCGTTTGAAAATAACCGCCCGTGAATTGGCCTCTCTTGTTTTTCTTAACTCCCCAATTTCCGTTTGTGGTCAGATAAAATGATAGTTTGCTCAACCGAGCCACCTGCTCCGGTAAATAAAGAGTGATGGCGATAAGGTAAAAGATCAGAAAAACCTGCAACAAAGTCATATAAACACGTGAGACGTCGGATAAACAGGGGAACAAACGATAAGTTACGTGTTGAACGTAATCAATGGCGAAATGTAGAATCACCGGTGAAAAAGAGGCTTCTCTGAGTGTCGCTACGTCAGGGAAGCTCCGACTTTGACAGGCTTGAGGCTTCGTATGGCTTTTCTTCCATATTCAAATACCAACACAAACACGCTGAAGAAGTACAACAGGATAATGTGTAGCCTCTCTAGTATGCTGTACGTGAGAGAGACACTGCTTCCTCCTCCGGTGTTATTAACTAATGTGAATTTTGTACTTATCCACCCTAGAAGAAAAATGTTGGCAAATTCATCAGTAAAGAGGTGAGTCAGATTGGCTATTTCCCTCTGACCAACAAAAAAAAAAAAACTGCACATTTCCTCCTCAACCGTTTCAAGTGCTGAAACATGTTCAGATTTTCAGAAATTCTCTGTCAGCAGAACTAATGAGCAATGAGACTTTCAACTATCATACGATGAATTGCCCATAAGATTGCTTTGATTTGGTCAGGTGAATTTAGGTAGATAGCTTTGATTGGGGAAGGGTCCAAATGCTGAGCCTTAAGAGCTCCAACATAAGGCTAGCCTGTAGTCGGGGACTTTCCATGTACAAAAAAGGCGTAAGCTTAGGAATTCTTGCTTCGGTGCCAGAATAGCATGTATAATTAGACAGCCTAGACATTGTGCATCAACAATCCCAGCAGAAATACAGTGGGAAGGTCAGGAAACCATATTATTGTAGTCCTTCATGAAGAATCTCTTTGCGTTGTATTCCACGAAGTTAGCAACATGCAAAATTGAGTCAATTGAGGATAGAAATACTCACCAGGTCTTTTCGTGGGCAAGTTAGTCCAGTCCTCTGCGCTGACCTTCATTTCGGATGCCTTGATCAACTCAAGAAGAGCTTGATTGACCTGAAACGTCCGATTAACTCACTGATTTCCTAGGTAATTTGAGAACGTGCTTTGATAATCAATTTGATGAGACCACAGTATAAATTGGGAAAACTATGGCAATATACACTTCTGTATCATTGTCATTTCTCAAAATCTGAAAGCCACTAGCTAGTAACTGAGGAAGCTCAATTAGCTGGTCAGTACATTACTAAGACACAGACTGAATCAGGGAATGTTTTGAGATTCTAATATAAATCCCATGAAAAAAATTGAACCCACTGTTCTTCTTGTAGTTCAAAACCAATAGTAAAATGAGAGAAATTGTAGTATTCTCATGAGCCATATAAGTCAACATCTTCAACATCCAAGTCACTACAAGAATTAAATTGTTTCGCACCAAAAATGCAGTCTTTTAAAAAAATTTCCCCGGAGTGTTTCACCTGTTCTAGGACCCAGTTGGTCATGGTATGCAGCAACCCATAGAGCAAAGCTTAGTCCACCCATTCACATTCCTATAAAATATCTGGTAGAAGTAGACCGTTACCTCTTCAGTCTTCTCATGACTCACTAGATGCCCTCCATGAAGGTCTACCATTCTAGCGAATGGGTGGAGCTTCTCTGCAAGTCTCCTTGCATAATACATCTGTGCTATGACATCATGCCTAACGCCGACAAAAATGAAGTTAAATCAGCGTACTTCTCTGGGGAAACATCATGTAATATGTAGTCAACTGGATCCTGGAGGAGCCATCTCCATGAGATATGGTATTGGAAAAAAAAAAACAACATGCAAGACGGAAGAATTCCAGAGAAATAAGAGACAAGCTGAAGCTGCTCAGAAATTGGATTTTACATGAATGCCAGAAATAGGATTTTAGATGGACGCCCAACTTATGTATTTTTCATTATAATCAACTTAGTATGACATCAAAAAATTTGGGGTAGATTTCCCATGACTACCCATTTGTGTGTCTTCTGCATTTATAGTGATTGCTCAAGTTAAGCCATTCTAATGTCTGAAATTCTGAAATGCTTTTCCTCTATTAGGATGTTGTTCTCCTGGCCTCTGCAGGATCCTCCTTCACATTGCTACTAATGCTATCGTATACACAAACAGTGTTGGAGTCCTGAAAGAATAAAACAAAGGCTTAGCATGTCTACGCTACCTTCCATGGATGACGGACACAAGGAATCCAGTTGAACGTATCATTTCAATCTCTGTCGGGGTCACTTTATGTCTCCAGCAAGCATTGACTTGACCCTCAAAGCCATTAGGGGATTGCATCCCATTGGCTGATATGGCTTTGACATATTCCTGCATGATGGACGAGTTTGCCATTGAAGTCAACTTTCAATGCCATAACATGTCAAGGATCAAATATGGCAAAGTTGTGTTTCAAAGTAGCATTGAACCTTATGTATAGATATCAAGCAAGCCAATCAGACAAGCATCTAAGCTCAGAGATAAAGATTGGCTTGGCAACTCGGGGCAGACTACTCTTCTGAAAAAAGTTTCAAGATGCACTAAGGAATATAAATGGTGGTCCTTTAATGCGAGGTGGCTGTTGCAGTGCTTGGACATGCCTCTTTCAGTTCAGAATGCAAAAAAAGGAACAATCAGAGGAGCCTTAAATTCATTTGCAGATTTCGTGGATATGCAACCTTTTTTTCAAGGCCATGATACATGCCTTTAAACTTGATGATTTTGAGGTTCCAACTCTATTTCTTAGGCAATCTTGCTGGCTTATTCATGCCATTTTCCTTTACAAACGCAAAGTTCTAAACATGTTTGGAAAATATCCTGCGGGCTGACCTTCAGACATGGAGCCTTTGAGGTTCCAACTTAAATCATGTGTGCTGCCAAAAAAGCATGTCCATTTAACGAACCACTAGACAGTTAAAGTCACTCCATTTTGTTCATATAATAAGTTAAATGAAGCCTTACTACAGGATTCAACCTAGTCTGGCATCTCTTACTTGGTATAGAATTGCCCTCCGGGTGTTAGACCCTACGTACTCCTCCAGATACTCCTGCAAACAAGAAAGACCAATCAAAGACTGACTAAATAAAATACTTGCAGAAAGGGAAATGGCCCTAATGTTCCTAAAATCTATCTGTGTTAAACGCTTTCCTATAAATAACGCCATCACATTGACAGACTTTAAAATTATTTATTTACCTTTGAGTAGTGAGTGTCCAAGTCCACGGCTGCCCTCTGTTCCGGAGTTTTCGCCCTCAAGAAACGAAATGCGATGGATACTGTTTTTCGGTCAAGCTAAGAAGGATGGGGAATAGGGTCAGCTAAAGTTCATTCAGTCAAGACGTGGGATATTAAAAAAAATGATTGGCTTTTGTTGTCAGAGAATTTTCAGCCAAGTTGACACTGGTCCTGTGTAGCAGTAACTTACAACTTACAACAGGAAGTTCTTTATAAGAGAGAGAGCGCATCTTGCTCAATCGAAATCTCCATAGAACTATGCTACCTCGATATCAGTGGATCAAATATAAAATCCCCAAGAATTTGACTTCACTAATAGACCGGTGCAACTTGACGAGTTCAACCATGTGACTGTATAGAATATGGATTATCAAATGATTTCAGACCAAAAAGTGCCACTGCATATTAAAATCTTTTCACATGTCTCTATGTAATACTCATCTTGTTAATTCAGCCTGAATAGACATTATTGCACTAGATGTGAGATCTCTGGTTGCCAAGACCTAATCATCAACAATACCGACATTAGGATACTGTTTAATGAACATCTAATCAATAAAGAGAATGGCATCCTGTATATGGCCCGATTGTTGGTATGTATTGCGCGACTACATCCTACTAGTGCTTGCTATGTAAGTATAAACCTTGAGCTGGTTGCTTTGATGGACATTGACTCAAAGCGAAACATTTTGAAAATTCACAGGTACTTATCAACTCCATACATCGGCACAACATGGTCAAGGAACAAGGATTACAATTTCGGGGAAAAAAAAAAGGAGACATTCTACCTTGGGAAAACATTCGAAACCTCCACCAGTTACATTAAGTACAGCTAGTGAAAGAATTCTGCTGGGCACCATAGCAGCCAGTTTGCAAGCAATCATCGCCCCTGTTTCACAACCAATCTAAATTGAATTATCAGAAAAGAAAAACAAAACTGCACACATTGAGATTCTTGGGAGATTGATTGCCCCAAATAAATCTAGCCTATGTTCTAACAGATTGGGTTGCTTTCAAATGCAAAAAGACACTAAAATGAAACCACCAGAGTGTCAAAGTTCAGGTGAAGTGAAGGGTCAGAGACTCACCCATTGAATGGCCAAAAACGTGGGCTTCTTTCCAGCCCAAATGATCCATTATTGCAATAGCATCCTTTGCCATAATCCTTGTTCTGCACCAATCATTCCCAATATTATTGAACGATGAAGTCAACTTTGGCTAGGAGCTACATTATTTAGTTGGTTGTGAACACGTATGTCAGGAAAAGTCAACCAAATCCTCAATCTTCGCAATTCAACGTTTTGCTCATTCAAACCACGAGTATCCATCTCGCATCAGATGACACAATAAATAATTCAGAGGGGGGGTACTTACTCCTCCCTACTTTCAGTAAAGAAATAAGGAAGTAATCGTTCAAATGAAACAGCTTTAAAAGCTGGGAACAGCTTTTAAAGCTGAAAATGAAGTCAAGTTACTTTTTCAACAGCTGAAACAGCTTTAAAAGCTATGAACCTTAAGCGAGAGACAACCAAAGAAGCTTATGAACGACCTACGAAAGGAGAGGACTTCAAATAATTCAATTTTTTTAACGTTGAGTCATTATCAGGTTAAGAAAAGCGTCCCACGAAATGCAAGAAAAGTACTATCCCACAACTTCATCAATGCCAGTGCAATATACAGATGGACGCAAACGCACAGCAAGAGGCATCGCCATCATCCATCACCATCGACGATCCTGCATCAAACAAACGAAAGGAGAACTCACGTGTACGATGATTTCTTGGTGGGAACGGAGCTCCGCCCCATCCCGCGGTTATCGAAAGCGCAGACCTCGATCCCGCTGCCGCCCCCGCCGCTCTCATTGTCATCTCCGCCGTCGACGGCGGCCGCCGCGGAGTCGCCGCCGCCGTCGCTGGGCGCGTCCGTGCCGGCCAACCCCCTAATCTGGGGACCCCAGGACTCGTGGGTCCCGGCCAGTCCTGCCCATCGACCCCGCACCAGATCAAGAACCATCAATCGACATCGACCCACATAAAGATTCAACACCCCCGGCAATGAAAAACCAATCAAAATGGGAACCAAGAAACCAAGAACGTCATATGTTTACCAATGATGAGGAGGACCTTGACGGGTCCGCGGCCGTACGTGCGGTAGAAGAGCTTAATGCCATTGTTGCGCACCTCGCAGAACGGCATCCTGCGCCCCCTCCTTATCCGTCGGCAGGCGATGGAGAATCAGAATTATGCTGTTCCTTCCTGCCTTTTCTTTCGTCCTTCCTTCCTTCCTTCCTTTCGGTTTCTTCCTGGTGCTGGAGAGGATCACAGCTAAAGGAGGAACATCCAGGATTGGGCGAGCGTGAATTAGTTGTTGAGAAACATCACAGCGAGAGAGAGAGAGAGAGAGAGAGAGAAGAGAGAGAGAGAGGGGAAGATCGGCAGGCGTGCTGCTGCATATATGGCGAATGATTTTCTGGAAGGGGTGGTCGGCTTTCAAAGTCAAAGTTCGACGTCGGGACGGAGACGCCGTGAAGAACATATCCTTTTCCCTTTTTTTTTTTTTTTTTTTTTTTTTTTTGGTAAATTTTAAAAAAAAAAAAATTGTTATTTTTCTATGAAATTATTAGTTGGAGTTGAGGTGGCAAAAGGTACCGGTTTAGCGCTCTTTTGCTTCCTTCCTGTATCGTCCATTGTGAATTGTATCTTCTTTTTCGTTTTAAGATTCTTGTTATTTATAGCCATTAATTGAGCTTCTTCTGTTGGAACGTGTTTGGAAAAGGTCTAATCAGGAATATTGTTGGATTCCGATATTTGGGATTAAAGGTCTTTTTTTTTTCCCAATTGATCTCATAAATTCGGTGGAAAATGGTAAACAATAGATGCTCGATTTTTATTGGGAGTGATCAATTCCAGAAGGAGTACCTCTCCGGCTTGGAATTTAGAATCTACTTTGTCGGAGTTGATTCTAAATTTTTGAGATTGAGAAAGAATCAACTCTATTACCATGGAGATGATCGGAGTATTCTTTTTTGTTTTATTTTATCTTTTGTAAAATATGCATGTACCAAACATGAATACGATTTTTTCTACTTAAGGATAAGATGTCATCCAAATTTAATTTCAACAAATATTTTCTACTTTTAATAAAAGAGTAAAATAACTTACTTTGGGTTAAGGGTAAATTGGTTCAAAATCGATTTAATTTCAAATTCCGCACTTAGTTGTTCTTACAAGTATCGAGTTCTAGGTTTCCCGATTCAAGGAATAAATTGGGGTAAGTATTTTCTATATTGAATCCACCACTTGACATTAACATAGTTCAACCAAAGAAAAAAACATTAACATAAAAAAATACATGGGCAACCAATATAAGCGGTCCTTAAATTTTTACCCAACATGATTCCTCAACTTTAAATTTATTCAATGTGATTTTTAAACTTTAAATTTGTTCGATGTGAATTCTAAATATTGAAAATTCATTCTCATTGTTGATCTTACAACTTTGTAACAACAAACAGAGAGGTTGGTGACAATAAATGACCGCCTCCATCACATTAACGAAGGGCGAAACACTAAATTTTTTAGTTTAATGTCATGGGAGAATGCATTTCAAAATTTCCCTAACTTTTAAGAAATAAAAAGAGTCATGTAGAATTGGTCTTACCAGTAACTACCACCTCGTCCTTCTCCATCAATAACATCCGCGAAATAATGACGCACCACCTTCCACATGTCATCGTCATTACCAATAGCGGCAAATCCCACCGTCTTCGTAATGGCATGATTGTACTGTACTATGAGAACACGTTCTACCCTAAGACTTCGATGCAAGATTCAATTATATTCTCACTACAAAGAAACTAATAAGTATGACCATTGATTGCTAGTGACATTACTAACGAGATAGTACTAGGGGTGTGCAACGGAAACCGCCCGAACCGGAACCGGACCGAACCGGACCGGACCGGCCGGTTTTGGGCGGTTCCCACGATCGGCGGTCCGGTTCCCGGTTCCTAATCTTGGAACCGGCGGCCGGTTGGTCCGGTTCCCGGTTCCAAGGTGGGAACCGGACCGACCGGACCGAACTAAATTTTTATATATAATTTATATTCATATAATATATAAACACATATAATATATGAATATTATATATGAAACTTATTGCAATTGGAATTGCAATTTAGGTAACAACCTTTTATGTGGCCAAGAGACCACCAAAACTCTTGTTGTTACTCTTTATTTATAGAAAAAACTCTCCTCATGCTCACGCTCTCTCTCTTGCTCCCCTCACTTGCAAACGACAAGGCACTTCAAGCCTTAAAAAGTCTTATATCGACTAAACATTCAAAGTATAAAAGAGAGATTGTCTATAAAACCTAAGCCAAGCACAACCTTTAATCACGTTGTTCATGGGTTTTATGCTTAAAATTAAGCATGAAACACATAAACTATGATTGATATTTACACAAGTGAAGTTTGAATATTTTGCACGTGGAAACATATGTGAGTAGTTTTATTAAATTGCTCGGAAACCGAATTTGATTGATCGGTCCGAAGCATGATTATTCTTTAGTGAATGGTCATTCTTTAGTGAAAAAAGAAAGTACCAATTCTTTTGGACCGAACCGGACCGGACCGGAACCGATGGTTCGGTCTGGTTCTCGGTCCTAAGACCAACGGTCCGGTCCACGGTTCCCAAAATTGGGAACCGATTCTCCCGGTCCGGTTCCCGGTTCCACCTTGGAACCGGACCGAACAGGGAACCGATCATCCCTACGAAATACTATTGCCCCGAGGGGCCCTCATCGAGCACATTGTCAACCATATAAAGTGAAAATCCACATCCATACACGGTAATGGTCGGTTTAGAATCAAAATAGAGATTGGAGTTAAAAGGGAAATCGGGAGGTTACTCCAAGCACGCTGGATTTGGAGAAAAAAACGATTCGATTGAGAGATGCCATCATGCTCGTGAGGCAAATGCCAAACGACCAAGACGAGTCGGCTTGACAAGTGAGTACAAATTTAGGCTTCTCCTTGAGCATTCACTTGTTTTCATGTAGCCTCTTACAACCACAACTTCCAATTCTCATTTTTGTCCGCTTCTTCCCTGTTCCATTTTTTCATCCCCACCTAATTTCGTTTGCCAACGTTTGTGGAGAACCACGTGCCAAGCACGTGCATGATCGCCTTAACTTGGCTAGTTTGCCCCTTCCTTAAAAAACAACAGCTGGAAAGAAAATTGAAGACTCCGTCGCCCCCCCGATGATTTTAAGCAGCCATTTTCCTTAATTTATACTATTGCCCTTAGAGCTAGTCAACATGAGAGTGGAAGCTAGAAATAATTGATAACAAAATGGGTTCAAAAAGCAAAGCCTGTAGGAAATTTATCCATAAAAAAATCTAATGAGGTAGGCCAAAATAAGCATGAAGATCAACTGGGTCAGCAAAGCAGATGAAAAGTCAACCCCCTTTTTTTGAACCGCTTTTTCTTTCTATGGCGGTCCAATTAACATCTTCTCGAAACAAGATGACCGAAGGCAACGTGTGGAAAAGCACGGAAGGCTTCACTTTGAGTTTTCATTTTTTTGCACTGATTGAGAATGAAAGTCGGGAGCAACTGGTTTGTTTTTCAATAAACTAAAACGGGCTATTAATTACGGTAGAAAGGGTCTACGTCAAAACCGACATATTCACGCTGACAAGTGACATGCAATCAAATTATATGAAAAAAGGCACATTACACGCGCCTATCTTTTTTAATTAATTACATAAGTACAAGAAAAATAAGTAAGATTATTTACTAGGTTTTCTCGATAATTTAAAGGTGCCTTCAAGATTCCTGAGCTATCCCTACTGTTGACTCTATCGACAATTGAAGAAAGACAGCATTGCATCTCTAAACAATATTTAACATGACATTTGCACAAGCTTTGGTGAAAGTAACGCCCGTTTACCCCTGTGAAGCCAGCTTACTAGTTAAAAGGAAATTCTCTAAACCGTCAAGTAAAAATAATAAAATGTTAAGACCCACCCTAGTTCTAACTCGTATCTTACCTGTACATGGTGACAGGTTGAAGCAATATCAATAAGATAATGGTGGAATAACCATCTAAAAAATCATAAACCTAACTCATGCCAATTTAGTTCTACACTTTAAATTGGTGTTATTTTTTTGTCAACGACTGTACCAATTTAATTTTAAACTTTTTAATAATTGATCTATGTAGTCATTAAATAAAATCAATTTTGACCAAAAATTGATAGTATGGATGCCCACTATTTTATTTGACATGACCAGAGATCGCGCGGACAATTTTGCAAAATTTTAAATTTTCTGATTTTTTTGTCGATAGGGATGCCACCCAAGTTCCCTCCATGTCGTGGCTCTTCTCGTTCAAGCCACACGGTACGTAATATAGACTGGACGTGGCGGCTTGGATTCTGGTTCAGGCTACGCTCCAAGCCAGCTATATAACGTAATTATCCTCGATGCATGGGCCGACAGTAAACGCCACATTAACATCAATGCGTCTGGAGTTACAGGTCTTACCGGAATCTGGCGTTTTACTCATTCCTAGGTTTTTTTACTCGTTTCCCTATAGTCCTCGTCTGTTTTAATGCGAGGGACCCTGTTTAGGAATAGCCTTGTTGCTTTGCTTCGACCATGGGATTTTCAATTGAGAAGCTGAAAATGGCAGGTCAAAGTCCATTGGAAACCGAGAGCACCTGAAATCGCGGGCTCTTGCACTCGAGTTGGCAATCACCCGATCCAAGGCCATCAGCACTCCGATTAAACATTACCGATGATAGTCATTAAATAGCGAATTTTACTTTCTGGGTTCCGAAAGAGCATTCGCAGTTTCTGGGCATGCTCTTCCCCCAGAAGTATCAAATGTTAGGTTAAACATAGTGGACCGGAATGAAAAGGGAAACACCAACACAAGAGTTGGCAGAGGACATGGAGTGTATGCTAATTGCAGATTCACGAAAGGCACTGCATTTCTCATCCCGAGGGAAAATTGAATATAAGACAAAAAGCACTGCATGTACAGTAGCAGCCAAAAAGGATCAGGGGGTGATTCCCACAGGTGGAAACCACATCCTCCTCAAGAAGGATTAGAACGGGTTATGACCCAACTTTTGGAACTAAGCTCCCCATCACTTTGACGTCGGCCAGCATATACTAATTGCAAGTCTGATTGGGAGACGAACTCTCCGAGGAACTAGCTTCACCTCAAGAAGCACTAAAATAGGTTCTACTGTTAATTGCCATTTCTAGAATAACTTCAAGGTCCATCTTCTTGAGCTGGAAATTGAGGAGACACGAAAGAAGCATGTTGTTGCAGGTTAGACAAAAAACAATATCTGGAAACTTTCAGGTTAAATGAGAAGTACACAAATAAAGGAGTCAGTTTGTGCCAGTTTTGTTGCAAAAGCAGATGCGAGTGTGCAAAAGAGCAAAAGAGAGCCTTACTGCTCAAAATGAAGCCTTGCAGCAGACTCTGGGCTCTCTCAGCCTGCTCTGGAGTGCCCGATATCTTTATTACCTTCTGAGTTGCTTCTGGTTTATCCTCTAGCAGGATTACACTAGCCCCTGACAACTGCTCCAAGCAAACTCAGTCACGGATCAAACATTTCACCACTTCAACCAGATGATATCAGGTGAATGTTGAAGAATTGCAAACTTACCTCACTTATCTGAGTCAGCTTGCTTTTGGATTTTGCTATCAGCTTTGGAGCTGCATACTCTGGTATAACAACTTCGAGGGTACTCCGTGTGACAAGCGTAACAGCAGGTACTCTATGGAAAAAGAGGGGGGCACATTTATACTGCAGAAAATTTGGCAACATTGCTGTGGGAGGTTATCATATATGCAAAGAAATTATTACCTGCTCAAGCTAGGGGCATCCTCACGACTCTCACATTCATTATACCTTCCCGTCTCAGGAGCAGAACTCCCATTGTCCTACAAATTGTCATTTGAAAATGAGTAATACAAAGAGTCAAGCTGTCCCTCAAAAAGCAATTATTACTTCGTTATATTAGATCTGCATTTAAAGTAACCTCGGCATCTGACTTGCCAAATGAAAAATGAGAAGAATGTCTTCCACAAGTGGAACCAAGGATGACACTCAATGCTTCAGCTTGTCAGTATCATGTAGAAAGCCCATGAAGAAAAGGGAAATCGAAGTACAATAATAAGCCAAGCACAACCCAACAACTAAAGAGACTAACAAAATCAGAGGGAAAACTAGGAAGAATAGATGATGTGCTGAATCTTTGACATGGGCAACCTTTGATGGCTGTGCTGTTGCAAAATTTTGCACTCCCTGCTGGGTTGCTGTCACAGAAGTGGGTAGAGCTTGAGCTTCGCGATTAGGAATACTATTGGAAGGAATCGGCTCAATTTCTGGAGGAGGAGGTGAGTCTTTTTCAGAAAGTTCCCTGTAGAAATGGTTCCGTAATATTGATGTCAACTCAACAAGGGCTTCCCTAGCTGATTTTATCTCCCCTACAATCTGGAGAAGGAAGCAACTAAATAAAATTAATCCCGTCGGTTTGGCTGTTCACAGGTACACAACTTAAAGTAACACGAAAGCCCATGTGGGATTGACAATATCCATAAGCAACACAAGATAGAAACAGAATGCACATAGAGGTGAGAGAGTGCCCATACATTGACCTTCCCAGAATAGAGATATCAAAGGCACCAAAATGGAGAATCGGGATCTAGAACCCTAGTTCGAGGACTTATCTTGCACACAAATGGTAAGCAATGCATTTAATTAATCTTTGGGACTTGCAACAAGCTCAAGACCAGCATGCAAGTTAAGATACAATCAGCATGCATTAGCCATTCCAGTAATCAGTAGCCTATGAACCAAACCTGAACAAGCTCATCATCTGCAAAAGCACCGCCAGGCAGATCTCCTTTTGGAAGAATCTGTACACTTGCACCGGTCAATTTTTTTATCTCATACAGAAGTTCGTCTTTTCCCCTTAGGCACCCAATATCACTAGATGGCACAAGTAACCTTGTGGTTATAATGTTGTCTTTATCAGGAAAAAGATCAACAATCTGAGTTTGGATGTGCAACAAAGCTTCTTGGGCTGGAAAAAGTTCATCATCAGGACCCTAGTCAAACAATTAAAACAGAAACCTTCTCAGAAATTTACAATTCCCATCCTAATTTGAAATTCTTATGCTACCATGTTTGAGCTGTAAAACGCAGAATCTTTCAATTCCAATTGCACCGCATCAGATAAAATGAATCTCTAGACAGAAAAAACAAGTTTCTGAAAGGCAATTACCTCCTCAGATGAAATAACAATCACTTGTTCATCTGAGCCAGCCACAGGGTCACAAATCCTAACATCCACACCAACATCATTTCTTAGTAGTTCGATAATTCCGACAGATTCTCCAGCAACCTTATCTATCTTTCCAATTGGACATAAGATTCGAAACACAAGTTCATCCCCATCCAGTGGCTGTGTGTCATCAGTCATGTGAACAGCCTCAGACTCTGTTGGTAAACCAGATGAACGAGAGATGTAGTTATTGCTTCTTGCACTGGTGAGACTGGGCCGTGAACTATATGAAGTCCCATCGCCAGATGAACGGCGTGTTGAGTTGTTTATGTGAGGAATGAACTCATCATCAGAAGGGAACCGCTCTGGTGAATGTATTCTCCCATGAATATGAGTGCGGTCACGATGTTGACTCTCCCTCAAGCGATGTGAAATAATTGATATTGCATGCTTCACAGCATTCACATCGCCTACAACCTATAGGTGATAAATGGAAATTAGAGACACATCAAAAAATAATCTCAACTTCACAATGTGAGGTAGACCATTTAGATATCAAGGCAGCATCAGCATACACAGTTATCAGAAGCTGAAGTGTCAGATCCTTTCGTTCCAATTATTACTCTCCAAGGTTTCTTGAAGATCATAGATATTGATAGAAAGTCCAACCCAAATGCACAGATACTTTGATGCTCAACACAACCAACAAATATACTGAATTTATGTGTTCATCTTCATGAACCCTCGTTAAGGCAGTTTGCACAGGTGATTCACGAATCAAAATACTCCGGCAAAAAAATACGAATGTCACTGTAGTCCGTTGAGAATGAATAAGGGGAATTTAGAATGACATGGCAAATATTTAGGGACAACCAATCTGATAAATTTGGTCCTGCATGAGGCATTGGCCAAAAAAGAACAATGCATTCAACTGATTAAATTTATACCCTACAAATGGCAAGAATCATAGTGAGCTACTAATTCATTACAGAAATTCAACAGTGAGTACATGATAGACAAAGTTGAAGATTTTGAATAACCCCCCTCCAAAAAAAAAAAAAAAAAAAAAAAAAAATGATTGCAAGCAGCGATGTCAGGGATCAACATTTAACAACCATCAATGGTTACAGGCTAATCCATGGAAGTCTTCTTCTCTCTTTGGAATAGACATGTAACTCGCAAAGTCTGAACATGCATTCGATTGCTTCACTTAGCTATTATCATCCTCTGTGATTCTCAGATTGGTGAGTTAGTTTAAGTCATACTACATTACACAAGTAAGCTGCTCCCTGCTTCAACATAGAGAAACCTGCATTCTGAATTAAAGCAGGGAGGAGCTTTGACATTCTGTAGACAAGTCAAGGGTTTCAGGAACAGCAAAACGCTAAAACTGAAATTCATTAGAAGCATTTAAACCCTTCATGGCCATTAACTGCGAGTCCAGAGACAACATAGCGATTATACTAGACTTCCCTCATTCAATGCCTTAAAAAGGAAAATTCTAAAGGATAGATATGTCCAACTCCATCAAGCGGTTGGCATTTTACTTCTCATTGACAGATCATCTGTGAATCGCCCATTTCATTATTTTCCCATTGAACAGATTATTATTTTGGATTAGCATCTTAAGTAAGGATTTTGCCCACACTTCTGATGAGGGCCAAATAAAGAAAGGTCCGCACAAGCACCAAAGAGCAAGTGGAAACATCCGTGACTACGTTCACAGCCCAAGGTCACCAATCAACCCACAAACGCACACGCAGATTGTCCAATCAGTTCAGCATTCGTAATCATCTCTCCCTCACGACCGAAAGCTTAAGTTCTGTTAATTTTTTTTTTCTTTTTTTGCTTTTTAGGCCTAATTGAATCTGCAAACCTGAACAATCTCCTCAGCCATGGTAACGCATCGAGGCAATGTGTGATCTCGGGGCAAAATCCTAATCTGAGTCTTGGTCTCAACCCTCATCTGCTCAATTATCTTCCCTCCTTTCCCCAACAAGCTCCCCACATGCATCCTCGAGACAACGAGCCTCGTCACCGCCCGATTCCCGCCCCCTCCGTCCTCGTACTCCCCACCGTTATACGCGTCACTCTCGATAATCCGGTCGTGAATCAACAGCAGGGCCTCCTGCGCGGGCGAGAAGGTCGGCATTCGCCCGTCGGGGTCCCGCCTCCGCGTGTCCGAGATCTCGATGATCCGCTCGCTGTCCCCGGCGACGAGCTCGTGGACGTTGATCCACGCGCCCGTGTGCTGCCTTATGGACTTGATGATGGACCCGGACTTGCCGATCACGCCCCCGGCCTTGGCGTCGTGGCAGAGGATGCGGTAGCTCGTGGTGACCATGAGCGAGGAGTCCTGCTGCCGGCCGCCCCCGCCGCCGCCCCCGCCGCGGTGCCGGTGCGGCGCGGCGGCGGGGCCGGGGGAGGAGTGGTGGTGGTTGTACCGGGGCTTGGCCCTGCCCAGGGCCTCGGAATCGTAGTCATTATCGTAGTAGTAGCTCCTCTTGGATCTGGATCTCTCCATAGCTAGGGTTCGGGGTTCCAGCGAAGGACACGTGTTCGGAAGAACATCATAAGTCAGTGACCGTCATGATCAACTCCGCCGTCACGACGTCCAGCAGGTCCGGTTCAAATCCGACAGCCGCCGATCTCTCGCCGCGGGGCCAGCTTAGGGTTTCGCTGCTCGCTTCTTTTTCGGTCCGGACAATGCTAATGGAGGGGAGCTCGATTTCGAGATCGAGCTCCGGTTCAGCTTTCTCGGAGAAGTAGGTTTTCGCGGCCGATCGAGAGAGGAATCGCGCCGCCGGAGGAGGAGGAGGAGGAGGAGGAGAGCCGATCGAGCCTTTTTTTGTTGGGGTTTTTCACTGCAGCAGCTCTCCTTCAGTCGAATCAGTCGCCGTGTGATTTGGTAATTTTACTGCTGCTTTGCTGCTACTGCTGCTTGCTGCGAAGGCGAAAGCGAGAAAGTCGAAAGTCGTGAGGGGGCGTACGTTGTCGGCTAGGCAGTGTCGTTTTGCGGGGGTCGGTGTGCGCTTTAATGGAGGGAGCGAGAGGGGTTGGCGGGTGGTGGCACGCGCGACGTGATTGGCTCGACGCGTGGGGTTAGAGCGCGAATAGCGGCGCGTGTCCTTCAAACGCCGCCCTTTTGAGGTTACCGCTACGTACTTCCTTAAGACGCTGGCATGCTTGGCGATGCGTCATTTCTCGGAAAGTAAATACTTCCGTACATTATTGTATTAAATATAGAGATACGTGCAACACAAATCCTAAAACTTACAAGGAAAATACAATTCAGTCCTAAAACTTACAAAAAGTGCAATCGAGTCCTAAAATTTGTCAAATTGATTCAATTGAATCCTACAGTTAACGCCGTCAAACTGAGTAACGGAAAAGGCTGACGTGGCGCTGACGTAGTATTTTAAATGATTTTTTATTATACACGTGGCTTTTAACATTATTTTTATTCTTGTTTAAATTAGATTTAAAAACAGAAAAGAAAAAGATAATTTTATTTAAAAAACAAAATCTGTGCAAAAAAAATAAAAAGGCACCGATGGTGCTTCCGCCGTCGCCCATCGCCGAGTGGCGGCGACGGTCGCCGGCCCAGGCGGGGGTGGCTGCCCTCGCCGGCGAGGCCTCGCCGCCCCCGGGCGAGGGCCGGCCACCCCCGCCAGGTCGGGCGAGGATGCTCAGATCTGGGCACGCGCGGCCCAGATCTGGGCGTCCCCAACGCTGGATCGGGTGGAGTCGTCGGTGGCGGCTGGGCGACGACGGTAGTCCGGTGTAGCGATGGCGTCAAGGGGGTCAGCGGTAGGACGTCGGGGAACGATAGCAGCCCAGCACCGCAAAGGGTCACGGCTGGTTTGCTGGGGACGACGTCGGGGCTGCAGCGGCATGGCTCGGTAGCAGTCCGGTGCAGCGACGGCGACGGAACCCCTGCCCTCCGGAACCCACTCACTCAGATCTGGACAGCGTCGGGAGTGCGACGGAGCTGAATCGGTGTGCCCAGATCTGGGCGAGCATCACCGACCCCAGGCAAGGGCCTGCAAGGCCTCCCCAGGGAGGGCAAGGGTCGCTGGCCCCCCGTGAGGGCCGGCGTGCCCAAATCTGGGCGAGCATCACCGACCCCAGGCAAGGGCCTGCAAGGCCTCCCCCAGGGAGGGCAAGGGTCGCTGGCCCCCCGTGAGGGCGGCGTGCCCGATCTGGGGCGAGCATCACCGACCCTGGCAAGGGCTGCAAGGCCTCCCCCGGGGAGGGCAGGGTCGCCGGCCCCGTGAGGGCCGGCGTGCCCAGATCTGGGCGAGCATCACCGACCCCAGGCAAGGGCCTGCAAGGCCTCCCCCAGGGAGGGCAAGGGTCGCTGGCCCCCCGTGAGGGCTGGCGTGCCCAGATCTGGGCATCCTCGCCCAACTTGGCGGGGGTGGTTAGGCCTCGCCTGGGGCCGACGAGGCCTCGCCCGGCCTAGCCCAGGGTCGGCGACTGTCGCCGGCTCCTCCGGCGATGGGCGGCGGCTGCGGTGGAAATGCCCGCCGGTGCCATTTTCTTTATTTTTTTAATAGTTTTGTTTTTAAATAAATTTTAGTTTTTCATTTTTAGTTTTAAATCTAATTTTTAAAAATTTTGAATAAAAAATAATTTTAAAAAGCCACGTGGAAAATATAAATTTATTTAAAATATGACGTCGTGCCACGTCGCATTTTCCGTTAATAAATCCGACGGTGTTAACTTTATGACTCAATTGAACCACCTGATTTGATGAGTTTTATAACTCGATTGCACTTTTTGTAAGTTTTAGACCGAATTGCATTTTCCTTGCAAGTTTTAGGATTTGTGTTGCACATATCCCTTAAATATATATTTATATTTATATTTATAAATAAATAAATAAATAAATAAATAACTTAAAATGAATTTACATTAAATTCAATTCCATTTTAATAATCAACAAAATTTGGAGAAAAAATAAGCAAATTCACATACGCATTGGAAGAGAAAATAAAAAAACTTAAGGTGTGAATTATATATTACGAAAAGTGAGAGTTAGAAGATAAGATAATATTATATATATATTAACCAATCATTTATTGATTTTTTTTTTTAAATTGACCTCAAGAAAATTCGCATGTTAAAATTTTGACTCCGATATCCAAGAGTATCGAGAAAGTTAATAAAGTATTGAATTTTTCGACATGTATCAACCAAGTGTTAAAAAGTATCAAATAGTATCGAAGAGTATTTTACGTTTGTCGAAGTGCCTAATATAATACGAAAGCTCTTGAAGATTGCTAGTACTTCCTAACTCTTTTTTTTCTCGAGGGGTAATTACTCAAATAATCATTGAATTTTGATCAAATATATAATGTGGTCCCCGACATTTTAATTTTGTTCAAACGCACAAAACCTTACGAACCCTTGACATATTAAAAATGTAACCCTTGAATTTTAGCTTTGCAATATTGTCATTGAAATTTTAATTTGTTCATTATAATCTTTAAAATTTTGGTACATATTCAAATAATCCTTGGACCATATGGAAAATGTTTAATATTAATCATTCAATTACTTCACCTTCATAGAAAATGCAAAGCATTTTCATATAATTTGGGAAGTAAACTGAATATGAATGAAAGATTTTAGAGTTACATCGAACAAATTGAAAATTTATAAAGGAAATTGCATATCGGGCAAAAATTTATTGATTATTTATGTGATTTTCCCCATTCTTATGGTTAGCAGTCTTGAAAATTTAATAAAAACTGATTTCTCCTTTTGCTTTTGTACGAATCTTTGCTAAAAATTTCATTGCATTTTTTTTTTATATATATTTTTTGCAAAACACATATACATGTGCCGATAATAGTTATATTTCAAATTCGCACTGATGTCGAAATATCAAAAAATAGATAAAATAATTTCGTCATGCCATACGAATGAATGAAAGTACTTGATCGAATAAATATAAATTACAACGAAAGCTCAACCATGACATAAGGTTCCTGTGTTTTTAGTGAAAAGAGAAAAGACACATAAAAATACTCGAGGAAGTCACCTGCCTTTATATCCCTGGCATTACTACAAGAAATATGTACACGCGTGAAGGTCGGATATGCTTGTTAAGCGAATTCAGGTGAGCTCATTTAGGATCGAACTTCACATGACCTTTCGGGTTTGGTCATATACTCACGTAGGTCTATAGGAGTCGTATATCTTTCCTTTATATATGTATGCCCACAAAAAATGACAAATAAAAAATCTGTGCAAACTCTCTAAAAATTAATCATCAAAAAGACGGAAATTGCCACTCTATAATGAAAGGTTTTCTTTCCCCCAAAAAAAAAAAAAAAAAAAAACTGTTTTTATTATTGAAGACGGTGGGCGGGCCGGGTCAGGGCCCGAAGCAAGCTTCGCCCACACCCGTCCAAAAAAAATAATCTGGGCCAAGCCCGATAATTTTCGGGCGGGCCAGGCGGGTCCGTCGGGTCGCCGCCCGTCGATGAAGTTGTAGAAGGGAGAGAGTGGATATGTCGAATCTCGTTCGCAGAGAATAAGGATTGGCCATGGCGCTCCGCTCCTTCTCCTGCTCCTGCTCGCTCCCTTTCGCCGCCGCGCCGGCGAGCTCGCCGGTTCGTTCTTCGTTTCTCAGCTAAACCCATTCTCCAAACGCCTCGCTCTAACGTTTCCCCCCGTCTCGATTCGACAACCAATCCCTTTTCTTTTTTTTTTTTCCCTGCAGAAACGATCGGTAAATGCACGGGCGCCGGCACTTTCGTCGAAGGCACCGCTTTTGGTCCGTCTCCTTCTCTCTCTGTATCTCTCGCCGGTACTGTCGTTTTGTGAGGAGCACGATGGTGCTAGTCTCTCGGTGAAATGTGAACCTTTGGCTGCGTCTCGCTGTTGCAGGTAATTTCGCAGTCGGGGAGCGGGGGGCGCGGCCGGCGGGTGTGGCGGCGGAGAAAGCTGGTACTTTTCGCTTGCTCCTTGCGGAATTTTTAAAGGGTTTGTGGTTTTGTGGGGGCATTGTCGATGTCGCAGGAGCGAAACTGATGGGGCTGTTTCGCTTTCGGTGCTGGTTCAGCAAAGGGGTTAGCTTCGGCCGTGACGATAGCTTAGTTTATAATGCGCGTCTAAACACGCGAGAACTTGTTTGAGCTGATGGGGATGTTTTTTTTTCAGTGCTAGTTCGGCAAAGGGGTTAGATTCGGCCGTGACGATGGCCTAGGTTGTGATGCGTGTCTGAACACGCGAGGACTTGTGTGAGCCGATAGGGATGTGTTCGGGGTTCTGACTGGATTAGTTTAATCCTCGGATTCGAGAAGGAATATAAGGAGGAGGAATTGAGTTTACTGGACATTTTGGATTTCTTGGTTTGGTTCACTGGTCTTGCCTGTGAAGTGGGATAAGGATTGAATCGCTTGATCAATGTGTAATAGACTACGCAGCTTGGTTCTCTCTGCTTTGTAGATTCGGCTAGAGTCCTGGTTCTCTATGTTGAACTCTTTCAACGTGGCATAGTCGGTGAAACATGGGGACAAATTGTGCTTATTAAGGACATTTCGCGACATCAACACGCGAAATTTATGGAGCATTTGATGGCTACTTGAAGGATACGGGATGTCAATAGCGATAAAATTATGTGAAGCTTTTCATGGTCAAATGATTGATAGGACTACTTCAATGAGTTAATGAATTGCTTGCATTGCACGGAGTATACATTAGGGTTACTCCGCATGTACTTTCTGAATTAGTTTATTTGTCCATTATATACTTTTGCAGGTCTAATCAAATGCTCCCTTTGCATTCTGGTTTAACTAAAATAATTTGTCTTGCCATATCGGCCAGCACCTATCTTTGGGCGTGTTTAACAGCACACTCTGCCGCCAGACATTTGTTAAAGAGAATACTTTACCTGCGTCGTCTCTCACATATACGTTGTATGACAGTAATCATGGTTCAGTATAATAAAGCCTAGAGTCTTAACTCCACCTGGTTTTGAGTGGAATGGCAAGCACTTGATATGCACTTCGTCAAGATGATTTCTTTGGCCAGAATTCTTCAGTGAAATGGCTAAGATAAAGTTGCTGGCTGCTTAGATGTCTGCTACCTGAAACCTTGGCATGTGATCTTTGAATATCTTGAAAGTAATTTCACAGTAGATCCTTTTGTTATTTTTGGGCCATCAAAGTAATCTCCCAAGTCATGTATAGAATAGTTCTTTTGCTCTAGCCTTTTACCTAGAAGATCTCTTTTATCTTGGCAGACAAAGAAAGATGACTTGTTGCAATACAAAATGGAGAGGATTCCTTTCCTCGAGGAGCAGGAGAGGAAAATAAAGGAAACAGGAAAGCTATTGACGATGGACATTGAGAGGCTTCTGCTGTCAGAGGATAATCGGTTTGATTTCATTAATGATGTTGCGGCTGAGGCGAAGGAGTATGTAGAGAACAACAGGGATGAGTATGGTGGCACGAAGAAAGCCATCCTTCATGTGCTCAGTAACCGCGTGAATGATTCTGGGTTTTATCGACCAGAGGCATATTCAGAGTCTGATCCCTTCAGACCGGGGCCTGGTTACTTGAAAGAGGAATTTACCTGAGCGTCCACAGAGTTGCCATGTAGCGATGTTGCAAAGTTTGGCAGCCAATTCGACCTTGTAATATAAATCATTTTCGAGTTATTGTTGTTCGATGCATCTGACAATTGCTGCATATACTATACATTTTCGCATATACATATCTTAGCTGAATTAGAACATAAAAGTGTTTACTAAAACGAGATTGGTTACCAGAGTAGATAGTGGATTGAGGGATTGAATTCATGAATCTATACAGAACAGTGTCCCTTGTTTACTCTTGTTTGCTTGTCAACTTGGAAAAGACCATATAACATTTTTGGGTTCGCATCAGTTTTCCCTTCTGCTATAAGTACAGGTTTCATTATGAGAGACTATAAGCAGGATAATAAGTCGTACGTGGATAAGGGTGGATGCTTCACGAAACATCGATGCATATGACACCACTTTCTCCTTGTTTCCTCTTGTTTGCTTGTCAAACTTGGAAAAGACCATATAAGATTTTTGGGTTCACATCAGTTTTCCCTTATGCTATAAGTACAGATTTCATTATGCGTGACTATAAGCAGGATAATAAGTCATATGTGGGTGGGTGTGGATGCTTGACGAAGCACTAATCCTTCTGACACCATTTTCTCCTTGTTTCCTCTTGTCTGCTTGTCAACTTGGAAAAGACCATATAACATTTGTGGGTTCACATCAGTTTTCCCTTCTGCTATAAGTACAGATTTCATTATGAGAGATAATAAGCAAGATAATAAGTCATATGTGGATAAGTTTGGATGCCTCACGAAACATTGATGCTTATGACCTAATTCTGCAACTGGCGTCGTCATATGATGTTCGTGTAGAGCAAGCAACCCGGACGTTGTCTTTTAGCGTGAGCTTGATAAATTGGCTAGTAAAAATTTCCTCATCTGCGTGAGTAACATTCACATGTAATGGGGGAAATTTTCCTCGTTCAGACAGTTGGGTAGGAAACCTTTCATTCTATGCATAGTTTTCCATAGAAGACCTCAAAGGGATGGACGGTGAAATTTCTGGTTGTTCAAGCCTCAAGGCGAGTTCCGGTTGTTCTCGTGAATGGAAACACATGGCAGCCGCACAATAATTAAAGCGCGAAAAATTCAGGTACTCCGTCATAAATATCATACCTCAGAGGTTTATTATTACACCATCAGGACAGACATTACAGTGCAGACATTACAGTGCGTGACATTTCTACTTGGCTCGAATGTTACAATACATATGGTCTCTTGACGCATTACATTAATATCAGAGAGAGAGAGAGAGAGAGAGAGAGAGAGAGAGAGAGAGAGAAATCAACGATTATTCTTGCAGCCCTTCTTCAACGATTATTCCTGCAGCCCTTCTTCCGGGGATCATGCTTGGGATTGGCGCACACGTCTTCGTAGTCAAGGAGGCTTTCGGCCATCATGAGCTTCCTCATTTTCAGTCTTTCACCAACCTTTAAGGAGATCCACAAAAATAAATTGTTACCAACGACAAGCTTTTTAAGGTCTATTTTCACTCAACTTCATATCAGACAGAAGCACAATCAGAACCAAGAAACGAAATCATCATTTATAGCTTAAGATTTCTTCTTCGAGAATGGGGAAACTTTCGCATATGTTCATCTTCACAACTCTTCTAGGGTACACACTGCATGCTTGCATGCACCCCAAAATGCATGCATATAATCACATACACGAATGATGTTGTGTTTCGTGCAAACTATACCTTAGGAAATGAGGGTTTTGCGCCTGAACCATCAACCTCCCCCGGCAAGCCTGCAAAAAATGAACAATATCCGTCATGTAAATTGCTACACACTGAATACATTGAGTTCTTCGAATCCCCGATGCGGACATTGGAAATCTTTTTTAGCTAATGTCGAGATTTGAGATGGAGATGCTCACCTAGGGAGAAAGAAACCATCAGCAACATCAGGAAAACGAGAACGAGGGTCTTGACCTTAGGAGCCATGGATACGATCCTTGTTTGCTTCCGAGATTGTTCAGCTTTGTTGGAAGCAGGGGGCGATGGTGTGGTGGGGAAGAGAGGCTTGCCTTCTATTTATACGTAACAAAGTTTGCATATGTGGTCTCTAGATATCGAGGAGCATTATTGCAGTTTCGTCCCTCTTCTTTGAACTTTTAAGTTTTAGTCCCTGCAAAAATTCCCGTTTTGCCGTGTACCTTTTGTCTTTGGCCCTTGTTTGTGTCCGATATGAGGTACAAACCACAATAATGGATCTAGAAATTTTTTTGGGAATGATTACAAGTAATCGAGTGTGCTTGTTTTCAGCAATTAAATTAACCACATTCTCATAATTTCCCGATTTTTCTTTCGTTCAAGCTTTGTTAATTCTTTCGGGCCAACTTGAAATGAAAATATTCGAACATCAACTAAATTGTATTCTCTTCTGAGAAAATTAATGGCAGGAAAACTTATTTCTTTTTATGCTTGATTTATTTAGCATTACTTGAAAGCCTAGTGAGTGGGTGCGAGGGCCCCTACTATGCTAAATGTAACCCCGTCTCTCGTCACATGATACTCTCTAAAAAAAGGGCTAACGGGTCACATACAAAGATTTCAATTGATTACTCTAAACTTGTCTAAAAAAAGGGGCTAACGGGTCACATACAAAGATTTTGATTGATTACTCTAAACTTGTAAACCAAAGTAAATTTAGGAGTCGAAATTGACGGATTTGATTGTCGGTGAATCAAATGCGAATATGGCGGATCGTCGACGCTGCACATATGCTGCTATTCACTTCATATTAAACGTCAAGTGGTGGGCATAAGCCACAAGCGGAGAAAAGCTGTAGTCATGGTGCAACCCCACTCAAGTTACTCAACAACAACAGAATGATGATGGAATGCATTACTTTTTCCCTTCAGCCCACAACGATCGAAGTCAACTCTACTGTGTCCGTCTTGTCGCATTCGCCGATCGTCTTCTCCCAAAAGAAAGCACTCGGATGGTTGAGGTGATGGCCACAGTCCTCTGCAACATCTGCATGGCTTTTCTGGGTGTTCGCCTGTCATTTGTCACCTCCCTTCCCCCCTCTGTTCTTGTACAAAAGACGGGCAATTTCTGGCCTTCTTTTTGTACGAGTCGTTCTTCCTTCTCCTCGCCCTTTTAATGAGCGTGATAGGCACAGGGACTCGTCTTGCCTTAGTGCTCCTGCTAATTGCTATCCATACTTTCGCGTTGGTCTAGTACTCATTGTTGTAGTCTGACCTCCATGCAATGCCGACATGACATGCGTAGGCGGTTGAAATCGGGGGTTTAATATGGTTTGATTCGGCGCCTCCCCGATTCAAGTGAGAATGTCATGAGATGGTTTCTCATTGATCTTCATCGTGAAATTGGTCACACCAATATGTGAATAATTATTAGCTTGCATCAATGCGATGCTATCATAATATCTAGTTGCATAGATAATCGCGGTCGTTCATTTGTCGTTTTTCCCAAATGAAAATGAAATATCTTTGGTGGGAGACATATAAAGTAAACATTTTTCGTTGGAGAATTTCCGATTCTTTCTTTCTTTTTCCGTGGTACCAAACACCCCTCCGTTTTAGTACACTGTTACCGGTGCTTTGATCCTCACATTTCGGCTTTCGACACTTTCAAAAGTGAATTGGATGGAGACCCAAGACAGGGAATGGAGAAGGAAATGGCACACAGATGAGATCATAGTGGCAAGCATTTGGACTTCGAAATTCTGTGTGATTTTGATATTCTCTATGGTTTAGGGAGCCATTAGTGAAGAGCACTACCAAAAGAGGAGACAGCTCGACATGTCGATACTGTGCCGATCCGACTTTATTAGGACCAAAAGTTGGAAATTTAATCATCGCTTGGGGAGACAGAAGGGTGGTTAATGATGGGTTTTGATTGACTAATGAAAGTGCTTTGAGCTCTTTGCTTTTGGAATTGTTCAAGGTTGTCGGGGCTACAAAACAGCGATACCATTCTAAGTTTTAATTGCAAGAATTCTTGGCATAGGAACTAGGAAGCATCGTGGGAGTGATACTCATTTCGGATTAATCTGATGTGTTGAGCTAATTAGTTGCATTTAGTGCGTGGAAACTAGATGATTTAATGTTTTTTAGGGGTTTTCTTTCCTGAGTTCGAGTCTATACATATGAGACATAATGTAAAAATGACTTTTGAGCATTTAATGGGGTTTTATTTGTAATGCCAACAAAATTCAGCTCAAAATAATTTGGATTGATCAACCAACCGAATGTTCAATCAATAACTTTTTTCTTACATATATATAAACACAATATGCATCACACACATAAGAAAAAAGGTTTTTGGGTATTAATGATGCAAAATTAACTTATCAATATTTCATTCTTCAATATAAAAACCATATGAAAGGCCTTGGTGGTGTATCATATATAGCCATTTAAAGTGAGCACAACTATATGGTAATATTTTTGGAATTTAGGCTTGTCAGGGGAAATCGACGATTTGAAACAAAAAATCCTTATTTTAATCATTTATATCCCTTAGGAAAAGAGGCAATTGAAAATATTCTCATTATTAACAAAAAAAAATGTTTAACCAAGAATTGTTGTTGTTAACGGAAATAGATTTTATTAGCTCATCTTTGTAAGTGATGACAACGATTAAAAGCAGAAAAATAATTTTCCAATTATTGATTCTTCACAAAACAAACGGAGATGTGAATTACTTACCATGTGGGATCCAAAATCTAATCTAGGCTTTCCAAGATCAGAGCAAGACGTTCCAATATATACTTTAAATATCTTTGAACCAGTTAGGCCTTTCGTTGGTGGTTCATGCCAGTGTATCTTTTCTTGAAGCCTTCTCTTTATGAAAATGGTGTTTTTAAGGTCGAAAATAGAATAGCTCTTTTTACAATTGAGGAATCTTTGTTCTTTTTTCATACTCTACAAGCGGAACCTTTCTTCTAATGCAAAGATCAAAAGCTTTTTGAAGAAAATGGATTACGTGCATTATTTCTGCTGTTTTTTCAATCCTCCAAATTGTTCTCCTTCGAATTTTTAAGTTGTGTGAATATTACTTCGCTCTTATTTCGCTCTTCGCGTATGGACTATGCATTGTACCATTGCATTTGCTCTCATGGAATGAACCAGTTTTGGATGAGAAAAGGTCTGCGCTGAAACCAGTTTCAGGAAATGACTGGCAGATTTGCAGCTTGTGAACAAGCTGAGGCGAGCCTCAGGATCATGGGAACATGTAAATTTCTCTTTCTCAGTACAACCCATCAATGAACTTCGAGATGCGTTTGACTAGAATCTTGTGGTACATGCTGCATGCCGGTCCGAATGGCCCCTCCTAGATCGCTCGCGACGTCCATGTCTATAATTGGACGGACCGAATCCATGACCTGTATATTTTGCAATCTTACCTTAACGGTCCTGCTATGACCATGACCATGACCGCGATTGCGATTGCGATTGCGATTGCGATGAACGTGCTCGCCCCAAGGGTCAGATCAATAGTTGGTAGGTGGCCATCACAAATGTCCTTGTGGATTTGGATGGCATGAATTGAAAGGGAGGACTGAAGAAAGTGGTGAGTCCTATTCATTTTGAAACTCTTGGTGTGTGTGTGCGTGCGTGTTCCCTTCAACTGATCAATGCACTATCTTCCAAATGCAATCGTTTACTTTTTCATCTACCTTCAGCGTCTGGGTGAAGGAGAAACTTGAATGAATCTGAACAGAAAATTTCAGTTTGACCAAACAGAAAAGGAGAAGCTAGATGAGGGAATTGAACCAACTCCACTTTCTGCATTTGCGAAAGGCATTTTCTATGTGGTGGAAAGTCATGTCACTGAAAAAGAAGGAGCACAAGCACATTCTATGAACTACCTCAAAAGCATCACAGTACCAACCATATCTTCTTACTGATTACCTCAGCAAGAATTTCTCACATTAAGAGGTGGGGGCTAATCTGCATTCAAAGAATCTCTTTTTTCAACCTTCATCTGTTCAGGAAATGAGAGGAAAGAGAGAGCCTTCTCATATTGACCTTTAGTTACCGCGTATCAACCATCTTTTAGCTACGCTGCACGATAAGAAAACGACTCTCGTAGCCCCGTAGACCAGAAGGGTCCGACCTAGCATTGCTTTGGTTTGGCAGGGTCTTTCGTTAGGACTTTCCTCCATTGGACCAAACTCATAAAAGAAACCTAAAAAGATGAATATTTCGATTTGTTTACTTTGGATTAATGATGAGGTTTGAATGCGGCATATATTTCGGAAACGTATGACAAACTTATGTGACATATACCTTTTGCTTTCGCTGTTCATTAGCAACTTTTCACCTGGTTTCAGCGCACGCTTTGGATTAAGAAGCACGAATCTGCTTCTCCTGGGAAATGAAAGGTAGACCTCGAGATGGAATCATATGATATTTTTTCTGTCATTTTCACTACATTGATGATATTTTAGGCCATTAAAGATTGTAACAAGCCTATAAGCACACACGCTAATATGTAAAAGGCCGAGGAAGTAACTCCTAAGTGAATCTGTAAAAGAAAAAGCTCATGAGATGGCTGATTGTCCTTTCAAAAATTTGCAGGTCATCCTGGAAATTTGAGGAGCCGACCTAACATCTGTTTCTTAAGTTCTGATTTTTCTCTCAAAAAAGCTTTCCATTTTCCCCCCTCTCGTGTTTTTCCGACTCCTGAAAGTTCTTTGAACAAAGATTGTGCCGCTGCTGATGGTGGAGCTCTCTTTGCAGGAAAGTCCGAGATTAATTGAGTGACGACAATCCATTTTCAGAGTTCATCGTGCATTTCATCGTCCTCCTCATCCTCCTCAAAGAGCGAGGCGTAGAACATATACTCGTGGTTAAGCATCTCCTCAAGGCTTAATTTACCGTCTTTGTTGTCATCAGCCTGAAAATAACATCAGTGCAAAGATGAGAAAAATACGTATAATGCTGGTAAAGTCATCGCATGTCATTTTCAGATAGTCACATAATGTTCTGTTCCAAAAAACTACATTTCCGATCTCAATTATAAGAGCGAGCTTCTACTAACCTCACGGATCAAAAAAGCAGTGTAATATTTAGCATGAGATAACTCTCCAGGATTCAAATAATGGAGTATTGGTATCATTTCTTCGACTTCCAGGAGTCTGCATGTTGAGGTCATTGAGTGCATCAGCAGATATTGGCTGTGAATCTCTTTGAGGGCTCGGCAGTTTATAGTCACGTGAATAAAATAAGCACAGTAACAAAAAGCAAAAAGAACGATGATGCAGTGCGCATACTTATTGTTGTTCACATCGAGATTGGTGAATTTCTCTTCAGGTGAAGGCACATGACCACCATGGGCATCGAATTCCACATAGTTCTTGTAGATATCATAGATGTGATCCTTGAACTCATCGAGGTTGAGTTTACCATCGCCGTCGTAGTCCATTTGCCTGAAGGCATAGAATCAAATTAAGGCAAAAGGAAGAAATGAGTTCATTTAACAGGGGCATAATCTTCTTCCAGCGTGCAAAAGATTACCTATACAGTAAGCTAGCAATTTGGCTAAAGACAAAGCAATCTTGCATCATCTACTGATAAAGTACTTGAGGTTATGATCATGGATCATGCCTTACTTCAGTTTTTGCCAGAGAAGCCATTTCCAGATTTCTGTGTTGTTACTATCTTCGGGATGCAAGAAACTGCAGCAAAGCATCGATTTTTCCGCCCCAGTCAGAATGGCTTTCTTCGAATTTTGGCGTGAAAAACAAGGAAAAAGAAATGGGTAAGCAATAGAAATATACTCCATGAACTCATTGAAGCTGAGGGTTCCGTTTCGGTCGACATCGGCATTAAGGAATTTCTCCTTCCACCACCCGGCTTCACCGTGTGCAGAACCATTTCTCTCTGTTGAAAAACTCCTAGCGTCACTTCTCGATCATCGCAACATCTTATCATTCGAAAACTTTTCTTTGTCATTGTTCTTGCTAATACTTTCTAAGTTTAACAAGAAGTCAATTCGGGGCAAAGACTAAAATTAACCCTGTTACTTAACGGATTCCCTCCCTCTGTATTCTTGAGAATTAAATGATACCAACTTTGATCAGAGCAAGAATTAAGAAGATTAGACCGATTAATATTGTCCATGAAGTCACCTATGTCTTCATCTGAGAACTGAGGAAGGTACTCCCTGAAGGAAATAGCCCCATCTCCATCCTTGTCGAAAAACGCCAGCTCCTTCTGTGTCTGATAGGCCAGCCTTTCGTGCGCTTGGCCCACGTTCCATGCCTCGAGCTCGTTGAAGCTGATCGCCCCGTCCTTTGGCGCGTCGTCCAACAATGGGAACAAGAACAATAGCCTCGAGGTGGTGTTGAGCTCGCCCTCGTCCGTTAAATACTCGTTCCTGCTGATCGGAGAACCGATTCCCATGCTTGCCGGAGGGTCTTCTTGATCCGTGTGTTCCCCTTCTTGCCTTCTCTCCAATTCGGTCACGAGGGGGTCGAAAGTCGGGTGGGATAATATGATGCCTAGACGGCGGTTTGAGCGGAGGTGGTTGCGACCCTTTTGGCCCATCGGGGAGAAGATTATGAAGGCGATCAAGGTGGCAGCGGCAAGGGCATAAACCACCGCCTTTGCCATTTCGGATGCTTGGGGTGGTGGGGTGGGGGATTTCCAGGAAAGAGAGAATGCAATGGAGGGAGGGAAGAGGCAAAGGAGGTGTGGGCGGGAAAGACGGTTGATGACGGTTGGGAGTGAGGGGCAGAGAAGAGAAGTCTGGGAATAATAGCAAATAGCTACAATTAATGCACACTTTTAAGGAAATGAATTTTTCTGATGCTTGGCAAAAGAGGTTTAACTGTGAATTGCTGGTCCTATAGCTTGTTGGTGATTCATAGTTCTTATTAAATTGACTTGTTTCTTTTTGGCTCGATCACTTACCAATTCTAATACGAAAATACCAATTTTATTCAACATGGTCAACTCTTATTTGAGTCACTTGTCAATGTCAATTAAGGCCAATTCTGAATTACCTACTTTTATTCGAGTTATCAATTCTTATTTCTAGTCACTAATTCTTTTCGAGTTTCTCACCATCTATTTTCAAATGAAATTACCAAACCAGTTTTACCTTAACAACTATCATTTGAGTTTGCGAGTCATAAAATTTTCCTGACCAACTTTTGAAAAAGTAAACGACTCTTGTCTCAAATTCTGAACCTTTATTTAAGTTACTCCTTGACACCGTCTCAATAAAATTACCTACCTTTTTTCTTTTCTTTTTTTCGAATCATTTACTATCGAATCGTTTCCGTATAACCAGCTTTTCTAACAACTTGCCAATTCTCAACATACTTACCAACTCGTGCGTGATCAAATAAAGATTAGAAAGTAACTCAAATAAGAGTCGCAAGAAATGGTGCGTGGACCATTAATTCAATCACCAAGGGCGAGCCTGATACGAGTGTTCCTTGCCCGCTCCTCCGGCCTGTACCCTGCATAAGAAGATCCATTCCTAGGGGGAGAGGACTATAAAGACAAGGCAAAAATTCCATCCCAGAAACACAAGCCCCCTCCCCATCGGATCTTAGATTAATGCCTTCCAGGAACGGCTTTCATTTTCCTTTACCGAGATTCAACGTGCATTCTGAACAATATCGCATACACGATAGGACTAAGGACTGACAATAGCGCCCCCAATATCCATGTAGAATGCTGACTGGAACATAAAAACAAAACGAACGAGGAAGATAAGTCTATATATAGCCATATGTACATCACGCGGCGATTTAGATGAGCATTTCGTGGTCCCTAGGAGGAAGAACTGAGTTAGAATTGGGATTTAGTCTGCATGCACCGCAGCAGATCGCATCCAGGGCCAATCTGACTCGCAAACATCATGAGGAGTGTTGCCATCATTGTCCTTCACATCCGTGCTTGCATTTTGCTTCACAAGGAATTCGGCGATCCCTTCTCTGTCACATACAACGGCATAATGCAACGGAGTTTGGCCCTCATCGTCCTACCACACAGGACAAAAAAGATGTACTTAAATGTGAACATTGAGATGACTCCACATGCTATGCCGAATAAATGCACATCATCAGACCGTGTTCCTTTGACATAGTATCCTTGACCGACTCTAAATTTATTATGACAACAAAGTTCTACTTTCCATCGAATATCTGTTTCCTTCTCTCAAAGGAATTCTTAAAAAGACTGCACCAGGATAGCATATCTGCAGGCAAAAGTAAACAAAATACCTTTGCGTTTACATCAGCATCCTTGCTGACAAGCATTTCCACAACCTTTGAATGACCACGGTCAACAGCCCAATGCAGTGGGGTCCTACCTTCACTATCTGCAATAATGTCACATGGTCTCAAGGGATGAAAAAAAGCATATTACCAATGCTCCTTTTTACTCCCATCTTAGCTAAATGAAGCACACAACATAACGCACTTTTCCCCAATTGAGGGGGGTACAATGTTCTACATCTAGAGTGAAACGGCCGTATGAAACTTGACACCACTCTTTGGATGACAACTTGAGAGCCTTGACCAAGAAAGACAATGACACATCGCCAAATTTTCAAATTTAAAAAAGAGCAAAAACCAAGAATCTACAGCAGTTCACGAATCCAAACCTCGTTTGTGCTTTGATGTCCCATATGCAGTAAACAAATAATGTTGACAAATGTTTGTCAAAGAGTCACAAGACAATAGCCAGCAGACAGCATCAGATGAATCAAAATTTTTCAGTGTAATAGCTCAAGTAATACGGAACCATTTTGAAGTAAAGCATTCCACTTTATTCTAATATTGGATCACATTGTTTACACCACATTCTTGGTTAGCTGATTCCTTGCAACTGAAAATCACTCACTCAAGCAGATGTTCAAAGATAGCTGGTGTATCTTCCAGCTGTAAAATAAAAACTGCCAAAAAGGCCGGTCACCACAATTGTCGATGCCATCTCCAAACTATGATGTTGCTTCAACAAAGCATTACATCACAAGTGTTCCTCTAATTTTGGGTTTTTTCCCCCCGCTATGAGAAACCATATATCAGAGGCTTAAAATGCTACAACAAGCATAATAAACTAATAGAAGATTTTGAGCACTTGACATCAGAATAAAGACTGCAAGAGTGATGTAAATACCTTTCACATTAACTGAAACACCAGCTTCAACGCATTTAAGTAAATTATCTATTTCGCCTTCTCTAGCAAAAGCATGTATAGCATCCAGTTTCCTGAAACATGACACAGATTGGTTATAAGTGCAAAATCTTTCTCACAAAATACAACCTTTTCACACATCTCTACTGAACTGGAGGCTGTTTCCATCTTTCAGTTACCAAACCTAACTCAACAAACTTCTTTGGCAGCGATTGACAACATATACATGATGATAGATAGCCCTATAGCCCAACATGCAGGTGGAGAAAGTATAATGTGCACTATACAGTCGTACTGTAAGTAATGTCAAAGACAGCTAAAGGAGAACGTGAAAATAATCTTTAAAGGAGCAGGCAACCTAGCTATAGCAATACAAGGAACTTACGACTCAGTTCCAGGTTCCTCATGCACAAATGTGCTAAAAACTGGCCCCATCGGTCCTTTGGCCTCTGTACTTGGTGCATCACCATGACTGCCTTTGCTCTTCTACAGATTTAAGCGCAGAAAATAGGACCTACTCAAAGGAAGATTCACAAAATCTTAAAATACTGGCAACCTGGACATCAAGGGATTAGATCTCACCATACTTGAACCAGCAATCCAAGAAGGATACAGCTCAGTAACAATGTCGATGTACTTCTGCATCGCTTCTTCAGGTGGCATCGCACCCAATTTATTCCATGCTTGCCTGAACCAACCCCCAAAAACTGCTTCAAATTTAGTATTTCGAGGTAAAAACAAGCAATCATCTACCAAAAACAAGCCATGCTAACACCATCCATTAAAATGAGAGAGCATTTTGGTACAACTTCTAAGCTATCACGTCATCCTCAATAACACCATTTCCATAAATAAAAGTTGGTCCTCTGCAAATACACAGGGTAATATGAACTGACGATAGTGGATTAGCAAGAGCATAAAAAAAAACAAAAATGAAAAAATTCAATCAATTCGCTATCCATGACTCACGAAGGTTTTCATGTAGGTAAAAACTTCTCAGTTACCATGTCATCCTCAATAACACCATTTCCGTAAATAAAAGTTGGTCCTCTGCAAATACATTTAAGCTTCATTAAAAAAAAAAAAAAAAAAAAAAAATGAAAAAATTCAATCAATTTCCTGTCCACGACTCGCGATGAGTGTCCACGTAGGTAATATTTAATCTTCATAACACTCTGATGTCTTTGTAAGCTGAATTTGGCTGAATTTTGTACGGGGAGGATTGACCAGACATTTTAAGTAATTAAAAGGATTTGACAAGAAATGTTGACGGTACAAGGACTTGATTAGAAAAGTAGATGAAGTACAGGATTTAAGCAGTAAAAGTAGCTGCTCACAAGGTACAGCTCGTAGTCTTATTAAAGAAGCCTGCATTGATGCACCACACAGCTTAAGCAGGTGGAATTTCCTAGGCCCTTCCAATACAAACCTTGGATCCCAATTCTCAAGCATCTACACACTGCTCTTCTCCTGAGTAACTACATAGATAGTGCATAATCATTTGCAAATCTGAAGGGAACAATGCTGCACTCCCTTAGACTCAATAAAGAGCAACATCTAAACGGATATAGAACTACTCTACATCAGCACCTCCATGAACACCTGCAGTCTCTTGTTATAATGGACTGTGATATAGCACCTACAACATCAACCCTGAGAAGTTACGGATGTAGACTAAACTACCGTTGCAATATGACTTAACTCTACATCAAAAGTACCACTTTTTTTTTCTCTTTCTAACAAAATCAACTGATGTTTCCCTAAATCAGTCTCAGTGTCACCATCAACCTCTTCTCTCATTTTTCTCGTCGATCCAAATCAATCAACTTCATCAAAGTAACCTAGAAAGCAAGAACGTAAAACCACGGATGAACAAACCCTACCACTTAGCCCTCGCAGTCATTTTCAACGCGGATGGCTGCGGCGCAGTGCACGGCCCCTCGGTCGCAATCTTATACAATCCGTACAGCTGCAACTGAACATCACTCGACACTCTCTGGGAAAGGCGATCGGCCGCGGCCGCCGCCACGAACGCCGTCGCCGCGCTGAAGATCTCGTCCAGCTCCGTGCTCTCCACCCCCTCCCAATCGCTATCGCTGCCGCCGCCGTCGTCGTCGGTCCCCGCCGCGCTCTCGTTCCTCACGCTGCCGTGCTCGGCCACCACCGAATCCGAGTCGCGCGACTCGGCGCCACCGTCGGCCCCGTCGGGCTCGGCGGCATCTCCAGCTCCGGTGCCCGGCCGCTTCTCCGCCGCCGCGGCCGCCGCGGGGCGGGGGCGGGGGAGGGGGCGGGGGCGGGGGCGGGGGCAGGGGCGCGGGCGACGGTGAGGCCCTCTTCCCTGAAGGTGAAGAGCAGGGAGATCAGCTTCGCGAGGAGGTAGGAGAAGATCAGGCCGATGAAGACCGATTGCAGGAGGGGTTGCCAGTCGCCGCCCATGGCTGCGCCGCCGATCGCCGCCGGAATGCCGCGGGGAAACCCTGGCGGAGGGAGGGAGGGAGGGGAAACGGCCGGACGGAGGCGACGGTTCGGGCGCCGGGCGAGAGGAATCGCGGCCCTAGCTCGCGCGGATCATCGGAGGGGGCGAGAGCAGACGGCGAAACCCTGAAATTTCGCGGATTTTAGAGAGAGAAAGGAGAGAAGAGAGAGAGAGCGCCGCAGAGAAGGACAGCGAGAGCGCGACGGTGGCCGGTGGGGGGGGCCTTTTTGTACGTTTGTCGCGGGTGGCGATTTCGTGGCCGCACGTGCGTGCGGCACGCTCCGCGGAGCTCGGGCACGGGCCGGGTCGCCGCCGCTCTCGGGTTGTTGGGCCGGCGGTTCACGAGTGATCCGAACACCGAGCTAAATCTAGTATTCAGAAGGCCTCCTCATCAAGCTGCTTGAAACGCATTGAGAAACTAAAATACAATGATGTCGGCCCACCATGCTCTTAATTCGCATCGGTCCACGGCCCATGTTGGAGAGCCCGTTTCATATCTCAATCGAAGAAAACACTCCTCTTTGCACTGCAAGCTTGTGCTCGACCATCCGATAGTAATCAATCAAGTCATTGAAATTTCCAAATTGCTCATTATCTTATCGAAGTCGATGAAATCGTACTCCGAGGTTGAAGCTGTCTTCATACCCTTCTTCATCATTTTCGACCTATGGCTGTCACTAATTATTGGTGCGAGCCAGTTGATCGAAGAACTCGGAGTCGGGAGGAGGAGGAGGGTAGAAATTCCCCCAATTTCAGGCGGAGGAGGTTCGTGACAGCGTCCTCGTGTAGGTTGATAGCTGCCTTGAGGGAGCAGCTCACCACCAAGGCCGCCCGCAAGTCCACCCCGACCACCGGCGGTGTCAAGAAGCCCCGCTGCTAGGCCACACCTCTCCAGCAGCCGCCCGTCTTGACACCTGCTGTCGATCCTGTCCCTGTTGGGCCGAGCCATCATGGGATCCTGCCCCATCGTAGCACTAGTCTAGCCCCATCGCAGCACTAGCCCAATGCCGCCGCCATTCAGCCTTTGACGTTGTCACGGTAAGCCCAACACCACCGTTGTTCAGCCCCTACGTTGGAGGAAATATTAGGTACATCTGGTGCTCTAGCGTGGCAAACAAGAAGGTGGTAGGAAGACGACACGTGTCTTCGCGGGGCCCACAATTCGGACTGATTGAGCCAGACGTGAGGCGCCATTTTGAAATTTTTTCGCTCCTGTAGCTGCAGCAAAAGGACGACAGACCCTCATGTACGGAGGGGCCGGTTGGGGAGGCCGTCCTCCGGAACACCAACGTCGGGGGGTTCGAGTTCTCGAACGGCACGGTTGTGAGCGTGATCTACGGAGGGGCAGCGCTGGGCAGGGGAAGATCGAAGGAGGGAGAGTGGGAGCGAGGGAGAGGCCGAGAGCGATGGTGAAGATGGAGGTGAGGTCGAGCGAGCTTGCAGCGGACGTCGACGAGAGCAGGAACCTTGCCAGCGACATCGGCTCAAAATTTCAAAATGGCGCAGCTACAGGAGGGTCTGTCGTCCTTTTGCTGCAGCTACAAGAGCGAAAAAATTTCAAAATGGCGCCTCACGTCCTGCTCAGTCAGTCCGGATTGTGGGCCCCGCGAAGACACGTGTCGCCTTCCTAATACTTTCTTATTTGCCACGCTGGAGCACCAAACGTACCTAATATTTTCTCCCTACGTTGTCCTTATGTCACCCATGTTGCTCCCCTGAGCTGTGCTGCCACCAATCACACCAGCACTGCACAATTGCTGCCTGACCTCACAGACCTTGACGTCGTTGTCGCCCCTTGCTGCCCACTGCCGCCACTCGTCTCGTCACCATCGCCATCAACATAGAATCTGCTGCCCTAGTGTCGTCCCAGCCCCCTTTCCTTGGCATCACGAAGGAACAAGGAGGAGGAAGGCTGCAAGATCGGGTTGGAGTTGGGTCGGATCCGGATAGGGTTTTTCTTAGGAATTGGGTCTCGATTTAGGAGCCGGATAGGGTTTTGAACAATCCGGGCCGAGTATATCAGGACTAGGTTTGGGCTAGTTTAGTGTGGGTTTGAGGGTTCGTCCTTCTTTAAAAAAGGGAAGGAGGCTTGGACTGGGCCCGCGTACTAGGCCCATTTGGGCCAGTCACTCGCAACCTAGGTTGAACCCAGCCCAAGGATCTAACCCGAGTCGTTTTTAATACATTATAATTTTATATTATTAAAATAATATTTTAATAAATACAATAATAAAAAAATAAAAGCAATATTATTATTTAAAAAATTCGAAAATTAAAAAATGTAGGGTTTGGTTATGAATTGCCATATCTTTAATTAGGCATTTATTTGCTTGTATTTTGATTATATTGCATGTTTAATTTACATATTTAATTATGTTTGTGATTGTTTAGCTACATGTGCTAATTTCACTACAATTAGGAGTTTGATTGCTAATAGTCACTTTAATGATTATGTACCTGCATGATCATTTCACATATTAGTGGATAAGTATAAAATCAATCTAAATTACCTGAAAAAAATCTTTTCTTTTAAAATAAATGAGATTATGTACCGAAATGACACTAATTAGTTAATTTAGGGGCGAGCATGGTCCGGGTTGGTTCGGGCCACCCCCTAACCCTAGGACCAACCCGTATAGTGTTGATCCTGAATTTTTAGGACCGAAGACCGATCCTATTGAGCCTGGGACCAAGGATCGGACCAACCCAATGAGTTCAGTCCGGTTTCAGGGTCAACCCGGAATCGATCGATAATTTTTTTCGTCTTATTTTTTATACTCCCTAAAAAAGCAAACCTACAAATTCAAATTACACATCCATCGACAATGCGGCATTGTGCAACTAAACTATAAATACCAATACATATTTAGCAAATTTAAGATGACATAATAATAGAAATTTCGTACTCACTAACTAACCGCTCATTGAGATATGGAACAAGATGGAAAGTTCTTGTAATCATCTATCTTTAATATTTATAACACCATATGCAAAAGTGTTTTCCTGCATTTGATCATGTAGAGTCCACTCAACCAAAAAATGAGCTTCACACCACTTAACTAGCAAATCACCATAGCAACTGTAGTATTACTCTACTCTTCAAAAACTTCTACCATTTGACACAAATTGAAAAGCAAAGTGTAGCTGAAATTCATTAGTAAAATACAATTAAACCATAAAAAGTTCAAAATACTTAATATAAACCATGAATATATAACTTCACATCTTGTTAATTTACTTAAACTTCTAAACACTTGAAAACAAAACAAATGACACATAATTAATACTCAACAAAAGTTTTAAATTGAAATTACTATTAGTGTTATTAATAGAACATCTCAATATAATATAATATAACAAACATTTTACTTAGGTTTGAATATATAAAAGAATTATAAATAATATAATATAATATAATATACGGGGTTGGTTCGGGGTTGGGCCGACCGACCCAAAACTCTGGGACCGGGGACCAACCCGCACGGTGTTGGTCCCCGAATTTCGACCAAGGACCGACCCAGTCTCCTTGGGAACCGAACCAGGACCAGCAGGGTTGGGCCGGTCCAGGGTCGACCCTAGACCGCTGCTCACCCCTAAGTTAATTAGTGTAATCAAGTCCTGACCCTAGATTTTCTAGTTGCGTAGAGGTATACTCCCATATCTCACTTGGTTTCTAACCAATCCCAATAGGCTAGTAGCGACTCATTTTTGCAAAATTCGTAAATAGTATCTCAATGTCACATAAGGTATGGGTTTGGAAGAGCTCGCGCCTAATCATGGGCCTTATGTCCATCTTTTAGGCAATACCCCTAAACTTATTCCCTTCTCTCGAGGGGTAGGTCGCGACAATGATAATGCACTAGTCTCGGTTGAAGTTTCCACACAATACTTTGCGCGTTTCTTGACCCGAGACTAGCTTAGACAAGAGTAGGGACCATATAAATATTGGACCAGGCTTTATGAAAATCAAATCTTGTTAGTCCAGCTTTTTAATGTATCAATGACTTTGACACTTGGTTTTCTTCCTTTCTTGTTGACTAGAGCAAGTAAAACTGTGCTCTTGCTTCATCAATGTCCTGGTCCGCCTATGTTTTAAGTCTTGATTGATCGCACGTCCAAGTTGCACCACTAGCATCTTCTTCACTCTGGCATATGTCCATTCATATTCACTGGTATGATGCCTGCTTAAATGCTTCTACCTACTTACTGCAATAGTCTCGGTTAAAGTTTCCACACAATACTTTGCGCGTTTCTGGAACTGTACTTCTTTGAGATCTCTTACCCCAACCTCGCTCCGAGCACAAACGGGTATCTATACTTCCCCCTGTGAATCTTGTTTCTACACCTGTCCGCTTGAACCCTGTATGGTACAGCCATGGATAGCAAAAATAGTAGTCCATGGTCGTTCATACTCCCAATTTTCTTGCTTTGCTTATCTCTCTGCACCCACCTCTGTCTTGGCACAGACAAGCTCGATGCAAATCGGTCTCTATCTGGTAATCAAACCTTAACCTCCTCGGGTGGCAACTTCACGCTTGGCTTCTTCACACTAGGGAAGTCGTCTTACTCCTACATAGGCATCTGGTACAGCAAAGTTAGCGAGCGGACCATCGTCTGGGTTGCAAACCGAGACAACCCTGTCACTGACAGTTACTCCACTGAACTGAAGGTCTCGGGTGGCAATCTTGTAATTGTCAACGACTCTCAAGTTCCCGTTTGGTCCACGAATTTGCGAACTTCTTCATCTGGGTCGAGCTCCATGGTGGCGGTTCTTGAGGACAACGGCAACTTCGCTCTCAAAGACGAGCCGAATTCTAATGTGACACTGTGGCAGAGCTTTGATCACCCGACACAAACGTGGCTTCCCAGTGCCAAATTAGGGATCGACAAGCGCAAAAACACGAGTCAGCTCTTGACATCATGGAAGAACGCGGAGGACCCTTCAACAGGTTTGTTCTCTCTCGGTCTCCATTCATCCAGTGACGGTGAGTACTACTTATGGTGGAATAGGTCTAAGCATTACTGGACTAGTGGGGCGTGGGATAATCGAACGAAAATTTTCTCTCTGGTCCCTGAAATGAGATCGAACTATATTTACGATTTCAAATATGTGGACAATGAGAACGAGAGCTACTTCACCTATTCAATCAAAATCACCATATCGACGTTAATGATAGATCATTCTGGGCAGCTAAATCAGGATTCGTTGTTGCCTTCTTCCCACGCGTGGAACTTGATCTGCTCTCTGCCCCGGCAACAATGCGAGGTGTATAGATTTTGCGGGCCTTTCAGTGTTTGCAGCGAGGATAATGACAATTTCTGCAGCTGCTTGCCTGGGTTTAGCGTCAGCTCTGTGAGAGATTGGAATTTGAGCGATTGGTCTGGCGGTTGCAAGAGGGATTCCGACTTGAATTGTGCAGCAAATGCTTCTAATGCGGAGAGAGACCGTTTCTCGCTTAGTTCTAACATGGTATTGCCTGAAGATCCCCAATCTTTAGATGTCAGGAGCGATACGGAATGCCGAGCTGCTTGTTTGAGCAATTGCTCTTGCACGGCTTATGCTTTCGAGGATAATGCCTGCTCAATCTGGATTGGGGATCTCTTCAATGCGCAACAGCGCTCACAAAGTGACACCCATGGAAAAAGCTTCTATCTCAGGCGTGCCGCTTCTGACATTCAGGATACAAGCAAGAAGAGCAACGTCATTGCGATAGTTGCAGGATCTGTTAGCTCCACAGTAGCGATATTAGCCCTTGTCTTTTTTAGCATTTGGAGATGGAGGAGAAGGGCATCTGTAACAGCAAAGACAGTGGAGGGTTCACTGATAGCCTTTGCATACCGGGACTTGCAAGTAGCAACCAAGAATTTCTCAGAGAAGTTGGGTGGGGGCGGGTTCGGTTCAGTTTTCAAAGGAACATTACCTGATTCAAGTCACATAGCGGTCAAGAAGCTTGAAAGCGTAAGCCAAGGAGAGAAGCAATTCCGAACAGAAGTGAGCACAATCGGCAACATCCAGCATGTGAATCTTGTCCGGCTTCGTGGGCTCTGCTCTGAAGGTGACAAAAGGCTGTTGGTCTATGATTTCATGCCAAACGGTTCCTTAGACTATCATCTCTTTCATAGAAAGGACTCGAAGACCTTGGATTGGAAAACGAGATACCAAATTGCTTTGGGAACGGCTCGAGGTCTGGCTTATCTCCATGAGAAGTGTAGAGACTGCATCATACATTGCGACATCAAGCCAGAGAACATCCTTCTAGATGCTGAATTCTGTCCAAAAGTGGCAGATTTTGGCCTGGCAAAGCTCGTCGGCCGAGATTTCAGCAGGGTATTGACAACCATGAGAGGCACAAGAGGGTATCTTGCGCCGGAGTGGATCTCTGGAGTGGCCATAACAGCAAAAGCTGATGTTTATAGCTATGGAATGATGCTCTTTGAGTTTGTTTCAGGAAGGAGGAACTCAGAGCTTTCGGAAGATGGGGCGAATAAGTTCTTCCCAACATGGGTTGCTAGTAAGGTAGCTGAAGGAGGTGGCCTGCTCGATCTCTTGGACCGAGACTTGGAGACAAACACTGATACTGAAGAGCTAACTCGGATATGCAGAGTTGCTTGCTGGTGTGTCCAAGATGAGGAAACTCACAGGCCATCGATGGGGCAGGTTGTTCAAATACTTGAGGGGTTGTTGGATGTGAACGTTCCCAGGATACCGAGAGCCCTTCAACTGCTTCTTGATAATCAGGAGCATGTAGTTTTCTTCACTGAGCTGTCATCGTCGAACCAGAGTGCCCAGACGAAAAAAACTACCTCAACTGCTTCCTTGCAGAAGCAAAATAGTTCGTCTTCAACAAAGTCTTGAGTCCTGAGGATGATAAGATTATTGCTTAGTACAAGAAGTGCTTCAGTTAGTTAGGGCATATTCCCTTCTACTTTTTCCGTAGTCAGGAAAGAATCTCGGCATTTGGGGATTGGCTTTCTTGGGGCTTTTCCCCTAGCTTTTTTTTTTGTTACATATAGCTACAAGCAAGCTTCGAATAAGTGCTAGGCCAGACCGGTTGTAAAGACCATTCTATATAATGATCTGTTGTCTTCCTTTTTAGATCCCAGGTGACATCGCTAATTAGCATGGAAAACTGTCTTCTTCATCTTCTGATAATTTTGGCACTGGAATTGGGAGTATTGGTATCTCCTAGCTTGGATTCCAGCTGGTGTCTCACATGGTTCTCGAATCTGCCCTCATTGCATGCAAAGCAGGCTATAAGGCTTAGCTTTTCTCTTGCTACTTCGTTTATTTAATGAGTCACGGTATGAAAATCGCCCTTAAAACTATGACTTGCTAGGACCGGGATATATATGATGATGATTTCCAGCTAGCAGGTCCTTATGTTGGAGCTGCAGGATGTTAATGCCCGGCCCGTTTTTGACATGGCATTTATCTCTTCTAAAGTCGAATTTTTGTGAATCACTCCATTGCTCCATTTTTCGATTATAACTAATGCTCGAGATTACTCGAACCTTTTAGCAAAACTGATTTTAAAGTGATGTATGAGACTTCTGTTGAGTGCTTCCATTAATTTGTTTATTGCTTACCCACTAATATTTGCGACATTGCTTTACAAGTTTTGTGAAACCAAATTCAGTACTCAATGTTACTCATTAAAAATCTCCATTATTTGTTCTGGTGGGAAATTGATTCAATTTCTCATTTCAATCAGGTTGATCCAAACAGTATTTGCCATTGCAATGGGGACTAAATGCAAGTCCTAGTCCACTTCAATGTATCTTAAAGGAGCCTGTTTTTGAAGGCCTAGCTTTGATTTTCAGTTCGTAATCTCTTTATATCAGGTCGATTTCATTTTCGACCTGTGGCTGTGACTAATTATTGGTGTGAGCCTGTTGATCGAAGAACTCCCAGTCGGGAGGAGGAGGAGGGTAGAAATTCCCCCAATTTCAGACGGAGGAGGTCCGTGACAGCGTGCTTGTGTAGGTTGATTGGGCTAAGCGATTGGATAATAGCAAGCGGTGAAGTCGGATTTGAGGCTTCTCGAGGACTCGATGTATTAATTCACTGAGGATATGAGAGAAAGAGATCGTCACTCCTAACCGGCCGCAGGAGCGAAAAGAGCTCGAGCAGGAGGACATGGTCGCCGGCAAATTGGAGGACGAAGTGCCGATGTTACCTGCTGGTGTTTGGATTGGTAAGGTTCTCGACAAAGATGGCGCTAAGCAAGATGAGGTCTGCAATGACAAGAAGAGGGGGTTGTGCGGCGGCAGCGGTGAGGTCTGCAGCTTACGGGTAGAGGAGGAGGTGGCGGCAGCCAAGTAATAGGAGGAGCTTTAATTTTTTTTTTTTTTTTGGCAGCTTAGATTTTTGTATGGATCATGTTTTTTCCACACCTCCTATGGCTTGAATACTCCCTTTCACAAATGTCTTGACCATATTATCCTTTGTATGGCCACAATTTAGCACGTTTCACTTAAACTCTGCTAGAGATAAGAAAGTGGTTCTCTCCTTCTGCTATGTTTCCATTTTTTTTTTCCTTTCTTTGTGGGTCTCAATTTCTGTATTCTTACTCACTTCTCTTCTTGCAGGTGATCCTCTTCTTTCCACGCCTTTGATGTCTCCCAACAACAATGTTGTTTGGTATAACATTGTGAATCAAGGGCTGGTTAAAGGTTTTCTCATGTTGGTGTGGTTGTAATGCTAAGGATAAAGAGGGAAATGAATTTATATCATGCAGGGGAACACACGTTTGATCTTTTGATTCGAACAAGGGGTATCGGGAGTATGTCTGGACAATGTTCTCATTACGGTAAAAGCAAATGGTTGTTCAGCAATTGTGGGCACCTCACTAAGTGTTGCCCCAACAGGGAGCATTGAACTATCATCACTAAAGTCAACAAAGTCATTGGATTCTCTGGCTTTATGAGTGTGGAATTTAAGGCTGTAGTTGCGTAATGTGGGAAACCGTTGTTCATTTCTTTTTTTTACAACGGATAGAGTTCATTGAGAGGACAAATTATCCGCCAAAAAAGAAATTCTAGGCACACACACAAGAGACGCTCATGATCCCTGTTTTTATTTTTATTTTTAATTACCATCTCCAATTCACAAAAGTCATCATCAGATTGGTTCTATTCCTATTGATTTTTTTTGAGTTGTTCGTCTATTCAGATTTAACTTCTTTCATTTTGTCTATTCTAGTCTCATGGGTTAGTTTGAATTAAGCCATAAGTGTGCCAAATTATCACATTTCATGGTTTAAAGCTGAGTCCCCATTGTTACCGATTTGTACGGCCATGGCCGCCTCACCTTTATATCAATTGAATCATTAAACACGCTCATCATTGTAGGACAAGCCATTGGTATCAATGTGTTGTCTTGATGAAGAATATGTTATGATTTGTCTTCACTTATTCTTGATTCAGTAAGTTAAAAATCAAGAGCATTGTTGTTGGTAGACACAAAGGTGCGGAAAGAAAAGAAATGCTGGCAAGAGAGTGAAGAAGATGAAGGAAAGCGGGACCTCAAGAAAAGAAAAAAGAAAGAAAAATAAAGGAGGGCTGAAACTTTGACTATTGAAGCATCCTAAATAGTAGGCCGCATAAGGGTTAATATGGTCAAATTATTAGTCGAATGGAGTGTTTAAACCCAAGGAGTGGAAAAAGTGTGGCTCCTTCATAATTATTGGGCCTTTTTCTTTATCTTTTGGCAAGTCAAATGGGTTGGTTTGGGTTGGATGTAGGTTAGATTAGGCATGGGTCATATGAATTATTTCGGAAATAAATGGATTAGTATAAGTTAAATGAGTGGATTTAGATCAAACTCATATATGACCTACCTAAACCCAACTCACCCATTTGCCACCCCTTGCCAATACCATCCTTTTCATTCATGGCTCTTGAGACACTTTGCACCATCATTTTTATTAGAGGAATGATTGTTCAAAAAGTCAAATGATGGCTAGTTTAATCATAAATTTTTCGATTGTGTTAGTTTATTCATTTCAATCAATTTTGATTGAAAATTGCTAATGTGGATGCCGGTCGGCTTGCGTGGCATGATCAGGCACTAGCGCTGACGTAAAATGATTTTTGATATATTTTTTAAAAATTTTCTAGAATTTTTTATAGTCATTTCTTTTGTTCCCTTTACTTTCACCAATGGCTAGTCTTAGGCAAAGGCCAGTCTCTGGCCTTGCTTGAGACCAGCCATTGCGAAAAGAAAAAGGGGAAAAAAGGAGGGAGAAAAAAAATTATAAAAATTTCCAAAAATAATTCACGTCAGTGTTGGTTATGCAATGTAAATCAGCCAGCATTAGTGATTCCCACCAAAATTAATAAAATGTCAAAAAATTTATGATTAAATTAGTGTCAGATTTAAGATTGATTTGGCCACTGTACAAGGGGTGTAAGACATTTTAGATAGTTTTTCCTTCCGTTAAATGATGCATGAATTTCGAAAATGAGAGGTGTATCATTGTGGTTAAATGATTGATTTGAAGAGACCAAGATCCCGAGATGAACCGTTCTTTATCTCTAGGTGCAAGTAATGTAATGAGACGTGACTACACCGATGGGCTGGCCCTTAATATTGTGTGTGTCAATGTGCGCATCTCCAAACCAAAAAAGTGACCGATTTACATGGTGAAAGGGGAGTGTAAATCAATTCTAGCCACCAATGGCTATCGTCTTGAGAACATGAGTCCTATCATTTGCCTCCACGTGCGATGTCGACTCGACCATACAAAAAGGTGGCACTAATTTCAAGACCTAGCTTTCTAAGTGGACCCCCTTAACATTAGGCCTTGACTTTTACCCTTGTGGCCACAATACATTCCTTGCGTTTGCACCGATAAATTTAACTTCTTAATTAAAAAAAATTATCCGATCAATCCTAAATATGTTATTCAAATATAAATTTTGGACATAAAATCTTGACTATTACCAATTTAGTGTTAAATTTTTGCATAAAATTTCAATATAATCATTTTTGACCATTTTTTTTTGTCTAAATTAGGGTCATTATTGATTGTCTTATGTGGCATACTGACATGTTAGTAAATTTGAATAAAAATTGCCCGAAATGATTTTATTGAAATTTTGCAAAAAAATTTAGAATTAAATCAACTAAATAGGATGGATTGGACAATGTCCTTCATTAATTGTCGATTGTTATTTGTTCTCACGATTTCAAAGACATATGTACTAATAATCTCTCTTTGATATTTTTTTCCCATCAAGATATGATTCAATTAACTTTGAATAGTATGTTTTATTGATCATTGGAACGGAGTTGAATTTGTAAAATTGAAATAATGAATGATATTAACAAATGGTGAATTAATGTTTTTAGTGTAAATTCATTCTAGGCTTTTTTCATTATTTATTTATTTGTGAATTAGAATCAAATTAATTGAATTAAAATAATCATAAAGATGATAATTTGTTATGTATGTATAAAAATATATATTAATATATAACATGTCCCAACATATCGGAATTCTATATTTTTTTTTATAAATGACTTGTAGGTGTGTTGTGTCATATTATGTTGCCCGTCATGTGTCGGTATCAATACTACTTAGATTCACACGAGCTTCATGGCTCAAAACTAGGGATGATTGGTTTCCCATTCGGTCCGGTTCCACCCAAGAACCGGGAACCGGACCAAGAGGACCGGTTCCCACTTTTCTGGATCGTGAACCAATTTGGTTTTCTTGGAACTGAGAACCGGACCAACCAGCCGGTCCGGTCCGGTCCCAATGAACCATCACTTGTTTTCATTTCATTTAACAAAAAAATAAATAGTAATTACTAGTAAAGTAATGCACGAGATTATGATTCGATCAAGTTTTTTTATTTACTTTGTGACCAACAAAGTGACGCCCTATTAAATTATAAACGTCGACTTTGCAGAAACAAAAATTAAAATCCTGCATCATACCCTATGTCCTTGCACTATTATGAAACAAAAAAATAAGCTAAAGATCCACACAGATTTGAAATATTAGAGAAGTTTTTCTTTCCAAACATATTTCACACACTCACCTTCATTCTCATGAACATAAATGTTATTAGAGAGGCAAAAAACAAAAGAAAAACAGAATTCGAACTCAACAAAAATTCAACACATAGTTTGGCCATTGTTCAATACCATCCATTAGTGGTCATAATTAATCTAGAACAAACCCTCCATGGAATAAAAAAAAAATCAAATTCCAAAATTAGCACAAGAGATTCAACATTAAACTACCAAACTTCATACATCTCGCTGAATCACTTAATGTTGCATGGCCCGAGGGGAATAGATTCTTTGTTCAAGCAAGCAAAATATGATCAAATCCGAGAGCCTAAAACTTGCTAATAGTCCTGCAATAAGTATATATGATAACTCAACATTAGTTTTAAAGTAGAATTACTTTTAATTGAACTCAAATAATTAATGAAAAATCTCATCACATATATATCTTCCACTTGAACTTACAAACTCTATTTACCGGTAAGTTCCGAATGAATATCATTTATATCTAACAAAACAAAATATTAAATAGAGTATTCATTGATTAGATATACAAAAGAATTACAAGATAAAAAGATACATTGATGATTTACCCCATTCAAATCTTTTCGCATTCTCAATGCATTCTTCAACAATAATCGGCATGGTAGCATTTCTTAACCAATTTTGAGTGCAAATCAAAGCTTCCACCACTGTAAGAGTTAAAGAACTTCGAAAGCTATTAAGCACACGACCGGATGTACGGAAAGTTGACTTCGAAGCAACGGTTGTTACAAGAATAGATAAAATTTCTCGAGCCATTAAAGAAATGATTTCAAACTTTTAGCTAGTAGTTTTCCACCACATCAATATGTCAAGATCACGACTTTCTTCACGTTCCGCTTTAAGATACTTATCGAGCTCAGATAGCTTACCTGCCGACACTTTTTTCTCATCGCGAAGAAAGATATCAAATGCCTGGTCTGAATTGAAATCCTCAACCAAATCAAGATCATCCTTCTTACCCTCCTCATGATTATCAGTATCCCAGCTACTATCAATATTAATACCCAAATTTCTATAACAAGAATTAATATGAGATTTTTAATAAAAATGAAACAATATTTCTAGGGCAATTCTCACCTTATCATACATTTCATCAACTTTCACATTATTATCATAGATTAATCTATAATAATACCGCACATAGCTCATCTTTATTCTTGGATACAATATTACCGCGATCAACACCATCATATTTACTTTTTCAAAACTCCCATAGTATTTGTCAAACTTCTCTTTCATCTTTGCACCCATAACTTTCAAACTAAGATCCGAAGCCTTCTCCGCTTATTTTAAAGTTTTATATAAAGTTGCTATCTCATTGAAATAATCATTCACAGTGATATATAGAGTCCCGGATATCTTGTTGGTGGTATCATAAAACTTCTTTAAAAATACTGAAAGAATTCTGGCATATTCCCAATCTTCATGTGTAGGAGTGTCATAGTCAAGCTCACTTAAGAAAGAATGATCATCTTCTTCCATCATTTCAAAAGCTTTTTTGAATTTTAAAGTAGTATTCAACATGAGATAAGTAAAGTTCCACTTAGTTGTGACATCAAGACAAACCGAACCCTTATAAGTGATCCTCGCACTTTCAATGCAACCTTGAAATGTTTTAGCTCTCATGGGAGAACTTCTCACATACTTAACCACGTTTCGAATACGTATAATAGAATTATATGCCTTGGTCAATCAATCCTTCACAATCAAATTTAAAATATGAGCCATGCACCTCATATGTAAAACATTACATTCTAAGATCAATGGCCTATTTCTTGATAATTTTTCTTTTAAAAAACCAATGGCAACATTATTAGAACTAGTATTATCCACAGTGATTGTGGACACTTTTTTCTCTATTCCCCACTCATAGATGCATTTCTTAATTATTTTCCCGATATCATTACCCTTATGACTAGGCATCACCACAAAATTGATTATTCGTTTGTGCAATTTCCAGTCGTCATCAATAAAATGTGCGATGGGATATAAATAATTTAAATTTTGTATGGAAATCCATGTATTAGTTATGAATGCAATCCTAGACTTAAGCTTGCCAAAGAAAGTCTTCAAACTTTTTTTCTCCCAAAAATATAACTTCATGCAATCTTTAGACACTGTAAATCGTGAGATGTGATGAAAAAGAGGTTGTAACTGATCAATAAAATCTCGGAATCTAACATGCTCAACCATCGATAAAAGGTAATTCATCCATTATGATCATTCGAATAAGCATTTATCTACAACGATTTTGATCGAATTCCCATACTGATAAGACAGTTGTACTACCATCAGTACTAGTATGCCTCATTGTTATCTCTTGTGCTTTATATAGGGTGAAATTTTTTTGTTTCTTATCTATGTTGCGAGGACGCTTATTGTATTTTTTCAAGTGCTTCAATATAGTGGAAGTACCATTATCAATAGAGTACGTATACTTGGCCCCACAATAATTGCAAATTACCATAGTTTTCTCCTTCTCGGTTTTGCTCTTACGAAAATGAAGCCAAACTGTCGATGCTCATTTACCAGAACTAGGAAGACAAGCATTAGATACCTTGTTTGTGTTGGATGCCACTTCGAGGTTTTCAATTTCTTCACCTTTATGTTCTAGTGAGTCCATCATAGGATTCATATCATCATTTGATTGATCCACTTCCATTGACATATAAATAGATTGGCTGAATCAAACAAAACATTATAATGAGCCATCAAACCATCATATTCATTTACAGCAATAGGGATACTAAAGATATGATTGCAGCCTTACTTCTTAATGCCATGTCCATATTTATCATATAACTATACCTACCAAAATAGATATTAAAAAATTAAGCAAATATTAAATCGCAACTTGAGCAAGAGCAACTTCCAGCAGCCAAAATGATACTTTTCCTTCCAAAAAGGGAGGAAGGAACAAGATCAAAACCAAGGTCAGATATGTTAGGCCAAGCCAATAAAATAGATATCAATATCTACTCCACATTCAAAGAGAAAGAATGGGGCACGGTCTTATGTCAGATAAAAATTAACAAAATCAAGTTTGGAATAGATAAAATTCATGGCAAGCGGACACCAATAAGCATGCCCATTCATTTACAACTCATAAGACAATATAGCTGCTCTTCACCACCGCCTGCGGTGGCCTAGTTAGATAAGGCTCTCCAATGAAACTAACGAAAGTGGAGGGGGTCGAATCCCGCTGGCCGCACGGGATCTTAAGCACGACGTCGGGGTGGTGGGTCATCTGCTAGCGTCGCTCCAGGGTTTACCCGCCGGCTACCAACTGTACGGGGTTCCTTGGGTGTCAAAAAAAATATATATATAGATGCTCTTCGATCAACACTAGCCAGACAAGCATCGGCAAAATGATAGTTCTCCCAATCGCCGAGCGAAAGCAAATTGGGGGACACTAGATCGAGCGCACTAACTTGAAAACGACTATGCACCAGCAATACTCATGCACAGAGCAACCCCATTCGATTCAGCAGACAAGCTGACCAAGAATTCCAGCACTCAACTACAACTACCCCCTACTGGAGTCTACACATCCATTCACTCTACTCATCAGCAATGACACTCCAGAGCCATCACAAATAAGACAAACCAGACAATCACGCGTTACAAAGAATTGAAACAAAGGTGAGATCTTCTAAAGAAAGAACATTTCGCCTTATTCACTACAAAAGATGAAAAACAGAAATGGGTCATGTTCAGAGACCAACTAACGACCACTTAACATCCAACCAAAAGCACAAACAAATGCACTCTTTATTACTTGCAAAAGTTCTAAAACAAGAGACGTAATTCAATTACATCCAATAAAACCTGCTAAGCTTTGCAAAATCTTAACGATGGGATTCTAAAATCGCACATCATAATCCTAAAATAGAAAAGGGACTCAACAAAACATCAATAATCAAAAAAAAAAAAAAACAAACAGATAAAGAAGAAACACTGATCCAAAGCATAAATTCTGTCCCTCTCTTCTTCGAATCAGCTCGACAAAATCCAGTGGCTTAGCAGCTTGCTCGAGTATCGACAACGGAAGATATAAGTCACGGCGGTGCCTAATATAGCAACACCGTCCACGAAACACGATCAACACAAATAATAGAGTTACACCAACCCATCTTCCATAAAGACATGAAGAATTAAATCTCAACAGAGAGCCAAGAGATTGAAATCCCCTAACGAAGCGTGCTCTTACCCACACCAAAATGCGCAAAGGAGACGGAATCCAATCACCCACCGCCCCCGCCTCCCCTCAAATGCGACATCAATACATCACAATCGCATGTCGGAAACACACGAAAATGAGACTACAGAGTATAAATGATCAAACAATGAAGTCGCGCGGCAATGAAAACAGAGCAAAAGAGCTGATCGAGGACGAGACTCGGGACTCACCTCAAAGAACGAGAGGGCCTCAGGAATTGCTGGGGCCGCGACGGGAGATGGGAGAGGGCGAAGAGATGATAACGCTGCGGGGAGGAAGGGTTTGGGAAAATGGAAGTTGAATCGAATTACCGCCGAGTTGAATCACAAAATTTGGGAAAATGGAAGTTGATGTGATGGTTACTGTATATTAAAGTAGAAACTAACAAAAAAAAAAAAGAGAGGGGTTTAGCCGTTTAGGTTTCAAGAGGGAAAGGGCAAGTGAGAATTGCAAAAAATTCGAAAATAAAAGCTGATGTGATGGTTACTGTTGAGTGTAATTCAGAAATGCAAAAAAGAGGAGGGATTATTAGCTTTGAGTTATGAGAGAAAAAATGAATCTGATGGTAATTGGTACTATAAATTATTTCAGAAATTAATATATATATATATATAAATGGTCGGTCCAGTCCGGTTCGGTTCCAACCCCGAAACCGGGAACTAGACCAACCGATCACCGGTTCCAAAAATAGGAGCCTGAGACCGGACCAAGACCCTCTAGGATCGCCCGAAACCGACCGGTTTGGTCCAGTCTAGCCGGTTCCCGGTTTGGGCAGTTTCCGTTGCACACCCCTACTCAAAACTCAAGCAAACATGGCCGCTACAAGCGCAAAGCTCATGTAGCCATTCCATAGACTCAAAAATCAAGTGGCTAGGGCTCAAGGTTCATGTTTCGAATAGATTTCTCGGCCATGGCTATCCGCAGGCTTGAGCTTGAATGGCCATGGTCGCCGCTAGCTTAGAGTTGGAGAGCTCGCAGTTACGGTGGCCATAATGGAACTCTCTCAATTGATTTTTTTTATTTTAAAGTTTATATTGTCTAACATAACACCTATTTTTCGCCACATAATTATATGAGTAAAGTATAGCACAACATATGTATTCTAGCATTCTGTTCATGAAATTTGAATGGCATGAGAAATAGTATAATAGAAAGATTAATTGGGACACTTCTAAATAGTAGAGAGATGCTTTAGAATAAAGTAGAGGAAGATTTTGATTTTCGGGCAAGAATATAAGGGCTACCGTTGAATCTAATCATGTAAAGAAAGTTGCATATGTATAGGAATTGATAAAACAGTATGTTTGGTTACTTGAATTTCTAACTAGGATAGGGTATGGAATTCAGGGATTTTGCTATATCTTATTCACTATTTGATGATTACATCAATAAAATTGGATATATATACATTTCATCATGTACACTATTTGGTAAAAATGGCACATTAATAAAAAGAGTAAAAAATTTTACAAACGAAAATGGTAAAAATTTCTTGCGACACTTTCCACTACTTTATCTTTATTTTTTAAAATTTTATTTTTCTCTTTTTTTAATTAATGTTTTTTTTTTAATTTCTTTCTTCCCCTTCCATCATTCTCGTAATAAAATTTTATTAAATAGTAAACTATACTAATATACTTAAAATACTAAAATATCTAAAATATGTAATAGATATGAATTTATATTGATATTTATATATTGAAATTATATTATAAAGTATAATTAAATTTGAATATATAAATAAAAATAAGATTAAATTAAAATAACTAAATTTTAACTTTTTTACTTTGAATTTCTTATATTAGAATCCAAAAATTATTATATTGAAATATAATTTTAATTTTTTTAATTTAAGAAGTTTGTTATTCGAAAAAATAACTTTCCTATTATGAATATAATAAATCTTATACACTTTTATCCCACCTCTTCTATGAGACAATTTTATTCGGTTTATATCCCTATTATATACAACTTTATCCCGTCTTGAGTATGCACAAAATGTAGGATATGATAAATTTTATTCTATCCTGAATTTTATCCCAATCATCAAACACAGCCTAAAAGACTATAATGGACACAATGCCAAGTAACAATCACTCCGAGTCTATTCTGAGAGGTCTCTTCACTCCATCATCTATGGCCAGGACACAATCTATAAGGTTTTTCCGATAAAAGCATGCAATCATGATATTACATATAAATGAATTAGGGGAATAAATCAATGCGTTAATCTAGAGCTTAGTCCCTTGACGAATAGGCCAGCTCAACATGCGTGGAACAAGCACATTTTGTTGAAGATACTTACCTCGAGACTAGCTTAGACAAGAGTAGGGACCATAAGAATATTGGACCATGCTTCATGAAAATCAAATCTTGTTGGTCTAGCTTTTCAATGTATCAATGACTTTGACACTCGGTTTTCTTCCTTTCTTGTTGACTGGAGCTGGTAAAACTGTGCTCCTCCTTCAGCAATGTCTTGGTCCGCCTATATTTTAAGTCTTACTCGATCACATGTCCAAGTTGTACCACTAGCGTCTTCTTCACTCTGGCATATGACCATCCTTGTTCATTGGTAATGATGCCTGCTTAAATGCTTCTACCTACTTACTTGATGATAATGCACTAGTCTCGGTTGAAGTTTCCACACAATACTTTGCGCATTTCTTGACCTGAGACTAGTTCAGACAAGTGTAGGGACCATATAAATATTGGACCACGCTTCATGAAAATTAAATCTTGTTAGTCTAGCTTTTTAATGTATCAATGACTTTGACACTTGGTTTTCTTCCTTTCTTGTTGATTGGAGCTGGTAAAACTATGCTCTTGCTTCATCAAAGTCTTGGTCCGCCGATGTTTTAAGTCTTGCTCGATCACATGTCCAAGTTGCACCACTAGCGTCTTCTTCACTCTAGCATATGCCCGTCCTTGTTCATTGGTATGATGCCTGCTTAAATGCTTCTATCTACTTACTCGATGATAATCTAAGTAGTACGGACATGTGACACGACACGACACGACACGTCGATACGTCATTTCTTAAAAATAGAAAATTCCGACACGCCGGGACACGTTGTAAATTAAATAAATATTTTTATTTTTAATTATTTTAATTCAAATTTATAAATAATTAATTAATTAAAAAAAGAACCTACAATAAATTTACACTAATCATTCAACATTCAATACTTTTATTTGTCGAAGTTACTTTTTTATTTCATTTAATTATTTCTTCAATTAAATAAAAAGTCTCCCTGGAGTCACCACTCCACCCCACCCCAACTCCCTTTTTTCCCTTGTCCCTTTCCCTTGCCCCCAATTTTTTTTCACTTTTCTTTCCCTCCCCCACCACGTGACACTTCCCCCTCCCTCCTGTCACCCCCCTTTTCCCTTGTCTCTTTCCCCCACCCCCAAATCTTTTTCACTTTTCTTTCCCTCCCCACCACCTGACACCTATGAAACACCGACATTCTCCAAGAGCGCCGTGTCGTGTCGACACTTCGACACGCGTCCGACACTCTGTCAACGTATGTCGGAAAATCCGACACCTGGTCAACTTTTCCAACACTCTCCGACACTCAAGTTGGAATTTCAAACTTACGAGTTTTTGATACGTGATTCCAATATCGAGGTCAATTTTAAAAATTTTTAATAAATGAGATGTCAAAATGTATATATATGAAAAAAAATAAAACACAATAATAAAAATAATAAATGGAGAAAGAAGAAAAACCCAGTCTTTTCTTCTCTTCTGACTTTCACTTTCCGCGACACACAATTCATCTCTTGAGTTTTTTTTCTCTTCCGACATATCTAACATGCAAATCCATAATGTCGATTGCTTGTTTTTTCTCCAAGTTTTATAAATTATTGGAATAGAGTTGAATTGTCAAATTGAAACAGTAGTGAATGATATTAATAAATGATAGATTAATGTTTTTAGTGTAAATTCATTTTATACTTTTTTAATTAATTATTTATTTATGAGTTTGAATAAAATTAATTTGATTGAAATAACCATAAAAATGATAATTTATTATGTATATATAAAAATATATTTAATATACAATGTGTTCCAATGTGTCGGAATTATCTATTTTTTTAGAAATAACGTGTCGGTATGTTGTGTGGTATTGTGTGTTGCATGTCAGTATCAGTGCTACTTAGCTTGACACTTCCCCCTCCCTCCAACACGCCAAATCCCTTTTTTTATTCTTTTAGTTTCCTTCTCAAAACCCTAGCAACGCCCTTCTTCTCCTCCTCGTCGCCGCACGACCCCCTCCTCTCCTCTTCCTCTTGATCTCTGCTTGCTCTCAGTCCTCATCACAATCGTTCACTGCCTTGCCTCTAGCCCTTCCTCCCTCACAGCTATAGCCTCGTCACTAATCCATCGCAACATCACAGAGTGGCGGCCCTCGCCTTAGTCTCTGCTCTTTCTCTTGCCCTCTCTCGCCATCACGGGCTCGCCGTCGCTCACGGCCTCGTCTCTACTCCCTCGCCTTTGCCTCCACCCTCCATTGTCTTTGGGACACGCGTGTTGAAACGTGTCGACAAAAGTTGACCACGTGTCGACAAATCCATACCAAAAAAGTTGACCACGCTGCACGACCACCTTCCTCTTTGCACGACCCCCTTCCTCTTCTCTTCCTCTTGATCCTTCTCCTCCTCCTTGCCGCACGACCGCCTTCTTCTCCTCTTCCATCTCTCACTGTCGCTCGCAGCCTAATCTTCGCTCCCTCGCCCTCACCTCCACCTAGACCCGTTAAACGGGTGGGTAGGGTCGGGTTTGGGTCAGGTCATAAATGGTCCGACCCAAATCGACCCATTTAATCCGTTTATGACCCATTTATTGCAATGCAAAATTTTTGACCCATTCCCGACCGGACTTATACCCGACCCATTTAACTAAATTTGAAAGCTTATCTCTTATATATATAATGGTATTGCTAAAATAGTTTTATACAACACAAATTTAATGGACAATTTTTATAATTTTTAAAATAATTATTTTAAAAATTCGAATTTTAATTATTTTTTTTAAATATAAATATAAATTTTTAATTTTCTTTTTCTTTTTTTCTTCTTCTTCTTTTGGTCGGCCAAAGGCGAGCCTCGAGCTCGCTCGGCTCGCTCAAAGCCGGCGAGCTTGAGTCTCGCCGGATTGGCAAGGCTCAAGCCTCGCCGGAGCTCGCCCCTCGCTTGTCGAGGCTTGAGCCTTGCCGGATGTTGGCAAGGCCTCCGCCTTGCCAGATCTGGTGAGCTCGAGGCTCACCGGCATCGGGCGAGCTCGAGCTCGCCCCTAGCTAGATCTACAAGGCTCGAGCCTCGCCCAAAGCCGGCGAGCTCGAGCTCGCCCCTCCCTAGATCTACAAGGCTCGAGCCTCGCCCAAAGCCGGCGAGGCTCGAGCCTCGCCAGGCGTTGGCAAGATCTCTGCCTCGCCAGATCGGGCGAGCTCGAGGCTTGCCTGGCCGATCGCCGCCATCGCGTGTCGGCCGACCGGAGGAAGAAGAAAGAAAAAAAAAAAAAAGAAAAAAGAAAAAAAAAAATGAAAAGAAAAATAAAAAAATAATTATAATTTCGGTTTTTATAAAAAAATATTCTTGTAAAGTTAAAAGAGAGAAGAGAGAGATTGTGAGGTTTTGGCTGAAAATGGATTCTAAATCCAACCCATTTAAGACCCACTTAAGATTAACTTAAATTCATCTATCAAAGTCTTTAATTGTTAAACCCATTTAACTACTTTTTCTCAAAAAACAAATGACCCATATATGACTAATTTATAATTTAAATGAGTCATATATGGGTCTAAGACCCATTTTGCCACCTCTACCTTCACCCTCCATCTTCCGGACACGCGTGTCCCACATGTCGGAAAATCCGACATGCGTTGACTACGTGTTCGACCGTGTCCGAGGGTGTCAACATGTCCGACACGTCCCGACATGTGTCGGACACGACACGGAAGCACAGGCAACGTGTCGGTGCTTCATAGCTACCTACTTACTCGATGATAATGCACGAGTCTCGGTTGAAGTTTCCACACAATACTTTGCACGTTTCTTGACCCGAGACTAGCTTAGACAAGAGTAGGGATCATATAAATATTGGACCATGTTTCATGAAAATCAAATCTTGTTAGTCTAGTTTTTCAATGTATCTATGACTTTGACACTTGGTTTTCTTCCTTTCTTGTTGACTTGTTGACTGGAGTTGGTAAAACTGCTTCATCAATGTCCTGGTGCACCTATGTTTTAAGTCTTGCTCGATCACATCCAAGTTGCACCACTAGCATCTTCTTCACTCTGGCATATGTCCATTCTTGTTCACTGGTATGATGCCTGAATGCACTAGTCTCGGTTGAAGTCTCCACACGATACTTTGAATACACTAGTCTCGGTTGAAGTCTCCACACGATACTTTGCGCGTTTCTTGACTTGTTCTTCTTTGAGATCTCTTACCCCAATCTCGCTCCGAGAACAAACAGGTATATATACTCCCCCTTGTTAATCTTGTTGTTACACCCGTCCGCTCGAACCCTGTATGGTACAGCCATGGATAGCAAAAACAGTAGTCCATGGTCGTTCATACTCCCAATTTTCTTGCTTTGCTTATCTCTCTGCACCCACCTCTGTCTTGGCACAGACAAGCTTGATGCGAATCAGTCTCTATCTGGTAATCAAACCCTAACCTCCTTGGGTGGCAACTTCACGCTTGGCTTCTTCACACCAGGGAAGTCGTCTTACTCCTACATAGGCATCTGGTATAGCAAAGTTAGCGAGCGGACCATCGTCTGGGTTGCCAACCGAGACAACCCTGTCACTGACAGTTACTCCACTGAACTGAAGGTCTCGGGAGGCAATCTTGTAATTGTCAATGACTCTCAAGACCCCGTTTGGTCTACGGATCTGCGAACTTCTTCATCTGTGTCGAGCTCCACGGTGGCGGTTCTTGAGGACAATGGCAACTTCGCTCTCAAAGACGCGCCGAATTCTAATGTGACACTGTGGCAGAGCTTTGATCACCCGACACACACGTGGCTTCCCAGTGCCAAATTAGGGATCGACAAGCGCAAAAACACGAGTCAGCTCTTGACGTCGTGGAAGAACGCGGAGGACCCTTCGACAGGTTTGTTCTCTCTCGGTCTCCATTCATCCAGTGACGGTGAGTACTACATATGGTGGAATAGGTCTAAGGATTACTGGACTAGTGGGGCGTGGGACAATCGGTCGAAAATTTTCTCTTTGGTCCCTGAAATGAGATCGAACTACATTTACGATTTCAAATATGTGGACAATGAGAACGAGAGCTACTTCACCTATTCAATCAAAATCTCCTTCGACACCATATCGACGTTAATGATAGATCTTTCTGGGCAGCTCAATCAGAATACGTGGTTGCCTTCTTCCCACGCGTGGAACTTGATCTGCTCTCTGCCCCGGCAACAATGCGAGGTGTATAGACTTTGCGGGCCTTTCAGTGTTTGCAGCGAGGATAATGACAATTTCTGCAGCTGCTTGCCTGGGTTTAGCGTCAGCTCTGTGAGGGATTGGAATCTGAGCGATTGGTCGGGCGGTTGCAAGAGGAATTCCGACTTGAATTGTGCAGCAAATGCTTCTAATGCGGAGAGAGACCGTTTCTCGCTTAGTTCTAACATGATATTGCCTGAAGATCCCCAATCTTTAGATGTCAGGAGCGATACGGAATGCCGAGCTGCTTGTTTGAGCAATTGCTCTTGCACGGCTTATGCTTTCGAGGATAATGCCTGCTCAATCTGGATTGGGGATCTCTTCAATGCGCAACAGCTCTCACAAAGTCACACCGATGGAAAAAGCTTCTATCTCAGGCATGCCGCTTCTGACATTCAGGATACAAGCAAGAAGAGCTACGTAATTGCGATAGTTGCAGGGTCTGTTAGCTCCACAGTAGCGATATTAGCCATTGTCATTTTTGGCATTTGGAGATGGAGGAGAAGGGCATCTGTAACAACAAAGACAGTGGAGGGTTCACTGATAGCCTTTGCATACCGGAACTTGCAAGTAGCAACCAAGAATTTCTCAGAGAAGTTGGGTGGGGGCGGGTTCGGTTCAGTTTTCAAAGGAACATTACCTGATTCAAGTCACATAGCGGTCAAGAAGCTTGAAAGCGTAAGCCAAGGAGAGAAGCAATTCCGAACAGAAGTGAGCACGATCGGCAACATCCAGCATGTGAATCTTGTCCGGCTTCGTGGGCTCTGCTCTGAAGGTGACAAAAGGCTGTTGGTCTATGATTTCATGCCAAACGGTTCCTTAGACTATCATCTCTTTCATAGAAAGGACTCGAAGACCTTGGATTGGAAAACGAGATACCAAATTGCTTTGGGAACGGCTCGAGGTCTGGCTTATCTCCATGAGAAGTGTAGAGACTGCATCATACATTGCGACATCAAGCCAGAGAACATCCTTCTAGATGCTGAATTCTGTCCAAAAGTGGCAGATTTTGGCCTGGCAAAGCTCGTCGGCCGAGATTTCAGCAGGGTATTGACAACCATGAGAGGCACAAGAGGGTATCTTGCGCCGGAGTGGATCTCTGGAGTGGCCATAACAGCAAAAGCTGATGTTTATAGCTATGGAATGATGCTCTTTGAGTTTGTTTCAGGAAGGAGGAACTCAGAGCTTTCGGAAGATGGGGCGAATAAGTTCTTCCCAACATGGGTTGCTAGTAAGGTAGCTGAAGGAGGTGGCCTGCTCGATCTCTTGGACCGAGACTTGGAGACAAACACTGATACTGAAGAGCTAACTCGGATATGCAGAGTTGCTTGCTGGTGTGTCCAAGATGAGGAAACTCACAGGCCATCGATGGGGCAGGTTGTTCAAATACTTGAGGGGTTGTTGGATGTGAACGTTCCCAGGATACCTAGAGCCCTTCAACTGCTTCTTGATAATCAGGAGCATGTAGTTTTCTTCACTGAGCTGTCATCGTCGAACCAGAGTGCCCAGACGAAAAAACTACCTCAACTGCTTCCTTGCAGAAGCAAAATAGTTCGTCTTCAACAAAGTCTTGAGTCCTGAGGATGATAAGATTAATGCTTAGTACAAGAAGTGCTTCAGTTAGTTAGTGCATATTCCCTTCTACTTTTTCCGTAGTCAGGAAAGAATCTCGGCATTTGGGGATTGGCTTTCTTGGGGCTTTTCCCCTAGCCTTTTTTTTTTTGGTTACATATAGCTACAAGCAAGCTTCGAATAAGTGCTAGGCCAGACCGGTTGTAAAGACCATTCTATATAATGATCTGTTGTCTTCTTTTTTAGATCCCAGGTGACATCGGTAATTAGCATGGAAAACTGTCTTCTTCATCTTCTGATAATTTTGGCACTGGAATTGGGAGTATTGGTATCTCCTAGCTTGGATTCCAGCTGGTGTCTCACATGGTTCTCGAATCTGCCCTCATTGCATGCAAAGCAGGCTATAAGGCTTGGCTTTTCTCTTGCTACTTCGTTTATTTAATGAGTCACGGTATGAAAATCGCCCTTAAAACTATGACTTGCTAGGACCGGGATATATATGATGATGATTTCCAGCTAGCAGGTCCTTTTGTTGGAGCTGTAGGATGTTAATGCCCGGCCCGTTTTTGACATGGCATTTATCTCTTCTAAAGTCGAATTTTTGTGAATCACTCCATTGCTCTATTTTTCGATTATAAGTAATGCTCGAGATTACTCGAACCTTTTAGCACAACTGATTTTAAAGTGATGTATGAGACTTCTGTTGAGTGCTTCCATTAATTTGTTTATTGGTTACCCACTAATATTTGCGACATTGCTTTACAAGTTTTGTGAAACCAAATCTAGTAACTCAATGTTACTCGTTAAAAATCTCCATTATTTGTTCTAGTGGGAAATTGATTCAATTTCTCATTTCAATCAGGTTGATCCAAACAGTATTTGCCATTGCAATGGGGACTAAATGCAAGTCCTAGTCCACTTCAATGTATCTTAAAGGAGGCCTACCTTTGATTTTCAGTTCATAATCTCTTTATATCAGGTCGATTTCATTTTCGACCTATGCTTTGACTAATTATTGGTGCGAGCTTGTTGATCAAAGAACTCGGAGTCGGGAGGAGGAGGAGGGTAGAAATTCCCCCAATTTCAGACGGAGGAGGTTCGTGACAGCGTGCTTGCATAGGTTGATTGGGCTTAAACGATTGGATAATAGCAAGCGGTGAAGTCGGATTTGAGGCTTCTCGAGGACTCGATGTATTAATTCAGTGAGGATATGAGAGAAAGAGATCGTCACTCCTAACCGGCCGCAGGAGCCAAAAGAGCTCGAGCAGGAGGACATGGTCGCCGGCAAATTGGAGGAGGAAGTGCCGATGGTACCTGCTGGTGTTTGGAATAACATTGTGAATTAAGGGCTGTTTAAAAGTTTTCTCATTTTGGTGTGGTTGTACTGCTAAGGATAAAGAGGGAAATGAATTTGTGTTATGCAGGGGAACGCACGTTTGATCTTTTGATCTGAAAAAGGGGTACTGGGAGTATGTCTGGACAATGTTCTCATTACGGTAAAAGCAAGTGGTTGTTCAGCAATTGTAGGGACCTCACTAAGTTATACTCCAACAGGGAGCCTTGATCTATCATCACTAAAGTCAACAAAGTTTTGGAGTCTCTGACTTTACGAGTGAGGAATGCAAGGCTGTAGTTGCGTAATATGGGAAACCATTGTTCACTTTTTTTTTTTTATTTTTTAAATTTATAGCAAAGGAAGAGCCATATAAAATATGCTTAGAGATTGGACAACGGGAACCACCCAAGTGCAACGGATAGAGTTCATCAAGAGGACAAATTATCCGCCAAAAAAGATATTCTGGGTACACACACACGAGAGACGCTCACGACCCCTGTTTTTTCAATTTTATTACCATCTTCAATTCACAAAAGTCACCACCAGATTGGTTCTATTCCTATTGATTTTTTTTTTTTTAGTTGTTCGTCTGTTCAGATTTAACTTCTTTCATTTTGTCTGTTCTAATCTCATGGGTTAGTTTGAATTAAGCCATAAGTGTGCCAAATTATCACATTTCATTGTTTAAAGCTGAATCCCCATCGTTACCGATTTGTACGGCCATGGCCGCCTCACCTTTATATCCATTGAATCATTAAACACGCTTATCATTGTTGGACAAGCCACTGGTATCGATGTGTTGTTTTGATGAAGAATAGGTTATGATTTGTCTTCACTTATTCTTGATTCAGTAAGTTAAAGATCAAGAGCATTGTTGTTGGTAGACACAAAGGTGTGAATAGAAAAGAAATGCTTGCAAGAGAGTGAAGAAGATGAAGGAAAGTGGGACCTCAAGAAAAGAAAAAAGAAAGAAAAATAAAGGAGGGCTGAAACTTTGACTATTGAAGCATCCTAAATATTAGGCCCATAAGGGTTAATATGGTCAAATTATTAGTCGAATGGAGTTTTTAAACCCAAGGAGTGGAAAAAGTGTGGCTCCTTCATAATTATTGGGCCTTTTTCTTTATCTTTTGGCAAGTCAAATGGGTTGGTTTGGGTTGGATGTAGTTTAGATTAGGCATGGGTCATATGAATCATTTAGGAAATAAATGGATTAATGTAAATTAAATGACTGGATTTACATCAAACTCATATATGACCTACCTAAACCCAACTCACCCATTTGCCACCCCTTGCCAATACCATCCTTTTGATTCATGGCTCTTGAGACATTTTGCACCATCATTTCTATTAGAGGAATGATTGTCCAAAAAGTCAAATTTAGTGGACGATAGCTAATTTAGTCATAAACTTTTCAATTGTGTTAATTTTAGCGTCTTGCCGAACTTTACATGATCACTGGACTACTAGCGCATAAAAGATTTTTGATATATATTTTTTAAATTTTCTAGAATTTTTTATAGTCATTTCTTTTTATCCCTTTACTTTCACCAATGGCTAGTCTTAGGCAAAGGCCAGTCTCTAACCATCGCTTGAGACCGGCCATTGTGAAAAGAAAAAAGGGCAAAAAAAGAAGGAAAAAAAGAAAAAATTTTTAAAATTTTTAAAATTTTAAAAAGTAATTCACGTCGTGTCGGTTATGCAATGTAAATCAGCCAGCGTTAGTGATTTATGGTCAAAATTAACAAAATGTCAAAAAAATTATGATTAAATTAGCGTTAAATTTACTATTGATTTGGCTACTGTTCAAGGGGCGTGGGACATTTTAGATAGTTTTTCCTTTCGTTAAATGATGCATGAATTTCGAAAATGAGAGGTGTATTATTGTGGTTAAATGATTGATTTAAAGAGACCAAGATCCCGAGACGAACCGTTCTTTATCTCTAGGTGCAAGTAATGTAATGAGACGTGACTAGACTGATGTGCTGGCCCTAATTTTGTGTGTGTCAATATGCACATCTCCATACCAAAAAAGTGACTGATTTACATGGTGAAAAGGGAGTGTAAATCAATTCTAGCCACCAATGGCTAATCATCTTGAGAACATGAGTCCTATCATTTGCCTCCACGTGCAATGTGATTTTGACCATACAAAAAGGTGGCATTAATTTCGAGATGTAGCTTTCTAAGTGGACCCCTTTGACATTTGTCCTTGACTTTTACCCTTGTGACCACAGTAAATTCCTTGCGTCTGCACCGGTAATTTTAACTTCTTAATTGAAAAAAAAATTATACCTAAATATATTATATAAATATCAATTTTGGACATAAAATTTTGACAATTACCAATTTAATGTTAAATTTTTGACAAAATTTCAATATAATTATTTTGACCATTTTTTGCCTAAATTAGGGTCATTATTGATTATCTTTGTGATATACTAATATATTAGCTAATTCAAATAAAAATTGCCCAAAATGATTTCATTGAAATTTCACACAAAAATTTAGAATTAAATTGACTAAATAGGATGGATTGGACAATGTCCTTCATTAATTGTCCATCGTTACTTGTTCTCACGATTTCAAAGATGTATGTACTAATAATCTCGCTTTGATATTTTTCCCATCAAGATATGATTCGAAGAACTTTGAATAGTATGGGTATTTTATGCTTGATTTTAGGGATGAGATTTATACAAAATCTCACATTAATGGTGGTCTTGGGGCTTGAAAAAGAAGAGACCACCAAAAGAAAAAGAAAAAGAATTCTTCGTCTTGAAAGTATCTTCATCCGTGCCACAGAAAATCTTAGTCTTTAATGCGAATCTATACGAAAACGATGAACCGTACTGATTTGAGCTAACATCGTTTATTGTCTTAAGAAAACGAATAAACAAGCAATCTTGATGGGTCGTCTCGGCCATAATTATCTTCAACGGGACATCGTTATCGTTTGCATATTCCCCGATATTTATCATTAGTGCGTTCTTCGACGTAACTAGTATTCAAGAGAGAAACCAGGCGGAGGCTTAGGACCTTAATTTTGACGATTCAACGTGCATGCAATCGCAATTCACACGCAGAGACGCAGAGAGGAAGAAAAGAAGGGGCGGGGTTGGGGTGAAGGGGTCGAGTCAATTGCGGCGGTCGCGGCATGCAATGAAGTGCATGCCGAAGGCTAAAGGTTAAGAAAGGTTGTTGGGAAAGAAAAAGACTTAGGTTTCGCAGCAAATGGCCGACAGAAAAATATCGACGAGCAAAATAAGAACTGCCTTTGTTTTTTCAAGTGTTTCCTGTCGCAATCCGACCCTTGATTTCGCTCTGGCGATTGGATCATCGGTTCGGATCAGATTGGTTCAAGCTGACAAGGCTTTCTTATATTAATCCAAGGTTGAACCCACGGATGCGGACGCAGCAAAGTGACTGATTCCGACTCTGCTTCCGTTTAAGCCAAGATCAGCCAATCGCAGGTGCCTGCGCTGGTGATGCTGCAAGTTGGGACAACTCCTTTGGGAGAGAAATCTACTTGGTGATCTTATCCTCATGATTCGACAACGCCCGCTCATTTTTGTGATCTGGATTCAGTTTTGACTTAGGTACCGAATTCATCGAACGAAATTATGCACATATTCCTTGATTTTCTTTTGAACTCGTGGAGGAAAAAAAAGTGACACGGCACATACGCATTTCAGATCTTCTTTTGACTGCATGGACATTTGGTTATCATTTTCAATGACGCAATCCGTAGAAAGATCGTAAATGATTTAACTTTTTTCATCGAAGGCCGAGTATAAAAAGAAGAAATTGACAAGATTTATCATCACTTTAGCGACTTTAGTGGCTTGACCGTTTACTAGTGCTTCTAAACCTACCCTTTTTTAATATGTTTGACAGCGTGTGACTACAATGGTCTAATAGGATAATTTTCTTCTTGAGATCTCTAACTATGTGTTTTAGACCACGAGGGAATAAGAACTTTCCCATTTATACATTGATGTTGGTGAAAGATCAAGGACGGGCATGGGAAGAAACTTATGTACTTCACTATGAAAGTCTTTTTCGTAGAGGTTCGCTTGATTTTATGCTTCAGATCTTGCTTGTCTGAATTGTTTTGTACGGGCCAGACGGACTGCTAGACTTATGATTAGGTTTAATATCCATTGGGGATAAGATTGTCATTTTGAGACTCCATTAAGAAAGAGAGAAATTCTTCTAAGAGTAGAAAGTGACATAGCAACATATGATATTGCACAAGAACGAGGAGTCCTCTTGTTGTGGGAAGGCAAAATAATAGATTAATCATTACAGAGTAGGACTAAGAACACTGAACTTCTACTATTTCGCTAGCTTACAAGCTGGTATGATGATGCGACCTAATGATCAAATCGTTGATTAGCTCCTTCATCAGAATGTGGATGAAAGGAGACCAGACCATATGGGTGGTAGCAGGCATCTGTCGTTTCTCCACTTTGCGCCTCTCTCTCTCTCTCTCTCTCTCTCTCCCCCACCAAATGCCCTCTCCTGTGGCTGATTGGTCCGAAGGCGACCGGGGTGGCATTGGGTGGAGGGGCATGACGGCGACGATGGAGAAGGACGAGAAAAAGGCCAACGCGGGAGGGGATTTGTTTTGTCCTGGAGAAAAGGCCAAAGAAAAGAAATGTCCTATTTTGGGTTTAAGAAAGGGGTGGAGGATGAGAGAAATAGAAAGATGAAAGGAGACCAGACCATATGGGTGGTAGCAGGCGTCTATCGTTTCTCCACTTTGCGCCTCTCTTTCTCTCTCTCTCTCTCTCTCTCTCTCTCTCCCCCACCAAATGCTCCCTCCTGTGGCCCCGTCGAGCTTGGGAGAGCTACCTAGCTATCGTCGGCACTCAGCTATCGTCGACAAAGCTGATTGGTCCGAAGGGGACTGGGGTGGCATCGGGTGGAGGGGCATGACGGCGACGATGGAGGAGGACGAGACAAGGGCAACGCGGGAGTGGATTTGTTTTGTCCTGGAGAGATAGTGGGCGAAGAAAGGCCAAAGAAAAGAAATGTCTATTTGGGGGTGGGGGAAGGGGAAGGTCAAACATTAAAAGGAGACGGAAGACGGGGGTGGGGGAAGAGAGAAAAAGACAGATGTAAAGGTTAATGTGATTGTATTAAGGAATGTAGTTTCTTTTGAGGAATGGACGTGGGCGAGCCCAGATAATACAGGAGGCTCTAATTGAAAAGCTAGCTCAAATCTATTTCTAATCAAGAAAATACTCAATTCTATACAACCGGCCTAAAGCAATCATGCTCAAGAAAGGAATTGCTTGTCTAGACTCGCCTATTTTGCACTTTGATCAAGGAAAAAGAGAAAAGAAAACCATAATAAAGATCCATAATCTTCAATGGTACTAATCGTTTAGTGGATAATTGGATGGTGAAGGTGCAGATATTTTCTCACTCCTGTAGAAAATACAACAACAAGAATACATGCGGTTGACTTCTCATGCATTTGCTTGATCGTATCTTTCTTCATAGATAGGTGCATCAACAAGGAAAGCTTGCAAGGCATCATCGTTCTCTCATCAGAGCGTGGATAATATCAGTGAATAATCGGTTTGAGTAGAACCATAAACTTACGAAAGAGATATTTAGAGATTACCTGATTCAGTCGACATCAATCTATCAAAAGAGATGAGGACACAGAATGCAGTTCAAAATCAAGGAGCGACGACATGCTGATCTCGGATTGCATTCGTCCTCGGGAAGAGTCCAGTTTAAAAAGAAAGCTAGGCCGTTGGTTGAAAAAGAATGCAGAGAAGCCCTAGTTTGATTCAATCCTTGCTAAAAGGAACATGCAGCAGAAATAACGCAATCTGATTCAGAGAACCGAAGCCATTCACGTGCCTGTATTCGGACATGAGCTCAAGATTCACAAATCATCAACTGCACTGATGCTACCGAATATAAACACACCGGCGTGAGTGCAAAAAGTCCACGCATGATTTAGCTCCAATATATAAACACTGCTCGGGATTTTATGTTCAATAAATCAACTTTTAGAGACATGAAATCTAGAAATGGGTGTCTCCTCCTATAATTTCACGTCCCATTAAGAGCAAGAACCGCCTTTCAGTCAAATCTCCTGAGGTTCAGAGAGGAAAAGAAGGAAACTTCAAATCCCCAGATTCATGATGTAGCCAGATGGCTAGCTTCGTTTTAGAGCTTGATACCGAGTGGTTGTGCTTATGTTCAACTGGGATCTCATGCGAACTTCAAATAATTTTTGCGTATACATGCTATTATAAGGGGGAGGAATAGGACTTATCTGGACGGCAGAGAAGTGTGCAACGGAGCGTGCTGATTGACATCGTTGAATCCCAGAGAGCGAGATTTATAAGGATAGAGCACACTGGACGATGGCGAGTCCGAACAAAAGAACCTCCACCTATAACATTGCTTGCTCAAATGAGCATCTCAGGACAGCAGCATCAGAGAGAGCAGACGGTTTCAGTTGCTAAAGCAACCACGACCAAACTGTTCTGTCCCAGTTCTTGGTGCTAACTGTGGTTGGAATACTCATTTGAGCAAGAAACATTACTAGGAGGACTCCCATAATCTTCACTTCAACCCCTCTCTCTCTCTCTCTCTCCCTCTCTCTCTCCTAGGAGCAACACAAATTGATGAGCTCTCACGACCTTGTCTCGTTATATATATAGAAGGCAAGATGGGCGGAGAGATCAGTCGATTTTCGCACAGCTACCCACGTTTACCAATCTGCCCCCAGTTTTTTTCAGCTAGCCAAACGCATCGTCACGGAGGCAGCCCGTTACATTCTCCTCCCCACGACCCAAGAAACATTTTTAGGTCCTGGAGCTCAATCGCTAGTACCGTCCGACGCTCGAATTCTGACCTTTCAAACCGAAAGTTGGTTGATGCCTCGTGGACATGGCCCGTTCTAGGTACGCCAGGTCCAAGGGACTACAGAACCTTTTCTGCCCGTGATTCGAGGGCATGTAAGGCAAGACGAAAGGGGTTTCAAGGATCTCCGGGGTCTCGTTTGTTGACACTTGAAAGTCAGTTTTCCTAAGGAAGTAAAAACACTCCAAAATATATATATATATATATATATATATATATATATATATATATAAAACAAAAAAAGAAAAAAAGCCTGGGGAGCAGAAAGCGATCGCTAGCTAATGAGCTGAAGGGGAGAATTGTAGGTGCTGGTGGAACGGCAGCTCGAGAGTCAATCTCTCCCTAAAACGCCAACGACCAGACTCGCGAGCATCGACCGACCCAATTGAATTTATGGCCTTTTCTATGCGTCCAGATCCGCCATCCGTCCTAAATGCTTTTACAAAGTTAAACTCCAATGGAGATTCCTTTCCGGCGATCCTTAAGATCGCTTAACCCCACTTCATTTTTACCTTCTTTCCCTCTTTTAGGAACCTTTTCCATTTTGATGTTACCGAAGATTGACCCCGAGAGTAGGTAATATCTGGCATGGCGACAAAACAGGCGGGCAAGCGAAGGGAAGAAAGTCGCGGGAGTCGATGATGACTCATACTTGGAGATGTGTGGCCGAATTCGCTCTCTTATCCTTTGTGGTAAAGATACGAAATTAATAATTTTTTTTTTGTTTGTTTTTGGAATACATGAGATGTATAGGTATATAAATGAATTTTTTTAGATACGTAATATCGAGGTTGTAAATTCAGTTTAGAACAGAAAATGTTGTAAGGCTATATCATAACGTATAACATAGAGGACACAGATGGAAGGTGGCTTGAAGACCTGGGGCTTGCATAGGGTGGATGGACCTAACCCATTAGGGCTGAACGCTGCCAAGCAGATTGGCTGTCAGAATGAATTGGGAAGTCGACCCAGTTTGGATTTTCGATACGTTTTCTTATCTGTCCGACTTTATACCTTGTCCTTGACTGTCACTAAATTGCCATTGATAAAACAATGGAGAACAATCTCTACTAAAACGAACGTACTAAGGTTTAATACACCATTTTCGATGCAAACAAGCATTGTCGTGCCGACATCTTGGTATAAGCTAAAATGAAGCGGAAGGGTATTCTTTTCCTGTTTTGTTAGTGATCAAGTGGTGTCTAAGCCAGAGTGTTTTGCATGAATTATATCATCAGAAAAACAACGCTCCTCATCCGTAACATTAGAACATTTCTTTTCGCGTTCTTTAAAAACGTATCTTCTCAATTTAATGATGTTTCACTCACGGAACACTACACTTAATGGATTAGGCCACATGTAGCCTTTCAATTAAGGTTACCATCATTATAGTTAAGATTACAAACATCTAAAGAGAAATGTAGATTGACTACAAAGACATTATTAGATGAGACTATAATCATACTCGAATGGCTCAAATACTTTTAATGTTTCTTAGCTTCAATTATGCAGAATAATCTCATAATTCTTCACCCACAATGTCTCACTAAACAAGCACTTGATATCATGAAAGATTTTACCAATGTCACCACAAAATTTCATGGCTACAAATTTTTCGGACGCTATTCACGAGCACGAGAATGCAGCACAATTGATTTCATCGATGAAATCTTCTCCTCATTATTAGGCATAAAAGACAAAGCCCCAGTTGAAGAATTAAATGCATACCAAGCGAAAGTTTGTCCTTCGCCTGAGACGGTCATCAAAGTCCAAGTTGGATTTTCACTTCTCGATTTCGCCTGGTCCGATTTCAACGATTCCTATGGGGACTCCTTTGGAGCCAAAAGCATGTCGGCACAACGTGGGCTGAAATGCAACGCACACTTCTCTTGGCATCGTACTCCGTAAATCATATTCAAACTTCGAACAAGACGGGATAGCGAAGGACATGTTACGTTACGGATGCCAAAAGTAGGTGCTGTCAGAGACCTAGGCCTTGCATGGTAATGTTATTTTTTCTTATTTATGAACAAAAATTTTGTTTTTTTTTTTTCCGGAAACAAAAAAAGAACATAAACGCGTTTGTTTGCGTTTTTGTTCAAAATCTGTTTTTTCGTTCCCAACAAAATCGGAACGGAAATGAGAAACAAAAAAAAAGTTATTTTTTTTCAAGAAACACTTTTGAAGAACATTTTTTCTCTCTCTTCTCTTTTATTCTTCTTTTTTCTTTGGCCGGTGGCCGGCCTCGGCCATGGCCGACGACTGGCCGTCGAGGGCCGGTGACGCCGTTAAGGGTCAGCGACCTCGCCGGAGCGTCGCCGGCCCTCGGCGAGGCCGAGCGTCGCTGGCCCCTGGCGAGGCTTGGCCTTGCTGGATCTGGGCGAGGCCAAGCTTGCCCAGCCAAGGCGAGGCCGCCCCCCATCGGCCGAGTCGTCGGAGGCCGGCGACCGGCCAAAAGAAGAAAAAAAAAAAAAAAAAGAAAAAAGAAAGGAAAAAAAAAAAAAATAAAATAAAAATATTAAAAAATTAAAAGAAACAAAAAAAAGAATATAAATTTACCAAACATGTTTCTATTCATTTTTTATTCTTGGAACAAGTTTACCAAATGCGTCTTTTTGGTCAAAAATTGTTCCTCAGAATAGAAATAGTTTTTTCTATTTCTGTTTCCTGGAACAATTTTTGAACAGAAACGTTACCAAACGCGCCCCTAATTTTCCATCACATCCTCGCAAATTCTCCTGAGTATTCTTAGAGGACAGCCACATATTCAATGACAATTGTTAGACCAACTGACGTGTCAATCCTGTAGCCAAAAGTAAGATCAGACGATAAAGAATTCGGTCGCAGCAATATCGACAATACTTACTTCACTCGTTGAAATAAGTCCCCAAGACGAAAATGTTGAAAATTATGTGAATAATGATAGTGTCCTCTCACTTCCCATAGTGCTGAACATCCTGACTAGGTAGAAAAGAAAAAAGAGGGGGACATTTATTCTCACATTCCTGATTTATGCTTACCACTTATATCAGAAGGCATGATTATATCATGTGTGCAGTTTTTTTTTTTGGTTTTTCCAAATTGAATCAAATTAGGAGCATGGACCGAGCGCCGGTTGGCAACTGTTTTGCGTAATTATCTACCTCGGCCTCTTAGGATACTCTTGATGTAGTCTGGTCAAAATCAACTTTCGGTTTGGAGATGGCGATTGATCCTTTAACCCTTCGTCTCTCTGTCTGTGTAAAACGTACGAGGCCATGTAGCATCCTTATCGTCGAGGCATCGATCCGTTCGAATGCGGTTGATCCCGGACTTATAATTAAATAAGATTGACTATTAAGAATGAGATTATCGGGACATAAATGGTACACGGCACCGGAACAAAAAAGATCTTAAGTCTTTCGCTTTTGTTTACATTGTGCAGCTTCTCTTTCTTGTTGTTCTTTTCCCAATAACAAGCTTCTCAGATGTTTTACACAATCTCTCATCAGTTCACAACAGTACAAGCTAAGGCATTTGTAATATCATCTACTTTAGTCTTTCAGCTTGTACTTCGGACTATATTATGTTGCATCCTAAATTTCCATGCTATCTAATATGTTAGCAGTATTGTTTTAAATAAAAAAAATAAGATTCGTATTTTTTTCCAAATAGCATTAATAATCTCATGATTCTCTCCCTCTATCATAGCCATACTCTACTAGTCATTGTAAATTTTCTACTTGAACACCTCTTTTCATTTTCCACCAAGTATATTAACCCACATGCTTTTTCTTGCCATTACATCTCCCCCTAGGATGGCATCATTCTTGTCATCTCTTGATAATTCAAATCAATACAAATCAAATAATGATTCTCATCCATACATCTATGTGGCTGATCCTGCTCTCTCCACTTGTTATCTTCATTCAACTACTTAGATTAAGCCACTTGTCACTCATATAAATAAGTCATGTGCACTTAATTTGTGACATTAAGCTTAACCTATCAAATGACATCATGCATGACAATTTAACTTAACCATGGTTTATGGTAATCGATAAAGGTGAGATAAGATGAGAAACAAATAAAATCATCCCTTTCCTTCTATGGAACAAACCAAAAAGATCTCCACCTCTATTTCTTCAAGGTCAACTATTTTTACCTTCCATTCTTCAACAAAGAAAGTCAAGTTTTAACTCAACTTTCCACCAAGTCCAAAGTTTATCTAATCTGTGTTGCTTAAGTTCTTAGTTCCAACCATCAAGTGTCTTGCAAGGTAAATTCATGAACTTCCATTTTCTATCAAATTATTTGTTTTTAAGGAATAAGAGTTGTTAATTGGTATTGTTTATTTTGATTTCAAGGTGATTTAATGCTTTATGTGTTCAAAATTTCATTCAAGATAAGTGAAACTCTCAGGGCTAAATTGGGCTGATCCACTAAGTTTTCTTGGTCCTTGGTTGACTTTAGCTTAATGTATGAATATTGTCATAGATGCATGTTGTAAGAGAGATTAATGAATACATGATGAGCTAATAAGAGACAAGACTATATGTATTAGTGACTTTAGTTAATTTTGTATCATGGGTGATGACATGTTGATTCGAGATGATAATGATATTAGTTGAGGTCTACCTGTGCTATTGTTATGAATTTGTTACTAATATCACATGAAAAGTTGGTCAAGTGATTTCAAGAGGATTTAAAATGATTTTGATGAGCAAAAGTGTTAGAGTTGAAATAATGCATGTAAAAGGGCTAAAATAGTAATTTTACGTAATACAAGGGCAAAAATGTAAATTCCAGCGTGTAATTCTCCTGTGAACTGTGGTTTTTATTAGTTAAAATGAGTATTAATCAGTTATTGAGATAGATTAATTAAAGGAAATTAGATTAGGCAAAAAAATATAAGTATTGTGGAATTGGGGCTAATTTGTAATTTTAAAAAGTCAAAGGTCTCATTTTCTAAAACTGGAACTTTTTCAGGCACATGTTAAGGATGCTTATGATTATAGGTTCTTAATTAGCTTTACAATTAATTGAGTAATCTAGACAATTTACCCAACTAGTTAAAATTTGGAGTTAATTGAATAAATATTTTGAAAAGGTGGTTGTTTTGATAGTAAAAAAAAATCTGGAAGTTGCGTATAGTGTCAATAAGATATTCTTATTAATCAAATAAGAAAAGAATGGCCTTAGCTCATTGATTTGACTAGTAGAGTTAGATTAAAAAAATGAGATAAATAGTGAAATTTTGAAATCAGAATTGTATTGGGTTAATCTTGCAATTTTGTTGAGCTGAAATTCTATATAATTGTTGTGATATGATGATAAGAGTGATTATAGTCTTGATATCCTCTCGGTGATCAAATTGTAAACTTTAGGTGTAACATTAATTTGGTGTAAAAGTGTTGTGTTACACTTTAGTTTTATTGGCAACTTGGGAATGATTATAAATTGATGTGATATAAGAATGTTGGAGGCTTTTGGATTGAATTACTTTATGAATAAGAATTGGTAGATTGCGAATGATAATACATTGATGTTTGGTTTCCACTGGTAATATAAGAAATGCCAAGAGATTAGTATGATATTATTTGCACCATAATTACATGGCAATTATTGTGTAGTAATAATTTGCACGTGATGACACTATTTATCGAGTGACAGGTGTTTTATGATAAGAATTTTTGGGTTAATGATGATAAATTGATATTTGATTTTCACTATAGATAGAAAATTGTCAATAGGTCGGTATCATGTTATTTGTAGATGTGGTTATTGAAACATACATGGCAATTATTATCTTACGATGATTTGTAAGTAGATGATACGATGTGAGAAGACTTTTGCCACGGCCTATTCATTGGAGAGCGAATATGCTTGTATAAGTATGAGTAAACGACTCAAAAGTTAACCAGGTGCTCTAATGTCTGGAATATGTCTCTACAACGTTAAGAGGACATGAACTCGAATAACTTATGAATATTATGGAATAGCCATCATCGTGCGAATGTACAGTGGTGTATTTATCCTTACTAATGTAGACAACATTTGTGATGGATGGGCTGGCTAAGAGTTGCGGCCAAGATGTGTTTATGTTTCCATTCTACATAAGTTGGTGGTGATGATATTTTGTTAGTCAAGATACCTCATGAGTCAATATAGGTCATGACCAATGACGAGTAGGAAATAGATACTTATATGCGAATATTGGTAAGCTACTTTGTGGTATTTGTGCATCATGAGATTGATACATTTGTCTATATGCATTTGAGTCTTAAACTGAATGTTAGCTCATGACTTCTATTTTATTCATTGCATGCATGATTATTTCATAACTATATTATACTACGTTGAACAAACCTAATTAATATGCTTTGAAAATGTACGTGAACACTTGTTTTGAATATTTGACCTCTTAGTAGAGGGTAAGTGTTAAAGGAAAATTGACATGGTTGGTTAATGCTTATAACTTTCTTTGCGAGTATGTAGATTATTGATATGTTTGTAAATTTATGTTGTGATATGTGCTTACAATATAAGAATTGGTTAAAACATTAGATTGGGAGTAAATTGCAAATACTTAAATTATGTAGAATATGTTGTGCTCCTCAAGTGATTGAACTATTCCATTATGAATATGTAAATAACTAAGAAATACCTTGAATAGATGATTGATTGCTGAATTATAATAATATCTAAATGTTACGTGATATTACTTGTTAATTGTTACTATAATGTTGGTGTTTGGAGGTCGAGTGGTGAATAGATTTTATACTTTAAGCCTAGAGCTTTCATTTACTAAGCTTAGGTTCATCCCAATATACCCTATAGATTAGTTGAGTTCAGAGCTCAAGGGCATTTAGATTAGTGCTTCGGAAGATCTCTTTTAAGGATTGTATTAAAGTTTCACAACGAAAGCAAAGGCATATTTCTATACAAAAGATTTTGGTGCATCTTAGTTAAGGTTAAATTATTCGTACAATTGAGAATAAATTAACTACTCATCGGATAACTAAAGTGAATTCAAATTATCTATTCATTCAAGATTTAAATTGTATGGAAATTTTTAGATCGTGACATATTATATGAAGGGTATGAGCCTCAAAAGTCATCCCATGCCAAACCAAGTGTAATCTTTTAATCTGGAATTTAAGACTATATCTATTATAGGAAGAACTAAAATAATTGAGAAAATATCACAGGACGAGCATTTTCAAGATGTTTTTTTCTTTTTTTTTGTGACCCAGGGAACCCGTAAGCCGACAGCCGGCAAGCAAACCCTGGGGTAGTCACTGCAGGACCCACCACCACAGTATTCCAGGTAAGAATCTCTAACGACGCTTCTAAGATTCGAACTCCTCCTCTTCGTGAGGGGAAGAAAGCCCCAAGCCAGCTATGCCGTTGCCGGCGGTGGTTCATTTACAATATGTTTTCATCTCTTTTGTCTCCTTAAAAGACTCTCCAACTACCTTCATGTTTGAATGTGATTATTCGTACCATCCAGTCCGAGAGAGAGAGAGAGAGAGAGAGAGAGAGAGAGAGAGAGAGAGAGAAGAGAGAGTCAAAACCCAATTATAGTGGAAAAGTTTAGAAAAGTTTAGATTATCTTAACCCGATGATGGATGCAACTCACTTTATGACTCGTCCATCATTCATATGACACTTATCGCTAACTTCAAGAAAGGCCTATGGGATGAGAACGTAAGATACATCATATATATATATAATTACCTGCCAGAGCGAATTCTATTTTTTATTTGGATATATGGTAGATGGTGATAAATTTGAATTTTAAAACTTATTTGTTTCATTAAAAATGAATAATTTGGAAGACATTTTCCTAAAAATAATTGATTGTATCTCTTACAATAATGAACGAATAAGAAATTTTTTTTATTGTCCATGAAATTATTTAAACTTAAATTATAGTCGATAATTTTTAGAGAAATATTTTCTTAATCGTTTATTTTTCCATAAAATAAGGAAAATAAACAGCGCTTTGAAAGTGCCTTTCGAGATTAACATCTAACTATACATGCGTGCACGATTCCCTAAATCCTAGATGCAAACGATAGTATTTTAAGAAGCATATAATGTCCAAGCACGGCAAAATAAACTAAAGTTCTTAAAGGTCAGGCGGCGCGATTTAAATAGCACCTACTTGCGTGGTGGAGTATAATAATCGAAAGCTGTCAATGTTAACTGAGATGAGAGCTATCCAGTCATTTTAGCCCTGGCCTGGCATGTCGGCAGTTCGTAAAACAATCGGTCGTCGTTCCCAATTGAATTTCAGTTTAGGGTCAATTTTTTGCAATGTGGACTTGAACACTGTTGATGAGGTGGTGCTACAGAGAAGCCTGTACTATAACCCGTTAATTAAATAATTGATTCGTACAAGGATAGCTTTCTTGCGTGCTGGAACCGATGCGAAAGATGGTGAGAGCTCTCCAAATTCCCAGTCTGATTAGCTATGAAAACGAAGCAACCTTCTGAGGGCGAGCTGGCCAATTCGACATTTATGACAGATGCTACTGTTCCGGAAAGAGACCGGTTTTCTTTTTCCTGCTGTTACGATGGGTACTGAGTAGGGGTGTGCAAAATACCCGGAAACCAACCATTCGGATCGCCCAGAACCGAACCGGAACCGCCCGGAACCGGCAGTTCTTGAGGGAACCGGTCCGGTTCCCGGTTACAATTTATGGGAACCGGTGGGTACCGATTCGGTTCCCGATTCCATGGACGGACCCGCCCACCCCGACCGGATTAGAACCTTTTTAATATTAAAAAAAAAATTACTAAAAGAAACCCTATCTCATCTCACTCCCTTCGTCGTCGGCTCCTAATCCTATCACTATTTCACTGCGTTTACTTCTCCCGCCATTCGCATCTCCACGTACTTAAATTTGATTTTTCTTTCTTTGGCTTGTTTTGATGTCACGTAGTCATTCTATGTTGAAAACCAAAATTATTTCGCATCAAGATCGGTTCCATGGATCCACCCGGAACCGAACCGGGCGGCGGTCCCGTTCGAGTGGATCCACGCAACAAACAAACAGATCCCTGGTTTGATTTTTCGGAACCGTCCTTGCGAATGGTTCCCGGTTCTAAGTCGGGAACCGCCCGCCCGGACCATGCACATCCCTAATACTGAGTTATCCCCACTGATAAGGACGACGCCTCAGCCGAGCTCCATGAGGTCTTGATTTGTTGATGCATCTCTCAGTCGCGTTCAAATAAACTGTGACCTAAGACACGATGAAAAAGGAGGCACTCGAAGAGAATTCGTTGATGTGAGATCTTCTGCTCACGGTCCAAAACACGTGGTGCGAAGAAAAATCTTGACAAGTAAGCAAGGGAACTTGCACAAGCATATCAACTTGCTCATCTTTCTTTCAACATCATTTTTCTATGGAAACATGCTGATGATTCCTTGAACGCGTCCATGACACCTGTAAATGATTGATGTGAGAATAAATAAAAGCGAGGTGGTGATTGATAATCGGGTTTCGCCTTGATTCGTATGAAACACGTGAGCAATTGGATTTAAAGTAAGTGGATCCAATGATAGTCTCCTTGAATTAGTGCAGCTGTCATGGAGCCCCTACTAGCGTGTCCATTGGCTGTCACATTGTGCACAAGATGAAAAGACATTTGCTTTGTCAATGGACCTGTAAACCATCGATTATCTAGGTTTTACAGTGAAACCTGTAACGATAGACTCGACATTGGCTGTCGCGCATAGCTCATTCACAAGCAGAACATAAATATGGCTATAAGTCTTGCCCGAATCAATCTGGCCCTAACAGTGGCCGCCGAATCATTCTCGCTTCCTAAGTCACTGAAGAACTCTCACTATGTTAGAGAGCATCTCCCTCGACTTCGCATATCGAAAATGAAAAGCAAAGGCAGAATATAAATCAAAGTCACCGACATCCAAGAGTAGCTCTTCCATCCGCGTTTATAGTCGTGTTGGTGCAAAGCTTCTGGAGATCGATGTAACCGATAATGGTGTCCTCAAACACTACATCCTGCAGTTGAGCTCCGTTGAAGGTAGATGCTGACAAAACGGTATTCTTGAATACAGCTCCTTGAAGGTCTGCTTTCTCGAAATTAACCCTATCTAAAACAGCATTTGAGAAGTCGGTACCTGCATATGGAGAATGGATCAATTCGTGGAAATATACAGTAGCTCTAGGAAAAATGCACCAGGAAAAACTGAGTCAATTAGTAGTAAACAGCTTTCGTATAGCGATTGTAGAAGCACACCCGGCAATGATTTTTCATTTTCCAGGATGCCTTGATGGATTGAGATATCCACCATAAGCAAAATGGGCAATAGATGTTTCATGCACTTTCAAAGTTTCACTCTCCAAAGTGAGTTCGCAAATGCCAAGATCAGATTAAAACTAGCAGACATGCAAAGACTAACGAGTTGTTCTGCAATGATTGTATTGGTAATTAGTTGGCACGAAGCATGGGCTGAGTACTTAATTTTTGCTTTTATTTGAGAAAGATCATTCTAACATATAAAAAAATGCACCAAACGTTGGCATCGCCGCAGCTTTTCCTTACAAAATGATTCAATCATCTAACTTCAAAAGATGCTTTTTGCTAGAACTTGAAGAGCAGTTTATCACGTGCTCCTGAAATGCAGTAAGTAAAGCCCGTAATATTTCTCGTTCCAACTTGTAATGAGGTCTTAACATCAAAAAGATCTTGCACTTCCATAAACAGTAAGTACGAGCAATGGTCAAAATAATAAAAAAGTATGAACGGTCATCTAAGGTACCTTTCTTAATAAGTAAGACCTCCAAGCTGAGAACTTATCATAAGAAGAAATACTGTTAAGAAAATGACACAGTTCCCAAAGTATAGGACAAGGAAGAAAATTACCCTTAAAGCTAGCTCCAACAGCATAAGCTTTTGACATTACCACTTCTGACATGTCTGCACCATCGAATTTAGCATCTGACATGAGTGCTGCCGCCAGTGACTTCCCTTTTAGGTTAGATTTTTCATTTGTATAATCGCAGAAGCGGAGATCTATTGGCTTGTCATAAACACCATTAGCCTGTCCTATCGTGTTGCCAACAAATGCACGTTCACAGCGGTTGGGCTCTGTTGATAAGGGAGGTAACCTCTGCAGCGTAAAAACGCCTTGGATAATGAAATATTATACATTCTGAATGATTTTCATCACATATCCCAGATTGCGATTGTTATGATGGCCACAATGTTTATGAGAAACCTGCTCACAAAGTATTTTGGCAATCTCACATTCACAGGATTTGGTCATTTCATCATGCGGTAAAAGAAAATTGCTTATTGATCGAAATCTGTTTATCTTCTTCATAACTTCCTAAACAATCAAGCTATCGTTGACGCAACTTCACAAGGACTTCTTACCAAATGACAGACATCTTTTTATACAAACATTTTAATGAGTATGTGCCAATGTTCCTCTCTGATAACCAATTCAAAGACAAATGATCAAGATATATAAAGTAAGTTTACTGCTTCAACTGCAAAGAAACATTAGTCTGCCTCCTGCATACCAAAATTTAGAGCTTATTATTCTTTCTCATGGCACCTTTGCTTAGTAGAATTTCTATTGAAAAGCGAAGCAGAAGTAGCCATTTTTTATTAACATACACAGCCCCCTGCATTAAATATCAGATATGCGCTCCTAAAATGTCTCTACCTCTAACTAAAAGAGCCTCATAGAACCTTTTCATCTTAGTTCACCAAACACGAGTAGTCTAACGCAACAATGCACAAAAAAGATTCCTTAGTAGCTGGTTCCACCCAACTATTCTACCCGTGAATTTTTTTACTATTCTCCGTTATGCCAACTGTCGGCAGCAATAACTTGGATCTAGCAACAGCATTGAAATCAATTGAATAAAGGGGTGCATCAGATTGATTGCCCTGATGTTGTTCACAGAGCACATTTCTAATCGGTATGAGAAGGAGCTGCAAAGTGGAGTCATTGCGACTTGTGAGGATGCTAAAGCAGATTACATAAGATAACTCAGAAAGGCCATTGCCCCAAACCAAAGCTTCAGTCCGGTTTTCAGGTTCCCGATAGCATAGCTAATTGACCAACTTGTTTTATTAGATTAGTCCTCATCCATGCAATACCACCCGAAAATCAAAGGAGAAAACACTCTTAACGACAGAGTATCTATTAACTAGAAGGCTCCCAACCTGACTAGCAGCAATTACTGGCGAAGCCGCAGTTACGGCCCAAACAGCGAGGACTCCGCAAGCCACATTCCTCAATTCCTTGACACAACACGTGCTTTCCTTGATCTCCCAACCTTCTTTGGAAGCTGCTCCAAGTAAAGACGACATTTTTAGTAGCAATCCCACTCGCCGCGTTCGGATACTATAATCTAAGCTTCTACGCGTCGAATTACGGCCTTCTTTTTTCAATTCGGATCACCTCGACCGAGAGATTAAACGCAATCAAACTTCGCAAAAAAAAAAAAAAAAAGAAATGGGAAAGCGAACCGGAGCGCTGACCGGAGCAGGCGACGCGGATCGGCGAGCGGAGCTCGGAGGCGGGGGAGCGGCGGCGCGTCGGCTGGAGGCGGCGGAGGGAGAGGGCGGTCTGCGAGAGCGGAGCTAAGGAAGTCGCCATTGCCGTGTCGCTGTGCTTTCTCTCTGTCTAATCCCCCTCCTGTGTTTATCCGTTGGTGGTTCTCGAATTCGCACGTGGCATGCCACGTAGGACGGCTGCCAGGAAATGAAAATAAAAAAAGGTAACTGGGCTCATGGGCCTGGGCCTGGGCCTGGAGGAGGCCGGTCTGAACAAGTCTGATGGGCCTAACGGTCCGACCGTTTGAAACCGTCCGGTCCGGTCATCCGGCACCTGCTTTTGAGATTTGACCGACCGCCTCACGCGCTTTACTCCTCTCTCTCTCTCTCTCTCTCTCTCTCTCTGCGATTTCCGATTTTTCCAGCGACGACGACGACGACGACGACGACGACGACGACGAGGGAGGAGACCAAAGCAGGCGAAATCGGTCCGAAGCCGAGATCGATGGACTCCCTGGGCGCGTACATCTCCTACGAGAAGCTGAACGGCGTCGCCTCCTGGGTCGGCACCAGCGTCGCGGCGGCCTTCTTCGCCTCCCTCGAGCGCTGCTCCTGCATCAACCTCTCCACCTCCGAGGACGACGCCGACGACCCCACCGAGGCCCACGACCTCCCCCTCATGCTCTCCTCCGCCGCCAACCGCAGCTCCTCCGCCACCAACGGCGACCCCAACGACGTCGCCAACCTCCCCGTCTGAGCCCCGAGCTCCCGATTCCGAGCCGCTCCGGTACAATTCCTGTCGAAATTTCCCCCCCGCCGGATCGATCGCCTTTTTGTTTTCTTCTTCTTCTTCTTTTTTCTTTTTGTGTATTTCTTTCGGGCGATATGTGTTCGCTGAATGTGATTAAGTCCTTTTTTTTGGGTTTTTTCTTTTTGTTTTGGGGTTCGCTCCTAAGTTAGCGCATTGGCGTGGCTGTATCTGGTCGCGCAATCGTGAATCGTGATCCTTTAGGCTGGATCGAGCGCTCGTGGCTGTTCGATTCGCCGGTGGATCGCGCTTGTTAGTGATTTGATTTTGCATCATCGGTATGTCTGGTTGCTTTTCTGTTCGGATTGTACAATGATGAAGCTGGTGTTGATATAATTTCTTCAAAGTCTCGGACTCGGAACGTGGTAATGGCAGTTTTGGAGATGGCATAAACGCAACTTTCGAGCTGTTTCGTTTGACGTATGCTCCGGCAATGGCTTGTATAACGGCCGAAGAAAGACGGATCATAGCCCTTTTTTCGTGGTTTTTCATTCGTTCGATTTGAGCTTCAGGGTCCTTAGTAATGTTTTATTTCGATCGTGTGATGTGGTTTTTCTTCAGCCTTTAGAAAGAAAACCGAGTTAGGATGAGAGAATCAGGAGAGGTAGTGTTGCTTTTGGTTTGATACAAGAAACATATAAAAGCTGTTAGTCATGGAGCGGTCGATGCATTCGAATCGGAAGTCGTAGCAGAGATGGTGAGAGAGGGGATGGACAAAAAAATGGGCATTTTCGTTATAGCCTGTGGAGCAGATGATAATGCTGCGGTGGTTTCAGCTTGTATCTATATCCTTAGTTTTGTTTACCATTCATTCAGATCACTGTAAACTAACAATCAAGGTATACCCTACCCTCTACCTCTCTGCATTTTGTATGATACACAAGGTTAGCTCATAGCTGCTTCTGATGGTTCATTGAATTTAGGCTGCACTTGCTAACCCATTGGTTGATCTTGTCGATTGGCCTCCAGAAATTGTGTGTGTGGCCAAGTTTCAAGGAACGAGACAAATTTCATGGATTATAGTTGCCTGATTTCTCCTTGCCATCTTCAAATCCATGTCTAGCCTTCTTTCTAGATCGAGGACACAGAGTCATGACCTTATGTAAGGATAAGGTCATGGGAGGATAAGGTCATGTGAATCAGTTTAGTTATTTTTGCTGTCTGCTAACAAAATATGGTTCAACCAGTATTGAAGCGTGGCTGCTCGTTGTTTGGCTAAGCTTATCACGTATTTGGCAAGTTTTATGCTTTCTCTTTAGATCATATCCGTGGAACAATAGCTTAATTCAACACCGTTGCAGCATAATCTTGTGTGCATAATCTTGTGTGTTAATAAATGGGATGGCATAATCACTGTGTTGATAAATGGTTTCAGTTTGCATTTATATCCTTAGTTTTGTTTATCATGCATTCGGATCATTGTAGAGACAGGGTATCGGTGTCTTGAGTTAATAATCAAGGTATATCCTACCATCTGCCTCCCTGCATGTTGTATGATACACAAGGGTAGCTCGTAGCTGCTTCTGATGTTCCATTGAATTCAGGCTGTTCTTGCTAATCCAATGGTCGATCTTGTTGATTGGCCTCCAGAAAAATGTGCGTGGGCAAATTTCGAGGAACCAGACAATTTTCACGGACGATAGTTGCCTGATTTCTCTTTGTCATCTTCAAATCCATGTCTAGCCTTCTTTCTAGATACAGGACAGTCAGCCATGACCTTATGCGAGGATAAGGTCATGTGAGTCAGTTTAGTTATTTCCACTGTCTGCTAATGGCATATTGGCTGCTTCTTGTTTGGGTAAGCTTATCAGGTATTTGGCAGGTTCTATGCTTTCTCTTTAGATCATATTTGTGGAACAATGGCTTCATTCAACACTGTCGCAGCATAATCTGTGTTAACAAATGGGACACTAGTTAAGCATATTCAATGAGGAAAATTTCAATTTCAAAAGCCACATATCACGAGACTGGTAAGTGCAGTTAAAGATTTCCCCTTTTTGATTGTTTAACAAGTGCCATAGAGGAACTCTTTAATAAAATTCTTAACAAGTTTGTGATGGGGTCGAATCTATGACTGTTTGTGGCCTTAAATGATCAGGATTCATCGTCGGCTCTCTATTTCTAAGTGCACTACATTCTCTCTGGAAAATCAAGTTTGTGATAGCTTCAAATGATCAGGCTGCAATACGATAGTGTCATTACATTTCCCTGGAACAACATCATAGTACCGAAGCAGAGGTCCTTCTCGAATGACCTTCTTTTAACGATCAGAGAGTGATTTGATCTGCCTGGTCATGTATCGATGGGCGCATATGGACCATGAACCGAAAGGTCAGACGTCCTGCGCGTGCATCTCTCTCCTAGGGGTCATTCAAATATGCTAAGGTTCGCCCCGACTAACAAATTTATATTCTAAATTCAGTAGCACCACGGACTAGTATGAGAAACTATCCATCTCTCTGAAAAACTAGTGGTTAGAATAACGCGTTGCATATGATTAATGGTCTCTACTGCTCCTTTTGGAGAAATCGTGATTCGTACTCGTCGAATGCCATGTGGGGTGCGCAAAATGCATTCGTGCATGGCCCGTTCGATGCATGTTTATCAACTATGTTGGCTTGATTGATGCTTGCAGCATCTGATTCCCCGTCAGTCTCGACTATTGCGTGCTCCAGTGAGACGCCCGTATGTATTTTGCATCACTATCGCCGCCAGACAACATAACTGGCTGAGGAGACAGCAGGAGAACATAGCGTCCGGGGGCGATGGTTCCTCAGTGAGGATTATGACCATACGGGTTTCCCCGATGATAAAATTCAAAATCCGTGTCGTTCGCTTCTCGAATTATTCCTTGTGACCTTTGAATACGGTGGCCGGGTTTTGCAACCAGGGAAGTTTCCTCGCAATCTTTGAAAATGATAACGAAAGATTTGCGGAGGTGGCTTAAGGAAGGGGGACTTACGTGACGTTTGCGCCGACAATGACACCTCCTTTACGGTCGCGTTGGATTATTCTCCGTGCTTAGTTCGTTCTCAAAGCACTAAGGTTTTGGATGTGTTTGGTGATTGGACAGCACCCAAATTGAAAAACACACGAGTGATGTTAGAGGAGATAGTGGCAAAATTGATGTTTTCCATCAGGCGGATTGGAGGGCCTACTCGCAACTCATCTCAAATATGTTTGTGTTTTGAGGCGTGTTCATATGACACAAAGCAAAATAAGAACAACAAAAGATTTGAATGTGGTACGATAGGATGGCGCATAATGCATTGTCGACACGAGCACTGTATGGGGAGCAGTTAAATGATTTGGCTTATCAATTGTAATCCGGATGCATCAATGCTAACTCAAAATCGTAACGCACACACCACGCGTTGTTGACACAAATGAGCTACCCACACGGAAGCCATCTCTTCTCAAAGGTATGTTGGAGAGTAGCAATTGGCTGCCCTGGCTGCCCTAATTGAGGTGAAAGTACGTAGAAATTAGATCAGGTCGCTGTCGTTGTGAAAATCTTTTGCTCTTTTCCCTTTTCCCTCTTTCCCCTTTTTGGGTACATGAAAGGCTTCAAAACGCGATAGACCGACAGGACATCATGGGACTCAGGTAATAATACTAATGGTCGGGGTAAAAGCTCTTCTTGCCTTTAAATTGTTTGAGATTGAGTGGGAGAAGAACCACTACCCTTTTATCATGCTACCGTTGGTATCTCCATCGATTTCAACTATCAATCAAAGGTATCATTTTCATGAATTAACGGTTAAAAATTATCGAGACATTGATGGAAATGTGATATATGATATATGATTCACGTCCAGATTGAACTAGATAGATTTTGGAAAGCTCGGATAAGATATATGGTCCATCCTCCTTTCCATTCCTTATTTCCAATATCATCTGAAAAGGAATTAGTGGAAAAAAAGAAAAACAAAACAAAACAGTTTGTAAGCCTCAAAAAGAGAAACAGCTGAATGCGAACACAAAGCAGTTTGGGGAAAATGTTTGGAAGTTTCGTCATTTCACTTACCAGATATGAAAAAATCGAATAAAAAAAAAAAGAACTAAAATTGTGTCAAGTCTTCCATTTTCTTGAACGGAAAAGATGGTCTGAGTTCAAACCGTAAAATGAAGTGAAATAAAATAAAATAAAATAAAGTAAAGTAAAAGGTGATGCAGAGGGAGCTTCTGCTGCGCAAATGGTGGAGAATTAGTAGGGATTTGAAAGAATTTAGGCTTTTCTTTGGGCCCACCACTCCAGGCATGATGATGATGCTCCTTAGCGGGTGGGGTCCATCCATATTGACTAAGATCTAAGACCCCGATGCCGCAATTTTCTGTAAATTCTTTCTACACTCTTTCTCATTGTGTCTTTCTGCTTCGAGAAGGAAAAAAAATGAAAGACAAAACAAAAAGCATTCCTGTGAGTTCCGTTTATTTTGTAAAAACGAAAATTTGAAAAATGTTTTCATAAAAATGACATTAAAAAAAAAAAAAAAAAAAAAGAATGAACGAGTCGTGGGATGGCACGAATAATGATGTCGTCATTTGCCAATTTAATTTCGTCTCTGATGAACTATATTTTTAACTTAAATTAACAAAATGAAAGATAGGCTACCATAATTAACCAGATGAAAACTAACTAATTTACTAGATAAGTAGCCCCAAGTTGTGATAAATATGTTGTCTTACGTGTTGATATCGTTACATTGTTATATTTACAAGATCGAGCGATCAAAGAACAATTATCACATCGATTGCTCCTTTCTATCCTTTATTTCACTTTGAAAGAAGATAGATCGGTTTACCATTACCGTCTAGAAAATTTTGTTGTGAACTTGGAATATTATGTGCAAATTTTCTCCTCACTAGCTTAGTAAATTAGTCGATCGAATGCTGTGGCTTTTACTGTTGACACAGTAGGATGTGCAATAATTCAAATGGTTGACCGAGGAATAATGCCTCGATGGCTTTGCACCTCAAGAAATGCGAGGTCTAGATTTCCATTTTTATTCCATGTTATCTCTTTTGAGTTAGGCTACGATAATATTGTTTTCCAAAGTCCTCTTATTCTAGTATGTATGACCATCAAATTAGAAACGTTAATTTAATTAGGTATCCAAAAGTCGACTTCAATATCATATGATCCAAATAAAATAAAACAAAAATGAATGGACAAAATAAAAAATAAAAAAGCCTAAAAGTTATTAAAGAGAAAAAGGCAAGTGAAAGAGCTAAGACCTTTGTCCTGGGACCTTTGCCTAGATCCAAGGAAGACTGTCTGTGCTCGATCAGATCTGGGTGAGGGTTGCTGCCCATTGCCGAGACCCGACGGCCCTCGCCGACCTTTCTGCCAATAGCAGCAATGCTACCTTGCAAGGGCGAGGGCACATGGAAGGCCTTACAAACCCGTGCCTCATGTTATCTTTTTTTTACTTTTAGGCTTTCTTTTAATTTTTTCTATATCACTTCACTACAAAGTGGACTAAAAAGAAGAATATTCATATTGACAAAATCTTTTCTTCTTCAAAAAAAAAAAGAAAAAAAAAAGAAGGCACATTGGCCCCATATATTAATAAAAAAAGTCACGCCGACATTTTTTATTAGCCTAATTAAACGGAGTTAATAGAATAACTTGATCGTACTAATGTGATAAATTTTAGAATTTAGTTAAACTTTTGAAAATTTTATAATTTAATTACAAAAATAAATTCTTCAAATTATTGAATTTTCGTGAAACAAACAAAGTATAAGTAAGTAAGTGGATGTACTTACTTTGATATTCAACATACGTTCATCACATCATTGGGTTCCGTAGAAGAGATCAAAATGATGATAGTTATATCAATAGTATAGAATAATTTGATAAATTAGTATCGAGCCTTCAAACGAGTGGTGTTCGAAATGATGCGAGGGAGCTTTTTATGACCCAATTATCTAAAGAGTCCAATTATATTCCTCCATGTACATAACTTTTGGTATGACTCACATGCACCAGTGCATAAAAATTTCATAAAATCAATATCAAGTGCTGGAAAGAGCTATCACTTACATAATAGCTACTGGGCATAACTTACGTGCACCTGGTCAGGAGGAGGAGGAGGAATCCAACTTTAGTTAGGGGGGAGGGAGGGAGCAGTAGTGGAGACGCACCCAAAGACCAATATCCAAAGAAGGAATAAAATTTGACCATTCCACCACTCATCACATCGATCCGCGGGACGACAGATTCCTTTGTCCCATGATGTAACAATGCAACGTTTAATCCCACCTAAACTACCAGATTACCTTCTCTCTCTTCTCTCTCTCTCTCTCTCTCTCTTACATGGGTTCATACACTTTTCATACAGAACCGGCTATAGCGCATGGAATCACATGCCCTATCTATCTTTCTCTCTCTCTGTGTGCCACGTTTTTCGGCTTTCTTTTTTGTGTGTGGGTTTCCAACTTTTTGCTTTAAGACCACAGCGGCTTTTGAAAGTTGGCGATTTCCTTCTCAAACACTCCATTAAAGGCTTTTTTTCTCTCCTCTCTTTCCTCTCTTTTCCCAGTCTTCTCTTCACCTTTTCAGCTCCCCTCTTAAGCCATGGACAACGCAGCCCCATCTCAGTGGACTGCACAGGTACTCTCTTCTCTCTCTCATCTCTCTCTCTCTCTCTCTCTCTCTCTCTTTCCCCCAATACAATCATTTTCAGCTCAAGATTTTCTCTGCTCGAGTTGGTAGTTGGGGGCTTTGTGGATAAAAACTTTTTCCTCTCTTTGTTCGATTGCTTTGTTCCTTCCCCCTCCGACTTCAAATCATAAAGAAAAAAGAAAGGGGGAGGAAAGAAAAAAAGTTACCTTTTCTCCCCCACGAGATGATGTTCAGCAAGCAAAGCCCTCCACTAAATACGCTTGAATTTATGTTGCTGTCGTTTTGGAGATCTTTCTCGAGTCCTTGAAAGTACTGCCGACTTTCTTCTTCTTCTTCTTCTTCTTCTTTTCTCTCTTTTTCTTCTGTCTTCCTTCTGAAAAGTTATGATAATTTGTTTGTTTTGCTCTCTTCTGGCATAATCACTCTTCCAAAAGCCTTCAAAGCACACCTTCTTTGCTTTGGTTTTCTGTCTTTTTGTTTGTTTGTTTCTGCTCTTATTCCCCTTGTCTGTCTCTATTCATTCTGCTTTTTTCATGCCTTCCTTCCTTCCTATGGTTGTTTGAATTTCAGGGATTCCTTGGGGTGATTAATAATAACCCCCCAATGGAAATAGCATCATCACCGAGGCCCGTGTCCGTGAGCTTGCAAGAGATCAAGCCTACATGTGGAACCACAACAACAAGCAGGCCGCATAAGGATCAAGCCCTGAACTGCCCGAGGTGCAGTTCGAGCAACACCAAGTTCTGCTACTACAACAACTACAGCCTCTCTCAGCCCAGATACTTCTGCAAGACCTGTCGGAGGTACTGGACTGAGGGTGGGTCCCTCAGGAATGTCCCTGTGGGTGGTGGCTCCAGGAAGAACAAGAGACCCTCTTCGTCATTTTCTTCTTCGCCATCATCGAAGATCATCAAGCTTCCTGATCTGGTGGTGGGCCCGTCAAGTCTTCCTCAAAACCCTAAGACCCATGAAGCCCAACGAGACCTAAACTTAACATACCCACCTGATACTACTCCTACTACTGATCAACAAAATCCCAAGAGTAGCAGTGGAATTATTGCTTCTTCTTCAATGGGATTGAGCTTAAGCTCCTTCATGCCGCACATGCCTGTAGCATCTGACTCAAGCTCCAATTTTTATGCGGCCGGTGGCTTGAATTTCCAGCATCTCCTTGGTCTCAAACCGACGACATCCTCATTCGGTAGTTTTTCTGGACATGGGTTTGAGAGTGGTGGCTTTCTTGGGAGCCTCCAAGGGTTGCAAGAGAGCGGCAATGGTGACGACAGTAATGACGGTGCGAAGCTGTTTTTTCCTGTGGAGGATGGTTTGAAGCATCAAGTGACCAGTACTCCTAGTGTTGATGGTCAGTTTGGTCTTCAAAGTAGAGGACAAGGAGATCATTCAAATGGGTATTGGAATGGAGTGCTGGGCACTGGAGGATCATGGTGATTGATTGAGAAAGATTGGTATTCGATCATCATCACACGCTTCAAGGGTTTTGATTTTTTTTTTCTTTAACCTTTTTATTTCTTCTCTTCTTGGGATTGGATCGACTTGGTTGGGCTGGGGCGTTTGATGGGAACTAACAATCAGGGTTACATGGGATTTTCAACCCTTTTCCTTTCTTTCTTTTTGCCTATTATTTTCTCTCTCCCCTTTGTCTTTGAAGCTCATTTTGGGGTTGGCTTCAGAAGCTAGTCTGGGAATACTGTATTAGGTGTTCTCAAGCGTGGAATAGAGAGTTAAGAGATTTAAGCTTAAACGAAGCCTGATGGGTCTCGTCTACTCAGTTTGTACAGTTTCAAGATGTCTGAATGGTTGATTGCTAATTATCTGTACGAGCATGTTCACTGTTGTTTGTGTTCTTTTTACCCCCCTCCCCCAGCATGAATGAGTTGGAATGATGGCAGACAATTCCTCCCCCCCCCGGTCTCTCTCTCTCTCCTGTTTTCTTTGAAGATGAGTCAGAGAAGGGCAAGTCTTATCAGCAACGTCTGGGTCTCGGAGAGATTCTTTTTCTTTTTTTCCCCTCCATGAAAGCTGCTGCTTCATGCAACAAAGCGGGGGGATCTGATCTGAAGACAGATTAATTACTTGAAAGAAGGGAAAGGACCAGCTAGGGTTGGTACGACCCATCACCTTTTGCCTCACATGGCATGGCATGGCATGCCACTTTGGAGTCATGATGATGGCCGTGATGATGGTGGTGGTGCAGGCACCTTTTGACGATTAGATTACTCCGGTCATCAGAAGAGCAAAGTTGATATAGAGTCAAACAAATCTGAAACGCCTTTGCTATAAAGTGACCCCTACACCCTTTATCCAACATTCCGCGAAAAAGTTTGTAGTTTTTAATGCATTAATCCCTTGCCGTCATGCATAATCAACATCTCGAAAATCGGAAGCTGTATATCAAGTATGCTTATCACTGTGCTGTGCTGCAGAAACTCGTTAAGATATTGCTGTGGATATATTACGCGAGTAAATATCCAGTTTTGTACACGCCTTTTGAGATGATTCCAGTGAATTTGATATTGTGCATAAGATATTTGAATCTTTTCCTCCGAGAATTTTTACTAATTCACCCATCTCCTCCCACCACCATTCCATTCCTCGTTGCAGTCAGTCAGTCCCAACGCGGCCGGATTACACGTTGATGGCAACGCGATCCATTCCCATGAAAAATCATTGCTCATTGCAAAGCCCGATGAATATATTCCGAGCTGCTTTTGCTCATTCCACGACAAAAGCAGGTTGCGAGATTTCACCGCCCTCTTCTCTCTCTGTCTCTCTCTAACATGAGCAGGGGCCCCGCCAAAACATTCCCCTCGGTAAGTGCAGCCGCGGGGGCACATTAAACTCATTCTCTCAGCGAACTCCCTTCATCCAAACGTGCATTTTGCATCCCATGCTTTGCTATCCGACTGTAGCTGTGAACACGGTCGAAACGGAACGAAGGAGCGCCGGACCAGTCGAGAGAGGGACGGATGAATGACGGGTTCGGTCGGGCCGACGCGATCCCAATCCGGAACCTCAAGTTGCCAGCGCACGTTGGCCGCTGTTCGTGTTTGAGCCGTGTAGGGGAAAAGCATCCTTTATGATTGATCATCACTAGCGGTATTATCATATGAGGAAAGCGGTCAATGGAATCGGGCGCCACCACCACCCCCACCATTTCCATGAAAAAGGGTCACTTTCTTGCCAAACTGGGGGCCATCTATCTTGCCGTAACTTCCCCTTCAATCTTTCTCTTTGTTCCTCTAAATTTGTCATTGCAATGGGCAGGACTTTCAAACATCCCTTGGCCCCTCGTACGTTTGGTGATAATTACTAAATGGGGATGGTAGAAATAACCCGTTAACTCTTGTCGCGCAGCGTCGTCCCGATAACATCATTGCCATTGCTCTTCGAAGATCAATGGTCGCGTTGATCCGAAGCACAACCTTATGTTCATCTAGATTGTTGCGGTTAGCGGAATCCGGGATCAAGGGTTCCCTTTAATGTGATAGCTTGAGTCGAGAGAAATAAGCTTTTATTGGCAGCTGGTTTTGACAAAAGCTTAAGAGAGATTCATCAGAAAAAGATGGGCTCATTAGGTACCAAGGTATGCAGAATGTCATCTTCAGTTCTTGACTTCTCGGCAGCATTCCTACTCATTCCGATCTAAGATCATTTGCTTCAAGGATGGAGAAGGCGCTCAAAACTCAAAAGGTTGAAATGAAAATACTTTTGAAGGGGACCGTTAAAAAGCAAAGGCTCTTGTCGTCGAACTGCCGTCAAGTTTTACAATTTTTAGATAGAGTAATTAAGTCCAGAAAACGTCTTGGAAAAGTGCAATCATGCATATCCTTTAACTCTTCACTTTCAACTATTGCTGACATAGTACAATCTTCATAACGTTGCATGTAAGTAAGTTTTAAAGCGTAATTATTCAATATATGGAGTCATTCAAATTCAACGGAATTAATAGAATTTTTTTTTTTTTTTTTTGGTATTGGAGAAACAGAACTGCACTGACAAACCGCGCCTCGTAAACCCCTGTAACACTTAAGCAGGAGGACCCAATTAATAGAATTTTCTATCACAATAATTGAATAAATTTCAGGATCTACTTATACTATTTGAAAATTCTGAGAATTTACACTTTCTTTTTGGTATGTTTTAAGACTTGCACCGCGTTTCTCTCGAAACATATGACAATCATGGTCGGTATACCACGTTATCTTGACAAATCAACGAATCAAAAATTCACTCGACTAAATTGTCCGATAGAGCAGACAACAACTCACCATAATCATTACGGTTTTGACTTCTCCGAGCGACTCGTAGAAAAATCAACAACCAGCTGTCCAAATCTTTGACTATTCCACTAGAATTCGATCGGATTTCCCCTTAAAACCGTCTTAACGATAGACTACGGCCCGCGGGGACCTTATTGGTCAACTTTGAGAGCACGAGGACCGAATCGAAAAGAAACTAAAAGTAGAGGGACTCGATGCGCGAATTCACGGAAAGAAACCAAGCTACGGCGGGCTTAGTCATGTTCGCGTAACCAAACAGGGCTAATTTCATCTCATCCCTTCATTTTTTCTGCAGCAGTCTTGTCCGCCTCTTCGCTGTCGTCTCAATCACGGCCCAACATGGCTGCGCGTATGCTGGCGCCGCTCCCGGCCACCGTCTCCCCGCCGTCGCCGTCGCCGCCGCCGCCGCCGCCGCTCGGCCGCGGCTCCGACGACGCCGGCCCTCGCAAGACAGCCGCCATTCCCTTCCCGAAGGCTCGACGAACGCACGGACCTGCGCAAGCTGCTCAGCTTTCGCGCGGGACTCGCTTGACCCTCCTTGACCGGCCCGTCGATTCCTACGCCTACGCCTCGGTTCTTGAACCTTGCGAGTGCCCGAATCTTGGGAGGCAAGTGCACGGGCACGCCCTCAAATGTGGGTTTCGCGGGCATGAGTTCGTGGAGACCAAGTTGCTCCAGATGTACGGCAAGTGCCGTCGTTTGGGCGACGCGTTTAGGGTGTTCGATGAAATGCCTCAGAGGAACTTGTACTCTTGGGCGGGCATTATAGGCGCTTGTTTGGATCATGGGTTTTTCGAGGAGGGTCTCTTGTTATTTCGGGAACTACAGCTCGGGGACGTTGAGCTGGAGTTTTTCTTGTTCCCGATCGCGATGAAGATGTGTAGCGGTCTGGATGCGGTAGAATTGGGTAGACAAATGCACGGGATGGTGATCAAGTACCAACATCTGTCCAATATTTACGTGTGCAATGCTCTTATAGATATGTACGGCAAGTGCGGAAGCTTAGAAGACGCGAAGAGAGTTTTGGAGAGTATGCCTCAGAGGGATCACGTCTCATGGAATTCCGTCATTACAGCTTGTATTGCCAATGGCATGGTCTATGAGGCATTAGAGTATTTGGAGAATATGCTTTGTTCAGATGGTTTGGTGCCGAATCTTGTTTCGTGGAGTGCTATCATTGGAGGATTCTCGCAGAATGGTTATGATGAGGAAGCCATTGACCTGCTAGCAAGAATGATTATAGAAGGGTTTGAACCGAATGCACGGACTCTGGCCAGTGTTCTTCCATCTTGCGCCAGACTACAAGAGCTAAAGCTTGGGAAAGAAATTCATGGCTACATAACAAGACATAAGTTCATGTCTAACTCTTATGTTGTGAATGGTTTAGTAGATGTTTACAGAAGATGCAGGGACATGACAAGTGCTAAAAACATGTTTGAAAATTTTTCACTCCAAAATGAAGTAGCTTACAACACCATGATTGTTGGGTATTTGGAGAATGGTGAAATATCGAAAGCCAGGGCACTGTTTAACAGAATGGGACAACAAGGTGTCAAGAAGAGTACTATCTCATGGAATTCACTCATTTCGGGATATGTAGACAATTCCCTGTTTCATGCAGCTCTGGAACTGTACGTTTGTATGCTATTCGAAGAAGGGGTTCAACCTGATTCTTTTACTTTAGGAAGTGTTGTGACTGCTTGTGCTAATATGGCTTCTTTGAGACAAGGAAAGGAGATACATTCCCATGCGATTGTTCTAGGCTTGCATTCCAGTCCCTTTGTAGGTGGGGCCTTGGTGGAGATGTACAGCAAGTGTCGTGACATGGTAGCGGCGCAGTTGGCATTCGATCAAGTGGCAGAACGGGACACGACAACATGGAATGCTCTAATATCAGGCTATTCCCACTGCAATGAGATTGAAAATATTGAAAGACTTCTCAAAAGGATGAAGCAGGATGATTTCGAGCCAAACATCTATACCTGGAACAGTATTATTGCTGGTTATGTGGAGAACGGCCATCATGATTCGGCTATGATCTTGTTCTCTGATATGCAGAGTTCAAGTTTGAGGCCTGATGCCTACACAATTGGGATGATCCTAACAGCATCCTCTAGATTGGGAACGATGGACCGAGGCAAGCAGTGCCATGCCTACTCAATCAGGTTTGAGTATGAATCTGATGTCTACATTGGAGCTGCCCTAGTCGACATGTACGCTAAATCTGGCAGCATCGTGCATGCGGTGCGGGCTTATGACAAAATTGCAAATCCTAACCTGGTGGCCCACAACGCCATGCTGACTGCATATGCAATGCATGGTCTTGGAGAAGAGGGAGTTTCTCTGTTCCATCGACTACTAGTGGAGGGATGCAAACCGGATCATGTAACTTTCTTATCTGTTCTGTCATGTTGTGTCCATGCTGGAACGGTTGAAACTGGTTGTCATTTCTTTGACTTAATGGCGCATTACAATGTGATGCCCACGCTGAAGCATTACACTTGTATGGTTGACCTACTAAGCCGTGCTGGGCAGCTGGCTGAAGCTTATGAAGTTATAGTGAAGATGCCGGTGGAACCGGATGCAGTGGTGTGGAATGCATTGCTTGGTGGCTGTGTTATCTGCTGTAATGTGGGTATGGGAGAGATTGCAGCCCAGAAGCTTTTAGAGTTGGAACCAGACAATGCTGGTAACTACACCCTGTTAGCGAATTTATATGCCCATGCAGGCAGATGGTCCGATCTGGCAAGAATGAGAACGATGATGAAAGATCGGGGAATGCAGAAGAGACCAGGCTGTAGTTGGATAGAGGACAAAGACCAAGTTCATGTTTTTCTTGCCCGTGACATGTCTCATGATAGAACATATGAGATATATGATGCTCTTGATACTTTATCAATACACATGAAAAAGGATATTGGAATTTGTCTATAATTCAAGTCTCATGACTAGCAACTGCTCCAAGTCCATTTGTACAGGAATTACTTAATAGTCAAAAAGGTTCATCTCTGTAACTAGCATCTTCTAGTAACAAGTGGGCAAAAAGGGGGCTGATTTTTGTACCCCCAAAGACCATGGTTCAGTACATGCCGATTGATTCAAGAACCCGACGAGCTTGAATGTGCAGAGCTGTCAATCTCTGGTCTGGATCAAGAGTTGAGCCAAATTGACTAGCTGCCCATATCAAGGATGCAGATTTCTCCCCCAGAAGCTGCCTTATATCTTCGTGAATGGTTGCCATGGGAGACTTGTCCCTCCCGTTTACATGCCCAATGAGCAGCAGCAAGAATTCCCCGCACTTCAACCTGATCAGAGAGCAAAGTTTCTTTTTTAATGAACTTCTTGACATGATAGCAAGAATTGTCAGAAAAAAAGGCTTTGATTTGGGCTTAAGAGCTGCCTGAGGTTCTCGTCGATTTGTTTGTCCCGTATGAGCTCTGCAACTTCCTCGATTCCACGGCATGATTCAAAGTCCTGTAGCAAAAGATTCAAATTCTTCAACTACACGTCTTTCCACAAATCCTGGATGGCTCAATCTCTTTGAGCCTTTGTATTGTTTACGTTGGTCTCAACCACTAAAGCATGACACAACACGCTTGCAACAGAGGAATGGCGCCTGGAAAAGAGGGGAAGCAGCCTAAGCAAATGCTTGCAACTATTACACAAGATTGTGCCATTCTTTAACTACATCGGCAATTTAAGAATCACAAGTGCCTGTATGATGAAAAAACTTTTAAGATTTTGGTCATAAATTGAACGTCATCTACGTCATCTAACGCTATGCAACTACAACAAACTGAACCAATCACCAAGGCTATGTTATAAACACTATAAGCACAGTACGGACAAAACCTCCATAGGTTGATGAATTTAACATTATAGAAATCTGATCAAGTAACTCGGCATTTGTCCATATTGAAGTAAGAAAGGAGAGATGATACCAGCTGATTGGCTGACGAATCCAACATGATAGAAATCAGAGCATCCAAGCAAGCACCTTGCTCCAGCACTCCCCGAGTGGAAAGTATGTTCATCAAAACCTATCCATTACCAAATGTGACTTAATCCAGCAGTTAAGAGACACAGACTCAGATTTATCAGTAAACAGTAGGCTCTCAAACTAAGAGAAAACTAGTTCATTTATTCCACTCAAAAATGGAATGAGATATGTAATTTGGAACGTGGAGGTAAACAAGGAACAGATCCAAATATCTTTAACAGAAGCCATCATTTGATGGCAAAGATCTTTACAGAAGCCATCATCCGATAGGAAATAATCATTACACTTCACTCGGTGCCTTTACTTTACAGCTCATCAAACTGAAGTGCAATGAAACCTCCCACTTACTTGAACCCTTCCAATTCTCCTCATCCTCAAAGCAAGAATCATTTTCGCATTTCAAGCAACAAGTTGTCATATTAAGCAACATGTAATTTTATCATATTGAAGTCATACAATTAACTGTCTAAAGATCCATACCAAGAGTCCAGCACAAATTTATGTCTATCAATAACGCATTTGAACTGAGCCTATACGTACAGGAATAGCCTTGTGCCGATGTGCCAAGATGGTGCTCTCTGTGTGAAGAAGACAGCAACCTTCTAAAACTCGAAGTGCCAACGCAGCTTCAGCATCTGTCGATGGACTAGTTATCTTCAGAGGCTCAACGGTGAAAATATGATCCAAACTCGCCACATTGCCTTCCTCTGCATCTTTTAATGAATGTTGAAACAAAACTGGAACCACTGCAAGTTTTCAGACAGACAAACATGAGTAAGACCAACCTAGAACAAGTCATATGAAGAAATTCATTGTTCATCTATAGCTCTCGCAAGAAACTACTTTTGACTCCAGAACATGTGCTCATTTTACTGAAACGTGATTGGCCTGCTTTGCTGAGTGGTGTAACAGATCCATAATGTGCCTCATCCTCCACAGGCATTGATAAACTCCATCAAGTCTGTTGTCGTCAATTTGTTGATTTATGTTTACCCAAATCAAGATTTCTTCAAGCATACAATTTGAACTGGCACAGAAGAACTTGCCTATACACTCATCTACCAACTCCGAGTTCAGCTCAAACATCAAATCAAGCACATAGATTAAAATCACAAAACATTGAAATTTGCAATACTATGTCCCCTGCCATCTCGATCAAACATATATGATCAAAATCCACTAACTATTTCATCCTTTCTCGAGCCAAGAAGCAGAATTTTAAGCCTCCACTCATTGAGGAATTCCACCAGCAACCAACTCCTAAACGCCACTAAATCCGTCTTCACACACACGGACACACACAAAATTGAGAGGGGAACGTCGGAGCTCGGGCATGCACAGGCCCTGAGATTTCGAACGATCGACATTGTCGCCTCGGTTAACCAAAAACAATACGAATTTGCCTCATCATTCAACTCTTCTCCTTTCCATCGAGGAGCAACGAAATCCGAAATCCAAACTCCAGATAGAACCGGCAATCGAAGAGCGCGACGAGAAGCGAGAAGAACCTTGAAGCTCGCGGACGGACTGGCTGAGAGCGAACAGCTCGATGGTGGTGTCGGACTCGGAGACGGATCGGAGGAACTTGAGGAGGCTCCGGAGGCCGCGCACGCGGAGGAAGGAGAACTCGGCGCGGGCGTCCCTGAGGCCGGTCCGGAGGGCGAGGGTCACCTCCCGGTACACCCGCTGCTTCGTGAGCAAGCCGACGAGCTCCTCCACCACCGCGAGCGGCGAGTCCCGCTCGGGCTCAGGGGAGGCGCCGCCGGCGCCGGCGTCGGAGTCGGCGTCGGCGTCGGCGCCGGGGCCGGGGCCGGGGCCGCCGCTCTTCTTCAAGGCGTCGCTCCACAGAGGTTTCTTCAGGTACATCGCTCCCTCGAGTCGCAATCCGAGCCGTCCGCTTCTGTTCTGTGACAGTGCGAGAGAGGCGATCGCGACGGCGAGTCGTTTCGGGAAATGAAAAGAAAATCGTTAGGGAAGACGATGACCCGGCACGTGCCGCCCCTCGTCTCGTCAATGTGTCATTTGTTACAGGTAGGGGTGATCGGGTAGGGTCTAGATTTGGACTTATACCCGACCTTCTTACAACCGGTTCCTCTTTTTTGGGTTATATACTCGATCCTATTTGTATTGGACTATGTACCCGATCCATTCTGTTTTTTTCGATCTAGTTCAAGGGTCAACCATTTTCCATTAGAACCTGTTTTGTAATCTCCCGATATTCTATATGACTTCGAATTTTATATTAATACACGAGAAAATAACGTAATCCTCTTAATTTGTATTGAAACATTAAGTACTTATAATAAATAAATACATTAACATTTTGACTAAACGAAAAATTAAAGATTCATAAGACTAATTATAATAAATAAAATCATAAGGCAAAGAATTAACAACAAACATAAATTTGATATTAGTCTTATTCACATAACAACTATATGAAGCTATTCATTTATGCAAGTATAACTCCTCATACAAAAGAGAAATTAGGCGAGTTAATCCATATGATATACAAGAACATTCGTCGATCGGACGGTGCGAGAGGGAGTCGATGAGGGAGGGAAGCAAGTGAAGAAGAGGAATGATAAGGGAGGAGTGCCATGCATGTTTGAAAATGCCAAGAGGAAAAAATTGTGTGATTGTGGAAGTAAGAATATAAATTGGGGGAAAAAAGGGTTTTGGAACTCTACTTACAAAATCGAGAACCGATTTCCGGGTGGATAATCACTCGAAACCTGTTCTCGGACCGGTTTAAACCGGTTCCGAATTTTGGGAACTAGTTCCTGGACCAATTTTAATGGGAACCAGGTATATCCGATTGGGCCGGTCTGGGAACTGGGTATATTCGGTCCGGTTGCACACCCCTAGTTATGGGGCTGAATTAGAATTTTCCAGTCAATAAATGCAATTTCAGATTGGTCTCGATTTCCTTCGATTTTCTCATTTTTGCCATTCTCGCTGAATTTTGAATTCCTAATCTTTTTACAAGTGAGTCGAAGTTGATTTTATCCAAAAATGGCACTGATATCATTATTCGATATTCAAAATTATCCCTCACTGTTTTTTGTTGTTGGCCAAACGTCTCCATATATCCGTTAATCTTTTTGCCATACCCTTTATATTGTCGATTGGTCCTTAGCAAGACCTTAAAAGGCTATGACCACCAGAAAAGTTTGGATAGAGGCGAGGATCTGGGCCTTGATAAACATTCCAGCCCCATTGATTACCCCGTCCACAACCTCTTCGGAGGTTAGGGGGTCAGCCTAGATCCCTATGAAGCCAATCCCCCCTGAAACATGGGGGCAGGTTCAGGGAAATGAAAGGTCCGGGGGGGGGAAACCCCCCGAGTGGACGGACGGACAGGTTTTGCTTACGTGGATTGTTCGATTGCTAACATATACCATCTGAGCATATATAACACCTCATAGGTGTCGAATCATCAAGACAAAAATTTTAAAAAAATAAACAGAATCCTAACCTCAAATCACCTAAATCCAAACCCTTCTCACCATCGGCCTTCGCCCTGCCTGTCCTTCAACCTTAACCACCTCGCCAATGTCGACACGACAACACTGCTCACTACCGTCCAACTTGGATCTAACGGTCATGGTCGTGAGTTCAGACCTTAGCAACCATGAGGGCTGCAAGCTCGAGCTAACACAGACGCCATGACCTTAAGTTCGAGCAACCATGGATAATTTTGTCAATGGTGCAAACATTCGCGTGTGATTTTCCACAATGTTCTTATGCACAGTTTGATCCTTCTCCTTAAGAAAAGTACCAGGCTCCTCCAACGATATCATTCGGGATGAACATTAACGAGGAAGAGCAGGAGCATTGTTTTTAGTAAAAGCCTTTTAGCCAAACCATTCTCCTTCAGACTCTAAAAGCCAGAATGAAACGCAGTCCATCAGAACTACAGACGCAGTTGCAGCTAGCCGGAGAAATGCACAAACAGTAAGTGCTCAATTGTTTAAAGCAGCAAGCACCACATCCATCGCATTCCCGACCTGAACCGTATAAGCCATTTCTCAACCGAGAGTATTCGAGTAGTGATTACTAATATTTGTATTCTATGCCCTTTCATAATTCATTGTCAGACTCTGGAATTTTGCTGGACAACTTACTAAAACGTCTCTTCAAGACAGAGACCACACAGTATATATAGACAGCAATTACTAGCCTTTGATGCCACAGAAATTCCCAGAAACACAAGACAGTCAACAAGTTTCATGGAAAAACAGGGTGATGATCATTTCGAGAGGCGTCCACAATCCACACAGCATATGGAAGGAATCGACAGTGAGAAACAATGACATTTCCAATTGGGAGAGCATCTATGTACAACACGAACATTAACAACATTGAACAGATCAAATTAGGACGGAACAAGTGGAAAGCAGGCCCATAAACGTTGTGGAGTGCTACCAGTTTTCCTTGGCAATCTTTGCTTTCTCGAGTATGAATTTCCCTTCTTTGTACTTTTGCGAAACTTCGTAAGCTCGCTCATATTTCCATCCCAACAACTCATGGCAATCGGCACAAGAGATATCGGCAACGGTGTGAAGACCGGTTAGGAGATGCCTATCCTCTTTGCGCCCAACAACAATATTCATGGCATGAGAAAACAGAAAAGCTCGGCCATTTCTTCCCTAGGGACATGATTACGAAAACAAAATCATCCTGAAAGTTTTTGTCGTAGTCAAACCAATCAAGGCCACAGAAATTCAAGAAGAACAACAACATAGTTGGTCATGAATCTGCCAGAACTACCCGAGTACAATCTATGTATAATTCTTAAGGTAGTCATCAAAGGATATATCAGTGAATTTGAAACTCATTGTTCATATGCACAACTGATTATAACATATTAGCACAAGAGGTTCATCTCACTGCTTCTAAGGTTTTAATTTTTATCACGAAGAACTAAAGCAGAGAATTTACAACCACCGTCCTTTGAGTTCAAGACTGCATTTCGAATTCAAATGACCATCCTCCCTCCTGAATCAAAATTGCCATCCAGTGAACCCAGTGAGAAAGGACTATATGGCCTCAATCCTTCTAATTCGAAAGCAACATAAACATACGGATTGCAGAACCTACGGCAACCTCCATTCGCATAAAACAACAATCTAAACAATCGGCACTCCATTTTCTTGAAAAGAAAATTTGAAGGAGGCCTCACCTGGAAAGTCTTAGATATGATATCGTCGTGCATCGCAACATGATTACGGCACTTGTAGCAGCTATAAATCCGAGGCCCCACGATTTCCGCCATCAAAACCCACTACTGAAGCTCCAACAACCCAACTGCTCGAGCAACAACAAACAAGAACCGAGCTCAGGAAAGAAAACGAATAAACAAAACAATGCGATTCACAAGAACCCAACTCGGAAAACCAACCCAACATCAATCCCTCACATTGAAACCCACCCAGAAAAGGGGAAACCCAAAAAACCCAGCAATGACTCGACAACCTGAGCAGCAAAACGATGGGCACGAACAGGGCGTGGCTTTAGCGTGCAAGTTTCCGCCGAAGCGGATTTATGCTCGAGCGGAGATTCGTATTATTATATCGGGGATCGACGGAGACGGAATTTATATATATAAAAAAAAAAAAAAAAAAAACCCATCAAAACGAGCCGGGTACGCGACCATCATCACCAACCCATCCAAGAGCCCAGACCAAAAAAAAAAAAAAAAAAAAAACACACCACCGAAAGCCAAAGTCCGCTAAAAAGCAAAGCATCGGGGCTTGATTTCGAATCCCATCGAAACCCTAATCGCGGGAACGCCCATTGGGGCGATCCGGGGGACCGAGATCATTCGTTGCTTGGGCTTCACAACGACGCCCGATTGCTTCGCGAAGAAGCACGAATCGCAGGGAGGATCGGAATCGCGCGCGAATAAAGGCGTTCGGAACAAACCGGTGAATATCCTCCGCAGCGAGATATGCCGCAAGCAAGCTAGAGAGAGAGAGATAGAGAGAGAGAGAGAGAGAGGACTGACCCGTGCAGAACGATGAAGAAACGAGGAGCATGGCTTCTTTCCCCGCTATAGAGAAAGACACAGAATCAGCTTGTCAGTCAGTGGAGGAATTTCTGCAATTCTTTTAAGTTGACGCGATTGCCGAGCCGGGAAATGGAGTGGGCCCGGGGGGGCCCCCACGCGCCGCGTTAGGCGAGGGAACGCCACGCGCGAGCGGGCCCGTGGGCCGGAGGAAGCGGGATTCGGTTCTCCTCGGGCCGTGAGTGCCGGCCAGGCCCATTTTATTGGGCCCGAGAGAGATTGATGAGTGTGAGCCTGAGCCCCCTCCGTTTCTGCCTTTCGGATTTGGGAAGAGCCGCTGTCGTGTTGAGCAAGTGCAAAGATAGGTTAAAGAATGATTTCGCTTTACTTACTCATAACCTAAAACAACGTGCCGGACTCCCGTTGGTCCAATCCACTTTCGGTCCGGGGCGGTACCTAAAAAATCAAGCAACGGCTATTAAAATTGTCTACGCGTCACTTAAAAGTTGTTCAGGTGACATCTCCAATTCAAAACTTTTCAACATAAGTTTTAGGACTAATTTACAATTTCAATATAGGTTGAGGGCAGAATTGAATCAATCGAAATATTCGCGGGTCTGGGACTTAATTGAATAAAACGATAAGTTCTGAATCCATTATATTTAATACATAAAGGTTGGGACTGGTGGTGCACTTTTCCCATGTCAAAGTATACAAAGCTAACCACTCCTCAAGAAAACTATATCCAATCACTTCGAAGGAAAAACCTAAGAGAAAGACTTATGTTAAGTAGTCTAAATAAACCCTATGTCATTCGCACCTCAAATATTCTCGATCAGATCTTTATAAAATGTTATGGAAGCGGGTCACAATTAGGCTGGTACATTAAAAAAAAATAAAGTTATGTCACAATTAAGTAATAACATCACATATCAAGGAGCAAAATAGATTCCTGTCTGATATACTTAGACAATCTATGTATACATCTAAATAAGTAGTTGATTCGAGATTTTATGCTAAACGAAAGAAAAAGAAGTGGAGAACTCCATCTGCTCATAGTCAACACGCGCATGAGATTGATAAATAAATAGAAACTCCAACAAAAGATATGATGATATAAAAATAGTCATTTGAAAACATTAGACATCCCTGTTCCACATTTGCTTTTTTTTTTTTTTTTTAAACATACATACATACATATATAAATATAAAATATATATCTGCCGGCTGGCTATTATTTTGCTCAATTGAATACACATTTTCTCTCTAATTTCCAACAGCCCACAGATGGAGTTTGGGAAGAATCTCTGAAGAAAGATGCTTTAATAAGCTGTTCATCTTATAGACGAAATTTAATCTCAGTTTCTGATGAAAACTTGAAGATGTGTAGAGAGTAAAATGCATCGGCATCATCGAGCCCCAATTCATACAGCCACAAGCAGATGCTGCCGAAACAGCAGGAAGAGAAACGGGAAAACACAGTAACACTGGATCCAATTCACAGCTCACAGTAACATAACGTGAATGAATTGATATGTAGTGAAACCAGCATATGCATCCAGTGAGAACTTATCTCGGGTGATTGCCGGCGGCATTCTGCTTCCGCGGAGGAAGGTGGGGCGGCAAAAAAGATGTCCTGGACGGTGACCGAGAAAGTGACAGATGAGCCGGACCAGTACCCTGCCGTGTCCGACTTCTCCAGCTTTTCTTCTGATAGAAGCTCCAGACATGTTAGGGCTTCGAGGGTGGTGCGGAGGAGAAGCATACAAGAGTGATATTGATTCGGCTCGCCTTCAGCCGGTGGAAAGACGGCCATGGACAACGACCTCCGAGGAATCGACAGATGAGCCGGATCAGTACCACGCGTGTCTACTTCTCCAGCTTTCCTTCTTCTTTTTTTCTCCTGGTTTTTCCAAACTTGTTAGGGTTTCCTCCTTGGATGGGGAGCTTGGGGCATCCTGTCCTCTCTCTATATATGCGTGTGCGGAGAGAAGATGAAGCACGGGGTTTCGTAAGCAAAAAGAGCACGAGAGAGGACGTGGCCATCATTGCAGCTAACGTATATAATACAGGATGGAGCTTTTCTAAGCATGGTATCAGGACTTTAGGAATTCCACTACATTGAACCCTTTTACTGTTTATCTTCTCGATTTTTTTAAAGAAGCATTAGGCAAATGCACTGCATCAGGTGAGTATTTTTTTTTTTAATTGCCAACGCACGTGAAACAGTACGGATTTGAATGTGCCAGATAATTGATATGTATGACAAAGTTGAGAAAGATAACGCGTATAATATATACAGAGTTATCCAACCGAACCAATCACGTTATGAAAAAAGAGTACTAGAAGGGATCGCAGAAAAAAGCTAAATTTTCTATATGGAACACCTTTTTAGCTAATATAGATTATTTTGGCATTATTATTGTTGTTTTAAAAAAGTGTTTCTGGTAAGATGTTTATATCATAAGATGGTAGGATAATCGCACGAATTCTCTTGTTATGTTCTTATATTAGATAGTGAACTAATAAACAATATTGAAGTTTTAACTTTGTCTATTAGAATATGCGAAATTTTAATTATTCAAGACATTCGATAATCGTGGTAACTATTTATATTCATATTGTGTTAGACAATAATAAAGTAAGATAAGTTCCATATGTGTTGATTAAGTAAATTAAATTAATTTACAAAATGACTATCGGTGAAGTTAATTTTGAAGCGGACCACTAGGTGAGTTAAATTTGAAAATATATACTCACATAAAAAATTTCCTATGAACCCATTTAAAGAAGAACTAATCTTTTAGAGGAGATTGATAGTTTTTCTACTCATAAGGAACTCAATGGTTTATCAGCAATTCAATCAAGAAAAAATAAGATAGAGATTACCGGTATTGTTTGTATAATTTATCATAGTATTCCAATATCTCATCCTCAATTTGATTTTTATATAATAAATACATGCAGAAAATAAATGAATTGTTTAAAGCTGGATTTAAAAGGATTCCAACAAAATAAAACTAAATCAAAAATCAATACAAACACATGAAAGATACATCAATAAATTGTTTTGAAAATATAAAAGAGCAAAAGTACAATTGGATTCTTAAAAGATAAGTTGAAAAATTACAAAATACAATCTTCGATTAGATTTATATTACAATAAGAAAGCGTTTGGCAATTAGGATAAAATTCAAGATATGATAAAATTTATCATATCCTGTATTTGGTACTTGCTCAAGACAGGATAAATGGGAATATAAGGGGGATATAAATATAATAAAATTATCTCATGGGAGAGGTGAGATAAACGTGAATAGGATTTCTAGCATTCATAATAGGAAAGTTATTTTTATCGAATGACGGACTTTTAAATTAACAAAATTGGAATTATTTCTTAATATGAATAATATTTGAATTCTAATATAAGAAATTTAGAATAACAAAAAAAAAGCTTTTAATTTAATCTTATTTTATTATATATTCGAATTTAATTATGTTTTATAAAATAATTTCAATAAATAAAGTTATATTTATTATATTTATTATATATCTTACGTATTTTAGTATATTAGGTTTATTAGTACAATTTACTATTCAATAAAATTTTATTAGAGACCGGTGGGAAGGGAAAAAAATAAATTAATAAAAGAGAGGAAAATAAAATAAAAAGCAAATAGAATAAAGTGAGTAAGAGTGATGGTAGAGATAGTTATTTCTCCCGAAGGAATTTTTTTTAAATTAACAAAATTAAAATTATATCTCGATATAAAGAATATTTGAATTCTAATATAAGAAATTCAAAATAACAAAATAATAATAATATAATTATTTTAATTTAATCTTATTTTTATTTTTATATATTCAAATTTAATTATTTTTTATAAAATAATTTCAATATATAAAAATAAAAATATATTTGTTATATATTTTACACATTTTAGTATTTTGATTATATTAGTACAATCTACTATTTAATAAAATTTTATTAGAGAATGATGGGAGGGGAAAAATAAAAAAGAAATTAATTAATAAAAGAGGGGAAAATAAAATAAAGTAAGCAAGAGCATCGTGATAGATATTTCCATCTCAGTTTATAAAATTTTTGGTTCATTTTTGCTATGGGTAAATAAAATAAAGTAAGCAAGAGTATTGTGATAGATTTTTCCATCTCAGTTTATAAAATTTTTGGTTCATTTTTGCTAATGTGTCGTTTATACCAAATTATGTACATGATATAATATGGATATATTCGACTTTATTGCTATAATTATCAAACAGTGGATATGATATATTAAAATCCCCTAGATTTTATATCTTATCCTATCTAGTTTTATCCCGATTAGAAATCTAGACGAGCAAACGTAGCTTAAAGGAAAAAGGAAAAATAAATCAGATAAAACCCTACGTTTGTGGGAGAAAAAAGGAATCGCAACATTTTCAGGAAAGATAAAACTATTTGGTGGAAGAACGATACTTTCTCCCAATACACCCCCATATTAGTGCTTTAAAAAGATATGATATTTTGCTCTTTAAGTGAAATCTTGTTAACCACTAAGGTTGCCTCGGTGATCACCCTTCCCACATGAAAAGGAGGAGGTGAGGAGTTCGATTTTCCACATTCTCAAGGGATTGGATTTGGAAGTGGGGACATTTAGTTTCAAGTGTAGGGTTGCAAAAAAGTATGGTAAAAGTTTGAAAATGAGTTGAGAATCAGAATAGAATAGACAAAAAAAGAAGTGAAATTTTGTTATTTCTATAGATATACCTTGGATTTATGAATGCAAATGGATCTTCAAATTGGCAACATAGGGGAATTCCTCATGAAGTAGTGTTGATTGTGAGTGATTACGCTAGTCATTCTAATTAATTAGGCTACAAAAACGACTTTAAGCAACTATATAATTGCAAAAATAATAAAATTTACTGCTTAAAATAAACACGTTTTTACTACCAAAAACAATTTCTATCTAAATATTTTCATAAAAATGAAAATATTTTTCGTTCATTGATTTTTGTAAGCAATACAAGTGGTCATATTTAGGAAAATATTTTTCAAATCACTTATTATTTATGAAACAAATGGAGCCTAGGTATCTTTTGCTTATACAAGTTGCAACTACTATCAATTTAAACAATATTTATAATATGTGCTATTTTGGCAAATTTTTCAATGATACTAGTCGTAAAGGTTCATCTTTGATATGATTTTAGGCAACTTTTTTTTTTTCCCCAAACGTTATTTCTACAGTTTTTTTTTTCCAAGTTGCAAAAAGTATATTAGCTCCAATAAATGAAAAGACGGAAATACGATAGAATTATTTTGAACAAGATTCAAATATAATATATTATAAGTAGCGAGATTTGACAAAAAAAGATGATATGCAATCTAGTGGTATGTAATTACATGTCCCCAATTCAAATCTCCCAAATGGTTCATCCTCTATTTTGTTCAGTTTGATGGTTTTAGGCAATGTTATTTCGAAATGTTGCATTAAGTTATGGTAACACAGACGGAAAGTGTTCCTTACTAAAGTTTTGAGTGAATTGCGTGAGGCTAGTTATGTAGTATTTGTGCCGAGTCCTTCATCAATAGATTGACACATAGCAATCCACCTTTCGACCAAACCTAACTTGCTCTACCTCTCTCATTTCCTATGTTTTTGAGTAGTCACCATCTAAGTAGTAATGACACTTTTTGAGAACTTTTGTGTTGTGTCAACTGCACTCTCCAATACTTTGTCAATAGGTGTTGGATTTTCTAACACCTAGTCAACTCTTCCGACACTCTTTGATATGCAAGTGTGAAATTCTGACATGTAAGTTCGGAAATTCCGACATGTGATTTAACTTGTACAGGATCAATTTTAAAAATTTTCAATAAATAATGGGTCAAAAAGTAAATATGTATTTGACAAAAACATGTAAATATGTAAAAAAAAAAATAATCAGAATTGCGTGAGGCTAATTATTATTATTTATTATTTGTGAATTTGAATCAAATTAAGTTGATTAAAATAATCATAAAAATGATAAATTATCATGCTATATAAAAATATATTTTTGGTATATAACGTGTTATAACGTGTCGAAATTCTTTTTAAAAAAAGAAAAAAAAAAGAAAACGAAGTGTTGGTGTATCATGTCGTGTTACATCGCGTGTCGTGTGTCAATATCGGTCTACTTAGATCACAATGCCTCCTCCATTGGAGTGGTCGTTGCTACCATCACCAAATTCTATTATCATTGCCTTGTTTGGCTCCATCTTTCCCCTTGGCTATGTCACTCTCTACATAATTCAATAGGTTCCTCCCTCCCTCCCTCCCTCCCTCGATACTGCAACATCGTCAGATCTCGCAATTGAGGTTTGGATGACACTCCCCCCCAAATCTCGACAACAAGATCATTGACAAATTTCCTGAATTTAGGGTTGCCCTCACCTAGCCATCGCCAGCCTCTAGCGAGGGATACTTGTGCCTAGGCTAGCAAAGGCGATCAATATAGGGATAAAGGGAAAAAAGAAAAGGGAAAAAGAAGGAGAAGAAAGTTTAGAAATTTTCTTTAAAAAAAAACTGGCAAAAATTATTCATGTCGTGCCTTGCCCGCCTATATAGAACAATCAAGGGAGAATTACCAAAAGTCCGAAACCTATTATAATTGTGTAAATTTGGTCATAAATTTTTTTTGGCTAAATGAGTTATGAATATTTTGCATCTATGTTAATTTAGTCCATCTAGCCAAATTTAGTTGATCAAGCACTCACGTGATATGATCGGTATTAACATGACATGAGTGATGCCGACATTGACAATTTTTAATAATAGTTTAATATTTTTCAAAAATATTTATTTATTTATTTATTTCCTCTTCCTTCTTCCTTTGGCCAATTGCTGGAGTAATCACCACCCCCGGTGAGGCTTGCCCTCACTGGATCTGTCGAGGGCTTGTCTTTGGTTGGTTGCCTCGGCTAGAGGAAAGAAGGAAAAGACGAAAAAAGAACGAAGAGAAAGAAAATAAAAAATAATTAAAATTTTTAAAAATATTAGAGCTGAGCATGCCACGTTAGCATCAGTTGTGCCATGTCAGCGCCGACCAACAAAATTTGGCTGGGTGGATTGAATTGACATAAATACAAAAATGTTTAAGACTCACATGGTCCAAAAAAAGTTTAGAACCGGATTGGCAAAATTGATATTGTCAATAATTTTCTTGAATATTCAGCGTTGGTTAGATCGCCACGTCCATAATTTCATGCCAAAATAATTAAATTGACAAATCGTTAAAATGTTTATAACTAATTTGTCACAATTGAAAAGCTTATAATTGAATTGACCGTTGTACAATGAGTTTAAGACTAAATTAACACAATTGAAAGACTTATGATTGAATTGACTGCCGTACAATAGGTTTAGGACTTTACAAACAATTTTCCCATACTATGTGCCATAACTCATGAATTATTATCATTCCAAAAGATATATAGATGGACTCGGGACACATCAATCAAAGATATATATGGGAAGATTTGGTCTAATAGATTGTTAAATTTATATGTAATTTAATCAATTTCTTCAAAGTATTATGTTATTGCCTTGACGGCGCATCTAATGGAGCTTATACGTCTCGTCACCATCGTGTTTGCACGTAAAACTATGGTTATATATACAGATCCAGGCAGCAATAAACAGTAGCTGGTAGTCTGTACCCAGCACCTTAATTAATAATAAAATAACCTTAATTAACAGCTAAGATAATAATCGAATAAACATTAGGGTTTTCGTCTTGGCATCATCCCACGAATTTTATTCCTGAATCTCCAATGGCATCATCCCAATATTGCCACCCGTGACGGCAGAGCATCTTGATTGGCCCACTTTTTCTTTCTTTTTTCCCCAAAAGAAAATCCAACACACATTCTGAAAACTTTGAACTCCACTTGAACATTGAATTTTATTTTCTTTTCAAGCTGTCCTTAGGAAAAGAAAATAAAAAGCTCGTTCCGAGTTTAGTATACATACAATGCTAGAAACACAAGTAATGCCATTAAATACCATGTGAAAGGATACACGTATCGAAGCACATACGGTCCACAAAATTGATGAATATAACTCTAGAAATACAAGGGTTGATTTATATAAAATCTATTTGAACAACATAAAGGAGGCTTCTTGACTTGTCAAGTGGTGCTATATAGAACATAATCAAAGATGAACAAGAATCTCAAAATCCAGAAAGAGCAAAATCCGGAAACCCTAGAAATGGGAAAGATGGAACAAGAATCTTCTTTTATCAAAAGGGCAGGATCAATAGAACCAACCCGTTTGTTTGTTTCCTCGGTTGAAATGTTCAACTTGAGGGCCTTATCTTATCCCAACCGAAACTTAAAATTCTTTTTTTTTTGGCTCCGGGGGTCGGAACAGCATCCTTTAACCGACGAATCCTAAGGCGGGTCTGCAGATCCTGAGGAGATCGTGTCAAGAAACCTGCCCACCTCATTTCATTGCACGTGTCGAACTTCCATATGTCGTGTTCCTAATTACCAAAGGAAATGCCGTAAATAAAAGCATCAAAGACGCTGTAAAAGTTCCTTTTTGGCTGGATGTCCTTGCCCTTTGTGGGGAAGGTTGAGCTCGCAGCCGCCACATTATAATAAAATTCTTTGATAGGTACTTCTATTATCGATCCATAATTGTGTAATGGATCGTATTTTATTTCATTCCCGATTGAAAGAGAACTTCCTCTAATCAATTATGGCCGTCCCCTACCCGCACGCGTGCTTTGCCCGATTCGAAAAATGGTAATGTCCTTATTTAAATTTGATGTTTGTATCAGCTGATGGTTGTATGCATTTTGTTGATTTTTTTTTTACTCATGTGTAGGAGAGATTAATATAGTCATTAGACAATTAATCCACTCCTTCTCTATCTACGCATACGTGCATGCACCTCCAGAACATGAGGAATTCATATGATTTTGCTCTATATAATTGAATCCATCGCGTTTGAAGTTTTCATAGTCGCACCGGAGATTTTTTTTTTTTTTTTGGTTGATTATAGTAATCCGTGCTTGCCTGGATTGACTAACTCTTGAGACTTAAGAGTAGCTATCAGTATATTTATGGCCGTGAAGTCTTCGTTAAGATTATGCGACAGTAAATTTGTATTAGATCAATCAATTGATGTAGAGTTAGTTGCCATTGCATCAATTAACAGAATTGCAATTTCACTATTGTATTACGTCATGGCTTTCGTCACATTGTATCGCAGCTGCTCGCATCGGATTGGTTGTGCCAAATCAAGTTAGGTAATTCACGTTGGAGCATCCCCCAATGTTTAACTTTTGAAAATTGGTGGGGGAAAGGTTGTGGGTGGTGGTGGGGGGGGGGTGGTCCTCACTTCTATTACAAGATCGCAATCATAGTATTGCAAGGCAAATTTGCACAAAAGACACAATGTCCTCGTCGGCACATCACCTAATTTGATCACGATAAGAAATGATTAAGTTTTACTTCCACCAACTTCGCATGAATCCATTCCAACCACACGTACAAATCTGAAAAGTCTTTCAGAAATATAATTTCCTGTCCTTCCACGTTTTAGAGTTCTCATCTTATCTTAATCAAAAGCTAAAAGATGTGATGTCCATAACCATGCCTCTCTCTCTCTCTCTCTCTCTCTCGACTTCATGAAATGAGTACAAAAACCAGGTCCGACAAACATACTTCAAGATTTGAACACCGACCTTCCCTTAAAAATGGAGATAATCCTACGATCTTGAGCTAGGCAGAAGGGTCTCGACAAACAACGAAAAATTTTACTTAGAGATCCACCGCAGAAATGCGGCAATTGGCCCCTTAGCTTTTTATTATACAAGAGAGAGAAATCATATATATTGTAAGATGTGCCTGATCGTTTTAACCGGCTCATTTTTTTGAGAACTTTATGCACGAGCCACATCAATTGCGAAGCTAACTTGGCATTATGGACAGAACCAATCGTATATTTTTCATGATTTTTTGTATGAGAAATAGGGAGTTCAATGACGTCATGTTGACATAACTAATTCTTTCGTAAAAGCGCATAGAAAGATTGAAATGAAACAGACATGCTCATACGTATTGCTCAAATCACCATGACATGTTGCTACGATACGTATATGACTACATACTTTCAGACGCTTCTCAAAAATCCCTGTTGGTCCAAAATAACAAAGGAAATGGTTATATATTGTAAAAGAAAAAAACATCCTTCATGCTTGAAAAGAAACTAAAGCGATTTATGAATATTCCCACAAAAGAAGTCAACAAGAAGTCAAGAGGCGTCGTGACCCTAATAAAGACGCGTAATTACGTCGCAATTTGTTTATACCATTTTTTAAAAATGAAATGCACGGCAAGATCCCATTTTTCTAGAGCTGACTTTCCATCCCACTTGTGCTGGAATCCTTCTCGAATTGACTTTGGTGGATTACAAAGTGTCATATTTCATCCAAAAAAACAAAAAGAAAAAAAGAAAAAAACCAAGCTAACAATGTGATCTCACCAACCTTACGTGGAATCTATCTGAGGATTTTGACGTAAATTGGCACAATCGATGCGGAGCTTCTTAGAAACAGCATTTTTGGAAGAAATGAGGCTCGTCGAATTCGATGACCATGTCTATTTATGAAATAGAGGAGAAATTGCTAAAAATAAGTTCTAAATCAATTATAGTGGCACCAACCTAATGACAAATATTTCAATTTGGTTAATTCAATCGTAAACTTTTTGATAATTTGTCAATATAATCATTTCAATCAATTTTGACTAGAATTTGCTTTTGCAGACACCGGCAATAACACGTAAAATGACCGGCATTGACATGAATTTTTATTTTATATATTTTTAAAAATTTATGAGTTTTTTTATAAATTTTATTTTTTTCTTTATTTTTATTTTTTTTTTTTTTTTCTTTCCTACCAAGTCTAGCATGTGTTGCCGCCCGACCCTTGCTAGTCACAAGTGAGGTTGGGTCAGGCTTAGAAGAAATAAATAATACAAAAATATAAAAATTCAAAAAAAATATTATAAAAATTATCTATGTCGATAGCAACGCGTCACATCGGACAAGTTAGTAATTTCGCATCAAATTTTCCCATGAAAAATTATTAAAATGTTTGAAATTTTAACACTGAATTGGAACTAGCACAATAGATTTAAAGTTTTTTTAAATAATTTCCCCTGAAACAAAGGATCATCGTTCAGCACATATATTTTTGCTCCGATATTGTTTTTTATTTTTTAATTTTACAAATTAGCAGTGTACAAATCAATTTTTTTGCTAAAGAAGAAATTAGATAGGGGAATCTATTCTCATGATATTCATGCACCGAGTTGCATATAAGTCAAATGAAACACAGAGGAGATAGAATTCAATGTGCCCTTGACACATGACTTTTGCGGATTGTCGATTTTTTTAATATTAAGAATATATAGGTGACACAAATCTAGACCTATCAAATCAGTGCACCAGGTCATGGCGAAAATGATTTGATAGAAGTTAACCAATTTAACACATTTTGACCGGTTTTCATTTAATACATATCTAGTGATCCATATTCAACCTGTCTTGCTAAAACACTTTTATAGTTAATTTAATTTAAGAAAACTCATACCCAAATTGTGATTAGAGCATGAGGCAAGTGAGCGTGATAGAGAATCATAGAAGGGAGTTGAGTTTAAATAAGTTGTGAACTCATTTAACACACGTAATATTTTAGGTTTTGCCATTCGAAATTCTTTTATGCTCATTTATTGAATATAATTAATCCATAGAACAACTCGGCTCATCAAATATGGATTAAGAAATAGGTCTATGACCCATTTTGATAGGTCTACGGATATCTAAGTAACTTTGTTGACACAGTTTCATATTTTTTTCTGGGCCTCTCCTCATCTTTCTCTCTCGATTGCGAAAAATTGTTAGATGTACCAAGTGCATACCTACTAGATTCGTCTTGAACGTTCTGAATTGAATAGTCTCGACCCGTTCGAGACTCTCCTCGGCCTCAAACCTAGTTCTTTTTTGTGCACATATAGAATGTGGGCACCTCAAGTTAAAACCTGAGTTTATTGCTCAAATCACCATGATTTGTTTACGCCATTTTTAAATGAATATATGACATGATCGATAGCTCTATTGCAATCATGTCTGTCCACTTTTTCTTCCTTTCTTTCTTTCTTTTTTCTAGAGCTGACTTTTCATCCCCCTTGCGCTGGGATCCTTCTCAAGTTGACTTTGGTGGATGACAACGTTTCATATTTAATCCCGCAAGGAAAAAAAAAAAACAACAACAACAACAAGCTGGTGATTTACATGGAATCCAGCATATTAGGATGATGCGGAGCTTCTTAGAAACAACACTTCTGGAAAAAAAATGAGGCTGGTTGAATTTGATTACCACGTCTATTCATGAAACAGAAGAGAAATTACTCACAAAAAAAAGTTTCTAGTACATCACAATTTTTTTTAATTTGGTCGATTCAATGATAAACCTTTTAATGACTTGCAAATATAGTCATTTTGATCATTCTTGGTTGAAAATCGCTGATATGAATGTCGACAGCAACACATAGGACGGCCGGTGTTGACTTTAATGAATTGCAGTGTCACATTTCATCCACAAAAGAGAAAACAAAACAAAAAAACAGTCTCACAATGTGCTTTGGCCGGCCTGACATGCAATCGAGAGTTATGACCTAAATTGGCACAATTGACATAGAATTTTTTAGAAACAGCACTTTGAGAATAATGAGGCTTGTTGAATTCGATGACCATGTCTATTTATGAAACGGAGGAGAAATTACTAAAATATTTCATAAATATTTATTAAATTTATCATTTTTTATTTAATTTCCCGTACTTCCCCATTTTAGGGTTCTCATCTTATCTTAATCAAAAACCTAAAAGCCATGATGTCCATAACCATGCCTCTCTCTCTCCTTCCCTCCAGACTTCATGAAATGAGTCCAAAAACTAGGTCCGATGAACATACTTCCAGATTTGAACACCGATCTTCCCTTAAAAAATGTAGATGATGGTACGATCTTGAGCAAGCCAGACAAAGAAGGGTCTTGACAAACAACGAAAAAGTTTACGCAGAGATCCACCGCAGAAATGCAGCAATTGGCACGTTAGGGTTTTGTTATCCAAGAGAGAGAAACTGTGCATATTGTAAGATGCACCCGATGCTTAATTTTGATGGAAGGATTCTGTTTTGACGAACTTTACGCATAAGCCACATCAATTGCGAAGACGACCTGGACGACCTGACATTACAGATGGAACCGGTCATATATTTTTCATGTTTTTTGTATGATAAGCAGGGAGTTCAGTGACATCATATGGACGTGACATACATGACCTTTGTTATATTAATTCTTTCGTAAAAGCGTATAGAAAGATTAAAATGAAACGGGTGTGTTCATATATGTTGCTCAAGTCACCATGACTTATTGCTATGGTACGTAACTGATTACGTGTGGTGCTATGATACCTATATTGATTACATGCCATTGTTGGTCCAAAATTACAATGGAAATGGTTATATATTGTAAAAGAAAAAAATATCCTTCTCGCTTGAAAAGAAACTACAACAATTTGTGAGTGTTCCCACAAAAGAAGTCAACGAGATGTCAGGGGCGTCATGACCCTAATAAAGATGCGTAATTACTCGCAATTTTTTTAGTTTTATTTTATTTTCTTTTTGTCAGTCCTACTCTATTCCTACTCTACACTCACTCTTAGACTTTTGCCCTACCTCTTGCAGGGCGTGGGAGTCGAAACCCACTCCTGAAACTTACGCGTTCCCACCCCATCCCCTCCTGAGAAGGTGGGGATTTGAACCTCTCACCTCCCCCTTAAAGGAAATGCATGGCATGATCGATAGCCCAATTGCAATCACGTCTGTCCACTTTTTCTTTTCTTTTTTAGCTGACTTTTCATCTTCCTTGCGCTGGAATCCATCTCGAGTTGACTTTAGTGGTCATATTTCATCCAAAAAAAGCAAGCTGATGATGTGAAGTCGCCAGCCCTATATGGAATAGAGGATTAGGACGTAAATTGGCACAATCGATATGGAGCTTCTTAGAAACGACACTTTTGGGAAAAATGAGGCTCGTTGTTTCTGAATCGGAGGAGATATGACCCAAAAAAAAGAAGAAGTCCTAAATCAATTGCAATGTACTAATTCAATTGCAAACATTTTAATTTGGCAAATTCAATTGTAAACCATTTGATGATTTTCAAATATAATCATTCCAATTAATTTTGGTTAGAAATCACTGACGTTGACGTTTTTTTTTTTGGTCAGTCATACTCTATTCCTATTCTACACTCACTCTCAGACTTTTGCCCTGCAAGGGCCTGCCTCTTGCAGGGCATGAGAGTCGAAACCCACTCCTGAAACTTACGCGTTCCCACCCCATCCCCCCCTTGAGAAGGTGAGGATTTGAACCCTTCACCTCCCCCTTCTATGTTGGAAGGGTGGCCACTGAGGCGAATCCCAGTGGTTACCGACGTTGACGTTGCCAAGCGCTGACATAACTGAGATGAGAGCATGAGGTGAGCAAGCATGAGAGAGAGTCATAGAAAAGAATTAAGTCTAAATAAGCCATGAACTCATTAGCATACATAATATTTATATTCAAATGCTTTTATGACCTATTCACCAAAAATAACTAATCCACATAACAACTCGACCCATTAAATATGGGATAAGAAATAGGTCTATGGCCAATTTTTACAAGTCCACATATATTGAAATAATTTTGTCAACAAGATTCCATATTTTCTTCAGACCTCTCCTAATCTTGCTCTCTTGATCACGAAAAATTATTAGATATATAGCAATTGTGTGCCTACTAACTTCATCTTGAACCGCTCCAAAATGAATAGTCTCGATGTGTTCGAGCCTCTCTTTGGTCTGAAACCTAATTCTTTTTTGTGCACATGTAGAATGTGGGCACCTCAAGTTAAAACATGAGTTTATTGCTTTAACACCAATTTTAAATAATACACGACATGATAGATAGCTCTATTGCAATCATATCCGTCCACTTTTTTTTTTCTAGAGCTGAGTTTTCATCCCCCTTGCGCTGGAATCCTTGTCGAGTTGACTTTGGTGGATTACAAAGTGTCATATTTCACCCACAAAAAAGAAAACAGGAAAAAAAAAGGGTGACGATGTGATCTCGCCAGCCTTAAGTGGAATCGAGGATTAGGATGCAAATTGGCACAATCGATATGGCAAGCTAAGGATCTGATCTCGCCAGCCTTACATGGAATCAAGAATTATGACGTAAATTGGCACGATCAATATGGTAAGCTGAGGATGTGATCTCGCCAGCCTTACGTGGAATTGAGGATTAGGACGTCAATTGGCACAATCGACATGGAGCTTTTTAGAGACATCACTTTTGGAAAAATGAGGCTTGTTGAATTCAATGACCACGTCTATTCATGGAAAAAGTCATATCAATTCAATCACAAACATTTTAATTTGACCAATTCAATTATAAATCTTTTAACGATTTTCAAATTTAGTTATTCTGCCAGAAATGTCTGATGTGAACGCCAGCAAGTGCTGACATGAAAAATTGAGAAGAGAGACACGAGTGAGCAAGCGCGAAAGAGAGTCATAAAAGTGAGTTGGGTCTAAATAAGCTGTAAACTCATTTAGCATATATAACATTTTGGGCTTTACCATTTGAAACCCTTTCATGACACATTTACTGAATATAACTAATCCACATAACAACTCGACTCATTAAATATGAAATAAGAAATAGGTCTATGGCCCATTTTAACCGATCTACGGTTATTGAAATAAATTTGCCAACAAGATTTTATGTTTTCTTCTAACCTCTCCTCATCTTGCTCACTCGATCGAGAAAAATTATTAAATGTACCAAGTACATGCCTACTAAATTCATCTTGAACCATTCCGAATTGAACAATCTCGACCTGTTTGAGTCTCCCCTCAGCCTCAAACCTAGTTCTTTTTTGTGCACCTCAAGTTAGAACATGAGTTTGTTTCGCTTTCTTTCGGGTCCCTTATGCGATTTTTCCCTTGGATAAAATTTCTTCTACTCGCAATACCTACCAAAATTTTCAAAGCTTTTCTATACCTCATCCATCAATTTGTGGAGGGCAAATTACTTGCAATAATGAGTTACCATGTTTTTTTTTTATAAGGAAATTTCGATGGAGGCAAAACTTAATTTTAAGGCCCAAAAAATTGGGTTATAATTGAAAACTCACCAAAACCTTCAATCCAACCTATCCGCCCGCCCGTTGGCATAGTTTTCTCTCGTTTTGTCGAGTTTTCTCTCGTTTTGTCGAGTTTTCCTCTCTATCACTGGATAGAGTTCTTCTCCTTCGATAACCATGTTTCCTTCATCACCTAATTTATTCATCTTAACCACACTCTCCGCAGCTTCCCCACCTTTCATATCCTAACCTATCCTTCCACTTAACTTCTCCTTACTGTGTCTTCGATCTTTCCTCATCTGGGTTTTTTCTTCTTTTGCATGTCCATCTTTCCTCTGTGTCCGACCTTCCTTCCGACGCAATTCACCGATTCTCTCGCAATGGCTTGACGATCTTGGTTTTTCTTCCTGGGTTCCATGATTTTCAGCACTCTATCTGCATGTTCACTTTTTCTTTGTTGCTGTCCTCATCTTATCGGGAGACACTCCCTATATCCTCATGGCTACTGACGATGATATAGATACACCTCGAATTGCAGCACTCTGCCACAAATTGGGACGCTTGTGCTCAGAAAAAGAAATTGATGAATGGCATGTCCAACCCCCACCTGCAGCAGTCGAGGAATGCAAATTGATGTTAATCGGTAAGATACCTTCAAATCCCTCTTTTAACTTCCAAGCTTTCAAATCGGTATTGACAAGAGCATGGAAGTCCGACAAGGTTGATATTATACAGCGAGAAGAAGGTATTTATCTAGCAAAATTCAGATCTCAAGCTGAAAAACAACGAATCCTAGAAACTGGACCTTGGCAATTTTCGGGACATCTAATTAACTTCAAACCTTGGGTAGCCAGCACACCACTCCACTGTTATGATTTCTCCACCTGTGCGTTCTGGGTTAAGGTCATTGGGCTGCCTCTTGAATGCTGTACAGATGATTTGATTCGTAAGGCGGTAAGTACAGTTGGTTCTGTGTTGCAAATTAAATCAGATTTTGTACCTGGTTCAACTTTGAGAGCTGGTCGAGCACGTGTTGAGCTGCGATTATCTGAACCATTGAAGGTTGGTCGTCTCATTAAATATAATAACCAAACTCTTTGGCTGGATTTCAAGTACGAAAGATTACCTCACTACTGTTACTCTTGTGGCCGATTAGGCCATTTCACTGATGCTTGTCCGTCTATCCCTTTTGAAGAAGCTATGATTACAGACTCCGACAAAACACTTTATGGTCCATGGTTAAAAGCTGAAGCTCAGCAATATAGCCCGTATTGGAAAGTTTATTATGGAACTTCATCTGGGGAAGAGGATAGGGAGGAAACGGTACCTGAGACACCACCCTCCAATGCTCAACCTTTACCTCTCTTACCACCACCTCCCCCCCAAGCATCGGTTGCGCATCATGATATTACTACTGCTTTAATTCCAGCGGAGGAAAAACTTAAAGGAGTGCAGATGCAGACCTTCCCTCCCCTGGCAAAGAAAGATAAGAGTGCTCGTCAGAGTATTAAGATAGGTCCAGCAAAGAAACCTCGTCGTTATACCCCATATGATATTCCACCAGGACCTCTGGGAGTTTTTGATGACTCACTCCTAATGGATACTCCAATTGTCATGGCGACTGAAGACAATATAAGGGCGTCGGTGGCTGGCCCACAACAGCCACCTGTGCAGAGATGAAAATCATAAGTTGGAACTGTCAGGGGTTGGGCAATCCCCTGACAGTTCAAGCTTTAAAAGCCCTCACGGCAAAAGAAAAGCCTGATATGTTGTTTTTGATGGAAACGAAGAACAGTGATGAAGTTTTATTTCGCTTGAAACGTACCTTACGGTTTTTGCATCTTCGAGTGTTTAGCCTGGTTGGCTTGGCGGGGGGCTTAGCTCTTTTTTGGACTGACCACTTCTAGTTATCTGATTTTACTTCTACTCAGCACTTTTTTGATTTCATCTGCAAAGACAGTTCGGCAGGGAGGTCAATGCGAATTACTTGTCTTCATGCTCCTGCAGTTTTTAATGATCGTCAGTATATTTGGCAGTCTTTAAGACAATTCAGTAGATCTAATGCATTACCTTGGGTGTGCCTTGGTGATTTCAATGACATTCTTCATCGCTGGGAGAAAAGGGGAGTTCGACCTGCAGACTCTTACCGCATGACTTCCTTTCAAGATTTTCTAAATGACTGCAGCTTCCTGGATCTTCCCTCTCATGGCTGCGCCTTTACATGGTCTAACAATCGAGAGGGGGATGCTTTAGTACAGGAACGCCTTGATAGAGCTGTGTGTAATGCTGACTGGCGCGTTTTGTTCCCAAATGCTCAGGTGCTTGCACTCCCTGCAGTCGGTTCAGACCATAGTCCACTTGTTTTAAATACTCAACCTAGAATGGTTCGAAGACAAAGACATTTTACCTTTGAGGTCTTCTGGAATCAGGATCCGGATTGTCGTGGGGTCATTCAAAATTCTTGGCAATCTATTTCAAGACAGGACTCCCCGCTCTCAGTCAAACTCCGTGCAGTTGCTCTTGACTTGTCCGTTTGGAGTCGAAAGAGGTTTTCTCATAACAGGCAGCAGGCAACAAAGTTGGAACACCAGTTAGAAGTGCTAACTAATCAGAATCCTACAGCCCTAACTCGAGAACAGCAACATCATTTAAAAACAGAACTTTATAACGCATGGCAGCGGGAAGAACAATATTGGGCAATGCGCTCTCGGATCAATTGGTTACGGTGGGGTGACCGTAATACGCGCTTCTTTCATGCCACTACTCTTCAGAGAAGACAACGCAATCATATTTCAGTCTTACGCGATAATCATCAACAGTGGATTCGGGACCCTGACCAGTTACAAAAAATGACCACTGAGTATTTTTCACTTCTATATACAACATCTGGTCCTAGAAGTTATGAACAAGTTCTTCAACAATGTCAACCGATGGTTACCACAGAAATGAATAGTATGCTTCTAGCAAAGGTAACAATGGAAGAAGTTAAATAGGCCACGTTTCAATTAGGTGCATCAAAAGCCCCAGGCCCTGATGGTTTGACTGGTATGTTCTATCAATCTCATTGGGAGGTAATCAAGGAAGATATCTATCGAGCAGTGCAATTATTTTTCAGTTCGGGATCCTTACCAGTGGCCTTAAATCGAACTGCAATAACATTGATCCCTAAAACCCCAAACCCAGAGTGCTTAGATCAATATAGACCTATTAGCTTGTGCAACTATGTTTACAAAATCTTCTCTAAAGTACTTGCTAACAGGTTAAAACCTTTACTGCCTGCTCTAATTTCCGAGGAACAGAGTGCGTTTGTTGCTGGAAGACAGATACAAGATAATGTTCTTATGGTTCAGGAAGTGATTCACCAGCTTAAAACTAGGAAAAGAAAGCGTCATTTTCAAGCTGTGCTCAAAGTTGACATGCAGAAGGCCTATGACCGCATTGAGTGGGATTTTCTTCATGATTATCTACTTAGTCTAGGCTTTGCGTCTCATTGGGTACAGCTCATCATGCAGTGCATATCAACTACAACCTTGTGTGTTAAAATGAATGGGGATTATCTTCAGAGCTTTCATCCTTCTAGGGGGCTTCGGCAAGGTGATCCTTTATCCCCCTATTTGTTCATTCTCATTGCAAACCTCCTATCCCTTCTCATTCGGAATGCTATTGATTCGGGATTGCTTAAAGGTATCAAATTAAATCAGTGGTGTCCCACTTTATCTCACTTGTTCTTCGCTGATGATGCTGTATTTTTCCTTGATGGCACCTTGATGGAATGCCAGAATCTATCTAACATCTTAAATCAGTATTGTTTGGCTACTTTTGGACAAGCTATAAACCGCAACAAATCTGGAATTTTCTTTAGTCCATCCCGTCCTATGACACTTCAAGAGAATTTGGCCGAGAGTTAAGAGTTCCTATTTTACAGCGATGCGGAAAATACTTAGGGATACCTACTGATTGGGGCAGATCTAAAAGGGATATGTTTTCTTGGATTTTGGCTAGAGTTCAATTGAAATTAGAGGGGTGGAAGGAGAAGCTTATATCTAAGGGAGGGAAGGAAATTTTGCTAAAAGCAGTCATTCAATCTATTCCACAATATGCCATGTCTGTTTTTAAGCTTCCCCGGTCTTTATGTAAAACTATAGAACAGCGTATGGCTAAGTTTTGGTGGAATAATGACACAAGCAAAGCAGGAATTCATTGGCAATGTTGGGACAAACTACAAAGACCGAAAGGAGGAAGGGGGCTTGGGCTTCGGGAAGTTAATCGGTTTCAATGCAGGCCATGCTTGGTAAGCAAGCGTGGCGTATTATTCATCAACCCTCCTCATTATGGGCTAAGTTCTTTAAAGGATTATATTTTCATTCATCCACCTTTTTAAAGCATCAAGGGTTCCCGCCCATCATGGGGCCGGCGAGCCTCTTGAGTGGACGTGCGGCTATCTTACCACACATCCGTTGGTCGGTCGGGGATGGCACATGCATCAATATCGAGAAAGATAGTTGGCTATCCATGGGTATTCTAGGTGGACCAAAGGCCCAAGCAGAACCCCTCCTAGTAGCTGATCTTATTGATCAAGCTACTGGTTCATGGAAAACAGATTTAATGCGCAGCTTCTTTGACTTGCCAATAATTCAAGAAATCACAGCCATTCAAATTCGACCAACTGTTACGAAGGATGCACTAATATGGACAGCTACAAAACAGGGTACGTATACTGTAAAGTCAGCATACCATGCAATCACTCAGACTAACACCAGTGGACTCACAGATGGTGCTTCTACTTCCTATAGAACTCCTACCTGGTTTTGGCGAACTCTGTGGAAGATGCCAGCGAGCCCCAAAATCCGTGTGTTCCTCTGGGCCATTTGTCACGACTCCATAGCAACGCGTCACAATTTGCATCGAAGGCACATCATTGACAGTCCGTACTGCCAAATCTGTCAAAGAAATATTCCGAAACCTCGGAACATTTATTTTTATTATGCGAGTGGACTAAACAGTATGGTCGAACTCTCGGATTGACATATCAATCGACCCTACCAATATTCAGAGACTGGACTCATGGATTGTATCCTGGATCAGCAATGGGAACCGCTTACCTCGTCTTGCATTGATCGCCAATGTATTGTGGCAGATCTGGAAGGCTCGGAACGGCTTCCTCTTCCGACGCAAATTTCCTAATCCGTTCATTGTTGCAGAAGCTGCTTTAACGAATACCCAAGCGGATCGTCTGTCTTCGCCTTCCACTGCACATCAGAAGGCCTCAGTCAGTCAAGCGAGTCATCTATGGCGTCCCCCAGATCCGGGCACACTGAAGATTAACATTGACGGATCTCATCACCAGGGCAATACCCAAGGCAGTATCGCAAGTATTTGCAGAGATCACGAAGGTAGACTTACCGACTTTTTTGCAGCAACGGTTGAAGCTTCCTCAGCTTTGCAGGTGGAGATCCAGGCCCTATCATCAACGCTTCGACATCTACTTGATCAGGGCCTCCAATACGCATCACTTGTTCTTGAATCAGATAACCTCTCTCTAGTAGAAGTTACAATCGACGAGCACAAACCCGCCATGGCCGGATCGTGCTCTCTTCTCAGAGGCTGTCTTTCTGTTTTCACTTTTCCCCAATATTTCGCTCGGTTTTTGCCCTAGGGAGGCTAACATGGTTGCTGATTGGGCCTGTAAGGCCCATAGTAGAAACCCTAAGCATCACATATCCTCTTTTCATCCGCCTATTCCTCTACTTAACTTGTTATGTGCGGATGCTCTTGCAGCTGGATGTATGAATTACTATTATTAATACAAGTTGCCTTTTCACTGTCAAAAAAAAAAAAAACCTATCCGCCCGTCCCTCTCCCTCATCATTCTTAAATTGTAATTTCTTAACAGTAGAATTAATTGTATCCAATTGGTGCCTCTCAAGTGATTTGAAGCCAAGAGATTCTTGCCATGAGAGGAAGAATCTGTGTATTCTTTCATGAAATTAAGTCATTATTACGTGAGATATTGTGAGAGGTTAATCGATAGATGATGGCTAGTAATTTTATTAATTTTGGGCTCGGGACAAGTAAGATGTAGGCACTCGAAAGGCCTCCTCCAACACCCCCCCCTCCTTTCCCGATATTACGTCTTCTCTCCCTTCTCTCCTGACATAACAAACACATGCATTGCACGCGTGATGCCACATCCTATTTTTTGAGTTAATCTCGATTTATAGATATTGTCCAAAAAGTCATAAATTTATTGTAAGTCGGCCAATTCAGTCTTCAACATTTTGATGATTTGCCAATTTAGTCATGAATCTTTTGTCAATTTAGTCCCAAAACTTTTTGAAAATTTACCAGTTCAGTCCTACATATTAGGATAATCGGCCAAAAGGACTACGTTAGCAAAATAATTAGAATATCTAAGATGAAATCAACATAATCAAAAAGTTTATGACTAAATATGATAAATTGTCAAAAATTGTAGGACTTAATTAGCACAATCGAAAGGTTTAAGATTGAATCGACTACCATATAATAAGTTTAGGACTTTTTAGATAATTTTCTCCCTTGATTTATCTTTAAATTAAGGCATTTTTTTTAATCTATCTTCTCGTTTTTTCTTAAGTTACCCCTTCATAATTAACGAGGAAAGATTAACAATTAAGTTAGGAATAGGGACTCTTGGATATTTTCTTATTTAATTTGCATAATGCTTTATTCAATCTAGAGGTGTCAAAAGGGGTATACACCCATTTATTGACCCATTTTGTTTAAATTGGTCGTTCATGGGTCAAGCCTTATTTTTCAAAGCACCCATAATTGGTTCTCAAATAGAGAGATTAAAATATATGGGTATTAAATGGGTCTAATATGCACCCATTTAAAACTCATTTATCAACCCATTAAAAATTGACCTAGTCTCCCTCTTTGTTTCCACCCTTCCAGGCTTCCATGAATCTGATTTGCCGCCACCTCCATTGCCTATCACAGTCTTGCCACCATTGATCGCTGCCAATCTGGCAAGACTCGAACTTGCTGGCATCGAGCGAGGCTCGAGCCTTGTTGATCTGGCGAGCCTTGAGCTCATCAGATCTAGTGAGGCGGAGGTGTCGCCGACGTCAAGTGAGCCTCGAGCTCGCCGTCGTCAGGCAAGCTCGAGCTCACCAGTGTCGAAGAGCCCGGCAAGCTCGAGGCTTGCCTGTGGCCGGTCGTTGGCCGTCATCGTGGAGAAGAAGAAGAACAAAAAAGAAAAAAAGAAAAAGAAAACTATATTCTTAAAAATAAAAAATAATTTTAAAAAGTTAATTTAAAAAATAAAAATAATTAAAATTCGATTTTTAAAATAATTATTTTAAAAATTATAAAAATTATCCATTAAATTTGTGTTATATAAAAATATATTAGCAATACCAATTATATATATATATATTTATTTATTTATTATATAAGAAAACTTTAATTAAATGGGTTGGGTATAGGTCAAAAATTGTATACTATAATAAATGGGTCATAAATTGGTTAAATTGGTCGATTTGGGTCGGAACATTTATGACCCGACCTAAACCCGACCCGACCCACCCGTTTAATGGGTCTAATTCAATCTTGCATTAGGGCTCTGTTCTTCACAAGTTCCTAAAACTCGGGAAGGGAAGTTTTGTGATTTCGGCCTTCAGATTTAGCCCATTGTAACGAAGTAGACAACAGCTTTTGCCATCGAAAAATGATTTATGCCCTTCTTGTTCTTGTTGCCCATTTCCATGCTGTGTTAATTTGACCATTGTAAGTGGCCACTCTTTCCACATGAAAAAGGGAAGGTGGAAGGTTCAAATTTGCATTTTTTCAGAGGACTAAAGTGGGGATTATTTAGTTTCAGGTATTAGTTTCGACTTCCATGCCTTACATAGAGACTGGGCAAAAGTATAAGAATGAGAATTAAAATAGGAATAGAGTAGGATCGATAAAATAAATAAATCTGACTGTTGCCTCAAAAAGGCAGAAGTTAAAAGTTCAAGACCAACTTGCTTCAAATTGTTGGATTGGGTAGAAGTCACGCGAGATTTATTATTTTCCGCAATTCAAATGCATATCAACACGTATCGCCTCGTGTTATTACTTCTCATTCTCAATGGGAGGGCCCGCGGGAGAAAGGAAAGCATCAGATGGATGAGGCTAGAATAGCAAAGCCACATCAACAAGGGCAATTTGGAATGTCCACCACAAGTTCAGATTCTGAGCAAGATAAATATCCTCAAATCTCCAATTTAAGTGGCCCCATCGTCCTTAGACCGTCTAGTGTGCAGAAATATCCCCAGAAAACATACCGAAAGAACTCACCAAGAAAATACAAAGTCTTGTTGCCAAATTTCCTTGTCATACTATCAAAAGACCAGTCTTGATTAACATAACAATTTCCAAGTGCCGCATTTGCTGATTGAAGCTCCGGGGATAAGAGAGAAGGAAGAAGAAAATGGCGGGTCTAACTTCGGTCACGCCCCATCCGGCATCTTCATCTTCTTTGCACTCCAATTTCCAGTCCTCGCCTCTCGTTTTCACTCCGAGGGCCGCTCACGACCATGCCCCCTGCCGTGCTGCGCTCGGATCGTTCGGGCATTCGCACAGGAGCTTGTCGACACGATCCGTTCCAGGCGCGCTGAAAGTCATGAGTGCAGCAACAAAGCCTGCAAAGTCACCAGGTACTCATACCGTGGCTAGTTGGCCTCCCAATTCATTGGTAATGTTCATATTCGCGGAATTAAGTGAGAAGTGAGTGTCTCAGGAGTATCTTGAACTCCTGGCCAGTTAACTTCACCAACACGAACTGATTTTTCTCTAATTTATCTTGAGGGATTAGCTGAAGAAGAATGGAAGGTGAAGAGGGAATTGCTGCTCCAGAAAAGGGTCTCTCTCTCTCTCTCCCTCTCCCTCTCTCTCTCTCTCTCTCTCTCTCTCTCTCGCATATATAGACATGCTCATTCACGTGTGCAAAAGGAGAACAGTCTGTCCCTGGGACAGAGAGGAATTCTCGTGTCTGTTTGAACGTCCAAATGACTTAGACGAACATAAATAGACATGCTGTCAATCCTAATTGTCTCCTACGGCCAGAGACAGACATTTCTGTTGCCTATAATTGTTGGGAGAGATGTCGAATGAAGTAAAACATGACAAGGGGCTTAACTTACTCAGTATTGAAAAGGGATGGATTTGCTCAGTGATCCTTGATCAGGAACTTGAATTAGCTTTTGAATTAAGCTGAGTATCTTGTTTCCAGGTGAGGAGCGTGGATGTGAAGGAAGCACTGCGCCTTCAGCAGGAAAATAAGTTCGTAATTCTTGATGTACGACCTGAAGCAGAATACAAGGAGGTTAGCTAGTCGATTTGCTATCTATCGTCTTGAATTTTCACACGACCACGAATTGGATCAATTGGACATGCTGAATTGAGGAAATTGTGTGCTCGTTTTTATACGGTAGGCTCATCCGGCGGGGGCAATAAACGTGCAAATATATAGGCTCATCAAGGAATGGACGGCATGGGACATTGCGAGGCGAGCTGCATTCGCCTTTTTCGGCATCTTTGCAGGCACGGAGGAGAACCCGGACTTCATAACGAGTATAGCCTTGTCATGTGATCTTTCTTTCGACGGTGTTCCCTGTGTTGCGAAAGATGTGAGACTGATCTTCTTAACCTCCTGTTTGCCACAGCTGTGGAATCGAAAATCGGTAAAGATGCCAAGATAATCGTGGCTTGCTCAGCCGGTGGCACGATGAAGCCATCTCAAAATCTTCCCGAAGGACAACAATCAAGGTAATCATGATTTGATCCTCTAATATGGAGATCGTTCGATAGTTTACTCATCAAGCTCTTTCCTGCAGATCACTTATTGCTGCATACCTGCTGGTGCTCAACGGCTACACCAATGTCTACTATTTAGAAGGGGGCTTGTATACATGGTTCAAGGAGGGACTGCCGGCAGCTTCTGAAGAGTGAAAACTCGAGCATCATATCGTCGCTTTTTTGATCATTCTCATTTAGGAAAATCACATGGGATATGGCGGTCAATGTCGCCTGTCGCCAGTCGTACGATGAGTAACTTTGATGACCATGTAAACCAGACAGCTTGATCATTGATATTTGCAGGAGTTAGACTACAAGAATTCATCTCCAATCAGAACATCGATTTTTTCTTCCGATCTGTCCCAAAATGCATCGAAGTAGAAGAATTCGCGCGTCTTTGAATCCATTCTATACGTGTGGCAAAATGAATGAAGCGGGAGTAGAAAAATGTATTGCTTACGAAATTTTCTTTTGTGTGAGAAATGGCCAAAATTTCCTCGTTTATTACCACGCAGCTCAGAGCATCTCCAATTTATCTTCGGCAAAAAGAAAAAGTTTTATCCGCTCTATGGCCAAAGAGGAATTAAGAGACCAGAGACCCTTCATCAGCTCAAAAGGATCAAAATCATTATCGAAAAAAAGAGGTATAAAAGACGCTAAAGTTTCAGGCACTATAGACTAGGCAAGGTGAATCCGTAACATTTGCAGATTTGCGTCTGTCCAAAATTGCTGGACATTTAATTCCCAGAGTCTAATTGGTAAATATATCCGCCATTCTCCAGTAGTTCATATCTACAATAAATTTCATTAGCCAAGAAGAACATAACATCAGTATCAAGCCATCAACTCCAACGAAAGCCAAGCAAAAATAATGATCCAGTAATGTAAAATATATACGGGAAAGAAGCAATGTTAAAACAAGAAGATTGCAGAGTACATCAAGGACCAGAAAAAGATAATGACCAATCAACACATGTCAATGCACTAAGTATGATATTTTCTGCAAATAAAGTCTAAACGCCATGGAGTATATGCGGTTTCTGCGAAAGCACCAAGGAACCTCATGCTGTACCAGAATATTATTTACGACACTAACTGGTAGATCATCCATAATAAAAGCCACCAAGTCATTCTCTTCATCCCTGCAGGCAACCGCAGCAACAACACCAAAAACAAAGCCGTGATAGAGCTGGTATAACAATCAGCAGTTGCCCTTTACAAGCCAAAAGTTGTCTGTCCCACTATTGAATCCTAAACTTCAAAGGCCTTACAAGATGTCACAAGGCAGTCAATTTCCGCTTTCAATAGACCAATTCTGTGCTGATTTTCTTGGATCACGACGATGTCTCTTGTAACCTAAATATTGTGATTTCCTGCTGCTTAAAATACCGTCGATCTTCTTCGTCAACAAGAACAAGGTTCAAGTAGTACTTCACGCTAAACTTGTTGTTGACATTCCGGTAGGTTGGCGTCAATTCATAAGGACTAAGAAACAATCTAATGGGTATAGATTCACCTGTACAAGCAAATACATGCTTAGGAGCCATTGCATCAAGTGCTCATCATAAGCAACAGGTCTATAGCATCCAAAGACGAGACAAAAAAGACACCTTCCTTAAAAATGACAACATTTCATACAACATGACATAAGAGCATAGACGTTTGGTAGTGAAATACAAAACCTCAAGGTTTGGTAGCTATACCTCTGACGGGAGCACCATCCATAAGTTCAAATTTAGCGAGGGTTTCTGTCTCGACATGGGTATTTTGCCCAGAGCCTGTTGATTCTCGACGCCTGATCTCAAGATCCATGTTTTTTATCTTGATCCTCACAAGAAGAAAATATATTTTTCCAATAATGACATCTTTCAGATGATACCTGCAACACATGCAAATTGCACAGGCAATGAAAAAGTTCCTATTCAAAATGAGAAAACCATCCTTGTTTAGACCAAGAATCTGCGATGTCTAAATAGTAAAAATGTGATGATGGACAGGTGGTCGAGATAATTATTCTCACAAAAAAACAGATTGCATCAGTGCACTCTCCTATATTAAAAAGAATGTTTTGCATCTCAGATTACCACAAAGCAAATGAGGTCCAGTAAGATCTTAAAGGAAGAAAGAAAAAAGAAAGGAACTCACTTGCTTTTATTATACTCAAACTCAATGTGTAGGCAATCTTCAATTCCCACTTCCATCTGCAAGACACAAAAATTGCAATGAAAATTGAGAATTTTGAGAAACAATTATAGCAATGAAGAGACTATGCATGTGATGTCAAATAAAAGTGAGATAAGGGAGCTCTCAGACTATGGAACACTTTTCCTATGCTTCTATCATATCCCCATATATAGAAAAAACTATGACAAAATTGAAGGCATGTTGAAAACCACTCTTAAACAGAGCATTGCTCCCACCTTGATACTATTGTTTATTGATGGTGGTGGAGTATAATTTCGAACCTGATGAAATAAGACAACCATAAAACAAAAACTTTGAGATGCCACAATTGACGGTAGCTGTAAATGTGTATAGTAATTGACTATTAATGGCAGAGAAAAGAATAAGTTTACCACAAAATCCTGGTATTCTACAATGCTTCCAGCATAACCACGGTTGATTGTTACTTTCAGGACATACCTGAAAAGAGTGGACAAGAAAACTAAAACAACTTTTACACACAGATCAAAGACTCCTTTCATTTAGAAAAAGTGGATTGGACAACTGAAACCAACAGAAGTAAAGTTGAGGCATTAAGTCAATCACGGCACACATTCATATAAAGTGACTGACCAAAATATGGCCCTGTCAGAAACAAAATTTAAAAAAGGGAACCTATGAAGCAGTTTGAGATCACTATGGACTTGGTCTTAGTGACAGCTCATCACTTGTCAGCATGAAGCAAAAGCAAAAGCACATCATGAGTACATACAGAGATGCTTACATATATGGACAAACATGTGTGCACATGCATAGAGCTGAAAGCACGAAAAAGGGCACCAGAAATATAGAACATGTCAAGTTGCCAAACAAAAGATAGTGTGAGATCATGTAAGGAAGTTGTTCGGAATTCTGAATTCCTCCATGTAAACCATATTTCTCTGCGCAGAATTCGACAAAGCACTTACCTAAGCCTCACATGAACTCCATTATATGTCTCATAAGGCATTTCAACCGTAGAAAATTCAAACGAGTATGTTTTCCTTTCATATAATTCACCAGGGACATCCAACTCACGAACTGCAAATGAAAGAACACAAATAAGCATCATTCGATGCTAACAAATGGATCATAACCCATAAAACAACAAAGTAGTTATCATGTTGCATCAGACAGGCCTAAAGTGAAACTCACCAAGAGAAGTGAAATCATAGAAGTTCCCTCTGTCAAAATACATCTCTGAAAAGTAAAACAAGATCAATCATTTAAATACACTGGCCAAAAATGCATATGTTAAACTGACCACAACAAATAATCATAAAAAAAGAAGAAGGAAGATAAAAGGAAGTCAATATGCACAACCAAATATACAATTTTTAGAGTAGGCATTTTCTCTTTTCCATTCAGAAAAGCTTGCCATTAATAAAGCCAGAAAAAAAAAAACTTTCAGCACTAGCATCAACTAAAAAGATGTTTGCCTATGACCATTACAATGTTCCATCAAAGCATTGGATTGAATTTATGGCATTCATCTTGATACAAAACAACCTTAAAATCATATTCTTCTTAAGAATCTTCTCTATACAGTAAAAGCAACAATCACTATGGATCAACATAAAAATTTGTCAAATTTTTGCAAATATCGACCACAGCAATTCACATGACAACTCTCCAACCAACTCGATCGAAAGTACAAGATAAGCGCAATTATACAATCCTTTATAGTCTCAAAAAGGAAAAAGAACTATGGAGTCATGCATTCATTGACGTTATCCTGGAGAGCAATTGACCTCCAACACAGAACGAAATTCTCTCTAAGAAAATACATGAGAACTATCTTTAGAAACTAGGGCAGGCCACTCAAATTGTAATTACAGCTGATTTAAGAAGACAACTTCCACTTGAGCAGAAGACGATTCACCCACTCAAAATTCAAACAATAACACCATCCACAAAAACAACAGAGCCAATAGCTACGGCTACTAGTAGATAACATTTTTGAATGTATTAAAATGAAAACACAAAGACATGCAGTTGCTTGAGCAGAAGAATAAATTAGCAATAGCATAGTCAGATTCAGCTATTTGCTTGCAATGGAGAATGCACTCTTTGATCACCAAATGAGGGGCATGAAAGTCGGAGAAGAGACTTCTCAAAGCACCAGAGCATAATTCTAACATCACATTGTAGCTGGCACTAACCTATCTGACCCAGGAGTTCAACTTTTACACCATTGTGTTCAACCTTTTTCCCTTGAATTGGTTCTATTGATACCTGGATGACAAAACGAATCGAAACCATATTTACATGAAGCTATTTTTTCACAAAATAGTGGGTGTTGCAATACTTGGCACTGAGTACAAAAATAGAAGAATACCTTGCCAGATATATTTTCCTGGCTTTGGAATAGTGGGACCATGACAGTTTGGCCATTTTCCTTCTTCAGAGGAACCTATGAGGATGCAAGAATTATAGAGATATTGCATAATATAACCCTTTTGCATCAACTACGATGCACTTATGACGAAGACAATGATGATGAAAAGATAGCTGATAACTAATCTAGACTTGAGATAACAGAAAATGAAAAGGTGCCTGTGACTAGTAGAGTCTAACAGTGCTGCAAGCTTGAGGCCTTGGAACCAAATTCGAAGACTTTTGGGCACAATACCAGTGATAAGATGCAGAATTACCATTTACACAATACTTCCAAAGACAGACTTTTGTTCTGATGCTTATGCTACATTCACAGTATGCTTTATGTTGAATGGTTTTTCCCAAACTAGAGCAACTAATATCAGTGTACATGGATCTATGTATTCAGAGAACAACCCCCACAAAGGATAAAGATCTCAAAATTTGGAAATTATTTTGATAACCATTTTCATCAAGCAAGGACAATCGTTCCACTCCCCAGTAATAATCAGTCGAACAGTAGAAGACTTGGATTACCTGCTTACGGTTTTTCCCATCGGCAAATGTGATAAAAATGTTGCATGATGGTTTAAATGCTCCAAGAAGATAATTCTGAAGAAAGAAAAAAGGATAACCATCATGAACATGCACAACATCACATCCCACATTCTGTCAGAAAACAAATCAGAACAATTCTCGAAATCAAAGGTTCCGCTGATTGCTAACCATATTGTCACGAACTTAGTCCTCAAACAAGCGCTGCCTCAAATCTGGACATAATAAGAAAGTGGCAAACACAATTTAGTGGCAAGAACAGACTAAGGGAAAGAATGCACAAATGAGAAGAAAAAAGGAGACAGAGACAATCAACCGCTCCACGAAAATCAAGCCGAGGACGACCCGCATACAATACTCGAAATCACACTAGAAACGATTGCCAGGCGCGGCGTGCAATGTAAGGACATATTATCAAACTCCTAACTTGCAGTCAACAAACACACAACCCTTCGCATTCTCGATTACACAGACACAGGGTAGCTAATCGAATGATACCGGATGAGAACTCGAAGGAAATTAATCGACCGGAGGACGCGAATCCAATCCCGCGACTAAAGGGGTTAAAAAAATCGAATCCGGCGGACTCGAAGACAATTAAGCAAATACCTGGAGAGCGGAAATCAGGCCGCGAAGCAGCCCCCAGCACGCAACTCACTCCGCCCGTCGCCGAAACGCCCCCCGAACAACACGGCACGCCGACGCCCGCGGGTCAAGCTCGATGGCTACGGCACGAAAGAATTCCCCCGTGTGAGACGATTCCTCAATCGACGCTGAAAAATTTCACGTCAACGATCGCTAAATTGGCGTACCTCGAGCGGAAGCGGGGGAGCGAATTTGCGGATTCGCTTTGGAGATTCTTCGCGAGGATTTTGCGGAGCGAAATCGAAGCGAAGCGAGCCGGATCGTCGATCTACTGCGCAGGGCCTCGTACAGATGGAAACAAGGAAGGGGAGACGGGACCGAGACGAAAATTCGCTTCGCTGGCCCTCTGGGGCAGGGGGAGTCGCGGCAGGTGCTCCGCACGTGACACTCGCCCTCACGCGGCCCGCACGTGGCTCTATGGGCCGTCGGCCCATTTTAGGCACCGTGCGAGCGGGCCGTTTTGTGGTTTGGGTGGGGTCCGAATGAAGTCGTTTTGACAACTCGATTGAGACTAACTTAACTATAATTCACAACTACATGAGTCATTGCAAAGTAAAAGGAACTTTAAATTAGAGGTGATCAATGGGCGGACCGGATAACTTTTGCCGGGAAAAAATTCATGTGCTAATATAAGCCTAATTTGACTGGACTTCGTATCTAAATAATCTCATCCAAATTCATCCAAAAGTGTTTTTTTGGGATCAATGTGACTTGAGAAGTGATCAATGGGCGGACCGGGATAACTTTTGCCAGGAAAAAATTCATGTGCTAATATAAGCCTAATTTGACTGGACTTCGTATCTAAATAATCTCATCCAAATTCATCCAAAAGTGTTTTTTTGGGGTCAATGTGACTTGAGAGGGCCGGTGGATGACATGCCTATGATGCAATCAATCCCAACATGTCATTTTTCTAACTCTTACAGTATCACACCATCCACTATTTTTAAAAGAAAGGAATCCTCGCTGTTTAGCTTTCTAAGATACTCTGTCTCAGTTGATGGAATGTGCCGCATCGCTATTCTTTTCACGAGCTGACATGACATGTCACTTGACAAAGATTTGTGTTCCGAATTAATGATGGTAGGCTCCAATTTGAGAACATCATTGGGGAACAAGCTGTCCACGGGATCCGAGGTCGGGACCGTCAAACACGATTTTCGTACAGGGTGTCGCATTGACAAAAGCGAACAACTTCCCATAAATTCTCCCCTGTTATGGTTTACCAGAAGAAGGCAATGAGAAAAGTCAAGACATAAATGCAAGAATTGTCAAAGGCATCATCATCGATCGTCTCAAAGCCTCCGCGTACAAGAAAAGGGATCTGACCGTTTGCCCGCGTCAAGCAAAACGTTTCCGAGCTCAGCTCACTTCCCAGCGCCGAAGAAGAAAACAAACGGTTTTCATTGCCATGGACGGACTATACAAAGATCAAGCAATTTCACTTATGATTCCTCTGGCGAAAAATAAGAAATAAGCATTAAATTTCCTAATTATACATCGATGTTAAATCTCGAGGTTAACCCATTTCTAGTTGAATGAACAATTCTGAATGGCCTCAACTCTGGGCTTCATGCTTCGACCCCTCCTTCTCGCCCGAACTCAAGTCCATGGAATTGTCTCTCCTCCGGCTGCCCATCTTCAAAAGCCCGTACAGCTTCCCGAACTCCCTAACCGTGTGGACGCTCTCCCTACAAAAGACTGAAGCGGGCTCGGCAGCCTCCCGCCCGGACCGGCTACCGGTCAATGTAGCCCCGTTTTTGCTCAGGACCTCCCGCCCTTCACTGCTGCTCTGCAGGGCGCCGATCACGGTCTTCAGGGCCCGGGTCGGGGAGGACCGGTTCGCGATCATGATCTCGCCGATGTGGGCCGGGCTCAGCCTCGCCCCGGCCTGGAAGATCTCCTCCACCTGCGGGAACAGCTTGTGCTCCTTGAGTCCCAAGTAACTGCTCGCCAGGCCCTTGAAGGCGGAGAAATCGCATAAGGGGAAGTGCACGTGGACGTCTATGCGACCGGGCCTCGTCACCGCCTGATCGATCCGATCCTTGTCGTTCATGGTGAAGACCATCACCCGCTCCTCGCCGCAGCAGGACACGATCCCGTCCATGAAGCTCAGCACGCCGGAAAGGCTCACGGCCGTCGATTTCTTCTCCAGGAAGCGGTCGAGGTCCTCGACGACGATCACCGACCGGGGCGTCGTCTGGAGGAGGAGGGCCTTGAGGTCGGAGTCGTCGGCGACCCGGGAGAGGTCGACGTCGTAGATGTCGTACTCGAGGAACTTCGCCACCGCCGCCGCGAAGCTCGACTTCCCGGTGCCGGACGCGCCGTGCAGGAGGTAGCTCCGCTTCCAGACGCGGCCGAGCCGGTGGTAGTACTGCTTCGACTTGAGGAAACTCTCGAGGTCCGACTTCACCTTGCCCTTCAGCTCCGGATCCATCACGACGGTGTCGATCGTCGCCGGGTGGGTGAACGGCACCGACAGCCACCGCGGGCCGCCCTCCCCGGGCCGGTCGCCCCCGTCGAGGTTCATGAACAGCCGCACCTCGTTCTTCTTCTGCTCGATCTCGTCGGAGACCTGGAAGATGTGCTGCAGGTAAGGCTGGAGGACGCGGCGGCGGTCCCGCTTCCTGATCTTCAGCACGAAGGCCCGCCGCTCGGGCCCGCCGGCCTCGTTGGCCCACGAGAGCGGGGCGCTGAGGAACCGGTCGGCGACGGGCCGGTCGGGGTCGAGGCGGAGGACGACGTCGTTGGAGCGGGCGCCGGAGAAGAGGTTGGTGAAGTCGGAGCCGTCGAGGGAGGCGAGGGAGCTGAGGTAGGTGGAGACCTTGCGGTAGAGCTGGTTCTCCTGGAGGTGCTCGTTGTACTGGGGGATCCGGTAGTGCTGGTACGCGTGGCACCGGTCCTCCACCGATCGGAGGAGCGCCGCCAGTTTGTGCAGGAGCGAGGTCCTGTAGAGGAGGCGGAGGAGGAAGAGGGCGGGGACGGCGGCGGCGAGGAGGAGGGCGAGCCCGTTGCCGGAGCCCATCATGGCTGGGCGAGTGATGGGTCGATGACGATGACGATGACGATGAGGATTTTCGACTGGTTTTACAGTTGCAGAAACTCCATGGACGAAGCTGGGATTGGTTAACAGGTGGCGATTTGGGGTTGAAAATGGGAGAGAGAGGGGAGGAGGCTTTAATGGGGACGATGGGGAGGTAGGGGGAGGTCCAGAGCCGGCGCCATTAATTGGTCAAAAAAGCCGAATCGAGAGAGAGAGAGAGAGAGAGAGAGAGTTGCCGCAGAGGGAGGTAGCTGTCGATGTTTGGCTCCGGCCGTGAATGTATGACTTGACTTTTTTATCTGGTCCCTTTTTTTCAAGGATTCTCTTAAAACATTACCAACTACGCCAGTTAAACATTAAATAAAATGGGTAACATCACAAAAAATTACTAAAATTAGTACATTTATAACAAAATTACCATTTATAACAACTTTACTTTTTATTAATTTTCATTAAATTAAATTAATAACATGAAAAATCATAAACCGATACCACGTGTAACAAGTGGAGGATAAAACCTAAAATTAATACATCCTATCTATTATGATAATTTGACAGTAAAATTTAATAAACTAACGGGAGGGTAAAGTTATTACAAATATAGTAATTTAGGGTTTTTAATGGTTAAAAAACTAATTTAGAGTTACAACTGTACTAGTTCGAAGTTTCTTCGTAATAAAAAACTTCTAATTTCAATCTTTTGTGATGTATAATCTAAACTACAAAAATTGAAACTCTTTAAAATTCGTGTTTGGTTAGCCACCTTAGAACACATTTGCCCACAAAATTACTTTATTTCATTAGTTCGTTGTTTTGAGCCAATTGTGGGACGGGGCTGAAGGGAGCGGTCGGCTCGGGGAGGTTGTCTCAGGCCGGCCGGTAGCCCTTCGTAAGTCATATGTAATGTACGATTATAATATATCGCATCACTTGATAAGCTGACATATACTTAGTACTCTCCCATTTAAAAAAAAAATCTCCAAAACATTGCTTACAGTGCCAGTGGTTCATGGCTTCGTTATTTATATCATGAACTTGTGCAACAAATGTTTTATTTTATTTCGAGATGACGTCTGACACAGCATCCATTGCAGCACGTTTTACTTGAAATAACATATATTCTAGTTTGCACTAGAGTACACGGTCGAGTGTGAAGCAAGATTCTTTAAAAAATTAAATTGATTAAAAAAATGAAATAGCATGCAAAAGTTTGATTTGATTTTTTTAGTAATTTGAAGCTTTTACCTAACATCAAAAGAAATACGACTCTTATGCAAAACAATTGCGGCACAATTCCTACCAAACTCTAAATTGCCGTCACTATTGTTATTATTACACTCTTCCGTTTGTGGAGTCATTCAAACCTCGAAAAAAGGTATCATGCGAAAAGCATCCTTTCTATACATGAATTGTCTAATAAGACATCAAGAAAATGTTATGATCTCAATAGTGTCATAATCGAACTAACATCTCACTATATGTAAATGATACAATAAGATATTTCGGGACCAATCATTAAAGGATTTCTATATTATATGGTCCTTAACCGTGTTTGTGCAATCTATTCAATGGGCTTGACTCCAACATGGGTCCAATTTGGACCAATTGAACGTTACATGTTTTTTTTTTTTATATATACTTTATAAGTTCATGAAATTCTCCTTCGGAGGGGATCTTTTCTGATCAGATTTGCAATAGAAAATGGAGTGAGGACAAAATTCATGATTATTTATTTTTAGGTCAAAGGAAACTTTAGACTGGTTATAACATTTGATCCCGTGAAATTTTGCCTACTTTCCAAGCAAACTTCCACCGAAATATTTGGTACGTCCTACAAGTTTAGTCTTTCATTTAAATGTTGTGCACCCTGACCTGCCCACATTTCATGTCAACCATGTCTTAAAAGATAAGAAACCGGAATTGAATCGCTAGTGTTCTTGTCGCTTGCTTGAGGAATCTTAGGTACTTTTTCTGACCGCACTACCTCGCGCTCGTACTTTCAAAAAGTTCACACAACTTTCTGTTAGGAAAATAAATATGAGGAAAAAAACAAAAGAACACGAGTATGGCCTTTTTGGGTCGGCAAGAGAAACGTAAGAGCGTTGAAAAATTGGACATTTGACGATTTGGTCAATCTAAAAAAATGAATTTGAGCTTATAACATAACATAAGAAAATTTTAGCTCATCAGAGAAGGATCAAGGGAGATTTTAATTTTGAATTTGGAAAGAACGAAGGTTTAAAGGGATCAATGAATTTGTAATTGAAGTGCTAGATATGTGATTGATTTACTTTTGAATGATAATTTTCCCTTGATTGATATTAGTGGAGGAAATTGTCCAATCTATCTTAACCTTATTTGACAAAAGTCGATTCAATCTTAATTTTCTTTTAAATTTTGCCAATCTCATACTAAATCTTTGTGCAAAATTCTGTATAATTTTTCTAATCAATTTTCTTTGAAGATCACTAAGGCAGTGATATACCACGCATGATGGCCAACGATGAGTGGACCTTAACGTCAGTAATTTTCGATGAAAATTGATCGTAGAAGGCAACATTGGAATTTCCTATAGAGGTGTAAAATTAAATTGATAAAATTAAAAAAATTATAATTGAATTCACATTCCTATGATAAATTTAAGATTGATTGGGCAATTTCTCCTTATAATGCGAGACAAGTGCAGACTGTACACGATGCTATTTAAGTCTCTCTTCAAAAGGGTAGTGGTAAATAAGATTATAATTCACAATTCGTTTTGGAAAAGTGTGCTTTTGTTGACTTGTTTTCCTTATTATTATTCGGTAGACGTGCTCTATTAATATGGTCAACATGAAGCGGCTAATCCATTGAACGCGTCCACCTTGTTGAACGAGAACTAATCAAAGGGCCTAATTTTCAAACTACGCTCTCTTAGTTTCCTCCGTATCCAAAGCGTGTACGCCGAGCACATTTTGACTAGCCCCTTTAGCTTTAGTATCATATGACGTCCATTGTTTTTTTACATGACTTTTTTTACATGACTTGATTAGCATGAAATCGAAACCGACTCAGCGCACTCAACGCAAAACTCGGGTTGAATATAGGCGCACTCATCGAGACCTGCTCAAACTCGCATGATTTACGGTCCATAAGTATTAGGTTCGTGTGGATTTCGTGCTGCTAACAGAATTTCAGGAGGTGGACACATGCCGTCCTCTAGATTGGCCTAATTGATGTGCATGTGTTTTGGTCGTTTGAATTTCTCTCTATATTTCTGACTATTTAAAGATCCACTGGTTAATTTCAAGCCTTTTTGCCTACACATGTGGCTTTAATCAGAGCACGAAGTCGACGGGATTTTAACAAACGAATTCTACTTCCCTAACTGAAAATCATTGCCCGACGCTCCAACTGGCCGAGTTAATCAATTCTTTCGGGACTTCCGGAGAAAGAAAACTTGCTAAAATATCTTCCTGGAGCAATGATATTTTCGTCGCAGGATCATAAATATCAGTTTCCAATCCAAGGGTCGACGCATTCGGTTTTCTTGATTCGGTCTCGTCCCTCGTGGTCGCCGACAAAGAATGCAATCTGACCAGCATCGAGAAGCACCATTCCCCACCAGAAGTGCGTGGAATTAGTCATGGGATGGAGACATTTTCCTTTCCCCTTCCGCTATCCTATGACATCTTTAAGAGCTCGCCCACAAAATTACCTATCAATTTGCAAGATCTGCTCATTAATTATATTGTCCTTATAATAATCCCACTAGATCCACTCAATTAATTTGACGGAATGGCGACTCCATTCACTAAAATTTCGTGATACTTGTTCACCATGTCCCTATTTAAAGATATCCCTGGCCCTTTGGATCGAGACAAGGCCAAGGGAACTGCCACCCTCATCCAAGAAGTTGCTGATGTACTAAGGGTGCGTTTGGGAGTAGCTTTGCCAAGCCACTTTGGGCATCCAAAGCCCTTTGGGATAAAAAATTGATGTTTGGCAAATCCTTTGGTAAAGATGATTGAGGCAAAGCAGGCCTTTGGAAGGCTGAAAGCTCAAGACAAGTATGAGGCTGCCTTGGGCATTTAGCCTTCTCGGAATGCTAAGGGGGGAATAGACAACAAATTTTATTCCATAAATATCCTCACTAACATTTCGTTTTCCCGGTTTTGCGCTTGTAACTGTTCACATTCTTCTTCGTTGAGATTGGCAAGCGAGATTGTGAGCGGCCGACGACGAGCTGGACAGAGGTTGGCATGAGGCCGATGTGGTCATGGCAACCGTCACCAGCCAGTGGCATGACCTCGGCGACCCCTGCGAGTCGCGGCAAGGTCACGTAACCTCCGACGACTCAGATTTGGGTCGCTGGAGGTCACGTGACCCAAATCTGGGTCGCAGCGACTCATGCGACCTAGATTTGGGTTGCGACGAGGTTGCATGACCTCTGACTCTGGGTCGCCTAAGTCTCAAGACCCAGATCTAGGTTGCACGACCTTCGGCAACCCAAATTCGAGTCATTTGAGTCGCCATGACTCCAATTTGGGTCGCTCGACCTCTGGCGATCCAGATTTGGGTCGCTGTGAGGTCCCATGCGATCTTTGACTGCTGGGTCGCCTAAGTCACCGCGACCCAGCAACTCGAGAAAGGGACTTGGAGAGGTCGAGGGAGCGGAGGGCGTTCTCGCGGGCGACAACAACGATGGTGAGGGAGGCGTTAGTGACGCAAGGGTAGAGGGAGAAGTTGAGGGCGGCGGTGTTGAGGTAGCGGGCAAGGGCAGTGGGGAGGTGCTCGGCGTGAAGGAGGCCAAGGGACTTGCGGTGGTGGGACTCGATGGCGTGGAATGAGCGACAGATGAGGGAGAAGGACTTGTGGTCTCCGGCGGCCGCATGAGGTCTTGCAACCTGAGACATCGGCCACTGCCGCAGCTGCTTTGCCGGCCAACCATTTTTTTTCTTTTTCTTTTTTTTTATTACAAAAATTCTTTGTAAATGTAAATTTTTCCAAACACTATTTTGCTTAAAGGTACTTTACAATAGACTTTTAGATTACAATTTACTAAACGCAATTTGCATTTTAGAAAACTCTTTTAACTCAAAGCCCTTTGTATTTTCCCAAAGACTTTCCCTACAAGTCCAACCAAACACACCCTAAGTTCTCCCGACCCAATTGTTCTCAAGACGAATAACCCAAGATAAACAGTATATTCTTATCCTGCTTGGACCATGGAGTTGCCTGCTCAGTTTCCCTTATGAGCTTGGTACCGCCCAAGCTCGAGCAAGGATTTTAAGGCCCAGCCCGGCCCCTCCAAGGCTCCAACCCGCTGACTGAGCATGGTTGAATGGTATGTACACACGAACAATGATCTCTCAAGTTTCAGAACGGCAGAGCCTCCTGCTAAAAGTGAAAACCAAGAAGTGGGTTGGCCCCTTTGAATCCACACCTCGGCCAGCTCCGTATCTCTCTGATCGAGGGCTTAAATTATGCAAAAGCTGCAGCTCGTGAGCCGAAGTAAAAGTCACAAAGAAGGCTGGTCCAGGACCACCGAGCAAAGGCAGGCGGAGCATCTTTAAACGATCCATCAACGCCACAAATAATGAAGCCCGAAAAGACCGACAAAAAGCTCAAACAGAATTCATGCCTTTTCTCTTTCAATTTGTAAACACATGAACATCACTTACAGCAAAAGCACCCAATCATCATGATCAAACATGGGAATGATTATTCATTCGGGATTCCTCGTCTACTTTATCCAAGATTATTGAATCATAACCTTAAAGGATCCAACGACTGGCTTGTGAATGTATCCAGCTGGCATCAGGTATAACCTAAGAACTTAGAAAATGCATCACTAGGTGCTTGAATTTTTATTTAATGCCAGTTGCCGGCGGGACCAGGAACACTTGAAGCATCATCACTGCAAAGATCAGTTAAAGAGTCTTGATAACTTTACTTGAAGAGATCGCCAAGAGGGAGCCTAGATCCAAGCCTGTCAACATATCTAGTTGAGCTCATCTTCACTGAAATACTTAAACCAATGAGTTACGGACCAATTATAATATATTAACTGCTCCACGCCACATTAATTCTTTTTTCTTTCATTTTTCTTAACGTAATACATATCAAATCAATTAAAGGGAAAATTACCAATTGTATTTGTGTTAATTCAGTCATAAACCTTTCAATTTAGTCAATTTAGTCTTAAACATTTTGACAAAAATTACCAATTTAGTTATAAATTTTTCAATTGTGCTAATTTAGTCGTAAATATTTTGACGATTTGTCAATTCAATCCTAAATCTTTTATAAATTTAATCCTTCCAATCTAATTTGGCCAAGACTTGGTAGCATGATAGTCTAGTTAGCGATGATCACCTTACATGGCATAATCGGCACTTGCGTGGATAATTTTTACAAAATTTGCCAGCATTGAAAAAAAATATAAAAGAAAAGTTCTGAAAATTCAGCAAAATTTTTAAATTTTATATTTAAAAAAAAATTGAAGCTATCCACAGCCCGCGAATTTATTCACATGGATAGCTTAAAAATTAAAAAATTCTGGTTGATTGAGATTGAAATAATATGTGGGTTTCTCATAGAAAAACAAATTAAAATGATTATGTAGCAATTAGTGATTAATACAGCAGAAATTCTAAGATTTGTATCACCTTCTTGGCTGACAAGGTATGTGTTTGTGCTTCATGTAACGCAGTTGTCTTTCCAGTGGGGTATGTGTTCCCGTCGGTGACCGGAGGAGTGCTGGTTGAAAATTACGATGGGAAGAGGGGTGATGGCGTGAGGCGTGAAGCGTGAAGCGTGAGGCGTGGTGCTATGGTTGCTAGCCACTCTTCTCACCCCTTGGGTCGCCGACCACTCGACAATCGCCCTTTTGGCCATTTGCGCGTTCTTCACGCTCGCTAAGGGCATCGCTCTTCCCTCCATGAGCACCCTTTTGTCAAGGTAAATCCGCCTTGCTTATTGACTTCTTCGGTGATTTAGTGTGGCAATAGACAAGTAGTTAGCGATTTCTAGAAGAACTAACAAATCGTCAAAAAATTTGACGAAATTAGCACAATTGAAATATCTATGATTAAATTGGTAAGTTGTCAAAATGTTTAGGATGAAATCAGTCAAATTGAAATAGTTAGGATTAAATTGGCACAAATAAAATAGATTTAGGACCTTTACCAAAAAAAAAAAAAAAAAAATAGATTTAGGACTCTATTATATATATATATATATATATATATATATCCAATTAACTAATGATATGGTGACTGTTTCTACCGAACTTATACAAGAGTTAGGTTGGCCTACCTTTTCTGTTTCTATTCTTTTGGAGAATCTTCTGCTAACTCAAAGTTGTCTAATGATAGTGACCCTAAGTGTTGCTCAAAGTTAAAGAAACAAGAGTCAAGCAAGTAGGCCTTTCCGTGTGGAAACAGGTCAGCCTCCCATTCTTCAAGTGACGGTAGAAGTCAGGTAAGTACAGGTTTGATATGCGAATCATAACTACATTAATCTCCCTAACCACTTTCTAGTGTAAGTTAGGGACATTACAAATATCTCTGGTAATCGGGAGGCCGCCGAGATGGGCACGGTCGGCTCAAAGGGCAAAATAATAGGGCACGGCAGACTGGTCCGTTCTTGGCTCGGTCCGCTCATGCTAGCTCACCAAGGCCTGATCAAATCCATACAATGGAGATTCGACTTTTTTGAATCATGGGCGGGTCTAGGCAATTAATTTTTGGTCTAGCCCGATCACCAATCAATTCTACTTGTGGACATGTTATAGGCTTACCATAAGCAATCTTAACTCACTCATGTGATTAGTAAATTCTCTTTGATCAATATTCGAATCTACGGCGCCTAATTGGGCCTCAAGGACATGAAAAGTTCCTCCAAGCAATGCGTGGCCCATGGCAAGTCTTGGATTCCCTTGAGCCTAGATCCCATTATCCTTCTCCCATTCAAATTCTTGAAGTGCTTTTTCAGATATGATTCATATTCTCTGTCAACCGGAAGATATGAGAGTCCCGATCTATTGTAATCGAGAATTGTAACAGAGAGGTAAAATGTGCTAATTATAGTGATAGTTTAAGGATGGATCAGGAAAAATCTCGTGTCTTGATTTCGCTTGCTCGCTTTTACTCTTTAATTTGTTGTGTTTGAGCGCTTCATCTTAATAATCATGCAATGAGAAGAACAAACTGAAACAAATTTAAGCGGATGCTGAGGTCCATGGAGTTGGTCAACCCTCAACATCACATAGTGCCTCAAGAGTCGTGGCAACGCATTCCAGACCCGACAAGACAACTTCAATTAAGAGCCACTCTTTCCATTAACTCTTTAGACAATATTCTTTTATTCGGCCGTGACGGAACAGGGGATCGCCGTGCCCGAAAGGGATAAGCAGAGCGCTTTATAAAGGTTCGACCACCCCACCGCCATTATCAAATGAATAAATACCTTTCCTAGTATGACAAGACTCAAGGAGAACCACTAAATTGTCAACTTACCCCATGGGAAGCCGTCGATCACTGAAGAGCATCTATGTTCACGTGAAACCATATTGCTATTCGAAGTGGCTAAATTGGGTAGTCATCTGGGGGAGAATCAACTACCAAATAATCAAAACGATGATGTCCTTGTTGTCGGCCAATAGGGCCGGTCAGTCCATTCATCACATGCTAATTTCATTTTCAAACATTGCAAATATTAGTGGCCACTCTTTAGTTATTCCGAGCCTTCCGAGCCTGAGTTCTGTTGACCGTCCGTTTTGTTATTTCGCGAGTCCCTATCTTCATCATAGGGGAATGCATGTACCTAGCACTTAGGTTATGATGAGCCAAGGTATGTGGCATATGACAAGTAGGGAATTAGAAAATCGATGGCTTTTTTCGTGGCTTCGTTGGTGGATGCAGTACTTGTACTACTCAAGGGATGTCGAGGAGTACTGCAATCTCGTGAGGGAGGGGCGGCGATCGTTCTCAGGTTATAGCACCTTCGTGTCAGGTCGAATTTCTTCAATAGTGGGGCGCAAAGAAAGAACTAATTGATAGGGATAAACATAGATTCAAGATAAAACATGAAACTTAAGAACTATATCAGTTGAAATGGGAAACCAACCTATTTCGATTGATAGGTTTCAAGTTCTAAACACCCAAAACTTGAAACTTGGAACAAATCTGTGTGTTTTTCTTTGCTTATGTCTTCGCGTAATCCCATAACATTCCATGACGTCCAATAATGAGTTGGTGAACATATTTTGACAAGTAGGTTCTAGGTGCCAAACGTCTGGAACCTAGAATTTAGAACGAGTTTTTGTATTTTTCTTATTTTGTGTCTTCACGCAATTTTATAAAATTTCATGACGTCCAATAATGAGTGTGGACTCTGAAATCACTAATCCAAGCTTTTATTTATGGCGATATACATGACTGAGACTTCTACTTTATTAATATTTCATAATTTTTTAGTGTTAAGATGTAAGCTGTGATTAGTGAATTGTAGCAAATTGTTGTCCTTATAGGTAATAATTATTGTAATCATTCAAATAAAGTAAAAATGAAATCTAAATAGATCCTAGAATCAATCTTGAATCTGTGATAAGATAGGTTCCAAATTCTAAAAATTAAGAAAAATGTTATGACTGATAGGTTGCAGTTTTTAGATGAAAACTTAGACAGAATTTGGAATTGTTCGCCCCTTATAATCAAAATGATGAGTGAAAGAAGATGTTATCACTGTACAACTATTTGATTGTGAGGTAAACTGAATTCTTATTATTTGGAGAAGCCGACCAATCGATCCATGTTGATTGAGGAGAATAGATAGGACGATAAATGAACCTATACCCATTTAGCCTGATCAAATTCAGAATCCTATGCAATTAGCTGGTGTTGATAATGTGGCACTAGGTCTATATGGAATCTCACAAGGAATTCACCACTTACTAAATTGAGATGGTCCATATTTTTGCATCCAATACACGCAAAGTATATCCTTATAAAATGGTGGCCCTAGTGGAATGATAAGAAAAGGAAAAGAAAATTCCTTCAAAAAAGTTGACTTCAGTGAATATTCACCTCCGTTGGAAATTTAATATCATTTAACAAATTATGTAATAATAGCAGTTAAAATAAGCGGGGCACTCAATAAAAAATTTGACATATCATAAATAAATCACTGTACAACTATTCGATTGTGAGGTAAACTGAATTCTTATTATTTGGAGAAGCCAACCAATCGATCCATGTTGATCGAGGAGAATAGATAGGACGATAAATGAACCTATACCCCATTTAGCCTGATCAAATTCAAAATCTTATGCAATTAGCTGGTGTTGATAACGTGGCACTAGGTCTATATAGAATCTCACAAGGAATTCACCACTTACTAAATTGAGATGGTCCATATTTTTGCATCCAATACACGCAAATATATCCTTATAAAATGGTGGCCCTGGTGGATGATAAGAAAAGGAAAAGGAAATTCCTTCGAAAAAGTTGACTTCAGTGAATATTCACCTCCGTTGGAAATTTAATATCATTTAACAAATTATATAATAATAGCAGTTAAAATAAGCGAGCCACTCAATAAAAAATTTGACATATCATAAATAAATCACTGTACAACTATTCGATTGTGAGGTAAACTGAATTCTTATTATTTGGAGAAGCCAACCAATCGATCCATGTTGATCGAGGAGAATAGATAGGACGATAAATGAACCTATACCCATTTAGCCTGATCAAATTCAGAATCTTATGCAATTAGCCGGTGTTGATAACGTGGCACTAGGTCTATATGGAATCTCAAGGAATTCACCATTTACTAAATTGAGATGGTCCATATTTTTGCATCCAATACACGCAAAGTATATCCTTATAAAATGGTGGCCTGGTGGAATGATAAGAAAAGGAAAAGGAAATTCCTTCGAAAAAGTTGACTTCAGTGAATATTCACCTCCGTTGGAAATTTAATATCATTTAACAAATTATGTAATAATAGCAGTTAAAATAAGTGGGGCACTCAATAAAAAATTTGACATATCATAAATAAATCACTTCGTAAATTAGTCTAATATTATATTTTAAATTCAAACTTACTGCAATATTAATTGAAATTATTACACTCTTTCTCCACATTTATTATAGGGGAGTGCGGGACACCTGGAGTGCCATAATTTGGCAAGACGCCGGGACACTTAAGTGCCATAACTTTAAAATGGTACACTTAAGTGCCATCATCGGAGTAAAATGGGACACTTAAGTGCCACTCCGCGAAAATCCGGCCAAATGGGCGACGTGGCAATTTTCCGGCGAGTTTAGTCCAAAACGGCGTCGTTTTGCACGCCGACGTAGCGGAGAAAACGCAAAAACGACGCCGTTTCGTGTAAATAATAATATAAAAATTAATTAAATTATAAACTATTCAAAAAATTTAAAAAAAATAAGAAAAATTTAAAAATTAAGAAAAATTTAAAAGTTTTAAAAATTAAGAAAATTTTTAAAAATTAAAAAAAAAAGGGGGTTGGGGGGGTCGGTCGAACGGGTGGCCGAGGGCCGAGCCCTCGCCGCCGCCGCCTCCCGTCGTCGCCGGAAGAGCCGGCAACGGAGGGGGAGGGTTGGTCGGGGTCGCCGCCCCCGGCCGACCGACGGCGAGGGCCGCGAGCCCTCGCCGGATCGCGGCGAGGGCCGCGACCCTCGCCCCCGTCATCCGGGCGAGGGCTCGCGGGCCCTTGCCGCCGGCCGGCCGCCTCGCCGGCCCCGGCCAAGGCCCGGCGAGGCCGGCCGACCCTCCCCACTCCGTCGCCGGCCCTTCCGGCGGCGGCGGGAGGCGGCGAGGGCCCGTGAGCCCTCGCCGGATCCGGGCGAGGGCCGCGACCCTCGCCCTAGATCCGGGCGTGGGCCGCGACCCTCGCCCGATCCGGCGAGGGCTCGCGGGCCCTCGCCGCCTCCCCGCCGCCGCCGGGAAGGGTCGGCGATGGAGTGGGGAGGGTCGGGGCCGGCCGACCGGCGGCGAGGGCCCACGAGCCCTCGCCCGATCTGGGCGAGGGTCGCGGCCCTCGCCGCGATCCGGCGAGGGCTCGCAGCCCTCGCGTCGGCGGCCGGGGCGGCGACCCCGACCCTCCCCCTCCGTCGCCGGCCCTTCCCGGCGACGGCGGGGGCGGCGGCGGCGAGGGCTCACCCTCGGCCGCCCGTTTGACCTCCCCCACTTTTTTTTTTTTTTTTTTTAAAATTTTTTAAAATTTTTAAAATTTTCTTATTTTTAAAATTTTTTTAAATTTTTTAAAATTAAATTTTTAAAATTTTCTTTTTTTTTTTTAATTTTTTTAATTTTTTAAAATTAAAAATTTTAAAATTTTCTTTTTTTTATTTTTTTTTTTTTTTATGCTTTGATTTGGAGCTCCCATGAGCCACGTAGGCAAAAAAAATAATAATAAAATATCACACGTAGGATTTCCGGCAAGGGGTCGCCGGAGGTGGCACTTAAGTGTCCCACTCGAAAAAAAAAGTGGCGACTTAAGTGTGCATCAAGCTTTGAAGTTATGACTTAAGTGTCCTACGTCTTGGAAAGCTTATGACTTGTCTTTGGACTTCTGCCATTATAGGGACAATACCATTGATAATCTTAAACTGGTAGATCCAAATAAATTTGCCTTGAATTACTTTCGTATCACCAAATTTTTTAAATTAACATATTTATGATAAGTTTATCCTTTATTTGTTTTTATCGAATATCCTCTTAAATTTTAAACGTGAAAATAGGCGTGGTGAACAATTGGACTTGTGCTACCAATTTTTTCCTGGCAATTGTTCCCGCAGTTTGTCTTTTGTCAGCACCGCTAATTTTTTATTGCCCAAGTTGACCAGCCTTTTTTTTTAAAGTAGGATTATCTTCCAATGGTATTTTCATGGACGACCGTTTTCACCCTTTTATATTAATAATCACTTGAAAAGAAATGCCGCCAGTCACATCAACGAAAGCGTGCTAATGATAACGATGAAAGGACTATTTTACCCCCACCATCCAAGTTAAAAAGACCCGATTACAAATAGAAAAATTTAGAATTTAATTGTACATTTACACACGAATATTATCCTAGTTAAAAGATTGATGTATGTCAGTTTTGTTGGTAACTAGACCCTTCTCCATTTACTTCTCTCCTCTTTCCTGACAGAATATTTTAACTTAGGATTTAATTGAAGTTTGTGCAATAAAATTTATCCACAAAAATATTGATGTATATAGAGATTGGTGGTAATTAGCCACTTCTCCACTCTCATCTTTCCAAATTACTCATCATCCTTTCATTTCTCTCCGATTACTTTCCCTCTCCATAAATTGCTAATTTTTTTTTCCAATCGAAAAATGGCATATCTAATTCAATTTTATGGTTTTTTGCACATTTTTTTATGAGGATGATTAAGAAGCAACGATTGGTTTCTTGAACTCTAACTACATTTGATAGCCAAGATAAAAGTCAAAAATTACTAAAGCGTGGGGATGTTGTGTATGATGGCTGATAACAAATAGACTATCTTGTTAGCAATTTTTAGTGAAAATTAATCATAAAGGATAATATTGAAATTTAGTGTAAAAGTTTAGGCTTAAATTAGTAAAATTGAAACATTTGTCACTAAATTAACATATGTACAATAGATTTAGGACTGATTGGGCAATCTTCTAATAACAAAACAAACAAATACTCTTGAACTGCAAAGCATGCTACTTGTGTTTGGTTCGACTTTTGGAATGGGCTTTGGAATTTGCTAATGTTGAAAGCTTAAAACTCTTTGGGGAAAGGCAAATTACTTTGGTAAAAACTCTTTTATAAAGCAACTTTGGGTCAAGTAGTATTTGGAAAAAAAAAAATGTACAAAAGGCTTTGGCTGCATTTTGTGCGTGTGTGTATTTTCTTTTTATTACAAAATACTCAAATCTTTTGTTGGAGCCAGCGAAAGGCTCAAGCCGCTAAGAACCAAATCTAGCTCTAGTAGTTGTCGTTTAAGGTCATTCTACCTCTAGCAGAGTTGCACAATCTAGGCGAGGGCCGCTTGAGGTCGCCCGTGTGCAACCCAAGCAACCCCCACCTGAGGTCACATGACCTCAAGCGACCATAGACGAAGATCACGCAACCACAAGCAAAGGCTGCCTGAGGCCATGAGACCCAAGCAACCGTCGCCTAAGTCGCTAGAACCCAGTGACCATCACCTAGGTTTCATGAGGATTATGTAACCCCAAACAAGGGCTGCCAAAGGTTGCGAAACCTAGGCGACCACTGCTTAGGTAGCGAGAACCCTATTGCCTTGGGCAATGATTGTCCGGGTCATGTGACCTCCCCGACCTCTCTCGACTCTATGTCGGCCACATCTAGCCTTGCCGGTCACCCTCGCAAAGAGATGATAAACAATCACGTTAAAAATTAGTGCGAGTTTGGAAAAAAGAGAATCATTCAACTCTAGAAAATGGCAACTCGTAAATGTTGAAAGCCAGAACTGGTGATGAGCTATTTTGGGCTTTTAGCATTGCCAAAGCCACCATTTAGCCAAATGTTGAATTAAAAGTTGAACCAAATGTCGTAATTTTTTTTTTTCAAGGGGTTTTGAAGGCCAAAAGTCTTTTTAAAAAAATTGAACCTAGCACATCCATAATTGTCATGCTAAATAAGATTATTATTATTAGCTATTCTTTCTGGAAATGTGTCCTTTTGTTGACTTTCTTTATTAACCGGTAGAGTGCTCTATTATTGCGGTCCGCATGTAGACGGTGGACCACTTTGAACGTGTCCATGCTGTCGAACGAGTACGAACCAAGCCTAATTTTCAACTCTCGCTCTCTTAGTTTCCTCCGAATCCAAAGCGTGGACGCCCAGCACATTTTCCAACTTGATCCTTTCTATATTATCACACCCATTTTGATTAACCCCTTTAGCATCATATGATGTCCATCGTATTTTCGATAACTTGATTAGCGTAGAATCGGAAACACACTCAACACGCTCTACGCAAAACTCGAATCGAATGTAGTAGAAATCATCGAGATCTGCTCGGACTCGCATAATTTGATAGACACATTCCATCATCTGGATTGGCCTAATATATCCTTCAAATTATGTAGATTTCCCTCCTTTGGATAAGCTTTTCCTTCGATGTGAACGCGCGCACGTGTGTTTCTTTTTTTTTTCTTTTTTCAATTTGAACTCCTCTCTATTTCGATAACTACAGAAACAGATGCACATCTCCGACTATTTGAAGATCTATAAAAGACAATACAAATCCCATGAACCGGTTAATTTCAAGCATTCTGAACTCGCATGTGGCTCAGACGAGAGCACGCAGCAGGTGAGATTTGAACAAGTAACCTCTAGTTCCTCAACTGAAAATCATCCCATGTTGATCCAACCAGATAAGCAAATCAACGACATTCGAATAAAGAAAACTTGCTAAAAATCTTTAGTAAGATGACACTTTCATTAAAAAGCTGTTCAATTAAGTGAGGTGAATCGAATTTGTACTATTTGGAGGAGGTCGATCAATCAATCGATCCATGTTGATTGAGTAGACTAGACAGGATGAAGAATGACCCTATGCCAATTTAGCCTATGATCAAAATCAGAATCTTACGCAATTAGCTAGTGTTGCATCCAATACACGCTAAGTATATCCTTATAAAAAGGTGGGCTTGCGGAATAACAAAAGACAAAAAGAAGAAGAAAATTCCTTCCCAAAAATTAGCATTTTTTTTAGTAAGTGAAAATTGGCTTCCCTCACTTATTCTCCTCGTTCCGAAATTTAATATTCATTAAGTAGATTTTGTAATGATGGAGGTTAAAATAAGTGGTCGCATAATAAATATCTGACGCATCGGATTTGCAACTAATCGCAATAACTTATTAAAACTTAGCCTTACTCTAATATTAACCGAATTCGTGCACTCTTTCTTTGTATTTTTTCTTTTTTTACAAGATCGACATTAAAAATCTCAAGTTGGTGTTCTCGTAACATATTTATCACAAAATAATTATCATCTCGCAAAACATTTGAAATTAATATGCGTTTAATCCATAGCCATATTTGTCTCATAGAAAATCTCAAACTGATATCCCATGATATTTTTATTCCAAATTAGTTTCACAAAATATCCCAAAAGGATACCAACCTCACCTCTGTCAAAATGGATACATGTCAATACACATGGATTTTATTAATGCGTATCTTATATGTATTATATGGTATATTTGTAATTATATTTCTGTCAATGCCCTTCCTATAATTAACCGCTTCACACATATCATTCAACCCTAATTGAAATTGAGCCATCATAAACACTTCGTCATTATTTTCTCTCTGACTCTAAATTTTAACAGATTATCCATGTTGGATCCGTCTCGCATTGTTTAATATGCATTTTCACACAAATGTATTTTAACGAGAGATTGGACAAAATGCTAAGGAAGGGCAAATTTGGGCAATTGCTTTTTGTTGGATGACATTTTAGATTGAAGCAATTGCTTTTTTTAACGCAACGGAAATTAATTTGGAGTAAACATGTCATGAATACTGGTTTGCTTTTTCTTTTTTGAGATGAAAATTAACTGGATGTAGTTTGAGATTTGCTCAAACTAATAAATGGGGGGTATTGTGTTGGCAACTGGTTTATTAGTTTGAGCAAAGCTCAGCCAACACGGCAGTGGGTATTTTACCCATCCTCAACTCACCCTAGGTGCGGATGACGACTATATCTTCTTACTTGACGGTAGCTAGAGTCGAAACATTGACGTGGAGTTTACCTTCTCCACTGAAGAGGGCCTTTTATTCTCACCCAATATTTTTCTTCCGGAATGAGTGGGAATACAAGAGTGACATTGCAAGGTTTCCCATTCTAGGGCGGATCTCTCATCTGTTTTTTCCCCTTTGAGCCTTTCAAGGACCTGCTCCACTTCAATAGCTAACCAACTTAGTGCATAGAGAACCAACCGAGAGAGGTGTTGGCAAGAGATAAGCAGTATTTAATGATTATTCTGAAAAAATGTCGTTTTAGGATAAGAGAGAGATTGGCAAAATCGATCATTTAAAAAAAAAAATCATTGAATGCTGCTCGTCTTTTGTGAGCATGTGTCATTTTTTTGTTAATGTACTAAGATTACATTTAATGGTCAGGATAAAATTTAAAATAGGATAAAATTTATCCTATGTTACATTTCATACATACTCAAGACAGGATAAAGTCGAATATAAAATGGAGATAAGCCAAATAAAATTATCCCTATGGAAAATGTGGAATAAAGGCGATAGGATTTCTAATATCTATAATTGGATTCGACCAAAAAAAAAAAAATATCTATAATTGGAAAGTTTTTCTCAAATAAAAACTTCATAATTTAAGAAATTTTAAAATTATATTTCAATATAAATAATATTTAAATTCTAATATGAGAAATTCAAATTAACAAAAAAAACATTTTGTTTAATTTAATCTTATTTTTATTTATATATTCGAATTTAATTATATCTTATAATATAAAACTCAATATATGAATATATATTTATATTTATTACGTATTTTAGGTATTTTAATATTTGAGGTGTATTAGTAAAGTTTTCTTTTAATAAAATTTTATTAGAGAATGATGGAAGGGGAAGAAAGAAATAAAAAGATAGGAAAATAAAATGAAAATAAAAATAAAAAATAAAGTTGACAAGAGTGTTATGAGAGATTTTTACCATCTTTATCTGTAAAATTTGTGATTAATTTATATTGATATGGCATTTTAACCAAACAATATATATGATATAATGTAAATATAATCAATTTTATTATTACAATCACCAAACAATGAATAGGATATAGTAAAATCCCTTGGATTTCATATCTTATTCTATTAAGTCCTATCTTAATTAGAAATCCCGACCAAAAATAGGCTAATTTGACTAGCTAATATTACCTTTCCAGCATTTTTTTTTTTTTTTGAGTGAGTATGTTAGTGATAATGATGAAAGAAGTACTTTACCCCCAATTAGACAAATAGAGCAAACGAGTGCATAAAATTGAAAATCTTAGAATTTAATTGCACAATAGACATTATCCCTAGTGAAAAAGATTGATGCACATCAAATTCAACATTAATCTAAGTTAATTTTACGGCAGTGTTATTTCCACACCATATATGACTAGATTTCTCCCATTTATACTAAAATGACAAAATAACCCTCAATCATTCAATTGCAAAGTAATGGCCAAGTTTCTTCTTTTTCTTGTTTTTTCAATTTGTATTTAGGATTTAGTTGTCACAATTACATATTTTACATTTTTTTTTTGTGCATTAAAGAATTTTTTTTTATTGCATTCACAGTATTCTTATAACGTTCTGCATGCTCTGTGTAAAAGTATCTTATTAATGATAAGAAGAAAAGATGGATTCTTTGGTATAGTAAAAAACAAAACTTAAAATCTTTTTGATTTCTTATATAATAACTTATTTGTGCCTTGTCTTTTGTCTCAAAAGCTCACTTTCTTGGTATTTTTTTTATAATTTCATTGGTCTAAAATATATATCTAGTTTCTTTACTAACTATCAAAAAAATTATTATTTTTCCTTACTATAGGTGAGATATTTCTATACAAAACATGTAAGATGTTATATACATATCTAAAAATACACTAAAACTTTATGCAAAAAGAGACATCTTGATGTCTTTTCAAATCACTTTATAAATGATATTAATTTTTGTCAATCTAAAATAATGAGATTTCACTAGTATTATAAAAAAATCTTGTAGTGTTTTGATTTAATTAAATCTCACTTTAAAGTTTGGGATAAGTGCAATAGAAGTCCTAAAACGTGTCACGACAATGCAATTGAGTCTTAAAACTTGCAAAAGTGCAATCAAGTCCTAAAACCTGTCAAATTATTTCAATCGAGTTCTAAAGTTAACACCGTTAACCTTTTTAACAGAAAATGCTGACGTAGAATTTAAAATGAATTTTTATTTTCCATGTGGCTTTTTAAATTTTTTTATTTAAATTAAATTTAAAAACTAAAAAAAAAAAGTTAAAATTTATTTACAAAACAAAACAGTTCAAAAAAAAAAAAAAAATGGCCGGCTCTTCCTTTGTTGGCACCCATTGCCAGAGGGGTTGGCGACCATTGCCGGCCCTGGGTGGGGGTGGCTGGACCTCGCCTAACCAGGGCGAGGCCTCGCTAGCCCCAAGTGAGGGACAGCGACCCTCGCCAAGCTCGAGTGAGGGTGCCTAGATCTAAACACGTCGGCCCTCGCTGAGATCTGGCGAGCCTCGCCGACCCGAGCAACAGCCGCCGGCCCCCCACGAGGGTCGGCGTGCCCAAATCTGGGCACCCTTGCCCGAGCTTGGCGAGGGTTGTTGACCCTCGCCTGGGGCCAACGAGGCCTTGCCCTGGCCAAGCGAGGACTGGCCACCCTCGCCTAGGGCCGGCCCCTCCGATGATGGGCGGCGACGAGGGATGAGCTACCATTTTGTCCTTTTTTTTAACAATTTTTAAAAATAAATTTTAGCTTTTCTTTTTTAGTTTTTAAATCTTTTTTTAAATTGCATAAAAAATAATTAAAAAACCACATGGAAAATAAAAAAAATTCATTTTAAATGCCACGTCGTCGCCACGTTAGCATTTTCCGTTAAAAATGTTGACGGTATTAACTTTAGAACTCGATTGAAACAATTTGACAAGTTTTAGGACTTGATTGCACTTTTTACAAGTTTTAGGAGTCAATTGTATTTTCGTGATAAATTTTAGGATTTCTATTGCACTTATCCCTTAAAGTTTTATTTTGGAGAATGTAATTATGATTTTATTTTTGAAAATCTTCAAAGAAAATTCATATATATGATTGAGACTAATGTGACGGGATTTGATAGTGATATACACAACAAAAGTGAATATTTATAAACAGTTAATTGTGCTGAAAATTTGTTTATATTAAATTATTTATAGATTCTACTTGACAATTTATCTGTAAATTTGATCAATAACTTAGAAAGTTAAATAGGTTTCTTGAAATTTTCTTTCTTTGACAAAACTAATTTTTATAATAGTAAAATCTAACAATTAAAAAAATATTGTGCCTTTTAATATACCTCGTTTTTTTTTTTTCTTTTTGGTAACGTCGTCGCCACGTTAGCATTTTCCGTTAAAAATGTTGACGGTGTTAACTTTAGAACTCGATTGAAATAATTTGACAAGTTTTAGGACTTGATTATACTTTTTACAAGTTTTAGGAGTCAATCAGTATTTTCGTGATAAATTTTAGATTTCTATCGCACTTATCCCTTAAAGTTTTATTTTGGAGAATGTAATTATGATTTTATTTTTGAAAATCTTCAAAGAAAATTCATATATATGATTGAGACTAATGTGACGGGATTTGATAGTGATATACACAACAAAAGATAATATTTATAAACAGTTAATTGTGCTGAAAATTTGTTTATATTAAATTATTTATAGATTCTACTCGACAATTTATCTGTAAATTTGATCAATAACTTAGAAAGTTAAATAGGTTTCTTGAAATTTTCTTTCTTTGACAAAACTAATTTTTATAATAGTAAAATCTAACAACTAAAAAAATATTGTTTCTTTTTAATATACCTCGTTTTTTTTTTCTTTTTGGTAACTAAATCCTACATGGAAATAGAGAAAATGAAAAAAGGGAAAGTAGATAAATTTGGGAATATCATTTCAAATTACAATTGAATGACTGAGGTGAAAGATTATCAACACATAAATGTGCCAAAAAATTGTTTATGTTAAATTATTTTTAGATTTTACTTGAAAATTTATACATAAATTTGATTAACCACATGGGAAAGAACTAAGTTTCTTGGAATTTTTTGGACAACTAATTTTTACGAAAGTAAAATCTAACAATTAGAAAAACATAATGCCTTTTAATTTACATGGAAATTTTGTCTTTTTGGTAACTAAATCCAACAAAAAATAGAAAAAAAAAAAGGAATGTAAATAAACTTGAGGATACCAATTTAAATTGCTATTGAATGATTGAGGTGAAAATTTGTAAACAAATAATTGTGCTAAAAAATTGTTTATGTTAAATTATTTCTAGATTTTATTTGACAATTTCTTTTATAAATTTGATCAACGACGTAGGAAAAAAACTAGGTTTCTTGGAAAATTCTTTTTTTTTTTTTTGGACAAGACTAATTTTTATTGAAGGAAAATCTAAAAATTAAAACATAGTGCCTTTTAATATACTTGGAAATTTTGTCTTTTTGGTAACTGAATCCTACATGAAAGTAGAAAAAAAAATTTAAAAAGGAAGTAAATAAATTTGGAGATACCATTTTAAATTGCAATTGAATGATTGAGGTGAAAATTTATAAAAGAAATAATTGTGCTGCAGAATTGTTTATGTTAAATTATTTCTAGATCCTATTTGACAACTCATCCATTAATATGATCAACGATGTAGAAAGAAACTAGGTTTCTTGGAAATTTCTTTTTTTCCGGAAAAACTAATCTCCATGGAAGTAAAATCTAATAATTACAAATAAATCATAGCGCCTTTTAATGTACATGGGAATTTTGTCTTTTTGGCAACTAAAATGACTACAAAAAAAAAAAAATAATAATAATGAAGAAAGGAAGTAAATAGATGGGGGGACTCCACTTGACCGCACTCTTTCTCGAATCGACGCTGCCCACCAGCTTTAGAAAAATCAACACTGTGGCGACATCTTCTGTCTGGATGTGGCTCTTTCTCTTGCGGGTCTGTTGACTTCCTAGGTTCACACCTTTATATCTTCTTCCTCCATGCGTCACGCTCAAAGCCCCTCGCTCGGGAAAAAAGTCGATTCACTTTGTAGGGAAGACGACAAAGGAAGGAGGACAGAAACGGATGCCTTTAAGGCCTTGGCATTCCCAAGTGACGATCGCCCCATTCTCTATCTATCCACTGCCCACTTCTCGTTTCCTTTCGAGCTTTGATGAAGGTAAGGCGAGGTGGGTTTTTCTCTTTCTTTGAGTCAACTCCAAGGATGAGCAATCACAGCCCAACATGTGTTTGACATTTGTGGAGAACGGTGCTGTGTTGGAAAATTTAGATTTGCGTACTGCAAGGCGCTCGGTCGTACTTCTTTGCAGTACAAAAATCGAACACGCTTCCCCGATTTTCTCCATTTGGAGTGCCTACCGATTCGGTATAAATTCGTGGGGGTTCTCGCTCTTTGTTGTGTCGTGTGGCCTGTATGCATGCATTGAGCCGAGTGATTTTGTTTTCAGCGCTGCAGTTAATGCTCTGCATCACGGGGGCCTCTCGGGGGAGCATTGAATGTTCATATCTGGGTGTTGAGTCGAGAGGCAAGCCGAGGAGCAGTCCCTTTTCTATAAATTATAGGAAGGGTCGACTTCAGAATCGCGAAGAAGGAAAGAGATCTGGGTTATTGACGAAACTGTGGTGAGCTTGCTGACTTTTCCGATTTCATGAGCCGTACTGTATGTGTACGTACAAGCCTGCACATTCTATTGGCATACCGAGATCTAATCTGTGTTTGTTGATAAATTAGATAAGAAGAGGACCTTTCGCGTTTTCGATCGAATAATGGGGAGCATGAACATTGAGGAAGTGCGGGCGGAGGAGAAATTTGACAGAAGCGACCCACAGGAGGGCCGTATCGAGCCCGACGAGGTGAAAAGAATCGTGCCATGGTGGAAACAGATCACGGTCAGGGGAATTGTCACTAGCACAGCCATAGGAATCATCTACAGCGTGATAGTGACGAAGCTGAACCTCACCACGGGTCTAGTCCCGAACCTTAACGTCTCGGCTGCGCTCCTCAGCTTTGTGTTCATCCGCACTTGGACTAAGCTGCTACACAAGGCCGGAATCGTGACGACCCCGTTCACCCGGCAGGAGAATACCATCGTACAAACCTGCGCAGTTGCTTGCTATGCCATTGCCTTCGGAGGTGGAGCTTCTTTTCCTTGCTGATATCTGTACTTTTTTCATCTTTTTTTTACCTGAATGATCACAATTCCTCATTGATATTTCCTCGTACAGGTGGTTTCGGTTCTTATCTGTTGGGCTTAAACAGGAGAACATATGAACTGGCCGGTGAGGATACCCCTGGGAATAATCCCAAGGGCATTACGGAACCCGGCATTGGTTGGATGACCGGCTTCCTATTCGTGACTAGCTTCGTGGGGATTACGTCTTTGGTTCCGCTGAGAAAGGTGACTTTTTTTATGACACTGTGTTTGACGACATGCCGTGCTTTTGATGGATGTTCCACGATCTAACTGGTTTTTCGGATTACCGAAACTGTTGAGATCACTCAATTACCAAAAGCACTTCGAGCGAGCATCTTGAGACAGTATGTTAATATGTTCTTGTGTGTGACAGATAATGATAATAGACTACAAGCTAACTTATCCAAGTGGAACTGCGACCGCCGTTCTCATAAACGGGTTCCATACTCCTAAAGGCGATGAGATGGCCAAGTACGCATACAACCTTCCTAGTTTCGCCTTTCGATTGCTTGGCTCTAACTCTGCGTGATCCATGGAGCGAATGAGCTTAAACAAGTTTTGTCGTGCAGGAAACAGGTCCATGGTTTCACGAAATTCTTCTCGTTGAGTTTCCTCTGGGGGTTCTTCCAGTGGTTTTACTCAGGTGGACCCAAATGTGGATTTACCCAATTTCCGACATTCGGGTTGAAAGCTTGGCAACACTCGTGCGTGCTCGAACTCTTCGTTTTTTCCCTTCCTTAGTGCCACCACTTGAGTCGTCGTAACCCAACAGGTGATGTATTGTTTCGCAGGTTTTTCTTCGACTTCAGCACGACGTATGTCGGGGCAGGGATGATCTGTCCGCATCTAGTGAACTTGTCTTTGCTTCTCGGTGCGGTTCTCTCTTATGGAATAATGTGGCCGCTCATAGGTGGGCTTAAAGGTAAGTGGTACTCTGAGACGTTGAAGGACAGCAGCATGAAGAGTTTAAATGGCTACAAGGTGAGTATCGAAGCCTCAGACCATCTTGTTAAGCCTGTGCTGCGGATATTCCATTAAGCGGTAATCCTGTTTCTTGATGTGCTTGTGCAGGTCTTCATTTCTATCTCTCTGATTCTTGGAGACGGCCTCTACAATTTCCTCAAAATACTGTTTTTCACTGCCCGAAGCCTCCATGCCAGATTGAACATGAAGAACAATAAAACATGTAAGCAAAGCTATACAATATGTTGTGTTCTTTATCTTGATAGGGATTTATGCAATGTTTTGTACCTGCTGAAGGTATTTGGCTAACCCAGTTTTACTTTTTATTCTTTTCAGTTCCTGAGAATGAAAACCAGTCTCTTGATGATCTTCGGTGTAATGAAGTTTTCTTAAGAGAGACAATTCCCCTGAAGTTGGCTTTGTTCGGGTACATTTTCTTCTCCATCATCTCCATCATCGTGATCCCTCTCATCTTCCCTGAGCTCAAGTGGTATTACGTGGTCGTGGCGTATATTCTAGCACCGTCCCTTAGCTTCTGCAATGCGTACGGCGCGGGCCTTACTGACATGAACATGGGCTACAATTATGGAAAAGTTGCACTCTTTGTGCTCGCCGCGATAACAGGGAAGGAGTCTGGTGTAGCTGCGGGGCTTGTTGGGTGTGGCCTGATTAAGTCAATGGTGTCCATCTCTTCGGATTTGATGCACGACTTCAAGACCGGCCATCTAACCTTCACTTCTCCACGAGCAATGCTTCTCAGCCAGGCACTCGGCACTGCTATAGGCTGCGTAGTTGCTCCCCTTACATTCTTTCTGTTTTACAAGGCTTTCAATATCGGGGATCCGAACGGAGAATATCCAGCTCCATATGCCCTCATTTACCGGAACATGGCAATTTTGGGCGTAGAAGGCTTCTCTGCCCTTCCAAAACACTGCTTGCAGCTGTGTTACGGCTTCTTTGGCTTTGCTGTGGTGGCCAATTTAGCAAGAGACCTTTTGCCAAAAAACATCGGGAAATGGCTGCCCCTCCCCATGGCCATGGCCGTGCCTTTCCTCGTTGGGGCCAACTTTGCAATCGACATGTGCGTGGGGAGCCTGATCGTTTTCGTGTGGCACAAGCTGAACAGCAAAAAGGCAGCGCTTCTGGTTCCCGCAGCAGCTTCTGGTCTGATATGTGGCGATGGACTGTGGATTCTACCTTCGGCAATCCTTGCTCTGGCCAAGATTCATCCTCCAATATGCATGAACTTTTTGAAGGGAGAGTAGATTTCAGATCGAAGGGTCAGAAAGTTTTGTTAAGTTTGATTTTTCTTAGTAAAGCTTATGGCAGAATCAGACCTAGACAAAACGATAGCCCATCATTAGTAGATGACAAAGCAAATAGAGAATGTATCAGCGTCATGATGAATAAGGTTGAGATAATTGCTTCACTGTGAGTATATGAGTCTGAAAAGTAAGAACTTGATGCTATATTGCGTGTGTACATATAGAGCACAAGAATTGAAATTTGCATTAGAATGGCAATCGCTGGTGAGATTCTTATGAGCAATGGATGGTGTTGTTGGCCCATAATGATTTCATTAAAGGGCCTTTTCAGTTGCAGTTTTCATTCTCCGAAAAATTCATTCATGCTTGCCTCCTCGCTGAAACCCAGAGGTGATGAAAAAGGAGCATCTCATGATACCAAAACAAAACAGGAAAAGGAAAGGAAGTTGCCGGCCGGGTAGTAGCAGAGGGCTGATCATCATAAATTTTCAAAGATAAACACGCAATGTTCAAACCTTGACTCGATAACTCCTATTCATGGATTTCAGTAGCAAGTAGCAACCCAAGCAGAGCATCCATCGCGTTTCTTGTTCTTTCCGTGTACGATCAAACGCAACACCTAAAGAAACCAAGTGATTGTTCATGATATGCTGCTGCTTTTAGAAGTCACGAAGAGCTGAAGTCAAACGAAAAATTGCGCACAATCGAAAAACTCCACTATGTTGAGTTTTCTGAGAATAGAACTGGAACTAGTTTTTATCACTTGTGCTTCATTAAGTTTTACACAGCACAAGTTAGTTTTGGAGATTCATTCCGTGAAGGTTGGTGGACGTTGCTCAATGAAGTATGCCCTCTTGCCTGCTCCGACAACATCATTGATGGCAGAACTAAGAAAAACATGTAATTCTAGTCGGAGTAGGAAATATTTGACCCCAAGCACTATAAGAAGATCAAATGAGGTGAGGGCACGGTTTTTACCTTTTGAATTCCTTTTATTTGTGGGGAAAATTACCAAACAGTCCCAAACCTATTGCATTCAGTTCTAAATCTTTTTTTTTTTTTTTCTGGTCAATTCAATCCCAAACTTTTTACAATTGTGCTAATTCAATCCATTATACAAACATGGTGATTAGTTGGATCTTTGGTTAAATTAATTAACTTCTATTTATTTGATTGACCTCCTCTTCACCCAATTTTGGCCAGCCGATACTGACATGAACAATGTTTTAATAACATTTTATTTCAAAATTTTATCATGTTTTCTTTTTTTCCTATTCTTTTTGTTTCCCTCCTCCTTCCCTCTCCCTCCTTCCTCTAGCCGGCCAGCCAAAGGTGAGCACTGATGAGGTCAGCCTCACCGGCCTTGGGTAGGTGGTAGCTTCGCCATAGCTACACGAAGTCGAGCCTTGCCGGATTTGGCAAGATTGAGCATCCTCATGGCTAGCGAGGCTCGACCACTGCCAAATTTGACGAGGGTAAGCCTCACCCAGCCATCAGCAACCCTCACCAACCCAGCTGGCGGCTTGGGTGAGGTTGCCAAGCCACGACCAAGCTTCCCCAAGGCTAGTGAAGTCCTTCGCCAGCCCTTCCTTTGGCCGACATCGGCGGTGACTGGTTGGAGGGAGGAGAAGGAAGTGAAGAAAAATATTAAATAAAAATTTCAAAAAAATTAAATATTATTAAAAGAATTATCCACATCAAGTTAGTCGTTTGACCAAAAATGGCTAAATGGACTAAATTAACATAATTGCAAAAGTTTTAGGATTGAACTTGCAAAAAAGTTTATGACAGAATTGGAAAAATTGCAATAGGTTTATAACTGTTTTGGTAATTTTCCCTTTGTTTGTGGGTTGAAGTTTTTGTGGCTCTTCTTAATTCTTGTTCTTTGAATAGGGTTTTTTGAGTTTTTTGCGACATCGATTTCGTTTTCCAATTTATTCTTGGTCCAGCTTTGTGGAGGATTTTAGGCCCTTGAACATGTTTGGGAAAAAAATTTGAGTTTCGTTTCTTGATTTTTGAATTTGCAATTTACTGGTTTCCGATGAGTGTATTGTTGGGCTTCAAAGGTTGGAGTCACCTCGTGGTATCTAAAGAGGAGATGCCACTTCATCATTCCCAGTCGCGAATGAGCTAAACCCATGAGCGGAGACATACTTAGCTCGACACTAAGGGACCCATTTGTCATAAATGGACCGGTTCATTGTCTCGTCAAGCCCAATATATTAAATTCATCATCTATATTAAACGAAAACCCACACCCAAACCCGTTTCATAATATAGATAGCCTGTGCCAGACTTTCGCCGTTACTTTCACATCCCCGCCCATAACCAAACCTCAAAGCTCCCCCGTTAACTCAACAACCCGATCAATGGAGTAACCTATTCTTCAAAGACCATGATCTGAAGAGACAATTTGCTTGAAATGGATCCCAAGTCAAGTCAAATTAAGTATGAATCATTAAATTTGTATTGCATATGAATAGGTCAGATGAGTCAATTTGAGTCTAATTATTTGCAATCCGACTTACTCCTCTCATAGGCCTAAAGCTGACATGTTGGCCTTTTCCTACAGCTCTGCACGAAGGAGAAATTACAAGTTATTTTTATTCAAATCCTTTCATCGCAAAACCATCTTCTAATGCAATCTTTCCTATAGGACTATGGCAATACCTAATAATTTCTCGATAGGGACTATGACTCTTTAGGAAAATTATCCTAAACCTATTGTATTTTTTGCCAATTCAATTTTTAATATTTTAATTGTGTTGATTGAGTCATTATTCTTTTTACGTTTTTGCCAATTGATTACACTCGGTCAAATTTTGATTGGAGATTGCTAACGTGGATGTTGGGCGTTCTATGTGACATGATCAACTCTAACATGGACAATTTAAATAATATTTTAATATTTCTTCGAATTTTTAAAATTTTCCTTTTTGCTTTACTTTTTTTTTTTTACAACTCTATCCGGTAACGGGTGAGGGATTTGACCCTTACTTTGATCTTGGCAAGGGTGCGGAGGCTCTCACCCGTTTGGTCCTCACTAGTGGCTGGTGACTTCATTGGCCAGAGTTGTAAAAAAAAAAAAAATGAAAAGAAAAGAACAAAAGGAAAAATAAAAAAAAAAAAAATTGAATTTTTTTGAAAATATTATTAAAAATTATTTATGTTATCTCTAGCGATGCTACATAAAATAGCTAGTATCCACATAAAAAGATTGTTGACATCTGATTTTTAGTTGACATGTCAAAAATGTGAAAAAAAATTGAGATTAGGGCTTCCGACCCAATGAAACCCATTTCTTGAGAAAAAAAAATTTTTTTTATTTATTTCTTTTGCATTATCAATTTTCAGGAATTTCCAAAACATTTTCAATAAAAACCCAAAAAGTTAAGCGATTGGCTTTTCGATTGACTTTTTTGTCAAATCTTTGACCAAAACTCAACCTCATATCAAAAATTTGTTTCTCAACCAAAAAGATGCTAAATAGCCTGAATTTTACTTTTGTCAAATTGATTTTTCAAAAATTTAAAGATTTGATTTCAACATCAATCTTTTAGGAAAAAGTCAATTAAATAGCTGACTTTTGGTCAAATCTTTGACCAAAAATTGAAAAAAAAATGGGGTTAATATCTTAAAAAACCCTAAACTGGTACATATGGGACAAATTTACTCAAAACTATTTTTTTTACCATGAAAAACCCCAAACTGATACACTCGGAACAAATTTACCCCGACTAACCATAAAAAACGCTAAACTAGTACATTTATAACAATTTTACCAAAAACTAATTTATTCAATCACCAAAAACTCCAAACTAATACATTTGTGACAAATAAACCCTTAATTAAATTGGATTAATACTACAAAAAAATCACAAGAATTGTAAATTGTGACAAACGAAGAGTAAAATCACAAACTAGTATACTAGTAAACTATCACGTGTCATTCAACTTAATAATTTGACAGTAAAATTTAACGGAAACTAACATGGGATAAATTTGTCACAAGTATACTAGTTTGGGATAAATTTGTTAAAAGTGTATCAATTTGGGGTTTTTGGTGGTCAAAAAAATAGTTTGGGGTAAATTTGTTACAGTATACCAGTTTAAGATTTTTCAGGATATTAACCCAAAAAAATAAAAAATCTTCATTTTTTTTAGTGTCAATTTGACTTTTGCTAAAAATTTCACAAAATTCAATTAAGAACCTTGTTTTCAGAATTTTTCGGTTTTAGGTTCTAAATGGACAAAAAATAAATTACATTTGTTTTAGTCATAATTAGGTGTAGTTCATTTTATGACATTTGGTCTAAGGACTATTTCTAATCCTCTCGTTCATTCAATTTCGGGAATTGCCATGTTGAAGGTCGAATTGCCATTTTAAGCTATAATTATGAGATCAAAATAGATTCTTCAAAAGTCGTGAAGAGACGATTGTTTTCCATTCATTTTCTTAAGATATATCTAAATCTAGGGTTTATTTTGAGAAATTCACATTAGAATTTCTCAATTTAAGGGATTTCGCTCTCTTGAATATAGGAAAGTCAAACAATCGAGTTTCAATTGAATAAATTTATATTGACCCATTCAAGACTATGATTCAATTTTATGAATTAAGGTTCAATTTTCAAGAGTCGGAATTCTGAAAAGTTGTGTGATGGTAATGATGCCAAGATAATCACTCACTTTTATATCCTTAATGTTTGAAAAATTTCAAATCTTTCAAAGTCTCACCTGAACCAACATTACAATCCTTATTTGAAGTCTTTTTCAATTGAGATAGTTTGAGTTGAATTAAGAATTTTGCATAAGAGCTACCGCTAGGAGTGGAAGCAATCCTACCTTATCTTATCTTCAAAGTCCTTGACTTGTAAACTTGATGAACATATTGATTGAATATTATTTTCTTGGCCTCAAAGTGAATACCCATTGTGTAAACCCATTGCCAAACTAACATTACGGTCCTTTCAAAAACCTTTTGATCAAAGAATTTGTATTCATTGTGACATGGGTTATGTGAGACCTCTCCAGTGAGAATTGAATAGCTTTCCCACATCAAAAGATGGGAAATTTCTGATGCGATATTGAACTTTGTTGAATTTTTATAAATACTTGCGTGGCCCGTTTCATAAGACTTTCTTAATGAAATTTGTTCCTTGTGATGTCATGCACGTTTTGTAATTTTCTTAAGGACAAATCATCAATGGGTCCTTTTCAATTTTATTGATTTTTTGTCTTATCCGTGATGTTTTGTTGTAAATCCTTATTGTGATTGTCTATCTAGATTTTTTAGGACGCCTTGCGTGTGGAATTAAGATTCATCATCTTCATGAAATCCATTCCAAATTTCCTAATTCTCATTGATTGAAAATTTTAATAAACGAAATTAACTTTTGATGGCATTTTCTTCAACATTGATTTGAAAGGTTGATTTTGCATATCAAAATGGCTTCGGTATATGTGATGCTTCTGACATTAAAGTTTTAGAATATTTCAAATGCTTGATTTGATATCGAGATAGTCAAGGTTTAGATCGTATTTAAAAGACTTGTGATGTCTATAAGTGCATGATATGCAAGTCTCAGACTAGCTTTGGCAACTAAATGTGTTCAATAGCCGAGATGTTCCTCTGTGCAATTGTCTCGTTTTCCTTTCTCAACGTTTCAAACATATCTAGACCTTTTGAAGCATCACATGAACTACACACATACATGAAACCGCTCCATTTGTTAGAAATGCCCGTGATTGTAATTGGTGCTTGCTTATTGAATAAGTGATCTGCCATTAGCTCACTAAAATTGTTTGATTGTTTTAAAAAAAAGGCCTGAGGGCTTGCCTGTATGTTTAATTCTTGCAGACGCATGTGGATGTTAGATGTATGTTTAGGTGCGATGCTTGATTTCATGGGTAAATCTTGGAATTCACCTAGAACATGTTCTAGGGATTTATAAAGGTTAATGACTGTGTGAGAATACAAATGGTCACTAATGGTTGAAAGTCATAAAAATGAAATTGAGTAGATGTCTAGAAAGATCGACACATGAATTGCAAAGGCCGACCCTGATGCCCTATTTGTTCATTTGTCCATATGATTTCACTTGTTGGGTCATTCTTGATTGCTCCTTGTGTTTTTGATTGTTTTGTCATGAACAATTGTTTCTTTCCATTGTTTATACGTAGTTCTAGTTTTGAATTAAAATTAGATTAGATCATTGGAGGTAGAGATCCTTGAAGACTTGAAGACAAAGAAAGGTTGATGTCCTATTTGACTATGACATTGTATCATTCATCCTCGATATATGTTAGGTGCGATGCTTGATTTCGTTGGTAAATCTTGGGATTCACCTAGATCATGTCCTAGGGATTTATAAGCATTGGTGACTATGCGAAAACACAGATGATCACTAATTGCTATAAGTCATAAAAATGAAATTGGGTAGATGTCTAGAAAGACCGATGCATTAATTGCAAAGGCTGACCTCGAGGCCCTAATTGTTCATTTGTGCATATGATTTCATTTGTTTGGCCATTCTTGATTGTTTTTTTGTGTTTTTTTAATGTTTTGTCATGAATGATTATTTTTTTTCCCTTGTATGTACCTAGTTCTAGCTTTAGATTAGAATTAGATTAGATCCTTAGAGGTGGAGATCCCTCAAGACTTGAAGACGAAGGAAGGTCGATGTCCTATCCAACCATGACATTGTATCATTCATCCTTGATATATGTTTCGGGTCGCTTCATTTGTATAAACACCCGATGAGTTATGGGTTCTTTTCTTTCTTTTTATTTCTTTTGAGCTTTAGGGTAGCGTGTTAGATTTACCACTTTCTTTTTTGCTTGCTTGATTGTTTACTTATTGTCTCATCTTTAAATTGAATTATGTGCTTTATTTTCTATCTCATAGATTAGAATTGCATGAAAGCATCTATCCACACATGATCATTTAGTTTAGGTTCATCAATCCCAAAAAAGTAAAAAGAAATGTATGGACACCTTAGGTAACACAACATACTGTTAGGTATCGAAATGACACTAATAGAAATATTATCATAACCCAAGTCCGCAAACCTAGATATCTAGTTGCGCAAAAATCGAAGGACAACTCCTGACCGTCAATTGGGTTTTCTAGCTAATCTTTTGTGGCTAGTGGCAACTCCCATCTTTATTACGTTGACAAATAATTAGATCGAATATTAATTAAACCTGTCGTAAGGGGTATCGGCCTCGACAAGTTCACTATGGTCTAGCATACTCACTATGGAAAGTTCCTAATGGATAAAGTGACGAGTACTAATGGGAGGGTTACCATGGTAAAAATACCTTGAAATTCGAAATCCACACCCGACCTCCTCTTCCAAGACGTGTTGCCCGTGTGGGTATGGATCATGACACTCTCCACTGTCACGCGGGGTACGAGCTTAGGAGAGCTCATGACCATCTATAAGGGAACTTACAATGGTTCATTATGAAAGGCATGCTAATGATGTCTTTTGGAATACGAACAATGAGGAAACTCTCATGGTCAAATATCCTTAAACCCGACCTTTTCTCCCATCTATTTGGGTCTCGAGGTGGTCATGTCGCAATAAAAATTTCAAGTCAAAATTGATCAGATAGATTCAATTGATAAAATGTAAAAAAAAAAAAAATAGAAATTAATTGACACAATTAAAATGTTCAAGACCGAGTTGGTAAAAGTAAATTGTGTTTAATTTTTTCAAAAATTTTCTCGTGAGTCTCGATCTTCGCATCAAATTTTCCTATGGTCTCTCTTCTGGGCGAGAGGTCCTTCGAGAAGTCGTGAATGATGCTAGACAATTTCCAGTGCTTGAAGTATTAGGGCAAGAAGTCCTTCCAGAACTCGTGCTGGTCCCCTACGACGAAGCTATCTCGGTCATCGCTCCACGTCACCACAGAGTCCGTCTCCGGTCCTCCCCCTTCTCGAATGTCTTCTTGGAGAATGGCGGTGGCCCCACCTCGTTCAGCTCCTCCATCGAGCCGCCCCCTCCGCATGCCGAAGAAGAACGGGACGACACATTATTTTACCATTGTTCCAGACGGCCACGTGATCCATCACCGTCTCCGTGCTTACTCGTCTATGAAGAAATGTGTTGAAATATTGCGGGTACCTATATTATAATCAACAAATATTACAATCTTATATTTTCAACGTAAGGGTTTACTCGTCAACAGTCAAACATCATTCGCCTGTCTTTGAATGGCAGACACATCGCTGCAGTTGCGTTGGCGCACTCCCTCTGCATTATGCAAGATTCCTTTACTTTGCTACTCACGAAAGCGGGAACTGATTGGTCGGGACCGAATTGGCTCGTTACTCAAGTCATGGAGTCCCTCTGGAAAGGAGGCTAATTCTAAGCGCCAGTCCCCTACAAAATAGTCAATGGGATATCAATTTAAAAAAAAACTAGTATAAAAGGTGGATCGGATTACTTAAATCATACATTTCCTTGGGGAAAAAGAAACGAGGAAGATGGAAATCAAACTAAAATTGTCAAGTTGTTATGTGAGGCCATACTTGGAAATTTACGCACAAAGGACAAAAAGTTGACGAAGTTATATAAGGAGGGAAGCCCAACTCAATGATCATTAAACAAAGCCGAGTTCATCTCATCCTGAAATGTCATTGGAGTCATCATCCTCCGGTGAGAAGAAACCAATGGGTTCCACTAGATTCGAATCGGCCACAAAGCCACACGCAGTTTGCATTCCCTGCCCTGCACAAAGCCACATCGGCGCCATGCTCAAGTTAGCAAAGCTCCTCCATCACAAGGGCTTCCACATCTCCTTCGTCAACACCGAGTTCAACCACCAGCGTCTCGCTAAGGCCCGAGGCCCTGAATTCGCAAACGGAACGCTGAGCGACTTTCAGTTCCTGACGATCCCGGATGGTCTTCCTCCTTCGGAAGCGGATGCGATACAGGACATGCAGATGCTCGGTGACTCGATGAGGAACTATATGGCCGGCCCCTTTGCCGATCTTGTATCGAGCCTGGGCTCGAACCCGAGTCTCCCTCCGGTGACTTGCATCGTCTCGGACGGTTTCATGGCGTTTACGACGAGTCCCGCGGCTTCGAAATTTGGGATTCCGCTCATACACCTGTTCCCTATACCCGGTTGTGCCCTTATGGCGGTGAAACAATTGCGGGCCCTGGAAGAAAACGGTCTCGCACCACTCACAGGTAAAACACGTTTGAGTTTCTATTAAATTCCCCTTGTATAAGTTTTATCGTTATGGGTATTGCATTTTACGAAGAGTTCACTTACTTCATGCATTCATCATACTATCATACTTCACTTGACGAGGAATTACATATTATTTAATTCTCCTGGAAACTAACTTTTCGGTCAGATCATCTACCACTATATGAATGCCTTTGATCACACATGAACAGCACAAATTGATGGATTAGATCTCCAGGGATAATTTTTTTTACAAAAGTATCTAAACATATTATAAGATGTCAATTCAGTCCTAAACAATTTAATTTAGTCAAGATAGTGAACCTTTTAACAATTTACTAATGTAGTACTTCATGCCAATTTTGGTTGAAAATCACTGATGTAGAGGCTAGCTGTTTGTATGGTTAAATTGATGATGACATTGACAACTTACGCAAGTTTTTAAAAAAATTGCGAATTTTTTCCTTCAGTTTTTCTTTAATTTTCTATATATATTCTTTTTGTTATTTCCCTTTGTCACCGGAAGTTCACGATGCCCTCACCCGGCTTTGATTTGGCGAGGGACGCGACCCCTCATTGTGGTCGGCAAGGGCTTTGCGGCCCTCATGGTGCTAGCAAGGGTTGTCGGCCCACAATAAACGAAAGAAAGAAAAAATATAAACTAAAGAAAAAAATGAAGCATATTTATAAATTTTTAAAAACATTTCAAAAATTGTCCATCTTAGAATAGGCCATTCCAGGTAGGATGGCTAGTGTCCACATTGGTGATTTTTTTACCAAAATTGGCCATGAGAACTACATTGGCAAATCGTCAAAAGAATTCGAACTAAATTGGTCAAATTAAAATGTTTATGACTTTTTCTTTTTGTGATAATTTTCCCTAACTTTCAAAGACTTGCATTGTATGCCATTTGTGACTTAGAATGCCTTCAAAAAAAATTAAAAAAAAGTCACCGTAATTAAATTTGTTGCCATTTGATGATTTTGCATGGATATGCATGCATGCAGATGAATCCCAATTGATGAATGGGTATGGGAACACCCCTATTGACTGGATCCCGGGAATGAAAAACATGAGGCTGTGCGACATGCCTCACTTCTTCCGAATCTCTGGCTCCGATGACACTTTATTAAACTTCACCGCTGACAACGGCCACAAGACCAATGACGCCACGATGACCATTATCCACACCTTCGAGGCGCTTGAGCCGGATGTGCTGCACGCCCTCTCCTCAATGATCCCAAGGGTTTATGCGGTGGGACCACTGTAAGAGTTTTTCTAATTGTGGACTACATTAATTGATATTGTAATTTACCGTTTAACGTTTACCGTTTTACGGGGTTTGGTCTAAGGTGAGATAGAAGGTTTCTTAATTAGTCTAATATGGGGTTTGGCTAGTGTGGGCCGAGTTGAGCCTGGCTCGTAATGAGAGGGACTGGCTGGAAACTCTATAAATAGTGCTCAAGTCTCTCCTCTAACCCTAATTCTCACATGTATCCTCACCTAAGGGGCGTTTTCCTAACGCTACACGTGAGGGGGGTCGCCTCATTGAGCCAGTGATACGGAGGGCAATAGAGGAGAAGGACTTGCGCGTGGAACATTGTGTTTCCGCTTCCGCTTCAAGAACAGTGGATCCCCTTGATGAGTGGGTAATCCCTTTTCTGCTTCCGCTTTATATTTGATGGATTCCATAACAGGTGCGTTAATCTTTCTACTCAATTATGCTTGTTCTTGTTCTTGTTATGGAGATCTTGGGATTACGTAATTTGCGTCCAACATGTGGTATCAGAGCAACCATAACCCTAGAACTTGAACACATAAAGGTTTTGCCCTAATTTGTACGGATTAGCCCTAATTCGTACGGATCTTGCCCTAATTTGTGATTTTCGAGATTTTTTATTCAATAAAAATAAAATTAAATCACAAATTCGGACTGACTCGACGAGACGAGCAAGACGGTCGGCGGCGCGTCGCCGGGGGAGGCCCCACGCGCCCCCATGCGCGGCCAACGCGCCGCCGGGCGTCGTACACGCGCGCGCGTGAGCTCCACGCGCCGCGCACTTAGGTGGCGCGTGAGGGCGCGTGGAGCGTCGGATCGGCGCGTGGCTAGCGGCGTTGGATTCGTATGGCCGTCCTCTACGTCGTGGTGTATTTATTTTACATATTTGATAATTTTATGGATGTGAAAATACATACGGAACCCTAAATACGTGTATTTTTAGTGTATTTTTGCGTATTTTTCTTATATTTTCTGTGAAATTGGAAATATAAGTGTTGGAGTTACAGGTATGTTATCACATAAATATTATATTGGTGTGATTCATCAGTTAAAATCAAACTTTATTTTGAACTGAAGGCTGGCTTAATGAGATACAATCAATATGGAATAGTAATTGAGCTATGTTTTGAACCGATGAGAAACAAGAAAGGTTATGAAATTTTTGTTGCTCAAGCATACTCCTTGACACGCTGATAATCTTTGAATGATGGACGTCTTAAGAACTTGTGACCAAACCGATTGTACTAATTAACATATCTGCTGTATGTGGGTAATGCATGTCGATTAAGTTCTTACGCATATTGTACATGAATTCATCCGGTCACTTGTTAATGTCTATCAAGTTAATATTTTTTATGGTTAAGGAGTATGGCAATATTTATGCAGAGCAATAGTATCTACTGTTATAGTTTAGATATTTAGTTACGTGGTTTGACTCAATTTATAGGCCACCGATTGAAGTAATGATATTTGTTACTTAAATTGATTAATAAATCGCTTGTTGGCCTTGGAGTCATGTTTTGCCTTATGAAACTCATGAGCAATAGTTGATCAGCTGTTAAGCTTGTCGATATGGTGTACCATGTATTACTATTGATGTTAATTTGTGAGAGATATTTTAGATCAGCATTCTTTTATGTTGTTCCGGTAATATGTAATTGGGGTGTATAAGAGATGTTTTATTCTCTCGTTATGGGAAGTTTCTTGTGTTACTATGATCAATGATCTAATTGGAATCTGTCTTTCGATTCGCTGTATATATATTTATATATATGTATGATTAATTTTTATTAATGGATAAAGCAATGTAATTAGCATGATATTGTGATTTTAGTGATAACATGCCCCTATCACTAAAGTTAAAATCACATGTATATGGTGTATGTGATGAGTAAAGTTTATATCCCTGGTATGAGAGAATTTCAATGATTCAATTGAGTTGTGACCGCCAAAGTGGCACACTTGATTGGGTTTGAGAAATTTCGGTCTCGTATATTTGATTGGGATGTCTCCTGGTCTAATGCGTAGTCATACTCCCAAAGGAGGTGATTGTGTATTAGTTCATGGAGGGATATATGATAGTGTGGTGGAGGAGTGACCAATCCTAATGGTTCATATGCCCAAAGGTGATGAATTCACGAAGATTGGAATATATTCTCATAACCCTTATCATGTGGGGAGTGTACAATTGCATATCATGTATTCTGCCCAAAGGTGATTATATGATTATGCGTGTAACTCTCTGGATGTGTACTTGTACGTCAAGTTACACGGTACTCACATGATGCTAATTATATACATTGCTTGTTTTTCAGTCACCTTTTCGTAAATGGTAATTCCGTCATCATTGAGGTTTTTTTACTGCTTCAAATTTTAAGTTGTGGACATATGATTTGTTGCTTGAGAAAAGAGCAATTGAATTTGCTTATTGCCCATGAAGCGTTCCATTCTGGAACACTTGAAAAGTGGTTTGCCTGCGGACTGCACTGCTATAAGATGAAGGAAGCCTTAGTTGCTTGAAATTATGTCTTGTTTGATATTGAAATTAGGACACATCTGCAAAAATTGTGTTTAAGTCCTAATGACATATACATCTCGTATATGATTTAAAAGTTGTCAGGTTTAACAGTGGCAATGAGTATTTTGGCAAGTATGACAATGCGAAATAGCTTAAAGGGACATTTGTCAAATACTTGGTAGATTCTGGGGTGGTAACTTAATTACTATGCTTGAAAATCCTGACAAATAGATTCACTTGAAATTATTTTGTATCTTACCTAGATTGTTCAAAAGGGTATTTGATTTTAAGACTCTAAAGAAGATACAAGAATTATGGAATCACATACTCTAAAGTTTCTAAATATTGACGTAATTGTAGAGGATAGGCTGCTCTCGACTATTAAAGATAATAGTATGATGGAAGATCATTGTGTCTTTGTCTTTACCTATACGATAATTATGGAATCTCCTGTACCATAGACTAAACTTGTTGAGGTTCAAGGTACTATTCTTGATATAATTTATAATGAAATTTCTTATACCTCTCAAGTGCGAGAATGAAGTGGTTGCGGTTTTATTAAGGAGATTTGTTAGGGAAAGACGATCGCTTATATCATCATACTATATAGTCTATTTGTGAGAGCATGATTATAATATCCACTACATTGTTGTTTTAGCAACTTATATAAATGTCGTTTCTTGTTGTCAATTAAGTATGTGATTAGATGCCATAAAAAGGCGATATACAATCTATGAAACATGTTTGGAAACTCACTGACTTGTTTAAAGATCACAAGTTTATTAGTTGCAAATTGGTGTACAAACTAAAAGAATTTCAAAGAAAGATTGTTGAATTTAAAGCCAAATTGGTAACTAAAGTTTTCACTTTGAAAGAGGGGTGGATTGTTTATAGTGAAGAAATAACTATTTCTTTAAAAGATTCTTTTAGAGTGAATGCCGCATTAATAGTTTATTTATTTATTTATATATGGAGTTACGCCAAATAGATACAAAATCTATATTGTGCAACTGGATGATTTTGCAGCAGATTCAAGTAAACTTGTGTGTGATTTTGCAGCAGATTCAAATAAACTTGTGTGTGATTTTGCAGCAGATTCAAGTAAACTTGTGTGTAGACTGAAAAATTCTAATTCATGGTCTTAAGCAAGTTTCCAGACAATATTATTAAAGTTTCATAGTGTTGTTATTTTGTTCAATTGGGAACAAAGTAATTCAATATACTACAAGGTCAGTGGGAGGAAATTTATTTTTTCTCATACTTTATGTACATGATGTTTTGCTTACAAGTTGTGACCTTGAGACATCTTTTATCCTTTGTACTGAGATCTGTAACGATTATTTTTGCCATATTATATTAGATTTTCTCGGAGGACATTTGCTGATTGTATATTGGAAATATTCAATATACATTATTGCAAGCCAGAATTGCTCCTGTTGTTAAGGGTGATGGACTAAATCTATCACATTGTCCTTTTTAGATATTGAAAAAATCTAATTAAATGGTGTACCTTGTGTCGAGTGCACTTAAAAGTATAATGTATGCTCGAATTTGCACTAGACTAAATGTTGTCTTTGTGACGGGACTTCTAGGCGAGATATCAGTCAAATTCGGGACATGATCACTTTGGGTTGCTGTCAAGAAGGTTTTAAGGTACTTAAAGAAGACAAGAGATTATATGCTAATTTATAGCTATGTTCAATTCTTGCGTTAGTAGAGTATTTAGATGTAAACTTTGTTGGCTGTTCGATGACATGCAATCAATAACGGAATACAGATTTATGTTAGTAGGAAGTGCAGTAAATAAAGTTCTTTGTTATCTTATACTATGTAAGCAGTGTTAGTAACATTCTTTTAGGCTGTTACTTGGGCTTTTAGGCTCCGAACCTCATGACGGAGTTGATCGTTTTAACTTGATGGATAGACCCATACGGTTGTATTGAGATAACAAATTTGTAGTATTATTTATTTACTACGAGAGGTCTCAAGGGGTCTAAATATATGGTGGTCAAATATTTTTTATCATAAAGAAACGGTACGAAAGGTGACTTATAATATAACATATTTACACGAGATGTTGTGATTGCAGATCCACTAATTAAAAACCTACGTCCATGTGTATTTGAGTGACATGTCATTAAGCATGGGCCTAGGAGTATCTTCGGATACCGTTGTTTAGTGGGAGCTATTTTGGCTTTACTCGATAAAGGTTTCATCTCGTGTTCGTTACACTTTGTAACGGTTTGATATGTATCAACTTTTGCATTCAATAAAATATTTTGAATGTGTTGTTATTATGTTGAATACATATTGATAAAGTCTCAAGGGATTGTATAAACCTTGAGTGAAGGCTAGGGGCATCCGGGCATCCGGTTGTTAGCCTTCATATGTCTTGTGATACATAAAGAAAGGTTAACCATAAGGACAAGACATATGTGGGTTCATTGGAACCATAAAGCATTCTCTAGTGGCATAAGTTTTTTATGACACCTAAGGTAAGAGAATGGTGATCGACAAATGGGATCTCTCTATGAGAGATGTTATCCATTTGACACACTACCATATTGAATCCATATTAATAAAGTCGAGAGCACTCATGACCATGGAAGGCTCGTGTGTATACATGCGATTACCGCCATGATTCGGTGTTTAAGATTTTATGGGATAGGATTGACTATTAAGAATTATCTCTGGACCAATGTGCGCACATAAGGTACGATTTCAATTAATATAGTCCAAGTGGGAGAATGTAAGAGTTTTTCTAATTGTGGGCTACATTAATTGATATTGTAATTTACCGTTTAACGTTTACCGTTTTACGGGGTTTGGTCTAAGGTGAGATAGAAGGTTTCTTAATTAATCTAATATGGGCTGGCTAGTGTGGGCCGAGTTGAGCCCGGCCCGTAATGAGAGGGACCGGAAACTCTATAAATAGTGCTCAAGTCTCTCCTCTAACCCTAATTCTCACATGTATCCTCACCTAAGGGCGTTTTCCTAACGCTACACGTGAGGGGGTCGCCTCATTGAGCCGTGATACGGAGGGCAATAGAGGAGAAGGACTTGCGCGTGGAACATTGTGTTTCCGCTTCCGCTTCAAGAACAGTGGATCCCCTTGATGAGTGGGTAATCTCTTTTCGCTCCGCTTTATATTTGATGGATTCCATAACAGGTGCGTTAATCTTTCTACTCAATTATGCTTGTTCTTGTTCTTGTTATGGAGATCTTGGGGTTACGTAATTTGCGTCCAACAACCACTCCACCTAATGATCAATCGAATCGCTCAAGAAAAAGTATTCACCTCGAAGCACATAGAGTGCAATCTGTTGGAAGAGCACAATGAATGCCTTTGCTGGTTGGACTCGAAGGAGCCCAAATCTGTGATCTATGTGAACTTTGGGAGTATAGTGTTCATGACGCACCAACAATTGGTTGAATTTGCGATGGGACTAGCTAATAGCAATCAGTGTTTCTTATGGGTCTTGAGGCCTGATGCGGTGAACGAAGACACAACAACTCTTCCTGAAGAGTTTGTTGAGGAAACAAGAGAGAGAGGCTTTTTATCTGGGTGGTGCCCACAAGAGAGAGTGTTATGCCACCCTTCAATTGGAGGGTTCTTGACTCATTGTGGTTGGAACTCGACCATCGAGAGCTTGTCGGTTGGAGTTCCGATGTTGTGTTGGCCGTGCTTTGGAGACCAACCAACGAACCGTAAGTATATATGTGATGATTGGGGGTTGGGTTGAAGATGGATGGTAATGTGAAGAGAGATGAAGTGGAGAGGCTTGTGAGGGAATTGATGGAAGGAGAGGTGGGGAAGAAAATGCGACGCAAGGCCATGGAGTGGAAGAAGATGGCAGAAGAAGCAGTCGATGAAAACGGTTCGTCTTTTATGAATTTGGACAAGTTGCTGGACAAGGTTTTGTCTAAATAGTATAATGTGATATTTTTCTGTATGCACTATGTTTTCCTCAATAGAGGACTTTCTATGATAATGACTTATGTATCAATTTAAGTAAAAATAAATTTGATTGATATTCATATTTGAGACACCAATATGAAAAGAAAAAAAATATAATCCTCCCTTAAATTGGCAAATTTTGATAAGGACTTGTTACCTCATAAGTTGGATCTGATCTACCAAATTATTAAGTTTACATTTTTTCCTAAAGTTTGGCCAATTGCCTTATGTATATCATACAACCGACTCATTCATCAGTTGCACAAGCATGGTGTTTGGTATGATTTGGCACATTGAATGATTGATGTTCCATCAAGTGTAATTTTTTAGACAAATGTAACTAGTGAACCTTGTGGTCCATGCGGAGTGAGATATCATTGCATGTGTACCGACATATGAAGGGTTGCATTTACATGTTAGGCCTATATCTATTAGCGATTGGCCAATTTAAAAAACCTACATGCAATTCTAGACAAAATATTAGGCATGCTAGTAGTGCCATGTCATTGTGCCTTGTGCCATGGGGACATGACACATGTCAAGTGAGTCTCTTGTCAAATTGGAAAGATTGAACCTAGGTAGTACTAGAGCTGATCATGGCTATTAAAATAAGTCACAAATTCATATTTTAAGTCAGATTTGCTTAAGTGGATCATATATGAATCACGTTAAATTTTAAATACTGGTCTTAGTGGATTCTAAACTGAAAAGCTCAAAATAGAAGAGTTTTAGTGAGTCTATTATCCACTTAGTAAACAGGTCAACCACAACACATCTTCTTCTTCTTCACCTTAAACCCCTTCCACGATGATGTCGGTTGCTTCATCCGAAAATGTGCCTAGCCTCAAGACTACGACATTGTTGATGGCAAAAGGAAATATTAGGTACACTGGTTTTACCACGTGACCGTGCATATGTTCACTCATTGATCGCAACATGACCATAATAAGTCCACTTTTTAGATCTTTTCTCTCTCCCTTAGAGTCATGAGATGCCCACGCTCATCTATGGTCATTGTCAGCATTGTTCGAGCATGCTATTGATCTCATGTGTATCCATCTTTTCCTTCCACCATGGACGAAGAAGGGATTCTTTTGAAAAATCTCACTAGGCAGCCATGAACGACTAGCTCATGAGTGACATGACTCCATCAGTGGTGATGATGGGGGAGGCGCAGAGGTCAAGCTCAGGTTAAGGAGAGGGCAAGTGAATGTTGGCGCCCCATGCTGGTGAAGGAGAGGGCTAGAGGGAGAAGGAGAGAGGGGGCAAAGGGGGGGGGGAGGGGAGAGAAAAGAATTGAAAAGTGGGCCCATTATGGCCACATGGTGATCAATGAGTGGATTTATGCACGACCCATGTGGCAAAACAGGTGCACATAATGTTTTCTCCGACAGCAGCCCCACGTCGTGGACTGACTTCGTTCGCGGTGACCCCAGTAGGCGATGTTGTCTTCCCCTCTACTCCGTTGGATAGGACGTCCGGAGCTCCTTGTGGCCCTTTTGCGACAATTGTAGATAGGTCGTTGAGTTGGTTTTCTTTATCAATTCCTAGAAAGTTATGATTTCATGGCTATTTGAGCATTGATCACGGTTTTTATTTTTTGAATTCCTTTTGTTTGTGGGGAAAATTACCAAACAGTCCCAAACCTATTGCATTCAGTTCTAAATCTTTTTTTTTTCTAGTCAATTCAATCTCAAACTTTTTACAATTGTGCCAATTCAATCCATTATACAAACGTGGTGATTAGTTGGATCTTTGGTTAAATTAATTAACATCTATTTATTTGATTGACCTCCTCTCCACCCAATTTTGGCTGGCCGACGCTGACATGAACAATGTTTTAATAATATTTTACTTCAAAATTTTAGCATGTTTTCTTTTTTTCCTATTCTTTTTTTTTTCCCTCCTCCTTCCTCCTCCCTCCTTCCTCTAGCCGGCCAGCCAAAGGTGAGCACTGATGAGGTCAGCCTTGCCGGCCTTGGGTAGGTGGTAGCTTCACCATGGCTAGACGAAGCTGAGCCTTGCCGGATTTGGCAAGATCGAGCATCCTCATGGCTAGCGAGGCTCGACCATTGCCAAATTTGATGAGGGTAAGCCTCACCCAACCATCAGCAACCCTCGCCAACCCAGTTGGTGGCTTGGGTGAGGTTGCCAAGCCACGGCCAGGCTTCCCCAAGGCTAGTGAAGTCCTTCGCCAGCCCTTCCTTTGGCCGATTACTGGCAATGACTGGTTGGAGGGAGGAGAAGGAAGTGAAGAAAAAAATATTAAATAAAAATTTCAAAAAAAATTAAATATTATTAAAAAATTATTCACATCAATGTTAGTCATTTGACCAAAAATGGCTAAATGAACTAAATTAACATAATTGCAAAAGTTATAGGATTGAATTGGCAAAAAGGTTTATGACAGAATTGGAAAAATTATAATAGGTTTTGGACTGTTTTGGTAATTTTCCCTTTGTTTGTGGGTTGAAGTTTTTGTGGCTCTTATGAATTCTTGTTCTTTGAATAGGGTTTTTTGAGTTTTTTGCGACATTGATTTCGTTTTCCAATTTATTATTGGTCTGGCTTTGTGGAGGATTTCAGGCCCTCAAACATGTTCGGCGAAAAATGTTGAGTTTCGTTTCTTGATTTTTGAATTTGCAAGTGTATTGTTGGGCTTCGAAGGTTGGAGTCACCTCGTGGTATCTAAAGAGGAGATGCCACTTCATCATTCCCAGTCGCGAATGAGCTAAACCCATGAGCGGAGACATACTTAGCTCGACACTAAGGGACCCATTCGTCATAAATGGGCCGATTCATTGTCTCATCAAGCCCAATATATTAAATTCATCATCTATATTAAACGAGAACCCACACCCAAATCCGTTTCATAATATAGATAGCCTGTGCCAGACTTTCGCCGTTACCTTCACATCCTTGCCCATAACCAAACCTCAGAGCTCCCTCGTTAACTCAAGAACCCGATCAATGGAGTAACCTATTCTTCAAAGACCACGATCTAAAGAGAAAATTTGCTTGAAATGAATCCCAAGTTAAGTCTGATTAAGTATGGATCATTGAATTTGTATTGCATATGAATAGGTCAAATGAGTCAATTTCAGTCTGATTATTTGCAATCTGACTTACTCCTCTCATAGGCCTAAAGTTGACATGTTGGCCTTTTCCTATAGCTCTGCACGAAGGAGAAATTACAAGTTATTTTTATTCAAATCCTTTCATAGCAAATCTTTCCCATAGGACTATGGCAATACCTAATAATTTCTTGATAGGGACTATGACTCTTTAGGAAAATTATCCTAAACCTATTGTATTTTTTGCCAATTCAATTTTTAATATTTTAGTTGTGTTGATTGAGTCCTTATTCTTTTTACGTTTTTGCCAATTGATTGCATTAGGTCAAATTTTGATTGGAGATCGCTAATGTGGAGGTTGGCTGTCTTATGTGGCATGATCGACACTAACATGGACAATTTTAAATAATATTTTAATATTCCTTCGAATTTTTTAAATTTTCATTTTTGCTTTACTTTTTTTTTTTTTACAACTCTAGCTGGTGACGGGTGAGGGATTTGACCCTTACTTTGATCTTGGCGAGGGTGCGAAGGCTCTCACCCGTTTGGTCCTCACTAGTGGCTAGTGACTTCACTGGCTAGAGTTGTAAAAAAAGAATAATGAAAAGAAAAGAACAAAAGGAAAAATAAAAAAATTGATTTTTTTAAATATTATTAAAAATCATTTATGTTAGCTCTAGCGATGCTACATAAAATAGCTAGTATTCACATAAAAGATTGTTGACCTCTGATTTTTAGTTGATGTGTCAAAAATGTGAAAAAATTGAGATTAGGGCTTCCGACCCGATGAAACCCATTTCTTGAGAAAAAAATATTTTTTTTATTTCTTTCTTTTGCATTATCAATTTTTAGGAATTTCCAAAACATTTTCAATAAAAACCCAAAAAGTTAAATGATTGGCTTTTTGATTGACTTTTTTGTCAAATCTTTGACCAAAATTCAACCTCATATCAAAAATTTGTTTCTCAACCAAAAAGATGCTAAATAGCCTTAATTTTACTTTTGTCAAATTGATTTTTCAAAAATTTAAAGATTTGATTTAAAAATCAATCTTTTAGGAAAAAGTCAATTAAATAGTTGACTGTTGGTCAAACCTTTGACAAAAAATTGAAAAAAAAATAGGGTTAATATCTTGAAAACCCTAAACCGATACGCATGTGACAAATTTACCCCAATATATATATATATATATATATATATATATATATATATATATATATTTTTTTTTTTTTACCATGAAAATCCCCAAACGGTACACTTGGAACAAATTTACCTTGATCGACCATAAAAAACCCTAAACTAGTACATTTATGACAATTTTACCCAAAACTAAATTATTCAACCACCAAAAACTCTAAACTAGTACATTTATGACAAATAAACCCTCTATTAAATTGGATTAATACTACAAAAAAATCACAAAAAATGATAAATTGTGACAAACGGAGAGTAAAATCCCAGACTAGTATATTGGTCAATTATCACGTGTTATTCAACTTAATAATTTGACAGTAAAATTTAATGGAAACTGACATGGGGTAAATTTGTCACAACTGTACCAGTTTGGGGTAAATTTGTCAAAGGTGTACCAGTTTGGGGTTTTTGGTGGTTAAAAAAATGATTTGGGGTAAATTTGTCACAGGTGTACTAATTAGATGTTTTTCAGAATATTAACCTAAACGACAAAAAAAATCTTCATTTGTTTTAGTGTCAATTTGACTTTTGTGTTAAAAATTTCACAAAATTCGATTAAGAACCTTGTTTTCCGAATTTTTCGGTTCTAGGTTCTAAATCAACAAAAAAATAAAATTACATTTGTTTTAGTCATAATTAGGTGTAGTTCATTTTACGACATTTGGTCTAAGGACTATTTCTAATCCTCTCGTTCATTCAATTTCGTGAGTTGCCACGTTGAAGGGCGAATTGCCATTTTAAGCTATAATTATGAGGTCAAAATAGATTCTTCAAAAGTCATGAATAGACAATTGTTTTCCACTCATTTTCTTGAGATATATCTAAATCTAGGGTTCTTTTTGAGAAATTCACATGAGAATTTCTCAATTTGAGGGATTTCGCTCTCTTGAATATAGGAAAGTCAAACAATTAAGTTTCAATTGAATAAATTTATATTGACTCATTCAAGACTATGATTCGATTTTATGAATTAAGGTTCAATTTTCAAGAGTCAGAATTCTGAAAAGTTGTGTGATGGTAATGATGCCAACATAATGACTCACTTTTATTCCTTAATGTTTAAAAAATTTCAAACCTTTCAAAGTCTCACATGAACCAACATTACAACCCATATCTGAAGTCTTTTTCGATTGAGATAGTTTGAGTTAAAGTAAGAATTTTGCATAAGAGCTACTGCTAGAAGGAGTGGAAGCAATCCTACCTTATCTTGTCTTCAAAGTCATTGACTTGTAAACCCGATGAACATATTGATTGAATATTTTTTTCTTGGCCTCAAAGTGAATACCCATTGTGTAAACCCATTGCCAAACTAACATTACAGTCCTTTCAAAAACCTTTTGATCAATTAATTTGTATTCATTGTGACATGGGTTATGTGAGACCTCTTCGGTGAGAATTGAATAGCTTTCCCACATCAAGAGATGGGAATAAAAGCCATTCTTGAGAGCTAGTGTGAAAGACCTCATTGATTAGATTATTTCCAATTTGGCATATTTGATCTTACCCTTAAATGGTTAATCAAACTTCATTTAGTTAAAATCCTTTCCTAAGGAATTTCATAATTGGTATCATTTACCAAGATATGTTTGAATGATTCCACAAGATTAGCCTTCGAGCAATCTCAAAATTCTTTGGTCAACTCTTATATCTGGTTTTTGGTCAGCATTAACCATACCATTTATTTCTAATTTTAGGTCAGCCTAAACCATATCCTTTGTTTCCTAATTTTGGTCAACCTAAACCATATCCTTTGTTTTTGGTTTTTAGTTCTTCTAAACCATACCCCTTTCCCTTAAATTCTTGGTAAATCTTAAATCTCGTCCTTTAAGTTCTAGGTTATTCTCATAAATTTTGACTTTATGTTCTAGGTTATCTTTAAACCCTATCCTTAGGTTAGTGGTCATCCTTAAACCATTCTTTTTTCTTAATAATTTTAGTGCATTCATTCCATTCCATGAGAGAGATGGAGAAAAAAATTGCAAGCATGAGTCCGAACACTTTCAACGAACGAAGGTAAGTATTCAAGAATATTCCTGACCAAATGTTATTTTCCTTTCATCTTTTCCCTTTGTAAAGTGGAGTCGACTAAAAATTGCAAGTATCAATTTATCTTTGAGTGGAACCTCTTTAAACTTCATGGGGCAGTTGTTAATATCTAATTTTTAGTCAAATCGTCAAAAAGGTAAACAAACCCAAAATTAGGACTTCGATCGCGAAGAAACCCATTTCTCGACAAAAAAAAAAAGTCTCGTTTTCATTTCTTTCTTTTCCATTATCACTTTTAAGAAATTTCTTAGCAATTTTCAATAAAAACCCAAAAACTCAAACGGTTAACTTTGGGTTGATTTTTTGGTCGATCCTTTCACCAAAAGTCAATTCAAAAAAGTCAACCCTAGATCAAAAGTTGTTTTTCACCCAAAAAGATATTAAATAACCTTAATTTCACTTTTGTCAAATTGATTTTTAAAAATATAAAATTTGACTCAAAAATCAATCTTTTAGAAAAAGTCAACTGAATGGTTGATTTTTGATTAAATCATTGACCAAAAAATTGAAAAGAAAAAATCTTCAAAATACTTTATTTTTCGTGTCAATTTGACTTTTGTGTCGAAAATTTTACAAACTTCAATTAAGAATTTTGTTTTTCGAATTTATCGATTTTAGGTTCTAAATCAATCAAAATAAAATTACTTTTTTTAGCCATAATTAGGTATAGTTCCTTGTATGACATTTGGTCTAAGGACTATTTCTAATCAGCGATCACCCAATCCTCTGATTCGGAGATCCATTTCCAAGGCCTCAAGCACTGATGCCTACGTCGATGAGTAGATCGGCTCTTTCTCTCCCTTGATTGGTGGCCAGCACTAATCATGTGAGGAGCCAATGTTCCCCGATCTACCCTTAGGTCCATTCCCAACTTAGGCGTGGTCAGGGTTTGGAGGATCAATCACCAAAGTATCTCGGCAACCTCACCTTTCACTAATGCTTCAAGGCCAATCCAATTGAGCTAGTTTGGTTCCAGATCATACCAGCGGTCCAGCTAGCTCTTAGGCATTCCATAGGTGGTCTAATATGATCCTTGAAGCCTTGATCTTGCTCTAGCAAAGGCAATTTTGTCTAATTGCATCAAAAATAGAAGATAAACACAAGAAGGTTGGTATCGAACTTGAATTCGATAAGGCAAGATCGGCATATCCAATCGGGGTTAGGATTCAAGTTTAGATCCAAGATGTTGAAGAAGTTATTTGATGATTTTCTGAGTTTGAAGTTCATTGAGGATGAACTTGAAATTGTTCGAATGTGATTAGTGTTGATTTATAATTTTTGTACCTTTGTGAGTAGCTTATTGTTTTGGTTTGATTGAGGTCCTAGACAAGCTTTTTTGACTTCAATCATTTCTAGACTTAGAAAACTGGCTTCAACACCTTCAATTTGATAGGTCGCATGCCTCAAACAGATGTCGTTTGGTCCTTGAAAAACACTTTGGAAATCAGTCAATTCTACAATAGTTTTAGATTAATTTTGTGTTTTGACTTGTTTCGATTTTTAAATTTTCTATTTTCATGTTAATTTTTGTGTTGGATTCTAGAAAATTTTTCTTCATGAGATTTGTTCTAAATTGCCTTGAGTATAACATATATATATATATAGGACTTTTCGAAGGTGTTTTGGTAAGCTAAAATCGCCTAGAACCAACCATATGTTGTTCTGCTCTGCACTGATCCGAGTTGCATTTTTGTGAAATTGAGCTTGTAGATGAGTCCATTTGGCTTCATGATTTTCATAAGACTTGAAATACATGTCGTGTGTGTTCTAATAATGTATGATTCACATGATTTGATCATCATTTAGTATACCAATTGCATGCTCAAGTACGTTAGGGTTCTGTTACAATTAAGACATTCCATAACATGCATCTGTTTTACTATTTTCATCTAGATTTATGTGATCTTAAGTAGGCTTTGATGTCTAAATGAAAAATATTTTTCATTTTGCATTCCACATATACAATTTTTCATTAGATTTTTCAAATGTCAATAGGTAATCAAAAGCAAGCATGTTCTATGATGTTTGTAATTGTTTAGGGGCTTATCATGAAGTCACTAAAACACACTTGTTTAAGTCTCTTAAAGACCGGATCATGCATCAATGCCTTCTCCACTTTTGAAGTGTGCATTACAAGCTTCGTCTTCATATATGATATGTCATAATTGAACATCATTTGGTATGTGAACGTCACGCATTAATTTGGCTAGTCGCAATTGAAAATCATTAAGCATGTCATTTTTGTTCCAAGTCATATTGCGATGTCAATGACTCGTATGTTTCTTTCACATCTCGACCTAGGGTTAGATGTTTTACCCAAATCATTGTCGCATCCAATTCTTCGTCGAATGCGAATTTCATGCCATTCATGCATTGTTTAAATGATCTTTTGAACTTCTAAACACAAACCGTGTTCTGTTTTTGTAAGTGGCTAACATATGCATTTTTACGAATATTGTTTTTCGAACATTGAATTGACCTGATTGAATTTGAAACCTTCCAAAAAGTTATAAGATTTGTCTAGATCTTTCCAATGCCATTGATTTTGTGCAATTTGGTTACCATTTTGACCCTTTTTTCCATTTTTCCAAATTAGGTTAGAATTCTTAGGATAAATTTAGAACCCTATTTTACCCCTGTTTAGTTAGTCTTTTGCTATTTTTTGTGATTATTTCAGTAGGGATTCTTGAGTTGAGCCCCTAACAAACTTTGTTAGTCACTCTTTGGACTACGTTACGGTGAAATTTTGTATATTTCAGACTCTATTTGATAGGTTAAATCTTGTAATGGTACTTTGCCCCACTGTTTTGTGAAATTTCTGATGCGATATTGAACTTTGTTGAATTTTTATAAATACTTGCGTGGCCCGTTTCAGAAAACTTTGTTAATGAATTTTGTTCCTTGTGATGTCATGCATTTTCCTAAGGACAAATCATCAATGGGTCATTTTCAATTTTCTTGATTTTTTTTTGTCTTATTGGTGATGTTTTGTTGTAAATCCTTATTGTGATTGTCTATCTAGATTTTTTTAGGACGCCTTGCATGTGGAATTAAGATTCATCATCTTCATGAAATCCATTCCAAATTCCCTAATTCTCATCGATTGAAAATTTCAATAAATGAAATTAAACTTTTGATGGCATTTTCTTCAACATTGATTTGAAAGGTCGATTTTGCATATCAAAATGGCTTTGGTATATGTGATGCTTCCAACATTAAATATTTTAGAATATTTCAAATGCTTGATTTGATATCGAGATAGTCAAGGTTTAAACCGTATTTAAAAGACTTGTGATGTCTATAAATGTATGATATACAAGTCCCAAACTAGCTTTGGCAACTAAATGCATTCAATAGCTGAGATGTTCCTCTGTGCAAATGTCTTCTTTTCCTTTCTCAACGTTTCAAACATATCTAGACCTTTTGAAGCATCACAAGAACTAGACACATACATGAAACTGCTCCATTTGTTAGAAATGCTCGTGATTGTAATTGGCGCTTGCTTATTGAATAAGTGATCCGCCATTAGCTCACTAAAATTGTTTGATTGTTAAAAAAAAAAAAAAAGGCCCGAGCGCTTGCTTGTATGTTTAATTCTTGTTGACGCATGTGGATGTTAGATGTATGTTTAGGTGCGATGCTTGATTTCATGGGTAAATCTTGGAATTCACCTAGAACATGTTCTAGGGATTTATAAAGGTTAATGACCATGCGAGAATACAAATGGTCACTAATGGTTGAGTCATAAAAATGAAATTAAGTAGATGTCTAGAAAGACCGACGCATGAATTGCAAAGGCCGACCCCAATGCCCTAATTGTTCATTTGTGCATATGATTTCACTCGTTGGGTCATTCTTGATTGCTCCTTGTGTTTTTGATTGTTTGTCATGAACAATTGTTTCTTTCCATTGTTTATACCTAGTTCTAGTTTTGAATTAAAATTAGATTAGATCCTTGGAGGTAGAGATCCCTGAAGACTTGAAGACAACGAAAGGTTGATGTCCTATTTGACTATGACATTGTATCATTCATCCTCGATATATGTTAGGTGTGATGCTTGATTTCATTGGTAAATCTTGGGATTCACCTAGATCATGTCCTAGGGATTTGTGAGCATTGGTGACTATGCGAAAACACAAATGATCACTAATTGCTATAAGTCATAAAAATGAAATTGGGTAGATGTCTAGAAAGACCGATGCATTAATTGCAAAGGCCGACCCCGAGGCCCTAATTGTTCATTGGTGCATATGATTTCATTTGTTTGGCCGTTCTTGATTTTTTTTTGTGTTTTATTTTTTTTATTTTTTTGTCATGAATGATTTTTTTTTTCCCTTGTATGTACCTAGTTCTAGCTTTAGATTAGAATTATATTAGATCCTTAGAGGTGGAGATCCCTCAAGACTTGAAGACGAAGGAGGTTGATGTCCTATCCAACCATGACATTGTATCATTCATCCTTGATATATGTTTCGGGTGGCTTCATTTGTATAAACACCCGATGAGTTATAGGTTCTTTTCTTTCTTTTTATTTCTTTTGAGCTTTAGGTAGCGTGTTAGATTTACCACTTTCTTTTTTTCTTGCTAGGTTGTTTACTTATCGTCTCATCTTTAAATTTAATTGTGTGCTTTCTTTTCTATCTCATAGATATAGAATTGCATGAAAACAACTATCCACACATGATCATTTAGTTTAGGTTCATCAATCCCAAAAAAGTAAAAAAATAAAAGTATGGACACCTTAGGTAATGCGACATACTTTTAGGTACCGAAATGACACAAATAAAAATATTATCAAAACCCAAGTCCGCAAACCTAGACATCTAATTGCGCAAAAATCAAAGGACAATTCCCGACCATCGATTGGGTTTTCTAGCCAATCTTCAAAAAATGAGGCTAGTGGCAACTCCCATCTTTATTAGGTTGACAAATAATTAGATCGAATATTAATTAAACATGTCATAAGGGGTATCGGCGTCAACAAGTTCACTATGGTCTAGCATACTCATTGTGGAAAGTTCCTAATGGATAAAGTGACGAGTACTAATAGAAGGGTTACCATGGTAAAAATACCTTGAAATTCGATATCCACACCCGACCTCCTCATCTGAGGCATGTCGCCCGTGTGGGTACGGATCACGACACCCCTCCACCGTTACATTGGGTACGAGCTTAGGAGAGCTCATGACCATCTATAAGGGAACTTACAATGGTTTGTTCTGAAAGGCACGCTGATGATGTCTTTTGGAATACGAACCATGAGGAAACTCTCATGGTCAAATATCCTTAAACCTGAGCTTTTCTCCCATCTATTTGGGCCTCGAGGTGGTCACATCGCAGCAAAAATTTCTAGTCAAAATTGATTGGATAGATTCAATTGATAAAATGTAAAAAAAAAAAAATTAGAAATTAATTGACACAATTAAAATGTTTAAGACCAAGTTGGTAAAAGTAAACTATGTTTGATTTTTTCAACAATTTTCTCGTGAGTCTCGAGCTTCGCATCAAATTTTCCTATGGTCTCTCTTCTGGGAAGAGGTCCTTCGAGAAGTGGTGAATGAAGCTAGACAATTTCCGGTGCTTGAAGTATTAGGGCAAGAAGTCCTTCCAGAACTCGTGCTTGTCCCCTACGACGAAGCTATCTCGGTCATCGCTCCACGTCGCCACAGAGTCCGTCTCCGGTCGGTGGCCCCACCTCGTTCAGCCCCTCCATCGAGCCGCCCCCTCCGCATGCCGAAGAACGGGACCACACATTATTTTACCATTGTTCCAGACGGCCACGTGATCCATCACCGTCTCCGTGCTTAATCGAATGTGATGAAATATTGCGGGTACTTATATTATAATAAACAAATATTATAATCTTATATTTTCAACGTAAGGGTTTACTCGTCAACAGTCAAACATCATGCGCCTGTCTTTGAATGGCAGACGCATCGCTGCAGTTGCGTTGGCGCACTCCCTCTGCATTATGCAAGATTCCTTTACTTGCTACCCACGAAAGCGGGAACAGATTGGTCGGGACCGAATTGGCTTGTTACTCAAGTCATGCGGCTGCCTTTGAATGGCAGAGACATCGCTGCAGTTGCGTTGACTGAGTTGCGCACTCCCTCTGCATTATGCAAGATTCCTTTACTTGCTACCCACGAAAGCGAGAACTGATTGGTCGGGACCGTCAAGTCGTGGGGTCCCTGTGGAAAGGAGGCTAATTCTAAGCGCCAGTCCCCTAGAAAATAGTCAATGGGATATCAATTAATAAAAAAACTAGTATAAAAGGTGGATCACATTACTTAAATCATACATTTCCTTGGGGAAAAAGAAACGAGGAAGATGGAAATCAAACTAAATTGGACAAGTTGTTATGTGAGGCCATACTTGGAAATTTACGAACAAAGTAAGGACAAAAAGTTGACGAAGTTATATAAGGAGGGAAGCTCACCTCAGTGATCGTAAAACCAAGCCGAGTTCAACTCATCTAGAAATGTCATTGGAGTCATCGTCCTCTAGTGAGAAGAAGCAAATGGGATACGCCGGATTCGAATTGGCCACAAAGCCACACGCAGTTTGCATTCCCTGCCCTGGACAAAGCCACATCGGCGCCATGCTCAAGCTAGCAAAGCTCCTCCATCACAAGGGCTTCCACATCTCCTTCGTCAACACCGAGTTCATCCACCGACGGCTCACCAGGGCCCGAGGCCCTGAGTTCGCAAGTGGAACGCCAAGTGACTTTCAGTTCCTGACGATCCCGGATGGTCTTCCTCCTTCGGACGCAGATGCGATACAGGACTTCCAGAAACTCAGCGACTCAATGAAGAACTATATGGCTGGTCCCATCGGCGATCTCATATCGAGCTTGGGCTCGAACCCAAGTGTCCCTCCAGTGACTTGCATCGTCTCGGACAATTTCATGACGTACGTGACGAGTCCTGCGTCTTCGAAATTTGGGATTCCGCTCATACACTTGTTCCCTATGCCCGGTTCTGCCATCATGGCGCTGAAACAATTGCGAGCCCTAAGAGAAAACGGTTTTGCACCACTCACAGGTAAAACACGTTTGAGTTTCTATTAATTTAAGCAACATATATATAGGTATTATCGTTATCATTATTGCAGTTTCCGAAGAGTTCACTTACTTTATGCTTTCATCATTCTATTATTGTATTTCACTTGACGAGGAATTACATATTATTCCATTCTCATGGAAATTAAACTTTTTGGTCAGATCATCTACCATTTTATGAATGCCTTTGATCGCACATGAAGAGAGTAAATCGCTGGAAATTAATTTTTCAGTTAGTACAAGCCGTTCCACATAGGACGCCGGCATCCATTTCAATAATTTTTGGTTAAATTGAAAAATTTAGAACTAAATTGGCATTCATACAAAATATTTATAACTTTTTTGGTAATTTTCCCTAAATTTGGAAGACTTGCATTGTATGTGATTTGTGACTTAGAATGCATTCAAAAATGAGAAAAGTCACCGTAATTAGATTTGTTGCCATTTGATGATTTTTGCATGCATGCAGATGAATCCCAATTGATGAACGGGTATGGGAACACCCCTATTGACTGGATCCCGGGAATGAAAAACGTGAGGCTGCGCGACATGCCTCACTTCTTCCGAATCACCGGCTCCGATGACACCTTGTTCAACTACAGTGCCGACATTGGTGACGGCACCGGTAACGCCTCGGCGACCATTGTCCACACCTTTGAGGTGCTTGAACCGGATGTGCTACATGCCCTCTCCTCAATGATCCCAAGGGTTTATGCGGTCGGACCACTTCACCTAATGATCGATCGAATCGCTCGAGAAAAATCATTTGCCTTGAAGCACATTGACTGCAATCTTTTGGAAGAGCACAACGAGTGCCTCCAGTGGTTGGACTTGAAGGAGCCAAAGTCTGTGATCTATGTGAACTTTGGGAGTATGGCGTCCATTACACATCAACAGTTGGCTGAATTTGCGATGGGACTGGCCAATAGCAATCACTATTTCTTGTGGGTCTTGAGGCCTGACATATTGAATGGAGACAAAGCAACTCTTCCTATAGAGTTTGTCGAGGAAACAAGAGAGAGAGGTTTTTTATCTGGATGGTGCCCGCAAGAGAGAGTGCTGTGCCATCCTTCAATTGGAGGTTTCTTGACACACTGTGGCTGGAACTCGACCATCGAGAGCTTGTCGGCCGGAGTTCCGATGCTGTGCTGGCCATGCTTCTCAGACCAACCGATGAATTGCAAGTATATATGTGATGATTGGGGGGTTGGGTTGGAGATGGATAGTAAGGTGAAGAGAGATGAAGTGGAGAGGCTTGTGAGGGAGTTGATGGAAGGAGAGGTGGGGAAGAAAATGAGACGTAAGGCCATGGAGTGGAAGAAGATGGCAGAAGAAGCGGCCGGTGAAAAAGGGTCCTCTTCCCAGAATTTGGACAAGTTGCTGGACGAGGTTTTGTTTAAGTAGTGTAATTTGATACCTTTTTTATGCGCTATGTTTCCTCCGTTTGTCATTGAAGTAAAGTCCCTTAATTGATTGAATTGCACGACTCAAATCAAATAGAAGAGTGTGCTTTCCATCCTGGCTGGTAAAGAAAGCTCTTATTGGTATGCAACACGATTGGCACTGTCTACAATACATCCGACGCACGCCGTGGGACTTTTCTATCACCTTTCGCGGGGGCACCTTATTATTCTCAATAACATTATACCACACTCATGAATTTGGTGATGCTGGATCTCAGCATTGCCACGGAAATATTGTAGATGCTAATTAATCGATTGAGAAGAGGTCGAAACGATATAAAGGGCTTATGTAATTTTATTGATACCTCCGAATGCCGGGTAGGGGAAAATGAGGTGAGAGTCAAGAATTGTTTTTTTCAGTTAGTAGATATAGGGTTTCTTACAATGCTATCTCATCTTTTAAAGATCATTTAAGGCGCATTTGGTAACGTTTCTGTTCCAAGGAACAACTTTTGAACAGAAATAGTTTTTTTTTTGTTTCTATTTCTGAGAACAATTTCTGAGTATAAGAACACTCTTGGTAAATGCAAAAAAAATTTCTATTTCGGGAATAGAAATGCATTTGGTAAACTTGTATAATTTTGTTGTTTCTTTTAATCTTTCAATATATTTTTTTTAACCACTAGGGTTTACTCTAGTGGCCACCCTTCCAACTTGGAAGGGGGAGGTGAGGGGTTCAAATCCTACCTTCTCGGGGGGATTGGGGTGGGGATGGATTAGTTTTAGGAGTGGGTTTTGTCACGCCCCGATCCTCGGGCACGCACACATCCTTCTACTTGGTCGATTTTAAAATGCGATATCCCAGGACTATGTATCGCCGACCCTTTCATTTATTAAGCACATGCGGAAGCGATTAAAATCCCTGCACAATAAAACGATGGGATAGAAAAGGGGGCCATATTTTTCATATTGAAACTTATAACCAAACTTTTATACAAAACACAAACCAATTCATAACTATTTACTTCAAAAGGAACTCTCAAGAGAAGATAGACTCTCAGTCCATCCCGGCGGCACTCAAGACCCCTCTCGGGATTATCTTCTTCTTCCAAAATCCTTCTTCTCAGGTTTCACCTCCGAGTTCTCCTTCTCAGACTCCTCCTCATCGGGTCCCGAAATGTTTTTCCCCAAACCGGGATGAGACTACGTCTCGGCCGAGTTCTACCCCACTAAGCCCGATTAGTAAACCATTATACTATAGGCTGCCTAAACACGCATAGGGCGAAGACGTACCTTAGCATCGATTCCACCCGCATATTAGCACGGTTCAAATAGATACCCAAACAATCACATCACTGATCGAAGCATCGATCAAATCGACCCAGTCGATTACATGTCAACAAGACCACTCACGGTCATTTCCATTCAATCAATCATTTCACAATATCAGATCAAAGCAATGATCAATCGACCTAGTCGATTACATGTTAACGAGGACCATTCCCCGGCCACTTCAGTTCAATCAGCCAATCCATGACAAACGAATCAAACCATATCGATGGTTTCATCTATACTCGATAATTAATCTCAACATTCCACTTCAACATTCCCACTCAAATATAGGCTCAAGGCGCTAGAGGTGACCCCAACACAAAGTCTCGCCATTGTGCGGTACTTAGTCCTTGACCACAAATAACAATAGTATAAGGCGCTAGAGGTAACTCACACGAAATCTCGCTATCGTGTAGTACTTAGTCCTTCACTACAAAATCAATAGTATAAGGCGCTAGAGGTAGCTCACACGAAATCTCACTATCGGGTAGTACTTAGTCCTTCACTATAAAATGCAATAGGGTAAGGCGCTAGAGGTGACTCACACGAGATCTTCCATCGTGTAGCACTTAGCCCTCCACTATGCATAACAATGCAGCAAGGCGCTAGAGGTAATTCCCATGCGACTCAAGTCGCCATGTAATACTTAGTCCTTAACTACAATAAGCAATGGTATGAGGCGCTAGAGGTAACTCACACGAAGTCTTCTACTTGTGTAGTACTTAGTCCTTTACCTGCTCACATGATCCATTGGGTTCCCTCCACACAACACACATCACATCAACTTCCAATAATCATCTTGCTTCAACTATAAGCCAACACACGATTAATCCCTCACGGCCCAATGACATTGTGCCTCGCACTGACTCGACCTCATTTCTTCGTATAAAACATATTCGATAAAATATCGTGCGTGGGCACACGGCTGGCCTTAGCCAAAATATAATATTTTCCTTTCCATAATTCCCACATTTTCTGTAGTCCATTCAAATATTGATGGCATCATCAACCGATGCCCGGTTATTTTTCAATTAATAACCAATGATTTTCCAATCAAAGAATAATTCACATCCTTCGCAAATAATTCAATTCAAGACAGATTAAAGCTCCATTAAATAAATGGACTTCACCACGACGATCGGCACGAAATTTCGGTCGTCGGCCATCTCAATCTTAATTTCCGAAAAATAAATAAATAATTAATTAATTTCGAAAATTAATAATTAATTTTAATAAATCCAATTTAGCTCAAATTAAAGCCTAATTAAATAAACGGGCTGCACCACGATCATCAGCATAAAAATTCGGCCATTAGCCATCCAAGTTGAATTTCCGGAAATAAATCATTAAATAATTAATTTCGAAAATAATATTTAAATACAAGAAATTCAATTTAGCTTAAAATAAAGCCCGATTAAATAAACGGACTTCACCACGGTCATCAGCATAATTTTCCGGTTCCAGATCATCTCAATTGAATTTTCGGAAAATAAATAAATAATTAATTTAATTCCGAAAAATAATATTTAAATGCCAAAAATCCCACTTAGGCCCGAATCACCAAATTGAAGCCCGATTAGGCGTCGAAAAATTCCCGAGACACTTCCAATAATTAGTAGACCACGTCTACTTGCTAATTGCGCAATCAATTTATCTAAATCACATCACATTTGACTAATAATTGCTAATTTATTCTAATCTAACAACCTAAACATAATTAATTAAAACTAAACCAACCTTAAAGCATAATTAATCGACTAATCCGGGATTAGTGAGATTACTCACCAAATCGCGCACAAATCGGATCAATCCGACGGCGGCGACGCGAGGAACGATTGTTCCCAAAGCACGGCCCGGGTTCGGGGCCCGGAAACGGCCCAAAAGCGGGCTTGAACCAGCTGGAAACCCACACGATGGGTTGCTGTTTTTGCTGCAAAACAGAGAGGAAGTGAGTTGGTTGGGGGCGGCAAGGGTTCGGGAAGGTAGGTGGCGGCTTGGCGAGGCCGAGCGGCGGCCCACGGTGGCCGGAGGCGGCTGGACAGGGGCGGAACCGAGCCGAACAGAGGCCAAACGGCCTGAACGGCGCACGACGAGGACGATGAGGCGCGAAGGGGTGGCGGCGGAGCGCACGGCGGCGAGCGGCGAACGTGCAGGCGTGCGCGGGCGTGCTGGACGAGCGGCGAGCGGGCGACGGTCTTCGGCGAGCTGTTGCCGTCTGCTCCTCCAGCTTCTGGTTTTGTTCGCACGAGCAGAGAGAGTCGCGAGAGAGAGTGCGGAAGTGAGAGAGAAGAAGAGATAAGAACATTTGACTAGTCAAAAGTGAAGAAAGGAGAAAGAGGGAGAGTAAAGTGGAAGACAGCAGGGGGCATTCGGTGGAGGGGATTCATGCACGAGGGAAAAGAAAAAGAGAGAGAAGGAGAGAGAGAGAGAGAGAGAGAAGAAAAGAAAGAATAAAATAAGAGGGAAAAGAGGAATGGTCAGCGTGGGGAGGGGGATTCGCACGAAGGGGAGGGGAGAGGAGAGAAGAGAGAGAAAAAGAAAGGGAGAGAAAGAAAAGATAAAACTTATATTGCTTTTCTTATTTTATTTTCATTTCTCTTTCCCATTCTAATTTCTTTTTAATCTTCAATTTTCCTCCGATAATTTCTTTATTGAAATTTCGGACTCGTTAATAATTTGACGGTCGATGAGACAGGGATCCTAAAAATGAATTGTGACACGCTCGAATATTCGATTTCCGAAATCGAATTCAATTTCCCTGGTTATAATCGATCGTACGCGATTTTAGTCCAATCCAACAAATTAGGTAGCTTTTAGGGATTTTACCGCGGATACATCCCTTAATGGCTTTACCCAATAGGTTAGTTAACTCGTGAGTGATCAGCTCAGAAAAAAAGGACCATAGGCACGTTGACGAAATGCCCATTTCACTTTATCGAAACGGGGTCGAATTTTAGGATGTCACAGGTTTCAACTCCTATGCCCTGCAAGGAGGCAATGCAAAAGTCTGAGAGTGAGAGTTAGAATATGAATAAAATAAGACCAACAAAAAAAAAAAAATCTTTCAATATTTTTATTATATTTTTCCCTTTTTTTCTTCTTTCTTTTTTTCCTTTTTTTTTTTTTTTTTATTCCTTCTTTCTCTTGGCCAGCGACTAGCTCAGCCTTGCTAGATTTGGGCAAGGCTGAGCCTCGCCGATAGCCTCAGTGGCCACCAACAAGGCTCGACCTCGCCCAGGCGACGTGAGGTAGGCCTCACCCTAGCTTAGGCTGGGCGAGCTCAAGTTCCCCTAGATTTGGCAAGGCCGAGCCTCGCCCAGCCACGATGAGGCTTAGGCTAACAAGTCTCACCATGGCTTGGCATCTCCAGGGGCCCTGGCGACGCTCTGGCGAGGTCACCGGCCCTCAAGAAGAAGAAGAAGAAGAAGAAGAAGAAGAATTGTTTCTCGGAATTGTTCCCGAACAAAAAAAATAGATTTTTTTCTTGGGAACAAAAGTTTTACCAAACGCATTTACTTCTTTTTTTTTTTCCCTGAAACAAAAGAACGGAAATTTGTATTCAAGGGAACAAAAACAAAATTTGCCAAACAGGCCCTTAGTGAACGGATAGGTCATTTGCATGGGGACAAAATTGGCTTATTATTTAGGTTCCATTTGTTTTGTAAAATAAAAAATGATGTGAAAAATATTTTCGCCTACAATGAATATAGTTTTTATTCATTCATTTTTATAAATGATATAAGCAATCATTTTTAGAAAAATTCTTTTTGTATAAAGAACCTATTTTAACAAATCTGATTTGGGTATGACTCCAGAAATTATTCATTTAATTGATTTTCTCGAAGTTAAAGAAATAATCAAACAAAGACCCACAATAGCATTTTACAAAAATCATTTTCAAAGAGTTTTTGTAAAACCTGTTATTGACACCTAAATTTTGACGCCTTGTTTAATCATTTATCACATTAAAAATTATGGGGTAATTTTATCCCCGAAAAAAAATATTAATTACATAGCATATAGTTTTAGGTACATTTATTTTTAATTTGCCTTTACAATGGGCCAGTGACAAATGGGTTTGAATTGATGGTTCAGAACTTTAATTAATGAGTTGGGTAAGCCCATGAAGGGAATAAATCAACCAAAACCTATATCCTCGATGAGATTTTACGGATTTATTTTTGTGAGATTTCAATTCAAAACAAATATTGCGTTCGGAAAAGCAAATATTGCGTTTGGAAAAACAAATATTGCGTTTGGAAGAGAAATCTTCGTGGATATCGATTTGGAAAAATTGAAACCCTAATTGGCGGCCTATAAATAAGTTGTTCGCGTAGGATTTTGAGGGCCACACAATTGAGAATACACAGCCACATGGAAAGAGGGAGGTCGGCAACATACAGAGAGAGACATAGGAAGCCTTCGTAGAAGACGAAAGGGGAGGCCGATCCATCATCAATATCGTGGGAATATTGTCCAAAAAGTCTTAAACCTATTACAATTTTGCCAATTCAGTCCTAAACTTTTTAATTTTGCCAATTGAGTCCTAAACATTTTCACTTCATGCCAATTCAGTCCATCCGGCCAATTTTGGCCGGAAAATATTGAAGTGGATGCCGACGGTGCCATGTAGGACTCCGGTGTTGACGTAGACAATTTTTAATGATTTTTAATAATTTTTAAATTTTTTGATTTTTTTATTATATGTTTTTCCCCCTTTGTTTTTCTTTTCTTTTCTTTTCTTTTTTTTTTTTTTTGGCTTTCTTGGCCTTTTTCCGTTGGCCGGCCACAGGCAACGGCTGGCCTCACCCACCATAGGCGAGGCCCGACCGGGCGAGGAGGAGCCTCGGCGAGGGCGACGTCGGGCGAGGCCGGCTTGGCCTGGGCAAGGGCCAACCTCGCCAGATCTGGCAAGGGGAGCCCTCGCCGGGGCTCGCCCTCGCCCAAGCGAGCATCGGCCTCGCCCGCACTAGATCCGCGGCCGGCCCTTACCCCCGGCCGGGTGACGGTGACGATTTTGCATTGATGAGGAGGGTGACGATGCCGATCACGAACGACGAGGAGAAGAAGAAGATGACGGCGAGAACCGCATGGAGGTGCAAACGCGAGACCACCCTATGAGATTCGGTGAGGATGGACTCGGATTGGGGGCATCTGCCACAAATTTACGCCAGCTTATCGGCGAATTGCGCCAGATTCTGCGTGATGAGGTCCCAGAGCTTGATCAGTGCCTCCATTTCTCCCCCCGCCAACCGAAGAACAATGCCCCCACCCTCCCCCTAGCACGGCTTGGCTCGGCTTGGCTTGAAGAAGAAGAAGCCTCCGACCTAGAGGCCCCACGATGCTACTATGGTGAGAAGCGGTGGCGAGGCCCCCAGATCTGGTCTGGGTGAGGTCGACGCTCGCTTGGGCGAGGGCGAGCCCCAGCGAGGCTGGCCCTCGCCCGGGCCAGGCCGGCCTCACCCGGCGTCGCCGTCGCCGTCGCCAGAGGAGCCCTCGCCCGGCTGGGCCTCACCTGTGGCGAGCGAGGCCAGCCGGCTAGCTGTGACCGGTGGCCAGCCATCGCCTGTGACCAGCCACCGGAAAAGGCCAAGAAAGCCAAAAAAAAAAAAAAAAAAAAGGGGAAAAACAGAAAAAAAAATCAAAAAAAATTAAAATTTCCATTTTTTAAAAAATTATTAAAATATTATTAAAAATTGTCCACGCGCCGCCGGCAGTCCTACGTGACACTGCTGGCATCCACGTCAGCATTTTTTGGCCAAAATTGGCTGGATGGACTAAATCGGCAAAAAGTAAAAAGGTTTAGGACTCAATTAGTAAAATTAAAAGATTTAAGACTAAATTGGCAAAAGTGCAATATGTTTAGGACTGAATTAGACAATTTTCCCTCAATATCGTATATTTGCATCCCACTGTCGTTCTTTTCCTAATTTTTTTTAAGTGTTATGCCTACATCTTCCACATCATAGAAAACGCCAAGGAGAGACCCTCGCATTCTAATTATTGACAATCCTAAGAGGCTTTACGGCGAGTAATCAGGGAACAAATAGAAAATCTCACTGTTTAGAGTGATTCAAGCTTATTGCCAAGTTTCCAGTGATGCCCTCATTAGTTGCCGTGTTGGTCTTTCGCAATATTGCCGCACCAAGCGAGTTCCTTCGAGCCCTGCCGCACCACCTCGACAAGCTGCTGTCCTGTCCCAACGAGAGCCGCCCGTTGACTTGACGCTGAGCCTGAGCTGTCGTCGAGCTGGTCCTATTCCCTGCGAAGTTTCTGTTTTGTAGGTCCATTGGCACGAACCGCTGTCACCACTCGCTGCCGTTCACCGTTGCCCTGCCATGTTGAGCCGTGAAAATCCGACGTGAGCTGCTCTGACGCCGTCCTTTGGCCCGATGCCAAGACAAGCGGCCGTCCCGTTGAGTTCGGTCAAAATTCAGCAAACATCCGAGTGACTAAAATTTGCGCAAGAGAAGGCACACGTTCTTTGAGTAAAGGAGGACGCATACATTGAAAGGGGGAGGATTTCGCACACTTATTTTATAAATTTGGAGCCACTTGGCCATTCTATCACGTGTAGAGTTTTTTAGCAGGATTTTTGATGAATCCAGAGCAAGTGGCAGCCCCTGGACGTTCCTCCCACATCAGCACCATGTCCTTGTAACAATCCAAGTGCGTCATTGAATAGTCCAGGCGAACTTCACCAGCACGTTTGCTGATCCGACGATCCCTGTATTGCCGCAGGCCACTACCACGACGAAAGTTATTGTTTTGCAGGTCGCCTCTCGAAGTTTACGTGTAGATTGTTGAACCAACCACAATTTGTGACTACTCGCGGAGCTAGAACCTTTGTTGCGCGTGATTCAAGTTGCAATCGCGAGCCCCATCGTGACGATCAATACAGCAGCAGCCATTGAGCCGAGCATATGCAGGCTACCGCCATTCGTCGTTTGTCCGAACTCGACAACGTGGTCCACGTGACACCAAATATTAGGTAATAATCTCTTTTAATTCGATTTTCATATATCCTTATTGCCTAATTTATGGGATTATCTCGTATGAATATTTGAATGATACCATCATATTCACAAAATATCGATTAGCCTTTTAAATTGGGAAATCTTCCTAATTTCGCAACGTACATATGATTGACGGTCCGATTTCATGCTAGAAATACAACCCACAATCGTACGGAAAAATCATCAATCCGATCTCACGCTTGAGATACGATTCGTGATTTTATTTTAAAATTGGCCAATCCGATCTCATGTGCGAGATACGATTCGTCAATTTATTTCCCAAAATTAAATGGACAAGGATGATATCTTGCTTGATATGGTGCCATGTTATTTTTTATGCCTTTATTTGATTGCTCCCGTAAAAGAAAAACCCAAAAAATATATATTTGAGTTAGAATATTACTTGTTTTAGGGTTATTTTGCATGTTTAGAATATGAAATTTATTTATCTCGAATTCCTTAAATAAAATCCAAAAAAGATGCATTCACTTAGGATGTTAGTTTTTTTTTTAAATATATATTGCACGTTTAATTATTTGGCAATTTTAATTTTGAATTTCATAAAAGAAAATAAAAAAAAATTAGAATTAGGACATTCTTTGCACGTCATTGCATATTAGGGTAGATTGCATGCTTATTAAGAAAATAAAAATTATGTGCACGTCATATAGAATTACGTTCATGAAATGCACGTTATTTAGTGATTGTTGCTAGGTTCATTTAATTAGAAATTGCTTATCATTAGAGTTAAGTCAATAGATTAATTTAGATTACACATTTAATTATTGCATTTCTTTTACTCCTGTCATATAGTTTAGGTTATACTGCTATGTCACATCATTTCATGTTAGATTAGTAGCATGCATTGCATAAAGTATGATTCTCATTTAATTAAGTGAAAAAAAAAATTGTGTTAATTAGAAATCATATCTAAAGTTGTTGATATGAATTTCGATCTAACACTGCAGATACTTTCGTTGTCATGAGGTAAGTCCTGCTATTTATTCACTGCTTTAACTGAGTGTTAAATTAGTGGTTTGCGCACCTACATGAATACCTCACATGTTATGGAGATAAATTGAAATCAATTCAAGCTGCTTGCCAAACACTTTTTCAAAATAAAAAAGAAAGGTACCAAAAGGGCATTAGAGAAATCTAGCATAACCAAGTCTCCGAATTCACAATATCTGGTTCATAGGAATAAAGTAAATCTCTCGTTACTTTACTTGGGTTTCTAATTGACCCACAAAAAATAGATTAGTGGCGACTTCTGATTGAAAAATCAATTGCATGTTAAGAATTTGAACCTAAGTCGCGAATTGATATGGACTTGGGAGAGCTCAGCTAAGTTAGACTTAGTAGTCCATTAGCCTAATTTTAGGTGGTGCACCCGAAATTTAGGTCGCGACACCTATTGGCCAAAGTGCTCTCAAATGTTCAAAGTGTAACAACTCTGAACATTTTGAGAAGGAATGTCCCAAAGTTTGGAGACCTGTTAAGAGAGATTAAGCAAAGAATGTTTTTAATATTAACTCTCCTGGACCCAAGAAAAATTGTGTACTAAAAAAAGCTTGAGTTTTTCTTTTAATCACATGTCACTATTAAGAAGAAGATCAAGTGGTATTTTGATAGTGGCTATTCGAGACACATGACTGGAAATTCGAGCTAATTTGTAAAGCTTGTTCAAATGAATGGTGGAAAAATTTCCTTTAGTGAGAACAACAAATGAAGAATTGTAGGTTGTAGAACTGTGAAGATTGAAAGCTTGACTATCCACAATGTCTCCTTGGTGAAAGGTCTGAATTACAATCTATTCAGCATTAGTCAACTCTGCGATATAGATTCCAAATGAATTTCCAAGAAGGCATCTGATCAGGAACAAGTAAAGATCTATCTCAATCTTTCACTGGACAAAGGTATGGGAATATTTACTTTCTGGATATAAAACTAGAAAATTCTCAGTGTCTTATATCCATTCAAGATAAAGCATATCTTTGGCATCGAAAGCTTGGCCATGTTAACATGAAGCATATTGCCAAGATTTCTTCCAAGAAGCTTGTTCGCGGTCTCCCCAACATGGCTTATCAAAAGTCTTATTTATGCACTCCTTGTGTTTTGGGAAAATAAGTTATAAATTCTTTTAAATCTGTAAATCAAGTTTTTACTAATCGAGCTTTGCAACTTCTACACATTGACCTCTTTGAACCAATAAGAACTCAAAGTATTGGTAGGAAGAAATACTTCCTAGTAATTGAGGATGATTATTCTCACTTTACTTGGGTTTACTTTCTAGCAAATAAGTCTGAAGCCTTCCCTCACTTCTCAAAATTTGCCAAGAATGTTCAAAATGAAAAATGATATGGTATTTTGAACATACGAACAAACCATGGAGGTAAGTTTGAAAATTAAAATTTTGCGAAGTTCTGTGATGAATCTGGTTTCCATCATGTTTTCTCTTCTCCATACACTCCGGAATAAAATGTGGTTGTGAAAAGAAAGAAGAGATCCTTGCAAGAGATGGCAAGAACCCTCTTAATTGAGAGCAAAATTTCCTCTTAATTTTGAGCTGAAGCAGTTTCCACATCTTACTACATCATCAATAGAGTGTTCTTGAGGCCTATTCTAGAGAAAACTCATTATGAAGTGTTTAAAGGGAAGAAGTCAAATATTTCTTACTTTCATGTGTTTGGCTATAAGTGTTATGTTTTGAAAAATACAAATGATCGAACTAGGAAGTTTGAAGAAAGATTAGACGAAGGAATATTCTTTGGCTACTCTACCTTAAGCAAAGCATATAGAGTTTTCAACAAAAAGACTCAATCTGTGGAAAAATCTTTGAACGTCAAGTTTCAAGATTATATACAGAATCAATTGGACCAAACTTAACTTGAAGAATCCGAATCTACTCCAGACTTTACAAAGTCCACGTCCCCTAAAGTAGTACAAACTTCTGAAGATTAGCAACAAGTAGAACTAGAAGAATCAACTGAAGCAGAGGATCAACAGACTATTAAACCAACCAACAACTGGAAGCATAAGTCAAGTCATCCTAAAGAACTCATCATTGGCAATATTGATGAAGGAATTTGCACTAGATCCAAAAGACGAAAAGAGTCTAGTGCTTTAACACTTATTTCTGAGATAGAACCCAAAAGTGTTGAAAAAGCCCTAACTGATGAAAGCTGAATCGAAGTTATGCAAGAAGAGTTTAAACAGTTCAGCATCAATGATGTTTGGGAACTAATTCCTAAACCTAAAGGTAAGTATATTATTAGGACTAAATGAGTTTTTAGGAACAAGATGGACAAGAAATGTAAAGTGGTCAGGAACAAAGCAAGACTCGTGGCCAAATGATACACACAAGAAGAAGGAATAGACTATAACGAGACCTATGCACCAGTAGCGAGGTTAGAAGTAATTAGATTATTACTTGCTTTTACTTGCTATAAAGATTTCAAGTTATTCCAAATGGATGTAAAGAGTGCCTTTCTAAATGGATTTATCAAAGAATAAATCTATGTAGAATAACCATTGGGTTTTGAAGATCTAAGAAAGCCAGACTTAGTCTATAGATTAAAAAAGGCCTTATATGGACTGAAGCAAGTACCTCAAGCCTGGTATGAAAGGTTAAGTAAATCCTAACCCAAAATGATTTTGTTAAAGGAAATGTAGATACTACTTTATTCATAAAAAGAGAGGGTAAAGATTTTCTACTAGTTCAAATTTATGTTGATGATATTATCTTAGATCCCTTAATGAAAATCTATGCAAAAAATTCTCTAGATGTATGCAAGATGAATTCGAGATGAGTATAATTGGTGAGTTAACTTTCTTTCTAGGATTGTAAGTTAGACAATCGAAGAAATGTATCTTTGTTCACCAAGAGAAGTATGCAAAAGATCTTATCAAGAAATTTGGATTGGAGAATTGTAAAAAGACAGAGACACCAATGTCAAGTTCTTCAAAACTAGACAAAGATGAAGGAGGAAAGAAAGTAGACCGTAGGCTTTACAGGAGCATTATTAGTTCACTACTTTACCTTACTGCATCTAAACCTGACATTTTGTTTAGTGTTTGCATATGTGCTAGATTTCAATCAAATCCCAAATAATCTAATTTAAGTGCTGCAAAACGCATTATCAAATATATTGCAACTACTCCAAAGCTAAGTCTGTAGTATCCCAAAAAATGAGACTTTACTCTCATTGGATATTCAGATGTAGATTTAGTAGGTTGTAAAGTTGATAGAAAGAGTACTTTTGGTACTTGTCAACTGCTGAACAACAAGCTGGTGTCTTGGTTCTCAAAGAAGTAGAGTACTCTAACTCTATCAATAGCAAAAGCAGAGTATGTGGCTCTTGAGAATTGTTGTTCTCAAATTTTATGGATAAGACAATAGGTAAGAGACTTTGAAATTGAAGAATCGTGTACCAAGATCAAATGTGACAATACCAATACTATTAATCTCACGAAGAATCCAATCATTCATTTAAAATGTAGATTCGGCATCATTTCATATGAGATCATGTTCAAAATGGAGAAATTATGATTCAGTTCATTAACTCAAAGAATCAATTGGTAGACATATTTACAAAACCACTAGAGAAAAATCTATTTGAGTCTATTCGCACCAGACTGAATATCATATTTTCTACCAATTAAAGTCTGAAGTTGGTAAGACTCAGAATATCCAGAAATTACATCTGTAAGTTAATATCTTCTCATTGCAAGTAATTTAATTTTAGCATAAACATTTCGACAAGGTATGTCTGATTTTTAAATTGTTACTAGTCCATTTTTGGTAATTATCTTTTTCAAATTTTTGAATTTTTGGTAGTTTTTATTTTTGAAAAAGGTAGTTTACTTTTTCCTTTTGGAACGGTTCGTATACCCCGTTTCACTTGCTTTATATACTGTCGAGTCATTCTTCTCCATTTACGTTTTTTCAAACCCTAGAATAGAGAATTCCTACTCTCTCACTTTTACTCTCAAGTTTGCTCTACAAGTTTTCACATTTTTCAAACGAACGAGTTCAAGAAATCCTCCTCGACTATGAAGATATTTTCCAAAGGAAATCGTCTCGGATTAGGATTCTTTAAAGGTGAACTTGAGGGAGAAGCTGACTCTCATTCAACTTGAAAGATTTTGCTCTGAGACTTCTGTCGCTTACCCTGAATTAATTACATATTTCTATTCGAACTTGTCATTTCTTGACACGAATAGATTTCATTTTACTGTGAGGGAAAAAGAGTTCGTGGTGGATGTGGACACATTGGCGGATGTTATTGGTGTGGAAAAAGGGAGTTTCCAACCAATAAACGTGATTGTTGGTCATGCAACAAGTTTTCTTGTGAAAGACAGACTTTTTGAGGGCAGCATTATCTATTCCAAAATGACTGCCTCCAAAATTTTGCTACACAAGGTTGTGATCAATTGCATCCAACCCAAGTCAACCTCCAAGACAGATGTCTCTTTCTGAAGCAAAACTGATGTTCGCCATCTATAATGGGATGAAGTTCTCGCTACCACACACAATCCTTATGCACATGTACAGGACTGTTGTGAAGGATAAGGGACAACTCCCTTACTCAGTGCTAGTCACCAAATTGTTCAAACATTTTCAAATTCAGTTTCCAGCATCTCTCTGTGTTCGAACCATTGCCCTTATGGTTATAGGACTGAAGATGGTATCAAAAATGAGACTAAAGGAATTGAACAGAGCTTTGGAGCGCTTGAAAGAAAAGTCCCCCAGCAAAATAAAACAAGACTCTGCCGCAAAGAAAAGAAAAGGCAAGGAGCCTATGAGTGCACCTATTAAGAAGAGAAGAACATTTATCTTGCAATACGAAGATAATGAGGATGATCTCACTCTCTCTAAATTTGCCTTGAAAAATCTTCGGAGTTTTGTTAGTTTTGAGTAGCCGTAGGGTAGAGAGGAAAGAAGACGAGAAGAAATAGAGCAGAGAAGTGAAGGAAGAGAAGAGAGAAGAGAAGGAAGTGAAGGAAGAAGAGCAGATGAAAGAGAAAGAGAAAGAACAGAAGCAAAAGAAATAGAAGCAAAAGAGGAAGAGAGTCCATATGACTCTGTTGAACCCACTTTTGCAATTTCCTTGTCAAAGGATTCTGAGAAGACTAGTAGTGGAACTACGGAGATGCAAGAGAAGAAGAACATCACTTGGGTGTTGATAAAGAACAAGAAGAAGATTTTCCTTCTCCACTTGTAGGCACGAAAACAGGGGGAGCATAAAATAGCTAATATTGAGGCACCCTTTCCAATTGGTCAGTGAAGCTAAATTTGTGAACTTGCGATGTAGGTGAATGACGGGACACTGTTCTTGGCATAACATCCCGGAGGGGATGAAATTTTGATTGCGTTGACCAGTTAGTTTGTGCTGCACAATTGATCTACAGTCCTGAATTCAGGTTCTTGCCATCAGAGACAGAGAGAAAAAGAAAAGAGAGGATTAAGATCTTCATGCTCTGGACAGGATTGCTATATTTGCAGTAATAACCTCATTCTCTCTCAATTTGTGCACGAACAGATGGAACCAGCGATTTCAAAGAGGCAGGTCAAGGCGATACTGGGAGAGACAATGAGAAAATTCTAATCAGGTGAGATGGATGCCTCAACCGTCGCCCAAAAGCGGACTTATGTGCCGCCACGGGCAACCCAATCCTGCTAAGACCATGCAATCTAGATCGATGTGTTGCAGCTTCTTGCACCTTTGTTGATTCTCGGGTTAGCTTCCACAGTCCGACTGTACAACGATAAAGAATATTACAGAGTTTGTATGGATGTCCAACATTCCTTCTTGAGGGGTCTATTTTTCTGCATATAATTGAGGATAAGCAGGGTGGTTAGTGCCAACTGGCTAACTGGATGGTGATCATCGTATGAGGAGAAAGTCCTTAGATTGTGCAACAATACTCCCTCTTCTTTGACTTTTGACAGTTTCTACTTAAGCTTCTGGTTTATGTCCAAATTTCCATCGTTTGGCTTCATACTTAAGTTTTCATCTGTCTCTATTAGTTAGATCTTCATGTCCATAATACTCATGCCTGATCACAGCCTGCACATTCTCTATTCATTGAAAGTCGCAAGGATAGGCCTAAAATAGCATCACTCGGACATGCATATCCGTATGAGAGTCAACAAGGGCAAATCTTAAAAGTACAGACTTATTCAAAGAGGGAGGTTAAATTGCATACTTAAAAAAGTTACTTGGAATGCGTCAGCACATAAATAAAGCTACTTTGCTGATGAAACCAAGCAACTTACACGCATCAGACACAGATCAAAACGAACAAGCCAATCTCTAAAGTTTAGAAGCCGCATCCTTGTCCAGAAACCAAGTTAACTCCCCCTCGGGTGTCACCATTTGTGCAGGTAACTTTTTGGCATCCCCACTGTTCCCTAATGCAGTGTGCACGGCATCCACTACACCAGTCCCCGCAACCACGAGAGCGATGTACTCGGATGAATTGATCACTGGGAAAGTGAAAGTGATTCGTTGCGGAGGCGGTTTTGGCGAGTCCTTGATGAAAGTGACCCACCTCTCTTTCTCTTCGAGGAGAGGATGCCCTGGGAACAGAGATGCCACGTGACCATCGGGTCCCATGCCGAGCAGCATCAGATCAAACTTTGGGAATTTGCTAGCAGCTGATGGAGCTAATACACCGCTCTCGACTAAGTACCTTAGACAGGCCTCATAATCGTCAGCTGCACCTTCAGCTGACAGCGTATCGTTAATGGCATAAACATTTTCAGGAACAACCGGTACCTGAAGGAAGCACAGATGATGAGGTTGCTTCATTAAAATTGAGCAAACATTTCATCTTTGTAAGGAGAAACCTTTCCTCAGATCGAAGTACCAAGATTTGGGTCTTATCTAAATCAAGCTAAGAATTATCAGCTTATTCATATCTCAAACTGCTAATCATGCATCTTCCACATTGCGAGAAATCTGAATAGCTAATGAGAGTCCTATTTTCCCTCGAACGAGCATTCATCCTTATGAGTGATGGTCCAATCTTTCTGGATCAGGGCAATTTATTCTTCTCAAGGGTTCATGGTGGTGAATCTGATAAGCTCTAACAACCATGTAAACACGTAATTATCTGCTAATAGATGATGGTCCAAGATATGAAATAAGAATTTATTGTTTCGTGCCTAGTCAAAATGGAGGCCTTTTACCTTGGAGAGTAAACCATCGCAGGCAAGCTTGTAGTTGCTGTCAGGATGAGTCTTAGGAACCACCCTCTCGTCTAACCAAAAGACATGCCATTTCGACCATTCGACCGATTCAACGTACGGCGGCTCCGCCAGTTTCCTGAAAAAATTCCGGGCATGAGCATTTACAATAACTCGAAACACATCGCAGAAATTATATCCAAACTAGCCTTATGCACACTTCATCACCAAATAAATCGGACTTGATACTAAAGCACATTAGAGTTCCTGGTGATCTCCAAATCAGCTTGCGCAATCTACGGTCTATCGATATTGGCAGCACTAAGACGACAAGAGTCCGCCCGATATAGCCGGCCTTGAGGCCTTGTCATTATAACCGCGCGTTTGTTGATGCATAGAGAATTGGAAGATTCACGGACTTAATTCAAGAAAATGGAGAGTGCACCTGAGGAGGTCGATGAGATAGCCTCCGGAGAGAACGACGGTGAAGAGCCCTTTCTCTCGGACAAACTTATCGGAGAGATCGGCAACGTACTTGGCGAGAGCCGCTGCCAATTCCTCCTCCGAAACCAACACCTCCACCTTCCTCTTCGCCGGCACCGTCGCGGGCACAGTCTCAGCCATTGAATTCCTGTGTTTGTCCCTGGTTTTGCCGAACGAAGGCCGGAAGGGAGTTGATTTCGGAGGAGAGGTTTGAAGGTTAGCTAGGGATGCTTCTTGGTAAGGAAGGAGCAATAGCGCCACGTCATGTCACGCTTAAAGCATATGCTCTTTGTTAATGGACTCCGGCGTGCAGAAATGACACTGACAGGCGCTTCCCACGTGGTAAATGGAGCACTTCCCTTGGCTTAGGATGAGTTTTATTTCACGAAAAAAGTCAAAACTAATAAAAGATATTTTCGAAAAATAATCATTTACAAAAATAAAAGAATGAAATATATTTTCATTGCCTATGAAAATAGTTAGGCATGAATTATTGTTGATGTTGATTAATTTTTCTAAACAATAAAACCAATCATTTTTTCAGAAAATGTTGTGCGAAAAGCAACCCTATTTCCACCTCTCATACAACTAAATCTACCTTATTAAAATTGCCCTTTATCATTTAATTACAATTTAAAGTGCATGTCACAAAGCTCCTTGAGGAAATGCTGTGATGTTTGGCAATCCATCTTAAGGAGCTCGCCCATTGAGAAAATGCAAAATAATTTAATCTAAAGGATTGTAAGCAAATGTAAAGGTTGTTTGGTAAACTATACTTTGAGAATCAATTTTGAAAGAAATGTCGTTTGACAGAAAATACATTTGAAAAACTCTTTAGATTATTAATATTAGTTTTTTAAATTTTATTTGTTTAGATACTCGATGCTAGTAATGCTAGTAGAGACTAGCATCGAAGACCAACATTAGGCTTTTAGTATTTGACCTAATGTTAAAACTAAACTTCTTCTTCCAAAACTATCTTCTTCAATTTTATTTTATTTTTTAATTTTGTCCTTGTTACTATTCATCTCTTCTTGAGAAAGGGCAACCACTGAGAGCGGCTGTTGAGGGTGGCCAGCGAGGGTTTGATTAGGCAAGCGAAGGGTTGAGGAGAGGTTGGCAAGGCATCGGCAGAGTCATGGGAGGGCTGCCTAGGTCGCACGACCCCAATCATGGCCGCCTAAGTTCATATGATCCTCGCTTGGGGTTGTGCGACTTTGGGCAATAGCCTCTAGCACTAGCTAGATCTTGCCGGCAACCTTTGCCCTTCGCTAGAGGGTTTTTTTTTTTTTTTAAGCATAAAAATTAGAATCGCCGGTGTTCTTGTCGCTTGCTTGAGGAATCTTAGGTACTTTTTCTGACCGCACTACCTTGCGCTCGTACTTTCAAAAAGTTCACACAACTCTGTGTTAGGAAAATAAATATAAGGAAAAAAAAAACAAAAGAACACGAGTATGGCCTTTTCGGGTCAGCAAGAGAAACGTAAGAGCGGTGAAAAATTGGACATTTGACGATTTGGTCAATCTAAAAAAATCAACTTGAGCTTATAACATAATATAAGAAAAATTTAGCTCATCAGAAAAGGATTAAGGGAGATTTTTAATTTGAATTTGGAAAGAATGAAGGTTTTAAGGGATCAATGAATTTGTAATTGAAGTGCTAGATATGTGATCGATTTACTATTGAATGATAATTTTCCCTTGATTGATATCAATGGAGGAAATTGTCCAATCTATCTTAATCTTATTTGACAAAAGTCAATTCAATCCTAATTTTCTTTTAAATATTTGCCAATCCCATACTAAATCTTTGTGCAAAATTCTGTATAATCTTTCTGGTAATTTTTTTTTGGAAATCACTTGGAAATCACTGAGGCGGTGATATACCACGTATGACGGCCAATGATGAGTGGACAAGAACATTAGTAATTTTCGATGAAAATTGATTGTAGAGGGCAAAATTGAAATATCATATAGAGGTGTAAGATTAAATTGTTAAAATTGAAAAATTTATAATTGAATTCACGTTCCTATGACAGATTTAAGATTGGTTGGGTAATTTCTCCTTATAACGCGGGATAAGTGCATACTGTACACAATTCTATTCAAGTCTCTCTTCAAAAGGGTGGTGGTAAATAAGATTATTATTCGCAATTCGTTTTGGAAAAGTGTGCTTTTGTTGACTTTTTCCTTATTATTATTCGGTAGACGTGCTCAATTAATACGGTCAACATGAAGCGGCTAATCCATTGAACGTGTCCACCTTGTTGAATGAGAACCAACCAAGGGCCTAATTTTCAAACTACGCTCTCTTAGTTTCCTCCGTATCAAAGCGTGTAGGCCGAGCACATTTTGACTAGCCCCTTTAGTATCATATGACGTCCATTGTCTTTTACATGACTTGATTAGGATGAAATCAAGACGGACTCGGCGCAGTCAACGCAAAACTCGGGTTGAATATAGGAGCAATCATTGAGACCTGCTCGAGCTCGCAAGATTTACGGTCAATAAGTATTAGGTTTGTGTGGACTTCGTGCTACTAACAGAATAAAGAGTGGATACGACAGAGTCAGAAATTAGAACAAATGCCATCCACAGGCCCAACCATCTATGTCATACCAGATCCCGAAAGCCTTATGGAATGAAATATGGAAGCTAAAAACATGTCCCAAAGTCAAATTTCTCATATGGAGCATATGTAACAATGCATTGCTTACCAAAGAGTGTTTATTCAAGATGATGATGGTACCTGAGCCTATTTGTGCAATATGTGGCCAACAACTGGAGATGGTGGAACACCTCTTCCTAATGTGCAGCTGGACAAGAGACGTGTGGTGTTAGACCCCATATTAGCAATAGACATCTCCCCAATGGAAATCACACGCATAGACAAATGGATGTCGGATACTCTTACCTCAAAGGTCGACTACTGGGATAAGCTTTTGTTGCTAGAGTACTATGGCAAATTTGGAAGGATGGTCTTACGAGCTCAACCACCACAACCAAGATTGATCCTAGAGGAAGGTACCCTAGAATCTCATCTCTACCGAAAGTGGCATCTACATGAAGAAGACCCGAACATCAGCAAACATTCACACCCCGAACCATGGATGCAAATGAAGAACCAAATTTGGAAAATAAATGTGGACAGCTCTTGGTGCAGCTCATCCATGACTGGATCAGTGGCTGTGACCTACAGAAACAAGCATGGCGTTCTCGTTGATGGTCTTGCGAAGCTGATCCACGCTACTTCGACTCTGGTGGCGGAAACCCTAGCTGTGAGAGAGGGGCTGCTCTGGTTGAAGAAGATGCTGGACACAGAACACCCACGAACTGAGCTCAGTTCACTTTCTGATCTGTACTTTCTCTTTGCTTCAAATAATTTAGTGGCTGTTGAAAGCATTATGGGACAAAGGGAAGCACCACGGGCTGCCAAATCCCTCATTAGCGACCGCACCTTTCTGTTGGGCCTTTATCCTCAAGCGCGGCTTATCTTTTAGCCTAGAGAAGCCAACCAAGCGGCTGATTGGATAGCGAGGCCCATCGTACTAGCTCTCTCCCACCAAGTTGGATTGATAATCTTCTTCACCCTCTTCGCTTAATCCATGCTTAGATGTTGAATCTACTTGTTATCCGTTTTTTGGCGAGTAATGAAAACTACTTATTTCGACAAAAAAAAAAAACAGAATTTTAGGAGGTGGACACATGCTGTCCTCTAGATTGGCCTAATTGATGCGCATGTGTTTTGCTCGTTTGAATTTCTCTCTATCGGTAACTATGGGCACAAACGCATATTTCTGACTATTTAAAGATGCATTGGTTAATTTCAAGTTGCCTACACATGTGGCTTTAATCAGAGCACGCAGTCGACGGGATTTTAACATACCACCTCTAGTTTCCTAACTGAAAATCATGCCCGACGCTCCAACTGGCTGAGCTAATCAATTCTTCGGGACTTCCGGAGAAAGAAAACTTGCTAAAAAAATCTTCCTGGAGGGATGATCTTTTCGTCGCACGATCACAAATATCAGTTTCCAATCCAATTGTCGACCCATTCGGCTTTCTTGATTCGATCTCGTCCCTCCTGGTCGCGGACAGAGAATGCAATCTGACCAGCATCGATGTACCATTCCCCACCAGAAGTGCGTGGAATTAGTCATGGGATGGAGACATTTTCCTTTCCCCTTCTGCTATCCTATGACATCTTTAAGAGCTCGCCCACAAAAATATCTACCAATTTCCAAGATCTGCTCATTGATTATATTGTCCTTATTGAAATCCCACCGGATCCACTCAATTAATTCGACGGAGTGATGACTCCATTCACTAAAATTTCGTGGTCCGTGTTTACCATATCCCTTTTTAAAAATATCTCCGGCCCTTTGACTTGAGACAAGGATGAGGGAACTATCGCCCTTGTCCAAGAAGTTGCCGATGTACTAAGTTCTTGCGACCCAATTGTTATCTGTTACTATTGGTTGGACCACCTTGAGCAATTTCTTTAGAGAATGTTTAGGTTCTTGTGAAAATAAAACTAGAATCTTCTGTCGGACTCGAGTTTTGCGCGTTTTGGATGTGTCCATCCCCGAATGCTCGAATGGTGGTCGGATAGTGAGGGTACAATGAACACCACGTATTTTCTCAAGACGAACAACCCGAGATAAATAGTATATTCTTATCCAGCTTGGACCATGGAGTTGCTTGCTTAGTTTCCCTTATGAGCTTGGTACCGCCTGAGCTCGACCAAAGATTTTAAGGCCCAGCCTAGCCCCTCCAAGGCTCCAACCCACTGACTGAGCACGGTTGAATGGTATCTACACACAAACAATGATCTCTCTATTGGAAATTTCCTATAATATGGACTTACATTAATTAATTAATTTTCTATTTTAAATAATCGAGTTAACAGATATTTCAATATTTGTTAAATATTATTGAATTGGGTTTTGACATTTATTGATAACGGGCTTAGTTGAGCAGCAAAGTATAGGCCATTGTGTTAAAGTGAAGCCCGCAATGGAAATGGCTGGCTGGGTTGACGATATATTGATTAGGGTTTACTGGTTCCTCTCTAAATTTATAAAATGGTAGGTCCTATAAAATGGTAGGTTATACTTATCAACTGCTAGAATCCCATTGAAAGTTGTTATATTGAGATAGGTTATAAAGAGAAAGATCTAGTATTCTGATAGATTTTTTTTTACCAGATTGATATATATATTTTTTTTAAGTAAAGCAATGGTTCAAACATGTACTTTTTATTCTGCTATGCTTATCGATTTCGGTGTTTTACAGTCATATACAGATCCAATTCTTCTTGATTGATTAGTTGCTTTTGTAAATAATTTTCTACACGTGGTATCAGAGCATATCATATGTCACGTCCCGAACCTCGAGCGTGCCAACATCCCGCCATAGTCATTCGAATGCGACGTTTCCAGGTTAAATCGCCGACTCGATCAATTCTTTAATGCACATGTGGAAGCATATTATAAAACCTCTGACAATAAAATATAGGATAGAAAAGCCGGAAGCAATTTCACAACAATACACTTTCATAAATCAACGGAGTTACAAACGAAGGTTTGCAGCCAAAAGTCTACAAAAGACCGGCTCTTAAAAGGAACTGTCCTATGACCTACAAGTCGGACACGTTCACCAATCCTCCTGACTTCACCTCTGCAACTCCTTAAGGCCAACCAAAGCGATCTAGCCGCTCCGTCCACAAGGGACCTAAAAATGTTGGTCCACAATAGGGTGAGACATTGTCTCAGCAAGTTCAACCCTCTAAATCCCCATTAAAAAGAAAATACACCCAATGATGGCCTAGCTACACCACATAGGGGACTTATCTCGTAGGAAGGAATCCTGCAGGTTAGCACAATTCATATCACTCAATCACATGTTCATATCACCCAACCACATATAGTAATACAAACTTAAACAACCAGAACGCATTCGCTTTCATATAACCGACAACTACGGGGTCCTGATTATAAGACTAAATCGTTATGACACGTCCCATTCTATGCTACATAATTCTGTCCCATAATCTGACACATCAACAACACTCAACATGCATTCCAATTGTTATTCACTACCACACAATGGCATAGCCTACTCGCAATTCGACTATTTATTGGCATATATCCAGGCATCGTCTCCCCACCTCGGAGCACGGCTTCGTCAGTACCTCAACGGCGTTCTCTAAGAAGCATGGAATTAGAATCAACTACGACCCGCAACCACTACGTGTGTCACGCCTCGATCCTCGGTCACGCATACATCCTTCTATTTGGTCGATTTTATAATGCAATATCCCAAGACTAATTATTGCCGACCCATTTCGTTTATTAAGCACATGCATAATCAGTTATAAATCCCTAGATAATAACACAATGGGATAGAAAAGAAATGCCATATTTTTCACATTGAAATCCACAACCAAACCTTTATACATGGCATAACTCAAAGTCTATTCACAAAACTATTCATAACATTCTAGTTTTACAATATTCACATTTAGACAATATTCACAAAACAGGATGGGATCTCAGTCCTCATCCGGGTCGTACTCAGGATCATCCTGATCCTCTTCTGACTCTTCTTCACTAAGCTCACATCCTTCAAGCTCTTCATCTTTTACCGGCTGATCGTCTTTTTCTGGTTCCTTCTTCACAGGCTTATTTACAGGCTTGAAATGTTGTCCTACAACCGGGATGAGACTACGTCTCAGCAAGTTCTACCCCACTAAGACTCAATTAGGAAACCAATACGCTAACCGAGCTGCCTATACACGCATGGGTCAGAGGATTTACCTTGGTCTCAGATTCCACTTGCATATTAGCACAATTCAACAGACACCTAAGCAATCACATCACGGATCGATATCTCGATCAATCGACCTAGTCGATTTCATGTCAATCGGACCATTCATCGGTCATTTCAATTCAATCAATCAATTCATGACATCATATCAAAGAAATGATCAATCGACCTAGTCGATTACATGTCATCTCGACCCATGCTTGGTCGGCACATTCAATACTATCTATAAGTTCGATCATAGTTCAGGACTGCTCACTCTAAGCTGATAAATATATAGTATAGCTTGCACCAGGCTGATAGGGTTAAGGTATACTGCTCTTGTTAAGCTGACATATCGCCCGTAGGTTGATATAGTATATCGGTATACTGCTCTCGCTAAGCTGACATATCGCTCGCAGGCTGATATAGTATACCCCCAATACTCACTCTAAACTGATAAAGTATACTGCTCGCGCTAAGTTAACATATCGCCTATGGGCTAATATAGTACACTAGTATACTGCTCTCACTAAGCTGACATATCAGAGCTCGTAGGATGATATAGTATACTATTCTGATCATTCAATCAATTCCTTCTTTTATCATTCTCGATAAAATAGCCGTGTGTGGGGACACGATTGGCCTTAGCCAAAATATAATATTTTCATTTCCATAACTCCCACATTTCTGTAGTCTACTCAAATCTCTTTGGCATTATTAACCGATGCTCGGTTATTTTTCGATTAATAACCAATGATTATCCAATTAAAGAATAATTCTCACTTTCACAAATAATTAAATTCAACATGAAATAAAGTTCAATTAAATAAATGGACTGCGCCACAATAATCAGCATAAAATTTCGGTCGTCGACTATCTTTGCCTAATTTTTGAAAAATAAATAATTAAATAATTAATTTCGAAAATAAATAAATAAATATTAAAAATCCAATTTAGGCCCGTAATGCCTAATTGAAGCCCAATAAAGGTCAGGAAAAATCCCGAGATGCATTCAATAAATAATATAGGCAGTTTTCTAGCTAAGTACACTAATCGCCTAACTAATATGTAATGCAATTAACTAATAATCACTATTTCATTTTAATTTAACCACCTAATTGCACTTAATTAAATCTAATCAACTCTTAAGCATCATTATTCTACTAAGCAAGGATTAATGAGATTACTCACTTGGCAAAGCAAAGACCGGAACACCGTGACAATGGTTGAAATCGGGCTTTCGACGACACCAGCGGGCTTGGACCGGGCCTTAAGCTCGGGCCCAACAAATCTCAGCTCAACTGAGATTTGTTCGCTGGACTAGGCTCACTCTTGGGCTTAGGCTTGGCTGCGAATGGGCCTTCTTCACGGGCTGGACTTCAAATGGCTTGCTGCAAGTTAGGCAAAACTGTTCAATTGATGGGCTGACTGCTGTAACTGAAATTACGGGCTGAAGACACTGGATGGGCCGCTGGGCTTGCGGCTTCAATTGGACTGAACAAGGAAGCAACAAAGCTGCTGTTGGGCCGAGCTTCGCTGGGTTGTCTTCGGTGGATACGGACGAGTGGGTGACAACTTCAGTTGACCGAGGAGATGCGTGGACCAGCGAGCTGGCGAAGGAAGCAGTAGCTTCATGTGTTGTTGAGGGTTGCTTCAATGAAATGCCGCTGCTGGGTCGAACGTGCGAAGATGAGGGTCAACGGTGGGGCTTCTTTGGTGAGTGGTTGACCGAGTAAAATCATTCCACGTGCAGCTGAAGAAGACGAGTATCTTCGGTGGGTTGAAGAAGCTGATGAAGATACGCGGGCAAATGATGGCAGAAGCGGTAGCTCGGTGGATTGGGCTTTAGCCTTCTTCGCGCAGCCGACGATGGAAGTGGACTTGTGTGAAGATGGGCTCGGTTGACTGGATTCGTGGGGATGGCAGCGAGAGAAGACTCGCACACGGCAGAGGGATGGAGCTACTTCGGGCTTTGCTCGGTTGAAGACACATGCATGGAGGAGCTTCGCTCGGTGGATTGCTGGGTCAACAAACCACCTGGGAAATTTGCAACGTTGATTGGTGGGCGTTTGATGTTGGACGAGTGGCAAAGGAGGGGAACTTCGGTGGAGGTGTGTGGGTGTTTGGAGCGAAGGAAATGAATAGAGAAAAAAATGGAGGAAAGATCCAGCAGGAGGAAAAGAAATGATGAGGATTGAAGGGGTTGGCCTCGTGCGTTGAAGGAGATGGAGGGGAAGCCGTGCGGAAGAAGCCAATGAAAAGGAGAGGGCCCCAAAAATCATTAAACCTTAGCCATTCCCTTCAATGCTTGGTTCCCCCAAAGCCTACACGTAAATATCTAATGTTCCCAAATACTTTCTCAACATTTAATCCCACCAATAATCCAAATTGAAGCAAAAAATGCAGCTCTCTTTCATTGCTCCGAATTTCACTAATTTGGACCTTAATTTCCTCACCAAATTCTCTAATTTGGTGTCCAATTTCATCAAAGAAAAAGCCCATACCATTTTTGCAAGTCCCCATCGCCAAATAGCTCGGTTTGACAATAAAAAATTTCTTCAATTCGGTCAATCCGAATTTCCGTTAATTTTCTGCAACGTTCAAAACGGTTTTCTGTAAAAATCTCAGAATCTCCGAAAATTCTTCGGAGGGTGAGTTGATATTTCTAAAATAGCTTGTGACATGAACAAACTTTCAATTTCTGAAATCGGACTCGAATTCACGGTTAATTTTCATTTGACGCATTTTTAGCGTGACCTAGGCTACCAGGTAACTTTCAGAAATTTTTTTAGAGCAAATGACCCGTGGTCGATTTTCTTCGGGCTATAATGAACCCATTCGACACATTGGCGATTCTTGATTGTCGTGAAAATATCGAGAATTCAAATACGGACATAGGGTACCAAAGCGATAGAAAAATCAAATTAGTGTCGGTCGATGAGAATTTTCCAATTTAGTGGTGTCACCCACAATTAGCCATACATCTCAGTCGAACCGACCTATCTCTAATCTCTAATCAATTTATATATGTGTCGTAATGATCTTGGTAGATAAGCACGGTCGAACAGCCGATTCCTGATCAAATTCTCAAGTCTATTTACCTTAAAATTCTTAATGACTTCCCCAAATAATCTAGTTATCTCTAGAATGATCAGTTATGAGAACAGCCCTATAGACATGTTAATGAAATGCCCGATTTATTCAATAGAAAACATGATTGAAAATCTAGGATGTCACAACATGGGCATTCCATATAAGGGCAAGTCCGGCTCAACAACCCAGGACAAATTCCTTTTAATTATCACACAACAAGATCATAGTCGGCCTTAGGACACTTTGCATTTCACTTAATGCTTCCACTTAAAATAGTGATTTCGGCCAATTTTTTTATATTAAAAATATTCCATAAATTATTTATGTGTGTGGGGACACGTTAATTTCGAACTGGAAAGCCAATATCTCACTTTTTCAAACCTCACTATTTAATATAATCATTAAAATCCAATTTTGGTATCAAAACCCGACACTTGGATTTTTTAAATAAAATCCATATTTTTCACAATCAACACTCAATTTGCAATATCCACTCATCAAATTCATAATCGACTACACAAAGAATCAATCGGTGCAAAATTCTGAGAATTAGGTCCCGAAATAATTTTCGGAATTTATAAAATAATTAAATTTATTCCGAAAATTAATTAAATAATAATATCAATATTTTTCACAATCCACACTCAATTTATAATATCCAACTATCAATTTCAAAATCCGAATACACAGCAACGATCAGCGCAAAATTCTAAGAAAATAAGGTCCCGAAATAATTTTCGAAATTTAATAATTAATTATATTTACTCCGAAAATTAATTAAATAATATTATTTTAATAATTTTCGTAATATAATATATTATTAAATAATCCGATAATTTCGAAACATTTATTTAAATCAAAAATAAATTCCTTTAAGTCACATCAAGGCTTATAATAAGAATAACCTACTTAGCCCTAAATTAAACACACTTTAAGTTAATTAAACACATTGATCTAATCTACACTTAAATAAATTAAACTAACCATCTAAGCTTAATTAACTTAAGCTAAGCTCACCTAAAGCATAATTAACTCTCTAATCAAAATTTAGTGAGCTAAATTCACCAAATTAACGAACCGATCGGACCAAAATGACGAGGACGTTAAGGGGATCAACTTTTCTCAAGGCGGGCCGAGCATCCGGGGTTGGGAAGCCGGCCAAAATGGGCCAAAACCAGGCTGAGATACCCACTCGATGAGCTACTATCCGTGGCTGAAAAAAAAGAAGATAAGCTCGGGTTGAGGTGAGGATGGGTCGGGGGAAAGTTGAGGAGTCGAACCGGACCAAGGCGGGACCTGAATGATGGCCGGAGGGGGTCGAACCGCGGCCCGAGTTGGCCGAACAGCCGCTTGGAAGTGAAGACGATGGCGGAGAGGCGAGGCAGATGATGGCGAGCAAACGTGCGGCTACGTGCGCGAACGGCGGCGACGACGACGGCACCGATGGTGAATGGCGAGCGGCGAAGGAGGCGGATGAAGGCCAGCGTTGCGCAAGGAGGGGGGTCGGACGGCACTCTCCTCTCTTCTCTCTCTCTCCCAATTTCAAAATGAAGAAGATGATATTGATGGGTCACCTTTTCAAGAGCCAATCCCCACCATCTACTTGTCAAGATCTCCTTCAATTTGGCCAAACCACCATGACATCACATGATGTCATCTTCCACTATCTCCAATCTCCTACAACCTTATTTCAATGGTTGCAATTTCCTTTTCCGCCGAGGCATGAAATCCTGTACATTAATTTCTTCAATTTCATTCAATTCTCTTCCAATTGATTCCAATTGAAGTCCATAAAATTAATCCAATGTCACCACACTTCAATTCACATATTTACTTGACCATAAAACCATCTTGATCTAAAAAATACCACCAAAAGTGGGCCTACTAATTTTCCGAACCAAATTAACCATACTTTGATTATTTTACTGAAAAACTCGGCTTGCACGAAAAATCTTCCGAAGATGAGTTAATAATCCTAAAATGATTTGTGACACACTCAGACTTTCAATTTCTGAATTTGATCTCAATCCACGGTTAATTTCACTCTGGCATGATATTAGCGCGTCCTGATCTACCAGGCAGCTTTTAAAAATTTTCATGCATTTTACTTGTGGTTAATCAATTCAAGTCACAATGTACATCTTTGACACATTGGCGACTTTCGATTGTCGGAGTAATCTCAAAGTTTCAAATATGGACACAAGGTACCCAATTGATAGAAAAGTCGGTCCAGTGCCGATCGACAAGAATTGTGCGATTTGGTGGAATTACCCACACTTGATCACATGCCTCTGTCAAGTCGACCTATCTCTGGTCTCTAATCGATTTTTAATTATGCCGTAATGACACTTGATCACATGCTTCCTGGTCAAATTCTCGAGTCTGATGCATTAGAACCTCTTAACGGCTTCACCTGATAAATTAGTTTTCACATGAATGGCCAACTAAAGGAAAAAGAACTATATGCGTGCAAATGAAATGCCCGTCTCAATTTATTGAAAATAAAATTGGAAAATCGGGATGTCACATCATATATGGTTGTAGAACCCAATTTTATTTTATTTTTTATGGAAAATTTTGAAATTTTCTTCTTTGAGCTGAATATGGGTGTTATTTTTTTCATGTGGATTTTTTGCTTGATTGATCCTAAAATCGTAGGGCTTTTGTTCTATATGTTGAGATCTTTTCAACCATATATAATTTGTATACTTTTGTTGAGAATTGTATAATTTATACACGAAAAAGTTCTAGAATTTTCAAATTACTTGCAATTGATTGATGTTCATGGTAAATCGTTGTATAGGTACTGTTATATATATGTTTTAGCATTTCAAATTCAATATAAGTCCTCAAAATGGAACTAAAAAAAACAAAAAATTATTGGGGGGGTCAAATTAACTTTCTCGAATAACAAATTTCTTTAAATTTAAATTAAGAAAATTAAAATAGTAATTAAATAACATAAATTAATTAATTTTAAATATAAATAATATTGAAATTTAACATAACAACAATTTTCGTTTTTATTTTTCCTATTTTTTATTTCTATATTTGAATTTCTTAAAGATAGCCAAGTTTATAAAACTTCTTATATGAATAGGAATAAAAATAAAGAGAATTCGAAGTTAGAAATATTTAAAGAAGATCCATTTTTTTATGGTTTGAAAAACCTCATGTCACTCTTCTTTTCGACTATAAATGATGGAATCATCCATTGCGATATATAAAAAACAATCACTTTGAAAATGCCATAAGAAATGAAGTATCACAATATTTAAATTATATATGTCGAAAAAATGGAAAAGAAAGAATATCTTTTATGTATCCCCCAATTTGTCAACTTTCTTGAAAATGATAGAAAGAAAAGCGGGGAAATCCTATTTTCAAAGTCGAAATCTTATGCCTATATTCTTGCAAAAATGGACTAAGAGGATTAGCTACCCCATCCAATTTTCATAATTAAATACCGTTACTGTATAGGTAGAGTAGAAATTAGTATGATAAAGAGAATATGATAAAGTCGTTCAAAATTAAATGAGCAAATATGTCCAATATCTAATAAAAAAAGATTTCTTCTTCTTCCCCAATTTTTTTCTTATGATTTTTCGAACAAAATAGTTGTATTAAAGTAATTTTTTAGGGCTTAAATTTAAGAAATTCGAAATTCGGCCATGGAGGTTTAGATCCGAAACTTTGAAGCTTGAATATGAAGATTTTCTTGTTTGTTCTTCGTTTAATTCATTCTAGTCAATCATATTGATGTTATATGCAAGTCTCATGGAGAAATTTCATCAAAAATCAAGTTAATTTGTGTTTTTGTAGGAAATTCGGGACCCGCTTGGAGACCTCCAGCCGCGCTTGGGCTTAAAGTCGCCCATATTTTCTTTTAATTTCTAGCGGGCTTAAAGTCGCCCATATTTTCTTTTAATTTCTGATTCTGGAATCTTGGGCCATTCATTTAAAACAGCCCATCCATTCTTCTTTTAAAGTTTCAGGTTCTGGGTGTGTTTTAATGGGCTCTGGGCTCACGCCCATGAACCAAAGAAGAGAGGTTCTGAGCGTGAGCCCAGAACCAAAATAAATCATGGGCCATTTTAATTAGTGGCCCGCCTGTTCCAAGCGGCCTGTGTGGGCTCCTATGGGTCTACGGGCCGGGCGAAAGTCAGGGTTCGCGGGTAGGGTCCGAAATATTAAAATAATAAAAAAAATTAAAAAATTAAAAAATTAAAAAAATAATTTTAAAAAATTGTGGCAAAAATTGTTGTTTAAAAAATGCAATATGATATTTGGAAGCACATGTTTTAAAGTGTTTCATATTGTTTGATGAATTTTAGGCATAAATTTATGGAGGTTTCTATTGATAAAAATTAATATATACATTTACTCATCCAAAATGGGTTATTGTGTATATTAATTTGGAAAATAGCATGAATATTAATTCCCATATTTGAAAGATGGGGATGTATAACTGAAAAATATTTATTTATCCAAATGGGATAAATGTTTTGAAAATTATATGTAATTCCCCTCTATATTAATATTAAGGATATGTATAATTTAGAGGATTTGTTTGCTCAAATGGGATGGATTATTAACAATTATATATAATTCTCCTTATTGTTGCTTTATAAACTTCATGCTGTGGAAAATAATTGTGCATTATATACTCTACCCAAATGGGAGTTTATAATGTATTAATTATTTTTATTGAATTGCTTATTGCCCATAATAGATCTTATTGCATTATGTGTAATAAACAGTTATCTTTGGTGTAAACAACAACAATGCCACAGTACCATCCGCCGCGGTGGTGTCGCTGGCTTGGGCGTTGTGCTTCTCATGAAAGGTGCGCATTCGAATTCCAAATGCGTCGCTTGGTGTCTTACCCGCTTGCACGTGGTGGTGGTTTCCACGTGTCAGTCCCAGGGTTTATCCGCCGGCTATCGGCTTACGGAGTTCCCTGGGTCACCAAAAATAAAAATAAAAAAACAACAATGCCACGGTTGAGATGTTAATTGGATCAAATATTATACTGTTAAAAATTTGGTCAAAATGGATATATTGTAATTGAGAATATCAGAATTAAGTTCATGTTAGTTGATCCTCTAACAAAAAGCTTACGACCCATTTTGTTTAAAGAACCTGTAAAGAATATGGGTGTTTTAAATCCTTTTGATTTCTTTTATTTGTGGGAGTTATATAATTTGTATTTCTGAATATTATAGTTATATACAAATTGATAATGTTTTTATGATATCTATTAAAGCATTTACTTTTAATGATCATTATTGTTGATTCTAAGAAACGAAAGTATAAAACAATATCTTTAAATAAATTTTAATTTAAAGATGACTAGATGTCACCGATTATGAGATCTCATGTTTGATTGTGACATAGTTATGCAATTTTTATGTTGTTTAGAAATTGCGTTAACGCAGTTTCATGTAGTTGAGAAATTGCATTGAGAATCGATAAGAAATAGTATATATTTTAATCATATGTTAGCACTATTTCTTATTACACTACTAGGTTCATGATTCATGAAAATATAATGCTTATTATATGTGATTATGGAATGTCATGTGTTGTGGTATTTTCTTAACGCATTGATCTCCATAGTCCTATATTGAGGTTATATATGATTGGATTGATTTTGAAATGCCGTTATTGAAATATTATTTTTAAAGTTGTGGCTACATAAAACAAAATTTTCATTTATTAACCCTATAGTGTCATTTTTAATATAAAATATTTTTCAAAATAAAAATAAGTTAATTAATATAGCCCAAGTAGGAGAATGTTTGAAATTTTCTATAATATGGGTTTACATTAATTAATTAATATTCTACTTTAAATAATCAAATTAATGAATATTCCAATATTTGTTAAACCCTAGAGTGATCTTATTGAATTTTTCGACATCTATTGATAATGGGCCTAGTTGAGTAGCAAAGTGTAGGCAATTATGTTTAACGAAAGCACGTAATAGGAATAACCTAGTTGACACGCCTTTAATTATGGTTTGTTAGGTCCTCTCTTTAACCTATAAAAGAGTAGGTTATACCTATTAGTTGCTAGAATCCCATTGAAAGCTACTGTATTGAAATATGTCATAGAGAATAAGATCTAGCATTTCGATGGATCTTTAATTATCAAACTATCTATTTTTCTTCAAGTGAAGCAACGGCTCGAACAAGTACGTTTTATTCCGCTGTGTTTATTGATTTCGGTATTTTACAGTCATATATGGATTCAATTCTTCTTGATTAATTAGTTATTTTGTGAATAATTTTCTACACTCTCGAGTTTCAGAACGACAAAGTCTTGTGCCGAAAGTGAAAACCAAGAAATGGGTTGGCCCCTTTGAATCCACACCTTGGCCAGCTCTGTTCTCTCTAGTCGAGGGCTTAAATTATGCAAAAGCTGCAGCTTGTGAGCCGAAGCAAAAGTCACAAAGAAGGCTGGTCCAGGACCACCGAGCAAAGGCAGGCGGAGCATCCGTAAATGATCCATCAATATCACAAATAATGAAGCCCAAAAAGATCCACAAAAAGTTCAAACTGAATTCATGCCTTTTTCCTTTTAATTCGTAAACACATGGACATCACTTATAGCGAAAGCACCCAATCACCATGATCAAATATGGGAATAATTAACCACTAGGGTTTATCTCAGTGGCCACCATTCCAACTTGGAAGGGGGAGGTGGGGGGTTCGAATCCCTACATTCTCAGGGAGGTTGGGGGTGGAAATGATTTAATTTCAAGAGTGGGTTTCGATTCCCACGCCCTACAATGAGGTAGGGCAAAAGTCTGAGCGTGAGTGTTAGAGTAAGAATATAGTAGAATTGACCCAAAAAAAAAAAAACATGAGAAAGATTATTCATTCACGATTCCTCGTCTACTTTATCCAAGATTATTGAATCATAACCTTAAAGGATCCAACGAGTGCCTTGTGAATGTATCCAGTTGGCATCAAATATAACCTAAGAACTTAGAAAATGCATGACTAGGTGCTTGAATTTTTATTTAATGCAAGTTGCCCGTGGGACTAGGAACACTCGAAGTATCATGTTGGCAATGGTCACTGCAAAGATTAGTTAAAGAGTTTTGATAACTTTACTTGGGGAAATTGCCAAGAGGGAGCTCGGGTCTAAGCCTATCAACATATCAAGTTTAACTCATTTTCACTCAAACGCTTAAACTAATGAGTTATGGACTAATTAAAATATATTAAGTACTCCACACCACATTTTTTTTTGCTGAGACTTTTCTAACATAATGCATATCAAATCATAACTACTACTACTACTACTACTACTACTACTACTAATATTTATTTATTTTTCCTTTTTTTTAACCCTAGGCTGATGAGGGCCTTGATCTGGGCGAGGCAGTCCTTGTCTAGACTAGTCGAGGGTCATTGGCCTAGCATTGAAAAAATATAAAAGAAATTTTTTTTAAATTCAGTAAAATATATAAAATTTCTAAAAAATTTTAAGCCATCCACAGCCCGTGACTTTACTCACATGGATAGCTTAAAAATTTAAAAATTCTGGTTGATTGAGATTGAAATAATACGTGGATTTCTCATAGAAAAAGCAATTAAAATGATTATGTAGCAATCAATGATTAATACAGCAGAAATTCTAAGATTTTTATCACTTTCTTGGCTGACAAGGTATGTGTTTGTGCTTCATGTAACGTAGTTGTCTTTCCTATGGGGTACGTGTTCCCGTCGCTGATAGGAGGAGTGCCGGTTGACAAGTACAGCAAGAAGAGGGCGATAGTGTGGGGGCGTGAGGCATGGTGCTATGGTCGCTGGCCACTCTTCTCACCCCTTGGGCCACCAACCACCCGGCGGTTGCCCTTTTGGCCATTTGCGCGCTCTTCAAGCTCGCTAAGGGCGTCGCTCTTCCCTCCATGAGCACCCTCTTGTCAAGGTAAATCTGCTTGGCTTATGACCTTTTCGGTGATTTAGTGTCGCAATAGACAAGGACTTAACAATTTCTGGAAGAACTAATAAATCGTTAAAAAGTTTAGTACTAAATTGACACACTTTAAATATCTACGATTAAATTGGTAAGTTGTCAAAATTTTTAGAACGAAACTAGTCAAAGTGAAATATTTAGGATTAAATTAGCACAAATAAAATAGATTTAATACTCTATTTTTTTTTTTCAATAATATCTCAAGTTATCTAATGATATGGTGATTGCTTCTGCCGAACTCATACAAGAGTTAGGTTGGCCTAGCTGATCTATTTCTATTCTTTTGGAGAATCTTCAGCTAACTCAAAACTGTCTAATGAGAGCGACCCTAAGTGTTGCCCAAAGTCAAAGAAACAAAAGTCCAGCAAGGAGGCCTTTCCGTGTGGAAACAGGTCAGCCTCCCAAAAGCGAAGTGCGACGCAGCTCGCTTCTTCAAGTGACGGTGGAAGTCAGGTAAGTACAGCTTTGGTATCCAAATCATAACTTCATTAATCTTCCTACACACTTTCTAGTCATCGGGAGGCCGCCCAGATGGGCACGGTCGGCCCAGAGGGCAAAATAATAGGGCACGGGCAGACTGTTCCGTTCTTGGCTCGGTCCGCTCATCCTGGCTCGCCAAGGCCTGATCAAATCCATACAACAGAGATTTGACTTTTTTGAATCATGGGCGGGTCTAGGTAATTATTTTTAGGTCCGGCCCGATCACCTATCAATTCTACTTGTGGACATGTTATAGGCTTACCATAAGAAACTTTAACTCACTCATGTGACTAGTAAATTCTCTTTAATCAATATTCGAATCTACGGTGCCTAATTGGGCCTCGAGGACATGAAAAATTCCTCTGAGCAACGTGTGGCCCATGGCAAGTCTTGGACTCCCCTGGGCCCGGATCCATTATTCTACTCCCATTCAAATTCTTGAAGTACTTATTAAGATATAATTCATATTCTTTATCAGCAAGAAGACACGGGAGTCCCGATCTATTATAATCGAGAATTGTAACGGAGAGTTAAAATGTGCTAATTATAGTGGTAGTTTAAGGGTGGATCAGGAAAAATCTCGTGTCTTGATTTTTCTTGCTCACTTTTACTCTTTAATTTGTTGTGTTTGAGCGCTTCATCTTAATAATCATGCAATGAGAAGAACGAACTGAAACAAATTTAAGCAGATGCTGAGGTCCATGGAGTTGGTCAACCCCCAACATCACATAGTGCCTCAGAGTCGTGGCTACGCATTCCAGACCCGATAAGACAACTTCCATTAAGAGCCATTCTTTCCATTAACTCTTTAGACAATATTTTTTTATTCGGCCGTGACGGAACAGGGGACCGCCGTGCCCGAAAGGGATAAGCAGAGCGCTTTATAAAGGTTCAACCACCCAACCGCCATTAACAAATGAATAAATACCTTTCCTAATATGACAAGACTCAAGGAGAACCACTACATCGTCAACTTACCCCATGGGGAGCCGTCGATCACTAAAGAGCATTTATGTTCACGTGAAACCACATTGCTATTCGAAGTGGCTAAATTGGGTAGTCATCTTGGGGAGGATCAACTACCAAATAATCAAAAGGATGATGTCCTTGTTGTCGGCCAATAGGGCCAGTCCATTCATCACATGCTAATTTCATTTTCGAACATTGCAAATATTAGTGGCCACTCTTTAGTTATTCCGAGCCTTCCGAGCCTGAGTTCTGTTGACCGTCCGTTTTGTTATTTCGCGAGTCCTCGCACGCAATCTTCATCATAGGGGAATGCATGTACCTAGCACTTAGGTTATGATGAGCCAAGGTATGTGGCATATGACAAATAGGGAATTAGAAAATCGATGGCTTTTTTCGTGGCTTCGTTGGTGGATGCGGTACTTGTACTACTCAAGGGATGTCGAGGAGTACTGCAATCTCGTGAAGGTGGGGCGGCGGTTGTTCTCAGGTTATAACACCTTCCTGTCGGGTTGAATTTCTAAAATAGTGGGGCGCAAACAAAAGAACTAGATAACCGGTAGGAATAAACATAGCTTCAAGATAGAACATGAAACTTGAGAACTATATCAGTTGAAATAGGAAACCTGTTCCGATGGGTAAGTTTCTGTTGGGGTTTCATGAATCATGTATAAGAAAATTAACGAAATAAACGCAGCAGAAACAAAGATATATTTTACACATGATTCTCCTTAGGCGTTATTCGTGCGTTTTAATCAAAAATCTAAACATAAAAGTGAGTTAAACGAATTACCTCTCGAAGCGTGCTTTAAACAAGTCAGTTCGGATGTTCTACAGTTCGAGTCCTACAAGCGTCGGACCTCTAGTTCAGACACACCAACAACAAACGTCGAACGGAAGAGAGAACTTTCGGATATTCACCACTTCGATTGTGCTAACAATCACGGGGAAATGATCCAACGTATCCTCAATGTATTATAGTCACGGCCCGAATGAGGAAAACACTCTACTTTCTCGTATCTCTCAAAGAATACAAGAACACACACATTTCTCTTTGTTTTCAGCAACCCATTTTCTCTAAAAACAAATAGCGCACGCCCACCTTTCTCTGTATTTCAACCCCTTGAAGTGTTGCCAAAAACCAAGACGCACACCCACAGAAAATCTCTCTAACTTGCAACCTTTTTGCAGCCTTTCTTTTTAATATTTATACATGAATCAGCAACGGTTGCCGATCGTGGGATCAGCAACCGTTGCTGATCCTCGTTCTCATGCACGATCGAGCACGATCGTGCATGAATGGAACGGTCAGCAACCGCTGACCATCATGCACGAATTCGTGCGTGCATGTGCACGTATTCGTGTGAAGTGGTCAGCAAAAATTTGCTGACCATTTCCACTTTAATTAATCAATTTCCTTAAAAATAACAATAATAACATAATCCTTATATGTACAAATGGAATCCCTAATATGTACATATTACATAGCAGCTTTAGGGCATATATCTAACAATCTCCCACTTGCACTAAAGCCAACTTGTTTGGTATGTTAACATATATCCACTTTGGGCATGCGTGTGCATCATATGTAAGTAGGCTCGTGACTATAATACAAATTAAATTAAATCTCATTTAATTTAATTTCAAATCGACTCAATTCGATTGCAGTAATTGCAAACACATTTGCAATAATATTTCTCTCTTGTTCCACGTCATCCTAATTGTTTATGGTGTGTGACATCCCTAGGTTCATCACTAAGCTGGTAGTAAGACTTGTACTAACACATTAGTACTTCCAAAAGAATTAATTGTCCCGATTAATCTTTTAGGTCCTACAAGCCACGATTGACATCTAGCAATATGTCATGGCTACCCGATAGTGTGAATACTTTAAGAACATAATGAACCCGTCGCCTTTAGCTACAGTGTAATTCAATCCTTCTGTCTTACTATGTCCCGATCAAACAAAGACCATGGAATATTTGTCAAGTCATTAATTCGATCATATGCACAAATCTAATTTGACATGCATTTTATTTGAGACATAAACAATTTATTCTCGGTTACAACCCCGGCCGAAGATTTCAATGCAGTGTCACAATTAGATCGTATAGGACATCATTATCATATCTTGCATATAACAAAGAGACAGATTCCATATTGCGCACACGTGTAACTTCATATATGAACAAACTATGACCATCAGGTATAAAGACGGATCAATGACCCAGCATTATGTGCACCTGTGAACCATAGTTGTTCAATACACAAGTTAACATTGTGCCTCAAGTCTAAGGATTATTTACACAAGACCAAAGCATGAACAATTAGACATTGACCACGCTAAAAGCTTCCATGTTGCTAATCGTTCCATATGTGTCACGTTCAGGTGAATTTGTCTAATACAAACACCCGTGTTCTAACTCGAGCATCATAATACCCAATGACATGCGACTCATCATTCCCTTAAGTATCCAATACTTAATGGCGAAGTTAAGAACACACCGGCCTCAACAGGATTATTAATATCCACTCAATAATTCATCAACCGGGAACGATTTAAAGATTCAGTCTAACTATGAACCAGTCACATATATTCTTGACATCTCAAGAATAGGTCTAGTTGCAATTGATCTTATGAAATCATTCATCAATATAAAATAATTGGACAAATGAATGAATACGTCATTGCCATTAATTAAATAATAATAATGAAATTACAACTGAAATCCCTAATATGTAACCATTACATAGTAGCTTTAGGACATACATCCAACAATTTCCCAGTTGCACTAAAGCCAACTTATCTGGTACCTCAAACCCATTGTCAATATGTCTTTCAAAAGAAGACTGAGGTAAGGCCTTAGTGAAGGGATCTGCCACGTTTTCTGCTGAGGCAATTTTCTGTAAGGCGATATCACCTCTCTCAACAATTTCTCTGATGAGATGGAAGCGTCTCTCAATATGCTTGCACTTCTGGTGAGACCTCGGTTCCTTAGCTTGAGCTATCGCTCCATTGTTGTCACAGAACAATGTGATCGGTTGCTCAATTGAAGGAACGACTCCAAGTTCAGAAATAAATTTCTTCATCCAAGCGGCTTCCTTTGCTGCTTGAGAAGCAGCTACATACTCGCCTCGGTGGTGGAATCGGCGCTTATACTTTGTTTGGAACTTTTCCAACTAACTGCACCACCATTGAATGTGAAGACAAAACCCAGACGTAGACTTATAATCATTAGGATCTGATTGAAAATCAGAATTAGTATAAGCTACAACTTCAAATTCTCCTTCTCCATATATCAAGAATAAATCTTTAGTGCTTCGCAAGTACTTAAGAATATTCTTGACTCGCTATCCAAAGGTTTTCTTCTCCTGGATCGACCGATATCTCGCTAGTAATACTTACAAGCATGCGCGATATCGGGTCTAGTACATAGCATAGCATACATTATGCTTCCAATAGCAGATGCATATGGTATCTTTGCCATCCGCTCTCTTTCTTCAGAGTGTTGGGACACATCTCCTTAGAAAGACGGATCCCTTGCCTAAAAGGCAATAATCCTCTCTTGGAACATTGCATGTTAAACCATGTTAACACTTTGTCTATGTACGTAGACTGTGAGAGGCCAATCAATCGTCTTGATCTATCTCTATAGATCTTGATACCTAAAATGTAGGTTGCCTCTCCTAAATCTTTCATGGAGAATTTTTGTGACAAAAATAGTTTTATCGATGATATCATTGGTACATCATTTCCAATCAAAAGTATATCATCGACATACAAAACCAGAAATGCAATTGCACTCCCACTGATCTTCTTATATACACAAGGTTCATCCGGATTTTTGATGAAGCCAAACGATTTGACTACCTCATCAAAACGGATGTTCCAACTTCGGAGGCTTGTTTGAGTCCATAAATGGATCTCTTAAGCTTACACACCTTCTCGTTTTTCACTATTGGATTCAAAACCCCGTGGCTGTTCCATATAAATGTCCTCATCGAGAAACCATTTAGAAAAGCCGTTTTGACATCCATCCGGAATATCTCATAATCAAGGTGTGCGGCTATAGCCAACATAATCCGAATGGATTTTAGCATGGCTACGGTGAGAAAGTTTCGTCATAATCAATTCCTTCTTTTTTGACGATATCCTTTCGCCACCAGCCGTGCTTTGTATATTCCAATTTGACCTTCAACATTCATCTTCCTCTTGAAGATCCATTTACAGCCAATTGGTACAATACCATCAGGCAGGTCGGTCAAGGTCCATACCTCATTGGAATACATTGAATCCATTTCGGATTTCATGGCTTCTAGCCATTTACCAGAATCGATGTCCAACATCGCCTCCTCATAGGTTTTAGGGTCACCGGGTTGATCACTATCATTCACAATGAATAATGGTTCAATATGATTAACCAAGTGTCTATAACGAGCAGGTGGGCGAGATGTTCTCGCACTTCTCCTAAGAGGTTGTGTATCAGAAGCTCCCACTGAATCAGAGATTGGTATTTGAACTCGGTTGTTTGATACTTCATTATTTTCTTCTTGTAAGACTATTTTCCGCCCAGCACCACTTTCTTGGATGAACTAGTTCTCCAAAAAAGAAGCGTGCTTGCATACCAAAATTCTTTGGTCTAAATGAAAATAGAAATAATATCCAAGAGTTTCCTTTGGATATCCAATGAAGCGGCCTTGTTCAGATCTTGCCTCCAATTTTTCCACTTTCAGCTTTTTCACAAAAGCTGGACAACCCCAAATCTTAATATGATTAAGACTAGGTTTCCTACTATGCCATATCTCATAGGGCGTAGTTGGAACAGATTTGGACGGCACTCTATTCAGTATATATACAGCTGTCTCAAGGGCATATCCCCAAAGGGATATTGGCAAATCGGTGTAACTCATCATAGATCGTATCATATCTAATAAAGTACGATTTCTTCGTTCAGATACACAATTATGTTCTGGAGTTCTAAGAGGTGTCCATTGTGATAAAATGCCATTCTCTTTAAGATAGTCCAGGAATTCAGTACTAAGGTATTCACCTCCTCGATCCGATCGAAGAGCCTTAATACATTTTCCTGTTTGTTTCTCAACTTCAGCCTTGAATTCCTTGAACTTTTCAAAGGATTCAGATTTATACTTCATGAGGTATAAATAACCATACCGTGACGATCATCGGTGAAGGTAATGAAGTAATTATAACCACCTCTAGCAGTTTCATTAATTGGTCCACATACATCTCGTATGTATTAATTCTAATATGTCGGCGGCTCGCGCACTTTGTCCCACAAAAGGCGCTTTGGTCATTTTTCCTAGAAGACATGCCTCACAAGTCGAGTATGACTCAAAATTTGAAGGATCAATGTATCCATCATTACTCAACTTGTTAATTCTGTCTTCTCCAATATGACCTAATCGGAGATGCCAAACATACTTTTTATTTGGACCGTCTCTAAGGCGTTTATTAGTTATGGCATTTATATCAATTCTATTTTGCTTATTGACATTGGTAATCTCATTACCGGACATTGTAATGGTATAAAGATTGTTGGTTAATAAGTTAGAACCAACACATATTCTATTATGATAAATAGAACATACATCATCAACAAAAGAAAATTCATAATTCTCTTTACCCAAACGAGGTATAGAGATGATGTTCCTAACAGCATTCTTATAATGCAAATAGTTCTTTAAAACCATTACATGTCCAGAAGGCAAACATAAATGAAAAGTCCCTATAGCTAATGCAGCAACTCTTGCTCCATTGGCAAACATCAGGACAATCTCATTTCGCCCTAGCATCCTGCTTGTTTCCAAATTCTGCAAAGACATACAAATATGTGAAGTTACAGCAGAATCTAGAACCCATGAGCTAGATTCAGCACTAACCATATGATTAGTTTCAATAAGCATAGACACCATACCTTCATAAGGTCGGTTCTTGGGCTTGACCTTCAAGCTCGCGAGGTACCTCTTACAGTTCCTCCTCCAAAGGCCCTTTGACACCACAAGAATGACATTTCCCTTTATCAATCATGGGTTTTGGTTGCACAATAGGTTTGGCAGGCCTCTTCCATTTATTCTTCTTTAAAACAGTCTTACCCTTTGAAGAAGAAGCGTTAGCCATAGCCACTACATTTGGCCTCATGTTATGCATTTCCTTCTCATAAACTACCAGCATGCTATGTAACTCAGCAAGAGTTTTCTCCATCTTATGCATGTGGAAGTTTTGGACAAAACCAGAGAAGGAATCGGGTAAAGATTGGAGGATCAAATCCAAAGCTAACTCATTGTCCATAACGAGATTCAGCCTAGCCAATTCTTCAATGTGCCAGATCATTTTCAAAGCATGATCATTAACTGATGATCCTTCAGCCATCCTCATACGGTACAATGCCTTAGATATCTCATATCTAGAGGTTCGACCATTTTCATCAAAGTATTCATTTAAATGCAAAATGATCGACCTAGCATCTTCCATAGATTCATACTTATTTTGTAATTCATTGTTCATCGAAGTAAGCATATATGACCTAACTTTTAAGTCATCATCACGCCACTTATCATAAGTGACACGTTCCTCTTGGGTCCCACCCTCAGGAAAGGAGGTTGGCATCTTTTCATCAAGCACATACCCAATTTTTTCTGAATTGAGAACAATTCTCAAATTCCTCACCCAAATCGGTGAAATTGGGTCCGGTCAAACAATTCTTGTCAAGTATAGAAGCAAGTGGGTTTGTGGTCACCATTTTCGAGTAATAATATATCTCGTTGCAAAAAATAAATTGTTAGCCGTTGTATCTTTCAAAGTAACTATTTCATTTTGGTCTTTAAATGAAATAGATCCTCCCACTAAATTTATCTTCGAATCCCATACTCCTTAAGATGGGAAGCGGTAATCTTTGTTGGGTAAAGATTACTAGTGGGGATTGGAGTCCCACTAGCCCAAAGTCCACCTCACCTAACAGTTATTGGTGTCCTATGAACTTAGTGAGTGAACCAGCTTGTTTAACGCATCATATGCGAATCCCAATCATAACTTCGGCCTCTAGACCATGAAAGCCTCACCTAACAGTTATTGGCATCATGATCATAGTTAAGTCTAGCCCATGGTCTCATGCAAGTATTGAAAACACAAATGATTCCCTCACCTGACAGCTTATTAGAAATCATTTGGCTCCAACCCCACAAAGATCATATGCATAATGGAGTGGTCCAATATTATAAATGGTAATCAACCCCTATGTATCCATAACTGGTTAATTAACCACTATAATATTGGATCAAACCACGACGATGGAAGGCCACGAGTCCGAAACCCGTTTCGACTTAATATTATTAATAAGGAGATTTTGGTCGTTATTAATGGTCTCACTTTGCACATTAACCGATTTAACATGCACGATAACAAAAAACATAATAAATAAATAGATATCACATAACATCTATCCTATGTGGTGATCATGGAATTATGGTTCAATGGGTCTCGAGCCAAAGAGACCCATTTAGCCATTTTAATATTTTAATAATATGGACATGCTCTTCACTTTTTCTTCAATCTTTGAACTCTTCAAAGACCGGGCCCAGAGAGCTCACCGGTTTAATGGCTCCTCCAATGGCTCCTCCTCTCTTGTAGTATTTACATCAATAATTGAAATACTACACTATACTTAAATTACATTTCGTAAAAATAAATATAAAAAGAAGGACGCAGCCTCCATTTAATAATTACATCCCCAAAAAGAATACCTGTAATCATCATACATTCATCCATACAACAATCACAACAATTAGGGATTTTTCCATGATCACCACCCTTCCTTACGAGCCATAAATTCAAAATTTAAAGCTCTGGAAGGCATGCATAAAATTCTGCATATCATTTGTAGAATATAAACACAAAGTATAACAAGTTATGGATTTTTTATTCAAAATTGATTTAGTTCTAATTCTTGCTTAGTTGATTAAATTTATCACATAAATCAATCAACTTCTATAGGCCACATAAAAGTAAGAGAACCAATTCTCTTAACAAAAATAAATTGGCCATTAGAATGCAAAAATATATTTGAACTAAAAATCAATTAAACGCACGAAAAACGCCTAAGGTTGGCTCTGATACCACTGTTGGGGTTTCATGAATCATGTATAAGAAAATTAACGAAATAAACGCAGCGGAAACAAAGATATATTTTACACATGATTCTCCTTAGGCGTTATTCGTGCGTTTTAATCAAAAATCTAAACATAAAAGTGAGTTAAACAAATTACCTCTCGAAGCGTGCTTTAAACAAGTCGGTTCGGATGTTCTACGCCCGAGTCCCACAAGCGTCGGACCTCTAGTTCGACACACACCAACAATGAATGTCGAACGGAAGAGAGAACTTTCAGATATTCACCACTTCGATTGTGCTAGCAATCACGTGGAAATGATCCAACGTATCCTCAATGTATTATAGTCACGGCCCGAATGAGAAAAACACTCTACTTTCTCGTATCTCTCAAAGAATACAAGAACACACACATTTCTCTTTGTTTTCAACAACCCATTTTCTCTAAAAACAAATAGCGCACGCCCACCTTTCTCTGTATTTCAACCCCTTGAAGTGTCGCCAAAAACCAAGACGCACACCCACAGAAAATCTCTCTAACTTGCAACCTTTTTGCAGCCTTTCTTTTTAATATTTATACATGAATCAGCAACGGTTGCCGATCGTGGGATCAGCAACCGTTGCTGATCCTCGTTCTCATGCACGATCGACCACGATCGTGCATGAATGGAACGGTCAGCAAACGCTGACCATTTATGCACGATTTCGTGCACGATGGTCAGCGGTTGCTGACCATCCATGCACGAACAAAATGCGTGTATGCATGTGCACGTATTCGTGTGAAGTGGTCAGCAAAAATTAGCTGACCATTTCCACTTTAATTAATCAATTAATTAATTAATAATTAATCAATTTCCTTAAAAATAACAATAATAACATAATCCTTATATGTACAAATGAAATCCCTAATATGTACATATTACATAGCAGCTTTAGGGAATATATCTAACAGTTTCAAGTTCTAAACACCCAAGACTTGAAACTTGGAACAAATCTTTGTGTTTTTCTTTGTTTATGTCTTTGTGTAATTGTATAACATTTCATGACGTCCAATAATGAGTTAGTGAACATGTTTTGACAAGTAGGTTCTAGGTGCCAAACGTCTAGAACTTAGAATTTGGAACGAGTTTTTGTGTTTTTCTTATTTTGTGTCGTCACGCAATTCTACAACATTCCATGATGTCCAATAATGAGCATGAAATCCGAAATCACTAGTCTAAGCTTCCATTTATGGCAATATGCATTACTGAGACTTCTACTTTTTTAATATTTCATAATTTTCATGTGTTAAGATGAAAGCTGTGATCAATGAATTGTAGCAAATGATTATCCTTAGAGGTGATAATTTATTGTAATCATTCAAATAAGAGTATAAGTGAAACCTAGATAAATACTAGAACCAATTTTGAATTTGTGATAAGGTAGGTTCTAAGTTCCAAAAATTAAGAAAAATGTCTTAACTTATAGGTTGCAGTTTTTAGGTGAAAATTTCAACAGAATTTGGAATCATTCGCCCCTTATAATCGAAATGATGAGTGAAAGAAGATGTTATCACTGTACAACTATTCGATTGTGAGATAAACCGAATTCTTATTATTTGGAGAAGCCGACCAATCTATCCATGTTAATCGAGGAGAATAGATAGGACGATAAATGAACCTATACCCATTTAGCCTATGATCAAATTCAGAATCTTATGCAATTAGCTAGTGTTGATAACGTGGCACTAGGTCTATATGGAATCTCACAAGGAAATCACCACTTACTAAATTGAGATGGTCCATATTTTTGCATCCTATACAAGCAAAATATATCCTTATAAAATGGCGGCCCTTGTGGAATGATAAGAAAAGGAAAAGAAAATTCCTTCGAAAAAGTTGACTTCAGTGAATATTCACCTCTGTTGGAAATTTAATATCATTTAACAAATTATGTAATAATACAAGTTAAAAAGACCCAATTACAAATAGAAGTTTTAGAATTTAATTATACATTGGCACGAATATTATCGTAGTTAAAAGATTAATGTATGTCAATTTGGTTGGTAATTAGCCCCTTCTCCATTTACTTTTCTCCTCTTTCTAAATAGAATATTTTAGCTTAGCATTTAATTGAAGTTTGTCCAATAAAAATTATCCACAAAATATTGATGTATATAGAGATTGGTGGTAATTAGCCACTTCTCCACTCTCATCTTTCCAAATCACTTATCATCCTTTCATTTCTCTCCGATTACTTTCCCTATCTATAAATTGCACGTCTTTTTTTTTTAAATCCAATCGAAAAATGGCATATCTAAGTCAATTTTATGGTTTTTTGCACATTTTTTATGAGGATGATTAAGAAGCGACGATTGGTTTCTCGAACTCTAACTACATATGATAGCCAAGATAAAAGTCGAAAATTACTGAAGGGGGGATGTCGTGTATGATGGCTGATAACAAATAGACTATCTTGTTAGCAATTTTTGGTGAAAATTAATCATAAAGGATAATATTGAAATTTCGTGTAAAAGTTTAGGATTAAATTAGTAAAATTGAAACATTTGTCACTAAATTAGCATATGTACAACAGATTTAGGACTGATTGGGCAATCTCCTAATAACGAAACAAGCAAATACTCTTGAACTGCAAAGCATACTACTTGTGTTAGGTTCGACTTTTGAAATGGGCTTTTGGAAAATGCTAATGTTGAAAGCTTAAAACTCTTTGGGGAAAGGCAAATTACTTTGGTAAAAACTCTTTTATAAAGCAACTTTGGGTCAAGTAGTATCACGCCTCAAACCTTGAGCGTGCGAACATCCCTCGACAGTCAATTAAAAATGCGACGTCCCAAGACGCGTTACCGACCCATTCTTTTTATCTTTCGATTAAACGCATGTGGAAGCGAATTAAATAAACACCTAGTCAACCAACAAAACAGGGATAGTAAAACACAACAAACAATTTCCAAAAGTCGTACATTTATTTTTCCACTTGTTAACCCAAGGAGTTTAACATTTACATGCCTACAATTAGATACAACTCCTACACAACCTATGAGCAAAAATGGGTCAGAAAGGTCAGGGTTCACTCTAGCTTCACTAACGGCAAGGCCAACCAAAAAGTGTCGCATCTCACGCCCACCACATCCGCACTTAGTAGATCTCCACGTTACGACCCTGAAAATGGTTAACACAACGAGGTGAGATAAAATCTTAGCGAGTCAACTTCCTAAACCTCGATTAGAATGTAAATTCATATGGAGGCAGCCTAATCATGCAACAGCGTACAATCTTACCTCACATTGGCACACTCCTGCATATTAGTACGTCACATGTGACATCTCGATTTTCCAATTTTATTTTCAATAAATTGAGACGGGCATTTCGTTGGCACGCATATAGTTCTTTTCCTTGAGTCGGCCACTCATGTGGAAACTAGTCTATCAGGTGAAGCTGTTAGGAAATTCTAATGCATCAGACTCGAGAATTTGACCAGGAAGCGACCTTTCGACCGAACTAATCTGCAAGGGTCATTACGGCACAAATAAAAATCGATTAGAGACCGGAGATAGGTTGACTCGACAGAGGCATGTGATCGAGTGTGGGTGATTCCACAAGATCGCACAATTTTTGTCGATCGACACTGGACCGACTTTTCTATCGATTTGGTACCCTGTGTTCGTATTTGAAACATTGAGATTACCCCGACAACCGAAAGTCGTCAATGTTTCAAAGATGTACATTGTGGCTGAGATGATCAATCACAGGTTAAATGCATGAAAATTTCTAAAGGCTACCCGGTAGGTTAGGCCGCGCTAGTATCGTACCAAAGTGAAATTAACCGTGGAATTGAGATCGAATTCAGAAATTGGAAGTCTGGTGTGTCACAAATCATTTTAGGAATATTAACTCATCCTTGGAAGATTTTTCATGCAATCAGAGTTCTTTGGCAAATTAAATCCGAGAATGGCTATTTTAGCTCGAGAAATTAGTAGGCCGCTTTTGGTTGCGCTTTTGGGACTTAAGTTGGTTCTATGGATAAGTGAAGATGTGAATTGAAGTGTGATGACATTGGATTAATTTTATGAACTTCAATTGGACTCAATTGGAAAAGAATTGAATGGAATTGGAGAAATTAGTGTACAAGAATTGGACCCCGGCGGAAAATGAAATTGCAACCATTAGAAAATGTTGTGGGAGGTTTGGAGATAGTGGGATGATGTCATGGTGGGCCATTGTGTGGGATTAAAGAAAGAGAAAAAGAGAAAAGAAAAATGGTCCCATCTCTCTCTCTCCTTCTCTCTCCTCCCTCTCTTCTTCCTCTCTCTCCCGTGCGACTCCTCCATGTTCTTCATCTTCTTCTTCGGTCCTTAGCAACCAGCGAAGCTGGAGAAGCCGCATGCCTCCGCCGTTCACCGCCATTGCACGCCGTCGCCGTTCGTCCGTCGTTCGCCGCTCCGCTCGCCCGCGTGTGCTGCTCCGCCTTCTTTCTCCCCCTCCGTTTGTTGCTCGGGATCTCAAATCTGGTCGGACGCCAAGCGGAAGCAGCAGCCAATGTCGCTAGGAGCCATCGCTCGCCGCACGCCGTCCTCGCCTCGCATCGCCCGTCCGCTCGTTGCCGCCGCCCCGCGCCGCTCTGCCGGTCAGCTCGCCTGCCCGTCGCCCTCGTCCGCGCTAGGCCACGTCCCAGTAGCTCGTCCGAGCAGCTCGGGCCTTCGCCGAAGCTCCCTCCGCCACCGTGCGCCCCCGCCTTAGCCCGCCGGAGCTCCGCCTAGTCCTTGTCGCCCTTGCTCGCCCCAACCGACGCCGGATCCGCCCCATCTCCGCCCGCGACCAGCAACCAAGAAAATGGGTATGGCAGCGGGTGTTTGGCCGGTTTTGGCCGCCTTCCCGAACCCGGATGCTCGGCCCGCTTTGAGGAAAGTCGATCCTCGCGTCGTCCTCGTCGTTTTGGTCCGCTCGGCTCGCTAATCCGGTGAGTTTAACTCACTAAACCTCGCTTAGAGGGTTAATGATACTTTAGGTGTATTTAGTTTATGTTAAGTGTTATTAGGTGGTTAGTTTAATTTATTTAAGTGTAGATTATATTAATGTGCTTGATTAACTTAAAGTGTGATTAAATTAAGGTTAAGTGAATGTTTACATTAATATAAACATTGATGTGACATAAAGGAATTTACTTTTGATTTATTTAAATATTCCGAAATCATTAAATAATTTAATAATATATTATTATTCGAAATTATTAAAATATTATTATTTAATTATTTTCGGAATAAATTTAATTATTTATTAAATTCGAAAATTTTTTCAGACCCTAAATTCTCAGAATTTTGTGCCGGTCGCTGCCGTATAGTCGGATTTTGAAATTGATAATTGGATATTATGAATTGAGTGTGGATCGTGAAAGATAGGGATATTATTATTTAATTAATTTTCGGAATAAATTTAATTATTTAATAAATTCTGAAAATTATTTTGGAACCTTATTTTCTCGAATTTTTGTGCCGATCGCCGCCGTGCATTTAGAATTTGAATTTGATAAATGGGTGTGGCAAATTGAGTGTTGATTGTGATAAATATGGATTTTATTCATAAAAACCCAAGTGTTGGGTTTTGATGCAAAAATTGGATTTTAATGATTATATTAAATAGTGGGGTTTGAAAAAGTGAGATATTGGCTTTTTGATTCGAAATTAGCGTGTCCCCATGCGCGTGATTAATTTATGGAATATTTTTAATATGAAGAAAAATGGCCGGGATTACTGTTTTAAGTGGAAGCATTGAGTGAAACATAAAGTGTCCTAAGGCCAAGTATGCTTTGACTGTGTGATAACTAAGAGGAATCGTCCTGGGCTGTTGAGCCGGACTTGCCCCTATATGGGATGCCCACGCGGTGGTTGCGGGTCGCAGTAGATTCTGGGCCCATGCTCCTTCGGGAATGCCGTTGACGTGCGACGAAGCCGCGCTCCAAGGGGGAGGCGATGCCTGGCTATATGCCGCAGATAGCCGAACTGCGAGTAGGCTATGCCCTTGTGTGGCAGTGAATAACAATTGGAATGCATGTTGAGTGTTGTTGATGTGTCGGATTATGGGACGAAATTGTGTGGCATGGAATGGGACACCCCCGCGGTTGTTGGTTATATGAAAGTGAATGCGTTCCAGTTGTTTAAGTTCCTATTACTATCTGTAATTGAGTGATTTGAATTGTGCTAACCTGCAGGAAGAAATTGAGACGAGGTAAGTTCTCTGTGTGATGTGGCTAGACCACCCGGGGCGTATTTTCTTTCTAATATGGGTTTAGGGGGTTGAACTTGCTGAGACATCGTCTCATCCCGGTTTAGGGATTAAAATTTCAGGTCCCTAGATGGTGGTTGTGGAGGACCCGAAGCCCTAAGTCTGGAAAGATGGAGACTGAAGTATCGGTGATCATGTCATGCTAGTTGATTTTAGGATAGTTCCCCTTTTGTCGAACTGGTCTATTTCGTAGACGGTCCAGAGTTGTATTTAAGCCTATGTGTTTGTAAATGAATGTTTGGTATTGTGATTGATTGCCTGCTTTTCTATCCCAAGTTAAATGTTGTTAGGGGATTTATTTCGCTTCCGCATGCGTAATAAAATGAATGGGTCGGCGACGTATCCTGGGATGTCGCATATTTGATCGACCGCAGTGGGATGTGCGCGCGCTCGGGGTTCGGGGCGTGACATCACATATGCCTTTATCAATATAATAAGCATAAACAATAATCAAAACACATAACTCTCATACACCAAGCATCCACATGGGTCCCGATTATAAGGTAAAACCTATTTTGGCACGTCCCATACCATGCATAATAATTTTACCTCATAATCAAGTGTATTACATCACAATCATTCACATGTGTTCCAATTATTACGACCCCTCGAGCCACGGCCAACACACAAGTTTGTGGTCTTTTGGCATAATCGGGTATCGTCCCGCCCCATCGGACATGGCAACATCTAGAACCCGTGCCTGGACGGCATTCCATAAAGGAGTATCAGTTCAGCCTCAACCACGACTCGGCATGCGGACCCCCGTGGGGCATCCGATAAACATCAGGCATCATCTCCAAACTCCCGTTGGGTGACGAATTCAATTAATGACCACACAAGCACGCCAACACTCAAGCCAATTTTTATCTTTTGTCAATTAGTCCAGTGTAAAAGAGTTTGTACTTAAATAACAAACCTCGGAAAATCTTTACATTTAAAATCCCAGTAAAATAACTACACCCGGTCCCTTATTTAAAATAAACCCATCAAACTTTGCACACTTTCATTTTAAAACATCATTGCCCCTTTTATCGCATAAAATACGGCGTCCAAGCACTACACCTCAAAGTTTTCTATTTTCTTACCAATAAACTCTCTTTGAAAAATAGCATTTAAAATACATGATATGAGCAATCAAACATCATGGCATTACATGCTCAAACGATCATAATCAAGAATAAATTCATCCAGTAGAATGAGAATAATTCTACTTAACGGCTAATCCGTCATTAATTATGCTAATCTCAATTAATTAGGCTAATCACGATTAATTAAACTAAACTCAACTAATGAGCTTAACTATAATTAAATAAAATTAATCAACATTAACTCAAATAATTACGATTAATTAAATAAATAATTATTAATTACATAAATTACAATTAGATAACTAAATTACGATTAATTAAACTAAACTCAGTTAATTGATCTAACCACGATTAATTAATCTAATCGTAGTTACTTAAACTAATCAATATTAAAATTAATCTAAATTATTCTTAATCGCTATTAAGAATAAACTAAAGTTAACTAATACTAACTGCAATTAATATTAAACTAACCACCCCATAAATGCAATTAACACCCTAATCCACAATTAGGAGTTAACTCACTGATTTCCTGTGATGGCAAGCATGCAATGATGGCGGCGCGACGGCGATGAAGACACGAGCCTCACGGCACTAACGGAGGCATGAACGGCACGAATGGTGGCATGAACGGCTCGGTGAAGATAGCAACGGCTACAGCTCCTCAAACCCACGGCCAAGGGGGGGAGGGCTCGGCTTGGGGGCAGCGAGCGGAAAGCTTGTGGATGGCAATGATGGCATGGCAAACGGCGTGAGGGACGCGGGTGGGGTGGCGGCAAGCGAGCGGCGGCACGGATGGTGCGACAACTCGTCAGGCTCGATAACAAGATGACTCGTCAGATGAGCAATGAGTGGTGGTGGTTCGGCAGCCAAGAGGTGGTGGTGATGATGGTGGGGGCAGGGGGGGAGGTGCGGTGGTGGTGGTGAGTAGCGTGGCGGCCACAAGAGGAAGGAAGGAAGAAGAAGAATAAGAAGGGGTGTTAGGCTGTGGGGAGGAGGAGAGAGAGAGAGAAAGAAAAGGACAAAGGAGAGGGGTTGTAGTAGAAAGGGAGGGGTGGGCAGAGAGTTAGCGTGTGGGGAGGAGGAGAGAGGGAGAATAAGACAAAAGAAAAAATGGGGGATGTCACAAGTCTTCCTCTCTTACAAAAATTTTGTTCTCGAAATTTGAACCATTACAACACTTCAACGAAAAAGTGAGGGTGTTGACGTCTCATCAACTCTTCATTTTCCCATGTGGCTCCCTCTGTTTCATGGTGCAGCCAAACCACTTTGACTAAGGGAATCATCTTGCTACGTAACACTTGCTCTTTTCGGTCCACTACTCAAATCGGTCTCTCCACGTACAACACCCTCTCATCCACGTCTATTTCCTTGAAATTCAGCATGTGGGTTCAGGTTCGTATTTCCTCAACATCGACATGTGGAAGACGTCATGCACTTGAGCAAGTCTTAGTAGCAACGTAAGACGATATGCTAAAGTCCTAATTTGCTCCAAAATCTGGGATAAGTACACTAATGGTGCCAAAAGTTGTGTACGGCGCTCACTTTGGTGCCAAAAGTTTCCGTCGGATTACTTAAGTGCCAAATCGGAGGAAAAACGATCACTTTGGTGCCACCGGCGAGAAATTCCGGCCAAAATAAATACGTGGCCTTTATATTTAAAAAAAAAATCGACGTGGCTTAAGATTGTCCACGGTGGTTAGCATAAAACGACGCCGTTGTCCTTTCTTCGTAAGAAACGACGTCGTTTCTTGCCATCCATCGTGGATTCACATAAGAAACGACGCCGCCTTGCTCCATAGCAAAAAATAACGTCGTTGTAGAGGGAGTAAAATAGGGTTCGTATACGGTTCTCCTCGACGCCGACCGTAGCTTGCTCACCTACCGTCGTTCACCCACCGCCGTTCGCTCGCCCGCAGTCGCTCGCCCGCCGTCGCTCGCCTGTCGTCGCTCGGCCATCGCTGTAGTTGCACCGTCGTTCACGATCGTTCAGGTTTGTCATGTTCTCTACGTTGATCAATTTTGTGAAAAATTTAGGGTTCCGAATGGCAAGTTAGGGCACGGAGGGCAAATTGAGGGCTCGGCTCAGGGGGAAAGTAGTGGGAAAAGTGGTGGGGATGTCACTTTTATGGGGATTGAATAAAAAAATTGATTCTTCCATCGTTCGTTCGCTTTCTGTTGTGGGGACCGAATAGAAAAACAGGGTGCTGAGGGGCTTGACTCGGATGGAAACAAATGGTGGGACCGAATTTGTTTGTTTAATTAATTGGACTGCTTTTGTTGGGGGACCGAATGTGAATGTGATGAAATTGAAAAATGGGTGGTGGGGACCTCACTTTGTTTATTTAATTCGGTTTCTTTTGTTTCTGTAAATGCACCGAATTGGGGAGATTTTAGTCGCATTTGTTCCTTGACAACAAAACGACAAGAACCTGCATGTAAAGTTGCCGATTCTGTCATGTGTTTCCAACAAAACGACAATAACTATTTTTCTTTTTTTTCATTGGGTGCAGCATCGACATGGACGCAAATCATGTAGGCATCATTGTTTGCTATGGTGGAGAGTTTGTTATTGGCACTAAAGATTGGGAATATAGTGGTGGAAATGAAGGTACTATTTATGTCAATGTTTGGAAGCCATCATATATTGATTTTATGAGGGATTTAGTATATTTTTTACGATACAAAGTGCAAAAACTACATTACTGTGTTCCTGGGAAAGAATTGAAGGATGGGTTGAGATTTTTTAATGACGATAATGGTATTAAGGATATCATTTACCATTATCTTCACGGTGAAGAAGCTAAGGTATATGTTGAGTATTATAGTGAGGATGAGGATGAGGATGAGGATGGAGATGGGGATGAGCAAACCACCACTGAAGGAGGAGAAGTGAGGGATCCTGTTCAAGCGAGTAATCAGGTTGGGGATGAGTTTAGGTTAGATGGAGGGCAAAATGATAGGGAGATAAGTCATATTGATAGAGATGAACAAAGAGGGAGATGTCCTGAAATCTTGGATGAAGACTTCATTGGATTAGAATGGGAAATTGCTTTATCTAGTGAATCGGAAGATGAATGTTTGGTTGTAGTAAATTTCCCAAGTGACGAAGATGATGATGAACTCGCACCAAAGACAAAAGCAAAGGGAATTTCGAGAAAAAAACTTGCAGCTTCAAAGAAGAAGGCCCGAGTCGAGAAATAGGGATGGAGATCCAAATGAGGGTAATAGAAGTAAAGATGAAGAAAGCTGTGGCAATGAAGTTACTGGTTCGGAAAATGAGCCTGACAATGATGATGAAGAACCTGCTCCTCGAAGAAAAAGTAAGTACCCTTGTTATGATCCAACTGTTGATAAACCTGTTTTGTCGGTGGGCATGAGATTTGATGATGCCAAACAGTTCAAGAAAGCTGTTGTAAAGAACTCAATTGGTGAACAAAGGAGCGTTAAATTCATTAGAAACACGAAGGAGTTTGTGAGAGCTAAGTGCTCACAAGCTAATTGTTCGTGGAAACTCTATGCTGCGCTTAGTAAGAATGGGTCATTCCAGTTAGGTCCTTTCGGAGGAGTATACTTGTCCAATTATCTTTAACAATAAAAGGGTAACAAGTGTGTGGTTATCAAAGCATTTTTTCAATACTATCAAAGCAATGCCCGAGATCAAGAGTCCTCAATTTCAACAGTTAGTGAAGGAGCAAGTGGGGGTTAATGTGTCAACGAATCAATGTAAGAGAGCGAAGATGAGGGTGATGAAGATATTGATGGGTGGGTATAAGGAAGAATATGCGCAGGTATGGGATTATGCTGGTGAATGTATGTTTCAAAACCCATCTAGTAGGGTATATGTAGAGGTTGTGGAGAGGCCACTCCCTGATCTTGAGCCTAGATTTGATAGATTTTATGTCTGTTTTGATGCATGCAAATGGGGCTTCTTGGCTGGTTGTAGAAGAGTTATAGGATTGGATGGATGCTTTCTAAAGGGTTTATGCAAGGGGGAGTTGTTGACTGCTGTGGAGAGAGATGCCAATAATCAATGTTCTCGATAGCTTGGGCAGTGGTAAAGATAGAGAACAAGGATATTTGGTCCTGGTTCCTAAAAAATTTAATGACTGACCTTGAGATAACCGATGAGGGAGGATGGGCATTCATAAGCGACCAACAGAAAGTAATTTCATTGTCAATTATAATATACTCCCTTTTAAAATTTTTCACTTGCATATTTTTTTTGACTTGTATTTATTGGTTTGAATTTTTGTAGGGACTTATTCCTGCATTGGCTGAATTGATGCCACATGCTGAGCATAGAATGTGCGCGAGGCACATATATGCAAACTGGTCAAGGAACTTCAAAGGAGATAGGTTGCAGAAGCAGTTTTGGCAGATAGCAAAGAGTACGAATATGGATGATTTCAGATTAGCCAAACAAGGATTGTTGCAGTTGACAAAGGACGGTTTTGATGCACTCTTCCATACGTAAGCTAAGCACGGTGTCGAGCCTTCTTCAGCGAAGAGTTCAAATGCGATATCATTGATAACAACCTCGGTGAAGCTTTCAATGGTAGAATTTTAGAGGCCAGTGCAAACCAATCATCGCATGCTTGATGATATTCGAGTTATGGTTATGACTAGACCGCATAGGCAAAGAGATGAGGCTACAAAATGGAGTAGAGACTGTGGCCCTAGGATTGTGAAGAGATTGGATGCAAATATTGCTGCTAGTAGGTTCTGCCATCCAGTTTGGAATGGAGATAATGGATATGAGATTATTCAAAATCAGGATAAGTATGTTGTCAACCTTTGGATAGAAGAAAGTGTTCATGCCGAGCCCGGCAACCGAATGGAATTCCCCGTGTCCATGCCATTTGTGCTATTCAGATGAAGCAAGAAAACCCAGATGATTACCTACATGATTGGTACAAAAAAAGCTCATACCTTGCTTCATACCAATTCATGATGCAGCCTATCAGAAGCAGCAAATTTTGGGAGCCAACAAATCATGAAAGTCCTCTACCTTTACCGCTGAAGAAGCAAATAGGAAGGCCAAAAAAGAGACGAAGAATGCAGCAGGAAGAGGCATCAAGTCAAAGGATGAGTAGGACTGGATCAAAGATGAAATGCTCCTATTGCAGCAAGGAAGGGCACAATAAGAAAGGTTGTGAGCTGAAAAAGCAAAGCATCAACGAAGATGTAATGGCTGATTCAGTGCCAAGGACAGGACCTACTGAAGAAACTCTTGTTGGGCCTATTGAAGGGAGGACAGAAGGCCCTGCTGTAATTCCTACTGAAGGGCAAACAGAAAGCCATGTTGTAAGGTAAGTATCCTCTTGGTCTTAGTAACTTTACAGTTCTTATTCGATAGTACTGTTGGTCATAATCCTAATATAGTACATTGTTGTAAGGCCTACTAAAGGGCCAAAGAAAGGCCCTGTTGTAGGCTCAAGTGCAGGGATAGGGACTGGAATGGGCAAGACAAAGAACAACAACAACCGAGTCCACCGTTGAGCAAACAAGAAAAAAAATATCCTATAAGTTGTACATCGCCGTGTTTGGTCTTTTATAGGCTAAAATTTATATTTGTTATGTGTTTCTCGAGTCAAAAGACGAGCAACCGCACAAGTTGCGAGAGATTGCTACAAGGATTATTGCTTGTCATGAAAATGATGCACCACAACGAACAAGAGGAGCTCTTGGGAAAAGATTAAGGCAATATGGTTATGGGATTTACACGAGATGAACGTCTTTGGAATGACCATTTTGAATGTAAGATTTATAGGCCTCATGCATTTAATTTGTTGTATTTCAATTCATTTGGTTGACAATATCACTATGTTTTTGTAGCCTGGGAGAACTTCGGAGGTACTTCTCTCTCAAGGTGGGCCAACTCAAGAATCAAGGGCGCAGCCAAAGAATAGTGCTCTAAAGAAGAAGAAGACATCGGGTACAACAGTGCGAACAACCCCATCCAAAAAGAACCCAACACCGGTTCCATCTCAACCAACGATTGGGAGCAAAGCGGTGATGATATGGATCAACACATGACACGTGGTAGAACAAAAATAGCCGCCGTCAAAAACAAGGACAAGGAAAAGGAGGTGATAGAAAGCCCAACTAAAGAACCCGCACAACCGCTTCGAAAGAGTGCTCGGATTATGAATCAATTCAAAGCTCCAAGAGGAAAAGGAGATCAAGGTGTTGTCAATATTGACCGATGGGAGGGAGCGTGCTTGGACATGGTCTCTTTTTATGTGATGCTTTGGACATGATTTTTTTCATGTGATGCTGGACATGGTCTTTTTCTTGTTTTCTTCTTTTTTTTAGGAGTGTGCTGGATTGATGGTAGTTGTTGCCTGCAATGCCATTGTTTTTTTTTTTAGAGTGTTGAACTCTCGATGCTTGGGGAGTGAAGCTAGACATGCTTTTCTTTTCTTTTGTAAACAATCAATCAATGTTAATGGCAAGTATTGGAATGACTATTCATTTTCCCTTGTGTTGGTTTCGGCTAGAATGCTAGCAAGTCAGTTATGCTACTGCTGCTGTATATTTTATTTTTGCTGTTACTGCAATGTTGCTGTTGCTGCACTGTTGCTGTCAGCATTGTTGGTTAAAGTTGTGGATTATAATGAATTTGTTGCTGTCAGCATTGCTGCACTGTTGCTGATTATATGTGTTGCTACAAGAACACTTTGGGTGCTGGTACATCTTGTTGCATCTGGGCTAGTGTAAGAAGATGCACCAAAACTCAACTCGGTGCAAGAACAAGATGCAAGAACAAGGTGCATTTGGAATGTGACGTTTGGCACTAACATGTTCTTTTTAAAAAACTTGTGCAACGTAAGTGATCACTTTGTAATCGCGACTGGCACTTAAATGATCACTTTCATAAAAACTTGGCACTTAAATGATCACTTTCATAAAAACTCGGTCCTCAAGTGATCACTATTTACAACTTATGACACTGAAATGGTCAATCGTGAATTTGCCACCATCCTTTAATTCCGGCCATGGTTTGCGCTTGCAGAAACCAACAAACCAGCAAACTAGCAAACCAGCAAACCAACAAACCAGCGAACTATTACCAAATAAAAAATGTAGCAAACCATCATCAAATAAAAAAATGCAGCAAACCATCATCAAATAAAAAAATGCAGCAAACCATTACCAAAAGCTTTCAATGCAGCAAACCATTATCTAATAAAAAATGCAGCAAACATTACAAAAAGCTTTCAATGCAGCAAACCATTACTAAAAGCTTTTAATGCAGCAAAGCATTACCAAATAAAAAATGCAGCAAACCATTATATTTGAAGCAAAAACTAACCAAAACAAACATTGACAATACACAACCAAACAACAAAACTTTTAAGTGCTCACAACTAATGCATTCCAAGTCCAACCTTGCATTTCTACCCATAGATTACAACAACAAAACATTATGCTCCATACAAAAATTGCAGCAAACCAAAAAACACATTTTACTTATAAACAATCCAATACAAGTGCATATTCCACGTCTTCGACTATGGTAGACATACAAACTTCTTATCATTACTCACTTTACATTTGAATAAACTACCCAAGAGAATAAGAACACAATCAACGCTCGATAAAAGTTTCTTTCGATTTTCAGCCTTGAAACCTCCCTCTTCAAATGGTCCACTAAAGATGTTAAACCCTTCATTTGAGCTTGCATTGAGTCGACATCCTCCAACTCGTCCATTAACATAGGTGGAGGTTGATTTCGGCCTTCAAGTAACTCCAATATAACCTCTGTCGCTCGATCAGAGAATTTTCTATCAATCCATTTGAAATATTGGCACTTCGAGCCTTCTCTATATCTGCCGCACCCATGGAATCTTCTCCCGGGATTCAACCGAGTCCAAGATGTTCTTCTCGGACTTGGTAACCCCATAATAACAGTAATACTCACCATCTACTTCACTTTTCTTATAGGAATGTGAGCCGCTGCTGAAGCTTTTCTCCTCCATTTGCAAGAGCGAGCTGATAACTTTGGGAGAAAATCGAAGTATGTACTCGAAATGATTGAATTGGGGATTTAGGGTTTTCAACTTCCGGTTCTAATCGAAATTGGGGATTTAGGGTTTCTTATTTGGGGAAAAACGGTAAACGGCATTGTTTTGTTCTTTGTATGCTGATTGTATTCTCCGGCGATCCACGTCGGCGTCAAAAAATAATAAAAACTGCCACGTCGGATTTCCGGCCAACCAAATCGGCGATGGCACCAAAGTGATCATTTTTCAAAATTTTTGGCACTTAAGTGATCCGACAGAAACTTTTGGCACCAAAGTGAGCGCCGTACACAACTTTTGGCACCATTAGTGTACTTATCCCCCAAAATCTCAAAGGGACCAACGTATCTCGGACTCAACTTCCATTTCTTGCCAAAACGTGAAGTACCCCTCATCGGTGACATATTGAGGAATACTTGTTCACATACTTGGAACTCCAAAGGCCTACGCCGTTTTTCTGCATAACTTTTCTAATGGCTCTGGGTGGTCTTAAGCTTTTCTTGAATGACTTTGACGGCGTCCATTGATTGCTGAACCAACTCAGAGCCCATAATCTTACGCTCTCCAACCTCATCCCAACATATAGGAGTTCTGCAGGCCCTACCATACAATGCTTCAAATAGTGTCATCTTGATGCTTTGCTGATACTATTGTTGTAGGCGAACTCAACTAGATGAAACTGTCCCTCCTAGCTTCCTTTGAAATCCAACATGCAAGTTCGCAGCATATCCTCGAGCTTTTGAATGGTCCTCTCAGACTAGCCATCCCTCTGCGAATGATAGGCCATGATGTACTGCAGCTTCGTTCCCAAGGCAGTCTGTAAACTTTTCCAAAAAGCTGCCGTAAACTTTGGGTCTCGATTTGACGTGATTGTCACTGGCACTCTATGAAGGTGAACTATTTATCGCACGTACAATTCAATATATTTGTCTAATGCAAAGTCTTTTCATATGGCGATGAGGTGCGCAAACTTCATCAATCTATCAACTACAACCCAGATAGAATCATTACCTCGGTAACTCCTCGGTAATCTTATTACAAAATCCATTGTGATATGCTCCCATTTCCACTCGAGAATCTCCAAAGGTTGCAAAAGTCCACTAGGTTTGTAGTGTTGTGCCTTAACTTGTTGGCACATCAAACACTTGGCAACATACTTAGCGATATCTACCTTCATACCATTCCACCAATATTACTGGCGTAAATTCTGATATATCTTTATGCTGCATGGATGAATACTATAACGACTACGATGAGCTTCTAACAAAATTTCTTCTTTAAGCTCCATATTGTTGGGCATGCACAATCATCCATGAAACTTTAGTATTCTGTTCTCAGTAACTTGAAAATCAACTTTGCAGAACTTTTTGGATTTCAGGGTCTATCAACTACAATGTCTTAATCTTTACTTTCACTTCCGGTTCAATTCTAAGGGTAGTCATGAGACTTGAAATGTGGCATACCTCAAACTTAAAATCCGAATCTCGAACTCCTTCAAGTAGAATCCACTCTTGAACCATCATCTGTGCAATCGATGACTTCCAACTTAATGCATCCGCAACTTTATTAGCCTTTCCAGGAAGATATAAGATGTCGCAATCACAGCCCTTAAGAAGCTCCATCCAACAACACTGCCTCATGTTCAACTTCTTCTAAGAGAACAAATACTTCAGGCTTTGATGATCCGTAAAAATCTAAAACTTTTCTTCGCATAAGTAATGCCTCCAAATCTTTAGGACAAAGATGATTGCTACCAGTTTCAAGTCATGCATCGGATAATTCAACTCATGAAACCTTAGCTGACGGAACGCGTATGCAACAACTTTCCCATGTTGCATTAAAACGCAGCCCAATCCTTTATACAACGCATTGCTATAAATCTCATATCCTCCAGGACCAAACGGAATTGTCAACACGGGTGTGGTAGTCAGCTTATGGTTAAGCTCTTGGAAACTACGCGCGCATTTATCCGTCTATTCAAACTTCTCTTCCTTCTTTAGCAATCGTGTCAAGGGCATGGCTATCACAAATAATTTTTCCATGAGCCGTCTATAATAGCCTACCAATCCCAAGAAACTTCGAATTTCCTTCACCATTGTTGGTCTCGGCCAGTTCATAATAGCTTCAATCTTGGTTGGGTCCATAGAAATCCCTTTGCCAGAAATCACATGACCCAAGAAAGCTACACGAGTTAGTCAAAACTCACTTACTGAACTTGGCATACAACACCATTCTTAAGTTTTGTTCATGCTCCTTGGGACTCTTCGAATACACCAAGATGTCATCAATGAATACGATCACGAACTGGTCTAGGTACTTCTTGAACACTCAATTCATCAAATCCATGCAAGCAACTGGGGCATTAGTAAGACCGAACGTCATTATGATGAACTCATAATGGCTGTAACGCGTACGAAAAGCCGTCTTTAGTGTATCCTCCTTCTTAATCCTCAGTTGATGGTAACCTGTCCTTAGGTCAATCTTGGAAAATATCAAAGCTCCCTGTAGCTGATCAAATAAGTCATCGATCATTGGCAACGGATATTTGTTCTTGATCGTCACTTGATTGAGTTGCCGATAGTCAATACAAAGATGCAACGAACCATCATTCTTCCTTACAAACAAAATCGGCGCTCCCCAAGGCGATGCACTAGGACAAATAAATCATTTGTCCAACAACTCTTGCATCTGAACCTTTAGCTCTTTTAGTTCTGATAGCGACATACGGTAAGGAGCCTTAGAAATCGACGATTTCCCTAAGGCCAACTCAATCACGAATTCTATCTCCCTTTCTGGAGGCAAACTAGGTAACTCCTTAGGAACAACGTCAGAAAATTCCCACACTACGGCATTGTCCTCCATCATTGATTCATTAATTGATGTATCAACCACGGTTGCCAAATAACCTTGGCAACCCACATCCAACAATCGGGTTGCCTCAAGTGACGAAATTAAAGTAATCGAGGGTCCTCCTCAATTACCAACAAACTCAAAACTTCTATCTGCTAACAGGTCAAACTGAATCGCTTTACAATAACAGTCCATGATAGCTTGTTGCTTGGTGAGCCAATCCATACCAACAATTACATCGAAATCAAATATCGCCAGCACAATCAAATTATTCTTTCCTCTCAATCACCAATTACTAACTTGCAACCAGGACACCCTATCGCAAACAACACTTTATCCTTTAATGGGGTGGATATACTAATGACCGCTTCCAACGGTTTTGGACTTAACCCTACTAACTTAACAAACTACTCAGCAACAAATGAATGCATGGCTGTAGGATCAAATAAAGCATAAACAGCATGGTCGTTCAACGAGACCATACCTGTAACCACGCTTTGTGAGTTCTTCGCCTTCCTTCAGATGACAGTGTACACCTTTCCTTGCACCGGAGGCCTACTCAAAATGCCCCGTTGTGCGTTCTACGATGCACTCCCTACTGCCTGCCCTATCTGCGATAGTGGTGCCTGCGCTCCCATGGGTCTGCACAGGCAGTTCTTCACCTAATGGTCATGCTAGCCACATCCATAACAAGCTCCCATTCTAGGAGGACACAGGGCTAATCCATGTTTCATTCCACAGAATCGGCACACGCCATTCAAGTTAGGCCGGCTTTCCAATTCCACCATTTCGGTTGGGAGGGATGGGATACTTTCCGCCGTCATTGGCCTCTTCCCAAACCGATTGTTATCTCTGTTGGGCACAAACCGTGACCCAGATGCGGCTGCCCACTCATTCAGATTCTTCTCAATCAGCTAGGCTCTCTCATACAGTTCATCATAGTCCTTAATGTTCAACGGCACCAATGGGTCCTTAATCTTCGGCTTTAGGCCATCTCTGAACCTTCTTGCTTTGTCCATCGATTCCTCAATCAACCTCGGTGCATATTTCGACAGCTCGGTGAAGTTCGCCTCATATTGATCTATAGTCATCTGGTTCTGGCAAAGGCGCTAGAACTCAGCCATCTTCTGTTCTCGAGCATAGTCCGAGAAATATTTCCCGTAAAATACTTTAACAAAGGCATCCCACTCCAGGACCATACCCTTGGGAAACATTCTTTCTTCAATGGCCTCCCACCACGTGCTTGCGTTACTCTGCAGCTGATATATGGCCAGGGTCACCTTGTCCTCCTCTGAGCACCTTAGTAGTGCAAAAGCCTTTTCCAACTCTCGGACCCAAAGGGTTGCAGCCTCGGGGTCACTTGCTCCAGTAAACTTTGGCGGCTTCAGTCTTAGAAACTACTCCACCAGCTTGTGCATAGGCCACTCACCATTCCCATTTCTAGGTGGGACTTCAACAGGTGCAGTAGCGACAGCAACAACATTGGCAACAGTAGTGGCGATGGCGGCAGCAACAGCAACAGCTTGGTTCTAAGCTTGCTGCCCAACCACGTTCCCCAAGGTCTCTAGGGCTTGCAGGATCTCGTTAACCCTAGGATCAACTAGTGCCCTCCCTCTGGCACCCGCCTGCACTGGTGCTCCCTCTAGCACCAGCTTGTCTCGGTGCCCTTTCTCTAGCATTAGCTTGAGTCGATGCCCTTTCCCCAACACTTGTCAAAGCCGCTATGGCCCTCCGAGGGGCCCTCTGCTCAGGATTGCTCATCTCGCAGGGTCCTTACGGAAACTTGCTTTCCAACTCCAACAAGGAATTAGAAATTTGAGCAACCTGCACAAAACAATCAATCAATTTATTTCTTTGTCTCCTTAGCGTCTTGGCCACAGTGCCGCTTTTCCTCATCCCATATGCCCTATTTGCCCATTGGCTAAACAGTCTCGAATACCGTTTTCGAAAAGCACATCACGTGCTAATCAAGCTTTCTCAATATTACACATGGACATATGGGGATCATATCATACTCCACATCGTGATGGATCTCATTTTTTTTCTTACAATTGCGGATGACCATACTTGAGCAACTTTGGTCTTTCTCATGCAATTCATGGCCCAAGTATTTTCTAATCTGAAGAACTTCTTCATATTGACGAAAAATCAGTTTAACAAATCATACAATGGATTCGCACTAATAATGCTCATGAATTGTTTAATCATATATGCTCTTTATTATTGTTGACACCTAAATTTTAACAACTCGATTAGCTGTTTACCACATTAAAATGAGGAATTAGATTTAAACCCCTAAACAAAAATATTAGAATTAAATTGCATAACATATAGTTTTAGGAACAATTTTTTTTATTGCATTTACATTGGACTAGTGATGGATGGGTTTGACTTGATGATTTTAAACTTTAATTAGACGAGTTGGATTAAACCCATGGCGAGAGGAAATTGGCCCAAGCCTGTTATTCTCTGATAACCGAAAATTGACTTATGAAGAATGACAATTTGATATATTCACTAAACTTTCATATATTCATGTGATATGTACACTAAAATGTATATTTCGCAGTAAATTGGAAGATTTCAAGGAAATATTGCAGGTGAGATATATATTTGGTGCTAATCTTTGGGCAATATATATTTGGACATAATAAAAGAAACACCAAATCTTCAATCGTTAATGGGCGTGAGCAAAGGAAGGAAAATAAAATAAAATCGATGAGATTGTGCCTTGGCCGTGCGAGATGCGATCGAAAAGAAGAAGAAGAAAATTTTGCTTCTTCCATCCAGGGATTCTATTTCTTTGCATATAAAAGGGGTGTCCTGCACGCATGAAAATGGGGGGGACGGCCACAATTCTGAGAGAGAAAGAAGAAGAACGTGAGGTCAGAAAGTGCTTTTCTCTCTTGTGAGTCTGACACACGCAAAGACAAAAAGAAGAAAAGTAGAGAGAGAAGTAGGAAAAATAGAAAAGAACGCAGGAGGAGAAGTCTTCTCTTCGGTCATCTATGACCGAGTAGCACCGCCCCCGACGCCGCTATTTCCTATTACCTCGGTGACCCCTCCCGACGTCGCTGCTTTCCCCCGAACGCCGCCGCTTCTACTCGTCCAAGCAGCACCTGCATCATTGCTGCCACCGATTGTCGGAACCCATACCAAAGTCACGACCAGCCCGAGCGCCGCCCGAGTCGCTGTTGTTTGTGATCCACCGCCCAAGCCGACGACGATCGAGCTTACCACTCTGATCATCGTTGCAACCCGCACCGTGACGAGCAGCTATTTGCCGATCCGAGTCAGGCTCCCACCGCAAGTCCTGACTATCGTGACTTGCTGCCCCAGTGCGGCCCCTGCATCGAGCTGATCTGTGTTGCTATCTCGACACCATCCCTGCTGAGCCGCTGGCCCACGATTGCTGATCTGCGTCGACAACGAAGCTAGCTGCTGTTGACACCTTGTCGAACGGCTAGCCGAGTTGCATTTGGCCCCCCCCTGTCGTCACGAGCAGCAACGTGATTCTTCGGCCATTCTTTCGAATACTTTCTCGTGCAGGTTAAGCATAACACAAGCCGTATAGTCGAGCAGTGAAGAGAGGCACGTGGAACAGCACCTGGTGGGATACGCTGTTCATGGTTGAGGCCGAATAAAAGAAATTCTTGACTGTTGACTTTAGCTTGCCGGAAAGGAGATTGGGCTTTTGTTTTTGTTTTTAAAAAAGACACGTACTGTTCTTTGGAGACCATTAGTTGCGAGCTCCAGCTCCGTGGGCTCGCTCACACTGCAAACCATGTCAACGTCGGCTGCCGCTCGTGAGTCCTTTCGCGCCAGTCCCGCATTGGAAATAATCCAATCAAGGTAATTTTCTTAAATCAAATTTTGTTTCGATATTATTGCCTATATTAGAATATTTGATGCCAATGTTGATTCCATGGAGACTTTAGGCATTATCCGATAGGATATTATTGTCCAAAAAATCATTATAATTACTAATTTGATTCGTAAGACGTCAAATCACTTCTTCTTTTTTAATTATGTTGATTTTTTTTGGCACATTGATGATATTTTAACTTTTAAATTATTATAATTATTAACTTGATCCGTAAAATTTCGGATCAATTTTTTAATTATTTTAAACTTTCTTACATGTTGTGGTGTTTAGGATTAGAATAATTGTTAATTTAATCCATGAGACAATGGATTATTTTTCCAATTATTTTAACCATTTATTTGATGAATATCCCGAGTGGCTTAGATATAATGCTTATATTTGGAAATTGCTTGCTTTGGAAAACACCCAAAAAAAATCAATCAATAGGATAGTTTCCTAAATTAGGATTGCATTTTTTTATTAGATTGCATGTTACAATATATAGGATTTCACGATAGCATTACCTAATTTGAATAAGATTGCATGTTTAGATAATTTTGGAATAGATTAGAATAGATTCTAAATAACATTTTCATTTATAGATAGGGTCCTAGATAATGTTTACATATTTAGATAATCTCACAGTTTTAAAATAGTTTTTTGAGATAAGATAGGGTTTAAGTCAAATTAATACCTAAACTAGGTTAGATAACTATTCATTTTAGATAGTTTAATTAGGGTTTTTATTAATTTCGAATTTTAATAAAAAAACAAAAAATAGCTTGTACATGTCATATAGGTTAAAATTTCATTAAATAAGAGAAAATTCCAAAAAAAATAATTTATTGCATTGGTGCGTTTAATACTTTTGGTTCAATTTATTTGATTAATCGATTGTTCAATAATGGTTGTGCATTCGCATAATCACCCCCATTGCATGTTAGTGAATTAGCTTAAAATTAATCCAAGCTGCCTGCAAAACATTTTTTTTTTGGAATAAAAGAGAAAAGGTACCGAAAGGGCGTTAGAGAAATCTAGCGTAACCAAATCCCCGAAGTCACAATCTCTAGTTCATAGGAGTAAAGTAAATCTTCAATTGATTTACTTGGGTTTCTAATTAACCCACCAAAAATAGATTAGTGGCGACTCCTAGAAAAAATTCATTTGCATGCTAAAAACTTGAACTTAAGTCACTAATTGGCATAGGTTTGGGAGAGCCCAAGCCAAGTCTAGACTTAGTAGTCCATTAGCCAAACCTTAGGTAGTTCACCCAATGTCACATCGCGACAATTATTCCTTTCCAATGGAATCCTTCATGAAAGTTCTTGTGTCTACACTCACCAACAAAATGGGATCATAGAAAGAAAAAACCGTCATTTATTAGAAGTTGCCCAAGCTCTTAAATACCAAGCCTCGATTCCAGAAATGTTTTGGGGAGATTGTGTGGTTACAACTGTCACGCCCCAAACTCCGGGTACGCGCATATCCCTCGGCGGTCGATTAAAAATGCGATGTCCCAGGACGCATCGCCAACCCATTCTTTTTATCTTTCAATTAAGCACATGCGCAAGTGAATTAAATAAACACCCGACCAACAAACAAACATAGAGATAGTACAAACACAACAAACATTGCCAAAAATAACTTATTCATTTATCAACTGTTAACCCTATGAAATTTAATACTTACAAGCCTTTCCACAACCACTTCCTATCAATCCTCTCAAAAACCTCGAAGGATTAGGGTTCAACCTAACAAGCCAACCAAAAGGTATCGCATCTCGCGCCTACTACATCCGCACTTAGCAGATCTCCATGCTACAGTCCTGAAAATGTTAACCACGATAGGATGAGATAAAATCTCAATGAGTCAACAACCTAAACCCCAATTAGAACGCAAATTCGTCTCAGAAGCAACCTAAACATGCACCACAAACAAACTCACCTCGCCTTGACACACCCCTGCAGGTTAGCACATCACATGCCACTATGCATTCAACAAGCTTAATTAATAACTAGAACACATGATTCTCATCTTCCAGACATTCACATAGGTCCCGATTATAAGGTAAAACTGTTTTGACACGTGGCATACCATGCCAAACAATTTAGGCGTGTTCTGGTTATTATGACCCATCGGCCATGGCCAACTCAAAAGTCAGTGGTCATCCGCCGTAACCAGGTATCGTCTCGCCCCATCGAGCATAACAACGTTCGGCGTAAACGCATCAAGACGGCATTTCTATAAGGAACATCGTTCCGAAATTCATCTGCAAACGACATCTCGTTGACTTGGGGACATCCGAACTTAATGAAGCATCATCCTGCGTAAACGCATCAGGACGAGTTCACTACCCCGCGTAAACGCATTAGGGTCTTTAGGTGATCACACAAGCACGTATTTAGCCAAAAACACCATACTTTGCCTTCAAATGCTTTGTTTTCAAATAATCAACTTGGCCAGTTTTCGTTCTATTAAAAATCTTGGTAAAATATTTGTGCATGGTCAAGTATTCAAAATCGAACCATCAAACTTAGTCCACTCTCATTTAAAAACTCCACGATTTTATATAGTACATAAAAGTTGGCGTCAAAACCCGACACCTTGAATTTTTCTATTTAAATGCTCATAAAACCAAGTTTTGTACTAAAAATCAATAACTACCATCAAGCACTCAATTGTATAACATAGCACGTATAAGCCATCAAAATTATGCATAAGTTCTTAACATGCCAAAAATCAACCAAATCACAAAATGTACATTTTCCAGCAAGTAAGACACCAAGAACAACCACAAAACCACAACCGGTCCTCACCGACAGAAATCGAGTCCACTCGCATGTCTCCAAGATTAATTCCAGAAACATAACCAAACGAGTTCAGAAAATCATCAAATTTAAATATGCTATAAAAGACACTTAAATGAACACTTTTTATGAGATGCTTTGACCCAGATCTTCCTAAAATAAGAGCAATAAATCACTCAACCCGTTACCAAAACTGCATCCGTGTCCAGAAATTATGCTTTCCAAAACCAGCTTGGTTCGGATCGAAAACTCGTCCGTTTGCTCTAAAATTTGACTATGTTAAACTTCAAGATGTGATGAAAAACTTTTGTGAAGAAACTCTTTCAAAAATCGAACGCTAAGAGTTGATAAAAATCTTTTAAATACCAAAAGGTTACTGGTTCAAGCACAAAACGAGATTTTGCCTTGCATGCATCAAAGTTGAAATCTTGTTCTTTTAAATCTCGAAAATCTTGAATAAAATATATGTCATAAATGAAGATGTTTAGAACATTTTTCAAAAAGTAAGCAACCCCAAAATCGTAGCACATTTTAACCCATGAAAGTAGCAAACAACGTGTGTCCAGTAAACAGATCCGAAGAGAAATCCAACTTAAATAACTAACAATGATTAATTAACCTAACCATGATTAATTAACATAACCATGGTTAACTAACCTAACCAAGGTAAACTAACTTAACCAAGCTTAGTTAACACTAATCTAGGATTAACTATAAGTAATCCTCATTAGCAATAATCTAACTACGATTAGCACTAATCTAAACACCCCTTAAACGTAATTAATGATCTAATCAAAGATTAGGGTGTTAACTCACAATTTTTGACAGTAATGGGCTCGCGGGAATGGCGATGAAATCTCGAGACAACCATGGCTTGAGCGGAGGCTCGACAGTGGCTATTACGGCAAGGCGAAGCTCACGGCCAAGGGGGGCTTACCTTGGCTTGGGCCTGGTCCTTGTGGGTGGTGCTGCTGGCCAACGGTTGATGGAGATGGACAGGGTGGTGGCTAGCTGATCGATGGGTGGAGATGGCGGTGGATGATGAAGCTACTGTGAGGGTGTTGGTGGCTGTGGAATTGGGGTTGGCGGGTGGACTTGGTGATGATGATGAGGGGAAATGATGTGGTGGAGGCGTGGGGTGAAGTGGGCTGAAGGGGATGATGGATGGTGCTGGGCGATGTGGGAAATGGAGTTGCGGTGGGAGTTGCTTGTGGATGTGCTGGACGGTTGTGTTGTGGCCAAGGGAGTGATGGAAGAAGGCTGGCGTGGAGTTGGGATGAAGGAATGAAGAAAGTTGAGGAAGAATTGGGGAAAAGGGGAAGAAAGGGGCTGTCTACAAAAGGAGGGGGAGGCTTCACGCATGAAAGGGAGGGAGAAGAGTGGGAGAGAGAGAGAGAAACAAGTCAAATGAACAACCAATGAGAACTTAGTAAAAATATCTAATTCATCATCACTTTGCCCCTAAAGTCTTCATGCTTCAAAGTCTTGTGCCCACCCAATTAGAAATTAGCTCAATTTCTCCCAATTAAGCCAATTTGGAGGTAGAAAAACCCTATTTTTCATCCCATCCGAATTTCCTTTTTATTTTCCTTTTTGTCCAAAAATCATTTTTCCGCAAAATTTCAGACTCAACCAAAAGTTCGCCGAAAGATGAGACGGTGTCCAATAAATGAATCGTGACACGCTCGAACGTGTGATTCCCAAAACCGAATTCAATTTCGTGGTTAAAATCGGCCGAATGCGACTTTAGTACGACCTAACCTATTGGGTAGCTTTTAAGGATTTTAGCACGTTTGACCCGTGGTCAATAAATTTTGATCCACTTTTGTACATCTCCGAATCGTAGATGACTTTCAGTTATCATAAAATCGCGAGGGTTCAATTACGTGTCCCAAGTATAATATCAATATAAAAATCGGTTTACTATCGTTCGATGCAAATATTGCAATCGTGCGGAATCACCCACAATTCGACTACATACTTTTGTTGAATCAACTTATATCCGTTCGCTAATCGATTTATGACAGTGTTATATTGACCATTGCTGATTATTATAATCGAGCGATCGATTTTCGATCGAATTCTCTAGTATGTCACGTTTATATCCCTTAATGACTTCACATAATAGATTAGTTAACACGTGAGTGATCAGTTCCGAGTAAAATGACCATAAGCGCGTCAACGAAACAATCATTTCATATATTCGAAATGAGACCAAATTTCGGGATGTCACAATAGCAGTATATCTAATCAATCGGATGCCATCTCGTGTTCTCAATGGAAGGACTCCTTTTGAATTGTTATTTGGTAAACGTCCAGACATTCGACATCTTCATGTTTTTGGGTGTTTATGCCATGTGTCTATCTAGGTCCTCGGGACAAGTTGGGTCCTCGTGCTCTGAAGTGCATATTCATGGGATATCCTACTCAATAGAAAGGATATTTAGTCATTGATCCATCCGGTGGACTTTTTTTGCCAGTAGAGATGTTTTTCATGAAGATATTTTTACTTTCCAGGATGAGTCACCTTCTTATCCACCGGATGATCTTGCTACATCTCATCGTCCTTCTTTAAGCGAAGATGATCCTCCACGGTCACCAGTAATTATGCTTCCATAGGTGTCACCTTCTACAGCATCTCCTGACATTGAAGCAAGGTCTGCACAAACAATTGAAAATGAAGCATCTATTCATCCATCATCAGCAATATTTGAGAGACTATACTCTCAGAATCACCTATTTCGACAGGAAATTCTCCTACTGCATCACAGGATGATGTTATACCTGTACCAGTTAATACTCGGTGTTCAGGTCGCACAATTCGACCACCTACATGGACAGCAGATTATGTTTGCTTTTCTTTGCACAAATCCAGTACACAATATCCCATCTCCTCCTATGTTAGTTTTGTTCATCTCTCGCTCGAACATAGGCACAGCATTAGCAAAATTTTTTAGCAACGAGAACCTTCATCATATGACGAGGCAGCCAATGATCCTCGTTGGCAACAAGTAATGGAAGATGAATTGCGAGCCCCTATGGACAATAAGAATTGGGATATTGTTCACCTACCTCCGCATCGAAAACCCATAGGCTGCAAATGGGTATACAAGATCAAATACAAAGCAGACAGATCTATTGAACGTTATAAAGCCAGATTAGTTGTAAAGGGATTCACACAAAGGGAATGATTTGATTATACGAAAACCTTCTCTCCTGTTGCAAAGGAAGTCACAGTGCGATCTTTTCTCTCTATTGTTGCTCTTTGTGATTGGCCTCTTCATTAGATGGATGTCCATAATGTTTTTCTTCATGGTGATCTCGAAAAAGAAATTTATATGGATCTTCCACAAGGATTTCATAGACAAGGAGAGAATAATGTATGTCGTCTCTATAAATCCCTATATGGCCTCAAACAGGCTTCTCGTCAATGGTATGCGAAATTCATTGATGCACTTGTGACTGCAAACTTCTAGCAATCCAGGCATGACCATGCTTTATTCACATGGAAACAAGGTACATCGTCAATCTACTTACTCATATATGTGGATGATATACTCATTATGGGAAATGATGCATCTGTCATTGATAGATTTAAGAAATAAGTGCATTCTACATTTCACATTAAGGATTTGAGACCTCGCAAATACTTCATTGGGATAGAAATTGCATGGTCAAATAAAGGCATCTGTCTTAGCCAACGCAAATTTGTCTTGGAAATTATCTTGGAAGCAGGATTGTTGGGATCTAAGCCAACTACTATTCCAATCGAACAGAATGTCAATTTGACAACAGCTAAATATGACAAAGGATCATCACCCGTAAACAAGGATCCTTTGCTTAAGGACCCTTTCTACTTATCAAAAACTTGTTGAAAAGCTCATCTATTTGACCATGACCAGACCCGACATTTGCTATGCGGTACAAACTCTTACTCAATTCATGCGTGCTCCAAAACAATCTCACATGAATGTAGCATTAAAAGTTATAAAATACTTGAAAGGATGTCCAAGATTGGGAATATTGTTATCTTGAGACAACAACATGGAGATGTTAGCATATTGCAACACAGATTATGCTACATGTCTTATGAGTAGCAAATCTGTCACAGGTTTCTGTATAAAGCTAGGAGATTATCTACTTTCATGGAAGACAAAGAAACAATCGATTGTTTCCTTATAATCCGCCAAGGCAGAATATCGAGCGATGGCAAAAACTAACTGCAAGATAGTTTGGATAAGAGGCCTTCTTCAAGATCTCGGTATACAGGTAAATCAGCCCACCATCTTATATTGTGACAACGATGCTGCACTAAAACTTGCAATAAACCTAGTTTTTCATGAAAGGACAAAGCACAAAGAAGTTGACTGTCATTTCATCCGAGACAAGATTCAAAGTGAGGTGATCAGAACAAAAGGAATAAGAACAGCATAGCAGCCCGTGGATATTTTTACCAAGGCCTTATGTCAAAGGTAACATTTGTATCTATTAAGTAAGCTAAGCGTCTTGGGATAAGTACACTAATGGTGCTATAAGTTGTGTACGGCGCTCACTTTGGTGCCAAAAGTTTCCGTCGGATCACTTAAGTGCCAAAAAATTTGAAAAACGCTCACTTTGGTGCTAACGCCGGTGAAATTGGCCGGAAATCCGACGTGGCCTTTTTTTATTAATTTTTTACGCCAACGTGGCTCGTCAGAGAGTTGAGTCAGTGTCCAAACACCAAAACGACGCCGTTTGGCATCTTTCCCCCAACTTTGAAATCCTAATCCCCAAATTGAGAGAGAGGGAAGGCTCGTCTTCGTGTCTTCTTCTTCCTCGAAGACCCACACCAGCAACGGCACCGGCACGGCACCAACAACAGCACCGGCAGCACACCAGCAACGACACAAGCAACGCACCAGTAGCAGCAGCGCACCAACAGCCCCTTCGACCCATCTTCTTCCTCCTCCTCCTCCGCCCTCGCCTTTGATTTTTCCTGCAACAATTTCAGTCTCTCCTTGCTCACCTGGTCGAGCAACTACAATGGTGGCTGAGCGACTGTGGCCGAGCGACGGCGGGCAAACGACGGTGGCCGAGCAGCGGAAACCCTAATTTTTTCCCATGTGAGCTAAACAGCGTTGTTTCCATGAAGCCATCCATGTAGGACGGCAAAACGATGTCGTTTTCTTAAGGAGGACCAAAAACAACGTTATTTAAAGGCCTATCGATTTAAAAAAAAAAAAATCATTTTGGCCGGAATCTTTCGCCGGTGGCACCAAAGTGAGCGTTTTTCCTCCGATTTGGCACTTAAGTGATCCGATAGAAACTTTTGGCACTAAAGTGAGCGCTGTATACAACTTATTGCACCATTAATGTGCCGCCAAGCTTGAGGGGAGCGTTGAAGATATGGTTGCCAATAGTCAGTGCTCTTAATTGATCTCGTGCTGATAGGAAGTGATCTTAGATGATCTCTTGTACTATAAATAGTGATGTAATTATACACATGAAAGATATAGAAGAGAATTTAAACGGTCCAAAACCATCAACTCCTCTCTATCATTCAAACTTCTGACATCGTGCGGCCTGTATGCATGCATTGAACCGAGTGATTTTTTTTCAGCGCCGCAGTTAATGCTCTGCATCTTGGGGCCTCTCGTAAAAGCAACGTTCATATCTGGGTGTCTAGTCGAGAGGCAAGCTAAGGAACAGTCCCTTTTCTATAAATTATAAGAAGGGTCAACTTCAGATTCGCGAAGAAGGAAAGAGATCCGGGTTATTGACGAAACTGAGGTGAGCTTGCTTACTTTTCCGATTTCATGAGCCGCACTGTATGTATACGTACAAGCCTACACATTCTATTGGCATACCGAGATCTAATCCGTGTTAGTTGATAAATTAGATAAGAAGAGGACCTTTCACATTTTCAATCAGATAACGGGAAGCATGAGCATTGAGGAAGTGCGGGCGGAGGAGCAATTTGACAGAAGCGACAGACAGGAGGGGCGTATCGAGCCCGACGATGTGAAAAGAATCATGCCATGGTGGAAACAGATCACGGTCAGGGGAATTGTCACTAGCACAGCCATAGGAATCATCTACAGCGTGATAGGGACGAAGCTGAACCTCACCACGGGTCTAGCTCCGAACCTTAACGTCTCAGCTGCGCTCCTCAGCTTTGTGTTCATCCGGACTTGGACTAAGCTGCTACACAAGGCCGGAATTGTGACAACCCCATTCACCCGGCAGGAGAATACTATCGTTCGAACCTGCGCAGTTGCTTGCTATGCCACTGCCTTCGGAGGTGGAACTTCTTTTCCTTGCCGATATCTGTACTTTTTTCATCTTGTTTTACCTGAATGATCACAATTCCTCATTGATATTTCCTCGTACAGGTGGTTTCGGTTCTTATCTGTTGGGCCTAAACAGGAGAACATATGAGCTGGCCGGTGTGAATACGCCTGGGAATAATCCCAAGGGCATTACGGAACCCAGCATTGGTTGGATGACCGGCTTCCTATACGTGACTAGCTTCGTGGGGATTACGGCTTTGGTTCCTCTGAGAAAGGTGACTTTTTTTATTACACTGTGTTTGACGACATGCCGTGCTATTGATGGATGTTCCACGATCTAACTGGATTTTTTTATTGCCGAAAATGTTGAGATCACTCAATTACCAAAAGCGCTTCGAGCGAGCATCTTGAGACAGTATGTTAATATGTTCGTGTGTGACAGATAATGATAATAGACTCCAAGCTAACTTATCCAAGCGGAGCTGCGACTGCCGTTCTCATAAACGGGTTCCACACTCCTAAAGGTGACGAGATGGCCAAGTACGCATACAACCTTCCTAGTTTCGCCTTTCGATTGCTCAGCTCTAACTCTGCGTGATCCATGGAGCGAATGAGATTAAACAAGTTTTGTCATGCAGGAAACAGGTCCATGGTTTCACGAAATTCTTCTCCTTGAGTTTCCTCTGGGGGTTCTTCCAGTGGTTTTACTCAGGTGGACCCAAATGTGGATTTGCCCAATTTCCGACATTCGGGTTGAAAGCTTGGCAACACTCGTGTGTGCTCGAACTCTTCGTTTTTTCCCTTCCTTAGTGCCACCACTCGAGTCGTCATAACCCAACAGGTGATGTATTGTTTCGCAGGTTTTTCTTTGACTTCAGTACGACGTATGTCGGGGCCGGGATGATCTGTCCGCATCTAGTGAACTTGTCTTTGCTTCTCGGCGCGGTTCTCTCTTATGGAATAATGTGGCCCCTCATAGGTGGGCTTAAAGGTAAGTGGTACTCTGAGACGTTGAAGGACAGCAGCATGAAGAGTTTAAATGGCTACAAGGTGAGTATCGAAGCCTCAGACCATCTTGTTAAGCCTGTGCCACGGATATTTCATTAAGCAGTAATCCTGTTTCTTGATGTGCTTGTGCAGGTCTTCATTTCTATCTCTCTAATTCTTGGAGACGGCCTCTACAATTTCCTCAAAATACTGTTTTTCACTGCCCGAAGCCTCCACGCCAAATTGAACATGAAGAACAATAAAACACGTAAGCAAAGCAATACAATATGTTGTGTTCTTTATCTTAATAGGGATTTATGCAATGTTTTGTACCTGCTGAAGGTATCTGGCTAACCCAGTTTTACTTTTTATTCTTTTCAGTTCCTGAGAATGAAAACCAGTCTCTTGATGATCTTCAGCGTAATGAAGTTTTCTTGAGAGAGAGAATTCCCCTGAAGTTGGCTTTGTTCGGGTACATTTTCTTCTCCATCATCTCCATCATCGTGATCCCTCTCATCTTCGCTGAGCTCAAGTGGTATTACGTGGTCGTCGCATATATTCTCGCACCGTCCCTTAGCTTCTGCAATGCGTACAGTGTGGGCCTTACTGACATGAACATGGCCTCCAATTATGGACAAGTCACACTCTTTGTGCTCGCCACGGTAACAGGGAAGGAGTCTGGTGTAGTTGCGGGGCTTGTTGGGTGTGGCCTGATTAAGTCGATCGTGTCCATCTCTTCGGATTTGATGCACAACTTCAAGACCGGCCATCTAACCTTCACTTCTCCACGAGCAATGCTTCTCAGCCAGGCACTCGGCACTGCTATAGGCTGCATAGTTGCTCCCCTTACATTCTTTCTGTTTTACAAGGATTTCAATATCGGGGATCCGAACGGAGAATATCCAGCTCCTTATGCCCTCGTTTACCGGAACATGGCAATTTTGGGCGTAGAAGGCTTCTCTGCCCTTCCAAAACACTGCTTGCAGCTGTGTTACGGCTTCTTTGGCTTTGCCGTGTCGGCCAATTTAGCAAGAGACCTTTTGCCAAAAAACATCGCGAAATGGGTGCCCCTCCCCATGGCCATGGCCATGCCTTTCCTCGTTGGGGCCAACTTTGCAATCGACATGTGCATGGGGAGCCTGATCGTTTTCGTGTGGCACAAGCTGAATGGCAAAAACGCGGCGCTTATGGTTCCTGCAGCAGCTTCTGGTCTGATATGTGGTGATGGATTGTGGATTCTACCTTCGGTGATCCTTGATCTGGCCAAGATTCATCCTCCAATATGCATGAACTTTTTGAAGGGAGAGTAGATTTCAGATCAAAGGGTCAGATAGTTTTGTTAAGTTGGGTTTTTCTTAGTAAAGCTTATGGCAGAATCAGACCTCATATGGCAAGTTTTAAAGCACATAAGCTAGAAAAAATGATAGCCCAACATTAGTAGATGACAAAGCAAATAGAGAATGTATCAGCATCATGATGCTATATTGCGTTTGTATATATAGAGCACAAGAATTGAAATTTGCATTAGAATGGCAATCGCTGGTGAGATTCTTATGAGCAATGGATGGTGTTGTTGGTCCATAATGATTTCATTAAAGGGCCTTTTCAGTTGCAGTTCTCATTCTCTGAAAAATTCATTCATGCTTGCCTCCTCGCTGAAACCCAGAGGTGATGAAAAAGGAGAATCTCATGATGCCAAAACAAAACAGGAAAAGAAAAGGAAGTTGCTGGCCGACGGGTAGAGCAGAAGGCTGATCATTATAAATTTTCAAAGATAAACACGCAATGTTCAAACCTTGACTCAATAATTCCTATTCATGGATTTCAGTAGCAAGTAGCAACCCAAGCAGAGCATCCATCGTGTTTCTTGTTCTTTCTGTGTATGATCGAACGCAACACCTAAAGAAACCAAATAATTGTTCATGATAGCTGCTGCTTTTAGAAGTCACGAAGAGCTGAAGTCAAACAAAAAATTGCGCTCAATCGAAAAACTCCACCGTGTTGAGTTTTCTGAGGATAGAACCGGAACTAGTTTTTATCACTTGTGCTTCATTAAGTTTTATACAGCACAAGTTAGTTTTGGAGATTCATTCCTTGAAGGTTGGTGGACGTTGCTCAATGAAGTATGCCCTCTTGCCTGCTCCGACAATATCATTCATGGCAGAACTAAGAAATCATGTAATTCTAGTCGGAGTAGGAAATATTTGACGCCAAGCACTATCAGAAGATCAAATGAGGTGAGGGCTAATATTGGTCAGTGAAGCTAAATTTGCGAACTTGCGATATAGGTGAATGACGGGACACTGTTCTTGGAATAAAATCCCGGAGAGATGAAATTTTGATTGCGTTGACCAGTTAGTTTGTGCTGCACAATTGATCTACAGTCCTGAATTCAGATTCTTGCCATCAGAGACACTGAGAGAAAAAGAAAAGAGAGGACTAAGATCTTCATGCTCTGGACAGGATTGCTATATTTGCAGTAATAACCTCATTCTCTCTCAATTTGTGCACGAACAGATGGAACCGGCGATTTCAAAGAGGCGGGTCAAGGTGATACTGGGAGAGAGATGATGAGAAAATTCTAATCAGGTGAGATGGATGCCTCGACTGTCCCACAAAAGCGGACTTATGTTCCGCCACGGGCAACCCAATCCTGCTAAGACCATGCAATCTAGATCGATGTGTTGCAGATTCTTGCACCTCTGTTGATTCTCGGGTTAGCTTCCACAGTCCGACCGTACAACGATAAAGAATATTACAGAGTTTGCATGGATGTCCAACATTCTTTCTTGAGGGGTCTATTTTTCTGCATATAATTGAGGATAAGCAAGGTGGTTAGTGCCAACTGGTTAATTGGATGGTGATCATCGTATGAGGATGAAAGAGCTAGTATTATCACCTAGAGGGGATGAATAGATGTAAAAACGAATTAATTAATAAAAGCAGTAATAATTATTTTTTCAAACTAGTATGATTGACACCAAACTTCTAATATAGACTCTGACTCAAATAAGATAAGATGATTTGGAATACAGCATAATTCAGAGAAATATTGCAACAAACAAATCAAAAGAGTTAAAGGAAGAGAAAATCAGACACAAGATTTATCATAGTTCGGTTTAAATCAAACCTACGTCTACTCTCCACATTGACAGCCTTATATCTGGATTTCATTATGGAATCAAAAGAGAATTACAATGATTTGAGTACGATTATTAACACCTAAATTTTTGCCCAATATTTCATGTCAAATTCTTTCATATATATTATCTAGGTGTTTAGTATAGTTTTTTAAATGGAAGATGTTTTTCCTAAATATATATATATATATAAAGATTTAAAAAAAAAAAAGTGGGAGCTGATGATCTGAATATGACTAGCCAAGCCCAGAAAGTCAAATTGTAATTAAAATGGCAAGTTGGGGCCAAAATACAATTTCTAAAAGTTGATGGATCAATTCGCAAAATTTGCAAAATTTCGCCTAAACCCTTAAATCATCATCTTGGTCACCAATTAAGTTGAAATTGAATTTAGGTCAAGTCAAATCAATCAAATCAGGGCCAAAAGGACCAAATTTGGTTTGAATTGGGTATTTTCATACGAGAAAATGACCAACTTTGAGGGACTTTCTTGCAAAATTGGGTGGGCACAATTGCGAAAGCTTGTCAACATCTTAAACTACTATACATGATATTGTTAATTGATCAAAAATCGCAGCCAAATTGATGGATTAAAACACTCAAACTAGCTACCAAAGCCCAACCCATAGTTAGGTCTCATTCGGAGTTGTTTAGTAAGCAATTTTGTGACCCCACCATATCCTACTCAGCAGCCCAATCAGTCCGATCTCTACACATGATAGAAGACCATTATTGGTAGTGAAAGTGGATGGAAATTGGTCAAGGATAAGCTGCTGAAAGCACAGCAAAAGCACAGCAAAATCCGCACACTCAATGGCTAAGTTAGAAAGTAGGTTAACTAGCTTAGTTGGCAGGCTTGGTAAATCGACAAAAAAATGACCAAAAATCCCTTAATTCAAGGGCTAAGATCAATGAAACAAGCTCTTTTAGGAGATGAAATTTATGAGACAAGGAATAGAGGAGAGAGCTCACAATCGTTCCCCAAATACACCCTTAAAAGTAACTCCAGAAAAGCAAAACCCAGAAATTCCAAATCAATCTTTAGAGAGAAAAGTGAAAATTTCACAAACTTGCAGGAAAAATTAGCCAAAACATTCAACTAGAGAGTGAAACTTCACTCAAAGATCTTTCCAACTATAGGTCGTACACCCCAAATGGAGATTGGGAAGGCCTCATAAAGCCCCCCGAAACGGTACCCTCTTGGCGGGCCAAAAAAGTTCAAAAATTTTTCCAAGTGTTGAGCCTAATTGGTTACGGGTAAGGGAAAGTGAGTGTTTTTGAGAAAATTGAGAGATAAATTGAGAAAATCATGACTTTTAAATAAAATTAGAATACATATATTTTGGATTTATGTTAAGTTTTCCAACAAAAGTGGTCTTGGAATCTACTTTTAGAGGTCAATGAAAATCTTCATTGTCAGTTTTTTTCTCTGTAGATCTCATTTTCTAGGTTGAATGAACCAACTTCCACATGCTTCCCAAGAACAATTTCTTGATTTCCTTGACCAAAAGTCACTTGCAAAAGAAACAATGAACCAAAGTAAGTATCCTAAATGTATTTTTGTTCGAGTTTGTACATGTCTTGATCATGAAAATCAAGAAGAAAACCAGTCCAGAAAATTGATTTCTGATGCTGAAATTTTTCTAAACATTTAAAACTCTTCAATAGCCCTACATGCTTGACTTGCTACTCCCATTTGCATACGATTTTTTTGTCTTCATGAGCTTGATGAATGTTGTATAGGAGTACAAATAATGCTGAGGTCAGCTTGGTTTGGTCTTTAAATCCCCATGCGAACTATGAAATCGTCTAAAACTTTGGCAAAAAGCCAAGCCTATCCACATTAATTCATGGCTGATTAGTGTGGACTTTGCATGTGTGCTTCTTGGAAAGGTCGTTTTAATGTGTTCGATTAGTAATTCTCTATGATGTTTGTTGCATTTGAAAGCTCATGTTACCTACTTTCACTCGGATCAAGTAATGTTTCCCTTAGATGTCGTATGTGATGAGTGTCAGGGCTTGAATATGGGCATGCAACATGTTTGCTTGATTGAGTTCAAACCCAGATTTGCAAAATCAGCTCAAACCCGCATAATTTGAGACTGATTCCAACTTAGTTCTTTGGTGTTTTAATCTATGATTTATATCTAATCTTGCTCCTTACATGTGGTAGTATGATCTTGATATTTTAGTTCCACATGAGATTGCTTATGGGTTGAGATTGAATGCCGCAAACATGACCCGAGAAAACTAGTTTTTGGTGATTTGATGTACACCGAGTGTTTGACGAGATGCACAAACCAAATTTCGATCTTGAAATAGTCGATTTGAGCTCAATTCTTGTTATATTCATGTTCTAGGCAATTCCATATTAGTATAAATCAGCATATATCGGTTTAGGGAATTATTTTTAAACAAAAATCAAAAATATGAAAAAAAAATGAAAATTTCAAAAAAAAAAAATTATAAAAATGATGGATGGTATCAAATTATGATAAAAATTACATCTATGAAATTTTCCTAATTTTAAAAGGTCATTTTCCTAATTTAATGCTATTTTGGCATTTTATAACCATTTTTGTAAATAATCCATTTTGCGTAGATTAAAATTATTTAGAGTAATTTCATGCACATTTGAATTCTCATTTTGCTCATGAGGGTCCTGTCCCGAGGTGTGATAATAAGGCCATTTAATATTATTTACCCGACTTGTATTGGATCTTTATTTTCCTCATTACTTTCAAGTCATTTCAATTTCTTGGATGTTTATTTACCACATCGCTTTTCAATAATTTAAGTGTACATTTCTTTTCTAAAGTATGTTAGGATTAGTCTAGATATTAAAAAAAAAAAAAAACTTACAAAAACATTTGCATGCACACTTAGTGGTTTTATAAAGATTATAATTGATAATAAAGATTGTGTGGTTATTTAGATAAACAATTTTCCAAATTAGTGGTACCGCAAGGGCACTAACAGAAATATTGGCGTAAACAAGTCTCCATTCCTAGAAATCTCTGTTTGCGTAAGAATCGAGACAACACTACCATGTATTGATTAGTTTCTAGCCGACTCCAATAGGTTAGTGGCAACTCCTAGAAATACATAGGTTGTTAAGAACTAAAATACGAAATCCAACATCGCGCGAGGTATGGGCTCGGAAGAGCCTATGCTTAATCTAGGGTCGTTGATCTGCCTCTTTAGGCATAAACCCCTAAACCTTCTTTTCCTTTTCTCCCGAATAGGAAAAAAGAGGTCGTGTCACGCCCCGATTCTCGGGTACGCACACATCCTTCTACTTAGTCAATTTTAGAATGCGATATCACAGGACTATGTATCGCCGACCCTTTCATTTATTAAGCACATACGAAAGCAGTTATAAATTCCCAGACAATAAAACAATAGAATAGAAAGTATGCCATATTTTTCATATTGAAATCTACAACCAACATTTATACATGGCATTAGACAGAGCACTTCACAAACTATTCACAACTTCAAAGTCTCACTCTATCTACACATATACAAAGGGTTCACCAAGAGATGGGATTTCAGTCCTTATCAAGGTCATACTCAGGATTATCCCGATCCTCTTCTTCACTGAGCTCACATCCTTCAAGCTCTTCATCATTTTCCGACTCATCGTCCTCTTCTAGTTCCTCCACCACAGGCCCATCTACGAGCCTGAAATGTTGTCCTACAACCGGAATGAGATTACATCTCAGCAAGTTCTACCCCACCAAGACTCGATTAGGAAACCAATACGCTAACCAAGCTGCCTATACACGCACAAGTCAGAGGACTTACCTTGGCCTCAAATTCCACCTACATATTAGCACATATCAAATAGGCATTCAAGCAATCACATCACAGATCGATATTTCGATCAATCGACCTAGTTGATTTCATGTCAATTTGACCATTCATCGGTCATTTCAATTCAATCAATTAGATTACGACATCAAATCAAAACAATGATCAATCGACCTAGTCGATTACATGTCAGTTAGACCATTTCTAGGTCATCTCACTCCACACTATATAATCTCTAATAGTACACTCAGTCACAGAGCTACAGTAATGCTCTCGGGCATCTATTCGCCTAGATGATGTACAATAAACACTTTATGTGCATACTCTTAGGCATTCCAATTACCTTCAACCACACGGGCACGATACTCGACACACAAAAATACGGCCACGCAGGCATGATCTACGCCACACAGGCATGTCCTACGCCACACAAGCATGATCAATTATCGCCACACAAGCATGATCAATATTCAACAATTTATGTGCATTCTCTAAGGCATCCTACATGCCAAAGCGATGTAATAGTCGCCGAGCCACATCACACAACATTTCTTTTCATCTTTTATCATACTTGATAAAATATTGTGCGTGGGCACACAGCAGGCCTTAACCAAAATATAATATTTTCATTTCCATAACTCCCACATTTTCTATAGTCCATTCAAATATTTTTGGCATTATTAACCGATGCTCGGTTATTTTTCAATTAATAACCAACCTTATTCAATTTAGGAATAAATCCCAAATTCACATATAATTCAATTCAGCACAAAATAAGCCTCAATTAAATAAACGGACTGCACCACGACAATTAGCATAAAATTTCGGTCGCTAGCCATCCAAGTTGAATTTCCAGAAAATAATTAATTAAGTAATTAATTAATTTCGAAAATTAATAATTAATTACAATAAATCAAATTTAGCTCACATTGGTGCTCAATTAAATAAACGGACTTCACCACGATCATCAACATAAAATTTCGACCATTGGCCATCCCAGTTGAATTTCCGGAAAATAATTAATTAATTAAATTAATTTCAAAAATAATATTTAATTACTAAAAATTCCAATTATGCCCGAATTGCCAAATTGAAGCCCGATAAGGATCGAGAAAAGTCCCGAGCTACCTTCAATAAATAGTAGACCACATCTACTTGCTAAATGCATACTCAATTCGTCTAATTTGCATCACAATTGACTAATAATCGATAATCCATACTAATTTAACCACATAAACCTAATTAATTAAAACTAATCAACATTTAAGTATCATTAGTCTACTAAGCAAGGATTAATGAGATTATTCACCAGAATCGCGCACAAATTGGATCAATTCGACAGGGACGGTGCGAGGGTCGATACTTCCCAAAGCACGACTTGGGTTCGGGGCCTAGAAACGGCCCAAAACCAACCACGAACCGGCTGAATACCCACACGACGGGGTTGCTGGTTTGGCTGTAAACAGAGGGGAAATGAGATGGTTGGGGGCGGAGAAGGGTTGAGAAGGTAGGCGGCGGCTTGGCGAGGCCAAGCGGTGGTCCATGGTGGCTGGAGGTGGTTGGATCATGGCTTGTGGTGGCTGAATCAAGCTGGACAGGGGCGGAACAGGAGTTGGGGTCGCTCGATGAGGACGCCTGGACGGTGGAGAGGGCAGGCGATCATGCGGTTGCACGCGTGCGCGCGCGAGGAAGAGCGACCGGCGACGATGGCAGCTCCAGCTCCAAGCAGCGTCGGCTACTGCTTCTGTTTCTGCTTCCGTCGGGGCTTCACAAGAAACGGAGAGGAGGAGAGGGGGAGCTTCGACGGCGGCTGAAAGGGGGGGTGAGGGAGAAGCGGAGATGAACGGTGAGTGGTGGACGGCGAAGCGTGGGCGGCGGCGATGGCTGCTCTAATCTTCAAACGACAGTGGCTGCTGCTTTTGTTTTGTTGTCTTAGCTTCGTTCGAACAGAGGAGAAGAGAGAGTGTCAAGGGAGAGAGAAAAGAAAAGAGAAGAGAGAGAGAAGAAGAGATTAAAGAGTGAGAAGAAGAGGTAAGAACGTTTGACTAGTCAAAAGTTAAAAAAGGAGAGAGAGAGAGAGAGAAGCAAAGTGGAAGACAGCAGGGGGCAGTCGGTGGAGGGGGTTCACGCACGAGGGAAAAGGAGAGAGAGAGAGAGAGAGAGCGAGAGAGAGGGGGAAAAGAAAAGATGCTTGGCTCAAAAATGAAAAAAATGGGAAATGGAAAGAAAGCTAAGAGAATTTCTTAAAATATAAAATTCACATCCTAATTTTTTTTTAATAAGCTCGATGATTTCCAAAGAAAATTCAACTTAGAGCACTTGATTCCCACTTGCGATTCTACATCCAATTTCCTTCTTAATTTCTCTCAAATAACTCTCCCAAAAATCAATTGATATTTCCATTATCAAATTGATTACTTTCTTTATCCAAGAATCCCCCATGCTTCTCAATTTCACCATCAAAATTAATCCCTGACTTCAACTGAACGAAAACGGCCATAACCTGACTTTTTCCCAAAAAGTTTCGGTTGACAGAAAAATTTTCTGAGACTGAGTCATGGATTCTAGAGTCTATTGTAACATGACAGAACCTTTAATTTCTAAAATCGGACTTAAATCAATGGTTAATTTCCATTTGGCGCGTTTTTAGCGTAACCTAGTTATCGGGTGGTTTTCAGAACTTTGTAAGGCAAATGACCTGTGGTCGATTTTCTTCGAATCATTATGAACCCATTCGAATCAATGTCGACTCTCAATTGTCATAAAAATCTCGAGGATTCAATTACGGACACAGGGTACCAAAACGACAGTAAAATCAAATTAGTGTCAGTCGACGAGAATTTTCCAATTTAGTGGAGTCACCCACAATCAGCCATACATCTCAGTCGAACAAACCTATCTCTAATCTTAAATCGATTTTTAATTGTGCCGCAATGGCCTCTAAAAATGAGCACGGTTGAGAAGTCGATTCTTGATCGAACTCTCAAGTTTATTGCCTTAAATTTTCTTAATTACTTACCCAGATAGTCTAGTTATCTCAAGAGTAATCGGTTCTGAGAATAGCCCTATAAACGCATCAACGAAATACCCAATTAATTCAGTAGAAAACAGGTTGAGAAATTCAGGATGTCACAGGTCGCAACAACGATCACTCAGAGAAGAGATTCTTTTTCTCTCACTAAGTCACTCTTTTTGTGTTTTTCTCTCTTGAGTACAATTGTAAGCACTATTGATGAATAGCAAGCGATTTGAAAAGCTTCGAACTTTGGAATTTTAATTCTCACACACACACTCAAATAGATCGAATGACCTCCTTAAATACTTTTCCATACCTTTCTAATTATTGTCACTTTCTAGAGGAATTTTTTCCAATCAACCCATTGGACATAATCAATTAAGGAAATCTTGTAGTTGTTTGAAGATTGAGATGAAGATCTGATAATCCTAATTGCCCATACAATCAAAATTTAGGTTTCCATAAGTAAATGCTTCCTTAAAAAGAACTTGTCTTCAAAATTGACTTTATCAATCTATGATTGATTTCATCAATAAATTTAGAAAAGGTAAGCAAGATTCTCCGCCAGAAATTCAAATATTTCTTGATTCATTTTTCTACAAGATTCCAGAGGATCTATGGATCTTAGGAACATTTTTATTTTATTATTCCATACACTGTACTCTTTTCCATCGAAGTAGGATGGTTTGGTGTTGCTCTGTGCTTCAACCAATCCTAAAGCCAAAGTACTAGTCATAAAAAATCTTTAGCTTAGAAGTAAAAATACTTCAATAAAATAAGCACCGAGGCTCTGATACTAATTGAAAGAGCTAGTATTATCATTTAGAAGAGAGTGAATAGATGTAAAAACAAATTAATTAATAGAAGCAGTAATAATTATTTTCTTCAAACTAAGTCTAACTGACACCGGACTTCTAATATAGATTCAGACTCAAATAAGATAAGATGATTTAAAATATAACAGGACACAAGAAATATTTCAACAAACAAATCAAAAGAGTTAAGGGAAGCGAAAATCGGACACAAGATTTATAGTGGTTTGGCCTAGATCAAGTCTACGTCCACTATTTACGTTAACAGTCTTCTGTTTGGATTTCACTATGGAATCAAAAGAGAATCACAACGATTTGAGTACGATCACTAAGAGAATAATTTCTTTTTCTCCCACTAAGTCACTTCTTTTGTGTTTTTCTTTCTTGAGTACAATTGTAAGCACTATTGATGAAGAACAAGCGATTTGAAAAGCTTTAAACTTTGGAATTTTAATTCTCATGCACACACTCAAATGGACCAAATGACCTCCTTAAATACTCATTCATGCCTTTTTAACAGTTGGCACTTTTCAAATTATTTTTTTCCAATCAACCTGTTAGACAGAATCATTAAGAAAATCTTGTAGCCGTTTGAAGATTAAGATGAAAATTCGATGATCCTGATCGCCCATACAATCATAATATAGGTTTCCATAAGTAGATGCTTCCCAAAAAGAATTTGTCTTCGAAATTGATTTTATCAATCCGTGATTGATTTCATCAATATATTAAGAAAATATAAGCGAGATTCTCCGTCAAAAATCCAAATATATCTTGTTCATACTAAATCCTTTTTGAAGAATCAATAATCATGAATCTTCAGTAGAGTGGGAAAGATTTCTAATGTAAAATAGACTTTGACAGCATTCCACAGAAGTCTAGTATTCTTCAGAATAAGAATAAGAGAATGAACGTTTTGTCAACTTCAAAATCTCAAGTTTTCTCAACAAAGAAGAAAGTCCTTAGATTGTGCAACAATAGTCCCTCTTCTACTTTGGACAGTTTCTACTTGAGCTTTTGGTTTATGTCCAAATTTCCATTGTTTGGTTTCATACGTAAGTTTTCATCTGTCTCTATTAGTTAGATCTTCAGAGTATCATGTCCATAGTACTCATGCCTGATCACAGCCTGCACATTCTCTATTCATTGAAAGTCGCAAGGATAGGCCTAAAATAGCATCACTCGGACATGCATATCCGTATGAGAGTCAACAAGGGCAAATCTTAAAAGTACAGACTTATTCAAAGAGGGAGGTTAAATTGCATACTTAAAAAGTTACTTGGAATGCATCAGCACATAAATAAAGCTACTTTGCTGATGAAACCAAGCAACTTACACGCATCAGACACACATCAAAACGAACAAGCCAATCTCTAAAGTTTAGAAGCCGCATCCTTGTCCAGAAACCAAATTAACTCCCCCTCGGGTGTCACCATTTGTGCAGGTAACTTTTTAGCATCCCCACTGTTCCCTAATGCAGTGTGCACGGCATGCACTTCGCCAGTCCCAGCAACCACGAGAGCGATGTACTCGGATGAATTGATCACTGGGAAAGTGAGAGTGATTCGTTGTGGAGGCGGTTTCGGCGAGTCCTTGATGAAAGTGACCCACCTCTCTTTCTCTTCGAGGAGAGGATGCCCTGGGAACAGAGACGCCACATGACCATCGGGTCCCATGCCGAGCAGCATCAGATCAAACTTCGGGAACTTGCTAGCAGCTGATGGAGCTAATACACCGCTCTCGACTAAGTACCTTAGACAGGCCTCATAATCGTCTGCTGCACCTTCAGCTGACAGCGTATCGTTAATGGCATAAACATTTTCAGGAACAACCGGTACCTGAAGGAAGCACAGATGATGAGGTTGCTTCATTAAAATCGAGCAAACATTTCATCTTTGTAAGGAGAAACCTTTCCTCAGATCGAAGTACCAAGATTTGGGTCTTATCTAAATCAAGCTAAGAATTATCAGCTTATTCATATCTCAAACTGCTAATCACGCATCTTCCACATTGCGAGAAATCTGAATAGCTAATGAGAGCCCTATTTTCCCTTGAACGAGCATTCGTCCTTATGAGCGATGGTCCAATCTTTCTGGATCAGGGCAATTTATTCTTCTCAAGGGTTCATTGTGGTGAATCTGATAAGCTCTAACAACCATGTAAACACGTAATCATCTGCTAATAGATGATGGTCCAAGATATGAAATTAGAATCTATTGTTTCGTGCCTAGTCAACATCGAGGCCTTTTACCTTGGAGAGTAAACCATCGCAGGCAAGCTTGTAGTTGCTGTCAGGATGAGTCTTAGGAACCACCCTCTCATCTAACCAAAAGACATGCCATTTCGACCACTCGACCGATTTGACGTACGGCGGCTCCGCCAGTTTCCTGAAAAAATTCCGGGCATTGAACATTTACAATAACTTGAAACACATTGCAGAAATTATATCTAAACTAGCCTTATGCACACTTCATCACCAAATAAATTGGACTTGATACTAAAACACATTAGAGTTCCTGGTGATCTCCAGATCAGCTTGCACAATCTACGGTCTATCGATATCGGCAGCACTAAGACGACAAGAGTCTGTCCGATATAGCCGGGGTTGTTCCGTAACTGGGCTGTGAGGCTTTGTCATTATAACCGCGCGTTTGTTGATGCATAGAGAATTGGAAGATTCACAGACTTAATTCAAGAAAATGGAGATTGCACCTGAGGAGGTCGACGAGATAGCCTCCGGAGAGAACGACGGTGAAGAGCCCTTTCTCTCGGACAAACTTATCGGAGAGATCGGCGACGTACTTGGCGAGAGCCGCCGCCAATTCCTCCTCCGAACCCAACACCTCCACCTTCCTCTTCGCCGGCACCATCGCGGGCACGGTCTCAGCCATTAAATTCCTGTGTTTTTCCCTGGTTTTGCCGAACGAAAGCCGGAAGGGAGTTGATTTCGGAGGAGAGGTTTGAAGGTTAGCTAGCGATGCTTCTTGGTAAGGAAGGAGAAATAGCGCGACATGTCGTGTCACGCTTAAAGCATATGCTCTTTGTTAATGGACTCTGGCGTGCAGTGATGACACTGACAGGCGCTTCCCTCCTCACGATAAAAGGAGCACTTTTCTTGGCTTAGGATGAGTTTTATTTCACGAAAAAGTCATAACTAATATATGATATTTTCAAAAAATAATCGTTTACAAAAATAAAATTCTATAAGAATAGTTAGACATGAATTGTTGTTGAAGTTGATTAATTTTTTTAAGTGATATAACAAATCATTTTTTTTTCGGAAAATGTTGTGCGAAAAGCGACCCCATTTCCATCCCTCATACAACTAAATCCACCTGATTAAAATTGCCCTCGATCATTCAATTACAATTTATAGTGGAGGCCACAAAACCCTTTGGAGAAATGCTGGGGTGTTCAACAATCCATCTTAAGGGGTTTTCAGAAGCTTGATGCTAGCAATGCTAGTACAGACTAGCATCAGGTTTTCAACATTTGACCTAATGTTGAAACTAAATTTCTTCTTCCCAAATTATTCTCACCAATTTTTTAAAATTTTCTAATTTTGCCCTCGTTGCTAGTCATCTCTTCTTGAGAAAGGGCAACTAGTAAGAGTAGTTGATGAGGGCAGTCGGTGAGGGTTGGGTGTCAGCAGAGTTGTGGGAGGGCCGCTTGGGTGGCACAACCCTGGCGATGGCCACCTGGGTTCACGTGACCCTTGCCGGGGGTTGCGCAACCTTGGGCAACAGATGCCAACATCGGCCAGATCTTGTTGGCGACCTTAGCCCTTTGTTGGAGGGTTTTTATTTTTATTTTATTTTAAAAGCATAAAAATTAGACCCAAAAGCCATTTGCAAAAAAAATTTGCCAAACACTATTTGGGATAAATTAGTTTTGTGAAGGATTTTTTACCAAATGCAATTTATATTTTCTCAATTGGTTATAGATCAAAGGTATTTGCATTTCCCCGATGCTCATTTGCAAAGCTGAACCAAGCGCACCCTTTATATTTTTAATTGTTAGTTTACTTCCAAAAAAAATAGTTTTGTTGAAAAGAGAAATTTCCAAAAAACCTAGGCCGGGTTTGATTATCTTGATTTTTAGCCAAGATAGAACAAATATGATAGGATAAGAAATTCATAGACTTTCTTATATCCTATTTACTATATGGTAAATCGTAATAATAAAGTTGTATACTTTCATAACCTAAAAATTATGCAATATGAACGACATATTGATATAGATGAACTTAAAAATGGACAAACCAATATGGTAAGAATCTCTAATGATTTACTGTTAAAGAAACCACAAGTGCATAAATGCAATATCCTCCTCAAACAATTCATAAGTATTGTACCATTTATATTTTAAACAAAGAAAAAGCTGATTGCAATATTTTAGAGTCACAAGTTCAACCATGATAAAAAAAATATAAACGGGTTATAGCAACACCGATGAGATAGGTAAGCTAGCAAATGACAAGTCTAGTAAAAAAAAAAGAAAACATGATTATTCATATTCGCAATTTCGAGAAGTATAATCTTTTGACTCTCTCTCACTATTTTTGTGAGACTTTAATACGAACCATAAAGCTACAAAAATATATATATGAGTTTTGAACTGTTGGGCCGAGCGTCTAATGAGAATCAGCCCACCCAATGAAGCCCAATCGAGCCCAATCGAAAGGCCCAAATTCCACCATCGGTTGGCGGAACCTCAGGAAAAAGCCCTAATCCAATCTCTCTCCGGCAGAGCTCCATTCTTCTTCCGCCGCGAGGCGACGGAGGTGCTATCGGCAGCCGGTGGAGGAAGAGCGGAGGAGGATCGGGAGCGAGAGAAGATGCAGATCTTCGTGAAGACACTGACCGGCAAGACCATCACCCTCGAGGTCGAGTCCAGCGACACCATCGACAACGTCAAGGCCAAGATTCAGGACAAGGAAGGTACGCTCATGGAGGCGATCGGGATTGGAACTTCGCTCTCTCTCTCTTCCCGCGGTTTTCCGTTATTTCGATGGTTTTAGGTGACGTTGCATGTGGTGAACGATCAGGAATCCCGCCGGACCAGCAGAGACTGATCTTCGCCGGGAAGCAGCTCGAGGATGGCCGCACCCTCGCCGATTACAATATCCAGAAAGGTTCGTTTCTATCGCGATTCAGTTAGGGATGAGATAATTGCTCTTGAATACGGGCAAGATCGGAGTTCGGCCGTGCATCAGGATAACCGTGAGCGTGTCTAGACGCGGAGAAGTAGTGCTGCGAGTGTTTCATCTAGGCTTGTGCTCGAGTAGAAGAGCTCGAAGGAGGAAATCGGCGTGGTTCAATATCTCCAATTGTAAAACTTTCACCGTTGCCAGCTTTATCTATTGGATCTGAATTTAGGGCTTCCGCCGTATCTTCGGAGATTGTACTTTGGTTCACGGGATATCTATGGGGAATTTTTGCAGAATCAACTTTGCACTTGGTGCTGAGGCTTCGTGGTGGCATCATAGAGCCGTCCTTGATGGCATTGGCTAGGAAATTCAACCAGGACAAAATGATATGCCGCAAGTGAGTGCAGATATATGGAATTTTTTTAGGTCAATGATACGTGTGGCTCGTCGTATGTTGCTTGCCACTCGTGATTCTGAAGCTGAATCTGGTCTGCAGATGCTATGCGCGCCTGCACCCTCGTGCTGTCAACTGCAGGAAAAAGAAGTGCGGGCACAGCAATCAGGTGGGCAATTGCTTGATCTACCTTCTTGAGCTGTGGATATTGCTTTCTATAGAGAACAGGGACTTACAATCTATCGTCCTGTTTTGCAGCTAAGGGCAAAGAAGAAGATCAAGTAGATTGCTGACCAGCTGCCAATCGGGTGGCGAATGCTTCTGAGAGATGGTATTCTAGAAAGTTTAGATAGGTTTGTAGCTATTGAGATTCGGACATTATGTTGTCTCGGGAGTATCACAATGTCGATGGTAATATTGGTTTCGATATGATATGACTCTGAGCATGTTTTCGGGTTGTCGTGATCTTTCGGTTTCTGATTTGGCCTTTTCAACTCATTAGTACTACTAGTCCATGATCGTTCCAGTTTCACCAACCCCTTTAGAACTAGTGGACTGGAGGTTTTTACTGGAGAGGCTTTGCTTTGGTTCTACTGCTTTGCTTCGTTGCCATCTGACTATTTGGAGCCAAGCTCCTGTAGTTGCTCCATCGGCTTTTGCTTTATAAATGGCAACCACAGCTCTTGCCTTAGTGTAAAATCACCAGCCCCAAGGTGAACAATAAAAAAATGGAAAGAATCACATCCTTGATTTCGATCGACTGTCGTGCAAGTTTGCAGCGCCGTGGTGAAAATCGGTCTCTCCTTGGTCCCAAAGAAGCTAAAGTTTGACGTTTTCTCCGAAAGGAATTTGCCCCGTGAGAGGGGTCGTGGATTTAGCTAGTCTTCGGCTAAACTTTTGAAATGCTTTCGGTACCGTCTTTTACCCCGCACATTTGTCGGGCGTCGAACTCAGCGACCTCCCGATTTACCGCCCCGACCTCCATCCCATGTATGACAATGGTCCACGTCCAACCGCCTAAAGTTCAAGGTCCGGATAGGCGTACTCATGGGGTCAAAGTCAATTCCTAAGCTGAACCATCGCCCACGAAATCTGAAAAGATAGAACCCCTACAGCAACTTCTCTCTTTGTTGATTTTTTCTCTTGTCTTTTGCACTTTCCCCGTCTCTACTTTTCCCCCGGGGATCGTCATTGCGAAGATCTGCCGGTTTCACACCAAGATTAAGATCTTGGAAATGGAATTCCAGGTCCACGTGCACCCCAATCCCATCATCTCGAATGTCATGCATGCATGCATGATGTCCATATTGAATCCCCTCCTGAATCTCACCAACGATGGCCCCCAGATCCAACGGCAGATATTTCACTGGGCCATGATTATGTACAAGTTGAATAGACATGCATCCACCCATGTAATTATTGAGACAATGATCCTCACCCACCATTAACCCTACAGCTGGGTTCCAGGAAAGACCACCTGGGCCCCACCCCTCCCCCTCTCCCTCTCTCTCTCTCTCTCACCGTCGTCATCATCATCATCGTCGTCATCATTCACCGCATTCACATTCATAATCAGCAGGGGCAAACATCTCATCTCATTTATTCACTCGATGCAACGGAAAGTAAAGGGATGGGGAGATCAGAGAGAGAGAGACTGGAAGACTAGAAAATAGATTAGATATCACGCACACTCAGGCGCCCAGCTAATCATCAGAAAGAGAGAGGGAGAGAGAGAGAGAGAGAGCAATGATGAAGAAGAAGAAGAAGAAGAAGAAGAAATGGGGAAGTTCAGGTTTTGTGGGGAATGTTGTCTGGTTCAAGGCTTCAAGTTCTTGAGGACTACCCATCAAAGACTCAATCTTGGATTCATTCCAATGGCCTCGGACCAGGCTTCATTCCCCTCAATTCTTGCTTCCGTTTAGATTCCCTCTCCAGAGCAGAGCAGACCAAAGCACCTTCAATCGCCCTCCGAATCGAATCCATATTCGCAGAGATCCCAAGGTACCTTCCTCTCTCTCTCTCTCTCTCTCTCTCTCTCTTCCTTGAGCTTTTCTTGTGTTCTGCGGGAGATGTGCAATAAGTGATTTTATTTTAGCTTATGAGCTTGTGATTGCATTTGCATGGGACGAAGAGGCTCCCCATGTGTTGCCAGATTGGTGTAATGATGCATAGCTTTGACTGTCGTTAAGCTATGTCTTGCCATGCCCTTCCTTCTGTCTGACACACACGGACCAACCCCATTTAATAAATAAATAAATAAAACTATTTTCATCATTAGTCTCTTATTACTTCCCATTCATTCATTCATTCATCTTCCATCTTTTCAACATTGTCATCATTCATTTCCTCCCCGGTCTCCGCAGTCTGTCTGCTTCACTTTGCATGGATTTAGATTCAACCATATCGTCTTGCTCTGTCTGTCACAACTCCAGGCCCTCTCCAACCCATCTTCCCATTCTTCTGTCCTTTTCTCACTTCTTTTTTGGTGATGATACCCCCCCCGGCAAAAAAAAAAAAAAATCTGCGTGAATCGAACCTTAATGATGAACCTCCTCCGTCGTTTTAGGGTTCAGTATTGCTAAGGTGAAAAGGAAGAATCGAATCCTGGAAATGAAAATGGATCACCGCGTGAACCACCCCTTTTTCTCTTTTGCTTGAATCAGACCATATATGCATTCCAACTTTACCAAATGTCTCCCGCACGATAAATTTCCACCAAATCTCTTATAAAAAATTAATTGTTAGCATCATTCATGACATCCAGCTGCACCGACTACTTCAAGAAGCAGCATTATGGATGTATAAACAAAACAATAATAATTTTCACTATAAGGGCTGATTTCATGAATCTCTTTCAAGAAGAGGGGTCCCTCTTTCTTTTCCTTTTTTGACATTTGGTCACTGAAATATCCCTCCTTTAGATCAATCAAACATGAAGCTTCAATGTCGTCGTTTAGCTCAAGTTTTGCAATAGAGATCTTGTGTACCACAAGCCGAGGATATGAAGGAAAGCTCCTGATTGGGTTCTAGGATGATAGGATTGGAGATAACAAAGGACAGAACCATGAGGCTCCAATGGGATTGGCCAGAGCTGACTGTAGCTCTTGTAGTTTTAGGTCATGTCGTGACATCTTGGAACGAAAAGTAGAATGATAAGCGTTGAGTGTCATTCTTGTTTTAACATTGTGAGGTTGTTATATATCTCTTGATTTTGCATTTTCAGTAATTAAGTGCGTAATTGATCATCCACAAATTGTCAGGAATGAATCCACCGTGTGTATGAAGAATATTTTTTATTGTAACGCTATTTGGCAGATGATATGTGTTTGACCACAATAAGGTGAGTCAAACTTTTGAAAGTAACTTCAATGATGTACTTTTTGATTGGCCTCCTTCGACTTCAATCTGTACTGATTCTTATCAGCTAAGGAAAATTCTTTAATATATCACCCCCGAAATTTTCATGCTCAAATACCATCTTTTCATATTCCTTTTCATGCTGAGGACAGACGATTGTCTGTGTAATCTAAGTATTGTAAAAAATAAAAAATAAAAACTCAGTAGCATACATTAAACTTAGCAATCTAACAGAAGAAAAGTGCAAATCGAAAACTTACATACCACAGTGAGATTCTTTTCAATTCATAGATGGAGGTTTGGCACGCATCACGAGAACAAGAATGCTAAACGACGAAAGGAGCACGTTGTCCTGTCCGTCCTTTCAGCCCGTTTATGCAAACTTATCATATTTCTTTCTCGCCGATGATCAAATGACGTCGACGATGACAACATCTAAGATAAACCTACAACGCTAGAATCGAATCTAGTCTTGAACCAACCCCTTCTCTCTGTCTCTCTCTCTCCCTCCCTCCCTCTCTCCAACGTACACGTACGTGCAGACTTCGAGGACAAGTTGCAGATGTCAGGAGCTAACAAAGCAGAGAGCTTTGCAGTGAATGCTGTGGCAGCTTTCAGCGAAATCGCAAGTCCCAAACTTGGAGTTAAGACTGCTTCTTTCGTGCTTTCGTATTCTGACTTCGGAGAAAGTCCTGCAGCCTTGGATGCATGCATTGGCCCGATTGCGTTTCCTGTTACACGTCTGAGTCTCAGACTTTGTCTCTTACCCTTTTCTTGCTTCAGTGTCGTCACCATCGAGAATCACCCGAAAGTTCACCTTTTTTTTTTTGGCCTAGCACGAAAGTTCACTTTGGAGATGCAGTTTCCCTTGGCTGTTTTCGCTCCATCCGACAAGTTTTTTGAAATGTCTTCCTCAAGACGATCTTTGAACGAAAAGGATTTGATAGTACGTCGTTCGCTTGGAGTGCTTAATAGGAAAATATCATCTTGGACTTGCGCAATGACAATGACGAGATCATTCTTCTTCACCACTCACCAGCAATAAGAAAAATAAATACTTTATTTCACATTATGTTTATTCTATTCAGTTGTTGTTAAAGGGAAATTAATATATATATGCATAACGGTAAGGGACGGGAAATTGGATGCGAAAGTTTAAGGATAAAGAAAACCAGGAAGAAAATAGACCAGCGGGAGCCCAACGATTCTTGTTGTGATCGTCACTTTCTAAGTTCATCGATTAGTACTCCAAATCTGATAACCTCAAAAGCTACGATGCAAAGGCAAAAGGACAACAAAAATTACAGAAATTCAAATACTGTACGTGTAGCACATATGTATAACGATGAAACGGCAATAACAACAGTAACGATAATAACAACAGTGAAACAAGCTGTTTCCCCTAAAGGTTATGCTGTGCAGGCCAGCTTCTCAACTGTAAATGTATTCTGGGCTATCTGACTCTTCAAATACGGTCGATGTTAGCGAAGCAATTATACTTTATTATTGTGGATTCAGAGCAGGCCAAGGCCGGGTAAAATCTGGAATTTTTTACTTTGCATGAAGAAGTATATTGAGGACGGCCATATCCGTTTAGCATTTTGGCACCACCTGCTGCTTATTTTTCTCTTTTCTAAGTAGAAAACTATAAGAATTATCAAAAATTTATATACTAATAATCGAAATTGGACCTTCAATATATGTGTTGGAGAAACACCAACATGTTTGCGGTCGTTTGAAACCCTAGGGGTTTAGTGCTATTAAGGAAGGATGTTGAGCATTTCCCATATTCTATCAGTAGTCCCATCTCGCGTGAACTCGATTTGGAAGATATCGAGTTGACCCAATATGGATTTCCTGTTCTCTCACTTTTGCTAACTGGATTCATTCGAAACATATGCAGATGACATATATCCACAAGTGTCATCTCTAAATCAAAGTTTTTCCTGCATTTCTAAGGTTTTCGGTTCTGTGATTATTATCACAACGACAGATCATCCATACCCAAAACCTAAGCTCGTTCGTTAATCATGATCTTTAGCACCATCAAAAGTCACCAACCCCACGCCACAATATCATGTAAACTCGACTGGCCCTTTTCGCGATACATTCCAATGCCATGTATGGTCCTTCGCAGAACTCTGACATGGTCGAAGACTCGCCTCGCCCTACTCTTGCTTTCTCTTAATTTTTTAGTGGAACTAATCAGATAAGTATGGACGATATTGACTCCGCAGAAACCTAAAAAGCGAATCAGAGAATCTATGTTTGAGCGATTGATATGTCTTCATAAACATAAGAGAAGAAATTGCACCCTGCACTCACCCGCTTCTACCATTCCCCATGCACCTCTGATCAGTAAAAAAAGGGGCTCATATCAGTCTTCATTTCCTTGCCATAGAAATCCTCTTCCTAAATTTATCTACTCTATATAGTTGAGTAGCGGCCAAGCCTACCGCGAGGTGACAGCTGATGTTAGCGGCCAGTCAAAGGCTAAGGAGGGATGGGGGTAGAGGGAACATTACTAGAAGAGTCATAAACCAATTGTAAAAATATCAATTCAGTTCTAAATTTTTTAATTTGACTAATTTAATTATATACGTTTTGACAAATTGCCAATATAACCCTTCCTACCAATTTTGATAAAAAAAAAAAAAATCACTTAAATGAATGCTAAGTGTTCTTCGTGGCACAATCACAGTTTTTTTAAAATTTTCAGATTTTTTATATGATTTTTTTTTCCTTTTCTTTTCTTTTTCTTCCTTTTTTTTTCCTTTCTGTTTTCCCCAATACTCCTGTTCATCTTCCTAGTGCTCAAGAACCCTCATCGGCCATAGGTGATCGTCACAGCCTTCACCCCAGCAAAGGACTTTGCCCAAATCTGGGCAGTGAGGGTTAGGGCCGATTTGGGTGAGTTCGCTGGCCACGAGAACGAAGGCCGAGATCTGAGCAGGGGCATTCGCCGATTTGTCGGCCACTAGCGATGGTTGTGGCCCTTAACCTTGGTGAAGGCCCTCGCCCAAATTTGGGCAGTGAGGATCAAGGCCCTTGCTTAGCTTTGGGCAAATTCGCCAACCACAGCCAATTGTGAGAGGTGTGAGGGATCCTTGTTGGCATGGTGCTTCGGAGGAGGAGTTGGCAGATGGTGAGGATCGACCTCAACCCCCCCAGCCATGGTGACGTTGAGGCTCGCTGAGGGCCGCTGATGCTTCCCCAAGGTTGGCAAGGTCGTCGAACCTCGTCTCTAGCTGATCGCCAAACTTTGTCTCTGGCTGGTCACTAGTTATGGTCAAGTCCTACCAAAAGAAGAAGAAAAAAAAATGTCTTATTTCAGAAATTGTTTCCCAGAAACTAAGAAATTAGTTTTTTCTACTTGATGTTTTTATTCCAAATTTATTCCTTGACTACTAATATATTCCATGATACTTGTTCTTTTTCTATTTCTGGAGAATAAAAAAACAGAATAATTGAGATTCAGAAACGTTACTTGATAGGTCCTTAATTGTCATCAACTATGTTGAATCTCCTCTAGTAGCTTCAACATGGTTTAAGCTTTAGAAGTGTGCAGTGCTTCAGCGTGGGTCGTGGCCCTGGCTTTATAGCCATAGAGGTCATCGTCCAAGTGACCCCATTGGCCTTTTCAAGGAGATGGATAGTGAGAGAAAAAGAAAAGGAGAAAAGATAGAATTTTAAAAAATTACAAAAAAATTCATTGTTAGTGCCAATCGTGCCACTTAGGATAGCTGAAATTGGCTAGAAAAATTACATTGGCAAATTGTTGAAAAGGTTTGGGATTAAGTTGGTTAAATTGATAATTTTAAGACTAAATTGGCATTCATACAATAGGTTTATGACTTTTCTAATAATTTTTTCGGAAAGAGAAAAAACAAGAAAAGAGGAAATGCTTTTAGACTACGTTTGATAACCCAAATTTAGTTTAGATGGGATAACAATTATCCTATTCGATGTTTGGTGACGTTCTTCAGATCAAATAAACCCAAATGCACCCAGATAAATGCCAGATAAGAAATCCAGTCTAGAGGTGGAATAAACCCAGATCGGATACATAAAAATAAAAAATTAACTAAATTCATATTTTACCTTTTAATGGAAAAATAAAGTGATTCATTTGATGTTGCTTTGCTGGCACCGCCTCCTGAAGACCACCACAAAAATTACTGATTATCATCTCTCCCAACCACTACACGATCACCTTCGACTCCACCATGCCGGTTAGCCGGCGATCGTGTACCGACGAGTAAAGGTGAAAGGGGGCCTAAAGGCGATTGTCATGCTGTCCTTTGCACCCAAGTCACTTACGTCCTTCACGTCGAGCCTCACCTTTCATGCATGACTTTCAATCCAACTGTTCACATGCCGGTCGATGAACAATGACTAGCACACCATTAGCTTCTTGGTGACCACGCTCTCGAACGTCTGAGTTCCGGCATCAAGAACGTGGGAACGGCACCGTAGAACCTCCTCTCGCGGGCCCATCCCACAACGCACACCTTCTCTACTGTGTTCTCTCTTAGCCCACTTTCTTTAGCCATGGGCTCTGATCGTACGACCCACATGATGTTACCTCCTGCCGTTCACGAGGCTGTCCCAAAATCGTGTGCACTTGTGTCGGTTGAGAGACATCATGCTCCGGAGGTCTGCATCCCAAAGGCGTCATCAGCAGGCTTTGAGTCTCATGTATAGGAGGCAAAGATAGAGATGGAATTTCTAAAGGTTTTTTTAAAGATTTTAAATGAGAAGGATTTTGAAAGATTTTCAATCTTATATTTAGTTGTAGATTGTTGAAAATTATCAACAAGAAATTTTCATAATTTTCAAATCTTATTTTAGGTTGTACCAAATATAGGATGGGATATTTTAACAATCCGGAGATATGTGGAGGATCTCAAATCCCCTTTTATTCGACCAAATAAAGCCTTGGGTTGTATTTGATCAGGCATAAATGAGTAAAAATTGTCATCTCATGTTTGAAGTCGACGTAAGAAGCTATAGTGGAAGACGGATGAGCTTATACGTCCATGCTACCGGTCAAATCTGAGGTAATATCCGTAAAGTATAGACATGTGCAATCGCAATACTTCATAACTTGAAGATCACATAATATGAACGTGCATATTCCCTTCTTCGAGTATAAGAAATCTAGTAATAAAAGAAGGTCCAAATGAAAATCCGAATTTTAAATTGTGCATACTATACTATGTCCTTTCTGTTTTATGGGGACACAACCACGATTAATCAAATCAAGAGAAACGAATGCGCATGAAAAACATGTCCACGAGATCCCAAATCTCGACGCGAAACGACAGACGCAAAGACAACTTCCAAATTCCCCATCAACCGTCGACGACACAACGCCCGCTCCACCACCTCAATCGTAACGAATGCTTCGATCTATCTGTCCAGCCATGTCCGAAGCCCTCCTCCTCTTTAGCCGTCCCATCCCCGAAATCCATGCCACCCTGCCTCTCTCTGGACCACCCTAATCTTCCTGTATTTCTGATTTCCTCTGCCTCCGTTTCTCTCTGATTGGGGAAAAAAGCCAAAGAGAGATAGCGAGAGAAGAGAGCGATGTGAGGGAAAGAGAGGGAGAGAGAGACACGCAGAGAAGAACGCAAACGAAAACTCAGTTTCTATCTCTCTCTCCCCTTGCCAATCCCATTCCCTCCTGCAAAGCCAATCCCATGCAATCCCATGCATGCCGAGCTTGATCGCTTCTTCATCCCTCGCCCGTTCATCTCCTTCCATACCATATCCCTCTGCAGCTATCACGATTTCAGATAGTACTCGGAGAAAGAGAGAGGGAGGGAGACGCCGTTTGTCGTGCGCACGGGCCGTTCCCACGGCAGGCCCGTCGATTTTCAGATGTCCGCCTTGCCCACGTTGCCACCCCTCGACACGGCCATAGACCTCGCTCTCCTCGCCCTCATCGCCGTCCTCCTCCTCCTGTCCTCCCTCTCCTTCGCCTGCGTCATCCACCTCTGCCTCAAGTCCCGCTCCGCCCCGCACCTCGGCAACTTCAACTCCCTCTGGACCGTCCGCCTCCTCCTCGTCTCCTCGACCGCCCTCTGGGCCCTCGTCGAGCTCCTCCGCATGCCCTTCTTCCGCCGCCGCTACCTCGTGCCGTTCCTGCCCTTCTTGACGGAAAGCCAGCAAGCCGACATCTGCAGATTCCATTCCGTCCTCTCGCTAGGGCTCTGCGAGCCCGTCTTCCTGTTAACCGCGCTCTTCCTCGTCAACGTCTCGATCAAGAAGCAGGACCCGTGCCGCCTGTGGGCCCTGGCATTCGTGTTCGGCGCCTGCCTGCCCCTCCTCTTCTTGCAAATCTTGTTCGTGTTCTACCAGCCGATCTACCTGCTGTTGCCAGAGATCTTTGGGCGGAGCACGTACGTCTCCAAGGATGCGTTCGGCAACGAAACCGTCCTGTGCACGTACCCTTTGATGTCCATCATCGTGTTCGGAGCATTCGGGATCACCTACTCCTTGTGCTTCCTCCTGTCATGTTGGAAGGTCATGTCCCTCGTCATCAACAAAGGACTGAGGACTCGGATTTACGTGCTCGCCATGGCGGTCCTGGTGTCGCTGCCCTTGGAGATCTTGCTGCTGGGCGTCTCGGTGATGTGGATGCCGGACCGTGCCGCTCACAAGGTCTTGGTGTTCGGCGTTTTCCTATGCACGTTAGCATGCACCGTGGCGGGGGAGGGGATTTTGGTGATTCGGCCAATTATGGACACTTTGGCGGCCGGCGGCGAGTGCTGCCAGTGGAGCCCGGATCAGCGGCCGGCACGGGAGGAGGACAGGATACCGCAGGCGGAGGAGGTGGGGGTAAAAGTATGAAAAAGGGACGATATCAGTGAATCCGTACACTACATTTGATTGGGACGGAAGAGAGGAATTCGAAGTTGCTGGTCGTAAGAATTCAATTTTCCGCTTTTTTTGTTTGGTTCTTGAGGCGTAGGAACTTGTGTTCTTAGATTCTCTTTTTAATTCCAGTTCCAAGAATTCTCAGGAAGAAGGAAGGGTGACTTATGTTCAGATGCTAGATCGTCTGCGGGTTCTTTAAACTGGAATTGATCGGTTTTGGTAGAGTCATGAGCATGGGAGATAATGAAATGACAGTCTTAAAACGATTGCCTCGACATTGCTCGATAAAACATTATGCCGAAAAATTGCACGCTGCCATCAAATGAACCACGCACGAATGACATGCATTAGGGCGTGGTGATGGAATAAACAGTCGCAACGATGCCTCGGTGTGAATATTGTGCGACATTTTCATGTTTCGACATGTGATATGAAACTCGAAATTGGCGTTGCTGATCGGTTTTTTCCTCCATTCTGCGTATGCTTGTCGGGACCCTTGAGAGCGTTTTGGAAACTTTGGTTTCTCCGGGTTATTTTGGAACGGGCTAACTCTAGGATCGACTTAAAAAAAAAAAAAAAAAAAAAAAAACTCTGGGGTTGACTTGACTTGGTCAACGGAACAAGATTTACATTGATATCCACGAAAACTTTGGACTCCCACAATTTGCACAACTTGTGATCCTCAGCCAATGGCATCCTACGATTTGGAATTCTCAACCTTGTGCAAGATAAAAGTATCATGACACGGTTTTGAATTTAACCCGACAAGTTAAATCCAATCAAGAATGTGAATGATCATGGAGAAATTATTTAAAAAGTGTTCAATTATACCAATTTAATCTTAAACTTTTACATGTTTTGTCAATTAAATCCATCCGACCAATTTAAGTTGGAAAATCGCTAACATGAATGTTAGACATCCTACGTTGCAAGGCCAAGTTGATGTGGATATTTTTAATAATATTTTATAAAAATTAAAAAATTTACGTCCATATCAATGGTTTCCTATCAAGATTGGCTGGATTGACTTAATTAACAAAGGATTAAAAGTTTATAACTAAATTGACATAATTAAGAGGTTTAGAACTAAATCAACGCAAGTGTAGTAGATTTAGAAATTTTTTGATAATTATCCCGAATGATTGTCATGAGAACACATTAAACAAACGTGCAAAATTGGATTGGATGCAAAATGGTCAATTTGATTGTTTTTGTTTGTCGCCGAGTTTCTTAAATCCTCTTCCAATGGATTCCACACTACAGGTCGGTCTACTCGCCTTCAATCTTGAGCAACATTTTCCAGGTTCCATCTCGGGAAGTTCTTGCTCATAGTGCGGTCGGTGTCGACAATTGAGGTCGGATCCGGTCATCGGTGCCAAAGGGCAGGATACAATTTTTGCTCTTCGGAGATATCACGAAACTTCGGCGAGCTCCGGCATTGATGGCAAGTCAATTATCGCGACACACCCTTATCCATTCTAATGATATCTCGGTGCGAAATCTTGAACTTGAATTTTGGATCCGACCAATCTTCTTTGTCCAGAGTGGATTGGATGGTCCTATAAGTAATGATTTCGAGATACACTCCACACAAAAAGTCCGGTTCTTGAGTAGGTGTCCAATTTCCAAGTGGCGTTAGGTGGGAGTTTACTGCTGTGTTAAACGTGCGAAATTAACATACGAAAACGTAAATATTAAAAAAAAAAAGAAAAAAAAAAAAGGAGGCAGAGACGACGACGTGACCTCATTATGTCGGCCAAACAAAGTTCTCTTCCAATAGTCAATTTGGTCAGATTCAAAACATGCTCAAATTCGCCGCATGAGGTGACGTGAATGACGACCCATCAACCTCGGCGGCCCCCACGTGCTGATGTTCGCAACCAGGCACCATACACGTGTCCGAGAAAGTCAAACTTTTGAAATTATGTTCTGCTCAAAATACAGCTGGTACGACGACGTTTCCAGCGGTACCGATGCGTTTCTTTTTCTATTTGGCAGCCTAGGGTGACTATTTCCACAGTGATCATCGGAATCGGATTCGAGCCAGGTCAAGCTCGTTCGCTCTGCTTCTCGTGACAAACGCTTCCCGGAATTGAACTTGTTCTATACAGGAATTTAGATTCACATTCTCAACTTTAGCACTCCCACTTGCCCTAATTCACATTTTCAACTTTAGCACACCCACTTGCAACCTAACCCCAAAAAAATTTATGCAGATAAATTATATAAAAATAGGCGTAACTTTCTAAGAAAGACCCCTAATTTTTTTTTTGTCCAATCTTAATTCTGGCCAGAACCTTCTTCTTTGTCTAAAAAAATATATCCAAATTCCACTTTAGTCCCATATCTACCGATGTGTCCAAATATTGGCACTAATTTCTTCAAAATTATCAACATCGAGGTCATTACTAAAACACACATCTTCATTAACACTCTCACCTTCGTATGGAGCAATAGCAGCTTCTTGATAGTGATAATCTTGAGAACTCCATTGGCAAATATTAGACACGTAAGCAAATCTAAGATTAGAGTGAAAGTTGTGGATTTTTTTTTAAATAAGAAGAAATTGGAGTAGAGTTGTAATTGGACCAAAAGTTGAGATTTATTTTTTTTAGGGAATTAACCCAAAAAAATATATGGACTTCTTTGGAAAGCAATTATGAAAAAGATTTACTCAATAAAATAATATGGAAAGGGCGGAGCTAAAAATTAGAATGGCATTATATCACTGGGATTTGTAATAGTAAAATTTTATTAAATATATAAACCAGTCAAACCACAATTTCGCATCAGTTTTTCGCTTGTTTAGAAAACTTATGCATGTTCGAGACATCTAATTTCATAGTTCCTGTCACGATAACCCGTCATTCAAAACATTAACAAACGATGATTATCTATAAATTGGGTGCTTTTTTTTTTAATCAGTCAAATTGGTATATATGGAAGTATTCTGATGTAAAAAAATTGAGCTGGTCACGAGATTAAAGGCTCATACAGAAGATTTGAAACTTCTTTTGCGTGAGATGTTTGCAATTCGGTAGATATCTTGTGAAGGAATTCTGACCTTCCTTAGTTCCTTGCTCGTTTTGGACATAATCCTTATCCATGTGAAGAAAACCGGGTCGCAGCGTCACCACGTAGTGAGAGAACTCCAGCAAGAGGTCATCAATTCCCATTTGATTTCATCATCCGTCATTGTACATCTCACCCAAAACCAAAACTGAACGTAATAATTTATAATCAGCGCGTGCTTAGCAACAATTAAATAAAAAAACACATCTCTACGCATGAAGTTTCAAAACAGAAAGGAAAACCATCTTTAAAATGTGAATATTGTCAACAAATTTAGAGGGTATAACTAGATTATATTGTTAATAAATGTCGGCCTGAATTTTGAAAGTTGTTGTTTTTGGGTTTTTGCAGGGATTAGCCTTCCTTAATCACTTCGGAAACAATTAAAAAAGAGGGATCATGCTTATCCCGAGGAAGAATATAACAATGAACAGCAAAGACGAGTTGACCAAGAAATCTCTCGTCACACGCGGACGGCTGCAACGACCGACCCCAGATGCGACCGCTACTCGTCTCCTTCGTCCCTAATCCAACACGCTCCTTCCCATGCACAAGGACTAGAAATCTCTTTCCCCTTGACCTTCCTCCTTCCTCCGTTCACATTCAACCCCTTCGCACCTATATATAACAACGCCCTACCCCTCAACCCTCTTCTCACTTCTCATTCTTCGATCGGCGAACCAGAAGAATTTCTTCCCCGATCCGATCTCGAGAGGTTTAAGCAGCCTCGAGCTGGGTTTCCCTCGTTGTTTCCTTAAGATGGTGAGGAGCGTCGACAGGTATCGCCACCACCATCCGGGCATTCACCTCCACTTGCCCCTCCTCCACCTCCACCACTGCCACCACGAGGTGGGGGAGGAGGAGGGCAGCTTGAAGGACGTGCCGAGGGGGTGCCTGGCCGTCTCCGTGGGGCAAGGCGAGGAGCAGCGGCGGTTCGTGATCCCGGTGGCTTACCTGAACCACCCGCTGTTCGTGGACTTGCTGAGGGAGGCGGAGGACGAGTACGGGTTCGACCAGAAGGGCCCCATCAACATCCCGTGCCACGTCGATGAGTTCCGGAACGTGCAAGACTCGATCGACAGGGACGTGAGCAAGAGCCATCGCCACGGCCGCCACGACAACAACGTCCACGGGTGGTGCTTCGGACCTGCTTGACGGAGGATCTGACGATGTACGTAATCAACATATGCATAGAGTAGAAGGTTTAGCATGAGTATACAATAGTCATGTCACGCGTTTCTCCCACCTCTTTTTTCTCTCTTGCGTCTCTTTAATTCATGTAAATCGAGAAATCAAAAGGACGGATTGGAATGCAGATGTATTTGTAATTCAATGCGTCTTCATTTCGATCACTGGTTGGCCATTCCATGCCTACCAAGTCGATGAGCGAAGCCAGAATAAAGGCAAACTGATTTTCAATGGCCTGTGTTATGCATCGAGATCTCTTTGCTTCTCATGATCAATGATCGAACTGTACTGCGACAATTGCTCCGTTTTCTTTAGAGAATCGAGCAACGTTCGCTAGGAAAACACCGCGCGATTTCCCGACCAAGTAGCGTGCATGACGAGTCGTGTGCGAACATGTGAGTCAGGACAGTCGAGCAGAACTCATCGAAACCAGCTGGCTCGGTATGGCTACGGCATCAACACGGTCTCCATTGACTGAACAGAGTTTTATTTATGATATGCTTGATGAAATCTCGGGAAGTCTTACGCGATTGGATCTCCCTTATCCTCTCTCCGCGTGTCGGTTTCTGCTTGAGGAAGAACTCTTTTGATGCAGGTGCCAATTGCCTGAATATAATTTTACTTTTTATAGTTTTGATGATTTAGATTTTGCGATTAATACATTTTGACTTCTATTTAAGTCCGAAACACTTGAAACTTTCACTTTAACAATGAATTCACATTGGAATAATATTCTCTAATATTCCGTTCGTTTTATGGGAAGTAACTTTCAAAAAAAAACATTTTCCGGATTTTTCAATTTTCATTTCACGGAAAATGAATTAGCTAAAGAAAAGGTATTCCGCTATTGGAAAAAATACTTTCAAAAGTGGGGAAAATATTTTTCACTTTTCAAAAATGGAAAATATTTTCCATAACTTCTTCTACCTCACTTTCTTTCACCAAACATTTTCCTTTTATTTTTATTTTTTCTTTTCATTTTTCATTTTTATTTCTTTAAAAATCGAGTTTTAATTAATTTTTTCTTTTTCTTTTCTTATTTTTTCCCTTTCTTTCTTTTTAGTTTCCTCCTTTGGCTGGTCCTCAACCCCAGAGAAGGCCGGTAATTGGCTACTAGTGACAGGAGCTTGCTAAGTTAGCGACGCTTGAGTGTCACCAGATGGTGGCAAGGCTCAGACTTGGCAAATCAATGAGGCTCAAGCCTTGCCAAATCTGCAACACTCCAATGTTGCCAGAGGGTAGCGAGGCTTGAGCCTCGCCAATCGGTGACACTCGTGTTGCTAGAGGACGGCGCTCACTGGCCATTGCTAGCAACCGGCTGAGGAAAAAAAAAAAGTAAGGAAAAGAAAAGAAGAATAAAAAATAATTCAAAAATCGATTTTTTTAAAAAAAAAAAAATAATTTAAAATTCGAATTTTAAAAAATAAAAATAAAAGCGAAAAATAATCAAAAGAAGTGCATGGAGAAAAATCAAAGGAGATATCGAATGACGAAAATATTTTCCACTTCAATTTCAAGTTTTAACCGAATACTAAAATATATCATCATTTTTCTAGAGAATAACTTTCAAGAAAATATTTTCCGAAAACATTTTATTTGCCGCGAAATGAACGGAACCTAAATCTTAACAAAGAGCAAAAGCTTGGATTGAGACAACCATGTGTGCTTCTTTTCATTTTCCACGAGTGCGTTTGTTTTATAATCCATCAGCGGGGAGGGAGGAAAGTATAAGCCTTGCTTTTTTGTTTTGTTGGCAAATGGAGTTAGACTTTAAAAATCCTTGGAAAAATTTTCAGAAAATTCTTAAATCTATGATATGGTAGCCAATTAAATCCTAACCATTTTGATCATGGCTACTTAGTTCTAAACCTATACATGATTTGAGTTTATTCCTAAACCTTTTGATGATTTGTCTTTATAATTATTCAAATTAGTTTTGGCCAAAAACTACTGGCATGGCAATCCATCTAGCATTGATCTTCTTATATTGTACAGCCATGCCAACATAAACGGTTTTTATAGTTTTTTCAATTTTTTTCCTTTTTTCCTTTCTCTTTTCTTTTTTTACTCTTTAATTTTTTTTCCTTATTTTCCTTCGCTAATTATCTGGAATTATTAAATTGATAAATTATCAAAAGGTTTAGGGCTAAATTTACAAATTATCAAAATATTTAGAACTAAATTAACATAATTGAGATATTTTTAACTAAATTTGTAAAATTGAAAGGTATAAAACTAAATTGATTGTCGTACAATAAATTTAGGATTTTTTGGATGATGCTCTAGAAAACCTTACCGAGTAATAAGAATGAAAAATGCTAGACGTATAAGATCAGTATAAGTGATGTATCATGCCATTATTGGTTCGTAAATAGAGCTCACTAAGTTTGAGTGGCCAATCACTATCCAACGCATCACTTCTTAAACTTACTCGTACACCAGTTTGTAATACCAGTGTTGATCGATACAACTAGCCGGTTGGAAGTGTGCAACTTGAGTTTGTCATAAAATATGCGCCGCCCATCGAAAATGAGATTGAGATCAACTCTGAACTCAAATTTTATAAGGTGAATTCTAAAATATTTTTTGTGTTCCCTTGCAAAATATTCTCCATTTTTTTCTGGTCGAACAAGAGACACCCCGTTTACATATCTAATATCTAGCATTGAACGTGAAAATTGATCTCACTAACAGCTGTTTGGCGAAAAAAATGAATGGACTTGTCGAGCGAAAAATTAATGATTCAGAATTTATTTATTTTTAAATGTGATTCCTTATATTGCTCACAAAAATAAATGAGTAGAAGATGTTTTCATTGTCCACAAAAAATTGTTTAGACATAAAAATTTGTTGATAATAGAAATATTTCCATCAACTGATAATGTCAAACAATACCGGCGATCATTATTAAGAATGCGTTTACCAAATTATTCATTTTCCACAAAATAAACAGATCTTACGTCCTAAAAACTTACTCCCTATGCCTTCATACCGAGCTAAATTAGCCCTTTACGTCGGACCACAAAACATAGTAAACGAATGTGCAAGTACAGATTGGGGAGGAGCTTCAAAAAGTTACGACAATCATCCTATAATTATAAAGAATTCAGACCATTTTCCCCTCCATTACAAAGAGCCATGGCGTTTCGGGACTTGGAGCCGTTTCAACTTCGCCATCCATGGCCTCGAGGATTTGAAGAACAGAGAGACAATATATTTCAAGAAATCGGCGGTCACAAAAGCATCATACCCTCTATCTACCAACCAATCTCACGCGATTGCACGCCTCAAGATTTGCCAATCGGAGTGTACTTCACCTCTCGAATTGAAAAGGCTATACACTTCAAATCAAAGATTTGTAAGCAAATTCAATACCCTTACATGCTATCTCGGTCTCAAGCTAGTGTTTCGAAGCGTCACACCATGTAAGAACTTGGTGTATCCAAGAAAGCTGAGTTTTCCGTCAGTACTTCTGATGCAGTTATCGAGGAGAGACTGAGCTCTCGGATCCAGATTCACCTCCTGCGCGAGGTAAAACATACGTGAATTTGTCAATCCAATTTCTAGGTAAGCAAGAGATGATTTCCAAAGCTACCAAAGCACATACGCTTGACAATTCATCGAGGGAAATGACCCGGTTTCCTTCTTGTTCAAAATACTCAAAGGCAGTATTTGCAATCTGGTCCCAGTCTTCACGACCCTCTAGCTGATGTGGACTGATTGCCGCAGCACAAAACTCTTCGAAGCCCATTTTCTTATGTGAGAGTTGTTCCATCTTAAATTGTGTGAAATGGAAGTTAGCATGGACAATTATGCAGCTTAAATATACGATATAAGTAATCTGAATATACAAAAGAATGGGGCATAGATGTAAATCTCATCATCATGGATCACTGAGGAGAATTGAATTGCTTCAGATGTTTGGAACAAAAGAATCTTACCACATCTAAAATTTCAGGAACCCTTGACTCCTTCATTGCCTCAGTCAGATTTTTCATCAAAGCCTGCATTTTCCTTCAGATATCAATTGCAGCCAAAGCAGACCCAGATTACAGGTACTTAAAAAGATGAATCATCAAGAACAGTGACAAAAACTGATCTTGTGCCAGTTGGAAGGTCAAAATACTAAATGGCATCAATGACATATATAGATCTGTATTTTCCAAACACAGCCAGATACAAATTGCCAAAGAATCTGTAAAGGTAATATGTCACCCACCACTTTAAAGTTATCAAGAGAAACATATCCATTCTTTGGTTCCAATAGATTATATTGGGCCCTGAGATACACAAGCTCATCCTCCGTTAACGCTTTCGAGAGAGCCTGCATATTTTAAAACAAAAGCAATATCCCTAAAGTTAATTCGCATAACCAAATTAGAATGCACAACCTAAAGTCAGATTACATTTTTCCACCCACCACAAGAGTAGGCCTCATACTATTAGCCTGCCCATGTGAATAGGATGCTACAGAACTTCTTTCAGTGTTTGTGTTTTCCATATATTACGTAGTTATTTTAAGTCAAAGGAGCAGAATAACTTCTTCTAGAAAGCAGTATGGTTAACAAGATGAAGAAAGATTACCTTTAGTGCAGACCGTTTGAACGGGGTGGCACGAACATAGGATTTAACTAACTTGTAGATTGAAATATCCAAAGGCACGGCATGTTTTTCATCTCGTATCCATGGGTGAGCTGAATAGCAAATTCCAGCGATTTAGCTAAGCATATGCATGGATATCATCCTTAGACAGAATCACTAACATTAGACAACTAATTTTAAAATGGCTAACTTTACAAGAGTTCCTGCCCTGTCCATAAAAAAACTTACTTAGAGCCTGGGCAGCAGTCATTCTTTTTCTATAATCCTTGTTCAGAAGCCTTTTCACAAAATCTCTACCCTCAGCTGATACCGTAGGCCAAGGTGAATCATGGAAGTTAGGATCTGCTCTAAGAACAGAGCGAAAAATTCCAGATTCAGTCCGAGCCCAAAATGGTCTGCTTCCGCATAGCAATATGTATGTTATGACCCCAACACTCCACATGTCCGCTTCAAGGCTATATGATCTATGGAGAACTTCTGGTGCAACGTAGTATGCACTGCCAACAACATCACTGAGACGTTGACCTGTGAGTGCATGAAATTTCAATTTGTTGAGCTCAAGGACAGAGACGAAAAAATCACACTCACACCAAAAGGAAAAAGAAAACAGCCAAATAATGTTGGATCTTTTATCTGTTCTACTGTGTGATTTGGACACTTGATCAGCCAAATGAACTATGCCAAAGTCAATTATTCATCCAAAGGCTGAAGGAAACTGAACTTTACAATTGTTTTCAGTTGCCAGTATAGCTGGTAAAGAGGATCATTTTAGAAAACACATGCAAAAGGGAAATCAAGCTGCGGTATGTAAGATGTCAATTGCTGAGGGGCTATGAAAGACTCAATTATAGGATGACATAGCGCCAACTGAAAGCATCTTAAGCCAAACTTGGTTGACAACTTCTAGAAATTCAGTCCATGCCACCAGGATCATACATAGGAGATGACCAAGACTGAAAGTACTGTGACTGCTAAGACACCAAATCTGTTGTACATTTACAAGGAATATGAATTCCAGTGGCTTATGTATTGTACCCTTTCCAACAAAATGACCACAAACCCATAAACATCTCCCTGAAAAATCCAACAGTTACCTGGCCCAATAAAATCAGAGAGGCCGAAATCAATTATCTTCATCGGCGCATCCTCGTCTCTTGTGGAGAATAGGAAATTCTGCCATGAAGTCAAGAGAGAAAAGAATGGTTGGAAGATGATGACATTCCAATTAACATAAATGAAAGAGCAGCATACACAATGTGAATATCCTACTTTGAAAGTCTTACATGCAAGAGTAACATATGATAAATTCAAGACATCTATAGCAGCAAACCTCTGGTTTTAGATCACGATGCACAACGCCTTGAAGATGAAAATAAGCAACTACACTCAGAATTTGAATCACTATATCCTTAGCTTCCTCCTCTCTGTATCTACCACCTCTGTAATGAGAGTAGCAACAAATGAAAAACCACAAGTCTAGAAAATAAACTTCAAAGCCTTGAAAAGAAAAATCAGTGGCAACTCAAATGGTCATCGTTTTTACCTGGACAAAATACGGTCAAGTAGTTCACCACCTTCACACAATCTGACAGAAAACATAAATCCATACTTTAGAATACAAATTCCCGCAAATTGGAAGAATCCGGCATATAGCAGCTTGTCAGTATATTTCTGCAAGTCTATTTACATAACATAGCTCACATTCATTAGCTTTCGGCTCTGGGAACCCACATGCAGAAAGAGACAAAAATAAAGGAAATTTGAACGATGCTAAATCCATGATTCCCATGACATAGCTATTAAAGCTGACGATTGAAACAGAGATGCACATACTCCATGACTATGTAGACATTGTTGTTGTCTTCAAATGCATCATGAAATCTAATGAGGTGCTTGTGTCCCGCTAATCCCTTTAATATTTTCACCTCCCGACGAACATCTTCAATTGATATCGCTGATGTCATCTGCCAAAAACCACTCATCCAGTTTCCATCAGTGCTCAAGTTAAAATGCTATGCAATAGGGATCGGGGCAGGGGGGGAGGTGAGAATTGTGGTCCTCTCATTCAACTTTAATTGAGTCTGAAAATCCAGATTAAATTAATACACAATTTCAATAGAGGAGTATTCAAATTAAAACAGTCCAACAACCACCCGATTATGAAATTTCAGCACAGGTCCAACAACCACCCGATCATGAAATTTCAGCACAGGTATCTTATAACAGGAACAATTTTCTTGCTCTAGTGTCTAGTGTCCTGGTTGTACATGCAGCAACTATATATATTGTCCCCGTCATCTTGACCAAGTATCTACATTTATGTATGCTCTATGAAAAGGCAGGTACAATAGACCAAGAACGTATATACAACACCTCAATCTTTCAGTAACGGGTTTTGGTTTACTTCTTGTTTAACATAAATTAAATCCTTAGCCTAAGTGATCAGCTCTATTTTTTAGCATCCATGCTCATGTTTCTCGCACTGATGCAGTACATCCAAACCTCTTCAATCCGTTTTGAGATTTAGACATCTTGGTAAATTAGCGTTAACAAGAACGAGTTAATCAAGTCCAAGAATCAGTTCATTAGATCCTGAAACTGATGAATATCCCCACACTTTCATGAAACCTTCACCTCGTGATGCTCTCGAGTTCAAAATATCAAACCAACAATTCTAGAGATACTTCGCTGCTTCTGTTTCTCTAACAAGCAAGCTCAATAAACCTCAGATCATTCATTCGTCAATTGTCATCCCCAGGCATCGCCGACTTGCCCTCTTCCTGCTGACCAAGTGCTAACCAAAAGCACTTCAGTCACTTTGGTTTGCCTCCTGTTCTACAAGCTGGACCAAATAACATAATTAAGAGCGACCACCTTGTATTTCTAGTTTTAAAATCATAACATGTCGGCTGCCAAAAGTACGCAAACTTCTATGAGCCATGCCATGGCCATGAAAGTTGAATCTGGGGTTACGCAGCTCCCACATTGTAGTGATGAAATACTGCATGTTTTGAGGTCCTGCCCAAGCACGTCTGTTCAAACTCATTCAATTTAAGTCTACCCTATGCTGCTTACGAATTCCTGCTGAACTGATCAGCGAATTCTCTCTTAACTAGACGATCATAATTCCCCGAACAACAGAGCAGGTCGACAATCGATTCACCTTACAGCTAGATTCAAACAACAGCAACAACAGAGAAAGGCCGCTGAGTTGTAAACTGTCAATAGCAGTAACACATACCACACACCTTAGCTTTTGAAATGATCTTCACGGCCACATTCTGACCCTTGAGCTCTCCTTTCTTTCCCTTAGCCCAGCACGTATGACCAAAATGCCCCCGCCCCACCTCCTTCCCGAGCTCGAACCTCACGCAGAAGTTCTTCGCGTATCCAAAGCTCTTATCCAGCGGCGGCTCCCCCTCTCCGTCCACCGCCTGCTCCTCCGCTATCGGCCCCTCCTTAGGCGCCCCTCGGCCCCGCCGCTTCGCGATCAACGACATGATCGGCCTCGCCGGCGACGGAGGCGGGAGCGGCCACCGGAACTTCCTCAGCGGCGTCCTCGCCGGCGACGGGGACGCCGCCACCCCGGCGGGCAGCGGGCTCGGGAACGGGCTCCCCGAGAGGGAGCTCACCTCCCCGCCCCCGCCGCCGCCGCCGCCGCCGCCCACCCCGGATCGCATGGGCGACGCGGCCGGGAGCGGCGACGGCGGCGGCTTCGGCTGCTCATCGGGCCGGGAGGCGGCGTAGTTGGCGGTCGCGACGGTGCTCTGCTTGCTGCAGCAGTGGCCCATCGCCGGAATGCGGCGGCTCGTCGGCGATCGCCGCCGGTGGTCGAAAGATCGGGACGCCGGAACCTCTCCGGCGAACTCCCCCCCAAAGACGAAATGACGCAGAAGGAGAGCGAGCTAGAGAGAGAGAGAGAGAGAGACGAAGTAGCGACGACGGAGCGATGAAAAGGCAGTTGAAATCCGGTTGATTAAAAGAGGAGAAAGACACCACAGAGAAGCGTGAGGGAGTCGTCCCCTGCGGCTCGCGTCACGGCCAGCATCACACTGACGCGCGGATCACAGCCGTCGATTGGGGATCGGACCGACGGAACGACCGGTCAACGCCGCACCGGCCGCGGGATATTCAACGCTGCGGAGGTCTCTAGGATGAGCCGTGAATCAGGGGATAAACTGGAGCGGAGAAAACGCGTCAATATTCAAAAGGGGGAAGGAGGGGTTGGTTTCGTTAATTTCATAATTGCTCGCGCCCGTTCCCATAAAAAAACAAAAAAACCAAAAGAGAAAAAAGGCAGGAATCGTAACGAAACGACGGACCGCGACTGGTCGTTTTGGGGGCATCGGCGGCGATTTGTTTAGTATTTTGTGGACTTTCCCATCGAACGCATCGCGGCTTTGATTTTTGGCCCGCCACCGTCCTGACGAAGCCGCCTTGTCGTCCGCGCGTTTTGGACGGTCGGGGCTCGGATGGCCAACGGAGGAGAGGAGGAGCGGGAGGTTCGTAGTAGGTCACCGAACCCCCCCCTACCGCCCTTTGAAAACAAGAGCCGGCGGCTCCAAAGACCAAGCTCGGTTTCTAGACACGAGTCTCTCGGATTCCCACCCGACCCCGACTCGCATGCATCGATGCGGCGTTAGATTATGTGCATTTTCGGGTGGGACCCTGTCGCAACTAACGATACAATGGCTCGCGTCAATTTATAACGCTCAAGAATAATTTATCAAGTTATGGATTAGATTGGATGGTTTCATTTTCTAAATCAGGAATGAACTAGTTCCACCGTTTCTGAATTGTAAAAACTATCCGATTCTCGTAGTCATTTTTCTTTTTTTGGCAAATTCTCATACCCCATTTTAGTAGCATTTATCTTATATATGGATGATGTGAAAAAAAAAAGTATTGTATCTAATTTTCGAAAGTTTTCAGTGAAGGCACAAAATAATTATGCTAAAGCAAATAGACCTCACTCTTTTTTATTGTTGGAATTATCTGTTAACCGGGATTTGGTCTACGCTAGAGCGCCTTTTGCATTATTAAAAAGAGGACGGTGCCTATTAAGATAAAAAAAAAAAGCCCGTTTTCTTTGACTTTTTCTCATTTTGGTCCAACCATTTGTAATTTTTTTCAATTGCTGTGACTTCACAAAACATTAAAAAGAAATACAAAATGAGAAAAAGGACGTTCAACTTGGTTTTGAGGATTTTCCTTTTTCTTCTTGTTCGGTATGGCAATGATCCTAGGATGTTCATATGAATTGGTCCTGTAATTGCGTTTTAATAAATAAATATATAAATAGGTTTGACCGCACTTAGTGCGAGCGAGCGTTGACCGGGCTTTTGACATCTCGAGAAGATAGAGGCTAATTTAAAACATTTCTTTTTTTTAGTCGAAGATAGATGTTGCATTCATTCATAAAGATAAACGAGAATTACAAGATAACAATAGAGAAGATTCTGAATATAGAATTTCCATAAGGGAAAGGGAAGGGAAAGTCACCCAATTTAGAGGGAGAGTTTTGGTTTGGTGGGCTTTAACTAGCCAATCCGCTGCTCGATTTGCCTCTCTTTGATAGGCGATTTGGATGTTTTGAGGAACTATACACTGAAAATGACACGTCATTGGTATTATTTTATGGTTAAAATAGGAGGAAATGACACGAATAATCTTTCGAACTTTAGCTTAATATGTAATATCGCTCCCAAATTTTTATTTTGTTTAATGCAATCCTAAAATTTTAAGTATATGTTCAATCTAATCCTTGTACTACATGAAACTCAAGGACTATGTACCAAAAGTTGTGGGACTTTCATGTAATCCATAACTAAATTGGATATGTATTAAAAATTCGGAGGACCAAATTGAGCAAATTAAACGTTGAGGGATGATTTTACATATTAGAACAGAGTTTAATGACTATTCATACAATTATCTCTTAAAATAGGGACTTGTTGAAAATTCAAGCAGGAGTTAGTATGATGGGAAGAAGGTGTTTATCCTTTTAGGTTGCCAATTAGCGTTAGGTCTCGTAATCAACGCCAAGAATATCTCGAAACATATTGCCAGCATTAGCGTTAGTGGTTTAATGTCATTATGAGGATAACTTAACCGATAACAAGCCCGAAACGAGAAAGATTATTGAAATTTGAAGCATAGTAAAGAGAAGGATTGCCTAATTGGGACTTTCATAGCTTCATACCGCGGCGGTGGCCAGAAAGAGAGAGAGAGAGATTTGCTATGAGAAGATGAAATAGGGGGTAGGATGGTTGAAAACCGGATGATCCAAATTAAGATGATTTCCCCTTTCTTTGTCAATCACGGAACATGCCTTGTAACGTGATAACTCACAAGATATTCTATAGTTTAGATTATCGAAGATTTTTTTTTTTTTTTTGTGTTAAAGGAACCGCTTTAGCCAACAGCCGCCACATAAATTCCCAGATATTGCTAGTGGGGGACCCAACACTCCGGCGCCACGCGTAAATCACCTAATAGCCCGCCAAGCTCCCTACAACTTGCGTTGCAGGGGCTTCAAACTCCTGGCCTTCCCTCAAAGGTTTGAAGCCTATCCAATGGAGTCACCATGGCCGGTGGTTTATCAAAGATATTTATGACAAAAAAAAAAGAAGATTATCGAAGATATCAAATTATGACTAGTTCTATTTGGTTAAAAGGGTGAAAGGAGAGTAAGAGATTTGACGACTGCTACTTTGGGTACATAATCGCCTTTGTTATGTTTGTTTGATGCAATCGACATTCAATTGAAATTTATTACATATGGTGTGGTTTATATATAATAAAGCTAATTGCGCTCATAGTCAATTTTACAATTAAAATAGCATCAATTATTAAGTGCATGCTTAATTGACAATCGTTATGATCTATTGCGCATTATAATTAGCGCAACAACTAAACTTGTACTAATTATAAAATATTATGCCCACTTGCTCGCTAATCATGATCTAATATAGAAGAAAACGTGACTTTCCTCTTTCTCGATAATAAGACAGTGAGATAAAGTAGAACTATTAGCAACAACCCCCGATACAAATGGAAATTTTTTTAAAACCATCTAACTCAACATCGCTATAATTAAAAGTCAGTAGAAATGAAATTAGGTGTATTCAAATGATCGAAAATAGCATTACATTTTTAAAATCCCATTTGGTTCGGCTTTCCCAAGAGGTTTTGGGGGAAAATATTTTGTGTTTGATTCACATTTTTAAGTCTCAATTTGCCAAATGCTAGCATTTGGTATGCTGAAAGCTCAAAGCAGAATGCTAGTCTTAAATTTAATAAAAAAATTTCTTTTCAATATTTCCCTTATCGATAATCATGTTTTTCCATTTTGCCCTCGAAAAACACTTTTCATCGTCTCCTTCCTTGGACTTGCTACTCCACCGTGAAGCTCAGCCGGTGGGCGGCTCTCAGTCGCGGCCTCAGGCGGCATCGCCTTGGTCGCTCGACCTCAGGCAGTGTCGACCGAGACTGCACGACATCACCTTAAAGTTGCTTTGCAAAATATACACAAAAAATGAGTTTTTTTTTTTTTTAATGATCCAGGAATCCCATACAGCCGGCCAAATTTTACGTAAAACCCTGAAAAGACACGTAAATGGGATGACCCACCACCCCCGGCGTCTCACTTAAGACCCCAAGTGACCGTGAGAGGATTTGAACTCCTCCCTTTCATGAGGGGGAGAAAGCCCAAACCATCGCGGCCACCAAAACGGTGGTACCAAAAAATAAAAAATGAGTTTTCAAACATAGTTGGCTTCACAAAATGCTCATTCATTGAAAGATTCTTTGGGAAATGTAAAGCCGTTTTCCCCTTGAACCAAACGAGCCCTAAGCCCATTATCGAAAAAGAAAAGGCAAACCTTGCCTTCAAGGGCGACGTCGTTTTGTGCGCAAAGAGCAGCGACGAAAGCCAGAGGAAGCACGAAATCGGAAGCGAAACAACGCTAACAACAGAGAAAGAGAGAGAGAGAGAGAGGAGGAGGAAAGAATGGGGTACGTATTGCGGGTGAGAATGGCGTCGTTCTTCGCCGGAGCCGCGACGGCGTCGTTCATCGGCCTCTACATCCTCCACAACGACTACAAGGTCGCTCAAGAATCTGTCTCCCACCAGGTAATCCATCCCCGCTTTTCTAGGGTTCGATCCCTGTTCTCCGCATTACAATCGATCGTTCTCTACGCCATTCCATACCGCTGTGTGCATTTCGCTGCGTTGATTTCTTTGGAGTCGGATTCATCACATTCGTGGGTGGTCATTGGAAAAGACCGATTCCGAGAGCTTTTAGAATTTAGAGTTCCTTCTGGGAATTCGACGTTTTGTGATGGAACCCTTTGCGCTTCGCCTCGCATTGGACTTGATGGGTGCGGGGGGGTCTGGTGGAGACGATGTGGACCTGGAGTTTGAGAAGAGATGGGGATAATCCTTGTCGATTCGTCCCAATTTTCGTGAGCTTGAGGACCCGTGACTAGTTGGCCGCCATTCTTGGGCTGCTTGGGAATCTGGGTTTTGCCGTTTGGGTTTGGATGCGAGTAGTGGTGGCGGCTACGAGGAATAATGTGTGTTGTCTCAAGTTATCCCGGTGAATGTGCTGCGAACAATCGGGATTAAGAGGCTTGAGTGTGAAAAGAATTTGGTTTCGGGTGTCAATGGGGATTGTCTTGTTGTTCCCTGAGCGTGAAAACGAGATCATTGCTGAAGCAACTCATGCCGTTATCTCTTTAAAAAATGAACTACTGAGATTTATGTGGTGAGCTTGGAATTGCTTGTGTGATTCCTTAAACATGTATTGTTTTCCCTTTATCTACATTTTGAGCCTATATGCAAAAGTGGTTTTTCTTGATTCTGAACTACGAGTAGGGACTAATGATCAAATCCTTCCTACTTCCTAGACCTCTCCCCATTTAGAATTAAATTCGTCAGAGCTTACTATTTGGTGTTCCCTTATCGAAATGAATTGAGCCCTCTGCATAAACGTAAACCGTAATTTGTTTTCCACATGGTTCTTCTTTTGACCTTAATGACAAACCAGAAATTACTGATGTTTTCCGGTGCTTATGAGTGACTTCATGGGTGGTGGAAGTAGGATGATCTGATTTACAAGGAACTGGAAATTCTGATGAGCTACAAGAATATATTTGAGTTTAGTGATCTATCTTGGTATCCTTGTGCAGGCTCTTTCCAAACTTATTTCCTTGCTACCTTTTCACGAGTGTTGTTATTAGCTAGATAATATCCAGTTGCTCAGAGAGAGACTATTAAGCTGAACTTACCATGCATATGATGAGAATACAGTGGAAGTATAGATCCTGGAGGTGTTCCTCTCTGGAGTTAATCTGTTTGAGGATCTTCATGGTTGTTCTATCACATGCATATATTGTGCTAACTTGCATGGATGGGCATTACGCGGACATGTTTGAAGAATTTGTGTTGGATTCCTCAAATAGTTAAATTAAGTGGAAAGACATACATATGTAAAGAGTTGCTCTCTCTTTAGCTTATGAGCATCAATTATATTAAGGCATTGCATGGTCTGTGTTAAGGAGATTAGCTTATACTCTTTCTACTGCTGGACATTGTTAATCCTCGGGAAGTTGGTAGATACAACTGATGTTGAAGCCAGCCTATTGTGTGATGATTATAGGTTGCAATAGGAGGTGTGTGCTTTTCTCACTGGTGATTCTTTTCATTTACATTTGCAGATGAAAGGGGTTCACGCCTCGCTGGATAGACGAATTTCCGATCTGGAGAAGTTGAAGCAAGCCAATGTTTCGGATCATGCGGAAGCAGCTGAGTAGATCTCTGAGTCATCTTCTTGTTGTTGATGCGCTGCCCTCATTATTTCCGTTTTGCTATGTTCTCATTAGGGCAGTTTCTTTCCAGTCTTTCTGAAGTTTTAGCCCCTATAAAAGGAAAAAAGAGAATAACAGCAATCAATCCAGCCCTACTGAGATCAATTGACAGTTGTTTCTTGCAAGAAGATTGTCTGATTTTTGGTTTGGTCGCAGTATCATTGTTGTGCGATCAATTTTCAGGTGCACTTAATCATGCTGCCTTTTTCTACTTGCAGCAATTATAAACTTTGCTCCTTCGTTCTTCAAGTACTGCACTTAAATTTTTTGTCTCAGCCATTGTGGGTTGGCTACATTCTTCGTGTTCTGAAGTGAATTTTCTGATGGACTGAAACTGATGTCTATTTAATAAGTCCCAGGTGCGATTATCTAGCCTTCTCCGGTTTTAATTCGACAGCCTATGTGCCGCGGTCTTTGGGCTTAACGCTCCCACATAGCTCACTTTAAAATTGTAATTCAGTGATCTTAGGCACCAGACTAATCTCTTTACTGGAACAAAGTAGGAAAGATGCATGTCACATAATTTTTGCCAAGAGTTATCAGCGAAGGGGGAGACATAAAATAGTAAATCACACCCACATCTAGCAAACTTGACTTTTTTATCAAATGCTTTGCAATAATGGGGAAGATATCATAAATGCATTGAAGTTAATAGTGATCTCGCATCTACTTGTACAGCTTTAATGCTATAAATTCAAGCCCAAGGACCATTCTACAAGCAAAGACAAAGCCTTTTTTTCTCCTGCGCCTCAGCCGTTTCTGAGACAATCTGGCTTGTTCAATGGCGATGTAAATCGTAAAATTACATATTTTAGATGCGTTCATCCCTCATCGATCGGCATAAATCATTTTCATCACAATTTCATTGCCCTAAAATAACATTGCTCGTAATCTCAAAGATAATCGCTAGTTGATAAATTCAAAATGGCTAGCGTGTCGAAAAAGTGTATATCGTCAAAGAGTCATTTTCTTCTCATCTAGACTTCAAAATAAGCAGGATTAATATGAAGAAAATAGGAGCGTACAAAACGGACCTCTCGAATTAGGAATCACCTGGACCGGACCAAACCAAACTAGATCAATTACATATATATTTTTTATATTTCTTCAAAAAAAACCAGCTTTTTATTTTCAAGTTTTTCATAATATATAGCAGTAATTAGTGAAAAAAAAATTGATCGATTTTATTAGACTGGACCACCTGTTCTTGTCGTAGGACCAATTGGCCTGGAACCGATCACGCCCTTAGCAGAGAACCCAGCTAAAATGCGGGTCCATATCTGAAAACAGCAAAAATCCCAGTGACTCACTTGAAAATACGAATGAGAGATAAGAAAGTGACGGATAAACATGCAAACGCGACGAGAATCCATTCGTCGCTGGAAGCGGATGGGATGGGGATGGGGATGGAGCTCTCCGGAAGGAGCAAGAGAGATCTCGATCGCCATTGTCGCACGGTGCGCGCGCGTGAGGATTTGACAGCAAGCTTCTTCATCATCCTTCTCCCTCCTTCTCCATGGCTCCAGAAACCTCTCGCTCCTTCGCCATCTTTCTCTCCTCTCTCTATAAATATATCCCCCCGTAATCCCCACTTTCCGCAGCAGCTTCCTACACCGAACGAAATATAACGAACCCAAGAACCTCTGCTTCCGTGTCTTCTGCTACTGGTCTTTGTGCTGTTCGTCGGACGAATGGCTTCGGCATTGGCATCTTCGCCCTCGCCCCTGGTCGCCGGCGCGGCCCCTCGCTCCGCACGGGCTGCGATGGCGCCGTGCTCCGTCGCGTTCCCGCGGAGCGGCGGTGGCAAGCCGTCGAGGCTGTCGGTGGTGAGAGCCCAGGAGGGCGACAAGAAGGACTCGGCGGTGGACGTGCAAGTGAGCCAGGGACAGGGACAGGGGACGTCCGTCGAGAGGAGGCCACGGCGCTTGGCCGTTGACGTCTCGCCCTTCGGTAAGCACCTTGATCTTCCGTGCTTAATCAGCGCAGTAAGGTTTTTTTTTCTTTTTTTTCTCGCTCTGGAGTGCGCTGAAACGAGCGTTGGTAGACTTATGTGCGTGCGCCGATTACGGAAGCTCCAATGTGTAGGAAGCTCAGGTTCATTGACTTCCGTTCATGAATCTTTGATAGCGTCTTCATTTGGGGGAGTCTATGCGGTGATGGGATGTTTTTCTTTCAAACTTTCGATCGATTTTAGGTTCATTCGATGATAAAAGAGAGTTCTTTCCCTGCACCAATGAAATGTTCTTCCCAATTTGCCTCGTCAACCTTGTTTTATCTTTACAGTAAGATGTAAAAATCAGCCATGGATTGTTCCAAGTGTAGGTCTTTTCCCTCTTAAAAACGCGCTGCTGCATACGTGATGAACTCTGCAATTCGTTAACCAATCTCTAAATCGAAACCAAAAAGTGGTTGAAGATTTTCTGTGGGGAAATTGTTGCCCTGGTTTAGCTTTTGGATGGACTGGTCTAATTATCTAAATTATGCTGTCTGTTGAGAATTACTTGGAGGGCTGCATATTGCAAAAGCTGTGCCCCATAAAAGTTCATGTGGTCCTTTGGGTGGAGTTTGTCATGATGAATTAGAAACCACAGAAAGTACTAATTGGCTTCGATTGCAGGCTTACTGGACCCGCTCTCGCCGATGAGGACGATGCGGCAAATGTTGGACACTATGGATCGGTTGTTTGAGGATGCCATGACACTTCCTGGCAGCAGGAACAGGGCGGTTGGAGAAGTACGGGCCCCGTGGGACATCCATGACGACGAGCACGAGATCAGGATGCGGTTCGACATGCCTGGACTTGCCAAGGAGGACGTTAAGGTGTCCATAGAGGATGATATACTGGTCATCAGGGGAGAGCAGAAGAAGGAAGAAGGTGAGAAGGACGTGTGGTCGGGCCAGAGCTTCAGCTCCTACAACACCCGCCTCCAGCTACCCAATAACTGTGAGAAGGACAAGATTAAGGCAGAGCTCAAGAACGGCGTTCTTTATGTTACCATCCCGAAGATGAAAGTGGAGCGCAATGTCATGGATGTTCAAGTGCAGTGAAGTGCCACTGAGGGATGTAAGTAACTCTGCAGGGGGCTTGCCATGAGCTCTTAGTGAAGGCTATTTTGTCTCCAGGCCTGATTTATGTATGAACTCTTTTTGGTTTTGTATCTAATACCTCATAAGTGTGAAATAAAGGAAGCCGGTTGATTGTTCCTGCCATCCCCTCTTGTTTTCTTGGAACCGAGGCATTTTCAAGGTACTAATCTCTGGTCATGTGATTTGAGCACGCTGAATCAACTATTCAATCCTCATCATAATTGATCAATTTGTCACCTACCGTGATGAGGGCAGTCGCATCTTAAGATTCTTATTTCTTGCAAAATCATTGACAGCATTACCGAATCACCATTGTGGAAAATTGCTTATTCGGCTTCATGGAAGACGGAAGATGGATAAATTCTCAGATATTAATATATCTAAGATATGTTGAGAATGAAATTTAAAAAAAAAAAAAAAAAAAAAAAATTCTATCCATGACATCTATGTTTCTGCCCGAATGGAATATTGGACTTTTCTTATTCCTTAAAATGAATTCTAAACCGCATGTAATCTAAGGTAGTTATGCAGTTAATAGGTGGGATGTCTCCTTCAAGCAAGGTGAGGGAATCTTTTGAGCTTGAGATCCCCGCTAGCTCAAGGGAGAGCTGCCTTGTCTGTTCTGGTTTGCGCTCGAATCTTTCCTTTTCTGCTCTTCTAGAAGCTGACTGCAACTTTGGACACGGTTTTCATTAAACGGACTGGTTCTTAGTATGATTAGTGGTTACGTACAGCATTCCCAGATTCATGAACCGTTCCCTAACCCGACTTTTACCCTTTTCTCCTAATGGCCATATTCTATATCACCTTCAACTTTATGGAGAATATAATTTAGAAGTAATCCGCGCTAAGTTTCAGCCAAAGGCTGATTAAGATTTTGAACCCTACGATTGAATAAACCTCTAGTCCAAAGCTTGTGCAGCTGAATTATATCTAATCGTATGTTCTTCTCTCATATAGCATGTTTATGTGGAAACTCTTATGCCTTTCACTGTTGAATCACCACCAGAAAACTACTAGGCTCGTTGAGGATTATTTTTTCAAGATCTACTCGGTTTTAACAACATATGGAGGACAATCCAGGAACCATGTTTTTGCAACTCATGATTCCGTCTCCTTTTTAGTTGTGGAAAAACATTTCAAGCTCACTGATATGGACACCCAATAATGAAGTCACTATCTAATAGGAACACCGCACATGGTGAGACACCGAGGGTGACTCTGCTAGACATGAAATTCATGATAGATACATTTCTGCTTGACATGGAAGAGCGTCGGGCTTAAAAATAGGGTAACAGTATGGATCTTCGGTGTATCGACTATAAGTTCTGTTTAGAAATCTCACACATGTGATCAACTATCTGCCTGTTCTGTACTAATTATGTTACAAGTAGCAATGGCAGAAACCAAAATAAAGCGCTGACATCAATCATTACCTTCGGGGATAGAATCAAGCCGAGGCCTCCAGTTTCCAGGAGAATCAAGACCACGGCCCTGGGAAGTTCCTTTCTCGGATCCTGCCAAAACCTCCTCAACAGAAAGACTCTTCGACAAAAGCTGTTGCAGCTGTTGCTTTGTGATGACTATCTTTATCCTCTTTTTCACACCGTCGCTCTGTTCTGACTGGCTAGCTGTAGATGGACCTCTCTCTGGGCTCATTGTAGCAGCAGCAGCATCAGCAGGAAGAACATAATAAACCTTCCCCAGATTCAGCATGTGATTTGGCAGAAGCCGCTTCGAATCTGCCTTCGAAAGGCCGATCCCCGAGCCTCCCAAGTTACTCGATAAATCTTTAACTAGAACCGGCGCGGTGAGCTTTATTATCTTCCCATCAAGCTTCACAATCTGCAAGAATTTACCCTTCTGTCTTGCGGAGATACTGATGCAAGAAACACAGTTTCCTCTAGAAAGAGCAACAGAGTTACCCATCTCTTGTTTCTTAAGATCACACAAAGATGAAAAGTAGCAAGCGTATCTTCTAAACCGGACAGTTTCTCGGCATTGTCTATGAAAGCAGATGTTCTTGTGAAAGACAAGATTCCAGAGAGAATGAGGAACATCTAAACAAAGGCCTTCCGAGAGCTAGTACATGGGCATTATATTAGTGGTGAGTGCTGGGAAGATGGAGTTGAGAAAGCTACATTTCCCGAAACAAATGAATTAGAAAAATGTTTTAAGGTAGGAAAGGAAAAGGCGTGGAGACATTTAAATATACGTACAGACTAAGATTTTTTTGTCTAGAAGAGGAAGATGTTACCGTCCATACGCATGCAAAAAGGGAGGCGGTGGGTTAGTGGAAGGTGATGATGCATTGGGACACTGCTCTTTTGAGCCCTTTAGGTGTCCCCTATGTCAATTAGAGCCTCCTCTTTTTTATATTCTCCAACACTTTTTGACTGTGCACAGATGGCCCAGCATAAATGGTGTAGACCAAGCTTAACTTTAACCTTATAAAGATCGTCCTTTTGGGGCAGAGAGGAGGAAAAATCTTCACAAAAGATGGTCCAAATGGCCATCAAGAAGATTGCCGATATTTTCCATGAATCGCAGAGGCTCCATTTTTGTGGAATATCTTGACCATAATCATCACCTTCCCTTTATTTAAAAATATTTTTATTGAATATTATGAATTTATGATGAAGATATGGACTCTTTCCCAGGAGTAAGCATTACTTGCTGAGGTGCTTTGTTGTAGGTGGGCGTGCTGATGACTAGTGCCCATGCCTGCCAAAGTGGTATATAATAATTTTTTAGAAGGTTTTTGTATTTAGTAACTAGTAAACGTGCACCGACCAAAAAAAAAAAAACAGTAAACGTGCAGAGGTGTTGCCTGTATGCAAAAAATTGACACTTGAAAGATTAAACCAAATGAATATTTTACTCGTTAAATAATAATATGGATACACAATTTACAAAGGAAATGTATAATGATATATTAAATGATCAACATATTTTGAGATTTCTTTACCAAAAAAAAAAACATATTTTGAGATTTGAAATCTTTTTATAAACTTGCTTTTAACTAACAAAAAGGTGGGAAGAGGCGGCTAATACTAGCGACCCTCTCCAAGCGTTACCAATGTCTCCATGCCTACTATGGAATATTTGATTTGAACATAACTAGTTCACACCATTCATGATCCGAAAGATTGAAATTGACAAATTTGTCCCAAATATTAATAATTGGAAAGTTTCTCTATATTAGATATATAATGAAAAAGTAAGATGGTGCGAGTTGTTAAAAAGACATTTTGAAAAGACAAAGCGACATAGGCTCCTTAAAGGGGGGACGGTTTACTTTGTATAATAATATAGACAGCAAATGATGGTTGGTAATCGGCCATCCCATCAAATAATGTTCGAAATCCCATCAAATTATTCAACAGCTCAATATTTGCAAGGAAAAAAGACTGTCCTAAACCATTTGGAGCTACTCGCCACTTGGCTTTCTGTTTCCTTTGTGTGCCACCGAGGTGAAGTAGATATAACAGATTCTGGTTGGTTTAGGTTCACCTTTAGGATGTTCTAGGATCAGGTGATCCGTTCCTGGAGCTTTCTCTACATACACATCTAATGCCATTGCTATAATACAAGTTTTCCCTTGCAGATCTTCCACCAAAAAAAAAAAAAAAAAAAAAAAAGAACCTAGTTGTCAATGAAGCCATTGTCACAAATTCAGAGAAGCAACCAAAGAAAAAGGGAACGAAATTCACTGTACTTCAAACCTCTCGATTCTCTAAAAAATGGGCTAACGAAATAGATCTTCATTTTAGCAAGGATAAGGCGGTCCACAGAGTTGCGTTCGCATGACGTCGAATTTTAGCAAGAGAGAGAGTGGGACTGGCGATGGAGATATTTTTCATTCGCTTCTGAGTAGGACGGTGATGTGACAGTGATGCGACAATGCATGTTTGTCGGTCGATGCTCGTGCTGCGGCTCCACCATGACCAAACATCGAACCACTTTCAGCGAGATGCGCACCCTCCATTTCCATTCCTGACGCCATTATGAAGCACGAAACTGAAGCCTACGGGTTTCCCTCGCCCACCTTCAAGAATCAAATCGGGCCACTCACAGATTTTTTTTTTTTGGCTACTGAAATATATGGTAATCTACAGCTAGAGAAGCTGATGCTATGGATCGATGTTCATATGGCGTATCCCTTCGAAAAAGAGGGTAGCAAATGTGTCCTGAGCATAAACATTTCTTCCCCTTTACGTATTAAGGATGAGCAAGTCAGGAGAGTAAGCATTAAGTTATAATAGTTCTCTGGAAAGAGCCAAGGATTAGAAGACATTGTAACACAAGCTGCAACAAGAAGCCAATACCATAGAATGACATTCTGTTCAGGAATCTTTAACTTGTGAAAAATTAGACCAGTGACTGCGTTTCGAAGGGGAAATCTTGGATCACTGGAGCAAACATAAAATTCGAAAGTTTGTTCTCAGCTCTCCGAGCTCAGTGAAATAAAAGTTCTAAGGCCGGCAGCAAGGTGCGGAATCTACATATCGGACACCTTAAGGACATGAGCATTATATATGTACTACGCTAGCGCCATGTGATTGCTCTGACTCTGTTCATGCGTACATATATATATTTGTGAAGCGGCAAGTGCCCAAACGATGGGGCACAGAGCAAACTCAATGCACCGGAGAGCGAGGCAGTGCACGTGGCCTGACTGGTGTCTTTGATGGGCTCACCCTGCAAACATGAATCGCACCTTGGTTCAGAACTTGTATGAGTATTGCGCGCGAGAGAGAGAGAGCGAGAGAGAGAGAGAGAGAGAGAGAGAGAGAGAGAGACCTTATGGGTAATGATCCAAGAACCGCACCACTGCAGCTAAGAGCAGCAATCGCACTTTCTGCCTGCAATTGAGAAAGTAAAAGATGGTTTACAGATTATGATCTGACTCCAATGTTGCAAACAAACAATTATCCGAAGTGCACAATGTGACGCCAGAAGTACGTCCCGGATGTTTCAAGCATGCCAAGGCGAGAGAGAGAGAGAGAGAGATGAATTTCGATTTTTCACAACAAGTGATATGCATAGAAAGGATCCAACTAACTCTCTTCAGAATATTCAGATTCATTCAATCACAATTGACTCCAATGCTTTTCTTCACGATAACATAAACCAAGTGGATAAGCCATTTTTCCAAAGAGAACTTCGTTGAACTAGACTTTCACGCATGTTTGAACCATAAGCATTTTGGAAAGAACATAAATTTTCAGATATTTAAGACATTTTCAAAGGAGGAAGGCGACTTTGTAGACAACCGATAAAGACAGCTGGATAATTTTTGGATAGCAGGCTCCTGCCTCGTCAATAATCTAGCACATAGGCAACAATTCTTTCAAAATACATTTCACACATCTTGTCATAGGAACTCCATATAATATGAAATCATGGGCACCAGATATAGGATGAAGCAGCTTCCAAAAAAAAAAACAGCAGAGACTTGTAAATACATAGGTTGATGTGATAAGATCAGAATGACACAGAGTGAAAGTGGAAATTCAAAGAAAGACTTGTAGAAGAATATACAGCTAAAGAACATTGAAGGACTGAGCACGCATGTAGGAAAGTAGTTGGCGCAAGCACCTACAGCCTACTGGGCTTTTTTATCCTTTAGAAGTTAGTCCACTGTCATCATTAATGCATAAACCAGCCAGGTACTTTTCCAATGTGGACCGACAAGGAATTTATCTGTTTTAACTAGAGGGCCCAAACACAGACCTAAGCAGTAGTTCCCAATAAAAAAAATGTTCTCTTCTATTCTCTTCTATCTCTACATAGAAGGATACCAACACTCAAGTGAGATACTTGAAGAATGCCATAGGGCCTCAATTCCTGCCATCATGACAGACAATTTATTATTTATAGAAACATGAAACCTGCTACACTATGAATTCAGCATCTAGACCAAGTACTTCCCACAGAAAGGATTGTCAAACATGCTCTCCCAGTTTCTAACACCGATTGAGGACAATCTTGTTCCTTTCTTAGCGTAGTTGATGGTAAGATTTCCTGAACTATCACCCAGTCACTTCAGAGCTAGCTCTTCCAACACAATAGGCCCCACACAACAACAACAACAAAGTAAATCTATTTGGTAACTATGACAATGAGACAAATCCAATCTTGACAAACATTATGGTTGCGCAAATTCAAGGGAACCAGAAATAAGAAATTTGCAGATAACAGAGATCATTGTTGATATATATTAATTTGTCATCCTTGTTTTGTAAAGAAAGGTTGACCTATGGAGTGAGTATCAGTTTCTATTGCCTTATGACAGCTATTTATACTCTCAACAAACCGCAGCTGCTCTAATCAAGCATCTGGCAAAATTTTTAAAAGTAGAATCAGGCGCAAACTGAAGCAGCTAAAAGCAGCCTGTATACAAAAAGGCATTTCCTTCGACAAATTATTTCAGTCCAAATCTTAAGCAAAGCAGATCTTATCAATCATCACAGCACATTGAAGCTAAACACCTGCGTAACTACAATATCAGCACAATGCAACATAACACAACAAAGTGCCAACGGAGCATAAAAACTATTGCAAATTTCTAATGTATGCTTAAAAAAGTTATTTAACAAATGCTCCTGTGACACTTTTTCACCATAGCTAATAAAGAAATATGTACATTTTCAATGTACTGGTTGTCCATAACATGAGAAGAAGATTGTTTTGGAAATGACAAACTCTCTTTATTTGGATGTGTACCAAGTGCCCTGAAGCACTCTTTAATAAAATTCACGCTAAAAGTATAGGGCCATACAAAGATGAAGTCCAGAGATAGAGAGGATATAGCTATAATAATAATATGATTAACAGATATTTGTCCCAGAGAAAAAAGAAAAGATCAATGCTGCATTAGACCAATAAAAAGCTATAGTACTTCAATTTTTTAAAGCTTTTTCTGAGAAAAACAATGGAGATTTATCAAAGAGCAGAGTGGGCAGCTATTTAATATACTCTAACTGGAAATTTCTTGAGCATACATAATTTATTATTCATTGTTGTAACTCCCAAGAGTCTCAAGGCACATCGCTAATCGCACAGTGATGTATATATTTGGCTGATCATATGCTACAAAGCACACTGTTCTAATTTAGTTTAAAAACCACACCATGTGAGACCTTAGCATATCAACTTAGACAATATCATTCCCTTATGGCATGGCAGGATAAACGGAATAGCCATTCCATTCCAGGACTATTCCTGATGGAATGAATACTTCATTGTGTGGCTCACCATATTCTCATAAGGTCCAGATATATGTTTAGCTTCAGATGGAAAACCTGACAAACTGTAGCTACAAAAAGAATTCCACCCATCTTTGATGGATAGATTATGCTCTTTCAATGGACCACACACTATATTAAGGCTTCCTCATATGAAATTGGCGGAAATCATGGAATTGTTGAGAAAAAAGTATTACGAACTACTGAGACGGGGATGGAAACAAGGTTTTCACCAGAAAATTGTACCCGTATGAGGGCATGGGAGTAAATGGGACATTCTGTGTGGAATAGATAAATTAGGAGACTCACAATTATTGCCATATATCTATTTATTAATTTTCCTGTTCATACAGACACTCACTTTGTCTCCCTCATCAGCCTCCATGGATGATGGAGATATTCAACCTTCTTTCCACTGAGGAAACAAGCTATTTCATTGCGTGCACACCTCCAACCTATGATTTTTTTATTTTTTTATTTTTTTTGGCCTTGATAAAGCATTAGATAAGAGAACAGTACAGACTAATTGAGATAAGAGGGGACAGCAAAACAGGGTGAATGGGATGAGCAGGTAAAGTCCCAGAGTAAAGACATCTGTGCCAAAGCAGCCAACTTATTGCATATTCTATTTGTGTCTTGGCCCTCTTGGGCTGCCCAGTCTCATTTCTGTTTGTTTTCTTCATCTTAAATTTCTTTTTGGAGAATTCTGGTTTTCTTTCTTAAAACTTAAGAGAAATTCAGGACATTGACCAACAAGGTCCAATATTGCAAGATAACAAAAACAGTATAAACATGGATAATGTTGGCAAATAACAACATTCGCATATTATGAAGGAACCAGTTTGGTATGACACTGAAAATGTCAAAAATAAGCTCAGGAACTGAAAAAAAGATCAAAGAGCAATACCATCATAAACTCAACAAAAGCAATGCGGGTAGAATGGTGGTAGTCTCCAAGAAGCCTCAGGCGCCGAACCTAGAAAAGGTAATCATATCTCATAAGATTTGATCCAAATAGCCAAAAACTTCACAGTTCTTCGCACTGAAATTTGCTCAGTGAATGGATCATACCTCTCCACACGATAATTCAAAGAAGAGCTTGACCTCTCCATGAGTAACCTGAAAAATGTGCACAAGTAGATAAGAAGCCTGTGTGAAAATCTCCATCAGAATCACAAATATGTGGAAATCCTTGACTACCTTCTTGTCAATATTTGTGCAGTAAACAGTTCGTGAGCACATCTCACGTTCATCATCAGACTGAGAAACATAGAGAAAGGTTAACAGCTCAGTAACAATTTAGATTAACAATGTCAAGAAACATATTATTCCTCTTGCCCATTCTAAGACTAGTAACGGACAAGCATCATTTTTGGAAAATAAAAAATGTATAAAATCCCCACCCTTGGCAAAAATGTTGGGTTCACAGGTGCAATTGCAGTTTTTGAAGGCATCACCCTGACTGGATAGAAACCAAGCATCATTCCAGCCAAATTCAACGCAGCCTGTGCGCCTTCTGCAAGCATCAATTTAACTCGCATCAAATGGTTAAAAAATAAGTCATACAAAGACGAAAAGCTTTTATCACGATGATGTTTACCTTCATCAGTAAACTCTATAAAAGCAAAACGAAGACAGGAATTAGGATCACCACATACACGGCAATCAACAACCTTCCAAAAGAAAGGAAAAAACTTTAATAAGCACAATCCACCACAAATAGATCAAATTTGAATAATAATACAGAAAAGTCTTACCTGTCCACAACTATTAAAGAGGGCAGCAAGTTGTTCTTCAGTAACCTAAAGGTGAGAAATAATTATCAGATGACAATTATCAAACCAAAGGAAAACTATCCAAATACCAAGCAGCATTGAACGCAAAAAGGATACAAACCAGAAGACGGACTCCTTACCTGTTGATCTATGTCGGAGACATACACAGTCCTCCTAATCACCTCTTCACGCTGTGCCATGCTGGTTCTATTGTTCATCCTTCGCCGACCATTGCTACCGTTATTCCTTCTCTGGAAAAGAAGCACCATAATGCAATGATAAGCAATAGGAGACACGGAAGCCAAATTGAACGGTTGGAAATAAACCAAAAATTGTCAACCATAAGGAACACAGCAGGAAGAATAATGATATTCAGCTGCATTCATTCAAAGAAGCAGGCAGAAGATAGGGAAACTACTGGTATAAAATAAAGAGCCTTTTGGAAAATTGAGGTCATCCAACTTTGGACTAACCAAATCATAAGAAAAGCGTGTCTGCAGGTTTGTACCGTTTCTTATTTCTAGTTCTTGGGTATTAACTCAGCAACCAAAAGCATTTCACAAACGAAGAATTGGGCAAAATAATATGTGCTGACATAAACCGTAGATGGCCATAATGCATACCCTTTTCGGCGAAAAGCCAATAGCATTAGCCACATCATCATGAACTGCCAGATTGTAAGCAAAAGGAAATCCTCCATCTCCCATGAGTCCATGGTTATAGACAAGCGAAGGAGGCACAAACTCCTCAGCCATAGGATTCAACTTCGACAGAATCTCCACCAGCTTCTGAACATCACTTTTTACAACAGACGATCCGAAATTAGTCCCATTCGCAAATCCAACACCCTTGATAGCCATCTGCTGGTTCTTGACTTCAGCGTCCGACCCATTTCTCATCTGACCCACCAGACTCTTGCCATCGAAGGACACATCCCTCGCGCCGACTCGATCATCGGTCAACGCATTAGGAACATAAACGCCGTCACTGGCTTTAACACTGACGTCATTTCTGGGTTTGGGTCTGTCGAAATCTTTCGAGTCCGACGGCCTGGCACTCGCGTCCGGATTTTGAGCCGAGGACCCGATCTTCACTCCAGCATTCTCAGGTACCGCCATGATCAAAAGGAGCGAGCTTTTTCCTTTTTCTACCAAGATTCTCCACAAAAATTCTCAAAAATTCCTCCTTTCTCCTCTTTTCACTATCAAAACCGATGCAACGAGAAAATCTGAGCACACCCAGATGGAAAAAAAGCCAAAAAAAAAAAAACACTCCCGGCAATCACTCACCTGCCTCGTCTAAAATTATATCCCCACCCGATCAAACGCCAACGCACAGACGCGCAGCTCCCGCCTCGCCTCCGTGGGCGCCTCCATTCCTCCTCTCAGTGATGATCGCGCATTTCAGAGACGAGAGCTGGGAAAATTCTGAAGAAGAGGGTGGTGACCCTTTCACAGCGAGAGAGAGAGAGAGAGAGAGAGAGAGAGGAGGGAGAAAAAGATGTGCTCTTTGGATGATCCGGTTCAGCTTGGGCACTGCCCTTTTGTGGACCTTCCTCGGAAGAAGGGAGCTATGCGCAGTCAAGAAAAATAAAAATGACACCTTTGAAAAAAAAAAATGGAACAGCAGAAGAGACCGGATGGAAAGTCGGAGGGATTATTATTCGGTATGTCTCGCGGGTGGAGTAATTTTCACATCTCTATTTACATTATAGAATATATATAAGTATATTATATATATATAGGAACAAGAATAGCTACGAGATCTAATCAAATTTAGCTTATGTCTATAATAGGAATAGAATCACCATGAGATATGATTTCTCATTTATGAGCTCCATGGTAGAGCGTTCGGCTAATAACCAATGGCATGAGTCATCGGAATTTAAAACTGAGAAAACCCTATTAATTAAACCATGTAGATATATAGATATATATATATACACGTGTATGTATCGGTATTCGTAATTAAATTTGTTTCGGTTTCGATTGTCACATAAACATTACGTAAAGATGATTCATAACGTGTGAATGTAAGTAGCTTTGCAATTGATTTTTTTAATTTTATATCAACCACTTAACGGTAAATATGTGACTCGTTCCTTGTGAAAAAAATTGAAAGTAAAATCCTGCCAAATAAAAGAATGTAATATAAATTCGCTAGAGTAAGGTATGGTCCAAGATATAAAAATAAAAAATAAAAAAAAAAATTCATTCTGACCCAAAAAGGCAATTGTGCTTGCATCATTTAATACGCATCGGAGATGGATAGCTTTTGTAATTGTGCAAATCATAAAAAAAGGCAATAAAATTAAGAAGAAAAATCCACACGAGAAATTAGGAAGAATTCCTCATTTTGTGGTGACATTTTGGCCCCAAAAAACCTCCAATCTCGTTATAGCGTCCGCTGACTTGGCATGTGCAATCTCTCGCACGGGATCCGATTTTAATAGTTGACTTCGATATGGAATTTCACTGTAGATATTATTTGCTGTACTTTTTTGGGGGCAAACATGATCTCTTTGCTTAATTTTTTATTTACGAATATTTGCACCGAGGTCCTTATATGTAAATAAGACTACATTGAAAGTGATACGAAACCGGCCTGTTTATCTGCCGTACAATAATACATGTAAAGTTAGAGTTCCTAAATTAGCATGAAATCCTTCTCTTTTTGTACAAGTGATTCAACGGACGGATAAAAGGGTGATTCTTGGATGAGAATGGGTTTCTTTTTTTTTAATAATAAAAACTGGGGAAAAACGTTGGGCCGATATAAAAGACAAAATAAAGAAAGAAAAGTGGGACTCGATATTTTCTCTTTAATGATGCTCTAAAAATATATAATTTATATACAAAGCGTGAAGAAAAAGGATGGAGGAGGATGCGGCGGGCGGAGGAGAGAGAGAGAGCCCATGTGGGTTTTGTTTTTTTGTTTGGTTTGCATTGGTCAACGATTTTGTGCCCAAAATCCTTTGGTTAACGGGAGTTGGTAAACTCGTTCTAACCATCATTATCGATCACTCTACAATGGAAGATCATCGTGATTCATGTCAATCCCATGGAACAATGAACATGATGTAGTGACAATAAAAATTGACACATCAAATTTTGAGAAATTTCATTGACAATACAAAGAATTCGTATATCGTGTTTTGGATATAAAATCATTGTTTATGGGTTCTCATCTATTTCTATTTTTAAAATTTCACAAAAATAATCGAATGATTTAATCGTGGAACGGTGCTAATCTGACTTTATTAATGGGTTAATAAGAATCTCGTGCTTTTTTTTTTATCCCCCAAATTGCGCGGTTGGTAGGTCCATCCATCACAAAGGAAACCAACCCCTCAAAAAGTATTGCAAAAAAAAAAAAAAAAAACCGGTGGGCCCCACGACCCGGACAGGAAAGCTTGAATGTGAAAAAGGCGAGCGAGCAACGCCCCGGGGGGGGCCCACCCAATTGGCTCGCGATCGATCGGACGGACGCGACGCGACGGACAACTGGGTTTCGGCGGGCCCCGCACGGGGGGCAACTTTGGAGAGGGCCGGACAGCGACCGAGGTTTTGTTAGCTCCCATCGACAAATCCGAAAATGGCAGAGCTCTGTCTCGGCCATGGTTGCGGGGCCCACGTAACCGCACTGCTCGTGTCGTGTTATGTGGGGGCAAAACGGTCTTTTCACTTGTGAGGTTATATTAGCCTCATTATGGCATTGTGCCGACCCGGCTTATTGGAAAAAAAAAAGGATAATCAGGGAGGCACCCGGTATCGACCAAGAGCATATTCTCACAAAAGAAAATCAACCATGATTGATCGAACTTATCGGCGTCATCGCTACATTAAATAAATATGTAGGTATGTATACATATATTTTGAGTTAAAATAGGAAGGCAAGGAATTTTGTACTAAATTTTCAATTCGTAATGTGATCAACTGATCTTTGTATTAAGTCATCGATGGTAAATTTATAAGAAAAAAATCACTTCTTCAAATTGGGGTAAATATTTGACTTTGGGTATGAATGCATGAGGATGTTCGGTGTGTTTTATGTCGATCAAAGTCGTGCATGGATGAAAAAAGAAACGTTGTACCTTTCGAAAAGTCAAGCCCACAAAATAGAAGACCAAGTGATGTAATTTTGGACAGTTTATTTGGTGATATTTTCATGAAAGATTTCTAGTATCTTTGGTTACGCGTTAGGACTTGTTGATTAGTCAACCAAATATGAAATAAATGAATAAAATGGAAGGTACAGAAGTTGGAAAACTATAGGATAGGCATGGCATTTTACCTAACAATAGCACCATATTTATGATCTAGACCACAAGAGGTTGGCAGTTAACTTCCGGTACCGCAGGGAAGCTCACGTCAATGTCAACCCTAAATTTAACTAATTTTAATTCAAACCATATGAATTTCTAAGTGAGTGGGCCAAAAATATAAAGAAACGTTACACCACCTATGAATGTTAGACTTATCCCATTCGCCGGAGATCACCAAGCACAAAATATAGGATGTAAGCGATCTCATTACACGTAGTATACAAGCGACCAAAACGGTGTTAATTATAAATGTGAATTTCTTATGAATTTCTATTACTCTGCATGATAAAGTAGAATAGTACATATTATGTTTTTTCAGAAGAAGGGACTACACTGGTCGCATCTCGACTATGACGAAGGGGGGAAATTGAAAAAAAATGAAGGAGTTTTTGCGTTTGAATGGAATCCGGTGATTGAGCAGGTTTTGACTGCACATGGTTGATTTTTTGTTTTTTGACCTTTCCAGAGAATTGCATAATCTTTTGCCTTATACACAAAGCTGTGCTTGACTGTTGACCGTGAACTGGTCAACGTTCCATTCCGACCAAAGTTCAAAGGCCGGTCCACAATTGAATTCCTGGTTTGGATTTCTTTCTTTCTCTATATCCCATTCGAATTAGACTTTATGTTAGATCGGTCTCCCCCGCTCTTATACAAGTTTATCTTTTCAGTCTTGGCAAGATAGACACTCGCATTGGAATTTAGAGATTCGTAGCTTCCTAATAACATGACCCTACAAAATTGTTGGCTATAAGAACCAAAAAAGATGATCCATACTCCTCAAAATGCAAATTTTTAGAATTTTTGCTTTCTTGACTAGGTTCTCATATCATTTCCTCATGACGAGTGAACTAGTTTTGAATAGCTAAATATCTAGTTCGCAGAGTATTTCACAAGTAAGAGGTAATGCGCTAGTCGAAATTTGTGTAGATTGAAAACGTGAGTCATTCAAGATAATAGTGGGATAATAATTACATTACAGTTTCTTCTCGTTTTGGCAGGAACGATGGACTATCTTTTCGAGCTATTACAAATTAGTTCAACGTTGAATGGATTAAAGATCCACACCGGGCATTTGACTGATGGCTAATATGAGTGGGATCACATTCCAGCACCTTTCGCACCTCTAGAAGCCATTGGACAAATGCTAAACCATTTGGTAATAATATCTAGAAGCCCATCTGAGAAATGCTAATATTTTCAAGGTCCTCCAAAAGGCCTATGTCTAAAGGCCATTGCCCACCGGTATTGGGCATTCAACGTTTCGAATTGATAGAGCTGATCATTAACTAAAATTTGTATTTCAATGTCGCCCTTTCGTATTCCTCTTTAGCCCTGAGCGCTGCACCGTTCATCTCTCTCACCACTCATAATCCCTCCTTCCCTCCCTCCCTCCCTCTCTCTCTCTCTCTCTCTGAAACAAGGCTGCATGAACAGTCATCAAGGGACGGTTGCCGAGTGTTAAGTGTTGTCAAGGGTCACCAGCCGCGAGGTAGGTGGGTCTTGAGGGTCACACACGATACTCGTGCTCAATTTTGAGTCCTAATTGATTGAGACTAGTGTCCCTAGTTAAGCACGGTCAAGTTTGAGATTAGACATTTGTTATCCTCGTCAAATGTGACTTGCGAGGTCACACAAGTGGGTGTCGACTCCCTCAAGCCGTGTGACCTTAGCTTGGGTTCATCTGATTCCCACGACTGAGGTCACATGATCCTAGGCAAGGGCGATTGATGTCAGATTTGGCAGAAGCGGACTCATTGCCGTCCGACTGTTATCTAAGCATCATTGGTTCAAGTTTCCTTTTATTTATTCATTTAAAATATATAATCAAAGTCATTTACAAAAATATTTTCAACCAAAGATGATTCACGCTTTACCAAATATATTTGCATTCCGAGAAAATCCTCATTTTTCCAAAGATCTTCCTCAAATGCCCAAACCAAATGCAATCTTTGTCCCTTGGATGTTGCTTAAACTGCTACTTCAAATGTCAATTCCCCTTTCGATCTCCCGTGTCTATTTCGACCCAAGAGAAGAAAAGGAAAATAAATCTCACATGCCTATGATTTGGACCCATTCTTCTTCACTCTAAGCCCAAGCCCAAGACCAAGCCCAAACACGAAAGGCTCAATAACAATCCGAGATGGGCCCATCACGTGACCCCCGCGTGACTAAGGGAGCCGGAAACCCTAGAACCCCAGATCGCGCCCCATATAAAATGTCTCCGCGAAACCCTCATCCTCCTTTCGAGCGACTGCAACCGAAGAGAATCGCCCCATCCGTCCCCTCGAAATCGCGCCGGACCGCCTCCTCCTCTGCCGTAAACGATGTCCGTCGGAGAGCTCGCCTGCAGCTACGCCGTCTTGATCCTCCACGATGACGGCATCCCTGTCACCGTAACTCTCTCTCTCTCTCTCTCTCTCTCTCTCTCTCTGTATGGATCGCTGCTTGTTTGGTTTTTGATTGAACCGTGCGACGGCCGCTTTGGAACAGGCGGAGAAGATCGCTACTCTGGTGAAGGCCGCGAACGTCGGCATCGAGTCCTACTGGCCCGGCTTGTTCGCCAAGCTCGCCGAGAAGAGGAACGTCGAGGACCTCGTCATGAACGTCGGATCCGGCGGCGGGGCCGCCGCGGTCGCCGTCGCCGCGCCCGCCGGCGGCGCCGCAGCCGCCGACGCCGCCCCGGCCGCGGAGGAGAAGAAGGTAAAAAAGTTCCCTTCTTTGCTGGTTCCTTGATTCGCAGCGGGCAGCTATCAATGAATTAGACTGTCTATTCTCGAAGACGTCGATGCTGTTCTTATAATTTTTAGCTGCGGTTGGTATATGTTTTTGTAATGAGTTTAGAATTCTCAGAGCCGATCCAGAATCAAGCGCATTTCCGTAATTAGTGGACCTTATTTAGTGAAATGAGACTTAGCTTGTTGATGATGCTGTGTTCTAAAACATGTAGAGCTAGCTATAGGTGGGTGTAAAGTACAGTTTTATGCCTCATGTAGGAGCATGGTTATGGTTTTCTGTCTCTTTTCCATACGCATCGAGTGCATAATTAGTTGATTTCTTATCACATATAATTTACAAGGAATTGGGGTCGAAGATTATGATATTATGTAGCATTAATAGTGGAGTGTTGATGTGACATTCTTCATCATTTATTGTTATGCTGTTAAGTTTGTCTGAATCTCATGCTGTTGTATTCTTGTTCTGTGTCCAGGAGGAACCTAAGGAAGAGAGCGATGATGACATGGGGTTCAGCTTGTTTGATTAGGAGCATTTTGGTCTGCTAGAATTCTATTGGAGTGGTCTATTACTTTTAAATTTTGTTTAGTTTTACAAAGTTCGTCAAGCTGTGCACTTTTGACAATTAGTCTCAAACTTAATGTCAGATCATCCAATCGGCAATCGTTTTCTCTAGTTTGTATGAATGCTTGATTTACTTAGTTATGAGAATGGGTGAATTTCATGTCAAGACAGTTTTGCTCCTAAGATGCCATAAATCCAGCTGATTATATATCTAATATGCAGAATTATTCTGCTTTTGTACAATGTGGTTTAGTTCTAAGCAGCATCGACATGTGACATTGGTGAAGTCTTATGTTTGATTCAATCTAGGAATTAAACAACAACCTAGTTATTTCAAACGAATGCTCAGATCAAGGTCGACTCTAGGTATAAATGTCTGTTAATTAGCAAATTCGGATCAAAGTGCTGGCGACCAATAGTTATAGACTGTTCTGAATTCTCTGGTTCTCCAAGCTTCCTCCCTGAAAGATTTGAGTTTTGGCAGATTCTCTGTTCAGTGAATGTTGGTCTTTATTTTGCATAAGCTTCCTCTGTGGTTGAGTTATATTGGCATCGCGAATTCTTGGTTAGATAAAGTTGTAGGGCATAAGAGTGACTTTCTGTTGTTAATTTCCAGTACGTTGAAAGTTGTAACTCTGCACGAAATGTTGAAGCGATCCATTTGAATTGATATGGGTTGTTCTGAGAAGCTAACATGAATTTGGATTTGAAAGAGAGAGATGTCAGAGTAAATGACTATTTTTCTTAATTGTGTATTGTGAAACCGTAATGGACGGACATTGATTATGTCCTCACAGCATCGTTATCTTTTACTGCACAATAAGTCGAATTATGTATTTGATGCATTTGGATTTACACAAGAATTCTGTAAGTTGCAATAGAATAAAGTGTGGAATTATTTCTTACACTGGCGATGAACATAATAAAAATCCCTCAAAATATTGGAAGACCTTGTCATTAATAGCCTTTGCGAAGTGGCTGCACATTTCTTGTCCGTTAAAATGTGTTAATCTATTATGGCCTGTAAGGATGCTTTGCACTTGTCGGACAATTCACCTTTTAATTTGGATTTTGATGATACTGGTGAATTCTATGTGACAGTAGAAAGTAAGAACCGGTTTTAGAACCTCCATACTGTGGAATCAGATAAAGCATAGCTAGTGAGGGACATTCCTATTGATGTGCTTCGGGCAATATGAATGGGGGGAAGTCGAAATGGTTTAATCCGAGTCTAGAGAGTGAATTTTCTATGAAAGAGCAGGCAGCTAAAGTGAAATGAATTGCCAAGTTTCATAGGAACTGCAGTAATGCAGTTGAACTCGAAAATTATTGATGGTCGATGTCGGTTTGCAAGTATTGAGCGTATGCAAGAGTTTCTCCTTTCCTTGCCCTGGTCATATGTGTATGTAACAATCTCCGGCATGAGGAGCATTTTTGTAGTTCTTAGTTTACGTAAATTCTAGATTATACCGTAAGAAGCGAAGGCCTTGAACTTGATCAGTTCGAGACTTTTGTGCCTAGGTTTTGTCAGCGGGAAATATGATACTTTGGCAAATGTGTTCTGAAAAGTCATTTTCTGGGAAAATGAAGATATTTCTCAGTGCTTGGCTGAAATCTGAAAATAAATGATTTGGAAATTATTTTCCGGCTTATTTCATTGTTTTCCTGTACACTTAAACACTCCGAATCAAAACTCAGCAAAACTCCAGACCGAAGCCTAGCACTTACGAGCGCAATACACATATCATCACGTATTATATTACCAACCAAAGACTTCTATGTATTTACACGAATTGAACAACGGAGCTCATGTACGCAAGAACCATACATGCACCCTTCATACCGATAATTTCGTACACATGTTTTACTCCACGTCTCCGGCCACAACAGAATCTTCATCATCAATTGCTAGCTATCATATATACACAACAAAAGCCATTATGAGAGCTCAGGATACAAAAGTGGAAGGGGAACCAAAACAGAGAGATCAAAGCAAAATCGAATATCCAAACAACTACCTGGATATTGTCCAGGAAAATCTGTAAGTTACGAGACGCGCTATTTATCTTGTACATTTAGAGAGCAAACGGCATGAATTATCAAATTGATTCGAGCAATGACGGCACATAATCCAGAGGGGTGGATCAACCGAATCAAACAATTATATTCAGCCTCGCTCAATCGACTGAGCTTGACACTACAAATGAGGAGCAAGCAGGCAGGGGACCAGGAGAAACTCTGGAGGCGGAGAGGCGCAGGAGGAGGAAGAGAACTCTGTAGGCAAAGAGAGATGAGGACCAAGTAGGCGAGAAGAGGAAGGTGAAGGAGCGGCAAAGTGCATGAGCATGCTAGGTTTTTGTGTCAGAGAGAGTGGAGAGAAAATGATTTCCTTTTCTACGAGAAACACAAACTAGCATAAACTGACATCGACATAGCAAAACAAGAAGTGAATGGATAAAACTTAATAGTACTTTCCCATGATGAATTCGAGTGCTTGTATGGAGGTACTTTCTGTGATTTACAACAGTAATGCTAGTATAGAGGAACTATCTGTGATTTACAACAGTAAACTGTATATATCCTAACACCTGGTATCAAGTTTCTAACGTCTAAGCTTTAAGCTCGGCTTCAATAAATCCGAATTGCATATTCCCACTGAGAAAAGGTAAAAGTGGCAGCCAAAAAGTATTAATACCATCAGATCTTAGTGTCTCACCTCTGGCCTCTTCCTTCTCCAGTTCCCAAACTTTTGGGCGCCGCTAAATATAACTGCTTTAGTCAGAAGCCCATGGTTGAGACTGAATGCAAGGACAAGGATCCCGCCAATGAGTAAAACCTTGGGTAGATTACCACCCTTCGGTTTCTCCACTACATCAGCTTTACCGACTTCAGATGTGTCATCAGATTCTTCCAAAGACTTGACAAACTCCGGGCTTATCTTCGTGTTGATCTGAGCCATTTTAACGGGGTGCGAGAGCGGTGCCCCAGAAGCTCTAGCTTTCTGGTAGGCACGCAAGCCAGGTTCGATCTTCTTGACTGCTCCCCACATCCCCTGCCTTATTCCGAGCTTTGCAATCTCGTTCGGGATGCCCATGTCTTCATAATGGAAGAGCAAGACTTCACATGCTGTCAGCTGCCCATCATTCTTTCTTGACTTGACTGGTGAAATTCGAAGGAAAAAGGGCCACCACAGCACAGTCGTATCAACTCCAGGTTGCAAATGGTGGGAAAAATAGAGAGAGAGAGAGAGAGAGAGAGAGAGAGAGAGAGAGAGGATGATAGTTAACATTGGAACAGAGAAGAAGATGTACCTGCTCGAATACACCAACTTGAATAATACAAGTCCACACGCCTCGGTTTGTTGCGCCTAGGGATGGAAGGGTAGTGTACTCCCTGAAATTTTGTAAAGTAAAACAGACAGATCACTTAGTACATAATCATAGAAAACAAATCACATCAATAAAAGCATTTTTTTTTTTCTTTTTGGGCCAGAAAATCAATTAAGGTTGGCTAAAGTAAACATTGGAAATTCTCTTAAGCAGCAAGAATGTCATTCCTGAATATTCGACATACAAACCAAGAATATCACTTCTCATACCTTTGTCACGCAAAAATATGACCCCTCATATTCCCATATTCGGCGCCCGATGATATATTCACGGTCACTACAGAAAAAGGGGAACTGCAATGCAAACTATTCACATGAGCATCATGCAACTGAAAGTAATCCCTAAAACGAAAATATCAGCAAAACAGAGAAGATTTCACCTTCCTAATCCAATGAACAACCATGGTTCCCGTGGAGGGACAGTCCTCTACATTAGTTGAACGGGCAAGCATATCATCCCACTTTGACCGAAAGTCATCATCCCAGAAGAAATCCCTCACCATCTCAGGTGTTGCATCCTCAAATACAGTTTGGCTACGATATTGAGGAGGACCAGTCTACATAATCAATAGAAGCAAAGCCAGTCAGTTATTCAATCAATATCTTGATAGTAGCATTGAACCGAATAAAACGCACTCAAATTGTAATAAACAGAATTCATGAAATCTTTAGAAATTGAGTGGAAACCATGAAATCCATGCCATACTTTGGGATCTCGCCTCCAGGCTTGGTAGCTCATACTCAACGTGTAACGATCCATCATGTGTATCCAAGAAGGACCTCCATCTTTCATCTCAACAAGATGCCATAACTGCGTCATATCCTCCTCTGACAACAAAGTGGATATTTCTCCGGCCTCTGATGTGCTGCAAGAGTTCCATTAATTTCATGAGAGGTCAATCTATATGCCAGTAGGCCTGTCCCTGCCTCATGTGGAGTGGACAATGTCCACTTCTTCATGCACAAAGCTTGTAAACAGGGCGCCACATTCGCTCGAGGAAAAGAACATTTTCAGCATCATCATGAGTAAAGAATAAGCTCCATCTCATAGTCAATCAGAACATATATTGAATGGCGTAATCCCTCCTTTCTGGCTTATAACTCCATCGATATTAACAAACAGAATTTATATTAACTCAATACCGACCCGCGATGGCATTAACAGGCTATAGCAACTGAGAAACAAAGACACGTGAAAAAGATGCGATTCACGGAGCGAAATTACAGTAAAACCAACAGACATCCCGCAGCATACCTGCAATCCTCAAACAAGGCAGGCGATTGAGACAACGGCTCCTTCTTTGTCGCCGCAGCATCTATACTACGGAAGTCGAAACTCGGCCACTGCACCTTGAATGGATTCAAGCACGGGTCCGACCCGAACCCCTTCAACGGGGACATCACCGACTTCGACGGCAAGAAAGGGAACGAGGAATCAGGCTGCCCCAGCACCGGACAGCTCAACTCGACCCACCCCAAGCTCGCCCATTTGGGCTTCCACGCCCATCCAACGACGACCCCGACGAGAAAAGCGACCCAAACAGGAACAAGGAACAGCACCACGTCCGCGCACCACCCCAACATCTTTCGACCCTCAAACTGTTCGACGAAATGCTTCAATCACGACCATAACAAAAGGGCAAGGATATAGACTACGACGGAAGAAGAAGAAGAAGAAGAAGACGACCCAATTCCTGGTAACAAAAGAAGGCAAAACTATGGCATTTCTTTGTACGTGCAACCCCAGAAGGAGAGGAAAAAAATGTCTGCTTTATAAGCGGGACTTATCCAGAGGAAGACATTAGGCGAGCGACTAAAAAAGGGAGGCAAAAATCAAAACCCGGAAACGAAAATATCACGGGAGCGTCGTGAAAGCGCAGGAAAAAGGGAGGCCTGCCCGAGATTGCCATTGCCCAGAAAAGGACATGTGAGAGAGAGAGAGAGAGAGAGAGAGAGAGAGAGATGTGATGGCGAGAGAAGCGACGACCCAGGAGTAGTTCTTGTACGAGAAGACAGTCGACGTCGTGGGTATTGTGGATGCGCTTTTGTGACCAGAGGTTCCGCCGCAGAATCGGTGGACGGGTGGAGGAGACGCTGTGTCTGAATAGCCCAGCCAAGATAAGGACTGGTCCAGAATGATCTCCATAGAAAGGGACGCACAGAGAGAGAGAGAGAGAGAGAGAGAGATTTTCTATATATATTTATAATATATGTCTAAAATATTAATTAGAATAAGGTAGAACTAATAATTTTCGTAATCATCCCTAGAGTTTTTAAGTATTTTGTTCGGAGAAATTGGAATATAAGTTGGCTTTACCAAATAGTTACATTGACGGATTAAATTTGCTCCCTATTGACAATAATGATGAATACTGAATACTAATGACATCGTAAATGTTGATAAATCACGATAAATGCCAGTAAAATTCAAATAAGAGCTCGTCATTTACTTTAGTAAGGCATTGATAAGCTTCGGTACAAATTTGATAACTTTTCAACTATAAATTATTTTGCCAATCATTGAATATTAACGAGCGCAATTCACAAATTATTGTTATGTATGGAGTTTTTCCAATCATGGATAATTTTGTTCTTATTTCACACAAGGAACGCTTAAATAATCCGGCAAAATAGTACTATAAATATGTATTACTATAATATTTGTTAAATTAAAAGCGCTCCGTTCGTTTCACGGAAAATGACTTATAGGAAAATATTTTCCTGGATTTTTCAAAAGATTCGTTTCACGGAAAATGAGTTAGTTAAGGAAAATATTTTTCATTATTAGAAAAAAATCTTTAAAAGTGAGGAAAATAAACATTTTCCATAACTTCTTCCATCTTGCTTCTTTTCACTAATACATTTTCGTTTTATTTTCATGATTTCTTTTTCTTTTTTTATTTTTTAAAAAATCGAGTTTTTAATTTTCTTTTCTTTTCTTTCTTTCCTTTTTATCTTCTTCTTTGGCCTTGGCTGGTCGGCGGCGGTTGGCAGGCGGCGCGAGCGCCCGAGCCTCGGCCTAGGCCGGCGAGGCTCCGCCTCACTCGATTTGGCGACGAAGCTCGGGCTTGCCTAGATCGGGAGCCTTAGCTTGCGGCTCGCCAAAGCTCGGCGAAACTCGGTGAACTCGGGTGAGATCGGTCGAGCCTCGAGCTCGCTAGGTCTTGGTCAACCGCTAGGCGGCCGGCCATCATCAGGCATGCGGCGGTGGAGGAAGGAGGAGGAAGAAGGAGGAGGAAGGACGAAGGAAAAGAAAAAGGAAAAAATAAATAAAAAGAAAGAAAGAAAATTGGATTTTAAAAAAAATACAAATAATTAAAATTCATTTTAAAAAATATAAAAAATAAAACTAAATTTTTGGTCAATTAAAAATATTAAAATTCAATTTTTGATAATTTTTCCCAAACAATTAAATTAACTAACGAACAGTGGAAAATATTTTCCACTCAAAGTTCGAGTTCTAGCCGAACACTAGAAAATAGTCATTTTTCAAGAAAATGACTTCCTATAAAATATTTTTAGGAAATATGATGTTTTTCGCGAAATGAATAGACCCTAAATATACTAAAATATAGAATTGTTACGTCTGAACATACTAAGTGTACCTAATTCTTAAAAAAAATCCAACTTGCAGAACTTGGGGACTGTTTAAGGAATACCTGGAAATTTCTAAATTATCCAAAATGGGTAAGTACACTGATAGTTTATGGAATTTTGTTCAATATATAATGTTATTCACTAAAATTTCAATAGGTTCAATTAAATCCCCAAAACTTATCTAATGTGTGATGTCATCTCCGATTTTTCAATTAGTTCAAATGAGGTGTATCTAGATTGACTTTTACATATTATTTTTGGTTCAGTTTGAACCCAAGGAACATGCATTTTGAGTTGACTTTTAACAAAAAAAAAACTGGATTTTTGACAACATATTAACGTGGACATGTAGATTCGCTTATAAGTTTCTTCATAACTTCTAAATTTCAGATATTATCATTTAATTTTAACAGGGAAATAAAAGAATAATTTTTGCTTAGCTTTAAACAAACAAAATCTAATTTCTTTTCTTTTTCCTACAAGTGAATATCATAATTGGAAGAGGAAGCGCAAGTGGGGGACTAATGCCCTTACAAGCCAAAAATCAATTAAACAGGGAACAATCGCAAAAGACCTATATAAGATTGATCCGCAAAGTCCCATCTAAGTATTCACAATCAAAGAATCATATAACCTTCGAGAAAAATCTACACAATATCCATTATTGGGTAACGAGATCGCACGTACTTAAATTTTCTTATTCATTTCATAATTGAGTATCTAGATTTTATTTTTTCAATTGAATATCTCAAATTTTCATATTTAACTCAATGCACTTAATCCATAAAAAAAGGACGTAAAATCCAGCTCACTCTTCTAGATTAAGGACAAAGGAAGCTAATTTGGTATATCCTTTCTCCCAAGTCTTTTTCAGAGTTTCTTTCGAGCCAAATAATTTTTTACGACTATCTGGCCGGCGATTGTCTCTGTCTTCTTTGCTCAAGTTGGATTACATCGACTCCCGTCCTGAACGAAGCAGCATTTTCTATGGGCCCATTTAAAAAGAGGATAAGCTTCTATATTTAAATCTTTTTGACAATGGCCTTGTTATGATATGCTCTCTCTCCTAACAAATAGTCAAGAGGGCTAAATGGACAGATAGGGCTGGAGTTGTTCCTCGTGACTTGCTTACTCAGCAAAAGTTAGGCATGATTGCTAACATTACTTGCTCCCTCGAAAAAATTATGCCATTTCTAATAGAGATTCTATATTAAGGTGTTGAGTGATATGGATCTAAGTAGGTTCCTAAAAGACTCGAGTCGAAAAAATAGGCAAGAGATCTGCTTAGGGTGAGAGACACTGCAATATCACCCGCGTATTCTTGCTCACCTAGGAAGAAAAGTTCAGATGAAAACTTGCGCATGACAACCATTTTATTCCGTAAATAGTTTAGAACGAAATAGATTTTTCTATTTTTATTTTTAGAAAAGTTTCTAAAAAATAACCGTTTGATAACGACACAAAATTTCTCCCTTTCGGACGGCGGCGGCGACGGCGGCGACATTTAATATAAAAATAAAAATAAAAATGATTTAGTAAAAAAAATAATGAATAAAATAAAATAAAATAAATCATAAAAAATAAAATAAAAATATCCTTAAAAATAAATTTATTTTATTTATTCTATTTTATTTTATTTTACGAATAAATTTATTTTAAAATGAATAAAAAAAAATTATTTGGCAAAATACTCAAGGCAAATAAAAATAAATTTATTAAATTTATTTTTAATAAATTTATATTTATTTATCATAAATAAATTAGTTTTAATAAATATAATACATTTATTTTTAATAAACTAAAAATAAAATGATAAATAAAAATAATTTATTTATTTTAATAAATTTATTTTTATTTTTAAATGAATAAAATGAATATATTTATTTTTAATAAAATGAGGAGAGGCGGAGGAGGATGAGGAGGCAGAGACGTAGAGGCGATGAGAGAGGACTTATCGAAATTATGGTTTAGTGAGAGAAATTATTTCGATTTTCTCTTCCGGAAATCGAAGTAGAAAATTTTAGGCTTTCGATTTCTTTTCCAAACCTATTTCGGAATGTAAATCTATTCCGGAAATGAAAAACCAAATAGGTTTATCAAACGGATTTCTGTTCCAGAAACAGGTCCTGAACAAAAAAACTATTTTTAGAATAGGAATTTTGGGTTGTCATGCACCCCCTAAAGGGCCTCTTCGGTCGGAAATGTAAACTTGAGTGTTGAGGAGGGAGAGAAAGCACTAACTTAAACGATATTGGACATCCAACATATCTTTATCGATGTGACGCTATCTAAAGAGGCCATACTTGATGTCACGGAGATTATGGGATAATTGATTTAGTCATGGAATATCTTCAGAATATTCGGAAGATATAATAGGAATTGTAGTCTTATTTATTCTTTACTGATTTCTTTTTGTACTATAAATATGGGCATGTGCATGTACAAAATATACAGAGTAATACAATTACAATTTCCTCCTATATACTCCATTTCTTGTCACATATATTGGTGTTCCTATTGGTATTTAAGATTAATAATTTTTAATGAAGCCTTATACCGAGTGAAATTTGAAAAATTTGAAATGCTCTGTTAAAAAGAAAAAAAGGTACTTAGTTGTAAATCAGGTAACAATTGCATAACTCAAGTACTTTATTTGGTAATTATTGTTTCTTATCCTTATGAAGAATGAGCTTAAAAGCAACTCTTATAGAGAATAAAGAATGGAAACGATTGCTGGACTAACTTGAGGTGAGAAGGCATCATGCGACGCTAAGTTCCCAACCAACCCTTAAATTTTGGAAATATTGTTCAAATTTAATATTATCATTTCATCGATTAGCAACATCAAAATTCATCGAAAGATGCATTGATTTGTTGAAATTAATGTTCAAATTAAAAAAAATTATACCCTTAAACCTTGCCCATGCAATACTAACATTAAAATGAGCAAGATCATACACTTGACTTTCAACGTGTACTATTCACTTTTAACATATAATTTTCACTTCACCCAATCGCACCCATCCAATTGAAACCTCTTCTACAGCAGCATTAAGATTATATTTTTTTTCACCCTCAAATTCTCATGAAGTTAAGAAGGATAAGAAAAACAGCATAAGAGCCTTGACAAGTCTGAACAATTCGATTTTCCCTTAAGAGTCATCCAGAGAAATCGTTCACCCTCACTCCATTTCACTAATCTCAATTAAAGGGCTGAGGACTAAAATCCAACTCCATTTGCATCGGATCAGACGGGAGATTGTGTCCCAGTTCGGCAGCTGTCTTGTCAGTGGGAGGACGTGATTGAATATTTTAAAAACAGTTCAGGACTAATAATCCAATTAATCTGAAATTTAGGACGATTTAGCAATAGCCAAAACCCCCCCAATCAAAACGTTTAGGGCCGGGATTTGGCAATTATTGCTATCCAGAAATCATGGAGCGGCGGTGGTTACATCGGTCGAGGCGGGTTCTTCTCCACTCTCTCTAAAGCGACGGCCGACGGACCCGCATTCCCGACGGCCGGCGACGTCCGTCTCCTTCCGCCGCCGCCGTTGCCGTCATCCTAAAATGCTCTGCTCCGTCCCGGCCGACCGGTCCGGGTCGAACTGGCTGGACCGCCTACGGTCCACCAGGGGCTTCCCCGCCGGCGACGGCCTCGGCCTCGATCACTTCCTCGCCAACCCCCAAAACCCTAGCCCCCCGACCCCGCCGGCCCCCGATCCGTCCACTTCCGAGTCGACTCACTCGGTCCAGAGCCAAATCGGCACGCAAGACCACGCGCACTCGGCGCGGGCTCAGAACCCCGGCGGCGAGAGGGACTGGTACGGCATTATGACGGGCGTCCTGTCGGAGCTCTTCAACATGGGGGATGGCGGCGAGGGGGAGGTCGCGAGGAAGAGCTCCAGGAAGCAGCCGAACCCTAGGTTCTTCCCCAATTCCAGGACCTCCGACGCCAGCGCCGGGGAGAAGAACTCCGATTGCGCGGCGGCGGCGGCGGCGGGGGTGCGGCGGGGGGAGAGAATGCGGGGTGGAGGACGCCGTCGGCGGATTTGGAGAGCGATGCGGTGGACAGGACGGTGAGGGGAGCGGATGCGGATGGGGAGGAGGAGGAGGAGGAGGAGAAGGAGAGCGGGGATAATCAGGATTTGGTCGGGTACTCGAGGAGCGAAGTGACCGTGATCGACACGAGCTGCGAGTCGTGGAAGTTCGAGAAGGTGTTGTACCGGAGGAAGAATGTGTGGAAGGTCAGGGACAGGAAGGGGAAGGTGAGGAGCAGCACTGGGAGGAAGAAGAGGAAATTAGGGGGTGGGAGTGAGGATGGGATTGTGGGTGGGAAGAAGAAACTCAAGGTTTCGGGTTCTGAGGTTGATGAATTGGGTGAGGTAATGTGTTGGGATTTTAGCCTCGGTTTTCACCATTGTTTATACTTTATTACATTGCTTGTGCAAATGGTCATCATGTGCTGAGTCTGAGTAAGTAGTATTAGTAAGCATTCATATGCGGTGTTTGTTTTGTGAAGTCGATAACTAGTGTGCCATGAATCTTCGTTGCTTGGTGGATGGAGATGCTTTCCCCAGTAGAACCCATCCGTAGACATTCTCTTAAGCCACGATAAGCCTGCAAATGATATTGTTTTCAAAACAACCCCACTATGCCCACACTATGGTAGTGTTCCAAAGTTTCTTGGCAGCCCTTGTTGGGTTGGTAGACTGGAAACACGTGTGTTGACTTAATGTTGAATCTGGACTTTGTGTATTGGAAATTTATGTTTTTTTTTTTTTGATGAATTCACTGCATGATCGTATGCTGGTCTTTACTTTTGTGGGGATTTGTGGAAGGTCTTAGTTAATTTAGCCTGTGGTATCGTATACCAGCTACTTCTTTAACACCCTGTGTTCTGTACTCTTCCATTCTTACTGGTTCTTTCAATTAAGCAAATGAAGATTAAACTTATTAAGAGAATCAGCTCCTCTCTCTCAAAGCTTTCCCTACTTCATGGATAGTGCCTTTGTCTCAGTATTTTTCGTTATTATTGACAACTCTATCTTATGCAGATGATTTTTTTTTCCTGGCAAAAAAAAGAAAGGGTGCTGTTGGTTACGAATGAAATCCTGCCATAGTAGATACTGTCTTGATGCTTGTTTGTTCAGGTTCCATCAGATATTAGATGTCTACTTTGCTTCTAGATTTATCAGCTGTACTGGGATAGTATCATGCTCAAAATGTTCATAGTGGTATCGTGCTTGCAAGTAAATTGTATATGCCAATTGCAATATGTAGTTAAATTGGAAAATAGTTTGTCTGTTCAATAATTTCTCGGAACCATTTAGAGCAATATAGATGCAGGTAGTTCAAGGAAACTGTTCCAGGACTTCAATGGCTCATTCAGGATTGTAGTCCGTTGTTATCCTGGGTGCTTGCTGCCAATTTAGAAACCAGTCATAATACTTTTTCCTACTTTCTACAAAATAGTAATCAGTCTTCTCCTCAAATCTGTGGCGGTTTTCATTCGTAACTTCATCAGTCTTAAATTGGCAACTTATAACCTTAAACTCATTTTCTCTTTATTTGTTCGTTCCTTTTGGATGATGACTAAATAGTCGTTTTGTGGTTTCATATTTGCACACGAGAGTCCATCGTATGCATGAAAAATGGGGTTAATGTGACTGTTTAGATAACAATAGGTGACTGAGCTGCATCATCTTCTCTCTTCTGAGTTCCTAAATTATCATATGTTCTGAGAAAGAGGAGCAACTTGTTGTAGCAAAAATGACAATGGTAACAAAGGCGCTAACAATTGAGTGTGTTTGCAGGAACAGAATATTGAAAATGGCAAAGCAGAAACCTCCAAGGAACTGACTCATAATCTCGATAAATCCTGCAAGACAAGGCAAGTGCATTGGCAAAATTGATGTGCTGAGTGAAGTGGTTGGTGCAATGCTTCATTGCTGCTTAACCTGTGAATTTGTTTTGAGTTTCCTTGTGGATGATTTGCAGGTTCCACCTCCAATTTTGTGAGTCCCCCAGGAAGCAGAGGACCGGAGGTTCATCTGTTGTACTTATCAAAGGCATTCCCACAGTCAAGAGTAAGAAAGCGAAATCGTCTAAGAGTCATATCAAGCCTTCCCAATGTAAATTGTAAGGCTTGACAAAACTGCATATCTAGAATTGGGTAGTGGAAACGCTTGGTGTTAATTGGAGATTGCAATTGGATAGTGATGATTACCATGTAAAGCTCAATTCAAATGTAAGCAGAGTAAATTCATTTAAAAATTTTTCAATTTTGGGGAGGTCTCTAGATTGGCGGTATGTCCTGTGAAACTGTCTAACTTCAAAACAGTATTAGCTTTGTCTTTAGAAATTGTTTTGAAGAACTTGAAACATTGTATCTTCTGGCAAAATTCACTGTAAAGATACCTCTTTTTCGAGTAAATTGACATGCATCACAATTGAGGCATTGTTCACATTGAAAGGTGACAAGAATGGGGCAATTGAGGATGCTGATCTGGTCAGTGTCTACTTGCCAATTACCATCATTGATCGAAATGATCCATTGGTCAGATGTGATTGCACTTTGCAGATATTAATGTCTTCCCTTTGATGAATGATGCAATTGGGTTCTCTATCGATCGTGTCCCAATATGAAGAATATGACCAAGTCCCTTCAGGTAGACTAGCAAATACAAGCGATTCTCATGTCCACGAGATTGTAATTTTAATCGGCGAGTATGTTTTCTACATTTCACATTCCTTGAAAATTAATTCCTGATTGTAATGAGAAACTTCATGCACATACTTGAGCTGGTGTCTGATTTAAACAGAGGCTTGTGGTTTATGTTTGAAAGGATAAATGCGCCTTCAGTTCAATGTTCAGTCAAGTCCCAAACTATTTTTGTCCAATTTGGTCGGTGAATTATATGATTTTTGTTGAAGTTAGTCTTATATGGACAAAAATACGGACGGTACAAATTGCATAGCTGATGCATCATATGGGACTATATATTTTTTGGACCACCGACTAGATTATTTGTTGAGTATGGATGTAAGGAAAGACAATTATGATGGAAGTTTAGGAAACCTAGAGAGAGAAAGACAGGAGAAGCGAGTCCGGGGGGGAGGTGGACGATGCTGGTGGCGCCACCCGTGAACTGGCGAGGGGCCAAGCATCCCTTGTCGGCCTTAGGCTAAGTCGGTGGGGCTGCCTCCAAAGTGGTGGCGCTCGGGAAGTTGGGAGCTAGCTAGTGGGTTTGTTCATGTTGGTGAATGGTGGTAGTGGTCGGTTCCAATGAAGGATGCATTGTTGAGAGCCCACAGAACTAGGGTCAGAAGAATATTCACGAGCTTTTCTAACATCTAGGCCTTTGATATATTATCCATACATCGAATTCCAAAAGAGGCATATGATAGCCGTTAGGTTTCTGTGCGTTCGTGTCCAGCAGAAGGTGGCGGCTTGGGCGCATCGTCATCGTCGGCCCCATGCGCCGTGACATCATCTTTCTCTCGCCACTCTCTCTTTGTTTATGGGGTTTCATAACATTGGCTTTTATTGATATCTTAAAAATATTTATCTTGTGATACAATTTTTTAACATTTGTAATTACCAAGTAAATGCAAATGCAACATCTTGTTGACATTCTGTAAAATTTTAGGAACTATTAGTGCCTCACTCCTATGCTTAAACGGTCAAGACAAAAGGAGTGATCAATGTAGTGACTCCCTCTAAATGTTATTATAACAATTTCCATGTTTGCTATGAAGTGTTTGATTTTGAGGCATGGTAATTTTGCATCACCTGGCTTGAAAGTGTGCGGTTGACAAGCCTGTCACTGTAGTTCACTAAGATGTCAGTAGTTAAGAAATTTCACTCGTTTAGAGATTTGTTTACGACGATAATTGCAATTATGACATAATAAAAGATAGGTGTCTTGGTTACTATTATGTCAATTACTTCAATAGCAAAATGCTATTTATTATAAAATTAGAATCATTATCGTAATTATGAATAAAACTAGTCATTTATATAAATGGTGTAGTATTCATATGGGTAAGTTATTGATCATGTACAATATATTAAATTAAGATTTTGTTTCTTTTGTGGAAAATAAATGATTATAAAATATGCTCTTGAAAAATGATTATTTATATCCTTACAAAATGTATAGATATACATTATTATTTTTTATTAATTTTTTTTCAAGGGATATAATTATTTACGTCATTTTATTTAGGTGCGATACGATGAGACCACGTTGATGGTCGGATCCGGGCAGGTTGCTTCGGAGAAAAAGGTCCCGCTCGAAGTTCTGGAAAAAAAAAAAAAAGAGAGAAAAAAAACCGCCATTAGCTCTACGCCTCTCATCATCTCCATCCATCCTACATTCTGCTACCGGGAATCGCACTGTGCAGAGAGCTGTAATCGACTACTCTCTCTCTCTCTCTCTCTCTCGCTCGAGCTGATGTTGAGGAGCCCTCGACCTCCCGCTTTCTTTCTCCACTCGCAGCGCTCCCCATCTTCTGCTTCCGTCCCTCGCTCCGCCACCTTCTCTTCCCCCAAGTCTTCCCTTTTGCTGGATTCCAGTCAACCGTCCGGAATCGGATTGAGGGCGCCATCGCTTCACGTGCAATGCCGCCGCGTCATCTCGTCACCTAATGTCGAGTTCGAACCGGGTGAGTGGCTCTCAGAGACAATTCATCAAATGGTTGATGTCCTTGAACGCCATTTGAAATATTTGATCGAACTCCTCGTTGAAAGTCTTGCCTTTTCAGGGGCGCTGGATGTGTTATTTCAAGAACTCGGGCTCAACGAGAGAGAGACCGAATCTCTCTTGACCAGGGACCCGGATTTGAGGCTGAAGTCTATCGGTTCGTTGCGGGCTCGCGTCGCCTCTTTGAAATCGGTCGGAATCAGTGGCCTTGAGCTCTGCCATTTGGTTGCGAAGTGCCCTTCTGTGTTGGCGGCAGGTGAAATCGATCCCTTTATACTCTTCGTGCGCGACCAATTAGATGGAAAGGTTGACCCGATGCAGCTTAAGCGTCTCTTTATGTCAACTGAGCCGCAATTCCTAGCTGGATTTGAGGAAAAAGTTAATTTGCTGACTGACAGTGGGATTCCTAGAGAAAAGATTGTTCATGTTCTCAACAATGTGAATTTAACGAAGGCTTTGTCTCTTAAGCCGTTTGAAGAAATTGAAAGGCTCCTTAATTTCTTGAGCCGCTATGGTGGGGTTGAGTTGATCGTGAGGCATCCCCCCATTCTTAACTTCGATATGGATACCCAATTGATTCCGAGAGTGGAGTTTCTCCTAGAACTTAGCGGAGGAGATGAGGATGCAACCGGGGCAGTGTTGCGCAAACTGCCTACCTTTCTGAAATATCGTGTGGAACACTTGGAAAACCATGTAGAGTTCTTGAGATCATTTGCGGGATTAGGTGATCAAGAAATATTCAGGATCATTCTTGTGTTTCCTAACATTGTTAGTGCGAGCAGGGAGAGGAAATTGCGTCCCAGAATTAGCTTTCTCAAAGAATGTGGACTCAATTCCAATGAGATTTTCAAGTTCTTGACAAAAGCTCCTTTGTTTTTGGGTCTATCTTTTGAGGGCAACATTGCTTATAAGCTGGGTTTTTTGGTGAAGATTGGTTACAAGTACAGAACAAAGGAATTCGCAGTTGCAATAGGCGCTGTGACTAGGACAAGTTGCGAGAATATGCAGAAGGTGATTGAGCTCTTCTTGAGTTACGGGTTTTCTTGTGAAGACGTGCTTCTCATGAGTAAGAAGCATCCTCAAATTCTTCAATACAATCCCGATTCTCTGGCAGAGAAAGTGGAATATTTAGTGGGGGAGATGGGACGTGACCTTGACGAGCTATTGGATTTCCCTGCATTTCTTGGTTACAAACTGGATAGTAGAATTAAGCATAGGTACGAGGTGAAGAAGAAGATTATAGGTGAAGGAATGTCGATCAACAAGCTCCTCAGTGTTTCGCCTACGAGATTTGCAAAGAAGAAGCTAGAAAAGTTGGCGCACAAAGCCTAAAAATTAAGGGTTGCTAAGTTTCATAAGCAGAAGTAAGTGGCAAAATTGACGAAAATTGTTTAGTCACTGAATTTTCTCAAAGCTCGAGGGCTGTTGCTTTCTTTCAGGTGAAATTCTAGCTTGATTTCCTTAGATGAAGATAGAGAGTCATTTTTTTCATCCCTAAACCTGCAAAGCCATTATGAAGTTTGAAGGAAAAGGTCGATATCCAGTTGAATGAAATGACTGAGTGTGCTCCATTTTAAGGTTAAAGCAACAAGATTAGTGGCTGATCTTTGTATTTGTGTAACCGTCAATTACAAAGGAATTCACCTTGAGTCGATAGCAATGTTTCCTTGGTTGCTCCCACATTTTTCTGTTCTTAGTCCTGAAATCTTGAAAAAAGTGATCTGACATTGAAATAATCTTGTCAGTGTGCATGAGGCATCAAGACATCGTTACCTTTGTTATGCAATTCAGATAGATTTTCTAACTGTGATGGTCAGAATCAATAAGTCAACATGATTGCAAGGCATCTATGATCAGGAGAGGCATTTCACCATTAGAAACTACAACATATAATTGAGTGTTAATTCTGTTCTCTCCAGTCTGTTCTTTGATTAAATTACATTCCATGAAATATTACGATTGTGAGTTCAGGATTACCTCACAGGACATTTTGATCATCAACAAAACCGAGGATCTATTATCCTCGAGATCTGTAAAGGTGTGGCATTTATGCATAAAAGGTGCCATTGGCAACTCCATTCTTTCTCCCATGCAACGTAAGTTGACACGGGTTCGGCTTTGGAATGTCGAATTCCAAGACATCTTAAGATGTAGGCATAATGCTTTGATGGTGGAATATAACCGTGGCAAGGTAAGAATTCCTGTATCTGCGATATTGCAATGGTCATTGAGTTATGCAAACTCATCATATTCAGGTCTGCACATTGATTATTCTTAGCGCATGGCCTCATTTTACTGTGTTTCTTAAGTATTATCCTATGTTTGGTAATCCCGCATTTCGTTTCTGCATACTATAAATAAATGTCACTGCAGAAGAAATAAGAACAAAATTTTCCGATGCATGGTGACATGGTTTCATGGTATTGTCAAAATTGATGTACTATGTTGTGACATGATGAAATACTAATTTTCAAAAATTTTGAATATCATGTGACAGTGAATTGAGGGAAAAATGAAAAATTTGCTTCACCCACTTCCTTGTTCCTCTTTCCTCCCTCTTCCAAACAAAGCATTAAAGTAGGATCAAAAGATCATGTCCCGCTCATGTGTGCAACTTAAAAAATAACCGTATGTCTTTCTTGATGTTTCCAGATAACAGATGGGGTGTGTGAATCCTCCTATGCCCATTTAATGAGTCCTTATACTGCCCTATTTTCTACTCTTAACCGTATAAGAATTTTTATCGTACTTCAGCCTGCGATAGTTATATTTCTGTAGATTATTGAATTGTGATTTTAATCTATTTTTTTTTTAGGTTGGATAAACTTAGCCTTCATTACTTTTAAGTAGAGACTGAATGAAAAGAAAGATGGGCTCCAAATATAAAAGGTCCCACAAGGTTTGAAGAGGCTTAGAGATCCAATTACATGGTAAAATCTTAAGACGTTGGGCTTTAACAATCCAGTCCATTATGCATCCATTATGCGTTTGGCCTCCCTCGTGCAATGTACTAGTTTGATTTTAATCTATTTGAGTGCCCAAAAACATAAGAAATCATCGCGGACAAGAATAGATCATTGGACTTGTCTAACAAGCAACGGAGTTATTGTCGCATTCAAAAGAATAGAGGAGTGGACACATGTAACACGGTTTTGGTGGTTGCCGTGTCAAAACTGATATAAGATCAAAACTGATATAAGATCAAGAAGTTTCGAGGCAAGCTGGTTTTTATTTTTGATCTTGTTCCTCGAAGCTATACATCAATTTTCCTATGGTCGTGACTCGTGCGGTGAAGAAAGAAGATGGAGAAGAAGAAGGGCGGAGGCAAAAGATGAAGAAGAAAATGAGAAGAAAGACCGTGTGTCAGAGGGGAATTGATGGGGGGAGAGAGGGATAAAGGGAGAGAGATGGATAAAGGGAGAGAGATGGATTTGTTTGTTGACGGGGTGTGGACGGACAATTGCTGGGAGAAAAAGTGGAAGGAAGGGGAGAGAGAGAGGAGAAAGAAAGATCGGTGTGGACGGACAATTGCTGGGAGAAAAAGTGGAAGGAAGGGGAGAGAGAGAGGAGAGAGAAAGATCCCCGTGGAAAACAGAACTTTTGAATTTTCACTGGGTGTAAATTTCCGAGATGCGTTCTATACATGGGTGGTTGAATTTTGGTTTGGGTCCCCCTCTTTAATTTCTGGACTTTCCATGCATTTGTTCCGTTTACTGACTTGGGCTTCTCTTTATAGGACGGCACGACTCCAATTCTCCAATCAAGCAAGATTCATCCAATCCTCCTTCAATCGTTTCATATTGTGCCTCCACCCACATCAAACAATTCTTCACCAATTTCTCCTTTCCCAAAAGTCGAAAAGAGTCATGTTAATGCTCTCAACTCCATGAGTATCTATCAAGTGTTGCTGCTCATTCTTGTTCTATTTTTGGCTATGACTAGCAATGTCAAGCCGAGTGATCGATAATGTACTTCATCTTGTGGTGATATTCACAATATAGCATATCCGTTTCGACTGAAGAGCAATCCAAAGAGGTGTGGTGACTCGAAGTATGAGCTAATTTGTGAAGATAATCACACTGTTCTATACTTCCGTGAGGGTCGATACTATGTGCAGTCTATCAATTATTCCACCCACCAAATCGGATTAATCGACAACGGGTTGCAAAAGGATAATTGCTCGTCTCTCCCCAGTCATTCATGGGCTTTGTGGGCGCTGTACAATTTGAAGATCTTGTCTTACCCAAACAACCCATACCACATGGCCTGCAGTGGTCTATTGATCATTGTGAACTGCTCAAAGCCAATTAGCTCTCTACTCTACATTGCCACTAGTCCATGTATTGAGGGGTCGAACTCTTTCAACACATCATTGAATTGGAACTTGTATGCTTTGATCAATCCAAAAGCATTAGATGTTAAGGATTTTTGCACCATTAGCAGATGGACATGGGTATCAGTTGATTTTGGGGATAAAGAGCAAATTAATAGTAGCTCCTACAACTATGAGCGCATTCATAACATCATGGCCAATGGATTTGTTGTCTACTTTGGTCGAACTTTTCGAAATGCAATTTGGAAGCCAACTTTCTTTTGCTTCTTTGATTTCTATAGCATCTACAAAGGCTATCAGGGTTGCAGATCCTTTCTCTACACTGGTGGTAAGCGTCAGCTGACAATGAAATTTTACCTCAATTTTGCATGATTCTAGATGCTCTTTCACTTGCTGCTTCATCTTCTTAACTGGAAAATGAAAGAAATATTTAAAATCCAAGAAAATAATGACAGAATTTACATGTTATAGTATCAACATTTGCGTATTTTAAAGGTTTTAGGAGCTTTGCATTACATTTTAAAATCGAAATATAGGAGTTGTTAGATTCGCCAAAATGTAAACAAGTGACCATAGAAGACATCCCGAAAAGACCCATTATCAGCTGCACATAGACATGTGCCTGGATTGTGCGAGCAGCTATATGACTAGTTTTTCGTTGGCATGGGGTTCAGATTTTCTCATTTTCTTAATTAGTTCCTTAATTAGTCACTTAACTAATAATTCAAGAGACGCTCGTTAATAAAGTCCTAAAAAATTATATTCATGTATCAATATGAGGAAGAAAATTATTAATTAAAAATGAAAATCACTTTCTCTATGATTGTTTACTGCTAACAAAGAAATGGAGTTTCTTTTACCAGCTATTATCTATGGGAAATGACGCTTATTATTTCCATTTATTTGAAAATGCACGTATCCCACTTCTCATATTCTTTAGGACAAAATTCAATTTATAGAGTGTATCTTGCTACTATGATTCCTAGTGATTTTTGTTTTCCAAACTATATTTCTTCAATTCCTTTTTCAGATAATTCCTTCCTTTCACAGGTGTCAACTTTTTTGCATTTTGGACAACTATAGAGTTTACAGCCTTACTAGGTAAGCTACAGTGATCCGTTCTTAAAATAATTTAAAAAAGAACTTATTCTAACCTATCAAAATTTTCCTCAGTGTTTTTCTGTGCAACGAAATTTGTAATCAGGATGCCATTTGTCGCGATATTTTTGATCTACAAGTACAGAAGAAGGCACTTAGCAATGGATAAGAATGTCGAAGAATTCTTGCAAGCTCATGGACACTTTTTTCCCATAAGGTATTCTTACTTGAACATCAAGAAGATCACTAGAAATTTTAAGCACAAACTAGGTGAAGGAGGGTATGGTTTTGTGTACAAAGGAACGCTCAAAAGCGGAAATGAAGTAGCCATAAAGATTTTGAAGCAATCCAAGGCCCATGGCCAAGATTTTATCAGTGAAGTGGCTACTATTGGAAGAATTCACCATATTAATGTAGTGTAACTCATCGGTTTTTGCTTTGAAGGCTCGAAACAAGCTCTCGTGTATGATCTCATGACAAATGGGTCTCTGGATAAGCACATTTTTGCTAAGGAAGGTGATAAGTTTCTTGATTACATGAAAATATATGAGATCGCTCTTGGGATCGCGAGGGGGATTGAATATTTACATCGGGGGTGTGACATGCAAATACTACACTTTGATATCAAGCCTCATAATATTCTTTTAGATAAGAATTTTATTCCGAAAGTTTCTGACTTTGGACTCGCGAAACTTTATCCCACGGATCATAGCATAGTTTCATTAACTGCTGCAAGAGGAACCTTGGGATATATGGCACCTGAGTTGTTTTGCAAAAGCATTGGTGGCGTATCTTATAAAGCGGATGTCTACAGCTTCGGGATGTTGCTCATGGAAATGGCAAGTAGAAGGAATAATATAAATGCAAATGTAGAACGCTCAAGCCAAATTTATTTTCCGTTGTGGGTGTATGACCAATTCAGTGTAGGTACAAGTGTTGAAATGGAAGAAGTTGTAGAAGAGGAAAGGAAGGTGATTAAAAAAAATGATAATAGTTGCACTTTGGTGCATACAATTAAACCCTGACCATCGTCCTCCAATGAACAAAGTCCTAGAAATGCTGGAAGGAGATATTGGTAAACTTCATATCTGGAAGGAGATATTGGTAAACTTCATATGCCTCCAAAACCGCTTATCTACCCACCAGATGTGTCAGTTAACAATGACAAATTCGAGATGGAACTAGAAATACTCTCTACTTCACCGCGGGCTTTAGTAATTTCAACTAGTTCTCCTTTTAGAGATAACAATGTTGTTTAGAGAAGCTTGTGTTGTTTCATTGGAAAAGCTTTGTACGTTTGCCCACAATCTAGTATTATGTTGGGAGGGAGTTGAGCTAGTTTATCTCGACCCTAATTACTTTGAGATTGTCTTCTTTTGGCTCTTATATTAATGTTGTGTTATTGTACATATAGTTTTACTTTCTTGCACCTTCATAAGGACAAAAAATTTGTCAGAAAGCTAGGATGAAAATAGAGGAGGAAGGTGATGGCCATTGTGAATTGTCCTCCCTCGTTACGTGATTTTGGATAATGCCAATGAAAAAACTAACAATAACCCAGGATCTTACTCCTATATGCTCCATTGCCACCGTATGATTTTTCGATATAGAAAATAACTGATTTCGACTTATAAATTCATTATCAAAGAAAACATATATGTATACATTTTGTAGAGTGGACACCATCTATCTATGCTAAAAAATATTTTTATCAAAATGGAAAAGAAATAATCTTGAATGAAACAACTCAATGAAGCTTATTTTTGAAAGAACTCATAATCCTTTTTAAAGTTGGCATGAAATTATCAATGAGTAATAATATCTAAAGATTACAATTTTCTCTTAGATCACTCGGTTAAGGTGATTTCAATAAATGAAAATTCATCTATACCCGATATTGGCCATGGAGGGCAGGGGGAGAAGGAGAGGCAACCCTCTACCCGCCAAAAAAATTAACAAAATTTTCAATTACGAATATGAAGTAGGCCTTTTTTTATTTATTTATAAAAAATGAGGGAAATGAAGTTTGTTTTAAATAAGAACTTTGAGTAACCATCGTAATTGCAAATGAGTGAACTGATGTCCAGCCAAATTTTCAATCGGCGGATAATCTCATCCAAAATTTCATGATTTTACCTCTAGATTTATGATGAACAGGTGTATGAGCTAGAGGATCGTTACCTTGGAGAACAATCGCTGAACAATTTTGACCAAAATTTCCCTGTTACCACAAGGCTGTCCGTCGAAAACAAATCGCTCCTTACACTTTTCAAGTTCTAACTCGTGAGCTCCATCCCCAGCTGGAGGAGTAGGAGCATCGATTACATTTAAGGAGTTTGTTGACACCTAAATTTTACGATTTTATTTAGGATTTAATCATATACAAAATTAGGAATTAGTCGCTAAAAAAAAAGAGAAAAAAAGAGAAAAAAAACAACAAAACAACAAAACAACAAAAAATAGTAAAACAAAAAAAAATGCCTTGAGGTCGAGTCTGGCCGGATCTGGCATTGCCCCGGCCCACCGCCCGCTTCTCTTTCCCCTGCGCGGCCCAGGCTCGTTTCCCTTTTGGCCTGGCCCACGCCAGCCTTCTCCCTCCTCCAACTCGCACGCGCAAACCTGCAAAAAAGGAAAAAAAGGCAGCAGAGGTCAGAGCAGAGAGGGGCAGAGGGGCATCGGGCAAGGAAAAAGCAGAACGGGAAGAACAGAAAAAGGGGGAGAACAGAAGCACGGCGGAAGAGAACGGAGAGAGTAGAGAAGGGGGGACCGAAGAGACGGAGAGAGCTTGAGCGAGAGAGGTGCTCGAGAGTGAGAGCTGGAGTGAGAGAAGTACTTGAGAGAGGGTGGAGAGCCAAAAAGAGGCTCAACCGTGCACGGAATCCGGCTCCCCGACGCCCTTCTTCTGGAACTGTGAGAAACCGAGAGAGCTGAGGAGGAGCTGAGAGGAACCAGAGAGAAACCGAGAGGGAGGGAGAGCGAGAGAGGAGAGGACGACCCGAACGGAGAGAGAGAGCTCGAAGGAAAGCTTCGCCATCGTCAGTCGTCCGCCTGAGAGCTGCCGTCCGCCACTGCGCCCCACCCGAACCAAGTAAGTCCCCTGGGCCTTTGTGTGTGCTCTCTTTCTCAGGTACACCAGACCGGAGCTCGTGGCCGTTCAGTTCACGCGAGCTCCGGCTTGCATCGCCTTACTTTTTGTTTCTGATGTCTTGTTTGTCGTGTGTCGAAGATCCCGTTATGGTTCGAGCTTCGTTGAGCCAAAAACCCCACGTTATAGTAGCGCACCTCATGTGTTTGACAAAATGTTCCAGAGAGAACTAAGAAGCAACCGGGTTGAATATCGATTTGGTTCATGCTTGCTCTTATATACGTCAGACTGTGCCTGCCTTTTATGTTTCCATTGCGATTTCATATGATTTTCGTGGAGCAATTGTGTATTCTTGAGCCGAGGGGGTTTTTGTGCTCGAAAATGGTTTGGCCGCCGGCGTTTGTGGCCGACGGTGGTCGTCGCCGGTCGGAGTGGACAACTAATAGACAGTGGCGGTTCGGCGGTGGAAGGGTCGCTAGTTGCTATGCTGGTGTTGCTATCTGGGTGAAGTTTGGGGGAGGGCGTAGGCTGCGTTTGGTTCAGCATTTATAATGGGCTTTGAGTCAACGTCAATCTTTGAAAGCCCAAAGCCTACTTAAAATACAAATTGTGTTTAGTAAAATTTTTTTTGCAAATGGACTTTGAGCTAAATATGCGTTTGGTAAAAAAAACTTTTGCAAGGGGCTTTGATGGGTATTATTATTATTATTTTTTTTTTTGAAAATTCAGCTAAACCCTTCGCCGGACCGGCGAAGGGCTGCGGCCGTCGACGAGCCAGATCTGGTGCCGGTGGCCATTGGCTGAGGTCGCCCAAGGTCGGGCGACCTCCGCACGGGTTGCGCGACCTAGGCGAGGGCCGCCGGAGGTCGCCCGACCTTGGGCAACCCTCGGCGAGGGTCGCGCGACCCAGCCCGAGGGCCGCCGGAGGTCGCCCGACCTCGGGCGACCGGGTCGCTCGACCCGGGGCCGCGCGACCCGGGCGACCGCCGCCCGGGTCTCGTGGCCGCAGCGCCCTCGCCCGGGTCTCGCGAGACCCCGGTCGCCCGAGGCCGGGCGACCTCCGGCGGCCTCGGGCGGGTCGCGCGACCCTCGCCGAGGGTCGCCCGAGGCTCGGCGACCTCCGGCGCCCTCGACTGGTCGCGCGACCCTCGGAGGTTGCCCGACCTCGGGCGACCTCGCCCGACTGGCCGCCGGCACTAGATCTAGCTCGCCGGCGGCCTTCGCCCTTCGCCGGTCCTATGAAGGGTCGCTCCTTTTTTTATTTAAAAATAAATAAATACAGGGTAAAAACGGAAATATGAAAAATTAATGAGGTAGTTTAGGAAGAAAAAAAAATGTTTTCAAAGATTTCTAAGGACCGACTTTCATTTGAAGCGCTCCTTGAGATTGGTTGCCAAACACCCTTATTTTGGCTGAAGGGGCTTTGGGGGTTGAATGGGCTTTCTAAATGCCCATCCAAACGCACCCGTAGAAGGAGCGTTCGGCGTGCAGAGAACGCACGAAGAAGAAGAAGGCCAAAAGGTAAAAGAAAAATAAAAAGGAAAAGAAAAGAAAAGAAAAGAAAATAGATACAAAAAAAAGAAAAGGAAAAGAGAGAAAGTGGCTTCGGGAATAGGAGTCGCAGAAAAGGGAAGGGAGAGTGCAGTGAATAGGACAAAATAGGGAAAGGACAAAAGAAAAAAATAATTAAAAAATAAAAAAAAAAAAATTTAAAAAAAAAAAAATCGGAAAAAAATATAAATTCAAAAATTTTCCGAAAGTTCAACAACTTTAAGAAAACATTAAAAAATTGATTTTTTTAGAAAATATTGAAAATTCGAGTTTTTTATAAAAAATAAAAAATAAAAAATGATAAAAATTAGAAAAATTAAAAAAATTAAAAATTGAAAAATGTCAGGAAATTCAAATTTTCTTTTGAAAATTTTTACAAAAAGACTTTATGAGCTATTTTCTAAAAAATTGGAAGTTTCTTAACTCTAAAATTATGCTAAAAAGATTGAGTAAACCCTTAGGATTTTACCTTGGGTTTCAATTGTTCTCAAAGATAATTACCCTTGTTTGCATACTTTTACTGTTTTGATCCCTTTAATCCAATTAAGATTGGCATTTATCTTTTCCTTAATGTTAAATATTTGCTCTCCCATGCAATTTATTTAAACATTTTCCTTGGTGTCCAGAATATTGCTTGTGGTGGATGACATGCTGCTTTAAAGTCCAAGCAAGGAGATAGCTTTTGGTAGGGGAGAGATGGGGTGAGACTGGGGCATGGCTGGACTCTTATGTCTTGCATCGAAACCTAATAGATGCTCTCAGCAATACATATATGAAGCGAGTATCATACATGTTCTGGTGATTTATACACTCGGGGGTGATGGAGCTTATAGTTTTGGTCTTCTTGGGCATGGGAATGAAGTGAGCCACTGGGTATCAAAAAGAGTGAGTGGACCCTTGGAAGGTGTATATGTGATGTCTCATCCCTCTCCTGTTGAATTTGGCACGCTGTAGTTGTCACTTCTGCTGGCCAGTTACTTGCTTCCGGCGATGGCGCCTCCGGTGTTCTGGGCCATGGAGATTGGAAAAGTGTATCAATACCCATGGAAGTGGATCCCTTGAAAGGGCTTCGCACTGTTTGAGCTGCTTGTGGTGTTTGGCATACAACTGCAGTAGTGGAAGTCACGGTTGGTAGTCCTACTTTCGGTAACTGCTCATTCAAAAACTGCAGTAGTGACAAATGGATGTGATCGGTGGGCGGTTTAATTTTTTTGTAAACTCATTTCCTTTTTTTTTTTAATGTAAATATTCAAGTTTAATGAAATTCAATTGTTTAATGATAAGTTGATGATGGTTGCTTGGCCAATCACTTGCTATTTTATGATGAGGTGGTAATGATGATTATAACAATCACTTGGCCAAATGCTTGCTGTGATCATAGATGTTTCATATACTCTTGTTGGCCAAATGCTTGCTGTTAGAATTGTTGGAAAGCCATTAGCTATACTGTTGTTACCATTTTCAATCATCTTTTGGCTCTCACATGTTCAGTTAACTAATTATGCCTGGTTTTGATTTCTCCTTTCCCGGAGTTCTGTCTTTGTGCTTGTATTAAGGGGAATATTCGATAGTACCATTGAGAAAGAGCGAGTTCTATACATCCATCAGCACGAAAAGCCATTTGAGAAAGAACTGCTCACACTTTGCAATAGAATAAAGGTGGATATGTATTTAATGGAGCACTCTGGGTAATAACAGAGTTCGAAACAAACGAACAAGAGCTCAGGATCCTCTAGTTCATGTCATTACAAGTTTACAAGGGAGCTTCTGGTATATTCAGATTTCGTTTCCAGGAATCAAATTTCATTTGATAGGCACAAGCCTGTTCCCTTCTCTTCAATCTTTTCTGCTTCTATTTTCCAGGGGCTTACTATAGACCAAATTGAAGCGACAACTACTGAGAGTTAAAAACTGGGCAAGCTTTTTCGATAAAGACCGTTAGCCATCATCTCGTTGCTGCTTATCTCCATCAAAGTCATCGTTTCTCTGGAAAATCGAATGTGCCCCACGTTACTTCAGCTGAATTCCAGCAATAAACGGTGGGTTCTGCTTTGCCACCTGAATTTTGTGCCCTTCTCTTTCAACTTGGAAAGCAACGGGTAGAAATCTGAGAACTGGCATGAGTGAACCTGATCTTCGTCCAATTTCGAAATTCCCTTCTAGGGCAAAGCAGTGCTGGAGATAGGTGTGTTCATTTGAAGTATCTTTGCCTGGATTATCCACAGTTGTGAAAATATGATCTCTCAAATATTCGGGGAAAGTCGCTGGTGATGAAGAAGACTACACCTCTGTGAACAGGGTTTTCGTGGACCGCATAGCTCACTTCCTCTTGATTTAGTGAATCTGGAATTTCACTCCCTCGCAGACTGGGAACGCATAAATTCCTCAAAGAAACCTGCAAAATGTCAAACTGTCATGACTGCTATATAAACGAGCATTACAATTTACAATTGACTGCTATACCCGCATGGCATGATTCGCCACTTTTTCGTGCAATGAGGTTTTGACGCATAAAATTTTCCTTTTCCAGAGGTTTCGGACTTGTGGATGCATTCTTTTGTTCTCTTTGAGAGAGAGAACCTTAGAAATTATCGTCTTAACTACCGAAGAACGCTAGTGGCATCCAGTCGGGTATAGCCTTCTCAAGGATTTCAAGCTCTGGAGTCCTGGAACATCCCCCACTTTCTCGCAATTCACCATGTTCAGCTCCTCCAAGTTCTCCAATTCAGACAGATCAGAGACCGTCTCCGTTGCCATGCAGTCTGCAATATTAACCTCTACCAAACTCAATGGAAGAGGTGGAAGAGACTCGAGCCCTTAAATTTGTTAAGCCTCATGAAGATGATGTTTTCCAATTTTCCTATCAATTCTAGAAGCTCTGCGATATCATAATTGTTGTACTGTAGCTAGTACGTCCATGATGGGGTGCGATTGGAACGCACCGTTTTGTCTTGATGCGTTATGATGGAAAGACACTAATGGAGGGGTACGAAGGGAGACGTATAAAAGCCTCCCGAACACAATCGTTGGAGGGGTTGGTAGAGCATACAATCAGAAATCCTCTCATTTGTTCGTTCCATTTCCATCAAAGGGATAAGGCGTTCCATTTCATTTTTACAAAAACAATTTGCATTTACGCCGTGGAAATCGGGTGCTTTTCTCGTGATTGCATTCAGACCGATGTGAAGTGTTTGTGTTCGTGATTCATCTGCAATTCAGCATTCGTTCCAGGGTTAATTATTGTTTGCGCATTGGAATCAGGTAAGTCGTCTTCCCCCGACTTGAATTCCAACATTGGTATCAAAGCCCGGTCGTGATTTCTACCTTGTTTTTCATCGAGTTTTCTTATTTACCATTTGATATTGAGATTAAGAGATTGTATTCTACATTATTTTTGATGTTTATTGGTCGGAATTGCAATCTGAAAACTCAAATTCGAACCGAAGCGAAGAACGGGTTCGGGGTCGCGTACACCCGTATGGTTTTGGCCATTTTTCGAAATAATTTTTTGGCCAAAATTAATTTTTGAATATACAGGGTGAAAGAGCTCGTCGAGACGAGTCCAGTGATGGGTCGAGTGCCGTCGGACGACGCCGGATGCGCCCACACGCGCGGCCAGAAGCTGCTGCACGTGGGCACCACATGTGTGGCTAGAAGCCGCTGCGCGTGGGCGCCACACGCCTGAAGCGCTGGCAAAGCCAACGTGTGCGCCATATGCGCTGGTCAGCGAACTGGCAAGTGCGCATCATGTGTCAGTCGGTGAACCGATGCGTGATGACGTCACCCAACGGTCGGCAACCGTTGGGATGACGCCATCGATGACGTCATCGTCGGTGGCGGTTGGCCGGTCGGGTCCGCCGGCGACCCGACCCGACCCAAGATCCGACTCTGGTTGACCCGACCCGACATGACCGTTGACCGGTCAACGGTCGGATCGGTTGGATCGGCCGGATCGGCCAGGAGCCGTTTGGCTTGCTGGCGCGTGCGTCACACGCGCCGCATGCAAGCTTTGATTTGAGCGTGGTCGGTTGCATTTGGTTCGTATTAGTGTCCTCTACACTTTGTCGTATAATTATTTTATATTTTTGAATTTTATAAATGTATGAAAATGCGTAGGAAACCCTATGTACGCGTATTTTTTAGGGTTTAATGCATAGTTTATTCATTTATAACTTGTATTTTCTTGTGGTTTAGGAAACACAGTAGTTAGCTTGTATGCAAATGATGTCATATATGGTGTGTAGAGCTTGGTTCGTTGATATCATGTATATATCTTAATATACTTGCAATTTTCTAGTTGCTAGAAAATTCGAACAATGGTAGGAAATTCATTACATGTTGAATTGCGATTTTGATTATAGTTAAAGCATGATTGTAGTTTATACGTTGGTTAATATCATGCTATGTTTTTGTATTAAGGAAAAATGTAGAAATTACATAAAGTCATGTAATTATTTTTCCTAGTGGGAGTTCGTAGGTTGGTAGAATTTGAAAGAGTTCTCACCTAGAACTTAAAATTTGCGTAAATTAAACTAATTAATGATAATAGAACAATTGTACATAGAAGTTGATTGGGAACATAGTGAACTTTTGCTTTTGTGTTTTTTTGTTGAATTATCATTAATTTAGTTTGTTTTTGCTGCAAATTAAATGTGTGTTACTTTGATAAAGTATGCTAGTATTGATTCTGCGTTTATTATTTCAATGTGTTATAGTAATTGATTATGACTTCAGCATCCAAGACCATTGCGGCTGACCTCAATAAGGGTGAGAAGCTGCACGGTGACAATTATGATATTTGGTACCGAAAGGTTCAGTACATCCTTGAGGAGCAAGAGGTTTTGGAAACCTTCAATCATATCATAAATGAACCTGAGCATGAAACTTTAGCTCAACACAGGAGAGATCCAGAAGCTTATCAAGCTTGGAAAAAGAAAAATAGCATTGCTCGCATCACGTTGTTGAGCTGTATGCAAGATGATCTCAAGTGTGAGTTTGAAAGTTATGATAAAGCTCAAGTTATGTGGGTTGCCTTAAAAGATAAGTTTATGGGTACATCTGCCACTAAGCTGAGGAGACTCACTATCAAGTTTGACACATTCCAAAAGCACCCAAATGTAACGATGAGGCAGCATTTTTGGGAGATGTCAAACATGATTCGTGAGCTGAAGTCGGCAGGTCACTCCCTTACTGATGAATAGCAAATTCATGCTGTTATAAGGTCTCTTCTTGACAATTGGGAGCATATGAAGATCAATATGACGCATAATGAGAATATTGTCACTTTTGATGATATTGCGCGTCATTTGGAATTAGAGGATGAGCGCCTAGAGGCTGTGAGATCCTCTACCCATGCTTATGTTGCTGAATCGAGTTCGCGCAAGACTTCAGGCTTCAAGCGCAAAATGAATTCTCAATTTAACAACAAAGGGAAGAAGACTGATCAGGCACCTAAGAGGGCAAGAAGCGTGGTGGGAAGAAGGACAAGGCCAAGATGGAGTGCTACAATTGTGGCAAGATGGGTCACTTTGCTCGTGAATGCACTGAGCCGAAGAAGGCACCCTATTGCTCAATTATTTTGAGTAATGCTTTTGTTTCTCGTATTGTAATGCTTGCTGAATCTTATCCAATGTGGACTGTAGACTCATGAGCAACAGACCACGTACCGAAAAGCATTTGTGGAGTATCGTCGGATACAGCTTGAAAGAAGATGGATATATGTTGGAAACAACTCGAGAGTTGAAGTGAAGGGTATCAGCACATGTAAATTAATCTTATGTGGTGGTCGAAACCTATTCCTACATGATGTCCTTTATGCTCCAGATATTCGACGAAACTTGATCTCTGTAGTTGTTCTTCTTAACTTAGGTTATGTAATGAATTTCCATGGTGATTGTGTTTAACATTTTATATGTAACAATTTATTATGGTTCAGGTCATGTATCGAATGGTTTTATGGTGTTAGACATTGACTATGATCAGTACAATATTAATGTCGATGGTTGTTTTTTTTTTTTTTTTAATTGCATCTTCTAGTAATGTTAATATTGATGCAAGTACTTGGCATGCTAGATTAGGTCACATTGGATTGCAAAGAATGCAAAGATTAGCTAGAGAAGACCTTTTAGGGTCACTCACCAATGTTAGTCTATCCGTATGTGAACATTGTCTAGCGGGAAAAGTAACTAGAAAACTATTCGGTGAAGGGACTAGAGCTGAATTTCCATTGTATCTCATACATTCTAACATTTGTGGTCCTTTGAATGTGAGGGCAAGGAATGAAGCCTCATATTTCATCACTTTCATAAATGACTTCACACGGTTTGGTTATGTCTTTTTGATCTCCCATAAGTCAGAAGCATTGGACCGTTTTAGACGATATATAGCGATGGTAGAGAATTAATTGAACAAAACAATAAAGGCATTGAGAACCTATCGTGGACGTGAGTATCTATCGGAGCAATCCAAGACTTTTTGTGATGAAAAGGGAATTGTACGACAATTGACTATTCCTGGTACTCTACAACAAAATGGGGTAGCTGAGAGAAGGAATAGAATCATATTGGAAATGGTTAGATCTATGATGACGCAAGCAAATTTACCTATCTCCTATTGGGTAGATGCGGTATTGATTGTTGCCTATATACTTAACCGAGTGCCATCAAATTCGGTCGCTTCCACCCCTTATGAATTATGGACTGGTAGAAAACCAGACTTGAGTAGTCTACGTTCATAGGGATGTGCAGCTTATGTTCATGATTCTTCCAATAAATATGGCAAATTAGGTCATAGAGGAAATAAATGTATCTTTATAAGATATTCTGAACATTCCAAAGGGTACGTGTTCATAGGTGAACAAGCTGATGGAAGTGTGATTGAAATGGAATCACGAAATGTCATGTTTTTGGAGAACGATTTTCCTAGTAAAGGTAAAATTAATAAGGACTTTCAATTATATGAGATGGAAGATCCTAATAACACACCCACTGATATTGTAGAGGGAAATGAAAATTTATCTCAACATGCAAGACCTAGTGGGAGTGTTGCATCGCCTAACAAATTGAATTCAAGAGAAATTCAATTGTGTAAAAGTAATCGTAAAAGTATTTCTCGTCGTCGTTTTGAGATTGAATGGGAAGCATTTATGATTGCTCAGAATGACGATGCCGAGCCTAAGACTGTTTAAAAAGCTCTCTCATCCTCTGATAAGGAAGAATGGAGAAAAGCTTTGGAAGATGAGATGGAGTCAATGAGGGAAAACTATGTTTGAGACTTGGTTGATCTACCACCAAATCGTAAGGCCATTAGAAATAAATGGGTCTTCAAGATTAAGCGAAGGGCGGATGGATCCATTGAAAAGTATAAGGCTCGCCTTGTGGCGAAGGGTTATACTCAACAAGAGGGTATAGACTATGGGAAAACCTTTTCACCAGTTGTAAGGTTTGCCTCAATGCGCCTTATTCTAGCCATTGTTGCACATTTGGATCTTGAATTACATCTATTGGATGTAAAGACGATATTTCTCAATGGAGAACTAGATGAGGAAATCTATATGAAGCAACCAATAGGTTTCATAGCTAAAGGTTAAGAGCATAAAGTTTACAAGCTTCATCGCTCAATATATGGCCTTAAGCAATCATCTAGACAGTGGTATCTTTGTTTTCATCGAGCCATAACCACTTTTGGTTTCACGATGATCGAGGAAGATCACTGTGTATATGTCAAGCGGTCCGAAGATAAATTTTTGATTTTATCATTTTATGTGGACGATATTCTATTGGCTGGAAATGACAAGATTTTAGTTATCACCATAAAAGAATGGTTGTCCTCTAATTTTGAAATGAAGGACATGAGAGAAGCTATTTATATATTAGGAGTTAAGATCGAAAGAGATCAATCAAAGAAACTCCTTACTTTATCACAAGAGTTTTCTATTATTAAGATTCTTGAGCATTTCAATATGCATCATTGTAATTCCATTGATACCCCTGTCATGTAAGGTGAAGGCCTAAGTATTGAAATGTGTCCTAAGACTCTAAAAGAATTTAAAGTGATTGAAACTGTTCCTTACGCTAGTGCGATCGGAAGTTTGATGTATGCTATGATGTGTACTCGACCCGACATATGTTATGCCGTGGGATTGGTGAGCCGATATCAATCAAATCCTGATCAAACACATTGGAAAGCGGTGAGGAGGATCCTAAGATACTTAAAGGGCACTATGGACTATCGACTTTGTTACCAAGGGAATGATTTACGCCTATTAGGTTATTTAGATGCCAATTGGGGTGGAGACCTGGATGAGCGTAAATCGACTTTTGGATATGCGTTCTTGCTCAATGGAGGTGCGATTTCTTGGAATAGTAAGAAACAGACATGCACAACCTTATCTACGATGGAGGCAGAATTTATTGTATGTTTTGTCGTAGTACAAGAAGCAGTATGGCTAAAACGTTTCTTGGAAAATTTAGCCACTGTTACTAAAGTTCCAAGACCGGTGACAGTTTATTGCGATAGTCAAGCAGTCGTTGTCTTTGTGAAATATCCCAAGTATCATGGAAGGACAAAGCACATTGACATAAAGAATAACTTCATTAGAGATATAATAGCCCAGAAAGAAGTGATTCTACAATATATTTCAACCAATAGAATGGTTGCCGATCCATTTATGAAGGCTATTCCTAGAGACATATTCTTGACCCATAGGATGTCACTAGGATTGCGTAGAATGTGATATCAGTTATTGTAGAGGATCATTGGTTTATGTATTCGTGGACAGATGTATTGTACTTATTTGTTTAGTAGTGATTTGATGTTTTATCAATAAGTACAAATCCACTATGAGACTAGCACTACACATATATATTATTGAAAAGTATATCAGCAAGCAATGATTGGCTCGCTTACACGAGCAATCGTCTCAAGTGCTTTAGATAGTACGTTGAGATGATGCGTTATGTACAAATAAATGCTGAAGAGCAAGTCTGGTACATAAAATATGTCGCCTTGATTGGAGTCAAGATGAGGTCTGTGATTTGTTTATAACAAGACCGAACATGATAGTCCCACAATCATGTATGCCTGTAAGATGCCGGATGCGAGTACTTAATTGGGTGCTATAGAAAGTGAGCTGATATAACACTTGGGCTAAACATGAGTACGTAAGAAGCACGTGATTATGTTTGGGCTAAGATCCGTATAATGGATATATTTAATAAATGACATATGCTCTTATAGAAAGAGAAATCCATTATAGCATGTAATTCATACTATATGTGCATTGTACGACCAATAAGGGAAGATGAGTAAAATTATCCTTATTTACTCATCGTGTGAGCCCTTGAGGTAATTTATAATTTACCTCAATTTTGTGCCCTATGTTACTTCTGACTATGTTCTTGAAGTGAAAGATCAATGTTGCTACTTTAGCATGTTATGGGCGGTCATGAATAGATATGGCCGTATGGGACGTGTCTAGGAAAGTAGTTGTTCTGAAATGGAGAGAAACATGAGTGCGAAGGAAGACTATTGTTGTTTTACATCTATCATATGTATTTACTGGTCGACCAATTATATCGCCCTTTGTGGTTGCGGATATAATTGTAAATACATGGTGTTTTTGAGAATAGTCAAGTATAGTCTTTAAGAGATAGGTATACTTGGATTGATGTAACAAAATATGTCTGGGACACTGTGAGACATCGATTGTTTATTTCTTTTCAGGGTTGTAGCCATTATGTCATCCCTAACAGGTGCATAATTTGGGCTCCCAAGTGCAGGTGTACTCATTGGTCGCACGGCTTATTTGCCAGTATGAATTGTTTTGTAAAGTTAATGAATGTTGAATGCCTTATATTCTTGATAGAGCGATATCAAGCCCATCATGTCTGAGTGGGAGATATTGTTCTTTAGCTAGTACGTCCATGATGAGGTGCGATTGGAATGCACCATTTCATCTTAATGCGTTACAATGGAAATACACTAATGGAGGGATACAAAGGGAGACATATAAAAGCCTCCCGAACACAACCGTTGGAGGGGTTGGCAGAGCATACAATCAGAAATCCTCTCATTTGTTCGTTCCATTTCCATCAAAGGGATAAGGCGTCCCATTTCATTTTTACAAAAATAATTTGCATTTACGCCGTAGAAATCGGGTGCTTTCCTCGTGATTGCATTCAGACCGACGTGAAGTGTTTGTGTTCGTGATTCATCCACAATTCAGCGTTTGTTCCGGGGTTAATTGTTGTTTGCGCATCGAAATCAGGTAAGTCGTCTTCCGCCGACTTGAATTCCAACAATAATGGACCATGGTAGTGAGACGCGCCTCGAAATATTAGGTCACCAACAAATTCAGGAAGTTCAGTCGGGGAGATGCACTTCATGATACTCAACAATTCGAGTTTCCTCAATGACCGCACCTAATCAGGTAGGTCCTCTGTTCCAGTATCATTAAGTGTGAGTTCTTTGAGAGAAGCCATCATTCCCACAAGGGATCCGCAATCAACAAAGAAAGAAGGCGCACGGAATTCTAACAAATCAAAACACTTGCGCCGGTTTTTGGACACGTGTGAAAACTACCTCGCCAACAAATTGCCCTACTTCCACACCCACACTGTCGACCCCCATTTCCAATTGAGTGAATCGAACAAACCCGAAGAATTAGGAGTAGAGTCGAAGAATCCTAGCCTCTTTAAGCTCCTTAGATGTAATCAAATGCTTCTCATCCAGCTGAGGAGGATGGAGCTTCCAAGGAAGAACTTGAAAGGGGTGAGAAGCGATTCGTTACGGGCGGGACAGACCTGAGGGCGGGAAAATTTTGGACAAAATTTGTTTAGCAATTGTTCTTCAAGATGACGATCTAGAGTAAAATCAATTTTCTTTAATGTAAAATTGCCCCTGTTTTAGCCTTTGGAAACAATTGCCATGCCAACTTTTAACAAGATAGTGAGTTCAAATAATTTTTTGAGATTAAATCGGTTACTTCATGACTTTATTTAAAATAAGGTTCAATCCAGATCTTTTTTTAAAAGAAAATATTTACACTTCATATCTATATTTGAAATTTTCCCACAAAAATATAAATTATAAATATCTACTATAGAATTTAATCTCATATTTAGTTTCATGCTCCAACTCTTTCTTTTTAAAAAAAGCATATCAAAATCCATGTCAGTTTGCTTAAGGTAAATTCCAATATAATGCATTCAATGGGAAAGATGTCAATTGTAAAGATGTAAACGAGGGCATAATCTCATCTTTACCTTAAATGTATAGATAGTTGTATTGAGTTATCTCTTTCTTCGTGTTATTATTCATGTAATAAATCTTAACTTTTAGTTAACATTATATATACACCGGTTGTCCTAAGTGGCGTGGTCGGTCTTGCGTGGATAATTTTAATAATATTTAAATATTTTTTCAATATATATATATTTTTTTTTTTGTTCTTTGTCTTCCCTTCTTCCTCTAATCAGTTGTTGGGTCTTGGCAATTGATCAAAGGCAAGGACTAGCGAGATCAACCTTTCCATTTGAAGCTCACCTTTGCTAGCCATTGGTGAAGGTGAGCCTCGCCTACTTCGGCATGGCTCCACCTTGTTATGCTAGGTGAGGTTAACCTCACCATATTTGGCTAGGTGAGGTCGGCCTTGTTAGTTAGCCTCACTAGTCGACCTCATCGGCCCTTGCCTTTAGCTGGTCGTTAAGGCCTGGCCACTAGTTAAAGGAATAAGGGAAGGAAAAAAGAATAAAGAAAGAGAAAGAAAATAAAAAAAATTACAAAACGGAAAACAGACATGGTGGTTCCTCGGTACTATATTCTCAAAATACCAAGTATCTTTGGCAAAAGATCGCTTCAAGTGCTAAAAATTGGCACAAATGGATACTTAAGTGTCAAAAGTTACAAAAGTGACACTTTAGTGTCACGTTCGTAGAAAAGTAGGACATCTGAGTGCTACCTTCGGCGAAGTTGGCTGAGAATCATATGTGGCAATTAAATATTAATATTGCTCGCTTACGTGGCTCGTTGGAGAGCTGATTCAACTCTAATTCACCCAAAATGACGTCGTTTCTATAATTGGCCAAAATAGAGCCCTTAAATTGGCCAAAACGACATTGTTTTGACATAATTTGAATTTTAATATAATATAAAAATTAATTAAATTAAATTTAAACAAAATAATAATAATTTATATATATATATTTTAAAATGGAGGAGGAGGAAGAGGAGGAGGAAGGTAGCCGGCGGTTGAGGGCTAAGCCCTTGCTGCCACCGCCTTCCCGCCGTCGCCGAAAGGTGGGGGAGGGTCGGCTGGGGTCGCCAAGCCCTGGCTGAGGGCCGGCAGCCCCAGCTGACCGGCGGCGAGGGGGCTTGTGTGCCCTTGCCCAGATCCGACGAGGGTTGTCACCTACTAGGGGGCCGCCACCCATTGGGGTGACCCCCCAACAAGCGGTGGCCCTTGGGTCAGCCGGGTGAGGGCTGATGATCCTCGCTGGATCTGGGTGAGAGCCGCGACCTTGACCTAGATCTTGGGCGAGGGCACGCAGCCCTCGCCGCCGATTGGTTGGGGTCGCCGGCACTCGGTTAGGGCTTGCGCCCCGGCCGACCCTCCCCCACCTTCCGGCGATGGAGGGGAGATGGCGATGGCGGCGGCGGCGGCGAGGGCCGAGCCCTCGGCCGCCGGCCGTCTCCCCTCCTCCTCCTTCCCCACTTTTTTTTTAAAAATTAATTAATTATTTAAAATTTGATTAATTAATTAATTTTTTAAAATTTAATTAATTATTATATTAAAATTTGAATTTTACCAAAACAACGTCGTTTTAACACTGTTTAGCCACATCAAAATGATGTCATTTTGCGCGCAACTCGCTGGAAAATTGCCACATTAGTGTTTTGGCCAAATTCTCTTGCCAGTGGCATTTAAGTGATCAATTTTGCTCCGATTTTGGCACTTAAGTGTGACTTTCATAACTTTTGGCACTTAAGTGTCTCTTTGTGCCAATTTTTGGCATTCAAAGGGTCCGGGTGTCAAGTATCTTTAGATTAGACATACTTAAATCTCATTTAGTCAACAGACACAGTTGTGCCTCCACTTACTAAAAGTCTAGTGTGCATCAATCCTTAAATCAGTTTTACCACTGGAGAACACTATAAATTGTCGGAGTAACAAGTGTCTTTATGGACGTTTGTGCGTCTACATTGCCATTCATTACCCAAAGCTGCAATCTATCAACCACGACTTGACAACTCACTAAGGGGAGCGCTTATATAAGATGAAACCACCCTCACTATCTAATCTTACTCTTCTTGTGCAATTGAGATCCTCAATTCCCTCTCGTGGGAACTAAGTCGACTGCCGGTGGGCCCATCCGGCCTTACCCTGAATTCCGTGGTGCAGGTTGATTCATGCAGAAGAGTTTTGGTTGATTCAGTGATTCTTAAGTTGTGCATCAAAGTTTTGGTGCCATTTTGTGGAAACACAATATTGAGATGATACTCATGTTCTTGGAACTTGTTAAGGATTTTCTGAAACGAGTCTCGTAATAATTCCCCTTTTCTATTGCTGCCTAAGGAGAGCAGGAAACCCAGGGGGATAGAATTTGCATTAGAATCAGCTCCGATGGAAATCGTCTTTTTCAGATGAGTTCTCTTCGTAAATTGTTGGGATTGCACCCCTACTACAAACGACCGGGGAGAGCATCGGATGGGGGCAATAATGCTATATTGATCCGAACCAAGAATTTATAAAATATCAACTTATATATGTAAAAACAAGCACAATTTTGTCGCATTTTTTTATCCTTTCAAAACTACTTTTCATAAAATAGAGTTAACCATTAAATTTCATGAACTACCTGAGGACCCCCAAGTTTGTTTCACTCAAAAGGATAACTCTCTTCAATCTAGTAATTTTTTTCTTTTTATGTATCTGTGAAATTCTGCGCTGGCTCAACTCCAGCACTTTATAAGGAAGTATTCTAATTTCCAAACTATCAGCCATCCATAACAGCCAATTTGGAAAAAAAAAAAGAATAAAGGGTAATACAGATGATGTATTTTAAAAAGAAAAGAAAAACAGAAAAAAGAAGATAACAAAAAGCACATTTTCACCGTCATTGCAACCATATGGTCTGTGGCTTTGTCAGAAAAATCTCATACAAGAGTTCCTGAAAACGAGCCGACTGGCTGAATTCCTCAACAGCGCTTTTTGCCATCGTATCAGCGTCGACGCAAGCAGCCGTTTCAGTCTGCAGCTCCTTCGCCATATTCTGTGTTAGAAACTCGAAGTAGACTATAATTAGAAATACTATCATACAAGCGCTCATACGGAGAAGTGTTACCTATAATAGGTGACGGAATACGATTAATAGTGTAGACAGCAGTATGACAGGCCTCCCCCCAAAATTGTTCTGGACAAGATGCTGAGATTAGAAGAGTGCGTACAATATCTAAGATATGCCTGTGTTTACGCTCTGCTCGACCATTTTGTTGGGAAGTTCCTAGACAAGAATGATGAATAATAGTACCATTATGAGAAAGAATTTTAAGAAACTCTCTACCCTTATATTCCATGGCATTATCGGTACGAAAAACCTTGATATCTCGAGAAAATTGTGTTTTGATCATGGCAACAAAATTGCCATAGATATGGGTAAGTTTAGATCGATTTTTCATGAGATAAAGCCATGTATAACGCGAATAATCATCAACAAAAATCACAAAATAACGAGAGCCTCCCATAGTAGGAGTAGGAGATGGTCCCCAAATATCCGAATGAATTAGATCAAAGGGAGCATAAGACACAGATTCACTAATATTGAACGGTAAAGCATGATGTTTTCCTAACTTACAAAATAGATAATCAAAGGTTTTTTTGTCAACAGAACCTAGATGACCACTTGAAAGCAAATGACTTAGACGAGAAAAAGAAAGATGACCTAAACGAGAATGCCAAGTTTCAGATGAAACTGTGGCTAGGGGTGAGCGGTTCCCGGTTCCGGTTCGGTTCCGTCTGGAACCTGAAACCTACCCTTAGGTACAGGTTCCTCATTTTTTGGAACCTGGAACCTACCCGTCAGAATTAAGAACCTGGAACCTACCCTGTTACAGGTTCCAGGGTCGGTTCTAGGTTCCAACAGGTTTTTTTTTTTTTTTTTTCATCAAAGTTGGTCACAGCCAAAACAGAATAATTTTGTTAGTATCACGGGCAAAAACTTCTGGAAACACAACACTAAATGAAAAAGAATTTACAGGCCAACAATTTCCAAATCAACTAAAGAGCAGCATACTGATAAAGCCATACAAAGTGATGCACTATCGATTCTTTCAATGTTGTACAAGTGCAATCTTCTCAATAATATCCTTGAGGAAAGAAGAAAGGCAAAAATTAGGGGTCAATTGCAGCGTGAGCAACACAAGGTCCAAGAAATCATAATTCGATATACCCTGCAGCACTACCATCAGCACTCAAAGGATTTTGATGGTGTGGGACTTAATAATTTTGGCTATACACTGTTTGTTCATGGAACCAACCCAGAATGCTATTCATAGTCACACCACACCATCAAAATCCTGCTACCTTAACTCTCATAGTCATATCAAATCAGAATGTAAAGCTGCAGAATGCTCGGTCCTTAGAAGCACCATGAGCACAGGAAGCATTTTTTTTCTTTTTCCAGTGGAAGCAGAGTAGAAAACAACTAGCAACACACTTAGGTTAAAATTCAGAGAGACAAAAAGTGGACATATGCTGTAAACACGTTGCTTGATTACCATTGATGGACTTTTCGAACTATCCTTCCCTTCGCTTCATCAGGAGCAGGATTCTGCTTGAGGTTCTTTTCTTTCTCTTCAGCAGTACCTCCAAATGATTTTTCAACATCCTTGAGCACAGCCACCTATCTTCTAAGTAACTGAACTCTTTCAGGACCTCTATACGTAACAAGAGCATCTTCCAATCTTTTGACTGTATTCTTGACACTCTTAAAATTCCGAGGCCCCTAAATGTTCAATGCAATTTGAATAAGTTAAACTGCGAAGAGGCCCCTCCTAAGTTTCCCAAAAAAGAGATACCAAACTAGTTCAGGACATCAATTACCTCTGCAAGCTTAAAGGGAAACAATCAGGATGCTATATAAATGACAGTAACAGTAATAGTAACAATATCTAATTAACCAGGACGGGCGAGCGAGCGGAGGCGGTGGCAGTTCGGAGCAACGACGGCTCGAACGGCCAAGCGAGCGGTGGCAAGAGGTGGTGACGGTGGCTTGGGGACAACGGCGGTGGCTCACGGCGGCGAGGAGCGTCGTGGACGGCGCGACAACTCTTCGGGCTCAACGGCGAGACGGCTCGTCGGACGAGCGGTGGGTGGTGGTGGTTTGGTGGCCAAGAGGTGGTGGTGAGTAAGGCGTGGGGCGGCGGTGTGGTGGTGGGTGAAGCAGCAGGCAGCAAGAGGAAGGAAGAAGAAGAAGAAGGAGGAGGAGGAGGAGGGGTGGGGTTTCGGCCGAAAGAGAGGGAAAGAAGAGAGAGAGAGAAGAAAAGAAAAAAAATTGGGGGGCAGGAAGTGACGTGAGGAAAAAGGGGAGAAAAGAAAGAGAGAGGGAAAAAGAAAGGGGAAGGGAGGAAGTCACATGGGTGCTCTAGGGTTTTTTTTTTTTTTTTTTAAAATCTAATCGGTTCCACCGGTTCGGTTCCGCCGGTTCCGCCGGTTCCCAAAAAAAGGGAACCGGGAACCGGAACCGGTCTCTTAAGAACCGGGAACCGAACCGGACCCTCCGGTGCGGTTCTCCGGTTCTCGGTTCTACCCGGGAACCGTGCTCACCCCTAACTGTGGCAGCACAACCAGTGAAGGAGTTGGGAAGCTTTAAGGAAACAAGCTCAAACAACCGTCCCACTTTACGGCCTATCCCAATTGTCTGTCCCGTCCGTGGATCCTGCACACGACAACCATTCGAAGAGAAATGAATATCAAAACCAAGCTCACATAGGCTACGCATGACAAAATTTTGAAACAGAAATTGATTTCCGAGAAATCAATTTCTTAATTTCTATTTCCCGGACAAGTTTCTGAGCAAAGAAACCCGTTTGATAACGACTCAAAATTTCTATTTCTGAAACAGAAATCCGTTTGATAACAGAATAAAATTTCTATTTCTAGGAATAGAAATTGATTAGATAACAACATAAGAAATCCTCTAATACAAAATAATAGTCAAAATAATACTAAAACAACATGGGAAATCCTCAAATACAAAATAATAGTCGAAATTATATTAATACATTACAAAAGTTGAAAATACAATTTCATAGAATTTCCGGCATATTATTATCCCTTGCCATTTTATTAGCAATTGTTTTCCTAAGCGTATTTATTTGGTTTCCCTCCTCGGTCAATGTATCGTTTGCAAGCTCATCCTGCGTAGGTTTAGACAAGTATTGCGGAAGCATAAATATGGGTGCCATCAATGGCGCCTATACAGCCTTGTCATTTTATCAAAAACTAGTATTATACAAGATTATCAACAAAATAAAATTAATGGTGTAAAGGAATATATGAGAATTCTACCTTAAAGTAATGTTTATGATTAGGAACCAATCGGGGGAAGGTCGGTTTATTTTGATTCTCGAATTGAATTAGTCCAGTTGCTCATCCCTAATTTCTTTATTGTTGCTCAATGAACCTTTAATGGCCCTTGCATAGCAAAGAGAGAGATTCTCTTGAATCTCTTGCCTTCGAATTAAAATTCAATATTGTGTAACAATCTAATTATTTTGTTTTGCAAGAATTTTGAATCCGTAAAAAATAAGGTTAAATTTCTAGGCACGTTTTTTATTCATCTATTATGTAAGAACTTTTTCTTCAACTGGCCATGCGCGTGCTTTTTCTAGGAGGAAAGAGCCCCATTGTTTTTAAGTAAGTACTTAAGAACTTTGGTCGTTTTTGAAAATTGGGGACCCATTCAATTGCCTTTCATCCTAAAGAGGAAGTTATCAGAAAAAATTGAAAAAAAATGCAGAAAAAAACACGAGCAAAATAAGAAAAAGAAAATTAGCAATAATTTGTGAAGTTGTGGTTATGAGTGAATTAAGTTAGCAAGAAAGCGCAAGGTTCTTTTATATGGTTTGATTTCGGTTTCGATTTCTATTTCGAAACCGAGAGGTTAAAAATTTCAGCTTCGATTTCTTCAATTTCTCTATTTCGGAATAGAAATCATTTCGAAATAGAGAAATCAAATTGCGTTACCAAACGGATTTATGTTTCAAACCTGTTCCAGGGAACAAAGAAACAAAGAAATCGAGAAACAGAAATTTTGTCATGCACGCCCATAGCTGACCCACAGATATCAAGTTTAAAGAGAGGTTGATAACCATAAAAGTATCAGGTAAGGACAACGTGGGTGTTGAAATGTTCCCTGTATGACTAACTATCATCTGAGAGTTATCAGCAATGTGAATAATAGGTGTTTGTGAGTTATATGATTTTGACTTGAATAAATTGGAATGAGAAGTCATGTGATTACAACACGCAGAATCAAAGAACCATGAATCATGAGTACCTGGAGTGACTGATAGAGTAGAAGAACTAGAGGTACCGGTTTCTTGAAGAATGGAACGAATTGTGGATCGAAGATCATCTAAAGATAGCGTGACAAACGAGCTGGTAGAAGAATCCTCTTTGACAGAAGCAGTAGTGGATGGGCGGCGACTGCACCTCGAAAACGGGATCGGTTGTTTGTTCTCGTAGGTTGCTTGGATTGTAATTGATAACAGTTTGATGCACAATGACTAGGTTGACGACAGTGCGTACAATAAGGTTTGCGCCATGAGGATGAGCCAGAAGTAGCAAGCACTACATCTATAGGATTGGAAACCAATGGAGTAGCACATTGTGCCTTTAAAGTCGCAAGGTGAGTTTCCTCTGTTAATAACTTTGAAACAACTACCTCAAGATGAGGTAAAGGATCCCTATGAAAAAGTGAGGCTCGTACAGGTTCATACTCATCATTTAGAGCCATTAGAAATTGCATAACCCGCATACGATCACGATATTCAGCAAACTTACGAGCATCAATAGTCGAATCCCATGTTGGTTCAGATAAAGCTAGCTGGTCCCATATAGCATGCATCGAAGAAAGAAAGTCATTAATAGACTAACCTGTCTCTTGACGCATGCGATGTAAGTTCCCTAACAGTTGATATTGATGAGCAATGTCTGATGTGGAATAATGACCAGCTAGAAGATCCCAGGCTTCCTTTGCTGTATTTAGATGACCAAACTGAAGTTTAATGGATGGAATCGAAGTATTTCGAAACCACGTGAGTATCTAGTGATTCTTGCTCCCCCACTCCTCCAATCGTTCAGCAAATCTATTGTCATCTTCTTCGACGGCCTAACAAGGCTCGCGAAGACTTCCAGTGACATAACGCCAAAGCTTACGTTCCCTTAGAAAACTGGACATTTCTTAAGCCCATAAAATATAATTTGATCCATTTTGGATGGTCTGAATTGGCATTGAGACTTGTCACTTGTCCATGATAGGCGATATACTAGTAAACTCAATCAATTCTTTGATGAATTTGAGGAAAACTGATACTTGTAGAGCTGATATGAAGAAAATAAGGCTGAAAATAGACTTAGAACGTCGAAATACCTCAAGAACCAGTCTAGAAAAGCCAAGAATCGGTCGGAAATTGGCCGAACCGGCCGGAAAACATTGTGAACTGGTCGAAATTTGATTGAACCGGTCGGAATCTGGTTGAACCGGTCGAAAACACCTTAAAATCGCTCGGAAACTGCGCGAACCGGACAGATGAAGGAACTAACTGGTTGGGAAATGGCCGAACCGATCGAAAAACTCAAAGAACCGGTTGGAAAATAGCTAAACCGGTCGGAAAATGCTGCGAACCAGTCGGGTCAATGCCGATCAATGGCAATCATCGACGAGATGATGTGGGCTGACGTCACTGATACGAGCGAGCTGTGGGTGCGTGTACCTCACGCGCGCAGATGGTTGACCGGCGTGTGAAGGCGTGTGGCTGACTCCCCAGCGTCGTGGCGCGTGGATCTCATGCGCAGAGGTTTTGGACGGCGCGTGAGGGCGCGTGGAATACTTTCCGGTGACGTTCGTTGCTGTTCTGGACTCGTATGGGAATGTAGAACCTGTCTATGTGGTTTTCGATTAAAAATTCTAAGAATTGTTTTCGAAATTTCCACCTGCAGTCGACGGCGTCGGTGGTTGTCGGTAGTCCTGTAGCACGGCTGACGTGTGGCTTCTCTTCGTGGTAGATCAAGGTGCTGCGACAATGGCGACCACTCTCTCAGACAAAACCTTGCTTTGATACCATGATAGAATAAAGTGGAAGAATGAATTTCTGTATATTTCAGTGTGTGTAATACTAATGATACAAAAGCCTATTTATAGGCTATTCTAGGCAACTATCTAAAGTAATAAAATATTACAATATCATAATCAAATCAATTATAATTGATATGAAATCAATTATAATCAATTAGGAAAATATATACAGAAATTCATTTAGTAGCTCCCGATATGTCTGTGCCATCCATGGATCCAACTTTGGAAGTTCCTTCTTCTGTTCGTCGCTCCACCCGTGTAAGTCAACCTTCTGTTCGGCTTCGTGATTTTCATTGTTATTCCACAATTGCCTCTTTTCACAAGCCTCACACATATAGAGAAGCTCGTACTAATTCTCTTTGGCAACAAGCAATGGCGGATGAGTTGCAAGCATTAGAACACTCTCATACTTGGGATTTGGTTGATTTGCCTCCTAACAAGTCGACTATAGGTTGTAAATGGGTGTACAAAATTAAAACTAAGGTAGATGGTACAATGGAACATTATAAAGCTCGACTAGTAGCAAAAGGCTTTACCCAGGAGTATGGCATTGATTATGATGAGACGTTTGCTCCGCTTGCATGTCTTACTTACTTCGTAGCCTTCTTGTCAGCGCGCTATTAAGCAATGACCTCTATTTCAAATGGATGTCAAAAATGCATTCCTTAATGGAGATCTCACTGAAGAAGTATATATGGAGCCACCTCCTGGATATACTCATACTCTTGGTAAAGTGTGTCTTCTACATCGAGCATTATATGGACTAAAACAGGCTCCTCGTGCATGGTATTCCAAGTTTAGTTCTACTATGGAACGCCTTGGATTTGTATATAGTCTCTATGATAACGCTCTATTCGTTCAACGCACATCTCGTGGGAGTATTTTGCTATTATTATATGTGGATGACATGGTTATTACTGGCGATGATCACGAAGGCATTACAAAACTACAGCTGTATTTGAGTCAACAGTTTGAAATGAAAGATCTTGGACAGCTCAGTTATTTTTTAGGATTGGAGGTTGCTTCTGATTCCTCTGGCTATTATCTTTCTCAAGCGAAATATGCCACTTATCTTTTTTCTCGAGTTGGACTTACTGATAACAAGACTGCTACCACTCCCATTGAAAATAATGCCAAATTTGATGAAAAAGATGGGACTCCTCTTCCAAGCCCTACACTTTATCGACAGTTAGTTGGCAGTCTGGTTTATTTCACTGTTACCCGCCCTGACATCGCTTATGCTGTTCACATTGTGAGTTAATTCATGACTGCGCCATGGACGACTCATTTTGCTGTTGTTCTTCGGATTCTTCGCTATATTAAGGGTACCTTATTTCATGGTCTTCACTTTTCTACTAACTCATCCTTGGAGTTAACAGCTTATTCTGATGCTGATTGGGCTGGTGATCCCCTTGATCGTCGCTCTACTATAGGCTATTTCTTTTTCTTATGGAAGTCCCTTATTTCCCGTCGGAGTAAGAAACATATTACTATTGCTCGATCGAGTACGGAAGCAGAATACCGTGCCCTTGCCGATACAACTTCGAAATTATTATGGTTACGGTGGTTACTAGAAGACACGAGAGTTTGTCATAATGGTGGAACGGTCATTCATTGTGATAACTGAAGTGCCATCCAAATAGCTCATAATGATGTCCTTAATGAGCGTACCAAACATATTGAAATAGATTGTCATTTCATACGCTCTCATGTGCTTCGTGGCGATGTTCGTCTTGTTCCCATCTCTTCAATTGATCAGACGGCTGATGTTTTCACGAAGGCGCATCCACCTAGGCATTTTAAAGATCTTTTCTCCAAACTCTAGTTGACCTCTTCTATCTCACCTTGAGTTTGAGAGGGGATGTTAGAGATATTTATCTTAGGATGTTAGAGATATTTATCTTAGGATGTTAAAGATATTTATTTTCCTAATTGATTATAATTGATTTCATATCGATTATAATTGATTTGATTATGATGTTGTAATATTTTATTACTTTAGATAGTTGCCTAGAATAGCCTATAAATAGGCTCTTGTATCATCAGTATTACACACACTAAAATATACAAAAATTCATTCTTCCACTTTATTCTATCATTTTGCTAAAGCGCTTTAACCGGTGTAATTAGAGATGCAAATGGTCTATCGTATGACCACCCATAATTCGTGATGAAATTCAGGAAATCAATATAATGCCAACAAGAACCCACTTATCACATTCGAAACAGATTCGCCACTCAGACCACCGTGCCTCAAAGCATAAAAAAAGGTTAAAAAAAATGCGAAAGAGAGAAATAAGGAATTTTCTATATATTTTGATATATTCATAATGAGGATTATTAGCCTTTTTGTAGGTTTTATGAAAGACTAAATAAGATAACATATCAGTTAAGATACGTAAAATCATAGAGGATATTTACACAATCTTGAAAGATACAAAAACCATCCTAATTTTTCTAAATAACTCTAACAAAAAAGATGCTCAAAACTCGAAAGAGTCTCCAACTACTATTTTAGTGAATAGCCAATAATTTAGTATAATTTCATATGGTAAATGTTAAAAGTTTCTCATAATGTATCGATTAGGATTTATTAATTGTATGAGCCCGTTCGAATAAGGTAATAGTTCGGTTATGTGCTAATAGGAACATATATACGTCCCATTTTTTGATCAATTTACAACATGTACTTTGAACATAAAGTATAGTTGCTTTTTCAACATTTCTAGCGAGTGTCAAGAATGCACTTATATGATTCTTTCAATGTCATCTTTTTCTTAGCGCAAAGGTAACGCAACATAAGATACGGCAAGAGTCTTGTGAGTACTTATATCTAAAAGTGAGAAAGCACGATTCGCGCGAGCTTCCAAAAAGCAAGTCCGTCAATTCTTCTTGTTTTCTTACCTTTGAACCACTTTTTTGCGCAAAGTAAATCATCCCTATCAAATTTTATTTAATAGCCAAACTTGGGTTTTTTATTCTGCATCTATATAGCTTTTTGAAACAAAATTGGTTCATTATATCAATCCACCATAGTTAAATAGAAGTGGAGACCAAAAGAGATATCAATAGTTTGAAGTGATTGGACCAATTGCACGAACAAAATCTCCTATCCACATCAAACACGATTATGGTTGCTTTTGTCGTCAATAATTCTAAAAGTATGGGTCCCTTTTGATTCTAGCTAAGAAAGACATATTCCGTGTCGTGCCCGTCAATTAGTAGGTTAATTAATAATAATAATAATAATAATAATAATAATAATAATAATAATAATAATAATAATAATAATAATAATAATAATAATAATAATTATTATTATTATTATTATTATTATTTATTTATTTATTTATTTATTTATTTTATAGAAAATGTAAAGACTATTGCTTAGAAAGTAATTAGGGGGTCTCAATTGGGGTTGGCCACCGGGCCGTGCCCATTGCTCTACTAGTAATATTAACTTCGACTTTAATTTTTTGACCTGATCCATTGACTTACTCAGTCTTTTTTATAGAGCAAGGCAACTCCAAAGTCCCCAATTGAACAAGGTTCATCCAATTTCTTTTCAATCTTTTCATATGGTGTCATCTTCACATACCCCAAGCAGTTCTTTAACAATTTTGCTTTGCCCAAAGACAAATAGAGACCTGATTAATACTCTTAGCTCCACTGTTGTCTATGCAGTGTTGCCGCTCCTCCTTGTTCTGTTGCATGTAATGACTAGCAATGCCACTCCAAGTAATTCGCAGTACATCGCTTCATATTGTAGTGACATTTACAATATAAGTTACTCATTTCGATTGAAGAATGAATCGAAGGGGTGTGGTGAGCAGAAGAATGAGCTGGCTTGTGAAGATAATTGCATAGTTCTATATTTGTGTGATAGTCAATACTTCGTGCAGTCTATCAATTATTCCACCCACCAAATCAGATTAGTCAACAGTGGGTTGCGAAAGGATAACTGCTTGTCTCATCCTTGTCATTCATGGGCAGTGCATAACTTCAAACACCATATTGACCCAAACAACCCATACAAAATGGATCGTGATGGTCCATTGGTCATCGTGAATTGCTTGAAGCCGATTAATTCTCCATTCTACATCGCCACCGGTCCATGTATTGTGAGGGTTGTAATCTTCCAACGCATTATTGAATTGCAACTTGTAGTTTCTCGAGCTTATTAATGACTGATGTACACTCTAAATAGCCTCACTTTAATAAAATAGAAGGCTTCTAATTATACCAAACTGTTGAACACGCTATAAGATTCTCTTCAAAGATGGTGAGGGAACACGCTATAAGAAATAAAAATTGTGCATAAAAATGAAGTGATGGGGGAGAGAGATAGATTTGTTTGTTGACGGAATGTGGAGCCAACAATCGCGTGAAGAGAGTTGGAAGAAACTTTTGAATTTTCAATAGGTGTAAAATTTCCTATGATCATGATTCGGGTGTTGAAGGAGGGAGTTGGAGAAGAAGGGAGATGAAAATGAACGAAAGTGAGAATTTGTGGGACTACTGCTATCTGTTCTAAAAATTTAAGTTATTAGATGAATGCATGATTTATTATTTAAATATTCTAACACTCTTTCTCACGCTTAGTCTGGTCTTTTGCGTAGTACTAAGTATGGAATTATAAGGGAGGGGGCCTCAGTAAGATTTGAACTTAGGACTTCCAAATTCCGATATCAAGTGAGATTTTGTGAGATCACCGCTAACCTGCTCTAAAAATTTAAGTTGTTAGATGAATGCGCGATTTATTATTTAAATATTCTAATAAAAGAAAATAACAAGAAAGATGGATTTGTTTGTTGATGGGATGTGGACCCAACAATTACATGGAGAAAGAAAGATCAAATGTATAAAAAAGATACTCTGAAATTTTTTGCGTGGATGATTTTACAGGGGGTCTCAATCAAGGTTGGCCATTGGGCCGTGCTCGGGACTCCACTAATAATGTAACTTGGGCTTGTGTTGTCCCCTTTAATGTTTTGACCTGAGTGCAGTTGTTCCGTTGATTGACTTGATATTTTCTATAGGACAAAGTGACTCCAAAGTCTCTGATCAAACAAGGTTCATTAAATCTCTTTTCAATCTTTTCATATGGTGCCATCGCCATATACACCAAGCAGTTCTTTAATGATTTCGCTTTGCCCAAAGACAAGCAAAGACATGATTTATGCTCTCAGCTTTGCAAATGTCTATGTAGTGTTGTCGCTCTTTTGTTTTGTTGCATGCAATGACTAGCAATGCCACTCCGAGCAATGCTATTTCGATTGAAGAATGACCCAAAGGGATGTAGTGAGTGGAAGAATGAGTTTGCTTGTGAAGATAATTGCACAGTTCTATACTTGCATGATGTCCGATACTACATGCAGTCTATCAATTATTCCACCCACCAAATCATATTAGTCGATGACGTGTCACCAAAAAAAAAAAAAAAAAACTGCTCTCTCTCCCTTGTCATTCATAGGTGGTGTATAACTTCAAGCACCATATTGACCCAACAACCCATGCAAAATGGACCGCGATGGTCCAGTGGTCATTGTGAATTGCTTGAAGCCAAATAGTTCTCCATTCTACATCACCACTGGTCCATGTATTGAGGGGTTGTAATATTCCAACATATCATTAAATTGGAACTCGTATTTTCTCGAACTTATTAATGACTAATGTAAACTCTATATAGTGTCACTTTATTCACAATTCTAGAGGAAAAAAAAAAATTAAAACTTTAGTCTCCTAATGAACCTTGCCACCTTTTGTTATTGGCAACTTTGAAGTCTTCTAATTATGCCAAATTGTTGAACATGCTATAAGATTGTCTTCAAAGATGGTGAGGGAATTATAAAATTCAAATATTTTACTCTAATGACTTCAGCAGAATTTTCTTCAATAAAAATAGAATAGTGTGGATGATTCTTTTGGTTTCTTAACATTTTTTTTCCTTTGAACTGAATTTAAGCAGTCCTTAATTATCAAGATGCATTTAACTCACATTAGATTTATTTTGATTCAAAGTCTACTATCTAATCTTAAGATGACTTTCTTGTCATATTAGAAAATAGAAAACTCATTAATAGCATAAATATCTCAAGGAATTTGAAATAACTTATCTAAGAAAAATCTCCAAAACTATGAAATTGTATCATTGCACAGCTAAATATATGGGTTGTTCACTGTGACGTTTCCTTGCAAGAAAAATTGGGGATGATGTTGGGTCCTACAATGAAATGGTGTCATTGGACAGCTAAATATATGGATTGTCAATTGGATGTTTACTCCTGTAACAATCTCGACTTGATTGACTTTGTTTTATCGGTTGATAGGAGCATTTCAATAGACGACCCCTAGTCTTCATTTTTAAGTTTCTCTCTCATTCGCCATCATTACATGTGTACATATATATTATCCTTGTTGATCCTCCACCACATATCAAGCCCCAAATTTCCACTGCTCGTTGGCTGAGAGTGACGCGACTTTTCCATGTAAGAAATTGTTATTAATGTCATCTTCATTTTGATGCTCAAACTTTTTTTTTTTTCAGAAATTTCTATCAAAACCCCTATAAGTTTGCTTAAGGTAGATCGTGTGACATCCCCCGAAATTCGACCCTATTTCGATAAAGTGAAATGGGCGTTTCATTTACGCGTCTTTACTTTTTCTCCGAAATGATCACTCACGAGCTAACTAACCTATCGGGTGAAGCCGTTAAGGGATGTATCGGCCGTAAAATCCCTAAAAGCTACCTAATTGGTTGGATTGAGCCTAAAATCACGTCCGATCGATTTTTAACCACGAAATTAAACTCGATTTCGGGAATCGAATTTTAAGCGCGTCATAATTCCTATTTTTAGGATCCTCATCCTCATCGCTCGTCAATTTATTGACGAGTCCGAAATTTCAATAAAGAAATTATCGGAAAAAGAAAATCAAGCCCCCAAAGAAAATAGAAAGAGAAAGGAAAATTTGCATATTAGAAGTATGCATTTTATTTTTCTTTTTCTCTCCCTCCCCTTTCCTTTTTCTCTCATTTCTTTCTCTCCCCCTTTCTTTCCTTTTCTTTCTTTTCTTTTCTCTTTTCTTTCTCTCTCCTCTCTCCTCTCCCCTTTTTTCCCCCATCCGTGCGATTTTCCCCCCAGCCGACTTCTCTCTCTCCTCTCTTCTCACTTTGACTAGTCAAGACTTATCTTCTCTCTCTCTCTCTCTCTTCTCTCTCCTCTCTTTTCTTTCTTCCTCCTCACGATAGAACCGGTTCCCTTCTTCTTCTTCTTTTCTTCGTGTGCAAACCAGGAGCTCGGAGACAACAGCTCGCCGAGAACCGCCGCCCGCTCGCCGCTTGTCCCGCCGCCGCGCCGCCGCGCCGCCGCACCGCCGCCCGCACCGCGCCCGCGCGCTCCCGCCGTCATCCCGCCGTCCGCGCATGCCCAGCCGCGACCAGCCCCTGTTCAGCTTCGTTCCAGCCCCCGTCCAGCCGCCGCCAGCCCCGCCGGACCTCTCCCTTGTCCCCCTCGCCCTCCGCCGGCCTTCCCCTCGCCGTTTTGGCCGCCGGAGCAGCCCCGATCCGCCCGTCCAGCAAGCCCACGAAGTGGGTTTCAGCCACTTCGGGCCCGCTTTTGGGCCGTTTCCCGGCCCCGAACCCGAGCCGTGCTTTGGGAAGTATCGTTCCTCGCGTCGCCGCCGTCGGATTGATCCGATTTGCACGCGATTTGGTGAGTAATCTCACTAATCCAGGATTAGTGGCAAATTATGCTTAATGCTGGTTTAGATTTAATTAATTATGTTTAGGTTGTTAGATTAGATTAAATTAGCAATTATTAGCCAATTGTGATGCGAATTAAATAAATTGAATGTGTAATTAGCAAGTAGACGTGGTCTACTAATTATTGGAAGTGCCTCGGGATTTTTCCCGACCCTTAGTGGGCTCCAATTAGGCTTTTCGGGCCTAAGTGGATTTTTTAGTATTTAAATATTAATTTTCGGAATTAAATTAAATAATTATTTATTTTCCGAAAATGCAACTGAGATGGCCTGGAACCGGAAAATTATGCTGATGACCGTGGTGAAGTCCGTTTATTTAATCGGGCTGTAATTTGAGCTAAATTGAATTTTTAGTAATTAATAATTAATTAATTAATTAATTTTCGGAAATTAAGATTTTGATGGTCGACGACCGAAATCTCGTGCTGATCGTCGTGGCGCAGTCCGTTTATTTATTTGAGCTCCACGTTGTATGGAATTGGATAAATTGTGATATTTTAGGGATTTACCCTAAATCGATTGGAATTGATTGAGATTGAATTGTTGATTGGTAAATGGCCAAGTATGTTGGCCAAGTATGTTATTTAGTATTTATAATGCTTTGTTGAATTGATTTAATTATTTGATTGAGAAATCATTGGGCATTGGTTGTCAGCATTGGAAGTTGATTGGTAACCACTTGAAAGAAGCACGTGGCTCGGTGAATTGGAATATCACCTGGAGAATGCACGTGTGTTCAGTGGTTGAATATTTCATCTTGGCGAAGAGGTTGTTTTAGAGGATGCACATAAATTATTGAATAGTTGATCATGCCTGTGTGGCGATATTGATCATGCCTGTGTGGCGATAATTGATAATGTTTGTGTGGTGTAGATCGTGCCTGCGTGGCCGTATTTCTGTGTGCCGAGTATAATGCCCATGTGGCTAAAGGAAAGTGGAATGCCTAAGAGTATGCATATGAAGGAAAGTGGAATGCCTACGAGTATGCACATAAAGTGCTTACTGTACGTCACCTTGGCGAATTGACGCCCGAGAGCAATGATGGAGCTCTGCGACTAAGTGTAGGCATCTAAAAGGACACGTGGGCTCGGCGAATTGATGCATCGCTTTGGTGAGATGCACCTGAGAAAATGCACGTGGGCCGGGCATCTAAAAGGGCACGTGGGGCCGGTGACTTGATGCATCACTTTGGCGAAAAGGTCGCCTGAGAGAATGCACGTGGGCCCAAGGTTCGAGGCACGTGAACTCGGAGACTTGGAAGGTCGTCCTGGAGAATGCACGTTACCTAGTTTTTAAATATCCCACAGTGGGGATTGATTAGCATGACATGTAATCGACGGGTTCGATTTGTTTGAAGTGAATGAGTATTTATTGTGAATTATACTGACTTGCAGGTGGGATCAGAGGCCAAGGTAAGTCCTCTCGCCCGTGCGTGCTTAGGCAGCATTTAGTATAATAGTTTGCTAATCGGGCTTAGTGGGATAGAACTCGCCGAGACGTAGTCTCATCCTGGCCTTGGGGAAAACCATTTCAGGACCCCGCTGAAGAGCTGAGGAAGAGGAATCCGAGAAGGAGAACTCGGAAGTGAGATCTGAAGAGGAGGATTTTTGGAAGAAGAAGATAGTCCCGAGAGGAGCCGTGAGTACGGTTTGGATGGATTGAAATCCTGTCTTCTTTTGAGATCTCCGTTTTGATGTGAATAGTTATGAAGTGATTTTATGGTTTGTATAAAAGTTTGGTTATAAATTTCAATATGAAAAATATGGCCCGCTTTTCTATCCCATCGTTTTATTGTCTGGGGATTTTAATTGCTTCCGCATGTGCTTAAAATTGAAAGGGTCGGCGATACATTGTCCTGGGATATCGCATTATAAAATCGACCAAGTGAGACGGATGTGCGCGTGCCTAAGGATCGGGGCGTGACAGATCGCTACTGTTGTATTCGACACCCAGACCCTTGGAGTGTCAAAAGTTGGCACAAAGCGACACTTAAGTGCCAAAAATTACGAAAGTGATACTTAAGTATCAAAATTATAGCAAAATGGATTACTTAAGTGCCAATCTAGCCAAATGCTGACGTGGTGATTTTCCAGTGAAGTAAGTACAAAACGGCATCATTTTGCACTCTAACATGGTTAGATAATGCAAAAATGACATCGTTTTGGTGCTAAAATGGTAAAAAATCAATATAAAATTTAATTAACTTACATTTAAAACATTTAAAAAAATTTAAAAAAGGGAGGGAGGTGGTTGAGGGCTGCGTGCTCACTGCTACTACCTCCCCCTCCCTGTCACCACCAAGAAGGACCATCGATTGGGGGGGAAGGGTCGGCCGAGGCCAGCCGACCCCGGTTGATCGGTGGCGAGGGCTTGCGAGCCCTCGTCCGTATCCGGCGACCTTGCCGGATTTAGGCGAGGGCTGCGACCCTTGCCAAATCTAGGCGAGGGCCGCAACCCGCCCTAGGTTGGGGTGAGGGCTCGCGGGCCCTTGCCGTCGCTGGTCGGGTCACCACCGTTGGCTAGGGCCCAGCGACCTCGGTCGACTCTCTCCCCTCCTTCGCCGGCCTTTCTTGGCGGTGGCGACGAAGGCTCGACCCTCAGCCGCCTCCCTCCACCTTTTTTTTTTTTAAATTATAAATTATTATTATTATTATTATTATTATTATTATTATTATTATTAGAAATTTAATTTAATTAAATTTTATAAATTCAAATTATACCAAAACGATATCGTTTTTGTGTGTGTTTTGTTGAGTCAGTCTTTCGACGAGCCACATAATCGAGAAAATTAATAAAAAAAATGCAATGTAGGATTTCTGGTGGGTTCACCGGATGTGGCACTCAAGTATCCCATTTTTCATAAAAAGTAGCTTAAGTATCGCTTTCGTAAGTTCTAGCACTTAAGTGTTCGTTTGTGCCAACTTTTGGCACTTGAAGCATTCTTTTGCCAAATTGATTTAGTGGGCAAAAATGTCCATTGATGACATAATCTCATCTCAGCTTTTATGTATTGACATTGTATTATTTCCAGCATCGTATTAATTTTTGTGTAAGAAATTGTGATTTCTATTTAACACTATATATGCGCCTTGTGTGCAAAATATACATTAGTTAGTTATATTTTTTTAGAAAAATATAATATGGATGAAGCCAACTTTAATTATAGTGGAAAAGTTCTAGCTAAAAGAAAAAACTTAAGATTTGACATAATTTCAACCGTCATCAAGTTTTCTTTTGTCCCAATACTGATTTAGGTTATCATAAAGAATTAAGAACAAAACCTACAAAATTTTGAATTGAACTTGCGTTTTCTTGAACTTGTTAATGACTATATACACTTTATATAGTGTTGCTTTATACACAATTCTCAAGTAAAAATAAGTTGAACTTGAATTTCCCAAAGAACCCTAACACATTTTGTTATTTTGGTGACTTTCAAGTCTTCTAAGGGGCTGTTTGGTAAGGTTCCGGGAAACACCTATTTATGTTTTTTTGTTCCTCGGAACAAAAAAGAACATAAACGCGTTTAGTAAATTTTCTCCCTAAAGATAATGAGGGAACTATAAAGTTACTTTAACAACTTATGGATAATTTTCTTCAATAAAAATAGAATAGAGTGGATAATTCTTTTTTATTTCTTAACATTCTTTTTCCTTTGAATTGAATTTATGCAATCCTTAATGATCAGGATGCACTCGATTCTTAATTCATTTGGGTTGACTTCAATTCAAAGTCTGCAATGGAATCTTAAGACGGCTTTCTTGTCATATCAGAAAAAAGGAAACTCATTGTCATCATAAATATCTCTGGCAATTTAAAATTACTTAATTATCTAACAAAAATCTCTAAAACATGAATAATATTGTTGGACGGCTACATTTATGGGTAGTCAATACGATGGTTTCTTGCCATAAAGAAATGGCGATGGTGTTGGGTCCTATTCGCTACTCCTATAGTATTCTCAACTTGATTGACTTTGTTTTATTGGTTGACATGGGCTTTTTAATAGAAGATCCCCAGTCTTCATATTTACGGTCTCTCTCATTCGCCATTATTACATGGACGTCTTTTTATCTTTGTTGATCCTCCACCACATATTAAGCCCCGAATTTCCATCGCTCACAAGCTGAGAACGCCACGACTTTTCCTCTCAATTCCAGACCCGTGTGCCTCGTGTCATTGGTCTTTCTTGCCGTGCTACTGGGGACACTAATGCCCCAAATGAACGACCCTGTTCAGCCTCTCCTCAGTGAAGTTTCCAAGATGACCTGTCCCTTTCAAACGAAGAGTGATATGAAAGGTTGTGGCGACTCAAGACTTTTCCTCGCAATTCCAAACCCGTGTGCCTCGTGTCATTGGTCTTTCTTGCCGTGCTACTGGGGACACCAATGCCCCGAATGAACGGCCCTGTTGAGCCTCTCCTGCAGTGAAGTTTCCAAGATGACCTGTCCCTTTCAAACGAAGAGTGATATGAAAGGTTGTGGTGACTCAAGACCTTTCCTCGCAATTCCAGACCCGTGTGCCTCGTGTCATTGGTCTTTCTTGCTGCGCTACTGGGGACACTAATGCCCTGAATGAACGACCCTGTTCAGCCTTTCCTGCAGTGAAGTTTCCAAGATGACCTGTCCCTTTCAAACGAAGAGTGACGTGAAAGGTTGAGGCAACTCAAGACTTGAGTTAGTGCGTGAAAATAATCATACGGACTACTATTTCATATCCATCTATAAAAATAATGACACCATCAATTTTGGTGATATCCACATGTTCGACGTGGGATGGCAAAGGGCCAATTGCTCTTCCCTCCCTAGTTATTCATTAACGAACTCGAACTTTAGTTACGAGAGTTTCATGTTTCTGGTAAATTCAATGGTCTTTGTGAAGTGCTGAAGACCCGTTGCTTTCTCCTTTATATATCGAAGGAGCATACTCCTCGGACGTATCGTCTAAGATATCTAAAATGAATGGGTATTCATGGGCTGTGATGGATGAAAACTCATCGGTTATTGAGGAATCTGGCACCATCACCCATGACGACATAGGCATGTCATGATTGTATGCTTGCACCGAACAAGCAACTCCCTAACGCGATGGCGAACGGTTTTTTCCTTAACTACTCACAACCCGTTTCGCAGAAGAAAATATCTGGCTTGTGCTTCTTTGGTTTGGCCATAAGATAATTGCAGTAGGGAGATTAACTTTACACCTTTTACATTTTACAAGATATCTAAATATCTATAACGTTACTTAATCTAATTCTACGGTGCTTTTAGATTTAATTTTTTAAACTCTAAATACCTTAAATTTTCATGGCATACAAACATTGACACGTAATTTCATATATAATCATTTCATGATTTTTCTTAAATTATTCGAGTAGTACTATAACTTTTGATGGGAAGGTCAAAGCAAACGCGCTGACTTCTCAAAATTTTTTGAGGTTTTTCTTTAAGGCGTTCCCTTAAGAGTCATAAGTTGAGGGAAGAAAAGCACCCAAAAATAAATGTGTAATCGTTCCGGACGATTACTTATTGAAAGTCATTATTTCATCCCTAAACTTGCAAAGCCATCATGAAGTTTGAAGAAAATGGTCGATACCCAGTTGAATGAAATGACTGAGTATTCTCAATTTGAATGTTAAGCAACAAGAAAAGTGGCTCATCTTTGTATTTGTGTAATTGTCGATTCTAATAGAATCCACCTTTTAATTGATGGCAATATTTCTTTGGTTGTTCTCACATTTTTCTGTTCTTAGTGCTGAAATCTTGAAAAATGTGATTCGAAACTGAAGAGAATCTTGTCAATGTGCATGAGGTGTCAAGACATGGTTGCCTTTGTTATGCAATTCAGGATAGACTTCCTACTTATTGAACAGGGATGGCCAGAATCAGTGAGTTAACTTGATTGAAAGGAATCTATGACAAAGAGTCATTTCACCAATAGAAACTACAATATATAAGTGTTAATACAGTTCTCTCCGATCTGTTATTTGATTAAATTACATTATTTCCATAAACGTTACGACTGTGATTTCAGGATTACTACTGGACATATCATCATCAACAACACTGAGAATCAATTATCCTCAAGAGATCTTCAAAGGCGGGGCATTTATACATAATAGATACCACTGGCAAGTCCATTCTTTCTCCTATGCGACTTCAACACAGGTTAGTCTTTGGATTAACGAATTGAAAGACGCCATAAGTTGAAGTAGCCATATTGCTTGGTGGTGGAATATAACCATGCAAGGTAAGAAATCCGGTATCAGTGAGATTGCAACGATAACTGAGTTATGCAAACTCATCATATGCAGTCTTGCACATTGATATTCTTAGTGCGTGACCTCAGTCTACTGCATTTGTTAAGAATTATCCTATATTTGGTAATCCTGAATTGGATGTCCTGGGAGAAGAAATAAGAAAAAAAATATATTCTGATACATGCTGACATGGTCGCGTGGTGTTGGGTCAAAACTGATATACTATGTATTGACAATTTTGAAAAGTTTGAATGTTCTGCTAGAGTGAATTGGAGGAAAAAGGAAAAAAATTTCTTCACCCACCTCCTTTTTCCTCTTTCCTGCCTCACCCAAACGAAGCATTAAAATAGTATCAAATGATCATGCCCCGCTAAAGTGTAGAAGTGCCAAATTAACCGGATAACTTTCTTGAAATTTCCAGATAACATATGGGGTGTGAATCCTTTTATGCCCATTCAGTGAGTCCTTATGCTAACCTATTTTCTACTTTAACTGTATACAAATTCTCATTTTATTTTACTCCGTCCTAGTTATATTTTTGCAGATGATTGTATTGCAAGTGTCGAAAAACATAAGAAATCACTGCAGACAAGAACATATCATTGAACTTATATAACAAGCAACAGAGTTATTGTTGCACTCGAAAGAACAAACAAGTGGACCTATGTAACACGGTTTCGTGGTATTGTATCAAAATTGATGTGTTACGTCAAAAGTTGTTTTGAGGTAGGCTAGTTTTTGTTTTTGATCTTGTTCCTCGAAACTATATGTCAATTTTCTTATGATTGTGACTCGAGTGGTGAAGGAGGAAGTTGGAGAAGAAGGGAGAAGGAAACAAATGAAGAAGAAAATAAGAAAAAAGATGGTAGTGATGGAGACTAGAGAGAGAGAGAGAGAGAGAGAGAGAGATTTGTTTGTTGATGGGATGTGGACCCAACAATTTCGTGGAGAAGAAAAATCAATCAAATGTATTAAACGATGTTTAGAAAATAAGAAAAAATATGGTAGTGATGGAGACTAGAGAGAGAGAGAGAGAGAGAGAGAGAGAGAGAGATTTGTTTGTTGATGGGATGTGGACCCAACAATTTCGTGGAGAAGAAAAATCAATCAAATGTATTAAATGATGTTCAGAAATTTTTACGTACGTGATTAGGGGGGGTCTCAATCAGGGTTGGTCGCCACGCCATGCCTGTTACTCCACTAATAATGTTAACTTTAGCTTTAATTTCTTGACCTGATCCGTTGACTGACTTGGTCTTTCCTACATGACATGGCGACTCCAAAGTCTCCAATCGAACAAGGTTCATCCAATCTCTTTTCAATCTTTTCATATGGTGCCATCTCCACATACCCCAAGTAGTTCTTTAACAGTTTCATTTTGCCCAAAGACAAACAGAGACCTGATTAATGCTTTCAGCTTCGTTGGTGTCTTTATAGTGTTGCCGCTCCTCCTTGTTTTGTTGCATGGGATGACTAGCAATGCGGCTCTGAGTAATTCATAGTATGTCTCTTCATCCTGTGGTGACATTCCCAATATAAGGTACTCATTTTGATTGAAGAATGAATCGAAGAGGTGTAGTGAGTAGGAGAATGAGCTGGCTTGTGAAGATAATTGCACAATTTTATACTTGTGTGATGATAGATACTACATGCAGTCTATCAATTATTCCATCTACCAAATTAGATTAGTCAACTACTCGTCTCTGCCTTGTCATTCATTGGTGGTGTATAACTTCAAGCACCGTATTGACCAAACAACCCCGTGATGGTCTAATGGTCATTATGAACTGCTTGAAGCCGATTAGCTCTCCATTCTACATCACCACGGGTCCATGTATTGAGCGGGTATAATCTTCCAACACATTATCGAATTGGAACTTGTATTTTCTCGAACTTATTAATGACTTATGTACACACTATATAGCGTCACTTTAATAAAATAGAGATCTTCTAATTATGTCAAATTGTTAAACACGCTATAAGATTCTCTTCAAAAATGGTGGGGGAACATGCTATAAGAAATAAAGATTGTGTATCATAAGAAAGTGACGGGGAGAGAGATGGATTTGTTTGTTGACGAAATGTGGAGCCAACAATCATGGGAAGAGAGTTTTGGAAGAAACTTTTGAATTTTCAATGGGTGTAAAATTTCCAAAGGTTGGACGTGACTCCACTAATAACGGAACTTTAGTTTGGGTCCCTCTTTTTAATTTCTTGACTTGCATGCTTTTGTTTTGTTGACTGACTTGGGCATTTCTATCGGTCGAAGCAACTCCTAAGTCTCCAATTTAACGAGGTTCATCCAATCTTTTTTCACTCATTTAATGTTGGGCCTCCTTCCGTCCACACACACCAACCAATTCTTTACCAATTTCTCTTTTCCCAAAGACAATCGGAGACATAATTAATACTCCTCCATGAATATCTCTCTAGTATTGCTGGTCTTTCTTGTTCTATGCAAGCGATGTAATGCATGAATTTGCATTACTTTTTTCAATCTGAAGATTCAAAACTTCCTGGATGGGAATGTTTTCTTGGTTATGCACCACCCATAGGCTAAAAATTTAGGGGTCCAACCATAACAATGAGCCACACCAACATGGTGTTCATATCCTCATCGCCACTCACCACAAAGTTATCTCCCAGAAATCCAATCCAACTTAAAAGTTTTTGTTGTTGTTGTTGTTGTTGTTGTTGTTGTTGTTGTTGTTGTTGTTGTTGTTGTTTCTTCTCCCGTTGTAATCAAACATAGGAGACCCCTTATTTGGTGCCAAAGCAAAATCTAACGGACGAAAGAGAGAGCAAGAAAACACAAAAACAAAAAGGTGAAGGGAAGAGATCATTAACAAAGTAAATGGGCGTCAGCCAGCTTTGGTTGATTAAGGGGCTCAATAAACTCAACTAGTAAAAAGTTAGAACAAAAGAGGGAAGCTCCCCTAATTTCAAACGTCTCTGCTTCCCAATCTGTAATATTCTTTTTCAAATTCCTAAACCTAAAGATCTGTTGGTTCTAATATGGCTTTATCAAGCTAGAGCTTGCTTCATTGTATGCATTGAAATAATTGACTTGGGATTGACTTGTATTGCCCATCGAGCCGCATCAATTATGTTCCTGGTATTCAGGTCGAATGGTCAAGTTTCGACGCGTTACCTGTCGTGAGTGCTTCTAGTGATAAATACCCAAAAATTGATCTTTTTATTGTTGGAAAATCAATATAAAGCTAACAATAATAACAGCCTTGTCACATTTGAAATGGATTTACCATTTGAAGCGCCATGCCTCAAAGCATCAAAGTGATGCTCGGGACTCAAAAGGGTAATATAACATCTAATTATCGTCTAGGCGAATATCCAATTTATCTATACAGTCTCATATGGGAATGTATTGATTAGAATTTATTTCATATCTTTCGACTATATATATCTTGTTAAAGTGTAGTTACCATTTATTAGCATTCTTCATGATAGTCACGAAGGACGCACTAATGTGATTCTATCAATGTTTTACGCCCTTTTCTTAGCTTAAAAGTAATGGCTACATAAAACGCAACAATGATATTGTAACTAATTAAATTTGAACGTGCGAAAGGATGTTTCTCGTGGGCTTCAAAAAGCAAGTCTGTAGATTCCTCGTGTTTTCTTACTTCTGCACTCTCTTGTTGCATCACAACAAATCTCCTTACGTCGTAACTTCATCAACCTCACACCCCTAATCAAATCTTATTTTAATAGCCAAACCAAAGTCTTCTTCCATATCTATACGGCTTTTCGAACAAAATTGGTTTGCTGTATCAATCGACCAAAGTAAATCAAAAGTGGAGGTGAAAAGAGAGATGTCACTAGTTTGAAGTGATTGCCCCATTGATATAGACCAATCTCCAATCCACATGAAAGGCTATTGAGTTTGCTTTTGTCTTCAATAATTCTTGAAAGATGTCTCCCTTATGATTCTTGCCAAGAATAATACTCCCTATGTCGTGCCCCGTCAATTATTAGGGGGACATGGATCCCTTCTTTATACAGCTGTGCTAGCTAAAATTTGTACTTAAGCAACTATAGTAATTCTAGCTACGCGCATAGTAAGAATTCGATAATAGGGTGGATATATATGATTTTGCTTTCAGGCGAGTATAGGAGAAGAGAGGGTATTTTATGTAACGCTACACATTGCAAATTTATACATTTTAACTTTAGATAAGGATTTTCTCAAATTTACTAGATAAAATATGTAGTGGTTCATAGTTGGGTCGATGATGGCATTATGCAATATCTTATTATCATATAAGATAATTTTTTATTAGTGACTATTTATTTCAAGAATGATAAACTGTGTAACAAATTGAATGATGACTCACCTTCGACACTTAATTTAGCAAATATGGAATAAATATCAAGTGATTAAGCGCGATGGAACGGAAAAAATAAAATTCAAAGGTGGAGAAGAAGGGAGGAGGAAAAAACAAAGTATAAACATAGAAGAATGTGTCAGAAGGAAGTGACGGGGAGAGAGAGACGTGAAAAAGTTGGACACGACTCCCCTAATTATGGAGCTTCAGCTTGGGTCCACCTCCTTTAATTTCTTGACTTGCTTGCATTTGTTCCGTTAACCGACTGGGGCTTCTCTATAGGCCAGGCGACCACACGCCTCCAGTCAGATTAGGATCACCCAATCTCTTCTGAATCTTTTTAAATTGCGCCTCTCCTTCCACGCAGACCAAGCCATTCCTTACCAATTTCTCTTTGCCCAAAGACAACCAAAGACATGTTTCATGCTCTCAGCTCCATGAATATCTCTCTAGTGTTGCTGCTCATTCTTGTTCTATTGCAAGCCATGACTAGCAAAGCCGGGCCGAGTAATCCACGATGCATCGCTTCATCCTGTGGTGATATTCGCAACATAAGTCATCCGTTTCGATTGAAGAGTGACCCAAAGGGATGCGGTGACCCAAAAAAGGAGCTGGTCTGTGAAGATAATCGTACTGTTCTATACTTCCATGATGGCCGATTTTACGTACAGTCTATCAATTATTCCAGCCTTGAAATCAGATTGGTTGATGATGGGTTGAAAAAGGATAACTGCTCATCTCTCCCTCGTCATTCATGGACATTCTATAACTTCAGGAACCTTTCCGATCCAAATAATCCATACTTCATGTTCTACATAGCTGTATTGGTGATTGTGAACTGCTCAAAGACAATTAACTCTCCCATCTACAGCGCTATGAGTCCATGCATTAAGGGTTTGTACTCTTTCAACACATCATCGAATTGGAACTTGTATGCTTTGCTCGATCCATCAGCATCGGACGTCATGGACTTTTGCACCATTAGCAGTGGGACAATGTTACCCAATTTTAGCAGCTATGAGCAGATCAATAGTAGCTTCTACAACTACGAGCTAATCCATAACATCATGGCTGATGGATTTACTCTCTACTTTGGTCCATTTCGGAGGACAAAATATTTCTTTTGCTACTTTGATCTGTACAGCTACTTTCATTTCTATAAGTTATTTCATTCTCGTAGATTGTCTATGTATGGCGCCTACAGCAGTCAAGTTTGCGGACCCAAGTACCACTACGACGGTAAGTATTGGTCAGCGATGAATTTTTACCGTGATTTTGCATGATTCTGTACAATGTTTCACTTCCCACTTTCTCTTCAAAACTGGAAAAATGAAAGAAACATGTAATATCCATGAAACTTACGACAAATATACAAGATAGCGTACGTCAACTGTGTATTTGAAAGTTTTTGGGAGGATCGCATTACTTGTAAATTCTAAGTTGAAGGAGTTGCAAGATTCGCGAAACAAAATGAAAAAGTGACGGTAGAAGCCACCCCAAAACAGACTCAGGTCAGCTGCACATATACAAGTGTCTAGATTATAATTCCTTTCCACAAAGGGCTAGAACTCCCACTGTAAAAAAGAAAGAAGATGCTTGTGCGAGCAACCGCATGACTAGCTTTTGTTGGCATAGAATATACATTTTCTTAATTTCTTAATTAGTTCTTTAATTAGTCACTTAGCTAATAATCCGGGAGACGCTCCTTAACATTCCTTAAAAAAATTGTAGTCATGTATCACTAGGAGGAATAAAATTATTAATTAAATATGGAAATCACTTTTTCTCTATATTTGTTAACATCTAACAAAGTGAAGTGAGTTTTTTGTATTGCCTACCATCTATGTATGAAGCTCATTATTTTCATTTATTTGTCAATTCACGCGTGCCACTACTCATATTCTTTTGGACAAAAGTCAACTTATACAAAGTGACGGGCTACTACTCTATTTCCTTGTGAGTTTTGTTTTCCAAACTTCTTTTCCTTTAATTCCTTCTCACACCACTCATTCCTTCCACAGGTCTGCTGAAAAATATTGCAATTTGGACTACTGGAGATTTTATAGCACTACTAGGTAAGCCGCAATGATTTGTTCTTTCAATAATTATAAAAATAACAAATTCTAACCCAATCAAAATCTCTTCAGTGTCGTTTTGTGTAGCAAAATTCATAATTGGGGTACCATTTATCACAATATTTCTGATCTACAAGTATAGAAGAAGGCACCTAGCAATGGACAAGAATATTGAAGAATTGTTGCAAGCTCATAATAACTTTTTGCCCATAAGGTACTCTTACTCTAATATTAAGAAGATCACCAAAAACTTTAAGCACAAACTAGGTGAAGGGGGGTATGGTTCCGTGTACAAAGGAATACTTAGAAGTGGCAACGATGTGGCCATCAAGATTTTGAAGCAGTCCAAGGCCCATGGCCAAGATTTTATCAGTGAAGTGGCTACTATTGGAAGAATTCACCATGTTAATGTAGTGCAACTCATCGGTTTTTGCTTTGAAGGCTCGAAACAAGCTCTTGTGTATGATCTCATGACAAATGGATCTTTGGATAAGCACATTTTTGCGGAGGAAGCTGATAAGTTTCTTGACTACATGAAAATATTTGAGATCGCTCTTGGGGTGGCAAGGGGGATTGGATACTTACATCGGGGGTGTGATATGCAAATACTACACTTTGATATCAAGCCTCATAATATTCTTTTAGACAAGAATTTCACCCCGAAAGTTTCTGATTTTGGACTCGCGAAACTTTATCCCACGAATCATAGCATAGTTTCATTAACTGCTGCAAGAGGAACCTTGGGATATATGGCGCCTGAATTGTTTTACAAAAACATTGGCGGCGTATCTTATAAAGCGGATGTCTACAGCTTCGGGATGTTGCTCATGGAAATGGCAAGTAGAAGGAAGAATATAAATGCAAATGCAGAATGCTCAAGCCAAATTTATTTTCCATTGTGGGTATTTGACCGAGTCAGTGAAGGTACAAGTGTTGAAATGGAAGAAGTTGCAGAAGAGGAAAGGAATGTGATAAAAAAAATGATAATAGTTGCACTTTGGTGCATACAATTAAACCCCGATCACCGCCCTCCAATGAACAAAGTCCTAGAAATGCTGGAAGGAGATATTGGTAAACTTCATATGCCTCCAAAACCGCTTATTTACCCATCAAATGTGTCAGTTAACAATGAAAAATTTGAGATGGAACTAGAAACACTCTCTACTTCACCGAGTGCTTCAGTAATTTCAACTAGTTCTCCTTTTAGAGATAACAATGTTGTTTAGAGAAGCTTGTGTTGTTTCATTGGAAAAGCTTTATACATTTGCCCACAATCTAGTATTATGTTGGGAGGGAGTTGAGCTAGTTTATCTCGACCCTAAGTACTTTGAGATTGTCTTCTTGTGGCTCTTATATTAATGTTGTGTTATTGTACATATAGTTTTACTCTCTTGCACCTTCATAAGGACAAAAAATTTGTCAGAAAGCCAGTACAAAAACAGAGGAAGGTGACGGTCACTGTGAATTGTCCTCCCTCATTACGTGATTTTGGATAATGCCAATGAAAAAACTAACGATAACCCGCGATCTTACTCCTATATGCTCCATTGCCACTGTATGATTTCTTGATATAGAAATTAACTGATTTTGACTTATAAATTCATTATCAAAGAAAACCTATATGTATACGTTTTGCAGAGTGGACACCATCTATCTATGCTAAAAACAATTTTATCAAAATGGAAAAGAAATAATCTTAAATGAAACAACTCAATGAAGCTTATTTTTGAAAGAACTCATAATCCTTTTTAAAGTTGACATGAAATTATCAACGAGTAATAATATCTAAAGATTACAATTTTCTCTTAGATCACTCAGTTATGGTGATTTCAATAAATGAAAATTCATCTATACCCGATATTGGCCATGGAGGGAAGGGGGAGAAGGAGAGGCAACCCTCTGCCCGCCAAAAAAATTAACAAAATTTTCAATTGCGAATCTGAAGTAACCATCGTAAGTTCAAATAGGTGAACTGATGTCCAGCCAAATTTTCAATTGGCGGATAATCTCATCGAAAATTTTATGATTTTATCTCTAGATTTATGCTGAACAAGTGTATGAACTAGAGGATCGTTACCTTGGAGAACAATCGCTGAACAATTTTTGTCCAAAATTTCCCCGTTACCACAAGGCTGTCCGCTGAAAACAAATCGCTCCTTACACCTTTCAAGTTCTAACCCGCGAGCTCCATCCCCAGCTGGAGGAGCAGGAGCGTCGATTACATCTAAGGAGTTTAAAAAGGCTAGGATTTTTCGATTCTGCTTCTGCTTCTTCTGGTTGGAGGGTCGACAGTGTAGGCGTGGAGGGAGGGCGATGGTGCGGGATCGTGAATGAGTTTAGTTTCCGGTGTTTGTTCTGGTCAGGATAAAAGTGTTGCTATGGCGAAAGTTTCTATTTTGGGGGGAGGAAGACACAGGTAATCGTGTTCTTGGTGGTGGGTTTCATGAGCTGCGAGCTAATGTTGGAGTAGAAATGGGTTCCTCGCTTTCTAAGGACTTGGAGTCCGCAGTCGGACTTGATGTCCAGAATATTGCTTGTGGCGGATGACATGCTGTTTTAAAGTCCAAGCAAGGAGATAGCTTTTCCTATGGGAGAGATGGGGTGAGAGACTGGGGCATGGCTGGACTCTTATGTCTTGCATCGAAAGCTAATAGATGCTCTCAGCAATACATATATGAAGCGAGTATCATACATGTTCTGGTGATTTATACACTCGGGGGTGATGGAGCTTATAGTTTTGGTATTCTTGGGCATGGGAATGAAGTGAGCCACTGGGTATCAAAAAGAGTGAGTGGAGCCTTGGAAGGTGTATGTCTCATCCCTCTCCTGTTGAATTTGGCACGCTGTAGTTGTCACTTCTGCTGGCCAGTTACTTGCTTCCGGTGATGGCGCCTTCGGTGTTCTGGGCCATGGAGATCGGAAAAGTGTATCAATACCCAAGGAAGTGGAGCCCTTGAAAGGGCTTCGCACTGTTCGAGCTGCTTGTGGTGTTTGGCATACAACTGCAGTAGGGGAAGTCATGGTTGGTAGTCCTACTTTCGGTAACTGCTCATTCGAAAACCGCAGTAGTGACTAATGGATGTGATCGGTGGGCGGTTTAACCTTTTTGTAAATTCATTTCCGTTTTTTTAATGCAAATATTCAAGTTTAATGAAATTCAAGTGTTTAATGATAAGTTCATGATGGTTGCTTGGCCAATTACTTGCTGTTTTATGATGAGTTGGTAATGATGATTATTAACAATCACTTGGCCAAATGCTTGCTGTGATCATAGATGTTTCATATACTCTTGTTGGCCAAATGCTTGCTGTTAGAATTGTTGGAAAGCCATTAGCTATACTGTTGTTAGCATTTTCAATCATCTTTTGGCGCTCACATGTTCAGTTAACAAATTATGCCTGGTTTTGATTTCTCCTTTCCCGGAGTTCTGTCTTTGTGCTTGTATTGAGGGGCATATTCCATAGTACCATTGAGAAAGAGCGAAATCTACACATTTATCAGCACGAAAAGCTATTTGAGAAAGAACTGCTCACACTTTGCAATAGAATAAAGGTGGATATGTATATAATGGAGCACTCTGGGTAATAACAGAGTTCGAAACAACTGAACAAGAGCTCAGGATCCTCTAGTTCATCTCATTACAAGTTTACAAGCGAGCTTCTGGTATATTCAGATGTCGTTTCCAGGAATCAAATTTCAATTAATAGGCACAAGCCTGTTCCCTTCTCATCAATCTTTTCTGCTTCTATTTCCAGGGGCTTACTATAAACCAAATTGAAGCGACAACTACACAGTTAAAACTGGGCAAGCTTTTTCGATAAAGACCGTTAGCCATCATCTCGTTGCTGCTTATCTCCATCAAAGTCATCGTTTCTCTGGAAAATCGAACGTGCCCCACGTTACTTCAGCTGAATTCTAGCAATAAACGGTGGGTTCTGCTTTGCCACCTGAATTTTGTGCCCTTCTCTTTCAACTTGGAAAGCAATGGGTAGAAATCCGAGAACTGGCATGAGTGAACCTGATCTTCGTCCAATTTCGAAACTCCCTTCTAGGGCAAAGCAGTGCTGGAGATAGGTGTGTTCATTTTAAGTATCTTTGCCTGGATTATCCACAATTGTGAGAATATGATCTCTCAAATATTCGGGGAAAGTCGCTGGTGATGAAGAAGACTACACCTCTGTGAACAGGGTTTTCGTGGACCGCATAGCTCACTTCCTCTCGATTTGGTGAATCTGGAATTTCACTCCCTCGCAGACTGGGAACGCATAAATTCCTCAAAGAAACCTGCAAAATATCAAACTGTCATGACTGCTATATAAACGAGCATTAATTTACAATTGACTGCTATACCCGCATGGCATGATTCGCCACTTTTTCGCGCAATGAGGTTTTGACGCATAAAATTTTCCTTTTCCAGAGGTTTCGGACTTGTGGATGCATTCTTTTGTTCTCTTTTTGAGAGAGAGAACCTTAGAAATTATCGTCTTAACTACCGAAGAACGCTAGTGGCATCCAGTCAGGTATAGCCTTCTCAAGGATTTCAAGCTCTGGAGTCCTGGAACATCCCCCACTTTCTCGCAATTCACCATGTTCAGCTCCTCCAAGTTCTCTAATTCAGATAGATCAGAGACCGTCTCCATTGTCATGCAGTCTGCAATATTAACCTCTACCAAACTCAATGGAAGAGGCGGAAGAGACTCGAGCTCCTTAAATTTGTTAAGCCTCATAAAGACGATGTTTTCCAATTCTCTTATCAATTCTGGAAGCTCTGCGACATCATAATGGACCCTGGTAGTGAGACGCACCTCGAAATTCTAGGTCACTAAAAAATTCAGGAAGTTCAGTCAGGGAGACGCACTTCATAGTACTCAAAACAATTCAAGTTTCCTCGATGACCGCACCGAATCAGGTAAGTCCTCTGTTCCAGTATCATTAAGTATGAGTTCTTCGAGAGAAGCCATCATTCCCACAAGGGATCCACAATCAACAAAGAAAGAAAGCGCACGAAATTCTAACAAATCAGAACACTTGTGCCAGTTTTTGGACGTGTGAAAACTACCTCGCCAACAACATTGCCCTACTTCCACACCTACACTGTCGACCCTCTATTTCCAATAGAGTGAATCGAGCAAACCCGAAGAATCAGAAGTAGAGTCGAAGAATCCTAGCCTCTTTAAGCTCCTTAGATGTAATCGAACGCTTCTTCATCCAGCTGAGGAGGATGGAGCTTCCGAGGAAGAACTTGAAAGGGGTGAGAAGCGATTCGTTATGGGCGGGACAGACCTGAGGGCGGGAAAATTTTGGACGAAATTTGTTTAGCAATTGTTCTTCAAGATGACGATCTAGAGTAAAGTCAATTTAAATATATATATATATAAAATTGCCCCTGTTTTAGTCTTTGGAAACGGTTGCCATGCCAACATTTAACAAGAAAGTGAGTTCAAATCATTATTTGAAATTAAATTGGTTACCTCATGACTTTATTTAAAACAAGGTTCAATTTAGATTTTTTTAAAAGAAAATATTTACACTTTAAATCTATATTTGAAATTTTCCCACAAAAATAGAAATTACAAATATCTGCTATAGAGAATTTAATCTCATATTTAGTTTCATGCTCAAACTTTTTCTTTACAAAAAAAGCATATCAAAATCCATGTCAGTTAAATTCCAATATAATGCATTCAATGGGAAAGATGTCAATTGCAAAGATGTAAACAAAGACACAATCTCATCTTCACCTTAAATGTATAGACAATCGTATTGAGTTATCACTTTCTTCGTATTATTATTCATGTAATAAATTCTAACTTTTAGGTAACATTATATATACACCGGTCGTCTTAAGTGACGTGGTCGGTCTTAACGTGACAATTTTAATAATATTTTTGTTTATTATTTATATTTATTTATTTATTTTCTGTTCTTTGTCTTCCCTTGTTCCTCTAGTTAGTCGTTGGGTCTTGGCAATTGATCAAAGCCAAGGATTGGTGAGATCAACCTTTCCGTCTGAAGCTCGCCTTTGCTAGCCACTAGTGAAGTGAGCCTTGCCCGCTCTTGGCATGGCTCCACCTCGTTGTTGCTAGGCGAGGATAACCTCGCCATATTTGGCTAGGTGAGGTCGACCTTGCTAGTTAGCCTCGCTAGTCGACCTTGTCGGCCCTCGCCTTTAATTGGTCATTGAGGCTTGGTGACTAGCTATAAGAAGAAGGGAAGGAAGAAAAAGAGAGAGAGAAAGAAAATAAAAAATTTTAAAAAAATGGAAAACATACATAGTGGTGCCGCGATACTATATTCTCAGAATACCAAGTGTCTTTAGATTAAACATACTTAAATCTTGTCTAGTCAACAAACACAATTGTAACCACTAGGGGTTCGCCCCAGTGGCCACCCTTCCAACATGGAAGGAGGAGGTGAGGGGTTCAAATCCCCACCTTCTCAGGGGGGATGGGGGTAGGGACGCGTAAGTTTCGAGAGTGGGTTGCGACTCCCACGCCCCGCAAGAGGCGGGCACAAGTCTCAGCAGTGAGTGTAGAGTAGGAATAGAGTAGAATTGACCAAAAAAAAAAAAAAAAAAAAAAAAACAAACACAATTGTGCCTCCACTTACTAAAGTTTAGCGTGCATCAATCCTTAAATTAGTTTTACCACTGGAGAACACTATATATTGTTGAAGTACCAAGTGTCTTTACTAATGGACGTTTGTGCGTCTAGATTGCCATTCGTCACCCAAAGCTGCAATCTATCAACCACGACTTGACAACACTAAGGGGAGCGCCTATATAAGATGAAACCTCCCTCACAATCTAATCTTGCTCTTCTTGTGCAATTAAGATCCTCAATTCCCTCTTGCGGGAACTAATTCGAGTACCGGTGGGCGATCTGGCCTTAACCTGAATTCCGTGATGCAAATTGATTTATGCAGCAGAGTTTTGGTTGATTCGGTGATTCTTAAGTCGTGCATCAAAGTTTTGGTGCCGTTTTGTGGAAACACAATCTTGAGATGATACTCATGTTCTTGGAACTTGTTAAGGATTTTCTGAAACAAGTCTCGTAATAATTCCCCTTTTCTATTGCTGCCTAAGGAGAGCAGGAAACCGAGGGGGATAGAATTTGCATTAGCATCAGCTCCGATGGAAATCGTCTTTTCGGATGGGTTCTCTTCGTAAATTGTTGGGATTGCACCCCACCTACAATCGACCGGGGAGAGCAATGATGGGGGCAATAATGCTATATTGATCCGACCCAAGAATTTATAAAATATCAGCTTATATATGTAAAAACAAGCACGATTTCGTCGCATTTTTTATCCTTCCAAAACTACTTTTCATAAAATAGAGTTAACCATTAAATTTCATGAACCACCCTAGGACCCCCAAGTTTGTTTCACTCGAAAGGATAACTCTCTTCAATCTAGTAATTTGTTTCTTTTTATGTATCTATGAAATCCTGCGCTGGCTCAACTCCAGCACTTTATAAGGAAGTATTCTAATTTCTAAACTATCAGCCATCCATAACACGCAACTTGAAAAAGAAAAGAATAAAGGGTAATACAGAAAATGTATTTTAAAAAGAAAAGAAAAACAGAAAAAGAAGATAACTAAAAGCACATCTTCACCGTCATTGCAACCATCTGGTCTGTGGCTTTGTCAGAAAAATCTCATACAAGAGTTCCTGAAAACGAGCCGACTGGCTGAATTCCTCAACGGCGCTTTTTGCCATCGTATCAGCGTCGAAGCAAGCAGCCGTTTCAGTCTGCAGCTCCTTCTTCATATTATGCTAAAGCGCTTTAGCCACTGTAATTAGAGATGCAAATGGTCTATCGTATGAACACTCATAATTCGTGATGAAATTCAGCAAATCAATATAATGCCGACAAGAACACACTTATCACATTCGAAACAGATTTGCCAATCAGGCCACCGTGCCTGAAAGCATAAAAAAAGTTAAGAAAAATGAGAAAGAGAGAAATAAGGAATTTTCTATATATCTTGGTATATTCATAATGATGATTATCAGCCTTTTGGTAGGTTTTATGAAAGACTAAATAAGATGACATATCAATTAAGATACATAAAATCATAGAGGATGAAATGGCTAGTAATAACACCTAGAGGGGGTGAATAGGTATTAAAAGAAATTTTTGTAAGACTTAGAAAATCAAATCGTCTTTAGAATATAAGATGTAAACGACTACAAGCAATTATATAAAACTATGAATTAAAGTAAGGAGTTCAGGGAAAGAGAATAGAAACACAAGGTTTATAGTGGTTCAGCTTAGATCAAGCCTACGTCCACTCTCTCGCACTGATAGCTCATTGGCTGGATTTCACTATAAATCAAAAGAGTTCTTACAGTCTCATGCCTTCGACTTCATAGTGTATAAACTCTACTACACTCTTTCAAAGTCTCACAAATGTTTGTTCTATCTTTTGAGTACAATATAAACTCAATGATAGAAATAACAAAGAACTAAGAGCTTCAAACTTTGGAATTTTTTTTTCACGCACACATTCGAATAACTTGAGAGTCTTCCTTATATACTCCTCCATGCCTCCATAACCGTTGGCACTTTCCAAAGGAGTTCCTCCAATCTGCTCGTTTGACGGAATAAATCAAGGAGATCTCGAGTCATTTAAGAAATGTGGTGATAGCCCATCATTCTTGCTTACCTATATAATCAGGATCTTAGTTTCCATAAATAGAACCTTCCAAGTTAGTTCACCTTTCAAAGATCTTCATATCGGAGTAGTTTCCAATAAGAACAGTCAATTAAATAGATGTGAAATCCAGCTATAAAGTCTTCCAATAATTATAAAAATTGAAACCTTGAAGATAATCCCCCATTTGGATAATAATCCTGCATCTGGATAAGTCTTCATACTTCAGTTTGGATCTGTCAGTGAAGCTAGACTTTGTGACTAGAATCCGATGGTTTTCAGACTTTGACGATAAAGTATTAACTTTTTCAGATATAAACTTCGAAATGTTTTGTCAACTTCAAAACGATAAATGAGTTTTCTCTAACATAAGATATTTACATAATCTTGAAAGAGACAAAAACCATCCTAATTTTCCTAAATAACTCTAACAAAAAAGATGCTCAAAACTCAAAAGAGTCTCCAACTACTATTTTAGTGAATAGCCAATAGATCAATATAATTTCATATGGTAAATGTAAAAAGTTTCTCAGAATGTATTCATTAGGATTTATTAATTGTATGAGCCCGTTCGAATAAGGTAATAGTTCAGTTATGTGCTAATAGGAACATATATATGTCCCATTTTTTGATCAATTTACAACACGTACTTTGTACATAAAGTATAGTTGCTTTTTCAACATTTCTAGCAAGTGTCAAGAATGCACTTATATGATTCTTTCAATGTCATCTTTTTCTTAGCACAAAGGTAATGCAACATAAGACACAGCAAGAGTCTTGTGACTACTTATATCTAAAAGTGAGAAAGCATGATTTGCGCAAGCTTCCAAAAAGCAAGTCTGTCAATTCTTCTTGTTTTCTTACCTTTGAACCACTTTTTTCCGCAAAGTAAATCATCCCTATCAAAATTTATTTAATAGCCAAGCTTGAGTTTTTTATTCTGCATCTGTATAGCTTTTTGAAACAAAATTGGTTCATTATATTAATCCACCATAGTTAAATGGAAGTGGAGACCAAAAGAGACATCAATAGTTTGAAGTGATTGCACCACTTGCATGCACAAATCTCCAATCCACATCAAACACAATTATGGTTGTTTTTGTCATCAATAATTCTAAAAGTATGGGTCCCTTTTGATTCTAGCTAAGAAAGACATATTCCATATTGTGCCTGTCAATCATCAGGTTAATTAATTACTATTATTATTTCTTATTTTTTTATAGAAAATGTAAAGACTATAGCTTAGAAAGTAATTAGGGGGGGTCTCAATCGGGGTTGGCCACTGGGCCATGCCCATTATTCCACTAGTAATTTTAACTTCGGCTTTAATTTTTTGACATGATCCATTGACTGACTTGGTCCTTTTTATTGAACAAGGCGACTCTAAAGTCCCCAATCGAACAAGGTTCATCCAATTTCTTTTCAATCTTTTCATATGGTGCAATCTCCACATACCTCAAGCAATTCTTTAACAATTTCACTTTGCCCAAAGACAGATAGAGACCTGATTAATACTCTTAGCTCCATTGATGTCTATGCAGTGTTGGTGCTCCTCCTTGTTTTGTTGCATGCGATGACTAGCAATGCCACTTCAAGTAATTCGCAGTACGTCTCTTCATATTGTGGCGACATTCGCAATATAAGTTACTCATTTCGATTGAAGATTGAATCGAAGGGGTGTGGTGAGCAGAAGAATGAGCTGGCTTGTGAAGATAATTGCATAGTTCTATATTTGTGTGATGGTTGATACTTCGTGCAGTCTATCAATTATTCCACCCACTAAATCAGATTAGTCGACGGTGGGTTGCGAAAGGATAATTGCTTGTCTCATCCTTGTCATTCATGGGCAATGTATAACTTCAAACACCATATTGACCCAAACAACCCATACAAAATGGACCGTGATGGTCCATTGGTCATTGTGAATTGCTTGAAGCTGATTAGTTCTCCATTCTACATCGCCACCAGTCCATGTATTGAGGGGTTGTAATCTTCCAACGCATTATTGAATTGGAACTTGTAGTTTCTCGAGCTTATTAATGACTGATGTACACTCTATATGGCCTCACTTTAATAAAATAGAAGGCTTCTAATTATACCAAACCGTTGAACACGCTATAAGATTCTCTTCAAAGATGGTGAGGGAACAAGCTATAAGAAATAAAAATTGTGTAGAAAAAGGAAGTGATGGGGGAGAGAGACAGATTTTTCTGTTGACGGAATGTGGAGCCAACAATCGTGTGAAGAGAGTTGGAAGAAACTTTTGAATTTTCAATGGGTGTAAAATTTCTGATGATCATGACTTGGGCGTTAAAGGAGGGAGTTGGAGAAGAAGGGAGATGAAAACGAACGAAAGTGAGATTTTGTGGGACTATTGCTATCTGTTCTAAAAATTTAAGTTATTAGATGAATGCATGATTTATTATTTAAATATTCTAACACTCTTTCTCACACTTAGTCTGGTCTTTTGTGTAGTACTAAGTATGGAATTATAAGGGAGGGGGCCTGGTAAGATTTGAACTCAGGACTTCCAACTCTGATACCTAGTGAGATTTTGTAAAATCACTGCTAACTCTTCTAAAAATTTAAGTTGTTAGATAAGTGTGTGATTTATTATTTAAATATTCTAACAAAAGAAAATAACAAGAAAGATGGATTTGTTTGTTGATGGGATGTGGAGCCAACAATTACATGGAGAAAGAAAGATCAAATGTATAAAATGATGCTCTGAAATTTTTTGCGTGGATGATTTTACAGGGGGTCTCGATCAAGGTTGGCCATTGGGCCGTGCTCGAGACTCCACTAATAATGTAACTTGGGCTTGTTTTGTCCCCTTTAATGTCTTGACCTGAGTGCAGTTGTTCTGTTGATTGACTTGATATTTTCTATAGGACAAAGCGACTCCAAAGTCTCTGATCAAACAAGGTTCATTAAATCTCTTTTTAATCTTTTCATATGGTGCCATCGCCACATACACCAAGCAGTTCTTTAACGATTTCGCTTTGCCCAAAGACAAGCAGAGACATGATTTATGCTCTCAGCTTTGCAAATGTCTATGTAGTGTTGTCACTCTTTTGTTTTGTTGCATGCAATGATTAGCAATGCCACTCCGAGCAATGCTATTTCGATTGAAGAATGACCCAAAGGGATGTAGTGAGTGGAAGAATGAGCTGGCTTGTGAAGATAATTGCACAGTTCTATACTTGCATAATGTCCGATACTACATGCAGTCTATCAATTATTCCACCCACCAAATCATATTAGTCGATGACTTGTCGCAAAAAAAAAAAATGCTCTCTCTCCCCCGTCATTCATGGGTGGTGTATAACTTCAAGCACTGTATTGACCCAACAACCTATGCAAAATGGACCGTGATGGTCCAGTGGTCACTGTGAATTGTTTGAAGCCAATTAGTTCACCATTCTACATCACCACTGGTCCATGTATTAAGGGGTCGTAATGTGGCACCCGTCGATGGCCCCCGAGCCGTTAGGGTCATCACAAGTACTTGTCACTCATCCTTTTACATACCAGTAAGGTAACCTTTTTTTTAATTAAAGTGAAACGATAGTTCATAGGGGTTGGTCAATGGAATTCTTTTCCATTTTTTTTAAAGGTCCCAGCGCAATTCATTAGCGGAAGCATAACATATCTCACCAATCCTCCTTTCAATAACAATAATGCAATGCACACCACCTATGCTCCAAATGAAAAGACAAAGCCAAGTCACTTTTTATTTATATTTTCAAGATGGATATTTCGGGTTGGTAAAACAAAAAGGCCAAGATTTTAACTATACTTGGCTATACGCAAAAGAGAACTCGACCCTACATGAAACATGTACACCCCTCCATCAACAAACATCGGCTATCCCCCCAAAAGCGTCAGCTCCCATAAGCTATGCGTGCCATCACACCCAACTCAATGCATCGGGCGGCGGTGGCGGCAGCATCCCTAGCATCACTCCACCACGTCGGACATGAACATATGAAAACTCCTGGATAACCGGGCCATTAGCAAGACCCACATCATACATCACTAAGACACGGACTCGAACATACACTAGACCAGGTACACTAGTGCATGAATGCTCAGTGCACTCCACCTCGACATCAGATGGCAATCCATAATAGGTACCGCGTGCAACTGGTGGCAAAGGCATCTTTCTAATTTGAAATGTTAATTCCCAAAAGGGGTGAGTACAACCACTCAGCAGTAAAGATCCACCAAACTACACAATGCGACAAGCAGAGCAATCAAGAATAAAGCACATATCTTTCATGCATTCAAGCATACCTGACCTTACAGCCATGCATATCATCATGCAACGTGCATATATGACCATGCACTTATACATGTATCATCAAGCAGCCAAACTTATATCACCAAGATTCATATCATCCATGTTATCAAGCATACATCCATGCGCATGATTCAATTCCTGATCTTCATCTTTCAATTAGATCACATCATTTCTTTTTCCAGGGACCAATGTTTGCGTCCCACAATTTATTGCTCGCATCCAACCTGGCATTGCGAGGAACCTCCGGCACACACCTTCGGGCATCTAGCACACACACTTTGGGTATCTCGTACCCCAACTAGCATCACGAGGTATCCCCCCGGCACACACCTCCTAGGCTTCCGGCACACACCTCTAGGCATCTCGAAACTCCCAAGGACATCCGGCACACACACTCCGGGTGTCACGTCCCGATCCTCGGGCACGCACACATCCTTCTCTCTTGGTCGATTTTAATATGCAATATCCCAAGACTATGTATCGCCGACCCTTTCATTTATTAAGCACATGCAGAAGCAATTATAAATCCCCAGACAATCAATCGATGTGATAGAAAAGCACGGCCATATTTTTCATATTGAAACATATAACCAAACTTTTATACAAAACACAAACCAGAGTACTATACTGACTATTCACATCAACATGGAGTTCTCAAAAGAAGATAAAATCTCAGTCTATCCGGATCGTACTCAAGATCCCTCTCGGGATTATCTTCTTTTTCCAAAAATCCTTCTCCTCAGGTTTCACCTCCGAGTTCTCCTTCTCAGATTCCTCCTCCTCAGCTCCTCATCGGAGTCCTGAAATGTTTTCCCCAAACCGGGATGAGATTACGTCTCAGCAAGTTCAACCCCACTAAGACTCGATTAGTAAACCATTATACTATAGGCTGCCTAAACACGCATAGGGCAGAGGACTTACCTTGGCCTCAGATCCTACCTGCAAGTCAGTACAATTCACAATAGGCACCCATTTACTCCAAACAAATCGAACCAGTCGATTACATGTCACACAATCATTTTCCACTAAGGAGTATCTAAAAGCTAGGCCACGTGCATTCTCTAGGACGGCATCCTAAGTCTCCGAGCCACGTGCCTCGAACCTTGGGCTCGAAAAGCCTAATTAATATTAAAAATTCAATTTAGTTCAAAATAAAGCCCGATTGAATAAACGGACTTCACCACAGTCATCAGCATAATATTCCAGTCACTTTGGCCATCCCAATTGAATTTTTGGAAAATAAATAATTATTTATTTTAATTCCGAAAATTAATTTTTAAATACCAAAAATTCTACTTAGGCCCGAAAAGCCTAATTGAAGCTCACTAAGGATCGGGAAAAATCTCGAGATGCTTTCAATAAATAATAGACTACGTCTACTTGCTAATTGCATAATCAAAATGTCTAACATGCATCACAATTGACTAATAATCACTAATCTATTCTAATCTAACCACCTAATTGCATTTAATTAAACCTAACCAACCCGTAAGCATAATTAGCAAACTAAGCAGGGACTAGTAAGATTACTCACCGGAATCGCGCGCAAATCGGATCAATCCGACGGGGGCGACGCGAGAAACAATACTTCCCAAAACACGGCTTGGGTTCGGGGCTCGGAAACGGCCCAAAACGGGCCCGAAGGGGGCTGGAAACCCACTCTATAGGTTGTGGATTTGGCCTGGTTGAGGTTGGTCTAGCGGCTAGGGCGGCGAGGGGAGGCCGACGGAGGGTGTGGGGGACGTTGGGGAGGTCGGGCAGTGGCCGGAGATGGTCGGGCAACCGCCGGTGGTGGCTGAACAGGGGCTGGGCAGAGGCGACTGGAGTTGGACGACGTTGGACTGGCGTGCGGAGAGAGATGGACGGCAGCTCGGTGGGGCGGCGCACGGGTGAATGGCGGAATGCGGCGGGGCGGAGGAGGAGCGAGACGGCGGTCCGCGAGCTGTTCTTCAGGCGACATCCGTGGCTGCTTCCGCTTCTGTCTCTGCTAGTCTTCGTACGAAACAGAGGGGAAGAAAAGAAAGAAAGCTTCAACGGTGGTCGAAGGGGGTGAAGGAGAGGCGGAGGCAAGCGGCGGGTGGCGGAGCGGGCGGCGGCGATGGCTTCGGTGAGCTGCTGCTGCTCGGCTTCTTCTGCTTTTGGTTCACTGGGCGGTGAGCGAACAAGGGAAGGAGAGGGAGTCGAGAGGGAGAGAGAGAGAGAGAGAGAGAGAGAGAGAAGATAAGGGTTGACCGATCAAAACAAGAAGAAGAGAGAGAGAAGGCAAAGTGGGAAATGATAAGTTCCGTGGGGGGTTTCTCGCACGAGGGGAAAAGAAAAAGGGAGGGAGAGGAGAGAGAAGAGAGAGAGAAAAAGAGAGAAAAGGGAGAGAGACAAAAAGAAATAAAATAATAGCCTTATTCTTATTTTTTTTTCTCTTTCCCTTTCCCTTTCTATTTTCTTTTGGTCTTCCATTTTTTCCTCCGATAATTTCTTTATTGAAATTTCGGACTCGTCAATAATTTGACAGACGATGAGACAGGATCCTAAAAATGAATTGTGACATGCTCGAATACTCGATTCCCGAAACCAAATTAAATTTCATGGTTAGAATCAATCAAATGCGATTTTAGTCCAATCCAACCAATTGAGTAGCTTTTAGGGATTTTATTGCAAATACATTCCTTAACGGCTTCACCCAATAGGTTAGTTAACTTATGAGTGATCAGCTCAGAGAAAAAGGACCATAGGCACGTTAACGACATTGCCCATTTCACTTTATTGAAACTTGGTCGAATTTCAGGATGTCACAACTCTTCCCCTCTTATAAAAATTTCGTCATCGAAATTTAAACCATTACACACTTTGCTAAAAAAGGCGGGGGTACAACTGTCTCATCGACTCTTTAGTCTCCTAAGTCGCTCCTTTAGTACCGTGATGTTGCCAGACCACTTTGACCAATGGAGTGGTCTTTGTACGCAGAACTTGCTCTTTACGATCGACAATCTGAACCGGGCTTTCAACGTATGACACACGGTCATTCACGTCCAATTCCTCAAAATTGAGTACGTAGGTCGGGTCAGGCTTGTACTTCGTTAACATCAACACGTGAAAGACGTCATGCACTTGCGCCAATCTTGGCGGCAATGCAAGACGATACGCTAGGTTTCCGATTCTTTCAAGAATCTTAAACGGACCTATGTACCTCGGACTCAGCTTGCCTTTCTTACCAAAGGGCGAAGTTCCCCTCGTTGGTGACACTTTCAGAAAAACGTGATCACCAACTTGGAATTCCAAAGACCTTCGACGCTTATCTGCATAACTTTTCTGCCTGCTCTGCACGGTCTTTAATCTGTCTCTGATTACTGTCACGGCATCTACTGATTGCTGAACCAACGCTGGGCCTGTTATCTTTCTTTCTTCGACTTCATCCCAACACACTGGAATTCTGCATGTTCTGCCATACAACGCTTCAAATGGAGCCATCTTGATACTCTGCCGGTAACTGTTGTTGTAGGCGAATTCCACCAGATGAAGCCGATTTTCCAAACTTCCTTTGAAGTCTATTACACACGCTCTCAACATGTCTTCAAGAGTCTGAATTGTCCTTTTAGACTGGCCATCCGTCTGAGGATGATATGTCGTACTGTACTGAAGCTTTGTACCTAAAGCACTCTGCAAACTCTTTCAGAAAGCAGCAGTAAACCTCGGGTTTCTATCGGATGTTATCGTAACTGGCACTCCATGCATTCGAACCACTTGATGCACATACAGGTCTGCGTGCCTATCAAGATTGAGGTCATTTCGAACTGCAATGAAGTGAGCCGACTTTGTCAGCCTGTCGACTACTACCCAAGTTGAATCATTCCCCCTCTGACTCCTTGGTAGTCTAGTCACGAAGTCCATCGTGATATGCTCCCATTTCCATTCTGGGATCGCAAGAGGTTGCAGAAGCCCTCCCGGCTTGCAATGCTGGGCTTTTACTTGCTGACAAGTCAAACACTTGGCCACATGTTTGGCAATATCTGCCTTCATACCTGACCACTAGTAGTGTTGACGCAAATTCTGATACATTTTAGTGCTTCCAAGATGAATGCTGTAATTACTACGATATGCTTCAGATAAAATTTCTTCTCTAAGCTTTACATCGTCAGGTACAACCAAACGTCCACGAAGCCTCAGTACCCCATCATCAAAAACCTGAAAAATCAGCCTTTCTTTTATCGGTATCCTCTTGAAGAATTTTCTGTACGTCTGGATCTGTTGGTTGGAGTTGCTTGATTCTGACCTGGACATCCGGTTCAATTTTGAGGGTGGCCATAAGACTCGAGAGGTGGCCTACCTCAAATTTGAATTCTGAATCCCGAGCTCTCTCTATTAAGTTCCACTCCTTAACCAAGATTTGCACTATTGACGACTTCCGACTCAATGCATCGGCGATCTTGTTTGCCTTTCCCGAGTGATGTAGAATATCACAGTCGTAATCCTTCAGCAATTCCATCCATCAGCGCTATCTCATGTTCAACTCCTTCTGAGAGAACAAATACTTGAGACTCTGATGGTCCATGAAGATCTGAAACTTTTCTCCGCACAAGTAGTGCCTCCAAATCTTCAACGCAAATATGATGGCTGCGAGTTCCAAGTCATGCGTTTGATAATTCAATTCATGAGATCTTAATTGCCGGGAAGCGTATGCAACAACTCTGCCATGTTGCATCAGCACACAACCCAATCCCCTGAATGACGCATCACTATAGATCTTGAATTCTCCAAGACTAGATGGAATTGTCAGCACAGGTGCGGTAGTCAGCTTTTCCTTCAGCTCTTAGAAACTACACTCGCACTTGTCTGACCATACAAATTTCTCTTCTTTCTTCAGGAGCTTTGTTAGAGGCGATGCTATTGATGAGAATCCTTTCACAAACCGTTTGTAATAACTTGCTAACCCCAGAAAACTTCTGATCTCTATCACTATTGATGGTCTCGGCCACTTGATCACGGCTTCTATCTTGCTCGAGTCGACGGAGATTCCTTCTCCGGAAATCACATGACCTAAGAAAGCAACACGGTTTAACCAAAACTCGCATTTGCTAAACTTAGCATACAGCTGATGAGTTCTTAAGGTTTGGAGTACTACTCTAAGATGATTCTCATGCTCTTCATCACTTCTTGAATAGACCAAAATGTCATTAATGAACACGATCACAAACTGATTTAGATATTCCTTGAACACTCTGTTCATCAAATTCATAAAGGCGGCTGGAGCATTCGTCAACCCAAACGGCATCACTGTAAACTCGTAATGACCATACCGGGTACGAAATGCCGACTTAGGAATATCCTCCTTCCTAATTCTCAGCTAATGATATCCTGTCATCAAGTCGATCTTTGAGAATATTGACGCTCCTTGCAGTTGATCAAACAAGTCATCTATCCTCGGCAATGGATACTTGTTCTTGATTGTTACCTGATTGAGCTGCCGATAGTTGATGCACAAATGCAACAAACCATCTTTCTTCTTAACAAACAGAACTGGTGCTCCCCAAGGTGATGCACTAGGACGAATATATCCCTTATCCAGTAATTCTTGCATCTACACCTTTAGTTCCTTCAACTCAGATAATGCCATTCGATAAGGTGCCTTTGAGATCGGTTCTGTCCCTGGTGCTAGTTCAATAACAAATTCAATCTCTCTTTCTAGCGGTACCCTGGCAATTCTTTTGGAAAGACATCTCGAAACTCCTGTACCACTGCAATATCTGCCATTTTTAGCTCCTCAACTGTCGTATCTACGACAGTTGCTAAGTACCCTTGGCAACTCTCGTCTAACAAACGAGTTGCTTCCGGCGACGAGATTAAGGAAATCGAAGGTCCTCCTCGATTTCCAACAAACTCAAAGCTCTTATCCCCTAATGGGTCAAACTGAATCTCCTTGCGATAGCAGTCAATTTTAGCTCGTTGATTGGTGAGCCAGTCCATGCCAATTATCAAATCAAAATTATACATGGCTAGGACTAACAAGTCAATTTTCCCCACTCTCTCACCAATCTCTAACTTGCACCTTGAACATCCCAAAATAGCAATTACTTTATCTTTCAAGGGTGTAGATATGCAAATTACCAACTCCAACAATACGGGACTCAACCCTAGTATCCTAATATATTGTTCGGCAATGAAGGAATGGGTTGCTCCCGAATCAAACAAAGCATAAGCAGGTTGGTCGTTGAGCGAGACCGTATCTGTGATCACGCCAGGCGCAGCTTCTGCCTGACCTTGGGTAATCGCGTACACGGTGCCCTGAACTGGAGGTCTCTGCTATCCTCCCTGCGGCGCATTTTGAGGGGCATACCCTTCTATCTGTCTCATCGGTGGCGGTGGCGGCGGCAACTGAGGTTGTCCTCTTTGCTTCTTTGTACAGTATCTGGCTATGTGACCCTGTTGGCCACATTCGAAATATGCACTCATCCTAGTTGGGCACGGTGCTGTCCCATGTCTTCTCCCACACAAGCGACACGCATCACTTTTAATAGGTCATGACCTATTAAATCCACTCTTATTGTTGGGCGGGCCTTGGAATCTATTTCCAAACATCGGCCTCTTTCTTTGGGGGATGTTGTCTCTATGAGAGCTAAACCTCGATCTAGCTGAGGCTGCTTGCTTCGATATACCTCTCTCTATCATCTGAGCCCGATGGTAGACTTCACGATAATCTACCAAATCCAATGGTAGTAGAGGTTGTTTCAGTTCTGTACGAAGACCATTCCTAAATCTCCGAGCTTTCTCCTCGAGGTCCTCAATCAATCTTGGGGCATACTGAGATAGTTCAGCAACTTAACCCCATACTGATCGACAGTCATCGATCCTTGGCGAAGGCGTTGGAACTCCTCCATCTTCAACTCTCGGGCAGCACTCGAAAAATATTGATCATTAAAAGCTCTGAGGAAGGTGTCCCACACCCTTGGTACTCCTTCCGGGAACATAGCATCCTTGGTGGCTTTCCACCAAATGTTGGCATTATCTTGAAGTTGATACACAGCTAGTATCACCTTTTCTTATTCATTACACATCAAGACTGCAAATGCTTTCTCCATATCTTGCACCCACTGTGATGCGGCCTCAGGGTCTCCAGTACCCCTAAACCTTGGTGGATCGAGCCTTAGAAAGTGCCCCACTAACTTACTTATTGGTCTTTCTGCGACCACTATCCCTGGCTAACCTTCGACGTTCACTGTAGGTGAAACTATGGCAGGTACGACTGTAGGTGCGGTGGCAGGAGCGACCTGAGTAGCGACGGCAGCTACGGCATTAGCAGTGGCCTGAGCGGCGGCTTCGACTGTTGCAGCTTGCTGATCCATTCTGGTTCCCAAAACTTCCAAGACACGCAAGATCCCATCCACCCTGGGATCATTAGGGGCTGCTACCCCGACATCTATGACAGGTGGATTCACTCCACTCGCGCTAGCCTGTGTTGACGCTCGACCACGTCCGCCTCGGGTCCTGACACGAGTCGGAGCTCTACCCCGAATAACGGCCCTACTGGTCCTCTTTGCAGGAGTCCTCGGCTCCTGGTCACTCATGGCTCAGCTTACAACTGACTTGCTTCCAATTCACAACGAATTAGAAACTGAGTGACCTAAACAACAAGCAATTCTAGCACTCAGTTAACATAGACATGCACCGGCATGAATTTAAAGGCCTTTCCTACTAACTATCCCATGGTCATCGCTCCTTATCACTCCAAACTTGAACTTCGCTCTGATACCACAAAAAGGGAATGTCACGCCCCGATCCTCGGGCATGCACACATCCTTTTCTCTTGGTCAATTTTAATATGCGATACCCCAGGACTATGTATCGCAGACCCTTTCATTTATTAAGCACATGCGGAAGCAATTATAAATCCCCAGACAATCAATCGATGGGATAGAAAAGCACGGCCATATTTTTCATATTGAAACATATAACCAAACTTTTATACAAAACACAAACTAGAGTACTGTACTGACTATTCACATCAACATGGAGTTCTCAAAAGAAGATAAAATCTTAGTCCATCCGGATCGTACTCAAGATCCCTCTCGGGATTATCTTCTTCTTCCAAAAATCCTTCTCCTCAGGTTTCACCTCCGAGTTCTCCTTCTCAGATTCCTCCTCAACTCCTCATCGGGGTCCTGAAATGTTTTCCCCAAACCGGGATGAGACTACGTCTCAGCAAGTTTTACCCCACTAAGGCCCGATTAGCAAACCATTATACTATAGGCTGCCTAAACACGCACATGGCAGATGACTTACCTTGGTCACAGATCCCACCTGCAAGTCAGTACAATTCACAATAGGCACCAATTTACTCCAAACAAATCGAACCGGTCGATTACATGTCACACAATCATTTTCCACTGAGGAGTATCTAAAAACTAGGCCACGTGCATTCTCTAGGACGACATCCTAAGTCTCCGAGCCACGTGCCTCGAACCTTGGGCCCACGTGCATTCTCTAAGGCGACCTCTTCGCCAAGGTGGTACATCAAGTCACCGAGCCACGTGCCCTTTTAGATGCTATTTCCGAATACTGGACCCACGTGCATTCTCTAAGGCACTCATTCACCAAGGTGACGCATCAGATCACTGAGCCACGTGTCCTTTTTACGATGCCCGGGCCCACATGCCTTCTCTTAGGTGCTATCTCACCAAAGTGATGCATCAATTCACCGAGCCACGTGGCCTTTTAGATGCCCAACTCTGTCACCGAGCCACGTGCATTCTCTAGGAAGACCTACCGAGTCTCCGAGCCACGTGCATTCTCTTAGGCGACCTCTTCGCCAAGATGACATATTCAATCACTGAATTCACGTGCATTCTCCAGGTGATATTCCAATTCACCGAGCCCACGTGTTTTCTTTCAGGTGATAACCAATACCCAATGATTTCTCAATCAAATAATTAACAATCAACTCAATATGAACATACCATAAAATTCACAATTTAATTCAATTCCATACAAATTGCAGCTCAATTAAATAAACGGACTGCGCCACGACGATCAGCATGAGATTTCGGTCATTGGCCATCTCAATCTTAATTTCCAAAAAATAATTAATTAATTAAATAATTTCGAAAATTAATTAATAAATATTAAAAATTCCATTTAGCTCAAAATAAGGCCCGATTAAATAAACGAACTTCACCATGATCACCAGCATAAAATTCCGGTCACGGGCCATCCCAGTTTGAATTTCCGGAAAATAAATAATTAAATAATTAATTTCGAAAATTAAATAATTAATATTAAAAATTCAATTTAGCTCAAAATAAAGCCCGATTAAATAAACGAACTTCACCACAGTCATCAGCATAATATTCCGGTCACTGGTCATCCCAGTTGAATTTTCGAGAAATAAATAATTATTTAATTTAATTCCGAAAATTAATATTTAAATACCAAAAATTCCACTTAGGCCCGAAAAGCCCAATTGAAGCCCACTAAGGGTCGGGAAAAATCCCGAGATGCTTTCAATAAATAGTAGACTATGTTTACTTGCTAATTGCACAATCAAGATGTCTAACATGCATCACAATTGACTAATAATCACTAATCTATTCTAATCTGATCACATAATTGCATTTAATTAAACCTAACCAACCCCTAAGCATAATTAGCAAACTAAGCAGGGACTAGTAAGATTACTCACCGGAATTGTGCGCAAATCGGATCAATTTGACGAGGGTGACGCGAGGAACAATACTTCCCAAAGCACGGCTTGGGTTCAGGGCCCGGAAACGACCTAAAACGGGCTCGAAGGGGGCTGGAAACCCACTCCGTGGGTTGTGGATTTGGCCTGGCCTCCGACAGCTAGGGCGGTGAGGGGAGGCCGGCGAAGGGTGAGGGGGACGCCGGGGAGGTCGGGCGGTGGCCGAATAGGGGCTGGGCAGAGGCGACTGGAGCTGGATGATGTTGGACTGGCGTGCAGAGAGAGATGGATGGCAGCTCGGTGGGGCGGTGTATAGGTGAACGGCGGAACAGCAGCGGGCGGAGGAGCAGACGGCGGTCCGGCGAGCTATTCTTCAGGCGACGTCCGCTGCTGCTTCCGCTTCTATCTCTGCTGGTCTTTGCACGAAACAGAGGGGAAGAAAAAAAAGAAAGCTTCAACGGTGGCTGAAGGGGGTGAAGGAGAGGCGGAGGCAAGCGGCTAGCGGCGGAGCGGGCGGTGGCGACGGCTTCGGCGAGCTGCTGTTGCTCGGCTTCTTCTGCTTCTGGTTCACTGGGCGGTGAGTGAACAGGGGAAGGAGAGGGAGTCGAGAGGGAGAGAGAGAGAGAGAAGATAAGGGTTGACCGGTCAAAACAAGAAGAAGGGAGAGAGAAGGCAAAGTGGGAAATGGCAAGTTCGATGGGGGTTTCTCGCACGAGGGGAAAAGAAAAAGGGAGGGAGAGGAGAGAGAAGAGAGAGAGAAAAAGAGAGAAAATGGAGAGAGACAAAAAGAAATAAAATAATAGCCTTATTCTTATTTTTTTCTCTTTCCCTTTCCCTTTCTATTTTCTTTTGGTCTTCCATTTTTTCCTCCGATAATTTCTTTATTGAAATTTCGGACTTGTCAATAATTTGACGGACGATGAGACAAGATCCTAAAAATTGAATTGTGACACGCTCGAATACTCGATTCCCGAAACCAAATTAAATTTCATGGTTAGAATCAATCAAACGCGATTTTAATCCAATCCAACCAATTGAGTAGCTTTTAGGGATTTTACTGCAGATACATCCCTTAACGGCTTCACTAAATAGCTTAGTTAATTCGTGAGTGATCAGCTCAGAGAAAAAGGACCATAAGCACGTTGACGACATGCCCATTTCACTTGATTGAAATTGGGTTGAATTTCAGGATGTCACGCCAGGCATCCGACACACACCTCCGGGCATCCCAATACTCCCGGGGCATTGTCGGCTCACACATCCGAGCCTTGTTATTATCTCAATTTATATTCACACATGTATCTCAATTTCCACATGGCATTAGATGCAACAATATCAAGGGTCTCAACCAGCTTTTTGACATCATATAACATGTCATAAATCACCACATATGCAACAAAATCAACCACTCAAAACATTACATCACATGGAAAATTTCATTTATTTTTGAAAACGCATCAATTTTCGGATAAAAACAGAATGCACTCCTTTAGTCAAAACTCTAGAAAAATTAGTAAATAGTATTAATAAATTCTGAAAACTTGACACATTATAGATGAGACCTAAAGGCAGATATCTCATGAAGAACACCATACCAAAAGAATCTCACACAAAACAGTACGGTCTATGCATCACTGTTTTCAAAATTTCAACATTTCAGCTTGCACAGTTTTGGAAGTAATTTAAATTAAATACCCAAATAAACTCCAAAAATTCTGAAATTAAATATATGTTATATAAAATTCCTAAAGGTAAATATCTCTTGAAGAAATCGAAACCCAAATCGTTCTAGATTAATAGATATAGACGATTATTTCCTCCTGTTCTCGGTGTCGTTTTTCCAGATCATCTTCTTTCAAAGGAAACTCGTTTCACCGACCTACATATGTGCGTTTCTTCTAAATTTTCAGTATGTTATTCCTCAGAATATTACCTATAACTTTAATTGAGGACACACAATCAAATTGTAACTGGATGATTTTATAAAAATCACAGAATCATACTAAGTTGAAGTAGCACTTTCCCAGATCCAGTTTCTTCAAAGGACAACGATTTCACAGACCTATTTTTGTTCAATTCCTCTAAATTTTTGATATGTTTTACCTCAAGAAGTTCTCTACATATTTCATTAAGAAATAAAAGTGAGATTTCCACAGGAAAACTACTTTACAGTCCACGAAATCACTGAAGGTCAGCACAACAAATTCCAGATCTAATTTCTCCAACGGAAAATCGTTTCACTAAGCAATATTTGTCCGTTTTATCTCAAATTTTAGTATGTTATTCCTTAAGATGTTCTCTACAGCTTTCATTAAGAGATCAAATCAATATTCTAACTAAAAAGTCGTATGCAGCTCACAAACTCATGAAGGGTTGAACTAATTTTTCCAGAAAACAGCATGCTAGGCCAACAAATTTCTCCCCAAAGCTTCGAAATCTCATCACTTCCACCACAACCAAAATTCACCATTTCTACACACACATCACACAGCAAGCAAAGGGTAGATTTTAGGACTCTACTTGCCTCAAACTCGAGCACAAACACAGCGACAAACTGTGAGCAAGGCGGCGAACGAACGGCGGCGACGAACTCCTCCTTCTTCCTCTTCTTCTCTCGCACGCTCGCTCTCCCTCTCTCGGGCGGTAACTCTCTCTCTCTTTCCCCCTTTCTCTTCGTGCGACACCCCTCTCTTTCTCTCCCTTTCCTCGCCTAATTCGCCCCCCTCTTCCTCTCTTATTTCCTTCCCTTCATCATTAGCCATCATTTGATTTTGCATGGTTTGCTACACTTGGCTACTAGGAAAGGACACTTGGCATTTTTCCGTGCAAGAGGGGCTTCATCCGGCTGGGCTTGGGCCAGCCTTGGTCGACGGCCCAATGGGGCTTCATGGGCCGGCCTTTTGGCCCACTTTACGCTCAACACTCTTGGGCCTAAAGTCCAAACTTAAATGGCCCAAAATTTTCTTAATTGAGTCCATGTTGACTTTTAATAATTAACCTTAATCCTCTCTTATATAAGTATCAAATTATAATTTCATATGGCCATAAAACTTGTAATCATAAATCCATAAATTCCAATTTATATAACACATGGCCAATGATAGAATTTTCTTTCCTATCAAATAATTATCCATCAAAAGCTTGGCCATAAATCTTATTGTAAATTGTGGATCAAATGGCTACAATATAACTTGATGGTGAGATAGCTAGTATAAACACCTAGAGGGGGGGTGAATAGGTGTATAATAATTTTTCGAGATAAGTGAGCAATACGAGATAAACAATAGAAAGGAAGTTCTCCTTTGGTTAACAAAACAAATTATGATCAAAGTAAAGCAGAGAGTATGAAAGAGAAAATTGAACACAAGGTTTATAGTGGTTCGGCTTAATCCAAGCCTACGTCCACTCTTCCGCACTGACAGCCCACCGGCTGGATTTCACTATGAACAAAAGAGTTGTTACAGCAAAGTTCTCCCTTGATTCCACCGCGTAGATACTCTACCACACTTCCTCAAGGTTTCTCAGAATATAGACTCTCTTTTGCGTACAAGATTTCACTCAGCAAATGAATTGACTAAGAACAAGGAGCTTCAGACTTTGGAATTCTTCTATCGCGCACACACTCGAACAACTGGAACGTCTTCCTTATATACTCTTTTATGCCATCATACCCGTTGGCACTTACCAAAGGAATTCCTTCAATCTACCCGTTGGACGGAATCAATTAGGAAGATCATTCGAGCTATTAAAGGAACATGTCGATAGCCCATCAATCCTGTTCGCCTATACAATCAGGATCTCAGTTTCCATAAATAGAACCTTCCAAGTATACTTCGCCAATCATCGGATCCTTAACCTTCGAATCAATCATGATCAAATAAAGGATTTCATTATGTCATATCCAGCCAAGATATCTTCTCCAGTCGATAAGGTCACATTCTTAATGAAACACTCAGTTCTGGATAGCCCTTCTTCAACGGATTAGAAATTGTCAATGAGAATAAACTTTGAGTCTTGAGGCTGGCAGTCTGGAGGTCTTCAGACTTTAAATAGTAGAGTTTGCAAATCTTCAGACTAGACTGATAGAAACGTTTTGTCAGCTTCGAAATACTTCACGAAGATTTCTCCAACAATCTTCCCCTTTTTGATGTTGACAAAACTTTCCTGCAGATTTGGATAACTTTGACCAGCAAAATATTACTCAAATAAATATGGATATCTTATAAAGATAAATGGCTTAATGATAACACTAGAATCTGCAACCACAGAAAATAAGTTAGTCTTGCATGTGAGTAAAGCCATTCATAAGATATCAAAAGTACTTAATATAAGCAGTCAAATCCAAATCCCAAAAATTCAGTCCACATCCAGATACAAAAGTCAAGTTAAACATCAAAACAATCCAAAATTTCAAAAAGTTTAAGGTTCAAAGTTTTCAAATCTCGCATCTCTCCCCCTTCTTGTCAGCATAAAAAAGGTTGAGATGGAAATAGAATAGAGTCAAGATTGCTTGGGAACACGAACAAGTTGGAAATCTCCCATTGATTGGACAATGCCTTCCAGCTTTTTCAATTCCTCCTTCAGTTGAGCTACATCTTTACCCTTAGCATTTGCTTGAATCTGAAGAGCAAGGGCTTTGATCTCATCATTCAAAGAAACTGAAGAAGCTTGACCTGCATTTTGCAAATTCTGAACTTCGCATCCCAGAGCATATATCTGACCTCGCATTTCCAAGAGAACATCAAGAATTCTGCGAAAATCTGCTGAATTATCAGTCTCGCGCGGCTTCGCACGATCAGATGGAGTAAAGACATATGATGGCAAATCAGCATAGTCACGCAGATTCGGCGATGAAACATCATGTCCCTCCTCAGGAAATTGAGAGGCATAAATGTCCTCTAGATCTGCTGGAGAGCGACTGACTCCCTCACTGGTAGCAGGATATGAGGACATTCCTCTTTTCTCATGGTCTCCCCATGTTTCCATGCCTCCAGGTGGAGAAGAGTGTTCCTCATGTTCTCCTTCCTCTTGATCTTTTTCTCTTCTTCTTCTTTTTCAATTCTTTCCTCCTCGGATCTCTTTCTTCTTCTTCTCTCTCCTCTGTTTCTTTCTCCTTTGCGTCTTTCTCTTTTGCTTCCAAATCTTCTCTTTCTTCGGTCCTGTGTTCTGAGTCTTTCTCTTGTCGTTCCTTTGATTTTGGAACAGAACGGCTCAGGTTCTTTAATGCCATCAGAAATGGTGATGTCTTCCTCATCATCTTCATCCTCAACGATGAGAGCTCTTCTTTTTTTGGATGGAGCAACTATGGGCTCCTTCCCTTTTCTTTTTGCTGCCGAAGAGATTTGATGAGTTTTGACAGGGGTTTTCTCCTTGAATTTCTCCAACACCTTGCTGAGTTCCTTCAGACGCATTTTAGTCACCATTTTCAGTCCCACCACCATTTGATCACAAGATCAAACATAGAGAATTTGTGGAGGCTGAACATTCAAATGTCTGAATAACTTTGTCACAAGACCTGGATAAGGAAGTTGACATTTGTCCTTCACCACTGCTCTATACATGTGGAACATAATAGTGTGAGGAAGAGAAAACTTTTTCCCAGCAATGATGGCATACATTAGCTTTGCCTCTGAGTTTGAAACATCAGTCTTTGAAGTAGATTTTGGTCTGAGGCAATTAATGACAATCTTGTGAAGCAGAATGTTAAATGCGCTCATCCTCAAGTAGGAAATCTTTTCCTCTATCCTTCTATCTTTAACAAGTTCCAACGTAGCACGAGCAATAGAGACATTGATAGGTTGATATCTCCCTCTCTCAACCCCAATGACATCAGCCCAACATATTTACATCCATCACATAGTCTTGATCTCGGACACTAAAAGAGAATCTATTCGCATCCAAGAAACTGAGATTTGAATAGAAATATGCAGTGAGTTCAGCATAGGCTTCTGTAGAGTCAGAACATAACTGTTCAAATTGAAGAAGACTAAATTTTTCCCTTAAATAAACATTCACAGTATCAAGGAAATCAAAATCCACACTTCTAGGGTTTATCACTCCACGCTTCAACAACTTAGAGTATAAAAGTTTTTGTTCCTCCGATCGAAACAAGTCGGTCCTTTTTCCCCGAATTTTTGCCGCAACACCCATTCTCGGTTGAAACTGACTGTACAACTTATCATCATCATTCCCATCTGGCTGATTTAGCCCTCCAACACGCGGATCACTTGGGATATTAGCAAGGGTTTCTTCTGCCAACCCCGCAGGGGCAATTCCCAAACGCTCCATATTTCGTAAAAAAATTTACTCATTTCCATACCCTTTGTTCTTAAGAAACTCATCAATGTAGTTTAATGGAGTACCGGTCCTCTTTAAAGCACGATAAAGCTTATAAATAAAAGAGGGCTTTTGAATTCTTACAGGATCTGCGCCTTCGAAGATTTCTTCATTTTCTCGATGAGCAACATCCTGTGGACTAGATGGAGGAGAATGACGCTGCTGAGAATGTTGTGGGCTTTGCTGCTGACTAGGAGACTCTTCTTCCTCAATGAGATCAAAGTGCATAGGCCCCTCACGCATTTGCAGTCCCCTGCTTGCAATCCTCGAAGACTTCCTTTGAGACGACATCTTTCACAGTCTTTGAAAGATTCCAAACTTGACTTTCCCAAGAAAGATGACAACTTTTTCGAAGATTAAACAAGAGAAGTAGACAGGAATGGAAGATCGCTGATCTCTTAGGGTTTTTGAGAGTAAAGCGAAGAAGAAACAACAATGTATAAAACAGTTGAAGAGAGGCATACGGAACGTCATAAAAGAAGGTAAAAAGATGCATTTTTAAAAAATAATTGCCTTTTTCGAAAAATTAGATAATAGTCAATTCAAAAAATAACTCATTTTTCGAAAAAAAAAACGTTGCAATAATCACGTCAATTAAAGATAGCAATAATCAAACACGGTTGATGATCGTACCTTTTCAAGATGATATTCGAGAGATAAAATAAAATAACTTACGAAAGAAAAACTTGATCGTCTGAGACTGTATCTTTAGACTTTCAATCCTGAGTTTGAATTTCCTCAGACTTTCAGATTTTGAGTCTGGAACGAATAGCTTCAAATTAATTTTTCTCCAAAGGCTTTGTGAATATATCCGCCAGTTGGTTCTTTGAGTCAACAAACTGAATTGAAACTTCTCCATTTTGAACATGATCTCTAATGAAGTGATGTCGAATCTCTATATGCTTTGCTCTTGAGTGAAGAATTGGATTCTTAGTGAGATTGATTGTGCTGGTGTTGTCACATTTAATCTCTGTGTATGAATCTTCAATTCCAAAGTCTCTTAGCTGTTGTTTTATCCACATAATTTGTGAACAACAACTTTCAAGAGCTAGATACTTTGCTTCTGCTGTAGAGAGAGCTACTGTACTTTGCTTCCTTGAAAACTAAGACACTGTCCTGCTTCCAAGAAGTTGACAGGTACCTGAGGTGCTCTTTCTATCAACTCTACATTCGGCTAGGTCTGCGTTTGAGTATCCAAGAAGAGTAAAGTCTCCATTTTTAGTATACCAAAGACCAAAGTTTGAAGTTGAAGCAATGTATTTGATAATATGCTTTGCAGCACTTAGATGAGATTCTTTAGGGTCTGCTTGAAATCTGGCACAAATACAAACACTAAACAAAATGTCAGGTCTAGAAGCAGTAAGATAAAGAAGTGAGCCAATGATACTCCTGTACAACTTCTGATCGACTTTCTTTCCTCCTTCATCTTTGTCTATCTTCAAGGAACTTGACATTGGTATATCAGCCTTTTTGCAATTATCCAGTCTAAACTTTTTGTCAAGATCATTTGCATATTTTTCTTGATGAATAAAAGTTCATTCCTTCAGTTGTTTCACTTGAAGCCCGAGAAAGAAGGTTAACTCATCCATCATGCTCATTTCAAATTCATCCTGCATAGTCTTAGAGAATTTCTTGCACAGATTTTCATTAGGGGATCCAAAAATAATATCATCGACATATATTTGAACAAGCACAAAACTTTAGCTTTCTCTTTTAATAAATAGAGTGGTGTCTACTTTACCTTTTACAAAGCCGTTTTGAATTAAAAACTTACTCAGCCCGTCGTACCAAGCTTGAGGTGTTTGCTTTAGACCATATAAAGCCTTTTTGGGTATGAATACTGAGTCTGGTTTCCTTGGGTCTTCAAACCCAAGTGGTTGTTCCACATAGACTTCCTCATGGATAAATCCATTTAGGAAAGCACTTTTGACGTCCATTTGAAATAACCTGAAATTCTTATAGCAAGCAAAAGCAAGTAATAATCTAATTGCTTCTAACCTCGCTATTGGTGCGTAAGTCTCGTCATAGTCTATCCCTTCTTCTTGCGTATATTCCTTGGCCACGAGTCTTGCTTTGTTTCTTACGACCTTTCCTTTCTCGTCCATCTTGTTCCTGAAAACCTATTTAGCTATAATAATATATTTACCTTTTGGTTTATGAGTCAACTCCCAGACATCATTAATGCTGAATTGCCTGAGTTCTTCTTGCATGGCTTCAATCCAGCTTTCATCAGATAAAGCTTTTTCTATGCTTTTGGGTTCTATTTCAGAAATAAGAGCTATAGCACTAAACTCTTCTCGCCTTTTGGATCTTGTGCGAATTCCTTCATTAATATCGCCAATAATAAGATCTTTGAGATGACTGGACTTATGCTTCCAGTTGCTGGTTAATTTGTCAGGTTGATGATCACTTTCTTCATTTGAATCTTCAACAATCATTTGTTGCTGGTCTTTCGAAGTTTGAGCTGCTTCCTGAGATTTAGACTTTGTAGAGTCTGGAGCAGGTTCAGGATCTTCAAGATGAGTCTGAATAGATTCATTTTGCATAGAATCTTGGAATTTGACATTCATTAATTCCTCCACAGATTGAGTCTTCTTGTTGTAGACTCTGTACGCTTTGCTTGTGGTTGAATATCCAAGGAAGATGCCTTCGTCTGATTTTTCTTCAAACTTGCCAACTCGATCATTTGCATTTTTCAATATAAAGCATTTACATCTAAACACATGAAAATATGAAACAATAGGCTTCTTTTCTTTGAATAACTCATAGGGGTTTTTTTTTTTTTTTTTTCTAGAATAGGCCTTAGAAAAACTCTATTAATGATATAACATGCTGTAGAAACTGCTTCAGCCCAAAAACGTGAAGAGATGTTGCTTTCTATTAAAAGAGTTCTAGCCATTTCTTGAAGCGACCTATTCTTTCTTTCCACAACTCCGTTTTGTTCTGGAGTATATGGAGAGAAGAATAAATGCTGAAAACTAGATTCATCACAAAATTTTGTAAAATTTTGATTTTCATATTCACCTCCATAGTCTGTTCTTATACTTGAAATAACATATCTTTTTTCGTTTTGAACATTTTTAGCAAATTTTTCAAAGTAAGAGAAAGTTTCAGACTTACTTGCCAGGAAATATACCCAAGTAAATCGTGAGTAATCATCCACAATTACTGGGCAATATTTCTTACCTCCAATGCTCTGAGTTCTGGTTGGTCCAAAGAGATCCATATGCAGAAGCTGCAGTACACGGTTAGTGGAAACTTGATTTATTGGTTTAAATGAATTTCTTACCTGTTTTCCCAATATGCATGGTGTACACAAATCAGACTTTTGGTATGATAGATTGGGTAAACCACGAACAAGCTTCTTTGTTAAAATTTTGGCTATCTACTTCATATTTATGTGCCCAAGCTTTCTGTGCCATAAGTTCGCTTCGTCTTGAATTGAGATTAGACATTGCGATTCATCTGGTTTCACATCCAAGAGGTAGATATTTCCATGTCTTCGACCTATGAATGACTAAGTAGAATCTTTACTCGTTCCGAACATATTCCTTCTTAAAAGTTGATTTTGAAACCAGTATCACACAGCTGACTGATACTGAGTAGATTGTAATTGAGTCCTTCCACTAAAGAAACATTGCTTATTGTGAGGTTTCCAATCTTTACAGTTCCAAATCCCACAATTTTTTCTTTGCTGTTTTCTCCAAATGAGACTTTTCCACCATTTACTTGAACGAGCTTTATGAAGCAATTTGAATCTCCTATCATGTGTCTTGAGCATCCACTATCCAAATACCATTTTACCTTTTTCTTAATAGTGACCTACATTTAAAAAAGAAACTCAAACTTTCTTTGGTACCCATATTTTCTTAGGTCCATTGTTGTTAGTATGATATGCGATTTTTGCCCATACTTTCTTAACAGGTTTCCAAACCATAAGATATTCTTTTTCAAAATGATCTGCACTATTGCACTTTGAATATCTGAGAGCATTGTGACCTACTGGTTTTACAAAGATCTTTTTAAAATGATTTTTGTAAGCATCTCTTGTGGGTCTTTGCTTAATTCTTTCCTTCACTTTATGAAAATCAATTAAAGGAATGGTTTCCATAGTCATTCCCAAACCAGATTTATTGAAATAAGGTCTTTGATCAGAAAGAATTTTTTCCAATTTCTCAGATCCTATAGAAAATCTTTTAGAAATATTTGAGATATCATTTTTCAAGAATGCATTTTCTTTTAAAAGATTATCTTCACTTTCTTTAAGAGAAGAAACATTCATGTCTAAATATTTCACATTTTCTTTCAAAACATTTTCCTGTTGTTTTAGTGCAGAATTTTCTTTTTTGAGTTCGGAAATCTTTTTAAGAAAAGTCTTAAGACTAAAACACAACTCATTAATGTATTTAGAAACTTTAATAGGGATTTTGAAGTTACTCACCTCAAATTCACTGTCTGAATCTGTGTTTGTCTCAGAGTTTGAATCTGAATCCGATTGTGCCATCATACATATATTGGCATAATCATCATCACTTTCTTCACACTCTGTATCACTCCAAGCTTATGCTTTAAGAGCCTTTCGATACTTTTCAGCTTTTCCTTTCTTCTTCCTCAGAAGAGGACAGTTGGGTCTGATGTGTCCCTTTTTCTTACATTCAAAGCAGACTACATCTTTGTTTGATTCATCATCCTTAACAGACTTAATCTGTTGCTTTTGAAAACTCTATTTCTTTGGATTGAATTTTCTTCATTTTCTGTTCAACTTTCTGAATCTTCTTATCATGAGAGCAAGCTCCTCATTATCCATATCGTCTTCAGAATCTGTAACATCAGAATCATCATTGGATTTTAATGCAATGGATTTCTTACCTTTAGGATCTTCGTCTTCATTGATTCGCTCCATTTCATAAGACTGAAGAGTCCCAACCAACTTATCGACAGATAGTGGCATAATTCTTTTTGTCTCTCTTGTTGAGGTCTTTATGTAATTCCAATCATTGGAGAGTCCACGTAGTAGCTTGTTTACCTTCATGGGATCAGAAATTGGTTGACCTTGAATTTCAAGACCATTCACGATTTCTGTAAAACGACTAAACATGTCAGTTATAGATTCTCCTGATTTCATTTTGAAGGCTTCGTATTGACCGAGGAGAATGTTGATTCTGGTTTCTTTCACTCGATCGGTTCCTTCGTAGGTAATATGTAATCTATCCTGACTTCTTTCGCCGTAACACAAGAAGATATTCTCATTATATTCAGTAGGTGACAAAACACAATATAAAGAATAAATTGCTTTTGCATCAAGAGCTTGTCTCTTGGTTATCTCTTCCTGAGTCATTTCACTAGACTCAACAGTATCTTTTCCTATTTCTGACACAGGTGCAGCTTTAGGAATGATTCCTTTGTCTACAACGTCCCATTCCAGAGGATCCTTTGATCTTAGGAACACATTCATCTTGTTTTTCCATATGTTGTAATCCTTTCCATCAAAGTAAGGCGGTCTGGTATTGCTTTGCTCTTTTACTAGCCTTGGAGCTAACATACTAGTAATGGATCTTTAACTCTGAAGTAAAACACTTCAAACAAAGTGAGTATACATGCTCTGATACCAATTGAGATAGCTAGTATAAGCACCTAGAGGGGGGGTGAATAGGTGTATAATAATTTTTCAAGATAAGTGAGCAATACGAGATAAACAATAGAAAGGAAGTTCTCCTTTGGTTAACAAAACGAATTATGATCAAAGTAAAGCAGAGAGTAGGGAAGAGAAAATTGAACACAATGTTTATAGTGATTCGGCTTAATCCAAGCATACGTCCACTCTTTCGCACTGACAGCCCACCGGCTGGATTTCACTATGAACAAAAGAGATATTACAACAAATCTCTCCCTTGATTCCACAGTGTAAATATTCTACCACACTTTCTCAAGGTTTCTCACAAATATAGACTCTCTTTTGTATACAAGATTTCACTCAGCAAATGAATTGACTAAGAACAAGGAGTTTCAGACTTTAGAATTCTTCTATTGCGCACATACTCGAACAACTGGAACGTCTTCCTTATATACTCCTTTATGCCATCATACCCGTTGGCACTTACCAAAGGAATTCCTCCAATCTACCCGTTGGACGGAATCAATTAGGAAGATCATTCGAGCTATTAAAGGAACATGTCGATAGCCCATCAATCCTATTCACCCATACAATCAGGATCTCGGTTTCCATAAGTAGAATCTTCCAAGTATACTTCGCAAATCATCGGATTCTTAACCTTCGAATCAATCATGATCAAATAAATGATTCCATTATGTCATATCCAGCCAAGAGATCTTCTCCAGTCGATAAGGTCACATCCTTAATGAAACACCCAGTTCTGGATAGCCTTTCTTCAACGGATTAGAAATTGTCAATGAGAGTAGACTTTAAGTCTTGAGTCTGGCAGTCCGGAGGTCTTTAGACTTTAAATAGTAGAGTTTGCAAATCTTCAGACTAGACTGATGGAAACGTTTTGTCAGCTTCAAAATACTTCATGAAGATTTCTCCAACAGATGGTACTTCCATCGCCTATTCATAGACCTTAATGTATCTGGAGGTCGTCATGAATTTTGGGATGCCACATGTAATACTCCAACATATCATCGAATTGGAACTCATATTTTCTTGAACTTATTAATGACTGATGTGAACTCTATATAGTGTCACTTTATTCACAATTCTAGAGTAAAAAAGAAAATTAAATTTTATTCTCCTAATGAACCCTGCTACCTTTCATTATTGGTGACTTTGAAGTCTTCTAATTATGCCAAACTGTTAAACATGCTATAAGATTCTCTTCAAAGATGGTGAGGGAATTACAAAATTCAAATACTTTACTCTAATGACTTCAGCAGAATTTTCTTCAATAAAAATAGAATAGAGTGGATGATTCTTTTGGTTTCTTAACATTTTTTTTTCCTTTAACTGAATTTATGCGGTCCTTAATTATCAAGATGCATTTAGCTCACATGGATTCATTTTGATTCAAGGTCTACATTCTAATCTTAAGATGACTTTCTTGTCATATTAGAAAATAGAAAACTCATTAATAGCATAAATATCTCAAGGAATTTGAAATAACTTATCTAAGAAAAATCTCCAAAACTATGAAATTGTATCATTGCACAGCTAAATATATGGGTTGTTAACTGTGACGTTTTCTTGCAAGAAAAAATGGGGATGATGTTGGGTCCTACAATGAAATGGGGTCATTGGATAGCTAAATATATGGGTTGTCAATTGTGATGTCCTGTAACAATCTTGACTTGATTGACCTTGTTTTATCGGTTGATAGGAGCATTTCAATAGATGACCCCTAGTCTTCATTTTTAAGTTTCTCTCTCATTTGCCATTATTACATATATATATTTTATTTGTTGATCCTCCAGCACATATCAAGCCCCAAATTTCCACTGCTCGTTGGTTGAGAGTGACGCGACTTTTCCATGTAAGAAATTGTCATTAATTTCATCTTCATTTTGATGCTCAAACTTTTTTTTTTTTTCAGAAATTTCTTTCAAAACCCCTATAAGTTTGCTTAAGGTAGATCTCTATCGTTGTATTCGACACCCAGACCCCTAAAGTGCCAAAAGTTGGCATGAAGGGACACTTAAGTACCAAAAGTTACGAAAGTGACATTTAAATACCAAAATCATAGCAAAATGAATCATTTAAGTGCCAATCCAGCCAAAATGCTGAAGTGGTAATTTTCCGACGAAGTAAGTGCAAAACGGCGTCGTTTTGCACGCTAACGTGGCTAGACAATGCAGAAATCACGTCGTTTTGGTGCTAAAGTGGTAAAAATTAATATAAAATTTAATTTAATTAAATTTAAAACTAAATTTATTTAAAACATTTAAAAATTTAAAAATTTTAAAAATTTTAAAAAATTTTAAAAAAGGGAGGAAGGCGGCTAAGGGCTGAGCCCTTGTCATCGCCGCCTCCCCATTGCCGCCGGGAAGGGCCATCAATGGAGGGGGGAGGGTCGGCTGGGGTCGTTGGGCCTTGGCCAGAGCCGCCGACCTCGGCCAACCGGCGGCAAGGGCTGCAAGCCCTTGCCCTAAATTAGGGCAATGGTCGCCGGATTTGGGCGAGGGCCGCGACTCTCGCCGAATGCGGGTGAGGGCCACGACCCCCGCCAAATTTAGGCGAGGGTTGCGACCCTCGCCCCAATCTGGGGCGAGGGCTCGCGGGCCCTCACCACAGGTCGGCCGAGGTCCCCGGCCCTTGGCCAGGGCCTGGCAACCCCGTTGACCCTCTCTCCCTCCTTCGCCGGCCTTTCTCGACGGTGGCGGTGAGGGCTCGACCCTCAGCCTCCTCCCTCCACCTTCTTTATTTTTTATAATAATAATAATAATAATAATAATAATAATAATAATAATAATAATAATAATAATAATAATAATAATAATAATTATTATTATTATTATTGTTATTGTTATGTTTTAAATTAAATTTAATTAATTTTTATATTAAAATTCAAATTATACCAAAACGATGTCGTTTTTGTATGTGTTTTGTTGAGTTAGTCTTTTGATGAGCCACATAAGCAAGAAAATTAATAAAAATAATGCAAAGTAAGATTTCTGGTGGGATTTGTCGGATGTGGCACTCTAGTGTCCCATTTTTCATAAAAAATAGTACTTAAGTGTCACTTTCATAAGTTTTGGCATTTTTAGTATCCTTTTGTTCCAATTTTTAGCACTTGAAGCGTTCTTTTGCCAGATTGATTCAGTGGGCAAAGATGTCCACTAATAACATAATCTTATCTCAGCTTTTATGTATTGACATTGTATTATTTTCATCATCGTATTATTTTTTGTGTAAGAAATTGTGATTTCTAATTAACATTATATATGTGCCTTGTATGCAAAATATACATTGTTGAGTTATATCTTTTAGAAAAATATAATATGGATGAAGCCAACTTTAATTATAGTGGAAAAGTTCTAGCTAAAAGAAAAAACTTAAGATTTGACATAATTTCAACCGTCATCAAGTATTCTCTTGTCCCAATACTGATTTAGGTTATCATAAATAATTAAGAACAAAACCTACAAAATTTCGAATTGAACTTGCAGTTTCTGAACTTATTAATGACCATATACACTTTATATAGTGCTGCTTTATACACAATTCTCGAGTAAAAATAAGTTGAACTTGAATTTCTCAAAGAACCCTAATACCTTTTGTTATTGGTGACTTTCAAGTCTTCTAAGGGGCTGTTTGGTAACGTTCCAAGGAACACTTATTTCTGTTTTTTTGTTCCCCGGAATAAAAATAGAATAGAAACGTGTTTGGTAAATTTTCTCCTTAAAGATAATGAGGAACTATAAAGTTACTTTAACAACTTATGGAGAATTTTCTTCAATAAAAATGGAATAGAGTGGATAATTCTTTTTATTTCTTAACATTCTTTTTCCTTTGAATTGAATTTATGCAATCCTTAATTATCAAGATGCACTCGATTCTTAACTCATTTGGTTGACTTCAATTCAAAGTCTACAATGGAATCTTAAGACGGCTTTCTTGTCATATTAGAAAAAAGGAAACTCTTTCGACCAAAAAAAAAAAGGGGGGGGAAAAAGGAAACTCATTGACATCCTAAATATCTTTGGCAATTTAAAATTACTTAATTATCTAACAAAAATCTCTAAAACGTGAATAATATTGTTGGACGGCTACATTTATGGGTTGTCAATACGATGGTTTCTTGCCACAAAGAGAAGGCGATGGTGTTGGGTCCTATTCGCTACTCCTGTAGTATTCTGAACTTGATTGACTTTGTTTTATTGGTTGACATGGGCTTTTTAATAGAAGATCCCCAGTCTTCATATTTACGGTCTCTCTCATTCGCCATTATTACATGGACGTCTTTTTATCTTTGTTGATCCTCCACCACATATTAAGCCCCGAATTTCCATCGCTCACAAGCTGAGAATGACACGACTTTTCCTCGCAATTCCAGACCCGTGTGCCTTGAGTCACTGGTCTTTCCTGCTGTGCTACTGGGGACACTAATGTCCCGAATGAACGACCCTGTTCAGCCTCTCCTGCAGTGAAGTTTCCAAGATGACCTGTCCCTTTCAAACGAAGAGTGATATGAAAGGTTGTGGCGACTCAAGACTTTTCCTCACAATTCCAGACCCGTGTGCCTCGTGTCATTGGTCTTTCTTGCCGTGCTACTGGGGACACTAATGCCCCGATTGAACAACCCTGTTTAGCCTCTCTTGCAGTGAAGTTTCCAAGATGACCTGTCCTTTTCAAACGAAGAGTGATACGAAAGGCTGTGGCAACTCAAGACTTTTCCTCACAATTCCAGACCCGTGTGCCTCGTGTCATTGGTTTTTCTTGCCGTGCTACTGGGGACACTAATGCCCCGAATGAATGACCCTGTTCAGCCTCTTCTGCAGTGAAGTTTCCAAGATGACCTGTCCCTTTCAAATGAAGAGTGATGTGAAAGGTTGTGGCGACTCAAGACTTGAGTTAGCGCGTGAAAATAATCATACAAACTACTTTTTCACATCCATCTATAAAAATAATGACACCATCAATTTTGGTGATACCCTCGTGTTCGACGTGGGATTCAAAAGGGCCAATTGCTTTTCCCTCCCTAGTTATTCATTAACGAACTCAAACTTTGGTTACGAGAGTTTATCATGTTTCTGGTCAATTCAATGGTCTTTGTGAAGTGCTGAAGACCCGTTGCTTTCTCCTTTATATATCGAAGGAGCATACTCGTCGGACGTATCGTCTAAGATATCTAAAATGAATGGGTATTCATTGGCTGTGATGGATGAAAACTCATCGGTTATTGAGGAATCTGGCACCATCACCCATGACGACATAGGCATGTCATGATTGTATGCTTGCACCGAACAAGCAACTCCCTAACGCGATGGCCAGCGGTTTTTTCCTTAACTACTCAACCCGTATCGCAGAAGAAAATATCTGGCTTGTGCTTCTTTGGTTTGGCCATAAGATAATTGCAGTAGGGAGATTAACTTTACACCTTTTACATCTTAAAATATATCTAAATATCTATAACGTTACTTAATCTAATTCTACGGTGCGCTTAGATTTAATTTTTCAAACTCTAAATACCTTAAATTTTCATGGCATACAAACATTGACACGTAATTTCATATATAATCATTTCATGATTTTTCTTAAGTTATTCGAGTAGTACTTTAACTTTTGATGGGAAGGTTAAAGCAAACACGCTGACTTCTCAAAAATTTTTGAGGTTTTTCTTTAAGGCGTTCCCTTAAGAGTCATAAGTTGAGGGAAGAAAAGCACCCAAAAATAAATATGTAATCGTTCCGGACGATTACTTATTGAAAGTCATTATTTCATCCCTAAACTTGCAAAGCCATCATGAAGTTTGAAGAAAATGGTCGATACCCAGTTGAATGAAATGACTGAGTATTCTCAATTCGAATGTTAAGCAACAAGAACAGTGTCTCTCTTTGTATTTGTGTAATTGTCGATTCTAATGGAATCCACCTTTTAATTGATGGCAATATTTCTTTGGTTGTTCTCACATTTTTTCTGTTCTTAGTCCTGAAATCTTGAAAAATGTGATTTGAAACTGTGACAGCCCGAGCGACGGTGCGTGGGGAGGAGGGATGGCGGTGCATCCGCGCCTCGGTCCCCGGATGTGCGCAAGGAAGGGGTCCTCTCCCTCTTGTCCCACATTGCTTAGGGGGGGAGTCCAGGGTCAATTTATAATGGCTTGGGCCCCCTTAACCTGTGTGATGCATTTTAAAGCCGTGAGGACTCAGTGTCCAAAGCGGACAATATCACACAGTGGGCCCGGGTCGTTACAAATGGTATCAGAGCCGACTCCCGACAGCGTGTGGGGCCACGGACCCTTTTCTGCTAAGGGGGGAGAGTGTGACAGCCCGAGCGACGGTGCGTGGGGAGGAGGGATGGCGGTGCGTCCGCGCCTCGGTCCCCAGACGTGCGTAAGGAAGGGGTCCTCTCCCTCTTGTCCCACATCGCTTAGGGGGGGGAGTCCAGGGCCAATTTATAATGGCTTGGGCCCCCTTAACCTGTGTGACACGTTTTAAAGCCGTGAGGACTCAGTGTCCAAAGCAGACAATATCACACAGTGGGTCCGGGTCGTTACAGAAACTGAAGAGAATCTTGTCAATGTGCATGAGGCGTCAAGACATGGTTGCCTTTGTTATGAATTCAGGATAGGACTTCCTACTTAATGAACAGGGATGGCCAGAATCAGTGAGTTAACTTGATTGAAAGGAATCTATGATCAAGACAGTCATTTCACCAATATAAACTACAATATATAAGTGTTAATACAGTTCTCTCCGATCTGTTATTTGATTAAATTACATTATTTCCATAAACGTTACGACTGTGATTTCAGGATTACCTCTGGACATATCATCATCAACAACATTGAGAATCAATTATCCTCAAGAGATCTTCAAAGGTGTGGCATTTATACATAATAGATACCATTGGCAAGTCCATTCTTTCTCCTATGCGACTTCAACACAGGTTAGTCTTTGGATTAACGAATTGAAAGACGCCTTAAGTTGAATTAGCCATACTGCTTGGTGGTGGAATATAACCATGCAAGGTAAGAAATCCGTTGCAACGATAACTGAGTTATGCAAACTCATCATATGCAGTTTTGCACAATGATATTCTTAGTGCGTGACCTCAGTCTACTGCATTTGTTAAGAATTATCCTATATTTGGTAATCCGGAATTGGATGTCCTGGGAGAAGAAATAATAAATATATATATTCTGATACATGCTGACATGGTCTCGTGGTGTTGCGTCAAAACTGATATACTATGTATTGACATGAAGAAAAATTAATTTTGAAAAGTTTGAATGTTCTGCCAGAGTGAATTGGAGGAAAAAGGAAAAAAAAATTCTTCACCCACCTCCTTTTTCCTCTTTCCTGCCTCTCCCAAATGAAGCATTAAAATAGTATCAAAAGATCATGCCCCGCTAAAGTGTAGAAGTGCCAAATTAACCAGATAACTTTCTTGAAATTTCCAGCTAACATGTGGGGTGTGAATCCTTTTATGCCCATTCAGTGAGTCCTTATGCTAACCTATTTTCTACTTTAACTGTATACAAATTCTCATTTTATTTTACTCTGTCCTAGTTACATTGTTGCCGATGATTGTATCGCAAGTGTCGAAAAAATATAAGAAATCACTGCAGACAAGAACGGATAATTGAACTTATATAACAAGCAACGGAGTTATTGTTGCACTCAAAAGAACAAACGAGTGGACCTATGTAACATGGTTTCGTGGTATTGTATCAAAATTGATGTGCCATGTCATGACATGGAGAAAAAGTTGTTTTAAGGTAGGTTAGTTTTTGTTTTTGATCTTGTTCCTCGAAACTATATGTCAATTTTCTTATGATTGTGACTCGAGTGGTGAAGGAGGGACTTGGAGAAGAAGGGAGAAGGAAACAAATGAAGAAGAAAATAAGAAAAAAGATGGTAGTGATGGAGACTAGAGAGAGAGAGAGAGAGAGAGAGAGAGAGAGAGAGAGAGAGAGAGAGATTTGTTTGTTGATGGGATGTGGACCCAACAATTTCGTGGAGCAGAAAAATCAATCAAATGTATTAAGCGATGTTTAGAAATTTTTACGTAGGTGATTACGGGGGGTCTCAATTAGGTTTGGTCATTGCCCGCCGTGCCTGTTACTTTAATGTTAACTTTAGCTTTAATTTCTTGATCTGATCTGTTGACTCACTTGGTCTTTTCTATAGGACAAGGTGACTCCAAAGTCTCCAATTGAACAAGGTTCATGCAATCTCATTTCAATTTTTTCATATGGTGCCATCTCCACATATCTCAAGTAGTTCTTTAACAATTTCACTTTGCCCAAAGACAAACAGAGACTTGATTAATGCTTTCAGCTTCGCGGATGTCTTTGTAGTGTTGCCACTCCTCCTTGTTCTGTTGCATGCGATGACTAGCAATGCGACTCTGAGTAATTTGTAGTACGTCGCTTCATCCTGTGGTGACATTCCCAATATAAGGTACTCATTTTGATTGAAGAATGAATCGAAGAGGTGTAGTGAGCAGGAGAATGAGCTGGCTTGTGAAAATAATTGCACAATTTTATACTTGTGTGATGACCGATACTACATGCAATCTATCAATTATTCCATCCACTAAATTAGATTAGTCGACTACTTGTCTCTGCCTTGTCTTTCATGGGTGGTGTATAACTTCAAGCATCGTATTGATCAAACAACCCCGTGATGGTCTATTGGTCATTGTGAAATGCTTGAAGCCGATTAGCTCTCCATTCTACATCACCACGGGTCCATGTATTGAGCGGGTGTAATCTTCCAACACATTATCAAATTGGAACTTGTATTTTTTTGAACTTATTAACGATTGATGTACACACTATATCGCGTCACTTTAATAAAATAGAGGTCTTCTAATTATGCCAAACTGTTGAACACACTATAAGATTCTCTTCAAAGATGGTGGGAGAACATGCTATAAGAAATAAAGATTGTGTGTCAGAAGAAAGTGACGGGGGAGAGAGATGGATTTGTTTGTTGACAAAATGTGGAGCCAACAATCATGTGAAGAGAGTTTTGGAAGAAACTTTTGAATTTTCAATGGGTGCAAAATTTCCAAGGGTTGGACGTGACTCCACTAATAACGGAACTTTAGTTTGGGTCCCCCTTTTTAATTTCTTGACTTGCATGCTTTTGTTACGTTGACTGACTTGGGCATTTATCGGTCGAAGCAACTCCTAAGTCTCCAATTTAATGAGGTTCGTCCAATCCTTTTTCACTCATTTAATGTTGTGCCTCCTTCTGTCCACACACACCAACCAATTCTTTACCAATTTCTGTTTTCCCAAAGACAATTGGAGACATAATTAATACTCTCAGCTCCATGAATATCTCTCTAGTATTATTGCTGGTCTTTCTTGTTCTATTTGCAAGCGATGTGATGCATGAATTTGCATTATTTTTTTTCAATTTGAAGATTCAAAACTTGCTGGATGGGAATGTTTTCTTGGTTATGCACTGCCCATAGGCTAAAAATTTAGGAGTCCAACCATAGCAATGAGCCACATCAACATGGTGTTCATATCCTCATCGCCACTCACCACAAAGTTATCTCCCAAAAATCCAATCCAACTTAAAAGTTTGTTGTTGTTGTTGTTTCTTCTCCTGTTGCAATCAAACATAGGAGACCCCTTATTTGGTGCCAAAGCAAAATCCAACGGACGAAAGAGAGAGCAAGAAAACACAAAAACAAAAAGGTGAAGGGAAGAGATCATTAACAAAGTGAATGGGCGTCAGCCGGCTTTTGTTGATTAAGGGGCTCAATAAACTCAACCAGTAAAAAGTTAGAACAAAAGAGGGAAGCTCCCCTAATTTCAAACGTCTCTGCTTCCCAATCTGTAATATTCTTTTTCAAGTTTCTAAACCTAAAGATCTGTTGGGTCCAATATGGCTTTGTCAAGCCAGAGCTTGCTTCATTGTATGCGCTGAAATAATTGACTTGGGATTGACTTGTATTGCTTATCGAGCCGCATCAATTATGTTCCTGTTGTGAGTGCTTCTAGTGATAAATACCCAAAAATTGATCTTTATTTTTTTGTTGGAAAATCAATATAAAGCTAACAACAATAACAATCTTATCACATTTGAAATGAATTTACCACTTGAAGCGACATGCCTCAAAGCATCAAAGAGATGCTCAAGACTCAAAAGGGTAATATAACCTCTAATTATTGTCTAGGCGAATATCCAATTTATTTAATATAGTCTCATAAGGAAAATATTAATAAGTTTATGAGAATGTATTGATTAGGATTTGTTACATATCTTTTGACTATATATATCTTGCTAGAGTGTAGTTATCATTTATTAGCATTCTTCACGACTGTCACGAAGGACGCACTAATGCGATTCTATCGATGTTATGCCCCTTTCTTAGCTTAAAAGTAATGGCTACATAAGACGCAACAAAAATAGTGTAACTAATTAAATTTGAACGCGATAAAGGATGTTTCTCGTGGGCTTCAAAAAGCAAGTCCGTAGATTCCTCGTGTTTTCTTACTTCTGCACTCTCTTGCTACATGACAACAAATCTCCTCACGTCGTAGCTTCATCAACCTCACACCCCTAATCAAATCTTATTTTAATAGCCAAACCAAAGTCTTCTTCCATATCTATACGGCTTTTTGAACAAAATTTGTTTGCTGTATCAATTGACCAGAGTAAATCAGAAGTGGAGGTGAAAAGAGAGGTGTCACTAGTTTGAAGTGATTGCCCCATTGATATAGACCAATCTCCAATCCACATGAAAGGCCATTAAGTTTGCTTTTGTCTTCAATAATTCTTGAAAGATGTCTCCCTTATGATTCTTGCCAAGAATAATATTCCCCATGTCGTGCCCTGTCAATTATTAGGGGGACATGGATCCCTTTTGTATACAGCTATGCTAGCTAAAATTTGTACTTAAGCAACTATAGTAATTCTAGCTACACGCATAGCAAGAATACAATAATAGGGTGGATATATATGATTTTGCTTTCAGGCAAGTATAGGAGAGGAGAGGGTATTTTATATAACGCTACACACTGCAAATTTATACATTTTAACTTTATAAAAGGATTTTCTCTTATTTACTCGATAAAATATGTAATCGTTCATAATTGAGTTGATGATGTGCAATATCTCATTATCATATAAGATGATTTTTTTAATAGTGACTATTTATTTCAAGAATGATCAACTGTGTAACAAATTGAATGACGACTAATCTTCGAGACTCAATTTAGCAATTATGGAATAAATATCAAGTGATTAGGAGCAATGGAACGGAAAAACAAAAATAAAATTCAAAGGTGGAGAAGAAAGGAGGAGGAAAAAAACAAAGTATAAAAAAAGACGAATGTGTCAGAAGGAAGTGATGGGGGGAGAGAGACGTGAAAAAGTCGGACACGACTCCATTAATTATGGAGCTTCAGCTTGGGTCCACCTCCTTTAATTTCTTGACTTGCTTGCATTTGTTCCGTTAACCGACTGGGGCTTCTTTATAGGCCAGGCGACCGCAAGCCTCCGGTCAGATTAGGATCACCCAATCTCTTCTGAATCTTTTCAAATTGCGCCTCTCCTCCACGCAGACCAAGCCATTCCTTACCAATTTCTCTTTGCCCAAAGACAAACAGAGACATGTTTCATGCTCTCAGCTCCATGAATATCTCTCTAGTGTTGCTGCTCTTTCTTGTTCTATCACAAGCCATGACTAGCAAAGCTGGGCCGAGTAATCCACGATGCGTTGCTTCATCCTGTGGTGACATTCGCAATATCAGTCACCCGTTTCGATTGAAGAGTGACCCAAAGGGATGCGGTGACTCAAAAAAGGAACTGATCTGTGAAAATAATCGTACTGTTCTATACTTTTATGATGGGCGATTTTATGTACAATCTATCAATTATTCTAGCCTCAAAATCAGATTGGTTGATGATGGGTTGAAAAAGGATAACTGCTCATCTCTCCCTCGTCATTCATGGGCGTACTATAACTTCAGGAACCTATCCGATCCAAATAATTCATACTACATGCCCTACATAGGTATGTTGGTCACGGTGAACTGCTCAAAGGCAATCAACTCTCCCATCTACATTGCTATGAGTCCATGCATTAAGGGTTTATACTCTTCCAACACATCATCGAATTGGAACTTGTATACTTTGCTCAATCCATCAGCATCGGACGTTAGGGACTTTTGCACCATTAGCAGCTGGACAACATCACCCAATTTTAGCAGTTATGAGCAGATCAATAGTAGCTTCTCCAACTACGAGCTAATCCATAACATCATAGCTGATGGATTTACTCTCTACTTTGGTCCACTCAGGATGGCGAAGTATTTCTTTTGCTACTTTGATCTGTATAACTACTTTCATCTCTATGGCTTATTTTCTTCTTATAAATTGGCTACGTATGACACCGACAGCAGTCAAGTTTGCGGATCCTGGTACTACGATGGCGGTAAGTATTGGTCAGCGATGAAGTTTTACCATAATTTTGTATGATTCTGTACAATGTTTCACTTCCCACTTTCTCTTCAAAACTGGAAAATGAAAGAAACATCAATTATCCATGAAACTTACGACAAATATACAAGATAGTGTACGTCAACTATGTGTATTTGAAAGTTTTTGGGAGGATCGCATTACTTATACATTCAAAGTTGAAGCAGTTGCAAGATTCGCGAAACAAAATGAAAAAAGTGACGGTAGAAGCCACCCCCAAACAGACTCAGATCAGCTGCACATATACAAGTGTCTAGATCATAATTCCTTTCCACAGGAGGACTAGAACTCCCACTGTAAAAAAGAAAGAAGATGCTTGTGCTCGCACATGACTAGCTTTTGTTGGCATAGAATATACATTTTCTTAATTTCTTAATTGGTTCTTTAATTAGTCACTTAACTAATAATCCGGGAACGCTCCTTAACATTCCTTAAAAAAATTGTAGTCATGCACCACTAGGAGGAACATAACTATTAATTAAACATGGAAATCACTGTTTCTCTAGATTTGTTAGCATCTAACAAAATGAATTGAGTTTTTTGTATTGCCTACCATCTATGTATGAAGCTCATTATTTTCATTTATTGGTCAATTTATGCCTGCCACTACTCATATTCTTTTGGACAAAAGTCAACTTATACAAAGTGACGGGCTACAACTCTATTTCCTTGTGAGTTTTGTTTTCCAAACTTCTTTTCCTTCAATTCCTTCTCACACCAATCATTCCTTCCACAGGTCTGCTGAAAAATATTGCAATTTGGACTACTGGAGATTTTATAGCACTACTCGGTAAGCCGCAATGATTTGTTCTTTCAATAATTATAAAAATAACATATTCTAACCCATAAAAATCTCTTCAGTGCCTTTTTGTGTAGCGAAATTCATAATTGGGATGCCATCTGCCACAATATTTCTGATCTACAAGTATAGAAGAAGGCACCTAGCAATGGACAAGAATATTGAAGAATTGTTGCAAGCTCAGAATAACTTTTTGCCCATAAGGTACTCTTACTCTAATATTAAGAAGATCACCAAAAACTTTAAGCACAAACTAGGTGAAGGTGGGTATGGTTCTGTGTACAAAGGAATGCTTAGAAGCGGCAACGAAGTAGCCATCAAGATTTTGAAGCAGTCCAAGGCCCATGGCCAAGATTTTATCAGTGAAGTGGCTACTATTGGAAGAATTCACCATGTTAATGTAGTGCAACTCATCGGTTTTTGCTTTGAAGGCTCGAAACAAGCTCTCGTGTATGATCTCATGACAAATGGGTCCTTGGATAAGCACATTTTTGCGGAGGAAGCTGATAAGTTTCTTGATTACATGAAAATATTTGAGATCGCTCTTGGGGTGGCGAGGGGGATTGGATACTTACATCGGGGGTGCGATATGCAAATACTACACTTTGATATCAAGCCTCATAACATTCTTTTAGACAAGAATTTCCTCCCAAAAGTTTCTGATTTTGGGCTCGCGAAACTTTATCCCACGGATCATAGCATAGTTTCATTAACTGCTGCAAGAGGAACCTTAGGATATATGGCGCCTGAATTGTTTTACAAAAACATTGGCGGCGTATCTTATAAAGCGGATGTCTACAGCTTTGGGATGTTGCTCATGGAAATGGCAAGTAGAAGGAAGAATATACATGCAAATGCAGAACGCTCAAGCCAAATTTATTTTCCATTGTGGGTGTATGACCAAGTTAGTGAAGGTACAAGTGTTGAAATGGAAGAACTTGCAGAAGAGGAAAGGAAGGTGATAAAAAAAATGATAATAGTTGCACTTTGGTGCATACAATTAAACCCTGATCACCGCCCTCCAATGAACAAAGTCATAGAAATGCTGGAAGGAGATATTGGTAAACTTCATATGCCTCCAAAACCGCTTATTTACCCATCAGATGTGTCAGTTAACAATGAAAAATTTGAGATGGAACTAGAAACACTCTCTACTTCACTGAGTGCTTCGGTAATTTCAACTAGTTCTCCTTTTAGAGATAACAATGTTGTTTAGAGAAGCTTGTGCTGTTTCATTGGAAAAGCTTTTACATTTGCCCACAATCTAGTATTATGTTGGGAGGGAGTTGAGCTAGTTTATCTCGACCCTAATTACTTTGAGATTGTCTTCTTGTGGCTCTTATATTAATGTTGTGTTATTGTACATATAGTTTTACTCTCTTGCACCTTATAAGGACAAAAAATTTGTCAGAAAGCCAAGACAAAAACAGAGGAGGAAGGTGATGGCCGTTGTGAATTGTCCTCCTGCGTTACGTGATTTTGGATAATGCCAATGAAAAAACTAACAATAACCCGCGATCTTACTCCTATATGCTCCATTGCCACCGTACGATTTCTTGATATAGAAAATAACTGATTTCGATTTATGAATTCATTATATATATATAAGCATATATGTTTGCAAAGTGGACACCATCTATCTATGCTAGAAACAATTTTTATCAAAATGGAAAAGAAACGATCTTAAATGAAACAACTCAATGAAGCTTATATTTGAAAGAATTCATAATCCCTTTTAAAGTTGACATGAAATTATCAACAAGTAATAATATCTACAGATTACAATTTTCTCTTAGATCACTTAGTTATGGTGATTTCAATAAATGAAAATTCATCTATACCTGATATTAGGGGTGTGCATGGTCTGGGCGGGCGGTTCCTGACCTAGATTTGGGAACCACTTGCTAAAGACCGGTTTCGAAAAATTGGAGTCGGGATCCACTCGTTTGTTGCATGGATCAACCTGGGAACCGGACGCCGGTCCGATCTGGTTCCCGGGTGGATTCATGGAACCGGTCTCACAATAATAATAATATCACTTTCTAAATCCCACAATGAGAACTCTTCATATTGAGTAATATACTAGAAAGTTTCTAGTAAACTTATGGTCTAAGGAAAAGAAATCACCGAATGTGGTTAACTTGGAGGAGGATGAAAGTGACCTTTTGCCTCTCAGTGGAATTAGGGGAAAGAAGAACCACCGGAGGGAGGATTCAGAATTTGAAAATGAGAGGAGAAACAAGCAGATAGTAGTGTATGTTGATGACATCGACACCGAGCTATCCGAGATGATAAATACAATGCTACTCTTTAAAATTAAAGGCATGAGTCGAGATTCGAATGTTGATGAATCCTTTGAAAAAGAAGTAAATGAATCTTTACAGTAGAGTAGACGGACACTCGTGGCTGATGGTGGGAAGTTTCATGATATCACACCAACCCCAACCAGCAATGTGACAGAGATGGTGGATCTTAGAACTTTGTTGATCCTTTTGATGCTGGGTTTGTTAATTAGTAATTTCAATTTTTTTAATATTAAAAATTAATCGTCCTAGTTCAGGTGGGCGGGTGGACAGATCCACCTATGAAACCGAGAATTGGACTGGTACCCACCGGTTCCCATAAATTGGAACCGGGAATCGGATCGGTTCCCTCAAGAACCACCAGTTCTGAGCGATTTCGGTCCGGTTCTGGGCAGTCCAAGCAGATCTTGGTTCTTTTGCACACTCCTACCCGATATTGGCCATGGAGGGAAAAGGGAGAAGGAGAGGCAACCCTCTACCCGCCAAAAAAATTAACAAAATTTTCAATTACGAAGCTGAAGTGGGCATTTCTTTTTTTATAAAAAAACGAGGGGAATGAAGTTTGTTTTAAATAAGAACTATGAGTAACCATCGTAATTTCAAATGGGTGAACTGATGTCCAGCCAAATTTTCAATCGGCGGATAATTTCATCCAAAATTTTATGTTTTTACCTCTAGATTTATGCTGAACAGGTGTATGAACTAGAGGATCGTTACCTTGTAGAACAATCGCTGAACAATTTCGTCCAGAATTTCCCCGTTACCACAAGGCTGTCCACCGAAAACAAATCGCTCCTTACACCTTTCGAGTTCTAACCCGCGAGCTCCATCCCCAGCTGGAGCAGCAGGAGGGTCGATTACATCTAAGGAGTTTAAAGAGGCTAGGATTTTTCGATTCTACTTCTGCTTCTTCTGGTTTGTTCGATTCACTCGATTGGATTGGAGGGTCGACAGTGTAGGCGTGGAGGGAGGGCGATGGTGCAGGATCGTGAATGAGTTTAGTTTCCGGTGTTTGTTCTGGTCAGGATGAAGGTGTTGCTATGGCGGAAGTTTCTATTTGTTTGTCTCGGGGGGGCGGGGGGTGGTGGGGGAAGTTTCTATTTGCTATGGCGGAAGTTTCTAAGGACTTGAGTCTGCAGTTGGACTTGATGTCCAGAATATTGCTTGTGGTGGATGACATGCTGCTTTAAAGTCCAAGCAAGGAGATAGCTTTTCGTAGGGGAGAGATGGGGTGAGAGACTGGGGACTCTTGTGTCTTGCATCGAAAGCTAATAGATGCTCTCAGCAATACATATATGAAGCGAGTATCATACATGTTCTGGTGATTTATACACTCGGGGGTGATGGAGCTTATAGTTTTGGTATTCTTGGGCATGGGAATGAAGTGAGCCACTGGGTATCAAAAAGAGTGAGTGGAGCCTTGGAAGGTGTATATGTCTCATCCCTCTCCTGTTGAATTTGGCACGCTGTAGTTGCCACTTCTGCTGGCCAGTTACTTGCTTCTGGTGATGGCGCCTTCGGTGTTCTGGGCCATGGAGATCGGAAAAGTGTATCAATACCCAAGGAAGTGGAGCCCTTGAAAGGGCTTCGCACTGTTCGAGCTGCTTGTGGTGTTTGGCATACAACTGCAGTAGTGGAAGTCATGGTTGGTAGTCCTACTTTCGGTAACTGCTCATTTGAAAACTGCAGTAGTGACTAATGGATGTGATCGGTGGGCGGTTTAATTTTTTTGTAAACTCATTTTCTTTTTTTTAATGCAAATATTCAAGTTTAATGAAATTCAAGTGTTTAATGATAAGTTGATGATGGTTGCTTGGCCAATTACTTGCTGTTTTATGATGAGTTAGTAATGATGGTTATTAACAATCACTTGGCCAAATGCTTGCTGTGATCATAGATGTTTCATATACTCTTGTTGGCCAAATGCTTGCTGTTAGAATTGTTGGAAACCCATTAGTTATGCTGTTGTTAGCGTTTTCAATCATCTTTTGGCTCTTCTTCTCTTCTTTATCACATGTTCAGTTAACAAATTATGCCTGAGTTTTGATTTCTCCTTTCCCGGAGTTCTGTCGTTGAGCTTGTATTAAGGGGAATATTCGATAGTACCATTGGGAAAGAGCGAGTTCTACACATCCATTAGCATAAAAAGCCAATTGAGAAAGACCTGCTCACACTTTGCAATAGAATAAAGGTGGATATGTATATAATGGAGCACTCTGGGTAAAATAACAGAGTTCGAAACTGAACAAGAGATAACTGAACAAGAGATAAGGATCCTCCAGTTCATCTTCATTACAAGTTTACAAGGGAGCTTCTGGTATATTCAGATTTCGTTTCCTGGAATCAAATTTCAATTGATAACTACAGAGTTAAAAACTGGGCAAGCTTTTCTGATAAAGACCGTTATATATATATATATATGTATGTATATAGAATTGCCACTGTTTTAGTCTTTGGAAACAGTTGCCATGCCAACATTTAACAAGAAAGTGAGTTTAAATCATTATTTGAGATTAAATTGGTTACCTCATGACTTTATTTAAAACAAGGTTCAATCTAGATTTTTTTAAAAGAAAATATTTACACTTTAAATCTATATTTGAAATTTGCCCACAAAAATAAAAATTACAAATATCTGCTATAGAGAATTTAATCTCATATTTAGTTTCATGCTCAAACTTTTTCTTTAGAAAAAAAAAGCATAGCAAAATCCATGTCAATTTGCTTAAGGTAAATTCCAATATAATGCATTCAATGGGAAAGATGTCAATTGCAAAGATGTAAACGAAGACATAATCTCATCTTTACCTTAAATGTATAGATAGTTGTATTGAATTATCTCTTTCTTCGTATTATTATTCATGTAATAAATTCTAACTTTTAGGTAACATTATATATACACCGGTCGTCCTAAGTGACGTGGTCGGTGTTAATGTGGACAATTTTAATAAATTTATTTTTTATTTTTTTCTGTTCTTTGTCTTCCCTTGTTCCTCTAGTTAGTCATCGGGTCTTGGCAATTGATCAAAGGCAAGGATTGGTGAGATCAACCTTTCTGTTTGAAGCTCACCTTTGCTAGCCACTAGTGAAGTGAGCCTCGCCACTCTTGGCATGGCTCCACCTCGTTGTTGTTAGGTGAGGTTAACCTCGCCATATTTGGCTAGGTGAGGTCGGCCTTGCTAGTCAGTCTCGCTAGTCGACCTTGTTGGCCCTCACCTTTAATTGGTCGTTGAGGCTTGGCGACTAGCTATAAGAAGAAGGGAAGGAAAAAAAAGAGAGACAGAAAGAAAATAAAAATAAAATTAAAAAAATGGAAACAGACATAGTGGTGCCGCGATACTATATTCTCGGAATACCAAGTGTCTTTAGATTAAACATACTTAAATCTTGTCTAGTCAACAGGCACAGTTGTGCCTCCACTTACTAAAAGTCTAGCGTGCATCAATCCCTAAATTAGTTTAACCACTGGAGAACACTACATATTGTTGGAGTACCAAGTGTCTTTACTAATGGACGTTTGTGTGTCTACATTGCCATTCGTCACCCAAAGCTGCAATCTATCAACCACGACTTGACAACTCACTAAGGGGAGCGCCTATATAAGATGAAACCTCCCTCACTATTTAATCTTGCTCTTCTTGTGCAATTAAGATCCTCAATTCCCTCTTGTGGGAACTAATTTGAGTACCAGTGGGCGATCCGGCCTTAACCTGAATTCCGTGATGCAGGTTGATTTATGCAGCAGAGTTTTGGTTGATTCGGTGATTCTTAAGTCGTGCATCAAAGTTTTGGTGCCGTTTTGTGGAAACACCATCTTGAGATGATACTCATGTTCTTGGAACTTGTTAAGGATTTCTGAAACGAGTCTCGTAATAATTCCCCTTTTCTATTGCTGCCTAAGGAGAGCAGGAAACCGAGGGGGATAGAATTTGCATTAGAATCAGCTCCGATGGATATCATCTTTTCGGATGGGTTCTCTTCGTAAATTGTTGGGATTGCACCCCTACAACAATCGACCGGGGAGAGCAATGATGGGGGCAATAATGCTATATTGATCCGGCCCAAGAATTTATAAAATATTAGCTTATATATGTAGAACAAGCACGATTTCGTCGCATTTTTTATCCTTCCAAAACTACTTTTCATAAAATAGAGTTAACCATTAAATTTCATGAACCACCCGAGGACTACCAAGTTTGTTTCACTCAAAAGGATAATTCTCTTCAATCTAGTAATTTTTTTCTTTTTATGTATCTATGAAATCCTGCGCTGGCTCAACTCCAGCACTTTATAAGGAAGTATTCTAATTTCTATACTATCAGCCATCCATATCACCCAACTTGAAAAAGAAAAGAATAAAGGGTAATACAAAAAAATGTATTTTAAAAAGAAAAGAAAAACAGAAAAAGAAGATAACAAAAAGCACATCTTCACCATCATTGCAACCATCTGGTCTGTGGCTTTGTCAGAAAAATCTCATACAAGAGTTCCTGAAAACGAGCCGACTGGCTGAATTCCTCAACGGCGCTTTTTGCCATCGTATCAGCGTCGACGCAAGCTGCCGTTTCAGTCTACAGCTCCTTCGTCATATTCTGCTAAAGCGCTTTAGCCACTGTAATTAGAGATGCAAATGGTCTATCGTATGAACACCCATAATTTGTGATGAAATTCAGCAAATCAATATAATGCCAACAAGAACACACTTATCACATTCGAAACAGATTTTCCACTCAGGCCACCATGCCTCAAAGCATAAAAAAAGTTAAGAAAAATGCGAAAGAGAGAAATAAGGAATTTTCTATATATTTTGGTATATTCATAATGAGGATTATCAGCCTTTTTGTAGGTTTTATGAAAGACTAAATAAGATGACATATCAATTAAGATACGTAAAATCATAGAGGATGAAAGGGCTAGTAATAACACCTAAAGAGGGGTGAATAAGTGTTAAAAGAAATTTTCGCAAGACTTAGAAAATCAAATTGTCTTTAGAAGATAAGATGTAAACGACTACAAGCAGTTATATAAAGCTACGAATTAAAGTAAAGAGTTCAGGGAAAGAGAATAGAAACACAAGGTTTATAGTGGTTCGGCTTAGATCAAGCCTATGTTCACTCTCCCGCATTGACAGCCCACTGTCTAGATTTCACTATGAATCAAAAGAGTTTTTACAGTCTCACGCCTTCAACTTCACAGTGTAGAAACTCTACTACACTCTTTCAAAGTTTCACAAATGTTTGTTCTATCTTTTGAGTACAATATAAGCTCAGCGATAGAAATAGCAAAGAATTAAGAGCTTTAGACTTTGGAATTATTCTTTCATGCAAACACTCAAACAACTTGAGAGTCTTCCTTATATACTCCTCCATGCCTCCATAACCGTTGGCACTTTCCAAAGAAGTTCCTCCAATCTACCCATTGGACGGAATCAATCAAGGAGATCTCGAGTTACTTAAGGAATGTGATGATAGTCCATCAATCATGCTTGCCCATACAATCAGGATCTTGGTTTCCATAAGTGGAACCTTCCAAGTTAGTTTGCCTTTCAAAGATCTTCATATCAGAGTAGTTTCCAATAAGAATAGTCAATTAAATAGATGTGAAATCCAGCTATAGAGTCTTCCAATAATCATACGAATTGAAACCTTGAAGATAATCCCGCATCTGAATAATAATCCTGCACTTGGATAAGTTTTCATACTTCAATTTGGATTTGTCAGTGAGGCTAGACTTTGTCACTAGAATCTGGTGGTCTTTAGGTCTTGACTTCTTTAGATATAGACTTGGAAATGTTTTGTCAACTTCAAAACAATAAATGAGTTTTCTCTAACAATTTCTCTCTTTTTGATGGTGACAAAATTTTCCTACAGATTTGGAAAACTTTTGACTTGCAAAACAATACTTATGTAATACATAATGTTTTATAAAAATAAGTTGATTAGGACCTGGAAATTTTAACTCTGCAACCACAGAACACATGTTAATCCACAAGGATAAATAACAATCCAGTCATAATCAATATCGCATACATTAGTTACTGCAAGCAAGCATCAAAAGGTTCCAAGTCAAACAGTATCCAAAGTCAAATTCAAATGTCAAAAAACAAACCACAATAAAAAAAGTCCATAGAAAGTAAAGTCAAATCAAAACCAATAAAACCAAAACCAATTGCAAATCTGCACTCAAACTCTCCCCCTTTTTGTCATCAGCAAAAAGTGGAGAAAAAAAACGATTGAAAAGAGTTGGTTTGAATTAGGGCTACTTGGGGATATAAACAAGCTGTAAATCCCCCATGGACTTGACAGTGTCTTCAAGCTTCTTCAAAGACTCCTTAAGCTGTTGAATATCCGCATCCTTTGCTTGTTCTTGTAGTTGAAGCTTCAGGGCTTGAATCTATTCTTGAAGAGAGTCTGATGTTATCTTGAAAATTGTCATCATGTGCTTCATCTCAAACTCGAAAGCATATTGCCGTCCCTTTAATTCCAAAAGAAGTTCCATCACTATCCAAAAGTCTGCTTATAGTAGTGCTGGTTCTAGCCGAAACATTTGTAGGAGTTTGAATATGAGGGGGAACATCAGTTGTTCTATCACAATGACTAGGAGTGTATGCCTCAAAATCTGCTTCAGGGAATTGAGAGTCATAGACTTCTTCTAGATTTGGTGGAGATCTGCTAACATCACTAGCAAAGATGGGTGAAGAAGTACCTCATTTCTCAGCATCTTCCCCTGTCTTCATGCCTTCAGGTGGAGAAATATGTTCTTCTTCATGTTTTGCTTCAGCACTGTAGTGATGTTGTTCTCAAGTATTTCCACTCCTTGTCTTCTCCGAATCATCGGACAATGATGCAGCCAATGTTGGTTCAAAAGAGTCAACGTGAATTCTTTCTTTCTTTCTTCTTCTTCTTCTCTTCCTCTTCCTTCTTCTTCCTTTGTTCTCCTTTCTTCTCTTTCTCTGTTCTCTGTATGGCTCATAAAACTCTATAAATTCCGCAGGGCAAGAGCTGAGATGGTTAGATCATCATCATCTTCTTCTTCTTTGTCTTCCAAGATAAGAGATCTCATTTTCTTCACTGGTTCTGTCATAGGCTCCTTGACTTTCCTTTTCTTTGTTGCTGAATCTTGTTTCACCTTCACAGGGGACTTCTCCTTGAAGTGCTCCAGCTCCTTACTCAGTTCCTTCAGCCTCATCTTAAAAACCATTTTCAGACCAATGACCATTGGAGGAATGGTTCTAACACAAAGAGGAACAAGAAGTTTGATCTTGAAATGCTTGAAGAGTTGAGAGATAAGCGTAGAATAAGGGAGTTGCCCCTTGTCTTTTACCACAGTTCTATACATGTGCAAAAAATTTGTGTGAGGCAGAGAGAACTTACAACCAGAGATGATCGCGTACATTAGCTTCGCTTCGGATCGAGAAACATCTGTCTTTAAGGTAGACTTTGGCCTGATGCAATTAATCACCACCTTGTGGAGAAGAATATTGGAGACATTCATTCTTGAATAAGAAATCTTACCTTCAACCATTCTGTCATTAAAAATGGACAAGGTAGCATGAGCATAAGACACGCCAATTGGTTGAAATCTTCCTCTTTCCACACCAATTATGTTAGCCAAAGTGTCTACATCAATTATTAACTATTTGTCCCTCACAGTAAAACTGAATTTATTCGCATCTATAAATGATAGATTTGAATAAAAGTAGGCAGTAAGTTCGGGGTATGCAACGGTCGTCTCGGTGGAAAAGTGTTCAAGTTGAAGTAAACCAAGCTTCTCCCTCAAATTAACCTTTAAAGAGTCAAGAAAGTCGAAATCCACACTCCTAGGGCTCATAACCCCTCTTTTTAGCAAACTCAGATAACATTTTTTGTGGTCCTTGGAACGGAATAACTTCGTCCCTATACCACGAACCTTCGTAGCAACACCCATCCTTGGCTGAAAGTGAGCAAACATCCTCTCATCGTCATCTTTCTCCTCAAGTTGACCGAATCTCGGATCACTAGGAAAATTTTCAAATGTCCATTCTGCCAAACCCTGAGGCGCAATTCTTAATCTTTCCATAGTGTTTAAGAAAAAGGTCTCATTTTTGTAACCATGTGCTTTTAAGAACTTATCAATCAGATTCATAGCAGAACCACCCCTTTTCAAGTTGGAATACAGTTTATAGATAAATTGGGGTTTTTGAGTCCTTTCAAGTTCAACATCTTCAATAACCTTTTCTTGTTCTTGCTGTGGAGGAGGATTTTGCGCTGCTTGTTGATGCTGTTGAGAATGTTGTTTATGATAGGACTAGTAAGAGCACCTAGAAGGGGGGTGAATAGGTGATCAAAGAAGTTTTTGCAAAACTTGACAGAATAACTCAACTTCTGAGAATAATAGACTGAAAATGTAAAATGCTATAAACAGTCATATAAAGCTATGAATTAAAGTAAGGAGATTAGGGAAAGAGAATTGAAACACAAGGTTTATAGTGGTTCGGCTTAGATTAAGCCTACGTCTACTCTCCCATATTGACAGCCCACTGGCTGAATTCCACTAAGAACCAAAAGAGATTTTATAGCCCCACGTCCTTGATTCCACAGTGTAGAAACTTTGCTACACTTCCTCAAGGTCTCACAAGTATTTAATCTCTCTTTTGAGTACAATTTAAGCTCGACAAATGAAACAACAAATAACTAGGAGCTTCAGACTTTGTAATTTTTCTTTCACGCACACACTCGAATAACTTGAGCGTCTTCCTTATATACTCCTCTATGCCTTCATAACTGTTGGCACCTTTCAAAGGAGTTCTTCTAATCTACCCATTGGACATAATCAATTAAGGAAGATCTTGAGTTATTTAAGGAATGCGATGATAACACACCAATCCTACTCACTCATACAATTAGGATCTAGGTTTCCATAAGTAGAACCTTCAAAGTATACTTAATCAATCAACAGATCTAATTATTCAAATTGATTTTAATAAGAATGATTTTAATAAGAATAATTGATCACAAGATGCTATCTTAAGCCGTGAGATCTTCTTTAACCGTATGAACCAAATCCTTAAAGTTATACTTATATCTGGATAAGTCTTCTTCATCAGATAAATCTTTTCTTCGTCGGTCTGAAAACTATTAGTGAGAGCAGACTTTAAATCTTGAGTTTGAAGGTTTTCAGACTTTGACGATAGAGTTTGCAAATCTTCAGACTAGACTCATGGCAACGTTTTGTCAACTTCAAAATAAATAAGGAAGTTTTCTCCAACAGTTTAGGCTGTTGCTGTTGTGGTTGATGTTGAGGAGAATCTTCTTCCTCGGTCAAATCGAAATGCATAGGTCCCTCATGCATATGCTGTGGTCATTGGCTTGCAATTCTCGAAGACTTTCTTTGGTAAGATATTGTAGCAGTCGAGGGGAGTTTCTTGAACTTGTTCGTTGAAAATGTGAAAACTTTTTGGATTAAACTCAAGCAAAAGTGAGAGAGAGTAAGATCATAGTATTCTAGGGTTTCAAGAAAGGCGTAAATGAAGAAGAAGAGTTTCCACAGTATATAAAGTAGGTGTATGAATCATCGCAAGGAAAAAGTAAAAACTGTCTTTTTAAAAAAATGATAAACTGCATTTTTCAATAATAACTGCCTTTTTTAAAAAATGATAACTGCCTTTTTGAAAATGAACAAATGTCAATAAAGATAATTTCTAAAAACAAAATAGACAAAAAGCAATTAAAAAGATAACGTACCTTTTTTTTTTTTTTGAAATTTTATCCAAAAATAACTTCACATTTAATTAGAAGAAATTTACTTATAGTCATAACAATTGGACATTCTGAGTCTGAACACCTTCAGACTTTACCCAGCAAAAGATAGAATGTTCAGTCTTGCATGAATATACTTAAATAAGCTTTTCTCCAGTTGCTTTGTAAATATATCCGCCGGTTGATTCTTCGAGTCAATGAATTGAGTCAAAACTTCTCCGCTCTGAATATGATCTCTAATAAAATGATGACGTATTTCTATATGCTTTGTCCTTGAATGAAGAATTGGATTCTTTGTGAGATTGATAGCGCTTGTGTTGTCGCATTTGATCTCGGTGCATGAGTCTTCGATTCCAAAGTCTCTCAGCTGTTGTTTTATCCATAAGATTTGAGAACAATAGCTTCCAAGAGCTACATACTCTGCTTCTACCGTTGAGAGAGGTACAATACTTTGTTTCCTTGAGAACCAAGATACTGTCTTGTTGCCTAGTATTTGACAAGTACTAGAAGTACTATTTCTATTGACTTTGCAACCTGCTAAGTCTGTGTCTGATTATCCAAGAAGAGTAAAGTCTCATTCTTTAGGATACCACAGTCCTAGCTTTGAAGTAGTTGCAACATATTTGATGATGCATTTTGCGGTACTTAGATGAGATTCTTTGGGATTTGATTGAAATCTAGCACAAATGCAAACATTAAACAAAATGTCAGGTCTAGAAGTAGTGAGATAAAGAAGTGAACCAATAATTCTCCTATAGAGCTTCTGGTCAACTTTCTTTCTTCTTTCATCTTTGTCTAGTTTCAAGGAACTTGACATTGGTATATTTGTTTTTTTGCAATTTTCCAATCTGAACTTCTTGATGAGGTCTTTTGCATATTTTTCTTGGTGAATGAAAATTCATTCCTTTGATTGTTTCAGTTGCAATCTGAGAAAGAAAGATAATTCACCCATCATGCTCATCTCAAATTCATCATGCATGGATTTAAAAAATTTCTTGCACAAATTTTTATTAGATGATCTAAAGATAATATCATCAACATAAATTTGAACGAGTATAAAATCTTTACCTTCCTTTTTTAATAAACAATGTGGTATCCAACCACCGCCCGCTGTAGCCGTAATGGTTAGAGCTCTCTTCCCTCACTGAGAGGGGAGGGGTTCGAAATCCTGCGTCCCTATTGCACGACTCACTCGTGGCTGGGCCTGTGGTGGTGGCTCAATTCGCCCCGAGTTTACTCCACCGGCTGCCGGCTGTACGACGGTTCCCGAGTCACCAAAAAATAAATAAATAATGTGGTTTCCACATTTGCTTTAACAAAACCATTTTGAATTGAATTAGAAATTTACTTAACCTGTCATGCCAAGCTCAAGGCGCTTGCTTTAATCTATATAGGGCCTTTTTCAGTCCGTTGAGTCTGGTCTTTTTGGATCTTCAAATCCAGGTGGTTGTTCCACATAAACTTCTTCTTGGATAAATCCATTTAGGAATGCACTTTTGACGTCCATTTGGAATAACCTGAAATTTTTATAGCAAGCAAAATCAAGTAATAATCTAATTGCTTTTAACTTCGCTATTGATGCATAGGTCTCGTCATAGTCTATCCATTTTTCTTGCATATATCATTTGGCCACGAGTCTTACTTTGTTCCTGATCACTTTTCCTTTCTCATCCTCATTGTTCCTGAAAACTCATTTAGTTACAATAATGGACTTACCTTTGGGTTTAGGAATTAATTCTCAAACATCGTTGATGCTGAATTGTCTGAGCTCTTCTTGCATGGCTTCAATCCAACTTTCATCAGCTAATATGGCACCCCGAACCCTTCGTAGGTCACCACCAGCGCCAATGTTACACCTTATTACCTTTCTTCTTAAAAGAGGCATCGTAATTAGTAGACACATTTTTTTTTTTTTAAAACGGTCCCAGCGTGACTCATCAGCGGAAGCAAAATAAAACATCATCTCTCCCTCCAGCAACCATGATACAAATACACACCACTAATCACCATGATTTTATAGACAAGCCACGACACTTATTTACATATATTTTCAAGATGGGACTTCTTTTGGGTCAGTACATCAAAAGGAAAAGCCAGGACTCAGCCACGTCCGGCCTAAAACCCCAAAAAGAACCCTCGACCCTCTACAACTCGCGTGCACAATCCCCATCATCAGTGTCGGCTATCGATCCCCAAAAAGATCTAGCTCCTACTCGTCACGCACGGCCCTCACACCCATCCCGGTGCATCAGGCAGTGGCAGCGGCAGCATCCCACGCATCACCCCGTCGCGTCGAACATGGACAGATATGAACTCCTAGACAACAGGGCCCCCAGCCAGACCCACGTCGTACATAACTAGACAACGCACTCGAATATACACAAGACCAGGAACATAAGGACAATCAAACTCCTCGCACTCGACCTCTACGTCCGAAGGTATGCCGTAAAATATGCCCCGCGTAATGGCAGGAAGCGGCATGCTGCTAATCTGAAATGTTGGTCCCCAAAAGGGGTGAGTACAACCACTCAGCAGGTAAAAGAATCCAATAATTACTCAATGCATCATACAAGTCATACATGCATTGTAGGCGTTACTTACCTTGAAGCCATGCGTATACTATCATGCATCATCACCACAATCATAACACATACAAGTGTATCATCATGTCATACTCATATCATCGTTATCATGACATTATTTTATCATACACATATCATCATCATCATATACATGACACCATCATACCATACACATGTCATCATTATCATGGCATCATCTTATCACACATGTCATCATCATCATGGCATCATCGTATCACACATGTCATCATCATCATGGCATCATCTTATCATACATGTCATCATCATCATGACATCATCTTATCACACATGTCATCATCATCATGGCATCATCTTATCACATATGTCATCATCATCATGACATCATCTTATCACACATGTCATCATCATCATGGCATCATCTTATCACACATGTCATCATGCCATATCACATATCATCATCATCATATCATGTCATATATCATCATCATCATGCATATCATCATGCCATATCATATCATGCATGGTTTAATTTCCAATTTTAACTTTCAATTTGATCACCACATCACCCTTCCTCGGATCATCGATTTCATCTCATATTTTACATTCGCATCCCATGCGAGAAAACCCTCCGGCATTCAACCATTCCAGGCCACCGGGCATCCGACCCCCCACATTCCGGGCATCTCGCATCCCAACTGGCATCACGAGGCATTCCCCTCGGGCAGAAACCTCCGACAGGGCTTCCGGCATTTACACTCCCTGGCCGGGCATCCCGCACCCCAATCTTGGCATCGCAAGGCATTCCCTTCGGGCACAGACCTCCGACAGGGCTTCCGGCCCCCCCACATTCCGGGCATCCTGAATCTCCCAGGGCCATCCGGCAATGTATCTCTATACATTCCGGGCATCATCCTCCACCACAACCACCTCCTCACTTATCATTATCTATGTTTACCAATTTCGGTCTTAATTTAGCATGGCATATGACGTGACATCAAACAAGTCATACTTGGCATGGAATTAACACATGCATCTCAATTCAATGTCATGCATACATCAAGACCTCATCATACATGCAACATGGTATAATTATTTATGAAATAAATTAATGGAGTTTATGGCCAATAAAATAATCCATTTTTCATGCTCTTTTTCATTTATTTAAATTCCAGCTTTTGTTATTTTCAAAAATATTAAATTTAATATCTATAAATTCCCAAAAATTATAAAAATTAAGGCAAGTGATAAATAAGACAATAGAATAGTAATTTCATGCAAGATACATGGCCAAATAGAATTTCACAATTCTCACAAAATGGCATGTTATTTTCGGGTGAAATCAGAATGCACAGTTTCTGAAGAAATTCGATTAAAATATTCATAAGACCTCCAAAAATTACGAAATTTTACTGAGTTATAGCCAAGACATTTTCGTACATCTTTCATTGAGACTTCCAAGCCATATTATTTTTATATTATTTTATACAGTCTCACGAAGCTTCTGGATCCATTACCGAATCGTCCAGTGCATGCTTCTCCGAAATACTGAGTTTTTACCTACCTATTCTCTTTTTTTTCCTCTGAAATTTGGATATGTTATACATAAAGATGTTATCTACAAGTTTCATGAAGAGATCTAAGTCAAATAACCAGATTATAGTCGTCATTTAGGTCCATGATGTCTCGGGTGCCCTGTAATACACCTCCAGAATTACCGTCTTCGAGATCTAGTCGATTTACGAGTTCATACTTGTTCATTTTGCTTCAAATTTGAGTATGTTGTAGTTTAAGATGTCCCCTACAACTTTCATGAAGAAATCGAAGAAATATTCTTAGCACAAACCAACATGCAACCACAAATCCAACAAGAAGTCAGTGAAATCGTTCCAGATCTGAGGTCTCCGTAGGATGAGAGTTTAGCCCCTTAAATCTCCATGATTTTCCACGAAATTTCAGTATGTTGTATTTCAAGATGTTAGCTACAACTTTCATGAAGAAATCAAAGCCAAAATCGGACTCTAAACATGCATGCAAGCGCACACAACATTCTGACTCAAACTGTTCGAGCGAAAACAGCCATACCATTCAAGAACAATCCATCCATACTTCGGTTTTCTTCACCTAATCACCCAAACTCGACACTATATCAACCATACATGTAACAAACACACATGCAAGAGCAGCTAGAGGACTCCAACTTGCCTCTAGACCGGATGGACGACGGCACACGGCGGCGAGCACGGCGGTCGGACGGCGGTGACTCCTCCTCGGCTCCTCCTCTCTCTCGGCCACTCTCCCTCTCTCTCGCACGATCTCCCTCCCTCTCTCTCTCTTGGCCGAATGAGGGAACCGGCCACCCCTCTCTCTCTCTTCCCTTTTATCCCCCCTAAACCTCATCATTGATAATCATTGCTTGCCTTCAAATTAGCCAATGCATGGCATTCTTCTTTATGCCACTTGTCCTATTGCATGCATAATGGGCCTTGAATTTGGGCTTGGGTTTGGGCCTCCTTTGTGGCCGGTCGACCACTCCTTCTTGGGCCTCCATGGGCCGGCTAGCTTGGCCCACTAAAGCTTAGGCCAATGGGCCTAAGGCCCAACCTAAAAATTGACTTTTCCCCTTCTTTTTTTTTTTTTTTTTTTGAATTTCTTCTATAAATATATATTTTTAAATTTTAATTTTCAACATGGCCAAAGTCTTGTGACATTTTTATTTAATTCATAAGGTGCATGGCCAAGCATAAATTATCATTATTAATCTACAATATTTAAAATCTCATGATCATAAGCACAAATCACCTAATCTTAAAAAAGACTAATGGCTAAAGCATAAACCATAAGCAAATTTCATTACCCAATTAGAGACTTTAACACACCTTATAACTTGACTTTGAATTTTTGGGATGCCACAGCTAAGGCTTATTCTATACTTTTAGGTTTAATTTTAAAAACAAGTGCCAAAGCACTAGACTCTTCTCGCCGTTTGGATCTGGTGCAAATCCTTTCATCAATGTTTCCAATGATGAGTTCTTTGGGATGACTAGACTTATGCTTCTAGTTGTTGGTAGGTCTGAAAGTTTGTTGATCTTCTGCTTCAGTTGACTCTTTTGGTTCTTCCTATTGTTGAACTTCAGAAGTCCGAACCACTTTGGGGGAAGTAGACTTTATGAAGTCTAGAGCAGGTTTAGACTCTTCAAGTTGAGTCTGGTTCACTTGAGATTGCGTAAAGTCTTGAAACTTGAAATTCATAGATTCTTCTACAGATTGAGTCTTTTTGTTGAATACTCTGTAGGTTTTGCTTGAAGTTGAGTAGCCAAAAAAAATTCCTTCATATGATTTTTCTTCAAATTTACCAGTTCGATTATTTGCATTTTTCAAAACAAAACACTTACAACCAAGCACATGAAAGTAAGAAACATTTGGCTTTTCCCCTTTAAATATTTCATAAGGAGTTTTCTCTAAAATGGGCCTCAAGAACACTCTGTTAATAATATAACAAGCTGTAGAGACTGCTTTAGCCCAAAATCTAGAAGAAATATTGCTTTCAATTAAAAGGGTTCTTGCCATCTCTTGCAAATTGCAAATATATATATATATATATATATATATTTTTTTTTTTTTTTTTTTTTTTTACAACTTCATTTTGTTCGAGTATATGGAGAAGAAAAAACATGCTATAAACCAGATTCATCACAAGATTTAGCAAAGTCTTGATTTTCAAACTCACTTGCATGATCTGTCCGTATGCTTGAAATAATATAACATTTCTCATTTTGAACTTTCTTGGCAAACTTTAAAAAGTGAGAAAATGTTTCAGACTTATTTGCTAGAAAATAAACCCAAGTAAATCGAGAATAATCATCCACGATTACTAGGCAGTATCTCTTTCCACTAATGCTTTGAGTTTTGGTTTGTCCAAAGAGATCCATATGCAGAAGTTGTAAAACTCTATTAGTAGAAACTTGATTTGTAGGTTTAAAAGAACTTCTAATCTATTTTCCCAATACACATGGTGTGCATAATTCAAATTTTTGATAAATCAGGTTGGGCAGTCCACGAACAAGCTTCTTGGAGGAGATCTTGGCGATCTGCTTCATGTTAACATGGCCAAGCTTTTTGTGCCAAAGATTTGCTTCATCTTAAATCAATATTAGACATTGAGAGCTTTCTAGTTTTATTTCCAGAAGATAAATATTCCTATGTCTTCGTCTAGTGAAAGATTGAGAGAGATCTTTACTAATTCCTGAACAAGTGCATTCTTGGAAATTAATTTTGAAACCAGTGTCACACAGTTGACTGATACTGAGTAAATTGTAATTCAAGCCTTCCACTAAGGAGACATTGTTGATTGTGAGACTTCCAATCTTTACAGTTCCACATCCAACAATTCTTCTTTTGCTGTTACCACAAAAAGAAACTTTTCCTCATTTTATTTGCACAAGCTTTATAAAACAACTTGAATCTCCTATCATGTGTCTCGAGCAATCACTATCCAAATACCATTTGCTCTTTTTTTTTATAGTGACTTGCAATCATATAAAGAACTCAAGATTTCTTTGGTACCTAGATTTTCTTGGGTCCAGAAGAGTTAGTATCAAACACAGTCCTTGCCCAATCTTTCTTAAGAGGTCTCTAAGCCTTAGGATATTCTTTCTCGAAATGTTCTGAGCTGTTACATTTTGAACATTTGAGAGCACTTCGACCAACAGGTTTTACAAAAAAGATTTGAAAATAATTTATATAAAATGTTTTTGTAGGTTTTTGTTTAATTCTTTCTTTCACTTTTGAAAAATCGATTAAAGGAATGGTTTCTCAAGTTATTCCCTAACCAGATTTGTTGTAATAGGGTCTTTGGATTGAAAGAATCTTTTGTAACTTCTCGAGATCCTATTGAAATTTTTTTTGTGATATTTGAAATATCTTCTTTCAAAAGGTGTTTTCCTTCGAAAGAGAATCTGCATTTATTTTCAAATCAACAAAACTTTTATCTAGATTTTCAAATTTTTCTTTTCAGAAAGTTTCCTATTGCTTCAGTTTGGAATTTTCCTTCTTTAGCTTGGAAATCCTCTTAAGAGATATCTTAAGACTAAGACAAAGTTCATCTATATATTTTGAGACTTTAACATGAATCTTTAAGTTACTAACCTCAACTTTTTTATCCGAGTCTAAGCCTGTCTCAGAATCTGAATCTGAATCTGAATTTGTCATTAGAAAAATATTGGCATATTAATCATCACTTTCTTCACATTCAGTATCGTTCAATATCTCTACTTTGAGAGTCTCCTTGAAATTCTCTACTTTTCCTTTCTTTTCTTTTCTTTTTTTTTTCAGCGAAGGGCAGTTGGGTTTGATGTACCCATTTTTCTTACATTCGAAACAGATCACATATATATTGATCTCATTATCCTCATTTGATTTCTTCTGAAATCTTTGATTCCCTTGATTTTTCCAGTTAAACCTTTTTCCTTTCTTGTTCAACTTCCTGAACTTCCTTATCATGAGTGCAAGCTCTTCATCATCCAGGTCGTCTTCAGAGTTTGTATCATCAGAATCATCATTAGATTTTAAGGTAACCGACTTCTTACCTCTGGGATCTTTATCCTCATTGATTTGCTCTACTTCATATGATTGAAGTGTGCCAACCAATTCATCTACAGAAAGAAGCATGATCCTTTGAATTTCTCTTATAGAAATCTTCACGTGGTTCCAGTCTTTGAAGAGTCCTTTTAGCAATTTATTGACCTTCATTGGTCTTGAGATTGGCTGTCCCTGATATGCTAGACCATTTACAAATTCTGTAAAATGACTAAACATGTTAGTGATGGATTCTCCTAGCTTCATCTTGAAGGCTTCATACTGTCCGAGTAGAATATTGATTTTTGTTTCTTTAATTCGATTAGTTCCTTCATAGGTGACATGCAACCTATCCCAAACTTCTTTGACTGTTTCACAAGATGAAATTCTATTATACTCAGTAGGAGATAAAACATAATATAAAGAGTAGATGGCTTTAACATCAAGAGTTTGTCTCTTGGTTATTTCCGCTTGTGTCAGTTCTCCAGTATCTGTAACTTCCTTCCTTGAGGTTGATGTAGCTTTAGGAATGATCCATTTTTCTACCACATCCCATTCCGGGAGATCTTTTGATATTAGAAATGCATTCATCTTGTTTTTCCAAACATTATATTCCTTCTCATCAAAGTAAGGGGGTCTGGTGTTGCTTTAGTCTTCAACCAAACCTAGAGCCAAAATACTAGCCATAGATCTTTAACTTTGAAGTAAAAACACTTCAATAAAATGAGTACATAAGCTCTGATATCAATTGAAAGGGTTAATAAAACATAGAGGGGGTGAATAGGTGCTAAAAGAAATTTTTGCAAGACTTAGAAAATCAAATTGTCTTTAGAAGATAAGATGTAAATGACTACAAGCAGTTATATAAAACTAATAATTCAAGTAAGGAGTTCAAGGAAAGAGAATATAAACACAAGGTTTATAGTGGTTCGGCTTAGATCAAGCCTAGTCTACTCTCCCGCACTGACAGCCCACTGGCTGGAATTCACTATGAATCAAAAGAGTTTTTACAGTCTCACGCCTTCGACTTCACAGTATAGAAATTCTACGACACTCTTTCAAAGTCTCACAAATGTTTGTTCTCTCTTTTGAGTACAATATAAACTCAGTGATAGAAATAGCAAAGAATTAAGAGCTTCAGACTTTGGAATTTTTTTTTCACGCATACACTCGAACAACTTGACAGTCTTCCTTATATACTCATCCATGCCTCCATAACTGCTGGCACTTTCCAAAGAAGTTCCTACAATCTACCCGTTGGACGGAATCAATCAAAGAGATCTCGAGTCATTTAAGGAATGTGATGATAGCTTATCAATCATGCTCGGCCATACAATCGGGATCTTGGTTTCCATAAGTAGAACCTTCCAAATTAGTTCACCTTTCGAAGATCTTCATATTGGAGTAGTTTCCAATAAGAATAGTCAATTAAATAGATGTGAAATCCAGCTATAAAGTCTTCCAATAATCATACTAATCGAAACCTTGAAGATAATCCCGCATCTGAATAATAATTATGCATCTGGATAAGTCTTCATACTTCAGTCTGGATCTGTCAGCGAGGTTAGACTTTGTGACTAGAATCTGGTGGTCTTTAGACTTTGACGATAACATCTTGACTTCTTTAGATATAGACTTGGAAATGTTTTGTCATCTTCAAAATAATAAAGGAGTTTTCTTTAACAGATGATATTTACATAATCTTGAAAGATACAAAAACCATCCTAATTTTCCTAAATAACTCTAACAAAAAAGATGCTCAAAACTCGAAAGAGTCTCCAACTACTATTTTAGTGAATAGCCAATAGATCAGTATAATTTCATATGGTAAATGTTAAAAGTTTCTCAGAATGTATTCATTAGGATTTATTAATTGTATGAGCCCGTTTGAATAAGGTAATAGTTCGGTTATGTGCTAATAGGAACATATATACGTCCCATTTTTTGATCAATTTACAACACGTACTTTGTACATAAAGTATAGTTGCTTTTTCAACATTTCTAGCGAGTGTCAAGAATGCACTTATATGATTCTTTCAATGTCATATTTTTCTTAGTGCAAAGGTAACGCAACATAAAACACGGCAAGAGTCTTGTGACTACTTATATCTAAAAGTGAGAAAGCACGATTCGCGCGAGCTTCCAAAAAGCAAGTTTGTCAATTTTTCTTGTTTTCTTACCTTTGAACCACTTTTTTATGCAAAGTAAATCATCCCCACAAAAATTTATTTAATAGCCAAACCTGGGTTTTTTATTCTGCATCTATATAGCTTTTTGAAACAAAATTGGTTCATTATATCAATCCACCATAGTTAAATGGAAGTGGAGACCAAAAGAGATATCAATAGTTTGAAGTGATTGCACCACTTGCATGCACAAATCTCCAATCCACATCAAACCCGATTATGGTTGCTTTTGTCGTCAATAATTCTAAAAGTATGGGTCCCTTTTGATTCTAGCTAAGAAAAACATATTCCGTATAGTGCCCGTCAATCATTAGGTTAATTAATTATTATTATTGTTTAAAAAATATAAAGACTATTGCTTAGAAAGTAATTAGGGGGGTCTCAATCGGGGTTGGCCGCCGGGCTATGCCCATTACTCCACTAGTAATATTAACTTCGGCTTTAATTTTTTGACATGATCTGTTGACTGGCTTGGTCTTTTTTATTGAACAAGGCGACTCCAAAATCCCCAATTGAACAAGGTTCATCCAATTTCTTTTCAATCTTTTCATATGGTGTCATCTCCACATACCCCAAGCAGTTCTTTAACAATTTCGCTTTGCCCAAAGACAAATAGAGACCTGATTAATACTCTTAGCTCCATTGATGTCTATGCAGTGTTGGTGCTCCTCCTTGTTCTGTTGCATGCGATGACTAGCAATGCCACTTCAAGTAATTCGCAGTACGTCACTTCATACTGTGGTGACATTCGCAATATAAGTTACTTATTTTGATTGAAGAATGAAACGAAGGGGTGTGGTGAGCAGAAGAATGAGTTGGCTTGTGAAGATAATTACATAGTTCTATATTTATGTGATGGTTGATACTTCGTGCAATCTATCAATTATTCTACCCACCAAATCAGATTAGTCGATGGTGGGTTGCGAAATGATAACTACTTGTCTCATCCTTGTCATTCATGGGCGGTGTATAACTTCAAACACCATATTGACCCAAACAACCCATACAAAATGGATTGTGATGGTCCATTGGTCATTGTGAATTGCTTGAAGCCGATTAGTTCTCCACCCTACATCGCCACCGGTCCATGTATTGAGGGCTTGTAATCTTCCAATGCATTATTGAATTGGAACTTGTAGTTTCTCGAGCTTATTAATGACTGATGTACACTATATATAGCCTCACTTTAATAAAATAGAAGGCTTCTAATTATACCAAACCATTGAACACGCTATAAGATTCTCTTCAAAGATGGTGAGGGAACACGCTATAAGAAATAAAAATTGTGTAGAAAAAGGAAGTGATGGGGGAGAGAGACAGATTTGTCTGTTGACGGAATGTGGAGCCAACAATTGCGTGAAGAGAGTTGGAAGAAACTTTTGAATTTTCAATGGGTGTAAAATTTCCTATGATCATGACTCGGGCATTAAAGGAGGGAGTTGGAGAAGAAGGGAGATGAAAACGAACGAAAGTGAGATTTTGTGGGACTATTGCTATTTGTTCTAAAAATTTAAATTATTAGATGAATGCATGATTTGTTATTTAAATATTCTAACACTCTTTCTCACGCTTAGTCTAGTTTTTTGTGTAGTACTAAGTATGGAATTATAAGGGAGGGGGCCTGGTAAGATTTGAACTCAGGACTTCCAGCTCTAATACCAAGTGAGATTTTGTAAGATCACTGCTAACTATTCTAAAAATTTAAGTTGTTAGATGAATGTGCGATTTATTATTTAAATATTCTAACAAAAGAAAATAACAAGAAAGATGGATTTGTTTGTTGATGGGATGTGGACCCAACAATTACAATGAGAAAGAAAGATTAAATGTATAAAACGATGCTCTGAAATTTTTTGCATGGATGATTTTACAGGGGGTCTCAATCAAGGTTTGCCATTGGGCCGTGCTCGGGACTCCACTAATAATGTAACTTGGGCTTGTTTTGTCCCCTTTAATGTCTTGACCTGAGTGTAGTTGTTCCATTGATTGACTTGATATTTTCTATAGGACAAAGCGACTCCAAAGTCTCTTATCAAACAAGGTTCATTAATTCTCTTTCAATCTTTTCATATGGTGCCATCGCCACATACACCAAGTAGTTCTTTAACGATTTCACTTTGCCCAAAGACAAGTAGAGACATGATTTATGCTCTCAGCTTTGCAAATGTCTATGTAGTGTTGTCGCTCTTTTGTTTTGTTGCATGCAATGATTAGCAATGCCACTCCGAGCAATGCTATTTCGATTGAAGAATGACCCAAAGAGATGCAGTGAGTGGAAGAATGAGCTGGCTTGTGAAGATAATTGCACAGTTCTATAATTGCATGATGTCTGATACTACATGCAATCTATCAATTATTCCACCCACGAAATCACATTAGTCGATGATGTGTCGCAAAAAAAAAAAAAAAAAACTGCTCTCTCTCCCCCGTCATTCATGGGTGGTGTATAACTTCAAGCATCGTATTTACCCAACAACCCATGCAAAATGGACCGCGATGGTCTGGTGGTCATTGTGAATTGTTTGAAGCCAATTAGTTCGCCATTCTACATCGCCACTCGAACTTATTAATGACTAATGTAAACTCTATATAGTGTCATTTTATTCACAATTCTAGAGTAAAAAAATTTAAAACTTTATTCTCCTAATGAACCTTGCCGCCTTTTGTTATTGGCAACTTTGAAGTCTTCTAATTATGCCAAACTGTTGAACACGCTATAAGATTCTCTTCAAAGATGGCGAGGGAATTATAAAATTCAAATATTTTACTCTAATGACTTCAGTAGAATTTTCTTCAATAAAAATAGAATAGAGTGGATGATTCTTTTGGTTTCTTAACATTTTTTTTCCTTCGAACTGAATTTATGCAGTCCTTAATTATCAAGATGCATTTAACTCACATTGGATTCATTTTGATTCAAAGTCTACTATCTAATCTTAAGATGACTTTCTTGTCATATTAGAAAATAGAAAACTCATTAATAGCATAAATATCTCAAGGAATTTGAAATAACTTATCTAAGAAAAATCTCCAAAACTATGAAATTGTATCATTGCACAGCTAAATATATGGGTTGTTAACTGTGACATTTTCTTGCAAGAAAAATTGGGGATGATGTTGGGTCCTACAGTGAAATGGGGTCATTGGACAGCTAAATATATGGATTGTCAATTGTGATGTTTACTCCTGTAACAATCTCGACTTGATTGACTTTGTTTTATTGGTTGATAGGAGCATTTCAATAGACGACCCCTAGTCTTCATTTTTAAGTTTCTCTCTCATTCGCCATTATTACATATATATATATACTCGACTTGATTGACTTTGTTTTATCGGTTGATAGGAGCATTTCAATAGACGACCCCTAGCCTTCATTTTTAAGTTTCTCTCTCATTCGCCATTATTACATATATATTTTATCCTTGTTGATCCTCCACCACATATCAAGCCCCAAATTTCCACTGCTCGTTGGCTGAGAGTGATGCAACTTTTTCATGTAAGAAATTGTTATTAATGTCATCTTCATTTTGATGCTCAAACTTTTTTTTTTTTTTTCAGAAATTTCTTTCAAAACCCCTATAAGTTTGCTTAAGGTAGATTGCTACCATTGTATTTGACACCCAGACTCTTAAAGTGCCAAAAGTTGGCACGAAGGGACATTTAAGTGCTTAAAATTTACGAAAATGACACTTAAGTACCAAAATCAGAGTAAAATGGATCACTTAAGTGCCAATCCAGCAAAAATGTTGACGTGGTGATTTTCCGGCGAAGTAAGTGCAAAACGGCGTCGTTTTGCATACTAACGTGACTAGACAATGCAAAAATGACGTCGTTTTGGTGTTGAAGTGGTAAAAATTAATATAAAATTTAATTAAATTCTAAATCTATTTAAAACATTTTAAAATTTAAAATTTTTTAAAAAAGGGAGGGAGGCAGCTAGGGCTGAGCCCTCATCGCCGCCGCCTCCCCATTGCCGCCGAGAAGGGCCATTAATGGAGGGGGAGGGTCGGCCGGGGTTGTCGGGCCTTGGCCAAGAGCCGGCGACCCCGGCCGACTAGTGGCAGGGCCCACGAGCCCTCACCCCAAATCGGGGCAAGGGTCGCCGGATTTGGGCGAGGGCTACGACTATCGCCGGATCTAGGTGAGGGCCGTGACCCCTGTTAGATTTAGGCGCGGGCTGTGATCCTTCCCCCAATCTGGGGCGAGGGCTTGCGGGCCTTCATCGCCGGTCGACCCTCTCCCCTCTTTCGCCGGCCCTTCTCGGCAACGGTGGCAAGGGCTCAACCCTCAGCCTCCTTCCTCCACCTTTTTTTTTTTTAAAATAATTATAAATTATTATTATTATTATTATTATTATTATTATTATTATTATTATTATTATTATTATTATTATGTTTTAAATTAAATTAAATTAATTTTATATTAAAATTCAATTATACCTAAACGATGTCGTTTTTGTATGTGTTTTGCTGAGTCAGTCTTTCGATGAGCCACGTAAGCAAGAAAATTAATAAAAAAAAAATGCAAAGTAGGATTTCCAGCGGGATTTGCTGGATATGGCACTCAAGTGTCCCATTTTTCATAAAAAGTAGACTTAAGTGTCATTTTCGTAAGTTTTGACTTTAGTATCCATTTGTGCCAACTTTTGGCACTTCAAGCGTTCTTTTGCCAGATTCATTCAGTGGGCAAAGATATCCATTGATGACATAATCTTATCTCAGCTTTTATGTATTGACATTGTATTATTTTCATCATCCTATTATTTTTTGTGTAAGAAATTGTGATTTCTAATTAACACTATATATGCACCTTGTTTGCAAAATATACATTGTTTAGTTATATCTTTTAGAAAAATATAATATGGATGAAGCCAACTTTAATTATAGTGGAAAAGTTCTAGCTAAAACTTAAGATTTGACATAATTTCAACCATCATCAAGTATTCTCTTGTCCCAATACTGATTTAGGTTATCATAAAGAATTAATAACAAAACCTACAAAATTTCGAATTGAACTTGCATTTTCTTGAACTTATTAATGATCATATACACTCTATATAGTGCTGCTTTATACACAATTCTCGAGTAAAAATAAGTTGAACTTGAATTTCCCAAAGAACCCTAATACCTTTTGTTATTGGTGACTTTCAAGTCTTCTAAGGGGCTATTTGGTAACGTTCCGGGGAACACTTGTTTCTGTTTTTTTTTTTTTCCCGGAACAAAAATAGAACAGAAACACCTTTGATAAATTTTCTCCCTAAAGATAGCGAGGGAATTATAAAGTTACTTTAACAACTTATGGAGAATTTTCTTCAATAAAAATAGAATAGAGTGGATAATTCTTTTTATTTCTTAACATTCTTTTTCCTTTGAATTGAATTTATGCAATCCTTAATTATCAGGATGCACTCGATTCTTAACTCATTTGGTTGACTTCAATTCAAAGTTTACAATGGAATCTTAAGACGGCTTTCTTGTCATATTAGAAAAAAAGGAAACTCTTTCGATCAAAAATAGAAAAAAAGAAAAAAAAAAAGGAAACTCATTGACATCCTAAATATATTTGGCAATTTAAAATTACTTAATTATCTAACAAAAATCTCTAAAACATGAATAATATTGTTGGACGGCTACATTTATGGGTTGTCAATATGATGGTTTCTTGCCACAAAGAGAAGGCGATGGTGTTGGGTCCTATTCGCTACTCCCGTAGTATTCTCAACTTGATTGACTTTGTTTTATTGGTTGACATGGGCTTTTTAATAGAAGATCCCCAGTCTTCATATTTACGGTCTCTCTCATTCGCCATTATTACATGGACGTCTTTTTTTATCTTTGTTGATCCTCCACCACATATTAAGCCCCGAAATTCCATCGCTCACAAGCTGAGAACGACACGACTTTTCCTCGCAATTCCAGACCCATGTGCCTCGTGTCACTGGTCTTTCTTGCCGTGCTACTGGGGACACTAATGCTCCGAATGAACAACCCTGTTCAGCCTCTCTTGCAGTGAAGTTTCCAAGATGACCTGTCCCTTTCAAACGAAGAGTGATATGAAAGGTTGTGGCAACTCAAGACTTTTCCTCGCAATTCCAGACTCGTGTGCCTCGTGTCATTGGTCTTTCTTGCCGTGCTACTGGGGACACTAATGCCCCGACTGAACGACCCTGTTCAGCCTCTCTTGCAGTGAAGTTTCCAAGATGACCTGTCCCTTTCAAACGAAGAGTGATATGAAAGGTTGTGGCAACTCAAGACTTTTCCTCACAATTCCAGACTTGTGTGCCTCATGTCATTGGTCTTTCTTGCCGTGCTACTGGGGACACTAATGCCCCGACTGAACAACCCTGTTTAGCCTCCCTTGCAGTGAAGTTTCCAAGATGACCTGTCCCTTTCAAATGAAGAGTGATATGAAAGGTTGTGGCTGACTCAAGACTTTTCCTCGCAATTCCAGACCCGTGTGCCTCGTGTCATTGGTCTTTCTTGCCGAGCTACTGGGGACACTAATGCCCCGAATGAACGACCCTGTTCAGCCTCTCCTGCAGTGAAGTTTCCAAGATGACCTGTCCCTTTCAAATGAAGAGTGATGTGAAAGGTTGTGGCGACTCAAGATGACCTCGTGTTCAACGTGGGATTGCAAAGGCCCAATTGCTTTTCCCTCCCTAGTTATTCATTAACGAACTCGAACTTTGGTTACGAGAGTTTATCATGTTTCTGGTCAATTCAATGGTCTTTGTGAAGTGCTGAAGACCCGTTGCTTTCTCCTTTATATATCGAAGGAGCATACTCGTCGGACGTATCGTCTAAGATATCTAAAATGAGTGGGTATTCATGGGCTGTGATGGATGAAAACTCATCGGTTATTGAGGAATCTGGCACCATCATCCATGACGACATAGGCATGTCATGATTGTATGCTAGCACCAAACAAGCAACTCCATAACGCGATGGCCAACGGTTTTTTCCTTAACTACTCACAAGCCGTATCGCAGAAGAAAATATCTAGCTTGTTCTTCTTTGGTTTGGCCATAAGATAATTGCAGTAGGGAGATTAACTTTACACATTTTACAAGATATCTAAATATCTATAACATTACTTAATCTATTTCTACGGTGCGCATAGTTTCAATTTACTAAACTCTAAATACCTTAAATTTTCGCCGCCTACAAACATTGACATGTAATTTCACGTATAATCATTTCATAATTTTTCATAAATTATTCGAGTAGTACTTTTAACTTTTGACGGGAAGGTTAAAGCAAACGCGCTGACTTCTCAAGATTTTTTGAGGTTTTTCTTTAAGGCGTTCCCTTAAGAGTCATAAGTTGAGGAAAGAAAAGCACCCAAAAATAAAGTTGGACGTTGAGGGCAGAAAAGCACCCAAAAATAAAGGTGGACGGGAATCCTCTACGGAGTTGTGCTTCCGAGGGGGCTAATATATGTCCTGCAACTGATGAAAGAGCACGGAATCTACAATTACATCACTCAATCTTTATGGTCTAGTCTTTAAAATAAGGGTTGTGTATTCAGGTTGCTTCCTTATCCCATCACTTGGATGGTCGTTTTTGGGTAAACTCATGAAGGGGATTTTGAATGACTTATCAAAAGATCCCACGTGTTAAAGCAACTAGACCAACTTGATGATCAAGCCATTGGGAAGTTGAACATACCTATCGATATTAAATCTTAGATTAGACATCACTTAAATATCGTCTAATTGACAGCTAAAGAGGTGCCTTCATTAACTAATGGTCCAGTGTGCATTGATACTCAGATTGGCTTTACCACTGTAGATTGTAAGATCACTGTAGATCACTACATAGAGTGTCTAGTGTTTTCGATTTTTGACATTTGTCCATGCACATTGACCGTTGTCACCTCCGGACATATTCATAGTCAATAAACTGAGGATCCATTATCCTCAAGTGATATGCAAAGAGGGGGCATCAACTCATGATAGGTGCCATTGGCAACATCATTCTTTCTCCTATGTGACTTGACACAGGTTATGTTTTGGAATGTCGAATTGCAAGACACCTTAAGATGAAGTAGCCGTAATGCTTTGACTGTGGAATATAACCATAGCAAGGTATGAATTCCTAATATGCAAGATTGCAGCGATCATTGAGTTATGCAAACTCATCATATTCAAGTTTGAACATCGATATTCTTAGTGTGTGGCCACATTCTATTGTGTTTCTTAAGTATTATCCTATATTTGGTAATCCTACATGGAATTTCCACATTTTATAAATAAATGTCTTCAGAGAAGAAATTAGAACAAACTATTTGGATGCATGCTGATATGGTTTTGTGGTATCATGTCAAATCTGATGTGGTATGTAGTGACATGAAGAATAACTAATTTTGAAAAGTCTAAATTTTCTGCGAGGGTGGATTTGGAGGAAAAAGGAAAATTTTTCTTCACCCCCCTTCTTTTTGCCTCTTTCCTCCCAATCCCAAACAAAGCATTAAAATAGTATCGAAAGATCATGGCCCGCTCAGGTGTAGAAGTTCTTACTTAACCGTATAATGTTCTTGATATTTTTTCAAATAACAGCTAGGGTGCGAAACCCTTTATGCCCATTTAGTGAGTCCTTATGCTAGCCTATTTTCTGCTCTAACTATATATGAATTCTTGTTTTATTTCATTCTATGATAGTATATTTTTGCAATTATTGTATCATGAGTGTCCAAAAAATATAAGAAATCATTGCACACAAGAACAAATCCTTGGACTTATCAAACAATCAACGGAATTATTGTTCAATCTGAAAGAAGAGATCAGTGAACCTTTATAACATGGTTTCATGGTACTGCGTCAAAATTGATGTCCCGTGTCGTGACATGGAGAAAGAGTAGTCTTGTGGATAGCCAATTTTATTTCATGATATTGTTCCTTGAAACTAAAAATCAATTTTCCTATGATCGTGACTCATGGGGCGAAGAAAGAAGATGAAGATGAAGAAGGGAGGAGGAGAAAAAAACATAAAGAAGAAAACAAGAAGAAACATAGCGTATCAGAAGGAAGTGATGGGGAGAGGGGTGGATTTGTTCTTTGACAGAACTTGGAACCAACGTTCACGTGCAGAGAGTGGAAGAGACGTGGAGAAAGAAAGATCTTATGTGAAGCAAAATCTTTTGAATTTTCAATGGGTGGAAACTTCAAGATGTGCTATATGTCTAGGTCAATAAAAGGGGGTCATCAATAGAGAAAGGTTGGACATGACTCCACTAATAATGGAATGGAACTTCAGTTTGGGTCCACCTCCTTTAATTTCTTGACTTGGGTCTTTCTACAGGACAAGGCAACTGAAACTATCGTGCATCGTCGATCAAGGAGATGAAATTTTCAATAAGGAATGTCATTCGGACCCACTGTCGCTTCAAATTATCCCTACATAAATCCCATCTTTATATAGCTGTGCTAGCTTAAATTTATACTAAAGCACCATAGTTATTCTTGCCAAGTGCATTGCAAGAATACAATTATAGTACATGATTTTACCTTTTCAACAGAGCATAGGAGATGATGATTAATGTAACTTCTTTGTACATAAATATAATGATTCGCATGACAAAACACATAGTCATTCATGGCTAGGTCGACAATGACCCCATGCGATATGTCATTGTCATATGAGATACCTTTCTTAAAGCAATTATTTATTTCATGAAATGATTCAACCAGATAAGAAATTAGGATTACGTTTAAAGTTTGTGACCCAATTTAGGCTTTGTTGATGATATCTATACACAATACCTCTGTTTTAAAGCAATTCCAGTGATAGACTAATTCTATTTAAGTGTTCTCTTAAGAGGGTGTGATCGGTGGTGGTAAAAATTCACGTCAACTCCATCACCTTGTCAGTCTCGCATTGGCCCTGGAAAAGAACAGGTACCATTCTAAGGGTAATAGAACATGAGATCCCTGGACATGACAAAAATTCATTCGCTATAAAACAATTCGTGTACAGCTGACGCCCACTCTTCTCCGTGCTGTGGTCTTGTCGAATCAAAGGATGTCTACTATTATTTGCATCATCATTGTGCTTTCATGGAATCGCATGTTTCTTTGCTAATCGCTAGTTATTGAAGGTGAAAAATTGAATGAAGCAAGGATTTACTTGTCGAATAAACCCACTGATTCGTTCTTTTGGGTAAAAATATACCATCTCGGCGAATAGTCAGTATATTAGTATAGTCTCATGTAACAATGTTGTTAAAAAAAGTTTCTCAAAATAGATCGATTTGGATTTGCTGATAACCTATCAAGAAATAGAAAACAATTGGTTTGATTAAGGTAAAAGTTTGGTTACATGCTTATAGGAATATATAATTCCTATTTTCTGTTCAATTTACAGCTTGCATTTCGTATATAATTCCTATAATCGTTATTTTCATTATTCTTAACGAGTGTCGGGACGCACTCATGTGATTCTATCAAATATTACACCCTTTTTTTAGCTTAAAAGTAACGGCTACATACGACAAGACAAAAGTTTTCTATCTAATTATAATTAAAAGAGAGAAAGAACGATGCTCGTGGGCTTTTAAAAAGCAAGTCAGTCGATTCTTTCACTTTATTACTTTTGAACAAAAAAAAAAAAAAAACTCCTTTTTTTGCACAAGGTTCAATAAAATAACTCACCCTCTCACCGCTTATCAATTCTTATTTAATAGTCAGACCGATGTTGTCTTCCGCATCCACAAAGCTGATTTTGTTCATTGTATCAATCGACCAGAGTTAAATAGAAGTGGAGATCAAAAGAGATTATCACTAGTTTGAAATGATTGCACCAATTGCATGCACTAATGTCCAATCCACATCAGAGGCTATTGGGGTTGCTTTTGTCTTCAATAATTCTTGAAGCATGTCTCCCTTATGATTCTGGCTAACAATTATATCCCCTTAATCTGCCACGTCCATCATTAGGGTGAAAAAAATTGTCCCTACGTGGGTCCATTTACTGTCATTCTTGCCATGTGCATTGCAAGAATACTATTATAGCATGGACATATACTATTATGTATAAGAGAGGGTATTGTATGTAACTACTATAATTTATACATTTTAGCTTCACTTAAGGATTTTTTTTTCTAGATTTGCACAACAAAATATGCAGTCGTTCATGGTTAGTTCGATGGTGACGTCATCTATATATATCATTGTTATATGAGATACTTTTTTTTTTTTATAGAGATAATTTATTTCACCGACCTTGTAAGAAATTGGAATTACGTCAAAAGTTTGTGACTTAACTTAGCAAATATGGAATACATATGTAAGTGATCAAGTGCCTATGATGGAATGCAAAAATTTCTAAGAAGGTGGAGAAGAAGTGGAGAACAATCACGTGGAGAAAGTGAAAGCAAAGTGGAGATAGCAGAGAAGGAAAGATCAAATGTGTAAGAAGATCCTTTGAATAGGTTCCCCTAATAATGAAACTTTCGACATGAGCAAGTTCTTAAAAGGCTTAACGAGAAGAAACAGGAGGGAGATCCATTCTAGGATGGAAGACCCTGTAATGTCACCCCCGTATTTCCCTCCATGTGGGGAAGACAAAGAAACACAAAGGAATTAGGGGATCTCATGGTGGTAAAGGTAGACACCACGTCAGGACTTTAATTTTGACTATCGCCATGTAAGCAGGTATAATATCCTTCCATGCTTAGGGTGAGGGAGAGAAGGTAAAAGGCCCTCTACTTGGTGGCACGCCTTACGGCGAGGTCCCTCCACCGACCGCTATCCAAGTACCCCTAATAATGTAACTTCAGTTTGGACCCACCTCTTTAATTGCTTGACTTCATACATTTGTTCTGTTGACTAACTTGGGGCTTCTTATATAAAGACCAGGCGACTCCCACATCTCCAAATCAAACAAAGATCATCTTCCACAACCCAAGCAATTCTTTACCAATTTCTCTTTGCCCAAATACAACGGAGGCATGTTTAATGCTCTCGGCTCTATGAATATCTGTCAAGTGTTGCTACTCACTCTTGTCTTATTTCTAGCAATGACTAGCAATGTTGAGTCGAGCAATCAACAGTGCATTCCTTCATCTTGTGGTGACGTTCATAATATAAGCTTCCCATTTTGACTGAAGAGTCATCCAAAGGGATGTGGTATATCGAAATTCGAGCTAGCTTGTGAAGATAATCGCATTGTTCTATACTTCCTTGATGGTCAATATTATGTGCAGTTTATCAATTATACCAGTCGACAAATCGGATTTGTTGATAGTGGGCTGCAAAGGGATAACTGCTCGTCTCTCCCACATCATTCATTGCCACGGAATGACTTTAATAGACTTTCCTATCCAAACACCCCATACCACAGTCTGTCCTACAACACTATATTGGTCATTGTGAACTGCTCAAAACCGGTTAGTTCTCCATTTTACATCGATACCGATCCATGCATTAGGGGGTCATACTCTACCAACACGTCATCAAATTGGAACTTGTATGCTTTGGTCAATCCAAATGTATTGGATGTTAGGGATTTTTGCACCATTAGCAGTTACACATGGGCGTCACATGATTTTGGGGGTGGCCAAGCTCATAATAGCTCTCTCAACTACAAGCAAATCCATAACATCATGGCCGATGGATTCGTTCTCTCCTATTTTATATCTTCACCTTATTGGAAGAAAACTTTTTTTTGCTACTTTGATATCTATGGCTACTTTCGGCTCTATCGTTACTTTTATTCCAAGCGCTTATATGACAGCTCCAGCGGAGGTCAGTTTTGTGCATCTGTGTACTATCTTGGTGGTAAGTAATGATTGACCTTGAAATTTCACCGTAATTTTGAATGATTCTGTATATTCTTTCACTTGCTACTTTCTCTTTGAAACTGGAAATTGAAAGGAATATCTAATATCCAAGAAAATTATGAGAAAATATACACGATAGTGTACGTCAATGTATACATGTGCCTAAATTATAATTTCTTTCAACAGAAGGGCTAAATCTGTATTGTAAAAAAATGAAAAGAAAAGAAAAAGGATTCTTGTGCGACCAACCACAAGACTAGTTTTTTGTTGGCATAGAATTTAGATTTTCTTTTAAATTTTCTTAATTAGTTCTTTAATTATTTACTTCACCAATAATCCAAGAGACACTCGTTAACAATCCTTAAAAAATTGTAGTCATGTATCGATAGGAGGAACAAAGTTATTCGTTAAAAATGAAAAGCTCTATTTTTCTTAATTTGTAGACAATAAATTCAACTTATACGAAGTAGCTTGCTCCTACTCTGTTTCCTCATGATTTTTGCTTTCCAAACTTTTTTCTTTCCTTCAATTATTTTTCACATCATTCATTCATTCCACAGGTGTCCTAGATGATATTGCATTTTGGACAACTTGGGATTTACCAGTACTATTAAGTAAGCCACAATGATTTATTCTTACAATAATTATGGAAATAAAATAAAAAAAGAAACCTATTCTAACCTATCAAAATTTTCTTCAGTTCTTTTCTGTGTAGTGAAATTTATAATCGGAATGCCATTTGTCGCGATATTTCTAATCTACAAGTACAGAAGAAGGCACTTAGCAATGGACAAGAACATTGAAGAATTCTTGCAGACTCATAATAACTTTTTGCCCATAAGATACTCTTACTCGAATATCAAGAAGATCACCAGAAATTTTAAGCACAAACTAGGTGAATGAGGTTATGGTTCTGTATACAAAGGAACACTCAGAAGCGGCAACAAGGTAGCCATCAAGATTTTAAAGCAGTCTAAGGCCCATGGCCAAGATTTTATTAGTGAAGTAGCTACTATTGGAAGAATTCACCATGTTAATATAGTGCAACTCATTGGTTTTTGCTTTGAAGGCTCGAAACAAGCTCTTGTCTACGCCTTCATGTCAAATGGATCTTTAGATAAGCATATTTTCACAAAGGAAGGTGATAAGTTTCTTGATTATAAGAAAATATATGAGATTGCTCTTGGGGTGGTGAGAGGGATTGAATATTTACATCGAGGGTGTGATAGGAAAATACTCCACTTTGATATCAAGCCTCACAACATTCTTTTAGATAAGAATTTCACGCCGAAAGTTTCTGATTTTGGACTCGCGAAACTTTATCCCATTGATCATAACATAGTTTCAATGACCGTTGCAAGAGGAACTTTGGGATATATGGCACCTGAGTTGTTCTACAAAAACCTCGGTGGTGTATCTTATAAAGCAGATGTTTATAGCTTTGGGATGTTGCTCATGGAAATGGTAGGTAGAAGGAAAAATTTAAATGCAAATGCGGAACACTCAAGCCAAATTTATTTTCCACTGTGGGTATATGACCACGTCAATGAAGGAGAAAGTGTTGAAATGGATGAAATCGTAGGAGAGGAAAGGGAGGTGATAAAAAAGATGATAATAGTTGCACTTTGGTGTATACAATTAATTCCTGACCATCGGCCTCCAATGACCAAAGTCTTAGAAATGCTTGAAAGAGGTATTGGGAATATTCAAATGCCTCCAAAACCACTTATTTACCCACCAAATGAGCCAATTGGCGACGGCGGAGTCAAAATGGAATTAGAAACATTTTCAACTTCATCAAGTACTCCCATAATTTATGCTAGTTTTCCATTTGGAGATAGTAGTGGTGTCTAGAACCACGCATAGTTTAATTGGAAAAGCTTTGTTCCCCACAACATAGTATAATGTTGGGAGGGAGGTGAGCTAGTTTAGTTTGCAAGTGATTACATTTCATCTTCTTCTAGTTCTTAGCTTACTGTCGTGATATTGTACTCTTTTTTTTTTTTGGTTCGGAGTGTTATTGTACTTCATGTATAGTTTCACCATGTGTGGTCCATACAATCTCTTATATGAGATGTAACCGTGTTTAGGAAGTGTATTTTATATGTTCATCCAATGTGAATTCTAGCTAATTCAGTTAATCATCTATAAACCAAATCACTCGTTTTGTGTAGAATATTCACCAAAAAGGGCTGCAAAACGTGCCATCTTACATATAATTGCCAGTGGCCCGTGTCCTCTTTGACTAGGTGTAAATCATTCTTTTTTTCTCGATTGCTCAGGTCACTGAGTAGTTTTTATTTGTGGTTATTGCATTTAGAAGTCGCACAGCATTTGGCTCGCCCAAATTCAAATTCTTTATTCACCAATTGCAATAAAATTTTATTTTCTTTGCAATTCATTTACTTGGATCGAAAATTGATTAAATTCTTGAGAAAATAGCGATGGGGTGATCATATGGTCTTGAAGGTCACATTAGCTCTAAATTTTAAATGATCAAGAGAAGATGGGACAATTATTTAGAAAAGCCTTGCAACTTGTCAACATAATGCTTTTGAGTTTTAAAACTTTCATTTTATTCGTCTAAGTCTTAAAATTTATAACTTAAATTTATAGCTTGGTGCGCATGATCCTTCTGTTAAGCTGCGAATGCCTCCCAAGCCACTTCAACACCCAAGCCATCATGTGCCTGAGCATGACAAAGGTGAAACCTTGATTGAATTGGAAAATCGGCCAATTTTATCCGGTGTTCCACTAATTTCTTCTTCATCCCGATGTGAAGATGAGATTGAGTTTAATTTAGGATGATCCTTCCCATTTAATCAATGTGACAACGATGACACGTTGGTTTTGAAAAAGAAAAAAATGCAACGGGTGAATCACACGTAATGTATCATGGGATGGTGTTCTCGTGATACATGGATCTTGGGGAAGGGAAACCTATCTTCTTCTGTTTGGGTTGCATCAGAGGGAGTCGGAATCGGAATGCAAGCCCGTGAGCGCCACTGGTGGGATGGCACCCAAAGCCGACCGACTCATGGACCCCGCTGATGGCATACGATCAGTTGGATAGGATTGAAAATGGTTTGGTACATTGGAGAATCTACACGTGCCAGACAAAGAAAAACATAAAGGTCTCATCTCTCGTTACCATCGTGTGAAGGTTGATTGGCCCTTGCGACCACCTTGCTAGGGTTGGCTGACCCTCGTGGATCTGAGCGCCTGCTCTTGGTGATGACCGACAACTCAGACCTCTGGTTGGGTAGGAGTCTTCTCCGGGGCTTAGCGCCTCTTCAAGACTTGTCCAACTCTCTTCGTGTTCCCTTTTTTTTTCATTTTTTTTTTGTGTATTATCTTTTTTGTTTCTTTTTAGTTTTGGTTCGTCATATTATCTAGTGCCTACATGTACATACGAATTCAATAATTTTAAGGATTGATTTGTTCCATTTTAAGATATTAAGAGTTGATTGCATTTTAATTGAGAACACTTAGTAGTCATATTTTTGACGGAAAAAGCAATTCCTCTTGATTTTTTTGAGAACTAAATTTGTGGAATCAATAAAACAAAAGAATGACAAAACATTACCATCACCTACCAATGACGAACTCATGCATTGATTGATTTTCTTTTTCTCCACGTACGAATGAAAAGCAAAATAAGCGGATTGATTTTAGCGTTTGTTAATTCCTGCATTTTGCAGAAGAATTGCCTTCGTGGCTATCTATTTACATTTCTCGTTTCCTGAGTGGGCTCTCTTGACATGGAGCAATGCGTCTCTTTCTCTCTTCCCTCCACCGTCCAATATCAAAGCTCCCTCCTTCCCGCCAAAACCTCTCCCCCTCTCGCTCCTCGACCGCCGCCTCATCACCCCCACCACCGTGGCGGCGACCTCCCTGGAGCAATCTCCCACCCCGACCTCATGTCCCGTGACGGGTCCCATCCCGACCTCCGCACATTCTCTCTCCTCCTCAAGTCTGTTCGCTCTCGGAGGCAGGTCCATCGCGCGCTGGCTCGGTACGAGCTCGAGGCCCACTCGGGGATTCTCAACTCGCTCATCAGTCTCTACTCGAAATGCAATGACTGGGCCGAGGCCGAGAGGATATTTATGGACATGGGTCAGAAAAGGGACTTGGTTTCTTGGAGTTTGAAGCGGTTGAAACTTTCCTTCATATGCTTGAAGATGGCTTTTTTTGACCTAACGATTATTGTTTCGCGCCGGTTATTCGGGCTTGTTCAGTTCCGGAGAATGCATAAATTTGTAATGCAATTTTCGGGTTTATAATCAAAAGCGGCTACGTAAATTATGATGTGTGCGTTGGGTGTGCATTTTAATTGACATGTTTGTAAAGGGTAGTGCTGATTTTGTTTCAGCCCGTAAGGTGTTCGAGAAAATGCCCGAGAGGAGTGTGGTTGCTTGGACTTTGAGATGACAAGATGTACTCTGGTGGGTTGTCCAAGAAAGCTGTTGATTTGTTTCTCGATATGCTTGTGAGTGGGACGGTGGCAGATAGATCTACACTCGAAGCTGTTTTGTCAGCAAGTTCGGAGTTGGAGTTGGAGTTGCAATTGTTGGTGTCAACACCTAATATAATAATAAGAAGCCAAAGAGAAGTGTGCTGCAGCGTAACTTCGTAAACCGCCAAAGAAGAGAATTCTTCAAGAAGCCACAAGCTGATTAAAAAAAGAATGGGCACACAATAAAATAATATTATAGTAGTTACTGGAGCCTTCAAGGAACACGAAGCAAGCTTCAACTTGGTAAACTTGAACGTGAAGGAAAAGTTTCAGCCCACAATTGTTGACTCTTAGCCAAGAAGAAAAGTTCAACTTCAGCTCTTGCATGTTGAAGTCAATGGCGGTAGAGTCCAGGCGGTGGAGTCAGGCGGTGGAAGATGCTTATAAATATGGCAGTACGTGAAGCATTTGAGTTAAGGCCAAAGTGCCTCACAGGGAGAAGTGCCTTAAGGCCGAAAGGCCTCAAGGTGAAGGAGCAGGAGCAGGCCGAAAGGCCTCACATAGAGGCACCGTAGCCTCAGGTCAACAGGGAGAAGTGCCTTAGGCAGAGAGCCTCAGGCTAGAGAGGGCCACAGCAAAGGCGAGCCAGCAAGGAAGCCACACGTATGTGAGCTTCAGGGAAAGCCTCCAGCAGTGAGAGCTTTGGAACAGGAAGTCACCAGGTGCAACGGTGAACTTCAAGAGAGAGGCACTGCAGCCTCAGTAGCTCTATGTGAGCGAGTTATCCCTCCGTGATCGAGAAGGGAAGAAAATAGAATAGCTGTTTATGTGCATGTATCAATTAGTTTGAGTGTGTACTTGTATCAGCTAGTTTGATTTGAGTATTTTAACGCTTCCGCATATTTTATAAGCTGCGCACTCTACAATTAATATTAGAGCAAAGGGTCGCATACCCTACAATTGGTACCAAATCCTTTTGGTTCCAACAGCAATCGCTGGGGTTGCAGTTGCAATGCTGTGTTATACAGTCTGGATTCACTTCGGATGTCTGTGTAAGATGCAGCTCGGTGGACATGTACGTGAAGTGTGTAGCTAGTGGATTGCTTAATGATTGGAGAAAGGTGTTTGATCGGGTGCAAGATCATAACGTGATGTCTTAGACAGCGATAATCACGGGAAGTATCACACTCTTTTCGGAAATGGTAAAAGGTCCCACGAGGCCAAACCATTTCGCATTTGCGAGTATTCTCAAGGGACGTGGAAGTACTTGTGATGTAGATATGGGGATACAAATATACACGCTAGCTACAAGATTGGGCTTTGCTGGTGATACTTGCGTGGGTTATTCTCTTATTAGCACATATTCTCAGTCGCACCACATGGAAGACACTTAGAGAGCTTTTGATGCACTAGTTGAAAAGAATTTAATTTCTTATAATGCCCTTGCGCATGCCTATGCCAAGGGCTTGGAGTCCAATGAAGCCTTTGAACTGCTACATGAAATTGAGGAGAGAAGAATCAGAATGGGTGCTTCTACATTTGCCAGCCTTTTTAGGTGGAGCTGCCTGTATCTGCGCTATTGGTGAAGGGGAGCAAATCCAGGGGAGATGGTAAAATCAGGGCTGGACTCAAATCAGTGCATTTCCAATGCTTTGATCACTGCGCATTCAAGGTGGGGAAAACCTAGAAGCTGCTTTTCGAGTTTTCCGTGAGATGAGAGAATTGACCACTGTGCATGCTTGGTGGACTTATTGGGTGGATCGGAATCCTTCCCATGAGATTATAAATTCAATGCCTCTCAGGGCAGATACACTAGTCAGGTCTGATGTACATTTTTTGGAGCTTGCCGAGTTCACGGCAATGTTGAACTTGCAAAACAAGCTGCAGCAATGATATTTTGGTAGGAACGGGACTACCCTGCTGTTTATGTTTTGCTATCAAATATTTATGCCTCAGCTGGTCTTGGGAAGATGCAGCAGCAATCAGAAAGAAGATGAAACTGAAATATCTTTCAAAGAAGCCAGTTGTCGTTGTATTCAAGTGAAAAATAATGTTCACAAGTAACATACGTAGGCGACGCTTCATGCCCAAAGGCACAGGAGATTTTTTACAAGACCGATTGGCTAGTCGAATAAAGAAACTGGGTTATGTTCTGACTACTGAATTTGTTCTTGATGATGTGGAGAAGGGACAAAAGGAACAATATTTGCTCCAGAACATAGAAAGAAATTGCTGTTGTTTTTAGCCTTATAAGCACTCCAGTCCAAAATCCATCAGGGTGTTTAAGAATCTCCGCATTTGCGGAGATCGTCATTCTGCGATCAAGTATGTCTCCATGGCGACCAGAAGATGTATGGTCGTAAGGGATGCAAACCAGTTCCACCATTTTAGGGACTAAACATGCTCATGCAATGACTACTGACGACGATGCTTCTTAAATTGTCTCATTCATTGTGTAAATTGAATCTCCATTTTAGATTTTCTCCTTTATTCCTATGTTACTTGAACTGGGATTCTATTATTTCCCTAGCAAGCCCAACAATGTAAATATCATGTCCTGAAATGTATATAGATTTGGTACTCCTACTGTTGGAATACCAAGCAGAAGACCTCAAATGAAGCTTGCAATATCTCGGCAATATGATTCATGGAATTGAAAACAGCCATGCTTCGGCTTTGGATTTTCCTGGAATGTGCAGTTTTCAGACACTAAATATGTATGTTCTGTTCTACCCTGAGCGTTCCCGATATGTAGTCCTGATGCTCCATAATTCATTCATTAGCTGAATATTCTGTGTGGTTTTTGTTTTGGAAATTTTGCTTGTAATGCCTCTGACTTATAGTTAGTCTACATTTTTGGATGTGGCAATTTCTTGTGCTTTTACATCGTCAAGTTCAACCGTGCAAGTTCATGCCATATGTTGCTTCAACATTTCTCAGGCTGTTGCAGAGTGGATAAATTTAGGAAATTGGTGATTGAGAAGAAACAAGAGCAGTTTTCATGAGCAAACAACGGTTTGAAACCAAGAGGCATGATCCTTGAGGGGTTCATGCAATGATCAAGCATTCGCAAGTATTGCATCGACTTTTTGGTGAGGAAAATGTTTTCTGTTGAATGGGGCATCGTTCCTGCTGTACGACTTAGCTCCATATTTTTCCTTTGCAAGGCTTTTCCTCATATGGCATTGCACTTGTCAGAGCAGGGAAAGCGCACTGTAACTAGGGATGTGTATGGTCCGGGTGGGCGGTTCCCGACCTAAAACCGGGAACCACCTGCTAAGGACCAGTTCCGAAAAATTGGAACCGGGATCCACCCATTTGTTGCATGGATCCACTCGGGAACCGATCTCCTTTTCTATTGATAATTTCAATATAAAAAAAAAATAGAAAACTAATTTGCACTAAAATATATAAAAAAATTGCCGCTAATTATTTCTATTGATAACCAAGTTTACTACCATCGCAACAGGTTGGTATTACCAAGATAATATTCAAGGGATGGATAAAAAATAACCATTGAAAACACAACATAGCATTACAAGAGACAACATTCAAAGACCAAAAGAAAATTCCATGAACTATATAGTCTCCTTTTCTCATATTAGGTAATAATACACTTGTTTCTTGTGTCTAATTTTGTGTCTAATTTTCATACATGCACTGGGCGCTACAATGGGCAGTGAAAATTTAATACACAGTAAAGAAAAGGAGGAGGACATTTGGAGAGAGTATCTATGCAAATTTATAGCTGCAAAGAGAATATAGTGTCGACGACCCAAGAAGACAAACTCTTTAGCAAAGAGAGAGAGAGGGGTGGGATGGGAGTACAAAGATGATGTTGATGATGCACGTAAAAAAGAGAAGGGGGTGTTGGAGATTGAGACTGATGACTAACGGCTGATGACTGAGAGATGAAGCGAGGAAGGAGTAAATGCAAATCCACTCTGATTTAGCAAATAACTAAAATCAAAGACAGGAAAGGCCAAAGAAAAGAAAAAAGAAACCGAGAGAGAGAGAGAGAGAGAGAGAGAGAGAGAGAGAGAGAGAGAGAGAGAGAGAGAGAGAGAGAGAGAGAGAGAGAGAGAGCTATTTCCATAAAGTCCCAATCCACCTATCAAACCCTTTGTTATAAGTCTAGTTTTTAATATTAAAAATTAATCAGTCTAGTTCGAGTGGGTGGGTGGACGGATCCGTCCATAGAACCGGGAACCGGACTAGTACCCACCGGTTTCCATAAATTGAAACTGAGAACCGGACCGGTTCCCTCAAGAACCACTGGTTCCGGGCAGTTCCAGTCCGGTTCTGGGTGGTTTGGGCGGATCTCGGTTCTTTTGCACAGCCCTAATTATAACCGTCATGTTGTTTCCAAGCAATGTATTTCATCAGCAATAGCAATCATGACTACTTTCATGTTGGCATAGAGTTTAGATTTTCCTTTTGTCTTAATATGCTCCTTAACTAGTCGCTTAACTAATAATTCACGAGACACTCTTTTTGACAATTTCCTTAAAAGATAGAATTTATGTAACTATAATAGGTATTGACATCTGAATTTTTACGTACTAATTGAATATACATTTTTAAGGAAGGATTCATTTATGGATTCCGGCCGCATTCATTCCATTTGGGCTTTAACGCAAATGGTTAGATCCAATTCCGTTAAGCCCATCAAGCACAGTAGCCCTAGCCCAGACCAGGACGACCATCCGCCATCTCCAGCTCAAGCTCTCTCCCCATCGCCGGATTTCAGTTACAGGTCTAAAAGTTTCCTTTTTTAAAGAAGTCATCTTCTCCTCAGCAAGCTCAGCCTCCATAGACGAAGCTCTCGAGCTCAATGGTAGGAATTTGACGATCCGCGGCTCACGCTCATCGCACGCTCAAGCGTTCTCGCGTTCCAGCCGCCGATATCCTTATTCTCCTTCGCCTCTTACGCGCCTGATGCTGCGCGACGTGGCATCGCGACTCTGTGCCAGCGGGTTCGGCCTTCTGGCATTGGCGAAAAATGATTAAGTAACCTGAACGGTTGGATCTTCACAACTCCATGATCCTTACCATCGCAAGATTTATCCATTCTTATCAAACCTTCAGGCGGAAGTTATTATAGTGGCAAATGAAGCGGCTGTGGACATTCGAAACGGTACAGCTCTATTGATTGAACCGGGGCACGTCTATCTACCGCGACTAATAGGAATCCATATGCCTCCTTCAGGGGAAGGCATTGTTCTTGTTCTCTCTGTCATGACGTATGAGGAAGCTTTCTTAGCTATTGATCCAATGAGGCCAAATGGATACTGTACGGTGACTGTTTGACGATATGCCTCGGAGGAATAGCTTCACTCGGAGCAGACACGGACTGAAGGACCTGAGTATGAGGAATAACTTTTTTAGTGGAGCCCATTTCCGCTGAGATGCGAAACTGCAGCGCTTTGCAAATGCTTTATCTCGAAGTGAATGGAATTACCAGGAAGGTTTCTTAATTCTCAGGTGAATTCAGAGGTTTGAGAATTTTTTTGTCTCTTGGAGGTAATCCTTTCTCCAGTTTAGTTCCTGCAAGTATCAGTAATCTCTCATGGGGACTTGAAGCTTTGAAATTTTAAGAAGCAATAACTTCATCGGTAGTTTGCTGGAGCAAACGATGGAGATGAGCATCTTGATCATTCTGGACTTCAGTGGAAATAGATTCTTGGAGCCAATTCCAGTTGGTTGGAGTGATCTTTTTTCAAGCCAACTGCCCTTGGTTTTAGCAAGTAGAATTTGTCTGGCGGGTGGCCGCTTGAGCTCATAGGTTTGCCGAGTTTGTAAGTCGTTGCTTTACAAGAGAGCAAGCATGTTATTTGGTGATGTCCCCGAAGGGTTTAGGTAGTTTGTTTCTCTAATTGTACAGTTCAACAGAAGATGGATTCAGTTTGTCTATTCCACATTAGATAAGAGCTACGGTGGCATTCATGCTTCTGCTGGTGTTTGCTTGCCCCCTTGAAGATGTAGTCATCCCCTTCTCACCGCCTTCATTCAATCCTCATCATGCATGATCGCTGCTATTGCTGAACCATCTTTACTGCCGAGGTGTAACATGCTGGTTTCCCCACGGATGCTGCCACTGAATCGTCACGCCAAATTACTGAGACTTTGCTGGAGGGTCACGACAGTAGGAACGAAATTATTAATTCATAATGAAATTACTGTTTCTCTATATTTGTTGACTGCTGACAAAGCAAAGGGAGTTTCTTATATCGTCTATCATCCATGTAAACGAGTTTATTATTTCCATCTATTTGCAAATGCACGCATGCACTCATATTCTTTTGGATAAAACTCGTGCAAAGTAGTTTTTTACTACTCTGTTTCCTCGTGAGTTTTGTTTTCCATATTTCTTTTCGTCTTTTTTTTTTTTTTCACATCTTTCATCCCTTCCTCAGGGTCCTACCTATACGATATTGTATTTTGGACAATTTCAATATTTTATAGTTATAGTAGGTATGCAGAAATGATTTGTTCTAAGAATAACTAAAAAGAAAAAAGAAAAAAGAAAAAAAGAAGCTATTCCAAGCTATCAAAGTTTTCCTCAATGTTTTTTTATGTAGCAAAGTTCATAATCGAGATACCATTTGTTGTGATATTTCTAATCTTCAACAACAGAAGAAGGCACTTAGCAATGACCAAAAACATTGAAGAATTTCTGCACATTCATAACAACTTTTTGCCCATAAGGTACTCTTACTCAAATTCATGAAGATCACTAGAAATTTTGAGGACAAACTAGGTGAAGGGAGGTATGGTTCTATGTACAAAGGAATGCTTGGAAGTGGCAATGAAATCGCCATCTAGATTTTAAAATAGTCCGAGGTCCATGGTCAAGATTTTATCAATGAAGTGGCTACTGTTGGAAGAATGCACCATGTTAATGTAGTGAATGAAGGCTCGAAGTAGGTTCTTGTGTATGATCTCATGTCAAATGGCTTGAAGCATTGATTGTTGCAAGAGGAATGTTGGGATAGATGGTGTTTACGTTGTTCCACAAAAAACATTGGTCGTGTATTTTATAAATCAAATGTCTATAGCTTTGGGATGTTGCTCATGGAAATGGAAGGTACGAGGAAAAATGTAAATGCCATTGTGGAACACTCAAGCCAAATTTATTTTTCGTTGTGGGTGTTCGACCAGTCAGTTGTGGGTGTTCGACCAGTCAATGAAGGAAAAAGTGTTGAAATGGAAGAAGTTGCAAAACGAGAGAGGAACGTGATAAAAAAGATGACAATAGTTGCACTTTGGTATATTCATTTAACCTTGACCATTGGCCCTCAATGGGCAGAGTCCTAGAAATGCTTGAAGGAGATATTAGTAAACTTCGAATGCCTCCAAAAATGCTTATTTACCTATTGGATGAGCTAGCGAACAATGACAAAGCTGAGATGGTTCTATAAACATTCTCAACTCTGTTAAGCGCTTCGACAATTTTCACTAATTTTCTATCTGGAGGTAGCAATGATGTTTAGAGAACCATCCTCAGTTTGATCGGAAACGATTTTTATGTACTCGTTATTTGTGCCTGCAGCCTAGTATCATGTTGGAAGGGACTTATTTTTGAGGTTGTCTTCTTCTAGCTCAGAGGTTGATGTTGTGTCCTTGTATATCTTGTGGTTTTTCTCTCTTGCATCCTCCAATAGGATAAATAAATTGGTAAGAGAGCAAGGACAAAAACGGTGATGAAGGTGATAGACATCGAGAATTTTCCTCTCATTATGTGATTAGGGCAATTTCAATTGACAAGCTAATAATAACATGTAATCTTGCTGCTTAATGGGTTACTATTGACTTATGATTTGTCAATATCAAGAACCACTGATTCCAACTTATGAATTGTCCTCAGCCATTGTGAATTGTCCTCCCTTATTATGTGATTTGGATAATGCCAACGTAAAAACTAACAATAACCGGTGATTTTGCTCTATAGGTGCCACTGCCACCATATGATTTCTCAATATAAAAAACAACTGATTTTGGCTTATATATGTATACGTTTTACAAAGTGGACACCATCTATACAACTGATTTTGGCTTATATATGTATACGTTTTACAAAGTGGACACCATCTATCTATGATAGAAACAATTTTTATCAAAATGGAAAAAAAAAAAAAGATCTTAAATGAAATAATTCAATGAAGTTATATTTTAAAGAACTCATAATTCGTTTTAAAGTTGACATGAAATTATCTACGAGTAATAATATCGAAAAATTACAATTTTCTCTTATATCACTCGGTTACGGTGATTTCAATTAACGGATTTTTAGAATTTTAATACATTTTAATGAAAATTCATCAACCTGGCTTATATACTCTATATCGGCCATGGAGGAAAGAGGCAGAAGGAGGTGCAACCCCCTGCCCACCAAAAAAAGTTAAGAAAAATCTCTATTACGAACTTGAAGTAGACGCATTTTAAAAAAAAAAAAAAATTGGAATGGAGTTTGTTTTAAATAGGAATTCTGAGTAACCAACACAGTTTCAAATGAGTGAACTGTTGTTCGGCCAAATTTTCAATCGATGGATAATTTCATCCAAAATTTATGATTTTACCTCCAGATTTGTGCTGAACAACTGTATGAACTAGAGGATCGTTACCTTGAAGAACAATCACTGAACAATTTACGTCCAAAATTTCCCCATTACCTCAAGCCTGTCCGCCCCCAACAAATCGCTCCTTACTCCTTTCAAGTTCTTCCTCGCGAGCTCCATCCCCAGCTGGAGGAGCAGGAGCGTCGATTACATCTAAGGAGTTCAAAGAGGCTAGGATTCTTCGATTCTACTTCTGCTTCTTCTGGCCCGTTCGATTCACTCGATTGGAATGGAGGGTCGACAGCGTAGGTGTGGAGCAAGGGTGATGGTGCGGGATCGTGAATGAGTTTAGTTTCCGGTGTTTGTTCTGGTCATGATGAAGGTGATGCTATGGGGACGTTTTTCTTTGGGGGGAAGAAGGCACAGGTGATGGTGTTCTCGGTGGTGGGCTTCATGGACTGCGAACTAATGTTGGAGTAGGAATGGGTTCATCGCTTTCTAAGGACTTGGAGTCTGCAGTTGGAATTGATATCCAGAATATTACTTGTGGTGGATGACATGCCTGCTTTAATGACCAAGCAAGGAGAGATCTTTTCCTAGGGGAGGAATGGGGTGAGCCCTCGACCTCCCGCTTTCTTTCTCCACTCGCAGCGCTCGCCATCTTCAGCTTCAGTCCCTCGCTCCGTCCAGAGTCGGATTGAGAGTACCATTACTTCACGTACAGTGCCGCCGCGTCAACTCATCATCTAATGTCTAGTTCGAATCGGGTGAGTGACTCTCAGAGACAAATTGTCAAACAGTTCGTGTCCTTGAATGCAATTTGAATATTTGATTGAATCCTTGTTAAAGTCTTTCCTTTTCAGGGGCATTCTATGTGTTATTTCGAGAACTCGTCTTCACGAGAGAGACCGAATCTCTCGTGACCTGGGACTTGGATTTGAGGCTGAAGTCAATCGGTTCGTTGAGGGCTCGTGTTGCCTCTTTGAAATCTGTCGGACTCAGTGGCCTTGAGCTCTGCCATTTGGTTGCGAAATGCCCTTCTGTGTTGGCAGCAGATGAAATCGATCCCTTTATACTCTTCATGCGTGACAATTTAGATGGAAAGGTCGACCCGACGCAGCTTAAGCCTCTCTTTATGTCAACTGAGCCGCGTTTCTCAGTCGGATTCGAGGAAAAGGATAATTTGTTAATTTGGTTGGGTTGATTCCTGTAAATCGACGTTGGAATACATTTTTATATTTGCTGGTGGAGCTGTACCCTAGAAAAGTGCGAAATAGATCTTGATTGTTACTTCCACTATGAAAGCAGAGTTCGTTTTCTACACCTCACAAGGTGTGTGATTGAAAATTTTCATATCGGGCGTAGACTTGTGGATTTCATTGTTAGGCTATTAAGAATATTTTGTGACAATTTAGCCGTAGTTTTCATGACTAAGAACTAAAAAAATAATAGTCCAAGCAAACATATCGACATTAAACACGATTGTGGTTGCTTTCGACGTCAACAATTCTAAAAGTATGGGTTTCTTTTGATTCTAGCTAAGAAAGATATATTTCGTATCGTGTTTGACAATCATCAGGTTAATTAATTAATTTTTTTTATTTATAGAAAATGTAAAGACTATTGCTTAGAAAGTAATAAGGGGGGGTCTCAATCAGAGTTGACCATCGGGCCGTGCCCGTTACTCCACTAATAATGTTAACTTTGGCTTTAATTTCTTTACCTGATTTGTTGACTGACTTGGTCTTTTCTACAGGACAAGGCAACTCCAAAGTCTCCAATTGAAGAAGGTTCATCCAATCGCTTTTCGATCTTTTCATATGGTGCCATCTCCACATACCCCAAGCAGTTCTTTAACAATTTCGCTTTGTCCAAAGACAAACAAAGACTTGATTAATCCTTTACCAAAAAAAAAAAAAAAAACAGAGACTTGATTAATGCTCTTAGCAAACTTATACATTTTAAGTTCTAGATAAAGATTTTTTTCACGTATTCATTCATGGCTAGGTTGGATATGACCCCGTGTAATATATCTTTGTCATCTGAGATATTTTTTTTATAGCAATTAATTATTTCATGAAATGATTTGTCTATGTAACCAAGAGGAACATATATACATCCCATTTTTCGATCAATTTACAACACGTGCTTTATACGAAAAGTATAGTTGCTATTTCAACATTTCTAACAAGTGTCAAGAAGGACTCACTTATATGATTCTTTCAATGTCACATTTTTCTTAGCGCAAAGGTAGTGCAAAATAAGACATGACAAAAGTTTTGTGACTAATTAAATCCAAAAGCAAGAAAGCATGATCCACGCAAGCTTCCGAAAAGCTAGTCTGTCAATTATTCTTGTTTTCTTAATCTTGAACTCCCTTTTTTGCGCAAAGTAAATCAACCCTATCAAATCTTAGTTAATAGCCAAATATGGGGTTTTTTGTTCTGCACCTATATAGCTTTTTGAAACAAATTTGTTTCTTTGTATCAATCAACCATAGTTAAATAGAAGTGGAGATCAATAGAGATATCAATAGTTTGAAGTGATTGCACCAATTGCACGCACAAATCTCCAATCCACATCAAACACGATTGTGGTTGCTTTCGGCGTCAACAATTCTAAAAGTATGGGTTCCTTTTGATTCTAGCTAAGAAAGATATATTCCGTATCGTGCCTGACAATCATTAGGTTAATTAATTAATTTTTTTTATAGAAAATGTAAAGACTATTGCTTAGTAAGTAATAAGGGGGGTATCAATCAAAGTTGACCATCGGGCCGTGCCCGTTACTCCACTAATAATGTTAACTTCGGCTTTAATTTCTTTACTTGATTTGTTGACTGACTTGGTCTTTTCTACAGGACAAGGCAACTCCAAAGTCTCCAATCAAACAAGGTTTATCCAATCTCTTTTCAACCTTTTCATATGATGCAATCTCCACATACCCCAAGCAGTTCTTTAACAATTTCGCTTTGTCCAAAGACAAACAGAGACTTGATTAATGTTCTTAGCAAACTTATACATTTTAAGTTCTAGATAAAGATTTTTTTCACGTATTCATTCATGGCTAGGTTGGATATGACCCCGTGTAATATATCTTTGTCATCTAAGATATTTTTTTTATAGCAATTAATTATTTCATGAAATGATTCGTCTATGTAACCAAGAGGAACATATATACGTCCCATTTTTCGATCAATTTACAACACGTGCTTTGTACGAAAAGTATAGTTGCTATTTCAACATTTCTAACAAGTGTCAAGAAGGACTCACTTATATGATTCTTTCAATGTCACATTTTTCTTAGCACAAAGGTAGTGCAAAATAAGACATGACAAAAGTTTTGTGACTAATTAAATCCAAAAGCAAGAAAGCATGATCCACGCAAGCTTCCGAAAAGCTAGTCTGTCAATTATTCTTGTTTTCTTAATCTTGAACTCCCTTTTTTGCGCAAAGTAAGTCAACCCTATCAAATCTTAGTTAATAGCCAAATCGGGGGTTTTTTGTTCTGCACCTACATAGCTTTTTGAAACAAATTTGTTTCTTTGTATCAATCAACCATAGTTAAATAGAAGTGGAGATCAATAGAGATATCAATAGTTTGAAGTGATTGCACCAATTGCACGCACAAATCTCCAATCCACATCAAACACGATTGTGGTTGCTTTCGGCGTCAACAATTCTAAAAGTATGGGTTCCTTTTGATTCTAGCTAAGAAAGATATATTCCGTATCATGCCTGACAATCATTAGGTTAATTAATTAATTTTTTTTTATAGAAAATGTAAAGACTATTGCTTAGAAAGTAATAAGGGGGGTCTCAATCAAAGTTGACATTGGGCCGTGCCCGTTACTCCACTAATAATGTTAACTTCGGCTTTAATTTCTTTACTTGATTTGTTGACTGACTTGGTCTTTTCTACAGGACAAGGCAACTCCAGAGTCTCCAATCGAACAAGGTTCATCCAATCTCTTTTCAATCTTTTCATATGATGCAATCTCCACATACCCCAAGCAGTTCTTTAACAATTTCGCTTTGTCCAAAGACAAACAGAGACTTGATTAATGCTCTTAGCAAACTTATACATTTTAAGTTCTAGATAAAGATTTTTTTCACGTATTCATTCATGGCTAGGTTGGATATGACCCCATGTAATATATCTTTGTCATCTGAGATATTTTTTTCATAGCAATTAATTATTTCATGAAATGATTCGTCTATGTAACCAAGAGGAACATATATACATCCCATTTTTCGATCAATTTACAACACGTGCTTTGTACAAAAAGTATATTTGCTATTTCAACATTTCTAACAAGTGTCAAGAAGGACTCACTTATATGATTCTTTCAATGTCACCTTTTTCTTAGCGCAAAGGTAGTGCAAAATAAGACACGACAAAAGTGTTGTGACTAATTAATCCAAAAGTGAGAAAGCATGATCCATGCAAGCTTCCGAAAAGCTAGTCTGTCGATTCTTCTTGTTTTCTTAATCTTGAACTCCCTTTTTTGCGTAAAGTAAATCAACCCTATCAAATCTTAGTTAACAGCCAAATCGTGGGTTTTTGTTCTGCACCTATATAGCTTTTTGAAACAAATTTGTTTCTTTGTATTAATCAACCATAGTTAAATAGAAGTGGAGATCAAAAGAGATATCAATAGTTTGAAGTGATTGCACCAATTGCATGCACAAATCTCCAATCCGCATCTAACACAATTGTGGTTGCTTTTGTTGTCAACAATTCTAGAAGTATGGGTTCTGATTCTAGCTAAGAAAGATATATTCTATATTGTGCACGTCAATCGTTAGGTTAATTAATTTTTTTAAATAAAATGTAAAGACTATTGCTTGGAAAGTCATTAAGACCCTGTTTTGCTTCGAGATGTCACTACATGTATTATACAATCTTTATATAGCTGTACTACATGGCTAAAATTTATACTCCAGCAATAATAGTCATTCTTGGCACGTGCGTTGCAAGAACACAATTATAGTATGGACATATATGATTTTGCTTTTAAGGGGAACATAGGAAAGTGTATTTTATGTAGCTACTATGCATGTAAAGTATTGCAAATTTTTACATTTTAAGTTCTAGATAAAGAGTTTTTTACGTATTCATTCATGGCTATGTCGGATATATGACACTGTGTAATATATCATTGTCATCCAAAATATCTTTTTCATAGCAATTAATTATTTTATGAAATGATTCGTCTATGTAAGAATTTGGAATTACGTCTAAAGTTTGTGACTCAATTTAGCAAATACGAAATACATATCAAGTGATCAAGCGCTGACGATGGAACAGAAAAATTTCAAAGTCGGTGGAGTGGAAGAAGGGATGAAAGAAAAAAGGAAGAAAGCAATAAGAAGGAGGATAGTGCGTGTTTGCTTATGGGATGTGGACCCAACAATCAAGTGGAGAAGGTGGAAGCAAAGTGGAGATAGTGGAGAGGGAAAGATGAAATGTGGAAGAAGATCCTTTGAATTCTTTATGGGTGTAAATTTCCTTGACGCACCGAGTGTATCTATGTGATTAAAGCAGGGCTCAACTAGGGGTCAGCCAGCTTTTGTTGAATAAGGAGCTCATTAAACCCAAAAAGTCTTAAAAGCTGGAAATTGTTGATATTAGGGCAGCTTCCCTAATATGAAACGCCTATGCTTTCTAGTTTGTACTATTCTTTTCAAGATCTTGAGCCTGGAGATTTGTGGGGTATAGTAAATTTATACAATATAATCTCATATAAGGATTTTGTCAGATTTGCATGACAAAACACGTACTTATTCATGATTAGAACAAAGATGATGCCGTGCAAAATATCATTATCATATAAGATGCTTTTCTTATAATGATTATTGACTTAATGAAATGATTCGATTGGGTAAGAAATCAGAATTACATCTAAAGTTTTGTGACTCAGTTTAGCAAACATGGAATACATATCAAGTGATTTAGTGTCGACTATGGAGGAGAAAAATTTCAAAGGTGGAGAAGAAGAAGGGAGGAAGGAACGAAGAAGAAAATAGGAAGAAAGTGAGTGTATCAGAAGGAGGTGGACTTGTTTGTTGATGGGATGCGGACCTAAAGATTGATGGGAAAAAAAGGGAAGCAAAGTGGAGATAGTGGAGAAGGAAAGATCAAATGTGAAAGATCCTTTGCATTCTTTTTGTGATTAAAGGGGGTCTCGAATGGGGATGGCCACCGGCCGTTCCACTAATAATGGAACCTAGCTTTGGGTCCACTTCTTTAATTTCCTGACTTTCAATCCATTTGTTATGTTGACTTGGGCTTCTTTATAAGACTTGGCAACTTCAAGAACCCAATCAAACGAGAATCGTCCGATTTTTTTCCAATCTTTTCATATTGCGCCTCCTCCACGCCCACAAAGCAAAATCTTTACCAATTCTCATTGCCCAAAGACAAACAGAGGCGTAATTAACGCTCTTGACTCTATGAATATCTGTCAAGTGTTGCTACTCACTCTTGTTCTATTTCCAACAATGACTTGCAATGCCAAGAGTAATCGGCGGTGTGCTATATCTTGTGGTGATATTCACAATATACGATACCCGTTTCAACTGAAGAGTGATCCGAAAGGATGTGGTGTCTCATACTATGAGTTGACTTGCGAATATAACCGCACTGTTTTATACCTTGATGATGTTCAATACTATGTGCAGTCTATCAATTATACTGCTAGCCAAATCAGATTGGTCAACAACGGGCTGCAAAAGGATAACTGCTCATCTCTCCCCCGTCATTCATGGGCGTTGTATAACTTCAAGAAACACAACGATCCAACCAACCCATACTATAGGAGCAACAATGGTACATTGGTTATCATGAACTGCTCAAAGCCAGTTAGTTATCCATTCTACATTGCTACCGGTCCATGCATTAAGGGGTCATACTCTTCTGACACATCATCACATTGGAACTTGTATGCTTTGGTCAATCCAAAAGCATCGGATGTTAGGGATTTTTGTACCATTCACAGGTGGACATGGGTATCATTTGATTTTGGGGGTGAAGAGCAAATTAATAGCAGCTCCTACAACTACAAGCTAATCCATAACATCATGGCTGATGGATTCAGTCTCGGCTTTGAACATCCATATAAGAAAGCATTCGTGTGCATATTTGATTTCTGGAGTAACTACTATTATTCAGCGGGTTGCAGATCCTTACAACACGATGGTAAGCATCGGTTGGCAATGAAATTTTACCGCAATTTTGCACGATTTTATACGCTCTTTTCACTTGCTTTTTTCTCTTCAAACTGGAAAATGAAAGAAATATTTGAAATTCACATTCATTTCCACGGTATGGCTAGAATTATTATGCGAGCAGCCACATGACTATTTTTTTTTTGTCGGCATAGAGTCTATATTTTTGCTTTTTTTTTCTTAATTAGTTTCATAATAAATTACTTAACTACTAATCCAAAAGTTTACTCACTAACACATTCCTTAAAATTTTTTAATCATGTATACATTGGAGGGACAGAGTAATTAATTCAAAATGAAAATCACTGTTTCTCTATATTTGTTGACTGTTAACAAAGCACAGAGAGTTTCATGTATCGTCTATCATCTATGTCAAATGAAGCCTTTTATTTCCATTTACTTGCAATTTCACACATCCGACTTCTGATTTTCTTCTGGACAAAGACCAACTTACACAAAGTATACTCTGTTTTCTCGTGATTTTATTTTCCAACATCGTTTTCCTTCAATTCCTTTTCACATCATTGATTCCTTCCACAGGTGTTCCTTTCGCTATCTCGACGGCATTCTGGACAACTTATCAGTTTACACCACTACTAGGTAAGCCACAATGATTTGTTCTTAGAATTATAATAAAAAAGCAAAACTTATTCTAACCTATCAAAATTTTCCTAAGTGTTTTTCTGTGTAGTGAAATTCGTAATCGGGACACCATTGGTCGCAACATTTCTAATCTACAAGTATAGAAGAAGGCACTTAGCAATGGATGAGAACATCGAAGAATTTTTGCAAGCTCATAACAACTTTTTACCCATAAGGTACTCTTACTCGAATATTAAGAAGATAACTGGAAATTTTAAGCACAAATTAGGTGAAGGGGGATATGGTTCTGTGTACAAAGGAACTCTCAAAAGTGGCAATGGAGCGGCCATCAAGATTTTGAAGCAATCCAAGGCCCATGGCCAAGATTTTATCAATGAAGTGGCTACTATTGGAAGAATTCATCATGTTAATGTAGTGCGGCTCATAGGTTTTTGCTTTGAAGGCTCGAAACAAGCTCTCGTGTATGATTTCATGTCAAATGGATCTTTGGATAAGCACATTTTCATCGAGGAAGGAGATAAATTTCTTGATTACAAGAAAATATATGAGATTGCTCTTGGGGTGGCAAAGGGGATTGAATATCTACATTGAGGGTGTGACATGCAAATACTACACTTTGACATCAAACCTCACAACATTCTTTTAGACAAGAATTTCACTCCGAAAGTTTCTGATTTTGGACTTGCAAAACTTTATCCCATTGATCATAGCATAGTCTCAGTGACTGCTGCAAGAGGAACCTTAGGATATATGGCACCTGAATTGTTCTACAGAAGCATCGGTGGTGTATCTTATAAAGCAGATGTCTATAGTTTTGGTATGTTGCTCATGGAAATGGCAAGCAGAAGGAAAAATGTAAATGCAAATGCAAAACACTCAAGCCAAATTTATTTTCCGCTATGGGTGTATGACCAAGTCAATGGAGGAGAAAGTGTGGAAATGGAAGGAGTTGAAGAAGAGGAAAGGGAGATGATAAAAAAGATGATAACAGTTGCACTTTGGTGTATACAATTAATCCCTAACCATCGGCCTCCAATGATCAAAGTCTTAGAAATGCTTGAAGGATATATTGGTCATATTCAAATGCCTCCGAAACTGCTTATTTACCCACCAAACGAGCTAGTTGACAATGACGAGGCTGAGATGGAATTAGAAACATTTTCAAGTTCATCAAACGCCCCCACAATTTTTGCTAGTTCTCCATTTGGAGATAGCAATGATATTTAGTGGACATTGTACAATTTGATTTAATTGAACTAGTTTAGCTTGCGAGCGGTTCCATTTTGTCTTCTTCTAGCTCTTAAGTTACTGTAGTTCAATTGCACATGCATTTTTACTCTATTGCATCCTCCCTCGAAAGGATAAACAAATTGGTAAGAGAGCAGAGACAAAAATCAGTGGGGTAAGGGGACAAGGGGACGGATATTGGAGAATTTTTCTCCCTCATTAAGTGATTTAGGGTAATGCCTATTAAAAAGCTAATTATAACCTGCGATCTTATTTCTTAATGTGCTACCATTGGCATATGGTTTTCGGTATCAAGAGCTGCTAGTTTCGAATTATGAACCCAATTGCAGAGAAAATGTCCATTTTATGAAGTAGACACCACCTGTTTATGCAAGAAACAACTTTTATTGAAATGGGAAAGAAGGTCTTAGATGAAATAATTTCATGAAGTTTATATTTGAAAGAACTCATACTCCGTTATAAAGCAGACATGAAATTATTGATAAGTAATTCTATGAAGTTTTCTTTGCTTCTTGTTATGCTAGGTCATTTTTTATTAGTCTAGCTTGATACTTTTTTCGAGGCAAAAGAACGCTTCAAGTGCCATAACTTTGGCCAAAGGGACACTTAAGTGCCATAACTTACGAAAGGTACACCTAAGTGCCACTTTTTAAGAAAAACGGATCACTTGAGTGCCAATCCGGCGAGAATCCGGCCAAAATGTCGACGTGGCACTTTTCCGGCGAATCGAGCTCAAAACGACGCCGTTTTGCACGCGACGTGGCCAAAACGGCGCCGTTTTGGGCCGACGTGGTAAAAAAAAAAATTAAAAAAATTAATTAAATTAATTTTAAAATTAAATTTAGTTAAAATATTTAAAATAATAATTTTATATTAAATTTAGTTGAAATATTAAAAAATTAATAATTAATAATTTTTTTTTAAAAAAAAAAAAGGAAAGTGGGGGAGGCGGGTGAGGGATTAGCCCTCGCCCGCCGCCGCCGCCCCCCCCGCCGCCGGGGAAGGGCCGGCGACGACGGGGGAGGGTCGGCCGGGGTCGCCGAGCCCCGGCCGGGGTCGGTGACCACGGCCGACCGGTGGCGAGGGCTCGCGAGCCCTCGCCCGATCCGGCGAGGGTTGGCGGCCCTCGCCCGGCCGGCCCAAGGCCGCCGCCCGCCGTGGCGACCCCCGGCGAGCGGATCCGGGCGAGGGCCGCCGACCCTCGCCGAATGGGGCGAGGGCCGCAACCCTCCCCAGATTTGTGGCGAGGGCTCGCGGCCCTCGCCCAGATCCGGCGAGGGTCGGCGGCCCTCGCCCGGCCGGGCCAAGGGCCGTCGCTCGCCGGGCGGCCGCGACCCTCGCCCGATCTGGGGCGAGGGCTCGCGAGCCCTCGCCGCCGGCCGGCCGAGGTCGCCCGCCCACGGCCGGGCCCGGCGACCCCGGCCGACCCTCCCCCACCGTCGCCGGCCCTTCCCGGCGGCGGCGGGTGGCGGCGGCGGGCCGAGGGATAGCCCTCGCCGCCTCCCCCTTTTTTTTTCAACTAATTTCAAAATTATTAATTTAAAATATTTAACTAAATTTAATTTTAAAATTATTATTTTTAAATATTTTAAATAAATTTAATTTAATTAATTATTTTATTTTATTTTTTTGGCCACATCGCCCAAAACGACGCCGTTTTGGCCACGTCGCCGTGCAAAACGGCGTCGTTTTGAGCTCAGTTCGCCGGAAAAGTGACACGTCGACATTTTGGCCGGATTTTCGCCGGATTGGCACTCAAGTGATCCGTTTTTCTTAAAAGTGGCACTTAAGTGTACCTTCGTAAGTTATGGCGACTTAAGTGTCCCCTTTGGCCAAAGCTATGACTCTGGGGTCCGGGTGTCCTTTTTCGACTCCCATGTGTCTGATTGAGAAAAATATCATTTGATTTAGAACTTGACGTGGATTGATTTTGACTACACTAAAATTAGATATATATTATATAACTAAACACATCACGAACATTAAAAAGGCCATGTCCATGGGTGGTCCATACCATAACACTTTAAGGTCGAACCCTGTTTGGGAAGCGTACTTTGTATGTTCATTCTATGTGAATTCTTGGTAATCCAGTTAATCATCTATTAATCAAATCACTTGTTTCCTGTGGAATATTCACTAAAGAGTGCTGCAAAACATGCTATCTTTCATATGCTTGCTCTATGACTCGGAATGAATCACTCTTCTTTTACTGGCATGAATCTCAGGCCACAGTGTAGTTTTTAGTTATGGTTGTTGCATTTAGAAGTCGCTCAGCATTTGGCTCTACCAAATTCAAATTCTCTATTCACCACCTGCGACAATTTTTATTTCTTGCAATTCATTTGCTCTGACCGAGATCAAATTCTTGAGAAAGTACTGATAAGGGATCACATGGCCTTGTAGGTCACATTGGCTCTAATTTAAATGATCAAAAGAAAATGGGACAGTTACTTAGAAAATCCTACAACTTGTCAACATGATGCGTTTGAGTCTTAAATTTCCATTTTGTTTACTTAAAACTTGCAAATTTGAAGTTTTTTCAATTGCACACAATTTATGATAATTCCGCGTCAATTGTACGTCTATTGTAATCCAATAGAGTTAATGAAAGGACTAAAGTGGATGACAAAGGCAAGTTTTAATACTTAAATATACAAAAAAGAAAATTTTCAATTAAGTATGTTAAAGTGCCTGGCAATATTTTGAAGGAACGAAATTTGAATGGCCTAGATTTTATCAATGAAGTGGCTAGGAACTAGAAAGGATTCACCATGTTGATGTAGTACTACTCATTGGCTTTTGCTTCTGGAAGTCAAAAGCAAAGTCTTAGGTACAATTTAATGTGTAATGGATCCCTAGATAAGCATATTTTCTCCAATAGAGATGATAGTCCTCTCGATTGCAAGAATAAGTAAAAGACCTTGAAGTGGCAAGATGGATAGAATATTCACATCGAGGATGTTATGTGCAAATTCAGTACTTTGATTTTGATCCTCATAATATTCTTCTCGACAAGAATTTCACTTTAAATATTTCTAATTTTGGTCTCAAGAAACTTTACCCGATGGATCGTAGTATCGTGCCTTTATTTGCCCCGTGAGGAAAAGATGATTGGTAGCATCTCTCGTAAAGTCGATGATCCAGCTTCAGTATCCTCTAATGGAAATAGAAGGTCGAAGGAAGGATCTGTTGATGAAAATGGGGAGGCCGAAAACAGATGATAACAAAAGGCACCAGCGTCCAGCCTTCGATGAACAAGAAATATTCGGTACCCATGCTTTTGACGGGGACGACGCCGTTCCTCTTAATTATCGACACACTAAATTTGTAGGATCAACAAAAAAAAAAAAAAAAAAAAAAAAAAAGAACGACAAAACATTCCCATCACGGAACGTGAAGAAATTGCGCATTGATTGATCTTCTTTTTCTCCATGCACGAATGAAACGCAAAATAAGCGGATTGACCATGTAATTCGTGAACCTTAATATGATTTCAGCGTTCGTTAATTCCTGTTTTTTTGCAGAAGAATTGCCTCATGGTCATGGCTATCTATTTACGTTTCTTGTTTCCTGAGCGTCGTGCTCTTGATGTGGAGCAATGAGTCTGCCCGTCTTCTCTCCACCGTCCGATATCGAAGTTCTCTCCTTCCCGCAGAAACCTCTCCCCGCTCGCCCCTCGACCGCCGCCTCATCACCCCACCACCACGGCGGCGACCTCCCTGGAGCAATCTCCCACCTCGACCTCGTGTCCGCGATGGCTCCCATCCCGGCCTCCTCACCTTCTCTCTCCTCCTTTAGTCCTGCATTCGCTCCCGAGTGTTCGCGCTCGGGAGGCGCGTCCATCGCGCGCTGTGGGTTGGTCCCATCTCGAGCCCAACTCGGTGATTCTCAACTCGCTCGTCAGTCTCTACTCAAAATCCAATGACTGGGCCGACGCCGAGAGGATATTTATGGACATGGGTAGAAAAGGGAATTGGTTTCTTGGAGTTGCATGATCTCTTGCTATGCCAATAATCATATGGCGTTTGAATTGGTCGAAACTTTCATTCATATGCTTGAGGATGGTTTTTTCCTTTATCGATTATGGTTTCGCGGCGCTTATTCGTGCTTGTTCGGTTTTGAAGGACTCAGTAATTGTTGGCACAATTTTTGGGTTTATAATCAAAAGCGGCTACGTCGATTCTGATGTATGTGTTGGGTGTGCATTTTAATTGACAGTTTTGCAAAGGGTAGTGCTGATTTTGTTTCAGCTCATAAGGTGTTCGTGAAAATGCCCAAAAGGAATGTGGTTGCTTGGACATTGATGATGACAAGATGTACTCAGTTGGATTGTCCAAAGAAAGCTGTTGATATGTTTCTGGATATGCTTGTGAGTGGGACTGTAGCAGATAGATTTACACCCAAAGCTGTTTTTTTGGCATGTTCAAAGTTGGCGTTACAATTGCTGTAGGTGCAATTGCATTCCTGGGTTATCCGGTCTGGATTGGCTTCTTATGTCAGTGTTGGATGCAGCTTGGCAGACATGTACGTGAAGTGTGTAGCTGGTGCATCGCCTCATGATTCAAGAAAGGTGTTTGATCAGATGCAAGATCATAACGTGATATCTTAGACAGCATTAAATACAGGATATACTCAAACTGAAGGGAACGAGGAGTATCAAACTCTTTTCAGAAATGATAAAAGGTCCAGTGAGGCCAAACCATTTTGCATTTGCTAGTGTCCTCAAGGCATGCGAAAGTACTTGTGATGTAGATTTGGGGATACAAATATACGTGCTAGCTATAAAATTGGGCTTTGCCAGTGATACTTGCGGGGGTAATTCTCTTGTTGCTATGTATTCTCGGTTGGGCCCCATGGAAGATGCTCAGAGAGCTTTTGATGCACTATTTGAAGAGAATTTGATTTTTTATAATACCCTTGTAGATGCCTATGCCAAAAGTTTGGAGTCTGATCAAGCCTTTGAACTACTACATGAGATTAAGAGAGGAATCGGAACAAGTGCTTTTACATTTGCCAGTCTTTTAAGTGGAGCTGCCTATATCGGCGCTAGCGGTAAAGGTAAGCAAATCCATGTGAGGATGGTAAAATCAGGGCTGGACTCAAATCAATACATTTCCAATGCTTTCACTATGTATTCAAGGTCTGGAACATAGAAGTTGCTTTTCGAGTTTTCTGTGGGAGAAGAGAGAAAATTATTACAGCTCGGGCTTCAATGATCACTAATTTCACAAAATATGGATTTGTGGCGAGAACTCTGGACACATTCTCTAAAATGCTCAAGGCCGGTGTGAAGCCAAATGAGATCACCTATGTTGCTGTTTTATCCTCTTGTAGCTATGTGGGTTTGATTTCTGATGGATCGAAACACTTCGGGTCAATGTACACGGAACATGGAATGTTGCCTAGAATTGGACAATACATGTGTGCACGGTGGACTTATTGGGCAGATCAGGATCCCTTGTCAATACTCTTCAGTTTATAAATTCAATGCTTTTCAGGGCTGATACACTGGTCTGGTGTACATATCTTGGAGCTTGCCGAGTTCACGGCAATGTTGAACTTGCAAAACAAGCTGTGGCAATGATTTTTGGGCAGGAACTGACCAACCCTGCTTCTTATGTTTTTGCTATCAAATATGTGTGCCTCAGCTGGTCTATGTGAATATACAGCAGCTATCAGAAACAAGATGAAACTGAAAAATCTTACAAGCTGGTTGTAGTTAGATTCAAATGAAAAATATAGTTCACAAGTTCTATGTGGGAGACACTTCACATCCAAAGGCATGGGAGATCTATGACGAACTGGACTGATTGACTAGTAGAATAAAGAAACTGGGTTATGTTCTGAATACCGAATTTGTTCTTTATGATGTGGAGGAGGGACAAAAGGAACAATATTTGCTCCAGCACAGGGAAAAAATTGCTGTTGTTTTTGGCCTTATAGACACCTCCAGTCTGAAATCTGTCAGGGTGTTTAAGAATCTCTGCATTTGCAGAGATTGTCATTCTGTGCTCAAGATATCTCAATGGCAACTGGAAGATCTATAGTTGTAAGGGATGCAAACCAGTTCCATCATTTTATGGATGGAACATGCTTACCTCAGGTGACAATGCCTCTTAACTTGTCTCATTCATTGTGTAAATCGAATATCTGTTTTAGATTTTTCCCCCTTGTTCCTATGTTACTTGAACCGGGATTCTATCATTTTCCCTAGCAAGCCCAACAATGTAAATATCATGTTTTGAAATGTATATGGAGTTTGCACTCGTGCTGTCAAAATACCAAGCAGAAGACCTCAAAATGGATCTCGGTAACTCTCAGCAATATGATTCATGAAATTGAAAACACATTTTGCCTTTTGATTTTCCTGGAGCGTGCGGTTTTTGGTTACTAGATATGTATGTTCTGTTCTATTGCTAGCGTTCCCAATATGCAGTCCTGATGTCCCATAGTTTGTTCATTGACTGAAAATTCTATATGATTTTTGTTTTGGAAATTTTGCTTGTAATACCTCCAACTGTTAGTCTACATTTTCGGATCTGGCGATTTCTTTTGCTTTTTTATCTTCAAGTTCAACCATGCTATCATGCCGAATGTTTCTACAACATTGCTACAACATTTCCCAGACTGTTGCAGATGGATAATCTTAGGAAAGTGGTGATTGAGATGAAACAAAAGTAACTTTCGTGTGCAAACAACGGTTTAAAACCGAGAGGCATGATACTTGAGAGGTTCATGCAGGGATCAAGCATTCGGAAGTATTGCATCTACCTGTCAGGAAAAAAATGTTTTTCGTCAAATGGGGCATCGTCCCTGATGTCCATATTAGCTTTATATGGACTTGTCAGAGCAGGGAAACCAACATGTACTCATCACTGGTTCCCCCCAGCAAATGCCTGCATATAATCCATGGGTTTTCGGCAATGTGGCAATTATGATAATCTAAAATACAATTCCTATCACAAGCATCTTCATTGTCCTCTCAAGCAAGAATCGACGAGGCAAAGTTATGCCACGCCTCATGTCATAAGTTGACAAAGCCACTCGCGTTCTCGAACAATGCATGTGTTTAAACTATTGTAGATAACAGAGTTCGCAAAGGTAAATAATGTGCACAATCAGGTAATTTTAGTTAAGAATCTTAGAAGGTAGGTAAGTAGCTTTTAGATGAATTGAGTTTCTTACCGGTTCTCAAGGTTATTCACGCTCATTGGAACATAAATCCTTTTGGTAATGTCAACTAATTTTTCTATTCCTCGAAATAGAAAAGTAGTAGAAAAATAGATTTGGAATAGAAATAAGAAATAGAAAAAGAAATAGCTTCTTGTTCCTAGGAATAATTCCTAAAAATAAGTCATTTTCTTTTTTTCTTTTCTTCTTCTTCCTTGCCGTTTGTCGCCCCCCGCCGGTCATTGTTGCCCGCCTCCGCTGGTCTCACCTGGACACAGGTTGCCGGCCTCTGCTGGTCGTCAGTCCCTGCCACCGCCCACTAGAAGAGGAGCAAGAAGAAGAAGAGAGAGAAAAAGAAAAATCTAGAAAATTATTAAAAATAAAAGAAATTTTATGTTACAAAAAAAAAAAAAAAATTGTGAGTTGTATCAAACACATTCCTATTTTTTTTCTTGTTCCGAGAATAAAAATTTTCTATAGTTACTAAACACGTTTTCCTATTCATAAATTGTTCTGGAGAATAAAATAAAAAATGATTATTTCTATTTTTTTTTTGGAATAGAAATGTTATCAAATACATCCATAATGTCTAGTGCATTAGGATTCTTTTCTCGGTTTTTATGTTTTCTTTACATACTCCTGTAGTTGTTCGAGTAAAGATGGTGTTAATTGATGTTAATTCGAAATTTTCCATGGTTAGCCTAGTAATAGGCGAAGCACTTTCGCAAGAATTGATAAGTGATTGAAAAAGTTATGGAGTTTTCATATTTTTTAACATCATTTCTCAGCTTGACCGTTCAATCATATCAATTAAAATTTTCAGTTTGTCACGAAGCCTCAAGGAGAACGTTTCTTTACAAAGGCCACTTGAGAGTTTATCTAAAGTTGATGAAGCGAAATGCTTGGTGAAAGGATATATAAAGGCTCCAAGCTAACCTTCTCAGCCGTTTGATTATGATATAATGTTTACCATAAACGTGAGTAGAAAGACAGGCTAAAACATCTCTCCAAACCATCTGCGGTAACAATAATCAAGTTGAATACTAGAAACTGAGTTCATTTTTTCTGGAGACAGTGATCTTTCAATAAGTTTGGGACTTTGCCAGTTCAAATGTCATCGGAACTAGGAAGGAAGAATTAGGAAGGAAAAGAGAGCGGTGCTATTTATTAACGATATCCCTATGCAGTATCTCTCTTTTAGAACAATTTTAGTGATTAGGAGATACAAACCATTTTTCGATGTCCACTTAAGAGGGTGCGAGTGGTGATGGTAACTCCTCATCACGCCGAATTACGTCAATTCCACCTTGTCGGCCATGCATTTGGTCTGGAGAAGAATAGTTAACCATTCTAAGGCGATAGAACACGAGATGCTAAACATAACAACAGTCCAGAGGCTACAAAACAATTTATGTAAAGTTGATGTCGACTCTGCTCAGTGCTGGGGTCTTGTCGAATCAAAGGATGCCTACAATTATTTTTGTCTTCATGTGCTTTCAAGGAATTGCATGTTGTTTGCTTACTCGCAAGTTCTTGAACGTGAAAAATTGAATGGAGCAATAATTTCGTGCCTTGTTGCATAAATCCACCGATTTGTTCTTTCGGGTAGAAATAAATATTGATAATGGAAAAAAAGAATTCTCTTTTTCTGCAATGAAATTAGAGGGGTTGATGATTAAAAGTATAGTCCCCCATCAATAACTAGGTTAATTAAATTTTCATAAAGAGAGTTATTAAGACCCAGTGTCACTTCAAATTGTCCCTACATAAATCCTATATCTATAAAGTTGTACTAGCTAAAATTTTACTTTAGCAACTAAAGGGGCCAATTTTATATTAAAAAAAAAAAGCACCAACTTTAGCCATTTTCCCAAATCTAACTCGAATTATATTTTGTTTTAAAAAAAAAAAAGTCCAAACTTTTAGTAGCATCCTAAGTCTGGCCTCCGTTAACCATCCTTACATAGTCACCATTAGTCATCTCTAAGGCATTTCCACGTCACCCAGAAAATTTGTTCCCATTATTTTCCATTTTCTCAAAGATTTTCCGTTCGTTTTTGTTTGAAATCGAGCCGAGAAATCACCGGTTTCTCATCCCGGCGGGCGTGAGGTCATGATTGTGACGATGGATTCCGACGAGGAGGAGGAGATCGAGTTCAAAGAGGACGAGAAAGTTAGGGTTGTGAAGGAGGCCGGTGTCCCTGTCGCCGTCGACGAGGACGGCGAGGAGACGACGAGGAAGAAGAGGAGGAAGACGGCATGCAAAGCCAGGAGGAAGCGAACGGTGAAGGAGATGGGCACGGCGGCGTGGGAGACGAGAACGACGGCGAGGAAGAGTAGAACGACAAGGACGACAGTGGGTTATCGACCCACCAAAGTCTTTTTTTTTTTTTTTTTTTTTTTTTCCGTCTCTTCCTCCTACTTTGACCTCGCTTGTCGCAGCCATGGACGGGGCTTTGTTTCAGATCTAGAGTTGGCCGTCGGGAAGATGAAGACAAAGATAAATAGCCTCGTGAGCAGATTGTGAATTTCTGAATCAACTTTAGCATTCAAGTATGGATTTCTCTTCTTTTTTTTTCCTATTCCAGCGATGAGCTGCAATGAATACAAGGAAAACTTTAGCATTCAAGTTTCTGGATTTCCTTTTCTTTTTCCCCCAAGATTCCATAGATTTCCCATAACCCAGCTTCCACAGATTCCGCATAACTCGAGTTGTTTGCGGCCATGTCTTCCATGTTTGGCCAAAAAGACAAGCCTAGAGACCCACTGATTTTTGACCCGCGTTACTCTGTAAACTCCTCTAAATATAAGATCTTTTGGCTAAAAAGACAAAGCCAAGACACCCATTGCCCCTTCCTTGTCTCAAATATTTTTCCCCAGATTTTTTCTTTCTGAAGACTTCTATTTTTTCCAGATTTTTGGCCATTTGCTCAGGCCAAAAACGGGTAAAGATGACCACAAAGACAATGGAGATGGAGGACTCCTTTCGGCAAAGATGAAGCTAACAACAAGGACGACGGAGAGGTGGTCTAGTTTGGACGTGTAGTGTTGGCTTGGACGGGCATCGGTGGTGGACGCACGGATGTCAAGCTTGGCGGTGACTCTAGTCGGAGGATGTCGGAGAGAGTGACTTGATGAGCAGAAGGATGAAGAGAACGCTACTAAGGTGGCTATGGAAGGACGGTTAACAGAGGCCAGATTTAGGATGCTACTAAAAGTTTGGGCTTTTTTTTGGAACAAAATATAGTTTGGGTCAAATTTGAGAAAATAGTTAAAGTTGGTGTTTTTTTATGGAATTGACCCCAACTAAAGCTATTGTTACCACGTGCTTTGCAAGAGTACGGTTGTAGTACGTACGCACACACATATATATATATATATACTTTGAGCAAAGTATAGGAGGGGGTTATTGATGTAACTATTATGCACATATACTATTGCAAAGAATTTAGCCTTATATAAAGGTTTTTTTTTTTTATTTGCACTGTAGAACATGTAGTCGTTCTTTGATTAGATCGAGGATAATGCCTTGCAATATATCATTATCATGTGAGATGCTTTTCTCGTAGTGATTTTTTATTTCATGAAATGATTCAACCGTGTAAAAAATTAGAATTACATATAAATTTTGTGGCTTGATTTAGCAAATATGGAATACACATACGATGGAACAGAAAAATTTCAAAGGAGGAGGAGAAAAAGAAGGGAGGAGGGGAAAAAACGAGGAAGAAAATAAGAAGAAACATAGGGAGCCAATCAGAAGACAGTGGACTTGTCTATTGATGGGAGTGGACCGCGACAATCACGCGGAGAATGTGGAAGTAAAGTGGAGAAGGAAATCTCAAAGGGATGGCTGCCATCCGTCCTTCTGATAATTCAACGTCGGTTTAGGTCCACCACTTTTAATTTCTTGACTTGCATGCATTTGTTCCGTTGACTGACTTGGTCTTCCCCGTACTACAAGGCAGACTCCAAAGTCTTCAATTAACAAGGATCGTCTCATCCTTTTTCCGTCTTTATATATTGCATCACTCCTCTACCCACACCAAGCAATCCCTTACCAATTTCCCTTCGCCCAAAGACCAACAGAAACATGATTGACGCTCTCAGCTCCATGAATGTCTATGTAGTGTTGATCCTCATTCTTGTTCTATTTCAATCGATGATTGCTGATGCCCAATTGAATAATTTGCAGTGCGCTTCATCATGTGGTGACATACACAACATACATCACCCGTTTCGACTGAAGGGTGACCCTCAGGGATGCGGTAAACCAAGAAGACAGCTGGTTTGTGAAAATAATCGCACTGTATTATACTTGCTTGATGGCCGATTTTATGTGCAGTATATCGATTATTCTACCAAGCAAATAAGATTGGTCGATGATGGTTTGCAAAAGGGTAATTGTTCATCTCTCCCCCGTCGTTCATGGGGACTCTATAACTTGAAGTCCACTCAAAACAACTTATACAGCTGGGTTGACTACGGTGAATTTGTTATTGTGAATTGTTCAAAGCCGGTTGATTCTCCATTCTACGTCACTGTTGCTCCATGCATTGTGGGGTCGCACTCTTCCAACACATCATCAAATTGGGAATTGTATGCTTTGATACATCCAACAACATTGGACGTTAAGGATTTTTGCACCATCCACAGTTGGACGTGGGCATCAGAGTTACAATTCCTGGAGCAAATCAATTATAGCTCTTACAACTACAGGCAAATCCACGCAGACATGGCCAATGGATTTGATCTCATGTGGTTGAAGAAAGCTTTTGTTTGCTACCTTGATTTCTATAACTACTTTAATTTCAATAAATACTTTCATTCTGATAGATTTGTTATGTATGGTATCTTACCCGGAAGACGAAGTCAAGTCTGCGCATCCAGGTTCTACGAGGGCGGTAAGTATCGGTCGTCAACAAAATTTTATTGTAATTTTGGATGGTTCTGGACATTTATTCACTTGCCACTTTCTCTTCAAAAATGGAAATATGAGAGGAATATATAATATATAAAAATGACAAAATATACATGATAGCGTACGTCAACAATGTTGAGTATTTGAAAGGTTTCGAGAGCTTCGCATTGATTATGACTATCAAATTGAAGGAGTTGCAAGATTGGCAAGAAAATGAAAAAATGACTGGTAGAAGGCACCCCCGAACAGACCCACAGTAGCTGCACATGTACGTTTGCGTAGATTGTAACTCCTCTCCACGAAAGGGCTACAACTCTCACTGTAAAAATGAATTAGGGATTATTGGGCGAGAACCCACCTGACTAGTTTTTTCTTGGCATAGAATATACATTTTATTATTTTCTTAATTAGTTCTTTAATTACTCACTTAACTAATAATCGAAGAAACGCTCGTAAACATTCCTTAAAAAAATTTAGTCATGTTCGATTGGAGGGATAAAATTGTTAATTAAAAATGAAAAGCACCGTTTCTCTAGATTTATTGACGCTAACCATGCGAAAGGAGTTTCTTGTATTGTTTATCATCCACGTGAAACAAAGTTTATCATTTCCATCTATTTGCAAATGAATGATGCATTCCACTTCTCATATTCGTTTGGACAAAGTAGCTTGCCGCTACTCTGTTTTCTGGTGAATTTTGTTTTCTACACTTCTTTTCCTTCAATTCCTTTTCACACTATTCATTCCTTCAACAGGTGTCCTCGATGATATTGCAATTTGGACTGCTGCAAATTTTATAGTACTACTAGGTAAGCCGCAATGATATGTTCCTACAATATTTGTAAAGTTTACTCATTCTAACCTATCAAAATTTCTTCAGTGTTTTTTTGTGTAGCGAAATTTGTAATCGGGATCCCATTCATCGCCAAATATCTAATCCTCAAGTATGGAAGAAGGCACTTGGCAATGGACAAGAACATTGAAGAGTTTTTGCAAGCTCATAACAACTTTTTACCAATAAGGTACTCTTACTCAAATATTAAGAAGATCACCAGAAATTTTCAGCACAAACTAGGTGAAGGGGGCTATGGTTCTGTGTACAAAGGAATGCTCAAAAGCGGCAATGAAGTGGCCATCAAGATTTTGAAGAAGTCCAAAGCCAACAGCCAAGATTTTATTAGTGAAGTGGCTACTATCGGTAGAATTCACCATATTAATGTTGTGCAACTCATCGGTTTTTGCTTTGAAGGCTCGAAACAAGCTCTAGTGTACGATCTCATGACAAATGGGTCTTTGGATAAGCACATTTTTGCTGAGGAAGGTGATAAGTTTCTTGATTACATGAATATATATGAGATTGCTCTTGGGGTGGCGAGAGGGATTGAATACTTACATCGGGGGTGTGACATGCAAATACTACACTTTGATATCAAGCCTCATAACATTCTTTTAGACAAGAATTTTATTCCAAAAGTTTCTGATTTTGGACTCGCAAAACTTTATCCCACGGATCATAGCATAGTTTCATTAACTGTTGCAAGAGGAACCTTGGGATATATGGCGCCAGAATTGTTCTATAGAAGCATTGGCGGCATATCTTATAAAGCAGATGTCTACAGCTTTGGGATGTTGCTCATGGAAATGGCAAGTAGAAGGAAGAATATAAATGCAAATGCAGAACATTCAAGCCAAATGTATTTTCCATTGTGGGTGTATGACCAAGTCAATGAAGGTACAAGTGTTGAAATGGAAGAAGTTATAGAAGAGGAAAGGAAGGTGATAAAAAAAATGATAATAGTTGCACTTTGGTGCATACAATTAAACCCTGACCATCGCCCTCCAATGAACAAAGTGCTAGAAATGCTGGAAGGAGATATTGCTAAACTCCATATGCCTCCAAAGCCGCTTATTTACCCACCGGATGTGTCTGTTGACAATGACAAATCTGAGATGGAACTAGAAACACTCTCGACTTCACCAAGTGCTTCGTTACTTTCAGCTAGTTTTCCTTTTAGTGATAGCAATGTTGTTTAGAGAATCATGCACTGTTTGATTGGAAAAGCTTTGTACATCTGCCCACAATCTAGTATTATGTTGGGAAGGACTTGAGCTAGTTTATCTCGACCCTAATTGCTTTGAGATTGTCTTCTTCTGGCTATTATATGAATGTTGTGCCATCATACTTCATATAGTTTTACTCTCTTGCACCCTTAAAAGGACAAAAAATTGGTCAGAAAGCAAGGACAAAAACAGAGGAAGGTAACGGCCATTGTGAATTGTCCTCCCTTGTTACGTGATTTTGGATTATGCCACTGTAAAACTAACAATAACCCATGATCTTGCTCTTATGCATGCCACTGCCACCATATGATTTCTTGATATGAAAAACAACTGATTTCGACTTATAAATTCATCTTCAAAGAAAACATATACGTATACATTTAACAAGGTGGAGACCATCTATCTATGCCAGAAACAATTTTTATCAAAATGGAAAAAAAAAAAAACATTATCTTAAATGTAACAATTCAATGAAGTTTATATTTGAAAGAACCTATAGTCCATTTCAAAGTTGACATGAAATTATCAATGAGCAGTAATATCGAAATACAGTTTTCTCTTAAATCACTCGGTTATGGTGATTTCAATTAACAGATTTTTTTCTTAGAATTTCAAGGTACTTTAATGAAAATTCATCAACCTGGCTTATATACCCGATATTGGCCATGGAGGGAAGGTGGAGAAGGAGAGGCAATCCCTTACCTGTCAGAGATTCAGGAAATTTTCACTTACGGACCTGAAATAGAGGCATTTTTAAAAAGAAAAAAGGTCTGGAATGAAGTCTGCTGTAAATAGAACCTCTGAGTAACCATCACAATTTCAAATGAGTGAACTGATGTCCAGCCAAATTTATTATCGGCGGATGATTTCATAATTTTTTTTTTTTGTGATTTTACCTCTAGATTTATGCTGAACAACTGTATGAACTAGAGGATCGTTACCTTGAAGAACAATCACTGAACAATTTTCGTCCATAATTTCCCCGTTACCTCAAGTCTGTCCGCCGACAACAAATCGCTCCTTACACTTTTCAAGTTCTTCCTCGCGAGGTTCATCCCCAGCTGGAGGAGCAGAAGCGTCGATTACATCTAAGGAGTTTGAAGAGGCTAGGATTCCTCGATTCTACTTCTGCTTCTTCTGGTCCGTTCAATTCACTCGATTGGAAATGCTACGTACGAAATGATAAAAGTCTTGCAACTAATTATAATTAAAAGAGAGAAAGCATGATGCTTGTAAGCTTTCAAAAAGCAAGTTTGTCGATTCTTTCGCTTTATCACTTTCCAATTAATAAAAACTCCTCTTTTTTTTTGCACAAAGTTCAATAAATAACTCACCCTCGCACCGCTCATCAATTCTTATTTAATAGTCAAACCGAAGTTTTTTTCCGTATTCACGTAGCTGATTTTGTTCATTGTATCAATTGACCAGAGTTAAATAGAAGTGGAGATCGAAAGAGATATCACTAGTTTGAAATGATTGCACCAATTGCACGCACTAATGTTAACTACACATCAAAGGTTTTTTTTTTTTTTTTTTTTTTTTTTTTTTTTTGGGGTCGGTACTACACATCAAAGGTTACTGGGGTTGTTTTTTGTCTTCAATAATTCTTGAAGCATGGCTAACAATTATATCCCCCTTATCTGCCACGTCCATCATTTAGGTGAGAAAATTCTCAATAAAGAAGATGTAAAGTCTGTATGATGAAGTCATTACCACCCACTATTGCTTCATGGGTCCCATCTTTATATAGCTGTATTAGCAACTGCTGTCATTCTTCCCATGTGCATTGCAAGAATGCTTTAGTATGGATATATTTATTATTATGCTTTTAAGCGGTGTATAAGAGAGGGTATTTTATGTAACTACTATAATTTATACATTTTAGCTTCATATAAGGATTTTTTTTTTTTTTTATAAAAAAATTTGCGCGACAAATATGCGTTCGTGGTTAGGTGGACGATGCCAATGTCTATATATATCATTGTTATACGAGATGCCTTATTTTTTTTAATAGAGATAATTTATTTCATGAAATGATTCGACCTTGTAAGAAATTGGAATTACATTAAAAGCTTGTGACTTAATTTAGCAAACATGGAATAGATATCTAAGTGATCAAGCACTAATGATGGAATGTAAAAATTTCTTAGAAGGTGGAGAAGAAGTGAAAAGATAGTGATGGGACGTAGACCCAACAATCACGGAGAGAAAGTGGAAGCAAAGTGGAGATAGTGGAGAAGGAAAGATCAAATGTGTAAGAAAATCCTTTGAATAGGTTCCCCTAATAATGAAACTTTGGTTCTTAAAATGCTTGAGGAGAAGAAATAGGCGGGAGATTCACCCTAAGATTGGAGAACCTACAATGTCACCCTTGTATTCTTATCCATGAGGAAGACAAAGAAATATGAGGGAATCTGGGGGTTTCATAATGACAAAGGTAGACTACATTAGGACTTTGATTTTGCTACCATTAGGTAGGTAGGATGGTATAATAGCCTACCACACCTGGGATGAGTGAGGAAGGGTGAAAGACTCTACTCAATGGCACGCCTTACGGCAAGGTCCCTTAACCAACTGTCATCCAAGTACCCCTAATAATGTAACTTTAGTTTGGGTCCACCTCTTTAATTGCTTGACTTTATACATTTGTTTTGTTGATTGACTTGGGCCTTTTCTATAAAGATCGGGTGAATCACAAGTCTCCAAATCTAACAAAGATTATCTAATCTTTTTATACTGTGCCTCCTCCACACACACCAAGCAATTCTTTACCAATTTCTCTTTGCCTAGATATAGAGGCATGATTAATACTCTTGGCTCCATCAATCTTTGTCAAGTGTTGCTACTCACTCTTGTCTTATTTCTAGCGATGACTAACAATGTTGAGTCAAGCAATCAATAGTGCATTCCTTTAGCCTGTGGTGACATTCCTAATATAAGTTCCCCCGTTTTGATTGAAGAGCGACCCACAGGGATGTGGTGTATTAACATTCGAGCTGGCTTGTGAAGATAATTGCGATGTTCTAAACTTCCTTAATGGTCAATACTATGTGCAGTTTATCAATTATACCAAACAACAAATCAGATTGGTCGACAGCGAGCTGCAAAGGGATAACTACTCATCTCTCCCCCATCATCATATGAGATCGCTCTTGGGGTGGCAAAGGGGATTGAATATTTACATCGGGGTGTGACATGCAAATACTACACTTTGATATCAAACCTCACAACGTTCTTTTAGACAAGAATTTAACTCCAAAAGTCTCTGATTTTGGACTTGCAAAGCTTTATCCCATTGATCATAGCATAGTCTCAATGATTGCTACAAGAGGAACTTTGGGATATATGGCGCCTGAGTTGTTCTACAAAAACCTCGGTAGTGTATCTTATAAAGCGGATGTCTATAGCTTCGGGATGTTGCTCATGGAAATGGCTGGTAGAAAGAAAAATGTAAATGCAAATGCGAAACACTCAAGCCAAATGTATTTTCCACTGTGGGTGTATGACCACATCAATAAAGGAGAAAGTGTTGAAATAGATGAAGTTATAGAAGAGGAAAGGGAGGTGACAAAAATGATGATACTAGCTGCACTTTGGTGTATACAATTAGTTCTTGACCATCGGCCTCCAATGAACAAAGTCGTAGAAATGCTTGAAGGAGATATTGGTGATATTCAAATGCCTCCAAAACCGCTTATTTATCCATCAGATGATCCAGTTGACGACGACAATGCCAAAATGGAATTAGAAATATTTTCAACTTCATCAAGTACTCCCATAACTTCCACTAGTTTTCCATTTGGAGATAGCAATGGTGTCTAGAACCACGCACTTTAATTGGAAAAGCTTTGTTCCCCACAACAGAGTATTATGTTGGGAGGGAGGTGAGCTGGTTTAGTTTGCTAGTGATTACATTTTTTTTCTTCTAGTTCTTAGTTTACTGTTGTGTTATTGTATTATTATTATTATTATTATTATTATTATTTGGTCGGAGTGTTATTGTACTTCATATATGGTTTCACCATGTGTGGTCCATACAGTCTCTTAAATGGGACATAATCGTGTTTAGGCAGCATATTTTGTATGTTCAACCAAGTGAATTCTAGCTAATCTAGTTAATCATCTATAAACCAAATCACTCGTTTTCTATAGAATATTCACCAAAGAGGGTTGCAAAACGTGCCATCTTACATATACTTGCCAGTGGCCTGTGTCCTCTTTGACTTGGTATAAATCATTCTTTTTCCCTTGATTGGTTAGGTCGCAAAGTAGTTTTTATTTGTTGTCATTGCATTTCAAAGTCGCTCGGCATATGGCTCGCCCAGATTCAAATTCTTTATTCACCAATTGCAACAAAATTTTATTTTCTTCGCAATTCATTTACTTGGATCGAAAATTGATCAAATTCTTGAGAAAATAGCAATGGGACGATCATAAGGTCTTGAAGCTCACATTATCTCTAAATTTTAAATGACCAAAAGAAAATGGGACAATTATTTAGAAAAGTCTTTTAACTTGTCAACATATTGCATTTGTCTTAAAACTTTCATTTTGTTCATCTAAGTCTTAAAACTTGTAACTCGGTGTGCATGATCCTTCCCTTAAGCTGCGATGCCACCCGAGCTGCTTCTATACCCAAGCCATCATGTGCCTGCGTATGACTAAGGTGAAACCTTGATTGAATTGGAAAATTGGTCAACTTTATCCGGTGTTCCACTACTTTCTTCTTCATCCCAATGTGAAGATGAGATTCATTACCATCACCTTTCGATGACGAAATCATGCATTGATTAATTTATTTTTCTCCATGTACGAATGAAAAGCAAAATAAGCGGATTGACTTTAGCGTAGTTTGTTAATTCCTGTATTTTGCAGAAGAATTGCCTTCGTGGCTATCTATTTACATTTCTTGTTTCCTGAGTGTGCTCTCTTGACATGGAGCAAGGCGTCTCTTTCTCTCTTCCCTCCACCGTCCAATATCAAAGCTCTCTCCTTCCCGCCAAAATTTCTTCCCCTCTCGCCCCTCGACCGCCCCTCATCACCCCCACCACCGTGGCGGCGACCTTCCTGGAGCAATCTCCCACCCCGACCTCACGTCCCGTGATGGGTCCCCTCCCGACCTCCGCGCCTTCTCTCTCCTCCTCAAGTCTGTTCGCTCTCGGAGGCGGGCCCATCGCGCGCTGGCTCGCTACGAGCTCGAGGCCCACTCGGGGATTCTCAACTCGCTCATCGGTCTCTACTCAAAGTGCAATGACTGGGCCGAGGCCGAGAGGATATTTGTGGACATGGGTCAGAAAAGGGACTCGGTTTCTTGGAGTTTGAAGCGGTTGAAACTTTCCTTCATATGCTTGAAGATGGCTTTTTTTACCTAACGATTATTGTTCCGCGGCGGTTATTCGGGCTTGTTCAGTTCCGGAGAATGCATCAATCGGTGATACAATTTTCGGGTTTATAATCAAAAGCAGCTACGTAAATTATGATGTGTGCATTTTAATTGACATGTTTGCAAAGGGTAGTGCTGATTTTGTTTCAGCTCGTAAGGTGTTCGAGAAAAGGCCCGAGAGGAGTGTGGTTGCTTGGACTTTGATGATGACAAGATGTACTCTGGTGGGTTGTCCAATAGAGCTGTTGATTTGTTTCTCGATATGCTTGTGAGTGGGACTGTGGCAGATAGAATCGCTGGGGTTGCAGTTGCAATGCTGGGTTATACAGTCTGCATTGGCTTCGGATGTCTGTGTTAGATGCGGCTCAGTGGACATGTACGTGAAGTGCGTAGCTAGTGGATTGCTTAATGATTGGAGAAAGGTGTTTGATCGGGTGCAAGATCATAACGTGATGTCTTAGACGGCGATAATCACGGGAAGTATCAAATTCTTTTTGGAAATAATAAAAGGTCCCATGAGACCAAACCATTTCACATTTGCTAGCGTTCTCAAGGCATGTGGAAGTACTTGTGATGTAGATATGGGGATACAAATATACACGCTAGCTACAAGATTGGGCTTTGCTGGTGACACTTTCATGGGTTATTCTCTTATTAGCACATATTCTCAGTTGCACCACATTGAAGACACTCAGAGAGCTTTTGATACACTATTTGAAAAGAATTTAGTTTCTCATAATGCCCTCGTGGATGCCTATGCCAAGAGCTTGGAGTCCAATAAGCCTTTGAACTGCTACATGAAATTGAGGAGAGAGGAATCAGAAGGGGTGCTTCTACATTTGCCAGCCCTTTAGGTGGAGCTGCCTGTATCGGCACTATTGGTGAAAGGGAGGAAATCCATGGGAGATGATAAAATCAGCACTGGACTCAAATCAGTGCATTTCCAATGCTTTGATCACTGTGTATTCAAGGTGGGGAAACCTAGGGGTGAATGATAACCATTATTTTCCAGAAATAGGTTATGGAAGAGAAATAGATTTTTCTATTTCTATTTCTAGAAGAGTTTCTAAACAAAAATAACTATTTGATAACGACACAAAATTTTTACTCTAAAAATAGAAATTCGTTTGACAACGACGGCCGACCGGCGACCGGTGGCGGCCAGCGACCAATGGACAGTGGTCAATGGCGATGGATGAAGGACCGGTTGACGAACAATGAGAAGAATTTTTATTTCTCATTTCTGTTCTAGAAATAGAAAAGTAGAAAATTTTTACTTCTAATTTTTATTCCAAAGCTATTTCTGGAACAATAATCTATTTCAGGAAAAATTGAATAGGTTTATCAAACAGATTTCTATTTCAGAAATAGGTCTAGAATAGAAAAATTGTTTCCGTGAGATGAGAGAATTGACCACTATGCATGCGTTGTTGACTTATTGGGTGGATCGGAATCCTTACCATGAGATTATAAATTTAATGCCTTTCGGGGTGGATACACTAGTCTGGTCTGACATACATTTTTTGGAGCTTGCTGAGTTCACGGCAATGTTGAACTTGCAAAACAAGCTGCAGCAATGAGACTTTAGTAGGAACCAGACTACCCTGCTGCTTATGCTTTGCTATCAAATATTTATGCCTCGGCTGGTCTTGGGAAGGTGCAGCAGCAATCAGAAAGAAGATGAAACTGAAATATCTCAAAAGAAGCCAGTTGTAGTTGGATTCAAGTGAAAAATAATGTTCACAAATAACATACGTGGGTGACGCTTCACGCCCAAAGGCACAGGAGATTTATGACAAGACCGATTGGCTAGTCGAATAAAGAAACTGGGTGATGTTCTGACTACTGAACTTGTTCTTCATGATGTGGACGAGGGACAAAAGGAACAATATTTGCTCCAGAACAGTGAAAAAATTGCTGTTGTTTTTAGCCTTATAAACATTCCAGTCCAAAATCTAGTAGGGTGTTTAAGAATCTCCGCATTTGCGGAGATTGTCATTCTCCAATCAAGTATATCTCCATGGTAACTAGAAGATGTATGGTCATAAGGGATGTAAACCAGATCCACCATTTTACGGACTAAACATGCTCATGCAATGACTACTGACGACAATGCTTCTTAAATTGTCTCATTCATTGTGTAAATTGAATCTCCATTTTAGATTTTCTCCTTTGTTCCTATGTTACTTGAACTGGGATTCTATTATTTCCTTAGCAAGCCCAACAATGTAAATATCATGTCCTGAAATGTATATAGATTTGGTACTCCTACCGTTGGAAATACCAAGCAGAAGACCTCAAATGAAGCTCGCAATATCTCAGCAATATAATTTATGGAATTGAAAACAGTCATGCTTCGCCTTTGGATTTTCCTGGAATGTGCAGTTTTCAGATGCTAGATATGTATGTTCTGTTCTATCGTGAGCGTTCCAGATATGCAGTCCTGATGCCCGATAATTCATTCATTAACTGAATATTCTGTTTGGTTTTTGTTTTGGAAATTTTGCTTGTAATGCCTCTGACTTATAGTTAGTCTACATTTTTGGATGTGGCAATTTCTTGTGCTTTTACATCGTCAAGTTCAACGATGTGAGTTCATGCAGTATGTTGCTTCAACATTTCCCAGGCTGTTGCAGAGTGGATAAATTTAGGAAATTGGTGATTGAGAAGAAACAAGAGCAGACTTCGTGAGCAAACAACGGTTTGAAACCAAGAGGCACGATCCTTAAGAGGTTCATGCAATGATCAAGCAATCGCATGTATTGCATCGACTTTTTGGTTAGGAAAATGTTTTCTGTCAAATGGGGCATCGTTCCTGCTGTACATCTTAGCTCCATATTGTTCCTCTGCAAGGCTTCTCCTCATACGGCATTGCACTTGTTAGAGCAGGGACAGCAATAGGTCTTCGTCACTAGTTTTTACTCAGCAAAAGGCCGCATATAATCCGAAGGTAGTGGACTAGAATGTGCACTGTAACTGTCATGTTGTTTCTGAGCAATGCATTTCATCAGCAAGAGCACTCATGACAACTTTCATGTTGGCATAGAGTTTAGATTTTCCTTTTGTCTTAATATGTTCCTTAACTAGTCGCTCAACTTATAATTCATGGACACTCTTTTGACAATTTCCTTGAAAAATTGTATTTATGCAACTATAGTAGGTATTGACACATGAATTTTTACAAACTAATCGAATATACATTTTCAAGGAACGATTCATTTATGGAGTCCGGCCACATTCATTCCATTTGGGCTTTAACGCAAATGGTGAGATCCAATTCCGTTAAGCCCATCAAGCACAGTAGCTCCAGCCCAGACAACGACGACCATCCACCGTCTCCAATAGGGGTGAGCAGCGGTCTAGGGTTGACCCTGGACCGACCCTGGACCGGCCCAACCCTGCCGGTCCTAGTCCGGTTCCTAAGGAGACTTGGTCGGTCCTTGGTCCTGAAATTTTAGGACCAACACTGTGCGGGTTGGTCCTCGGTCCTAAGAGTTTTGGGTTGGTCCAACCCTAGACCAACCCTGTATATTATATTATATTATATTATATTATATTATATATAATTCTTTTATATATTCAAACCTAAGTAAAATGTCTGTTATATTATATTATATTGAGATGTTCTATCAATAGCACTAATAGTAATTTCAATTCAAAACTTTTGTTAAGTATTAATTATGCGTCGTTTGTTTTGTTTCAAGTGTTTAGAAGTTCAAGTGAATTAACAATATATGAAGTTATATATTCATGATTTATATTAAGTATTTTGAACTTTTTATGGTTTAATTATATTTTACTAATGAATTTCAGCCGTACTTTGCTTTTCAATTTGTGTCAAATGGTAGAAGTTTTTGAAAAGTAGAGTAGTACTACAGTTGCTATGATGATTTGCTAGTCAAGTGGTGCGAAGTTCATTTTTTGGTTGAGTGGACTCTACATGATCAAATACAGGAAAACGCTTTTGCATATGGTGTTTTGAATATTAAAGATAGATGATTACAAGAACTTTCCATCTTGTTCCATATCTCGAGAGCGGTTAGCAAGTACAAAATTTATATTATTGTGTCATCTTAAATTTGCTAAATATGTATTGGTATTTATAGTTTAGTTGCACAATGCCGCATTGTCGATGGATGTGTAATTTGAATTTGTAAATTTGTTTTTTTAGGGAGTATAAAAAATAAGACGAAAAAAATTATTGATCGGTCCCGGTTGACTTTGGAACTGGATCGAACCCATTGGGTCTGTCCGGTCCTTGGTCCTAGGCTCAATAGGGTCGGTCCTCGGTCCTAAAAATTCAGGACCGACACTGTACGGGTTGGTCCTAGGATTAGGGGGTGGCCCAGATCAACCCGGACCATGCTCACCCCTAATCTCCAACTCAAGCTCCCTCTCCATCGCCGGATTTCAGTTACGAGACTGAAAATTTCCTTTTTTAATGGGGTCATCTTCTCCTCAGCAAGCTCAGCCTCCATAGACGAAGCTCTTGAGCTCAATGGTAGGAGTTTGACGATCCGCGGCTCACGCTCAAGCGTTCTCGCGTTCCAGCCGCCGATATCCTTATTCTCCTTCGCCTCTTACGCGCCTGATGTTTGCGCGACGTGGCATCGCGACTCTGTGCTACCGGGTTCGGCCTTCTGGCATTGGCGAAAAATGATTAAGTAACCTGAACGGTTGGATCTTCACAACTCCATGATCCTTACCATCGCATGATTTATCCATTCTTATCAAACCTTCAGGCGGAAGTTATTATAGTGGCAAATGAAGCGGCTGTGGACATTCGAAACGGGTACAGCTCTATTGATTGAACCGGGGCACGTCTATCTACCGCGACTAATAGGAATCTATATGCCTCCTTCAGGGGAAGAAATTGTTCTTGTTCTCTCTGTGATGAGGTATGAGGAAGCTTTCTTAGCTATTGATCCAACGAGGCCAAATGGGTACTGCACGGTGACTGTCTGATGATATGCCTCGGAGGAATAGCTTCGCTCGGAGCAGACACGGACTGAAGGACCTGAGTATGAGGAATGACTTTTTTAGTGGAGCCCATTTCCGCTGAGATGCGAAACTGCAGTGCTTTGCAAATGCTTTATCTCGAAGTGAATGGAATTACCAGGAAGGTTTCTTAATTCTCAGGTGAATTCAGAGTTTTGAGAATTTTTTTGTCTCTTGGAGGTAATTTTTTCTCGAGTTTAGTTCCTGCAAGTATCAGTAATCTCTCATGGGGACTTGAAGCTTTGAAATTTAAGAAGCAATAGCTCCATTGGTAGTTTGCCGGAGCAAACGATGGAGATGAGCATCTTTGATCATTCTAGACTTCAGTGGAAATAGATTCTTGGAGCAAATTCCAGTTGGTTGGAGTGATCTTTTTTCAAGCTAACTGCCCTTGGTTTGAGCAAGTAGAATTTGTCTGGTGAGTGGCCAATTGAGCTCATGGGTTTGCCGAGTCTGTAAGTCGTTGCTTTACAAGAGAGCAAGCATGTTATGTGGTGATGTCCCCGAAGGGTTTAAGTAGTTTGTTTCTCTAATTGTACAGTTCAACGGAAAGATGGATCAAAGTTTTGATGCCGTTTTGTGGAAACACGATCTTGAGATGATACTTATGTTCTTGGAAGTTGCTAAGGATTTTCTGAAATGAGTCTCGTAACAATTCCCATTTTCTATTGCTGCCTAAGCAGAGCCGGAAACCAAGGGGGATAGAATTTGCATTAGAATCAGCTCGATGGAAATCGTCTTTTTCGGATGGGTTCTCTTCGTAAATTGTTGGGATTGCACCCTTACTACAACCGACCGGGGAGGGCATGGGACGGGGGCAATAATGCTATATTGATCCGAACCAAGAATTTATAAAATATCAACTTATACATGAAAAAACAAGCACGATATCTTCACATTTTTATCCTTCGAAAACTACTTTTTGTAAAATAGAGTTAACCATCAAAATTTCATGAACCACCCGAGCAGCCCCAAGTTTGCTGCACTAAAAAAGGATAACTCTATTCTATCTAAAATTTTTCTTTTTTTCCATATCTATGAAATTCTGTGCTGGCTCAGCTCCAGCACTTAATAGAGAATTATTCTAAATTCCAAACTATTAGCCATCCGTAACACCCAATTTGAAAAGAAAAGAATGAAGGGCAATAGAGATGATGTATTTTAAAAAGAAAAGAAAAACAGAAAAAAGAAGACAACAAAAAGCACATCTTCGCCGTCATTGCAATCATCTGGTCTGGGGCCTTGTCAGAAAAAAAAAAAAACTCACAGAAGAGTTCTTGAAAACGAGCCTACCGGCTGAATTCCTCAACAGCGCTTGTTGCCTTCTTAGAAGCGTTGACGCGAGCTGCCGTTTCAGCGTGTAGCTCCTTCGCCGTCTTCTGCTAAGGCGCTTGCAACTGTCGGCAAGGCGTTGAGCCGACGGACCTCCTATTTGGAGTGGGCCACGTGTTGACGCCTCAATTTTAATTAAGTTTATTTTATTTTATTAATTAAGTTTTTATTTATTTTGTCTTTTTCGGAATAATAAACAAAAAACAATACAAAACAAAAACAGAAAAAAAAGCAGCCCCTCCCCTCTTTTCTCTCTCGCACAAGCCCCATGGCCCAGCCCGCGTAAACCAGCCCAGCCCCTTCTCTTCTTCTTCTTCTTCTTCTTTCTTCTTCCATCTTCCCCTACGCCTCTGCAGCTCATGCGCACAGAGGACACCGACGCGCGAAGGACGGCCTACGGCCGAGGGGAGTAGGCCGACGTCGGCCGGAGAGGATAAGATCTCAGACGCCATCAATGCCGAGCACGCTTTGCTAGATAAGCTCGGATGGGACGCCGGTTCAGCCAAGGAGGACCGTTCGTTGCCGAAGACCGGCGGTCGAAGCTTCATCAATCGGCCGCCCCCTCGCCTATAAATAGCAGGCCACAAGCTCCGTTGGAGAGAGAGCGAGCTCCGAGATCTTCCCACTGAGAGACTTCGGGGGAGGAATCGAAGAGTAAGCGAGAGAGAAGTCGGGTCGCGAGCTTAGCCGACCTCCCACTGAGAGACTTTGGGGGAGGCCGGCGGCGAGTGAGTTCGAGGAGGTCAGATCTGGCCAGTGGAGGCTCGGATCTGGCCGGAGTGAGAGAGAACCAAGGCTGAGGAAGGTCCGGCCGAGAGCTGCGACGCAGATCTAGGGTGACCGAGCCCCTCCGCGGTGCTGACACCACCCCCCGACGCCGCTGCTGTGCCAAATCCTGCCGTGCCACCGTCTCGTTGTCACCGTAGCTGAGCCCCGGGCCGCCATCTCGAGCCCTGCCGTCGTTGTTCGCCACGGTCTTCACCAGTCTGTCCTCACCCTCGTTGTCGTCGAACACCTCTACCGCTGCTGCCTTCGATCTGGCATCGTTGCCGTCGCCATCCTCGTTCGAGAGAAGGTAAAAAAAATGTCGCCATTACTGTTGCCGTTCATCGTAGCCGTTTCCCGTTAACCTAGCCGTCGTCGCTATCACCGTAGTCGCCGTCGCCGCCAAACGCCTTGGTTTCCGTCCTCGGCGCTACGGATTCGCAAACCCCAGGGTTTATGATTTTCCGGGTCGCGAAGTGGATTCGGACCCGGAAAACTGGGTAGGGTTTGCAATTTGGGCACAGCAAGAATCTAGTTGCGAGCCGGAGCCGAGTCGGGTAGGGTTTCGCCGGGGGAGCGGGTTGTCGGGTTGGGGTCGTCAAGTCGGGCCGAGCATCTCCAAACGCTCGGCCACGACGCCATTTCAATAAAAAAAAAAGACAAAAAATCCGAGTCGGGCCCGCGTTGGACCCGTTCGGGTTGCCGGCTCGAGTCGGACCCAACCCGCGAGATCCGACCCGAGTCGGCTTTTTAAATTTTATTTTAAATAATATTTTAAATAAATAAATAATTTATTTTCCAAAAAAATCCAAAACATAATTTATTTTCGAAAAATATTAAAAAAATATTTTAATTTCCAGAAAATCGAAAAATAATAAAAAATGATACAAATATTTTATTTTCCAAAAAAATCAAAAAATCAAAAATATTTCATATTTTCCAAAAAATGCCAAAAATCCTAAAAAGCCAAAAATTCATGAAAAAGCCAAAAAAAAAAATCATAAAATGCCTAAGGGTGCGCATGATAAAATTTACGAAATAGAAATTGATTTACGGCGAAATTGATTTCTCAATTTCTATTTCGAAACTAAGAAGCTAAAAATTTTAGCTTATGATTTATTCTTCAAATCTATTTCGGAATAGAAATGCTTTTGAAATAGAAAATCAAATTGCGTTACCAAACGGATTTACTCCAAAACTGTTTCGGGAACGAGAAACAAAGAAATCAAGAAATAGAAATTTTATCATGCGCACCCTAAAAGACTTGTATTTTCTGAAAAATACAAAAAAAAATCCAAAAAAAAAATCCCTTTTATATCCAAAAAATAGGAAAAGACCCAAAAATGTTTTTCATCCCCATCAAATGCATGGAAAACCCTCAAAAATCCAAAAAGCCTTAGGGTTTAAACAAGATTAGGTACGAAAGGGCATTAGTGATTAACTAGTGTAATCAAATCCCGATCCTAATTTCTCTGCAGTTGCGCAAGAGCGAGTATTTCTCCCGATACTTCGCTTGAGTTTGTCATCGACCCACCCCAAACTGATTAGTGGCGACTCCGTTTTAAAATTAATTTACAGGTTAAAAACTTAGACTATTAAAGTCGTGAACTGGTGGACTTGGGAGAGTCCGGGTTTAATAAATTCAGCCGAACTATTAGCCTCCTTAGGCGCCCGTATCCGATTGCGGGTGCCGAAAAAAAGAGGTCGCGATAGCTTGGCGACTTTGCTGCGGACAATTTTTGAGGACTTAGGCCATTTTATCTTGTTTAAACCCTTTACTGACTTGTTTTTGTTTTTTCTTTATGCAGGTTAGTAGCTTAGAAGTTCATCTTAATTTTCGTTAAAATAAAATGTCTTGTGATTATAAATTGCTATGCATGCTTTACTGTTTTAACACTACACATGGCACACATAACTCGGCCGCCGGACTTGGACCGCCATAGGATTTCTAGGATGATGTTAAGAAAGTCGAACGCAAGACTGCGATGTAGAGGTTGCCTTTCTTTTCCCCGAATTTCTTAGCCGAAGTTAAGGGAGTATGCTGCTAACGCGAGACTGCGATGAGCAGATACCCTTTTAATTTCAACAAGCCTTCTGAGTTAGAAATCGAGCCACACATTTCATGTGCATGTCTTTGTGCTTGTCATTTTATGTAAAAGCAAAGTGATTTCTTTACTTTAACTTAGTCTTTTTATTGGCCCATGGCAATTTAGGATAAGCTTTTCAAAGTCCCAGTTTATATGCGATGGGGAAAGACGATATCCAGTTCATTCCTACTCCCAAAGCGAAACTCTTCAGATGGTGGGGTCAATTTGATCGGTTTGCCCAAGAGCACGTGAAGGCCAAAGTCGGTCATCTCCTATTACTGATCCAAATCACTGTTCGTCTCGAAGTCATACAAGCCATGGCACATTTCTGGTGCCCGAGAACATTTACTTTTATGTTTGGTAGGCTTGAGCTAACCCCAACCCTGAAAGAATACATCATCATCACTGGAATGCCTCTTGAAAAAAAGCTTGTCAGGCCATCAACATGCATCATCCCGTTGCGAGAGTTGGCGCGACTTTTAAGAACTGAAGTCCATACTATGATACAAATTCTTGAAAATAACCATAATACCTGCCCACTAGAATTTATGAATGCATGTTTCCAAAATCAGCCTATGACCCAAAAAAGTGAGATTTTCCTCCTGACCTTTTTCGGGCTCATCATCTTCCCCCATCAAAGAAATGCCATAAGTCCTAAGATGGCATGGATAGTTGATCAGATCTTGAGAGGGGGAATTATGTCAACATGATTTTAACTGAAACATTCTTGTCCTTTAATCGTTTTAAAGACAACACGGAGAAAATCATGCGAGCCTCTCCTGAAATTTTACAAGTTTGGTTCTTTTCTCACCTAAGCGAATTCTGAGACTTCATGCGATCGTCTAAAACAAATGCTTTCGAAAATCCATTACAAAAATTTATGGTTTTAGGACCGTATATTCCCAATCAAAGCTATTCAAATTGGATAAACTTCCTAAGAGATCCAGCTCTTGAGGCATTCCAATGGTGTGCTGGTTGGTTCCATGAAAAGAGAGCTCGCTTCGCTTACAAACGCTGCCGCCCAATTCCGTTGCTCGGCCTCACCGGCACCATTCCCTATTACCCATATCAGGTGGCACAACAATATGGAGCCTTTCAGGAGATCCCACCGCCTTTCAAGAGGAAGATCCCTCCAGTTCTTTTCAACACAAGCCGTGACTATGCAATCGAAATTTCTATCGCTGAGGAAACCTAGGACAAGTGCCATTGCAAAAGGATCGTGATACTTGAAGGGCTTGAGGGAGAAGAAAAAGCCCACCACGCCTCCATGTCCTACATCCACAACCATCGTATCCCGACAAAATGGAAGCCATCAGTCTCTCACTCAATCAGCGAGAGCAGCTAGCACGAGCAAGCAGAGCTCATGGAGAGGGATTTTGGAATGGACTAGATACACACCTCAGAGCCGGTTTGAGAAAGCAAGCACCTGCGCAAGAGCAAGGCTCCCCGTCGCATATAAATTGGCAATCATGTGCCCCTTAGTGTTAATATCGTGAAAGTTTTGTCTCATTGTTTAGGAACTTTTGTTTAATATCTAGTATTTCATTATGTAATTTCAATTTCAAGTTTTAGATGTTAGAAGTCTACGGTCTATAAAATCCTCTTTTGATAAATAAAAAAAGTAGTTAGACCATTGCCATGGGTTAATCTTTATTTACTTTCGTGCTCATTCATTGTTTTTGTAACAACAGGTAATCATGAATCGCCAGCCATCAGCCACTCGCGAATGGCCTCGCATGATAGGGCCTAATCAACTACAAAAATAACGTTGCCCACATTGAAGACGACGTGGGACAGATGTCCATTGTCCTTCAACAACTCTCGAGACAAATGAAATCCACTCAAGCTGAGCCTAACTCTATAGTTGTCTCAAACACCGTCATGACACCAGCAAATTTGCCAGAAAATAGCCAGTACCATAGACAGTTTGAAAGGATCATGAAAAAGTTAAGCCAGCTGCAAGAGCAGAATCCCATGGACCTGTCCAATTACGCCGGCATTGAGATCCTTAAAAAACTCAAAGCACCTGAATGCGAAAGGTATGCTGATACCTCCCGCCCAGAGACCTACTTGCAGGCCTACTTGGTCTGAAGGATGATTCAATCGTACCAATCGAGCTTGATTGACCCTACCTTGCGATGGTACATTGTCAGGAAGATTAATCCCCTTAAAACCTGAAGGGAACTAATTCATGCTTTCCATCAAGAATATGATATTGACATCAGCCCTGACATAGCCTTGCCCTACGAAGAACTGATGATCGCGGAGCACGAGGAACCTTTAGTTGCTAAGATAGGAAAGAAACGTGTCAATGAAGCCTTGCATAATGAGTGGGCAGTTAAGCAGCATTCTATTACTGAAAAGTTTCCCACTAGGAAATGCAAGAAGCCTTTGTACGAGTTCCAAGACACAGAGCCTGTTCAAGACCGGGGCACGATAGGTCAACTCCCCAAGCTTACTGTAAGAGCTAGGGTCCAGAGAATACCGACCCCTATCAACCTAGAAAGTGAATCAGAGAGTGACACTCTAATATCTCTCACTTCCCTGGACAGGGTCGAGCTAGCAAAATGAATGGCCTTACTCAAAAGGTCCGGACCAGGAGCTAAAAAAAGAAAGCCTAAGCAAATCAATTCAGCATCCGCCGAGCATTCCCTAAAATACAATCCTGAAGGCTACTATCCCCTAGAGTACAACCCTGAAGACTTCCCGTTCCTAGAATACAATCCCAAGGACTTCCAGCGTTATTTTGACAATGAAATTGACGATTCATCGTATAACTGTTTCCTACTCTCACCCGGGGATGAAGGCCCGTCAGAAGAGGAAGCATACGTCTTTATTCGCTACGATCCTAACGAAGTACTAAGCTCGTCAGCTGACCATGCGGATATGATGTGAATCGTTGCGGAATGATCGTTCTACGAAGGCCCAGATGGTGCGAATTACAAACCTCGACCTCCAATCAAACTTGTGATTGGCAACCTCGGTATGAACGTGACCTGTTGACGAACACGTGTCAAGCAACCAACGTTATAGACGCCACGAGCGAAAGAATTCACTATCTCGCTCGATAAGTCGAAGAGAATCTTGATTAGGTCAAGTCCTCAAAAGAACAGTAAAAAGAGAACCTCTCAATTCTTTTCCTCCAAAAATAAAAAAAATATATGTCCTCAAAGAAATTTGGCAAATCCTTTATATAGGCTGCCACACAAACCCTAGAAACCAACCCTAAAAATCTAATGCGTTGTATTCGAAAATATTCCTATTTTAGAATATTCTTAAACAAGAATATATATATATATATATATAAATTGACTTGGTCAATTATTTGGTGACAAGATAATTAAATTGCACCAAGATTTCCAAAATTCTTCAAGATTTGATCCAAGGTCATCTTCACGCCAAAGATCACGAACCATGACGCCAACAAACTGCTTGAATTGTTTGGCCCGCGCTCGAGTAATCAAACCAGTAGGAATAGACAATGGTTCCCTAGCACCTCCTCCTCGATATGACTCGATGTCCACATCATTCCCTCCCCGTGCAAAGGATTTGTCCTCAAATCATCACGGCATCAAAAAGAGTCAAGTCGGATACATTAAATGTGGCACTAACGTCATACTTACCTGGAAGATCAAGCTTGTAAGCATTATTGTTAACTCTTTCCAAAATCATGAATGGTCCATCCCTCGCGGTAATAACTTAGAATGTCGCTGCTCGGAAATCTCTCTTTGCGCATATGAACCCAAACCCAATCGCCAGGTTCAAACACCACTTCCTTGCGCCCTTTGTTAGCTTGCCTTGCATATTGCTTAGTCTTGCGCTCAATATTTGTGCGCGTCTTTTCATGCAACGACTTGAAAAATTCAGCTTTCTTTGCTCCATCTAAATCCACATGCTTATCAACAGGTAAAGGGGTTAAATCTAACGGAGTTAATGGATTAAAACCATAGACAACCTCAAATGGTGTAAATTTAGTAGCAGAATGCATGCTCCTATTATATGCAAATTCAACATGTGGTAGACAATCTTCCCAAGATTTTATATTCTTTTTAATAATAGCACGCAACAATGCCCCTAAAGTTCTATTAACTACCTCGGTTTGACCATCGGTCTGTGGATGACAAGTAGTAGAAAATAACAACCGTGTTCCTAGTTTTTCCACAATGTTTTCCAAAAGTAGCTAAGAAATTTAGAATCTCGATCCGAAACAATCGATCTAGGCAATGCCATGCAAACGTACAACCTCCTTAAAGAACAAATTAGCAATATGGGATGCATCATCGGTTTATGACAAGGTATAAAATGAGCCATCTTTGAAAACCGATCAACAACCACATAAATAGAATCTCTACCATACTTAGACCTAGGCAATCCTAACACAAAATCCATAGAAATATCAATCCAAGGATGCGTTGGAATAGGTAATGGTGTATACAAGCCATGCGGTTTAGTTGTAGACTTCGATTGCTTACAAGCAATGCATCTCTCACAAACACGTGTGACATCTCTCTTCATACGTGGCCAATAAAAATGTTCATACAACACTTCATAAGTCTTATTAATGCCAAAATGCCCCATTAAACCACCACTATGCGCTTCTCGCACCAACAATTCACGCAAAGAACACTGAGGCAAACATAGTTTGTTTTCACGAAAAGATAACCTTCATGCCTATAAAATTTATCAAATGCAGCGTGTTCACATGCTTCATAGACTCTCCCAAAGTCATCATCATCAATATATAAGCCCTTGATATGCTCAAAACCTAGACACTTTGCTTCTAAAATAGTTAGAATCGCATACCTTCGAGAAAGTGCATCGGCTACCACATTTTCCTTACCTTTCTTGTACTTGATCACATATGGAAAAGTCTCAATGAACTCCATCCATTTGGCATGTCTTTTATTCAACTTTTGCTGTCTTTTCAAGTACTTCAAGGTCTCATGGTCGGTGTGGATCACAAACTCCTTTGGCCATAAATAATGTTGCCAAGTCTCCAAAGCTCGCACTAAAGCATACATCTCCTTATCATAGGTAGGATAATTCAATGTTGCTCCACTCAATTTTTCGCTGAAATAAGCTATGGGACGCCCTCCTTGCATCAACACGGCTCCAATTCCTGTACCAGAAGCATCGCACTCTATCTCAAAAGTAGCACTGAAATTCAACAAAGATAACAAAGGAGCATTAGTTAACTTATCTTTTAACATATTAAAGGCTTTCTCTTGCTCTTCTCCCCACGTGAAACCCACGTGCTTCTTGATAACCTCAGTTAAAGGTGCGGCAATGGTGCTGAAATTTCTCACAAATTGTCGATAAAAACTCGCCAATCCATGAAAGCTACGCACCTCTCCTATGGTCTTAGGCGTTGGCCATTCACGGATTGCTTTAACCTTTTCTTCATCAACCTGTATACCATTAGCACTAACAACAAATCCTAGAAATACTAATTTGTTGGTAACAAAAGAGCACTTCTTTAGATTAGCGTATAATTGCTCGGCCCTTAAAACCTGCAAGACAGCTCGCACATGCTCAATATGGTCATCAGGACTTCGGCTATAAATCAAGATGTCATCGAAATAGACAACCACAAATCGACCAATAAAAGCACGAAAAACATGATTCATAAGTCGCATAAACGTGCTCGGTGCATTAGTTAATCCAAATGGCATTACTAACCACTCATATAATCCATACTTGGTCTTAAATGCAATTTTCCATTCATCACCTTCTTTCATTCTAATTTGATGATAGCCACTTTTCAAATCGATCTTAGTGAAAACACAAGAACCATGCAACTCATCCAACATGTCATCTAACCTAGGAATAGGATGTCGATACTTTACCGTAATATTATTGATTGCTCGGCAATCGACACACATTCGCCAAGTTCCATCCTTTTTTGGCACTAACAAAACAGGGACGGCGCACGGGCTAAGACTCTCTCTCACATACCCTCGTTCCAAAAGTTCGCTAACTTGCCGCTGAAGTTCCTTTGTCTCCTCGGGATTACTTCGATATGCGGGTCGATTAGGTAATGGCGCACCGGGAATCAAGTCAATTTGATGTTCTATGCCTCGAATTGGTGGTATCTCTCCGGGAAGTTCATCGGAAAAACATCTTCAAATTCCTGCAATAAAGACACAATAGGACTAGGCAAACTTGGGTCAAGATCGTTAGTAGAAAACAAAACCTCCTTGTACACAAGTACAAGCATTGGTCGATCTAGAACTAAAGCTTTCCTCACTTCACTTGATTTTGCATAAAAATTATTTTGCCTCTTTTCTTTCCTCTCTTCTTTTCCCTCGGTTTTTACCACAATTCTTCTCTCGGCCTCTCCTTTTCCTTGCGTCTCAGACACACCACGCAAGCCCTCGGATTTCTCACCTTTTCTCTCTCTCTCGGCTTCTCGTTGTAACTTTAATTGATCTTGATACACCTCACTAGGTGTCATTGGTACCAAGGTATAAGTCTTTTGATTCTTCACCAATGAATAACAATTAGTATATCCATTATGATGTACCTTTCGATCATATTGCCATGGTCTTCCAAGCAAGATATGACCCGCTTGCATAGGTACAACATCACACTCTACCTCGTCCTTGTATCTCCCTATCTCAAATGGAATTCGAACTTGCTTCAATACTTTCACCTCACCACTATCATTTAACCATTGAAGTCTATAAGGCCTAGGGTGCTTTGTTGTCTTCATACCCAACTTATCCACCATAATACAACTTGCCACATTCGCACAACTACCTCCATCAATTATCATACTACAAATCTTACCATTCACCACACATCTTGTATGAAACAAATTATCTCTTTGTTGGTGATGCTCCTCCTCCTTTACTTGCACACTCAGAGAACTCCTAACCACCAATAAGTCTCCTTTTATAGCCACTTCTGCATCACTACAATCCTCCAATGGTGGCATCTCGTCATCCTCTTCTTCCTTTTCACTTTCGGACTCAATAACACCATGTCCAGTCATGATCATCACCCTCCTATTAGGGCATTGATTCGCCATATGACCCCTGCCCAAACACTTGAAACATTTAATTTCACGAGTTCTAGTGTTAGGGTTTTCGATTTTACCTCGAAACCGGATTTGTTCCAACTTTACCGTCCCTCTCCTTCTCCTTTGAGGTTTCGGTTTTGGTGTTGTTTCCTCTCCAATTTGGCTTATCATCTCTCTTCCAATTGGATCTCCAATTCTGATTTGAACCTCCTCCACTCTTGTGATTTCGGTCCAACTTCAATTGCCGCTCAACTTTGATGGCTTTGTCCACCAATTCCTCCAATTCAACATAGTGTTGCAGCTCTACCACCCTTGCTATGTCTCGACTCAAACCACTCAAAAATCTTGACATTGTGGCCTCACGATCCTCCATCACATTAGCACGGATCATGGCAATCTCCATCTCCTTGTGATACTCTTCCACGCTCTTATTGCCTTGTGTGAGATTTTGTAACTTTTGAAACAAATCTCGGTGGTAATGACTAGGTACAAAACGCCTTCTCATCACCGCTTTCATCTCATCCCACGTCTCTATCGGTCTTTCACCATTGCGCCTCCTACTAGTCACAAGTTGATCCCACCAAATTATAGCATAATCGGTAAATTCAACAGCTGCAATTTTTACCTTTTTGAGCTCAGAGTATCGTTGGCAATCAAATACCATCTCCATGCGTTTCTCCCACTCTAGATACACATCGGGATCATTCTTCCCTTGGAAGGAAGGAATCTTCATCTTGATGTTGCCAAGTTCATCATCTCCTCGGTGTCTAAACCTTCGGCCTCCATTCCACCTTTCAAATCGAGCATCTCGATCATCCTCCATGTCGGCCTCATCATCATCATATTGCCGTTGCCTTCTATGTTGTGTTCTAGAGGCATCTCGCTGATGTTGCGGCCTTCCCGGGGTAGCTCCGGTCACCATCAACCCTCATGTCATTCCCCATCATTCGGCCACTAAGCTCCTCCACTACGGCCTTCAATTGCTGGATGCTTTCCACGAGTGCTTCATCCCTTCGTATGGAGCCAATCTCCTTTTGATTCACACTTTCTTCGTGCGACATATTTTAGATTTGCAAGTAAACGTTAGTCACAAAAAAATCCTCACCAATCACTCCCTCACGTGTTTCTTTCAAAGTGTTTGTCACTCCCCTCGTGTTTAACTCAAGTTTAGGCTTTTTTTTTTTTTTTTTTTTCAATTAAGCTTACACACTCTTGCCTTTTTCCTCTCGTACTCTCTTTTCACAAGCTCTTTATTTGGCTCAAAACCTGTCTCTCAACCCCCTCACGACAATCAATCAAACTAATCAAACAAGATTAGATCACTATTGATTTTGTTTCAGTAAGTAACAATTTCAAACCAACAAGTACAACTTTTGAAATTCCAATTGAAACGCAAATCACTACTGATTTTGTTTCAATTTGGTCTACTAACAAACGAGTCGCCTTCTTGATTTTTTTTTTTTTTTTTTTTTTTTTGTTCGGCTAATTTCTTTTTTGCCAAATCTGGTTTTTTTTTTTCTTTGCACACCTTTTTTTTTTTTTGTGCGTTTTCTTTCTCTTCTTTTTTTTTTTTTCACTTTTTTTTTCTTTTTTTTTTTTGACGAACTCGAGATACAATTTAAGATGCTAGAAAAGAAAATTTAAAACTAACAGCAAACAACTACGTATGGAAGCACAAAAACAATCGGATCCCTAAATTAACTAGAACCGAAACCCTAACTCAATAAATCTCAAATTGCTGAATATCAACAGAAAATTAAAGATAAATAGACCTTGTAGAATCTGGCTCGATACCAAACCGATGTGAATCGTTGCGGAAGGATCGTTCTACGAAGGCCCGGATGGTGCGAATTGCAAACCTCGACCTCCAATCAAACTTGTGATTGGCAACCTCGGTATGAACGTGACTGTTGACGAACACGTGTCAACCAACCAACGTTATAGACGCCACGAGCGAAAGAATTCGCTATCTCGCTCGATAAGTCGAAGAGAATCTTGATTAGGTCAAGTCCTCAAAAGAACAGTAAAAAGAGAACCTCTCAATTCTTTTCCTCCAAAAATAAAAAAAAATATCTGTCCTCAAAGAAATTTGGCAAATCCTTTATATAGGCTGCCACACAAACCCTAGAAACCAACCCTAAAAATCTAATGCGTTGTATTCTAAAATATTCCTATTTTAGAATATTCTTGAACAAGAATATATATATAAATTGACTTGGTCAATTATTTGGTGACAAGATAATTAAATTGCACCAAGATTTCCAAAATTCTTCAAGATTTGATCCAAGGTCATCTTCACGCCAAAGATCACGAACCATGACGCCAACAGCTTGCTTGAATTGTTTGGCCCGCGCTCGAGTAATCGAACCAGTAGGAATAGGCAATGGTTCCCTAGCACCTCCTCCTCGATATGACTCGATGTCCACATCAGGATAGCTTAAATGCCTCATCCTCCTTCGGTAATGTTGACCCGGAAGAAAGCAATGGGGTAATCTCGATAGAGTCCAGTTTTCCTAAAGCGGAAAGATTCACTACTACGATGAACATGCAGTGGGAAAACCAGTGGCCTAACCAAGACATATCAGGTTTGTCTTGCCCTTGTAGGATCCTAACCTCCATAGAAATATGAATACCCAATCTTCGCAAGTACAACGGCATGACTTGCCTCGTGGCTTACTTGCAGCATCTCCACGCTGAAATAAGTCAGTACTATAGCCCGATATCATTCGCAACTCAAGCCTTCCAAGAAAGTCTTACAGGGTCTGCATTACAATAGTTCATCACAGCAAATATCTACCTCATGAGAGATTGGAATGAGCTGTCTTCTGCATTCCTGCTTCAGTATCAAAGCCAGATTAGGACTGAAGTGCCTTGTCAGAACTTGGTTCACTTTAGAAGAAGACCAATGGAGGATTTCCGAGCATATGCAAGGAGGTGGGAGGCTTTTATGATGCAAACTTACCCTCAACTGGCTGAAGAAGAAATGATAAAGCTATTCATAGGGGCTTTACCTCGCAAGCATCGTTGTTGGTTGCATGGGTTGCACTTCCATAGCTTTAATGAAGTGGTCCTCTCATGCGAATACTTCGAGTCTACTGGAGGCGAGGAACTTAAAGGCACTTGATTTCGGAACCAACACTATTAAAGCACTCCTTTACGCAGGAGTTTTTATGGGTTTTACTTGTTTTTATAATTTCATATTTCTTATCTTCTCTAGTGTGTTACTGTTGTATTCTCCATCCCAAGTACTCTATTGTACAGTTCTAATATTTTGTTTTAAGAGCATGAGGCGGTACTCCAAACCAACCCAGTGATGTTATCCAACCATGAAAAGAAAATATCATCCAAGGAGAATACTGAGGGCTGGGCTTCCTCATGCTTTTTCTTCCCCAAAGACGTATTTTGAAAATAAAAAATATTTCATCACCCAAAAGCTTTTATCAAAACAAGATGATAAATTTAAGTATGTTTGTCTTTCTAACCCTCTAACTTTATGTTTCAGAACATCATCCCCTTTGATTTAGTGTGACAAAAGGTATTTGAAACTAGCACATCGTGTGAATAGACCAAACTCGAGAACACATTTTCAAGAAAGCGGGGGCAAACAAAAAGGAGCATCCCGTTTCAAAAAGGGGTAAGTCTTATTCCCTTAACATAATATTGAGAATGACAACCCCTCTCTTCTATTTACAGGACACAAAAGGTACAGGCATACAGTTGAAATCAAAGCATCCTTGACATGCCTCACTCCTGCCCAGCTCCATCCTAAGCCAAAGGACTATCTTGTCGCATGATGCGCCCGAACAGTTAGATGTTACAGTTTCAACTTCGACGAGCCCAGAAGCATAAGGAAGAAGTTCCTTCTCTTCCTTTAAAGTGATTACTGTCAACATGGAGAAAATCCAGACAGTCAAGGCGATCTATAGCCCCACACCCTAGACAATGACTTTGGAATCTAGAAGCTTCACTCCAGACGCATATTCTTCCAAGGAGTAATTGCCATCAGAAAGCTTGAGATTTTTAATCTCAAATTCCATAGAAGCTTGAGGTACATGACTTTTGCCCAATGATGCTATAGTTAAAGACAGAAAGAGAAATTCCACAGAAAGAAAGCGTTGAAGACGAATCAACGACCAGCAATCATGCATATATGGTCACAAATGAGGAAGGCCAATTGAAGGAAACATTGAACTATGCCAAGATAAAGAGGCCATCATCGACATTCAAATATCCTTAAGAGCTAGCACAAACAAACTCTGGGAAAGGGTAATTTGGTATCGTTTCCAATACTCCCACTATTTGAACCTGCTTTTGACATATTTTCCCTATTTGATAGGGAGCATCACAACTCAAGAACCAAACTCAATGGTTAGGTTTGACAAATCAATACTGGCCAAGCTAGTATACGAAAATGACCTGCATCGAATTCACTTGACTTCGTGTAAAGGGACATGCCATCTATAAACCAATTAAGGAGAATAATTGACCTGACGAAGTGGAAGACACAAGACTTCATGTCCTCCTTGTACTCCAGGTTCACTTAATCGTTTGCAAACCAGTAAAGGGTAATGTTGTATCGCTTCCAGTTGTTTGACTTCTAAAAAAATTCGTGACTAACACCTCTCTTGTCTTTTACAGGATCACCTAACTGTCAAAGATGCGAAAAACAAATCAATGAAAGGCATGTCAGACTTTGATAAGCTTTCCCAAACAAAGTATCATCAAAGCAAATGACAGAGACCCTTTAGGCCTCAAGTCACTTATGATCTTGGCCTTACTGGTTGAGCTATTTCCACAGCTTCTCTTCTGTAAGAGGCAAGAGCAAAAATTCCTGATCAGATTCCTAATCCCTAGCTGATCTTTCATATGTCATGTCCTTAACCAATAGGAGCAATCTATCGACACCCATTTGTGAATAACCCTTTGTAAATAACTCTTTTAATGTTCAAATTTCAACACATTTGTAAATACAATTCCACCAAGTAAACATCCCTAAAGATGTTAATAGGGTTTCTTGAGTAAAACCATTAATTTGTTTTAAGAATACAAGCTTTCTCACATTTAAAATGTTGCATGCCTTTTCCAAATGGATTTTGCATGATGATTTTGTCTATCTAAGTTACTGATTCCACTGAGGATTATTAGAATAGACAGCTAAATGAAGAATACAAGATTAATCGAGCATGCTGGATGAGGCGCGTCAGAATGATGACAAGTAAGCCATATCCTACACATTGTCCCCCATTTATACACTTATGAGATGAGTGCAGAAGATTCCATGACTGCAGGGTAAAGAGTTCTCTCGCGAATGGTACGATAACCAAAATAGTGAGAGGCATTCCATCGCTCACCCCATTGAGCTCCATACACTGGTGAAATTTCTGTCCTACCCCTATCAAGAACCACCCCACACTGGGGTAGATCAGAGGCGAAGCAGCATCACAAGGTGAGAAGAGAGATAGAAATTTTTTTGCCCGCACTTGCATAAATCTTCGGGTATCTTTATTACATATGAACACTCGCGTTAATTTAAGTGCCTTAGAATGACGAAGAGCAATTCCCTTTCTCTGCATTTGTATACATTGTACAACCCAAGTGAGTCTGTAATTTTACCCTCACATTGAGACAAAGCAGAAGTTATTTCCATAGCCTAAAGTGCTAGCTGAAGATGAAGACTCAAGAGTCTAACAAACAATGTCGTGGCTGAACCTACCTAGGCCAGTTCCTCTAACGATAAGAATGAAAAAATAGGGGCATAAAAAAGTAGTGTACTTGGTAAAAGCATGGTCAATGCCCATAAATGAAGAACTGAAATAAAAAATAGGGGCATGAAAAAGCAGCATGCCTAGTAAAAGTAAGGCCAATGCCCCCCCAGTCAAAAATACAGCCAAGAAATAATTGCTGTTGTGGTCCATAGAACCTCTATCTGACAAGAAAGACTAGTGACAAATGCCAAAACAGTTATCAACTCTCACCCTCTTACATGTGAGCCAAGTCTACGTAGCATCCCATTGTAAAAGTCTCTTCAGACTAGGGCACTTCAATTAACGTAGGATTTCATAGGTCTATAAACATCGCTCGAAGAAATACGAGCAAGATTATTCTATTTCTTTTCGCAGGGTTCTTGACTTGTAAACCCGGAGATGATCGTGCAGCATTCTTGTCCATCGACTTCGACCTTGATGGTCCCTTTTGATGAGCCATTGACCAAGACTTCATCACATTTCGACAAAGACCTCTCACATTGGTAAAGTCATACCGTTTACGAGAATAATCAGACCCCTGTTGACATGATGATAGTGAGATAGTGCGGTCCTTATAAATCCTGCATTAATGGTCATGATAGCCTTTTCCATGAGAGTGAGCGAAAAGTCCTTTCGGGCGAAAGTCCCTCATTTGGCATGCTTAAGGCATCTATATTCCGAATAAAGGTTATCTTTCAAAATCTTCCCCAGTGGAACTCAGATCTTGGCCCTACTGGTTGAGCTATTTCCACAGCTTCTCTTCTGCAAGAGGCAAGAACAGAAATTCCTGATCAGATTCCCAATCCCTAGCTAATCTTTCATATGTCATGTCCTTAACCAATAGGAGCAATCTATCGACACCCATTTTTGAATAACCCTTTGTAAATAACTCTTTTAATGTTCAAATTTTAACACATTTGTAAATACAATTCCACCAAGTAAACATCCATAAAGATGTTAATAGGGTTTCTTGAGTAAAAACCATTAATTTGTTTTAAGAATACAAGCTTTCCCACATTTAAAATGCTGCATGCCTTTTCCAAATGGATTTTGCATGATGATTTTGTCTATCTAAGTTATTTATTCAATTGAGGATTATTAGAATAGACAGCTAAATAAAGAATACAAGATTAATCGAGCATGCTGGATGAGGTGCGTCAAAATGATGACAAGCAAGCCATATCCTACACACAGTCCCCCATCTATACATTTGTGAGATGAGTGCAGAAGATTCCATGACTGCAGGATAAAGAGTTCTCTCGCGAATGGTACGATAACCAAAATAGTGAGAGGCATTCCATCGCTCACCCCATTGAGCTCCATACACTGGTGAAATTTCTGTCCTACCCCCATCAAGAACCACCCCACCTTTGGGGTAGATCGAGGCGAAGCGATCACAAGGTGAGAAGAGAGATAGAAATTTTCTTGCCCACACTTGCATAAATCTTTGGGTATCTTTATTGCATATGAACACTCGCGTTAATTTAAGTGCCTTAGAATGATGAATAACAATTCCCTTTCTATGCATTTGTATACATTGTACAACCCAGGTGAGTATGTAATTTTACCCTCATATTGAGACAAAGCAGAAGTTATTTCCATAGCCCAGAGCGCTAGCTGAAGATGAAGACTCAAGAGTCTAACAAACAATGTCGTGCCTAAACCTGCCTAGGCCAGTTCCTTTAACGACAAGAATGAAAAAACAGGGGCATAAAAAAGCAGTTTACTTGGTAAAAGCATGGTCAATGCCCATAAATGAAGAACTGAAATAAAAAATAGGGGCATGAAAAAGCAGCGTGTTTGGTAAAAGTAAGGCCAATGCCCCCCAGTCAAAAATACAGCCAAGAAAAAGTTGCTTTTATGGTCCATAGAACCTCTATCTAACAAGAAGGACTAGTGACAAATGCTAAGACAGTTACCAACTCTCACCATTTTACATGTGAGCTAAGTCTACGTAGCATCCTATTGTAAAAGTCTCTTCAAACTAGGGCACTTCAATTAACGTAGGATTTCATATGTCTATAAACATCGCTCGAAGAAGTACGAGCAAGATTATTCTATTTCTTTTCGCAGGGGTTCTTGACTTGTAAACCCGGAGATGATCGTGCAGCATTCTTGTCCATCGACTTCGACCTTGATGGTCCCTTTTGATGAGCCATTGACCAAGACTTCATCACATTTCGACAAAGACCTCTCACATTGGTAAAGTCATACCGTTTGCGAGAATAATCGGACCCCTGTTGACATGATGATAGTGAGATAGTGCGGTCCTTATAAATCCTGCATTAATGGTCATGATAGCCTTTTCCATGAGAGTGAGCGAAAAGTCCTTTCAGACTGAAAGTCCCTCATTTGGCATGCTTAAGGCATCTATATTCCGAATAAAGGTTATCTTTCAAAATCTTCCCCAGTGGAACTTAGATCTTACCCCTACTGGTTGAGCTATTTTCACAGCTTCTCTTCTGCAAGAGGCAAGAACAGAAATTCCTGATCAGATTCCCAATCCCTAGCTGATCTTTCATATGTCATGTCCTTAACCAATAGGAGCAATCTATCGACACCCATTTGTGAATAACCCTTTGTAAATAACTCTTTTAATGTTCAAATTTCAACACATTTGTAAATACAATTCCACCAAGTAAACATCCCTAAAGATGTTAATAGGGTTTCTTGAGTAAAAACCATTAATTTGTTTTAAGAATACAAGCTTTCCCACATTTCAAATGCTGCATGCCTTTTCCAAATGGATTTTGCATGATGATTTTGTCTATCTAAGTTATTGATTCCATTGAGGATTATTAGAATAGACAGCTAAATAAAGAATACAAGATTAATCGAGCATGCTGGATGAGGTGCATCATTAAGCCATATCCTACACACAGTCACTTATCTATACATTTGTGAGATGAGTGCAGAAGATTCCATGACTGCAGGATAAAGAGTTCTCTCGCGAATGGTACGATAACCAAAATAGTGAGAGGCATTCCATCGCTCACCCCATTGAGCTCCATACACTGGTGAAATTTCTGTCCTACCCCCATCAAGAACCACCCCACACTGGGGTAGATCAGAGGCGAAGCAGCATCACAAGGTGAGAAGAGAGATAGAAATTTTCTTGCCCACACTTGCATAAATCTTTGGGTATCTTTATTGCATATGAACACTCGCGTTAATTTAAGTGCCTTAGAATGATGAATAACAATTCCCTTTCTATGCATTTGTATACATTGTACAACCCAAGTGAGTATGTAATTTTACCCTCATATTGAGACAAAGCAGAAGTTATTTCCATAGCCCAGAGCGCTAGCTGAAGATGAAGACTCAAGAGTCTAACAAACAATGTCGTGCCTAAACCTGCCTAGGCCAGTTCCTTTAACGACAAGAATGAAAAAACAGGGGCATAAAAAAGCAGTGTACTTGGTAAAAGCATGGTCAATGCCCATAAATGAAGAACTGAAATAAAAAATAGGGGCATGAAAAAGCAGCGTGTTTGGTAAAAGTAAGGCCAATGCCCCCCAGTCAAAAATACAGCCAAGAAAAAGTTGCTTTTATGGTCCATAGAACCTCTATCTAACAAGAAGGACTAGTGACAAATGCTAAGACAGGTTACCAACTCTCACCATTTTACATGTGAGCTAAGTCTACGTAGCATCCTATTGTAAAAGTCTCTTCAAACTAGGGCACTTCAATTAACGTAGGATTTCATATGTCTATAAACATCGCTCGAAGAAGTACGAGCAAGATTATTCTATTTCTTTTCGCAGGGTTCTTGACTTGTAAACCCGGAGATGATCGTGCAGCATTCTTGTCCATCGACTTCGACCTTGATGGTCCCTTTTGATGAGCCATTGACCAAGACTTCATCACATTTCGACAAAGACCTCTCACATTGGTAAAGTCATACCGTTTGCGAGAATAATCGGACCCCTGTTGACATGATGATAGTGAGATAGTGCGGTCCTTATAAATCCTGCATTAATGGTCATGATAGCCTTTTCCATGAGAGTGAGCGAAAAGTCCTTTCAGACTGAAAGTCCCTCATTTGGCATGCTTAAGGCATCTATATTCCGAATAAAGGTTATCTTTCAAAATCTTCCCAGTGGAACTTAGATCTTACCCCTACTGGTTGAGCTATTTTCACAGCTTCTCTTCTGCAAGAGGCAAGAACAGAAATTCCTGATCAGATTCCCAATCCCTAGCTGATCTTTCATATGTCATGTCCTTAACCAATAGGAGCAATCTATCGACACCCATTTGTGAATAACCCTTTGTAAATAACTCTTTTAATGTTCAAATTTCAACACATTTGTAAATACAATTCCACCAAGTAAACATCCCTAAAGATGTTAATAGGGTTTCTTGAGTAAAAACCATTAATTTGTTTTAAGAATACAAGCTTTCCCACATTTCAAATGCTGCATGCCTTTTCCAAATGGATTTTGCATGATGATTTTGTCTATCTAAGTTATTGATTCCATTGAGGATTATTAGAATAGACAGCTAAATAAAGAATACAAGATTAATCGAGCATGCTGGATGAGGTGCATCATTAAGCCATATCCTACACACAGTCACTTATCTATACATTTGTGAGATGAGTGCGAAAGATTCCATGACTTGCGGGATAAAGAGTTCTCTCGCGAATGGTACGATAACCAAAATAGTGAGAGGCATTCCATCGCTCACCCCATTGAGCTCCATACACTGGTGAAATTTCTGTCCTACCCCCATCAAGAACCACCCCACACTGGGGTAGATCAGAGGCGAAGCAGCATCACAAGGTGAGAAGAGAGATAGAAATTTTCTTGCCCACACATGCACAAATCTTTGGGTATCTTATTGCATATGAATACTCGCGTTAATTTAAGTGTCTTAGAATGATGAATAACAATTCCCTTTCTATGCATTTGTATACATTGTACAACCCAAGTGAGTATGTAATTTTACCCTCACACTGAGACAAAGCAGAAGTTATTTCCATAGCCCAGAGCACTAGCTGAAGATGAAGACTCAAGAGTCTAACAAACAATGTCGTGCCTGAACTTGCCTAGGCCAGTTCCTTTAACGACAATAATGAAAAAACAGGGGCATAAAAAAGCAGTGTACTTGGTAAAAGCATGGTCAATGCCGATAAATGAAGAATTGAAATAAAAAATAGGGGCGTGAAAAAGCAGCGTGTCTGGTAAAAGCAAGGCCAATGCCCCCCCAGTCAAAAATACAGCCAAGAAAAAGTTGCTTTTATGGTCCATAGAACCTCTATCTAACAAGAAAGACTAGTGACAAATGCTAAGACAGTTACCAACTCTCACCCTTTTACATGTGAGCTAAGTCTACGTTGCATCCTATTGTAAAAGTCTCTTCAGACTAGGGCACTTCAATTAACGTAGGATTTCATATGTCTATAAACATCGCTCGAAGAAGTACGAGCAAGATTATTCTATTTCTTTTCGCAGGGTTCTTGACTTGTAAACCCGGAGATGATCGTGCAGCATTCTTTTCCATCGACTTCGACCTTGATGGTCCCTTTTGATGAGCCATTGACCAAGACTTCATCACATTTTGACAAAGACCTCTCACATTGGTAAAGTCATACCGTTTGCGAGAATAATCGGACCCTGTTGACATGATGATAGTGAGATAGTGCGGTCCTTATAAATCCTGCATTAATGGTCATGATAGCCTTTTCCATGAGAGTGAGCGAAAAGTCCTTTCAGACTGAAAGTCCCTCATTTGGCATGCTTAAGGCATCTATATTCCGAATAAAGGTTATCTTTCAAAATCTTCCCCAATGGAACTTAGATCTTACCCCTACTAGTTGAGCTATTTCCACAGCTTCTCTTCTGCAAGAGGCAAGAACAGAAATTCCTGATCAGATTCCTAATCCCTAGCTGATCTTTCATATGTCATGTCCTTAACCAATAGGAGCAATCTATCGACATCCATTTGTGAATAACCCTTTGTAAATAACTCTTTTAATGTTCAAATTTCAACACATTTGTAAATACAATTCCACCAAGTAAACATCCCTAAAGATGTTAATAGGATTTCTTGAGTAATAACCATTAATTTGTTTTAAGAATACAAGCTTTCTCACATTTAAATTGCTGCATGCCTTTTCCAAATGGATTTTGCATGATGATTTTGTCTAAGTTATTGATTCCATTGAGGATTATTAGAATAGACAACTAAATAATGAATACAAGATTAATCGAGCATGCTGGATGAGGTGTGTCAGAATGATGACAAGCAAGCCATATCCTACACACAGTCCCCCATCTATACATTTGTGAGATGAGTGCAGAAGATTCCATGACTGCAGGATAAAGAGTTCTCTCGCGAATGGTACGATATCCAAAATAGTGAGAGACATTCCATCGCTCACCCCATTGAGCTCCATACACTGGTGAAATTTCTGTCCTACCCCCATCAAGAACCACCCCACACTGGGGTAGATCGGGCGAAGCAACATCACAAGGTGAGAAGAGAGATAGAAATTTTCTTGCCCACACTTGCATAAATCTTTGGGTATCTTTATTGCATATGAACACTCGCGTTAATTTAACTGCCTTAGAATGATGAATAACAATTCCCTTTCTATGCATTTGTATACATTGTACAACCCAAGTGAGTATGTAATTTTACCCTCACATTGAGACAAAGCAGAAGTTATTTCCATAGCCCAGAGCGCTAGCTGAAGATGAAGACTCAAGAGTCTAACAAACAATGTGGTGCCTGAACCTGCCTAGGCCAGTTCCTTTAACGACAAGAATGAAAAAACAGAGGCATAAAAAAGCAGTGTACTTGGAAAAAGCATGGTCAATGCCCATAAATGAAGAACTGAAATAAAAAATAGGGGCATGAAAAAGCAGCGTGTCTGGTAAAAGCAAGGCCAATGCCCCCTAGTGAAAAATACAGCCAAGAAAAAGTTGCTTTTATGGTCCATAGAACCTCTATCTAACAAGAAAGACTAGTGACAAATGCTAGGACAGTTACCAACTCTCACCCTTTTACATGTGAGCTAAGTCTACGTTGCATCCTATTATAAAAGTCTCTTCAGACTAGGGCACTTCAATTAACGTAGGATTTCATATGTCTATAAACATCGCTCGAAGAAATACGAGCAAGATTATTCTATCTCTTTTCGCAGGATTCTTGACTTGTAAACCCAGAGATGATCGTGCAGCATTCTTGTCCATCGGCTTCGACCTTGATTGTCCCTTTTGATGAGCCATTGACCAAGACTTCATCACATTTTGACAAAGACCTCTCACATTGGTAAAGTCATACCGTTTGCGAGAATAATTGGACCCCTGTTGACATGATGATAGTGAGATATTGTGGTCCTTATAAATCCTGCATTAATGGTCATCATAGGCTTTTCCATGAGAGTGAGCGAAAAGTCCTTTCAGACTGAAAGTCCCTCATTTGGCATGCTTAAGACATCTATATTCCAAATAAAGGTTGTCTTTCAAAATCTTCCCCAGTGGAACTCAGATCTTGGCCCTACTGGTTGAGCTATTTCCACAGCTTCTCTTCTGTAAGAGGCAAGAACAGAAATTCCTGATCAGATTCCCAATCCCTAGTTGATCTTTTGTAAGTCATGTCCTTAACCAATAGGAGCAATCTATCGACACCCATTATTGAATAACCCTTTGTAAATAACTCTTTTAATGTTCAAATTTCAACACATTTGTAAATACAATTCCACCAAGTAAACATCCCTAAAGATGTTAATAGGGTTTCTTGAGTAAAAACCATTAATTTGTTTTAAGAATACAAGCTTTCTCACATTTAAAATGCTGCATGTCTTTTCCAAATGGATTTTGCATGATGATTTTGTCTATCTAAGTTACTGATTCCATTGAGGATTATTGGAATAGACAGCTATATGAAGAATACAAGATTAATCGAGCATGCTGGATGAGATGCGTCAGAATGGTGACAAGCAAGCCATATCCTACACATAGTCCCCCATCTGTACACTTGTGAGATGAGTGCAGAAGATTCCATGACTGCAGGATAAAGAGTTCTCTCGCCAATGATACGATAACCAAAATAGTGAGAGGCATTCCATTGCTCACCCCATTGAGCTCCATACACTCGTGAAATTTCTGTCCTACCCCCATCAAGAACCATCCCACACTAGGGTAGATCAGAGGTGAAGCAGCATCACAAGGTGAGAAGAGAGATAGAAATTTTCTTGCCTGCACTTGCATAAATCTTCGTGTATATTTATTGCATATGAACACTCGCGTTAATTTAAGTGCCTTAGAATGACGAAGAGCAATTCCCTTTCTATGCATTTGTATACATTGTACAACCCAAGTAAGTACGTAATTTTACCTTCACATTGAGACAAAGCAGAAGTTATTTCCATAGCCCAGAGTGCTAGCTGAAGATGAAGACTCAAGAGTCTAACAAACAATGTCGTGCCTGAACCTGCCTAGGCCAGTTCCTTTAACGACAAGAATGAAAAAACAGGGGCATAAAAAAGCAGTGTACTTGATAAAAGCATGGTCAATGCCCATAAATGAAGAATTGAAATAAAAAATAGGGGCATGAAAAAGCAGTGTGTCTTATAAAAGCAAGACCAATGCCCCCCAGTCAAAAATACAGCCAAGAAAAAGTTGCTGTTGTGGTCTATAGAACCTCTATTTAACAAGAAAGACTAGTGACAAATGCCAAGACAGTTACCAACTCTCACCCTCTTACATGTGAGCCAAGTCTACGTTGCATCCCATTGTAAAAGTCTCTTTAGACTAGGGCACTTTAATTAACGTAGGATTTCATATGTCTATAAACATCGCTCGAAGAAGTACGAGCAAGATTATTTTATCTCTTTTCGCAAGGTTCTTGACTTGTAAACCCGGAGATGATCGTGCAGCATTCTTGTCCATCGACTTCGACCTTGATGGTCCCTTTTGATGAGCCATTGACCAAGACTTCATCACATTTTGACAAAGACCTCTCACATTGGTAAAGTCATACCGTTTGCGAGAATACTCGGACCCCTGTTGACATGATGACGGTGAGATAGTGTGGTCCTTATAAATCCTGCATTAATGGTCAGGAAAGCCTTTTCCATGAGAGTAAGCGAAAAGTCCTTTCAGATTGAAGGTCCCTCATCTGGCATGCTTAAGACATCTATGTTCCCCAGTGGAACTCAGATCTTGGCCCTACTGGTTGAGCTATTTCCACAACTTCTCTTCTGTAAGAGGCAAGAATAGAAATTCCTGATCAGATTCCCAATCCCTAGCTGATCTTTCGTAAGTCATGTCCTTAACCAATAAGAGCAATCTATCGACACCCATTTGTGAATAACCCTTTGTAAATAACTCTTTCAATGTTCAAGTTTCAACACATTTGTAAATACAATTCCACCAAGTAAACATCGCTAAAGCTGTTAATAGGGTTTCTTGAGTAAAAACCATTAATTTGTTTTAAGAATACAAGCTTTCTCACATTTAAAATGCTGCATGCCTTTTCCAAATGGATTTTGCATGATGATTTTGTCTATCTAAGTTACTGATTCCACTAAGGATTATTAGAATAGACAGCTAAATGAATAATACAAGATTAATCAAGCATGCTGGATGAGGTGCGTTAGAATTATGACAGGCAAGCCATATCCTACACACAATCCCCCATCTATACACTTGTGAGATGAGTGCAAAAGATTACATGACTGCAGGGTAAAGAATTCTCTCGCGAATGGTACAATAACCAAAATAGTGAGAGGCATTCCATCGCTCACCCCATTGAGCTCCATACATTGGTGAAATTTCTGTCCTACCCCCATCACGAACCACCCCACACTGGGGTAGATTAGAGGCGAAGCAGCATCACAAGGTGAGAAGAGAGATAGAAATTTTCTTGCCCGCACTTGCATAAATCTTTGGGTATCTTTATTGCATATGAACACTCGCGTTAATTTAAGTGCCTTAGAATGACGAATAGCAATTCCCTTTCTATGCATTTGTATACATTGTACAACCCAAGTGAGTCTGTAATTTTACCCTCACATTGAGACAAAATAGAAGTTATTTCCATAGCCCAGAGCGCTAGCTGAAGATGAAGACTCAAGAGTCTAACAAACAATGTCGTGCTTGAACTTGCCTAGGGCAGTTCCTTTAACGACAAGAATGAAAAAACAGGGGCATAAAAAAGCAGTGTATCTGGTAAAAGCAAGGTCAATGCCCATAAATGAAGAACTGGAATAAAAAATAAGGGTATGAAAAAGCAGTGTGCCTAGTAAAAGCAAGGCCAATGCCCCCTCAGTCAAAAATACAGCCAAGAAAAAGTTGCTGTTGTGGTCCATAGAACCTCTATTTGACAAGAAAGACTAGTGGCAAATGCCAAAAAAGTTACCAACTCTCACCCTCTTACATGTGAGCCAAGTCTACGTTGCATCCCATTGTAAAAGTCTCTTCAGACTATGGCACTTCAATTAACGTAGGATTTCATATGTCTATAAACATCACTCGAAAAAGTACGAGCAAGATTACTCTATCTCTTTTCGCAGGGTTCTTGACTTGTAAACCCGGAGATGATTGTGCAGCATTCTTGTCCATCGGCTTCGACCTTGATGGTCCCTTTTGATGAGACATTAACCAAGACTTCATCACATTTCGACAAAGACTTCTCACATTGGTAAAGTCATACCGTTTGCGAGAATACTCGGACCCCTGTTGACATGATGACAGTGAGATAGTGTGGTCCTTATAAATCCTGCATTAATGGTCAGGATAGCCTTTTCCATGAGAGTGAGCGAAAAGTCCTTTCAGACTGAAAGTCCCTCATCTGGCATGCTTAAGACATCTATATTCCGAATAAAGGTGGTCTTTCAAAATCTTCCATAGTGGAACTCAGATGATGCAAAATTGACAAAGTTGTCATGCATGAATCCCATTTTGAACTCATGAATTTACAGCATATACAATCATGTGTGCATATTGTGCAAATAGTAGACATACTCTCAAAGATCAGAGATATTGCCAGGTAAGCATATTCTTACCCCCATTTGTCTTAAAGTACCTACCACTGTCTAGGTACTCTCTTTTTGACACTCAACCTATTCGAGTCGTTCCTTGAATTTGGGTGCTTGCAACTGTCTTAGTATCCCCTTGTCTTTGAGTACCCACCACTTACCGGGTACTCAATTTTCTTGACACTCAACCTATTCGAGTTGTCCCCAGAGTATTGATACTTGTGACTGATCAAGTATCCTTTTATCGTTGAATACCTACTGCTGTCTAGGTATCCCTATTGTCTTTGAGTACCGGCCATCGTTCGAATACTCCATTTTCCTGACACTCGACCTGTTCGAGTTGTCCCCAGTGTATTGATACTTGTGATTGACCAAGTATCTCTTGTGATACCTACTGCTGTCAAGGTATCCCCATATCATCAAATACCCACCGCCATCCAGGTACTCCTTTTTCATGACACTCAACTTGCCCGAGTTGTCCTCAAATAATAGCAACTGTTCAAGCATTCCATTACTTTATGTGCCTGTGCCTACTCAGGTATGCTTTCTTACACTTGGACCAGCTGAGTAGTCCCAAATCATATCATTAAATACTTGTGTTCATCCAAGTATCCCAGTACTTTGTACACTTGCGGCTACCCAGGTGTTCTAGCCCTTTTGAGTGCATGCGGCCATCCAGGTAAGCATTGTGCTACATTCAAGTCTATATTACCAGGAGGTGAGAGACCTTCACGAATATCTTAAGTACGCTCTTGATATTCCCAATTACCAGGAGGTGAGACACCTTCACGAATATCTCAGGTACGCCCTCGATATTCCCAATTACTAGGAGGTGAGAGACCTTCACGAATATCTCAGGTATGCCATCGATATTCCCAATTACCAGGAGGTGGGAGACCTTCACGAATATCTCAGGTATGCCCTCGATATTCCCAATTACTAGGAGGTGGGAGACCTTCATGAATATCTCAAGTACATCCTCGATATTCCCAATTACCAGGAGGTGGGAGACCTTCATGAATATCTCAAGTATGTCCTCGCTATTCCCTTTTACCAAGAGGTGAGAAACCTTCACGAATATGTGAGGTACGTCCTCGATATTCCCTATACCAGGAGGTGAGAGACCTTCATGAATATTCGGGGCACGTCCTCGATATTTTCCATACTAGGAGGTGAGAGACCTTCATGAATATCCAAGGAGGTGAGAGACTTTCACGAATAGGCGAGGTACGTCCTCGACATTCCCATTGCCATAAGGTGGGAGACCTTCACGAATATCTCAGGTGCGCCCTCGATATTTCCCAAATTGCCAGGAGGTGGGACACCTTCACAAATATCCAAGGTATGTCCTCGATATTTCCAATTATCAGGTACCTCTTCGATGCTTGTGAACATCCAGATATCATTCGAGAGTTCGTACTTGTGATAATTCAAGTACCCCTTCAATACCTGCAAGCAATCAGATACTCCTTCACTGCTTGCGAACATCCAGGCACCATCCAAGAGTTTGTATTTGTGACCATCCAAGTACTCGTTTGATACCTGCAAGTAATCAGGTATTTTCCAGCATCTAGTACTTGTGATCATACAAGTACCTCTTCGATACTTGTGAACATCCAGGTATCCTCTAAGAGTTTGTACTTGTGATCATCCAGGTATCCTCTAAGAGTTTGTACTTGTGATCATCCAAGTACCCTTTCAATGCCTGCAGAGGCCCAAATATACTAACTTGTGAATATCTAGGTACTCTTTCAATGCCTGTGAATGTCCAGGTATCTTCCAGAATCGATGTCTTGAGAAAGGTCGACGCATCCTCTCGAGAAAGGTCGGGTTCCAACTGGTGCCTTCGACAGAAGTCAGACACCCCACAAATCGATGCCCTGAGAAAGGTCGGCGTATCCTCCCAAGAAAGGTCGGGTTCCTACCGGTGTCTTTGACAGAAGTCAGACACCCCAACATATATGATGCCTTAAGAAAGGTTGGCGCATCTCCAGAGAAAGGTTAGGTACCAACTGGTGTCTTCGATACAGATCAGGCAGCCACAAATAGATGCCATGAGAAAGGTTAGCGCATCTCCTGTCACGGCGACCGAAGAAAGGTTCGGGTCTGAGACAAACCACTTACTGCTCTGACAAGCAACCAAAGAATGGTTCGAGTCCTGGAAAAGCATTTTACTGTCATGGCGACCAAAGAAAGGTTTGAGTCCGAGGCAAATCACTTATTGCTCTAACAGGCGACCGAAGAATGATTCGAGTCCTGGAAAGGCAATTTCCCGTCAAGGTGACTGAAGAAAGGTTCGGGTCCTAGACAAATTATTGATTGTTTTAACAGGCGATCGAAGAATGGTTCGAGTCCTGGAAAAGCAACCTCCTCATATTACCAGATAAGATGATACCTTGATACTTGCCAAACTCGGGGTTCACACCCTATCTCACTCACTCCCGGTAGGTAACTACAAGTATCTTCTTATCTGTCTTAGTATATGTAAAGTTATATTGCTCTTTTTCCGCATAGAATAATAGGTCCCAAATAAAATATAATCTGCTACGTATGCATGGATAAAATTTAGGCATCAGTCTGTCTTTTAATGCAACCTCTGCGAGCTCACCTTCAAAGAGGAGTAGCTGTTGACACCTCAATTTTAATTAGGTTTATTTTATTTTATTAATTAAGTTTTTATTTATTTTGTCTTTTTCGGAATAATAAACAAAAAAAAAAAAAGCAGCCCATTGGGGCTGGGCCTTCAAGCCCAGCCCCTCCCCTCTTTTCTCTCTCGCACAAGCCCCATGGGCCGGCCCGCGCAAACTAGCCCAGCCCCTTCTCTTCTTCTTCTTCTTCCTTCTTCCATCTTCCCCTACGCCTCTGCAGCTCACGCGCACAAAGGACACCAACGCGCGAAGGACGGCCTACGGTCAAGGGGAGTAGGCCGACGTCGGCCGGAGAGGATAAGATCTCAGGTGCCATCAATGCCGAGCACACTTCAGTGGATAAACTCGGATGGGACGCCGGTTCAGCCGAGGAGGACCATTCGGTGCGCGAAGACCAGCGGTCCAAGCTTCGTCGACCGGCCGCCCCCTCGCCTATAAATAGCAAGCTACAAGCTCCGTCGGAGAGAGAGTGAGCTCCGAGATCTTCCCACTGAGAGACTTTGGGGGAGGAATCGAAGAGTAAGCGAGAGAGAAGTCGGGTCGCGAGCTCAGCCGACCTCTCACTGAGAGACTTCGGGGGAGGCCGGCAACGAGCGAGTCCGAGGAGGTCAGATCTGGCTGGTGGAGGCTCGGATCTAGCTGGAGTGAGAGAGAACCAAGGCTGAGGAAGGTCCGGCCGAGAGCTGCGTCGTAGATCTGGGGTGACTGAGCCCCTCCGTGGCGCTGACACCACGCCTCGACGCCGTTGCTGTGCCAAATCCCGCCATGCCACCGTCTCGTTGTCACCATAGCTGAGCCTCGGGCCGCCATCTTGAGCCCCGCCGTCGTTGTTCCCCGTGGTCGTCACCAGTCTGTCCTCGCCCTCATTGCCGTCGAACGCCTCCGCCGCTGTTGCCTTCGATCTAGCATCGTTGCCGTCGTCATCCCCGTTCGAGAGAAGGAAAAAAAAACGTCGCCATTACCGCTGTCGTTCATCGTAGCCATTTCCCGTTAACCTAGCTGTCGTCGCCGTCGCAATTGTCGCCTTGTCGTTGCTGTCACCGCCGTAGTCGCCGTCGCCGCCAAACGCCTCGGTTCCCGTCCTCGACACCGCATATTATCAAATCCTAAGGTTTACAATTTTCCGGGTCGCGAAGTGGATCCGAACTCAGAAAACCGGGTAGGGTTTGCAATTTGGGCACAGCAGGAATCGAGTCGCAAGCCAGAGTCGGGTCGGATAGGGTTTCGCCGGGGGACTGGGTTGTCGGGTCGGGGTTGTCGGGCCGGGCCGAGTGTCTCCAAACACTCGGCCACAACGCCGTTTCAATAATAAAAAAAAAGACAAAAAATCCGAGTCGGGCCCGCGATGCGTTCGAGTCGGCGGCCCGAGCCGGACCTAACCCGCAGATCCAACCCGAGTCGCTTTTTAAATTTTATTTTAAATAAAATTTTAAATAAATAAATAATTTATTTTCCAAAAAAATCCAAAACATAATGCATTTTCGAAAAATATTAAAAAAATATTTTAATTTCCAAACAATCGAAAATAATAAAAAATGATAAAATTATTTTATTTTCCAAAAAAATCAAAAAATCAAAAATATTTCATATTTTCCAAAAATGCCAAAAATCCTAAAAAGCCAAAAATTCATGAAAAAGCCAAAAAATTAAAAAAATGCCAAAAAGACTTGTATTTTCTGAAAAATACCAAAAAAATCCAAAAAAATCCCTTTTATGTCCAAAAAAATAGGAAAATACCCAAAAATGTTTTTCCTCCCCATCAAATGCATGGAAAACCCTCAAAAATCCAAAAAGCCTTAGGGTTTAAATAAGATTAGGTACCGAAAGGGCATTAGTAATTAACTAGTGTAATCAAGTCCTCGATCCTAATTTCTTTAATTGCGCAGGAGCGAGTATTTCTCCCGATACTTCGCTTGGGTTTCTAATCGACCCACCCCAAACCGATTAGTGACGACTCCGTTTTAAAATTAATTTACAGGTTAAAAACTTAGACTATTAAAGTCGTGAATTGGTGGACTTGGGAGAGTCTAGGCTTAATAAATTCAGCCGAACCATTAGCCTCCTTAGGCGCCTGTACCCGATTGCGGGCGCTGAAAAAAAGAGGTTGTGACACCACGTGCCCAAAAGCTTCCCTTTCAACTGACATTTACAGCCCTGGCGTGAGCTTGGGGTTGTTTAGAAATTTGAATGACCAAATGCAGCTTTAGTCTTTTTCAATGCGGCCACCTGGCTCTCCAGACGAACGCACTGACATTGGACACCCTGCAGAGTGCTCCTGTCAAGGCTTTTATGGTGCACCAGGACCCAGTGACACGTTACGCTAGCCAAGCCCAACGCTTGGGCAATTAGCTGGGTCCCATTGCGCTTGCTAAGCCCAATGAGGGACCTTGGCTGGGCTGCAGCGGCATGGCACCTGCCATGAAAGCGTCTTCCCCTAAGCTTTATGAGTTCAAGGTATGCCCTTTTACAGGAGGGATTCTGGCGCCGGCTTCCTTAAGTGAAGAGACAAAGTCATTTTGTTCTATTCCTTAGCTTGAAGTTTGAAGGAAATGGTCGACACCCAGTTGAATGAAATGACCGAGTATTCCCCGCTTCAATGTTAAAGCAACAAGAAAAGTAGCTCATATCTTTATGCATCTGTATGACTTGATTACAAAGGAATCCACCTTGAATCGATGGTAAAGTTTCTTCGGTTGCTCTCATATTTTTCTGTTCTTTGACCTGAAATCTCAGAATATAATCCTGTCAATGTCCATAAGGCATGAAGACCTTATTGCCCGTTGTGCAAATCAAGATGATTTCCTACTTATTGAACAGGAATGGCCAGAATCAGTGAATTAATTGGTCAGGAAAATCATTTCACCAATAGAAAACACAACACATAATTAACTGAGATTCAGCTCTCTTTGGTTCGTTCTTTGATTGAATTACATCATTTCCACAAATGTTATGATTAGGATAACCACAAAGGACATATCCATTGTAAAAAAATACTGAAGATTGATTATCATCAAGGGATCTGCATAAGGCATGGATATATGCATAACAGGTGCCATTGGCAACTTCATTCTTTCTCTTAATGACTTGACACAGGTTAGGCTTTGGAAAGGTGTGTTGCAAGACACCTTAAGATGGAGTAGCCATAATGCTTTGATGGTGGAAAATAACCACTGCAAGCTAATAAATGCTCTGCGAGATTGCAGTGATCATTGAGTTATGAATCTGGACATTGATATTCTTAGTGCGTGGCCTCATTATATAACATTTCTTGAGTATAACCCTATGTTTAGTGACCTAGCCTTGCATCTCTACATTCTGTAAATATATGTCATAGGAGAAGAAGTAAGAACAGAATTCTGATGCATGCTAACATGGTTTCATGATGCTATGCCAAAACTGATGTACTATGTGGTAACATGGAGAAAAACTGTTGTTTGATATTAAGTTGCAAAAATGAAAAGTGGCACACCCAGTCCATGCAAGAAATAGCAGTTGATAACATACGACCTGTGACTAGTTCAATTTGGTATCATCCTGGGTGTTCGGCCTGGAAGCATCTGTTTCTTGTCAGCTGTCCTAAAAAGGACTGGCCTTTGACTGCTCTGGACCATATGGTACTCTTCATCTTAGCAAGGACGTCAATTCTGATATAGAGGAAGAAAATAGAAATGTTGCCATTGAGGATTGTGTAGATTGTAATGCAACATTCGTTCTTTTAGGGAAGCTACTGACATAATTGGAGCATCTCTGATAGACACTGACTTCTAAAGTATATCAGTTCTTCACTAGAACATGATGCAAGGAAAATATTTCTGTCATTAGAGATGAATCATTCTGAACATTCCATCAAAAATCTTATCCCAGTTGCTCTATAAATTCATTACTATAAAAGCGCCTTGAAAAGATGAATTTCAGTCCTCGATATGAGATTCCACAATTTAGGGGCTAAAGATCTCTTATATCCTTAGTCATTTACATCATATCCACCAAGTTTTAAGCATGGTTGTGAGATCTCTTTGAGTTGTCTTAACAATATAAAACTGATCATTATCATGGAAGAGGATCCAGGAGCCAGAAGAGATTCATGGAAAAATGTCCCCAATTAAAAGGTGTGTAAAGGACAATTTGGGCATAAATTGCGTATCAATCCTGCTCACTGAAGAACTGCATATTGACACAGCGATGAACTTAATTTGAGGTCATGTGGCACAGATCGCTCCCCATCATCTTGAACTTTCTCCATCACAATGATGTAAATACAGGTACAAATTCCATGCAAGATCTCTTTGTTTTTCCTTATATTGAACAAGCTACAACGCTAGATATGAAGTATCTCTGCTTATTCTTTAATTTTGCAACAATTTTCTGCTCTGTGGACAAACCTGTTCTCCCTGGATTTTCCTGGTCATATAATGTCTAGAGCTTTGGGATTCTTTTTTTGTTCTTTGTGTTTTCTTACATAGTTCTGCAGTTGTTCGAGTAAAGGCAAGGTTAATTGATGTTAATTCAACATGTTCAACGGTTAGCACAGTAACAGACGAAGAACTTTTACAAGAAGTGATAAGTTATGGGAATATTAGGGAGTGCCTGTACTTTTTAAGCTCATTTCTCTGCCTGACCGTTACTCATATCGATTGAAATTTTTAGTTTGTCAGTGAGCTGTGAGGAATACATTTTTTCACAAAGGCCATTTTAGAATTTATCTGAAGATGATGGAACAATATGCTCAGCGAAATGATGAATAAAGGTTACAAACTAACCTTCTCAGTGGTTTGTGTATGATATCATGGGTAGCATCAACCTTAATTGAAAGACAGCTGAAACATGTCTCCAAATTATCTGCTGTAACAATGCTATGTCACTGGATACAAATCGTAAAATCTTAAGTTTATACTCGATATTGAGTTTCATTTCCTTTTGGAGATAGAGATCTTTCAATAAATTGGGACATTGCCTGTTCAAAATGCCATCAGAATTAGCAAGGAATAGAGTGTTGCTATTTATTGATGATATCTATACACAATACCTATGTTTTAATACAATTCTAATCATTAAGAGATTTTTTCTTTGTTAAGTGTTCACTTAAGAGGGCGTGACCGGTGATGATAACTCCGAGTGACGCGGATTTAAACTTCAATTTCATCTTGTCAGTCATGCATTGGCTTTGGAAAAGAACAGTTGCCATTCTAAGGCAATAGGATATGAGATCCTTGGACATGACAAAAATTCATTGGCTACAAAACAATTCGTGTACAGGTGATGTCCTCTCTTCTCTGTGTTGTGCTCTTGGTCGAATCAAAGGATGTCTACAATTGTTTGCGTCATCATGCGCTTTCGCGGAATTGCGTGTTCTTTGCTACTTGCAAGTTCTTGAAGGTGAAAAATAGAAAGGAGCAATAATTCGTTGCTTGTTGAATAAATCCACTGATTTGTTCTTCATGGGTATAAACAAATGTCGAGAATGGAAAAAATTTCTCCTTCTTGTCTGCAATCATTGCTTATATTTCTGCGACGCTCAAATAGATTAAAATCATAATGCAATAATCTATAGAAATGTAATTATCACAGACTGAAATACCATGAGAATTCACGTACAACTAGAGTAGAATATAAGCTAGCATACTGACTCATTGAATGCGCAGGTATCTTTTTTGGTTTTGCACTGTCTGTTGACTAAAGATCTGAGAAGCTAACCGTAGCAAATTATGAGCTGCCCCACTGGGCTAAAGATGAAGAGCACATCAACGTGTTTTTCATATCCTCATCACTACTCACCACAAAGTCATCTCCTCAAAATCCAATCAAACTATAAAGCTTATTGTATTTATTCCCCTGTTGCAATCAAACATAAGAGACCTTTTATTTGGTCTCAAAGCAAAATCTAATGGACTAAAGAGAGAGAAAAAATAATTGTTTTTTTAAAAAAAAAGGAGAAGATGAGAGATCATTAATAAAGTAAATGGGGTCAACCAGCTTTTGTTGATCAAGGGCCCGATAAACGCAAAAAGTCTCAAGAGCAGAAAAAAAAAAAACGGGAAAACTTCCCTAATTTTAAATGTCTCTGCTTCCCAGTCTATAATATCCTTTTCAAGATCCCGAACCTGAAGATTTGTTGGATCCAGTATGGCTTTGTCAAGCGGAAATTGCTCTATTATAAGAATTGAAATGGTTGACTTGGGATTGACTTGTGTCACCCCTCGAATCGCATTGGTTATCTAATGGCTGAGCTTTAACACGTTGTCTACCGTGTCCTAGGCACGATGCTTCTAATGATAAACACACTTATCAAATTTGCTACAAATTTACTGCTTGAGCCGCCATGCCTCAAATATGCTTAAGACTTAAAGGGGTAAGATAGCCTCTAACTATCGTTTTGGTGAGTGGTCAATGTATTAGTACAGTTTAATATAGTAAATGTTTTTGAAAAGTTTATAAGAATGGATTGATAAGGATTTACTAATTATCTTACATAAATGAGGAAATAGCCTATTTGACTAAGGTAATATTTTGGTTACATTCTAATAGGAACATATATATAAAGTCCTTTTTTCTGTTCAATTCACATAATGCATTTTGTATATAAAGTATAGTCCTTATTTCAGAATACGTGGAAGGTCGGGAACAGGAAGGCGCAGGTGAGGAGCAGCATTGGGAGGAAGAAGAGGAAATTAGGGGGTGGGAGTGAGGAACTGAGGATGGGATTGTGGGTGGGAAGAAGAAACTTAAGGTTTCGGGTTCCGAGGTTGATGAATTGGGTGAGGTAATGTGTTGGGGTTTTAGCCTCTGTGTTCGCCATTGTTTATACTTTCTTACGTTGCTTTTGCAAATGGTCATCATGTGCTGAGTCTCGACAAAATAGTATTAGTAAGCATCTTTCTCTCGCCACTCTCTCTTTGTTTACGTGGTTTCATAACATTTGCTTTTATTGATATCTTAAAAATATTTATCTTGTGATATATTTTTTTAACATTTGTAATTACCAAGTAAATGCAAATGCAACATCTGGTTGACATTATATAAAAGTTTAGGAACTATTAGTGCCTCACTCCTATGCTTAAACGGTCAAGAGAAAGGGAGTGATCAATGTAGTGACTCCCTCTAAACGTTACTATAACAGTTTTCATGTCCACTATGGAGTGTTTGATTTTGAGTCATGGTTATTTTGCATCACTTGGCCTGAAAGTGTGCAATTTATCACTGTAGTTTCACCAAGATGCTAGTAGTTAAGAAATCTCACTTATTTAGAGGTTTGCTTACGACAAGAATTGCGATTATGACCTTGTAAAATATGTCTCCGTTACCATTATGTCAATTACTTAGATGGCAAAAAGCTATTTATTATAAAATTAAAATCATTATCATAATTATGAATAAAGCTAGTCATTTATATAAAAGTGTAGTATTCAAATGAGTAAATTATTGATCATGTACAATATCTTCTTGAAAAATGATTGTTTATATCCTTGCAAAATGTATAGATATACATTATTATGAAAAATAAACATTTTTTATCAATTTTTTTTTCTAGGGATATAATTATTTTCGTCATTTTATTTAGGTGCGATACGATGAGACCACGTTGACGGTCGGATCCGGGCAAGTTGCTTCGGAGAAAAAGGTCCCGCTCGAAGTTCTGGAAAAAAAAAAAAAAAAGAGAGAAAAAAAAGCGCCATTAGCTCTACGCCTCTCATCATCTCCATCCATCCTACATTCTGCTACCGGGAATCGCACTGTGCAGAGAGCTGTAATCGACTACTCTCTCTCTCTCTCTCTCTCTCTCTCTCTCGCTCGAGCTGATGTTGAGGAGCCCTCGACCTCCCGCTTTCTTTCTCCACTCGCAGCGCTCCCCATCTTCAGCTTCCGTCCCTCGCTCCGCCACCTTCTCTTCCCCCAAGTCGTCCCTTTTGCTGGATTCCAGTCAACCGTCCGGAATCGGATTGAGGGCGCCATCGCTTCACGTGCAATGCCGCCGCGTCATCTCGTCACCTAATGTCGAGTTCGAACCGGGTGAGTGGCTCTCAGAGACAATTCATCAAACGGTTGATGTCCTTGAACGCCATTTGAAATATTTGATCGGACTCCTCGTTGAAAGTCTTGCCTTTTCAGGGGCGCTGGATGTGTTATTTCAAGAACTCGGGCTCAACGAGAGAGAGACCGAATCTCTCTTGACCAGGGACCCGGATTTGAGGCTGAAGTCTATCGGTTCGTTGCGGGCTCGCGTCGCCTCTTTGAAATCGGTCGGAATCAGTGGCCTTGAGCTCTGCCATTTGGTTGCGAAATGCCCTTCTGTGTTGGCGGCAGGTGAAATCGATCCCTTTATACTCTTCGTGCGCGACCAATTAGATGGAAAGGTTGACCCGATGCAGCTTAAGCGTCTCTTTATGTCAACTGAGCCGCGATTCCTAGCTGGATTTGAGGAAAAGGTTAATTTGCTGACTGGCAGTGGGATTCCTAGAGAAAAGATTGTTCATGTTCTCAACAATGTGAATTTAACGAAGGCTTTGTCTCTTAAGCCGTTTGAAGAAATTGAAAGGCTCCTTAATTTCTTGAGCCGCTATGGTGGGGTTGAGTTGATCGTGAGGCATCCCCCCATTCTTAACTTCGATATGGATACCCAATTGATTCCGAGAGTGGAGTTTCTCCTAGAACTTAGCGGAGGAGATGAGGATGCAACCGGGGCAGTATTGCGCAAACTGCCTACCTTTCTGAAATATCGTGTGGAACACTTGGAAAACCATGTAGAGTTCTTGAGGTCATTTGCGGGATTAGATGATCAAGAAATATTCAGGATCATTCTTGTGTTTCCTAACATTGTTAGTGCGAGCAGGGAGAGGAAATTGCGTCCTAGAATTAGCTTTCTCAAAGAATGTGGACTCAACTCGAATGAGATTTTCAAGTTCTTGACAAAAGCTCCTTTGTTTTTGGGTCTATCTTTTGAGGGCAACATTGCTTATAAGCTGGGTTTTTTGGTGAAGATTGGTTACAAGTACAGAACAAAGGAATTCACAGTTGCAATAGGCGCTGTGACTAGGACAAGTTGCGAGAATATGCAGAAGGTGATTGAGCTCTTCTTGAGTTACGGGTTTTCTTGCGAAGACGTGCTTCTCATGAGTAAGAAGCATCCTCAAATACTTCAATACAATCCCGATTCTCTGGCAGAGAAAGTGGAATATTTAGTGGGGGAGATGGGACGTGACCTTGACGAGCTATTGGATTTCCCTGCATTTCTTGGTTACAAACTCAATAGTAGAATTAAGCATAGGTACGAGGTGAAGAAGAAGATTATAGGTGAAGGAATGTCGATCAACAAGCTCCTCAGTGTTTCGTCTACGAGATTTGCGAAGAAGAAGCTAGAAAAGTTGGCGCACAAAGCCTAAAAATTAAGGGTTGCTAAGTTTCATAAGCAGAAGTAAGTGGCAAAATTGACGAAAATTGTTTAGTCACTGAATTTTCTCAAAGCTCGAGGGCTGTTGCTTTCTTTCAGGTGAAATTCTAGCTTGATTTCCTTAGGTGAAGATAGAGAGTCATTTTTTTCATCCATAAACCTGCAAAGCCATTATGAAGTTTGAAGAAAAAGGTCGATATCCAGTTGAATGAAATGACTGAGTGTGCTCCATTTTAAGGTTAAAGCAACAAGATTAGTGGCTGATCTTTGTATTTGTGTAACCGTCAATTACAAAGGAATTCACCTTGAGTCGATAGAAATGTTTCCTTGGTTGCTCCCACATTTTTCTGTTCTTAGTCCTGAAATCTTGAAAAAAGTGATCTGACATTGAAATAATCTTGTCAGTGTGCATGAGGCATCAAGACATCGTTACCTTTGTTATGCAATTCAGATAGATTTTCTAACTGTGATGGTCAGAATCAATAAGTCAACATGATTGCAAGGCATCTATGATCAGGAGAGTCATTTCACCAAAAGAAACTACAACATATAATTGAGTGTTAATTCTGTTCTCTCCAGTCTGTTCTTTGATTAAATTACATTCCATGAAATATTACGATTGTGAGTTCAGGATTACCTCACAGGACATTTTGATCATCAACAAAACCGAGGATCTATTATCCTCGAGATCTGTAAAGGTGTGGCATTTATGCATAAAAGGTGCCATTGGCAACTCCATTCTTTCTCCCATGCAACGTAAGTTGACACAGGTTCCGCTTTGGAATGTCGAATTCCAAGACATCTTAAGATGTAGGCATAATGCTTTGATGGTGGAATATAACCATGGCAAGGTAAGAATTCCTGTATCTGCGATATTGCAATGGTCATTGAGTTATGCAAACTCATCATATTCAGGTCTGCACATTGATTATTCTTAGCGCATGGCCTCATTTTACTGTGTTTCTTAAGTATTATCCTATGTTTGGTAATCCCGCATTTTGTTTCTGCATACTATAAATAAATGTCACTGCAGAAGAAATAAGAACAAAATTTTCCAATGCATGGTGACATGGTTTCATGGCATTGTCAAAATTGATGTACTATGTCGTGACATGATGAAATACTAATTTTCAAAAATTTTGAATATCATGTGACAGTGAATTGAGGGAAAAATGAAAAATTTGCTTCACCCACCTCCTTGTTCCTCTTTCCTCCCTCTTCCAAACAAAGCATTAAAGTAGGATCAATAGATCATGTCCCGCTCATGTGTGCAAGTTAAAAAATAACCGTATATCTTTCTTGATGTTTCCAGATAACAGATGTTTCCAAAGAAATAAAAAATAAAAAAAATCGGAAAAAAATATAAATTCAAAAACTTTTCCGAAAGGTCAACAACTTTAAGAAAACATTAAAAAATTGAATTTTTTTAAAGAAATATTGAAGATTCAAGTTTTTCAAATAAAAAAATAAAAAATAAAAAAAGATAAAAATTAGAAAAATAAAAAAATTGAAAATTGAAAAATGTCAAGAAACAAATTTTCTTTTGAAAATTTTTACAAAAAGACTTTATGAGCTTTTTTTCTCAAAAATTGGAAGTTTCTTAACTCTAAAATTATGCTAAAAGATTGAGTAAACCCTTAGGATTTTACCTTAGGGTTTCAATTGTTCACAGAGATAATTACCCCTGTTTGCATACTTTTACTGTTTTGATCCCTTTAATCCAATTAAGATTGGCATTTATCTTTTTCTTAATGTTAAATATTTGCTCTCCCATGCAGTTTATTTAAACATTTTCCTTGATTGTTAACTGTTATTTTAATGGTTGCGTATCCGTATAATCACCCCGCATGTTAGTGGATATGTATAAAATTAATTAAAATTGCTTGACAAAAATCATTTTTTTCTAAAATGAACAAGATTAAGTATTGAAAATGTAATCAAGTCCCTAATCCTAGATTTTCTGGTTGAATAGAAAGTTCCTTAGTTAATTGTTATTTTAATGGTTGCTACCTGCATAATCACCTCGCATGTTAGTGGATAAGTATAAAATAAATCCAAACCGCTTGACAAAAATTATTTTTTATAAAATGAACAAGATTAGGTATTGAAAAGGCACAATTAGTGTAATCAAGTCTCCGACCCTAGATTTTCTAGTTGCATAGAAAGTGTGGCATACTCCCGTGCTTCACTTGATTTCTAACCGACCCCAATAGGCTACTGTTGATTCTTTTTGAAAAATTCTTAAAAATACTCCAATGTCACGCGAGGTATGGGTTTGGGAGAGTTCGCACCTAATCATGGGTCATAAGCCCGTCCTTTAGGCAATACTCCTAAACCTGTTTACTTCAGCTGAGGGTAGGTCGTGACGGAGTTTAAAGAGGCTAGGATGTTTCGATTCTACTTCCGGTTCTTCTGGTTTGTTCGATTCACTCGATTGGATTGGAAGGTGGATAGTGTAGGCATGGAGGGAGGGCGATGGTGCGGGATCGTGAATGAGTTTAGTTTCTGGTGTTTGTTCTGGTCAGGATGAAGGTGTTGCTATGGCGGAAGTTTCTATTTGGGGGGGAAGAAGGCACAGGTGATGGTGTTCCTGGTGGTGGGCTTCTTGGACTGCAAGCTAATGTTGGAGTAGAAATGGGTTCCTCGCTTTCTAAGGACTTAGAGTCTGCAGTCGGACTTGATGTTCAGAATATTGCTTGTGGTGGATGACATGCTGCTACAAAGTCCAAGCAAGGAGATAGCTTTTCCTAGGGGAGAGATGGGGTGAGAGACTGGGGCATGGTTGGACTCTTATGTCTTGCATCGAAACCTAATAGATGCTCTCAGCAATACATATATGAAGCGAGTATCATACATGTTCTGGTGATTTATACACTTGGGGGTGATGGAGCTTATAGTTTTGGTCTTCTTGGGCATGGGAATGAAGTGAGTCACTGGGTATCAAAAAGTGTGAGTGGACCCTTGGAAGGTGTATATGTGATGTCTCATCCCTCTCCTGTTGAATTTGGCACGCTGTAGTTGTCACTTCTGCTGGCCAGTTACTTGCTTCCGGTGATGGTGCCTCCGGTGTTCTGGGCCATGGAGATTGGAAAAGTGTATCAATACCCAAGGAAGTGGATCCCTTGAAAGGGCTTCGCACTGTTCGAGCTGCTTGTGGTGTTTGGCATACAACTGCAGTAGTGGAAGTCATGGTTGGTAGTCCTACTTTCGGTAACTGCTCATTCAAAAAATGCAGTAGTGACAAATGGATGTGATCGGTGGGCGGTTTAATTTTTTTGTAAACTCATTTCCTTTTTATCTTTTAATGTAAATATTCAAGTTTAATGAAATTCAAGTGTTTAATGATAAGTTGATGATGGTTGCTTGGCCAATCACTTGCTATTTTATGATGAGGTGGTAATGATGATTATTAACAATCACTTGGCCAAATGCTTGCTGTGATCATAGATGTTTCATATACTCTTGTTGGCCAAATGCTTGCTGTTAGAATTGTTGGAAAGCCATTAGCTATACTGTTGTTAGCATTTTCAATCATCTTTTGGCTCTCACATGTTCAGTTAACAAATTATGCCTGGTTTTGATTTCTCCTTTCCTGGAATTCTGTCTTTGTGCTTGTATTAAGGGGAATATTCGATAGTACCATTGAGAAAGAGCGAGTTATATACATCCATCAGCACAAAAAGCCATTTGAGAAAGAACTGCTCACACTTTGCAATAGAATAAAGGTGGATATGTATATAATGGAGCACTCTGGGTAATAACAGAGTTCGAAACAACTGAACAAGAGCTCAGGATCCTCTAGTTCATGTCATCACAAGTTTACAAGGGAGCTTCTGGTATATTCAGATTTCATTTTCAGGAATCAAATTTCAATTGATAGGCACATGACTGTTCCCTTCTCTTCAATCTTTTTCTGCTTCTACTTTCCAGGGGCTTACTATAGACCAAATTGAAGCGACAACTACAGAGAGTTAAAAACTGGGCAAGCTTTTTCGATAAAGACCGTTAGCCATCATCTCGTTGCTGCTTATCTCCATCAAAGTCATCGTTTCTCTGGAAAATCGAATGTGCCCACGTTACTTCAGCTGAATTCCAGCAATAAACGGTGGGTTCTGCTTTGCCACCTGAATTTTGTGCTCTTCTCTTTCAACTTGGAAAGCAACGGGTAGAAATCTGAGAACTGGCATGAGTGAACCTGATCTTTGTCCAATTTCAAAACTCCCTTCTAGGGCAAAGCAGTGCTGGAGATAAGTGTGTTCATTTTAAGTATCTTTGCCTGGATTATCCACAGTTGTGAGAATATGATCTCTCAAATATTCGGGGAAAGTCGCTGGTGATGAAGAAGACTACACCTCTGTGAACAGGGTTTTCGTGGACCGCATAGCTCACTTCCTCTTGATTTGGTGAATCTGGAATTTCACTCCCTCGCAGACTGGGAACGCATAAATTCCTCAAAGAAACCTGCAAAATATCAAACTGTCATGACTGCTATATAAACGAGCATTACAATTTACAATTGACTGCTATTCCTGCATGGCATGATTCGCCACTTTTTCGTGCAATGAGGTTTTGACGCCCATAAAATTTTCCTTTTCCAGAGGTTTCGGACTTGTGGATGCATTCTTTTGTTCTCTTTTTGAGAGAGAGAACCTTAGAAATTATCGTCTTAACTACCGAAGAACGCTAGTGGCATCCAGTTAGGTATAGCCTTCTCAAGGATTTCAAGCTCTGGAGTCCTGGAACATCCCCCACTTTCTCGCAATTCACCATGTTCAGCTCCTCCAAGTTCTCCAATTCAGACAGATCAGAGACCGTCTCCGTTGTCATGCAGTCTGCAATATTAACCTCTACCAAACTCAATGGAAGAGGCGGAAGAGACTCGAGCTCCTTAAATTTGTTAAGCCTCATGAAGACGATGTTTTCCAATTCTCCTATCAATTCTGGAAGCTCTGCGACATCATAATGGACCCTGGTAGTGAGACGCTCCTCAAAATTCAAGGTCACCAACAAATTCAGGAAGTTCAGTCAGGGAGACGCACTTCATAATACTCAACAATTCAAGTTTCCTCAATGACCGCACCGAATCAGGTAGGTCCTCTGTTCCAGTATCATTAAGTGTGAGTTCTTTGAGAGAAGCCATCATTCCCACAAGGGATCCACAATCAACAAAGAAAGAAGGCGCACGAAATTCTAACAAATCAGAACACTTGCGCCGGTTTTTGGACACGTGTGAAAACTACCTCGCCAATAAATTGCCCTTCTTCCACACCTACACTGTCGACCCTCCATTTCCAATCGAGTGAATCGAGCAAACCCGAAGAATCAGAAGAAGAGTCGAAGAATCGTAGCCTCTTTAAGCTCCTTAGATGTAACCGAACTCTACTTCATCCAGCTGAGGAGGATGGAGCTTCCGAGGAAGAATTTGAAAGGGGTGAGAAGAGATTCGTTAATGGGCGGGACAGACCTGAGGGCGGAAAAATTTTGGACGAAATTTGTTAGTTCTTCAAGATGACGATCTAGAGTAAAGTCAATTTTAAAAAATATATATATATATATATATAAAATTGCCCCTGTTTTAGTCTTTGGAAACAGTTGCCATGCTAACATTTAAAAAGACAGTGAGTTCAAATAATTGTTTGATATTAAATTGGTTACTTCAATACTTTATTTAAAATAAGGTTCAATCCAGATCTTTTTTTAAAGAAAATATTTACACTTTAGATCTATATTTGAAAATTTCCCACAAAAATAAAAATTACAAATATTTACTATAGAGAATTAATCTCATATTTAGTTTCATGCTCAAACTTTTTCTTTAGGAAAAAAGCATATCAAAATCCATGTTAGTTTGCTTAAGGTAAATTCCAATATAATGCATTCAATGGGAAAGATGTCAATTGCAAAGATGTAAATGAAGACATAGTCTCATCTTTACCTTAAATGTATAGACAGTTGTATTGAGTTATATCTTTCTTTGTACTATTATTCATGTAATAAATTCTAACTTTTAATTAACATTATATATGTGACATCCTGAATTTTCGACCCGTCTCGAATATATGAAATGGGCATCTTGTCAGCACGTCTATGATCCTTTTTCTCTGAACTGATCACTCTTGAGTTAACTAATTTATTGGGTGAAACCGTTAAGGGATATAACTGCGGTAAAACCTCTAAAAGCTACCCGGTAGGTCGGATCGGACTAAAATCGCGTTCGGTCGATTTTAACCACGAAATTGAATTCGATTTCAGAAATTGAATGTTCGAGCATGTCACGATTCATTTATAGAATGTCGTCTTGTCTTTCAGAGAAATTCCCGCTGAGTTCGGAATTTTTACGAAAAATCGTTTTAGACGATTCGGAAAATAATGGAAATTCGGATTGACAAATTAAATGGATTTTTGACTTCCAAACCGAGTCATTTGGTGTTGGAGATTTGTGGAATTGATGTGGACTTTTTCTTTGGCAAAATTGGACATCAATTGAGGAAAATTATGTTGAAATTGAGGTCCAAATTTGAAGAAATTCGGAGCTAGGCATGGGGTGCAACATTTGGCTTCAAATTGGAATTTTTGTGGATTAATTTGCAAGATTAAAGTGGGGGATGATTTTTGGATAATCGTCCTGACTTTTCTTCCCCCATTCACCGGCTTCTTGAGCACGCCATCCTTGCCGACTTCTCCTTCACTACTTCTCTATCTCATTTTTCTCCTTCGGCTCTGCCTTTTCTTTCATTTTCTTTTCCTCCGTTTCTGCATCCCACCGAATTCTGCAACTCCACCAAGGTTTGTTCCCCCTCCGCTTCTTCGACGCCAGCACCGGTCAACACAACCGAGCTCTCTCTCCCTTGCTGACTCTTTTGCCGCGACGCCACCTGCCATCCCAATGGCAGCGCTCCACTCGGTCAACAGCTTCCACCGAAAACCCCATCGTTGACCCTTGAAGCTTCCCCGTGCGCCACGCTGCAACTCCTTCGATCCCATCTCCACCGCTCCACACGTCCACCAGCGTCAACTCTTCTCTGCCTGTCTCATCCCACCGAATCCTCCCTCACGCCTACTGCTCCCCTCTCTTCGTGTGACAATTCCCTTCGGTCAACCAACCCCCACCGAGAGCTCCATCAATGACTGCACGTCTCAAAGCCAGCGAAGCCGCCTGATTCCCTACCGCGTGTCCTCCTCCCCTGCTCCACCAGCGCCGTTTCCCTCCAGCAGCCGCGCCACACGCCCGCAATTCAACTCCACCGAAGTCAACTCCTGCACTCCTTCGAAGACCCAGAGCGGCGTCCCACTGAAGCGGTCCACGATTTCCACCGAGGAGCCGCAAGCCCAGCGGCCCATCTCCACGAAATCAACTCCAGCAGCTCGCGCGTTGCTTCAGCCCACAGATCAGCGTCAATTCCCAGCCCAACTTCAAGTCTCAGCCCGCTTAGTCAGTCCATTGAAGTCCAGAAGCCAGCCCATAATTCAGGCTTTCTTCAATCCAGTGAAGCCCAGCAGCCCATCTTCAGTCCAGTGCAGCAAGCTTTGGCCCAGCCCAATTCAGCAGCAAGTCTCAGCTTGGGCTGAGATTTGTTAGGCCAATTCCAGGCCTGGTCCAAGTCCGTCGACGTCGCCGAAAATTCGGAATTCGGCCGCCGTTGCGGTGTTCCGGTCTTCGCTTTGCACAAGTGAGTTTTACTCACTAATGCTTTCTTAGTTTGTTAATTATGCTTGAGGGTTGATTATATTTAATTAAGTGTAATTAGGTGGTTAGATTAGAGTAAATTAGTGATTATTAGATAATTGTGACGCATGTTAGGCAATTGAATTGTGCAATTAGCAAGTAGAGATGTACTATTATTTATTGAATACATCTCAGGATTTTTTCCGACCCGTCTCGGGCTTCAATTAGGCATTACGAGACTAAATTGGATTTTTAGTATTTATTTATTAATTTTCGAAATTATTTAATTAATTATTTATTTTTCGGAAATTAGGCAGGGATAGTCAACGACCGGAATTTTATGCTGATTGTCGTGATGCAGTCCATTTATTTAATTGAGCTTTATTTTGTGCTGAATTGAATTATTTGTGAAATTGGGAATTATTCTTTAATTGAATAATCTTTGGTTATTTATTGAAAAATAATTGGGCATCGATTGATAATGCCAAAAATATTTGAGTGGATTACAGAAAATATGGAAGCTATGGAAAGAAAAATATTATATTTTGGCTAAGACCGACCGTGTACTCACACACGATAAATTTTTATCAGGTATCGTTAATACGAGAGAAATATGCCAATTATTATTTTGATTGAGGATTCTAAGTGTGAAGCACACAGTTCTTGGCCGAGAGTAATTAATCGTGTGAGGGTTATTAGTTGCATTGAGAAGACTATTGAAAGATGAAATGATGTATGATGGGTGTGTGACAGTGTGAAATAGGGCATGGAAACCACTGGATTTAGAATCTGTTGTGCTCGCTGAGTCGTAATTCAGCATTACCATCAAAGTATGGTTATGTCGATAGGACTGTAGGTTACCACCTAATCTAGGTTGTGCATGTTGATCCGTAATTCAGCATTACCAACGAATTTGGAATTTGTTGTGCCCGCTGAGCTGTAATTCAGCATTAATCGCCGAAGAATTAATGAGTCGTGCCCGCTGAGCCGTAATTCAGCATTATCGCCAAAGTTTTAGTAGGCCGTGCTCGCTAAGTCGTAATTCAGCGTTAGGGTTGATCATTCAAGATGATTGTGTAGGCCGTGCTCGCTGAGCCGTAATTCAGCAGTGAACTTGAGTAAATGAGATGAGCTGACCAAGAAAGGGTCGAGATGACATGTAATCGACTATGTCGATTGATCATTGTTTTGATATGATATCGTGAATTGATTGATTGAATTGAAATGATCGATGAATGATCTGATTGACATGTAATCGACTAGGTCGATTGGTCGATATATTGATCTGTGATTTTATTGTTTGGGTGCCTATTGAACTATGCTAATATGCAGGTTGAATCTAAGGTCATGGTAAGTCCTCTGACCCGTGCATGTATAGGTAGCCCGGATAGCGTATTGGTTTACTAATCAGGTCTTAGGAGGTAGAACTTGCTGAGACGTAATCTCATCCCGGTTGTGGGACAACATTTCAGGAGGAACCTGAGGAGAAAGAACCCGAAGAGGAGGACCCTGATGAGGAACCGGAGGAGGATTTCGAGGATGATCCAGAGTAGGACTCGGATGAGGATTGAAACCCTCACCTTGTTTTGCAAACCCAATGTGTGAACTGATTAGTGTTAGATCGGACTTTTGTGGATAGTATTGTAAAATATACTATGAGGTTTGGTTGTATAAAAGTGTGGTTGTGGTTTTTCAGTTGAGAAAAATATAGCCCTACTTTTCTATCACATTGTTTTATTGTCTGGGGATTCTTATTATATGCTTTCGCATGTGCATATTAAAATGAAAGGGGTCGGCGATACGTCCTAGGACTATTAATCGACCAAGGTGAGGGATGGGCGCGTGCTCGAGGATCAGGGTGTGACAATATATACACCAGTCATCTTAAGTGATGTGGTTAGTGCTAACGTGGACAATTTTAATAATATTTAAATATTTTTTTGATATTTTTTTCTATATTTTGTCTTCCCTTGTTCCTCTAGTTAGTCGTCGGGTCTTGGCAATTGATCAAAGGCAAGGACTGGCGAGATCAACCTTTCTGTCTGAAGCTCGCCTTTGCTAGCCACTGGTGAAGGCGAGCCTCGCCTGGCATGGCTCCACCTTGTTGTTGCTAGGTGAGGTTAACCTTGACATATTTGGCTAAGTGAGGTCGGCCTTGCTAGTTAGCCTCACTAGTTGACCCTGTCGGCCCTCTTGGCATGGCTCCACCTCGTTGTTGCTAGGCGAGGTTAACCTCGCCATATTTGGCTAGGTGAGGTCGGCCTTGCTAGTCAGCCTTGCTAGTTGACCTTATCGGCCCTCGCCTTTAGCTGGTCGTTGAGGCTTGGCCACTAGCTATAAGAAAAAGGGAGGGAAAAAAAGAGAGAGAAAAAAAAATGGAAAACAGACATAGTGGTGCCTTGGTACTATATTCTCGGAATACCAAGTGTCTTTAGATTAGACATACTTAAATCTCGTCTAGTCAATAGACATAGTTGTGCCTCCACTTACTAAAAGTCTAGGGTGCATCAATCCTTAAATCAGTTTTACCACCGGAGAGCACTATATATTATTGGAGTATCAAGTGTCTTTACTAATGGACGTTTCTGTGTCTACATTGCCATTCGTCACCCAAAGCTGCAATCTATCAACCACGACTTGACAACTCACTAAAAGGGAGCGCCTAAATAAGATGAAACCTCCCTCACTATCTAATCTTGCTCTTCTTGTGCAGTTGAGATCCTCAATTCCCCCTTGCGGGAACTAATTCGAGTACCGGTGGGCTGATCCAGCCTTAACCTGAATTCCATGATGCAGATTGATTCATGCAGCAGAGTTTTGGTTGATTTGGTGATTCTTAAGTCATAAATCAAAGTTTTGGTGCCGTTTTGTGGAAACACAATCTTGAGATGATACTCACGTTCTTGGAACTTGTTAAGGATTTTTTGAAACGAGTCTCATAATAATTCCCTTTTTATTGCTATCTAAGGAGAGCAGGAAACCGAGGGGGATAGAATTTGCATTAGAATCAGCTCCGATGGAAATCGTCTTTTTCAGATGGGTTCTCTTCGTAAATTGTTGGGATTGCACCCCTACTACAATCGACCGGGGAGAGCAATGATGGGGGCAATAATGCTATATTGATCCGACCCAAGAATGTATAAAATATCAACTTATACATGTAAAAACAAGCACGATTTCATCGCATTTTTTATCCTTCCAAAACTACTTTTCATAAAATAGAGTTAACCATTAAATTTTATGAACCACCCGAGGACCCCCAAATTTGTTTCACTCAAAAGGATAACTCTCTTCAATCTAGTAATTTTTTTTCTTTTTATGTATCTATAAAATTATGCGCTGGCTCGACTCCAGCACTTTATAAGGAAGTATTCTAATTTCCAAACTATCAGCCATCCATAACACCCAACTTGAAAAAGAAAAGAATAAAGGGTACTACAGAAAATGTATTTTAAAAAGAAAAGAAAAACAGAAAAATAAGATAACAAAAAGCACATCTTCACCGTCATTGCAACCATCTGGTCTGTGGCTTTGTTAGAAAAATCTCATACAAGAGTACCTGAAACGAGCCGACTGGCAGAATTCCTCAACAGCGCTTTTTGCCATCTTATCAACGTCGACGCAAGCAGCCGTTTCAGTCTGCAGCTCCTTCGCCATATTCTGCTTAAGCGCTTTAGCCACTGTAATTAGAGGTGCAAATGGTCTATCGTATAAACACCCATAATTCGTGATGAAATTCAGCAAATCGATATAATGCCAACAAGAACACACTTGTCACATTCGAAACAGATTTGTCACTTAGGCCACCGTGCCTCAAAGCATAAAAAAAGTTAAGAAGAATGCCAAAGAGAGAAATAAGAAATTTTCTATATATTTTGATATATTCATAATAAGGATTATCAGCCTTTTTGTAGGCTTTATGAAAGACTAAATAAGATAACATATCAATTAAGATATGTAAAATCATAGAAGATATTCACATAATCTTGAAAGATACAAAAACCATCCTAATTTTCCTAAATAACTCTAACAAAAAAGATGTTCAAAACTCAAAAGGGTCTCCAACTACTATTTTAGTGAATAGCCAATAGATCAGTATAATTTCATATGGTAAATGTTAGAAGTTTCTCAGAATGTATCGATTAGGATTTATTAATTGTATGAGCCCGTTCGAATAAGGTAATAGTTCGGTTATGTGCTAATAGGAACATATATACGTCCCATTTTTTGATCAATTTACAACATGTACTTTGTACATAAAGTATAGTTGCTTTTTCAACATTTCTAGCAAGTGTCAAGAACGCACTTATATGATTCTTTCAATGTCATCTTTTTCTTAGCGCAAAGGTGACGCAACATAAGACACGGTAAGAGTCTTGTGACTACTTAAATCTAAAAGCGAGAAAGCATGATTCGTGTGAGCTTCCAAAGAGCAAGTCTGTCAATTCTTCTTGTTTTCTTACCTTTGAACGACTTTTTAGCGCAAAGTAAATCAACCCTATCAAATTTTATTTAATAGCCAAAACTAGGTTTTTTATTCTGCATCTATATAGCTTTTTGAAACAAAATTGGTTCATTGTATCAATCCACCATAGTTAAATGGAAGTGGAGACCAAAAGAGATATCAATAGTTTGAAGTGATTGCACCAATTGCACGCACAAATCTCTAATCCACATCAAACACGATTATGGTTGCTTTTGTCGTCAACAATTCTAAAAGTATGGATCCCTTTTGATTCTAGCTAAGAAAGATATATTCCGTATCTTGCCCATCAATCATTAGGTTAATTATATATATATATTTATAGAAAATGTAAAGACTATTGCTTAGAAAGTAATTAGGGGGGGTCTCAATCAGGGTTGGCCGTCGGGCCGTGCTCGTTACTCCACTAATATTAACTTCCGCGTTAATTTTTTGACCTAATTTGTTGACTGACTTGGCCTTTTTTATAGGACAAGGCGACTCCAAAGTCTCCAATTGAACAAGGTTCATCCAATTTCTTTTCAATCTTTTCATATGGTGCCATCTCCACATACCCCAAGCAGTTCTTTAACAATTTCGCTTTGCCCAAAGACAAACAGAGACTTGATTAATACTGTTAGCTCCACCGATGTCTATGTAGTGTTACCGCTCCTCCTTGTTCTATTGCATGCAATGACTAGCAATGCCACTCCGAGTAATTTGCAATATGTCGCTTCATACTGTGGTGACATTTGCAATATAAGTTACTCATTTCGATTGAATAATGAATCGAAGGGGTGCAGTGAGTAGAAAATGAGCTGGCTTGTGAAGATAATTGCATAGTTCTATATTTGTGTGATGGTTGATACTTCGTACAGTCTATCAATTATTCCACTCACCAAATCAGATTAGTCGACAACGGGTTGCAAAATGATAACTGGTTGTCTCATCCTCGTCATTCATGGGCAGTGTATGTTGGAGAAAACTTCATTGAGTGTTTTGAAGCTGACAAAACGTTTCAATCAGTCTAGTCTGAAGACTTACAGACTCTTTCATCAAAGTCTGAAGACCTCCGGACTGCTAGACTCAAGACTCAAAGTCTATCCTCATTGATAGTTTCTAAACCGTCGAAGAAGACTTATCCAGAACTGGAAGTTTCGTTAAGTATTTGACTTTATCGACTGGAGAAGATCTCTTGGCTGGATATAGCATGTCGGAATCCATTATTCAAATCAAGATTTATTCAGGGATTGAGGATTCATTGATTCGCGAAGTATACTTGGAAGGTTTTACTTATGGAAACCAAGATCCTGATTGTATGGGCGAGCATGATTGATGGGCTGTCGTCATGTTTCTTAAATAGCTCGAAGATCTTCCTAATTGATTCTGTTCAACGGGTAGATTGGAAGAATTCTTTTGGCAAGTGCCAACGGGTATGATGGCATAAAGGAGTATATAAGGAAGACGTTTCAGTTGTTTGAGTGTGTGTACGATAGAAGAATTCCAAAGTCTGAAGCTCCTTGTTCTTAGTCAATTCATTTGTTGAGCGAAATCTTGTACGCAAAAGAGAGTTTATATCTTTGAGAGACCTTGATGAAGTGTAGTAGAGTCTCTACACTGTGGAATCAAGGGAGAGCTTTACTGTAACAACTCTTTTGTTCATAGTGAAATCCAGCCGGTGGACTGTCAGTGTAGAAGAGTGGACGTAGGCTTGGATTAAGCCGAACCACTATAAACTTTGTGTTCAAATTCTCTTCCCTATACTCTTTTACTTTGATCGTAACTTGTTTATTTGAAAATATAGGAATTTTCTTTTCATAATCTATTGTTGATTTGTGCTGCATTTATCTCGCAAAATTGTTTTTGCACCTATTCACCACCCTCTAGGTGCACATACTAGCTTTCACAATTGATATCAAAGCTTGTGTACTCACTTAATTTGAAGTGTTTTATTTTAGAGTTAAAGATCTATGGCTAGTATGTTGGCTCCAGGACTGGTTGAAGGGCAGAGTAATACCAGACCACCTTACTTTGATGGAAAAGAATACAACATATGGAAAAACAAGATGAAGGCATTTCTAAGATCAAAGGATCCTCTGGAATGAGATGTGGTAGACAGATGAATCATTCCTAAAGCTACACCTGTCTTAGAAAGAGGAAAAGAAGCTGTTGAGTCTAGCGAAATGACTCAAGAAGAGATAGCTCTTGATGCAAAAACAATTTATTCTTTATATTGTGTATTATCACCTACTGAATATAACAGAATATCTTCTTGTGCTACAACTAAAGAAGTCTGGGATAGATTACATATCACTTATGAAGGAACTGATCGAGTGAAAGAAACCAGAATCAACATTCTGCTTGGTCAATATGAAGCATTAAAAATGAAATCTGGAGAATCTATCACTGACATGTTTAGTCGTTTTATAGAGATCATGAATGGCCTTGAAAATCAAGGGCAACCAATTTCTGGTCCCATGAAAGTAAACAAACTTCTGCGTGGACTCTCCAAGGACTGGAATCACATAAAGACCTCAATAAGGAAGACACAAATAATTATGCCACTTTTAGTTGATGAATTGGTTGGGACTCTTTAGTCTTATGAAGTGGAGCGAATCAACGAAGATGAATATCCTAAAGGTAAGAAATCCATTGCATTAAAATCTAATGATGATTCTGATATCATAGATTCTGAAGACGATATGGATGACGAAGAGCTTGCTCTCATGATAAGAAGATTTAGAAAGCTGAATAGGAAAGGAAGAAGATTCAATTCAAAGAAACAGAGTTTTCAAAAGCAACAGAGTAAGTCTGTTGAGGATGATGAATCCAATAGAGATGTAGTTTGCTTTGAATGTAAGAAAAATGGACACATCTGGCCCAACTGTCCCATTCTGAAGAAAAAGAAAGGAAAAACTGAGAAATATCGAAAGACACTCAAAGTAGAAACTTGGAGTGATACAGAATGTGAAGAAAGTGATGATGATTATGCCAACATTTGTCTCATGGCACAATTAGACTTAGATTCAGACTCCGAGACAGACTTAGATTCAGACAGTGAAATCGAGGTAAGTAATTTGAAAATTTCTACTAAAGTCTCTAGATACATTGATGAATTGTGTCTTAGTTTCAAGACTCCTTTTAAAAGGATTTCCAAACTTAAAAGAGAAAATTCTGCACTAAAATAATAGGAAAATGTTTGGAAAGAAAATGTTAAAATTTTAGACAAAAGTATTACTATTTTGAAAGAAAATGAAGACAATCTTTCAAAAGAAAATGCATCTTTGAAAAATCACATCTCAAATATTTCTAAAAAATTTTCTATAGGATCTGAGAAACTGGAAAAAATTCTTTCTACTCAAAGACCTTATTTCAATAAATCTGGTTTGGGAATGACTGCGGAAACCATTCTTCTAATTGATTTTCCTAAAGTAAAAGAAAGAATTAACCAAAGACCTACAAGAGATGCTTACAAAAATCATTTTCAAAGAGTTTTTGTAAAACTAGTAGGTCGCAATGCTCTTAAATGTTCTAAGTGCAATAGCTCATACCATTTTGAGAAAGAATGTCCTATGGTTTGGAAACTTGTTAAGAAAGTTTGGGCAAAGACCGTATATTATACTAACACCAATAGATCAAAGAAAATATGGATACCAAATAAAGCTTAAGTCTCTTTTCTAAATGCAGGTTACTATCAAGAAAAATGTTAAATGGTACTTGGATAGTGGATGCTCAAGGCATATGACAGGAGATTCAAATTGCTTCATAAAGCTTGTTCAAGTTAATGGTGGAAAAGTTTCATTTGGAGGAAACAAAAAATGAAAAATTGTGGGATTCGGAACTGTAAAGATTGGAAGCCTCACGATCAGTAATGTTTCCTTAGTGGAAGGACTCAACTACAATTTGCTAAGTATTAGTCAGTTGTGCGACACCGGTTTCAAAGTCAACTTTCAAGAATTAATTTAAATTTAATTTAATTTAATTTTTATATTAAAATTCAAATTATACCAAAACGATGTCATTTTTGTGTGTGTTTTGCTGAGTTAGTCTTCCGACGAGCCACGTAAATGAGAAAATTAATAAAAAAAAAATGCAACGTAGGATTTCGGCGGAGTTCGCCGGATGTGGCACTCAATTGTCTCATTTTTCATAAAAAAGTAGTATTTAAGTGTCACTTTTGTAATTTTTGGCACTTAAGTGTTCATCTATGCCAACTTTTGGCACTTAAAGCATTCTTTTGCTAGATTGATTAGTGGGCAAAGATGTCCACTGATGACATAATCTCATCTCAGCTTTTATGTATTGACATTGTATTATTTCCATCATCGTATTATTTTTTGTGTAAGAAATTGTGATTTCTAATTAACACTACATATGTGCCTTGTATGCAAAATATACATTGTTTAGTTATATCTTTTAGAAAAATATAATATGGATGAAGCCAACTTTAATTATAGTGGAAAAGTTCTAGCTAAAAGAAAAAACTTAAGATTTGACATAATTTCAACCGTCATCAAGTATTCTCTTGTCCCAATACTGATTTAGGTTATCATAAGGAATTAAGAACAAAACCTACAAAATTTCGAATTGAACTTGCATTTTCTTGAACTTGTTAATGACCATATACACTTTATATAGTGTTGCTTTATACACAATTCTCGAGTAAAAATAAGTTGAACTTGAATTTGCCAAAGAACCCTAATACCTTTTGTTATTGGTGACTTTCAAGTCTTCTAAGGGGCTGTTTGGTAACATTCCAGAGAACACTTGTTTTTGTTTTTTTTGTTCCTTGGAATAAAAATAGAACGGAAACGCGTTTGGTAAATTTTCTCCCTAAAGATAGCGAGGGAACTATAAAGTTACTTTAACAACTTATGGAGAATTTTCTTCAATAAAAATAGAATAGAGTGGATAATTCTTTTTATTACTTAACATTCTTTTTCCTTTGAATTGAATTTATGCAATCCTTAATTATCAGGATGCACTCGATTCTTAACTCATTTGGGTTGACTTCAATTCAAAGTCTGCAATGGAATCTTAAGACGACTTTCTTGTCATAAGGAAACTCATTGACATCCTAAATATCTTTGGCAATTTAAAATTACTTAATTATCTAACAAAAATCTCTAAAACATGAATAATATTGTTGGACGGCTACATTTGTGGGTTGTCAATACGATGGTTTCTTGCCACAAAGAAATGGCGATGGTGTTGGGTCCTATTCGCTACTCCTGTAGTATTCTCAACTTGATTAACTTTGTTTTATTGGTTGACATGGGCTTTTTAATAGAAGATCCATAGTCTTCATATTTACGGTCTCTCTCCTTCGCCATTATTACATGGACGTCTTTTTATCTTTGTTGATCCTCGACCACACATTAAGCTCCGAATTTCCATCGCCCACAAGCTGAGAACGACACGACTTTTCCTCGCAATTCCAGACTCGTGTGCCTCGTGTCATTGGTCTTTCTTGCCGTGCTACTGGGGACACTAATGCCCCGAATGAACGACCCCGTTCAGCCTCTCCTGTAGTGAAGTTTCCAAGATGACCTGTCCCTTTCAAACGAAGAGTGATATGAAAGGTTGTGGCGACTAAAGACTTTTCCTCGCAATTCCAGACCCGTGTGCCTCGTGTCATTGGTCTTTCTTGCCGTGCTACTGGGGACACTAATGCCTCAAATGAACGACCCCGTTCAGCCTCACCTGCAGTGAAGTTTCCAAGATGACCCATCCCTTTCAAATGAAGAGTGATATGAAAGGTTGTGGCGACTCAAGACTTTTCCTCGCAATTCCAGACCCGTGTGCCTCGTGTTATTGGTCCTTCTTGCCGTGCTACTAGGGACACTAATGCCCCGAATGAACGACCCTGTTCAGCCTCTCCTGCAGTGAAGTTTCCAAGATGACTTGTCCCTTTCAAACGTAGAGTGATGTGAAAGGTTGTGGCAACTCAAGACTTGAGTTAACGCGTGAAAATAATCGTACGAACTACTTTTTCACATCCATCTATAAAAATAATGACACCATCAATTTTGGTGATATACACATGTTCGACGTGGGATGGCAAAGGGCCAATTGCTCTTCCCTCCCTAGTTATTCATTAACGAACTCGAACTTTAGTTACGAGAGTTTCATGTTTCTGGTAAATTCAATGGTCTTTGTGAAGTGCTGAAGACCCGTTGCTTTCTTCTTTATATATCGAAGGAGCATACTCGTCGGACGTATAGTCTAAGAAATCTAAAATGAGTGGGTATTCATGGACTGTGATGGATGAAAACTCATCTGTTATTGAGGAATCTGGCACCATCATCCATGACGACATAGGCATGTCATGATTGTATGCTTGCACCAAACAAGCAACTCCATAACGCGATGGCCAACGGTTTTTTCCTTAACTACTCATAGTCACAGGCTGTATCGCAGAAGAAAATATCTAGCTCTTGCTTCTTTAGTTTGGCCATAAGATAATTGCAGTAGGGAGATTAGCATTACACTTTTTACATTTTACAAGATATCTAAATATCTATAACATTACTTAATCTAATGTTACGGTGCACATAGTTTTAATTTTTTAAACTCTAGATACCTTAAATTTTCATCACATACAAACATTGACACGTAATTTCACGTATAATCACTTCATAATTTTTCTTAAATTATTCGAGTAGTACTTTAAATTTTGACAGGAAGGTTAAAGCAAACGCGCTTATTTCTCAAAATTTTTTGAGGTTTTTCTTTAAGGCGTTCAATCAAGAGTCATAAGTTGAGGGAAGAAAAGCACCCAAAAATAAAGTTGGACGGGAATCCTCTACAGAGTTGTGCTTCCGAGGGGGCTAGTATATATGTCCTGCAACTTATGAAAGAGCACGGAATCGACAATTACATATCTCAATCTTTATCGTCAAGTCTTTAAAATAAGGGTTATATATTCAGATTGCTTCCTTATCCCATCACTTGGATGGTCGTTTTTCTTTGGGTAAACTCATCAAGGAGTTTTTGAATGACTTATCAAAGATCCCACGTGTTAACGCAACTAGACCAACTTGATGATCAAGCCATTGAAAAACTGAACAGACCTGTCGATATTAAATCTTAGATTAGACATCACTTATATCTCGTCTAATTGACAGCTAAAGAGGTGCCTCCACTAACTAAATGGTCCAGTGTGCATTGATACTCGGATGGGCTTTACCACCGTAGATTGTAAGATCACTGTAGATCACTAAATATTGTCAGAGTCTCTAGTGTTTTCAGTCATGGACATTTGTCCATGCATATTGCCAGTTGTCACCTCCGGACATATTCACCGTCAATAAAACCAGGGATCCATTATCCTCAAGGGATATGCAAGGACGGGGCATTAACTCATAATAGGTGCCATTGGCAACTTCATTCTTTCTCCTATGTGACTTGACACGGATTATGCTTTGGAATGTTGAATTGCAAAACATCTTAAGATGAAGTAGCCGTACTACTTTGACTGTGGAATATAACCACGGCAAGGTATGAATTCCTAATATGCGAGATTGCAACGATCATTGAGATATGCAAATTCACCATATTCAAGTTTGAACATTGATATTCTTAGTGTGTGGCTTCATTCTATTGCGTTTCTTAACTATTATCCGACATTTGGTAATCCTACATGGAATTTCCATACTCTATAAATAAATATCATTGGAGAAGAAATTAGAACAAACTATTCCGATGCATGCTGACTTGGTTTTATGGTATCATGTCAAATCTGATGTACTATGTAGTGACATGATGAATAACTAATTATGGAAAGTCCATTTTTTCTGCGAGAGTGAATTGGAGGAAAAATGAAAAATTTTCTTCACCCACCTCCTTTTTCCTCTTTTCTCCCTCTCCCAAACAAAGCATTAAATTAGTATCGAAAGATCCTGCCTCGCTCATGTGTAGAAGTTCTAAATTAACCATATAATGTTCTTGATATTTCCAAATGACAACTGCAGTGCGAAACCTTTTATACCCATTTAGTGAGTCTTTATGCTGGCCTATTTTTTGTTCTAACTGTATGTGAATTCTTGTTTTATTTCATTATATGATAGTTATGTTTTTGCAATTATTGTATCGTGAGTGTACAAAAAATATAAGAAATCATTGCACACAAGAGCAAATACTTGGACTTATCAAACAATCGACGGAATTATCGTTCAATTCCAAAGAAGAAATCAGTGGACTTGTACAACATGGTTTCATGCTACTACGTCAAAATTGATGTCCTGTGTAGTGACATGGAGAAAGTGTAGTTTAGAGATAGCTAGTTTTTTTATTTTTTATTTTCATGATATTGTTCCTCGAAACTATACATCAATTTTTCTATAATCGTGACTCGTGGGACGAAGAAAGAAGATGGAGACAAAGAAGGGAGGAAAAAAAACGAAGAAGAGAACAAGAAGAAAGATAGCGTATCTGAAGGAAGTGATGGGGAGAGGAAAAAGAGGTGGATTTGTTCGTTGACGGGACGTGGAACCAACATCCACGTGGGGAGAGTGGAAGAAACGTGGAGAAAGAAAGATCTTAGGTGAAGCAAAACCTTTTGAATTTTCAATGGGTGGAAACTTTCGAGATGTGCTGTATATAGAGGTCAATAAAAGGGGCTCATCAATTGAGACGGGTTGGACACGACTACACGAATAATGGAACTTCAGTTTGGGTCCACCTCCTTTAATTTCTTGACTTGCATGCATTTGTTACGTGCTTGACTTGGGTTTTTCTATAGGACAAGGCGATTGAAAGTCTCGTGCCCTAACTCATCCTTGCACCGCTTAACAAATCTTATTTAATAGTCAAACTGAAGTTTTCTTCTGAATTCTCATCGCTAATTTTGTTCATTGTATCAATCCACCAGAGTTAAATAGAAGTGGAGATCAAAAGAGATATCACTAGTTTGAAATGAGTGCATCAACTACCCGCACTAATGTCCAATCCACATCAAAGGCTAACAGGGTTGCTTTTGTCTTCAATAATTCTTGAAGCATGTCTCCCTTATGATTCTGGCTAACAATTATATCCCCTATCTTTGCCACGTCCATCCTTTGGGTGAGAAAATTTTCAATAAAGAAGAAGTAAAATTTGTCCGATGAACAAAGTCATTACCACCTACTATTGCTTCAAATTGTCCCCACATGGGTCCCATCTTTATATAGCAGTATTAGCAACTACTGTTATTCTTGCCACGCGCATTGCAAGAATACTATTATAGTATGGATATATATTATTATGCTTTTAAGCGGAGTACAAGAGAGGGTATTTACTACAATTTATACATTTTAGCTTCATAAGGATTTTCTTAGATTTGCGCAACAGAATGTGCATTCGTTCATGGCTAGGTTAACAATGACACCGTCTATATATATCATTGTTATATGAGATACCTTTTATTTATTTATTTTTTATAGAGATCATTTATTTCATGAAATGATTCGACCTTGTAAAGAATTGGAATTACATTTGATTTGACCTTGTAAGAAATTGGAATCACATTAAAAGTTTGTGATTTAATTTAGTAAATATGGAATACATATCTAAGTGATCAAGCGCTCATGATAGAATGTAAAAATTTCTAAGAAGGTGGAGAAGAAGTGGAAAGATAGTGATGGGATGTAGACCCCACAGTCACGAGGAGAAAGTGGAAGCAAAGTGGATATAGCGGAGAAGGAAAGATCAAATGTGTAAAAAGATCCTTTGAATAGGTTCCCCTAATAATGAAACTTTGGATCTAAGCAGATTCTTAAAATGCTCAATGAGAAGAAATAGGAGAGAGATCCACCTTAGAATGGGAGACTGTGTAATGTCACCCTCATATTCCCTCCTTGTGGGGAAGATAAAGAAACACGAGAAAATTAGGAGGCCTCACGATGATGAAGGTTGATATTATGTCAGGACTTCAGTTTGGGTCCACTTCTTTAATTGCTTGACTTCATACATTTGTTCAATTGACTGACTTGGGATTTTTCTATAAAGATCAGGTGACTCCCAAGTTTCCTAATCAAACAAAGATTGTCTGAACTTTTTACATTGCGCCTCCTCCACACACACCAAGCAATTCTTTACCAATTTCTCTTTGCCCAAACACAAACGGAGGCATGATTAATGCTCTCGGCTCTATGAATATATGTCAAGTGTTGCTACTCACTCTTGTCTTATTTCTGGCGATGATTAGCAATGTTGAGTCGAGCAGTCAACGGTGCATTCCTTCATCTTGTGGTGACGTTCATAATATAAGCTTCCCATTTCGACTGAAGAGTCACCGAAGGGGATGTGGTATATCAAAATTCGAGCTGGCTTGTGAAGATAATCGCACTATTCTAAACTTCCTTAATGGTCAATACCATGTGCAGTTTATCAATTATACCGGACGACAAATCAGATTGGTTGACAGCGGGCTGCAAAGAGATAATTGCTTGTCTCTCCCCCATCATTCATTGTCATTGTATGACTTTCATAGAGTTTCCACTCTAGACAACCCATACAGCAGCCTATCCTACAAGAATATATCGGTCATTGTGAACTGCTCAAAACCGGTTAGTTCTCCATTTTACATCGCTACTGATCCATGCATTGAGGGGTCATACTCTACCAACACATCATCGAATTGGAACTTGTATGCTTTGGTCAATCCAAATGTATTGGATGTTAGGGATTTTTGCGCCATTAGTAGTTGGACATGGGCGTCACAAGATTTTGGGGGTGGGCAGGCTCATAATAGCTCTCTCAACTACAAGCAAATCCATAACATCATGGCCGATGGATTCGTTCTCAACTATCATATATTTTCATGGAAGAAAACTTCCTTTTACTACTATGATCTCTATAACTACTTACATCTCTATCGCTACTTTTTTTCCACGCGCTTATATGTTAGCTACTGCGGGGGAGGTCAGTTTTGTGCATCCACGTACTATTATGGTGGTAAGTATTGATCGACATTGAAATTTCACCGTAATTTTGCATGATTCTGTATATTCTTTCACTAGCTACTTTCTCTTTGAAACTGGAAAATGAAAGGGATATCTAATATCCAAGAAAATTATGACAAAATATACACGATAGTGTATGTCAATGTATACATGTGCCTGAATTATAATTTCTTTCCACATAAGGGCTAAATCTGTATTGTAAAAAAACGAAAAGAAAAGAAAAAGGATTCTCGTGCGACCAACCACAAGACTAGTTTTTTGTTGGCATAGAATTTCAATTTAGTTTTCTGTTGGCGTAGAATTTAGATTTTTTTTTTTCATTTTCTTAATTAGTTCTTTAATTATTTACTTCACCAATAAGCCAAGAGACACTCGTTAACAATCCTTAAAAAATTGTAGTCATGTACCGATAGGAGGACCAAAATTATTCGTTAAAAATGAAAAGCTTTGTTTTTCTTGATTTGTAGACAATAAATTCAACTTATACAAAGTAGCTTGCTACTACTCTGTTTCCTTATGATTTTTGCTTTCCAAACTTTTTTTTTCCCTTCAATTATTTTTGACATCATTCATTCCTTCCACAGGTGTCCTAGATGATATTGCATTTTGGACAACTTGGGATTTACTAGTACTATTAAGTAAGCCACAATGATTTATTCTTACAATAATTATGGAAATAAAAAAAAAAAACTATTCTAACCTATCAAAATTTTCTTTAGTTGTTTTTTGTGTAGTGAAATTCATAATCGGGATGCCATTTGTTGCGATATTTTTGATCTACAAGTATAGAAGAAGGCACATAGCAATGGACAAGAACATTGAAGAATTCTTACAGGCTCATAACAACTTTTTGCCCATAAGGTACTCTTACTCGAATATCAAGAAGATCACCAGAAATTTTAAGCACAAATTAGGTGAAGGGGGTTATGGTTCTGTGTACAAAGGAACGCTGAGAAGCGGCAATGAGGTAGCCATCAAGATTTTAAAGCAATCCAAGGCCCATGGCCAAGATTTTATTAGTGAAGTAGCTACTATTGGAAGAATTCACCACGTTAATATAGTGCAACTCATTGGTTTTTGCTTTGAAGGCTCGAAACAGGCTCTTGTGTATGACTTCATGTCAAATGGATCTTTAGATAAGCGTATTTTCACAAAGGAAGGTGATAAGTTTCTTGATTATAAGAAAATATATGAGATTGCTCTTGGGGTGGCGAGGGGGATTGAATATTTACATCGGGGGTGTGATAGGCAAATACTCCACTTTGATATCAAACCTCACAACATTCTTTTAGATAAGAATTTCTTGCCGAAAGTTTCTGATTTTGGACTCGCGAAACTTTATCCCACTGATCATAGCATAGTTTCAATGACTGCTGCAAGAGGAACTTTGGGATATATGGCACCTGAGTTGTTCTACAAAACCCTCGGTGGTGTATCTTATAAAGTAGATGTCTATAGCTTTGGGATGTTGCTCATGGAAATGGCAGGTAGAAGGAAAAATATAAATGCAAATGCGGAACATTCAAGCCAAATTTATTTTCCGTTATGGGTGTATGACCACATCAATGAAGGAGAAAGTGTTGAAATGGATGAAATTGTAGGAGAGGAAAGGGAGGTGATGAAAAAGATGATAATAGTTGCACTTTGGTGTATACAATTAGTTCCTGACCATCGGCCTCCAATGAACAAAGTCTTAAAAATGCTCGAAGGAGATATTGGTAATATTCAAATGCCTCCAAAACCGCTTATTTACCCACCAAATGAGCCAATTGGCGACGACAGAGTTGAAATGGAATTAGAAACATTTTCAACTTCATCAAGTACTCCCATAATTTCCCCTAGTTTTCCATTTGGAGATAGTAGTGGTGTTTGGAACCACGCATAGTTTAATTGGAAAAGCTTTGTTCCCCACAACATAGTATTATGTTGGGAGGGAGGTGAGCTAGTTTAGTGTCCCAGTGATTACATTTCATCTTCTTCTAGTTCTTAGCTTACTGTTGTGATATTGTACTTTTTTTTTTTTCGGTCGGAGTGTTATTGTACTTCATGTATAGTTTCACCATGTGTGGTCCGTACAATCTTTTATATGGGATGTAACTGTGTTTAGGAAGTGTATTCTATATGTTCATCCAATGTGAAGTCTAGCTAATTCAGTTAATCATCTATAAATCAAATCACTCGTTTTTTTGTAGAATATTCATCAAAGAGGGCTGCAAAACGTGCCATCTTACATATACTTGCCAGTGGCCCGTGTCCTCCTTGACTTGGTGTAAATCATTCTTTTTTCCTTGATTGCTCAGGTCACAGAGTAGTTTTATTTGTGGTTATTGCATTTAGAAGTCGCACAGCATTTGGCTCGCCCAAATTCAAATTCTTTATTCACCAATTGCAATAAAATTTTATTTTCTTTGCAATTCATTTACTTGGATTGAAAATTGATCAAATTCTTGAGAAAATAGCAATTGGGTGATCATATGGTCTTGAAGGTCACATTAGCTCTAAATTTTAAATGATCAAGAGAAAATGGGACAATTACTTAAAAAAGTCTCACAACTTGTCAACATAATACATTTGGGTTTTAAAACTTTCATTTTATTTGTCTAAGTCTTAAAATTTGTAACTTGGTGCGCATGATCCTTCCGTTAAGCTGCGAATGCCTCCCAAGCCACTTCAATACCCAAGCCATCATGTGCCTGTGACTAACAAAGGTGAAACCTTGATTGAATTGGAAAATTGGTCTAACTTTATCCGGTGTTCCACTAATTTCTTCTTCATCCCAATGTGACGATGAGATTGAGTTTAATTAAGAATGATCCTTCCCATTTAATCAATGTGACACCGATGACACGTTGGTTTTGAAAAAAAAAAAAGAAAATGCAACAGGTGAATCACGCATATTGTACCTTGGGGTGGTGTTCTCGTGATACATGGATCTTGGGGAAGGGAAACCTATCTTCTTCTGTTTGGGTTGCATCAGAGGGAGTCAGGGAATTGGAATGCAAGCCCGTGAGCGCCACTGGTGGCATGGCACCCAAACCGACCGACTTGTGGAACCCGCCGATGGCATACGATTAGTTGGATAGGCTTGAAAATGGTTTGGGACATTGGAGAAGCTACATGCGCCAGACTAAGAAAAGTATAAAGACCTCATCTCCCCCACCACCGTGGCGGCGACCTCCCTGGAGCAATCTCCCACCCCGACCTCATGTCCCGTGATGGGTCCCATCCCGACCTCCGCACCTTCTCTCTCCTCTTCAAGTCTGTTCGCTCTCGGAGGCGGGCCCATCGCGTGCTGGCTCGGTACCAGCTCGAGGCCCACTTCGGGGATTCTCAACTCGCTCATCAGTCTCTACTCGAAATGCAATGACTGGGCCGAGGCCGGGAGGATATTTATGGACATGGGTCAGAAAAGGGACTTGGTTTCTTGGAGTTTGAAGCGGTTGAAACTTTCCTTCATATGCTTGAGGATGGTTTTTTTACTTAACGATTATTGTTTCGCGGCGGTTATTCGGGCTTGTTCAGTTCCGGAGAATGCATCAATTGGTGATGCAATTTTCTGGTTTATAATCAAAAGCGGCTACGTAAATTATGATGTGTGCGTTGGGTGTGCATTTTAATTGACATGTTTGCGAAGGCTAGTGCTGATTTTGTTTCAGCTCGTAAGGTGTTCGAGAAAAGGCCCGAGAGGAGTGTGGTTGCTTGGACTTTGATGATGACAAGATGTACTCCGGTGGGTTGTCCAAGAAAGCTGTTGATTTGTTTCTTGATAAGCTTGTGAGTGGGACTGTGGCAGATAGATCCACACTCGAAGCTGTTTTGTCAGCAAGTTAGGAGTTTAAGTTGCAATCGCTGGGGTTGCAGTTGCCATTCTGGGTTATACAGTCTGGATTGGCTTCGGATGTCTTGTTAGATGCGGCTCAGTGGACATGTACGTGAAGTGTGTAGCTAGTGGATTGCTTAATGATTGGAGAAAGGTGTTTGATCGGCTGCAAGATCATAACGTGATGTCTTAGACAGCGATAATCATGGGAAGTATCAAACTCCTTTTGGAAATGATAGAAGGTCCCATGAGGCCAAACCATTTCACATTTGCTAGTGTTCTCGAGGCATGTGGAAGTACTTGTGATGTAGATATGGGGATACAAATATACACGCTAGCTACAAGATTGGGCTTTGCTGGTGATACTTGCGTGGCTTATTCTCTTACTAGCACGTATTCTCAGTTGCACCACATGGAAGACACTTAGAGAGCTTTTGATATACTATTAGAAAAGAATTTAATTTCTTATAATGCCCTTGTGGATGCCTATGCCAAGAGCTTGGAGTCCAATAAGCCTTTGAACTGCTACATGAAATTGAGGAGAGAGGAATCAGAAGGGGTGCTTCTACATTTGCCAGCCTTTTTAGGTGGAGTTGCCTGTATCGGTGCTATTGGTGAAGGGGAGCAAATCCATGGGAGATGGTAAAATCAGGGCTGGACTCAAATCAGTGCATTTCCAATGCTTTGATCACTGTGCATTCAAGGTGGGGAAACCTAGAAGCTGCTTTTCGAGTTTTCTGTGAGATGAGAGAATTGACCACCATGCATGCATGGTGGACTTATTGGGTGGATCAGAATCCTTCCCATGAGATTATAAATTCAATGCCTTTCGGGGCAGATATGCTAGTCAGGTCTGACGTACATTTTTTGGAGCTTGCCAAGTTCACGGCAATGTTGAACTTGCAAAACAAGCCATGGCAATAATCTTTTAGTAGGAATCGGACTACCCTGCTGCTTATGTTTTCTATTAAATATTTATGCCTCGGCTGGTCTTGGGAAGATGCAGCAGCAATCAGAAAGAAGATGAAACTGAAATATCTTACGAAAGAAGCCAGTTGTAGCTGGATTCAAGTGAAAAATAATGTTCACAAGTAACATACGTGGGTGATGCTTCATGCCCAAAGGCACAGGAGATTTATGACAAGACTGAATTTGTTCTTCATAATGTGGAGGAAGGACAAAAGGAACAATATTTGCTCCAGAACAGTGAAAAAATTGCTGTTGTTTTTAGCCTTATAAGCACTCCAGTCCAAAATCTATCAGGGTGTTTAAGAATCTCCGCATTAGCAGAGATTGTCATTCTGCGATCAAGTATGTCTCCATGGCAACCAGAAGATGTATGGTCGTAAGGGATGCAAACCAGTTCCACCATTTTAGGGACTAAGCATGCTCATGCAATGACTACTGACGAGATGCTTCTTAAATTGTCTCATTCATTGTGTAAATTGAATCTCCATTTTAGATTTTCTCCTTTGTTCCTATGTTACTTGAACTGGGATTCTATTATTTCCCTAGCAAGCCCAACAATGTAAATATCATGTCCTGAAATGTATATAGTTTTGGTACTCCTACTGTCGGAATACCAAGCAGAAGACCTCAATTGAAGCTTGCAATATGTCAGCAATATGATTCATGGAATTGAAAACAGTCATGCTTCGCCTTTGGAATTTCCTAGAATGTGCAGTTTTCAGACACTAGATATGTATGTTCTATTCTCTCCTAAGTGTTCCCGATATGCAGTCCTGATGCCCCATAATTCATTCATTGGCTGAATATTCTGTGTGACTTTTAGTTTACATTTTTGGATGTGGCAATTTCTTGTGCTTTAAATCATCAAGTTCAACTATGTGAGTTCAAGCCATATGTGGTTCCAACATTTCCCAGGCTGTTGCGGAGTGGATAAATTTAGGATGATTGAGAAGAAACAAGAGCAGCTTTCATGAGCAAACAACCGTTTGAGACCAGGAGGCATGATCCTTGAGGGTTTCCTGCAATGAGCAAGCATTGGCAAGTATTGCATCGACTTTTTGGTGAGGAAAATGTTTTCTGTCAAATGGGGCATCGTTCCTGCTGTACAGCTTAGCTCCATATTGTTCCTCTGCAAGGCTTCTCCTCATACGGCATTGCACTTGTCAGAGTAGGGAAAGCGATAGGTCTTCGTCACCAGTTTTTACTCAGCAAACAGCTGCATATAATCCGAAGGTATTGGACTAGAATGCGCACCGTCATGTTTTTTCCGAGCAATGCATTTCAACAGCGGTAGCAATAATGACTACTTTCATGTTAGCATAGAATTTAGATTTTCCTTATGTCTTAATATGCTCCTTAACTAGTCACTTAACTAATAATTCACGAGACACTCTTTTTGACAATTTCCTTAAAAATAGTATTTATGTAACTATAATAGGTATTGACACATGAATTTTTACGAACTAATCGAATATACATTTTCAAGGAACGATTCATTTATGGAGTCCGGCCACATTCATTCCATTTGGGGTTTAACGCAAATGGTAGGATCCAATTCCGTTAAGCCCATCAAGCACAGTAGCCCCAGCCCAGACAACGACGACCATCCACCATCTCCAACTCAAGCTCTCTCTCCATCGCCGGAATTCAGTTACAGGTCTGAAAGTTTCCTTTTTTAATGAAGTCATCTTCTCCTCAGCAAGCTCAGCCTCCATAGACGAAGCTCTCGAGCTCAGTGGTAGGAATTTGATGATCCACGGCTCACGCTCATCGCACGCTCAGGCGTTCTCGCGTTCCAGCCGCCGATATCCTTATTCTCCTTCGCCTCTTACGCGCCTGATGCTGCGCGACGTGGCATCGCGACTCTGTGCCAGCGGGTTCGGTCTTCTGGCATTGGCGAGAAATGATTAAGTAACCTGAACGGTTGGATCTTCACAACTCCATGATCCTTACCATCGCATGATTTATCGATTCTTATCAAACCTTCAGGCGGAAGTTATTATAGTGGCAAATGAAGCGGCTGTGGACATTCGAAACGGGTACAGCTCTATTGATTGAACCGGGGCACGTCTATCTACCGCGACTAATAGGAATCCAGATGCCTCCTTCAGGGGAAGACAATGTTCTTGTTCTCTCTGTCATGAGGTATGAGGAAGCTTTCTTAGCTATTGATCCAATGAGGCCAAATGGGTACTGCACGGTGACTGTTTGATGATATGCCTCAGAGGAATAGCTTCGCTCGGAGCAGACACGGACTGAAGGACCTGAGTATGAGGAATAAATTTTTTAGTGGAGCCCATTTCTGCTGAGATGCGAAACTGCAGTGCTTTGCAAATGCTTTATCTCGAAGTGAATGGAATTACCAGGAAGGTTTCTTAATTCTCAGGTGAATTCAGAGGTTTGAGATTTTTTTTGTCTCTTGGAGGTAATCTTTTCTTCAGTTTAGTTCCTGCAAGTATCAGTAATCTCTCGTGGGGACTTGAAGCTTTGAAATTTAAGAAGCAATAGCTTCATTGGTAGTTTGCCGGAGCAAACGATGGAGATGAGCATCTTTGATCATTCTGGACTTCAGTGGAAATAGATTCTTGGAGCCAATTCCAGTTGGTTGGAGTGATCTTTTTTCAAGCTAACTGCCCTTGGTTTGAGCAAGTAGAATTTGTCCAGCGAGTGGCTAATTGAGCTTATAGGTTTGCCGAGTTTGTAAGTCGTTACTTTACAAGAGAGCAAGCATGTTATATGGTGATGTCCCCGAAGGGTTTGAGTAGTTTGTTTCTCTAATTGTACAGTTCAACAGAAGATGGATTCAGTTTGTCTATTCCACATTAGATAAGAGCTACGGTGGCATTCATGCTTCTGCTGGTGTTTGTTTGCCCCCTTGAAGATGTAGTCATCTCCTTCTCACCGCCTTCATTCAATCCTCATCATGCATGATCGCTGCTATTGCTGAACCATCGTTACTGCCGAGGTGTAACGTGCTGGTTGCCCCACGGACGCTGCCGCTGAATCGTCACGCCAAATTACTGAGACTTTGCTGGAGGGTCACGACAGTAGGAACGAAATTATTAATTCATAATGAAAATTACTGTTTCTCTATATTTGTTGACTGCTGACAAAGCAAAGGGAGTTTCTTATATCGTCTATCATCTATGTAAACGAGTTTATTATTTCCATTTATTTGCAAATGCACGCATGCACTCATATTCTTTTGGACAAAACTTGTACAAAGTAGTTTTTTACTACGTTTCCTCGTGAGTTTTGTTTTCCATATTTCTTTTCGTTCAACTTTTTTTTTTCACATCTTTCATCCCTTCCGCAGGTGTCCTACCTATATGATATTGCATTTTGGACAATTTCAGATTTTATATATATGGTAGGTATGCAGAAATGATTTGTTCTAAGAATAACTAAAAAAGGAAAAAAAGAAGAAGAAGAAGCTATTCCAAGCTATCAAAATTTTCCTCAATGTTTTTTATGTAGCGAAGTTTGTAATCGAGACACCATTTATTGTGATATTTATGATCTTCAACAATAGAAGAAGGTACTTAGCAATGACCAAAAACATTGAAGAATTTCTGCACATTCATAACAACTTTTTGCCCATAAAGTACTCTTACTCAAATTCATGAAGATCACTAGAAATTTTGAGGACAAACTAGGTGAAGGGTGCTTGGAAGTGGCAATGAAATTGCCATCAAGATTTTAAAATAGTCCAAGGCCCATGGTCAAGATTTTATCAGTGAAGTGGCTACTGTTGGAAGAACGCATCATGTTAATGTAGTGAATGAAGGCTTGAAATAGGTTCTTGCGTATGATCTCATGTCAAATGGACTTCACTAAGGAAGGTGATAAGTTTCTTGATAACATGAAATATATAAGATTTCTTAATTACATGAAAATATATGAGATTGCTCTTGGGGTGGTGAGGGGGATTAAATACCCATGTCAGGGGTGTGACATACAAATACCATACTTTTATATCAAGCCTCACAATATTCTTTTAGACAAGAATTTCACACTAAAAGTCTCTGACATTATACTTGCGAAACTTTACTCCACTTCTAATAACATAGTAGCATTGACTGTTGCAAGGGGAATCTTGGGATAGATGGTGCTCATGTTGTTCCACAAAAACATTGGTCGTGTATTTTATAAATCAAATGTCTATAGCTTTGGGATGTTGCTCATCGAAATGGAAGGTTCAAGGAAAAATGTAAATGCCATTGTGGAACACTCAAGCCAAATTCATTGTGGGTGTTGGACCAGTCAATGAAGGAAAAAGTGTTGAAACGGAAGAAGTTGCAAAACAGGAAAGGGAGGTGATAAAAAAGATGACAATAGTTGCACTTTGGTATATTCAATTAACCTTGACCGTTGGCTCTCAATGAGCAAAGTCCTAGAAATACTTGAAGGAGATATTAGTAAAACTTCAAATGCCTCCAAAAATGCTTATTTACCCACCGGATGCACCAATGAACAATGACAAAGCCGAGATGGTTCTATAAACATTCTCAACTCCATTAAGTGCTTCAACAATTTTCACTAATTTTCTATTTGGAGGTAGCAATGAGGTTTAGAGAACCATTCTCAATTTGATCGGAAAAGATTTTTATGTACTCGTTGTTTGTGCCTGCAACCAAGTATCATGTTGGGAGGGACTTATTTTCGAGGTTGTCTTCTTCTAGCTCTTAGGTTGATGTTGTGTCCTTGTATATCTTGTGGTTTTTCTCTCTTGCATCCTCCAACAGGATAAATAAATTGGTAAGAGAGCAAGGACAAAAGCGGTGATGAAGGTAATAGACATCGAGAATTTTCCTCCCATTATGTGATTACGGCAATTTCAATTGAAAAGCTAATAATAACATGCGATCTTGCTGCTTAACGAGTTACTATCGACTTATGATTTGTCAATATCAAGAACCACTGATTTCAACTTATGAATTATCCTCCCTTATTATGTGATTTGGATAATGACAACATAAAAACTAACAATAACCGGTGATCTTGCTCCTATATGTGCCACTGCCACCATATGATTTCTCGATATAAAAAATAACTGATTTTGGCTTATATATGTATACATTTTACAAAGTGGACACCATCTATCTATGCTAGAAACATTTTTTTTTTATCAAAATGGAAAAAAAAAAGATCTTAAATGAAATAATTCAATGAAGTTTATATTTGAAAGACCTCATAATTCGTTTTAAATTTGACATGAAATTATCTACGAGTAATAATATCGAAAGATTATAATTTTCTCTTATATCACTTGGTTACGGTGATTTCAATTAATGAATTTTTAGAATTTCAAAGCATTTTAATGAAAAATCATCAACCTGGCTTATATACTCGATATCGGCCATGGAGAAAAGGGGGAGAAGGAGGTGCAACCACCTGTCCACCTAAAAAAGGTAAGAAAAATCTCAATTACGAACCTGAAGTAGAGATATCACAACAGATGGGTAACGTACCTGATTTTGAGACCATCACAGCTCTTTTGTGGCAGATCTGGAAGGCCGAAATCATCTTATCTTTCGCCATCAACCGACGAAGCCGGACCAGCTCGTTGATTCCGCTTTGGCTCTCGCTCACCCGCATCTTACGGTTCGAATCCGACTCGCAGCAGCAACGAAAAAAGGGGCATTAAATCGCCGAACCCTAATAATACCCGGATCCCACCGATGCGGGGCACGATCAAAGTGAATATCGATGGTGCCTTTCCTATTGCAGAAAATTTGGGCGCGATCTCCAGCGTCGCACGGGATCATCAGGGCAGTCTGCTCGGCGGCTTCACCAACAGTGTTCCGGCAACTTCTGCACTTGAAACGGAGACTCAAGCCTTTTTATATATGCTAAAAGATCTTCTTCAACACGGACATCATCACTCTGACCTGATTATTGAATCCGACTGCCTCCTTCTGGTTGAAGCAATCACGCACGAGCGCCTCCCTCCGTGGGAATGTCGTGCCCTTCTTTCCGAGTGCGAAGCGATTTTGCCCTCTTTTTTGAATCTGAAAGTGCAGCACTGCAGACGCTCGGCAAATGCCCTAGCTGACTGGGCTGCGAAAGCCCACGGTCGAGGTTCACTCTCTGCGAATTGGGCCTCTGCTCCTCCTCCCTTGTTGTTAGATCTAATATGTAATGAAGCCCTGTTAGCGGGTTGTACTCTTTTCCCTACTTAATGAGGAATATCGTATATCTTCTGCCCAAAAAAAAAAGAACCTGAAGTAGACGCATTTAAAAAAAAAAAAAAAAAGATTAGAATGAAGTTTGTTTTAAATAGGAATTCGGAGTAACCAACACAGTTTCAAATGAGTGAACTGTTGTCCGGCCAAATTTTCAATCGGCGGATAATTTCATCCAAAATTGATGATTTTACCTCCAGATTTATGTTGAACAACTGTATGAACTAGAGGATCGTTACCTTGAACAACAATGGTTGAGCAATTTTCGTCCAAAATTTCCCCTTTTCCTAGGGGAGGAATGGGGTGAGCCCTCGACCTCCCGCTTTTCTTTCTCCACTCGCAGCGCTCGCCATCTTCTGCTTCGGTCCCTCGCTCCGCAACATCCTATTCCCCCAGGTCGTCCCTTTTGCTGAATTCGAGTCAACCGTCCAGAGTCGAATCGAGAGCACCATTACTTCACGTACAGTGCCGCCGCGTCTACTCATCATCTAATGTCTAGTTCGAATCGGGTGAGTGACTCTCAGAGACAAATTGTCAAACAGTTCGTGTCCTTGAATGCAATTTGAATATTTGATTGAACTCCTTGTTATACTCCTTGTTAAAGTCTTTCCTTTTCGGGGGCGTTCTATGTGTTATTTCGACAACTCGTCTTTACGAGAGAGAGAGAGAGAGAGAGAGAGACCGAACCTCTCGTGACCTGAGACTTGGATTTGAGGCTGAAGTCTATCGGTTCGCTGTGGGCTCGTGTTCCAATTTGAAATCTGTTGGGCTCGTGTTCCTATTTGGTTGCGAAATGCCCTTCTGTGTTAGCAGCAGATGAAATCGATCCCTTTATACTCTTCATGCGTGACAATTTAGATGAAATGGTCGACCCGATACCGCTGAAGCGTCTCTTTATGTCAACTGAGCTGCGTTTCTTAGTCGGATTCGAGGAAAAGGTTAATTTGTTAATTTGGTTGCGTTGATTCTCGTAAATCAACATTGGAATACATTTTTATATTTGCTGATGGAGCTATATCCTAGAAAAGTGCAAAATAGATGTTGATTGTTAAGGCTACCTCACATGGTGTGTGATTGAAAAATTTCGTAGTGTGGCATAGAGTTGTGGATTTCATTGCTAGGCTAATAAGAATATTTTGTGACAATTTAGCTATAGTTTTCATGACTAAGAACCAAAAAAATAATAGTTTGAGCAAACATATCGATATTAAGTATTTAGCCATTAACGAATATATTAAAGAGAATAAAGTGGTTATAGAACACGTAAGTATCTGATTGATGATAACCGATTCTTTAACTAAAGGCATGCCACTACTGAGTTATAAGAATAATGTATTCAGAATATGCATTGGTCCAATTATGTAAAATTTTCTTTATATAGAAGAATTTGTAAGACTTCTATCCATCTGTAATGTTTTTCTCAATACAATTGTATACATTCAGTTATTCTGAGAGAAACAATTATGTTTGACTTGTAGTAAACATAATGTTTATTCATTAAGTTATATTATCACATATGAGCTGGTGAAATGCATTGTGATACACGGAAGATACTACTTGCTTTAAGAGGACTCATCGTCGTGATTCATGTGTTTTATTTCAGCATGAATTTTAAGTGACTTTAGGTTAATATTTCATTTGATGGAATATTGGGATTAAGTAGGAGAATTTTATAATATATTTTATTATTCTCAATGTGATCCAAATTTTGTTTTTCCAATTGATCTCGATTTATTACCCAATTTATTACCCATGTTTATTACGTGATAGTTATCTATTAATATGTTATCATAATGGTCTTGATGGAATACATTGGTAGTATAAGAAACGAAATAAAACGTTAGTCGTTTAGTCCAAATCTTATCATTATAGAAAAAACACACTATCACATTTGATGAGTATTGATTAATGGAACATGACATACAGATCTGGTGTTTCCATTTTTGTAGATCGATCATGCTTCATGCATCTGTTTTAGGTTTTAGGATTTTTCTGCATTTGGAGATTTTCATCAATGGTTGGAGGTATGTCAATCTTTATATTTCCAAAAATCAACCTCAAATTTTGTACGAATTTATAAATTGGGATCATCAGTTTTTATTTAGATTTAGTCTTACGGAAAAGACATAAGAAATTATAGCAGACTAGAACAAATTGTTGGACTCGTCTAACAAGCAACAAAATTATTGTTGCATTCAAAAGAACATAGGACTGGAGGCATATAACATGGTTTCATGGTTATTGCGTCAAAACCGATATACTATCTCATGAGTCATGACATGGAGAATAAGAAGTTTTGAGGCAAGCTAGTCTTTTATTTTTGATCTCGTTCCTCCAAACTGTACATCAATCATGCTATGATCGTGACTCGTGCAGTGAAGAAAGCAGATGTAGAAGAAGGGAGGAGGAAAAAAAATGAAGAAGAAAATAAGAAAAAAGGATAGTGTATGAGAAGGAAGTGATGGGGGGAGTGGAAGCGAGACTGATTTATTTGGTGATGGGATGTGGAATCAACAATTGCGAGGAGAGAGCGGAAGGACCCGGTGAAAGAGGAGAAAGATCTCATATGAAACAATTTTTTTTTGAATTTTCAAGATGCGTTGTATAAGTAGGTGGAGTTTGGGTCCATCCTTTGAAAATTCAAATCTACGGGTGGACTCAAACCTCGCCTACTAAATTTGAGTTTTTAACCTCAATCTTTTGAATTTTCAATGGGTGTAAATTTTCAAATTTTCAAGATGCGCTGTATGAGTAGGTGAAGTTTGAGTCCACCCATTGAAAATTCAAATTTACGTAAGTAGGTGAAGTTTGAATCCACCCATTAAAAACTCAAATTTAGTAGGTGAGGTTTGAGTCCACCTATAAATTTGAATTTTCAATGGGTGGACCCAAACTTCACCTACTTATATAGCACATCTTGAAAATTACACCCATTGAAAATTCAAAAGATTTTGATGATCAAACCATCGCGAAGCTGAACATTCCTAATGTTGACGGTATCAAATCTAAATTAGACATTATTTAAACCTCGTTTAATTGATAGCCACAGCTATGCCTCCACTAACTGAAAAGTTTAGCATGTATTCCTCATATCAATTTTATTATTGTAGATCAGTACATACCGTCGGACTGCACTTGTCTTCAATAATGGACATCTATCCCATGCACATTGTCAGTTGCCACCTCTTAGGATATATTCATTGTCAACAAAACCGAGGATCAATTATCCTCTAGACATTGATATTGTTGAGGGTATGTAGTAAAAATTCAATATCTTTCACTTAGGGAGATAGATAAGAGGGAGCTCAAATTCGAGCAAGTTAGCATATCCAATTGGATCTATCTTCCTTTAAGAGTTTAAGCTAATGAATTATAAGCCAACTAAAATATATTAACTACTTTACATTATACAAATTTTCCTATGAGATTTTCTCTAATACAACTCACACATGTATCCTAATAGATATTCTTAGTGTACGACCTGTTGTTTAAGTATTATCTTAAGTTTGGGAATACCGCATTGCATTACTACATTCTATAAATAAATGTCATTGGAGAAGAGATAAGAATAAAATATTTCGATGTATGCTAAGATGGGTTCATCGTACTACACCATATCAATGTGCTACAAAAAATAGAAATAATTAAAAATAAAAATTATTGTCGTGACATAAAAAAATAATTTTGAATATTCCATGAGAGTGAATAGGAGGAAAATAGAAAAAATTTCTTCACCTCCCTCCTTTTTCCTCTCTTCTGCCTCTCCCAAACAAAAGCATTGAGGTAGTATGCCCTGCACATGCGTAAAAGTGTCAAATTAACCGTATAACTTTCTTGATATTTCCCAATAACAGATGGGGCGGGAATCCTCGGATGCCCATTTAGTGAGTCCTTATTATAGCCTATTTTCCAATCTAATTGTATAAGAATTCTCATTGCATTTCAGTTTGTGATGGTTATATTTCTGCATATTATCACATTGTCATTCTAATCTATTTAAGTGTCGAAAAAACATAATAAATCATTGTAGACAAGAACAGGTAGTTGGATTTATCTAACAAGCAATGGACTTATCGTTGTCCTCAAAAGATCGGATGAGCGGACTTATATAACATGGTTTCAAGTTATTGTGTCAAAATTGATGTACTATATCGTGGCATGGGGACAAGTTGTTATGAGGCAAGCTAGTTTTGTTTTGATCTTGTTCCTCAAAACAACGCATCAATTTTCCCATGATCGTGACTCGCGTGGTGAAGAAGGGAGTTGGGGAAGAATAAGGGGAGATAACAAACAAAGAAGAGGGGGAGGAGAAACAACACAAGTGTTAGAAATTTTGTATGGCGCTCATTTAAGGGTGGGAATTTTTTTTTTCGATCACTTAAGTATTATAATTTTAAAAAAATATTTATTTGAGTACCATAACTTTTAATAGATCATTAATGACCATTGTTTTTTAAATAGTTCACCAAAGTGCTAAAAACCGAAGCACTTGTGGTTAACGTTTTTTAAAAGTTCTGAGACTCAAGTAAATGATTAAAAAGTTTTATGACACTTAAATGATCAAAAAAAGTTATAATTCTCAAGTGAACGTCGTATGAAATTTATGATACTTGTGCTGCCTTTTTCTAGTTGACTTGTTTGTTGAAGGGGTGTGGACCCAACAATTATGTGAAGGAAGAAAGATCAAATGGGACTTCGTCTTGGATGGTTAGGGGGGTCTCAATCAAGGTTAGCCGCCGCGCCATGCCCAAGACTGACTTTGGGTTGGGTCAACCTCTTTGATTTCTTGACCTGATTGCAATTATTCCGTTGGCTGACTTGAGCTTTCTATAGGATAAGGTGACTCCAAGTCTTCAATCAAACAAGGTTCATCCAAACTCTTTTCATTCTTCTCATAGGGTGCCTCTCCACATACACCAAGCAATTCTTTACCTATTCCTCTTTGCCCAAAGAAAAACAGAGACATGAATAATGCTCTCAGCTCCATGAATATCTATCAAGTCTTGCTACTTATTCTTCTTCTACTGCAAGTGATGACTAGCAATGCTAGGCCAAGCAATCGACGATGCACTTCATCTTGTGGTGATATTCACAATATAAACTATCCGTTTCGACTGAAGAGCGATCCAAAGGGATGTGGCATTTCGAATTACGAGCTGACTTGTGAAGATAATCGCACTTTTCTATACATCCATGATGGCCGATACTATGTGCAGTCTATCGATTATTCCGTTAGTGAAATCAGATTGGTTGATGACGGGCTACAAAAGGATAACCGCTCATCTCTCCCCCGTCATTCATTTGTGTGGGAGATCATAAACTCCGGTCAGATCTCATCTCGCACGATTAAAGGCGGGTCATACTACATCATTGATGGTGCTGCATTGGTCATGGTGAATTGCTCAAAGCCGGTTAGTTCTCCATTTTACATTGGTACCGGTTCGTGCATTAAGGGTTCATACTCATCCAACATGTCATCAAATTGGAAGTTGTATGTTTTGGTCAATCCAAAAGCTTTGGGTGTTAGGGATTTTTGCATCATTAGCAGTTGGACGTGGGTATCGCATGACTTTGAGCCTTACAGGCAGATTAATGTGAGCTCCTACAACTACGAGCTAATCCATAACATCATGGCCGATGGATTCACTCTCTCCTTTAGTCGTATACCGAAGAAAACTTCCTATTGCTACTTTGATTTCTATGGCTACTTTCACCTCCATAACTACTTTCATTCCGATAGATTTCATCTTTACAGCTTATACGGAGGTCAGGTTTGCGGATCCAAGCTTTACTTCAACGGTAAGCACCAATTGCCAGATAATTTTACCATAATTTTGCATGATTCTGCACATTTTCGCTTGCTACTTTCTCTTCAAAACAAAAAATGAAAGGAATATTTATTATCCAAGAAAATTATGACAAAACGTACAAGATAGTGTACATCAACGTCGTGTATTTGAAAGGTTTTGGGAAGTTGGTATTACTTATTAATATCGAATTAAAGGAGTTGCAGGATTTGTGGAAAGAGACAAGGAAAAAGAAGAAGTGATAGTAGAAAGCCACCCCCAAACAGACCCACATCGACTGACATGTACATGCGTCTAGATTATAATTCCTTTCACAAAAGGTGGTCGGAACTCCAATTATATTTTAAAAAAAAAAAAGATTATTGTGCCAGCAATTCAATGGCTAGTTTTTTGCTGTCCTAGAGTTTACGTTTTTTTCTTAATTAGTCACTTAACTAATAATATGAGAGACACTCGTTAACATTCCTTAATAAATTGTATTCATGCATCCATAGGAGGAACAAAATTATTAATTAAATCATTGTTTCTTTATATTTGTTGACCACTAACAAAGCGAAAGGAGTTTCTTCTATCGTCTATCATTTATGTGAAACGAAACTTATTAGTTTCATCGATTTGCATATGCACACATCCCACTTCTTATATTCTCCTGGACAAAGTAGGTTACTACTATTCTGTTTCATCATGAGTTTTACGTTCCAAACTTCTTTTCCTTCAATTCCTTTTCACACAATTCATTCCTTTCACAGATGTCCACGATGATATTGCAATATGGACAACTGCAGATTTTATAGTACTACTAGGTAAGCCGCAATATTTTATTCTTACAATAATTGAAAAAAAAATATATGTTAATCTATCAAAATTTTCTTTAGTGTTTTTCTGTGTAGCGAAATTCGTAATCGGGATGCCATTTGTTGCAATATTTCTAATGTACACGTACAAAAGGAGACATTTAGCAATGGACAAGAACGTTGAAGAATTTTTGCAAGCTCATAATAACTTTTTGCCCATAAGGTACTCTTACTTGAATATTAAGAAGATCTCTGGAAACTTCAAATACAAACTGGGTGAAGGGGGGTATGGTTCTATGTACAAAGGAATGCTCAAAAGCAGGAACGAAGTGGCCATCAAGATTTTGAAGAAATCTAAGTCCCATGGCGAAGATTTTATTAGTGAAGTGGCTACAATTGGAAGAATTCACCATGTTAATGTAGTGCAACTCATCGGTTTTTGCTTTGAAGGCTCAAAACAAGCTCTTGTGTATGATCTCATGATAAATGGATCCTTGGATAAACACATTTTTCCTAAGGAAGGTACTAAGTTTCTTGATTACATGAAATTGTATGAGATCGCTCTTGGGGTGGCGAAAGGGATTGAATATTTACATCGGGGGTGTGATATGCAAATACTACACTTTGATATCAAGCCCCATAATATTCTTTTAGACAAGAATTTCACTCCGAAAATTTCTGATTTTGGACTTGCGAGACTCTATCCTTCGAATCATAGCATAGTTTCATTGACTGTTGCAAGAGGAACACTAGGATATATGGCGCCTGAGTTGTTCTACAAAAACATTGGTGGGGTGTCTTATAAAGTGGATGTTTACAGCTTCGGGATGTTGCTCATGGAAATGGCAAGCAGAAGGAAGAATATAAAGGCAAAAGCAGAACACTCAAGCCAAATTTATTTTTCCTTATGGGTGTATGACCAAGTCACTAAAGGTACCAATGTTGAAATGGAAGAATTTGTAGAAGAGGAAAGGAAGGTCATAAAAAAGATGATAATAGTAGCACTTTGGTGCATACAATTAAATCCTGACCATCGGCCACCAATGAGTAAAGTCCTAGAAATGCTTGAAGGAGATATTAGTGAATTTCAAATGCCTCCAAAACTGCTTATTTACCCACCCGATGTGCCAATTAATAATGACAAAACCGAGACGGAACTAGAAACATTCTCAATGTCATCGAGCTCTCCGGTAATTTCAGCTGGTTTCCTTTTTAGAGATAGTAATGATGTTTAGAGAAACCATGCATAGTTTGATTGTAAAAGTTTTGTGTATTTGTCCACATTCTAGTATTATGTTGGTAGAGACTTGAGCTAGTTTAGCTCGACACTAATTACTTTTGATATGGTCTTCTTGTGGTCCTTAGCTTAATGTTGCATTACTGTATTTCGTACAGTTTTACTCTCTTTCATCCTCCTTAATAATAAAAAAAATTGGTTAGATAGCAAGAATCGAATAGAGGAGAAAGGTGATGGACATTGTGAATTTTAATTCCTCATTTGTGTGGTTTTGGATATTCCCAACAATAACTCGTGATCTTGCTCCTTAACGTGCTACTACCTGCATATGACTTCTTGATATAATAAACAACTGATTTTGACTTATAAATTCATTTCCTTATAAAAATAACTTACTCTAAGCCAATAACAATTTCTTCAATGCTTTTTTGGATAGCGAAATTTGTAATTAGGATGCTATCTGCCATGATATACTCGGTCATTTCATTCAACTTGGCTGGGCTGCAGCGGCATGGCACCTGCCATGATAGCGTCTTCCCCTAAGCTTTATGAGTTCGAGGTATGCCCTTTTACAGGAGGGATTCTGGCGCCGGCTTCCTTAAGTGAAGAGACAAAGTCATTTTGTTCTATCCCTTAGCTTGAAGTTTGAAGGAAATGGTCGACACCCAGTTGAATGAAATGACCGAGTATTCCCCGCTTCAATGTTAAAGCAACAAGAAAAGTGGCTCATATCTTTATGCATCTGTATGACTTGATTACAAAGGAATCCACCTTGAATCGATGGCAAAGTTTCTTCGGTTGCTCTCATATTTTTCTGTTATTTGACCTGAAATCTCAGAAAATAATCCTGTCAATGTCCATGAGGCATGAAGACCTTATTGGCCGTTGTGCAAATCAAGATGATTTCCTACTTATTGAACAGGAATGGCCAGAATCAGTGAATTAATTGGTCAGGAAAATCATTTCACCAATAGAAAACACAACACATAATAACTGAGATTCAGCTCTCTTTGGTTCGTTCTTTGATTGAATTACATTATTTCCACAAATGTTATGATTAGGATAACCACAAAGGACATATCCATAGTAAAAAAATACTGAAGATTGATTATCATCAAGGGATCTGCATAAGGCATGGATATATGCATAACAGGTGCCATTGGCAACTTCATTCTTTCTCTTAATGACTTGACACAGGTTAGGCTTTGGAAAGGCGTGTTGCAAGACACCTTAAGAGGGAGTAGCCATAATGCTTTGATGGTGGAAAATAACCACTGCAAGCTAATAAATGCTCTGCGAGATTGCAGTGATCATTGAGTTATGAAAACTCATTGTAGTAAGGTCTGGACATTGATATTCTTAGTGCGTGGCCTCATTATATAACCTTTCTTGAGTATAACTATATGTTTAGTGACCCAGCCTTGCATCTCTACATTCTGTAAGTATATGTCATAGGAGAAGAAGTAAGAACAGAATTCTGATGCATGCTAACATGGTTTCATGATGCTATGCCAAAACTAATGTACTATGTGGTAACATGGAGAAAAACTGTTGTTTTGATATTAAGTTGCAAAAATGAAAAGTGGCACACCCAGTCCACGCAAGAAATAGCAGTTGATAACATACGACCTGTGACTAGTTCAATTTGGTATCATCCTGGGTGTTCTGCCTGGAAGCATCTGTTTCTTATCAGCTGTCCTAAAAGGGACTGGCCTTTGACTGCTCTGACCATATGGTACTCTTCATCTTAGCAAGGACGTCAATTCTGATATAGAGGAAGAAAATAGAAATGTTGCCACTGAGGATTGTGTAAATTGTAATGCAACAATCATTCTTTTAGGGAAGCTACTGACATAATTGGAGCATCTCTGATAGACACCGACTTCTAAAGTATATCAGTTCTTCACTAGAACATGATGCAAGAAAATATTTCTGTCATTAGAGATGAATCTTTCTGAAAATTCCATCAAAAATCTTATCCCAGTTGCTCTATAAATTTATTACTATAAAAGCGCCTTGGAAAGATTAATTTCAGTCCTCGATATGAGATTCCACAATTTAGGGGCTAAAGATCTCTTATATCCTTAGTCATTTACATCATATCCACCAAGTTTTAAGCATGGTTGTGAGATCTCTTTGAGTTGTCTTAACAATATAAAACTGATCATTATCATGGAAAAGGATCCAGGAGCCAGAAGAGATTCATGGAAAAATGTCCCCAATTAAAAGGTGTGTAAAGGACAATTTGGGCACAAATTGCGTATCGATCCTGCTCACTGAAGAACTGCATATTGACACAGCGATGAACTTAATTTGAGGTCATGCGACACAGATCGCTCCCCATCATCTTGAACTTTCTCCATCACAATGATGTAAATACAGGTAAAATTCTATGCAAGATCTCTTTGTTTTTCCTTATATTGAACAAGCTACAATGCTAGATATGAAGTATCTCTGCTTATTCTTTAATTTTGCAACAATTTTCTTCTCTGTGGACAAACCTGTTCTCCCTGGATTTTCCTGGTCATATAATGTCTAGAGCTTTGGGATTCTTTTTTTGTTCTTTGTGTTTTCTTACATAGTTCTGCAGTTGTTCGAGTAAAGGCAAGGTTAATTGATGTTAATTCAACATGTTCAACGGTTAGCACAGTAACAGACGAAGAACTTTCACGAGAACTGATAAGTTATGGGAATATTAGGGAGTGCTTGTACTTTTTAAGCTCATTTCTCTGCCTGACTGTTACTCATATCGATTGAAATTTTTAGTTTGTCAGTGAGCTGTGAGGAATACATTTTTTCACAAAGGCCATTTTAGAATTTATCTGAAGATGATGAAACAATGTGCTCATGGGTATAAACAAATGTCGAGAATGGAAAAAATTTCCCCTTCTTGTCTGCAATGATTGCTTATATTTCTGTGACGCTCAAATAGATTAAAATCATAATGCAATAATCTATAGAAATGTAATTATCAGAGACTGAAATACCATGAGAATTCATGTACAACTAGAGTAGAACATAGGCTAGCATAAGGACTCATTGAATGTGCAGGTATCTTTTTTGGTTTTGCACTGTCTGTTGACTAAAGATCTGAGAAGCTAACCATAGCAAATTATGAGCTGCCCCACTGGGCTAAAGATGAAGAGCACATCAACGTGTTTTTCATATCCTCATCACCACTCACCACAAAGTCATCTCCTCAAAATCCAATCAAACTATAAAGCTTATTGTATTTATTCCCCTGTTGCAATCAAACATATGAGACCTTTTATTTGGTCCCAAAGCAAAATCTAATGGACTAAAGAGAGTGAAAAAATAATTTAAAAAAAAAAAAAAGAGAAGATGAGGGATCATTAATAAAGTAAATGGGGTCAACCAGCTTTTGTTGATCAAGGGCCCGATAAACGCAAAAAGTCTCAAGAGCAACAAGAAAAAAGGGGGAAACTTCTCTAATTTTAAATGTCTCTGCTTTCCAGTCTATAATATCCTTTTCAAGATCTTGAACCTGAAGATTTGTTGGATCCAGTATGGCTTTGTCAAGCCGAAATTGCTCGATTGTAAGAATTGAAATGGTTGACTTGGGATTGACTTGTGTCACCCCTCGAACCGCATTGGTTATCTAATGGCTGAGCTTTAGCACGTTGTCTACCGTGTCCTAGGCACGATGCTTCTAATGATAAACACACTTATCAAATTTGCTACAGATTTACTGCTTGAGCCGCCATGCCTCAAATATGCTTAAGACTTAAAGGGGTAAGATAGCCTCTAACTATCGTTTTGGTGAGTGGTCAATGTATTAGTACAGTCTAATATAGTAAATGTTTTTGAAAAGTTTCTAAGAATGGATTGATAAGGATTTACTAATTATCTTACATAAATGAGGAAATAGCCTATTTGATTAAGGTAATATTTTGGTTACATTCTAATAGGAACATATATATAAAGTCCTTTTTTCTGTTCAATTCACATAATGCATTTTGTATATAAAGTATAATCCTTATTTTCAGAATGCGTGGAAGGTCGGGAACAGGAAGGCGCAGGTGAGGAGCAGCATTGGGAGGAAGAAGAGGAAATTAGGGGGTGGGAGTGAGGATGGGATTGTGGGTGGGAAGAAGAAACTTAAGGTTTTAGCCTCTGTGTTCACCATTGTTTATACTTTCTTTCGTTGCTTTTGCAAATGGTCATCATGTGCTGAGTCTCGACAAAGTAGTATTAGTAAGCATCTTTCTCTCGCCACTCTCTCTTTGTTTATGTGGTTTCATAACATTTACTTTTATTGATATCTTAAAAATATTTATCTTGTGATACATTTTTTTAACATTTGTAATTACCAAGTAAATGCAAATGCAACATCTGGTTGACATTATGTAAAAGTTTAGGAACTATTAGTGGCTCTCAGAGACAATTCAGAGACAATTCATCAAACAGTTGATGTCCTTGAACGCAGTGTGAAATATTTGATCGAACTCCTCTTAAAAGTCTTGCCTTTTCAGGGGCTCTGTATGTGTTATTTCAAGAACTGGGGCTCAACGAGAGAGAGACCGAATCTCTCTTGACCAGGGACCCGGATTTGAGGCAGAAGTCTATCTGTTCGTTGCGGGCTCGCGTCGCCTCTTTGAAATTGGTCGGAATCAGTGGCCTTCAGCTCTGCCATTTGGTTGCGAAATGCCTTTCGGTGTTGGCAGCAGGTGAAATCGAACCCTTTATACTCTTCGTGCGCGACCAATTAGATGGAAAGGTTGACCCAATGCAGCTTAAGCATCTCCTTATGTCAACTGAGCCGCGATTCCTAGCTGGATTTGAGGAAAAAGTTAATTTGCTGACGACAAAGGGGATTCCTAGAGAAAAGATTGTTCATGTTCTCAACAATGTGAATTTAACGAAGGCTTTGTCTCTTAAGCCGTTTGAAGAAATTGAAAGGCTCCTTAATTTCTTGAACTGCTATGGTGGGGTTGATTTGATTGTGAGGCATCCCCCCATTCTTAACTTCGATATGGATACCCAATTGATTCCGAGAGTGGAGTTTCTCCTAGAACTTAGCGGAGGAGATGAGGATGCAACTGGCGGGGCGGTGTTGCGCAAACCGCCTACCTTTCGAAATATCGTGTGGAGCACTTGGAAAGCCATGTAGAGTTCTTGAGGTCATTTGCGGGATTAGATGATCAAGAAATATTCAGGATCATTCTTGTGTTTCCTAACATTGTTAGTGCGAGCAGGGAGAGGAAATTGCGTCCCAGAATTAGTTTTCTCAAAGAATGTGGACTCAACTCCAATGAGATTTTCAAGTTCTTGACAAAAGTCCCTTTGTTTTTGGGTCTATCTTTTGAGGGGAACATTGCTTAAAAACTGGGTTTTTGGTGAAGATTGTTAAAGATAGTGATTTGAAGACATGATCTCGGCAATACATAAGGAAAAAGAAATTAAAAACGAAGCTCATGACGAGGTGCTCTGCTGATGAACCTCTTCTGGTGATGTTGTGCTCGTGGCAATGAGGAAGAAGTGCAGAAGATAGTAAATTCAAAACTCATGACCGACATGAAGAGAGAGATTGTTCTTCAAGAGCCTAAAGACTTTAACAGGAAATACACGTGTTCTAATGCATTAGGGTGGTTAGTTTGTTAGATGAGTAATCGAAGTTGTTAAGTTGGTTGAAGAGTTTCTGTTTTATCTTCTTCTTCCTCGAGTCTTCAACATGCTGCGATGTACTCTGTTTTTCAATATATAAAAAACAGAGGATAGAGAGAGAGAGAGAAATATAGAGATGAAGTGAGATTGTATTACATAAGAGATGAAAAGCTCTCGGTGAATACATTTTTTGTTCTTCGATTCAAGTAAAAACAGAAGTTCTTTCTCTTCTACATTCTTGTGTCTTGTTCTTGATTTCTTCACATGGTATCAAAGCTTTCCTGAGAGCTCGAGTTTCTTCTACTGTACTGCTCGAAGTTTTTCATGGAGTTTGTGTAATCCATTTCGCCTGAGTGATCCAAACGACAACAAGAAGTTCAAAGAACAGAATCTGAGGTGTCTATTCGATAGTAATCAAGAAAGCACATTCTCAAAATCTTCTGGAATACAGTATGACAGCAAGGATGCAGAAATATCCTTTTCCGATTCATGTCAATATAGGCAATTTTGTTACAATAAAATTAGCTGAAGATAACTTCCTACTTTGGCAAGCACAGTTTCACAGGTTCTTGCAAAGTCAGGATCTCTTTGGATTCATTAATGGCAAAACACCACCACCACCAGCTCAAATGATGCAGGTTGAGATTGAAGGTAATGAAACAGAAGTGGTGAATCCTGATCATACAGATTGGATGAAGACTGATCAATTAATCTCATCTTGGATAAGTGAAGCAGTATCCGAGAACATTTTAAGCTTGATCATTGGGCTAGAGATTTCATATGAGGTATGGCAGACTCTTCTTAATCGCTTCACACAAAAGTCTATGGCAAAAGAGTTCGAACTAAGAGGAAAATTGCAAGCATGTCAGAAAAGAGATAGAACATTGAATGCTTATCTTCGAGAGTTCAAAACTATTTGTGATCAACTTAATGCCATTGGAAAACCTGTTGATGAGATAACCAAGATGTTTGGAGTTCTCGAGGGATTAGGTTCAGAATATGAAAGTTTCAGAACAACAATGTATTGCTTAAAACCTCGGCCTGATTATGATGAGGTTATCTCTCAGCTCGAGAGATTTGAAACTAGGCTACGGACTTACTCTGTGAATCAATATAACCCTAATCTAGCCTACTACGGCCAAAGAAAGTCTGCTGGAGTTGTGCAAAACTCTAACTTCAGGAACCAAAGAGGAAATAATCGAGGAGGATATGGCTATGGCAGAGGACATGCAATGAGTGCTAGAGATTGTGGTAATGACTTTGCTGACACAGGAAGAAATCAACACTACAGAATGAATAATATGAATCTGAACCAAGAAGATGAGATTAACAAATCACCACACAACTGGTCTAACTATGGACAAGCGTTCAGACCATATGCAAATCCTGCACAAAAGTATCAAGCCACTAAGTCATATCCACCACAAAGTGCAGCATCTGATCAGAGTATGCCGAATGCCAAAATAGCAAATAATAGTCTATTAGAATGCCAAATTTGTAAAAGACCAGGACATACAGCACTTCGATGTTGGTATCGATTTGATAATTCATATCAAGCAGATGAAATACCAACTGCTCTAGCAGCAATGCACATTGAAGACTCTCATGGCACTTAATGGTATCTTGATACATGAGCCTCAGCTCATATCATGGCAGACCCTGGTATGCTTCAATACTACTCTTTATATAGTGGAACTGATACTGTTATGATAGGAGATGGGTCTAGTTTATCAATATCCTATGTTGGTAATGGCTTATTGCATACAAAAATTGGCTTGTTACCACTGAATGATGTACTGATAGTCCCTGAAATCAAGAAAAATCTCCTATTTGTTTCGAAGTTAACAGATGATTATTCCTGCTCTTTTATTTTTGACAAACATGGGGTATATCTGAAGGACACCTGCAACAATTCAACAGTGAGGCTAGGAAGGAAAGTCAAGGGACTGTATCAAGTCGACCCTAAAGTCACAGAAGCTTTCTTCACTCAAATTCAAAAAGAAGTAGGAGAAGATTTGTGGCATCAGAGGCTGGCACAAACCAGTTTAAAAACAGTGAAGTACTTGCAGAGTCAGCACCTAATTCAATGTAATTCAAGAACTCAAAGTATATGTAGCAGTTGCCAGATTGCTAAGAGTTCAGCTTTACCCTTTCCTATGTCAGACTATACAGCTAATGCTCCCCTAGAAATGATACATTGTGATGTTTAGGGACCCTCACCAGTTCAGACTTTTTAAAAATTTCGATACTATGTCATTTTTGTAGATAATTTCTCTCGATATAGTTGGTTATATCCAATGAAATAGAAGTAAGATGTCTATGATATCTTTGTCATGTTTCAAAAGCACGTCAAGAATCAATTTGATCATAAGATCAAACTCTTTTAGTGTGATGGAGGAGGAGAGTTCACTAGCAACAAATTTCAGAACCATTTACAACAATGTGGAATTAAACAGAACATCTCCTGTCCTTATACACCAGAACAAAATGGACTCTCTGAAAGAAAACATCGACATGTGGTCGAGCTAGGAATGGCAATGCTGTATCATGCCAAAGTACCCTTAAAATACTGGGTAGATGCTTTTATGACAGCAAATTATATCATTAATTTGCTTCCTACATCAAAACTTCATATGCATTCACCCGACGGTAAGTTGTACCGACAAAAACCAAGCTATACACATTTAAGGGTCTTTGGATCTGCTTGTTACCCTTGCCTCAGGCCATATGCACAACATAAGCTTGATCCAAGATCTCTTACATGCATATTTTTGGGGTACAGTGAAAGACATAAAGGATATCGATGTCTTCTACCTACTAATGAACATGTCTATGTTAGTCGTCATGTGGTCTTTGATGAGACAATTTTTCCTTTCACCTCTCGACTACCAGCTGAATATCATCAAGGTATAGACTTATACAAACAGTGGATAAATGAAGTAACTTTTCTAGACGCTACAGCTGCAGCACATGTTCAGCCTAAATCCAATGAACATATGGGACATCTACAAGATACTGGATTGATACAGAATATCTACACTCCTGTCTTAGCTTCCACTGAAACACCACAAATACATACTGAGGAACTAGTATGCTCTATGCCAGTATCCACTCTGTCACCAGAAATCGACATTGAACAAAGCAGCTCTTCAAACAACACACAAGGTATAGTGTATGTTCATCCTATGCAAACCAGATTAAAGTCTGGCATAGTCAAACCGAATCCTAAATATGCGTGCTTGGCTGATTATAAAGTTCCTCTCAAACCAAAAACGGTCAAATCAGCACTAACAGACAGAGGATGGTGTCAGGCAATGCAAGATGAAATGGATGCCTTATACACAAATTAGACATGGAACTAGTGCCTCGCACTGATCATATGAATGTCATAGGATGTAAGTGGGTGTTTAAAACCAAACTCACAATAGATGGTCAGCTTGATCGACTCAAAGCTAGACTAGTAGCTAAAGGGTTTCATCAAGAAGAAGGTATTGATTTCACAGAGACCTTCAGCCCTGTCATTAAACATGCTACTATTCGAATTGTCCTGTCTGTGGCAATGACAAAGCATTGGCCAATTCATCAGCTTGATGTTAAGAATGCTTTCCTACATGGCAATTTGAATGAAACTGTGTATATGCAACAGCCACCGGGTTTTATACATCCTCAAAAGCCTCATCATGTATGTCTGCTTAAGAAATCCTTGTATGGCCTTCGCCAAGCACCATGAGCCTGGTTCGATAAATTCAGTAACTTTCTACTTGAGAATGGGTTCTCGTGCAGCACCACTGATCCCTCATTGTTTGTGTTTCATCATGGCTCAGACGCCATACTATTATTACTCTATGTCGATGACATTGTACTCACTGGAAGCTCAACTTCCTTACTTTCCCACTTGATCCATCTACTGAGTCTTCAATTTCATACGAAGGATCTTGGTCTCCTACATTACTTTCTGGGCATTGAGGTTAAACAAACTTCACAGAACCTATTCCTTTCTTAGACTAAATATGCTCTTGATCTACTTACTCGAGCTAATACGAAAGATTGCAAACCTATTTCTACTCCTCTCTCATTACGGCCTGTCACCATGACAGCTGATGACACATTATTGAAGCATCCTCTTGAATATCGAAGTCTTGTGGGTGGACTTCAGTACTTACTATCACTCGTCCAGATATTGCTTATGCCACTAATCTTCTCTATCAGAAGATGCAGCAGCCCACATTAGGAGATTTTTACAAACTCAAAAGGGTTCTTCGATATGTGAAAGGCACTGTTGATCTTGGTCTAACAATTCATTCTAATAGCTTCATGCATTTGTATGGTTTTGATGATGCTAATTGGGCAGGGTGTAGTACTACAAGGCGTTCTACCATTGGTTTTTGTACATACCTTGGCTCCAACCTCATCTCTTGGTCAGCAAAACGCCAATCTACAGTCTCTCGGTCCTCAACAGAGGCTAAATATCGAGCTTTAGCTACAGCTACAGCTGATCTTACTTGGATCGGTTTTGTACTTCGAGACATTGGCATCAGTTTATCTGCTCCAACATCTCTCTTTTGTGACAACAAGTCAGCCATTGCTCTATCACTAACCCTGTTTTACATGCTCGCACAAAGCATATTGAAGTCGACTTTCATTTTGTTCGTGAAAAGGTGGCTTCAAGATCCTTAATTGTCTCTTATACTCCCAGTACTCACCAAATTGCAGATATCTTTACCAAATCTTTACCTCGATTTCTACATTTCACTCTTCGCACCAAATTGGGCTTGGGGTCTTTACCCTTCCCAATTTGCGGGGGATGTTAAAGATAGTGATTTGAAGACAGGATATGTGGCAATACATAAGGAAAAAGAAATTAAAAACGAAGCTCATGACTGAGGTGCTCTGCTGATGAACCTCTTCTAGTGATGTTGTGCTCGTGGCAATGAGGAAGAAGTGTAGAAGATAGTAAATTCAAAACTCATGACCGACATGAAGAGAGAGATTGTTCTTCAAGAGCCTGAAGACTTTAACAGGAAATACACGTGTTCTAATGCATTAGGGCGGTTAGTTTGTTAGATGAGTAATCGAAGTTGTTAAGTTGGTTGAAGAGTTTCTGTTTTATCTTCTTCCTCAAGTCTTCAACATGCTGCAATGTACTCTGTTTTTCAATATATAGAAAACAGAGGATAGAGAGAGAGAAATATAGAGATGAAGTGAGATTGTATTATAGAAGAGATGAAAAGCTCTCAGTGAATACATTTTTTGTTCTTCGATTCAAGTAAATACACAAGTTCTTTCTCTTCTAAATTCTTGTGTCATGTTCTTGATTTCTTCACAAAGATTGGTTACAAGTACAGAATGAAGGAATTTGCAGTTGCAATAGGCGATGTGACTAGGACAAGTTGTGAGAATATGCAGAAGGTGATTGAGCTCTTATTGAGTTATGGGTTTTCTTGTGAAGACATGCTTCTCATGAGTAAGAAGCATCCTCAGATACTTCAATACAATCCTGATTCTCTGGAGGAGAAAGTGGAATATTTGGTGGGGGAGATGGGACGTGACCTTGAAGAGCTATTGGGTTTCCCTGCATTTCTTGGTTACAAACTCGACAGTAGAATCAAGCATAGGTACGAGGTGAAGAAGAAGATTATCGGTGAAGGGATGTCAATCAACAAACTGCTTAATGTTTCGTCTGAGAGATTTGCAAAGAAGAAGGTAGAAAGGTTGGTGAACAAAGCCTAAAAATAAGGGGTTATTCAATTTTATCAGCAGAAGTTCATGGCAAAATTGATGGAAATTGCATAGTTACCGAGTATTCTCAAAGCTTCATCAGTTGAAGGCTTTTGGTTTTTTCAGGCGAAATTCTGGCTTGACTTCCTTAGGTGAAGATAGAAAGTCATATTTTCATCCCTAAACCTGCAAAGCCATTATTAAGTTCGAAGAACATGGTCGATACCCAGTTGAATGAAATGACTGAGTATGCTCCGTTTTAAGGTTAAAGCAAGAAAAAAAGTGGCTGATCTTTGTGTTTGAGTAACTGTCATTTACGAAGGAATCTACCTTGAGTTGATGGCAATGTTTCTTCGGTTGCTCCCACATTTTTCTGTTCTTAGTCCTGAAATCTTTAAAAACGTGATTTGACATTGAAAATAATCTTGTCAATGTGCATGAAGCATCAAGACATGGTTGCCCTTGTTATGCAATAGATTTCCTAACCGGGATGGTCAAAATCAATAAGTTAACTTGATTGCAAGGCATCTATGATTAGGACAGTCATTTCACCGAATTTCCCTCTCACTGCCGCGCATCCTCCACCAGTCAACTCCAGCGGATCTCTCCTCAACAAACTCCATGGCGTTGATTCCTTGCTCGACTCCACCGTATGTTCCCCTCCTACCAGCGCCACCGTCCTCATGCCAACTCCACTTTCATGCTGCCATCTCCACCGAAACAACCCTGTAGCCGCCACTCACGTCCATCTTCCCCTGCGTCTTCGCTGATTCGCATGCACGTGCGCCAGCCTTTAACGCCATCAACGGCCCAAGTCCTGCGTCCACCGCCTGCAGCCCACGCCAATCCAACCCAGTAAACCGTCCAGCAATCTTAGCCAGCGGAGCCACCCCTCCACCTCTGCGTGCTGCAGTCCCGAGCCGCCAAGCCAAACCCATGACCAGCCCTTGAGCAGAATTGGTTTTCAGCTTGAGCAGGGAGTTTGTGGACCGTTTTCGGCCCGGTAAGAGCCTCCGTAGGCGCCGCCGAAAGCCCGATTTAAGCCGCCGTCGCCATGGACTCACCGGCCCGCAAAACCAGTGAGTTTACTCACTAAATTCTGCTTATGGAGTTAATGATGTTTAAGGGTTGATTAGTTTAGGCTAAGTATGGTTTAGGTGGTTAGTTAGAACATATTAGCGATTTAATTACTTGTTATTGCATGTTAGGTGGTTAGAGTAGTGTAATTAGAGACTAGATAAGTTATATTATTTATCTAGATTGGTTTGGAATTTTTCGGGGCCGTTTCGATATTTAATTAGGCTTTTCCGGCCTAAGCTTCTATTTATAGTATTTAATGGTATTTATTTAATTAATTTTGGTAATTATTTAATTATTTATTATTTTCTGGAAATTAGACCGGGATAGCCGTTAATCGGAATTTCGTGCTGATTGCAATGGTGTGATTGGTTTATTTCATTGAGTGCTAATTTGTGCAAATTGAGTGTTATTTGTAATTTTGGGTATTTATCCCAAAATTTATTAATTTCGGCATTTAATTAAAAAATACTGGGCATCGGTTTTTAATGCCGAAAATGTTTTTAGACATTATATAAATAGTGGGATTTTTGAAAAGAAAGGTATTGCATTTTTGGCTCAAGCCGACCATACCCAAACACGATTATTTTTATCGGGTATATTTTAACACGGTGAAATTAGGCCAAGTTCGTGATTTAATTGAGGAATTGAAGTGCAAAGCACAAAGTCCTTGACCGGGATTAATTTATCGTAGTTCAGCTTGTGTGAGCATTGTGATTTTAGCTTGTGTGAGCAGTATACTATATCGGCCTATAAGTGCTTGATATGTCAGCTTGTGAGAGTAATATACTTATTTAGCTTGTGTGAGCAACGATCGTCTATCAGCTTGTGAGAGTAATAATCCGTATCAGCTTGTGCGAGTTACTATCTATCTATATCAGCTTGTGTGAGCTACTATCTATTCTTTTTAGCTTGTGTGAGCATGGTCGGTGTCGACAGTACCAAATAGATAATATTGAATTGATAGATAGTATGGATTGGATCGATTGATCATTGATTTGGAATGATTGATTGGTTGAGATCTATAAATTATGCTGGCTTGCAGGAAGGAACTAAACGCAAAGATAAGTCTTCTATGTCGTGCGTGCATAGGTAGCCTTTAGGCATATTTCCTTCCTAGTCGGAGTCTAGGAGGTGAATTTTTTAAGACACTGTCTCACCCCACTGTGGGCTCAATTTTTCAGGTCTCTAGTGTGAAGAACTCGGAGCTTGAGGCGGAAAGGTTAGGAGCATGGGTAGCTCAGAAGTTCTTTTTGGAGATAGACCTCCTGTATTTAGACCCTAGAGTTGATCTCTGTTTGTAAACCCGAGTGTGGTTTTTAATAATGTGTTTGATTTGAAATTTGTGATCTTGCTTTTCTATCCCATGTTTATTATTGTCAAGGGATTAGTAATTCGCTTCCACATGTGCATTAAAATGAATGGGTAGGCGATACGTCCTGGGACATCCCAAATTTTATCGACCACCAAGAGATGGGCACGCGCTCGAGGATCGGGGCGTGACAATTAAGAACAAAACCTACAAAATTTCGAATTGAACTTGCATTTTCTTGAACTTGTTAATGACTATATACACTTCATATAGTGTTGCTTTATACACAATTCTCCAATAAAAATAAGTTGAACTTGAATTTCCCAAAGAACCCTAATACATTTTGTTTTTGGTGACTTTCAAGTCTTCTAAGGGCTATTTGGTAATGTTCCAGGGAACACTTGTTTATGTTTTTTTGTTCCCCGGAACAAAAATAGAATATAAACGCGTTTGGTAAATTTTCTCCCTAAAGATAGCGAAGGAACTATAAAGTTACTTTAACAACTTATGGAGAATTTTCTTCAACAAAAATAGAATAGAGTGGATAATTCTTTTTATTTCTTAACATTCTTTTTCCTTTGAATTGAATTTATGCAATCCTTAATTATTAGGATGCACTCGATTCTTAACTCATTTGGGTTGACTTCAATTCAAAGTCTGCAATGGAATCTTAAGACGGCTTTCTTGTCATATTAGATAAAAGGAAACTCATTGACATCCTAAATATCCTTGGCAATTTAAAATTACTTAATTATCTAACAAAAATCTCTAAAACATGAATAATATTGTTGGACAGCTACATTTATGGGTTGTCATTACGATGGTTTCTTGCCACAAAGAAATGGCGATGGTGTTGGGTCCTATTCGCTACTCCTGTAGTATTCTCAACTTGATTGACTTTGTTTTATTGGTTGACATGGGCTTTTTAATAGAAGATCCCTAGTCTTCATATTTACGGTCTCTCTCATTCGCCATTATTACATGGACGTCTTTTTATCTTTGTTGATCTTCCACCACATATTAAGCCCCGAATTTCCATCGCTCACAAGCTGAGAACAACACGACTTTTCCTCGCAATTCCAGACCCGTGTGCCTCGTGTCATTGGTCTTTCTTGCCATGCTACTGGGGACACTAATGCCCCGAATGAACGACCCTGTTCAGCCTCTCCTGCAGTGAAGTTTCCAAGATGACTTGTCCTTTCAAATGAAGAGTGATATGAAAGGTTGTGGCGACTCGAGACTTTTCCTCGCAATTCCAGACCCATGTGCCTCGTGTCATTGGTCTTTCTTGCCGTGCTACTAGGGACATTAATGCCCCGAATGAACGACCCTGTTCAGCCTCTCCTGCAGTGAAGTTTCCAAGATGACCTATCTCTCAAGATGACCTGTCCCTTTCAAACGAAGAGTGATATGAAAGGTTGTGGCGACTCAAGACTTTTCCTCGCAATTCCAGACCCGTGTGCCTCATGTCATTGGTCTTTCTTACCGTGCTATTGGGGACATTAATGCCTCGAATGAACAACCCTGTTCAGCCTCTCCTACAGTGAAGTTTCCAAGATGACTTGTTCCTTTCAAACGAAGAGTGATATGAAAGGTTATGGCCACTCAAGACTTTTCCTCGCAATTCCAGACCCGTGTGCCTGGTGTCATTGGTCTTTCTTGCCGTGCTATTGGGGACACTAATGCCCCGAATGAACGACCCTGTTCAGCCTCTCCTGCAGTGAAGTTTCCAAGGTGACCTGTCCCTTTCAAACGAAGAGTGATGTGAAAGGTTGTGGCGACTCAAGACTTGAGTTAGCGCATGAAAATAATCATACGAACTACTTTTTCACATCCATCTATAAAAATAATGACACCATCAATTTTGGTGATATCCACATGTTCGACGTGGGATGGCAAAGGGCCGATTGCTCTTCCCTCCCTAGTTATTCATTAACGAACTCGAACTTTAGTTACGAGAGTTTCATGTTTCTGGTAAATTCAATGGTCTTTGCGAAGTGCTGAAGACCCGTTGCTTTCTCCTTTTTATATCGAAGGAGCATACTCCTCGGACGTATCGTCTAAGATATCTAAAATAAATGGGTATTCATGGGCTGTGATGGATGAAAACTCATCGATTATTGAGGAATCTGGCACCATCACCCATGACGACATAGGCATGTCATGATTGTATGCTTGCACCGAACAAGCAACTCCCTAACGCGATGGCCAACGGTTTTTCCTTAACTACTCACAACCCGTATCCCAGAAGAAAATATCTGGCTTGTGCTTCTTTGGTTTGGCCATAAGATAATTGCAGTAGGGAGATTAACTTTACACCTTTTACATTTTACAAGATATCTAAATATCTATGACGTTACTTAATCTAATTCTACCGTGCGCTTAGTTTTAATTTTTTAAACCCTAATACCTTAAATTTTCATGGCATACAAACATTGACACGTAATTTCATATATAATCATTTCATGATTTTTCTTAAATTATTCGAGTAGTACTTTAACTTTTGATGGGAAGGTTAAAGCAAACGCGCTGACTTCTCAAAATTTTTTGAGGTTTTTCTTTAAGGCGTTCCCTTAAGAGTCATAAGTTGAGGGAAGAAAAGCACCCAAAAATAAATATGTAATCGTTCCGGACGATTACTTATTGAAAGTCATTATTTCATCCCTAAACTTGCAAAGCCATCATGAAGTTTGAAGAAAATGGTCGATACCCAGTTGAAAGAAATGACTGAGTATTCTCAATTTAAATGTTAAGCAACAAGAAAAGTTACTCATCTTTGTATTTGTGTAACTGTCGATTCTAATGGAGTCCACCTTTTAATTGATGGCAATATTTCTTTGATTGTTCTCACATTTTTCTGTTCTTAGTCTTGAAATCTTGAAAAATGTGATTCGAAACTGAAGAGAATCTTGTCAATGTGCATGAGGCGTCAAGACACGGTTGCCTTTGTGATGCAATTCAGGATAGATTTCCTACTTATTGAACAGGGATGGCCAGAATTAGTGAGTTAACTTGATTGAAAGGAATCTATGATCAAAAGAGTCATTTCACCAATAGAAACTACAACTTATAAGTGTTAATTCAGTTCTCTCCGATCTGTTATTTCATTAAATTACATTATTTCCATAAATGTTACGACTGTGAGTTCAGGATTACCTCTGGACATATCATCATCAACAAAACTGAGGATCAATTATCCTCAAGAGATCTTCAAAGGCGTGGCATTTACGCATAATAGATACCATTGGCAACTCCATTCTTTCTCCTATGCGACTTTAACACAGGTTAGTCTTTGGATTAACGATTGAAAGTCGCCTTAATTTGAAGTAGCATACTGCTTGGTGGTGGAATATAACCATGCAAAATGAGAAATCCGATATCAGCGAGATTGCAGCGATAACTGAGTTATGCAAACTCATCATATGCAATGCGTGACCTCATTCTACTGCATTTGTTAAGTATTACCCCATATTTGGTAATCCTGAATTGGATTTCTACATTCTATAAATAAATGTCCTGGGAGAAGAAATAAGAAAAAAAATATTCTGATACATGCTGACATGGTCTCGTGGTATTGCGTCAAAACTGATATACTCTGTATTGACAAGAAGAAAAATTAATTTCAAAAAGTTTGAATGTTCTACCAGAGTGAATTGGAGGAAAAAGGAAAAAAAATTCTTCACCCACCTCCTTTTTCCTCTTTCTTGCCTCTCCCAAACGAAGCATGAAAAAAGTATCAAAAGATCATGCCCCGCTAAAGTGTAGAAGTGCCAAATTAACCAGATACCTTTCTTGAAATTTCTAGATAACATATTGGGTGTGAATCCTTTTATGCCCATTCAGTGAGTACTTATGCTAACCCATTTTCTACTCTAACTGTATATGAATTCTCATTTTACTTTACTCTATCATAAGTATATTTCTACAGATTATTGTATCGCAAGTGTCGAAAAAACATAATAAATCACTGCAGACAAGAACAAATCGTTGAACTTTTCTAACAAGCAACGGAGTTATTGTTGCACTCGAAAGAACAAATGAGTGGACTTATGTAACACGGTTTCGTGGTACTATATCAAAATCGATGTGCTACGTCATGACATGGAGAAGAAGTTGTTTTGAGGTAGGGTAGTTTTTGTTTTTGATCTTGTTCCTCGAAACTACATGTGAATTTTCCTATGATCGTGACTCAGGCGGTGGAGGGAGTTGGAGAAGAAGGGAGAAGGAAACAAACGAAGAAGAAAAAAGGAAAAAGTTGAGAGTGATGGAGATTGGAGAGAGAGAGAGAGAGAGAGAGAGAGAGGATTTGTTTCTTGATGGGATGTGGACCCAACAATTACGTGGAGAAAGAAAAATCAATCAAATATTAAATGATGTTCAGAAATTTCTATGTAGGTGACTAAGAGGGGGGGTCTCAATCAAGGTTGGCCGTCGCGCCGTGCCCATTACTGCACTAATAATGTCAACTTCGACTTTAATATCTTAACTTGATCCATTGACTGACTTGGTTTTTTCTACAGGACAAGGCGACTCCAAAGTCTGCAATCGAACAAGATTCATCCAACTTCTTTTCAATCTTTTCATATGGTGCCATCTTTGCATAACCCAAGTAGTTCTTTAACAATTTTGCTTTGCCCGAAGACAAACTGAGACTTGATTTGACTTGATTAATGCTTTCAGCTCCGCCAATGTCTATGCAGCGTTGCCGCTCCTCCTTGTTTTGTTGCATGTAATGACTAGCAATGTCGCTCCAAGTGAGTAATTCATAGTACGTTGCTTAATCCTATGGTGACATTCGCAATATAAGCTACTCATTTTGATTGAAGAATGAACCAAAGGGGTGCAGTGAGCAGGAGAATGAGTTGGCTTGTGAAGATTATTGCATAGTTCTATACTTATGTGATGATCAATATTACGTGTAGTCTATCAATTATTCCATCCACCAAATTAGATTAGTCAACTGCTCGTCTCTCCCTTGTCATTCATGGGCAGTGTGTAACTTCAAGTACTGTATTGACCCAAACAACTCTTACAAAATGGACCGTGATGGTCCATTGGTCATTGTGAATTGCTTGAAGCCGATTTGTTCTCCATTCTATGTCACCACGGGTCCATGTATTGAGGGGTTGTAATCTTCCAACATATTATCGAACTTATTAATGACTGATGTACACTACATATCGTCACTTTAATAAAATAGAAGTCTTCTAATTATTGATGCTTGTATTTTCTCGAACTTATTAATGACTGATGTACACTATATAGCGTCACTTTAATAAAATAGAAGTCTTCTAATTATGCCAAACTATTGAACCCGCTATAAGATTCTCTTCAAAGATGGTGAAGGAACACGCTATAAGAAATAAAGATTGTGTATCAGGAGGAAGTGATGGGGGAGAGAGATGGATTGGTTTGTTGACGGAATGTGGGGCCAACAATCATGTGAAGAGAGTTTGGAAGAAACTTTTGAATTTTCAATAGGTGTAAAATTTCCAAGGGTTGGACATGACTCCAACGATAATGGAACTTTGGTTTGGGGCCTCCTTTTTAATTTCTTGACTTGCATGCTTTTGTTATGTTGAATAACTTGGGCATTTCTATCGGTTGAGGCGACTCCTAAGTCTCCAATCTAGCGAGATTCATCTAATCTTTTTTCAATCGTTTAATGTTGTGCCTCCTTCTGTCCTCCACATAGACCAACCAATTCTTTACCACTATCTCTTTTCCCAAAGACAATCGGAGACATAATTAGTACCCTCAGCTCCATAAATATCTCCTTGGTGTTGCTAGTCTTCCTTGTTCTATTTGCAAGCGATGTAATGCATAAATTTGCATTATTAGTTTCAATCCAAAGATTCAAAATTTGCTGGATGGGAATGTTTTCTTGTTATGCACTGCCCATAGGCTAAAGATTTAGGAGTCCAACCATAGCAATGAGCCACATCAACATTGTGTTCATATCCTCGTCACCACTCACCACAAAGTTATCTCCCAAAAATCCAATCCAACTAATGTTTTGTTTTGTTTTTGTTTTTGTTTTTTTGTTTTTTTTTTTTTGTGTTTCTTCCCCTTTTGCAATCAAACATAGGAGACCCTTTATTTGGTGCCAAAGCAAAATCTAATGGACGAAAGAGAGAGCAAGAAAACACAAAAAACAAAAAGGTGAAGGGAAGAGATCATTATCAAAGTAAATTGGGGTCGGCCAGCTTTTGTTGATTAAGGGGCTTAATAAACTCAAAAAGTAAAAAGTTAGAACAAAAGAGGGAAGCTCCCCTAATTTCAAACGTCTCTACTTCCTAATCTGTAATATTCTTTTCAAGTTCCTAAACCTAAAGATCTGTTGGGTCCAATATGGCTTTGCCAAGCCAGAGCTTGCTTCATTGTAAGCATTGAAATAATTGACTTGTATTGCCCATTGAACCACATCAATTATGTTCCTGGTATTCGGATCGAATGGCCAAGTTTCAACGAGTTACCTATCGTGTACCAGGCACGGTACTTCTAGTGATAAATACCCAAAAAGTGATCTTTTTATTGTTGGAAAATCAATATAAAGCTAACAACAATAACAGCTTATCACATTTGAAATGGATTTACCCCTTGAAGCGCCATGCCTCAAAGCATCAAAGAGATGCTTAAGACTCGCAAGGGTAAGATAACCTCTAATAACTCTAAATACCTAAAATTTTCATCATATACAAACATTAACATGTATTTTTGCAACCACCGCCTGCGGTGGCTCAGTTGGATAAGTGCTCTCATGATCCTTTGCCAGAGGAGAGGAGTTCGAATCCCGCTGGCCACATGGGATCTTAAGTGTGACGTCGGGATGGTGGGTCCTCCGCTAGCGCGCCCAGGGGGTTTACCCCGTTACCCTGGCCATTGGGCTGTCCGTGTTGGTACGGTGCGCGGTTCGCTGGCCATAAAAAAAAAAAAAACATATATTTTTGCATATAATTATTTCATAATTTTTCTTAAATAATTCGAGTAGTCCTGTAACTTTCGACGGGACAGAAGAACAAACGTGCTGAGTTGTCAAAATTTTGTAAGGTTCTAATTAAAAATCAAGTTTCTTTTTTATCTCTTAAGGCGTTCTAGTAATGTTAACAGTCATATGTTGGGGGAAAAAAGCACCCAAAAATAAAGTTGGACGTGAATCCTCTCCTGAGTTGTATTTCTAAGTAGGTAAATGGCGCGCATGATAACTATTTTGTTTCTCTATTTTTCTATTTATCTGTTTAGGGGAATGAGTTTGAAATAGAAATTCGTTTGAAAACGCAAGTTCGTTTTTTTTTTCCTATACAAATTTTAAGTACAAAAATAGGTTTGGAACAAAAATGAGAAGTATAAATTTTCTACTCTTTTGTTTTTGAAATAAAAATTGAAAAGAAAAAAGCCTCTTCTTATCGCTCACACTCGCCACCCGCTACCACCTATTGCCGACCACTGGCTGGCTAGCTATTTTCTACTATTTTTAGTGATTCCTTATGCTAGCCTATTTTCTACTCTAACTGTATATGAATTCTCATTGTATTTCACTCCGTGATAGTTTTATTTATGCAATTATTTTATTGTTAGTGTCCAAAATATATAAGAAATCATTGCACACAAGAACAAATCCTTGGACTTATCTAACAATCAAGAGAATTATTGTTTCATTTGCAAGAAGAGACTGGTGGACTTGTATAACATGGTTTCATGATACCACGTCAAAATTGATGTACTATGTCGTGATATGGAGAAGAAGAAGTTTGGATGCATTTTTCATTTTTGATTGTTCATCGAAACCATACATGAATTTTCATATGATCGTGACTGGCCATGCGAAGAAAGAAGACGGAGAAGAAGAAGGGAGGAGGAAAACAACGAAGAAGAAAATAAGAAAGAGAGGGAGAGAGATGCATTTGCTTGTTGATGGGATGTGGAACCAACAATCATGTGGAGAGAGTGGAAGAAACGTGGAGAAAGAAAGATCTTATGTGAAGCAAAATCTTTTGAATTTTCAATGGATGGGAATTTTCGAGATGTGCTACATATGTAGGTCAATAAAGAGGGTCATCAATTGAGAAGGATTGGACACAACTCCACTAAAGGAATGGAACTTCAGTTTGGGTCCACCTCCTTTAATTTCTTGACTTGCATGAGTTTGTTACGTGCCTGACTTGGACTTTTCTATAGGACAAGGCCACTCCAAGTCTCCCGTCAAACAAGGCTCGTCCCTTTGTTTTGCCTTATATTGAGCAAGCTACAGTGCTAGACATGATGTACCTTTGCTTATTCTTTAATTCTGCAGCAGTTTTCTGCTCTGAAGCGAACTGGTTCTCCCTTAATTTTCTTGGTCATATAATGGCTAAAGCTTTGAGATTCTCCTTTCGTTCTTCGTGTTTTCTTACATAGGTGTGTAGTTGTTTCGACTAAAGACAGTGTTAATTGATGTTAATTCAACATTTTCAACTGTTAGCGTAGTAACAGGCGAAGAACTTCTGCAAGAATCGATAAGTCATTGGAATATTAGGGAGCATCTCGTACTTTTTACTGTCCTTTCTCGGCTTGACTGTTAACTCATATGGATCAAAATTTTTAGTTTGTCAATGAGCTGCGAGAATTTATCTGAAGATGATGGAACGACATGCTCAGCAAAAAAATGAATAATGGTTACAAACTAACTGAAGTGATTCGTGTACGATATCATGTGTAGCATAATCCTTAATGGAAAGACTAGCTGAAACATGTCTCCAAATTATTTGCTGTAACAATGCAATGTCATAGGATACAAAGCATCAAATCTCAAGTTTATAAACCGATATTGAGTTTCACTTAGTTTTGGAAATGAAGTTTTTTCAATAAATTTGGGATATCGCCCACTCAAAATGCCATTAGATTTAGGAACGAAAAGAGAGCGTTGTCGTTTATTGATGATATCTATACACAATGCCTCTGTTTTAATGTAATTCTAGTGATTAGGAGATCATTTCTTTTCAAGTGTCCACTTAAGAGGGTGTGACCGGTGATGGTAATTCCTGGTCACGCAGATTCTAACGTCAAATGCATTTTGTGAGTCATGCATTGGCTCTGGAAAAGAACTGTCACTGTTCTGAGGCAATAGGACAAGAGATCCCTGGACATGACAAAAATCCATAGGCTACAAAACAATTTTTGCCCAGGTGATGTCTACTCTTCTCTGTGTTGTGGTATTGTCGAATTAAAGCATGCTAGCATTATTTGCCTCATCATGTGCTTTCATGGGATTGCATGTTTCTTTGCTATTTGCTAGTGTAAGAATTTTCTTAATGTGAACTATATTAATTGATATTGTAATTTACTGTTTTTACGGCTACCATAAAACAAGGCTGGTTTAAGGTGAGATAAAATGTTTCTTAATTAGTCTAATATGGGGCTGACTAGTGTGGGCTGAGTTGAGCTTGACCCGTAATGAGGGGGTTTGGTTGGAAACTCTATAAATAGTGCTCAAGTCTCTCCTCTAACCCTAATTCTCACATGTATCATCATCTAAGGGGCGTTTACCTAATGCTAAACGTGAGGGGGGCCGCCTCATTGAGCCAGTGATACGGAGGGCAATAGAGGAGAAGGACTTGCGTGTGGAACATTGTGTTTCCGCTTCCGCTTCAAGAACAATGGATCCCAAAACAGGTGCGTTAATCTTTCTACTCAATTATGCATGTTCTTGTTCTAGTTATGGAGATCTTGAGGTTACGCAATTTGCGTCCAACATGTAGTATCAAAGCCTCCATAACCCTAGAACTCAAACGCATAGAATTTTGCCCTAATTTGAGATTTTCGAGATTTTTCGTTCAATAAAAATAAAATAAAATTATATATTCGGACTGGGCTTGACAAGGCGAGAAGAACCATAGGCGGTGCGTCACCGGAGGAGGCCGCACGCACCCCCACACGCGGCCACGCGCCGCCTGGGTGTTGAACACGCACCGCGCGTGAGCTCCACGCGCCGCACACTCAGGCGACGCGTGTGGGCGCATGGAACCTCCGTTCGGCACGTGGGTGGCAGCATTGGATTTGTATGGCCATCCCCTATGTTATGTTGTATTTATTTTACATGTTTGATAATTTTATAGATGTGAAAATGCATACAACGCCCTAAATACATGTATTTTTGCATATTTTTCTTGTATTTTTTGTGTTTTTGGAAATACATATGTTGGATTACTGGTATGTTGTCACATAAACATTATAAAAGTATGATTCATTAATAAAAATTAAACTTTATTGTATTTTATTAATGAATAAGGCAGTGTAATTAGCACGACATGTGATTTGAGTGATATGATACCCCTATCACTAAAGTTAAAAGCACATGTATATGATGTATGTGAGATGTAAAGATTATATCTCTAGTATGAGAGAGTTTCAAGGATTCAATTGAGTTGTGACTGCCAAAGTGGCACACTTGATTGGGTTTGAGAAATTTCGATCTCGTATATTGATTGGGATGTTTCCTAGTCTAATGCATAGTCATACTCTCAAATGAGGTGATTGTGTATTAGTTTATGGAGGGATACATGATGGTGTGGTGGAGGAGTGACCGATTATAATGGTTCATATGCCCAAATGTGATGAATTCACGATGATTGGAACATATTCTCATAACCGCTATTATGTGGAGAGTGTACAATTGCATGTCATGTATTCTGCTCAAAGGTGATTATGTGATTTTATATGTAACTCTTTGGATGTGTACTTGTACTTCAAGTTACACAATGCTCACATGATGCTAATTATATATATACTGCTTGTCTTTCGGTCACTTTTTTTGTAAACAGTAATTCCGTCACTATTAAGGTTCTTGTTGGTTCAAAATTTAAGAAATGGAGAGAAGATTTATGTTTGCTATGGAGATGGCAGATGTTCATATGGCTCTTACTGTTGATCGGCCGGCAGATCTTACTGCCGAGAGTACAGAAGCTCAGAAAGTTCATTTTACTGCCTAGGAAAAGAGCAATAGAATTTGATTACTATCGATGAAGCATTCCATTCAGGAACACTTGAAAAGTGGTTTGCCTGGAGACTGTACTGCTAGGCAGATGATGAAAGCCTTGATGGCTAGAAACCGTGTCTCACCTAATGCTGAGATAGGAACACACGTGCAAACACTATTTACTATGAAGTATAATGGTTCTGGTGGAGTTAGAGATTATGTTATGAGAATGGTAGATTTGCAGACAAAGCTTGAGGCTCTCAATGTTGTTATTCCCACTGCTTGCATTATGCATCAAGCTCTAAACAATCTTCCTCATGATTTTGAGATTATCAAGACCAATTATAGTTCCCAAGATGAAACCTGGTCAGTTAATGACTTAATTGCAAGGCTGGTGGCAGAGGAAGAAAAATTGAAGAAAGATAAATGGCACATTGCCCTTTATGCTTCTAATTCTGGCAGTGATAAGGGTAAGAAAGTGAAAAATTATACTCATAAGGACAATTCTGAAGTTGCTGGACCTTCCAATAATAAAGGAAATTCTGAAAGTGCTGGACCTTCTAATAGTTTGGGTCTCAAGAAAGCATTCACCAAGAAGGATGGTATTTATTGCTACTTTTATAGGGAGATAGGACATGTAAAGAAACGCTGCAGCAAGTTTAAGGCTTGGTTATCTAAGAGAACTAAGAGTGAGCCTAAAGGTAATGATTCTTTGGCATTTGTTTATGAATACAATCTATCTGAAGTTTCGACCAATTCCCGGTGGCTAGATAGTGGTGCAACTAATCATGTTGCATTTACCATACATGGGTTCATAAACTGAAGGACGCTAAATCAGGATGAATCAAAGCTCACAGTTGGAAACAGCATTGGAGTTGACATTGAGTTTGTGGGAGATGTTATTTTGATTTTAGATTCTGATTTTCGGATGGTGTTAAGAAACACTTTTTACATACCTTCTTTTAGGCAGAATTTAGTTTCCGTGTCTTGTTTGGACATATGTGGATACTCTTTTGAAATAAAGAGTAATATTATTTCCATGTTTTATGATTCAAATAAGATTAGATGTTGCAATTTATCCGATGGATTATATCGATTGAGTTAATCTCCCAACGACATGTACGTTGCTTATTCAGCTGAAAAAGTTGTTTCTAAAAGGCCTCTACCTAAAGAATAGTCTTATGCATTATGGCATAAACGTCTTTGTCACATCTCTAAAAAAAGAATAGAAAGACTTATAAAGGTTGACACATTGCCTACTCTTAAAGGTGATCAAGAGACTTATGTAGACTGTGGCAGAGGTAAGATGCCTAAGATAAAAAAGAAATCCGCTATATAAAGTTCAGACTTATTGAAGGTTATTCATACTAATATTAGTGGTCCATACACGGCTACTTTGTGCAGAAATTTTTATTTCATCACATTTATTGACGACTATTCCCGATATGGATGCTTATACTTGATTAAAAAAAAATCTGAGTCTCTTGACAAATTCAAGATTTTTCGAACTGAAGTGGAGAAAAAATTGGGAAAAGTTATAAAGATTGTCAGATCTGATTGTGGTGGTGAGTATTTTGGTAGGCACGGTGATGCTGGACAACTTAAAGGGCGGTTTGCTAGATACCTAGATGATTCTGGGATAATAGGTCAATTTACTATGCCCGGAAGTCCTGAACAAAATGGTGTAGCTGAAAGGTGCAATCGTACTCTTATGGACATGATGATAAGTATGATTAGTATGACCAATTTACCTAATTTTCTGTGGGGGTGAAGCTTTGAAAACAGCTCTTTATATTCTAAATTGTGTTCCTACTAAAGCGGTTGCATTGACTTCTTTTGAGTTGTGGACTGGACATAAACCTAGCTTGAATCATCTTAAAGTTTGGGGATGTCCAACAGAAATGAAGTTATATAATCTAACATTGAGTAAACTGGATTCTAAAACTACTCGGTATTACTTCGTGTCTTACCCAGATCATTCAAAGGGGTATCGGTTTTATAACCCTAATGGAAGTACAAGAATTGTGGAATCTCAAACTGCAAAATTTCTGGAATTTGATGTAGCTGAAAAGGGTAGCTGCTCACAAGATATTGAAGATGATAGTATGGTGGGGATTACTGGATCCCTATCTCATCTTGTGCAGACAATTATAGAGCCTCTTGCGCCACAAACTGAGCCTGTTGTGGCACAGGATCCTATTGTTGTGATAGTTCCTAATGAAATTCCTCAAGCTCCTCAAATTTAGAATGAGGTTGAAGTAGCTTCACTCAGAAGATCAACTAGGGAAAGACGTTCAGCTATACCACTAGACTATGTTGTCTACCTAGGAGAGCATGATTATGAATTTGTTGTGTTGTTGATCCGGTCACTTATACAGATGCTATCTCATGTTCTCAATCAGATTTGTGGCTAAATGTGATGAAAGATGAGATGCAATTTATGAAACACAATGGTTTTTGGGAGCTTGTTGAATTGCCTGAAGGTTGTAAACTTATTGTCTGCAAATGGGTATTCAAGACTAAAAGGGATACCAAAGGAAAGATTGAAAAGTTTAAAGCCAGACTGGTAGCTAAGGGTTTCACTCAAAGAGAAGGAATATATTATGAAGCAACATTTTCTCCAATTTCTTCTAAAGATTCCTTCAAAGTGATCTTGGCATTGGTAGATCATTTCAATATGGAGTTACACCAGATGGATGTTAAGACTGCTTTTCTAAATGGAGACCTTGATGAGGAGGTTTATATGGTGCAGCCTAAAGGTTTTGCAGCAGATGATTTAGGTAAGGTTGTTTGTAGATTGAAAAAATCTATTTATGGCCTTAAGCAAGCTTCTAGACAGTGGTATTTCAAGTTTCATAGTGTTGTCACTTCATTCAGATTTATTGAGAACAGAATAGATCAGTGTATATACACCAAGGTTAGTGGGAGGAAATATATTTTTCTCATACTTTATGTAGATGATATTGTGCTTGCTAGTAGTGACATTGGTTTAGTACATGAGACAAAGCGGATGTTATCGAAAAATTTTGATATGAAAGACCTTGGTGAGGCGTCTTTTGTTCTTGGCATTGAGATCCATAGGGATCGTTCATGTTGTTCATTGGGTTTGTCTCAGAGGGCGTATATTGATCGCATTTTAGAAAGATTCAGTATGCAAGATTGCAAACTAGGAATTGCTCCCGTTGTTTAGGGTGATAAATTGAGTCTTTCACAATGCCCTAATTCAGATTTTGAGAAAGCTCAAATGAAGAATGTACCTTATGCTAGTGTGCTTGGAAGTATCATGTATACTCAAGTTTACACTAAGCTAGATATTGCTTTTGCAACAAGGCTTCTAGGCAGATATTAGTCTAATCTAGGACGCGATCACTAGGTTACTGCCAAGAAGGTTTTAAGGTACTTAAAGAGAACAAGAGATTATATGCTGATTTATAGATATGTTCCAGACTTGCAACTAGCAGGCTATTCAGATGCAGATTTTGCTGGTTGTCAAGATGATAAGAAGTCAACGACAGGATACATATTTATGTTGGGAGGAGGTGTAGTATCATGGAAGAGCGAAAAACAGAAATTCATATCTTCTTCTACCATGCAAACGGAGTTTGTGGCATGTTTTTCAGCTGCTACTTAAGCTATTTGGCTCCGGAACCTCATTAGGGAGTTATCAGTTTTTGATTTTGTGGATAGACCCATACAGTTATATTGTGACAATAATTCTGCAGCGTTGTTTATTAATAACAACAGAAATCTCAAGGGATCTAAACACATGGAGGTCAAGTTTTTGACTATAAAAGAATCGGTGCAGAATGGTGACGTCGCAGTAGATTATATTCCTACAGATGATATGGTTGCAGATCCACTAACTAAAGGCCTATGTCCGTATGTATTTGATCGACATGTCATTAGTATGGGCCTAGGAGCATCCTGAGATACTGCTATTTAGTGGGAGCTGAGTTTTATTTTTCTTTGAATAAAGTTTACATCTATTTTGTTACAATTTAGTAACAATTTGATATATATATATATATATTGTTAAAAGTCTCAAGGTATTTCTTAAACCTTGAGTGAAGGCTAGGGGCATCCGGGCATCCGGTTATTAGCCTTGTGCATATGTCTTGTGATACATAAAGAAATGTTAACCGTAAGGACAAGACATATGTGGGTTCATTGGAACCATAAAGCATTCTCTAATGACACAAGTTTTTTGTGTTGCCTAAGGTAAGAAAATTGTGACTAACAAATGGGATCTCTCTATGAGAGATGTTATCCATTTGCTAACTACCATATTGAATCCATATCAATAAAGTTGAGAGCACTCGTGACCATGGAATGCTCTGTGTATATACATGCAGTTACCGCCATGATTAAGTATTTAAGACTTTATGGGATAGGATTGACTATTAAGAATTATCTCTGGACCAATGTGTGCACATAAAGTACGATTTCAATTAATATAGTTCAAGTGGGAGAATGTAAGAATCTTCATAATGTGGACTATATTAATTGATATTGTAATTTACTATTTTTACGGCTACCGTAAAACATGGCTGGTCTAAGGTGAGATAGAAGGTTTCTTAATTAATCTAATATGGGGCTGACTAGTGTGGGCTGAGTTGAGCCTGGCCTGTAATGAGGGGGTCTGGCTGAAAACTCTATAAATAGTGCTCAAGTTTCTCCTCTAACCCTAATTCTCACATGTATTCTCACCTAAGGGGCGTTTACCTAACGCTAAACGTGAGGAGGCCGCCTCATTGAGCCAGTGATACGGAGGACAATAAAGGAGAAGGACTTGCACGTGGAACATTGTGTTTCCGCTTCCGCTTCAAGAACAATGGATCCTAAAACATGTGCGTTAATATTTCTACTCAATTATGCATGTTCTTGTTCTAGTTATGGAGATCTTGGGGTTACGCAATTTGCGTCCAACAGCTAGTTCTTGAAGGTGAAAAATTAAATGGAACAAGAATGTTGTTACTCGTTCAATACATCCACTGATTCATTCTTTTAGGTACAAATAAATGTTGAGAACGGAAAAATGTCTCCTTCGTGCCTGCTATGATTATTTGTATGCTTTCGATACTCGAACAGTCTAAATTCATGATACAATAATCTGCAAAAATATAGGTGTCATAGACTGAAACACCATGAATATTCATATATGCCTAGAGTAGAAAATCGGCTAGCATAAGGACTCATTGAATGGGCAGGTACTGGTTGTGCAGTGTCCATAGACTAGAGATTTGAGAGCCCAACCATGGCAATTATAAGCTGCTCCACTTGGCTAAACATGAAGAGCCACATCAACGTGCTGTTCATATCCTCATCGCCATTCACCACAAAGTTGTCTCCTCAAAATCCAATCAAACTAAAAAGCTCATTGCCTTTCCTCTCCTGTTGCAATCAAACATAGGAGACCCTTTATTTGGTCCCAAAGCAAAATCTATTGTACGAAAGAGAAGGAAAAAATAAATTTTACAAAAAGGAAAAGGTAAGAGATCATTAATAAAGTAAATGGGGGTCAACCAGCTTTTGTTGATTAAGGGGCCCGATAAATCCAAAAGATCTCAAAAGCAATAAAAAAAGAGGGAAGCTCCCCTAATTTTAAACGTCTCCGATTCCCAGTCTGTAATATCCATTTCAATATCTTGAACCTGAAGATTTGTCAGATCCAGTATGGCTTTGTCAAGCCGAAATTGCTCGATTGTAAGCATTGAAATGGTTGAGTTGGGATTGACTTGTGACGCCCCTCAAATTGCAGTGGTGATCGAATGTGATGGATTTATGAGATGGGCTTAAGGCCCATCCGCTCAAGTTGGGCCCAAAAAGGCCCGGCCCACGGGAATAGGGCCCGTGGATGGGGGAAGGTATAAAAGGGAGGAGAGAGAGAGAGATGGCAACCGTTGGAAAATAAACGTACGTCTTCTCCCGAACGCTCTCTCTCCCTCCAAGAACGCTTACGGCGTCCCGTCTTCCCTTCAGGCGAATTGGCATCATCGGATCAGAATTTCTTCCTCTTCTTCAGCGTTGGTGTTTAATCTGTGGCTAACAAGGTACGCTCGAATCCGTGGTGTGCTTTACGATCGGTGATACGTGTTATTCCCGGGCTTCGTCTTCCGCATTGATTTAGGGGTTCGATTTAGTGTCGAATCCGGTTTTCGGGGATTCGTTATTTCCCAACATTGGTATCAGAGCCCTAGTTCACGTTTTCCCGATCAATTTGATATTTTTTGATTGAATTTTCGCGAAGAAATTCTCGGCCGTACGGATCGGGGCAAAAATCCCGACACCCGAGCGCTGTTCGGCCATTTTTCTGAGTTTTCGTAAGTCGAAAACGAATTCTGAAGGCACTGGGAGAAAGGCGACGTCGAGACGAGTCCGGCGACATGTCGCACGCCGCCAGGAGACGCCGCACACGCCCACACGCGCGGCCGGAAGGCGCTGCGCGTGGGCGCGACGCGCCCCGAGGCGCTGGCTTCGCCAGCGCGTGCGTCGTCACACGCCCGGTCGGCGAACCGGCACGTGCGCGCCGCCGGCGGCGAATCGGCACGCCCGTCCGCGGACCGACGTGTGCCGACGTCACGAGATGACGTCATCGTGGCGTCATCCAACGGTCGGTAACCGTTCGGATGACGTCACCGATGACGTCATCGACGACGACGTTTCGCCGGGCGGTAACCGGCCGACGACCCGACCCGACCGGCGACCCGACCCAACCCGCGGACGCAGGCACGCGCGTGGCACGTGCCGCTGACGTCTGCGTGACGTCAGCCCCCGCACGCGCGAAGCACGTGTGGTCGGTCCGCGCGAGCGGTCCAACCGGGCCGACCGGCCTGTCCGATCCGACCGGTTCGACCGTCGCGACCGGTCCGACCGGTCCGACCCGCGCGCCCGTTGACCCGACCCGTTGACCGTTGACTGACCGTTGACCGTTGACCCGAAAAAAAAAAATGTGGGAATAACGAATCCCCGAAAACCGGATTCGACACTAAATCGAACCCCTAAATCAATGCGGAAGACGAAGCCCGGGAATAACACGTATCACCGATCGTAAAGCACACCACGGATTCGAGCGTACCTTGTTAGCCACGATTAAACACCAACGCCGAAGAAGAGGAAGAAATTCGATCCGATGATGCCAATTCGCCCGAAGGGAAGACGGGACGCCGTAAGCGTTCTTGGAGGGAGAGAGCGTTCGGGAGAAGACGTACGTTTGTTTTCCAACGGTTGCCATCTCTCTCTCTCTACTCCCTTTTATACCTTCCCCCATCCACGGGCCCTATTCCCGTGGGCCGGGCCTTTTGGGCCCAACTTGAGCGGATGGGCCTTAAGCCCATCTCATAAATCCATCATCTCCCACTCGCACATGGTGGTCCAAAACCAACATGGGCGGACAGGCCCTACTCATCCCCATCAGAGAAAAATCCAGCATAGACTCTCATTTAACATGATGGGCCGAACAGAATCCTCTTTTCCTCTCTTCAACATTCATACCGGTGAATAATCCGTGCGACCAGCATACTTTGAGAGCTCGTTGCCATACATCTGTTAGGAATATATAGCAGCTCATAATGGGCATCACATCCTGAGTAGATTTAGTATGCAGTACCCTAGATCGATCGATCACATTTATATCTCTCTTGATCTCTTTTAAACAATGATATATATATTGTATTCACAATTATGATTATCACAAAGACAGTCATAATTGGTTAACCGGTGAATACAAAACTACAATGTGATTCTCCAAAATCGATCTTCCTCTTTCCTTCAAACTCGCAATTTCGCTTCAACTTGCTTTTCTAGAAATGCCCCATTAGATCGAATCACTCATGACCATTGGCAACATCCTAAGATAGCAAACACTAAATAGAAATCTTGAGAATAAGTAAGAGTCATGAGGGGACAAAAATTGAGGAACTCTCTTGTCCTCAAGAGTCTCACACGACATAAAAGTTGAGATCAAACTTTTGTCACTCTTATTGGTCGTCTCATGCATACGTAGTATGAAATACGTATTACGGTATTAACTCCTTTCCCATGGAGCGTATGTCTACTCTTTCAATACCGTACGGATGATAGTTCGGACATACCCAATGTCTAACTTGAGTTCACGTATCTACTCATTCACAAAATTCATCGAACTCACATCGGCATCTTAGACGGATAAGGTAAAATATGTGGGGTATTTTACTTTCGGACATAGTAAGTATTATGTCATCATCTTAACACTCGCTTAAGGCGACATACGTGTTTTAAGCTTGAGCTCTCTATTATCACCTAGATAATAAGCTTAAAAACAGTCTCATCTCTATTTATCACACAAGAAATGGGCGATTACCCGTGTGAGTGGGCTAATCTTATATCTGTCCGACATACTTCTCAACTTAAAATAATGCACTGCGCATTAAGATGCATAAAGATCAAACAAAGATTCATAAGCATTAATGATGAAAACACGAATTCATCAAATGTGAACACTTAGGGAAATTACAATATTCAAGTATTAGCCTCTACGCAACCCTAGAGATTTCATATGGCCACAAAACACATCTCTGGGTATTGGCTTTGTCATAGGATCTCGCTACCATTCTATGCGTAGTATGTACTCTAAGTTCACGTCCTTTCGTGCAACCATATCCTTTACAAAATTATACTTGGTATCTATATGTTTGGTCTTGCCATGATATTTTGGATCTTTGGTGTACACTTTCGCTTTGCTTGGCTATCACAGTTAACAAATAACAAATCTGCAGCACTTCCAATAACACCTAAATGATCCAAAAAATCTCTAAAGCCAAACATCTTCTTACACTACTGCTGATAATGCCACAAACTCAATTTCTATCGTGGACAAGGCTATGCATGTTTGTTTCTTACAGCTCCAACATATGGTGCCATCATTCGGTAAGAAAACAAACCCGGAAGTAGATTTCCTTTCATTTAAATCTCCTCCCCAATCGAATCGGGATAGCCTTAGAGTCGCGGATCCTTTCCTTTATAACTCATCGTATAATCAGCAGTCCCCTTTAGATACCTCGGTATTCTCTTAACGGCTTTCCATTGTCTTTGGACTTGGATTGGATTGGTATCTCGCTCACCATTCCAATTACAAAACATATGCCAGTCTTGTACACATCATAGTGTATATCAAGCTTCCAACAAAGCACTAGCATAAGGAACATGTTTCCTTTATTCCTTCTCTTGTGGAGTCCCCTGGACACGCCTCTATGGCTCAATCCTTCACCTTTTGCAATAGGAGTGTCTATGGGTTTACAATCTTGAAATCTTAACTCCAAGAATATATGTAACCTCACCCATATCCTTCATCTCAAAATTGGAAGACAACCAATTTTTGACAATATTGACAAACTCCATATTACTTCCGCAATTAGTATATCATCAACATATAATGATATGATCACAAATTGATCATTGGATATTTTGATATATACACAATGATCATCATCTATCATTGTAAAGTCATATGCCATTATGGCATTATGAAAACGTATATATCATTATCTTGACGATCGCTTAAGGCCATATATCGACCCCCAAAGTCGACATACCTTTTCTTCTTGGCCTTTCACTATGAAACCGGCAGGTTGTTCCATATATGTTCCTTCCTCTAATTTTCCATTGAGGAAAGCAGTCTTTACATCTATTTGATGTAACTGAAGATCCATACTTGCCATTATTGCCAGAATAATGCGAATCGAGGTAAATCTCACTACAGGTGAAAATATATCTTCATAATTAATTTCTTCCTGTTGATTATACCCCTTCGCCACAAGGCGAGCCTTATGCCTTTCTATCGAGCCATCAGCCTTTCGCTTTATTTTGAGAACCCAGTTGTTCCCAATAGCTATGCGTCCTTTTGGAAAATCAACCAGTTCTCAAACATGGTTTGACTTTACTGACTCCATTTCCTCTTTCATTGCATGAATCCATTTTTCCTTATTAGGGCAATTTAGAGCCTTATTAATATTTCTTGGCTCATCCTCATCTTGTGGAGCAACCATAAAAGCTTCCCTTTCAATGTCAAAACATTGACGGGGAATACTTTGGCGACTTGTTCACCGTATGGGAGATTGTACACTTAGCACATCATTCCCCATCATGCTCCCACTTGGATTAGGTAATGATGATATTGTCACATCAGGTGGTTGCAATTGAGAATGAGTTGAATTCAATTCATCACATCTCATATTACTCCCACTTGGACGAACTCTACGACATCATTATCTTGATCCAAGATTTCAAATAGGGAACAATCTTCCCTTATTTCGCCCTTCTTAGGAAATTTATCCACTAAGAATGTGACATCTCGTGATTCAAATTCGCTTATACTCCCACTTTCCTGCTCACCTATGAACACATACCCTTTCGAGTGTTCGTAGTATCTCATGAAAATACTCTTATTTCCTTTGGGACTCAATTTCCCAAACTTGTGAGAGGACTCATGAATATAGGCAGCACAACCCCATGGCTTAAGAAAACTTAAGTCCCGTTTTCTAACTGTCCATAACTCATATGGAGTGGAAGCAACGATTTGGAAGGCATCCGGTTAAGTATATAGGTAGCGATTAACAACGCATCACTCCGAAAAGTGATAGGTAAGTTAGCATGCACCATCATGGACCTAACCATTTCCGGTAGGGTTCTTTTCTTCTTTCCACAACACCATTTTGTTGAGGAGTATATGGAATAGACAACTATCTTTATATTTCTTTTTCATCACATAATTTTCTGAACACATCAGATAAATATTCTCAATCTCGATCGGATCTCAATGCTTTTATTTTCTTGTCTAATTGATTTTCTGCCAGGTTCATAAACCTTCTGAAACAACTTATGCTTCAGATTCATGAGAAATCAAATAGACATATCCGACTCGAGTATAATCATCTATAAAAAAAAAGTGATGAAATAAACAGCCCCTTGCCTTCCTCTCACATTCATTGAACCACAGACGTCCAAATGGATTAAATGCAGAGGAAATTCAGCTCTTTTACCTTTTCCAAATGGTTTCCTTGTCATTTTCCCTACTAGGTAATGCTCACTTATGGACAAATCGACTTTTTCAATATTGCCCAACAAGCCCTCTATGGCAGTCTATTCATACGTTGTTGGCCCATATGACCAAGTCTAGCATACCACCATATTCACATCATTATCATATAAGGTAGAAGACGTGAAACAAGGGAATAACATATTGACATCACCACAGTCAACATTTAGTACAATAAAACCATCCAGAAAATAATCACAACCATAGTAGTTTGTATCCAAATACAAATCTACACTTCTATTATGGAAGTTCACACTAAAACCAAGCTTAACCAACGCTAAGACAGACACTAAATTTCGACGAATCTCCAGAGCATATAGAACATCAAAGGTGCGTCCACCACTCATGTTCAATTGGCCGGTGCCAATTCCTTTAACTTCAGCTGGAGTTATTTCCAATATAGATCCACTTAGTTCCGGTTGGTATCGTCGGAATTCCACGAAGGATTCTCTATCCTTCCCTCTATGGTCCCGTCGTTTCGAATCTACACCACAAAGGATTGGATTCAGCCAATAATATTGAACTTGACACATAAGTAAAGTTCTCAAATGTACAAGAGGTGTTGACTTTTTTTTTTCTTTTTTTTTTTGACTCACAACAGTTGCAAGCATAGTGACATTTCTTGTCACAATTGTAACACCTCACCCTTGACATTTTCTTCACGTGAGGACGTTTTCCTCTCTTGTGTTGGTTAACTCTTGATTTCTTGCAATAAGGACTTGGTCCTTTGCATTCCCACATATTGAACGAATCAATACATTTGCGCTTAGAGCACAAAGCCCTTTCGAGCTAGAACCAAAGATTAAAAATATCCGTTTTCGGCTCAAATGCCGTTAGGCGGTCCTCTACTAGCTCAAGGTGGCGCATGGCATCCTTAAGATCTTCCATAACATGGTCAAGAGCTTCTAGTGCTTCTTGCTTTTCCAGCACATATTGAATCTTCTTATTCAATATTTCACAATTGTTACCGTTCATATCGGCAATCACGTTCTTAGTTGCTTTGAACCATCGTTCGAACACATCGATATCCATGCACGAAATAATTAATGCCTATCATTTATGCATCCCTATTTGCATAGACCCATCATATTAATAAATAATTTCAAGTAAGGCTTCAGAATCAAAAGGTCACTATGTTTCCAATCATCCTCCAAAAAATCCTAACTCAAAACTATCATTAATATGATTGTCATATGCAAAATCAATTCTATGAAGCTACAAAAGCTTCTAAAACTACCCACAGCTAATTACCCACAGCAACCAGCAATAACAGAAAGCAACAATATCTAACATCCAATAAAATAACAATGCTTTCACATAATACAACTATACATTACACTAAGCAATATATATACAGGGAAAAAATATCAACATGGAAAGAGATATTCACATCAAAAACATCTCAAATTAATCCAAGGGATAAATAGGGAATGTCCCTTCTAATCTGTCATTCAAAACATCTCGAGAAAACGAAGGCACATTTGCCAACCAAGGAAAAACTTTTGGAGAGCTTTCATGTCGCCACCAAGGCGCATTCACTCGGCGCCATGTGACGCTCAATCTAAGGGTTGAAGTTTTGGCCAACTCAATCCTATAGTACTCTCTTACAAAAGCTTACACTAGCTTCCCATAATCCGGGACCACGTTGACCTCCCATAGCCGATCCAACACTTTTGCCATTCGGGTGGAAGAGTGTTCATCAAAGCCGGCACCTTCTCAAAATCCGGCATAAGATAACCATTCCGATGATTTCTGTATCATCGATTGACCTTGATCACATGTGATACTAAATCACCGTCATGCCACCGATAATTAGCTAAATCGACATCGCCCTTTTAAGTCTTGCATTTCCCTCGTCCCTTCTCGGGCTTGCGGTATCTCGTGCATAACTCATTATAGTTCCTGCAACAAATGCAGAACTAAAATTGGATCACTTATAATCCATAATAAAAAATGGAAAATACATAATTTTCCAAAATTCATGCAACAAATGCAGAATAAAAAATGGATTACTTATAACCCACATAGGCATGACTGAAAAAAAAAAAAGCTACCATTCTATGCGTAGTATGTACTCTAAGTTCACGTCCTTTCGTGCAACCATATCCTTTACAAAATTATACTTGGTATCTATATGTTTGGTCTTGCCATGATATTTTGGATCTTTCGTGTACGCTTTCGCTGCTTGGCTATCACAGTTAACAAATAACAAATCTGCAGCACTTCCAATAACACCTAAATGATCCAAAAAAACTCTAAAGCCAAACATCTTCTTACACTACTGCTAATAATGCCACAAACTCAATTTCTATCGTGGACAAGGCTATGCATGTTTGTTTCTTACAGCTCCAACATATGGTGCCATCATTCGGTAAGAAAACAAACCCGGAAGTAGATTTCCTTTCATTTAAATCTCCTCCCCAATCGAATCGGGATAGCCTTAGAGTCGCGATCCTTTCCTTTATAACTCATCGTATAATCGGCGGTCCCCTTTAAATACCTCGGTATTCTCTTAACGGCTTTCCATTGTCTTTGGACCCGGATTGGATTGGTATCTACTCACCATTCCAACCGCAAAACATATGCCGGGTCTTGTACACATCATAGTGTATATCCAAACTTCCAACAAAGACTAGCATAAGGAACATGTTTCCTTTATTCCTTCTCTTGTGGAGTCCCCGGACACGCCTCTATGGCTCAATCCTTCACCTTTTACAATAGGAGTGTCTATGGGTTTACGAGTCTTGCATACGAAATCGTTCAAGAACCTTATTTATATAGGTTTCTTGCGAAAGAGACAACGATCTCTTCGAACGATCTCTTGAAATCTTAACTTCAAGAATGTATGCAGCCTCACCCATATCCTTCATAATCAATTTCTTCCTGTTGATTATACCCCTTCGCCACAAGGCGAGCCTTATGCCTTTCTATCGAGCCATCGCCCTTTCGCTTTATTTTGAGAACCTAGTTGTTCCCAATAGCTCGCGTCCTTTTGGAAAATCAACCGGTTCCCAAACATAGTTTGACTTCACCGACTCCATTTCCTCTTTCATTGCATGAATCCATTTTTCCTTATTAGGGCAATTTAGAGCCTTATTAATATTTCTTGGCTCATCCTCATCTTGTGGAGCAACCATAAAAGCTTCCCTTTCAATGTCAAAACATTGACGGGGAATACTTTGGCGACTTGTTCACCGTATGGGAGATTGTACACTTAGCACATCATTCCCCATCATGCTCCCACTTGGATTAGGTAATGATGATATTGTCACATCGGTGGTTGCAATTGAGAATGAGTTGAATTCAATTCATCATATCTCATATTACTCCCACTTGGACGAACTCTACTGACATCATTATCTTGATCCAAGATTTCAAATAGGGAACAATCTTCCCTTATTTCGCCCTTCTTAGGAAATTCATCTACTAAGGATGTAACATCCCGTGATTCAAATTCAGTTATACTCCTACTTTCCTACTCACCTATGAACACATACCCTTTCGAGTGTTCGCAGTATCTCATGAAAATACTCTTATTTCCTTTGGGACCCAATTTCCCAAACTTGTGAGAGGACTCATGAATATAGGCAGCACAACCCCATGGCTTAAGAAAACTTAAGTCCGATTTTCTAACTGTCCATAACTCATATGAAGTGGAAATAATTGATTTGGAAGGCACCCGGTTAAGTATATAGGCAGCAGTTAACAACGCATCACTCCGAAAAGTGATAAGTAAGTTAGCATGCGCCATCATGGACTTAACCATTTCCAGTAGGGTTCTGTTTCTTCTTTCCACAACACCATTTTGTTGAGGAGTATATGGAATGAACATAACTGTCTTTCTATTCCTTTTTCATCACATAATTTTCTGAACTCATCAGATAAATATTCTCAACCTCGATCGGATCTAAATACCTTTATTTTCTTGTCTAATTGATTTTCTGCTAGGTTCATAAACCTTCAGAAACAACTTATGCTTGATTCATGAGAAATCAAATAGACATATCCGACTCAGTATAATCATCTATAATAGTGATGAAATAAACAGCCCCATGCCTTCCTCTCACATCCATTGAACTACAGGCGTCATAATGGATTAAATACAGAGGAAATTCAGCTCCTTTATCTTTTTCTAAATGGTTTCCTTGTTGTTTTTCCCTACTAGGCAATGCTCACTTATGGACAAATCGACTTTTTCAATATTGCCCAACAAGCCCTCTTTGGCTAGTCTATTCATATGTTGTTGGCCCATATGATCAAGTCTAGCATGCCACCATATTCACATCATTATCATATTAGGTAGAAGACGTGAAACAAGAAAATAACATATTGACATCACCATAGTCAACATCTAGTACAATAAAACCATCCAGAAAATAATCACAACCATAGTAGTTTGTATCCAAATACAAATCTACACTTCTATTATGGAAGTTCACACTAAGACCAAGTTTAACCAACATTAAAACAGACACAAAATTTCGACGAATCTCCAGAGCATATAGAACATCAAAGGTGCGTCCACCACTCATGTTCAATTGGCAGGTGCCAATCCCTTTACTTCAGCTCTGGAGTTGTTTCCCATATGGATCCACTTAGTTCTAGTTGGTACTTGTCGGAATTCCACAAAGGATTCTTTATCCTTCGCTACATGGTCTGTCACTTCTGAATCTACAGTCCACAAAGGATTGGATTCAGCTAATAATATTGAACTTGACACATAAGCAAAGTTCTCAAATGTACAAGAGGTGTTTACTTTTTTTGACTCACAACAGTTGCAAGCATAGTGACATTTCTTGTCACAATTGTAACACCTCACCCTTGACATTTTCTTCACTTGAGGACGTTTTCCTCTCTTGTGTTGGTTAACTCTTGATTTCTTGCAATAAGGACTTGATCCTTTGCATTCCCACATATTGAACGAATCAATACGTTTGCGCTTAGAGCACAAAGCCCTTTCTGAGCTAGAACCAGCATTGCAAATGTCCGTTTTCGGCTCAAATGCCGTTAGGCGGTCCTCTACTAGCTCAAGGTGGCGCATGGCATCCTTAAAATCTTCCATAACATGGTCAAGAGCTTCTAGTGCTTCTTGCTTTTCCAGCACATATTGAATCTTCTTATTCAATATTTCACAATTGTTACCGTTCATATCGGCAATCACGTTCTTAGTTCTTTGAACCATCGTTCGAACACATCGACATCCATGCACGAATAATTAATGCCTATCATTTATGCATCCCTATTTGCATAGACCCATCATATTAATAAATAATTTCAAGTAAGGCTTCGAATCAAAAGGTCACTATGTTTCCAATCATCCTCCAAAAATCCTAACTCAAAATTATCATTAATATAATTGTCTTATGCAAAATCAATTCTACGAAGCTACAAAAGCTTCTAAAACTACCCACAGCTAATTACCCACAAAGAACCAAAGAATAACAGAAAGCAAATAAAATCTAATATCTAATAAAATAACAATGCTTTCACATAATACAACTATACATTACACTAAGCAATATATATACAGGGAAAAAAATATCAACATGGAAAGAGATATTGACATTAAAAAACATCTCAAATTAATCCAAGGGATAAATAGGGAATGTCCATTCTAATCTGTCATTCAAAACATCTGAGAAAACTGAAGGCACATTTGCCAACCATGGAAAAACTTTTAGAGAGCTTTCATGTCGCCACCAAGGCGCATTCACTCGGCGCCATGTGGCGCTCAATCTAGGGTTGAAGTTTTGGCCAACTCAATCCTATAAGATCTTCTCTTACAAAAGCTTCCACTAGCTTCCTATAATCCGGGACCACGTTGACCTCCCATAGCCGATCCAACACTGCTTGCCATTCAGGTGGAAGAGTGTTCATCAAAGCCGGCACCTTCTCAAAATCCGGCATAAGATAACTATTCCAGATGATTTCCTGTATCATCTGATTGACCTTGATCACATGTGATACTAAATCACCGTCATGCCACCGATAATTAGCTAAATCTGACATCAGCCTTTTAAGTATTGCATTTCCCTCGTCCCTTCTCGGGCTTGCGGGTATCTCGTGCATAACTCATTAAAGTTCCCGCAACAAATGCGGAACTAAAATTGGATCACTTATAATCCATAATAAACATAAGGAAAATACATAATTTTCCAAAATTCATGCAACAAATGCAGAATAAAAAAATGGATTACTTATAACCCACATAGGCATGACTGAGAAAAAAAAAGAAACAAATTCCTTTTTTTTTTTTTTTTTCGGGTCAACGGTCAAAGTCAACGGTCGGTCAACGGTCAACGGTCGGTCAACGGTCAACGGTCAGCGGGTCAACGGGGTCAACGGGCGAGCGGGTCGGCGGACCGGTCGAACCGGACGGACCGGTCGGGCCGGGTCGGACGGACCGACCGCACGTCTTTGCGCGCGTGGGTGGGGCCGACGTCACGCGAGCGTCGGCCAAGACGTGCCGTGCGCGTGCGCGCGGCCGACGTCACGGTGACGTCATCCGGCACGTGCCGCGCGCGTGCCAAGCGTCCGCGGGTCGGGTCGGGTCGGGTCGTCGGTCGGGTCGCCACCCGGCCACCGACGTCATCGGCGATTGATTTTTCGCAAAAGGAACTTCGGCCGTACGGATCGGGCGAGCAATCCCAACACCCGAGACTTCTTCGGCCATTTTCATGAGTTTTCGAATGTCAAAAACAAATTCTGAAAGGACGGGAGAAAGGCGACGTCGAGACGAGTCCGGACATGCCTCGAGCGCCGAGCCGGGCGGCGACGCGCACGCGCCCACACGCGCGCCGGAAGGCGCTGCGCGTGGGCGCGACGCGCGCCGGAAGCGCTCGATCGCCGGCGCGTGCGGCACACGCGCCGGTCGGGCGAATCGGCGCGGCGTGCGTGCCGCCCGGCGGCGAACCGGCACGCGCCCGGTCCGCGGACCGACGCGTCCGACGTCGGCATGACGTCACCCAACGGCGATAACCGCCGGGTGACGTCATCGATGACGCAGCCGATGACGTCGGTTGACCCGCGAACCGACCCGACCCGCGAACCGACCCGACCCGCGAACCGACCCGACAGAGAGAGTGTTCGGGAGAAGACGTACGTTTGTTTTCCAACGGTTGCCATCTCTCTCTCTCTCCTCCCTTTTATACCTTCCCCCATCCACGGGCCCTATTCCCGTGGGCCGGGCCTTTTTGGGCCCAACTTGAGCGGATGGGCCTTAAGCCCATCTCATAAATCCATCAGAATGGCTGAGCTTTAACATGCTGTCTACTGTGTCCCAGGCACGATGCTTCTAGTGATAAACACACTTATCAAATTTGTGACGGATTTACTGCTTGAGGCACCATGCTTGAAAGTATCGAAGATATGCTTAAGACTTAAAAGAGTAAGATAGCCTCTAAATATCGTTTTGGTGAATAGTCAATGTATTAGTATACCCTAAAATAGTATATGTTGTTAAAAAGTTTGTAAGAAAGGATTGATTAGGATTTACTAATTATCTTTCATAAAAGGAAAAATAGCCCGTTTGATTAAGGTAATATTTTGGTTACATTCTAATAGAAACATATATAAGTCCTATTTTCTGTTCAATTCACATCGTGCATATTGTGCATAAAGTATAGTCATTATTTTCAGTGTTCTTGACGAGTGTCACGGAGGATGCGCTAATATGATTTTATCAATGTTACACCCTTTTTTAAGCTCAAAAGTAAGGATGACATACGACACGAGAAAAGTCTAGTAACTAATATAATTTACAAGCTAGAAAGCATGATTCTCGTTGGCTTCCAAAAAGCAAATCTGTCTAGCTGTTTTCTTAATTTTTGACTCTCTTTTGTGCGCAAAGTTCAACTAAATAAAGAGACCACACTACAACAAATGTCCTTACTTAGTAACTTAATAAACCTTACACTGCTGATCAAATCTCATTTTAGTAGCCAAAATGAATATGAAGTGGAGATGAAAGGAGAGATGCCATGGGCTTGATGTGATTGCACAAATGTCACACACTTCTCTATTACATGTGGTGACTCTTTTAAAAGACTTTGCTTTTGCCTTCAAGAATTATTAAAGTACCTGTCCCTTTTAGTTCTAGCTAAGAAAGAGATATCAAAAGTGATTCAACCAATTGTACACACTAATCTCCAATCCACATCAAAGGCTATTAGGGTTGCTTTTTATCTTCAATAATTCTCGAAGCATGTCTCCCTCATGATTCTGGCTAAGAGCAATAGCCCCTCATCGGTCCCGTCCATCATTAGGGTGAGAAAATTTCCAATAAAGAAGATGTAAAGTATGTATGACGTACAAAAGTCTTTAGGACCCACTATTGCTTCAAATTGGCCCTACGTGGATCCCATCCATATATGGCTGTATTTGCAACTACAGTCATTCTTGCCACTGTGCATTGCAAGAATACTATTTATAAATAGGATAGGGTATTTTATGTAACTACCATGCACATAAACTATTGCAAATTATACATTTTAGCTTCATATAAGGATTTTTTTTTTTTCAAGATATACATGATGAGTAGGTCGACAATGACTTGGTGCGATATATCATAGCCATATGAGACAATTTTCTTATAGCAATTATTTATTTAAAGAAACGATTCTACCGTGTAAGAAATTGGAATTACGTCTAAAGTTTGTGATGTAATTTAGCAAATATTGAATACATATCAAGTGATTAAGCACCGATGATGGACCAGAGAATTTTCAAAGAAGAAGAGAAGAAGAATGGAGGAGGGGAAAAACGAAGAAGAAAATAAGAGGAAAGATAGTGAGTATATTTGTTTGTTAATAGGATGTGGACCCAAGAATCACGTGGAGTAGAGCGGAAGCAAAGTGGAGATAGTGGAGAATGAAAGATCAAACAGGGATGGAAACTGGCCGTTCCACGACTCCCACTAATAATGGAACCTCAGTTTCAATTCACCTCTTTAATTTCTTTGACTTTCCATCCATTTGTTCCGTTGACTGACTTGAGGGCCTCTCTATAAGACTAGGCGGCTCCAACTCCCCACTCAAATAAGGATCGTTCCATCTTCTTTCAATCTTTTTATATTGCGCCTCCTCCACACACTCCCAACAATTCTTTACCAATTTCTCTTTGCCCAAAGATATACAGAGGCATGGTTAATGCTCACCGCTCCATGAATATTTGTCAAGTATTGCTACTCACTCTTATTCTAGTTCTGGCGATGACTTGCAGTGTTGAGAGTAAACAGCAGTGCTTCCCTTCATCATGTGGTAACATTCACAATATAAGCTACCCGTTTCGACTAAATACCGATCTGAAAGGATGCGGTCTCATGGGTTTTGAGATGATTTGTGAAGATAATCAGGCTGTTTTATATGCCGATGATGACCGATACTATGTGCAATCTATCAATTATTCCACTAGACAACTCAAATTGGTCAATGATGGACTGCAAAAGGATAACTGCTCATCTCTTCCTCATGATTCCTTGTTGCTCATGTCATACTACAACCAAAGTGCTTTGGTCATTGTGAACTGCTCAAAGACGGTTAGTTCTCCATTCTACATCACTACTAGTTCATGTACTGAGGGGTTGTACTCTTCCAACACATCATCGAATTGGAACTTGTATGCTTTGGTCAATCCAAAAGTTTCGGATGTTGAGGATTTTTGCAACATTTACAGTTGGACATGGACAGATTATTTTGGAGTTGGAGAACACATTAACAGTAGCTTCTACAATTACAAGCTTATTCATAGCATCATGGCCGATGGATTTGTTGTCCGTTACTCTATTTCTGATCAATCTTTACGGAAGAAAACCTTTTGCTACTCTGATTGGTATGGCTACTTTCATCTCGATCGCTACTTTTATTCCAACCGCTTATCAACGAGCTTCACTGGAGGTCAGGGTTGCGGATCCATCTACTATTACGGCAGTAAGTATTGATCGGCGATGAAATTTCACCGATATTTTGCATGATTCTGTACCCTCTTTCACTTGCTACTTTCTCTTCAAAACTAGAAAATGAAAGGAATATCTATTATATCCAAAAAAATTACGACAATGCATATATGTGTGTAGATTATATTTCTTTCATAAAAGGGCTAAATCTCCCACTGTGAAAAAAACCAAAAAAGGATTCTTGTGCCACCAACCACATGACTAGGTTTTTGTTGGCAAAGAATTTACATTTTTTTTAATTTTCTTATTAATTCTTTAATTAGTCACCCAACTAATAATCCAAGAGACACTCGTTAACAATACTCAAAGAAAAAAAAATTGTAGTCATCTATTGATAGGAGGAACAAAATTATTAATTAAAAATGAAAAGCACGGTTTTTCTAGATTTGTTGACCGCTAATTGCGCGAAAAGAGTTTCTTGAATCCTCTCATCTACATGAAAAATGAAGCTCATTATTTCATTTTATTTGCAAATGCACGTATCCCACTTCTCATATTCTTTTGGACAAGATTCAACTTGTACAAAGTAGCTTGCTACTACTCTGTTTCCTCGTGTCTTTTGCATTCCGAACTTCCTTTCCTTCAATTTTTTTTTTCACATCAATTCCTCCACAGGTGTCCTCGATGATATTGCATTTTGGACTACTTGGGATTTTACAATGCTATTAGGTAAGCCGCAATTACTTATTCTTACAATAATTATGAAAAAAAAAATTATTCTAACCAATCAAAATTTTCTTCAGTACTTTTCTGCGTAATGAAGTTCATAATTGGGACGCCATTTGTTGCGATATTTCTAATCTACAAGTACAAAAGAAGGCACTTAGCAATGGACAAGAACATCGAAGAATTTTTGCAAGCTCATAACAACTTTTTGCCCATAAGGTATTCTTACTCGAATATTAAGAAGATCACTAGAAATTTTAAGCACAAACTAGGTGAAGGAGGGTATGGTTCCGTATACAAAGGAATGCTCAGAAGCGGCAATGAAGTGGCCATCAAGATTTTGAAGCAGTCCAAGGCCCATGGCCAAGATTTTATCAATGAAGTGGCTACTATTGGAAGAATTCACCATGTTAATGTAGTGCAACTCATCGGTTTTTGCTTTGAAGGTTCGAAACAAGCTCTCGTGTATGATTTCATGTCAAATGGATCTTTGGATAAGCACATTTTCACTGAGGAAGGTAATAAGTTTCTTGATTACAAGAAAATATATGAGATCGCTTTTGGAGTGGCGAAGGGGATTAAATATTTACATCAGGAGTGTGACATGCAAATACTACACTTTGATATCAAACCTCACAACATTCTTTTAGACAAGAATTTCACTCCGAAAGTTTCTGATTTTGGACTCGCGAAACTTTATCCGACTGATCATAGCATAGTCTCGGTGACTGCTGCAAGAGGAACTTTAGGATATATGGCGCCTGAGTTGTTCTACAAAAATATCGGCGGTGTATCTTATAAAGCGGATGTCTATAGCTTCGGGATGTTACTTATGGATATGGCAAGTAGAAGGAAAAATATAAATGCAAATGCGGAACACTCAAGCCAAATTTATTTTCCACGATGGGTGTATGACCAAGTCAATGAAAAAGAAAGTGTTGAAATGGAAGAAGTAGTAGAAGAGGAAAGGGAGGTGATAAAAAAGATGATAATAGTGGCGCTTTGGTGTATACAATTAAGCCCTGACCATCGGCCTCCAATGAACAAAGTTTTAGAAATGCTTGAAGGAGATATTAGAAATATTCAAATGCCTCCAAAACCGCTCTTTTACCCACCAGATGAGCCAATTGATGATGGCAAAGCCGAGATGGAATTGGAAACCTTTTCAACTACATCAAGCACTCCCATAATTTCTGCTAGTTTTCCATTTGGAGATAGCAGTGATGTTTAGAACCATGCACATTTTAATTGGAAAAGCTTTGTTTCCCACAATATGGTATTATGTTGGAAGGGAAGTGAGCTAGTTTAGTTTGCCAGTGATTACATTCTGTCTCCTTCTAGCTCTTAGGTTATTGTTGTTTTATTGTACTTCTATTTTGGTTGGAGTGTTATTGTACTTCGTATATAGTTTTGCCATGTGTGGTCCATACAATATCCTAAATGGGACTTATGTTTGGGTTCATAACCGTGCTTGGGAAGCGTATTCTACATGTTCATCCAATGTGAATTTTAGCTAATCCGGTTGATAATCTATAAGCCAAATCACTTGTTTTCTGTAGAATATCCACCACAGAGCGCTGCGAAACATGCCATCTTACATATACTTGCCAGTGGTTTAATGTCCTCTTTGACTTGGTATTAATCATTTAGAAGTTGCTCAGCATTTGGCTCGCAGAAATTCAAGCTCTTTTTCACCAGTTGCAACAAAAATTTATTTTCTTTGCAATTCATTTGCTTTGATCGAAAATTGATCAGATTCTTGAGAAAATCTGATGGGGCCATCATATGTTCTTGAAAGTTACATTAGTGTGAATTTAAACGATTGAAACCTCCATTGGGTCAACATAATGTATTTGAGTCTTAAAACTTCCATTTTGCTCATCTTAATCTTAAAACATGGAACTTTGTTGTGCGCGAGTCCTTTCGTTAAGCTAAGAACGTCTCCCAAGTCATTTCCATGCCTGAGCAATCATGTGCCGGCTTGTGACTATGGTGAAACCGAGATTGAACTGAAAACTCTATCAACTTCATCCAGCGTTCAGCTAATTTCTTCCACGTCCCAATGTGAAGATTCAATTAGGGAATCGTTCTTCAGATTTAACACACATGACCCAACCGTGAGGATTTTGACTCCATTGTTTGGGGTATGACATCTGAGTTGACTCATCTCTATGATAGTACCTCATGGAAGACAAATTTCTTTTGCTACTTTGATTCATATACTTTAGATACTATGCCTCCAATGATCTTAGTAGGATCTTCAGAGGTCAAGTTTGCGGATCCTAGTACTATGGGGGCGGTAAGCATCTGTTGGCAATGATATGTAACAGCAATTTTGCATGATTCCGCACACACTTTCACTAACTACTTTCTCTTCAAAACTAAAAAATGACAGAAATATTTTAAATCCATGAAATAATGACAAGTTGTACGCGTTAATACACGTCAATATATGTGTGTTTGAAACGTTTTAGAGCTTCGCATTACCTATGAAAACCAAATAGTAGGAGTTGCAAGATTTCCAGAAAAAAAAAACTAATAAAAAAAAGGGACAGTTGAAATCACCCCAAAACGGATTCATCATTAGCTGTAGATATATGTGTGCCTAGACTGTATCTCCTTTCCATGGAAGGGCTAGAACTCCCAATGTAAAAAAGAAAAGAAATTAAAGCGAGTGTTGTGTGAGTAACCACATGACTACTTTTTTGTTTGCATAGAGTTTAAATTTTCTAATTTTCGTTAGATCTTCTAATTTTTGTGAATTAGTTCCTTAATTAGTCACTTGACTAATAATACAAGAGACACTCTTTTGACAACTTCCTTGAAGTATAGTATTCCATTTCATGTATCGATAGTAGGCGTTGAGACCTGAATTTTAACAGACTAATCGAATATGCACTTTAAAAAAAAACTTAATAAATAAATATAGAATAGAGAATAAAACAAAACAAAAAAATGATCAATGGAAGATCCATCAATGGAGTCCGGTCACATTCATTCCATTTGGGCTTAAGGCAATCCAGCCCATCACCTCTAATTGGTGAAATCCAATTCCTTTAAGCCCACCAAGCACAGTAGCCCAGACGCGACGACAATTCCAGTGCCACCGTCTCCAGCTCAAGCTCTCTCCATCGCTGGATTTCAATTACAGGACTGAAAGTTTCCTTTTTGACGGATTCACCTTCTTCTCAGCAAGCTCAACCTCCATAGACGAAGCTCTCGAGCTCAATACTAGGAATTGATGATCCGCGGCTCACAGTCATCGCACACAACCAAAACCAAAAGGATCTTTCATCAACGAAGTCGAAACTACTCGGCCTGACATGTTTGATTGCGGAATCGTCATCGTGCGCGGCTTCAAAGGCTTCATCGCACTACTGATCGAATCAGGATACGTCTATGTGCCACGTGTAATAGGAATCTACATGCCTTCTTCAGCGAAATACATTGTTTTTATTCTCTCTGTTATGAGGTATGACGAAGCTTTCTTAGCGATTGATCCAATGAGGCCAAATGGGTAATGCACGGACACCGTTTGATGATATGCCTCATAGGAATAGCTTCTCTCGGAACACACACAGACTGAAGGACCTGAGTATGAGTATGAGGCATAACTCCTTTGGTGGAGCCCATTTCTGCTGAGATCCGAAACTGCAGTGCTTTGCAATTGCTTTATCTCGAAGGGAATGGACATACCGGGAAGGTTTCTTAATTCTTAGGTGAATTCAGAGGTTTGAGAGTTTTTTCGTCTCTTGGAGGCGATCTGCTCTCAAGTTCAGTTCCTGTAAGTATCAGTAATCTCTCATGGGGACTTGAAGCTTTTAAAAAGGAAGCAATAGCTTCGTTGGTAGTTTGCCGGCGCAAATAACGGAAATGAGCATCTTGATTATACTGGACTTCAGTGGAAATAGATTCTTAGAGCCAATTCCAGCTGGTTTGAGTGATCTTTTATTGAGCTAACTGCCCTTGTTTTGAGCAAGCATAATTTGTCTGGCGAGTTGCCATTGAGCTCAGAGGTTTGCTGAGGTCGTAAGTCGTTGCTTTACAAGAGAGCAAGCATGTTATGCAGTGATGTCCCTGAAGGGTTTAAGTAGTTTGGTTCTCTAATTGTACAGTTCAAAAGAAGATGGATTCAGTTTGTCTATTCCACATTAGACAAGAGCTACGGTGGCATTCATGCTTCTGCTGGTGTTTGCTTACCGACTGGAAGGATGTAATCATCCCCTTCCCACCGCCTTCATTCAATCCTCATCATGCACGATCGCTGCTATTGCTGAACCATCGTTACTGCTGAGGCGTAACATGCCGGTTGCCTCACGGACACTGCCACTTAATCGTCACGCCAAATTACTGAGACTTTGCTGGAGGCTCACCACATAAGGAATGAAATTATTTATTCATAATGAAAATCACTGTTTCTCTTTATATGTTGATTATTAACAAAGCAAATGGTGTTTCTTATATCGTCTATCATCTATGTAAACGAAGGTTATTATTTTCATTTATTTGTAAATGCATGCATGCCACTACTCATATTCTTCTGGACAAAACTTGTACAAAGTAGCTTCCTACTTTTCTGTTTCCCCGTAAGTTTTGTTTTCCATACTTCTTTTCCTTCAATTCTTTTTCACATTCTTCATCCCTTCCGTAGGTGTCCTAGATGATATTGCATTTTGAGTAACTTCAGATTTTATATTTCTAGTAGGTATGCAGAAACGATTTGGTCTTAAAATAATTAAAATAAAAAAGCTATTCTAACCTATCAAAGTTTTCCTCAATGTTTTCTGCGTAGTGAAGTTCGTAATTGGGATACCATTTGTCACAATATTTCTAATCTACAAGTATAGAAGAAGACACTTAGCAAGACAAGAAGATCAAAGAATTCTTGCCAGCTCATAACAACTTTTTACCCATAAAACATTCTTACTCAATTTATGAAGATCACCAGAAATTTTAACCACAAACTAGGTGAAGGGAGTTATAGTTTCACGTACAAAGGAATGCTTGGAAGTAGCAACATGATGGCCATCAAGATTTTAAAGCAAAAGATTTTATCAGTGAAGTGGCTATTATAGTAAGAATTCACCATGTTAATGTAATGTTGACACCTAAATTTTACCATTTTATTTAGAATTTAATCGCATACAAAATTAGGATTAGTTGTTAAAAAAAAAGAAAGAAGAAAGAAAAGTAAAAATTTTCATTAAAAGGTATCATGTTTTCATTATTGCACTACATATTGAATGGGTTTTTTTTTTAATTTTTCCAAAAAAAATTGTCATCAAAAGGAAAAAAAAATTTTAAAAAATTATTTAAAGAAATTAATAACAAAAAAAAAAAAAGAAAGGGAAATGGGAAAAATGAGACCGGGCCGGGAGCAGGTCAACCCGACCTCTTTCTTTCCCTTTTCTTTCTATTCGCCTGGCCGGCCCACATTTCTTTTATTTCGCCCAAGATGAGCCCAGCCTTTTCTAGCCTCTCCCTCTTTGGGTGCGTTTGGGAAGACTTTTGGGAAAAGTCATTGAGAAAATGTAAAGGCCTTTGAGTTAAGGGTGTTTTTCAAAATGCAAAGTGTGTTTAATAAATTTATTTGTGAAAGTTCGTTGTGAAATATCTTTGTGCAAAATAGTATTTGGATAAATTAAATTTGTAAAAGGCTTTTTATTATTGAAAAAAGAAAAAAGGAACGTTGGCCGGCTAAGGCTTCGCCGGTTACCACCGGCCAAGGGCTTCATAGGTCACCGGCCAAGGGTAGGCGATCCGGCAAGGGTCGCCGCAACCCTCGCTGCACCCATCTGGTAGCGCGCGAAGGTCGAAGGCCGGTGACCACATCTGGTCGCGGACCGGATCTACAACCAGATGGGTCGCGTGAAGGTCGTGACCTCTGCGGAGGTCGCCTAAAGCATGGCCGGCGATGCGGATCTGGTCGCTACCGATCGCATCATGACCTCCGCAAAGGTCGCGGTCGGTGACCCATCTGGTAGCAGCGCGAAGGTCGCGACCTCCGCGGAGGTCGCCCGGCACGGCCGGCGACGCGCAGATCTAGTCGCTACCGGATCTGCGTCGCGACCTCCGCGAAAGTCGCCTAAAGGTCGCGGCCGGCGACCGGATCTGCGACCAAATGGGTCGCGGTCGCGACCTCCGCGGCGACCTCTCGAGCGGGGTCACGTGACCCTCGCCAAAGGGTCGTGCGGCGGCGTCGTACGTCGTGGCACAGCGGGTCGGCGTGGCGGGCGCGACGGTCGTCGGCGAATGCGTGCCCTTCGTCGGTAACCGCTCACGAAGAACAAAGAAGAAGAAGATGAACAGTTAGGGTAAAAAGGGAAAAACGAAAAATCAACAAGGATAATTTGGAAAGAAAATTTTTTATTTTAAGTTTAGCTCTCAAGCATGCCGAGAAGGCTGAAAGCCCAAGGCAGCCCCACCTGCCTTGGGCTTTCAGCCTTGGAAAGGCTTGGCATTCCCCCAATGAGGCTTGAAATTTTTTACCAAACACTCATCAATTAGCCCAAGGAGCTTTGGGGGTTCAAAGTGGCTTCCAAATGCCGCTCCCAAACGCACCCTTTGTCCTTCACGCGTTCTGCAGAAAAGAGAAGGTACGGGGACGAGAGAGGAAGGACAGCGGCAGTGGGGAGGCGCGAGCATTGCACCGGAGTTGGTGGTCGGGGAGCAGACCGGAAGCAACAGCTGGCGGTAGCAGAAGGCAAGCAGGCTGGTCGCCAGCCATCAAAAGGGGGCTGGAGGGTTGGTTTTTGTGGGGTTCGCGGAGAGAGAGAGAGCTAGAGACAGAGAGGGAGAGAGCTCGAGGGAGCCCGAGGGGGAGAAACGGAGAGTGACCAGGAAGAGGGAGACCTGGAATCCACCTTAGCCGAGCGTCGCTTAGCCACCCCCGACGCAAGGTTGCGCATCCTAGCCGGAACCAACAAGCCGCGGCTTCCCTTTGCCTCGATTTCAGGTTTTTCCGGTGATTTTTTCGGTTTTTGGTTCAATCAGTGTTGATTTCCTAAGGATCCCGGCTCGGGGGCGTGTAAGGCGACTGGACGTAGTCTAATCTATCAATCTCGCCCATCGTTCGCCACCCCCGAGTCGGGTAGGAAGCCCCCCGCCGACCTTTTTTGGTGCCCTGCTCTTGTCCCGTTCTCTCACATTTTTTTGCATGGATTACCGAGTCGGGGCGTGCGTTTCGAGGTCGCTTATGCTGTCCTTTGTTGATGTTGAGCATTCCCTGCCATTCTCGTTAAGCTTTGATCTAGTTTCGGATCTTATTCTTGTCCGTGGCTGTCTTGAGCCGACCCAGCCTAGGTGTTTGATAAAATGCCCTTGAGGTGCTTCTGGTAAAACAGCCACTGCCTTTGCTGTATCCGAAGCTCGTGTATAATTGTTTTGATCACTATTTACACAGATCGTCTCCCATGAAGCCTTATCTCGTTGATCGTTGGTAGTGGTTGGCGAGTTTTAGCGGTGGCGTTTCTCCAAGAGAGATCCTGGCGATGGTGTTGTTCTTGGCAAAGAAAAGAATGTAGAAAATAGGAGTTTTGGTGAGGAAGGAAAGGGGAAGGGAAAATTAAATAAAGAATAGAAATATTAAATAAAATAAAAGAAACAAACAAAGAGTAATGAAAAGAGAGATAACATCAATCCGTAAGCCATCTTGATCGTTGTGTGGGCTGGATGGACTTTGGGAGTGTCTGTTTCATTTTCGAAGAGTAACATTCGTCTTCATTTCGTCCGTTTTCGCGTTCGTTTCACCGAGGTCCGAATTTATGGTCGCATGTTGCACCTCACATCCATCTTGCGTTTTACATCTTATATATATTCGAGATTGTTGAATAGTGGCGCACGCTGTTCTCGGCTTGGGATAAAAAAGATATACGTCAAAATCGTGGTTTCGACGTTGTGAGGTTGGGATTGAATTCGTGGGAACTTCTGAGTTTAATGGAAGCTTCATGCGTGCGGAGGACTCATGAAGAAGAAGAGGAAGAAGACCAGAAGAAAGAAAGAAAAGATTAAAAGAAAAAGCAAAAGGAAAAAATGTAAAAAGAAAATAGGAAAGCGAAAGTTGGCTTCGCGAAAGGACGAAATAGGGAAGAAGACAAAAGGCGTGGAGAAAAAAAGAAAGAAAAATATTAAAATTTAAAAATTTTAAAAATCTAAAAAAATTAAAATTTGAAAAAAATGTATTTTTATCTTACTCGGTCGGATCCAGATTTGGGCCAGGTCAGCGGGTCGGATCGGGTTCATCTGGTCCGAACCCGCTCCCTCGAATATTATAATATTAAAAATTTCAAAAAAATTTAAAAAATTTTCAAAAAATTTTAATAATTCGAAAATAATAAAAATTCAAAAACTCCTCAGAAAATTAAAAATTCAAAAAAATTAAAAAATTTTGACTTTTTTTAAATTTCAAGAAATTGTAAAATCTAGTTTTTTTGGGGAAATTCGAAAATTCATTTTTTTTTTCATAAAAAAACCGAAAAATCCAAAAAAATTCTAAAAAAATTTAAAAAAATCTTCAAAAATGTTAAAATTAATCTCTTGGGCTATTTTCCTAAAAAATGGAAGTATTTCAATGTAGAATTATGCTTAAGTTTGACTAAGAGGCTTTACCTTAGGGTTTCAATTGTCCTTAGGGACACTTGCCTTTGAATGCATAATATTGATATATTGAGTTTGGCTTCTCTTTAGTCTAGTTAGGATTAGCATTTGTCTTCTCTATAGTATTAATTCTTTGCTCTCCCATGCAATTTATTTAACGCTTTCCTTGATTTCTAATTGTTATTTTAATGATTGTGCACCCGCATGATCATCTCACACGTTAGCAGATTAGTCTAAAATTAATCAAAACTGCCCGATAAAAATCTTTTTTTTTAAATTAAAAAAAAAAAAGAACAAGATTATGTACCGAAATGGCACTAATTGGTTAATTAGTGTAATCAAGTCCCTAACCCTAGATTTTCCGGTTGCATAGGAAGTGAGGTATACTCCCATGCCTCACTTGGTTTATAGCGGACCTCAATAGGCTAGTGGCGGTTCTTTATTGCGAAATTCTTAAGAACATTCCAATGTTGTGCGAGGTATGGGGTTGGGAGAGCTTGTGCCTAATCATGGGCTTTAGGTCTGTTTTTTAGGCAATACCCCTAAACCTATTCCCTTCCCTGATGGGTAGGTCGCGACATGCAATGTAACTCATTGATTTTTGCTTTGAAGGCTCGAAATAGGTTCTTGTGCATGATCTCATGTCAAATGGATTCTTGGATAAGCATATCTTCACTGAGGAAGGTGACAAGTTTCTTGATTACATGAAATTATGTGAGATTGCTCTTGGGGTGGCGAGAGGAATTAAATACTTACATTAGGGAAATAATAGATGACAATAGTTGAACTTCGGTGTATAAAGTTAACCTTGACCATTGGCCTTCAATGAGCAAAATCCCAGAAATGCTTGAAGGAGATATTAGTAAACTTCAAATGCCTCCTAAACCGCTTATTTACCCACTAGATGAGCCGGTGAACAATGACAAAGCCGAGATGGAACTAGAAACATTCTCAACTTCATTAAATGATCCTACAATTTCCATCCATTTGGACATAGCAATAATGTTTAGAGAACCATCCTTAGTTTTTTTTTTTTCACCCGGACCATCCTTAGTTTGATTGGAAAAGGTTGTATACTTGTTATATTCCCCGCAACCTAGGATTATGTTAGGAGGGACTTATTTTCGATATTGTGTTCGTCTAGCTCTTAGGTTAATTTTGTGTCCTTGTAATTCATATGGTTTAACTCTCTTGCATCCTCCTTCAACAGGATAAACAAATTGGCAAGAAAGCAAAGACAAAAACGGTGAGGGAAGGTGATAGACATCGAGAATTTTCCTTCCTCATAATGTGATTACGGGCTATTCAATTTAAAAGCTAACTATAACATGCGATCTTGCTACTTAACAGGCCACTGTCGGCGTATGATTTGTCGATATCAAGAACTGTTGGTTTCAACTTATAAATTTATTTTTAGAGAAAATATACATGTATCCGTTTTACAAAGTAAACACTACTCATCTACGCAAGAAATAACTCTTATCAAAATGGAAAAAGGAAGGTCCTAGATGGAGCAATTCTATGAAGTTTATATTTAAAAGAAGCTGGTTGTAGCTTGATTCAAGTGAAGATTAATGTTCACAAGTTCTATGTGGGTGATCTATCACGAACTGGATCGATTGGCTAGTCAAATAAAGAAAACGGGAAATGTTTTGAATTTGTTCTTTAATGATGTGGAGGAGGGACAAAAGTAACAATATTTGCTCCGGCACAGCGGAAAAAATTGCTGTTGTTTTTGGCCTTACAAGTACTCCAGTCCGAAATCTGTTGGGGTGTTTAAAAATCTCCACATTTTGCGGAGATTGTCATTCTGCGATCAATATCTCCATGGCAAACAGAAGATATATGGTCGTAAGGAATGCAAACCGGTTCCACCATTTTATGGACTAAACATGCTCATACAATGACTACCGGCCACAATGCTTCTTAAATTGTCTCATTCATCGTGTAAATTGAATCTCCGTTTTTTATTCTCCTTTCTTTCTATGTTACTTGAACTGGGATTCTATTATTTCCCTAGCAAGCCCAACAATGTAAATATTATGTCCTGAAATTTATATAGATTTGGCACTCCTACTGTCGAGAGACCAAGCAGAAGACCTCAAATGAAGCTTGCAATCTTTCAGCAATATGATTCATGGAATCGAAAACAGTCACGCTTTGCCTTTGGATTTTTTTGGAGTGTGCTGTTTTCAGACACTGCATATTTATGTTCTGTTCTACGCTGGGCGTTCCCAACATGCAGTCCTGATGCCCCATAATTCATTCATTGGCCGAATATTATGTATGATTTTTGTTTTGGAAATTTTGCTCGTAATGGCTCTGACTTTTTTTTTTTTTTTGGGCCAATGACTCTGACTTTTAGTTAGTCTACATTTTCGGATGTGGCAATTTCTTGTGCTTTATCTTCAACTGTGCGAGTTCATGCCATAAATTGCTACAACATTTCCCAAATTGCTTCAGAGTGGATAAATTTAGGAAATTGGCGATGAGAAGAAACGAGAGCAGCTTTCGTGGGCAAACACTGGTTTAAAACCGAGAGGCATGATCCTGGAGGGGTTCATGCAATGATCAAGCAATCGCAAGTATTGCATCTACTTTTTGCTAAGGAAAATGTTTTCTGTCAAATGGGGCATCGTTCCTGCTGTACCTCTTAGCTCCATATTGTTCTTCTGCAAGGCTTCTGCTGTCACGCCCCGATCCTCGAGCACGCACACATCCTTCTCTTGGTCGATTAAAATATGCGATATCCCAGGACTATATATCGCCGACCCTTTCATTTTATTAAGCACATGCGGAAGCAATTATAAATCCCCAGACAATAAAACAATGGGATAGAAAAGTGGGGCCATATTTTTCATATTGAAACTTATAACCAAACTTTTATACAAAACACAAATCATAATACTTCACAACTTTTTACTTTATCTCTATTCACATCAAAATAGAGATCTCCAAAGAAGATAGAATTTCAATCCATCTGGGCCGTACTCAAGGCCCCTCTCGGGATTATCTTCTTCTTCCAAAATCCTTCTCCTTAAGATTTACCTCCGAGTTCTCCTTCTCAGATTCCTCCTCAGCTCCTCAACGGGGTCCTGAAATGTTTTTCCCCAAACTGGGATGAGACTACGTCTCAGCGAGTTCTACCCCACTAAGCCCAATTAGTAAACCATTATACTAAAAGCTGCCTAAACACGCATAGGTCAGAAGACGTACCTTAGCATCAGATCCCACCTGTATGTTAGCACATATCAAATAGGCATCCAAGCAATCACATCACAGATCGAAGCGTCGATCTAATCGACTTAATCGATTACACACCAACAAGACCACTCACAGTCATCTCCATTATTCCAACCAATTTACAACATCAATTCAAGGCAATAATCAATCGACTTAGTCGATTACGTGTCAATCAACCATTCACCGATCAATCCATTCAATCAATCAATCCACAACATCATATTAAAGCAATGAATCACATCTAATCACACTCAGATCGAATCGTCGATCAATCGACTTTGTCGATTACATATCGACATGACCACTTCCGGTCATTTCAACTATTCCAATTTAATTCCCAATTATGAATCATTGTCCTTAGGACACAACTTAATTATAAGTGGTAATCACGGCCCCACTCGGCAATGTTATATGTAGTGGCATCACGGCCCCACTCGGCAATGTTATATGTAGTGGTATCACGGCCCCACTCGGCATGTAGTGGCATCACGGCCCCACTCGGCATGTAGTGGCATCACGGCCCCACTCGGCAATGTTATATGTAGTGGCATCACGGCCCCACTCGGCAATGCTATATGTAGTGGTATCACAACCCCACTCGGCAATGCTATATGTAGTGGTATCACGGCCCCACTCGACATGTAGTGGCATCAATGAGTCTTTAATTTAACTACTTTAATCTAATCTATCCACCTAATTGCAAATAATTAAATCTAATCAACCTTAAGCATAATTAGCAAACTAATAAAGCATTAGTAAGTAAAACTCACCAAATTGCGCGCAAATCGGATCAATCTGACGGCGGCGACGCGAGGAACAATTCTTCCCAAAGCAGGCCTCGGGTTCGGGGCCCGGAAACGGCCCAAAACGGGCCTTGAACCAGCTGGAAACCCACTCGTGGGTTTGCTGGACGAGGCTGGTTGGGGCTGCTCCGGCGGCCAAAACGGCGAGGGAAGGCCGGCGGAGGGTGAGGGGAGCTCCGGCGGGTCCGAACGGTGGCCGGACGGAGCTGGGTGGCGGCCGGAGGTGGCCGAACGGGGCTGGAACAAGGCTGGGTCGGCTGGATCGCGCGGAGGGAGGAGCGGCAGCGGCGACGGACGCGGGCGGACGGCGGGCGTGCGGGCGTGCGAACGGCGGTGCGGCGGCGGGACGGGCGGCGACGGCTCTCGGCGAGCTGCGATCGTCGGCTCTTCTTCTGCTCCTGGTTCTGGTTCGCTCGGATGCACGGGGAGGAAGAAGAAGAAGAAGAAAGAGAGAGAGAGGGAGAGAGAGAGAGAGGGATAGGCTTTGACTAGTCAAAGAAGAGAGAGAGGGTGAGAGTCGGTTGGGGGGGGAAATCGCACGAGGGGGAAAAAGGGGAGAGGAGAGAGAAAAAGAAAAAGAAAGAAAGAAAGAAAGGAGAGGGAGAGAGAGGAAAAAGAAAAGGGAAATACATAATTCCTTTATGCAAATTTTCCTTTTCTCTTTTCCTTTTCCTTTCTATTTTATTTTGGTCTTCAATTTTCTTCCGATAATTTCTTTATTGAAACTTCGGACCCGTCAATAAATTGACGAGCGATGAGACAGGATTCTATTTATCCAGTCAAATTAAAACCCGAAAATCTGGATGTCACATCTGCTATTACAGCATTTGGACTAGTCAAGCAGGGGAAAGCAACAGGTACTCGTTACTAGTTTCCCCTCAGCAAATGGCTGCATGTAATCTAAAGCTTTTCGACTACAATGCACACCTTAACTGTCATGTTGTTGCCGGCAATGGGTTTTATCAGCGGTAGCAATATGATCTTCTAAACAAACAATTCCTATCAAAAGAATACTCATGCCCTCTGAAGCAAGAGTTGACGAGGTGAATTACATTATGCTACAGATCATGCCATAAGCCTAAAAAGCCACTTGCACTCTCGAATGATGCATATATTTAAAGGAGGACAGATGACAGGATGCAGAAATTTAAGTAATGTCCACCAGCATGTATTGAGTTAAGAATCCTATAAAGTAGGTGAGTAGCTTTAAGATGAATTGACTTTCTTACTCATTCTCGAGGTTTTTCAAGCTCACTAGAGAATCATCCTGATGAGAAAGACTACTCGTTGTGACAGGAGGTGTAGAGCTGTCTCTTTCAGTTCCATTGACATTCGTTGCTCCACTGCATCGTGAAAGGAGGGCTAGAACCATTGAAATCTCACATAACGAAGTGCTCAAAGTACGACAACCAGACCCGCCCAATGGATGGCAGAATTCATAGGCTGAACTTCAAGGTCTACATGAACCGACTTCCAGAAGCAAATAATAATGAACAGATGGCCTCACTTAGGAGGGGACTCGACAAGAGGCTCAAGTTATTGGAGGAGATTCATCGAAAAAGGTCTCTGAGTCAAAGGTGGGTAAAGGACAATTTGGGCCTACATTGCATATCAATTCCTCTTGCGAAGGAGCTGACTATTGACGCAGCGATGTACTTACAGAGTGCTCCTGGTCATCGTGAACTTCCTCCATCACAATGTAGTAAATACAGGTACAGGTACGGATTCTGTGCAAGATCTCTTTGTTTTTCTCCATATTGAGCAAGCTAAAGTGCTAGATACAAGTGTCTCTGCTTATTCTTTAATCTGCAACATTTTCGCATCTGCTCCGTGGACAAAAAGCGGCTCTTGCTGGAATTTCCTGGTCATATAGGGTCTGTTTGTTTGTATTTCTTTTTTTTTTTTTTTTTTGAACACTTTTTCTGTTTTTTTGTTCCTAGGAACAAAAAAAAGCAACAGCGTTTGGGTGCGTTTACTTTCCTTTTTTGTTCTTTTGTTCCTTAAACAAAAAAGAAAAAAAATAAGAAACAACAAATTTGTGTTTCTTATTTTTGAAACAAAACTTAGAAACACTTTTTTGTTTTCTTCTTCTTTTTCTTCTTATTTTCTTCTTATTTTCTTCTTCTTTTTTTTCTTTTTTTCTTTCGCCGGTCGCCGGCTCGGCCATGGCCGGCGACCGGCCGACGAGGGCCGGCAGCCTCGCCCAGCCACGCCGAGCCTTGCCGTCCCCCGCGAGGCCGAGCCTCGCCGTAGCTAGGCGAGGCCGACCTCGCGCCGGCCGGGCGAGCTCGATCCGCCCGAGATCCGGCGAGACCGAGCTCGCCCGGCGGCCGGCGAGGCTCGGCCTCGCCGGATCCGGGCAAGTCGGCGTCGCCGGCGGTGGCCCGGCGAGGCCGCCGGCCCTCGTCGACCGATCGCCGGCCATGGCCGAGGCCGGCGACCGGCCAAAAGAAGAAAAAAAAAAAAAAAGAAAAAAAGAAAAATGAAAAAATGAAAAAAATGAAAAAAATGAAAAAATAACATAAAAATATTAAAAAATAAAAGAAATAAAAAAAATTATACAAATTTACCAAACGTGTTTCTGTTTATTTTTTATTCCCGAACAAGTTTATCAAACGCGTTTTTTTTTGTTCAAAAATTGTTCCCCGAAATAAACACTTTTTTCTATTTCTCGTTTCCCCGAAACAATTTTTAAACGAAACGCAAACAAACGCACTCATAATGTCTAGAGCTCTGGGATTCTCTTCTCGGTTTTTATGTTTTCTTTACATACTTCTATATTTGAGAAAAGATAGCGTAATTGATGCTAATTCGACATTTTCCACGGTTAGCATAGTTAGCATAGTAACAGGCGAAGAGAAAGAACTGATAAGCCGTGGGAAAATTACGGAGTACTCATACTTTTTACCGTCATTTCTCAGCCTGACCATTTACTCGTATCGATAAAATAAAAATAAAAAAATATCAGTTTGGCGGGGAGCTACGAGGAAAACAATTCTTTACAAAGGCCATTTGAGAATTTATCTAAAGATGATGGAACGAAATGCTTGGCGAAATGATAAATAAAGCTTCCGAGCTAACATTCTCAGTGGTTTGTGTATAATATCATGTTCAGCATAAACCTCAATAGAAAGGCCAAATAAAACATCTCTCCAGACTATTTGATGTAGCAATGCCACGTCCTTGGACACAAATCATAAAATCTCAAGTTGATCTAGATATTGAGTTTCATCTTTTCTGGAGATAGAGATCTTTCGATAGGTTTTGGGACTCTGCTCGTTCAAAATGTCATCACGGAATTGCATGTTCTTTGCTTGCTTGCAAATTCTTGGAGGTGAAAAATTGAACGGAGCATAAAATTTGTTAGTTTTTGAATAAATCCACCAATTTGTTCTTTCGGGAATACATAAATGTTGGGGAAAATTACTAAAAAAGTCATAAACCTTTTGCAATTATGCTAATTTAGTCATAAACTTTTTTTTTTTTTATCAATCGAGTCCTAAACCTTTTACAACCATGCCAATTCAATCCTTCTGATCAAAATTGGCCAACCGACATTGACATAGCTATCGATTGATGCCGTCGACAAATTTTTTAATAATATTTTATTAATTTTTAAATATTTTTTACCTTTTTTCTCTTTCTTTTTCCCCTCCCTTCTCCTTCCTCCTCCCTCCTTCTTCCTTTGGCTTTGGCGATTGACCAACCTCACCGCTCGTCAGATTGAGGCAGCTGGGCGAGCTCGCCTCATCGTCCCTAGGTGAGGGTGAGCTCGCCCAAACACTGGCAAGGCGAGCCCTTGCCATTGCTGGCAAGGGAGTCCTTGCCTAGTGATGGCGAGGTGAAGCCTCGCTAGATTTGATGCAGGCTTGCCCCGTCAGTGGTTGGGCGAGGTCGCCCTCACCCAAGGACAATGAAGGGGCCCTACCATCATTGGGTCTGGCAAGGAGAGCCCTTGCCAGATCCAGCGGGAGTTTGTCTTGCTAGTGGCTAGGCGAGCTCGCCCTCACTTAGCGATGGCGAGGTGAGCTCGCCCGGTCATCTCGGTTCGGCGATCGGCGACGGTTGGCCAGTCACCGAGCCAAAAGAAAGGAGTGAGGAATAAAAAGAGAGAGAAAAAAAAAGGTAAAAAAGATTACAAAATTAATAAAATATTATTAAAAATTTTGTGGCCAACACCGATCGGCGGCTACATCAACGTCAGTCGGCCAATTTTGTTCAGAATGACTGGATTGACACAATTATAAAAGATTTAAGACTCAATTGGGTAAAACAAATAAGTTTAGGACTAAATGAACACAACTACAAAAGATTTAGGACTTTTTTGGTAATTCTCCCCATAAATGTTGACAATGGAAAAAAACTCTCCTTGTTTGCATTGATTTGTTATTTATTTGACACTCAAATATGTTAAAATTTACGATGCCATAATCTGCAGAAGTATAACCATCAGACTGAAATACAATGAGAACTCATATACAATCAAAGTAGAATATAGGCTAGCCTAAGGACTCATTAGATGGGCATAAGAGCTAAACTATTGGAATTATTGGCTGCTCTATTTGGCTAAAGATTAAGAGCCACATCAACATTTTTGTTCATATCCTCGTCATCCACTCGCCACAAAGTTCTCTCTTAAAAATCCCATCGAACTAAAAAGCATATTGTCCTTCCCCCAGTCGCAATCAAACATAAAATATTTGGTCCCAAAGCTGAGAAAGAAAGAGGGAAGCTCCCCTTAATTTCAAACGTCTCTGCTTCCCATTCTGTAATAGTTCTTTTCAAGATCCTGAACTGAAGATTTTTGGGTCCGTCCAGTAAGGCTTTGTCAAGCGGAGCATTGTAAACATTGAAATGGTTGAGTCGAGGTTGACTTGTGTTGCCCCTCGAATGGCCAAGCTTTGGCACATTGTTTACTGTGTCCTAGGCACGATGCTCTTAGTGATATACACACTTTGTCACATTTGCAACTAATTTACCAATTGGACCACCATGCCTCAAAGCATCAAAGAGATGCTCAAGACTCAAAAGGGTAATATAGTAAATGTTTTTAAAAAGTTTCTCAACATGTATCAACTAAGATTTATTAATTATCTTTCAAGAATGAGAATGAGAAAACGGCCAATTTGATTAAGGTAATAGTTCAATTACGTGCTGACAGGGACTTATATACAACCTATTTTCTGGTCAATTTACAACATGTTTTTTGTACATAAAATACAGTCGTTATCTTAGCCTTCTTAACTAGCATCATGAAGAATGCGCTAATATAATTATGTCGATGCCATTCAATGCCATTCCCTTTTATTAGCTCAAAAGTAAAGTGACATAAGACAGGACAAAAGTCTTATAACTAATTAAATTTAAAAATGAGAAAGCATGATTCTCGTGGGTTGGCAAAAAAACAAGTCCATCCACTCTTCCTGACTCCTATGCTTAAATAGTCGAGAAAAGGAGTGACCAATGTAGCGATTCCCACTAAACGTTACTGTAACAGTTTCCACGTCCATTATGAAGTGTTTGATTTTGAGGGATAGTTATTTTGCACCACCTGAGCGGAAAGTTTATGATTGACAAACCCGTTACTACAATCTCACTGAGAAGTTAATAGTTAAGAAATTTCAGTCGTTGAGAGGTTTGCCTACAACGAGAATTGCGATTATGATCTCATAAAAGACGTGTCTCCTTTATCATTATGTCAATTACCTTGATAGCAAAATGCTATTTATAATTAAATTGAAATCACTATTGTAATTATGAATAAAGCCAGTCATTTATATAAATAGTTAGTGTAGTATTCACATGGGTAAGTTATTGATCATGTACAATATATTAAATTAGTATTTCATTTGTTTTATAGAAAATAAATGATTATAAAATATTTTATTGAAAAATGATTGTTTATATTCTTACAAAATGAATGCATGTAAATATGTAGACATAAATTACTATAAATAATGAATACTTTTTATTATATGTTTATTTCAAGGGATATAATTATTTTAAGCAAATATCTTTTAAATTATTTCATTTTTCAATCGGAGCCTAAAAGCTTCGTTATATTATTTAGGTGCAATACGATGAGACCACGTTCATGGTCGGATTCGGGCAAGTTGTTTCGAAGAAAAAGGTCCCGCTCAAAGTTCTGAAAAAAAAAACACCCGCCGTTAGCTCTAAGCCTCTTTGTCATCTCCATCCGTCCTTCATTCTGCTATCGGGAAAGGCACTGTGCAGAGAGCTGTAATCGACTGATCTCTCTCTCTCTCTCGAGCTGATGTTGAGGAGCCCTCGACCCCCCGCTTTCTTTCTCCACTCGCAGCGCTCCTCATCTTTAGCTTCTGTCCCTCGCTCCGCCACATTCTCTTCCCCCAAGTCGTCCCTTTTGCTGGATTCGAGTCAACCGTCCGGAATCGGATCGAGAGCGCCGTTGCTTTCACGTGCAATGCCGCCGCGTCATCTCATCACCTAATGTCGAGTTCGAACCGGGTGAGTGGCTCTCAGAGACAATTCATCACACAGTTGATGTCCTTGAACGCCATTTGAAATATTTGATTGAACTCCTCGTTAAAAGTCTTGCCTTTTCAGGGGCTTTGTATGTGTTATTTCAAGAACTGGGGCTCAACGAGAAAGAGGCCGAATCTCTCTTGATCAGGGACCCGGATCTGAGGATGAAGTCTATCAGTTCGTCGCCTCTTTGAAATCGGTCGGAATCAGTGGCCTTGAGCTCTGCCATTTGGTTGCGAAATGCCCTTCTGTGTTGGCAGCAGGTGAAATCGATCCCTTTATACTCTTTGTGCGCGACCAGTTAGATGAAAGGTTGACCCAATGCAACTTAAGCGTCTCTTTATGTCAACTGAGCCGCGATTCCTAGCTGGATTTGAGGAAAAGGTTAATTTGCTGATTGACGGTGGGATTCCTAGATAAAAGATTGTTCATGTTCTCAACAATGTGAATTTAAGGAAGGCTTTGTCTCTTAAGCCGTTTGAAGAAATTGAAAGGCTCCTTAATTTCTCGAGCCACTATGGTGGGGTTGATTTGATTGTGAGGCATCCCCCCATTCTTAACTTCAATATGGATAGCCAATTGATTCCAAGAGTGGAGTTTTTCCTAGAACTTAGCGGAGGAGATGAGGATGCAACCGGGGCAGTGTTGCCCAAACTGCCTACCTTTCTGAATTATCATGTGGAACACTTGGAAAGCCATGTACAATTCTTGAGGTCATTTGCGGGATTAGATGATCAAGAAATGTTCAGGATCATTCTTGTGTTTCCTAGCATTGTTAGTGCGAGCAGGGAGAGGAAATGGTGACCCAGAATTAGTTTTCTCAAAGAATGTGGACTCAACTCCAATGAGATTTTCAAGTTCTTGACAAAAGCCCCTTTGTTTTTGGGTCTATCTTTTGAGGGGAACTTTGCTTATAAACTGGGTTTTTTGGTGAAGATTGGTTACAAGTACAGAACGAAGGAATTTGCAGTTGCAATAGGGGCTGTGACTAGGACAAGTTGTGAGAATATGCAGAGGTGATTGAGCTCTTCTTGAGTTATGGGTTTCTTGTGAAGACGTGCTTCTCATGAGTAGGAAGCATCCTCAGATACTTCAATACAATCCTGATTCTCTGGAGGAGAAAGTGGAATATTTGGTGGGGGAGATGGGATGCGACCTTGACGAGCTATTGGATTTCCCTGCATTTCTTGGTTAAAAACTCAATAGTAGAATTAAGCATAGGTATGAGGTGAAGAAGAAGATTATAGGTGAAGGAATGTCAATCAACAAGTTGCTCAGTGTTTTGTCTGAGAGATTTGCAAAGAAGAAGCTAGAAAAGTTGGCCCACAAAGCCTAAAAATTAGGGACTGCGCAATTTCATCAGCAGAAGTTCATGGCAAAACTGATGGAAATTGCATAGTTACTGAGTATTCTCAAAGCTTCATCAGTTGAAGGCTTTTGGTTTTTTCGGGTGAAATTCTGGCTTGACTTCCTTAGGTGAAGATAGAAAGTCATTTTTTTCATCCCTAAACCTGCAAAGCCATTATGAAGTTTGAACAAAATGGTCGATACCCAGTTGAATGAAATGACTGTATGCTCCATTTTAAGGTAAAAGCAACAAGAAAAGTGGCTGATCTTTGTTTTTGTGTAACTGTCAATTACAAGGGAATCCACCCTAAGTTGATAGCAATTCTTCTTTGCTCTCACATTTTTCTGTTCTTAATACTGAAATCTTGAAAAATGTGATCTGACATTGAAAATAATCTAGTCAATGTGCATGAGGCATCAAGACATGGTTGCCCTTGTTATGCAATTCAGATAAACTTCCTAACTGGGATGGTTAGAATCGATGATTTAACATGATTGAGAGGCATCTATGATTAGGAAAGTCTTTTCACCAATAGAAACAACATATGATCGAGTGTTAATTGTAGTTCTCTTCGGTTGGTTCTTTGATTAAATTACGTCCTGTAAAATATATGACTGAGTTCAGGATTCCCTCACAGGGCATTTTCATCAGCAACAAAACCGAGGATCAATTATCCTCAAGAGATCTGCAAAGGCATGGCATTTATGCATAATAGGTTGCACTGGCGACTTTATTCTTTCTCCTGTGCGACTGGACACAGGTTAGTCTTTGAAATGGCAAATTGAAAGACACCTTAAGATGAAGTAACCATACTGCGATGGGGGAATATGACCATGGGGAGTTAAGAATTCCTATACCCACGAAATCGCAGTGATTATTGAATGCTGCAAACTCATCATATTCAGGGATGGACATTGATATTCCTAGTACGTGGCCTCATTCTACTGCGTTTCTATCCTATATTTGGTAATCCTGCATTGCATTTTTACATTCTATAAATAGTTGTCATTGCAGGAGAAATAAGAAAAAAGTTTTCTCAGGCATGGTGACATGGTTTCATGGTTAAGCGTCAAAACTGATGTACTATGAAGAAAAACTAATTTTGAATCTTACGAATTTTCTGTGAGAGTGAACTGGAAATAAAGTGAAATTTTTTCTTTACCCACCTCCTTTTTCCTCTTTCCTCCCTCTCCCAAACAAAGCATTAAAATAGTATCACAAAGATCAGGTCCCGCTCAGATTGGGGGTAAATCCTTTTATGCCTATATGATGAGTCCTCATGCTAGCCTTTTTCTACTCTAATTGTATATGAATTCTCAACTGTATTTCAGTCTGTGATTGTTGTATTTCCGCAGATGATTGGATTGTGATTTTAATCTATTTGAGAGTCGAAAACAAATAAGAAATCGCTACAAACAATGGACAAATCAGTGGACTTATCTAAGAAGTAACCAAAATTATTGTTCCATATGAAAGAACAAATCACTGGGCTTATAAAATATGGTTTCATGGTTTTGCGTCAAAACTAATGGGGTATGTCGTGACATGGAGAAGAAGTTTCGAGGCAAGCTAGTTTTTATATTTGATCTTGTCCCTCAAAACTATTCATCAATATTCCAATGATGGTGACTCGTGCGGTGAAGAAGGAAGTTGAAGAAGAAGAAGGGAGGAGAGAAAGAACGAAGTAGAAAATAAGAAGTATTGTGTATCAGAAGGAAGCAGACTTGTTTGTTGATGGGATGTGGAACGAACAATCGCATGGACAAGAGTGGAAGAAAGGTGGAGATAGCCGAGAAAGAAAGATCATATGTGAAGAAAACTTATTTTGAACGTTTGATGGGTGTAAATTTGCTGATTGACAGTGGGATTCCTAGAGAAAAGATTGTTCATGTTCTCAACAATGTGAATTTAACAAAGGCTTTGTCTTGTAAGCCGTTTGAAGAAATTGAAAGACTCATTGATTTCTTGAGCCGCTATGGTGGGGTTGATTTGATTGTGAGGCATATTCCCATTCTTAACTTTGATATGGATAGCCAATTGATTCCGAGAGTGGAGTTTCTCCTAGAGTTTAGCGGAGGAGATGAGGATGCCACTGGGGCAGTGCTCAGGATCATTCATGTGTCAAGGAGAGGAATCTCAAAGAATGTGGACTCAACTCCAATGAGATTTTCAAGTTCTTGAAAATGCCCCTTTGTTTTTGGGGTCTATCTTTTGAAAATAATATTGCTTATAAGCTGGGGTTTTGGTGAAAATTGTTTACAAGTACAGAACGAAGGAATTAGCAGTTGCGATAGGCGCTGTGACTAGGACAAGTTGTGAGATATACAGGAGGTGATTGAGCTCTTCTTGAGTTACGAAGACGTGCTTTTCTTGTGAAGACGTGCTTCTAATTAGTAAGAAGCATCCTCAAATACTTCAATACAATCCTGATTCTCTGGAGGAGAAAATGGAATATTTGGTGGGGGAGATGGAACGCTACCTTGACGAGCTATTGGATTTACCTGCATTTCTTGGTTACAAACTCAATAGTAGAATTAAGCATAGGTACGAGGTGAAGAAGAAGATTATAGGTGAAGGAATGTCGATCAACGAGCTGCTCAGTGTTTCGTCTGCGAGATTTGCAAAGAAGAAGCTAGAAAAGTTGGTGCACAAAGCCTAAAAATTAAGGGTTGCTAAATTTCATCAGCAGAAGTTGATGGCAAAATTGATGAAAATTGTTTAGTCACTGAGTTTTCTCAAAGCTCGAAGGCTTTTTGCCTTATTCAGGTGAAATTCTGGCTTGACTTCCTTAAGTGAAGATAGAAAGTCATATCTTTCATCCCTAAACCTGCAAAGCCATTATGAAGTTTGAAGAAAAAGGTCGATATCCAGTTGAATGAAATGACTGAGTATGCTCCATTTTAAGGTTAAAGCAACAAGATTAGTGGCTGATCTTTGTATTTATGCAACCGTCAATTACAAAGGAATCCACCTTGAGTCAATAGCAATGTTTCCTCGGTTGCTCCCACATTTTTCTGTTCTTAGTCCTGAAATCTTGAAAAAGGTGATCTGACATTGAAAATAATCTTGTCAGTGTGCATAAGGCATCAAGACATCGTTACCTTTGTTATGCAATTCAGATAGATTTTCTAACTGTGATGCTCAGAATCAATAAGTCAACATGATTGCAAGGCATCTATGATCAGGAGGGTCATTTCACCAATAGAAACTACAACATATAATTGAGCGTTAATTCTGTTCTCTCCAGTCTGTTCTTTGATTAAATTACATTCCATGAAATATTACGATTGTGAGTTCAGGATTACCTCACAGGACATTTTGATCATCAACAAAACCGAGGATCTATTATCCTCGAGATATGCAAAGGTGTGGCATTTATGCATAAAAGGTGCCAATGGCAACTCCATTCTTTCTCCCATGCAACGTAAGTTGACACAGGTTTGGCTTTGGAATGTCGAATTCCAAGACATCTTAAGATGTAGGCATAATGCTTTGATGGTGGAATATAACCATGGCAAGGTAAGAATTCCTATATCTGCGATATTGCAATGGTCATTGAGTTAAGCAAACTCATCATATTCAGGTCTGCACATTGATTATTCTTAGCGCATGGCCTCATTTTACCGTGTTTCTTAACTATTATCCTATGTTCGGTAATCTTGCATTTCGTTTTTGCATACTATAAATAAATGTCATTGCAGAAGAAATAAGAACAAAATTTTCCGATGCATGGTGACATGGTTTCATGGTATTGTCAAAATTGATGTACTATGTCGTGACATGATGAAATACTAATTTTCAAAAATTTTGAATATCATGTGACAGTGAATTGGGGGAAAAATGAAAAATTTGCTTCACCCACCTCCTTGTTCCTCTTTCCTCCCTCTTCTGGACAAAGCATTAAAGTAGGATCAAAAGATCATGTCCCGCTCATGTGTGAAAGTTAAAAAATAACCGTATATCTTTCTTGATGTTTCAAGATAACAGATGGGGTGTGTGAATCCTCCTATGCCCATTTAATGAGTCCTTATACTGCCCTATTTTCTACTCTTAACCGTATAAGAATTTTTATCGTACTTTAGCCTGCGATAGTTATATTTCTGTAGATTATTGAATTGTGATTTTAATCTTTTTTTTTTAGGTTGGATAAACTTAGCCTTCATTACTTATAAGTAAAGACTGAATGAAAAGAAAGATGGGCTCCGAACATAAAAGGTCCTACAAGGTTTGAGGAGGCTTAAAGATCCAATTACATGGTAAAATCTTAAGACGTTGGGCTTTAACAATCCAGTCCATTATGCGTTTGGCCTCCCTCGCGCAATGTACTAGTTTGATTTTAATCTATTTGAGTGCCCAAAAACATAAGAAATCATCGTGGACAAGAATAGATCGTTGGACTTATCTAACAAGGAACGGAGTTATTGTCACATTCAAAAGAATAGAGGAGTGGACGCATGTAACACGGTTTTGGTGGTTGCCGTGTCAAAACTGATATAAGATTAAGAAGTTTCGAGGCAAGCTGGTTTTTATTTTTGATCTTGTTCCTCGAAGCTATGCATCAATTTTCCTATGGTCGTGACTCGTGCGGTGAAGAAAGAAGATGGAGAAGAAGAAGGGCGGAGGCAAAATATGAAGAAGAAAATGAGAAGAAAGACCGTGTGTCAGAGGGGAATTGATGGGGGAGAGAGGGATAAAGGGAGAGGGATGGATTTGTTTGTTGACGGGGTGTGGAACGAACAATTGCGGGGAGAAAAAGTGGAAGGAAGGGGAGAGAGAGAGGAGAAAGAAAAATCCCCCGTGACAAACGGAACTTTTGAATTTTCACTGGGTGTAAATTTCCAAGATGTGTTCTATATATGGGTGGTTGAACTTTGGTTTGGGTCCACCTCTTTAATTTCTGGACTTTCCATGCATTTGTTCCGTTTACGGACTTGGGCTTCTCTTTATAGGACAGCGCGACTCCAATTCTCTAATCAAGCAAGATTCATCTTATCCTTCTTCAATCACTTCATATTGTGCCTTCACCCACATCAAACAATTCTTCACCAATTTCTCCTTTCCCAAAAGTCGAAAAGAGTCATGTTAATGCTCTCAACTCCATGAGTATCTATCAAGTGTTGCTGCTCATTCTTGTTCTATTTTTGGCTATGACTAGCAATGTCGAGCCGAGTGATCGACAATGTACTTCATCTTGTGGTGATATTCACAACATAGGATATCCGTTTCGATTGAGGAGCGATCCAAAGAGGTGTGGTGACTTGAAGTATAAGCTGACTTGTGAAGATAATCATACTGTTCTACACTTCCGTGATGGTCGATACTATGTGCAATCTATCAATTATTCCACCCGCCAAATCAGATTAATCGACAACGGGTTGCAAAAGGATAATTGCTCGTCTCTCCCTAGTCATTCATGGGCTTCATGGGCGCTGTACAATTCTAAGATCTTTTCTGATCCAAACAACCCCGCGGTGGTTTATTGATCAGTGTGAACTGCTCAAAGGCAGTTAGCTCTCTACTCTACATTGGAGTGCGGGACACCCTGAGTCTTGCCATAATCTCAAGACGACACTTAAGTCTCGCCATAACTTTAAAATGGTACACTTAAGTGCCATCATCTGAGTAAAATGGGACACTTAAGTGCCACTCCGGCGAAAATCCGGCCAAATGGGCCGACGTGGCGACTTTCCGGAAGCTCGGTCCAAAACGGCGTCGTTTTGCACGCCGACGCGTGGAGGAGAAAATGCAAAACGACGCCGTTTCGCGTCTACGTATAAATAATAGTATATAAATTAATTAAATTAGATTTAAAATATTCAAAAAATTTAAAAAAATAAGAAAAATTTAAAAAAAAAATTAAGAAAAATTTTAAAAATTAAGAAAATTTTAAAAATTTTCAAAATTAAGAAAATTTTAAAAAATTAAGAAAATTTTAAAAAATTTAAAAAAATTAAGAAAATTCTAAATTTTTTTTAAAAATTAAGAAAATTCTAAATTTTTTTAAAAATTAAGAAAATTCTAAATTTTTTTTAAAAATTAAGAAAATTTTAAAATTTTTTTAAAATTAAGAAAATTTTAAAATTTTTTAAAAATTAAGAAAAATTTTAAAAAATTAAAATTATAAAAAAGGGGGTGGGGGAGGCCGAACGGGCGGCTCCCTTGCCGCCGTCGCCGGCTCACTCATCGCCGCCACCTCCGCCGCCGCCGCCTCCCCCACCCTTTTTTTTAATTTTTTAATTTTTTTAAATTTTTTATTTTTTTTAAATTTTTAAAATTTTTTAAAATTAAAATTTTTAAAATTTTCTTATTTTATAATTTTTTTATAATTTTTTAAAATTAAAAATTTTAAAACTTTCTTATTTTATAATTTTTTATAATTTTAAAATTTTATAATTTTTTAAAATTAAAAATTTTAAAATTTTATTTTTTTTTAAATTTTTAAAATTTTTAAAATTAAAATTTTTAAAATTTTTTATTTTTTTAAAATTAAAGTTTTTAAAATTTTCTTATTTTTTAAAATTTTTAAAATTTTTAAAATTTTTTAAAATTAAAATTTTTAAAATTTTCTTATTTTTTAAAATTTTTAAAATTTTTTAAAATTAAAATTTTTAAAATTTTCTTATTTTTGAAAATTTTTAAATTTTTTAAAATTAAAAATTTTAAAATTTTATTAAAAATTTTAATTTTTTTAATTTTTTTATAATTTTTTTGTCGATTTGGAGCTCCTGGCGAGCCACGTAGGCAAAAAATAGTAATAAAATATCGCGTACGATTTTTCCGGCAGGGTCGCCGGAGGTGGCACTTAAGTGTCCCACTCGAAAAAAAGTGGCGACTTAAGTGTCTCAAGCTTTTGAAGTTATGGCACCTGTCAAGTGTCCTTGGCGTGCCAAGCTTACAAGACTTGTGGTGTTCTTCTACCGATAAACTAGATATGGAGAAAAATGTTGACTTTGTGGGTTGTTGGTTTCTTTATATATTTTATTCCGTTTCGAAGTTTTCTGCTTTGGCCGACGAGAAGAAAATAACTCGAATAAAGATAGTCGAAGACATTCCAACAGAAATAAAAAAGGTCGGAGACATTGACTATTTAGATTTTATTTTCGAGAAGGATAGTACAAGTTTTAGAAAAGAGCAAAGGTGGTTCAGTGTGACTGATATTTTTTACTTTCCAAAGGAAGGCAAGGGTTTACAGGTTTGTAATTGTAAGGCTTGGGAGTCTCATCAAGGTATGTAAAATAAAAAAAGCAAAGCAATGACCTCGCTCCGAAAGATAGGATGGGAGGTTCTTCCTGTAATTAATTCTTGTTTGGATCATAGCATTCTTAGACTTTTCATAGAAGGGGAATTATTCTATATGGTAAACATGATTGTGCAACATAATTAATGAAAATTATGTTTTTCCGCTATTTTGTCGAAAGGTTACCATATAAAGGGGAATCATTCTCCTTTGTGGTTAGTGAATGTGTTAGTTTATGATCAAATACTTTCTTAGAGATTACTAATTTAAATTAGCTGAACTTCCTCTGTCAAATTACTACATATTAATGGAATATCAACTTTTGCGTTAGTTACTGAACAATATATATATATATATATATATATATATATATATATATATATATATATATATATATATATATATATATATAATTTGTCAATCTTTCTTATCATTTACAAACTTATATTTGCATTTCTCCACAACCATTTAAATTTTACCAAGCCTTTTTAAAAATTTAATTACCAACTTCTTATGTTTTACCACATTTTATTTACCTTTTTTAACCATACCATTAACTTATCAACTCATATATGAATTTGCTAACCATTGAGTTAGTTACCAATGTCTATTTGGTTCTTTTTACAAACGTCTTGACTGGGTCACTTAATGGGAAAAAAATGGTAAGTCAACCCAAATAAATGTTAATATTTACCGTTATTATAGTTGATACTTTAAGGTGTTGGTAAGAAAGGTAACTGAAAAATGAGAGAAGCTTTATTTATTTATTTATTTATTAGAGATAAGAAAAATTGATAATTTAAAAAGAATGAAATAAATGTGGTAATTGACTTAAGAGTTAGTAATGCCTAACTAGTTAGTGACTCAATAGAGTTTGAAAGTAAGGCAAAGAAAAGTGGTAACTCGATTTTTTTTTTTTTTTTTGGTCCAACCTTATTCTATATTTATTTTATAAACTACCGTGTGTGCTATGTATTGTACACAGTTTGTAATATCCCGCTTTCTCACTCACGCGTCCTGCATCAGCCATCCTACGTGACACGTTTAGTGATAATATGAATATTTAACTTAATTTCTAATTTTTTTAAAAATTTGTTTAATTATATTCTTTTCATTTTTCCTCTCTTTGCCCTTCCATTTTTTTTTTTCTTGCCTATCTCTTCCCTCCACCAATCGCCCATCTATGGCTGGGGGAAGTCACCAGTCGCTGACGAGGGCAAGGGTTAGGATGCTCTCCTCGACCTTTGGCGAGGGTTGGACAAGGCCGCCCCTTGTCTGCCCTTGCCCAAGGTTGGTAACGTCCCATGCCATCGCTGGAGGTTGGTGATTTTTTGTTTTACCTACTTTTATCAATAAGTTATTGAGAAATTGATGGACTATTAATTTTCTACCCACAATTTTTTGATATATATGAGCTTTCTAAAAAATCTTCCACTATGGGAAAAAAAAAAAAAAAATCCTTTCGAGATCTGAAATAGTAGAATCATCCTACATATGAACTAGAGGAATTGTTTAGGATGAAGAGGTGGTATGAAAATTTCAATTGGGCATAGGCCCGCAACTTGTTGCATGGAACTTTTCAAGGACTAGCATTGTTACCTAAACTAACCACGTGAATCACTCGTATTTGGATTTACTGTATGCATTGATTTCTTATTGGGATCGTTCATTGAAGCTTACGCACTAGTTGGAAACGCATTTGTTCAAACTGAAAAGAGGGCCATACGTACAATCCACCCTGTTAGGATGCACCATTTTCAAGTGAGATTGCACTAATTACAAAGGGTTAAATTTCACTTAAGTTGCATTACTTGAACCATCAATCTTGTGATGGTTCGTAGGTTCTTGGTACGAAGAAGAAAAACTCAACGAAGTATTGAATGAGGATTTAGCGGCAGGCAGCGATGTACCCCGAGCAACTGGCTATATGATTAATGGACAGTTTGGAGATTTCGTTCCGTGCTCCAAAGGTATATTTCTGGTTCCTTCATGGATTCGTGATTTCAATAGTATATTGGGATACAATCTTCATTAAGATTGTATTGGTTTCATAGAAACAACATACCATTTGTTCGTCGACTATGGCAAGACCTACCTCCTTCGAATAGTGAATGCGGCGGTCAGCGCAGAGCACTTTTTCTCCATTGCCAAGCACAACATGACGGTTGTTGGCATGGACGGAGCATACACAAAGCCGGTGGTAACTTCGTACATAACAATCGGTCCTGGACAAACAATGGACGTCTTGCTAACAACCGATCGGTCCCTCGGAAGATATTACATGGCCGCTCGACGGTATTCAAGCGAAGACACATCAGTCACGGCCTTCTCCCACATCAATGTTACTGCCATTCTCCAATACAAGGGAAACTACAGTCTCACGTCACCACCAATTTTCCCAAGCGACACCCTTCCAGGCTTTTATGACTATTTTGCGGCGGCTAATTTCCTAGCCCAGCTTAAAAGTTTAGCAAATGAGGAGTATCCCATAAGTGTCCCTCTGAACATTAGTACGAGGATGTTCATAACAGCTTCCTTGAACGAGCTGTTATGCGCAAACGATTCGTGCGCATCGGGCGATAGCAAAATCGCCACGAGTTTGAGTAACATAAGTTGGGTGAATCCTTCAATTGATGTGTTGCTTGCCTACTACAGGTACCCTAAATTTCTTTGTGCTTGATATTACATTCCAAATCAGGTGGTGGCAAGGGCTGTTGATTCTCAGATTTGCATCTGGATATGAAATTATATCTTCAGTTTATACATCTGAGGAATTTCGAGTGCGGGACACCTGAAATGGCCATAATCAAGACGCCGACACTTAAGTCGCCATAACTTTAAAATGGTACACTTAAGTGCCATCATCGGAGTAAAATGGGACACTTAAGTGCCACTCCGGCGAAAATCCGGCCAAATGGCTGACGTGGCGACTTTCCGGCGAGCTCGGTCCAAAACGGCGTCGTTTTGCACGCTGACGTGGAGGAGAAAATGCAAAACGACGCCGTTTCGCGTCTACGTATAAATAATAGTATATAAATTAATTAAATTAGATTTAAAATATTCAAAAAATTTAAAAAAATAAGAAAAATTTAAAAAAATTAAGAAAAATTTTAAAAATTAAGAAAATTTTAAAAATTTTCAAAATTAAGAAAATTTTAAAAAATTAAGAAAATTTTAAAAAATTTAAAAAAATTAAGAAAATTCTAAATTTTTTTAAAAATTAAGAAAATTCTAAAATTTTTTAAAAATTAAGAAAATTTTAAAATTTTTTTAAAATTAAGAAAATTTTAAAATTTTTTAAAAATTAAGAAAAATTTTAAAAAATTAAAATTATAAAAAAGGGGGGGGTGGGAGGCCGAACGGGGCGGCTCCCTTGCCGCCGTCGCCGGCTCACTCACCGCCGCCACCTCCGCCGCCGCCGCCTCCCCCCCACCCTTTTTTTAATTTTTTAATTTTTTTAAATTTTTTATTTTTTTTAAATTTTTAAAATTTTTTAAAATTAAAATTTTTAAAATTTTCTTATTTTATAATTTTTTATAATTTTTTAAAATTAAAAATTTTAAAATTTTCTTATTTTATAATTTTTTATAATTTTTTAATTTTTTAATTTTTTAAAATTAAAAATTTTAAAATTTTATTTTTTTTTTAAATTTTTAAAATTTTTAAAATTAAAATTTTTAAAATTTTTTATTTTTTTAAAATTAAAGTTTTTAAAATTTTCTTATTTTTTAAAATTTTTAAAATTTTTAAAATTTTTTAAAATTAAAATTTTTAAAATTTTCTTATTTTTTAAAATTTTTAAAATTTTTTAAAATTAAAATTTTTAAAATTTTCTTATTTTTGAAAATTTTTAAATTTTTTAAAATTAAAAATTTTAAAATTTTATTAAAAATTTTAATTTTTTTAATTTTTTTATAATTTTTTTGCGATTTGGAGCTCCCAGGCGAGCCACGTAGGCAAAAAATAGTAATAAAATATTGCACGTAGGATTTCCGGCAAGGGTCGCCGGAGGTGGCACTTAAGTGTCATTCCCACTCGAAAAAAAGTGGCACTTAAGTGTACTGTTTTGAAGTTATGGCACCTAAGTGTCCCGGCGTGCCAAGTTATGGCACTTGTGGTGTTCTTCTACCCTCTACATTGCCACCGCTCCATGTATTGAGGGGTTGAACTCTTTCAACACATCATTGAATTGGAACTTGTATGCTTTGATCAATCCAAAAGCATTAGATGTTAAGGATTTTTGCACCATTAGCATATGGACATGGGTATCAATTGATTTTGGGGATAAAGAGCAAATTAATAGTAGCTCCTACAACTATGAGAGCATCCATAACATCATGGCCGATGGATTTGTTGTCTACTTTGGTCGAACTTTTCAAAATGCAATTTGGAAGCCAACTTTCTTTTGCTTCTTTGATTTCTATGGCATCTACAAAGGCTATCAAGGTTGCAGATCCTTTCTCTCTACACTGGTGGTAAGCATCGGTTGACAATGAAATTTTACTACAATTTTGCATGATTCTGGATGCTCTTTTCACTTGCTACTTTATCTTCTTAACTGGAAAATGAAAGAAATATTTAAAATCCAAGAAAATAATGACAGAATTTACATGTTATAGTATCAACATTTGCGTATTTGAAAGGTTTAGGAGCTTTGCGTTACATTTTAAAATCGAAATATAGGAGTTAGATTCGCCAAAATGTAAACAAGTGACCGTAGAAGACATCCCGAAAAGACCCATTATCAGCTGCACATACACATGTGCATGGATTGTGCGAGCAGCTACATGACTAGTTTTTCGTTGGCATAGGGCTCAGATTTTCTCATTTTCTTAATTAGTTCCTTAATTAGTCACTCGACTAATAATTCAAGAGACGCTCGTTAATAAAGTCCTTAAAAAAATTATATTCATGTATCAATATGAGGAAGAAAATTATTAATTAAAAATGAAAATCACTTTCTCTATGATTGTTTACTGCTAACAAAGAAATGGAGTTTCTTTTACCAGCTATTATCTATGGAAAGTGACGCTTATTATTTCCATTTATTTGAAAATGCACGTATCCCACTTCTCATATTCTTTAGGACAAAATTCAACTTATATAGTGTATCTTGCTACTATGATTCCTAGTGATTTTTGTTTTCCAAACTATATTCCTTCAATTCCTTTTTCAGATAATTCCTTCCTTTCACAGGTGTCAACTTTTTTGCATTTTGGACAACTTTAGAGTTTACAGCCTTACTAGGTAAGCCACAGTGATCCGTTCTTAAAATAATTTAAAAAAGAACTTATTCTAACCTATCAGAATTTTCCTCAGTATTTTTCTGTGCAGCGAAATTTGTATTCTGGACGCCATTTGTCGTGATATTTTTGATCTACAAGTACAGAAGAAGGCACTTAGCAATGGATAAGAACATTGAAGAATTCTTGCAAGCTCATTAACACTTTTTTCCCATAAGGTATTCTTACTCGAATATCAAGAAGATCACTAGAAATTTTAAGCACAAACTAGGTGAAGGAGGGTATGGTTCCATGTACAAAGGAATGCTCAAAAGCGGAAATGAAGTAGCCATAAAGATTTTAGAGCAATCCAAGGCCCATGGCCAAGATTTTATCAGTGAAGTGGCTACTATTGGAAGAATTCACCATATTAATGTAGTGCAACTCATCGGTTTTTGCTTTGAAGGCTCGAAACAAGCTCTCGTGTATGATCTCATGACAAATGGGTCTCTGGATAAGCACATTTTTGCTAAGGAAGGTGATAAGTTTCTTGATTACATGAAAATATATGAGATCGCTCTTGGGATCGCGAGGGGGATTGAATACTTACATTGGGGGTGTGACATACGAATACTACTCTTCGAAATCAAGCCTCATAATATTCTTTTAGATAAGAATTTTAATCCGAAAGTTTTTGACTTTGGACTTGCGAAACTTTATCACAAGGATCATAGCATAGTTTCATTAACTACTATAAGAGGAACCTTGGGATATATGGCGCCTGAGTTGTTTTACAAAAGCATTGTTTTACAAAAGCATTGGTGGCATATCTTATAAAGCGGATGTCTACAGCTTCAAGATGTTGCTCTTGGAAATGGCAAGTAGAAGGAAGAATATAAATGCAAATAAAGAACGCTCAAGCCAAATTTATTTTCTGTTGTGGATGTATGACCAATTCAGTGAAGGTACAAGTGTTGAAATGGAAGAAGTTGTAGAAGAGGAAAGGAAGGTGATAAAAAAAATGATAATAGTTGCACTTTGGTGCATACAATTAAACCCTAACCATCACCCTTCAATGAACAAAGTCCTAGAAATGCTGGAAGAAGATATTGGTAAACTTCATATGCCTCCAAAACCGTTTATCAGATGTGTCAGTTAACAATGACAAATTCGAGATGGAACTAGAAATACTCTCTACTTCACTGCGTGCTTTGGTAATTTCAACTAGTTCTCCTTTTAGAAATAACAATGTTGTTTAGAGAAGCTTGTGCTGTTTCGTTGGAAAAGCTTTGTACATTTGCCCACAATCTAATATTATGTTGGGAGGGAGTTGAGCTAGTTTATCTTGACGCTAATTACTTTGAGATCGTCTTTTTCGGATGGGTTCTCTCCGTAAATTGTTGGGATTACGCCCCTACTACAATCGGCCAGGGAGAGCATGGGACAGGGGCACTAATGCTATATTGATCCAGAACAAGAACTTATAAAATATCAACTTATGTATGTAAAAACAAGCACGATTTCGTTGCATTTTTTATCCTTCCAAAGCTACTTTTCGTAAAATAGAGTTAATCATTAAATTTCAAGAACCACCCGAGGACCCCTAAGTTCGTTTCACTCAAAAGGATAACTCTCTTCAATCTAGTAAATTTTTTATTTTTACGTATCTATGAAAATCTGCGCAGGTTCAACTCCAGCACTTAATAAGAAAGTATTCTAATTTTCAAAATATTAGCCATCCAAAACACCAAATTTGAAAAAGAAAAGAATAAAGGGTAACGCAAATGATGTTCTCTAAAAAGAAAAAGAAAAAACAGAGAGAAAAAAAAAAAAAAAGATAACTAAAAGCACATTTCACCGTCATTGCAATCATGTGGTCTGCGGCTCTGTCAGGAAACTCACACGAGTTCTTGAGAACGGGCCGACTGGCTGAATTCCTCAACAGCGCTTTTTACCTTCTTATCAGCGTCGACGCAAGCTGCCGTTTCAGTCTGCAGCTCCTTTGCCATATTCTGCTAAAGCGCTTTAGCCACTGTAATTGGAGATGCAAATGGTCTATCGTATAAACACCCATAATTCGTGATGACATTCGGCAAATCAATATAATGCCAACAAGAACACACTTATCACATTCGAAACAGATTTGCCACTCAGGCCACCGTGCCTCAAGTCATCAAAAGAAGTTAAGAAGAATGCGAAAGAGAGAAATAAGTAATTTTCTATATATTTTAATATATTCATAATGAGGATTATTAGCCTTTTTATAGATTTTATGAAAGACTAAATAAGTTAACATATCAATTAAGATATATAAAATCATAGAGGATATTCACATAATTTTCAGAGATACAAAAACCATCCTAATTTTCCTAAATAACTCTAACAAAAAAGATGCTCAAAACTCAAAACAGTCTCCAACTATTGTTTTAGTGAATAGCCAATAGATCAACATAATTTCATATGGTAAATGTTAAAAGTTTCTCAAAATGTATCGATTAGGATTTAGTAATTATATGAGCCCGTTTGAATAAGGTAATAGTTTGGTTATGTGCTAATAGGAACATATGTATGTCCCATTTTTTGATCAATTTACAACATGTACTTTGTACATACAGTATAGTTGCTAGTTCAACATTTCTAATGAGTGTCAAGTGTTGGAGAAATCTTCTTGAAGTGTTTTGAAGCTGACAAATCGTTTCCATCGGTCTGGTCTGAAGGCTTGCAAACTCTATTGTTTAAAGTCTGAAGACTTCCGGTCAGCCAGACTCAAAATTCAAAGTCTATCTTCATTGGCAGTTTCTAATCCGTTGAAGGAAGGGTATCCAGAACTGGATGTTTTATTAAGGATATGACCTTATCGACTGGAGAAGATCTCTTGGTTGGATATGACTTATCGGAATCCCTTTTGAATTGATCGAGATTGATTCGATGGTCAAGAATGCGATAATTGGCGAAATATTCGTGGAAGGTTCTACTTATGGAAACCGAGATTCTGATTGTATGGGCGAACAGGATTGATGGGCTATCGTCATATTCCTTTAATAGCTCGAATAATCTTCTTGATTGATTCCGTCCAACGGGTAGATTGGAGGAATTCCTTTGGAAAGTGCCAACGGGTATGATGGCATAAAGGAGTATAAAAGAAGACGTTCTAAGCTGTTCGAGGAGAATGCGCAATAGAAGAATTCCAAAGTCTGAAGCCTCTTGTTGTTTAGTTAATTCATTTGAGCGAAAAACTTGTACTCAAAAGAGAGCTTATACTTGTGAGAAACCTTGAGGAAGTGTGATAGAATATCTACACTGTGGAATCAAGGAAGAACTGTGCTGTAACATCTCTTTTGTTCATAGTGGAATCCAGCCAATAGGCTATCAGTGCGGAAGAGTGGACGTAGGCTTAGGATAAGCCGAACCACTATAAACCTTGTGTTTAATCTTCTCTTCCCTACTCTTTATTTTGATCGTAATTCATTTTGATTAAGCAAAAGAGTATTTCCTTTCTATCATCTGCTTAGTATTTCTGTGGTATCTCGAGAAATTATTTTTAAACCTATTCACCCCCCTCTAGGTGCTTATACTAGCTACATCATCAAGGACGCACTTATATGATTCCTTCAATGTCGTCTTTTTCGTAGCATGAAGGTAACGCAACATAAGACATGGCAAAAGTCTTGTGACTACTTAAATCTAAAAGCAAGAAAGCATGATTTGCGGCGAGCTTCCAAAAAGCAAGTCCGTCCATTCTTCTTGTTTTCTTACTTTTGAACCCTTTTTTTGCGCAAAATCCTATAAAATCTTATTTAATAGCCAAACCGGGATTTTTTATTCTGCATCTATATAGCTTTTTGAAACAAAATTGGTTCATTGTATCAATCCACCATAGTTAAAAAGAAGGGGAGACCAAAAGAGATATCAATAGTTTGAAGTGATTGCACCAATTGCACGCACAAAATCTCCAATCCACATCAAACACGATTGTGGTTGCTTTTGTCGTCAACAATTCTAAAAGTGTGGGTCCCTTCTGATTCTAGCTAAGAAAGATATATTCCATATTGAGCCTGTATAGAAAATGTAAGGACTATTCCTTAGAAAGTCATTAAGATCCTGTATTGCTTCAAGTTGTTCCTACATGTATTATACCATCTTTATATAGCCATACTACACGGCTAAAATTTATACTCAAGCAACTATAGTCATTCTTGTCTTCGCACGTGCCTTGCAAGGATACAATTATAGTATGGACATATGTGATTTTGCTTTTAAGCGGACCATAGGAAAGTGTATTTTATGTAGCTATTATGCATGTAAAGTATTGCAAATTTATATATTTTAAGTTCTAGATAAAGATTTTTTCATGTATTCATTCATGGCTAGGTTGGATATGACGCCGTGTAATATATCATTGTCATCTGAGATACTTTTTTCATAGCAATTAATTATTTCATGAAATGATTCGTCTATGTAACCAATAGGAACATATGTACGTCCCATTTTTTGATCAATTTACAACATATGCTTTGTACATAAAGTATAGTTGCTATTTCAACATTTCTAATGAGTGTCAAGAAGGACCCACTGATATGATTCTTTCAATGTCACCTTTTTCTTAGCGCAAATGTAACGCAAAATAAGACACGACAAAAGTATTGTAACTAATTAAATCTAAAAGTGAGAAAGCATGATCCACGCAAGCTTGCAAAAAGCAAGTCTGTCGATTCTTCTTGTTTTCTTAATTTTGAACTGCCTTTTTTGCGCAAAGCAAATCAACCCTATCAAATCTTATTTAATAGCCAAATCGGGGTTTTTTATTCTACACCTATATAGCTTTTTGAAACAAATTTGTTTCTTTGTATCAATCCACCATAGTTAAATAGAAGTGGAGATCAAAAGAGATATCAATAGCTTGACGTGATTGCACCAATTGCACGCACGAATCTCCAATCCACATCAAACACGATTGTGGTTGCTTTTGTCATCAACAATTCTAAAGTATGGGTTCCTTTTGATTCTAGCTAAGAAAGATATATTCCGTATTGTGCTCGTCAATCATTAGGTTGATTAATTAATTTTTTATATAGAAAATGTAAAGACTATTGCTTAGAAAGTAATTGGGGGGTCTCAATCAGGGTTGGCCATCGGGTCGTGTCGGCTTTAATTTCTTGACTTGATCTGTTGACTAACTTGGTCTTTTTTATAGGACAAGGCAACTCCAAAGTCTCCAATCGAACAAGGTCCATCCAATCTCTTTTCAATCTTTTCATATGGTGCCATCTCCACTAATAATGTTAACTTCGGCTTTAATTTCTTGATCTGATCCGTTGATTGACTTGGTCTTTTCTATAGGACAAGGCGACTCCAAAGTCTCCAATTGAACAAGGTTCATCCAATCTCTTTTCAATCTTTTCATATGGTGCCATCTCCACATACCCCAAGCAGTTCTTTAACAATTTCGCTTTGCCCAAAGACAAAAAGACGTGATTAATGCGCTTAGCTCCACCGATGTCTATGCAGTGTTGTCGTTCCTCCTTGTTCTATTGCATGCGATGACTAGCAACAATGCTCCAAGTTATTCGTAGTACGATGCTTCATATTGTGGTGACATTTGCAATATAAGTTACTCATTTCAATTGAAGAATGAATTGAAGGGGTGCAGTGAGCAGGAGAATGAGGTGGCTTGTGAAGATAATTGCATAGTTCTATACTTGTGTGATGGCTGATACTTCATGCAGTTTATCAATTATTACACCCATCAAATCAGATTAGTTGATAGCGGGTTGCGAGAGGATAACTGCTCATCTCATCCTTGTCATTCATGGGCGGTGTATAACTTCAAGCACCATATTGACCCAAACAACCCATACAAAATGGACCATGATGGTCCATTGGTCATTGTGAATTGCTTGAAGCCAATTAGTTTTCCATTTTACATCGCCACCGTTCCATGTATTGAGGGGTTGTAATCTTCCAACACATTATTGAATTGGAACTTGTATTTTCTTGAACTTAGTAATGACTGATGTGCACTCTATATAGTGTCACTTTAATAAAATAGAAGGCTTCTAATTATGCCAAATTGTTGAACATGCTATAAGATTCTCTCCAAAGATGGTGAGGGAACACGCTATAAGAAATAAAGATTGTGTTTAAGAAGGAAGTGATGGGGAAGAGAGATGGATTTGTTTGTTGATGGAATGTGGAGCCAACAATCACGTGAAGATAGTTTGGAAGAAACTTTTTAATTTTCAATGGGTGTAAAATTTCCAAGGGTTGGACATGACTCCACTAATAATGTTACTTTAGTTTGGGTCCCCTTTTCAATTTCTTGACTTGCATGCTTTTGTCATGTTGACTGACTTGGGCATTTCTATCAGTCGAGGCAACTCCAAAGTCTCCAATCTAATGAGGTTCGTTCAATCTTTTTTCAATCATTTAATGTTGTGCCTCCTTCTGTCCTCCACACACACCAACCAATTCTTTACCAATTTCTCTTTGCCCAAAGACAATCAGATCCCAAAGACACTTGGAGACGTAATTAATACTCTCTGCTCCATGAATATCCCTATAGCGTTGCTAGTCTTTCTTGTTCTATTTGCAAGCGATGTAATGCATGAATTTGCATTATTTTTTTTCAATCTCAAGATTCAAAACTTGCTGGATGGGAATGTTTTCTTGGTTATGCACTGCCCATAGGCTAAAGATTTAGGAGTCCAACCATAGCAATGAGCCACATCAACATAGTGTTCACATCCTTATAGCCAATCACCACAAAGACATCTCCCAAAAATCCAATCCAACTAAAAAGTTTTTTTTTGTTTCTTCCCCTGTTGCAATCAAACACAGGAGACCCTTTATTTGGTGCCAAAGCAAAATCTAATGGACGAAAGAGAGAGCAAGAAGACACAAAAACAAAAAAGGTGAAGGGAAGAGATCATTAACAAAGTAAATGGGGGTCAGCCAGCTTTAGTTGATTAAGGGGCTCAATAAACTCAAAAAGTAAAAAGTTAGAACAAAATAGGGAAGCTCCCCTAATTTCAAACGTCTCTTCTTCCCAATCTGTAATATTCTTTTCAAGTTCCTAAACCTAAGGATCTGTTGGGTCCAATATGGCTTTGCCAAGTCAGAGCTTGCTTTATTGTATGCATTGAAATGGTTGAGTTGGGATTGACTTGCATTGCCCATCGAACATCAATTATGTTCCTGATATTCGGGTCGAATGGGCAAGTTTCAACGGGTTACCTATCGTGTACCGGGCAGGGTGCTTCTAGTGATAAATACCCAAAAATTGATCTTTTTATTGTTGACAAATCAATATAAAGCTAACAGCAATAACAACTTTATCACATTTGAGATGGATTTACCACTTGAAGCGCCATGCCTCAAAGCACCAAAGAGATGCTCAAGACATATAAGGATAATATAACCTATAATTATTGTCTAGGCGTATAGCAAGATACAGTTTCATATAGTAAATATTAAGAAGTTTATGAGAATGTATTGATTAGGATTTATTAAACATCTTTCCACTATGTATATATTTGGTAATCCTACATGGAATTTCGACATTCTATAAACAAATGTCATTGGAGAAGAAATTAGAACAAACTATTCGGATGCATGCTGACATGTTTTTATGGTATCATGTCAAATTTGATGTTCTATTAGTGACATGAAGAATAACTAGTTTTGAAAAGTCCAAATTTTCTGCGAGAGTGAATTGGAGGAAAAAGGAAAAATTTTCTTCACCCCCTCCTTTTTCCTCTTTCCTCCCTCTCCCAAACAAAGCATTAAAATAGTGTCGAAAGATCATGCCCCACTAATGCGTAGAAGTTCTTAATTAACCGTAAAATGTTCTTGATATTTTTTCAAATAACAGCTGGGCCGCGAAACCCTTTATGCCCATTTAGTGAGTCCTTATGCTAGCCTATTTTCTGCTCTAACTGCATATGAATTCTTGTTTTATTTCATTCTATGATAGTATATTTTTGCAATTATTGTATTGTGAGTGTCCAAAAAATATAAGAAATCAATGCACACAAGAACAAATCCTTGGACTTATCAAACAATCAACGGAATTATTGTTCAATCCGAAAGAAGAGATCAGTGGACTTGTATAACATGGTTTCATGGCACTGCATCAAAATTGATGTCTTGTGTCGTGACATGGAGAAAGAGTAGTTTTGAGGATAGCTAGTTTTCATTCATGATATTGTTCCTTGAAACTATAAATCAATTTTCCAATGATCGTGACTCATGGGTGAAGAAAGAAGATGGAGATGAAGAAGGAAGGAGGAAAAAAAAAAACATGAAGAAGAGAAAAAGAAGAAAGATAGCGTATCAGAAGGAATTGATGGGGAGAGGGGTGGATTCGTTTGTTGACGGAACGTGGAACCAACGTTCACGTGGAGAAAGAAAGATCTTATGTGAAGCCAAATCTTTTGAATTTTCAATGGGTGGAAATTTCCGAGATGTGCTGCACGCGTAGGTCAATAAAGGGGGTCATCAATTGAGAGGGTTGGACATGACTCCACTAATGATGGAATGGAACTTCAGTTTGGGTCCAACTCCTTTAATTTCTTGACTTGCGTGCATTTGTTACGTGCTTGACTTGAGTTTTTCTATAGGACAAGGCAATTGAGAGTATTGTGCCCCGTCAATCAGGGAGATGAAATTTTCAATAAAGAAAGTCATTAGGACCCACCATCGCTTCAAATTGTCCCTACATAAATCCCATCTTTATATAGCTGTACTAGCTTAAATTTATAATAAAGCCCTATAGTTATTCTTGCCAAGTGCATTGCAAGAATACAATTATAGTACATGATTTTGCTTTTCAACGAAGTATAGGAGAAGATGTTTTATGTAACTACTTTGTACATAAACTATTGCAAAATTTATACATTTTAGCTTTAAATAAGGATTTTTTCAGATTTGCACGAGAAAACATGGAGTCGTTCATGACTAGATCGACGATAACCCTGTGCGATATGTCATTGTCATATGAGATACTTTTCTCAAATCAATTATTTATTTCATGAAATGATTCAGCCATGTAAGAACTTGGAATTACGTCTAAAGCTTGTGACTTTATTTAGGCTTTGTTGATGATATTTATGCATAATACCTATGTTTTAAAGCATTTCTAGTGATTTAGGAGACTAATTCCATTTAAGTGTTCACTTAAGAGGGTGTGATCGGTGGTGGTAAAGATTCACGGGAACTCCATCATCTTGTCAGTCACGCATTGGCTCTCGAAAAGAACAGGTACCATTCTAATGGTAATAAAACATGAGATCCCTGGACATGACAAAAATCCATTCGCTATAAAACAATTCGTGTACAGCTGATGCCCATTCTTCTCTGTGTTGTGATCTTGTCGAATAAAAGGATGTCTACCATTATTTGCATCATCATTGTGCTTTCATGGAATCGCATGTTTCTTTGCTAATCGCTAGTTATTGAAGGTGAAAAATTGATAGTGGAGCAAGCATTTACTCGTCGAATAAACCCACTGATTTGTTCTTTTGGGTAAAAATATACCATTTCGGCAAATAGTCAGTATACTAGTATAGTCTCATGTAGTAATGTTGTTAAAAAGTTTCTTAGAATAGATCGATTCAGATTTACTGATTACCTATCAAAAATTAGAAAAACAACCAGTTTGATTAAGGTAAAAGTTTGGTTACGTGCTGATAGGAATATATAATTCCTTATCTTCTGTTCAATTTGCAACATGCATTTCATATATAAAATATAATCATTATTTTCAACATTCTTAACGAGTGTCAGGATGCGCTAATATGATTCTATCAATTGTTACACCCCTTTTAACGGCTACATATGACACGACAAAAGTCTTGTAACCAATTATAATTAAAAGAGAGAGCATGATTCTCAAGGCTTTCAAAAAGCAAGTTTGTCAATTATTTTGCTTTCCTACTCTTGAAAAAAAAAAAACCTCATGTTTTGGGCACAAAGTTCAATAGAATAAGGGCACGTTTTGTAACCATTTTGTTCCGAGGAACAATTTTTTATGAAAAATGATTTTTTTTTTCTGATTTTGTTCTCGAGAACAATTTCTGAGCAAAAGAACGTGTTTGGTAACTTCCTTAAATTTCTATTTCTAGGATATAAATACGTTTGGTAGGATTCTTAGATTTTTGTTATTTCTTTTAATTTTTTTAATTCTTTTATTATATTTTCTTCTTTTTTTCTTTTCCTTTTTCTTTTCTCTTTGGCCGGTCGGCTAGGTGAAGTCTGGCGAGCTCGCCAAGAAGAAGAAGAAGAAGAAGAAGAAAGAGAAAGAGAAAGAGAAGAAGAAAAGAGAAGTGAGAGAAAAATTAATTCTAGAAATTGTTCTCGAGAAGAAGAAGAAGAAGAAGAAGAAGAAGAAGAAGAAGAAAAAAGAGAAGAGAGAGAAAAATTAATTCTAGAAATTGTTCTTGGGAACAAGAAGTTACCTTTTTCTACTTTTGTTTCAAATCTATTCCCGGAAACAAAAAAAAAAAAATAGATTTTTATTCCCGAGATTTTTTTTTTTTTTTACCAAACACGTTTCTATTCTTTCTTCGTTCTTTGGAACAAAAGAATATAAATTTTTGTTCTGAGGAACATAATTTTTTTTTAACAAATAGGCCCTAACTCACCCTAGAATATAAATTTTTGTTTTGAGGAACATAATTTTTTTTTAACAAATAGGCCCTAACTCACCCTTGCACCACTTAACAAATCTTATTTAATAGTCAAACTGAAGTTTTCTTCCGTATCCTCATCGCTAATTTTGTTCAATGTATCAATCCACCAGAGTTAAATAGAAGTGGAGATCAAAAGAGATATCACTAGTTTCAAATGATTGCACCAACTGCACGCACTAATGTCCAATTCACATCGCAGGCGGGGTTGCTTTTGTCTTCAATAATTCTTGAAGCATGTCTCCCTTATGATTCTGGCTAACAATTATATCCCCTATCTCTGCCACGTCCATCCTTTGGGTGAGAGAACTTTCAATAAAGAAGATGTGAAATCTGTCCGATGAACAAAGTCATTACCACCCACTATTGCTTCAAATTGTCCCCACATGGGTCCCATCTTTATATAGCAGTATTACCAACTACAATCATTCTTCCCACACGCATTGCAAGAATACTGTTATAGTATGGATATATATTATTATGCTTTTAAGCGGAGTACAAGAGAGGGTATTTACTACAATTTATACATTTTAGCTTCATATAAGGATTTTCTTAGATTTGCGCAACAGAATATGCATTCGTTCATGGCTAGGTTAACGATGACACCGTCTATATATATATCATTGTTATATGAGATCCTTTTTTTTTATACCGATTATTTATTTCATTAAATGATTCGACCTTGTAAAGAATTGGAATTACATTTGATTTGACCTTGTAAGAAATTGGAATCACATTAAAAGTTTGTGATTTAATTTAGTAAATATGGAATACATATCTAAGTGATCAGGCGCCGATGATAGAATGTAAAAATTTCTAAGAAGGTGGAGAAGAAGTGGAAAGATAGTGATGGGATGTAGACCCCACAGTCACGAGGAGAAAGTGGAAGCAAAGTGGATATAGTGGAGAAGGAAAGATCTAATGTGTAAAAAGATCCTTTGAATAGGTTCCCCTAATAATGAAACTTTGGATCTAAGCAAATTCTTAAAAAGCTCAATGAGAAGAAATAGGCGAGAGATTCACCTTAGAATGGGAGACTGTGTGATGTCACCCTCGTATTCCCTCCTTGTGGGGAAGATAAAGAAACACGAGGAAATTAGGAGGCCTCACGATGGTGAAGATAGATATTATGTCAAGACTTCGATTTTATCTACCATAAGGTAGGTAGGTATAATAGCATTTCACACTTGGGATTAGTGAGGGAGGGTGAAAGGCGCTCTACTTGGTGGCATGCCTTATCGCAAGGTACCTTAACTGACCGCCATCCAAGTACCCATAATACTGTGACTTCAGTTTGGGTCCACCCCTTTAATTGCTTGACTTCATACATTTGTTCAATTGACTGACTTGGGATTTTTCTATAAAGATCAGGCGACTCCCAAGTTTCCAAATCAAGCAAAGATTGTCTGATCTTTTTATATTGCGCCTCCTCCACACACACCAAGAAGTTCCTTACCAATTTCTCTTTGCCCAAATACAAACAGAGGCATGATTAATGCTCTCGACTCTATGAATATCTGTCAAGTGTTGCTACTCACTCTTGTCTTATTTCTGGCGATGACTACCAATGTTGAGTCGAGCAGTCAACGGTGCATTTCTTCATCTTGTGGTGATGTTCGTAATATAAGCTTCCCATTTCGATTGAAGAGTCACCAGAAGGGATGTGGTATATCGAAATTTGAGCTGGCTTGTGAAGATAATCGTACTATTCTAAACTTCCTTAATGGTCAATACTATGTGCAGTTTATCAATTATACCGGACGACAAATCAGATTGGTTGACAGCGGGCTGCAAAGAGATAACTGCTTGTCTCTCCCCCATCATTCATTGTCATTGTATGACTTTCATAGAGTTTCCACTCTAGACAACCCATACAGCAGCCTGTCCTACAAGAATGTATCGGTCATTGTGAATTGCTCAAAACCGGTTAGTTCTCCATTTTACATCGCTACCGATCCATGCATTGAGGGGTCATACTCTACCAACACATCATCGAATTGGAACTTGTATGCTTTGGTCAATCCAAATGTATCGGATGTTAGGGATTTTTGCACCATTAGTAGTTGGACATGGGTGTCACAAGATTTTGGGGGTGGGCAGGCTCATAATAACTCTCTCAACTACAAGCAGATCCATAACATCATGGCTGATGGATTCATTCTCAACTATTATATATTTTCATGGAAGAAGACTTCCTTTTACTACTATGATATCTATAACTACTTACGTCTCTATCGCTACTTTTTTTCCAAGCGCTTATATGTTAGCTACTGCGGGGGAGGTCAGTTTTGTGCATCCACGTACTATTATGGTGGTAAGTATTGATCAACATTGAAATTTCACCGTAATTTTGCATGATTCTATATATTCTTTCACTAGCTACTTTCTCTTTGAAACTGGAAAATGAAAGGGATATCTAATATCCAAGAAAATTATGACAAAATATACACGATAGTGTATGTCAATGTATACATGTGCCTAGATTATAATTTCTTTCCACAGAAGGGCTAAATCTGTATTGTAAAAAAACGAAAAGAAAAGAAAAGGATTCTCGTACGACCAACCACAAGACTAGTTTTTTGTTGGCATAGAATTTCAATTTAGTTTTCTGTTGGCGTAGAATTTAGATTTTTTTTTCATTTTCTTAATTAGTTCATTAATTATTTACTTCACCAATAAGCCAAGAGACACTCGTTAACAATCCTTAAAAAATTGTAGTCATGTACCGATAGGAGGACCAAAATTATTTGTTAAAAATGAAAAGCTTTGTTTTTCTTGATTTGTAGACAATAAATTCAACTTATACAAAGTAGCTTGCTCCTACTCTGTTTCCTTATGATTTTTGCATTCCAACCTTTTTTTCCCTTCAATTATTTTTCACATCATTCATTCCTTCCACAGGTATCCTAGATGATATTGCATTTTGGACAACTTGGGATTTACTAGTACTATTAAGTAAGCCATAATGATTTATTCTTACAATAATTATGGAAATAAAAAAAAAACTATTCTAACCTATCAAAATTTTCTCCAGTTGTTTTTTGTGTAGTGAAATTCGTAATCGGGATGCCATTTGTTGTGATATTTCTGATCTACAAGTATAGAAGAAGGCACATAGCAATGGACAAGAACATTGAAGAATTCTTGCAAGCTCATAACAACTTTTTGCCCATAAGGTACTCTTACTCGAATATCAAGAAGATCACCAGAAATTTTAAGCACAAATTAGGTGAAGGGGGTTATGGTTCTGTGTACAAAGGAACGCTGAGAAGCGGCAACGAGGTAGCCATCAAGATTTTAAAGCAATCCAAGGCCCATGGCCAAGATTTTATTAGTGAAGTAGCTACTATTGGAAGAATTCACCACGTTAATATAGTGCAACTCATTGGTTTTTGCTTTGAAGGCTCGAAACAGGCTCTTGTGTATGACTTCATGTCAAATGGATCTTTAGATAAGCGTATTTTCACAAAGGAAGGTGATAAGTTTCTTGATTATAAGAAAATATATGAGATTGCTCTTGGGGTGGCGAGGGGGATTGAATATTTACATCGGGGGTGTGATAGGCAAATACTCCACTTTGATATCAAGCCTCACAACATTCTTTTAGATAAGAATTTCTTGCCGAAAGTTTCTGATTTTGGACTCGCGAAACTTTATCCCATTGATCATAGCATAGTTTCAATGACCGCTGCAAGAGGAACTTTGGGATATATGGCACCTGAGTTGTTCTACAAAACCCTCGGTGGTGTATCTTATAAAGCAGATGTCTATAGCTTCGGGATGTTGCTCATGGAAATGGCAAGTAGAAGGAAAAATTTAAATGCAAATGCGGAACATTCAAGCCAAATTTATTTTCCATTGTGGGTATATGACCACATCAATGAAGGAGAAAGTGTTGAAATGGATGAAATTGTAGGAGAGGAAAGGGAGGTGATGAAAAAAATGATAATAGTTGCACTTTGGTGTATACAATTAGTTCCTGACCATCGGCCTCCAATGAACAAAGTCTTAAAAATGCTTGAAAGAGATATTGGTAATATTCAAATGCCTCCAAAACCGCTTATTTACCCACCAAATGAGCCAATTGACGATGACAGAGTTGAAATGGAATTAGAAACATTTTCAACTTCATCAAGTACTACCATAATTTCCCCTAGTTTTCCATTTGGAGATAGCAGTGGTGTTTAGAACCACGCACAGTTTAATTGGAAAAGCTTTGTTCCCCACAACGTAGTATTATGTTGGGAGGGAGGTGAGCTAGTTTAGTTTCCCAGTGATTACATTTTATCTTCTTCTAGTTCTTAGCTTACTGTTGTGATATTGTGCTTTTTTTTTTGTTTGGTCAGAGAGTTATTGTACTTCATGTATAGTTTCACCATGTGTGGTCCATACAATCTTTTATATGGGATGTAACCGTGTTTAGGAAGTGTATTCTATATGTTCATCCAATGTGAAGTCTAGCTAATTCAATTAATCATCTATAAACCAAATCGCCCGTTTTTTGTAGAATATTCATCAAAGAGGGCTGCAAAACGTGCCATCTTACATATACTTGCCAGTGGCCCGTGTCCTCCTTGACTCGGTGTAAATCTTCTTTTTTCCTCGATTGCTCAGGTCACAGAGTAGTTTTTATTTGTGGTTATTGCATTTAGAAGTCCCACAGCATTTGGCTCGCCCAAATTCAAATTCTTTATTCACCAATTGCACTAAAATTTTATTTTCTTCGCAATTCATTTACTTGGATCGAAAATTGATCAAATTCTTGAGAAAATAGAGATGGGGTGATCATATGGTCTTGAAGGTCACATTAGCTCTAAATTTTAAATGATCAAGAGAAAATGGGACGATTACTTAAAAAAGTCTCACAACTTGTCAACATAATGCATTTGAGTTTTAAAACTTTCATTTTATTCGTCTAAGTCTTAAAATTTGTAACTTGGTGCGCATGATCCTTCCGTTAAGGTGTGAATGCCTCCCAAGCCACTTCAATACTCAAGCCATCATGTGCCTGCGTATGACAAAGGTGAAACCTTGATTGAGTTGGAAAATTGGTCTGACTTTATCCGGTGTTCCACTAATTTCTTCTTCATCCCAATGTGACGATGAGATTGAGTTTAATTAAGGATGATCCTTCCCATTTAATCAATGTGACACCGATGACACGTTGGTTTTGAAAAAAAAAAAATGCAACAGGTGAATCACGCATATTGTATGTTGGGGTGGTGTTCTCGTGATACATGGATCTTGGGGAAGGGAAACCTATCTTCTTCTGTTTGGGCTGCATCAGAGGGAGTCAGGGAATTGGCATGCAAGCCCGTGAGCGCCACTGGTGGCATAGCACCCAAACCCGACCGACTTGTGGAACCCGCTGATGCCATACGATTAGTTGGATAGGCTTGAAAATGGTTAGGTACATTGCTGAAGCTACATGCGCCTGACTAACAAAAGTATAAAGACCTCATCACCCCCACCACCGTGGCGGCGACCTCCCTGGAGCAATCTCCCACCCCGACCTCGTGTGCCGTGATGGGTCCCATCCCGACCTCCGCACCTTCTCTCTCCTCTTCAAGTCTGTTCGCTCTCGGAGGCGGGCCCATCGCGCGCTGGCTCGGTACCAGCTCGAGGCCCACTTCGGGGATTCTCAACTCGCTCATCAGTCTCTACTCGAAATGCAATGACTGGGCCGAGGCCGGGAGGATATTTATGGACATGGGTCAGAAGAGGGACTTGGTTTCTTGGAGTTAGAAGCGGTTGAAACTTTCCTTCATATGCTTGAAGATGGTTTTTTTCCCTATCGATTATTGTTTCGCGGCGGTTATTCGGGCTTGTTTAGTTCCGGAGAATGCATCAATTGGTGATGCAATTTTCTGGTTTATAATCAAAAGCGGCTACGTAAATTATGATGTGTGCGTTGGGTGTGCATTTTAATTGACATGTTTGCGAAGGGTAGTGCTGATTTTGTTTCAGCTCATAAGTTGTTCGAGAAAAGGCCCGAGAGGAGTGTGGTTGCTTGGACTTTGATGATGACAAGATGTACTCTGGTGGGTTGTCCAAGAGAGCTGTTGATTTGTTTCTCGATATGCTTGTGAGTGGGACTGACAGATAGATCTACACTCAAAGCTGTTTTGTCAGCAAGTTCAGAGTTGGAGTTGCAATCGCTGGGGTTGCAGTTTCAATGCTGGGTTATACAGTCTGGATTGGCTTCGGATGTCTGTGTTAGATGCAGCTCTGTGGACATGTATGTGAAGTGTGTAGCTAGTGGATTGCTTAATGATTGGAGAAAGGTGTTTGATCGGGTGCAAGATCATAACGTGATGTCTTAGACAGCGATAATCATGGGAAGTATCAAACTCTTTTTGGAAATGATGGAAGGTCCCATGAGGCCAAACCATTTTACATTTGCTAGTGTTCTCAAGGCATGTGGAAGTACTTGTGATGTAGATATGGGGATACAAATATACACGCTAGCTACAAGATTGGGCTTTGCTGGTGATACTTGTGTGGCTTATTCTCTTACTAGCACATATTCTCAGTCGCACCACATGGAAGACACTTAGAGAGCTTTTGATATACTATTAGAAAAGAATTTAATTTCTTATAATGCCCTTGTGGATGCCTATGCCAAGAGCTTGGAGTCCCATAAGCCTTTGAACTGCTACATGAAATTGAGGAGAGAGGAATCAAAAGGGGTGCTTCTACATTTGCCAGCCTTTTAGGTGGAGCTGCCTGTATCGGCGCTATTGGTGAAGGGGAGCAAATCCATGGGAGATGGTAAAATCAGGGTTGGACTCAAATCAGTGCATATCCAATGCTTTGATCACTGTGTATTCATGGTTGGGAAACCTAGATGCTGCTTTTTGAGTTTTATGTGAGATGAGAGAATTGACCATTATGCATGTGTCACGGTCTATGAATCCTCCCATACTCGTGATACTTGTGAGTGGTGCTTGGGGTTATTTGGTGAAGAGTGTGAAGCAGAAGGGTAGAACACAATTGGTTCGTGGGAGTGGCGTCAGGACGGTTGGTGCTAGGAGTTCTAGGATAGAAGGTTATATCACTTAGGAGCTCTCAAGACGGGGTAGGCCTCCCGTGCACAAACTGGTCGGGAGCTGATGCCGCTCTCTTGACGAGGCCATGGTAGGCTAAAACCAGTTGTTGCCTAGAGAGAACTGCTATATAATTCGATGGACCAAACGCCCGAGCGAAGCTTGGCGTGGTAGGATCTCGTACGAAAAATCATTCACCGTATCGTTCATGGAACAGCTATAGAAGGAAGGCTGGCCTGACGAATCCCGCTTGCTAGGCGCCTGCGGGTTGTTCTAAGGCCAAGGAAACTCTCGGCCCGTGACAAGTGGTATCAGAGCAGGAATCCCTCCAGTAAGCGAGTGAGCAAGTCGGAGAATCAGACTCCTCGCTTAAGTGCGGGTCAAGCAGATAAGTCCTAGTAGATGGGTGCTAGGACGAGTCGGCTTCTTGCCGAGCGGAATGTGAGTTAGAGAAGAACTGAACCCTTGTCAAATGGGGATAACGTTCCTGGATCGATCGATGAATACGAAGAAGAGGTCTATTATCACGTTTTCAACAAGAAAAGAACCTCCATTGGTCTGCTAAGGTCAAGATGTTGATTAGGCTGAAATGGTACTGCCAAAAGAAGCGGTTGGCGAAAGATGCCACACTTGCCGGAAAGCGCAGGTGAACGAATGGCCGAGCAGCTGAGATCAAAAGAAGCCACCAATGGAGCAAAACCTGTTTTGTTAGGCGAGCGTGACCGTTCAATGTGAATTCCCAAAAGTGGCACATCAATGGTTAATTTACGCAATGAAGCAACAGAGCAGATCGCAATGAGGGCGTTGCGAATTGAGTGGGGGAGAATGTCACGGTCCCTGAATCCTCCCGTACTCGTGACACTTGTGAGTGATGCTTGGGGTTATCTGGTGAAGAGTGTGAAGCAATGGTGGAACACAACTGGTCCGTGGGAGTGGCGTCAGGACGGTTGGTGCTAGGAGTTCTAGGATAAAAGGTTATATCACTTAGGAGCTCTGAAGACGGGGTAGGCCTCCCGTGCACAAACTGGTCGGGAGCTGATGCCACTCTCCTGACGAGGCCATAGCAGGCCGAAACCAGTTGTTGCCTAGAGAGAACTACTATATATTTCGATGGACCAGACGCCCAAGCGAAGCTGGGCGTGGTAGGATCTCGTACGAAGAATTATTCACCGTATCATTCGTGGAACAGTTATAGAAGGAAGGCTGGCCTGGCGAATTCCGCTCGCTAGGCTCCCTCAGGTCATTCCGAGGCCAAGGAAACTCTCGGCCCGTGACACATGCATGGTGGACTTATTGGGTGGATCGGAATCCTTCCCATGAGATTATAAGTTCAATGCCTTTCAGGGCAGATACACTAGTCAGGTCTGATGTACATTTTTTGGAGCTTGCCGAGTTCACAGCAATGTTGAACTTGCAAAACAAGCTACAGCAATGATATTTTAGTAGGAACCGGACTACCCTGCTGCTTATGTTTTACTATCAAATATTTATGCCTCAGCTGGTCTTGGGAAGATGCAGCAGCAATCAGAAAGAAGATGAAACTGAAATATCTTACACAAGAAGCCAGATGTAGTTGGATTCAAGTGAAAAATAATGTTCACAAGTAACATACGTGGGTGATGCTTCATGCCCAAAGGCACAGGAGATTTATGACAAGACCGATTGGCTAGTCTAATAAAGAAACTGGGTTATGTTCTGACTAATGAATTTGTTCTTCATGATATGGAGGAAGGACAAAAGGAACAATATTTGCTCCAGAACAGTGAAAAAATTTATGTTGTTTTTAGCGTCATAAGCATCCAGTCCAGACTCTATCAGGGTGTTTGAGAATCTTGCATTTGCGGAGATTGTCATTTTGCAATCAAGTATGTCTCTGTGGCAACCAGAAGATATATGGTCGTAAGGGATGCAAACCAGTTCCACCATTTTAGGGACTAAACATGCTCATGTAATGACTACGGACGACGATGCTTCTTAAATTGTCTCATTCATTGTGTGAATTGAATCTCCATTTTAGATTTTCTCCTGTGTTCCTATGTTACTTGAACTGGGATTCTATTATTTCCCTAGTGTTGACACCTATTTTTAGCAAATCTAGGAAAATAAGGAAATTAAAAATTGCATTTTTGGACAAATAAAAAGAAAAAAAATGAAAATGGGGGAAATTGATTTGATTGAAGTATGCAAGGAAATTTGAAATTCGATGAGCATTCGATTTCGATAAATGCAGAAACAATTAAAAATCAGGTGAACAAAGGGCAATAATTTTTATAAAACGGAATAAATCGGAGCAAGATCGGCGATTGCGAAATCACGTTCCGATTTGCGGGGCTTGATTTAATGCAACATAAGATGGAAAGTCGAAAGTTGCTATAAAAATGGCCATCTGAAAATCACTATAAAAGAAGCCATAATTTTCATGAGCCAAGGGGGGAGATTTTCAAAAAATTCGGGAGTGAATTCAAGCAAAAAAAAATTTAGAGCAAAAAGCGTGAGAGGGGCTTATCTCTCGGTTTTTGGGTAAAAAATTCAAGAAAAAAGAGAAAGGAAAAGCAAAGTCAGCGAGAAGGGACAGATAGCGAAGGAACAGCGGGCGTGATGGAGACGTGAGGCCAGCGGGGAGAGAGAAAAAAATAGCACTGTTCATCTTCTTCGTTGCCCTTCGCCCCACAGTCGCTCGTCCACGAGCACCGCGCCACCACCGCCGCTGCTGGTTCGCCGCTTCCCTCTGCCGAATTGCCGCCGCAGCAGCACCTCCGCCCGAGCCCGACCTGCCGTTCTTTGCTTCACTCAACGCCGCCGCTGCGCGTGCCTTCGACGCCCATCGCCGCGCCTCGCACCCGCGATCACCGCCGCCGCCCCCGACGCCGGAGCTCCGACGAAGCCCGCCGTTCCCGACCTTCCCGAGCGCCACCCGCCCGCACCAGCCAGCCCGTGCGATCTCCGCCGTACCTCAACTCGCCGTCCTCCGCTTGGTCGTTGATCCCCGCGCAGGCCCGCGACTCGCCCTCCGCTTGAGATCTCGCCGCCGGAGCCCGACGCTGCTGCGCTTCCCGCCTGCCCTCCGCCGTGCTCCTCCCCTCACTGATTGGCGCCATTGCTCCCTCTTTCCAAGTCCCCCTTTAGGTGGCTTTTGTTATTTTTTTTTTTTATCTATTTTATGCTATTTTAGTTTATTTTTAAATTTCAATATTATTGTACATGGATGTGATTTTCATTTTTATGCATATTGTAGGCATTATCCACAGGGATTTTGCCCGAATTATTGTAATTACTAATTTGATCCGAGAGACATCGAATCATTTTTTAATTATTTTAATTTTTGGGCTTTTTGGTAGAATCTTAATTGTTAAAATCATAATAATTATTTAATTTGGTCCGTAAGACTTCGGACTAGATTTTTTAATTATTTTGAGTTGTTGTGATGATTAGGGTTAGAATAATTGTTAATTTAACCTGTGAGACGACAGGTTATTTTTTCAATTATTTTGACCCTTTATTTAGTAATTATATTAATTGTTTAGATTTAACCCTTATTTAACAATTATTCAACTTAAAAAAAAACTAAAAAGAAACTAAAAAATCAAAAATCAAAATATTCAAAAAAATTTGCATGAGCATATAGGACATTAAGGTTTAATATAATAGACACGTAGGTTTAATTAATCAAATCTTTCGGATTATATTTCTAGGATTGCATTTTTAGATAATATTTTTAGGACTGCATTTTTAGATATTTAAAAAAAATAAGTTAGGATTAGACTTAAATAGCCTTTTTAGAGTCTTAGATATAATTAGCATATTTTCATATTCTCATCCTTTTTTAAAATAAAAAATAAAAATAGTTTTTCTAAGACAAGATAGGGTTTAATTCAAATTAATCCCTAGAATAAATTAGAAAATTATCCCTTCTTAGATAGATTATATAGGATCTTTATAAATTCTGAATTTCAATAAAAAAAAATACAAAAATACTAGGTGCATGTTAACTAGTTTGCATAATAGGATCATTTAATCAGAATTTGTTCATTAGTGAAGTTAGGTCATGAGATGCATAATAACTAGTTTGCATAATAGGCCCATTTAATTAGGATTTGCATATTAGTAAAACCAGGTCATTTAGTTTTAAAATGCATTTTTATAAAAGAACTCCAATTTTTAAGAAAATCCAAAAAAAAAATGATTGCTTGCTTTGTGTGATGCAATTTATTTATTTGAATGTTTTAAATAATGGATGGGCACCCGTGTGGTCACCACATTTGCATGATAGTAATTTAGGTTAAAATAAATTAGCTGCTTGCAAAAACATTTTGAAAAAATTAAAAAGAAATGGTACCGAAAGGGCATTAGAAAATTCTAGTGTAACCAAGTCCCCGTACCCTTAGTCTCTGGTTCGTAGGAGTAAAATAAATCTCCCTTTATTTTACTTAGGTGTCTAATCGACCTACCCTAAACTGATTAGTGGCGACTCCTAGTTAATAATCTTGCATATTTAAAAATTTGGATTTAAGTCGCGAATTGGTATGGGCTTGGGAGAGCCCGAGCTAAGTTTAAAAGCTTAGCAGTCCATTAACCTAGTTTTAGGTGGTGCACCCGAAAATTAGGTCGCGACAGCTTGGCGACTCCGCTGGGGACTTGAGTTGAAACTCTTAGTGGACTTAGGCCAATTTTCTTTTTTGAAAAAATATTTTTGTTTGGCAGCGAGGATATCAGGTACGTCCCTAATATTTCTAAGGTGTTAAATGTTCTTGCAGCTGGGAGGTATAAGGGGGGTAGTCTTTGCTAATCCTTGTCTTGCAGGAAAGTGTGGGATTAATGATTTATTTTTCCATGATTAGAAGTGTTGTTTGCATTAAATTGCTGTGCATGTTTTATTGTTTTTTGCACTACACTATTGCACACACAACCTGTGGCCGGACCTGGGCTGCGATAGGATTTTTAGGATGGTGTTGAGAAGGATACTTCCTCCAAAGCGAGACCGCTATGTAGAGGTTGACCTTCTCTTCCCCGAAAGTCTTTTCATGGCATCAAATGCATTTTGTCCATATGCGCGAGACTGTGTGACTATTGGACATTCCATTCGACTAAGCCGGAGTTAGGGGGACCTGACACGTTAATGCGAGACTGCAACGGTCAGATCATCCTCTTAGCTCCACTTTGTTAAGCCTGTCTAAAGTAGAAATTGAGCCTCACATCTCATGTGCATGTCTATGTGATTGCCATCGATTTTTCTTGGTGAAGTAAGTCTTCTATTCCCATATTAATGCAATTTACTTACTTTGTCATACTCTTGGTCGGTCCATGACAATCTAGGTCAATCATTGATTTAATTCCTTTGTCAATTAGAAATGAAATGAATTGCCATATAATGAATCATTTGGAAAATAAAAAAATTGGAAATTTGTTTTCAATTTATGTCTTGGCTTTTCCTAGTTCATGTTTAGGAAACTTCGTCCCTACTGGGGCATCCCATGTCTTTATTCTCCTAGTCCATTTTTAAGAAATCCTTTTCATTGTGGACTTTTCCTAACAAAAAATAGATTGTTGTCATGGATTGGTTTTCTCGGTATACCTCATTCTTACATATTTCCATTTTCCTTAGGTGACAACGGATCCCTCACATTCACCCACAATTAGGCGATCAAGAACTAGAATGGCCGACCAAACCGAAATGCATGATCGTATCTCCGCTATAAAAGACCAACTCCGACAGTTGCTCGCCTCTATGCAATTCATGACAGCTCAAATACAATTCCTCCAAATGGATTTGACTCTTGCACCTGCTCTTTCTGAGACAGTAGTCCTGAAGCAGTCATACAAGACCCAAATGAGTAATAGCGACATGCCCGAACTGGAAGATGACCCATTGTTGGTCACTGCCAAAAAAACTAAACCTGACAATGTCCCTAAGATGGGGCAAGATGAAGTGAAAGTGATGGACACTCTCGGGCAACCTAGTGGCAAGTTTGATTACCTGGTGAAGTATTCGGCCCCTCCCAGCTACTACATTGATCCTAGTGAGATAGTCCCAGATGGATGGGGTGGCATGGATGATCCGATACCCCCGAAGACCAAGAACCCTGATGATGAGCTGGAAGAAGTTGCAAGCTTGTTCGACGACCTTATCATAGGAGCCATTGATGATGGACCCCCTGAAGAGATGGGCCTTGGCCCACAAGAGTAACTCTTTTACTGCTTTTGCACATTCCCCTGCGTGGGAATTTTTATTTTCTGAATGATGTTTTCAGTTTCTTCTTTTATTGATTGAGTGTTGCATTTTCTCCATTCAATAAATGTAATTGATTGATGAATTTCAATGAAATTACAAATTTTAATTTGAGGGCATGATGAGGTACACCAAACTAGTCCGGTGACAATATCCAACAATGAAAAGAAATTATCATCCAAGGAGAATTCTGAGGACTGGGCTTCTTCATGCTTCCTCATCAAAAAAAAAATCCAAAAAAAAATTACTTTTGAAGCCATTTCCAAAAGCATGCATTAGGTTAACACTGTTTAATTTTCTGACTCATTTACTTCATGTTTCAGAGCATTACCTTTTCGGTTTGATGAGAAGGCATCTGAAAAGGCACATTAGGTTGTAATGATAGATCAATTGGCTCAACTGTTACTCAACAGATGTCGAATTGGGAGCACTACAGATTCTAGTAGTGACATGACTGAGATAAAATGAATGTGCAATTTGAATTCACCTTGATGTTGCATAGTATCCTATTCATGCACGTTCTCTTGTGCAGGGGCAAAAGTGGATTTTCAGTCTTGAATGATAAGGACAATCCAAAGACATCAACTGCCGAGGCAATCCCATTGTAGATGAATCCTTGAATGAATGCTTAAAACCATTTTGCAATGTGGAAAACTGTTTGTTTTGGAGTTGATAATTTTTCATGCCTAAAGCTATTGAGCTCTTTAAAAAAAAAGACTTTGCATGATGACTTTTAGCCACCAATTCCACTAAAGAACATCAAGATGGACTAATTTAATGAATGATGTGGAATTGATTGAGCATGCTAAATGAGACGAGTCGGGATGATGAAAGGCAAACCCTATCCTATACACAGTCCCATATTCATACACTTGTGAGATGAGTGTAGGAAGGTTCATATTCATAAGGTAAAGAGTTCTCTCGCAAGAGGTACGACAACTGAAATGATGAGAGGCAATTCATTTTTCTATCCCAAACACTACAGCTGATCCATTGCTTAACCCTTTTGAGCCCATACACTTATGGATATTCTTTTCGAATTACCCCTGTCAAGAATCACCCCACATTGGGGCAAATGAGAGATAAAATGGCATCATGAGGTGAGGAAAATGAATTGAAATTTTCTTGCTTTCACTTGTATCAATCTTCAAGTAGTGCTATTACATTGAAATCATGCGTTAATTCAAATGCCTTAGGATGACGAAGAGCATTTCTTTCTCTATCCTATACAGTTATATCCTTTGTTTAGCCCACTTGAGCTTGAAATTTCATTTCTTCCAACCCAGTTGGTGATCATCCCCCACACTAGGGCAAGGCAAAAGATAGATGAGGACCCTTTAAAGTTCGAGTGTCATTCAAAGTGTAATCGCTTGGCACATGCATTGTGTGCAAGAATTGAAATCAAAATAGAACTAAGGGGCATGAAAAAGTAGTGCGCCTGGTAAAAACAAGGCCAATGCTCATGAAAAAAAGTGAAGAAAAAAAATGAATAAGAACTGGGGGCATGAAAAAGCAGTGTGCTTGGTAAAAGCAAGGCCGATGCCCATAAATGAAGAAGAGAGTCAAGATAAGGACTATCAGTTGCAAAAAGATTGTATCTCCAATAGAGTAATACTCAAAGAACTCAAATGGTGAGTTTTTACAATCAATGGGGGCATTTCATGAAGACAATCCCCAATGATGAAAAAAGAAAACTGGTGGCAATGCCAAGATGATCACCAACTTTTACCATCTACACACATTTTGAGCCTAATGATCCTTTCATTTCTCAACCCATGAACCCAACCTACGTGACGTCCCTTACAAAGTCTCTTCAGATCAGGGCATTTGAATTAACGTAGGAGTTCATATGTTTATAAGCATCGCTCGAAGAAGTGCGAGCAAGATTATTTCTTTCTCATTTTGCAGGGTTCTTGACTTGTAAACCCGGAGATGATTACAAGACTGTTCATTCAATAGCCTTGACTCAAAGAGTCCCTTTGTTAAGCCGTTGACCAAGCCTACATTATGGTCTCTGTTAAAGACCTCTCAGATTGGTAAGATCGTACCGCTTGCGAGAATACTCGGACCCATGTCGATATGATGAAATTGAGTGATTCGCATAAAATAGACATTCTAAATGAGAGTGAGTGAAAGTCCTTTCTAACCGAAAGTCTCTCATTTAGTATTATTAAGAAATCCATGTCGTGAGTGAAGATTGTCTTGAATGATAATTCTCTCCGGTGGAAATTTGGGTGATGCAAAGGTCATTATGCATAAACCCCGATTGAGTTGATGAAAACCTCACCGATTTTTGAAATGTGTATTCTAGAGTAACTCGTTGTCTATCTCTTTGATGAATGCATATAAGTTTTTGCTCTAAATCATGTCTGACGGGTAATTCAAGTTCCTTTCAGAATGTTTCATGATATTAGGAGATGAGAAACCTCCGCCATGAGGTGAAAGACCTCCACAAGATATCTAAATTTCAAAAGACATATCCCCAAGAATCAGAGATGTCATCAGGTAAGTCTATCTCTATCCATACTTTAAATACTTGTCATTGTACAGGTATTCCTTTTCAAGCACCGGCACTCAATGGAGTTGTCCCCCAAAGATTTTTCCTTCAGATTCAATCTGATTAAGGCGACCGAAGAATGGTTCGGGTCCTGATCAGATGATTTCTGTCGCAAGGCTAGGCAACCGAAGAATGGTTCGGGTCCTAGCCAAGCAAAACCTTAGTCTAGGCGACCGTAGAATGGTACGGGTCCTAGACAATATTTATTGCTCTAACAGGCGACCGTAGAATGTATGGGTCCTGGAAAAGCAATTACCTCAGTTCAGGCGACCGTAGAATGGTACGGGTCCTGAAAAATCATTTTTTCGTTTAGGCGACCATAGAATGGTACGGGTCCTAGACAACCTCAGTTCGGGCGACCGTAGAATGGTACGGGTCCTGAAAAATCATTTTTTCGTCAAGGCGACCGTAGAATGGTATGGGTCCTAGACAACCTCAGTTCAGGCGACCGTAGAATGGTACGGGTCCTAGACAACCTCAGTTCGGGCGACCGTAGAATGGTACGGGTCCTGAAAAATCATTTTTTCGTTTAGGCGACCGTAGAATGGTACGGGTCCTAGACAACCTCAGTTCGGGCGACCGTAGAATGGTACGGGTCCTGAAAAATCATTTTTTCGTCAAGGTGACCGTAGAATGGTACGGGTCCTAGACAACCTCAATTCATGCGACCATAGAATGGTACGGGTCCTGGAAAATCATTTTTTCGTTTAGGCGACCGTAGAATGGTACAGGTCCTAGACACAACCAAACAATGCCATACTAGGCGACCGTAGAATGGTACGGGTCCTGGGAAAGCAGTCACTTTGTGAAGTCATGTTACTATTCTGGGCGACCGAAGAATGGTACGGGTCCTGGACGTGTAACATCAATCTATCTTGAGTTACTCTACCATCCTCGAAGGTAAGTAATTCTAAGTAAGTGCCTTTATCATTTGCATTAGCATTTCCATGCATCATATAAATTTCATTTCCAAATGGGATTCATTTTTTTTTCTTCAAAAAAAAAAAACAACAACAAAAATAGTTGCTCAATACATCTGCATGATTAACATTTAGGTCTCAACTTGTCTTTGAAGGCAACCTCTACGAGCTCACCTTCAAAGAGGGGCAGCTGTTGACACCTATTTTTAGCAAATCTAGGAAAATAAGGAAAATAAAAATTGCATTTTTGGACAAATAAAAAGAAAAAAATGAAAATGGGGGAAATTGATTTGATTGAAGTATGCAAGGAAATTTGAAATTCTGATGAGCATTCAGATTTCGATAAATGCAGAAACAATTAAAAATCAAGTGAACAAAGGGCAAGAATTTTTATAAAACGGAATAAATCGGAGCAAGATCGAGCTGATTGCGAAATCACGTTCCGATTTGCAGGCTTGATTTAATGCAACATAAGATGGAAAGTCGAAAGTTGCTATAAAAATGGCCATCTGAAAATCACTATAAAAGAAGCCATAATTTTCATGAGCCAAGGGGGAGATTTTCAAAAATTCGGGAGTGAATTCAAGCAAAAAAATTCAGAGCAAAAAGCGTGAGAGGGGCTTATCTCTCGGTTTTTGGGTAAAAAATTCAAGAAAAAAGAGAAAGGAAAAGCAAAGTCAGCAGAAGGGACAGATAGCAGAAGGAACAGCAGGCGTGATGGAGACGTGAGGCCAGCAGGAGAGAGAAAAAAATAGCACTGTTCATCTTCTTCGTTGCCCTTCGCCCCGCAGTCGCTCGTCCACGAGCACCGCGCCACCACCGCCGCTGTTGGTTCGCCGCTTCCCTCTGCCGAATTGCCGCCGCAGCAGCACCTCCGCCTGAGCCCGACCTGCCGTTGCTGCTTCACTCAACGCCGCTGCCGCGTGCCTTCGACGCCCATCGCCGCGCCTCTGCACCCGCGATCAGCTGCCGCCAGCCCGACGCCGGAGCTCCGACGAAGCCCGCCGTTCCTGACCTTCCCGAGCGCCACCCGCCTGCACCAGCAGCCCGTGCAGTCTCCGCCGTACCTCAATTCGCCGTCCTCCGCTTGGTCGTTGATCCCCGCGCAGGCCCGCGACTCGCCCTCCGCTTGAGATCTCGCCGCCGGAGCCCGACGCTGCTGCGCTTCCCGCCTGCCCTCCGCCGTGCTCGTCCCCTCACTGATCGGCGCCGTTGCTCCCTCTTTCCAAGTCCCCCTTTAGGTGGCTTTTGTTATTTTTTTTTTTTATCTATTTTATGCTATTTTAGTTTATTTTTAAATTTCAATATTATTGTACATGGATGTGATTTTCATTTTTATGCATATTGTAGGCATTATCCACAGGGATTTTGCCCGGAATTATTGTAATTACTAATTTGATCCGAGAGACATCGAATCATTTTTTTAATTATTTTAATTTTTGGGCTTTTTGGTAGAATCTTAATTGTTAAAATCATAATAATTATTTAATTTGGTCCGTAAGACTTCGGACTAGATTTTTTAATTATTTTGAGTTGTTGTGATGATTAGGGTTAGAATAATTGTTAATTTAACTTTGTGAGACGACAGTTATTTTTTCAATTATTTTGACCCTTTATTTAGTAATTATATTAATTGTTTAGATTTAACCCTTATTTAACAATTATTCAACTTAAAAAAAAACTAAAAAGAAACTAAAAATCAAAAATCAAAATATTCAAAAAAATTTGCATGAGCATATAGGACATTAAGGTTTAATATAATAGACACGTAGGTTTAATTAATCAAATCTTTCGGATTATATTTCTAGGATTGCATTTTTAGATAATATTTTTAGGACTGCATTTTTAGATATTTAAAAAAATAAGTTAGGATTAGACTTAAATAGCCTTTTTAGAGTCTTAGATATAATTAGCATATTTTCATATTCTCATCCTTTTTTAAAATAAAAAATAAAAATAGTTTTTCTAAGACAAGATAGGGTTTAAGTTAAATTAATCCCTAGAATAAATTAGAAAATTATCCCTTCTTAGATTAATTAGGATCTTTATAAATTCTGAATTTCAATAAAAAAATACAAAAATACTAGGTGCATGTTAACTAGTTTGCATAATAGGATCATTTAATCAGAATTTGTTCATTAGTGAAGTTAGGTCATGAGATGCATAATAACTAGTTTGCATAATAGGCCCATTTAATTAGGATTTGCATATTAGTAAAACCAGGTCATTTAGTTTTAAAATGCATTTTTATAAAAGAACTCCAATTTTTAAGAAAATCCAAAAAAAATGATTGCTTGCTTTGTGTGATGCAATTTATTTATTTGAATGTTTTAAATAATGGATGAGCACCCGTGTGGTCACCACATTTGCATGATAGTAATTTAGGTTAAAATAAATTAGCTGCTTGCAAAAACATTTTGAAAAAATTAAAAAGAAATGGTACCGAAAGGGCATTAGAAAATTCTAGTGTAAGAAGTCCCCCCGTACCCTTAGTCTCTCAGTTCTTGAGTAAAATAAATCTCCCTTTATTTTACTTAGGTGTCTAATCGACCTACCCTAAACTGATTAGTGGCGACTCCTAGTTAATAATCTTGCATATTTAAAAATTTGGATTTAAGTCGTGAATTGGTATGGGCTTAGGAGAGCCCGAGCTAAGTTTAAAAGCTTAGCAGTCCATTAACCTAGTTTTAGGTGGTGCACCCGAAAATTAGGTCGCGACACCTAGCAAGCCCAACAATGTAAATATCATGTCCTGAAATGTATATAGATTTGGTACTCCCTGTTGGAATACCAAGCGAAGACCTCAAATGAAGCTCGCAATATCTCAGCAATATGATTCATGGAATTGAAAACAGTCATGCTTCACCTTTGGATTTTCCTGGAATGTGCAGTTTTCAGACGCTAGATATGTGTGTTCTGTTCTATCCTAAGCGTTCCCAATATGCAGTCCTGATGCCTCATAATTCATTCATTAACTGAATATTCTGTATGGTTTTTGTTTTGGAAATTTTGCTTGTAATGCCTCCAACTTATAGGTAGTCTACATTTTTGGATGTAGCAATTTCTTGTGCTTTTACATCGTCAAGTTCAACATGCGAGTTCATGCCATATGTTGCTTCAACATTTCTCAGGCTGTTGCAGAGTGGATAAATTTAGGAAATTGGTGATTGAGAAGAAACAAGAGCAGCTTTCGTGAGCAAACAACGGTTTGAAACCAGGAGGCATGATCCTTGAGGAATTCATGCAATGATCGAGCATTCGCAAGTATTGCATCGACATTTTGGTTAGGAAAATGTTTTCTGTCAAATGGGGCATCGTTCCTGCTGTATGTCTTAGCTTTATATTGTTCCTCTGCAAGGCTTCTCCTCATACGGCATTGCACTTGTCAGAGCAGGGAAAGCAATAGGTCTTCGTCACTAGTTTTCACTCAGCAAATGGCTGCATATAATCCGAAGGTAGTGGACTAGAATGCGCACTGTAACTCTCATGTTGTTTCCGAGCAATGTATTTCATCAACGGGAGCAATCATGACAAGATTTTCCTTTTCTCTTAATATGTTCCTTAACTAGTCGCTTAACTTATAATTCATGGGACACTCTTTTGACAATTTCCTTGAAAAATAGTATTTATCTAACTATAGTAGGTATTGACACATGATTTTTTACGAACTGATCGAATATACATTTTTAAGGAACGATTCGTATATGGAGTCCGGCCACATTCATTCCATTTGGGCTTTAACGCAAATGGAGAGGCCATCAAGCACAGTAGCCCCAGCCCAGACAACGACGACCATCCGCCATCTCCAACTCAAGCTCTCTCTCCATCGCCGGATTTCAGTTACAGGTCTGAAAGTTTCCTTTTTTAATGAAGTCATCTTCTCCTCAGCAAGCTCAGCCTCCATAGACGAAGCTCTCGAGCTCAATGGTAGGAATTTGATGATCCACGGCTCACGCTCATCGCACGCTCAGGCGTTCTCGCGTTCCAGCCGCCGATATCCTTATTCTCCTTCGCCTCTTATGCGCCTGATGCTGCGCGACGTGGCATCGCGACTCTGTGCCAGCGGGTTCGGCCGTCTGGCACTGGCGAAAAATGATTAAGTAACATGAACGGTTGGATCTTCACAACTCCATGATCCTTACCATCGCATGATTTATCCATTCTTATCAAACCTTCAGGCGGAAGTTATTATAGTGGCAAATGAAGCGGCTGTGGACTTCGAAACGGGTACAGCTCTACTGATTGAAACGGGGCACGTCTATCTACCGCGACTAATAGGAATCTATATGCCTCCTTCAGGGGAAGACATTGTTCTTGTTCTCTCTGTTACGAGGTATGAGGAAGCTTTCTTAGCTATTGATCCAATGAAGCCAAATGGGTACTGCGCGGTGACTGTTTGATGATATGCCTCAGAGGAATAGCTTCGCTCGGAGCAGACACGGACTGAAGGACCTGAGTATGAGGAATAACTTTTTTAGTGGAGCCCATTTCTGCTGAGATGCGAAACTGCAGTGCTTTGCAAATGCTTTATCTCGAAGTGAATAGAATTACCAGGAAGGTTTCTTAATTCTTAGGTGAATTCAGAGGTTTGAGAATTTTTTTGTCTCTTGGAGGTAATCTTTTCTCCAGTTTAGTTCCTGCAAGTATCAGTAATCTCTCATGGGGACTTGAAGCTTTGAAATTTAAGAAGCAATAACTTCATCGGTAGTTTGCCGGAGCAAACGATGCAGATGAGCATCTTTGATCATTCTGGACTTCAGTGGAAATAGATTCTTGGAGCCAATTCCAGTTGGTTGGAGTGATCTTTTTTCAAGCTAACTGCCCTTGGTCTGAGCAAGTAGAATTTGTCTGGCGGATGGCCGCTTGAGCTCATAGGTTTGCCTAGTTTGTAAGTCGTTGCTTTACAAGAGAGCAAGCATGTTATGTGGTGATGTCCCCGAAGGATTTAAGTAGTTTGTTTCTCTAATTGTACAGTTCAACAGAAGATGGATTCAGTTTGTCTATTCCACATTAGATAAGAGCTACGGTGGCATTCATGCTTCTGCTGGTGTTTGCTTGCCCCCTTGAAGATGTAGTCATCCCCTTCTCACCGCCTTCATTCAATCCTCATCATGCATGATCGCTGCTATTGCTGAACCATCATTACTGCCGAGGTGTAACATGCTGGTTGCCCCACAGACGCTGCCACTGAATCGTCACGCCAAATTGCTGAGACTTTGCTGGAGGGTCACGACAGTAGGAACGAAATTATTAATTCATAATGAAAATTACTGTTTCTCTATATTTGTTGACTGCTGACAAAGCAAAGGGAGTTTCTTATATCTTCTATAATCTATGTAAACGAGTTTATTATTTCCATTTATTTGCAAATGCACGCATGCACTCATATTCTTTTGGACAAAACTTGTGCAATGTGGTTTTTTACTACTCCGTTTCCTCGTGAGTTTTGTTTTCCATATTTCTTTTCGTCTTTTTCTTTTTTCCACATCTTTCATCCCTTCCGCAGGTGTCCTACCTATATGATATTGCATTTTGGACAATTTCAGATTTTGTATTTATAGTAGGTATGTAGAAATGATTTGTTCTAAGAATAACTTTAAAAAAAAAAAAAAGCTATTCCAAGCGATCAAAGTTTTCCTCAATTTTTTTTATGTAGCAAAGTTCATAATCAAGACACCATTTGTTGTGATATTTCTAATCTTCAACAACTGAAGAAGGCACTTAGTAATGACCAATAACATTGAATACACATTCATAACAACTTTTTGCTCATAAGGTACTCTTACTCATATTCATGAAGATCACTAGAAATTTTGAGGACAAACTAGGTGAAGGGAGGTATGGTTCTATGTACAAAGGAATGTTTGGAAGCGTCAACGAAATCGCCATCCAGATTTTACAATAGTCCAAGGCCCATGGTCAAGATTTTATCAGTGAAGTGGTTACTGTTGGAAGAATGCACCATCTTAATGTAGTGAATGAATGCTCGAAATAGGTTCTTGTGTATGATCTCATGTCAAATGGATTTTCACTAAGGAAGGTGATAAGTTTCTTGATAACATGAAAATATATGAGATTGCTCTTGGGGTGGCGGGGGGATTAAATACCCACGTCAAGGGTGTGACATACAAATACTCCACTTTTATATCAAGCCTCACAACAATCTTTTAGACAAGAATTTTGCTCTAAAAGTCTTTGACTTTGGATTTGCAAAACTTTACTCCACTTCTAATAGCATAGTAGCATTGATTGTTGTAAGAGGAATCTTGGGATAGATGGTGCTCACGTTGTTCCACAAAAACATTGGTCATGTATTTTATAAATCAAATGTCTATAGGTTTGGGATGTTGCTCATGGAAATAGAAGGTACAAGGAAAAATGTAAATGCCATTGTGGAACACTCAAGCCAAATTTATTTTCTGTTGTAGAACCAGTCAATGAAGGAAAAAGCTGTTGAAATGGAAAAAGTTGCAAAACAGGAAAAGAAGGTGATAAAAAAGATGGAGGTACAGACACCTAGAATGTCAAAACTTGATACGGAGGGATACCTAAGTGCCAAAAGTTTGGAAAGTGACACTTAAATGCCAAAATCAGAGTAAAATGGATTACCACTCCAGCCAAAATCTACCTAAAATGTTGACGTTGCGATTTTCCGGCGAAGAAAGTGCAAAACGATGCCGTTTTATATGATGACGTAGCTAAACATTACAAAAACAACGTCGTTTTCGTGCCGACGTTGTAAAAAAATTAATATAAAAATTTAATTAAATTAAATTTAAAAATAAACTTATTTAAACATTTAAAAATAAAATGAAAATATTAAAAAACTAAAAAAATTATTTAAAAAATTAAAAAAACTATTTTTAAAACTAAAAATATTAAAAAATATTAAAAAACTAAAATTAAAAAAATATATTAAAAAACTAAAAAATTAAAACATTTAAAAACTAAACTTATTTAAACATTTAAAAATAAAATAAAAATATTAAAGGGGGGTGGGCCCTTCCGGTAGTGGTGGGGAGGGCTCAACCCTCAATTGCTTGCCCCTTTTTTTTAATATTTTTAAAATATTTTTTAATTTTTATTATTTTTAGTTTTTAAAATATTTTTATTTTATTTTTAAATGTTTTAAATAAATTTAGTTTTAAATTAAATTAGATTAATTTATATATAATTTTTTTTACCACATTAACACCAAAACGACATCATTTTTGTATTGTTTAGCCACATCAGCATGCAAAACGGCATCATTTTGCACTTTCTTCGCCGAAAAATCGGTACGTTGGCATTTCCGGATTTTGGCTGGAGTGGTACTTAAGTGATCCATTTTGCTCCTATTTTGGTACTTAAGTGTCACTTTCCAAATTTTTTGTCCTAAAGTGTCATTTCGTGCCAAGTTTTGGCACTTGGAGTGTACTCCTACCAAAAAAGATGACAATAGTTACACTTTGATATATTCAATTAACCTTGACCATTGGTCCTCAATGAGCAAAGTCCTAGAAATGCTTGAAGGAGATATTAGTAAACTTCAAATGCCTTCAAAAATGCTTATTTACCCACTGGATGAGCTAGCGAACAATGACAAAGCCGAGATGGTTCTATAAACATTCTCAACTCCGTTAAGCACTTCGACAATTTTCACTAATTTTCTATTTGGAGTAGCAATGACGTTTAGAGAACCATCCTTAGTTTGATTGGAAAAGATTTTTATGTACTCGTTATTTGTGCCTGCAGCCTAGTATCATGTTGGGAGGGACTTATTTTCGAGGTTGTCTTCTTCTACCTCTCATGTTGATGTTGTGTTCTTGTATATCTTGTGGTTTTTCTCTCTTGCATCCTCCAACAGGATAAATAAATTGGTAAGAGAGCAAGGACAAAAACGGTGATGGAAGATGATAGACATCGAGAATTTTCCTCTCATTATGTGATTAGGGCAATTTCAATTGAAAAGCTAATAATAACATGTGATCTTGCTGCTTAACAGGCTACTATCGACTTATGATTTGTCAATATCAAGAACAACTAATTCAACTGATGAATTGTCCTCAGCCATTGTGAATTGTCCTCCCTTATTATGTGATTTGGATAATACCAACGTAAAAACTAACAATAACCGGTGATCTTGCTCCTATACATGCCACTGCCACCATATGATTTCTCAATATAAAAAACAACTGATTTTGGCTTATATATGTATATGTTTTACAAAGTGGACACCATATATCCATGCTAGAAATGATTTTATCAAAATAGAAAAAAGAAAAGATCTTAATTGAAACAATTCAATGAAGCTTATATTTGAAAGGACTCATGATTCATTTTAAAATTGACATGAAATTATCTGTGAGTAATAATATCGAAAGATTACAATTTTCTCTTATATCACTTGATTACAGTGATTTCAATAAATGGATTTTTAGAATTTCAAAGCATTTTAATGAAAATTCATCAACCTGGCTTATATACTCGATATCAGCCAAGGAGGAAAGGGGGAGAAGGAGGTGCAACCCCCTGCCCACCAAAAAAAGTTAAGAAAAATCTCAATTACGAACCTGAAGTAGATGCATTTAAAAAATATATATATATATTGGAATGAAGTTTGTTTTAAATAGGAATTCGGAGTAACCAACACAGTTTCAAATGAGGGAACTGATGTCCGGCCAAATTTTCAATCGGCGGATAATTTCATCCAAAATTTATGATTTTACCTCCAGATTTATGTTGAACAACTGTATGAACCAGAGGATCGTTACCTTGAAGAACAATCGCTGAACAATTTTCGTCCAAAATTTCCCCGTTACCTCAAGCCTGTCCGCCCCCAACAAATTGCTCCTTACTCCTCTCAAGTTCTTCCTCGCAAGCTCCATCCCCAGCTGGAGGAGCAAGAGCGTCGATTACATCTAAGGAGTTCAAAGAGGCTAGGATTCTTCGATTCTACTTCTGCTTCTTCTGGCCCGTTCGATTCACTCGATTGGAATGGAGGATCGACAGCGTAGGTGTGGAGCGAGGGTGATGGTGCGGGATCGTGAATGAGTTTAGTTTCCGGTGTCTGTTCTGGTCATGATGAAGGTGATGCTATGGGGAAGTTTTTGTTTGGGGGGAAGAAGGCACAGGTGATGGTGTTCTCGGTGGTGGGCTTCATGGACTGCGAACTAATGTTGGAGTAGGAATGGGTTCCTCGCTTTCTAAGGACTTGGAGTCTGCAGTTGGAATTGATGTCCAGAATATTACTTGTGGTGGATGACATGCCTGCTTTAATGACCAAGCAAGGAGAGATCTTTTCCTAGGGGAGGAATGGGGTGAGCCCTCGACCTTCCGCTTTCTTTCTCCACTCGCAGCGCTCGCCATCTTCAGCTTCAGTCCCTCGCTCCGTCCAGAGTCGGATTGAGAGCACCTATTACCTCACGTACAGTGCCGCCGCGTCAACTCATCATCTAATGTCTAGTTCGAATCGGGTGAGTGACTCTCAGAGACAAATTGTCAAACACTTCGTGTCCTTGAATGCAATTTGAATATTTGATTGAACTCCTTGTTAAAGTCTTTCCTTTTCGGGGGCGTTCTATGTGTTATTTCGAGAACTCATCTTCACGAGAGAGAGAGAGAGAGAGAGAGAGAGAGAGAGAGAGAGAGAGAGAGACCGAATCTCTCGTGACCTGGGACTTGGATTTGAGGCTGAAGTCAATCGGTTCGTTGAGGTCTCGTGTTGCCTCTTTGAAATCTGTCGGACTCAGTGGCCTTGAGCTCTGCCATTTGGTTGCGAAATGCCCTTCTGTGTTGGCAGCAGACGAAATCGATCCCTTTATACTCTTCATGCGTGACAATTTAGATGGAAAGGTCGACCCGACGCAGCTCAAGCGTCTCTTTATGTCAACTGAGCCGCATTTCTCAGTCGGATTCAAGGAAAAGGTTAATTTGTTAATTTGGTTGGGTTGATTCCTATAAATCAACATTGGAATACATTTTTATATTTGCTGGTGAAGCTGTATCCTAGAAAAGTGCGAAATAGATCTTGATTATTACTTCTACTATGGAAGCAAAGTTCGTTTTCTATTTTGAGGCCACCTCACATGGTGTGTGATTGAAAATTTTCATATCAGGGCATAGAGTTATGGATTTCATTATTAGGCCGTTAAGAATATTTTGTGACAATTTAGCTGTAGTTTTCATGACTAAGAACTAAAAAAATAATAGTCCAAGCAAACATATCGACATTAAGTATTTAGCCATTAAAGAACGTATTAAAGAAAATAAAGTGGTCATAGAACGTAAGTACTAGATTGATGATAACTAATTTTTTAACTAAAAGCATGCCACTACTAAGTTATAAGAATAATGTATTCAGAATGGGCATTGGTCCAACTATGTAAAATTTTCTTTATATAGAAGAATTTGTGAGACTTCTATCCATTTGTAATGTTTTTCTCAATACAATTGTGTACATTCAATTATTCTGAGAGAAACAATTATGTTTGACCTGTAGTAAATATAATGTTTATTCATTAAGTTATATTATCACATATGAGTTGGTGAAATGCATTGTGATACATGGAAGATAATACTTGCTTTAAGAGGACTCATCATCGTGATTCATGTGTTTTATTTCAGCATTAATTTTAAGTGAGTTTAGGTTAATATTTCATTTGATGGAATATTGGGATTAAGTAGGAGAATGTTATAATATATTTTATTATTCTCAATGTGATCCAAATTTTGTATTTTCCAATTGATTTCGATTTATTAGCCAATTTATTATCCACGTTTATTACGTGATAGTTGCTTGTTAATATGATATCATGATGGTTTTGATGGAAGACATTGGTCGTATAAGAAACGAAATAAAATATCAGATCATTTAGTCCAAATCTTATCATTACAGAAAAAACACACTATCACGTTTGAGGAGTATTAATTAATGAAACAGGACGTACAGATCTGGTGTTTCCATTTTTGCGGATCGATCACGCTTCATGCATTTGTTTTAGGTTTTAGGATTTTTCTGCATTTGGAGATTTTCATCAATGGTGGGAGGTATGTCAATCTTTATATTTCCAAAAATCAACCCAAATTTTTGTATGAATTTATAAATCGGGATCATCATTTTTTATTTAGATTTAGTCTTACAGAAAAAACATAAGAAATTATTGCAGACTAGAACAGATTGTTGGACTTGTCTAACAAGCAACAAAATTATTGTTGCATTCAAAAGAACAGATGACTGGAGGCATATAACATGGTTTCACGGTTATTGCGTCAAAACTGATATACTATCTCATGACATGGAGAATAAGAAGTTTTGAGTTAAGCTGGTTTTTTATTTTTGATCTCGTTCCTCCAAACCGTACATCAATCATGCTATGATCGTGACTCGTGCAGTGAAGAAAGCAGATGTAGAAGATGGGAGGAGGAAAAAAAAATGAAGAAGAAAATAAGAAAAAAGGATAGTGTACGGAAGGAAGTGATGGGGGGAGTGGAAGCGAGACTGATTTATTTGGTGATGGGATGTGGAACCAACAATCGAGGGGAGAGAGCGGAAGGACCCGGTGAAAGAGGAGAAAGATCTCATGCGAAACAATTTTTTTTGAATTTTCAAGATGTGTTATATAAGTAGGTGGAGTTTGGGTCCACCCTTTGAAAATTCAAATCTACACGTGGACTCAAACCTCGCCTACTAAATTTGAGTTTTTAACCTCAATCTTTTGAATTTTCAATGGATGTAAAATTTTCAAATTTTCAAGATGTGCTGTATAAGTAGGTGAAGTTTGGGTTCACCCGTTGAAAATTCAATTTACGTAAGTAGGTGAAGTTTGAATCCACCCATTAAAAACTCAAATTTAGTAGGTGAGGTTTGAGTCCACCTATAAATTTGAATTTTCAATGGGTGGACCCAAACTTCACCTACTTATATAGCACATCTTGAAAATTTACACCCATTGAAAATTCAAAAGATTTTGATGATCAAACCATCGCGAAGCTGAACATTCCTAATGTTGACGGTATCAAATCTAAATTAGACATTATTTAAACCTCGTTTAATTGATAGCCATAGCTATGCCTCCACTAACTGAAAAGTTTAGCATGTATTCCTCATATCGATTTTATCATTGTAGATCACTACAGACCGTCGGACTGCAAATGTCTTCAATAATGGACATCTATCCCATGCACATTGTCAGTTGTCACCTCTTAGGATATATTCATTGTCAACAAAACCGAGGATCAATTATCCTCTAGACATTGATATTGTTGAGGGTATGTAGTAAAAATTCAATACCTTTCACTTAGGGAGATAGATAAGAGGGAGCTCAAATTCGAGCAAGTTAGCATATCCAATTGAATCCATCTTCATTTAAGAGTTTAAGCTAATGAATTATGAGCCAACTAAAATATATTAACTACTTTACACTATACAAATTTTCCTATGAGATTTTCTCTAATACAACTCGCACATGTATCCTAATAGATATTCTTAGTGTACAACCTCTTGATTAAGTATTATCTTAAGTTTGGGAGTCCCGCATTGCATTACTACATTCTATAAATAAATGTCATTGGAGAAGAGATAAGAATAAAATATTTCGATGTATGCTAAGATGGTTCATCGTACTACGCCATATCAATGTGCTATAAAAAATAGAAATAATTAAAAATGAAAATTATTGTCGTGACATAAAATACTAATTTTGAATATTCCATGAGAGTGAATAGGAGGAAAAAAGAAAAATTTTCTTCACCTACCTCCTTTTTCCTCTCTTCTGCCTCTCTTAAACAAAGCATTGAGGTAGTATGCCCTGCACATGCGTAAAAGTGTCAAATTAACCGTATAACTTTCTTGATATTTCCCAATAACAGATGGGGCGGGAATCCTCTGATGCCCATTTAGTGAGTCCTTATTATAGCCTATTTTCCAATCTAATTGTATACGAATTCTCATTGCATTTCAGTCTGTGATGGTTATGTTTCTGCATATTATCACATTGTCATTCTAATCTATATAAGTGTTGAAAAAACATAATAAATCATTGTAGACAAGAACAGATTGTTGGACTTATCTAACAAGCAATGGACTTATCGTTGTCCTCAAAAGAATAGATGAGCGGACTTATATAACATGATTTCAAGTTATTGTGTCAAAATTGATGTACTATACCGTGGCATGGGGACAAGTTGTTATGAGGCAAGCTAGTTTTGTTTTGACCTTGTTCCTCAAAACAACGCATCAATTTTCCCATGATCGTGACTCGCGTGGTGAAGAAGGGAGTCGGGGAAGAATAAGGGGAGATAACAAACAAAGAAGAAATTACCTGGGGGTGGGGGAGGAGTAACAACACAAGTGTTAGAAATTTTGTATGGCGCTCATTTAAGGGTGGTAATTTTTTTTTTTTTTTGGATAACTTAAGTATTATAATTTTTAAAAAATGATTATATGAGTGCCATAACTTTTAATAGATCATTAATGACCAATTTTTTTTTAATAGTTCACCAAAGTGCTAAAAATCCGAAGCACTTGTGGTTAACGTTTTTTAAAAGTTATGAGACTCAAGTAAATGATTAAAAAGTTTTATGACACTTAAGCGATCAAAAAAAGTTATAATTCTCAAGTGAAGTTCGTACGAAATTTATGATACTTGTGCTGCCTTTTTTCTAGTTGACTTGTTTGTTGAAGGGGTGTGGACCCAACAATTATGCGGAGGAAGAAAGATCAAATGGGACTTCGTCTTGGGTGGTTAGGGGGGGGTCTCAATCAAGGTTAGCCGCCGCGCCATGCCCAAGACTGACTTTGGGTTGGGTCAACCTCTTTGATTTCTTGACCTGATTGCAATTATTCCGTTGGCTGACTTGAGCTTTTCTATAGGATAAGGTGACTCCAAGTCTTCAATCAAACGAGGTTCATCCAAACTCTTTTCATTCTTCTCATAGGGTGCCTCTCCACATACACCAAGCAATTCTTTACCAATTCCACTTTGCCCAAAGAAAAACAGAGACATGAATAATGCTCTCAGCTCCATGAATATCTATCAAGTCTCGCTACTTATTCTTCTTCTACTGCAAGTGATGACTAGCAATGCTAGGCCAAGCAATCAATGGTGCACTTCATCTTGTGGTGATATTCGCAATATAAACTATCCGTTTCGACTGAAGAGCGATCCAAAGGGATGTGGCATTTCGAATTACGAGCTAACCTGTGAAGATAATCGCACTTTTCTATACATCCATGATGGCCGATACTATGTGCAGTCTATCGATTATTCCGTTAGTGAAATCAGATTGGTCGATGACAGGCTACAAAAGGATAACAGCTCATCTCTCCCCCGTCATTCATTTGTGTGGGAGATCATAAACTCCGGTCAGATCTCGTCGCGCACGATTAAAGGCGGGTCATACTACATCATTGACGGTGCTGCATTGGTCATGGTGAATTGCTCAAAGCCGGTTAGTTCTCCATTTTACATTGGTATCAGTTCATGCATTAAGGGTTCATACTCATCCAACACGTCATCGAATTGGAAGTTGTATGTTTTGGTCAATCCAAAAGCTTTGGATGTTAGGGATTTTTGCATCATTAGCAGTTGGATGTGGGTATCGCATGACTTTGAGCCTTACAAGCAGATTAATGTGAGCTCCTACAACTACGAGCTAATCCATAACATCATGGCCGATGGATTCACTCTCTCCTTTAGTCGTATACCGAAGAAAACTTCCTATTGCTACTTTGATTTCTATGGCTACTTTCACCTCCGTAACTACTTTCATTCCGATAGATTTCATCTTTACAGCTTATACGGAGGTCAGGTTTGCGGATCCAAGCTTTACTTCAACGGTAAGCACCGATTGCCAGATAATTTTACCATAATTTTGCATGATTCTGCACATTTTCGCTTGCTACTTTCTCTTCAAAACGGAAAATGAAAGGAATAGTTACTATCCAAGAAAATTATGACAAAACATACAAGATAGTGTACATCAACGTTGTGTATTTGAAAGGTTTTGGGAAGTTGGTATTACTTATTAATATCGAATTAAAGGAGTTGCAGGATTTGTGGAAAGAGACAAGGAAAAAGAAGAAGTGATAGTAGAAAGCCACCCCCAAACAGACCCACATCGACTGCACATGTACATGCGTCTACATTATAATTCCTTTCACAAAAGGTGGTCGGAACTCCAATTATATTTAAAAAGAAAAAGATTATTGTGCCAGCAATTTTTTTTTTTTGTCAGTCCTACTCTATTCCTACTCTACACTCACTCTCAGACTTTTGCCCTGCCTCTTGCAGGGCGTGGGAGTCGAAACCCACTCCTTAAACTGACGCGTCCCCACCCCATCCCCCCTGAGAAGGTGGGGATTTGAACCCCTCACCTCCCCCTTCCATGTTGGAAGGGTGGCCACTGGGGCGAATCCCAGTGGTTATTGTGCCAGCAATTCAATGACTAGTTTTTTGCTGTCCTAGAGTTTACGTTTTTTTTCTTAATTAGTCACTTAACTAATAATACGAGAGACGCTCGTTAACATTCCTTAATAAATTGTATTCATGCATCCATAAGAGGAACAAAATTATTAATTAAATCATTGTTTCTTTATATTTGTTGACCACTAACAAAGCGAAAGCAGTTTCTTCTATCGTCTATCATTTATGTGAAACAAAACTTATTAGTTTCATCGATTTGCATATGCACACATCGCACTTCTTATATTCTCCTGGACAAAGTAGGTTACTACTATTCTGTTTCATCATGAGTTTTATGTTCCAAACTTCTTTTCCTTCAATTCCTTTTCACACAATTCATTCCTTCCACAGATGTCCACGATGATATTGCAATATGGACAACTGCAGATTTTATAGTACTACTAGGTAAGCTGCAATGATTTATTCTTACAATAATTGAAAAAAGATATATGTTAATCTATCAAAAATTTCTTTAGTGTTTTTCTGTGCAGCGAAATTCGTAATCGGGATGCTATTTGTCGCAATATTTCTAATCTACACGTACAAAAGGAGACATTTAGCAATGGACAAGAACGTTGAAGAATTTTTGCAAGCTCACAATAACTTTTTGCCCATAAGATACTCTTACTTGAATATTAAGAAGATCTCTAGAAACTTCAAATACAAACTAGGTGAAGGGGGGTATGGTTCTGTGTACAAAGGAATGCTCAGAAGCGGCAATGAAGTGGCCATCAAGATTTTGAAGAAGTCTAAGTCCCATTGTGAAGATTTTATTAGTGAAGTGGCTACAATTGGAAGAATTCACCATGTTAATGTAGTGCAACTCATCGGTTTTTGCTTTGAAGGCTCAAAACAAGCTCTTGTGTATGATCTCATGATAAATGGATCTTTGGATAAACACATCTTTCCTGAGGAAGGTACTAAGTTTCTTGATTACGTGAAATTGTATGAGATCGCTCTTGGGGTGGCGAGAGGGATTGAATATTTACATCGGGGGTGTGATATGCAAATACTACACTTTGATATCAAGCCCCATAATATTCTTTTAGACAAGAATTTCACTCCCAAAATTTCTGATTTTGGACTTATGAGACTCTATCCTTCGGATCATAGCATAGTTTCATTGACTATGGCAAGAGGAACACTAGGATATATGGCGCCTGAGTTGTTCTACAAAAACATTGGTGGGGTGTCTTATAAAGTATATGTTTACAGCTTCGGGATGTTGCTCATGGAAATGGCAAGCAGAAGGAAGAATATAAAGGCAAAAGCAGAACACTCAAGCCAAATTTATTTTCCCTTATGGGTGTACGACCAAGTCACTAAAGGTACCAATGTTGAAATGGAAGAATTTGTAGAAGAGGAAAGGAAGGTCATAAAAAAGATGATAATAGTAGCACTTTGGTGCATACAATTAAATCCTGACCATTGGCCACCAATGAGTAAAGTCCTAGAAATGCTCGAAGGAGATATTAGTGAATTTCAAATGCCTCCAAAACCGCTTATTTACCCACCCGATGTGCCAATTAATAATGACAAAACCGAGATGGAACTAGAAACATTCTCAATGTCATCGAGCTCTCCGGTAATTTCAGCTGGTTTCCTTTTCAGAGATAGTAATGATGTTTAGAGAAACCATGCATAGTTTGATTGTAAAAGTTTTGTGTATTTGTCCACATTCTAGTATTATGTTGGGCGGGACTTGAGCTAGTTTAGCTGGACACTAGTTACTTTTGATATGGTCTTCTTGTGGTCCTTAGCTTAATGTTGCATTACTGTATTTCGTACAGTTTTACTCTCTTTCATCCTCCTTAATAATAAAAAGAATTGGTTAGATAGCAAGAATCGCATAGAGGAGGAAGGTGATGGACATTGTGAATTTGTGTGGTTTTGGATATTCCCAACAATAACTCGTGATCTTGCTCCTTAACGTGCTACTACCTGCATATGACTTCTTGATATAATAAACAACTGATTTTGACTTATAAATTCATTTCCTTATAAAAATAACTTATTCTAAGCCAATAACAATTTCTTCAATGCTTTTTTGATAGCGAAATTTGTAATCAGGATGCTATCTGTCATGATATTTCTAATATGCAAGTATACAAGAAGGCACCTAGCAATGGATAAGAATATTGAAGAATTTTTGCAAGCTCACAACAACTTTTTGCATATAAGCTACTCTTACTCTAATATTAAGAAGATCACCAAAAAATTTAAACACAAACTAGCTGAAGGGGGTATGGTTTTGTGTACAAAGGAGTACTTAGAAGCAACAATGAAGTGGCCATCAAGATTTTAAAGTAGTCCAAGGCCAATAGCTAAGATTTTATTGGTGAAGTGGCTACTATTGGAAGGATTCACCATGATAATGTAGTGCAACTCATTGGTTTTTACTTTGAAGGCTCGAAACAAGCTCTTGTGTATGATCTTATAACACATGGATCTTTGGATAAGCACTTTTTTGCTCAAGAAGGTGATAAGTTGATTGATTACATAAAAATATATGAGATCGTTGTTGGGGTGGTGAGGGGGATTGAATACTTACGTTGGGGGTGTGACATGCAACTACCACACTTTGATATCAAGTCTCATAACATTCTTTTAGACAAGAATTTCACTCCAGAAATTTCTGACTTTGGACTCGCGAAACTTTATCCCACAGATCATAGCATAGTTTCATTAACTATTGCAAGAGGAACCTTGGGATACATGGCACCTAAGTTCTACAAAAAACATAGGTGGTGTATCTTATAAAGTGGATGTCTATAGCTTTGGGACATTGCTCATGGAAATGGCAAGTAGAATGAAGAATATAAATGTAAATGCAAGACACTCGAGCCAAATTTATTTTCCATTATGGGTGTATGACCAAGTCAGTGAAGGTGCAAGTGTTGAAATGGAAGAAGTTGTAGAAGAGGAAAGGAAGGTGATAAAAAAAATGATAATAGTTGCACTTTCATACATACAATTAAACCTTGACCATCGCCCTCTAATGAACAAAGTCCTAGAAATGCTGGAAGGAGATATTGGTAAAATACATATGCTTCCAAAACTGCTTATTTACCCACTAGATGTGTTAGTTAACAAGGACAAATCCGAGATGGAACTAGAGACACTCTCAACTTCATCGAATGCTTCGGTAGTTTCATCTAATTTTCCTTTTAGTGGGCAAAAGAACGCTTCAAGTGCCTTAACTTTGCACAAAGGGACACTTAAGTGCCATAACTTACGAAAGGTACACTTAAGTGCCAAAATCGGAGTAAAATGGATCACTTGAGTGCCAATCCGGCCAAAATCCGGCCAAAACGCTGACGTGTCAATTTTCCGGCGAAGCGAGTGCGAAACGGCGTCGTTTTAATGCGACGTGGCAAAAAATTTAATATAAAAATTAATTTAAAACTAAATTTATTTAAATATTTAAATATATTAAAAATATTTAAATATTAAAAATGTTAAATTTTTAAAAATTTAAAATTTAAAAAAACTAAAAATATTAAAAAAAAATTTAAAAAAATTTAAAAAATTTAAAAAAATTTTAAAAATATAAAAAATTTTATAAAATTCTATAAAAATTTATAAAATTCTATAAAAATTTATAAAATATTTAAAAATTAAAAAATTAAAAAGAAATTAAAAGTTAAAAAAAAAAATTTTAGAAAATTTAAAAAATTTAAAAAATTTAAAAAAAATTTTAAAAAATTTTAAAAAATTTTAAAAAAATTTAGAAAACTTTTTAAGAAAAGGAGGCAGGCCCGGCCAACCCTCCCCCACCTTCCGGCGATGGCGGGAGGCGGCGGCGCGGGGCTCGCCCTCAGCCGTTGGCTGCCTTTCTCCTCCTCCTCCTACATTTTTTTTAAATAAAAATACATTATATTATTATTTTGTTTTAAATTTAATTTAATTAATTTTTATATTATATTAAAATTCAACTTATACCAAAACAACGTCGTTTTGGCCGATTTAAGTGCTCTAATCTGGCCAACACCCGAAATGACGTTATTTTGGTGCCGACATGGTAAAAATTTAATATGTAAATTAATTAATTTTAATTTAAAAATAAATTTATTTAAAAATTTTAAAAATAAAATTTTAAAAATTAAAAACATTTGCAAAATTAAAAAAGTTACAAAAAATAATTTAAAAAAAAAAGAAAAGGGTGCCAGTTGAGGGCTGAAATTTTTTGTAACTTTTTTAAATTTTTGTAAATTTCGTAAATTTTGTAAATTTTTTGAATTTTTTGTAAATTTTGTAAATTTTTTATAAATTTTTTAAATTTTATGTAAATTTTGTTAATTTTTTATAAATTTTAAAATTTTTGTAACTTTCTAAAAATTTTTGCAAATTTTTAAATTTTTGTAAATTTTTAATTTTTTTAAAAAAATTTAAATTTTGTCTAAATTTTTTAAATTTTATGTAAATTCTGTAAATTTTTTGTAATTTTTTGTAATTTTTTTTTGTAACTTTCTAAATTTTTTTGTAAATTTTGTAAATTTTTTGTAAATTTTTTAATTTTTTAGTAATTTTTTAATTTTTTTTTTTGTAAATTTGCAAATTTTTTGTAATTTTTTAATTCTTTTTATTTTTTTAATGTTTAAAGTTTCTAAATTTTTTAAAAATGTTTTAAATAAATTTATTTTTAAATAAATTTATTTTAAATTTAATTTAAATAATTTTTATATTATTATAAAATTCAAATGATGTCAAAACGACGTCGTTTTGGCCGACCCGAGCGCTGGCTCGGCCTCCCGGCGAGACACATCAGCGAGAAATATTAATATTTTAATGCCACGTATGATTTCCGGCCAACTTCGCCGGAGATGGCACTCATGTGTCCCACTTTTCTTAAAATGTGGCACTTAAGTGTACCTTTCGTAAGTTATGGCGGCTTAAGTGTCCCTTTGGCCAAAGCTTGGCAGACTCAGGGGTCCGCATGTCCCTTTTAGTGATAGCAATGTTGTTTAGAGAACCATGCACTATTTGATTGGAAAAGCTTTGTATATTTGCCCACAATCTAATACTATGTTGGGAGGGACTTGAGCTAGTTTATCTCGACCCTAATTACTTTGAGATTGTCTTCTTGTGGCTCTTATATTAATGTTGTGTTATCATACTTCATATAGTTTTACTCTCTTGCACCTTTAAAGGACAAAGAATTGGTCCAAAAGCAAGTACAAAAATAGAGGAGGAAGGTGACCGCTATTGTGAATTGTCCTACTTTGTTACGTGATTTTGGATAATGCTAATGAAAAAACTAATGATAACCCGTGATCTCGCTCCTATGTGCGCCACTGCCACCATATGATTTCTCGCTATAAAAAGCAACTGATTTCGACTTATGAATTCATCATCAAAGAAAACATATATGTATACGTTTTACGAAGTGGACACCGTCTATCTATGCTAGAAACAATTTTTATCAAAATGGAAAAAAATGATTTCAGATGAAACAATTCGATGAAGTTTATATATGAAAGAACTCATAATCCGCTTTAAAGTTGACATGAAATTGTCGACGAGTAATAATATCGAAAGATTACAATTTTCTCTTATATCATCCGCTATAGTGACTTCAATTAACAGGTTTTTAGAATTTCAAGGAAATTTAATGAAAATTCATCAACTTGACTTACATACCGGATATCGGTCATGGAGGGAAGGGGAGAAGGAGTGGCAACCCCCTACCTGCCAAAAAAATTAAGAAAAATTTTAATTACGGACCTAAAGTGGGGGTAATTTTTTTAAAAATGCCTAGAATGAAGTTTGTTTTAGATTAAAACCCGGAGTAGCCGACATAATTTTAGATGAGTGAACCGTTGTCCGGCCAAATTTCCAATCGGCGGATAATTTCGTCCAAAATTTTCTGATTTTACCTCTATATTTATGCTGAACAGCTGTATGAACTAGAGGATCGTTGACTTGAAGAACAATTGCTGAACAGTTTTCGTCCCAAATTTTCCCGTTACCTCAGCTCTGTCCGCCCACAACAAATCGCTCCTTACACCTTTCAAGTTCTTCCTCCCGAGATCCTTCCCCAGCTGGAGGAGCAGGAGCGTCGATTACATCCAAGGAGTTTAGAGAGGCTAGGATTCTTCGATTCTACCTCTGGTTTTTCTGGTTTGTTCGGGTTCACTCGATTGGAATGGAGGGTCGACAGCGTAGGTGCGGAGGGAGGGCGATGGTGCGGGATCGTGAATGAGTTGAGTTTCCGGAGTTCGTTCTGGTCATGAATCATGATGAAGGTGATGCTATGTGGACGTTTCTATTTGGGGAGAAGGCACGGGTGATGGTGTTCTTGGTGGTGGACTTCATGGACTGCGAACTAATGTTGGAGTAGGCATGGGTTCCTCGCTTTCTAAGGCCATAGAGTCTGCAGTTGTACTTGATGGCCAGAATATTGCTTGTGGTGGATGACGTGCCGCTTTAATGACCAAGCAAGGAGAGATCTTTTCCCAGGGGAGATGGGGTGAGAGACTTGGGCATGGCTGGACTCTTATGTTTTGCATCCAAAGCTAATAGATGCTCTCAGCAACACATATGCAGCGAGTATCATACATGCGCGGTAAGTCTTTCTGGTGATTTATACACTTGGGGGTGATGGAGCTTATAGTTTTGGTCTTCTCGGGCATGGGAATGAAGTGAGCCACTGGGTACCAAAAAGAGTGAATGGACCCTTAGGAAGGTATATGCCACATACCTCTCCTGTTGACTTTGGCACACTGTAGTTGTCACTTCTGCTGGACAGTTACTTGCTTTCGGTGGTGGCACCTTTGGTGTTCTGGGCCATGGAGATCGAAAAAGTGTATCAATACCCAAGGAAGTGGAGCCCTTTAAGGGGCTTCGCACTGTTCGAGCTGCTTTGGGTGTTTGGCATGCAACTATAGTAGTGGAAATCATGGTTGGTAATCCTAGTTTCGGTACCTACTCATTCAAAAACTGCAGTAGTGAGTAATGGATGTGATCAGTGGGCGATTTAATTTTTTGTAAGCTCATTTTTTTTCTAATAAAAATATTCAAGTGTTTAACGATAAGTTGATGATGGTTGCTTGGCCAAATACTTGCTGTTTTAATGATGAGTTGGTGATGATGGTTATTAACAGTTACTTGGCCAAACGCTTGCTGTGATCAATGGAGGTTTCACATACTAATGCTTGCTGTTAGAATTGTTGGAAAGCCATTAGTTATACTGTTGTTAGAATTTTCGATCATCGTTTGGCTCTTCTTCCCTTCATCACATGTTCAGTTAACAAATTATGCCAGAGTTTTAATTTCTCCTCTCCGGAGTTCTTTCTGAGCTTGTATTAAGGGGAATAATCGATAGAACCACTGAGAAAGAGCGAGTTCTACACATCCATTAGTATAAAAGCTATTTGAGAAAGACCTGCTCGTACTTGGCAATAGAAGAAAGGTGGATATGTATATAATGGAGCACTCTAGGTAAAAGAAAAGAGTTCAAAACAACTGAACAAGAGATAAGGATCCTCTATTTCATCTTCATTACAAGTTTACAAGGAAGCTTCTGGTATATTCAGATTCCATTTCAAGAATGAAATTTCAATTGATAGGCACGAGCCTGTTCCCTTCTCTTCAATCCTTTCTGCTTCTATTTTCCAGAGGCTTACTATGAGCCGAACTGAAGCAACAACTACGCAGAGTTAAAAACCAGGCAAGCTTTTTGGATAAAGATTGGCAGCCATCATCTCGTTGCTGCTCATCTCCATTAAAGGCATTGTCTTTCTCGAAAATGAGACGGGCCCCGCATTTCTTCAGCTGAATTCGGGGAATGAAGAGTGGGCTCTGCTTTGCCACCTGAATTTTGTGCCCTTCTTTCAGCTTGGAAATCAACGGGTGAAAATCCTAGAACTGGCATAATTGAACCTGATCTTCATCCAATTTCGGAACTCCCTTCAAGGGCAAAGCAGTGCTGGAGATAGGCATGTTCATTTTAGGTACCTTTGCCTGGATTATCCACAACTGTGGAAATATAATCTCTCAAATATTTTGGGAAAGTCACTGGCGATGAAGATGACTTCACCTATGCGAACAGGGTTTTCATGGACCGCATAGCTCACTTCCTCTTCATTTAGCGAATCTGAAATTTCACTTGCTCGCTTACTGAGAATGAGAACGCATAATTCCTCAAAGAAACCTGCAAAATATCAAATTGTCATGTCAGTTTGCTTAAGGTAAATTCCAATATAATGCATTCAATGGGAAAGATGTCAATTGCAAATATGTAAACAAAGAAATAATCTCCTCTTTTACATTAAATGTATAGATAGTTGTATTGAGTTATCTCTTTCTTCATATTATTATTCATGTAATAAATTTTGACTTTTAGTTAATACTATATATATACCAACCGTCGTAAGTGGCATGGTTGGTGATAACATGGAAAATTTCTAATAATATTTAAATATTTTTTTCTTTTCTTTGTCTTCTTTTCTTCCTCTAGCTAGTCGTCGAGCCTTGGCAATTGACCAAAGGCAAGGACTGGCGAGATCAACTTTTCCACCTCTAGCAAAGCTCGCCTTTGATGGCCACTAGTGAAGGTGAGCCTTGCTTACTCCTGGCGTGGCTCCACCTCGTTGTTTCTGGGCGAGGTTAACCTCGCCAAATTTGGCTAGGTGTGGTTGACCTTGCTAGTTGGCCTCGCTAGTTGACCTTGTCAGTCCTCACCTTTAGCTAGTTGTTGAGGCCCAACAATCAACTAAAGGAAGAAGTGAAGGAAAAAAAGAAACAGAAAGGAAAGAAAAAAAATTAAAAAAAAAATGGAAAACAAACATAGTGGTGCTTCAATACTATATTGTCGGAATACTGAGTGTCTTTAGATTAGACATACTTAAATCTCGTCTAGTCAACAGACACAGTTGTGCCTCCACTCACTAAAAGTCTAGTGTGCATCAATCCTTAAATTAGTTTTATCATTGGAGAACACTATATATTGTTGGAGTACCAAGAATCCTTACTAAATGACGTTTGCGTCTACATTGCCATTCGTCATCCAAAGTTGCAATCTATCAACCATGACTTGACAACTCACTAAAAGGAGTGCCTATATAAGATGAGACGCTCCCTCACTATTTAATCTTACTCTTCTTGTGCAATTGAGATCCTCAATTCTCTCTCGCGGGAACTAATTCGAGTACTGGTGGGCTGATCCGGCCTCAACCTGAATTCCGTGATGCAGATTGACTCATGCAGCAGAGTTTTGGCTGATTCGGTGATTCTTAAGTTGTGCATCAAAGTTTTGATGCCGTTTTGTGGAAAGACAATCTTGAGATGATACTTATGTTCTTGGAACTTGCTAAGGATTTTCTGAAACGAGTCTCGTAACAATTCCCCTTTTCTATTGCTGCCTAAGGAGAGCTGGAAACTGAGGGGGATAGAATTTGCATTAGAATCAGCTCGATGGAAATCGTCTTTTTCGGATGGGTTCTCTTCGTAAATTGTTGGGATTGCGCCCTTACTACAATCGACCGGGGAGAGCATGGGACGGGGCAAATAGTGCTATATTGATCCGAACCAAGAATTTATAAAATATCAACTTATACATGAAAAGACAAGCACGATTTCTTCACATTTTTTATGCTTCAAAAACTACTTTTCGTAAAATAGAGTTAACCATTAAATTCATGAACCACCCGAGCACCCCGAAATTTGCTGCACTCAAAAAGGATAACTCTCTTCTATCTAATATTTTCTTTTTTACATATCTATGAAATTCTGTGCTGGCTCAACTCCAGCACCTAATAGAGAAGTATTCTAAATTCCAAACTATTAGCCATCGGTAACACCCAATTTGAAAAAGAAAAGAACGAAGGGCAATACAGATGATGTATTTCAAAAAGAAAAGAAAAACAGAAAAAGAAGACAACAAAAAGCACATCTTCACCGTCATTGCAATCATCTGGTCTGCGGCTTTTTCACCAAAAAAAAAAAAAAAACTCATACAAGAGTTCTTGAAAACGAGCCGACCGGCTGAATTCCTCAACAGCGCTTGTTGCCTTCTTAGAAGCGTTGACGCGAGCTGCCGTTTCAGTCTGTAGCTCCTTCGCCATCTTCTGCTAAAGCGCTTTAGCAACAGTCGGCAAGGCGTTCAGCCGACGGACCTCCCATTTGGAGTGGGCCACATGCCCAAAAGCTTCCCTTTCGGCCGACATTTACAGCCCTGGCTTGAGCTTGGGCTTGTTTAGTCTTCTTCAATGCAGTCACCTGGCTCTCCAGACGAACGCACCGACATTGGACACCCTCCAGAGTGCTCCTGTCAAGGCTTTTATGGTGCACCAGGGCCCTGAGACATGTTACGCTAGTCAAGCCCATTGCTTGGGCAATTAGCTGGGGTCCCACTGCGCTTGCCTAAGCCCAGTGAGGGGCCTTGGCTGGGCTGCAGCGGCATGGCACCTGCCATAAAAGCATCTTCCCCTAAGCTTTATGAGTTCAAGGTATGCCCTTTTACAGGACAGATTCTGGCGCCGGCTTCCTTAAGTGAAGAGACAGTCATTTTGTTCTGTCCCTAAGCTTGAAGTTTGAAGGAAATGGTCGATACCCAATTGAATGAAATGACCGAGTATTCCCCACTTCAATGTTTAAGTAACAAGAAAAGTGGCTCATATATTTATGCATCTGTATGACTTGATTACAAAGGAATCCACCTTGAATCGATGGCAAAGTTTCTTCGGTTGCTCTCATATTTTTCTGTTCTTTGACCTGAAATCTCAGAAAACCTGATCTGACACTGAAAATAATCCTGTCAATGTCCATGAGGCATGAAGACCTTGTTGCCCGTCGTGCAAATCAAGATGAATTCCCACTTATTGAACAGGAATGGCCAGAATCAGTGAATTAATTGGTCAGGAAAATCATTTCACCAATAGAAAACACATTGCATAATAAACTGAGATGCAGCTCTCTTAGGTACGTTCTTTGATTGAATTACGTCATTTCCACAAATGTTATGATTAGGATAATCACAAAGGACATATCCATTGTAAAAAAATACCGAAGATTGATTATCTTCGAGAGATCTGCAAAGGCATGGATACATGCATAACAGGTGCCATTGGCAACTTCATTCTTTCTCCTAATGACTTGACACAGGTTAGGCTTTGGAAAGGCGTAATGCAAGACACCTTGGAGTAGCCATAATGCTTTGATGGTGGAAAATAACCATTGCAAGCTAATAAATGCTCTGCGAGATTGCAGTGATCATTGAGTTATGAAAACTCATTGTAGTAAGGTCTGGACATCGATATTCTTAGTGCGTGGCCTCATTCTATAACATTTCTTGAGTATAACCCTGTGTTTAGTGACCCAGCTTTGCATCTCTACATTCTGTAAATATATGTCATAGGAGAAGTAAGAGCAGAGTTCCGATGCATGCTAACATGGTTTCATGATGCTATGCCAAAACTGATGTACTATGTTGTAACATGGTGAAAAACTGTTGTTTTGATATTAAGTGGCAAAAATGAAAAGTGGCACACCCAGTCCATGCAAGAAATAGCAGTTGATAACATACGACCTGTCACTAGTTCAATTTGGTATCGTCTTGGGTGTTCTGCCCAGAAGGATCTGTTTCCTATCAGCTGTCCTAAAAAGCAGGACGGGCTTTTGACTGCTCTGGACCATATGGTACTCTTCATCTTAGCAAGGACGTCGATTCTGAAGTAGAGGAAGAAATAAGAAATGCTGCCACTGAGGCTTGTGTAGATTGTAATGCAACAATCATTCTTTTAGGGAAGCTACTGACGTAATTGGAGTATCTCTGATAGACACTGACTTCTAAAGTATATCAGTTCCTCACTAGAACATGATGCAAGAAAATATTTCTGTCATTAGAGATGAATCTTTCTGAACATTCCATCAAAAATCTTATCCCGGTTGCTCTATAAATTTATTAATATAAAGCGCCTTGGAAAGATTAATTTCAGTCCTCAATATGAGATTCCACAATTTAGAGGCTAAAGATCTCTTATTTCCTTCGTCATTTACATCATATCCACCAAGTTTTAAGCATGGTTGTGAGATCTCTTTGAGTTGTCTTTAACAATATAAAACTGATGATTATCATGGAAGAGGATCCAGGAGCCAGAAGAGATTCATGGATAAACGTCCCCAATTAAAAGGTGAGTAAAGGACAATTTGGGCGTAAATTGCGCATCAATCCTGCGCACTGAAGAACTGAATATTGACATAGCGATGAACTTAATTTGAGGTCATGTGGCAAAGATCGCTCCCCATCATCTTGAACTTTCTCCATTACAGTGATGTAAATACAGGTACAAATTCAATGCAAGATCTCTTTGTTTTTCCTTACATTGAACAAGCTACAATGCTAGATATGAAGTATCTCTGCTTATTCTTAATTTTGCAACAATTTTCTGCTCTGTGGACAGACCGGTTCTCCCTGGATTTTCCTGGTCATATAATGTCTAGAGCTTTGGGATTCTTTGTTTTGTTCTTTGTGTTTTCTTACATAGTTCTGCAGTTGTTCGAGTAAAGGCAATGTTAATTGATGTTAATTCAACATGTTCAACGGTTAGCACAGTAACAGACGAAGAACTTTCACAAGAATTGATAAGTTATGGGAATATTAGGGAGTGCTTGTACTTTTTAAGCTCATTTCTCTGCCTGACTGTTACTCATATCGATTGAAATTTTTAGTTTGTCAGTGAGTTGCGAGGAATACATTTTTTTCACAGAGGCCACTTTAGAATTTATCTGAAGATGATGGAACAATTTGCTCAGCAAAATGATGAATAAAGGTTTCAAACTAACCTTCTCAGTGGTTTATGTATGATATCATGAGCAGCATAAACCTTAATTGAAAGACAACTGAAACATGTCTCCAAATTATCTGCTGTAACAATGCTATGTCGTTGGATACAAATCATAAAATCTTAAGTTTATACTCGATATTGAGTTTCACTTCCTTTTGGAGATAGAGATCTTTCAAATAAATTGGGACATTGCCTGTTCAAAATGCCATCAGAATTAGCAAGGAATAGAGTGTTGCTAATTATTGATGATATCTATACACAATAACTATGTTTTAATGCAATTCTAATCATTAAGAGACTATTTCTTTTTGAGTGTTCACTTAAGAGGGCGTGACTGGTGATGATAACTCCTAGTAACGCGGATTTAAACTTCAATTTCATCTTGTCAGTCATGCATTGGCTTTGGAAAAGAACAGTTACCATTCTAAACAGTTACCATTCTAAGGCAATAAGGACATGAGATTCTTGGACATGACAAAAATCCATCGGCTACAAAACAATTCGTGTACAGGTGATGTCCTCTCTTCTCTGTGTCGTGCTCTTGGTCGAATCAAAGGATGTCTGCAATTGTTTGCGTCATCATGCGCTTTCGCGGAATTGCGTGTTCTTTGCTACTTGCAAGTTCTTGAAGGTGAAAAATAGAAAGGAGCAATAATTTCGTTGCTTGTTGAATAAATCCACTGATCTGTTCTTCATGGGTATAAACAAATGTCGAGAATGGAAAAAATTTCTCCTTGTCTGCAATGATTGCTTATATTTCTGTGACGCTCAAATAGATTAAAATCATAATGCAATAATCTATAGAAATGTAATTATCACAGACTGAAATACCATGAGAATTCACGTACAACTAGAGTAGAATATAGGCTAGCATACTGACACATTGAATGCGCAGGTATCTTTTTTGGTTTTGCACTGTCTGTTGACTAAAGATCTGAGAAGCTAACCATAGCAAATTATGAGCTGCCCCACTGGGCTAAAGATGAAGAGCACATCAACGTGTTTTTCATATCCTCATCACTACTCACCACAAAGTCATCTCCTCAAAATCCAATCAAACTATAAAGCTTATTGTATTTATTCCCCTGTTGCAATCAAACATAGGAGACCTTTTATTTGGTCTCAAAGCAAAATCTAATGGACTAAAGAGAGAAAAAAAAATATTTTTTTTAAAAAAAAGGAGAAGATGAGGGATCATTAATAAAGTAAATGGGGTCAACCAGCTTTTGTTGATCACGGGCCAGATAAACGCAAAAAGTCTCAAGAGCAAAAAAAAAAAGGGAAACTTCCCTAATTTTAAATGTCTCTACTTCCCAGTCTATAATATCCTTTTCAAGATCCTGAACTTGAAGATTTGTTGGATCCAGTATGGCTTTGTCAAGCCGAAATTGCTCGATTGTAAGAATTGAAATGGTTGACTTGGGATTGACTTGTGTCACCCCTCGAGCCGCATTGGTTATCTAATGGTTGAGCTTTAGCACGTTGTCTACCATGTCCTAGGCACGATGCTTCTAATGATAAACACACTTATCAAATTTGCTACAGATTTACTGCTTGAGCGACCATGCCTCAAATATGCTTAAGACTTAAAGGGGTAAGATAGCCTCTAACTATCGTTTTGGTGAGTGGTCAATGTATTAGTACAGTCTAACATAGTAAATGTTTTTGAAAAGTTTCTAAGAATGGATTGATAGGGATTTACTAATTATCTTACATAAATGAGGAAATAGCCTATTTGATTAAGGTAATATTTTGGTTACATTCTAATAGGAACATATATGTAAAGTCTTTTTTTCTGTTCAATTCACATAATGCATTTTGTATATAAAGTATAGTCCTTATTTTCAGAATGCGTGGAAGGTCGGGAACAGGAAGGCGCAGGTGAGGAGCAGCATTGGGAGGAAGAAGAGGAAATTAGGGGGTGGGAGTGAGGATGGGATTGTGGGTGGGAAGAAGAAACTTAAGGTTTTAGCCTCTGTGTTCACCATTGTTTATACTTTCTTTCGTTGCTTTTGCAAATGGTCATCATGTGCTGAGTCTCGACAAAGTAGTATTAGTAAGCATCTTTCTCTCGCCACTCTCTCTTTGTTTATGTGGTTTCATAACATTTACTTTTATTGATATCTTAAAAATATTTATCTTGTGATACATTTTTTTAACATTTGTAATTACCAAGTAAATGCAAATGCAACATCTGGTTGACATTATGTAAAAGTGTTGGGATTGTTGGATTCCCAAAAACCGGATTCGACACTAAATCGAACCCCTAAAACGAATGCGGAAGACAAGTCTGGGAAAATCACGTATCATCGATCCTAAAGCACACAACGGAATCGAGCGTACATTGTTAGCCACAGATTAAACACCAATGCCGATAAGAGGAAGAGAAAAACGAACCTATTCGATCCGATGACGTCGATTGGCCTTGAAGGGAAGAAAAAACGTTGCCTTGTGCTTTACTATTTTTCTTTTTGGAGAGAGAGAGAGAGGCAGAAGGACGTACGTACGTTTTTTATTCCAAAAGATGCGTCCTCCCTCTCCTCCCTTATATACGTCCCCTCTAAAATAGAAACGTACCCCTTCATCCATGGGCCATAATCCTGTGGGCCGGGCTTTCAGGCTCAACATGGGCGGACGGGCCTTAAGCCCATCACATAAAACCATCATCTCCCACTCGCACATGGTGGGCCGAACAAAATTCTCTTTACCTCTCTTCAACATTCATACCGGTGAATAATCCATGCGACCAGCATACTTTGAGAGCTCGTTGCTATACATCTGTTAGGAATATATAGCAACTCATAATGGGCATCACACTCTGAGTATATTTAGTATGCAGTACCCTAGATCGATCGATCACATTTATATCTCTCTTGATCTCTTTTAAACAATGATATATATATATTGTATTCACAATTATGATTATCCCAAAGACAGTCATAATTGGTGGACCAGTGAATACAAAACCACAATGTGATTCTCTAAATTCGATCTTCCTCTTTCCTTCAAACTCTCAATTTCAGTCCAACTTGCTTTTCTAGAAATGCCCCATTAGATCGAATCAACTCATGACCATTGGCAACATCCTAAGATAGCAAACATTAAATAGAAATTTTGAGAATAAGTAAGAGTCCTGAGGGCACTAAAATTGAGGAACTTTTTTCCTCAAGAGTCTCACACGGCATAAAAGTTGAGATCAAACTTTTGCCACTCTTATTGGTCGGCTCATGCATATGTAGTATGAAATACGTATTACGGTATTAACTCCTTTCCCATGGAGTGTATGTCTACACCTTTCAATACTGTACAGATGATAGTTCATACATACTAAATGTCTAACTTGAGTTCACGTATCTACTCATTTACAAAATTCATCAAAACTCACATCTGGCATCATAGATAGATAAAGTAAAATATGTGGGTTATTCTACTTTCGGACATAGTAAGTATCATGTCCTCGTCTTAACACTTAGTTAAGGCGACATACGTATTTTTAAGCTTGAACTATCAGTTATCACCTAGATAATAAGCTTAAAAATAGTCTCATCTCTATTTATCACACAGTAAATATAGGCGATTACCCGTGTGAGTAGGCTAATCTTATATCTGTCTGACATACTTTCTCAACTTAAAGTAATGCACTGAGCATTAAGATGCATAAAGATCAAACAAAGATTCATAGGCATTAATAATGAAAAAACACAAGTTCATTGATGTGAGCAACTCAAGGAAATTACAATATCCAGTACATCAGACTCTACGCAATCCTAGAGATTTTACATGACCACAAAACACATCTCTAGGTATTGGCTTTGTCATAGGATCTGCTACCATTCTATGCGTAGATATGTACTGTAAGTTCACATCCTTTCGTGCAACCATATCTTTGACAAAGTTATACTTGGTATCTATATTTTTGGTCTTGCCATGATATTTTGGATCTTTGGTGTACGCTATAGTTGCTTGGCTATCACAGTTAACCAATAATGAATTTGCAGCTTTCTCAATAACACCTAAATGATCCAAAAATCTCTTAAACCAAACTCCTTCTTGTACCGCTGCTGATAATGCCACGAACTCAGCTTCCATCGTGGACAAGGCTATACACGTTTGCTTCTTCTTTGCTCCATGATATGGCGCCATTGTTCGAAAGAAAGCAAATCCAGAGGTAGATTTTCTTTCATCTAAATCTCCCCCAATCGGCATCTCGAATAGCCTTCAAGTCGCAGATCCTTTCCTTGGTAATTCAACTTGTAATCAGCAGTTCCCTTCAGATACCTCAGTATTCTCTTAATGGCTTTTCAATGTGCTGGACCTGGATTGGATTGGTATCTACTTACCATTCCAATTGCAAAACATATGTCAGGTCTTGTACACATCATAGCGTACATCAAGCTCCCAACAACACTAGCATAAGGAACATGTTTCATTTGTTCCTTCTCTTGTGGAGTCCCTAGACACAGTCTATGGCTCAATCCTTCACCTTTTGCAATATGAGTGTCTATGGGTTTACAATCTTGCATACGAAATCGTTCAAGAACCTTATTTATATATGTTTCTTGCGAAAGAGACAACGATCTCTTCGAACGATTTCTCGAAATCTTAACTCCAAGAATGTATGCAGCTTCACCCATATCTTTCATCTCAAAGTTGGAAGACAACCAACTCTTGACAGTATTAACAAACTCCATATTGCTTCCGGCAATCAGTATATCATCAACATATAATGATATGATCACAAATTGATCTTTGGATCTTTTGATATATACACAATGATCCTCATCAATCATTGTAAAGTCATATGCCATTATGGCATTATGAAAACGTATATACCATTGTCTCGATGACTGCTTGATGCCATATATCGATCTCAAAAGTCGACATACCTTTTCTTCTTGGCCTTTCACTATGAAACCAGCAGGTTGTTCCATATATATTTCTTCCTCTAATTCTCCATTGAGGAAAGCAATCTTTACATCCATTTGATGTAACTCAAGATCCATACTAGCCACTATTGCCAGAATAATGCGAATCGAGATAAATCTCACTACATGAGAAAATGTATCTTCATAATCAATTCATTCTTATTGATTATACCCCTTCGCCACAAGGTGAACCTTATGCCTATCTATTGAGCCATCAGCCTTTCGCTTTATTTTGAGAACCCACTTGTTCCTAATAGCTCTGCGTCCTTTTGGAAGATCAACCAGTTCCCAGACTTGGTTTGATTTCATTGACTCCATTTCCTCTTCCATTGCATGAATCCATTTATCCTTACTAGGGCAATTCAGAACCTCATTAATATTTCTTGGCTCATCCTCATCTTGCGGAGCAATCATAAAAGTTTCCGCTTCAATGTCAAAACGTCGACGGGGAATACTTTGGCGACTTGTTCGCCGTATGGGAGATTGTACACTTTGCACATCATTCCCCATTATGCTCCCACTTGGATTAGATAATGATGATGTCGTTTCATCATGTGGTTGTAATTGAGAATGAGTTGAATTCAATTCATCATTTCTCATATTACTCCCACTTGGACGAACTCCACTAATATCATTATCTTGATCCAAGGTTTCAAATAGGGAGTAATCTTCCCCTATTTCGCCCTTCTTAGGAAATTCATCTTCTAAGAATGTGACATCTTGTGATTCAAATTCAGTTATACTCCCACTTTCTTGCTCACCTATGAACACATACCATTTCGAGTGTTTGGAATATCTTATGAAAATACTTTTCTTTCCTCTAGGATCTAATTTCCCAAACTTGTGAGAGGATTCATGAGTATAGGCAGCACAACCCCATGGCTTAAGAAAACTTAAGTCCGGTTTTCTACCTGTCCATAACTCATATGGAGTGGAAGTAACTGATTTGGAAGGCACTCGGTTAAGTATATAGGCAGCAGTTAACAACGCATCACTCCAAAAAGTAATAGGTAAGTTAGCATGCGTCATCATAGACCTAACCATTTCCAGTAGGGTTCTGTTTCTTCTCTCCGCAACACTATTTTGTTGAAGAGTATATGGAATAGACAACTATCTTTCTATTCATTTTTCATCACATAATTTTCTGAACTCATCAGATAAATATTCTCGACCTTGATCAGATCTCAATACTGTTATTTTCTTGTCTAATTGATTTTCTACCAAGTTCATAAATCTTTTGAAACAACTCAATGCTTCAGATTTATGAGAAATCAAATAGACATATCCGAATCGAGTATAATCATTTATAAAAGTGATGAAATAAACAGCCCCATGCCTTCCTCTCATATTCATTAGACCATAGACGTCAAAATGGATTAAATGCATAGGAAATTCAGCTCTTTTACCTTTTCCAAATGATTTCCTTATTGTTTTCCCTTATAGGCAATGCTTACATATGAGCAAATCGACTTTTTCAATATTGCCCAACAAGCCCTCTTTGACTAGTCTATTCATACGCTGTTGGCCAATATGACCAAGTCTAGTATGCCATATATTCACATCATTATCATACGAATTAGGAGACCTGAGAAGGGAATAACAAACATTTGCATTAACATAGTCAATATCTATTACAATGAAACCATCCAGAAAGTAACCACAACCATAGTAATTTGTATCCAAAAACAAATCCACACCTCTATTATGAAAGTTCATATTGAAACCTAGTTTAACCAACACTAAAACAAATACTAAATTCCGACAAATCTCCGAAGCATACAATACATAATGTAGGAATAAAGTGCGTCCACCACGCATGTTCAGTTGGCATGTGCCAATTCCTTTTACTTCAGCTCTAGAGTTGTTTCCCACATAGACCAACTTAGTTCCAGTTGGTACTCGTCGAAATTCCACGAAGGATCCTCTATCCTTCGCTACATGGTCTGTCGCTTCTGAATCTACAGTCTACAAAGGATTAGACTCAGTCAAGAATACAGAACTCGACACAAAAGTAAAGTTCTGAAAAGTACAAGGGGTGTTTACCTTCTTTGGCTCACGACAGTCGCGAGCATAGTGGCCCTTCTTGTCACAATTGTAACACTTGACCCTTGTAAGCTTCTTCATTCGAGGACGCTTTCCTCTTTCAAGCTTGGGTTTCTTTCCTGAAGGACCTGCTTCCTTGCCTTTCCCTTTATCAAACCAGTTAAGACGTTTGTGCTTGGAGCTCAAAGCTCCATGTGAGCTAGAACCAGCATGATAGAGTTCAGCTTCTGGTTTAGCCGCCAAGAGGCGGTCCTCTTCCAGCTCAAGATGACGCATAGCATCCTCAAAGGTTTTGATATTATCATTATGGGTCAGGTGCACATTCATATGCTCCCAACTCTGAGGCAAGGAACGAATCACTGTTTGCACTTGTTGCTAATCCGTCAGGACATGACCAGCATCTTTCAGCTCATTTATCATGTTTGACATCTTTCTAAGATGTTGCGTCATGGTCTGACCATGGGGCTTCTTATAAGAGTCAAACCTAATAGTGAGCTGCCTCAGTCTGGTTACCGAAATATGACCAAATCTTGCTACCAATGCTTCCCACATTTCCTTGGCATTGTCAAAACGCCTAAACTCTCGCATGACGTCATTGTCCATGCTGCTTAGCAACGTAATGCGAGCAAGAGAGTTTTTTCTTTTCCATGCAGCAAAAGCTTCCTTATCTCTTTTGTGCTGTGCCGTGTTTCTTTCTTCAGGTTCTACCATGGTCAGGTTAAGAGCTTCTAGTGCCTCTTGCTTTTCCAGTACATATTGGATTTTCATGTGCCATATTTTATAGTTGTCACCATTGAGTTTTTCACCTTTGTTCAGCTCGGCAACTATGCTCTTTGTGGCTAAAGCCATTGATCTGAACACATCAGACATATATGCACGAATTATTAATGCCTATCATTTATGCATCCCTTTTGCACAGACCCATCATATTAATGAATAATTTCAAGTAAGGCTTTAGAATCAAAAGGTCACTATGTTTCCAATCATCCTCTAAAAATCCTAACTTAAAATTATCATTAATATAATTGTCTTATCAAGATAAATTCTATGAAGCTACAAAAACTTCTATGAACTACCTACAGCAACTAGCAATAACAGAAAACAAATAATAATTGACATCCAATAGAACAATAATGCTTTCACATAAATACAACTAACATATCGGTTGCTACATCAATAACAATCAGGTAGTAAACATTACACAAGATGTCCACAAAGCACACTTAACAAAGATCAGCCAATACATCTAACACTAAGTCAGTACACGAACTGGGAAAGATCCTCTTTTGTTCAATTTCTTGATCTTTTCCCTTGTAACAATCTAGTAATATTCATTTACAAAATTCATCACAATTTTCCTATATGAAGTAGCTCAGTTGACATTCCATATGCGATTCAACACTCCTTGCCATTCAGGTGGAAGGGTGTTCATGAAAAATCGCACCATTTCAGATTGTGGCATAGGACGACCATTCCATATGACCTTTTGAATTTTCCCGTTGACTTCAAGGACGTGATTAATTAAGTCACCACTCTTCCATCGATGATCAGTCAGCTCAGCTATCAACTTAAAAAGCTTTTCCTTTTGTTCATCGGTAATTACACGAACAGGTGTGCGCAACCTAAGGGGAGGCATTGTTCCTGCAACAAATGCAGAACAAATAAGGGATCACATATAATCCACATAGACTTAATTGAAAAAGAAACACATTCTTTTCCTCCTTTTTTTTTTTTTTGTTAACGGTCAACGGTCATCGGTCAACGGTCATTGGTCGTCGGTCAACGGTCAACGGTCGTCGGTCAACGATCAACGGTCAACGGTCGTCGGTCAACAGTTGTCGGTCAGGTCGTCGGTTGTCGAACCGGTCGGGCCGGCCGGTCCCACCGGGCCGGTCGGACCGGGTCGGACGAACCGACTCGGCACGTGCCTCGCACGTGCGAACGACCGGTCGGAGCTCGGGTCGGGTCGCGTCTCGGGTCGGGTTGGGTGGCCGGCCTCCGAGCGGTTACTGACCGTTGGGTGACGCCACGATAACGTCAGCACGCGTCGATTCGCCGACCGGCGCGTGCCGGTTCGCCGACCGGCGGTGCGCACGTGCCGGTTCGTCGATCGGCACGTGGTGCCCACGCGTAGCAGCTTCTGGCCGCGCGTGTGGGCGCGTCCGGCGTCTCCCGGTGGCGCACGACCCGTCGACGGACTTGTCTCGACGAGCTCTTTCACCTTATGCCTTCAGAAATCGATTTCAACTTACAGAAACTCGAAAATGGATGAACAGTGCTTGGGTGTCGGGATTTCTCGCCCCGATTCGTGTCAACCGATTATTTTCGTGAAAAATCAATCGAAAAACATGAAAGGGGTCGGGAAAACATGAACTAGGGCTCTGATACCAATGTTGGGATTGTCGGATTCCCAAAAACCGAATTCGACACTAAATCGAACTCCTAAAACGAATGCGGAAGACAAGCCTGGGAAAATCACGTATCACCGATCCTAAAGCACACCACGGAATCGAGCATACCTTGTTAGCCACAGATTAAACACCAATGCTAATAAGAGGAAGAGAAAAACGATCCTATTCGATCGGATGACGTCGATTGGCCTTGAAGGGAAGAAAAAACGTCGCCTTGTGCTTTACTGTTTTTCTTTTTGGAGAGAGAGAGAGGGAGAAGGACGTACGTACGTTTTTTATTCCAAAAGATGCGTCCTCCCTCTCTCTCCTCCCTTATATACGTCCTCTCTAAAATAGAAATGTACCCCTTCATCCATGGGCCCTAATCCTGTGGGCCGGGCTTTCAGGCCCAACATGGGCGGATGGGCCTTAAGCCCATCACATAAAACCATCAAAAAGTTTAGGAACTATTCGTGGCTCTCAGAGACAATTCAAAGACAATTCATCAAACAGTTGATGTCCTTGAACGCAGTGTGAAATATTTGATCGAACTCTTCGTTAAAAGTCTTGCCTTTTCAGGGGCTCTGTATGTGTTATTTCAAGAACTAGGGCTCAACGAGAGAGAGACCGAATCTCTCTTGACCAGGGACTCGGATTTGAGGCTGAAGTCTATCCGCTCGTTGCGGGCTCGCGTCGCCTCTTTGAAATCGGTCGGAATCAGTGGCCTTCAGCTCTGCCATTTGGTTGCGAAATGCCTTTCGGTGTTGGCAGCAGGTGAAATCGATCCCTTTATACTCTTCGTGCGCGACCAATTAGATGGAAAGGTTGACCCAATGCAGCTTAAGCATCTCCTTATGTCAACTGAGCCGCGATTCCTAGCTAGATTTGAGGAAAAAGTTAATTTGCTGACTGACATTGGGATTCCTAGAGAAAAGATTGTTCATGTTCTCAACAATGTGAATTTAACGAAGGCTTTGTCTCTTAAGCCGTTTGAAGAAATTGAAAGGCTCCTTAATTTCTTGAGCCGCTATGGTGGGGTTGATTTGATTGTGAGGCATCCCCCCATTCTTAACTTCGATATGGATACCCAATTGATTCCGAGAGTGGAGTTTCTCCTAGAACTTAGCGGAGGAGATGAGGATGCAACTGGGGCGGTGTTGCGCAAACTGCCTACCTTTCTGAAATATCGTGTGGAGCACTTGGAAAGCCATGTAGAGTTCTTGAGGTCATTTGCGGGATTAGATGATCAAGAAATATTCAGGATCATTCTTGTGTTTCCTAACATTGTTAGTGCGAGCGGGAGAGGAAATTGCGTCCCGAATTAGTTTTCTCAAAGAATGTGGACTCAACTCCAATGAGATTTTCAAGTTCTTGACAAAAGTCCCTTTGTTTTTGGGTCTATCTTTTGAGGGGAACATTGCTTATAAACTGGGTTTTTTGGTGAAGATTGTTAAAGATAGTGATTTGAAGACAGGATCTGTGGCAATACATAAGGAAAAAGAAATTAAAAACGAAGCTCATGACTGAGGTGCTCTGCTGATGAACCTCTTTTGCTGATGTTGTGCTCGTGGCAATGAGGAAGAAGTGCAGAGGATAGTAAATTCAAAACTCATGACCGACATGAAGAGAGAGATTGTTCTTCAAGAGCCTGAAGACTTTAACAGGAAATACACGTGTTCTAATGCATTAGGGCGGTTAGTTTGTTAGATGAGTAATCGAAGTTAAGTTGGTTGAAGAGTTTCTGTTTTATCTTCTTCTTCCTCGAGTCTTCAACAGGCTGTGATGTACTCTGTTTTTCAATATATAGAAAACAGAGGATAGAGAGAGAGAGAGAGAAATATAGAGATGAAGTGAGATTGTATTACATAAGAGATGAAAAGCTCTCAGTGAATACATTTTTTGTTCTTCGATTCAAGTAAATACAGAAGTTCTTTCTCTTCTACATTCTTGTGTCTTGTTCTTGATTTCTTCACATGGTATCAGAGCCTTCTTGACAGCTCGAGTTTCTTCTACTATACTGCTCGAAGTTTTTCATGGAGTTTGTGTAATCCATTTCGCTTGAGTGATCCAAACGACAACAAGAAGTTCAAAGAACAGAATCTGAGGTGTCTATTCGATAGTAATCAAGAAAGCACATTCTCAAAAGCTTCTGGAATACAGTATGACAGCAAGGATGCAGAAATATCCTTTTCCGATTCATGTCAATATAGGCAATTTTGTTACAATAAAATTAGCTAAAGATAACTTCCTACTTTGGCAAGCACAGTTTCACAGGTTCTTGCAAAGTCAGGATCTCTTTGGATTTCTTTAATGGCGAAACACCACCACCAGCTCAAATGATGCAAGTTGAGATTGAAGGTAATGAAACAGAAGTGGTGAATCCTGATCATACAGATTGGATGAAGACTGATCAATTAATCTCATCTTGGATAAGTGAAGTAGTATCCGAGAACATTTTAAGCTTGATCATCGGGCTAGAGACTTCATATGAGGTATGGCAGACTCTTCTTAATCGCTTCACACAAAAGTTTGTGGCAAAAGAGTTCGAACTAAGAGGAAAATTGCAAGAATGTCAGAAAAGAGATAGAACATTGAATGCTTATCTTTGAGAGTTCAAAACTATTTGTGATCAACTTAATGCCATTGGAAAACCTGTTGATGAGATAACCAAGATGTTTGGAGTTCTTGAGGGATTAGGTTCAGAATATGAAAGTTTCAGAACAACAATGTATTGCTTAAAACCTCAGCTTGATTATGATGAGGTTATCTCTCAGCTTGAGAGATTTGAAACTAGGCTACGGACTTACTCTGTGAATCACTATAACCCTAATCTAGCCTACTATGGCCAAAGAAAGTCTACTGGAGCTGTGCAAAACTCTAACTTCAGAAACCAAAGAGGAAATAATCGAGGGGGATATGGCTATGGCAGAGGACATGCAATGAGTGCTAGAGATTGTGGTAATGACTTTGCTAACACAGGAAGAAATCAACACTACAGAATGAATAATATGAATCTGAACCAAGAAGATGAGATTAACAAATCACCACACAACTGGTCTAACTATGGACAAGGGTTCATACCATATGCAAATCCTGCACAAAAGTATCAAGCCACTAAGTCATATCCACCACAAAGTGCAGCATCTGATCAGAGTATGCCGAATGCCAAAATAGCAAATAATAGTCTATTAGAATGCCAAATTTGTAAAAGACCAGGACATACAGCACTTCGATGTTGGTATCGATTTGATAATTCATATCAAGCAGATGAAATACCAACTGCTCTAGTAGCAATGCACATTGAAGACTCTCATGGCACTGAATGGTATCCTGATACAGGAGCCTCAACTCATATCACGGCAGACCCTGGTATGCTTCAATACTGCTCTTTATATAGTGGAACTGATACTGTTATGATAGGAGATGAGTCTAGTTTATCAATATCCTATGTTGGTAATGGCTTATTGCATACAAAAACTGGCTTGTTACCACTAAATGATGTACTGATAGTCCCTAAAATCAAGAAAAATCTCCTATCTGTTTCAAAGTTAACAGATGATTATTCCTGCTCTTTTATTTTTGACAAACATGGGGTATATTTGAAGGACATTTGCAACAATTCAAGAGTGAGGCTAGGAAGGAAAGTCAAGGGACTGTATCAAGTTGACCCTAAGTCACAGAAGCTTTCTTCACTCAAATTCAAAAAGAAGTAGGAGAAGATTTGTGGCATTAGAGGCTAGCACACACCAGTTTAAAAACAGTGAAGTACTTGCAGAGTCAGCACCTAATTCAATGTAATTCAAGAACTCAAAGTATATGTAGCAGTTGCCAGATTGCTAAGTGTTCAGCTTTACCCTTTCCTATGTCAGACTATACAGCTCATGCTCCCCTAGAAAAGATACATTGTGATGTTTGGGGACCCTCACCAGTTTAGTCTTTTTAAAAATTTCGATACTATGTCATTTTTGTAGATAATTTCTCTCGATACAGTTGGTTATATCCAATGAAACAGAAGTAAGATGTCTATGATATCTTTGTCATGTTTCAAAAGCAAGTCAAGAATCAATTTGATCATAAGATCAAACTCTTTCAGTGTGATGGAGGAGGAGAGTTCACTAGCAACAAATTTCAGAACCATTTACAACAATGTGGAATTAAACAGAACATCTCCTGTCCTTATACACCAGAACATAATGGACTCTCTGAAAGAAAACATCGACATGTGGTCGAACTAGGAATGGCAATGTTGTATCATGCCAAAGTACCCTTAAAATACTGGGTAGATGCTTTTATGACAGCAAATTATATCATTAATTTGCTTCCTACATCAAAACTTCATATGCATTCACCCGACAGTAAGTTGTACCGACAAAAACCAAGCTATACACATTTAAGGGTCTTTGGATCTACTTGTTACCCTTGCCTCAGACCATATGCACAACATAAGCTTGATCCAAGATCTCTTACATGCATATTTTTGGGGTACAGTGAAAGACATAAATGATATCGATGTCTTCTACCTACTAATGAACATGTCTAGGTTAGTCGTCATGTGGTCTTTGATGAGACAATTTTTCCTTTCACCTCTCGACTACCAGCTGAATATCATCAAGGTACAGACTTATACAAACAGTGGATAAACGGAGTAACTTTTCTAGACTCTACAACTACAGCACATGTTCAGCCTAAATCCAATGAACATGAACATATGGGACATCTACAAGATACTGGATTGATACAGAATATCTACACTCCTGTCTCAGCTTCCACTGAAACACCACAAATACATACTAAGGAACTAGTATGCTCTATGCCAGTATCCACTCTGTCACCAGAAATCGACATTGAACAAAATAGCTCTTTAGACAACACACAAGGTATAGTGTCTATTCATCCTATGCAAACCAGATTAAAGTTTGGCATAGTCAAACTGAATCCTAAATATGCGTGCTTGGCTGATTATAAAGTTCCTCTCAAACCAAAAACGGTCAAATCAGCATTGACAGACAGAGGATGGTGTCAGGCAATGCAAGATGAAATGGATGCCTTATACACAAACCAGACATGGGAACTAGTGCCTCGCACTGATCATATGAATGTCATAGGATGTAAGTGGGTGTTTAAAACCAAACTTACAGCAGATGGTCAGCTTGATCGACTCAAAGCTAGACTAGTAGCTAAGGGGTTTCATCAAGAAGAAGGTATTGATTTCACAGAGACCTTCAGCCCTGTCATTAAACATGCTACTATTCGAATTGTCTTTTTTGTGGCAATGACAAAGCATTGGCCAATTCATCAGCTTGATGTTAAGAATGCTTTCCTACATGGCAATTTGAATGAAACTGTGTATATGCAACAACCACCAGGTTTTATACATCCTCAAAAGCCTCATCATGTATGTCTACTTAAGAAATCCTTGTATGGTCTTTGCCAAGCACCACGAGCCTGGTTCAATAAATTCAATAACTTTCTACTTGAGAATGGGTTCTCGTGCAGCACCACTGATCCCTCATTGTTTGTGTTTCATCATGGCTCAGACACCATACTATTATTACTCTATGTCGATGACATTGTACTCACTGGAAGCTCAACTTCCTTACTTTCCCACTTGATCCATCTACTGAGTCTTCAATTTCATATGAAGGATCTTGGTCTCCTACATTACTTTCTAGGCATTGAGGTTAAACAAACTTCACAGAACCTATTCCTTTCTCAGACTAAATATGCTCTTGATCTACTTACTCGAGCTAATATGAAAGATTGCAAACCTATTTCTACTCCTCTCTCATTACGGCCTGTCACCATGACAGCTGATGACACATTATTGAAGCATCCTCTTGAATATCGAAGTCTCGTGGGTGGACTTCAGTACTTACTATCACTCGTCCAGATATTGCTTATGCCACTAATCTTCTCTGTTAGAAGATGCAGTAGCCCACATTAGGAGATTTTTACAAACTCAAAAGGGTTCTTCGATATGTGAAAGGCACTGTTGATCTTGGTCTAACAATTCATTCTAATAGCTTCATGCATTTGTATGGTTTTGATGCTGATTGGGCGGGTGTGTAGTACTACAAGGCGTTCTACCATTGGTTTTTGTACATAGCTTGGCTCCAACCTCATCTCTTGGTCAGCAAAACGCCAATCTATAGTCTCTCGGTCCTCAACAGAGGCTGACTATCGAGCTTTAGCTACAGCTACAGCTGCTTACTTGGATCGATTTTGTACTTCGAGACATTGGCATCAGTTTATCTGCTCCAACATCTCTCTTTTGTGACAAGTCAGCCATTGCTCTATCACTTAACCCTGTTTTACATGCTCGCACAAAGCATATTGAAGTCGACTTTCATTTTGTTCGTGAAAAGGTGGCTTCAGGATCCTTAATTGTCTCTTATACTCCCAGTACTCGCCAAATTGCAAATATCTTTACCAAATCTTTACCTCGATTTCTACATTTCACTCTTCGCACCAAATTGGGCTTGGGGTCTTTACCCTTCCCAATTTGCGGGGGGATGTTAAAGATAGTGATTTGAAGACAGGATCTGTGGCAATACATAAGGAAAAAGAAAATAAAAACGAAGCTCATGACCGAGGTGCTCTGCTGATCAACCTCTTCTGCTGATGTTGTGCTCGTGGCAATGAGGAAGAAGTGCAGAAGATAGTAAATTCAAAACTCATGACTGACATGAAGAGAGAGATTGTTCTTCAAGAGCCTGAAGACTTTAACAGGAAATACACAGTGTTCTAATGCATTAGGGCGGTTAGTTTGTTAGATGAGTAATCGAAGTTGTTAAGTTGGTTGAAGAGTTTCTGTTTTATCTTCTTCTTCCTCAAGTCTTCAACATGCTGCGATGTACTCTGTTTTTCAATATATAGAAAATAGAGGATAGAGAGAGAGAGAAATATAGGGATGAAGTGAGATTGTATTATAGAAGAGATGAAAAGCTCTCAGTGAATACATTTTTTGTTCTTCGATTCAAGTAAATACAGAAGTTCTTTCTCTTCTACATTCTTGTGTCTTGTTCTTGATTTCTTCACAAAGATTGGTTACAAGTACAGAATGAAGGAATTTGCAGTTGCAATAGGCGATGTGACTAGGACAAGTTGTGAGAATATGTAGAAGGTGATTGAGCTCTTATTGAGTTATGGGTTTTCTTGTGAAGACATGCTTCTCATGAGTAAGAAGCATCCTCAGATACTTCAATACAATCCTGATTCTCTGGAGGAGAAAGTGGAATATTTGGTGGGGGAGATGGGACGTGACCTTGAAGAGCTATTGGATTTCCCTGCATTTCTTGGTTACAAACTCGACAGTAGAATCAAGCATAGGTACGAGGTGAAGAAGAAGATTATAGGTGAAGGGATGTCAATCAACAAACTGCTTAATGTTTTGTCTGAGAGATTTGCAAAGAAGAAGGTAGAAAAGTTGGTGAACAAAGCCTAAAAATAAGGGGTTATTCAATTTCATCAGCAGAAGTTCATGGCAAAATTGATGGAAATTGCATAGTTACCGAGTATTCTCAAAGCTTCATAAGTTGAAGGCTTTTGGTTTTTTCAGGCGAAATTCTGGCTTGACTTCCTTAGGTGAAGATAGAAAGTCATATTTTCATCCCTAAACCTGCAAAGCCATTATTAAGTTCGAAGAACATGGTCGATACCCAGTTGAATGAAATGACTGACTATGCTCCGTTTTAAGGTTAAAGCAAGAAAAAAAGTGGCTGATCTTTGTGTTTGAGTAACTGTCATTTACGAAGGAATCTACCTTGAGTTGATGGCAATGTTTCTTTGGTTGCTCCCACATTTTTCTGTTTTTAGTCCTGAAATCTTTAAAAACGTGATTTGACATTGAAAATAATCTTGTCAATGTGCATGAAGCATCAAGACATGGTTGCCCTTGTTATGCAATAGATTTCCTAACCGGGATGGTCAAAATCAATAAGTTAACTTGATTGCAAGGCATCTATGATTAGGACAGTCATTTCACCGAATTTGCCTCTCACTGCCGCGCATCCTCCACCAGTCAACTCCAGCGGATCTCTCCTCAACAAACTCCATGGCGTTGATTCCTTGCTCGACTCCACCGTATGTTCCCCTCCTACCAGCGCCACCGTCCTCATGCCAGCTCCACTTTCATGCTGCCATCTCCACCGAAACAACCCTGTAGCCGCCACTCACGTCCATCTTCCCCTGCGTCTTCGCTGATTCGCATGCACGTGCGCCAGCCTTTAACGCCATCAACGGCCCAAGTCCTGCGTCCACCGCCTGCAGCCCACGCCAATCCAACCCAGTAAACCGTCCAGCAATCGTAGCCAGCGGAGCCACCCCTCCACCTCTGCGTGCTGCAGTCCTGAGCCGCCAAGCCAAACCCATGACCAGCCCTTGAGCAGAATTGGTTTTCAGCTCGAGCAGGGAGTTTGTGGACTGTTTTTGGCCCGGTACGAGCCTCCGTAGGCGCCGCCGTAAGCCCGAGTTTAAGCCACGGTCGCCGTGGACTCACCGGCCCGCAAAACTAGTGAGTTTACTCACTAAATTCTGCTTATGGAGTTAATGATGTTTAAGGGTTGATTAGTTTAGGCTAAGTATGATTTAAGTGGTTAGTTAGAACAGATTAGCAATTTAATTACTTGTTATTGCATGTTAGGTGGTTAGAGTAGTGTAATTAGAGACTAGATAAGTTGTATTATTTATCTAGATTGGTTCGGAATTTTTCGGGGCTGTTTCGGTATTTAATTAGGTTTTTCCGGCCTAAGCTTCTATTTATGGTATTTAATGGTATTTATTTAATTAATTTTGGTAATTATTTAATTATTTATTATTTTCTGGAAATTAGACCGGGATAGCCGTTAATCGGAATTTCGTGCTGATTGCAATAGTGTGATTGGTTTATTTCATTGAGTGCTAATTTGTGCAAATTGAGTGTTATTTGTAATTTTGGGTATTTATCCCAAAATTTATTAATTTCGGCATTTAATTAAAAAATACTGGGCGTCGGTTTTTAATGCCGAAAATGTTTTTAGACATTATATAAATAGTGGGATTTTTGAAAAGAAAGGTATTGCATTTTTGGCTCAGGCCGACCATACCCAAACACGATTATTTTTATCGGGTATATTTTAACACGGTGAAATTAGGCCAAGTTCGTGATTTAATTGAGGAATTGAAGTGCAAAGCACAAAGTCCTTGACCGGGATTAATTTATCGTAGTTCAGCTTGTGTGAGCAGTATACTATATCGGCCTATAAGTGCTTGATATGTCAGCTTGTAAGAGCAATATACTTATTTAGCTTGTGTGAGCAACGATCGTCTATCAGCTTGTGAGAGTAACAATCCATATCATCTTGTGCGAGTTACTATCTATCTATATCAGCTTGTGTGAGCTACTATCTATTCTTTTTAGCTTGTGTGAGCATGGTCGGTGTCGACAGTACCAAATAGATAATATTGAATTGATAGATAGTATGGATTGGATCGATTGATCATTGATTTGGAATGATTGATTGGTTGAGATTTATAAATTATGCTGGCTTGCAGGAAAGAACTAACACCAAGATAAGTCTTCTATCTTGTGCGTGCATAGGTAGCCTTTAGGCATATTTCCTTTCTAGTCGGAGTCTAGGGGGTGAATTTTTTGAGACACTGTCTCACCTCGTTGTGGGCTCAACTTTTCAAGTCTCTAGTGTGAAGAACTCAGAGCTTGAGGCGGAAAGGTTAGGAGCATGGGTAGCTCAGAAGTTCTTTTTGGAGATAGACCTCCTATACTTAGACCCTAGAGTTGATCTCTGTTTGTAAACCCACGTGTGGTTTTTAATAATGTGTTTGATTTGAAATTTGTGATCTTGTTTTTCTGTCCCATGTTTATTATTGTCAGGGGATTAGTAATTCGCTTCCACATGTGCATTAAAATGAATGGGTAGGCGATACGTCCTGGGACATCCCAAATTTTATCGACCACCGAGAGATGGGCATGCGCTCGAGGATCGGGGCGTGACAATTAAGAACAAAACCTACAAAATTTCAAATTGAACTTGCATTTTCTTGAACTTGTTAATGACTATATACACTTTATATAGTGTTGCTTTATACACAATTCTCCAATAAAAGTAAGTTGAACTTGAATTTCCCAAAGAACCCTAATACATTTTGTTTTTGGTGACTTTCAAGTCTTCTAAGGGCTATTTGGTAACGTTCCGGCGAACACTTGTTTATGTTTCTTTTGTTCCCTGGAACAAAAATAGAATATAAACGCGTTTGGTAAATTTTCTCCCTAAAGATAGCGAAGGAACTATAAAGTTACTTTAACAACTTATGGAGAATTTTCTTCAACAAAAATAGAATAGAGTGGGTAATTCTTTTTATTTCTTAACATTCTTTTTCCTTTAAATTGAATTTATACGATCCTTAATTATCAGGATGCACTCGATTCTTAACTCATTTGGGTTGACTTCAATTCAAAGTTTGCAATGGAATCTTAAGACGGCTTTCTTGTCATATTAGAAAAAAGGAAACTCATTGACATCCTAAATATCCTTGGCAATTTAAAATTACTTAATTATCTAACAAAAATCTCTAAAACATGAATAATATTGTTGGACAGCTACATTTATGGGTTGTCAATACGATGGTTTCTTGCCACAAAGAAATGGCGATGGTGTTGGGTCCTATTCGCTACTCCTGTAGTATTCTCAACTTGATTGACTTTGTTTTATTGGTTGACATGGGCTTTTTAATAGAAGATCCCCAGTCTTCATATTTACGGTCTCTCTCATTCGCCATTATTACATGGATGTCTTTTTATCTTTGTTGATCTTCCACCACATATTAAGCCCCGAATTTCCATCGCTCACAAGCTGAGAACGACACGACTTTTCCTCGCAATTCCAGACCCGTGTGCCTCGTGTCATTGGTCTTTCTTGCCGTGCTACTGGGGACACTAATGCCCTGAATGAACGACCCTGTTCAACCTCTCCTACAGTGAAGTTTCCAAGATGACCTATCCCTTTCAAACGAAGAGTGATATGAAAGGTTGTGGTGACTTGAGACTTTTCCTCGCAATTCTAGACCTGTGTGCCTGGTGTCATTGGTCTTTCTTGCTATGCTACTGGGGACACTAATGCCCCGAATGAACGAACTTGTTCAGCCTCTCCTGCAGTGAAGTTTCCAAGATGACCTGTCCCTCAAGATGACCTGTCCCTTTCAAACGAAGAGTGATATGAAAGGTTGTGGCGACTCAAGACTTTTCCTCGCAATTCTAGACCCGTGTGCCTTGTGTCATTGGTCTTTCTTACCATGCTATTGGGGACATTAATGCCTTGAATGAACAACCCTGTTTAGCCTCTCCTACGGTGAAGTTTCCAAGATGACCTGTTCCTTTCAAACGAAGAGTGATATGAAAGGTTGTGGCGACTCAAGACTTTTCCTCGCAATTCCAGACTCGTGTGCCAGGTGTCATTGGTCTTTCTTGCCGTGCTATTGGGGACACTAATGCCCCGAATGAACGACCCTGTTCAGCCTCTCCTGCAGTGAAGTTTCCAAGATGACCTGTCCCTTTCAAACGAAGAGTGATGTGAAAGGTTGTGGCGACTCAAGACTTTTCCTCGCAATTCCAAACCCGTGTGCCTCGTGTCATTGGTCTTTCTTACCGTGCTACTGGGGACATTAATGCCCCGAATGAACGACCCTGTTCAGCCTCTCCTGCAATGAAGTTTCCAAGATGACCTGTCCCTTTCAAACGAAGAGTGATGTGAAAGGTTGTGGTGACTCAAGACTTGAGTTAGCGCATGAAAATAATCATACGAACTACTTTTTAACATCCATCTATAAAAATAATGACACCATCAATTTTGGTGATAGCCACATGTTCGACGTGGGATGGCAAAGGGCCGATTGCTCTTCCCTCCCTAGTTATTCATTAACGAACTCGAACTTTAGTTACGAGAGTTTCATGTTTCTGGTAAATTCAATGGTCTTTGTGAAGTGCTGAAGACCCGTTGCTTTCTCCTTTATATATCGAAGGAGCATACTCCTCGGACGTATCGTCTAAGATATCTAAAATAAATGGGTATTCATGGGCGATGAAAACTCATCGATTATTGAGGAATCTGGCACCATCACCCATGACAACATAGGCATGTCATGATTGTATGCTTGCACCGAACAAGCAACTCCCTCACGCGATGGCCAACGGTTTTTTCCTTAACTACTCACAACCCGTATCCCAGAAGAAAATATCTGGCTTGTGCTTCTTTGGTTTGGCCATAAGATAATTGCAGTAGGGAGATTAACTTTACACCTTTTACATTTTACAAGATATCTAAATATCTATGACGTTACTTAATCTAATTCTACCGTGCGCTTAGTTTTAATTTTTTAAACCCTAATACCTTAAATTTTCATGGCATACAAACATTGACACGTAATTTCATATATAATCATTTCATGATTTTTCTTAAATTATTCGAGTAGTACTTTAACTTTTGATGGGAAGGTTAAAGCAAACGCGCTGACTTCTCAAAATTTTTTGAGGTTTTTCTTTAAGGCGTTCCCTTAAGAGTCATAAGTTGAGGGAAGAAAAGCACCCAAAAATAAATATGTAATCGTTCCGGACGATTACTTATTGGAAGTCATTATTTCATCCCTAAACTTGCAAAGCCATCATGAAGTTTGAAGAAAATGGTCGATACCCAGTTGAAAGAAATGACTGAGTATTCTCAATTTAAATGTTAAGCAACAAGAAAAGTTACTCATCTTTGTATTTGTGTAACTGTCGATTCTAATGGAGTCCACCTTTTAATTGATGGCAATATTTCTTTGGTTGTTCTCACATTTTTCTGTTCTTAGTCTTGAAATCTTGAAATATGTGATTCGAAACTGAAGAGAATCTTGTCAATGTGCATGAGGCGTCAAGACACGGTTGCCTTTGTTATGCAATTCAGGATTGATTTCCTACTTATTGAACAGGGATGGCCAGAATCAGTGAGTTAACTTGATTGAAAGGAATCTATGATCAAAAGAGTCATTTCACCAATAGAAACTACAACTTATAAGTGTTAATTCAGTTCTCTCCGATCTGTTATTTCATTAAATTACATTATTTCCATAAATGTTACGACTGTGAGTTCAGGATTACCTCTGGACATATCATCATCAACAAAACTGAGGATCAATTATCCTCAAGAGATCTTCAAAGGCGTGGCATTTACGCATAATAGATACCATTGGCAACTCCATTCTTTCTCCTATGCGACTTTAACACAGGTTAGTCTTTGGATTAACGATTGAAAGTCGCCTTAATTTGAAGTAGCATACTGCTTGGTGGTGGAATATAACCATGCAAAATGAGAAATCCGATATCAGCGAGATTGCAGCGATAACTGAATTATGCAAACTCATCATATGCAATGCGTGACCTCATTCTACTGCATTTGTTAAGTATTACCCCATATTTGGTAATCCTGAATTGGATTTCTACATTCTATACATAAATGTCCTGGGAGAAGAAATAAGAAAAAAAATATTCTGATACATGCTGACATGGTCTCGCGGTATTGCGTCAAAACTGATATCCTCTGTATTGACAGGAAGAAAAATTAATTTTGAAAAGTTTGAATGTTCTGCCAGAGTGAATTGGAGGAAAAAGGAAAAAAATTTCTTCACCCACCTCCTTTTTCCTCTTTCTGGCCTCTCCCAAACGAAGCATTAAAATAGTATCAAAAGATCATGCCCCGCTAAAGTGTAGAAGTGCCAAATTAACCAGATACCTTTCTTGAAATTTCTAGATAACATATTGGGTGTGAATCCTTTTATGCCCATTCAGTGAGTACTTATGCTAACCCATTTTCTACTCTAACTGTATATGAATTCTCATTTTACTTTACTGTATCATAAGTATATTTCTGCAGATTATTGTACCACAAGTGTGGAAAAAACATAATAAATCACTGCAGACAAGAACAAATCGTTGAACTTTTCTAACAAGTAATGGAGTTATTGTTGCACTCGAAAGAACAAATGAGTGGACTTATGTAACACGGTTTCATGGTACTATATCAAAATCGATGTGCTACATCATGACATGGAGAAGAAGTTGTTTTGAGGTAGGCTGGTTTTTGTTTTTGATCTTGTTCCTCGAAACTACTTGTGAATTTTCCTATGATCGTGACTCAGGCGGTGAAGGAGGGAGTTGGAGAAGAAGGGAGAAGGAAACAAACGAAGAAGCAAAAAAGGAAAAAGATGAGAGTGATGGAGATTGGAGAGAGAGAGGATTTGTTTGTTGATGGGATGTGAACCCAACAATTACGTGGAGAAAGAAAAATCAATCAAATGCATTAAATGATGTTCAGAAATTTCTATGTAGGTGATTAAGAGGGGGGGTGTCTCAATCAAGGTTGGCTGTCCCGCCGTGCCCATTACTGCACTAATAATGTCAACTTCGACTTTAATATCTTGACTTGATCCATTGACTGACTTGGTTTTTTCTATAGGACAAGGCGACTCCAAAGTCTGTAATCGAATAAGATTTATCCAACTTCTTTTCAGTCTTTTCATATGATGCCATCTTTGCATAACCCAAGTAGTTCTTTAACAATTTTGCTTTGCCCAAAGTAAAACTGAGACTTGATTTGACTTGATTAATGCTTTCAACTCCGCCGATGTCTGTGCAGTGTTGCCGCTCCTCCTTGTTTTGTTGCATGTAATGACTAGCAATGTCGCTCCGAGTGAGTAATTCATAGTATGTTGCTTCATCTTGCGGTGACATTCACAATTAAGCTACTCATTTTGATTGAAGAATGAACCAAAGGGGTGCAGTGAGCAAGAGAATGAGTTGGCTTGTGAAGAGTATTGCATAATTCTATACTTATGTGATGATCAATACTACGTGTACTCTATCAATTATTCCATCCACCAAATTAGATTAGTCGACTGCTCGTCTCTCCCTTGTCATTCACGGGCAGTGTATAACTTCAAGTACTATATTGACCCAAACAACCCATACAAAATGGACCGTGATGGTCCATTGGTCATTGTGAATTGCTTGAAGCCAATTTGTTCTCCATTCTATGTCGTCATGGGTCCATGTATTGAGGGGTTGTAATCTTCCAACATATTATCGAACTTATTAATGACTGATGTACACTATATAGCGTCACTTTAATAAAATAGAAGTCTTCTAATTATGCCAAACTATTGAACCCGCTATAAGATTCTCTTCAAAGATGGTGAGGGAACACGCCATAAGAAATAAAGATTGTGTATCGGGAGGAAGTGATGGGAGAGAGAGATGGATTGGTTTGTTGACGGAATGTGGGAGCAATAATCATGTGAAGAGAGTTTGGAAAAAACTTTTGAATTTTCAATGGGTGTAAAATTTCCAAGGGTTGGAGGTGACTCCAACGATAATGGAACTTTGGTTTGGGCCTCCTTTTTAATTTTTTGACTTGCATGCTTTTGTTATGTTGACTGACTTGGGCATTTCTATCGGTTGAGGCAACTCCTAAGTCTCCAATCTAGCGAGATTCGTCTAATCTTTTTTCAATCGTTTAATGTTGTGCCTCCTTCTGTCCTCCACATAGACCAACCAATTCTTTACCACTATCTCTTTTCCCAAAGACAATCGGAGACATAATTAGTACCCTCAGCTCCATAAATATCTCCTTGGTGTTGCTAGTCTTCCTTGTTCTATTTGCAAGCGATGTAATGCATGAATTTGCATTATTAGTTTCAATCCGAAGATTCAAAACTTGCTGGATGGGAATATTTTCTTGGTTATGCATTGCCCATAGGCTAAAGATTTAGGAGTCCAACCATAGCAATGAGCCACATCAACATGGTGTTCATATCCTCATCGCCACTCATCACAAAGTTATCTCCCAAAAATCCAATCCAACTAATGTTTTGTTTTCTTTTGTTTTTTTTTTTTTTTTTTGCAATCAAACACAGGAGACCCTTTATTTGGTGCCAAAGCAAAATCTAATGGACGAAAGAGAGAGCAAGAAAACACAAAAAAAAACAAAAGGGCGAAGGGAAGAGATCATTATCAAAATAAATTGGGGTCGGCCAGCTTTTGTTGATTAAGAGGCTCAATAAACTCAAAAAGTAAAAAGTTAGAACAAAAGAGGGAAGCTCCCCTAATTTCAAACGTCTCTACTTCCTAATTTGTAATATTCTTTTCAAGTTCCTAAACCTAAAGATCTGTTGGGTCCAATATGGCTTTGCCAAGCCAGAGCTTGCTTCATTGTAAGCATTGAAATAATTGACTTGTATTGCCCATTGAACCACATCAATTATGTTCCTGGTATTCGGGTCGAATGGCCAAGTTTCAACGGGTTACCTATCGTGTACCAGGCACGGTGCTTCTAGTGATAAATACCCAAAAAGTGATATTTTTATTGTTGGAAAATCAATATAAAGCTAACAACAATAACAGCTTATCATATTTGAATTGGATTTACCCCTTGAAGCGCCATGCCTCAAAGCATCAAAGAGATGCTTAAGACTCGCAAGGGTAAGATAACCTCTAGTAACTCTAAATACCTAAAATTTTCATCATATGCAAACATTAACATGTATTTTTGCGTATAATTATTTCATAATTTTTCTTAAATAATTCGAGTAGTCCTGTAACTTTCGACGGGACAGAAAAACAAACGTGCTGAGTTGTGAAATAAGGTTCTAATTAAAAATCAAGTTTCTTTTTTTATCTCTTAAGGCGTTCTAGTAATGTTAACAGTCATATGTTGGGGGAAAAAAGCACCCAAAAATAAAGTTGGACGTGAATCCTCTCCTGAGTTGTACTTCTAAGTAGGTAAATGGCATGCATGATAACTATTTTGTTTTTCTATTTTTCTATTTATCTGTTTAGAGGAATGAGTTTAAAATAGAAATCCGTTTGAATACACAACTTCATTTTTCTTTCCTATATAAATTTTAGGTACAAAAACAGGTTTGGAACAAAAATGAGAAGTATAAATTTTCTACTCTTTTGTTTTTGAAATAAAAATTGAAAAGAAAAAAGCCTCTTCTTATCGCTCCCACTCGCCACCCGCTGCCACCTACTGCCGACCGCTGGCTGGCTAGCTATTTTCTACTATTTTTAGTGATTCCTTATGCTAGCCTATTTTCTACTCTAACTGTATATGAATTCTCATTGTATTTCACTCCGTGATAGTTTTATTTCTGCAATTATTTTATTGTCTTTTTTTTTTTTTTTTTTTTTTTTTTGGTGCTGGAGGAACCGCTACTAGGCCGGCAGCCGAGACCGTAAACCCCTAGGCGACGCTGGCGGGGAAACCACCACCCCGACGTCACGCTTAAGTCACCAGGAAACAAAGACTGCCCCCTGCTTCGCAGGGGTTTCGAACTTGGTCCTCCTTCGTGGAGGTCCAAGGCCTATCCAGCCATGCCACCGCGGTCGGTGGTGCAATTATTTTATTGTTAGTGTCCAAAATATATAAGAAATCATTGCACCCAAGAACAAATCCTTGGACTTATCTAACAATCAAGAGAATTATAGTTTCATTTGAAAGAAGAGACTGGTGGACTTGTATAACATGATTTCATGATACCGCGTCAAAATTGATGTACTATGTCGTGATATGGAGAAGAAGAAGTTTGGATGCATTTTTCATTTTTGATTGTTCATCGAAACCATACATGAATTTTCATATGATCGTGACTGGCCAGGCGAAGAAAGAAGATGGAGAAGAAGAAGGGAGGAGGAAAACAACAAAGAAGAAAATAAGAAAGAGAGGGAGAGAGATGCATTTGCTTGTTGATGGGATGTGGAACCAACAATCATGTGGAGAGAGTGGAAGAAACGTGGAGAAAGAAAGATCTTATGTGAAGCAAAATCTTTTGAATTTTCAATGGATGGGAATTTTCGAGATGTGCTGCATATGTAGGTCAATAAAGAGGGTCATCAATTGAGAAGGATTGGACACAACTCCACTAATGGAATGGAACTTCAGTTTGGGTCTACCTCCTTTAATTTCTTGACTTGCATGAGTTTGTTACGTGCCTGACTTGGACTTTTCTATAGGACAAGGCCACTCCAAGTCTCCCGTCAAACAAGGCTCGTCCCTTTGTTTTGCCTTAAATTGAGCAAGCTACAGTGCTAGACATGATGTACCTTTGCTTATTCTTTAATTCTGCAGCAGTTTTCTGCTCTGAAGCGAACTGGTTCTCCCTTAATTTTCCTGATCATATAATGGCCAAAGCTTTGAGATTCTCCTCTCGTTCTTCGTGTTTTCTTACATAAGTGTGTAGTTGTTTCGAGTAAAGACAGTGTTAATTGATGCCGAATTAAAGCATGTCACCATTATTTGCCTCATCATGTGCTTTCATGGGATTGCATGTTTCTTTGCTACTTGCTTGTTCTTGAAGGTGAAAAATTGAATGGAACGAGAATTTTGTTGCTTGTTAAATAAATCCACTGATTCATTCTTTTGGGTATAAATAAATGTTGAGAACAAAAAAAATTCTACTTCGTGTCTGCTATGATTTCTTATATGCCTTTGATACTCGAACAGTCTAAATTCATGATACAATAATCTGCAAAAATATAAGTGTCATAGACTGAAACACCATGAATATTCATATATGCCTAGAGTAGAAAATCGGCTAGCATAAGGACTCATTGAATGGGCAGGTACTGGTTGTGCACTGTCTATAGACTAGAGATTTGAGAGCCCAACCATGGCAATTATAAGCTGCTCCACTTGGCTAAAGATGAAGAGCCACATCAACGTGTTGTTCATATCCTCATCGCCATTCACCACAAAGTTGTCTCCTCAAATCCAATCGAACTAAAAAGCTTATTGCCTTTCCTCCCCTGTTGCAATCAAACGTAGGAGACCCTTTATTTGGTCCCAGAGCAAAATCTAATGTACGAAAGAAGAGGGCAAAAATATATTTAAAAAAAAAAAGGAGAAGGTGAGAGATCATTAATTAAGTAAATGGGGGGGGGGGGGGTGGTCAACCAGCTTTTGCTGATTTGGGGCCCGATAAACCCAAAAAATCTCTAAAGCAATAAAAAAAGAGGGAGGCTGCCCTAAATTTTAAATGTCTCTGCTTCCCAGTCTGTAATATCCTTTTCAATATCTTGAACCTGAAGATTTGTCAGATCCAGCATGGCTTTGTCAAGCCAAAATTGCTCGATTGTAAGATAGTTGAGTCGGTATTGACTTGTGACGCCCCTCGAACTGCAGTGGTTATCGAATGGCTGAGCTTTAGCACGTTGTCTACCGTGTCCCGGACACGATGCTTCTAGTTTTAAACACACTTATCAAATTTGCAACGGATTTACCGCTTGAGCCACCATGCCTCAAAGTATCAAAGATATGCTTAAGCCTTAAAAGGGTAAGATAGCCTCTAACTATCGTTTTGGTGAATAGTCAATGTATTAGTATACCCTAATATAATATATGTTGCTAAAAAGTTTCTAAGAAAGGATTGATTAGGATTTACTAATTATCTTTCATAAATGGAAAAATAGCCCGTTTGATTAAGGTAATACTTTGGTTACATTCTAATAGGAACATATATAAGTCCTATTTTCTGTTCAATTAACATCATGCATATTGTGCATAAAGTATAGTCAGTATTTTCAGTGTTCTTAACGAGTGTCACGGAGGTCGCGATAATATGATTCTATCAATGTTACACCCTTTTTTAGCTCAAAAGTATCGATGGCATAAGACACGACAAAAGTCTAGTAACTAATTAAATTTACAAGCTAGAAAGGATGATTCTCGTTGGCTTCCAAAAAGCAAATCTGTCGAGCTGTTTACTTACTTTTTGACTCTCTTTTGTGCGCAAAGTTCAACTAAATAAAGAGGCCACACTACAACAAATGTCCTTACTTAGTAACTTATTCAACCTTACACCGCTAATCAAATCTTATTTTAGTAGCATTAAGAAATTGGTTAACTGCCTCAATCGACCAAAATGAATGTGAAGTGGAGATGAAAGGATAGGTGCCACGGGCTTGACGTGATTGCACAAATGTCATACAATTGTCTATTACATGTCATGACTCTTTTAAAAGACTTTGCTTTTGCCTTCAAGAATTATTAAAGTACCTGTCCCTTTTAATTCTAGCTAAGAAAGAGATATCACAAGTGATTGAACCAATTGCACACACTAATCTCTGATCCACATCAAAGACTATTAGGGCTGCTTTTTATCTTCAATAATTCTCGAAGCATGTCTCCCTTATGATTCTGGCAAAGAACGGTAGCCCCTCATCTGTCCCGTCCAACATTAGGGTGAGAAAATTTCCAATAAAGAAGATGTAAAGTTTATATGACGTATAAAGTCATTTGGACCCACTATTGCTTCAAATTGGCCCAACGTGGATCCCATCCATATATAGCCTTATTAGCAACTACAATCATTCTTGCCACTGTGCATTGCAAGAATACTATTTATGAATAGGAGAGAATATTTTATGTAACTACCGTGCACATAAACTATTGCAAATTATACATTTTAGCTTCATATAAGGATTTTTTTTTAAAAGATATACGTGATGACTAGGTCGACAATGACGTACTGCAATATATCATAGCCATATGAACAATTTTCTTATAGCGATTTATTTATTTAAAGAAATGATTCGACTGTACAATAAATTGGAATTACGTCTAAAGTTTGTGACGTAATTTAGCAAATATTGAATACATATCAAGTGATTAAGCACCAATGATGGAACGGAAAATTTTCAAGGAAGAAGAGAAGAAGAATGGAGGAGGGGAAAAACGAAGAAGAAAACAAGAGGAAAGATAGTGAGTATATTTGTTTGTTAATAGGATGTGGACCTAAGAATCACGTGGAGTAGAGCGGAAGCAAAGTGGGGATAGTGGAGAAGGAAAGATCATACAGGGATGGAAACCGGCCGTTCCACGACTTCCACTAATGATGGAAGCTCAGTTTAGTTCACCTCTTTAATTTCTTGACTTTACATCCATTTGTTCCGTTGACTGACTTGGGGGCTTCTCTATAAGACCAGGCAACTCCAAGTCCCTGATCAAATAAGGATCGTTCCATCTTCTTTCAATCTTTTTATGTTGCGCCTCCTCCACACACTCCCGGCAATTCTTTACCAATTTCTCTTTGCCCAAAGATATACAGAGACATGGTTAATGCTTTCCGCTCCATGAATATCTATCGAGTGTTGCTACTCACTCTTATTCTAGTTCTAGCGATGACTTGCAGTGTTGAGAGTAAACAGCAGTGCTTCACTTCGTCATGTGGTAACATTCACAATATAAGCTTCCCGTTTCGACTAAACACTGATCCGAAAGGATGCGGTAACAAGGGTTTCGAGCTGATTTGTGAAGATAATCGGGCTGTTTGGTATCTTGGTGATGGCCAATACTATGTGCAATCTATCAATTATTCCACTAGACAACTCAAATTAGTCAATGATGGACTGCAAAAGGATAACTGCTCATCTCTTCCTCGTGATTCATTGTTTCTCGGCTCATACAACAACCTAAGTTCAATGGTCATTGTGAATTGCTCAAAGACGGTTAGTTCTCCATCCTACATCACTACTGGTTCATGCATCAAGGGGTTCTACTCTTCCAACACATCATCGAATTGGAACTTGTATGCTTTGGTCAATCCAAAAGTTTCGGATGTTAGGAATTTTTGCAACATTTACAATTGGACATGGACAGATTATTTTGGAGTTGGAGAACACATTAATAGTAGCTTCTACAATTACAAGCTAATTCATAGCATCATGGCCGATGGATTTGTTGTCCAGTACGGTAACCCTTCATTGAAAGCTTTCTTTTGCTACTCTGATTGGTATGGCTACTTTCATCTCTATCGCTACTTCTATTCCCGCCGCTTAGCAATTAGCGACACCGGAGGTCAGGTTTGCAGATCCTACAACTATTATGGCAGTAAGTATTGATCGGCAATGAAATTTCACCTGTATCCTCTTTCACTTGCTGCTTTCTCTTTAAAACTGGAAAATGAAAGGAATATATAATATCCAAGAAAATTATGACAAAATATACATGATGATGTACGTCAATGCATATATATGTGTAGATTATAATTTCTTTCACAAAAGGGCTAAATCTCCTCATGTGAAAAAACACGAAAAAAGGATTCTTGTGCCACTAACCACATGACTAGATTTTTGTTGGCAAATAATTTACATTTTTTATTTTATTTTACTTATTAATTCTTTTAATTAGTCACTCAACTAATAATCCAAGAGACACTCGTTTACAATCCTTAAAAAAATTGTAGTCATGTATTGATAGGAGGAACATAATTATTCATTAAAAAAGAAAAGCACATTTTTTCTAGATTTGTTGATGGCTAATTACGCGAAAGGAGTTTCTTGAATCCTCTCATCTACATGAAAAATGAAGCTCATTATTTCCTTTTATTTGCAAATGCACGTATACCACTTCTCATATTCTTTTGGACAAGATTCAACTTGTACAAAGTAGCTTGCTGCCACTCCGTTTCCTTGTGTCTTTGCTTTCCGAACTTCTTTTCCTTCAATTTTTTTTTTTTTTTTTTTTTTTAACATCAATCATTACTTCCACAGGTGTCCTTGATGATATTGCATTTTGGACTACTATGGATTTTACAACGCCATTAGGTAAGCCGCAATTACTTATTCTTACAATAATTATGAAAAAAAAAATACTTATTCTAACCAATCAAAATTTTCTTCAGTACTTTTCTGTGTAATGAAGTTCATAATTGGGATGCCATTTGTTGCAATATTTCTAATCTACAAGTACAAAAGAAGGCACTTAGCAATGGACAAGAACATCGAAGAATTTTTACAAGCTCATAACAACTTTTTGCCCATAAGGTATTCTTACTCGAATATTAAGAAGATCACCAGAAATTTTAAGCACAAACTAGGTGAAGGAGGGTATGGTTCTGTATACAAAGGAATGCTCAGAAGCGGCAATGAAGTGGCTATTAAGATTTTGAAGCAGTCCAAGGCTCATGGCCAGGATTTTATCAATGAAGTGGCTACTATTGGAAGAATTCACCATCTTAATGTAGTGCAACTCATCGGTTTTTGCTTTGAAGGTACGAAACAAGCTCTCGTGTATGATTTCATGTCAAATGGATCTTTGGATAAGCACATTTTCACTAAGGAAGGTGATAAGTTCCTTGATTACAAGAAAATATATGAGATAGCTTTTGGGGTGGCGAAGGGGATTGAATATTTACATCGGGGGTGTGACATGCAAATACTACACTTTGATATCAAACCTCACAACATTCTTTTAGACAAGAATTTCACTCCGAAAGTTTCTGATTTTGGACTCGCAAAACTTTATCCAATTGATCATAGCATAGTCTCGGTGACTGCTGCAAGAGGAACCTTGGGATATATGGCGCCTGAGTTGTTTTACAAAAATATCGGTGGTGTATCTTATAAAGCGGATGTCTATAGCTTCGGGATGTTGCTCATGGAAATGGCAAGTAGAAGGAAAAATATAAATGCAAATGCAGAACACTCAAGCCAAATTTATTTTCCACTGTGGGTGTACGACCAAGTCAATGAAAAAGAAAGTGTTGAAATGGAAGAAGTTCTAGAAGAGGAAAGGGAGGTGATAAAAAAGATGATAATAGCTGCACTTTGGTGTATACAATTAAATCCTGACCATCGGCCTCCAATGAACAAAGTCTTAGATATGCTTGAAGGAGATATTGGTAATATTCAAATGCCTCCAAAACCACTTTTTTACCCACCAGATGAGCCGATTGATGATGACAGAAATGAGATGGAATTAGAAACATTTTCAACTTCATCAGCCACTTCTATAATTTCTGCTAGTTTTCCATTTGGAGGTAGCAATGATGTTTAGAACCATGCACAGTTTAATTGGAAAAGCTTTGTTCCCCACAATATGGCATTACGTTGGGAGGGAGGTGAGCTAGTTTAGTTTGCCAGTGATTACATTTTGTCTTCTTCTAGCTCTTAGGTTACTATTGTATTATTGTACTTCTTTTTTGGTCGGAGTGTTATTTTACTTCATATATAGTTTTGCCACGTTTGGTTAATATAATATCCTAAATGGGATGTATGTTGGGATTCATAACCGTGCTTGGGAAGCGTATTCTATATGTTCATCCAATGTGAATTTTAGCTAATCCAGTTAATCATCTATAAACCAAATCACTTGTTTTATGTAGAATATTCACCATAGAGCGTTGCGGAACATGCCATCTTACATAGACTTGCCAGTGGTCCAATGTCCTCGTTGACTTGGTATTAATCATTTGGAGGTCGCTTAGCATTTGGCTCGCCAAATGTCAAACTCTTTATTCACCGGTTGCAACAAAAGTTTATTTTCTTTGCAATTCATTTGCTTTGATCGAAAACCGATCAAATTCCTAAGAAAATACAGATGGGGCCATCATATGGTCTTGAAAGTTACATTAGCACTAATTTAAATAATTGAATCTTTCATTTGGTCAACATAACATATTTGAGTCTTAAAACTTCCATTTTGCTCATCTAAATCTTAAAACTTGCAATTTTATTGTGCATGAGTCCTTCCGTTAAGCTAATAACATATCCCAAGCCATTTCTATACCCGAGCAATCATGTGCCGGCTTGTGACTATGGTGAAACCGAGATGGAACTAAAAACTCTTATCAACTTCATCCAGCGTTCCGCTAATTTCTTCCACATCCCAATGTGAAGATTCAATGAGGGAATCGTTCTTCGGTTTTAACACACATGACCCAACCATAAGGATTTTGACTCTATTGTTTGGGGTATGACATCTGAGTTGACTCATCTCTAAGATAGTACCTCATGGAAGACAACTTTCTTTGGCTACTTTGATTCATATACTTTAGATGCTTTGCCTCTAGTGATTTTAGTAGGATCTTCGGAGGTCAGGTTTGCGGATCCTAGTACTATGGGGGTGGTAAGCATCGGTTGGCGATGATATATAACCGCAATTTTGCATGATTCTGCACACATTTTCACTAACTACTTTCTCTTCAAAACTAAAAAATGACAGAAATATTTTAAATCCATGAAATAATGACAAATTGTACGCGTTAATACACGTCACTATATGTGTGTTTGAAAGGTTTTAGAACTTCGCATTACCTATGAAAACCAAATAGTAGGAGTTGCAAGATTTCCACCAAAAAAAAAAAAAAAAAGGACAGTTGAAATCACCCCAAACGGATTCATCATCAGCTATAGACATACGTGTGCCTAGATTGTATCTCCTTTCCATGGAATGGCTAGAACTCCCAATGTAAAAAGAAAAGAAACTAAAGCGTCTGTATTCGTCAAAAAAAAAAAAAAAGTGTCTGTATCATGAGTAGCCACGTGACTACTTTTATGTTTGCATAGAGTTTAGATTTTCTAATTTTCGTGAATTAGTTCCTCAATTAGTCACTTGACTAATAATTCAAGAGACGCTCTTTTGAGAACTTCCTAGAAATATAGTATTCCATTTCATGTATTGATAGTAGGCGTTGAGACCTAAATTTTAACAGACTAATCGAATATGCACTTTTTCTTTAAATAAACTTAATAAATAAATATAGAATAGAGAATTAAAAAAAAAAAAAAAAAAGATAAAGATCAATGAAAGATCCATCAATGGAGTCCGGCCACATTCATTTTATTTGGGCTTAAGGCAATCCAGCCCATCACCCAATTCCTTTAAGCCTATCAAGCACAGTAGCCTAGACAAGACGACAATTCCAGTGCCACCACCATCTCCAACTCAAGCTCTCTCTCTCTCCATCGCTGGATTTCAGTTACAGGACTGAAAGTTTCCTTTTTGATGGATTCACCTTCTTCTCAGCAAGCTCAACCTCCATAGACGAAGCTCTCGAGCTCATTACTAGGAATTGATGATCCACGGCTCACGCTCATCGCACACAACCAAAACCAAAAGGATCTTTCATCAACGAAGTCGAAACTACTCGTCCTGACACGTTTGATTGTGGAATCGTCATCGTGCGCGCCTTCAAAGGCTTTGTCGCACTACGGATCGAATCAGGATACGTCTATGTACCACGTGTAATAGGAATCTATATGCCTTCTTCAGCGGAATACATTGTTTTTATTCTCTCTGTTATGAGGTATGAGGAAGCTTTCTTAGCTATTGATCCAATGAGGCCAAATGGATAGTGCACGGAGACCGTTTGATGATATGCTTCAGAGGAATAGCTTCGCTCGGAACTTACACAAAAACTGCAGCGCTTTGCAAATGCTTTATCTCGAAGGGAATGGACTTACCTGGAAGGTTTCTTAATTCTTAGGTGAATTCAGAGGTTTGAGAGTTTTTTCGTCTCTTGGAGGCGATTTGCTCTCAAGTTCAGTTCCTGTAAGTATCAGTAATCTCTCATGGGCACTTGAAGCTTTGAAAAAGGAAGCAATAGCTTCGTTGGTAGTTTGCCGGAGCAAATAACGAAAATGAGCATCTTGATTATGAGATAGCTAGTATAAGCACCTAGAGGGGGGTGAATACGTGTAAAAGTAAATTCTCGAGATAAGAGAGCAATACTAAGCAGACAATAGAAATGAAGTTCTCATTTGGTTAACAAAACGAATTATTATCAAAGTAAAGCAGAGAGTAGGGAAGAGAAAATTGAACACAAGGTTTATAGTGGTTCGGCTTATTCCAAGTCTACGTCCACTTTTCCGTACTGACAGCTCACCGGCTGGATTTCACTATGAACAAAAGAGTTGTTATAGCAAAGCTCTCCCTTGATTCCACAGTGTAGATACTCTATCACACTTCCTCAAGGTTACTCAAAGATATAGACTTTTTTTTGCGTACAAGATTTCGCTCAACAAATGAATTGATTAAGAACAAAGAGCTTCAGACTTTGGAATTCTTCTATCGTGCACACACTCGAACAACTGGAACGTCTTCCTTATATACTCCTTTATGCCATCATACCCGTTGGCACTTACCAAAAGAATTCCTCCAATCTACTCATTGGATGGAATCAATTAGGAAGATCATTCGAGCTATTTAAGGAACATGTCAATAGCCCATCAATTCTGCTCGCCCATACAATCAGGATCTCGGTTTCCATAAGTAGAACCTTCCAAGTATACTTCGCCAATCATCGGATCCTTAATCTCTGAATCAATCATGATCAAATAAATGATTCCATTATGTCATATCCAGCCAAAAGATCTTCTCCAGTCGATAAGGTCAAATCCTTAATGAAACACCTAGTTCTGGATAGCCCTTATTCAACGGATTAGAAACTGTCAATGAGAATAGACTTTGAGTCTTGAGTCTGGCAGTCCGGAGGTCTTCAGACTTCAAATAGTAGAATATGCAAATCTTCAGACTAGAATGATGGAAACGTTTTGTCAGCTTAAAAATACTCCAGGAAGATTTCTCCAACAATCTCCCCCTTTTTGATGGTGACAAAACTTTCCTGCAGATTTGGATAACTTTGACCTGCAAAACATTACTCAAGCAAATATGGATATCTCATAAAGATAAATGGCTTAATAATAACACTAGAATCTGCAACCACAAAAAATAGGTTAGTATTTCATGTGAGTAAAGCCATTCATAAGATATCAATAGTACTTAATATAAGCAATCAAACCCAAATCCCAAATTCAGTCCACATCAAGACACAAAAGTCAAGTCAAACATCAAAATAAATCAACAGTTTAAGTTCAAAGTTTTCAAAGTTTCAAATCTTGCATCTCTCCCCCTTTTTGTCATAATAAAAAAGGTTGAGATAGAAAGAAAATAAATTCAGGAATGCTTGGGAACACGAGCAAGCTGAAAATCTCCCATTGACTGGACAATACCTTCCAGCTTTTTCAACTCTTCCTTCAGTTGAGCTACCTCTTCACTCTTAGAATTTGCTTGAATCTGAAGAGCAAGGGCTTGGATCTGATCATTCAAAGAAACTGAAGAAGCTTGACCTGCAGTCTGCAAATTCTGAACTTCGCATCCCAGAACATATATCTGACCCTGCATTTCCAAGAGAACATCAAGAATTCTGCGAAAATCTGCTGAATTATCGATGCCTGCGTCTTGGTTTTACGCATGATCAGATGGAGTAAAGGCAGATGATGGCAAATCAGCATAGTCACGCAGATTGGGCGATGAAACATCATGTCCTTCTTTAGGAAATTGAGAGCCATAGATGTCCACTGGATCTGCTGGAGAGCGATTGACTCCTTCACTGGTAGCAGGATATGAGGACATTCCTCTTTTCTCACGGTCTCCCCCTATTTCCATGCCTTCAGGTGGAGAAGAGATTTCCTCATGCCCTCCTTCCTCTTAATTTCCTCTTTCCTCTTCTTCTTCTTCTTCAAATCTTTCCTCCTCTGCATCTCTTTCTTCAGCTTCTCTCTCCTTTGTTTCTTTCTCCTCTGCTTCTTTCTCTTATGCTTCCAAATCTTCTCTTTCTCCAGTCCTTTGTTCTGAGTCTTTCTCTTGTCGTTCCGTTGATTCTGGAACAGAACGACTCAGGTTCTTCAATGCCATAGCAGAAATGGTGATGTCTTCCTCATCATCTTCATCCTCAATGATGAGAGCTCTTCTTTTCTTAGATGGAGCAACCATGGTCTCTTTCCCTTTTTTTTTTGCTGCCGAAAAGATTTGATGAGTTTTGACAAGGGTTTTCTCCTTGAATTTCTCCAACGCCTTGTTGAGTTCCTTCAGATGCATTTTAGACACCATTTTCAGTCCCACCATCATTTGATCACAAGATCGAACACATAGAATTCGTGGAGGCTGAACATTCAAATGTCTGAATAACTTTGTCACAAGAGCTGGATAAGGAAGTTGACCCTTGTCCTTCACCACTGCTCTATACATGTGGAACATAATAGTGTGAGGAAGAGAAAACTTTTTCCCAGCATTGATGGCATACATTAGCTTTGCTCTGAGTTTGAAACATCAGTCTTTGAAGTAGATTTTGGTCTGAGGCAATTAATCACAATCTTGTGAAGCAGAATGTTAAATGCACTCATCCTCGAGTAGGAAATCTTTTCCTCTGTCATTCTATCCTTAACAAGTTCCAACGTAGCACGAGCAATAGAGACATTGATAGATTGATATCTCCCTCTCTCAACCCCAATCACATCAGCCAACATATCTACATCCACCACATAGTCCTGATCTTGGACACTAAAAGAGAATCTATTCGCATCCAAGAAACTAAGATTCGAATAGAAATAAGCAGTGAGTTCAGCATAGGCTTCTGTAGAGTCAGAACAGAACTGTTCAAGTTGAAGAAGACCAAATTTTTCCCTTAAATTAATATTCATAGCATCAAGGAAATCAAAATCCACACTTCTAGAGTTTATCACCCCACACTTCAACAACTTAGAGTATATATGCTTTTGTTCCTCCGATCAAAACAAGTCTTTCCTTTTTCCTCGAATTTTTGCCGCAACACCCATTCTCGGTTGAAACTGACTGTACAACTTGTTATCATCATTCCCATCTATGTGATTCAGCCATCCAACACGAGGATCGATTGGAATATTTGCCATTGCTTGTTCTGCCGATCCAGCAGGGGAAATTCCCAACTGTTCCATTGTGCGTAAAAAGAAGGTTTCATTTTTGTGCCCTTTGTCTTTTAGAAATTCGTCAATGTAGTTCAAAGGAGTTCCACTCCTTTTCAAAGTGCGATAAAGCTTGTAGGTAAAAGAAGGCTTAAAGACTCTTACAGGTTCTGCATCTTCGATTATTTCTTCCTCTTCTTGTCGAGCAACCTCCTGTTGTCTGGATGGAGAAGATGGATGCTGCTGAGAATGTTGTGAGCTCTACTGCTGACTAGGAAACTCTTCTTCCTCGGTGAGATCAAAGTGCGTAGGCCCTTCACGCATTCGTTGTGGTCTCCTGTTTGCGATCCTCAAAGACTTCCTTTGAGACGACATCTTTCACAGTCTTTGAAAGATTCCAAACTTGACTTTCCCAAGAAAGATGACAACTTTTCGAAGATTAAACAAGAGAAGAAGACAGAAATGGAAGATCGGTGCTCTCTTAGGGTTTTTGAGAGTAAAGCGAAGAAGAAACAACAGTATATAAGACAGTCGAAGAGAGGCATACGGAACGTCATGAAAGAAAGTAAAAAGATGCATTTTAAAAAATAACTGCCTTTTTTAAAAGAAAATTAGATAATTGTCATTTCAAAAATAACTCTTTTTTCGAAAAGGAAACGTTGCAATAATCACGTCAATTAAAGATAGCAATAATCAAACACGGTTGAAGATCGTACCTTTTCGAGATGAGATTCGAGAGATAATAAAGTAACTTACGAAAGAAAAACTTGATCGTCTGAGTCTGGGTATCTTTAGACTTTCAGTCCTGAATCTGAATTTCCTCAGACTTTTAGATTTTGAGTCTTGAACGAATAGCTTCAAATTGATTTTTCTCCAAAGGTTTTGTAAAAATATCCGTCGGTTGGTTCTTTGAGTCAACAAACTGAATTGAAACTTCTCCATTCTGAACATGATATCTAATGAAGTGATATCGAATCTCTATATGCTTTGCTCTTGAGTGAAAAATTGGGTTCTTAGTGAGATTGATTGCGCTGGTGTTGTCACACTTGATTTCTGTGCATGAATCTTCAATTACAAAGTCTCTTAGCTGTTGTTTTATCCACAGAATTTGTGAATAACAACTCCCAAGAGCTACATATTCTGCTTCTGCTGTAGAGAGAGCTACTGTACTTTGTTTCCTTGAAAACCAAGATACTGTCATGTTTCCAAGTAGTTGACAGGTACCTGAGGTGCTCTTTCTATCAACTCTGCATCCGGTTAGGTCTGCGTCTGAGTATCCAAGAAGAGTAAAGTCTCCCTTTTTAGGATACCAAAGACCAAAGTTTGAAGTTGATGCAATATATTTGATAATACGCTTTGCAGCACTTAGATGAGATTCTTTAGGGTCTGCTTGAAATCTGGCACAAATGCAAACACTAAACAAAATGTTAGGTCTAGAAGCAGTAAGATAAAGAAGTGAACCAATGATACTCCTGTATAGCTTCTGGTCAACTTTCTTTCCTCCTTCATCTTTGTCTATCTTCAAAGAACTTGACATTGGTATATCAGGATTTTTGCAATTTTCCAGTCGAAACTTTTTGACAAGATCATTAGCATATTTTTCTTGATGAATAAAAGTTCATTCCTTCAGTTGTTTCACTTGAAGCCCGAGAAAGAAGGTTAACTCACCCATCATACTCATTTCAAATTCATCCTGCATAGACTTAGAGAATTTCTTGCACAAACTTTCATTAGAGGATCCAAAAATAATATCATCAACATATATTTGAACAAACAGAAAACTTTTGTTTTTTCTTTTGATAAACAGAGTGGTGTCTATTTTACCTTTTACAAAGCCGTTTTGAGTTAAAAACTTACTCAGCCTGTCGTACCAAGCTCGAGGTGCTTGCTTTAGACCATATAAAACCTTTTTCAGTCTGAATACTGAGTCTGGTTTCCTTGGGTCTTCAAACCCAGGTGGTTGTTCCACATAGACTTCCTCATGGATAAATCCATTCAGGAAAGCACTTTTGACGTCCATTTGGAATAATATGAAATTCTTATAACAAGCAAAAGCAAGTAATAATCTAATTGCTTCTAACTTTGCTACTGGTGCGTAAGTCTCGTCATAGTCTATCCCTTCTTCTTGCGTATATCCCTTGGCCATGAGTCTTGCTTTGTTTCTTACGACATTTCCTTTCTCGTTCATCTTGTTCCTGAAAACCCATTTAGCTCCAATAATAGTTTTACCTTTCGGTTTAGGAGTCAACTCCCAGACATCATTAATACTGAATTGCCTGAGTTCTTCTTGCATAGCTTCAATCCAACTTTCATCGAGATAAAGCTTCTTTTATGCTTTTGGGTTCTATTTCGAAATAAGAGCCACAAAGACTAGACTCTTCGCGCCTTTTGGATCTTGTGCGAATTCCTTCATTAATGTTGCTAATAATAAGATCTTTGGGATGACTGGACTTATGCTTCCAGTTGCTGGTTGATTTATCAGGTTGATGATCACTTCCTTCATTTAAATCTTCAATAATCACTTGTTGCTGGTCTTTCAAAGTCTGAGCTGCTTCTTGAGATTTAGACTTTGTAGAGTCTGGAGCAGGTTCAGATTCTTCAAGATGAGTCTGAATAGATTCATTTTGCATAAAATCTTGGAATTTGACATTCATTGATTCATCCACAGATTGAGTCTTCTTGTTGTAGACTCTGTAGGCTTTGCTTGTGGTTGAATATCCAAGGAAGATGCCTTCGTCTGATTTTTCCTCAAACTTGCTAACTCGATTATTTGCATTTTTCAATATAAAGCATTTACATCCAAATACATGAAAATATGAAACAATAGGCTTCTTTTCTTTGAATAACTCATAGGGGTTTTTTCTAGAATAGGCCTTAGAAAAACTCTATTAATAATATAACAGGCTGTAGAAACTACTTCAGCCCAAAATCGTGAAGAGATGTTACTTTCAATTAAAAGAGTTCTAGCCATTTCTTGAAGCGACCTATTCTTTCTTTCCACAACTCCGTTTTGCTCTGGAGTATATGGAGAGGAAAACACATGCTGAAAACTAGATTCATCACAAAATTTTGTAAAATCTTGATTTTCAAATAAACCTCCATGGTCTGTTCTTATACTTGAAATAACATACCATTTTTCATTTTGAACATTTTTAGCAAATTTTTCAAAGAGAAGGTTTCAGACTTACTTGCCAGGAAATATACCCAAGTAAATCGTGAGTAGTCATCCACAATTACTAGGCAATATTTCTTACCTCCAATGCTTTGAGTTCTGGTTGGTCCAAAAAGATCCATATGCAGAAGCTGCAGTACACGATTAGTGGAAACTTGATTTATTGGTTTAAATGAATTTCTTACCTACTTTCCCAATATGCATGGTGTACATATATCAGACTTTTGGTATGATAGATTGGGTAAACCACGAACAAGCTTCTTTGCTGAAATTTTGGCTATCTGCTTCATATTGATGTGTCCAAGCTTTCTATGCCATATGTTTGCTTCGTCTTGAATTGAGATTATACATTGCAATTCATCTGGTTTCACATCCAAGAGGTAGATATTTCCATGTCTTCGTCCCATGAATGACTGAGTAGAATCTTTACTGCTTCTTGAATATATTCCCTCTTGAAAGTTGATTTTGAAACCGGTATCACATAGCTGACTGATACTGAGCAGAATGTAGTTGAGTCCTTCCACTAAGGAAACATTGCTTATTGTGAGGTTTCTAATTTTTATAGTTCCAAATCCCACAATTCTTCCTTTGTTGTTTCCTCCAAATGAGACTTTTCCACCATTTACTTGAACGAGCTTTATGAAGCAATTTGAATCTCTTGTCATATGTCTTGAGCATCCACTATCCAGATACCATTTTACATTTTTCTTGATAGTGACCCGCACTTAAAAAAGAGACTCAAACTTTCTTTGGTACCCATAGTTTCTTGGGTCCATTGGTGTTAGTATGATATGCGATTTTTGCCCATACTTTCTTAATAGGTTTCCAAACCATAGGACATTCTTTTTCAAAATGATCTCGCACTATTGCACTTTGAACATCCGAGAGCATTGCGACCTACTTTTGGTTTTACAAAGATCTTTTAAAATGATTTTTGTAAGCGTCTCTTGAGGGTCTTTGCTTAATTATTTCCTTCACTTTAAGAAAATTAATTAAAGGAATAGTTTCCACAGTCATTCCCAAACCAGATTTATTGAAATAAGGTCTTTGTGCTAAAAGAATTTTCTCAAGTTTCTTAGATCCTATTGAAAATCTTTTTGAAATATTTGATATGTCATTTTTTAAAAATACATTTTCTTTTAAAAGATTATCTTCACTTTCTTTTAGAGAAGAAACATTCATGTCTAAACATTTCACATTTTCTTTCAAAACATTTTCCTGTTGTTTCAGTGTAGAGTTTTCTTTTTTAAGTTCGGAAATCCTTTTAAGAGAAGTCTTAAGACTAAAACACAACTCATCAATGTATTTAAAAACTTTAATAGGGATTTCAAAATTACTCATCTCAAATTCACTGTCTGAATCTGAGTCTGTCTTGGAGTTTGAATCTGAATCCGATTGTGCCATCAAATATATATTGGCATAATCATCATCACTTTCTTCACACTCTGTATCACTCTAGGTTTCGCTTTAAGAGCCTTTCGATACTTTTCAGCTTTTCCTTTCTTCTTCCTCGAAGAGGACAATTGGGTCCGATGTGTCCCTTTTTCTTACATTCAAAGCAGACTACATCTTTGTTTGATTCATCATCCTCAACAAACTTAGTCTGTTGCTTTTGAAAACTCTGTTTCTTTGGATTGAATCTTCTTCATTTTTTGTTCAGCTTTCTGAATCTTCTTATCATGAGAGCAAGCTCCTCATCATCCATATCGTCTTCAGAATCTGTAACATCAGAATCATCATTGGATTTTAATGCAATGGATTTCTTACCTTTAGGATCTTCGTCTTCATTGATCCGTTCCACTTCATAAGACTGAAGAGTCTCAACCAACTCATCAACAGATAGTGGCATGATTCTTTGTGTCTCTCTTATTGAGGTCTTTATATGATTCCAATCCTTGGAGAGTCCACGCAGTAGCTTGTTTACCTTCATGGGATCAGAAATTGGTTGACCTTGATTTTCAAGACCATTCACGATTTCTGTAAAACGACTAAACATGTCAGTTATAGATTCTCCTGATTTCATTTTGAAGGCTTCGTATTGACCGAGGAGAATGTTGATTCTGGTCTCTTTCACTCGATCGGTTCCTTAATAGGTAATATGTAATCTATCCCAGACTTCTTTCGCTGTAACACAAGAAGATATTCTATTATATTCAGTAGGTGACAAAGCACAATATAAAGAATAAATTGCTTTTGCATCAAGAGCTTGTCTCTTGATTATCTCTTCCTGAGTCATTTCACTAGACTCAACAGCTTTTTTTCCTCTCTCTGAGACAGATGCAGCTTTAGGAATGATTCCTTTTTCTACAACGTCGGAATGATTCCTTTTTCTACAACGTCCCATTCCAGAGGATCCTTTGATCTTAGGAACGCCTTCATCTTGTTTTTCCATATGTTGTAATCCTTTCCATCAAAGTAAGGCGGTATGGTATTGCTTTGCCCTTCTACCAGCCTTGGAGTTAACATACTAGCCATGGATCTTTAACTCGGAAGTAAAACACTTCAAACAAAGTGAGTACACAGGCTTTGATACCAATTGAGATAACTAGTATAAACACCTAGAGGGGGGTGAATAGGTGTAAAAGTAAATTCTCGAGATAAGAGAGCAATACTAAGCAGACAATAGAAATGAAGTTCTCATTTGGTTAACAAAACGAATTATGATAAAAGTAAAGCAAAGAGTAGGGAAGAGAAAATTGAACACAAGGTTTATAGTGATTCGGCTTATTCCAAGCCTATGTCCACTCTTCCGCACTGACAGCCCACCGGCTGGATTTCACTATGAACAAAAGAGTTGTTACAGCAAAGCTCTCCCTTGATTCCATAGAGTAGATACTCTACCACACTTCCTTAAGGTTTCTCAAAGATATAGACTCTCTTTTGCGTACAAGATTTCGCTCAACAAATGAATTGACTAAGAACAAAGAGCTTCAGACTTTGGAATTCTTCTATCGTGCACACACTCGAACAACTGGAACGTCTTCCTTATATACTCCTTTATGCCATCATACCCGTTGGCACTTACCAAAGGAATTCTTCCAATCTACCCGTTGAATGGAATCAATTAAGAAGATCATTCGAGCTATTTAAAGAACATGTTGATAGCCCATCAATCCTGCTCGCCCATACAATCAGGATCTCGGTTTCCATAAGTAGAACCTTTCAAGTATACTTCGCCAATCATCGGATCCTTAATCTCTAAATCAATCATGATCAAATAAAGGATTCCGTTATGTCATATCCAGCCAAGAGATCTTCTCCAGTCGATAAGGTCAAATCCTTAATGAAACAGCCAGTTCTGGATAGCCCTTCTTCGATGGATTAGAAACTGTTAATGAGAATAGACTTTGAGTCTTGAGTCTGGCAGTCCGGAGGTCTTCAGACTTCAAATAGTAGAGTCTGCAAATCTTCAAACAGGAAGATTTCTCCAACAGATTATATTGGACTTCAGTGGAAATAGATTCTTAGAGCCGATTCCAGTTGGTTTGAGTGATCTTTTCATTGAGCTAACTGCCCTTGTTTTGAGCAAGCATAATTTGTCTGGCAAGTTGCCATTTTGCTCAAAGGTTTGCTGAGTTTGTAAGTCGTTGCTTTACAGGAGAGCAAGCATGTTATGCAGTGATGTCCGTGAAGGGTTTAAGTAGTTTGGTTCTCTAATTGTACAGTTCAAGAGAAGATGGATTCAGTTTGTCTTTTCCACATTAGACAAGAGCTATGGTGGCATTCATGCTTCTGCTGGTGTTTGCTTACCCCCTCGAAGGATGTAATCATCCCCTTCTCACCGCCTTCATTCAATCCTCATCATGCACGATCGCCGCTATTGCCGAACCATCGTTCTGGCCGAGGTGTAACATGCCGGTTGCCTCACGTACACGCCACCGAATCATCGCGCCCAATTGCGACACTTTGCTTTGGAGGCTCACGGCATAAGGAACAAAATTATTTATTCATAACGAAAATCACTGTTTCTCTTTATATGTTGATTACTAACAAAGCAAATGGTGTTTCTTATATCGTCTATCATCTATGTAAACCAAGGTTATTATTTTCATTTATTTGTAAATGCATGCATGCCACTACTCATATTCTTCTGGACAAAACTTGTACAAAGTAGCTTCCTACTTTTCTGTTTCCTCGCGAGTTTTGTTTTCCATACTTCTTTTCCTTCAATTCTTTTTCACATTCTTCATCCCTTCCACGGCTGTCCTAGATGATGTTGCCTTTTGAACAACTTCAGATTTTATATTTCTAGTAGGTATGCAGAAATGATTTGTTCTATAAATAATTAAAAGAAGAAGAAGAAGAAGATATTCTAACCTATCAAAGTTTTCCTCAATGTTTTCTGCATAGCAACATTCGTAATTGGGACACACCATTTGTCACGATATTTCTAATGTACAAGTACAAAAGAAGGCACTTAGCAATGAACAAGTGAGAGTGCTAGTATGAACACCTAGATGGGGTAAATAGGTGTATAAAATAAACCTTGGCAAATATATGCGGAATAAAATAAATTTCAAGTAAAATAAAGGAGTTAGGGAAGAGAATAAGAACACAAGATTTATAGTGGTTCGGCTTAATCCAAGCCTACGTCCACTCTCCCACACTAACAGCCTTTTTGGTTGGATTCCACTATGCAATCAACAAGAGATTACAACTTCGAGTGCAAACACTTAGTAGATCACACTATCTCACTAAGTCACTCTTTTGGTATTTCTCTCACGATCACAAACGTTTAAGCTCTCAAGAGACAAGTATATGATCGAAAGTCGCTCAGACTTTGGAATTATAATTTCTACGCTCTGTCTCTTACTTGCTCATCGGTCCATGATCTCCTTAAATACTCCTCCACTTCCAAACTACCCGTTGGACAATATCCCGGAGAATCGTCTTCCAATATACCCATTGGACAGCTCTGTATCTAGAAGATTTGGTAGCCGTTGAGTGAGAAAGGTAAAATCCCAAATTGATTCCGATCGCCCATACAAACGAAATCTTGGTTTCCATAAGTAAAGCTTCTTCGTATAGAAAGTTTTTGTCTTCAAGATCCAATTGTCAATCAAATAGATTGAATCAATCAAATTAATCTTGATGTGGAATCCAAACCAGATCACTAGCCGTTGTATGATTGGGCTTGAGTTACGATTCATCGAATGATGTAAAGTCTCGAGTGCGATAGACTTTACAATCTGAGTCCAACATATTCTCGCTTCGAACAGATTTAGCTTTAAGGTCTCGTACCCGGTTCGGCTTCAAGATAGAGTCTCGTCTTCCGGTTCGGCTTCGCATAGAGTCTCGTCTTCTCGGTTCGGCTTCAATAGATAGAGTCTCTGTCTTCTCCGGTTCATCATTCACGTTCGATGCCTGAATTTGTCGAATGAGCAGACTTCGATGTAGAGCGACTTTGACACTAAAGTTTGGCGTCTTCGACTTTGACACGAAGTCCGGAAATCTTCGAATATACTTTGGACATATGTTCCGTTCGATCTTATGGCCGTCTTCGACTTTGACAATATCCTTTACATGTTCTATTATCTGCATGGTCTTTTCCTTAACCATTAAACATGTTAGTAGCCTTTGATTTATTTTGTCATCTTCAAAACATCATAAGGGATTTCCCTAACAATCTCCCCCTTTTTGATGATGACAAAAAAATCTCTGAATATGCATATTTGTAAACATGCTTTTAAAAATATTAATTTAAATCAAAGGATATCATAAGATAGCAAATAGATTGAGCATGATAATATATAGAAAAATAATCGCAGCTCAATATTATGCAATAAATAATATCAATCAATCAACACATATGCATATTCATATTTCAATCAATCAACACATATGCATATTCATATCTTCTCCCCTTTTTTGTCATAATCAAAAAGCGATAATAATGGATTCACATAGAGAATGATAACAAATATCTTGCATGAATCACAATTTCCAAAAATCAGCTTTTATCGAATATTAAAGATATGCAATATAGCTCACTTTGATTATATCAGCAAATATCCAATAAAAATCACGGATGCATCATGAAATTCACGTACACTTTTTGTCATAATAAAATGATAATATCAGTAAGAGATTTGTTAATGACAAAAGGTAATAAAAGATGCACTAACCGGATTTTTTTTTTTGAATAAATTCTGACACATTTACCTTTCCTTCCATCCATAATAAGATCACGATCAATCCAAAAAGATTTGTTCATAATTGATCAAAGCTCCCCCTCAATTTGTTGCCTTTTTGAGATGATCACGATTTTTTTCCTTTTCTTTTGGATTTGATTTCTCCCCCTCGATTTCCTCATCGGATTCTGAGTTTGTGTCTGAGTCAGACTCTGATTCTGAGTCTGTGTCTGAGTCAGACTCTGATTCTAAATGTGCCATCAAGCATAAATTTCCTTTTCATCAAAATATGGTGGTCTTGTGTTGCTTTGCCCTTCCATAAGTCCTGATGCCAATATACTAGCCATAAAGAATCTTTAGCTCAAAAGTAAAAACACTTTTATAAACCGAGCACTTGGCTTTGATACCAATTGAGAGTGCTAGTATGAACACCTAGAGGGGGTAAATAGGTGTATAAAATAAACCTTAGCAAATATATGCGGAATAAAATAAACTTCAAGCAAAATAAAGGAGTTAGGGAAGAGAATAAGAACACAAGATTTATAGTGGTTCGGCTTAATCCAAGCCTACGTCCACTCTCCCACGCTAACAGCCTTCTTGGCTGGATTCCACTATGCAATCAATAAGAGATTACAACTTCGAGTGCAAACACTTAGTAGATCACACTATCTCACTAAGTCACTCTTTTGGTATTTCTCTCACGATCACAAACGTTTAAGCTCTCAAGAGACAAGTATATGATCGAAAGTCGCTCAGACTTTGGAATTATAAATTCTGCGCTCTGTCTCTTACTTGCTCATCGGTCCATGATCTCGTTAAATACTCCTCCACTTCCAAACTACCCGTTGGACAGTATCCCGGAGAATCGTCTTCCAATATACCTATTGGACAGCTCTGTATCTAGAAGATTTGGTAGCCGTTGAGTGACAAAGGTAAAATCCCAAATTGATTCCGATCGCCCATATAAATGAAATCTTGGTTTCCATAAGTAAAGCTTCTTCGTATAGAAAGTTCTTGTCTTCAAGATCCAATCGTCAATCAAATAGATTGAATCAATCAAATTAATCTTGATGTGGAATCCAAACCGGATCACTAGCCGTTGTATGATTGAGCTTGAGTTACGATTCATCGAATCTGGATGTAAAGTCTGAGTGCGATAGACTTTATAATCTGAGTCTGAACATATTCTGCTTCTGAACAGATTTAGCTTTAAGGTCTGTACCCGGTTCCTTCAAAGATAGAGTCTGTCTTCCGGTTCAGCTTCAAGCATAGTCCTCCTCTTCCGGTTCAGCTTCAAAGATAGAGTCTATCTTCGATTCATCATTCACGTTCAATCTGAATTTGTCGAATGAGCGACTTCGATGTAGAGCAGATTTTGACACTAAAGTCTGGCAGTCTTCAGACTTTGACACAGAAGTCTGGAAATCTTCAGAATATACTTTGAACATATGTTCCGTTCAGTCTTATGGTCGTCTTCAGACTTTGACAATATCCTTTACATGTTCTATTATCTACATGGTCTTTTCCTTAACCATTAAACATGTTAGTAGCCTTTGATTTATTTTGTCATCTTCAAAACATCATAAAGGATTTCCCTAACAACAAGAACATCGAAGAATTTTTGCAAGCTCATAACAACTCTGTACCCATAAGGTACTCTTACTCAATTTATGAAGATCACCACAAATTTTAACCACAAACTAGGTGAAGGGAGTTATGGTTCCATGTACAAAGGGATGCTTGGAAGTGGCAACATGATGGCCATCAAGATTTTAAAGTATAAGATTTTATCAGTGAAGTGGCTATTATAATAAGAATTCACCATGATAATGTAGTGCAACTCTTTGATTTTTGCTTTGAAGGCTTGAAACAGGTTCTCATGCATGATCTCATGCCAAATGGATCCTTGGATAAGCACATCTTCATTGAAGAAGGTGATAAGTTTCTTGATTACATGAAAATATATGAGATCACTCTTGGGGTGGTGAGATGAATTGTATACTTTCTTGGGGATATAATAGATGACAATAGTTGCACTTTAGTGTATAAAATTAACCTTGACCTTTGGCCTTCAATGAGCAAATTCTCATAAATGCTTGAAGGAGATATTAGTAAACTTCAAATGCCTCCCAAATTGCTTATTTACCCACCAGATGAGATGAGCTGGTGAAAAATGACAAAGCCGAGATGGAACTAGAAACATTTTCAACTTCATTAAATGATCCTACAATTTCCACTAGTTTTCTATTTGGAGATAACAATGATGTTTAGAGAACCATCCATAATTTGATTGGAAAAGCTTGTATACTTGTTATAATCCCCGCAACTTAGGATGATGTTAGGAGGGACTTATTTTTGAGATTGTGTTCTTCTAGCTCTTAGGTTAATGTTGAGTCCTTGGAATTCATATGGTTTAACTCTCTTGCATCCTCCTTCAACAGGATAAACAAATTGGCAACAAAGCAATGACAAAAACGGTGAGGAAAGGTGATAGACATCAAGAATTTTCCTTCCTCATAATGTGATTAAGGGCTATTCAATTTAAAAGCTAACTAAAACATGCGATCTTGCTACTTAACAGGCCACGGTCGGTGTATAATTTGTCGATATCAAGAACTGCTGGCTTCAACTTATAAATTCATTTTTGGAGAAAATATACATGTATCCGTTTTACAAAGTAAACACTACTCATCTATGTAAGAAATAACTCTTATCAAAATGGAAAAAGGAAGGTCCTAGATGGAACAATTCTATGAAGCTTATTTTAAAAAGAAGCTGATTGTAGCTTGATTCAAGTGAAAAATAATGTTCACAAGTTCTATGTGGGTGATCTATCACGAACTGGACCGATTGGCTAGTCAAATAAAGAAAACGGGTAATGTTTTGAATTTGTTCTTAATGATGTGGAGGAGGGACAAAAGGAACAATATTTGCTCCAGCACAGCGAAAAAAATTGCTGTTGTTTTTGGCCTTACAAGTACTCCAGTCCGAAATCTGTTGGGGTGTTTAAGAATCTCCACATTTTGCGGAGATTGTCATTCTGTGATCAATATCTCCATGGCAAACAGAAGATATATGGTCGTAAGGGATGCAAACCGGTTCCACCATTTTACGGACTAAACATGCTCATACAATGATTACCGGCCACAATGCTTCTTAAATTGTCTCATTCATTGTGTAAATTGAATCTCCGTTTTTGATTCTCCTTTCTTTCTATGTTACTTGAACTGGGATTCTATTATTTCCCTAGCAAGCCCAACAATGTAAATATTATGTCCTGAAATTTATATAGATTTCGCACTCCTACTGTCGAGAGACCAAGCAGAAGACCTCAAATGAAGCTTGCAATCTTTCAGCAATATGATTCATGGAATCGAAAACAGTCACGCTTTGCCTTTGGATTTTTTTGGAGTGTGCTGTTTTCGGACACCGCATATTTATGTTCTGTTCTATCCTGGGCGTTCCCAACAGGCAGTCCTGATGCCCCATAATTCATTCATTGGCCGAATATTATGTATGATTTTGTTTTGGAAATTTTGCTCGTAATGGCTCTGATTTTTTTTTTTTTTGGGCCAATGACTCTGACTTTTAGTTAGTCTACATTTTCGGATGTGGCAATTTCTTGTGCTTTATCTTCAACTATGCGAGTTCATGCCATAAGTTGCTACAACATTTCCCAAATTGCTTCAGAGTGGATAAATTTAGGAAATTGGCGATGAGAAGAAACAAGAGCAGCTTTCGTGGGCAAACACTGGTTTAAAACCGAGAGGCATGATCCTGGAGGGGTTCATGCAATGATCAAGCAATCGCAAGTATTGCATCTACTTTTTGCTGAGGAAAATGTTTTCTGTCAAATGGGGCATCGTTCCTGCTGTACATCTTAGCTCCATATTGTTCCTCTGCAAGGCTTTTACTATTACAGCATTTGGACTAGTCAGAGCAGGGGAAAGCAACAGGTACTCGTTACTAGTTTCCCCTTAGCAAATGGCTGCATGTAATCTAAAGCTTTTCGACTACAATGCGCACCTTAACTGTCATGTTGTTGCCGGCAATGTGTTTTATCAGCGGTAGCAATATGATCTTCTAAACATACAATTCCTATCAAAAGAATACTCATGCCCTCTGAAGCAAGAGTTGACGAGGTGAATTACATTATGCTACACCTCATGCCATAAGCCTAAAAAGCCACTTGCACCCTCGAATGATGCATATATTTAAAGGAGGGCAGATGACAGGATGCAGAAATTTAAGTAATGTCCACCAGCATGTAATTTGAGTTAAGAATCCTATAAAGTAGGTGAGTAGCTTTAAGATGAATTGAGTTTCTTACTCATTCTCGAGGTTTTTCACGCTCACTGGAGAATCATCCTGACGAGAAAGACTACTCGTTGTGACAGGAGGCTGTAGAGCTGTCTCTTTCAGTTCCATTGACATTCGTTGCTCCACTGCATCATGAAAGGAGGGCTAGAACCATTGAAATCTCACGTAACGAAGTGTTCAAAGTACGACAACCAGACCTGCCCAATGGATGGCAGAATTCATAGGCTGAACTTCAAGGTCTACATGAACCGACTTCCAGAAGCAAATAATAACGAACAGATGGCCTCACTTAGGAGGGGACTCGACAAGAGGCTCAAGTTATTGGAGGAGATTCATCGAAAAAGGTCTCTGAGTCAAAGGTGGGTAAAGGACAATTTGGGCCTACATTGCATATCACTTCCTCTTGCGAAGGAGCTGACTATTGACGCAGCGATGTACTTACAGATTGCTCCTCGTCATCGTGAACTTCCTCCATCACAATGTAGTAAATACAGGTACGGATTCTATGCAAGATCTCTTTGTTTTTCTCCATATTGAGAAAGCTAAAGTGCTAGATACAAGCGTCTCTGCTTATTCTTTAATTCTGCAACATTTTCACATCTGCTCCGTGGACAAAAATCGGCTCTTGCTGGAATTTCCTGGTCATATAATGTCTAGAGCTTTGGGATTCTCTTCTCAGTTTTTATGTTTTCTTTACATACTTCTATATTTGAGGAAAGATAGCGTAATTGATGCTAATTCGACATTTTCCACGGTTAGCATAGTTAGCATAGTAACAGGCGAAGAGAAAGAACTGATAAGCGGTGGGAAAATTACGGAGTACTCATACTTTTTACCGTCATTTCTCAGCCTGACCATTTACTCATATCGATTTAAAAAAATCAGTTTGGCGGGGAACCACGAGGAAAACAATTCTTTACAAAGGCCATTTGAGAATTTATCTAAAGATGATGGAACGAAATGCTTGGCGAAATGATAAATAAAGCTTCCGAGCCAACATTCTCAGTGGTTTGTGTAGATTATCATGTTCAGCATAAACCTCAATAGAAAGGCCAAATAAAACATCTCTCCAAACTATTTGATGTAGCAATGCTATGTCCTTGGACACAAATAATAAAATCTCAAGTTGATCTAGATATTGAGTTTCATCTTTTCTGGAGATAGAGATCTTTCGATAAGTTCTGGGACTTTGCTCGTTCAAAATATCATCACGATATTGCATGTTCTTTACTTACTTGCAAATTCTTAAAGGTGAAAAATTGAACGGAGCATAAAATTTCGTAGTTTTTTGATTAAATCCACCAACTTGTTCTTTTGGGAATACATAAATGTTGAAAATGGAAAAAAAATTCTCCTTGTTTGCAATGATTTGTTACTTGTTTTTGACACTCAAATAGGTTAAAATTTACGATGCCTTAATCTGCAGAAATATAACCATCAGACTAAAATACAATGAGAACTCATATACAATCAAAGTAGAATATAGGCTTGGGCATAAGAGCTAAACTATTGGAATTATTAGCTGCTCTATTTGGCTAAAGATTAAGAACCACATCAACATTTTTGTTCATATCCTCATCATCAACTCGCCACAAAGTTCTCTCTTAAAAATCCCATCGAACTAAAAAGCATATTGTCCTTCCCCCAGTCGCAATCAAACATAAAATATTTGGTTCCGAAGCTGAGAAAGAAAGAGGGAAGCTCCCCTTAATTTCAAACGTCTCTGCTTCCCATTCTGTAATAATTCTTTTCAAGATCCTGAACTGAAGATTTTTGGGTCCGTCCAGTAAGGCTTTTTCAAGCAGAGCATTGTAAGCATTGAAATGGTTGAGTCGGGATTTACTTGTGTTGCGTTGCCCCTTGAATGGCCGAGCTTTAGCACATTGTCTACTGTGTCCTGGGCACGATGCTCTTAGTCATATACACACTTGTCACATTTGCAACTAATTTACCTCTCGGACCACCATGCCTCAAAGCATCAAAGAGATGCTCAAGACTCAAAAGGGGAATATAGTAAATGTTTTTAAAAGGTTTCAAGAATAAAAATGAGAAAACAGCCAGTTTGATTAAGGCAATAGTTCAGCTACGTGCTGACAGGAACTTATATACATCCTATTTTCTGATAAATTTACAACTTGTATCTTGTACATAAAGTACAGTCATTATCTTAGCCTTCTTAACGAGCATCATGAAGAACGCGCTAATATAGTTATTTCAATGTCATTCCCTTTTATAAGCTCAAAAGTAAAGCGACATATGATGTGACATCCTGAAATTCGACCCCGTTTCGATAAAGTGAAATGGGCGTTTCGTCGGCGTCTTTGGGCGCTTTTTCTCTCTCGAGGCTGATCACTCACGAGTTAACTAACCTATTGGGTGAAGCCGTTAAGGGATGTATCGGCCGTAAAATCCCTAAAAGCTACCTAATTGGTTGGATTGAGCTAAAATCACGTCTGATCAATTTTTAACCACGAAATTGAATTCGATTTCGGGAATCGAATTTTAAGCGCGTCATAATTCTTATTTTTAGGATCCTGTCTCATCGCTCGTCAATTTATTGACGAGTCCGAAATTTCATTAAAGAAATTATCGGAAGAAATTTGAAGACCAAAAGGAAAATAGAAAGGAAAAGGAAAAGGAAAGAGAAAAGGAAAAATAAAATAAATAAATGTGTATTTTATTTTCCCTTTCTCTTCCTCTCTCTTCTTTTTCCTCTCTCTCCCTCTCTTTTCTTTTCTTTCTTTTTCTCTTTTCTTTCTCTCTCCTCACCCCTTTTTCCTCCCCCATTCGTGCGGACCACCTTCCCCCTCCCCCACCGACTCCTCTCTTCTCTCTCCTCACTTTGACTAGTCAATCCTCATCCTCTCTCTCTCTCTCCTTTCTCTCTTATCTCTCCTCTCTCCTCCCTCTTCTTTCTTCCCCCTCACGACAGAACCAGCTCTTCTTCTCCTTCTTTTCTTCGCGTGCGAACCAGGAGCTCGGAGATCGCAGCTCGCCGAGAACCGCTCGCCGCTCGTCCCGCCGCCGCACCGCCACACCGCCGCGCCGCGCCCGTGCGCCCGCCGCCGTCCCGCCGTCCGTGCACGCTCAGGCCACGCGAACCAGCCCTGTTTCGCCTCTGTTCCGCACCGACCAGCCACCGTTCGGCCACCTCCGGCCACCGCCTAGCCCCGCCGGACCTCCCCCGCGACCCCTCGCCCTCCGCCGGCTTCCCCTCGCCGCCCTAGCCGCCGGAGCAGCCCCGATCGGCTCCGTCCAGCATGCCCACGGAGTGGGTATCCAGCGCTTCGGGCCCGCTTTTGGGCAGTTTCCGGGCCCCGGATCCGCGAGTCGCTTTGGAACAATCGTTCCTCGCGTCGCCGCCGTCGGATTGATCCGATTTGCGCGCGATTTGGTGAGTAATCTCACTAATCCATGATTAGTGGCTAATTATGCTTAAGGTTGGTTTAGATTTAATTAATTATGTTTAGGTTGTTAGATTAGATTAAATTAGCAATTATTAGCCAATTGTGATGCGAATTAGATAAATTGAATGTGTAATTAGCAAGTAGACATGGTCTACTATTTATTGGAAGTGCCTCGGGATTTTTCTCGACCCTTAGTGGGCTCCAATTAGGCTTTTTGGGCCTAAGTGGATTTTTTAGTATTTAAATATTAATTTTCGGAATTAAATTAAATAATTATTTATTTTCCGAAAATTCAACTGAGATGGCCTGGAACCGGAAAATTATGCTGATGACCGTGGTGAAGTCCGTTAGTTTAATCGGGCTTTATTTTGAGCTAAATTGAATTTTTAATAATAATTATTTAATTTTCGAAATTAATAAATTATTTATTTATTTTTCGGAAATTAAGATTTTGATGGCCGACGACCGAAATCTCGTGCTGATCGTCATGGCGTAGTCCGTTTATTTATTTGAGCTCCACGTTGTATGGAATTGAATAAATTGTGATATTTTAGGGATTTACCCTAAATTGATTGGAATTGATTGAGATTGAATTGTTGATTGGTAAATGGCCAAGTATGTTGGCCAAGTATGTTATTTAGTATTTATAATGCTTTGTTGAGTTGATTTAATTATTTGATTGAGAAATCGTTGGCATTGGTTATCGGTATTGAAAGTAGATTGGTAATCACTTGAAAGAGGACACGTGGGCTCGGTGAATTGGAATATCACCTGGAGAATATACGTGAGTTCAGTAGTTGAATATATTGAATTGTTTATGTTGGCTCTGTGATGAATATATCACCTTGGCGAAAAGACGCCCGAGAGCATATTGAATTGTTTATGTTGGCTCGTGATGAATATATCACCTTGGCGAAAAAAGACGCCCGAGAGCATATTGAATTGTTTATGTTGGCTCATGATGAATATATCACCTTGGCGAAAAGACGCCCGAGAGCATATTGAATTGTTTATGTTAGCTCTGTGATCGTGTATCACCTTGGCGAAAAAGACGCCCGAGAGCATAGTAAAGTGTTCACTGTACGTCACCTTGGCGAATCGACGCCCGAGAGCATTGATGGAGCTCTGTGACTAAGTGTAGGCATTTAAAAGGGCACGTGGCTCGGTGATCTGATGTGTCACCTTGGTAAGTGAGTACCTTAGAGAATGCACGTGGGCCCGGGCATCGTAAAAAGGACACGTGGCTCGGTGGCTTGATGTACCACCTTGGCGAAGAGGTCGCCTTAGAGAATGCACGTGGGTCCAAGGTTTGAGGCACGTGGACTCGGAGACTTGGAAGGTCGTCCTGGAGAATGCACGTGGCCTAGCTTTTAAATATCCCATAGTGGGGATTGATTTGCATGACATGTAATCGACTGGTTCGATTTGTTTGAAGTGAATGGGTGTTTATTATGAATTGTACTGACTTGCAGGTGGGATTAGAGGCCAAGGTAAGTCCTCTGTCCTGTGCGTGTTTAGGCAGCCGATAGTATATTGGTTTACTAATCGGGCTTAGTGGGGTAGAACTCGCTGAGACGTAGTCTCATCCCAGTTTGGGGAAAACCATTTCAGGACCCCGCTGAAGAGCTGAGGAGGAGAAGTCCGAGAAGGAGAACTCGGAAGTGAGATTTGAGGAGAAGGATTTTTGGAAGAAGAAGATAATCTTGAGAGGGGCCTTGAGTACGGCCCAGTTCGTCTAAGTTTCTGTCTTCTTTTGAGATCTCCATTTTAAAGTGAATAGTAATGAAGCGGTTTTTGTTTTGTATAAAAGTTTGGTTATAAATTTCAATGTGAAAAATATGGCCCTGCTTTTCTATCCCATCGTTTTATTGTCTGGGGATTTTAACTGCTTCCGCATGTGCTTAATAAATGAAAGGGTCGGCGATACATTGTCCTGGGATATCGCATTATAAAATCGACCAAGTGAGAAGGATGTGTGCGTGCTCGAGGATCGGGGCGTGACATATGATAGGACAAAAGTCTTATAACTAATTAAATTTAGAAATGAGAAAGCATGATTCTCGTGGGTTGGCAAAAAACAAGTCCGTCCACTCTTCCTGCTTTCTTACTTTTGAACTCTCTTTTTGCGCATGGTGCAATAAAATAAATCAACCTCTATCAAATCTTGTTTAATAGTCACGACGAAGTTTTCTTCCGCATCTAGATAGCTTTTTTAAATAAAATTGGTTCATTGTATCAATCCAACAAAGTTAAATAGAAGTGGAGATCAAAAGAGATATTGTTAGTTTGAAGTGATAACATTGATTGCACGCACTAATCACCAATCTACAGCAAAGGCTATCGGGGCTGCTTTTGTCTCAATGATTCTTTAAGCATGTCTCCCTTATGATTCTGGCTAATAACGATATTGTTGGAGAAATCTTTCCAGAGTCTTTTGAAGCTGACAAAACGTTTCTATCAGTCTAAAGTCTGGATATTCGGAGACCGAAGATTAAAGTCTCAAGACTTTATTATTTCAAGACTCAAGACTCAAGACTCAAGACTCAAGATTATTCTCACCGAGTCTTTCTAATCCAAAAGTAGTAAAGGAAATCCAGAGCCGAAGCTTATGGTTGAGGATTCGATCCTATCCTCCGGAAAAGATCCCTTGGTTGGATAAACATCTCGGATTCTTTGTTTGGTCTTATCTAGATCGATTGAAGATCCGATGGTTGTCGAAGTATTCTTGGAATGTTCTATTCTTGGAAACCAAGATCCTGATTGTATGGGCGAACAGGATTGATGGGCTATCGCCAAGTTCCTTAAATAGCTCGAATGATCTTCGTGATTGATTCCGTCCAACGGGAAAATTGGAGGAATTCCTTTGGTAAGTGCCAACGGCTATGATGGCATAAAGGAGTATAAAAGGAAGACATTCAAGTTGTTTTAAAGAGTGTGATCGATAGAAAAATTCCGAGTCTCGAAGATCCTTGATTATTAGTCGATACTATTTGAGCGAAATTGTATACACAGAGAGTGTTCATTTCTAGTGACACCTTGAGAGTGTGGAAGATCGTCTACACCAAGAAGTCAAGGAAGATCATCACTGTAACATCTCTTTGTTCATAGTGGAATCCAACCAATTGGTTGTCAGTGTAGAAGAGTGGACGTAGGCTTGAAACAAGCCGAACCACTATAAACCGCGTGTCAAATTCTCTCTTTCCCTTACTCAGTCTTACGATTGTTTTTTAATTGCTGCAAATCGTTTATCTATCTAAGTAGTGTGTAATTATCAAAAGAAAAATCTTTTATACCTATTCACCCCCTCTAGGTAATCGTACTAGCTATATCAATTGGTATCGAGCCTCGTGTTCTTACTCTATTTGAAGTGTTTTATTTCGAGTAAAAGATCCATGGCTAGTATGCTAGCATCGGGGCTAGTGGAAGGTCAAAGCAATACCCCGCACCACCCTACTTCGATGGAAAGGATTACAACATCCGGAAGAACAAGATGAAAGCTTTCCTACGATCTAAGGATCCTCTGGAATGGGATGTTGTGGAGAGAGGAATCACTCCTACTTGTTGCATCGCATCCGAAAGAGGGAAAGAAACTGTTGAGACCAGGCGGAATGTCTCAAGATGAGATAAACAAGAGACAAGCACTCGATGCAAAAGCAATTTATTCTTTATATTGTGCTTTGTCACCAACCGAATATAACAGAATATCTTCTTGTGTCACAAAAAAAGAAGTCAGGATAGATTACATATTACCTATGAAGGGACGGGCCGAGTGAAGGAGACCAGAATTAATATTCTTCTTGGTCAATACGAAGCCTTCAAAATGAAACCAGGAGAATCTATAACCGACATGTTTAGCCGTTTTACGAGATATTGTCAATGGACTTGATAATCAAGGACAGAAAATTACCGATCCTATGAAGGTGAACAAGTTGCTTTGAGAGGACTCTCCAAGGATTGGAATCATATAAAGACTTCAATACGATAGACGCAAAGAATTATGCCATTATCTGTAGATGAGCTGATTGGAACTCTTCAATCTTACGAAGTGGAGCGAATCAATGAAGACGAAGATCCAAGAGGTAAGAAATCCATTGCATTAAGATCTAATGATGATTCGATGATACTGATTACGAAGAAGATCGGATGATGAGGAGCTTGCTCTTATGATAAGAAGATTCGAAAGCTGAATAGAAAAGGAAGAAGGTTCAACTCAAGAAAACAAAGTTTTCGAAACAAGAAACCAAGTTTGTTGATGAAGAACCAAACAAAGATGTAGTCTGCTTCGAATGTAAGAAAAAGGGACACATCGTACCCAACCGTCCTCTTCGAAGAAGAAGAGAGGAAAACCGAAAAGTCTCGAAAAGCTCTCAAAGCCGAAACCCGGAGCGATACGAGTGTGAAGAAAGTGATGAGGAATATGCCAATCTGTGTCTAATGGCACAATCGACTCGACTGGATCGATTCTGGACGGTGAATTTGAGGTAAGTGATTTTAAAATTCCTGTCAAAGTCTCTAAATATATTGATGAATTATGTTTCGATCTTAAGACTTCTCTCAAAAAGATTTCCGAACTGAAAAGGAAAACTCAGCTTTAAAACAAAAGGAAAATATTTTAGAAGAAAAAGTGAAAAGTCTAGACTTGAATGTTTCTACTCTTAAAGAGAATGAAGATAAACTTTCGAAAGAAAATGCTTTCTTGAAAACCGACTTATCAAATATTTCAAAGAAATTTTCAATAGGGTCTGAAAAACTCGAGAAAGTTCTTTCGGTTCAAAGACCTTACTTCAACAAGTCTGGTTTAGGAATGACAAAGAAAAACAATCCCTTTGATTGATTTTCCGAAAGTAAAAGAAAGAATCAAGAAAAGACCATCGAGAGAAGCGTACAAAAATCATTTCAAAAGGTTTTTGTAAAGTCTCGTAGGTCGAAATGCTCTAAGGTGTTCAAAGTGTAACAGTCAAGATCACTTTGAAAAAGAGTGTCCTATGATCCGAAGCCTGTTAAAAGGGTATGGCCTAATAATGCTTATCCTACTAACACCAAAGGACCCAAGAAAATTTGGGTACCAAAGAAAGCTTGAGACTCTCCTTTGATTACGTGTCTCTATCAAAAAGAAGGTAAAATGGTATCTTGACAAATGGATGCTCAAGACACATGACAGAGACTCAAATTGCTTTATAAAGATTGTTCAAGTAAATGGTGGAAAAGTTTCATTTGGTGGAAACAAACAAAGGAAGCATTGTGGGATTTGGAACTGTTAAAATTGGAAATCTCACAATAAGCAATGTTTCTTTAGTGGAAGGACTCAACTATAATCTTCTCGATTAGCCAACCGTGTGATACTTGGGTTCAAGATCTCTTTTCAAGAAGGCATATGTTCGGAATAAGCAAAGACTCAACTCGCCTCTTTCATGGGTCGAAGGCATGGAAATATCTACCTTCTTGATGTAAGACCAAATGAAACGCAATGTCTCATCTCAATTCAAGATGAAGCGGTCTTATGGCATAGAAAGCTTGGCCATATCAACATGAAGCAATTAGCCAAAATCTCATCAAAGAAGCTTGTTCAAGGTCTACCAAAATTACCTTATCAAAAGTCTGACTCATGCATACCATGTATTCTGGGAAAACAGGTAAGAAATTCATTTAAGCATATAAAACATATCTCTACTAATCATGTTCTCCAGTTGCTGCATATGGATCTCTTTGGACCAACAAGAACCCGAGCATTGGAGGTAAGAAATATTGTCTAGTAATTGTGGATGATTACTCTCGTTTTACACGGTATATTTTCTTGCAAGTAAGTCGAAACCTTTTCGTACTTTGAAAAGTTTGCTAAAAAGGTTCAAAATGAAAAAGGATGTGCTATTTCAAGTATAAGAACAGATCATGGAAGTGAATTTGAAAACCAAAACTTTACAAAGTTTTGTGATAAATCTGGTTTTAATCATGTATTTTCCTCTCCATATACTCGAACAAAATGGAGTTGTGGAAAGAAAGAATAGATCTCTTCAAGAAATGGCTAGAACACTTTTAATTGAAAGTAAAATTTCTTCTCGATTTTGGGCTGAAGCCGTTTCAACAAAGATGTTACATCATCAATAGAGTCTTTCTAAGACCCATTTTAGAGAAAACCCCCTATGAATTATTCAAAGGTAAGAAGCCTATTGTTTCATATTTTCATGTGTTCGGTTGCAAATATGCTTTATTTTGAAAAATGCAAATGATCGAGTTGGTAAGTTTGAAGAAAGATCAGATGAAGGCATTTTCCTTGGATATTCTACGACAAGCAAGGCTTACGAGTCTTTAACAAGAAAAGCCAATCGGTGGAGGAATCAATGAATGTCAAATTCCAAGACTCAACACAAGTTGAATCCAGTCGACTCAATATGAAGAGTCCGAACCAACTCCGATCTTTCAAGACTTACAACTCAAGAAGCATCTCGATCTCGGAAGTCCAACATCAAGATGTTCTTGAAGATTCAAATAAAGAAAGAGATCATCAACCAGGGAAATCAACCAAGAATCGGAAGCACAAATCCGGTCATCCCGAAGATCTCATTATCGGTGAAATCAATGAAGGAATCCGCACTGATCAAAAAGACGTGAAGAATCTAGTGTTGTGGCTCTAATCTCTGAAATTCAACCAAAAAGCATAGAAGAAGCTTTATCTGATGAAAGCTGGATTGAAGCTATGCAAGAAGAACTCAGACAGTTTAACATCAATGATGTCCGGGATCGACATCTAAACCAAAAGGTAAAACTGTTATTGGAACCAAATGGGTATTCAGGAACAAGATGAACGAGGATGGAAAAGTCGTACGGAACAAAGCCAGACTCGTGGCCAAAGGATACACGCAAGAGGAAGGAATAGACTATGATGAGACCTACGCACCAAAGCAAGGTTAGAAGCTATTCGTCTATTACTTGCGTTTGCTTGCTATAAAAATTTCAGGTTATTCCAAATGGACGTTAAGAGTGCATTTCTAAATGGATTCATCCATGAGGAAGTTTATGTGGAACAACCACCTGGATTTGAAGACCCAAAGAAGCCAAATTCAGTCTTTAGACTGAAAAAGGCCTTGTATGGTTTAAAGCAAGCACCTCGAGCTTGGTATGATAGGCTAAGTAAGTTCCTAATACATAACGGTTTTGTCAAAGGTAAAGTAGATACTACCTTATTTATCAAAAAGGAAATCAAAAGCTTTTTACTTGTTCAAATATATGTAGACGATATTATATTTGGATCTCCTAATGAAAGCCTATGCAAGAAATTTTCTAAGTCTATGCGGGATGAGTTTGAAATGAGTATGATGGGAGAATTAACATTCTTTCTTGGACTCCAAGTGAAGCAAATGAAGGAAGGAACTTTTATTCATCAAGAAAAATATGCAAATGATCTTGTCAAAAGATTTGGATTAGAAAAATGCAAAAAGACTGACATACCAATGTCATGTTCTCGAAGATAGACAAGGATGAAGAAGGGAAGAAAGTAGATCAAAAGCTATACGAAGCATGATTGGTTCACTTCTTTATCTTACTGCTTCTAGACCCGATATTTTGTTAAGTGTTTGTGTCTCGTGCTAGGTTTCAATCGGATCCTAGAGAATCACATCTCGGTGCCGTGAAACGAATTATCAAATACATTGCCTCATCTTCAAGCATCGGTCTTTGGTATCCAAAGAAAGGAGACTTTGATCTTCTAGGGTACTCGGATGCGGATCCGGCCGGTTGCGAGTCGATAGAAAGAGCACTTCGGAACTTATCGTTGCTTGGAAATAGAACAAAGTATCTTGGTTTTCAAGGAAACAAAGTACCGTGGCTCTTTCAACAACGAAGCGAGTATGTAGCTCTTGGAAGTTGCTTTGTTCGCAAATTCTATGGATCAAACAACAGCTACAAGACTTTGGCATTGAAGACTCATGCACGAAATCGATGTGATAACACCAAATACGATCAATCTTACCAAAAATCCAATTCTTCATTCAAGAGCAAAGCATATTGAGATTCGACACCACTTCATTAGAGATCATATTCAAAACGGAGAAATCTCGATTCAATTTGTTTATTCAAAAAGTCAACTAGCGGATATTTTCACAAAGCCTTTGGAGAAAAATCAATTCGACGCTATCCTTTCAAGACTCAACATTTTGAAGCTTGAAGAAGTTAAAGTCTAAAGACTCAACGGTCCTTAGACTCTAATCTCTCGCCTCGAGATCTTCGAGACTCGGACATTCATGGCTATAGACGTAAGTGGCTATTTCATTCGAACTCGAAAAGGTACGATTTTGTTGTTCGGTTATTATCTCAGTGTAAAAATCAAAAAAAAAAAAAAAAAACTTGTCTTTTCAAAAAGATTAATTTTGGCGCTTATTGATTTTGAAAAGAAATGTTCGTACACTTTCCCCGTGTCGATTGAACTTCCTTTTTCAAAAAGTGAGTTAAATATATATATACAGCTTTTTCCTCAATCGTCAAAACCCTAAAAAGTACTCTTCTCCCGAACCTCGTTTCAATCTCTTGTTCATCGTCGAGAAAGTGGTCATTTTTCTTTGGGAAGCAAGCGAAGGAATCTCTCAAATCGACAAAGAAGAATGTCTTCTTCGAGGAAATCATCGAGAATAGCAAGCAGGGGACCACAAAGAATGGAGAAGGGACCAATACACTTCGATCTTACTGAGGAGGAAGACTTTTCAAGTCAGCAACAAAGTCCGATTCGTTCTCATCCACGTCATTCATCGCCTCCTACCCCACATGGTGAAAGTCATCATCTTGAAGAAGAGATAATCGAGGAAGCCGACCCTGTAAGAGTCCAAAACCCTCCTATATCTACAAGCTTTATCGTGCGTTGAAAATCACCGGTACACCATTGAATTACATAGACGATTTCCTTAAGGATAAGAACTATGGAAATGAATATCTTTTCTGCGGAGAATGGAGGAGTTAGGAATTGCTCCGAGAGGAAAAGCGAGAGGATGCACTTGCAAATATTCCAAGTGATCCTCGTGTACCTGGACAAAATTTAATTGAAGGGAACGATGATGATAGAATGTTCCTTGAGTTTCAACCGAGAATGGGTGTGGCAGCGAAGATGAAAGGAAATCGATTGGATTTGTTTAAATCCGAGGAACAGGAGAAAGTATATGGCAAACTGTTGAAAAGAGGGGTGATAAACCCTCGAAGTGTTGATTTTGACTTTCTAGACGCCATCAACATGAACTTGAGAGAGAAGTTGAACTTGCTTCAACTTGAGAAATTTTGCTCTGACTCTACGGACGGGTACGCACATTTAACCGCTTATTTCTATTCAAATCTAAGCTTTTTGGATGCGAATAGAATTTCGTTCAATGTTCGAGACAAAGTCTACGTGGTAGATGTGAATATGTTGGCGGACATTGTTGGAGTTGAACGAGGGCGTTATCGCCAATCAAAGTCTCACCCGCACGTACTACTCGGATCTTGTCAAGGATAGGGACGCAGACAAAGAGAGTTACCTATTCCAGGATGAATGCAATCAACATTGTGCTTCATAAGATCGTAATCAACTGTCTCGGACCAAAGTCTACATCAAAGACTTCGTGTCTTATTCTCAAGCAAAGTTGATGTATGCAATCAACTACGGACGGAAGTTCTCTCTCCCGCACACGATTCTTTTCCATATGTACGGAGCGGTGTCAAAAGACAAGGGACAATTGCCTTATCCCGGTGCAGTGACCAAGATCTTTAGACACATGAATATTGAACCGCCCCATTCACTTTGTGTTCGACCGTGCGATAAGATGGTGGTAGGTTTGAAGATGCTGACGAAGATGCGTCTACAAGAGCTTTCCAAGGCAATGGAGAAGTTCGGAGTGAAGACTCCGAGTCCCATCTCGCTTCAAAAGAAAAGGAAAAGAAGTCATTGGAGCCCCATCGAGGAAGAAGAAAATGACTCTCATCTTAGAGGATGAAGATGAAGAAGATGAGGATCCCACAATCATTGCTTTAACGAGAACCAGACGTTCTGTGCCTCGATCAATAGAACTTCAACGAAACGAGAGAGAGGAAGAGGAGCAAGGAAAGATCGAGAAAGAAGATCGGCGAGAGAGAGAAGGAGAAAGAAGGAGAAAAGGAGAGAGAAGGAGAGAAAGAACAGTCTGCATCAGACTCTAGAGACAAGGAAGATCAAGAACATGATCATCACTCTTCCCCTTGTGATGTCCTAGAGACGGGGGAGTTGGCGAGCAAGAAAGGTCTTCACCATGCATGCCAATAGTGAAGGTCCAAGATCATCTCCAGCAGACCCAAAAGAAGTTCGGGTTTCTAAATTGCACGAAGAAGGACAAGATACGTCGACCCCAAATCGCAAGATTACACGAAGCACCAACGTCGCATTCACTCCATCCGAAAAGCTGATGCAAGTACACGGACGGATAGCTCAGCAGATTTTCGTCGTATTATTGATATACTTATGGAAATGCGAGGACAGATATATGCTCTAGACTGTGAGATTCAATCCATCAAGAATGCTGGCAAAGTGTCTTCGGTTACCCTGGAGGACAGAATGAAAGACCTTGCTCTACAACTTCAAGCCAATGCAAAAGGAGAGGAGGTAGCTAATCTAAGGGAAGACTTGAAGAGGCTAGAAGGCTTAGTTCGATCTATGGGAGATTTCCAAATCGTTCGCATTCCCAAACGGACTGATCCCTTTCTCACTTTTTCATGATGACAAAAAGGGGAGAATCAATTTGAACAATCAACTTCATCAACTTTCATCATTTTATCTTTTAGTCTTTGAATTTGTGGCTATATTTTTTTGAGTTTGACTTGAGTACGCTTTGACTGTGGATTTAAATGCTTGACTTGGTTGCATTCATATCAAGTGTTGTTTTATGGTATTACTCATGAAAGACTAACCAATTTCTTTGTGGATGCGGGAATGTGGTTGTTTTATTAATCTTTATGAGTTAGCCATATTGCTTGAGAAATGTTTTTGCGGGTCAAAGTTGTTCAAATCTACAAGGAAGTTTTGTCACCATCAAAAAGGGGGAGATTGTTGGAGAAATCTTTCCAGAGTCTTTTGAAGGCGACAAAACGTTTCTATCGTCTAAAGTCCGGATATTCGGAGACCGAAGATTAAAGTCTCAAGACTTTATTATTTCAAGACTCAAGACTCAAGACTCAAGACTCAAGATTATTCTCACTGACAGTCTTTCTAATCCAGTAGTAAAGGAAATCCAGAGCCGAAGCTTATGGTTGAGGATTCGATCCTATCCTCTGGAAAAGATCCCTTGGTTGGATAAACATCTCGGATTCTTTGTTTGGTCTTATCTAGATCGATTGAAGATCCGATGGTTGTCGAAGTATTCTTGGAATGTTCTATTCTTGGAAACCAAGATCCTGATTGTATGGGCGAACAGGATTGATGGGCTATCGCCAAGTTCCTTAAATAGCTCGAATGATCTTCGTGATTGATTCCGTCCAACGGGAAGATTGGAGGAATTCCTTTGGTAAGTGCCAACGGCTATGATGACATAAATGAATATAAAAGGAAGACATTCAAGTTGTTTTAAAGAGTGTGATCGATAGAAAAATTCCAGAGTCTGAAGATCCTTGATTATTAGTCGATACTATTTGAGCGAAATTGTATACACAGAGTGTGTTCATTTCTAGTGACACCTTGAGAGTGTGGAAGATCGTCTACACCAAGAAGTCAAGGAAGATCATCACTGTAACATCTCTTTGTTCATAGTGGAATCCAGCCAATTGGCTGTCAGTGCAGAAGAGTGGACGTAGGCTTGAAACAAGCCGAACCACTATAAACCGCGTGTCAAATTCTCTCTTTCCCTTACTCGAGTCTTACGATTGTTTTTTAATTGCTGCAAATCGTTTATCTATCTAAGTAGTGTGTAATTATCAAAAGAAAAATCTTTTATACCTATTCACCCCCCTCTAGGTAATCGTACTAGCTATATCAGATATCCCCCTTATCTGCCCTGTCCATCATTGGGTTGAAAAAAATTTCAACAAAGAAGATGTAAAGTCTGCGTGATGTACAAAGTCGTTAGAACCCACTATTGCTTCGAATTGTCCCTACGTGGATCCCATCTCTACATAGCTGTATTAGCAACTCGTTCATTCTTGCCACGTGCATTATAGGAATACTACTATAGTACAGGTATATATGAATATGCTTTTAAGCGGAGTCTAGGAGTGGGTATTTTATGTAATTACTATGCACATAAACTATTGCAAATTTATACAATATAACTTCATATGAGGATTTTTTCAGATTTGCATGACAAAACACAAACTCGTTCATGACTAGATCGAAGATGATGCTGTGCAAAAAATTAATTACCATATAAGATGCTTTTCTTATGGTGATTATTTACATCATGAAATGATTCGATGGCGTAAGAAATCAGAATTATGTCTAAAGTTTTGTGACTTAATTTAGCAAATATGGAATACATATCAAGCGACTAAGTGTCGACTATGGAGGAGAAAAATTTCAAAGGTGGAGAAGAAGGGAGGAGAGAACGAAGAAGAAAATAAGAATAAAGTGAGTGTATCAGAAGGAGGTGGACTTGTTTGTTGATGGGATGCGGACCCAAGAATCACGGGGAGAAATGGGAAGCAAAGTAGAGATGGTGGAGAAGGAAAGATAAAATGTGAAAGAAGATTCCCTGAATTCTTCATGTCATTAAAGCGTGGTCTCGAATGGGGATGGTCACCGGCCGTTCCACTAATAATGGAACCTAAGTTAGGTCTACTTTAATTTCTTGACTTTCCATCCATCTGTTAGGTTGACTTGGGCTTCTCTATAAGACTTGGCAACATCAAGTTTCCAATCAAACAAGATCATCCGATCATCTTTCAATCTTTTCATATTGCACCCCCTCCACACCCACCAAGCGATTCTTTACCAGTTACTCTTGGCCAAAAGACAAACAGAGGCATGGTTAACACCCTCGGTTCTATGAATATCTGTCAAGTGTTGCTACTCACTCTTGTTTTATTTCCAGCGATAGCTTGCAGTGCCAAGAGTAATCGGCAGTGCATTTCATCCTGTGGTAACGTTCACAATATACGATACCGTTTCGACTGAAGAGTGATCCAAAAGAATGTGGTGTCTCATATTACGAGCTGAATTGTGAAGACAATCACATTGTTTTATATATTGATGATGGCTGATTCTACGTTCAGTCTATCAATTTTACCTCTAATCAAATTAGATTGGTCGATGACGGGTTGCAAAAGGAAAACTGCTCGTCTCTCCCTCGTCATTCACGGGTGTTGTATAACTTCAAGAATAGTGACGATTTAACCAACCTATACACTCACAAGGACAGCAATGGTACATTGGTCATCGTGAATTGCTCAAAGCCGGTTAGTAATCTATTCTATATCACTACCAGTCCATGCATTAAGGGATCGTACTCTTCCAACACATCATTGTATTGGAACTTGTATGCTTTGGTCAATCCAAAAACATCGAATGTTAAAGATTTTTGCACCACTCACGTGTGGACGTGGGTACCATTTAATTTTGGGGGTGAAGAGCAGATTAATAGCAGCTCCTACAACTACAAGCTAATTCATAACATCATGGTTGATGGATTCGATCTCCACTTTCTACATTCAAGGACGAAAGTTTTCATGTGCTTCTTTGATTTCTTCCACATCTACTATGGTTCTGCGGGTTGCAAATCCTTTCAATACTATGGTAAGCATCGGTTAGCAATGAAATTTTACCGCCATTTTGCATGATTATGAACACTCTTTGACTTGCCAATTCTCTTCAAAACAGGAAAATGAAAGAAATATTTGAAATCCACATTCCTTTCCACGGAATGGCTAGAACTATTATGCGAGCAGCCACATGACTATGTTTTTTTTTTTGGCATATAGTTTATATTTCGGTCTTTTTTCTTAATTAGTTTCGTAATAAATCACTAATTAATAATCCAAAAGACACTCACTAGAACATTCCTTAAAAAAAAAATTGTATTCATGTATAGAAAGGAGGGGCAAAATTATTAATTAAAAATAAGAACCACTATTTCTCTATATTTGTTGACAGCTAACAAAGCAAAAAGAGTTTCTTGTATTGTCTATCATCTATGTCAAATGAAGCTTTTTATTTCCTTGTATTTGCAATTGCACACCCTACTTCTCATATTCTTCTGGACAAAACTAACTTATATAAAGGAGCTTGCCACTACTCTTTTTTCTCGTGAGTTTTGTTTTCCAATATTGTTTTCTTTTGATTCCTTTTCTCATCATTGATTCATTCCACAGGTGGGCCAGGTCCTTTGGCATTCAATACGGCATTGTATACAACTCTTGATTTTACATCACTACTAGGTAAGCCGCAATGATTTGTTCTTAAAATAATAAAAAAGCCGAACTTATTCTAACATATAAAATTTTCTCAAGTGTTTTTTTGTGACTGACCAAAAAAAAAAGTGTTTTTTTGTGTAGCGAAATTCGTAATCGGGATGCCATTAGTCATGACATTTCTAATCTACAAGTACAAAAGAAGGCACCTAGCAATGGATGAGAACATCGAAGAATTTTTGCAAGCTCATAACAAATTTTTGCCCATAAGGTACTCTTACTCGAATATCAAGAAGATTACTAGAAATTTTAAGCACAAACTAGGTGAAGGGGGATACGGTTCTGTATATAAAGGAACGCTCAGAAGTGGCAATGAAGTGGCTATCAAGATTTTGAAGCAGTCCAAGGCCCATGGCCAAGATTTTATCAATGAGATGGCTACTATTGGAAGAATTCATCATGTTAATGTAGTGCAACTGATTGGTTTTTGCTTTGAAGGCTCGAAACAAGCTCTTGTGTATGATTTCATGTCAAATGGATCTTTGGATAAGCATATTTTCACCGAGGAAGAAGAGAAGTTTCTTGATTACAAGAAAATATATGAAATTGCTCTTGGGGTGGCAAAGGGGATTGAATACTTACATCGAGGGTGTGACATGCAAATACTACACTTCGATATCAAACCTCACAACATTCTTTTAGACAAGAACTTCACTCCGAAAGTTTCTGATTTTGGACTTGCGAAACAATATCCGATTAATTATAGCATAGTCTCAGTAACTGCTGCAAAAGGAACCTTGGGATATATGGCATCGGAGTTTTTCTACAAAAACATTGGAGGTGTATCTTATAAAGCAGATGTCTATAGTTTCAGGATGTTGCTCATGGAAATGGCAGGTAGAAGAAAAAATGTAAATGTAAATGTGGAACACTCAAGCCAAATTTATTTTCCATTGTGGGTGTATGACCAAGTCAATGAAGGAAAAAATGTTGAAATGGAAAAAGTTGTAGAAGAGGAAAGGGAGGTGATAAAAAAAATGATAATAGTTGCACTATGGTGTATACAATTAATCCCTACCCATCGGCCTCCAATGAACAAAGTTTTAGAAATGCTTGAAGGAGATATTGGGAATATTCAAATGCCTCCAAAACACTTTTTTACTCAATCAGATGAGCCAATTGAAGATGACAAGGCCGAGATGGAATCAGAGACATTTTCAAGTTCATTAACTGCTACGACAATTTTCGCTAGTTTTCTACTTGGAGATAACAATGATATTTAGAGGACAAGGAACTGTATAATTGGAAAAGCTTTGCTCCCCCACAATATAGTAGTATGTTGGGAGGGAGCTGAGGTAGTTTAGCTTGCGATTGATTACATTTTGGTTTATTCTAGCTCTTAGGTTACTATAGTGCTATTGTACTTCATGTATATTTTACTCTCTTGCATTCTCCTTCAAAAGGATAAACAAATTGGTGAGAGGAGGGACAAAAAACGGTGGGGCAAGGGGACGGATATTAAGAATTTTCCTCTCTCATTATGTGATTTAGGGTAATGCCAATTAGAAAGCAAATTATAACCTGGGATCTAGCTTCTTAACGTGCTACCACCGGCATATGGTTTCGCGGTATCAAGAACAACTAATTTCGAATTAAAACGTCTATTTTACAAAGTAGACACCTCCTATTTATGCAGGAAACAACTTTTATCGAAATGGGAAAGAAAGTCTTAGATGAAACAATTTCATGAAGTTTATATTTGAAAGAACTCATACTCCATTCTAAAGTAAACATGAAATTATTCATAAGTAATTTTATGAAGTTTTCTTTGTTTCTTGTTATACTAGGTCATGTTTTATTAGTTTAACTTGATACATTTTTTCACCTCCCATATCTGATCGAGAAGAATGCTATTTGATTTAGAACTTGACGTGGATTACTTTCGACTATCCTAAAATTAGATATATATTGCATAACTAAACACATCACGAACATTAAAAAGGCCATGTCCATGTCCATGTGTGGTCCATACGACAACACTTTTAAGGTTGGACCCTTGATGGGACGTATGTGTAGGTTCATAAACTAACCGTGTTTGGGAAGCATATTTTATATGTTCATCCTATGTGAATTCTAGCTAATCCAGTTAATCATTTGTTAACCAATTCACTTGTTTTCTATAGAATATTCACCAATAGGGCTGGCAACATGCTATCTTTCATATGCTTGCGAGTTTCCTCGGACCTCTATGACGCGGTATGAATCACTCCTTTTTTTTTCCTGGCATGACTCGCAGGCCGCAGAGTAGTTTTTATTTGTGGTTGCTGCATTTAGAAGTGGCTCAGCATTTGGCTCGACGAAGTTCAAATTGTCTATTCACCAATGGCAACAAATTTTTATTTTCTTGCAATTGATTTGCTCTGACCGAGATCAAATTCCTGAGAAAATACTGATAGGGCCATCATATGGTCTTGTAGGTCACGTTGGCTCTAATTTAAACGATCAAAAGAAAATGGGACTATTACCTGGAAAAGTCCTACAACTTGTTAACATATTGCATTTGAGTCTTAGATTTCCATTTTGTTTACTTAAAACTTGCAACTTTGAAATTTTTTCAATTGTATGTGATTTTTGATAAGTTAATTCCTCGTCAATTGTCCGTCCATTGTAATCTAACAGAGTCAATGGAAGGACTAAAGTGGATGACTGAGGCAAGTTTTATTACTTAAATATACGAAAAAGAAATTTTTGGATTTAAATACGTTGAAGTGCCTGGCAAGATTTTGAAGGAACGAAATTCAAATGGCCTAGATTTTATCAATGAAGTGGCTAGGAACTAGGGAGGATTCACCATGTTAATGTAGCACTACTCGTTGGCTTTTGCTTATGGAAGTGAAAAGCAAAGTCTCCTGTACAATTTAATGCCTAATGGATCCATAGATAAGCATATTTTCTTCAATAGAGACAATAACCCTGTCGATTGCAAGAATATATAAGCGACCTTGAAGTGGCAAGATGAATAGAATAATCATATCGAGGATGTAATGTGCAAATTCGGTACTTTGATTTTGATTCTCATATTATTCTTCTCAACTAGAATTTCACTTGAAATATCTCTAATATTTGTCTTGACAAGCTTTATGCAACGGATCATGGAATTGTGCCTTTGATTGTCCCATGAGGAAACTGGACAAATGATGCCAAGTTATACTACAAGAAAATTTGTAGTGTCTCTCATAAAGTTGATGTTTCCAGCTTCAGTGTACTCTAATGGAAATAGCAGGTCGAAGGAAGGATCTGTTGATGAAAATCGGGAGGTCGAAAATAGATGATAACAAAAGGCACCAGCGACCAGCCTTCGACGAACTAGAAATGCTTGAAGGGAGAAACCGGTAAGCTACAAATGCCTCCCGAAGCCGCTTCTATGCTGAGGGATCGTGTACTGGCTTGAGAATGTATGAATCTCGTTCTATATCAGAGGGGAGCCCAGTGGAATTGGAACGCGAGCCTAAGAGCGCCACCAATGAGGCCAAAACCCAACCCTCCTTGCAAAAGCTGCCAATGGCATACGACCAATTGGATAGGCTTGAAAATGATTTGGTAGATCGGAGAAGCAACATGCGCAAAAACGTAAGACCTCATCACTCGGCCATCATCACCACCGCTGCGAAGGTTGATTGGCCCTCGCGATCGCTCTGCTAGGATTGACCGACCCTCACCTGCTCGTGGCAATGACTAGCAGCCCGAACCTATGGTTGAGCGAGTCTTTCCGTCCCGGGGCGCGCCTTCAATGCCTCCCCAGCCATCTCTCCCGGTTTCCCTTTTTCCTTCTTTCCCCTTAGCAGGTTGATGGCCCTTTGAGCAAATCAAGAATATTCGGAACCAATGCTTTTGACGGGATCAAAGCCATTCCTCCTAACTATTGACAAACTAAATTTGTAGGATCAACAAAATAAAAGAAGAACGACGAAACATCCCCATCACGTAACGATGAAGAAATCGCGCATTGATTGATCTTCTTTTACTCCATGGACGAATGAAACGCAAAATAAGCGGATTGACCATGTAATTCGTGAACCTTAAGATGATTTTAGCGTTCGTTAATTCCTGTTTTTTGCAGAAGAATTGTCTCATGGTCATGGCTATCTATTTAAGTTTCTTGTTTCCCGAGCGTCGTGCTCTTGATCTGGGGCAATGAGTCTCCGTGTCTTCTCTCCACCGTCCGATTTCAAAGCTCTCTCCTTCCCGCCGAAACCTCTCCCCGCTCGCCCCTCGACAGCCGCCTGATCACCCCACCACCACGGCGGCGACCTCCCTGGAGCGTTCTCCCACCTCGACCCCATGTCCCGTGATGGACCCCATCCCGGCCTCCTCACCTTCTCTTGCATTCGCTTCCGAGCGTTCGCGCTCGAGAGGCGTCTCCATTGCGCGCTGTGGCTCGGTCCCAGCTCGAGCCCGACCCGTCGATTCTCAACTCGCTCATCAGTCTCAACCCAAAGCCCGATGGCTGGGCCCAGGCGGAGAGGATATTTGTTATTTATGGACATGGGTAGTAAAAGGGACTTGGTTTCTTGCCAATAATCACATGGGAAGTTTGAAGCGGTCGAAACTTTCCTTCATATGCTTGAAGATGGTCTTTCCCCTATCGATTATTTATTCTGGGCGGTTATTCAGGCTTGTTCGGTTCCCGAGAATGCATCAATAGGTGATACATTTTTCGGGTTTATAATTAAAAGTGGCTGCGTTGATTCTGACGTGTGTGTTGGGTGTGCATTTTAATTGACACATTTGCCAAGGGTAGTGCTGATTTTGTTTCAACTCGTAAGGTGTTCAAGAAAATGCCTGAGAGGAGTGCGGTTGCTTGAACTTTGATAATCACTGGATACTCACAAACTGAGGAGAATGAGGAGTATCAAACTCTTTTCAGAAATGATCAAGGGTCCAGTGAGGCCAACACATTTGCTAGTGTTCTCAATGTATGTGGAAGTGCTTGTGATGTCGATATGGGGATACAAATATACGCGTTAGCTATAAAACTGGGCTTTGCTGGTGATACTTGCATGGTTAATTCTCTTATTAGCATGTATTCTTGGTCAGGCCACATCGAAGCAGCTCAGAGATCTTTTGATGCACCATCTGAAAAGAATTTGATTTCTTATAATGACCTTGTGGATGCCCATGCCAAAAGTTTGGAGTCTGATGAAGCCTTTGAACTTCTACATGAGATTGAGAGAGGAATAGGAACGAGTGCTTTTACATTTGCCAACCTTTTAAGTGGAACTGCTTGTATCGGCACTATTGGTGAGGGAGAGCAAATCCATGTGAGGATGGTAAAATCAGGGCTGGACTCAAATCAATTCATTTCCAATGCTTTGACACTAAGTATTCAAGGTGTGGAAACATAGAAGCTGCTTTTCGAGTTTTCTGTGACAGTAGAGACAAAAATATTATAGCTTGGACTTCAATGATCGCTGGTTTCACAAAACATGGATTTCCAGCAAGAGCTCTAGACACATTCTGTAAAAGGCTTGAGGCCAGTCTGAGGCTAGATGAGATCACCTATGTTGCCATTTTATCCTCTTGTAGCCTCTTGTAGCCATGTGAGTTTGATTTCTGATGGATGGAAACACTTTCAGTCAGTGTACAGGGAACATGGAATCTTGCCTAGAATTAAACATATGCATGCATGGGGGACATGTTGGGCGGTCAGGATCCCTTGTCGATGCTCTCCAGTTTATAAATTCTATGCTTTACAGGCTTGTCTGGTTTACAATTCTTGGAGCTTGCCGAGTTCACAGCAATGCTAAACTTGCAAAACAAGCTGCAGCAATGATTTTTTAGCAGGAACCGGATGACCCTGCTTCTTATGTTTTGCTATCACTTATGTAATGCCTCAGCTAGTCTATGGGAAGATGCAGCAGCAATCAGAAATAAGAAGAAACTGAAATATCTTACATGTCGGTTGTAGCTGGATTCAAATGAAAAATTTAGTTCACAAGTTCTATGTGGGAGACAATTTACACCCAAAGGCACGGGAGATCTATGACAAACTGGACTGATTGGCTAGCTGAATGAAGACACTGGTATTGTTCTGAATACCGAGTTTGTTCTTTATGATGTGGGGGAGGGACAAAAGGAACAAAATTTGCTCCAGCACAGTGAAAAATTGCTGTTGTTTTTGGCCTTATAGGCACCCCCAGTCCAAAATCTGTCGGGGTGTTTGAGAATCTCCACATTTGCAGAGATTGTCATTTTGTGATCAAGTATATCTCCATGGCAACCAGAGATCTATAGTCATAAGGGATGCAAAATTGTTCCATCACTTTAGGGACAGAACATGCTCATGCAATGACTACTAGTGACAATGCTTCTTAACTTGTCCCATCCATTGTGTAAATCGAATCTCTGTTTTAGATTTTTCCCCCTTGTTCCTATGTTACTTGAACCGGGATTTTAACTTTTAAAAAAATAAAAAAAAAGGGAGGCGGCGGCCCGCCGCCGCCTCCCTATCGCCATTGGGAAGGGCCATCGATGGAAGGGGAGGGTCGGCCGGGGTTGCCGAGCCCGGCCGGGGGCCGCTGACCCCGGTTGACTAACAAAGAAGGGCCCGCGAGTCCTCGACCCGATTTGGGGCGAGGGTCGCCGAATCTGGGCAAGGGTTACGACCCTCGCTGGATCTGGGTGAGGGCCGCGACCCTCTCCCCTCCTCCGCCAGCCCTTCTCGACAACAGCGGTGAAAGCTCAACCCTTAGCCACCTCCCTCCACCTTTCTAAAAAAAATTATAAATTATTATTATTATTATTATTATTATTATTATTATTATTATTATTATTATTATTATTATTATTATTATTATTATTATTATTATTATGTTTTAAATTTAATTTAATTAATTTTTATATTAAATTCAAATTATACCAAAACGATGTTGTTTTTGTGTCCGTTTTGTTAAGTCAATCTTCCGATGAGCCATGTAAGCAAGAAAATTAATTTTAAAGAAAAAATGCAATGTAGGATTATCGGCGGGTTCGCCAGATATGGAATTCAAGTGTCTTATTTTTCATAAAAAAAAATAGCACTTAATGTCACTTTTGTAAGTTCTGGCATTTAGGTGTCCATTTGTGCCAACTTTTGGCACTTGAAGCGTTCTTTTGTCAGATTGATTCAGTGGACAAAGATGTCCACTGATGACATAATCTCATCTCAGCTTTTATGTATTGACATTGTATTATTTCCATCATGGTATTTTTTTTTTGTGTGTAAAAGATTGTGATTTCTAATTAACACTATATATGCGCCTTGTATGCAAAATATACATCGTTTAGTTATATCTTTTAGAAAAATATAATATGGGTGAAGCCAACTTTAATTATAGTGGAAAAGTTCTAGCTAAAAGAAAAAACTTAAGATTTGACATAATTTCAACCGTCATCAAGTATTCTTTTGTCCCAATACTGATTTAGGTTATCATAAAGAATTAAGAACAAAACCTACGAAATTTCGAATTGAAGTTGCATTTTCTTGAACTTGTTAATGACTATATACACTTATATAGTGTTGCTTTATACACAATTCTTGAGTAAAAATAAGTTGAACTTGAATTTCCCAAAGAACCCTAATACCTTTTGTTATTGGTGACTTTCAACTCTTCTAAGGGGCTGTTTGGTAACATTCTAAACACTTGTGTATGTTTTTTTTGTTCCCCGAAACAAAATAGAATAAAAAACGCATTTAGTAAATTTTCTCCCTAAAGATAGCGGGGGAACTATAAAGTTACTTTAACAACTTATGGAGAATTTTCTTCAATAAAAATAGAATAGAGTGGATAATTCTTTTTATTTCTTAACATCCTTTTTCCTTTGAATTGAATTTATGCAATCCTTAATTATCAGGATGCACTCGATTCTTGTCTCATTTGGGTTGACTTCAATTCAAAGTCTGCAATGGAATCTTAAGACGGCTTTCTTGTCATATTAGAAAAAAGGAAACTCATTGACATCCTAAATATCTTTGGCAATTTAAAATTACTTAATTATCTAACAAAAATCTCTAAAACATGAATAATGTTGTTGGACGGCTACATTTATGGGTTGTCAATACGATAATTTCTTGCCACAAAGAAATGGCGATGGTGTTGGGTCCTATTCGCTACTCCTGTAGTATTCTCAACTTGATTGACTTTGTTTTATTGGTTGAGATGGGATTTTTAATAGAAAATCCCCAGTCTTCATACTTACGGTCTCTCTCATTCGCCATTATTACATGGACGTCTTTTTATCTTTGTTGATCCTCCACCACATATTAAGCCCCGAATTTCCATCGCTCACAAGCTGAGAACGACATGACTTTTCCTCACAATTCCAGACCTGTGTGCCTCGTGTTGGTCTTTCTTGCCGTGATACTAGGGACATTGATGCCCCGAATGAATGAACGACCCTATTCAGCCTCTCCTGCAGTGAAGTTTCCAAGATGACTTGTCCCTTTCAAACGAAGAGTGATATGAAAGGTTGTGGCGACTCGAGACTTTTCCTCGCAATTCCAGACCCGTGTGCCTCGTGTCATTGGTCTTTCTTGCCGTGCTACTAGGGACACTAATGCCCCGAATGAACGACCCTGTTCAGCCTCTCCTACAGTGAAGTTTCCAAGATGACCTGTCCCTCAAGATGACCCGTCCCTTTCAAACGAAGAGTGATATGAAAGGTTGTGGCGACTCAAGACTTTTCCTCGCAATTTCAGACCCGTGTGCCTCGTGTCATTGGTCTTTCTTACTGTGCTACTAGGGACACTAATGCCCCGAATGAACGACCCTGTTCAGCCTCTCCTGCAGTGAAGTTTCCAAGATGACCTGTCCCTTTCAAACGAAGAGTGATATGAAAGGTTGTGGCGACTCAAGACTTTTCCTCGCAATTCCAGACCCGTGTGCCTCGTGCCATTGGTCTTTCTTGCCATGCTACTGGGGACACTAATGCCCGACCCTATTCAGCCTCTCCTGCAGTGAAGTTTCCAAGATGACCTGTCCCTTTCAAATGAAGAGTGATGTGAAAGGTTGTGGCGACTCAAGACCTGAGTTAGCGCGGGAAAATAATCAACTTTTTCACATCCATCTATAAAAATAATGACACCATCAATTTTGGTGATATCCACGTGTTCGACGTGGGATGGCAAAGGGCCGATTGCTCTTCCCTCCCTAGTTATTCATTAACGAACTCGAACTTTAGTTCCGAGAGTTTCATGTTTCTGGTAAATTCAATGGTCTTTGTGAAGTGCTGAAGACCCGTTGCTTTCTCCTTTATATGTCGAAGGAGCATACTCCTCGGACGTATCGTCTAAGATATCTAAAATAAATGGGTATTCATGGGCTGTGATGGATGAAAACTCATCGATTATTGAGGAATCTGGCACCATCACCCATGACGACATAGGCATGTCATCATTGTATGCTTGCACCGAACAAGCAACTCCCTAACGCGATGGCCAACGGTTTTTTCCTTAACTACTCACAACCCGTATCCCAGAAGAAAATATCTGGCTTGTGCTTCTTTGGTTTGGCCATAAGACAATTGCAGTAGGGAGATTAACTTTACACCTTTTACATTTTACAAGATATCTAAATATCTATAACGTTACTTAATCTAATTCTACGGTGCGCTTAGATTTAATTTTTTAAACTCTAAATACCTTAAATTTTCATGGCATACAAGCATTGACACGTAATTTCATATATAATCATTTCATGATTTTTCTTAAATTATTCGAGTAGTACTTTAACTTTTGATGGGAAGGTTAAAGCAAACGCACTGACTTCTCAAAATTTTTTGAGGTTTTTCTTTAAGGCGTTCCCTTAAGAGTCATAAGTTGAGGGAAGAAAAGCACCCAAAAATAAATATGTAATCGTTCCGGACGATTACTTATTGAAAGTCATTATTTCATCCCTAAACTTACAAAGCCATCATGAAGTTTTGAAGAAAATGGTCGATACCCAGTTGAAAGAAATGACTGAGTATTCTCAATTTAAATGTTAAGCAACAAGAAAAGTTACTCATCTTTGTATTTGTGTAACTGTCGATTCTAATGGAGTCCAGCTTTTAATTGATGGCAATATTTCTTTGGTTGTTCTCACATTTTTCTGTCCTTAGTCTTGAAATCTTGAAAAATGTGATTCGAAACTGAAGAGAATCTTGTCAATGTGCATGAGGCGTCAAGACACGGTTGCCTTTGTTATGCAATTCAGGATAGATTTCCTACTCATTGAACAGGGATGGCCAGAATCAGTGAGTTAACTTGATTGAAAGGAATCTATGATCAAAAGAGTCATTTCACCAATAGAAACTACAACATATAAGTGTTAATTCAGTTCTCTCCGATCTGTTATTTGATTAAATTACATCATTTCCATAAATGTTACGACTGTGAGTTCGGGGGTAGAAGAACACCACAAGTGCCATAATCTTGACGACGACACTTAGGTGCCATAACTTCAAAACCAGTACACTTAAGTGCCACTTTTTTTTTTTTTTTCGAGGACACTTAAGTGCCACCTCCTCGGCGACCCTTCTTAGGGAAATCCTACGTGGATATTTTTATTACTATTTTTTTTTTTACGTGGCTCGCCGGAGAACTCAAATCAAAAAAAAAATTATTAAAAAATTAAAAAAATTAAAATTTTTAATAAAATTTTAAAAATTTTAATTTTAAAAAATTTTAAAAATTTTAAAAAATAAGAAAATTTTAAAAATTTTAATTTTAAAAAATTTTAAAAATTTTAAAAAATAAGAAAATTTTAAAAATTTTAATTTTAAAAAATTTTAAAAATTTTAAAAAATAAGAAAATTTTAAAAATTTTAATTTTAAAAAATTTTAAAAATTTTAAAAATTTTAAAAAATAAGAAAATTTTAAAAACTTTAATTTTAAAAAATAAAAAATTTTAAAAATTTTAATTTTAAAAATTTAAAAAATTTAAAAAAATAAAATTTTAAAATTTTTAATTTTAAAAAATTAAAAAATTAAAAAATTATAAAAAATTATAAATAAGAAAATTTTAAAATTTTTAATTTTAAAAAATTATAAAAAATTTTAAAATAAGAAAATTTTAAAAATTTTAATTTTAAAAAATTTTAAAAATTTTTTAAAAAATAAAAAATTTAAAAAAATTTAAAAATTAAAAAAAAAGGGTGGGGGGGAGGCGGCGGCGACGGAGGTGGCGGCGGTGAGTGAGCCGGCGACGGCGGCAAGGGAGCCGCCCCGTTCGGCCTCCCACCCCCCCCTTTTTATAATTTTAATTTTTTTAAAATTTTTCTTAATTTTTAAAAAAATTTTAAAATTTTCTTAATTTTTAAAAAAATTTTAGAATTTTCTTAATTTTAAAAAAAAAATTAGAATTTTCTTAATTTTTTTAAATTTTTTAAAAATTTTCTTAATTTTTTAAAATTTTCTTAATTTTGAAAATTTTTAAAATTTTCTTAATTTTTAAAATTTTTCTTAATTTTTTTAAATTTTTCTTATTTTTTAAAATTTTTTGAATATTTTAAATCTAATTTAATTAATTTATATACTATTATTTATACGTAGACGAAACGGCGTCGTTTTTGCATTTTCTCCTCCACGTCGGCGTGCAAAACGACGCCGTTTTGGACCCGAGCTCGCCGGAAAGTCGCCACGTCGCCATTTGGCCGGATTTTCGCCGGAGTGGCACTTAAGTGTCCCATTTTACTCCGATGATGGCACTTAAGTGTACCATTTTAAAGTTATGGCACTTAAGTGTCCCGGCGTGCCAAGTTATGGCACTCCAGGTGTCCCGCACTCTGAGTTCAGGATTACCTCTGGACATATCATCATCAACAAAACTGAGAATCAATTGTCCTCAACAGATCTTCAAAGGCGTGGCATTTACGCATAATAGATACCATTGGCAACTCCATTCTTTCTCCTATGCGACTTTAACACAGGTTAGTCTTTGGATTAACGAATTGAAAGTCGCCTTAATTTGAAGTAGCATACTGCTTGGTGGTCGAATATAACCATGCAAAGTGAGAAATCCGGTATCAGCGAGATTGCAGCGATAACTGAGTCATATTATCGAACTTATTAATGACTGATGTACACTTATAGCGTCACTTTAATAAAATAGAAGTCTTCTAATTATTGATACTTGTATTTTCTTGAACTTATTAATGACTGATGTACACTATACAGCGTCACTTTAATAAAATAGAAGTCTTCTAATTATTGATACTTGTATTTTCTCAAACTTATTAATGACTGATGTACACTATATAGTGTCACTTTAATAAAATAGAAGTCTTCTAATTATGCCAAACTATTGAACCCGCTATAAGATTCTCTTCAAAGATGGTGAGGGAACACGCTATAAGAAATAAAGATTGTGTATCAGGAGGAAGTGATGGGGGAGAGAGATGGATTGGTTTGTTGACGGAATGTGGGGCCAACAATCATGTGAAGAGAGTTTGGAAGAAACTTTTGAATTTTCAATGGGTGTAAAATTTCCAAGGGTTGGACGTGACTCCAACGATAATGGAACTTTGGTTTGGGGCCTCCTTTTTAATTTCTTGACTTGCATGCTTTTGTTATGTTGAATAACTTGGGCATTTCTATCGGTTGAGGCAACTCCTAAGTCTCCAATCTAGCGAGATTCGTCTAATCTTTTTTCAATCGTTTAATGTTGTGCCTCCTTCTGTCCTCCACATAGGCCAACCAATTCTTTACCACTATCTCTTTTCCCAAAGAAAATCGGAGACATAATTAGTACCCTCAGCTCCATAAATATCTTCTTGGTGTTGCTAGTCTTCCTTGTTCTATTTGCAAGCGATGTAATATATGAATGGGCAGGTACTGGTTGTGCACTGTCTATAGACTAGAGATTTGAGAGCCCTACCATGGAAATTATAACCTGCTCCACTTGGCTAAAGATGAAGAGCCACATCAACGTGTTGTTCATGTCCTCATCGCCATTCACCACAAAGTGGTCTCCTCAAAATCCAATCGAACTAAAAAGCTCATTGCCTTTCGCTCCCCTGTTGCAATCAAACATAGGAGACCCTTTATTTGGTCCCAAAGCAAAATGTATTGTACGAAAGAGAGGGAAAAAAATGAATTTTAAAAAAAGGAGAAGGTGAGAGACCATTAATAAAGTAAATGCGGGTCAACCAGCTTTTGTTGATTAAGGGGCCCGATAAACCCAATAAATCTCAAAAGCAAAAAAAAAAAAAAAAAAGAGGGAAGCTCCCCTAATTTTAAACGTCTCTGCTTCCCAGTTTGGAATATCCTTTTCAATATCTTGAACCTGAAGATTTGTTAGATCCGGTATGGCTTTGTCAAGCCAAAATTGCTCGATTGTAAGCATTGAAATGGTTGAGTCGGGATTGACTTGTGACACCCCTCGAACTTCAGTGGTTATCGAATGGCTGAACTTTAGCACGTTGTCTACCATGTCCCAGGCATGATGCTTCTAGTGATAAATACACTTACCAAATTTGCCACGGATTTACCACTTGAGCCACCATGCCTCAAAGTATCAAAGATATGCTTAAGACTTAAAAGGGTAAGATAGGCTCTAACTATCGTTTTGCTGAATAGTCAATGTATTAGCATACCCTAATATAGTATATGTCGCTAAAAAGTTTCTAAGAAAGGATTGATTAGGATTTACTAATTATCTTTCATAAATGGAAAAATGGTCCGTTTGATTAAGGTAATACTTTGGTTACATTCTAGTAGGAACATATATAAGTCCTATTTTCAGTTCAATTCGCATCATGCATATTATGCATAGAGTATAGTCATTATTTTCAGTGTTGTTAACGAGTGTCACGGAGGACGCGCTAATATGATTCTATCAATGTCACACCTTTTTTTTAGCTCAAAAGCAACGATGACATAAGACACGACAAAAGTCTAGTAACTAATTAAATTTACAAGCTAGAAAGCATGATTCTCGTTGGCTTCCAAAAAGCAAATCTGTCGAGCTGTTTTCCTACTTTTTGACTCTCTTTTGTGCGCAAAGTTCAACTAAATAAAGAGGCCACACTACAACAAATGTCCTTACTTAGTAACTTATTCAACCTTACACCGCTAATCAAATCTTATTTTAGTAGCCAAACAAAAGTTTTCTTCCGAATATATATATATATATATATATATTAGAGAAATTGGTTAAATGCATCAATCGACCAAAATGAATATGAAGTGGAGATGAAAGGAGAGATGCCACGGGCTTGACGTGATTGCACAAATGTCACACACTTCTCTATTACATGTCGCGACTCTTTTAAAAGACTTTGCTTTTGCCTTCAAGAATTATTAAAGTACCTGTCCCTTTTAATTGTAGCTAAGAAAGAGATATCACAAGTGATTGAACCGATTGCACACACTAATCTCTAATCCACATCAAAGGCTATTAGGGTTGCTTTTTATCTTCAATAATTCTCAAAGCATGTCTCCCTTATGATTCTGGCTAAGAACGGTAGCCCCTCATCTGTCCCGTCCATCATTAGGGTGAGAAAATTTCCAATAAAGAAGATGTAAAGTCCACATGACGGACAAAGTCTTTAGGACCCACTATTGCTTCAAATTGGCCCTACGTGGATCCCATCCATATATGGCTGTATTTGCAACTACAGTCATTCTTGCCACTGTGCATTGCAAGAATACTATTTATAAATAGGAGAGGGTATTTTATGTAACTACCATGCACATAAACTATTGCAAATTATACATTTTAGCTTCATATAAGGATTTTTTTTTTTTCAAATTATACATGATGACTAGGTTGACAATGACGCACTGCAATATATCATAGCCATATGAGACAATTTTCTTATAGTGATTATTTATTTAAAGAAATGATTCGACTATGTAAGAAATTGGAATTACGTCTAAAGTTTGTGACGTAATTTAGCAAATATTGAATACATATCAAGTGATTAAGCACCGCCAATGGAACAGAAAATTTTCAAAGAAGAAGAGAAGAAGAATGGGGGAGGGGAAAAACGAAGAAGAAAATAAGAGGAAAGATAGTGAGTATATTTGTTTGTTAATAGGATGTGGACCCAAGAATCACGTGGAGTAGAAGCAAAGTGGAGATAGTGGAGAAGGAAAGATCAAACAGGGATGGAAACCGGCCATTCCACGACTTCCACTAATAATGAAACCTTAGTTTTAGTTCACCTCTTTAATTTCTTGACTTTCCATCCATTTGTTCCGTTGACTGACTTGGGGACTTCTCTATAAGACCAGGCAGCTCCAAGTCCCCAATCAAATAAGGATTGTTCCATCTTCTTTCAATCTTTTTATATTGTGCCTCCTCCACACACTCCCAGCAATTCTTCACCAATTTCTCTTTGTCCAAAGATATACAGAGGCATGGTTAATGCTCTACACTCCATGAATATATGTCAAGTGTTGCTACTCACTCTTATTCTAGTTCTAGTGTTGACTTGCAGGGTTGAGAGTAAGCAGCAGTGCTTCACTTCATCATGTGGTAACATTCACAATATAAGCTACCCGTTTCAACTAAAGACAGATCCGAAAGGATGCGATAGCATGTTTGAGCTGATTTGTGAAGATAATCGAACTGTTTTCTACGTTGATGATTGTCGATACTATGTGCAGTCCATCAATTATTCCACTGGACAATTCAGATTGGTCAATGATGGACTACAAAAGGATAATTGCTTGTCTCTTCCTCGTGATTCATTGTTGCTAAGCTCATACTTCAACCAAAGTACATTGGTCATTGTGAACTGCTCAAAGACAGTTAGTTCTCCATTCTACATCACTACCGGTCCATGCACTGAGGGGCTATACTCTTCCAACACGTCATCGAATTGGAACTTGTATGCTTTGGTCAATCCAAAAGTTTCGGATGTTGGGGATTTTTGCAACATTTACAATTGGACATGGACTGATTATTTTGGAGTTGGAGAACACATCAATAGTAGCTCCTACAACTACAAGCAAATTCATAGCATCATGGCCGATGGATTTGTTATCTACTTCTCTATTTCTTATCCATCTTTACTGAAGGAAACTTTATTTTGCTACCCTCATTGGTATGACTACTTTAAGCTCTATCGCTACTTTTATTCCAACCGCTTAGCAATAGGCGACATCGGAGGTCCGGTTTGCAGATCCATCTACTATTATGGCAGTAAGTACTGATCGGCGATGAAATTTCCCCAATATTTTGCATGATTTTGTGCCCTCTTTCACTTGCTACTTTCTCTTCAAAACTAGAAAATGAAAAGGAATATCTAATATCCAAGAAAATTGTGACAAAATATACATGATGGTGTACGTCAATGCATATATGTGTATAGATTATAATTTCTTTCATAAAAGGGCTAAATCTCCCACTGTGAAAAAAACGAAAAAAGGATTCTTGTGCCACCAACCACATGACTAGGTTTTTGTTGGCAAAGAATTTACATTTTTTTTAAATTTTCTTATTAATTCTTTAATTAGTCACTCAACTAATAATCCAAGAGACACTCGTCAACAATCCTTTAAAAAATTGTAAGTCATGTATTGATATAGGAGGAACACAATTATTAATTAAAAATGAAAAGCACAGTTTTTCTAGATTTGTTGACCGCTAATTACGCGAAACGAGTTTCTTGAATCCTCTCATCTACATGAAAAATGAAGCTCATTATTTCCTTTTATATGCAAATGCACGTATCCCGCTTCTCATATTCTTTTGGACAAGATTCAATTTGTACAAGGTAGCTTGCTACTACTCTGTTTCCTCGTGTCTTTAGCTTTCCGAACTTCTTTTCCTTCAATTTTTTTTTTTTAACATCAATCATTATTTCCACAGGTGTCCTCGATGATATTGCATTTTGGACTACTATGGATTTTACAATGCTATTAGGTAAGCCGCAATTACTTATTCTTACAATAATTATGAAAAAAAAATTTATTCTAACCAATCAAAATTTTCTTCAGTACTTTTCTGTGTAATGAAGTTCATAATTGGGATGCCATTTGTCGCGATATTTCTAATCTACAAGTACAAAAGAAGGCACCTAGCAATGGACAAGAACATCGAAGAATTTTTGCAAGCTCATAACAACTTTTTGCCCATAAGGTATTCTTACTCGAATATTAAGAAGATCACCAGAAATTTTAAGCACAAACTAGGTGAAGGAGGGTATGGTTCTGTATACAAAGGAATGCTCAGAAGCGGCAACGAAGTGGCCATCAAGATTTTGAAGCAATCCAAGGGCCATGGCCAAGATTTTATTAGTGAAGTGGCTACTATTGGAAGAATTTACCATGTTAATGTAGTGCAACTCATCGGTTTTTGCTTTGAAGGTACGAAACAAGCTCTCGTGTATGATTTCATGTCAAATGGATCGTTGGATAAGCACATTTTCATTGTGGAAGGTGATAAGTTCCTTGATTACAAGAAAATATATGAGATCGCTTTTGGGGTGGCGAAGGGGATTGAATATTTACACCGGGGGTGTGACATACAAATACTACACTTTGATATCAAACCTCACAACATTCTTTTAGACAAGAATTTCACTCCGAAAGTTTCTGATTTTGGACTCGCGAAACTTTATCCAATTGATCATAGCATAGTCTCGGTGACTGCTGCAAGAGGAACCTTGGGATATATGGCGCCTGAGTTGTTCTACAAAAATATCGGTGGTGTATCTTATAAAGCGGATGTCTATAGCTTCGGGATGTTGCTCATGGAAATGGCAGGTAGAAGGAAAAATATAAATGCAAATGCGGAACACTCAAGCCAAATTTATTTTCCACTGTGGGTGTACAACCAAGTCAATGAAAAAGAAAGTGTTGAAATGGAAGAAGTTGTAGAAGAGGAAAGGGAGGTGATAAAAAAGATGATAATAGTTGCACTTTGGTGTATACAATTACACCCTGACCATCGGCCTCCAATGAACAAAGTCTTAGAAATGCTCGAAGGAGATATTGGTAATATTCAAATGCCTCCAAAACCGCTTTTTTACCCACTAGATGAGCCAATTGACAATGACAAAGCCGAGATGGAATTAGAAACATTTTCAACTTCATCAAGCGCTTCCATAATTTCAGCTAGTTTTCCATTTGGAGGTAGCAATGATGTTTAGAACCATCCACAGTTTAATTGGAAAAGCTTTGTTCCACACAATATGGTATTATGTTGGGAGGGATGAGAGCAAGTTTAGTTGTACTTCTTTTTTTTTGGTCGGAGTATTATTTTTCTTTATATATAGTTTTGCCATGTGTAGTCCACACAATCTCCTAAATGGGATGTACGTTTGGGTTCATAACCGTGCTTGGGAAGCATATTCTATATGTTCATCCAATGTGAATTTCAGTTAATCCAGTTAATTATCTATAAACCAAATCACTTGTTTTATGTAGCATATTCACTTCAGAGCGCTGCAAAACATGCCATCTTACATAGACTTGCCAGTGGTCCGATGTCCTCGTTGACTTGGTAGTAATCATTTAGAGGTCGCTAAGCATTTGGCTCGCCAAAATTCAAACTCTTTATTCGCCAGTTGCAACGAAAATTTATTTTCTTTGCAATTCATTTGCTTTGATCGAAAATCGATCAAATTGCTGAGAAAATACTGATGGGGCCATCATATGGTCTTAAAAGTTACATTAGCGCTAATTTAAACTATTGACACTTTCATTTGGTCAACATAATGTATTTGAGTCTTAAAACTACCATTTTGCTCATCTAAGTCTTAAAACTTGCAAGTTTATCATGCATGAGTCCTTCCGTTAAGCTAAGAACATCTCCCAAGCCATTTCTCTACCGAGCAATCATGTGCCGGCTTGTGACTATGGTGAAACCGAGATTGAACCGAAAACTCTATCAACTTCGTCCAGCGTTCCGCTAATTTCTTCCACATCCCAATTTGAAGATTCAATTAGGGAATCGTTCTTCAGATTTAACACACATGACCCAACCGTAAGGATTTTGACTCCATTATTTGGGGTACTACATCTGAGTTGACTCATCTCTATGATAGTACCTCATGGAAGACAACTTTCTTTTGCTACTTTGATTCATATACTTTAGATGCTATGCCTCCAATGATTTCAGTAGGATTTTTGGAGGTCAGGTTTGTGGATCCCAGTACCATTGGGGCGGTAAGCATCGGTTGGCAATGATATGTAACAGCAATATTGCATGATTCTGCACACACTTTCACTAACTACTTTCTCTTCCAAACTAAAAAATGACAGAAATATTTTAAATCCATGAAATAATGACAAATTGTACGCGTTAATACACGTCAATATATGTGTGTTTGAAAGGTTTTAGAGCTTCGCATTACCTATGAAAACCAAATTGTAGGAGTTGCAAGATTTCCAGGAAAAAAAAAGGGACAGATGAAATCTCCCCCAAATGGATTCATCATCAGTTGTAGATATACGTGCGCCTAGATTGTTGTATCTCCTTCCCATGGAAGGGCTAGAACTCCCAATGTAAAAAGTAAAGAAATTAAAGTGAGTGTTGTGTGAGTAACTACATGACTACTTTTTTGTTTGCAGAGAGTTTAAATTTTCTAATTTTCGTTAGATCTTCTAATTTTCGTGAATTAGTTCCTGAATTAATCACTTGACTAATAATTCAAGAGACTCTTTTGACAATTTCTTTGAAATATAGTATTCCATTTCACGTATTGATAGTAGGTGTTGAGACTTGAAATTTAACAGACTAATCGAATATGCACTTTTTCTTTAAAAAAAAAACTTAATAAAATAAAAATGGAATAGAGAATTATAAAAAAAAAAAAAAGATCAATGGAAGATCCATTTATGGAGTCCGGCCACATTTATAACATTTGGGCTTAAGGCAATCCAGCCCATCATCTCTAATTGGTGAAATCCAATTCCTTTAAGCCCATCAAGCACAGTAGCCCAGACTCGACGACAATCCAGTGCCACCGCCATCTCCAACTCAAGTTCTCTCTCCATCGCTGGATTTCAGTTACAGGACTGAAAGTTTCCTTTTTGATGGATTCACTTTCTTCTCGGCAAGCTCAACCTCGATAGACGAAGCTCTCGAGCTCAATACTAGGAATTGATGATCCACGGCTCACAACCAAAACCAAAAGGATCTTTCATCAACGAAGTCGAAACTACTCGTCCTGACATGTTTGATTGCGGAATCGTCATCGTGCGCGGCTTCAAAGGGTTCATCGCACTACGGATCGAATCAGGATACGTCTATGTACCACGTGTACTAGGAATCTATATGCCTTCTTCAGCGGAATACATTGTTTTTATTCTCTCTGTTATGAGGTATGACGAAGCTTTCTGAGCTATTGATCCAATGAGGCCAAATGGATAATGCACGGACACCGTTTGATGATATGCCTCAGAGGAATAGCTTCGCTCGGAACACACAGAGAAACTGCAGCGCTTTGCAAATGCTTTATCTCGAAGGGAATGGACTTACCGGGAAGGTTTCTTAATTCTTAGGTGAATTCAGAGGTTCGAGAGTTTTTTCATCGCTTGGAGGCGATCTGCTCTCAAGTTCAGTTCCTGTAAGTATCAGTAATCTCTCATGGGGACTTGAAGCTTTGAAAAAGGAAGCAATAGCTTCGTTGGTAGTTTGCCAGAGCAAATAACGGAAATGAGCGTCTTGATTATACTGGACTTCAGTGGAAATAGATTCTTAGAGCCAATTCCAGTTGGTTTGAGTGATCTTTTATTGAGCTAACTGCCCTTTTTTTGAGCAAGCAGAATTTGTCTGGTGAGTTGCCATTGAGCTCAGAGGTTTGCCAAGTTCGTGAGTTGTTGCTTTACAAGAGAGCAAGCATGTTATGCAGTGATGTCCCTGAAGGGTTTAAGTAGTTTGGTTCTCTAATTGTACAGTTCAAGAGAAGATGGATTCAGTTTGTCTATTCCACATTAGACAAGAGCTACGGTGGCATTCATGCTTCTGCTGGTGTTTGCTTACCCCCTCGAAGGATGTAATCATCCCCTTCTCACCGCCTTCATTCAATCCTCATCATGCACGATCGCTGCTATTGCTGAACCACCGTTACTGCTGAGGTGTAACATGCCGGTTGCCTCACGGACACTGCCACTGAATCATCGCGCCAAATTACTGAGACTTCGCTGGAGGCTCACGACATAAGGAACGAAATTATTTATTCATAAGGAAAATCACTGTTTCTCTTTATATGTTGATCACTAACAAAGTAAATGGTGTTTCTTATATCGTTTATCATCTATGTAAACGAAGGTTATTATTTTCATTTATTTGTAAATGCATGCATGCCACTACTCATATTCTTCTGGGTAAAACTTGTACAAAGTAGCTTCCTACTTCTCTGTTTCCTTGTGAGTTTTGTTTTCCATACTTATTTTCCTTCAATTCTTTTTTACATTCTTCATCCCTTCCGCGGGTGTCCTAGATGATATTGCATTTTGAGCAACTTCAGATTTTATATTTCTAGTAGGTATGCAGAAACGATTTGGTCTTAAAATAATTAAAATAAAAAAGCTATTCTAACCTATCAAAGTTTTCCTCAATGTTTTCTGCATAGCGAAGTTCGTAATTGGGACACCATTTGTCACAATATTTCTAATCTACAAGTATAGAAGAATACACTTAGCAATGGATAAGAAGATCAAAGAATTCTTGCCAACTCATAACAACTTTTTACCCATAAAACTCTTACTCAATTTATGAAGATCACCAGAAATTTTAACCACAAACTAGGTGAAGGGAGTTATAGTTCTGTGTACAAAGGAATGCTCAGAAGTAGCAACATGATGGCCATCAAGATTTTAAAGTAGAAGATTTTATCAGTGAAGTGGCTATTATAGTAAGAATTCACCATGTTAATGCAGTGTTGACACCTAAATTTTACCATTTTATTTAAGATTTAATCGCATACAAGATTAGGATTAGTTGTTAAAAAAGAAGAAGAAAGAAAAGTAAAAATTTTCGTTAAAATGTATCGTGTGTTCATTATTGCACTGCATATTGAATGGTTTTTTTAAAAAAAAAAAAAAAAAAAATTCCAAAATTTTTTTTCATCAGAAGGAAAAAATATTAAAAAATATTTAAAGAAATTAATAACAAAAAGAAAAATGAAAGGAAAATGGGAAAAATGAGACCGGGCCAGGAGCAGGTCAACCCGGCCTCTTTCTTTCCCTTTTCTTTCTATTCGGCTGACCGGCCCACTTTTCTTTTATTTCGCCCAAGATGAGCCCAGCCTTTTTCGTTCTTCACGCATTCTGCAGAAAAGAGAAGGTACGTGAACGAGAGAGGAAAGACAGCGGCCGTGGGGAGGCGCGAGCATCGCACCGGAGTTGGCGGTCGGGGAGCAGACCGGCAGCAACAGCTGGCGGTAGCAGAAGGCAAGCAGGCTGGTCGCCAGCCATCAAAAGGGGGCTGGAGGGTTGGTTTTTGGGGGGTTCGCGGAGAGAGAGCTAGAGACAGAGAGGGAGAGAGCTTGAGGGAGCCCGAGGGGGGAGAAACGGAGAGTGACCGGGAAGAGGGAGACCTGGAATCCACCTTAGCCGAGCGTCGCTTAGCCACCCCCGACGCAAGGTTGCGCATCCTAGCCGGAACCAACAAGCCGCGGCTTCCCTTTGCCTCGATTTCAGGTTTTTCCGGTGAGTTTTTCGGTTTTTGGTTCAATCAGTGTTGATTTCCTAAGGATCCCGGCTCGGGGGCGTGTAAGGCGACTGGACGTAGTCTGATCTATCGATCTCGCCCATCGTTCGCCACCTCCGAGTCGGGTAGGAAGCCCCCGCTGACTTTTTTGGTGCCCTGCTCTTGTCCCGTTCTCTCACATTTTTTTCATGGATTACCGAGTCGGGACGTGCGTTTCGAGTTCGCTTATACTGTCCTTTGTTGATGTTGAGAAACCATTCTCGTTAAGCTTTGATCCAGTTTCGGGTCTTATTCTTGTCCGTGGCTGTCTTGAGCCGACGCAGCCTAGGTGTTTGATAAAATGTCCTGCTTCTGGTAAAACAGCCACTGCCTTTGCTGTATCCGAAGCTCGTGTGTCATTGTTTTGATCACTATTTACACAGATCGTCTCCCATGAAGCCTTATCTCGTTGATCGTGGGTAGTGGTTGGCGAGTTTTAGCGGTGGCGTTTCTCCAAGAGAGATCCTGGCGATGGTGTTGTTCTCGGCAAAGAAAAGAACGTAGAAAAGAGGAATTTTGGCGAGGAAGGAAACAACGTCCAGGGAAGGGAAAATTAAATAAAGAATAGAAATATTAAATAAAATAAAAGAAACAAACAAAGAGTAATGAAAAGAGAGATAACATCAATGCGTAAGCCATCTTGATCGTTGTGTGGGCTGGATGGACTTTGGGATTGTCTGTTTCATTTTCGAAGAGTAACATTCGTCTTCATTTCGTCCGTTTTCGCGTTCATTTCGCCGAGGTCCGAATTTATGGCCGCATGTTGCACCTCACATCCAACTTGCGTTTTACATTTTAATATATATTCGAGATTGTTGAATCGTGGCGCACGCTGTTCTTGGCTTGGGATAAAAAAGATATACGTCAAAATCGTGGTTTCGACGTTGTGAGGTTGGGATTGAATTCGTGGGAACTTCTGAGTTTAATGGAAGCTTCATGCGTGCGGAGGACTCCCGAAGAAGAGGAAGACTAGAAGAAAGAAAGAAAATTAAAAGAAAAAGCAAAAGGAAAAAATGTGAAAAAGAAAAAGAGGAAAGCGAAAGTTGGCTTCGGGAAAAGACGAAATAGGGAAGAAGACAAAAGGCGTGGAGAAAAAAAGAAAGAAAAATTTTAAATTTTAAAAATTAAAAAAATCTAAAAAAATGTCTTTTTATCCGACTGGGTCGGATCCGGATTTGGGCCGGGTCAGCGGGTCGGATTGGGTTCATTCGGTCCGAACCCACTCCCTTGAATATTATAATATTAAAAATTTCAAAAAAATTAAAAATTTCGAAAAATAATAAAAATTCAAAAACTCCTCCGAAAATTCAAAAATTCAGAAAAAATTAAAAAAATTCGATTTTTTTTTTCAAATTTCAAGAAATTGTAAAATCTAGTTTTTTTGGGAAAATTCAAAAATTCATTTTTTTCATTAAAAAACCGAAAAATTCTAAAAATTCTAAAAAAATTAAGAAAATCTTCAAAAATGTTGAAATTAATCTCTTGGGCTATTTTCTCCTAAAAAATAGAAGTATTCCAATTTAGAATTACGCTTGAGTTTGACTAAGAGGCTTTACCTTAGGGTTTCAATTGTCCTTAGGGACAAATGCTTTTGAATGCTATTGATACATTGAGTTTAGCTTCTCTTTAGTCTAGTTAGGATTAGCATTTGTCTTCTCTATAGTATTAAATCTTTGCTCTCCATGCAATTTATTTAACGCTTTCCTTGATTACTAATTGTTATTTTAATAATTGCGCACCCGCATGATCACCTCACATGTTAGCAAATTAGTCTAAAGTTAATTCAAACTACTTGACAATTTTTTTTTTTTAAATGAACAAGATTAGGTATTGAAATGGTTACTAATTGGTTAATTAGTGTAATCAAGTCTCCAAACCTAGATTCTTTAGTTAAGAAGTGAGATATACTCCCATGCCTCACTTGATTTCTAGCCAACCCCAATAGGTTAATGGCTGCTCCTTATTGTGAATTTCTTAAGAACACCCTAATGTTGCGCGAGGTATGGGCTTGGGAGAGCCCGTGCCTAATCATGGGCCTTAGGTCTGTTCTTTAGGCAATACCCCTAAACATATTCCCTTCCCCGAGGGGTAGGTCGCAACATGCAATGTAACTCATTGATTTCTACTTTGAAGGCTTGAAATAGGTTCTTGTGCATGATCTCATGTCAAATGGATTCTTGGATAAGCATATCTTCACCAAGGAAGGTGACAAGTTTCTTGATTACAATAAAATATGTGAGATCTCTCTTGGGGTGGTGAGAGGAATTGAATACTTACATTAGGGAAATAATAGATGACAATAGTTGGACTTCAGTGTATAAAGTTAACCTCGACCATTGGCCTTCAATGAGCAAATTCCTAGAAATGCTTGAAGGAGATATTAGTAAACTTCAAATGCCTCCTAAACCGCTTATTTACCCACTAGATGAGCCGGTGGACAATGACAAAGCCGAGATGGAACTAGAAACATTCTCAACTTCATTAAATGATCCTACAATTTCCATCCATTTGGAGATAGCAATAATGTTTAGGGAACCATCCTTAGTTTGATTGGAAAAGGTTTTATACTTGTTATATTCCCCGCAACCTAGGATTATGTTAGGAGGGACTTATTTTCGAGATTGTGTTCTTCTAGCTCTTAGGTTAATGTTGTGTCCTTGTAATTCATATGGTTTAACTCTCTTGCATCCTCCTTCAGCAGGATAAACAAATTGGCAAGAAAGCAAAGACAAAAACGGTGAGGGAAGGTGATAGACATCGAGAATTTTCCTTCCTCATAATGTGATTAAGGGCTATTCGATTTAAAAGCTAACTATAACATGCTGATGCAAGCCAAGGTTAGGCTTTCTCAAACAGTAGGATCGGGAGAGTGACTCGCACACAGGAAACAGGATGAACAGAAATTTCAGCATTGCGCAAGCTCAGGAGGACAGTCGTATCTTTGTCGATACAGATCGGATCGACCTGATTCCAAAGCCAAATGAACAAAGACTTCTGGTTCTACAATTTCTCTGTTTTGGGTTTTCTGAAATAAGCACTATAGGATGGTCTATCAGAGCTTTGGAGGAGAGGACAATGCCTCCAAGACAAGCTAGACATCGTGGCAGCAGAACCATTCCCCTCAATGAAGTGTACACACTCGCTGAGAATTTGCAGCAACGTATGCAACAACAAATTGACGAATTGACGCGAGAAGTTCAGCGTTTGAGGGCTAAAGCAAATAATTCTACACCCGTTCCAGGACTAAAGATTCCCATGGTGACTCTTCCTCTTCGGAGAGTGTTCAATCTATTCACGGTCGGAGGCATGTTCAACATCGTTTACAACATATTCATGAGCCAATTGGGAAAAGGAAGTCAAGAAAGATGTTTCAGAATTTATAGGTATTGAGTCTCCTAATGAAATTGTTGATTGGCTAACACTTGTGAATGAGGTGTTTGAGCATCGAAATGTTCTGGAGAATCGTCGAGTTGGGATCATTGCTATGCGATTCCGAGGCAAGGCGATTGCTTGGTGGAGACGGGATGAACTCAAGATATCGATACGGCTTCTCGGTTTCGTCGAGCTTGAATGCGGGCCGATCTTCTTGGTCGAGAGAGCTGGTCTTCAATGCGGGCTGCATCACATGCGATCTTGCTACTTAACAAGCCACTATCGGCGTATGATTTGTCGATATCAAGAACTGCTGGTTTCAACTTATAAATTCATTTTTAGAGAAAATATACATGTATCCGTTTTACAAAGTAAACACTACTCATCTACGCAAGAAATAACTCTTATCAAAATGGAAAAAAGAAGGTCCTAGATGGAACAATTCTATGAAGTTTATCTTTAAAAGAAGCTGGTTGTAGCTTGATTCAAGTGAAGATTAATGTTCACAAGTTCTATGTGCGTGATCTATCACGAACGGGACTGATTGGCTAGTGAAATAAAGAAGACGGGTAATGTTTTGAATTTGTTCTTAATGATGTGGAGGAGGGACAAAAGGAACAATATTTGCTTCAGCACAGCGGAAAAAATTGCTGTTGTTTTTGGCCTTACAAGTACTCCAGTCCGAAATCTGTTGGGGTGTTTAAAAATCTCCATATTTTGCGGAGATTGTCATTCTGCGATCAAGTATATCTCCATGGCAAACAGAAGATATATGGTCGTAAGGGATGCAAACCCGTTCCACCATTCTACGGACTAAACACGCTTATACAATGACTACCGGCCCCAATGCTTCTTAAATTGTCTCATTCATTGTGTAAATTGAATCTCCGTTTTTTATTCTCCTTTCTTTCTATGTTACTTGAACTGGGATTCTATTATTTCCCTAGCAAGCCCAACAATGTAAATATTATGTCCTGAAATTTATATAGATTTGGCACTCCTACTGTCGAGAGACCAAGCAGAAGACCTCAAATGAAGCTTGCAATCTTTCAGCAATATGATTCATGGAATCGAAAACAGTCACGCTTTGCCTTTGGATTTTTTTGGAGTGTGCTGTTTTCGGACACTGCATATATATGTTCTGTTCTATCCTGGGCGTTCCCAACATGCAGTCCTGAATCCTGATGCCCCATAATTCATTCATTGGCCGAATATTCTGTATGATTTTTGTTTTGGAAATTTTGCTCGTAATGGCTGACTTTTTTTTTTGGCCAATGACTGACTTTTAGTTAGTCTACATTTTCGGATGTGGCAATTTCTTGTGCTTTATCTTCAACTATGCGAGTTCATGCCATAAGTTGCTACAACATTTCCCAAACTGCTTCAGAGTGGATAAATTTAGGAAATTGGCGATGAGAAGAAACAAGAGCAGCTTTCGTGGGCAAACACTGGTTTGAAACCGAGAGGCATGATCCTTGAGGGGTTCATGCAATGATCAAGCAATCGCAAGTACTGCATCTACTTTTTTGTGAGGAAAATGTTTTCTGTCAAATGGGGCATCGTTCCTGCTGTACATCTTAGCTCCATATTGTTCCTCTGCAAGGCTTCTACTATTACAGCATTTGGACTTGCCAGAGCAGGGGAAAGCAACAGGTACTCCTTACTAGTTTCCCCTCAGCAAATGGCTACATGTAATCTAAAGCTGTTCGACTACAATGCACACCTTAACTGTCATGTTGTTGCCGGCAATGTGTTTTATCAGTGGTAGCAATATGATCTTCTAAACATACAATTCCTATCAAAAGACTACTCATGCCCTCTGAAGCAAGAGTTGACGAGGCGAATTACACTATGCTACACATCATGCCATAAGCCTAAAAAGCCACTTGCACTCTCGAATGATGCATGTATTTAAAGGAGGGAAGATGACTAAATGCAGAAAGTTAAGTAATGTCCACAAGCAGGTAATTTGACTTAAGAATACTATGAAGTAGGTGAGTAGCTTTAAGATGAATTGAGTTTCTTATTCAATCTCGAGGTTTTTTATGCTCACTGGAGAATCATCCTGATGAGAAAGACTACTCCTTGTGACAGGAGGCCGTGGAGCTGTTTATTTCAGTTCCATCGACATTCGTTGCTCCGCTGCATCGTTCAAGGAGGGCTAGAACCATTGAAACCTCACATAATGAAGTGTTCAAAGTGGGACAACCAGACCCGCCCAATGGATGGCAGAATTCACAGGCTGAACTTCAAGGTCTACATGAACAGACTTCCAGAAGCAAATAATAATGAACAGGGCCTCACTTAGGAGAAGACTCGACAAGAGGCTCAAGGAATTGGGGGAGATTCATCGAAAAACGTCTCTGAGTCAAAGGTGCGTAAAGGACAATTTGGGCCTACATTGCATATCAATTCCTCTTGCAAAGGAACTGACTATTGACGCAGCGATGTACTGACAGATTGCTCCTCGTCATCGTGAACTTCCTCCATCACAATGTAGTAAATACAGGTACGGATTCTATGCAAGATCTCTTTGCTTTGCTCCATATTGAGCAAGCTAAAGTGCTAGATACAAGTGTATCTGCTTTTTCTTGAATTCTGCAACATTTTCGCATCTGCTCTGTGGACAAAAACTGGCTCTTGTTGGAATTTCCTGGTCATATAATGTCTAGAGCTTTGGGACTCTCTTCTCGGTTTTTATGTTTTCTTTACATACTTCTATATTTGAGGAAAGATAGCGTAATTGATGCTAATTCGACATTTTCCACGGTTAGCATAGTTAGCATAGTAACGGGCGAAGAGAAAGAACTGATAAGCCGTGGGAAAATTACGGAGTACTCATACTTTTTACCGTCATTTCTCAGCCTGACCATTTACTCATATCGATTTAAAAAAAAATCAGTTTGGCGGGGAGCTACGAGGAAAACAATTCTTTACAAAGGCCATTTGAGAATTTATCTAAAGATGATGGAACGAAATGCTTGGCGAAATGATAAATAAAGCTTCCGAGCTAACATTCTCAGTGGTTTGTGTATAATATCATGTTCAGCATAAACGACAATAGAAAGGCCAAATAAAACATCTCTCCAAACTATTTGATGTAGCAATGCTATGTCCTTGGACACAAATCATAAAATCTCAAGTTGATCTAGATATTGAATTTCATCTTTTCTGGAGATAGAGATCTTTTGATAAGTTTTGGGACTTTGCTCATTCAAAATGTCATCACGAAATTGCATGTTCTTTGCTTACTTGCAAATTCTTGAAGGTGAAAAATTGAACGGAGCATAAAATTTCGTAGTTTTTTGAATAAATCCACCGATTTGTTCTTTTGGGAATACATAAATGTTGACAATGGAAAAAAATTCTCCTTGTTTGCATTGTTTTTGTACATAAAGTACAGTCCTTATCTTAGCCTTCTTAATGAGCATCATGAAGAACGCGCTATTATAATTATTTCAATGTCATTCCCTTTTATTAACTCAAAAAGTAAAGCGACATAAGACAGGACAAACGTCTTATTCCTAATTTTAAATTTAAAATGAGAAAGCATGATTCTCGTGGGTTGGCAAAAAACAAGTCCGTCCACTCTTCCTGCTTTCTTACTTTTGAACTCTCTTTTTGCGCATGGTCCAATAAAATAAATCAACCTCTATCAAATCTTGTTTAATAGTCACGCCGAAGTTTTCTTCCACATCTAGATAGCTTTTTAAAACAAAATTGGTTCATTTATCAATCCAACAAAATTAAATAGAACTGGAGATCAAAAGAGATATTGTTAGTTTGAAGTGATAGCATAGATTGCACGCACTAATCACCAATCTACAGCAAAGGCTATCGGAGTTGCTTCTGTCTTCAATGATTCTCTAAGCATGTCTCCCTTATGATTCTGGCTAAGAACGATATCCCCCTTATCTGCCGTGTCCATCATTGGGTTGAAAAAATTTTCAACAAAGAAGATGTAAAGTTTGTGTAATGTACAAAGTCGTTAGAACCCACTATTGCTTCGAATTGTCCCTACGTGGATCCCATCTCTACATAGCTGTATTAGCAACTCGTTCATTCTTGCCACGTGCATTATAGGAATACTACTATAGTACAGGTATATATGAATATTCTTTTAAGCGGAGTCTAGGAGTGGGTATTTTATGTAATTACTATTCACATAAACTATTGCAAATTTATACAATATAACTTCATATAAGGATTTTTTTTTTTCAGATTTGCATGACAAAACACGTATTCGTTCATGACTAGATCGAAGATGATGTTGCGCAAAAAATTAATTACCATATAAGATGCTTTTCTTATAGTGATTATTTACTTTATAAAATGATTTGATGGTGTAAGAAATCAGAATTACGTCTAAAGTTTTGTGACTTAATTTAGCAAATATGGACTACATATCAAGCGACTAAGTGTCGACTATGGAGGAGAAAAATTTCAAAGGTAAAGAAGAAGGGAGGAGAGAACCAAGAAGAAAATAAGAAGAAAGTGAGTGTATCAGAAGAAGGTGGACTTGTTTGTTGATGGGATGCAGACCCAGAATCACAGGTAGACAGGAGAAGCAAAGTGGAGATGGTGGAGAAGGAAAAATCAAATGTGAAAGAAGATTCCCTGAATTCTTTATGTGATTAAAGCGTGGTCTCAAATGGGGATGGCCACCGGCCGTTCCACTAATAATGAACCTAAGTTTGGGTCCACTTCTTTAATTTCTTGACTTTCCATCCATCTGTTAGGTTGACTTGGGCTTCTCTATAAGACTTGGCAACTTCAAGTCTCCAATCAAATAAGGATCGTCTGATCATCTTTCAATCTTTCCATATTGCGCCCCCTCCACACCCACGAAGCGATTCTTTACCAGTTTCTCTTTGCCAGAAGACAAACAGAGGCATGGTTAACGCCCTCGGTTCTATGAATATCCGTCAGGTGTTGCTACTCACTCTTGTTCTATTTCCAACGATAGCTTGTAGTGCCAAGAGTAATCGGCAGTGCGTTTCATCCTATGGTGTTATTCACAAGATACGATATCCATTTTGACTAAAGAGTGATCTAAAAGAATGTGGTGTCTCGTATTACGAGCTAAATTGTGAAGATAATCACACTGTTTTATATCTTGATGATGGCCAATTCTACGTGCAGTCTATCAATTATACCTCTAATCAAATCAGATTGGTCGATGACGGGTTGCAAAAGGATAATTGCTCATCTCTCCCTCGTCATTCATGGGCGTTGTATAACTTCAAGAATAGTAACAATTTAATCGACCCATACTACAAGGGTGACAATGTTACATCGGTCATCGTGACCTACTCAAAGCTGGTTAGGAATCTATTCTATATCACTACCGGTCCATGCATAAGGGGTCGTACTCTTCCAACACATCATTGTATTGGAACTTGTATGCTTTGGTCAATCCAAAAGCATCGAATGTTAGGGATTTTTGCACCACTCACAGGTGGACGTGGGTATCATTTAATTTTGGGGGTGAAGAGCAGATTAATAGCAGCTCCTACAACTACAAGCTAATCCATAACATCATGGCTGATGGATTCAGTCTCCACTTTCTACATTCAAGGACGAAAGTTTTCATGTGCTACTTTGATTTCTTCCGCATCTACTATGGTTCTGCGGGTTGCAAATCCTTTCAATACTATGGTAAGCATCGGTTAGCAATGAAATTTTACCGCCATTTTGCATGATTATGAACACTCTTTCACTTGCCAATTCTCTTCAAAACAGGAAAATGAAAGAAATATTTGAAATCCACATTCCTTTCCACGGAATGGCTAGAACTATTATGCGAGCAGCCACAAGACTTTTTTTTTTTTGGCATATAATATTTCAGCCTTTTTTCTTAATTAGTTTCATAATAAATCACTTAATTAATAATCCAAAAGACACTCACTAGCACATTCCTTAAAAAAATTGTATTCATCTATAGAAAGGAGGGGCAAAATTATTAATTAAAAATAAGAATCACTATTTCTCTATATTTGTTGACTGCTAACAAAGCAAAGGGAGTTTCTTGTATTGTCTATCATCTATGTCGAATGAAGCTTTTTATTTCCTTGTATTTGCAATTGCACAACCTACTTCTCATATTCTTCTGGACAAAAACTAACTTATACAATTGCCACTACTCTGTTTTCTCGTGAGTTTTGTTTTCCAATATTGTTTTCTTTCGATTCCTTTTCTCATCATTGATTCATTCCACAGGTGGGCCACGTCTTTTGGCACTCAATACGGCACTGTGGACAGCTCTTGATTTTACATCGCTACTAGGTAAGCCGCAATGATTTGTTCTTAAAATAATAAAAAAGCCAAACTTACTCTAACATATAAAATTTTCCCAAGTGTTTTTCTGTGTAGTGAAATTCGTAATCGGGACGCCATTAGTCACGACATTTCTAATCTACAAGTACAGAAGAAGACACTTAGCAATGGATGAGAACATCAAAGAATTTTTGCAAGCTCATAACAATTTTTTACCCATAAGGTACTCTTACTCGAATATTAAGAAGATTACCGGAAATTTCAAGCAAAAACTAGGTGAAGGGGGATATGGTTTTGTATACAAGGGAACGCTTAGAAGTGGCAATGAAGTGTCTATCAAGATTTTGAAGCAGTCCAAGGCCCATGGCCAAGATTTTATCAATGAGATGGCTACTATTAGAAGAATTCATCATGTTAATGTAGTGCAACTGATTGGTTTTTGCTTTGAAGGCTCGAAACAAGCTCTTGTGTATGATTTCATGTCAAATGGATCTTTGGACAAGCATATTTTCACTGAGGAAGAAGAGAAGTTTCTTGATTACAAGAAAATATATGAAATCGCTCTTGGGGTGGCAAAGGGGATTGAATATTTACATCGAGGGTGTGACATGCAAATACTACACTTCAATATCAAACCTCACAACATTCTTTTAGACAAGAACTTCACTCCGAAAGTTTCTAATTTTGGACTTGCGAAACAATATCCGATTGATTATAGCATAGCCTTAGTAACTGCTGCAAAAGGAACCTTGGGATATATGACGCTTGAGTTTTTCTACAAAAACATTGGAGGTGTATCTTATAAAGCAGATGTCTATAGTTTCGGGATGTTGCTCATGGAAATGGTAGGTAGAAGAAAAAATGTAAATGAAAATGTGGAACACTCAAGCCAAATTTATTTTCTGCTATGGGTGTATGACCAAGTCAATGAAGGAAAAAATGTTGAAATGGAAAAAGTTGCAGAAGAGGAAAGGGAGGTGATAAAAAAAAAATGACAATAGTTGCACTATAGTGTATACAATTAATCCTATCCATCGGCCTCCGATGAACAAAGTTTTAGAAATGCTTGAAGGATATATTGGGAATATTCAAATGCCTCCAAAATCACTTCTTTACCCATCAGATGAGCCAATTGACAATGACAAGGCCGAGATGGAATCAGAGACATTTTCAAGTTCATTAAGTGCTCCGACAATTTTCGCTAGTTTTCTACTTTGAGATAACAATAATATTTAGAGGACAAGGAACTGTTTAATTGGAAAAGCTTTGCTCCCCCACAATATCGTAGTATGTTGGGAGGGAGCTGAGGTAGTTTAGCTTGCGATTGATTACATTTCGGTTTCTTCTAGCTCTTAGGTTACTATAGTGCGATTGTACTTCATATATATTTTACTCTCCTGCTATTCTCCTTCAAAAAGATAAACAAATTGATGAGAGGAGGGACAAAAAACGGTGGGGCAAGGGGACGGATATTAAGAATTTTCCTCTCTCATTATGTGATTTAGGGCAATGCCAATTAGAAAGCAAATTATAACCTGGGATCTTGCTTCTTAACGTGCTACCACCGGCATATGGTTTTGCGGTATCAAGAACTACTAATTTCGAATTAAATCGTCTATTTTACAAAGTAGACACCTCCTATTTATGCAGGAAACAACTTTTATCGAAATGGGAAAGAAAGTCTTAGATGGAACAATTTCATGAAATTTTGTATTTGAAAGAATTCATACTCCATTATAAAGTAAACATGAAATTATTCATAAATAATTTTATGAAGTTTTCTTTGTTTCTTGTTATACTAGGTCATGTTTTATTAGTTTAACTTGATACATTTTTTCACCTCCCATATCTGATCGAGAAGAATGCTATTTGATTTAGAACTTGATGTGGATTACTTTCGACTATCCTAAAATTAGATATATGTTGCATAACTAAACACATCACGAACATTAAAAAGGCCATGTCCAAGCGTGGTCCATACGACGACACTTTTAAGGTTGGACCCTTGATGGGACGTATGTGTAGGTTCATAAACTAACCGTGTTTGGGAAGCGTATTCTATATGTTCATCCTATGTGAATTCTAGCTAATCCAGTTAATCATTTGTTAACCAACTGACTTGTTTTCTATAGAATATTCACCAATAGGGCTGGCAACATGCTATCTTTCATATGCTTGCGAGTTTCCTCGGACCTCTATGACGCGGTATGAATCACTCTTTTTTTCTTCTTTTTTTCTGGCATGACTCGCAGGCCGCAGAGTAGTTTTTATTTGTGGTTGCTGCATTTAGAAGTGGCTCAGCATTTGGCTTGACGAAGTTCAAATTGTCTATTCACCAATGGCAACAAATTTTTATTTTCTTGCAATTGATTTGCTCTGACCGAGATCAAATTCCTGAGAAAATACTGATAGGGCCATCATATGGTCTTGTAGGTCACGTTGGCTCTAATTTAAACGATCAGAAGAAAATGGGACTATTACTTGGAAAAGTCCTACAACTTGTTGACATATTGCATTTGAGTCTTAGATTTCCATTTTGTTTACTTAAAACTTGCAACTTTGAAATTTTTTCAATTGTATGTGATTTTTGATAAGTTAATTCCTCGTCAATTGTACATCCATTTTGTAACCTAACAGAGCTAATGGAAGGACTAAAGTGGATGACTGAGGCAAGTTTTAATACTTAAATATATGAAAAAGTAATTTTTGGATTTAAATACGCTGAAGTGCCTGGCAAGATTTTGAAGGAACGAAATTCAAATGGCCTAGATTTTATCAATGAAGTGGCTAGGAACTAGGAAGGATTCACCATGTTAATGTAGCACTAGTCCTTGGCTTTTGCTTCTGGAAGTCAAAAGCAAAGTCTCCTGTACAATTTAATGCCTAGTGGATCCATAGATAAGCATATTGTCTTCAATAGAGACAATAGCCCTGTCGATTGCAAGAATATATAAGAGACCTTGAAGTGGCAAGATGGATAGAAATATTCACATCAAGGATGTTATGTGCAAATTGGGTACTTTGATTTTGATTCTCATATTATTCTTCTCAACTAGAATTTCACTCGAAATATCTCTAATATTTGTCTCGACAAGCTTTATGCAATGGATCATGGCATTGTGCCTTTGATTGTCCCATGAGGAAACTGGACAAATGATGCCAAGTTATACTACAAGAAAATTTGTAGTGTCTCTCATGAAGTTGATGTTTCCAGCTTCAGTATACTCTAATGGAAATAGCAGGTCGAAGGAAGGATCTGTTGATGAAAATCGGGAGGCCGAAAATAGATGATAACAAAAGGCACCAGCGACCAGCCTTCGACGAACTAGAAATGCTTGAAGGGAGAAACCGGCAAGCTACAAATGCCTCCCGAAGCCGCTTCTATGCTGAGGGATCATGTTCTGGCTTGAGAATGTATGAATCTCGTTCTATATCAGAGGGGAGCCCAGTGGAATTGGAACGCGACCCTAAGAGCGCCACCAATGAGGCCAAAACCCAACCCTCCTTGCAAAAGCTGCCAATGGCATACGACCAATTGGATAGGCTTGAAAATGATTTGGTAGATCGGAGAAGCAACATGTGCAAAAACGTAAGACCTCATCACTCGGCCATCATCACCACCGCTGCGAAGGTTGATTGGGCCCTCGCGATCGCTCTGCTAGGATTGACCGACCCTCACCTGCTCGGGCAATGACTAGCAGCCCGAGCCTATGGTTGAGCGAGTCTTTCCGTCCCGGGGTGCGCCTTCAATGCCTCCCCAGCCATCTCTCCCGGTTTCCCTTTTTCCTTCTGTCCCCTTAGTAGGTTGATGGCCCTTTGAGCAAATCAAGAATATTCGGTACCAATGCTTTTGACGGGATCAAAGCCATTCCTCCTAACTATTGACAAACTAAAATTGTAGGATCGACAATATAAAAGAAGAACGACGAAACATCCCCATCACGTAACGATGAAGAAATCGCGCATTGATTGATCTTCTTTTGCTCCATGGACGAATGAAACGCAAAATAAGCGGATTGACCATGTAATTCGTGAACCTTAAGATGATTTTAGCGTTCGTTGATTCCTGGTTTTTTGCAGAAGAATTGTCTCATGGTCATGGCTATCTATTTAAGTTTCTTGTTTCCTGAGCGTCGTGCTCTTGATCTGGGGCAATGAGTCTCCGTTTCTTCTCTCCACCGTCCGATTTCAAAGTTCTCTCCTTCCCGCCGAAACCTCTCCCCGCTCGCCCCTCGACAGCCGCCTGATCACCCCAACACCACGGCCGCGACCTCCCTGGAGCGTTCTCCCACCTCGACCCCATGTCCCGTGATGGGCCCCATCCCGGCCTCCTCACCTTCTCTTGCATTCGCTTCCGAGCGTTCGCGCTCGAGAGGCGTCTCCATCGCGCGCTGTGGCTCGGTCCCAGCTCGAGCCCGACCCGTCGATTCTCAACTCGCTCATCAGTCTCAACCCAAAGCCCAATGGCTGGGCCCAGGCGCAGAGGATATTTGTTATTTATGGACATGGGTAGTAAAAGGGACTTGGTTTCTTGCCAATAATCACATGGGAAGTTTGAAGCGGTCGAAACTTTCCTTCATATTCTTGAAGATGGTCTTTCCCCTATCGATTATTTATTCTGGGCGGTTATTCAGGCTTGTTCGGTTCCCGAGAATGCATCAATAGGTGATACATTTTTCGGGTTTATAATTAAAAGTGGCTGCGTTGATTCTGATGTGTGTGTTGGGTGTGCATTTTAATTGACACATTTGCCAAGGGTAGTGCTGATTTTGTTTCAGCTCGTAAGGTGTTCAAGAAAATGCCTGAGAGGAGTGCGGTTGCTTGAACTTTGATAATAACTGGATACTCACAAACTGAGGAGAATCAGGAGTATCAAACTCTTTTCAGAAATGATCAAGGGTCCAGTGAGGCCAACACATTTGCTAGTGTTCTCAATGTATGTGGAAGTGCTTGTGATGTCGATATGGGGATACAAATATACGCGTTAGCTATAAAACTGGGCTTTGCTGGTGATACTTGCATGGTTAATTCTCTTATTAGCATGTATTCTTGGTGAGGCCACATCGAAGCAGCTCAGAGAGCTTTTGATGCACCATCTGAAAAGAATTTGATTTCTTATAATGACCTTGTGGATGCACCATCTGATACACTTGTCTGGTGTACAATTCTTGGAGCTTGCCGAGTTCACAGCAATGCTAAACTTGCAAAACAAGCTGCAGCAATGATTTTTTAGCAGGAACCGGATGACCCTGCTTCTTATGTTTTGCTATCACTTATGTAATGCCTCAGCTAGTCTATGGGAAGATGCAGCAGCAATCAGAAATAAGAAGAAACTGAAATATCTTACATGTCGGTTGTAGCTGGATTCAAATGAAAAATTTAGTTCACAAGTTCTATGTGGGAGACAATTTACACCCAAAGGCACGGGAGATCTATGACAAACTGGACTGATTGGCTAGCTGAATGAAGACACTGGTATTGTTCTGAATACCGAGTTTGTTCTTTATGATGTGGGGGAGGGACAAAAGGAACAAAATTTGCTCCAGCACAGTGAAAAATTGCTGTTGTTTTTGGCCTTATAGGCACCCCCAGTCCAAAATCTGTCGGGGTGTTTGAGAATCTCCACATTTGCAGAGATTGTCATTTTGTGATCAAGTATATCTCCATGGCAACCAGAGATCTATAGTCATAAGGGATGCAAAATTGTTCCATCACTTTAGGGACAGAACATGCTCATGCAATGACTACTAGTGACAATGCTTCTTAACTTGTCCCATCCATTGTGTAAATCGAATCTCTGTTTTAGATTTTTCCCCCTTGTTCCTATGTTACTTGAACCGGGATTTTAACTTTAAAAAAAAAAAAAAAAAGGAGGGAGGCGGCTAAGGGCTGAGCCCTCGCTGCCGCCGCCTCCCTATCGCCATTGGGAAGGGCCATCGATGGAAGGGGGAGGGTCGACCGGGGTTGCCGAGCCCTGGCCAGGGGCCGGCGACCCCGGTTGACTAACGGCAAGGGCCCGTGAGTCCTTGCCCCGATTTGGGGCGAGAGTCGCCGAATCTGGGCAAGGGCTGCGACCCTCGCTGGATCTGGGCGAGGGCCGCGATCCTCTCCCCTCCTTCGGCAGCCCTTCTCGACAACAGCGGTGAAAGCTCAACCCTTAGCCACCTCCCTCCACCTTTAAAAAAAATAAATTATAAATTATAAATTATTATTATTATTATTATTATTATTATTATTATTATTATCATGTTTTAAATTTAATTTAATTAATTTTTATATTAAAATTCAAATTATACCAAAACGATGTCGTTTTTGTGTCTGTTTTGTTAAGTCAATCTTCCGACGAGCCATGTAAGCAAGAAAATTAATTTTAAAGAAAAAATGCAATGTAGGATTATCGGCGGGTTCGCCAGATATGGAATTCAAGTGTCTTATTTTTCATAAAAAAAATAGCTTAATGTCACTTTTGTAAGTTTTGGAATTTAGGTGTCCATTTGTGCCAACTTTTGGCACTTGAAGCGTTCTTTTGTCGATTGATTTGTCCTTGTCCACTGATAACATAATCTCATCTCAGCTTTTATGTATTGACATTGTATTATTTCCATCATGGTATTTTTTTTTTTTGTGTAAGAGATTGTGATTTCTAATTAACACTATATATGCGCCTTGTATGCAAAATATACATCGTTTAGTTATATCTTTTAGAAAAATATAATATGGGTGAAGCCAAGTTTAATTATAGTGGAAAAGTTCTAAGCTAAAAGAAAAAACTTAAGATTTGACATAATTTCAACCGTCATCAAGTATTCTTTTGTCCCAATACTGATTTAGGTTATCATAAAGAATTAAGAACAAAACCTACGAAATTTCGAATTGAACTTGCATTTTCTTGAACTTGTTAATGACTATATACACTTATATAGTGTTGCTTTATACACAATTCTTGAGTAAAAATAAGTTGAACTTGAATTTCCCAAAGAACCCTAATACCTTTTGTTATTGGTGACTTTCAACTCTTCTAAGGGGCTGTTTGGTAACATTATGGGAAACACCTGTGTATGTTTTTTTGTTCCCTAAAACAAAAATAGAATAGAAACGCATTTAGTAAATTTTCTCCCTAAAGATAGCGAGGGAACTATAAAGTTACTTTAACAACTTATGGAGAATTTTCTTCAATAAAAATAGAATAGAGTGTATAATTCTTTTTATTTCTTAACATCCTTTTTCCTTTGAATTGAATTTATGCAATCCTTAATTATCAGGATGCACTCGATTCTTGTCTCATTTGGGTTGACTTCAATTCAAAGTCTGCAATGGAATCTTAAGACGGCTTTCTTGTCATATTAGAAAAAAGGAAACTCATTGACATCCTAAATATCTTTGGCAATTTAAAATTACTTAATTATCTAACAAAAATCTCTAAAACATGAATAATATTGTTGGACGGCTACATTTATGGGTTGTCAATACGATGGTTTCTTGCCACAAAGAAATGGCGATGGTGTTGGGTCCTATTCGCTTCTCCTGTAGTATTCTCAACTTGATTGACTTTGTTTTATTGGTTGACATGGGCTTTTTAATAGAAAATCCCCAGTCTTCATATTTACGGTCTCTCTCATTCGCCATTATTACATGGACGTCTTTTTATCTTTGTTGATCCTCCACCACATATTAAGCCCCGAATTTCCATCGCTCACAAGCTGAGAACGACACGACTTTTCCTCACAATTCCAGACCCGTGTGCCTCGTGTTGGTCTTTCTTGTCGTGATACTGGGGACACTGATGCCCCGAATGAATGAACGACCCTATTCAGCCTCTCCTGCAGTGAAGTTTCCAAGATGACTTGTCCCTTTCAAACGAAGAGTGATATGAAAGGTTGTGGCGACTCGAGACTTTTCCTCGCAATTCCAGACCCGTGTGCCTCGTGTCATTGGTCTTTCTTGCCGTGCTACTGGGGACACTAATGCCCCGAATGAACGACCCTGTTCAGCCTCTCCTGCAGTGAAGTTTCCAAGATGACTTGTCCCTCAAGATGACCCGTCCCTTTCAAACGAAGAGTGATATGAAAGGTTGTGGCGACTCAAGACTTTTCCTCGCAATTTCAGACCCGTGTGCCTCGTGTCATTGGTCTTTCTTACCGTGCTACTGGGGACACTAATGCCCTGAATGAACGACCCTATTCAGCCTCTCCTGCAATGAAGTTTCCAAGATGACCTGTCCCTTTCAAACGAAGAGTGATATGAAAGGTTGTGGCGACTCAAGACTTTTCCTCGCAATTCCAGACCCGTGTGCCTCGTGCCATTGGTCTTTCTTGCCGTGCTACTGGGGACACTAATGCCCGACCCTATTCAGCCTCTCCTGCAGTGAAGTTTCCAAGATGACCTGTCCCTTTCAAATGAAGAGTGATGTGAAAAGTTGTGGCGACTCAAGACCTGAGTTAGCGCGTGAAAATAATCAACCTTTTCACATCCATCTATAAAAAATAATGACACCATCAATTTTGGTGATATCCACGTGTTCGACGTGGGATGGCAAAGGGCCGATTGCTCTTCCCTCCCTAGTTATTCATTAACGAACTCGAACTTTAGTTACGAGAGTTTCATGTTTCTGGTAAATTAAATGGTCTTTGTGAAGTGCTGAAGACCCGTTGCTTTCTCCTTTATATATCGAAAGAGCATATTCCTCGGACGTATCGTCTAAGATATCTAAAATGGATGGGTATTCATGGGCTGTGATGGATGAAAACTCATCGGTTATTGAGGAATCTGGCACCATCACCCATGACGACATAGGCATGTCATGATTGTATGCTTGCACCGAACAAGTAACTCCCTAACGCGATGGCCAACGGTTTTTTCCTTAACTACTCACAACTCGAATCCCAGAAGAAAATATCTGGCTTGTGCTTCTTTGGTTTGGCCATAAGATAATTGCAGTAGGGAGATTAACTTTACACCTTTTACATTTTACAAGATATCTAAATATCTACAACGTTACTTAATCTAATTCTACGGTGCGCTTAGATTTAATTTTTTAAACTCTAAATACCTTAAATTTTCATGGCATACAAACATTGACACGTAATTTCATATATAATCATTTCATGGGTTTTCTTAAATTATTCGAGTAGTACTTTAACTTTTGATGGGAAGGTTAAAGCAAACGCGCTGACTTCTCAAAATTTTTTGAGGTTTTCCCTTAAGGCGTTCCCTTAAGAGTCATAAGTTGAGGGAAGAAAAGCACCCAAAAATAAATATGTAATCGTTTCGGACGATTACTTATTGAAAGTCATTATTTCATCCCTAAACTTGCAAAGCCATCATGAAGTTTGAAGAAAAAGGTCGATACCCAGTTGAATGAAATGACTGAGTATTCTCAATTTAAATGTTAAGCATCAAGAAAAGTTACTCATCTTTGTATTTGTGTAACTGTCGATTCTAATGGAGTCCACCTTTTAATTGATGGCAATATTTCTTTGGTTGTTCTCACATTTTTCTGTTCTTAGTCTTGAAATCTTGAAAAATGTGATTCGAAACTGAAGAGAATCTTGTCAATGTGCATGAGGCGTCAAGACATGGTTGCCTTTGCTATGCAATTCAGGATAGATTTCCTACTTATTGAACAGGGATGGCCAGAATCAGTGAGTTAACTTGATTGAAAGGAATCTATGATCAAGAGAGTCATTTCACCAATAGAAACTACAACATATAAGTGTTACTTCAGTTCTCTCCGATCTGTTATTTGATTAAATTACATCATTTCCATAAATGTTACGACTGTGAGTTCAGGATTACCTCTGGACATATCATCATCGACAAAACTGAGAATCAATTATCCTCAAGAGATCTTCAAAGGCGTGGCATTTAAGCATTATAGATACCATTGGCAACTCCATTCTTTCTCCTATGCGACTTTAACACAGGTTAGTCTTTGGATTAACGAATTGAAAGTCGCCTTAATTTGAAGTAGCATACTGCTTGGTGGTGGAATATAACCATGCAAAGTGAGAAATCCGGTGTCAGCGAGATTGCAGCGATAACTGAGTTATGCAAACTCATCATATGCAATGCGTGACCTCATTCTACTGCATTTGTTAAGTATTACCCCATATTTGGTAATCCTGAATTGGATTTCTACATTCTATAAATAAATGTCCTGGGAGAAGAAATAAGAAAAAAAATATTCTGATACATGCTGACATGGTCTCGTGGTATTGCGTCAAAACTGATATAGTCTGTATTGACAAGAAGAAAAATTAATTTTGAAAAGTTTGAATGTTCTGCCAGAGTGAATTGGAGGAAAAAGGAAAAAAATTTCTTCATCCACCTCCTTTTTCCTCTTTCTTGCCTCTCCCAAACGAAGCATTAAAATAGTATCAAAAGATCATGCCCCGCTAAAGTGTAGAAGTGCCAAATTAACCAGATACCTTTCTTGAAATTTCTAGATAACATATTGGGTGTGAATCCTTTTATGCCCATTCAGTGAGTACTTATGCTAACCCATTTTCTACTCTAACTGTATCTGAATTCTCATTTTACTTTACTCTATCATAAGTATATTTCTGCAGATTATTGTATCGCAAGTGTTGAAAAAACATAATAAATCACTGTAGACAAGAACAAATCGTTGAACTTTTCTAACAAGCAACGGAGTTATTGTTGCACTCGAAAGAACAAATGAGTGGACTTATGTAACACAGTTTCATGGTACTATATCAAAATCGATGTGCTACGTCATGACATGGAGAAGAAGTTGTTTTAAGGTAGGCTAGCTTTTGTTTTTGATCTTGTTCCTCGAAACTACATGTGAATTTTCCTATGATCGTGACTCAGATGGTGGAGGAGGGAGTTGGAGAAGAAGGGATAAGGAAACAAATGAAGAAGAAAAAAAGGAAAAAGATGAGAGTGATGGAGATTGGAGAGAGAGAGAGAGAAGATTTGTTTGTTGATGGGATGTGGACCCAACTATTACGTGGAGAAAGAAAAATCAATCAAATGCATTAAATGATGTTCAGAAATTTCTATGTAGGTGACTAAGAGGGGGGTCTCAATCAAGGTTGGCCGTTGCGCCGTGCTCATTACTGCACTAATAATGTCAACTTCGACTTTAGTATTTTGACTTGATCCATTGACTGACTTGGTTTTTTCTATAGGACAAGGCGACTCCAAAGTCTACAATCGAATAAGATTCATCCAACCTATTTTCAATCTTTTCATATGGTGCCATCTTTGCATAACCCAAGTAGTTCTTTAACAATTTTGCTTTGCCTGAAGACAAACTGAGGCTTGATTTGACTTGATTAATGCTTTAAGCTCCGCCGATGTCTATGCAGTGTTGCCGCTCCTCCTTGTTTTGTTGCATGTAATGACTAGCAATGTCGCTCCGAGTAAATAATTCATAGTACATTGCTTCATCTTGTGGTGACATTCGCAATATAAGCTACTCATTTTGATTGAAGAATGAACCAAAGGGGTGCAGTGAGCGGGAGAATGAGTTGGCTTGTGAAGATTATTGCATAGTTCTATACTTATGTGATGATCAATACTACGTGTAGTCTATCAATTATTCCATCCACCAAATTAGATTAGTCGACTGCTCGTCTCTCCCTTGTCATTCATGGGCAGTGTATAACTTCAAGTACTATATTGACCCAAACAACCCATACAAAATGGACCGTGATGGTCCATTGGTCATTGTGAATTGCTTGAAGCTGATTTGTTCTCCATTCTATGTCGTCGCGGGTCCATGTATTGAGGGGTTGTAATCTTCCAACATATTATCGAACTTATTAATGACTGATGTACACTATATAGTGTCACTTTAATAAAATAGAAGTCTTCTAATTATTGATACTTGTATTTTCTCAAACTTATTAATGACTGATGTACACTATATAGCGTCACTTTAATAAAATAGAAGTCTTCTAATTATGCCAAACTATTGAACCCGCTATAAGATTCTCTTCAAAGATGGTGAAGGAACACGCTATAAGAAATAAAGATTGTGTATCAGGAGGAAGTGATGGGGGAGAGAGATAGATTGGTTTGTTGATGGAATGTGGGGCCAACAATCATGTGAAGAGAGTTTGGAAGAAACTTTTGAATTTTTAATGGGTGTAAAATTTCCAAGGGTTGGACGTGACTCCAATGATAATGGAACTTTGGTTTGGGGCCTCCTTTTTAATTTCTTGACTTGCGTGCTTTTGTTATGTTGATTGACTTGGGCATTTCTATCGGTTGAGGTGACTCCTAAGTCTCCAATCTAGCGAGATTCGTCTAATCTTTTTTCAATCGTTTAATGTTGTGCCTCCTTCTGTCCTCCACATAGACCAACCAATTCTTTACCACTATCTCTTTTCCCAAAGACAATCGGAGACATAATTAGTACCCTCAGCTCCATAAATATCTCCTTGGTGTTGCTAGTCTTCCTTGTTCTATTTGCAAGCAATGTAATGCATGAATTTGCATGATTAGTTTCAATCCGAAGATTCAAAACTTGCTGGATGGGAATATTTTCTTGGTTACACACTGCCCATAGGCTAAAGATTTAGGAGTCCAACCATAGCAATGAGCCACATCAACATGGTGTTCATATCCTCATCGCCACTCATCACAAAGTTATCTCCCAAAAATCCAATCTAACTAATGTTTTGTTTTTGTTTTTGTTTTTGTTTTTGTTTTTTGTTTTTGTTTTTGTTTTCTTTTTTTGTGTTTTTTTTTTTTTCATTTTTTCGTTTTTTTGTTTTTTTTGCAATCAAACACAGGAGTCCCTTTATTTGGTGCCAAAGCAAAATCTAATGGACGAAAGAGAGAGCAAGAAAACACAAAAAACAAAAAGGTGAAGGGAAGAGATCATTATCAAAGTAAATTGAGGTCGGCCAGCTTTTGTTGATTAAGGGGCTCAATAAACTCAAAAAGTAAAAAGTTAGAACAAAAGAGGGAAGCTCCCCTAATTTCAAACGTCTCTACTTCCTAATCTGTAATATTCTTTTCAAGTTCCTAAACCTAAAGATCTGTTGGGTCCAATATGGCTTTGCCAAGCTAGAGCTTGCTTCATTGTAAGCATTGAAATAATTGACTTGTATTGCCCATTGAACCACATCAATTATGTTCCTGGTATTCGGGTCGAATGGCCAAGTTTCAACGGGTTACCTATCGTGTACCAGGCACGGTGCTTCTAGTGATAAATACCCAAAAAATGATCTTTTTATTGTTGGAAAATCAATATAAAGCTAACAACAATAACAGCTTATCACATTTGAAATGGATTTACCCCTTGAAGCGCCATGCCTCAAAGCATCAAAGAGATGCTTAAGACTCGCGAGGGTAAGATAACCCCTAATAACTCTAAATACCTAAAATTTTCATCATATACAAACATTAACATGTATTTTTGGGTATAATTATTTCATAATTTTTCTTAAATAATTCGAGTAGTCCTGTAACTTTCGACGGGACAGAAAAACAAACGTGCTGAGTTGTCAAAATTTTGTAAAGTTCTAATTAAAAATCAAGTTTCTTTTTTATCTCTTAAGGCGTTCTAGTAATGTTAACAGTCATATGTTGGGGGAAAAAAAGCACCCAAAAATAAAGTTGGACGTGAATCCTCTCCTGAGTTGTATTTCTAAGTAGGTAAATGGCGCGCATGATAACCATTTTGTTTCTATTTTTCTATTTATCTGTTTAGGGGAATGAGTTTGAAATAGAAATCCGTTTGAAAACGCAACTTCATTTTTTTTTTCCCATACAAATTTTAGGTACAAAAATAGGTTTGGAACAAAAATGAGAAGTATAAATTTTCTACTCTTTTATTTTTGAAATAAAAATTGAAAAGAAAAAAGCCTCTTCTTATCGCTCACACTCGCCACCCGCTGCCACCTACTGCCGACCGCTGGCTGGCTAGCTATTTTCTACTATTTTTAGTGATTCCTTATGCTAGCCTATTTTCTACTCTAACTGTATATGAATTCTCATTGTATTTCACTCCGTGATAGTTTTATTTCTGCAATTATTTTATTGTTAGTGTCCAAAATATATAAGAAATCATTGCACACAAGAACAAATCCTTGGACTTATCTAACAATCAAGAAAATTATTGTTTCATTTGAAAGAAGAGACTGGTGGACTTGTATAACATGGTTTCATGATACCGTGTCAAAATTGATGTACTATGTCGTGATATGGAGAAGAAGAAGTTTGGATGCATTTTTCATTTTTGATTGTTCATCGAAACTATACATGAATTTTCATATGATCGTGACTCGCCAGGCGAAGAAAGAAGAAGGAGAAGAAGAAAGGAGGAGGAAAACAACGAATAAGAAAATAAGAAAGAGAGGGAGAGAGAAGCATTTGCTCGTTGATGGGATGTGGAACCAATAGTCATGTGGAGAGAGTGGAAGAAACGTGGAGAAAGACAGATCTTATGTGAAGCAAAATCTTTTGAATTTTCAATAGATGGGAATTTCCGAGATGTGCTGCATATGTAGGTCAATAAAGGGGGTCATCAATTGAGAAGGATTGAACACGACTCCACTAATGGAATGGAACCTCAGTTTGGGTTCACCTCCTTTAATTTCTTGACTTGCATAAGTTTGTTACGTGCCTGACTTGGACTTTTCTATAGGACAAGGCCACTCCAAGTCTCCCGTCAAACAAGGCTCATCCCTTTGTTTTGCCTTATATTGAGCAAGCTACAGTGCTAGACATGATGTATCTTTGCCTCTTCTTTAATTCTGCAGTAGTTTTCTGCTCTGCGGGCGAACTGGTTCTCCCTTAATTTTCCTGTTCATATAATGGCTAAAGCTTTGAGATTCTCCTCTCGTTCTTCGTGTTTTCTTACATAGGTGTGTAGTTGTTTCGAGTAAAGACAGTGTTAATTTATGTTAATTCAACATTTTCAACTGTTAGCGTAGTAACAGGCGAAGAACTTCTGCAAGAGTCGGTAAGTCATTGGAATATTAGGGAGCATCTCGTACTTTTTACTGTCATTTCTCGGCTTGACCGTTTACTCATATGGACCAAAATTTTTAGTTTGTCAATGAGCTGCGAGAATTGATCTGAAGATGATGGAATGACATGCTCAGCGAAACAATGAATAAAGGTTACAAACTAACTGAAGTGGTTTGTGTACGATATCATGTGTACCATCATCCTTAATGGAAAGACTAGCTGAAACAAATCTCCAAATTATTTGCTGTAACAATGCAATGTCATTGGATACAAAGCATAAAATCTCAAGTTTATAAACCGATATTGAGTTTCACTTAGTTTCAGAAACGAAGTTTTTTCAATAAATTGGGGATATCGCCCATCCAAAATGCCATTAGATTTAGGAAGGAAAAGAGAGCGTTGCCGTTTATTGATGATATCTATACACAATACCTCTGTTTTAATGTAATTCTAGTGATTAGGAGACTATTTCTTTTCAAGTGTTCACTTAAGAGGGTGTGACCGGTGATGGTAATTCCTGGTCACGCAGATTCTAACGTCAAATGCATTTTGTGAGTCACGCATTGGCTCTGGAAAAGAACTGTCACTGTTCTGAGGCAATAGGACAAGAGAACCCTGGACATGACAAAAATCCATAGGCTACGAAACAATTTTTGCCCAGGTGATGTCTACTCTTCTCTGTGTTGTGGTATTGTCGAATTAAAGCATGTCACCATTATTTGCCTCATTATGTGCTTTCATGGGATTGCATGTTTCTTTGCTACTTGCTAGTTCTTGAAGGTGAAAAATTGAATGGAACGAGAATTTTGTTGCTTGCTAAATAAATCCACTGATTCATTCTTTTGGGTATAAATAAATGTTGAGAACAAATAAATTTATCCTTCGTGTCTGCTATGATTTCTTATATGCTTTCGATACTCGAACATTCTAAATTCATGATACAATAATGTGCAAAAATATAAGTGTCATAGACTGAAACACCATGAATATTCATATATGCCTAGAGTAGAAAATCGGCTAGCATAAGGACTCATTGAATGGGCAGGTAGTGGATGTGCACTGTCTATAGACTAGAGATTTGAGAGCCCAACCATAGCAATTATAAGCTGCTCTGCTTGGCTAAAGATGAAGAGCCACATCAACGTGTTGTTTATATCCTCATCGCCATTCACCACAAAGTTGTCTCCTCAAATTCAATCGAACTAAAAAGCTTATTGCCTTTCCTCCCCTGTTGCAATCAAACGTAGGAGACCCTTTATTTGGTCCCAGAGCAAAATCTAATGTACGAAAGAGAGGGCAAAAATAAATTTTAAAAAAAGGAGAAGGTGAGAGATCATTAATAAAGTAAATGGGGGTCTAACTTTGGTTGATTAAGGGGCCCGATAAACCCAATAAATCTCAAAAGCAATAAAAAAAAAAAAAAAAAAAAAGAAGAAAGAAAGAAAGAAAGGAGAGAAGCTCCCCTAATTTTAAACGTCTCTGCTTCCCGTTCTATAATATCCTTTTCAATATCTTGAACCTGAAGATTTGTCAGATCTAGTATGGCTTTGTCAAGCCGAAATTGCTCGATTGGAAGCATTGAAATGGTTGAGTTGGGATCGACTTGTGACGCCCCTCGAACTGCAGTGATTAGCGAATGGCTAAGCTTTAGCACGCTGTCTACCGTGTCTCAGGCACGATGCTTCTAGTGATAAACACACTTATCAAATTTGCAACGGATTTACCGCTTGAGCCACCATGCCTCAAAGTATCAAAGATATGCTTAAGACTTAAAAGGGTAAGATAGCCTCTAACTATCGTTTTGGTGAATAGTCAATGTATTAGTATATCCTAAAATAGTATATGTTGTTAAAAAGTTTCTGAGAAAGGATTGATTAGAATTACTTATTATCTTTCATAAATGGAAAAATAGCCCGTTTGATTAAGGTAATATTTTGGTTACATTGTAATAGGAACACATATAAGTCCTTTTTCTGTTCAATTCACATCATGCATATTGTGCATAAAGTATAGTAATTATTTTCAGTGTTCTTAACGAGTGTCACGGAAGATGCGCTAATATGATTCTATCAATGTTACACCCTTTTTTAAGCTCAAAAGTAACGATAACATAAGACACGAAAAAAGTGTATTAATTAATTAAATTTGCAAGCTAGAAAGCATGATTCTCGTTGGCTTCCAAAAAGAAAATCTGCCGGGCTGTTTTCTTATTTCTTGACTCTCTTTTGTGCGCAAAGTTCAACTAAATAAAGAGGCCACACTACAACAAATGTCCTTACTTAGTAACTTATTCAACCTTACACTGCTAATCAAATCTTATTTTAGTAGCCAAACAAAAGATTTCTTCCATATATATATATATATATAAAGAAATTGGTTAACTGCCTCAATCGACCAAAATGAATATGAAGTGGAGACGAAAGGAGAGATGCCACGGGCTTGACGTGATTGCACAAATGTCACACAATTCTCTATTACATGCCATGACTCTTTTAAAAGACTTTGCTTTTGCCTTCAAGAATTATTAAAGTAACTGTCCCTTTTAATTCTAGCTAAGAAAGAGATATCACAAGTGATTGAACCAATTGGACACACTAATCTCTAATCCACATCAAAGGCTATTAGGGTTGCTTTTTATCTTCAATAATTGTCGAAGCATGTCTCCCTTATGATTCTGGCTAAAACGGTAGCCCCTCCTTTGTCCCGTCCATCATTAGGGTGAGAAATTTTCCAATAAAGAAGATGTAAAGTCTATATGACGTACAAAGTCATTTGGACCCAATATTGCTTCAAATTGGCCCTACGTGGATCCCATCCATATATAGCTGTATTAGCAACTACAGTCATTCTTGCCACTGTGCATTGCAAGAATACTATTTATAAATAGGAGAGGGTATTATATGTAACTACCGTGCACATAAACTATTGCAAAATATACATTTTAGCTTCATATAAGGATTTTTTTTTTTTTTAAAAGATATACATGATGGCTAGGTCGACAATGACGCACTGCAATATATCATAGCCATATGAGACAATTTTCTTATAGCGATTATTTATTTGAAGAAATGATTTAACTGTGTAAGAAATTGGAATTACGTCTAAAGTTTGTGACGTAATTTAGCAAATATTGAATACATATCAAGTGATTAAGCACCGATGATGGAACAGAAAATTTTCAAAGAAGAAGAGAAGAAGAATGGAGGAGGGGAAAAACGAAGAAGAAAATAAGAGGAAAGATAATGAGTATATTTGTTTGTTAATAGGATGTGGACCCAAGAATCATGTGGAGTAGAGCGGAAGCAAAGTGGAGATAGTGGAGAAGGAAAGATCATACAGGGATGGAAACCGGCCGTTCCACGACTTCCACTAACGATGGAACCTCAATTTAGTTCACCTCTTTAATTACTTGACTTTCCATCCATTTGTTCCATTGACTGACTTGGGGGCTTCTCTATAAGACCAGGCAACTCCAAGTCCCCAATCAAATAAGGATCGTTCCATCTTCTTTCAATCTTTTTATATTGCACCTCCTCCACACACTCCCAGCAATTCTGTACCAATTTCTCTTTGCCCAAAGATATATAGAGGCATGGTTAATGCTCTACGCTTCATGAATATTTGTCGAGTGTTGCTACTCACTCTTATTCTAGTTCTAGTGATGACTTGCAGGGTTGAGAGTAAGCAGCAGTGCTTCACTTCATCATGTGGTAACATTCACAATATAAGCTACCCGTTCCGACTAAAGACAGATCCGAAAGGATGCAATAGCATGGGTATCGAGCTGATTTGTGAAGATAATCGGACTCTTCTCTACACTGATGATGGCCGATACTATGTGCAGTCCATCAATTATTCCACTAGACAATTCAGATTGGTCAACGATGGACTACAAAAGGATAATTGCTCATCTCTTCCTCGTGATTCATTGTTGCTGAGCTCATACTACAACCAAAGTACATTGGTCATTGTGAACTGCTCAAAGACAGTTAGTTCTCCATTCTACATTGCTACCGGTCCATGCACCAAGGGGTTATACTCTTCCAACACATCATCGAATTGGAACTTGTATGCTTTGGTCAATCCAAAAGTTTTGGATGTTGGGGATTTTTGCAACATTTACAATTGGACACGGACAGATTATTTTGGAGTTGGAGAACACATTAACAGTAGCTCCTACAATTACAAGCTAATTCATAGCATCATGGCTGATGGATTTGTTATCCACTACAATATACCTGATCTATTTTCACTGAAGAAAACTTTCTTTTGCTACTCTGATTGGTATGGCTACTTTCATCTCTATCGCCACTTTTATTCCAACCGCTTAATGCAAAGCTACACCGGAGGAGGCCAGCCTTGCGGATCCATGTACTATTACGGCAGTAAGTATTGATCGGCGATGAAATTTCACCGATATTTTGCATGATTTTGTACCCTCTTTCACTTGCTACTTTCTCTTCAAAACTAGAAAATGAAAGGAATATCTAATATCCAAGAAAATTATGACAAAATATACATGATGGTGTACGTCACTGCATATATGTGTGTAGATTATAATTTCTTTCACAAAAGGGCTAAATCTCCCACTATGAAAAAAACGAAAAAAGGATTCTTGTGCCACCAACCACATGACTAGATTTTTGTTGGCAAAGAATTTACAATTTTTTTTTAATTTTCTTATTAATTCTTTAATTAGTCGCTCAACTAATAATCCAAGAGACACTCGTTAACAATCCTTAAAAAAATTGTAGTCATGTATTGATAGGAGGAACAAAACTATTCATTAAAAATGAAAAGCACATTTTTTCTAGATTTGTTGATGGCTAATCACGCGAAAGGAGTTTCTTGAATCCTCTCATCTACATGAAAAATGAAGCTCATTATTTCCTTTTATTTGCAAATGCACGTATCCCACTTCTCATATTCTTTTGGACAAGATTTAACTTGTACAAAGTAGCTTGCTGCCACTCTGTTTCCTCGTGTCTTTTGCTTTCAGAACTTCTTTTCCTTCAATTTTTTTTTCACATCAATCATTACTTCCACAGGTGTCCTCGATGATATTGCATTTTGGACTACTATGGATTTTATGCCATTATGGCCATTAGGTAAGCCGCAGTTACTTATTCTTACAATAATTATGAGAAAAAAAAATTTATTCTAACCAATCAAAATTTTCTGCAGTACTTTTCTGTGTAACGAAGTTCATAATTGGGACGCCATTTGTCGCGATATTTCTAATCTACAAGTACAAAAGAAGGCACTTGGCAATGGACAAGAATATCGAAGAATTTTTGCAAGCTCATAACAACTTTTTGCCCATAAGGTATTCTTACTCGAATATTAAGAAGATCACTAGAAATTTTAAGCACAAACTAGGTGAAGGAGGGTATGGTTCTGTATACAAAGGAATGCTCAGAAGCGGCAACGAAGTGGCCATCAAGATTTTGAAACAGTCCAAGGCCCATGGCCAAGATTTTATCAATGAAGTGGCCACTATTGGAAGAATTCACCATGTTAATGTAGTGCAACTCATCGGTTTTTGCTTTGAAGGTACGAAACAAGCTCTCGTGTATGATTTCATGTCAAATGGATCTTTGGATAAGCACATTTTCACTGAGGAAGGTGATAAGTTCCTTGATTACAAGAAAATATATGAGATAGCTTTTGGGGTGGCGAAGGGGATTGAATATTTACATCGGGGGTGTAACATGCAAATACTACACTTTGATATCAAACCTCACAATATTCTTTTAGACAAGAATTTCACTCCAAAAGTTTCTGATTTTGGACTTGCGAAACTTTATCCAATTGATCATAGCATAGTCTCGATGACGGCTGCAAGAGGAACCTTGGGATATATGGCGCCTGAGTTGTTCTACAAAAATATCGGAGGTGTATCTTATAAAGCGGATGTCTATAGCTTCGGGATGTTGCTCATGGAAATGGCAGGTAGAAGGAAAAATATAAATGCAAATGCGGAACACTCAAGCCAAATTTATTTTCCACTATGGGTTTATGACCAAGTCAATGAAAAAGAAAGTGTTGAAATGAAAGAAGTAGTAGAAGAGGAAAGGGAGGTGATAAAAAAGATGGTAATAGTTGCGCTTTGGTGTATACAATTAAACCCTGACCATCGGCCTCCAATGAACAAAGTTTTAGAAATGCTTGAAGGAGATATTGGTAATATTCAAATGCCTCCAAAACCACTCTTTTACCCACCAGATGAGCCAATTGACGATGACAAAACTGAGATGGAATTGGAAACCTTTTCAACTACATCAAGCACTCCCATAATTTCTGCTAGTTTTCCATTTGGAGATAGCAGTGATGTTTAGAACCATGCACAATTTAATTGGAAAAGCTTTTGTTTCCCACAATATGGTATTATGTTGGGAGGGAGGTGAGCTAGTTTAGTTGTAATTTTTCGGTCAGAGTGTTATTTTACTTCATATATAGTTTTGCCATGTGTACTCCATACAATCTCCTAAATGGGATGTATGTTTGGGTTCATAACCATGCTTGGGAAGCATATTCTATATCTTCATCCAATGTGAATTTCAGCCAATCCAATTAATCATCTATAAACCAAATCACTTGTTTTATGTAGAATATTCACCTCAGAGTGCTATGAAACATGCCATCTTACATGGACTTGCCAGTGGTCCAGTGTCCACGTTGACTTGGTATTAATCATTTAGAGGTCACTAAGCATTTGTCTCGTCAAAATTCAAACTCTTTATTCGCCAGTTGCAACAAAAATTTATTTTCTTTGCAATTCATTTGCTTTGATCGAAAATCAATCAAATTCTTGAGAAAATACTGATGGGGCCATCATATGGTCTTGAAAGTTACATTAGCGCTAACTTAAACTATTGACACTTTCGTTTGGTCAACATAATGTATTTGACTCTTAAAACTTCCATTTTGTTCATCTAAGTCTTAAAACTTGCAACTTTATTGTGCGTGAGTCCTTCCGTTAAGCTAAGAACATCTCCCAAGCCATTTCTATACCCAAGCAATCATGTGCTGGCTTGTGACTATGGTGAAACCGAGATGGAACTGAAAACTCTATCAACTTTGTCCAGCGTTTTGCTAATTTCTTCCACATCCCAATTTGAAGATTCAATTAGGGAATCGTTCTTCAGATTTAACACACATGACCCAACCGTAAGGATTTTGACTCCATTATTTGGGGTACGACATCTGAGTTGACTCATCTCTATGATAGGACCTCATGGAAGACAACTTTCTTTTGCTACTTTGATTCATATACTTTAGATGCTATGCCTCTAGTGATTTCAGTAGGATCTTCGGAGGTCAGGTTTGCGGATCCCAGTACTATGGGGGCGGTAAGCATCGGTTGGCGATGATATGTAACCGCAATCTTGCATGATTCTGCACACATTTTCACTAACTACTTTCTCTTCAAAACTAAAAAAAATGACATAAAAATTTTAAATCCATGAAATAATGACAAATTGTACGCATTAATACATGTCACTATATGTGTGTTTGAAAGGTTTTAGAGCTTCGCATTACCTATGAAAACCAAATAGTAGGAGTCGCAAGATTTCCAAAAAGCAAAAAACAAAGGACAGTTGAAATCACCCCCAAACGAATTCATCCTCAGCTATGGATATATGTGTGCCTAGATTGTATCTCCTTTCCAAGGAAGGGCTAGAACTCCCAATGTAAAAAGAAAAGAAACTAAAGCGACTATATCGTGAGTAGCCACATGACTACTTTTATGTTTGCATAGAGTTTAGATTTTATAATTTTCGTGAATTAGTTCCTAAATTGTCACTTGACTAATAATTCAAGAACACTCTTTTGACAACTTCCTTGAAATATAGTATTCCATTTCATGTATCGATCGTAGGCGTTGAGACCTGAATTTTAACGGACTAATCGAATATGCACTTTTTCTTTAAAAAAACATAATAAATAAATATAGAATAGAGAATAAATAAATAAATAAAAAATGATCAATGGAAGATCCATCAATGGAGTCCGGCCACATTCATTCCATTTGGGCTTAAGGCAATCCAGCCCATCACCTCAAATATGGTGAAATCCAATTCCTTTAAGCCCATCAAGCACAGTAGCCCAGACACGACGACAATCCAGTGCCACCGCCATCTCCAACTCAAGCTCTCTCTCCATCGCTGGATTTCAGTTACAGGACTGAAAGTTTCCTTTTTGATGGATTCACCTTCTTCTCAGCAAGCTCAACCTCCATAGACGAAGCTCTCGAGCTCATTACTAGGAATTGATGATCCACGGCTCACGGTCATCGTACACAACCAAAACCAAAAGGATCTTTCATCAACGAAGTCGAAACTACTCGTCCTGACATGTTTGACTGCGGAATCATCATCGTGCGCGGCTTCAAAGGCTTCATCGCACTACGGATCTGTTGTACTTTAGCTAGTACGTCCATGATTGGGTGCGAACGGAACGCACCATTTCGTCTTGATGCGTTACGATGGAAAGTCACTAATGGAGGGGTACGAAGGGAGACATACAAAAGCCTCCTGAACACAACCGTTGATTAAGTTGGCAGTTCATTCGCACCAAATTTCCTCTCCACTTCCATCAAAGAAGATCAAGACGTTCCATTTCATCTTTGCAAGAACAATCAGCATTTACGCTGTGGAAATCGGGTGTTTTCCTTGTGATTTCATCCAGACTAACGTGAGGTAGTGTTGTTCGTGATTTATTCGCAATTCAACGTTCGTTTTGGGGCTATTTGCTATTTGCGCATCGGAATCAAGTAAGTCGTCTTCCGCCGACTCGAATTCCAACATTGGTATCAGAGCCTGATCGTGATTTCTACCTTATTTTTCATCAAGTTTTCTTGATTACCATTTGATATTGAGATCAAGAGATTGTATTCTACACTGTTTGGATCTCTGATAGTCGGAATTGCCATATGAAAAACTCGAAATTGAACCGGAGCGAAGAACGGGTTCGGGGTCGCGTGATCCGTGAGGTTTTGGCCATTTTTCGAAATGATTTTTTGGTCAAAATTAATTTTTGAATATACAAGAAGAAAGAGCTTGTGGAGATGAGTCCGGCAATGAGCCAAGCGCCGCCGGGCGACGCAGGACGTGCCCACATGCGCAACCAGAAGCTGCTACACGTGGGCGCCACGCGCCTGAAGAGCTAGCGAAGCCAGCGTGTGGTGACGTCACCCAACGGTCGGTAACTGCCGAGATGACGTCAGTGCCGGCGACACTTGGCCGGCCGGCGACCCGACCCAACCCGACCGGCGACCCGACCCATGACCCGACCCGGCTGACCATTGACCGGTCAACTGTCGGATCGGTCAACCGATCCGGCGGTCAAACTGGTCGGACCGGTCACCGGTTGGACCGATCGGACCGATCGGACCGGCCAGGAGCCGTTTGGCTCGCTGACGCGTGCGCCACACGCACCGCACACTCAAGCGACGCGTGGGGGCGTATGCGAGCTCCGATTGGAGCGTGGTCGGTGGCGTTTGGTTCGTATGAGTGTCCTCTACACACTGGTATAATTATTTTATACTTTTGAATTTTATAAATGTATGAAAATGTGTAGGAAACCCTATGTACGCGTATTTTTTAGGGTTTAATGCAGCTTATTCATTTGTAGCTTGTATTTTCTTGTGATTAAGGAAATACAGTAGCTAGATTATGTGCAAATGATGTTATATATGCTGTGTAGAGCTTGGTTCAATGATATAATGTATATATTTTAATATACTTGCAATTTTCTAGTTGCTAGAAAATTAGAACAATGGTAGGAAATCCATTACACGTTGAATTACAATTTTGATTATAATTGAAGCATGATTGTTGTTTATACACGTTAGTTATTATCATGCTATGTTTTTGTATTAAGGAAAAATGTAAAAATTACATAAAGTCTTGTAATTATTTTTCCTAGTGGGAATTCCTAGGTTGGTAGAATTGAAAGGAGTTCTCATCTAGAACTTGAAAATTTGCACAAATTAAACTAATTAATGATAATAGAACAATTGTACATAGAAGTTGATTGGGAACATTGTGAACTTTTGTTTTTGTGTCTTTTTGTTGAATTATCATTAACTTAGTTTGTCTTTGCTGCAAATTAAATATGTGTGTCACTCTGTAAAGTGTGCTAGTATTGATTCTGCGTTTATTATGTCAATGTGTTTTAGCAATTGATTATGGCTTTGGCATCCAAGACCATTGTGGCTGACCTCAATAAGGGTGAAAAGCTGAACGGTGACAATTATGATATTTGGCACCGAAAGGTTCAGTACATCCTTGAGGAACAAGAGGTTTTGGAAATCCTCAATCATACCATGGATGAACCTGAGCATGGAACTTCAACTCAACACAGGAGAGATCTGGAAGCTTATTAAGCTTAAAAAAAAATAAATAAATAAATAGCATTGCTCGCATCACGTTGCTGAGCTATATGCAAGATGATCTCATGTGTGAGTTTGAGAGTTATAACAAAGCTCAAGCTATGTGGATTACCTTGAAAGATAAGTTTAGGGGTACATCTACAGCTACTTACCATCAAGTTTAACACATTCTGAAAGCGCCCAAATGTAACGATGATGCAGCATCTTCGGGAGATTTCAAACATGATCCGTGAACTGAAGTTGGCAGGTCACTCCCTTACTGATGAACAGCAAGTTCAGGCTGTTATAAGGTTTCTTCCTGATAATTGGGAGCATATGAAGATCAATATGACGCATAATGAGAACATCGTCACTTTTGATGATATTGCGCGTCATTTGGAATTAGAGGATGAGCGCCTAGAGGTTGCCAGATCCTCTACCCATGCTTATGTTGCTGAATCGAGTTCACGCAAAGCTTCGGGCTTCAAGCGCAAGAGGAATCTTCAATTCAACAATAAAGGGAAGATGACTGATCAGGGACCCAAGAGGGCTAAGACCTTCCGACGCAAGAGGCGTGGTGGAAAGAAGGACAAGGCTAAGATGGAGTGCCACAATTGTGGCAAGTTGGGTCACTTTGCTCGTGAATGCACTGAGCCGAAAAAAGTACCCTATTACTCCATTACTTTAAGTAATGCTTTTGTTTCTAGTACTCTAATGCTTGCTGAATCTCATCCAATGTGGACTATAGACTCAAGAGCAACAGACCATGTAGCTAGAGACCGAGAAGCATTTGTGGAGTCTCGTCGGATACCGCTTGGAAGAAGATGGATATATGTTGGAAATAACTCAAGAGTTGAAGTGAAGGATATCGGCACATGTAAATTAATCTTACATGGTGGTCGAAACCTATTCCTACATGATGTCCTTTATGCTCCAGATATTCGACGAAACTTGATCTCTGTAGTTGTTCTTCTTAGCTTAAGTTATGTATTGAATTTCCATGGTGATTGTGTTGACATTTTGTATGGAACAGTTTATTATGGTTCAGGTCATGTATCGAATGGTTTTATGATGTTAGACATTGACTATGATCAGTACAATGTTAATGTTGATGGTTGTTTTTCTTTAATTGCGTCTTCTAACAATGTTGAGATTGATGCAAGTACTTGACATGCTAGATTAGGTCACATTGGATTGCAAATAATGCAAAGATTAGCTAGAGAAAACATTTTAGGGTTACTCACTAATGTTAGTCTATCCGTATGTGAACATTGTCTGGCGGGAAAACAACTAGAAAACCATTTGGTAAATGGACTAGAGTTGAATTTCCATTGCATCTCATACATTCTGACATTTGTGGTCCTTTGAATGTGAGGGCGAGGCATGGAGCCTCATATTTCATCACTTTCATAGATGACTTTACACGTTTCGGTTATGTCTTTCTGATCTCCCATAAGTCAGAAGCATTGGATTGCTTTAGACGATATATAGCGATGGTAGAGAATCAGTTGAACAAAACAATAAAGGCATTGAGAACCGATCGTGGACGTGGGTATCTATCGGAGCAATTCAAGGCTCTTTGTGATGAAAAGGGAATTGTATAACAATTAACTATTCCTGGTACTCCACAACAAAATTGGATAGCTAAGAGAAGGAATAGAACCTTATTAGAAATTGTTAGATCTATGATGGCGCAAGCAAATTTAACTATCTCCTATTGGGGAGATGCCTTATTGACTGTTGTCTATTTACTTAACCTTGTGCCCTCAAAATCGTTCACTTCCACCCCTTATGAATTATGAACTGGTAAGAAACCAGACTTGAGTAGTCTACGTCCATGGGGATGTGCAGCTTATGTTCATGATTCTTCCCATAAACATGGCAAATTAGGTCCTAGAGGGAAGAAATATATCTTTATAAGATATTCCGAACACTCCAAAGGGTACGTGTTTATATGTGAGCAAGCTGATGGAAGTGTGACCGAAATGGAGTCACAAGATGTCACGTTCTTGGAGAACGATTTTCCTAATAGAGGTGAGATTGATAAGGACTTCCAATTATATGTGATGGAAGATCTTGATAACACACCCACTGATGTTGTAGAGGGAAATAAAGATTTACTTCAACACACAAGACCTAGTGGGAGTGTTGCATCGCCTGATGAATTGAATTCAAGAGAAATTCAATTGCGTAAAAGTAATTATAAAAGTATTCCCCGTTATCGTTTTGAGATTGAAGGGGAAGCATTTATGATTTCTCAAAAGGACGATACCGAGCCTAAGACTGTTCAAGAGGCTCTCTCATCCTCTGACAAGGAAGAATGGAGAAAAGCTTTGGAAGATGAAATGGAGTCAATGAGGGCAAATCATGTCTGGGACTTGGTTGATTTACCACCCAATCGTAAGGCCATTGGAAACAAATGGGTCTTCAAGATTAAGCGTAGGGCGGATGGATTCATTGAAAAGTATAAGACTCGCCTTGTGGCAAAATGTTATATTCAACAAGAGGGTATAGACTATGAGGAAACTTTTTCACCAATTGTAAGGTTTGCCTCAATACACCTTATTTCAGCCATTGTTGCACATTTGGACCTTGAATTACATCAAATGGATGTAAAGACGGCATTTCTCAATGGATAATTAGATGAGGAAATCTATATGAAACAACCAATAAGTTTCATAGCTAAAGGTCAATAGCGTAAAGTTTGCAGGCTTCATCGCTCAATATATGACCTTAAGCAATTATCTAGACAGTGATATCTTCGTTTTCATCGAGCAATAATAACTTTTGGTTTCACGATGATCGAAGAAGATCACTGTGTATATGTCAAGCGATTCAAAGATAAATTTATGATTTTATCACTTTACGTGGACGATATTCTGTTGGCTAGAAATGACAAGGTTTTGGTTATCACCATAAAAGAATGGTTGTCCTCCAATTTTGAAATGAAGGACATGGGAGAAGCTGCTTATATATTAGGAGTTAAGATCGAAAGAGATCGATCGAGGAAACTCCTTACTTTATCACAAGAGTCCTATATTATGAAGATTCTTGAGCGTTTCAATATGCGGTATTGTAATCCCATTGATACCCCTGTCATGCAAGGTGAAGGCCTAAGTACTGAGATGTGTCCTAAAACTCCAGAAGAAATCAAAGTGATGGAAATTGTTCCTTACGCTAGTGCAGTCGGAAGTTTGATGTATGCTATGATGTATACTCGACCCGAAATATGTTATGCCGTGGGATTGGTGAGCCGATATCAATCAAATCCTGGTCAAGCACACTGGAAAGCAGTGAAGAAGATCCTGAGATACTTGAAGGGCACCATGGACTATCGACTTTGTTACCAAGGGAATGATTTACGCCTATTGGGTTATTCAGATGCCGATTGGGGTGGAGACCTGGATGAGCGTAAATCGACTTCTGGATATGCGTTCTTGCTCAATGGAGGTACGATTTCTTGGAATAGCAAGAAACAGACATGCACGGCCTTGTCTACGATGGAGGCAGAATTTATTGCATGTTCTGCCGTAGTGCAAGAAGCACAATGGCTAAAACGTTTCTTGGAAAATTTAGCCACTGTCACTGAAGTTCCAAGAGCGGTGACAGTTTATTGCGATAGTCAAGTAGCCATTGCCTATGTGAAAGATCCCAAGTATCATGGAAGGACAAAGCACATTGACATAAAGAATAACTTCATCAGAGATATTATAGCGCAAAAAGAAGTGATCCTGCAATACATTTCAACCAATAGAATGGTTTCTGATCCATTTACGAAGGCTATTCCTAAAGACATGTTCTTGACCTATAAGATGTCACCACGATTGCGTAGAATGTGATAACTGTTATTGTAGAGGATCATTGGTTTATGTATTTGTGGATAAATGTATTGTACTTGTTTATTTATTAGTGATTTGATGTTTTATCAATAAGTACAAATCCACTATGAGACTAGCACAAACATATATATTATTGAAAAGTATGTCAGCAGGCAATGATTGGCTCACTCGCACGAGCAATCGCCTCAAATGCTGTAGTTAGCACGTTGAGATAAGACATTATGTACAAATAAATACTGAAGAGCAAATTTGGTACATAAAATATGTCGCCTTGATTGGAGTCAAGATGAGGTCTGTGATTGGTTTATAACAAGACCGAACATGATAGTCCCACAATCATGTATGCCTGAAAGATGCCGGATGCGAGTACTTAATTAGGCGCTATAGAAAGCGAGTTGATATAGCACTCGAGCTAAACATGAGTATGTGAGAGGCACATGACTATGTTTAGCCTAAGATCCGTATAGTGGATATAGTTAATAAATGACATGCACTCTTATAGAAAGAGAAATCCACTATAGCATGTAATTCATACTACATGTGCATTATACAACTAACAAGGGAAGGTGAGTAAAATTATCCCTATTTACTCATTGTGTGAGTCCTTGAGGTTATTTATAATTTACCTCAATTTTGTGTCATATGTTACTTCTGACTATGTTCTCGAAGTGAAAGATCAATGTTGCTACTTTAGCATGTTATGAGCGGTCATGAATAGATATGGCCTATGGGATGAGTCTAGGAAAACAGTTGTTCTAAAATTGAGAGAGACATGAGTGCGAAGGAAGACTATTGTTGTTTTACATCTATCGCATGTATTTACTGGTCGACCGATTATATCGCCCTATGTGGTTGTGGATGTAATAATAAATACATGGTGTTTTGAAAATAGTCAAGTATAGCCTTTAAGGGATATGTATACTTGGATTGATATAACAAAATATGTCTGGGGCACTGTGAGACATCGATTGTTTATTTCTTTTCGGGGTTGTAACCATTATGTTATCCTTAATAGGTGCATAATTTGAGCTCACAAGTGCAGGTGTACTCACTGGTCGCACGGCTTATTTGCCAGTATGAATTGTTTTGTAAAATTGATGAATGTTGAATACCTTATATTCTTAATAGAGCGCTATCAGGCCCATCATGTCCGAGTGGGAGATGTTGTACTTTAGCTGATACGTCCATGATTGGGTGCGAACGGAACGCACCATTTCGTCTTGATGCGTTACGATGGAAAGTCACTAATGGAGGGGTATGAGGGGAGACGTATAAAAGCCTCCCGAACACAACCGTTGATTAAGTTGGCAGTTCATTCGCATCAAATTTCCTCTCCACTTCCATCAAAGAAGATCAAGGCATTCCATTTCATCTTTGCAAGAACAATCGGCATTTACGCTGTGGAAATCGGGTGTTTTCCTTGTGATTGCATCCAGACTAACGTGAGGTAGTGTTGTTCGTGATTTATTCGAAATTCAACGTTCGTTCTGGGGCTATTTGCTATTTGCGCATCGGAATCAGGTAAGTCGTCTTCCGCCGACTCAAATTCCAACAGGATCAAATCAGGATACGTCTATGTACCGCGTGTAATAGGAATCTATATGCCTTCTTCAGCAGAATACATTGTTTTTATTCTCTCTGTTATGAGGTATGACAAAGCTTTCTTAGCGATTGATCCAATGAGGCCAAATGGGTAATGCACGGACACCGTTTGATGATATGCCTCAGAGAAATAGCTTCGCTCGGAACACACACAGACTGAAGGACCTGAGTATGAGTACGAGGCATAACTCCTTTGGTGGAGCCCATTTCTGCTGAGATCCGAAACTGCAGTGCTTTGCAAATGCTTTATCTCGAAGGGAATGGACTTACCGGGAAGGTTTCTTAATTCTTAGGTGAATTCAGAGGCTTGAGAGTTTTTTCGTCTCTTGGAGGCGATCTGCTCTCAAGTTCAGTTTCTGCAAGTATCGGTAATCTCTCATGGGGACTTGAAGCTTTGAAAAAGGAAGCAATAGCTTCATTGGTAGTTTGCCGGAGCAAATAACGGAAATGAGCATCTTGATTATACTGGACTTCAGTGGAAATAGATTCTTAGAGCCAATTCCAGTTGGTTTGAGTAATCTTTTATTGAGCTAACTGCCCTTGTGTTGAGCAAGCAGAATTTGTCTGGCGAGTTGCCATTGAGCTCAGAGGTTTGCCGAGTTCGTAAGTTGTTGCTTTACAAGAGAGCAAGCATGTTATGCAGTGATGTCCCTGAAGGGTTTAAGTAGTTTGGTTCTCTAATTGTACAGTTCAAGAGAAGATGGATTCAGTTTGTCTATTCCACATTAGACGAGCTACGGTGGCATTCATGCTTCTGCTGGTGTTTTGTTACCCACTGGAAGGATGTAATCATCCCCTTCTCACCGCCTTCATTCAATCCTCATCATGCACGATCGCTGCTATTGCTGAACCATCGTTACTGCTGAGGTGTAACATGCCGGTTGCCTCACGGACACTGCCACTGAATCGTCGTGCCAAATTACTGAGACTTTGCTGGAGGCTCACGACATAAGGAACAAAATTATTTATTCATAATGAAAATCACTGTTTCTCTTTATATGTTGATTACTAACAAAGCAAATGGCGTCTCTTATATCGTCTATCATCTATGTAAACGAAGGTTATTATTTTCATTTATTTGTAAATGCATGCATGCCACTATTCATATTCTTCTGGACAAAACTTGTACAAAGTAGCTTCCTACTTCTCTGTTTCCTCGTGGGTTTTTTTTTTTTTTTTCCATACTTCTTTTCCTTCAATTTTTTTTTCACATTCTTCATCCCTTCCGCGGCTGTCCTAGATGATGTTGCCTTTTGAACAAGTTCAAATTTTTCTCCTCCATAGTCGACACTTAGTTACTTGATATATATTCCATATTTGCTAAATTAAGTCACAAAACTTTAGACGTAATTGTGATTTCTTACACCATCGAATCATTTCATGAAGTATATATTCACTATAAGAAAAGCATCTTATATGGTAATGAATTTTTTGCACGGCATCATCTTCAATCTAGTCATGAACGAGTATGTACTTTGTCATGCAAATCTGAAAAAAATTCTTATATGAAGTTATATTGTATAAATTTGCAATAGTTGACGGGAACAAAGCCATTCCTCTTAACTATTGACAAGCTAAATTTGTCGGATCAACAAAATAAAAAAAAATAAAAAAAGAACGACAAATCATTCCCATCACGTAACGATGAAGAAATCGCGCATTGATTGGTCTTCTTTTTCTCCATGCACGAATGAAACGCAAAATAAGCGGATTGACCATGTAATTCGTGAACCTTAACATGATTTCAGCGTTTGTTAATTCCTGTTTTTTGCAGAAGAATTGCCTCATGGTCATGGCAGTCTATTTACGTTTCCTGTTTCCTGAGCGTCGTGCTCTTGATGTGGAGCAGTAAGTCTCCCCGTCTTCTCTCCACCGTCCGATTTCAAAGCTCTCTCCTTCCCCCGGAAGCCTCTCCCCGCTCGCCTCTCGACCGCCGCCGGATCACCCCGCCACCACGGCGGCGACCTCCCTGGAGCAATCTCCCACCTCGACCTCATGTCCCGTGATGGGTCCCATCCCGGCCTCCTCACCTTCTCTCTCCTCCTCAAGTCCTGCATTCGCTCCCGAGTGTTCGCCCTCGGGAGGCGCGTCCGTCGCGCGCTGTGGCTCGCTCCCAGTTCGAGCCCCGACTCGGTGATTCTCAACTCGCTCGTCAGTCTCTACTCAAAATCCAATGACCGGGCCGAGGCGGAGGGGATATTTGTTATTTATGGACGCGGGTGGTACAAGGGACTTGGTTTCTTGCCAATAATCACATGGGAGTTTGAAGCGGTCGATACTTTCCTTCATATGCTTGAAGATGGTTTATTTTTTCCCTGACGGTTATTGTTTCCCGGTGGTTATCGGGGCTTGTTCGGTTCCGGAAAATGCATCGATTGGCGATACAATTTTCGGGTTTATAATCAAAAGTGGCTGCGTTGATTCTGATGTGTGTGTTGGGTGTGCATTTTAATCGACACGTTTGCAAAGGGTAGCGCTGATTTTGTTTCAGCTCGTAAGGTGTTAGAGAAAATGCCCGAGAGGAATGTGGTGGCCTGGACTTTGATGATGAAAAGATGTACTCAGTTTGGTTGTCCAAATAAAAGCCATTGATTTGTTTCTGGATATGCTTGTCGGTGGAACTGTGGCATATAGATCTACACTCAATGCTGTTTTGTCGGCATGTTCGGAGTTGGAGTTACCATTGCTGGGGGTGCAGTTGCATTCGTGGGTTATACAGTCTGGATTGGCTTTGGATGTCTGTGTTGGATGCAGCTTGGCAGACATGTACGTGAAGTTTGTAGCTGGTGGATTGCTTCATGATTCGAGAAAGGTGTTTGATCAGATGCAAGATAATAGCGTGATGTCTTAAACAGTGATAATCATGTGATATGCACAAACTGAAGAGAACGAGGAGTATCAAACTCTGTTTCGGAAATGATAAAAGGTCCAAGTGAGGCCAAACCATTTTGCATTTGCTAGTGTTCATAAGGCATGTGGAAGTAATCGTGATGTTGATATGGGGATACAAATATATGCGCTAGCTATAAAATTGGGCTTTGCCGGTGATACTTGCGTGGATAATTCTCTCATTAGCATGTATTCTTGGTCAGGCCACATGGAAGATAGTCAGAGAGCTTTTGATGTGCTATTTGAAAAGAATTTGATTTCTTATAGTACCTTTGTGGATGCCTATGCCAAAAGTTTGGAGTCTGATCAAGCCTTTGAACTACTGCACGAGATTGAGAGAGGAATTGGAACAAGTGCTTTTACATTTGCCAGCCTTTTAAGTGGAGCTGCCTGTATCAGCGCTATTGGTAAGGGGAGGCAAATCCCCACGAGGATGGTAAAATCAGGGCTGGACTCAAATCAAGTCATTTCCAATGCTTTGACACCATGTATTCAGGGTGTGGAAACATAAAAGCTGCTTTTCGAGTTTTCTGTGAGACGAGAGAGAATATTAGAGCTTGGACTCCAATGATCACTGGTTTCACAAAACATGGATTTGTGGCGAGAACTCTGGAAACATTCTGTAAAATGCTTGAGGCTGGTGTGAGGCGAAATGTGATCACCTGTGTTGCTGTTTTAGCTTATTGTAGCTCTGTGGGTTTGATTTCTGATGAATAAAAACACTTTAGAAACATGGAATCTTGCCTAGAATTGGACACTACGCATGCACGGTGGACTTATTGGGCAGATCAGGATCCCTTGTCGATGCTCTTCAGTTTATAAATTCAATGCTTTTTAGGGCTGATGCACTGGTCTGGCCTCCACTTCTTGGAGCTCGTCGAGTTCACAGCAATGTTGAACTTGCAAAACAAGCTGTGATAATGAGTTTTTAGCAGGAACTAGCCAACCCTGCTTCTTATGTTTTGCTATCGAATATGTGTGCCTCAGCTGGTCTATGGGAAGATGCTGCAGCAATCAGAAACAAGATGAAACTGAAATATCTTACAAGCTGGTTATGGCTGGAGTCAAAAGAAAAAATATAGTTCACAAGTTCTATGTGGGAGACACTTCACACTCAAAAGCAAGGCAGATTAATGACGCACTGGACTGATTGGCTAGTAGAATAAAGAAACTGGTTATGTTCTGAATACCGAATTTGTTCTTAATGATACGGAGGAGGGATAAAAGGAACAACATTTGCTCCAGCACCCTCTAAAAGTTGCTGTTGTTTTTGGCCTAATAAGCACCTCCGGTCCAAAATCTATCAGGGTGTTTAAGAATCTCCACATTTGCAGAGATTGTCATTCTGTGATCAAGTATATCTCCATGGAAACCAGAAGATCTATAGTAGTAAGGGATGCAAACCAGTTCCATCATTTTATGGAGGGGACATGCTCATCCAATGACTACTGGTGACAATGCTTCTTAACTTGTCTAATTCATTCTGTAAATAAAAACTTCTGATTTAGATTTTTCACCCTTGTTCCCATGTTACTTGAACCAGGTTTCTATCATTTCCCTAGCAAGCCCAACAATGTAAATATCATGTTTTCAAATGTATATGGAGTTTGTACTCCTATTGTCAAAATACCAAGCAGAAGACCTCAAAATGGATCTTGCTAACTTTCAGCAAATGATTAATGAAATCTAAAACAGTCACGCTTTTGCCTTCAGATTTTCCTGCAGTGTGCAGTTTTCGGATACTAGATATTTATGTTCTGTTCTATTGCTAGCTTTCCCAATATGCAGTCCCGATGCCCCATAATTCATTCATTGGTTGAAAATTCTGTGTGATTTGTTTTGGAAATTTTGCTAGTAATACCCCCAACTTATTGTTAGTCTACATTTTCAGACGTGGCGATTTCTTTTGCTTTTTTATCTTCAAGTTCAACTATGCCATCATGCCGTATGTTGCTACAACATTTCCCAGACTGTTGCAGATGGATAATTTCAGAAAAGCAGTGATTGAGAAGAAGCACGAGTAACTTTCATGTGCAAACAATGGTTTAAAACCGAGAGGCATGATCCTTGAGAGGTTCATGCAGGGATCAACCATTTGGAAGTATTGCATCTGCTTGTCAGGGAAAAAACTGTTTTTCGTCAAACCAGGCATCGTCCCTGATTTACATATTAGCTCCATATTGTTCCTCTGCAAAGCTTCTATTATACAGCATCGTACTTGTCAGAGCAGAGAACCAACGGCTACTCGTTACTGGTTTCCCCTCAGCAAATGACTGCATATGATCCAAAGGTGTTCGAATAAAATGCGCACTGTAACTGTCATGTTGTTTCCAGCAATGTGGCAATTATGATCATCTAAACATGCAATTCCTATCAAAAGCATATTCATGTCCTCTGAAGCAAGAATTGACGAGGCAAACAAAGTTATGCCATGCCTAATGCCATAAGATGACAAAGCCACTTGCCTTCTCGAGCAATGCATGTGTTTAAACTAGTGTAATAACAGAATTCGCAAAGGTAAATATTGTGCACAAGCAGGTAATTTGAATTAAGAATCTTATAAAGAGGTCAATAGCTTTTAGATAAATTGAGTTTCTTACTGATTCTCAAGGTTCTTCACGCTCACTGGAGAATCAACCTGATGAGAAGGACCAGTCATTGTGACGGGAGGTTGAGGAGCTGTCTCTTCCAATTCCATTCAGTTCCATTGACATTTCTTGCTCCGCTGCTCTATGAAAGGACGGCGAGAACAATTGAAACCTCACATAACAAAGTGTTCAAAGTAGGACAACGAAACCCGTCTAATGGACGGCATAATTCATAAGCTGAACTGTAATGTCTACATAAACGGACGTCCAGAAGCAAACAATAACAAACAGATTACCTCACTTAGGAGGGGACTTGACGAGAGGTTCATGGAGCTGGAAGAGATTCATCGAAAAATGTCTCCAAGTCAAAGGTGGGTAAACGACAATTTGGGCATATATTGCGTTTCTTTTCCTCTTGCGGAGGAACTAATCATTGACACGACGATGTACTTAATTTGAGGTCATATGGCACAGATTGCTCAGTGTAATCGTGAATTTTCTCCATCACAATGTAGTAAATACAGGTACAAATTCTATGCAAGATCTCTTTGCTTTGCTCCATATCGAGCAAGCTACAGTGCTAGATACAAAGTATCTCTGCTTATTCTTTAAATCTGCAACATTTTCGCCTCTGCTCTGTGGAAAAAAACCGGCTCTCGCAGGATTTTCCCGTTCATATAATGTCTAGAGCATTGGCATTCTCTTCTCAGTTTTTATGGTTTCTTTACATATTTCTGTAGTTGTTCGAATAAAGATAGTGTTAATTGACGTTAATTCAAAATTTTACATGGTTAGCATAGTAACAGGCAAAGCATTTTCGCAAGAACTGATATATCATTGGAATATTATGGAGTGTTAATACTTTTCATTTCTCAGCTTTACTATTGTACTCATATCAATTAAAATTTTCAGTTTGTCAGGAAGCCTCGAGGAAAACATTTCTTTACAATGGCCACTAGAGAATTTATCTAAAGATGATAAAACAAAATGCTCAGTGAAAGGATATATAAAGGTTCCAAGCTAACCTTCTCAACGGTTCGTTTATGATATCAAGTTTAGCATAAACTTGAATAGAATTGGCTAAAACATCTCTCCAAACTATCTGCGGTAACAATACTCAAGTTGATACTAGATATGAGTTTCATCTTTTCTGGAGATAGAGATCTTCCAATAAGTTTAGGACTTTGCCTATTCAAGTTGTCATCAGAATTGGGAAGAAAAAGACAACGGTGCTACATATTAACGATACCTATATGCAGTATCTCTGTTTTACTACAATTCTAATGATTAGGAGATTAATCCATTTTTAAGTATCCACTTAAGAGGGTGCGAGTGGTGATGGTAACTCCTGATCACGCAGTTATTAACTTCGAATTCATCTTGTCAGTCACGCATTGGCTCTGAAAAGAATAGTTAACCATTCGAAGGCAATAGGACATGAGATGCTAAGCACAACAAAAGTGCAGAGGCTACAAAACAATTCATGTAAAAGATGATGTCGACTCTTCTCTGTGTTGGGGTCTTGTCGAATCAAAGGATGCCTACCATTATTTTCGTCATCATGTGCTTTCAAGGAATTTCACGTTCTTTGCTTACTTGCAAGTTCTTGAACGTGAAATATTGAATAGAGCAATAATTTCGTGGCTCGTTGGATAAATCTACCGATTTGCTCATTTGGGTAGAAATAAATATTGAAAATGGAAAAAATTCTCCTTCTCTGCAATGATTTCTTTTTTGTTTTCGACACTCAAATGAGTTAAAATTACGATACAATTATGATACAATAATCTGTAGAAATATGACTATCGTAGACTGAAATACAATGAGAATTCTTATGCAATCAGAGTAGAAAATAGGCTAGCATAAGGACTCAATAAATGGGTATAAGAGCCTAACCATTGGAACAATCCAATCGAGCTAAACAGCTTATTGTCTTTCTTCCCCTGTTGCAATCAAACTTAATAGACCTTTACTTGGTCCCAAACCAAAATCCAATGGACGAAAGAGAGGGCAAAAATAGATTAAAAAAAAATGGAAAAGTTGAGAGAACATTAATAAAGTAAATGAGGCCTACCAGTTTTAATTGATTAAGGGGCTCAATAAACGCCGAAAGTCTCAACATCCTGAACTTAAAGATTTGTTACGTCCAGCGTGGCTTTGCCAAGCCGAGCATTGTAAGCATTGACATGGTTGACTTGGGATTGACTTGTGTTGCCCCTCAAACTGCATTTGTTATCGAATGTCCGAGCTTCAGCGGATTGTCTATCGTGTCCTGGGCACGATGCTCCTAGTGATAAACACTCACGATTTGTGATGGACTTCAGCAAATCAATATAGAGCCAACAAAAAGAATAGACTTCATCACATTTGAAACGGTTCACCACTAGGGCTACCACGCCTCAAAGCATAAAAAAGATGCTCAAAACTTGAACGCGCTTGGGAGTCGAGTTCGAGTTGACTCAACTTGCTAATACCAGTTAATCATCTATTAATTGTACGTCCATGAACGAGTATTCGCACTCGGGAGGCGCGTCCATCGCGCTTTGGCTCGGTCCCAGCTCGAGTCCGACTAGGTGATTTTTAACTCGTTCATCGGTCTGTACTCAAAATCCAATGACCAGGCTGAGGCGGAGAGGATATAAATGGACATGGGTAGTAAAAGGGACTTGGTTTCCTGGAATTCCATGATCTCTTGTTATGCCAGTAATCACATGGGAGTTCGAAGGGGTCGATAATTTTCGTTCACATGCTTGAAGATGGTTTTTTCCCTAATAATTATTGTGTTGCAGAGGTTATTTACGGTTGTCCGGTTCCCGATAATGCATCAATTGGGGATATAGTTTTCGGGTATATAGTCAAAAGCTGCTATGCTGATTCTGAGGGGTTTGTTGGGTGTGCATTAATTAGCATGTTTACAACGGGCAGTACTGATTTGATTTCAGCTCGTAAGGTGTTCAAGAAATCGCCCGGGAGGAGTGTGGTTGCTTGGACTTTGATGATGACGAGATATACTCTGTTGGGCTGTCCAAAGAAAGCTTTTGATTTGTTTCTGGATATGCTTGAGAGTGTGCCTGGCCAGATAGATCTACGCTCACAGCTGTTTTGTTGGCATGTCTGGAGTTGGAGTTACAATCGCCGGAAAGGGGGAGGTGGGTGTTGCAGTTGTATTGCTGGGTTATGTGGTCTGGATTGGCTTAGGATGTCTGAGTTGGATGCAGCTTTGTGGACATGTGCACGAAGTGTGTACCTAGTGGATCGCTTCGTGATTTAAGAAAGGTGTTTAATTGGGTGCAAGATCATAACGTGATGTCTTGAACTACAATAATTAGTGGATATGCACAAACTGAAGACAATCGGGAGGCTATCAAACTCTTTTTGGAAATGATAAAAGGTCCAGTGAGGCCAAACCATTTCACATTTGCTAGTGTTCTCAAGGCATGTGGAAGTAGTTGCGATGCGGACATGGGGATACAAATGAACGAGCTAGCTACAAAATTGGGCTTTGCCAGCGATACTTGCATGACCAATTCTCTTACTAGCATTTATTCTCGGTCAGGTCACGGGAAAGACGCTCAGAGAACTTTTGATGCACTATTTGAAAAGAACTTAATTTCTTTTAACACCCTTGTGGATGCCTATGCCAAGAGCTTGGAGTCCGACGAAGCCTTTGAATTACTACATGAGATTGAGGAGAGTGGAATCGGAATGAGTGCTTTTACATTTGCCAACCTCCCTATTGGTAAAGGGAGCAAATCCATGCGAGACGGTAAAATCAGGGCTGGACTCAAATCAGTGCATTTCCAATGCTTTGATCACTATGTATATAAGGTGTGGAAATCTAGAAGTTGTTTTTCGAGTTTCTGTGAGACGAGAATTGACCACTATGCATGCGTGGTGGCCTACATGGGCAGATCAGGATCCTTTGCCGACCCCCTTCAATTTATAAATTCACTGGCTTTCATGGCTGATTCACTGGTCAGGTCTGGCGTACATTTCTTGGAGCTTGCCAAGTTCACGGCAATGTTGAACTTGCAAACAAGCTGCAGCAATGTATTTTTAGCAGGATCCAGACTACCCTGCTGCTTATGTTTTGCTATCAAATAAGGAGGCTTGGCTGGTCTTGGGAAGATGCAGCAGAAATTAGAAAGAAGATGAAACTTGAATTTGTTACAAAAGAAGCTGATTGTAGCTGGATTCAAGTGAAAAATAAAGTTCACAAATTCTATGTGGGTGACACTTCACACCCGAAGGTACAGGAGATCTATGACGAACTGGACCAATTGGCTAGTCGAATAAAGAAACTGGGTAATGTTCTGAATATTGAATTTGTTCTTCATGATGTGGAAAAAGGACAAAAGGAACAATGTTTGATCGAGCACAGTGAAAAAATTGCTGTTGTTTTTGGCCTTATAAGCACTTCCAGTCCGAAATCTGTCAGGGTGTTTAAAAATCTCCACATTTGTGGAGATTGTCATTCTGCAATCTAGTATGTCTCCATGGCAACCTGAAGATCTGTAGTCATAAGGGATGCAACTTACGGACTAAACTTGCTCATACAATGACTACTGACTATGATGCTTCTTAAATTGTCTCATTCATCGTGCAAAACATATCTCCGTTTTAGATTTTCCCCTTTGTTCCTGTGTTACTTGAACTGGGCTTCTATTATTTCCCCAGCAAGCCTAACATTTTAACTATCATGTCCTGGAATGTATATAGATTTGGTACTTCTCTTCTGTCAAAATACCAAGCAGAAGACCTCAAATGGAGCTCGCAATCTTTCAGCAATATGATTCATGGAATTGGAAACAGTCACGCTTTTGCCTTTGGATTTTCCTGGAGCGTACAGTTTCAGATACTAGATATTTATGTTCTGTTCTATTCGTGAGCATTGCCAATATGCAGTCCTGATGCTCCATTGAAAATTCTGCATGATTTTTGTTTTGTAAATTTTGCTTGTAATGCCTCCAAATTTTAGTTAGTCTACATTTTTGGATGTAGCAATTTCTTGTGCTTTTATATCTTCAAGTTCAACCATGCGAGTTCATGCCATACGTTGCTACAACATTTCCCAGACTGTTGCATTATCATAAATTTAGGAAATTGGTGATTGAGAAGAAACAAGAGCAACTTTTGTGAGCAAACATCAGTTTGAAACCGAGAGGCATGATCCCTGAGCGGTTCATGCAGTGATCAAGCATTTGCAAGTATTGCATCAACTTATTAGGGAGGAAAATATTTTCCGTCAAATGGGGCATCGTTCCTGATGTACATCTTAGCTCCATGTCGATCCTCTGCAAGGCTTCTACTGTACAGCATTGGACTTGTCAGAGCAGGGAAAGCAACAGGTTTACTAGTTTCCCCTCAGCAAACGACTGCATAAAATCTGAAGGTACTCGTCTAGAATGTACACTGTAACTGTCATGTTTCCGGCAATGTGTTGTATCAATGGTAGCAATTATGATTGTCTAAACATATAATTCCTATCAAAAGAATACTTGACCAGTCAAATAAAGTTATGCCACACCTCATGCCATAAGCTGACAAAGCGACATGCACTCTTGAACGATGCATGTGTTCTAACTAGTGCAGATAACAAAATTTGCAAAGTTAAATAATGTGCACAAGTAGGTAATTTGAATTAAGAATTCTATAAAGTAGGTAAGTAGCTTTCAGATAAATTGAGCTTCTTAGTGATTCACGAGGTTCTTCATGCTTACTGGAGAATTATCCTGACGAGAAAGACCACTCGTCATGACAGGAGGCTGTGGAGCTGTCTCTTCCCATTCCATTCAGTTCCTTTGACAATTGAAACCTCACATAACAAAGTGTTAAAAGTACACCAACCGGACCCGTCTAATGGACAGCATAATTCATAGGCTGAACTTTGAGGTCTACATAAACTGAATTCCAGAAGCAAACGTAAACAGATGACCTCACTTAGGAGAGCACTCAACAAGAAGCTCGACGAGCTGGAAGAGATTCACAGAAAATTGTCCCCAGTGAAAGGCGAGTAAAAGACGACTTGGGCATAAATTGTGTATCAATTCCTCTTGTGGAGGGAATGAGTGAAGCACAAATTATATGCAACGTCTCTTTGCTTGCTCCATATTGAGCAAGCTATAGTGCTAGATGCATTTTTGCATTTGCTCTGTGCGAGAAAACCGGCTCTCACTTGATTTTCCTTGTCTTATAATGTCTAGAACTTTGGGATTCTCTTCTCCGTTTTTATGTTTTCTTCACATACTTCTGTAGCTCTTCAAGTGAAGATAGATTTAATTGATGTTATTTCGAAATTTTCCATGGTTAGTGTAGTAACAGGCAAAGAACTTTCGCAAGAACTGATAAGTCAATGGAAAATTACGGAGTGCTCATCCTTTTTACTGTCATTTCTCAGTTGGACTGTTTACTCATATCAATTAAAATTTTCAGTTTGTTAGGGAGCCTCAGGAAAACATGTCTTTACAAAGGCCACTTGAGAATTATCTAGAGATGATGGAACAAAGAACTCGGCGAAACGATACGTAAAGGTTCCAAGCTAACCTTCTTGGTTGTTTGTTTATGAAATCATGTTTAGCATAAACCTTAATAGAAAGACCAGCTAAAACATGTCTCCAAACTTTCTGCTGGAGCAATGCTGTGTCCCTGTGCAGAAATCAGAAAATCTCAAATTGATACTAGATATTGACCTTAATCTTTTCGATAGATACAGATCTTTCAATAAGCATGGGATCTGCCTGTACAAAATGTCATTAGAATTAGGAAGGAAAAGAGACCGATGATATTTATGCACGATATCTATACACAATACCTCTGTTTTATTATAATTCAAGTGATTAGGAGATTTAATTCATTTTCAGTGTCCACTTAAGAGGATGTGAGTGGTGATGGTAACTCCTGACCACGCGAATTTTAGCGTCGAGTCTTGTCGGTCGCACATTGATTCTGGAAAAGAGAAGTTGCCATTCTAAGGCAATAGGACATGAGATCCCTGAACATAACAAAAGTCCAGAGGCTACAAGACAATTCGTTCATAGGCGGTGCTCTCACTTCTCTATCGTGTGGTCTTGTCGAAACAAAGGTTGCCTACAGCTATTCGTCTCATCATGTGCCTTCACGGAATAGCATGTTCTTTGCTTATTTGCCAGTTGTTGGAAGTAAAAAGCAGAATGGAGCAATAATTTTCGTGGCTTGTTGAATAAATACACTGTTTTGTTATTTTAGGTAGAAATAAATGTTGACGATGCAAAAAATTCCCCTTTTTTATTTTGGCCAAGAGGAAAAAGTTCTCCTTGTCTGTAATGATTTCTTATATATTTTCGGCACTCAAATGGATTAAAATTACGATACAATAGTATACAGGAATAAAACTATCATAAACTAAAATACAATGAGAATTAATATACAATCACAGAAGAAAATAGGGTAGCATGGGGACTTATTTATGGGACATAAGAGCCTAACCATTGGAATTATTAGCTTCTCCATTTGGCCAATGATTAGGGGTCTTTTAAATGAATTTTTAATTTTTTTTTCTTTTTTTTCCTTCTTTCTTTTCCTTATCTTCTTTTCTCTTTTCTTTCTTTTCCTTTGTCCTTCTTCCTCTATCAGCTGGCAACCCGATAACCAGCCATTTTGCGAGTCAGCAAGCTCAAGGCTTAGTCGATCCATGTGAACCCAAGCTAGCCAAGGTCGTCAAGCTAGAGACTTGCTAAATCCGAGCATTCTCACGACTCGACTAATCTTGGCGAGCTCAAGCTCCTCCAAGGATAGTGAGCTTGTGGCTCACCCGAGGCCAATGAGCTCGAGCTCGGCTGTGGCCGTTGTCGGCTAGTTACGGTGAAAGAAGGGGAAAAAGAAAGATAAACAAGGAAAAAGAAAATTAAAACTTCAATTTTAAAATTTTTAAAAAAGATAAAAATTTAAAATTTAAAAATTTAAAATGTCTTTTTTTTTTTTTTTTTGAGATAAAATAATGAGATTGAAATCATTTTTTGAAAAAAAAAATCCAAATATCAAAAACGTTTTCGACCATATATTACAAAAAAAGAAAAAACTAATTATATTCTTGGAACAAACATATCCTAAGGGTCATAATGAGAAGTTGTTGCTATCCTCATCACCAACTCACCACAAAGTTATCGCCTAAAAGTCCAATCGAACTAGAGAGCTTATTGTCCTTCCCCTGATGCAATTAAAGATAGGAGACCCTTTATTTGGTCCCAAAGCAAAATCTAATGGACAAAGGAGAGAGTAATATAATATATGTATAAGAAAAAGGAGAAGTTGAGAGATCATTAATAAAGTAAATGGGGTCAACCAGCTTTTGTTGATTAAGGGGCTCCATGAACACGAAGAGTCTCAAAAGCTAGAACAAAAAGTGGGAAGCTCCCCTAATTTCAAACGTCTCTGCTTCCCAGTCTGTAATGCCCTTTTCAAGATTCTCAACCTGAAGATTTGTCGGGTCCCACATGTTTTTGTCAGGCCGAGCTTTGCTTGACCGTGAGGATTGGTGGTTGACTAGGGATTGGCCCGTCGAACCGCGTTGATTTTTTGCCCTGCACTCAGATCGAACGGCCGAGCTTCGGCAGGTCGTCTACCGTGTCCCGGGCACGATGGTCCTTGTGATAATCACCCGTGAATCATGATAAGCATCCCTTTTACTGTTGGTAAATCAATATTAAGCGAATAAGAAGAATACTTTATCCCATTTGAAATGGATTTACCACTCGAGCTGTCATGCCTCAAGACATCAAAGAGATGCTAATAAGAACATATATAAATTTTATTTACTATTCAATTAATATAGTGACTATTTTCAGCATTTTTAACAACTGTCACAAAGGATGAGTTAATGTGATTCCATCAATGGTACACCCTTTTCTTAGCTCAAAAGGAACGGCGACTCAAGACACGATAAAGGTCTTGTAACTAAATATATTTAAAAGTGAGGAAGGATGTTTCTCGTGGGCTCCAAAAGCAAGTCCCCAGATTCTTCGTGTTTTCTTACTTTTGCACAAAGTTCAAAGAAATAAAGGGGCCACAGGACGACAACAAGTCTCCTTACTTAGTAACTTAAGCAACCTCGCACCCCTAATCACGGCTTATTTTAATAGCCAAACCAAAGTTTGCTTCCATATATACATATAAAATAGTTCACTGCAAAAATCGACAAGAGTTAATTAGAAGTGGAGATGAAAAGGTAGGTGTCTCTAGTTTGAAGTGATTGCACCAATGTCACACACTACTCCATTACGTGTCGTGACTCTTTTAAAAGGCTATTGCTTTTGTCTTCAGCAATTATTAAAGTATGTGCCCCTTTTGATTCTAGCTAGGAAAGACATCCCCATATCGTGCCCGTCAATCATTAGGGTTAGGAAATGTTCAATCAAGAAAACGTAAGGACTGTGTATTACTTAAAAAGTCATTAGGACCCACTTTTGCTTCAAATCGTCCCTCTATGTATATCATCCTTGTATGGCTAAACCACACGGCTAAAATTTATACTCAAGCAACCAATCATTCTTGGCATGTGCATGGCAATGATACAATTATATAATGGATATATATTAGACCTATTAAATAAATGGATTGGGTCAAAGATAATCATACCTAAATTGACTCATTTGTATCCGATGCAAATTTAGTAACCCATACCCCCATACCTAACCTCAACCCCACCAAACTTGTAATTGAGCCAGAATCCATTTTTAATAACTTTTCTCCTTAAATTTACCTTTGAAGAATGGGCTGCTCCATAAACTAACTCATCAAGTTTGTGAGGGAACTCAGGGATTGGATTGTGGACAAAGGCATGAAGTTGGCGGTGAAAGTTTGGGTTTCTTAAGAAATGCAATTTGTCATAAAACCGAAGATGGAAAAAAGGCTATTGCTTTTGTATGAAGATGCGAGTTAGAGGTTAAAGAAAACTTAAAGATGGCGCAAGTTGAGCAACGAAGCGAAGGTTGCAAGTCATGAAACCGAAGATGGAAAAAGGAGAACCAAAGTGGGCTTAGCCTAATCTATTTATTAAACAGGTTAAAAATGGGTTTCTAAAGGATCTACGAAAACTATCTATTTTGGGTTTTTAACTTTAAAATCCATTATAACCAAGGAAAATGCTTGCGTGACCATCCACGGCAGAATAACAGTGGAACGGTCGTAGGCCAGCCACATAATCTCTTGGAGGAAACCTGCAGACTTCCTTAACCGGTTTAATCGTTGATATCATGTTTCTTTCTTTTTCATTTTCTTGACTTCTATGTTCCTTATTGCAACCTCAAATTTTGGAGACAAAATTAAAAGGTCACACTAAATCATTTTTCTTGAAGATTATCACTTTAATTTGTTTCTTTAAATAAGACAAGAAAATCGTTTTCTTCTTATGACTTTTTTAAGGGTAAGAACAGTATAAGTGTCAAAAACTTTTATACGACGCTCACTTGAATACCAAAACTTTTTTTTCTCTCACTTGAGTACCACATCAAGGTAAAATCGATCAATTAAGTTCTAATTCTAACAAATCATCATATGTGGAATTTTTTATTTTTTTATGTTTTATTTATTTTAATTTGCCTTTATTTTTCTTTTATTCTTTGGAGATGACAAGGGTCACCCTCATGAGCTGGGAAACCCTCACCCTTGGTCACGAAGGCCCTCACGGCCTCACTTGTAGCCTGTGAGGTTGCAATGCCCTTGCTAGCTTTGGGTGGCATAGCCAGTGGTCAACAAGGCCGTGATGCCCTCACCTAAGGCCTTCATGGCGAGGGCGAGGCGAACCTCATCCATATGGCTGTGAAGGCCCTTGCGGCCTCGCCAACAACTAGTGAGGCCTTGATGACCTCGCCTAGGTAGTGAGGGTTGTTGATGACCCTCGCCAGCCCTAAAAAAAAAGCATAATAAATTAAATAAATTAAAAATAATAATAATAAATTAAAAATTGGCCATATCGGTGCATGCGATATCATGTCAAACAAACGATGTCCACGTCAGATTTTCTAGTGAGACAAATCAGAATTGGTACTCAAGTGATCAATTTTTCAAATTTGTTACACTCAAGTGAACTTAAAAAAAAAGTTTTAACACTCCTACTATTATTATCTTAACTTTTTAATATGGTGAATGCAATTTTTACTCTACTAATTTTTTTGGAACTCTCTACTAACTCATTATTCTTAATTTGATCTTTTCTTTGCTTCACTTGTTTTTATGCATAATTGATATCAATTGTCTAAATTTTAGGTTATTGGAGAGTCCTTTGAGAGCAATTTGGTTTGAACAAAAGGAATGATGAACCATTTCATTGTACAATGATTTTGTTACTAGTTGCAAAGCTGATGTTTCAAGCACTTTTTCATCTTTTAAATTTAATAGATTTTTGTAATGACATTAATGATTATTTTAGTAAGCTATATTATTTTTTTTACTTGTAATTATTTATATTTTGATATTTATTTATTTATTTATTCTTCTTTCTTCATATTTAAGAAAATTGATTTCGTGGGCCTTCTTATGATGTTATCTCTAAATTTGAGCTTGTTGCCAGTATTTATTTATACTTTGGTATTCAAGGAAATATGGAAGTCAAAAAAAGAAAAAAGAAAAGAAAGGAAAGATGGGGTCACAAATTAAAACCGGTTATCGGTTTCCTCCAAAAGGATTAGTGGCTAGCCTTTGACCGTTCCACTGTTATTCTACAGTGGACGATCATGCTAGCCACCCCCTATAACCAATGCTTTTAAGTTTGAGGTGACTTATTTATGATCCATCAAAATAAATGTGGATTATAATATGGGTTTGTAGCCCATTTTAACAGCCATAATGTATATCATTTTGTATTTAAATCCAATTAGGAGAGGGTATCTTATGTAATGACTATGCATATAATAGTTACGAACACAATCGAATAAACATAAAACCAAGATTTGAACAGCGAATGAGCCTTTTGTTTGGATAAAAACAGTATACTAACGAACCTTTCGTCAAAGCCAGCACTTGAAGAAGAAAATTAACGGGCGAAATCGGGGTCGATTTGGAACCGGTGCAGTCATTGTCAAAGGTGCTTTTTGAAATTTTCATCAATGTAGTTAATCACGTCTTCTTCAGTTTGAGTGAAACTACAGAAGCAAACTAGGAAGAAGGGGGTATGGTCATCTAAAAAAAATTCATGCTGGTCATGCATGAAATGATAATGGTAAATTTCCAGTAAAATATCTTCCCTCCATCTATAGAGAGAGAAATGGTAAATTTCCAGTAAAATATCTTCCTTCCATCTAGAGAGAGAGAGAGAGAGAGAGAGAGAGAGGGAGTAGCTGCCAGTCAAACCCAATTAAACCAACGGTTGCTTTTCACCCTTTTTGGCTAAGTCTCTCCTTTTATTAAACCCCATTCTATCACCTCTCTTTCCTTAGCATGCCAAGTCTCCCCTTCCTTCCTTCCTTATCCTTCATTCTCATCTCTCTCTCTCTCTCTCTCTCTCTCTCTCTCACTTCAACTACAAATGACACAAATTGACATAAGATCGCCCAAACACTGCGCCGAAAAGCAAGCAAGGTTCTACGAAAACCTAGACAAACCCAAGCTCTACAAGAAGCTCTTCTTTGCCTTGTCCACTCTCTTCACCACCCTCCTCTCCTTCATCCTCCTCATCTACCTCCTCCTCCACCCCACCAAGCCCCGCTTCTCCCTCCAACAAGCCCAAATCTACCAACTCAACCTCTCCACCAATCCGCAGCTCATCAACTCCTCCCTCCAACTCACCCTCGTCGCCACAAACCCTAACACCAAGGTCGGTATCTACTACGATGGCCTCCGGGTTTATGTCGCCTACAAAGGCCAGCAGATAACCCTTGACTATCCGCTTCCACCCTTTTATCAAGGGCACCAGGAAACCAATCTCTTGACCGCCTCCCTCGTGGGGACTTCGATTCCCGTCGCTCCCTCTTTCGGTTATGAAGTGGGCCGTGATCAGAGCGCGGGCAAATTGGCGATCAGTGTCAAAGCGAATGGGAGGATAAGGTGGAAGGTAGGGACTTGGGTTTCGTGGAATTATCCAATCAATGTCAACTGCGTCGCGGTTATGGATTTCGGGCCGGCGATTCCAACCGGCCCGTTGAGCTCCCAGCAAGGAAGCCAATGTTCTACTTCTCTATGAAAAAAGGAAAGAAGGGAACTTATCGTCACCGCTACTTTTACGATACATATTTTTTGCATTTTCAGGTTTATGCTTTCTTCTCTTCTGTTTGATAGCGTTGGCCTTTTGTTGATGTATTTTTACTTTTTTGGCGTGTACATATGATGTTCATGATGGTTGAGAAGATGAGAAAGTTGAAGTTATAATGAGATGTAAAAAGGTTGTTTTGATTTGTTAATGTTATCTTGGTCATCCCTTTCTCGATTTATGCTCAGTCGCTATATTGCCATGCATGGAGTCGAAAGGAGGCGTATGTGCTGTCGCTTTTGTGGGCGATAGCGATTCATGAAAGTGGAGATTCATGAAAGTGGAGAGTAGAGGAATGATTTTCTATTTTTATATTATACTCAAAAACTAAAAATTGTTAAGAAGCTACGCATTACGTACTCGCGATGTAAATGTTCTTGATCCTAGTGGTCTTGATTTTGAACTTTTTGAACAAGTATAATTATGAAAAGTAGTATCGAAACTCCGATCCCCACGCCAGCTTCTTCCTTGAAGTTATTTATAGCCTTTTTATTTTCTAATCATACGTTTGTATTTAATGTAGCTGGAAAATTGTTAATCATGCGTAAAGTCTCGGGTTTATGCGATAGTGAAAGGAATAGAGTTTATTAATGTGAGATTAAAAGAGTTCTTAGGCACCCAAATTTTTATCTTGTTTTTGTTTTGGTAAAAGAAAGATAATTGAATCTCAAATTGGAGCTGCAACTTTGGTGTTTACCATATGAATCCCAAGTATGAATTTAGATAATTGAATAGCCAAAAAGGTAGCACATACACATGGTAAAGACAAAAACAGTGATTTTTCTCATAAAGGGAAAATGAGGAAAAAGGAGGGAAAATAATTTGGGCTGAACACTGCTTTTTGTCAAAAGCTAAAGCACTTTCCAGGGATATGCAGAAAAAGTCGCCAACCCTAGCCCTACGTCAACCCCACCAAAAAAAAAGAGGGGGAGAAACCTGCAAAGCCTCCGGATGATCTTATTTTTGAGAAACTATAATCTTTGCTCGTACATTTGAATAAAAGCTAATTCATCTTCCGTAAATTTAACTCACTTGAAATATTATCCGCTTTGTCCTGTTATATACCAAATCTTATGATTTTGTTATTTGACTTACAATGAGACAATTTCCCAAAAGGTCGTTCATCCTGATGATATTCTAGCCTGAGCATGCTTAATTTTGAACTTCCAATGCAAATATTGCCATTATGCCAAAAGGCACATCCATAAAGTAATTACAGTTTTTACAAATGTATCTCAAAGTTACTTTCCCCTTGTCCAATGCACAATTCGGTTCATTCTTGCCACATTTACTATTTTAAAAGCAAGCTAAGAGCTGCTCCTTATCTAGATCCTCTAACCCTAATGACCACTCCCACTCTCATCAAATTGGGTTGTTATCGACCTGCCAACTTCCACATGGTTGGTTCCCAAACCACACTCCTACTAAAGAGGGTCTTGCTTTGATACTATATTAAATTTAACTCACTCAAGATATTGTTTGCTTTGGCCTGTTTCTTACTAAGCTTCACATTTTTGTCCTTTGGTGTATATGCGGAATTCCAAAAGAAAGTTTGCTATTACATCAAAAAGAACCTCTATGAGTTAATTTCAATCTTCACAAATATATCTCAAAGTCACTCTCCCTAGTTCAGTGAAATGTATAAGATTTTGTAGAACCATTGTCAATTATTTTAAAACTTAAATTATTAGATGAATGCGTGGTTTAATATTTAATTATTTTAATACTACTCCAAATGTGGAAATTTAATTGGGAAGCCAAATGGGGCATGGAAAAATTTTGAATTTAGAATTTTCTACCTTGATATTATATGAGATTTTGTAAACCATTGCTAACTAATAAAAAAATTTAAGCTATTAGATAAATGCATAGTTTAATATCTAATTACTCTAACACAATATGTACAAGTCTTTCGACTTAATTGATCTTAACAAACGTTGGTAGACTGCCTTTTTCTATGTTCATTGGATGAGGCTCCACTTGTAGAGTTGGACACAAGCTTAGAGCTCGAGCTTGGGATCGATCTACTGTTCATTAAAGAATTGGGGGTTCTCAAGATGCACTGAGCAAGAAAAGATTAAAGACGCGGTGATCCACGCAAAGTGGACATTCTGTTCTTGGGCCAGTCTTTTGTGGCCTTCTGAGAAGATATTCATGGGTTGGACTATCGAGGGGCCTTACCCTTAAATTCATGGTTGCTCGTAATGCGGGCTTGTTCGATCACGGCTAGGATTCGACGATGTTGATGGACTAGTTAAGTTCTACAAACTTGCTAAAACATGCGATGAGGCTTTGATGTCTTTAACGTTGGCAATGATTGATTTCTTTTTCCTCTTTTTCTGTATTAAACGACGTTTGAACGTTTGGACCTAATAGAAACATTCGTCGCTTCTCAAGTGGTAGGCTTTCTTTCTCATATCTGATTTCAGTTTTGTTTCTTGGTTTAGAAGACGACGTCCCCGGGAATTTCTTACGTGAAGTGTCTAAGATATCAAGAACAGAATTTAAAGCTAGATAAACATTAACCTACTAAAAATTAAAAATAGGAGAGGGGATGAATTCTCATCTGCACTGTTATATAAGAGAAACTCCTATTTTTATGATATCATAATTCCTTCTTCTTCTTCTTCTTCTTCTTCTTTTCTTCCACTTCCTCATAATTTACACACATCCTTGATTAGTTATTTTATAAGCCTTCCTATCAATGGACAAACGCATAAATCGATAGTTATATTTTCTCTCTCACATATTTCACTTTCAAAACTTGAATACTTTTAATCTTAATATCAAACTTACCAAAATAAGTCCAAATCAAGATATGTTTTCCTTTTCCACACGCATGCTTACGATTCCTTCATATTGTGTTAGATAATGTCATTCCTTTAATTGATAATTCAAGTGCTTTGTAATTATGCAATTTTGCGAAAGTTTTTTAGATACCGATTTTTCCGTACACACGTGCATCTGCACTTTTGCTAGTTATCTGAAATAAATTTTAATTGTGGACGTGCCTTGCCTAGGCAAGTGAAACTGATCGATATCTTTCGCGGATCCGCTACGCCTCTTTTTCTTGTTTCCTGCATGTGACGGATTCGTGTGGAGTACTTTTCTCTACGTACGTTCGCCTGAACTGGATGCACATGGACTGGCAATTGCCACATTCGTAGTACGCACAATTTTTTCCACAAAGCTTTTGTTCTTTTCCTTTTTTGTTTGATTTTGCATTTTTTCCACAAGATTGTCGATCTCCTTATCGTTCCTTCATTTTCTCGTGGAATGTCGATGACTATAATTGATTGGTCTTATCTTTTATTAGAATGCGTGCACTTCGCATTAATAATGTCAGAGATAATCCGGAGATTTTCGAAATCTCCAGCGATTGGGCATCTCCTAAATTGATCGGGTGATTAGTAAGAGATATTCAAGATACTCTCCGCATCTCTCGCGATTGTGCATATACCCAATCGATCGCACATATCTTTGATTGATCGGACATGCATGATCAAGGGAGATATGGAGAATCTCCTCATTTATCTCTGACAAATCACATGATCTTGGACAGCTTAGTCATGATATTCCACTCGTTGCGTTCAACACGTTAGAATATTCAATCACATGGCTCAAATTATATGATGGAGAAAGACCGGATGTATATAAAATTTCAATGATATCGATCAGGTGGATGGCATGTCCTTCTTAAATGTGATGTCCCAATTGATTGTAGCATCTACTGTTTAGCTTGTGAATATTGTTAAGCGAACACCGGACTATGATGTGATGTTCGGTGACCGAATTGACTAAACTATAGACCATGTGAAATTGGAGGGATTGTGTCATAGTGACATTACATTCAAATCACCAGCTTCTCCGATCAATTATAGAGCAGAACAGAATACGGCCTTTCTTTATGTCTGTCATTGCGGGGGAGAGATAGCTGTGAATTACGTGCACCGATCTATGCTTTGTGCGCTTTGAGCTAGAGAGTGCGATTTAGTGTCTTGTCTAGTTAAGTCATGTTTGTTTGAGTTAAAAAAAAAATTGCGATTAATTTTCCGAACTTTCATACATCCAGTTTGTTAAAAATGATTGGTCAATGGAAAATTATTTATGGTCAAAAAATATATATACACTTCAAGTTACGAAGATAAATATTCACTAACTTGAATAGGGGGAAATTTTTTTTCTAAAGAATGATTTTTTGAGAAGTTTCTTTTTTTATCATAAAGTTTGCCGGAACAAATACGCCCTAAGTTTTTAATAATTGATGTAATGCATCTCGCACGTGAAAACTCTACTATGAAGATAGCTTAGAGAAAGAGAAAAAGGAACTTTACTTAATTAAAGCGAGTTAGGAACGATTTGAAGGCCTAAATTTGTTAGGTATAAATAGAAATATTAGGTAATGTGATCTTGGGGTGACATCACCTCTTCTTAGGTATGTAGGTGATGAAAGCACCGATGATTTAGTTAGGTTCTTGGTAGGGATTGATGAGCCTAAACTATCACGTCTCCCCAGAGAGTGCATTTCGCGTTGGAATTCTCGGAGACCGCAAAATCAGCCGAGATAAGGTTGATATAATGCAATGGAGGGGATTAGATAGACTTCCTTACTGATGAGCAGAGAGACAGTAAAAAATACGTCTCTAGGTCATGCGAATGCTTGAATGTGTCTCACTTGCTTACAAGATCATTCACTTAGAGTTTATCCCATCAATTTATAAGTCAATTTGGTAAGAAATAATGTTTGATGTCTTAAGACCTTTGATTAAAAGAATCTTAGTGATATCCTAATCACCATTTACTAGATAAAGCCCATCTTCCCGATAGATGTAAATAAACAGCTAATATTGAAATTTGGATATTCATAAAGAATTATTAACCCATTCGAAGTGGTTAAGATAAACGATCTATACATTGGCTAAAAGTCTAGATTTAATCTATTCACGGGAGTTACAGAGTATTTCATGAGCTTTCGATGATTAGAATTCTATGCCGTGCCTGGGATGACTAGAAAGAATATTAAAAGACGAAAAAGAGTAGAAAGGTAAAACGATCTAGATGTCCGTGATAGGCGCCGCAAACTTTTAGCCTCCGCACATCCATGCAGACTGAAACAAAATGAGTAAGAACCCTCCAGGTGAAGATATGATAATATTTCTGACCAAGAAAAAAAGACATGATGAGATCGTCACGTAATTCAAAGGGATGAAGCCAGATGAGTCAGATTGATGCACCATTGCAACATATCTTTGAGGCCTTTTTTAGCACCGCAAGTGAATATATAAAAAAATTCTTACTGCCGGTCACCTGCTACCAAAGAGAATAACAAGCATCTACGAATCAACAAACAAGAGTTGATTATCTAGTATTGATTCCGAAATGAAAATAATTTGAGATATGTATACGTGGCAGAGAAGAAAAGGTTTAATCAGCAGTCCTCTGATTACGTTCTCTTCACTTGGTGAGTTCATTCAATTCCCACTTAAGTATCAAGATAAGGTGTTTGAGAAGTGCAATTTAAGGGACATATTATGAATTCGCTCTTAGACTATTTATTTAGATGGATTTAATTTCGTTCTCATTCTCTCTTGTTCCTTCAGTAACGATCCCATCTACAAAATGATACCCATGGGCGTGGATTCCCCTTCCAAGTTGCAAAGATAACGGTACGAAACGAGATGAGCCCGACAGGCTCACGTTAGATGTCTTGTTCCATTCATCGCTGATCCACATCCTACGCAGCACCATCCGGGAATTGTGAGTCAAGTGAATGTCGAATGCATATCTCTAATTTCTTGAGATTGACGTGAAGTCAAAATCACCAGCTTCAATCCCTCGAGCCCATCGAGCAATCTGCAATCACATCCAACCACTCATGCCGATGCAGATCCATACGTCTTGAATTCTCATGCTTACAATGTCTATTGCCGCGACTTTTCTTAAAGTGAAATACTAAGAGAAAGTTAATGGATTGCTAGGCAGACAACAACAGTTGCTTATTGAAGAGATGGTGCTATCGATTAGCACAGACTCTCCCATAATTATTTCAATCGCAACTTATTATTTTGATTTATCATTTTTCTAACATGCAATTCAATTTATTTTAGAATCACCACTAATCAATTATAGATTGATTAGAAACCTAAGTAAAATTTGAGAGTACATTTTATTTCTATGAATTAGAGATTCATGGATACAAAGGCTTGATTACACTAGATCAATTTAACATCCTTTTAGTATATTTTCTCGTTATTTTTTAATATATTTTGCAAATAGTCTTGATCAATTTTAATTTTAAACTAATAATATGTGAGAGGTGATATTGCGGGTGCACAAGCAATAATGTAACGCTCAATTATTCAAACAGTAAATATATTGCTTGGAAAAGAATAAAGAACTTGGATTTAATAAATAAGCAAGAGCACAGCTTTTTAATTCACCCAATCAACATGGATTGTATAAACTAGAGAGCAAACGATGATGTACTGCATGCATGACCTAGATACGATTTCTAAACGTGATTATGCAGGGCCACTTAACTCCTTTTGAGTTCTTCTTCTTTAAAATAAACATGAGTTAATTTAAGTATTATGACTACATGAATTCTAAAGTAATATACATTGACGAACTAACATGAAATCTAAAATGACGTGTGAGCTATATTATAATTAGATGCAACCTATATGCAATACTAATGACATGAGATAGGATCATAAATTAACCCTATCAATTAAACTATGCGAGACTATTCATTTTTGTATTTTCTTTCTTATATATAGAAGACTAGAGTCTAGGACACTAAGAATCACCTAAATGACTTTTATTAAAAGATAGGACACCGGGGCTAGTCTAGATGCTGCTGGAGACCTACGTACGTCGCAGGCAGCGGCACTGCCATGTCAATGGCCGTTGGAGGCGGCGGCAGGAGCCCGGCGGCTGGAACTCGTTGGGTGGTAGCCACCGCAACCGCGGCGGAGAGGAAGGAGTGCGCTCTTCTTTGGCATGTGTTGTTTCTTAGGTATGGGATCAGGGCATTTCAAGATAAAAATGAACCAAAGAGGTATATCAGCCCTCTCATCTTAAGAAACTAAGACATCACTTCCTTCTACTCTCATATATTCGAAATTTTCAGGGATAACATCTTTATTCCTCAAAAAATAATTAAATAATGCAATTTTCCAAATTTAGGGCATTCATTGCATAGCATATGCAGTTTTCAGCCATGTGTATAAGATTATGGATTTCATCGAACTCTACGCTCACGAGGGGTCAGACCTGAAAATTCAGTTCAGAGTCTTCCTACTTAAACTCATTCAGCATCTGACTAATTAAAATATAGTTTATATGAGCCTATTACTATTATATTAAAATGTTCCTAATACTGTAATGAAAATGCAAATTATTTTTGTTTAGGGATCAAGGTTGACTCCCAATTTCTCATGCAGTAAATGACTAAATGGAGTAATGAAAATTTGCATGTCAACACCTATTCACCTAATTATAGGACTAGCAAAACCTAATCCAATCGCTGCTTTTGCCACCACTGTTTCCCCGTCTTTTCCTCATACTTTGCTCACCCTCTATATTTCTAGCGGTGGTGCCTCCGTGGTCGTTGAGATCTTGACGTCACCGTTGATTCTTATAATCATGGAGCACACAGCACTTCCATGGAGGTCGACCCTCTATATGTGGAGTCATTGCCCTCTTGCCAGTCTTGGGAAGCTCGACGTGGCTTCGAGCCCCGCCATCAGTAAAGAACGGCGATGGAGGGCACCTCTATAGGTGGATGATGGCAGGGGCGGCCAAGCCTGCGGTGTTGGACGTAAATTGCGCAATCCCAAGATCTCAATAACTAGAACAATAACATGCATAATTGAGTAGAAAGATTAACGCACCTGTTTTGGGATCTATTGTCTTGAAGCGGAACCTTCTCCTCTATTACCCTCCGTATCACTGGCTCAATGAGGTGGCCCTCCTCACGTTTAGTGTTAGGTAAACGCCCCTTAGGTGAGGATACATGTGAGAATTAGGGTTAGATGAGAGACTTTAGCACTATTTATAGAGTTTCCAGCCAGTCCCCCTCATTACGGGCTAGACTCAACTCGGCCCACACTAGCTAGCCTATATTAGACTAATTAAGAAACCTTCTATCTCACCTTAAACTAACCCTGTCTTACGGTAACCATAAAAACAATAAATTACAATATCAATTAATTTAGTCCACATTAGAAAAACTCTTACATTCTCCTACTTGGACCATATTAATTGAAATCGTACTATATGTGCACACATTTGGTCCAGAGATAATTCTTAATAGTCAATCCTATCCCTTAAAGTCTTAAACACCGAATCATGGCGGTAACTGCATGTATACACACAGAGCCTTCCATGGTCACAAATGTTCTCAACTTTATTGATATAGATTCAATATGGTAGTGTGTCAAATGGATAACATCTCTCATAGAGAGATCCCATTTGTTAGTCACCATTATCTTATTTTAGGTGTCACAAAAACTTATGCCACAAGAGAATGCTTTATGGTTCCAATGAACCCACATATGTCTTGTCCTTATGGTTAACATTTCTTTATGTATCACAAGACATATACACAAGACTAATAACCGGATGCCCGGATGGCCCTAGCCTTCACTCAAGGTTTATACAATCCCTTGAGACTTTATCAATATGTATTCAACATAATAACAACACATTAATATTTTTTTGAATGCAAAAGTTGATACATATCAAATCGTTACAAAGTGTAACAAACACAGATGAAACATTTATCAGAGTAAAGTCAAAATAGCTCCCACTAAACAACAGTATCCGAAGATACTCCTAGGCCCATGCTAATGATATGTACTCAAATACACATGGGCATAGGCTTTTAGTTAATGGATCTGCAACCACATAATCTGTGAAAATATGTTATATTATAAGTCACATTTCTGTACCTTTTTTTATGGTCAAAAATATTTGACCACCATATATTTAGACCCCTTGAAACATCTGTAGTAAATAAATAATACTACAAATTTGTTATCTCAATACAACCGTATGGGTCTATCCATCAAGTTAAAACGATTAATTTCGTCATGAAGTTCTAGAGCCTAATAGCCAAAGTAACAACCTAAAAAAATGTTACTAACACTGCATACATAATAGAAGATAACATAGAACTTTATTTACTGCACTTCCTACTAACATAAATCTGTATCTTGTTATTGATATTATAAAGTTAACATATGAATATCTTACTCACTGCAAGAATTAAACATGTCTGTAAATTAGCATATAATCTATTGTCTTCTTTAAGTACCTTAAAACCTTCTTGACAGCAACCCAGTGATTATGTTTTGGATTTGACCGATATCTGTCTAGAAGTCCCGTTACAAAGATAACATTTAGTCTAGTGCAAATTCGAGCATACATTATACTTTTAAGTGCACTGACACAAGGTACACCATTTAATTAGATTTTCTCAATATCTAAATAAGAACAATGTGATAGATTTAGTCTATCACCCTTAACAACAGGAGCAATTCCTGACTTGCAATAATGTATATTGAATATTTCCAATATACAATCAGCAAATGTTCTCCGAGAAAATCTAATATAATATGGCAAAAACAATTCTTACAGATCTCAGTACAAAGGATATAAGATGTCTCAAAGTCACAACTTGTAAACAAAATATTATGTACATAAAGTATAAGAAAAAATAAATTTCCTCCCACTAACCTTGCAGTATATTGAATTACTTTGTTCCCAATTGAACAAAATAACAACACAATGAAACTTTAATAATATTGTCTGGAAACTTGCTTAAGACTATAAATAAGACTTTTCAGTCTACACACAAGTTCACTTGAAATATTTGTTGCAAAATTCTCCAATTGCACAATATAGATTTTGTATCTATTTAGCATAACTTTATATCAAAATAAATTATTAATGACACATTCACTCTGAAAGAATCTTTTAAAGAAATAATTATTTCTTCACTATTAACAATCCACCCCTCTTTCAGAGTAAAAACTTTAGCTACCAACTTGGCTTTAAATGTCCTCTATCTTTCTTTGAAATCTTATAGTTTTGTACGCCAATTTGCAATTAATAAACTTGTGATCTTTAGACAAGTCAGTAAGTTTCCAAACATGTTTCATGGATTATATATCGCATTTTATGGCATCTAATTACATACTTAATTGAGAATAAGAAACAATATTTATTTATGTCGATAAATCAACCATGTAGTAGATATTGTGGTTATGCTCTCAGGAATAGATTATATAGTTTAATGGAATAACTTATCGTTTTTCCCTAACAAATCTCCTGAGTAAAGCTATAACCACTTCATTCTATACTTGAGAGATTTAAAAAAATTTTATCATAAACTATATCAAGAATAGTACCTTAAACCTCATCAAGTTTAGTCTATGGTATAGGAGATTCCACAATTGTCTGTATCACAAAAATCTATTTAGGCAAAAACAAAGACATAGTGATTTTCCATCGTACTATTATCCTTAATAGTCTGAGAACAGCTATCCTCATCAAACTGTAGAAAATTTACAATATGTGATACCATAATTCTTGTATCTTCTTTAGGGTCTTAAAATCAATACCCCTTTAACAATCTAGATAAGATACAAAATAATTCCAAGTAGATCTGAATTCCAACGCACTTAATATTGGATTAGATAACCTCACTTTTGCATGACATCTCTAAATTTCATATGATTCAAGTAATTTATGTCCAATATTTAACTCAAAAAAACAACTTTGATAAGAGACACATTTTGTATGTGAAAAAATTACTTTCATAATATCAGCCCACAAAAAAAAAAAAAACAGATAAATTAGTCTTACTAATTATACTCATCACCATATTCAATATGGTGCATTTATGCCTTTTGGCCAAATCTTCTTGTCAGAATTTTTAGGTATAGTAATTAAATTACCACCCAAGAATCTACCAAGTATTTGACAAATGATCCTTTAAGCTATTTCGCATTGTCATATTTGCCAAAATATTCACAGCCATTGTTAAGCCTGACAACTTTTTAAGACTAATTATAATTATTTTATTCTTTATCTCGGTCATTTTCCTTAAATAGAAAACTTTTGGAAACAACATTTTAATCATATACGAGATGTATATGTCATTAGGACTTAAATACAATCTTTGTAGATATGTCCTAATTTCAATATCAGACAAGACATAATTTCAAGCAATTAAGGCTTCCATCATCTTTTAGCAGTGCAGTCTGCAGGCAAACCTCTTTTCAAGTGTTCCAGAATGGAACGCTTTATGGACAGTAAGCAAATTCAATTGCTCTTTTCTCAAGCAACAAATCATATGTCCACAATTTAAAATTTGAAGCAGTAAAAACCTCAATAATAATGAAGTTATTAATTATAAAAAAAAAAGTGACTGAAAACCAAGTAATGTATATAATTAGCATCATGTGAACACTGTGTAACTTGATATACAAGTACACATCCAGAGAGTTACACGCATAATCATATAATCACCTTTGGGCAGAATACATGACATACAGTTGTACACTCTCCACATAATAGCGGTTATAAGAATATATTCCAATTCTTCGTGAATTCATCACCTTTGGGTATATGAATCACTAGAATCAGTCACTTCTCCACCACACTATCATGTATCCCTCTATGAACTAATACATAATCACCTCCTTTGAGAGTATGACTACGCATTAGATCAAGAGACATCCCAATCATTATACGAGACCAAAATTTCTCAAACCCAATCAAGCGTGTCATTTTGGTAGTCACTACTCAATTGAATTATTGAAATTCTCTCATACCAGAGATATAAACTTTACTCCTCACATACACCATATACATGTGATTTTAACTTTAGTGATAGGGGCAGCATATCACCAAAATCACATATCATGCTAATTACATTACTTTATTCATTAATAAAAAATTAATCATATATACAGCGAACTTGAAAGACAGATTCCAATGAGATCATTGATCACAGTAACACAAGAAACTTCTCATAACAGAGAAAACATCTCTTATGCACCCCGATTACATATTACCAAAACAACATTAAAAGAATGCCGATCCAAAGGATCCCTCACAAGTTAACATCAATAGCAATACAGGGTACTCCAGATTGACAAGCTTGATAACTAATCAACTATTGCTCATGAGTTTCATACGGCAAAAATGACTCCAAGGCCAACAACTAATTTATTAATCAATTTTAGGTAATAAATATCACTACTTCAACTAGTGGCCTATAAATTGAGTCAAACCACAGAACTAAATATCTAAACTATAACAGTAGATACTATTACTCTACATAAATATTGTCATACTCCTTAATCATAAAAATATTCAACTTAATAGACATTAACAAGTTAACAAATGAGTTCATATACAATATGCAGTAACTTAATCGACATGCATTATCCACATACAACAGATATGTTAATCAGTACAATCAGTTTGGTCATGAGTTCTTAAGACGTCAATCATTCAAAAATTATAAGCGTGTCAAGGAGTATGCTTAAGCAAAAAAAGTTTCATAACCTTTACCGTTTCTCATCAGCTCAATACATAGCTCAATTATTATTCCATAATGGTTGTATCTCATTAAGCCAGCTTCAGTTCACAATAAAGTTTGATTTTTATTGATGAATCACACATTTATAATGATTATGTGATAATATACCGATAACTCAACACTTGTATTTCCAAAATCACAGAAAAATACAAGGAAAAATACGCAAAAATTCATTTAAAATACATGTATTTAGGGTTTCATATATAATTTCACATCAATAAAACCATCAAATATATAAAATAAATATACCACGAGATAGGAAATCACCATACGAGTCCAACGCCACCAGCCACGCGCCGAACGGAGGCTCCACACACTCACACGCGCCGCCTGAGTGCGCGGCACGTGGAGCTCACGCGCGGCGTGCGTTCGACACCCAGACGGCGTGTGGCCGCGTGTGGGGGCGCATGCGGCATCCCCCGACGACGCGCCACCGACCCTCTTGCTCGTCTCGTCTCCTCCAATCCAAATTTGTGATTTAATTTAATTTTATTGAACAAAAAATCTCGAAAATCACAAATTAGGGTAAGATCCGTACTAATTATGGCTAATCCATACAAATTATGGCAAAATCAATTGCATTCAAGTTCTAAGGTTATGGAGGCTCTGATACCACATGTTACACGTAAATTGCGCAATCCCAAGATCTCCATAACTAGAACAATAACATGCATAATTAAGTAGAAAGATTAACGCACATGTTTTGGGATCCATTGTTCTTGAAGCGGAAGAGGAAATACAATGTTCCACGCGCAAGTCCTTCTCCTCTATTGCCCTCCATATCACTAGCTCAATGAGGCGGCCCCCCTCATGTTTAGCGTTAAGTAAACGCCCCTTAGGTGAGGATACATGTGAGAATTAGGGTTAGAGGAGAGACTTGAGCACTATTTATAGAGTTTTCAGCTAGTCCCCCTCATTACGGGCCAGGCTCAACTCGGCCCACACTAGCCAATGTACCCCCATATTAGACTAATTAAAAACCTTCTATCTCACCTAGACCAACCCTGTTTTACGGTAACCGTAAAAACAGTAAATTACAATATCAATTAATTTAGTCCACATTAGAAAAACTCTTACATGCGGCAGCTAACATGGCCGAGCAAAGGTTGAGAACAAATGGACTAGCGTGGTAATAGCAGATCCATGTCCCCCTCATGCACACTGCTCCCCATGTTGATTCAACAACCAAAGCCATCATGCCCACAAGGCAAATCATCGCTATAACATATCATGTGATACCATTTGACTATTCTCACTTCAAACAAAATCTCAATTTAGAATATAATGCAAGTCTTTTGATTTAGTACATATGCTACTCATTGTTGGGGGAACTGTTTCACTAAGGTTTCGTTCATGCAAAGGACATCTTCATACCATCTAAAATGACATGCTTGAGATCGGCCAAGATGAAGATTAGGATAACTGAGCAAAAACATTTTGGGAATATACGCAGACCATATGTTTTGCTCAGTGTTCCACAAATAATATACTACCATATGTATATCTGTGCATGGATCTTTTTGCTCGACATACTAATCTAGAATCTCTCGAGCCGATCGCAATTCAATACGAGTTTCAACATTGACTTCATGTGCCGCCTACACAATACGAGATTGCCAGACTCATTGATCCAAAAGCACCGGCTTATCTCTTCTTTAACTTCCACTCGACGCAAAACGACCTTTTCTCTCTACCAGGTCAAGTCCTGGACCGAAAGTGACGAAAGTGACTTGGAAAGAGAAAGAAGCACAAAGAGACAGCAAGGTCCATGCAAATCTTTTTCCTTTTCTTCTTTTTCTTCTTCCTCTTTGTCTCCTGCTGAAAATACTTCTTTAATATTCCGGTCATGTTTTCATATATTGTGGACGAGCTTTCCCGACTAGACGAAATCTACCTCTTTGGATCGAACGCGCGTCAAGTGGTCGTCCATGACACGGCAAGAGGTTATGACCGAAAATTTAGATGTGAACATACATGTAGCTAGGGGTCAATTTTAAAACTATGCCGGTGCCTGTCCTTTTGAATATATCTCGTGATGATTGACTTGAGAGAAAAGTACTAAAAAAGCTATAGATTTATTGTATTTATACCAATTCAGTCTTAAACATTCATTGTGTCAAATATTTTGTCATATTTGTGCCAATTAAATTATAAATTTATAACGATTTGTCAATATAGTCTATCTAACCAATTTAGCTAAAAATTGATGACATGGACAATACTCATTCTACGTGGTATGACCAACACGGGCATAAATAATTTATTTATATTTTTAATTGTCCACTACTCTTTTTTTTTTTGTCTTTTCTTCTTTTTTCCTAGTTGTGGGCCACTGAGATCACCGACCAACCCTTGCAAGCCATAAGTGACATGTCTTGTGAAAGGAATAACATGAAGCTTAGAATTATGGGTGTATAAAATATTCCGAGGGGACTAGTCTATATTTTAATGTCTTTCTATTCTAATATATATATATATTTTTGTTTTTCAATTTATTATTTATTATTTATATTTATTACATATTTTAGGTATATTAGTATATTTTATACTCTAGTTTATTATTTAACAATTAATAAAATTTTGATTAGTTAATATTTTTATTACTTAATATAAATATAATTCATCAATAGAATTTTTATGATTGACTAGACTAAACCAGTTGCAGTTTTTTTTTCATTATAACTAGTAAAAAGTAAAAGATGCATGATCCCGTGAATTACTTTTGTGCCCATTTTGGTATGGACCATCCTATTTTTTTTCTATCAAAATAAAGTAATGTATTAACTACTTGATTTTGGTGTAATTATTTGCTCTATGCATATAAATGATCATAATATGTAATAATAATTGATTTTTTTCTTCATTTTCATAAAAATCTTGCTTAATATTCAATATCAGGTTTGGGTGAAGGCCTCCACCCCTTGTCAGCCACCAGTGTGGGCCTCCACACCCTCATCAGTCACAAGTGAGGTTGCGGCCCTCACCTATTGTCGGCAAGGGCAACGTGGCCCTTCTGACTAGTATTGATCGAACATTATTATTATTATTATTATTATTATTATTATTATTATTATTATTATTATTATTATTATTATAAAATTTGAAAAAATTGAAAATTGTAAAATTTGTCCGCGTCAATACTAGTAATGCCACGTAGAATGACTGGTATCACGTTAGCAATTTCTAATCAAAATTAACCAAATGGATTACATTGATAAAGTCAAAAGGTTTAGAACTCATTAAAATGTTTATGACTAAATTGATATAAATGTGTAATTGACTGAGAACTTTTTTAGTACTTTTCCTAATGACTTGGGGTTAGTAAAAACATTGATTTCATGGTGTAATCAAATTTAATTTGTGCCTTGACGGCGACAGATCACCAAGGAGCTAAAAATCGCAATTGAGATCTCGTGCTTCCTTGACATGTGTAAAGTCTCAATCGTTTTCTCCAGTCTTTCACTCCCCTGTATTTTTGCTTTTCCTGTTCGTAAGTGGATGAGAATGGAATTTGTCAAAGTTTCCCTGGCTCTACTACCTCTCTCTCCCTCTCCCTCTCTCTCTCCCCATCTCTCTCCCTCCCCACCATTATCAATCACTTCTGTTCCACCCGTTGCTTGCTCCCCATCACGGTCATCCACCGCTTCTTGTCGACACAGCCACGGGGGCTGAATTCATGGGTGCAGAGAGAGAGAGAGAGAGAGAGAGAGAGAGAGAGAGAGAGAGATGTTGCACAGGCCCATCGCTTGTAGTGACTGTGAAGCTAGGCCGAGTGGCGACGAATGATTAGAGGGCGGCAACAATTGGTATGCCGCAACGCTAGCAACAAGCGGAAGCGAAGAAGGTGCTCGATGAGGAGGCGGAGGAGGAGGAGGAGGTAGTAGAAGGAAGAAAAGTATAAAAGATTGAAGAAGAGGGAAAAGACAAAGGGAGAGAATATACTTTTGTTTCATTGAAATGTAATGTACCGATCCACCCTCCTTTCAAGAGGCAAACTTACGATATAAATATATAGCTTAAACTTAGAAGATCCTAATATTTTGCCCAAGAGATGATATGAGATTATAATAAGGAAAATTATCCAAAAATTTTTAAATCTATTGCACTTTGACCAATCAAATCTTAAACCTTTCAATTTCGCCAATTGAATCATAAACATTTTTCATGATTTGTTAATCGAGTTCACCCAGCTAAATTTAGTCGGAAATTGTTGATATGAACGTCATCTATCATATATGGCACGGCCAGCATTAACATAAACAATTTATTTAATTTTTTATTCTTTTTTTCCTTTCTTTCTTTTCTTTTTTTCATCCAAGCCCAACGATGGTTGCCACTAATAAAAAATTGAAAAGAAATATTAAAAAAAAATTATCCACGTTAGCGTTAAACATGTGCCACATCGGGATGGACCATGTCCATATCTGTGGGAAGGCATACCTGCAGGAAACTGACTTGGTTCTCCCTGGTTCAGTTTCTAGGTCCATTCGATGGTATCAGTATCAGAGTCATGGTTTTGTTTCTAATTATATTCGTTCCATGCGCTTAGTAGGTGATTCCAGTGCTAAGAAGATTTATGTGTACCATGTCTACCAAACTAGAAATTCTCGAAGCACCTGTTTCTCTCACTACAACCCCTTCAGATTTCCGCATTTCAAATGCTTCTAAGATAGACTATCTTCATGAAGTCTCTCTTAGTGACGAAACTAAGATCTCTGAAACCTAGTTTCCTTTGATGAACCCCTATTCAGCCTTTGCTAAACCCACTTCATCATTTTCACCCATCTGCTCTATTCGCCAACTCATTCGCCAGACTCCAAAGGAAGTAAAAGAACATGTTTAGTCCTCCAAGTTCGACCAGCACCCCATTCCCACTACTAAAAAAGAGTAATTTGTTACTCTTCAGATCCCTACAGAGTTTCCCTGACAATGGATCCAGTAGGGATATTCCCATGTTCATTATGGAGCTGTTTGTCTTGATCTTACTTTTCATGGCTGAAAAGGTTTGCCGGCAAGAATTGCGTTGTTAGATACCAGGTTTTTAGAATACCAGCATGCTTGCATAGGAACTGTTCAAACCACTTTAAATGCTGGAACAATCTTTATAACATTGTACCCAAATTTCAACATCGCTCTCTCAGATCCACAATTACTTTCCTTTCTGAAAGTCCAAATCTAGCTCACTAGAGCACCTCAAACTGCTGATTCTATAGCAGTAACTTTGCATTACCAAATGGTCTACAGAGTGCATAACCATGCACTTGACTTAAATTTCCACAATGGCAATGAAGATGCCTTGTTCATTTCCATGCAAAATGATCAAGCATCATGCATTCATGTCCCTAGACAGATCCCAAAGGAAAAGTTGGCCACTCTCCTTCTAGAGACTTGGATTACCAACTATGAAAAGCTTCACCAAAGCAACAAGCCTTTCCAGTCATTAGATTTTGAGTTCGTTAGAAAAAGGGATGGAACTGTTTCCATCAAATTCGGCAAGGAAAAAGAAGAAAGTCCTTATATCTTCCAGACTCTCTTTATGATTGAACCATGTGTTCCTGAGTCTATTTCCAAGCCAAATCCAAAAAAACTTGTTCGACACTTTAACAGTGATGAACATCCTGTCCATTACTATAAAAACCAGTATGGCCATTGTTTTTGGGACCCTTTCTGCCAATGTTCTTATTGTACACATTCTCCTGATGAGGTAGATCCATTTGCAAAATCTCCGCCTTGGAGAAAAAAACCAAAAAACCCTGTGTACCAAAGGCACCTGAATGGAGACTCCTCTGTCGACACTCTTAGTGAGTGTGATAAATTTCAGTTCATGGTCTCTTATGCACCAACTCCACCACCAGAGTTCACTGCTCCCCCTTCAGTATCACCAGATCCACCACAATCACCTCCTCCATCTCCTCCTTAGAAAAAACCAGTCATTTCCCCATTTTATAAGCCAATTTTAAAATGGGCCAAGAAACATTCATACCCACTTGAGGTTCCACTAGAAACACCACCGAGTTCTTCCATTGCAATGTTCCAAGAAATAGACTTCCCTCCTCTTGTTCGGGAAAGTTCTAAACTCTCTTTTCCTGCCTTAGAAGAGTTTATTGATCCACAAGACAGATATAGGCATGTTCCTAAAATACCTGCCCCAACTAATGTGGATGAACGTGGAAGACAAAAAAGAACTCCTGTTGCTGAAGCTATCTTAAATTGGCAATCGAAGATTCTCCTAGCACACAACAATGCTTTCAAAGCAATTGATTCCAAGATTGAAAATGTACAACAAGATCAGCGAAGATATTATGAAACCACAAAGAAGATGCTTTTAGATTTCCAAAAAAGGCTTCATGCCTTAGAATCTGGACAACATCTAGGCTATCACCATCTTGAAAGTCCTAGAGCAGAAATAGAAAAGCTTAAAAGGCAAATTCAGATCCTTGAGGAAGAAAGGCTCAATCCATTTCCAACTACTCTGCGAGCAGATCCTCTCCCTCCTCCACCACCTCAAACATCTATCTTTGCTGCTATTACAGATACACCTGTCAAACAGGACAGGACAGATGTGGCTAAGATAAGGAATCGTCTCAGAGAACTTGATCGCATAAGGAAAGAAAAGGAAAAAGAAAAGATGCCCGAGAAATCATCTCTTATCATAAGGGAGCCTGATCAAATGATGTTGTCAAACCCGTTGGAATCCTTTTTAAAAGATTTCGGGAATCAGGTTCCACAGCCTGATCCTGATTCTATTATTCCACAACCTCCATTCCAAATTGATCCTGTTATTCCAACAGATCAAATTATGTTTCCAACAGAACCGGCTTTTCCAAATATTTTTAACACTGAATCAGACTCGGTATCTCTTTCATCCTCATCATCTTTTTCAATCCCTACCATTGATTCATTTCCTATGGCACTAGTAACCTCATTAATATTCATGGCCGATTCCCCAGATCATGATATGGAATCAAATCCTTTTTAACCAAAGGTTGTTCAACCAAACGGTCATTCCCAGAGTGTATCCACTTCATCAAAACAATTTTTCACTATTGATGACATACCGTACCACAAATGGCTAGAAAGACTTGACGAATTTCATACTTGGCTGAATACCCAAGCTATTACCAATCAGGACAAGTATGACGTTCTTTTCAACTTTGTCACAAGGTTCACGGGTAGCCTCAAACCTTAGTGGCAATCTTTAGTAGAACAAGATCAAATACATGTTTTGCTCTCCCCAAATTTTGGCCATGCCATTATCCTTCTATATCACTTCTTTGTTGGAAAATCTGTTGATCTCATAGAACTCAAAAGAAGAGAATTCTTCGAAAGAAGATGCTGCTCTCTTTAGAAAAAAAAAAAACATCTTGATAAGCATTATCGTGAAATGCTTAAGCTCTTCTATCAAATTTGAGCTGATGCAAGCTTGAAACATGTTTTTTTGACCTCTATCCCCAAAAATTATCCCAGATAGAGAAGGACCCAAGGTGTTCCGTTGGGAGAAATCCAATAAGAAATTCATCTGCACCTTGAAGAACTGTGCATTAAACACCAAATGATCCAGTCCTATGTCAATGACAGCAGAGAGCTTGACAGGGCCCGTTCTCGCCAGAACCTGAAAATTAAATGCTCCAAAAAGGATTGTGATGGTTCTTGCAGAAAATCTTCCAGAAAAAATAAACATTTCAAGAAGCTCTGGATAAATAAATCCAGACATGGCTCTAAGCACTTCAGAAGGAAGAAGAAATAGCGATACTTATGCAAGAGAAAGGAGCATTCAGGCCACAAGAAATTAAAACGATGCTTCATTTGCAACCAAAAAGGACACTTTGCCAAAAACTGTCTTCAGGCGAAAAAATGTCAGAGTCATTTAATACATCACATAGAGAATGAAACTGGTATTTCTCTTGAAAATGATAATATTGAATCTTTATTCTCTGCGGATGAAGAACCATGTGAATAAACTCTTTGTGTCATTCCTTATTATCAAACTTCCAGTGAAACTGATTCAAATTCAGATCCCGAAGATATCTGTAACATTCCGGGTCCCACTTGTGTGATATTGTCCGCTTTGGACACTGAGTCCTCACGGCTTTAAAACGCGTCTCACAAGTTTAAGAGGGACCAAGTCTTATAAAGGCTTCCAGGAGCTCCTCCCTAAGCGATGTGGGACAAGAGGGAGAGGAATCCCTTCCCCTTCCCTTGCCTTCCCTTGCGCACGTCCGAGGACCGGAGGCACGGACGCACCGCCATCCCTCCTTCCCGCGCACCGCCGCTCGGGTCGTCACAATATCTTCCACATATCTTTGACTCTTTCAGAGGAAAGCACTAACATATTTTCAAGCCAAACTCATTGTCCCCATTTTCCTGTGAAAATATTTACTTCAAAGTTTGCTAAGCCAATCACTGTCATTACTCTTATAGACACTGGAGTTGTCTCTTCCATTTTAGATACTAAAGTTCTTCCTAAAGAATATTGGACTTCCTATGTCCGATACTTCAATTCTGCTTTAGGAGATACATTATCTACAAATGTCAGAACCACTCCAATCACCGTCCAATTTTTTCCACAGTATTCTATAACCACAAAGATCTTTGGTTCAAGTCTTCCCAATAAAGATTTAATCATTGGTTGGGACATTATGACTAAAATTTTTCAACTTCGCATCATTCTTGGAAAAGATCTTAAGTATAAAGATCAATTTTCTGAATTTGTCAACATTCAGAGACTTTTTTCCATCCAAATAAGTCTATTGGATCCAATCATGCAAAAGTGATTAGAATCCTGTTCGGAATCTCATTCTGAGTTCGCTCAGAAGTGTTCCCATCCTTTATGAAAAAATCCAGAATTCTTTGTTCGCCTTCCTTTTAAAAAGAATGGGGATATCAATCCAACCAAGGCAAGTCATATGGGAATGAATCCAAAACATCTAGTTTTGGCTCAAAATGAATGCTCAGAATTGCTGCAACAAGGCCTTATTGAGGTTTCATATTCTCAATGGGCATGTGAAGCCTTCTACGTTAACAAACGTACTGAGCAAAATCGAGGAAAGATGAGACTGGTAATTAAATCAGCTCCTTAACATTTTCCTTCAAGGTAATAAATTCCCTCTACCTTCTAGAAACTCTCTTTTTGCTGGATTACCCAAGGCTCAAATTTATTCCAAATTTGATCTCAAAGCCAAATTTTGGCAATTGGGCATTCATCCTGAAGATAAACCCAAGATATGGTTCTGTATTCCAAACCAACACTTTCAGTGAAAAGTTTGTCTTTTTGGCCTAAAAGTTGCACCATCTCTTTTCCAAAAGGCAATGTGTTGGATCTTCCAATCGATTCTCTCAAGTGCTGCAATATACATTGATGATATTCTGCTCTACAATGCTGATGAGCAGTCATACTACCAACTTTTCAAGCAGTTCGCTGAAATTGTGAAAAAGCATGGAATTATGCTTTATCAAAGAAAGATGAACATCGCCCAAACAGAAATTGAATTTATTGGTATGCACCTTAACAAAGGGACATACTATCCAGGGCCACATATTGCTCAAGAATTATTGAATAAGTTCAATAATTTCTTGGGATAATTAATTATCTTAGAGATTTTGTTCTAGATCTTGCAAAGCTGCTAATCCCATTGCAAACAATGCTGAAAAAGAATCCTCCACCTTGGAGAAAATCTCGGACTACTGTAGTTGCTGAACTTAAAGAGATTATGTAGTCTCTTCCTTCGTTACAAATCCCATCAACTGGGAATAGAATTCTCCAGACTGACATTAGTGATGAATACTAGGCGCCATCCTATTCGAAAAAATTGATGGTAAGAGACATTTATGTGCTTATAAAAGTAGAAAATTTTCTCAAGCAGAGATGCATTATCATTCCACTTTCAAAGAAATCTTGATAGTGAAAAATGGCATAAAAAAGTTTGAGTTTCATCTCATTGGTCATCACTTCCTAGTAGAATTGGATATGGCATCTTTCCCTCAGATGACCAAATTCAAACAGAAGCGGATTCCAAATTATCAGCTGCTTCGATGGGCTAAATGGTTTTCAAAATATTCTTTTGAAACTAAACACATTGCTGGAAAGAAAAATATGCTTGCTAACTTTTTGTCAAGACCAAAAGCTTTAGCAGAAATCAACATGTATATCATGAGGCATGTCTTTCATACTACTCATCACAATGGGAAGTACAAAATTGATAAAGTAAAAGACTTGCCAAGCTGGTGATACCCCTCGGAGATCATTGAACAAATCCAGAAAGACAATCTTGCTAAAAATCTGGATAAACTCATGTGGTAATGACATGCAGACTTGTTCAGACTCAATGGAGGTTCGATTCTATATCCTTTTGGATTAAATGCAGATTATTCGTTCATACATCATTTGATTTGGAAAGAAGATGATTTTCCTGATCAACTTCGATGGTTATTATGGTACTTAACCAATAATTACTTAATAGCTATTGAAATTCCAACCAGAAGATTCATTATCAACCTCACTAGGATATTTGGGCTCGGCAGAGGTAAGATTGAAAATGAAAGTGACAAAAATCTTTTAGATTTTCTTAATTGGTTTTATCCTCCAACTCACTGGAAATGTCTCTTGGAAAAAGAATTGAGAACCACACAACCAAACCCCAAAATCCATACCATCTTGTTTTTCTAAAGACCATGAGCTTTTCTCACTAATAATGGTAACATCATCAAAGCTCCCCTGAGTACAGGAACCTCATCTTATAGACCTATTCCACATAGTATAGAGGCTCAAGTTCACAAATTTTATCCAGGACTGTTGGTTGCGGTGAGCGCCAGTATTGAGAACTTCAGAAAATCCTATGCCAGGAAAATAAAACCATTCCTCCAAATACATGGAATTATGATGTACCCACTACATGGGATCATTATGACCTAGCATCATAAGTCAAAAAAGCACTCAAAGAATTCAAACAAGCTGCATCATCCGACGAATATGCACAAACCTCTCAAGACCCCTATGCTAGATGGGAAAGTCCTCTTTCTCAAGACCCTTACAGCCAAGGACCATTGCCCTTATCTTAGAACATGGATACATCTTTTTATGCACAGCCATCTAGTTGGCCACAGCCAAGCACTCATACCCTAGATGATGACAATATAGACTGGGCTCAGGAAGAAGCATCCCATTAGGCTCATGAGGAAGCATCCGCATCCACAACACATCAGCTAAACCGGATCCTCTCACCAGAAAACCTTGAAGCTCTTGAGCAAAAATATGATGAACATGTTCTGACAGCAGTCCACAGCTCAGATGACTCAGACTATGACTACAATGCTCGTGACGAAAGAGACCGCTGAATAAGATCACTGTCCGTACAAGTTTACTGTAACAAGTTACTGTTCACTTTTACTGTAGTAGTAGGCTAGATAAGTTACTGTTCACTGTTCATTGTTCATGCCATGTGAATAATTCCCTACCGAGATTTTCGAAAGCCTTTTTTTGTTCCCGGACCTATGAGCTTGGTCCTTATTTGTGTGTGACCTCTTATTGGCTATAAAAAGCGATAAGGATGTAATGTGTTGGGCAGAGTCCCTTGAAGTAAAGTGAGTGTTTTGTGAAATTCTCTCATGGCTTTCTAAACTCCTTATTTTTCTCCAGCCTGGTAGGATCCTTTAAAAAATGCAGCTCATATAGTTAGGAATGCTACCATCCTGGTTATATCTGGATTCTCTAGACTCTAAACTAAATGGCATAGTAGTTTTTTGCTAAAAGGCTATCCCTAAAGGGCTTGAACTGGTTGTTCGCCCACTGTGGAAAGGCATACCTGCAAAAAACTGACTTGGTCCTTCCTGGTTCAGTTTCTAGGTCCATTCAATAGTATCATCTAAAATTAATATGGAGTTAATTGGTAAAATGTAAAAATATTTATGATTCAATTAGCACAGCTGAAAGGTATAAGACTGAATTGACAAATGACATAGACTTAAAATATGTTTGCAACCTAGAAATTTTTTGATGCTAAGGGAAACATTTCAAAGATTAGACATACAAGAAGGAAGGCGGTGGAGGTCGCTTGTGTATGTATTAGACAATGCAATCCATCTTTATTCTCGTGCAGCTATTATACATAGGCTCTTGTTTCTTGACGGGGTATGTATGAGTCTTTTGACTTCACTAATCTTAACAAACTTTGATAAACTGCCTTAGTTTACGTTCATCGGGCCGAGGCTCCACGAGCTTATGGCTCAAGCTTGTACTAGAGATCAATCTACTGTTCATTAAAGAAATTGGGGATTCCCATGACGTATTGAGCATGAAAAAATTTAAAAGACGCAGTGATGCACGTTCTTGAGAACATGATAGATCAATCTATCTTTCGTGGCCTTCTGAGAAGCTCTCCATGGGTTGCTCGGGATGCAGGCTTGTTTGATGATGGCTAGGAATAGGATTCGGCGAGGGGATGAATTCTCATCTATACTGTTGTATAAAGTAAAGAGAAACTCTAATTTCTAAGATATCACAAGTCCTTTTTTCCCCTTCCTCGGAAATTTCACATATCTTCGGTTAGTTACTTTACAAGCCTTCCTATCAATGGACAAACGCATAAATCGATAGATATATCTTATCTATCATGTATTTCTTCAAAGCTTGAGAATTTTTTATCTTAAAATCGAAGTCACTAAAATAAGTCCAAATCAACAAATGTTTTCCTTTTCCTCATGCATGTTCACGCTTGATATTTTCTTTTTCTTTTTTTTTTAATCTTAAAATCAAGTCACCAAAATGAGTCCAAATCAAGAAATGTTTTCCTTTTTCACGTGCATGTTCGTGATTCCTTCATAATGTGTCAATAATTTCATTCCAATAATTGATAATTTAAGTGCTTTATAATTATACAATTTTGCAGAAGTTTTCTAAATACCGATTCCTTTCGTACACATGCGCATGTGCTCTTTTGCTAATTATCTGAAATAAATTATAATTGTGTACGAGCCTAGGCAAGTGAAACTGATGGATATCTTTCGCGGATCCGCCGCGCCTCTTTTTCTTGTTTCCTGCATGACACGAATTCGTGTGTAGTGCTTTTCTCTACGTACGCTTGCCTGAATTCGGTGCACATGGACTGGCAATTGCCATATTCGTAGTACGCAAAATTTTTCCACAAAGCCTGTTTGTTCCTTTTCCCTTTTTTGTTTGGTTATGTAATTTTCCACAAGACTTGTCAATCTCCTTATCGTTCCCTCATATTCTTCTGGAATGTCGATGGCTATAATTGATCGGTCTTATCTTTATTAGGTTGCATGCACTTGCCTCTAATCATGTTAGAGATATTTAGGAGATTTTCGAAATCTCCATTGATTGGGCACATCTTCGATTGATCGTGTAATTTGTAAGAGATAATCAGGATACTCTCTGCATCTTCGGTGATTGTGCGTATACCCATTGATTGCGCATATCTTTCATTGATCGGATATGCATGATCAAGGGAGATATGAAGAATCTCTTCATTAATCTCTAACAAATCACATGATCTTGGACAACCTAGATGTGATACCGCACTCAAGGTGTTCAACGTGTTAGAATATTCAACCACACGATTTAAATTATATGATGGATGAAGACCATATGTATATAAAATCCCAATGATATCAATCGGGTGGATAGCATGTCCTTCTCAAAAGTGATGTCCTAATTGATTTATGCATTTACTGGTTAGCTTGCGAATATTGCTAAGTGAACACCGGAACATGATGTAACGTTCGGTGACCGAACTGACTAAACTATAGACCATGTGAAATTTGAGGGATTGTGTCATAGTGACATTACATTCAAGTCACCAGTTTCTCCTATCAATTAGAGAACACAACAGAATGCGGCCTTTCTTTATGTCTGCCATTGCGGGGAACAGATAGCCATGATTACGTGCACCGATCAATGCTTTGTGCACTTTTAGCGAGAGAGTGCGATTTAGTGTCTTGTCTAGCATTAAGCTATGTTTGTTGGAGTGAAAATAAAAATAATCATGACTTAATTTTCTAAACTTTCACACGTCCGGTTTGTTAAAAATGATCGATCAACGAAAAAGTATTTACTGTCAAAGAAAATATATATACTTAAAATTACGAAAATAACTATTTACTAACCTGTAAAGGGGGAAAATTTTCTAAAAAGTGATTTTTGGAGAAGTTTTTTTTTTTTTTTTTTATCATAAAGCTTGCCGAAGCAAATATGTCCTAAGGCTTTTATAATTGACGTAATGCATGGCACACGTGAAAACTCTATCGAAACAATAGCTTAGAGAAAAAAAAGAAGAAATTTTGCTTAATTAAAGCGAGTTAGCAATGATTGAAGGCCTAAATTTGTTAGGTATAAATAGAAATATTAGGTAATGTGATCCTGGGGTGACGTCACTTCTTCTTTGGTGTGTAGGTGATGAAAGCACCGACGATTTAGTTGGGTTCTTGATAGGAATCGATGAGCCTAAATCATCACGTCTCCCCAGAGAGTGCATATCACACTGGAATTCTCCGGAGACCGCAAAATCAGCCGAGATAAGGTTGATATAATGCAATAGAGGGGATTAGATAGACGTCCTTATCGATAAGCATAGAGACAATAAAAAAATACGTCTCTAGGTCATGCGAATGCTTGAATGTGTCTCACTTCCTTACAAGATCATTCACTTAGAGTTTATCCCATCGATTTATAAGTCAATTTGGTAAAAAATAATGTTTGATGTTGTAAGACCTTCAATTAAAAGAATCTTAGTGATGTCATAATCACCATTTCTATAATAGATAAAGCCCATCTTCCTGATAGATGCAAACAAACAACTAATATTGAAATTAGGATTTTAGTAACTAATTATTTTTCCATTTGATGTGGTCGAGATAAACAATCTATGCACGGGCTAAAAGTCTGGATTTAATCTGTTTATGAAACTTGGAGAGTAGTTCTTAAGCTTTTGAATAATTAGAATTTTATGTCATGTCCGGGTTAATTAGAAAGAGCATTAAAAGACAAAAAAAGAACAGAAAGATAAAACGATTCAGATGTCCGCAATAGGCGCCGCAAACTTTTAGCCTCTGCGCATGCATGCAGACTTTGAAAACGAAACAAGTAAGAACCCCTGAGGCAAAGATATGATAAGATTTCTGACCAAGAAAAAAAGGACAGAGATGATGAGATTGTCGCGTAATCAAAGGGATGAATCCACATGAGTCAGATTGATGCACCATTGCAACAAATATTCGAGGCCCTTTTTAGCATAGCAAGTGAATATATACTAAAATTCTTGCTGCCGGTCACCTGCTACCAAAGAGAATAACAAGCATCTACGAATCAACAAACAAGAGTTGATTATCTGGTATTTGATTCCGAAATTTCCGAGTTCATAAAGTTCCCACTTAAGCATCGAGATAAGGTGTTTGAGAAGTTCAATTAAATGGGCATACTATGAATTCACTCTTCGACTATTTATTTAGATGAATTTAATTTCGTTCTCATTCTCTCTCATTCCTTCAGTAACGATCACATCAACAAAATGATACACATGGGCGTGGATTCCCCTTGCAAGTTGCAAAGGTAACAGTACGAAACGAGATGGGCCCGACAGGGTCACGTTAGATATCTTGTTCCATCCATCGCTGATCCACATCCTACGCAGTACCGTCCATGAACATTGACTCAAGTCAATGCCGATGCATATTCCGAATTTCTTGTGATTGACGTGAAGTCAAAATGACCAGCTTCAGTCCCTCGAGCCAATCGATCGCAGCAAGCGCATGTGCGATCACATGCAGCCACTCATGCCGGTGTAGATCCATTGTTCCTTATTGTGAACACGTCTTGAATTCTCAGCGACTATACCTTTCTCGAAATGAACCACTAAAAGGAAGTCAATGGATTGCTAGGCGAGCAACCACGGTTACTCATTAAAGAGATAATATTGTCATTTAGTGCAAACTCTCCCAAACTTATTCCAATGACAACTTGTTATTTTGATTTATCATTTTTTTAACATATAATTCAATTTATTTTAAAGTCGCCACTAATTTATTACGGATTGATTAGAAACACAAGTAAAATTTGAGTTTTATTTCTGCGAAATAGAGATTCATGGATACAAAGACTTGATTACGTTAGATTAATTTAATGTCTTTTTGATATCTTTTCTCTTTATTTTGAAATATATTTTGCAAATAGTCTTGGTCAACTTTAATTCTAAACTAATAATAGGTGAGAGGTGATATTATGGGTGCGCAAGCAATAATGTAACATTCATTAATTAAAACGTTAAATTAATTGCTTGGAAAAGAATAAAGAACCTGGATGTACTAAATGAGCAAGAGCACAGCTTTTTAATTCCCCCAATCAACATGGATTGTATAAACTAGAGAGCAGACGACAATGTAATGCATGCATGACCTAGATACGATTTTTCAATGGGATTGTGCAAGGCCAATTAACTCTGTTTTTCTTGTTTGAAATAAACATGACTTAATTTAAGTATTATGACTACATGAATTCTAATGTAATATACATTAATGAACTAACATGAAATCTAAAATGACGTGTGTGCTATATTATAATTAAATGCAACCTATTTGCAATACTAATAGCATGAGATAGGATCATAAATTAACCCTATCAATTGAACTACGCGAGACTATTCATTTTTTGTATTTTCTCTCTTATAAATAGAAGACTAGAGTCACCACCCGCTAGGGTGGCTCTGCTGGTTCGGCACTCCCTCTCCCGAAAGAGAGGTAGAGCGTTTGAATCCCCCGCGAAGCGGGGGAATGCTAGCAGAGGCATTTTCGGCGACTTACCCGGTGCACGTGTGTGGTGGCTAGCACGTGTACCCCCAGGGTTTACTCTCCGGCTGCCGGCCATGCGGGGGTTCCCTAGGTTATCAGAAAAAAAAAAAAAAAAAAAAAAATAGAAGACTAGAGTCTAGCCCACTAAAAATCACCTAAATGACTTTTATTAAAAGATAGGACAACGGAGCTAGTCTAGATGCTGCTGGAGACCTACGTACGTCGCAGGGAGCAGCAGTGGCACGTCAATGGCCCTTGGAGGCGGTGACGGGAGATCGGCGACTGGAACTCGGTGGGTGGTAGCCACCGCGGAGAGGAAGGAGTGCGCTCCTCTTAGGCATGTGTTGTTTCTTAGGTATGGGACCAAGGATTTTCAAGATAACAATAAAGCAAAGAAATATATCAACCGTCCCATCTTAAGAAATTAAGATATCACTTCCTCCTATTCTCATATAATCGAAATTTTCAAGGATAACATCTTTATTTCTCAAAAATTGATTAAATAATGCAATTTTTCCAAGTTTGGGGCATCCATGTGCAGAGCGTATGCAAATTTCGGCCATATGTATAAGATTATGGGTTTCATCGAACTTTATGCTCACGAGGGCTCAAATCTGAAAATTTAATCCAGTTTAGATTCTTTCTACTTAAACTCATTCAGTATCTGACTAATTAAAATGTAGTTTATATGGGCCTATTACTATTATATTAAAATGTTCCTAATACTATAACGCAAATGCAATTTATTTTAGGTTAGGGATCAAGGTCGATTCTCAATTTCTTAAGCAAACGATTAAATGGAGTTATGAAAATTCAGATGTGAACACCCATCCATCAATTATAGGGCTAGACACATCTAATCCAAATCTTACGAACCTTAGTACACAAACATCATTTTTCTATCTTCCTCCTCTTATCCCCTTAGTTGCCTCATGCCTGACAGCCGCCCCTCCCGCATCGGTCCCCCGCCCCCCTCGAAATCACCTCCGTTGCACTCGGGCTCGGCCCCCTGCCAGGCCACACTGAAGTTCGCTGCTTTTGCCACCATCATTTCCCCGTCTTTTAGCGCCTCGATGGTAGTTGAGATTTTGACGTCACCGTTGATTCTTATAGTCATGGAGCCCTCGGCAACTCCATGGAGGTCGACCCTCTATGTATGAATTCATTGGCCCCTTGCCGGCCTCAGGAAAGCTTGACATGGCTTCGAGCCCCGCCATCAATAAAGAGCTGGATTCCATCATTGAGGACGGGTGGGGGGTGGCGTGGGGATGAAGCCGAGAAGTGGATCAACGGTGGAGTGGCAACAGCGATGGAGGGCACCTGTGGAGGTGGACGATGGCAAGGGCGGCCCAGCCTGCGGCAGCTAACATGGCCGAGCAAAGGTTGAGTAACAAATGTACTATCGTAGTAAAAGCGGACCTACGCCCCCCTCATGCATGCTGCTCCCCATGTGGATTCAACAACCAAAGCCATCCGGCCCACAAGACAGATCATTGCTATAACATATCATGTGATACCGTTTGACTATCCTTACTTCAAATAAAGTCTCAATTTATAATATAATGCAGGTCCCTTGATTTAGTACATACACTACTCATTGTTGGGGGAACCGTTTCACTAAGATTTTCTTCATGTGAAGGGCCATCCCAGAGACATTTTCATACCATCTAAAATGACATCGTTGAAATCGGCCAACACGAGAGAATGGAACAACTGAGCAAAAACATTTTGGGAATTTACTCAGACCATATGTTTTGCTCAGTGTTCCACAATAATACACTACCATATGAATATCTGTGCATGGATCTTTCTGCTCGACACGCTAATCTGGATTCTCTCGAGCCGATCGCAATCCGACGCGAGTTTCAACATAGACTATTCATCTGCCGTCTACACAATTCGAGCCAATCATTACCCGATTCATTGACCCAAAAGCACCGGCTTATCTCTTCTTTAACTTCTATTCGACGCAAAACCGACCTTTTCTCTCTACCCAGGTCAGGTCGTGGACCGAAAGTGACTTGGACAATAGAAAAAAGCACGTAGAGACAGCACAGTCCGTGCAAATCTTTTTCCTTTATGTCTCTTTGCTGAAAATACTCCTTAATATTCTGGTCATGTTTTCGTATATTCTGGACGAGGTTTCCTGACCAGACTAAAGCTACCTCTTCGGATCTAAGGCGTGTCAAGTGATCGTCCATGACACGGCAAGAGGTTAGTAACGAACATTTGGATGGCGTAGAACATAAATGTAGCTAGGAGTCGATTTTAAGATTATGCCGGTCCTTTTGAACTTATCTCGTAATAATTGACTTGGGAGAAAAATACTTAAAAAGCCATAACTCTACTATATTTGTATTCATTCAGTCTTAAACCTTCAATGATGTCAATTTTTTTGTTGCAAATTGTGATAATTGAGTTCTAAATATTTTAACGATTTCTCAATATAATCCATCCAATCAATTTTTCCAAAAATCACCGATACGTGACATTCTTTCATTTTGTATAACATGATTGGCCTAATGTGAATAATTTATTTATTTTTTTAATTTTCCATTACTTTTTTTAATTATTTTTCCTTTCTTTTTTTTTCCTAGCCATGGGCCAGTGAGGTTGCCAACCAATCCTCGCTAGCCACAAGCGAGGTCTAGATGAGGTCGTCCACCCCTTGTTAGCCACAAGTGTGGGCCTCCACACCCTTGTCAACCATATGCAAGGGCATTGGGTCCTCACCTAGATCTAGAGAGGTTGTGGTCCTCGTCTATTGCCAGCAAGGGCATCTTGGCCCTTGCTTGTGACCTGTGATGATTGAGCAAAGTTATAAAAAAACAAAGAAAGAAAAAAAAATTCAAAAAGTATTTAAAAAATATACAATTTGTCTACATCAATGCTACTTAGGCCATGTAAGATAGCTAGTATTTACGTCATCGATTTCCAATCAAAATTAGCCAAATGGGCTATATTGATAAATCATCAAAAAGTTTATGATTTAATTAGTACAATTAATAAGTTTAAGATTGAATACTAATGTAATAGGTGTAGAACCTTTTTGGTATTTTTTCTATTAACTTGGGGTTAGTAAAAACATTTATTTCATGGTTTAAGCAAATTTAATTTGTGCCTTGGCCACGAGAGATCACCAAGGAGCTAAATATCGAATTTGGGATCTCGTGCTTCATTGACATGCGTAAAGACTGAATCGTTTTCTCCAATCTTTCACTCCATTGTATTTTTATTTTTCCTGTTCGTGAGTGGATGAGAATGGAATTTGTCAAAGTTTCCCTGGCTCTGCTGCCTCAAAATGACACAATTAGACTCTCTCTCTCTCTCTCTCTCTCTCTCTCTCTCTCTCTCTCTCTCTCCACCATCATCAATCGCTTCCGTCCCCAACGACCCGTTGCTTGCACCCCATCACGGTCATCCACCGCTTCTTGTCAACACAGCCACAGGGGCGGAATTCATTGGCGTAGAGAGAGAGAGAGAGATGTTGCACAGGCTCATCGCCTGTGGTGACTGTGAAGCTAGGCCGAGTGGCGACCACGAGGTTCGGCCGCAATAATTGGTATGCCACAACGGTAGCGACGAACGCAAAAGAAGAAGATGCTAGATGAGGAGGAGGAGGAGGAGGAGGAGGAGGAGGAGGAGGAGGAGGAGGAGGAGGAGGTAGCAGAAGGAAGAAAAGGATAAAAGATTGAAAAAGAAGAAAAAGAAAAAGAGAGACAATATACTTTTGTTTCATTGAAATGTAATGCACTGATGCGCACTCCCTTCAAGAGGAAAACTTACGATATAAATATATAGCTTAAGCTTAGAAGATCCTAATATTTTGCCAAAGAGATGATATGAGATTATAACAGGGAAAATTATCGAAAGAGTGTTAAACCTACTGCGCTTTTACCGATCCAATTTTAAACCTTTTAATTTTTTGCAAATGACTTCCTAAATATTTTCATGCTTTGCCAATCAAGTTCATCTTGTTAATTTTTTTCGGAAATCGTTGACATGGACGTCATTCAATTTATGTCGCATAGTGTGTGGCCAACACCGATGAACAATTTTTATAATTTTTTTATTCTTTATTCTTTTTTATTCATTTCTTTCTTTTCCTTTTATTTTTCCTCCCATGCCCAACAAGGGTCACCGCTAAAAAAATTAAAAGAAATATAAAAAATTGCCAGTGTCAACGTCGGTCATGTGCTACTTAGGACAATTTACATCCACATCAATGATTTCTGTCTAAAATTGGCCGGATGAGTATAATTGACAAATGTTTAAGACTCAATTGACACAATTGAAATGTATTAATTAAATTAGCAAAAATGCAATATATCTATGACATTTTTAAATAATTCTCCCGACAATAATAGCAATCTACTAGAAAGGGTGATGACTAGCTTGCACTAAAGAGAGCTTTAATTAGTGGGGATGTGGGATTCCAACTCCACAACTGGTGGAGAGTGACGCCTTGTGCGACCCTTTTTTTTCCACCTTGGATGGCAATTGTGAATTTGTGATGTCAGAAGCCCCGATGACGTTGTTCACACTCAAAACACTCTGCATCTCTTTGGCGTTGCACCCCACGAATAGGATAGCGGGAAGAGACCGTAGGAGACGCAATTCGCCATTTAGAAAGGATTCGTGGGGTGAGAAATTTTCTCTAAATTAATTGAAAGTAAAAAAATAAGGCGCAATTTTTTGTCCGCTCCTTTTAGAACAGCCGAACCCCGCACCTATACCAGAAAAGAAAAAAAAAAAAAAAAAAACTCGTTGACAATTCAGTCATTGAGACTACGACGTCACTGACCAGCCACGAATGGTCGGTAAAAGGAGACAAGATAGCACATTCAATCGAGTCACGAATGTTCCTAAAGTTTATATTGTAAGGTTTACATTCATCACATGCAAGTATCACAAGTTGGCAATTTTATGGCCACAGAATAACCCGAGTGGCACCTAGCAAGCGAAATTTACCAAGCCAGCTTTTGTTCGATAATTGTTCAAGAGAACAATACTACAAATAGTTTCCTTATACGAAATCATATCATATCCAATTTATATCGAGCGTCTAAACCATCGAGCGCAACAACATATCACTTTAAGCTTGACAACTAATTTCAACCTATCATGACCTCATCAAGAGAACGATATTAGCTCCCGATCAGTTTATGCATGGTTAAACCCGTCTTTAGAGCTCCTAGGAGATATATTCGTTTTATCTTAGAACTTCTAGTAGCAATTGTCCTAAGGCAACTCCCACATATCAATTGTGTCCATCCCCTCTGCATCACTCACTTTTCACTCAATAATCCCAAGCTTCCCTCACAAGAGTCACAAGTATAGAATGTCACGGACCATGACACAAGCATAGTTACGTACCTTTAGCTAAATTGATAAAAAAAACTTGCGACATTTGTCGAATTACATCGGTCTCCACCAATTGCAAATGGACATGGGATCGGAGCCAAACTTATCTCGCCTTAGATGAGTCGATTTAGACAAACTAAAACTCACGTGTTCGAAAGACCGATGAGTGCACGTCACGGGTTCTAACATACAATTAACGTTGCTGCACGAAGTGGCACATCTCTTTCTGCCTAAGATATCGAGAATCTTCATAGTGGCCGACTGATGCTACGATGATAGGTTGAGATATATTCCAATGTCCATGAACGGTGAATGTCCGATGCCGACATCTCATTCACCGTTCTTTAATGGGGAAACTTTCGTCCTCTCTACCGACATTTCCTAGGATCCTGAAAACATGATGAAGCTCACAATTGCATCACGTTTAGAACGGTTTCTATTTCATTTCATGGCCCAAGAAAAACCAATATTTTGCTGTCAATGTTTGGCTGGTTAGCATCTTCTCATCGTTAAATTTGCCAGAACGTACCAGTGTCCCCTTTTTCGTGCTCTTTTTGCTTTGAACTTTAGGGTAAACTACTAAGCTTTCTCAACACGTGCCTCGCATTTATCATTCATTTTATGTATTTAGCTAATGGGGCAGAGGGAAGGAAGGAAGGAAGTAAAGTTGCCGACAGTATGTTTCAATCTTTTCATCTCCAAATTGCAAACGAAGGAAAACGTGGCTAATCGCATGGGCTATTAGAGTAATAACATATAAGTCTCATTTTCGTGTTTACGAAAAAATTATTAAAAATGCCATAAATTTATTGCACTTGTACCAATTCAATTATACACTTTTCAATTTGACTAATTTAATCCCAAATATTTTTCACAATTTGCTAATATAGTCTATCTAATTAATTTTAATCAGAAATTGATAACATAGACACTAGACATCACACATGACACAATTGACACAAAAATGAAAAAAATAATAATTTTTTTAACTATTCTCAATTTTTATTAGTATTTTTCTTTTTCTATTTTATTGTTAAGGGGTCGGTCGGGGGCGTCCGCCAATAGCCTAGGCCTTGTGATTCCTACAAGCCACTTGGCGGGGGCTTGTGGCTCTCACTCAAAGCTCCTAGTGGCTAGTGAGGGCTCACTACCCTTGTACGTGGTCGATGAAGGCCGTGAGGTCATTGCCAACCACAGCAATGATTGCGGCCCTCACCTAGTTCTGAACGAGGGCTATAAGTCATCACCCACCGTGCGCTACCCTTGCCTAATAGCCTACAGGGGTCACCAAGCCTCAACTGATGGCCACCAACCACTAACTGGCCTTTAACAACAACAACAACAACAAAAAACGAAAAGAAAAGAAAGGAAAGGAAACAATTAATTAAAAAATTTACAAAAAAATTTCACATTAATATTAGCTGTATTATGTAAGATGGCTAGTGTACACGTTATTAATTTCCGGCCAAAATTGGCTGAATCGACTATATTAGCAAATTACCAAAATGTTTAGGACTTGATTGACCAAATTAAAATGTTTGTGACCGAATTGAAAAATATACAATCGATATATAATTTTTTAGGAATTTTCCCTCGTATTCACTTGCCTAACTTGTGGAGAATTGAAAAACATATATATAATCGAGCATTATACAAAGCAGGTCAGACCGTGTGCCTAAATTCCTACCCTATTGTTTACCAAAAAAAAAATTCCTACCCTATCACTTTATTAGGTAAAGTGATTAAAAGCTAGCACTTCAATTTGTCCACTCAATCCTACCTTCCTTCTACCCCCATCTCCTCTTCTTTACTATTTCCGGTTATAAAAGCGTATCAAAGCTACAGTCACTAGTTTACCAATTATAGAAGAAGTTGGATAATTATTAGAAAAGTCTTAAATCTATTGAATTATGCAAATTCAGTTCTAAACTTTTTAGCAATTTATCAATGTCATCCTTCCGATCAATTTTGACCAAAAATCACTTATGTGGATGACAGTTGTCTTACGTAACACGATTGGCTTAGGATGGCGGACACTAACATGGCCAGTTTTTATTTTTATTTTTAAAAATGATCTATGAATTTTATTTTATTTTTCTTCTCTTTTTCCTTTTTCTTTCTTTCTTTTCCTTTTTTTCTTTCTAAACTCGCTCAATGCCGGCAACCCTCGCCTAGACCAAGCAACGGCCATGAAGCCCTTGCCTATGGTTAGCAAGGCTGTGCCAGGCCTTGCATGTGACCAATAAGGGTCAGTCGGTGACACTAGCTAGATTTGCTAGGGAAAAGAAAGAAAGAAAAAGAAAAGAAAAATATATAATTTTAAAAAAGTATTAAAATTGTCCATTTAGCATCGGGAATCTGTGTATCACAACCAAAGTCCACGACAGTGATTTCTAGTAAAAATTGGCTGGAATGATTAAGTTGGCAAATCATCAAAAAATTTAACATTGGTTTCGCAAAAAGTGAGTGATTTGAAAAATATTTTTCGAAAAATGATTGCTTATATTGTTTAGAAAAATTATCAACGGAAAATGTTTCTATCATCGATAACAATTTAGACCTTAGGGCGATGAAAAATAGTCTCTATTTATTTATTTTTGTAAGCGATACAATCGATTATTTTTTAATAATGTTTTTCAAAAGACTCATTTTCCATAAAATGAATGCATCATTGGCCAAATTGAAAGATCCGAGACTAAATTGACATAAATGCAATAAGTTTAGAACTTTTTAGGTATTCTCTAAGATGTTGTATTGAAAGGTAACCAATGAAAGAAAGCCGACATGAATGCTACATACATCGTATCAAGCTCGATCATGTTTGCTTTAAATAAAGTCAAATCTGTTTGACCTAGATCAAGAAAAGTTCAAAAGCATGGTCACTTTTTCCAGGTACATGCATTTGTCTAGATATGATTTATACAACGACCGAGAAACGGAAGCAGATGCCTCAAACCATGCGCGCATCCACTTTACAAATCAAATATTCCCAGCATCAACCCTGGAATGATGAGAAAATAGCCATACAAAAATTTCGCAAGGCGCGACACGAATTTCAAGCGCCTTGTATTCCGCCACCGAAGTGGCTCAATCAATCTCATTCCGGGCTAGGTCATTTTTGTAATTTCGACAACAAGCTGCTGGCCGCTGCTGCTCTATTAATATACGCACGTCTGTGGCACCTCAAGATGCTTATCTTCTCGGAAGCTCACTAAAGCTCTCGTACCCACCTCTTGCATCCTCTTCATCGCTTCCGTCGATACTCCATGGTTAATCACTTTATTAAAATCATGACAACCCGAAATCCCAAATCAGAATTTTCGGGTATTTATATGTATCATTACTGGATGATGAGAGTATTATATCTTTTTAAAGCTTGCTTATATCAAGTCATTTATATCGCGTGAGATGCTCGGCACTTTTTCATATTATTAAAGCATGTAATATATTAAATAGCATATTCACAGGAGCCTTCATTAGGGCATTAATTTCAAGTCCCTTGTATTCCGCCACCGAAGTGGCTCAGTCAATCTCATTTCGGGCCAGGTCATTTTTGTAATTTCAAGCTGGTGGCCGCCGCTGCTCTATTAGTATAAGTACGTCTGTAGCACCTCAAAGTGCTCATCTTCTCAGAAGCTCACCAAAGCCTGTCATACCCACAGACTCAAAAAGGGGGCAGAAAATATAAACCCTCCACTCATTTTGTCTGTTTCTGCGGTGCCTGGATCCTTTAGTTTGCGCATGGAAGCTAAAGTCATATCCGGTGGGACTCGGTTCACCAGCTTGCCAAGAAGCTACGTGAGGCCGGAATCCGAGCGTCCCCGCCTCTCCGAAGTGTCTGCCTTCGAGCACGTACCGATCATCGACTTAGGCTGCAACGACAGGTCCCGAGTCGTTCGTCAAGTCGGCGATGCTTGCAGATTTTACGGTTTCTTCCAGGTGAAGCTCATTTGTGATCTTTTGTCCGCTTTGTTAAAGGGTTAGTTGAAGAGTTGTCTCACCAATACATAATTTGGATTTGACCACGTGTGCATGGGATCTACTTCACCTATAGACTTAAGCTTTTCAAAAAGAAAATCCTGGAGAGAATGGTATCTCGATTAGTTGGACCATGACCCTATCATTTAATCATTTTGCATCTGGAACTTGTTCTCGACATTACTCCTCTATGCTTGTATTACACGTGCCCTGTCTCACAATTATTCGTCCAACCCGAATTGTCCTAACGAAGGCTGCCTTGAATATGCTATTTAATATATTACACACACTTTAATAATATAAAAAGTGTTGAGCATCTCACGTGATATAAATGCTGTAATATAAGTAATCCTTAAAAAGATATCGTCCTTTCATCATCTAGTAATAATATATATATATTTCTGATTTGGGACTTCGGGTTGTCGTGGTTTTTATTAGGTGATTAACCATGGAGTATCGACGGAAGCGGTGGAGAGGATGCAAGAGGTGGCAGCAGAGTTCTTCCGCCTGCCGGTGGAAGAGAAGATGAAACTTTATTCGGAGGATCCTACGAAGACGATGAGATTGTCCACCAGTTTCAATGTGAAGAAAGAGAAGGTTCACAACTGGAGAGACTATCTCAGGCTCCATTGTCACCCCCTTGAAAAGTATATGGAAGAATGGCCCGCCAATCCTCCTACGTTCAAGTATCTCTCTCTCTCTCTCTCTCTCTCTCTCTCTCTCTCTCTCTCTCATTTTATTTTTTCTGAAGAAATAATTCAAGACTGGAATAGAAGAAAAACAATATGGCCCACGAATTTCCAACTTTTAATTGGCTTGGCTTTTTCTTGAAAGTCGAGTGCGCACGAAATCAACATGTATGCGATATGCGTTGGGAAGGAAAAGGAAAAAGAAAGTGTTCGTCCTCGAGCAAAGGCCGAGGAACCACTCGTGTTACATGAGGTCTCTTTTTGCTCTTGTCAAGAAAGATTTAGGCAATCGTTTAGGTTGAGTGCCCAATCTTTATTATATAAAAAAAACATTAAAGACATCAAAACGTATCAAAGTGGAGGTCTCAAGTTAAATTTCCAGCACTCTCTTTCTATCTATTTGAGCGTTTTTCCTCCTCTATACGTCACGGACTTCGACAAATTTTACACCCACGTGAATCCACTGTGACAAGCATTATCGTCTTATCGGTTTGCCCTTTTCTTCTCACTATCTCTCCACTTTTGGTCTTGGCCACAAAAATGAGTGGAGCGTTGTTGTCAAATGGAGAATTCTACCATGGAAATGGTATGTGCTTTGGAAGAAGGGATATGGACAACCACAGAAAACGCATCAAAATAAGGAGGAATAGACGGCTAGAACATTGACTCAATTGTCGGTCCTTACATGAGAATAGTCTCCCTTTCGTGCTCTTATAACAAGTCGTGATTATATAATATCAAGTGTTCTAAGTAATGAGCATGAATTAAAAGAAAGATTAAAATCTACTATCATCATGTTAATATGTCTTTGATTATTCTTACCATTTGCTAGGGTATTTAAATATTAATAATGTCAAAATATTCTAACACCATTGATTACCTAATACTATTATTCTGCTTTTAAAAGGGACCCGGGGGTGGGGTTGGGGAGGAGGAGCAGAAGTATTGCTATTGCAACTGAAATATTGTCAATCATGGAGCATAATGTGCACGGAACCACCTTTGTATTTTTTGTACAATGGTCAGATCCCCTCAATCACGGGTAACGCAAGTTGGAATGAAAAAGCGCAAACGGGTCGCACTTTTCCAGATTAGTCGATGACGTCAGCTCCTACGTCCTGATGCTGATGTTATAATTCGTCTTCCCTACATTGAAATGACAATTTTCTATCACATGCAAGTTGCCGTCCTTCAAGTATATTTTAGTTTCTTTTACACCCTTCTATTTTGTGTTGAATACTTAGTACTCGAGAACCCATTAAATCAAGCCAATATTCCGTTTCCTTTACTTTAGGTTTCAAACATAAATATTATTATTATAATAATAATAATAATAATAATAATAATAATAATAATAATAATAATAATAATAATAATATGAAAACTAACGGAATATGCAAATTGTACTTAAATAAAAGGGGTGAGGGATAACATTAATTTCAGAAATGTAGAAAGCAGTGTCAATTTTTCAAAATGATTCCGCAACGTAGCTTCTTGGTCTATACGATGTTGACATATATATATATATTTTAACAGAGACATAATGTCTATATTAAGTCAGCCTATAATTGTCACGATGGGAACTCGATTTTGAATTTGCTTCTCCTCCCCAAGTTCAATGATGTTAGGTTTCACAGAGAGAGGATTCTTTTTTTTTTTCAACAAAGAGAGAGGATTCACACGGAGATAAAAGTGCGGCGGGGAAGGTCAATTAGTCTTTTTGAAACCGACGCACTGGGCTCTGTGTATTCTCATTCACATATTGCGTTAATCGGAAAATCAATCTATGATCGAGAAGTCAAGCATTGAAAAATATAGATCACGACGGCAGAGGTGTTTATGATAAAATTCCTAGGTACGACATTCACCTAATCGTGACTAGTCAACTGGACGTGCTTGACTTTGGTGCTTATGCAGACTAGGAAACAGATTAAGCTGAGCTAGCAATTTTATCCCTTAGGCATCTCATCTTGCTGAACAATATACCAAAAAATAAGAAATAAATTGGCTTCAAAAATCAGTTATGTCTATCCTTGATCATAAGTTTATCTCGACAAAGATGACGGACATGGCCGAATCAGCCGAAAAGGTAAAAGGAAACGTAATGGATGAAATCTCTTTTACCCTAGTCAGCATGCATTAACCTTCGAATATTGTTTTTAAACCCTTTAAATAAAGAGATATTGCACTCGTTGCTGTCGTCTGACGTAAGCATTCTTCCTTGCCTTGTCAACTACGGGCATAAAGTAGATTATAGGTTCATGACCATGGTATAAGCTCAAGACATGAGCTGCGGTCAAAGAAAGCCACCTAAATTGGCAGCGGTCAAAGAAAGCCACCTAAATTGGCACACTTATATATTTATAAGCGTGACTATATACAGTTAGATGCTCTCTAACTTTCTGTCGGAAATAAGACTTTGAATTTTCTAGAAGATGACGGTCTTGATTTTGCAGAAGCGAAAGCTGCTGATGTAGTTAGGTGAAATGCAAGCATGGAGAAAAATAGGGACGCATCTAGAAGGTAGGTGGATGTTCAATTGGTCAACGTAATAGACTTTGTCACAACCTACGGTTGAGCAAGTAAGCTGGTTTACAAGGGGACCGGTCCGGTTCCCTAACCGAAAAACTAGGAATTGGCCTTAAGAGGTTCGGTTCACTATTCTATACCCTAAACTGGTTGGTTCTATTTGGAAACTAGAACCTACAAGGCCGGTTCCAAGGTATTACGTGAATTTCAAGATGGAGAAAAATGGGTACACATCTAGAAGGTAGGAGGATGTTTGATTAGTCAATATAATAGACTTTGTCACAACCTAGGGGAGAGCAATTGAGCCTTTTTACAAGGGCACCGGTTCATTCCCTAACCCAAAATCTAGGGATTGGCCTGAGAGGTTTGGTTCACTACTTTATATACCCTAAACCAGGTGGTTCTATTCGGAACCTAGAAACTACAAGGTTGATTTCAAGGTATTAGGTGAAATTCAAGATGCAGAAAAAATGGGTACACATCTGGAAGGTAGGTGGATGTTTAATTGGTCAAAATAATAGACTTTGTCACAAACTAAGGGTGAGCAATTGAGCTGGTTTACAAGGACACCGATCCAATTCCCTAACCCAAAAACTAGAAATCGACCTTAAGAGTTTGATTCATACCCTAAACCAATTGGTTCTATTAGAAACCTGGAACCTGCAAGGTCAGTTTCAAGGTATTATATGAAATTCAAGATGGAGAAAAATGGATACACATCTAGAAGGTAGGTGGATGTTTAATTGGTCAATGTAATGGACTTTGTCACAACCTAGGGTTGAGCAAGTGAGCTGGTTTACGAGGGGACCGGTCTAGTTCCCAAACCCAAAAACTAGGAATTGGCCTTGAGAGGTTCGGTTCACTATTCTATACCCTAAACCGGCTGGTTATATTCAAAATCTGGAACTTGCAAGGCTAGTTCCATAGTATTATGTGAAATTCAAGATGGAGAAAAATGGGTACACATCTACAAGGTAGGTAGATGTTTAATTGGTCAATGTAATACACTTTGTCACAACCTAGAGGTGAACAACTAAGCCAATTTACAAGGGCACCAGTCTAGTTCCCTAATCCAAAACTAGGAATAAGCCTTAAGAAGTTTGGTTATGTGTTTATACCCTGAACTAGTGGGTTCTATTCGAAACCTAGAACCTATCAGGCCAGTTCCAAGGTAAAACATAGAAGTCAAATCTAGGGTAGAAGCTAGAACTGAACCAGTTTATCTCTAACCCAAGTAAGTCCTTCACTCTTTTTTGGAACATAAAATATTTGTCAAAATTAAATATGTTGGATATATTCTCCTCAAGAAGAAAGGATTCTATTCATATGTAACATATGCTTATTATATATATATACAAGAAATAAAAATGAAGGGAAAAAGCCTTGGCCTGTTCTTGAATTGAACTTAGAATTGGGCAAATTTAGTTCTAGGTTAGGTCCATGATCAACATGATCGGTTCTCAATTCGAAATATTAGGAACCAACCCTAACAAGACAAATTCCAAGTTTCAGGTCTAGAATCTACCTACTTTAGAACCGATCATCCCTAGTTACAACCTAGAAGAGTGATGATCAGCATAAATCATCTTTTCATTACGTTATGTTTTTTTTTTCTTTCAAGCCTTTCATTTCATTATGTTCGGTACAAAAGCTAACCACAGCCCCCAAATAGCACAAGCCCATCTCCTCTTCAAAATTAGGCCCAGCATTAGCCTGAATGGCCAGAAGAGCTAAGTCCACTTCATCTTAAAGTGGATAAACTGAGGAGTCCAGGAATCGGTTGGGTTCCAGCCAGAATATCTTCCTTTCATTGCGATTGTCTTGCTTTTCCTATATTCGTTGCATCGAGATTGGCCCAGATACGAACAAGAGCTGATCAATGGACAAGTTTGGATGAACACGGGCCACCCCTCATGAAAACTTTAGGCCCAAATGATCGGTACCTAAAGCTGTCATGCCCAAATCTCTCCCGTTAGCAAAAAAGCTTTGAAATAACGTGTAAATGATTGTATCTATCAAGGCCTAGTCGAGCTACTAACCACTTGTGTCTTGATTACGTGCCATCGGCAGGGAGTTCGTGAGCAACTACTGTCGCGAAGTGCGACGTCTCGGGTACAGGCTCGAAGAGCTGATCTCGGAGAGCCTGGGGTTGGAGACGGATGCCGTAAGGAACATCCTAGGAGAACAAGGACAACACATGGCCGTCAATTTCTACCCGCCATGCCCAGAGCCAGAGCTCACTTACGGTCTCCCAGGCCACACTGACCCAAATGCACTCACCATTCTACTTCAGGATCTACATGTCGCAGGCCTTCAGGTCCTCAAAGATGGCAAGTGGGTCGCCATTGATCCTCACCCAAATGCCTTTGTCATCAACATCGGGGACCAATTACAGGTACTTCTAACTTGGTAAATTGAGTCACTAATGTCATATAAATCATGCGAACATTAAGGATGGAGTGTAGTCTCCACCATTAAAATTATGTCAACTTGGCCAATCAAAAATGGATTCGAAATATTTATCGATTGTGATTTATATCTAACACTTTCAATATGTTGCTCACCCGACTATAGTTTTTATCAAGATGTTCTGTCGAAGAAGAAAACTTTAGAAATGAATGTGTACAGAGACATACCTAGGTGGGGGAGAAGTGTGGGGGCCCCGCCTCCCCAGATTCAATGCGTTAAAGAAGTACCTTATGATTTCTGATAATATTGTTACTATTTCTTGAAAATCCTCAGATATCTTTATTCTCAGTCCCTTCGAAAGTTGGTCATAGACTCATTGATGCTGTTAATGTCGATGCTGTATCACAGGCATTGAGCAATGGGAGGTACAAGAGTGTGTGGCACCGGGCCATAGTGAATGCCGACAAGCCAAGAATGTCGATCGCATCGTTTCTTTGCCCGAGCAACGACGCGTTGATTAGCTCACCCGTGTCGCTCCTAGACAATGGGTGTGGGCCCACTTATCGGGACTTCACATATGCGGAGTACTACAAGAAGTTCTGGAGCAGAAACTTGGATCAAGAACACTGTCTTGAGCTCTTCAAGAACCAAGCGTAAATGGCTTGAATCCATTTGTAATTTTTAGCTTTAAAAAAAAAATTCCATTTGTAGTTGAATCTAAACCTGTCTTGTTAATTTCCTAAAGGTATATACTCTACTTTCCTGAGTTATGCTATCAACAAGGTAATATTTTAAGTTTGATAGCATAACTCAGGAAAGTAGGGTATATACCATTAGGAAATTAATGAGACAGGCTTCAATATCACAAAAAGAATTTCAAGACCGCCCATGTGAGAATTATGAAGAGTTGTTCAATTATTGCCATTTATCTTTATAGTCCTTGGTAGAAAGGGCATTTGGGGTGAAAAGGCGTTTCAATTTATAAGATGTTGAAGCCTTTTTGGTCTTCTGATACTCAAGTTGATGTGTTGTATTATGCTTAATTTCATTATGGGAGTTGACCCTACCAATATTTTTTTGCAAGAAATAAATGTAGATATCGAATCTTAAAGTCAAGAAATAAGATACAAACAATACAAAGAAAGGAGAGGGGAAGGAAAGAGTGGGCAACAAAAAGACATGGTATTGCACGTGCAGTGTGCGATGACTATAGTAGATATATAATGGATATTTGGTATTTGTAATTTTTAGAAGTTGGGTATTGCATGTGTGATGTGCTTTTGGATGAATGTCAATTAAGTCATATACATTTTAATTTGGTCAATTTAATCCTAAACATTTTAACGATTTGTCAATTATAGTCATTCTAGTCAAAATTGGCCTGAGTTCGTTAATGTGAATCTTAGTTGTTACGTGGCGCACAAATTTGAACTTTGATGTGGATAACTATTTTTAAAAAATTTTAAATTTAATATTATTTTATATTCTTTGCTTTTCTTTTTTAACCTTCTTCGTCCACCAATCACTGAATCTTAATGATGGCTAGTGACTCACCACAAGAGAGGCCCAGTAAAGCCAAGCAATTGGCGGAGGAAGAATGAAAGAAAAGAAAAATTAAAAAAATTGACCAAATTGACGTGGGCCACCTCTTCCAATCGAGCGATCCTCGTGGTGCCCAAAAGCAGTCTATTGTCGTTCCCAGTCAAGCATCCAACACTTCTAGTCAAGTCACCAGCATCCCTCCAACTCTCGACGCAATTAGCAAAGCCTTGTCGCGCCTCCTCAGTCCCCCTCACCGATCTAGCAAGCTCGGTGGCTTTCCTGGACTCCTTGCCAATTTTGCAAGCTTCCCAAAGGTGAATCATGCAAGGGAAAGCTAATGGACTACTAAACCCAAAGACTTAACACAAACTCTCACAAGCCTTACCAATCGCAATTTAATACTCAATTTAACTTGTAATTTTCTTGCCTTTTAGAGTTGCCACTAATCAATTAGAGTCAATGAGAAACCCAAGTAAAGTATGAGAGAATATTTTTAATTTTGTAAACCAGATATTTAATAGATTCGAAAACTTGGTTATACTAGATTAATCTAATGCTATTTCAATACATTTTCTTTTTATTTTCAAAAAAAAAAATGTGCATGCATTCTTAGCTGGTTTTAAGCCTAAACCACTAATATGTAAAAGTGATCATGTAGGTGCACAATTAATAATTTAACACTCAATAATCAAAACATTAAATAAATGGCTAGATTAGGGCAATCACTTAAACACCTCAAGCTAGCAAAGCACAACCTCATCAAGGTTAATTTCGAGGTTAATTTCCAAATATCTGCAATGTGTAAATTAAGAATGCATGTCTAGCCAATCTATTTTGTAATAATGCTAGCTTCACATGGTGTTCATAACAACACCAACCACATCGGCCGTGTTTCTCTGCCAGTACACAGATGAGCACCGTCTCTAGACTCGTCGCTAGGATAGCCTCCTGCTGCATATCTTGCATGGTAGCTACGGCAACACATAAAGAACACATAAGTAGAGATTACAATATCTCCCTTCGGCACACTAAACCGTTTTGGCAATCCATCGGGTCAAGTTTACTTCTATACACCTTAAGTTTGAATGCTAGAGATATTTGGGATATTTTCTAAAGATATTTAAGATATTGTCCATATCTCTCGTGATTGTATATGAATCCGTGAAGTCTCCATATCTCCGATGGTGCATATTTTGATTGATCATACTTGGTTTAATTACATTAACATGGGCTTATGTACTTTTCATTAGATACACATAAATTCAACAGTTCTCTGTTCCACATATTTTTTATCTCTCTGTTTTTATTCATATTGATGAATGCACATGCAACAAATAATCTTGCAGTGATTTATACAACTCAATGATTTAAGTTTAGTGGTGCAAAAATTCTCGCAGAAAAGTGTGAAGTCAACGTGTACAAAGGCACGGCCAAAAAAAAAAAAAAAAAAAAAAATCATGTACGGTGGCAAAAATAATATGGTTAGTTATACTTCTCCTTTCAAAGGTAAGAAAGTTCAGTATTTGTTTATCATTGGCATAATAATCATGTGAGACGAATCTAGGGTCATAGAGAAAATAGACGTTATATACTTGTCCTCTCCTCGTTAACTTACGGCCACAAGAGGAAGAACTCCAGCTCTGCCTCCTTGCTCAACGAAAGTCACCGCCCCCCTTAAACTCTGTCCTCTTGACTTTCTTTTATTCTGTTTTCTTCAGTCCTGGAGCTTATTGTCCATTGATCCTTTTATGTTGAAGTTGTTCTTTCCCTTCACTCTTTGTCCAATCAACTCAGCCGAAGCTGCTATAGTAAAATTTGCATTTACCTCCTGGTTCCTTGAAGCTCAGCCACCGGTCTCTTGAAGTTTCTGCCAGTTCCTTCCTTTCCGCTGGTCTTTTGAATGGTCCAAACATGGTTATGACTTCCTTGAGCTGTCATGATTAATGACTTCACAAGGGGGAGGTTTGGGTGGTTAGCATCTTTTCATCGTTAAATTTGCTAGAAGGTACCAATGTCCCTTTCTGTGCTCTTTTTGCTTTGAACTTTAGGGTAAAATACTCGGCTTTCTCAACACGTACCTCGCATTTATCGTTCATTTTATGTATTTAGCTAACGGGGCAGAGGGAAGGAAGGAAATAAAGTTGCTGACACTATGTGTCAATCCTTTCATCTCCAAATTGCAAACGAAGGAAAACGCGGCTAATTGCATGGGCTATTAGAGTAATAACATATAAGTCTCATTTTTGGAAAAAATCATTAAAAATGTCATGAACTTATTGCACTTATACCAATTCAATTCTGAACTTTTCAATTTGGTCAATTTAGTCCTAAATCTTTTTTACAGTTTGCCAATATAATCTATTCAATAAATTTTAATCGGAAATTGACGACATGGACACTAGATATCATGCATGACACAATTGACACTAATGTGAAATTTTTTTGAATTTTTTTAAGTATTCTGAATTTTTGTTATTTTTCTTTTTCTTTTTTATTGTTAAGGGGCTGGTAGGGGGCCACCAGCCAACGGCCTAGGCCCTATGATTCCTGCAAGCCACTTGGCGAGGGCTTGCGGCCCTCACTCAAAGCTCCTAGTGGCTAGTGAGGGCTTGCTACCCTTGCACGTGGTCAATGAAGGCCGAGAGGTTGTGGCCAACCACAGCGATGATTGTAGCTCTCACCTAGTTCTGAGCAAAGGTTGTAAGTCATCGCCGATCATGCAAGGGTCACCGCTCTCGCCTAGTGGCTGACAAGGGTCACCAGGCCTTGACCAATAATCGCCAACCACTAACTAGCCCTTAACAATTAAAAAAACAAAAAAGAACGAAAAGAAAAGAAAGGAAACAATTAATAAAAAAAATTTCAAAAATTTCAAAAAAAATTCATGTCAACATTGGTCGTGCCATAAAAGACAACTGACATGCACGCTATTAACTTTCGACCAAAATTAACTGAATAGACTACATTAGCAATTTATCAAAAGATTTACGACTAAATTGACCAAATTGAAATATTTGTGAATGAATTGACAAATATAAAATAGATTTTATATTTTTTTTTGGAATTTTCCCTCGTATTTACTTGCCTAACTTGTGGAGAATTGAAAAACATATATATAATCGAGCATTCTACAAAGCAGGTCCGACCGTGTACCTAAATTTCAATCCCATCGTTTACCCAAAAGAAAAAAAAAATTCCTACCCTATCACTTCATTAGGTAAAGTAATTAAAAGCTAGCACCTCAATTTGTCCGCTCAATCCTACCTTCATTGTACCCTATATCCTCTTCTTTACTATTTCCGGTTATAAAAGCGTATCAAAGCAGCAGCCACTAGTTTACCAATGATAGAAGAAGTTAGATAATTATCGAAAAAGTCTTAAATCTATTAAATTTATGACAATTCAATTATAAAACTTTTAACAATTTGCTAATATAGTCCTTCCGATTAATTTTGGTTGAAATTCGCTGACGTGAATGTCAGCCGTCCTATGTCGGCTTAGGATGGCTGGCACTAACATGGCCAATTTTTATAGTTTTTTTATAAAACGATTTCTTAAATTTATTTTATTTTTTCTCCTCTTTTACCTTTTTCTTTCTTTCTTTTCCTTTTTTTCCTTCTAAACTAGCCCAATGCCAGCAACCCTCACCCATACATAGCAACGACTATGAGGCCCTTGTCTGTGGTTAGGTCTGCCAGGCCTTGCATGTGACCAACAAGGGTCAGCCGGTGACCTTGGTTGGATTTGGTAAGAAAAAGAAAAAAAGAAAAAGAAAACATATATAATTTTAAACAAGTATTAAAATTGTCCACTTAGCATCGGGAATCTTATGTGGCACAACCGGAATCACAACACCGATTTCTAGTAAAAATTGGCTGAAAGGATTAAATTGGCAAATTATCAAAGGGTTTAGCGTTCATTTCACAAAACGTGAGTGATTTGAAAAAACATTTTTCAAAAATAGTTACTTATATTGTTTAGAAAAATTATCAACGGAAAATATTTCAATCATCGATAACAATCCACACTTAACTATTTTTCAGGAGATAAAAAATGATTTATATTCATTTACAATCAATTATTTTTTGGGAAATGTTTTCCAAATCACTCATTTTTTGTAAGACGAATGCATCATTAGCCAATTTGAAAGATTGAAAAGATTCGAAACGAATGAAGTGTAATAAGTTTATGACTTTTTAAGTAATTATAATTTCTTTAAGAAAATGGTTTCTGTTTGCTTTAAATAAAGTCAAATCTGTTTGACCTAGATCAAGAAAAGTTCAAAAGCAAGGTCATTTTTCCAGGTACATGCATTTGTCTAGATATGATTTATACAACGACCGAGAAACGGAAGCAGATGCCTCAAACCATGCGCGCATCCACTTTACAAGTCAAATATTCCAAGCATCAACCCCGGAATGATGAGAATATAGCCGTACATAAATTTCGCAAGGCGCGACACGAATTACAAGCCCCTTGTATTACGCCACCGAAGTGGCTCAGTCAATCTCATTTCGGGCTAGGTCATTTTTGTAATTTCGACAACAAGCTGCTGGCCGCCGCTGCTCTATTGATACGCTGCTCGACACGCTAATCTGGATTCTCTCGAGCCGATCGCAATCCGACGCGAGTTTCAACATAGACTATTCATCTGCCGTCTACACAATTCGAGCCAATCATTACCCAAAAGCACCGGCTTTATCTCTTCTTTAACTTCTATTCGACGCAAAAACGACCTTTTCTCTCTACCCAGGTCAAGTCGTGGACCGAAAGTGACTTTGACAATAGAAAAAAGCACGTAGAGACAGTAAAGTCCGTGCAAATCTTTTTCCTTTTTGTCTCTTTGCTGAAAATACTCCTTAATATTCTGGTCATGTTTTCATATATTCTGGACGAGGTTTCCTGACCAGACTAAAGCTACCTCTTCGGATCTAAGGCGTGTCAAGTGATCGTCCATGACACGGCAAGAGGTTAGTAACGAACATTTGGATGGCGTAGAACATAAATGTAGCTAGGAGTCGATTTTAAGATTATGCCGGTCCTTTTGAACTTATCTTGTAATAATTGACTTGGGAGAAAAATACTTAAAAAGCCATAACTCTATTATATTTATATTAATTCAGCCTTAAACCTTCAATGGTGTCAATTTTTTTGTCGCAAGTTGTGTCAATTGAGTTATAAATATTTTAACGATTTCTCAATATAATCCATCCAATCAATTTTTCCAAAAATCACTGACATGGACATTACTCATTTTGTATAACATGATTGGCACTAATATGAATAATTTATTTTTATTTTTTAATTTTCCATTACTTTTTTTTAATTATTTTTATCCTTTCTTTTTTTCCCTAGCCATGGGCCAGTGAGGTCACCAACTAATCCTTGCTAGCCACAAGCGAGGTCTAGGTGAGGTCGTCCACCCCTTGTTAGCCACAAGTGTGGGCCTCCGCTCCTTATCAATCACAAGCTTGGGCCTCCGCACCCTTGTCGGCCATAGGCAAGGGCATAGGGCCCTCACCTAGATCTAGGAGAGGTTGTGGTCCTCGCCTATTGCCAGCAAGAGCATCGCGGTCCTTGCCTGTGACCAATGATGATCGAGCGGAGTTATAAAAAAAATATTTCAAAAAAAAATTTTAAAATGTACAATTTGTCCACATCAATCTTCTCACGCCACATAAAATGACAAATATTCACATCATCAATTTCCAATCAAAATTAGCGAAATGGGCAACATTGATAAATCATTAAAAAAAAATTATGATTTAATTAGTACTTATAAAAAGTTTAAGATTGAATTGACACTAATGTAATAGGTGTAAGACCTTTTTGGTATTTTTCCTATTAACTTGGGGTTAGTAAAAACATTTATTTCATGGTTTAAACAAATTTAATTTGTGCCTTGGCCACGAGAGATCACCAAGGAGCTAAATATCGAATTTGAGATCTCGTGCTTCATTGACATGCGTAAAGACTGAATCGTTTTCTCCAATCTTTCACTCCATTGTATTTTTATTTTTTCCTGTTCGTGAGTGGATGAGAATGGAATTTGTCAAAGTTTCCCTGACTCTGCTACCTCAAAATGACACAATTGGACTCTCTGTCTCTCTGTCTCTCTCTCTCTCTCTCTCTCTCCACCATCATCAATCGCTTCCGTCCCCAACGACCCGTTGCTTGCACCCCATCGCGGTCATCCACCGCTTCTTGTCAACACAGCCACACGGGCGGAATTCATTGGCGTAGAGAGAGAGAGATGTTGGACAGGCTCATCGCCTGCGGTGACTGTGAAGCTAGGCCGAGTGGCGACCACGATGGTTCGGCCGCAACAATTGGTATGCCACAACGGTAGCGACGAACGCAAGCGAAGAAGGTGCTCGATGAGGAGGAGGAAGAGGAGGAGGTAGCAGAAGGAATTGAAAAAGAAGAAAAAGAAAAAGAGAGACAATATACATTTGTTTCATTGAAATGTAATGTACCGATGCGCACTCCCTTCAAGAGGAAAACTTACGATATAAATATATAGCTTAAGTTTAGAAGATCCTAATATTTTGCCAAAGAGATGATTTGAGATTATAATAGGGAAAATTATCCAAAGAGTGTCAAACCTACTGCGCTTTTACCGATCCAATTTTTAACCTTTTAATTTTTCTAAATGAATCCCTAAATATTTTCATGTTTTTCCCAATCAAGTTATCCTATTAATTTTTATCGGAAATCATTGGCATGGGATGTCATTTGATCTATGTTGCGTAATTACACGATATGAACAATTTTTATAATTTTTTATTATTTATTCCTTTTTTTTTTCATTTCTTTCTTTTCCTTTTTCTTTCTTCCATGCCCAGCAAGGGTTGCCGCTAAAAAAATTAAAAGAAATATTAAAAAATTGCCAGTGTCAACATCGGTCATGTACTACTTAGGACAATCTACGTTCACATCAATGATTTCCGTCTTAAATTAGCCAGATGAGTATAATTGACAAATGTTTAAAACTCAATTGGCACAATTAAAATGTATCAATTAAATTAACGAAAATGCAATATGTCTATGACATTTTTAAATAATTCTCCCGACAATAATAGCAATCTACTAGAAAGGGTGATGACTAGCTTGCACTAAAGAGAGCTTTAATTAGTGGGGATGTGGGATTCCAACTCCACAACTGGTGGAGAGTGACGCCTTGTGCGACCCTTTTTTTTCCACCTTGGATGGCAATTGTGAATTTGTGATGTCAGAAGCCCCGATGACGTTGTTCACACTCAAAACACTCTGCATCTCTTTGGCGTTGCACCCCACGAATAGGATAGCGGGAAGAGACCGTAGGAGACGCAATTCGCCATTTAGAAAGGATTCGTGGGGTGAGAAATTTTCTCTAAATTAATTGAAAGTAAAAAAATAAGGCGCAATTTTTTGTCCGCTCCTTTTTAGAACAGCCGAACCCCGCACCTATACCAGAAAAGAAAAAAAAAAAAAAAAAAACTCGTTGACAATTCAGTCATTGAGACTACGACGTCACTGACCAGCCACGAATGGTCGGTAAAAGGAGACAAGATAGCACATTCAATCGAGTCACGAATGTTCCTAAAGTTTATATTGTAAGGTTTACATTCATCACATGCAAGTATCACAAGTTGGCAATTTTATGGCCACAGAATAACCCGAGTGGCACCTAGCAAGCGAAATTTACCAAGCCAGCTTTTGTTCGATAATTGTTCAGAGAACAATACTACAAATAGTTTCCTTATACGAAATCATATCATATCCAATTTATATCGGCGTCTAAACCATCGAGCGCAACAACATATCACTTTAAGGCACAACTAATTTCAACCTATCACGACCTCATCAAGAGAACGATATTAGCTCCCGATCGGTTTATGCGTGGTTAAAAACCCGTCTTTAGAGCTCCTAGGAGATATATTCGTTTTATCTTAGAACTTCTAGTAGCAATTGTCCTAAGGCAACTCCCACATATCAATTGTGTCCATCCCCTCTGCATCACTCACTTTTCACTCAATAATCCCAAGCTTCCCTCACAAGAGTCACAAGTATAGAATGTCACGGACCATGACACAAGCATAGTTACGTACCTTTAGCTAAATTGATAAAAAAAACTTGCGACATTTGTCGAATTACATCGGTCTCCACCAATTGCAAATGGACATGGGATCGGAGCCAAACTTATCTCGCCTTAGATGAGTCGATTTAGACAAACTAAAACTCACGTGTTCGAAAGACCGATGAGTGCACGTCACGGGTTCTAACATACAATTAACGTTGCTGCACGAAGTGGCACATCTCTTTCTGCCTAAGATATCGAGAATCTTCATAGTGGCCGACTGATGCTACGATGATAGGTTGAGATATATTCCAATGTCCATGAACGGTGAATGTCCGATGCCGACATCTCATTCACCGTTCTTTAATGGGGAAACTTTCGTCCTCTCTACCGACATTTCCTAGGATCCTGAAAACATGATGAAGCTCACAATTGCATCACGTTTAGAACGGTTTCTATTTCATTTCATGGCCCAAGAAAAACCAATATTTTGCTGTCAATGTTTGGCTGGTTAGCATCTTCTCATCGTTAAATTTGCCAGAACGTACCAGTGTCCCCTTTTTCGTGCTCTTTTTGCTTTGAACTTTAGGGTAAACTACTAAGCTTTCTCAACACGTGCCTCGCATTTATCATTCATTTTATGTATTTAGCTAATGGGGCAGAGGGAAGGAAGGAAGGAAGTAAAGTTGCCGACAGTATGTTTCAATCTTTTCATCTCCAAATTGCAAACGAAGGAAAACGTGGCTAATCGCATGGGCTATTAGAGTAATAACATATAAGTCTCATTTTCGTGTTTACGAAAAATTATTAAAAATGCCATAAATTTATTGCACTTGTACCAATTCAATTATACACTTTTCAATTTGACTAATTTAATCCCAAATATTTTTCACAATTTGCTAATATAGTATATCTAATTAATTCTAATCAAAAATTGATAACATAGACACTAGACATCACACATGACACAATTGACACAAAAATGAAAAAAATAATAATTTTTTTAACTATTCTCAATTTTTATTAGTATTTTTCTTTTTCTATTTTATTGTTAAGGGGTCGGTCGGGGGCGTCTGCCAATAGCCTAGGCCTTGTGATTCCTACAAGCCACTTGGCGAGGGCTTGCGGCTCTCACTCAAAGCTCCTAGTGGCTAGTGAGGGCTCACTACCCTTGTACGTGGTCGATGAAGGCCGTGAGGTCATTGCCAACCACAGCAATGATTGCGGCCCTCATCTAGTTCTGAGCGAGGGCTATAAGTCATCACCCACCGCGCGCTACCCTTGCCTAATGGCCTACAGGGGTCACCAAGCCTCAACTGATGGCCACCAACCACTAACTGGCCCTTAACAACAACAACAACAACAACAACAACAAACGAAAAGAAAAGAAAGGAAAGGAAACAATTAATTAAAAAATTTACAAAAAAATTTCACATTAATATTAGCTGTATTATGTAAGATGGCTAGTGTACACGTTATTAATTTCCGGCCAAAATTGGCTGAATCGACTATATTAGCAAATTACCAAAATGTTTAGGACTTGATTGACCAAATTAAAATGTTTGTGACCGAATTGAAAAATATACAATTGATATAGAATTTTTTAGGAATTTTCCCTCGTATTCACTTGCCTAACTTGTGGAGAATTGAAAAACATATATATAATCGAGCATTATACAAAGCAGGTCAGACCGTGTACCTAAATTCCTACCCTATCGTTTGCCAAAAAAAAAATCCTACCCTATCACTTCATTAGGTAAAGTGATTAAAAGCTAGCACTTCAATTTGTCCGCTCAATCCTACCTTCCTTCTACCCTATCTCCTCTTCTTTTCTATTTCCGGTTATAAAAGCGTATCAAAGCTACAGTCACTAGTTTACCAATTATAGAAGAAGTTGGATAATTATTAGAAAAGTCTTAAATCTATTGAATTATGCAAATTCAATTCTAAATTTTTTAGCAATTTATCAATATCATCCTTCCGATCAATTTTGACCAAAAATCACTGATGTGGATGACAGTTGTCTTACATGACATGATTGGCTTAGGATGGCCGACACTAACATGGCCAATTCTTATAATTTTTTTAAAAGTGATTTATGAATTTTATTTTATTTTTCTTCTCTTTTTCCTTTTTCTTTTTTTTTCCTTTTTTTTCTTTCTAAACTCGCTCAATGCCAACAACCCTCGCCATGAAGCCCTTGCCTATGGTCAGCAAGGGTCTGCCAAGCCTTGCATGTGACCAATAAGGGTCAATCGGTGATACTAGCTAGATTTGCTAGGGAAAAGAAAGAAAGAAAAAGAAAAGAAAAATATATAATTTTAAAAAAGTATTAAAATTGTCCATTTAGCATCGGGAATCTATGTGGCACAACCAAAGTCCACGGCAGTGATTTCTAGTAAAAATTGGCTGGAATGATTAAGTTGGCAAATCATCAAAAAAATTTAACATTGGTCTCGCAAAAAGTGAGTGATTTGAAAAAAAATTTTCGAAAAATGATTGCTTATATTGTTTAGAAAAATTATCAACAGAAAATGTTTCTATCATCGATAACAATCTATACCTTAGGGCGATGAAAAATAGTCTCTATTTATTTATTTTTGTAAGCAATACAATTGATTATTTTTTGTAAGTGTTTTTCAAATTACTCATTTTCCATAAAATGAATGCATCATTGGCCAAATTGAAAGATCCAAGACTAAATTGACATAAATGCAATAAGTTTAGAACTTTTTAGGTATTCTTTAAGATGTTGTATTGAAAGGTAACCAATGGAAGAAAGCTGATATGAATGCTACATACATCGTATCAAGCTCGATCATGTTTGCTTTAAATAAAGTCAAATCTGTTGGACCTAGATCAAGAAAAGTTCGAAAGCATGGTCACTTTTTCCAGGTACATGCATTTGTCTAGATATGATTTATACAACGACCGAGAAACGGAAGCAGATGCCTCAAACCATGCGCGCATCCACTTTACAAATCAAATATTCCAAGCATCAACCCTGGAATGACGAGAATATAGCCATACATAAATTTCGCAAGGCGCGTCACGAATTTCAAGCCTCTTGTATTCCGCCACCGAAGTGGCTCAATCAATCTCATTCCGGGCTAGGTCATTGTAATTTCGACAACAAACTGCTGGCCGCTACTGCTCTATTAATATACGCACGTCTGTGGCACCTCAAAATGCTTATCTTCTCGGAAGCTCATTAAAGCTCTCATACCCACCTCTTGCATCCTCTTCACCGCTTCCGTCTATACTCCGTGGTTAATCACTTTATTAAAATCATGACAACCCGAAGTCCCAAATCAGAATTTTCGGGTATTTATATGTATCATTACTAGATGACGAGAATATGATATCTTTTTAAAGCTTGCTTATATCACATCATTTATACCACGTGATATGCTCAACACTTTTTTATATTATTAAAGTATGTAATATATTTAATAGCATATTCACAACAGCCTTCGTTAGGGCATTAATTTCAAGTCCCTTGTATTCCGCCACCGAAGTGGCTCAGTCAATCTCATTTCAGGCCAGGTCATTTTTGTAATTTCAAGCTGGTGGCCGCCGCTGCTCTATTAGTATAAGTACGTCTGTAGCACCTCAAAGTGCTCATCTTCTCAGAAGCTCACCAAAGACTGTCGTACCCACAAACTCAAAAAGGGGCAGAAAATATAAACCCTCCACTCATTTTGTCTGTTTCTGCGGTGCCGTGGATCATTTAGTTTGCGCATGGAAGCTAAAGTCATATCCGGTGGGACTCGGTTCACCAGCTTGCCAAGAAGCTACGTGAGGCCAGAATCCGAGCGTCCCCGCCTCTCCGAAGTGTCTGCCTTCGAGCACGTCCCGATCATCGACTTAGGCTGCAACGACAGGTCCCGAGTCGTTCGTCAAGTCGGCGATGCTTGCAGAGTTTACAGTTTCTTCCAGGTGAAGCTCATTTGTGATCTTTTGCCCGCTTTGTTAAAGGGTTAGTTGAAGAGTTGTCTCACCAATACATAATTTGGATTTGACCACGTGTGCATGGGAGCTACTTCACCTATATACTTAAGCTTTTCAAAAAGAAAGTTCTCGAAAGAACAGCATCTCGATTAGTTGGACCATGACCCTATCATTTAATCATTTTGCATCTGGAACTTGTTCTCGACATTACTCCTCTATGCTTGTATTACACGTGCCCTGTCTCACAATTATTCGTCCAACCCGAATTGTCCTAACGAAGGCTGCCTTGAATATGCTATTTAATATATTACACACACTTTAATAATATAAAAAGTGTTGAGCATCTCACGTGATATAAATGCTGTAATATAAGTAATACTTAAAAAGATATCGTCCTTTCATCATCTAGTAATAATATATATATATTTCTGATTTGGGACTTCGGGTTGTCGTGGTTTTTATTAGGTGATTAACCATGGAGTATCGACGGAAGCGGTGGAGAGGATGCAAGAGGTGGCAGCAGAGTTCTTCCGCCTGCCGGTGGAAGAGAAGATGAAACTTTATTCGGAGGATCCTACGAAGACGATGAGATTGTCCACCAGTTTCAATGTGAAGAAAGAGAAGGTTCACAACTGGAGAGACTATCTCAGGCTCCATTGTCACCCCCTTGAAAAGTATATGGAAGAATGGCCCGCCAATCCTCCTACGTTCAAGTATCTCTCTATCTCTCTCTCTCTCTCTCTCTCTCTCTCTCTTATTTTATTTTTCTGAAGAAAATAGCGTAGCTGAAAGTTCAATTACACCAAAATTTAAAACCTACTAATCAAAAGAATAATTCGAGACTGGAATAGAAGAAAAACAATATGGCCCACGAATTTTCAACTTTTAAATGGCTTGGCTTTTTCTTGAAAGTCGAGTGCGCACGAAATCAACATGTATGCGATATGCGTTGGGAAGGAAAAGGAAAAAGAAAGTGTTCGTACTCGAGCAAAGGCCGAGGAACCACTCGTGTTAAATGAGGTCTCTTTTTGCTCTTGTCAAGAAAGATTTAGGCAATCGTTTAAGGTTGAGTGCCCAATCTTTATTACATAAAAAAACATTAAAGACATCAAAACGTATTAAAGTGGAGGTCTCAAGTTAAATTTCCAGCACTCTCTTTCTATCTATTTGAGCGTTTTTCTTCCTCTATACGTCACGGACTTCGACAAATTCTACCCCCACGTGAACTCACTGTGACAAGCATTATCGTCTCATTGATTTGCCCTTTTCTTCTCACTATCTCTCCACTTTTGGTCTTGGCCACAAAAATGAGTGGAGCATTGTTGTCAAATGGAGAATTCTACCATGGAAATGGTATGTGCTTTGGAAGAAGGGATATGGACAACCACAGAAAACGCATCAAAATAAGGAGGAATAGACGGCCAGAACATTGACTCAATTGTCGGTCCTTACATGAGAATAGTCTCCATATCGTGCTCTTCTAACAAGTCGTGATCATAAAATATCAAGTGTTCTAAGTAATGAGCATGAATTAAAAGAAAGATAAAAATCTTCTATTATCGTGTTAATATGTCTTTGATTATTCTTACCATTTGCTAGGGTATTTAAATATTAATAATGTCAAAATATTCTAACGCCATTGATTACCTAATACTATTATTCTGTTTTAAAAGAACGGGGGGGAGGGGGTGGGGTTGGTTGGGGGTTGGGAAGGAGCAGAAGTATTGCTATTGCAACTGAAATATTGTCAATCTTGGAGCATAATTGTGCACGGAACCACCTTTGTATTTTGTACAATGGTCAGATTCCCTCAATCACGGGTAACGCAAGTTGGAATGAAAAAGCACAAATGGACAGCACTTTTCCAGATTAGTCGATGACGTCAGCCTCCTACCTCCTGATGCTGATGTTATAATTCGTCTTCCCTATATTGAAGTGACAATTTTCTATCACATGCAAGATGCCGTCCTTCAAGTATACTTTAGTTTCATTTTCACCCTTCTATTTTGTGTTGAATATTTAGTACTCGAGAACCCATTAAAATCAAGCCAATATTCCGTTTCCTTTACTTTAGGTTTCAAACATAAATATAATAATAACAATATGAATACTAACGGAATATGCAAATTGTACTTAAACCTACTTAAATAAAAGGGGTGAGGGCATAACATTAATTTTAGAAATGTAGAAAGCAGTGTCAATTTTTCAAAATGATTCTGCAACGTAGCTTCTTAGTCTATATGATGTTGACATATAATGTCTATATTAAGTCAGCCTATAATTCTCACAATGGGAACTCGATTTTGAATTTGCTTGTCCTCCCCAAGTTCAATGATGTTAGGTTTCAAAGAGAGAGGATTCACACGGAGATAAAAGTGCGGCGGGGAAGGTCAATTAGTCTTTTTGAAATCGACGAACTGGGCTCTATGTATTCTCATTCACATGCGTTAATCGGAAAATCAATCTATGATCGAGAAGTCAAGCATTGAAAAATATAGATCACAACGACAGAGGTGATTATGATAAAATTCCTTGGTACGACATTCACCGAATCGTGACTAGTCAACTGGACGTGCTTGACTTTGGTGCTTATGCAGACTAGGAAACAGATTAAGCTGAGCTAGCAATTTTATCCCCTAGGCATCTCATCTTGCTGAACAATATACCAACAAATAAGAAATAAATTGTCTTCAAAAATCAGTTATGTCTATCCTTGATCATAAGTTTATCTCGACAAAGATGACGGATATGGCCGAATCAGCCGAAAAGGTAAAAGGAAACGTAATGGATGAAATCTCTTTTACACTAGTCAGCATGCATTAACCTTCGAATATTGTTTTTAAACCCTTTAAATAAAGAGATATTGCACTCGTTGCTGTCGTCTGACGTAAGCATTCTTCCTTGCCTTGTCAACTACGGGCATGCAGTAGATTATAGGTTCATGACCATGGTATAAGCTCAAGACATGAGCTGCGGTCAAAGAAAGACACCTAAATTGGCACACTTATATATTTATAAGCGTGACTATATACAGTTAGATGCTCTCTAACTTTCTGTCGGAAATAAGACTTTGAATTTTCTAGAAGATGACGGTCTTGATTTTGCAGAAGCGAAAGCTGCTGATGTAGTTAGGTGAAATGCGAGCATGGAGAAAAATAGGGAAGCACCTAGAAGGTAGGTGGATGTTCAATTGGTCAATGTAATAGACTTTGTCACAACCTATGGTTGAGCAAGTAAGATGGTTTACAAAGGGACCGGTCTGGTTCCCTAACCGAAAAACTAGGAATTGGCCTTAAGAGGTTCGGTTCACTATTCTATACCCTAAACTGGTTGGTTCTATTTGGAAACTAGAACTTACAAGACTGGTTCCAAGGTATTATGTGAATTTCAAGATGGAGAAAAATGGGTACACATATAGAAGGTAGGAGGATGTTTGATTAGTCAATATAATAGACTTTGTCACAACCTAGGGGAGAGCAATTGAGCCTTTTACAAGGGCACCGGTTGGTTCCCTAACCCAAAAACTAAGGATTGGCCTGAGAGATTTGGTTCACTACTTTATATACCCTAAACCAGTTGGTTATATTCGGAACCTTGAAACTACAAGGCTGATTTCAAGGTATTAGATGAAATTCAAGATGCAGAAAAAATGGGTACACATCCGGAAGGTAGGTGGATGTTTAATTGGTCAAAATAATAGACTTTGTCACAAACTAAGGGTGAGCAATTGAGCTGGTTTACAAGGACACCGATCCAATTCCCTAACCCAAAAACTAGAAATCGACCTTAAGAGTTTGATTCATACCCTAAACCAATTGGTTCTATTAGAAACCTGGAACCTGCAAGGTCAGTTTCAAGGTATTATATGAAATTCAAGATGGAGAAAAATGGATACACATCTAGAAGGTAGGTGGATGTTTAATTAGTCAATGTAATGGACTTTGTCACAACCTAGGGTTGAGCAAGTGAGCTGGTTTATGAGGGGACCGGTCTGGTTTCCAAACCCAAAAACTAGGAATTGGCCTTGAGAGGTTCGGTTCACTGTTCTATACCCTAAACCGGCTGGTTATATTCAGAACCTAGAACTTGCAAGGCTAGTTCCATAGTATTAGGTGAAATTCAAGATGGAGAAAAATGGGTACACATCTACAAGGTAGGTAGATGTTTAATTGGTTAACGTAATACACTTTGTCACAACCTAGAGGTAAGCAACTAAGCCAATTTACAAGGGCACCAGTCTAGTTCTCTAATCCAAAACTAGGAATTAGCCTTAAGAAGTTTGGTTATGTGTTTATACCCTGAACTAGTGGGTTATATTCGAAACCTGGAACCTATAAGGCCAGTTCCAAGGTAAAACATAGAAGTCAAATCTTGGGTAGAAGTTAGAACTAAACCAGTTTATCTCTAACCCAAGTAAGTCCTTCACTCTTTTTTGGAACATAAAATATTTGTCAAAATTAAATATGTTGGATATATTATCCTCAAGAAGAAATGATTCTATTCATATGTAACATATGCTTACTGTGTATATATATATGCACAAGAAATAAAAATGAAGGGAAAAAAAAGCCTTGGCCCATTCTTGAATTGAACTTAGAATTGGGCAAATTTAGTTCTAGGTTAATTCCATGATCAACATGATCGGTTCTCAATTCGAAATATTAGGAACCAACCCTAACAAGACAAATTCCAAGTTCTGGGTCTAGAATCTACCCACTTTAGAACCGATCATCCCTAGTTACAACCTAGAAGAGTGATGATCAGCATAAATTATCTTTTCATTACGTTATATTTTTTTTTCTTTCAAGCCTTTCATTTCATTATGTTCGGTACAAAAGCTAACCACAGCCCACAAATAGCACAAGCCCATCTCCTCTTCAAAATTAGGCCCAGCATTAGCCTGAATGGCCAGAAGAGCTAAGTCCACTTCATCTTAAAGTGGATAAACTGAGGAGTCCAGGAATCGGTTGGGTTCCAGCCAGAATATCTTCCTTTCATTGCGATTGTCTTGCTTTTCCTATATTCGTTGCATCGAGATTGGCCCAGATACGAACAAGAGCTGATCAATGGACAAGTTTGGATGAACATGGGCCACCCCTCATGAAAACTTTAGGCCCAAATGATCGGTACCTAAGCTGTCATGCCCAAATCTCTCCCGTTAGCAAAAAAAGCTTTGAAATAACTTATAAATTATTGTATCTATCAAGGCCTAGTCGAGCTACTAACCACTTGTGTCTTGATTACGTGCCATCGGCAGGGAGTTCGTGAGCAACTACTGTCGCGAAGTGCGACGTCTCGGGTACAGGCTCGAAGAGCTGATCTCGGAGAGCCTGGGGTTGGAGAAGGATGCCGTAAGGAACATCCTAGGAGAACAAGGACAACACATGGCCGTCAATTTCTACCCGCCATGCCCAGAGCCAGAGCTCACTTACGGTCTCCCAAGCCACGCTGACCCAAATGCACTCACCATTCTACTTCAGGATCTACATGTCGCAGGCCTTCAGGTCCTCAAAGATGGCAAGTGGGTCGCCGTTGATCCTCACCCGAATGCCTTTGTCATCAACATCGGGGACCAATTACAGGTACTTCTAACTTGGTAAATTGAGTCACTCATATCATATAAATCATGCGAACATTAGGGATCGAGTGTAGTCTCCACCATTAAAATTATGTCGACTTGGCCAATCAAAAATAGATTCGAAATATTTATCGATTGTGATTTATATCTAACACTTTCAATATGTTGCTCACCCGACTATAGCTTTTGTCAAGATGTTCTGTCGAAGAAGAAAACTTTAGAATGAATGTGTACAGAGACATACCTAGGTGGGGGAGGAGGTGTGGGGGCCCCGCCTCCCCAGATTCAATGCGTTAAAGAAGTACCTTATGATTTCTGATAATATTGTTACTATTTCATGAAAATCCTTAGATATCTTTAATCTCAATCCCTTCGAAAGTTGGTCATAGACTCATCGATGCTGTTAATGTCGATGCTGTATCACAGGCATTGAGTAATGGGAGGTACAAGAGTGTGTGGCACCGGGCCATAGTGAATGCCGACAAGCCAAGAATGTCGATCGCATCGTTTCTTTGCCCGAGCGACGACGCGTTGATTAGCTCACCCGTGTCGCTTCTAGACAACGGGTGCGGGCCCACTTATCGGGACATCACATATGCGGAGTACTACAAGAAGTTCTGGAGCAGAAACTTGGATCAAGAACACTGTCTTGAGCTCTTCAAGAACCGCAAGCGTAAATGGCATGAATTTAAGTGTTATTGAATGGCATGAATCCAACTGTAATTTTTAGCTTTAAAAAAAAAAAAATCCATTTGTAGTTGAATCTAAACCCGTCTCGTTAATTTCCTAAAGGTATATACCCTACTTTTTTGAGTTTCGCTGTCAACAAGGTAATATTTACCCACCAATTTATTTTAAGTTTGACAGCATAACTCAGGAAAGTAGGGTATATACCTTTAAGAAATTAACAAGACAAGTGTCGATATCACAAAAAGAATTTCAAGACCGCCCATGTGAGAATTAGGAAGAGTTGTTCAATTATTGCCATTTATCTTTACAGTCCTCGGTAGAAAGGACATTTGGAGTCTGAAAAGGCGTTTTAGTTTATAAGATGTTGAAGTCCTTTTGGTCTTCTGATACTCAAGTTGATGTGTTGTATTATGCTTAATTTCATTATGGGAGTTGAACCTACCAATCTTTTTTTTGCAAGAAATAAATGTAGATGTCGAATCTTAAAGTCAAGAAATAAGATATAAACAATACAAAGAAAGGAGAGGGGAAGGAAAGAGTGGGCAACGAAAAGACCTGGTATTGCATGTGCAATGTGCGATGACTATAGTAGATATATAATGAATATTTGGTATTTGTAATTTTTAGAAGTTGGGTATTGCATGTGTGATGTGCTTTTATATGAATGTCAATTAAGTCGTATACATTTTAATTTGGTCAATTTAATCCTAAACATTTTAACGATTTGTCAATTATAGTCATTCCAGTCAAAATTGGCCTGAGTTCGTTAATGTGAATCTTTAGTTGTTACACGTGGCGTAGTTCTACGAACTGTGAATAACTATTTTTAAAAATTTTTAAATTTAATATTATTTTATATTTTTTGCTTTTCTTTTTTAACCTTCTTCCTTCACCAATCACCGAATCTTAATGATGGCTAGTGACTCACCACAAGAGAGGGCTGGTAAGGCCAAGCAATTGGCGGAGGAAAAAGGAAAGAAAAGAAAAATTAAAAAAATTAAAAAAAAAAAAAAATGACCAAATTGACGTGGGCCGCCTCTTCCAATCGAGCGATCCTCGTAGTGCCCAAAAGCAGTCTATTGTCGTTCCCAGTCAAGCATCCAACACTTCTAGTCAAGTCACCAGCATCCCTCCAACTCCTGACGCAATTAGCAAAGCCTCGTCGCGCCTCCTCAGTCACCCTCACCTATCTAGCAAGTTCGGTGGCTTTCCTGGACTCCTTGCCAATTTTGCAAGCTTCCCAAAGGCAAATCACTCAAGGGAAAGCTAATGGACTACTAAACCAAAAGACTGAACACAAACTCTCACAAGCCTTATCAATTGCAATTTAATACTCAATTTAACCTGCAATTTTCTTACCGTTTAGAGTTGCCACTAATCAATTAGAGTCAATGAGAAACCCAAGTAAAATATGAAAGAATATTTTTAATTCTGTAAACCAAAGATTTAATAGATTCGAAAACTTAGTTACACTAGATTAATCTAATGCTATTTCAGTACATTTTCTTTTTATTTTCAAAAAAAAAAAAAATTGCATGCATTCTTAGCTGGTTTTAAGCCTAAACCACTAATATGTAAAAGTGATCATGCAGGTGCGCAATTAATAACTTAACACTCAATAATCAAAACATTAAATAAATGGCTAGATTAGGGCAATCACTTAAATACCTCAAGCTAGCAAAGCACAACCTCATTGAGGTTAATTTCCAAATATCTGCAATGTGTAAATTAAGAATGCAGGTCTAGCCAATATATTTGGCAATAATGCTAGCTTCACATGATGTTCATAACAACACCAACCACATCGGCCGTGTTTCTCTGCTAGTACATAAATGAGCACCGTCTCTAGACTCGTCGCTAGGATAGCCTCCTGCTGCATATATTGCATAGTAGCTATGACAACACATAAAGAACACATAAGTAGAGATTACAATATCTCCCTTCGGCACACTAAACCGTTTTGGCAATTTATCGGGTCAAGTTTAGTTCTATACACCTTAAGTTTGAATGCTAGAGATATTTAGGATATTTTTTAAAAAGATATTGAAGATATTGTCCATATCTCTCGTGATTGTATATGAATCCGTGAAGTCTCCATATCTCCGATGGTGCATATTTTGATTGATCATACTTGATTTAATTACATTAACATGGGCTTATGTACTTTTCATTAGATACACATAAATTCAACAGTTCTCTGTTCCACATATTTTTTATCTCTCTGTTTTTATTCATATTGATGAATGCACATGCAACAAATAATCTTGCAGTGATTTATACAACTCAATGATTTAAGTTTAGTAGTGCAAAAATTCTCGCAGAAAAGTGTGAAGTCAACGTGTACAAAGGCACGGCCAAAAAAAAAAAAAAATCATGTACGGTGGCAAAAATAATACGGTTAGTTATACTTCTCCTTTCAAAGGTAAGAAAGTTCAGTATTTGTCTGTCAATGGCATAATAATCATGTGAGACGAATCTAGGGTCATGGAGAAAATAGACGTTATATACTTGTCCTCTCGTCGTTAACTTACGGCCACAGGAGGAAGAACTCCAGCTCTGCCTCCTTGCTCAACGAAACTCACCGCCCCCCTTAAACTCTGTCCTCTTTTCTTTCTTTTATTCTGTTTTCTTCAGTCCAGGAGCTTATTGTCCATTGATCCTTTTATGTTGAAGTTGTTCTTTCCCTTCACTCTTTGTCCAATCAACTCAGCCGAAGCTGCTATAGTAAAATTTGCATTTACCTCCTGGTTCCTTGAAGCTCAGCCGCCGGTCCCTTGAAGTTTCTGCCAGTTCTTTCCTTTCCGCTGGTCCTTTGAATGGTCCAAACATGGTTATGACTTCCTTGAGCTGTCATGATTAATGACTTCACAAGGGGGAGGTCTTTGTCCGAGTCAAAGAGTGCAGTTTTTTATCCGTTGGTTTTCTGGAATGGATAAGGACATAGAGATTTTTTTTTTTTTTACATAGAGATTGTTTTCTTGGTTTAAGATGGGAAAAGTACCAAAAAAAGTCATAAACCTATTGCATTTGTACCAATTCAATCCTGACCAATTCAATCCTAAACATTTTTATATCAGTACCAATTCAGTCTATCTGGCTAATTTTAGCCTACCAGCACTAATGTGGACATCGACCAATGACGGGACGTTGACGTGGCAATTTTTTAATGTTTTTTTTTAATTTTTTTCCTTTTTCTTTTCTTTTTTTCTTTTTCTTTTCTTTTTCTTTTTCTTCCTTCTTCTTCCTTGGACTGTTCTAGCGGTGGCCGACAATGGCCTCCAAGCCCTCACCTGCCACTGACGAGGGTCGCCGGCAAGGTGGCTTCACTCGGATCTAGGTGAGGCCAACCTCGCCTTGGCCTTGCCGGACACAAGTGAGGGGCCGACAAGGCTGACCTCGCCCAAGCCTTGCCGCAGCGAAATCGACCTCACCGGCGAGGCCAACGAGGCCCTCGCCAAGCCTTGCCGGGGCGAAGGTGGCCATCGCCTACGACAAGGCCAAGGTGAGGCCAAGCGAGGGCCACGAAAGCCCTCGCCCGGTGGTCGGCGAGCCTCACCAAAGGCTCGCCAGCCACCGCCGGAATAGTCCAAGGAGGAAGAAGGAAGAAAAAAAGGAGAAAGAAAAGAAAAAGGAAAAAATTCAAAAAAATAATAAATAATTCAAAAAAATAATAATAAAACATTAAAAAAATTGCCACGTCAGCGCCGGCAGGCTAAAATTGGCCGGATGGACCGAATTAGTACCGATGTAAAAAGGTTTATGACTGAATTGGTCCAATTGAAAAGTTTAGAATTGAATTGGTACCAATGCAATAGGCTTATGACTTTTTTGGTACTTTTCCCGTTTAAGATTGTTTTCATGGAAATCTAACCAATTTAGTTCAATTTCAATATTCCATTGTTATCTCACTCAGCATCTCCAAATAGTCTCACTTGCAAGTTCAATTTTTCCTATTTAATCACCAATCCATGAGGGCTTTTTTTTTTTTTTTTTTTTTTTGGTCCTACTCTAACTCTCAGCTCACTCTTAGATTTTTACATTTTCTTTTTGCAAAGCGTGAGAATGGAGCCTCACATTTGAAATTAAACATCCATGTCCCCATCCCCAGCCTCCCTTGAGAGGGGGTAATAAAAGAATGGCCACTCAGGCAGTCCCGGTTGGTAAAGTTACAAGGTTAGCAACATAAAAACGTGAGGCAAAATGAGTGATTAGAGGATGGCCATTAATTTCTATAAATTGTAAAAATGAATGATGAGAGCACACACAAAAATAAGCGACCCAAATCCGAGCCATACGGTAAGGGTTTTTTTGATTTGGAGTCAAACTACGTCATTACCAACAAATACGATTCTAATTTTTATAAAATGCATGGATGACCTACATGATGCGGAAGCTAGTAATCTATAAACCATAATGCTTCTAAGTCCCAAATGCACAAGGTACCTTGGGCGAAAATTTAGATGTGAACCATACTTATATTTTTGCACTCACTTTCATTTTATGCATCTGGATATGGATACGTTCACTAATTCTAAGTTTAATACAATAAACATTATACACTTCAATTTATTTATGAATTTGAAATTCTATCATAACGGATGATAAATGAAAACACATATCATGTTACATATTACAACTTATTTCATGTGAGATTCTACCTACCATGTATTACATGATAATGACACTGATGTGTAACAAGCCAATTCAAAGTGAGTGATTTCAAATTCTAAGCATCGCATAGGATAAGATACATATGAATGGATTGGTCACATACGACAGCCGCACAAATGCCTAAAACACTTTCTCGTACCATTTTTCAGCACATGCAAATTTGAATTACGCCAAGAGACAACATTCTTTCTTGGCAACTTTTAGACACAAGTGTACATCCATTCATTTTGGGCATATTAAAGGTATCAAAGGTGTGCAACCGGACCAATTCTATTCGGAAATCAAATCAAACTACCCGCAACTTTGATTATTGAATATTAAATTATTAATTGCACACCCACATAATCACTCTTGTATGTTCATCATTTAGGCTAAAAATCAACCAAGATTGCTCGTGAAATATTTTTGAAAATAAAGAGAAAAAGTGATGAAGAGCATTAGATTAATCTATAGTCATCAAGTCTCAAATCCCTAATTCATAGAAGTACTCTCATATTTTATTTGGGTTTCTAATTGACCTTAACTAATTAATGGCGACTCCAAAACATAAGAAAATTGTATGTTAAATTGAGTACCAAGTTGTGATTAAGAGGACTTAAGAGAGTATGTGCTAAGTCTTTGGACTTAATAATTTTTAGTTTTTCCTTTGAGGGTTCACTTCTAAGAAGGTCTCTATAGCGGTCATTGCCCATAGCTCCTGCAGTCACACTCCTCCTTGCTAGTCCCTACAAGTCTTGGCTGCCCTTGCTTGCTTTGCCTGGACATCTTAGGTTAGGTTAATCAAATCAAGGTAATAAAGCTTTTTTTAAATTTATGCCACAGTTTAATTTTATTGTATAGTTCCATATGGATGTTATTTAGTAATAAAACTTTAGGTTATTTTATTACTCCCTTCAATTGATTAGGATATCTCAGGGCGCCGGACGTTTATGCGTAAAGGTCAGATCCCTAATATTGTCGTATTTATCGTTCATGTTTTATAATATGGTTTATTATGTATGATCGGTTAGATAAGTCTTGATTGGATAAAAATAATATCTTGTTAAATCATATCAACAAAACTCTGTGTAAGATATATATTTAATGACTCTTAAAATTTATTAATCGTTGCGTATGTATTGTGTATCATATATCGCATGCTTATTTAGAATTTAGGACACATGCATAATTCACAGTTTAGAGCTTTCATACTTAAAGCAATGTATGTTAATTTTAAATTGCATATAGGTTTAGGGTAATCTAAAGTTTCCATTAATAAAAATAAAAACCAAATCAAAAATGTCATCTAGGTAGTATCGATCGCATTAGTTAGTCCCATAACATGCATCTCTCGTATTGCACGTCATTTTGTGAGTCACATAATCTGATGTCAATATTTTAACAAAAATCTCATGTAAATAGGATTAATTAGGGGATAAGTGTATTAGAAGATCTAAAACTTATCACGAATGTACAATTGAATATTAAAACTTTCAAAAAATGCAATCGAGTTATAAAACTTATCAAATTAGTACAATCAAGTGTTTCTATTAACATTATCAATTTGGCTAACAAAAATACCGACGTGCATTTTCTAACAATTTTTACTCATGTATTTTTCATATTATTATTTTCTTCTCCAAATTATATTTAAATTAGTTTAAAAAAAACTAGAAAAGGAAAAAAAAATTAATTTGAAAAAAAAAAACTGGGGAAAAAAAAAACAAAGCTACTAAGCTAGGGCCTCTTCAGCAAGCATTGTCACCACCCCCATTACCAAAGGGGCCAGTGGAGCTCTCTAGCCCTAGGCAAGGGTGGTGAGCTCAACCCAAATTTGGGCGAGTCGGCCACCTTCGCTATGGGCGACATGGGCTTTCGTCAAGGGCCAACGACCCTTGCCAACCCCGGGCAAGGGCGAGTGTCACCCAAATTTGGACACCCTCAATCTAGATATAGGGGAGCCTCGATTAGGGTTAACGATGCCTCACCTTAGCCTAGTCAGGGTCGTCAGCCGACACTTAGGGCTAGCGAGGCCTTAATGGGGTCGGCGATAGTGCCGACCCTAGACAATAGCTAGCGTTGCCTAGGGCGAGGGAGCGGGTGAGGCTCACCAAAATCTAGGCCGAGCTAGCCACCCTCACCCTATGACTGATTAAGCTCATATTAATTTTTGAGTTATCGAAAAGCATAAATTGATACACTCGTGACATATTTATTATTTATTAACTTCCGTCAAATTTTATAGTGAAATTACTAAATTAGATGACATGTGACAATAACTTAGTTGATGTGCTAAGTCCACGTGGAAATGCCTCTCTCTCTCTCTCTCTCTCTCTCTCTCTCTCTCTCTCTCTCTCTCTCTCTCTCTCTCTCTCTCTCTCTCTCTCTCATTTGTGCATACATCTAGGAGATTCTCCATATTTGTACTTAATTTGGTTACCCTATATAGTCATTTAATAAAGCCTTCATAGAAAATCCACGGTTTCCTATTCCGCATAATTCTTATCATAAGCTCTCTCTCTCTCTCTCTCTCTCTCTCTCTCTCTCTCTCTCTCTCTCTCGTTTGTGCATGCGTCTAGGAGATTCTCCATATTCGTACTTGATTTGGTTACCCTAAATAGTAATTTAATAAAGCCTATATAGAAAATCCACGGTTTCCTATTCCGCATAATTCTTATCATAAGCTAGATCATACTAAGATTGCACCCGTTCACACCCGAGTACAATCTCCAATTTCATTTCATCTTCTTTTTCAATAATTACTAATATCAGTATCAATCTTCAACAATTCCGTCTCGTTCAATAGCCAACGCGGCATGTTCTGGTCTGCAGAACCTGTTATTTGAGGAAGTGCCCACCGAGTTTGTTTGTTTATAATGCCAGCCACATCGGCCATGTTTATCCATAGTGCTTGTAACAACAACCGCCTCACAGTGTTGAAATAACAGTAAAACTGATTTTTGTCGACAACGCTTTAGATTCGTCAATGATAGAGGACAAAAATAAATCAAGAAAGTTATAATTTTAGGGTGGTTGCATGTTTACTACGGGATTCAAAAGTGAAAGTTACTGAAGACTTATGTTACTTTGTTGTGTGTTTAATTTGTGTTTATGATAACTATGTGTGGGGCCGTTTTGTTTTCTTCATTAAATCCTCGCATTGACATTTGCAGGTTTTTTTTTTTTTTTTTTTGGTCCGGTCCTACTCTATTCCTACTCTACACTCACTCGCGACTTACGCCCGCCTCTTGCGGGCGTGGGAGTCGCAACCTACTTTCGAAACTTACGCGTCCCTACCCCATCCCCCCTGAGAAGGTGGGGATTTGACCCCCTCACCTCCCCCTTCCATGTTGGAAGAGTGGCCACTGGGGCGAATCCCCAGTGGTTGACATTTGCAGGTTGTTATGTCTTATTTATCAAAAGTCATGATTGGCGTTTGTGAGCTTGAATTTCTATACGAAGGGATGAAGTCATAAGTTGTAAATACTGTTCTTTCGGTTTCAACACAGGCCACGTTTCTGTCCGCAGACGAACGCCTCCATCTGACTCGCTTTCTCCATGGTGTTTATAAGGACGCCAGCCGTACTGGGCGCATTTCTTCGCCAATCCACAAGCGAACACCATCACCAGACCTGCCGTGATGTTAGCCTCCAGCCACATGGCTTTCGTAGTAGCCACGACAACACATAACAACCACGTAAGTAGCAACGTCAGCTCAGCCGATTCTTTCTTCAGCACATTGAACTGCTTGGGCAATCCATTGGGATATTTTGGATTTTGTTATCCAAACCTTGAATTTGAAAAGATGTTAGAAATACAGGATATTCTATAAAGATATTTAGAATATTTTTCATATCTCTCGTGATTGTACATATATCTAATTGATCATACTTGATTTGATTACTTTAGATAGTCGTCTAAGATAGTCTGTCATGTACTTTTCATTAGACACATCTAATACACAGAAATTACATAATCCTATGTGCATATCAAATGCAAATGCAAAGAAGAATCTTGCAGTGATTGTATAAAATATTGAATAAGTAAGATACCTAGTTCACTTTATACCTCAATGATTTTAGTTTAGTAATGCAAAAATTTTCGTAGAAAAGTGTGAAGTCAACGTGTACAAAGGCACAGCCAAAAAATACAAACATGTACGGTGCCGATAATATAAATGTTAAGTCATACTTCTCCTTTCAATGACAAGAGAGTTTAGTGTTTGTTTATCAATAGCAATGATAATCATGTGAGACGAATCTTGGGTTATGGAGAAATAAACGTTATATGCGTACATATACGCACTCACCTTTGTTTTATTTTTCCAAATATGGAGACGTATACTAATTCAATGTTTAATACAATAACCATTATGCGCTCCAATTCATATCTAAAGTTAAAAGTCTATCACTGATCATGATTAGCGACAAATTGTGAGGTTCTCTACCTACCACATATTATGTGACAATATCACGTGGTGGGTGACAAGCCAATACAAAACAAGTAATTTCAAAATTTAAGCATCACATAAAATGAGATGCATGCCACGTGGATTAAATGATTGGTTGGTCACATACAACAATCATAGAGACCCTTAAAACACTTTTTCATACCATTTTTCCGATTTGCTCAGCACATGCAAATGGCAACCTTTAAACACTAATGTTCATCCATTCATTTTGGGCATATTAAATGCATGCATAATGAGCTTTCAGTCTCATTGAATAACACTAGCATGCGAAGGCATTCGATAATATTTGACACAACTTAGGATTGGAACTTGCAATTCGGCAACTGAATTGTTCATAACATCTTTTGCATTCTCCAATCACATCATCAAGTAAAATAAGTCGACATTCGGTCCATCATTTTTGTTATGCTCTTCTTAATCACAAGAAGCTAAAAATCATCCTCCATCGTCCAATACGTCTCCACATTCGGACCCATTGGCTCAATCTACCCTTAGTTCTTGAGGAATTCCATGACGTGATCAAAGGCAACGCACGCGATGTGGAAGCGCTTGAACCCCGCGGCCTTGGCCAGTGCCTCAAACTCCTTCTCCGTCCGCTCTTTCCCGCCGGGGTTGTGCGCCATCATGATCAGGTCGGCATGAAAGGCTACCTTGGTCGCGAAGCTCGTGTCCGGGAGTTCGGGAATGATGCAGTCGGCCACTATGACCTTCCCGTGCTCAGGGAGGGCGTTGTAGCAATTCTTCAAGAACTTCAGGCAATGCTCATCGCTCCAATCGTGACATATCCACTACATGTCGCAAACGCATCAATTTCCATGGCGAATTAGAAACAAGAAGTTATCATCATTTACATTTCAAGTAATTGGCAGATAAGAGTGGTAATATAAGTTGAACTAACCTTCATGAAAATTGCATCTCCTGTAGGAACACTAACGAACATATCTCCTCCGACATGCTCGATGCCTAACTCGAAGATTGTAGTCATATAGTTGAGGAAGTCAATATCGATTAGCATAGGAAATAAGCTTTTTAATTATATATTACCACACACGCATTGATGATAATTTAATGTCTCTAAGGCGATTTTAGTTTTAATCGTGCATACAATATAATTAACGTAAAGTGATATAGAGTGATTTGCGGAATATAATATAAGTACCGGGATAGGACGGAGCATTGGCAATGACGTGAGGCAAATCAAAGTTGATGCCCTTAAGGGAGGGGTACTTGGAGACAATCATGTTCAGGACAGCGCCAGTTCCACCTCCTACGTCGACCACCGACTTGAGGCCGTCGAAGCCTTTGTACGTCTCAAGGACCTGCTTCATGGTGATGGTCGAAACATCGGACATGGCTTTGTTGAATACTTTGTTGAATCTCGGATTGGTACCGGTGTATTCGAATGCATTCATTCCATAGGCTCTGTCGAACGAGACTCCTCCTTCAAGAACTGCATCTTTCAAGTGGTACCTGCATTATTTAGGTCAAAAATCTTGGCCGATTCGGCATTTTTTTTCTCTTGATGTATATATAACTTCGACCGTGAATCTATTTGGTGATGATCATCGATCAAAGTTACACTGGACTTTTATGAGTAAGTGATCGCTTAATAATTGCATCAATGATTGATAATATGAAGCTTAAACAAAATATTCGATTCTCATATTACGGGATAAATCATGCTTTTATAGATTTTGACATCTTAGTTACTTTTCAACATCTATATCAAGGTATTATAATATCAAGTAGGGGTGATTGGTTCCCGATTCTCTTTTTTGGGACTGGGGATGAGACCCGACCAACTAGTCCAATTTGGTTCAATGGAACCAGCCATTTAGCAAAAAAAAAATACCAGAGTAATTATAATTTTAGGGTTTATTGGTATTTTTAATAAATTAAAATATATATTTTTAAAAAATGGTCCAGTCCAGTCTAGTTCTCTCCGGGAACCAGGAACCAAACCAAATATCACCGGCTCTATTCTTATGGGACTGAACCAGATCAACATTCTTGGGAACCGGACCAAACTAGCCAAGTCTAGTTTGGGCAATTCCCAGTCCGGTTGGTCTAATATACTCACCATTAATACCGAGTCAATTTACCTTCTTCCATGATCGTGCATTTCGTAGGTGACATACTGCATTATTATCTTGAAATTATTTTTACCTACCAAATGAAGTCAACGCTTCTAACTGATTATAGAGAGTTAATTTAGCATCGCCTAACGCTAAACGGGTGTAATGTCAGCGACCAGTCACATTTATTGATGACCAATCCTGCGAGGTTTTTCCGTTCAATTTGTTGTCTCCCCCAATCAAACAAAACGACTAACAAAAGAAAAGATCATCAAAAGAATAGTTTAGCAGAAGATTATGTGTTGTGCGTGTGCTTTCAAAATCGTGATTGACTGAGTCCAACGCGTTGGAGATTATAACTATTCGGTGCGGGTGCCAAATGATTAGCAGTGCAAAAATAAGGAAGAATATGATGCAGGTGTATATCTGTGTATCCAATCACTAACCAGCTTTCCATGAGGACTTTGTCGTGGTTCATGAGACACAAAGAGGCGACCGAAACGCCATCCTCGTTCTTGGTCAAGAACTTGCAAACCGGAGCGATCCCGTAGAGCCTCTCGGCTCGGCCGTCGGGGAGCTTGTGCATGGTGCACGTGACAACGGAGTGGGTCGCAAGGAGGCGCAAGATCCGATCGAGCATAGTGGGCGCGTCCGGGTTCTTGGTCGGGAGTTGAGACGCGATCTCACGGGGAGAGAGGCACGCGCCGGGCCCGGCCTTGACCATGATCTCGAGGACATCGAGCTCGAGAGCCGTCTTGAGGACCATGGGCAGCTCGGCCGCGCTAGCGAGTTGCATGGCGTATAACATGGTTTCGTACTCGTCGGGGACTTGGGTCGGAGCCACCGGTGTCTCGCTCGGAATCGAACCCATCTTGATCTCTGACCTCTTTTTTTCCTCTTTTTTGAGACGATGTCTTGATAGAATAGAGGCGTTTCGAAATTTTGGAGAGTTGAGGAAGGTTATATAGAGATGGAGGCAGGAGGAGAATCTGAGCTTTTTTAGTAGGTGGTGGAATTAGGGGTGGTTAGGCACCAGAGATTAATAAATGCGGCCATTTATGATATTCCACGTTTTATATATATAAAATATATGTAAAGTAATGTGCATTTGGTGTTGAGACTTTCATCCCCAAACTAGGGAAGAGACGGATGTGGTGCAGGACCTACTCTCACGTTATGCCCAATATATTATTCTTAAGCTTAAAAAAAAATAAAGTAATTTGGAAGGTCAAAACCATTTCATTCTATATTGGCAAGTGCATAAATCATTGGTGGCCGAGTGGCTTTTTCCCTCCTATAGTCTCTTCGATAAATACACAGACTAAAAAGACAAAATGCTTAAAAAACGTAACTGAACAATTTATGAAACTCAGAACAAGCTTTTTCGTCGAAGGTAATGGTCGGCTTGCCTCCAACCTGGTACCCTCCTCCTTCGGAAAGAGAAATGAAAATGGTCCGAATTCCTGGCTTCACCAAATTAACCAAATATAAGAGTTAAATTTGTAGATTTCTATACTATTTTTTAATGCAAATCCTCTGGAAGGCTAGGAGTAGCTGTTGAGATAGGGCCTCGCCAACTTAATCTTGAAGTGTACATGCATGTGATGGAGTGAAATGTCCTTTGATCAGACGATGAATAAGTCAATGCCGTTCATACCATCTCATCCTGCCAACCCCATTCCCAGTCACATCGTAAAGTCGAGGGCCCCTCCTCAGAACCCTAGCACATAGGGGGCTAATAACTTGCAATGCACCAAATGATACAACTGGAGAACTAAGTTAATCATATTCGGATATTCTAGCACACTCAATTTTGGGTTGTTCATTGAACGTGACAGGTGACCACAAACTTGATATTATTTAGACCTAAGCCCTCCTCAGAACCCTAGCACTTCGGGGGCTAATAACTTGCCACACACCAAATGATACAAGTGGAGAACTAAGTTAATCATATTCTAATATTCTAGCACACTCGATATTTTGGATTGTTCATTTGACGTGACAAGTGACAACAAACTTGATATTACTTAGACCTAAGCCTTAGCAATTATAGCTGTTAGGTTCAATCAATCAATCCCTCTCTCTCTCCTAGAAATCTATTGTTTGTTTATCGAAGCCGGATAATATCCATGGTACATGGTTCTTGGGTTATATATTCAGCAACCACCGTTGATTTATGGAGCTCTCCTAGAAATCTATTGATTGTTTATCGAAGCCGGATAATATCCATGGGACATGGTTCTTGGGTTATATATTCAGCAACCACCGTTGATTTATGGATTAGGATATGGGGTCTCTCCTAGAAATCTACTGTTTGTTTATCGAAGCCGGATAATATCCATGGGACATGGTTCTTGGGTTATATATTCAGCAACCACCGTTGATTTATGGATTAGGATATGGGGTCTCTCCTAGAAATCTACTGTTTGTTTATCGAAGCCGGATAATATCCATGGGACATGGTTCTTGGGTTATATATTCAGCAACCACTGTTGATTTATGGATTAGGATATGGGGAATTAGACTAATTCGAAGTTTAAGAAAGTAATAACCATCACTAATCATGATTGCTGAAGTTAAGAATAATGCAACGGAAGAGAAATTGTAGAATTTTTTGTATATTTCTATGTCTACATAAAAAGAGCATATGGAGCTTGTTTATAGTTTTAATAGATGACTATCTAAAAAAATCAAATTAGATATGCATAATCAAAATAGATATGAAAAATCAAAGGAAATATCTTAAATATTTATAGAAGATAGATCAATATCTCCAATATCCCCTCAAATGCTAGGTGAGTCAAAACAAATTATCAGCTTGAGTTTGAAAAATAATCGCAACAATTTCTCGAAATCTTCGATCACCATGAAATCACATAAGAAATGGTCGAAACCACACTTGCGTAGCGTTGGGCATGGTGGATTCATGGCGTGGCTACACGTGGGGTGTGTGTGTTCACTCCAGGCTCCTGCTAATGATGAGATTTCAATATGTTGATCATATGATGATAGCGAGTTTTGTGATGGTATTGGCTTCTTGAAATGAGAAGTGCAAAGACGAGAATAGGAGGCTAACGGCATGCATCTTTTATGGTCAACTTTGCTGTTGGAATAGTAACATGACCAATATGAATAGTGTGGCTATTTCTTTGTTGAGCAAGAGTTACCGTGCGAAGACACGTGTTAACAATGCATGTATATTTCTATGTTTATATAGAAAAGAGTACATCGAATCTATCTATAGGTTTTATTAGATGACAATCTAAGGAAATTAGCTAAACCTTGCTAAATGGATTGATATAGATTTGACTAACAAAGTCTACTAAAATTTGGGTTGTTCATTGGACGTGACAGGTGACAACAAACTCGATATTACTTAGACCTAAGCCCTCCTCAAAACCCTAGAACTTCGGGGGCTAATGACTTGCCACACACCAAATGATACAAGTGGAAAACTAAGTTAATCATATTCGAATATTCTAGTACACTCGATTTTGGGCTGTTCATTGCATGTGACAAGTGACACCAAACTCGATATTAATTGGCTAAAAAATTAAATAAAATAAAATAAAAACTCGATATTAATTAGACCTAAGCCTTAGCAATTACAGTTGTTAGGTTCATTCAATCAATCTCTCTCCCCTTCCCTAGAAAAGTGTGGATTTGACATGTACGATTTAGACCTAAGCCTTAGCAATTATGGTTGTTACGTTCAATCAATCTCTCTCTCTCCCCCTCCCCCCGAGAAAAGTGTGGAGTTAACATGTGCGATGGTCGGTCATACTGTTCCTTTCAATGACAAGAAGTCTAGTGTTTGTTTATCGGAGCCGGATAATATCCATGGGACATAGTATTCAGCAACCACCGTTGATTTATGGATTAGGATATGGGGAATTAGACTAATTCGAAGTTTAAGAAAGTAATAACTATCACTAATCATGATTACTGAAGTTAAGAATAATACAACGGAAGAGAAAATGGGGAGTTTTTTGTATATTTCTATGTCTGCATAAAAAAAGCATCTGGAGCTTGTTTATAGTTTTAATAGATGACTATCTTAATCAAAATAGATATGGAAAATCAGAGAAAATATCTTAAATATTTATAGAAGATAGATAAATTATCTCCTATATTCCCTCAAATGCTAGGTGAGTCGAAACCAATTATCAACTTGAGTTTGAAAAATAATCCCAACAACTTCTCGAAATCTTCAATCACCATGAAATCACATAGGACATGGTCGAAACCAGACTTGCGTAGTGTCGGGCATGGTGGATTCATGGCATGGCTACACGCAGGGTGTGTGTGTTCGCTCCAGGCTTCTGCTAATGATGAGATTTCAATATGTTGATCGTCCGATGACAGCGAGTTTGGTGATGGTGTTGGCTTCTTGAAATGAGAAGTGCAAAGACGAGAATAGGAGGCTAATAGCATGCATCTTTTACGGTCAACTTTGCTGTTGGAATAGTAACATGACCAATATGAATAGCGTGGCTATTTCTTTGTTGAGCAAGAGTTACCGTGCGAAGACTTTTGTGGGGGTGCTTCTCCCCCTTTTTCCTCTCTGACTAAACAATGATAAATGAGAAGAAAAAGCGCACGGCCCGGTCCCATCTCTTTGAAATCATTGAGAGGCGTTCATCAATGGTGGGGGTTTGTCCCTCCATTGTTTCAGCTAGCCAATAGTAACCGTGCCCCAGTGGCCACCCTTCCAACATGGAAGGGGGAGGTGAGGGGTTCAAATCCCCACCTTCCGGGGGATGGGATAGAGTGACGCGTAAGTTTGAGCGTGGGTTGCGACTCCCACGCCCGCAAGCGGGCACAAGTCTGCGAGTGAGTGTAGAGTAGGAATAGAGTAGAGACCGACCAAAAAAAAAAAAAAATAGTAACCGTATTAATTATAATTATATCGATGTAAAAGTCTTTCGTCCGCATCATTTAATGGGCCTCGTCTAATTATTTTCCATTTTTTGTGGGGTCGGTGGAGCTAAATCCCAACGCCCATCTCATAAATAATAATAAATTTTGAGGGGATATTGCCCAATTAATATTAAATCTATAATGATTAATTCAAACTGTTTGATTTAGTTAATTTAATCATAAATATTTTAATATTTTTCCACTATTTATCATCTTGACTAATTGAAACCGAGAAATGCTAACATGGAGTTCAATCGTCCTACATGCCACGTTTGCATTTTTAGGTCAAAAATTGATCGGAAGATTTACATTGGAAAATCATCAAAAGGTTTAGGATTGCATTGACAAAATTGGAAAATCTATAATTGAATTAGCATCCACACAAAAGATTTAAGATTAATTGGATAATTCTTTCGAAATTTGCCGTCTCAAGATTTTCTCCAACAAAGAAACCCACCACCAAATCAAAGCCTAATTACATAAAGAATATACAAATTACGTTCTTTGCGCTATACTTTTCCATCATGATATGAATCACACCTATAAAGAAAGTCAGTATTGTGGCGGGAATGCGAGATCGGACCCTCCTCAATTTCGGCTTTGACGAAAAGAGGGCTTGCAACTATCGTGGAATCCACTCAACGTAAACCCTAAAATTTCAACCGTGCGTTCGTGGCCGAGCAAGAATTCAGTTCGACCTGCTCTAATTCAAAACTAAAGTTTGGTTTGCTCATGAAAGCTTTATGAACAAGCAATATGACTCTACGTATCAATATTTATTGACTTATTGGTTTTAAGAAATATCAGACATTTCATTAAGAAATTGGAAAATTTTGCAATAGGGAAAAAGTCACAAACAAGTTGAAAATCTTATTAGGAACCTTATAAAACTATTAAAAATCTTATCATTTACACAGTACGTAGCATTATCTATGTGTTTTAATAATGTGGGTCGAGTTGGTCTAGATTGGGTACGGACTTGATTAGATTTGAGTCTCTAAATTTCTAAATACACATAGATTAGTCAATATAGATCAAATGCATCGATTTGGGTCGGATTATTTTTAATTCACGTATGTGTCGTGTCTATATTAGTGACTTAGCACAAGGTCAAAGGGCCTCGTTGCCAACTAATAAATTTTTATGCAGCTTTTCACGGTCTAGCTTGTGGGCTCTATGGACCCGCGATGGCAGTTGCATCTTAGGTCCGCGGCATTTCTAAGCTCATACCCACGTCTCTTTAATAAAACAAAATATAAATATGGGTTCATCATAGGTTTGCGATGATGCACCACTTTACTAACATGCAAATCAGATAGTTTTTGTCGGAAAAATATAGTTTCGAATCAATAAACCAATCAAATTGGACTTAAAAGTGTAATATCACTTTTTTTAAGGATTTATTTCCCTTACAATATTGTTAATGGTCACCAACAAATATCCGCCAAGATAAAACAAAATCTCAAATGAGAAAATTAAATAGAAATTCCAGTATATCTCAAGGGTTTCTCTAGGAAACAATTAAAAAGATGGTTACAGTTTTAAAAAGAATACTCGAAAAATGATTTCATTCTCGTTCATGCCAAAAACTAACATAGATGTATGTATGTATGTATGTATATATGTATGTATGTATGTATGTAAATCAGTCTTAAAGAACATAAGTAACTCTGAACAAAAAGTTGCAAAATAAATAAAGGTATTCCTTCGAAAGAAGTTACAAAATGAACAAATATAACCTTTCAGGAAAGATTGCAAACTAAACAAATATAACCTTCGGGAAATGTTGCAAATTGAATAAGTATAATTTTCAAAGGTTGTCTTGAAAAGACACATGTAAAAAAATTCAAAATAATAAAAATAACATTTTTTTAATAAATAAAATTCCAATTTTTCATAATTTCCAAAAAATATTTAATAAACAAAAAATAATCTTTCAACTAATAAAGGTTAATAAGATGACTATAAGAAATAAAATAAAATTAAAGTGGTTAGTGCTAATTAAATTGTGGACACACAAACATGTCAAGTGCTAAACGCACTTAATAATCGCGCATCTACATGCACGTACTGTGGGGTCTAGCCCAAAACCCAACCTTTTTTTAAAAAAATAATAGAAAGAGACTCTTACTTATAAATTGATCCATCTCCTCTCAACTTTCCTACGTGGGACAAGCAAAACACATTTGTTTTGTTTTACAGACAAATATCCAACAGTTTTGGACGCCGGGACCCCTAGAGTACGAGACACTTAAGTGTCAAAAGTTACGAAAGTGACACTTAAGTGCCAAAATCGGAGCAAAATGGATCACTTAAGTGCCGATCTATCCAAAATGCTTATGTGGCGATTTTCTAGCAAAGCAAGTGTAAAATGGCATTGTTTTGGTACTGACGTGGTAAAAAGATAATATAAAAATTAATTAATTTAAATTTAAATTTAAATTTATTTTAAAAAAAAAAAAAAAGAAGAAGAAGAGGAAAAGGGGGAGGCAGGAGGACTGAGCCCTCAGGCCTGCCACCGCTGCCTCCCCGCCACCGTCGAGAAGGGCCGGTGACGATGGGGAGAGGGTCAATCGGGGTCGCCAGGCCGGGGGTCGACAACCTTGACCGACCAGCGGCAAAGACCCGCGAGCCCTCGCTAGATCTGGGTGAGGGCTCGCGACCCTCGCCCAGATTCAGCAAGGGTCAGCGACTCGGCCGAGTGAGGGCCACAGCCCTTTGTTGCCGGCCCTTCCTAGCAGTAGCGGTAGCTGAGGGCTCGACCCTCAGCCGCCTCCCCCTTTTCCTTTTTTATTTTTTTATTTTTTTAATTTTGTTTATTTTTTTTAATATTAAAAAATTTTATTTTTAAATATTTTTAATTTAATTTAATTAATTTTTGTATTATTTTTTTATCTCGTCAGCATCCAAACAATGCCATTTTTGCATTATTTGGCAACATCAGCGTGCAAAACGGTGTCGTTTTGCACTTATTTCGCTGGAAATTGCGCACGTTAACATTTTGACTAAAATTTGGTTGGAGTGGCACTTAAGTGATCCATTTCTCTTCAAATGTGGCACTTAAGTATCACTTTCGTAACTTTTGACACTTAAGTGTCCCTTTGTGCCAAATTATAGCACTTAAAGCGATCTTTTGCCAACAGTTTTGTATTGCATATCTTTTTTTTGTTTTCCTTTATTTAAATATGCATGCCATGTGATGCAATGACGTAAAAAAAAAAAACCTAACTAACATGCATAAAATTAAATTATCATGGATACTTCAATATAAGCAAATGCCAATACCTTAGTCTAAACTTCAAAATGACGAACGACATGCATACTAAGATATATGAAATGAACATGAACATGAACCAATGCAATAATGTAATAATTAAAGATATTCAAGATATTTTGGATGTCCTGGATATCTTATTGATTAATTGTAATTGATATTATAATATCTCTAAGATTGGCAATGGCCATTAGAACTTAGGTCCCCTAGATTTTTAAGCTCATACCCACATCTTATACATTTTGTGTAGGCTCAAATAGCTTCCTCTAGAGTTGCACCTAGACATTGATCGGGCAACCATTGAGGACTTAATCACAAGTCACTTCCAGTTATGGAAGGTGAAAAAATTTATATGTATGTTATCGCCGTGTAAATTCAGAACATTCAAATAAGATATTATTCAATGAGATAATTATAGGTTTTTCGTCAATGTTGTGATATATGATGATGTAGGCAATAAGGTTCGTATTTGATGAAGGTCTATACTAAATTTAATCAACTCAATCAATCAAACCCGATTCTTGAGGAACTCCCCAACACTACATTATGCCCCAGAATTTCATAAAATTACATATTCAAGGCCTTAAAAAACAAAATCATCATCTTTGATTTAGTCAACGTTTTGAGTACAACATGCAATTTTTCTAATTTAATTAATCATCAAACATATCTCTTTTGATATTTATATAGCAATTTAGATTCATCTCATGTCAAGTTATAAGATCTTAGAATGTAATTGCACAGTACAAACACTGTCCAAGGGATGGGATTGTTCGAAGGCACGTTAAGTAAAAGGAAAAGACCATTTGATCTGCTAACGCCACCAACCACTTTCCAGAAAGACATTTTTTTTAGATTGTATGGTAATGGCAATCTCTACAACATAGGTCAATGGTGCAGCTTTCGATCTGCCCGACCTAGTGGTTTGACTTGTGCACAGATCTGAAGTCAATGAGACTTCAAAATTACATGTAGTGAAAGAATCTCAGGTCTTCAGCGAAGCCAAAGTGTTGCCAGCATACTAACCCATTGCACTAGTTGAGTTTCCCCAGGTTCAAGGATTTTAGTGTTTATGCTTCTCTTGGTGCCTTCTCAGGTGGCCCATCCCATATCTAAATTGGTTGGATAAGTGCTTCCATGTGTCGCGCGCACAGCCTTCTTCTTACCCTTAGGGAGCACCTCGATTTTAAATGCGTTAGAATTCTTACCTTTAGGGAGGACCTCAATTTTAAATGTCTTCCAAACAGTGGACGTTTATCGCCATGACGTCTGCAGGACATCATTCAGGGTATATTGCTCTTGAGTTAGGCGTAGGGGTTTCGCCAAGGAAGGGATGTCAGCATCGCCTTATGGCAGGTGATCACCTACTATTACACTGCATTTTCTAATAATCATCTGGTTATTGCATCTCGTTGTTGTTGTAGTCGTGGATTTATTGTTTTTCTCTAGTGGCAGGAGCACATAGAGAGTTTCCCGCATCTCGAGATAGTAAAAGAATCAAAGTGCCATTGCCAACTGGAGGTATCGACTTGCCATTTGAGAAACGGATTGAGGTCTATTGTAAGATTCAAAATGGTGTGAGAATCACGAATACATAGTGAGAGTTTGTTAGAAAGTGCAAAATTTTTTTAGTTTTTTGAAAGAGTGAGAATTTGTAAGAGGAATGAAGATGAAAATAAGAAGAGGGAGGCCTCTAATTTATAGGTTTTTTTTTTTTTGTTTAAATATCTTGGTCAGAGTATCAGTTGCCAACCAACGGCTGCGGCATCTAGGGCCCGATCAGTGGAAAGGCCGAGTCCAATTTTCATAAGGCGTAGAATTAGACCAAGGTGAATCTCCACTCTACATGAGCTAATCCCTTAACTTTCACATGCAGGAGATCCAGACACAACCTCAGGGTTATACGGAAAGACGTCAAGCTTAGGTCGGGCAGCGGCCCGAAAGCAAAAGGATAACAGGTCTAATCCGATATAGGTCTAAACATATCAGATTGTACCATGTGGCCGGCGACCCGTTGTCCATTCCTAACAACGTCTTAAAGTCATTTCTTTACTATTAATATTATTAAAAATCTCGAATCGATACATTTATACCACAATTATCATAAACTAATTTTTATGTTAGAAGACTCCCAAATTAGTACATCATTACCACATTTACTTCAAATTAGTATATGCGTGCCACATTTACCCCAAATAATTTTGTTATGTCACAAACAATTCTAAACCGGTATATTTATGTCACATTTACCCTAAATTGGTACATTTGTGTAGCGTTTATACCAAAAATTTCAAAATTTTCCCAATTTAAGATATATCGATACTAGCCTTTTTTTTTAAAAATGGATCTTATTATCCTCAACAACTCTCCTGCTTTAATATATCATCTCGAGTAGTTCAATTTAATGCTCGTGGGGGAACCAAACGGTCACCATATCTGCAGCTCTCCCAAGTTCGAAATCGATTCTCTCTCTCTCTCTCTCTCCCGATCAATCAGCGATTTTGCATATTCTTGCCTGTCTAAACCCTACTCGCGTCCCAGGAACCTCCCCCGGCCATGGCGAACTGTACGCCGTTGCCGGCGACTCCTGGCTGTGAAGAGCCGAGCCCCATCAGGCACGTCCTCTGCGTGACGCGGGACGAGGACGTCAAGCGGTTCGAAGAGACCGAGGACTGCTTCATCCTGGGTTTCGACCCGTTCGAGCGTATCTCCAGGTTCTCCCTGTCGATGACGGAGGCTGGCGCGACCGACGATCGCGGCGATGGGTCCAAGGACGTCGTCGTCATTGCTGAGAAAGGACAGGCAAGTTCGTACTTTTATCGGGCGAACTTGTCCTTTTTTAGTCGTTTGCTTCGTTTTCGTACTAAACCGTGAATTTCTCTGTTTGGTTATGCCTTTGCCATAAAGACTGTTTATGTTTTCGTGGGTTTCACGTTTCGACGAAGGTGGTCTCCATGTTTGTTCTGTTTCGCTTGTGGAGGAGAACTGAGAAGCATAACGTATGTTGGAGAATCGTTGGAATACTGATCTAGCAATGAAAATACTTGAGTAAAGTAGAACTTGACATGAGTAATGCACTGTATAGTTTAACTCGAGGTGCTCATTAGCTTTGTTTGGTGTACTTTAGCCTGTTGAACTTGTTCAGAATTGGGGATTACTGGGTGACTAATCGAAACCGATAGCACCAAGAGAAGGGAGAGGAAACTAAAAGAATATTTTGAGAAATTTATATGAGCTCTTGACTCGGATACCATTTTGATTTGAGCGCCTAATTGACAATTTCAAAAGTTCAACTCATCAGAGAGCATTGTGGTATGTGTCTTCCGTTTCTTCCTTTTATGGTTGAGAAAGGGGTGGTATCTTTATATGTAGTTGTTATCCCTATTAGTGGAAGTCGAGAACAGATTTAATCGATCATGTAGACTGGACTTCAAGTTTGTAGTGTCGGGGAAGCAATCACAATTTTCTAAATGCAGTTATGATGATGATGATCTTATCTCGCTTCAACTATAGCTTATTTGTAAGTTGCATGTCATATTATTTGGTCCCCAGGATTCTATGCAAGTATCTTTCGAAGCAGTTTTCGTATTACTAATTCTTTTCTCAAGTCATAATGATTAAACGCTCTTGATTGCTGGTTGCTGCTGATGATTATGGACAGGTGGCTTGCAGAGACTTCCCGCACTCGAGGCATCTTTGTCAGAAATTTCCTTTTGCAACTACGCCTCATGAAAGACACTGCGAGCTGGTACTAACCGCACATGAATTTCACCACCTGATGATTGTTCTCAATATCGAGTCTCAAAATTTGTACTTTTAATTGAACTATGGAGGCAATCCTAACTAGGTGCATTTTTCCTTCTCTTTCATGCAGTGTTACTGCTATATATGCGATTCAGCTGCTCCATGTAAGAGGTGGTTCAAGAGAAACCATTATGATGCCACTGAGCACGACAATATGTGGAAGTCAAAGAGGAGGAGAAGATTGAGGGAAAAGAGAGGAAACAACAAGTGAAGGGCTCTTCACATTGTCTGTTTTCTTGCTAGTTCATGGTGAAACTGCTCGAAAGCATTGATGATCAATTCGTGCTCTGCACTTGTTGATCAGCTTATCATCTCCCTATTTTTGCGCTTGGTTTTGGCAACCTCCTGGAGTACAGGACAGCTTTTGGGATCAGGGAACTTCATTGTACAGTCATTTGATCCATGACAAAGTGAAAGGTCGAATTTCGTTATTTTGTGGGATCAAAATCGCTGTTAAAGTTAATTGTTTGCTTACAAATTTTTGAAAGTGGACATGCATGAGTTTGACTCATGAATTTGCTGAGTCGCTTCAGGTAAGCTAAATGGAGATTGGGAAAGCTAGTCATATGCTGTTATACTTGGTCCAACGGGCCCATGCCCGTCCGTGGCCTGTCTATTTGCCATGCCTAAAAACTAGAGTGCAAATATCCATAGGGAGAGGTGAGAAACTGTATGCTTGGAGAATTTAATATCATTCCGTCAAGATGGCGTAGTTGATTTTGTGCTCTCAAACTGCAAATCCTGCTGTTTTCTCAAGGTATTCTTTGCTTCCTAGTTCCTTTCGGAGCCTGTGTTAAATTTATATGCTCTCGAGTGCAGGTGAATGCAGTATATTTGGTGCGGTTTGGTGCTTAAACCAAATGAAACCACGTACATACCCTTTGAGAAAAGAAAAATCAAAACCAGATCAAAATGTGATGAATAGTTTCTCATTTGCGATTTTCATTCGATCTGAAGCCGAACTAAACCGTCCATTCTTCTTTCATCTTTTTCTCTCCTTTTTTTTTTTCCCCTTTTTTTTTTTTTTTTTTTTTTTTTGGGGGGGGGCGGCGGTGGGGCAGTAGTGGTAGTAGTTTCATGAGCTTAAACTCACTGGATAGTCTAGACGATGCATTCATTCCATGAAATAAACCAGAGTATACACTCACAACAATTCACAAATTCACAATGAATATCAAACCTTCTTCTTTAAAAAAAAAAAAAAAAAAAAAAAAAAAGAGCTATTTCATCTATAAATGACAAGAAAAATCAAAAGGCTATATACAATACAGTTTTGCGGTTTGGTTTGGTTATAACTTTCACATGAGTCTAGTTCTAGGTCAGCTTTTGAATCGTTTTTAACGAAAATGGTTTGGTTTGATTCAGCTTAACAATATGAACCAATGTTACTAATTCTCTTGAAAGTACTTATGCGGTTTCACTTTGAGCCTCCAGTGATTGGCAATAACAATTCTTGCATTTGCTATTCTAGTTTGATTATGCACCTGTTTAGCTTTTTTGGGTTTTAGAGTAATGATGTGCTCTCCGGAGAGAAAAAGAGAAAAAAGAGTCCATTACAGGCTGACTGCCTGAGGCTCAGAGTGGCATACATGTAGTTTTGTGAGAATTCAAGGGTATCATATTGTTGTTATACCTTTTTATACCCATTTATAATAGGCTAAATTGTTACATGTGTTAGCAATTTTGTAAATTGGTTAAAATGAATTTAAAATAATAAAATCTAAAATAATATGGGTGTTAAACGACTTCACAATCTATGACAAAAAAACAAGTTCACAATCTCCTTGTGACTCTCTCTCTCTCTCTCTCTCTCTCTCTCTCTCTCTCTCTCTCTTCATTCTCCCTCGCGCTCACTCACTTTATGTTTTCACTTCAATTTGGGTATAAAGTTTCCTACATTGGCTTAAGTATCAAAGTATTTTAGCAATATTGTGTTAGGTATGAATTGAGTTAAATATAAGTCACTAAATTTGTATTACATGAAAATTGATTAAAACATATTAAATGAATCAATTTCGATATGATCATTTTCGACCCAACCCGCTGATTTAGTGGGTCTAATTATTATGAGTGGTCCGGAGCAAATTGGACTCTGTTAAGGAAGAATAATCACTTTCCTCCCTTTAGAATAGGAAAAAACTAAAGCACGAGCACATCCTTATTGTTGAGGTCAAAAAAGACTTTACCCTACGTGAATTAAACATATTAGTTGATTTTCACTTTTCTTCTTTTTTATGACTTATTTACATTTTTTGAAGAATGGGCAACATTTGACGGAAAATTTTTGTCATCCTGAAAGTCAAATGCAAACGAGGGTTACTACAAAAGTGCAAACTCAATGAATAGAATATAACAAGATATGGCGAAATTCGAGATGGAGAATGAACTTAAAAAATAAATTGTAGTGTGTATCACGAACACATCTTGCCTTACTAAACAGACAACTAACGAACACATATTTATCATACCAAATCAAATATCGAGAAATGAGTCCATCGATAAAAAGGGGAATTGTTATACATTCGGCAGGCAACACAAGTCTCATTCTGCACAATATTAACCAAGCAATATAATATATGGCCGTCCACCAAGCATGGGTTCATGTGATACTAATGATGCGTTTGGTAATATTTATATTCCAGGAACAATTTTTTAACGAAAATAGTATTTTTTTTCTATTCTAGGGAACAATTTCTTAGTATAAGAACTCGTTTGGTAATCGCAAAAAATTTCTACTTTAGAAATAGAAACGTATTTGGTAACTTGTATAATTTTTTTTTATTTCTTTTAATTTTTTAATATTTTTATTATATTTTTTCTTTTTTTCTTCCTTCTTTCTTCTTTTTTTTTTTTTTCTTCTTTCTTCCTTTTGGCCAATTGCTAATCTTGGCCATGGTTGGCGACCGGCCGATAACCTCGCCGTGGCTAAGCGAGACTCGACCTCACCTTGGTTAGGCGAGCTCGAGCTCGCCCAGATCTGTCGAGGTCGAGCTCGCCTAGCCACCGGCGAGGCCGAGCCTCGTCGAACCATCGCCAGGTCAGCGTCACCCGGCGGTGGCTCGATGAGATTGACCATCACCGGTGGTTGGGCGAGCTCGACCTCACCAGATCTAGGCGAACTTGAGCCTCCCCGATCACCTCACCTCGCCGGAGGCCAGCAACGCTCCGGCGAAGTCACCAGCCATGGCTGAAGCCAACAACCAACCAAAAGGGAAAAAAAAAAAAGTGCTTTTCGGAATTGTTCCTAGGAACAAGAAACAACTTTTTCCTACTTTTTGTGTCTATTTCAAATTTGTTCTCGGGAATAAAAAAATAATTTTTTTATTCTAGGTTATCAAATGCGTTTCTGTTCTTTTTTTTGTTTTCCGGAATAAAAAAAAAAAGAAATTTGTGTTTCAGAAAATAGAAACGAAAATAAATAAACATGCCCTAAATACAAGAGATTGGCATGAGCTCAAGCTCAGAAACCGTAATTTATCCCATATAGACTGAGTTCCCATGTCATCACAAAAAGAGCGGGGGAAATAGATGAAACTGAATTAAGCAATTTAGTATATCGTATGTCGTTATACAACCGACCAAGCCTATGCTTTTGATTAAATAAGCACACTCATAGTACAAGACCGTCTTTTAGGTCCTGTGGCACGTTACATCAATCGAAAATCGGAACCTTGCAGAACTGAGTGGGCCGGAGTGGTTGGAAAAAGGCCGACCCGACCCGGTCGGAGGAAAACCCTTATCCGGGACCGCGCGCACGAGCAGGACAACTCTCGAGCAAGTAATCTCTCTCGCGACAGCAAAACCCTATCGCTTCGCTAGCATCGCTGTCCGGTCTCTCGGTAGCTAAGATGTCGCCCGCTCCGGTCGTGGAACCCGCCGAGCCCGAGACCGAGAAGGTCCCCGAGCCCGAGAAGAGGCCTCAGGTACTTCCGGGTTGTTCTTGAGCTCCGTCCGTCTACTGGGTGTGTGCGAAAGTTCGGGGGTTGGTGGGGGGTGGGTTCGGTTCGTTCAAAGTTCGTTGCTTTTTGTTGCAGGACGACGAACCCATTGTGGAGGACGTGAAGGACGACGACAAGGACGAGGAGGAGGACGACGAGGATGACGACGACGAGGACGACGACGATAAGGAAGATGGGGCTCAAGGTGGGTCTTTCTCTTCTTCTTCTTCTTTTATTCATTTCGCTTTACATTTTGGAAGCTGGTTGTGTGATTTCGCCCGGTTTTGGTTTTTGTAGTTGTGTGAAAGTTTGCTGATTTGTATACGGGCATTCGCTATTTTTCGTTGGGAGGATTAATTTGAATCAGGAGGGATTGTTTACGGGCAAATGGGATGGTACGGGGGAATTACGAGGTGTGACCTTTGGAGTGTGTTTAGTTTTTGTTGAGGTTGTGTTGCGGAGTTGATTTTTTAGATGAAGTTCTTGAATCCCAATGGTCTACTCTAGATTAGGTGGAGTAATGGAATTGCTATGTCCGCGGAAATCATTTTTGGTGTAGGATAATCCTGGTCATTCTTTCATCTCCAAAAGGGTGTCACTGCTGCGTATGTTGATTCAAATTTTTCATTTTCAACAGATAGCAATAACTGTGATGCTACGTTTATCTGTTTAACTGAATATGCGGATGTTTGCTACTTTAAGTTGTGGGAAAGACTGGGTGTGGTGATGGTCTGTTTCATTTGATATTTTGTAGTTTTAGTGTGTAATCCGTTGATAGAGAGGTTTCTGTTTTAGTTAGCACTCAACTCAGTAAACCACAGATGGATTTCATGATCTGAAACTTTTGCTTTTGGATTGGTTTGGTTAGTTCACTGTATGCAAACATACAATCACAAGTCTCGAATTCCTTTTGGGTTGGCAGAAGGCTGGTTCCTTTTGGTTTAGTATGTGAATGAGGAAGTTGTTTGTGTGGAGTATCATTGGATTTTATGTTTTGGCTCAAGTTTGTTGGTGCAGTTTTTGATCTCTGCAATGCATATACTTGCAGTCTGCTTGAGCTGTGCAGGATTTTTTACTGAAGCTTCTGGAAAATTCCAACAAAAGTATATTTCTATTTTATTTTGTCAGCTGCTGCTTTTGGATTTAAGAACTCAAACAACATGAATGGGCAGGTGCAAATGGGGGTTCGAAGCAGAGCAGAAGTGAGAAGAAGAGCCGCAAGGCTATGTTGAAGCTTGGCATGAAACCTGTAAGTGGTGTAAGCAGGGTCACCATCAAAAGAACCAAGAATGTGAGTGCTTTTTCTTTCAAATCTCTGTCATGCATTTGATACCTCATCCTTTATATAATTTAGCAAAAAACTAGAGCAACTCTGAATTGTGTGGGTCTCATTGATTATAGAGCACTAAATGGTGTCTAGTGGCTTTGGAAGATCCATTTATAGCTGACCTGAAAAAGTGGAGTGTCTTAGTTCATTATAGTTGAAATTGATTTGCATATATAAACAATGGCATGTTATTGAGAAATTCCTGGTGTTTCAGGTCCTATTCTTCATCTCAAATCCTGATGTCTTCAAGAGCCCTCACTCTGAGACTTATATCATATTTGGGGAGGCGAAGATCGAAGACTTGAGCTCACAACTGCAGACACAAGCTGCCCAGCAGTTCAGGATGCCCGACATGGGATCTGTGATGGGCAGGACAGACACTTCAGCCGCTGCCTCAGCAGCACAGGCTGATGAAGAAGAGGAAGAGATCGATGAGACTGGGGTTGAGCCTCGCGACATTGACTTGGTGATGACCCAGGCTGGAGTTTCGAGGAACAAGGCCGTGAAGGCTCTCAAGACGCACAATGGGGACATTGTTGGTGCTATCATGGAGCTTACTACCTAAACATGCTCCATCGGGGTTTGCTGCCTGGCCTTTTTTGGTGATGAGCTTTGAGAACTGGCTAGGTTATCTGAGTTGGGATTATTTGCAGCATTTATTCACTTTCTCTATCGGCTCTTTTATTCTTGAACTTGTAGAAGAGAAATTAAAACGAGGGCGTCTTGTCAACAATCCACTCGTATAACATGGCCGGACCTTATGCCTTTTTCAGCTTCTTTTAAGTTCTCTGAAAGTCATAAAGCGACCAGTTTATGTTACTGAGTAACCGTTGATCACGATGGCTCACTTTTCAGTCGCAAATAGCCTGACAGGTGATTACTTCATCGCTATGGGCGATTCAAACCGAACTCAAAACTGAAACCAAAGAGGTTCTGAGTAGGAATGCTATGATACTGTAATTGGTCTAACGATCACATTGAACGGCTTGGGTGTTGTTTGCACTATGGGTTGCTCCTTCGCTTTGGACTGAATTTATGCGAGAATAGTCAAGGTCAAAGTACTGATCACAGGACTTGATTCTCGCTTCGATAGGCAATTCCAGAGTTCTTTCTTGTCATTCTCCACGTTCAGATCAGACAAATATAAATGACAATGTATGGGTTTCTCCTACCTTATCAAGTGACTAATGGATGAAAAAACGTGCTCATCAAACTAGCGAAGATGTGTAAAAATAACAAATAGTAGCCTTAAAAGCGTCTTTGGCCGTCGACCCCAACGCAAGTAGTTCTGATTTCTGTGTCTTCGACCGTCCTTAGCAGTAATTGAGCCAAGCTCACTCTTGCACAAATTAAATATGCTGCCGGGTAGACACGACGCTTGAGCATGCCCAGTGGATCTTAGTTGAAAGCTGAGCTTATTTGATGTGCATGATGCATACAAATGCAACTTGTCTTATTTGAGCTCTATAAGAAGCAAAACACATGCAAGCACGACTTGTCTTCATTTAGCTGTAACACCGACAGAGCGTTTGAAAGCTATTTACAAGTTTGGAGATCAAAGAGTTCCACAAGAGCAATTCATGGGGTTTGACACGCAGTGTTCTACATAACATAGAGAGAAGCGATACAGATCCAGTAAATCATGGGTGATTATTCACATCTGAGGAACACTTACTCCTGAAGTCAAGATTTAAAATCTCTGCCCAGAATCTCCTCTTTCAGCACATACTCCCAGTCTGATGAGCAGTCCTGCCAGCCTGCAGAGAGAGGGTTTTTGAGCGAATCTTTTGCTCGAAAATGGGGTATTTGACTATCTTCAGCACCAGCCCGAGACTCCATTTTCAACTTGCCACCAGAAAGGTCAGTGCTTTCCTCTATCACTCTTTCTCTAGCAACTGGAAAGCTTTCTTCTTTAAGTGCGACCCCGATATCAACTGAACCTGGAGGAATCAGTGTCTGATTTTCAGAAAGTAAGCTCTCATCCCATCGTTTCGGGATTTTCAATCTGGCCATAACAGAAGCCTCTACGTCATCAGTGCAGCAGATTGCGCCTGTTACAGGAGAATTGAGAGAGATTTCAGGTGCGAGGCTACCGTTCTCTTTGGATGATCCGGCTGTCAATTCTGCAGTCCTGCTGAGATCAGGAGAAACTTTCAGAGGCCCTTGTTCCTCCACATTTGGAGTACTTTTAGTACTTGAGTTATGAGGCCGGCAACTTGGAGCTAAAAGGTCGGTGGTAGGATTGATTGTGCTGACCACAGTCAGACTCTGAACAGAGGCATTCAGCTTCTCAGGCTTTTCACAGCTCCTTGTCCCAGCCAACAATTTATCATCTTCATTTGATTGAACAGAGACTCCAATATCTGATGAATTCTCCGCATCGAAATTATTTTCAAAAGAATCTGCAACAAAACACCATTAATTATGAGAATGTTAAAGAGTTTTTTCTCTGATAAATGAATCTGCTTGGCCATGCAAATTAGATGTGTTAAGCAACTTAAGTCCGAACCTTTCACTTCATTGGACCCGGAATTATCCATCTCGATCCTCATACGATTGAAGCGAGCCTTGTAATTCATGGAACATAGAGTAGCCTCTGCCTCAAGCCACAAATTCTTAAATAAGCGTATTTGTGGCTGCGAATCATCCTTAACCTGAAAGTTCTCACTGAGAATCTTCTTGATAGCCTGCAAGGTTATCCACAACAAATTTACTCAGTTTCTATTGATCCATTAGCTTATAGTTCCAACCTTTCCATGGCAAGGGGTTACAGAGTATTAAAAGAAGTACCTCGGTCACGGCATCATCTTTGTTTATCAGGGCATTACCCCCACAGGAGGAAAGTTCGGAAGAACTTTCAACCTCACTATCAAGCCCAGCATCTTGCCTCTTCTTGTCAAAGGCACAGTGATTGTCAAGCTGACCCTTAATATTTACAGAAAATGCACTGGCAAGAGGAGGCATATTTACAGAAGATTCACTCTGTGGGAAAAGAACCCAGTTATCCTTTTTCTGCAGAAAACAACCTACCTAGAATGCTATAACTCAAAACTAGATATTCACGAATAGGCAGAAGAAAAAAAATAAATCAATAAACCAGATCAAAGAAACATGTTAAAAAAGGACTAGCAATTGTAGATGATATCCTGCCAAAGGTAGCTTCAATTCGTATTATGAATCAACATGTAGGTGTAGTTCACTTCTAACATCACAACGTGCATATTTAACTGCCACAACTTTTTAGTTATTACAGTGTTGTTTCATCTAGCAGGTAGAAAAAGGAGATGGTACTCATACCCTACAGATAAAGCCATCTCTTCACCATGTCATCATCTTCCTGTTTCATTGTCTATCCAATTCTTGATTAATACTCTTAAGTATATTTGTCATGATAGATCTATCTTGACAATATGCTTAATTAATCAGAAAAGGCTACTGAGGTAGTAAATAGGCCTGTGCCGCAAATCTCTTCATAGTTAAAGGCCCTTCTAGAATATGGTGCAGCACAATGTGAGAGAGAAAACATGCATTCGAATTTCCCAAGTCCCAATTATTCAGAATTCCGTTGAGGCAGACTATTACCTGCTGTCTGAAAGCCAAAAGATCATCACCTTCATTACATGAAATTATGAAAAGGAACTAGCAAGGGGATATCAAATGCTTCAAGATATAATTCTAGATTCATGAGAAGATTATCACCTAAAGTTCAAAAGGCTAAATTATTTTCATTGGCATGTTGGTTATCATCCAATTTGAGATTACCACCATCCACATTTTGCCATTAAAAGAGTGGCTTTTCATGCTCTGGCAATTTTAGCATCAACTAATGTTAGGTAAGAAACTGAAAAAGAAGCAGTGAGATAAACAAAATTACCATGTCAAGATCAGGTGATGCTCCTAAACCTTTGCATGTGTCTACCTCAGAATTATGTATTTTGGGTTGTGTGGTCATCTGCTCAACATTCTTTGATGAACATGCACAAAGATTATCGATCACCTTTTGAATGACATCAGTGTCTCTTTCCTTTAAGTCGCATGCACCACTTAAACATGAATAGAGAAGTAACTCTGACAGATTGTGCATAGTTGAAACTAGCATCTGTCCATCTATATTTGGGATTACTGATCCCCTATCCCATTTGGCAATCCCAGGAGAATTATCTACTGCATTGGTTGATTCCAACACATGCTTCATAGAAAGGAGCAACCCTTCCGGTGGATCCATTTTCAAAGAATCATTTCCATTTGTACCCACATCAGAGACATGATGGGTGGGCATGTGCCACTTGTCAGAAGTCACATCACCTTCTCCTGAACTCTGCTGCGTGGGATGAGAAGGTTTAGCACTAGAATCACCAATTGATTCTTGGCACGTCATGCAATGTCCAGTAGATTCCTCGACTTCATTAGAAAACAGAACATGTCTTGAATCACTCGAGCAAATATCCTCATTATCATTGGATCCTCCCTCTCTGCCTGAAGGATTAACAAAGGCATGCAGCACTGAGGGTGACACTGAACCTCTGTTACTACACCCACCTCTGTAGAGTACTTTTCCTGCACTTGGTTTATCAGAGGAGACCTTAGGAGGATATAAGGTATTGCCAAATATTCGAAGGTCCTGTAGCAGATTAAAACCACTTAGTTCAGGTTCCTCCCCGGGCTTTGAGCATGCAATTGCTTTTTTCCAGCAAGGAGAGTCCACAGCGTGTTCAAACTGATGTAAACCCACAGAGGGGCTCTCAGCAGAATTCAAGGCATGATTACCCTTAGATGGCAAATTAAATCTGTCTAATGTTACATGAGGATTTCTGGATCCAGATTTGGCACCAGTGTGCTTTTCAGCACATTGCAGAGTACGATTATGCTCCAGTGCTAAATAGGATTGATCCGATGTCAAAGGATCTTTACATCCCAAATCTGCCCCAGCTAAATGATGAAATGCATATTTAGATTTGCTATTTGATCGGTCTTCATCTTCAAGATGGTATGGTTCCTCAAAGGTAAAATCACTTCTTCCTAGCTGGACCCCTACATCTGCACTATCAAACTGTGATTCACTTCCACAAGCTCGCACGAATGGAAGCTTGTTTACACTAGATAGCAGAATGCTAGCATAGCGCTCATTAGCACAGTCTCTACCATCCTTGTGATCTCCTGTAGAAACTTCAGCAGCTTGAGAGCTAAAGCCATCAACTGGGGATACCATGGTGTGTGCAAGCAAAGGTTTCACATCGCAATTCCCATCATTCCTGCTAGAATCATGCTGTGACACACTTTTCCCAAGAGTGGTACCATCAAGCCCTGGCTTGCTTCCCAAAGCTTGCACGGACTGAGGCTCATTTACATTAGACAAAATACTGCGAGCATAGAGCTCGTTAGCACTATTCTTGTGATCTCTGATAGAAACTTCACCAGTTCGAGGGCTAAAACCATCATTTGGGAATCCCATTATGGTTGGAGGCAACAATTTGGCAACAGAGTCCCCATAATTCATGCTAGAACCATGCTGTAGCACACCTTCCCCAAGACTGGTGCCGTTAAGCTGTGGCTTGCTTCCAAAAGCTTGCACAGACCAAGGCTTATTCACATTAGACAGTAAAATGCCAGCATAGAGCTCATTAGCACAATCTCTACCATTTTCGTGATCTCCTATAGAGGCTTCACCAGTTTGAGACCTAAAACCGTCAATTGGATATCCCATTGTAGGTGCAGGCATAGATTTCACTACAGAGTTACCACCACTCACAAATGAACCCTGCTGTAGCACACCTTTCCCAAGATCAGTGCCATCAAGCAGTAATTCACTACCAGAAGCTAACAGGGACTGAGGCTCATTTACACTGGACAGCATAGCGCCAGCATAGTACTCATTAACACTGTGTATACCTTTCTTATGACCTCCTAATGAAACTTCACCAGTTCCTGGGACAAATCCATCAGCTGGAGGTCCCATCTGGGGTGCAGCAAAAGATTCCGAAATCATATTCCCACCATTCACACTTGAAACATGATTTGACACAACATTTTCATCTATATGAGCATATGGCCACTGTTTCTTCCCAAGATTCGAAGATAACTCTGGCATTGCTGCCTGAGGATATGTTTCATGAAATACTCTAGGCAAATCCAAGCTTGATGATGCTGGATGAAAAAAACATATAAGGATAACGTCAGAGACTGAGTAAGCATAATCTTGGTTTGGCAAGCAAGAAATCACTTACCATCCACATGTTTTCCACTTATAAATCCACCATGCTTTTCCCAACTCAAAAGATCATCACTATGAGAAGCTCCTGCATGTGTACTCAAACCATTAGATGCATGATGAAGTCCTCAAGAACACAAAGAGGAAAGAACATATAATCAGATCTCTCTGCTTTCTTAACTTCATTTGAGCTTCCATTAGTAATCATAGTCTGTTCACATAACTAATTTAATTCAAACCAGAGCACAGAAAAAACACTATTAAACTTTAAATGTATCAGCATATGAACAGCATGCACGAAAGAGATCAGCGCATGAAGAACCGTGTGTGACAATATTATAACATTATTATCAGAAAAAGAAGAAAAGAATGAGCATGAGCATACCTCCGTTTGTACAAGTTTCAGTCATTAATGGAGCCGCAATAGGCCTCTTCAAGCAGTAACTCCCACCTATATCCTCAATTTTACCATAATATCTAAGTGCCTGCTCATTCCAAAGGCCACTTGATTCAGCTGTACCTCCCAAACTCACACTTTTGCTTTGATCATCACGAGGCAACTTATCCAAATTCGCATCAAAAGGAGAAGATATTCTGCCATAGTCGCACTGAGTAGCCAGCCCTGAGGGATCACCCTGAACTACCCCGGACGACGCATAAATGGAGTAACACGCGTCGCTTTCCGTGACGGCACTTCTCGAGCCATCAGAACGTCGGCCGAACTTTTCATCCCCTCCAACATCGGCAGGGTTCCATGAAAGTAAAGGGGTACTTTCTCCATTAACAGTCTCCAAACCCGAGTAACCGTAAGTCCCAACATCGAACTCCGGGTTCGACGCGGGAAACCAATCGGTTCTTGCGTTAGGAGGGCACGGATTCGGCCAGGCGCCGTGCGAAGAATCCGCGGGCCCCTGATCGAACGGCGGCGGCTGAACAGAATCCACATAGAACGGCGGCAACGAATTGGGATACGGGTCCAGCTGGGGGATCGCGAAAGGCTGCGCGAACGCCGACAAGTTCGACGTCGACGAGCACGACCCTCTATTTCCAGTCCAATTACTCATCGTTTAACAGATGATCAGGGAGGGGGAGCCAACCGATCAAAACCCACAAGAAATCTGCGGCAAAGGAACGATCTTTTCACGACCAACCAAGCAAACAAAACAAACAACGATTCATTCAAGCGACGAACGCGACCACCGACACCATAAAGCGCGAAGTAAAGTCCCGATTCTCCGGCCGAATTACCAGCTAAAAAAGAGACCATGGAAACGGAGGCGAAGGGATGAAAAATACCGGAGAGAGGAGAGATGGAGAGCTCCCCGATGGCGGGCGGAAGCTGCGAAGGAGAAGCAAAAGAGTTTGCGTCGTCTCCACTGCACGAAGAAAACGCCCTCTTCCTCCTCTTCTTTCTCCGCTCGTGCCGTGTAGTGCAGGATCAGCAGCATAGCTGAGGGCGCCACCCGGAATTACAAAAATGGCCCTCTGGTCTGGATGGAACACTTGGCGCCAGTTCGTGCCGCAGAATTTTGGCACGCTTTCCTGCCTTCGTAAGCGCGAACTAGTTTATTGTTTTAAAATCGACGTCAGCTTGAGAAATGACCGTTTATTCATTATAATCTTGCAAATAAATGGCAATAAACAAAAAAAAAAATATCACCTTTTAATCCATATAATTAACTACTGGGATTCGTCTCAGTGGCCACCCTTCCAATATGGAAGGGGGAGGTGAGGGGTTCAAATCCCCACCTTCTCAGAGAGGGATAGGGTAGGGACGTGTAAATTTCAGGAGTGGGTTTCGACTCCGCAAAAGTCTGAGAGTGAGTGTAAAGTAGGAATAGAGTAGAGACCAAAAAAAAATCCATATAATTCTTTTTTGGATTAATACCAAAAAGAAGACCTTAAACGAATAATTTATGACAAATTTTTTCCAAATTAATTTTTTCATCACCAAAATTTCAAAATAGATACACTTATAACAAATTCATCCTCTATTAATTTTCATTAAATCAAATTAATCACGTGTCATCAAACTCAACAATTTGACGATAAATTAAATAAAAATTAACAGATTGTAAGTTTATTAGGAAAGTGCCAATTTGGGGTTGTTTATTATATGATATTAATCCTTAATTTAAATCTATATGAGCATGAAAATAATCGCTTATTAATAATATTCCTGAAAAGAAAATAACAGTAAACAAAAATCATCTTTGTATCCATATTCATAATTTTTTTTGGGTAAGTAAGTTACTTTATTACCCCCTAAAACCAAGATCGTGATGGGTGGACTGATCTCGTGGACATGCCCTACCATTAGTCACATCTCCAATCCAACTCCATGTGCAAAAGCAAATGCAGCACAAAACGTCATAACACCAGTCCAACCACATGTTCAAGATCAAAACACAGCAGAACTCCATCTCCATTCCTGTCGAAAAAGTTCGATCTGCTACATCAGGAGAGACCCAATGCCCCCAATTTTCATCGATCTGCGTATCGCGGCTTTCCTCCCGGCATAAGATAGACATCGCATGGTCAACGAATTCATTCGAGAGGTGACATTATCCACAAGTGGTTTGCAATCTTTTATCACTTAAATTTTCCAGAAATCAAGGGAAGACCAAGACATTTCACTGGGAATGGCCATTTTGGAATCCACTCAAAGCACCACCTCTTCTGCATATTGACCTTCATGACCTGCCAAATGCAACTCTAACGTTTTTGTGGATTAAGCCCTGAGGCCAGACATTTGCTTGCCTAATGCTTCTCATTCAGTGAATCCTTGCCGCCCTTAAAAGTGATCTCCAAATCATCCGCAGAATCCAACTGAGAGAGCTTGACGTGTGAATAAAGAGGATGAAACTTGACTTTGCTTTATTCAACTGCAGCATCTGCCATTCGAGAAAGTATCCCCCATGACAATAACAAAGAGGCATTGTCTCCAAACCCTTTTTGCCTTTAAAGAAGCCTTGAAGATGTCCATTTTTAGGGAGATGGAGAAATGAGGCCTGGGAATACAAGCTTTTATCTGTTTCCAAATTGATTAGGAAACTGCTAGATTTCCCTTACTGCAAGGACAGATTTCCAGCTGATAGACTCAAATGCCTTCATGAGATCAGCTTTGCTAATTTCTCTTTTGGAAACAATATCCCTAGGCAAGTTCCTGTCAATTCATGAGCCAGATTAGCATTATCACATAAGCTCCTGCCTTCAACAAAGGCGGCTTGTTTACAACTTATAAATTGATGAAGTAATACATTTAATTTATCAGCAGTTACTTCTTTCTTACATTTCGCAAAATCGTATCATCGAGGTCTTTTTCCATAATTAATCTTTTTTTTTTTTGCTACAAAAATATTTTATGAATATTGGAATAACTTTGATTCGGTAAGATTTTCGGATATCATTTTCTTAAAATGGAAAATAGTAACATGCAAAAGTGGAAAAAGAAATATCATTCTTTTATGATAATAATTAATAACCTGCTATTTACGAGAATATCCTATGCCTTCTTGATATAAACTTGGAAATATGAGTGTTATGCTATGAACACACAATGATTGTCTTGTAATAGAAATGCACTGAAAATCTTCAATGACATGAATTAGATTGATTGATTTCAGGTTATATGAGTTGAGCTCAATATCGCATTGACAATCAATTGGTTTTGCGAAGTGATACTACTTTGGCAAGAATACAATCAACTCACAGCTAATATTATCACTCTTGTGGAGAGTGTTTGTAGAAACCTACTCTCCAATCTGATTATACACTTGACGGTCCATCTAACCTTAGACGTGCCCCCACCAAGTGGGCTTAAAGTCAAATTCGGATCGTCCTAGACTATGGCATTTAAGGATAAAATCCGACCCTACTCGATTCACCCATTGCAGGCTGTCTTTATTGATCGCGTTTGCTTCATTTGCAGCATCACTTGGTAGACCTACTAATCCTAATGTATTAATTATCGAAGCGACTTAGGTTTAGGACACGCTAAATTAGCTTTCTGGAATAATCTATCAATGCCAAAGTACGGATTCAGCCTTTAACCTGACCAGCAGAATGTTTCGTAACGCAATGACAGCAAGTCAACACATCAGGCAAAGCAAAAGCTAATCTGAACTAGAACCATCGCGTGATCCAACAACCAAAGCAAAACGAATTTCTTCCATGGATTTTGCTGCTCCACTTAGAGTACGACAGCAGCCTCCTGAACCGACCATTTCTTGATATCCTCCCCTTAAAGATCACTCCTGCGTATACACGCAAATTGTGCAGCAGAAAAGAGCGAAAACATCGACATGAACCCAGAAGAGAACAAATGAAAATGACTATAAGTATATTGTTATGGAAAGAGCAGAACACGAAGCATGAATCCCAGCAAATGAGTTGCATCATAAAGGTCACAAACTGATCGATTCACTGTACATTTGGATTGTCCCGTACTCACTGCATCGCCCACTTCTTCCTCGCACACTGGCGACGGCAATGAAAGAACAAACGAATGCCCCCTCACCCAGAAATTCTTCTTAAAATAAGCACAACATCACTCAAAAATAAACAAGGAAGGAAGATCCCGAAGCATCTGGAAGGGATCTCCTGGCTGCACTGCCACCGCCAAGATGGCTGGCCCACCCCAGCGGCAACAGCTGCTCCGCCAGCCTCGCCACTGCCAAGGCATACTCCCCCAGCAGCTCCGCCGCAATCACCACCGTCATCATCCTCTCTCTCACTCTCTCTCTCTCAGTCGGTCGCTGCCGTATCTCGGAAAAGTTTGAACGTTAGTATAATGTGGATGACATAGATGCAGCCATTTTTATAAGAAAACGAAGAACACCCTATCTCTCTCTCTCTCTCTCTCTCTCTCTCTCTCTCTCTCTCTCTCTCTCTGGCTTTACGTGTGGGGTACTTCGGTTTCGGATGATATAATATATGTTGTGAATTATGCGATGTAATGGCTTTTGTTATAAGGTGTGCTTGTGCTTATTTAGCTTACGCGCTAACTGTCATCATTAAAGCTTCATGGAATCACGTGGTTTTTCTTCGATCCGACTTGGAAGGACACCATCCCGGCTGACATGGCGTCGGCCGATTGGCTGTCTCGGTGGGAATGGAGCGAGGACGACTAGGAGGAGGAGCGGCTAAGGCCGAGGAGGCTAAGGAAGGAAGCACGCGCATTTTCCTATGGCGGATGTTTTGGCTTTGTCGGACCGAGTCGAAGAATAATGTGACGTAATAAATTATAAGAACCAAAGAGTAAAATATGAAATCCATAAATTAGTCGACCCTAATAAGAAAATTGGAAGAAATAAAAATAGAAAGGAGACGACATGTGATCTGCTATTTGAGCACTCACGAGTGTTTCTGTCTATATCTTCTTAGGTGGGACAAAGTTCAAAGTTGGTCCTTATCAACTACAAGTGGAGCAGTATAAAATTGACGCAACATGAAACACGAATTACAAAGAGAAAATTAGAATATGACACGATATCATGCATTAATTTAATATATTAATTGAGATAAATTTGACATTTTTTACTGTGATTTAATTACTTGGCACGTAGAATTCAATCAATACTGAGATGTTTTAGGTCGACACGAATTGACCTAAATTACAAATACGATTATGACATATTAACACAAATTGTCAACCCTGATTAGGAATTATCACATGAACATTAATTTTCTTTTGGGGAGAAAATTATGACCTAAATTTTTGCTGGTTGTGAAATAACAATCAATTATTAGTCAACTATTTGTACCTCTATGTGCGCCATTTTTTATAAAACACGCTCTCTCTTTTTTTTTTTTAAGTAAAACGAATTTAAACAAATAGAAACTGCCGACCTTATTTTACTCGGTCAAAAGTACTTTGATTAGTAATCATTTCTCTTGTCCTATTATTCAGTCATCCTTCATATATATCTCGAGTACTTATTATATTACCTCGAATTCATGTTTTCTGAAATATCTTCGTTCTCTTATCAAATCTAAGTAAACGGCAAGAAATTTCAATTGCAAGGTACCGACATTTTTAGAAGTTTATATAAGTTACTTAAAGTGAGTTTGGTAACGTTTATTAAAAAATTATTCCGGAAAACAAAAATATAAAAAACCATTTCTCGCTCCAAGGAATAATTTTTTAACGAAAAAAACGCGTTTAAGAACTACACAAAATTTATGTTCCTAGAATAAAAAAAGAACAGAAACACATTTCTAAAACTTGTATAATTTTTTTGTTTCTTTTAATTTTTTAATATTTTTATTTCATTTTTCCTTTTTCTTTTTCCTTTTTTTTTTTTTTTTTTTCTTTTTCTTTTTCCTTTTTTCCTTTTGGCCGGTTGCCAACCTTGGCCATGGCTGGCGAACGAGGGCCGGCGACCTCACCTAGCCACGGTGAGGGTCACCGACCCCCGGCGAGGAGCTCGCCTAGCCAAGGCGAGGCCGAGCCTCGTCAAGGGCCGGCGACGCTCCGACGAGGTCGTCGGCCCTCGACGGCAAAAGAAGAAGAAAAGAAAGAGAAGGAAAAATAGGAGAGAGAAAAATTGTTTCTTGGAAGTATTCCCTGGGAGTATTCCCGAGAACAAGAAATAATTTTTTCTTATTTCTTGTTTCTGTTTCAAATCAGTTTATGTGAACAAAAGTGTAAACAAACGCATTTATGTTTTTTTTTTTTTTTGTTCCCCGGAACAAAAGAACAGAAATTGTGTTCCAGGGAAAAAAGAACACAAACAAACAGGTCCTTAGTCTCGTAATTTATCTACATTAAAAAATAATTTAAGATAACTTCAAACGTCATCATTTATAAATCATATTACGATACACCAATTTTTACCCCACTTTCTACAACCAATGCAAATCATTCATACACATCCATGCCCATATCAAATGTTTTTAATGCCATACATCACATAACAAAAAGGAACATTAGATGCATCGAATAAAGTTGAGTACAGGAAAATAGTGATGCCGAACTTACCATGACTATTGATTATCTAATTTATGCGCACACACACAAAATGTATATAAGCGTAATTCATTCACCTAGCTTCATTTAATAAGAGGCGCAAGAACTATCAATCGGACCACAAGTCACATGCATTTCGAGCATACATAATATCCATCACGCACCTTGCTTTATGTCATCCGTTGGCTAAAGACATTTATGCATGAAATGTAGGCCCAATATAGCCATGATTATCTGAACATGGCCAATTGCTTTTTACGAGTCTCTATGGCTACAATTTGTTGAGCTTACCCGTTGGCATTACTCGCATTTGAGGGGTCAATGCGGTGGGAGAGAAGTACCTCTTTTTGCCCATCTTGCCTAACCAAAAAAATATTCATATAAATTTGGGAAATTAGGCAGCATGAGGACCATATGATTCTAGAAAAAGAGAGTAGGAAAAAAAAATTAGAAGTACCTTCTGGGACCAAAATGATTGAGCAAGCTAGTCATATATAATTGATGTAGGACATTCAGCACGTTGAGTTATCTATTGGAAATCATGGTATGCAAAATCGGCTCTTTCTTCACTAGAAGTGTGTAACAAATTGGTTATATCCAAGAACAAGACTAGACCACCCAAAAAACAAGTTTAGGAATTAGTTCCTTTTGAAACCAATCTAGGTGTAGGTTTCAAGTGTATACTCACCCAAGAACTAGATCAGACCACTCAATTTTGAAATCAGTTTCGGAACCAGTTTTATAAACTAAAAAGCCAAAGTTATAATTTCTTTTTCTCCTTAATTCTAATCTCAGTACTCATTTGTTCTTCATTTATGCTTAGAACTCCTCACCAGTCTTTTCTCTTTCCCTATTTTTTTTTTTTTGGATGAATGGGGAATGGAGTTTTATAAATTATGTTTTATATTATGTGTTTAGACTTTTTATCATTTATAATTGTACATGACTACATATTCATCTTATAAATTGTTATTTTTGGTAGATAGGGATTTATGTTTTTAATCTTTTTCTTTGAATCGTTTTATTACTCATAAGCTCTTATGATTTTGCTATAAAAATGACCAAAGGAACAAAAAAAGAAAACAAGTTGTTAGGTAGACCCTAGAATCATACCAAAAAAATAGGATAGGCTTTAGATTCAGTTCAAACAAATAGGGTAGCTTCCAGAGGGTTCTAACTCTGGAACCTATCCATCCTTGAATCAATCACCCCTTCTCTTCATCAAGCATACTAACTATGATGATCTCGTAAGTAAAATGGGTCAATTTGATTAAAGTCTCGTATCTCTAGAAGGTCATTTTCGCTAGTCGATCTCTTTTTCAACGTCCCTTACTCTTATCTTCTTGTTGACCCCGTCTATTATGATTGATGGAATAACAATAGTGAGTTGAACTTATTCTTTCGTTTGAATTGGTGTCTTATTTCCATATCTTGAAACTCAAGGAAAGTGCTTCAATCGATTGGACCCTCCCCGCCTAGACCATTCACCCTGAGGCGGGCGGAAAAGGTCGATGCATAGCCAACTCTTATTTATCCATGGACAAGCCACCTATATGAAAAGGCGATTGTCAAAAAGAGAAGCCATCAGATAAAAAGTAAGTAAAATTACTCGAATGTTCTTGGAAAACTTGTCCACACGATGTACATGTACGTCCCTAGCCGGGACGAGACTCATAAATGCCCAGTAAGCAGCCCCAAGAAGGAATCCATCGTGTCCACGCAGCAGTGAAGGAGCGGTGGACGCTTTTGGACCTTTCGGGGAACGGAAGCGTGACGTCATCGTCGGTCCAGAGCTTTGATCTTTTGCGGGCCCAATGAGCCCAAGCAATGAATGCTCAAGCCGTGGCTACAACCGAAGCCGTACAGCTGTAGTTTCGGCCCAATAACATGGGCCCAATCACGAGCGCAATGATTTGTCTCAGCCTGGGGAGTATAATTATGACGTCACTCAAAAGTAAAGTTTGGGGACAACATCATTCGCGGCTCTTGGGTTGACTATTCCGCTGAAACGTGGAACATGATCCCGAAACAGAGGCACCATCATGAAAATCCGAAGGCTCTTTAGGTTTCCTTAATTTCAAGGGAAATTTAATATTTCTAAAAATTATTTTTTAAGAAGTTATTTTTCAAAAGAAAAAAACATCAGATTTGTCGGTGTTTTGCTAAATTTAAAAATTAAATCGAAATTCCCTCATATTGAAAAGAAAAGTTAATTTTATTTTCCTAAAGACACATCTACTACTTGTATGATATAAGGAATACCTAACCACCAAAATCCCAATTGCAAGACCTAGGGTTTCTTGAGCCTAGCCACTAGGAACCTAAGCACTAGCACTAGGAGCCAAGCATAGATACTGGGATCTTAGGTCTAACCTCAGAAACTAGGGCTTAGCCTTTGTGGACTCGAGCACAATCACTAACATATTGAGTCCAAGAGCTAGTAACATGAGTGCAGGAACTAATGATCTAGGAACGGCTACTAGCGACCTAGGCATGGTTGCCAAGGACTTTGGCACAAACACTAGGTACCTCTGTAAAGCTAGCCTTGGGCCATAGTATAGAAATAGGGTACTTAGGCACAACTATCAAGGATCATACTGCAACATTGAGATTTTGGGCCTACCCTCAGTGAACTCAAGATCAAGTACTAATGACTTAGATATGAGAGTGAAGTACCCAAGCATATGTCATCTGAGACCTAGGCATGGGCACCAAGTCTTGAACTTGGCCTTTGTGGACTTGGCTCGAGCACTCAACTGAGTCCTAATCTCAGGCGCCAACGACTTAGGTGTTTGAGCTAAATACTCAAGCATGGCAATTAAAGACCATGTCACTAACACTGGGCTAAGCTTAAGTGGACCAGAGCCCAAGCATCGTTGATGTTGGCACAAGAGTTGACCACCCAAGCATGACTATTAGGACTCAAGCATGGGCATTAGGGTCTCGAGCACAACTTCTATGGACCCAAGCCCAAGCGTCTAACTAGGGACCTAAGGTTGTGAAAGCTAGGTACTAAGGCATAGTCATCAACTAGCCAGTCACAAGTTTTAGGGTCTCATGCACAACCTTCAAGCACCTAAGCCGTTAAGACTCAAGCATGGGCATAGATCCTCAGCATAGCCTCTATAGACTTTGGCTCAAGTGTTGGATTAGGGGTCTAAGCTTAGATGCTAGTGACTTGGATGTTAAAGCCAAGTACCAAGGCACGGCCACCGGAGACCTAATCATGGGTACCAAGGTCTTGTGCACAACCTCCATGGACCTAAGCTTGAGCACTAGGGACTTAGGCATGAGAACTAGGTACTAGTGCATTTCCATTAGGGACCGGGGCATGCGCATTGAGATCTTGAGCCCAACCTTTGTAGATTTAAGCCTAGTCTCAATAGATTTGGGCTTGGCCACACATGACTTGTGCACAAAAGCCAAGTACCAAGCAAGGCCATCAACTATCTTGCCACAAGCACTATGGTCCAAAGGCCGACTTTGTTGACTTGGGTTAACCTTGAAAGACCCAAGCCCAAGAGTTAGTGACTTGGGCGCAGGAGCCAGGACTCGAGCATGGTCATCAAGGATCCAAGTGTCACGGTCCGTGAATCCTCCCGTACTCGTGACACTTGTGAGTAGCGCTTGGGGTTATCTGGTGAAGAGTATGAGGCAGAAGGGTAGAACACAACTGGTCCGTGGGAGTGGCGTCATGACGGTTGGTGCTAGGAGTTCTAGGATAGAAGGATTACATCACTTAGGAGCTCAAGACGGGGTAGGCCTCCCGTGCACAAACCGGGTCGGGAGCCGATGCCGCTCTCCCGACGAGGCCATGGCGGGCGCCGAAACCGGTTGTCGTCCCTAAAAGAGAACTATTTGCCTTACTCGATGGACTAGACGCCCGAGCGAAGGCGGGCGTGGTAGGATCTCGCACGAAGAATCATTCACCGTATCATTCGTGGAACAGCTAAAGAAAGGGCGGCTCGGCGAATTCCGCTCGCTAGGCGCCCGCGGGTCGTTCCGAGGCCAAGGAAACTCTCGGCCCGTGACAAGTGGTATCGAGCGGGAATCCCTCCGGTAAGCAAGTTGAGCAAGTCGGAGAATCGGACTCCTCGCTTATGTGCGGGTCAAGTAGATAAGTCCTAGTGGATGGGTCTTGGGACGAGTCGACTTCTCGTCGAGCGGAATGCGAGTTAGAGAAGAACCGAACCCTTGCCGAATGGGGATAACGTTCTGGATCGATCGGTGAATTTGAAGAAGAGATCTACTGCTGTGTTTTCAACAAGAAAAGAACCTCCATTGGTCTGCTTTGGGGTCAAAGATGCTTTGTTTAGGCTGGAATAGTGCTTTGCCAAAAGATGCGGTTGGCGAAAAATGCCACACTTGCCGGAAAGCGCGGGTGACGAAATGGCCGAACGGCGGAGATCAAAAGAAGCCACCAATGGAGAAGAACCCGTTTTGTTGGGCGAGCGTGACCGTTCGATGTGAATTCCCAAAAGTGGCACATCAATGGTTAATTTACGCTAGGAAGCGACGGAGCGAGAGATCGCAACGAGGGCGTTGCGGGTGAGTGGGGGAGAATGTCACGGTCCGTGAATCCTCCCGTACTCGTGACACTTGTGAGTAGCGCTTGGGGTTATCTGGTGAAGAGTATGAGGCAGAAGGGTAGAACACAACTGGTCCGTGGGAGTGGCGTCATGACGGTTGGTCTGCTAGGAGTTCTAGGATAGAAGGATTACATCACTTAGGAGCTCAAGACGGGGTAGGCCTCCCGTGCACAAACCGGTCGGGAGCCGATGCCGCTCTCCCGACGAGGCCATGGCGGCCGAAACCGGTTGTCGTCCCTAAAAGAGAACTGCCGCCTTACTCGATGGACTAGACGCCCGAGCGAAGGCTGGGCGTGGTAGATCTCGCACGAAGAATCATTCACCGTATCATTCGTGGAACAATGACTAAAGAAAGGGCTGGCCTGGCGAATTCCGCTCGCTAGGCGCCCGCGGGTCGTTTCCGAGGCCAAGGAAACTCTCGGCCCGTGACACAAGCACTTAACTCCTGGTTTTCAAGCCTTGCCTCCATGGACCCAATCCCTGACACTGGTGACTTAGGCATTGGAGCCGAGAACCCAAGCACGGGAGCCGAGGTCTTCGGCTCAACCTGGAGGTACCTAGGCCCAACCTTTGTGAACTTAGGCTTGCCTGACCGCCAAGGAAGTAATCATGGGCTTGATGGCTGTCAGGGATGAGCACTAAGGTCTCAAGCATAACCGACAACAACTCAAACACAAGAACCTGGGTCCCAAGCCTAGCCTATGTGGACCCAAGTATAGGCATCAGGTTTTCGGTGCCTAAGTACCAAGGACTCTATTCAAAGCACTACTGTATAGTCTCATTATAAAAAAATGATTTTTGATTCTTGAAAGATGAAGTCATTTTTCTAAAATTTAAGTGTAAGTTTTTCATTGGTTTATGTTTTTAAGTGATTCAAACGTCTACTCTTTTTGACAGAAAATTTTCCCGCAAGAAAAATATACCCTCAAGAGGATCTTGGTAATTGGCTTTGTATAAGATTCCACGAAAGGAGAACCGTTTGAGGAATTTGGCTATAGACTATAGTATGGAATGATTCGTGCTCATTCGTGAAAAGCATAGATAGTGGAGACAAATAAAGAAAAGGTGATTCTACGATACGTAGGCCGGCAAATTCGGATAAAATTCATTGTCTAAATTGCTATCTCTCGTCGATACTTATTAGATCCTCAACGCTCGCTTCAAATGTGAGAAAAGTTCGTGCCAGTGAGATGAAGTCCGAGGTTGGCGGTGCTGTTATCCAGATTAAGAGGACTAATAAATGGTCAGAGCCATTCCACAGAAAGCTAGATACACATGATTCGGAAAAGCGATTTCGACCCGAATCCCTGTCTGCTGGGCGGTGCGCAAAAGAATAATTAACAAAATGATGGGCATAAACTCCATTCTATCATTTCTATGGCCCCTAATAAATTGATAACTATTCAAGAAAGACCTAGGAAAATCTTGACTTTGATTCATGGCCCCCCTAGACATGCAATTTCTCTTTAGGGGGCTCATATCAAATGGCATGTTAAACCAATTATGTTAATATCAATTCAATTTTAAATCTTTTAATTGTATCAATTTATTCCTAGACCTATTACATTTGGGCCAATTTACTTTGTTCAGCCAATTTTAGTTGGTAATTGCTGACCTGAACATTAACCGTCCTACGTGGCATTATTAATATTAATGTAGACAAATTTTATAATCTTTTTAATTTTCTTTTGAATTTTTTATTAGTTTTTTCTTTTGATTTTTATCACTTTTTTCATTGTGACCTCACCAGGCCACCATCAAATGCAATGAAAAAAATATATTTAAAAATAAAAAAGTTGTAAAATTTGTCCACGTCGACGCCAATCAGTATATGACACGACTGATGTTAACGCAAACAAATGTTATAATTTCTTAATTTTCTTCCAATTTTTTGTTGATTTTTCTTCTTCTTATTTTTATTATTTTTTTCATTGTGACCTCACCAAGCCACTGATGGCCACGATGAAAATATTTAAAAATAATCAAAAAGATAAGAAAAAAATGTAATATTTGTCTACGTCGTCTTGGTTGTATGTGATATAACCGACGCTAACGTAAAGAAATTTTTGTGATTTTTTAAATTTTCTAATGAATATTGTATCAATTTTTTTTTTTTCTTTTTATTATTTTTTTCATTTTGACCTCATCAGGCCACCGCCGGCCATAATGAAAAAATATATTTAAAAAAATTAAAAAAATCAGAAAAAAATTATAAAATTTGTTTATATTAACGTTGATTATATCACATAAAGAATGGGCATAAATGCATAGATTTATGATTAAATAAGTCTAATTAATAAACTTAGCACAAATATAATAGATTAAGAACATTTTTAATACTTTTTCCCTGCTAATAATCGCTATTGATTCTAAACGCCTGATCGGACAAACATCTTTCGCCAAAATTCTTCTTCGAATAATTCAAGATTTATTCCTCGCAAATGTTGTCTACCACTCATTGAGCCGCACCGAAAGACGTTCGGCCTCCCTAAAGTCACGACGGCCTGTTCCCGCTTTTGAGCAAACAGACAAAAGAAGACAAATGGCATGCGATGGATCGAGCGGTGGCGTGTCCTTTGACAATCCCAAACACGTCCACCTCCTTCCACGTCGGATCTGGGCCCCACCCGAGCTTTCTTCTGTCGCGTGACGTGGAATTATGTCCTTTTTGGCCCCATCAAGAAACTGACTCTCCGACCCACAAAAGAATAAAAAAGTGGGTGCCCACCACGTGGCCGTCCACGATTAGGCCCTGGCAAAATGAAAAAGGTTGCCTGTCAACTACAAAATTGAAAATTAGATTGCACGAATCTCTTTAAATCAGAAAATCATTTAATAATATTCGGGACGGAAATTCAAATTACACGGCACATGATTCGAATGGATATATAAATTTTCCTAAGTATGTAAAATGAATTGGTCATTGTGACAATAAAGTCTAAAAACTAATGTTATCATGATTTTACATTAATTGAACTTAGGGGAGCAGAATTTGCATAATAAAAGATTACTGTAATTTGTCAATCAAATCACGGCATCCGACAATTGAATTTCATTTATATTTTGTGATATCTAATGATAAATCATAAGGATACACTTGTTTTGTTGAATGTGGCAAGACAACCATGTCTTTGGTATTTATTAGATGATTGACTGGACACATCATTTGATCAATGAGAACATAGAAAATAAGTAGGAAGTTGAAATATCCTTTTTATGTTAGTATAATACGTCATGTGCTTTATACATTCACAATTTGTTATAATTTAAAAAAAAGAAAAAAGAGCATTTTCCGTAAATTCAGCAATATGTGAGAGGCGAAAGTTGTAGAAAGAATAGCATATTTACCTATATTCTTTATCAAAATAAGAGTATTTAACTAACAAGAACTAAGACACCTTATTCAAAGCTCGTTACTTCAAAAAACGTTCAACATACTTAATATTGCTAAATAAGATATGGGTACCCTTCTTATTGCAAGTGAATAATTTTGTTAGAGGGAAATGCATGTAGTTGGCTTTTTTTTAAGGATTCTTACTATGAATTAATGAATTGGAAATCCATGAAATGTCTCATTAACATGATGGATTGAGTAATTGTTACTCGAAATTGGATAGACGAGTCAATATATATATATATTCCTTTTGTGTCCTTGACATGTGCCATGTAACATTATTTTGCGTACCACAAATTATGATGTTTGTCGCATATCAAAGAGAAGCATTTGTTTGTTAATTTTATCCCATCTCCATTTGGGATGAAGGAAGATTGTATGAAATTGTGTGATCTGGGTGCCTTGTCGATATATGATTATGGTTTTCTCTTCCCAGGAAATTACACCTTGCTTTTTAATTGGACGAACCCCAATGAAAAGTAGAAGAATAATAGGAAAATAGGGTATGTTTGAACATCTATACCCAATAACAATATCATAATCCACACCATCTTTACAACTATCAAGTGCACACAAATACAAAAAAGGATTGCGTGCCATACCCATTATTTGGGACTTGATTATTCCTCTTCCCTACACACCCAACCATAAAGAAAATCAACAATCATATATTTTCAACTCAACCTCAACATATGTTGCAACTTATTTGAAATAATAATCGTCATCAAGAGATGCAGCATGCGTTCGGGTTCTCATCGCTGAAGAGCTGAGGAGGTGGCGGGAGACTCTCGATAATGTAAAGTGGTTGGTGATAATACACCAGCCTCCTCGTAACATCATCGTCATAAAGGAGCACATTTTCCACTCCCTCTCCTTCATTTTTCGCCTCTTCCGCTTTCTCTGCTTTCCCTTCCCCGGGCTTGTCATTTCCCTCTCCCTCTTTCTGCGGTTTCTCCTCCTCCTTTTTCTCTCCGCCGTTGTTTTCGTCCTTCTTCTCCTCCGGCTTCCCTTCTTCCGGCGGTTCGCCTCCCTCCTTTTTCTCCTCTAGCTTTTCCGGCTCCGGTGGGGGGACTATTTTGGCTTGCTTTTTGGTCCGTCTATAGACATAGTCGACAAGCTTGTTGGGGTCCATAGTCCCTGTCACCATGACCTTTCCCGAGCTGAACTCTGTTGCTGCCGTTTGAACCCCTGTTGATTAATAAAGAGCAAGTGAACACATCAAATAAGTAAAAAGATATAAATTTATAATACGATAGCTTGCCCACAAAAGGTGTATAATTTGCATCGCATTATTTAAGGATGACAAACAAATTTTTGGGAAATCCAATATGAACAAATGTTTCAGATTTACCTAAGTCTCACTTCTTCTTTTTTTTTATCTAATCTGATCATATTGTAATGATATCTATACGCATATGTTAGATCATACCTCTCATTTTGAGTATCTTCTTCTTGAGTTGCTCAGCACAACCTTCACAGTGCATGTTGACGCTTAGCTCCACAGTCACTAATCCATCAACCTGAAAAAAAAAAAAGAAAAAAACAAAACAAAAATAAAAACCAAAAAGCGTTAATTACAAAGAGAAATTACGACCCTTTTTCCCTTTTAGTTTGCACAATCTAATTTGGGTAATTAACTTTATATTTTCACCGTCAGTATGGATTAATCATGTGGTAATTTTTTATGATTAACTATCAAATCCAATGAGACCTGTGAAGTGACAATTTGGGGAAGTGGTTCGCCCTCTGCTGCCGGCTGTGGAGAAATCACGTCGACTCTTCGCTTGGTCTTTCTGGTGATTCTATTGCACACTGCTTGAGGTTCCACCGCTCCTTTTACAGTCACTTGGTTTTTGCCCATATCAATTTCAACTCTCTCAACTCCTGAAATTAAGGAAAAAAAAGGAAATAGATAAGAAAGAAGACAATGTGAGTACTAAAAATCCATTACTAGATCATAAAAGAACTGATATACCGCGAATAAACTCATTTTATTGCTGAATCATTAATTCGAGAATTTTGAAATTTGGACTATGGAAATAATAATAGTCTAATTTCGGGATTTTTACCTCGAATTTTCATGATGGACCTTTGGATTTTTTTGGCACATCCAGCACAGTGTAATTCCACCGACAAAATGAGGGGAGAAGGTGGCTTTGGCTCTTCCTCCTTCTCTTCTTGTTTCTCCTCCTTTTTCTCTTCCACTTTCGCTTCCTCCTTTTCTGAGGCCTTCTCCTCTGGCTTAGCCTCTACCTTTGCTTCTTCCTGATGAAGTATTTCACCAATAATTTAATACATTGGAAAATGAACTTGTCAAAACGATTTTCCGACTCAAAAATTCAAGACTACTACGTGTGGGAAAAACATAGGCGCAAATAGAATATTAATTAAGCTTCATAATCAAGTGATGTGTCCATAATTCAACGTACATGAGTTGAAGATAGGTGAAAAAAAAAAGACGATTAAGAATCCATACGCGCGATGAAACGAATCTATATTCATTTCAATGACCGTGACAAATTGAACCCAAACCTTTTTTGGATTTGCTAATCAACATAAAGCAATGTTCTTAAAAAGAGTTCTATTAGACAAAGAATGACACTATGCTTCATCAAAGGCAAAAGCATGCGAAGGAAATCAAAACCCAAAATCATCATCCCATCACCTGTTTGGCCTCTTCACCCATATCTTCTCTCCGAATGATGAACCCCCTCTTGCTTGAAGTAAGTAGTATAAATACCTAGAGAGAGTAACCTAGATATAGTTTAGACTTTCGGTTGACACAACGCAATTTGCAAAAGACAGGCTTATCTGGATTCCAAGGCACATGGAATGCCACTAGCAAGAATGTGCAAAGAATATCGATCCTCCTTAGTTTAATAATTCTTTTGGGATTCTCTTCATCTCCTCAAAGGCTGAAGGAGGTAGAAGTGGAGGGAGGAGTTAGTGAAGGCATGGTTTGCAATTTATAGGCAGAGAGAGAGAGAGAGAGAGAGAGAGAGAGAGAGAGAGAGAGAGAGTTTTCCACCGATTGGTAGATCTTTCATGAAAAGGTGGTGAAGGGTCACGCACATGTGTGGGTCATGTATGGACAATAGCAAGAAAAGCTAAACCTAATCAGTTTTTCCTTGCCAAAAGAATAGAAACATATTCTTAAGTGTTAAGCAATACAATTAGTCTGTCCCTTGGCCAAAAAGAGCTTATGGTTTAGGTCACATAACGTGGGAGTGCCGGACACCTCAAGTGCCAAAAACTTCGCATGAAATTATCCGCTTGTGCTAAGTTTCGGCACCTGCGCTATACTTCTGCACATAACATGGGATATGGAAGGTGCAAGAGTTGAATTCATGCTCGGTGGGTGGTGCACGATGCGAAATTTCAAGACTAATAGGTGCAAAATTTGAATCTCAAATAGAGTTTGATTAGGTACAATCATACCGTTTTATACATATGTTATCAAATGGGTCCTATCAATTACACGATATAATAAATCGTCCTTTTCCTCTCTCTTCTTTTTCTTTTTCTATGTAGCAAGTATCAACGAAGTGATTAGGCAGCTAGTGTTTATAGACAAATGATTTGATAGCTTTTTAGGTGACTTCAACGTATGGTATGGTTCGTCTTTGGCCAAAGGACGTTGTATGGTTTTGTGGATCTGTCTGCCTCTCGAGCTATATAACGGGGCCCCAGCTTTGATTAAGCGTGGAGTTGAAAAATGACAAGTACATATACAGACACGTCATATGGAAGAGTACATCATTATCATTACTGCTATGTTTGCCAACTTACTCAAAAGAAAATAAAATGTCGCCATCAAATACGTAAAGCTTTCTCGTTTGGTAACTTGAGCTGGGATTGTTGAAGCGTGGAGGTCGGGAAAAGCCAAGAAAGTATGGCGTGTGAATGACTCTGCATTGAAAGTTGATACCACATGTTTCCTTAACAAAAGAAAACTTATGTCAATTAAGTAAGCATTTTTAACCCCTTTTTCCCCTTTTCAGTTCTTTCTTCGTCGGCACTTTCAGGTCATCCGAAAGCTATGGCATTGGCTTTGTTAGTCTCTACCCACTTTCTCCATCCGAATTGATTTTTCACCACCTTACCCAACTGCATTAACCCACGAAATAGATTGATTTTGATACGGGGCACACATTTCCTTCTATTAAACTGATGGGTGATTTTAGGCGTACCAAACGCAGTTCAACAGATACGACCAATAAGATAGCGTAGTAAATTCAAGCCGAGCATTTGGTTAAGTGGACATAGTGATGCATTCAAGAAGAATTTGACACAATAACTTTGTTAATCTGTGGTGTAATCGAGTCTTTGTTACCGCTAATGTCTGTTGACAAACCCCTTTTAGCGAAATCTAAAATTCATCCTCCTCCCAAATTCTTTCCTTTCTTTTTAAAGGAAAATTTGCAAGAGCAAAGAAAATGGACGTGTAAGGCTAATACAGGAAAGGCAGACTTACAAAAGTCGAAGACAAAAAGACGTGTAAATGACTCAGCACGGGACGCCAATCAAACACTCCAACTTAGGCTGCTCAATATCCAGATCTGGTGAAGAAATATTCCAGCTGATCAGATGCAAAAGTCTCCAAAGAACGGCCACAGAAAAAGGTTGACCCTCCATTGATGGATCCTCACTTTTTCCTAATTATTTCTTTGCCAACCTCTCGTTTTCTTAATTAAATCAAGAGATTCTAAGGAAGGTGCATACTCGCCTCTTTGGTTTGGCATGGGCGGTCTGTGGAATCGAGATGGTTGCTTAGCCACTTAAGACATTAAACCACATCCTTTTCTTTAGAAAGTGATAGCAGGAGGCAACTATAGTCAAACTTCCCATAGACAATACTCCCCCTAGTACCGAATCACCCTCGAAGTTATTGGGCAACTATGCGAGTGGCTGGCAGGTATAGTTAGTTTGAGGATCGGTTTGCTAGAATTAAGGTCATAAGAAAACCCCTATAGGAAGAGAGGACACACGTTCAGGTGCCAAATGCAGGACCAAGCAGACTCAGGAGATCTACCTAATTTCATGAGGAATGAGGATGTCCTGCGTTAAATGTTTCTTTGCGAATTATATTCTCCAGCAGGACTAACTTCTCAATCATCGCCGAGGCGTCTTATGAGAGGATTGACAGCATATCAATCCTTTCGTTGACTGCAGGTGATACGATCAAAAGGCGACATCAATGGCAAGTCTCCAAATCAACGACAGAACAAACATTACCCCACGATATTCTGTTTGAGCCTTTATTTCATAAGTACATTACAGGATTAGGGGTTACAAGTACGGTAAACTCCATCTTTGCCTACTCACGTCATTCAATAAATTTCTTCACTGTACAGATGAATGCTGGTGCTCAGACAAATATACTTCTGCCAAAGCGGCATGTACCGCTGCTCCTATCGGGAGCACATCCTCATCAAGAAAAAAATAAGGGGAATGCGGGGAATGAACAGACCCCACGTCCTCATTTCCAATCCCAATGCTAAGCATGAATCCAGGAATCCGTTCTTGATAGAAGGAGAAATCTTCGCCCGCCATGACCTTCTTACCCACCCTGACATTTTCAGGACCCAACAGAAGCCTCCCGACCATCTCGACATGTAGTGTTAGGGCTTCGTCGTTCACAACAGCTGGATACGCTGGATATTCATCATCGTTCATGTCGACATAGGCTTTACATCTGTGCACAGCCGCCTGACCTTCAATGACCTGCAAAAGTTCTTTTTAAATGGAGGGAATGCCTAATAATGTCAACATGAATCAGCTAGCTTTGTGCAATTATTTACATAGCATTGCTTTTCTTGGAGTTGGAGGTTTTGTGGTGAGGTTATGTATTCACCATAAGCACTTAAAAAAGAATGAAGGAGATAACAAGTTGAGAGGTTTCTGGTTGCATCTACTGAGCAATGCAATTTTGAAGAAGAGTGTTCGAATAAAGACTGCCTTTGCATCTGAAGTAATGAAAGTGAAAAATGTACATATTATGATGCATACCTCAATCAATCTCCTCCGGAGTTGTTGCAGGCCTTCAGTGGTTAGACTCCTGAGCGTGCCACCAAATTCGACGACTGGAGGAATTATATTCAATCCACTCCCACCTCTAACATAAGTAACAGAAAGCACCTTCAAACAAAAGAAAATGATTGCATTAAATCCCCTGAAACATACTTTGACCAAGAACGGCATACTGAGTCACAGAAATAGTAGCTCCATGGCTGCCTCAAACAAAATGCGATCTGTCCACGAACCCAAAGCTATGGGATACGTGACTATGTAAAATAAAGCTGGTGACTGAAAGGCACTCTATGAATGAAGCTGATGCATGAGCTATAACTTACTAACTCATAATAGCAGAGAGGTTTTAAGATGAAAATGCATTGAAAATGTAGCTAGTACACAAAGTTCATGTCTGTAAAGCTCTTGTGAGGTCACATTGATGTGGAACGACAAGTTGATAAGATAAAGACGCATATGAGATAAGATTCATCGACAGTGTAGAACAGAGAAACTTGTAAAGGAAACATTCTTCATTCGTTGTTATGGCACAATTTTGGAGTGGGTGCATAACCCAGCTGATGAGGCTCTGAGCAAATCCATTTTAGCTAATCAACTACTGCAAAATTCTCTATAGTGTCGTGATGCAGAGGCTCTGAGCAAATTCATTTTAGCTAGTCAACTACTGCAAGATTCTTTACAATGTCATGATGCAGCATGCAGTGGAGTAAGCCAATTTTTTACATAACAGAGTCTCAAAGATACATACTTGACTGAGAAGCGGATCAGCTTCTCTTGAGACAAGCTGTTGAAGTGCCAAGATGGCAAATGAAGCAGCGAGTACCGGATCCACGCTATTATGAGGCGCTGCAGCATGCCCGCCTTTTCCTTCTATCTTAACTTTGAACATGCAGACAGCAGCTAAGTTCGGGCCAGAAAGTGAAGAAATGGTTCCTGTGGGCGTTGTATAATCATTATGCATAGCAAATATTGCTTCAGCATCACCCAGCGCACCTTCTTTGATCATGTGGGAAGCACCAGCTCCACCCTCTTCAGCGGGCTGGAAAATAAGCCTTACAGTCCCCTGACCAAGGTGAAGGATTCAAATTTCTATGTCCTTCTTACATAAGTAGTTAAGAAATTTCAACATAGATGACAAGATTTGAAAAGATGAGATAAATAAAGAAAAACAATTCTGTCACTGACAAACTTATACATTTGCATCATCATCGATATGAGAGTAATTGTAATGCAATCACCGTCCATAACAAAATCTGGCTGCTGGGAACATCCTTATAGTTATAGATCACGTCATTGTGCTGAAAAATTTGCACAATTAAGAATGTTACTTCCAGGTTTATCAGAGTTCCTGAAGTCCATAAGACTAAACCCATCAAGACAGAAGATAGAGATGAGCTGAATCTGGAAAAAGGAGTCCTAGCTAGTGTTGTCGTTTGGGTATTAGGCAATTGGTTTCACCAGATCTAAGTCAGTGCCACACTAGCTCTAAGCCTAACACTTTTAACTCAGGAGAGTCTTGTAGGTCGAATTGACATTTTCAAAGTTTTCAACTGCAAACCAGCTGACAGTAATTGAAGGGTGGCAATCTCGAGATAGTCCCCTGGCCTCTAAGTAGAGTACTCTTAAGTTGTCTCCTTAAAGAAGTCCAGTGCACAGAGCAAATAGCCAAGTACCCTGTTGTTGGCTCCCCGCAGAGAAATCTTACCCAATGCAGAGACTGGACTCAATTTGTGGGCTTCAATTTCTGAAAATTAAGGTTTGGTTATAGGGTGAAAGGGACACTAACAAAGTAATAAAGGCTCCAAACCCTAGAGAAGCGAACAATTTCTTTTACTTCTATAGTCTAAATGGCAAAGTAGGAAAAATGACAAGTAATGCCATTATATGCCACAAAATTTCAGTGCACACTACCGTCACAACTCTCACCAACTCTAATGAAAGACTGTCATTTGATTGACTGCAAGTAAACACTGACCTTAAGTTCATCTTTCCGTTGATTCAGTAATTTCGCAGCACCAAGAAGCATGGTGGTATGGGCGTCGTGCCCGCAAGCATGCATTTTGCCATCAATTTTGCTCTTGTGCTCCCACTCAACAAGTTCCTACACTCCCACAATTGACCAAACCTTTAAGCAAATCCACAGATAACACAAAAACAGAACGGCAAAAATGTAAAACGTTTGAAAGAAACAACCAGAACAAGATCTAATGAACTCGTCAAACACTTGCAGATAGTCATTATGCGGGCACCCATATAATTTATAACGTACACATTTCTTGACATACTTTCAAAGGTATCATTCACGTAATACTCGGAGACATTAGCTTTTAGGCGTTTCAATACAGCCAAAGCAGGGGATTACCACAGGAACAACAAGGAGGGACATACCACAAACCAAGATATCAAGATCTTAGCTTTTCGGCGTTGACCAGATCTCCGATACCATATTTGAATAAGAAAGTATACATCAAGCATATTTGTGGACGGGCAAAAGAACCAAGTACAGTCCTACCACGATCGATCGTGTCGGGACACCAGCGGGGGCTTCCTTTTTTTTTTTTTATTACCTGCAAAGGCAAGGCGTCCATGTCGGCCCGGAGAGCGACGACGGGCCGCGACCCGGACCCGACGACGGCGACGACGCCGGTGCCAGCGAGGGGGTAGGAGTAGGGGATGCCGAGCCGGTCGAGCTCGGCCCGGACGATCGCGCTGGTGTTGTGCTCCTCGAACCGGAGCTCCGGGTACTCGTGGATTCGCCTCCGGATGGAGGTGAGCCACGGCAGGTCCCGCTTGGCGGAGCCCAGGAGCTCGTCGGCGTAAGCCCGGTCGTAGCGGCCTTGGGCGGCGGTGGCGGTGGCGGCGGCGGCGCAACCGCAGCGGACGGCGAGGAGAAAAGCGGCGAGGAAGAGGAGGGCGAGGAGAGCGTGGCTCCTCGGCTGGCGAGCCATTGCCCGATTCGAGCTCGATGCTTCGAAGTCAGACAGTCAACAGAGCGAGACGGGGAGTTGGGAAGGTGGTGGGCGCACGAGATTTTTAATGATTAAATAATTTAAAGACCGTGATGGTACAGCAAAGGGGTGGTGGCGCAGTTGGCTAGCGCGTAGGTCTCATAGCTTAACGAGTTATCCTGAGGTCGAGAGTTCGAGCCTCTCTCACCCCATAGCTGTTTTTATTTTTTTCACTCGCGTTAATTGGCTACTTTTTATAGATAATCCTCTCCCGCTCACCTGCATCCAAACCCCTCGAAAAAGAAGGTTGGGTGGTAAAATGGTCCGATCAAAATTGACCAATTTCTACATAATACAAATTTAGTAATCCATAGCCAAACCTAATCTAAACCCAACTCATACTCGATTTAATTTATATTGTTTAAGTACTTTCATATTTATTCCAATTTTAGAAAACTCATACATACATTGAGATGAGACTGCAGAGTGAACGAGCTCCCAAATGTTTACTTCAATGTCGGAAAGGGAAGCAATGTTTAGAGGTAATGCCTAAAGATGGACTAATGGCCCTCAACTAAGTGCGAGCTCTCCCAAACCCTTATCTCATGCAATATTGTAATCATTTAAAGTTTCCATTTAGCCTATAACGAGAGTCGTCACAAGCCTAACCAAGTGAGATACAAGAATTTCATCGCACTTCCTATGCAACTAGAGATTAACTAGATTCATATACTTATTGTGCATATGGTAATATTTTTGTTCTCGAGAATAATTTCTATTTAAAACAACTTTTTCAATTTATGTTCTCTAGACAGTTTCTAAGCAAAATAACGGTAACCGCACAAAATTTATATTCTTAGAATAGAAATGCATTTGGCCCAACCTCAATTTTTCTTATGATTTAGAATTTTTTAAAAATATTTTTTAATAATTTTATTACATTTTCTCTTTTTCCTTTTTTCACTTCTTTCTCTAGCCAGTCGCCAAGGAGGTCGCCCATCACCAGTCATTGGCCATTGCCGAAGCCAACGACTAGCTAGAAGAAGAAGAATAGGAGAAAGAGAAAAGGAAAGAAAATAAATAAAATAAAATAAAAAATAGTTTGTGTTTGATTTTAAATTGTTCACGGTAACAAAGAAGTCTTTTTTTTTTTTTTTTACTTCTTAATTCTATTACACATCTATTCCCAAGAACAAATTTGTTCCCAGGAACAAAAAAGTACACAAACGGATTTCTATTCTAGAAAACAAAAAAAACAAAAAAAAAAGGTTAATATCCTAAAAAATCTCAAACTGGTACATATATGACAAATTTATCCCAACCTAATTTTTTGACCATGAAAAATCCCAAATTGATTCACATGTGATAAATTTACTCAAACTGACCATAAAAAACCTAAAACTAATATACTTGTGACAAATTTACCCAAACTAATTTATTCAACCGCCAAAAACTCTGAACCGATACATTTATGATAAATACACCCTTTGTTAAATTGGATTAATACTATTAAAAATAACAAAAATTGTATAACTGTGATAAACGGAGAGTAAAATCGCAAATTGATATACCAGTCAATCGTCACGTGTCATTCAATTTCGTAATTTGATAGTAAAATTTAACGGAAACTAACATGAGATAAATTTATCACAAGTGTACCAATTTCATGTAAATTTGTTAAAAGTGTACCAGTTTGGAGTTTTTTGTGACAAAAAAAAAATAGTTTTTAGTAAATTTGTTGCATGTATACCAGTTTGGAATTTTTTAAAATATTAACCAAAAAAAAGAAGAGAGAAACATGAGCAATGAGCATTACCAACTCACCCTTAATTATGCTAATGGTCTAATTAGACCTATATTAATTATGTGGGTTATGTCTAAGTAAATTATGAACCCATTTAATGCTCATATTATTTTGGGTTTTACCATTCTAAATCATTTATGACTCATTTATTGAATATGTTAAATTATATAACAACTGAACCCCTTAAATATAAATTAAGAAATTGATTTATGATCCATCTTGACAAACCTACCTACATTTTAGGTTTTGTCCACCGGGACGAAGAAACGTAACTCCTAATGCTAGAGCATCCAACTTAGCTCCATCGACAAAGTCAGCACCATCGATAATGATTCAAGCCCAGGTTGAATTTGGGCACAACATGATTCAATTAATCTAGGAATGAAAATATCAATGCAGAAAACTATCTATCATAAAACTAATTAAAAAGTTGTTGATTCACCAAATTCCTTGTCAATATCAAAGCCAAACAACAACCACATCGATAGGAGGCCATTCTAGACAATGTCCATAGATATTTGATGAACTCTTAAGGTGATTATTTTTTGGTCTAGGTTGGTGGACAAATTTTGACGATAGGAGGCACAAGAATCAAGAAAGCGAGTTCCCATGTCCTTAATTGCATCTCTAAGTTCCTAGGAGTAATTATTATATGTATGTAAGTTTCAAGAGTCAAAGCGCTAAGTTCCTAGGTCTTTATTATGCTTTCTAGTATTTGTATCCTTTAATGTTTGGTTAGTTCCAATGTCTACTTAATTGTGTCTATTTCCTATGTTGCAGTCATCTTATAAATTGAGGAGAGTTCTTAATTATAAAATATACGATTTTGATGAATGAAAATATATGAGATTTTCCTTTGTGTGAGCGAATATTGTTGGAAAGTGGATAGCTCCTATATCTGTTTCATTATCCATGGAGAGTATATTACTCCTCGGTGGTGAGCTAAAAAATACTTTATTCTCGACTATGGTTTTCCTTTAAGTATTGGTGGTGATCTTCTCCTATCTTTAAATCATTTACCCTTGACGGGTGGCTTGTCCTTTTAAGCCTTGGTGGTGAACTTCTTCTGTCCCAATTTTCTTCCTTAGTTGGTGGCCTGTCTTTTATACCTTGGCGGTAATTGTATTCTATCCTACGATTTTATTTACCCATCAACAACTATCTCCACACACACCATTTCCATACACTTCACCAAAAAATTCCCCCCCATCATGGATTCACTCGCCCACGCAAGCATCAACTCCAAAGAAACAAAAGACTTTTTCTTTCATTAGATTGCCCTCATTTCTCCAAATAAATATTGTGGAAAGTAAGTGAGACAAAGATTCTAGAACTTAAAAAAGGCGAGTCAAGCTTACGTAGCAAATTCAAAAAGAGTACTCGACTTTTGAAACTAAGGAGCCCCTTACACAAACTAGCCTAACTTCAAGTCATCTTGGCTTTCGGGGCTTGTAAAGCTTTGTCAAACCATCCTTATCCTAACCATCCATTAAAAAAAGATAACGTCGCTTGTGGGCGTTCTATACCGCATCGAGCCATGAAACTGTCAGCGGCGTCTACTTGAAGTCACAAACGCCTGGTGCATGAATTAGGAATGAGGAATTGTGCTTCGTAAAATTCTCCTGAACATTTTGTATCTGTCCATGAAGACACAAACGATTGAATTTACTATGAAAAGAGGCGTAGCTCCATACATCCGAATCCATGCATTCAATAATCCCCCCAGAAACTACCCTCTGTATATTGAGCATATCATGGCTTGTTTCTGTACAATTACAATCTGCAGTAGTCAGCCAGAACAAAACAAAACTCTCTCGCAACATAGAAAAAATAAAAAAGAAAAAATATCCCCTAAATCTCTCATGTACAGACTACGTATCACCTGTGGAATGTACAGGTATCTACTTCTCTGAATTATTCACGTATCTCTCTCTCCTTCCTTATTTCGCCGCTTCTATTGGCTTTCCCAAAATTGCATCGAGACCCATGGGAGCAAAACCCCGAAGGCTTCAAGATCCAGTATAATAACTACTCTCGAAAAATAAGTGGGTATAGGAAGTCATGGAGCAGAAATGTGACAACACACGAGGACTGATAAAGATGGTGAAGATATCTGAAAAATGGGTGAGGGAAATGATAAAAATGAAATGAGCTTCTCACTGGGTCCCTTAGTCCACTTAACGCATGGGTCTGAGATGCTCATGGATGGCAAAGAATACCGTGATCATGTCATAATTATATACCTTGGCATTAGGAGAATGTAATGATATGCCAACTCCAAGTAGTGAGCTAGACCAAGATCTTTCCACTCACTGGCCCTCGAGATCATATCTTATTCCTCGCATTGGACCCTAAATCCAAGGAGCCAGATGCACCAGACAAGTGTCAGGATATTAACTGTGAGCAAGGCATTTTTATAGGTGAGAACACCACAGTAAGTCGAGCATGATCGGAGAGAGAATAGTTTTCAGGCCACCTTCCTTTCTCCACTTCAGGTGGAAACAGAACTGCATTTTTCACACTGAAACCAATTGTTTGCTCCTTACACCCTTTTCCATCTTGAAACTTGCTTTTCTCTTCAGTCCTTTGCTCAGACCAAGAAGGGTTCCAGATTTGTTGCTGCATCACCACCATTTATCATAAACAATGCATTGGAAAACAAGGCAGGTGTATATTCATTTAGAGAGGACATAGTTCTTGAGACATTAAATTCATCAAGCATAGTCATTAAGAGATCTGCTCATTGGCTGAGCTCGGCCAGACCTGGGAAAACATGGGCAGGCCAGGCCAGCCGATTGGACCACAATTCTTCTTCTTATTTTTAAATGTTGTGGTTAACAAGAATTGATAGAAGTGGAAAAAGAAAAAAAAAAATGAAGAAAAATCTTAGGGATTTAGTTTTTCTCGAGTTTTTTACTATTTATCTCTATGATATTAGTATTTGAACTTTTTAAACAGTAAAGTAGTTAATAAAACGTAAATCTCTATTAACCAGCACAACGGCGGGGTGCACCTCACGGCACTTGCAGAGACCTGGTCCACCATCTAGCCCCACAGACCTAAAATTCAGCCAAGCCAATTTAGGGGCAGGCCCACGGGACACCCATCTGTTGATCAGGTCTCGTTATCAAGCAAACACTCTTGAAAGCATAAGCTGCAAATGCTTTTTCAATTATTCTCACAAGTGGACAACAATAGCGTAAAATAGTGAGATAAAAGCAAGTTCCATTAATTCTGTTTTGAGAGGGGTGAATGAAGAATAAAGTGCAGAACAGAATATGACACAAAACAGTGGCTCCTGGAAACACCAAATTGAAGAAGAAAGGAATATGTGGAATTTGGAAATGAGAACAAACCCAGAGGCTTGTTTCTTCAAGAAGGAATATGCCGAATATGTGGATTTGAAGAAGCATGGATGTTACTAATTCCACAAGCTAATGGAAATCTAATTTACCTGAAATTCTTCAAAATTGACAACACCATCGCCATCGATATCTACTTGGACCCATAAGTCCTTTGTCTCTTCAGCACTAAGCCCATGACTGTGGCCTGTCAAATTGAACTACCGGAAAAGTAGCCGACTATTAGACTACTATTCTCCATATTAAGGATATCATTGACATGCCAGTGAATCAGTCTAAAAGTACTAAACACCAGTTCTATTAGAAATAACATGCCCTACCTGTTTAAGTGCTTCACAGAAACCCGAGTAGGTGATATAATCATCAGCATTATCAGCCTTGAGAATCGCAAAAGCACCATTTTCAAAAGCGCCATTTTCTGTCAGTGAAGCTTCCCTCAGTAAACACTGAGACAAAAGAAAGCTTGCGGTCAGTGACACAAAGGTAAAGGGATTAGATTTAATTCACGATGGTTGAGATCTGAAAAGGAAGATCAATCTACATTAACAAGTAATAGCTACTTTGATAGTGAAGATTCTAAACCTAAGAAAACTTACTTTTACTTGATCAGTTGATATATCAGAGTTGTTGAATATAAATAGATGGTGTTCAGTTGGCTAAGAACTGTATAAATACTTGAATATTTATTAAAAAAAAAAAAAAAATGCCTCAACCTCTAAAATTAAATCCCTCTGCAATCACAAGGCACTGTTTGTCTTTAGACCAATCATAGGTGTGCTAAGTTAACAAAAGAATATTCACGATAGCTTATGTGATTAAATACTTTTGTCATTATTTCAAAAATGCATCCGCATGATCACAATCGGTAAAAAGTAAAAGTAAAAATAAAAAATAGTTAGGTCAAGTCAACGAGACACAAAATCAAAGTCATAAACCATTCTAAGATTGGGATCAGATGAGGATATGTGCAGCATTAGTAACAAAGAGGATGCACAGATCCTCAATAAAACAAAAATCTCCATGTGCCTATTGTTAAAATCCTGTCTCTTATGGTGAAAATGCTATCAAATTATAATTGTCAATGCCAAGCAATATATTCTCGCATGTTGAGGAAAAACGCCTTCGACATGCATCGAATTGCTGTAAGGACAGTGGCAATTCAGTTCAGTTCAGTAGGAGATACCACAGGATAGTATAAAATCAAACATCTCAAACTATTTATGAAAACATACAATAAGCACCTAATATATGCAAGTAATTGTGAATGATTCATAGGAGTATATAGGTTAAAACTGGAAACTTACCTTGAACATGCCAAACACCGTCTCAATCCAACTAGTCTTTAGTAATTTTCTGTAGCTATTAGGATTGAGGAGCCATATAAAATCTACACCACAGATATTTCCTCGATGATTCCTGTGGCTAACCCACTGAACAACAAAAAAAATAAAAACATAAATCAATAAGCATAGAGATTGCGCTAAAATAACTAAATATACAAAAGTTAAGAACTGAATTCGGGTCTAAAGAACCTTCTGGGCATCTGCATCAGTGTACTGATGAGCAGTATCATAGGAAGAAACAAACCCCTGAGACCTAAGGAACTTATAAACATGGCCACGTTTACTTCCATTCCAGTCACTGTGAGAAGTGGGCACAAGATAAAGGATACAAAGATCAAGACAATTTCCAAGAAAGATGTTTAACTCTCTGGAAGTGAAACCATGAACTAATTTACCCGCAGAGTATTATCGGCAAGGAATTCAGGTTGTTTTCTTTCTGATATGATTCCACAGATTGCAAGATCTTGTACACCTGTTACCCAAGATGGTAAAGGAATCTTGAGCTGAGGCATGATTGCCAATGGGACTGGTAGAAAACCAATGAAATTATAGCAGGTGACTAGATTAGCAGAAGAAGAAAATATTTACCTGATGAAGTCGTACTATACAGAAACTAGAGTCATGAGGAAATAATAAGTGGGTGTTGACAATGAGGATTTCTTGCCGAACATCATTGCTGCGGCACTCTGGGAAGGGCGCAACTAGTTCAACATGTAATAACTGAGCAACCCGATCTCCACAATCATAGAAAAGTAGCTCCTTATATTTTATAACTCTAAAATAATCTTTGCGAACAGCAATCAGCAATCCTGCAGACTCCAGTAATTGTATCATAAGTCAAAAGCAAATAAGAAAGTGCCAGATGAACGAATAGCCCAGACTATATTTCCCAGCATTGTTCACCAAAATTTAACTTTGCAGAGCAGCCACTTTGCAAACTTTAACCATCCAATCTTTATTACGATTAAGGATCAATGAAATTGTTGGCCACTTTTGATCCAAGATTTATTAATTCAACAATAGAATTATTACTCAGGGAACAGATGAGAGTTGGTAGGGCCAACCACCAAACTACCCAAACATATGAAAATCTCCCAAATAATATGCATGCCTTATGCATATTTGCCACTACCAAGACTCGAAATTACATCCAAATCCTTTTGTTTTCCAACAATGAACTTGAGAAAGATATCTGATTATGTGTAGAAAGTTAGTGATTCCTTAACATAATCCTCATCTGTCTCTTCCTGCATATTCTACAACCACCAAACTCAGACTAACCATTTATTTTCCTTAATCTTTGAAATTGAATTTTTCTCGTTCATATAAGCTTGACAATATTTGCTTTTCCAGCAACGAAGAATCTCAAGGTCATTATCAAACATCAACAAAAGTAAGGAAAGCAGTAATGTTCCTTGTATGCCTTTTAGAAATTCAAGTCCCCTCCATGAAACTACACACTCAATATGGACCCTTAAGTACTTCTTCAAACCGAATGTTTAATCAATGCATTGTGGTACTACATCGAAAAAGTGCTTAAACTTCAATCAAGGGACGGTCCAGCGGTGATATACATGAACCGAAGGAAAGTCCGATTATAACTCGCGCCGAAAGGAATCGAGAAAAGTTCCAACTTGTAAATTGAACATACCATCTCCGCGGTTGTTGGTCCGGGCAAGCTTGAAACTGATGTAACCAGCATCGCCCAGCCTCTTCTCGTACATGTTGACGAGCTCTTCATTGCCAACCCAGAACTCCTGCAGACGTTCCCAATAAAGAACACCACAAAAACAAAGTCATTATAACGCATGTCGCCCACATAGAATCGTCAGGACCTTCCACAACCCGGATTCAATCCAATCAACAACAGACCAATGGACGAGAAATACAACCTGAAGGCAGATAATCGATGACCTTTCATTCAACAACCAATCCAATATCCGATGATTCCTGGCGAGCCAATTAGCTCTGCAATCACTTTCACGACAACTCGGATCCTGCGTCCGCAGCATCGAGAGAAAAAAAGCACAAAAAGCAAAGCGTCACTCCAGAACTCAACCAGAATTAGCAACGAAAATTCGAATCCCGAGCAAGCCCGCGTCGAAAAATACGAACTTAAACCAAATCGAACGGGAGAAAAACGACGCGGACGGCGTTAGAATTCGAATTCCGACATCGAGCGCGCGGAGAGAAGGGGCGGACCTGACGGTTCGAGCGCTTGTAGATAGGGGCGAGAATGTTGAAGGTCGTGCAGGTAATGCAAGGGTGCTGGCGATCGCCGACCGACGAGGCGATCGCGTAGCTCCCGATCCGGGACACCCGCCCCTCCATCTTGCTGCTCCTCCTCCTCTCCTTCCTCATGTCAAACCGATTCGACAAAAAAAACGAGTCCTCGGTATAAGTAAACACACGCACACCAACCACCGAAACCGGAAACCGGAAAAATCGCCGAAGAAGGAAAACGACAAAAAGGGGCGGCGCCGGAACGATTCGCGCCGGGGCAATGCGGGAATCCGACAGGGCCGAGGAGACGCTTAACGAAGGCGAGGTGGCGTGGCGGTGGGTCAGTTGGTCGGTCGGTGGTTACGAAGGAGCAGAAGGTTCGGTGTCGTGCTATCCCTTTTTATAGAGGCGAGGAGGAGGAGGAGGAGGAGGAGGAGGTGGTGGCGAAGTCGACGACGGGGTGGGGGGTGGCGGCAACGGGGAACGGGTCATAGCCGGTGACCGGCGGGTTTAATTTTTTTTTTGGATTCGATCGGAATGGAAGGGGAAGGCGATGGTGGGGCGAAAGGGGGGAAATAACGGAATTGTACCGGACCGGCGGTTCTCCTTCCTCCCCCTTTTGCGCTCCTCTTTTGCTCTGCTTTTGAGCACAAAAATGATTTCTTCAATTTTATTTTTATTTTTTTCGCCGCGGGGGGAGAGCGCGGGGGCCGAGTGGTGGTGACGTCGTCACTAGATTGCGCGGTGAATCTTCCTCCGCCGTCGCATGAACAGGGTGCGTTTGGATGATAGAGAAGCCGAAGCCGTAAAAATAAATTGGGTCTTTTCTTTTCAGGAAACGAATAAATTGGATATATTCGATTTATCGTACATTTATTTCGTCTATCTTCAGCTGCTTGATCTGCCTTGGAGTATTCAATTTTTAGAAAATTGTATGATACGTTGGATTGGCCATCTTAAGAGGTCATATTGCGTGATTTATTCTTTTCTATCGCTAGCCGTCCTATCATTTCTTCATCATATATTAAAGGAAAATTTCAAAATAAGAGTTTGAAATGCATTCACTTTTAAATAAAGACTTAAAATGTATCTTATTTTAAATAAAGACTTGAAGCACCATTATTTTCTCAAATAATAAATTTCAAAGAATTATATATGTTTTAAATAAAGACTTGATTTTTGGCTAATTAAAAGTATTTTCATTCTCTAACTTTTTCTATTTTTTTTTCCTTCTCTCTTTCTTTTTTCCTTTTTTTGGTTTTTTCTTTCTTCTTTGCTGATGGCTAGGCCACTAATGCCTTGCCCAATCTAGCGAGGGCCATCCTCACCCAAGGTGAGGCCGCCAACACCAAATTTGGGCGAGGTTAACCTCGCCGAAAAGGAAAAGAGAGAGAGAGAGAGAGAAGAGAAAAAAGAATATAAAATAACTTAAAATTAAAATTGTATCTAGATGAAGGCATAATTGATTGACCGGAATATTTAGCTGGCCAGTAACCCATGAGATAAGACCTTTATTTGAAAGTACCATTATTTAAGATTGACATTACTTTAGATCCTTATTTAAGAAAAAATGGAAATTTTTAGGTTCTTATTTGGAATTTTCCTTTATTGAGTGATCTTTTTTATAGCAAGGAGGCATTTAAGTGGATTCATCTTGGCCCTTATATTGCTTTGTGACTTATTACATCCTTCAATCCATATTTTTGTATTGGACTTTGTCAACATTTCAATTTTTTTGCTATTATGTAAATCACAAATTCTTGAAGGGGTGAACCTCATAATAATTTATAATAATTTTTTATTTAATTGTTTATCATTCAGAACAAATTATTATTTTAACAATATATCCCAAACTATCACCAAATCATTTCTCTATCATATTCGATCCATTATCAATCGATAATCCTATCAAAATCACACAATTCAATTTTAAGAACATAAAAGTTCTGAAATATTCTAGGTATTATATTGAATGAACTGATACTATTGGAGCTTGGGTTAAAAAAAGAAAAGAGAAAGACAAATTACTAATGACGATTAGATATTGAGAATTGCCACACACAGAATAAGATGCTTGAATAGAAACGCCATAATTTATGACAATGTATATTAATATCTCAAAGAATTAAACTTGACATCTTCTTGAGAATACATTCCGTTTACTCGATCCTAATTAAAACCCGTCTAAGCAAGTAGTTACCCAAGTGATTATTTTCAAAATGAAAAACAAAATATCCTTAATTTATTAAAAGCAAAAGAACATCATTGATTGTTTTTAGCTCTATTATCTTCTTTGGCTCCATTATTAAAAAGAGGAGTTGGAAAAGGCACAACGGACGGTGGGTTGGCGTGCGAAGGACGGACGGTCCCGGCTCGTTGGTTCCCCGACGACATGACACACTCAAGCACGGCCACATCTTCAGAGGGCCGGCAAAGGGTCGAGGAAATTAATATTGCTGTGGGAAATAAAACAACTGAACAAAAAACGAGACAAGATGGGGACAGAGTCGAGTAAACTAAAGAGCGCACTCGCTTCTAGAAAAAGATTGCTGTTAAACGAGCCGGAGATGAAAGAAGAAATGCTGTTTTGACGGGGGCGAAAGATGTTCGACTGGTGACTGGGCCAGACCGGACCGGAAGGATTGGTTTCGAATCAATTCGGGAATCGGTTCTGAGTGTCCCTAACGTTGATCGAGCAGTAAACGCAGTAGTCTCGACGGATCAACTGAGGGAATTCTTGGATGAGGACGCGAGGAAATTGACGGTAGGTCGGTGGGTGCCTGCACGAGCGAGGGCGGATCGGCATAAGAAGAAACCAGCGGCATATCCCGCTTTCGGCTCTGTGGACGTAATTGACGGGACGCACCTCCGTTCCTTCGGCTTGCGACCAACGCCAGCCACATCTCAACTTTCATGCCAAGTACTTGTGGGCTCGTTTTTTTCTTTTTCTTTCTCCTAATTCTTTTTTTATATATATATGATTTCTGAAGGGAATATATGTCCCTGACCGAACAATTTATCCATTTCCCATTTTTTATCTTTCTGGGCCGAAAATAATTAGGTATAATCTCGGGAATTCTCGGCCCCAAGATATGACTTGGAAAAAAAGGGAGAGATATCTGCTTTTATGAATCTGCTTTTATGAGCTCCGATAAGATGTTTCGATTTGTATCGAATTAAACCATATTCTCCACCGCCCGTTGGTTTGCACGGTCCTGTCGAATCCTTTTTAAGGTTTTCGTTCGAATAAAGGGGAGAATAATCATGGGCCGTCGATTTGATAAAAGAGAAAGAGAACGTGGGAGGGATCGCGAGGGTTCGATTCTTCGATTACACTACGCTTTATAGGCGGATGGAGCCCACCGATTTTCTGGTCGGAAAACAAAAGAAGACGAGGAGTGCAAAACAAATATATATAAGAATAAACGGGGGATAAAGGGAAATGCAAGGGAGGAAAGGAATGGGGAACAGGGATGAACTTGAATATCGAAAAGAGCTGCGGTAGAGAGAAGGAAGAATCGAATAAAAAAGGTTTTCTCCATTCATTCATGGAGAGGAAATAACGGCACTTCAAGGTCTAAATTGCCCACCCACTTTCCCCCTTTTTTGGCGTAATTTAGGCGAACAGATGGTGGAGACTCAACTTCACGAAAATCCATGAAATTTTATATAAATCTCGTAATTTTAGTTTAGGCATTTGGTCTGTGTAGGTGACCCGCAATAGAGTTCCCTCATCTTCAATTTGATTGAATCAAAACCCTTTTTAAAAGAGTTTTCTTAATCATAAGAAAGAAAAACAAGAGATCGTTTGAGATGGGTAATTTGGCGATTAACATTCATGAATTTTATATCACTCTGCAAGATAATCAATGATTTATTAAAGTCAAAAATGAGGTTTGTTTGTCTTTTTGACTTTCTGAATTTTATCCTTACATTACTAGTTGTCTTTCAAAGAAATTCACTTATTTTATTTCTCTACTTTAATTTATTCTTCTCATTAAAAGAATTATAATTAAAATTGTAAAACTGTCAAAAAGAGAAAACTACCGATTACTCAAAAAAATTTTAAAAAGTACTCAAATTCATTTGCAAAATACATGCGGCGCATGTTGATTCTAGTATCTCTTTAAAACAAGCCACGTTAGGCATATTGAGACTCAAAACTATTTACTATTTATTGGAAAATAATAGATGTTTCTAGATTAGTGGAGAAGATGCCGTAAGAATGCCAAGGTGAAGATGTGCTTATCAAGTTCCTTAATTACAAAAGTGTTTCTTTGGTCAAATAATTACAAAAGTTTTTCTTTTTTATAGCCAAATAATTACAAAAGTGGAAACACTTCGTTTTCACATCGGCCGTACCTCCTTTCCGCCATTCACTTTGGCAGAAAGGCCCAAAAAAGGGATGAAAGGATTGGCGGATAAGGTGGAGGCGTCTTAGGAACACGTGCCTTGAAGTTATCTCAAAATTGGAAATCAAAAGAAACCCAACCCAACCCAACCCAACCCAACCCCCTTCCCGGGCGCGCCGCGGGGCCCAAAAAAGGGATGAAAGGATTGGCGGATAAGGTGGAGGCGTCTTAGGAACACGTGCCTTGAAGTTATCTCAAAATTGGAAATCAAAAGAAACCCAACCCAACCCAACCCAACCCCCTTCCCGGGCGCGCCGCGGGGCCCAAAAAAAAAAAAAGAATTTCTATTGTATTTTATTAAAACAAATCGGATATTCTATTCTTTTTGCCAATAAAATTAAAGCCTAGATTTTCTCCTTTTCTTCAATAATATTGAGTCCAAGACCAGAAACAAAGCGAGATTTTAATTCATGAGCTCAAGGAGAAGATTAACAAAAAAAGTTATAAACATATTATAATTATGTTAATTTAATCTTAAGCGCCTTCGCATTTATATCAATTTAGTTAATTAGACAAATTTTTGCTACCAACACTCAATGAACTTTTTTGAATTTTATAATTATTTTTTTTATTTTTTAAATTTTTTCTTCCACTTAGGGCCGCCCAATGACCTATGCTAGGCATAGGCAAGGCCTCGGGACACCCTAACTAACCAAGGTGAGTATGCGCGACCCCTCACCCATATCCGGTGAGGGCCGTGACAAGCAAGGCCATACTCGCCTTAAGTGGAGGGAAAAAAGTAAATAAAAGAAAATAATAATAAAAAATTATTATTTTAAAAATCTCAAGTCAATGCTGTAGTATCATATTAGCATTGATTAGATAAATTGAATTAATAGAAATAAAAAAAGAATTGAATTGAATTGACTCGGTTATAATAAATATGGGACTTTTTTAATAATTCTTTCCAAGTTGGAGAGCAGCGGGCATTCAAGCATCCAACGAACGTCGAAACCGAGGTGCCCGCGTTTCTCCTGTCTTTTGTTGGCCGGTCTGCGCGTTCAAGTCCACGGTTCAAAGCACTCCCAACTCCACGCGACCTCGCCGGAAGCTTCACGTCCGAATCCCCAAAAAGAGAAAAGACGCGGACGTTGCATCAAGACGCCGTAAACCGAGTATGACAACGCAATTGTACCTTAATTTCATCGAGCAGGAAAGGGGCAAATGGAAGTACCAATTCTCAGAAAGACCTTGGCAACAACGGAAGTGAACGTGGAGATTGCTGGGAAACAACTTTTCCTTAACGATCGAACCAAAGTATAAAGCGGGGCCAAACTATGACAATGACAACGCAATTGTCCTTCAGTTGCCTTGAAATAAAAAAGGGGTTGGAGAAGCATTAAATTATCAGAAGGGTCTTGCGCGCAAAAACGAAGTGATGATGGAGGAACCTACGGATTGAGCCCAAAGCAAAAATTGGGAAACTACGCCGCAATGGCTCAGAAATATCTTCAATTTGGCGTGACTCGCACTTTGCGTCGATTGTTCTATAAATAAGAATTTATATGTAACATTGGGAAAATTCTAAATAAAGACTAAAGTGAATCTTGTTCCATATAAGACCTAAAATACTATGACTTTAAAAGTTTGAAGTGACTATATCAACTTTAAAGAATAACCTGACTTTCCAATTACTGAAGGTATTTTCATCCTTTATCTTTTTTTGATTTTTTTCCTTTTTTTTTTTCTAGTTATTCATTTCCTCTTCACCAGTGGCTTGTCTGACCACCCGTTACCAATGATGCTCAAAGAGGGCAGGGCACCCTCGCCCTGGGTGAGGCCATCCTCGCCCATCCTCACCTAGGCTAGGTGACCCTTGCCAAGAATCTAGAACCTTACACCTTTCGAAAAAAGGGGTTATGGAAGAATTACATTTCTCAAAATGGTCTCATGAAAAAGCAAAGTGATGATGGAGGAACCTACAACCTAAGACCTTGGAAGTATCTTCCTTCTAAATTAAGCCCAAAGCAAAAATTGGGAATCTATGCTACAATGGCTTGGAAATATCTTCAATTTAGCGTAACTCGCACTTTGCATCGATTGTTGTATAAATAAGAATTTATATGTAAGCATTGGAAAATTTCCAAATAAAGACTTGAAGTGAATCTTGTTTCATATAAGACCTGAAATATTATAACTTTTTTTAAAATAAAAGTCTAAAGTGATTATGTCAATTTCAAAGAAGGACCCGACTTTCCAATTACTCAAGGTATTTTCATCCTTTATCATTTTTTGAGTTTTTTTTCCTTTTTTCTTTATTTTTTTTTCTAGTTATTCCTTTTCTTTTCACTGGTGGCTTGTCTGACCACCAGTTACCAATGATGCTAGAGACTAGAGAGGGCAGGGCACCCTCGCCTTGGGTGAGGCCATCCTCACCCATCCTCACCTGGGCTAGGTGACCCTCGCCAAGAATCTAGAACCTTACACCTTCTGAGAAAAAGGGGTTATGGAAGAATTACATTTCTCATAATGGTCTCGTGAAAAAGCAAAGTGATGATGGAGGAACCTACAATCTAAGACCTTGGAAGTATCTTCCTTCTAAATTAAGCCCAAAGCAAAAATTGGAAATCTACGCCACAGTGGCTCGGAAATATCTTCAATTTTGTGTAACTCGCACTCTGCCTGGATTATTTTATATATAAGTATTTGAGCATAAAAAAGGTTTCAAATTGACATAATATAACCTTGAAGTCATGGGTTCAAATCTTGTCAACGCAACATTTTTGTGATAAAAAAAAAATGGGTTTGGCTGATGTTACAAGAGTCTAATATCAATACGATATCCATCATTTTGAGCAACCTTTTAGAAATCAGAAAGCTAACGTGATGTTTTTACTTGTTATGTTTTGTTTGTTCTGTACCATGCCTCAGCTCCACGTAATTTATGTGTTCGTATTGTAGTAGTTGCATTCGTATACAATGTAAATTGTAATGCCGGTACATAAAAAAAAAAAAAAAAAAAACTTCTTTAATAATAAGGGTTACGATTAGAAAAGAGAGAGATAATGAAGAGCAAGGGACAAGGGTAATAAATAGGTAGTAAAATGATAGGGAAATTACAAAAAACAAATAATAATAATCATAAATCTATTGTATGAATGCCAATTTATTCCCAAGCATTTCAATTTGACCAATTTAATTTTAAACTTTTTGACAATTTGTCAATGTAGCCCTTTCAACCATTTTGATAAAAGAAATCATTGACATAGACACCGATCATCATACGTGACATGACCAATGCGGACATTGATGTTACAAAATTTTAAAAAATTGTGAAATTTTATATTTTTTTATGTGATTCTATGTTATTTATTTATTTTCCATTGAGACCGGCGAGCATCGATGACGCCTCGCTGGCCACTTGGCAAGGACCTACAAGCCTTTGCATAGATCCAATGAGGGCTTGTAAGCTTGATGACCGTCACTAGCTATAATGAGAAAAAAAGAAAAAAAATCGGTTTTTTTTCTTTAATATTTACAAAAAATTGTCTACGTTAGTGTCGACCTTCTCATGTGCTTGTCGTGTCATGTAAAATACCCGACATTCACGTTAGCAACTTTTGGACAAGATTTGTTGGAATAATTATATTGACAATTTGTTGAAATTTTTATGATTAAATTGGTCAAATTGATTCCCAATAATGTAAGCGAAAAGTATGCTCCAAATCAAGAAGTCCAATAGGATTGAGGAGGAATATGGTGAGTTCATAATTTTTTGGAAGCAGTTATAAGACTCTTATGAGTTTTGGAAGCTCTCATATACTAGATCCGGATTCGGGAGAAGTTACTTAGAGGCGTTTCTACGCTCATTCAATCTCTCCTAATCTATATATAGATTTTGGAGCCCGTTCAACTTGTTTTTTTGTGTCTCTAGATAGTGATGGCGTTGAAAACATTGCATTTAAGCGTGCGCCACTCACTGGGCAAATTGTAGCTTTTGGAGCAGGAGATTATGAAGTGCACCTATCATGATATGAGATTTGGCAATCGGACACCGTCCATTATGCTTTTATGTCGAGACGAATCTATTCTCGTGAGATGAGACAGTGTGTATTAAGACATTTCATGCTTTTTCGTTCTACTTTTTTTGTCTGAGATTTGCTTTGTTTTGAACCTCTCTTGTATTATCTTGTGTTCGTGATATATGAATAAAATATTTACTTTCCTTTACCAAAAAAAATAAAATATTTACTTTCAACCAAAAAAATTTAATTAAACTAAAGAGCTTTTGACTAAATTAACATCCGTACGATAGATTTATGATTTTTTAAAAATAATTATCCCTAAAATGAGTAGAGAGCATAAAACAAGCGGTCCTTGCAAAAAAAAAAAAGGATGTATAATTTATTGTAAATTACAATAACCATGTGTCAACGTTACAAACAACTTTTAGGAAGGACATTGCTGTTGTATATTGAAATTGATATAGAAAAGATTATATTGCGCCTATTTGAGAATATATGGGACTAGATTTATCAATTAATTTTCGAATCCAGATATAAACAGTACTAATGTTTCGTCGCATTACAATTAATTCATCCTCGTGTCATATTATGTCAATGGGGCGGTGGGATTGTCGTGTACTGACATTTTATCTTTTTTTTTTTTTTTTTTTTTTTTGGTCGGATACTGACATTTTATCTTAGCCATTTGTTACTTTTTTGCCTCAACTGCATCTTTTGCTGACATAGATAAGGTCAATGACTCCTTTGCCTTTTATAGACAGTCCAGCTAATCGTCATGGACAAAAAGAAACCTATCTAAATCGAATTGAAGTCCTGGTGGCTACAAACGGTAGCTGAAATATCGCTGGCAATGCACTTTTGCCTCAAATTCAACTGCCGAAATCCCTTGAAGAAAGCCACGAAATAAGAAATAAAAAAAAGAAAACACAAAAATCAGGAGGTGCATGTCCGAATGATATCAATCCATGACGATAGCAAATATCATGGTTTTGAAAGTGCGATGTTCCTATGTCAGGTCCTTCTAGATTTGCCAGGTAGGCATGGGGATGTCTAATCCGTGACCAGGTCAGATATTATTGTGAAGCTATGGGCGCGTTTGGTTGTGTTTCATTTAAAAATTGTTACTGCGAACGAAAATAGAAAAAAAGTGTTTACATTCTAACAATTTTTGAACAAAACAACGCGTTTGGTAAACTGTTCTAAATAAAAAATAAACGAAACATGTTTGGTAAATTTGGATAATTTTTTTATTTCTTTTATTTTTTCTATTTTTTTCTTATTTTTCCTTTTTTTCTTTTTTTTTTCTTTCTTTATTTTTTTTTTTTTTGGCCGGTCGCCGCCATGGCCGACGACCGGCCGGCGAGGCCGAGCTCGCCCGGCCGGGCGGGCGGGCGCGGCCTCGCCGGCCACCGCCCGGGCGAGGCCGAGGCTCGCCGGCCGGGCGAGGTCGGCCTCGCCGGATCTGGGGCGAGATCGAGCTCGCCCGGATCCGGCGAGGCCGACCTCGCCCGGCTGCGGCGAGCCTCGGCCTCGCCGATTCACCGCCAGTCGGCGTCGCTGGCGGTGGCTCGGCGAGGCCGAGGCTCGCCGCCACCGGGCGAGCTCGGCCTCGCCCGATCCGGGCGAGATCGAGCTCGCCCGGGCCGGCGCGAGGTCGGCCTCGCCCGGCCTACGGCGAGCCTCGGCCTCGCCGGGGACGGCGAGCTTCGGCCTCGCCGTGGCCGGGCAAGGCCGCCGCCCTCGTCGGCCCCGCCGCCGGCCATGGCGAGGCGGCGACCGGCCAAAAGAAAAAGAACAAGAAAATAAGAAAAAAAAAAAAAAAAAAAAAAGTGTTTTCATTTGTTTGTGTTAAACAAAGAAAACACAAAATTTGTGTTTTGCTTTGTTTTTTCTTTTTTTTGTTCCTGAACAAAAGAACAAAAAGGAACAAAACGCACCCAAACGTTTACATTCGCTTTTTTTGTTAAAGAACAAAAAAAGAAAAAAGTGTTTAAAAACAAAAAAAAAAGAACACAAACAAACGCAGCCTATGTGGCTTCGTTTTTTCAAATGTACCTATCTATCCATGACTTATAATTTGGTTAAATAGATATGATTAGATGGTGGTGGGGTATACCTGCCCACTTCCACATCATCTTCTTAATTTCTTCAAGCGTGATATGCTCACGCGTGCCAATTGAGTTCTAATCAGGAGTTCGAAGTAATTAATCAACGCATGAGCTACAAGAGCGCGACGGGCACGCGGCTTAATTGAAAGTGCTTCTTGTCAGGCTGCTCAATCACGCTTTAAGCTATGAAAATGACCTTTTTGTCTTCTTTTTCCTTTTTCTTTTTCTTTTTTTTTGGGCATTTAATACCATTCGATGTCAAATACTAGAAAAATACTAGCTTGTATTGGAGAATGAATAGTATCTCCTACGTCAGCTTATTAGCACCTGATATTTGGCCCATTTGTTTCGGCTTTAGGGAAATGCCTTTGGAAGAATGTAAATACCTCTGAGGTAAATGGGTTTTCCGAAATATTACAACGTTTGATAAATTATAGTCTCAAATGGCATTAAAATGTAACTTTAATCTAAATACCGTTTGGCAAAACTTACACTACAAATGGGCTTTTGCTTTTATTTTTTATTTTTTAAATCTGAAAATAAAATTTGGCGGCAGGCTAACCGCTGGCCACTATCGGCCAACTGCCGGGCAACTAGATTTGGCGGCCTGAGGTCGCGACCTCAGGTGATGCCATTTCCGCCTGGAGGCGTAGAGGCCAGATCTAGTGGCCTAAGGTGGCGCCACGCCAAGGCGGCGCGACCTCAGGCGACGCCGTCGCCGCCTGGAGGCACGAGAGGTCGCGCGGACCCAGGTGGCGTCGCCTAGTTCGCGCAGAACCAAGTGACACCGCCTGGGTCCACACAAAACTTAATAATAAAAAAAAAAACCGCATTGCTTATCATAACTTAAAATGAAAACGAACGAGAGAATCCATACAAACTCGCGTCGTGTCTATTCGTGCTGGTGAACCTTGCCATATCTTCTTGTTGTTGCCAAAATATTGTATATTTGATTCGTAGTGTCAACAACTCATTTGTACGAGAAATAGGTGACAACATGTGAAGTCAGTAAGGGCCCGTTTGTTTGGCTTTTGTTTTTGTTCTCTAGAACACAATTTTTGTTCTTTTATTTCGGAGAATAAAAAAAGAATAGAAACGCGTTTGTTTACACTTTTATCCCCTAACAAATTTGGAATTGAAATAAGAAATAAGAAAAATTTGTTTCTTATTTTCGGGAACACTTTCATAAAACAATTTTTCTCTCTTCTGTTTTTTCCTTCTCTTTATTTTCTTCTTCTTTTTCTTTTTGGTTGGTTGTCGGCCTCGGCCATGGTTGGCAACTAGCCGTCAAGGGCCAGCGACCTTGCTAGAGCGTCGCCGGCCTCCAACGAAGCCGAGCTCGCCCACCCACTAGCGGGGTCGAGCCTTGCCATGGCTAGGAGAGGCCGACGGGCCTTGTCGACTGGTTGCCAGCCATGGCCGAGGTCGGTGACTGGCCAAAAGGAAGAAAAAAGAAAAAAGAAAATAAAAATATTAAAAAATTAAAAGAAACAAAAAAATTATACAAGTTTTACCAAACATGTTTCTATTTTTTTTCTATTTCAGAACATAAATTTTGTACGATTCTGAAACGCATTCTTCATTAAAAATTGTTATCCCAATGAAATAATTTTTTTTTATTTCTATTCTTTAAATAATTTTTGAACAGAAATGTAATTAAACGCGCCCTAATTATGTTGGTTTCGAGCAAGTCGTGTCGTGTAGCACCAGATTCGAGTTTTTTGTGGCGTTCAATTTGTACTCTCATATCGCATCACTATTTACTGACCGCTCTAGTAACTTTTTCGTGTCGTGCGTAATTGCACCATTGGACTTAATTGCAAGTTCAATCAGGCCCATATTATTGAATTGCCCAAGCCCAAGCCCAAATCCCTGGCTCTATTTCCGGACCGAAAAGCCCGAACAGGCCCATCTCATTTCGGGCTTTACATACTCTTCCTTTTTCTTTTTTTCTATTTTTGCCTAAACACTCTCTTTTATCGAGCTGGCAGTTGCGCATGTGCCGGCCCCAGAACGGATCATGGGCCGGGACTGGCCCGGCACGAAAAGCCTTCGGGCCTGGCGTTCCGGGCCGTACCCGCAGTCCGGCCCAAATTCGATCTTAAGACTTTCTCTCTCCACGCAGGTATAAAAACCAGTCACTCTCACGCTCGCTAGGGTTTCGAGGCGAAGCAACAACCAAGTCTCTCTCTCAGCCGCGCGGTTTTCGCAGAGCCACCCCCCGCCGCCGCCGCCGCCGCTGCCGCCGCTGCCGCCGCCCCCGAAGCGAAGATGAAGACGATCCTCTCGTCGGAGACCATGGACATCCCCGACGGCGTCACCATCAAGGTGAACGCGAAGGTGATCGAGGTGGAGGGCCCCCGCGGCAAGCTCACCCGCAACTTCAAGCACCTCAACCTCGACTTCCAGCTGATCAAGGACGAGGAGACCGGCAAGAGGAAGCTCAAGATCGAGGCCTGGTTCGGCACCCGGAAGACCTCCGCCGCCATCCGGACCGCCCTCAGCCACGTCGAGAATCTCATCACCGGCGTCACCAAGGGTTACAGGTACAAGATGCGCTTCGTGTACGCTCACTTCCCCATCAACGCCAGCATCCAGAACTCGAACAAGTCCATCGAGATCCGCAACTTCTTGGGCGAGAAGAAGGTGAGAAATGCCCCCTTTTTAATTTTTTTTAATAATTTATTTGAAAGCGAAGAGTTAGGGTTGATTGTGAAATTTCAGTGAATCTGACAGCACCTAGATAGCTTTCTCGTATCGGATCTCGATGGTCTGTGGATTGAAGTGTTTATTCTCGCTGGGTGCTGGGATTTCTGTCTGTCGTTAGAATCTAGTTCAAAAGTTGGAATCTTGCGGTGTCGAACTCGAATGTATCGACGGAAATTCGAAGTTAAAAGGTCTTTTTCTGAAGCCTTACGTACGTTGGAGACCTAGAGATAGCTTGATAGCTTGTGGGTTGTTCTGTTCTGTTTGTCCTCTGGATGATTGTTTATGCAGCAAGTGTGTGTAGTTTATTGTGCTTTCAATCGATTGAGGGCAGAAGGTTGCCTTTTGTCTATTAGCTTCTGCTGTTTCTGGACTGATGTGATGAATGAGTTTAATCAGTATAGCACTGTGCTATACGTGAATGGAGGCTGCCGGCCACCCCTATTGTTTTTTTTCACTTTACTTAGTGTTTCTAGATGAAACTGAAAATAATCTTTTTCCTTACTCGTTTTACTCAGGTGAGGAAGGTGGAAATGCTTGAAGGAGTATCTGTGGTCCGTTCTGAGAAGGTGAAGGATGAACTGGTCGTGGATGGGAATGACATTGAGCTTGTTTCCCGGTCTTGCGCCCTCATAAACCAGGTACGTCCCACTCGTCATTTTCCTTACATACGACCCCTGCACGTGATGAAAAGCTCTTTGCTGAGATTGAATTTCCGCATGTCTTGTAACAGAAATGCCATGTGAAGAACAAGGACATCAGGAAGTTCCTCGATGGTATTTATGTCAGCGAGAAGGGAACCATCCACACAGAAGAATGAGAAGCGAAGTATTAGCAGCGTTCGGTGTCAAGTTTTATATTATGTCTTTTTTTCGTTGGATTTGCTTCTGAAGGATGATTTAGCAGACTCTGGTGATCTTGTTGAGGATGAGATTTACAATTTTGTGCTATGGGAGTTTTTCTGCCTACAATTTGGTGTTTATTCGGTTATATGTTCGCTTACATAATGTTGCAAAACCTGTTTTGGATGTGCCGGGGGGGTGGAGCGGTTCTGGATCAGGATTCTTCATTTGTGTTATCATTTTCAAATTAAGTCATCTTTCCACGTAATGGGGAAGCAAATGTATGTTCCGACATTGCTCAGCTGAATGCGACGGGTACGGCAGGATCGATAGAACTAGCGGCGGTGAGTTTATTGTGAATTTAGACACAATCAGTAGGTTTGCTTATCTAGTTCAAGCTCCAAGTTCTTTTGGCTGTGGCTTGTAGTATGCATTTTCTACAATTCAGATTTCTGTGTAATCTTTCTCTTTGGAATTGACCTGGGAAGGAATGCGTGATGGGGAAGTAAATCAACCGGACCTTACTAATTCTATATACGACTGCTGGTTCGAATCTTTCAAAGTGATTAGGTCTTTTTCTTCGTAGGAAAATTTCCACTCTCGAAAGATAGGATTCCTCTTTTTATCAAAGAGATCTTATGATACAAACACTCAATGTTGGGAGTTTAAATTATTTTTGGATAAATGCATTGGAATTGGAGGACCTAAAATTTATTACGAAAGTATAATTAAGACTTAAAACTTTTAAAAAGCACAATTAAATTTTAAAATTTATTATCAAAATGCAATTGAATTTTAAAATTTTTAAAAAGTGGGATCAAGTCAAGAAATTTATCACAAAAGTATAATCAAATAACAAAATTTTCAAAAAGTGCGATAAAAAGTGAAAATGCAATCGAGTTATAAAATTTTCAAAAAATTGCACGCAATGAAAAAACTTGATTGGACGAATTTGGTCTTAAGATTCGATTGTATTTTCATGACAAATTTCATAACTTTTTATCTCATTTTTTGAAAATTTTAGAAGCCCCTTTGACATATCTTCATTTGCAAAGAATTCTCGATGTGAAAACACATAGACAAGGAGATCTTTGAATAGGAAAAAGAGTGGATCTGCAGGGTCCCAAATGAATTGGCCTATTTAAAAAAAGTCTTGTTCTTTGGAATAACTATCTCATGTTCGGTACTATATGGTTCCACTCTGTAAAAACTCCGAATCATTCTCTTGAAGCTCTTCCTTTTCATCATAAATTATCCGCTTACCTCGAAATGACCCGACGCAATAGGGAAATCCCAATGAATTGGGCATTTCGATACAATCAAATAGAAAGCCCCAAGGGCACTATATTCTAGGAGCCCAAATTATATGATTGAATAAGTTCGGAACATTCACGACAAATTTTAAAACTTTTAATACAATTATCATATTTTTGGTTTTTCGTTCGCTACGTGAAATCACACATGTTGGTTCAACTTGTGTTTCATATCCTAAATTGTTCGATAGGAAATCATACATATTGGCCCGATCCATGCTTTCATAATGCTACAATGTTAAATCTGAACGAGGGATCGCACGTATTCAGCAACACTGCAATTTTTTTTTCCTTGGTCGGAATTCCATCGTGCTACATTAGGTGGTGTCATTTCGAAGAAGAGATTGTTCCATAAATTCTACCTTAGGTGGTATTACCTTGGAGGAGAAATGCTCTGACTTTGACCCCATCTCTTCGGCTTTGCTTGGGGAAGAAGAAGGAAGACGACGAGGAGGACGAAGGAAGGAAGGAGAAGAAAGGAGGTTTTACTAGGGCTTTACACGAGAAATCCCCCTTCTTCCCACGAAACCAGCGTGACTCCGACACCCTCTTCTTAGCTCTTCTTCCTTAAATTCCGACAACAACAGTCGTCCCCAATTCGCCATCCACCAGATCGGAGCACAGAGCGGCGCGATGAATTACATGCTCAGGAGGAGCTCCGGTTCTCTCGGGCCCGCACTGAGATCTCTCCCGCGCCACCTCCTCCGCGACTCCTCCTCTTCCTCCGCCGCCGCCGCCTCGGCCCGCGCCCTCTCGACCGCCCCCTCGTTCCTCCCGCCGCGCCACCGCCCGCTGCCCCCTCTCCTCCCTGCCTCGCCGCCGTTCGCCGCCACCTCCGTCCGGCACCTCCGCGTCGGCCGCGACCCCAGCACCGGGTAATTTGCGCCCTCCGCTCCTCCTCCTCGATGAAATCCTAGGTCAGCATAGGCGTAGTCCGGTAATGCGGTGCCGTTAGCGCCGTGGAAATCGCGGGGCTCGTGGCATTTTCGAATGCTGCATTCGGTGGATTTCGGAAACCGACTCGCGATTGTGAAAGTTGTGCCTTTGGCGTGTGGATTAGCGGATGTGATGCTGCTTTGTGTTTTGTGCATTCGAATGTTGGAATCGTTCGGTTTCTGCTGGTGTTTGCTTTGTGAAAATATGAACTTGGGGTTTGCAGATATGAGATAACGCCTCCGATGAATTGGGGGGTACGGATCGTGCCGCAGCAGAGGGCTTTTGTGATCGAGCGGTTCGGCAAGTATGTGAAAACCCTAGTTTCGGGAATCCATTTCTTGATTCCTTTCGTCGATCGAATAGCTTACGTGCATTCGCTCAAGGAAGAGGCCATTCCTATCCCGGACCAGTCTGCTATTACCAAAGACAATGTCAGCATTTTGATCGATGGAGTGCTTTACGTTAAGGTATAGTCATGCTGCGTTTTGTGTTATCTCACGGAATGCTTCAGTTTTTTGGTATATCTAGATATAAATGAGCTGAATATGATAGGGTTTTCGCAGATTGTGGATCCTTACAACGCTTCTTATGGCGTTGAAAATCCTATATATGCAGTTATTCAGCTAGCTCAGACGACAATGCGTAGTGAGCTTGGGAAAATAACGCTTGACAAGACATTTGAGGAGCGGGACACGCTTAATGAAAAGATAGTGGTGAGTTCTGCTCCTGTGGACTCTGCCAGTGCATGGTCCTTCTGAGCTAAGTTGTAGATAGCATAGAGTACCTCAGTTTCTTTGATTCTGGCTGAGTTAAAGCCTTTTCTGCACAACTCCATTCATCTTTCTGTTTTCCATTGATGGAGTCCTGTCTGCATCTGTCTGTTCTTCTCTATGTTTATGTCTGTCCCTGCTATGGTTGGTAGTATTTTTTTCTTCTCATTGATTGGATGATGTCCATGGAGTGAATAGTCCTGACAGATTGAATCTCAAATTTGAAATTACATGATTATATACTTAGATGGTATAGCTATGAGAACAAGAATGAAGGCTGGTGCTTTATGGGTTGACTATTTTTACAGGAGTCCATTAACGTGGCTGCCTTAGACTGGGGTTTGAAATGTCTTCGTTATGAAATACGTAAGTTGCAGCCTGTCTAAAATTGTTATAATGGTCATTTAACACTTTAGAGGATCTCTTAAATGTGCTTCCCTGTGCTTTCTTTTTTAGGGGACATATCTCCTCCTCGTGGTGTGAGGCAAGCTATGGAGATGCAAGCAGAAGCTGAGCGTAAGAAACGAGCCCAAATCCTGGAGTCTGAAGGTGATGTAGTCATGTATTCTGAGTGCTTATATTCACTAGACATGTGATGATGAGCTATTAAAGTTGTTTTCTTTCTCATTGTTACTAAGTCTGTGGTCACTTTGGTTGATTCACATTCTTGGTCGGTAATTACTAGCATCCTTACTTCGTTGCCAACTGCTATTATTTACCATGATACTTCCGCTTTGGGTCGGCTCCATATTCTAACCATCCTGTTTTCGGTATATGCTTTTCCCCTGTAGCATGGAAAATCAGAGCAGATCCTCATATTGAATAACTGATACTTTTAATGTTTAACAGGAGAAAGACAGTCAAACATCAATATTGCGGATGGTAAAAAGAGTTCTGTAATCCTACAGTCAGAAGCGGCAAAGATGGATCAAGTTAATAGAGCTCATGGTCCGTTGAAATATGTTCATAATCTTGTTAGAATTTTTCTATAATCTGCGGTTTGCTGGATGCAATGTTTCATTTGAAGGCTGCTGCATGTAGAGAAACTTATATTCTGTTCAGAGGAGAAATTTACTTGCTCCTGATGAAATTGTCAGTTAAGGGCCTTTTTTATCTTGTCATAAGCTTTGGCTTTCTAGTTGTGAAATTGATGTATCTTTTGCCTGAAATTGTATAGGCAGAGGACATAATATCAGTAGTGCCATTTTATAAGCTCTTATTTAGCTGATTGGTAGGAAATACCTTGCACTATGCCTATATCAGCGTTATTGTGGGGTGTAGTTATATACTCAATTGCACAGGCATCTTAAGTGGTTCTCCCTATTACCGTTTGCTCCTTTTCATCTCAACAGGAGAGGCAGAAGCCATCCTTGCTAGGGCACAAGCAACAGCAAAAGGAATTGTTCTGGTATCCGATGCTCTTAAGGAGACTGGAGGTGTTGAAGTAAGCTTTTCTCTTAAATTACAGAATTCCTAGTGTTGTTGATGTAGTCATGCAATGATACTACATTTTATGATAACTCTCACGTACTTAGTGGCAAGTGTTTTCTCCATTCTATGAGGATTTTAAACATGGAAGGTTCTTCTTACAAACTGTTGTAGTCTTGTGCTCTATCTATGCTGTGTACTATCAACTTTCAAGAGGAAAAAACTAGTGCGGCAGGCAGATGGTCTTGAAAAGTCATGATGAGGAAAGATTTGCAATTAGCCAAAAATGTGGGAAGAACATTGGGGTTGAAGAAAATAAGTAGAAAGTTATTTTTAAAGAAAATGAAATGTGTAACTTGCATAGTCTGATGGAATGGATCATATTGTGAGACGTTTCTCCCTTAAGATTGGGCCTTTCTTTGGATCTTTGTAGGCATTGTCATTATCTATTCTGTGAAATAATGGAATGTATGTTCTTCGCCTTTTTATTGAGAGGATGACGCTTATCAAATTACCTGTTTGACTTCCCACCTTTGGTGTACACCTCTACTTTGAATGCAGGCGGCTAGTTTGAGGATTGCTGAGCAATATATCCAGGCCTTTGGAAACATTGCCAAAGAGGTAAATGATTTGGAGTTTTTGTTTGATTATATATTCCCTGCAAATAACTTAGTATTGCACAGGTTATGATTCTGATGTATTCTCATTATAACTACTATTTACATCAGGGCACAACATTGTTGCTTCCTAGCTCCACTTCCAATCCAGCTAACATGATGGCACAGGCTTTGACAATGTACAAAAGCCTAATTGGCAAGGCCCCAGGGAATGCTCCAAGTGGAGGAGGCTCTTCATCTCAGTTGACTGAAAGCTCAGATGACAACACTTCTTCCTCGGGAAAGGCTGTGGACGAGATTCCCGTGATTTCTAGAAGAGATAGTATGGAACAGCGTGAGCCAACATTTTCGCTTCAAAGTCCTCTGAAGGAGAGTAGAAGTAATCGCACAGGACAATTCGAAAAGAGAACATAGTTTTTTCCTGCAAAACTGTTGCGGCTGATGTTCCCTTGTTTCTGGTTTCTCATTTCCTCACAGCAAGTCAAAACCAGTTTTGAACTGTACTTTGCAAAGAAGGTTACATTGGCTTTTGGGAAATTAGGATCTTCTTCAGACGACCAACATGCACATTTCCTTTAGGAGGTGGTGGATTTTGTTCTACAAGTTGCTCTTCTATCCGTTGAGATGGACTTTAATGAAGAAATTGAAATCATTTTCCCATTAACTGTGATGCATGGCCTCATTTTGGTCAATAAAGCTCACGTTCTGCAGTGCAAGTAACTGGTGTTCATCTTTAGGTTTTTGCTCATCCAATTCCTGCAACTTTGTTCTTCTCATGCATACAATTGGGTTGAATGTGCTTCCACGGGCCACGTCGAGACCACTTTTGGAGTCAGAATGAAGCTATTTTGTCAAATTCGATTCAGTGCGAAGATGGATTTCAAATATATTCGTTTTAATAATTGAAGTTGTGTTTTACATTTAAATGGTCATATACCGAGTAGTCTCGAGTAGAAGCAGCTACATTCTCATGAATTCATTACGATTTTTTTTTTTAAAATTATTTTTGGGACATATCTTTTTTATTTTTTATTTTTTGCTAAGATAATGAATCATACAGAAATCAGTGGAGTGGGGGCATAGTAGGCTGCACGCAACAGAGATTGGCCGCTCAAAACGATTGTAGCGCATTCCTTCCGTGCGCAAGCGAGCCCGCGAGTCGTCTATGTTGTACAGCGTCGACTGTGCTGTCTCTAGTCTGGCAAAGCTTCCTTAGCAATTAAAGTTGATTCTCTCTGGTTTCATGTGCACAGGGTATTTCCTCTAATTCATCATTCCTATCTCCTATTAAGGCTCTTGGCAATCCGCTCAAACTTGACTTCATGGTGACGTCGAGTTCCACAATATCACACTTGACCTCGCAGCTCTGCTTTCTTCGTATAAAGGCAGAAGAGCCACGCGTTTGTTTCATAGTGTTCTTGAAAGCTCGATGCCTGAAAATCTGTTTCTCCAGGATGTTATTCAGTTGGTCTTTAGATGCTAAAATATGTTTTTCGGGGATTTTTTCTTCTTCTTTTGTCTAAATTTCAAAGGAAAAGCAACAAGAGATTTCTGAATAAACTTCAACACAATTTGCGAAACATGTCGCCCTTGTCCCTCTCGTTTCAAAGAATAACTACAATTTCTGCGTTTTGATGTGGAAGGGGAGATTCATCTGCAAAAATCCTAGACAGTTGATGTGGCAAAGCTAGAAGCAAGAAGACCGGACAAGTCGTGGAAGAAAAGCAAGTCTTGCACATGACCAATCCGGTGAACCTCTTTTGTGCCTGCAAGGAGAATTTCAACTTAGTTTTTCGCATGGACAAGAAAATGGATTCTGAGAGAGATCGTACCACCAACAGTGCCTCATCAAAGTCTCCAATTCTGGGAATTCGGAGTAAAGGAATTATAAGATGATCTATGACACCTTCTCGGTGGGCCTTTCTCGGCTATTTGACGTAACGGAAAGAAATCTTGTTTTGAGTTCAGCATACAAATACTCGTGAAATACCCAGGAATCTAACTGCTCAGAAGCATCTGGCAGGAAGCTCAGAAGCATTGTAGCGTTGTATTGTGGTGAACAATATAACTTGCTTTAAGGATAAAAATGCTTCTAGTTCTAAGAAACAAGCGGAGTCAAATGCTCGGTTCAATATAGCGACAAAGCCTCTTACTTCCTCTTCCTGCTAATTGAGGACTACTCGAGATTACGCATCCAAAAGTTGACCTTTTCACCGCATTGCATTGATCCTGCAGAGACAGTAATTGATGTTTCATAGCTATATCATGATAGAACATCTTGAGAGGCTTTACATCTTGACCAATACAAGCTCTCTATCCTAAGAAATGCAGAGGTCACGCTTGAAAGAAGCCAAAGCATGAAATTGCGAACCTGATCTTTTTCCAGCTGGATGCAGAAATGCTATATTGTTTAGCCCAAACAAACAACAAGAGGACCAGAAATATATAAATCAATGTTTACCCTTTTGTTACAACAGGAGGAGAATATTTAAATCCACAGTACTTCCTGACATTGGAATTTACTCTAGAGAAATGGTCGACTAGGACGAGGAGCGACCCCGGAGTTTTATTCTATTTGTCTCAGTTGACATGTCTGAAAGCTAAAAGGAATATACGCCGTGCAGAGTCAGCTTCTCAGAAAGTTCCTAGGCATTTTGAAAGGAAGATTACATTAAAATATGCAAGCCAGCAGATCATAGCTATAAAATAATGGATTGCCTGCCGTGACTTAATGCTCCCATGTGATAATTGACAATTTAGTGTTCCCCATACCTAGGACGACAACTATGACAGCCGTGATTTACTCATAAGCCACACCGATGTTTGCAGCTCTTTAGAGGGAGAGAAATACACGGGAAAGGTAACAATGTATCATTTACAACTGTTGTGTCAACAGTCACAGATTACAACTCCACTGTAGACAGGATAGGAAAACCCATAGGAGGAGGAGGAGACAAAGCTATTCAAAAGAATCCATCTTTTTCAGCCTAGCTTCATAAGATTAAATGACATTGTGGAATACCAACTAATGAGCAAAAGAAGGAGCAACTTCCTTTTTATCTCCCTCTTCACCCTTCACATCGTCCTTCACGGCCAACTTGACAAGAACCAGCAGCAAGGGATAGCCAACCGTCATGAGCGACCAGTTGATGATAAGCTCCCTGAGGAACGAGACTTTGTGCTGGTCGATTTGCCATGCGACTGCCGCTCCTGCACTCTGCACTCCTTTATAGAACCCACTGTACCTGCAAGAAATAGAAGAAAACCAGATATCAGTTTCAATTACCCAAACATGGTGTTAATCAAGAATATTATCCCCATTTCCACAGGCCTACATGCCAAAATAGAATCTCTTGTTACTCATTGTCGAGAAAATGATTCCCTACCTGCTGAGAGTTTCGGAATCATCAGCTAAAGATCCAATGACCCAGTAAACCAAGCTCTGGAACATTGCATCCAGCAATCCGTAGCTGAAATACAGCACGAATGGCCCGGCATAATCAGAGTGTGAGTTCTTGAAGTCCAACTTCTCGGGCAGTTTGTCGCGAGTGTACGTTAGCTGATGAGCAAGGCCACCCCCCCAAACCGCAGTCCCGAGCAAAGCTACAAGCAAAATTCCGACATATCCCCTCATCTTCCGACTCGAAAAGCTGAAATCCAACACATAGCCGATTCCAACTGACCCCAACATCTGCGCCCCCCAGTAGAACACGTTGTTGAACCCTCTAGTCCTCAGATTGAACAAGACCCCGTTCACATTAGTAAACTGATAGCTGTAAAAGAAGTTGCTCGCCCAGGCGGCTGGCACGATCAAGAGCATCTTCCAGTTGAGGAACAGCTTGAGAATCTCGGCCGCCTCGGTCGAGACGCTCGAGTACTTGACGTTAGTGCAAGTAGTCCCGTCGTCACGGATCACCTTGCTCGGCGGCAAGATGGCGAAGGAAAGGAGCGCACCGACGGTCATGAAACACATGAACCCAATATAGGTCCCGTCATTCACGGAAGCGGCCTCGTTCCTATTGTAATTCAACGCGAATGGAATCAACCCACCAATGACGCCTCCCATGTTGAAAATGCTCCAGAATAAGGAGATGTAAGTGCCCTTCCGGTCGCGCGGCGGGTACGAGGTCATGATGGCGCCCTCGCCGGCCCAGAGGAGGCCCGCGCCGACGCCGAGGATGGCGCCGGCGACGATGGCGAAGGCCTGGTGTTGGTAGTGGTTGTAGTAGAGGAAGGATCCGGCGTAGAGGACGTAGGTGCTGCAGCCGGCGGCGAGGGTGAGGCGGGGGCCGAGGACGTTGTAGATCCCGCCGCCGAGGACGCCGAAGATGGCGAAGGTGGTGTAGAGGGCGGTGTTGGCGTTGTTGGCGGCGGTGGGGTCGACCTGGCCGCCGGCGCCCATGCCGGAGAGGGCGTTGAACATGCCGGGGCAGCAGAAGCAGACCAGCCCGATGAGGCCGACCTGGGTCAGGGGCGAGTTGTACCGGAACAGGGACCTCCTCGGCAGCGCCGGCGCCGGCGCGGCCGACTCTTGATCGAGGACCATGTTCGGGGACTCCGAGGAAAGACGGGATTTGGGATCGAGGGTCGGGGGAAAGGAGGGAGCTGGAAGTGGGGGCCCGCCCGTTCGAAGGAAAGGACGAGATCGAGTGCGAGAGTGTGGAGCTCTGCTGCGGATGCGGACCGGTTTTTAAGGAGTGCACGGAACGGCAATCGGCGAGTTAAAAACTGATGGACGACGGCAGCGGATGATGGAGAATCGAATCGCGGCGCTGATCTGGTCGGGGGGCCTCCTTCGTCTTCTTCGTCGGGACCTCTATGTCATGGCAAATGCTCATGAAGTTTGGCTCCACTTGTAAAGTCACTCTTGAGCTCTAACTTTGTTCCACGTGGTCCCTTCCATAAGCTTTTGATTCGTTTAATATAATGCTTTGAACTGTGTGAAGATATTTTACCTTGTCCCTAATTATAAATTAATGAGATGATTATATTGAATACATATCCAAAGTTCAAGAGTCATATTAAACATATTAAGAGTTTATAAATCACATTGTACATTTAATTAAAGTTTAGAATTCACATTGAATAAAGTAAAAATTCATGTATCCAAAGTCCGGGAGCCTCTTTCGCCTTCTTCATCGGGATCTTTGTGCTAAGGAAATGGACACAAATTTTGACTTAAGTGGCTCTTGAACTTTTAATTTGTTTAATGTGGTTTCTGAATTTTGATCTGATATGCAACAACTTTTAATTCGTTTAATATAGTGCTTTTGAACTACGTTTTTCCCGAAAGGGTTACATTGAACATCTTCATATAATTCTCAAACTATATTGAACACGAATTCAAAATTTATGAATTATATTAAATAGATTAAAAATTCAGATATTATTAAAATTTGAAGTTTAATTAATAAAATATATTATATATTAGGCCAAAATTGGAATGCTATTATCTTTTAGAGAAAGGCAAGAGAATCTGCATCGAATCAGCAAGCCCTTTCCGTCGACAATTATTGTTCATCTTTTACCGTTGGGGGCAAATTCTTCACACGTACAGCTTTGACAAAATGGTAATACGGTGAGAGACAGCGACGTGCTTGGAATCTCCATTTTGGACTTTAACCTCCGGAATTTTTGTTTTTCTTCTTTATTATTGGTCCTCGGCCGGCTATGACTGGGAGTCTGGGATGACAAGTGAAAGTGATGGGCACTGACAAAATGGATAGATAAATAGGGTCACAAGGAAGTAAAAATAAAAGCGCCACCCATTGTTTCCAATGAATCTAATTTTGTAAAGTTCAATGAAATCTTTTTGCCTTTTCTTTTCTTTTCTTTTGCAGAGTTATCAATTCTTTCGATGAGTTCATTTTTCCCTTTCCGAAATCTCGAGCTATATTGGGCTTAGAGCTGCGTGCGTCGATTGATGGGTAAGTTGAGAATACTAAAAGTGGTAGTTGCATTTCGTGTTGTGTTAGATGAAAAAAAGGGTTTGAAGATAACGTAAGATTTCGGAGAGTGGAGGTGTGATACATATGAATTGAACTCGTTATCCATTTGAGTGGATCGGATAGCCATTTACGGCCGTAGAAAACGGGCACCATGCAACCTCTCCCAATTCCCACCTAAAAATCAAGTAGCGTGGCTTAATTTTTGGGACTCTTATCGCCACCCCCATGCGTTACATTGACAAATATCCGCCGGCAGTCAATCAATTTGACAATTCTTTTTGGGCAAAAAATTTTAAAAAAAAAAGTCAACTGATGGGTTTCATAAGACATCATTACTTTGCAGTTTTCCCACTTCAAGTTCTAGTATTAAAACGATTAGCTTTATTTAATTCCAAGCAATTCCCACTTTTAATTTTTATCATTAATTTTATTTATTTATTTTGGGTCTTGCTAATTTAGTATTACTTGACCAACAAAAGAAAAAAAAAGGCGCCTTCTAATATTTTAAAGGTAGAACAGGGGTCAGCAAAGGCCATTCAGTGCCAACTGGAGGATAGTGCGAGACAGAACTAGAAATTAAACAAGACGGATCTATAAGAGTAAACGACAATAGGAACTTTTGTGTCAATAAGGACAACTTCTGTAAGTAACTATCAAAAGAAAAGCCTTTCAAGATTCAGAATCTTTTCGAAAAGGTTACTATAGGATTAAAAATGTCGGAATTTCTACATTGTAAAATGTGAGAGATAAACTAAAATTATGAATTTACGTAATTGTCCATCAACATCACATTTGTAATTTTGCTATATTATATACAACTCAAGATATTTAGATAAGAGAGAAGTGATCGAGATTCTTCAATCTAAAAGCATAGACTATATGATGTGATTGAGATTTTTCTTTTATTGAGATTTGGTGTCACCAAAGGGCTAATACATTGAAAAACCCTAAACTGGTACACATGTGACAAATTTACCCCAAACTATTTTTTTGACCATAAAAAACTCCAAACTGATATACCTGTGACAAATTTACCCCGATTGACCATAAAAAACTCTAAAGTGGTACATTTATGATAAATTTACCCCAAACTAATTTATTCAACCACAAAAAATCCCAAACTTGTAAATTTGTGACAATTATACCTTGTAGTATATTGGATTAATGCCACAAAAAAATCACAAAAATTGTAAACTGTGACAAACAGAGTGTAAAATCCCAAATCGATATACCAATTAACTGTCACGTGTCATTTGACTTAATTAAAATTTAACGAAAACTAACAGAGGGTAAATTTGTCACAAGTATACCAGTTTTAGGTAAATTTGTCAAAAGTGTACCAATTTAGGGTTTTTGGTGGTAAAAAAAATAGTTTGGGGTAAATTTGTCACAAGTGTACTAGTTTGGGGTTTTTCAGGGTATTAACCCTAAAAAAAAAAACCAACTTGGGGATTAAATATGTCATTAAATTTCAATTAAATTATTTGCATCAATAATGAATTAACTTCTTTCTTTTCTTTTCCTCGTGATGAGGAAGTAAGATAATTGCGAATTAAAGGCAGCATATTCCAAACAATGGACAAGAAAAATTTTGATATATTTCGTAACTATCCAAAAAACAACATTCTCAATTGGCTAGCCAACGAGCGACTAGCGATTGTTAGTTTCATGCCTTGGTGCTTTTGCTAGAAAACAACATTCTCTCGTTTTAATGTATGCTATCACATGATCTTTGTCATAGGAAATAATATTATCTGATTCGATTCATGAAGTTTGCATGCAAATCGCTGGATTCTAATTGCCATTGATGACACTAAATTCGAAACTTAGGGCTTGGACCTATTGAAATGCTTTGAATTTCGCCAAACGCCAACAGTGATGCTAGCTCATGCCTCATCGCTATTTTAACAAGGTTACCATTTGTGTCGCCTTGAATTGTCCATACACAAACTAAACATTTTGCGGGTGATGTGTTGTAGATCCCAATTCACCATTCCATGACCTGAATTTGGAATTTAGGGATTGGAATGATCGGACACTTCGATATCCATTGATGTCAATGAGGAGCTTACTCTTTTTGTCTGGTTATTGTTTGTACACCTACGATCAAACCAAGCAGAAAAGTGGCGTACATCGTGACTGATACAAGGAGCAATTGGCCATGGAGATGCCATGCCTTTAGCGTAGCTGCAACATAGCCTATTTGCCACCACTACGTACATCGACACGTTGACGAATTGTCTTGACCTTTTGAATGTGCTCTTTTCACGGAAAATTTAAATATATTTTTTTCTAAAAAATGTTTGGTTATATCACTCACAAAATGAATGAATAAAAAAAAAAAAATTATCATCACCCACAAAAATAATTATGCCTAAATTGTTGTTGCCGGTCCCTCCACACCCTATCACTCCACACCCTATAGGAAGTAAACTTTGCATTGGTGTTGAATTATACTGTTGCAATTTTGAAGATGCATTTAGAGGGGAAGCTTCCATCTATGATGTCAACATAACTTCCTAATTATTCTAGCATTGATTTTTAACTCGAGTTCTATTTATTTGACGAAAAAATTAATGATTTGAAAAATATTTTTCTAAAAATAATTACTTATATTGTTTACGGGACTGAATGGATAATAAATATTTTCATTATTTATAAAATGTTTCAACATAAATCAATGTCGATAATGAAAAGATTTTTTATTAACTGATTTATTTAAAGCGATAAAAGCAATCATTTTTGAGAAAATGTTTTTGGAATCATTTATTTTTTCAATGGAACCTTGCTTAAAGCAAAATGTACCAAATAAAAATGAGTAAGGGATTGCTGTTGATTTTGACACCGCAGCCAATTTCTTTTCTTTTCCCAATAGGGCTGATAACATTTTGGGGCAAATGCTCGGCTGGGCCCAACCCATGAATTTCCTCTGCTAGGATAGGCCCAAAAAGCCATGGTTTTCTGTCACCCTGAATTTGTAGGTATTGCTATTTGTAAATACATTGGAGTAATACAATCAGTCAATGGTGCTTCGTTTATTTTGTCCAAAAGGAATGATTCGAAAAATATATTCTTAAAATTGATCACTTATTATTAACGAAAATGAATGAAAACATTATTTTCATTATCTAAAGAAATATTAATACATAAGTTATTATCAATACCAAAAATAAAATACAAATTATTATTAATAATGAAAATATTTTTCATTGGTTAATTATTTTAAGTGATACAAATGATCGTTTTTATGAAAATATTTTTCAAATAATACATTTTTCGTTAAATAAATAGAGCATTAATCTCTAAATCAACCGCCTCTTACGAAGGTTAAATTTAATTCAGTACAGTGACATACTTGTAAAATCAAAGTCAAACTCAAACCAAATTGTTTGATCGATGATCCAATCTGTTAGTTGATCCCCTTCTCAAATGACATGCTGAAATAGAAATTCGTAAGTTATGTATATGATTCTAGACCTTGACGCTTCAATCATGCCTTTTGAAGCTAGTTCAATGATCAAATTTTGGAAACTCAATTGCCGGCATGCATGGCATCTACCACAACGAAGCACACGAGCTGAGCAATGTGCTTTCTGTACTCGCCAATACACAAATTTCATCTTGGAAAGCTCGGAATTCATCCGGTAACAAAGAACTCAATACGAAGAGAGGCTTTTGTCTAAATTTTAAGTTCGAGAGTTTAATGCGATCCGAACCATGGATCACAGACTTCATCTAAAACTCATATAAAAAGTTTGTAATGATCGACGGATGTGATGGATTCAAAATCAAGAAGAAACTTTTAAAAAAAAAGATAAAAGAAGAAGAGAGAAGGTAAAATCCTTTCTCCAACGCCATCGCAACGCGCCCCTCATTGTCCATCCGCACGCTCTTATCATTTTTTTCACCCTCGTCATCCAGAGATCCCCCGCCATTTTCAAACGAACGGTCTCTGCTCGAGCAACCGCAACCATGGCGTCTCCCACTCTCTTCCTCAACTCCATCGCCTTCCCTCCATCTCCATCTTCTCCTTCTTCTTCTTCTCATGCTTCTTCTTTTCTACTCGCCGTCGGTTTCGGCAACCGAGTCCTCCTCAATCGGCGCTCCGTCTCCAGGGCCGCCTCCGCCGCCGGCCTCAGCGGCGAGTCGTCTGCTCACCTCCAGAGCCTCAGGGTCCTGGAGTGGGACAAGCTCTGCGATTCCGTCGCTTCGTTCGCCGGCACCTCGCTCGGCCGGGACGCCACTAAGGTCAGCTCGGTCGATCGGCGGATTCGCGTATTCGTTAGGTGTTACTGATTTTCACGCGCGGATTCGATACTTGTTTAGCTAAGAGGAGTGGAGATCTATGTGCGGAGGCGATTGGTGATTTTGCGATGTCGAATTTTGGTTTTGAATAGCTTCGATTGAGTTCTGACGCTGTTGTGGACGTTGGTTTGTTGTTGGTTGTTGCGAAGACTCGTTTGTGGTCTCTGGATCAGACGTACGAGGAGAGCATGAGGCTTTTGAGCGAGACTAATGCGGCCGTGGAAATGCACCGGCACGGCGGCTTCAGCTTGGACTTGAGCGGCGTCGATACTGCTCTGGTCAGCGCTTTTACGCTAATTTCATCCTCTTCTAGCAACGTGAAGTTTAGGAATCTCATTTACTGTGCATATTCACTTCTCATTGGTTTCTCAGAGCCATATCGAACTTGTTAAGCATCAGTGGGTCACATTCGTTTCTGAATTACGGATACGCACTGCGACTCTAAGTAAAGAACGATTATACACTTCTGGCTCAGTTTTATTCATGAATTGCTACTGAGCTCTGACACATGTCGCATGGATATCTGGGGTCATTTTAAGTGTTTTAGGTTTCAACAAGATGTTGAGCTTGAGGTGTCACTGACTGCTGAGTTTTGATCTTTTCAAAGGTCAAGTCTGCAATTCAACGTGCTCGGAGGGAATTACCCATGAGTGGACATGAAGCAATAGCGGTTGCATCTCTTTTGCAATTCGCAGATGCTCTACAGCTGAATCTACGAGCAGCAATCAAGGAAGATGCGGACTGGCATAGACGCTTCATGCCTCTGAGCGAAGTGGTATCATAACGGGACTCAAGTACATACAATTAAATAGAGTATTCGCATGTATTGTTTTGCTAATGTCATCATGGACTCATTCGATTTTTTATGTTACCTTGCAGATTATGGAATTGATAATAAATCGACCTCTAATTAGGTCGATACAGCAAGTCCTTGACGAAGATGGCTCTGTTAAAGACTCGGCTGTATGTTCTTCAATATTTCGGAGTTAGTTGTCATTACTGTGGCTCTTTGCCTACCAGAGTGTCATTTTATTGTGACAGCTTTCTTTGTAGGCTTGGATGTGATTTTTGTTTCTCTCTCTTAATCATTTCTGTAGCTCATCTTAGCCTTTTTATTTGTTTCAGAGTCCTTTGCTCAAACGGTCACGTGAACAAGTGCAGATACTTGAAAAGAGGGTGAAGTTATCCTGCCATTTTCGTGCCATTCACTTAATCATAATTTTACCTTCAATTAGAAAGCTTCCCTTTGATGTTTCAAGGACTGTGATGCTTGAACATGTTTATGCACTCAGATTGGCTTATCAACTGTATTTGCTGAGGGCAGCTATAAGATGTTGGCCTCTTCCACACCAGATTACGGAAAAGTTGACACAAAGCTTCTTATATCTCTTGCATCAATATCCATCTGTACAGGCTATGTTATCACGGAGGGCAGCAATTGCCTCTTCTGCCTCTATACAACATAACTTTTTGTTGTTATTTTATTAGATAGTCAGATAATTCATTGAACAGGCACCAAGGGGATGCCGATGTGATTTGCAAAATCATATACGTTCTTTTTTATAAGTAACCCTTATTGTTGTTATTGGTGTAATTGTCTTGGACTTAGAGGAAGCATTTCGTCACATGAGTTGACTGCCAACTTCTTAGTCAATTTTTATTGATAAACTAATGAAAGTTTGCTACCTTTAATCAAAGGACTCTGTGTAAAAAGAAGTTCCATCTGTGGATCCTCATCACACTTCTCAGCCAGTTTCTTATTTGAACCTTTGAATTACTGAGTTGTCTCCTTATTTGATGCTAAATATTGATTCTAGTTCTTTTACATTTTCTCTGTTTAGCTACACGAGTTGATGGACAAATTAATGAGGAATGATAGGAATGAGTCATCCTCCCTGGTGAGTGCATCAGTCAGACAGATCTATGTAGCGTGTATACTTTGTATTTTTCTATTGGTCTGTTTTAACTTTTATATTTTCCTTTATTTAGGAAGTGAGTAATGTCAACGGAAGATGGTGCATAAAGTCCGGAATGGATAAGCTGATAAATTTGAATGGTCTACTGATATCCAGGTGCTAAAATATATTACATCCTTCCATTTTTCTTTCCTTTCCTTTTCTTTTTGCACTAAAAAAGGCTTTTGAGTGGCTGTAAGTGATTGTAGTCAACCAACATTATCCAGAGCTCTTCCCTTTTTTCATCTTAGCTCATAGCTGGGACTTTCTGTTACTTTGTGCCATAAAACAGTTGAACTGTTATGTAGATCTTCGCTCTACAGTTTTGCTATCAATTTTGAAAACATAATGTAGTTATTAAGCCATGTAGTAGAGCACATTTGGTTCTTGGACAGGTATTTAGATGAGCTTGGTTGTGTAATGAGCATTTAAAAAAAAAGAAGAAGTACCATTGAGTACTTTGGGGGATTTGGTAATTGTTTTGCTTACATGGCAATGGTGATAAGTTATTTATAATTTATAGTGAACTTTAACTTTTACTCTAGAAGGAAATTTTGCTTGCCTTCTTTGGTAACTCAAACTAGAAGGCTTTTGTTTTAGAAGGCAGGATGGTGGACAATTTGCATGATGAATGCTCTCACTGAATGCAAGTAGTCAAATTTTGATGAGGAGTGTTTTTGGGATTCCTTTGGTACAAGGTCATGCATTCTCTCCTGAATCTGTCATGATGTAGTGGTTCAGGAAATGGTAATGTCATGGAGCCACTTGCTGCCGTTCCTTTAAATGATGAGCTGCAACGAGCAAGAGGATTGGTGGCAAAGGCAGAGGAAGATGTGCTTTTAATGTTAACAAAGAAGGTTGCATATTTTCCAGTTCATATTTTTTCTCGTCACCGGCTTCTTCTTACTTTTCTATTCTTTAATTGTCATTTCTCAAGCAGATGCAAATGGATCTTGATGAAACTGAAATTTTGCTAAACAGCATAATCCAACTGGATATGGTAAGTTCCTACTGCTACTGAAGTCTCTTTCTCTCTCTCTCCCTCTCTCTGGTTTTTTCTGCAGAGTGGTCTTTTGTGCACAGTTTCCAAGTTTCCTGAGTGTTATCCTTTTTATGTGGAGCCTGTAGGAAATGTAAATTAGACCTCATACAGTTTGAATTATCTTTTTCACCAACTTACAAGTAATTGAATATGGTTTTTTGTGGCAACAAAGATTGTCATTCAGAAGTTAAACCAGTCAAGTTGCTTCATTCATAGTTGAACTACTGTCAAGTGCTTCCCTATAAAAAATATCCTTAGTAAAATCCGGAATACCAGTGAATATTATAAACTCCCTATGCTGTTCCTTTTTCAACCTAACCAGAGTGTCTGCGCATTCTTTTGCTTTTCTGTATATATGCTTGATGCAATATGCCTGTACTCCTTCCAGCAAGTTCCTGCACTCAAAAAAGGAGAGGTTCTTTGAGAGATTGCGAGATTTTGCTTTCAAGAACATGAATAACCGCTAAAGCATCCTTTTCAACATGCAAATGATTAACATTATTCATAAGAGCAAGTCTGATTGTGTTTCTTGGCATCCAAATCTCAGCTATGAAAGCATTCTTCTACCTATGTTATGTGAGAAGCCAGCTATCCAGTTTCTTGGTAATCTCTCAAAAGAACTCCTGCTTCTGCTTCTCTGTTTTACATAGACATTGCTCCATCTGATTAACCTTAATCCCCCCTTGTCCAGGTTTCCTTTGTTCATTCCCTGCCTTAATCTTCTCCTTCCACACCCATAATTCTTCATGGTAGCATAAGATTCTCCTGCTTTAGTCAAACGAAAAGAGGTGAGTTTAGGCAAATTTGCTGATTCTTAAAGAAATATTATTTCTATTTTTTCAAATAACCCAAAGATCCATAGGAAAAACAATTCCCCATTGAATTTTGTGTCTTTGTTACCAAAACATGCTTTTAACAATGTCTTCAATCCACTCCCGGGTAACCTTGATGAAAGACCCTGCCAGGCTGTTAGGAATAGCCAGGTCCCTCCAAAACTCTCCAGCCATGGGGCCAAATAAAAATAAATGATCTGCAGATTCAGGGCTTGCCCGTATACTGAACAAATGTTCTGGGCATGCCACAAGGACTTCATCTAGAGCTATGCCATTATGGAGACTTTGCCAAAATGCTTAATTTTAGGGTTGTATCAGTTTTCCATATCCAAGACCAGTCTTTGTGTGATCCTCAGGATATCTATTAGCCACAATCTCATAGGCAGACTTGTGGCAAAATTCTCTTCCGTTGGAGAAATTCCAACAGAACTTATATTCTAAAAGCTACTGTTGATAATTCTTATTAAAGTCAGTCATAAAACTGCGAGACCAGTTGTGGTGATAACATTGTAGATTGAGTTTTATATAATAATTGAAGGTGCTCTTCTTATTGTTTGGCGCTAATATGCAGATAAACGCTCGAGCTACGTATAGTCTTTCATATGGAGGCACATGTCCTGATCTGCTTCTACTAGAGGAGAATATTAGAATACTCGACGCTGGAACATCCTTGTCAGAGCACAAAATTTCAAAATCATCAAACTCCTTGGAATGGACGTTGTTTTTGCCTAAAGCTTATCATCCCTTGTTGGTCCAGCAGCATAGACTAAATCTGCGCAAGGCCCGAAAGGATCTCAGTAGTGCTGCCGCGGTGAGTCATGGAATGTCTTGTAATTAGACGTTTTCATTAATTTTCAGCTTATGATAACTCTTTAAACTTCATGATGTGCTATCTGCTCTTGCACATGCTCATTAAAAATCTAGATGCTATATAGGGGTTGGTGCTCACTGCATAATATGATGGCTCAGGAAATGGGAAGGAGGAAAATGCAAGCAGGAATGTCAAATAAAGGAGAGTCAGAGATTGATCTTGTAACCCTGAAAGAGCGGGTTAGTTTGAAATGTCGATGGTTAGCAATTTGAGTATTGTACTTAATTCTATATTTTGACACATTTGCTGTTAATTCAGGTTGCAGCCCTCGAACAAGCTAAGCCAGTCGCAGTTGATTTTTTCATTTCCAGTGAGACTAAGGTTTTGGTCATAACTGGCCCAAATACTGGTGGCAAAACTGTATGCCTAAAAACAATTGGCTTGGCAGCTCTGATGGCAAAATCAGGTTTAACAATTGGCTTTCCTTTGTGGTCCCTTTTCTGAGACAGGCCAATGGGTTGCCTGCGGCATTTTTTCTTTTTTTTTGCTGTTTTAAATTTACTTTTCCATTATCTCTGTCTCTCCAGTGATAAATGTCTGCTATTCCAAGCCAAATCTATCTATTAACAGCATTCCAATTAAAACACAGTTATTCGTAGTAACTGTAGACAATCTGAGCACATGCATTTCGTGTAATGTTTAAAGTATCTCACCAGGGAAGTTTGTTATTGCAGGCCTATATATCTTGTCAGCTGAATCTGTACGGATCCCTTGGTTTGATTCTGTCTTTGCTGATATTGGTGATGAACAGTCTTTGTCGCAATCTTTATCGACCTTCTCTGGACACTTGAAACAAATCAGTGTGAGCATAGCCTTCTCGGATATTTCTGTTGTAGGGTTCCTTGAATTAGTTTGTAACCCTTGGAGTTATATAGACTCATATTTAACCTTTTCTCTATAAACACTGGAAAATTCTAGAATAAATAGCAAAAATGGCACACATTTGAAGGAGAATCAATAGAAGATGAGAAAATATGATTTTAAGTTTTAGGAAATGAAATTATGTTTAAAGGACATGGATTTGTGTTGTCTTGATCACTAAAATGAATGGTGTTTTCTCGTTATCATGCCATCACGTAATCATGCCACTGATCATATTATTTATAGTTGATATTTTCTTATATGATATATTTGCAGGACATTCAATCAAAATCAACAAAGCAGTCTTTAGTGCTTCTAGATGAAGTATGTTATTATTGGTCTTTCTTTTGCCTCTCCATAATTGTTTGATGTGACCCCTTTGAGTGACCTGTTATGCAATTACAGCTCTTCTTGTGCTTCCCTAGGTTAAAATGAAATATTATATTGGTATGTGATAACGATAGGTTGGTGCGGGAACAAACCCTCTAGAAGGAGCGGCTCTGGGAATGTCACTGCTGGAATCTTTTGCCAATGGTGCTCTTTTGACAATAGCTACAACCCATCATGGTGAACTGAAAACCCTGAAGTACAGGTAGTTTTTTAACTTGAATTTTGAAGGTCCATTGCAGATACATATTCATCCTTTGAACTTTTTCTTTCCCAGTGCTTGATCGGTATGTAGGGGTAATTTCCCTTGGCTTTCCAGCCCCATGTTAATCAATATTTTATTTTGGATCATGCAGTTATTGAAAAACGAAAATAAAATTTTCACATCAAACTTGGACCCCTTAAGTTTATAATTCTAGATCTGTCGCTGGTGGCAGTGGTTTAGCTTGTTTAATCTAGTTGAAATCATAAAGGACATATCTGCTTTTGACATTTGCCAAAACCTACTAGATCTGATGCTCCCTTTGTGCTCCTGGGCTCTTACATATTATCAATGATTGGCAGCACTGCTGGCTTCGAAAATGCTTGTATGGAGTTTGATGAAGTAAATTTGAAGCCTACTTACAAGATTCTCTGGGGAATTCCAGGTTTTTCATTCTTCCTTAGATGACTGCCTTTGTTATGTCCTGCAGTGGTTGCGCAAATTTTAATAATAGCTTATGCTGTCATTTGCTGTTCTTTATCTGTCAAAAGTGGATATGACTTGACATTCGTTTTATCTTATAGGGCGTTCAAATGCCATCAGTATAGCTGAAAGATTGGGATTGCCTGGCACAATTGTCAATGATGCTCGAGAACTGTATGGTTCAGCAAGTGCGGAGATAAATGAGGTAACTAGTGTTAGCATAGAACTGTTCTGGGTGTCTTACAAAATTTTGATAGTAAGATAAGCAACTTCTATGAAAGGTGTACGTGTTGTAGCATATCATACATTTGGCACTCCTTTTCCTGTAGCATATGGGTTCAGTTTTTATTGCTCAACACTCCATCATGGTCTATACCAATACTGTAAGAACATGGATATGTTTTTTTATAATCTCAGTCCATGGTTTGGGGTCTACATGAGGCTTTTTGTCATCATGTGCCTAGTGAATGTGAAGATTATGGAAGTTTGCATTATTGGGAGCGCGATCCGCAATTTCAGTTGACTAATTTTATCTTCACTTGCATTTATGGAGATTGGTTTTGTTCCCTTTTCTTTTGGTGGCATTTGAGGAGCCATTACTGATGACATATCTTTGTATGCGCTTGCAGCTCATTACTGATATGGAAAAATACAAGCAGGAATTCCGTGAGCTGCATCGTGATTCACAATCTTACCTAATGTGAGAATCGTTGGCTTCTTGGAATTGACCTCTTTCATAAGGAATCACTTTCCCTTTTGTTTTTTGCTGAGTCATAAATAGCTATTAACTGCTGAATCATAGAAGTACTGAATGGAACTATATGTTCTCCTTTATCCGAGTTCAGAGGGCGTATCTACCCATTATTTCTTTAGGTATCCTTTGTGTTTGTTTCATACTCCTATGTGGATGAATGCTACTCTTGCTTGTGTAAATACCCAAAATATTATTAAACTTCTATGTTGTTAAAAGGATAAGTTGAAGTCTTCATGAAAGTGTATTCGATTACTCTCTACTTAGGTTTCTCCTGTTTGACATACTCAATCAGTGCACTTTGAAAGTGGCCGATGAATTTCATCCTGCAATAAGTATATAAATTTATGAAAAGAATTATTTCCTTTATAAGAAGTGGGTCTTTCTGCTAGCAAGGCATCATGTAAAATGAAACTTGTGTTTATCTAGCATCTTCCTGTTTTTGTTCTAGGCTTGCGAGGGACCTTCACAGAAAACTGTTGGCTGCCCGGAGGAGGATTGAGGAACAACATATAACTCAAAAGAATAAGATGTTTAGAGAAATATCAGAGGCTGCTGCGGTGGCACGTTCAATGCTCCATAAGAGAGCGCGGGAGTTTCGTGCATCCCAAGTGCAGCACCAGCCAATTAGAGCAGGAACAAGCGCGAAGTCATTGGCTGCTGAGCTCCAACAAAGTTTAGATAAAGACAGCAAAGATCTTGTGCAAAGGAAAAGCACGATTCCGTCTAAAGCTCTCAAGCAATCATCTTCTGGTACTGCTTAAGAAACTTGCCATGTTTATTTTATTTAGAAAACAGCATAAGTAATTGCCATTGAGGGAATATGGAGGGGACTCTCTTTCAGCAAGAGTACTATCTCTATTCTTGTTAAAATGGAAAAGGTCCATCTATAAACAGTCTTTTCCCTTCTATAATGCAGAGAAAAAATCTGAGCTTCCAGCAGTTGGTGCAATGATTCATGTTCCATCCCTTGGCAGGAAAGCAACGGTTCTGAAAGTGGACTGCTCTAAGAAAGAGATAGTAGTTCAAGCTGGCAATATGAAGATGAAATTAAAATTGGATGAGTTTCGGACGTGATGTGAAGTTCAAGCCCATAGTCTCCTGGTGTGGTCTAGACTTGCTATTCTACCAAGTAATCTGGAATGAATTTCAGTGCCCCCAAGACGTCTATTGGTGCACAGGAAAAAGGTGGATGAAAACGATATCTTGAAAGTTCGTAGAGAGAGAAATAACATTTTGACTTATGGGCTATTGGCTAACAATTGAAATTTTGACTAACTTTTTCCAATCTTCATGAAATGTGAATAAACAGAACTATTATAAAATCCTGTTACCAGAGTTTCTCTATCTAATTGTCTCTTCTATATCTGTATGTGTCCCTTCTTTACTCTGCATGAACTCAAAAAAGATTATCTTACGCATGAGCAACTTGTTTTATGCAGGTTCCCATCAACTCTTCATTCATCGTGAACGGTAGGATGTAGGACAAATATATCAAAGCTGTAAGTTGAAGAATGCGATGAAAAAGGCTGAAAGGTTCAAATGACTGCGCTACTCTCACATTGTGTAAACTCCCTTGCCAGATTTCCACTGTAACCAGAGAAAACTTCTTCTTTATTAATGATGAATAGGAAGACAGGGAAAGTCAGCAGTGAATTAAAGATATGGTTGTGGACTGGGCTCAACTGGAGTTTTAATGCAGTGAGGAGTCATGGGAATCTCACTGCAAATGTTCTATGGGTCCGTAGGTTATATGGTTGTGGCTCGATGCTTGTTGAGCATCTCCGGCTTCCATTCAATGCTGATCTATTCATGAAGGAAAAACGGTTATCAGTTGACAAGATTGGGTGGTTCAGGCTTTTAATAGGTGAATTGCTGTTTCTCTTCGGATTTTATGTCTTAAAAGAACAGCTATAAGCTTTGAGCACTCTTATAGATCTGCTGGCTGACAATTATGTTGTATCTGAAAACATTAAATTCATAATCACCCTGTAATTATTTATAGACATCTCGACTATATTCTAATACTTTTATAACACCCATTTTGCAGGAGGTTTTGGACTATTTATGTTTGCATCAGAACAACTGCCGTGTCAAGATTTGGTTGAATCAACCAGGAGACGACATCCTCAAGTCTTTGCAGAAGAGGCTTCTCTAGAGATAAGTCGCATTGTTTAGAATCAGTCCAACTACACAAAGTTTGAGTTATTGCAACAAGTCATTGAATTGGTGCATTTTGCAAATTCTCAGACAATCTGTGATCAGTGGTTCTAATCCATTACTTTATAGGTGGGCATCTAGGTCCCTGAACCTAATTTTCCAGGTTCCTTGTTGATAGGAATTTCCTAGATAGCACATCTATTGTTCCCCTTGCTTTGCGAACCTTGGTAGACGAAAGAAGAAGCTTTTGCATTCGCCTACACACTTGCACCAGATTACTCCTCTTTAGGGTAAAACACAAGGTTTTTGACCTTCTGCATCTTTGCACCCCTATCCTATACACTTCAAGGCTTGTTAGAGCTCCTCTACAATAAAGCGTTAACAGGCATCCACCTTCCCGGAGCAGAGAGACCTGAGCATATTCTCTTTGTTTACGTGAGCATATTCTCTTTCTTTACTTTATACAGCAAAAATGCACACAAATTGGGGTAGACATATGCACCGCTCTCTGCGGCCAAAAATAGATGCACGCATTCACACACACATGACAAGGCGGAAGATGCTTCATCACTTCCATTTCTCAATAGATGGACTCAGTTGCGAGTGTTTCCTCCCAGCATGTCCTGCGTGCTAAGCTGCGAGTTTTGATGCTTTGGCTATACGATGATGCTTGCAAGAGATGATCGAAATTGTGGACTTATAATGTTTTGATAAAATTTTCCACTTTCTGTCTTTGCTTTTCAAAGGATGGAAAGCTTCTTTTCTTGTGATCTCTAGTCACCACTTCTGATCTACCATTTGTTGACTTGTTGGGTTGTCAAATCTGCATAAGGAAGCAGGTTAACAGACAACAGATAACACGAAACACCCTATCTATCTATCGAATTGAAATTGCAAAGACAGGAAATTCCAAAGATAGGCAGATGACTTGCCGATGCAAGTGATGCTCACTCTTGGGGGAATCAAAGGATCTTCTAAGGTGTCTAATTGAACGGGAGATTCGTTAACATGCGGCGATTGCTCATTAGATAAACCTCCTTCAATGAATATTATAATACGCACTTGATAAAAGAAACAATTTAATATTTCAATATCTTTGTATACGGCAAAACTTATATAAGAGTTAACATGTAAAGCTCAGGTAAAATTTAATATCAGTTGTTCAAACCACCAATGCTTATCTTCATTGCACTTCCCAGCTCCTCATCTTTCCTCTCATCATCATCGTCATCATCAGAAGCCTCCACAGCCCACCCGGACTCAAACGACACATCCAAGAAATACAGCAGGAAAACCAGCGCGAAGCAACTCAAGAACATGGGAATCGGACCGAAGATCCACAGGAAAAGAGGGAAAGAGAAGTAAAACCCCCGCAACCCCAACGACCAGAAGTAGCTCCCTCGGTTCACCGTCTTGGCCACGTACTCCGCCATCGCCTGGTGCTGTTGCTGATGCTGCGAGATCTTCCTGTATGGCACGTTGATCAGGATGCTCGCGTGGCTGTAGTACCTTATGGACTGAACGTTCAGGAGGAAAGCCACCAAGAAGCACACGAGGATGGCGAAGAACTTCACGGAGAAGCTGAATTTGCTCCGGTCTCCGATGATGAAGAGCGAGGACTGGTTGCCGTACCCGCTGGTCATGAGGACGGCGATGAGGGAGCTGAGGGTGATCGCCGTCGAGGCCAACAGGGTCGATGCCATTATGTTGTTTCTCAGCGTTTGCACCGCGAGGACGCCGTTCTTGGAAACATCCTGCCACCCGAGCCGGACGCCACGAAAGCAAAGGGTCGAAAAGCTTTTCTGGGGGGACAAAAAGAAAAGGTAGGGAGACAAACCTACATTACCTCCATCATAGCTCGAACCCAGAATCGGCGATTAATGGCAGTGACACCGACGACGGTCTTGTCGGGGTGCTTCACGATCCGATGAAGGAGCCATGCGTGGTAGGCCATCATGATGAACAAGCCCGAGGGGACCAACGTGTAATCAAGAACCTTCTTGTCCATGATCTATACGAACGAACGATGCGCAAAACGAAAGAAGGAACGATCACTGGAGTAAATCTGCAAGAAATCTCTCTCAACCCGAAAAGCTGGAGATGAGAAGAAGAGGGTTTTTTTATTTGGCCGACTCAGTAAAAATTGGCAGAGGAGAGGAGTATAAGGGATCCTTTATAACAACCTGTGAACATGCACTTTTTGGCTGAGGCGACGAGGAGAGAACATTGAATTGGCTTTTGATTGCGTGGATCGGACTCGTGGAGGCGCACCTTTTCAAAACCTTTTTCGTCTGGGGAAATATTAAATATCTAGCATGGTAGATGAAGTCGGTCACGATATTTAAGGATTCTTTTTAGGGATAATTATAAAAAGAGAATCCTATACCTATTATATATATCAATTCAGTCCTAAACTTTTTGATTTGACAAATTTAGTTTTAGACTTTTTAACGATTTGCTAATTTAGTGTTTCGGTCAATTTTAGCCAAAAATCATTATTGTGAATGGCTATCTTATAAAGCATATGGCATGGACAAGTTATCAGTATTTTAAAAGGTTTTTTCAATTTTTCATTTTTTAAAATTTTCTTTCTTTTACTTTTGCTTTCAACTTAAAGTTCAACGGGGTCACAGGCCTACATTGGAAAGAAAATCAAAAATAAAAAAGTCAAAAAATTTCAGATTCTTTTTTTAAATGCAGTAATTATCTATGTCAGTGTCGATAGTGCCATATGGATGACTAGCGTCGACGTCAATAATAGAATGTGAAAATTTATTAGAATGATTACATTGATAAATCTTCAAAAAGTTCATAATTAAATTGACTAAATTAAAAAGTTTATGAATGAATTGATATAAGTATAATATATTTATAACTTTTTCGGTAGTTTTCCCGTTCTTTTTATACCATGAGAAATGAGGGACCATGTGTTTTCTTAATAGTACCTATGAATGCCTCTCTTCTTCTTCTTCGCCACAAAATCAATAAGGGATGAAATTAAAAATTTAATAGCAACTGTATGCCATTACCTTCAATAGCGATCCCCCTCATATGATGTCATAAGAGCTTTTAGCATATTCGAATTTCCTTTTTCGTCTTTTAATAAGTAAGATTTTATTTCGTCGGATAAACAATGACGAAATCATTTTCAAATTGACAGCAGTTCCTTTAATGGGCTACTTTTATTAGCTTTAACTAATTGATATTTATTTTGACTATTTATATTTCATCAGTGGCGAAATAAATAAAATGCATAATCGTTATTTAGACACGACAAGCATCTTCAGTGTAATCATACTAAATAAACATTAAGGGCTGACGGTAACCAAGCATTATTTTGAGCATAGAATTGCTTAAAATAAACAAAACAAGTTACGTGATTTTAGTGGTTATAAATGGATACAAAAATAAATGTGAGCAAATGGAACCTAAACATTTGGGATTTATTACTTTAATTAAAAATTACAAAATAAGGAAGATTTGGATTACAATGTGAATTTGAAAAGATGGAGGTTTAAGAAATCACATTGTTATCATCTCAATCGCTTTTTGTAATATCAATCTGTCTTTAGTTTATCTCCTAAGATTGTGATTCATCTAAATAAAATACACAACAAGCTTTCACAAAATTTATTGGTCAAAAGTTGAGGCAAAGTTACTTTTGCAGCAAGGTACCTGTTTTTGGCATGTGCAAGTCCACCAGCAGAAGGCTGAAGGAGAGGGTACATGACTCGATATTTGACAACCTATATAGAATGACATTAGCATAAAATCGGCTAGCTTTTTTCATTCCTACTTGTCGACACCCGAGTTTGCTCGCAAGTCTATCAACTATCTCAGGGATGAAACTTGCCGGCAATGTCGGAATCCAACCCTAAATCGAAGATAGTCATCATTTCATCGTCTTGCACTCATTTTTTTTACCACCGAGTTTCTTCTCCATGTTGCGACTAAGGAACATTGTAGTTTCAGGACCTCTAGGACTCTATCCAATCCATGAAAATATACTTTCCGACACAAGGGATGGGCGCCGAAGCTCGGTATGAACTGTCCTTTATGATAGCCGCTAGCTTCCTTGCTCTCCTGATAATCGCTCTCCTCTTATAGGCTTCTCTTTAGGCCCGAACAGAATTTGGACCTTTTGGCCCAATTCGAGCCCTTTAAGCTTAAATTTTCGGCCCATCAAGCTTTTGACCCTAATCCTCTGTCCGTCGCGTTTCTCTCTTCATTACCGGCGTCTCCTCATTCCCCTTCCGGTCGTTGCTTCCATCTCGTTCTTCCTCTCGGCTGCTGCTGAGCTTCGCCACCTCGCCTCCTGCTCGCTCTCGTCTCTCCTTCACCTCCGTCCCCGCCATCTCCATCTCGTCCCCTCACCATTAGCTCAAGTCGCTGCTCTCGCTGGTTCGTACATCATCGCCACCTCCAGCTCGTCCTCACCGGCCCAGCATCCTCCTCCCGTCACTCGCCAACCCACGGCCACCGCCTCCTTCTAGTCGCTGCGCCACTACCTCTCAGCTCCACCCTCTCGCCGGTACGTCCTCATCGCCTTTTCCATCTCTCCATCCTCACAGCCAGCTCTCTCTACGCCCTCCTCTCCGCAACTCCCTCCTTCGATTCCACCATCTCCAACCCACACTATACTGTAGCTACTCGCTCTATCGCTCTCGTCTGCGCCGCTGCTCACTTTCTTGAGCGCTCACGCTCACGAAACCATAGTCTCTGGTCTCGTCATCTCCGTCATTCGCCATCTCCATTCTGTCACCATACTCTCTCGGTCACTCACTCTCCAAATCCGTCGTTCCCTCATCTCCTTTACCCTCGGTTTCTTGCTCCCTCTCGGTCACTGTTGCACATCATCGCTCACGGCAATCTTGCTCCCTGAAGGTTCCTCCACATTTTATTATGTTCGAGGTCAAAATTGTATTCCCAGACGTTGTTATGTTCGCATTTTTGTAATTGCGGTTTACTTGTGGTTAATTAGCATGTTTATAGTGAGTTGAGTGTTTAATCACATTTTCTTTAGAATAGAGATGAAAATGACCAAAAAATTGGATACATTTATGAAGTATAAAAAGTTAGTACTTTAATAACCAAGTGACATTTTAGTGATAGAATGACATTTTAGTAGTATTTAGGTAGAATAGAAGTTAGTTCATGTTTCAACTAAAAGACAAAAAAGTGGAATTTTTTTAAGCTTAGAATTGTATATTAGGCTAGGTTTAGTTCATGCTTTATTAATGTCTCATTGTCATCGGTTAGTTAGGAAATTTGGATTATTTAGTTTAAGTATTTTCATATTTAGTTTCGGGTATCATTCATGGGAGTCTTATCTGAGGTACAATAATAAGGCCTTGTCTAATTTTGTCCGACGCTTCTCCACTTGTTTATTTTACACACTTCATCTACCTTCTTTTGTTTGACGTTGGATAGTTATTTTGTTATGCGATTACATGGTTTATAGATACAATTTCTGCAAATTCGCCATGCATGTTCACCTACACGGATGTGCCTAAGAATTAAAAAATGATCAAGATTGCATGACCAAACGTTTATGAAACAATGAGAAAAGGTATCAATTCTCATTCCTGCATATTCGTTCCCACAAATGAAACGATCTTCAGCGTTTCACTCGACTTCTAATCGATCTACAACTTAAAGAAAGAAGAAAATATTTACAAAACCAAATCCACCAACGTCCTCAGTGGTAGGGTTTGGGAGAACATAAACTAAGTACCTTGTATGAGGAATCGTCCGCATTTACTTGGAAACCGTCACTCGCCTCGAGGCGACACTACTGCATTAATAATCAAATACATTTCTCCATGTAACTTTAAAGGAGTACGAAGATGACGTTGATACTTGATGTCTCTCGGCTTTATAGCTTGTAAGCACCGATAAAAGAACATCTAAAGGACACCAGCATTATAACATGCTACAATAAGGACATGTAACCATCATCCATGTTAATTTTGGTTTTATAGCACAACGACATATTCTCGCTTTGACTGTGTTAAGTAAATGAGAAAAGTCACATTAAGCAAACCCAATCTGATCATATTTAACTCATATTTGATTATAATTTGGTTGAGAGAAAATTGTCCAAAAAGTCCTAAATATATTATATGACAGTTAATTTAGTTTTAAGCTTTTCAATTTGGTCAATTTAATCTTAATCTCTTGACTATTTGCATGCTAAATCAAAAAAAATTAAGATTGAATTAACCGCTGTACAGTAAGTTTAGGATTTTTTGAATAATTATGCCAATGACTTGATGCATGAGGACGATAACGATGAATGACACCTCAATAGCTCAATAACCTTTCTTAATAAGTACTAAGTAGGAACTTAATCAGGTGACATGACTTATGACGATAATTACAACCCAACAACAGCGGTGCCTTGAACAATTAATACTTGAAATAGAACTTGCTGAATTCGACTCCCTTCTTTCGGCCGTGGCCAAATTGGATGGACTCATATGCACCACATCAGAGTCAAAGAACATGAACCTGCATCTTGATAAATAATCATTAATGAATTATTATTAATTTCACTTGCCGTTGAATTATTGACATGTGAAAAAATTCGATAACAAAATTAATAATGGACGCAATATCCTTCATCCAATGAATTGACGCATAAGTTTGAAGATTATAATTGCTACATTATTATAATGCACGTGTCCAATGTGAAACTGCAATCCATGAATATCGTGGGTAAGTGTATATGCTAAAAGAGGGTGGATAATTTGAAATGGACGCTGGATTTACAAAGAGTTCTGAGCATGCTCTAAATACTCGGTCACTCTCTCACCTCATTGGCGGCTACACAAAGTGACCTTCTCTAGTGTATCCATAGGAGCCTCCTGGTATGGCGACGTTGCCTATGAGGAGATTGAGAAAGCCTCATACTCTCTCTCTCTCTCTCTCTCTTCTCTTCTCTCTCTCTCTCTCTCTCTCTCTAAACATCTCTGCCGATTGACCCTCCTTACATCATATCTCAACCTCGGCAAACAGATCTTGTACAACCCTCAACGACTTTGGCAGCCAAGTTGACGGCCATTTGGGTGGTCACACCCATGTTGGCCATTGGTAGGAGGTCGTGTGTGACTATTTGAGTTTGCAGTACCCAAAAGTTGCATTTGATCGTTCATATTCGGATTGGGATAGAATAAGATAAAAAGGTTGTTTGAAATCCTTCAAATATCCTTTGGATTGTAGAAATATCTTATCAAATGTTTGGTGCAGCTTAAGATAGGTTTTGAAATGTTTGAAAATGCAATGAAACATAAAATTGAAAACCTTTTAAAATCCTTCTTGTTGAAAATCTTTCAAAATCTTTGAATATCCCAAGTCACAAACCCTCTTGACCACTGTTGTCAACAAGCAATTTCTGGGAAATCGACCTCGGAAGCTGGATGACTTTCTACAAACATGACCTCTTCCATTAAGCAAAATAGTGAATTGAAGGTGAGGAGGATCTCTCTCCAGCATTTCGTCAAATACTTGATGAACGCCTATTTCAGAGTTGACCAAGAGAGAGATCCTGAACAATGGAGGCTGAGAACGAGTAATCAAAGGTCAAATAGAGAGAGGAACTGAGAGATGATTAGGTGATGATGGCAAAGCTGGAAAATCGATTGAGAAGGAGAGGGAGCCATGATGGCGAGCTCTAGCCTTCCAACTGAGCCGTGAGTAAGGACATTGGCGAGGATACTCAAGGATGTTGGAGTAAGAAACCATCATGGTGGACGGCTATCGGAGTGGTGGTGGGGTGCTGCTGATGAGAAATGCCACAAATGGTGAGTCTTGTCTGAGGTGAGGTTTTGCAGTGTGTGGGAATTGTTAAGTCAATTTTTAGAATTCTATATCCAATCTAGGTTTATCCCACCTTAGGTTGGATTTTTTATCCAGCATTGTATCTGAATGTATTCGATCCAGAGAACGCCATCAAATAGCATATAACATTATTTAATATCCTATCTAGACTCAAATCCGAACAACCCAACGTAGTTCAAGAGTAAAAGTGAAATTTTAGTAAGTTCTAAGGGCAAGAAAGGCAGCTGAAAAAAAATTCATTAATCTTTGAACATGGCTTTCTGAAATGTTGCAAAGCCAAAACGAGGAAGGACCTGCCCAGGACTTTGCTTATGCTAGCTTTCATTCAACGTAAGTTCTTTACGAGACAATAACTATTGAACAAAAGCTGCGATTGTGGTTTGAGTAGGACAGAACCATCTGCTTTTTACCCACTCTAAGTCTCCATGGAGGAATTAACATGTTGACTAAATGTTACATGTTCAGGTTACAGACTCTCTCTCTCTCTCTCTCCTCCCTATTCACCCTCCACCAGCCCCCTCACCCCCCACAAAAAAAAAAATCCCCTCTCGCATTGGTCTCCAGTAGACACCTAGAGAACAACTAGGACCCGCTTTGCACTTTTTGGGCCTTTGAATAGAGTTCTGTTTTTTCTCCAGCTATTGTTTATAATTTGCGATCCTTTGCTCATCCTCCCACCCTCTCTGTCTCTTTTTCCATTACCTCCCTAATTGCCTTGCTTTGCGGAAGGCGATGATGACGCAAGTGGCAACACAAAAGGAGAATGGACTGATTTATCCGTACCAAACATGCGGTTACTTCTCTAAGTAAGGTATCTGTCCTTTGTACTATAATATTAAACATGTCATAACTACTATAAATGAGGAATCCTATAACACCTAAAGTCTCACATTAGAGTAGAAAAAATTTGTGAAGTGATTCATAAGTTGAGACCTACATCAAGTTGCATCACCTCGGAGAATCTTAAAAAAAAAATGCGAGACAAAAGGATAATGGACCTTTTTTTCTTTTCATACCAAACATGCCACTACTACTCTAAGTAGGGGGATCTATCCTTTGTACCAAACATGTCATAACTACTTTAAATGAGGAATCCTTTAACACCTCAAGTCTCACATTGAAGCACAAAAGATTTGTAAAGTGATTCATAAGTTGAGACCTAAGTCACGCTACATCACCTTAAATGAGGAATCCTTTAACACTTCAAGTCTCACATTGAAGCACAAAAGATTTGTAAAGTGATTCATAAGTTGAGACCTAATTCAAGCTGCATCACCTTGGACAATCTCAAAAAAGAAAAAAGAAAAAAGAAAAAAGAAGAAAGAAGAGATCATTTTTTTTCCCTCACTTCATTCTTATATCTACATGTGTGTGCAGTGCTTATTGGAACTGAACCCCGGACCTAGTGCTCTCTGACCCCACCACTTCAATCCCTTTACCGGTAGGGTCGCATGCCTATAGGCATGCGGGGTCCACTTAAAAAGACAAAAATATGATACTAGTGAAAGATATGATATAGGGTATGAAACATGCCCATAAGAACTTGTTTCAATTTCTTTTAAATGCTATTACGCCCCCTTTCTACAACTATGTTAAAAACCATCTTTGGGGGTAGATGTTAAGGTTTGACGCCTTAGAAATTGTCCTGTCAACCTAAAGCATCCATTAAGAAAAATTTGAACCATAACATTTGAGACGCGAAATATAGAGTCTACGACTTTTAGTGATTTAGATTTTGGATGTATCTATAGAGTCTACCACTTTTAGTGGTTTAGAATTTGAATTTGTCTATGTCTAAATAAACTTTTGCTTTTTGCTTAATTTGAATGTTGCAGTTTGACATGTTTTCAAAATTTTAAACATTAGAAACTTTCACAATATGCAAAGATTGAGACGTAAGTTTTTTTATATTTTTGGTACCTTTCTCTACTGTTTTAAAATTGTACAGAAAAGTAAAAATTTATTACTATTATTTTTTTCTTTACAAAAACGTAATTCTAACAAACAAGTCCATACGGTTATGTAACAGTTTTTCCTCAGATACAGGCTTAAGCCTTAAGGGACGTTTCGCGTTGTAAAAAAGACAAAGAAGCATGAACGGACCGCTGCTTCAAGCTTTTTCTTTACAAGAGTTTAATGAGGGAATCGATCGTTTGGGTGAAAAACTGTGGTTCTTTTACTCTTTTTATTGCTTTGCAATTTGATTTTTATTCATTGTGAAATATCGAAAACCTTTCAAAATATATGAATATCGACCCATACAATGACAACTTTTTTTTTTATCTAATTCTTTTTCCATTTTTGAAAATATATTGGAAACTTTGACGAGAAAGTGGACGAGTAACCTTATTCTCAATTGAAAATAATTCACCATGTCAATAGCGTACTTGTTCCTGATCTCTTTTACTATATTCAATCACTTCTTGGGGGAAAAAATATTTCTTTATTATTATTATTATTATTATTTTTTTTTTTGGTTTCTTATGAGTGATCGTCCTAGGAAATATAATTATGGCAGAAGGTGGAACCGTCGCCGTTGAAGGACATGGCGGGACCATCAGTTGTGGTGTATCCATCCAAAAAGAAGAAAAACAGAGATGAATACGTGAACAGGAGACCCAACTTAACCCGACGGTAAAGTTGGGGTTTGAGAGGAGGTTCAGCAAAGCCAATCACTCGTGGCTATAAATATGGTAAATTCGAGTCCCTAGGACACCAGGGCAATTCACGCAAAGTAGAGAGATGGATGTGAAGCTGTCTGTAGGTGACCAGGACGAGATTTGGGAGCGGAGAAGGCAGAAACTGGAAGCGTTAAAGGGGGCCGATCCGAGCCAGCGACAGGACGATCCTGCACAACCTGGCAAGTTCATAGATCCCCTGCTATTCTCGGCCGCGAAGGAACCGGACGTCGACAAGTTCATCAAAGCCCTGGAGGATCATTGCGCCAAGGAAAGAGTGTCTTTGCACGTCCTTCTCGAGCGACGCAGCTTCTCCGAGAACACATTGCTTCACGCTGCGGCAGGTATATTAAAAAGGGTGCGACTACACATTTCAAAATTCTTGTATCTTTCGCGCCCAAATTAACCTGACTGAATGGAATACAGAGACTGATGATAATGTTAAAGCGGTCATCCATTTCTTCCCCGAGCACTTGATCTACTGTGCGAACTCCAGAGGAGAGACGCCGCTTCACATTGCAGCTAGAGCCGGAAAAGCTGTTGCGGTGGAGCTTCTCGTTCGCCAAGGGGTGCTGATAGACCCTGACCGCTGCGGCAACTCTGCTCTGCATGAGGCCGTGAGGAATCGCCATCACAAGGTGATCGGTCAGCTGGTGAGAGAAGACCCCAGCCTGCTGTATTGTGAAAATAACGAAAGCAAGTCTCCGTTGTGCATAGCAATCGAAACGGGGGACTTGGATGTTCTCACGCTCTTGTTGGAAGCGCCAAATAATGGCGAAGACTGGAGGAGATCAAAGGGCGAAAGGATCTTCCGCATGCCACCTGTTCATGTGGCCATTTTACTTGAGAAAAAGGGTAAATCCTACTTTTGTGCTCTCGCTTATTCTTTGATCTTCTTGGTCACTCTCTTGCGTTCTTCATTTTGGTTTCCACTGGTGGTGGAAAAATCAAGCGTCCCAAACAAAAGTCTAGACTATGGTATGATAGCTTGCTATCCTACGGGGTAAAATTGTGAATCAACTCCCGATACTTTGGATCGTCTTAAATGGGATCAACTTTGATTAAAGAATTACAGACATTTTATTCATCCCAATGATTAACTTCCTATGTTGTATTTAGATATGCTGACCGAGATGTGGAAAAAAAAGCCGTGGCTATTTCAATTGAGAGATGCGGGAGACGGAACTCCTCTCCACTTCGCAGCATACAAAAATTATCTCGATGGAGTCAAGTTCTTGATCGACAAGTTCCCAGCAAGTGCCCTGGAGAAAGACAGCGCGGGCCATCTCCCCATCCATGTTGCCTGCATAATGGATAAGGTGAAGATCATTGAGGAGCTACTTCAGAAGTGGCCAGACCCCGCAGAGTTTCCAACTGGGCTGGGACAAAACCTTCTTCACTTGTCGTCGAGATATGGAAGCATTGCAACTGTGGAATACATATTGAAAAGTCCTAAATTTAATCACCTCATAAATGCAAGAGATTTTGAAGGGCGTACACCTCTGCATCTGGCTGCGTCGCACTGCCAACCTTCGGTTGTGCTTCTTGCCCGAGACAGGAGAGTTGATATGAAGCTGGTCAATAACAATAACATGACGGCTCTTGACGTCATATCAGAGAAAATGGTTCGGGGCATGAAAGTGAGATTTCCTTCAATGGGGGAGGTACAACCTTTACACTTTTCTCACGGTTAATCATTTGGTGTATCAATCAGGGACAGAACTAGAACATAAATTAGTGAGGCGTGTCATTTAGTGTGCTCTCGCCCACATCTTTAATTTAGTTGCCAAAATCATAATGTGTTTGGTCTCTTTTTTTATTCTTTAACTCGCTGCTTGCAGTTTTATACAGCGATAACTCTAGAAATTGCCAGAGCACCGGAAAGTAAAGAGTTAGCTATTTGCAAGCCAACCGTTCGGAGCCCACAGAAACGACGTGCACTGCGTTGGGAGGGATGTATGGACACGGTGAATTTTCGTGCGGTCGTGTTGGCGCTTGTGGCCTCTGTCACTTTCACTTCTGGTTTTTCCGTTTCGGGAGGATATAATGGTTCTGAAGGAGATGCTGGAATTTCCGTATTGCTCCACAAAGTCATGTACAATGTCTTTGTGATTAGCAACTCCATGGCCATGTATAGCTCGATCACGTCACTCATGATCCTCCTCTGGTCCTTTAGTGATGATCCTTACATGGACCTATATGCCATTTACCTATCAGAACCTCCATTATTGGTAACTCTTGGCACAATGCCTCTGGCATTCATGGCGGGCGTCTGCGTGACCGTAACCAAATTTACTTGGCTTTCTATTATTGTCATTTTCATGGGGTCCGTGCCCCTCTTCCTTTTCTTGAATTTCTTCGTGTTGACTTATATAGTTTTGGTGTTTAATTGCAAGCCTCCTCTCATTGGTCGCTTCTTCGACCAACTGCTTATTTTCATCCTTAAAAAATTTGGGGGAGACCTTGAAGAGGATGAGACTGCAGGACCTGCAGCTACATCCGTCCAAGGCACTCGCGACGGCTCCGCCCCCACTTGAACAGATGATTTGAGCTTACATGTTTCAGAAAGATGGCGTCTGATCCAGCCTCGAATCTATATTATCTTCTAGCTAATTATGTACCGATGTCCGTACCGTTAGCTCCTCCTAGTTTACATTAGCTGCCGTTGTTTCGATTTATCTAGCCTGCCAGTCAGCGGTGAGAACCAGTGATGTCTGCAATTTTAGTGTATCCAAAAATGCTTTGTGATTAGCTCTACTCGATTATATCTATAAATAACAGCACAGTTTGGCAGAATGGAGTTTGGTAATTGTATCGCATCATCACAAAGTTCCATTCCCATTCTCTTTCCTTAACATTACTTAGACGCATACCTTTACATTAATTAGGAAGGAAAATTGAATCGTCTCATTCAATTTAATATAATGTTTCCAGGAGAATATATTAGCATCAGTGTGTCTTACTTATTAATTTGGATGTAATAATGATATAAATCTAAACTCATTAATGATTTTATCTGTTTTTCTCTTTTATATTATTGATGCATAATGCTACTAATTATAAGAAAGTAAGATCTAAGAGAATTGTGCAGGGTAATATCTACTCTCTCTCTTCTCATGGTATCTATTTTTCTATAAATTTATTGATGTACACTTATGATTTATGATCTCGTATACTTATAACATATATATTTATATATAGGAAATAGGGTTTTGTTCACTAAATGAGGTTCGTTAATTAGTTAATTTCTATAGCTGTCTTATGGGTGCAGTTTTTATGTTTAATTTGCTTTGCTGGACTAAGAATTGAGATGTCAAATGAGTTATGAGAACTACTCATCACGTGTTGTGGTCATGGTGACTATTAGTCTACATTGCTAAATAGTTACAGTGCGATTCCTCAAACTGTTTTGAGGAGATAATCTGTATTTGGTTTTTATACTCCATTTCATTCGGATGCTACCAGTGTTTTGCATGATCCGAGGAACATCTGCACCTTTTGCACGTGCTTAGTAGTTTGCAACTCCGCATACCAGAGACCATCATCGACAGCAGTAAACGTACCGTCGGCAGCACGAATTCTATCTAGCATTCTCATAATTACTTGATTTGGTTTTAAGTCGTTACATCATAAAAAAAAATGAAACACAAAAATTCTAAAGATAACATAATAAAATACTAGGCATGTGGGCTATAAACAGAAAGGGCACGGAAGCGAAAAAGCTTGTTGCAAAAGAGAATAACCTGATAAATTATATATAGATCTAAAGTCTAACTGGATAACTAATAAAATCAAACAAAACTATCTAAGATTCTGATTTTATCTAACTTAATCCTAAAATCAAGTTAACACAAAGAAAGATTACATTATATAATTAGTTTAAAAATTTATTAAATAGCGCATGAAAACCAAATCTTGATATTCCCTATATCAGGGATCAACCCCATGGCCGAATGTTTTTGGTACACCGGTTTCAGCAATGTGGAATGTCGGAAGCCTAGTCTACTGAAGAAATACCATTCAAACGAGAATAGGCAAGACCGATATTGGAGAAAATATCACTGGATTCAATGAAATGAGAGCTGGCTCAACTAGCTAAGTGTTTCAAGTGATTCTTGGCGCCTGTGGCTCAAACTCTGTATATGCAAGGTAGGTGTGTACTTCGTGCAGCTACAACGTCTCTTTGCTTATAGAAAGAAGCATTAGGACGGGAATGTTTGGCTACTGGTTGAGACATAATTTCCAAAAACATCTAAACCATGGAATTCAAGGAATCTCGATGCAATTGGAAGCATCCGGAGTGCACAAAACAGATGCAGGCTTGCAATCGTCGAGTGGTACAGCTTCAATCCAAAAGTTAAACTCTTGCTAGACTTGACAACATCCTGTCTAAATGAGTGCACTATTTATTCAGTTACTGAAACTCGACTGTTGATATAAAAATTAGCTGCTTTAGTAATTCCTATTACATTAGAAAACAAATACTTTTCTCTATGAGCTTAAGGGCGTACAAAATGACGTCGACACTTGATGTCTCCTAGCTTTATAGCCCGAACGTCAGCACAACAAAAAAATATGTAAATAATAGCACAGCATTACAACATGCCCTGGTCAAGAGATGTGTTGAATCATCATCCATGTTACTTTCGAGCGTGCCTTTTCATTATTACCTGAGGCAATCCACACCCGCACCTGCCAATGGGTTGGATAATTGGGGAAATGCGAGTCTATCACTCGGATAATATAAGTTCTCAACTTCTGCCCAAGAGGGGAATGTAACACTTGGTTTCCTAGTGCGATAATAGATTCTTGCTCCGACTGTGTTGCTTAAATGACAGAGATCACATTAAGGAAACCCAATCTGACTATCATTAACTCATATCTAATTATGATTGACTTGACTCATGACGACAACAAAGGTGAATCACACCTTCATCACCTTTTCTACTAGATAGAGCCGACTGATGCCAACGGTCCAATGGGCTTTTCACGGTGATATCCAATTGGACCTTTTGGCCTAATCCAGCCTGTTAAACCTAATTTCTCGGCCCATCAGGATAATCAAGAGAAAGGAAGAAGGTCAATGCAAGCTCGGCTTCGCACTCTAGACCGGCACCCTCGCCACCCGGCCGCCTTCAATCTTGTCTCTTCCCCAACCGTCACCTTCTTATTTTGTTTTCTTTCATTTTTATCTGGAAATTGATTAACTAACGGTGCTGTCATTTTATGGAGATTGACGGTCTAAACTCTCGACCACAAAAGCATTTCCTGGGAATAGGATGACTTTTTCAGAAGCCGAGTAATTGCCTGCAAGAGACCACGTTCTTCTGGTTCTACCAAAAAAAAAAAGGGACGATTTAGTCTTGAATCGCGCCCAACCCATTCAGTGTCATCAAATGTTCATTTCACACGAATTTCACTTGCATTTGCTTCGGTCCAACTTATTAGTTTTCTGTGTCTGGGGTGAAAACGTTTTTAGGCTAAAAGGTTTTGATGGAATGCAAAAAGCATTTGGGAAACACTATGAAGTTGTATTGCCCTTTTTTGGCCTTCGAATGGTTCCGTTCTCTGCCGCTATGTCTTTTTTCTGTTACTTCCATGATTGTCCATATTATTCTTTGATGGATGAACAGAAATCTGAGATGCGTTGCTTTGATTGTCCATACAACTATGAAGTTGTATTGCCCGGTTTTGGCCTTCGAATGGTTCCGTTATCTGCCGCTATGTCTTTTTTCTGTTACCTCCATGATTGTCCATATTATTCTTTGATGGATGAGCAGAAATCTAAGATGCGTTGATTTTGCGGAACACAGTGATGATGCTAATGGCAACATAATGGTTCCGTTATCTGCCGCTATGTCTTTTTTCTGTTACCTCCATGATTGTCCATATTATTCTTTGATGGATAAACAGAAATCTCAGATGCGTTGCTTTTGCGGAACGCAGTGATAATGCAAATGGCAACATAATGGACCGATTCCTTCGTGCCAAACACACCATGACTACTTTAACTGAGGAATTTATACCACCAATCCTGGCTGGCGCAGAGAACTTTTACAATGATTCAAAAGTCAAAGACCTGTATTAAATTGCATCGCCTTGAGCAATCTTCGAGCACTAATGAACAGACCGCTCCTTTAAGCTTTTTCTTTTGAGAGTTTTATGAGGGAATCGGTTGTTTGGATGAACGAACACTGGTTCTTTTTACTTTTTTCTTAATTGTTGCTTCGCAATTTGATTTTTATTGCTGAATTTGATTCCTAGGACACGCCAGGGCATTTTACTCGAAGTCAGAGGGCATAGTCACCCACGGAGAGACCGCTCCATTTCATTCGGATGCTAACAGTGTTTTGCATGATCCGAGGAACATCTGCACCTTTTGCACGTGCTTAGTAGTTTGCAACTCCGCATAGCATACCAGAGACCATCATCGACAGCAGTAAACGTACTGTCGGCACGAATTCTGTCTAGCATTCTCATAATTACTTGATTTGGTTTTAAGTCGTTACATCATAAAAACAAATAAAACACAAAAATTCTAAAGATAACACAATAAAATACTAGGCACGTGGGCTATAAACGAAAAGCGTACGGAAGCGAAAAAGCTTGTTGCAAAAGAGAATAACCTGATAAATTATATATAGAGTATAATTCGAAAACAGAAAGAAATTTCTTAGCATATTATCTAAAGTCTAACTGGATAACTAATAAAATCAAACAAAACTATCTAAGATTCTGATTTAATCTAATTTAATCCTAAAATCAAGTTAACACAAAGAAAGATTACATTATATAATTGATTTCTAAATTTATCAAATAGCACATGAAAACCAAATCTTGATATTCCTTAAATCAGGGATCAACCCCGTGGCTGAATGTTTTTCGGTACACTGGTTTCAGCAATGTGGAATGTCAGAAGCCTAGTCTACCGAAGAAATACCATTCAAATGGGAATAGGCAAGACCGATATCGGAGAAAATGCCATTGGATTCAATGAAAAGAGAGCTGGCTTAGCTAGCTATGTGTTTCAAGTGATTCTTGGTGCCTGTGGCTCAAACTCTGTATGTGCAAGTTAGGTGTGTACTTTGTGCAGCTACAGCGTCTCTCTTTTTATAGAAAGAAGCATTAGGACGGGAATGTTTGGCTACTGGTCGAGACATAACGTCCAAAAAATCTAAACCATGGAATTCAAGGAATCTCGATGCAATTGGAAGCATCCGGAGCGCACAAAACAGATGCAGCCCTGCAATCTTCGAGTGGTAAAGCTTCCATCCAAAAGTTGATTTTTTGCTAGACTTGGCAGCATCCCGTCTAAACGAGTCAACTATTTGTTCAGTTACTGAAACTCGACTATTGGCATAAAAATTAGCTGCTTTATTAATTCCTATTACATTAGAAAACAAATACGTTTCTCTATGAGCTTTAAGAGTGTACAGAATGACATTAACATTTGATGTCTCTTAGCTTTATAGCTCGTACATAAACATAGTAAAATATATATATATATATATATGAAAAGGATATCACGGCATTACAACATGCCATGGTCAAGAGATGTATTGAATCATCATCCATGTTACTTTCGAGCATGCCTTTTAATTTTTACCTGAGACAATCCGCACCTGCGTATGCCTGTCGGTTGTGTAATTGGGGAAAGGCGAGTCTCTCACTCGGACATTGTAAGCTTTGAACTTTTGCTTGCCGACTGTGTTGCTTAAATGACAGAGATCACATTAAGGACGCCCAATCTGACTATCATTAACTCATGTCTAATTATGATTGACCCATGACGACAACAAAGATGAATGACACATTCATTACCTTTTTGGGAAAATGTCACAAATGGTCCCTATACTATTACTTAATGTGCAATTTGATCCCTGAACTTTTGATAGGCTCAATTTGGTTCTTGAACTATTGATAAATGTCCGATTTGGTCCCTGAACTTTCGATCGGCTCAATTTGATCCCTAAACTATTGATAAATGTCCGATTTAGTTATTCGTTACTCTTTTTTTTTTGCTTCTTCTCTCTTCCTCTTGTCAGCTCTGGCGGAGGGAAGCCGGCGTTCGGCGAGGTCAGCCTTGCCTAGCCTAGCCAAGGTGAAGTTGAGCCTCGCCTAGCCCAACAAGGTCTAGCCTTGCTGGTGGCCAGGTGACGCTCGCTTGGCCATCGGTGAGGCCAAGGCTCGACTTGGCTAGGCAAGCTGGCCGGACCTCACCCTAGCCTGGCGAGGCTTCGGCGAGCTCATCGGACTTGCCCAACAAGTCGCCAGTCACCGGCCACGGCGATGGCTGGCGACCAACAACAAAGAAGAAGGAGGAAGAAGAGAAAAAGAAAAAGAAAAAAAGAAAAAAAGAAGAAGAAAATAATAATAAAAATATTAAAAAATTAAAAGAAACAAAAAATTTAAGAATTTTACAAAACACATTTCTATCTCGGGAGTAGAAATTTTGGACAATTACTAAACGCATTATTTTGCTAAGAAATTATTCTTGGGAGCAGAATCGAAAAAATCATTTTTGATAAAAAAAATTGTTCCCTGAAGCAGAATGGTTATCAAATGTGCCCCTATGGCCTGTTTGTTTTTACTCCAAATAGTGTCGATTCTGTTTTTTTGTTCCTTGGAACAAAAAAGTAATATGAATGTGTTTGGTAAATTTTTTTGTTCTCGGGAAAAAAAAAATCTATTTTTTTTTGTTCCCGGAAGTACATTTGGAACAAAATCAAGAAGTAGAAAAAACTTACTTTTTGTTCTTAGGAACAATTTTTAGAATCGGTTTCTATATTTTTCTTTTCTTTTATTTTTTTTTCTTCTTCTCTTCCTCTTTCTTCTTCTTCCCTTTGGCCGCTCTTGCGACGCCAACAACCTACCAGACAAGGGCCGACGACCTTGCCGGAGCGTCGTCGGCTTGAGCCTCGCCGGTGGGCCGGGCGAAGCTTGGCCTCGCCAAATCTGGGCATGGTCGGCGATCGGCGGCAAAGAAGAGGAAGAAGAGACAAAGAAAAAAAAAAAAGAGAAAAAGAAGAAGAAAATAATAATAAAAATATTAAAAAATTAAAAGAAAAACAAAAAATTTAAGAATTTTACCAAACGCATTTCTATCCCGAGAGTAGAAATTTTGGACAGTTATAAAACGTATTTTTCTGCTCATAAATTGTTCTCGGGAGCAAAGCAAAAAAAAAAAAAAATCATTTTTGATCAAAAATTATTTCTTGGAATGTAAATGTTACTAAACGCGTCCCTAGGGCCTGTTTGTTTTTACCCCAAATAGTGTCTGATTTTGTTCTTTTGCTCCCAAAAAAAAAAAAAAAAAGCATTTGGAAAAGTTTTTGTTCCCAAGAATAAAAATCTATTTTTTTGTTCTCGGGAGTATATTTGGAATAGAATCAAGAAGTAGAAAAAATTTATTTATTGTTCTCGAGAACAATTTTTAGAATCAGTTCCTATTTTTTTTTTTTCTTTTCTTTTCCTCTTTCTTCCTCTTTCCTTTGGCCAATCGCTGACGCTGATGATCGGTAGCGATCGGCCAAACGAGGGTTGGTGACCTTGCCGGAGCATCGTTGGCCTGAGCCTCGCTGTGGTTAGGCGAGGCTCAACCTCGCATTGGCTAGGCTGGGCGAGGTCGACCTTGCCCTGCCATTAGCGAGGCTCGGCCTTGTTAGGCCACCTCCAGGTTAGCGTCGTCTAGCGGTGGCCCGGCGAGGCTCAGCCTCGCCAGCCGGCGTGAGGCTCGGCCTCACTAGGCCAGGGCAAGGTTGAGGCTCAACTTGGCCAAGCGAGCCGCCGGCAAGCTGGTCGGACCTCGCCTTGGCCTGGTGAGGCTCCAAGGAGCTCACCGGACTCGCCCAATAGGTTGCCCATCGCCAATCGCCGGTCATCGATTGCCGATCGTCGGTCATTAGCCACGGCGGTGGCTAACGACCGGCAGCAAAAAGAAGGAGGAAGAAGAGAAAAGGAAAAAGAAAAAAAGAGAAAAAAAGAAGAAAATAATAAAAAAATTTAAAAAAATTAAAAGAAACAAAAAATTTAAGAATTTTACCAAACGCATTTCTATCTTCGGAGTAGAAATTTTGGACAATCATCAAACGTGTTCTTTTACTTAGAAATTGTTCTCATAAGCAAAATCAGAAAAAAAAAAAATTATTTTTGATAAAAAATTATTTCCCGGAACAGAATAATTATCAAATGTGCCCCTAGAACTGCACATACTCATAGTTGCCAGGATACTTTTTAAAAAATTTAAAAGCCAAGTAATTGCCGGCAAGAGATCACGTCCAACCCAGTCATTATCATCAATTATTCATTTCACACGAATTCACTGGCATTTGCTTCTTTCCTACTTATTTGTTTTCTCTGTCTGGGTACACTTCAGAGAGGCTTTGAGAATTGCCGTTACATTTTAAGTAAAGGCTTTTAGGCTAAAAGGTTTCGACTAAATGCATATAGCATTTGGATAGTGGAAAACACTATGAAACTGTGTTGCCCTTTCTGGGCCTTTGAATAATTCTGTTTTCTCCCCCTGTTGCTCATAATCCGCGATCCTTCGAGCCCCGCTCTCTCTGTCTAAATTTCAGTTACCTCCATAATTGCCCATATTATTCTTTGATAGATGACCAGAAAACTGAGATGCGTTGCTTTTGTGGAACGCGATAACGCACATGGAAAGTTTAAAGGATAATGGATCGATTCCTTAGTACCAAACATGCCACGACACTTTAATTAAGGAATTTATACCACCACAAGTCCCGGTTGGAGCAGAAAATTTGAGCTTTAATTGATTAGTCGAGACCTATATATATATATTTTGGTCAGTTCTACTCTATTCCTACTCTAACTCTCACTCTCAGACTTTTGCCCTGCTTCTTTGCAGGGCGTGGGAATCTAAACTCACACTTGAAACTAAATTGTCTCCACCCCAATCCCCCCTGAGAAGGTAGGGATTCGAACCCCCACCTCCCCCTTTCATGTTAGAAGGGTGGCCACTAGGGCAAACCCTAGTGGTTAGTTGAGACCTACATTGAAGTGCATTACCTTGGACAATCTTTCTTCGAGCATTAATGAATGGACCACTGCTTTAAGGCAGTTTATCTTTGCCATCCCGCAATCTTTGTCAAATCGTAAGTTGTTGATAGCAACGCATCTTAATGATCTACAGCCCAAAGTTGTCACTTCTCTCGAAATTCTCAATTTCAACCCTTGCTTCATACAAAATTGCAAGCACGAGGTTTCCAAATAGTGATTACACTAGCAAAACTCCAAATCAACTATAGAAACTATTACTTTTAACTCTTATATCAATTGTTGTGAAAATAACGCTAAAGTTAATAGATTTCATAATTTAAAGCTAAAATGAGAAAAATAAATCACTAGAGGAATTGACTAAGGACACTAGAGATTTGGGTTTTGGTCAAAGCGTCAGTGTCATGGGGTCAGCCAACCGCCAAAAAACCCTTAATGAATCTAGAGAATATGGAGTTTACAATCACTTAATCGCTTAATAGTATCCCAACCCCATATTACACAAAGGAAACCCATAAATGTATGTCTCTCACAGAGAACTCACAAAAATTAAATTGTAAATCTCCTCATGTTTGTTCTAATTTGTAATAATCGAATAAAACTCCCTCATATCCCTTTTAAGAAACCTACTTATATTAGGAAATTCACATAGATAAGATTTTCTTTATGGGCTCATATTCGAGATGTATTATCAACATTGTAAAATTTGGAGTTTAAAGAGCACTAGTAATATGCAGCTAGACCTTCAATGCTAATAAGGGTGCGAATGATACCCATTCTGACCATAAATTGATCTCTGGAAGAAAAATATATTGTTCTATTTTTATTTTTAGATGAGTGTCTAAGTAAAATTTATATTCGATAACAATGCAAAATTTGTGTTCCCGGAGTAGAATTTTGTTTGATAATAATACAAAGTTTCTCCTTCCCAGGGGGTGGCGGAGGATGGTGATAGACGGCAATGGATGACAACAACCGGCAATCGGCGAACATTAGCAGATGGCAGACGATTGCGACCGGCGATGGTGAATGATGAGTGGCAACGTCAAGTGAGCGACCGACTAGCAGAGAGGACGAGTGATGAAAATGGTTTTTATTTATCATTTCTATTCCAAAAGTAAAGAAGTAAAAAAAAAAAAAATTACTTCTCATTTATATTCCAAATCTATTTCTGGACTAAAAATTTATTTCAAAAATAGAAAAATGAAATTGCTTTACCAAATGAATTTCTATTCTAAAAACAAGTTTGGAATATAAAATTTATTCTGAAATATAAATGAAATGGTTGTTATGTGTGCCCTAAGAGTTTGGGATCTGAAAGAGCTTTGGGAAAAATCTGGAAACAATGTTACGGATACAATTTCAGAATTTAGGGCATCACAATAGTACCAATTCAACGGTACTGGTGATCAAGAAAACAAGTATCTAGTAGTGTCATTTTTGTGACAACAGGCAATCCTATTCTGTCTATAGGACTGAGAGCAAGGCAAATTGCTCCGACATGGTGATGCATGAATCACTGATGTATCCATCGATGAAGAAATTCGCGAGTGATCTAAAATGTAACAGATAGTTATGTCTGAGCACTGGGGATTGGGTGCTGATCAGAACTACACGCCTGGACATATTTCCTTGCATTTCGAGGGTTATGTCGAATGCATTACTTTTTGAGTTTACGGACGAGAACGAAGTGGGTTTGGCATAGAAAGCGTGTGAAAATTAAAATCCAACAAACCCACCCTTAATTTCACGCGAATTTCACTCGCATTTCATTTATATATACTTCTCTTTTACTAATTAGTCGTCTCTCTCTCTCACTCACTTCTTCGTCATCTTCCACGAGAAGAAATAGGACGACAAGCCCGTGGGCCCTCTCCTCGTCAATAAATACTCCCCTCCCTCCCCTTCCTCCCTCACGGCTTTGCTTTCAGGATAAAGAGAGAGAGAGAGAGAGAGAGAGAGAGATCACAGAGCGAGAGAGAGGGGGAGAGAAGGCATTGTGTTCGTTCCGAAGAGGGTGGTGAGTGGCTTTGTTTTGGTTCGATCAGCTTTTTTCATGTGATTTATGAGTTCTCTTTCTGGTCATGGCTAAGTATTTCAGCTGTTGATGGTAGTTCTGGTCTTGTTGCCGTGAAGGTCTTCATTTTTGTTGTGTATTCTTGTCCGTGCCATACTTTTTGGGCATCATTTGCCGTGGGATGACTATGTGCTTTTAGTTGTATATTTAATTTAAGGCTCTATTTGTTTCAGAAAAAATAACTTATTTGAAAAATAATTTCCTAAAATTAATTATTATTATCACTTGAAATAACTAGCCAACAAAAAAAAAAAAAAATTCATTATCAACAACAATTTATGCCTAGATATTTACGTGAAAAATGAAAATATTTTTCCTTCATTCATTTTTGCAAGCAATATAATCAATCATTTAAAAAAAATATTTTTTAAAGAATTTTCTATGAAATGAATGGACCATAAATCTTGCAACTGACATATTTTTATTTATTTTTAAAATTTTTAAGCACTTAAAATTTTTACATCATATAAATATTGAAATATAAATTCATATTCTTGTTATATAATTTTTGAAATTCAAAATTCAGTAAAAAGGTAAAAAATAAAGTTTTAAAGAAGACGTAATTCTGAACACACGAGCCTTTACCACGGCTATGTAACAATATTTTTCTCACAGGGGGCTTAAGTGACGTCACCCGTAAATAAAAAAAACAAAGAAGCAACAATGAACGGCACACTGCTTTATGCATTTTCTTTCAATAGTTTTATGGGGCAATGGACTGTTGGGGTGTCTTAATTTTTTTTTTTTTTTTTTTTTTTTGTATCACAACAATTCTGAACTCCACCGCCTGTAACAAAATACCCTAATACAATTTTTGTGCCATCGAAACTCTTAAACTATACCCAATGTATCAATAACCCCTTTTTTTTGTGGATTTAGGATGAAGTTTAGAATTTTTAGTAAATGTTGGGGGTACTTTTGTTATACTGATGTAAGTTTAGAGGTTTTTGTGACACAATTTTTTTTGGATATACTTGTCATAATAAGCATAGTTCAGGGTTGTTAGTAGTATTTTAACTTACTTATTCATCTTTTTTCCTTTGCTATTTGATTTTATTCAGTGTAAAATATCTAAAAAAAATTGAAATACAAATATTGACACATATAACTGCATATTTTTTTTTTCTAATTTTGTATTTTGAAATAATTTCATAAATTTCACGAGAAAGTGGAAAAGGTAACTTTGTTAAAAAAAAAAAAACAGATTTATCCCCAATACCAACGTAGATGCAAAATATTCTGTGTCCAACGCGTTAGTATGTTACAGATCCCCTTTACTATTCAATCACTGTTAGGGGATAAAATTAATTCAGTGCAATTTTCACATGGGCAAAGTGTATCTTGCCATTCCAAAATATATATATATTTTCCCTCTTATTTCTGATCGTCCTAAGAAACTTTTGTGGCAGAAAGTGGACCCGTCCTTCACCATCAGTCAAGTATTTAACCATAAAGAGAGAAAAAAGAGATGAACATGCGCATTGGAGACCAATTTAACACAACAGTAAAATGTGGGTTGGGGCGGTTCATTAAGGGCAATCTGGTTGAACTCGACTTGGTCGCTATAACTTTGCTGAATTTGATTCCCAGGACACACCAGGGCATTTCGCTCGAAGTCACAGGGCATAGTCACCCACGGAGAGATGGCTGAGCGTCTGCACCAGGAGACGTGGAAGCAGAGAAAGCAGAGACTGGAAGCATTATTAATCAGGGCCGACCTGAACCAGCATCAGCACGATCCTCCACAACCCAACAATATTTTGGATCCCCAGCTATACTCGGCTGCGAAGGGACGGGACGTCGATGAGTTCATCAGAGCCCTGGAGGGTCATTGCATCAGGGAAAGAGTGCCGTTGCCCATTGTTCTCGGGCTATGCAGCCCCTTGGGGAATACACTGCTTCATGCTGCAGCAGGTATATTGAAAAGTTGTGGCCGTGCATTTTACGATTCTCGAACTTTTGCGCTCAAATTAACCTGACACCGTTGGAATACAGAGAATGGTGATCATTTCAAAGCAATCATCGATTTTATCCCTAAGCACTTGATCTCCTGTAAGAATTCCAGAGGAGAGACGCCGCTGCACATTGCAGCTAGAGCTGGGATTGTCGATGTGGTGGAACTTCTCCTTCATCGGGGCGGCCTAACGTGCACTGACCACAACGGCAACTCCGCTCTGCACGAGGCTGTGAGGAACCGCAATTATGTGGTGATCCGTCAACTGGTGAATGAAGACCCCAATCCACTGTATCGTCAGAATAAGGAAAGCAAGTCACCATGGTGCTTAGCGGTCGAAACAAAGGACATAGATGTTCTCAGGATCTTGTTGGCAGTACCAAACGATGGTGAAGACCAGAGGAGATCAGAAACTAAAGGGGTCTTCGGCATGTCACCCGTTCACCTTGCCATTATGTACCGGAATAAGGGTAAACCCTACTGTCGTGCTCTTGCTAATTCTTTGATCTACTTGGTCACTCTTTTGTTTTTTTAATTTTGTTTCCCGATGATTTTTGGAGTTCTGATACCATGTTGAATTGTGGAAGCGTGGCTTAGTTGTTGGTATTGATGTGCGAGTGTCTGTATGTGGGATATATTTGGCAGGGGAATTACAAAAAAAGTTTTAAACCTATTATAATTGTGTCAATTCAGTTATAAACTTTTTTTTGGCCAATTTAATCTTAAATCTTTTACAATTATGCTAGTTGAGTCAATCCGGCCAAAATTGGCTAGCCAACACTAATGTGTACGTCGGTCGACGACGGCTGTCCAGCGAATGCTGACGTGGCATTTTTAAATTATTTTTTTGATTCTTTTTCCATCCACTTCTCCTTCCTTTGCCCAGTGAGGCCGACCTTGCCGTCGCTGGGTGAAGCCCCACTAGATCTAGCGAGGCTTGACCTCGCCCAACCATGGTGAGGGCCGAGCTCACCTTGGCACTAGCGAGGTCTACCCTCACCTTGGCTGGACAGGAACGAGCCTCACCAGATTTAAGGCGAGGGTCAACCTCACCGATGGCCAGTGAGGCTCCTCACCTAGGGATGGCAAGGCCCAGCCTCGCCGGCCATTGGCAAGGTTGATCGTTGCCTTGGCTAGGCGAGGCCGAGCCTCGCTAGATCTGGCTACAATGGTCTTGTCAGCCACTGGTGAGGTCGACCGTTATCTTGGCTGGGTGAGGCCTAGCCTCGCCAAGTCTGGCGAGGCCTTGCCCAACCAAGGCGAGGGTTGACCTTGTCGATGGCCAGCGGGGCTCCTCGTCCAGGGACGGTGAGACTCAACCTTGCCATGGTTGGGTGAGGCCGAGCCTCGCTAGATCTGGTGACAACGGCCTCACTATCGCTGGGTGAGGCTCGCCTTCACTAGTGGCTGGCAGGGACGAGCCTCGCCACTAGCCGGCGAGGCTGACCTCACCGACCCTCGTCTCTAGTCGGTGTCAGTTGGCCAGAGGAAGGATAAGGTGGAAAAAAAAATTCAAAAATTCAAAAAATATTTCAAAATTGCCACATAGCTTTTGCCAACCGGCGTTCACGTTAGCACCAGCCAGCCAATTTTGGTCGAATGGATTGAACTGGCACAATTGTAAAAGGTTTAGAACTAAATTGGCCTAGTAAAAATTTTATGACTAAATTGACACAATTGTAATAGGGTTAAGACTTTTTTGATAATTCTCCCTATATTTGGCATAGACGACAAAGGGACGAGGAGATGGTTGTGTACATTTCCCTTCTTGATGGAGAAAAACGATTTTCACAAAGAAAGTCTAGTTTGATGAGTCACGTGTTCATATGGTTTGATAGCTGACTACTCTAATGGGCAAGATCGTGAGACAACTCCTGATACTTGGGATCATCTAGAGCGGGATCGATCCCTATTGAAGAATTACAAACTTGCGTTCACCCTGTATGATTAAATTTTTGCGCTGGTTTTAATTATGCTGGAAGAGATGCACGATAGGAAGCCGTGGCTATTTCAATTGAGAGATTCGGGACAGGGCACTCCACTTCACTTAGCGGCGTACATCGATTATCTTGAAGGAGTCAAGTTCTTGATGCAACATTACCGAACAGATGCCCTGGAGCAAGACAGCACGGACGGTTATCTTCCTATTCATGTTGCGTGCATGATGGGTCACGTCAGGATCGTCAAAGAGCTACTACGACGATGGTCAGACCCTGCAGAGTTTTTAACTAAGCTGGGACAAAACATTCTTCATGTGTCAGTGCAGCATGGACACCTCAGAATTGTCAGATACATACTGAGTAATCCCAATTTCAGTCACCTCATAAATGCAAGAGATTTAGAAGGGAATACGCCTCTACATGTGACCGCTATGCATTACCAACCTTCAATCTTGCTTCTTGCACGAGACAGAAGAATTGATCCAAGTTTGGTCAATAATAATAACATGACGGCTCTCGATGTGGTAGACCAGGTTATTAAAGCACATGATGATTTAGTCTCGAAGGTACAATCTTTTACATTTTTCTCACGAATAATCATTCATTGCAAATTATTATTACCAATCAGAGAGACATGACATGACTAGAATACATAATTAGTGAGTCATGTCAATTAGTGTGCTCTCACCCAGATCTATAATTTAGTTGCCAAAATCATGATGTTCTGATTTCTTCATTAATTCTTTGACTCGTTGCTTGCAGTGGTTAATGTTTGCAATTTTGAGATCTGCTGGAACACAGAAAAGTAAGGAATTAGCTATCTGCGAGCCAACCGGTCGGAGGCCACAGAAACAATTGGGACTACTGGATCCAAGTGCGTTCAAGGAAAAAGTGAGTTGTCTCTTGGTCGTGGCGACACTTATAGCCTCTGTCACTTTCGTTTCTGGTTTTTCTGTTCCCGGTGGATATTATGGTTCTGACCCAAATGCTGGACTCACCATATTGCTCCACAAAGCCATGTACAATGTCTTTGTGATTAGCAACTCCACAGCCATGTATGGCTCGATCATGACAATCGTGACGCTCCTCTGGATACTTGTTAGTGATCCTTCCGTGACGGTAGTGGTTGTTCACCTATCAACTATCCCATTGTTGGTAGCTCTTACCGCAATGCCTCTGGCATTCATGGCAGGCGTCTACGGGACCGTAACCAAACTGGATTGGCTTTCGAGATGTGTCTTGGTCCAAGGATCCCTCGCCCTCTTCATTATCTCGTGTATCCTCGTGTTGTTGCAAATCCCCCCTGGGCTTAAAAATCCTCTCAGCGACGGAATCGTTTTTCTGGGTCTTTTCGTAACGAAGAAGATTTCAGGGAGTGGGACTGCGGGAAGTACCCGTACCCCGTCACCCCTCCCCACCGAATAGAAGATATATCGTATATGTTCCAGAAAGATGGCGTGTGATCCCTTCTCGAATCTATCATCTTCTCACCAATCATGTACCAACATCTATACCTTCAGCTCCTTTTTAGGTTATATTTATTTTGCACAAAATGAATGATTTGAAAGTTATTTTTATAAAATAATTAGTCTATAAAAAAATATTTTCATTACCGACAATAATTAATAGTTAAATACCTATGAATGATGAAAATTTTATTTATTTATTCATTTTTGCAGGTGATACAAGCAATTATTTTCAGGAAAATATTTTTTGAGTCATTTTTTTTCCAAAATAAATACACTCTTAGTTATATTAGTTGCGGCTCTTTCAATTTGGCTAGGCTACTTACTTGTCTGTGGTCAGAATTAGTGATGCTTGTAATTTAGTGAACGTGATCAACTCCTCAATGATATCTATAAATAATAGCAAAGTTTGGTAGAATGGAGTTCTATAATTAAATTACATCATCACAAAGTTGCATTCCCTTTCACTTTCCTTAAGATTAGTTAGACAAATACGTTTACATTAATTAGATCAGAAAATGAATCATATCATTCAATTTAATAGAATGTTTCCTGAAGAATATATCAGCATGGATTTGTCTTACTTATTAATTTGGATGTGATAATGATGTATTCTTCAATAAATCTAAAGTCACCAATTAATGATTTTGTCCTTTTTTTCTGGAGAAAATCACATAAAATAAAATCATAATCTTATTGTAATTGTGCCAACATATTTCTATACTTTTTTTTTTGCCAACTAAGTCTTAAATCTTTTGCAATTGTGCCAATTCAATCAATCTGGCCAGTTTTGGCTAGCCGACACTGACTTCGATGCCGTCCAAGTGACGCTAACTAGATAATTTTAAATAATGTTTTATATTTTCAAAAAAATTATTAATTTATTTTTCTTTTTTTCTTTTATTTTTTTTTTTTTACCTTTTCTTCCTTCTTTGCTTCTGTTCCCCAAGTGGCCGGTGGGAAAAAAAAAAAAAAAACGAAAGAAGGAAGAAAAGAAAAAAAGGAAAAGGAAAAAAAAGAAAAAACTTAATGAAAAATTCGAAAAAATAAAATATTATTAAAAATTATCTACATCAACGTTAGCCGAACGGCCAATCTCTACATTGACGCTGATAGACCAAAATTAACTGGATGAACTGAATTAGCACATTTGCAAAATGTTTAGGACTAAATTGGCCAAAAAAAACTTGAAATTAAATTTGCACAATTACAATAGATTTAAGACTTTTTTGTTGTTGTTATTCTCTCACTTTTTTCTTTTATAATATTGATGTATAGTGCTTCTGGTTATAACAAAATAAGGGTTACGAATTTGTAGGGTAATATCTGCTCCCTTTTTCTTCAAGCTATCAATTTAACCTATAAAATTATGGATGCACACCTATGATATATGATCTCATGTGCATATACTTATAGGAAAGAGGGTTTTGTTCACTAAACGAGGATCATCAATAATTTATTTCCATAGCTGTCTCATGGGTGCTATTTTCACTTTTAATTTGCTTTTGTGGACTGAAAATTGAGAGGTCAAATGAGTTATGAGACTTATTCATAACGTACTGTGGTCCAGTTATCATGATGACTATTAGTCTACATTACTAAATAGTTTCGATGAGATTCTCAACCTGTTTGAGGAGATATCTTGCATTTTTCTGTATTTGGTTTTTATACTCCTTCTCAGTCTGTTGTCGATAGTCTTTTCCATAATTCAAGGAACAACGGCATTTTCGCTCATGCTTAGTAGTTTACAACTCTGCGTATCAAAGACCATCATTAAGAGTAGCAAATGTCGATTGGCACGAATTCTTTCTAGAATTTTCATGTTCTCTTGATTTGGTTTTAAGTCACGTTACATCATAGAAACCAATTAAACAAATAGAGAATTCATTACAACATACCATAATGACTTCTGTTACTGACTTATATTGATATGGGTAAAAGATTATTCAACTCTAAGAGATTGGTTCGTTTACGCCAGTTTAGTAGTGAAAACGTAAAGAGAATATAGATGACATGGTACAGTGACACTAAGAAACCCTTCATTAGCCCCAATCATGGATCGCTACTTCCATTGAATTCAATGAAAAGAGAGCTGCTTTAGCTGGCTATGTGTTTCAAGATATTCTTGGTGCTAGTGGTGCGGCTCAAACTTTGCCTGTGCAAGGAAGTTGTGCACTAGTACAAACTCTCTCGGTTTATATTAAGGGGGATTGAGACGGGAATATGTGGCTACTGGCAGAGACATGACATCCAAATACATCTAAACAATCGAATTCAAGGGATCTCAATGCAATTTGGAAGCATCCGGAGTGCACAAAACAGATGCAGGCTTGCAATCATCATTTATTAAGCATCTGAGACTCGACAATTAGCATAGAAATTAGCAGTTCTATTAATTCTTATTGCATTAGAAATCAAATACCTCCATTAACTTTAAGGGTGTACCAAGATCACGTTAACACTTGGTGTCTCTTTTCTTTATAGATCGGATGTAAAAGCCCAGTCAAGAAAACATCTAAAGGACACCAGCATTCTCGCTCTAAAGATCACATTAAGCAAACCCGATCTGACTTTCATCAACTTACATATGATTATGAATGACTCGACCCATGAAGACCATAAAGATGAATGGACCTTCTATTGATACGATCTTTATTGGGTCTCATGAATTATGATGACATTTATCACACAAGCAAGGTGATATTATACGAAATTAATACTTGAAATAGACCTTGCTAAATTTGATTCCATTTTTCTGGAGTACCAAATCAATAGGCTAGCATACAACATGTCAAAGTTAGAGAACACGAACGTGCCCAAAAAAAATAAAATAAATAAATACATAAATAAAAACAAGAAAAAGATAGTTGTTTGAAGATACCCCAAAATTATCCCATGGAGGAGAGGGCAATCACACTCAAGTCAAGACCGCTGCACACTGTCTGCAAAAAACATAACCAGTACCAGCAACTCTTTTGTACTTCCGCTCAAACAATATTCTTTCGGCTTCATATTCCACATTGCATCTTGAACCTTGGTGTAAATCTGATCAAATGAATCGACCAAAGCCATATGATCATCTCGCCATGTGATCAGCCACTTTCAGTAATGGAGATTTAACACATGGACAAGATGAGGTGTAGGCATGTATATCAAGTCACGGCAGTAGAAGCCGTAAAGCTCACCTGGCCTATCTGATATACGGGATATCAACTCCAGTGAGAAGAGGGCTGAGGAGGCTTGAGGAAGAAAAGGAAAAATATCATCCTTAAGGTGAAAGTTGAAAAGGGTTTCTCACTTGCCCTGCTTCAGTAGACCTGCTAAGACAGTGGCACCAAGATCAAATTAGGCATAAAGGCTAGAAGATATAGTAAGATCAACAAACAAATGATGCATTGAAAAGAGTCATATATAAAAAAATAAAAATAAAAATTGTGAGACATAATACATATGCATACAGATAGATTTCTGTTGCCAATCAGCAGGTTTTGTAAGGAGTGGAATTACCAAATTCAACTGCTTTTGAAACCTCAGTGACCATAGTTTAATTTGGAATATCAAATGCACGTGCTGTCCAGTAATAATCCATGACATTTATAACCACTCCAAAGAAACAAGGACAACATTCTTGCCAACAGCCAACATATTCACCATTTAGAGATTCAGCTCAGGGGCTTGAATTACATGCTGCTGCATTTGAAACTTGAAAGATCATATAAAAGGAAAAAAGAAGAAAGCAAAAATTGCACAACATCATACCAGCCGGAGGTGTGTACACTGTACAAGTGCAGCGCTCCTAGTGCTCCAAAATTTAATCTTTTCTTGGCAGTTGTGCATCTGCTGAATCACCTCAGGTGAGAGACGAGACCCAGAGACAAGCTTGTACTGCTCAAATTTCAACTCATCACACTTCAAGGCAGCTTTTTTACAGGCCTTGATGCTTCCTGGTACCAATAGAAATCTCACTCAATCAGCTTCCAGAAAAAGATCTCACTCTTTCCACCAAATAATTATGCACAATGCCATTGCCAGTCCAAAAGAAATGCGAGCTAATAACCTCACATGAAATTTTCCCAATCTGCAAGAAAATCATGCCAGTTTCACAATAACAGCACTGCAAATTCAGCACCCATTATGCTTTCAGAGTGATGGTTTTAATTGGTGATGGGCTTAAGGCCCGTCCGCCCATGCTGGGCCCAAAAGGCCCGGCCCACGGGAATAGGGCCCGTGAATGGGGGAAAGTATAAAAGGGAGGAGAGAGAGAGAGAAGACAACCGTTGGAAACAAACGTACGTCTTCTCTTTCTCCCGCGCGCTCTCTCTCTCCAAGAAACAGTAAGCGTTTCTTCCCTTCAAGGCGCCATCGGATCGAACGGGGCCATTTTCTTCCTCTTTTGCATCGGTGTCTAATCGTGGCTAACAAGGTACGCTCGAATCCGTGGTGTGCTTTACGATCGGTGATACGTGTTATTTCCGGGCTTCGTCTTCCACATTGATTTAGGGGTTCGATTCGGTGTCGAATCCGCTTTTCGGGATCGATTATTCCCAACATTGGTATCGAGCCCTAGTTCACGTTTTCCCGATCAATTTGATGTTTTTTGATTGAATTTTCGCGAAGAAATTCTCGGCCGTACGGAACCGGGTGAAAATCCCGACACCCGAGCGCTTTTCGGCCTTTTTTTCTGAGTTTTCGTAAGTCGAAATCAAATTCTGAAAGCACTGAGAGAAGCGCGACGTCGAGACGAGTCCGACGATGTGTCGACCGCCGCTGGGAGCCACCGCACGCGCCCATACGCGCGGGCGGAAGGCGTTGCGCGTGGGCGCGACGCGCGCGGGAAGCGCCAGCCGCCGGCGCGTGCGCCACACGCGTCGGTGGCGAAACGGCACGTGCACGCTGGCGGCCGCCCGAACCGACACGCGCCGGTCCGTGGACCGACGCGTGATGACGTCACCCGCTGACGTCATCATGACGCCACCAACCGTCGATAATCGTCGAGGATGACGTCATTGATGACGTCGCGTGCCGACGACGATTGGCCGGCCGGTCACCGGCCGGCGACCCGACTCGACGGCGACCGACCCGACCCGATCGGCTGGCGCGTGCCGCGCACGTGCGCCGACGCCGCGTGACGTCGCACGCTCACGCGCGAGCACGTGCCGGGCCGACGCTCGCGTGACGTCGCCCCCGCACGCGCGCGGCACGTGCGGTCGGTTCATCCGACCGGTCCGTCCGGTCCGACCCGCGCGCCCGTTGACCGACCGTTGACCAGCTGACCGTTGACCGTTGACCGACCGTTGACCCGTTGACCGGCGTTTGACCGTTGACCGTTGACCGGCCGTTGACCGTTGACCATTGACCCGAAAAAAAAAAAAAAAAAAAAAAAGAATTTGTTTCTTTTTTTCAGTCATGCCTATGTGGGTTATAAGTAATCCATTTTTTTTTTTTTTTTTGTTTGTTGCATGAATTTTGGAAAATTATGTATTTTCCCTTATGTTTATTATGGATTATAAGTGATCCAATTTTAGTTCTGCGTTTGTTGCGAACTATAATGAGTTATGCGCGAGATACCCGCAAGGCGAGAAGGGATGAGGGAAATGCAAGACTTAAAAGGCTGATGTCGATTTTTAGCTAATTATCGGTGGCATGACGGTGATTTAGTATCACATGTGATCGAGTCAATCGGATGATACAAAAAATCATCCTGAATGGTTATCTTATGCCGGATTTTGAGAAGGTGCCGGCTTTGATGAACACTCTTCCACTGAATGGCAAGCGGTGTTGGATCGGCTATGGGAGGTCAACGTGGTCCGGATTATAGGAAGCTAGTGGAAGCTTTTGTAAGAGAAAGTGCAATATGATTGAGTTGGTCAAAACTTCAACCCTTAGATTGAGCGCCACATGGCGCCCGAGTGAATGCGCCTTGGTGGCGACATGAAAGCTCTCCAAAAGTTTTTCCATGGTTGGCAAATGTGCCTTCAGTTTTCTCAGATGTTTTGAATGATAGATTAGAAGGGACATTCCCTATTTATCCCTTGGATTAATTTGAGATGTTTTTAAGTGTGAATATCTCTTTCCATGTTGATATTTTATCTCTGTATATATTGCTAAGTGTAATGTATGGTTGTATTAAAGTAAAAGTATTGTTATTCTATTGGATGTTAGATGTTATTGCTTTTTATTATTGCTGGTTGCTGTGGGTAATTAACGGTGGGTAGTTTTAGAAGCTTTTGTAGCTTCATAGAATTCATTTTGCATATGACAATCATATTAATGATAGTTTTGAGTTAGAATTTTTGGAGGATGATTGGAAACATAGTGACCTTTTGATTCTAAAGCCTTACTTGAAATTATTTATTAATATGATGGGTCTATGCAAATAGGGATGCATAAATGATAGGCATTAATTATTCGTGCATGGATGTCGATGTGTTGAACGATGGTTCAAAGAACTAAGAACGTGATTGCTTGATATGAACGGTAACAATTATGAAATATTGAATAAGAAGATTCAATATGTCTTTGGAAAAGCAAGAAGCACTAGAAGCTCTTGACCATGTTATGGAAGATCTTAAGGATGCCATGCGCCACCTTGAGCTAGTAAAGGACCGCCTAACGGCATTTGAGCCGAAAACGGACATTTGCAATGCTGGTTCTAGCTCAGAAAGGGCTTTGTGCTCTAAGTGCAAACGTATTGATTCGTTCAATATGTGGGAATGCAAAGGATTAAGTCCTTATTGCAAGAAATTAAGAGTTAACCAACACAAGAGAGGAAAACGTCCTCAAGTGAAGAAAATGTCAAGGGTGAGGTGTTACAATTGTGACAAGAAATGTCACTATGCTTGCAACTGTTGTGAGTCAAAAAAGTCAACACCTCTTGTACATTTGAGAACTTTGCTTACGTGTCAAGTTCATGATTATTGGTTGAATCTAATCCTTTGTGGACTGTAGATTCAGAAGTGACAGACCATGTAGAGAAGGATAGAGAATCCTTCGTGGAATTCCGACAAGTACCAACTGGAACTGAGTGGATCCATATGGGAAACAACTCTAGAGCTGATGTAAAGGGATTGGCATCTGCCAATTGAACATGCATGGTGGACGCATCTTGATGTTCTATAAGCTTTGGAGATTCGTCGAAATTTAGTGTCTGTCTTAGCGTTGGTTAAGCTTGGTTTTAGTGTGAACTTCCATAATAGAAGTGTAGATTTGTATTTGGATACAAACTACTATGGTTGTGATTATTTTCTGGATGGTTTTATTGTACTAGATGTTGACTATGGTGATGTCAATATGTTATTTTCTTGTTTCACGTCTTCTACCTAATATAATAATGATGTGAATATGGTGGCATGCTAGACTTGGTCATATGGGCCAACAACATATGAATACACTAGCCAAAGAGGGCTTGTTGGGCAATATTGAAAAAGTCGATTTGTCCATAAGTGAGCATTGCCTAGTAGGGAAAATAACAATGAAACCATTTAGAAAAAGATAAAAGAGCTGAATTTCCTCTGCATTTAATCCATTTAGACGTCTGTGGTTCAATGAATGTGAGAGGAAGGCATGGGGCTGTTTATTTCATCACTTTTATATATGATTATATTCGATTCGGATATGTCTATTTGATTTCTCATAAATCTGAAGCATAAGTTGTTTCGAAAAGGTTTGTGAACTTGATAGAAAATCAATTAGACAAGAAAATAAAAGCATTTAAATCCGATCGAGGTCAAGAATATTTATCTAATAAGTTCAGAAAATTATGTGATGAAAAAGGAATATAAAGATAGTTGTCTATTCCATATACTCCTCAACAAAATGGTGTTGTAGAGAGAATAAACAGATCCCTACTAGAATGGTTAGGTCCAAGATGGCGCATGCTAACTTACCTATCACTCTTTGGAGTGATGTGTTGTTAACTGCCGCCTATATACTTAACCAGGTGCCTTCCAAATCAATTATTTCCACTTCATATGAGTTATGGACAGTTAGAAAATCGGACTTAAGTTTTCTTAAGCCATGGGGTTGTGCTGCCTATATTCATGAGTCCTCTCACAAGTTTGGGAAATTGGGTCCCAAAGGAAATAAGAGTATTTTCATGAGATACTGCGAACACTCGAAAGGGTATGTGTTCATAGGTGAGTAGGAAAGTGGGAGTATAACTGAATTTGAATCACGGGATATCACATCTTTAGTGGATGAATTTCCTAAGAAGGGCGAAATAAGGGAAGATTGTTCCCTATTTGAAACCTTGGATCAAGATAATGATGTCAGTGGAGTTCGTCCAAGTGGGAGTAATATGAGATGTGATGAATTGAATTCAACTCATTCTCAATTGCAACCACCGATGTGACAACATCATCATTACCTAATCCAAGTGGGAGCATGATGGGGAATGATGTGCTAAGTGTACAATCTCCCATACGGTGAACACGTCACCAAAGTATTCCCCATCAATGTTTTGACATTGAAAGGGAAACTTTTATGGTTGCTCCACAAGATGATGATGAGCCAAGAAATATTAATAAGGCTCTAAATTGCCCTAATAAGGAAAAATGGATTCATGCAATGAAAGAGGAAATGGAGTCAGTGAAGTCAAACCATGTTTGGGAACTGGTTGATTTTCCAAAAGGACGCAGCTATTGGGAACAACTGGGTTCTCAAAATAAAGCGAAAGGCTAATGGCTCGATAGAAAGGCATAAGGCTCGCCTTGTGGCGAAGGGGTATAATTGACAGGAAGAAATTGATTATGAAGATATATTTTCTCCTGTAGTGAGATTTACCTCGATTCGCATTATTCTGGCAATAATGGCAAGTATGGATTTTGAGTTACATCAAATGGATGTAAAGACTGCTTTCCTCAATGGAGAATTAGAGGAAGGAACATATATGGAACAACCTACTGGTTTCATAGTGAAAGGCCAAGAAGAAAAGGTATGTCGACTTTGGGGGTCGATATATGGCCTTAAGCAGTTGTCAAGACAATGGTATATACGTTTTTCATAATGCCAAAAGGGCATGTGACTTTACAATGATAGATGACGATCATTGTGTATATATCAAAAGATCCAATGATCAATTTGTGATCATATCATTATATGTTAATGATATACTAATTGCTGGAAATAATAAGGAGTTTGTTAATACTGTTAAGAGTTGGTTGTCTTCCAACTTTGAGATGAAGGACATGGGTAATGTTACATATATTCTTCGAGTTAAGATTTCAAGATTGTAAACCCATAGACACTCCTATTGTAAAAGGTGAAGGATTGAGCCATAGACTGTGTCCAAGGACTCCACAAGAGAAGGAGGAAAGGAAATATGTTCCTTATGCTAGTGCTGTTAAAAGCTTGATGTACAGTATGATGTGTACAAAACTTGGCATATGCTTTGCAGTTGGAATGGTGAGTAGATACCAATCCAATCCAGGTCCAGTACAATGGAAAGCCGTTAAGTGAATACTAAGGTATCTAAATGGGACTGCTGATTATACGTTGAGTTATAAAAGAAAGGATCTGCGACTCTAAGGCTATCCTGATGCTGATTGGGGAGGAGATTTAAATGAAAGGAAATCTACCTCTGGATTTGTTTTCTTACCGATTGATGGCACCATATGTTGGAGCAGTAAGAAACAAAAGTGTATAGCCTTATCCACGATGGAAATTGAGTTCGTGGCAATATCAGTAGCAGTATGAGAAGATGTTTGGCTTAAGAGATTATTGGATTATTTAGGTGTTATTGGAAGTGCTGCAGATTTGTTATTGGTTAACTGTGATAGCCAAGCAGCGAAAGCGTACACCAAAGATCCAAAGTATCATGGCAAGACCAAACATATAGATACCAAGTATAATTTTGTTATGGATAAGGTTGCACGAAAGGAAGTGAACTAAGAGTACATACTACGCATGGAATGGTAGCAGATCCTATGACAAAGCCAATACCTAGAGATGTGTTTTGTGGCCATATGAAATCTCTAGGATTGCGTAGAGACTGATGTACTGAATATTGTAATTTCCCTAAGTGTTCACATTTGATGAATTTGTGTTTTCATCATTAATGCCTATGAATCTTTGTTTGATCTTTATGCATCTTAATGCTTAGTGTATTACTTTAAGTTGAGAAGTATGTCGGACGAGATATAAGATTAGCCCACTCACACGGGTAATCGCCTCGTTTCTTGTGTGATAAATAGAGATGGGACTGTTTTTAAGCTTATTATCTAGGTGATAATCGAGAGCTCAAGCTTAAAACACGTATGTCGCCTTAATCGAGTGTTAAGATGAGGACATAATACTTACTATGTCCGAAAGTAAAATACCCCACATATTTTACCTTATCTGTCTAAGATGCCGATGTGAGTTCGATGAATTTTGTAAATGAGTAGATACGTGAACTCAAGTTAGACATTGGGTATGTCGAACTATCATCCGTACGGTATTGAAAGTGTAGACATACGCTCCATGGGAAAGGAGTTAATACCGTAATACGTATTTCATACTACGTATGCATGAGACGACCAATAAGAGTGACAAAAGTTTGATCTCAACTTTTATGTCGTGTGAGACTCTTGAGGACAAGAGAGTTCCTCAATTTTTTTGTCCCCTCATGACTCTTACTTATTCTCAAGATTTCTATTTAGTGTTTGCTATCTTAGGATGTTGCCAATGGTCATGAGTGATTCGATCTAATGGGGCATTTCTAGAAAAGCAAGTTGAACTGAAATTGAGAGTTTGAAGGAAAGAGGAAGATCGATTTTGGAGAATCACATTATAGTTTTGTATTCACCGGTTAACCAATTATGACTGTCTTTGTGATAATCATAATTGTGAATACAATATATATATCATTGTTTAAAAGAGATCAAGAGAGATATAAATGTGATCGATCGATCTAGGGTACTGCATACTAAGTCTACTCGGAGTGTGATGCCCATTATGAGCTGCTATATATTCCTAACAGATGTATGGCAACGAGCTCTCAAAGTATGCTGGTCGCACGGATTATTCACCAGTATGAATGTTGAAGAGAGGTAAAGAAAATTTTGTTCGGCCCATCATGTGCGAGTGGGAGATGATGGTTTTAATTGGTGATGGGCTTAAGGCCCGTCCGCCCCCATCTTTGGGCCCAAAAGGCCCGGCCCACGGGAATAGGGCCTGTGAATGGGGGAAGGTATAAAAGGGAGGAGAGAGAGAGAGAAGACAACCGTTGGAAACAAACGTACGTCTTCTCTTTCTCCCGCGCGCTCTCTCTCTCCAAGAAACAGTAAGCATTTCTTCCCTTCAAGGCGCCATCGGATCGAACATGGCCAGATTTTCTTCCTCTTTCGCATCGGTGTCTAATCTGTGGCTAACAAGGTACGCTCGAATCCGTGGTGTGCTTTACGATCGGTGATACGTGTTATTTCCCGGGCTTCGTCTTCCGCATTGATTTAGGGGTTCGATTCGGTGTCGAATCCGCTTTTCGGGGATCAGTTATTCCCAACACAGAGTTTAAGCTTCAGTTAATGTGAATCGTTTAAAAAAACACAGTTTGATAATCCAGGTGCTATTGTTCTCTTGTCAAGAAGAATTAAGACAAGATATATTTACAAAAGCCGATCACAGTAAGCCAACCTACTTACAATCACTAGTAGCAGAATACAGCGTTAATCAGATGATCCAATTCAACAAAAAGGATGAATTTTTGTGCTATTCAGCATCCCGCTCGACACTCGTTCGACCCACCGCTCAAGTCAAGTAAATTAAACAGCACCGGGCAATTTTCGACGCTCGTGACCAAAGTGATCGCAGCCCAAACTTTCTGGTGCTCCTCCCTAGAAGCTCTGATGATGCAAAGCTTCGTGATGGGATTCACATACTTCACTGCACGAAGGATCACAACTACGTGGGTTGACCATGACCGAATCGCGGAACTTGGTAGCGAAACAACAGAGAATTTAACCTCCAGACACCTGCTGATTCCAGGATACGAGGGATCCCATAAAGAAGGAAGAGTACCTTGAAAGGATCCGAGAGACGAAGCGAGGCCGCACTCCCCGAAGTTCACGAGGATGCTGTCTCGTATCGCTTTGGATGCGTTGAACTAAGTGAGTATGATGGGGTCATCCACCCCAAGCTCTCGATTCGGATCCAAGAAAACCTCCATCACCATGTACCGGTTCTTGAATCCCACCATGATCTCCGGGCCCACCGCGACGGCCACCTCCTCCGTTTCAAAACCCGGGCTGCGTTTGGCAGTCGAGATAAAATTCGAAATATGATATGATTTATCCTATCCTACATTTAGTACTCACTCAAAATATGATAAAGTCGGATATAAGGAGTGTATAGGCAGGATAAAATTATCCCATAAGGGAGGTGGGATAAAGATGGATATGATTTCTACTTATTTTTCTCGAATAAAAACTTATTAACTTAACAAAATTGAAATTATATTTCAATATAAATAATATTTGAATTCTAATTTAAGAAATTAAAATAAAAAAATAGAAATTTATTTTTAATTAATCTTATTTCAATTTATATATTCAACTTTAATTCTATCTTATAATAAACATTCAATCTATAAATTAAATATTTATATTTATTATATATTTTAGGTATTTTTGTATTTTATGTATGTTAGTACATTTTACTATTTAATAAAATTTTATTAAAGAATGATGAAATGGGAAAAAAAGAAATAATAAAGAAAATAATATAAAAAAAGAAAAATAAATTAAAAAATAGTGTTACGAGAGATTTTCACCATCTTCGTTTGTGAACATTTAGGTTCATTTATAATGATATGTCGTTTATATAAAAAAAAAAATGTACATGATATGATTTGAATATATTCGATTTAAATACTACGATTCACCAAACAATGGATATGATATAAAAAAATCTCAGGATTTCATATCTTATCATATTCAGTCTTATCTTGATTAGAAATCCGGACGACCAAATGTAGCCTAGCTACGCAGAAAATCTTTGGAGATGGAGGGGCCATTTGATGGTTCTATGAGCAAGAAGAACCGGACCGAATCGGAGCCAGTAAATATCAGTCCGGTCCCGGTTCTAGGTGTGGACCCATCCACCGGCCGGACCGATTGCTTCTTTTTTTTTTCTAATTTTTATTATTACAAAAATGAAAACTCAAACTAGTTATATTTTATCCGAAAAACCCTAATTAGTCGATGCGACAAACAAAGAGCCTATTTTTTGACAAAGCAGAAGACAACCAAGTTGCGAATTGAAGCATGGACGCAATGGATTTAAAACCGAGCAAAAGAAGAATGGAAAACAATGGAGGTTGAGGGAGACCAGAGAATTGGAGAAAACCCCAAATCGGCAAAGCAGGCGATGACAGGTTCCAAAACCTCCAAGCCACTCATCCTAACTGCTCAACTAGTATGGCTGCGAATGGTAACGCTTTTTGGCTGGAGAACAATTTCTTTTTAGTTCTTTTCTGTTCTATCCCGGGAACAATTTCTGAGTAAAATTAGGTGTTTTGTAACTACATAAAATTTCTAATCTTGAAATAGAAAAAGAATAGAAATGCATTTGATACGAAACAATTTCTTTTTTATATTTATTCGTTTTTTATTCTTGCTCACAGATCGCCGACCGCCAACCACTGGCCGCCGCCGCCTGCGGGCAAGCAGCAACAGGCGGCGATGGGCGATGGTCGACGATCAGCAATGGCTCCGAGCGGTTAGAGGTGGCCGTGGCAAGAGAGAGAAACAAAAGAAAAATAAAAATGAAAATTGAGTTATTTCTAAAAATTGTTCCTAAAATAAGAAACAACTTTTTTTTTTTCGTTTCTACTCCAAATCTATTCCTGATCTTCCGAAAAACAGAAAAATAACTTGGCGTTACCAAATGGATTTCTGTTTTTTTTTTGGAGAAAGATCAAAGACTGGGTCGGTTAGAGATTCAGCAGATCGAAGGGTGGGTGGAGGGGTGCGATGAGAGATTGAGAGAGGGAATCTTGAGAATGGAAGATGGAGATGGAGATGGAGATGCAGATGGAGATGGAGGGGAGTCGCAAACGATCTCTCAACACCTCGCGTGCCAATCGAACTCGCCATCCACATCCTGCTGATCCTCGCCCGCAGTTCTCTCCTTCACCATCACGAATGAAATCGTCTTTTCTCCTCTTCTCTTTCGAAATGGAAAACGGGAAGAAGCAGAGCAAGAAAAAGGGCAGCTCCTGGACCCACCAGGGAGCCGAAACGGACCGGCGGTTCTTGGCCACCAGGGAACCGGATAGGACCGATTCCGGTCCGGTTCGGATCAGGACCAGGTGGACCGTTCCCGGTTATACCGGCCCACCACCCCTAATTTTTATGGCCCATTGGGCCTTTTACAGAAAAGCTGAGTTGGGTGAAGCGAGTTTGGACCTGACTTTCCCCGAGCGACGCGGACGGTGACGTACGGAGGGCGAGGATAGGGCGAGACCGTTCAAAAGTCCACCCATCCCCCTTCATTTTCTCCCAATCAGGACACGAAACGAAAAAAGAAAAAAAAAAACACGTTGGAATAAAGCGGGGGGAAAGACGTTAGAGACGTCACAGTGAACGCCGGTCGATGTTTCCGCTTTTGTGGACTGACAATTTAGAGGTCAAATGAGTTCATAAGGCGTCGTGGTCCAGTTATACGGAAAGCACGTGCACTATACACGGAAAGCGCACACAGGCGAAAAAGCTTGTTGCAAAAGAGAATAATACAAATACAAATAACCCAAAATTTCTAAAGATAACCTAATAAATATAAATAGAGAATTATTCAGAAACACAAAGAAATTTCTTAGGATATTATCTAAAGTCCAACAATTTAATCCTAAAATCAAGTTAACACAAAGAAGTATTACATTATATAATTAATTCCTAGGTTTATCAAAATAGAGTATGAAAACCAAATCTTGAAATTCTCTATATCAGGAATTAATCCCATGGCCAAACCTTCTGAACATCGATTTCGACAATGTGAAATATCGGAAGTCCAGTCTATTGAAGAAATACCATTCAAATGGGAATAGGTAAGATTTATATCAAAAAAAATATCATCGAATTCAATGAAATGAGAGCTGGTTCAGATAGCGAGCTATGTGTTTCAAGTGATTCTAGGTGTCAGTGGCTCAAACTCTGTTTGTGCAAGGTGTGCAGCTACAGCCTCTCTCTGTTTATAGAAAGGGGGATTGGGACGGGAATGTTCGGCTAGTGGCCGAGGCATGACGTCTAGAAACATCTATCTAAACCATGGAATTCAAGGGATCCTGATGCAATTGGAAGCATATTGAGTGCACAAAACAGATGCATGCTTGCAATCGTCGAGCGGTAAGCTTCCATCCAAAAGTTAAAACTTATACTAGACTTGGCAGTATCTCTTCATACTATCTAAACGAGTTCGCCATTTATTCGGCTTCTGAGACTCAACCATGAGAAAAAAAAATTAGTTGTTTTATTAATTCCTTTTTGCATTAGAAATCAAATACATTTCTCCATGAGCTTTATAGGCCTACACAGATGACGTTGACTCTTGTGTCCTAGCTTCATAGCCCGTGCGTAAGCACAGCAAAAAGATATGTAGAGGATATCACAGCATTGCAACATGTAAATCCAATCGGACCTTTCGACCCAAATCGAGCCTGTTAAACCTAATTTCTTGGCCCATCAAGATAATCAAGAGAGAAAGAGGAAGACCGATGGAAGCTCGGCCTCACGCAAAACCGGCACCCTCTCCACATGGCCGCCTCCTAGAACTACCTATTTTGTCTCTTCACCGACCAATTTTGTCACTTTCTTATTTGGGAATATGATTAACTCACGGTGCGGTCATTTTATTGAGATAACTGACGGTACAAAATAACCAATTCATGTCGTCAATCTAGCAAATGCTCCCTAATTCTCTTCAATCATTGCCTAACCAATGGAGATTATAATATAACATTCCCTCTCTTCTCTCATTGGTGGATCTAATGGGGGTGGACCTTGATTCCCAATCCAAGATATTAACCACAGGATCAATTAGACATATAATAGTGGAGATTAAACACAAAAAAATCTTAAAGCCTTGAACGAGTTTTCCCTCAAATATACACTCATTTTTTCAAATTGCTCCAAGAAAGTCCTCTCTCTCAACTCACTCTGCCTCTCTCTAGGAAAAGCTCACGCCAGAGCTTCCCGCACAGGTGTTCCACTCACCGTGACCCCTAGGACATTGCTAGGCTGATGGCACAGTTATTCTCCATGAATAACAGTGCCTTTTCAACCACAAAATAACCATTGAAGTGATATTGGCAACCAGAAGCATAAAATGGACATGTAGCAAATTTTAGAAAGAATCTTGACAAAAGTTTCTCAGATTTTGGACAATATTCTTTTTTCAAATAGACAATATTTTTAACAAAAAGGAAATATACTTGATTGTTGTGAACTTTTTTAAACAACTTTGAATAATTATCTAAATGTAAAACACAATTTTTTCATAGTGTACTTGCGACAATATTTTCATATTATTGATATAAAGAAAGTCATATTAGTAACCCACACGTATGTTTCACTAATTGAATGAGATTCCTAAACATTATCGAATAAGTGAAAAAAAAAAATTTACACTACAATGAGCGTTGTTGTGGTATTTGTAGAAGTTAGACACGATATATACTTATCTACTTAAGATATATGCAATTAAATTTCACTAGCATGGTAAAAAAGTTGGGCTATACAAAATATAAAAAAAAGGGAAGTGAGGCAAAAAATTTAATCAAACAAATTCAATATACCATAGATTTTTAAATATATTTCAATTTGGATATTTACTAAATGATCATGATTTTAATTTTTGAGTTAACTTGGATTGCTTTGACTCAAGTTGAATTTATCAATATATTAAGTTGTATAAATAAAGATTTGGATGTTAATTTTGGTAATTGTATTTATTTTGCTAAATGATAAATATTTTTTTTTTCATGACTGCAAGTGTGAAAAATGCTTCACATAATAATGTTGTCAATAGAAATCAAAAATTCATTTTTTATATATTAAAAATGTTTGAATTGATCTTTCTACATGGAATGTAAGATATTTCATGTTGATAATGCTTTCAATAAAACTCTTTTCAATTCCTTAAAATTTTTCTATTTTCTATTTTATTTAATTTATTTTTTAATCCAAAGAATCCCGTTGAGTGGGATTCACGGTTTTCTTAAGGTCTCATTGAAAATCTTGTCGTTGGGGGAGCACCCCATCATTATTCTAAACCCCTAAACCAGTCAATGTCATCAATTAATTTCACTCCTTTAATTTCTACCTATTTGTCTCCTACTTATTGGTCCTCTCTCTCTCTCTCTCTCTCACTTCTTCGTCAACGTCGCAAAAAGAAAAAGAAGCCTCTTCCTTCTTGGCCTAGCTTTCAAGCTAGAGAGAGCGAGCGTGGAGAGAGAGAGAGAGACGATTTGTGTTGGTTCCTAGGAGAGGCCGGAGCGTTCCGTGGCTCGACGTGCTGGTGAGTGGCTTTGTTTTGGTTTGATCAATCTGCTTTCCATGCAATTTATGTTTTTATTTTCCTAGTCGTAGTGATGTAGTTGAGCAGTAGAATTTGTTGCTACTGGTCTTGTTTTGCGTGAAAGTGGTCTTTATTTTTGTCATGTATCTTGTCCGTGCTGGGCATCATTTGCCATGGAATGATTCTGTTCTTTCAGTTGCATGCTCCTGCTAGTGAAGATCTAGCGGAGAAATGACTAGCGTCTCTGATTATGTGCTGGTGAGAGACGAGGATCAATGCTTTATGAGACCCGGTCTTTGCAGACTCAGTCTCATAACTGTTGAACTGAAGTTGAAGTTCCGACCCTAAAAAACAAAGAAAAAGAAAACTGAAGCTGCGATTGTGATTTGAGGAGGCATGGCATATCTGCTTTTTAGCATCTCTAAGTCTTCATCGGAGATTGTGGCTACATGTTATGTGCTCAGCTTGCAGGGTCTCCCTAGGTGCGCAATGGTTTATATGATAGAATATTTAAATAATAGATCACGTTTTATTTAACAACTTAAGTTTTTAAAATAGTTGGTAATGGTCTTACAAGATATCACATAATATTTCGCTTGTTTCTCTAACTAAATATGTCCACGCTTAGCATTAGGCAAAAAGACTAAACTAAATATAAGCGGGAGTGATAAAATATTTAAATAACGAGAAAAAACCACAAATGAACCCCAAATTTGCCATTTGTGTCATATTTATTATAAACTATTTTTTTGTGATACAAAAGACTCGAAACTCGTATTCTATACTTGTGACACCAAATTCTTTTTTATGTAAATGTGTCATACATATACAATTTTAGGGTTTTTAGTGTCGCAAAAAAAAGTTCATGGCAAATATGTCACATTTTACAAGTTTGGGGTAACTATATCATATAGTTACAAATTTAGGGTAGGAGGTAGATGTGTCATAATGAGCATAGTTTAGAGTTTTTGGTGACTTTTATCTTTAAATAATAAGTCACGTATCTAACAGCTTAAGAGTCCATATGTTTTGTGGAAAATGTATCATTTCTGGAAAATATTGTCCAAAAAGTCATTTTACGAGAAAATGACTTTATTTTTCTATATTTGACTGAAATTTGAAAAAGACCTTGAAAGTGTTTTTTATCATTTGGTAAGGAAAATCTAATATAGAAAATTATCAAAACAATTCGTATCTTTTAAAAATATTTATTTTGAACTATTTTTTATTCATATATATTTTCCCCTTTTGCTTTTTCCTTGGCCGATTGTTGGCCACAACAAGCTCAAGCCTTGACCAAGTTCGGAAAGGCTTGAGCTTGCCAAATTCTAGCAATATCAAGGCTTGTTGCTAAAGGCCACGGGCTTGCTAGCCTTACGCAAGCTCGAGCCTTGCCACCAAAGGCGAGGCCGCGAGCTCACTCGATTTGGTGAGACTTGAGCCTCAATGCTAGAGGCTGTGAGCTCATTGGCCGTTGTTGTGGCTAGTAACCCGTCGAGGAAGAAGTAAAAAGGAAAAAGAAAAAAATTAAAATAATAAAAATTTGAGTTTTCAAGATAATTAAAAATTAAAACTTTTTTTAAGCTAAGGATCAGAACTTGTGCATGGCTTTTGTGGACTTGGGTTTGAGGTTCAAGACCAAAGCTTGAGGTTAGGGGACTTGAGCATGGCCTTTATAGACCCGAGTTTGGGTGTGGAAGTATCGGGTGTAATATTTTTTGATTAATTCACTTGGAATATTGTTCACTTTGACTTGTCCTATACCGACCCTCATAATTTTGTCATTTGACATATAGATAGGCACATTTTGAGGAAGTCACCCATCTTGAAATTTGTCTATCATGTCACTTTGGTCCAGTGAAGTTCATTTTGTCAAACGCATTACTTTCTTCCAATTCTCTTTTACTATTCAATCAATATTAGGCAGAAAAAGAAATTCGGTTGTGCATTTATTTATTGAAAAGAAAAAGAGATGAATATGTGAATCCAGGACACAACTTAACGCAACGGTAAAATGTGGGCTAGGGAGGTTCATCAAGGCCAATCCGGTTGAACTCGACTTGGTCTCTATAACTCTGCTGAATTAGATTCTTAGGACAGAGGGCATTTTACTCAAAAGTCGCAGGCAGAGTCACCAACGGAGAGATGGATGTGAAGGTATCTATAAATGACCAGGAGATCTGGAAGCAGAGAAGGCGGCGATTGGAGGCGTTAATCGGGGCCGACCGGGGCCAGCGACAGCACGATCCTGCACAACCTGACAAGTTTATAAATCCTCTGCTATACCAGGCCGCGAAGGAAGGGGGCGTCGACAAGTTCATCAAAGCCCTAGAGGATCATTGTGTCATGGAAGAAGTGTCGTTGCCCATCCTTCTCGGGCTACGCAGCCCCTCCAAGAGTACATTGCTCCACGCTGCGGCAGGTATACTGAAAAGGGTGGGACCGTAACATATTATTTTTCGTTCTGCACCTTTTGAAAATGTACAAACTTGCGTGCCCAAATTAACCTGACATGAATGGAAAACAGAGAGTCATGATATTGTCAGAGCAGGGTTCGTCCTTGAGGACTTGATCTCATGTAAGAACCCCAGACGAGAGACACCGCACATTGCAGCTAGAGCTGGGAAATCCGGTGCGGTAGAGCTTCTCCTTCCCCAAGGGAAGCCAAGATGCATTGACCGCACCGGCAACTCCGCTATTCGTGAGGCCGTGAGGAATCGTCGTTACGAGGTGATCCACATGCTGGTGAGTGAAGATCCCAAACTACTTCCGACCAAAAAAAAATATCCCAAACTACTGTATCGTCAGAACAAGGAAAGCAAGTCTCCATGGTGCATAGCTATCGAAACAGGCGACGTGAAGGTTCTCAAGCTCTTGGTGGAAGCGCCAAACGATGGCTAAGGCCAAAGGAGATCAGAGAGTCATAGGGGTTTCGGCATGTCACCTGTTCATCTCGCCATTATGTACCAGAAAACGTGCAATCCCTGCTTTCATGCTCTTGCTTATTCTTTGATCTTCTTGGCCAGTCTTTTGTTTTCTTCATATTGGTTTCCCTTAGTGGTGCAAAAATCAAGTTTCACAAGTAAAGTCTAATTTACTGAGGCACATGCACATATGGGATGATAGCTTACTATCCCAAGGCGCAAGATCGTGAGTCACCTGCATCAACCCTTACTGGAGAATCCCAGCTATTGTGTTCATCCCAAATGATTAGACTCTTGCCTTGGATATAGATATGCTGAGAGTGGAAAAAGAAGCCGTGGCTATTTCAATTGAAAGATGCAGAATATGGCACTCCACTCCACTTTGCAGCGTACACGAATTATCTCGATGGAGTCAAGTTCTTGATCGAGAAGCTCCCAACAAGCGCCCTAGAGCAAGACAACAAGCACGGCTATCTTCCTATCCATGTTGCTTGCATGATGAATCATGTAAGGATTGTCAAGGAGCTACTTCGGCAATGGCCAGATCCCACAGACTTTCCAGCTAGGCTAGGACAAAATATTCTCCATGTGTCAGCTAGGCACAGAAGCATTGCAACAGTGACATACATATTGAAAAGTCCCAAATTCGATCACCTCATAAATGCGAGAGATTTCAACGGGAATACGCCTCTGCATCTGGCTGCGTTGCACTGCCAACCTTCGGTAGTGCTTCTTGCATGACATAGAAGAGTTGATCTTAAGCTGGTAAACATGAATAACATGACGGCTCTTGACGTGGTAGAGTAGGAGATTAAAGTGGTTGATGCTCCACTTCAGGAGGTACTGCCTTTCACTTTCTCACGGGTAATCATTTATTATACCTATCAGATTTAGAACTAAAACATAAATCAGTAAAGTCATGTCATTTAGTGTGCTCTCACCCACATCTGTAACATAGTTGCCAAAATCATGTAGTGTTGGTTTAGTTGTTTATTGCTCCACTCGCTGCTACTTGCAGAGGTTAACACGGATAATTTTGGTATCTGCCGGAATACCAAGAAGTGGAGAATTGGCAATTTGTAAGCCAACCGGTCAGAGCTCAAGGAAACAACTAGAACCACCGGAATTGGATAGATACAAGGACCAAGCTAATACTCGCAATGTCGTGGCGGCACTTGTGGCCTCTGTCACTTTCAATTCTGTTTTTTCCATTCCTGGAGGATTTAATGGTTCTAACCTAGATGCAGGAATCCCCATATTGCTCCACAAAGCCATGTACAAAGTCTTTGAAGTTATTGCTCCTAAGCAACCATGGGGGACTTGATCACTAATGCCCTCCTGCCTTCCTCCTCATACCTAATCTCATTTAAATCCTAACACTTTTTGGATTTTTAAGAATTTTTCCATGAGAAAAACATATTTTTGGTATTTTTCTATTTTTTGAACATAAAATGCATTTTCGGATTTTTTTATCTTTTTTAAATAGAAATCATTTTTGACTTTTTTCTGATTTTTTTGGAAAATGTAAAATATTTTTGGATTTTTCTAATTTTTAAAAAATCATTTTTTTATTTTTGATTTTTATTATTAAAATAATAATATATTATTAAAAAAACGATGTGGAAGCGTCCATGATAGGAGGGTTATGGAAGCGTCCATGAAAGGAGGGTTATGTCACACTTCTCACTTCTTTCCAAGATCGAGAAATCAACGACATCCATTCATCACGTGGTCAGGATCACCATATTCGATGGAATCATCGCGTCACGGTCAAGCTCGATGACAAGTGGGGGCATCCTAGACGGCAAAAAGTAGGACTCCTCAGCGAAGCAAGCCCTTGGACGGGGCGTGTGTGAATTAGTTGGATGATGGAATACTGTCCTTATGAAAGCAGCAGGGCTCGCAACGTGGTTTGACTTGCCCCGATGAGAGAGAGCTGGATTCACTCCCCAACTGCTACTTTCTGCCTTGTCAAGGAGCAGGGAGAACTGCAAATTACTCTGAACTTGCTGTGCTCCCCAACCAAGTCGGATATGTGGCACTTGCTAGTGGTCGTGCCCATAACATGTATGCGTACAATTGCTTCAACAATATTCTCTTTTAGCTAGGCAGATTCTGAGCATTTTTTTGTCGTACTTAGAAGTGCAGCACGTGTTCCCTTTTCTTTTCATTCGTACTTTAAGCGTACAATATTTAGTGTTTACTTAACATTTGTACCGACTCACACTTAACCTCTTCCATATTCTAAGGATGGATGGAAGGATGGATGGAGAAAATCGCTTATTTGTTAGTACATCCCAGGGAAATTGTCACTGGGCTCATGATCTTTTTCTCCCTTTTTCTCCCCGTATCATAATACGTTGCCATGGTGAGGATTGCCTAAAACTCCACTGTCTTCTATTTTGGCAGTTCTTCATTGTTCTCCTAGAATTTTATTCCAAGTCAAAGCACTTAAGTCTAACAACCAATCCTAAAATCGTAAATGCTTCACCAATTACTTTATTATGCTAAGTGGTGAAGAAGCAACGGGCACGGCATACTTGCGCATGTCATGGACATGTTTAGTGTACTTAAATTTACCCAAAAAGATTAATTCAAAATAATTTACCAATTTACTTTTGGCGTAGTTATTAATCAAAATAAATTCTTCAAAGCTCTATTTCTCCCTTAACATTTTCTAGTGTTTCTCCAGACTCATTACTCGGGTCTAATTTTGATTCTCTGTCAATTATTTAAAAAACGGAGGCAGTTGCGCTTCTGGCTTTGGTGGAGTCCTGAGTGAGGGAGCTTGAGGGAGTAATTGCATAGGCCACATTCGTCCGGGCAAGACACCTGCAAAGCACAAAAAAGGTAAACCATAAATTGATGTATAGAAATTAAATATGTCCTCTCCAGCACAGTGAACTCGTTAGTGTTCCAGGGAAACTGACAAGACCAGAAAAGACAAAACTTACGCGGAAAACTTCTGAAAATGTTGTCTTGCCATCCTGGACAAGTCGAGCTCCAGCATAGAAGCAGGTTCCGTAGACCACAAAAAGTGAGAAACACGATAGGCCGAACCCAACTCCGCTAATCAACCCTTGCCTAATTCCTTCCTTCACTGGTCCTTCGCATTTCTTAGCATACAGTTCCATAATCTTTTCTTCAGAACAAAAGAAGCAACTATCCTGATGCTTCCAACTGCATCGGGAGCTACTTGACTGGCTTCCTTGTACATCATCTGTGAACAAAGGGACTTTGATTAACATCGTTAATATCTTAAAATCAATTCAATTCACCCAATAATTAGGACAGTTTTCAGTTGTTGGCTTCATGAACACTCACGTGGACAATGGCTAGACATGCATTAATTTTGTAGGACCATACATAGCGAATATGGAATGTGTACCTTGGCATCTGCGCTGAACCCTTTCATGAATTTTACCTGGACATATCCATTAACAAATATCAGAGGGAGCAACACAAGGACGATGAGCGCCAATTGCCAGCTAGACAAGGACGATTAACAAATCAATTCATTTATTATGAGTCTGCTGCAGCATAGACATTATAAAGCTCTATTCAATTGAGTACTCCTGCATAGTTTGCAAAATAATCAATAATTAGAATTTCCTTCCAAAGAAATAACATGTATCCTCATGGAAAGTTGAATGAAGTCGAAAATGCAACTAACATTGAAGCAGCTAATAAGACAGCCATGATGACATTAAGTACTTCGCCCCCGGTATATCCTTTTTCCAGAATCATCTTTCCTCCAAACCATATTGCCAATGCGTAACTGAAGAAGAGAATCGACATGGCTGCACCAAGACCTAATCCAGTGGCCATGCTTGCGTGAATTCCCGACTTGTATACATCCTCAAGGAACTTCTTGTAGTTTGCTATTGCCAGCTTTTCCCAGGTAAATTATGCTGCCTAATTGCACCAAGCGACGGCCATCATCCTAGAGTCAAAATTGTAAACCTAAGTAAGTAGCCACCCTTTACTAAATGCAATAACGAATCCACCAAAGAACCTTGACATGAGCTGTATAAATTTTCCAACCTATCAAAGAGATGTAATAAAATAAAACACAATCACTTCCTGGGTAGCAGGAAAACTTTTACGGGCTTCCTTCTCCATTAGTGTCTGGCTTTCTAGCTGAAACGTTACCTTCTCACCCATGGCATCTTGTATAAGAACAGTGTCACCAGACATTCTTCCCACAACCTCTCCTTTGTTTGTTTCCTTATCAAAAAAAGGCAATGTCTTGTCTCAGTATTGCCCACATATACAATCCCCTTATCCGAGCAGCCTATTTCTCTCATGTGACCATCTAGAAAGTAACATATGACAAAATAGGCAATTCTATGGATCATTTCCATTTTTCAGTGAAACTCCCGTAGAAATGCCGTCACACCAGTAAATGCTGCTAGGCAGATAAAGTTCAGAGATATCTGAATTTACAAATTATGACTGTAACATATCAGTAAGGAGGAAATATCTGTTCCTTATGAGTGACAATACCTGGAGGTAGATATGCACCGGCTATTTTTCATGTGAAGTACTCTGATGACTAGAACTTTAGCCTCAGAAAATGAGCATTATGTTTCAAAGTTGTTGCCTTGGAAACACGATGCACCACATCTTTGTTGTGTTGGTTAGTTCTGAATGAATCGATCAGTTGCCTGGAAAGTACTGTCATTAGGGGCATACCTAAGCCATTGCCAACAGCACCCATTGTACCAACAAGCATCAAGACCATGTCGATGAAATCTGTGAACTAGAACAGCTTGTGGAATCGGGCTGTATTAGTTTTCTCATCTTCTTTGCTCTTTTTAGCTCTGTCCTTTGCCTCTGCATGACTTATCGTATTAGTAGGAACAGGCATTTCTATATCCATGTCCAGGCTGCTCTCCACAAACATCATACCAAATAGAAGATCACCTTGTATTGCTTGTCAACTAGTTCAATGAGTATGTCCAGAATTGCATCTTCAAGACAAAGTCAACGACAGGAATCTGTACTCTACAAGACAAGCCAATAAAGTAGAACGTTCGAATGCATGAAAAGATATACAAAAGTCATGTATCTGAATTAAATTGCCAGACGAGATCCGGCTACCAAGACACCAAACTCATATACCAGATGGCCCAAATTACACGAACTCCACTAGACTATAGTTCAAATGCATGTAAACTTGAATGGTATGGTCAGTCAACAATCAAAAATGAGGATCTTTTAGTAACGCAGCCATGTCCAAGTAAAGAAGGATTAAAGAAAGCTGGAGACGGCAAACTTGCTAAGCAAACGAACCTCTGATCTACTTCTGCTTATGCAAAAATGTCAACCATGAACTAGGCCACAAGGAACGAATTAAACAAAGGTTGACAAAAATGAGGAAGATAATAATGATAACTTCTTCTTTTATCTAGAAGCTAATAAAGTGTTGACACCTAAATTTTGACAATTTGTTTAAGTGTTTATTAATTGCATTAGAAAATTAAGGATTAATTTCTAACCCCTTAACAAAATGTTTTCATTAAAATTGCATCACATATAGACACTAGGAGCATTTGCGTCACTAGTTTTAAAATTTATCAAAAAAATTTTACAAAAAAATTTAAATAAAAAAATTCGAATTTAAAAAAAAAAAGAAGAAAAAAAAAGAAAGAAAAAAGAAGAGAAAAAAAAAAAATCATTAAAAATTATCGTGTTTGCACAGCGTATTGAATAGTCTTTATTTTTCCAAAATTGTCATAAAAAAAGTAAAAAAAAAAATCATTAAAATGTGTAAGAAAATCGAATGAGGCCGAGTAGAGGGCTTTTCTTCGTCCGTGGGCTCATCGACCTATCTCTTTTCCTTTTCTTTCTTTAGCACTTGAGCCGGCCTATCTCCTTTTATTTCAGCCACAGCCCATGCGTGAGTCTTCTTCCTCCCCTCACACCAACCACGCTCCTGCAAAAGAAGGAGAAACGAGAAACGGACGAGCCAGGGGCGAGGCATGCGTGAGTCTTCTTCGAGGATCGCGAACGGCGTGATCCTAGGACAGTCTGGCGAGGATCGCGGACGGCGTGATCCCAGGACAGGCTGGCGAGGATCGCGGTGGCAGAAGACATGCGCGCCTGTCGTTGGCCGTGCTTAAAAGGAAGAGAGCAAAGAGAAGAAGGGGGTTCTCGGCTGGTTTTTTTTGGTCGAGAGAGAACAGGGAACACAGAGAGGGAGCTTGAGGGAGAGAAGGGCTCGAGAGAGAGCTTGAGCGAGAGAGGTTCTCGAGAGAGGGAAGAGAGCCAAAGAGTGGCTCAACCGTGCACGGGATCCCACTCTCCGACGCCCTTCTTCTGGAACAGCAAGAACCGAGACCGGGAGACCGCGAGACCGAGAGAGAGAGTCCGAACGGGAGAGAGCGAACCAGAGGGAGGAGGGAAGCTCGAGGGAGCAGCTAGCCGTTGCCGGAGGCCCGTCCGTCCGCCCGTTGCCCGCCGTCCAAACCAGGTAGGTCCTCCAAACCACGGTGCGTCGTTTTGAGAGGTGTCGGGCCGGAGCTCGCGACCGACCAGTTTGCGTGAGCTCCGGTCCTACCGATCCTTCATGGTTGTCTCGGTGTTCACTGGCATGTTCGGTTAGGAGCTAGGCTCGCGTTTGAGTCTCGGTCTAGGCAAAAATCTCCTGTTTCTTTAGTGTACGCCATATGCTTGATGAAATGCTTAGATGCTCATATTTAGTCTTCTTTGCATCCGATGCTTGCGGTTATTTTGTTCGCACCGAGCATAATCAGTTGTTTCTGCTACAAAGTCGAACCTTGCTCGCTGATTTTGGTATAATTTCGTGTCTCCAATAAATGCAAAACTTCCGTTTGGCCGATGCCCTCGCCATGTTCGACGAAATGTCTGACCAAAATAGTTACATCCGTTCGTAGTCCTCCTTGCGTTACCGAATTTTTGGCTTGTCAAATGGGTTTTAATAGGTCCCCGCTATTATCTACCGTTTCTTATGTTCGTGTTTCAACGTTTTCGTATGCGCAGCATCTTTCTGGATAAGCATTCCTTGACCGGTGATTTTGAAAGAATGTGTTTGTGGCAGTAAACAGTAGTTGCGAGGTAGACGGGCGTAGTTTGCAAGAGGCTTAAATCAATTTATTTAAGCTTAGATTCTTTTAGTGCTTGAAAAATTATTTTTTTGGCCATCAATGAAGCAAGGATGATGTTCTGGTTTTCTGTGGACCTTCGGCTTCGTTGAAGGAGGGGCGAGAGGCTGAAGACGAAGCTGGGTTGAAGGCGTGCAGGGGGAAGGGACGAAGTAAAGAAAAGGAAGAAGAAAGAATAAAAAAAAGGAAAAAAGCAAAACCAAAAAATATAAAAAAATAGAAAACTATAACATGGAAAAAGTTGGCTTCGGGAAGGACCAACGAGCAGAGTGTGCGGGGAAAAGGACGAAGTGAGAAGTGAGGAAAAGACAAAAAAGGAATTACAAAAATCATTTAAAAACATTTTAAAAATTAAATTAAAAAATTTAGAAAAATTTTCCTTTTTAATCCAATTGGGTCGGGTCCAGGTCGTCGGGTCGGGTCAACGGGCCGGATTGGGTTTATCCGGCCGGAACCCGTTTTACCGAATATAATAATATTAAATATTAAAAATATATCAAAAAATTCAAAAAACATTCAAAAATTTCGGAAAATAATAAAAATTCAAAAAATTTTCCGAAAATTCAAAAACTCAGAAAAATTAAAAAAATTCGACCTTCTTTTTATAAAAAAAATAAATTTAGAAAAAATTAAAAAATTTCAAAAATCCAAAAAATGCAAGGTTTGGTTAAGAATTGCTATGTCTTGCATTCTTAGTATAATTAAGCATTTATTTGCTCGTATATTGATTATATCGCGTGTTTAATTTGCATATTTTATTATGTTTAAGTGCATGTGCTCAATTTTACTGCAATTAAGATTTTGGTAATTATGATTATTACTTTAATAATTGTGTATCTGCAGATCACCTAACATGTTATTGGATAGGTATAAAATCAATCCAAAATAAAAATCTTTTATTTTAAAATGAACAAGATTAGGTACCAAAATGGCACTAATTGGTCAAATAATGTAATCAAGTCTCCGATCCTAGAGGAACACTTACTCACGTCACCAACTAATTCAGAGTGATTTATTTATCTTCCTCATTAAACCAAAACTCTTCCTTTACCCATATAAAAGCCTGTAACCAAACTCAAAATTCAAGAAATGCTACTTCAAGAGACATATCGAGACTCGTAACTCTCTAGTCTTACACATGTCATGTAATCCCAACAATATCCTCAATGGCCAATCACAAAGGGTTTGATCTAATCGACCCTCATGAACACCAACGTAGTTTAATACCATAATCAACATCACCTAACGGGAATAAACCAAACCCAAGATGCCATTTTCTTTCCACAACATAGAGACAAAACCAAAAAAAAAGTGATAAAAAAAATTCTGTGAGATAGATGTACTCACCAGAGAGCTCAAAGTAGTAGCTTAAAAATCATCCCTTACGTCGTCATCGAATCCTTTGAGAATTGTAAATTTAATGACCGCTCTATTATAAGCTCGCTGAGAGGGGCCGAGAGGGACGTGACATTGCTGAGAGGGGCTGAGAGGGACGTGACATTTATTTATTTCCTTACCTGGATGGTCCTCCAAATCAGCTTAATTCCTATACATTTATTTCCTTACCTCCATAATAGTCCTCCAAATGAGCTTAATTCCTTGTAGGTGATCGGAACCTAAAACCGCAACCATCCAAGCATAGTCTTTGGCAGTTTGTAGCATTCTTTTTACCATAAATGTAAATACCATTTAATTTATCTTAGTAAATTTTTTTTCACCCAACCTTGTAAAAAACGAATATTTACATATTTCTTGCATCCAGTATTGTTGCCTCCGTGCTTTGAAATTTCTTCTCATATATCAGGAAAAAATCTAAAGCATTCTGCCAAAAAAAAAAAAAAATCAATATAACCCAAATAATATCACATGGAGAACTATGGAGAACTAGGGGAAATCTTACCTCATCATTTCCATTTCCTTAGCACGTGACATGGCATGCAACCTGTTTGTTATGTTAAATGTTTTAGGCATTTTCTGGTCGTTTAAGCAATGTTAGGCAAACAAAAGACAGACAAATACTTGAATCGATAAGAGATCATGATAAGCATTAGCATTGGAAAGGAAAACAAACGCAAACAAAAGTCATAGGCAAATACCTGAATCGGTAAATCCCCTAAAATTACTGGGATGTTATTCTTCTGAGCGTCTTCCCATGCCGCATAAAATTCACTCTCATGATCTTTAAGAAAATCCCTTTTAACTCCAAAAATACTTTATGTAGTCAAACAATTATAATATACTTCATCATAATAGTGTATAGTGTCTGTAATAAAAAAATGCACATAACCTGTGGTTTTCGCCATTTGCTATAACTTTTATCTATGATGTTTGCAACCAAATAGCTTTAACAGTTTTATTTATGGCATTGATGGCACAAACCAAGATATTATATCTTTAACAAATTTAGACTTTGAGACACTAACCCTCTGAGTCACGCTCACCATATATATCTCGCAAATGCCTGAGGAGGATGGGCACCTAAGTACGACCACATTCTTGCGTTTATTCTTGTATTTTGCGAGGTGGGTGGGAACTGCCTTCAGTAGGGAGGAGCCGAAACTGGAAAGGATGGGAGATGAGGTGTATAGGGTGGAACCGCCCTCAGTGGGCGGTTCCCACCCACCTCGCAAAACGCAAGAATAAATGGTCGTATTTAGGTGCCCATCCTCCGCAGGCATTTGCGAGATATATATGATGAGCGTAACCCATTTTGAGAGGATTTTGTTAAAGATATAATATCTTGGTTTGTGCCATCAATGTCATAAATAAAACTGTTTGGTTGCAGGCATCATAGATAAAAGTTATAGCATATGGCGAAAATCACAGGTTATGTGCATTTTTAATTACAGACGCTATACATTATTACTTGATGAAGTATGATGAAGTATATTATAATTGTTTGACTAGTATTTTTGGAGTTATGCAAACGGGGGAGAGATTTGCTTAAGGATCCCGAGTGAATTTTATGTAGCATGGGAAGAGGCTTAGAAGAATAACATCCCAATAGTTTTAGGGATTTACCGATTTAGGTATTTGCCTTTGCCTTTTGTTTGTGTTTGTTTGCCTTTCCAATGCTAATGCTTATTATGATCTCTTACCGATTCAGGTATTTGCCTTTGTTTGCCTAGCATTGCTTAAATAACTAGAAGATGTCTAAAACATTTGACAGAACGAACAGGTTACACGCTAGGTCACGTGCTAAGGGAAATGGAAATGAGGAGGTAAGATTTCCTCCTAATTCTCCATGTGATATTATTTGGGTTATATTGATGTTTTTTTTTTTAGGATGCTTTAGATTTTTTCCTAATATACGAGAAGAAATTTCCAAGCACAAAGGCAACAATATTGGATGCAAGAAATATGTGAGTATTCGTTTTTTTCAAGGTTGGGTAAAAATTTTTTTTACTAAGATAAATTAAATGGTGTTTGGGTTTATGGTAAAAAGAATGATACAAGCTGCCAAAGACTGTGTTTCGATGGTTGCAATTGTAGGTTCCGATCACCTGAAAGGAATTAAGCTCATTTGGAGGACCATTATGGAGGTAAGGAAATAAATGTATAGGAATTAAGCTGATTTAAGGAAATAAATCCTTGATTAGTGATGACTTACTAAAAAGCACATCAAAAGAATACATGTCCAACCCAACATAAGATTGTGAAAAATAAAATGAAAAAAATGAAGGGGAAAAACCCAGAAATAGAAGCTAATACAAGTTGTTTTCTTGCTCATAGTAGCATATGCACACTTCCATTAGCAAATTTGTTTTTTGCAAGGAAAAGAAGAAAACAACGAGAGTATTTATTAGCTCATCATACTCAGCCCATTTGACAAGAGGAAATCAAGCGGAATAAATTAGCAGTCGATAGTGAAAATATCTCTAACATGTGAAAGAGGAGGAAAGAGAGAATTAGAAGGATCATTACAGAGTTGGAAACATAGGGAGAGGTCAAATTTGAAGTACAATAAGAGATCATAACTAACTCACTAGTCTAGTAAATGAGCTTTCTTTTGGCTTTCAGCTATTTTTATATATAGGTCGGAACCATTGAAGCCTCATTGTGAATTTCTCTTTACTTATAGAGAAAAAAAGAACCACAACCAGCTAAACGACAAGGTCAGAACAAGTAAGATAAAACTATACGCAATTTTTTAACTATATTATGAAAGATGAAGAATAAACCGATTAAAGGAATTATAATTCATGCAGAAACTTATTGGTACTTCACATTTGTAAATGGCTCCCTGGAGTCTAATAGCTCAAGTGCCATTTTAAGAACAATTGACGGAACCAAATTCTTCTAGCATTTTCAACAGAATTTTATTCTTCTTCAAATTGTAGACCTCATGTATTTAATTTGTTGTATTTGAATTCATTTAGTTGACAAATGGGTATGTTTTTGTAGTGTGAGAGAACTTGGGAGGTATTTATCTTTCTCAAGGTGAGCCAACTCAAGAATGTAATTGTCTCTCTCAAGGTGAGCCAAAAATGCGCTACCAAAAAAGAGTGTGGAGTGTTCCAAATAAGAAAATATCGGGTATAGCTACAAAACAACCTTCAAAAAAATAAAAATAAAATAAAACCAGCACTAGTTCCATCTCAAGAGTGTGACTGATCATGAGAGTAATACTCAAGGTGAGCCAACTTAAGAATGCGCACCAACACATGGCACATTCTAGAAGAAAAAATAGCCACATGTTAAGAACAAGGAAAATGAGGTGATGTTTGAAATTAATATATATATATAAAACTTGTGCAATACAAGTGATTACTTTATAATTGCGATTGGCATTACTTTTATAAAAACTTGGCACTCGAGTGATCACTATGTACTTTTATCCACATGTAATTTTCAAAAGAAAGAATCTGCAGGTAATATTCTTGCTACATTGAGCATGGACACAAAAATTCTAAAATGCTCTTGGTTAACCCGCATCTCAAAACATGGAAGGCAAGGAATACCAGCAAGGTTTTATTATCATAAATGCTAAATGGTAAAGTAATAACATTGGGAAAGGACAATTTCATCTTGACACCATTAGCTGACATGCTCGCATGCAAGAAGTAATTGTAAGTAGAGCCGGCAAAATGGGTCATAAACTCATATTATGACCAATTTTTAGTTAAATGGGTCATATATGGATTAAGTGAAAATTAAATGAGTCATAATACATACGGGTCAGGTGAAAGTTAAATATGGGTAGAACCGGCAAAATTGGTCATAAACTCATATTATGATCCATTTTTAGTTAAATGAGTCATATATGGGTCAAGTGAAAATTAAGTGAGTCATAATATTGGTCAAATGAAAGTTAAATATGGCCCATATTTTGCTGGCTCTACTCAATCCCTCTTGACAAGAGAACAATAGCACCTGGATTATCAAACTGTGTTTTTTTAAGCAAGTTGCATTAACTGAAGCTTAAACTTTGAAAGCATAATGGGTGCTGAATTTACAATGCTCTTATTATGATACTAGCATGATATTCTTGCAGATTGGGAAAAATTTCATGTGAGGTTATTAGCTCACATTTCTTTTCGTGTGGCAATGCCATCACTATGTTGCAAGAGCATGCCAAAGTACAAGAACATTCCAAGGATGAAGGCATAAGCGAATTTAGTTGAAGAAAAGAGCTACTAACATTCTGAAAATGCTCCAAATTCAATTAAATTTGCAATGAGCTAAAGGTTTTAAAACTTGGTTTGTAGGCTTTGGGCTGAGGCCTCTTCAAAAATATTTTTGGGGATTTGGCAATTTTTTTTAGGACCTCTCTAGCAAATTGCCAACCTTGGCAAGTTTTCGGAAGGCTATCTCTTAAAGTTAATTAAATTTTTTCTTCCAAAACCATCCTTATCAATTTGTTCATCCTAAGCAAGACCAAATCTAGCTACCAACCTGGTAGTCTACCTTGATTGAAATCGCTCGACGTGAGCGAAGGTTGCCGTCTCTTAAGCCCTTTGGTAGGTTTTGAGATTTTTTTTTCCTTAAAAAAAAAGCAAAAGTTCATTACAAAGTGTGATTTTTCCAAACACCATTTAAATCAAAATTGTTTCCTAAATGAACTTTTAAATTATAATTTTTTGAACATTTCAAAAGCCCATTTACTTTTGCATTTTTCCAAAGAATCAAATACACCCTCAAAAGCCTTTGAAAATACAATTGCATTATCACAAACTCGCCAAAAAAATTGCTAAAGACCATTTCTCTTTCTCTTTCTCTTGAGCCAAAGGCCTTTAGTTTTCCTAAAGCAAGTCCCACCTATTATTAAAATTTTCCCAAACACTCACCTCATGGATTTTTTATTAAATGAGCCAAGTCAAGGTCGTGAGTCCATGTGGGTCCATGCTAGGCCAAACTCGACTAATAAGGGAAGGGCCATAAGAGAGGAAGGGCAATATATAAGTAAAAAAGTTTTGATATAATACGTTGGTATACCCCTCTTACCCTCCCTCTTGAAGAACCCCTCTTGAAGAACTCCAAGGCTTCAATCAATTCCTCTTGGACTACAATTATTACTTAGTTTGTGGCAAACAAGATATGTCCTTTTTCGTGATATGCGGCCTTTTAATCGGTGTTACATATTTTCTAGGCACATTTATGCATTTGCTTTTCAAGAATTCATTTCCTACACCAATGTAGAGCGATGTTCTTCATGTTTTTATAATTTGTTTTCGGCTGAAATTTTAAGAAATGTCCACATCTAGTATTGTTGGCCCCTCCCTGGCTGGTTCGCGGCACACACATCATTCGGCAACCGCAGGTGTGTTCGCGTCTGCGTTTGACATGCGACAATCGCGTTGGCACATGCTCGATGCATCTGGGCATGCGTGCGTGTCACGTGCGGTAACGGCACGTGCACACTGCCCCTCACACATGCGCCCCCGCTGATGTCGGTGGTCGCTCACACTCGCTCACATTGGGACACATGCCGACCTAGATTACCTTGGCATGCTTCACCCAAAGTATATTATATAGGTAGATTACTTGGCATATTTTAAGTTGATGAATGCCAAGTTTAAAATAGGAAAGAGAATCAAAGAGACATGGCGTTTTGATGTTTATCATACTTAATTTAAATTTTGGATTTGTTGTTAAGGCCTTTTGATTCAAATTCCTTAAATAAGTCTGGCAGCACACTGATCGGCATTTGAAGTAGGAGGCCATTCTAAGTTGGAAGCAAACCTAACAAGAAGTTAGATTTCTTCGGACGAATAAGATGTGTAGTCCGATTGAGACGATATTTTTACAAAAGCCGATCACACTAAGCTAACCCATTTACAATCACTCGTAGCAAAATACAGCGTAAATTTCATGATTCAATTCAACAAGTAAGGGATGAATTTTTGTGCTATTCAATATCCCGGTCGACACTCGTTTGACTCACCGCTCAAGTCAAATAAATCAAACAGCACCGGGCAATTTTCAACGCTCGTGACCAGCGTGATTGCAGCCCAACCCTTCTGGTGCTCCTCCCTAGAAGCTCTGATGATGCACAGCTTCGTGATGGGATTTACATACTTGACCGCACGAAAGATAACAATCACATGGGTTCACCATGACTGGATCACAGAACTTGGTAGAAAAATAACAAAGAATTAACCTCCACTATATCCATCTTCTTTGGTTTTTTCCCAAAAAAAAAAAAAAAAAAAAAAAAAGAATTTCGCAGAAAATCAATGGTAAAAGAAGAGGAGTGAATCCATTTCGTTTATTTAACTATTTTTCTTCTACGTTAACTCTCCCATGTGTGAACTCAAAACGCATGTGAGGCTCGGGAAACCTCCAAGGCCTTCTAGAACGCCAACTCCCCTTCCTTTCCCTCTCTTCTTCCCCTTCTCTCCGGCCTTCTAGCTAAGGCAACTCCACACTCGGACCGAGTCGAGACAAACTAAAAACTCAGTCCCCATCTCGTGCTTTCCCCATAGTGCCCCTGCCAGAACGAAATATGTGTCTTCCTCATTCATCATTTGACACCCCACTTCGCTCAAATAACGGCGAAAATGCACTTTCAAATCCCCCAAAGCAATCACTGGCTAGTGGCCACCATTCCAACATCGAACGGGAAAGTGGGGGGTTTGAACCCCTACCCTCTCGGGGGGTTGGGTTGGAGTGGGGACGATTAAGTTTCAGGAGTAGGTTTCAACTCTCACGTCCTGCAACGAGGCATGACAAAAGTCTGAGAGTGAGTGTTAGAGTAGAAATAGAGTATGACTGATAACAAAAAAAAAAAATCCCCTAAAGCGTTTTCTCAAATCTCTCAAAACTATTTTGATAAATCCACACACAATTCTCTTTTTCATCTTCATTGTTGTCTTCCTCGAAATTTCTCCGGTCTCGATTCAATCCCCTATGTATTTAAGTCATTGATCTCTAGCTCCTCTCGCTTTCTCATACATATCTCTCCCAAGGCCTTTTCCAATATTAATCCATATATTTGTCTAGTAATTTAAGCTTTTAAAACAATTGTCTGTGATCCCATAAAATCTCATATGATATCAGAATTGAAGGCTCTAAATTCAAATCTTACTAAACCTCATTTGCCTCCTCCCCAATTAAATATGTCAATACTTAGTATTGGGCAAAAAACCTAGACTAAGCATGAATGAGTGTGATTGAATAATTAAAGATTAAATCACGTCTTTATCTAATAGGTTAAACTATTGGAACAAAATCTCCCAACATGCATGATCCTCGTAAGGCCATGACAAGGACATAGCATGTCAAGTTAGTGGGTAATCATCCAACCTTCACATTTACTTTGTTCTTAGTTGAATTCAATAATTAATCATGTAATAATTGTGAAAGGGAGATCTTCTTGGTCATCAATGTCCTTAATAATCAAAATAGCGTGTAAACACTACTTATTTATGAAAAAATTGTCCAAAAAGTCTTCTATCTATTGTACTAGGGCTAATTTAATTTTAAATTTTTTTAATTAGATCAATTTAGTCATAAATCTTTTGATAATTTGTTTATTTAGTCCTTCCAGTCAAATTTGACCAACAATCGATGACATAGATGTCGACCATCTTATATAGCATAGCCATCGACATAGATAATTTTTGCAAATTTTCAAATTTTGATGAATTTTTAAATAAATTTTTACATTTTTTCAATTTTTTTTTTTTTTTTCACTGGTCTTCTTCCTTGAAGTGCAAGTAGGGGTTCCCAAGGTGCCAGCCGTTCAAGGAAGAAGAACGGTGAAAAAATTAGAATCCATTGTACTAGAGTCAATTTAATCATAAACTTTTTAATTTGATCAATTTAGTTCCAAATATTTTGACAATTTGTTAGTTTAGTCCTTCCGATCAAGGTTAACTGACAATCGATGAGATGAATATTAACCATCCTACATGACATGGGCAGTGTTGACATGGACAATTTTTGCAATTTTTCGAATTTTGATGAATTTATTTAAAAAATTTACATTTTGTCATTTCTTTTTTCTTTTTCACTGTTCTTCTTCCCCGAAGTGCGAGCAGGGGTTGCCAAGGTACCAGCCCTTCAAGGAAGAAGAACGGTGAAAAAAATAGAATGAAAATAAAATAATTAAAAATTTTATTAAAAAATTCAGAAAAATATTTTAAAAATTGCTTAATTGTCAATGTCAAGGATTTGCGATTAAACTTAATTGGAAGGACTACATTGGTAAATTATTATAATTTTAAAACTAAATTAATCAAATAAAAAAGTTTAAGAGTGAATTAACCTATTTACAGTATATTAAAAAATTGGATAATTATCTCACTTATTCATAGTACTTTATTCTTCCTCCTAAACCGAAGTGAAGTGTCTGACCAAAAAAAAAAAAAACCAAAGTGAAGTGTTTTTTCGATTCTCTTTCTATTAAAGAACTAGAAATCAAGCTTTACCAAAAAAAAAAAAAAAAAAAGAAACAAAAGAACTAGAAATTAAGGAAAAATTTCACAAATTCTCTACCTTGTACCGAGAGACCAACATATAGAGAAAAATACTAGCCCAATTGAGAAAAAAAATATTAGACATATTGGGGAATGATCAAAATCGTTTCGTTATTACACACTTGAATACAAAATACATAACTGGAGGTTTGATGGAGTGATGAAACTATGATCAAAGTGCCAGGAAAAGTAAAGTTCATTGGAATAGAAATTTGTATTCCAAGGAAATGACGAAATACATTACACAGATATGAAAAGTATATAGAAAGAAAGATAAACAATGTAACTAATAAAATTCCAGAATTTAGGGTTACAACGAGTGTACCAATTCAAGTGTATAGATCATCAAGCAAACAAGTATCAAGTAGTGTCATTTTTGTCATAACAGGCAATCTTATTCTGTCATGAGAACTGAGGGCAAGGCAAATGGCACCAAAATGGAGATGCGTTAGTGTTGTATCCATAGATGAGGAAATTCATGAGTCATCAAGAGGGTAACAAACGGTTATATCCGAGTACTGGGGATTGGGAGCCAAAACTGCACGACTGGGCATATTTCTTAACCTTTTTTGAGGTTATGTTGATTGAATCATTTTTGGAGTTTACGGACGAGAAAGAGGTGGGTTTAGCAAAGGAGGAGTATTCGAAATTTAAAAAGATATATATGCTCCGAAAAATCCATCATTTATTCCCCACGAATTTCACTCGCATTTTATTTCTATCTACTTTCGTACTCATCTATTGTCTTTCGGCGAGAATATTAAGTGATTTGTGAGTCCTGTGAAACCGGTTGATGTGGTACATATTAATATGAGTTGGTGCAGTTAAAACTTGACACGTGTCCTGATTAGAAAAATTGAAATTACAGATTTTCTCTCTCCTCATCCCCGTCACAGCCACCATCTCTCTAGCCGGTTGAGAATTTACCGTCCAACTTCGGCCATGTCAACCATAACCTCCATCTTCAACGCCCACTTCCCCACCATGGCTGCCACAGCAAGTCCCTTCCTCCGCCTCAAACAGTCATGGAGTCTCTCTCTCTCTCTCTCTCTCTCTCTCTCTCTCTCTCTCTCTCTCTCTCTCTCTCTCTCTCTGTGGTCCCCTTCCGTCGTCCTCCCTTCGGGTTCCTCTAGGGAGCTCCCTTCCACGAAGTGCGGCCGTGATAGATATGGAGCCATGGCCGCTCAAGCTCTACCCTGGCCATGAACTCGAGAAGCCATGGCCTCGTCTAGATCTGGATAGGCAACATTGGAGCTAAATGCCAGTGATGACGGAAGTGTAACTTGGGTCGACAGCAGGCGACCCCAGAAGCAGCGGAGATGGAGATGGTGGCCGTAGAGGTGGTGCTCTATGATGGAGGAAGAAGAAGATAAAAATCAAATTTTTATTTATCTTTATTACACTCAACAAACATGTATCAATCTATCATTGGACATTGATAAATAAATAAAAAAAGCGCACCAATTTAGGCGGCGCTTCCAATTACTAAAGCTGCGTTTGGTCGTTTGGATTTTTAAACATGATAAGATAGGATAAAAAATCCATGGATCTCTTTATATCCTATACATTGTTTGATAAACTACGTATTTATAGTCAAATATATTCACATCATATTGCTTACAATATTTGATATAACAGTACATTAGTGTGGATGAACATAAAAGTTAACAAACTGATATAATAAAAATCTCTCACGGTACTTGTTCCTATTTTATTTTTATTTGTCTTGTTTTCCTCTCTTTCTTTAATTATTTTTGTTTTTATTTCTTTTTTCCCCTTCTATCATTTTTAATAAAACTTCACTAAATAGTAAATTGTGCTAATATATCAAAAATATGTAATAAATATGATTATATTTATATTAATTAAATTCGAATATATAAAACATAAGATTAAATTAAAAAATAAAATTTCATTTTTGTTATTTTGAATTTCTTATATAAGAATTCAAATATTATTTATATTGAAATATATTTTAATATTATTAATTTAAGAAATTTATTATTTGAGAAAAATTACTTTCCTATTATGGATGGTGGAAATCATATTTACCTTTATTCTATCTCCTATAAGAAATTTCTTATATCCAATTTTATCTTATCTTGAGTAAGCACTAAACACAGAATATAATGAATTTTATCCTATCCTGCATTTAATGCCCCCCGCCCACTCTTTCTCACTTCTTCATGAATGTCAACGAGAAGAGAATGACAGGCCGTGGGCCCTCTACTCATCTATAATTCTCTCTCTTCTTGGTCAATGTCAACCAGAAGTGAGAGAAGGACGTGGGCCCTCTCCTTGTCTATAATTCTCTCTCTCTCTCTCTCTTACTTCTTTGTCAACATCAACGATAAGAGAGAGAAGGACAAGCTTGTGGGCCCTCTCCTCATCCGTAATTCTTGAGAAAATTACCAAAAAAAAAAAAAAAGCACCTATTATATTAGTATCAATCCAGCTCTAAACTTTTTAATTTAATCAATTTAGTTTTAAACATTTTCACATTGATACAAATTTAGTCTAACTTGCCAATTTTGGTTGGCCATTATTGACATGCACATTAGCCATTTGGCCAACGCTAAAATGACAATTCTTTAATAATTTTTAAATTTTAAAAAAAATTCTTTTCTTCCTCTTTGGGCTTCTTCTCCTCACAGTGGAGAGTAAGGATTGCTACCTTCAACCAACCTCGCTTAGGACCACAAGTAAGGCAACTTTGCCCAAATCTAGGCGAGACTAGCCTCGCCATGGGCGAAGGCAACCTTGCCCACAGCTAGCAAGGCCATGGTGGTGTTAGCCAAGGCTCGAGCGAGGGCCACCATGGCATTGTAAATCGTGGGCGAGGTCACCTTCGCCCATAGTAAGGCCATGACGAGGCTAGCCTTGCCTAAATCTGTGTAAAGCCACCTCGCGGGTGGCCTTCGCCACTTGGCTGACGAGCCACTACAGGAAAAGAAGCTAAAGGAGGAAGAAGAGGAAAAAGAAAAATGAAAAAATTTATAAAAAATTCCAAAAAATAAAAAGATTATTTAAAAATTATCATGTCATTGGTTAGACGACTAGCATTGGCCAGCGTCCATATCATTGTTGCCTAGTCAAAAGTGTCACCTAGTCAAAATTGGCCCGATACATTGAATTGATACAAATGTGAAAATTTTTAGGATTGAACTAATCAAAATTGATAGATGTACGACTAAATTGGTACCAATACAATAAATTTATGACTTTTTTAGTACTTTCCCCATAATTCTCTCTCTCTCTCTCTCTCTCTCTCTCTCTCTCTCTCTCTCTCTCTCTCTCTCTCTCTCTCTCTCTCTCTCTCTCTCTCTCTCTCTCTCTCTCTCTCTCTCTCTCTCTCTCACTTCTTCATCAACATCAATAAGAAGAGAGAGAAGGACAAGCCTATGGGCCCTCCCCTTGTCTATAATCACTCCACTGACTCCGCTCTCCTCTGGACTTCGGTTTCAGGAGAAAGAGGAGAAGGGGGAAAAGGATCAATGTGGAGAGAGAGAGAGGAAAGCACTGTGTTGGTTCCAAAGAGGGTGGTAAGTGGCTTTGTTTTGGTTTGATTAGTTTTTTTTTTAAGTGATCTATGGGTTCTTTTTCTGGTCATGGCTATGTAGTTCAACTGTAGAAATTTGTTTTTTCTAGTCTTGTTGGTGCGAAGAAGGTCTTACATTTTTGTCGTGTATTATTTGTGGGTGCGATACTCTTTAGGCATCATTTTGCCGTGGGATGATTTTGTTATCTCAATTGTATGCTTGTGTGACTAAATTAGTTAAATTGAAAGGTATATTACTAAATTAGTACCAATGTAATAAATTTAAGACTTTTTGATACTCTCTCCCTCTCTCTCTCTCTCTCTCTCTCTTCTTTGTCAACATCAACAAGAAGAGAGAGAAGGACGAGCCCATGGGCCCTCTCCTCATCTATAATCACTCCACTCATTCCAGCTCTCCTCTGGACTTCGGTTTCTAGAGGGAGAGAGAGAGAGAGAGAGGGGCGGTTGAGTGAGGAGAGAGGGAGAGGAAGGCATTGTGTTGGTTCCGAAGAGGGTGGTAAGTGGCTTTATTTTGGTTTGATCAGCTTTTTTCATGTGATTTATGGGTTCTTTTTCTATTCATGGTTATATATTTCAGCTATAGAATTTTGTTTTTTCTAGTCCCATTGGTGCAAAGAAGGTCTTACATTTTTGTCGTGTATTATTTGTGGGTGCAATACTCTTTGGGCATCATTTTGTTGTGGGATGATTCTCTTCTCTCAGTTGCATGCTCGTGTGACTCAACTAGTGGGTGCAATAAATTTAGGACTTTTTTGATACTTTTCCTCTCTCTCTCTCTCTCTCTCTCTCTCTCTCTCTCTCTCTCTCTCTCTCTCTCTCTCTCTCTCTCTCTCTCTCTCTCTCTCTCTCTCTCTCTCTCTCTCAATGTCAACAAGAAGAGAGAGAAGGACAAGTCCATGGGCCCTCTCTTCGTCTATAATCACTCCGCTCACTCCGCTCTCCTCTGGACTTTGGTTTTCAGAGAGAGAGAGAGAGAGAGAGGCACTTCGTTGTCTCTCAATGTCAACAAGAAGAGAGAGAAGGACAAGTCCATGGGCCCTCTCTTCGTCTATAATCACTCCACTCACTCCGCTCTCCTCTGGACTTTGGTTTTCATAGAGAGAGAGAGAGAGAGAGAGAGAGAGAGAGAGAGAGAGAGAGAGAGAGAGAGGCACTTCGTTGGTTCCGAAGAGGGTGGTAAGTGGCTTTGTTTTGGTTTGATTAGCTCTTTTCATGTGATTTATGAGTTCTTTTTCTAGTCAAGGCGATGTAGTTCACCTATAGAAATTTGTTGGTTCTGGTGCTTTTCGTGCAAAGGTCTTACATGTTGTCGTGTATTAGTAGTGGGGGCAATACTCTTTGGGCATCATTTTGCTGTGGGATGATTCTGTTCTATATGCTGGTGTGACTAAACTAGACAAATTGAAAGGTGTAGGATTAAATCAGTATCAACGCAATAAATTTAAGACTTTTTTTTATACTTTTCCCATAATTCTCTCTCTCTCTCTCTCTCTCTCTCTCTCACTTTTTTGTCAACCTCAACAAGAAGAGAGAGAAGGACAAGCTTATGGGCCCTCTCCTCGTCTATAATCACTCCACTCACTTTGCTCTCCTCTGGACTTCGGTTTCGAGAGAGAGAGAGGGAGAGTGAGATAGAGAGAAGGGGGGGGTTTGGTTTCAGTGTGGAGAAAGGGAGAGCAAGGCACTGTGTTGGTTCCGAAGAGGGTGGTAAGTCGCTTTGTTTTGGTTTGATCAACTTTTTTCATGTGACTTATGGGTTCTTTTTCTGGTCATGGCGATTGAGTTCACCTGTAGAAATTTGTTGGTTCTGGTGCTATTGGTGCGAGTGGGTGTGATACTCCTTGGGATCATTTTACCTTGGGATGATTCTATTCTCTCAGTTGGATGCAAGAGAAGGTGGACAGCTAACTTCGTTCAAAATAAAACAGATTTACCCCCAATATTCGACGTAGTCATAAAAAATTCATTGCATCTAACATGTTTGTTCATTCCAGGTCTCTTTTTTACTATTGGATTACTTAGAGGGAAAAAAATTAATTCGGTGTAAACTCTGCATGGGCAAAGTGAATATTGCCATTTCTTTTTCTTTGTTTTCGGCTTTCTTATAAAGAAGAAAAAAGAGATGAAATGCGCATTGGAGACCATTTAACACAACAGTATAATGTGGGTTGGGGAGGTTCATTAAGGCCAATCTCTTTGAACTTGACTTGGTCGTTATAACTCTGCTGAATTTGATTCTTAGGACGCCAGGGCATTTCACTCAAAGTCACAGGGCACAGTCACCCACAGAGAGATGGCTGACCGTCTGCACCAGGAGATGTGGAGGCAAAGAAGGCAGAGACTGGAAGCATTATTAATCAGGGCCGACCAGAACCAGCAACAGCACGATCCTCCACAACCCGACAATATTGTGGATCCCCAGCTATTCTCGGCCGCGAAGGGACGGGACGTGGACAAGTTCATCAAAGCCCTGGAGGATCATTGCGTCAAGAAAAGAGTGTCCTTGCCTGTCCTTCTCCGGCGATGCAGCCCCGCCAAGAATACACTGCTTCACGCTGCGGCAGGTATATTAAAAAGGGTGGGACCATGCTTTTTATAAATTACCGATCTTTTGCGCTCAAATTAACCTGACATGAATGGAATACAGAGAGTGATGATAATGTCAGAGCGGTTATCGAATTCGTCCCTGAGCACTTGATCAACTGTGAGAACTCCAGAGGAGAGACACCGCTTCACATTGCAGCTAGAGCTGGAAAAGCTGGTGCGGTGGAGCTTCTCCTTCCCCAAGGGGTGCCAACATACCCTGACCGTTTCGGCAACTCTGCTCTACATGAGGCCGTGAGGAATCGCCATCACGAGGTGATCAATCATCTGGTGAATAAAGACCCCAGCCTGCTGTATTGTCAAAATAAGGAAAGCAAGTCTCCATTGTGCATAGCAGTCGAAACAGGGGACTTGAAGGTTCTCGAGCTCTTGTTGGAAGCGCTAAACGATAGCGAAGACTGGAGGAGATCGAAGTGTCAAAAGATCTTCGGCATGTCACCCGTTCATGTCGCCATTATACGCAAGGAAAAGGGTAATCCCTACTTTTGTGCTCTCGCTTATTCTTTGATCTTCTTGGTCATCACGCTCTTGCGTTCTTCATTTTGGTTTCCGCTGGTGGTGGAAAAATCAAGTCTCACAAGCAAAGTCTAGGTTAATGAGGCACACGTTAACATATGGTATGATAGCTTGCTATCTTATGGGGCAAAACTACTGACACTTTGGATCGTCTTGAATGTGATCAACTTCTCTTGAAAATTATAGGCATCGTATTCATCCCATTGGTTAACCGCTTGCGTTATATTCAGATATGCTGATCAAGATGTGGGAAAAGAAGCTGTGGCTATTTCAATTGAGAGATGCCGGAGGCGGCACTCCACTCCACTTGGCAGTATACACGAATTATCTTGATGGAGTCAGGTTCTTGATAGAGAAGTGCCCAACAAGTGCCCTGGAGCAAGATGGCACGGACGGGTATCTTCCTATTCATGTTGCTTTCATGATGAATCATATCAAGATCGTCAATGAGCTACTTCAACAATGGCCACACCCCAAGGAGTTTCTGACTAGGCTAGGAGAAAATATTCTTCACGTGTCAGCGAAATACGAACTTATTGGAACTGTTAGATCCATACTGGAAAATCCTAAATTCGATCAACTCATTAATGTGAGAGATTTCAATGGGAATACACCTCTACATCTGGCCGCATTGCACTACCAACCTTCAGTCATGCTTCTTGCTCGACACAGAAGAGTTGATCGTAACTCGGTAAACATGAATAACATGACGGCTCTTGATGTGGTAGAGCAGGACATCGAAGTATTTAATGCTCCACTTCGGAAGGTATGACCTTTTATATATACATTGCTAAACTTTTACATTGCCAAACATATACCAATCAGATAAAGAACTAGAACATAAAATTAGTGAGGCATGTCAATTAGTGTACTCACAGTGTCACACCCATATCTATAATTTAGTTGCCAAAACCATAATGTCTTGATTTCTTTGTTTATTCTTTGACTCACTACTTACAGAGGCTAACGAGCATAGTTTTGCGATCTGCTGGAACACCGAAAAGTGGAGAATTAGCTATCCGCAAGCCAACCGATCGAAGCCCACAAAAATGATTGAAACTGCAGCAACTAGATGTAATTAAGGACAAAGTAAATACTCGCATGGTTGTGGCGGCGCTTATGGCTTCTGTTACTTTCACTTCTGGTTATTCAGTTCCCGGAGGATATAATGGTTCTAACCCAGATGCAGGAATCCCCATATTGCTCCACAGATCCATGTACAATGTCTTTGTGATTAGCAACTCCGTGGCCATGTATAGCTCCACCATGGCAATCGTGATCCTCTTGTGGACACATATTAATGATCCTTACTTGAGGTTAGCTGCCATTCGCCAATCAAATGGCGCATTGTTGGTAGCTCTTGCCGCAATGCCTCTAGCATTCATGGCAGGTGTCTACGTGACCGTAAGCAGACTCCCTTGGCTATCGATTTTTACCTTAGCCTTGGGAGCCGTCGCCCTCTTCATTACCTTGAGTATCTTCATTTTGATGTATACACCGCTTGGGTGCGGACCTCCTCTCATCCGTGCCTTCACCGACAGATTTATTTCTATGGGCCTTATGATAGCGAGGAGAGAGGCTGCAGGGAGTGGGACCGCGGGACGTGATGGGCCTTATGGTAGCGTGGAGAGAGGCTGCAGGGAGTGGGACTGCGGGCCGTGAAGCTACACCCATCCAGGACACTCGTGACGATAACCTCCGCCCCCGCTAGGAAGAATGATTTAAGCCTACATGTTCCAGAAAGATACCGTCTGTTCCAGCCTTGAATTTATTATCTGATCGTTAATTATGTATCGATGTCCGTACCTTTGGCTACTTCTTCGTCACATCAGCTGTTGCTGTTTCGATTCAGTGATCCACAATACTTTGTGCTTGGCTACTCGATGATATCTATAAATAACAGCTAAGGAGTTTAGTAATCGAGTCACATCATAATGTTGCACTCCCTTTCCTTTTCCTTAACATTAGTAGTTAGACACATAAGTTTACATAACTTAGAAAAGAAAATGAACCATCTCATTCAATCTAATATAATGTTTCTAGGATAATAAATCAGCATCGGTTTGCCTTGCTTATTAATTTGGGTGTAATAAATAAATCTAAAATAACCAATAAAAAATTTCACTTGTTTTTCTCTCTTATATTATTGATGTATAATGTCTCTAGTCATAATAAAATAAGGGTTAAGAGAATTGAATAGGGCAATATCTACTTATTCGTCAAATTATCAATTTACCTATAAATTTATTGATGTCCACCTGTGATATTTGATAGACCTATCTATCTACCTATATTCACAAATGGGAGAGAAGGTTTTTTATTGCTAAATAAGGTTCATCAATTAGTTTATTTCTATAGCTGTCTTATGGGTGCTATTTCACTTTTAATTTGTTTTTGTGTACAGAATATTGAGAAAATCAAATGAGTTATGAGACATATTCACTACGTGTTGTTGTCCAGTTATCAGGATGACTACGAGTCTACATTACCAAATAGTTTTAGTGAGATTTCTCAACCTGTTTTGAGGAGATATCTTTCCATTTTCTGTAATTGGTTTGCATAGTCCTTTTCATTTTGATGCTGATAGTATTTTCCATAATTTAAGGAACAACTGCATTTTGGTACGTGCTTAGTAGTTTACAACTCTGTGTATCAAAGACCATCATTGAGAGCAGCAAATGTACGATCGGCACAAATTCTTTATAGCATTTTCATGTTCTCTTGATTTGGTTCATCACAAAAACCTATGAAACAAATAGAGAATTCATTACAACATTGCATGATGACTTCTATTACTGAATTAAATTGATATGGGTAACAGACTATTCAACTCTAAGAGATTGGTTCGTCTATGCCGGTTTAATAGCTGGAACATAAAGCGAATATAGATGACATGGTATAAACAGTGACACTAGGAATCCCTTCATCAGTCTCAATCATGGATCGCTACTTTCATTGAATTCAATGAAAAGAGAGCTGCTTCAGCTAGCTATGTGTTTCAAGAGATTCTTGGTGCCTGTGGTGTGGCTTAAACTTTGCGTGTGCAAGGAAGTTTTGTACTTGTACAGCCTCTCTCAGTTTATACAAGGGGGCATTGAGACAGGAATATTCGGCTACTAGCAGACATGATGTCCAAAAAAATCTAAACCATCGAATTCGAGGGTTCTTGATGCAATTTGGAAGCATCCGGAGTGCACAAATCAGATGCCGGCTTGCAATCATCAGTTAGTTAGCATCTAAGACACGACAATTAGCATAAAACTAGCTGTTTTATTAATTTATATTGTATTAGAAATCAAATGTATTTCTTCATGAGAGGCGTACAAAGATGACGTTGACACTCGGTGTCTCTTAGCTTTATAGTTTGGAATGTAAGCACAGTCAAAAAACATCTAAAGGACACTAGCATTCTCGCTCTAAAGATCCATTAAGCAAACTTGATCCGACTATCATCAACTTACATCTGATTATTAATGACTCGACTCACGAAGACAATAAAGATGAACAACAATCTTACAACATTTCTTTTGTAGATACGATCTTTATCCTGTGTCATGAACTATGATGATATTTATTACACAAGCATAGCGATATTATACGAAATTGATACTTGAAATAGACCTTGCCAAATTTGATTCCGTTTTATTGGAGTGCCCAAACAATAGACTCGCATACAACATGTCAAAGTTAGAGAACATGAACGCACCCAAACAAATAAATAAAAAAAAAGAGGAAATAAATACATAAATAAAATGGTTAATACCCTAAAAAATCCCAAACTGATACATTTGTGACAAATTAACCAAAAACTATTTTTTTTACCACAAAAAACGCCAAACTGGTATACCTTGGACAAATTTACTCAAAACTGGTACACTTATGACAAATTTACCCTTGGTTAGTTTTCGTTAAATTTTACTGTCAAATTATTAAGTTAGATGACACGTGATAGTTGACCGGTATACCAATTTGGGATTTTAAGTTCTCTTTATCACAATTTACAATTTTTGTGATTTTTGTGTGGTATTAATCCAATTTAGTGAATGGTATATTTATTACGAATTTACCAATTTAGGGTTCTTTATGATTAGTCGGGGTAAATTTGTTACAAGCGTACTAATTTTGGGTTTTTCATAGTCAAAAAAATAGTTTGGGGTAAATTTATCACAGATGTACCAGTTTAGGGTTTTTCAAGGTATTAACCCTAAATAAAAACAAGAAAAAGATGGTTGTTTGAAGATACCCCAAAATTGTCCCATGAAGTAGAGGGCAATCAGACTCCAGTCAAGACAGGTGCACACTGCCTGCAAAAAACATAACCAATACCAGCAATTCTTTTGTACCTGCGCTTAAACAATATTCTTTCAGCTTCATATTCCACATCGCATCTTGAACCTTGGTGTAGATCTGATCACATGAATCGACCAAAACCCATATGATAATTTGGCCATGGATCAGCTACTTTCAGTAATGGAAATTTAACCCATGGATGAGATGAGGACCAGTCATGTATTTCAAGTCACAGAAGTAGAAGCCATAAGCACAATTTGTCCCGGGTTTGGCAGAGTTTTTAGGATAACTGCTTCTTCTTCCCTATCAGCATTCTTCTTACCTCCATTCAAAATTTTCCAATAAGGGCTATTTTCCTGATTCTCAGTATTTAGCCACGAGCCAAACATACGCCCACCCTTTGCATCAAAATTTCCTTCTTTAAACGGCACCTCTTCACAATAGGTAGCATAGTGCCCTATCTTTCCACAAGAGTAATAGTATTGTGGGAGCCTCTCATACTTAAAGTCCAGCTAGATTTTCTGCCCTGCATTGTTGATAATAAAGCCTGATTGTAGAGGAGAAAATAGGTTAAGTTTCACTCTCGCTTTTCCTGTTTTAATAGAGGCATTACTTTTTCTTTTGATTTTAACAGCCGAAACCACTCCAATATTACTTGCTATCCGACGAACCGCATCTCCCGTAAATCCATTCACATAGCAGCCCATGAATATGAACCCAGAATCACACGAGTTAAAATCATAGCATTAGGGAGGAATATTTGGCTCCCATGGTTTTAAGACAAGCAGGTGGTTTGCAAAGGACCAAGGACCTGAGTCCATTACCTTATTCTTAGTAATTTCAATGTCAAAAGTGAAATAGAAAATATCATCTCGTAACTGGATTATCTCCACACTTTCTAGCCTCCAAGCTTTCCTCATTGTGTTTTGAAATGCCTGGGAGTTAACCTTTGGGTGTGTGTAGCTGTTCAAGGAGAGAGCATTTGCATTCCTTCATTTTCTCCTCAGAGGCTATATTCTCTATTGGCTTGATGATGTTGGCTAACCACATTCTCCCTAATCGTTTGTAGAGAGACGCCATTTGTTGCTCTGAGTCTTCTGCCTCTTCCATGGCAGCCGATCAAAAAGGAATCAAGCTTTGGGATCAGACAATCCACTTAGTGAGGGATGATTAAGGCAGGCGAGTGTAAGAGGGTCAGGATTTTTATGGTATTTGGGTGGAGAAGGGATAGGGTTTTAGGGAATGTTAGGGTTTTGAGCTACCCCAAAAGATAGAGAGACTTTTCGAAAAGAGAGAATTTGGAGGATTCTCACTTTAATTTATTAACATTTTATCAATTTAGTCCTTCTAGTCAAGTTTAACTAACCGTTGATGACTTTTTTTTTTTTTTTTTTTTTTTTTTCGGTCCTCTACTTATTCCTACTCTACACTCACTTCAGAGACATGCGCCCGCCGCCGCGGGCGTGGGAGTCAGCCGCAACCCACTCTCAAACTTACGCGTCCCTACCCCCATCCCCCCCGAGAGGTGGGGATTTGAACCTCACCTCCCCTTCCATGTTGGAAGGGTGGCGTGACACGCGAACCCCCAGCAGTGGTTCGTTGATGACTTGGATGTTAATCATTTTTGATGGTATAATCAATGTGGACATGGACAATTTTTAAAAAATTTTAAGTTTTAATGAATTCTTTTTTATAAAATTTTTAATTCTTTTCTTTTCAATACGGCAGGGCAGGCAACAGCAGGTTCCGAAATCTCCAAGCCACTTCTCCGGGCTGCTCAGTCAGTAGGCAACGGAGAAACATCGAATACGGAGTCGGCGAGAGATTCAGCAGATCGAAGGGTGGTGGGAGCGCGATGAGAGATGGAGAGGGAGAGGGAGAGGGAAAGGGAACCTTGCGCATGGGCGATGGAGATGGAGGAGAGTCGGAGACGATCTCTCAACACCTCTCGCACCAAACCGAACTCGCCGTCCATATCCTGCTGATCCTCGCCTACAGTTCTCTCCGTCGCCATCACAGATGAAATCGTCTTTTCTTCTCTTCTCTTTCGAAATGGGAAACAGGGAGAAACAGAGTAAGAAAAACGCCGGTTCCGGTTTTAACCGGGAACCGACCCGCCGCGGCTTGTTTTATGGGAAATCGGGCCTCTACAGAAAGGCCCACTCGGATGAAGCAGATTTGGGCCTGACTTTCCCCTAGCGAGCGAGCCCTCGGAGGCCCACCGACCATCTCGGCACCCGTTCAATAAGTCCAGTTGACAGGGCGCCCTTTTCTCTGGCTTCGCGACTCGGACGGCGAAACGTGGAGGGCGAGGATAGGGCGAGACGGTTCAAAAGTCCACCCACCCCCCTCCATTTTCTCCCAATCAGGACGCAAAACAAAAACAAAAATAAAAAAAGGAAAGGAAAAAAGGCGGAAGAGAAAAAAAAAAAAAAAAAACGTTGGAATACAGCGGTCGATATCTTGCTCCTCCTATGAAAAGCTTCACCAACAAGGGCATCGACATGGTCCAGATAAATCTTGTTCCTCCTATGAAAAGCTTTCGGTGATGACAACACGGAAGATATGCAGATTTTTTGCTGGAGATGAAGCCCTTTGGAGGAAGCAAGACGAAAAGTCCAGAAGGATTCCGTGATCAAGAATGCCGAAGACGGATCACGAATCTTTTCTGGCTAAACCAAACACAGTCCTTGGAATCTAAGGTTGGTTTCTCTCTGAAGTGAGCAATGAAAAAGGCTCTAAGATAGTCGCATCAATTGTTATTTAGCACTACGAATGTGTACAGAAAGATAAAATTGGAATCGGCAAAGAAAACTCATTCAGTCTTACCAGCTTCGAGGAAAGTCCAGAGACAGGCCCTAACCAGACTTCATTAGCTCTTCCATTTAAAGCCCGCTTGATACCCTTTGATTTGTAAGGGTTCCAAGCAGGAAAGGAGCCAGGAAATCAATTTTCAATGCATTCATATCTGCAAGAACCTTCTAAATGAGCAAGAACCAATGTATCATTAGCTGCAAAAGGTTGTCGAATAGCAGTACTAAAGATTTTCTACAAAGGGCATCGATAACCACGGACGGATTGATGTGCATCCTCACATCCATAACATTCACAGGATTTATTTATCCAATATTAGGCGTAATTAAATCAAAAGAAAAAAAAATTATTAGATTATAGCCAATCCTCCTGCAAGTCAAAGATATATTATTCTGCTTAATCATTATCAGATTAGAATTCTTAAGTTTATCTTATTGTTCTTAAATCATTTTAATGGGGAAAATTGATCCAAAAAGTTTTAAACTTATTACACTTTTATAAATTCAGTCCAAAATCTTTTAATTATGTTAATTAAGTTTTAAACATTTTTACCTTTTACTAATTAAGTCACTCCGATCAATTTTGATCAAAATCACCCACGTGATATTGCTTGTCATTCATGGCATGGCTAGCAATAACATAAATATTTTTCAATAATATTTCAATATTATTAACTCTTATTTTTTTTATGATTTTCTTTATTTTTTGCCTTCCTTTCATCCTTTTGCTAGTGACTAGCCACTTCCTATTAGATAGCCAAGAAGAAGAATAGCTTATGGCCATAGGCGATGGCCAAGGGAGCTACCTCGCTTGGGCGAGGATCGCCATCACCCGCCATAGGCAAGGTCTAGCTAGTTAAGCCCCGGTGAGGCCAACCCTTGCCCCAGCCAATAAAGATGAATGACTTGACCCATGAGGACAATAAAAATGAATAACATCTTCGTGACCTTCTTTAATGGATAGAACCAATTGATGCCAATGGTCCAATTCCAGCCTTTGAGCTTAATTTTCCATTTTTCACTCGCTGCCACTCACGTACAAAAGACATACCCACAATGCTCATTCAGGAGCTCCCTCATGGCTGGCTCTCTTTTTCCCTACATAAGCACATACGCCCTCTGAAATCAGCTCTCTCTCTCTCTCTCTCTCTCTCTCTCTCTCTCTCTCGGCCTCACCTCGATCTCAATCACCTTCAGCCCACCATCTCCCCTTCTCCTATGTCCGTCGCGTTCCCTCTTCATCACCGACGCCTCCTCATTCCCTTCCACCGTTGCTTCCATCTCGCTCTCCCTCTCGGCTGCCGAGCTTCACCACCTTGCCTCCTGTTCACTCTTATCGCTGATTCACCTTAGTCACCGCCATCCCCATCTCGGCCCCTTGCCATTAGCTCAAGTCGCTGTTCTCGCCACCCCCTCCTCACCATAGCTCACTCCCTCGACTCCACCATCTCCACCTCATACCATACCGTAGCTGCTCGCTCCATCGCTACCATCTCTGCCGCTGCTTACTTTCTTTAGCTCACCCTCACGCAATTGTAGTCTCTTGGTCTTATCATCTTCATCTTTCGTCTTCTCCATCTTCTCACCATACTCTCTCGGTCACTCACTCTCCAAATCCGTCTTTCCCTCGTCTGTCTTAGCTCTCGGTTTCTTGGTTCCTCTCGGCAATCTCCCTCTTAAAGGTGTCTCCTTTTCATTTTATTTTTGTTGGAGGCAGGAAAATAAACGGCTCTCGCTTTCTGTTCAGATCTGGTAGTGTTTGAGGCCGGACATTCGATGAACTCGGCATATCTTTATCGTGTTCCATCTTATCTTGTTATTGCTGTTATTGTTATCATTATTGTTGGTGCTTATTTCCTTGTTTGATCCCTCTTAAGCATTAAAAAAAATCTTCAGTCTTATCTCTTCCCATCTAGGGGATTATTTGCTTGTTTTTGTGCCTCTAAACGCATCGTTTGTCATCCTTGGCTCGCTGGTTTACTCTGTATCCCTTGCTGGTCACGCCTTGTTGAACTTGAACTAGGAAGACCTTGACCTCATTAGAGTGTTGATTTCCGTCGATTTCTTGTCATTTTAAAGTGTTCTAAGTCGTGCGAGCCGCTGTGGACTTGCTGGCCGCCACCATCCAGCTCATGGTGGTGCCAATTCGGCCTCGCCTTGGTCCTCTAATGAGTCCCGGGGTGGTCCTATTGCATTATCACATCATTCCCGGGCATTTTTTTTTTGTATGTTTATATTATATTGTTATCAAACATTTTGGTTGTTGATTTTTCATTTATTGGCACATTCTTAGCATAGATTAGATTTTAATCATCTTATCGTGAACATTAAAAAAAAAAAAAAAAAAAAAAAGAGGAATGTATGGTAGAAGTGCTAGTGCTGACATCAAATTAACATTTGTATGCAATTTCACAACTTGGTTGATCCTTGGAATTCTTGGTTTTGCCCCCATCCATATTGGACCACGGCTGGTCGGGTGTGTAGAGGGGGATTCTCGAAGTGGCTGGGGGCGGCCCTAGGTTGCCCTTTTGCCTTAGTATAGGCAATGAAGTCGAAATTGTATTTTCAAGCGTCGTTATGGTTATATTTGTGTAATTGTGATTTACTTTTGGTCACATTTGTCTTAGCATGTTTATTGCCGTTTGATGTGTAATCACATTTTCTTTAAAATAGACATGGAAAAAAAAATTAATAAAATTAATAAAATTAAAAAGTAAAAAAAAAAAAAAAAAAAAAGTTAGTATCTTAATAATCAAGTGACATTTTAGCGATCGAATGACATTTTAGTAGTATTTAGGTAGAATAGAATTTTGTTTCAATTAAAAGATGAAGATAAAAAGTGATAAATGAAGAGTGGAATTGCTTTTAGCTTAGAATTGTATATTAGGCTAGGTTTAGTCCATTCTTGATTAATGTATTATTGTTATCATTTAGTTAGGAAATTCCCATTATTTAGTTTAAGTATTTCCAGGTTTAATTATGAGTATCATTCACAGCGGTCTTATCCTGAGACATAATAATAATAAGGCATTGTCTAATTTTGCCCAACAAGTCTTGAGTCGATATTGTACCCATTTTATCTACATTTTTTTGTTTGATGTTGGATAATTATGTTGTTATGAAATTACTTGGTTGTGGTAGATATAATTCTGCAAATTCGCCACACATGGTCACCTAGATGGATGTGCCTAAGAATTAAGAAATGATCGCATGATCAAACTTTTTCAAAACAATGAGCAAATGTATCAATTCCCCTTCTTGGATATTTGTTCTCATAAATGAAACGGTCTTCCACATTTCACATGACTTCTAATCGGCTTCCAATAAGTTAGTGGAGACTCTTAAAGAATAGAAAAGAAATGAAAATATTCGCAACTAACCGAGTCCATCAATGTTCCGAAGGAAGGGTTCAGGAGAGCACAAGCCAAGTGCTAGTGCCACCTTATAAAGGGATTGTCCACGTTCACTTGGAAATCGTCGCTCGCCGCGAGGTGACACACGCCTAAAGCATGCACCCCTCGCCCTTCGAGAGGGGCCGAGACCCTATTGCATTAAAAATCAAATGCATTTCTCCATGTAACTTTAAGGGAGTACGAATATGACGTTGATACTTGATATCTCTCGGCTTTATGGCTTGTAAGCACAGACAAAAAAGTTATTTCTAAAGAACACCAAGAGTCATGACATGCCACAGTAAAGAGATGTATTAAACCATAATCCATGTTAATTTCGATTTTCATAGTGTAATAACAGATTTCGGCTACGATTGTGTTGCGTAAATGAGAAAAATCACATTAATCAAACCTAGTATGACCATTATTAACTCACATTTGATTATGAATGATTAGATTAACTATCGTATAATAGGTTTAAGAGTTTTTACAAAATTATGCCAGTGACTTGATGCATAAGGACAATAAAGGTGAATGACACCTTAGTGAGCTTCCTTAATAAGTAAGATCTTTATCGGGTGCCATGACTTATGACAATAAATATGACACAACAAGGGGGGTGTCATGAAAAATTAATGCTTGAAATAGAACTTGCTGAATTCGACTCCCTTCTTTCGGGCGTGGCCAAATTAAATAGACTCACGTGCACCATGTCAGACTCGAAGAACAAGAACGTGAACCTGTATCCTGATAAATAATTATCAACAGAATATTATTAGTTTCACCGCGGACTTTCTGTTGGTTTATTGACACGTGAAAAATTCGGTTACAAAAATACTACTAAAAACGATATCATTCATCAAATGAATGAACATGTGAGTTGGACATTATAATCGCTACATTATTATGATGCACATGTCCAACATGAAACTGCAATCCGTGAATATCGTAGCTAAGTGTATATGCAAAAGGAGGGTCGATAATATGAAATGGAAGTTTCAACAACAAAAAAATTGAAATTGAATTTACAAAGAATCATGAGCATGCTCTAAATACTCGGTCACTCTCGCACAGCTAACAAAGTAACCTCCTCTAATGTAACCAAAAACAAAAAAGTAACCTTCTCTAGCGTATCCGTAGGAGCCTCCAAGGATGATGGCATTCCCGACGAGGAGATTTAGAGAGCCTCATATTGTCTCTCTCTCTCCCTCCCCGCTGGTTGACACTCTTTGAATCAAATCTCAACCTCCTCCGCCAAATCTTGTGCGATCTTGGCAACTTCGGCAGCTAAGTCGAAGGCCACTCCGGTGGTCACGGCAAAGTCACTGACCAAACCTAAGGTGGAGAAATTATCCAGAAAGCCCTAAACCTATTTAGTTATAAAATTTTTAATTTTACTAATTGAGTTCTATATATTTTTATATTTTGTCGGTTGAGTATGTCTAATCAATTTTGATTGCAAATCACTGACATTGATATTAGCTACCTTATATGACATGCTCGATGCTAATGTAGACGATTTCTAATAATATTTTAATATGTTAATATGTAGGACTCGATTGATAAAATTACTAATAAAAAAAATTAACAAAATTAAAAGATTAAGGATTGATTTGGTAAAAGTGTAATAGATTTAGAACATTTTTTAATAATTTTCCCGTTTGAGGTTTTGCGTGACTGTTTGAGTTTGCAATTCTCAAGGGGCATTTTGGGGTAAAAGGGAAATTTTAGTAGGTTCTAAGGGCAAGAAAGGCTTTCCGAAAATGTTGCAAAGCCAGGGCAGGGAAGGACTTGCTTTGGGCTTTGCTTATGCTGGCTTTCATCCAACGTAAGTTTTTTATGAGACATTAACTATTGAGCAAAAGCTAAGATTGTGGTTTGAGGACTGACCCATCTGCTTTTTGCCCTCTCTGAGTCTCTATAGAGGAATTAATGTTTTGGTTAAATGTTGTGTGTTCAGCTCACAGGGACCCCCTCCCTCCCTCCTCTCTCGCAATGGTCTCCAATACAAATAAAGAGGGCAGCTGGGACCTGTATTTGCCTTTTTTGGCCTTTGGATGGTTCTGTTTTTCCGAGCTAGAAGCTTATAATTTCTGAACCTTTGCTCATCCTCCCACCCTCTCTGTCTCTTTTCCATTACCTCCCTAATTGCCTTGCTTTGCGGAAGGCGATGATGATCAAGTGGCAACACAAAAAGGATAATGGACTGATTTATCCGTACCAAACATGCGGTTACTGCTCCAAGCAAGGTATCTGTCCTTTGTACTAAATAAGTAAACATGTCATAACTACTATAAATGAGGAATCCTATAACACCTAAAGTCTCACATTAGAGTAGAAAAAATTTGTGAAGTGATTCATAAGTTGAGACCTACATCAAGTTGCATCACCTTGGAGAATCTTCAAAAAAAAAAAAAAATGTGAGACAAAAGGATAATGGACTTTGTTTTCTTTTCATACCAAACATGCCACTGCTACTCTAAGTAGGGGATCTATCCTTTGTACCAAACATGTCATAACTACTTTATATGAGGTATCCTTTAACACCTCAAGTCTCATATTGAAGCACAAAAGATTTGTAAAATGATTCATAAGTTGAGACCCACGTCAAGCTGCATCACCTTGGACAATCTCAAAAAAGAAAAAAGAAGAGACCATTTTTTTTTTCCTCACTTCATTCTTTTATCTACATGTGTGTGCAGCACTTATTGGAATTGAACCCCGGACTTAGTGCTCTCTGACCCCACCACTTCAATCCCTTAAACAGTAGGGTCGCATGCCTATTGGCATGCGGGGTCCACTTAAAAAGACAAAAATATCATACTAGTGAAAGATATGATATGAAGTATGAAACATGCCAATAAGAACTTGTTTCAATTTCTTTTAAATGCTATAACGCCCTCTTTCTACAACTATGTTAAAGACCATCTTTGGGGGTAGATGTTAAGGTTTGATGGCTTAGAAATTGTCCTGTCAACCTAATGCATCCATTAACCAAAATTTGAACCATAGCATTCGACGCGAAATATAGAGTCTACGACTTTTAGTGGTTTAGATTGTGGATGTATCTATAGAGTCTACCACTTTTAGTGGTTTAGATTTTGAATGTGTCTATGTCTAAATAAACTTTTGCTTTTTGCTTAATTTGAATGTTGCAGTTTGACATGTTTTCAAAATTTTAAACATTAGAAACTTTCACAATATGCAAAGGTTGAGACGTAAGTTTGTATATATTTTCGGTACCTTTTTCTACTGTTTTAAAATTGTACAGAAAAGTAAAAATTTATTACTATTATTATTTTTTTTTTACAAAAACATAATTCTAAAAAACAAGTCCATACGGTTATGTAACAGTTTTTCCCCAGATACAGGCTTAAGCCTTAAGGGACGTTTTGCGTTGTAAAAAAGACAAAGAAGCATGAACAGACCACTGCTTCAAACTTTTTCTTTTCAAGAGTTTAATGAGGGAATCGATTGTTTGGGTGAAAAACTCCGGTCTTTTTACTCTTTTTATTGCTTTGCAATTTGATTTTTATTCATCATGAAATATCTAAAACCTTTCAAAATATATGAATATCGACCCTTACAATGACAACTTCTTTTACCTATTTTTTTTTTTTCCATTTTTGAAAATATATTGGAAACTTTTATGACAAAGTGGACGAGTAGCCTTATTCTCGATTGGAAGTTGACCAACACGCATGTAATAATTCACCATGTCAATAGCGTACTTGTTCCAAATCTCTTTTACTATAATCAATCACTTCTTGGGGAAATTTTTTTTTTTTTAATTTTTTTCTTGGTTTCTTATTACTGATCGTCCTAGGAAATATAATTATGGCAAAAGGTGGACCCGTCGCCGTTGAAGGACATGGCAGGGTCATCAGTTGTGGTGTATCCATCCAAAAAGAAGAAAAACAGAGATGAATACATGAATAGGAGACCCAACTTAACCCGACGGTAAAGTATGGGTTTGAGGGGAGGTTCAGCAAAGCCAATCACTCGTGGCTATAAATATGGTAAATTTGAGTCCCTAGGACACCAGGGCAAATTCATTCGAAAGTCAGAGACATGGTCATAGTCACACGCAGAGAGACGGATGTGAAGCTGTCTATAGATGACCAGGAGGAGATTTGGGAGCGGAGAAGGCAGAAACTGGAAGCGTTTACGGGGGCCGATCCGAGCCAGCGACAGGACGATCCTGCACAACCTGACGAGATTATAGATCCCCTGCTATTCTCGGCCGCGAAGGAAGGGGACGTCGACAAGTTCATCAAAGCCCTGGAGGATCATTACGCCAAGGAAAGAGTGTCTTTGCACGTCCTTCTCAAGCGACGCAGCCCCTCCGAGAGCACATTGCTGCACGCTGCGGCAGGTATATTAAAAACGGTGGGACGATGCGTTTTTTAAAATTACCGAACTCCTGCGCTCAAATTAACCTGACATGAATGGAATACGGAGAGTGATGATAATGTCAGAGCGCTCATCGAATTCGTCCCTGAGCACTTGATCTACCGTGAGAACTCCAGAGGAGAGACGCCGCTTCACATTGCAGCTAGAGCCGGGAAAGCTGTTGCGGTGGAGCTTCTCCTTCCCCAAGGGGTGCCGATAAAACTTGACCGCTGCGGCAACTCTGCTCTGCATGAGGCCGTGAGAAACCGCCATCGCAAGGTGATCGGTCATCTGCTGAGTAAAGACCCCAGCCAGCTGTATTGTCAAAATAACGAAAGCAAGTCTCCATTGTGCGTCGCAGTCGAAACAGGGGACTTGGAGGTTCTCACGCTCTTGTTGGAAGCGCTAGACGATGGCGAAGACTGGAGGAGATCAAAGAGTCAAAAGATCTTCAGCATGTCTCCCGTTCATGTCGCCATTATACATAAGGAAAAGGGTAAATCCTACTTTTGTGCTCTCGCTTATTCTTTGATCTTATTGGTCACCATTCTCTTGTGTTCTAAATTTTGGTTTCCTCTGGTGGTGGAAAAATCTAGCATCACAAGCAAAGTCTAGATTAATGAGGCACATGTAACATATGGTATGATAGCTTGCTATCCAACGGGGCAAAATCGTGAGTGAACTCCCGACATTTCGGATCGTCTTAGATGGGATCAACTCCTATTGAAGAATTACACATCATATTCGTCCAAATGATTACCTTCTTGCATTATATTTAGATATGCTGACCAAGATGTGTGAAAAGAGGCCATGGATATTTCAATTGAGAGATGCGGGATACGGCACTCCACTCCACCTCCCAGCATACATAAATTATCTTGATGGAGTCAAGTTCTTGATCGAGAAGTTCCCAACAAGTGTCTTGGAGCGAGACAACATGGGCTATCTCCCTATCCATGTCGCCGGCATAAAAGATAACGTCAGGATTGTCAAGGAGCTACTTCAGCAGTGGCTAGACCCCGCAGAGTTTCCAACTGAGCTAGGACAAAATATTCTTCACGTGTCAGCGAGGTACGGAAGCATTAAAATTGTCAAAGACATACTGAAAAGTCACGATTTTGGTCACCTCATAAATGCAAGAGATTTCAACGGGAATACCTACATCTGGCTGTGTTGCACTACCGACCTTCGGTCGTGCTTCTTGCACGAGACCAGAGAGTTGATCTTAAGCTGGTCAATAAAAATAACATGGCGGCTCTCGACGTAGTACAGCAAGACATTAAAGGGTTTTCTTTTGGGAAGGTACGACCTTTTACACTTTTCTCACGACTAATTATTTGTAATGCCAATTAGGGACATAACTAGATCATAAATTAGTGAGGCATGTCATTTGGTGAGATCAATTTAGTTGCCAAAATCAGAATATTTTTTATCTTTTTTTTTTTAATACTTTGACTTGCCGCTTGCAGTTATATACGCGGATAACTATGATATGTGCTGGAGCACTAAGAAGTGGAGATTTAGCTATCTGCAAGTCAACTGATCGGAGCCCACAGAAACGAGCTGTATTCTTGAGGGACTGGAAGGTACATAGCAGCCTAGCAGATTCTCACGCAGTCGCGTTGGCGCTTGTGGCTTCTGTCACATACACATCTGGTTTTTCCGTTCCAGGAGGATATAATGGCGGCGAAAGAGATGCTGGTATCCCCATATTACTCCACAAAGCCATGTACAATGTCTTTGTGATTAACAACTCCCTCGCCATGTACAGCTCCATCACGTCACTCGGGATCCTCCTTTGGTCCTATGTTAATGATCCTTACGTGGCGCCATTTGCCTTTCTCCTATCAATTGTCCCACTCCTCGTAACTTGTGCCACGATGCCTCTGGCATTTGTGGCGGGCGTCTATGTGACCGTATCCAAACTGGTTTGGCTTTCTATTTTTGTCTTGCTCTTGGGGTCCGTCCCCCTCTTCGTCCTCTGGAGTGTCTTCATGTTTGATACGGTTGTGCTGCTTGGATACAGACTTCCTCTCATTAGTCGCTTCGCCGACCTACTGTTTATTTGCTTTCTTCGAGCAGTAGGGGGAGGCACTGCAGGGAGTGGGACTACGGGGCCTGCAGCTACATCAGTTCGGGGCGCTCGTGACGCCACCGCCCCCACTTGAACAGATGATTTTAAGCCTACATGTTACAGAAAGATGGCGTCTCTTCCAGTCTTGAATCTATATTATCTTCTCGCTAATTATGTACTGATATCCCTGCCGTTAGCTCGTCCTAAGTCACATTACCCGCCGCTGTTTCGATTTAACTAGCCTGCCTGTCAGCTGTGAGAATCAGTGGTCTCCAATTTTGTATCTCCAAAATATTTTTGTAATTGTATCTCATCATTACAAAGTTCCATACTGTTTCACTTTCCTTAACATTACTTAGACGCATACTTTTACATTAATTAGAAAGGAAAATTGAATCGTCTCATTCAATTTAATATAATGTTTCCATGATAATATATTAGCATCGGTGTGTCTTATTAATTCGGATGTAATAATGATATAAATCTAAACTCACCAATTAATGATTTTATCTGTTTTCTCTTTTATATTATTGATGTATAATGCTACTAGTTATAAGAAAATAAGGTATAAGAGAATTGTGCAGGGTAATATCTACTCTCTCTCTCTCTCTCTCTTCTCAAGGTATCTATTTTCCTATAAATTTATTGATGTACACTTATGATATATGATCTCGTATACTTATAACATATACATTTATATATAGGAAAGAGGTTTTTGTTCACTAAATGAGGTTATTTAATTAGTTAATTTCTATAGCTGTCTTATGGGTGCAATTTTTATGTTTAATTTGCTTTGCTGGACTAAGAATTGAGAGGTCAAATGAGTTATGAGAACTACTCATCACGTGTTGTTGTCATGATGACTCTTAGTCTACATTGCTAATTAGTTACAGTGCGATTCCTCAAACTGTTTTGAGGAGATATCTTCCATTTATCTGTATTTGGTTTTTATACTCCAATTCATTCGGATGCTACCAGCGTTTTGCATGATCCGAGGAACATCTGCACCTTTTGCACGTGCTTAGTAGTTTACGACTCCCCATACCAGAGACCATCATTGACAGCAATAAATGTACCGTCGGCAAGAATTCTATCTAGCATTCTCATAATTACTTGATTTGGTTTTAAGTCGTTACGTCATAAAAACAAATGAAACACAAAAATTCTAAAGATAACATAATAAAATACTAGGCACGTGGGCTATAAATGGAAAGCGCATGGAAGCAAAAAAGCTTGTTGCAAAAGAGAATAACCTCATAAATTATATATGGAGAATAATTCGAAAACAAAAAGAAATTTCTTAGCATATTATCTAAAGTCTAACTGGATAACTAATTAAATCAAACAAAACTATCTAAGATTCTGATTTAATCTAATTTAATCCTAAAATCAAGTTAACACAAAGAAAGATTACATTATATAATTAATTTCTAAATTTATCAAATAGCACATGAAAATCAAATCTTGATATTCCCTATATCGGGGATCAACCCTGTGGCCGAATGTTCTTCGGTACACCGGTTTCAGCAATGTGGAATGTCGGAAGCCTAGTCTACTGAAGAAATACCATTTAAACGGGAATAGGCAAGACCGATATCGGAGAAAATGTCATTGGATTCAATGAAATGAGAGCTGGCTCAACTAGCTATGTGTTTCAAGTGATTCTTGGCGCCTGTGGCTCAAACTCTGTATGTGCAAGGTAGGTGTGTACTTTGTGAAGCTACAACGTCTCTTTGCTTATAGAAAGAAGCATTAGGATGGGAATGTTTGGTTAATGGTCGAGACATAACATCCAAAAACATCTAAACCATGGAATTCAAGGAATCTCGATGCAATTGGAAGCATCCGGAGCACACAAAATAGATGTAGCCTTGCTATCATCGAGTGGTAAAGCTTCCATCCAAAAGATAAACTTTTGCTAGACTGGGCATCATCTCATCTAAATGAGTCCACTATTTATTCAGTTACTGAAACTCGACTATTGACATAAAAATTAGTTGCTTTATTAATTCCTATTACATTAGAAAACAAATACTTTTCTCTATGAGCTTAAGGGCGTACAAAATGACATCGACACTTGATGTCTCCTAGCTTTATAGCCCGAACGTAAGCACAATTTAAAAAAAAAATATATGTAAATGATATCACAGCATTACAACATGCCCTGGTCAAGAGATGTGTTGAATCATCATCCATGTTACTTTCGAGCGTGCCTTTTCATTATTACCTGAGGCAATCCACACCAGCACCTGCCCATGGGTTGGGTAATTGGGGAAATGCGAGTCTATCACTGGGATAATAATATGAGTTCTGAACTTCTGCCCAAGATGGGAATGTAACACTTGGTTTCCTAGTGCGATAATAGATTCTTGCTCCGACTGTGTTGCTTAAATGACAGAGATCACATTAAGGAAACCCAATCTGACTATCATTAACTCATATCTAATTATAATTGACTTGACTCATGACGACAACAAAGGTGAATCACACCTTCATCACCTTTTCTACTAGATAGAGCCGACTGATGCCAACGGTCCAATGGGCTTTTCACGGTGATATCCAATTGGACCTTTCGGCCTAATCCAGCCTGTTAAACCTAATTTCTCGGCCCATCAGGATAATCAAGAGAAAGGAAGAAGGCCAATGCAAGCTCGGCTTCGCACTCGAGACCGGCACCCTCGCCACCCGGCCGCCTTCTATCTTGTCTCTTCCCGAACCGTCACTTTCTTATTTTGTTTTCCTTCATTTTTATCTGGAAAATGATTGACTAACGGTGCTGTCATTTTATGGAGATTGACGGTCTAACTCTCGACCACAAAAGCATTTCCTGGGAATAGGATAACTTTGACATCCGATTTCCACTGAAGTGGCGCTCTTTAAAATAACGTTTTAAGGATTATTTACCCAATAATAGGCACAATTAAACGAAAAGAAAAAAAAATTACTAGATTATAGCCAATCATCTTGTGAGTCAAAATATATATTATTTTGCTTAATAATTGTTAGATTAGAATTCTCGAGGTTTATCTCATTATTCTTAAATCATTATAATGGGGAAAATTGACAAAAACTTTCTCAATTTATTACACTTTTGCTAATTTAGACTTTTAAGTTTTGCCAACTAAGTTTTGAACATTTTAATATTTTATCAATTGAATCTATCCAGTCAATTTTAATTAAGAATCACTAATGCGGATAGCTTTCGTTGTACACGACAAGACCAACTCTAAAGTAAATAATTTTCAATAATATTTTAATACTACTTTCACAATTTTTATTACTTTTTTTTAATTTTCTTTTTTCCCCCTTAATTCTTCTTCCTTTTATCGGTGATTGGCCACAAATGATGGCTAGGTGGGCTGGCCTCGCTTGGTCAATGGTTGCCGTCACTCACAAGTAGCTAAGGCGGCTTCGCCAAGTGTCACCTTGCCGAGGTGATGACTAGTGAGGACCGGCCTTGCTTAGGCTAGATTTGGTAAGGCCACCTTGGCCTGAGTGAGGGCCAACTTTGCCGGTAGTGGGCGTACAATGACCCTTGCCCAAGGGAGGTCACCTCACCTAGCCATAGATGGTGGACAAAAGTATGAAAATATAATATTACATTAATTTCTTGTTCTTTTTATTTTATACATCCGTCGCTAGTTTTTTTTTGGCAACGAAAACATATCTTTTTCACTGCTCATTGAACCCACGAGGCAATTATTTAATTCATAGTCGCTAGGGGGCTTTGAAAAATTCGAAGCCAAGTAAGGGCTTGTTTGGTAACCATTCAAACAAGCCCCGATTCTAATTTTTTTGTTTCCGTAAGTAGTTTTGGAATAGAATCATGTTTGGTAAAATTTTTGTTCTCTGGTAAAATTTTTGTTCTCGGAAACAAATTTCTATTTTTTTTGTTTCCGGATGTAGATTTGGAATAGAATCAAGATTTTAAAAAAAAAAAAAAAAGTTGATTCTTGTTCCCAGGAACAAATCTAAGAATTAAGCCATTTTCTTCCTTTTCTTCTTCATCTACCACCACCGTCGTGGTTGCCATTCGCCGCCATCTGCCGTTCGTCGCCCACCGCCACCAGTCGCCGAAGGCTCGCTAGGCCAAGGCAAGGTTCGGCGAGGCTCGCCTAGCCCCACCAGTGGCCAAGCGGGCCTCGCCCAACCCCGGCGAGTTCGCCTAGCCACCGGCGAGGCTCGGCCGATGAGGGCCGGCGATGCTCCGGTGAGGTTGCCGGCCCTCATCTAGCCGGTTCTTTGGTCGTCCCAAGGTCGGCGACCACCACCTTGAAGAAGAAGAAGAGGGGGAAAAATAAAACAATGATTTGAAGTATGAATTAAACTTTTGCTATTTATATAATACATACTTAATTTTGTATTTTAATTTATTATTTAGTATTTATATTTATAGTTTATACTATAGTTTATTATTTACTATTTAATAAAAAAAATTGATTAGTTAATATGTTAATTACTTGGTATAGATATAATTAATCAATAGAATTTCTATAATTTGATAAAATTTTAGAATTAGAATAGAAATTTTATATAGTTACCAAACGTATTTCGTTCTTTTTTATTCCATAATCATAAATTGTGTACAGTTATTAAATGAATTCTTTTGCTCAAAAATTAAATTATTCCTAGGAACAAAATAAAAAAGAATAATTTTTGATCAGAATCTGTTTCTGGGAACATAATTATTACTAAACGTGCCCTAATTGCCCGCAAGAGACCACGTTCTTCTGGTTCTACCAAAAAAAAAAAGACGATTTAGTCTTGAGTCACGCCCAACCCATTCAGTGTCATCAAATATTCATTTCACACGAATTTCACTTGCATTTGCTTCGGTCCAACTTATTAGTTTTCTGTGTCCGGGGTGAAAACGTTTTTAGGCTAAAAGGTTTTGATGGAATGCAAAAAGCATTTGGGAAACACTATGAAGTTGTATTGCCCTTTTTTGGCCTTCGAATGGTTCCGTTATCTGCCGCTGTGTCTTTTTTCTGTTACCTCCATGATTGTCCATATTATTCTTTGATGGATGTGTTGGAAGATCTTAGAATCGATTCTGTACATAATTGATTCTAGTAAATATTAGTAAATAGGAAACACCGATACATGTATTTTATTTTTCCTATTTTATTTTTTCCTTCTGGCACTATTTATGTACAATGTAATGACACGATTGAATACAAGTCAGATATACAATTTCCCCAAAGTTCCTGTTACCTTTCTGTCATGGTATCAGAGCACCGTTTCCCGCCCTAGCTTCCGCAACTTTTCTTGAATTGCCATTGCTCCTTCGATCTCAGAATCGAGAATCACTTCCTGCAAAACAGTTAGCAAAGCAATTAGGAATTCATCCTTGGTGCCATGACAAAAGATAAAGAAGTTATGATTCCAGCAGAAGAAACTTCATCAACACAGAATCAGGGGATCACAGCTTCTCCTCCAGATGGATCGACTCAAGAAGAGCAGGTAACCAATGTTGCCTCTGCACCTGCTCCTGCTTCAGTGCAGATTCCAGGGCCAACCTACTGGCCTCCACCCCCGTGGTACACCACACCATGGCCCCAATATCCGTATGGGACCAATCCGACTACTGAATCGGGTCAAACATATCCGAGTCACAGACCCGGATTCACACCGGGTCACGGAATCGAACCCTATCCGGTTCCACCACCTTCTTACCTGTTTCCATTCAACGGAGGACGGCCGGAGATTGGAGATCCACTTTACACTTCGCCGGCGGACGGACCAGAGCTGCGGCTTGTTACCCAACAACTTACTGGAACGACGAATTATCACGCCTGGGCCCGTGATCTTCGACGCTCCCTCATTACCAAAACCAAGGATGGTTTTATCGACGGAACAATACCTTACCCGACGGACGAACGACTGCAGAGGCACTGGAATCGCTGCAATCAACTTGTGCGCTCCTGGATCGGGAATTGCTTAGCACCTGATGTCGCCGCCGGTTTGCCTCCGACCGAAGATTCGAAGAAATACTGGGATAATATACGAAATGTACGGGAATCGATAGGGCTAGGGTTTTCTCGTTGACACAAACCCTAACCGAGCTAAAACAGGGAACCTTTCGGTTACCGCCGCTTCAACCGATTATCGCCCCGTGGAACGAGATTGAAGCGGCCGAGGAAAATTGGAGGGGCCAAGCCACCCTCCGTCAATACCATGCGATCAAGGAAAAGGAGAAAGCTACTCGATTTCTACTCACCTTGAACGACAACTACGCCGGCTTTCGATCTCGGATTCTCGCGATGGATCCTCAACCACCGCTCGGCCGAATCTTCCAGGTTGGCCGTGCGGGAGGAAAACCGAGAGCCGCCGCGAACGAACATGCTCGAATCGGTGATGGAACTGGCTTTGCGACGTTCCCCTCGGGCTTCGTTGCAACGGAGACCGTCGCCGGAACAAGAGGGAGCCTCGGAATCGCAACACAACCGAGAGAGAAGGCTTTCGCGGCTGCGGCATCAAGGAACAAAGAAGACTACCCTAGGTCTTCACGGATGGACGGCTTGGATAGGAGAGCCGGATCGGACGGTCCCGATCATTTCTTTGCGGCGAACGGCCGGGATAGACGCCCGCAATCCGACGGCTACAAATTGATGAGCTATCCGGGCCGGATCGGACGGCCAATATTTCGCCACGTCGCACCGGTCTACAAAGCATCCAACGGCACTCGTTTTGCCACATCAACAGGCAAGGTCAGTGGGCAAAATTCAAAAATTAAAAATAAATATTGTGAATATTGCAAACGACCGCACCATACTGTTGAAACATGTTGGAAACTACATGGGAAGCCCAATAATATAAGGGAAAAAGAATCTTCAGTCTATCGTGTTACTACACGTAGGGTAGTGGAGCATCTCAAAGAAAACTATCACTCAACAACAAGATGAAAATATCATCCAAGCATTGGGCCAACTTAAGACTGGGGACACTAATGCAGGATTCTCAGGTACTTTTTTACATGAAAGGAATTCATTATCTACTGATGCATGGATTATCGATTCAGGCGCGAGTGACCACATAGTTTGTAATGAGTGCTTATTTTCCCATGTCCATCAAAACACACAATCTCCTGTTACGGTACGTCTTCCAAATGGGAACATTACATACGTTACCAAAATCGGTACCGTACATCTTAGTCAGAACATTATTCTTAAAAATGTCCTATACATTCCAGATTTTGAGTTCAATCTTCTTTCAGTTGCCAAAGTATGTATGGACAATTCTTGTAAAGCCATATTCAATTCCGAAAATTGTGTCTTTCAGGACCTTTCGACTGGCAGACTGATGGGCTTGGGTAATGAGGCACAAGGACTTTATTTTTGGATCAATTCTCCAGGAGATTTAGCATTATTGAATAAAAGCATTTATTGTAATGCAATCAGCTATAATAAAAATCTCCTTTTGCATCAACGATTGGGTCATAGTGCTAAATTTCCTCATCCAAAATGTCCCACATGTCCTTTAGCTAAACAAACTCGAGCATCATTTCCAGTTAGTACATCTCGAACTCAAAATCCCTTTTCATTGCTTCACATGGACATCTGGGGTCCATATCACACTTCTCATCGTGATGGATCTCGCTATTTTCTTACCATAGTTGATGACTATAGTCGTGCCACATGGTTATATCTTATGCAGACGAAGAGTCAAACATTCACTCATTTATCAAATTTCCTTTCTTTAATTAGAAATCAATTCGATAAATCTGTACAACGAATTCGTACAGATAATGGGCGAGAATTTTTTACTTCTGATTGCATAAGATTACTGTCTACTCATGGAATTCTCCATGAAAGTTCCTGTACTTACACTCCACAGCAAAATGGAGTTGTAGAAAGGAAACATAGACATCTCTTAGAAGTAGCCCGTGCACTCAAATATCAAGCTTCAATCCCCGAAGAATTTTGGGAGACCGTGTGGTCACAGCCGCCTATCGATTAATCGCATGCCCAAATAATCCTTCATGGTAAAACCCCATATGAGATGCTTTATAACAAACAGCCCGATAATGATCATCTTAGAGTGTTTGGGTGTTTATGTTATGCAACTAGTGTGGGTCCTCGGGATAAAATGAGTCCCCGTGCAACGCGATGTGTTTTTATGGGGTACCCTTCTCTTCAAAAGGGATATCGTGTTATGGAATTTTCCACAGGACACTTCTTTACCAGCAGAGATGTTATTTTTCATGAAGACATATTTCCTTTCAAAGAGAAGCTCCATCCATCTCAAGATACTTCATCACAAAACAAGCAGTTCCTTATGTCTGATGAAGATATATCATTTGCACCTGGTTTTCTTGTGGCACCTCAATTAACCGCCACACAAGCCCCGGTAGAATCTCCAAATCAAGAAATTGAATCACCTATCTCACGTGAAGAAGCTCCATTATCTTCTTCAACAGGGGAAGCAACGGAGATGGCTGCTGAATCATCCGAGGCTTCGAACAATTAGATGAGCCACCTCGTCGTTCGGAAGACAAACACGTCCACCCACATGGACTAAGGATTATGTATGTTCTGCTGCAAACTCTTCAGGTACACAATATCCAATTTCATCCTATGTTTCTTTCAATCGGTTATCGGGAGAACATATGTGTTGTATAAGTAGAATTTCAGAAGAATGTGAGCCATCCTCTTTTTTCTTTGAGGCGGCACAAAATCCCAAATGGCAACATGCGATGGAATCTGAACTAGCTGCCCTCATGGATAATAATACTTGGGATGTTGTTTCCTTACCACCACATAGAAAGCCGATCGGATGTAAATGGGTTTACAAGATAAAATTCAAATCAGATGGCTCCATAGAACGTTACAAAGCTAGGTTGGTGGCCAAAGGCTTTACTCAAAGAGAAGGTTTTGATTACCACGAGACTTTCTCTCCGATCGCGAAGGAAGTTACTTGTACGGTCCTTTCTATCTGTTGCAGCATTACGAAATTGGTCCTTACACCAGATGGACGTCCACAATGCCTTTCTTCATGGAGACTTGGATGAGGAAATTTACATGGATCTTCCTCAAGGATTACGCAGACAGGGGGAGTATCGGGTATGTCGTCTTCGCAAATCCTTGTATGGTTTAAAGCAGGCATCTAGACAATGGTATGCCAAATTTACTGCTGCGTTAACCAATGCTGGTTTTCAACATTCCAAGCATGATTATGCTTTATTTACACGAAATGTGGGAAGATCATCGATTTACTTGCTGATATATGTTGATGACATATTGATTATGGGAAATAATGATTCCCATGTTACAAGATTCAAGGAATATTTGCACTCTGCTTTCCACATCAAGGATTTGGGACCTCCCAAATTTTTCCTTGGCATCGAAATTGCAAGGTCTGAAAAAGGAATTTCCCTCAGTCAGAGAAAATTTATTTTGCAAATTGTTTCTGAAGCCGGATTATCAGGTTGCAAGCCAGCAGTAATTCCCATTGAACAGAATGTCAAATTGACAACACATGAGTATGATCTCAATTCTTCTTCATCAGACAGGGATCCGTTACTTAAGGATCCGTCAGGGTATCAACGGCTTGTTGGTAAATTGATATATCTTACCATGACAAGACCTGATATATGTTATGCAGTTCAGATACTCAGTCAATTCATGCATATGCCAAAGGAGTCACACATGAATGCAGCCTTGAAGGTTGTAAGATATTTGAAGGGGTGTCCAGGACTCGGTATATTTCTATCACGTGAATGCAACATGGAGATGAGGGCATTTTGTGACACTGATTACGCTACTTGTCCAATGACTAGAAGATCCATCACCGGTTTTTGTATTAAACTGGGAAAGACGTTGATTTCGTGGAAAACAAAGAAGCAATCCACCGTGTCACTGTCATCTGCCGAATCAGAATATCGAGCCATGGCAAAAACCACCTGTGAAATAGTCTGGATACGAGGACTTCTTTCTGATTTGGGAATACAGGTCAGAGGACCAAGTGAATTGTTCTGCGATAATGATGCTGCACTTAAATTAGCAGCAAACCCAGTTTTTCATGAAAGAACAAAACACATAGAAGTTGACTGTCACTTCACTCGTGACAAGATCAAAGAGGGAGTTCTCGTTACAAAAGGCATCGGAACAGCAGATCAACCAGCAGATATTTTCACTAAGCCGCTCTGCCAAAGACAGCACAAGTTTCTATTAAGCAAGCTAGGTGTCCTTGACATATATAGGCCACCAGCTTGAGGGGGAGTGTTGGAAGATCTTAGAATCGATTCTGTACATAATTGATTCTAGTAAATATTAGTAAATAGGAAACACCGATACATGTATTTTATTTTTCCTATTTTATTTTTTCCTTCTGGCACTATTTATGTACAATGTAATGACACGATTGAATACAAGTCAGATATACAATTTCCCCAAAGTTCCTGTTACCTTTCTGTCAGGATGAACAGAAATCTGAGATGCGTTGCTTTGATTGTCCATACAACTATGAAGTTGTATTGCCCTGTTTTGGCCTTCGAATGGTTCCGTTATCTGCCGCTGTGTCTTTTTTCTGTTACCTCCATGATTGTCCATATATATTCTTTGATGGATGAACAGAAATCTGAGATGCGTTGCTTTGATTGTCCATACAACTATGAAGTTGTATTGCCCTGTTTTGGCCTTCGAATGGTTCCGTTATCTGCCGCTATGTCTTTTTTCTGTTACCTCCATGATTATCCATATTATTCTTTGATGAATGAACAGAAATCTGAGATGCTTTGCTTTTGCGGAACACAGTGATGATGCTAATGGCAACATAATGGACTGATTCCTTCGTATCAAACACATCATGACTACTTTAACTGAGGAATTTATACCACCAATCCTGGCTGGAGCAGAGAATTTGTACAATGATACAGAAGTCGGAGACCTGCATTAAATTGCATCGCCTTGAGCAATCTTTCTTCGAGCACTAATGAACAAACCGCTCCTTCAAGCTTTTTCTTTTGTGAGTTTTATGTGGGAATCGGTTGTTTGGTTGAACGAACACTGGTCCTTTTACATTTTTCTTAATTGTTGCTTCGCAATTTGATTTTTATTGCTGAATTTGATTCCTAGGACACACCAGGGCATTCTACTCGAAGTCAGAGGGCATAGTCACCCCCGGAGAGATGGCTGAGCGTCTGCACCAGGAGACGTGGAGGCAGAGCAAGCAGAGACTGGAAGCATTATTAAGCAGGGCGGACCTGATCCAGCAACAGCACGATCCTCCACAACCCGACAATTTTTTGGATCCCCAGCTATTCTCGGCCGCAAAGGAAGGGGCCGTGGACAAGTTCGTCGAAGCGCTGGAGGATCATTGTGTCAAGGAAAGAGTGTCCTTGCCTGTCCTTCTTGGGCGACGCAGTCCCTTAAGAAACACACTGCTTCACGCTGCGGCAGGTATATTAAGAACGGTGGGACGATGCGTTTTTTAAAGTTACCGAACTCTTGCGCTCAAATTAACCTGACATGAATGGAATACAGAGAGTGATGATAATGTCAGAGCGCTCATCGAATTCGTCCCTAAGCACTTGATCTACTGTGAGAACTCCAGAGGAGAGACGCCGCTTCACATTGCAGCTAGAACTGGGAAAGCTGGTGCAGTGGAGCTTCTCCTTCCCCAAGGGGCGCCAGCATACCCTGACCGCTGCGGCAACTCTGCTCTGCATGAGGCTGTGAGGAATTGCCACCTCGAGGTGATAGGTCATCTGGTGAGTAAAGACCCTAGCCTGCTGTATTGTCAAAATAACGAAAGCAAGTCTCCATTGTGCGTAGCAGTCGAAACAGGCAACTTGGAGGTTCTCCAGCTCTTGCTGGATGCGCTAGACGATGGTGAAGACTGGAGGAGATTAGAGAGTCAAAGGATCTTCGGCATGTCACCCGTTCATGTCGCCCTTATACACTGGAAAAAGAGTAAGCCCTGCTTTTGTGCTCTCTTGCTTATTCTTTGATCTTCTTGGTCACTCTCGTGTTCTTCATTTTGATTTCCACTGGTGGTGGAAAAATCAAGTATCACAAGCAAAGTCTAGATTAATGGGGCACGTGGAACATATGGTATGATAGCTTGCTATCCTATGGGACAAAATTGTGAGTCAACTCTTGATAATTCGGATCTTCTTGAATAAGATAAACTACTGTTTAAGAATTACAGACATCATATTCATCCCAATAGATAACTTCTCACATTATATTTAGATATGCTGATTAAGATGTGGGAAAAGAAGCCATGGCTATTTCAATTGAGAGATGCGGGACACGGTACTCCACTCCACTTGGCAGTGTATGACAATTATCTCGATGGAGTCGAGTTCTTGATGGAGAAGTGCCCAACAAGCGCCTTGGAGCAAGACAGCATGGGCTATCTCCCTATCCATGTCGCTTGCATGATGAATAGTGTCAAGATTGTTGAGATTGTCGAGATTGTCGAGGCGTTGCTTAGTCAATGGCAAGACCCTGCAGAGTTCTTAACTAGGCTGGGACAAAATATTCTTCACGTATCAGCGAGGCACGGATGCACTGCAACTGTCGAATACATACTGGAAAATCCCAAATTCGATCACCTCATAAATGCAAGAGATTTCGATGGGAATACATCTCTGCATCTAGCTGCATTGCATTGCCAACCTTCGGTCTTGCTTCTTGCACGAGACGGAAGAGTTAATCTTAAGTTGGTCAATAAAAATAACATGACGGCTCGTGATGTGGTAAAGCAGGAAAATACAACACTTTGGCCTCCAATTGGGAAGGTACAACCTTTTACACTTTTCTCATGGGTAATCATTTGTTATACCAATCAGGGGTGGAACTAGAACATAAAATAGGGAGGCATGTCATTTAGTGTGCTCTCACCCACATCTGCAATTTAGTTGCCAAAATCATAATATGTTCGTTTCTTTGTTTATTCTTCGACTCACTACTTGCAGTCGTTAACGTGGATAACTGTGGCACGTGTCGGAACACCGGCAAGTAAAGAATTAGCTATTTGCAAGCCAACCGGTCGAAATCCACCGAAACGATTGGAACCGCCGGAATTCGAAAGAATTAGGGACCATGTGAATACTTTATCAGTCATAATGGCGCTTGTGGCCTCTGTCACTTTCACTTCTGGTTTATCCGTTCCCGGAGGATATAATGGTTCCGACGGAGATGCTGGAATTCCCATATTGCTTCACAAAGCCATGTACAAAGTCTTTGCGACTTGCAACGCCATCGCCCTGTATAGCTCAATCATGGCACTCGTCCTCCTCTTCTGGTCAAATATTAATGATCCTTATATGAAGAGACTTGCCATTGTCCTATCATTATACCCGGTGACGATAACTATTATCACAATGCCTCTCGCATTCATGGCGGGCGTCTACGTGACCGAAACCAAAGTTGCTTGGTTCTCTATTTTTCTCCTGGTCTTGGGATCCGTCGCCCTCTTCGGTATCTGGAGTCTCCTCATTTTGCCTTGTCTTCCATATGGGAGCACAAATCCTTTCATTCGTTTCTTCACCGACAAAATACTTTTTAGGGCTCTTGTGATAGCTTTGAAAAATACTGCAGGGAGTGAGATTGCAGGCAGCGAGGCTGCATCCGTCCGGGCCACTCAGGGCGATACCATCCCGCCCCAACTTGAATAGATCATTTAGCGCCTAGATTCTAGAAAGATGGCGCCTGATCTAGCCTTGATTCTATTAATCTCTCGCTAATTGTGTGACAATGTCCGTACCTTTAGCGCCCTTTTAGTTACATTAGCTGCTGCTGTTTCAATTTGGCTTGCCCACCTGTCTGCGGTCAGAATTAGTGTTGTCTGCAATTTTAGTGTGATCCAAAAATACTTTGTAATCAGCTACTCAATTATATCTATAAATAATAGCAAAAGTTTGGCAGAATGGAGTTTTGTAGTTAAATTGCATCATCACAAAGTTCCATTTCCTTTCACTTTCCTTAACATTAATTAGGCACGTACCTTTACATTAATTAGAAAAGAAAATTGAATCATCTCATTCAATTTAATATAGTGTTTCGGGGAGAATATATCATCATCAGTTTGCCTTACTTGTTAATTCGGATGTAATAATGATGTATTGGTCAATAAATGTAAACTCACCAATTAATGATTTTATCTGTTTCTCTCTTTATCGATGTATGTTGCTTCTAATTATACAAAAAAAAAAAAAATGCGGTTTAAGAGAATTGTGTAAGGTAATATCTACTTTCTATTTTTTTTCTTTCCTCAAGTTATCAATTCACCAATAAATTTATTGATGTACACCTATGATATATGATGTCATATACATATAACATATGTATTTATATACATTTTCATATAGGAAAGAGGGTTTTGTTCACTAAATGAGGATCATTAATTAGTTTATTTCTATAGCTGTCTTATAGGTGCTATTTTTACTTTTAATTTGCTTTTGTGGACTGAAAACTGAGGGGTCAAATCAGTTACGAGAAGTTTTCATAACGTGCTGTGGTCCTGTTATCATGATGACTATGGTCAACATTACTATATAGTTTCACTGAGATTTCTAAAACTGTTTTGAGGAGATATATTGCATTTTTTTGTATTTGGTTTTTATACTCCTTTTTCCTTCTGATGCTGATAATCTTTTCCATAATTCAAGGAACGACTGCATTTTTTGCACGTGCTTAGTGGTTTGCAACTCCGTGCATCCAAGGCCGTCATTGAGAGCAGCAGATGTACGACCAGCATGAAATCTTTCTAGCATTTTCATGTTCTGACTTCCATTACTGAATCATATCGATATAGACAACGGACTATTCAGCTCTAAAAGATTAGTTCACCTATGCCAGTTTAGTAGTTGGAACGCAAGAAGAAATTTCGATGACATGGTATAAACAGTGACACTAAGAAACCCTTCATTAGCCCCAATCATGGATCGTTACTTGCATTGTATTCAATGAGAAGAGAGCCGCTTCAGCTAGCTATGCGTTTCAAGAAATTCTTGTTGCCCGTGGTGTGGTTCAACCCTTATGTGTGCAAAGGAAGTTGTGTACTGTAACATCTAAACCATTGGATTCAAGGGATCTCAATGCCCAAAACAGATGCAGGCTTGCAAACATCTTTTATTTAGACTTTGAGACTCACAATTAACATAGAAATTAGCTCCTTCATTAATTCCTATTGCATTAGAAATCAAATATATTACTCCATGGACATTAAAGGCATACAAACATGTCATTGACACTCGGTGTCTCTTAGCTTTATAGTTCAACGCAAGCACAATCAAAAAAACATTTAACGATACCAGCATTCTCGCTCTTAAGATCACATTAACCAAACCCAATCCGACTATCATCAACTTACACCTGACTATGAATGACTCAACTCATGAGGACAATAAATATGAATGACACCTTTATAACCTTTTCTTTATAGATACAGTTTTTATGGGGTGTCATATATAATGATGACATTTATCACACAAGCGTGGCGATATTATATAAAATTAATACTTGAAATAGACCTTGCTGAATTTGACCCCATTTTTCTGGAGTGCCACATCAATAGACTCGCATACAACATGTCAAAGTTAGAAAACACGAACGCACCCAAAAAAATTTAAAAAAGAGGAAATAAATACATAAATGAAAACAAGAAAAAGATGGTGGTTTGAAGATACCCCAAAAATGTCCCATGGAGTAGAGCGCAATCAGACTCTGGTGCACAGTGCACACTGCCTGCAAAAGGCATAAACTGTACCAGCAATTCTTTTGTACTTGCGCTCAAACCATATTCTCTCAGCTTCATATTCCACATTGTATCTTGAACCTTGGTGTAAATCTAATCACATGAATCGACCAAACCCATATGATCATCTGGCTATGGGATCAGTTACTTTCAGTAATGGAGATTTAACCCATGGACAAGAGTAGGCACGTAGGCATGTATTTCAAGTCACAGCAGTTGAAGTCGTAAAGCTCACCCGGCATGTCTGATATACAGGATATCAACTCCTGTGAGAAGATGGCTGAGGGGGCTTGGGAAAGAAGAGGAAAGTTATGATCCTTAAGGTGAAAGTTGAAAAGGGTTTTTCAATTGCCCTGCTTCGGTAGACCTGCAAAGACTGTGACATCAAGATCAAATTAGACATAAATCCTAGAAGATATAGTAAGATCAACAAACAAAAGATGCACTGAGAAGAGTCATATATAACAAATTTATGAGACATAATACACAGGCATCCAGCTAGATTTCTGTATTCTGTAAGAAGTGGAAATACCAAATTCAACTGCTTTTGAAACCTCAGTCACCATACCATAGCTTAATTTGGAATATCGAGTGCGCGTGCTGTCCAGTGATAATTCATGACATTTATAACCACTCCAAAGTAACAAGGACAAGATTCTTGCCAACAGCCAACATATACACCATTTAGAGATTCAGCTCAGGGGCTTGAATTACATGCTACTGCATTGAAACTTGAACGATTATATAAAAGGAAAAAAGAAAACAAAAATTGCACAAGATCATACCAGCCAAAGGTGTGTACACTGTACAAGTGCAGTGCTCCTAGTGCTCCAAAATTTTAATCTTTTCTTGGCAGTTGTGCATCTGCTGAACCACCTCGGGTGAGAGACGAGACCCGGAGACAAGCTTGTACTGCTCAAACTTCAACTCATCACACTTCAAGGCAGCTTTTTTACAGGCCTTGATGCTTCCTGGCACCAATAGAAAATCTCACTCAATTGGCTTCCAGGAAAAGATCTCACTCTTTCCACCAAATAATTACGCACGATGCCATTGCCAGTCGAAAAGAAATGCGAGCTAATAACCTCACATGAAATTTTCCCAATCTGCAAGAAAATCATGCTAGTTTCACAATAACAGCACTGCAAATTCAGCACCCATTATGCTTTCAAAGTTCAAGCTTCAGTTAATGTGACTCGTGTAAAAAAAAAAAAAAACACAGTTCAAGAATCCAGGTGCTATTGTTCTCTTGTTAAGAAGGATTAAGACAAGATATTTTTACAAAAGTGGATCCCACTAAGCTAACCCACTTACAATCGCTAGTAGGAGAATACAGCGTTAATTTCATGATTCAATTTCAACGAGTAAAGGATGAATTTTTGTGGTATTCAACATCCCGCTCCACACTCGTTCGACTCACCGCTCAAGTCGAGTAAATTAAACAGCACCGGGCAATTTCCGACGGTCGTGACCAAGGTGATCGCAGCCCAAACTTTCTGGTGCTCCTCCCTAGAAGCTCTGATGATGCAAAGCTTCGTGATAGGATTTACATACTTCACTGCACGAAAGATCACAACTACTTGGGTTGACCATGACCGAATCGCAGAACTTGGTAGCGAAGTAACAGAGATTTCAACCTCCAAACACCTGCTGATTCCAGGATACGAGGGATCCCATAAAGAAGGAAGAGTACCTTGAAAGGATCCGAGAGACGAAGCGAGGCCGTACTCCCCGAAGTTCACGAGGATGCTGTCCCGTATCGCTTTGGATACGTTGAACTGAGTGAGTATGATGGGGTCATCCACCCCGAGCTCTCGATTCGGATCCAGGAAAACCTCCATCACCATGTACCGGTTCTTGAATCCCACCATGATCTTCGGCCCCACCGCGACGGCCGCCTCCGCCGTTTCAAAACCCTAGCTACGCAGATAGTCTTTAGAGATGAAGGGGGCGTTTGACGGTTCAATGAGCAAGAAGAACCGGACCGAACCGGAGCAGGTAAGTATCGGTCCGGTCCCGGTTCCAGGTGTGGGACCCATCCACCGGACCGGACAGATAGCAGCTTCTTCTTCTTCTTCTTTTTTTTTTTTTCTAATTTTTATTATTACAAAAATGAAAACCCAAATTAGTTATATTTTATCCGAAAAACCCTAATTAGTCGATGCGACAAAGACCCTGTTTTTCGACAAAGCAGAAGACGGCTGAATCGAAGCGTGGACGCAGAGGATTTAAAACCGAGCAAAAGAAGAATCGAGAACAATGGAGGTTGAGGGAGACCAGAGAATTAGAGAAAACCCCAAATCGGCAGGGCAAGCGACGACAGGTTCCGAAATCTCCAAGCCACTTGTTCGGACTGCTCAACCAATACGCAACGGAGAAAGATCAAAGACTGGGTCGGTGAGAGATTCGGCAGATCGAAGGGTGGGTGGAGGGGTGCGATGAGAGATTGAGAGAGGTAACCTTGAGCATGAGCAATGGAGAAGGAGATGGAAGGGAGTCGCAAACGATCTCTCAACACCTCTCGCGCCAATCGAACTCGCCGTCCATATCCTGCTGATCCTCGCCCGCAGTTCTCTCCTTCACCATCACGAATGAAAATCGTCTTTTCTCCTCTTCTCTTTCGAAATGGAAAACGGGAAGAAACAGAGTAAGAAAAACGCCAGATCCCGGACCCACTAGGGAGCCGAAACGGACCGGCGGTTTCCCCGGCCACCAGGGAACCGGACAGGACCGATTCCGGTCCGGTTCGGATCAGGACCAGGTGGGCCGTTCACGGTTAAACCGGCCCACTACCTCTAATTTTTATGGCCCATTGGGCCTTTTACAGAAAAGCTCAATTGGGTGAAGCGAGTTTGGGCCTGACTTTGCCCCGAGCTAGCGAGCGAGCCCTCGAAGGCCCACCGACCATCTCGGCGCCCGTTCAATAAGTCCAGTTGACCGGGCGCGCTTTTCTCTCCGTCCACGACGCGGACGTCGACACGCGGAGGGCGCGGATAGGGCGAGACAGTTCAAAAGTCCACGCACGCGCCCCTTCATTTCCGCCCTATCAGGACGCAAAACGAAAAAAGAAAGAAAAACAAGAAAAACACGTTGGAATAAAGCGGGGGAGAGACGTTAGACACGTCACAGTGAACGCCGGTTGATATTTCCGCTTTATATTATTATCCACTATCTTTTTCCTTTTCGCTTTTCTTTTTTTATTTTATTTTATTATTTATTTATTTTTTTGGGGGAGGGGAAGTCATTATTCCCACTAAATGGGGGTGGTATCCGATCTGACAAATTCACCCCTTCATTTCGCACGAATTTCACTCGCATTTCATTTCTATCTACTTCTCTCCTAATCTCGTCTGTTGTCTCTCTCTCTCTCCCTCTCTCTCTCTCTCACAGTTCTTCGTCAACGTCACGAGAAGAAAGAGAGGGACGAGCCTTCCCCCTGGGGCCCCTCCTCCCCCCGCCCCTCCTTCCTCTATAAATACTCCGTTCACTCCTCGTCCCCTCGCTGCTTTGCTTTCAGGTTAGAGAGAGAAAGAGGTTAGAGAGAGAGAGAGAGAGAGAGAGGAGAGAGGGGGGAGGAAGAGGAAGGCGCTGTCCTTGTTGGGTTCCGAGGAGGAGGCCGAGGCGTTCCGTGGCTCGACGAGCTGGTGAGTGGCTTCTCGCTTCTCGCTTCTGGGTTTTTTCGTGTGATTTCTGGGTCTTCTTTCTTTCTGGTCATGGTGACGTGGGTTCGGACTTGGAATTTGTTGGGTTCTGGTCGTGTTGCCCTGAAGAGGGTCTTCGTTTCTGTCGTGTGTCTTGTCCGTGCGATGCTTTCTGGGCATCTTTTGCCTTGGAACGATTCTGTTCTGCCAGTTGCGCGCTCGTGTGGCGTAGATCTGGTGGGGAAATCTTAGCTGGTGTTTCTAATTATGGGTTGGTGATGGAGGAGGATAAAATTGCTTTTTTTGAGACCGGGTCTGCGAGGATTAGCCATTTGAGTTGGCGTTGCGATTGTGGCTCGAGGAGAAATTGACCAATCTCTGCTTTTTATTACTCCCCTGAGTCTCCATGGAGAAATTTGAGATTTTGGCTTAAATTTTGTCTGTTCAGCTTTCAGGGTCTCTCTCTCTCTCTCTCTCTCTCTCTCTCTCTCTCGGGATGGTGTCCAGTATAAATAAAGAGAGCAGCTGGGAGCTGTATTTGCCTTTTTTAGCCTTTGAATACCTCTGTCGTCTCCAGCTATTGCTTATAATCTGCGACCCTTTGAGCTTTCCCTGCTCATTCTCCCACCCTCTCGGTCTCTCTTTCATTTCCTCCATTATTGCCCATATTATGTTTTATTAGATGACCAAAAGCACTCGGATGCCTTGAGGTCGTGGAAGGCGATGATGATGATGCGAGTGGTGAAAGATAAAACGATAATAGACCTGAGAATTTGACAGCTTTCTACGCCATTTAGCCTTTTGTGGAGAGTTTGATCATTTTTTCGTGATTTGTTGGGCTCTGCAGAACATTTCCGGGGAAGGTTTAACGTTTGGGATATAGTCTTGGAGTTAAGAAGTTTCTAGTCGAAGGAAGCAATGGAGGTATGTGGCAAATCCATCGTAGCAGGGGCTGGAAATATTATTTATCTGTCAACTATTTTAGGCCGGGATGGGCCTATTCCAGTCCACAAATGCGATCGGAAATGCCAAAACGAACATGTTTGTGGAAACATGTACCTTTGTAAACTGACAGGACTGACACACATCTGTGACAAGAATTGTAACCAGAGGATTTTGTATGATAACCATAGTTCACTTTGCCTAGCAAGCGGCAAGATTTTCCCCCTAACACCAACTGAGGAACAGGCTGTGAGAGGCGTCCGTAGGAAGCTTGATGCTGAAAGTTCTTCCTCCGAAAGCTGCGCATTTAAGCGCAGGCGTGATGCACAGCTTCATCCTTCTCCATTTGAGAGATCCTTCTCTGCTGTCAGTCCTATCTGCAGCCAAGTTGGAGACGGGATGGACATGAGCTAGATTATAAATAATTGTCTTTATGCTATGTTGCTTCTGGAACATTTTGTCTTTTCGTTGAACTTATGTCGAAGAACTTAATGCGGATACTTAAAAAATGGCAGGCTTGATATATCCTGCCTTTTGTAGGAGGACTTTATTTCTACGGTTGTTTAATGCAATCTTACCTAACTATTTCAAGATAAATTCTCTCTTCTGTAGTCCGACTTTGATACCAATATTGTAGCTGAACTCTCTCTCTCATTGTACTACAGTTTCTGAACTGTAACTATCGCATGGTGCCTCTGGTCAATGCGGCAATCGTTGTAGCATCTTTAATCGTTATTCACTCTTTTCCGTTACTCCCTCTTCCTTTCTTGATGATGTTTTCCCTTTCTTTTCCAGATTGAGTGGGTACAGGGAGGAAGGTTATATGTAATGTAAAAAGTGTAGAAGAGATTATTAACTGATAGCTCTTACCTCTTATTTTAATTTTATCTGTTGTATTTCAGATGTATAATGGTTATAATCCTTTGGTTTGTCAAATTTGACCACTGTTCACCCATGCAGGGCTGCTTTTCCAAGTTCCCAGATCAAGGGCAATATAGAATTGGTGTATGGTTGAAACTTGGCTTTATTATTTAATGCATATTATGTGTACTCTATGAGTGTGTGGGAGGAGGGAGGGAGAGAGAGAGAGAGAGAGCGAGCGAGTGAGCATTAATTTGTCTTTTAAGTCTTTTCTTTCAGTTGCATTTCATGTTTATCCTTGGCTGTTTTTTCTTGGGTGTTGATGTTCTACATGGTAATTTTGCAGGGTTGAAGCATGTGCACTTTCAGGAGAGTTTTAACTAATCTGTTGAATATTGATGAATGATCTATTTTCCTCTAAATTTTCTGAAGTTTAAAGGTCTGGAGCTTTTAGTTTATTTGTGTTCATTTATCGTGTGTAGGTAATTGATTCCCCAGTGGCAGTCATGCAGAGTTTTCACTCTGGAAGATGGGCGAGGACAGTGCAGATTGTGGTGTCCTGATATCCAAATACCGGGTGGACTTAATGGAGACGAATGGAAATGTGTATGATCTTTTTCCGGGTGGCTTCTAAAGCTTTGAATCATGTGTGGCAACCGAGAAATGCGGGGAATTGTTCTGGAGTTTGTATTCTTCAGCACAAATAATTCCAAATGCTTGAGAACGGAAACTTCAAGGTTCCTACCTGGCTGCTTTTGGACATCTCTGCTTGTGTTGCAAACATTTTCTCTGGTGGACTATTGACAGTTTGGTTAAGGTCGGTGCCCCATCTTTGGGAAGCCAGAGAAGTGTACGTCCCGAGAAATCCAGTGGAGCAACAGCAACGCTACTGGAACCCATCTATCTGTATATGCACATAAATAGTTACTTGTGCCTTCATTTGAGTTCAAGAGTTGCTGAATCTTTGCGGGTTCCTTGCTCTGCTTAATTCGCAAAAGTTTGGTTTGCGCTGGGGTATTGCTCGACCAAGCTTCTGCTGACCCTGGAAAATGAACTGTGAAAGTCAAACCAAGCTCAATTTGTACATGCACATAAAGAGTTACTTTTGCTTTCATTTGAGTTCAAGAGTTGCTGAATCTTTGTGGGTTGCCTGGTTTGCTGACTTGTATTTTAATTCGCAGCAGTTTGGTTTGCACTGGGGTCTTGCTCAACAAGCTTCCGCTGACCCTGGAAAAAGAACCGTGAAAGTCAACCAAGCGCAATTTGTTCTGTGTTACGAAAACAACCACCCCCAAACCCCCCAAACAAAAAACAATCCCCAAGCAAAATCTTGTATCAGTTCTCTACTCAATCTGTATTTATTCTTAAAACTATCTGGTCTGATGTATGCAGGCCCAAGATGGGATTGCTTTCTGCAGTTTTTTAAGCCTCTCAATTTATTCAATACAAAGAGAGGCAGTTATTATTGTCACTTCTTTGTCTTGTCTCTGGTCTTTCTTCATGGTTGCTTGTTGAATTATGAAGTGACGATGCATTTGCATGTACCCACAGGTGCCCTGCCGGTGTGAAAGACTTGGTTAGTATTTATGATGGTGGGTAACACGGGCATTCTTGATTTGAAAGATGGTTGGGAAGATGGTTGAAACTGGTGCACTGTTGTGATGGTGGTCAATTTTTTAATCATTAGGAATGACTAAACATTATGGCAGTGTTGCCTGATCTATGACATAAAAATAGTTACTGTATATTTGGACCTAGGCTCTTGTAGTTCTTTTTAGGGATAAATGTAATAAAAATCATAAAACTTGTCAAGAAAATACAATCGAATCTCAAAACTTGCAAAAAGTGCAGTCAAAATCTTAAAACTTGTCAAATTAGTTCAATTGAGTTGTAAAACTTATACCGTGAAACTTATTAATGGAAAATGCTAACTTGACTCAAACTTGGCATTTTAAATGAATTTTTATTTTCCACGTGATATTTTTAAATCAAATTTTATTTCCCACAAGGCTTTTTTAAAATTATTATTATTCTTTTTTAAAATTAGATTTAAAAACTAAAAAGGAAAAACTTAAGTTTATTTTTAAAAAAACAAAATTGTTAATAAAAAAGGCACCAGTGGGAGCTTTTGCCATCATTGCCCATTGCTGGAGGGGCCGACGATGATTGCTAACCTTAGGCGGGGGTGGCTGGCCCTCGTTTGGCCAAGGCGAGGCCTCTCTGGCCCTAGATGAGAGCTAATGACCCTTGTTAGGTCGAGCAAGGATGCCTAGATCTAGGCATGTTGGCCCTCACAAGGGCTAGCGACCATTGCTTGCCCTTGGCGAGACCTTGCCAGCCCTCACGGGAGGCCTGCCCTTGCTTGGGGACAGCGAGGCTTGCGTAGATCTGGTGAACCTTGCTAGCCTCAAGCCAGGGTATACAAGGCCTCACCCATGGTGGGCAATGGTTGTCGGCCTCTCTTGAGAGTCACCATGCCCAGATATGGATGCCTGCCCTTGCTTGAAGGCAAGGGCCGACCACCCCTACCCAAGGCGGGTGACTATCATCATCGCCTCTAGTGATGGGTGGCGGCGACAGATGCACCTACCAGTGCCATTTTCTTTCCTTTTTTTTTTTTTTTTGAATAGTTTTGTTTTTTAAATAAATGTTAGCTTTTTCTTTTTAGTTTTTAAATCTAATTTTTAAAGATTTTAAATAAAAATAGTGAAAAAAAACATGTGGAAAATAAAAATTCATTTAAAATATCACGTCTGCGCCACATCGATTAGTAAGTCTAATAGTATTAACTTTAGGACTCAATTGAACTATCAAATTAAGTTTTAGTACTCAATTACACTTTTCTAACAAGTTTTAGGACTTCTATTGTATTTATCCATTCTTTTTATTAGAAAGTGCTCATCGATGTAGTAATTAGTTGAACAGCCCAGTGAGATGGGACTCTGTTATTCTCAGAATCTGTAAAATTTTGGGAACTTCTGTGATACTGCAACCGCCGGATGGTATCTGTTTAGACAATTTCTGGGTTGGCAACATAACATTCAGGGTCACTACCGTGTTCTAACCTTCTGCCAATTTGATTGAGTGGTTGATGCTTTTTCAGGCGATGGATGGTAGATTGAAGTAGAGGACTCCTAAAACAAATAGGTAGCTTTAGCAGGAGAAAACATTCCGATTCGTTCCAAAATCAATCTTAAGATCCAAGCGTACATACTTTTGTTAAGCTCAAATGTATCTTCGTGAAGGCAGAAATTCACTTTAGTACAGAATAATGTTCGCTGCCGAGAAAGAATATGAATCGCTTTTTTAAAATGAAATCTTACTTACAGTAGCATCTAATCAATCCAGCTGATTCGTTACTTGGGGATTCGAAGATGATTCCAAAGGAGGGAGAGAATGTTACATGACATACGTCCCCATCCTACGCAAAAGCCGAAGGAAGGAATTGCTTCTTCATGAGGCCCATCAGGCTAGAAGGAAATGCTAAACCCAATAGGGTCATATTGCGGCTGAGAAATTCATGGAAGCAACGTAATCCTATGTCAACAATTTTCCCTCGTACTTCCAAGAATCTTAGAAATTGCCATATCTAGGGGCTTGCTAAAGCCTCATCAACCTATCAGCCAAACCCACCCTTTCAAAAAAATCTCTTGAAAGTTAAGAACTTAGCAAGTACAATGCAAACAAAGTCATCCGACCTCCCGAAAGGTCTCTTCCTTGTCTTCTGCTGTTTCCTCTTTCCTCGCTCCAACTCTTGCACGTTCACTGTAACAAACAACTGCCCCCAAACCATATGGCCCGGGACCCTCGCAGGATCCGGGACACCGCAACTTCCGACGACTGGGTTCAGGCTAGACCCTGGCCAAAGCATCCAGATCCCATCGGTTCCAGGATGGTCCGGGAGGATCTGGGCAAGGACCGGTTGCACATTTGACGAGTTGGGTGCAGGGACATGCCAAACCGGAGATTGCGGGGGAAGGTTGCAGTGCAACGGTAGTGGCGCAGCACCTCCAGCTTCGCTATTCGAGATCACCCTTGGTTTAGACAATGACAAGGACTACTATGACGTAAGCATAGTCGACGGCTATAATTTGCCCCTTCTTGCGGTGCCACAAGGAGTATACGGCTCATGTAATGCCACGGGCTGCGCTTCAGATATAAACATGGGTAAGTTTATCTATGATGGTGCGCTTCATTTGGCTAGAACGAAGGATAAGATGTTTGGTTGCTTCGCTCTGGAATGAGGGCGTTGAGAAAAAAACGAAAATTTGATTTGGCAACAGGTTGTCCGAAAGAGCTTCAGGTAGTCGGCGGCGAGGGAGGAGACGGGGTAGTCGCATGCAAGAGCGCATGCGAAGCATTCGGGCTAGATGAGTATTGCTGCAGCGGGCAATTCGCTAACCCGACGACCTGTCGCCCCTCCTTCTATTCAGGCATCTTCAAGAGAGCTTGCCCGAGGGCCTATAGCTACGCTTTTGATGATGGCACGAGTACCTTCACCTGCAAGGCTTATAACTACGCGATCACTTTCTGCCCCAATTCCAATGGGTACGTTTCTCTGTAAAACCTCTTCATTCATTCTGCAATTTTGCTTTCAAACTCTTTACTCAAGTTCCGCCTTACAACAGATCCTCGACGTGGACGCTGCAGGGTAAAGAGACCTGATAGCGCGGCGACACCCCCAGCAGTAGAAAGCGCTAAAAGTGGCAAGACTGTGGCTATGACTTCCAGCTCTAGCATCCTCCTGCCATTCGCAATATTGATTTTCTTCCCAATCCTCGTTCAACTTTATCTGAATCTACCTGATCAGAGTATAGTCTAGATGATCATAGCATAGCATACCTGCCGAGAACTTTTATAGCGGGGACAATAACCGAGATGGTGAACAAACCGATTATACACCAAAGAGAGGTAATAAAGAAACATTTCGACAAAAAGATAGGGATTGCAGAAGAAAGTGTTGACTGCAGGGACCAGTATAGCCTATTCTATAGGCAGAAAAGAAGAAAAGATCTCCAGTCCATTATTTGTAAAGCATATTGCCATAAAGCCCTCGAGCCAATTCTTCACTATTACAGCTTTTAATTAGTACACGGAAGCTTAGACAAGCTATGTAAAGCTTCTTGTGGAGTATTTGGCATGTATATTACAAAAACAAGTTCCTCTTATCATTCCGGATTTGTCATTCAGTTGAAATGCATGGGACTTGTCCGGGACAAAATTATGGAAATAAGAAATTTAAGTTGACCGGATTGACATTTAGATAAGAATCAGAGAAACTACAACTTTCTGGTATAAAGGCTCTCGCTGTCCTGCGAGGCAACCTCTTTTACAAGATTCAATGCAATCTTAGTTTCTGTCACTATGTTAAACTACGTGTCCAAGATTTTCAGCTGTCAAATAATCTATCGAGGTAAAAATGTTATAACTCTATGTAGGTTTCATTTCTTGCCCGCGCCTTTCTTGGAAACTTGACTCTTCTTCCGAGCTTTCTTGGCAGGCTGTGGCTTGCTCCCCGTAGTTTTACCTTTCTTCCGAGTCAATCCCTATAACCACACTTTCTGATTATAAACACAGACGATAACAAATCTCTTCAAAGATAACTCAGTTTGAATGCAGAAAATTCATACTGATGTTTTCTCAGATTTCCTTTTGGCCTTCCCAACGGTCTCTCCTTCTGCGACATCTTTTTGATCAATTTGATAGGCAGTGGCTTTTGATACCTTGTCAGGCTCCTCATCCGAATCAAATGAGAAGCCATCAAGTGTTCCTATTCAATTTACAGAGTACATGTTTATCAGACGTTAAGTGAACATCACACAGAGAACATAACATTTAGCAATATAACATGAAGAAACCTGACCTTCAACCATGGTTTCAGCTTCGCTGATGTTGGACTGTGCACTCAGCTGAACAAAGTCATTCATAATTGCTTCTATCTGTTGAAAAAGCAGGGTCTCAGCAAGGTATATCTTGTGTTGCACTGCAACTCATCACGCAACACCTATAACATAGTAAATATGACAAGAAACATATCTATGAATGAGATGGAAGAGTTTTCTTCCAGAGAAAGAGACTTTATGATGCAAAGAACCTGATTGTTAAGGGGAATAATTAACAAGAAACAAAACCCGAAAAAATTAGAAATGCCAGACAAACCGAAACGGAGACCAACCATACCTTTGCCTCTGACTGACCAAAGCTAACCTAAAAGAAGAAAACATAAAAGATGTCACATCAAAGCAACAAAAAGAATTTGAAGAATACACAATCTATTCATGAACATGACCAGCTTTTCATGTCAGTGTGCCATGTGCCTGTGTCCATGCGTGTGGAAAGGGGAAACAGAGAGAGAGAGAGAGAGAAAGGAGGGGGGGGTGGGGGGGTAAGGCGAGGAGAGGGAGAGAGAGAGAGATTTTAAGACTTACAACACAAAATGTCCTGCAAGGAACTATGGTTGTTTTGTATATGGTTCCTGACACAAACCCATCATCTCTAAGTCAAAGTATACAATTAAGATGCTCAAGACACATGATTGTGGTACAGAACTACTCAAGAAAATGGACCAAAACCCAAGACAGACATGAATACAACTAGACAGAATGCCTGACAAGGAAACCAGCAGAAGGATACATTTACAATTACCGGGGGAACGCAACTTTTCAGATTAAAGCTACCTTAGCGCACAACTTAGTCAGTAATAGCGAAAACTTCTCAAGACAAGTCAAAATAATATAAGCTTGCAAGGGAGGCCCAGCAACTCTACAGATGCACCAGATGGGTCACTCAGATATCTAGAAACAGCAGAACTAGGGTCAAGGTGTTGTTATGTACCTTTCAAATCTAAGAACATGTCTTGATTTCCAGATGGAGTATCTGAAATTACTACTCGACCCACGGAGCCCATATCACCACTCAAATCTATGGAATCCCCTTCACATTCAACAAGCGCCTGCACCGGCCAAAAGGGTTTTTTCTCAATTTAATTTGTTCTATTTCCTGTACTCTGTAACCTAATATAATAAATCAATTCCAAAAGTGATGTCAGAGGAAAGAATGCAACCTCAGGTAATGCTTGGCCAAAAACAATGTGCTAAATTATGCACAAGATTTGAGAAGTAGGAGGTGACTTCAAAGCATAAATTTGTGATTTTACTCATCAAAGAGCAAGAAACTAAATCAAAGGACAAGAAGTGGGTAGACTACTTCCTCTCCCTGCATGAAAAATCTCTGCATTGTAGTTTTCTAACAAATCCAAACTGAGAGATGTTCTTGAAGTGGATTTTACACTGCTCAGCATTGTTTTGGTCCAGGACTACCGTACAATATGCATTCCCAGACTGAAAGACAAGAAAAAGTTGATAAACATAAAGCTTTTTCATCCACCTTGCAACGTTGAACCTTCTCCGAAAGCACCAGAGGCAATCTTGAAGAGCCCACCTGAAAAAATAACTATCAAGTCAATGAATTTATTTAAGATTAGACAGAGTATCAACTTAAAGTGTTAGCAATCCTTCTCACATGCAGTTCTCTATGCTTCTCAGATGTTTCTTCCTCTGCAACTTCAACATCTCTTCCATCCCCTGCACAAATTTTAAATTTGTATATATATTCCGACCCCTGTACATGCAAGTGTGGAATAGAAAGAGGGTAGATTCATAATGTCCCCAAAGCTTTTCATAGCTCCCATCCACGTTTATACATTTTTATATTATATGTTACCTGTTTTATTCTCCGTATCCAGTGTATCCTCCAACTTCAGCTGTTTTCTCAAACCTTTTCCTTTTAAGGCCTTTTTTGATGGAGACTTTTCATTAGCATCAGTAAGAGGTGCCTCAGTAAGAGAAGCCTCTTTTTCATGTTCTTCCTCTTGGAAACTAGATGCTTTTAGCTCATGAAGTTCTTCATGATTTGCAATACCTTCTTTTTTAACGTGATTGGCAGGAGATGACTCCGAATCCGATGACAATGTCCAAATTGAATGACTCGGTGCCTACTCAACCAAAAGGTGAGCTTATAAGCAGCACAAAATTGGTTCAAGAACGAATTTACTCGAAAAGACTAACTCAGTTCATCCAAAAAATAGAGCCATATTGTGATGGTTTTGAGCAAACACCTAAGTAAACATGACTGGACTAAGGTAACAGATTCCATCCATTAAGTTTTATCTCTCATGTGCTAACATTAAATACCACAGAACTCATAAATAACTTCAGGGCGTTCCTGGAAGGGAATTTTCTGTATTATTAGTTGTCAAAGATATTATTCTCAACACTCCAAGCTCTACTATTTCTCATTTAACTTGAAAAAATTTCATCTGAAAAAGATGTCCTCATCTCCAAACAATTCCTTTAATTAATACTAAGAGATCAGTGCAAGTATCACTGAAGATTTCTATGTGAATGCTTCTTACCTGTTTTTTAGCTGATACTTTATCCCTAACCTTCCCAAGTCTCTGATCTCCTGTAAAGAAGTTGCCAGCCATAAAAATTGGATACAAATACTGTTGACAAAATTTAGATTTCTATTTAAGTGACAAAATTGGATTTAAACTCCAGATGGAACCACAAATTAATGGCTTGCTATCCAAAGTTTTAATAATTTTTCTAGCAAGCCCTTAAATAAGCATGTCCTACTCTCCGCATTACCTTCACTTTTCTTTCGATTAGTTGATTTCTTAGTTTTGGAGAATCCTGGATCGTCTACTCCAAGTCTTTGTTCAGTAGACTCCTCTTTTAGAATCTTCTCGGCTGAATGTGCACCAGTCTCTTTAACAGATAAATCTTGAGATTTGCTCTTACTCGAGACTTCAATGAACTTACGTAAAGGCAGTTTATCAGTATCAACATCATCCTCCTTTTTAGGACTGTCATTTTGAGAATAATCAGAATCAGAGGACAGTGAGACAGTTGAATTTGGAGGCGCCTGTGAAGAAAAGAAAATCCTAATTATAAGCATACAGTTAAGACAAGAGCGGAAATAAGTCTAATAATGCCATTGTGAAAGTCACATGCACAAAAAAGAGTCTAATAATGCCATCTTGGTAAGAGTCAAAGTGAGGAAATCGCTCAAAACATTGTAAAACATTGGTCAATACATATGAAACAAGTCTCAGCTCTGATGTTTTAAGGAGACAGAAGATCGCTGGTGCTCAAATCATTTTGACCTAAAGAAAAAGGAGAAGTGACTCTGTAATCTCTTGACTAAAAATTTAAACAAATATGACAGAGAACCATAAAATTCTTATGAAAATAATATTGGAATCATTCCTAGAGGGCACCTTGAAAGCGCGGAGCCAGTCGGGTGAATTCTCCCTTGAGCTGCTCATCTGGACATCGAGCTCCTGGAAACCAATGCTATGCTCTCTAATCGAACAATCAACCTAATTCAACATTTAACACAAAGAAAGCTCATTCTCCTCCTAGAAAATTACAATACAGCAAAAGCAGAGTTATAAGTCCTGAAAGTAATCAGCATACATGGATGCGCACGCACGGCAAGCGCAAATGTCTACATTGGCATTAATTATGTTGGAAAGACCCAGCGACTCTCAAATGCATATAAACAAACAGGTGATGCACAAAATGAGCTGATCACACTTCCGCATGGAAATTCAATCTAAGGATGGAGGGAGGGGGGGGGGGGTGGCATCTTTGAAGCATTGAACTAAATTCGCCAACATTATCCAATTCCAAAAGACCAGCGAGGCTAATTCACACGAACACAGCCTATACTTACCGATAACACAACGGGGCATCCCCCACTTCTCAAAGTATGCGCACGGAAACCTTAATTCGAAAATGCACCCGTAATGCGACGAACATGCACGCAGAAACTCTAAAGCGACAGATGCCCCAATCCAGACTCCAGAAAATGAAGGACGCCGCGCAATTTCGCCGAATCTCGGGAGGCGTTCGTGCGATTAGCCGTTTAGCCGTTTCAGTCGACAAGTCCCATAAAATCAGCTTAAGACTAGCTGCAGAGAACGAGGAGACGTGTCCCCGGAGTTCTCATCGAGCGCCGACGGGAGAAACGACGTCCGTCAGAAAACGAAATTCAAAAAAGCCCTAAGCTAATGCCGTTACACCAGCTGGAATTTTACACTTACCGAGAGGAATTCGAGGAAGCCGAGGCCAGCAGAGAAGCGAGCCCGACGAGGAAGACGGAGTCGAAGCTCGTGCTGGAGAGAGGGAGGAGCGCCGCGGCGGGTCGAGTGGATGCGGCGAGAGCGGGAGATTCCGGCGAGGGGAAGAAGGCGGGAGTTTTGGAGGAGGAGGAGGAGGAGGAGGAGTGGGGAATCGGGTTTTGGGTTCGGGTTTGAGTTTGGGCATGTTTGGTTGCGGGAACTACCGTGTCCTGATTTTTACTCCGGTTATAATCCTCTCTCCACCGAACCAAACAACATCTCCTAAATAAAGGAGAGAGGAAGTAGAGAAAAAGCACCAGAGACCATTTGGGCCGAGGGACCTGTTCGTTTGTGCTTTTTGGAAAGCTGAAAAGCGTTTCCTTCTATTCCGGTCAAAATTTAGAATACTAAAATTTTAGGAAATTATTTAAAAAAAAAAAAACTTTATGTGAATCTAGAATTTTAAAAGATTCGGGTGCTTCGGGTTGAGAAAAAGTTAAAGTGATCTTTGAGGTAAAATATAGATGAAGCAAATAATCATAAATAAAAATTTATCCAGGCGAGCACTTAAAAAAATATGTAGGTAGACAAATGAATACATTTTAAGATTGGTCACTTTCGATGTATTATATGGCCAAACAAGTAGTTTCATTTCAATTTGTTAGGTGAATTGTCCTGTAAATACTTACAATATGAATCAGTTAATGTAGGATGGAAAGATTAAAAAATTCAAGTGACTCCACGTAAAAAATTTAGATGAGGCAAATTATCGTAAGTAAAAAATTTATCTAGACAAGCACTTAAGGAAAAACAAGTAGGTAGGCTGGTGAACACATTTTAGGACCGGTCACTTTTGGTGTACTATATATCAAAACAAATAGATCTGCTATTGTCGTATAAGTTTTTACAGTATGAATTGATTGTTGTTGGATGGAAACATTAAAAAATTCGGGTGAGCCCACATGAAACTTGATTATAGTTTAACATCCCACACTACGCTCATGAGGCCTTAATCTAACAAGGGTCACCGCCTCTTGCCAAACATGGTGGGCCAAATCGAGGGGAACGTTTCAATCATAGCCCTTGCCTCACTTCAAGGGTGAGTATTGGACGATTATCATCGGGCTGTCACTTCGAGCCATTATTTTGGATCTAGGTGGTATCAATATTTTAAGCTATATTAGCTTTTCATGCGTATTTTACCCGAAAGACTCATAGATAATTGTATTTGAAAATATTTAGTTAGATATTTAGCAGGGCATTAACAAAAAACCATAATATATATTCCGTTAAAATATTTATTGCATAAAATAATTTCGGTAGACGCACGCGCATCGAGCAGGTACGAAGGTGGGCAGCAGTTGAGGAAATTACGAAAATGCACCCGAGCTTCTTCATGTCGCTGCCTATCCACAATTCCACGCCCCACCTAAAACCCCTGCAGCCTCCTCCGCCTTCCTCCGCCGCTAACGCCGACGCCGGAAATCGCCCTCCGCCCCCGCCGCCGACCTCGAGAGATGGAGCAAGGCAAGCACGGGATCGTCGTCTCCAAGCTCCTGCCCCCTAACAACCCCATCGAGCAGCTCCAGTCCCGGTTCAAGGAGATCGAGGCCGGCTTCAAGGACTGGCTCTCCAAGCAGTCCCTCCCCGTCGAGGCCGCCGTCGTCACCGCCACCGGCGCCACCCAGGGCGCCGCCATCGGCGCCATCATGGGCACCCTCACCAACGACGTCTCCGCCTCCCTCGGCCCTCCCCCCGGGGCCAACCTCAACCCCCAGGCCATGGCCTCGCTCAAGCAAGCTCAGGTCGGTTAGGCTTTTCCGATTTTCCTCCCGAGTCCTTGTCCGTTCTCTGATTAGGTCATGTCAAATCCTTAAGCCACGTTTCGGTATTGATGTGGAGGTTGGGGAAGTCTGAATTGTAGCTTGTGTTGTAATTGAATTTTGGAACCTTGCTTGAGAGCCTGGTGAGAAAATGAGCGGTGATAATTGCTATATGTCCTGCTGGAGTAAGTGCGGCTATACTGAACCAAGTTACCAAATCGAAGGATGATAATGCGATTATCGCTCGAATGTTGACTGCTGTGAGTTTTGTCATCAGTTTCAATGTCGCCGGTGCATGAAGTGTCTACTGAGTCGGTTGAACTCTTGAGATGCTCTGTTTTGTCTGAAAGAGCGAGTGTTGAGGTACTCTAGATATTGAGAATCTATGGAGGGAGTTGGTGAAGTACTTTCAATATCGGCATCGACTGCTGTAAAGTAGAGCAAGTTGCTTTAGTTTGTCCGGAAGGACAGAGAACAGTGGAACGTGATGAATGGGTTTTCTTTTCTACAGGCTCTATCCGGTGGTCCCTTGATACAAGCTCGCAATTTTGCTGTCATGACGGGTGTCAATGCTGGCATCTCCTGTGTGATGAAGAGGTTGAGGGGGAAGGAAGATGTCCAGTCCAGGTGATTTTTGTTGATAATTTGCCTCCTCTCATATCATTTCCATCTCACGATACAAAAAAATTATAAAATTAATTGCAAAAGACAATTGGGGAACCTAGTGTGGCGAGTTATATGAGGAGGAGACACTGATTTGGCTTGCAAACCTATTTGATGAAGTATTACTAAGCTCAACCTTGATTCAATTTGATAATTAAGCTTTTTGAACTCGTGAACAATCGAGTCATTCATGTAGTTAGGATTTAGAAGTGAATCCAAGTAGCTCAGCAAGTTCGCACTTATATCATGGATATCTTTTTAATGCATTTGCAAACATTGTATCTTCTTATTGCAAGACAGGAAAATTGTAATGAGTACATTTAATTCTACTTCTTTATCTTGTAATTTGAGCTGTTCAAAATCTACTTAGGTTGGATTTATGGTGTTTAATAGTAATGGGAGTCAAAACTCATAATAGTATCAGATTGATGCCTAACTAAAGAATCTATACATGCTGTATGAAAAATCAATAATTTCGGTGGGGTCAATCGGCCCCTTCTCTCACATACAGGCATGGTCCTTGTCTCCATGTTAGCTACTTCTAATGTCTGATAGTGAATTTTTTTGTCCAGGTACTTAGTTACTTAAAAATTTCTCCTCTATAAATTTAGTGTAGTATAAAGTATTTGAAGAGTGCAGCTGCAACTTGAGGTGCTTTTTAGTTCTGTTTAAATGATTTGTGCTCATCGTAGGACTTGATGAAGTAAACCCTAAAAGCTGGTTTCGTGTTGCCCTAAGAGATTTGAAAGTATTATTCTGGATCTCAGCTTTTGTCTTACTTTGGACATTATTGACCATTGATAGCGGGAGCTGGATTTCGTGTGTTTGTGATTTTCTCTTTGCTCTTACTTGAACTATTGTATTGTCACTGCAGTATGGCAGCAGCTTTTGGTTCTGGAGCCATGTTCTCTTTGGTCAGTGGCATGGGTGGCCCAAATCAGGCGGCAAATGCAGTTACTTCGGGGTTTTTCTTTGCACTTGTTCAGGGTGGTCTTTTCAAGGTGAAGATCCAATATTTGGAACCTGGAATTCTGAATAGTATATCAGCATTGTTACTCTATATATGGTTTATGACAATTTGTTGCAGCTTTTCAAGCATAGTGTCAGTCGATATGGATATCCTAAGGGGGTCCCTTTGTATGGATACATTGGCCTATGTATTATTTGGAAATAGCCTAACGGGTTTTTGAGTTTGGGCCCTTTGATGATGATTATGAGTCATTTTGATGGATCTAATAACATTTAGAGGTGCGAGCTAAACAGATCAAATTTTGGTGGCTTGTGCAGCTAGGGCAGAAATTCTCTCAGCCTCCTGTGGAAGATGTCTACTACTCTCAAACAAGAAGCATGTTGTCGAACCTTGGTCTTCAGAATTATGAGAAAAACTTCAAGAAAGGCCTTCTAACAGATACAACATTGCCTCTACTCACTGATAGGCAAGTCATTTCTTGTTTTCTCTTATTTCTTTTGCTGCATTCAATTCAGGATCATTTTGTGATGCATATTTGTGTTGAATGCTTTCATTATTGATGTTGGCTATCTTTGGCCTTTTATTGATCTTTTTTGTGTATTGCAGTGCTCTAAGAGATGTGAACATTCCTCCAGGACCGAGGCTGCTCATTCTCGATCACATTCAGAGGTCTGAATCAACATAAATGCATAATATGACTAACTATTTTATTTATCAACCAATTGATTTGGATGTATTTTGTGGTACAGAGATCCTCAGCTGAAAGGTGCAAGGAAGCTGTAGACCACATTTGCCACCAAACTGATTGGCATTTTGAAAGATTCTAAAGTAAGAACTTAATTCATTTTATTTTGCACTGTCTACTTTCTCCAGGGGTGTCGTATAAGCAAAGTCATGGTTGAGGGCTATGAACTTTGATGGCCGTACCTCTAGTGGGGAAGGAACCTTTATCTGGGTGATCTGAAAGGGGTCTAGTACTTCTCGGATACTTTGCCTTCTTCTTTTGATATTTTAGTTAGACAGTACTTCAGCAAGAGTACAAGGTATAAACTAGGGAACAATGAGAAAGGGAAGCCCATGCTGTCATCGGAGGCTTCTTGGTTTAAAGGTGCATCTCATTAGATGTTGAAGAGTGATTCCTAGAGCTAGTTCTCCTGAGATTAATTTTGCTTCATTAGGTTGTTAGACATCGGGGCATCAAGCATTTGGCTTCTATCTAATTGCAAGCTGCTTCGGTAGAGGCAGCTTCTTTGTACTGTTTACACTCGAAATGGCTGGAGGATGGTTTCTTTTCAGATATCTCGAGTGACCTTTTTTTTGTGCCGGCCAGCACATTGGAAACTGTTGGTCAGCTCATTTCTACTTAAACTTTACGACTAAGGTAGAAAGAAATCATGTAGGCTTTCTGCTTCCATAGGCTTTTGAATAATCTTTCATATGAAGTTATCTTTCATTTATTATCTAAAATGCGATGGTTTTGCCCACTGTAATGCCAAAAACCATGTTTTAGACTGTTTGCTTTGCGATGGTTACCATGAAAGCTTCGTAGTTTGGCCCAAGCCAACGGGGAAAAGAAAATTCCAATCATCTTTGTCAATAACCAACGTGGAAATGTTTTACCTTTTCTGCTTGAGAGGCATCGAAATGGCTTACTTAGAGAGACGCGTTTCCTTAAAGCTTTGGAAAATTCCTTGTCTCTATTGAGAATTCTAACAGGATGCTATAGCAATCTCATAAATTTGTGTCATAAAGGGGGAAAAAAAGGTTTTTGGGATGCCAATATACACAAATGTTGAATTAAGAAAATTTGCAATCTTGACATTTCGCTGTGATTGATGGTTCATACTAATTCGAGGACTATATCATGTGATTTCGTTGCACAATTAGACCCTGTTCTACTGTGATGTGCTTTGAAGGGCCTTAAGCCACATTCCAGTTTTCCTTTAAAAAAACTAAACATAGTTTAGTTCATCAAAATTACGAAAAATCTAGGTTAATTTGAGTGTTGATATATATATTGTTTTTAGGAATTTTTCACGCGTTTAACATAAAAATAAAACTCAAAATCCAAAAGTCAAAGCAGATACCTATACCTTTTCTCTCTAGGAGACAGTGTCATAAGTTCAGGATATAACTCGTACGAATCTGCGTTAAATTAGCCAATGAATTCAACGTGCTTGCCGGCTTACTATTTTGTCTCAGAAGACCAAAGTATTCAACGCGGTGATTAATTTCAAAGTTTCAAGAGCTATCTCTCTTTTCTTGCTTCTCCTTTGTTGTCTTTTCTTTTGGGTTGACATTTGCTCACCAAAGAGTTATCCGAGGCGATCGACTTGACCAGTCTTTCATAACATTGCGTCCATGCCTGTTGTGAAATATTTAAACTTGAATCACGGTTGTTCAACACTACCTGTGGTCGGCGCTCCAAAGATTCGAGGTCGGCAAACTTGTAATGTCGTCTCGTCATGGTGTCGTAGGTCTAGAGTTCATTTGCTCAAAACTCAATACATGCATTATTCCCCGGAAGCGATATCATGGAACACTAGCTCCTACCATTAGGCGTCGGCCATCGAGGATACGTCATTAATTGACTTGGCTTTCTTTTTCAAAACCTAGCTATGCTGCAAGCAACTAGCTCCTACCATTAGGCGTCGGCCATCGAGGTTCCGGTTGCGTTGCGTCATTAATTGATTAGGCTTTCTTTTTCAAAACCTAGCTATGCTGTAAGCAAGACGAGAGGATGTCGACCCATCGCCGAAAAGTCGCGGGGCTACCCAATAAATGGCAATCCTCACAATGTGCTTTTCGAGGAGGGGGCTCTGATCATCCGATATCTATTATTTTTTCTCCGTCTTTCTGATTAGGAAATTCTTGCCGTACCAAATGGAAAGGTCCGATCTTTCTTGCTTTTCTTCATCAGATTGCGAAAGGGGCATCACCATCCTGATGAAGCAACTGCCAATTTGACGAAGTGCGCATTGCTTTGATTTCGTTGTTATGGGCCCTTTTGACACGTGCAGATCCACATCTCTAATGAGAAACAATTTTCAATTGATCGTCCCACTCGTGAGCACCAGTTCATCTCCTAGTTCTCTGGCCGGGAATAGGCTTACCGCCTAGCATCCTCTCCCTTTTTCCCTTTTTCTCTTGCTTCTGTTTCGTATATAAAAGATAGGTGCTATGCTTGGCTTGCTTTCATTCCTCATATTTTAACCAATCGGATCCAGGGCCAAACGCCACGAAAATTGGGGATTTGCGAGAATTTACTGTAATCACGGGCTTTACTGTTAAAGGTTGGCCGTGTCGGGTTCTTTACAATTCATCTTTTCGCTGTTCAGATGTTTTTTATACCCTGTAATCTAATAATAGCTGAGTGAACAAAATGAGAATCCTTGAAGGAAAAAGGTCATTCTCATTACATTCGCACTTTTGGTAGAGGACTTCTTTTTGCCCTCGTCATTTATTTTTCCCCGGGACCAAATGTTATCCTTGAATTCTGGCTAGGGAACAACCTGGGTGTCGTTTTCCATTGAAAAGAGGCAATGTGGGATGCCGCGAGTCCCCGCAACTTCCTTCTTCAACCTCTATGGCATGGAGGGTTTGAGTTAGATCTCTCCCTTTCCTCCCTTTTGGTTGACTGATCCGATTCTCTGTTTTCTTTCTTTCTTTCCTCCCATTTGGGGATCATTTCTCTTATGATCTTATCTAGGTTTAGAAACTTCTCTTTCCTGTTTTGGTGAGGTTTCTATCCATTCAACAGGAGATTGGAGGAGCTTTGTGAAGGTTTTGCTCTCACAGTCATATGTGTGCTCGGTCAACTTAATTACTTTGAATGGCGATAGTGTTGAGGATGTTGAGGATGTTGAATTTAGGTGCACATCATTGAAAGGCAAAGCTGTATTAATAGATGGAGTTCTTGGTGTGTATTCATTACTGAATATGGATTCGATAATCGCTCACCAATTTTGGTTTAAAGAAGTTAAAGATCTACTCTTTGAGCATGTAATCCTTAACTTTATTCTAATAATTAATCTTGTTATTTGGAACTTGTTTTACTTTGAAACTATCTGAAATTTGTTTTGGTTTGCAATTGAACTGCAGTGGTTCTTTTTTTATTTTTATTTTGGAAAGGAATGAGATGTTACTTTTGACAAAAAAAAAAATGTATCTCATAGACTCACCTTCTCTAGAGAGGGAGAGGATGGAGACTGTCGCCAATAGACCCGATGCAACTGCGGTCGTTGATCACGCAAGGCCCACGTAAATTATGGCTAGATCGATCAGGTTGATAGGGATCATGGTTGAGAAAGAGGAGGCTTACATGATCGACGGCTCAATGGATTCGGTTGATGCACACCAAGATCCTGGCGAGACGTTACCATGGAAGAGGGGCCGGCATGATCTAAATGCGAGAAATTCTTTCTTTTATGTCCTAACGATCACTAAGTTTTTAAATCTTTCCGTTAATCTTCACAAGATGACCAGAAAAAGAAGATGAAGATTCCATGGAGGAGACCGAAATCCCATCAAACTACACAGACGCTCAGATCTCCTCCTCTTCCTCCTTGTCTGACGATCCCAAACCTGACCATATTTACCGACTTCATACGACAACAAGGGCAAGAAGCCACTCCTACAACCGTAGAAAGCAGGGGAAAAAACACTGGAAAAAAAGAAGGAACGGAAGAACGATATGTTCACAGTATGGATGTTTTGTCAAGCGCCGGCTTGATCTTTGTTGGCGGGGAGGGAGATGGAGGCGGCCTCGAGGAGCCGGTGGGCCTGTGACAGCTTCTCCATCAGGAGCACCACCTGCGCTCGGTTCTCGCGTGCCTGCATGACGGCCTCTGCCTCCAGCTCCCCGAGCTGCGAGCAGAGCCGCTCCTCCGCCTCCTCCGCCACCCTCAGCCGCTCCGCCGTCCTCCGCAGCTCGTCCTGCGCCCTCTCCTGTCTCTCTCGGCTCTCCCGCAGCTCCCTCTCAAGCTCCTCGTTCCTCCTCATCAGCGCATTCTCTGGCTCAGCGCGGCTCGGCGTGGCGGCCATGGCTGGAGCCATGGGCGACCGAAGATCCTTGGACCTCAGCCTGAGTAGAGTATAGAGACAGAGAATTTGGTGGTTGGGTGGTGCAATGGAAGGCTGCAAGAACGGCGGTTTATATACAGAGAAGTCCTTGGATGCGATGCATGGTTTGTACAATATTAGGAAAATTTCAACCTGCGAAGCGTGTTAACGAGAAATGGAGGAATCAACGTGCTTGCCGCCTTACAATTTAGTCTCGGAAGACCAAAATATTCCACGAGGTGATTAATTTCAAAGTTTTCAAGAGCTATTTTTCTTCCCTTACTTTTTCTTTGTTTTCATTCTTTCGGGTAGACATTTGCTCACCAAGGAGAGATCGGAAGCAATCGACTTGACCAGTCTCTCATAACATTGCGTTCACATCCGTTGCGAAATATTAGATTTGAATCATAACTGTTCAATGTCACCTGTGGTCAGCGGTCCAAAGGTTCGAGATCGACAAACTTGTAATGTTGTCTCGTTGGGGTGTAGGAGGTCTAGGATTCATTTGCTTACAGCTCAATACATGCATTATTCCCGGAAGCGATATCATGGAACACTAGCTCATACCACTAGGCGTCAGCTGTCGAGGTAACGCCATTAATTGACTTGTCTTTCTTTTCGAAACCTAATTTTATTATATGCAAGACGAGAGGACATCGACCCGTTGCCAAGGTCGCGGGGCTAGCCAATAAATGGCAATTCTCACTGGTGTGCTTTTCAAAGGGGACTCGGACCGTCGTCATCAACTGTCTTTTTCTCCATCTTTCTGATTAGGAAATTCTTGGCGTCCCAAATGGGAAGGTCCAATTTTTCTTGCTTTTCTTCGCCAGATTGTCAAAGGAGGGGGCATCACCATCCTGATGAAGCAACTGCCATTTTGACGAGTGCGCATTGCTTTGATTTCGTTGCCATGGGCCCTCAATACGTGTAGATCCATCTCTAATGAGAAACAATTTGCAATTGATGGTCCTCCTCGGGTGCAACACAGTTCATCTCCCAGGTCTCTGTCCGGAAATAGGTTTGCCGCCTAGCATCCTCTTCCCTTTCTCTTATCCCTAACATTCTTTTATTCCGTATTATATAAGAGATGGGTGCTATATGCTTGGCTGGCTTTCATTCCTCATTTAAACCTATCGGAGGGAATTCGCAAGAATTTACTTCAATCGCGGCTTTGCCATTAAAGTTCAGCCTTATCGATCAAGAATCGAATCTAGTTCTCCATACTTTATTTTTTGCCGTTCAGATGCTTTTTTATACACTGTAGTAATTGGGAATAATCTCTCTCGTTAAGTTAAGGGGAAAGGAGCCAGTCTCATCACATTGACATCCCACTTTTGGTAGAGTAGGAATTTTTTATTTTTTTTTTCGCTGGTCTTTTATTTTGGCCTTGGACCAAATGCTATCCTTGGATTGTGGTTAGGAAGCGACATGGGCGTCGTTTTCCATGGAAAAGAGGATAGTGTGGGAAAGCTACAAGTTGCCCCTCACCCTTATTTCCCCTGCGGTTTTATGGTAAGAGCGTGCGTCGTGACGAGACGATACCTTTCTTTTTCGCAGGGTATCGATCGACGTGGAGAGGTTGCGTGCCTCGCTTTCTTGGTTGACCCCTCGTGGGATTTGTGGTAATTTTATAAACCTTAGGGAGAAACTCTCCACCAATCGATTCGATGCAACCGTGGTCGTCGATCAGGACACGTCCACGTGAATCACGGCCAGATCGATCCGGTCGGTCGATGTGGGTATTGCGGTCGAGGAAGAGCGGGGCCCACATGATCGACGGCTCGGCGGAGTTGTTTCTTTTTTTGTCCTAACGAACGCTCGACGAAGAAGTGATTTCTTCTCGGGTTTTCCTCACTTACTAAAAACGAAAGATGCAGCGACTGGGAAACTTACCCAAGGTAAAAGAAAATGGAACTGAAAAGAGAACTTGCACTGCGTACAATTGTCACTAGGTCAAATCTTTCTACAAATCTTCACAAAACGACCCAACAACAAGAAGAAGATCAAGATTTCATGGAGGAGAGCGAAATCCCATCAAGCCACACAGACACTCAAGATCTCCTCCTCGCAGGACGATCCCCCACCCGACCGTATTTACTGACTTCATACAACAAAAAAACAGCAAGAAGCCACTGCCGACAACCTTCGAGAGCAGGGGAAATAAGGCAACAGGAGAGAGATGTGCATGTTCAGGGTATGCATGTTCTGTCAAGCGCAGGCCTGATCTTTGGCGGCGGCGGCGGCGGCGGCGGCGGGGAGGGAGATGGAGGCGGCCTGGAGGAGCCGGTGGGCCTGCGACAGCTGCTCCATCAGGAGCACCATCCGGGCCCGGTCCTCCCGCGCCTGCACGACGGCCTCCGCCTCCAGCTCCCCGAGCTGCGAGCAGAGCCGCTCCTCCGCCTCCTCCGCCACCCTCAGCCGCTCCGCCGTCCTCCGCAGCTCGTCCCGCGCCCGCTCCTCCCGCGCCCGGCTCTCCCGCAGCTCCCTCTCCAGCTCCTCGTTCTTCCTCATCAGCGCCTTCTCCGGCTCGGCGCGGGTCGGCGCGGCTGGTGCCATGGTTGGGGCGGCCCGAGATCCTTGGAGCTCGGCGTGAGCCGAGTGTGCTCAAGAGAGATAGAGAGAGAGAGAGAGTTTGGTGGCTGGTGCAATGAAAGGCTGCGAGAAGGGCGGTTAAATATAGAAAGGTCTTGGAATTTCCGGTGCGCGTGTGCATGTCCAGGTTCAATGAATGTAACGGTCTTGCGTTTTTCTTGATTATATATATTTTGGGCCAGGATATTTGGTGATAAAACTGAGTAAAATAAAAATAAAAAACCTTTTTTTTTTCTTTTAACATATTCACATCTGGATTCGGCAGGTCGCGTGACGATATATATTCGCTGCGGCCCATTGGACAGGCAACGTGAACACGTGGATGCTTCGCGGCCGTAGCTTGAAGGTGTTTCTGTTCCTGCGTTTTAATTTTCTTTTTAAGCCCGTTCCTTTCGTCTCGCCGTGCCATCCACAACGAAATTAACATGATTGAAAAAAGAAATTGGCAAGGATGACGAGATCGATTTACGAAGAGGCCGGCCTCGAAAGGCGAAGTCCGACTTAGGCTAACGTGACGGGACATCGGTTGGGGCGAAGTCCGACTTAGGCTAACGTGACGGGACATTGGTTGGGGCGATTGAGAAGAACCACTTAAATTTCAAGCGACCCCACCTTTTTTGACAACGAAGTTAGATCCAATAAAATCTCATAGAGAGATATTATTCTTTCCTTCAAGCTAGTCATGAATAAATGAATCGATTGGACACCCATGATGCTTGTCTAGCTATATCACACTTAAAATTAAAATATATGCCCGGAACAAAGATTGATGCATGAAGCGCAATCAAATCACACGCATCCTACCTGAGATCCATCGTGACCAATGATCGTGCCACATTATTCCGTATGACTACCCTACCGATCTGGTGCACCAATTGGTGGATTCATACCGGATTGGCGATGCTCGGTTCCTTTCTATGCTCTCATCATGGCGCACCCAACTTTTCTCAAGCCACGACTTTCTGCTTTGCAATTCAACCGCCACGCGAGTTTCCACTTCTCCGAGCATATCCCCAAGGGATCTTTGCAATAATTTTTGGGACACCGGCCGGACCCATGTACTGTCGGATCGGATGATGGGGTCGGGTTCCTAATTAATGGTTTACAATTGGTCCAGTCGATGGGCGTGGGGTGGCATGCCATAAAAGCCTACGTCGTTTCCACCTCTCGATTGCCCGAAAAGGGTCCCTCCGAGGCGGTTTTGACCGTCGGATAGGAAATGAAAGTGATGCGAGGCCGTCGGATCGGATGGATGGAACGATTGATTGGATCGTAGCTTTAACTGTTAGTGGTTTTCATTATGCAGAAGTCACTATCACCGATGCGTTAAATCTCTCTTTATTTTTTTATTTTTTTTTAGCAATCCGATATCTCGGAACTTATTATTTGACTGGGAAAGTTGTTGTATGAAAATCGAGAAAATAAATTATTGATGAAAATAAGGGAACGGCCACTTTTTTTTTTTCCAATTTGAAAAGCAAATAAAAATACTTATTATGATTATGATTAGTAAGTTTTGATTAATAAAAGTGAAGAATTGCTAGGTGGTGGGTAATTTATTGATGAGATTAGTAGGTTTACTATATCTAAAATTGGCATTTGACTAATAACTTTGCCATCATTTCGAATATGTCTTCAATTAAAAAAAGGCTTACATGACTAATGTAAGGACGATTGTTCAAAAAGTTCTAAATATGTTGTGTTTTTGTTAATTCAATTGTAAACTTTTCAATTTTGTTAATTCGATCTTATTTTTTTTTATTTTTTATCAATAGAGTCAATACAATCAATTTTGATTGAGAAATCACTGATGTAAACACGCAGAAGCGCCACGTAGGACAATCGACACACGATATGGACAATTTTAAAAAATATTTTTTATTTTATGAATTTTTTATTTTTTATTTCCAAATTTTTACTTCTTCTTCCCTTTGTTGATGACTGGAGGTTTGGCAAGGCATGGCTGGACGAGGCAAGCCACCATGAGACCCAAGGAATGTTAGCCTCGCCTTTGTCTAATGGTCGGCTACCGGCAAAAAGAAGAAGAAAGGAAAAAGAAAAAATCACTGGCTACCGGTTGTCCAATGTGGCATTGCTAGCGTTTATGTTTGCAAAATTCCAATCAAAATTGGTTGAATGGGTTGAATCGGCAAAATATGAGAATGCTTGATACTAATTTTGTCACGCCCCGAACCTCGAGCGCGCGCACATCCCACTGCGGTCAATCAAATATGCGACATCCCAGGATACGTCGCCGACCCATTCATTTTTATTACGCATGCGGAAGCGAAACAAATCCCCTGACAACATTTAACTTGGGATAGAAAAGCGGGAAGAAAACCACAACATATCACTTTCATAATTCAACGAAATTATAAATGAAGCCTACAGCCAAAAGTCTACAAAAGACCGACTCTTAAAAAGGAATTGTCCTACGACCTACAAGTCTGACACGTTCTCCAATCTTATGACTTCACCTCTGCAACTCCTCAAGGCCAACTCAAGCTATCTGGTCGCTCCGTCCACCAGGGGACCGAAATTTTAATTCCCACAACCGGGATGAGACGATGTCTCAAAGCAAGTTCAACCCCTAAACCCCTATTAGAAAGAAAATACGCCCCAGGGTGGCCTAGCCACATCACACGAAGACTTACCTCGCATTAGTCTTCATCTCGCAGGTTAGCACACGTTATATAATTCAACCACGTGCAATTATGATAACCAAACAACCATGGCACAATCACATCATCAGAACAATTCAACCACTTGGGTCGTCTCAGCAATCAATCGACTTGGCCGATTACATGTCATTCTAGCAAATCAATCATTGCTCTCAATCACGGTCCTATAGGAAGGTTTAACACCCAGTGGCAATCACGGCCCCACTCGGCACGACCTTTAATTAGGTGGTTCATCACGGCCTCACTAGGCACGACCTCTCATAGGTGGTCCATCACGGCCTCACTAGGCACGACCTCTCATAGGTGGTTCATCACGGCCTCATTGGGCACGACCTCTAATAGGTGGTCAATCACGGCCCCATTAGGCACGACCTCTCTTAGGTGGTTCATCACGGCCCTATTAGGCACGACCTCTCATAGGTGGTTCATCACGGCCCTACTAGGCACGACCTCCAATCGGTGGTTAATCACGGCCTCACTAGGCACGACCTCTAATAGGTGGTTAATCACGACCAATCTCCCATCAATTCCCACACTTAGGGTTTTCTAAAGAATCCACATAAATCGCAATCACACTCAATTCGCCACAACCAATCATCAATTTCAAAATATAACCACACAAAGAATACCAAAGACGAAATTCGAGAATTTAGGGTCCCGACAAAATTTTCGGAATTTAATAAATAATTAAATTTATTCCGAAAATTAATTAAATAATAATATCCACATTTTCGTCATCCACACCCAATTTATAATATCCAACCATCAATTTCAAAATCCGAACGCATAGCAGATCGGCACGAAATTCTGAAAGAATCGGGGTCAAAAATAATTTTTCCGTTTTTTTTTTTTTTTTAAATAATAATTTAATAATTTCGGAATATAATATAATATTATAAATTTCAGAATTTCGAAATCATTAAATAATTCAAAAATAAAACCCTATTATGTCACATCAAGGCTTTATATTAAAAATAAACATACTTAACTTTAAACCAAACACAATTTAACTTAATTAAACACCATAATCTAATCATCAACCAAATAAACTAATCTAACCACCTAAACTTACTTAACTTAGACTAAGCACACTTAGAGCATCATTAACCCTCTAATCAAGATTTAGTGAGTTAAACTCACCGGATTAGCGAGCCGAGCGAACCAAAACGACGAGGACGACGCGAGGATCGACTTTCCTCAAAGCGGGCCGAGCATCCGGGCTCGGGAAGACGGCCAAAACGGCCCACGAAGGGGCTGCCATACCCATTTTCTGCAACTTCCGGTGGCTGCTGGTTGGGGGCGGATCCGGCGGCGATTCGGCGGAGGAACGGCGGAGGAGGACCGGCGGGGCTTGGACGGGTGAGGCGGCGGTGCACGGCGGTCGGAGGTGGGCTAAACCGCGGCTCTAGCTGGCCGAACGGCCTCCCGGAGGCGAAGACGAAGGAGGACGGCGACGAGCGGGCATGGCGACCGGCGAGCGGGCGACGCAGGGCGGCGGCGGCGAACGGCTAGCTTCCGTCGGGCTGCTGCACGCACGAGCTCCCCCCCTCCTTTCCGCCGGTTCAAGCTTGAAGAAGATGAAGATGGAGTCGCACGAGAGAGAGGAAGGAGATGAAGATGAGGAGAGAGAGAGGGATGGGACCATTCCCTTTTCTTTTCCTTTTTCTTTAATCCCACAAATGGCCCACCATGACATCATCCCATGTCATCTTCCACTATCTCTTCTCCCACAACATATTTCAATGGGTCCAAATTGATTTCCGCCGGGTCCATTTCTTTGTACATCAAAGTCTTTAATTTCCAATCGATTATCTTCCAACCGAGTCCAATTAAAATCCACAAAAATCATCCCATGATCCTAATAAGATGTGTGACATACCCGGGCTTCCAACTTCTAAATTCAATCCCAATTTTACGGTTGAATTCAATCTGTACGATTTCAAAGACGCCTAACCTACGGGTAGCTTTCAGGGAAATTTTATTGCATCCGACCTGAGGGTGATCAGTCCCCAAGTTTGACGCGTTAAAATCCCTTAATTGCTTCGTCCAATAGGCTAGTCCTCTCATGAGTGGCCAACTCAGAGAGACGTACTATATGCACAGATGAAATGCCCGACTCAATCAGTTGATAATAGAATTAGAAAAATCGGGATGTCACAACTCTTCCCCTCTTATAAAAATTTCGTCCTCGAAATTTAAACCTTTACCAATTCTTAACAAACAGGTGGGGGTACAATCGTCTCATATCATCTTCTCTTTCTTAGGTTGCTCATTCATTCTGCTTCGTACTGCTATCCCAGATTCTCTGCACCGACGAAACATTTCCGAATTAACCAGACCAATTCTTGATTCCCAAAAAGACTTAGCACTTGTCCATCTTTACAAAAATGAAAGCTGCAAAAATTTTGGTTCTTTTTTTTTTTTTTCTTTTTATTTTTCCACAAAGCGGCTAACTACCGCGTCGGGGATTCGAACTCCCGACTTCGGACCTTTCGCTTCTTCCCGGGTACCACTCGGCTAGAGGCGCCGACGGTGTCTCGAAATGCTTCTTTAATTCATTCAAAGCCAAAACCCTCATTTGAACTCAAATTTCGATGGATTCCGATTTAAATGCCGATTCATGTTCCCTTCCTTAATTGACCGAGACGTCCTCACCAAGGGCAACACCCAAGGAAAAATACACTTCCCACTTAAAATTCCAAAGGTCTTCAACACAAAATCTGTGAAGCTAAACTGGCGATTCTGAGCAATCTTTAAACTGTCTCTAATAATTGCAACTGAATCACTGATTTCTGAACCAACTCTGGACTTGCAATTTTCTGATCTCTGATCTCATCTCAACCGACTAAAGTCCTGAACACTCTGCTCTGCACTGATTAAAAGAACTATCTAACTGATCTACTGAAACTGAGAACCTCTGGTCAAGATCTAACATAACTCTGACACTGATTTTGGCAACTGTAATCACTGACTACTGTACTGACCCTGGCCTGATCTTTCTTTCCCTGACTTCATCTCAGCAATTGAAATTCTGCACTCTCAGTTATGCACTGCTTAAGAAAGAACCATCTGAAAGCTCTGCCAACTTGGAACATATGATCTAGATTTGAAATACGATTCATCCCCGGCACTCCATGCCGGTGAATTATCTGATGCACACACACTTCGGTATACCCACTTTGTGACAAGATAGAATCTCCAATTTCTAAAATCGAACTTAGATTGGCGGTTAATTTCACTCCGATACGCTTTTAGTGTGACCTAGACTACTGGGTAGTTTTCGGAGCTTTTTAGGACAAATGACCCGTGGTCGATTTTCTTTGAGCCACGATGAACTCTCTTGACACATTAGCGACTCTCAAGTGTCGTGAAAATCTCAATGATTCAAGTACGGACACAGGGTACTAGAACGACAGTAAAATCAAATTAGTATCAGTCGACGAGAGTTTTCCAATTTAGTGGAGTCACCCACGATCGGTCATTCATCTCAGTCGAACCGACCTAACTCTAATCTTAATTCGATTTTTAACTGTGCCGTAATGATCTCTAAAGATGAGCACGATCGAGAAGTCGATTTCGGTCGAATCGCAAGTCTATTTGCCTTAAAGCCCTTGATAACTCACCCAACTAGTCTAGTTATCTCGTAAGTGGCCAACTCAGAGAAAAACACTGTAATCGCGTCGATGAAATGCCCAATTTAACCAATCGAAATCAGAGTTTGAAAATCAGGGTGTCACACACTCAAAACAAAGATCTATTCGTACTGTCTGGACAACGCTGACATTGCTATGATGATTTTCCCATAAGATGTCTTCTTTAATCTCTGCATTATCAACACAATCATCCTCAGAACCTTAGCGTTCTGTTTTCAGAAACCTGAAAATCAACCTCTCTCTCATCTGCATTCTCTTATAGAGTCTTATGAATTTCTGAATCTATTCACTGAAGTGATTTGATTCTAATCTGCTCTCTCGGCTCAATTCTGAGGGTAGTAATAAGATTCCAAAGGTGGCCTACCTTAGATTTGAAAACCGAATTTCGAACTTTCTCAAATAAGATACAATCCTTGAGTACCAACTGCACAACTAAGGGCTCTCGACTCAGTGCATTTGCGACTTTGCTCACCTTTCCAGAGTGATACAAAATATCATAGTCATAATCCTTAATGAGTTCCATCCAGCGACGCTGTCTCATATTCAACTCCTTTTGAGAATATACGTACCTGAGACTTTGATGGTCAATGAAGATATGAAATCTCTTTCTATACCGATAGTGCCTCTAAATTTCCAGAACGAATATAACTACTGCAAGTTCTACGATGTGCATCGAATAATTTAATTCACAAGATCTCAACTGACGGGACGCATATGCAATAACTCTATCATGCTGCATCAACAAGCAACCAAATCCTTTAAACGACACATCACTGCAGATCTCATAACTCCCAGGACTAGATGGAATAGTAAGCACAAGTGCGGTAGTCAGCCTCTTCTTAGGCCCCTGAAAACTATGCTCGCACTTATCTGTCCACACGAACTTTTCTTGCTTCCTCAATAGTCTGGTCAACGGCGATGCTAACACTGAAAACCCTTCCATGAAACCTCTGATCTCTGTCACTGTAGTCAATCTCAGCCAACTGTTCACTGCTTTAATCTCGGACGGGGTCTACGGAGATTTCTTCGCCTGAAATCACGTGGCCTAGGAGCGCAACACGAGTCATCCAAAACTCACACTTGCTAAACTTAGCATAAAATTGAAGAGTCCTCAAGGTCTGAAGTATCATCTTCTAATGTCTCTCGTGCTCCTCAGCACTCTTTGAACACACTAGGATAACTTCAATGAACACGATCACGACTGATTCAAATACCCTTAAACATTCTGCTCATTAGACCCAAACAAATAGCTATGGTGTCCATCAAACCACACGGTATTACAATGAACTCATAACTGCCATATCAAGTGCGAGATGCTAACTTCGGTATATCTTTCTTCCCGATCCTCAACTGATGATACCCTGACCTCCAGTCGATCCTGAAGAATATCGATGTACAAATGCAATAAACCGACTTTCTTCTTCACAAATAGAAAAGATGCTCTCCAAGATGATGCATTGGAACATGTGAATCCCCTATTCAACAATTCCTGCATCTGCACCTTCAGTTTTTTTTAACTCAGGTAACACCATTCGGTAATGAGCTTTAAGGACTGGCTCTGCTCCGGGTGTTAATTCAATCATGAACTCAATTTCTCTTTCTGACAACAAACCTGACAATTCCCTAGAAAATGCCCTAGAAAACTCTTGTACCACGATTATAATCTCCATATTCGACTCCTCAACTGACGCATCCATTACAGTTGCCATGCATATTTGGTAACCAACAACCGAACCGTGTCATCTTCGGTGACAAATAACAAGGGTTGAAGTTCCTCTTCAACTTTAGTGATTCAAAACTTTCACACGCTAGCTGAACAAACTGAATTATGTTACTACCATGATTCAAAACAACAGAAAGTTCCTTGGGCCAAACCCTTTCATAAACGACTTCCAAGTCATACTTAAGCAAAGTCTTCGAGTGCAACTATAGTAAGAGATTCACCTTTCTATCACTTTATTATCAATCTGGAAATCCTACAACCTTCACTGAAATTCTGCTGCACTACTCTGATAAAAATGTCTCAAAAACATTCTTCTTCTGATTGATGCATGGTCGATCCCTTCATGCTCCTCTAGCCATCCTAGTGGCATCCTATCCGCCGTAACAGTGCTTACACTCTCCTGAACTTACACGGACAGTTACTAACCTGACGGCCATGTTGGCCACATTCAAAGCATGTTTCCCTTTTTACTCTGACACTAGGCTGTCTCATGTCTCCTTTCCACAGACTCGGCACACAATCGAAGAGTCCTCTACCTCCTATCAAGGAATATCATGCACCCTCCTTTGCACTGGGTCTGTTCCAAGTACCCCACTGAACATCCTGCAGCATGCTTCCTCTGTTCTGTCTTATCAATGACGGTGACAGAAACAGCTATGGTTCCATCTGTCTATACGAACAATCTTTGATTAAATGACTTTACTGGCGACACCTGTAACAAGTTCTTTCCCTTTTACATCACAGGACAGATCCATGTCCTTTCGATGTACACGACGCCCATCAATCAAGTTGAGCACTGACTTTTCAACTCTACTCTTCTGGTTAGGTGAAACGGGGCACCTTTCTTCTGACATCAGCCTTTCTCCCTAATCAATTTCCATCTCTGTCTAAACTGAACCTTGACTTAGATAAAGCGGCTTGATCCTCGATCACAACTCCAGATTGAGCCTCAACAGGCGCGACAACAACAACGGTCACAACACTGGCAACGGTAGAAACAACGGCAACAGCGGCGGCTCGGTCCTGAGCTTACTGACCCCACGAGCTTCCAAGGAACACTAGCGCCTAAACGATCCCATCAAACCTAGGATCGCTTGGTGCTGCTACACTCTCAGTACCGACTTGCGGCGGTACTCTCACACTCGCGCTGGACTAAGCCTGCACTCTACCTCGGGTACCGACTCTTGTCCGCATCCTACCCCGAGGTATAGGTCCTATCGACCTCTTCCAAGGAGTCCTCCACTCCTGGTCACTCATCCTACAGGCTCTTTATAGACACTGTTTTCGATTCCAACATCGTTTGAAATTTGAGTGACCCCACAAACACATTACCAAACAAATATCAACCACATGCATCAACATATTAAAAGCCTTTCCTACTAACTATCCCATGACTCATCGCACCTTATCACTCCATACACAGACCATGCTCTGATACCACTTAAGCGGGGTTGTCACGCCCCGAACCTCGAGCGCGCGCACATCCCACTGCGGTCAATCAAATATGCGACATCCCAGGATACGTCGCCGACCCATTCATTTTTATTACGCATGCGGAAGCGAAACAAATCCCCTGACAACATTTAACTTGGGATAGAAAAGCAGGAAGCAAAACCACAACATATCACTTTCATAATTCAACAGAATTATAAACGTGCCTACACCAAAAGTCTACAAAAGACCGACTCTTAAAAAGGAATTGTCCTACGACCTACAAGTCGACACGTTCTCCAATCTTATGACTTCACCTCTCGCAACTCCTCAAGGCCAACTCAAGCTATCTCGGTCGCTCCGTCCACTGGGGACCTGAAATTTTAATTCCCACAACCGGGATGAGACGATGTCTCTCAAGCAAGTTCAACCCCTAAACCCCTATTAGAAAGAAAATACGCCCCAGTGGCCTAGCCACATCACACGAAGACTTACCTCGCATTAGTCTTCATCTCGCGGTTAGCACAGCTTATATAATTCAACCACGTGCAATTATGATAACCAAACAACCATGGCACAATCACATCATCGAACAATTCAACCACTTGGGTCGTCTCAAAGAATCAATCGACTTGGCCGATTACATGTCATTCTAGCAAATCAATCATTGCTCTCAATCACGGTCCTATAGGAAGGTTTAACACCCAAAGGCAATCACGGCCCCACTCGGCACGACCTTTAATTAGGTGGTTCATCACGGCCTCACTAGGCACGACCTCTCATAGGTGGTCCATCACGGCCTCACTAGGCACGACCTCTCATAGGTGGTTCATCACGGCCTCATTGGGCACGACCTCTAATAGGTGGTCAATCACGGCCCCATTAGGCACGACCTCTCTTAGGTGGTTCATCACGGCCCTATTAGGCACGACCTCTCATAGGTGGTTCATCACGGCCCTACTAGGCACGACCTCCAATCGGTGGTTAATCACGGCCTCACTAGGCACGACCTCTAATAGGTGGTTAATCACGACCAATCTCCCATCAATTCCCACACTTAGGGTTTTCTAAAGAATCCACATAAATCGCAATCACACTCAATTCGCCACAACCAATCATCAATTTCAAAATATAACCACACAGAAATAGCCGACCAAGACGAAATTCCGAGAATTTAGGGTCCCGACAAAATTTTCGGAATTTAATAAATAATTAAATTTATTCCGAAAATTAATTAAATAATAATATCCACATTTTCGTCATCCACACCCAATTTATAATATCCAACCATCAATTTCAAAATCCGAACGCATAGCGCGATCGGCGCGAAATTCTGAGCAATCGGGGTCAAAAATAATTTTTCCGTTTTTTTTTTAAATAATAATTTAATAATTTCGGAATATAATATAATATTATAAATTTCAGAATTTCGAAATCATTAAATAATTCAAAAATAAAACCCTATTATGTCACATCAAGGCTTTATATTAAAAATAAACATACTTAACTTTAAACCAAACACAATTTAACTTAATTAAACACCATAATCTAATCATCAACCAAATAAACTAATCTAACCACCTAAACTTACTTAACTTAGACTAAGCACACTTAGAGCATCATTAACCCTCTAATCAAGATTTAGTGAGTTAAACTCACCGGATTAGCGAGCCGAGCGAACCAAAATGACGAGGACGACGCGAGGATCGACTTTCCTCAAAGCGGGCCGAGCATCCGGGCTCGGGAAGACGGCCAAAACGGCCCACGAAGGGGCTGCCATACCCATTTTCTGCAACTTCCGGTGGCTGCTGGTTGGGGGCGGATCCGGCGGCGATTCGGCGGAGGAACGGCGGAGGAGGACCGGCGGGGCTTGGACGGGTGAGGCGGCGGTGCACGGCGGTCGGAGGTGGGCTAAACCGCGGCTCTAGCTGGCCGAACGGCCTCCCGGAGGCGAAGACGAAGGAGGACGGCGACGAGCGGGCATGGCGACCGGCGAGCGGGCGACGCAGGGCGGCGGCGGCGAACGGCTAGCTTCCGTCGGGCTGCTGCACGCACGAGCTCCCCCCCTCCTTTCCGCCGGTTCAAGCTTGAAGAAGATGAAGATGGAGTCGCACGAGAGAGAGGAAGGAGATGAAGATGAGGAGAGAGAGAGGATGGGACCATTCCCTTTTCTTTTCCTTTTTCTTTAATCCCACAAATGGCCCACCACGACATCATCCTACGTCATCTTCCACTATCTCTTCTCCCACAACATATTTCAATGGGCCCAAATTGATTTCCGCCGGGGTCCATTTCTTTGTACATCAAAGTCTTTAATTTCCAATCGATTATCTTCCAACCGAGTCCAATTAAAATCCACAAAAATCATCCCATGATCCTAATAAGATGTGTGACATACCCGGCTTCCAACTTCTAAATTCAATCCCAATTTTTACGGTTGAATTCAATCTGTACGATTTCAAAGACGCCTAACCTACGGGTAGCTTTCGGGAAATTTTATTGCATCCGACCCGAGGGTGATCGGTCCCCAAGTTTGACGCGTTAAAATCCCTTAATTGCTTCGTCCCATGCGCTGGGCCCTCTCATGAGTGGCCAACTCAGAGAGACGTACTATATGCACAGATGAAATGCCCGACTCAATCAGTTGATAATAGAATTAGAAAAATCGGGATGTCACAAATTTGGTAAAACTATAATAGGTTTACGTTTTTTTGAATAATTTCCGTCATTGTGGTAACTATAAATGAAGTACTGATGTATAGCCACTTTACTGGAATGGAGGTTTGGTTTCGGATTGGTCCCACTGCTCTGCTTCTGTCTCCATCCCCTCCACCACTCATTTCTCCACTTTACCTCTCTCTCTATCTCTCCTCGATTTGTTCTGCTACGGTCTCTCTAGGCAGGAGCTAACCCAGCGATCATCGTGATTTGCCTTTTCTTATGCAAACCTTTGACTGAGCTATGATTGCTTGGGATCGATCCGGTTCAGCCGGCTCGGTTCGGGTTATATCGACTCGGCGGCAGTATCTCGTGACCCCGTACCCAGTTAGTGGATTAGTGTTGGTTACTCCGCTTTTTGGACTAAATTGAATCTGGTCCGGTTTGTACAAACGATCGAGTTAAGAAAGTCTTGCAACAGCTAAAACGATGATTCGAGGAGTTTCCGGAGCGAAGTTGATGGATGGTTTTATGACTGACTGGATCTTTTATTGCGATTTTGTGATTTGAGAGCCCTCTATCATCACCTTGTACGAAATTCGGAACTGCATTCTGCTGTTATGAGGTGCTAATGCTCAGTCGTGTTCGAAGGAAGTTTCATGAATTAGCGGGAAAGCTTCGATGTAACGTTTGGATTGCATTTCGCATTAACTCGGACGACGACACGAATACAATCGACCGGTGACGACAGTTTCTAATCTTAACTTATCAAGAACATTTCAGGAATAGATAGCAAACGTTCATTTCATTTCTGTGAATGATTAAATTCTTGACGTGGGACTCGACGAAACACATTCGGAGTCCAGTGTGCACCTTCCGGGTGTTATTCGACCATTCCTAGTTCTACTGCTTTTCCATCTTCCCGTCTGAACTTCTTGATTCGATTCTCACGATAGAGCTAATAGCTAGGTACCCGATCATTGTTTCAAGCTCTGGAGCCTATAAAGTTGAGAATACACTCCACTGCCTGATCTGATCAGGGTCGAATGGGGACCGATCTCCACGATCTCGCCTTTGTCCATGACGATGATGCTGTCTGATTTGACTATGGTGGAGAGCCGATGTGCTACCGTAATTACGGTGGTCCGGGAGAAGAGGCCACCGTTATTGGACTCGTTTGCCGCCTCCAGAGCACTCACGATACTCCTTTCGGATTCAGCATCGAGGGCGCTTGTGGCTTCGTCCAGGAGCAGCATTGCCGGCTTCTTCAGCAGTGTTCTTGCTATGGCTATTCTTTGCTTTTGTCCCCCAGAAAGTTGGCAGCCCTTCTCCCCGACTAGAGTGTCGTAGCCATCCGGCAAACTGCTGATGAATTCGTGTATGTTGGCTTGCCTCGTCGCCTCCATTATTTCAGCTTCCGAAGCCCCGCAATATCCGTAACAGATGTTCTCTCTGATGGAGGAGCTAAAGAGGATGGGCTCTTGCTGCACAAATCCTATTTGCGTCCTCAACCATCTCAGGTTGTATTCCTTTATGTCCTTCCCATCAATGAGCACCTTTCCTTCGATAGGATCGTAGAACCTCAGCAGAAGGGCCAGAATAGAGGACTTTCCGGCACCACTTGGCCCGACAAGAGCCACCTTCGTCCCAGCTTCAATTTTCAACGTGAAGTTCTTCAGAACGGTAACTTCTGGTCGTGATGGGTACTTGAATTTGACGTTCTGGAACTCAGCAGTTCCTTCGATCCTCCCGTGATGTGTATTTTCCAGCACATCTGGTTCGATTTCAGTTTTTCGGTCGAGGGTCTGGAATGCAGGAGCGAGTATGCTCATGGCCGATAAAACAGTGGGGATCAGCGTCCACAGCTCTGTAATAGAAGGTACCGTGAGAGAGAAAATCTGGTACGATCTTATGCCGTTTTCAAATGTGGCTTGGCCTCTATCGACCAAGACCGCGGTGTACCACAACGCGATTGCATGTGCAATGTTCCATAAGCAAAGAGAGAATCCTTGGATTATTCCATACTTGATACTGGTTCTTCTGCTTTCTTTCATTGGGACTTCCAACGTTAACTTGGCTTTCCTCAGAATTTGCTCTTCATAGCAAAAAGATGCTACAGTTCTTATGTTTGTTGCCGACTCAGAAGTTAGGGAAACGACTTTGCCATATGCTGCAGAAGAGTCACCGGCAAATCCTTTGGCTGACTTGGCTTGAATGAGCCCGCCAATGAAGTGGCAAGGCATCACAGCCCAAGCCACTAGACCCATCCTCCAGTTTACAATCATGCTAACTACTGTAGCAATCAGTATAGAAGCGATGCATTGGACAATGATGGACATGCGATCAGAAATTATCACTTTCACCATGGATGTATCATTGATGATTCGCGAAGTAACCATCCCAATGCTGTTCTCAGGTTTCTCAAACCAAGTGAATTCATTGCGCAGGACACCTGCAAGATTTTAGAACAATCAATGCAAATTGTACTCTATAAATGATTCACACCATGGGCAGAATCTCAAATTCGGAGCTAGTAGATTCTGCATTAAACTGTAAAGGACTCTGCTAGCAAAAAAGAGTGACAGCTACCTGAAAAGAGAGCTTTTCTAAGGTTTGTCATGGCCTTCTCACCGACCACACCAAAGTAGTAATGCTGGAAGATGTGAGAGACTAATGATAGCAAGCCTATTAGGGAGAATGCGATCGAGTACCATCCAACTTCCCGCTTTGCATGTTTATGGTAATATGCTACACCTATTGTTATGATGAAGAACCCAAAAACAGGCTTTGAGATTCCAGAGAAACCGGCTGCAATGGAGCCAATGGCTATCTTGACAAGTTCCGTCCTCCTCAACCCAAACCAGATTCTAAAGAAGTGGACTGCTTCTAATCTTTTCTTGTGCTCCTCTTGCTCAGGATCTTCTCTGAGGCTTTCTTCTATCTCTGTGCCTTTTTCACTTAAAACTCTGCTTTTAGGTGAGCCATGGGGTTGGTCAATTTCATAATCTTGCGGAGATATATCAGTTCTGTCATTCAATTAACATCACGGGCCAGTGAGAACCTGTTTCTTTTTTTTATCAAAATAATTGTCATGCACAAACGGTAGGAAATAATTATTATGAGGCAGCCAACCTTTCATCACGAACGACACTGATGTTTTGCATGTTGAATAAGCTGTTGTAAAATTCGCTGGTATCCAATAGGGTGCTGTGCGTTCCTGTCTCCCTAACCTGTCCATTCTCTACGACTGCAATTTCATCTGCATTAACGATGGTTGACAATCTGTGCGCAATCAAGATCACTGTTCTTCCCTGCATGGCCTTCTCCAATGCCTCTTGAACCAGCTTCTCAGATTGCGAATCAAGAGCACTTGTAGCCTCATCGAGCAGAAGTATTGGAGGATTCTTGAGAACAGCTCTGGCTATTGCAATTCTTTGTTTTTGTCCCCCTGACAGCTGGAAGCCCCTCTGCCCCACCTAGTCCATCATCATGGCGCCAAAATTTAACTTAGGATCCTTGTTTTTTGTCTAATGAGAGCTTGCGAACTTTCAGAAGAGACATCGTTTATTTACATCTGTTGCTAGGAGATTGCATATTACCTCTGTCGAGTACTTATCTGGAAGCTGTGAAATGAAATTATGTGCATTTGCCATCATTGCTGCATTCTCTATTTGTTGGTCATCTGCATCCAAATTTCCTACTTTAAGGTTGTCCTTGATAGTGCCTGCAAACAGTGATGGTTCTTGGGAAACTGCTCCAATATTTTGGCGGAGGCACTTCAAATCAAGATCCTTGATGTTATGTTTATCTATGAGAATGACCCCTGAAAACATGCAATATTACCCAATCATCAGCAACCTATGCAATATTATTCAATCATCAGAAATCTTTTTGTGCAAAAAGTGTATAAGCAATAGAAGCATGAAACCTTGGGAATAATAAAGAGAGGATAACAAATTTCAGCTCAAGAGCATGGAGGATAAAGGTTTTAGACCTTTTGATGGATCGTAGAATCTTGCAACTAGGGATATGACTGTGCTTTTCCCACACCCACTGCTACCAACTAACGCCACCGTCTTTCCTGCTGGAATTGACAGCGTAAAACCTTGAAGAATCACCTTATCTTCTCGGGATGGGTAAGCAAAGTGAATGTTCCTTATGTCAATGTTTCCCTCGATTTCCTTCAATACGATCCCCCCTGAAGCGTTGCTAATAGTTGGTTGTCTCCGGATCACCTTGAAAACTTCATTTCCTGCTGCTTTTGCTTGGTTAAATACTTGCATGTCTGGGGCAGCATAAGTGATTGAGCTGGAATGCAAAAGAAGTCACGGTCCATAATTAAGGTTATATCTTCTTCACTTCATTATATGAAGATTCTTAAAGGCATCTGATATCTTCTTAAGAGGCTCAAAATGAAATGCATCACACACGCATTCACACAAAACTTTAGAGAACCCAAGTAGGACGATGTTATTTCTCATGTTATGTGCAGATTAACTAGCTTGATGATCATCATTGGATTGCTCATCTAGTCGCTGTAAGACAAAACAATCTCATCCAAAAACTCTAACAAGAAAGGTAAACTTTTCTTACATAGCTCCAAAGAGGATGCTCATGACTGCTGCTATGACGTTCCCTCCACTAGATCTTCCGGCAGTGACCACGATTGCTCCGATCCATATGATTAGTGCCCAAGAGGAGTTGGTCACTGCTTGAAACATTCCTGTTCCAACTCCCTTAATCAGTGCCTCTCCTCTGCTAATGACAGACTGCTTGTCCATGCAGTCTGAGAATGACTTGATGGCGCCATCCTCTCCGACAAATGCAAAGACCGTTTTTATATGAGATATGGTCTGTACGTTGTCAAACATTAACCCATAAATTTCCAGATGATTCCGCTTTTCTTAGATATTTTATAACTAAAAAAAATAAAACGTGAAGTTTTTTCACCTGTTCCACAACAGTAGTAGCTTCGGATAGGTAAATCATTTTGGCAGCTGAGATGGCATTCATTTTCTTGGTGTAGGTGGCTCCAATCAGTAGAATCAAGGGAACTACAAACAAGGTGACCAGTGAAACTTCCCAACTGCAAATGAAGGCAATCAAGACTCCAGAAAAGAATGTGGCGAAGCACGAAAGGAAATGCCCCAGCTGCTAGCAAAAAGTTATGTTAGCATGATCGGCAAACTTTGGTGGGGAAATCTAAAGAGCAGTCAACTTGAGGGAAAGATTGCTACCTTCTCTCCGATAGCATCCTGGATTACGCTCATGTGAGTACTTATTCCCGCAATGACTTTTCCACTCGACAATTCAGTATCAAAAGCTCCAATCTCCTGTCTGAGGACCGATCTCAGGAATTCTAATCTAATCCGTGCTGTTTGTCTTTCGCTCGCGTACATCCAGCATCCAATCTCTGCAGAAAATTGGAAGCCATGCGAATGCTTTGTTACTGCGTACTTTCTATACTATTAGTTTTCTCTCCTGTAGTTAATCCAGTCCTTCTTGCTAACTTTATCGGTAGTAGTCCAATATGATAAATGATTATATGATACTTCCGATCCCACAAAACTGGATGCGATGTTCGGGAGTGGCACACAAAAATAAGCAATCTCTATTGGAGCCTCGGAAACAGTGACTTTCGAACAGCAATTAGGTGCGAAACAAGTGTGCATGTCAACAAAAAACTGTTCTGCGATCTAGTAAAAACATATGCATCGCCATCATCTTAGTAAACCAAAAGAAGCCAACCTAGGATTCCAGCAGGGAAGGTTGCAATGGCCATGTACCACACATATGGAACAACCTGAAAGAGGTAAGAAGAAAAACACGAATGAGAAGCTCCACTGACACTCTGTGTGAATCATCCATAATTAGTAAGTTGGTACTCAAGGTGCGCTATGAATAAATATAGCCACCAGTTGACAGTAAGCTAGGAATTCAAGCGAAGTGCAGTTATCTACCTTTTTCAGAGCATGAACAATGCCATCTTTGTTGTCGATATGACTTCCGAAAGCATCGAGTGCTTTGCCGAGCAGCAAATATCCAACTGGTTGAGCCATCCCATGGACGACAGATCCTATGGTCCCTAGAGCCATTAAAATCCAATCGAGCGTGTCTGCATACTTCAAAAGCTTATAAAATGGCAAGCCTGTCGGGTCACTCTTCTTCTTCACGTCCTCCAGTACTTCTGTTTCCTTCCTCTCCACCTGCATGGGCTGTTCCGGCTGGGTAGACGTCTGCACCATTTTTATTTTTTCGCATGCGGAGAGGACTGAGTGATGTGTTGAGAAAGGACGCAGTCTCTTGAAGATTATATATAATTTATGAATACTATGCTTTGCGAGGAATATATGGAGCATATCCTTTGAGCTTCGGGAAAAAAAAAAGCGGGGAATTCTTTTCCTTCTCAGCATTTACGTTGATGTTTATGAGCCTGCTGCCACAGACAAGACATACAGAAACAGACATTGTCTGAGCAAGCAATTCTTAGTCTTATTACCGTAGATTAATCGCATTCTGGTCTAAGAATACTCCGTATACACCAAAAGTGCTGATTTATAAAAAACTATACCGAATCAACAAATGCCAGAAAGTTCAGCATTGCTCGTGGAGATTCTTTGGGGCGTATATTTTCCTCAAAACATCGTGCATGTCCATTTAGGAAACATCTCACAAGATGTCTAACTAGCTAGCTGGAGTCTGTCCGTCTTGCGATATCCTTAGATGCACGACGGACATGTTTTTTCCATTGCTCGGGGACTCACCAACCTAGAAGTATCTTGGGTTTAAGCTCTTGTTAAAGCTGTTCACATTTACTGCATAGGGACTCGTTTTGCTCAGCATTTGTCACTTCTCTAACTCATTCCTCATCTAATCTCATATCTATCCTGGTCTGTGATTATTTGTTCTGCTCAAACCCGTAAGTTGGTGATCTAAGGAGTAGGAAACCCATTTCCCTCAGCTTTTCTCATCCCCTTCTCTCTCTATTTCGGCGAGAAAATATTTAGCAGTTCTCTCACTGTGATGGTTGCAACCGTACGCCAAAATCAATTCCATTGTTGGGTTGATTTTTAGTAAAGTTGGGTTCTCGGGGATCAAGCTTACGGTCCATTCATCCTCGAAAAGAATGCGATATTCCTCCACTCGATGCTGGGGAGACGTTGTGATCGGACAACGTCCCTGTCCGGCAGTTAAACTAATGACATCATTAGACGGCAGTTTCTCTTGTTCCATCTATGGTGGATTAGGATACTCTGATTTGACGCATTCAAGGTTCTGTTTCAGCGAAATGCAAATAAATATGAATTATGAAACGACCAAGACTTGGCCAACGAAGTAGCTTGTAGAATTGATATTAGTTTTCTCTGAGATGGCAATAAAAAAGAAAAAAAAAGGAATAGAGCCGCATATGCCGGTTTCGAATTACCTGGGGATGATATATCTCTACCTATTGCATCATCACAATGACTCTTGTTCTCTTAACGTGGATGCAACAGACCTTCCTTGCTTTTCTGCATGGTCAGTATGGAAGTTTCAAGGCTCTCAGATCAGCTAAGAAGCTATCATTGGTACTGGGGTTGAAATGATTCGCGCTCGATTTTGAAAGGGAAGTTTGCATGTCGGATATTCGGTTCGTTACTCAATACGCTCAATATGCATGATGATTCGACAGGATATGCTTGACAGTGACCAAAATTTTTTATATGTGTGACAGTGACCAAAATTTTTATTATCTCGAACCCCATCTGAGCCTTTGTAACCATCAATACATAGTCAAACGAAGCGCCTAGGCCGCTGGAAAAGGATGAAGTAGATGACATATTTTTACTCGACATGTTTTCCTGTCCATCATGAAGAGCGACTGCAACCTTTCACCGAATCATTGCAGAAGGTCGGGGATCGGTCTCTTCATTTAGGGAACTTCGACATTTACCATGAAGTTTTACCAATCGCTATTTACCCAGTAGGATATGAGCTGTGAATTGATCGCCCATGTTTTGTCCTTGTTGCTAGCTAGCTAGCAACTCTTTCCATTCGCTCGTGATCAAAACTCTTGTTTAGTCCAGTTTATAGCATATACAGACTAGAAAACGAATCCAGACCTCTCTCCTTCATCTCTAACTCAACCACCACAATTTTTTTTTTCAGCCAAAGAGAGAAAAACAAAAAACAAAAAGGGGGAGAACTCACGGAAATTTTGTAAATGTTTAGCATGTGTCTACAAATGTGAAAATTTGTTAAATTTTCTCCATAAATATCTTTCCAGCTTTATTAATTAATGGGGAATTCTATGGTCTAGTCCAACAACATATGGAATTGATCTTATATATAATCAGACAGTCGGATCAAAAGGAAAAATAAAATAAAATTCAACTATGAATTATTTTGAAAAGATAGTAACTTAAGAATATTTAAGGAAAATTAATGATTGCTTCGTTCATTTCACGAAATAACTTCCAGAAAAATGTTTTTCAGATTTTCCAATATTCGTTTAACGGAGATTCAGCTTAGGAAAACGTTTTCCGCTATTGAAAAAAACACTTTCAAAAATGAGAAAAATATTTTCCATTTCTTAGAAATAGAAAACATTTTCTACAACTTCTTCCACCTCACTTTCTTTCACTAAATACATTTTCCTTTTTATTATTATGTTTTCTTTTTCTTTTTATTTTTTAAAATTAATTTTTTTTCTTTCCTTTTCTTTTTCTTCTTCCTTGGCTGATCATCGGTCTTGGTGGCAGCCGACGCTTGGCCATAGCCTAGCTTGAGCCTCGTCGTAGACTGATAAGCTCGAGCTCACTCGAGGCTAGATTTGGCAAGGGCAAGGCTTGAGCTTGCCGGCCTTGGTGGAGCTTAGGCTTACCTAGATCGACAGAGCTCGAGCTCAAGCTTGCTTGTATCTAGTGAGCTTTGAGCTTGCCAATTTTAGTGGAGCTTGGGCTCGCCTGGATTGGCCAAGCCTTGAGCTTGTCGATATGTGTCTTGGTTGATTTCTGAGCAGCCGGCCATTGTCGAGGTAGGCATTGGCAGAGGAGGAAAGATGAAGAGGAAGGAAAAGAAAAAGGAAAAAGGAAAAAGGAAAAGGAAAAAGGAAAAGGAAAGAAGAAAGAAAAAAAAAAAAAATAATTTTTAAAAATAATATAAAAAATAAAATAAAATTTTTTGGTCAACTAAAAAAATAAAAATTCAATTTTTGGTAATTATTTCCATAAAATTAAATAAGATACCGAACGATGGAATATATATTTTAATTCATTTTCGGGTTTCAAATACCAAATAAAAAAGATCGTCATTTTCTTGTAAAATAGCTTCCTAAAACATTTTCCAGAAACGTGATATTTTCCACGAAACAAATAAAGTCTAGATTGCCAACTTTATTGTTTTTTTCCCCATTGCCTAGGTCACGGTTGATTAAGGAATTATGATATACAAGGACAATTACAATCATGGAGGTATGTCATTAAGAATAAGGAAAAAAAGATTTATCAATATATATCATTTTAATAACACTAAAGATGAACAAAGAATTCTCAAATCATTCTTGAATCACATTTCATTTATGCACATCTTCGAGAAAAAGGCTTGATCTCAATGCATGCAACATTTATGACAATATACCGCTATATAAGAAAATGCATACATTGTGTCGCATTCAAAAATACAATTTTAAAATTACAAAAGCTAAGGTTTATTATAGATAGAATAAACATGTGAAAATTATCATTTTATTAAGATTTTTTAACATCTATATGATGGAAAAACAAAACATTTTCAAACATATCAGATCGAATTTCCAATAATTGAAAAATGAACTCGCATGGACTTTTCCCTCATCTTGGGAGTCGAATTCTAATCTTTTAATCTATGTTCCTCATTTCCAACCCCTAGCCATTGGGCCGGGCCGTGGCATAGTTTGCTCCGACCTCCCTGCACGCGGCCGCGTCTGGTGGCTTTGGGTGGAGCCGAGGTGGATTGAACTTCAGATTCGTCGTCGCGGTGCGCAAAGTCTCCCTCGGTCGCTTGTCCCGTACTCTTCGACCTGCTTCGACGTTTCCGTCGACCATTCCCACGCTTTTGCTTGTCTCGCATGTCTCGTTTTCTGGTCGCTACACCCCAAATCATTCACTTCCACACGATCAGCTTTAAAGTCAGTTTTTTTTTTCCCTTTCTCTCATCATAATCATCATCTCGGGAAACAGAGCAACCTAGAGTGTTCCTCTCATCCCAATCTTTCTTCCTTCTACATCTCATCACTAAACGCGAAGACTCGCTTTGATCGATTCGTGCTCTCAGCCATTGCATAACCAATGCACAAATATCAGCTCCTCCTCCTCCTCCTCCATTGTTGTTTTAGCATCGCCGCCCAGAAAAATGAGTGCACTACCTTTTGCAGCTAGGTCAACATAAGGCCCCCGTTTCAATTGAAGGGCGAAAAGGGTTGCGGCGACCAAAACTATGAGCTGACCTGCAGAAATAACCGCACCATTCTGGATTTGTACTCGAGGGAGTACTATGTACAGTACATCAACTACATCAACTTCACGATTAGGCTCGCCGATGTTGGGCTGCAAAAGGGCGACTACTCGTCTCTTTCTCACCACTCTTTGTCATGCAGTGACATTATCCAAGACTCTGGCGATTGTGGACTGCATGGAGGTCGTCAATTCTCAGTTTTACATTGACTCTTCATCATGCCTCAATGAAATCAAGTTTTCAGATTCCTCTAGTACGAGAAGGCGAGGGTACGCTACAGTCGATGTGAATGTCTCGTACGTGGAAGCTACATGCACTATAGAGCATATGGCAATGATACCTTGGTGGGTTGATGGCAATTGCCTCTGGACGGAATTGTAATTGGTGCAACATCAGCGACACGTACAAAATTCACTGCGCAAACAAGAAAAGTAAGGGCCTTTGAGTTTGTTCTGTTTCTTAAAAAGCAAAAAAATAAGAAGAATTTCGAGATATATATGTTCAAAGTCTCTAAAAATTAAGCTCGCTCGTCTACATATCTTTGCAGAGCCCGTGTGATTTGAAAATGCCCATTAAGATAAAGTAGTTAGGTAAATGCTGTTGTGGTATTTTGTACCTATAATAATAGATAATTAATTATTTAATTCGAATTCTGCCAACAATTCTTAGTGGGTTGAACCGATATACTAACTGCTTGATGATGATCCAAACAAGTGTCTCTTAAATTCCTTCAGCCTCTATTTGTCATGTATTCAACCTCTACATCTCTTGCAGGTTACCACTTGTTTATCGGCTAGGTAATTCAAATGCCCTGGCAACATGGCATCGGTAACATTACTACAATCTTCTCATTGTGAAATTGATTTTAAGTTACTTAATGCAAACATTTAACACACCCACAATTTTCTTGCACTTATCCCAATGTACAACGCCGTTCGTAGTTCTGAAATTCGTCTTGGGAGCCCCATGGGTGATGATCTTGCTCCTATATGTACGGAGGAGAAAGACACTTAGCAATGGTTCAAAATGTTGAAGAATTTTTGCAATCTAACAATAACTCCTTGCCGATAGGATACTCTTACTCGGAATTCAAGAAAATCATAGGCGGTCTTAAGGACAAACTAGGTGAGGGAGGGTATGGTTCTGTGTTCAAAGGAAGACTCTGGAGTGGCTGTGAGGTGGCAGTGAAGATTCTAAAAAAGGGGGAATTGGACAGGCAGGACTTCATAAGTGAAGTGGCTACAATTGGAATAATTCATCATATTAATGTGGTTGAGTTCATTGGTTTTTGCTTTGATGGCTCAAAACAAGCTCTTGTCTATGATTTCATGCACAATGGGTCTTTAGATAAGCACATTTTTTTCACAAGGACAAGGGATGTCTCTTGATTGCAAGAAATTGTACGAGATTGCTCTGGGAATAGCTAGAAGGATTGAGTATCTTCATTGAGGATGCGACATGCAAATTTTGCACTTTGATATTAAACTTGACAACATTCTTCTTGACAAGGATTTCACCCCAAAAGTTTCCGGTTTTGGGCTCACGAGATTGTATCACATGGAGTACAATATCGTGTCTCTAATTGCTGCAAGAGGAACCTTGGGATATATGGCTCCAGAGTTGGTCTACAAGAATCTTAGGGATGTCTCTTACAAAGCCGATGTCTATAGTTTTGGCAAATTGTTGATGGAAATGGCCACTAGAAGGAAGAATGAGGACAAGGTTATGGGTTCGAGTCACACTTACTTTCCTTTATGGGTTCATGAACAACTTAGTAAAGGATTGGAGATTCCAGTGGAATATATTAGGGAGGAGGATAGGAGAATAGTAAAGAAGATGATAATAGTTGCTTTATAGTGTATACAATGGATTCCAAGTGAGCGCCATTGATGTGCAAAGTCTTGGAAATGTTGGAAGGGGATGTACATGATCTACAAATATCTCCCAAGCCACTCTTCTATCCACCAGAGGTAGAAATGTCAACAAGGGAGTAGGGAACTTGGACTGACCAAGGCAATAATACTATGTCTACTTCATCAACTAGCGCAATAACTTGTGAAGATTCTCTTGAGTATACTAGTAATAGTGTTCCACAAGTATAGAGACGTGTCAAAACCAATCGATCCAGCGACACACGTGATAGATAGAAGTTGATCACATTGACGATGTTCCTTTGTGCATCTCCCTTCATGGCCATCATCAAATTGTATATGTTTATGAATATGCTTATAAATCTCAATTATGACTATATCATCTTTGGTATTTTCATATTAATTTTTTTATTAATTATAATTTGGACTTTCTCCATTTCAAAAGCTAGAGACGACTTTCAGCGTGATATATCAAGTGCGAGTTTGGGTTTCGAAGTCTTTGCACAGATAGTGGAGATTTTATCAACTTTTTATTTTACCGAAAATTAGTTAAAAATCAAAGAACGCAATACCAAGTGATATCAAAAGACGACCTCTCCCTTAATAGAAGAGATCAATAAAATTCTTATTTCTTTTTACTAGGTTGCTAAGGTTATTTAGTGGTAAATGTGCACCTGAGAATGATGAAAGTTCCTCTTTTCAGATTAGTTAGTTATTTTGGATCGTGTTCCATCTCGCAGCTTGTCACTTGAAATTGACATCGGTCGCATACTTCAATCTTCTCATCATGAAATCAATCAATTTCGCTAAATGATAACATTCAGCCTTATCATTTCGTATGTTTACCAAAGAGTACAGGTGCAATAAGCTTAATTAAATTCGTCTGAGGAGACCCATGTGTGGTGATACTGTTTATACGCAAATGGAGAAGGAGACAATTAGCGATGGACGAATACATTCAAGAGTTTTTGCAATCTAACAACTGTTAAGCCATCAAGAAGATCCACCAGCGGCCGTTAGCATGTACCGACAAAGTTAAATTTTGTTAAATTTTCTCCATTAATCTTTTCCCAGCTCTATTGTTAAATTTTGTTTCATTTTATTCCCAGGGAGAAATCTTGAATTTTATTAGAATTAAATCGGTTCAATAATTAATGGGAAATTCTATGGTGTAGTCCAACAACTTAGGTAATCAATCTTGTATGTAATTGGGACTGTTGGATCAAAAGGAAAAAAAAAATCAGCCGTGGATTATTTTGAAAAGATATTAGATTGCGAATATTTAAGGAACTAATGACTATAAGATTGCCAACTTTATTTTTTCTCCATTGTTTATTTTATCGTTGGTTAAGGAAAATTACAACATAGGAGCATAATTACTTATTGATAAGACCGTTGAGTTAATAAGCTATGAAAAAATGTTACAGTTATGGAGTTATGCCACTAACAATAGGAAAAAAAAAAGATTTACTGATATATATATATCATTTATTTAACAACACTAAAGATGAACAAAGAATCCTAAAATCATACTAATATCACATTTGATTTATGCATGTCCTCAAGAAGAGGTTTGACCTCCAAGTGTACATGACATTATACTAGTACATGAGAGTAGGGATACATCATGTCACATCTAAAATGCAATTTTAAAATTCGAAAAGTTGAGGTTTTGTTGTAGATAGAATAAACATGAGAAAATTATTATTTTACTAAGAACGTCTACATGATGAAAATGTAAAATATTTTCAAACTAATCTGGGCAAATTTCTAATAATTAGAAAATGAACTCACATAAACTTTTCGGTCTTATCTCAAGAGTCGAACTCTGATCTTCTAGTCTACACCCCTCACCCCAATCCTTAGCCATTAAGCCGGGCCGCGCCAAGTTTTGGTCTGCGCTCGCTGCGCGGCTGTGTTGGGTGGCCCGGGCTGGGGCAAAGTCAATTGAACTTCAGATTCGTGCTGTGTATGGAGTCTCCCTTGGGTGCCCGTCTGGTACGTCGACCGGCCTTGACTTTTCAGCCGGCCATTCCCAAACTTTTGCTTGTCAAATACGTCTCATTTTGTGGTCGCAACACCCCAAATCATTCACTTCCACACAATTAGTCTGTCGTTGGAGATTTTTCCTTCTCCCATTATTATTTTGAGAGACAGAGCAACTAAAATTATTCCTCTCATCTTTCTTTCTTCTACATCTCAACACTCAACACTCAAGACTTGCTCGATTGATTCGTGCTTCCTGAGATTGCATAACCAATGCATAAAGATCAACTCCTTGTTCTTCTTCTTCTTCATTGATCTTTTAGCATCGTCCTCGAGAATAATTAATGCACCACCTCTTGCAGCGAAGTCAACATATGCTGCTTGTTTCAATTGAAAGGCAACTCAAAAGGTTGCGATGACTATAATTATGAGTTGGCCTACATAAATAACCACACCATTTTGGATTTGTACTTGAGCAAATACTTTGTACGGTGCATCGACTACACCAACTTAACAATTAGGATTACTGAGGAAAAAGTGTTGAAATAGTTATAAACCTATTATATTTGTGTTAATTTAATTCAAACATTTTAAACTAATGCAAATTTAATCTTAAACCTTATAACTTGGTATTTTAATTTTCTATTTCTTTTTTTTTTTTTTCATCTGATTTATATATTTATTTATTTAAATTTAAAGGGTGAAAGCTATCATGAAGGCCACACCGTTACTCTCATTTAAAGGAGTAACGTTGCTGTCATCTTCTTATTTTCTAAAGTCAAATTCATCAGTAGTCAAGTAGAGTTGTTAGTGCCGTGACGTGCAGGTGTTGTCCAAGGAGAAGACATCGTGCGTAGAGGGAAGTTTCATGAAGGCTTTTTCGTGGAAATTCTATGGCACTAGGAATTTCCCACGCCCCATTAACCCCAGAAGACTTGTCGCTTCAAGAAGACTTTGACTTTGACCTTTTAGGAGTTGGAGAACTCTCCACCACCAATAAACTCACTAGCAACTAAATTGCAAGATGAGGATGGCATGGCATTTGATTTGTTACATTTTCAAGATAGTATGAAATCTTTACATGGGCAACGTGCCTAAAATGTACCAGGACAAATGGAACGGCATATGTCATGTTACATCTAAAAAAGAATTCAAAATTAGAAAAGTTGGGATTCATAAGTAAAAAACAATAATCATGGGAGAAACACTGGGCTGGGTTCACTCTGAGCTTGCCACATCGGATTGGGCCGGGCCTGTTCGACGTTGATTGTAGTTTAGATTCGTCGCGGTGCACAAATTGGCCCCTTGTGCTTGTGCCGTGCATTGACCGGCTTTTGACTTTTCAGCCGACCATCCCCACACTGTTGCTTTCCTTGCACGTCCCAAATTTTGTGGTCGCTAGGACACAGTCGCTCGCCTCCACACAATTGAGTCTGGAGTCGGAGATTTTTCCTTCTCTCGATATTACTTCAAGAATAGTTTTTGAAGTAATGGAGACGGAGACATTTGGCAATGGATGAAAACATGGAATAGTTTTTGCATATTTGTTATTTGAATAAAGTGGGTTATAAAATATAGAATGGGATCGAAGTTGAGAAAAATTGATGGAAACACAACAAAATGCACTACTATTATAAAGTGTGAGGTGTTTCTCCTCTTTTCATATTTCCAAATTATCCATTTCAATTGTGAGAAGTCATGTCTAAAATTCAAACTTCTCAAATTTTTAATGATCTTTTCTTTATAGTTTCTTTGTTGTTGTTGTTGTTATTATTATTATGTGTTTCCCTAAGAGTATTCCTTATTTCATGTCGAGAAATTTTAAATGATCACACGAAAGACATTGCCCATAATAGATTGTTGTGTTATGCATGATTAACATAAAAAAAAAAAAAAATTAGTCTCCTTCTTTTTCATCATCCTCTTCTAAATTAAATATATATATATATATTTTTTATATCAGGGATCCGAACACCTTACGGTGCTTCATGGCCACCGCCGGTCTGATCGGCCTAACGGAGACCACCAACTATACCTGAAGGGAGGTTAGCACATGACCCACTATCTTAAGACTTGTATGGCAACGCGAAGATTCGACCTTTTGACCTCTGCGTAAAGTCTAGTCAGCCTCCTCTACCAATGTATCTACCCATCGGTGGGTTCATTTCTTTAGTAAAACTCATAGTTGAATAAAAAATCCTTCAATTATCAATTAATCACATTTTATTTTTGCACATCTTCAAGAAAAGAGCTTTGCTAACATAACAATTTTTTTATCACTACGAGAATAATAGTATATTGTGAGTTACAAATTCTCAAATGATTAGACTACATAATAATTTATAATAATTTATTATTCATTTTTTGTGATCCAAAATAAGCTATTAATATCACGATAAATTAAGAATACTTATATAAGCATTTCTTCTCTAGAAAAACATGCAACGCACATGACATTGTATGGTACGAATGGAAATGCGAGAATTAAGTTACATCCGAAAATGCAATTGCAAAATTAGAAAAGTTGAGGTCTGAAGTAAAGAAGAATAGACAAGGACAAAATCATTATTTTAAAAAGATTTTTTTTTTAACACCTTGAAGATAAAAAAAAGAAAAAAGAAAAAATATGTTTAAATCAAATGCATCACACGAGTCTTCAGTTACAAAAGCAAGTCAGGCTGATCGTGTGCTAAAATCTGCTAAAGATTATGAGAACGTCTATACGTGTCATTTTCTGACAAAAAAGTAAAAAACGACTTCACGCGTAAAAAAGGACTCCATGCGTCATTAAACTTTATGACAAAAAAGTAAAAAAAGACTTCTCGCGTAAAAACAGACTTCACGCGTCATTGAACTTTCTTTTTGGCGACCATTCCCACTGCTTTCCGAGTCTGATGCGTCCATTTGTTTGTCGCTATACCTCGTAAGTCACTCGCTTCCTCCACACTCAGAGGAGTCGTCGGAGATATTTCCTGCTCTCTTCATCGTTTTAAGGAGGGAGCAACTCATGGTATTCCTCTCGTCTTTGTCTATCTCTCCTTTACATATCGACCCTAAATACTAGATCTGCTTAACCACCGTGCTCTCCGCTACTGCATAAGCTATGTACCAAGATCAACCTCTTCTTCTCCTCCTCCTCCTCCTTCTACATCGGTCTTTTAGCATTGCCATCGAAAATAACAACTGCACAACCTCTTGCGGTGAAGTCACAAACATAAAGTACCCATTTCGGTTGATGGGAGACCCGAATGTTTGCGGCCACGGTAATTTTGAGCTAGCCTGCATAGATAACCGCACCATTCTGGATTTTAACTCGGGCAAGTACTTTGTACACAACATCGACTACACCAACCAAACGATTAGGGTCGCTGATGTCAAGCTGCAGAAGGGCAATTGCTCATCCCTTCCTCTCCAGTCTTTATGGTTCCTTTATGAACGGCCCATGTATACTCCTTCTACATTGAAGGATGTTTCGATTGTGAGTTGTGTGAAGGCCGTGGATTTTCCATTTTACATTAATGCTTCATCATGCCTTGATGGGGTTCCATTACTTAATTCCTCTGGTGCGAGAAGGCGAGTGTATGCCTTGGTCAATGCAAATGTCTCATCTATGGAAACCGCATGCACTATAGAGTTTATGGTAAAGCTGTCACAGTGGGTTGATGAATCTGATCTTCGTTCCTATGCGCAAATTCACGACCATATGGTTTATGGATTCGAGCTTTCATGGTCGTATCCATATACAGGTAAGGACTTTTGAGCTTGTTCAATTTCTTATAAAGAATAGCAAGGATGTCGTAACTTTTATACGATTCTCATTTAAGTGTTATCACTTTTTTTCTTTTATTTATTTATTTATTTATTTAAGTGCCACATTGAAGTAAAATCGATCATTTAAATGTTGTTTTTGACAAATCGTTCTACTAAATTTTTTATTAATTTTTCATTTCGACGTGGATTCTTTTTATTTAATTGTCCAAATCAACGATGGCAATGTCAAATAGGACGATCGGCATTCATGTTGGATTTTCTGACGAGACAAATCACTAATGACTTTTAAATGATCGAATTCAAATTTGTGACACTCAAGTGAATAAAAAAAAAAATGTTATGACACTCAGTAAGCGTCGTACGAAAGTTATGAAGACTTTTTAATGTACTTATCCCAAAATATTGTTAGGCTATATTTGGTCAAAGACATGTGAAATGGAGCTAAGATCATGTAGCTAGTTCGATGTTGTTGTGGTATTTTATAAGTACAACAACGAATACATTTTTATTCATTTATTAATTTAAATAATTAGAATTCCACCAGTAAATCTTAGTGGATTGAACTTGATATACTCAAATATCATTGTTTGATTATGATCTAAATAAGTGTCTTTTATTTTCTTCAGATTTCACTTGTTACATATTCTATCTCTTTTGCAGATATCGTCTATGTCCTCGCCCTTCTCCGGGGTATTGTACAGTACTCGATCGTTCCCATCGGTAAACATCAATACAATCTTCATTGTGAAATTAAGTTAGTGTTCCTAAATAAAAACATTCAACACAAGCACAAATTTGTTATTCATATAACAATAAATACATTATCTATTCAATTGTTTATCTATTTAGTTCAAATTTTGCCCACAAATCTTAGTGGACTGAACCGATATACACATGGCTTGATTATGGTCTAAATAAGTGTCTTTTAAATGTTCTTCAGTTTTCATTTATTACAAACTCAATCTCAGCTGGGGAATACCGAGCGACCCTTACCTTGAACCTTACCTTGATGCGAGGCTCCTGCTCTTTGGCATCGGTAACATTACTATTATGTCTCATTGTAAAATTGACTTTGAATTTCTAAATGCAAACATTTAACACATTCACAAATTGGCTATAAAAAATACAGTGCTTGAGTGCATGGTTGTGAAATTCATCTTGGGGGCCCCATGCGTGATGATGTTACTAATACGCAAATGGAAGAGAAGACACTTAGCAATTGATCAAAATGTTGAAGAATTTTTGCAATCTAACAATAACTTCTTGCCAATAAGGTATTCTTACTCGGATATCAAGAAAATCACGAGTGGCCTTAAGGATAAACTAGGTGAGGGAGGGTACGGGTCCGTGTTCAAAGGAAGACTCCGGAGCGGCCGTGAGGTGGCAGTCAAGATTCTAAAGAAGGGAAAAACGAATGGGCAGGACTTCATCAGTGAAGTAGCTACCATTGGCAGAATTCATCATGTTAATGTTGTTGGACTCATTGGTTATTGCTTTGAGGGCTCTAAACAAGCTCTTGTCTACGATTTCATGCACAATGGATCTTTGGATAAGCACATTTTCTCACAAGGACAACGGATTTCTCTTGGATGCAAGGAAGTGTATGGGATTGCTCTCGGAGTGGCTAGAGGGATTGAATATCTTCATCGAGGATGCGATATCCAAATTTTACACTTTGATATTAAGCCTCATAACATTCTTTTGGACAAAGATTTCACCCCAAAAGTTTCTGACTTTGGGCTTGCAAGATTGTATCCCACAGATTACAACACCGTGTCTTTGACTGCCGCAAGAGGAACCTTAGGATACATGGCTCCAGAGCTCGTCTTCAAGAACCTTGGAGGCATCTCTTACAAAGCCGATATCTATAGTTTCGGAAAATTGTTGATGGAAATGGCCACTAGAAGGAAGAATGAGGACAAGGTTACAGGGTGTTCGAGTCACACTTACCTTCCTTTATGGGTTCATGACCAACTTAGTAAAGAATTGGAAATTCCAGTGGAAGTTAGTGAGGACGAGAGGAAAATAATAAAGAAGATGATAATAGCTGCTCTTTGGTGCATACAATGGAATCCTAACGATCGGCCTTCAATGCAGAAAGTCTTGAAAATGCTGGAAGGAGAAGTAGATGATCTACAAATATCTCCCAAGCCACTCTTTTATGAAACGGAAATGTCAAGAAGGGATGATGGAACTTGGACCGACGAAGGCAATAATACCATATCCACTACATCAACTAGTGCAATAACTTACGAAGATTCTCATCTTGAGTGTACTAGTATTAGTATTACACAAGCATAGACACATATCAAAACCATTTGATCTGGTCACATATGTGGCGAATTGAAACATGGTATTGATGATGCTTCATGTCCCTTTCTTGGCCATCATTATATTATAGATGTTTATGACTATATTTATGATCTTAATTGCACCCAATTCATCTTTTAGCATTATCATATTGAAGATGTCATTGGTTATAGTTTGGACTCTTGAATCCAATAGAAAATCTAGTGACTACTTTCAGCATAGTGCTATGAAGAGCAAGTTTGGGTTTCAGAGTCTTTGCTTGAAAGTCTAGTCAGCACAGAACCTGCCTTATGCATGGCTTAACAACACTTCGCTGATCGCTGTGTATGTATTGCTTCATTGCATACCACTCGTCGCTACAAATAATGTTGAAAATGATGGATGAAGAGGGATACAGGGCGAAATGACAAAATGTCCAGGGGACCAAATCCAAAATAACAGAAAGGTCGCGTCCTTGGATGCAAAAAAGTCGTCTGGCTACTCGCTCCTTGCTTCCTTCCAGAAGTTTTTTTGCTTTAGCGAGGGAGGTCGCTTCTAAACTCAAACGCTCAAACGCACTCAACCGTTAATTCAAAAATTAAGCAACCAAAAAAGAAAAAAAAAAATCGCCACATTCTAATTCTGATTCTGATTCTGATTCTCGTTTACCGTTCTCTCCCGCGATCTAGATCTCTCTGCCGTTTTCTAGATTCCCATCTCCACTCTCTTTTCTCGTGCGATAAGTTCCTCGAATCGCAGTCCCGATCGAAGACGAAGACGACGGCGAAGAAGGCGATGGACGACGGAGGTGAATCATCGGAGGCGACGCGGTGCGGTCGTCCGGCAGGAGTGAGTCCATCGAGGCGTATACTTCGCGCTGGGAGTTAATGATTGGTGATTAGAGGCTTTTGAGAATGGTTTTGATGGGGCCGACGCTTTGCTGGTGTTCGCGGGTCCGATGGATGCGGCGCGTTGAACCGGTGTGGGAAGAGGTTCGAAGATGCTACAAGAAAAGCACCAATGAGGCAATGAAGTACCGCAGTTTCCGTAACAGATATTCTCTCTAATGGAGGAGCTAATGAGGATGGGCTCTTGCTGCACAAATCCTATTCGCGTCCTCAGCCATCTCAGGTTGTATTCCTTTATGTCCTTCCCATCAATGAGCACCTTTCCTTCCATCGGATCGTAGGACCTCAGCAGAGGGGCCAGAATAGAGGACTTTCCGGTACCACTTGGCCCGACAAGAGCTACCTTCGTCCCAGCTTCAATTTTCAACGTGAAGTTCTTCAGAACGGTAACTTCTGGTCCTGATGGGTACTTGAATTTGATGTTCTGGAACTCAGCAGTTCCTTCGATTTCAGTTTTTCGGTCGAGGGTGTGGAATGCAGGGGTGAGTATGCTCATGGCCGATATTACGGTGGGGATCATCGTCCCCAGCTCTGTAATAGAAAGTACCGTGAGAGAGAAAATCTGGTACGATCTTATGCCATTTTCGAATGTGGCTTGACCTCTATCGATCAAGACCGCGGTGTACCACAAGGCGACTGCATGTGCAATGTTCCATAAGCAAAGAGAAAATCCTTGGATTAGTCCATACTTGATACTGGTTCTCCTGCTCTCTTTCATTGGGACTTCCAACGTTAACTTGGCTTTCCTCAGAATTTGCTCTTCATAGCAAAAAGATGCTACAGTTCTTATGTTTGTTGCCGACACAGAAGTTAGGGAAAAGACTTTTCCATGTGCTGCAGAAGAGTCGCCGGCAAATCCTTTGGCTGACTTGGCTTGAATGAGCCCGCCAATGAAGTGGCAAGGCATCAATGCCCAAGCCACTAGACCCATTCTCCAGTTTACAATCATGCTAACTACTGCAGCAATCAGTATAGAAGCGATGCGATCAGAAATTATCACTTTCGCCTAGAAGAATCGCTTTATCTTCTCGGGATGGGTAAGCAAAGTGAATGTTCCTTATGTCAATATTTCCCTCGATTTCCTTCAATACAATCCCCCCTGAAGCGTTGCTAATATTTGGTTTTCTCCGGATCACCTTGAAAACTTCATTTCCCGCTGCTTTTGCTTGGTGAAATACTTGCATGTCTGGGGGCAGCATAATTGATTGAGCTGGAATGCAAAAGAAGCCACGATCCATAATTAAGGTCATATCTTCTTCACTTCATTATATGAAGATTCTTAAAGGCATCTGACATCTTCTTAAGAGGCTCAAAATGAAATGCATCATACACGCATTCATACAAAATTTTTGAGAAACCAAGTAGGACGATGTTATTTCTAATGTTATCTGCAGATTAACTAGCTTGATGATCATCATTGGATTGCTTATCTAGTCGCTGTAAGACAAAACAATCTCATCCTAAAGCTCTTACAAGAAAGGTAAACTTTTCTTACATAGCTCCAAGGAGGATGCTCATGACTGCTGCTATGACATTCCCTCCACTAGATCTTCTGGCAGTGACCACGATTGCTCCGATCCATATGATTAGTTCCCAAGTGGAGTTGGTCACTGCTTGAAACATTCCTGTTCCAACTCCCTTAATCAGCGCCTCTCCTTTGCTAATGACAGACTGCTTGTCCGTGCAGTCTGAGAATGATTTGATTGCGAGATCCTCTCCAACAAATGCAAAGACCGTTTTTATATGAGATATGGTCTGTACGTTGTCAAACATTCCTGTTCCAACAAATGCAAAGACCGTTTTTTTTCTTACCAAAAAAAAAAAAAAAGGTGAAGTTTTTTCACCTTTTCCACAACAGTAGTAGCTTCGGATAGTTAAATCATTTTGGCAGCTGAGGTGGCATTCATTTTCTTGGTGTAGGTGGCTCCAACCAGTAGAATCAAAGGAACTACAAACAAGGTGACCAGTGGAACTTCCCAACTGCAAATGAAGGCAATCAAGACTCCAGAAAAGAATGTGGTGAAGCACGAAAGGAAGTGCCCCAGCTGCTAGCAAAAAGTTTTGTTAGCATGATCGGCAAACTTCAGTGGGGAAATCTCAAGAGCAGTCAACTTGAGGGAGAGATTGCTACCTGCTGTCCTATAGCATCCTGGATTACACTCATGTGAGTACTTATTCCGGCAATGACTTTTCCACTCGACAATTTAGTATCGAAAGCTCCAATCTCCTGTCTGAGGAGCGATCTTGGGAATTCTAATCTGATCCGTGCTGTTTGTCTTTCGCTCGCGAACATCCAGCATCCAATCTCTGCAGAAAATTGGAAGCCATGCGAATGCTTTATTACTGCATATTTTCTATACTACTAGTTTTCTCTCCTGTAGTTAATCCAATGCTTCTTACTAACTTTGTTGCTAATAGTCCAATATGATAAATGATTATACGATACTTCTGATCCTAGATTAATTGCATTCCGGTTTAAGAGTACCTCGTTACACCAAAAATGCTGGTTTAGAAAAATCGGTACCAGATCAATGAGATGCCAGAAAGGTCAGCATTGTTCGTCGAGATTCTTTGGGGTGTGTATTTTCCTTAAAACATCGTGCATGTCCATTTAGGAAACATCTCACAAGATGCCTAACTAGCTAGCTAGAGTCTGTCCGTCTTGCGATCTCCTTAGATGCACGACGGACATTTTTTTTGACATTACTTGGGGATTCACCAACCTAAAAGTATCTTGGGTTTAAGCTCTTCTTAAAGCTGTTCACATTTACTGCATAGGGACTCGTTTTGCTCAGCATTTGTCAGTTCTCTAATTCAATCCCCATCTAATCTTATATCTATCCTAGTCTGTGATTATTTGTTCTGCTCAAACCTGTAACTTGGTGATCTAAGGAGTACGAAACCCATTTTCCACAGCCTTTCTCATCCCTTTCTCTCTCTATTTCGGCAAGAAAATATTTAACAGTTCTCTCACTGTGATAGTTGCAACTGTATGCCGAAATGAATTCCATTGTTGAGTCGACTCAAGTAAAGTTGGGTTCTTGAGGATCAAGCTTACGGTCCATTCATTCCCGAAAAGAATGCGGTATTCCTCCACTCGATTCTGGAGAAACTTTGTGATCGGACAACGTCCCTGTCCGGCAGTTAAATTAATGACATAATTAGATGACAGTTTCTCTTGTTCCATTCTGTGGTGGATAAGGATACTCTGATTTGACGCATTCAAGGGATAACTTTGTTCTGTTTCAGCAAAATGCAAACAAATATGAAGTATGAAACAGCCAAGACTTGGCCAACGAAGTAGCTTGTAAAATTGATATTAGTCTTCTCTGATATGGCAATAAAAAAAGGAATAGAGCCACATCTGCCGGTTTCGAATTACCCGGGGATGATATATCTCTACCTATTGCATCATCACAATGACTCTTGTTCTCTTAACATGGAAGCAACAGACATTTCTTGCTTTTCTGCATGGTCATTTGGAAGTTTCAAGGCGCTGAGATCAGCTAAGAAGCTTTCATTGGTGCTAGGGTTGAGGTGACTCTCGCTGGATTTCGAAGGGGACGTTTGCATGTCGGATATTCGGTTTGTTACTCAATACGCTCAATATGCATTTAACTTCATGAAACAGAGAATTCGAGAGGATATGCTTGACAGCGAACAAAATTTTTTCTTCCTCGAATCCCATCTAAGCCTTCGTAACCATCAATATGTAGTCGAACGAAGCACCTAGCCCGCGGGAAAAGGATGAAGTAGATGACATATTTTTACTCGATATGTTTTCCTGTCCATCATCAAGAGTGACCGCAACCTTTCACCGAATCATTGCAGAAGGTCGGGGATCGGTCTCTTTATTTAGGGAACTTCGACATTTACCATGAAGTTTTACCAACTGCTATTTACCCAGTAGGATATGAGCTGTGAATTGATCGCCCATGTTTTGTCCTTGCTGGCTAGCTAGCAACTCTTTCGATTTGCTCATGATGAAAACTCTTGTTTCGTCCAATTTATAGCATATACAGACTAGAAAACGAATCCAGACCTCTCTCCTTCATCTCTAACTCAACTACCATAATTTTTTTTTTTTTTTTTTTTTTAGTTTCAGCCAAAGAGAAAATAAAAAAACCAAAAAGGGAGAGAACTCACGGAATTTCTGTGAATGTTTAGCATGTGTCTACAAATGTGAAAATTTGTTAAATTTTCTCCATTAATCTCTTCCCAGCTTCATTAATTAATGGGGAATTCTATGGTCTAGTCCAACAACTTATGGAATCGATCTTATATATAATCGAGACAGTCGGATCAAAAGGAAAAATAAAATTTTAATTGTGAATTATTTTGAAAAGATAGTAAGTTAAGAATATTTAAGGAAATTAATGATCGTTTCTTTCATTTCACGGAAAATAACTTTCAGGAAAATGTTTTTCGGATTTTTCAAAGTATTCGTTTTACGGCAAATGAACCAAGTCTAGGAAAACGTTTTCCGCTATTGGAAAAAGAACTTTCAAAAATGAGGAAAATATTTTCCATTTTTCATAAATAGAAAACACTTTTCATAACTTCTTTCATCTCACTTGCTTTTACCAAATACATTTTCCTTTTATTGTTATGTTTTTTTTTTTAATTGAGATTTTAATTTTTTTTTCATTCCTTTTTTTTCTTCTTTCTTGACTGGTCGTTGATCTTGGTGGCAGTCGATGATTGGACATAGGCCAGCAGCCTCGCCATAGATCGGCAAGCTTGAACTCACCTAAGGCCAGATTTGGCAAGGGCGAGGCTCAAGCTTGCCAGCCTCGGCAGAGCTTGGGCTCGCCTAGATTGACAAAGCTCAAGCTTGCTTGGATCTAGTGAGCCATGAGCTTGCCAGTCTTAGTGGAGCTTGGGCTTGCTTAGATCGGCCGAGCCTCGAGCTCGCCGATCTGCGTCTTGGTTGATTGCCGAGCAGCTGGCCATCGTGGAGGCACACGATGGCGGAGGAGGAAAGAGGAAGAGGAAGGAAAATAAAAAGGAAAAAGAAAGAAGAAATAAAAAAAAAAAAAAAATTCTATTTTTAAGAAATATATAAAAATTAAAATGATTTTTTTGGTTGACTAAAAAAATCAAAATTCAATTTTTTGGTGACTTTTTTTCTAGAAAATTAAATAAGATACCGGATAGTGGAATATATCTCTTACTTCATTTTCATGTTTTAGCCGAATATAAAAAATTATCGTCATTTTCTTGTAAAATAGCTTCCTAGAAAACATTTTTTAGAAACATGATAGTTTCCACAAAACAAATAGAGTCTAAGATTGCCAATTTTATTGTTTTTTCCCATTGCCTAGGTCATGGTTGATTAAGGAATTATGACATGCAAGGATGATTACTTGTTGATAGGACCATTAAGTTCACGAACTTTGAAAAAATGTTACAATCATGGAGGTATGTCACTAAGAATAAGAAAAAAGAAAAGAAAAAATATATAATTTATTTAATAACACTAAAGATGAATAAACAATTCTCAAATCATTCTTGACTCACATTGCATTTATGCACATCTTCGAGAAAATATTTGATCTCCATACATGCAACATTTATGACAATATATTGCTATATAAGAAAAGGCATACATTGTGTCGCATTCAAAAATACAATCTAAAAATTAGAAAAGCTAAGGTTTATTATAGATAGAATAAACATGTGAAAATTATCGTTCTATTAAGGTTCTTTTAACATCTATATGATGAAAAAAAGCATTTTTGAACCAATCAGATCGAATTTTCGATAATTGAAAAATGAACTCACATGGACTTTTGCTCGTTTCGAGAGTCGAATTCTAATCTTTTAATCTATGCTCCTCATTCCAACCCCTAGCCATTGGGCCGGGCCGTGCCACAATTCGCTCCGAGCTCGCTGCACACGGCCACGTTGGTGGCTTGGGTGGAGCCAAGGTCGATTGAACTTCAGATTCGTCGCGGTGCACGAAGTCTCCCTCGGTCGCTTGTCCCGTACTCTTCGACCTGCTTCGATGTTTCAGTCGACCATTCCCACGCTTTTGCAGGCCTCGCATGTCTTGTTTTCTGGTCGCTACACCCCATATCATTCACTTCCACACGATCAGCTTTAAAGTCGGAGTTCTTGTTTTCTCTCCCTTTCTCTCATCATCATCATCATCATCTCGGGAAACAGAGCAACCAAGAGTGTTCCTCTCATCCCTATCTTTCTTCCTTCTACGTCTCAACACTAAACTCGAAGACTCGCTTGATCGATTCGTGCTTTCAGCCATTGCATAACCAATGCACAAAGATCAGCTTCTCCTCCTCCTCCTCCATTGCTGTTTTAGCATCGCCATCCAGAAAAATGACTGCACTACCTTTTGCAGCGAGGTCAACATAAGGCCCCCGTTTCAATTGTAGGGCGAAAAGGGTTGCGGGGACCAAAGCTATGAGCTGACCTGCAGAAATAACGCACCATTCTGGATTTGTACTCGAGGGAGTACTATGTACAGTACATCAACTACATCAACTTCACGATTAGGCTCGCCGATGTTGGGCTGCAAAAGGGCAACTGCTCGTCTCTTTCTCACCGCTCTTTGTCATGCAGTGACTTCAACTACTTCCCCGATCGGTATAGATGTGGGAAATACATGATGAAAAAGGGTCCAACGTTATCCAAGACTCTGGCGATCGTGGACTGCATGGAGCCCGTCAATTCTCAGTTTTACATTGACTCTTCATCATGCCTCAATGAAGTCAAGTTTTCGGATTCCTCTAGTACGAGAAGGCGAGTGTACGCCATGGTCGATGTGAATGTCTCGTACGTGGAAGCTACATGCACTATAGAGCATATGGCAATGATACCTTGGTGGGTTGACAGCAACAATGTTCGCTCTTATGCGCAGATTCATGAACTTATGGTTTATGGGTTTGAGCTTTCATGGCTTCCAATTGCCTGTGGACGGAATTGTAATTGGTGCAACATCAGCGACACGTACAAAATTCACTGCGCAGACAAGAAAAGTAAGGGCCTTCGAGTTTGTGCTGTTTCTTAAAAAAAAAAAAAAAAATTTCTAGATATATATGTTCAAAATCTGTGAAAATTGAGCTCGCTCACCTGCATATCTTTGCAGAGCCCATGTGATTTGAAAATGCCTATTAAGATAAAGTAGTTATGTAAATGCTGTTGTGGTATTTTGTACCTATACTAATTAGGTAATTGATTATTTAATTCGAATTCTGCTAACAATTCTTAATGGGTTGAACCGATATACTAATTGCTTGACAATGATCCAAATAAGTGTCCCTTAAATTCGTTCAGCCTCTATTTGTCATGTATTCAACCTCTACTCCTCTTGCAGGTTACTGCTTGTTTATCGGTTGGGTAATTCAAATGCCTTGGCAACATGGCATCGGTAACATTACTACAATCTTCTCAATGTGAAATTGATTTAAAGCTACTTAACGCAAACATTTAACACACTCACAATGTTCTTGCATTTATCACAATGTATAGTGCCATTCGTGGTTCTAACATTCGTCTTGGGAGCCCCATGGGTGATAATCTTGCTTCTATACATATGGAGGAGAAGACACTTAGCAATGGATCAAAATGTTGAAGAAATTTGGCAATCTAACAATAACTTCTTGCCGATAAGATACTCTTACTCGGAAATCAAGAAAATCATAGGTGGTCTTAAGGACAAATTAGGCAAAAGAGGGTATGGTTCTGTGTTCAAATGAAGACTCCGGAGTGGCCGTGAGGTGGTAGTGAAGATTCTAAAGAAGGGGGAATCGGACGAGCAAGACTTCATAAGTGAAGTGACTACAATTGGAAGAATTCATCATGTTAATGTGGTTGAACTCATTGGTTTTTGCTTCGATGGCTCAAAACAAGCTATTGTCTATGATTTCACGCGCAATGGGTCTTTAGATAAGCACATTTTTTAACAAGGACAAGGGATGTCTCTTGATTGCAAGAAATTGTGCAAGATTGCTTTGGGAATAGCTAGAGGGATTGAGTATCTTCATCGAGGGTGCGACATGCAAATTTTACACTTTGATATTGAACCTCACAACATTCTTCTTGACAAGGATTTCACCCCCAAAAGTTTCCGATTTTGGGCTCGCGAGATTGTATCCCACAGAGTACAATATCGTGTCTCTAATTGCTACAAGAGGAACCTTGGGATATATGGCTCCAGAGTTGGTTTACAAGAATCTTGGGGGTGTCTCTTACAAAGCCGATGTCTATAGTTTCGGCAAATTGTTGATGGAAACGACCACTAGAAGGAAGAATGAGGACAAGGTTATGGGGTGTTCGAGTACACTTACGGGGTGTTCGAGTACACTTACTTTCCTTTATGGGTTCATGACCAACTTAGTAAAGGATTGGATATTCCTGTGGAATATATTAGCGAGGAGGATAGGACAATAGTAAAGAATAAGATAATAGTTGCTTTATGGTGTATACAGTGGATTCCAAGCGAATGCCCTTCGATGCGCAAAGTCTTGGAAATGTTGGAAGGAGATGTACATGATCAACAAATATCTCCCAAGCCACTCTTCTATCCACCAGAGGTAGAAATGTCAACAAGGAAGGAGGGAACTTGGACTGACCAAGGCAATAATACTATGTCTACTTCATCAACTATCGCAATAACTTATGAAGATTCTCTTGAGTATACTAGTAGTAGTGTTTCACAAGTATAGAGACGTGTCAAAACCAATCGATCCAGCGACACACGTGATAGATAGAAGTTGATCGCATTGACGATGTTCCTTTGTGCATCTCCCTTCATGGCCATCATCAAATTGTATATGTTTATGAATATGCTTAAAAATCTCAATTACGACTGTGTCGTCTTTGGTATTTTCATATTAAAGTTTTATTAATTATAATTTGGACTTTCTTGATTTCAAAAGCTAGGGACGACTTTTAGCGTGATATATCGGGTGCGAGTTTGGGTTTCGAAGTCTTTGCACAGTTAGTGGAGATTTTATTGACTTTTTATTTTACCGAGAATTAGTTAAAATTCAAAGTACGGAGTACTAAGTGACATCAAAAGACGATCTCTCCCTTAATAGAAGAGATCAATAAATTTCTTATCTTTTTACTAGGTTGCTAACGTTATTTAGTGGTAAATGTGCACCCGAGAATGATGGAAGTTCCTCTTTTCAGATTAGTTAGTTATTTTAGACCGTGCTCCATCTTGCAGCTTGTCACTTGAAATTGACATCGGTCGCATACTTCAATCTTCTCATTATGAGATCAATCAATTTCGCTAAATGATAACATTCAGCCTTATCATTTCGTATGTTTACCAAAGAGTACAGGTGCAATAAGCTTAATTAAATTCGTCTGAGGAGCCCCATGTGTGGTGATACTATTAAGACGCAAATGGAGAAGGAGACAATTAGCGATGGACGAATACATTCAAGAGTTTTTGCAATCAAGAAGATCCACCGGCGGCCGTTAGCATGTACCGACAAAAGTTAAATTTTGTTCAATTTTCTCCATTAATCTTTTCCCAGCTCTATTGTTAAATTTTGTTTCATTTTATTCCCAGGGAGAAATCTTGAATTTTATTAGAATTAAATCGGTTCAATAATTAATGGGAAATTCTATGGTGTGGTCCAACAACTTAGGGAATCAACGGGACTGTCGGATCAAAAGGGAAAAAAAAAAATCAACCATGGATTATTTTGAAAAGATATTAAATTACGAATATTTAAGGAAAACTAATGACTATAAGATTGCCAACTTTGTTTTTTCTCCCTTGTTTATTTAATCGTTGGTTAAGGAAAATTACGACATAGGAGCATAATTACTTATTGATAAGACCGTTAAGTTAATAAGCTATGAACAAAATGTTACAATTATGGAGGTATGCCACTAACAATAGGAAAAAAAAGATTTATCGATATATATCATTTATTTAATACCACTAAAGATGAGCAAAGAATCCTTAAATCATACTTATATCACATTTGATTTATAAACATCTTCGAGAAAAGGTTTGATCTCCAAGTGTGCAACGTATATGACATTGTACTAGTACATGAGAGTAGAGATACATCATGTCACATCCAAAATACAATTTTAAAATTTGAAAAGTGGAGGTTTTGTTGTAGATAGAATAATCATGGGAAAATGATTATTTTACTAAGATTTTTTAACATCTACATGATGAAAAAGCAAAATATTTTCAAACTAATCCGAGAGAATTTCTAATAATTAGAAAATAAACTCACGTGGACTTTTCGGTCTTGTCTCAAGAGTCGAACTCTGATCTTCTAGTCTACACCCCTCACCCCAATCCATAGCCAATAAGCCGGGCCACACCAAGTTTTGGTCTGCGCTCGCTGCACGGCTGTGTCGAGTGGCCCGGGCTGGGGCAAAGTCAATTGAACTTCAGATTCGTGCTGCGTGAGGAGTCTCCCTTGAGTGCTCGTCCGGTACGGCGACCGGCTTTGACTTTTCAGCCGACCATTCCCAAACTTTTGCTTGTCAAATACGTCTTATTTTGTGGTCGCAACACCCCAAATCATTCCCTTCCCACAATTAGTCTGTCGTCGGAGATTTTACAGAGCAACTAAAATTATTCCTCTCATCTTTCTTTCTTCTACATCTCAACAGTAAACACTCAAGACTGGCTCGACTGTTTCGTGGTTCCTGCGATTGCATAACCAATGCATAAAGATCAACTCCTTGATCTTCTTCTTCTTCTTCATTGATCTTTTAGCGTCATCATCGAGAATAATTAGTGCACCACCTCTTGCAAATGAAGTCAACATATGTTGCCTGTTTCAATTGAAAGGCAACTCGAAAGGTTGCGATGACTATAACTATGAGTTGGCCTGCATAAATAACCACGCCATTTTGGATTTGTACCTGAGCAAATACTTTCTATGGTGCATCGACTACACCAACTTCACAATTAGGACCATTGAGGAAAAAGTGTCGAAATAGATATAAACCTATTGTATTTGTGTTTATTTAATTCAAACATTTTAAACTAACGAAAATTTAGTCCTAAACCTTATACTTTGTATTTTAATTTTCTATTTCTTTTTTATCTGATTTATATATTTATTTATTTAAATTTAAAGGGTGAAAGCTATCATGAAGGTCCCACCGTTACTCTCACTTAAAGGAGTAACATTGCCGTGATCTTCTTATTATCTGAAGTCAAATTCGTCAGTAGTCAAGTAGAGTTGTTAGTGCAAAGTTGTTAGTGCCGTGACGTGTGGGTGGTTTCCAAGGAGAAGACATTGTGCGCAGAATGAAGTTTCATGAAGGCTTTTCCGTGGAAATTCTATGGCACTAGGAATTTCCCAGGCCCCATTAGCCCCATAAGACCTGTCACTTCAAGAAGACTTTGACTTTGACCTTCTAGGAGTTAGAGAACTCTTCACCACCAATAAAGTCACTAGCAACTAAATTGCAAGATGAGGGTCGCATGGCATTTGATTTGTTACATTTTCAAGACGATATGGAATCTTTACATGGGCAATGCGCCTAGAATGTACCAAGACAAATGTCATGTTACATCTAAAAAAGAATTCAAAATTAGAAAAGAATTCATCTGATTTATTTATTTATTTATTTAAATTTAAAGGGTGAAATTTATCATGAAGGCCCCACCGTTACTCTCATACTCTCATTTAAAGGAGTAACGTTGCTATCATCTTATTTTCTGAAGTCAAATTCGTTAGTAGTCAAGTAGACTTGTTAGTGCCGTGGCGTGCGGGTGTTGTCCAAGGAGAAGACATCGTGGACAAAAGGAAGTTTCATGAAGGCTTTTCTGTGGAAATTCTATGGCACTAGGAATTTCCCACGCCCCATTAACCCCACAAGGCCTGTCGCTTCAAGAAGACTTTGACTTTGACCTTCTAGGAGTTGGAGAACTCTCCACCACCAATAAACTCACTAGCAACTAAATTGCAAGATGAGGGTGGCATGGCATTTGATTTGCAAAATTTTCAAGACGATATGGAATCTTTACATGGGCAACACGCCTAAAATGTACCAGGACAAATGGAACAGCATATATCACATTACATCTAAAAAAGAATTCAAAATTAGAAAAGTTGAGATTCATAATTAAAAAACAATAATCATAGGAAAAATTACTATTCTACTAAAATTTTCTTTTAACATTTTCAAGATGAAAAATAAATTTTATTTTCAAGCCAAATGCATCGCGCGCGAGTCTCCGGCCAGAAGTAAAAGTCAAGTAGATGGTGTGCTGAAATCTGCAGAAGATTATCCAAATGTCAACTGTACGCATCATTCAGTACACAAGATTCACTAAATATTCTTCATGCATTTATCATTTTACTTGTTTTCTTCCCAACCAACCCCTAACCACTAGGCCGGGTTCACTCCCAGCTGGCCGCATTGGGCCGGCCCGACCCGGTTCGACGTTGGTTGCAGTTTAGATTGGTCGCGGTCCACAAATTGGCCCCTTGCGCTTGTGCCGTGCATTGACCGGCTTTTGACTTTTCAGCCGACCATTCCCACCCTTTTGCTTTCCTTGTACGTCCCAAATTTTGTGATCGCTAGGCCACAGTCACTCGCCTCCACACAATTGAGTCTGTAGTTGGAGATTTTTCCTTCTCTCATTATTACTTTAAGAATAGTTTTTGAAGTAATGGAGACGGAGACATTTGGCAATGGATGAAAACATGGAATAGAATTTGCATATTTGTTATTTGAGTAAAGTGGGTTATAAAATATACAACGGGATCGAAGTTGAGAAAAATTGATACAAACACAACAAAATGCACTACTATTATAAAGTGTGAGGTGTTCCTCCTCTTTTGTTGTTATTATTATTATTATTATGCGTTTCCCTAAGAGTATTCCTTATTTCATGTCGAGAAATTTCAAATAATCACACGAAAGACATAGCCCATAATAGATTGTTGTGTTATGCATGATTAACATAAAAAAAATATTAGTCTCCTTTTTCATCATCCTCTTCTAAATTAAATATATATCATTTTTTTTTTTTTTATATTCAGGATCTGGCCTGGCACACTTTACGGGTGCTCACGGCCACCACCAGCCTGACCGGCTTAACGGAGACCACTAACTATACCTGAAGGGAGGTTAGCACATGACTCCACCACGATGGCCCCCCACTTAAGACTTGTATGGCAACGCGAAGATTCGACCTTTCGACCTCTGCGTAAATTCTAGTTAGCCTCCTCTACCAACGCGGCTACCCACCGGTGGGTTCATTTCTTTAGTAACACTCACAGTTGAATAAAAAAATCCTTCAATTATCAATTAATCACATTTTATTTTTGCACATCTTCAAGAAAAGAGCTTTGCTAACATAACAATTTTTTTGTCACTACGAGAGTAACAGTATATTGTGAGTTACAAATTCTCAAATGATTATAATTTATAATAATTTATTATTCATTTTTTGTGATCCAAAATAAGCTGTTAATATCACAATAAATTAAGAACAATTATATAAGCATTTCTTCTCTAGAAAACATGCAATGCACATGACATTGTATGGTATGAATGGAAAGGCGAGAATTAAGTTACATCCGAAAATGCAATTGCAAAATTAGAAAAGTTGAGGTCTGTAGTAAAGAAGAATAGACAAGGACAAAATCATTATTTTAAAAAGATTTTTTTTTACACCTTGAAGATAAAAAAAAAAAGAAAAAAGAAAAAATATGTTTAAATCAAATGCATCACACGAGTCTTCAGTTACAAAAGCAAGTCAGGTTGATTGTGTGCTAAAATCTGCTAAAGATTATGAGAACGTCTATACGTGTCATTTTCTGACAAAAAAAGTTAAAAAACGACTTCACGCGTAAAAAAGGACTCCACGCGTCATCAAAGTTTATGACAAAAAAGTAAAAAAAGACTTCTCGCGTAAAAACAGACTTCACGCGTCATTGAACTTTCTTTTTGGCGACCATTCCCACTGCTTTCCGAGTCTGATGCGTCCATTTGTTTGTCGCTATACCTCGTAAGTCACTCGCTTCCTCCACACTCAGAGGAGTCGTCGGAGATATTTCCTGATCTCTTCATCGTTTTAAGGAGGGAGCAACTCACGGTATTCCTCTCGTCTTTGTCTATCTCTCCTTTACATATCGACACTAAATAGTAGATCTGCTTAACCACCGTGCTCTCCGCTACTGCATAAGCTATGTACCAAGATCAACCCCTTCTTCTCCTCCTCCTCCTCCTTCTACATCGGTCTTTTAGCATTGCCATCGAAAATAACAACTGCACAACCTCTTGCGGTGAGGTCACAAATATAGATTACCCATTTCGGTTTATGGAAGACCCGGAATTTTGCGGCCACAGTGATTTTGAGCTAGCCTGCATAGATAACCGCACCATTCTGGATTTTAACTCGAGCAAGTATTTTGTACACAACATCGACTACACCAACCAAACGATTAGGGTCGCTGATGTCAAGCTGCAGAAGGGCAATTGCTCATCCCTTCCTCTCCAGTCTTTATGGGGCCTTAATGAATCGCCCTGCTATTATTATCCTTATTATCCTTATTATTATACATCCAAGGCTGTTTCGATTGTGAGTTGTGTGAAGGCCGTGGATTTTCCATTTTACATTGATGCTTCGTCATGCCTTGATGGGCTTCCATTACTTAATTTCTCTGGTGCGAGAAGGCGAGTGTATGCCTTGGTCAATGCAAATGTCTCATCTGTGGAAACCGCATGCACTATAGAATTTATGGTAATGCTGTCACAGTGGGTTGATGAATCTAATCTTCGTTCCTATGCACAAATTCACGAACATATGGTTTATGGATTTGAGCTTTCATGGTTTTATCCTTCTAAGCTTTCGGGGGGTGATCCTGAGCACACCAAGATAGGTAATGACTTTTGAGTTTGTTCAATTTCTTATAAAGAACAGCAAGGGTGTTGTAACTTTTATATGATTCTCATTTAAGTGTTATCACATTTTTTTCTTTTATTTATTTGTTTATTTATTTAAATGCCACATTGAAGTAAAATCGATCATTTAAATGTTGTTTTTGACAAATCGTCCTACTAAATTTTTTATTAATTTTTCATTTCAACGTGGATTCTTTTTATTTAATTGTCCAAATCAACGATGGCAATGTCAGATAGGACGATCGGCATTCATGTTGGATTTTCTCACGAGACAAATCACTAATAACTTTTAAGTGATCGAATTCAAATTTGTGACACTCAAGTGAATAAAAATAATGTTATGACACTTAAGTGAGCGTCGTATGAAAGTTATGGTACTTTTAATGTACTTATCCCAAAATATTGTTAGGATATATTTGGTCAAAGACATGTGAAATGGAGCTAAGATCATGTAGCTAGTTCGATGTTGTTGTGGTATTTTGTAAGTACAACAACGAATACATTTTTATTCATTTATTAATTTAAATAATTAGAATTCCGCAGTAAATCTTAGTGGATTGAACTTGATATACTCAAATATCATTGTTTGATTATGATCTAAATAAGTGTCTTTTATTTTCTTCAGATTTCACTTGTTACATATGCTATCTCTTTTGCAGTTATCGCCTATGTCCTCGCCCGTCTCCGGGGTATTGTACAGTTCTTGTTCGTTCCCATCGGTAAACATCAATACAATCTTCATTGTGAAATTAAGTTAGTGTTCCTAAATAAAAACATTCAACACACGCACAAATTGGTTATTCATATAACAATAAATACATTATCTATTCAATTGTTTATCTATTTAGTTCAAAATTTGCCCACAAATCTTAGTGGACTGCACCGATATACACATGGCTTAATTATGGTCTAAATAAGTGTCTTTTACATGTTCTTCAGCTTTCATTAATTACAAACTCAATCTCTATCGGGATACATCGAGCTACCCTTACCTTGAACCTTACCTTGATTGGAAGCTCCAGCTCTTCGGCATCGGTAACATTACTAGTCTTCTCATTGTGAAATAGATTTCAAATCTCTAAATGCAAACATTTAACACATCCTCAAATTGGTTAAAATATACAGTGTTTCAATGCATGGTTGTGAAATTCATCTTGGGGGCCCCATGTGTGATGACATTACTAATACGCAAATGGAGGAGAAGACACTTAGCAATGGATCAAAATGTTGAAGAATTTTTGCAATCTAACAATTTCTTGCCGATAAGGTATTCTTACTCGGACATCAAGAAAATCACGAGTGGCCTTAAGGATAAACTAGGCGAGGGAGGGTACGGGGTCGTGTTTAAAGGAAGACTCCGGAGCGGCCGTGAGGTAGCGGTCAAGATTCTAAAGAAGGGAAAAACGAATGGGCAGGATTTCATCAGTGAAGTAGCTACCATTGGCAGAATTCATCATGTTAATGTTGTTGGACTCATTGGTTATTGCTTTGAGGGCTCTAAACAAGCTCTTGTCTACGATTTCATGCACAATGGATCTTTGGATAAGCACATTTTCTCACAAGGACAAGGGATTTCTCTTGAATGCAAGGAAGTGTATGGGATTGCTCTCGGAGTGGCTAGAGGGATTGAATATCTTCATCGAGGATGCGATATCCAAATTTTACACTTTGATATTAAGCCTCATAACATTCTTTTGGACAGAGATTTCACCCCAAAAGTTTCTGACTTTGGGCTTGCAAGATTGTATCCCACAGATTACAACACCGTGTCTTTGACTGCCGCAAGAGGAACCTTAGGATACATGGCTCCGAGCTCGTCTTCAAGAACCTTGGAGGCATCTCTTACAAAGCCGATATCTATAGTTTCGGAAAATTGTTGATGGAAATGGCCACTAGAAGGAAGAATGAGGACAAGGTTACAGGGTGTTCGAGTCACACTTACCTTCCTTTATGGGTTCATGACCAACTTAGTAAAGAATTGGAAATTCCAGTGGAAGTTAGTGAGGACGAGAGGAAAATAATAAAGAAGATGATAATAGCTGCTCTTTGGTGCATACAATGGAATCCTAACGATCGGCCTTCGATGCAGAAAGTCTTGGAAATGCTGGAAGGAGAAGTAGATAATCTACAAATATCTCCCAAGCCACTCTTTTATGAAACGGAAATGTCAAGAATGAATGATGGAACTTGGACCGACGAAGGCAATAATACCATATCCACTACATCAACTAGTGCAATAACTTACGAAGATTCTCATCTTGAGTGTACTAGTATTAGTATTACACAAGCATAGACACATATCAAAACCATTTGATCTAGTCACATATGTGGCGAATTGAAACATGGTATTGATGATGCTTCATGTATAGCTTCCCTTGCTTGGCCATCATTATATTATAGATGTTTATGACTATATTTATGATCTTAATTGCACCCAATTCATCTTTTAGCATTATCATATTGAAGATGTCATTGGTTATAGTTTGGACTCTTGAATCCAATAGAAAATCTAGTGACTACTTTCAGCATAGTGCTATGAGGAGCAAGTTTGGGTTTCAAAGTCTTTGCTTGAAAGTCTAGTCAGCACAGAACCTGCTTTACGCATGGCTTAACAACACTTCGCTGATCGCTATGTATGTATTGCTTCATTGCATACCACTCGTCGCTACAAATAATGTTGAAAATGATGGATGAAGAGGGATAATAAACAACTTCGATTAATAGCGGGGGAGTGCGAGATAGCGGGAGATATCAAAAGATGATCTCTCCTTGAATAACAATAATACATGAGATTAATTAAATTCTTATTATATTTACTAGATTGCTAAAGTTATCTTAGTGGTATATGTGCACATAAAAAATGTTATTAATTTTCCTTTTAGGGTTCGTTGTCCAAGACTATCACGTGAGGAGGAAATTTTATTGGAGGGGGAGATATATGTCATCTTTATTACAATGGTTTGAGTATTCTATTTGAGTCTAAATTCATTTTGAATGCGAATGAGTATTATCATGTTCATGTTTCAAGACCGTGTTAACTATTCTGAACCCTTTCTGCTATCACTTTTAAGCAATACATTAGTCTTCATATCACATTGAATGAACTTGAAATAGGCTAGGGCAAACAAAATCAGACTTCAAGAGTGGATGCAAAATTTTACAAATTTTTTTATAATTTAATTTCGCCATTATTGAGATTGACTATTCTTTAGCCGGTCAACGTGCTAGGTGACTTTCTTTCGGCCAAAAAAAAAAGTGCTCGTTGACTCCAAGCCCAATAATCATACGGATTTCAGGTGAGTATTGGATATAGTTTCATTTGCATTTTTCTGATTAAGAAGTGAGGGAAAAAGAATCGAACAGTGTGTTTGCATCATTTACAATTTCACTGCTTTTTTTTTTCTTGGCCGGAATACAATATTTCTGTTTTTGGGCCACCCGAAAATCCGAACAACTCTTTCCGGTAACAGGTCCCTTGATTCGGGATACAGGGCGAAATGACAAAATGTAGAGGGGACCAAATCCGAAATAACAGAAAGGTCGCGTCCTTGGATGCAAAAAAGTCGTCTGGCTACTCGCTCCTTGCTTCCTTCCAGAAGTTTTTTTGCTTTAGCGAGGGAGGTCGCTTCTAAACTCAAACGCTCAAACGCACTCAACCGTTAATTCAAAAATTAAGCAACCAAAAAAAGAAAAAAGAAAATCGCCACATTCTAATTCTGATTCTGATTCTGATTCTCGTTTACCGTTCTCTCCCGCGATCTAGATCTCTCTGCCGTTTTCTAGATTCCCATCTCCACTCTCTTTTCTCGTGCGATAAGTTCCTCGAATCGGCAGTCCCGATCGAAGACGAAGACGAGGGCGAAGAAGGCGATGGGCGGCGGAGGTGAATCGGAGGGGACGCCGGTGGAGCCGCGGAATCACCCCGCGAACCAGCACGCCGCCACCTGGGTCCCCGGGGAGGCCCGTGGCGACGGCGGCGGCGAGAACCCGTACGTGCACGTCGCTCCGCTGAATGCCCCCCGCGCCGTACGGCAGGAGTGAGTCGATCGAGGCGTATACTTCGCGCTGGGAGTTAATGATTGGTGATTAGAGGCTTTTGAGGATGGTTTTGGTGGGGCCGACGCGCTTTGCTGGTGTTTGCGGGTCCGATGGATGCGGCGCGTTGAACCGGTGTGTGAAGAGGTTCGAAGATGCTACAAGAAAAGCACCAATGAGGCAATGAAGTACCGCAGTTTCCGTAACGGATATTCTCTCTAATGGAGGAGCTAATGAGGATGGGCTCTTGCTGCACAAATCCTATTCGCGTCCTCAGCCATCTCAGGTTGTATTCCTTTATGTCCTTCCCATCAATGACGACCTTTCCTTCCATCGGATCGTAGAACCTCAGCAGAAGGGCCAGAATAGAGGACTTTCCGGCACCACTTGGCCCGACAAGAGCTACCTTCGTCCCAGCTTCAATTTTCAACGTGAAATTCTTCAGAACGGTAACTTCTGGTCGTGATGGGTACTTGAATTTGATGTTCTGGAACGCAGCAGTTCCTTCGATCCTCCCATGATGTGTATTTTCCGGCACATCTGGTTCAATTTCAGTTTTTCGGTCGAGGGTCTGGAATGCAGGGGTGAGTATGCTCATGGCCGATATCACGGTGGGGATCAGCGTCCACAGCTCTGTAATAGAAGGTACCTTGAGAGAGAAAATCCGGTACGATCTTATGCCATTTTCGAACGTGGCTTGGCCTCTATCGACCAAGACCGCGGTGTACCACAAGGCGACTGCATGTGCAATGTTCCATAAGCAAAGGGAAAATCCTTGGATTATTCCATACTTGATACTGGTTCTCCTGCTCTCTTTCATTGGGACTTCCGACACTAACTTGGCTTTCCTCAGGATTTGCTCTTCATAGCAAAAAGATGCTACAGTTCTTATGTTTGTCGCCGACTCAGAAGTTAGGGAAAAGACTTTTTGCCATGTGCTGCAGAAGATTCGCCAGCAAATCCTTTGGCTGACTTGGCTTGAATGAGCCCACCAGTGAAGTGGCAAGGCATCACAGCCCAAGCCACTAGACCCATTCTCCAGTTTACAATCATGCTAACAGCTGTAGCAATCAGTATTGAAGCGATCCATTGGACAATGACGGACATGCGATCAGAAATTATCACTTTCACCATGGATGTATCATTGATGATTTTCGGAGTAACCATCCCAATCCTGTTCTCGGGTTTCTCAAACCAAGTGAATTCATTGCGCAGGACACCTGCAAGATTTTAGAACAATCAATGCAAATTGTACTCCATAAATGATTCACAACTTGGGCAGAATCTCAAATTCAGAACTAGTAGAATCTGCATTAAACTGTAAAGGACTCTGCTAGCAGAAAAGAGTGGCAGTTACCTGAAAAGAGAGCTTTTCTAAGGTTTGTCATGGCCTTCTCACCGACCACACCAAAGTAGTAATGCTGCAAGATGTGAGAGACTAATGATAGCAACCCTATTAGGGAGAATGCGATTGAGTACCATCCAACTTCCCGCTTTGCGTGTTTATGGTAATATGCTATGCCTATTGTTATGATGAAGAACCCAAAAACAGGCTTTGAGATTCCAGAGAAACTGGCTGCAATGGAGCCGATGGCTATCTCGACAAGTTCTGCCCTCCTCAACCCAAACCAGATTCTAAAGAAGTGGACTGCTTCTAATCTTTTCTTGTGCTCCCTTGCTCAGGATCTTCTCCAAGGCTTTCTTCTATCTCTGTGCCTTTTTCACTTATAACTCTGCTTTTAGGTGAGCCATGGGGTTGGTCAATTTCATAATCTTGTGAAGATATATCAGTTCTGTCATTCAATCAACATCATGGGCCAGTGAGAACCTGTTTCTTTTTTTATCAAAATAATTGTCATGCACAAACGGTAGGAAATAATTATTATGAGGCAGCCAACCTTTCACCACGAACAGCACTGATGTTCTGCATGTTGAATAAGCTGTTGTAAAATTTGCTGGTATCCAACAGGGTGCTGTGCGTTCCTGTCTCCTTAACCTGTCCGTTCTCTACGACTGCAATTTCATCTGCATTAATGATGGTTGACAATCTGTGCGCAATCAAGATCACTGTTCTTCCCTGCATGGCCTTCTCCAATGCCTCTTGAACCAGCTTCTCAGATTGCGAATCAAGAGCACTTGTAGCCTCATCCAGCAGAAGTATTGGAGGATTCTTGAGAACGGCTCTGGCTATTGCAATTCTTTGTTTTTGTCCTCCTGACAGCTGGAAGCCCCTCTGCCCCCACCTAGTCCATCATCATGGCGCCAAAATTTAACTTAGGATCCTTGTTTTTTGTCTAATGAGAGCTTGAGAACTTTCAGATGAGACATCGTTTATTTACATCTGTTGCTAGGAGATTGTATATTTCCTCTGTCGAGTACTTATCTGGAAGCTGTGAAATGAAATTATGTGCATTTGCCATCATTGCTGCATTCTCTATTTGTTGGTCATCTGCATCCAAATTTCCTACTTTAAGGTTGTCCTTGATAGTGCCAGCAAACAGTGATGGTTCTTAGGAAACTGCTCCAATATTTTAGCGGAGGCACTTCAAATCAAGATCCTTGATGTTATGGTTATCTATGAGAATGACCCCTGAAAATATGCAATATTACCCAATCATCAGCAACCTATGCAATATTATTCAATCGTCAGCAATCTTTGTGCTCAAAAAATGTATGAGCAATAGAAGCATGAAACCGTGGGAATAATAAGGAGAGGATAAATAATTTCAGCTCAAGAGCTTGGAGGATAAAGGTTTTAGACCTTTCGATGGATCGTAGAATCTTGCAACCAGGGATATGATTGTGCTTTTCCCACACCCGCTTCTACCAACTAACGCCACCATCTTTCCTGCTGGAATTGACAGCGTAAAACATTGAAGAATCACCTTATCTTCTTGGGATGGGTAAGCAAAGTGAATGTTCCTTATGTCAATGTTTCCCTCGATTTCCTTCAGTACGATCCCCCCTGAAGCGTTGCTAAGATTTGGTTTTCTCCAGATCACCTTGAAAACTTCATTTCCTGCTGCTTTTGCTTGGTTAAATACTTGCATGTCTGGGGCAGCATAAGTGATTGAGCTGGAATGCAAAAGAAGCTACGGTCCATAATTAAGGTTATATCTTCTTCACTTCATTATATGAAGATTCTTAAAGGCATCTGATATCTCCTTAAGAGGCTCAAAATGAAATGCATCATACACGCACTCATACACGCACTCATACAAAACTTTAGAGAACCCAAGTAGGACGATGTTATTTCCCATGTTATGTGCAGATTAACTAGTTTGATGATCATCATTGGATTGCTTATCTAGTCGCTGTAAGACAAAACAATCTCATCCAAAAATTCTTACAAGAAAGGTAAACTTTTCTTACATAGCTCCAAGGAGGATGCTCATGACTGCTGCTATGACGTTCCCTCCACTAGATCTTCCGGCAGTGACCACGATTGCTCCGATCCATATGATTAGTTCCCAACAGGAGTTGGTCACTGCTTGAAGCATTTCTGTTCCAACTCCCTTAATCAGCGCCTCACCTCTGCTAATGACAGACTGCTTGTCCATGCAGTCTGAGAATGATTTGATTGCGAGATCCTCTCCGACAAATGCAAAGACCGTTTTTATATGAGATATGGTCTGTACGTTGTCAAACATATACCCATGAATTTCCAGATGATTCCCTTTTTCTTAGATTTTTTATATATAAAAAGGGTGAAGTTTTTTCACCTGTTCCCCAGCAGTAGTAGCTTCGGATAGGTAAATCATTTTGGCAGCTGAGATGGCATTCATTTTGTTTGTGTAGGTGGCTCCAATCAGTAGAATCAAGGGAACAACAAAACAAGTTGACCAGTGAAACTTCCCAACTGCAAATGAAGGCAATCAAGATTCCAGAAAAGAATGTGGCGAAGTACGAAAGGAAGTGCCCCAGCTGCTAGCCAAAACTTATGTTAGCATGATCGGCAAACTTTGGTGGGGAAATCTAAAGAGCAGTCAACTTAAGGGAAAGATTGCTACCTTCTCTCCGATAGCATCCTGGATTACGCTCATGTGAGTACTTACTCCCGCAATGACTTTTCCACTCGACAATTCAGTATCAAAAGCTCCAATCTCCTGTCTAAGGACCGATCTCAGGAATTCTAATCTGATCCGTGCTGTTTGTCTTTTGCTCGCATACATCCTGCATCCAATCTCTGCAGAAAATTGGAAGCCATGCGAATGCTTTGTTACAGCGCACTTTCTATACTATTAGTTTTCTCTCCTGTAGTTAATCCAGTCCTTCTTGCTAAATTTATTGGTAGTAGTCCAATATGATAAATGATTATATGATACTTCCGATCCCACAAAACTTGATGCGATGCTCGGGAGTGGCACACAAAAATAAGAAATCTCTACTGGAACCTAGGAAACAGTGACTTTCGAACGGCAATTAGGTGCGAAACAAGTGTGCATGTCAACAAAAAACTGTTCTGAAGATTTAATAAAAACATATGCATCTCCATCATCTTAGTAAACCAAAAGAAGCCAGCCTAGGATTCCAGCAGGGAAGATTGCAAAGGCCATGCACCACACATATGGAACAACCTGAAAGAGGTAAGAAGAAAAACACGAATGAAAAGCTCCACTAACACTGTGTGCTGGCTCGAGCCTCACCACACACCGGCAAGCTCGAGCTCACCTGAGGCCAGATCTAGTAAGGGCAAGGCTCGAGCTTGCCAGCCTTGGCGGAGCTTGGGCTCGCCTAGATTGACAAAGCTCGAGCTCACTTGGGTCTAGTGAGCCGTGAGCTTTCTAGTCTCGGTGGAGCTTGGGTTCGCCTGGATTGGCCGAGCCTCAAGCTCGCCAATTTGCGTCTTGGTTGATTGCCAAGCAGCTGGCCATCGTTAAGGCACGCAATGGCGGAGGAGGAAAGGGAAAGAGGAAGAAAAAGAGAAAGGAAAAAGAAAAAGAAAGAAGAAATAAAAAAGATAAAAAAATTCTACTTTTAAAAAATATATAAAAATTAAAATTATTTTTTTTTGGTCAATTAAAAAAATCAAAATTCAATTTTTTGGTGACTTTTTTTCTAGACAATTAAATAAGATACCGAACAGTGGAATATATCTCTTACCTCATTTTCAAGTCTTAGCCGAATACCAAAAAGCATCGTCATTTTCTTGTAAGATAACTTCCTAGAAAATAATTTTCAGAAATGTGATATTTTCCGCAAAACAAATAGAGTCTAAGATTGCCAACTTTATTTTTTTTTTCCCATTGCTTAGGTCATGGTTGATTAAGGAATTATGACATAAAATGATAATTACTTGTTGATAGGACCATTAAGTTTACGAACTTTGAAAAAATGTTACAATCATGGAGGTATGTCACTAAGAATAGGAAAAAAAAGATTTATCAATATATCATTTTAATAACACTAAAGATGAACAAAGAATTCCCAAATCATTCTTGAATCACATTTCATTTATGCACATCTTCGAGAAAAAGGTTTTATCTCAATGCATGCAACATTTATGACAATATACTGCTATATAAGAAAATGCATACATCGTGTCGCATTCAAAAATACAATTTTAAAATTAGAAAAGCTAAGGTTTATTATAGATAGAATAAACATGTGAAAATTATTGTTTTATTAAGATTTTTTAACATCTATATGATGGAAAAACAAAACATTTTCAAACCAGTCGGATCGAATTTCCAATAATTGAAAAATGAACTCTCATGGACTTTTCGCCTTGTCTCGAAAGTCGAATTCTAATCTTTTAATCTATGCTCCTCATTATAAACCCTAGCCATTGGGTCGGGCCGTGCCACAGTTCACTCTGAGCTCGCTGCACACGGCCACGTCGGGTGGCTTGGGTGGAGCCAAGGTCGATTGAACTTCAGATTCGTCGTGGTGCATGAAGTCTCCCTCGGTCGCTTGTCCCGTACTCTTCAACCAGCTTTGACGTTTCAGTCCACCATTCCCACGCTTTTGCGGGTCTCGCGCGTCTCGTGTGTTCCTCTCATCCCTATCTTTCTTCCTTCTACATCTCACACTAAACGCGAAGACTTGCTTGATCGATTCGTGCTCTCAGCCATTGCATAACCAATGCATAAAGATCAGCTCCTCCACCTCCTCCTCCATTGCTGTTTTAGCATGGCCATCCAGAAAAATGAGTGCACTACCTTTTGCGGCGAGGTCGACATAAGGTCCACGTTTCAATTGAAGGGCGAAAAGGGTTGCGGGGACCAAAACCATGAGCTGACCTGCAGAAATAACCACACCATTCTGGATTTGTACTCGAGGGAGTACTATGTACAGTACATCAACTACATCAACTTCACGATTAGGCTCGCCAATGTTGGGCTGCAAAAGGGCAACTGCTCGTCTCTTCCTCACCGCTCTTTGTCATGCAGTGACTTCAGCTTCTACCCCGTCGGTATAGATGTGGGAAATATGAAAAAGGGTCCAACGTTATCCTAGACTCTGGCAATCGTGGACTGCATGGAGGCCGTCAATTCTCTGTTTTACGATGACTCTTCGTCGTGCCTCAATGAAGTCAAGTTTTCAGATTCCTCTAGTACGAGAAGGCGAGTGTACGCCATGGTCGATGTGAATGTCTCGTACGTGGAAGCTACATGCACTATAGAGCATATGGCAATGATACCTTGGTGGGTTGATGGCAACAATGTTCGCTCTTATGCGCAGATTCATGAACTTATGGTTTATGGGTTTGAACCTTCATGACTTCCAATTGCCTGTGGACGGAATTGTAATTGGTGCGACATCAGCGACACGTACAAAATTCATTGCGCAGACAAGAAAAGTAAGGGCCTTTGAGTTTGTTTTGTTTCTTAAAAAACAAAAAAAGAAGAAGAATTTCGAGATATATATGTTCAAAATCTGTGAAAATTGAGCTTGCTCATCTGCATATCTTTGCAGAGCCCATGTGATTTGAAAATGCCCATTGAGATAAAGTAAAGAGGTAAATGCTGGTGTGGTATTTTGTACCTATAATAATAGATAATTAATTATTTAATTCGAATTCTGCCAACAATTCTTAGTGGGTTGAACCGATATACTAATTGCTTGATGATGATCCAAATAAGTGTCCCTTAAATTCCTTCAAACCCTATTTGTCATGTATTCAACCTCTACATCTCTTGCAGGTTACCTTTTGTTTATCGGCTGGGTAATTCAAATGCCCTGGCAACATGGCATCGGTAACATTACTACAATCTTCTCATTGTGAAATTCATTTAAAGGTACTTAACGCAAACATTTAACACACCCACACTTTTCTTGCATTTATCCCAATGTACAGCGCCATTCGTGGTTCTGAAATTCGTCTTGGGGGCCCCATGGGTGATGATCTTGCTCCTATACATATGGAGGAGAAGACACTTAGCAATAGATCAAAATGTTGTAGAATTTTTACAATCTAACAATAACTTCTTGCCGATAAGATACTCTTACTCGGAAATCAAGAAAATCACAGGTGGTCTTAAGGACAAACTAGGCGAGGGAGGGTATGGTTCGGTAGAAATGTCAACGAGGGAGGAGGGAACTTGGACTAACCAAGGCAATAATACTCTTGAGTATACTAGTAGTAGTGTTCCACAAGTATAGAGACGTGTCCAAACCAATCGATCCAGCGACACACATGATAGAAGCTAATCACATTGACGATGTTCCCATGTGCATCTCCCTTCATGGCCATCATCGGATTGTATATGTTTATGAATATGCTTATAAATCTCAATTACGACTGTGTTGTTTTTGGTATTTTCATATTAATGTTTTTATTAATTATAATTTGGACTTCTCCATTTCAAAAGCTAGGGACAATTTTTAGCGTGATATATCGGGGGTGAGTTTGGGTTTCGAAGTCTTTGCACAGATAGTGGAGACTTTATCGACTTTTTATTTTACCGAGTATTAGTTAAAAATCAAAGTACGGAATACTAAGTGACATCAAAAGACTACCTTTCCCTTAATAGAAGAGATCAATAAAATTCTTATTTCTTTTTACGAGGTTGCTAAGGTTATTTAGTGGTAAATGTGCACGTGAGAATGATGGGAGTTCCTCTTTTCAGATTAGTTAGTTATTTTAGACCGTGTTCCATCTCGCAGCTTGTCACTTGAAATTGCCATCGGTGGCATACTTCAATCTTCTCATTATGAAATCAATCAATTTCGCTAAATGATAACAGTCAGCCTTATCATTTCGTATGTTTACCAAAAGAGTACAGGTGCAACAAGCTTAATTAAATTCGTCTGAGGAGCCCCATGTGAGGTGATACTATTAAGACGCAAATGGTGAAGGAGACAATTAGCGATGGACGAATACATTCAAGAGTTTTTGCAATCTAACAACTGTTTAGCCATCAAGAAGATCCACCGGCGGCCGTTAGCATGTACCGACAAAAGTTAAATTTTGTTCAATTTTCTGCATTAATCTTTTCCCAGCTCTATTGTTAAATTTTGTTTCATTTTATTCCCAGGGAGAAATCTTGAATTTTATTATAATTAAATCGGTTCAATAATTAATGGGAAATTCTTTGGTGTAGTCCAACAACTTAGGGAATCAATCTTGTATGTAATCGGGACTGTTGGATCAAAAGGAAAAAAAAAATCAACCGTGGATTATTTTGAAAAGATATTAAAATTACGAATATTTAAGGAAAATTAATGACTATAAGATTGCCAACTTTAATTTTTCTCCATTGTTTATTTTATCGTTGGTTAAGGAAAATTACGACATAGGAGCATAATTACTTATTGATAAGACTGTTAAGTTAATAGGCTATGAACAAAATGTTACAATTATGGAGGTATGCCACTAACAATAGGAAAAAAAAGATTTATCGATATATATCATTTATTTAATAACACTAAAGATGAGCAAAGAATCCTTAAATCATACTTATATCACATTTGACTTATAAACATCTTCGAGAAAAGGTGTGATCTCCAATTGTGCAACGTATATGACATTGTACTAGTACATGAGAGTAGGGATACACCATGTCACATCCAAAATACAATTTAAAAATTTGAAAAGTGGAGGTTTTGCTGTAGATAGAATAATCATGGGAAAATTATTATTTTACTAAGATTTTTTAACATCTACATGATGAAAAAGCAAAATATTTTCAAACTAATCCGAGAGAATTTCTAATAATTAGAAAATAAACTCTGGACTTTTCGGTCTTGTTTCAAGAGTCGAACTCTGATCTTCTAGTCTACACCCCTCACCCCAATCCATAGCCACTAAGCCGGGCCACACCAAGTTTTGGTCTGCGCTCGCTGCACGGCTGTGCCGAGTGGCCCGGGCTGGGGCAAAGTCAATTGAACTTCAGATTCGTGCTGCGTGTGGAGTCTCCCTTGAGTGCTCGTCCGGTACGGCGATCGGCTTTGACTTTTCAGCCGACCATTCCCAAACTTTTGCTTGTCAAATACGTCTTATTCTGTGGTCGCAACACCCCAAATCATTCCCTTCCCACAATTAGTCTGTCGTCGGAGATTTTACAGAGCAACTAAAATTATTCCTCTCATCTTTCTTTCTTCTACATCTCAACAGTAAAACACTCAAGACTTGCTCGACTGTTTCGTGGTTCCTGCGATTGCATAACCAATGCATAAAGATCAACTCCTTGATCTTCTTCTTCTTCTTCATTGATCTTTTAGCGTCATCATCGAGAATAATTAGTGCACCACCTCTTGCAGCGAAGTCAACATATGCTGCCTGTTTCAATTGAAAGGCAACTCGAAAGGTTGCGATGACTATAACTATGAGTTGGCCTGCATAAATAACCACACCTTTTTGGATTTGTACCTGAGCAAATACTTTGTGCGGTGCATCGACTACACCAACTTCACGATTAGGATCATTGAGGAAAAAGTGTCGAAATAGTCATAAACCTATTATATTTGTGTTTATTTCATTCAAACATTTTAAACTAATGCAAATTTAGTCCTAAACCTTATAACTTGGTATCTTAATTTTCTATTTCTTTCTTTTTTCATCTGATTTATATATGATGGTTTTATTTATAGGGATGGGCCTAAGTTGGCCCGTCCGCCCATGTTGGGCCTAGAAGCCCAGCCCACGGGAATAGGGCCTGTGGATGGGGGAAGGTATAAAAGGGAGGAGAGAGAGAGAGAAGACAACCGTTGGAAGAAACAAACGTACGTCTTCCCTTTCTCCCACGCGCGCTCTCTCTCCAAGAAAAACAGTAAGCGTTTTTCTTCCCTTCAAGACGCCATCGGATCGAACGGGGCCAGATTTTCTTCCTCTTCAGCATTGGTGTTTAATCTGTGGCAAACAAGGTACGCTCGACTCTGTGGTGTGCTTTATGATCGATGATATGTGTTATTTTCCCGAGCTTCGCTTCCGCATTGATTTAGGGGTTCGATTTAGTGTCGAATCCGGTTTTCGGGGACCAGTCATTCCCAACATTGGTATCAGAGCCCTAGTTCACGTTTTCCCGATCAATTTGATGTGTTTTGATTGATTTTTCGCAAAAAGAACTTCGGCCGTACGGATTGGGGCGAGCAATCCCGACACCCGAGCGTTCTTCGGCCATTTTTCTGAGTTTTGAATGTCAAAATCAAATTCTGAAAGCACTGGGAGAACGGCGACGTCGAGACGAGTTTGGCGACATGTCGCAAGCCGCCGTATGATGCCGCACGCGCCCACACGCGCGGCCAGAAGCCGCTGCGCATGGGCGCGACGTGCCCGAAGCGCTGGCCTTGGCCAGCGCGTGCGCTACATGCGCAGGTCGGCGAACCGGCACGTGCGCGCCAGCGACCGGCGAAACGGCACGCGCCGGTCGGCGAACCGACGTGTGCTGACGTCATGCGCTGACGTCATCGTGACGTCACCAACTGTCGGTAACCGCCGGGATGATGTCATCGATGACGTCATCGCCGACAACCGTTGGCCGGTCGGTCACCGGCCGGCGAACCGACCCGACCCACGGACGCAGGCACGTGCGTGGCACGTGCTGGCTGACGTCTGTGTGACGTCAGCCTGCGCATGCGTGAGGCACGTGCGCCGGTCCGCACGAGCGGTCCGACCGGCCCCACCGGTCCGACCGGTCCGACCGGTCTTACCGGTCCGACTGTTCCGACGACCGTTGACCTACCGTTGATCGTCCGTTGACCGTTGACTTTGACCATCGACCGTTGACTTTGACCGTTGACCGTTGACCCAAAAAAAAGGAATTTGTTTCTTTTTCAAGTCATGCCTATGTGGGTTATAAGTAATCCATTTTTTTTTTAATTTTGCATTTGTTGCATAAATTTTGGAAAATTATGTATTTTCCTTTTATATTTATTATGGATTATAAGTAATCCATTTTTAGTTCTGCATTTGTTGCAGGAACTATGATGAGTTATGCACGGATACCTGCAAGCCCGAGAACAGACGAGGGAAATACAAGACTAAATAGGTTGCTAATTGAGTTAGCTAATTATCGGTGGCATGACGATGATTTAGTATCACATGTGGTCAAGGTCAATCGGATGATACGAGAAATCATCCTGGAATGGTTATCTTATGCCAGATTTTGAGAAGGTGCCGGCTTTGATAAACACTCTTCCACCTGAATGGCAAGCAGTGTTTGATCGGCTATGGGAGGTCAACGTGGTCCAGGATTATAAAAAGCTAGTGGAAGCTTTTGTGAGAGAGTACTATAGGATTGAGTTAACCAAAACTTCAACCCTTAGATTGAGCGCTACATGGCGCCGAGTGAATGCGCCTTGGAGGCGACATGACAGCTCTCCAAAAGTTTTTCCATGGTTGGCGAATGTGCCTTCGGTTTTCTCGAGATGTTTTGATGATAGATTAGAAGGGACATTCCCTATTTATTTCTTTGATTAATTATGTAATGTTTCTTGCGATTGTTGTTGATGTAACAACCGATATGTTAGTCGTATCATGTGAAAGCATTGTTATTTTATTGGATATTAGATTTTATTTGCTTTTCATTATTCTTTGGTTCTTTGTGGGTAATTAGCTATGGGTAGTTTTAGAAGTTTTTATAACTTCATAGAATTGATTTTGCATATGACAATCATTTTAATGATAGTTTTAAGTTAGGATTTTTGGAGGATGATTGGAAACATAGTGACTTTTTGATTCTGAAGCCTTACTTGAAATTATTTATTAATATGATGGGTCTATGCAAATAGGGATGCATAAATGATAGGCATTAATTATTCTTGCATGGATATCTGATGTGTTCAGAACGATGGTTCAGCAACTAAGAACGTAATTGCTGATATGAACGGCGACAATTGTGAAATATTGAATATGAAGATTCAATATGTGCTGGAAAAGCAATAAGCATTAGAAGCTCTTGACTATGATATGGAAAATCTTGAGGATGCCATGCACCACATTGAGCTAGTAGAGGACCGCCTAACGGCATTTGAGCCAAAAACGGACATTTGCAATGCTGGTTCTAGCTTAGAAAGGGCTTTGTGCTCTAAGCGCAAACGTATTGATTCGTTCAATATGTGGGAATGCAAAGGATTAAGTCCTTATTGCAAAAAATCAAGAGTTAACCAACACAAGAGAGGAAAACGTCCTCAAGTGAATAAAATGTCAAGAGTGAGATGTTACAATTGTGACAAGAGAGGTCACTATGCTCGCAATTGTTGTGAGCCAAAAAAAGTCAACACCTCTTGTACATTTGAGAACTTTGCTTATGTGTCAAGTTCAATATTATTGGCTGAATCCAATCCTTTGTGGACTGTAGATTCAGGAGCGACAGACCATGTAGCAAAGGATAGAGGATCCTTCGTGGAATTCCGACGATACCAACCGGAACTAAGTGGATCTATATTGGAAATAACTCCGAGCTGAAGTTAAAGGGATTGGCACTGCCAATTGAACATGCATGGTGGACGCATCTTGATGTTCTATATTCTCTGGAGATTCGTCGAAATTTAGTGTCTGTCTTAATGTTGGTTAAGCTTGGTTTTGGTATGAACTTCCATAATAAATGTGTAGATTTGTGTTTACATACAAACTACTATGGTTGTGGTCACTTATTGAATGGTTTTATTGTACTAAATATTGACTGTGATGATGTCAATATGTTATTCCCTTATTTCACGTCTTCTACCTTATATGATAATGATGTGAATATGGTGGCATGCTAGACTTGGTCATATGGGCCAACAACGTATGAATTAGAGTAGCCATAGAGGGCTCGTTGGGCAATATTGAAAAAGTCGATTTGTCCATATGTAAGCATTGCCTAGTAGGGAAAACAACAAGGAAACCATTTAGAAAAGATAAAAGAGCTTAATTTCCTCTACATTTAATCCATTATAACATCTGTGGTTCAATGTATGTGAGAGGAAGGCAATGGGCTGTTTATTTCATCACTTTTATAGACGATTATACTCGATTTGGATATGTCTATTTGATTTCTCACAAATCTGAAGCATAAGTTGTTTCAGAAGGTTTATGAACTTGGTAGAAAATCAATTAGGCAAGAAAATAAAGGTATTTAGATCCGATCGATGTTGAGAATATTTATCTGATAAGTTCAGAAAATTATGTGATGAAAAATGAATATAAAGATAGTTGTTTATTCCATATATTCCTCAACAAAATGGTGTTGTAGAGAGAATAAAACGAACCCTCTTTGGAATGGTTAGGTCCAAGATGGCGCATGCTAACTTACCTATCACTCTTTGGAGTGATGCGTTGTTAACTGCTGCCAATATACTTAACCGGATGCCTTCCAAATCAATTATTTCCACTTTATATGAGTTATGGACAGTTAGAAAACCGGACTTAAGTTTTCTTAAGCCATGGGGTTGTCTTTGCCTATATTCATAAGTCCTCTCACAAGTTTGGGAAATTGGGTCCCAAAGGAAATAAGAGTATTTTCATGAGATACTACGAACACTCGAAAGGGTATATGTTCATAGGTGAGTAGGAAAGTGGGAGTATAACTGAATTTGAATCACGAGATGTCACATCCTTAGTGGATGAATTTCCTAAAAAGGGCGAAATAAGGGAAGATTGTTCCCTATTTGAAACCTTGGATCAAAATAATGATGTTAGTGGAGTTCGTCCAAATGGGAGTAATATGAGATGTGATGAATTGAATTCAACCCATTCTCAATTGCAACCACCTGATGTGACAACATCATCATTACCTGATCCAAGTGGGAGCATGATGGGAAATGATGTACTAAGTGTACAATCTCTCATACGGTGAACAAGTCGCCAAAGTATTCCCCGTCAATGTTTTGACATTGAAAGGGAAACTTTTATGGTTGCTCCACAAGATGAGGATGAGCCAAAAATATTAATAAGGCTCTAAATTGCCCTAATAAGGAAAAATGGATTCATGCAATGAAAGAGGAAATGGAGTCGGTGAAGTCAAACCATATTTGGAAACTGGTTGATTTTCCAAAAGGACGCTTGAGCTATTGGGAACAACTGGGTTCTCAAAATAAAGCGAAAGGCTGATGGCTCGATAGAAAGGCATAAGGCTCGCCTTGTGGTGAAGGGGTATAATCAACAGGAAGAAATTGATTATGAAGATATATTTTCTCCTGTATTGAGATTTACCTCGATTCGCATTATTCTGGCAATAATGGCAAGTATGGATCTTGAGTTACATCAAATGGATATAAAGACTGCTTTCCTCAATGGAGAATTAAAGGAAGGAACATATATGGAACAACCTGCTGGTTTCATAGTGAAAGGCCAAGAAGAAAAGGTATGTCGACTTTGGGGGTCGATATATGGCCTTAAGCAGTCGTCAAAATAATGATATATACGTTTTCATAATGCCATAATGACATATAACTTTACAATGATAGATGATGATCATTGTGTATATATCAAAATATCCAATGATCAATTTGTGATCATATCATTATATGTTGATGATATATTAATTGCCAGAAGTAATATGGAGTTTGTTACTACTGTCAAAAGTTGGTTGTCTTCCAATTTTGAGATGAAAGACACGGGTGATGTTGCATACACTCTTGGAGTTAAGATTTCAAGAGATCGTTTAAAGAGATCGTTGTCTCTTTCGCAAGAATCATATATAAATAAGATTCTTGAACGATTTCGTATGCCAGATTGTAAACCCATAGACACTCCTATTGCAAAAAGGTGAAGGATTGAGCCATAGTCTGTGTCCAAGGACTCCACAAGAGAAGGAACAAACGGAATATGTTCCTTATGCTAGTGCTGTTAGAAGCTTTATGTACGCTATGATGTGTACAAGACCTGACATATGTTTTGCAGTTGGAATGGTGAGTAGATACCAATCCAATCCAGGTCCAGCACAATGGAAAGCCGTTAAGAGAATACTGAGGTATCTAAAGGGGACTGCTGATTATACGGTGAGTTATTAAGGAAAGGATCTGCAACTCTAAGGCTATCCTGATACTAATTGGGGAGGAGATTTAAATGAAAGGAAATCTACCTCTGGGTTTGTTTTCTTACCGAATGATGGTACCATATGTTGGAGCTGTAAGAAACAAACATGTATAGCCTTGTCCACGATAGAAATTGAGTTCGTGGCATTATCAGCAGTAGTATAAGAAAATGTTTGGCTTAAGAGATTATTGGATCATTTAGGTGTTATTGGAAGTGCTGCAGATTAATTATTGGTTAACTGTGATAGCCAAGCAGCGAAAGCGTACACCAAAGATCCAAAATATCATGGCAAGACCAAACATATAGATACCAAATATAACCTTGTCAAGGATATGATTGCACGAAAAGATGTGAACATAGAGTACATACTACGCATAGAATGGTAGCAGATCCTATGACAAAACCAATACCCAGAGATGTGTTTTGTGGCCACATGAAATCTCTAGGGTTGCGTAGAGGCTGATGTATTGAATATTGTAATTTCCCTAAGTGTTCACAATTTGATGAATTTGTGTTTTCATCATTAATGCCTATGAATTTTTATTTGATCTTTATGCAACTTAATGCTTAGTGCATTACTTTAAGTTAAGAGAAGTATGTCGGACAGATATAAGATTAGCCCACTCACACGGGTAATCGCCTCTATTTACTGTGTGATAAATAGAGATGAGACAGTATTTAAGCTTATTATCTAGGTGATAATCGAGAGCTCAAGCTTATAATACGCGTGTCGCCTTAACTAAGTGTTAAGATGAGGACATAATACTTGTGATGTCCGAAAGTAAAATACCCCACATATTTTACTCTATCTGTCTAAGATACCAGATGTGAGTTCTGATGAATTTTGTGAATGAGTAGATACGTGAACTCAAGTTAGACATTGGGTATGTCTGAACTATCATCTGTACGGTATTGAAAGGTGTAGACATACGCTCCATGGGAAAGGAGTTAATACCGTAATACGTATTTCATACTACATATGCATGAGACGACCAATAAGAGTGGCAAAAAATTTGATCTCAACTTTTATGACGTGTGAGACTCTTGAGGAAAAGAGTTCCTCAATTTTTAGTCCCCTCATGACTCTTACTTATTCTCAAGGTTTCTATTTAGTGTTTGCTATCTTAGAGTGTTGCCAATGGTCATGAGTTTGATTCGATCTAATGGGGCATTTCTAGAAAAGCAACCGGGCGAAATTGAGAGTTTGAAGGAAAAAAAGGAAGATCGATTTTGGAGAATCACATTGTAGTTTTGTATTCACCGGTTAACCAATTATAACTGTCTTTGTGATAATCATAATTGTGAATACAATAAATATATCATTGTTTTAAAAGAGATCAAGAGAGATATAAATGTGATCGATCGATCTAGGGTACTACATACTAAATCTACTCAGGATGTGATGCCCATTATGAGTATTATATATTCCTAACTGGATGTATGGCAACGAGCTCTCAAAGTATCTTTGGTCGCACGGATTATTCACCGATATGAATGTTGAAGAGAGGTAAAGAGAATACTGTTCGGCCCACCATGTGCGAGTGGGAGATGATGGTTTTATTTATGGGGATGGGCCTAAGTTGGCCCGTCCGCCCATGTTGGGCCTAGAAGCCCGGCCACGGAATAGGGCCTGTGGATGGGGAAGGTATAAAAGGGAGGAGAGAGAAAGAGAGAAGACAACCGTTGGAAGAAACAAACGTACGTCTTCCCTTTCTCCCACGCGCGCTCTCTCTCCAAGAAAAACAGTAAGCGTTTTTCTTCCCTTTAAGACGCCATCGGATCGAACGAGGCCAGATTTTCTTCCTCTTCAGCATTGGTGTTTAATCTGTGGCAAACAAGGTACGCTCGACTCTGTGGTGTGCTTTAGGATCGGTGATACGTGTTATTTTCCCGGGCTTCGCTTCCGCATTGATTTAGGGGTTCGATTTAGTGTCGAATCCGGTTTTCGGGGATTAGTCATTCCCAACAATATATTTATTTATTTAAATTTAAAGGGTGAAAGCTATCATGAAGGCCCCACCGTTACTCTCATTTAAAGGAGTAACATTGCTGTGATCTTCTTGTTATCTAAAGTCAAATTCGTCAGCAGTCAAGTAGAGTTGTTAGTGCAGAGTTGTTAGTGCCGTGACGTGCGGGTGGTTTCCAAGGAGAAGACATCGTGCGCAGAATGAAGTTTCATGAAGGCTTTTCCGTGGAAATTCTATGGAACTAGGAATTTCCCACGCCCCATTAGCCCCACAAGACCTGTTACTTCAAGAAGACTTTGACTTTGACCTTCTAGGAGTTGGAGAACTTTCCACCACCAATAAACTCACTAGCAACTAAATTGCAAGATGAGGGTGGCATGGCATTATTTCTTACATTTTCAAGACGATATGGAATCTTTACATGGGCAACGCGCCTAAAATGTACCAAGACAAATGGAACGGCATATGTCATGTTATATCTAAAAAATAATTCAAAATTAGAGAAGAATTCATTTGATTTATATTTTATTTATTTAAATTTAAAGGGTGAAATCTATCAGAAGGCCCACCGTTACTCTCATTTAAAGGAGTAACATTGCTGACATCTTATTTTCTGAAGTCAAATTCATTAGTAGTCAAGAAGAGTTGTTATTGCCGTGGCATGCGGGTGTTGTCCAAGGATAAGACATCGTGCACAGAAGGAAGTTTCATGAAGACTTTTCCGTGGAAATTCTATGGCACTAGGAATTTCCCACGCCCCATTAACCCCACAAGACCTATTGCTTCAAGAAGACTTTGACTTTGACCTTCTAGGATTTGGAGAACTCTCCACCACCAATAAACTCACTAGCAACTAAATTGCAAGATAAGGGTGGCATGGCATTTGATTTGTTACATTTTCAAGACAATATGGAATCTTTACGTGGGCAACACGCCTAAAATGTACTAGGACAAATGGAACGGCATATGTCACGTTACATCTAAAAAAGAATTCAAAATTAGAAAAGTTGAGATTCATAATTAAAAAACAATAATCATGGGAAAAATTACTATTCTACTAAAATTTTCTTTTAACATCTTCAAGATGAAAAATAAATTTTATTTTCAAATTAAATGCATCGCGCGAGTCTTTGGCCATAAGTAAAAGTCAAGTAGATGGTGCCTAAAATTTGCAGAAGATTATCCAAATGTCGACTGTATGCCTCATTCACTACACAAGATTCAATAAATATTCTTCATGCATTTGGCATTTTACTTGTTTTCTTCCCAATTAACCCCTAACCACTAGGTTGGGTTCACTCTGAGCTTGCCGCATCGAATTGGGCCGGGCTGGGCCGTTTCGACGTTGATTGTAGTTTAGATTCATCGCGGTGCACAAAGTGGCCCCTTGTGCTTGTGCCGTGCATTGACCGGCTTTTGACTTTTCAGCCGACCATCTCCACACTTTTGCTTTCCTTGTACGTCCCATATTTTTTGGTCGCTAGGCCACAGTCGCTCGCCTCCACACAATTGAGTCTGTAGTCGGAGATTTTTCCTTCTCTCGATATTACTTCAAGAATAGTTTTTGAAGTAATGGAGACGGAGACATTTGGCAATGGATGAAAACATGGAATAGTTTTTGCATATTTGTTATTTGAATAAAGTGGGTTATAAAATATACAACGGGATTGAAGTTGAGAAAAATTGATGCAAACACAACAAAATGCACTACTATTATAAAGTGGGAGGTGTTTCTCCTCTTTTCATATTTCCAAATTATCCCTTTCAATTGTGAGAAGCCATGTCTAAAATTCAAACTTCTCAAATTTTTAATGATCTTTTCTTTTATAGTTTCTTTGTTGTTGTTATTATTATTATTATGTGTTTCCCTAAGAGTATTCCTTATTTCATGTCGAAGAATTTCAAATGATCACACAAAAGACATAGCCCATAAAAGATTGTTGTGTTATGCATGATTAGCATAAAAAAATAATTAGTCTCCTCATTTTTCATCATCCTCTTCTAAATTAAATATATATCATTTTTTTTTTATATCCAGTGGCTTGGCACACCTTACGAGTGCTCACGGCCACCGCTGGCCTGACCGATTTAACGGAGACCACCAACTATACCTGAAGGGAGGTTAGGACATGATTCCACCACGATGACCCCCCACTTAAGACTTGTATGGCAATGCGAAGATTCGACCTTTCGATGTCTGCGTAAAGTCTAGTCAACCTCCTCTGCCAACGCAGCCACCCACCAATGGGTTCATTCTTTAGTAACACTCATAGTTGAATAACAAATCCTTCAATTATCAATTAATCACATTTTATTTTTGCACATCTTCAAGATAAGAGCTTTGCTAACATAACAATTTTTTTGTCACTACGAGAGTAACAATATATTGTGAGTTACAAATTTTCAAATGATTAGACTCTATAATAATTTATAATAATTTATTATTCATTTTTTGTGATCCAAAATAAGCTATTAATATCACAATAAATTAAGAACAATTATATAATCATTTCTTCTCCAGAAAACATGCAATGCACATGACATTGTATGGTACGAATGGAAAGGCGAGAATTAAGTTACATCCAAAAATGCAATTGCAAAATTAGAAAAGTTAAGGTCTGTAGTAAAGAAGAATAGACAAGGGCAAAATCATTATTTTAAAAAGATTTTTTTTTTTTACACCTTGAAGATAAAAAAAGAAAAAAGAAAAAATATGTTTAAATCAAATGCATCACACCAGTCTTCAGTTACAAAAGCAAGTCAGGTTGATCGTGTGCTAAAATCTGCTCAAGATTATGAGAACGTCTATACGTGTCATTTTCTGACAAAAAAGTAAAAAACGACTTCACGCGTAAAAAAGGACTCCACGCGTCATCAAACTTTATGACGAAAAAGTAAAAAAAGACTTCTCGCGTAAAAACAGACTTCACGCGTCATTGAACTTTCTTTTTGGCGACCATTCCCACTGCTTTCCGTGTCTGATGCGTCCATTTGTTTGTCGCTATACCTCGTAAGTCACTCGCTTCCTCCACACTCAGAGGAGTCGTCGGAGATATTTCCTGCTCTCTTCATCGTTTTAAGGAGGGAGCAACTCATGGTATTCCTCTCGTCTTTGTCTATCTCTCCTTTACATATCGACACTAAATACTAGATCTGCTTAACCATCGTGCTCTCCGCTACTGCATAAGCTATGCACCAAGATCAACCCCTTCTTCTTCTCCTCCTCCTCCTTCTACATCGGTCTTTTAGCATTGCCATTGAAAATTATAGCTGCACAACCTCTTGCGGTGAAGTCACAAACATAGAGTACCCGTTTCGGTTGATGGGAGACCCGAATTTTTGCGGCCACAGTAATTTTGAGCTAGCCTGCATAGATAACCGCACCATTCTGGATTTTAACTCGAGCAAGTACTTTGTACACAACATCGACTACACCAACCAAACGCTTAGGATCGCTGATGTCAAGCTGCAGAAGGGCAATTGCTCATCCCTTCCTCTGCAGTCTTTACGCAGCCTTAATGGATGGCATAATTATTATAATTATTATTATTATTATTATTATTATTATTATTATTATTATTATTATTATTATTATTATTATTATTATTATTATTATTATCCTCCTTCTTCTTATGATAATGCATCCACTGTTTCGATCGTGAGTTGTGTGAAGGCCGTGGATTTTCCATTTTACATTGATGCTTCGTCATGCCTTGATGGGCTTCCATTACTTAATTTCTCTGGTGCGAGAAGGCGAGTGTATGCCTTGGTCAATGCAAATGTCTCATCTATGGAAACCGCATGCACTATAGAGTTTATGGTAACACTGCCACAGTGGGTTGATGAATATGATCTTCGTTCCTATGCGCAAATTCATGAACATATGATTTATGGATTCGAGCTTTCATGGGTGTATCCATGGAAGTCTCTTGAGCACACCAATATAGGTAAGGACTTTTGAGTTTGTTCAATTTCTTATAAAGAACGGCAAGGGTGTCGTAACTTTTATACGATTCTCATTTAAGTGTTATCACATTTTTTTCTTTTATTTATTTAAATGCCACATTGAAATAAAATTGATCATTTAAATGTTGTTTTTGACAAATCATCCTACTAAATTTTTTATTAATTTTTCATTTCGATGTGGATTCTTTTTATTTAATTGTCCAAATCAACGATGGCAATGTCAAATAAGACGATCAGCATTCATGTTGGATTTTCTGATGAGACAAATCATTAATGACTTTTAAGTGATTGAATTCAAATTTGTGACACTCAAGTGAATAAAAAAAATGTTATGATACTCAAGTAAGCATTGTACGAAAGTTATGGTATTTTTAATGTACTTATCCCAAAATATTGTTAGGATATATTTGGTCAAAGACATGTGAAATGGAGCTAAGATCTTGTAGTTAGTTCAATGTTGTTGTGGTATTTTATAAGTACAACAATGAATACATTTTCATTCATTTGTTAATTTAAATAATTAGAATTCCGCCAGTAAATCTTAGTGGATTGAACTTGATATACTCAATTATCAGTGTTTGATTATGATCTAAATAAGTGTCTTTGATTTTCTTCAGATTTCATTTGTTACATATTCTATCTCTTTTGCAGATATCGCCTATGGCCTCGCCCATACTCTTTCACATATTGAACATATCTGGTTCCTTCCCATCGGTAAACATCAATACAATCTTCATTGTGAAATTAAGTTAGTGTTCCTAAATACAAACATTCAACACACGCACAAAAATTGGTTATTCATATATCAATATATATATATATATATATTATCTATTCAATTGTTTATCTATTTAGTCCAAATTCTGCCCACAAATCTTAATGGATTGAACCGATATACACATTGCTTGATTATGGTATAAATAAGTGTCTTTTAAATGTTCTTCAGGTTTCATTCGTTACAAACGCAATCTCTATTCGGGAACAGGGAACCACTACCTTGATGTGGTGGTGCTTTTTCTCTTGGACATCGGTAACATTACTATATTCGTCTCATTGTGAAATTGACTTTGAATTTCTAAATGCAAACATCTAACACATTCACAAATTGGCTATAAAAAATACAGTGCTTCAGTGCATGGTTGTGAAATTCATCTTGGGAGCCCCATGCGTGATGACGTTGCTAATACGCAAATGGAGGAGAAGACACTTAGCAATGGATCAAAATGTTGAAGAATTTTTGCAATCTAACAATTTCTTGCCGATAAGGTATTCTTACTCGGACATCAAGAAAATCACGAGTGGCCTTAAGGATAAACTAGGTGAGGGAGGGTACGGGTCCGTGTTCAAAGGAAGACTCCGGAGTGGCCGTGAGGTGGCGGTCAAGATTCTAAAGAAGGGAAAAACGAATGGGCAGGACTTCATCAGTGAAGTAGCTACCATTGGTAGAATTCATCATGTTAATGTTGTTGGACTCATTGGTTATTGCTTTGAGGGCTCTAAACAAGGTCTTGTCTACGATTTCATGCATAATGGATCTCTGGATAAGCACATTTTCTCACGAGAACAAGGGATTTCTCTTGAATGCAAGGAAGTGTATGAGATTGCTCTCGGAGTGGCTAGAGGGACTGAATATCTTCATCGAGGATGCGATATCCAAATTTTACACTTTGATATTAAGCCTCATAACATTCTTCTAGACGAGGATTTCACCCCAAAAGTTTCCGACTTTGGGCTCGCAAGATTGTATCCCACGGATTACAACACTGTGTCTTTGACTGCCGTGAGAGGAACCTTAGGGTACATGGCTCCGGAGCTCGTCTTCAAGAACCTTGGAGGCGTCTCTTACAAAGCCGATGTCTATAGTTTCGGAAAATTGTTGATGGAAATGGCCACTAGAAGGAAGAACGAGGACAAGGTTACAGGGTGTTCAAGTCACACTTACTTTCCTTTATGGGTTCATGACCAAATCGATAAAGAATTGGAAATTCCAGTGGAAGTTAGTGAGGACGAGAGGAAAATAATAAAGAAGATGATAATAGTTGCTCTTTGTTGCATACAATGGAATCCTGACGATCGCCCTTCGATGCAGAAAGTCTTGAAAATGCTCGAAGGAGAAGTAGATGATCTACAAATATCTCCCAAGCCCCTCTTTTATGCAACAGAAATGTCAAGAAGGGATGATGGAACTTGGACTAATGAAGGTAATAATACCATATCCACTACATCAACTAGAGCAATAACTTACGAAGATTCTAGTCTTGAGTGTACTAGTATTAGCATTACGCAAGCATAGACAAATATAAAAACCGTTTGATCTGTTCACATATGTGGCGAATTGAAACGTGGTATTGATGATGTTTTATGTGTAGCTCCCCTTTCTTGGCCATCATTATATCATAGATGTTTATGACTATATTTATGATCTTAATTACGCCCAATTCATCTTTTAGCATTATCTTATTAAAGATGTTATTGGTTATAGTTTGGACTCTTGGATCCAATAGAAAATCTAGTGACTACTTTTCAGCATAGTGCTATGAGGAGCAAGTTTGGGTTTCAAAGTCTCTGCTTAAAAGTCTAGCTAGCACACAACCTACTTTATGCATGGTTAACGACACTTCAATGACCGCTATGTATGTATTGCTTCATTGCATACCAATTGTCGCTATGAATAATTTTGAAAATGATGGATGAAGAGGGATAATAAACAACTTCGATTTGACGGTGGGGAGTGCGAGATAGCAGAAGATATCAAAAGATGATCTCTTCCTGAATAACAATAATGCATTAGATTAATTAAATTCTTATTATATTTACTAGGTTGCAAAGTTATCTTAGTGGTAAATGTGCACGTAAAAAATGATATTGTTTTCCTTTTAGGGTTCGTTGTCCAAGGCTATTACGTCGGGAGGAAATTTTATACGAGGGGAATATATACATCATCTTTATTACTAAGGTTTGAGTATTCTATTCGAGTCTAAATTTATTTTGAATACGAAGGAATATTACCATGTTCAGTTTTCAAGACCGTGTTAACTATCCCAAACCTTCTTGTTGTCACTTTTAAGCGGTACATCACTCTTCATATCAAATTGAACAAACTCAAAATACGCGGGGGCAAACAAAATCCCACTACAAGAATGAATGTGAAATTTTACAATTTTTCGTGAATTTAATTTCACCATTAGTAAGATTGACTTTTTTCAGTCGATGAACTTGCTGGTTGACTCCACGCCCAATAATCATACGGATTTCGGGTGAGTATTGGATATAACTTCATTTGCATTTTTCTGATTAAGAAGTGAGGAAAAAAGAATCGAAAGGTGCGTTTGCATCATTTACGATTTCACTGCTTTTTTTTCTTGGCCGGAATACAATATTTCTGTTTTTGGGCCACCCGAAAATCCGAGCGACACTTTCCGGTAACAGGTCCCTTGATTCGCGATACAGGGAGAAATGACAAAATGTCCAGGGGACCAAATCCGAAATAATAGAAAGGTCGCGTCCTTGGATGCAAAAAGTCGTCTCCCTACTCGCTCCTTGCTTCCTTCCAGAAGTTTCTTTGCTTGAGCGAGGGAGGTCGGTTCTAGACTCAAACGCTCAAACGCACTCAACCGTCAATTAAAAAATTAAGCAACCAAAAAAAAAAAAAAAAATCGCCACATTCAATTCTGATTCTGATTCTAGTTTATCGTTCTCTCCCACGATCTAGATCTCTCTGCCGTTTTCTAGATTCCCATCTCCACTCTCTTTTCTCGTGCGATAAGTTCCTCGAATCGCAGTCCCGATCGAAGACGAAGACGACGGCGAAGAAGGCGATGGGCGGCGGAGGTGAATCATCGGAGGCGACGCGGTGCGGTCGTCCGGCAGGAGTGAGTCCATCGAGGCGTATACTTCGCGCTGGGAGTTAATGATTGGTGATTAGAGGCTTTCGAGAATGGTTTTGATGGGGCCGACGCTTTGCTGGTGTTTGCGGGTCCGATGGATGCGGCGCGTTGAACCGGTGTGGGAGGAGGTTCGAAGATGCTACAAGAAAAGCACCAACGAGGCAATGAAGTACCGCAGTGTCCGTAACGGATATTCTCTCTAATGGAGGAGCTAATGAGGATGGGCTCTTGCTGCACAAATCCTATTCGCGTCCTCAGCCATCTCAGGTCGTATTCCTTTATGTCCTTCCCATCAATGACGACCTTTCCTTCCATCGGATCGTAGAACCTCAGCAGAAGGGCCAGAATAGAGGACTTTCCGGCACCACTTGGCCCGTCGAGAGCTACCTTCGTTGCAGCTTCAATTTTCAACGTGAAGTTCTTCAGAACGGTAACTTCTGGTCGTGATGGGTACTTGAATTTGACGTTCTGGAACTCAGCAGTTCCTTCGATCCTCCCATGACGTGTATTTTCCGGCACATCTGGTTCGATTTCAGTTTTTCGGTCGAGGGTCTGGAATGCAGGAGTGAGTATGCTCATGGCCGATATCACGGTGGGGATCAGCGTCCACAGCTCTGTAATAGAAAGTACCGTGAGAGAGAAAATCTGGTACGATCTTATGCCGTTTTCAAATGTGGCTTGGCCTCTATCGACCATCCCAATCCTGTTCTCGGGTTTCTCAAACCAAGTGAATTCGTTGTGCAGGACACCTGCAAGATTTTAGATCAATGCAAATTGTACTCTATAAATGATTCATAACTTGGGCAGACTCTCAAATTTGGAGCTAGTAGATTCTGCATTAAACTGCAAAGGACTCTGCTAGCAAAAAAGAGTGACAGTTACCTGAAAAGAGAGTTTTTCTAAGGTTTGTCATGGCCTTCTCACCGACCACACCAAAGTAGTAATGCTGCAAGATGTGAGAGACTAATGATAGCAACCCTATTAGGGATAATGCGATTGAGTACCATGCGACTTCCCGCTTGGCATGTTTATGGTAATATGCTACACCTATTGTTATGATGAAGAACCCAAAAACAGGCTTTGAGATTCCTGAGAAACCGGCTGCAATGGAGCCGATGGCTGTCTTGACGAGTTCCGTCCTCCTCAACCCAAACCAGATTCTAAAGAAGTGGACTGCTTCTAATCTTTTCTCATGCTCCTCTTGCTCAGGGTCTTCCCTGAGGCTTTCTTCTATCTCTGCACCTTTTTCACTTAAAACTCTGCTTTGAGGTGAGCCATGGGGTTGGTCAATTTCAGAATCCTGTGAAGGTATATCAATTCTGTCATTCAATCAAAAACATGGGCCAATGAGGACCTCTCTTTTTCTTTTTTAATCGAAATAATTGTCATATGCATACTGTAGGAAATAATTATTATGAGGCAGCCAACCTTTCATCACGAACAACTCTGATGTTCTGCATGTTGAATAAGCTGTTGTAAAATCTGCAGGTATCCAGTAGGGTGCTGTGCGTTCCTGTCTCCTTAACCTGTCCATTCTCTACGACTGCAATTTCATCTGCATTAACAATGGTTGACAATCTGTGCGCAACTTCCCTGCATGGCCTTCTGCAATGCCTCTTGAACCAGCTTCTCAGATCCCGAATCAAGAGCACTTGTAGCCTCATCGAGCAGTAAGTATTGGAGGATTCTTGAGAACGGCTCTGGCTATTGCAATTCTTTGTTTTTGTCCTCCTGATGGATGGAAGCCCCTCTGCCCCACCTAGTCCATCATCATGGCGCCAAAATTTAACGTAGGATCCTTGTTTTTTGTCTAATGGGAGCTTGAGAACTTTCAAGAGAGACATCTTTTATTTACATCTGTTACTAGGAGATTGCATATTACCTCTGTCAAGTAGTTATCTGGAAGCTGTGAATTGAAATTATGCGCATTTGCCATCATTGCTGCATTCTCTATTTGTTGGTCATATGCATCCAAATTTCCTACTTTAAGGTTGTCCTTGATAGTGCCAGCAAACAGTGATGGTTCTCGGGAAACTGCTCCAATATTTTGGCAGAGGCTCTTCAAATCAAGATCCTTGATGTTATGGTTATCTATGAGAATGACCCCTGAAAACTTGCAATATTACCCAATCATCAGCAACCTATGCAATATTATTCAATCGTCAGCAATCTTTGTGTGCAAAAAATGTTTGAGCAATAGAAGCATGAAACTGTGGGAATAATAAGGAGAGGATAAAAAATTTCAGCTCAAGAGAATGGAGGATAAAGGTTTTAGACCTTTCGATGGATCGTAGAATCTTGCAACCAGGGATATGATTGTGCTTTTCCACACCCACTGCTACCAACTAACGCCACTGTCTTTCCTGCTGGAATTGACAGCGTAAAACCTTGAAGAATCACCTTATCTTCTTGGGATGGGTAAGCAAAGTGAATGTTCCTTATGTCAATGTTTCCCTCGATTTCCTTCAGTACAATCCCCCCTGAAGCGTCGCTAATATTTGGTTTTTTCCAGATCACCTTGAAAACTTCATTTCCTGCTGCTTTTGCTTGGTTAAATACTTGCATGTCTGGGGCAGCATAAGTGATTGAGCTGGAATGAAAAAGAAGTCACGGTCCATAATTAAGGTTACATCTTGTTCACTTCATTATATGAAGATTCCTAAAGGCATCTGATATCTTCTGAAGAGGCTCAAAATGAAATGCATCACACACACGTTCATACAAAACTTTAGAGAACCCAAGTAGGACGATGCTATTTTTCATGTTATGTGCAGATTAACTAGCTTGATGATCATCATTGGATTGCTTATCTTGTCGCTGTAAGACAAAACAATCTCATCCAAAAACTCTTACAAAAAAGGTAAACTTTTCTTACATAGCTCCGAAGAAGATGCTCATGACTGCTGCTATGACGTTCCCTCCACTAGATCTTCCGGCAGCGACTGCGATTGCTCCAATCCATATGATTAGTGCCCAAGAGGAGTTGGTCACTGCTTGAAACATTCCTGTTCCAACTCCCTTAATCAGTGCCTCTCCTCTGCTAATGTCAGACTGCTTGTCCATGCAGTCTGAGAATGATTTGATTGCGCGATCCTCTCCAACAAATGCAAAGACCATTTTTATATGAGATATGGACTGTACGTTGTCAAACATTAACCCATGAATTTCCAGATGATTCCCTTTTTCTTAGATTTTTTTAGTAATAAAAAAGGTGAAGTTTTTTCACCTGTTCCACAACAGTAGTAGCTTCGGATAGGTAAATCATTTTGGCAGCTGAGATGGCAGTCATTTTCTTGGTGTTGGTGGCTCCAATCAGTAGAATCAAGGGAACTACAAACAAGGTGACAAGTGATACTTCCCAACTGCAAATGAAGGCAATCAAGACTCCAGAAAAGAATGTGGCGAAGCACGAAAGGAAATGCCCCAGCTGCTAGCAAAAAGTTAGCATGATCCGCAAACTTTAGTGGGGAAATCTAAAGAGCAGTCAACTTGAGGGAGAGATTGCTACCTTCTCTTCGATAGCATCCTGGATTATGCTCATGTGAGTACTTATTCCCACAATTCAGTATCAAAAGCTCCAATCTCCTGTCTGAGGACTGAACTCAGGAATTCTAATCTGATCCGTGCTGTTTGTCTTTCGCTCGCGTACATCCAGCATCCAATCTCTGCAGAAAATTGGAAGCCATGTGAATGCTTTGTCACTGCGTACTTTCTATACTATTAGTTCTCTCCTGTAGTTAATCCAGTGCTTCTTGCTAACTTTATTGGTAGTAGTCCAATATGATAAATGATTATATGATACTTCCGATCCCATAAGACTTGATGCGATGTTCGGGAGTGGCTCACAAAAATAAGCAATCTCTACTGGAGCCTAGGAAACAGTGACTTTCGAAAGGCAATTAAGTGCGAAACAAGTGTGCATGTCAACAAAAAAACTGTTCTGCGACTTAGTAAAAACATATGCATCTCCATCATCTTAGAAAACCAAAAGAAGCCAACCTAGGATTCCAGCAGGGAAGGTTGCAAAGGCCATGTACCACAAATATGAAACAACCTGAAAGAGGGAAGAAGAAAAACACGAATGAAAAGCTCCACTGACAGTGTGTGAATCATCCATAATTAGTAAGTTGGTACTAAAGGTGCGCTATGAATAAATATAGCCACCAGTTGACAGTAAGCTAGAAATTCAAGCGAAGTGCAGTTATCTACCTTTTTCAGAGCATGAACCATGCCATCTTTGTTGTCGATGTGACTTCCGAAAGCATTGAGTGCTTTGCCGAGCAACAAATATCCAGCTGGTTGAGCCATCCCATGTAGGGGTGTGCAACCGGACCGGGTCAACCCGGTTCCCGGATCGGCCCACCCGGAAAACAGGGTCGGGAACCGGTTCCGGTTGAAACCAGTCCGGGAACCGGTTCCCAAAATTCAGACCCTGTTTGAACCGGTCCGGGAACCGGTTCCGAGGAATTACCCACCCGGGAACCGGACCAGTTCAGGAACCGGTTTGAGAACCGGTTTTTAAGGCAGCCCAAAAGTCCAAAAGACCAAAACCCTAATTTGTTTCTACTCTCACACTCTCACACCCGCAAACTTTCCCGAGCAGCAGACCCTCTCTCGAGCGGGCTCGGCGAGTCAGTCCTGCCCAATTCAGGTCCCGATCCAATCTGTGCACGCTCGTGTGTGTTCTTGGGTCCTGCCTCGCTTGTGCTGCTTCGAGTTAGATCCGCCGTTGCGTTGCGTTGCGTTGTGTTTTGGTCGTTCGTATTCTGTTCCCTGTCCGATTGTCGTTGCTGACGAAATGGGCTCTCGATGCGTCGATGTTCCCGAGGTGGTGGGATGCCGTCGCTCGTCGTTTTGTGTCCCGGGTTGGTTCGGTATATATTGTGCGCGAGATCTCGCGTTTCTTGGCGTGGGATTTGTGGGTTTGGTTGATCTCGCTGGTTGGGCTTCTGGGTAGTCGCGTACTGTGTGTTTGAGTCGAGAGAGATCCGGTGTCGTTAAGTGTGAGTTCTGATGTGAAAGTTTTGATTTTTTAGAACGCTTGTGGGGGTGATGATCTGGAGCGAGCTCGACCTTGTTTCGTTGGTTTCTGATGGATTTCGTCTTTGGTCAATGATAATCTGATGTGGGTGTGATGAGGAAGTTGCTACCATTGTTCGTGCTTCTGACTCCTGTCGACACGCTTTTTTAGTTTAGCATTGCTTCTTTTGTCATGTCATATGTTCAATCCATTCGGAGAAGTGTCTGCATATATATACAAGCATATACTGTTGAATTTGATCTCTTTCGGGCATGTTGGTGGATTAACATAAGGTCTTGGTTGGTTGCAGATATGGGATGAGGATTTCGTGGACGCCTTGCTTACTGGTAGCCCCTTTCTCTGAAAGAATGAAGAGCTCCAAGTTCAGATCTCCATACATATGACTATGGACTTGCTTCTTTCTATTTCTGTCGTTTGAATTGGGACAATCCTGTTATTTCTGACATTAGAATGACCTGATTTTGTATTTGGAGATGAAATACTGACCTGATTTTGTATTTGGAGATGAAATACATGTTTGGATGCGAGATGGTCGAATTATATACTTGGTTGTTTTCTTCAAGGGGAGTCCAAATTTTATATATGTTCCCAATGAGTTTGGTCGAAGGATGTGCTTGGTTCGGCCTTTTTTTTAGCAGATAACTCATCTAGAATTGTTTTTCTAAGGTTAATTTTTATGCAAAACAGGTTCCAATATAAATAGGGTCAACCCTGTTCCTAGATTGGAAAAACAGGGTGGGCCGGGAACAGGGTCCAAAAAATGAGAACCGGTTATAACAGAGTAGGGAACAGGGTCCAGGTCTAGACCCTACCCACCCTGGACCCGCTCACCCCTAATCCCATGGACGACAGATCCTATGGTCCCTAGAGCCATTAAAATCCAATCGAGCGTGTCTGCATTCTTCAAAAGCTTATAAAATGGCAAGCCTGTTGGGTCACTCTTCTTCTTCACGTCCTCCAGTACTTCTGTTTCCTTCCTCTCCACCTGCATGGGCTGTTTCGGCTGGGTAGACGTCTGCACCATTTTTCTTTTTTCACATGCGGAGAGGACTGAGTGATGTGTTGAGAAAGGACGCAGTCTCTTGGAGATTATATATAATTTATGAATATTATGCTGTGCGAGGAATATATGGAGCATATCCTTTGAGCTTCGGGAAAAATAATAGTCGGGAAGTCTTTTCCTTCTCAGCATTTCCGTTGATGTTTATGAGCCTGCTGCCACAGATAAAACATACAGAAATAGACATTGTCTGAGCAAGCAATTCTTAGTTTTATTACCCTAGATTAATCGCATTCTGGTTTAAGAATACTTCGTATACACCAAAAGTGCTGGTTTAGAAAAAACTATACCGAATCAACAAATGCCAGAAAGTTCAGCATTGCTCATGGAGATTCTTTGGGGCGTATATTTTCCTCAAAACATCGTGCATGTCCATTTAGGAAACATCTCACAAGATGCCTAACTAGCTAGCTAGGGTCTGTCCGTGTTGCGATATCCTTAGATGCACGACGGACATGTTTTTTCCATTACTTGGTGATTCACCAACCTAGAAGTATCTTGGGTTTAAGCTCTTGTTAAAGCTGTTCACATTTACTGCAGAGGGACTCGTTTTGCTCAGCATTTGTCACTTCTCTAACTCATTCCTCATTTAATCTCATATCTATCCTGGTCTGTGATTATTTGTTCTGCTCAAACCCGTGACTTGGTGATCTAAGGAGTAGGAAACCCACTTCCCTCAAACCCACTTCCCTCAGCTTTTCTCATCTTCTTCTCTCTCTATTTCGGCGAGAAAATATTTAGCAGTTCTCTCACTGTGATAGTTGCAACCGTACGCCAAAATGAATTCCATTGTTGGGTTGATTTTAGGTAAAGTTGGGTTCTCGGGGATCAAGCTTACGGTCCATTCATCCCCGAAAAGAATGCGATATTCCTCCACTCGATTCTGGGGAGACGTTGTGATCGGACAACGTCCCTGCCCGGCAGTTAAACTAATGACATCATTAGACGGCAGTTTCTCTTGTTCCATCTATGGTGGATTAGGATACTCTAATTTGACGCATTCAAGGCTCTGTTTCAGCAAAATGCAAACAAATATGAATTATGAAACGACCACGACTTGGCCAACGAAGTAGCTTGTAGAATTGATATTAGTTTTCTCTGAGATGGCAATAAAAAAGAAAAAGAAAAAAAGTAATAGAGCTGCGTATACCGGTTTCAAATTACCCAGGGATGATATATCTCTACCTATTGCATTATCACAATGACTCTTGTTCTCTTAACGTGGATGCAACAGACATTCCTTGCTTTTCTGCATGGTCATTTTGGAAGTTTCAAGGCTCTGAGATCAGCTAAAAAGCTATCATTGGTACTAGGGTTGAGGTGATTCGCGCTCGATTTTGAAAGGGAAGTTTGCATGTCGGATATTCGGTTCGTTACTCAATACGCTCAATATGCATTAACTTCATGAAACAGATGATTCGAGAGGATATGCTTGACAGTGACCAAAATTTTTTCTTCCTCGAATCTCATCTGAGCCTTTGTAACCATCAATACATAGTCGAACGAAGCACCTAGGCTGCGGGAAAAGGATGAAGTAGATGACATATTTTGCTCAACATGTTTTCTTGTCCATCATCAAGAGTGACTGCAACCTTTCGTCGAATCATTGCAGAAGGTAGGGGATCGGTCTCTTCATTTAAGGAACTTCGACATTTACCATGAAATTTTACCAATCGCTATGTACCCAGTAGGATATGAGCTGGGAATTGATCGCCCATGTTTTGTCCTTGTTGCTAGCTCTTTCGATTCGCTCGTGATCAAAACTCTTGTTTAGTCTAGTTTATAGCATATCCAGACTAGAAAACAAATCCAGACCTCTTTCCTTCATCTCTAACTCAACTACCACAAATTGTTTTTTTTTTTTTTTTTTTTTCAGCCAAAGAGAGAAAAAAAAAAAACCAAAAAGGGAGAGAACTCACTGAATTTTTGTGAATGTTTAGCATGTGTCTACAAATGTGAAAATTTGTTGAATTTTCTCCATTAATCTCTTTCCAGCTTCATTAATTGATGGAATTCTATGGTCTAGTCCAACAACTTATGGAATCGATCTTATATATAATCGAAGAGTCGATCAAAAGGAAAAAAAAAAATTTCAACCGTGAATTATTTCGAAAAGATAGTAACTTAAGAATATTTAAGGAAAATTAACGATTATTTTGTTCATATCATGGAAAATAACTTCCAATAAAATGCTTTTCGGATTTTCTAGTATTCGTTTAACAGAAAATGAACAAATTTAGAAAAATGTTTTCAGCTATTGAAAAAAAGACTTTAAAAAATGAGGAAATTTTTTTCCATTTCTCAGAAATAGAAAACATTTTCCATAATTTCTTCCACCTCACTTTCTTTCGCCAAATACATTTTTTTTTTTTCCATTTCTCGAAATAGCAAATATTTTCCATAACTTCTTCAACCTCACTTTCTTTCACCAAAAACATTTTGCTTTTATTCTTATGTTTTCTTTTTATTTTTTATTTTTAAAAATTGAGATTTTAATTTTTTTTCTTTCCTTTTCTTTTTCTTCTTCCTTGGTCGATCATCGGTCTTGGTGGCGGTCGATGGTTGGCCATAGGCTAACTTAAGCCTCGTCATAGACTGACAAGCTCGAGCTCACTTGAGGCCAGATCTGGCAAGGGCAAAGCTCGAGCTTGCTAGCCTCAGTGGAGCTTGGGCTCGCCTAGATCGACAGAACTTGAGCTCGCCTAGATCTAGTGAGCCTTAAGCTTGCCATTTTTAGCAAAGCTTGGGCTTGCCTCGATCGGTCGAGCCTCAAGCTCGTTGATCTGCATCTTGGTCGATTGCCAAGCAATCAACCAGCATCAAGGCAGGTAGTGGCAGAGGAGGAAAGAGGAAGAGGAAGGAAAAGAAAAAGGAAAAAGGAAAAAAAAAAAGATAAAATAAAAATAAATAATGAAAAATTCAATTTTTAAAAATTATATATAAAAATTAAATTTATTTTTTTTGGTCGACTAAAAAAATAAAAATTAAATTTTTTGGTAATTTTTTCTAGAAAATTAAATAGGATACCAAATAGTGGAATATATCTCTTCATTTTCAATTTTCAGTTGAATACCAAAAGTATTGTCATTTTCTTGTAAAATAGCTTCCTAGAAAACATTTTCCTGGAAATGTGATATTTTCCGTGAAACAAATAGATGAACAAGGATAATTACTTGTTGATAGGACCATTAAGTATACGAACTTTGAAAAAAATGTTACAAACGTGGAAGTATGTCACTAAGAATAAGAAAAAAAAAGATTTATCAATATATATCATTTTAATAACACTAAAGATGAACAAAGAATTCTCAAATCATTATTGAATCACATTTCAATTATGCACATCTTCGAGAAAAAGGTTTGATCTCAATGCATGCAACATTTATGACAATATACCGCTATACAAGAAAAGGCATACATCGTGTCGCATTCAAAAATACAATTTTAAAATTAGAAAAGCTAAGGTTTATTATAGATAGAAAAAACATGTGAAAATTATCATTTTATTAAGATCTTTTTAACATCTATATGATGGAAAAACAAAACATTTTCAAATCAATCAGATCGAATTTCCAATAGTTGAAAAATAAACTCCCATGGACTTTTCGTTTGTCTCGAAAGTTGAATTCTAATCTTTTAATCTATGCACCTCATTCCAAACCCTAGCCATTGGGCCGGGCTGTGCCATAGTTTGCTCCGAGCTCGCTGCACACGGCCGCGTCGGGTGGCTTGGGTGGAGCCAAGGTCGATTGAACTTTAGATTCGTTGCGGTGCATGAAGTCTCCCTCGGTCGCTTGTCCTGTACTCTTCGACCAACTTCAACATTTCAGTCGACCATTCCCACGCTTTTGCGGGTCTCGTACGTCTCGTTTTCTGGTCGCTACACCCCAAATCATTCACCTCCACACGATCAGCTTTGAAGTCGGAGTTTTTTTTTTCCTCCCTTTCTCTCATCATCGTCATCATCTCGGGAAACAGAGCAACCAAGAGCATTCCTCTCATCCCTATCTTTCTTCCTTCTACATGTCAACACTAAACGCGAAGCCTCGCTTGATCGATTCAGGCTCTCAGCCATTGCATAACCAATGCACAAAGATCAGCTCCTCCTCCTCCTCCGTTGCTGTTTTAGCATCGCCATACAGAAAAATGAGTGCACTACCTTCTGCAGCGAGGTCAACATAAGGGCCCCGTTTCATTTGAAGGCCGAAAAGGGTTGCGGGGACCAAAACTATGAGCTGACCTGCAGAAATAACCGCACCATTCTCGATTTGTACTCGGGGAGTACCATGTTTAGTTCATCAACTACATCAACTTCACGATTAGGCTTGCGATGTTTGGCTGCAAAAGGGCAACTGCTCGTCTCTTCCTTACCGCTCTTTGTCATGCAGTGACTTCAGCTACTACCCCGATCGGTATAGATGTGGGAAATACATGATGAAAAAGGGTCCAACGTTATCCAAGACTCTGGCGATCGTGGACTGCATGGAGGCCGTCAATTCTCAGTTTTACATTGACTCTTCATCATGCCTCAATGAAGTCAAGTTTTCGGATTACTCTAGTATGAGAAGGCGAGTGTACGCCATGGTCGATGTGAATGTCTCGTACGTGGAAGCTACATGCACTATATAGCATATGGCAATGATACCTTGGTGGGTTGATGGCAACAATGTTCGCTCTTATGCGCAGATTCATGAACTTATGGTTTATGGTTTGAGCTTTCATGGCTTCCAATTGCCTGTGCACGGAATTGTAATTGGTGCAACATCAGCGACACGTACAAAATTCACTGCACAGACAAGAAAAGTAAGGGCCTTTGAGTTTGCTCTGTTTCTTAAAAAACAAAAAAACAAAAAGAAGAAGAAGAATTTCGAGATATATATGTTCAAAATCTGTGAAAATTGAGCTCGCTACCTGCATATCTTTGCACAGCCCATGTGATTTGAAAAGGCCCATTAAGATAAAGTAGTTAGGTAAATGCTGTTGTGGTATTTTGTACCTATAATAATAATAGATAATTAATTATTTAATTCGAATTCTGCCAACAATTCTTAGTGGGCTAAACCGATATACTAATTGCTTGATGATGATCCAAATAAGTGTCCCTTAAATTCCTTCAGCCTCTATTTGTCATGTATTCAACCTCTACATCTCTTGTAGGTTATCGCTTGTTTATCGTCTGGGTAATTCAAATGCCCTAGCAACATGGCATCGGTAACATTACTATAATCTTCTCATTGTGAAATTGATTTAAAGTTATTTAACGCAAACATTTAACACATTCACAATGTTCTTGCATTTATCCCAATGTACAGTGCCATTCGTGGTTCTGACATTCGTCTTGGGAGCCCCATGGGTGATAATCTTGCTCCTATACATTTGGAGGAGAAGACACTTAGCAATGGATCAAAATGTTGAAAATTTTTTGCAATCTAACAATAACTTATTGCTGATAAGATACTCTTACTCGGAAATCAAGAAAATCACAGGTGGTCTTAAGGACAAACTAGGCAAAAGAGGGTATGGTTCTGTGTTTAATGAAGACTCCGGAGTGGCCGTGAGGTGGCAGTGAAGATTCTAAAGAAGGGGGAATCGGACGAGCAGGACTTCATAAGTGAAGTGGCTACAATTGGAAGAATTCATCATGTTAACGTGGTTGAACTCGTTGGTTTTTGCTTCGATGGCTCAAAACAAGCTCTTGTCTATGATTTCACGCACAATGGGTCTTTAGATAAGTACATTTTTTCACGATGACAAGGGATGTCTCTTGATTGCAAGAAATTGTACAAGATTGCTTTGGGAATAGCTAGAGGGATTGAGTATCTTCATCGAGGGAGCGACATGCAAATTTTACACTTTGATATTGAACCTCACAACATTCTTCTTGACAAGGATTTCACCCCCAAAAGTTTCCAATTTTGGGCTCGCGAGATTGTATCCCACGGAGTACAATATCGTGTCTCTAATTGCTGCAAGAGGAATCTTGGGATATATGGCTCCAGAGTTGGTTTACAAGAATCTTGGGGGTGTCTCTTACAAAGCCGATGTCTATAGTTTCGGCAAATAGTTGATGGAAATGACCACTAGAAGGAAGAATGAGGACAAGGTTACGGGGTGTTCGAGTACACTTACTTTCCTTTATGGGTTCATGACCAACTTAGTAAAGGATTGGATATTCCAGTGGAATATATTAGCGACGAGGATAGGAGAATAGTAAAGAAGATGATAATAGTTACTTTATGGTGTATACAGTGGATTCCAAGCGAATGCCCTTCGATGCGCAAAGTCTTGGAAATGTTGGAAGGAGATGTACATGATCTACAAATATCTCCCAAGCCACTCTTCTATCGACCAGAGGTATGTCAACAAGGGAGGAGGAAACTTGGATTGACCAAGGCAATAATACTATGTCTACTTCATCAACTATCGCAATAACTTATGAAGATTCTCTTGAGTATACTAGTAGTAGTGTTCCACAAGTATAGATACGTGTCAAAACCAATCGATCCAGCGACAACCATGATAGATGGAAGTTGATCGCATTGATGATGTTCCTTTGTGCATCTCCCTTCATGGCCATCATCAAATTGTATGTGTTTATGAATATGTTTATAAATCTCAATTACGACTGTGTCGTCTTTAGTATTTTCATATTAAAGTTTTTATTAATTATAATTTGGACTTTCTCAATTTCAAAAGCTAGGGACGACTTTTAGCGTAATATATCGGGTGCGAGTTTGGGTTTCGAAGTATTTGCACAGATAGTGGAGATTTGATCGACTTTTTATTTTACCGAGAATTAGTTAAAATTCAAAGTAGGGAGTACTAAGTGACATCAAAAGACGATCTCTCACTTAATAGAAGAGATCAATAAATTTCTTATCTTTTTACTAGGTTGCTAAGGTTATTTAGTGGTAAATGTGCACCTGAGAATGATGGAAGTTCCTCTTTTCAGATTAGTTAGTTATTTTGGACCGTGTTCCATCTCGCAGCTTGTCACTTGAAATTGCCATCGGTCGCATACTTCAATCTTCTCATTATGAGATCAATCAATTTCGCTAAATGATAACATTCAGCCTTATCATTTCGTATGTTTACCAAAGAGTACAGGTGCAATAAGCTTAATTAAATTCGTCTGAGGAGCCCCATGTGTGGTGATACTGTTTATACGCAAATGGAGAAGGAGACAATTAGCGATGGACGAATACATTCAAGAGTTCTTGCAATCAAGAAGATCCACCGGCGGCCGTTAGCATGTACCGACAAAAGTTAAATTTTGTTCAATTTTCTCCATTAATCTTTTCCCAGCTCTATTGTTAAATTTTGTTTCATTTTATTCCCAGGGAGAAATCTTGAATTTTATTAGAATTAAATCGGTTCAATAATTAATGGGAAATTCTATGGTGTAGTCCAACAACTTAGGGAATCAATCTTGTATGTAATCGGGACTGTTGGATCAAAAGGGAAAAAAAAATCAACTATGGATTATTTGGAAAGATATTAAATTACGAATATTTAAGGAAAACTAATGACTATAAGATTGCCAACTTTATTTTTTCTCCCTTGTTTATTTTATCGTTGGTTAAGGAAAATTACGACAAAGGAGCATAATTACTTATTGATAAGACCGTTAAGTTAATAAGCTATGAACAAAATGTTACAATTATGGAGGTATGCCACTAACAATAGGGAAAAAAAGATTTATCGATATATATATCATTTATTTAATAACACTAAAGATGAGTAAATAATCCTTAAATCATACTTATATCACATTTGATTTATAAACATCTTCAAGAAAAGGTTTGATCTCCAAGTGTGCAACGTATATGACATTGTACTCGTACATGAGAGTAGAGATACATCATGTCACATCCAAAATACAATTTTAAAATTTGAAAAGTGGAGGTTTTGTTGTAGATAGAATAATCATGGGAAAAATTATTATTTTACTACGATTTTTTAACATCTACATGATGAAAAAGCAAAATATTTTCAAACTAATCCGAGAGAATTTCTAATAATAAGAAAATAAACTCACGTGGACATTTCGGTCTTGTCTCAAGAGTCGAATATTTTCTCGTCTACACCCCTCACCCCAATCCATAGCCACTAAGCCGGGCCACACCAAGTTTTGGTCTGCGTTCGCTGCACGGCGGTGCCGAGTGGCCCGGGCTGGGCCATAGTCAATTGAATTTCAGATTCGTGCTGCGTGTGGAGTCTCCCTTGAGTGCTCGTCTGGTACGGCGACCGGCTTTGACTTTTCAGCCAACCATTCCCAAACTTTTGCTTGTCAAATACGTCTTATTTTGTGGTCGCAACACCCCAAATCATTCCCTTCCCACAATTAGTCTGTCGTCGGAGATTTTACAGAGTAACTAAAATTATTCCTCTCATCTCTAATCTTTCTTTCTTCTACATCTCAACAGTAAACACTCAAGACTTGCTCGATTGATTCGTGCTTCCTGCGATTGCATAACCAATGCATAAAGATCAACTCCTTGTTCTTCTTCTTCTTCTTCATTGATCTTTTAGCATCATCATCGAGAATAATTGGTGCACCACCTCTTGCAGCGAAGTCAACATATGCTGCCTGTTTCAATTGAAAGGCAACTCGAAAGGTTGCGATGACTATAACTATGAGTTGGCCTGCATAAATAACCACACCATTTTGGATTTGTACCTGAGCAAATACTTTGTGTGGTGCATCGACTACACCAACTTCACGATTAGGATCATTGAGGAAAAAGTGTCGAAAGAGTTATAAATCTATTATATTTACGTTTATTTAATTCAAACATTTTAAACTAATGCAAATTTAATCCTCAACCTTATAACTTGGTATCTTAATTTTCTATTTCTTTTTTTTTTCATCTGATTTATATATTTATTTACTTAAATTTAAAGGGTGAAAGCTATCATGAAGGCCCCACCGTTACTCTCATTTAAAGGAGTAACGTTGCTATGATCTTCTTATTATCTAAAGTCAAATTCGTCAGTAGTCAAGTAGAGTTGTTAGTGCCGTGACGTGCGGGTGGTTTCCAAGGAGAAGACATCGTGCGCAGAATGAAGTTTCATGAAGGCTTTTCCGTGGAAATTCTATGGAACTAGAAATTTTCCACGCCCCATTAGCCCCACAAGACCTGTCACTTCAAGAAGACTTTGACTTTGACTTTCTAGGAGTTGGAGAACTTTCCACCACCAATAAACTCACTAGCAACTAAATTGCAAGATGAGGGTGGCGTGGCATTTGATTTGTTACATTTTCAAGACGATATGGAATCTTTACATGGGCAACGCGCCTAAAATGTACTAGGACAAATGGAATGGCATATGTCACGTTACATCTAAAAAAGAATTCAAAATTAGAAAAGTTGGGATTCATAATTAAAAAACAATAGTCATGGGAAAAATTACTATTCTACTAAAATTTTCTTTTAACATCTTCAAGATGAAAAATAAATTTTATTTCAAATTAAATGCATCGCGCGAGTCTTTGGCCATAAGTAAAAGTCAAGTAGATGGTGCCTAAAATCTGCAGAAGATTATCCAAATGTCGACTGTATGCATCATTCAGTACACAAGATTCAATAAATATTCTTCATGCATTTGACATTTTACTTGTCTTCTTCCCAATTAACCCCTAACCACTAGGCTAGGTTCACTCTGAGCTTGCCACATCGAATTGGGCCGGGCTGGGCCAGTTCGACGTTGATTGTAGTTTAGATTTGTCGCGGTGCACAAATTGGCCCCTTGTGCTTGTGCCGTGCATTGACCGGCTTTTGACTTTTCAGCCGACCATCCCCACACTTTTGCTTTCCTTGTACGTCCCATATTTTGTGGTCGCTAGGCCACAGTCGCTCGCCTCCACACAATTGAGTCTGTAGTCGGAGATTTTTCCTTCTCTCGATATTACTTCAAGAATAGTTTTTGAAGTAATGGAGACGGAGACATTTGGCAATGGATGAAAACATGGAATAGTTTTTGCATATTTGTTATTTGAATAAAGTGGGTTCTAAAATATACAATGGGATCGAAGTTGAGAAAAATTGATGCAAACACAACAAAATGCACTACTATTATAAAGTGGGAGGTGTTTCTCCTCTTTTCATATTTCCAAATTATCCCTTTCAATTTTGAGAAGTCATGTCTAAAATTCAAACTTCTCAAATTTTTAATGATCTTTTCTTTATAGTTTCTTTGTTGTTGTTATTATTATTATTATTATTATGTGTTTCCCTAAGAGTATTCCTTATTTCATGTCGAGAAATTTCAAATGATCACACAAAAGACATAGCCCATAAAAGATTGTTGTGTTATGCATGATTAGCATAAAAAAAATATTAGTCTCCTTCTTTTTCATCATCCTCTTCTAAATTGAATATATATCATTTTTCTTTACATCCAGTGGCTTGGCACACCTTACGGGTGCTCACAGCCACCGCTAGCCTAATCGGTCTAACGGAGACCACCAACTATACCTGAAGGGAGGTTAGGACATGATTCCACCACGATGGCCCCCCACTTAAGACTTGTATGGCAATGCAAAGATTTGACCTTTCGACCTCTGCGTAAAGTCTAGTCAGCCTCCTCTGCCAACGCAGCCACCCACCAGTGGGTTCATTTCTTTAGTAACACTCACAGTTGAATAACAAATCCTTCAATTATCAATTAATCACATTTTATTTTTGCACATCTTCAAGAAAAGAGCTTTGCTAACATAACAATGTTTTTGTCACTACGAGAGAATAAAGATATTGTGAGTTCAAATTCTCAAATGATTAGACTCCATAATAATTTATAATAATTTATTATTCATTTTTTGTGATCCAAAATAAGCTATTAATATCACGATAAATTAAGAACAATTATATAAGCATTTCTTCTCCAGAAAACATGCAACACACGTGACATTGTATGGTACGAATGAAAAGGCGAGAATTAAGTTACATTCGAAAATGCAATTGCAAAATTAGAAAAGTTGAGGTCTGTAGTAAAGAAGAATAGACAATGACAAAATCATTATTTTAAAAAGATTTTTTTTAACACCTTGAAGATAAAAAAAAAGAAAAAAGAAAAAATATGTTTAAATCAAACGCATCACACGAGTCTTCAGTTACAAAAGCAAGTCAGGTTGATCGTGTGCTAAAATCTGCAAAAGATTATGAGAACGTCTATACGTGTCATTTTCTGACAAAAAAGTAAAAAATGACTTCACGCGTAAAAAAGGACTCCACGCGTCATTAAACTTTATGACAAAAAAGTTAAAAACAGACTTCACGCGTCATTGAACTTTATTTTTGGCGACCATTCCCACTGCTTTCCGTGTCTGATGCGTCCATTTGTTTGTCGCTATACCGCGTAAGTCACTCGCTTCCTCCACACTCAAAGAGGAGTCGTCGGAGATATTTCCTGCTCTCTTCATCGTTTTAAGGAGCGAGCAACTCATGGTATTCCTCTCGTCTTTGTCTATCTCTCCTTTACATATCGACCCTAAATACTAGATCTGCTTAACCATCGTGCTCTCCGCTACTGCATAAGCTATGCACCAAGATCAACCCCTTTTTCTTCTCCTCCTCCTCTTCCTTCTACATCGGTCTTTTAGCATTGCCACCGAAAATAATAACTGCACAACCTCTTGCGGTGAAGTCACAAACATAAAGTACCCGTTTCGGATGATGGGAGACCCGAATATTTGCGGCCACAGTAATTTTGAGCTAGCCTGCATAGATAACCGCACCATTCTGGATTTTGACTCGAGCCAGTACTTTGTACACAACATCGACTACACCAACGGAACGATTAAGATCGCTGATGTCAAGCTGCAGAAGGGCAATTGCTCATCCCTTCCTCTCCAGTCTTTATGCGGCCTTAATGGATGGGACAATTATTATTCTGATTCTTTTTCTTATCATTATTATTATTATTATTATTATTATTATTATTATTCTTCTTATTATCATTATAAAACATCCACTGTTTCGATCGTGAGTTGTGTGAAGGCTGTGGATTTTCCATTTTACATTGATGCTTCGTCATGCCTTGATGGGCTTCCATTACTTAATTTCTCTGGTGCGAGAAGGCGAGTGTATGCCTTGGTCAATGCAAATGTCTCATCTATGGATACCGCATGCACTATAGAATTTATGGTAATACTGCCACAGTGGGTTGATGAACATGATCTTCGTTCCTATGCGCAAATTCATAAACATATGGTTTATGGATTCGAGCTTTCATGGTCTTATCCTCCTGAGCTTTCAGGGGGTGATCCTGAGCACACCAAGATAGGTAAGGACTTTTGAGTTTGTTCAATTTCTTATAAAGAACGGCAAGGGTGTTGTAACTTTTATACGATTCTCATTTAAGTGTTATCACCCTTTTTTTCTTTTATTTATTTATTTATTTATTTAAATGCCACATTGAAGTAAAATCGATCATTTAAATGTTGTTTTTGACAAATTGTCCTACTAATTTTTTTATTAATTTTTCATTTCGACATGGATTCTTTTTATTTAATTGTCCAAATCAACGATGGCAATGTCAGATAGGACGATCGGCATTCATGTTGGATTTTCTGACGAGACAAACCACTAATGACTTTTAAGTGATTGAATTCAAATTTGTGACACTCAAGTGAATAAAAAAAAATGTTATGACACTCAAGTAAGCGTCATACGAAAGTTATGGTACTTTTAATGTACTTATCCCAAAATATTGTTAGGATATATTTGGTAAAAGACATGTGAAATGGAGCTAAGATCTTGTAGCTAGTTCAATGTTGTTGTGGTATTTTATAAGTACAACAATGAATACATTTTCATTCTTTTGTTAATTTAAATAATTAAAATTCCGCCGGTAAATCTTAGTGGATTGAACTTGATATACTCAATTATCAGTGTTTGATTATGATCTAAATAAGTGTCTTTTATTTTCTTCAGATTTCATTTGTTACATATTCTATCTCTTTTGCAGATATCGTCTATGGCCTCGCCCATACTCTTTGGCGTATTGAACATATCTCGTTCCTTCCCATCGGTAAACTGCATCAATACAATCTTCATTGTGAAATTAAGTTAGTGTTCCTAAATACAGACATTCAACACACGCACAAATTGGTTATTCATATAACAATAAATATATTATCTATTCAATTGTTTATCTATTTAGTCCAAATTCTGCCCACAAATTTTAGTGGATTGAACCGATATACACATTGCTTGATTATGGTCTAAATAAGTGTTTTTTAAATGTTCTTCAGGTTTCATTCGTTACAAATTCAATCTCTATTCGGCAACAGGGAACCACTACCATGATGTGGTGGTGCTTTTTCTCATGGACATCGGTAACATTACTATATTCGTCTCATTGTGAAATTGACTTTGAATTTCTAAATGCAAACATTTAACACATTCACAAATTGGCTATAAAAAATACAGTGCTTCAGTGCATGGTTGTGAAATTCATCTTGGGAGCCCCATGCGTGATGACGTTGCTAATACGCAAATGGAAAAGAAGACACTTAGCAATGGATCAAAATGTTGAAGAATTTTTGCAATCTAACAATAACTTCTTGCCGATAAGGTATTCTTACTCGGACATCAAGAAAATCACGAGTGGCCTTAAGGATAAACTAGGTGAGGGAGGGTACGGGTCCGTGTTCAAAGGAAGACTCCGGAGCGGCCGTGAGGTGGCGGTCAAGATTCTAAAGAAGGGAAAAACGAATGGGCAGGACTTCATTAGTGAAGTAGCTACCATTGGTAGAATTCATCATGTTAATGTTGTTGGACTCATTGGTTATTGCTTTGAGGGCTCTAAACAAGGTCTTGTCTACGATTTCATGCATAATGGATCTCTGGATAAGCACATTTTCTCACGAGAACAAGGGATTTCTCTTGAATGCAAAGAAGTGTATGAGATTGCTCTCGGAGTGGCTAGAGGGATTGAATATCTTCATCGAGGATGCGATATCCAAATTTTACACTTTGATATTAAGCCTCATAACATTCTTCTAGACAAGGATTTCACCCCAAAAGTTTCGGACTTTGGGCTCGCAAGATTGTATCCCACGGATTACAACACTGTGTCTTTGACTGCCGCAAGAGGAACCTTAGGGTACATGGCTCCAGAGCTCGTCTTCAAGAACCTTGGAGGCATCTCTTACAAAGCCGATGTCTATAGTTTCGGAAAATTGTTGATGGAAATGGCCACTAGAAGGAAGAACGAGGACAAGGTTACAGGGTGTTCGAGTCACACTTACTTTCCTTTATGGGTTCATGACCAAATCGATAAAGAATTGGAAATTCCAGTGGAAGTTAGTGAGGACAAGAGGAAAATAATAAAGAAGATGATAATAGTTGCTCTTTGGTGCATACAATGGAATCCTGATGATCGCCCTTCGATGCAGAAAGTCTTGAAAATGCTCGAAGGAGAAGTAGATGATCTACAAATATCTCCCAAGCCACTCTTTTATGCAACAGAAATGTCAAGAAGGGATGATGGAACTTGGACTGATGAAGGCAATAATACCATATCCACTACATCAACTAGTGCAATAACTTACGAAGATTCTGGTCTTGAGTGTACTAGTATTAGCATTACGCAAGCATAGACAAATATAAAAACCGTTTGATCTATTCACATATGTGGCGAATTGAAACGTGGTATTGATGATGTTTTATGTGTAGCTCCCCTTTCTTGGCCATCATTATATCATAGATGTTTATGACTATATTTATGATCTTAATTACGCCCAATTCATCTTTTAGCATTATCTTATTAAAGATGTTATTGGTTATAGTTTGGACTCTTGGATCCAATAGAAAATCTAGTGACTACTTTTCAGCATAGTGCTATGAGGAGCAAGTTTGGGTTTCAAAGTCTCTGCTTAAAAGTCTAGCTAGCACACAACCTACTTTATGCATGGTTAACGACACTTCAATGACCGCTATGTATGTATTGCTTCATTGCATACCAATTGTCGCTATGAATAATTTTGAAAATGATGGATGAAGAGGGATAATAAACAACTTCGATTTGACGGTGGGGGAGTGCGAGATAGCAGAAGATATCAAAAGATGATCTCTTCCTGAATAACAATAATGCATTAGATTAATTAAATTCTTATTATATTTACTAGGTTGCAAAGTTATCTTAGTGGTAAATGTGCACGTAAAAAATGATATTGTTTTCCTTTTAGGGTTCGTTGTCCAAGGCTATTACGTCGGGAGGAAATTTTATACGAGGGGAATATATACATCATCTTTATTACTAAGGTTTGAGTATTCTATTCGAGTCTAAATTTATTTTGAATACGAAGGAATATTACCATGTTCAGTTTTCAAGACCGTGTTAACTATCCCAAACCTTCTTGTTGTCACTTTTAAGCGGTACATCACTCTTCATATCAAATTGAACAAACTCAAAATACGCGGGGGCAAACAAAATCCCACTACAAGAATGAATGTGAAATTTTACAATTTTTCGTGAATTTAATTTCACCATTAGTAAGATTGACTTTTTTCAGTCGATGAACTTGCTGGTTGACTCCACGCCCAATAATCATACGGATTTCGGGTGAGTATTGGATATAACTTCATTTGCATTTTTCTGATTAAGAAGTGAGGAAAAAAGAATCGAAAGGTGCGTTTGCATCATTTACGATTTCACTGCTTTTTTTTCTTGGCCGGAATACAATATTTCTGTTTTTGGGCCACCCGAAAATCCGAGCGACACTTTCCGGTAACAGGTCCCTTGATTCGCGATACAGGGAGAAATGACAAAATGTCCAGGGGACCAAATCCGAAATAATAGAAAGGTCGCGTCCTTGGATGCAAAAAAAGTCGTCTCCCTACTCGCTCCTTGCTTCCTTCCAGAAGTTTCTTTGCTTGAGCGAGGGAGGTCGGTTCTAGACTCAAACGCTCAAACGCACTCAACCGTCAATTAAAAAATTAAGCAACCAAAAAAAGAAAAAAAAAATCGCCACATTCAATTCTGATTCTGATTCTAGTTTATCGTTCTCTCCCACGATCTAGATCTCTCTGCCGTTTTCTAGATTCCCATCTCCACTCTCTTTTCTCGTGCGATAAGTTCCTCGAATCGCAGTCCCGATCGAAGACGAAGACGACGGCGAAGAAGGCGATGGGCGGCGGAGGTGAATCATCGGAGGCGACGCGGTGCGGTCGTCCGGCAGGAGTGAGTCCATCGAGGCGTATACTTCGCGCTGGGAGTTAATGATTGGTGATTAGAGGCTTTCCAGAATGGTTTTGATGGGGCCGACGCTTTGCTGGTGTTTGCGGGTCCGATGGATGCGGCGCGTTGAACCGGTGTGGGAAGAGGTTCGAAGATGCTACAAGAAAAGCACCAATGAGGCAATGAAGTACCGCAGTTTCCGTAACGGATATTCTCTCTAATGGAGGAGCTAATGAGGATGGGCTCTTGCTGCACAAATCCTATTCGCGTCCTCAGCCATCTCAGGTTGTATTCCTTTATGTCCTTCCCATCAATGATGACCTTTCCTTCCATCGGATCGTAGAACCTCAGCAGAAGGGCCAGAATAGAGGATTTTCCGGCACTACTTGGCCCGACGAGAGCTACCTTCGTCCCAGCATCAATTTTCAACGTGAAGTTCTTCAGAACGGTAACTTCTGGTCGTGATGGGTACTTGAATTTGATGTTCTGGAACTCAGCAGTTCCTTCGATTTCAGTTTTTCGGTCGAGGGTGTGGAATGCAGGGGTGAGTATGCTCATGGCCGATATTACGGTGGGGATCATCGTCCCCAGCTCTGTAATAGAAAGTACCGTGAGAGAGAAAATCTGGTACGATCTTATGCCATTTTCGAATGTGGCTTGACCTCTATCGATCAAGACCGCGGTGTACCACAAGGCGACTGCATGTGCAATGTTCCATAAGCAAAGAGAAAATCCTTGGATTAGTCCATACTTGATACTGGTTCTCCTGCTCTCTTTCATTGGGACTTCCAACGTTAACTTGGCTTTCCTCAGAATTTGCTCTTCATAGCAAAAAGATGCTACAGTTCTTATGTTTGTTGCCGACACAGAAGTTAGGGAAAAGACTTTGCCATGTGCTGCAGAAGAGTCGCCGGCAAATCCTTTGGCTGACTTGGCTTGAATGAGCCCGCCAATGAAGTGGCAAGGCATCACAGCCCAAGCCACTAGACCCATTCTCCAGTTTACAATCATGCTAACTACTGCAGCAATCAGTATAGAAGCGATGCGATCAGAAATGATCACTTTTGCCTAGAAGAATCGCTTTATCTTCTCGGGATGGGTAAGCAAAGTGAATGTTCCTTATGTCAATGTTTCCCTCGATTTCCTTCAATACAATCCCCCCTGAAGCGTTGCTAATATTTGGTTTTCTCCGGATCACGTTGAAAACTTCATTTCCCGCTGCTTTTGCTTGGTGAAATACTTGCATGTCTGGGGGCAGCATAATTGATTGAGCTGGAATGCAAAAGAAGCCACGGTCCATAATTAAGGTCATATCTTCTTCACTTCCTTATATGAAGATTCTTAAAGGCATCTGACATCTTCTTAAGAGGCTCAAAATGAAATGCATCATACACGCATTCATACAAAATTTTTGAGAAACCAAGTAGGACGATGTTATTTCCCATGTTATGTGCAGATTAACTAGCTTGATGATCATCATTGGATTGCTTATCTAGTCGCTGTAAGACAAAACAATCTCATCCTAAAGCTCTTACAAGAAAGGTAAACTTTTCTTACATAGCTCCAAGGAGGATGCTCATGACTACTGCTATGACATTCCCTCCACTAGATCTTCTGGCAGTGACCACGATTGCTCCGATCCATATGATTAGTTCCCAAGAGGAGTTGGTCACTGCTTGAAACATTCCTGTTCCAACTCCCTTAATCAGCGCCTCTCCTCTGCTAATGACAGACTGCTTGTCCGTGCAGTCTGCGAATGATTTGATTGCGAGATCCTCTCCAACAAATGCAAAGACCGTTTTTATATGAGATATGGTCTGTACGTTGTCAAACATTCCTGTTCCAACAAATGCAAAGACCGTTTTTTTTTTCTTACCAAAAAAAAAGGTGAAGTTTTTTCACCTTTTCCACAACAGTAGTAGCTTCGGATAGGTAAATCATTTTGGCAGCTGAGATGGCATTCATTTTCTTGGTGTAGGTGGCTCCAACCAGTAGAATCAAAGGAACTACAAACAAGGTGACCAGTGAAACTTCCCAACTGCAAATGAAGGCAATCAAGACTCCAGAAAAGAATGTGGTGAAGCACGAAAGGAAGTGCCCCAGCTGCTAGCAAAAAGTTTTGTTAGCATGATCGGCAAACTTCAGTGGGGAAATCTCAAGAGCAGTCAACTTGAGGGAGAGATTGCTACCTACTGTCCTATAGCATCCTGGATTACGCTCATGTGAGTACTTATTCCGGCAATGACTTTTCCACTCGACAATTCAGTATCGAAAGCTCCAATCTCCTGTCTGAGGAGCGATCTTGGGAATTCTAATCTGATCCGTGCTGTTTGTCTTTCGCTCGCGAACATCCAGCATCCAATCTCTGCAGAAAATTGGAAGCCACTCGAATGCTTTATTACTGCATATTTTCTATACTACTAGTTTTCTCTCCTGTAGTTAATCCATTGCTTCTTACTAACTTTGTTGCTAATAGTCCAATATGATAAATGATTATACGATACTTCTGATCCCATAAAACTTGATGCCACGTTTGGGAGTGGCACGCCAAAATAAGCAATCTCTAGTGGACCCTAGGAAACAGTGACTTTTGAAGGGCGATTATGTGCGAAACGAGTGTGCATGTCAATAAAAAAACTGAAATTCTGCAACTGAATAAAAACATATGCATCTCCATCATCCAAGAAAACCAAAAGAAGCCAACCTAGGATTCCAGCAGGGAAGGTTGCAAAGGCCGTGTACCACACATATGGAACAACCTGAAAGAGCAAAGAAGAAAAACACGAATGAAAAGCTCCAATGACAGTGTGTGTGAATCATCCATATTTAGTAAGTTGGAACTCAAAGGCGCGCTAGGAATAAATATAGCCACCAGTTGACAGTAAGCTAGGAATTCAAGCGAAGTGCAATTATCTACCTTTTTCAAAGCATGAACCATGCCATCTTTGTCGTCGATATGACTCCCGAAAGCATAACAAATATCCAACAGGTTGAGCCATCCCGTGGACGACGGATCCTATGGTCCCTAGAGCCATTAAAATCCAATCAAGTGCGTCTGCATACTTCAAAAGCTTATAAAATGGCAAGCCTGTCGGGTCACTCTTCTTCTTCACTTCCTCCAGTACTTCTGTTTCCTTCCCTTCTACCTGCATGGGCTGTTCTGGCTGGGTAGACGTCTGCACCATTTTTCTTTTTTCCATTGCACAGAGGACCGACTGATGTGTTGACTCTTGAAGATTATATATTTATGAATACTATGCTGTGCAAGGAATATATGGAGCATATCCTTTGAGGTTCGGGAAAAATAATAGCCGGAAAGTCTTTTCCTTCTCAGCATTTCCGTCGATGTTTATGAGCCTGCTGCCACAGACAAAACATACAGAAACAGAAATTGTCTGAGCAAGCAATTCTTGGTTTTATTCCCCTAGATTAATTGCATTCTGGTTTAAGAGTACCTCGTTTACACCAAAAATGCTGGTTTAGAAAAATCGGTACCAGATCAATGAGATGCCAGAAAGGTCAGCATTGTTCGTCGAGATTCTTTGGGGTGTGTATTTTCCTTAAAATATCGTGCATGTCCATTTAGGAAACATCTCACAAGATGCCTAACTAGCTAGCTAGAGTCTGTCTGTCTTGCGATCTCCTTAGATGCACGACGGACATTTTTTTTTACATTACTTGGGGATTCACCAACCTAAAAGTATCTTGGGTTTAAGCTCTTCTTAAAGCTGTTCACATTTACTGCATAGGGACTCGTTTTGCTCAGCATTTGTCACTTCTCTAATTCATTCCCCATCTAATCTTATATCTATCCTAGTCTGTGATTATTTGTTCTGCTCAAACCTGTAACTTGGTGATCTAAGGAGTAAGAAACCCATATTCCACAGCCTTTCTCATCCCTTTCTCTCTCTATTTCGGCAAGAAAATATTTAACAGTTCTCTCACTGTGATAGTTGCAACTGTATGCCGAAATGAATTCCATTGTTGAGTCGACTCAAGTAAAGTTGGGTTCTTGAGGATCAAGCTTACAGTCCATTCATTCCCGAAAAGAATGGGGTATTCCTCCACTCGATTCTGGAGAAACTTTGTGATCGGACAACATCCCTGTCCGGCAGTTAAATTAATGACATAATTAGATGGCAGTTTCTCTTGTTCCATTCTGTGGTGGATAAGGATACTCTGATTTGACGCATTCAAGGGATAACTTTGTTCTGTTTCAGCAAAATGCAAACAAATATGAAGTACGAAACAGCCAAGACTTGGCCAACGAAGTAGCTTGTAAAATTGATATTAGTTTTCTCTGATATGGCAATAAAAAAAGGAATAGAGCCACATCTGCCCGTTTCGAATTACCCGGGGATGATATATCTCTACCTATTGCATCATCACAATGACTCTTGTTCTCTTAACATGGAAGCAACAGACATTTCTTGCTTTTCTGCATGGTCATTTGGAAGTTTCAAGGCGCTGAGATCAGCTAAGAAGCTTTCTTTGGTGCTAGGGTTGAGGTGATTCGCGCTGGATTTCGAAGGGGACGTTTGCATGTCGGATATTCGGTTCGTTACTCAATACGCTCAATATGCATTTAACTTCATGAAACAGAGGATTCGAGAGGATATGCTTGACAGCGAACAAAATCTTTTCTTCCTCGAATCCCATCTAAGCCTTCGTAACCATCAATACGTAGTCGAACGAAGCACCTAGGCCGCGGGAAAAGGATGAAGTAGATGACATATTTTTACTCGATATGTTTTCCTGTCCATCATCAAGAGTGACTGCAACCTTTCACCGAATCATTGCAGAAGGTCAGGGATCGGTCTCTTCAGACATTTAGGGAACTTCGACATTTACCATGAAGTTTTACCAATCGCTATTTACCCAGTAGGATATGAGCTGTGAATTGATCGCCCATGTTTTGTCCTTGCTAGCTAGCTAGCAACTCTTTCGATTTGCTCGTGATGAAAACTCTTGTTAGTTTATAGCATATACAGACTAGAAAACGAATCCAGACCTCTCTCCTTCATCTCTAACTCAACTACCACAATTTTTTTTTAGTTTCAGCCAAAGAGAAATAAAAAAAAAAAAAAAAAAAAAAAAAAAACCAAAAAGGGAGAGAACTCGCGGAATTTCTGTGAATGTTTAGCATGTGTCTACAAATGTGAAAATTTGTTAAATTTTCTCCTTTAATCTCTTCCCAGCTTCATTAATTAATGGGGAATTCTATGGTCTAGTCCAACAACTTATGGAATCGATCTTATATATAATCGAGATAGTCGGATCAAAAGGAAAAATTAAATTTCAACCGTCAATTATTTTAAAAAGATAGTAACTTAAGAATATTTAAGGAAATTAACGATTATTTTTTTTCATTTCACGGAAAATAACTTTCAGGAAAATATTTTTCGGATTTTTCAGTATTCGTTTCACGGAAAATGAACCAGTCTAGGAAAATGTTTTCCATTATTGGAAAAAGCACTTTAAAAAATGAGAAAAATATTTTCCATTCTTCATAAATAGAAAACACTTTTCATAACTTCTTCCATCTCACTTGCTTTCACCAAATACATTTTCCTTTTATTGTTATGTTATCTTTTTATTTTTTATTTTTAAAAATTGAGATTTTAATTTTTTTATTCCTTTTTTTTTTCTTCTTCCTTGACTGGTCATTGATCTTGGTGGCAGTTGATGATTGGACATAGGCCAGCTCAAGCCTTGCCACAGATTGGCAAGCTTGAGCTCACCTAAGGCTAGATTCTTGAATCACATTTCATTTATGCACATCTTCGAGAAAAGGTTTGATCTCCGTACATGCAACCTTTATGACAATATACCGCTATATGAGAAAAGGCATACATCGTGTCGCATTCAAAATTTTTTTTTTTTTTTAAATTAGAAAAGCTAAGGTTTATTATAGATAGAATAAACATGTGAAAATTATCGTTTTATTAAGATTCTTTTAACATCTATATGATGAAAAAACAAAACATTTTCAAACCAATCGGATCAAATTTTCAATAATTGAAAAATGAACTCACATGGATTTTCGCTCATCTCGAGAGTCGAATTCTAATCTTTTAATCTATGCTCCTCATTCCAACCCCTAGCCATTGGGCCGGGCCGTGCCACAGTTCGCTCCGAGCTCGCTACACACGGCCATGTCGGTGGCGTGGGTGGAGCCAAGGTCGATTGAACTTCAGATTCGTCGCGGTGCACGAAATCTCCCTCGGTCGCTTGTCCCGTACTCTTCGACCAGCTTCGACGTTTCAGTCGACCATTCCCACGCTTTTGCGGGTCTCGCACATCTCGTTTTCTAGTCGCTACACCCCAAATCATTCACTTCCACACGATCAGCTTTAAAGTCGAGAGCTTTTTTTTTTATTCCCTTTCTCTCATCATTATCATCATCTCGGGAGACAGAGCAACCATGAGGGTTCCTCTCATCCTTATCTTTCTTCCTTCTAGATCTCAACACTAAACGCGAAGACTAGCTTGATCGATTCATGCTCTCAGCCATTGCATAACCAATGCACAAAGATCAGCTCCTCCTCCTCCTCCTTCTCCGCCTCCATTGCTCTTTTAGCATTGCCATCCAGAAAAATGAGTGCACTACCTTTTGCGGCGAGGTCAACATAAGGCCCCCGTTTCAATTGAAGGGCAAAAAGGATTGCGGGGACCAAAACTATGAGCTGACCTGCAGAAATAACCGCACCATTCTGGATCTGTACTCGAGGGAGTACTATGTACAGTACATCAACTTCACGATTAGGCTTGCCGATGTTGGGCTGCAAAAGGGCAACTGCTCGTCTCTTCCTCACCGCTCTTTGTCATGCAGTGACTTCGGCTACTACCCCGATCGGTATAGATGTGGGAAATACATGATGAAAAAGGGTCCAACGGTATCCAAGACTGTGGCGATCGTGGACTACATGGAGGCCGTCAATTCTCAGTTTTACATTGACTCTTCATCATGCCTCAATGAAGTCACGTTTTCGGATTCCTCTAGTACGAGAAGGCGAGTGTACGCCATGGTCGATGTGAATGTCTCGTATGTGGAAGCTACATGCACTATAGAGCATATGGCAATGATACCTTGGTGGGTTGATGGCAACAATGTTCACTCTTATGCACAGATTCATGAACTTATGATTTATGGGTTTGAGCTTTCATGGCTTCCGATTGCCTGTGGATGGAATTGTAATTGGTACAACATCAGCGACACATACAAAATTCACTGCGCAGACAAAAAAAGTAAAGGGCCTTTGAGTTTGTTCCATTTCTTGAAAAACAAAAAAAGAAGAAAAATTTCCAGATATATAAGTTCAAAATCTGTGAAAATTGAGCTCGCTCATCTGCATATCTTAGCAGAGCCCATGTGATTTGAAGATGCCCATTAAGATAAAGTAGTTAGGTAAATGCTGTTGTGGTATTTTGTTCCTATAATAAAAGATAATTAATTATTTAATTTGAATTCTGCCAACAAGTCTTAGTGGGTTGAACCGATATACTAATTGCTTGATGATGATCCGAATAAGTGTCCCTTAAATTCCTTCAGCCTCTATTTGTCATGTATTCAACCTCTACATCTCTTGCAAGTTACCGCTTGTTTATCGGCTGGGTAATTTAGATGCCCTGGCAACATGGCTTCGGTAACATTACTACAATCTTCTCATTGTGAAATTGATTTAAAGTTACTTAATGCAAACATTTAACACACCCACAATTTTCTTGCATTTATCCCAATGTCAGCGCCATTCGTGGTTCTGAAATTCGTCTTGGGAGCCCCATGGGTGATGATCTTGCTCCTATACATATGGAGGAGAAGACACTTAGCGATGGATCAAAATGTTGAAGAATTTTTGCAATCTAACAATAACTTCTTGCCGATAAGATACTCTTGCTTGGAAATCAAGAAAATCATAGGCAATCTTAAGGACAAACTAGGGAGGGAGGGTATGGTTTTGTGTTCAAAGGAAGATTCCGGAGTGGCCGTGAGGTGGCAGTGAAGATTCTAAAGAAGGGGGAATCGGATGGGCAAGACTTCATAAGTGAAGTGGCTACAATTGGAAGAATTCATCATGTTAACGTGGTTGAACTCATTGGTTTTTGCTTTGATGGCTCAAAACAAGCTCTCGTCTATGATTTCATGCACAATGGATCTTTAGATAAGCACATTTTTTCACAAGGACAAGGGATGTCTCTTGATTGCAATTTGGACTTTACTGAATAGAAAACCTAGGGACGACTTTTCACATGGTATAGCGGGAGCGAGTTTTGGTTTCAAAGTCTTTGCTAAAAAACCCAACTAGCACACAACCCGCGCTACGCATGGCTTTACGGCACTATAGCGGTCGATGTACATGTTTCTTGGCACGCCAATTGTTGCTACGAATAATGTTGAAAAATGATGTATATGGAGAGATCATAAAATTTTAAAAGAGATGATAAGCAACAACTTCGGTTTGAATTACCTCTTCCTTAATAGCCTTAATAGATGAGATCAATCAAATTCTTATTTCTTTTAATAGGTTGCTAAGGTATTTAGTGGAAAATGTACAGTTGAGAATAATGGAAGTTTCTCTTTTCAGATTAATTAGTTAATTTGAGATCGTGTCCCATCTCACAGCTCGTTAATTGAAGTTGCCACCGCTAACATACTTGAATCCTCTCATTACGAAATCAATCGATTTCGCTAAATGATAACATTCAGCCTCATCTTTTCGTATGTTTTCCAAAGAGTACAGGTGCAATAAGCTTAATTGAACTCGTCTGAGGAGCAGCATGTGTGGTAATACTGTTAATACGCAAAGGAAGAAGGAGCCATTTAGCGATGCTCGAAAACATTCGAGAATTTTTGCAATCCAACTAATTTTTTGATGATTTTTTATGTGTAGCTCGCCTTTCATGGCCATCATCAGATGGTATATGTTTATGACTATTGTTATTGATCTTAAATACGACTATATCATATTTCTCATTATCGTCTTAAGATTTCGTTAATATAATTTGGGCTTTCGGGTGCAATAAAAAACATAGTGATGACTTTTAATATAGTGCTACGAGGAGCAAATTTGGGTTTCGGAGTCTTTGCTTCAGTGCCCAACTAGCACACAACCCTTTCACAACAATCTAGGGGATGTACACCTCTCTTCATAAAACATAAATTGTCGCTATGAATGATGTTGAAAAATGACGGATGGAAAGATGATGAAATTTTAGAAGAGATGGTAAACAACTTCGATCCAAACGAGGGGGAGTCCGAGACAATTACCTATAAAATAGATAGCGGAGACCTTAATTGGCTTTTCACAACATCGAAAATCAGTTAGAAATTAAGTTAAAGTGGGAGACATCAAAAGATGATCTCTCCCTTAATAACAGTAATAGATGAGATTAATTAACGTTTACAAGGTTGCTAAGGGTATTTAGTGGTAAATGTGCACTTGAGAATGATATAAGGTCTTATTAGATTCATTGTCTAAGGCTATTACGGGTAAATTATGGTCCATAAAATTACGTGTAAACGAGTTACGACTGATAAACTCAAATTATTATCAACAAGTGCCGCCAACCTTATGATATTATGTTCTTTTGAGATTTATTATCTAAGGCTATTATGGGTTAATTATGGCCCATACAATTACAAATGTAAATGAGATTTCAGTCACTAAAATAAATTGCTATCTAAAAGTGCCACTGACCTTACGATTTAAGTTCTTTTTAGATTATTGTCTAAGGCTATTGCGGGTATATTCTGGCCCATAAAATTATAAGCGTAAACGCATTACGACCAATGAAGTTAAATTATTATTTACAAGTGTCATCAACCTTATGATAGTTTCACGTAAATTGCGACAAGTTCAGGAAAATTACAGCTGAAAATGGGAGGGGCCGCTTTTTTGCCTATGGGATCTAGAAGCGCCACAGTTGATATTTTTCAGGTGTGCACAAATATCCTATTTTGATTTATATCCGATTGATACTAAGTGAATCTCCCGAGAACTAAGAAAATCTAGTACCTAAGTACTTGAGTTTCGCGTAATAGTATTAATCTTTTAGTTGTTTGGACTGATTTCACATGTCAATTTAGAATGACATGCCTCTAGGCCTCATGTTTTGGTCAAGGCCTAGGCGCCAGCATCTCTAGCTAAGCCCAGGCTTGTCATGTTCTTGTTCACGGCCTAGGCAGCAGTCTCATATACTACCTGCAGGGTCCCAAGGCTTGGGAATTGGGGTCCTCGGTTCGAACTGACCACGGGTCATGGTGCTCAACCCTCAAGTCTCTATCCTATCCTCGATTTTTGATGTCCCAAACTTAGGCACTAGGGCCTCAAGTCTCGCCCTCAAGGTCTCAATTTCAGGCATTGAGGGTTCTAGGAATCAATGTCATATGTTTTAAAAGAATTCTATCATGTGAAATGTTTCGGCTCCAACAAATGGTCCTTTCTTCTAAATGAAAAATTCAGGATTTCAATTTTCATTCACTGAGTGACTCAAATTCCACAGGAATCAAACGACTAAACAAAGCCTAAAGGAAATCTCCCAAATCATGATAAAGAGCTAATCAATCCCATCTCTTAGGCTATGTTTGGGAACTGTTTTCCATGGAGCTTTGGGGGGCTAAAGGCATTTGGGCCAAAATGAAGGTGTTTGGGAACTGTTTTCCAAGGGGCATTAAAGCAAAGCTAGCATTTGCAAGGCTGAAAGCCTAAGGCAGGTCCTAGGCTATCTTGGGCTTTTAGCATTCTCAAAATGGCTCATGTCCACTGTTCATCTCTATTGTTCATCTTTTTCTCCAGCAGCGTGGCTGATCAGAGATGAGCTCGAGAGACTGGTGAGGTCATGGTTGAGGTCGGCGAGGTCGCGGCGACTATCATTGGCTAGTCTCATGACCTCGGCGAGTTGCGGGGACCACTCACGAGTCCCGGTGACCGCCCACGAGTTGCGTCGCCGCAACCCAGCTCTGAGTCGCGCGACCTTAGACGTGACCCAAATCTAGGTTGCCGGAGGTTGTGCGACCTCGCGACGACCGGCACGACCTAGATCTGGTCACCGCGAGGTTGTGCAACCTCAGGCGTGACCCATATCTAGTCGCTGCAAGGTCGCGCGACCTCTGGCGACCAGATTTGGGTTGCGTCGGTCACTACGAGGTCACCTAGGCGACCCTCGCCGGAGGTCACCCGACCCTAGGCGGCCCTCGCCGATCGCCTCCGGGGGCTGCCTAAGGCCGCCTGCCTCGCCGGCAAACTCTTTTATTTTTTTGATTATTTTTTTATTTTTTTTATTGATCACCAAAGTCCTTCGTAAATGTAATTTTTCCAAACACTATTTTACTGAAAGGTACTACACAATGTGCTTTCAAATTATAATTTACTAAACATAGTTTGCATTTTGGAAAACCCCTTTAACTTAAACTTCTTTGCATTTTTCCAAAAGTTTTCTCCAAAAGTTCAACCAAACGCACCCTTATTATGACTTGGGAGGTATGGAGGAAAATCACCCTCTTCAAGAGTCTATAATCATCATCGTCTTTTTATGAGTATACTTTTGACTAAAAAATTGAGCACGAAAGCGAGTGTGCAGAATGGCCAGGAAAAGATGGACGCGCTTGTTGAAATTGTTTGATCCACTATAGTCTATGATGATGGCTACCTCTTTGGCACCTTTCCAAATTTTCTTCTACGAGATTTTTCAGGATGGTTCACAGCGCATGATCTTTTTGACTTTTTCTTCAGATTCTCTGTTGCTAGTCTACAACGTTGACTGACTTTGACTTATTAGTTGAATTTTTTGACCCATCAGTCGATGATGATGACTTAAGTGTTTGGCACCTTCCCAAATTTTCTTCTACGAGATTTTCCAGGATGGGTCCCAGCGCACGATCTCTTTGACTTTTTCCTCCGATTCTCTGTTGCTAGTCTACTACGTTGACCGGCTTTGACTTATTAGTTGACGAGTCCCAATGCTTGTCTTCTTCTATCTTGTGAGATGGACCAACCCATTATTTAGGGCAACTAGCTTTCCGATCCAGTTAAATTCGTGACTTGTAAATGGCCACATTCCTGTAATTTCATTTCATTTCTTCTTAATCAGAACCCTTTGCAAGTGCATGCAACAATCATTGCAATGGCTGGGTCAAGGTCGATTGAACTTTGGCCTTCCAGGGACCACTCCCACACCTATTCCGTGTCTGATGCGTCCCATTTTCCTTCTCCTTCTCTCGTCATTATTTCAAGAAAATAAAAGATTTGATAACAGTCTTATTGAGCTATAATTGAGTGAAATTTGCCCATTAGAGTTTGATTAGTGAAAGGCCTTGGACCCAGAGTTTACTTAAGATCTGCTGAAGGTTATAGATATGTCGACTGTACATACCATTCAATACGCCAGATTTATTAATATTCTTCATGCATTTAGCATTTCGCAAGTTCTTTCCTATCCACTGGGACGGACCGGGCCCGAGGTCGATGGAAGTTTAGGTTCATCGCAGTGCATAAATTGGCATCTTTGTGCTTGTGCCGTACTTTGACCGGCTTTGACTTTTGAGCGGACCAATCACACCCTTTTCCGTCTCTGACGCGTTTTGTGGTCGCTACTCCCCAAATCACTCGCCTCCACACAATTGAGTTCGCAGTCGGAGACTTTCCTTCTCCCATCATTACTTCAAGAAAGAAAGAGAGCAACGCAAGTCATTCCTCGCATCTTTATCTTCCCTTCTTTTGCGTCTCAACACTAGAACACCCGACTTGCTTGCTTCATTCGTGCTCTCTGCCATTGCATAACCGATGCTAAAAAATCGAGTCTTTGTTACATACCTTCTCCTCCTCCTTCTTCTTCTGCATCCGTCTTTCGGCATCGTCGTCGAAAATAATCGATGCACCACCTCCTATGGTGAGGTTGCAAATATAAGAGACCCATTTCGACTATAGGGTGACCTGAATGTCTGTGGCGACCCTAACTACGAGCTAACCTACATAAAGAACCGCACTATTCTCAATTTGAACTCGGGCAAGTACTATGTACGATACATCAACTATACCAACTACACGATTAGGGTTGCTGATGTTGCTATGCACAACGGAAATTGCTCATCTCTTCCTCGCCACCTTTGGTTGGACCCCTACAATAGCTACGAATGGAAGCCGTATAGATGCTGGAGAAGAACGTACAAGGGTGTAATCTCTCCAAAGATCGTGGCATTCGTGGACTGCATGAAGGCCATCGATTCTCTGCTTTATGTCGACACTTCATCATGCTTTGATGGGGTCGAACTTTCGAATTTCTCTAGTACAAGAAGGCCAGTATACGCCATGGTTGATGCGAATGTCTCGTTTGTGGAAAATGCATGCACTATAAAGCATATGGCAATGATACCATGGTGGGTTAATCGTAATGATCTTCGTTCCTATGCACAAATTCATGAACATATGTCCTATGGATTTGAGCTTTCATGGCTTCAAAAAGCCTGTAACATGCAATTCAAAAATTGTGATTGGTGCACCATCAAGGCTACGAACCAAATTTATTGCAGTATCAAGAACGGTAAGTACTTATGATTTGTTCAGTTTTCTCAACAAATATATTTGGCTATGAATTTTCATCTAAATTTGAAATTGAGCTGAGTTATTTGTATATCTTTTCAGAGCTCATGTAATTTCAAAATGGCCATTAAAATTAAGTAGTTTGATAAATGCTGTTGTGGTATTTTGTAAGTATAATAATGAATGCATTTTTATTCATTTGTTTATTTATTTAGTTCAAATTCCGCGTCAAATCTTAATGGATTGAATCAGTACACTCATGACTTTGATTATGGTAAATAGGTATCTTTTAAATTTTTTTCAGCTTTCACTTGTCACATATTCAATTTCCCTTGTAGGAAATAATTTCCTCTTCCTTATCGAAGCGCTTACCGAAGTGCTCACGGTCTTTGGCATCGGTAACATTACTGCAATCTTTCTTGTCAACTAATTTAATGTTTCTAAATGCAAACATATTACACACCCAAAAGTTGGTTATCAGCAAACTAATGCACCCACAATTTTCTTGCGCCTTCCCCAAAATTACAGTGCCATTCATGGTTATGAAGTTCAACTTGGGAGCCCCATGCATGATGATTTTGCTATTACGCAAATGGAGGAGAAGACACTTAGCAATGGATCAAAATGTTGAAGAATTTTTACAATCTAACAACAATTTCTTGCCGATAAGGTACTCTTATTTGGATATCAAGAAAATCACTGGTGGCCTTAAGGACAAACTAGGTGAGGGAGGGTATGGTTCTGTGTTCAAAGGAAGACTTAGAAGCGGTTGCGATGTTGCAGTGAAGATCCTAAAGAAGGGGAAAGCGAACGGGCAAGACTTCATCAACGAAGTGGCTACGATTGGAAGAATTCATCATGTTAATGTGGTTGGACTCATTGGTTTTTGCTTCAAAGGCTCCAAACAAGCTCTTGTCTATGATTTCATGCCCAATGGGTCTTTAGATCAGCACATTTTTTCACAAAGAGAGGGCACTTCTCTTGATTGCAAGGAAATGTACAAGATTGCTCTCGGAGTGGCTAGAGGGATCGAGTATCTTCACCGAGGATGTGACATGCAAATTCTACACTTCGATATTAAGCCTCACAACATTCTTCTTGACAAGGATTTAACTCCAAAAGTTTCCGACTTTGGACTAGCAAGATTGTATTCCTCGAACCACAACACCGTGTCTTTAACTGCTGCAAGAGGAACCTTGGGATACATGGCTCCAGAGCTGGTCTACAAGAACCTTGGGGGCATCTCTCACAAAGCCGATGTCTATAGTTTCGGCAAATTGTTGATGGAAATGGCCAGTAGGAGGAAGAATGCAGACGCAACTATAGAGTATTCTAGTCAAATGTACTTTCCTTTATGGGTTCATGACCAACTTAGTGACAAATTGAATGTTCCAATAGAAGAAGTTGGCAAGGAGGATAAGACAATAGTAAAGAAGATGATAATAGTTGCTCTTTGGTGCATACAATTGAATCCTACTGGTCGCCCTTTGATGTGTAAAGTCTTGGAAATGCTTGAAGGAGAAGTAGATGATCTACAAATACCTCCAAAGCCGCTCTTTTATACAACAGAAATGGCAGCAAGGGATGATGAAACTTGGACCGACGAAGGCAATGATATTATATCCACTTCAGCAACTAATGCAACAACTTATGAAGCTTCTCATATTGAGCATACTATTACTAATATTAGACAAGCATAGATAAATATCAATAGCACTTAATCCAGTCACACATGTGACAAATAGAAATGGATCGTAGTGCTGATGTAGGTCTCCTTTCATGGCCATCATCAGGTTGTATATGTTTATAACTATGTTTGTGAATCTTAATTTCGACCGTATAACTCGTGCTCTATGTGGCTTCACGGCACTCTAGCGGCGTACGTACGAGTCACTTCATGGCACACCAATTATCGCTACGCATAATGTTGAAAAATGACGAATGGAGAGAGATGATTAAATTTCAGGAGAGAAGATAAACAAAAACTTGGGTCTAATGGAGGGAGAGTACAAGGCAGTTACCAACACAATAGATGGGGGGGGACTTCAAATTCTTGTTTCTTTTACGAGATTGCTAAGGTTAAGTAGTGGTAAGTGAGGTTATTTGTTGATTAATAAGGGAACAAACTTCAAATTCTTGTTTCTTTTACGAGATTGCTAAGGTTAATTAGTGGTAAGTGAGGTTATTTGTTGATTAATAAGGGAACAAGTGAGCATAGATTGGAGAGTTGCATCACTTAAAATTTCTCTGCTTTTGTCCCCAAAATTCTGAAATAACAATAGAAAGATCCCTCATTATTGCAGTCCTAATCAACACTTGCGTGAGAGAAGAAGGCAAAGACATAGTCGAAGAAGAAGGCGATAAGTGGTGGAGGTAAATCGGCAGCGGTGCAGTGCGGCACATGCATGGTGGGGTCACCATGGAGCCGCGAGTGCATCCTGCAAACCAGCACGCTACCGCATGGGTTGCTGGCGAGGCTCGCCCTATGAGCTGTCACTCCGGCCACTTGAATGCCATGACGAGCGCCCGGTACTTGGTTTCGTCAACCTCAACCAAAGGGGCGGCGAGAACCCATCCGTCCACTCCGCACTGTGAATGCTTCTACGTAGTCTGGCAGGAGTGAGGATTATCGAGGCCTTTGATGATTAGGCTTTTAAGAATGGCGTAGTTGAGGCCAACGCTTTGCTGGTGATCGCAGGTTCGATGAACAAGATATGCGACGCATTAAACAAGTGTGGGAAGAGGTTCGAAGATGTTGCACGAGAAGCAGAGGTGCTCGGGGAAAATGTCCGATATCACCGTGAGTTTCCTCTACATATTTTCTCGCCAAACAAGTCTGTATAAACAGATCGAAACGTTTTGGAATTTTTTCATGGAGAGTTATTTGATTGGTGATTGCCTGCTTGCATCTATTATTGGCCTGTTTTCTACGATATATGTGAAGGCTATCGAACTAAATACTCAAATCAAAGAGTTCGGCACCTTGTTCTTCATTCACGTTTGTTTGGAAATCAGTTCAATTGCAGTCACCACCTCGGAACTAACATCCATGCTTCATAATCTGTGTGTTTTTTGGGCAGTGGAGAGTTAAGGAGTCATGGCTAGCGAGTTTGCGCTAATTGAGCATAAAATTCAACTTTTCAAATGACATATAATTGTACCTCGGCTATTATTCAAATCCATATTAGTATCTGTTCTTTCAAAAACATTTTCTATCCACATGAGAATTTGTCAATTCGATATTTAAGTAAACGCCATGGATTCATTTATGACCAAAATTTCCGCTTTTGATTATCTGGATCTCATCACAGGGTACATAGAGAAATCCCGTGCTTAAGGGAGCAGTTGACATTACTACGTCCACAAAGAATTATGAATAATTAGCCAATGAAAGAGGCTTAAATGGTTAGCAAGAAATGTCACCGGACCATTTGGGTTAGGAAAAGGAACTAATCTTAATCTGATATACTCAAGTAAGATGCTCGAATACTATATATAACGTGTCAAAATATTGAGTCTAAAAGAAGATAAAATATATCTTGGGATCCCAAACTAAATTAAAAAAGAAACCGCAAGTAGGCTGGACTCAAAGAATCACCAACACATTCATAAAAGAGAGGTCTCTCATCAAGTAATACTTGTTGTTGGGCATCGACATGCATACTCTTTTTAGCTTATCTCAAATATCAACAAAAATATGCAATTAATGTATCTACAAGAGTCAAATGATATTGCTAATAGAAATCCTACATTTATTTTGCCTAACCAAAAAATGTTTAAATTGTAGATATCTTAATTTTCTATATTTTTTTCCATATGATTTATATATATATTTATTATAATTTAAAGGGTGAAACCTATCATGAAGGCCGCACCATTACTCTCATTTAAAACGAGTAACGTTGCTATCATCTTCTCATTTTCTTAAGTCAAAGTCGTCAATAGTTACGCAGAGTTGTTAGTGCTGTGATGTGTGGGTGCTATCCAAGTGGGAAGACATCGTGCGTAGAAGAAAGTTTCATGAAGAGTTTTATGTGGATATTCTATAGCACTAAGATTTTTCCACGCCCAATCAACCCCACAAGACTTGTCGCTTCAAATAAGATTTTGACTTTGACCTTCTAGGACTTGGAGCGCTCTCCACCACGAATGAACTCACCAGCAACTAAATTGCAAAGTGAGGGTGGCAATCACGTTTGATTCGTTACAGTTTCAAGACAAGATGTGATCTTAACGTGGGCAACGCACCTGAAATGTACCAGGACAAATGGAAGGGCATAGATAGCATTACATCTGAAAAAGAATCCAAAATTAGAAAAGTTGGATTCATTATTATAAAACAATAAACATGAGAAAATTTATTATTCTACTAACATTTTCTTTTAACATCTTTAAGATGAAAAAGAAATTTTATTTTCAAGCCAAATGCGTCATGTGAGTCTCCAGCTAGAAGTAAAAGCCAAGTAGATCGTGTGTTAACATCTACGGAAATTTATCCAAATGTCAATTGTACGCATCATTTAGTATGCAAGATTCAATAAGTTTAATTCCCATAGAACTCTAACCAAATGAAGGATTGACACTTCCTAAATTATAGTGGTTCCACGAAATGATATGTGATATTATTGGTTGGTTGTTATGGTGTTATTGTGCTTCTAGGTCGATTGGTAAAATGATCTCTTACTTCAGAGCTAATGAGTTCATTTACTGAGCTTAGACTCACCCGATATATCTTATAGAATGTGCAGATTCAGTATTTAAGGGCTTTTAGATAACGCTTCCCAAAATCATTTGTAAGGATTGGATCAAAGTGGGCAACGAAAATGGAGACATGTTTTTACACATAATGTTCTAATGTATATCAGCTAAGATTAAATTATTTATATGATTGAGAATAAATTAGTTATTCATTGGACGATTAAAGTGAAGTTAAATTATTTATTTATTTAAGGTTCAAATTGTATAGAAAATTTCAAGTTGCGACACTATAAAAACCTTGGGGGCATTTCTTATAAAGCTTATGTATGTAGTTTTGGCAAATTGTTGATGGAAATGGCTAGTTGGAGGAAGAATGAAGATGTGGTTGCAGGGCGTTCTAGTCATATTTACTTTCCTTCACGGGTTCATGACCCCTTAGTGAAAGATTGAATGTTCTAATGGAAGAGGTTAGTGGGGAGGATAGGAGAATAGTGGGGAAGAAGGTGCACACTGTTGGAGAAATCTTTCCAGAATATTTTGAAGCTGACAAAACGTTTCTATCGGTCTAATCTGGATATTTGCAAACCTTCTGTTTAGCGTCTGAAGACTTTCAGATCACTAGACTCAGCACTCAAGACTCAAGACTCAAGACTATTTTCATTGACAGTTCTTCTAATCCAATGACGAAGGCAATCCAGAGCCGAAGTATTTGGTTGAGGATTTAGTCCTATCCTCTGGAGAAGATCTCTTGGCTGGATAATTATAACGGATTCTTTCATTCGTTATCAAGATCGTTTGAAGATCCGATGGTCGACGAAATATTCTTGGAAGGTTCTATTCTTGGAAACCAAGATCCTGATTGTATGGGCGAACAGGATTGATGGGCTATTGTCAGGTTCTTTTAATAGCTCGAATGTCTTCTTGATTGATTCCGTCCAACGGGTAGATTGGAGGAATTCCTTTGGTAAGTGCCAACGGGTATGATGGCATAAAGGAGTATAAAAGGAAGTCGTTCTAGTTGCTTTAGTGCATGATCGATAGAAAAATTCCAGAGTCTGAAGCACCTTGATTATTAGTCGATACATTCTGAGCGTAATTGTACTCACAAAGAGTGTCTATACTTAGTGATACCTTGAGCGAGTGTGGGAGATCATCTACATCGAGAAATCAAGGGAGAACATCGCTGTAACATCTCTTTGTTCATAGTGGAATCCAGCCAATAGGTTGTCAATGCAGAAGAGTGGACGTAGGCTTGAAATAAGCCGAACCACTATAAACTGCGTGTTCAATTTTCTCTTCTCTCAGTCTTACTTTGATTATTGTTTGTCTCAAATCTATCAACTGTCTAGTATTGTGCAATTATCGAGAAAAATCTTGCATATACCTATTCACCCCCTCTAGGTACTTAAACTAGCTATATCAATTGGTATCGAGCTCGTGTACTCACTCTATTTGAAGTGTTTTACTTGAATAAAAGATCCATGGCTAATATGTTAGCACCAAGGCTGGTGGAAGGGCAAAACAATACCGAGACCACCCTACTTTAATGGAAAGGATTACAACATCTGGAAGAACAAGATGAAAGCCTTCCTACGATCAAAGGATCCTCTGGGAATGGGACGTTGTAGAAAAGGAATTACTCCTACAGTTGCATCAGTCTCAGAAAGAGGAAAAGAAACTGTTGAGACCAGCGGAATGACTTAGGAAGAGATAATCAAGAGACAAGCACTCGATGCAAAAGCAATTTACTCTTTATATTGTGCTTTGTCACCTACTGAATATAATAGAATATCTTCTTGTGTTACAGCAAAAGAAGTTTGGGATAGATTGCATATCACCTATGAAGGAACGGATCGAGTGAAGGAGACCAGAATTAACATTCTCCTCGGTCAATATGAAGCCTTCAAAATGAAACCAGGAGAATCTATAACTGACATGTTTAGCCGTTTTACAGATATTGTCAATGGTCTTGAGAATCAAGGACAAAAAATTTCTGATCCCATGAAGGTAAACAAGCTACTGCGTGGACTCTCCAAGGATTGGAATCACATAAAGACTTCAATCAGAGAGACGCAAAGAATTATGCCACTATCTGTCGACGAGGATTGGAACTCTTCGATCTTATGAAGTGGAACGAATCAATGAAGACGAAGATCCAAAAGGTAAGAAATCCATTGCATTAAAATCAAATGATGATTCTGATGATACAGATTCTGAAGATGACATGGACGATGAGGAGCTTGCTCTCATGATAAGAAGATTCAAAAAACTGAATAGAAAAGGAAGAAGGTTCAACTCAAGGAAACAAAGTTTTCAAAGACAGCGGACCAAAGTCTTGATGATGAGGAACCAAACAAAGATGTAGTTTGCTTTGAATGTAAGAAAAATGGACACATCAGACCCAACAGTCCTATTCTGAAGAAGAAGAGAGGAAAAGCTGAAAAGTTTCGAAAAGCTCTCAAAGCCGAAACCTGGAGTGATACAGAGTGTGAAGAAAGTGATAATGAATATGCCAACCTATGTCTGATAGCACATTCAGACTCAGACTCAAACTCTGGATCAGACTCAGATAGTGAATTTGAGGTAAGTGATTTTAAAATTCCTGTCAAAGTTTCTAAATACATTGATGTATTGTGTTTTAGTCTTAAGACTTCTCTCAAAAGAATTTCCGAACTTAAAAAGGAAAACTCAGCTCTAAAACAAAAGGAAATCGTTTTAGAAGAAAGAGTTAAAAGTTTAGACTTAAATGTCTCCATTCTTAAAGAAAATGAAGATAATCTTTTGAAAGAAAATTCCCTTTTAAAAACTGACTTATCGAATATTTCAAAGAAATTTTCAATAGGGTCCGAAAAACTTGAAAAAATTCTTTCAACTCAAAGACCTTACTTCAATAAGTCTGGTCTAGGTATGACAGCAGAAACAATTCCCTTGATTGATTTTCTTAAAGTAAAAGAAAGAATTAAGAAAAGACCCTCGAGAGAGGCTTACAAAAATCATTTCAAGAAAGTTTTTGTAAAGTCTGTAGGTTGAAATGCCCTCAGGTGTTCAAAGTGCAAAAGTCCGGATCACTTTGAAAAAGAGTGTCCTATGGTTTGGAAACCTGTTAAGAAAGCATGGGCTGATACTGTTTATTTTACTAACACCTAAGGATCCAAGAAAATTTGGGTACCAAAGAAAACTTGAGACTTTCTTTTAAATGCAGATCTCCGTCAAGAAAAAGGTAAAGTGGTATCTTGACAGTGGATGCTCAAGACACATGACGGGAGACTCAAATTGCTTCATAAAGCTTGTGCAAGTAAATGGTGGAAAAGTTTCATTTGGAGGAAACAGCAAATGAAGTATTGTGGGATTTGGAATTGTGAAAATTGGAAATCTCACAATAAGTAATGTTTCCTTAGTGGAAGAACTCAATTACAATCTTCTCGGATTAGCCAATTGTGTGACACTTGGTTTTAAGATCTTCTTTCAAGAAGGAACATGTTACGAACCAAGAAAGACTCTACTCGATCTTTCATGGGTCAAAGACATGGAAATATCTATCTTCTGGATGTGAAACCAGATGAATCGCAATGCCTAATTTCAATTCAAGACGAAGCAAGCTTATGGCATAGAAAGCTTGGTCATGTCAACATGAAGCAGTTAGCCAAAATTTCATCAAAGCAGCTTGTTCGAGGTCTACCCAAATTACCATACCAAAAGTCTAATCCATGCACTCCATGTATTCGGGAAAGCGGTAAGAAATTCATTTAAGCCAATAAATCATGTCTCTACTAATCATGTACTACAGTTGTTGCATATGGATCTCTTCGGACCAACCAGAACCCAGAGCATTGGAGGTAAGAAATATTGCCTAGTAATTGTGGACGATTACTCCCGCTTTACTTGGGTATATTTCCTTGCAAGTAAGTCCGAATCCTTTTCGTATTTTGAAAAATTTGCTAAAAAGGTTCAAAATGAAAAAGGATGTGTTATCTCAAGTATAAGAACAGATCATGGAGGTGAATTTGAAAATCAAGATTTTACAAAATTTTGTGATGAATCTGGCTTTAAGCATGTGTTCTCCTCTCCATATACTTCTCAGCAAAATGGAGTTGTGGAAAGGAAGAATAGATCTCTTCAAGAAATGGCTAGAACTCTTTTAATTGAAAGTAAGATTTCTTCACGATTTTGGGCTGAAACTGTTTCAACAGCGTGCTATATAATCAATAGAGTCTTCTTAAGACCTTCTCTAGAGAAAACCCCTTATGAGTTATTCAAAGGTAAGAAGCCTATTGTTTCATACTTTCATGTGTTCGGTTGCAAATGCTTTATATTGAAAAATGCTAAAGATCGAATTGGTAAGTTTGAAGAAAGATCAGATGAAGGCATCTTCCTTGGATATTCTACATCAAGCAAAGCCTATAGAGTCTACAACAAGAAGAGCCAGTCTATGGAGGAGTCAATGAATGTCAAATTTCAAGACTCTATGCAAGACGAATCCAGTCAGACTCATCATGAAGAGTCTGAACCTGCTCCAGACCCTCCAAAGCTTACAACTCAAGAAGCATCTCGGACTGGAAGACCAAAGATCAAGCTGTTCGTGAAGATTCAAATAAAGAAAGAGATCATCAACTAGACAAATCAACCAAGAATCGGAAGCATAAGTCCGTCATCCCAAAGATCTTATCATTGGCGACATCAATGAAGGAATACGCACCAGATCAAAAAGGCATGAAGAGTCTAGTGCTGTGGCTCTCATCTCTGAAACTGAACCAAAGAGCATAGAAGAAGTTTTATCTGATGAAAGCTGGATTGAAGCTATGCAAGAAGAGCTCAGACAGTTCAACATTAATGATGTCTGGGAATTGACATCTAAACTAAGAGGTAAAACTGTTATTGGAGCCAAATGGGTGTTCAGGAACAAGATGAATGAGAAAGGAAAAGTCGTACGAAACAAAGCAAGAATCGTGGCCAAGGGATATACGCAAGAAGAAGGAATAGACTATGATGAGACTTACGCTCCTGTAGCAAGGTTAGAAGCTATTCGACTATTACTTGCGTTTGCTTGTTACAAAAATTTCAGGCTATTCCAAATGGACGTCAAAAGTGCATTCCTAAATGGATTTATCCGTGAGGAAGTTTATGTGGAACAACCACCAGGGTTTGAAGACCCAAAGAAACCAGACTCGCCTTGACCGAAAAAGGCCTTGTATGGTTTAAAGCAAGCACCTCGAGCTTGGTACGATAGGCTAAGTAAGTTCTTAATACATAATGGTTTTGTCAAAGGTAAAGTAGATACTACTTTATTTATCAAAAAGGAAAACAAAAGCTTTTTACTTGTTCAAATATATGTGGATGATATTATTTTTGGATCCTCTAATGAAAGTATGTGCAAGAAATTTTCTAAGTCTATGCAGGATGAGTTTGAAATGAGTATGATGGGAGAATTAACATTCTTTCTTGGACTCCAAATAAAACAATTGAAGGAATGAACCTTTATTTATCAAGAAAAATATGCTAATGATCTTGTCAAAAGGTTTGGACTGGAAAAGTGTAAAAAGATCGACATACCGATGTCAAGTTCTTTGAAGATAGACAAAGATGAAGAATGGAAGAAAGTTGATCAAAAGCATACAGAGCATCATTGGTTCACTTCTTTATCTTACGCTTCTAGACGACATTTTGTTGAGTGTTTGCATCTCGTGCTAGGTTTCAATCGGATCCTAGAGAATCCCATCTCAAGTCTTTGCGAAACGTATTATTAAATACGTTGCTTCATCTTCAAGCATCGGTCTTTGGTATCCTAAGAAGGGAGACTTTAATCTTCTGGGATATTCAGACGCAGATCTGGCCGGTTGCAGAATTGATAGAAAGAGCACTTCGGGAACTTACCAGTTGCTTGGAAGCAAGACAGTGTCTTGGTTTTCAAGGAAATAAAGCACTGTGGCCCTCTCAACAACAGAAGCAGAGTATGTAGCTCTTGGAAGTTGCTGTTCGCAAATTCTATGGATAAAACAATAGCTACAAGACTTTGGAATTGAAGACTCAAGCACAGAGATTAGATGTGACAACACCAAATAATCAATCTCACCAAAAATCCAATCCTTCACTCAAGAGCAAAGCATATAGAGATTCGACATCATTTCATTAGAGATCATGTTCAAAATGGAGAAATCTCGATTCAATTTGTTGATTCAAAGAGCCAACTAGCGGATATATTCACAAAGCCTTTGGAGAAAAATCAATTCGATTTTATCCGTTCCAGACTCAACATTTTGAAGCTTGAGGAAGTTAAAGTGTAGAGGCTATCCAACCCTCAGACTCAGACATTCATGGCTATTGATAACTCTATAAAAATAGAGTTATTTTACCTATTTTAGGCAATAATTAATGCATTATCTATGAGAAAATATTTGGATTTCCTTCTGATTATTTAAATTTTCCTTGTTTATACAGAATAATGAGATATGTAGAAGATAAAGAAAAGAATGGCAATTATCAGGAATTCAAATAAAAGCAGCAGTGGAAGATGGATATCAAATCAGAAAATTCTTGATTTTGTTCCCTGATGTTATCTGCAAGCATTAAGAGATAGATATTTTAGATTTCCTATAAATAGGAAGAGAGAGCAGCTAGCTAGGGTTTTTTTTAGAGAGATCGTTTTTCATTTTTCTGAGAGTTTTTTTTAAGTATTTTGAAGAGAAGACAAAAGTGGACAAGATGCTGGGTTTGATCTATATTTTTATTTTTATTTCTTATTCTACTATGTTCTAATTTTCTTTTGTTAGGGCTAAGATGTAGCCTAACCATGATGATATGAATTTCATGATTTTTATGTTTTACAATTGATTTCATTCATGTGAGTTATATATTATTGCGTTTCTTCGCTTTTGAGTGACCGGCCACCACTTGAATGATCGATGTGCATGTTTGAGACTGAGAGGTGATAATATGCAATTGTTCATTATAATATATAACCATGAATTAAACGTGGATAGAAATATACCGCGTTATTTGTGTAGCTTTCGGTGATAAGGTGATCCAAAAGACTCATTGTAAACCGAGAATATTCATAGTTTTTAATGCACTCATGTTTATTTTAATTCACATAGAGATATAGTGGATTAATAAACTGAGTAGGTTTGCTATACCTAGAGATAGGATAGTAAATAGATTAGGAAATTCCGCTATCACATGTTTGATATCGTTCTTGTATTCACAACAATCTGAAATTCATATCTAGTGGTTATGGTGAAATCGGATGCTCTAACATATTTATCTGATTGATTTTACTGCATTTAGTCTTCAAGTTTTGTTTTTAATTTATTCTAAATTATATTTTAGAATTAATCTATTTTAGTATTTAATTAGTTTATTAATCATCGATCTCCGTGGGACGATACTTTTTCTCATCATTATATTACTTGTTCGATACGTGCACTTGCGTTTAGAATTTTACGAACAGCTATCGACTGTAAGTTGTTATATTTAATCTCGAAAAGGTACGATCATTAGTTCAGTTAATTTATAATTTCTGTGAAAAACGGAATCGTGTCTTTTCAAAAAGATTAACTTAAATTTGGCAGTTATCGATTTCAAAAGAGACGATTGTTCATTTTTCCTTTTTAAACTGAGTTATATATATATAGTTTCTCTCGATTAAACTTCAAAACCCTAAAAAGACATTCTCCTTCCAATCCTGTCTCTACTTCGTGTTCATCTTCGAGAAAGTTGTCAACTTTTCTTGGGAAAGCGAGTAAAGGAATCTTTCAACGATAAGGAAGGATGTCTTCTTCGAGAAGTCATCAAGAATCGCGAACAGGGGACCACAGAGAATGGGGAAGGGACCTACCCATTTCGATCTCACCGAGGAGGAAGATTTACCGAGTTAGCAACAGAGCCCGATTCACTCTCCTCTACGTCACTCTTCACCATCTACCCCACAAGGTGCGGGTCAACAACCGGAGGAAGAAATAATCGAGGACGCAGACCCTGTAAAAGTCCAAAAACCCTCTTTTATTTACAAGCTCTATCGTGCGTTGAAAAGCACTGGTACTCCGCTGAACTATATAGATGAGTTCCTTAAAGATAAGAATTATGGGAATGAGTATATTTTCTTGCGGAAAATGGAGGAATTGGGAATTGCTCCCAAAGGAAAGGCTGAGGAAGCACTTGCAAACATTCCAAGTGACCCTCGTGTACAGGGACTGAATCCGACTGACGGGAATGATGATGATAAAATGTTCCTTGAATTCCAACCTAGAATGGGTGTTGCAGCAAAGGTGAAGGGAAAAAGGATGGATTTGTTTAAATCGAAGGAATAGGAAAATCTGTTTTTCAGATCAAAAAAGAGGGGTGATAAACCCTAGGAGTGTTGATTTCGACTTCTTGGATGCCATCAATGTGAACTTGAGGGAGAAGTTCAATCTGCTTCAACTTGAGCAATTTTGCTCCGATACCACAGACGGTTATGCACAATTGACAGCATATTTCTATTCAAATCTCAGCTTTTTAGATACGAATAGAATATCCTTCAGTGTTCAAGACCAAGACTATGTGGTAGATGTGGACATGTTGGTAGATATAATTGGAGTTGAAAGAGGACGCTATCAACCGATCAAAGTTTCGATTGCTCGTACTACATTGGAGCTTGTCAAAGACCATAGTACAGAGGGAAGAATTACCTACTCAAGGATGCGAGCCATCAACATCTTGCTTCACAAAATTGTGATCAACTGTCTCAGGCCAAAGTCTACATCAAAGACTGACGTGTCTAACTCCGAGGCGAAATTGATGTACGCGATCAATTCAGGGAAGAAGTTCTCTCTTCCTCACACCATTCTCTTTCACATGTACATAGCAATGGTGAAGGACAATGGCTAATTGCCTTACCAAAATCTTGTGACCAAGATCTTCAGACACTTGAACATTGAGCCTCCACATACTCTTTGTGTTCGACCATGCGACAAAATGGTGGTGGGTTTGCTGACAAAAATGCGTCTGAAAGAGCTTAATAAGGCAATGGAGAAGTTTAAAGTGAAGACTCCAGTATCTTCTGCATCAAAGAGAAAAGGGAAGAAGCCTATGGGTGCTCCATCCAAAAAGAAAAGAACTCTTATCTTGGAGGATGAAGATGAAGAGGAAGATCTCACTATCCCTGCATTGAAAAGGACCAGATGTTTTGTACCTGAATCAACAGAACAAAGAGAAGAAGAGGGACAAGCAAAGAACAGAGAAGTAGAGGAGCAACAAGAGAAAGAGAAAGAAGCTGAAGAAGAAGAAGCAGTGAAAGAAAAGTCTGCAGATGAAGCCGGAGAGAAAGAGAATCAAGGCGCTAAAGAGCATGACCATCACTCTTCCCCAAATGAGGTCCTAGAGACAGGGGGAGATGGCGAGCAAGGAAGAACTCCACCACATACCGAAGGTGTGAGTCGCTCACCAGCAAATCCGAAGATTTTCAGGCTTCTCAAATGCCCGAGGAAGGACATGATACGTCGACACCAAATTTGCTCGATTATACTGAAGCTCCATCGTCTGCCTTCACTCCATCCGAGAAAGCAAATGCGAGCACACAGACGGACAATACAGCAGATTTTTGTCGTATCCTTGATGTTCTTAAAATGCGTGGTCGAGATATATGCTCGGACTGTGAACTTCAAGTCCCGAAGAATGCTTTGGACAAGCATCTTCTGCTACCCTGGCGGATCAAATGAAAGACATCGCTCTTCAAATTCAAGCCAATGCCAAAGGAGAAGAGGTGGCTCATCTACGGAAAGACTTGAAGAAGCTGGAAGGCATCGTACAGTCGATGGGAGATTTTCAGATCGTGCGCATTCCCAAGCAGACTTGACTCTTTTCTCACCTTTTTAATGATGACAAAAAGGGGGAGAATTGCAATTTGAACTCAACTCTTTAAAAAACTTTGCATTTAAATTTCTTTTTGTGTGTTTGAATGTTTTTGAGTATGACTTGGGTGTGAACTTAAATTTGACTGACTTGGATGTGAATTTTGATGCTTGACTATTTGCATTTATATCAAGTATTGCTATATGGTTTTACTCATGAAAGACTAACCAATTTTCGTGGATGCGAGTCCGGTTGTTGATTTTATTAATCTTTATGAGATAGCCATATTGCTTGAGTAATGTTTTGCAGGTCAAAGTTGTTCAAATCTACAGGAAAGTTTTGTCACAATCAAAAATGGGGAGACTGTTGGAGAAATCTTTCCGAATATTTTGAAGCGACAAAACGTTTCTATCGGTCTAGTCCGGATATTTGTAAACCTTCATTTAGCGTCCGAAGACTTTCGATCACTAGACTCGGCACTCAAGACTCAAGACTCAAGACTATTTTCATTGACAGTTCTTCTAATCCAATGACGAAGGCAATCCAGAGCCAAGTATTTGGTTGAGGATTTAGTCCTATCCTCCGGAGAAGATCTCTTGGCTGGATAATTATAACGGATTCTTTCATTCGTTATCAAGATCGTTTGAAGATCCGATGGTCGACGAAATATTCTTGGAAGGTTCTATTCTTGGAAACCAAGATCCTGATTGTATGGGCAAACATGATTGATGGGCTATTGTCAGGTTCTTTTAATAGCTCGAATGTCTTCTTGATTGATTCCGTCCAACGGGTAGATTGGAGGAATTCCTTTGGTAAGTGCCAACGGGTATGATGGCATAAAGGAGTATAAAAGGAAGTCGTTCTAGTTGCTTTAGTGCATGATCGATAGAAAAATTCCAGAGTCTGAAGCACCTTGATTATTAGTCGATACATTCTGAGCGTAATTGTACTCACAGAGAGTGTCTATACTTAGTGATACCTTGAGCGAGTGTGGGAGATCATCTACACCGAGAAATCAAGGGAGAACATCGCTGTAACATCTCTTTATTCATAGTGGAATCCAGCCAATAGGCTGTCAGTGCAGAAGAGTGGACGTAGGCTTGAAATAAGCCAAACCACTATAAACCGCGTGTTCAATTTTCTCTTCTCTCGCTTACTTTGATTATTGTTTGTCTCAAATCTATCAACTATCTAGTATTGTGCAATTATCGAGAAAAATCTTGCATATACCTATTCACCCCCCTCTAGGTACTTAAACTAGCTATATCAATTGGTATCAGAGCTCGTGTACTCACTCTATTTGAAGTGTTTTACTTCAGAATAAAAGATCCATGGCTAATATGTTAGCACCAAGGCTGGTGGAAGGGCAAAACAATACCAGACCACCCTACTTTAATGGAAAGGATTACAACATCTGGAAGAACAAGATGAAAGCCTTCCTACGATCAAAGGATCCTCTGGAATGGGACGTTGTAGAAAAAGGAATTACTCCTACAGTTGCATCAGTCTCAGAAAGAGGAAAAGAAACTGTTGAGACCAACAGAATGACTTAGGAAGAGATAATCAAGAGACAAGCACTCGATGCAAAAGCAATTTACTCTTTATATTGTGCTTTGTCACCTACTGAATATAATAGAATATCTTCTTGTGTTACAGCAAAAGAAGTTTGGGATAGATTGCATATCACCTATGAAGGAACGGATCGAGTGAAGGAGACCAGAATTAACATTCTCCTCGGTCAATATGAAGCCTTCAAAATGAAACCAGGAGAATCTATAACTGACATGTTTAGCCGTTTTACGAGATATTGTCAATGGTCTTGAGAATCAAGGACAAAAATTTCTGATCCCATGAAGGTAAACAAGCTACTTTGCGTGGACTCTCCAAGGATTGGAATCACATAAAGACTTCAATCGAGAGACGCAAAGAATTATGCCACTATCTCGTCGACGAGCCGATTGGAACTCTTCGATCTTATGAAGTGGAACGAATCAATGAAGACGAAGATCCAAAAGGTAAGAAATCCATTGCATTAAAATCAAATGATGATTCTGATGATACAGATTCTGAAGATGACATGGACGATGAGGAGCTTGCTCTCATGATAAGAAGATTCAAAAAATTGAGGATCGACATAAGGTCGTTCGTGGGTTCAATAACGGTAAACGGAGTCACCCGTCATTCCATTATGTTTTGTCTGCATATTGACTTCTAGTCGTCCTTAGAATCGGCCTGTCTATCTACAGGATCGTCCTCATGTAAGTCTCATGGTCAAGTCGTTTTCCCAGGTCGAGTCCTTTAGTCGCACGAGTTTTGTCCTCATTAGCTTTTCCCCTCAAGGTCAGTTATCTTAGGAGTGATTAATTCCGAGTGAGATTAATCAACAATGCATTGATGAAATTTACATTCACTCATCCCTTATAGGGTTCGAATTTCAGGATGTCATATCATGAATCAATTATTGATAAATAGAATGAATGATATTTCCAACACTCCCCCTCAAGCTAGTGGTTTGTATATATCAAGGACACCAAGCTTGCTTAGCAAGTATGTATGTTATCTTTGACGTAATGGCTTGGTAAATTTGTCTGCAAGTTGTTCCATAGTCCCAATTCTTCTTGTTGTGATGATCCCTTCTCAGATTTTGTCTCAAATGAAATGTCAATCGATCTCTATATGCTTAGTCCTCTCATAAAAAACTAGATTTGCTGCTAATTTAAGTGCGACATCGTTGTCATAGAAAAAATCGCTGGGTCCATCAATTTGCACTCCAAGATCTGAGAGAAACCCTCATATTTAAACTATCTGACAAACAATTTTTGCCATGGCCCGATATTCATATTCGACTGATGATACCGATACGGTTGACTATTTCTTTGTCTTCCATGAGATAAGTGACTTTCCCAGTTTGATACAAAATCCAATAGTAGACCTTCTTGTCATTGGACAAGTAGCATAATTTGTATCGCAATATGCTTTTAGTTTCATGTTGCATTCACGAGATAGAAAAATATAGTCTTGGGCATCCTTATAAATACTTTACAACCTTTAGTGCTGTCATTCATATGTGACTACTTTAGTTTGTGCATGAATTGACTGAGAATTTGCATCGCATAACATATATCAGGTCTTGTCATGGTGAGATAGATTAATTTCCCAACAAGACACTGATATCCCGATGGGTCTTAGAGTAGTGAATCTTTGACCGCTGAAGGTGAACTCTCATCATATTAATGTGTTGTTAGCTTCACATTCTGATCAATTGATATCATAGTTGATTACATCCTGACAATCTTGCTTTTGAGACTATCTCCATAATAAATTTACGTTGGGTGAGACAGATTTCCTTGTCAATCGAGTTATTTCAATATTGAGAAAGTATTTAGGGGGGCCCAAGTCTTCAATGTGAAAAGTAAAGTGCAGATATTTCTTGAACTTGGCAATAGAAGACTCATTATTTCACATGATAAGAATATTATCAACATATATTAATAAATAAATTGATGCATCACTTTCAATCCTTGAGAATAAGGTGTAATCATGCTTAGAATGCTGGAATTCTATAGTGGTCAACGCCATGGTAAATTTAGAGTATCATTGTCTAGAAGCTTGTTTAAGCCCATATAAAGATTTACGAAGACGGCATACACAAGACTCCCCATGTCTATGTAAACCTTGTGGAAGCTTTATATAAATTTCTTCATCGAGGTCCCCATGCAGAAAAGTATTGTGAACATTCATCTGATGCAGTGGCCAATTTCGAAAAGCAACAATGGGCAAGAATGGGCGGACACTAACTTCCTTGGCCACAGGAGACTACTCCTCTCATTTATCGGTTTTTGCTTTGAAGGCTCCAAACAAGCTCTTGTCTACGATTTCATGCACAATGGATCTGTGGATAAGCACATTTTCTCATGCGGAGAGGGGACTTCTCTTGATTGCAACGAAGTGTACGAGATTGCTCTCGAAGTGGCTAGAGGGGTTGGGTATCTTCATCGAGGATGCGACATGCAAATTCTACACTTCAATATTAAGCCTCACAACATTCTTCTCAATAGGGATTTCACCCCAAAAGTTTCCGACCTTGGGCTCGCGAGATTGTGCTCTCCGGACCACACCACTGTGTCTTTAACCTATGCGAGAGGAATCTTGGGATACATGGCTCCGGAGCTAGTCTATAAGAACACTGGGGACATCTCTTACAAAGCCGATGTCTATAGTTTCGGCAAATTGTTTAGGGAAATGGCCAGTGGGAGGAAGAATGTAGATGCAGTTGTAGAGTATTCTAGTCAAATTTACTTTCCTTCATGTGTTCATCACCAACTTAGTGAGGGATTGAACATTCAAATGAAAGAAGTTAGCGAGGAGGTAAGAGAATAGTAAAGAAGATGATAAAAGTTGCTCTTTGGTACATACAATTGAATCCTTGTGGTCGCCCTTTGATGCGCAAAGTCTTGGAAATGCTCGAAGGAGAAGTTGATGATCTCCAAATACGACGAGTGGCACCTTGTTCTTCATTGACGTTTGTTTGGAAATCAGTTCAATTGCAGTCACCACCTCAGAACTAACATCCATGCTTCATAATCTGTGTACTTTTTGGGCAATGGAGAGTTAGCGAATCATGGCTAGTGAGTTTGCACTGATTGAGTATGAAATTCAACTTTTCAAGCGACGTCTAGTTGTACTTCGGCTAGTGGCCAAACCCATAATATTATCTGCTCTTTTAAGAACATTTTCTATCCGCATGATATTTCATCAATTAATTTTTGAATAAACGCCATGGATTCATTTGTGATCGAAATTTCCGCTTCAGATTCGATCTCATCATGGGGACATAGAGAAATCCCGTGCTTAAGGGAGCAGCTGACATTGCCAGGTCCACAAAAAATCATAATTCATTAGCCGATGATTGAAGCTTGACTGGACCATTTTGGTGAGGAAGAGGAACTAGTCTTAATCTGGTATGCTCAAGTAAGATGCTCGAATATTATAAATACGATGTGTCAAAAAATTGAGTCTGACAAAAGATAAAATAGATCTTGGATTCACTCCCAAATTAAATTAAAAAATAAACCGCAAGCAGGTCGGGCTCGAAGAATCACCAACACATTCATAAAATGAAACTCTCTCATCAGTTAATACTTGTTGTCAGGCATCAACGAGCATACTCTTTTTGGCTCATTCACAAATACCTACAAAAATATGCAATAAAAGTATCTAGAAGAGTCAGAGGATATTGTTAATAGAAATCCTACACTTATTTTGCCTAACAAAAAGATATTCAAATTGCAGATATCTTAATTTTCTCTTTCCTTTTTTTTTCATCTGATTTATATATTTATTTATTTTAATTTAAAGGGCGAAACCTATCATGAAGGCCACCGTTAGTCTCATTTAAAGGAGCAACATTGCTGTCATCTTCTCATTTTCTAAAGTCGAATTCATCAATAGTCAAGTAGAGTTGCTAGTGCCGTGACGTGTGGATGTTGTCCAAGTAGGAAGACGTCGTGCACAGAAGGAAGTTTCATGAAGAATTTTCCATGGAAATTCTATGGCACTAAGAATTTCCCAGGCCCAATTAACCCCAACCCCACAGGTCCTGTCACTTCAAGAAGATTTTGACTTTGACCTCCTAGGAGTTGGAGCACTCTCCACCACCAATGAACTCACTAGCAACTAAATTGCAAGAGGAGGGTGGCATCACGTTGATTATTTGTTACATTTTCAAGAAAATATGCAATCTTTTACATGGGCAATGCGCTTGAAATGTACCAGGACGAATGGAATGGCATAAATCACATACATCTAAAAAAGAATTAAAAATTAGAAAAGTTGGGATTCATAATTAAAAGAACAATAAACATGGGAAAATTTATTATTCTGCTAACATTTTCTTTTACATCTTCAAGATGATTTAGAAATTTTATTTTCAGCCAAATGCGTCATGCGAGTCTCCGGCCAGAAGTAAAAGTCAAGTAGATTGTGTGTTAAAATCTGCAGAAATTTATCCAAATGTCGATTGTACGCAAAATTTAGTAAACAAGATTCAATAAATTTAATTTCTATAGAATTCTAACCAAATGAAAGATTGACACTTGCTTTGCCAAAGAATATGTCTTATTTTTTTGACTCCGATTAAACCATGGGGATCGATGGTTCCCTGGGCTTGAGGTTAGAAATCCAAGATGAAATTTCGATGCACTAAGAATAAGAAGTAGGGCATAATGAATCAATTCATTCTACCCATTTCTCTACCTCGCTTAGCTTAAGAGTCCGGCGGCTGTAACTAGAATGATCCAAAGGTAGCAAAATTCCAATCCGAACCATAGTGCTTAGGTAGTACTTAAAGGCCAGTAACATATTAGATCCAACAGCTAATAGAAATTGGTTCACTTCGGCTTCGATGGGCCGCAGCCACTACTTTTCCTCCTTTAATTTAAAGCGAAGTGGAACCTTTGGAACAAGCTTTGGGTGATACTGTAGCGAAAGAACAACAACCTGAAAGGGCTAGACAAGATCTGGATCAATAAAATAGTCTTACCTGCCGGACTCTCTAACAAAACCATTAGATTAGGAAGGAAACTCTTTTTCTTTGCACTAGAGATGCAAGGAAGAGCCTATTTAATCACGGACCCAATCGCCAAGGAAAGTTGAATCCTGCCGGATAAGATGGGGAGCTTACCTACGTCAGTTGAATATCCCGAAAAAGGCTTTCTAGGTAGGCAGTTGAAGCTCAGAGAGCACTCTCTGTCGAAAAAGAAAAAGAGATTGGATGGGCGATTTCCCTTTTTCACGAATCCGCAGCAATAAGACGCAGATGTTTTCATGAAAAATAAGCTTCTTTTGCTTACCGGTTGGTTGGGGTTTTGAAACCAGAGAAAGAAGATCCGGTTGGGCTTTCTAAGGCAAGGGCCGTGATTGCCCCTTCTACGACTTTGACCGTTCTTAGGACTGAGGAAGACTAGGGCACTCAGTCAAAGACTGAGATTTCTGCTCATTACAGTCACTTCCGGGGTGGTCACTCTCTGACCCGCTTTGTGGGAAATTTCTTCCAATTTCCTAAATTATACTGGTTCCACGAAATGATATGTGATATTACTAGGTCGATTGTTAAAATGATCTCTTACTTTAGAGCTAATGAGTTGATTTACTGAGCTTACACTCACCCAATAAATTTTATAGATTGCGCAGATTCGGAGTTTAAGGGCTTAGATAATGCTTCCGAAAATCATTTATAAGGATTGGATCAAAGTAGGCAAGGAAAGTGGAGACATGTTTTTACACATAATGTTTTGATGTATATTAGCTTAGGTTAAATTATTTATATGATTGAGGATTAATTAGTTATTCATCGGGGGATTAAAGTGAAGTTAAATCATTTATTTATTCGAGGTTCAAATTGTATGAAAAATTTCAAGTCGCGACACCATAATAACCTTAGGGGCATTTATTACAAAGTTAATATTTGTAATTTCGGCAAATTGTTAATGGAAATGGCTAGTTGGAGGAAGAATGAAGATGGGGTTGTAGAGTGCTCTAGTCATATTTACTTCCCTTCACGGGTTCGTGACCCTTTAGTGAAGGATTGAATGTTCTAGTGGAAGAAGTTAGCGAGGAGGATAGGAGAATAGTAAAGAAGATTATGCATACAATGGAATCCTGGTGAACTCCCCTCTATGTACAAAGTCTTGGAACTGCTAGAAGGAGAAGCGTGGACAATTTGCAAATACCTCCCAAGCCATTCTTTTCATCCAGCAAAAATGTCAACAAGGGATGATAGAACTCGAACCAATGAACGCAGAAATACTATATCCACTTAATCAATTACCGCAATAACTTATGAAGATTCCCACCTTGAGTATGCTAGTACTAGTACTACTCAAGCATAAAGACATATCAATACCATTGGTTCCTGTGAAATTTGTAGCAATTAGAAACCAATCATGGCCATCATCTGATTGTGTGCGTGCGCGTGCGTGCGTGCGTGCGTGCGTGTGTGTGTGACTATATTTATGGACGTTAAATATGCATGTATCATCCTTAGCATTATCAGATTAAAGATTTCATCAGTTATATTTTGGACGAAAAAGCCAATGACGACCTTCGGCATATTGTTACGAGGAGCAAGTTCAGGTTTCGTAGTCTTTGCTTCAAAACACAACTAGCACACAGCCTGCACTAGGCGTGGGTTTACAACAATCTAGCGGAGCAACATACCCGTTTCGACAGTTTATGACCCGTCATCGTTCTTTTGGTTAGTAACTTACTAAATCCTTCATTACTAAATTCAGAATGAGCCGGAAAAGATGAACGCACTTGTTGCTTGAGCATGCTTGAATTTTGACCCATCATCGTCGATGATGACGACACCAGTTTGCACATTCCCCAGATATTCTGTTACGAGCTTTTCTAGGATGGTTCGCAACCGTTGAGTTCTTGACTTTTTTCCGATTCTCTGTTGCTGATCTAAGCTAGCTGATCGACTTTGGTTATAATTTCGCAGTGCATTATTGCCTCCAACTTACAGCGCCTTGACTTTTCAGCGGGCCATTACCAAGTCTCATACGCCTCTGTCGTCGGAGCAGAGGCGTATGAGACTGCTCTTCTCATCTTCATCTTTCTTTCCATCTCCGCACTAAATCGTCTGATTTCGCTTAGTTGATTCGTGCTCTCTCCCATTGCATAAGCCATGCACGAAGATCAACTACTTCTTGCTCTTTTTCTTCTACTTCTATCTCAATCTTTTATTATCGCCGTAGAAGATAATCAATGCACCACCTCTTGTGGCGAGATCGCAAACATAAGCTATCCATTTCGATAGAGGGGTGACCCGAAGATCTGCGGCAACCCTAACTAGGAGCTAGCCTGCATAAATAACTGCACCGTTCTTGATTTTGACTCGGCAAAGTATCATGTACGCTCCATCAACTAGACCGACTACACGATTTGGGTTGCTGACATCAGGCTACAAAGGGGGTAATTGCTCATCTCTTCCTCTACGCTCTTTGTCACGCCATAGCTTCAGGCTCCAACCGAATTCATATGAATGTGGGGCATACGAGTTCTATGGTCGAGAGTTATCCAAGACTGTTTCGATCGTGAACTGCCAAAAGGCTGTTGCTTCTCAATTTTACTTTGATGCTTCGCCCTGCCTTGATGGGGTAGAATTATCGAATTTTTCTAGTACAAGAGGGTGATTGTACGCCATGGTCGATGCGAATGTCTCAAACGTAAAAATCACATGCACTATAGAGCTTATGGCAATGATATCTGGGTGGGTTGATGGCGATGATCTTCGTTACTATGCCCAAATCCACGAACAGATGGTTTATGGATTTGAACTTTCATGGCTTCCAATTGCCGCTGAGATGCATTGCAAACATCATTATTATCGGTACATCAGCAGCAAGCACCAAATTCGGTGTGGACCCAAAAGTAAGAACTTTTGATTTTGTTCAGTTTTCTCAAATAAATGAAACTTTGTGAGGACATACCTGTTCAAAACCTGTAAAATTTCATCTACACGTAAAATTAGGCTCTAGTCATCTGTATATTTTTTCAGAGCCCCTGTGATTTGAAAATGCCCACTAAGATCAAGTAGCTCGTTAAATGCTGTTGTGGCTTTTCTTTTTTTATTTTCTCACGTGTAACAATAAATAAATTTTCATTCATTTGTTTATTTCTTTAATTTAAATTCTGCCAACAAATTTGAGTAGTTTGAAGCAACATTCTCAGTGCTTGATTATGACCTAGACAAGTGTCGTGGGCATATGGCTCGGTGGCGAGGACGGTAGGGTGGGGATGCCCAAGTCCGGGGACCAAACCCCGGCAGAAGCAGAGCATAAAACGGTGTACTCCGAAAAAATTGTCTTCCACTTGTCACAAATCAATATCTTTTGCAGGAAATATTTTCCTCGATATCCGCTTGAATATCGCCTCGTATGGTGTGTACCTTGCGGACTATTGCATCGGTAACATTGCTTTAATCCTCTCATTATGAGTTGATTTAATTTTTCTAAATAACAACAATTTAACACACCCCCAATTCTCTTGCGTTTCCGCCAAAATACAGAGGGATTCGTGGCTGTGAAATTCATCTTGGGAGCCCCATGTGTGATGATCTTGCTTATTTGCAAATGGAGGAGAAGACACTTAGCAATGGATCAAAACGTTGAAGAATTTTTGCAATCTAACAATAACTTCTTACCAATAAGGTACTCTTACTCAGACATTAAGAAAATCACAAACGGCCTCAAGGACAAACTAGGCGAGGGAGGGTATGGTTCTGTGTTCAAAGGAAGACTCCGCAGTGGCCATGACGTGGCGGTAAAGATTCTAAAGAAGGGGAAAGCAAATGAGCAAGATTTCATCAGCGAAGTTGCTACCATAAGAAGAATTTATCGTGTTAATGTGGTTGGACTGATTGGTTTTTGCTTTGAGGGCTTGAAACAAGCACTTGTCTCCGATTTCATGCTCAATGGATCTTTGGATAAGCACATTTTCTCACAAGGTCAAGGGATTTCTCTTGATTGTAAGGAAGTGTACAAGATTGCTCTTGGAGTGGCTAGAGGGATTGGGTATCTTCATCGAGGATGCGATGTGCAAATTCTACACTTTGATATTAAACCTCATAATATTCTTTTGGACAAGGATTTCACCCCAAAAGTTCCGACTTTGGGCTGGCGAGACTGTACCCCACTGATTACAACATTGTGTCTTTGACTGCCGCAAGAGGGACCCTGGGGTACATGGCTCCGGAGCTTGTCCTCAAGAACCTTGGAGGGGTCTCTTACAAAGCCGATGTTTATAGTTTTGGAAAATTATTGATGGAAATGGCTAGTAGGAGAAAGAATGGGGACATGATGTCAAAGTATTCTAGTCAGATTTACTTTCCTTTGTGGGTTCATAACCAACTTAGCGAAGGACTAGAATTTCCAATAGAAGAAGCTAGTGAGGAGGAGAGGAGAACAATAAAGAAGATGATAATAGTTGCTCTTTGGTGCATACAATGGAATCCTAGCGACCACTCTTCGATGCGCAAAGTCTTAGAAATGCTTGAAGGAGAAATAGATAGTTTAGAAATATCTCCCAAGCCACTCTTTTATCCAACAAAACTGTCAAGACTAGATGATGGAACTTTGATTGACGAAGGCAATGATACTATGGCCAGTCCATCAACTAGTGCAATAACTTGCGAAGGTTCTCCTCTTGAGTATACTAGTACTGATATTATACAAGTATAGAGATGTATCAAAATCATTTGATCCCGTCACATATGTGGCAAATTAAAACATGGTATTGATGCTTCATGTGTAGCTCCCCTTTTTTGGCCATCATCATATTCTAGATGTTTATGACTATATTTATGGTTCTTAATTAGGCTGGATTTATCCTTTAGCAATATCATATTAAAAATGTCATTGGTTGTAATTTGGATTCTCGGATCCAATATAAAATCTAATGACATTTGGCATAGTTCTATGAGGAGTGAGTTTGGGTTTCGAAGTCTTTGCTTAAAAATCTGGTAGCATCCAACCCACTATACGCGTGGCTTCACAGCACTCCATTGATCCCCATGTACGCGCTGCTTCATGGTGTACCAATTATCACTACGAATAATGTCAGAAAATGGCGGACAAAGAGAGATAATAAACTTCGATTTAAGGGCGAGGGAGTACGAGAGAGTTAACTAAACAATAAATAGGGGAGACTTTTATAGATTACGTAAAAGTTGAATCAAAGAATATTGTGAGATATCAAAAGATGATCTCTCCCTTAATAAAGATAATGCATGCAATTAATTAAATTCTTATTCTATTTATTAGGTTGCTAAAGTTATTTTACTGGTAAATGTGCACTTAAAAATGATATTAATTTTCCTTTTAAGATTCATTGTCTAAGGCTATTGCATCAAGACTAAATTTTATTCAAGGGGGGAATATATGTCATCTTTATTAAAATTAGGTTTGAGTATTTTGCTCAAGTTTAAAGTCATTTCAAGTGCAAATAGTATTTTCGTGTTCAGTTTTCAAGATCGTGCTGACTATTCCAAACATTTCCTATTATTATTTTTAAGCAGCACAACACTCTTTCTATCAAAATGAATGAATTAGAAATAATAGTGGGCAAACGAAGTCCCAATTTAAGCATGGATGTGAAAATTTTACAATTTTTGTGAATTTAATATTGTCACTTTTAAGGTTGAGTTTTTTCGGCCGGTGAACGTGCTCCTTATCCCGAAGCCCAATAATCATTTGGGTTTCGTGAAAGTATTGGTCCAACAGTCATATAACTTCATTTTGTATTTTTTAGTTAACAAGGAAAAAAATTATAAAATGGCGAGTTTCATCATTTACAATCTCTGTTTTTTTTTTTTTTTTGGGGGGAGATACAATTTCTCTGTTTTTGGCCTCCAAAAATTGCAAAGAACATTTATAACAGGTTCCTTAATTTAGGATACAATGATAAATAATGAAAAGTTTAGGGGACCAAATCCAAAATAATGGAAAGATGCGTCCATGGATGCAAAAAAATCACCTGGCGAGTGTTTCACGGCACTCCATCGATCATCACATTCCTAGTCTGATTTCAATTCTCGTTTATCGTTCTCTGTCGTCATCTTATTGAGGTCTCTCCCCTTTTACAAATTCCATCTCCCCTCCCTTTTATTGTGCGATAGTTTCTAGAATTGCAGTCAAAATCGACACTTGCGTGGGGATCCCAGTGGAGCCATGGGCGCATCCCACGAACCAGCATGCCGCCAGATGGATCTCCGGCGAGGCTCGCCCCACGAGCTTTCACCCCAGCTGCTTGAATGCCCCTGTGAGCGGCTCGATCCCTCGCTTCGTCAACCTCATCCAAAGCGGCGGCGAGAACCTGCACATCCAAGTCACTCCAGTGAATGCTTCCGCGCTCGTCTGGTCGGAGTGAGGACTATCGAAGTGTGTTTCATGTTTGAGGTTATAGTTTGGTTGATGATTAAGGCTTTTAAGAATTGCGTCGATGAGGCCAACACCTTGCTGGTGTTTGCAAGTCCAATGAACAAGATATGCGACGAGTTGAACCGGTGTGAAAAGATTCAAAGATGTTATGTGAAAAATAGAAACGCTTGAAGACAATGTGTTGACACTTATATTTTGACCATCCGTTTAATTATTCATTATATAGAAAAATTGGGGATCAACCCCAACCCCTAACAAAAAAATCTTTTTGTAAAATTGCATGTAGTTTTTAGGAGCATTTCACATGAATAGATGATCAAAATTGCATTCAATTAGACTAGCCATGGATTAAAGGTTCTGAACTTAATTGGATTAAATAAACTACGCCCGCAAATGAAGCAAAATTCGGCCAAGCCCATGGAGCGCGCACGGCAGAAAATCACGAGGAGAAGGGGCTTATTGAGCTATAATTAAGTGAAATCAGCCCATTAGAGTTTGATTACCAAAAGGCCTTGGACCCAGAGTGTGCTTAAGATCTGCTGAAGGTTATACAGATGTCGACTGTACATACCATTATGTACACAAGATTTAATTAATATTTTTTTCTTTTTGGTCAGAAAATTAATATTTTTCGTGCATTTAGCATTTCGCTTGTTCTTTTCAATCCACTGGGCCAGGCCGGGCCGGTCCCGCCCCATGTTCTCTCTCAGCTGGTAGCGTCGGGGTGGGCCTGAGGTCGATGGAAGTTTAGGTTCGTCACAGTGCATAAATTGGCATCTTTTGTTCTTGTGCCGTACGTTGACAGGCTTTCGACTTTTGAGCGTACCAATCCCAATCTTTTCAGTCTCTGACAAGTCCATTTTTGTGGTCGCTAACCTCAAATCACTCGCCACCACGCAATTGAGTTCGTAGTCGGAGATTTTTCCTTCTCCCATTGTTGCTTCAGGAAAGAAACAGGGCAACACAAACCATTCCTCGATCGTTATCTTCCCTTCTTTTGCATCTCAATACTGAAACACCCGACTTGCTTGCTCAATTCCTGGTCTCTGCCATTGCATAACCGATGCTTAAAAATCGAGTCTTTGTTATATATATTCTTCTTCTCATTCTACTACTACTACATCAGTCTTTTGGCATTGCCAATGAAAATAATCAGTGCACCACCTCCTGCGGGGAGATCTCAAACATAATCTACCCGTTTCGACTGAAGGGTGATCCGAAAGGCTGTGGTGACCTTAACTATGAGCTAGCTTGCATAAACAACCACACCATTCTTGATTTGTATCCAAGCAAGTACTATGTACGATACATCGACCATGCCAACTATACGATTCGGCTTGCTGATGTTGCGCTACGAAATGGAGATTGCTCATCTCTTCCTCACCACCCTTTGTCGTGCAGCTACTTCATCTACAAATGGAAGCCGTATAAATGCTGGATAGAAACGTACGAGGGTGAAATGTTTCCAAGGACCGTGGCAGTCGTGGACTGCATGAAGGCTATCGATTCTCTGCTTTATGTCGACGCTTCATCGTGCTTTGATGGGGTTGAACTTTCGAATTTCTCCATTACAAGAGGGCGAGTATACGCAATGATCGATGCGAATGTCTCGGCTGTGGAAACTGCATGCACTATAAAGCATATGGCAATGATACCATGGTGGGTTAATCGTAGTGATCTTCGTTCCTATGCACAAATTCATGAGCAGATGTCTTATGGATTTGAGCTTTCATGGCTTCACAAAGCCTGTCAGATGCAATTCAAAGGGTGTCGGTGGTGCGGCATCAAACCTACGAACCAAATTTATTGCGAAGGTAAGTACTTATGATTTGTTCAATTTTCTTAACAAATATATTTGGCTGTGAATTTTCATCTAAATGTGAAATTGAGCTCAATCATTTGTATACCTTTTCAGAGCTCATGTAATTTAAAAATGGCCATTAAAATCAAGTAGTTTAATAAATGTTGTTGTTGTATTTTGTAAGTATAATAATGAATGCATTTTTATTCATTTAGCTCAGATCCCGCCAACAAATCTTAATGGATTGAACCAAGATACTCAACTGCTGAGGTTTGCCCTAGTGGCCACCCTTCCAACATGGAAGGAAGATGTGGGAGTTCGAATCCCCACTTTCTTAGGAGAGTTAGGGTAAGGACGATTTAATTTCAAGTGTAGGTTTCGACTCCCACAATAACAAAAGTCACTAGGATACTCATTACTTGATTATGGTAAATAGGCATCTTTTAATTTTTTTTTTCTGCTTTCACTTACGTATTCAATTTCCCTTGTAGATTATCTCTCCCTCTATTACATCGTAAGCACTGCGGGGTCCATGCTTTTTCTCATTGGTAACATTACTACAATCTTCCCATTGTAAAAATTGATTTCATGTTTCTAGAAACAAACACTTAACATACCCACAAATTGGTTATCATAAAAATTACACAGCCTCAATTCTCTTGCATTTTCACCAAAATGCAGGGGAATTTACGGTTGTGAAATTCATCTTGGGAGCCCCATGTGTGATGATGTTGCTTATATGCAAATGGAGGAGAAGGCACTTAGCAATGGATCAAAACGTTGAAGAATTTTTGCAATCTAACAATAACTTTTTGCCAATAAGATACTCTTACTCGGAGATCAAGAAAATCACGGGCGGTCTTAAGGACAAACTAGGTGAGGGAGGGTATGGTTCTGTGTTCAAAGGAAGACTAAGAAGCAGTCGCGATGTTTCTGTGAAGATCCTGAAGAATGGGAAAGCAAATGGGCAGGACTTCATTAGTGAAGTGGCTACCATCGGAAGAATTCATCATGTTAATGTGGTTGGACTCATTGGTTTTTGCTTTGAAGGCTCCAAACAAGCTCTCGTCTACGATTTCATGCACAATGGGTCTTTGGATAAGCACATTTTCTCACAAGGACAAGGGACTTGTCTTGATTGCAAGGAAGTGTACAAGATTGCTCTCGGAGTGGCTAGAGGGATCAAGTATCTTCATCGAGGATGCGACATGCAAATTCTACACTTCGATATTAAGCCTCACAATATTCTTTTTGACAAGGATTTAACTCCAAAAGTTTCTGACTTTGGGCTGGCAAGATTGTACTCCCCGAACCACAACACTGTGTCTTTAACTGCCGCAAGAGGAACCTTGGGATACATGGCTCCAGAGCTGGTCTATAAGAACATTGGGAGTATCTCTTACAAAGCTGATGTCTATAGTTTTGGCAAATTGTTAATGGAAATGGCCAGTAGGAGGAAGAATGCAGACAGGGTTGTAGAGTATTCTAGTGATACTTACTTTCCTTTATGGGTTCATGACCAGCTTAATAAGGGATTGAATGTTCCAATGGAAGAGGTTAGCGAGGAGGATAAGAAAATAGTAAAGAATATGATAATAGTTGCTCTTTGGTGCATACAATTGAATCCCAGTGATCGCCCTTCGATGCTTAAAGTCTTGGAAATGCTCGAAGGACAAGCATATGATCTACAAGTACCTCCCAAGCCACTCTTTTATCCAATGGAAATGTCAACAAGGGATGATGAAACTTGGGCCGATGAAGGCAATGATACTATATCTACTTCATCAATTAGTGCAACAACTTATGAAGCTTTGCATCTTGAGCACACTAGTACTACTATTAGACAAGCATAGATAAATATCAGTAGCACCTACTCTAGTCACATATGTGACAGATAGAAATGGATCGTATTGATGATGTAGGTCTCCTTTAATGGCCATTAGATTCTAGACGTTTATAACTATGTTTATAAATCTTAATTTCGATTGTATTTCAGTGTAGTCTCGAATGAGTTTGGATTTTAGAGTCTTTGTTTTAAAAGCCCAACTAGCACAGAACTCATGCTACGCATGGCTCCACGGCACACCAATTGTCGATTGTCGCCATGCATAACACTGAAAAAGGACGAATGGAGAGAGATAGATAAAATTTTAGGAGAGATGATAAATGAAAACTTCGATCTTTTTTTATTGGGGGGGGTAAACGAGTTTGCTAAGGTTAATTAGGCTACATTACATTTATATCACGGAAGACGTGATATTTATAGAAAATATTTGCTAATATTTCATTTTTTAAGAAAATGACAATATTTATTTATATTTCTTTTTTCTTTTCTTTTTCTCTTTCCTTCGCCAATCGCCAGCCACGGCGATTGTTGACGATCGGCAATGGGTGAGGAACAAGCTCACCCAAGGCTGGCGAGGCTCGAGCTCCCTGATTCTGACGAGTCCAGCTGAGCTAGCCTTGGGTGAGTTTGAGCTCGCCAAAGACCGACGAGGTCTAGCCCTGCTAGATTGGCAAGCCAGCGCCTTAACAGAGATCGACGAGGCCTAGCCTCACCAAATCAGAAAGCTCGAGCCTCACTAGCCTTGAACAAGGTCAGTCTTCGGCCATTGCTGTGGTTGACAACAAGCCAAAGAAGAAGAAAAAAAAAATCAATATTTCATATTAAAAAATAAAAATAGAAAAAAATAATTAAAAGGAGTGCATGAAGGACAACTTGCTTGGTCTTGGTTAATAAAAAGGGGATGGAGAATGATTTCGAAATCATTTTTTTCACTTTTGAATGTGTTTTTCTATTGACGGAAAATGTTTTTTTTTTTTTTAATTAGCTTGTTTTCTATAATCCAAACGGTAGAAAATCTAGAAAACTTTTTCCCGAATGTCTTGGTAAGTCAGGTTATTTTTTTTTTTTTAATACATGAAGAAGAGATTTCTCTATTTTTGGCATAAAAATTCCAAAATAATAATAGAAAGATGCCTTGCTATTGCAATCCTAATCAACACTTGCGTGCGGTGGGAATGTTGGATGGTCTTGGACTTCTCTCACTCCCAAAAGTCCAAAAGCTAGCTCAAATGGTGAAATTTTTCCTTTCACGTATAAACTAATTACTGGCCACTTTTACTAATTCTAACAATCTCCCTCTCACATATCAGACCCTAGGTCATAGCAACAACAACTTGTATCTCCAATGTGACCATTAGGTATAAAGTTATTGGTAAGCTAGGCTCTTATGTCAGTTTCGGGTGGTCTTAGATTTCTCTCACCTCCCAAAAATAGCTAAAAGGTGAGACTTCCCTTATATTTATAAACTAACCACTAACTTCTTTCAACAATCAATATGAAATAACCCCAACAAGAAAGGTGAAGACAAAGTCAAAGAAGAAGGCGATAAGCGATGGAGGTGAAGTAGTGATGGCATGGTGTGGCATGTGCATGGCGGGGATGCCGTGGAGCTGCAGGCACATCTTGCAAACCAGTGCACCGCCATGGGGATCGCTAGCGAGGCTCGCCCTACAAGTTTTCACTCTAGCTGCTTGAGTGCCACCCCAAGTAGCCCGATCCTTAGCTTTGTCAACCTCAACCAAAGCAATGCGAGAGCCTGTACGCCCACGCTACTCAGTGGGTGCTTTTGCGTCGTCTGGCAGTTGAGTTGTGGTTGATGATCAAAGATCAACTCCTTTTCCTTCTTCTACCTTAGTCTTTTAGTATTGTTATTGAAAATAATCGGTGCACCACCTCTTACGGCGAAATCATGAACATGAGTTACCCATTTTGGCTGAAGAGCGATCTAAAAGTTTGCAGTGACCCTAACTATGAGCTAACTTGCACAATTAATCACACCACTCTTGAATTGTACTCGGGCAAATACTCTATGCGGTGCATCAACTATACCAACTACATAATTAGGGTGGCCTCAAAAAAATTACATATACAACAATTATAATTTTTACACCTTACTTTTTATAATCGAAAAGGGAGATTCGAAAATATGAAAAGTAGAGAAAGGCCTCGCACATTCTACGCATCGTTTTGCGCGCGAGATTTCACGAATATCCTTTGCGCATTTAGCATTTTTGCCTTTTCCCTTTGTGCTTGTGCCTGAAGTCTCCCTTTGTGCTCGTCTCGTATGTTGACCGGCTTTTGACTTTCTCGACCAATCCCAATCTTTTCCTTCTCTCACATGTCCCATTTAGCGGTCGCTACATCCCAAATCACTCACTTCCACACAAATTAGTTTCGTAGTCGGAGATTTTTCCTTCTCTCCCTCTTTATGTCAAGAAACAAAGCAACTAAAGTGATTCCTCTCCATCTTCATCTATCTCTTTTGCATCTCCCCACTAAACATTAGATTTTCCTGCTTGATTCGTGTTCTCTCCTATTGCCTAACCAATGCCCAAAGATCAACTCCTTTTCCTTCTCTTTCTTCTTCTATATCAGTCTTTTAGCATTGACTTCTAAAATAATTAGTGCACCAATTCTTGTGGTGAGGTCACGAACATAAGGTATCCATTTTGGCCGAGGGGCAATCCAGAAGCCTGCGTTGACCCTAACTATGAGCTAGCCTACTTAAATAATCGAACCATTTTGAATTTGTATTCGAGTAAGTACTATGTACAACATCGACTATACTAACTACACAATTAGGGTTGCCGATGTGGGGATGACAAAAGGCAATTGTTCACCTCTCTCTCCGCCCTTTGTCACGCCACAACTTTAGCAAACATTATCCGTATAGTTGCGGTGGATACAAGTTATACGAATTCTATGGTAAAGAGTCATACAAGACCGTTTTGATCATGAATTGCACAAGGGCTGTTGCTTCTTGGTTTTGCATGGACGCTTTGTCATGCCTTGATGGGATCGAATTTTCCAATTTTTCTAGTACAAGAAGGTGATTATACGTGATGATCAATGCGAATACCTCGAATGTGGAAACTGCTTGCACTATAGAGCTTCTGCCAATGATGCCATGAGGGGCTGATGGCGATAATCTTCGGTCCTATGCCCAAATCCATGAACAGATGGTTTATGGATTTGAGCTTTCGTGGCTTCTAGTGGCGGGTAAGATGCATTGCCAACATGATTTTTGGTGGGACTCAGCGGCAAATGCCAAATTTGGTGCGGACCAAGAAAGGTAAGAAATTTTGAATTTGTTTAGTTTTCTAAAAAAAAAAAAAGGTGGGAGGATATATCCGGTCAAAATCTTTGAAATTTGATCTAAACTAGAAATTGAGCTTGGTCATATGTATATCTTTTCACAGCCCATGTAATTTGAAATACCCATTAAAATCAAATAGTTTGGTAAATGATGTTGTGGTATTTTATACGTGTAATAATAAATTCATTTTTTATTTATTTAATTCGAATTCGACCAACAAATGTTTATGAATTGAACCAATAAACTAACTGCTTGATTTTGGTCTAAATAAGCGTCTTTTGAATTTCTTTAACTTTCACTTGTCACATATTCACTCTCTTTTGCAGGAATTTCCGGCTATTTGTTTTTTGCAGGAATTTTCGGCTGGGTATTCTTACTTTATGTCATTGGTAAAATTACAACAATCTTCTCATTATGAGTTGATTTGATGTTTCTAAATGCAAACAATTTAACACACCCAAAATTTTCTAACGTAGCTGTGAAATTCATCTTGGGAGCCTCATGGGTGATGATTTTGCTAATACGCAAAGGGATGGGAAGACACTTGGCAATGGATCAAAACGTTGAAGAATTTTTGCAAACCAATAATAATTTCTTGCTGATAAGGTACTCTTTCTAAGCAAGGGAGGTATGGTTCTATTTATAAAGGAAGACTCCGAAGTAGCCACGAAGTGGCGGTCAAGATTCTAAAGAAAGGGAAATTGAACGAATAGGACTTCATCAGTGAAGTGGCCACCATAGGAAGAATTCATCATGTTAATGTGGTCAAACTCATTGGTTATTGCTTCGAAGGCTTGAAACAAGCTCTTCTCTACGATTTCATGCACAATGGATCCTTGGATAAGTACATTTTCACATGAGAAGAGGGGAATTCTCTTATTTGCAAGGAAGCGTACGAGATTGTTCTCGGAGTGGCTAGAGGGATCGAGTATCTTCATTGAGGATGCGATATGCAAATTCTACACTTTAATATTGAGCCTCACAACATTCTTATTGAATGGGATTTCATCCCAAAAGTTTCTGACTTTAGGCTCGCTAGATTGTATCTAATGGACTACAACACCATGACTATGACTGTTGCAAGAGGGACCTTGGGATACATGGCTCCGGAGTTGGCCTTCAAGAACCTTGGGGGCATTTCTTACAAAGCTTATGTCTATGGTATCGGCAAATTGGTGATTGAAATGGCTAGTGGGAGAAAGAATTGCAGAGTGTTCTAGTCATACTTACTTTCCTTTATTAGTTCATGACCAACTTAGTGAAGAATTGGACGTTCCGATGGAAGAAGCAAGTGAGGAGAATAGGAGAATAATAAAGAAGGTGATGATAGTTGCTCTTTGGTGCATACTGTGAAAGCTAGTATGAGCACCTAGAGGGGGTGAATAGGTGCAAAAACAAATTTTCCAGAGAAGCGTGCAATTCTAATTAACAATAGATTATGAAAAGAAAATTAGACTTTTGTAAACTAATTAAGTTATGATCAAAGTAAAAGAGCTTAGTGAAGAAAATAAGAACACGAGGTTTATAGTGGTTTGGCTTAATCCAAGTCTATGTCCACTCTTCCGCACTGACAGCCTACCGGCTGGATTTCACTATGAATCAAAAGAGTTGTTATAGTATGCTCTTCCTTGATTCCACAGTGTAGAGACTTTGCTACACTTCCTCAAGGTCTCACAAAGAAATGAACTATCTTTTGAATACAAGATTTCGCTCAACAAATGAATTGACTAAGAACAAGGAGCTTTAGACTTTGGAATTTTTCTATCTCGCACACACTCGAACAACCGAAACGTCTTCTTTATATACTCCTTCATGCCATCACACCCGTTGGCACTTACCAAAGGAATTCTTCCAATCTACCCGTTGGACAAAATCAATTAGAAATATTTCGAGTTATTTAAGGAATATGACGATAGCCTACTAATCCTACTCGTCTATACAATCAGGATCTAGGTTTCCATAAGTAGAATCTTCCAAGTATACTTTGCCAATCAACGAATCCAAAATCCCTAAATCAATCTCAATTTGAATAATTGATTCCGACATACTGTATCCAGCCAAGAGATCTTCTCCAGTCCATAGAATCAAATCCTTAACGAAACATTCAGTTCTGGATAAGCTTTCTTCGACGGTCTAGAAACTGTCAATGATGATAGACTTTGAGTCTTGAGTCTGGCAATTCGGAGGTCTTCGGACTTTGATGGAAGAGTCTGCAAGTCTTCAGACTAGACTGATGGAAACGTTTTGTTAGCTTCAAAACACTCAATGAAGTTTTCTCCAACAATCTCCCCCCTTTTTATGGTGACAAAACTTTCCTGCAGATTTGAATAACTTTGACCTGCAAAACAATAGTTCAAGCAAACATGAATATCTCACAAAAGATAATTGGCATAACATTAAAATCTGCATCCATGGAAAGTAGGTTAGTCCTGTAAATGAGCAACTATCTTTGCCATGAAATATCAATAGTGCTTAAGATGAACAAATGTTAACAAACGTTTAAACAGTCAAATCCAAATCCAGTCCAAATCCAAATAGCCACACACAAAAGAAAAGTCAATCAACCACAAAAATACGAGAGTTCAAGAGTTCAAGAGTTTAAATCTCAAATCTGCACACATCTCTCCCCTTTTTTGTCAGCATTAAAAAGGTAAAGATGAAAAGAGAATGGAGTTATGATTGCTTGGGAACACGAACAAGCTGGAAATCTCCCATTAACTGGACAATTCCTTCCAGCTTTTTCAAATCCTCCTTTAGTTGAGCAACATCTTCACCCTTGGTATTTGCTTGCACTTGAAGCGTAAGGGCATGAATTTGATCATGCAAAGAAACTGAAGAGGCTTGACCTGCATTTTGCAAGTTCTGAACTTCGCATCCCAGAGCATAAATTTGGCCTCACATCTCCAAGAGAACATCAAGCACTCTGCGAAAGTTTGCTGAATTGTCAGTCTGAGTACTGGCTTCTGCATGATCAGTAGGTGTATTGGCAAATGATGGCAAATCGACACAATCACTCAGATTTGGCGATTAAACTTCATGACCTTTCTCAGGAAATTGAGAGGCATAGATGTCTTCTAGATCTGCCGGTGAACGACTTACTCCTTCACTAGCAGCAATTGAAGATGTACCTCTTTTCTCAGCATCTCCCCCTATTTCAATGCCTTCAGGCGATAAGAAGTACTCTTCATGCTCTGCTTCTTCTTGTTCTTCTCAGACCTCTTCTTCTTCTTCCTCAATCTTTTCCTCCTCTGCTTCTTTCTCCAATTCTTCTCTCTCTCTAGTCCTCTGTTCGATCTCATCCTTGTCTTGTTCCTGTCTTTCCTCAGTCTCTGGAACATAACGACTTAAGTTCTTCAATGCAAGCACAGAAATGGTGATATCATCATCATCATCTTTATCTTCCAAGATGAGTGCTCTTCTTTTCTTCGATGGAGCAGCCATGGGCTCCTTCCCTTTCCGCTTTGCAGCTGAAGAGACTGTATGAGTCTTGATAGGGGTTTTAACCTTGAATTTCTCCAAAGCCTTGTTAAGTTCCTTCAAACGCATTTTAGAGACCACCTTCAGTCCCACCACCATTTGATCACATGTTCGAACACAGAAAATATGGGGGGGCTGAATGTTCAAATGTCTGAATAACTTGGTGACAAGTGCTGAGTAAGGAAGTTAACATTTGTCCTTCACCATCGATCTGTACATATGGAACATAATGGTGTGAGGAAGAGAGAACTTCTTGCCAGCGTTAATGGCATACATCAGCTTTGCCTTCGAGTTTGAAACGTCGGTCTTCGAAGTTGATTTTGGTCTAAGGCAGTTGATTACTATCTTGTGAAGCAAGATATTTGAGGCATTCATCCTCAAATATGAAATATTTCCTTCCGTCATTCTATCCCAAACAAGCTCTATCGTAGCATGGCCAATAGACACACTGATTGGTTGATATTTCCCTCTTTCAACCCCAATCACATCAGCCAATGTATCCATGTCAATCACATAGTCTTGATCTCGAACACTGAAAGAGAATCTATTTGCATCCAAGAAACTGAGATTCAAATAGAAGTAAGCAGTAAGTTCAACATAAGCCTCTGCAAATTCAGAACAAAATCTTTCCAATTGAAGAAGATTGAATTTCTCTTGCAGATTGACATTTAGAGAGTCAAGAAAATCAAAGTCCACACTTCTAGGATTAATCACTCGATGCTTTAACAACTTTGAGTACAGTTGCTTGTGTTCCTCCGAACGAAACAGATCTGTCATCTTGCTTCAAATTTTTGCCGCAACACCCATTGTAGGTTTAAATTGAGTGTACATCATATCATCATCGTTCCCATCAGGTTGACTCAGCCCTCCAACACGTGGATCGCTTGGGATGTTTGCAAATGCCTCTTCTGCTAACCTCACAAGAGCAATTCCCAATCGTTCCATTGTGTGTAAAAAATATGTTTCATTTCGATACCCTTTGTCTTTCAAAAGTTCATCAATGTAGTTCAAAGGAGTACCACTCATCTTCAAAGCACGGTAAAGCTTATACATAAAAGCGGGCTTTTGAGTTCTTACAGGTTATGCATCTTCGATGATTTCCTCCTCTTCCCGATGTTCAATATTCTGAGGTTTAGAAGGAGAAGATGGACACTACTGAGAATGTTGTGGGCTCTGCCGCTGTTGAGGAGATTTTTCTTCCTCGGTGAGATCAAAATGCGTTGTCCCTCACGCATTTGCTGTGGTCCCCTGTTCGCGATCCTCGAAAACTTTCTTTGGGACGATATTTTTCACAGTCTTTGAGAGATTCCAAGCTTGTTTCGCAAGAAATATGAAATCTTTTTGAGGATTAAACAAGAGAAGAAGACAGAAGTGGAAGATCTGTGCTCTTTTAGGGTTTTTGTGAGTAAAACGAAGAAGAACCAACAGCATATAAGACAATCGAAGCAAGGCATACGGAACGTCGTAAAAAAAGAAATATAAAGATGCCTTTTAAAAAATTACTGCATTTTCATAAAAAATTAGATAACTGTTATTTTAAAAATGACTTCATTTTCGAAAATGAAAGATTGTAATAATCACGGAAATTGGAAAATAGCATCAATCAATTACGGATAGATGATCTTACCTTTTCGAGATTTGATCCGAGAGATAATTTAATAAAATAAAAACAACTTACAGTCGAGAATCTTGATCGTCTGAGTTTGAGTGTCTTTAGACTTTCATTCCTGGGTCTGAACTTCCTCAGACTTTAAGATGTTGAGTCTGGAATGAATAACTTCAAATTGATTTTTCTCCAAAGGTTTTATAAATATATCCGCCAGTTGATTCTTTGAATCAATGAACTAAATTGAAACTTCTCCATTTTGAAGATAATTTCTGATGAAATGATGTCAAATCTCTATATGTTTTGCTCTTGAGTGAAGAATCATATTCTTGGTGAGATTGATTGCGCTGGTATTGTTACATTTGATCTCAGTGCATGAATCTTTGTTTCCAAAATCTCTTAATGTTGTTTTATTCACAGAATTTGTGAACAACAACTTTCAAGAGCTACATATTTTGCTTTTGCCGTAGAAAGAGCTACGGTACTTTGCTTCCTTGAAAACCAAGACACCATCCTGTTTCCAAGTAGTTGACAGGTGCCCAAGGTGCTCTTTCTATCAACTCTACATCCTGCTAGATCTGCGTCTGAGTATCCAAGAAGAGTAAAATCTTCTTCTTTAGGATAACAAAGACCTAAATTTGAAGTTGAGGCCATGTATTTGATAATACGCTTTGCAACACTTAAATGAGATTCTTTAGGGTCTGATTGAAATCTGGCACAAATACAAATACTAAACAAAATGTCAGGTCTAGAAGCAGTAAGATAAAGAAATGATCCAAGAATACTCCTATATAGCTTCTGGTCAACTTTCTTTTATCCTCCATCTTTATCCAGCTTCGAGGAACTTGACATCGGTATATCAGTATTTTTACAATTCTCTAGTCCAAACTTTTTGACAAGTTCTTTAGCATATTTTTCTTGATGAATAAAGGTTTCCTCCTTCAGTTGTTTCACTTGAAGCCCGAGAAAGAAGGTTAGTTCACCAATCATGCTCATTTCAAACTCATCCTGCATAGACTTAGAGAATTTCTTGCACAAATTTTCATTAGATAATCCAAAAATAATATCAACATAAATTTGGACAAGTAAAAATTTTTGCTTTCTCTTTTGATAAATAATGTAGTATCTACTTTACCTTTGACAAAGCCATTTTGAATTAAAAACTTACTTAGTATATCGTACCAAGCTCGAAGTGCTTGCTTTAAATCATATAGAGCCTTTTTCAGTCTGAATACAGAGTCTGATTTCCTTGGGTCTTCAAAACCAGGTGGTTGTTCCACATAGACTTCATCTTAGATAAATCTATTTAGGAAAGCACTTTTGACGTCCATTTGGAATAACTTGAAATTCTTATAACAAGCGAAAGCAAGTAATAATCTAATTACTTCTAACCTTGCTACTGGTGCATAAGTCTCATCATAGTCTATCCCTTCTTCTTGCGTATACCCCTTGGCCATGAGTCTTGCTTTCTTTCTTACGACTTTTCCTTTCTGGTTCATCTTGTTCCTGAAAACCCATTTAGCTCCAATGATGGATTTACCTTTCGGTTTAAGAGTCAATTCCCAGACATCATTGATACTGAATTGCCTGAGTTCTTCTTGCATAACTTCAATCCAACTTTCATCAATTAAAGCTTCTTCTATGCTTTTGGGTTCTATTTCAAAAATAAGAACCACAGCTCTAGACTCTTCACGCATTTTGGATCTTGTGCGAATTCCTTCATTAATATCACCAATAATTAGATCTTTGGGATGACTGGACTTATGCTTACAGTTGCTGGTTGATTTGTCAAATTGTTGATCATTTTTCTCATTTGGATCTTTGACGATCATTTGTTGCTGGTCTTCTAAAGTCTAAGCTGCTTCTGGAGATTTAGACTTTGTAGTGTCTGGAGCATGTTCAGATTCTTCAGGTTGAGTCTGAATCGATTGAATTTGCATAGAGTCTTGAAATTTGACATTCATTGATTCCTCCACAGATTGAGTCTTTTTGTTATATACTCTGTAAGCTTTGCTGGTGGTTGAATATCCAAGGAAGATGCCTTCGTCTGATTTTTCTTCAAACTTACCAACTCGATCATTTGCATTTTTCAATATAAAACATTTGCATCCAAACACATGAAAATATGAAACAATTGGTTTCTTTCATTTGAATAACTCATAGGGAGTTTTCTCCAGAATAGGCCTTAAGAAGACTCTATTAATAATGTAGCATACTATAGAAACTGTTTCAGCCCAAAAACGAGAAGAAATGTTATTTTCAATTAAAAGAGTTCTAGCCATTTCCTGAAGCGATCTATTCTTTCTTTCCACGACTCAATTTTGCTCTGGAGTATATGGTAAAGAGAACACATGCTGAAAACCAGATTTATCACAGAATTTTGGAAAGTCTTGATTTTCAAATTCGCCTCTATGGTATGTCCGTAAACTTGAAATAACATATCATTTCTCATTTTGAACATTTTTAGCAAATTTTATAAAATAAGAAAATGTTTCAGACTTACTTGCCAGGAAATATATCCAAATGAATCATGAGTAGTCATCCACAATTACTAGGCAATATTTCTTACCTCCAATACTCTGAGTTGTGGTTGGTCCAAAGAGATCCATATGCAGGAGCTGCAGTACATGTGTCACGCCTCGATCCTTGGGGATGCATCCATCCTTCTTATTGGTCGATTTTAAAGTGCGATATCCCAGGATTAAGTATCGCCGACCCTTTCTGTTTATTATGTGCATGCGGAAGCAGTTATAAATCCCCAAACAATAAAACAATGGGATAGAAAAGCAGGCCATATTTTTCATATTGAAATTCACAACCACACTTTTATTAACGGCACGACTCATAGTATATTTACAATATTATTCACAACATACTTGTCTCACACCTATCTACACTAAGACAGGGTTCACAAAAGGGATGGGATCTCAATCCACATCCGGATTGTACTCAAGATCCCTCTCTGGATCATCTTTTGCTTCAAAATCTTTCTCCTCCTCAGGTTTCACATCAGTGCTCTCCTTCTTAGGTTCCTCCTCCTTAACTCCCCCTCAAGGTTTTGAAATGGTTATTCAATAACCAATGAGACCACGTCTCAGCGAGTTCTACCCCTTAAGACCCGATTAGTAAGAAAATACGCCCTGAGGGTTGCCTAAGCACATCGTGGGTCAGAGGGCTTACCTTGACCTCAGTTTCCTTCCTGCAAGTCAGTTCAAATAATAAATACTGACAATCATAACATCCAATCAATCAAATCGACTTAACGATCAATCGACTTAGTCGATTACATGTCATCAAAACCATCACATGGTCATCCCGACTCTTCATTCTTGACTCTGAATCACGACCCTATAGGCATAATTTATTTTTAGTGGAATCACGGCCCCACCTGGCAAATTTTCTAGACTTGGTGGCATCACGACCCCACTTGGCAATCTTTAATCCAACTCACAACCTCACACAGTTACTTTCCCTTCAAGTACCGACATTTTCCCAATTTTGGGATAAATTCCCATATTCACCAATTTCATTAAAATTTCACAATCTAATACTCGAATAAATAAACAGAAAGCACCATTGGAATCAGCACAAAATTTCGGTCGTTGGCTATCCCAGCCTAATTTCCGGAAAATAAATAAATAATTAAATAATTACTAAAAATATTAAATAAATGCAATAAATCCAACTTAAGCCCATTATAGCCTAATTGGAAGCCGATACGGACCCGGAAAATTACCGAGACTTGCTCAATAAATACCAGGACCTATTTCCTTGCTATCTACACTATCCAATCGCCTAACATACATCAATAAGTCTCTAATTTAATTACTCTAATCTAATCTATCCACCTAATTGCACTTAATTAAATCTAATCAACTCCTAAGCATAATTTACCGACTTATAAGGGATTAGTGAGCAAAACTCACTTGATTAAAAGCGGGAACTGAATCATCGCGACGGCGGCCGAAATCGAGCTTTTGACAATCCTAGCAGGCTTGGACCGGGCCTTGACCTTGGCCCAACAAATCTCAGCCTAATTGAGATTTGTTCTTGATTTTGGGTTGGACCCAAGTTGAGTTGGGCTTGCTGAAAATGGGCTTCAATTTGTGGGCTGGGCTTAAATTGATTTATTGGAATTGGGCCCACTGTTGGGCTTTAATTGCTGCGGGCTTGGAATTGGGCTGCAACTGATGAATTTCAACTAGGCTTGAAGACAAATGGGCTGCACGTTGAACTGAAGTGCTGAATTGGACTGGACTGGGCTACAACAAAAAGGCTCAAATTGTTGATGAAGATGGGCCCACAACGCTGGACATTGGTGGGCTTCGCACGGCCAGATGAAGGCCGCTTGATTTCACGCTAGCAGCTTCGTGGAGTTGATGGCGGAGACACGCGGACGCGGGTCAACGAAGGCTTCACCCGGTGGAAATTCGACCGAGATGGGGGTGTGCTGGCGTGGACGATGGAGGGAAAAACAGCGTTGAAGAAGCTGTGTCGTTGATCTTCAAGCGTTGCTGGTCTTCAAGCTTCGCTGGCAGACGTGTGGAGTGGAGCTAAGGGACGCGCGGAGGAAAGCTGCAGCTAGGATGCTTGATCGAATGGGAGCAACTCGAACGCATGGGCGTGGGCGTGGGCTTCAAGCGGTCAACCAACAACCTTGCTCTTGCAGATGCTGACCAAGAGATGCTCGTTGATGGACAAGTGGCGAGGAGCAACTTAATTGAAGATCTCGTGGCTAGCGTGAGTGGAGTGTGTGGGCTTCGGTTGAGGAAGAGAAGTAACGGAGATGGAGAGAGATTGGATGGGGGATTGCTTCGCACGATAGAGAGATTAAAACAAAAGCAGGAACAAAGAACGGATGGGAGGGTTGCCGAGCGTGAGAAGCCAGCTAAGAGGAGGGTGAAAGTCCACAATCCTTAGCCAATTCATTAATTACTTTGGTCCCAGCCATCTTAAATTTTATCCTCTATGTTTCCCAATTTCTTTCTTGATTAATCTTCACCAAATTATCCAATTTGAAGCCCCAAATTTCTACCCCCTTTCCAATTTCGAAATTCACCCAATTTAATTCAATTTTCTTACTCAATTCCCCAAATTGAGGTCCGACTTCGTCGAAGGTAAATCCCATACCATTTTCTGCTAGTCCCCAACATTCAAAGGCTCGGCTTGGAAGTCGAAATTTCATTAAATTTGGCCTAACCGAATTTCCGTTGATTTTCCGCGGCGTCCAAACCGATTTTCCGTAAAAAAATCTCGGAATCTCTGAAAAATCTTCTAAGATTGAGTCGACACTCTTAGAATTTATTGTGACAAGACTGAAACTTCAATTTATGAAATCGAACTCGAATTCGATGTTAATTCCAACTTGGCGCGTTTTTAGCGTGACCTAAGCTACCGGGTAACTTTCAGATATTTTTAATACAATTGACCCATGGTCGATTTTCTTCGAGCCACTATGAACCCATTCGAGTCATTGGCAACTCTCGATTGTCGTGAAAATCTCAAGGATCCAAATGCGGACACAAGGTACCAAAACAATAAGAAAATCAATCTAGGGCCGGTCGACAAGAATTTTCTAATTTAGTAGGGTCACCCACGATTAGTCACACATCTCTGTCGAACTAGTCTATCTCTTATTTCAAATTGATTTTTTTTTTTTAACTGTGTCGTAATGGCCTCTAAAGATGGACACAGTCGAGAAGCCAATTCCTGATCGAGTTCTCAAGTCTATTGCCTTAAAATTCCTTAATAATTTCCCTAGATAGTCTAATTATCTCGAGAGTGATCAACTCTGAGAATAATCTTATAGACGCATCAATGAAATGCCCGATTTATTCGGTAGAAGACAGGGTTGAAAAATCTGGATGTCACAACACAATTAGTGGATACTTAATTTATTGGTTTGAATGAGTTTCTTACCTGTTTTTCCAACACATATGGTGTGCATAGATCGGACTTTTGGTATGTCAGATTGGGTAGTCCACGAACAAGTTTCTTTGCTGAGACTTTGGCTATTTGTTTCATGTTGATGTGCCCAAGTTTTCTATGCCATAAGTTTGCTTCATCTTGAATTGAGATTAGACATTGGGTTTCGTCTAGATTGATATCCAAGAGGTAGATATTTCCATGTCTACGCCCCGTGAAAGACTAAGAGGAATCTTTACTGATTCTTGAATATATTCCTTCTTGAAAGTTGATTTTGAAACCAGTGTTGCACAGCTGACTGATACTCAGCAAGTTGTAGTTGAGACCTTCTACTAAGGAAACATTATTGATCGTGAGGCTTCTAATCCTTACGGTTCCGTATCCCACAATTCTTCATTTGTTATTTTCTCGAAAAGAAACTTTTTCACCCTTAACTTGCACAAGCTCAATTTCACTGTCCGAGTCTGAGTCTATCTCAGAGTCTGAAGCTGAGTCTGATTGTGCCATGAGACAAATATTAGCATAATCATCATCACTTTCCTCACATTCGGTATCACTCCAAGTTTTTGCTTTAAGTGCATTTCGATATTTCTCTTCTTTTCCTTTCTTTCTCTTCAGCAGGGGACAATTTGGTCTGATGTGTCCATTTTTCTTGCATTCATCATCCTCAACTGATTTATTCAATTGCTTTTGAGAGCTTTGTTTCTTTGGATTGAATCTTCTCCCCTTTCTATTCAGTTTTCTGAACATTCTTATCATGAGAGCAAGCTCTTCATCATCTATATTATCTTTAGAATCTGTGACATCAGAATCATCATTAGATTTTAATGCAATGGATTTCTTACCTTTAGGATCTTCATCTTCGTTGATTTGCTCCACTTCATAAGACTGAAGAGTCCTAACCAATTCATCAACTAAAAGTAGCATAATTCTTTGTCTCCCTTATTGAGGTCTTTATATGATTCCAATCCTTGAACAGTCCACACAGTAGCTTGTTTACCTTCATGGGTCCAGAAATTGGTTGACCTTGATATTCAAGACCATTCACGATTTCTGTAAAACGACTAAACATGTCAGTGATAGATTCTCCTAGTTTCATTTTGAATGCTTCATATTGACTGAGCAGAATGTTGATTCTGGTTTCTTTCACTCGATCAGTTCCTTCATAGGTAATGTGTAATCTATCCCAGACTTCTTTAACTGTTTCACAAGAAGATATTCTGTTATATTCAATGGGAGATAATGCACAATATAAAGAATAAATTGATTTTGCATCAAGAGCTTATCTCTTGGTTATCTCTTCTTGAGTCATTTCACTGGACTCAACAGCTTCTTTTCCTCTCTCTGAGACAGGTGCAGTTTTAGGAATGATTCATTTGTCTACCACCCATTCCAGAGGATCCTTTGATCTAAGGAATACCTTCATCTTGTTTTTCTATATGTTGTATTCCTTTCCATCAAAATAAGGCAGTCTGGTATTGCTTTGCCCTTCAACCAGTCCTAGAGCCAACATACTAGCCATGGATTTTTAACTTTGAAGTAAAACACTTCAACTTAAGTGAATACACAGGCTCTGATACCAATTATGAAGGCTAGTATGAGCAACTAGAGGGGGGTGAATAGGTGCAAAAACAAATTTTCCAGAGAAGTGTGCAATTCTAATTAACAATAGATTATGAAAAGGAAATTAGACTTTTGTAAACTAATTAAGTTACGATCAAAGTAAAAGAGCTTAGGGAAGAGAATAAGAACACGGGGTTTATAGTGGTTCGGCTTAATCCAAGCCTACGTCCACTCTTCCGCACTAACAGCCCACCGGTTGGATTTCACTATGAATCAAAAGAGTTGTTACAGTATGCTCTTCCATGATTCTACAGTGTAGAGACTTTGCTATACTTCCTCAAGGTCTCACAAAGAAATGAACTCTCTTTTGAATACAAGATTTCGCTCAACAAATGAATTGACTAAGAACAATGAGCTTCAGACTTTGGAATTCTTCTATCGCGCACACACTCGAACAACTAAAATGTCTTCTTTATATACTCCTTCATGCCATCACACCTGTTAGCACTTACTAAAGGAATTCTTCCAATCTACCCATTGGATAGAATCAATTAGGAAGATTTCGAGTTATTTAAGGAATATGACGATAGCCCACAAATCTTGCTCGCCCATACAATCAAGATCTAGGTTTCCATAAGTAGAACCTTCCAAGTATACTTTGCTAATCAACGGATCCAAAATCCCTAAATCAATCTCAATTTGAATAATGGATTCCGACATGTTGTATCCAGCCAAGAGATCTTCTCCAGTCAATAGAATCAAATCCTTAACGAAACATTCAGTTTTGGATAAGTCTTCTTCGACGGTCTAGAAACTGTCAATGAGGATAGACTTTAAGTCTTAAGTCTGGCGGTCCGGAGGTCTTCAGACTTTGATAAAAGAGTCTGCAAGTCTTTAGACTAGACTAATGGAAACGTTTTGTCAGCTTCAAAACACTGAAGGAAGTTTTCTCCAACACATACAATTAAATCCTAGCAAATGTCCTTCGATGCACAAACTCTTGGAAATGCCCGAAGGAGAGGTAGATGATCTACAAATTCCTCCCAAGCCACTCTTTTATCCAACAGAAATGTCAAAAAGGGATGATGGAACTTGGACTGACAATGACAAAGATACTATATTCACTTCATCTACTAGTAAAATAATTTATGAAGAATATCATTTTGAGCATATTAGCACTAGCATTACACAAATATAGTCACATATCAAAACCATTTGATCCCGTGACATATGTGGCAAAATGAAACGTGGTATTGATGATGTTTCACACGTAGCTCCCTCTCGTGGCCATCACCATATTGTATAGGTTTATCACCATTTTTTTCTTTTTTTTTTCTTAATCACGCCCATATCATGCTTTAGCATTATTAGTTGAAGATGTCATTGGTTATATAATGTTGATTTTCTTATCCAATAGAAAATCTAGTGAAGGCTTTCAGCATAGTGCTATGAGGTGCGAGTTTAGGTTCCGAAGCCTATGCTTAAAAATCTAGTTAGCACATAACCCGCTTTATGAATAATGTTGAAAAATGACGGATGGAGAGATAATAACGGAGTTGGTTTAAAGGAAGGGGAGTACAAGACATAATTAAGAATAAGAATTTTGGTTTAAAGAAAGGGGAGTATGAGATAGTTACCTTGATAATAAATGATGGAGACTTCAATTGATTATGTAAAAACTAAACCAAAAATAATGGGAGATATCAAAAGATGATCTCCTTGAATAACAATAATACATGAGATTTAAATTCTTATTTTGTTTATTAGGTTAACCATTAGGAGGTGGAGAGTTCGATTCTCCATATTCTTGAGATTGGGGTGGGGACATGTGAGTGAAGGAGTAGAGTTTCACAACCCACGCATAGCACAGACACAATGACTTGTAAAATATACATATAAGATAGAATCAAACAAAAAAAAATATTGACAGATATGACAAGATGTTCTCTCCCCGAAACAATAATACATTAGATTAATAAAATTCTTATTCTATTTATTAGGTTGCTAAAGTTATTTTAGTGGTAAATGTGCACTTAAAAAAGGCTATTGCATGAGAATTGTTAAGGTTATTACGTTAGGAGGAAATTTTATTCAAGAGGCAAGAGGAAACAAAATCCTGCTTTGAGAATGGATGTGAAAGTTTATGATTTTTGCAAATTTAATTTTTTCCATTTTGAAGATTGACTCTTGTTTTGGCTAGTAAATGTGCTCCATGACTTGAAGCCCAATAATCATACGAATTTCATGTGAGTATTGGATCGATAGTCATATAACTTCATTTGCATTTTTCTGATTAACAAGTGAGGAAAAAAAGAATCTAACGGTGCGTTTCCATCATTCACAGTTTCACTGGTGTTTTCTTCTTGGCCGAAATACTATATTTCTGTGTTTGGGTCTCCAAAGATTCCCAACGACACTTTTTAGATAACAGGCCCCTTAATTCGGGACAAAGGGCGAAATGACAAAAAGTCTAGGGGACCAAATCCGAAATAACAGAAAGGTCGCGTCCTTGGATGAAAAAAAGTCGCCTCTCTCGTCGCTCTTCGCTTTCCTCCAAAAAAACTTTTTGTCAAACGCTCAAACGCATTCAACTGTTAATTCAAAAATTAAGCAACCAAAAAAAAAAAAAACTTGTAACATTCTAATTCTTGATTCTGATTCTCGTTTATCGTTCTATCCCGAGATCTTATCGAGATCTCTCTGCTGTTTTCTGATTCCATCTCCACTCTCTTTTCTCCCGCGATAAGTTCCTCGAATCGTAGTCCTGACCAGAGGCAAAGACGAAGGCGACGATGGCGAAGAAGGCGATGGGCGGTGGAGGCGAGCCAGAGGCGATGCAGTGCGCCACATGCGTGGTGGGGACGCCAGTGGAGCCGTGGGCGCAACCCACGAACCAGCACGCCGCCACCTGTGTCGCCGGCGAGGCCTGCGCCCCGTCAGCTTCCACTCCAGCTACATGCACGCCACCCCGAGCGGCTCGGCCTCCGGCTACGCCAACCTCAACCAGAGCGGCGGCAGCGGCGAGAACCCATACGTCCACGTCGCTCCGCTGAATGCCTCCGCGCCGTCTGGCGGGAGTGAGTACTATGGACGCTTATACTTGGCGTTGGGAGTTAATGATTGGTGATTAGAGGCTTTTGAGAATGGTTTTGATGAGGCCGACGCTTTGCTGGGGTTTGCAGGTCAGATGGACAGGATATGCGGCGCGTTGAACTGGTGTAGGAAGAGGTTCGAAGATGCCACGCGAAAAGCAGAGGCGCTGCAGACAATGTCTGGCATTACCGTGAGTTCTCTCTACATTTTGTCTTGCTAAACCGGTAATATAGAATCAGATAGGAACATCAGTTCCTAACTGGTGAAGACATATCTGATTGATGATTGCTTGCTTGCATGTATTTTTTATCTGTCTCTGCAATATAAGCGAATGCTATTGAAGTAAATATTCAATCCATACAGTTTGGCACCTTGTTCTTCATTGACCTCGTATGTTCGGCATGGTGGCCTCATACCATTTTAGGAATCAGTTCAAATAAGCAGCCATCGGCTTCTTTAGCAGTTACCACCTAGGAACTAACATACATGCTTCATAATCTGTGTATTCAATACGCCAATTAGCTGTTGAGTGGATCAAGTCCCTTGATTATTTATCTAGGGGAGCTTCAATTCTAGTTGCGCTGCTATCTTTGGCACTTATCTTTTGGCAATCTATGTCGATTCCTATTTATAACGAATTGCCAGTTGCATAACCTGGCACTTCTGTGGAGGATATCTTGTTTTCCATAATTTTCTAAAGCCATCCAGACCCATCGGGCCCCTTGCGTGACTGAAGTAGAGGACTAGACAAATGATCATCTCTTGGCTCTTCGTCTTTTTCCCTGTAAAGGAGAAAAATTAGCTTTGTCCCGTAAGAGCAAGCACAGCAGCATTTGGATAAGCTTGGTTTTGGTTTGTTGTCCGTTCTTTAGTTTATTTGTGACTTGTGAGAGACAAAGCCCGTAATTTCTTTGATTCTTGTCTCCTCACGGTTTTCAATCGATGGAATTGTGATGTTAAGAACTGTATTGTTGCCTGACCTCGACTGATTGGTAATTGTGCTATGTTTGTGTGAAACAGTTAGAACCAGCCCTAGCATCACAGACGCAGCAATGGCCCGACTCGCTCAGGGGACAGAAGTGCTCGCAGAGGGGGGACAGGTAAAAATATTTTAATACACGTTTGAGATTTTGCAGGGAGAGAAGCTCCTGAAGGCATATGCTTGCTATCTATCCTCTTCCACTGGCCTGTCATTGGGACACCGTGAATGTGTTTAGTTGGACTTTTGGGAAAAGCATTTACAAAAATGAAAAGAACTTAAGTTAAAGGAGTTTTCTAAAATATAAATTTTATTTGTTAAATTATAATCTGAAAGTCTATTGTGAAGTGCAATTAAGTAAAATAGTATTTGAATAGATTATATTTACAAATGACATCTTGTGATTTAAAAAAAAAATCATCAAAAGAAAAATAAAAAAGTTGGCTAGCAAGGATAGGTGGTCGCCGGTGATCGAAATATGTTGCTAACAACTAACATTTGAGGTTGCAAGACCTCAGGCGGCCCAGAGACAACTAGCGAGGGTCACTTGGCGCACGACCCAAATCTAGGTCGCCAAAGGTTGCATGACCTCATCACGACCCAAGCTACCTGCTCGCGCGACCTCAAGCGGCCCTTCACGGAGGTCGCGTGACCTAGATCTAGGTTGCCGCAACGTGACTTGGGGGGTTGTCGCAACTTGCCAAGGTTGCACAACTGGCCGGTGATAGTCGTCGGGGTAGCTGTGACCTCGATGGCCTCTCTCCAGCCCATTGCCGACCCATCATAGCCATACGCAACCATGCCAAGCGACTCAAAGGAAAAGAAGATGAACAATGAATCACAAGGGCAAAAATAGAAAAATAAAAATTGAGTGGGGATAGTTTTGGAACAAAATTTTTATACTAAACCCTAGAGAGGCTTTGCGAAAATGCTAAAAGCCAAGACAACCAAGGACCTTAGGCTTTTATCCTTTCAAAGGCAAACATTCCCTTAATCTGGGTTTTAAAATTTTTGTCAAACACCAAATATTTAGCCAAATGGGCTTTGGACACCCAAGCTCTTTCTTGGGATAGGTCCCAAACGCACCATGTATATTATGAAAAAGAGAGTGGCATTTTGTCTGAATCATGATAAGTTTTTGATGCATTACAAATTCACAGCCTGAGTTATTATTTTCGTTATCCCCCCTCCCCCTCTTCCTTCTTCCGGGGGTTATATTAGCCTTATCATCATCGTTGCCCTCTTGGGAGAATCTTATTTATCAAGTGCGCCCGCTTTAGAAAGACTATCGACCCTTAATTATCGAAATGCGACCATTCCTTCTTTTCCGTTAGCGGCAAAAAGCTTTCACATCTTGGTTTCTAAGTCATGTCACACGCAATTCACGTTCTCACGTTTAGCCCCGATAGGAACTCCAGCCTTGTGCGAAACCATAAAAGCAAAAACCCCACCCCAAAAAAAAAAAAAATAAAAATAAATAAATAATAATAATAATAAAAACAGCAAAAAAGAAAAAAAAGACAAGAAAAAATAGAGAGAGAAACGGGAGAGATAAAAACCCAGGGGAGGTTCTTGCTTCGTTGTGCGCACACACAATCGCAATCGCGCTCAATCCTCCTTTCGCCTCCTTTCTTCTCCTTCCACCTTTTCCCTCTTTGCAATTCTCATCACGTCTCCGTCGCTCTGCTCCTCGCATTCCGCTTCCCTCTGCCGTTCCCCTCCGCTGCTGCCTCCATCTCGTCGACTGGCAGGTCCAACGCTTTGCAGGTGTTAGCAGAACCGTGGAACAAGACATAAGACTCATTGGACAGATGTGAGAAGAGGTTCAAAGATGCTCCGGGAAAAGCAGAGGTGCTCCGCTGACAATGTCTGGCGTCACCTTGAGTTCTTTCTACATTTTATCTCGCTAAACATGCTGGTATGATCAGATAGAACTATTTTGGATTTATTCATGAAGACTTAACTGATAGATGATTGCTTGCTTGCTTCCATATATTTATCATTCTGTTTCTGCAATCTACGTGATTGCTACTGGAGTAATCATTCAGTCCAAGCAGTTTGGCTCTTTGTTCTTAATTGACTTCGTTCGCTCAGCACGGCGGCCTCACAATATTTCGGTCCTCTGGTATTGGTAATCAGTTCAAACGATCAGCCATCAGCTTCTTTTGCAATTACTACCTCGGAACTTAGATACTTGCCTTATAACCTGTGCATTTGATCCGCCAATTAGCAGTCGAGTGGATCAACTTTGATGTGGGGTGCTATCTTCGGTGTTCGTTAACATGGCACTTCCGTGGAGGACATGGTTTGTTTTCTATCATTTTCTAAAGGGTATCAGGTCCAGCTGGGCTCTTGGAATATAGACGAACGATCATCTATTGGCCAAAGTAAAGGAAAATTAGCTTTGTCCTGTAAGAGCAAGCACTGCAGCAGTTGATAAGCTTGGCTTTGGCTTGTTGTCCGTTCTTCAGTTTATTTGGGAGGGACAAAGCCCGTAATTTCGTTGGTTCTTGTGATGCTACGAACTCTATTCATGCCTGACAGTTTTTTTTTTTTTTTTGGGTCAAAATTCTTGTCTAACATTGACTAATTGGTAATCGAAACAATTAGAACTGGCCCCGCATCACCAACGCCGCAATGGCTCGATTTGCTTAGGAGACAATTGGGACATTGTCCAAAGAAAGAAAAAAAGAAGAATCATATTCAATTCGCCGCGGCTAACACAGGACTTAAGCTTTGCTTGTTTCGTAGAAAATAATTTTAGGAAAACATTTTTCGAATTTTCTGACATTCGTTTCACAAAAAATAAATAGGTCGCAGGAAACATTTTCCATCAATGGAAAAGTCTTCTAAAATATTGGAAAATATTTTTCGCTTCTTTCTTTCGCTTCTAAACCAAGCACTTCTTTTTACCAAATACATGTACCTTTTTTTACTTTTACTTTTAAAATTCAAAATTTACTTATTTAAAAAAATTTCATTTCCTTTCTTTTCTCTTTTTCTTTCTTTGTTTTTTTCCCCTTCTTCTTTATTTGGTTCGTGACCGGTGGCCTCGCCAAATCTAGTGACCTAGGCGGGGCGTGTGCCTCACTTGAGGTTGCCAAAAGTCGGCAAGACTCTAGCAATGTTGGGCAAGGCTCAAGCCTCCACTAGCTTGCCGGTCTCAAGTGAGCTTGAACTTGTTGGTTTTTGGCAAGCAAGAGCCTGACCAGCCTATGGGGAGGCCCGAGCTCACTTTTGGCTTAGCTACTGACAAAGGAAGAAAAAGAAAAATCAAATTAAAAATCAAATTAAAAATTTATATATATATATATAAAAGGAATGTATAGAGGAAAAGATTTTCTTTACTAAGTGGTGGAAAATTTTCTACTTCATTTTTAAGTTTCAGTTGAATATTGAAAAAGAGCTGGGTTCGGTTATGATGCGTCTTCAAAAAATATCCCTTCCACATCCATATGACCAAACACGCGTTGTCCAATTCACATCACCGTATAATACATAAAGTTTCAAAATCATTATTACATGTAGTGATCCGAAATGGGTTGTATTTATGGCCATGCCCATTATGCTAGCCAAGGGAGCCGTGCAGTTGAAAGTTGATGGAGCAAACTCGGATTCGGTCCAATCATCCAAGTTTTCGTGCCCTTTTTGGGTGATTAACTATGCTTGCGTCTTCATCAAAGCAAGCGAAACACAGCATTTTTATCAAATCATTTTACGCAGCTTCTTCGTCGAACACAATATCTTCAGGTAATGCCTAAAGTTTTGAAATGAATCGCACTTGTACTGTTGCATTCTCTTTCAAATGTTTATTTTCTAACTTTCTTAACAAAGAAAAAGCTTTATCATTTGACCACGTATTGTTCCAACCGTTCTCTTCCTACTTCCTCATTAATTGAAGAATTCTTGTGTACAGTGGACTTATAAAACAGTGGTTCTATACTTGGTTACTGCGAAATGTTATATAGCCTTTTTTTATATATCATAAAATGAAGTAAAAATCCCCTCTAACATCTTTCGGTTGATTATTCTAATAAAATTAAAATGGGGGACATCCAATCATTGCAAATAACCTAATATAGGTTGTCTTCTATGAATTGTGAAAAACCAAAAAATTTCGAGAGTTGATAGGCTAGACTTCTTAAGTGCACTAAAATGCTTTATTCTCATTGAGTACTCCATTAATTTTCATTTGATTACTTTGAAATCTTTTTATTCTTTGGAATGATTTCAATATTGTTAACTAGTACAGTTCATGATATTGGTTATTTAGTAATTCCAAAATTTGCATCTTTAAGTTAGTTTCCATTCAATACACGTCATCATCAACATAAATATGAGGACGTCCATTCTTCAATCTCTCTAGAAGCATGGATAATTAGTATGTGGAGAAATAAATGTTCAACAATAAAAAGATTATCCATGTACGATGCACAACTTGTGGAGAAGTTGAAGAAGTTTCTTCACCTTATCTAATATTTTTACTATATTTCTACTCATACTGATTATCGTTGAAGAATGGTCATACTCATATTTACATTGACGGTGATGTGTATTGAATGGAAACTAAGTAAAGATGCAAATTTTGAAATTACAGTAAATAACCAATGTCATGAACTTTACTTAACAATATTGAAATCACTCCAAAGAATTAAAATATTTCAAAATATTTAAATGAAAATTAATAGTGTACTCAATTAGGATAAAGCATTTTAGTGCGCACTGGGAAGTCTACTTCACAACGCATACAAAACAACTTCTTACTACTATGTTATTTGCAATAATTGGATGTCCCTTATTTTTAATTTTATAGATTAATCAACTGAAAGATGTTAAAGGGATTTTTATTTCATTTTATTATTTATTATAAAGGCTAATGTCGTGATCTTAACTCAAGCATTACCAAACCCATATCAATTCACGACTTAGGTTTATGTTATTAACATGCAAATGATTTTCGATTAGGAGTCGTCACTATTCTGTTAACCTTATTTTACCCTCGAGGACCATTTTAAAACTTCCAAATATGCAATCTAGGCTATTTTAAGATGATATGCAACCTATCTAGGTAATTATCTTATTTCAAACTAGGAAATCTTATCTTAAACTTGCAATTTTATTCGAATTAGGAAATTACCATCCTGTCCAATTAGATTTTTAATTGCATTTTTTTTTAAACAATGAGGTAAATTGAATCAAATACTATCTATAGCAATCACACAGATATCAATAGAATATTTGTTGACCACCCAAACATTCAAATTTGGATAAGAAAAAACCGGCAAATCATATCATAGATCAAATTGGCCGATTTTCCGTTCAATTGGAAGTCGTATCTTAGAGATGAGATTGGACTATCAATTTACCGTGTAATCGTGAGTCATATATGAGATCGAGATGTGCAATCGTAAGTCGTATCTCGGATATTGAACTGTCAATTGAAGCACATTGTTAATTTGCGGTTTGGCCTAACACATCAAAAAATATGCATAATTAGATATCAAATAGTTCAAATTAAGCGATAAAATAGAATATTGAAATTCGGATAGATTCTCACCAAATTTGAAAATTTTCACCTTTCCAAATCGGGAAGGACGGACCACGGATCGGGACACAGCGGCGGTGGCTCGTGATTGAAGGACAAAGATCGAACGGTGGCGCTCGGTCATGGAAGGTCGTGGCTAGGAAACGATGCGGGGCCTTCTCGGTTCGGAATGCAGATCGGCGGGGGGGACGTCGTCAACGGGGCAGCAGCTGGACAACAGATCGACGTGTGGTCTCGCGGCAGCAGCGTTGTTATTGTAGCAGGGCTGGCAGCGGGTCAAGCGAAGCAGCGGCCGCGTCGTCTCAGCGGAAGTGCGGCGGGCCGTCGAGACTCGCTGTGGTGTTGCTGGAATCAATGCGGTAGCAGCGGAAATCGCCGGATGATACACCGGAAAGCTGCGGAGTGGGCGAGGACTGGTGTTGTGGATGTTGGTCTCGGAGAAGTGACTTCCGAGACGAGATGTGAGAATTGCCGAGTGATAATGCCTCCGATTCACGTGTTTTAATCTCTACAAATCTCCACTCACTAATGGCGTCTCAAAGCTTCACTTCCTCTTTTATTTTGGTTTCTTCTTCTCCGTGCTTCCACCGACCTGCGGCCATGAAAGATCTCCAGAAAAATCCTTTCTATTCTCTCTTCTCGATGTGTGTCTCTCTATTTCTGGAGATGGCTGCCCTTGTTGATAAGGACTTTAAAGCAGAAAGGCAGATTCCGCTCCATTCAAACTTCAACGCATGCGGATTTTTCTTCTATTTAAAAGCCTTCGCTCCCGAATTTCCTCCGTTTTTTCATTCGATTCCAAAATTATTCAATCCCAATATCTCTTTCAGATAACTCTTCTCCCAGAATGATTATTATTATTATTATTATTATTATTATTATATATTTTGTGAAAGTTAGCATGTATTATTGACGAAGTGATAACTATACATTGATGACTGACTATCCCATTACTCTTCTCCCAGAATGTTCTTTTTTTTTTTTAAATCATTCTATTGCCAAGGGAAATCTAAATTGCGGAATTAGGATCATTGGATAAAAATATAACAAATTTCGATCATCGAAATATTTTAAAAGAGATAGTAACTTACGACATTTAAGAAAAACTAATGATTATATGATTGCCAACGTTATTATTTTTTCTCGTCATTGCCAATGTTATTGTTGACTAAAAAGTTATGAGATAAGAGGATAATTATTCACTGATATGCCCTTTAAGTTTATGAATTATGGAGAAGTGTTACAATGATGGAGGTACGTTAGTAAAAATAAAAATAGAAAATTGATTAATCAATTCATATCATTTATTTAATAACATTTAAACTTGAATATATAACCCTCAAGTCATATTTTTACTCATGCTTGATTTGTTACATTTTCAAGAAAATATGTGATCTTTACCTGTGCAATGCATATGGACGGTACTTGAATGTATGAAAAGGCATAACTCACGTTACAACTGAAAAAGAATTCAAAATTAGAAAGTTGGGAATTAGAAAACAATAAACATGGGAAAATTTAGTATTCTACAAATTATTTTCAAGCCAGATGCGTCATGCGAGTCTCTGCCGAACGTTATCCAAATGTCGACTGCACACGTCATTCTAAGCTTGCTGAGTCCGGGTGGGCCGGGCAAAAATTGCTTGTTTAATTTGTGCATTTAGCATTTTGCTTGTTTTCTTCGCCAACTCCTATCCAATGGACCAACCCTGGCCCAGGCCGGGTTCACACTGAGCTAGCTGCGTAGGGGTGGGCAGGGCCGGGCCGAGGTCCATCGCTGCGCGTGAAGTGTCCCCGGCCCACCCCTTGTGCTTGTGCCTTGCGCTGACCGGCTTTCGACTTTTAGGCCGACCGTTCCCGCACTTCTCCGTCTCCGACACGTCCCATTTTTGCCGCTACAATGAGATCGCAGTCGGAGACTTTTCCCACTCTCCTTGCTACTTCAATAAAGAGACAGAGCAACACAAATCATTCCTCTCATCTTTTATCTTCCCTTCTTTTGCATCTCAATGCTAAAACGCTCCAATTGCTTGCTCAATCTGAGCTCTCTACTACTGGAAAAAGTGTTAAAAAAAGTCATAAACTTTTTGTATTTGTACCAATTTGGTTTTAAACTTTTTTTTTAGTGTTAATTAAGTCTTAGACATTTTTACACTGTGCCAATTTAGTCCTTTCCGGTCAATTTTGGTCGGATTTTGCTGATTGGACACCGGCCAGTGGTGACCGACTGGAGGAAGGAGGAGGAGAAGGAAAAAAGAAAAAGAAAAAGAATTAAAAATTAAAATTAAAAAGAAAAAAGAAAAAATTCTAAAATATTAAAATATTATTAAAAGTTGTCCACGTCAGCGTCGATCAGGTCACATTAACCAATCGGCATCCAGTCAACAAAATCTTATCAAAATTGGCCAGAAAGAACTGAATTGGCACAATGTAAAAATGTTTAGGACTTAATTGGCACAAAAAAAATATATTTAGGACTAAATTGGCACAAATACAAAAAATTTAAGACTTTTTTAACACTTTTCCCTTGATATTGCATAACCGAAGTTGAAAAACCAAGTCTTTGTTAAATATCTTCTTCTTCTATTACTACATCAGTCTTTTAGCAATGCCATCAAACATAATCAGTGCACCACCTCTCGTGACGAGGTTGTGAACATAACCAACCCACTTTGACCGAGGGATTGACCCTAATTATGAGCTAACCTACACGAAGAACCACACCATTCTTGGTTTGTACTTAGGCAAGTACTATGTCCGGTACGTCAACCATGCCAACTACACATTTAGGGTTGCTGATGTCAAGCTACAAAACGGAAATTGCTCATCTCTTCCTCGCCGCTCTTTCTCATGCTTCACATCAGATCCGTATGGTTGCTGGGATAACAGGTACTTTGGTCAGAAGTTATCCAAGACCATTTCAATCGTGCGCTACACGAAGGCCGTCGAGTCTTGCTTTTACATTGACACTTCACCGTGCCTTGATGGGCTTCAATTTTTGAATTTCGCTGGTGCGAGAAGGCGAGTATACGCCATAGTCGAAGTGAATGTCTCGTGGGTGGAAACTCCTTACACTATTGAGCATATGCCAATGATACTTTTTTTTTTGTGTGGGGGGGGGGGTGTTAATCTTCATAGCCATGCACAAATTCATGAATAGATGGTTTATGGATTTGAGTTATCATGGCTTCAAAAAGCCTCTGCGATGCATTTCGAATATTGTTTTTTTGTGCAGCATCAACGCTAAGAACCGACTTTATTGCAGAGAAGGTAAGTACTTCTAATTTGTTCAGTTTTCTCTACAAATATATTTGGCTGTGAAATTGAGTTCGGTCATTTGTATATCTTTTCAGAGCTCATGTAATTTGAAAATGGCCATTAAAATCAAGTAGTTAGAAAAATGTCGTTGTTCTATTTTATAAGTATAATAATGAATACATTTTTATCATTTGTTTATTTATTTATTTCATATTTTGCTGTCAAATCTTGATGAATTAAACCAATACCCTAATTGCTTGATTATGGTAAATAGGTATCTTTTAAAAATTTTCAGCTTTTACTTGTTGCATATTCAATCTCCCTTTTAGGAAAATTCTATCCTCTTACTTATTGGCTGGAATTCCGCAGCAATCACCGCCTATGTCATCGGTAACATTACTACAATCTTCTCATTGTGAAATTGACTTAATATTTCCAGAAACAAACATTTAATGTACCCAGAAATTGGTTATCTGAAAAATTTCACACCCTCAATTCCCTTGCATTTTCGCCAAAACACAGGGCCATTCGTGGTTGTCAAATTTATCTTGGGAGCCCCATGTGTGACGATGTCACTTATACGCAAATGGAGGAGAAGACACTTAGCAGTGGATCAAAATGTCGAAGAATTTGGCAATCTAATAATAACTTCTTGCCAATAAGGTACTCTTACTCAGACATCAAGAAAATCACATGTGGTCTTAAGGACTAAATTGGTGTGGGAGGGAATGGTACCGTGTTCAAAGGAAGACTTGGAAGCGATCATGATGTTGCGGTGAAGATCTTGAAGAAGGGGAAAGTGAATGGTCAAGATAGTGAAGTGGCTATTGTTGGAAGAATTCATCACGTTAATGAGGTTGGACTCATTGGTTTTTGCTTCGAATGCTCCAAACAAGCTCCTGTGTATGATTTCATGCATAATCTTTGGATAAGCACATTTTCTCATGAGGATAAGGGACTTTTCTTGGTTGCAAGGAAGTGTACGAGATTGCTCTCGAAGTGGCTAGAGGGATTGAGTATATTCATCGAGAATGTGATGTACAAATTCTACACTTCGATATTAAGCCTCACAACATTCTTCTAGATAGGGATTAACTCCAAAAGTTTCTGACTTTGGGCTCGCAAGATCATATCCTACAAAGTACAACATTGTGTCTCTACCTGCCATGAGAGGAAACTTGGGTACATGGCTCTAGAGCTGCTCTACAAGAACCTTGGGGGCATCTCTTACAAAACCGATGTCTACAATTTTGGCAAATTGTTGATGGAAATGGCTAGTGGGAAGAAGAATGCGGACGCAATTGCAGAGTATTCCAATCATTTTTACTTTCCTTTATGAGTTCATGACCAACTTAGTGAGGGAATGAACATTCCAATGGAAGAAGTTAGCAAGGAGGATAAGAGAATAGTAAAGAAGATAGTAATTGCTCTTTGGTGCATACAATTGAATCATAATGATCGCCCTTCGATGCATGAAGTCTTGGAAATGCGCGAAGGAGAAGTAGATGATCTACAAGTACCTCCCAAGCCACTCTTTTATCCAATAGAAATGTCAATAAGGGATGATGAAACTTGGACTGACGAAGGCAACGATACTATATCTATGAAGCGCAACAACTCATGAAGCTTCTCATCTTGAGCATGCTAGTGCTAGTATTACACTATCATAGATCAATATCAATAGCACTTAATCTGGACACATGTGACAAATAGAAATAGATCTCATTTATGATGTAAATCTCTTTCCATGGCTATCAAATTGGCTATGTTTATAACTATGTTTATGAATCCTAATTTCCGCTGCATTTTAGCATAGTCCTCCGAGAAATCAGTTTGGGTTTCGGATTCGTTTTTTCAAAAGCCCAACTAGAACGCTACTCGTGCTACATGTGGCTTCATGGCACTCTAGCAGTGTATGTATGAGTCATTTTATGGCACACCGATTGTTGCTGCGGGTAATCTTGAAAAATGACGAACGGAGAGAGACAGCTAAAATTTTTAGGACAGATTATAAAAAAAAAGGTTTCGGTCTAATGGAGGGTGAGTGCGAGGCGGCTACCTACCCAATAGATGGTGGGGACTTCAAATTCTTGTTTCTTTTATGAGGTTGCTAAGGTTATTTAGTGGTAAATGAGGTTATTTGTTGATAAATACGAGAAGAAGAGAGCAGAGATTGGCGAGTTGCATTACTTCCAATTTCTTCGTTTCTGGCCCCCAAAAGTTCCGAGATAATAACAATAGAAAGATCCCTCGATATTGCAATCCCAATCAGTACTCGCGTGGGAGAGGAAGGTGAAGACAAAGTCGAAGAAGAAGGCGATAAACGGTGGAGGCGAATCAGCGGCGACGTGGTGTGACACATGCGTGGTGGGGCCACCTGAAGCCGTAGGTGCATCCCGCAAACCAGCACGCTGCCGCATGGGTCACTGGCGAGGCTCGCCCTATGAGCTTTCAAATTGGCCACTTAAGTGCACGACGAGCGGCCTGGTCCCTAGCTTCGCAATCTTAACCAAAGCGGCAGTGAGAACCCATCCGCCACGTCGCTCTATGAATGCTTCTACACAGTCTGGCAAGAGTGAGAATTATCGAGGCCTCAAATTCACGTTTGAAATTATATTCTAGTTGATGATTAGGCTTTTAAGAATGGCGTAGTTGAGGCCAACGTTTTGCTGGTGATAGTAGGTCCGATGAACAAGATATGAGATGCATTGAACAGGTGTGGGAAGAGGTTCGAAGATGCTATGCGAAAAGCAGAGGCGCTCGCTGCTTTTCGCAGAAAATGTCCGGCATCACCATGGGTTTTATCTACATATTTTCTCGCCAAACATGTCTGTATAAACAGATAAAAACATTTTGGATTTATTCATGCAGAGGTATTTGATTGGTGATTGCTTGCTTGCATATATTATTGACCTGTTTCTGCAATATATGTGAATGTTGTCGAAAAAAATATTCAAATCAAAGAATTCGGCACCTTGTTTTTCAGTGGCGTTCGTTTGGAAATCAGTTCAATCTCAATCACCACCTTGGAACTAACATTCGTGCTTCATAATCTGTGTACTTTTTGGGCTATGGAGAGTTAGGGAATCAAGGCGAGTGAATTTGCGCTGAATGAGCATGAAATTCAACTTTTTCAAACGACATCTAATTGTACTTTGGCCAGTGGCCAAACCCATAATATTATCTGCTCTTTCAAGAACATTTTCTATCCACGTGATATTTCGCCAATTAATTTTTAAGTAAATGCCACGAATTCATTTGTGACCGAAATTTCCGCTTTAGATTCTTTGGATCACATCATGGGAGACAGAGAGAAATCCTGTGCCTAAGGGAGCAGATGACATTGCCAGGTCCACAGAATCATAATTAATTAGCTGATGATTGAGGCTTAAGTGGTTAGCAGGAAATGTCACTAGACCATTTGGGTGAGGAAAAGGAGCTAATCTTAATTTGATATACTCAAGTAAGATGCTCAAATACTATATATATGGCGTGTCAAAATATTGGATATGAGAAAAGATAAAATAGATCTTGGGATTCACTCCTAAATTAAATTAAAAAAGAAATCGTAAGTAGGTCGGGCTGGAAGAATCGCTGACAAATTCATAAAATGGAGCTCTCTCATCAAGTAATACTTATTGTTAGGCATTGACGAGCATATTCTTTTTAGCTCATTCACAAATATCAACAAAAATATGTAATTAAAGTATCTAGGAGAGTCAAAGGATATTATTAATAGAAATCCTATTTTTATTTTGGCTAACAAAAAAATGTTTAAATTGTAGATATCTTTATTTTCTATTTCCTTTTTCATCTGATTTTTATATTTATTTATTTATTTTAATTTAAGGGGTGAAACCTTTCATGAAGGCTGCACCGTTACTCTCATTTAGAGGAGTAACGTTGCTATCATCTTCTCATTTTCTAAAGTCAAATTCATCACTACTCAAGTAGAGTTGTTAGTGCCATGACATGCAAGTGTCATGCAAGTGGGAAGATGTTGCGCCCAGAAGGAAGTTTCATGAAGACTTTCCCGTGGAAATACAATGGCACTAAGATTTTTCCATGCCCAATTAACCCCACAAGGCCTATCTGTTCAAGAAGACTTTGCTTTTGACCTTCTAAGAGTTGGAGCACTCTCCACCACCGGTATACTCACTAGCAACTAAATTGCAAGATGAGGGTGGCATCGCGTTGATTATTTGTTATATTTTCAAGACAATATGTGACCTTTACATGGTCAACGTGCCTGAAATGTACCGAGACAAAGGGAATGGTATAAATCACGTTACATCTAAAAAAGAATTCAAAATGGGACATCTAAAAAAGAATTCAAAATGGGATTCATAATTAAAAAATAATAAATATGGGAAAAATTATTTACGCTGCTAGCATTTTCTTTTAACATCTTCAAGATTAAAAAGAAATTTTATTTTCAAGCCGAATGCGTCACGGGAGTCTCTGGCCAAAAGTAAAAGTCAAGTAGATCGTGTATTTAAATCTACAGAAAGTTATCCAAATATCGACTATACGCATCATTCAGTACACGAGATTCAATGAATATTCTTCATGCATTTAGCATTTTGCTTGTCTTCTTCCCAACCAACTACTATCCACTGGGCCAGGCCCGGCCCGGCCCGGGTTCACTCTAAGCTTGCTGCTCCAGTTGGGCCGGGCCCGTTCGACGTCCATTGAAGTTTGGGTTCGTCGAGGTGCATAAATTGGCCCCTTTTTGTTGTTCCTTAAGTTGACCGGCTTTTGACTTTTCAACCAACCATTCCCACACTTTTGCTTATCTCGTCCGTCCCAATTTTTTTGGTAGCTACACCACAAATCGCTCGCCTCCACACAATTGAGTTTGTCATCGGAGATTTTTCTTTCTCTCGTCGTTACTTCAAGAAAGAAACAGAGCAACACAAATCATTCCTCTCATCTTCATTGACTTTTTGTTCCATAAAAAATTAGCTAAAAATTAAATCAGAGAATAGTAGGAGACATCATAAGATGATCTCTCTCTCTTAATAACATTAATTGATTTGATTAATTAAATTCTTCTTCTTTTTTTTTTTTGCTTATCTTGTCTGTCCCAATTTTGTTGGTAGCTACACCACAAATGGCTCTCCTCCACACAATTGAGTTTGTCATCGGAGATTTTTCTTTCTCTCGTCGTTATTGCAAGAAAGAAACAGAGCAACACAAATCATTCCTGTCATCTTCATTGAATTTTTGTTCCATAAAAAATTAGTGAAAAATTAAATCGGAGAATAGTAGGAGACATCATAAGATGATCTCTCTCTCTTAATAACTTTAATTGATTTGATTAATTAAATTCTTCCTTTTTGTTGCTTATCTCGTCCGTCCCAATTTTTTTGGTAGCTACACCACAAATCACTTGCCTCCATACATTTGAGTTTGACATCGGAGATTTTTCTTTCTCTCGTCGTTATTTCAAGAAAGAAACAAAGCAACACAAATCATTCCTCTCATCTTCATTGACTTTTTGTTCCATAATAAATTAGCTAAAAATTAAATCAGAGAATAGTAGGAGATATCATAAGATGATCTCTCTCTTAATAAAATTAATTGATGTCATTAATTAAATTCTTCAGTTTTTTTGCTTATCTCGTCCGTCCCAATTTTTTTGGTAGCTACACCGCAAATCGCTCGCCTCCATACAATTGAGTTTGTCATCGGAGATTTTTGTTTCTCTCATCGTTGCTTCAAGAAAGAAACAAAGCAACACAAATCATTCCTCTCATCTTCATTGACTTTTTGTTTCATAAAAAATTAGCTAAAAATAAAATCAGAGAATAGTAGGAGACATCATAAGATGATATCTCTCTTAATAACATTAATTGATTTGATTAATTAAATTCTTCTTTTTTGTTTTTCGCTTATCTTTTCTGTCCCAATTTTTTTGGTAGCTACACCACAAATTGCTCGCCTCCACACAATTGAGTTTGTCGTCGGAGATTTTTCTTTCTCTCGTCGTTACTGCAAGAAAGAAACAGAGCAACACAAATCATTCCTCTGATCTTCATTGAATTTTTGTTCCATAAAAAATTAGCTAAAAATAAAATCAGAGAATAGTAGGAGACATCATAAGATGATATCTCTCTTAATAACATTAATTGATTTGATTAATTAAATTCTTCTTTTTTTTTTGCTTATCTTGTCTGTCCCAATTTTTTTGGTAGCTACACCACAAATGGCTCGCCTCCACACAATTGAGTTTGTCATCGGAGATTTTTCTTTCTCTCGTCGTTACTGCAAGAAAGAAACAGAGCAACACAAATCATTCCTCTCATCTTCATTGAATTTTTGTTCCATAAAAAATTAGCTAAAAATTAAATCAGAGAATAGTAGGAGACATCATAAGATGATCTCTCTCTCTTAATAACATTAATTGATTTGATTAATTAAATTCTCCTTTTTTTGGCTTATCTCGTCCGTCCCAATTTTTTTGGTAGCTACACCACAAATCACTTGCCTCCATACAATTGAGGTTGACATTGGAGATTTTTCTTTCTCTCGTCGTTATTTCAAGAAAGAAACAAAGCAACACAAATTATTCCTCTCATCTTCATTGACTTTTTGTTCCATAAAAAATTAGCTAAAAATTAAATCAGAGAATAGTAGGAGACATCATAAGATGATCTCTCTCTTAATAACATTAATTAATTTGATTAATTAAATTCTTCGTTTTGTTTTTACTAGGGTTTTATGGTTATTAGTGGTAAATGTGCACATGACAACTATAAAAGAAGATTTTATTTTCGATTTCATCATTGGTGGAAATCACAAGTAAATCACGACCCATAAAATTACTAGTGTAAATGAGTTGCGACCATTACGGGTAAAATTACAACTCATGAAGCTAATTCATTACCTACGAGTGCCTCCAACTTTATGATAATTTCAGGTAAATTATGGCTAAAATTGATGTCTTTCAAATCTATACAAATTTCATATTATGATTTATTTCTGATTAATGTTAAGTGGCCCTTTGGTTTGAGTGATAATGAATACTTCTTTAACAAAATCTCATTCCGTATAATCACACTCATAATGATAATTAGTTTTGAGTTGTTTGGACTGTTTTAGCACTTCATTTAGAATCGGATGCCTTTAGGCCTTTTGTTTTTGTTCAAGCCCTAGGCACCAAAGTCTACTCCTTGAGGTCTCCGGCTTCGGATAGCAAGAGGCCTTAGGATCTCAGGTGTTGGGGACTCGAGTTGACCTTGCCCTCCTCACACGGTCAGTGATAGCAAGAGGTGATGGGCTAGGACTGTTCCATGACTTTGGTGGTGGTGGAGCATAATTTTGATGATGGTGGAATTTTATTTAAGGTTGCCAGGTAATTCACTGCCATATTTTTTGAAAGAAATCCTATTATGTGAAGTGTTCCAGCTCCAACAATAGTCTTTCTTCTAAATGAAAAAATCGATGAAGAATTAGAGAAATAAGATATCGCGAGGAGGAGGTTGGAGAAGAGCGGAGATTTTGAGGGAGCACTTTTTGTCGATCAGACAAATGGCTTCCATTGGAAATGCTTTGCTCGAACTCAAAACCCTTACGAACTATCCCGCGGAAGGCAGCGACTTCGACTTCGCCCGCCAGATTTGAAAAGTTTCTTCTCCCTTTTATTTTGTTGTTATCTTTCAATGGGGCTAACCATCTGCACTTTATCTCTTACTTGTACATGATAAATATGGAAGATTCCTACCCATGAACTTGTATATACAAGTAGTGTTGTCCGATACAAATGCTTCAACAAGAAGTAAAGGTCGCATAACTTTGTTTACTCGAGATTTTGAGTAAGACGAATTTGAAAGCCACAATGAGCAGTGATTTTAACCCAATATTTTTATCCAATTCCTTCAGCATCCTTTCTAAAAATGAGTCTTAGTGCTACCTAGTATCACTTCTTCGTCCTCTGTCTAATTAACATGGTCTAATTCATTCTCAGAACTTAAACAAAACCATTTCATCAAGAAAAATATCCTCATGAGAGTTGAGCAGAACATCCCCCGAAGTTTTAAACCAAAACCATTTGGGATGGTGACAGTCCATGCAATTCAAACCATTCAACATCACCGTTCATAGTTTCATATCCCCTTCCGTTAATACAAGTTTAATAACAATACTGAATATTTTTATATAGTCTATAGACTATGTTAAACATGTACAAAAAAATTAAGGACTGTATTAAAAAAATTAAAAATTAAGGACAACATTGTACATTAAATAAAATTTATTAATATATTAAATAAATTAAAATTTTGAGGGTAACAACCATTCGCGTAATCATTCCATATTTTTACTAGTACACTTTAAGTTGTGAATTGAGCACAAAGGTGAGTGTTGAGAATGACCGGGAATAGATGGACGCGCTTGTTGCTCGAGCATCTTTGAATTTTGGCCCATCATTGTCGACGATGATGACACCTGTTTGCCACCTTCCCAAATTTTCTTCTACGAGAATTTCCAGGGTAGTTCGCAACCCATGATCTTTTCTTGACCTCTTCTTCCGATTCTCCGTTGCTCCTCTACGCACGTCGACTGACTTTGACTTATCTGTTGATGAGTCCCCCCAAAAACTTCGTCTTCTTCTATCTTGTGAGATTGGCGGGCCCATTGTTTTGATTCCCAATAGGGGCAACTAGCAAGAGGCTACATCGTCTTCCAAAACATCGCTCATTTGTTTATACTAGCTTTCCGATCTGGTTCAATTCGTGACTTAATAACTGCCATTTTCCTGTAATTTCATTTTGTCTAATATCTTCTTAATTGAAACCCTTTGCAAGTGCACACGCAACAAACATTGTAATGCCAAAAAACTAGCACTTGTTCTTGTCGTTCTTTTATACGAGTAGGAATCATAGAGAAAAATCCCTTCATGTGACAATTTTACCAACATAAGCTACGTGTTTCCACTAAAAGGCGATCCCAAGAAACGATATCCCACAAAATACGAGCTAGCCCCTACCTATAATTGCACCGTTTTAAATTTGTTTTGGAGCAAGTAACATGTGCAATGGATTGAATACAAAAGCCACACAATCCGGCTCGCAAGGGCTAATTGCTTGTCTCTTTCTCTCCGTTTCTCTCCGTCCTTTGTGGCGTTGTCACTTCGGTGATGGTCTGAACTTCTATAGTCGTGGGAGCCACGATAGACATAACACTCCACATTTTCCATGATTGTGGCAATTGTGAACTCTGCAGACCATCGCTTCTCCTCACATGCCTAGACTTTTACACATTTTCCAATCAAATACGAAGACCTTTTTTAAAATTAAGTACCGAACTCTTCAAAATAAAAAATTAACGGTATTAGGTGACGTGGTATTCCATTAAATTTCCATTAGTTGTACACTCAAGACACCAATGTGCCTCATGGAGTATATATGACATGGCAATTTGCCATGTCTAAAATATAGAATGATCGCACAACAAAATGCACTGCTATTATAAATTGTGAGGTGTTTCTCCACTTTTCATATATCCAAATTGTTATTTTCAATAAGGAAAGGTCACGTCTAAAATTTACACCTTTCAAACTTTTACCAATCTTTTCTTTATAGTTTGTTTGTCAATATTGTTAGCTGTTTCCCTAAGAGTATCCCTCATTTCATGTTGAGAAAATTTAATGATCACACGAAAGATATGGCACATAATCAATTGTCGTGCTATGTATAATTAACATAAGAAAATATTAGTTTTCTTATCTTTCATGACTTAATCACATTTGACTTTTGCACATCTTCAGGAAAATATGTGATCTTAACACGTACAGCACACGTGACATTGAACTACTACATAAGGAAAGGCTAAATCATATTACATATGAACATGCAATTTCAAAATTAGAAAAGTTGAGGGACCCTCGGGTACATGGCTCTGGAGCTCGTCTTCGAGAACCTTGGAGGTGTCCTTTTCAAAGCCAATGTCTATAGTTTTGAAAAATTGTTGATGGAAATGGCTAGTAGGAGGAAGAATGGAGATGCAATTTCAAAGTATTCTAGTTAGATTTACTTTCTTTTATGGGTTCATAACCAACTTAGTGTAGGACTAGAATTTCCAATGGAAGAAGTTAGTGAAGAGGAGAGGAAAACAATAAAGAAGATGATAATGGTTGCTTTTTGGTGCATACAATGAAATCCTAATAACCGCCCTTCGATGTGCAAAGTCTTAGAAATGCTCGAAGAAGAAGTAGATAATTTACAAATATCTTACAAGCCACTCTTTTATCCAACAGAAATGTCAAGACGGGATGATGGAACTTGGAACAGCGAAGGCAATGATACTATTATATCCACTCCATCAACTGGTGCAATAACTTGCGAAGGTTCTCCTCTTGAGTATACTAGCACTAATATTACACAAGTACAGAGACGTATCAAAATCATTTGATCCTATCACATATGTGGCAAATTGAAACATGGCATTGATGTTTCATGTGTAACTCCCCTTTCTTGGCCATCATCATATTGTAGATGTTTACGACTATATTTATGGATCTTAATTAGGCCGGATTTGTCCTTTAGCAATATCATATTAAAAATGTCATTGGTTGTCATTTGGATTCTTGGATCCAATATAAAATCTTATTATGACTTTTAGGATAATTCTATGAAGAGCGAGTCTGGGTTTCAAAGTCTTTGCTTAAAAATCTAGCTAGCACCCAATCCACTATATGCGTGGCTTGATAGCACTCCATCGATCCCTACGTACACGTTGCTTCATGGTGTGCCAATTATCGCTACGAATAATGTTAGAAAATGATGGACAAAGAGAGATAATAAATAACTTTGATTTAAAGGCGAGGAAGTGCGAGATAGTTAACTAAACAATAAATAGTGGAGACTTTAAAATTTTGTAAAAGTTGAATCAAAGAGTATTGGGAGAGATCATCTCTCCCTTAACAAAGATAATACATATGATTAATTAAATTCTTACTATAATTATTAGGTTGCTAAAGTTATGTTATTGGTAAATGTCCTCTTAAAAAATGATATTAGTTTTCCTTTTAAGATTCATTGTCTAAGGCTATTGCATCACGACTAAATTTTATTCGGGAAAATATATGTCATCTTTATTAAAATTAGGTTTAAGTATTTTGCTCAAGTTTAAATTCATTTCATGTGCAAATAAGTATTTTCCTGTTCAGTTTTCAAGATCGTGTTGACTATTCCAAACATTTCCTATTATTATTTTTAAGCAGCACAACACTCTTTCTATCAAAATGAATGAATTAGAAATAATCGAGGGCAAAGAAGGTCCCAATTTAAGCATGGATGTGAAATTTTACGATTTTTGTGAATTTAATTTTGTCACTTTTAAGGTTGAGCTTTTTCAGCAGGTGAATGTGCTTCGTTTCCCGAAGCCCAATAATCATATGCGTTTCGTCAAAGTATTGGACTAATAGTCAGATAACTTCATTTTGTATTTTTTAATTCAGAAGGAAAAAAATTATAAAATAGTGAGTTTCATCATTTACAATCTCTGTTTTTTTTTTTGGGAGGGAAGATACAATTTCTCTGTTTTTGGCCTCCAAAAATTGTAAAGAACATTTATAACAGGTTCCTTAATTTGGGATACAATGGTAAATAATGAAAAGTTTAGGGGACCAAGTCCAAGATAATGGAAAGATGCGTCCATGGATGCAAAAAATCACCTGGCTAGTGTTTCACGGCACTCCATCGATCATCACATTCTTAGTCTGATTTCGATTCTCGTTTATCGTTCTCTGTCGTCATCTTATTGAGGTCTCTCCCCTCTTACAAATTCCATCTCCCCTCCCTTTTATTGTGCGATAGTTTCCAGAATTGCAGTCAAAATCGACACTTGCGCGGGGATGCCGTTGGAGCCGTGGGCGTATCCCACAAACCAGCACGCTGCCAGATGGATCTCCGGCGAGGCTCGCCCCTCGAGCTTTCACCTCAGCTGCTTGAATGCCCTTGTGATCGGCTCGATCCCTAGCTTCGTCAACCTCAACCAAAGCGGCGGCGAGAACCTGCACGTCCAAGTCGCTCCAGTGAATGCTTCCACGCCCGTTTGGTAGGAGTGAGGACTATCAAAGTGTGTTTCACGTTTGAGGTAATAGTTTGGTTGATGATTAAGGCTTTTAAGAATTGTGTCGATGAGGCCTGTAAGAAGATGAATAAAAGCAAAGAGATTGAAGAACTCGAGAATGGAGAGAATATTTTTATGTATTCTATTGTCTTCAATGAAAATGAATTGATGTACATCTTCAGCAATTATAATACAAGAGTAAGAGTAAATAAGGAAATTAATGATCCTACAAATCAATCTATTCTAGATCTAATCTTAATTGATCTGTACAAATCGGATTAGAATCAATCAAATATTTTGTCAAGATGCGTATCTTCCAACACTCCCCCTCAAGCTGGTGGCTTGTATATGTCTAAAACACCTAGCTTGTTAGATATGCGTGATGTCTTTGACATAGAGGTTTGGTGAAGATGTCTGCAGGCTGTTCTATTGTCCCAATTCCTCTTGCTTCAATGACTCCTTCTAAGATCTTGTCTCGTGTAAAGTGGCAGTCTACCTCTATATGATTGGTTCTTTCATGCACTATGGGGTTTGCTACAAGTTTCAAAGCTGCATCATTGTCACGGAATAGCTTTGTTGCCCCTTGTACCTGTATTCCAAGATCCTTAAGAAGACCCCGAATCCATACTATCTGACAAGTGGTTTTGGCCATAGCTCGATACTCCACTTCAGCTGACGATAGAGAAACAGTGGGCTGTTTTTTAGTCTTCCAAGAGAGTAAAGAATCTCCTAATTTGATGCAATATCCAGTGACAGATCTTTGACTCATGGGACAAGTTGCATTGTCTGCATCACAATATGCTATCATCTCCATGTTGCATTTTCTGAACAAGAGTATTCCAAGACTTGGACACTTCTTCAAATATTTCATGACTTTAAATGCAGCATTCAGATGTGACTGCTTCGGACTATGCATGAACTGACTAAGAGTCTGCACTGTATAAGAGATGTCAGGCCTGGTCACTGTTAGGTATATGAGCTTTCCGACAAGCCTTTGATAGCTTGAAGGATCTTCCAAAATGAAGTCATCTTCTTGAGAAGTTCCCTTATCATAATCTGCGGTTGTCAATTTAGTGTTCTGTTCAATGGGAATAACAGCTGGCTTGCAACCTGACAAACCTGTTTCTGAAATAATCTCAAATATGAATTTTCGCTAACTAAGAGAAATCCCTTGTTCAGAACGGGCAATTTCAATGCCAAGAAAGTACTTAGGCGCTCCTAAGTCTTTAATGTGAAAAATTGCATGCATATACTTCTTAAAATCTCCTATGGCAGTCTCACCATTTCCCATAATGAGAATATCATCAACATATATCATCAAATAGATGAATGACATACCTTCAGTCCACATGAATAAGGCATAATCATGTCCAGATTGTTGGAAGCCTGCTATTGTAAGAGCGCTTGTAAATTTGGCATACCATTGCCTAGAAGCTTGTTTCAACCCATAAAGGAATTTTCGGAGGTGACACACTTTCTTCTCTAGGGGTGAACATGGTCCGGGTTGGTCCGGGCCACCCCTAACCCTAGGACCAACCCGTACAATGCCGGACCTCACTTTTTAGGACCGAAGACCGACCCTATTGAGCCTGGGACCAAGGACCGGACCGACCCAATGGGTTCGGTCCGGTTCCAGGGTCAACCCAGGACCGATCGATAATTTTTTTTCGTCTTATTTTTTATACTTCCTAAAAAAGCAAACCTACAAATTCAAATTACACATCCATCAACAATGCGGCATTGTGCAACTAAACTATAAATAAAAATACATATTTAGCAAATTTAAGATGACACAATAATAGAAATTTCGTAGCTGCTAACCACTTATCGAGATATGGGACAAGATGGAAAGTTCTTGTAATCATCTATCTTTAATATTCATAACACCATATGCAATAGTGTTTTCCTACATTTGATCATGTAAAGTCCACTCAACTAAAAAATGAGCTTCACACCACTTGACTAGCAAATCACCGTGGTAACTGCAGTACTACTATACTCTTCAAAAACTTCTACCATTTGACAAAATTGAAAAAGCAAAATGCAGCTGAAATTCATTGGTAAAATACAACTAAACCATAAAAAGTTCAAAATACTTAATATAAACCATGAATATATAACTTCACATCTTATTAATTCACTTGAACTTCTAAAAACCTAAAAACAAAACAAACGACTCATAATTAATACTCAACAAAAGTTTTAAATTGAAATTACTATTAGTGCTATTGATAGAACATCTTAATATAATATAATATGACAAACATTTTACTTAGGTTTGGATATATAAAAAAATTATAAATAATATAATATATAGGGTGGGTGCAGGGTTGGACCAACCCAAAACTCTTAGGACCGATAACCAACCCACACAGTGTTGGTCCTCGAATTTCAGGACCAAGGACCGACCCAGTCCCCTTAGGAACCGGACCAGGACCGGCAGGGTTGGACTGGTCTAGGGTCGGTCCAGGGTCGACCCTAGACCGCTGCTCACCCCTATTCTTATCCCCCTGTCTACGTAATCCCTAAGGAACGTCCATATAAATTTCTTCATCTAAATCTCCATAGAGGAAGGTGTTGTGAACGTCCATCTGGTGTAAGGACTAGTCACGAACAGCTGCAACTATCAAAAATGAATGTACTGTAACGTCTTTGGCGACAGGTGAGAATGTTTCGTGATAATCGAACCCTTCTCGCTGAGTGAAGCCTTTGGCAACCAAGCATGCCTTGAATCTTTCAACGGAGCCATCAGCTGGGTATTTGATCTTGTACACCCATTTACAGCCAATTGGTTTACAATTTGGCGGCAATGTGACAAGATCCCAGGTCTTATTGTCAATCAAGGCCTGTAATTCTGCTTCCATGGCCTTCTGCCATCTTGGATCAGCAAATGCTTCATTATAGCTAGTAGGTTCCTTATCCTCTGATAATCTACTGATACAGCATCTATGTTCTGATGACAAATTATGGAAGGAAACATAGGATGAAACTGGATATTTGATACCTGGTGAATTGAGAGCAGAACATACATAATCTTTGGTCCAGGTAAGAGGTCGTGTAGCTCGACCAAAACGTCGTGGAGGATCTACTCTCGGAGGTGAAGATGTTGTTTCCCTGGCTGAAGCAGGAAAGGTTTCTTCCATTTCTTCATTAGTAGAAAATCTGCAAGTGAATTCCCTGAGACATTTTCTAGAACTTGATCCTCATCAGAAATAGGTCCTGCTACTGAAGGATTCATTTGCACATAATGATTATGAGTAGATAATGCTAATGGGATATAATTAAGATCCGGATCATCTAACACAGGGCGACAGGGAATGGTCACTGTACCGGATTCTTCATGTGATAGTGTTTTTTCATTGAAAGGAAAGACATTTTCATGAAATAAAACATCTCTACTTACAAAGAATTCCTTTGTAGATAGCTCCATGACTCTATATCCCTTCTGAAGGTTAGGATACCCCATGAATACGCAACAGCGTGCACAAGGATCTAGTTTGTCTCGAGGGCGCATTATAGTTGCATAATAGAGACACCCAAAGACTTTGAGGTGTGTCTGCTCTGGTGCCTTGCTAAATAATACTTCAAAAGGTGCTTCCCATTTATTACGTGAGTAGGCATTCTGTTGATAAGATAAGTTGTTGTAACAACACATTCTCCTCAATATTCATCTAGAATTGCTGCTTGAAATTTCAGAGCTCTAGCAACTTCCAGAAGATGCTTGTGTTTGCCCTCAACTACCCCCATTCTATTGTGGGGTGTATACACAAGAGCTTTCATGTTGAATTCCATGAGATGAAAATAATGAGATGCGATCATGGCTGAAGAACTCCCTTCTATTATCAGTTCAGATCCTTTTAATAGACTTTCCGAATTGATTTTTTGAAAGAGTAATAAATGTCTTCAAATGAGAATAAGCCTAGCCTTTAGACTGCATTAAGAAAATCCATGTTGCACGAGAGCAATCATCTACTATGGTGAGAAAATAACGAGACCCATCATGATTCGCTGTATGATGAGGTCCCCAGATTTCCACATGAATCAATGATAAAATTTCATTTGTACGAGTATTCCCTAAATGAAATGGATTATGTGACCGTTTGGCAAAGGGGCATATGGAGCATTGTGCATAAGGAAAGAAAATACTATGGCCCATTCTTAAGTGCATAATAAAATTCTTTTCTTTGGTAGTCAAATTACAAAATGATGTCTTATTGAAAGATGCACTAGAAAAATTGAAATTACTTGGAAAATGTGTCTGGAAATAAAGGCCTTCAGAAAGACTATCCAAGCCCATTAGTCTACCACTCGAAAGGGCCTGAAAAAAGCATGTGTTAGCATCAAAGAATACCCGGCATGAATTCTCCTTTCATACTCTTGAGATAGAAATAAGATTAAACTGGAATTTCGGGACATAAAGAACATTCTCAAGTATAATTTGAGGACTAAGCTTTACTGGTCCTGTCACATTCACATGTATGACATTTCCGTTGGGTAATTGCAACGGTGACAAGAAAAATTAATGCCTCATTCAGACTTGTAAAAGATCCCTTATCACAAATAATGTGATCGCTAGCACCTAAATCAATAATCCATGCCTTTCTTGAAATCGAATTAATGAGGCAATGTGAGATACCTGAAAAAACTTCCTCCTTTGTTTGAGATTTCCAATTTCTATAGAGCATGCATCAATTGTTGATATTGACCATAAGAGATAGGTTGGTCAATACTTTGGCCGGTAGGTCCAGTCACTTGATAGGCAGTTGATTTTTTTTCTCCTTTTCTTCGGACCTTCCATGTAATTTCCAACAGTTGTCAATCATATGGTTAGAACGTTTGCAATAATCGCAAAACATTTTACCCTTTGCCTTAAAATTCGGTCGGAAATTCTTTGATGACGTGGCAAATATCTGGCTGTCCACTCCTTTAGTCGCAGAATCATATCCACTGTCGGATCCATTCGCGCCTTCAGGGCCAAGAAGACCGTCCAATCCGCGTGCACGATCCGGCCCGTCCGATCCACGCCCACGATCTGGCCCATCCGATTCACGGATTAGATCCCGGCCTTTGATGCCGTCTCTTTTAAAGGAGCGAGCGACATCTCCTCCTCCAAACCCTAATCCGCCTCTTCTGTCTCTCTCTCAATTAGGGTTTTCACGGATCTGTCTCTTCGTTCACCGCGGGTTGCGAGAGCGATGCTGTCGCCATTCCTTGCATGCTCCGACGACGCGAGATGTTGGCTCTCATCCTGCACAGCCAACTAGTAGATCCATCCGATCGGAGGGACAGGGTCCATGGCCAAGATCTGTGAACGAAAGGTAAAGTAAGTCTCGTTCAAAATCAATAAGAAACGCGTAGCCTTTTCCCTTTCTTTGATCGAACAATATTGCTGTAAAGTGGATTATGGTCCCTCGAGCTTTTCCTCGACGACTTCCAGTTCGTTTCACAAAGACGATAGCTTGTTGAAACAAGCCATGACCATCATGTTCCCCTGTTTTAAATTGCTCGTTCTTGCATGAGCGAAATTTTTTTGGCACAGTTGAGTTTGCCGTACATTTCTTTTATATTCTCCCACATCCTTTGAGCGTCTTCTGTGGGTGGAAGTCCAGCTGCGACCTCTGGGGAGATGCAGTTGCCAATCTAGGTTTGAACGAGCTGATTGCATTTCCTCCAGAGTCGCGCCAGGCACTCGTCCAAAAGAACAGCGATGGTCCCGTTGATGAATCCATCCTTGTCCTTAGTCACTAGCGCTCATCAGAATTCCTGCGACCACCTGGAGTAGTTTTCATGCCCGGTAAGTTGCTAGCTGATTAACTTTAGTTCAGGTCCGTCGGCGGTGGAAACGAACAGGGGGTCGCCGGATTCTAGCCATCCGGTGAAAATCGATCCTAGAAATGGCAAAAATCCAAGTGAGAAACTCGGGTAGGGATTTGCTCCCATACCCGGATTCGAACCGGCTCCATGACCCGCATCCGTTGGCCCCGTATTTGCTCCACCCGACCCGTTGCTCACGCTTGCCCTGCTTATGGTTGGTGGGCTACCAGCGGGTTGGCCAGAGGCCCATGGCCCTTAAACTCCCGGTGATGATGTATTTGGCTAGGCCCAAACAACCATGGGTTGGGCTGCATCTGAAACAGCGGCCACTTGTAAGGATGGCCCACTATTAGTTGGCCCGGAATGGGCTGAACCGAGTAGGGTTGCCCCAGAATTGACTGAGCCAGAGGATTATAACTTTCTTGAATTCGAACAAGTTGTTCGTGAGATCTGGCGGCGTCTCCAGCAGAGTTAGTGTCCCGGCTTTCTGTAGTTTGCACGGGATTTTCATCCTGCGAATGCTCATTAGAGACTGAAGGTAAGTTATTTGTCATGGTAGAAAAAAATACTAAGATGTCAATTTTGTGCAGGATTGACGATCTCGACAGAAGGAACGAAGAGAAGGCATTTGGAGCTCTCGACAGAGGACGAGATAAAAAAAGGCAGATAAGAGTTTTGAAGATCTCGACGAAGGACGAGATAAAGAAAGCGGAAGCAAATCAGAACTTCATTACTGCTTTGATACCATGTAAGAAGATGAAGAAAAGCAGAGAGATTGAAGAACTGGAGAATGGAGAGAATATTTTTATGTATTCTATTGTCTTCAATGAAAATGAATTGATGTACATATTTAGCAATTATAATACAAGAGTAAGAGTAAACAAGGAAATTAATGATCCCACAAATCAATCTATTCTAGATCTAATCTTAATTGATCTGTACAAATTGGATTAGAATCAATCAAATACTCTGTCAAGCTGCGTATCTTCCAACAAGGCCAACACCTTGCTAGTGTTTGCAAGTCCGATGAACAAGATATGCGACGAGTCGAACTGGTGTGGGAAGAGATTCAAAGATGTTATGTAAAAAATAGAGACGTTTGGAGACAATGTGTTGACACATATATTTTGATGATTCGTTTAATTATTCATTATATAGAAAAATTGGGGATCAACCTCGACCCCTAACAAAAATATCTTTTTGTAAAATTGAACTTAATTGGATTAAATAAACTACGCCCGCAAGTGAAGCAAAATTCGGCCAAGAAGCGCGCATGGCAGAAAATCACGAGGAGAAGGGGCTTATTGAGCTATAATTAAGTGAAATCAGCCTGTTAGAGTTTGATTAGTGAAAGGCCTTGGACCCAGAGTGTGCTTAAGATCTGCGGAAGGTTATACAGATGTCGACTGTACATACCATTCTGTATACAAGATTTAATTAATATTCTTCTTCTTTTTTTTCCTTTTTGGTCAGAAAATTAATATTCTTCGTGCATTTAGCATTTCGCTTGTTCTTTCCAATCCACTGGGCCAGGCCGGGCCGGTCCCCGCCCCATGTTCTCTATCAGCTGGTAGCGTCGGGGTGGGCCTGAGGTCGATGGACGTTTAGGTACGTCACAGTGCATAAATTGGCATCTTTGTTCTTGTGCCGTACGTTGACCGGCTTTCGACTTTTGAGCGGACCAATCCCAATCTTTTCCATCTCTGACAAGTCCCATTTTTGTGGTCGCGACACCCCAAATCACTCGCCTCCACACAATTGAGTTCGTAGTCGGAGATTTTTCCTTCTCCCGTTGTTGCTTCAAGAAAGAAACAGGGCAACACAAACCACTCCTTGCTCGTTATCTTAATACAAAGTGTCATACGCCTCTGTCGTCGGAGACTGCTCCTCTCATCTTCATCTTTCTTTCCGTCTCCACACTAAATCCTCTGATTTCGCTCAGTTGATTCGTGCTCTCTCCCATTACATAAGCCATGCACGAAGATCAACTACTTCTTGCTCTTTTTCTTCTACTTCTATCTCAATCTTTTAGTATCACCATAGAAGATAATCGGTGCACCACCTCTTGTGGGGAGATTGCAAACATAAGCTATCCATTTCGACTGAGAGGTGACTCGAAGATCTGCGGCAACCCTAACTATGAGTTAGCTTGCATAAATAACCGCACTGTTCTTGATTTTGACTCGGCAAAGTATCATGTACGTTCCATCAACTACACCGACTACACGATTTGGGTTGCTGACATCAGGCTGCAAAGGGGTAATTGCTCATCTCTTCCTCTACGCTCTTTCTCATGCCACAGCTTCAGTCTCCAATCGAATTCATATGACTGCGGGGCATACGAGTTCTATGGTCGAGAGTTATCAAAGACTGTTTCAATCGTGAACTGCCAAAAGGCTGTTGCTTCTCAATTTTACCTTGATGTTCTGCGCTGCCTTGATGGGGTTCAATTATCGAATTTTTCTAGTACAAGAGGGCGATTGTACGCCATGGTTGATGCGAATGTCTCAAACGTGGAAATCACATGCACTATAGAGCTTATGGCAATGATACCTGGGTGGGTTGATGGCGATGATCTTCGTTCCTATGCCCAAATCCACGAACAGATGGTTTATGGATTTGAACTTTCATGGCTTCCAATTGCCGCTGAGATGCATTGCAAACATCATTATTATTGGGACATCAGCAACAAGCACAAGCACCAAATTCAGTGTGGACCCAAAAGTAAGAACTTTTGATTTTGTTCAGTTTTCTCAAATAAATGAAACTTTGTGAGGACATACCAGCTCAAAACCTGTAAAATTTCATCTACACGTAAAATTAGGCTCTAGTCATCTGTATATTTTTTCAGAGCCCCTGTGATTTGAAAATGCTCACTAAGATCAAGTAGTTCGTTAAATGCTGTTGTGGCTTTTTTTTTTTCTCACGTGTAACAATAAATAAATTTTCATTCATTTGTTTATTTCTTTAATTTAAATTCTGCCAACAAATTTGAGTAGTTTGAAGCAACATTCTCAGTGCTTGATTATGACCTAGACAAGTGTCGTGGGCATATGGTTCGGTGGCGAGGACGGTAGGGTGGGGATGCCCGAGTCCGGGGACCAAAACCCCGGCAGAAGCGGAGCATAAAACGGTGTACTCTGAAAAAATTGTCTTCCACTTGTCACAAATCAATCTCTTTTGCAGGAAATATTTTCGTCGATATCATCTTGACTATCTACTCGTATGGTGTGGCCCTTACGTACTATGGCATCGGTAACATTGCTTTAATCCTCTCATTATGAGTTGATTTAATTATTCTAAATGACAACAATTTAACACACCCCCAATTCTCTTGCGTTTCCGCAAAACACAGTGGGATTCATCGTTGTGAAATTCATCTTGGGAGCCCCATGTGTGATGATGTTGCTTATATGCAAATGGAGGAGAAGACACTTAGCAATGGATCAAAATGTTGAAGAATTTTTGCAATCTAACAATAACTTCTTACCGATAAGATACTCTTACTCAGAGATCAAGAAAATCACAGGCAATCTTAAGGACAAACTAGGTGAGGGAGGGTATGGTTCTGTGTTCAAAGGAAGACTCCGCAGTGGCCATGAGGTGGCGGTAAAGATTCTAAAGAAGGGGAAAGCGAATGGGCAAGACTTCATCAGCGAAATAGCTACCATAGGAAGAATTTATCATGTTAATGTGGTTGGACTGATTGGTTTTTGCTTTGAGGGCTCAAAACAAGCACTTGTCTATGATTTCATGCTCAATGGATCTTTGGATAAGCACATTTTCTCACGAGGACAGGGGACTTGTCTTGATTGCAAGGAAGTGTACAAGATTGCTCTCGGAGTGGCTAGAGGGATTGGGTATCTTCATCGAGGATGCGATGTGCAAATTCTACACTTCGATATTAAGCCTCACAATATTCTTCTTGACAAGGATTTAACTCCAAAAGTTTCTGACTTTGGGCTGGCAAGATTGTACTCCCCGGACCACAACACCGTGTCTTTAACTGCCGCAAGAGGAACCTTGGGATACATGGCTCCAGAGTTGGTCTATAAGAACATTGGGAGTATCTCTTACAAAGCTGATGTCTATAGTTTTGGCAAATTGTTAATGGAAATGGCCAATAGGAGGAAGAATGTAGACAGGGTTACAGACTATTCTAGTGATACTTACTTTCCTTTATGGGTTCATGACCAACTTAATAAGGGATTGAATGTTCCAATGGAAGAGGTTAGCGAGGAGGATAAGAAAATAGTAAAGAAGATGATAATAGTTGCTCTTTGGTGCATACAATTTAATCCCAGTGATCGCCCTTCGATGCATAAAGTTTTGGAAATGCTCGAAGGAGAAGCAGACGATATACAAGTACCTCCCAAGCCACTCTTTTATCCAATGGAAATGTCAACAAGGGATGATGAAACTTGGGCTGATGAAGGCAATGATACTATATCTACTTCGTCAATTAGTGCAACAACTTATGAAGCTTCGCATCTTGAGCACACTAGTACTACGGATCGTATTGATTATGTAGGTCTCCTTTTATGACCATTAGATTCTAGACTCTTATAACTATGTTTATAAATCTTAATTTCGATTGTATTTCAGTGTAGTCCTACGAGGAGTGAGTTTGGATTTTGGAGTCTTTGTTTTAAAATCCCAACTAGCACAGAACTCATGCTACGCATGGCTCCACGGCACGCCAATTGTTGCCATGCATAACACTGAAAAAGGACGAATGGAGAGAGACAGATAAAATTTTAGGAGAGACAATAAATGAAAACTTCGATCCTCTTTTTCTTTTCTTTTTGGGGGGGGGGGGTGGTGGCGGGTTGGGAGTGAGAGGCGGTTAACTAAACAATAGATGGTGGGGACTTCAAATTCTTGTTTCTTCTATGAGTTTGCGAAGGTTAATTAAGCTTCATTTGTTTCGTGGATGACATGATATTTAAAGAAAATATTTTTTAATAATTCATTTCTTAAGAAAATGACAATATTTATTCATATTTATTTTTTATTTTCTTTTTCTCTTTCCTTCGCCAATCGCCAGCCACGGCGATGGTTGAAGATCGGCCATGGGTGAGGAACAAGCTCACCCAAGGGTGGCGAGGCTCAAACTCCCCGATTTCAACAAGTCAAGCTGAGCTAGCCTTGGGTGAGTTTGAGCTCGCCAAAGACCAACGAGGTCAAGCCCTGCTAGATTGGCAAGCCAACACCTTGCTAGAGATCGATGAGGCCTAGCCTCACCAAATTAGCGAGCTCGAGCCTCACTAGCCTTGGGCAAGCTCATCCCTCGCTTGCGAAATAAGGTCGGTCTTCGGCCATTTCTGTGGTTGACAACAAGCCAAAGAAGAAGAAAAAAGAAAAAAAAATAATTAAAAATTCTATTTTAAAAAATAAAAAAAATTATTAAAAGGAGTGCATGAAGGAGAACGTGCTTGGTCTTGGTTAATAGAAAGGGGATGGAAAATGATTTCGAAATCATTTTCTCACTTTTGAAACACGACAAAAAATGTTTTTCTTAATTAGCTTTTTTTCTTTAATCCAAACGACAGAAAATCTAGAAAACTTTTTCCTAGAAGTCAAGTCTTGGTTAGTCAAGTTAATTTTTTTTCTTAATACGGGAAGAAGAGATTTCTCTATTTTTGGCATAAAAATTCCAAAACAATAATAGAAAGATGCCTTGCTATTGCAATACTAATCAACACTCACATGTGGTGGGAATGTTGCATGGTCTTGGACTTCTCTCACTCCTAAAAGCCCAAAAGCTAGCTCAAATGGTGAAATTTTTCCTCACTTATAAACTAATTACCAGCCACTTTCACTAATCCTAACAATCTCCCTCTCACATATCAGACCCTAGGTCATAGTAGCAACAACTCGTATGTCCAATGTGACCATTAGGTATAAAGTTATTGGTAAGCTAGGTTCTTACATTAGTTTCGGGTGATCTTAGATTTCTCTCACCTCCCAAAAACTAGCTAAAAGGTGAGACTTCCCTTATATTTATAAACTAACTACTAACTTCTTTCAACCACCGATATGATATAACCCCAACAAGAAAGGTGAAGACAAAGTCAAAGAAGAAGGCGATAAGCGATGGAGGCGAAGTAGTGACGACACGGTGTGGCACGTGCATGACGGGGACGCCGTGGAGCTGTAGGCACATCTCGCAAACTAGCGCATCGCCATGTGGATCACTGGCGAGGCTTGCCCTACAAGCTTTCACTCTAGCTACTTGAGTGCCACCCCAAGTAGCCCGATCCCTGGCTTTGTCAACCTCAACCAAAGCATTGGGAGAGCCAGTACGCTCACGCTGCTCCGCGAATGCTTTCGCGTCGTCCGACTATTGTGTTGTGGTTGATGATCGAAGATCAACTCCTTTTCCTTCTTCTACCTCAGTCTTTTAGTATTGTTGTTGTAAATAATCGGTGCACCACTTCTTACAATGAGATCATGAACATAAGTTACACATTTTGGCTGAAGAGCGATCTAAAAGTTTGCGGTGACCCTAACTATGAGTGAACTTGCATAATTAGTCACACCATTTTTGAATTGTACTCGGGCAAATACTCTATGCGATGCATCAACTATACCAACTACATCATTAGGGTGGCCTAAAAAAAAAAAAATTACATATACAACGATTATAATTTGTACACGTGACTTTTTATAATCGAAAAGGGAAATTCGAAAATATGAAAAGTAGAGAAAGTCCTCGCACATTCTAGGCATCTTCTACCTCAGTCTATCCTTTGCGCATTTAGCATTTTTTCCTTTTCCCTTTGTGCTTGTGCCTGAAGTTTTCCTTTGCGCTCGTCTCGTATGTTGACCGGCGTTTGACTTTTCAGGCGACCAATCCCAATCTTTTCCTTCTCTCACATGTCCCATTTAGTGGTCGCTACATCCCAAATCACTCACTTCCACACAAATTAGTTTCGTAGTCAGAGATTTTTCCTTCTCTCCCTCTTTATCTCAAGAAACAAAGCAACTGAAGTTATTCCTCTCCATCTTCATCTATCTCTTTCACATTTCCACACTAAACCATAGATTTTCCTACTTGATTCGTGTTCTCTTCTATTGCCTTACCAATGCCCAAAGATCAACTCATTTTTCTTCTCTTTCTTCTTTTATATCGGTCTTTTAGCATCGACTTCTAAAATAATTAGTGCACCAATTCTTGTGGCTAGGTCACAAACATAAGGTATCCATTTCGGCCGAGAGGCAATCCGGAAGCCTGCGTTGACCCTAACTATGAGCTAGCCTACTTAAATAATCAAACCATTTTGAATTTGTATTCGAGTAAGTATTATCTACAACATCAACTATACCAACTACACGACTAGGGTTGCCGATGTAGGGATGACAAAGGGCAATTGTTCGCCTCTTTCTCTCCGCTTAGTCATGCCACAACTTCAGCAAACATGATCCGTATAGTTGCGGTGGATACAAGTTATACGGATTCTTTGGTCAAGAGTCATACAAGACCGTTTCGATCATGAATTGCACAAGGGCCGTTGCTTCTTGGTTTTACATTGACGCTTTGCCATGCCTTGATGGGATTGAATTTTCCAATTTTTCTAGTACAAGAAGGTGATTATACGTGATGATCAATGTGAATGCCTCGAATGTGGAAACTGCTTGCACTATAGAGCTTCTGCCAATGATGCCATGAGGGGCTGATGGCAATAATCTTCGGTCCTATGCCCAAATCCATGAACAGATGGCTTATGATTTGAGCTTTCATGGCTTCTAGTGGCGGGTAAGATGTATTGCCAACGTCATTTTGGGCGGGACTCAGCGGCAAATGCCAAATTTGGTGCGGACCCAAGAAAGGTAAGAAATTTTGAATTTGTTCAGTTTTCTTAACCAAAAAAAATAAAATTGTGAGGATATATCTGGTTAAAATCTTTGAAATTTGATCTAAACTAGAAATTGAGCTTGGTCATATGTATATCTTTTCACAGCCCATGTAATTTGAAATACCCATTAAGATCAAATAGTTTTGGTAAATGATGTGGTTATCTTATACGTATAATAATAAATTCATTTTTATTTATTTAATTCGAATTCAACCAAATGTTAGTGAATCGAACCAATAAACTAACTGCTTGATTTTGGTCTAAATAAGCGTCTTTTGAATTTTTTTAACTTTCACTTGTTACATATTCTCTCTTTTGCAGGAATTTCCGGCTATTTGTTTTTTGCAGGAATTTTCGGCTGGGTATTCTTACTCTATGTCATTGGTAAAATTTACAACAATCTTCTCATTATGAATTGATTTGATGTTTCTATATGCAAACAATTTAACACACCCACAATTTTCTAACGTAGCTGTGAAATTCATCTTGGGAGCCCCCATGGGTGATGATTTTGCTAATACGCAAATGGATGGGAAGACACTTGGCAATGGATCAAAACGTTGAAGAATGTTTGCAAACCAATAATAATTTCTTGCCGATAAGGTACTCTTTCTTGGACATTAAGAAATCACGGGCGGCCTTAAGGAAAAACTAGGTGAGGGAGGGTATAGTTTTGTTTATAAAGGAAGACTCCAAAGCGGTAATGAAGTGGATCTCAAGATTCTGAAGAAGGGGAAATCGAACAGATAGGACTTCATTAGCAAGGTGGCCACCATAGGAAGAATTCATCATGTTAATGTGGTTAGACTCATTGGTTATTACTTCGAAGGCTTGAAACAAGCTCTTCTCTACAATTTCATGCACAGTGGATCCTTGGATAAGTACATTTTCACACGAGAAGAGGAGAATTCTCTTGTTTACAAGGAAGTGTACAAGATTGCTCTCGGAGTGGCTAGAGGGATCAAGTATCTTCATCGAGGATGCGATATACAAACTCTACACTTTGATGTTGAGCCTCACAACATTCTTATGGATAGGGATTTCATCCCAAAAGTTTCTGAATTTGGGCTTGCTAGATTGTATCTAATGGACTACAACACCATGACTCTAACTACTGCAAGAGGAACCTTGGGATACATGGCTCCAGAGTTGGTCTTCAAGAACCTTGGGGGCATTTCTTACAAAGCTTATGTCTATAGTTTCGACAAATTGCTTATGGAAATGGCTAATGGGAGAAAGAATTGGGACGCGGTTGCAGAGTGTTCTAGTCAAACTTACTTTCCTTTATTGGTTCATGACCAACTTAGTGAAGGAATGGACGTTCTGATGGAAGAAGCAAGCAAGGAGAATAGGAGAATAATAAAGAAGGTGATAATAGTTGCTCTTTGGTGCATATGATTAAATCCTAGCAAATGTCCTTCGATGCACAAAGTCTTGGAAATGCCTGAAGGAGAGGTAGATGATCTACAAATTCATCCTAAGCCACTCTTTTATCCAATAGAAATGTCAACAAGGGATGATGAAACTTGGACTGACAATGGCAGAGATACTATATTCACTTCATCTACTAGTGAAATAACTTATGAAGTTTATCATTTTGAGCATATTAGCACTTGTATTACACAGGTATAGTCACATACCAAAATCATTTGATCTCGTGACATATGTGGCAGAATGAAATGTGGTATTGATGATGTTTCACATGTAGCTCCCTCTCTTGGCCATCACCATATTGTGTATGTAATATATATCTTAATGACGCCCGTATCATGCTTTAGCATTATCAGTTGAAGATGTCATTGGTTATATAATGTGAATTTCCGGATCCAATAGAAAATCTAGTGAGGACTTTCAGCATAGTGCTATGAGGTGCGAGTTTAGGTTCTGAAGCCTATGCTTAAGAATCTAGTTAGCACATAACCTGCTTTAGGAATAATGTTAAAAAATGACGGATGGAGAGATAATAAAGGATTTGATTTAAAGGAAGGAGAGTACAAGACATAATCAAGAATTTCGGTTTAAAGAAAGAAGAGTATGAGACAGTTACCTTGATAATAAATGGTGGAGACTTCAATTGATTACGTAAAAACTGAACCAAAAATAGTGGGAGATATCAAAAAATGATATCCCTAAATGATAATAATACATGAGATTTAAATTCTTATTTTGTTTATTAGGTTAATCATTAGGAGGTGAGGAGTTCCATTCTCCAGATTCTTGGGATTGGGGTGGGCACACATGAGTGAAGGAGTAGAATTTCACAACCCACGCATAGCGCGCGCGCGCGCACACACACACAAAATATTGGGAGATATGACAAAATATTGGGAGATATGACAAGATGATCTCTCCCTGAAACATTGGGAGATATGACAAAATATTGGGAGATATGACAAGATGATCTCTCCCTGAAACAATAATACATTAGATTAATAAAATTCTTATTCTATTTATTAGGTTGCTAAAGTTATTTTAGTGGTAAATGTGCACTTAAAAAAGGCTATTGCATGAGATTTGTTAAGGTTATTATGCTAGGAGGGAATTTTATTCAAGAGGCAAGAGGAAACAAAATCCCACTTTGAGAATGGATGTGAGAGTTTACGATTTTTGCGAATTTAATTTTTCCATTTTGAAGATTGACTCTTGTTTTGGCTAGTAAATGTGCTCCTTGACTTGAAGCCCAATAATCATATGGATTTCATGTGAGTATTGCCATATTAGATCAATAGTCATATAACTTCATTTGCATTTTTCTGATTAAGAAGTGAGGAAAAAAAAAACTCGAATGGTTCGTTTCCATCATTTACAGTTTCATTGTTGTTTTCTTTTTGGCCGAAATACAATATTTCTGTTTTTGGGTCTCCAAAGATTCTGAGCGACACTTTTTAGATAACAGTCCCTTAATTCGGGATACGGGCGAAATGACAAAAGTTTAGGGCACCAAATCCGAAATAACGAAAGGTCACGTCCTTGGATGCAAAATATACCGAACAATTTATATATAATTTTAAAAATGGTATCGCTGAAATAGTTTTATACAAAAAAAAAATAATTGACAATTTTTATAATTCGACAATAATTATTTTTAAAAATTGAATTTTAATTATTTTTATTTTTAAAATATATTTTTATTTTTTATTTTTCTTCTTATTCTTCTTTGGCCGACCGCCACCACGATGATGGCCGGCGGCTGGCCGCAGGCGAGCCTCGCCTGACACCAGCGAACTCGAGTCTCACCAAATCAACGAGGCTCAAGCCTCGCCAGATTCGGTGAGCTCAAGGCTCACTAGCATCGGGCGAGCTTGCGCTCGCCCCTCACCGGGCGTCGGCAAGGCCTCCGCCTCGCTAGATCCGCTCGCCCCTCGCCGAATCTCCCGCCACTCCCATCACCGCTCCCCTCGCTAAATCTGGCAAGGCTCAAGCCTTGCATTGATAAGGCCTCGGCCTCGCCAAATCCGACTAGCTCGAGACTCGCCTAACTGGTCGCTAGCCATCACTTTGTGCCAACAGAGGAAAAAAAAAAGAAAATTAAAATAAAAAATAATTATAATTTCGATTATATATATATATATATATATTGTAAAGTTACAGAGGGAAGAGAGAGATTATAAGGTTTTGGTTGAAAATGGGTTATAAATTCAACCCATTTAAGATCCACTTAAAACCCACCTATCAAAGTTTTTAATTATTAAACTCATTTAACTACTTTTTGTCAAAAACAAGTGATCAATATATGACCCATTTATGATTTAAATGGGTTATACATGGGTCTAGGACCCATTTTAGCACCTCTATTTAAGCCTGATCTGGACCAATTTGTAATTGTGCTATGTTTGTGTGAAACACTTAGAACCAGCCCTAGCATCGCAGACGCAGCAATGGCTCGACTGGCTCAGGGGACAAAAGTGCTTGCGAGAGCGGGGACGGATAAGATATTTCAAAGAAACATTTGAGACTTTGCCAAGAGAGAAGCTCCTAAAGCCATATGCTTGCTATCTATCCACTTCCACTCGACCTGTCATTAGGACATTGTATTTGTCAAACAAGACTGACCTTCTGCAGTGATAACCCACTTTGCCAATACTCTCCCTCAGGACAGCAACAGTTGATGTATTATCAAGTAACCTTTTCCAATCTTCCTGTAATTGCATTTACTCTAGGATTGCCATTTCAAATTGGTAAGCACTGAACTTTTGTCTAAATCAAGATAAGTTTCTAACGCATTGCAAGTTCATAGCCTGAGTTACTATTTTCGTTTCCCCTTGTGACTAGCCTAAGTTATCATTGTCGAGAACCTTCGTTGGAAAGGACCTTCCTTTTAATTACTGATTGTATGACTTCACTAAGCCTTGGATCCCTTTTCGGTACATTAACTCACCGGATTGGAGAAGAGATCGACTGTACTTGAATAATTTGGACGTGCGTCTGATTGCCGTGGATACTCAATGTCTTATATTTACTTTGTGATGTAAAATAAAATCATAGTCCCAAAAATGATCACTCGGGCTTTCTTCAATATTACTCTTGTTAGATACGCTTGACCGAGTACGGCCAGTCATTTCAAATACCCAAATTTGCCAATGGCATTCGAAGGTTCTCGTTCAAGTGTTATTTTTGCTTTGATTTGTAGATAGTCACATGTTGAATCACTAGCTATAGTATGCAATCTTTCATGGTCCCAAAAAGGATCGCTTGGCCTTTCTTCAGTACTGCTGTTGTAAGATACCACGTGAATGACTATGGGTGCATTTGGATGGGCATTTAGAAAGCCCATTCAGCCCCCAAAGCCCCTTCAACCAAAATAAAGGTGTTTGGCAACCTCTTGAAGGAGCTTTCAAATGAAAGTGGAGTCCTTGGAAATGCTGATTTCAGCATTCTACCAAATGCTGAAACCATTTTTTCTTCCTAAACTACCCTCATTAATTTTTCATATTTCCGTTATTACCCTTTTATTTATTTTTTTTTTTAAATGTAAAAGTAGCAGCCCTTCGCCGGACCGGCAAAGGGCGACGGCCGCCGGCGAGCCAAATCTAACGCCGGCGGCCGTCGGCTAAGGTCGCCCCAGGTCGGGCGATCTCCGGCGAGAGTCACGCGACCCGTGAGGGCCACCGGAGGTCGCCCGACGTCGCGCGACCCTCGCCAAGTGTCACGCGACCCGGCCGAGGGTCGCAAGACCGACGGCGAGGGCCGCTGCGGTCACGAGACCCGGGCGGCGGTCGCCCGGGTCGCGCGCCCCTAGGTCGAGCGACCCTGGTCGCCCCAAGTCAGGCGACCTCCAGCAGCCCTCGGCTGGGTCGCGCGACCCTCGCCACGCTTTAGAGGACCTCTGTCCCAGGATCCCTACGAACAGGGAGCTTCGTCCTCATTCCAGAACATGGACACATTGTATTATGCACAGCCATCAAATTGGCCTCAGCCGAGCATACCTGCCAACACTACAAGTGAAAATACAAACTGGGCAGAAGAAGAAGCATCCCATTGGGCTCATGTACAAGCATCCTCCTCAAGAAAGCAGAATCAAATCCTCTCACCTGAAGATCTTGAAGCCCTTCAGCAAAAATGAGGCTCATCTCCTAGAAGACAGCTCAGATGACTCAGACTCAGTCTGTAGCTACAATGCCCGTGACGGACGAGACCGTTGAGTCCGTACAATTTCACTGTAACAAAGTCACTGTTCACTTTTTACTGTAGCACTTAGGGGTGAGCGTGGTTCCGGGTAGAACCGGGAACCGGAACCGAACCGGAGGAGGGTCCGGTTCGGTTCCCGCTCAAGTGACCGGTTCCGATTCCCGGTTCCTTTTTCCTAGGAACCGGCGGTTCTCGGTTCCGGTTCCGGTTCTGGAACAAGAACCGGAACCGGAACCGAACCGGTCAAATTTTTAAAAAAAAAAAACCCTAAATCTCCCTTCCCCCTTCCCCGCGTGATTTTCCCTCCTTCTCCTTTATTTTTTTCTCTCTTTCTTTTCTCTTCTTTTTCCTTCTCACACGTCACTTCCCGCCCCCTACCCCTACTTTTTCTTTTCTTCTCTCTCTCCTCTTACCCCCTCTCTCCGAAACCCCCATTCTTCTTCTTCTTCTTCTTCCTCTTTCGGTTCTTCGCTTCACCCACAAGTCCTGTTCTCTCTTCGCCCTCTCGCTCGACGCCACCAAATAGCATCCCCGCGCGCCTCCCGCAGCCCCGCACCGACAAGCCGCTCGCTCCGCCCCGCCGCTTCGCCGCTGCTCTACCGTGCCTTCGCCATGCCTCGACGTCACTCCTGCTCGGCCCACTGCTGGCTTCGCCACACCTCACCTGCAGCCCGCGACGCCACTGCTCTGCCTTCGCCATGACTCGAAGTCGCGTCCGAAGCCGTGCCCCAAAGCCCGCGATGCCGCAACAACGGCGAGAGAATGGATCGGGAGTGAGGTTCGAAGCCCGGGAGCGGGGGCGCCGCCTCCGCCTAGAACGAAGCCATTAACCGCCGCGAGCGCCTCCGCCGCCGCGCCTCGAGACCATCGATCTCGCCAAGGACCCCTACTTCATGCACAACCACCTCGGCAGGTTCGGACTTCCCCCTTCCTTTCCCCCTCGCACCGATCCCCGTAACCGGGCTTTCGCGTCAATTTGATGTTTTTACGGGCCGACGGCGACACCGGCTTGTTTCGGTGGTTGCGATTACGAGTGTAAGCTTTGCTTGACGCCGCACAACAACGAGGGGAACTACTTGGCGCACACGCAGGGAAGAGGCATCGACCAACTTGGCGAAGAGAGCGGCTCGCGAGGCGAATGATGCACCTGCTCGGCCTCAGCCCAATAAGCGGAAGGTTAATGTTCGCAAGATGGGTGAGTTTTATGTTCTTCCGGCTTCTCCTTGGGAATTGGGATTTATGTGGAATCTGCTTTAGGCTCTAGATTGGTTATGTTGCGTGGAGATTGATATTGTCCGTGCCGCTTAGTGAGAGCCGTGGTTGACTTATGGGAAGTGTTGCACAACCGTTGACGAATTGTTGGGCACCTTCTCTCTATTGTGGCCGATGTTGGGCCGTGGAGAGAATCTTTTGTGCTGATATTTGGGGGACTTTTGAATGAGGATTCGACTTCTTTGGGATAGTGTAGTTTCTTCATGCTTTGTTTGATATTGATCACATTGGCGGCTATCTATAAGCACAACATGAAAATTTTGCTTGTTTTTTTGTTGGCTCGCTTGTTTCTTTGAAAATGATTGTTAAAAAGTGTGTTCATCTTATTATGATTTTTAAGGAAACTAATTGTTCGATTACTCTTTATTTAGATTGAAACATATAACATTAATTTGGTGAGGCCGGAGATGCTTTAGGACTTTTTTTTTTTTTTTTTGGTAGAAAAACATAAGTAATGCTTTAGGACTTTAGATTCCATAGAAAGGACGTAAGTTTGTTGTAATGCTTTATGAGTTATTTGAGATGTTTCATGATTAAGCCTCTGTATGGGCCTTGAGACTGTTGTTTAAATAAGATATTGCAGGTTAAGAAGAATTTTCTCCTAGCACGAGATATATTTCACCATTTTTATTTTCTTGTTTTAAAGAAGCAATTGGAGGGACTTTTGCATTGCATTAGAACAAAATTGAGATCCGCATGTATGGTGCTGATTTTGATGAATCATTCTCGCGCATAAAGGAGTTCTCGTTCTTTCATGTTGTAACATGTCTAATGCTATAAGGTTGCTTTGGAGATTTACCTTTCTCTCGTTTTGGTATGAATTTCCCGTGCCTCGGTGAGAGGGATTTGCTCTTTCAGGTTCTTTCTGGGCACGCGTGCACACACGAGAGAGAGAGAGAGAGAGAGAGAGAGAGAGAGAGAGAGAGAGAGAGAGAGAGAGAGGACTTCTGGCTTCCCGTTATCTTATCAGATTTGATTAGGATACTCGGGTTTACACCGTGGTTTTACGTGGCATGGGACATGCATTTTCTGGTGGATTAATTTGCTGTTAATTACTCTCTTGTACTGCTTTGTAGGTATTGATCTTAAGTGAGAAGCTTCATTCTGTCAATGCACGCTTTGATCGCCTAAGAGCCATACCTTCCGGGATGCCATCAATACTCTCTTGTACTACTATGGGCGCTATTTAACTTCTGCTGTCCCGAACTACGGGTGTCCGGGGAGAGGATCGGCGTATCATAAGGTGAGCTTGTGTTGTCTAATATATTTATATGGGAGAGTGCTTCTACTTAATTCGAATCATGTGCATCTTCATTTACCAAATTGATACTTTTGTCAAGTGGCTTCTTTTGGTTGTTTAATTTCTCTTCGAAGGTTCAAGCAGAGGATCTCATCAAGCAAGATTTTCGAAATGTTGCTGAGGGTGTAGCTGCTTCTGTTCTTCAGGTGGCTCTTCCTTCTAATTTTGATTTAACAATTTATGAAGGAAATGAGTCCAAATCATGAAGCATACCAGGATAAAAATGTGCAGCAAGAAGCTGACACTGAGGTGATTGAGCTCTTTTGTGTAAAAACAGTTTGTTTATGAGTGTAAAAACAGTTTGTTTATTACTTCTAAAATGCTGTTTGCTATTTATGTTATATTATCTTCGATGAATGACAAGTTTGTGTATTATTGCTGCATTCATTTTCATTTTTTTTAACTAAAAATTTTTAGAAAAAGAACCTGTTGGAACCTGGAACCGACCCCGGAACCTGTGATAGGGTAGGTTCCAGGTTCTCGATTCTGACGGGTAGGTTCCCGGTTCCAAAAAATGAGGAACCTGTACCCGAGGGTAGGTTCCAGGTTCCAAGCGGAACCTGTAAGGAACCGGGAACCGCTCACCCCTAGTAGCACTAGGCTAGGGAATGTATTGTCCACAGTATAGTTATTGTTCATAGTGTGCAAATAATTCCCTCCCGAAAGTTTCGGATGCCTCTGTTTGTACCCGGACCCATGAGCTTGGTCATTGTTTGTTGCCTTGTGACCTCATTTTGCCTAATATAAGGCAAGGAGGGTGTATTGTGTTGAGCAGAGTCCCCTGAAGTAAAGTGTGTGCTTTGTGAAAAACTCTCAATGGCTTTCTAAATCTCCCTTCTTCTCTAGCCTAGTAGGATCCTTCGAAAAATGCAGCTTGGATAGATTAGAAACGCTTCCATCCTAACATCTTTGAGTGTCTCTAGGCTCTGAACTAAAGGGCTAAGTGGTTTTCTGCTAAAAGGCTGTCCCTGAAGGGCTTGAGCGGGAGTTGTTCGCCCAATGTGGGATGCATATCTGCAGGAAATTTACTCTCCTTCCCTGGTTTTAAGTCTAGGTCCATTCATGGTCGGGCCACCTCCGGCGGCCCTCGGCTGGATCGCGCGACCCTCGCCGGAGGTCGCCCGACCTCGGGCGACCTCGGCCGACGGCCGGCAAAGACCGAGATCGACTCGGCGGCAGCCACGGCCCTTCGCCGATCCGACGAAGGATTTAGCTGAATTTTCAAAAAAAAAAAAAAAAAATAAAAAAAATAATACCCATTAAAGCCTCTTGCGAAAGTTTTTTTTACCAAACACATATTCAACTCAAAGTTCATTTGCAAAAAAATTTTACCAAACACAACTACATTTTCCTAAAATAGCGTTGGTCTTTCAGCATTTGCATTGGACTCAAAGCCCATTGCAAATCTTTGAACTAAACGCAGCCTATGGCCATCACTTCGATACCCATATCTGCCCAATGGGCTGAGATGTGGTGAGTGACCAATGCATGGCGTGGCAGGACAACCACTGGCATGGTGATTGCAACTTCGAATGCATAATACTTTTTCTTGATGGCATGAGGAAAACTGAACAATTATTAATCTTGATTCAAAATTTAGCATTTGTCTAGATTCTTAATTATCAGGTGAGTAATGTTATTGGCTATATATATATATATATATATATTTTTTTTTTTTTTTTTTTTTGTGACCCGGGGAACCTCCGTACGCCGCTTTGCGGCGGAGAGTAAACCCTAGGGTGAACTGAACCACCACCACAGACCCAGGCACAGGTGAATCGCGCGTTTTGCATTGAAGCAACGCAACCCCGATGTTCGAACTCCTCCCCCAGCGATGACGTACTAAGTCCTATGCCACCGAGGCCACCGCGGGCGATGGTGTTATTGGCAAAATATTGTTACATGCTTCTATGAAAAAAAGTAACACGAAATGGGTTACTGTATCTTTTGTTTTTAAATTAAGTTTACCACTTAAACTTAGGTTGATATCTCTCTAATTCTTCCTGTAAAATCATGGTTTCATTTTGTGTCCCAATTGCTGGACGGATGGTGAGAACAATGTGATCTTTAATAATAAGCTGAAGAGTAACTTAAAGTCAATCGCTTTCCTTGGCTCTAAAATGATATAATTTAATTTTAACTTCCTAAGCTCATGTCATGAGTTATAACTTATGATTCATAAGTTGTTCAAAATAAGAAATAAAAAAGTTAATGATATATAAATAATGCAAATAAGATAATGATGATCTAAGATAAAAACCTATGGTGTATATTTAGTTTAGTCACATCTCTTGTTAATCAAAATAATCTGTTTACTTGAATTTTATTCAAGAGATATCCAAATGCTCTACTTAAAACATTGGAACATTGAGCATGAATAATGCAAAGATAATGATGATCCAAGCTTGAAACAAATGAGACCTATGGTGTTTTAGTTTAGTCTTATTGTTTAATCAAAATAAATCTATTCAGTTAGAATAACTTAAGTTTTATTCATAGGAAATCTTAATGCTCTAAGAAAATTCCAATGCTCTACTTAGAAAATTGGGCATGGCCGCATGTTTAGTCTCATTAAATTTACTCAAAAAAATTAATTCAAAATAGTTTACTTCTTTCTCCCTGATTTACTTTTGGTCCACTCATTAATCAAAATAAATTCATCAAATAAAAAAATAAAATAATTAATTATGGAGAAAAGTATAATGGCCTAGATTAATCAAAATAAGGAGAAACTATCAAATAATTCAATCAAAATGAATTAAACGAATTGTTGAAACAAAACAAAATAATTATGAAATTGAACTATTTTGATAGTTTCTCCTTATTTTGATTAATCTATGCCATTATACTTTTCTCCCTAATTAATTATTTTATTTCTTAATTTGATTAATTCATTTTGATTAATGAGTGGACCAAAAGTAAATCAGGGAGGAAGAAGTAAACTATTTTAAATTAATTTTTTTGGGTAAATTTAAGGAGATTAAACACGCGACCATACCCAATTTTCTAAGCAAAGCATTGGGATTTCCTTAGAACATTAAGATTTCTTTTAAATAAAACTCAAGTTTTTCTAATTAAACAGATTTATTTTGATTAAACAATAAGACTAAACTAAAACAACATAGGTTTCCTTTATTTCAAGCTTGGATCATCATCATCTTCTTTGCATTACTCATGCCTAATGTTCCAATGTTCTAAGTAGAACATCAAGATATCTTTTGAATAAAACTCAAGTAAACAGATTATTTTGATCAACAAGAGACAGGACTAAACTAAATTTTTTATCCTATATCATCATCTTCTTTGCATTATTTATGTATCATTAACTTTTTTATTTCTTATTTTGAAAAACTTATGAATCATAAGTTAATGATAAGTTACAACCCATGACATGAGCTTAGGAAGTTAAAATTTAACTATAGCATTTTAGAGCCAAGGAAAGCGATAGACTTTAAGTTACTCTTCAGCTTATCATTAAAGACCACATTGTCCTCACCATCTATCCAGCAATTGGGACACAAAATAAAATCATAATTTTACAGGAATAATCACAAAGACATCAACCTAAATTTAAGTGGCAAGCTTAATTTAAAAACAAAAGATACAGTAACCTAGACATTTCTTCCTTGAAGCATGTAATAATATTTTGCCAATAACATCACTCACCTGATAATTAAGAATCTAGACAAATACTAAATATTGAATCAAGATTAATAATTGTTCAGTTTTCCTCATGCCATGAAGACAAAGTATTATGCATTAAACGAAAGGACTACCGAGAATCTCCAATCTGGTTGAGGTAGATCAAAGTTGCAATTGCCATGCCAGTGGTTGTCCTTCCACGCCCCATTTGGCGCTTGAATATTATCTCCGTGTTTACATCAACTTGAGAAATTTTTTCTACCTAAAATTGTGAAGGAAAAGGGGATAGAAGTAAATATCAGCGATCCAAGTGCAGAAAAAGCGTTTATAGAGATCATATCTATAGCACCATTACCATGGCACATGATGAAATACAAGCAATCAAATTATCAGTCGGTATTTCACAAGCTGTTTGAAACATACTCTGGACTAATAGTTCGCATTGTCTAAACTAGGTTTGACTCTGCATATTCACTAAAAACATGCACAGGCACCACATATAAGTGTTTTTGCAGTCATATACACCAATATGCTTCACCGAGCGAAGGAACTGTGCCCCAAACAATTATCCATCTAGCACAAAGGTATCATATTCCCTCACTTTCTAGCCCTATATAACAACTTTGGAAAGACCTAAAGACAAGAACTAGTAAATATAACAAGATCTCTTAACGTATGCATCTTATCCATCTAGCACAAAGGTAACAAATTCCCTCACTTTCTAGCCCTATATGACTTTGGAAAGACCTAAAGACAAGAACTGGTAAATATAACAAGATCTCTAACATATGCATACACCGAATTACAACTCAGATTGGTTCAAAAAAAAAAAAATTACAACTCGAGATAGTATGGAAGCGAACATTATGAGGAAGCTCCTTACCAAAAAAAAAACATTATGAGGAGGCTCTGAGAAGATTCAATATTACATCAACTAAAACATAAGTTGTCTCTATTCTAGGCAAAAGCTCAGTCATGTAAGCCACATGCAGTTATTCTGGTGTATTTTGAAAGATGTCCTCCCTTATGGTCACTTGAAATACAAAAAAACAAAAAAAACTTCAATGGATCGGGTGAATATAATTTCGTAACCACTTGCACTCATTAACCAGTAAGTATTGCATCCAAAGAAGCAAACAAAATTTAAAACATCTTACTTACCAAATCATCGATATCTTGTTCCTCTAGTGCCCTTTCATCAGTTAAGGGAACTCGTTCATAGTCCACAAGGTACCCTTCATTGTGCAATTCCTGGTACACCTATGTCAAAGAAACAACAGTGAGACCATTAATAAGAAAATGGAAGCACTTGTTGTCCTCTAGCAATAAGTCTTGACATACGTATGATACCTCGAGTGGGGTCTTCACAGAATCACGGGACACGGGTTCCCACTGGTCCACAATCTGATAGTCTGGCAGTTCATCAGTGACAGGGATCTTAGTTCCATATCTGCTAAGTCAAAATTCGCAATAGGGATATGCTATTACGGAAATTATCAACTGATTGTACTGTCAAGAAAACCCACGAACACTAAAATCAGCGAATGGTGCTGTGACGAGAAAGTATGCACCTTGCTGCTTCCATCATGATATCTTCTTTCAGTCTATCCTCCAATTGTTCAACCCTATCCCTGTTGATTTCCTAATAAGATTCAGATGGACAGGTATAAAAAGCAAAACATGAATCAGAATGTTGCTACAAATTCTGCGACATCAATACATTTTTAAAAAATAAACAAGGATGCATGATATATTACGGATATAAGCTGAAATCAATCAGGATAGAAGACACAACATCCAATCAATTCAACAATTTGATTACCTAAATATGAGCTCTAGAGTAATTGGGATTCACAGCTTCCTCATCTTTCCACATATATAAGGAGATCTCTCGGCATATGAAGCAATGACAACAATGACAACAATGACAAAGCCAGCAGAACAATAGCAAAACCAGCATACATGGTAATCATTTGATCATGCAGTAACGGTAGAGCACCTAATTGAAAATGGTGTATCTTGACTGCGTAACATACCATCAATTCAAGATTGGAAAGTGGCCTTTCCTCATCACGCAAAACAAAGGGTCGTCCGTTAATGTATATAACCTGTTAAAAAGGTAAAGAAAACCGATAAGCTTCACAAACACTGCATTCTGCTAATTGCAACAACATGCAACGGACAACCCAACCATCGGGGGTTCGCCTCTGTGCCACCCTTCCAACTTGGAAGGGGGAGGTTGGGGTTCAAATCCCCACCTTCTCGGGGAGACGGGCGCGGGGCAATTTCATTTCGGAGTAGAAAGTTTGAGAATGAGTGTTAGAATAGGATTAGAGTAGGATCGACCAAAAAAAAAAAAAAAAAAAAAACGGACAACCGTCTCACTTGTGGGGTCCAACTAATAAAGATTTAAGAAGTATCAACCAAAGGGTTATTGTTCAACGGTTTATGACAGCATCGGAATCCATTCTTTCCACTGATTTTTGGACAAACAAGAACATGAACAAAAGAAGCCATGAGCGAGAAACAACCTGCCACGTGGTGTGATGCAATCAAGGAGGATACTAACTCCGTGGACAAAATTAATATTCGTTTGTCCCTCCAATATTTTCAGATCCCATCTCTAAAAACCAAAATACAACCAATCACATGCAAGGCGTGGCAATTACATGACATCATCAATCAAAACTTTGCTCAACCCTTTAGATTGCTATTATTAATTGAAGAGAGAAACTGGTGCTGCTTAGGGGAAAAAGACAGGTGAAGAAACTAAAGGTCCATTGCGAGATAGATACAACTCATAAAAAAGGTATATCCGACTCATACATCGGAGATGCAACTCAAAGAAAACATAGCTACCAGACAGAAAACAAAACATTAATTGGAACGCTTTGGCCTCATTAGATGCACTTACCGTTTCCTCGCGCAGACTAATCCAGAGAACTCTTACTCCCTTCCCATCAATTTGGGCACCGATATGCTTATGAACATTCCTTATCCCATCAATGGTTGGAATTGCGACGCCATGACGTGCAACGAATCAGCCTGTGGAAGTCCCCAGCAGATGAGAACACGATACAAATTACGCACTACTAGTCACATTAATTACAGTGCGCAGAGAATTGCCAAACGACCGACGGACAGATTAATTGTAGTGCTCCACCTCATATAAAATCAGGTCAACCCCTACCTACACTACATAAGTTAATCATCTCCTTGTGAATGAGCCACCGCACATCATCACGAAACTAATGACAATATAGACATTCCAAATCAGCGTCACAAAAGAGAATCAATCGGCCCATAACTCAATGAAATAACCTGTCGGTAATCAACTTATAAATGCATTTTAAGAACCACATTCCTCTCTCCAAAAATAAGCCAGCCTACCAGACCAGAAAACCAACCACCTCACAGAACATTCCAATCAGCTACGAGAAACTAATTCTCCACGACACAAACTAACAGAATAGTAATTCGATCGCCGCCTACACTAAAGCTATCAACTTAGGAGACAAAGACCGATTGGTAATCCACGCATGCACGAAGCGCAGTCGCACCGGCGCTTATCGCATCGACGAGAGAAAATGCGTGAAATGCAAATAAAAAGAAAAAAAATAGGGAGGGAAAGGGAGAAAGGGCCCGAGAAACCTGACCATAGTTAGGAGCGCCGTCGATGTTCGGGGAGAGGCGCTTGTTCTGGCACCCGGGGAAAAGTGGTCGCTCTTGAGGATCGTCTTCTTCCCCAGCACCGAACCTCCCCGCAACTTCATCACCAGCTCGGGCTCCTTCGGCATCGACATGGCTCATCTACACTTCACCAAAACCACCACCAAAAAAAGAAGGGAAAAAAAAAAGAAACAAGGCAGTCAGCCAGCTACGGTTTCTCCACCCGCGCGCACGAGCGCCTACACACGCAGCTCCCTCGACCGCGTCGCCGGTTGGGGAGGCCGTCCTCCGGAACACCAACTTCGGGGGTTCGAGTTCTCGAACGGCACGGCTGTGAGCGTGATCCACGGAGGGGCAGCGCTGGGCGGGGGAAGATCGAAGGAGGGAGAGCGGGAGCGAGGGAGTGGCCGAGAGTGACGGTGAAGATGGAGGTGAGGTCGAGCGAGCTTGCGGCAGACATCGACGGGCTGGCCAGCGACGTCGGCTCAAATATAGCACGAGCAAGAGCGAAGACGAGGGAACTTGATATTTTGAATTTACGGAAGGGGCGGCCGTAGTGTGGTTTGTTAACGGCGGCGGGAGAACGGCCGCTTGACGAACGCCGGGATAAATGCCGGAGGAGCAATGAGAGCAGAGAGAGAGAAGCGAGCGGCGCCAGAGCAGGGGCGCTCGTAATGCGGTTTGTCGGTAACGGCAGAGAACGGCCACTTGACGCACGGCGGAGCAGCGACGAGCGTAGAAAGATTTTGGAATTCAAAATTTTGAAACCTCCGTCGGCTAAAAGAAATGGGAAATACTAAATTCTCTTTCCTGGAGTGCAACGTAAAGCCTCTGCTTCTCTTTCCTTCGTTTGGAGGGAGAAAATGAGAGGAAAGAGGGAAAACCTCTGTGCCATAATAAATGTATTGCAGATGAGAGAGAATGTGCAGGCTAGGTGGAGAGTGGACGTACGCAGGCTAGGAGAGGATAGGAAGAAGGCTAGGGAGAGGGAGAGGGCAAGGACAGCTTGCTCATTTCTAACCAAGGCAAGGACAAAGCCTCTGTGTCTCCTTTTCTCTCTCCACAGGCCGTGGCAAGGCAAGGACAGCTTTGCTCATTTCCAACCAGATCGTCCGATCGTCGCTCTTTCTTCCACCTCGATTACGGTTCCTCTGCGAAGAAGAGGACGCTTCCTTCTTTCTCGTTCCCATGCGATTCTCGCGAACATCTCTAGTTCTGGAGGTTGAGGCCAGCCATAGATGGGAAACCATAGGAGAATTTCTAGCTAATTTCATTACAACGCAAAAGAAAAGGAAAAAGGATTTTTAAGTGTCAGCAATTTAGTTTTATTTTTATTTCTTTATATTTTCGTTACCTCCTCCTCAGTTTTCTACTTCTTATTATTGTTCTTATAATACGGTATTTTGGCAAATAATAAAATCACCACTTCAATTTGTCTTTCCAAATATAAATCACACTAAAAATGTGTGAAAAGTATCCTAGGACTGCCCATAAAAAAAAAAAAAAAAATAGGCATCTTAATTCATTTGGTATAGAAATAATGTCCACTCACTTATACAATTTAATCATCATGTCGCCAGCTTACTCACTCTAGACTATACTTAACTCCAATTTTCCCGAATTCATACTAATTCACATCACGATGCAAATAAATTTTATTAGGAATACACAAAATTTGTCCGACAGCCCTTTCTTAACTAGATTTTTCTCTTTTATCTCAAAAAAAAATTATTTTATGATTACACTGGAATTTAGCTCTTTTATCTAGAAAAAATGTTTTACTCCCAACTTGTGTTACATTGACTTTAAATGATTTTAAATTATTCCTAACACATGAGATATGAGATGTGAGGTGATGATAGTGGTGGCTTTTCTCTTTTTATCTCACAAAAAAAAAAAAAAGATTTAGAGCCACCTTGCGTTGATTTTGAACGATTTTAAACTATTTCTAGCAGTAACCATGTGGGTACCTTTTCTCTTTTATCTAAAATAATGTTTTTCATGCAAGGTGGGCAACCATTACCTATACTTTAAATAAATTGTTAACATAGCAGGAAATACTTATCTTAAAGCAATCAATCTGTACTTAGCTAGAAAATCACATGAGTAATTGTGTATATGATTTCGCAATCTGTCAAATTTGTTGGATTTTCACTTATTGAAAGCTAATTTGCATGCACCGTAATGATAAAATGCCCAACCAATATGACATGCAAACACATAATCTATTTAATATGATACCCATACCATATTAATTATATAATCTAATCCAAAATTATTATTATTTTTGAATAAAATTCGAAATTTTCCTCTTTGAGCCGAATATGGACATTATTTTTTTGTGTGAATTTTTTGCTCGATTGATCCTGAAATCATAGGGCTTTTGTTCTACACGTTGAGATCTTCCAACCATATATAATTTGTATAATTTTGCTGAGAATTGAAAGAGAATTTTAAATTTGAAATTCTAGGGTTTATACGTGAAAAGTTCTAGAATTTTCAAATTACTTGCAAGTGATTGATGTTTGTTGTAAATTGTTGCATGGATATTATGTGTGTGTGTGTGTGTGTGTGTCTGTGTGTGTGTGAAAAAGTTCTAGAATTTTCAAATTACTTGTAATTGATTGATATTTGTTGTAAATCGTTGCGTGGATATTGTGTGTTTGAAAGAGAATTTTAAATTTGAAATTCTAGGGTTTATACATGAAAAAATTCTAGAATTTTCAAATTACTTGCAATTGATTGATGTTTGTTGTATGTGTGTGTGCGCGCATGTGTGTGTGTGTGTGCGCGTGCGTGGGTGTGTGCTTGTGTGTGCATGTGTGTTTGTGGCTTAAATTTAATAAATCCAAAATTCGGCCATGGAAGGCTTAGATTTGAAATTTTGAAGCTTGTATGTGGAAGATTTATTCGTTTTTTATTCGTTTTAATTTATTCTAGTCAATTATATTTTGTGTGTGTGTGTGTGTGTGTGTGTGTGTGTTTTAGCTTCATTTTGTTGTATTAAAGTAAGTTTTTAGGGCTTAAATTTAATAAATCCAAAATTCGGCCATGGAAGGCTTAGATCTGAAATTTTGAAGCTTGTATGTGGAAGATTTATTCGTTTTTTCTTTGTTTAATTTATTATAGTCAATTATATTGATGTTATATGCAAGACCCATAGAGAAATTTCATCAAAAATCAAATATTATATGTGTTTTTCGAGCTTCGGGTCGAAATCGGGTCGTGCGATCCGGTTGGCAGGAAATTCGGGACCCGGCTGGAGGTCAAAGAAGATCTCCAGCCGGGCCGGGCCAATTGATGGGCGTAAGCCCATCCTTTCTTTCTTTTTTTATGTTTCAGGTTCTGGGCATAGCCCAGAACCTTTTCTTTTCTTGGTTCATGGGCATGAGCCCAAAACCAAAAATAAGAACAAATAGTATTATGGGCCATTAAAATAAAACAGCCCAATTCGTGGGCCGTGTGAAGGTTTGGACCACGCTGGGTTGGAGCCTGCGGTCTGATCCGGGCTGCTCGCGGGTCAGGCCCTGCGGTCTGATTAGGGTTGCTCGTAGGTCAAGGCCCGTGGGTAGGGTCTGAAATATTAAAATAATAATTTTATACATTTGAACCCGTAGTTCCAAAATAGCTTGACAAGAAAATTAATACAAAAATACAACTACTACTTGTAAGTAATAAGCTCTTCAATGAGTATTAATAGTGTTAAATGAATATACCCGCAACAGACATATCTCCTACTTTTTAGTTCTTAGGATGGATTGTAAGGTTGCAACTTAAAATTTTATCTGGCTAAATCTTTAGAAGCAAATTTACCTCTAATTTTGGTGAAATGGTGGCTCTGTTGGTTTGGGTACCACAACCACTCGACCTCCATCGCCCCTTCCACCACCACTACTTCCAACCTCCGTTGCCACCGTCAAACTACCACCGCCACCACTGTCGCCTCTCGGTCTAAGCCTCATTGATGGGTCGTGAGTGGATTAAACACCTACTTCAGTCCATTAAACTCTTAAACCTCGTTGATTTTGCAAATCAATGTAGGCAAACCTACAATTAAACATCACCGTTCACACATTAATCACACAACGAGAATCAGGCAAGCAAATCCTAAGAACCAGTGAATGAAACCACCCTCCATCCCATTTTCACAGCTTCTTCAAAGACAAGTCCAAATGAAATATAACTCCTGCTTATAATAATAATAAAAAAAAAAAACTTAACAGTCATGCTTCTCGGAAATTCAACAAGCTTGACCAGGAGGACCATCGAATAGAAAAAGTGAGCTACGATACGATTGGAAAAGTTAGAAAATATAAGTAAATACGCCAATGAAGCGTCATTCAATTAGGTTGAATTAGTTTGGAGGGTTAAGTATTTGCTTTATAAATAAATAATTAAAATGCGATGTGGTTTTTAAATGTTTTTGTCCATATAGTCACGCTTTTCAGCACATTCGCTTGCTGATCTGCTCAGAAACACTCACCAGTTACGTCAACGTTCACCGCTAGAGAGAGTCTTCCGAATCTCCTGGGGGCAGAAAGAGAGAGAGCGCGAGAGCGAGAGCGAGAGTGGATGAAGGAGAGAGAGAAAGGGGGAACTTCAAGTTTAGGAGGAACTTCAAGTTTTCTCCCGAAGTCTGAATCGTACTTAATGCCTCTCCAAGCGTCGAATGTACCAGGAAGGCAGTTTTTGTTTTCGCAACACATGAAAGCAAGTGGACAGGCTCCTGCCTTTCTCTCTTTTTTGGATCGGTCGAGACTGACTCTCGAATTTCAGACTTCAACTTTTGTTCCTTTCACTTAAATAGAGCCTAATGGTAGAGTCTTCCGGAACTGCTTTTGGTTGATAGTAGACTCTTTTTTTTTGGTCAGACAAATTTGAACTTCCCAAGAGAAGAGAAGAGTAGGATAGTGCGATTTATACAAGATCTCGCTGGAATAAAGGTGAGAGAACTCCTTGTGGTTGACAATTGATTTCCTCCATTTTCTATTTTTTGTTGGGTAGAGGAACAGATTTTGTTCATTTTCCTTATTATCTTTTTTCTTGTTGTGAATATCTTTTTTCTTCTTCTAAAGACTCCCAGAATTCCCAAAATCCATGATGGAGAGGAAGCAACAAGTGGGGTTTGGCTTTATGACGCAGGGCGAGGCAATAGTATTTACTAAAGCGTTTTCTAAAAATACATTAAAAAGCAATTTCACATAACCAGTTCGATTTTTGGTCAACTTTCATTGTTATAAAAAACCTCAAACTATCACACATCAATCCGTGATCTTTCCTCTAGGTCCTACTCCTTTAACCAAATTTCAATCGTGAACTCGAGGCAGAAGCATGAAACTCAAAGAGGAACTTTGGTAGTGTTTTCCAATAAAATAAAGAAAAATAGTATCTTTAATTAAGCCAGTTCGATTTAAAGAAAAATATTACTCTATATAAAGAGTACTCATGACGGGATTTTGAAAACGATATTATTATTGATGAGACCAGTTTCATGGATTCACTCGGAAATTGGACCGGATCAGCGGTTGGTTTCTCGGTTGGATCCATCCAACTAGCGGGTAATTCTGGTTCCAAAAAATTGGAACCGGTCCTTAGCTGGCGGTTCCGATTCTAAGCCGAGAACCGTCCACCCGAACCACGCACACTCCTACCTACATCCATGCGCCTCGGTGGAGTTTGCATCACCAACAATTTTCATTTTTTCTCAGTATATAAGGTTAGTACCCAAAAAAATTCCAAACTAAATTCATTGTAAAATCCCTTGAAATTCATTGTAAAATCTCTTGAATGGTGCTCGAAGAGAGGATATATTGTTGTATAAGTTTGGGTCTTTCAATGCAAGGGGTTAAGTCCTCTTCTCCACCATGGAGTGAAAATTATTCCTCATAATACTAAAAAATAAGATTGAAATTTATGGCTTTTCCCTATGGCCAGAAAATAAAGGCTCGTATGGCTCGAGGCAAAGGGCAAAAATCAGCAATTTACGGCATTATGACTAGAAACCATTATGACCAGAAGTGAAATATTTTCTTTTTAATGAGAACACAAAATTCCTATTTTTGAAGTAGAAATTCATTTGATGGATGACACAGTGGCGGCGGTGCGGTGTTGCCGGTGGCTAGGAGTGGTGGCGACGGATGGTGAACCGCGGCTGTTGGTAGTAAAAGAGGAAATAGAGATAAAGATGGAAATCAAGAAAATGGGAATATCTTTTTTGGGGATATTTCTCCAATTTTTCGCTGGCCCCACTTCTCTCTGCATCCAGGTGTGTTAGGTCAAGTGAGAACTAATTAACACTTTTTGGTTATCGATGGCAACAATACCATTGAAGTTTTCGTTTTTTTCCCTTCCTTTTTGGTTAAAACCAATATCTCTTCATATGAGAGGTTGAAATAAGTACCCATTAATAATACTTTCTAGATGGACGGATGAGAGTCGTATATCTAAACAATGAACAATTACACATCCGCCTGCCCAACCCGTGCACTCGCATAGTCCACAGAAAAATCATACAAAATCCAAAGCCTCCCATGGGTGAGAGTAATTCTTGCCAATGCTTCTTGGACCTTGGCCGTTTTCACTTATTATTTTTCAGTTTGATGAGACTCCCATTTAGTTGCCATTCAATTTCCACAGTCTCAACAGGTGCTTGGGCAAATTACTCCTAATTTTTAACCTGATATATAAAAAATTACTACATTAGTGAATAATATTTACTTATGCCACAAATTGAAACCACGTGTTCTCATTTATAATAGCATCATGGAGGCCTGATTCCCCAAGCTTGTCCCGACCTAGTCAAAGTCACAAGTGACCGAAGCTATTAGGCAGGCTCAACCTATGGCATTAGGATGAATGAAAGCACGGGATCCTAAGATTTCACCAAAGCCCATCCCATAGGCGCCTCCACGTAGGACACTGTGGTTCCAAATATATTTCCTCGCGACCACAACTACTGCTTTATAAATAACAAACAATGATTTTTTTATGTACGAGGGGTTATTGCTTTTTATTTTTACTTTTACTCTTTTTTTCTAATTGGTTGGAATTAAGCAGTTCTCCTTGCCTTGCCTCGGCATGTGGAGAGAGATAAGGAGACTGGGAAGTGGAAGTTCTTCCAAAGGGAAGGGGAGCAAAGCCACGTGGTGGCGCCCCGCATCCACCCACCGGTTCACTTGGATGGCGGCCATGGAGCCCGTGGGTCCCATGGATCTTATAAGAAGGTATTGTGTGAGAAGTTGAGAGAGTGGACGGACTGTGAAATTTATTTCTTTTTATTTCTTGCATCAACTTTCAACAATGCTTAAATATCTAATTAAGAATTTTTTTTTGTGATTTTTAATATGTCATGTATTTATGTTACATTTCTAGTTAAAATAAATGTTTTTTTTTTGGTCGGATAGTTAAAATAAATGTTGGATGGGTGTTTTTGGTTATAAAAACCCTTAATTTCCCAGCTAATTTTTTTATGGGGTTTAGAATATTTATAATGTATAGAATTTCAAAATACTTTTGTAAAGAGATTTTGGTCAACTATGAATTCAAGGATTTCTTCTATTGGTGAAGTGATGTAAATGAGGACAAGTACATAATGCTAAGGCTCATAAATTTTAAATGGCTCCACATATAGTCTTTTCCATTGAATTTCCAGAGAATGCCATTTTCGTTCATTAGCCACTTTTGACTGAAAACTTTCCTCCTTTTTCTCCCTCGTGTCAAAAGAGGAAGAGCACCCTTTGCACACTAACGAGGTCGGTTAGGTTTTCCAACAAGGGGAGGGGGCGGAGGAGCCATTATGAGGCGATCCAATACAATGGAAATCAATATGATCCGATGAGTATTTTGCTTTTTATCAATTTTCCCTCTTTCTAGTCTTGTTCTTCGTGTTTTTCGTTTCAGGTTGTTTAGGTTGTTTGTGTTGATGTATTGAGAATTGGCTTTTCTCACATCAAATTTTACCTTTTTGTTTAATCCTTTTGTTCCTGCAGGCCTTGTTTGCCTACAATGTGGTGATGGTGGCTTTCACGAGTCTTTGACCTAGTGTTACCTATTGTCACGTTTGTCAAAAATATGTTATTTACCGATAAGTTTGCCCTCACATCCTTTATAGTTACAGCAAATAGTCCTAGCCAATAGCTCGTAAGTGCAGGTGTGCACATAGACCTATGTGATACATGTGCACTCCTGTATGCAAGTTCAATTTATGTAAAAGATGCTCACTATTTGAAAATAAACATAACTGTCTTTTTTCCTTGCTTTTTAGGTATTGCCTTGGAGCCATATTACAGCTCTCAACAAAGATGTTATTTGGCTATGCGATGATTGTCAACCCATGCCTGGAAAGGAAAGTTGCACTTCCGAGGATGACTAAGAGACTACAGAAAAATTGAAATAAGAAAAAAAATACTCCTCTAGAAAGATTGGGAAAGAAGAAGGAGAGGAGAACTAGCAACTAGAAGTGGAGGAGGGTGAAGAATAGAAAAATGAAGAAAATGAAGAAAATGGGAATGTTCTTGGTTTAATATAGTCTTGCAAAAGAGTTTATTTCTTCCTTAGAAACCTTGAGATCAGCCAGCTTTTCCTTTAGCATCTCCATCTCCTTCATACCGTTGGCCAATTTCTTCTCTATCTCCTGTTAGGACTTGAGAACGGATGATAAGCTTGTCTATGTAGCTTCTTAGTTTGCTTATGCGGCTACCAACTGTCCCTCGAGTATTCCATTTTTTTCTGATATGGGAGGCTATTTTTGTTTCATATAAGTGGTACATGCTTCAGTGCATACCTATATCATCATTGTTAATCAGAAGGCTATCATATTCCCACTGATACGAGGACTCAAGTTTTCATCTTCAAATGCCAAAGCTATCTCTTCCCCAATGCTTTCACATCCATTGGAGTTGGTTTGAACGGGTTTTTCAAGTGTTTCGCTGCCTAAAGTCAAACACAATCATTCCCTCATTATTAGTTAAATTCATACTAGAGTAAATGAGCCACTTAAAGTAAGCAATGTCATGAAACTTAATTCCTTCAAGTTGACAAGCAGTCATTAACAAATGATGCTTATGCAGTCGACATGATTAAAAAAAAAAAGGAAGCTTTTGTAGTCCGCATGATAAACAAAACAGAGAGAGAGAGAGAGAGAGAGAGAGAGAGAGAGAGAGAGAGAGGAAAATGATGTAATAGTATTAGAGCAATTATTATCTTTGCTTCTCGAGCAATGCCTTGACTTTTACCAATTCAGATACTAATTCAGCAATTTTGTCGAGATGGCGCAATTTTTAAATATTATTTTTATTATTTTTGTTTATTTTTGTATTTTATTTTTATTTTTTTCCTTTTCTTTTCCTTCTTGTTTGTCTTTGGACTTTCTCGCACTGGCAGGCAAGCCTTCGGCAAGTCAAACTAACCACTTGATGAATCAACTACCGTTTGATATTGAATTTGAATTAGATCAATAGGACAGATACTTGAAGTACGTAAAGGGTGGGGTTCCCATGAAATCAAGGGCATACTAAATCAGTCAGAGGCGTTTTATTTGGACAGGCATGTAGAAACTCTTTAAGAGCTCTCTAAGTTTACTTTGGAAAGTATGGAACAATTCAAATAACGTGTTTTTGGGGAGTGTAATGAGCTTGAAGTGCTCATAGATGATGCTGAAATCATCCATGAAGCAGAGCAAAATAAATCACCAACTGAAACAAATAACAATTCTCACATGGATTCATTCCATGTGACTTGTTGTAAAAAGACAGTTGAAGGACTACATAAATCGTTTGAGACAAAACCAAAACCAAATCCAACAGTAGGTTTTACTTAGTTTTTGTTTTGTGGTACGATGCACTTAGAATAAATTGAAATCTAGTTACAACCACAAGGCAGCTATATATGACATAATCCTCTTGTTATAATAGAAATTTGCTTAGTTTGAGAAACACCAGATTGATGTTAAACATTACTTTCGTCAGCACGAGGGGCATTATCAAGAATCTATAGAGAACAAAATGAAGCCATACAAAATACTCCAAAGAAACACTTGCGTATTAAGATTTATTTTGAGTTAAAACAAGCTCTCTCTTACCCTTTATTTAAGCAAACCTTTCGTGGTCAATGACGTTTGCAATACTTGTATAGAATCTCTATCTCCGCTCGGAAAATGCATTGTTCGCATTCAGTGTCATCGTAATGGTCGTTGTCACGCACCCATCCCTTTTTTTCTTATAGTAATCAGTTTGCATCTCGCAATCATATCGATCAAGCTATTATCTAAAAATCATTGTGTTGTTCCACCATATGCTACGAACGGTGTTTAGATACTTCTCACAATATTACACCACTTGTCTATTCGAGTAAACTTTTCTTAACAAGCGAACTCCTTTCTTTTTCTTCAACTCGTCACCCTCGCACATAATAAGGAGCTCAACCATATGTACAAATGCAACAATATTAAATAAACACGTATTGATTTCTATTTATTATAAGGCATTTTATTGTATTTAGTTTTAATTCAACCATATCTTTTCTTTTCAATAAATTCATTTTCTTTTCCTCTCGAACTCGAGCAAATTATCTAGAGATTTTAGCTGCTCATTCATTTTCATACTGCAACATATACAAATTATTGATGTTTAATTTCTAACTTTAAAGAAAATTATATGGAAAATATTATATGGATAAATCATGTAATTAAACACAACACGTATTAGTCATTGTCTATACAAACCCTCCAAATTATCGTATTTATTGCATCTCTGAATAAAGGCATTGACCTATTCCCGATGGCAGTTCAATATGTTTGAAATTTTGTCTAGCAATATTTGTCGATATATGCAATCCTCTACAGCTAATTCGTTAAGCATCTTATAACTATAAATGCAAAATATTGACAAGAATGAGTTTTCATGATTTATTTATTAATATGTTGATATATAATATAAAATCTATATGTTGATGGGGTTAAATTGAAAATAATCACGAAATACCAACTTTATCATAAATAGTAATGAGCAGCTAAAATCTCTAGATAATTTGCTCTGAGTTCGAGAGGAAAAGAAAATGAATTTATTGAAAAGAAAAGATATGGTTGAATTAAAACTAAATACAATAAAATGCCTTATAATAAATAGAAATCAATACGTGTTTATTTAATATTGTTGGATCTGTACATTATCTTAGGATTTCTCTAGAAAGTTTTTTAGGTTATTGAGTTAAAACAGACTCTCTTCCACCCTCTCTTTAAGCAAACCTCTCGTGATGTGTATATAATCTCTATATCCGCTCGACAAATGCATTGTTCACATTCAGTGTTATCGTAATGGTCGTTGTCACACACCCATCCCCTTTTCTTACAGTACTCGGTTATGATGAAGCTATTCTCTAAAGATCATTTTGATGTTCCACCACATGCCACGAACAGTGTTTAGATACTTCTCACGACATTCTACCGCTCGTTTGTTCGACTAAACTTTTCTCAAGAAGCCGGCTCCTTCTTTCTTCTTTAATTAGTCACCATTGCACACAATGAAGAGCTCGACCATATAGGAAGCCCAAAGGTAGCCAAATTGTGCAGCACTCCTAAATAACTTCATTCTTGATTCTACCTTCACGAGATTTACATATTCATACTGCAACATACACAAATTATTGATGTTCAATTTCTAGCTTTGAAGAAAATTATATGGAAAAGATTAGAGGGATAAATCATGTAGTTAAACACAACAAGTACCATTAATTGTTTATACAAAACCTCCAAATTATCGCATTTAATGCATATCTGAATAAATGCATTAATCTCTTTCTGGTGCCAGCTTAATATGTTTGAAATTTTGTCTAGCGATATTTGTTAATATATGCAGTCATATTCAGCTAATTTGTTAAGCATCGTGTAGTTATAGATGCAAAATATTGACAAGAATGAGTTTTCATGATTTATCTACTAATAAGTTGATGTATAATAGAAAATCTATATGTTGATGGGGTTGAACTGAAAATAATCATGAAATACTAACTTTATCATAAATAGTAATAAGCTGTTAAAATTTCTAGATAATTTGCTTTGAATTTGAGGGGAAAAGAATGAATTTATTGAAAAGAAAAGATACAGTTGAATTAAAACTAATCACAAAAAAATGCCTTATAATAAATAGTAATCAATACGTGTTCGTTTAATATTGTTACATCTGTACATCATTTTAAGATTTTTCTAGAAACTTTTTTAAGTTATTGAGTTAAAACAGACTCTCTCTCACCCTCTCTTTAAGCATACCTCTCTTGATCAAGGGCGTTTGTAATACTTGTATATAATCTCTATCTCCGCTCGATAAATACATTGTTTGCATTCAGTGTCATCGTAATGGTCGTTGTCACACACCCATCCCTTTTTTTTCTTACAGTAATTAGTTTGCATCTCGCAATCATATCGATCAAGCTATTATCTAAAAATTATTGTGTTGTTCAACCATATGCTACGAACGGTGTTTAGATACTTCTCGCAGTATTACACCACTTGTCTATTCGAGTAAACTTTTCTTAACAAGCGAACTTCTTTCTTTTTTTTCAACTCGTCACCCTCGCACATAATAAGGAGCTCAACCATATAGGAAGCCCTAATGTGGCCAAATTGTGCGGCTCTTCTAAGTAACTTCATTCCTGATTTTACCTTCACAAAACTTACATATTCATACTACGACATACACAAATTATTGATGTTCAATTTCTAACTTTGAAGAAAATTATATGAAAAAGATTAGAGGGATAAATCATGTAATTAAACACAACACGTACTAGTCATTTTCTATACAAACCCTCCAAATTATCGCATTTAGTGCACCTCTGAATAAATGCATTGACCTCTTCCCGGTGTAAGCTCAATATGTTTGAAAATTTCATCTAACAATATTTGTCGATATATGCAATCATCTTTAACTAATTCGTTAAGCATCTTATAACTATAGAGGTAAAATATTGACAAGATTGAGTTTTCATGATTTATCTATTAATATGTTGATGTATAATAGAAAATCTATATATTAATGGGGTTGAACTGAAAATAATCATGAAATACCAACTTTATCATAAATAGTAATGAGCTGCTAAAATCTCTAGATAATTTGCTCTGAATTTGAGGGGAAAAGAAAAGGAATTTATTGAAAAAAAAAAGATACAGTTAAATTAAAACTAATCACAAAAAAATGCATTATAATAAATAGTAATTAATATGTGTTCGTTTAATTTTGTTGCATCTGTACAGTATTTTAGGATTTTTCTAGAAACTTTTTTAGGTTATTAAGTTAAAACATGCTCTCTCCCACCCCATCTTTAAGCAAACCTCTTGTGATCAAGAACGTTTGCAATACTTGTATAGAATCCCTATCTCTGCTTGACAAATGCATTGTTTGCATTCAGTGTCATCGTAATGGTCGTTGTCACGCTCACATCCTTTCTTCTTGCAGTACTCGATTTGCATCTCACAATCATATCGATGAAGCTTTAAAGATCATTATGTTGTTCCATCACATGCTACAAACGGTATTTAGATACTTCTCGCGGCATTCCACCACTCGTCGTTCGAGTAAACTGTTATCAACAAATCGTCTCATTTCTTTTTCTTTAACTCGCCACCCTCGCACACAATGAGGAACTCAACCATATAGGAAGTCCCAAGGTGGTCAAATTGTGCGGCTCTCCTAAGTAACTTTATTCCTGATTCTACCTTCACGAGACTTACATATTCATACCACAACATACACAAATTATTGATGTTTAATTTCTAGTTTTGAAGAAAATTATATGGAAAAGATTAGAGAGATAAATCATGTAATTAAACACAACATGTACTAGTCATTATCTATACAAACCCTCCAAATTGTCGCATTTAGTGTACCTCTGAATAAAGGCATTGACTTCTTCCCGACGCCAACTCAATATGTTTGAAATTTTTTCTAGCAATATTTGTCAATATATGCAGTCATTTTCATCTAATTCGTTAAGCATCTTGTAACTATAGAGGGAAAATATTGACAATAATGAGTTTTCATGATTTATCTACTAATATGTTTATATATAATAGAAAATTTATATGTTAATGGGGTTTAACTGAAAATACTCACGAAATACCAGCTTTATCATAAATAGTAATAAGCAGCTAAAATCTCTAGATAATTTGCTCTGAGTTTGAGGGGAAAAAAATGAATTTATTGAAAAGAAAAGATATTGTTGAATTAAAACTAATCACAAAAAAATGCCTTATAATAAATAGTAATCAATACGTGTTCGTTTAATATTATTGCATCTCTACAGTATCTTATGATTTACCTAGAAACTTTTTTAGGTTATTGATGTCAAGGTAAGAAAATATATATTTAGAATTTTATGTTTAAATAATTTACCTATAATCTAATTTCATAACTATATATGTGTATACGTCAACAATCATAATTTTTTTGTTCATGTGGTAGTGGTTTATTTAAGTATGTGCATGAAGATGGGAAAGTGTATCCAACAAAAGAAAAGTTAAAATGTTGTGACTATTCATGAAGAAAATTCAAGAGTTACAATGATTGATAACCAAGCAAACTCAAAGTATATCCATGATAAAACTCAAAGATGCAAATCGTTTCGGACAAATTGGTTTAATATCTTTTCTTGTAAGAAGTTTGTATTTAGATTATAACCATTTGAAAGGAAGATTTACAGGGTATCACTTGGAGGCAATATGGCTTGTTCTGATGTGCGTTTGACTGATCTTCATAATTGGAATTTCTCAAGTTTTTAAAATCTTTCACTTCTTTTTAGTTCTCTCTTTTATGTAGCATGTCATTTATCTTCACAATTGCTAGTCAAGCCGAATAAAAAATAACTATTTGTATGAAATGATACTTACCATAAATGTTGGTACAAATTGGATAGAGTTGGCTCTATGGAGTTTAGAATTTTAATAATAATTGCAAAGATGACATCATTCCAAGTTTAATATAGGTATCTTGGCTTTACCCAAATGAGCTCACATGAATGAGAATAAGGTGGATATCAATAACATCTACTAAAATACTTTAATGAAGACATTTAACAAAAAAACCCCATAATAAAGAAATACCTAACTACTTACCATAGTTGGGATTTAGATTTCTAATAAAATGATTGTGCCTAATTTGAATGCTCAATTATTGTAATTCGATTTTTTCAATCAATTTTAATTCAAGGTTTCACTTATTTATTTTGGAGGGGGGCATTTTTAAAATTTTAATCGACAAATATATAAACTTTTTATGGTGATAATTAATAACCCATGATTTCAATATATGTTTTTGATCTAACCCAAAATGTTTATCCATGGAGGATGCATCACTCCCTTTCCCTCCCTCCCTGACCACCATCAAACCCTCACCCTAAGTGAATTGGAGCCTTCGGTCATGAAACGTCATAAACTACCAAAAATAGGCAAGAGAAATGGAAAGAGGGAATAAACATTTCTTATGTCGGGGTAAATGTATGATTATGTATTTAAGAATGGACTGGAAAATTGTGCAGAAATGGGATTGTAATTTCTTTATTTGGGCTTGTTCGGTATCTTAATGAGATAGGAAAATTCAAGACTCTTCCTTGAATTTTATCTTCACTCATTTTCGTAAATGCAAGCTGCAAAAGTATTTGTTAATGGATCCACTTGGTTTGAAGAGGCAGAAAGAAATAAAAATCTGCTTGGAATTAATGATAGTAGGACGAATGTAATGATATCCAACAAATTTCAAATTGTTATATGAATATTTCCAATAAGCACACAGACCATCAGAAAACCACCAATAATTTGTGCCCTCGTTTACTCGCTCCCTCCCCCCTCCCTCCCCGACCACCACCAAACTCTCACCCCAAGCGGATTGGGGCCTTCGGTCATGAAAGATCATAAACTACTAGAAAATAGGTTAGGGAAATGGAATGAGGGAATAAACATTTCTTAAGTCAGGGTAATGTATGTTTATGTATTTAAGAATGGACTAGAAAATGGTGCAAAAATGGGATTGTAATTTCTTTATTTGGGCTTGTTCGGCAGCTTAATGAAATAGGAAAATTCAAGACTCTTACTTGAATTTTATTTTCACTCGTTTTCGTAAATGCAAGTTGCAAAAGTATTTGTTAATGGATCTACTTGATTTGAAAAGGCAAAAATAGATAAAAGTTTGCTTGGGATTAAGGATAGTGGGACGAATGTAATGGTATCTAACAAATTTCAAATTGTTATATGAATATTTCCAAGAAGAACACAAACCACTAGAAAACCACCAAAAATTTGTGCCCTCGCTCGCTTGCTCCCTCCCCCTCCCTCCCCAACCACCACCAAACCCTCACCCCAAGTGGATTGGGGCCTCCGGTCATGAAAGATCATAAACTACTAGAAAATAGGGCAAGGAAATTGAAGGAGGGAATAGGCATTTCTTATGTCATGGTAGATGTATACTTATGTATTTAAGAATGGACTGGAAAATGTTGTAGAGGGATTGTCATTTCTTTATTTAGGCTTGTTCGACAGCTTAATGAGATAGGAAAATTCAAGACTCTTCCTTGAATTTTATCTTCACTCGTTTTTGTAAATGCAAGCTGCAAAAGTATTTGTTAATGGATCCACTTGATTTGAAGAGGCGGAAAAAAAATAAAAGTCTGCTTGGGATTAAGGATAGTGGGACGAATGTAATGGTATCCAACAAATTATGTCGATGACATATTTATTATGGGAAATGATGATGCAACAATTCGAAAGCTCAAGAAATATTTACATATGACCTTCCATATTAAGGATTTGGGACCTCCCAAATACTTTTTCGGTATTGAAATAGCCCGATCCAATGAGGGAATTTGTCTCAATCAACGAAAATTCATTCTAAAAATCATATTAGATGCAGAATTATCGGGATACAAGCCAACTGCTATGCCTATTGAGCAGAATGTCAAATTGACAACACATGAATATGATGCAAGCTCTCCTTCTCCAAATGAGGATCTATTGTTAAAGGATCCATTAGGATATCAGTGACTCGTTGGAAAATTAATTTATCTCACCATGACTAAGCCTGATATATGTTATGCTGTACAAATACTCAATCAGTTTATGCATAACCTAGAGCAATCACATATGAACGTAGCACTGAAGGTTGTGAAGTATTTAAAAGGATGTCCATGACTTGGAATTCTATTATCCTGTGATTGCAACATGAAGATGACGGCCTATTGTGACACATATTATGCCACTTGTCCAATGACAAGAAGATCCATTACTGGCTTTTGCATTAAGCTAGGAAAGTCTTTGATTTCATAGAAGATGAAGAAGTAATCGATAGTTTCATTGTCATCACCTGAATCAGAAAATCGAGCCATGGCGATTGTGAGATAATTTGGACACTGGGATTACTTTCAGATCTAGATGTAAAAATCAACGGCGCAAGTGAATTATTTTGTGATAATGATGATGCATTTAAATTGGCAGCAAATCCAGTTTTTCATGAGAGAATAAAGCACATTAAGGTTGAATGCCATTTTACTTGAGAGAAAATTCGGGAAGGGATTGTTGTTACTCGAGGAATTAAAACTACGGAATAGCTGCAGATATTTTCACTAAGCTACTATGATAGAGACAACATAGGTATCTATTGACCTTCGACATTTACAAGGCGTCGGCTTGAGGGGGAGTTTTGGAGAAAGGATCTGATTTGGTCTAAAGATTGATTCCCAATCCAAATTCCAATCCTGTGATTGATTCAGCAAATCGTGGATGTGATCGTTTTAGGAAAGATAATATTGTATAAATTCTTTTTGATTCATTGATTATACTATAAATACAACCATATACTTGTACATTGGATAGATAAGAAATGCAGAATAAAAAATTTTCTCTTCACACCTTTACGTCTCTTGTCATTATTAAAATCATCTTGCTCCTTGGCATAGGTAACATTTATACAATCTTCTTGTTGTGGAATTAATTTAATGTTTCTAAATGTGTACGTTCAACACACCCACAAATTAGTTATAAATAATGAATACATTCTTTATTCATTTGTTTATACTCGGTGCTTAATTATGGTGCAAATAAGTGTCTTTTAAATTTCTTCAACTTTGACTTGTAACAAATACAATCTTTTTTGCAAAATTGGGACCAACCGTTACCGATGTCATGAAGCGATGCTCTTGCTCTTTGGCACCGGTAACATTACTCGGGTCTTCTCATTGTGAAATTGTTTTAATATTTCTAAATGCAAACATTTAATATGCCCACAAATTGGATATTGAAAATATAGTGTTTTGGTGCATGGTTGTGAAATTCATTTTGGGAGCCCCATGCATGATGATGTTGCTAATATGTAAAGGGAGGAGAAGACACTTAGCAATGGATCAAAATGTCAAAGAATTTTTGCAATCCAACAATAACTTCTTGCCGATAAGGTACTCTTATTCGAACATCAAGAAAATCACGAGAGGCCTTAAGGACAAATTAGGCGAGGGAGGGTATGGTTCTATGTTTAAAGGAAGACTTCGGAGTGGCCACAAGGTGACAATCAAGATTCTGAAGAAGGGAAAAGGGAATGGGCAAGACTTCATCAGCGAAGTGGCCATCATAGGAAGAATTCATTATGGTAATGTGGCCTGACTAATCGGTTTTTGCTTTGAAGGTTCGAGACAAGCTCTTGTCTATGATTTCATGCACAATGGATCCTTGGATAAGCACATTTTCTCATGATGAGAGGGGACTTCTCCTAATGGCAAAGAAGTGTATGAGATTGCTCTTGGAGTGACTAGAGGGATCGAGTATCTTCATCGAGGATGCGGCGTGCAAATCCTACACTTTGATATTAAGTCTCGTAACATTCTTCTTGACGATGATTTCACCCCAAAAGTTTCCAACTTTGGGCTCACTAGATTGTATCCTACAAACTACAACATTGTCTCTTTGACTGCCGCAAGAGGAACCTTGGGATACACGGCTCTAGAGTTAGTCTTCAAGAACCTTGGGTGCGTCTTGTACAAAGCCGATGTCTATAGTTTCGGCAAATTGTTGATGGAGATGGCCAGTGGGAGGAAGAGTGTGGATGCGATTGTAGAGTGTTCTAGTAAGATTTACTTCCCTTTATGGGTTCATGACCAACTTAGTGAAGGAACGGACATTCTGGCAAAGGAAGCAAGTGAAGGGGATCGGAGAATGGTAAAGAAGATGATAATAGTTGCTTTTTGGTGCATACAATTGAATCCTAACGAACGTCCTTCGATGCACAAAGTCTTGCAAATGCTCAAAGGAGAAAGTAGATGATCTACAAATTCCTCCCAAGCCACTCTTTTATCCAACAGAAATGTCAACAAGGGATGATGGAACTTGGACTAACAATGGCAAAGATACTATATCCACTTAATTGACTAGTGAAATAACTTACGAAGATTATCATTTTGAGCATACTAGCACTAGTACTACACAAGTATAGTCACATATCAAAACAATTCGAACCCCGTCAACAGAGTGTAACGTCATATTGATGATGTTTCGCATGTGGCTCCCCTTTCTTGGCCATCATCATATTGTATATGTTTATGACCTTTTTTTTTTTTTAATCTTAATCATGCCCATATCATCCTTTAGCATTGTCAGTTGAAGATGCCATTGGTTATAATGTGGACTTTGGTATCCAACAGAAAATCTAGTGACGACTTTTAGCATAGTGCTATGAGCTGCGAGTTTAGGTTCCGAAGATGATCTCTCCTTGAATAACAATAATACATGAGATTAATTAATTTTTTATTCTATTTATTAGGCTAATCACTAGGAGATGGGGAGTTCAATTCCCCACATTTTCGAGGGTTGGGGAGGAGGCACGTGAGTGAAGGAGTAAAGTTTCATAACTTACACATAGCACACAAACGCAATGACTTGTAATATATAGAATCAGACAAAAGGAAAAATACCGGGAGATATGACAAGATGATCTCTCCCTAGATAACAATAATACATGAGATTAATTAAATTCTTATTTTATTTGTTGGGTTGCTAAAGTTATCTTAGTGGTAAATGTGCACTTAGAAAATGGTAATAATTTTCTTTTTAAGATTCGTTGTCTAAGGCTATTACATTAGGAGGAAATCTTACTTGAGAGAGAGAGACATGCCAGAGAGAGACATGCCATCTTTATTAAAACTTGGTTTGAGTATCCTACTTGATTTTAAATTCATGTCGAATGTAAACAAGTATTTTCATGTTTAGTTTTCAAGTACGTGTTAACTGTTCCAAACACTTCCTTCTATACATCAAATCGAGCGAAATACAAATACGCGAGAGCAAACAAAATCCCACTTTGAGAACGGATGTGAAATTTTTCAATTTTTGCGAATTTAATTTCACCATATTTAAGATTGACTTTTGTTTTAGCTAGTAAGTGTGCTCCTTGACTTGAAGCCCAATAATCATTATGGATTTCACGTGAGTATTGGATTAATAGTCATATAACTCCATTTGCATTTTTCTGATTAAGAAGTGAGGAGAAAGGAATCGAACCGTGCGTTTGCATCATTTACAGTTTTACCGCTGTTTTCTTTCTTGGCCGAAATACAATATTTCTGTTTTCGGGTCTCCAATGATTCCGAACGACACTTTTAGATAACAGGTCCCTTAATTCGGGATACAGGGCGAAATGACAAAAAGTCCAGGGGACCAAATCCGAAATAACAGAAAGGTCGCGTCCTCGGATGCAAAAAAGTCGCCTCGCTTTCCGCTATTTGCTTCCTTCCGGAAGTCTCTCCTTGCTTTAGCGAGGGAGGCCGCTTCTAGACTCAAACGCTGAAACGCATTCAACCGTTGATTCGAAAATCAAGCAACCGAAAAAAAAAACAAAAAAACAAAAAAACAAAAAAAACCCGTCACATTCTAATTCTGATTCGAATTCTGATTCTCGTTTATCGTTCTCTCTCGCGGTCTTATCGAGATCTCTCGCTGTTTTCCAGATTCCATCTCCTCTCTCTTTTCTCGCGCGCTGAATTTCTCGAGTCGCAGTACCGATTGGAGGCGAAGACGAAGAAGACGACGGCGAAGAAGGCGATGGGCGGCGGAGGTGAATCGGAGGCGATCCGGCGGAGGTGAATCGGAGGCGATCCGTTGCGACACCTGTGTGGTTGGGACGCCGGTGGAGCCCCGGGCGCACCCCGCGAACCAGCACGCCGCCACGTGGGTCGCCGGCGAGGCCCGCGGCGGTCCCCCCAGCTTCCACTCCAGCTACATGCGCGCCACCCCGAGCGGCTCGGCCTACGGCTACGCCAACCTCAACCAGAGCGGCAGCGGCGGCGGCCAGGGCGGCGAGAACCCCTACGTCCACGTCGCTCCGCTGAATGCCCCCGCGCCGTCAGGCAGGAGTGAGTACTATCGAGGCGCATGCTTCGCGTTGGGAGTTAGTGATTGGTGATTGTAGCCTTTGAGAAATGGTTCCGATGAGGCTAACGCTTTTGCCGGTGTTTGCAGGTCCGATGGACAGGATAGGCGGCGCGTTGAACCGGTGTGGGAAGAGGTTCGAAGACGCTACGCGAAAAGCAGAGACGCTCGCGGACAATGTCTGGCATCACCGTAAGTTGTCTCTACAATTTTTGCTCGCAATATATGTCTGTATAATCAGTTAGGAACATTTTGGATTTGTTCGTGGACACGTACCTGATTGCTTGCTTGCATATATATATTATTCTCTGTTTCTGCAACGTACGCGAATGCTATGGATGAAAATATTCAATCCATAGAGTTTGGCACCATGTATTTCATTGACGTCGTTTGGGAATCAGTTCGATTTCAATCACCACATGGGAACTAACATACATGCTTCATAATCTGTGTATTAAATCCGCCGATTAGCTGTTGAGTGGATCAAGTCCTTTGATTATTTTTCTAGGGGAGATTGAACTCTTATGTGCAGTGCTATCTTCAGCGCTTATTGTTTTGCTAATCTATGTCGATTCCTTCTTACAACAAATTGCCGAATGTGTGACATGGCACTTCTGTGGAGGACATACTTTGTTTTCCATAATTTTCAAAAGCCATCCAGACCCATCGGGCTCTTTGCATGACTGAACGTTGGACTAGATAAATGATCACCTCTTGGTCTTCGCCTTTTTCCTGTAAAGAAGAAAAATTAGCTTTGTCCTGTAATAGAAAGCACTGCAGCAGCTGGATAAGCTTGGTTTTGGCATGTTGTCTGTTCTTTAGTTCATTTGTGACTTGTGAGAGACAAAGCCCGTAATTTCTTTGATTCTTGTCTCCTCACGGTTTTCAATCGATGGAATTGTGATGTTAAGAACTCTATTTATGCCTGACCTCGACCAATTTGTAATTGTGCTATGTTTGCGTGAAACAGTAAGAACCAACCCTAGCATCACAGACGCAGCAATGGCTCGACTGGCTCAGGGGACAAAAGTGCTTGCAGAGGGGGGACAGGATAAGGTATTTCAGCAGAAGTTTGAGATTCTGCCAGGAGAGAAGCTCCTGAAGGCATATGCTTGCTATCTATCCACTTCCTCTGGGCCTGTCATTGGGACACTGTATTTGTCAAACAAGAGACTGGCCTTCTGCAGTGATAACCCTCTTTGCCAATACTCTCCCTCAGGACAGCAACAGTGGATGTATTATAAGGTAACCTTTCCAATCTTCCTGTAATTGCATTATTTACTCTAGGATTGCCATTTCAAATTGGTAAGCACTGAACTTTTGTCTGAATCATGATAAGTTTTTAATGCATTACAAATTCATAGCCTGAGTTATGATTTTCGTTTCCCCTCTTGTGACTGGCCTGAGTTGTCATTGTCGTTGCCCCTCTTTGGAGAACCTTCATTGGAAAGGACCTTCATTTTACTCATTGACTGTATTACTTCACTGAAACTTGGATAATTCTTTTCGTCATTTTATTCTTATTTAAGCATGAAGTATCTGAATGTAGTGAAACATACCCAGGAAAATTTGTCAAGCTCTGCTGAGCTTCACTCTCCAACCATCAGTTCTTAACATGCTTTCATCCTGATTGATTTCGTAGGTGGTTCTGCTGCTCAATCAGTTGAGCACTGTTAGTCCTTCTTCAAACAGGTTGAATCCTACTGAAAAGTACATCCAGGTTGTCACGAGAGATGGTTATGAATTCTGGTTCATGGGTTTTATATCGTATGACAAGGCTCTCAAGAACATAAATGAGGCTTTACAGCACTATCATGACAATAACATGGCTAGAAGTATACTAGTACAATAACTCACCTGACTGAGGAAGAGATTGACTGTACTTGAATAATTTGGATGTGTGTCCGACTGCTATGGATACTTGATTTCTAATGTTTTACTTTGTAATGTAAAATAAAATAAGATAAAGCTTTCATAGTCCCAAAAAGGATCACTAGGGCTTTCTTCATTATTGCTCTTGTTAGATAAGCCCGAATGAATACAGCCAGTCATTTCAGATGCCCATATTTGCCAATGGGCTGAGATATGTGGTGAGTGACCAATGCATGGCATTGGAAGGTTCTTGTTTTAGTTTTATTTTCGCTTTGATTTGTAGATAGTCACATGTTGAATAACTGGCTGTTGTATGCAATCTTTCGTGGTCCCAGAAAGGATCGCTAGGGCTTTCTTCAGTACTGCTCTTGTAAGATACCACGTGAATGACTATGGCCAGTCATTTCAGATACCCATATTTGCCCAATGGGCTGTGATGTGGTGAGTGACCAATGCATGGCATTGGAAGCTTCTTGTTTGTGTCATTTTTGCATTGGTTTATAGATAGTCACATGATGTGTCCATTGGCTGTTGTGTGCGATCTTTCTTGGCCTGTAGAAACGGAACTTCGAGAGTAACATTTCCTTTTAAAACAGTTGCAGCAGGTAACTATATTCTATGAAGCAGCTATCGGAGCTTGTTTCTTCTTTTTTCCCTTTAATAATTGCGTTCTTCAGTTTTGGAAGCTGGCTTCTGATAGCACTCTAGCTAATAAATACAATTATAATCTGAATCACGTTTTACTACAGATGCTTAACCCGACGTGATCTAATTCTTGAAAGGGAAGCATTCTATTGCAGCGAACTTCTATTTACTTCGGCAACGACTGCGGCCTACCACTAGTCATCTTTAATTGCTAGGCTAACGACCCTTGGTTACAAAGTCGCATAGGAAACTATACTCTATGCAGGAGATGAGGATCTAACTGACACTTTCCAATCATTTTGCCGACAAACTGAGAAGGGAATGTGTACTTTGGTGCTTTTCACGTGGCAACGAGCAACCAAAATGTCGAAAGCTTTTCGAGAAATAATTATCCAAAAAGTCTTAAATTTATCATGAGTTTGTAAATTTAGTTGTAAATTTTTCATTTAGTTTATATCTTATGATTAGTCAATTTAAGGCTCGGAATGCCAAAAGAGAATAGAAAAATGAAGTAGAAAGCTCAATGCTCAATTGCTCATCCCCTGGATGGTTGTTTGCTAATAGTTTAGCCTTAAAAAAATAAAAAATAAAAATAAATAAGACGTCTTTTGCTTATGGCTATCATTCCACATAAGAACCTTTCTATATCTATGTATTTTTTGGCGTGTTCCAGATGATCTAAGCTCTGTTCAACGTAGACTTGTCCTTACGTGCTCTCTAAGCATCACCGTGAAGGCATGGAAATGTCTCTGCAACTGATAACGCTTTTTGTTTCATATCTGCATATTTTATCAGCTAGATCATATAATCCTCTCTCTACCAAACTTTTTGTGATGCTATTTTGACCAACAAAAGATGGTAAGAATTAATCTCCTTACTTTAATTTGGTTCTTTCTTGGATATATCATTTCATTTGTTGCTTCAGACTTGAAAGCCAATGATGCCCCCAGCAAACCATTAAACGAAGACTTCACCCACTGTATATTACTTCAGGAAACTTAAATTCTCTCCTCTTATTTGCTGGACCTAAAAGAACATGCCAATGGCAATTTCGACATTGCTGAACAACCATGCCGTCACGAATATACTTACAAGAGAAATATATGAACAGTACTTACAAAAAAAAAAATAGTATGGTCACCTACTACATGGGAAAGTAGGACAACCAAAATCAGTTGCACAAAACATAATTACAATGATGCTGCGCTCATGTTAAGAGCAACCAAGGATGCGTAGAAACCGTCTGGAGTAGTGCTTTCCTTTCTCAACGATCACTCCATTTTTTACCACTACAATCACGTCTGCATTTTTAATGGTTGATAATCTATGCGCCACTATAACTGTAGTTCTATTAACCATGACTTTGTCTAATGCATCTTGAACCACTCTTTCACATTCAGCATCCAATGCACTCAGTTATATAAGTGAAGTTCCCATCGTTTAAACTGGATATTTATATCAGATCAACTGGGTAGGATTGGCTTTCTTTTGAGACATGCCATGCAAAAAAATTCATGCTTTAGTACCTCTCTCTACTATCTTTCCTTGATGAATGACAGCGATCATATCAGCGTTCCCGACGGGGCTCGACGGTGTGCTACAATAATAGTGGTTCGATATCCCGTCCAATGCCTCTTGTACCATCCTCTCGATTCGCATCTAGTGCGCTGGTGGCCTCGTGTAAAAGCAAAATCCTAGGATCTTTTAGAATTGCTCGGCAATGGCAACTCTTTGCTTCGTCCTCCGAGAGCCGAGTACCGTGCTCACCGACCATTGTGTCCAGTCCCTTGATGCAAAGATGCAAAAAGTTTAAACTCACAATTCTATTAATCTCACTCAACTTAGAGGTAAATTAATTAAACTAAACGTCTCTAGACCTTGGGCAATTTTGTTAGGGAAATCCCTTATGATGTTTTGAAGATGACAAAATAAATCAAAGGCTACTAACATGTTTAATGGTTAAGTAATAGACCATGCAGATAATAGAACATGTAAAGGATATTGTCAAAGTCTCGAAGACGGCCGGAGAAAGGCGAACGTAACACATGTCCGAAGTATATTACAAAGATTTCCAGACTTACGTGTCAAAGTCTCAAGATCGCCGGACTCAAGACTCAAAGTCTCAAGACTGTCGGACTCAGATTTTAAAGTCTACAGACTCGGATTGTAAAGTCTACGAGACTCGAGACTTTACATCCATTCGATGAATCGTAACTCAAGCCCAATCATACAACAAATAGTAATCTGGTTTGGATTCCACATCAAGACTGATTTGATTGAAGACAAGAACTTTCTACACGAAGAAGCTTTACTTATGGAAACCAAGATTTCGTTTGTATGGGCGATCGGAATCAATTTGGGATTTTACCTTTGTCACTCAACGGCTACCAAATCTTCTAGATACGTAGCTGTCCAATGGGTATATTGGAAGACGATTCTCCGGGATGCTGTCCAACGGCTAGTTTGGAAGTGGAGGAGTATTTAAGGAGATCATGGACCGATGAGCAAGTAAGAGACGGAGCGTAGAATTTATAATTCCAAAGTCTCGAGCGACCTTCGATCATCAACTTGTCTTTGGAGAGCTTAAACGTTTGTGATCGTGAGAGAAATACCAAAAGAGTGACTTAGTGAGATAGTGTGATCTACTACTAAGTGTTTGCACTCGAAGTTGTAATCTCTTGATTGATTGCATAGTGGAATCCAGCCAAGAAGGCTGTTAGCGTGGGAGAGTGGACGTAGGCTTGGATTAAGCCGAACCACTATAAATCTTGTGTTCTTATTCTCTTCCCTAACTCCTTTATTTTGTTCATACTAGCACTCTCAATTGGTATCAGAGCCTGTGTTCTTACTTTATTTGAAGTGTTTTACTTCAGAGTAAAAGATCCATGGCTAGTATGCTAGCACCAGGACTTATGGAGGGACAAAGCAACACAAGGCCACCATATTTTGATGGAAAGGAATATGACGTGTGGAAGAACAAAGTGAAAACATTCCTAAGATCCAGAGATCTATTACAATGGGATGTTGTGGAAAGAGGAATCAACCCCATTGCTGCGTCTACATCAAATAAGAATGGCAAAGACAAAGAAAGCAAACCCCCTGCTCCTATGTCTCGGATGGAGATGTCCAAAAGAGAAGCACTTGATGCAAAAGCCATTTATTCTTTATATTGCGCTTTATCTCTTGCTGAATATAACAGAATCTCTTCATGTAAAACAACAAAAGAAGTTTGGGATAAACTTTATGTTACATATGAAGGGACCGATCGTGTAAAAGAGACAAAAGTAAACTTCCTGCTCGGCAATTATGAATCCTTCAAGATGAAGCAAGGAGAGTCGATTGGAGATATGTTCGATCGTTTTACTGAAATTGTAAACGGTTTGGCATATCAAGGTCATCCAATTTCTTCCCAAATGAAGGTCAACAAACTCTTGCGAGGTCTCTCAAAAGAATGGAACCATGTCAAGACCTCAATCCGGGAGACTCAAAGGATTATGCCACTTTCCGTTGATGAATTGATTGGCACTCTTCAATCCTATGAAGTGGAACAACTCAACGATGAAGATCCCGAAGGTAAAAAGTCTATTGCTTTAATATCTAATGCTGTTTTTGATGAAACAGACTCAGAAAATGACATGGACAACGAAGAACTTGCTTTTATGATTGAGAAAATCAAAAAGTTGAGTAGAAAAGGAAGGATATTCGATGGAAGAAATCAATACAAGCAGAATGGCCATAAAAGAATCATGAAAGAAGATGACGAGCAAGGAAATCTATGCTTGATGGCACATTCAAAATCTGAGTCTAACTCAAACACACTCTCGGAATCGAGTCGACTCGGACATAGACTCGGGAATCGAGTCGACTCAAACACGGACTCGAATCAAAGTCGACTCGGACACAAACTCGAATCCGATGAGGAAATCGAGGTAAGCAATTCAAAAATTCCTCTCAAAGTTTCAAAGTATATAAATGAGCTTTGTTCAAATCTCAAATCTTCTCTTAAAAGGATTTTCGAACTTAAAAAGGAGAATTCTCGACTTAGGCAACAAGATCTTTCTCAAGTCTGGAGACCTATTAAGAAAAATTGGATAAAAGCAACATATTCTGCTAACTCTCATGGACCCAAGAAAAAATGGGTACCAAAGAAAAGATAAGTTATTTTTGCAGGATATAAAGAAGAAAGAAGAAAGAGGATTTGGAAGGATCCAAATTAATGGATATCAAAAAGGGAAATGAGTTGATTGCAGGAAATTCAATAAGGTAAGAATGATTACAAATCTACGCAGATTTTAGTGCAATCGAAAAAATATCTCCTATGAAGATTGGGGGAGAAATCAAATCCAAAAGAAAAGGAAAAGAATTGTGATCATCTCAAAAAGGCAACAAATTGAGGGGGAGCTTTGATCAATTTTGGAAATTTTTTTTTGATTGATCGTGATCTTGTTATGAAAAGAAGGAAGGTAAATGTGTCGAATTGTTAAGATCTACAAAATCCGGTTAGTGCATCTTTTATTACATTTTGTCATTAACAAATCTCTTATTGATATTATCATTTTATTATGACAAAAATGGTACGTAAATTTTATGATGCATCCGTGATTTTTATTGGATATTTGCTGATATAATCGAAGTGAGCTATATTGCATATCTTTAATATTCGATTTACTTTATAAAAGCTGATTTTTGGAAATTGTGATTCATGCAAAATATTTGTTATCATTCTCTACGTGAATCCATTATTATCGCTTTTTGATTATGACAAAAAGGGGGAGAAGATATGAATATGCATATATGTTGATTGGTTGATATTATCTATGGCATAATATTGAGCTGCGATTATTTTTCTATATATTGTTATGCTCAATCTATTTGCTATCTTCTGATATCCTTTGATTTAAAAGTATGTTTACAAATCTGCATATTCAAAGATTGTTTTGTCATCATCAAAAAGGGGGAGATTGTTAGGGAAATCCCTTATGATGTTTTGAAGATAACAAAATAAATCAAAGGCTACTAACATGTTTAATGGTTAAGTAATAGACCATGCAAATAATAGAACATGTAAAGGATATTGTCAAAGTCTGAAGACGGCCAGAAGACTGAACGTAACACATGTCCGAAGTATATTCTGAAGATTTCCAGACTTCTGTGTCAAAGTCTCAAGACTGCCAGACTCAAGACTCAAAGTCTGAAGACTGTCAGACTCAGATTTTAAAGTCTACAGACTCAGATTGTAAAGTCTACAGACTCAGACTTTACATCCAGATTCGATGAATCGTAACTCAAGCCCAATCATACAACGGCTAGTAATCTGGTTTGGATTCCACATCAAGATTGATTTGATTGAAGACAAGAACTTTCTACACGAAGAAGCTTTACTTATAGAAACCAAGATTTCGTTTGTATGGGCGATCGGAATCAATTTGGGATTTTACCTTTGTCACTCAACGGCTACCAAATCTTCTAGATACAGAGCTGTCCAATGGGTATATTGGAAGACGATTTTCCGGGATGCTGTCCAACGGCTAGTTTGGAAGTGGAGGAGTATTTAAGGAGATCATGGACCGATGAGCAAGTAAGAGACGGAGCGTAGAATTTATAATTCCAAAGTCTGAGCGACCTTCGATCATCAACTTGTCTTTGGAGAGCTTAAACGTTTGTGATCGTGAGAGAAATACCAAAAGAGTAACTTAGTGAGATAGTGTGATCTACTACTAAGTGTTTGCACTCGAAGTTGTAATCTCTTGATTGATTGCATAGTGGAATCCAGCCAAGAAGGCTGTTAGCGTGGGAGAGTGGACGTAGGCTTGGATTAAGCCGAACCACTATAAATCTTGTGTTCTTATTCTCTTCCCTAACTCCTTTATTTTGTTCATACTAGCACTCTCAAATTTATCAATGAATTTAGCAGCGTCGGCTACTTCAGCAGCTGCTCTTATCTCTTCGATGGTCACGTTCTCTTTTCCATACGTAATATTATCCTTAATGCTCGACGCAAACAAGAAGGGTTCCTGGCTCATGAGGCCGATCTTGCCGCGTATCCATCTAAGCTGAAATTCCTTTAGATTTATGCCATCGATGAGCACTTCACCCGCTTGTGGATCATAAAACCTCTCTATAAGACTGATCATGGTGGATTTTCCGCTTCCACTTTGTCCAACCAAAGCGGCAGTTGTCCCACTTGGTACATAAAGAGAGAATCCGTTGAATATCAGCTCATCTGGTCTGGCTGGGTAGCTGAAGTAAACATCCTTAAGTTCTATGTCTCCATGAATTTCATCTATCGGGCTTCCTGTTGATGGTCTCAAACATCTTAAATGCTGCGGCTTGACCAGCAGCAAATGCGGACATGCATGGAGAAGCCTATGCTAAGGACCTAAGAAGTAAGCCAAACCAATTCATGGGTCTGCTCTGGCACAAACACAATAAAGCCGCTTACAATTGATTTATGTCTAATCTCTCTTTGATGCAAATATTCAATCTCTTGCATGGTTTTTAAAATAATCAAGTATTAGCTTTCCCTTCCAAAAAATAACATGTATCTTTAACTCATCAATGTATACGAGCAGTTAAAGTTGAATGAAGTCCAAAGTACAGCTAACATTGAACTAGCTAAGACAGCGATGATGACATTAAGTACTTCACCCCCGGTATATCCTTTTTCCAGAATCATCTTTCCTCCGAACCATATTGCCAATGAGTAACTGCAGAAGAGGATCATGAAGACTGTGCCAAGAACCAATCCAACCGCCATGCCTTCGTGAACTCCTGATTTATATGCATTCTCAAGGAACTTGTCGTAAGTGGCTATTGCCAGCTTCTCCCTAGTAAATGATGCCACCTAATTGCACCAAGTGACAGCCATCATCTCAGAGACAAAATTATAAACCAATAGGCTCTATATATTTAATGACTTACGGTTCTAATTGATCCAATTGTTTGTTCAACAACATTTGCTGCTTTTGCATAAGCACTTTGTCCCCGTGATGCCATCTTGGCTATGATCAACACTTTCCCTTAGACCAACTTTTCTCTGTTTTCTGATGATAAGAAATGGTATAGTTTTTCTTTGCATTGCTTATTGTAGCGAAGCAACCCTTAGAAAGTTATTTTGATTTGTACAAGGTTATGGTATGTATGTTCATATCTTATAATGTGAGGGTTGAAGCAGAGAGTGCAATGTGATGAATTTAGTCAAGAATTTGAATGATTGGCTACTTTGCAAATTACATGAGTTCCTCTACTTTATCTAATATCAAATTGTTATTGTTATTTCTTGTTCTCCAGGGTTTTTGAGTTGTGAACAAAGATGTAGACGTCTTGTCTCAAGTAAGGCCATTAAATTTCTCTCCCTACTAATTATTAATTATTTTATTTTTAATTTGAAAATTTTATTTTGATTAATAACTGCAAGCTAAATTATTTTGAATTAATTTTTTTGGATAAATTTAAGAAGAGTAAACATGCGCATGCCCAAATGTTCTAAGTTCCTTTCCTTTTATAAAACTCATGTTTATTTTTAATTTATTTTGATTAAAACTAAACTAAATTCTCTCCCCAATAATTAATTATTATTTTTATTTGATGAATGTAAATTATTTTGAATTAATTTTTTTGGGTAAAATTAAGTCATGACATGCCTTCTGATGATAAGAAATGGTATAGTTTTTCTTTGCATTGCTACCCTTGGAAAGTTATTTTGATTTGTACAAGGTTATGGTATTTATGGTATGTATGTTTATATCTTATAATGTGAGGGTTTTGTGATGAATTTAGTCAAGAACTTGAATGATAAAGCAAATTACATGAGTTCTACTTTTCCCTCTTGCCCTCTTGCTTCAGCTGGTCTAGCATTCATCTAATATTTTATTTCTTGTTCTCCAGGGTTTTTGAGTTGTGAACAAATATGTAGATGTCACGGCCCGAAAGACAGCATGTCCAAGAGGTTTCCATGGGCCGACCGTGACACGATTATGGTGACACGATTATGGACCCAACAACCCTCGCCTTATCCCCGTCACTTGGGGTTTTTCTCGAGTCTTCTAGAATAATTCTAGAATAGTTGGTAGTTGGGGAGCTTCAATCTCCACCGTCAGATATAAGGGAAATCTACGGATACGGTTTGCCTTGTATTTGTATATAAAGGGGTCATTCCCTTCATTCTAAAGCATCTCATTCACAAGTAATAGAAAATCCATAACTTCTCCCTCTAAAGAGTTTCTCTCTCTATAATCCTTGTGAGTGTGAGGACCCCTTTCATTGTAAAGCATCTCATTCATTCACGAGTAATAGAAAATCCAGAGCTTGAGTTTCTCTCTCTATGATCCTTCGATCCTTGTGAGCGAGTGTGAGTAAGGCTGACTTGGGAGAAATTCCTAAGGTTGCACGAGCAAAGGGAACGCTAGCTAGATTGATCGGCCTGTGACATGCACGTCTTGTCTCAGGTAAGGCCATTAAATTTCTCTCCCTACTAATTATTAATTATTTTATTTTTAATTTGAAGAATTTATTTTGATTAATAACTACAAGCTAAATTATTTTGAATTAATTTTTTTGGGTAAATTTAAAAAGACTAAACATGTCCATGCCCAAATGTTCTAAGTTCCTTTCCTTTTATAAAACTCAAGTTTTTTTATTTCTTTTAATTAAAAATAAACTAAATTCTCTCCCTAATAATTATTAATTTTTTATTTGATGAATGTAAATTATTTTGAATTAATTTTTGGGTAAATTTAAGTCATGCCGTGTGCTTTTGATGATAAGAAATGGTATAGTTTTCTTTGCATTGCTACCCTTGGAAAGTTATTTTGATTTGTACATGGTATGTACATTTATATCTTATAATGTGAGGGTTTTGTGATGAATTTAGTCAAGAACTTGAATAATAAAGCAGATTACATGAGTTCTTCTACTTTTCCCTCTTGCTCTCTTGCTTCAGGTGGTCTAGCATTCATCTAATATTTTATTTCTTGTTCTCTAGGGTTTTCTTGTGAACAAAGATGTAGACGTCTTGTCTTAGGTGAGGCCATTAAATTTTTCTCCCTACTAATTATTAATTATTTTATTTGAAGAATTTATTTTGATTAATAACTATAAGCTAAATTATTTTGAATTAATTTTTTAGGTAAATTTAAGAAGACTAAACATGTCCATGATTTCCATAATTCAAAAACCCACAGGTAAATTTAAGTCATACCGCGCCCAATGTTCTAAGTAGAGCACTCTCTACAATCTTGCCATGTGGGCTCTGCCCACAATGGCAAGTATAGAACTATGTTTTATGGCAGCTTCCATGATAATATCGAACATGAATCTATAATGAATGAATCTGTATTAATAATATTATGGCATATGATGAAGACATTGGGGACAGACATCTAAGCCTAGATCAATGCACACACAGAAATTCATTGTAACTTTGGCAGAGGTATCAAACGAAGCTCAAATTTTATGAATATCACATCAGGTCACAGACAAGATATTATCGAACATGAATCTATATAATCTATTAATAATGTATGAGTAATACACACAAGCAACTCACTTGTTTCTTTTCTCCACCAAAATCTTTTTTGAGGAGGGAAAGTGTTGTAAATTTTTAGTGATAATCTGGGATTGGTTGTCGATGAGTGACACATTTGAATCATTCGGATCCGGAATCTCGATGTTAAATTGCTGGCACAAGTAATGGAAGATGGACTTCTCATGTTGTGTCATGTGCATGTATATATTGTTTATTATGTCCTGAAATTAAGAAAAAGATAAGAAAGATCAGAATAGAAAACAATAACAAGACGGGCACAATTTACAAATAACAAGACGGGCACAATTTAAAATTTACTATTGATGGAGACTACCTTCTGGGACATGTCTCCCATTATAATCTTGGCGTCATATTTTTTGCCCTCCTTGACCGCCATGGAAAATTCAGAATCTAGACTGTTAAGTACAGCTTTTCTATCCTCCAACAGCTCTAGGAATAGTGCAGTAGGTTTCTTATCATTAATAACCTCTTTCACCTCTAGTCTTGATCTCTGAAAAAGAAAATTTCGAGTATCAAATAGCCTATCCAGTCTGTTTATGTTAGGTGTAAAACACCGGGCTAAGGTGAGGCTACTTGATACTTGACATTTGCTAACATCAAATAGGCTACTTGATACTTGAAATTTTTTTTTTCAGAGATCAAGACTAGAGGTCAAAGAGGTTATTAATGATAAGAAACCTACTGCACTATTCCTAGAGCTATCGGAGGATAGAAAAGCTATACTTAACAATTCGGATTCTAAATTTTCCATGGCGGTCAAGGAGGGCAAAAAATATGACGCCAAGATTATAATGGGAGACATGTCCCAGAAGGTAGTCTCCATCAACAGTAAATTGTAAATTGTGCCCGTCTTGTTATTTGTAAATTGTGCCCATCTTGTTATTGTTTACTATTCTGATCTTTCTTATCTTTTTCTTAATTTCAGGACATAATGAACAATATATACATGCACATGACACAATATGAGAAGTCCCTCTTCCATTACTTGTGCCAGCAATTTAACATCGAGATTCCAGATCCGAATGATCTGAATGTGTCACTCACCGACAACCAATCCCAAATTATCACTAAAAATTTACAACACTTTCTCTCCTCAGAAAAGATTTTGGTGGAGAAAAGAAACAAGTGAGTTGCTTGTGTGCATTACTCGTACATTATTAATAAATTATACAGATTCATGTTCGATAATATCTTGTCTGTGACCTGATGTGATATTCATAAAATTTGAGCTACGTTTGATACCTCTGCCAAAGTTACAATGAATTTCCATGTGTGCATTGATTAGGCTTAGATGTCTGTCCCCAATGTCTTCATCATATGCCATAATATTATTAATACAGATTCATCCATTACAGATTCATGTTCGATATTATCATGGAAGCTGCCACAAAACATAGTTCTATACTTGCCATTGTGGGCAGAGCCCACATGGCAAGATTGTAGAGAGTGCTCTACTTAGAACATTGGGCACGATATGACTTAAATTTACCCAAAAAAATTAATTCAAAGGGTTTTTGAATTATGGAAATCATGGACATGTTTAGTCTTCTTAAATTTACCCAAATTCAAAATAATTTAGCTTATAGTTATTAATCAAAATAAATTCTTCAAATAAAATAATTAATAATTAGTAGGAAGAGAAATTTAATGGTCTTACTAAGACAAGACGTCTACATCTTTGTTCACAAGAAAACCCTGGAGAACAAGAAATAAAATATTAGATGAATGCTAGACCACCTGAAGCAAGAGGGCAAGAGGGAAAAGTAGAAGAACTCATGTAATTTGCTTTATTATCCAAGTTCTTGACTAAATTCATCACAAAACCCTCAAATTATAAGATATAAACATACATACCATGTACAAATCAAAATAACTTTCCAAGGGTAGCAATGCAAAGAAAAACTATACCATTTCTTATCACCAGAAGCGCACGGCATGACTTAAATTTACCCAAAAAAATTAATTCAAAAAAATTTACATTTATCAAATAAAAAACATAATTATTAGGGAGAGAATTTAGTTTATTTTTAATTAAAATAAATAAAAAAAACTTGAGTTTTATGAAAGGAAAGGAACTTAGAACATTTGGGCATGGACATGTTTAGTCTTTTTAAATTTACCCAAAAAAATTAATTCAAAATAATTTAGCTTGTAGTTATTAATCAGGAAAATGTCACAAATAGTCCCTATAGTTTCACTCAATGTCTAATTTCGTCCATGAACTTTCGATCGGCTCAATTTCGTCCCTGAACTATTGATAAAATGTCCGATCTAGTCCCTGAACTTTCGAACGGCTCAATTTGATCCCTGAACTATTAATAAAATGTCCGATCTAGTCCCTGAACTTTCGGTCGGCTCAAGTTAGTCCACTCGACTATGATGAAATGTCCGATCTAGTCCTTCGTTCTTGTTTTTCTTTTTCTTTTTCCTTTTTTTCCTCTTTTTTTCCTTTTTTTTTTTTTTTTTTTTTCGCTTTCCGGCCAGCGAAGGGCTGGCGTTCGGCGAGGGCCCCTCGCCGGCGTCCCTCGCAAGCGCGCGAGGGGCTTCCTCACTAATCTTGCAAGGGAGCCCCTCGCCCAACGCCGGCGAGAGGCTCTCCCTCACAGATCTGGCGAGGGGCCGTCATTTGCGGCATCTGCGAGGGCTCTCCCTCGCCGGTGTCGGCGAGGGCTCTCCCTCGCGGGCGCCGGCGAGGACCCCCTCGCCAAATCCGTGAGGGAGAGCCCTCGCCGATCTGCGAGGGAGAGCCCCTCGCCCGCTTGCGAGGGACGCGGCGACGGGCCCTCGTCGGCGTCGGGCGGGGGCCCTCGTCGATCCGGCGAGGGAGCCCCTTGCCCTCGCCCGGCACCGGCGAGGGCTCTCCCTCGCGACGCCGGCGAGGACGGCCCCTCGCCAGATCTACGAGGGAGAGCCCCTCGCCGACATCGGGCGAGGGCCGCGGCGAGGGCCCTCGCCGATCCGGCGAGGGCTCCCTCGCCGGACCCGGCCCTCCGCCGGCTCCGGCGAGAGGGAAAGCGAAAAAAAAAAAAAAAGGAAAAAAGGAAAAAAGGAAAAAGAAAAATAAAAACGATAACGAAGGACTAGATCGACATTTCATCATAGTTCGGGGACTAACTTGAGCCGATCGAAAGTTCGGGGACTAGATCGGACATTTTATTAATAGTTCAGGGACCAAATTGAGCCATTCGAAAGTTCAGGGACTAGATCGGACATTTATCAATAGTTCAGGAACCAAATTGAGCCGATCGAAAGTTCAATGACGAAATTGGACATTGAGTGAAAATATAGGGACTATTTGTGACATTTTCCCTTATTAATCAAAATAAATTCTTCAAATAAAAAATAAAATAACTAATAATTAGTAGGAAGAGAAATTTAATGGCCTTACCTGAGACAAGACTATGTCACGAGCCGATCAATCTAGCTAGTGTTCCCTTTGCCCGTGCAGCCTTAGGAATTTCTCCCAAGTCAGCCTTACTCACACTCACTCACAAGGATCGAAGGATCATAGAGAGAGAAACTCTTTAGAGAGAGAAGCTCTGGATTTTCTATTACTCGTGAATGAGATGCTTTACAATGAAAGGGGTCCTCACACTCACAAGGATTATAGAGAGAGAAACTCTTTAGAGGGAGAAGCTATGGATTTTCTATTACTCGTGAATGAGATGCTTTAGAATGAAGGGGAGGACCCCCTTATATACAAATACAAGGCAAACCGTATGGTTTTTGAGATTGCATTCAATGAGATATTGCATGGTTTATGCTTATTGGGGGTGATATTGCATTAACTGAAATTCACTAAGCTTGCTTATAGTAAACTATAACGGAGAATGCTTCCCAGAGAAGGGTCAGATTTCTTCAAAATGTATATGCCACAGAACAGCTCTCAAAGAATGGTTAGGATAACTCTACAAACTGGTTTTTAACTAAGCAAATTGTTCTATTCATTGCCTGCAATGAAATCTTAGTGAATGCAATCTCGGAAACCATACACAAAACACATTTTCATCGACAATTACTGTACATAACTATATTTACTTAAGGCCAAAATTGCTATAAATTAAGAGGGAAAACAATTTTGAGTACAATGTTGATGACAAGAAAGGTTCCTTCAAGACAAGTTGCAAGGCAAGTCTACTTTTGAAAACCTTAAATCACCCTCTCCTTTTGTTTGATCACAACATTCAATGAGGAAATATACAAAAATAAATAAAATAGAAAACCTGCGGGAACCAAAACCAGACACGAACTGCAAACTCCTATTCAGGTTTGTAACCCGATCTGACAACACGGTTTTGGTGATGAGAGAAAGGAGAGCAGAGCAAGGCGTGAACCAGAAAAGCTCTGCAAACAGGAATAGTGCAGTAGGTTTCTTATCATTAATAACCTCTTTCACCTCTAGTCTTGATCTCTGAAAAAGAAAATTTCAAGTATCAAGTAGCCTATAGTTGTTTATCTCATTAGTCTCATTGTTGTTCATTAATAACTCAGTGGAAAATAACGGCTTGTGAGTAAGAAATTTAATACTCTCCATGAGGATCACCTGCATAAAGCAGCGCAACCCAACTCAAAAGTCTATAAATGCAACTACAATCTACTAAGGCAGAAGCATAAGGTGCAAGGTGCAATAAAAAAATCCATAAAGATAATAGAGTCACTAAGTCTATGGTGATCCAGGATGAATACTCTTCATAGTTTTAACAATTACATCGAGTCCAATCAATAAAGCATTGCCCACTATTCCAAGGAAAGGGGTGATACTCCCTAAGGAATGTACCTACCCAGTAGCTCAAAATTAGATACCAGAATCAGCACAATACAGCACGATACAGATAAAAATGCTAATGCATACTTGTTTCCACTGGTCTTAAAGCGCCAAACGTGATCGAACACACAACAACTGAGGAGGATTGCTCGAGAAGGAAACAACGATGAACATGATTTACCTGGCGGACGAATGTGAGGAGGCGTAAATTGCTTGAGGAGGCGACAAGCGTAGACTCGAGGAGAGGTGCGATCCGATCGGGGCGATGCCGAGCTTTGTGCTCTGCCTCCTGAGCCGCAACGAAGAAGAAGAAGAAGAATTAGGCGGGAAAAAAAAAGAAGAGAAAAAGAGCCGGAACTAGCCGGTGCACAATGGAAAATAACAGCTTGTGAGTAAGGAATTTAATACTCTCCATGAGGATCACCTGCATAAAGCAGTGCGACCCAACTCAAAATTCTGTAAATGCAACTACAATCTACTGAGGCAGAAGCATAAGGGGTAAGGTGCAGTAAAAAAATCCATAAAGATAATAGAGTCACTAAGTCTATGGTGATCCAGGATGAATACTCTTCATAGTTTTAACAATTACATCGAGTCCAATCAATAAAGCATTGCCCACTACTCCAAGGAAAGGAGTAGTCCCTTTGATACTCCCTAAGGAATGTATCTACCCAACAGCTCAAAATTAGATACTAGAATCAGCACAACACAGCACAATACAAATAAAAATGCTAATACATACTTGTTTCCACTGGTCTTAAAGAGCCAAACATGACCGAACACACAGCAGCCGAGGAGGATTGCTCGAGAAGGAAACAACAATGAACATGATTTACCTGGCGGACGAATGTGAGGAGGCGCAAATCGCTTGAGGAGGCGGCAAGCGCAGACTTAAGGAGAGGTGCGATCCGATCGGGGCAATCCAAGAGAGGTGCGATTGGGGGGGCCGAGCTCTGCACTCTGCCTCCTGTGGGAGCCGCGACGAAGGAGAAAAAGAATTAGGTGGGAAAAAGAAGAAGAGGAAAACGATTTTGTTTGAGCATATATACTTAGTATGCAAAACAGAGCACAAACAATGACTCAAGACTCAAGTTCGGACGTGCTTGATCTCCATTCGCTTTATTAGATTCAAAGTCTTTAGAGAGTTTAAAGGGCAGGAAAAAGAGGAAAAAGCGACTTAACACACAGTAGCCGATGAGGATTGCTTGAGAAGGAAACAACGACCTAGCGTAGGAATGTGAGGAGGCGCAAATCACTTGAGGAGGCAGCAAACGCAGACTCAAGGAGAGGTGCGATCCGATCGGGGCGATCCAGGAGAGGTGCGATCGGGGGGGCCGAGCTCTGCGCTCTGCCTCCTGTGGGAGCTGCGACGAAGAAGAAGAATTAGGCGGGAAAAAAAAGAAGAGGAAAACAAGCCGGAACTTGCCGGTGCGCACTGCCCCCGGGTGACGTGTCCAACTAATATTTATACAAATGAGGCAAAGCTCGACGCTTTGCCGTTGTTTGCAGGTCCGATGGACAGGATATGTGGCGTGTTGAACTGGTGTGGGTGTCACGCCTCGAACCCTGAGCGCGCGCACATCCCACTGCGGTCGATCAAATATGCGACATCTCAGGATACGTCGCCGACTCATTCATTTTATTACGCATGCGAACGCGAAACAAATCCCCTAACAACATTTAACTTGGGATAGAAAAGCAGGCAATCAATCATAATATCAAACACTCATTTACAAACACATAGATTTAAATACAACTCTGGACTGTCTACAAAATAGACCAGCTCGACAAAATAGGAACTATCCTAAAACCAATTAGCAGAACACGTTCACCGATACTTCAGTTTTCACCTTTCCAGACTTAGGGCTTCGGGTCCTCCACGACCGCCATCTAGGGACCTGAAATTTTAATCCCCAAACTGGGATGAGATAATGTCTCAGCAAGTTCAACTCCCTAAACCCCTATTAGAAAGAAAATACGCCCAAGGGTGGCCTAGCCACATCACACAGAGAACTTACCTCGCCTTAGTTCCTTTCTGCAGGTTAGCACAATTCAAATCACTCAATTACAGGTAGTAATAATAATTCAAACAATTGGAACGCCATCACTTTCATATAAACCACAGTTGCACTTAGCACACATTCCAATTATTATTCACTGCCACACAAGGGCATAGTGTACTTGCAGTTCGGCTATCTTCTAACATTAATGCTAGGCATCGCCTCCCCCCTTGGAGCGCGGCTTCGTCACTACGTCGACGGCATTCCCGAAGGAACATCGATCCAGTCGGCCCAGCTTCTACTGCAACCGGCATCCACCGCGTGGGCATCCCATATAGGGGCAAGTCTGGCTCAACAGCCTAGGACGATTCCTCTTAATTATCACATAGCCAAAGCATACTCAGCCCCAGGACACTTTATATTTCACTTCAATGCTTCCACTTAAAAAATGATCCCGCCATTTTTCTTCATATTAAAAATATTCCGAAATTACTCATGTGTGTGGGGACACGCTAATTTCGAATCAAAAAAAGCCAATATCTCACTTTTTCAAACCCCACTATTTAATATAATCATTAAAATCTAATTTTTGCATCAAAACCCGACACTTGGGTTTTTATGAATAAAATCCATATTTATCACAATCAACACTCAATTTGCCACATCCATTCATCAAATTCAATTTCTAAATGCACAAAAATGATCGGCACGAAATTCCGAGAAAATAAGGTTCCAAAATAATTTTTAGAATTTATTAAATAATTAAATTTATTCCGAAAATTAATTATATAATAATATCGATATTTTTCACGATCTATACTCAATTTATAATATCCAACCATCAATTTCAAAATCTGACTACAAAGCAGCGACCAAAGCATGAAATTCGAGAATTTAGGGTCACCCGACAAAATTTTCGAATTTAATAAATAATTAAATTTATTCCGAAAATAATTAAATAATAATATTTTAATAATTTCGAATAATAATATATTATTAAATTATTTAATAATTTCGGGACATTTAAATAAATCAAAAGTAAATTCATTTATGTCAAATCAAGGCTTATTTTAAATAAACCTACTTACCCTTAATTAAGCACACTTTAAATTAAAACATCATATTATTCTAATCTACTCTTAAATAACATAAACTAACAACCTAATAATACTTAACATAAACTAAACCTCCCTAACTATAATTAACCCTCTAAGCGAGGTTTAGTGAGCTAAACTTACCGGATTAGCGAGCTGAGCGGACCAAAACGACGAGGACGACGCAAGGATCGACTTTCCTCAAGGCGGGATGAGCATCCAAGCTCGGGAAGGCGGCCAAAACGGGCCAAACACAGGCTGCCATACCCATTTTCTTGGCTGCTGTTCACGGGCAGAGGAGGGCCAAACGGCGGCTGGTTCGGGTCGAAATGGGCGGAGGAGACCGGCGAGGGCTTGGACGGGTTGAAGGGGAGGTCGATGGCGGCGGAGGGAGCTCCGGCGAAGGCCCGAGCAACTCAGACGAACTGTTGGAACGCGGGCTGGCACGGACGAGGGCGACGAGCAGTCGAGCTGATCGGCGGAGCGACATGCGGGCGGCGCGAGGCGGCAACGGATGAACGACGAGACCTCCTGCTGGCGAGCTGGCGGCGATGGGCGAACGACGAAGGGGCTACGGCGGCTGGCTGGTCACGCACGAATAGCTCCCTTCCTTCCCCTTTCTCTCTCTCTCTCTCTTCCCAAGGTTGAAGAAGAAGTTGGTTCAATCTCCCTCCTTCACTTGTCAAATTCTTCTTCAATTTGGCCAACCACCATGACATAGGGTGATGTCATCTTCCACTAAAATTCAAATCCTCCACAACTATCTTCAATAGGTCCAATTTCATTTTCCTTCGGGGCATAAAATCTTGTACAACCAATTCTTCAATTCCACTTGATTCTCTTCCAATTGAATCAAATTGAAGTCCATAAAATTAATCCGATGTCACCACACTTCAATTTACATCTTCACTTGTCCATAGAACCAACTTAAGTTCTGAAAGCAAGACCAAAGGCGGGTCTACTAATTTCTCAGGTCAAATTAACCATTTTCTGATTTAATTGCTGAAAAACTCTGATTGCATGAAAAATCTTCCAAAGATGAGTCAATGATCCTAAAATGATTTGTGACACACTATGACTTCCAATTTCTGAATTCGATCTCAATTTCACGGTTAATTTCACTTTGGCACGATACTAGCGCGGCCCAACCTACCGGGTAGCCTTTAGGAATTTTCATGCATTTGACTTGTGGTTGATCATCTCAAGCCACAATATACATCTTTGAAACATTAGCGATCTTCGATTGTCGGGATAATCTCAAGGTTTCAAATACGAACATAGGGTACCCAATAGACAGAAAAGCCAGTCCAATGCTGATCGACAAGAATTGTGCAATCTAGTGGAATCACCCACACCTGATCTCATGCCTCTGTCGAGTCGATCTATCTCCGATCTCTAATCGATTTTTAATTGTGTCGTAATGACCCTTGCAGATTAGCTCAGTCGAAGGATCGCTTTTGGGTCAAACTCTCGAGTCTAATGCATTAGAATTTCTTAACGACTTCACCCGATAGACTAGTTTCCACATGAGTGACCGACTCAAGGAAAAGAACTATATGCGTGCCAACGAAATGCCCATTTCAATTTATTGAAAATAGAATTGGAAAATCGGGATGTCACAATAGGAAGAGGTTCGAAGACACTACGCGAAAAGCAGAGATGCTCGTGGACAATGTCTGGCATTACCGTAAGTTCTCTCTACAATTTTTGCTCGCAATATATCTGTATAATCAGTTAGGAACATTTTGGATTTGTTGTGGACACGTACCTGATTGCTTGCTTGCATATATATCTTTTCTCTGTTTCTGCAACGTAAGCAAATGTTGTGGATGTGAATATTCAATCCATAGAGTTTGGCACCTTGTCTTTCATTGACGTGGTTTAGGAATCGGTTCGATTTCAGTCACCACCTAGGAACTAACATACATGCTTCATGATCTGTGTATTCAATCTGCCAATTAGGCTGTTGAGTGGATCAAGTCCCTTGATTATTTATCTAGGGGAGATTCAACTCTAATGTGCGGTGCTATCTTCAGCGCTTATTGTTTTGCTAATCTATGTCGATTCCTACTTACAACAAATTGCCAAATGTGTAACATGGCACTTCTGTGGAGGACATACTTTTTTTCTATAATTTTCTAAAGCCATCCAGACCCATCGGGCTCTTTGCATGACTGAACGTTGGACTAGATAAATGATCACCTCTTGGCTCTTCGTCATTTTCCTGTAAAGAAGAAAAAATTAGCTTTGTCCTGTAATAGGAAGCACTGCAGCAGCTGAATAAGCTTGGTTTTGGCATGTTGTCTGTTCTTTAGTTTATTTGTGACTTGTGAGAGACAAAGCCCGTAATTTCTTTAATTCTTGTCTCCTCACGGTTTTCAATCGATGGAATTGTGATGTTAAGAACTCTATTTACGCCTGACCTCGACCAATTTGCAATTGTGCTATGTTTGTGTGAAACAGTTAGAACCAGCCCTAGCATCACAGACGCAGCAATGGCTCGACTTGCTCAGGGGACAAAAGTGCTTGCAGAGAGGGGGACGGGATAAGGTATTTCAGCAGACGTTTGAGATTCTGCCAGGAGAGAAGCTCGTGAAGGCATACGCTTGCTATCTATCCACTTCCACTGGGCCTGTCATTGGGACACTATTTGTCGAACAAGACTGGCATTTTGTCTGAATCATGATTAGTTTTTTATGCATTACAATTTCATAGCCTGAGTTATTATTTTCGTTTCCCCCCTTTATTATTAGCCTGAGTTATCATTATCGTTGCCCCTCCTGGGAGAATCTTAGTGATGCCCGCCCCCTTTAGAAAGACCATCGACCCTTAATTATCCTTATTTTCCGTTAGAGGCCCAAAGATTTCATATCTCAGTTTCCAAGTCATGTCACGCAATTCACAATCTCATGTTTAGCCCTGATAGGAGCTCCAGCCATGTGCGGAATCATAAAAGCGAAAATCTCACCCAAAATAAAAATAAAAAATAAAAAACAGTAAACAAAAACAAAAGAAGAAAATAAAGAAGAAAAAAATAGAGAGTGAAACGGGAGAGATAAAAACCTGGAGGAGGTTCTTGCTTCGTTGTGCACACACACAATCGCAGTCACGCTCAATCTTCCTCTCACCTCCTTACTTCTCCTTCCTCCTTTTCCCTCTTTGCAATTCTCATCTCGTCTCCGTCGCTCTGCCCCTTGTATTCCGCTTCCCTCCGCCACCGCCTCTAGCTCCACTCCTCCTCGCACTCTCACACTCCCTCTGCTCCTGCCGCTCTCTCTTTCTCTCCGTCTCATTCTCCGTCTCGTCGACCGGCAGGTGCAACGCTTTGCAGGGGTTTGCAGAACCAATGAGCAAGATATGCGATTCATTGGACAGGTGTGGGAAGAGGTTCAAAGATGCTCCGCGGACAATGTCTGGCATCACCTTGAGTTCTCTCTACATTTTGTCTCGCTAAACATGCTGGTATAATCAGATAGAAACATTTTAGATTTATTCATGGAGACTTGTCTAATAGATGATTGCTTGCTTGCTTCCATATATTTATCATTCTGTCTCTGCAATCTACGTGATTGCTATTGGAGTAATCATTCAGTCCAAACAGTTTGGTTCTTTGTTCTTAATTGACTTCGTTTGCTCAGCTCGGCAGCCTCACAACATTTCGGTCCTATGGTATTGGTAATCAGTTCAAACGATCAGCCATCAGCTTCCCTATAACCTGTGCATTTAATCCGCCAATTAGCAGTCGAGTGGATCAACTTTGATATGTGGTGCTATCTTCGGTGTTTGTTAACATGGCACTTCCGTGGAGGACATGGTTTGTTTTCTATCATTTTCTAAGGGTATCAGGACCAGCTGGGCTCTTGGAATATAGACGAACGATCATCTTTCGGCCAAAGTAAAGGAAAATTAGCTTTGTCTTGTAAGAGCAAGCACTGCAGCAGTTGATAAGCTTGGCTTTAGCTTGTTGTCCGTTCTTCAGTTTATTTGGGAGGGACAAAGCCCGTAATTTCGTTGGTTCTTGTGATGCTACGAACTCTATTCTTGCCTGACATTTTTTTTTTTTTGGGGTCAAAATTCTTGTCTAACACTGACTAATTGGTAATTGTGCTGTGTTTGGGTTGAAACAATTAGAACTGGCCCCGCATCACCAACGCCGCAATGGCTCAACTTGCTCAGGAGACAATTGGAACATTGCCCAAAAAAAGAAGAATCATATTCAATTTGCCATGGCTGATACGGGACTTAAGCTTTGTTTGTTTCGTAAAAAATAACTTCTAGAAAACTATTTTCCGAATTTTATGACAGTCGTTTCACAGAAAATAAATAGGTCGTAGAAAACATTTTCCATCAATGGAAAAGTCTTCTAAAATATTGGAAAATGATTTTCGCTTCTTTCTTTCACTTCTAAACCGAGCACTTCTTTTTATAAAATACATGTACCTTTTTTATTATTTAAAAAAAATCAAAATTTTACTTATTTAAAAAATGTTCCTTTCCTTTCTTTTCTCTTTTTCTTTGTTTTTTTTCCTTCTTCTTTATCCGGTCGGCAACCAGTGGCCTCGCCAAATCTAGTGACCTAGGCAGGGCGTGAGCCTCACTTGAGGTCGCCAAAAGTCGGCAAGGCTCTAGCGATGTTGGGTGAGGCTCGAGCCTCCGCTAGCTTGCCGATCTCAAGTGAGCTCAAACTTGTCAATTTCTGGCAAGCTAGAGCCTCGTCGGCCTATGGTGAGGCCCAAGCTCACTTGTGGCTAGCTACTAACTAAGGAAGAAAAACAAATCGAATTAAAAATTAAAATAATAAAAAATATTAAAAGGAGGGTATGGAGGAAAAGATTTTCCTTACTAAGTGGTGAAAATTTTTCTACTTCATTTTTAAGTTTCAGTTGAATATTGAAAAAATATTATCATTTTCTTGAAAAATAATTTTTTGAAAAATATTTTTCAAAAGAGCTGGGTTCGTTCGGATGCGTCTTTAAAAAATATCCCTTCCACATCCAAATGACCAAATACGCGTTGTCCAATTCACATCACCGTATAATACATAAAGTTTCAAAATTATGATTACATGTAGTGATCTGAAATGGGTTTTATATATGGCCATGCCCATTATGCAGTCAAAATATGCGTATCTCAAAAAATTGAAAAGACATATAATTTTGGCCGTAATTATGATGTGTGGCTATCCAAGGGAGCCGTGCAGTTGAAAGTTGATGGAGCAAACTCGGATTCGGTCCAATTATCCAAGATTTCGTGCCCTTTTTAAGTGATTAACTATGCTTGCGTCTTCATCAAAGCAAGCGAAACACAGCATTTTCATCAAATCATTTAACGCAGCTTCTTCGTCGAACACGATATCTTCATGTAATGTCTAAAGTTTTGAAATGAATCGCATTTGTACTGTTGCATTCTCTTTCAAATGTTTATTTTCTAACTTTCTTAACAAAGAAAAAGCTTTATCATTTGACCACGTATAGTTCCAACCGTTTTCTTCCTACTTCCTCATTAATTGAAGAATTCTTGTGTACAGTGGACTTATAAAACAGTGGTACTATACTTGGTTACTGCGAAATGTTATATAGCCTTTTTTGTATTTCATAAAATGAAGTAAAAATCCCCTCTAACATCTTTCGGTTGATTATTCTAATAAAATTAAAATGGGGACATCCAATTATTGTAAATAACCTAATATAGGTTGTATTCTATGAATTGTGAAAAACCATTAAATTTTTGAGAGTTGATAGAACTAGACTTGTTAAGTGCACTAAAATGCTTTATTCTAATTGAGTACTCCATTAATTTTCATTTGATTACTTTGAAATTTTTTTATTCTTTGGAATGATTTCAATATTGTTAACCAGTACAATCCATGATATTGGTTATTTACTGTAATTCCAAAATTTGCATCTTTAAGTTAGTTTTCATTCAATACACATCATGATCAACATAAATATGAGGACGTCTATTCTTCAATTTCTCTAGAACTACGCATGGATAATTAGTATGTGAAAAAATAAATGTTCAAAAATAAAAAGATTATCCATGTACCATGCACAACTTGTGGAGAAGTTGAAGAAGTCTGCCTTCGAAGGTCATTTGTTTCTTCACCTTATCTAATCTTTTTATTCTTTTGGACCTATATTTCTCCTCATACTGATTATCCATGCCTATATCTAGAGAAGTTGAAGAATGGTCATGCTCATATTTACATCGATAATGATGTGTATAGATTGGAAACTAAGTTAAAGATGCAAATTTTGAAATTACAGTAAATAACCAATGTCATGAACTTTACTTAACAATATTGAAATCGCTGCAAAGAATAAAAATATTTCAAAATATTTAAATGAAAATTAATAGTGTACTCAATTGGGATAAAGCATTTTAGTGTGCCCTAGGAAGTCTAGTTCTATCAAATCTCAGAAAACTTATGGTTCTTCACAACGCATACTAAACAACTCATACTGCATTATTTGCAATAATTGATCAACGGAAAGATGTTAAGCGGATTTTTATTTCATTTGATTATTTATTATAAAGGCTAATGTTACGATCTTAACTCGGGCTTTACTATCAATTTACGATGGTTTATGTTATTAACATGCAAATGATTTTCTATTAGAAGTCGTCTCTATTCTGTTAACCTTATTTTACCCTTAAAAGGACCATTTTAAAACTTCAAAATATGCAATCTAGGCTAAGATGCAATTTTAAGATGATATGGAACCTATCTAGGAAATTATCTTATTTCAAACTAGGAAGTCTTATCTTAAACTTGCAATTTTATTCGAATTAGGAAATTACCATCCGGTCCAAATAGATTTTTAATTGTATCTTTTTAAATAATGAGGTAAATTGAATCAAATACTATCTATAGCTACCTTACCCAAAAAAAAAAAAGAAAAATACTATCTATAGCAATCACACAGATATCAATAGAATATTTGATGACCACCCAAACATTCAAATTTGGATATGAATAAAATCGGCAAATCATATCCTAGATCGAATTGGCTGATTTTCTGTTCAATTGGAAGTCATATCTTAGATATGAGATTGGACTATCAATTTACCATGCAATCGCGAGTCGTATGTCGGATATCGAACTGTCAATGGAAGCACATTGTTAATTTGCAGTTTGGCCTAACACATAAAAAAAAATATGCATATTTAGATATCAAATTGTTCAAATTAAGCGATAAAATCGAATATTGAAATTAGGATAGATTCTCACCAAATTTGAAATTTTTCACCTTTCCAAATCGGGATGGACGGACCACGGATCGGGACACAGCGGCGGTGGCTCGTGATTGAAGGACAGCGGATCGAAAGGTGGTGCTCGGTCATGGAAGGTCGTGGCTAGGAAACGATGCAGGGCCTTCTCGGTTAGGAACAGATCGGCGGGGTAGGGACGTCGGCAACGGGCGGCAGCTGAACAACAGATCGACGTGTGGTCTCACGGCAGCAGCGTTGTTATTGTAGCAGGGCTGGCAGCGGGTCAAGAGAAGCAGCGGCCGCGTCGTCTCAGCGGAAGTGCGGCGGGCTGTCGAAACTCGCCGTGGTGTCGCTGGAATCAATGCGGTAGCAATGGGGAATCGCCGGATGAGACACCGGAAAGCTGCGGAGTGGGCGGGGGCTGGTGTTGTGGATATTGGTCTCGGAGAAGTGACTTCCGAGATGTCGAATTGCCGAGAGATAATGCCTGCGATTCACGTGTTTTAAACTTCAACGCATGCGGATTTGTCTTATATTTAAAAGCCTTCGCTCCCGAATGTCCTCCGTTTTTTCATTCGATTCCAAAATTATTCAATCCCAATATCTCTCTTCAGATAACTCTTCTCCCAGAATTATTATTATTATTATTATTATTATTATTATTATTATTATTATTATTATTATGTGAAAGTTAGCATGCATTATTGACGAAGTGATAACTATATATTGATGACTGACTATCCCATTACTCTTCTCCCAGAATGTTTTTTAAAAAAAATTCATTCTATTGCCAGGAGAAATCTAAATTGTGGAATCAGGACCATTGGATAAATAAATAACAAATTTCGATCATCGGATTATTTTAAAAGAGATAGTAACTTACGGACATTTAAGAAAAACTTGCCAACGTTATTATTTTTTCTTGTCATTGCCAATGTTATTGTTGACTAAAAAATTATGAGATAAGAGGATAATTATTCACCGATATGCCCTTTTAAGTTAATGGATTATGGAGAAGTGTTACGATCATGGAGGTATGTTAGTAAAAAAAAATAAAAATATTTATCGATGCATATTATTTATTTAATAACACTTAAATTTGAATAAATAATCCTTAAGTCATACTTTTATTCACGCTTGATTTGTTACATCTTCAAGAAAATATGTGATCTTTACATGTGCAATGCACATGGACTGTATTTTGATGTATGAAAAAGAATAAATCACGTTACAGCTAAAAAAGAAATTCAGAATTAGAAAGTTGGTGCTCGTAATTAAAAAAACATCAGACACGGAAAAAATTATTATTCTACCGAAAAAAATTTTAAACAAATTATTTTCAAGCTAGATGCATCATGCAACTCTCTGCTGAACGTTATACAAATGACGACTGCACACATCATACTAAACTTGTTGTGTCGGGGTGGGCCGGGCAAAAATTGCTTGTTTAATTCGTGCATTTAGCATTTTGCTTGTTTTCTTCCCCAACCCCTATCCAATGGGCTGACCCTGGCCCAACCCAGGTTCACATTGAGCTAACCGCGTCAGAGTGGGCCGAGCCGGGCCGGGCCCAGGTCCATCGCAGCCCACGAAGCGTTCCCCTGTTGCTTGCGCCATACGCTGACCTGGCTTTCGACTTTTGAGCCGACCATTCCCACACTTTTCCGTCTCTGATACGTCCCATTTTTGTCACTACAGTGAGATTGTAGTCGGAGATTTTTCCCTCTCTCCTCATTACTTCGATAAAGAGACAGAGCAACACAAATCATTCCTCTCATATTTTATCTTCCCTTCTTTTTGCACCCCAACGCTAAAACACTCCACTTGCTTGCTCAATCCGAGCTCTCTGCTATTGCATAACCGATGCTCAAAAACCGAGTCTTTGTTATATATCTTCTTTTCTACTACTACATCAGTCTTTTAGCAATGCCGTCAAACATAATCGTACACCACCTCTTGTGGCAAGGTTGTGAACATAACCAACCCATTTCGACGAGGGTTAACCCTAATTATGAGCTAACCTACATGAAGAACCACACCACTCTCGATCTGTACTCAAGCAAGTACTATGTACAATACATCAACCATACCAACTACACAATTAGGGTTGCTGATGTCAAGCTACAAATGGAAATTGCTCATCTCTTCCTCACCACTCTTTCTCATGCTTCACATTAGATCCGTATAATTGCTGGGATAACAGGTACTTTGGTCAAAAGTTATCCAAGACCATTTCAATCGTGTGCTGCACGAAGGCCGTCGATTCTTCCTTTTACATCGACACTTCCCCGTGCCTTGATGGGCTTCAATTTTCGAATTTCGCTAGTACAAGAAGGCGAGTATACGCCATAGTCGAAGTGAATGTCTTGTGGGTTAAAACTACTTACACTATTGAGAATATGGCAATGATACTTTTTTTTTTTTGGGGGGGGTTCCTAGCTATGCACAAATTCATGAATAGATAGTTCATGGATTTGAGCTATCATGGCTTCAAAAGCCTCTACGATGCATTTCGAATGTTGTTTTTTTGTGCAACATAAACGCTAAGAATTGACTTTATTGCAGGGAAGGTAAGTACTTCTAATTTGTTCAATTTTCTCAACAAATATATTTGGCTGTGAAATTTCACCTAAATGTGAAATTGAGTTCGGTCATTTGTATATCTTTTCAGAGCTCATGTAATTTGAAAATGGCCATTAAAATCAAGTAGTTAGAAAAATGTAGTTGTTCTATTTTATAAGTATAATAATGAATACATTTTTATTCATTTGTTTATTTATTTATTTCATATTTTGCTGTCAAATCTTAATGAATTAAACCAATACCCTCATTACTTGATTATGGTAAATAGGTATCTTTTAATTTTTTTTTCAGCTTTCACTCGTTGCATATTCAATCTCCCTTTTAGGAAAATTCTATCCTCTTACTTATCGACTGGAATACCGAGGCACTCACTGCCTATGTCATCGGTAACATTACTACAATCTTCTCATTGTGAAATTGATTTAATAATTCCATAAGCAAACATTTAATGTACCCAGAAATTGGTTATCTGAAAAATTGTACCCCTCAATTCCCTTGCATTTTCGCCAAATCGCAGGGGCCCTTCGTGGTTGTCAAATTTATCTTGGAAGCCCCATGTGTGATGATGTCACCTATACACAAATGGAGGAGAAGACACTTAGCAATGGATCAAACTGTCGAAGAATTTTTGCAATCTAATGATAACTTCTTGCCAATAAGGTACTCTTACTTGGACATCAAGAAAATCACATGCGGTCTTAAGGATAAACTTGGCGAGGGAGAGTATGGTACCATGTTCAAAGGAAGACTTGGAAGTGGTCATGATGTTGTGGTGAAGATCCTGAAGAAGGGGAAAGCAAACGGTCACAACAGCGAAATGGCTACTGTTGCAAGAATTCATCATGTTAATGAGGTTGGACTCGTTGGTTTTTGGTTCGAAGGCTCCAAACAAGCTCCTGTGTACGATTTCATGCATAATCTTTGGATAAGCACATTTTCTCACGAGGATAAGGGACTTCTTTTGGTTGCAAGGAAGTGTACGAGATTGCTCTCGGAGTGGCTAGAGAGATTGAATATCTTCATCAAGAATGCGATGTACAAATTCTACACTTCGATATTAAGCCTCACAACTTTCTTCTCGTCAGGGATTAACTCCAAAAGTTTTCGACTTTGGGCTCGCAAGATCATATCCTACGGAGTACAACATTGTGTCTCTAACTGTCGCGAGAGGAACCTTGGGTACATGGCTCCGGAGTTGGTCTACAAGAACCTTGGGGGCATCTCTTATAAAATCGATGTCTACAATTTTGGCAAATTGTTGATGGAAATGGCCAGTGTGAAGAAGAATGCGGACGTGATTGTAGAGTATTCCAATCATATTTACTTTCCTTTATGGGTTCATGACCAACTTAGTGAGGGAATGAATGCTCCAGTGGAAGGAGTTAGCAAGGAGGATAAGAAAATGGTAAAGAAGATAGTAATTGCTCTTTGGTGCATACAATTGAATCATAATGATCACCCTTCAATGCATAAAGTCTTGGAGATGTCGAAGGAGAAGCAGATGATCTACAAGTACCTCCCAAGCCACTCTTTCATCCAAGAGAAATGTCAACAAGGGATGATGAAACTTGGACCAATGAAGACAATGATACTATATCCACTTCATCAACTAGTGCAACAACTTATGAAGCTTCTCAACTTGAGCATACAGATATTGGTATAAGACACGCATAGATAAATATTGATAGCACATAATCCGATCACATATGTGACAAATAGAAATGGATCGTATTGATGATGTAGGTCACCTTTCATAGCCATTATCAGATTGTATATGTTTATAAAATACGTTCATGAAGCTTAATTTCAACCGTATTTCAGCATAGTCCTACAAGAAATGAGTTTGGATTTCATAGTCTTTTTTTCAAAAGTCCAACTAACACATAACTCGTGCTAAATTTGGCTTCGTGGAACTCTAGCGGTGTATGTACGAGTCACTTCATGGCACATCAATTGTCGCTACGCATAATGTTGATAATGACGAATGGGGAGAGATAATAAAATTTTAGGAAAGATGATAAATAAAAACTTCGGTATAATGGAGGGGAGTACGAGGCGGTTAACTACACAATAGATGGTGGGACTTCAAAACTCTTGTTTCTTTTACGAGGTTGCTAAGGTTATTTAGTGGTAAGTGAGGTTATTTGTTGGTTGATAAGGGAAGAAGAGAGCATAGATTGGCGAGTTGCATCACTTACAATTTCTCTGCTTTTGGCCCCCAAAAATTCCGAAATAACAATAGAAAGATCCCTCGCTATAGCAGCCCCAGTCAACACTTGCGTGAGAGAAGAAGGCAAAGACGTTGTCGAAGAAGAAGGCGATAAGTGGCGGAGGCGAATCGGCAGTGGCGCGGTGCGGCACATGCGTGGTAGGGCCACCATGGAGCCGCGGGTGCATCCCGCAAACCGGCACGCTGCCACATGGGTAGCTGGCGAGGCTGACCCTATGAGCTTTCAGTCCGGCCACTTGAATGCCACGATGAGCGGCCTGGTCCCTGGCTTCGTCAACCTCAACCAAAGCGGCGACGAGAACCCGTCCATCCACGTTGCTCTGTGAATGCTTCTGCGCAGTCCGGCAGGAGTGAGGATTATTGAGGCCTCGAACTCACATTTGAAGTTATATTCTGGTTGATGATTAAGCTTTTAAGAATGGCGTAGTTGAGGCCAACGCTTTGCTGGTGATTGCAGATCTGATGAACAGGTGTGGGAAGAGGTTCGAAGATGCTAAGCGAAAAGTAGAGGCGCTCGCGGACAATGTCCGGCATCACCGTGAGTTTTCTCTACATATTTTTTTGCCAAACATGTCTGTATAAATAGATAGACATTTTGGATTTATTCATGGAGAGGTTTTGATTGGTGATTGCTTGCTTGCATATATTATTGACCTGTTTCTGCAATATATGTGAATGCTGTCGAAGTAAACATTCAAACTAAAGAGTTTGGTACCTTGTTCTTCATTGACGTTCGTTTGGGAATCAGTTCAATTGCAGTCGCCACCTCGAAACTAACATCCATGCTTCATAATCTGTGTACTCAATCCGCGATTTGGAGTGCTTTTTGGGCAATAGAGAATTAGGGAGTCATGGCTAGTGAGTTTGCATTAATTGAGCATGAAATTCAACTTTCAAACGACATGTAATTGTACTTCGGCTATTATCCAAACTCATAATATTATCTGCTCTTTCAAGAACATTTTCTATCCACATGAGATTTCGTCAATTTAATTTTTTTAGTAAACGCCGTGTATTCATTTGTGACAGAAATTTCCGCTTCAATTCTCGGGATCTCATCACGGGGGACATAGAGAAATACCGTGCTTAAGGGAGCAGCTGACATTGCTACGTCCATAGAGAATCATAATTAATTAGCCGATGATTGAGGCTTAAATGGTCAACAGGAAATGTCACTGGACCATTTGGGTAAGGAAGAGGAACTAATCTTAACATGATATACTCAAGTAAGATGCTCAAATATTATATATATGACCTGTGAAAATATTAGATCTGAGAAAAAATAAAATAAATCTCGGGACTCACTCCCAAATTAAATTAAAAAAGAAACCGCAAGTAGGCCAGGTTCGAAGAATCACTAACATATTCATAGAATTGAGATCTCTCATCAGGTAAAACTTGTAGTTGGGCATCAACAAGCACACTCTTTTTAGCTCATTCACAAATACCAACAAAAATATGCAATTAAAGTATCTAAGAGAGTCAAAGGATATTGTTAATAGAAATCCCTACATTTATTTTGCCTAACAAAAAACTGTTTAAACTGCAGATGTCTTAATTTTCTCTTTCCCTTTTCTTTTTTCATTTGATTTATATATTTATTTATTTTAATATAAAGGGTGAAACTTATCGTGAAGGCCCCATCATTACTCTCATTTAAAGGAGCAACATTGCTTTCATCTTCTCATTTTCTAAAGTCAAATTCGTTAATGGTCAAGTAGAGTTGTTAGTGCTGTGACGTGTGGGTGCCGTCCAAGTAGGAAGAGATCATGCGCGGAAGGAAGTTTCGTGAAGACTTTTCTATGGATATTCTATGGCACTAAGAACTTCCCACGCAAATTAACCCCACAAGACCTATCGCTTTGACCAATAAACTCATTGGCAACTAAATTGCCAAATGAGGGTGGCATCTTGTTTCATTTGTTACATTTTCAAGATAATACGTGATCCTTACATGGGCAACATGCCTGAAATGTACTGGGACAAATGAAATGGCATAAATCATGTCTAATAAAGAATTCAAAATTAGAAAAGTTGGGATTCATAATTAAAAAACAATAAACATGGGATTTTTTTTTTTTACTCTGCTAACATTTTCTTTTAACATCTTTAAGATGAAAAGGAAATTTTATTTTCATGCCAAATGTGTCACCTGAGTCTTCTGCCAGAAGTAAAAGTCAAGTGAATCGCATGTTAAAATTTGCTGAAGGTTTATACAAATGAGGATTGTATGCATCAAGATTCAATAAGTATTCTTCATGCATTTAGCACTTTGCTTGTTTTCTTCCCAATCCCTATTCATTATGTAATGTCGTTCATTAAATTTTAATTTATTTAATACGATCTCAAAATTTTTGATGCATATAACATTGAACATTTTTATAGAGTTTATGGATTAGATTAAACATTAAAAAATCAAAAATTTAGAAATGATATTACATAGTAATATCAAGTTTATAATAATATTATTCATTGGGTTAAAATTCATTAATTTTTGTGTAATCATCTCATATTTTTATTTGTACACTTTGAGTAATGAATTGGGCAAAGAAGTCAGTGCTCAGAATGACCCGGAAAGATGGACACGCTTGTTGTGATGGTGACCCATCATGGTCGAAGATGCTGACACCTGTTTCGCACCTTCCGCGAATTTTCTTCCACCAGCTTTTCCAGGATGGTTCGTACCGCGTGATCGTTTTTGACTTTTTCTTCCTATTCCCATTATTTAGGGCAACCAGCTTTCCGATCCAATTCAATTCGTGACTTGAAAACGGCCATATTCCTGTAATTTCATCTCATTTCTTCTTCATCAAAAACCCTTTGCAAGTTATTTTCCACTTTTCAGCGACCATTCCCATACCTATTCCGTGTCCGATGCATCTTTATCTAATCTCATTCTACATCTCAACATCACAAAATCACCCTGCTTCCTCCACCCAAGTTGCAGGAGATTTTTCCTTATCTCATCATTGTTTCGAGAAACGGAACAACTAAAAGTATTCCTCTCATCTTTATCTTTCTTTTGCATCTCAACACTAGACACTAGATCTGCTTAGTCAATTCGTGCTCTCCACTATTGCATAAGCTATGGGCCACGATCAACTCCTTATTCTTTTTCTTCTTCTTCTTCTTTTACATTGCTGTTTTAGCATTGCTATTGAAAATGATCAATGCACAACCTCTTGCGGTGAGGTTGCAACCATAAGTTACCCGTTTTGGTTGAGGAGCAGCCTCAAGGCCTGCAGCCACGGTAACTATGAGCTAACCCGCATAAATAACCGCACCATCTTGGATTTTAACTCAGGCAAGTACTTTGTGCGCTCCATCGACTATACCTCCCACACGATTAGGGTTGTCGATGTCGGGCTGCAGAAGGGCAATTTCTCGTCTCTTCCTCTCCGGCCTTTCTCTTGCAGCTACACCATCAACAGCCAGGATAGTTATGGTTGCGTGGTTCAGCCATACGTACCACCAACAGTGGCGATCGTGGGCTGCACAAAAGCCATCGATTCTCCGCTTTACATCAATGCTTCGTCATATCTTGATGGGCTTCAATTTTTGAATTTCTCTAGTACGAGAAGGCGAGTATACGCCATGATCAATGCGAATGTCTCATCTGTGGAAACTGCATGCTCTATAGAGCTTATAGCATCGATACCATGGTGGGGCATTCATTTTCGTTCCTATGAGCAAATTCACGAAGTGATGGTTGATGGATTCGAGCTTACATGGCCTCCAGCTTCGTGCACCCTGAATAACGAGAAACAAATTGACTGCCCACCCAAGGAAGGTAAGAACTTTTGAGTTTGTTTAGTTTTCTTTAAAATATATATATATATAGTTGTGAAGATATAATTGGTCCAAACCTGTGAATTTTTACATGCCCGTTAAGATCAATAGTTAGGTAAGTGCTATCGTGGTATTTTATAAGCATATTAACAAAACATTATTTATTCGTTTGTTTATTTATTTAATTCAAATATGGCAAACAAATCTTGGTTCGATCTTGATTGTACGGACACTTATTTAGATCACAACTAAGAGAGAATGGCGAACAACACTAGACAGACATTTCTTAAGGATATCAGAAGATTATTGAACTCTTATTTTGAGTTCAAAATTTGTCACATATTTTGGGAAGGCAATCAGCCTACTCATTTAACCGTTTGGATACTACATTCTACCTACAGCCTCCTAAAGAATTATCTCATGTTTTGATTAGTGTTAAGGTTGGGATTATAGATTTTAGACGTAAATTTTTCTTAGTTTTGTATTTTATATATTTACCAAAAAGAAAGTGTTTTTTTAAATTTCCTTCAGCTTTCACTTGTCACATATGCAAACTCTTTTGCAGGAAAACTCAGCCAACGGATCATGAAATTTTGGCGATCTTCTCTATTTAATTTCAGGGAACGTATCGCCCCGTTTATTGAGATGCTGTTGTCCTATGGCTTGGTTGGCCGGCCTTTTCGATGCTTTGGCGTACTATGGCTTCAGTAACATTTCTCCAATCTTCTCATTGTGCAATTAATTTGGTTTTCCTACATGCAAACAATTTAACCGACCCACAAATTGGTTATAGATATAATAATAATTTCGTTATTTATTTGTTTGTTTATTTATGTAGTTCAAAATCCGCCTACAAATCTTAGTGAATTGAACCGATGTACTCGTTGCTTGATTATGGTCTATTAAATATCTCTTCAATTTTCTTCGATTTCACCGTAGACAATTCAATCTCTATTGCTACCAGGGGCTCTACCTCCAAGCGATGCTCTTGCTCTTTGACATCGGTAACATTACTACAATCTTCTCATTGTGAAATTGATTTAATGTTTCTAAACGCAATCATTTAACACGCCCACAAATTGGTTATCAAGAAACATAACACGCCCACAAATTTCTTGCGTTTTCCCCAAAATACAGTGTTTCGTGCATGGTTGTGAAATTCTTCTTGGGAGCCCCATGTGTGATGTTGTTGCTAATACACAAATGGAGAAGAAGACACTTAGCAATGGATCGGAATGTTGAAGAATTTTTGCAATCTAACAATAACTTCCTCCCGATAAGGTACTCTTATTCAGATATCAAGAAAATTACGGGTGGTCTTAAGGACAAACTAGGTGAGGGAGGGTACGGTTCTGTGTTCAAAGGAAGACTTCGGAGCGGCTGTGATGTTGCAGTGAAGATACTAAAGAAGGGTAAAGCGAATGGAGAGGACTTCATCAGCGAAGTGGCTACCGTTGGAAGAATTCATCATGTTAATGTGGTTGGACTCATTGGTTATTGTTTCGAGGGCTCCAAACAAGTTCTTGTGTACAATTTCATGCACAATGGGTCTTTGGATAAACACATTTTCTCACGAGGAGAAGGGACTTCCCTTGATTGCAAGGAAGTATATGCAATTGCTTTAGGAGTAGCTAGAGGGATTGAATATCTTCATCGAGGATGCAATGTGCAAATTTTACACTTTGATATTAAGCCTCACAACATTCTTCTCGACACGGATTTCACCCCAAAAGTTTCCGACTTTGGGCTAGCAAGATTATATCCCTTAGACTATAATACCGTGGCTCTGACTAATGCGAGAGGAACCTTGGGATACATGGCTCCAGAGCTAGTTTACAAGAACATTGGCGGCATCTCTTACAAAGCCGATGTCTATAGTTTCGGCCAATTGTTGATGGAAATGGCTAGCGGGAGGAAGAATTGGGACGTGATTGCAGCGTGTTCCAGTCATACTTACTTTCCTTTATGGGCTCATGATCAACTTAGTCAAGGATTGGATGTGCTGGTGGAACAAGTTAGTGAGGAGGATAGGAGAATAGTAAAGAAAATGATTATAGTTGCTCTTTGGTGTATATAATGGAATCCTAGGGACCGCCCTTCGATGCGCAAAATCTTGGAAATGCTAGAAAGAGAAGAAGATGATCTACAAATGCCCCCCAAGCCACTCTTTTATCCAATGGAAATGTCAACTAGGGACGATGGAACTAGGACCGAGGAAGGCAATGATACTATATCCGCTTCATCAACTAGTGCAATAACTAATGAAGATTCTCATCTTGAGTATACTAGTATTAGCATTACAAAAGCCCAGACACATTTCAAAACCATTTGATCCTATGACATGTGTGGCAAAAAGGAATGGGTTGTATCGATGATTTTTATGTTCAGATCTCCTTTCATGGTCATTTTCAGATGGTATATGTTTATGACTATGTTTATGGATCTTAATTATGATTGTATCATCTTTAGCATCTTCATATTTAAGTGTCATTTATCATCTTTAGTGTAGTGTTCCGAGGAGCGAGATTGGGTTTTTGGAGTCTTTCCTTCAAAAACCAACTAGCACACATCTTGTGCTACGCATGGCTTCATGGCACTCCGGTGGTCACTATGTACGGGTCTCTTCATGGCATTCCAATTATCGTTACGAATAATGTTGAAAACTAACATATGGAGAGATGATATAACATTAGGAGAGATGATTAACAACGACTTTAAAGAAGGGGGAGTGTGAGACAGTTCCCTACCCAATAGATAGTGGAGACTTGACTTTTTTATCCCATCCAAAATTATTTTAAAATTACGTTAAAAGACAATGGGAGAGATCAATATATATGAGACAGTTTTCGGGATTGTGTTAACTGTTTCAAAGCATTCTATTGTCATTTTTAAGCAGTCTGTCACCCTTTTACATCGGTTGACTGAACTACAAATGGGGAAGCGCAAACAAAGTCCCACTTTGAGAATGGATGTGAAATTTTACAAATTTGTGAATTTAATTTTGCGGTTTTTCAGATTGACTTTTTTTTTGCGTGGTGAACGCTGCAACTTAACTCGAAACCCAATAATTATACGGATTTCATGTGAGTATTGGACTGAAAGTCATGTAATTTTATTTGTATTTTTTTATCAACATGCAAAGATACAAGAGATAAATGGTGAGTGGCATCATTTACAATTTCTCTGTTTTATTATCATTTCCTCTTCTTTTTTTTTTTTTGGGGGTTGGAGGGGGGAGGTGCGGGAGCGTGCCCGCAGATACCATTTTTCTGTTTTTGGCCTCCAAAAATTCCGAAGGATACTTTTTAATAACAGATTCCTTAATTTGGGATATAGAGAGGAACAACAAAAAGTTTATAGGACCAAATACGAAATATTAGAAATATGCGTCCTCGAAGGCAAAGATTTGCCTCGCTATTGCGTCCTTGTGATCCTCGTTTATCGTTCTCACTCGTGATCTTATCGAGTTCTCTCCTCTTTTCCAGATTCCACCTCCATTCTCTCCTTAGTGCGATAGTTTCTTGAATCGCGGTACCAATCGAGACTTGCGTGAGAGAAGAAGACAAAGCCGAGGAGGAAAAAGAAGGTGATGAGCGGTGGCGGTGAATTGGTGGCGATGCAATGCAGCACGTGTGGGGTGGGTACTCCATGGAGCCGTGATCGCATATTGCCGGCGAGGCTTGCCCTGCCAGCTTTCACTCCAGCTACTTGAATGCCACCCCGAGAGGCCTGGTCTCTGGCTTCATCAACCTCAGCCAAAGGGGTGTCGAGAACCCGTACGTTTACGTCGCTCCGGTGAATGCTACCGTGCCGTCTGGCAGGAGTTGAGTCTATCGAGGCGTATTTCGACGTTTGAAGTTGTTTTGTCGTTTATAATTAGGCTCAAGGATGGTGTTGATGAGGGTACGCTTTACTGGTGTTTGCAGGGAGGTTCAATGAACAGGATATGCGACGCGTTTAATTGGTGTCAGAAAGAGATTCAAAGATGCTATGGGAAAAGCAGAGGTGCTCGCAGACGATGTCTGGCATCACCGTGAGTTTTCTCTAAGTTCTTTCTTCACATAATATGTCCGTATAATTAGATAGAAACATTTTGGATTTATTTGTATCTGATTGCTTGCTTGCGTATATTTCTTCTCTGTTTCCGCAATATATTTGAATGCTATCGAAGTAAATATTCAATGCAAAAAGTTCGGCTCCTTCTTCGTTGACGTTGTTTGTCCAGCACGGTGGCCTGATACCATTGCGGTCCTGTGGCTCTAGGAATCAGTTCAAATGATCAGTCGTCGGCTTCTTCAGAATTTACCACCAAGGTACTAGGATACCTGCCTTTTAATCTATGTATTCAATCCGCCAATTAGCTGTTGAGCGGATCTAGTCCCTTGAATATTTATCTAGACGAGCTTCAGCTTTAAGGCGGGACAGAATAAGGTATTTTTGCAGACGTTTGAGATTCTGCCAGGAGCGAACCTCGTGAAGGCATATGCTTGCTATCTATCCACTGCCACTGCGCCTGTCTTTGGGACACTATTTGTCGAACAAGAGACTGGCATTTTGTCTGAATCATGATGAGTTTTTATGCACTACAATTTCATAGCCTGAGTTATTATTTTCGTTTCCCCCCTTTATTATTAGAATGAGTTATCATTATCGTTGCCCCTGGAAGAATCTTAGTTATCAAGTACGCCCGCCGGCTTTGGAAAGACCATCGACCCTTAATTATCCTTCTTTTCCATTAGCGACCCAAAGATTTCACATCTCAGTTTCCAATTCATGTCACGCAATTCACGATCTCATATTTAGCCCCGACAGGAGCTCCAGCCTTGTGCGAAATCATAAAAGCGAAAACCTCACCCAAAATAAAAAACAGAAAACAAAAACAAAAGAAGAAAATAAAGAAGAAAAAAAATAGAGAGTGAAACGGGAGAGATAAAAACCCGGAGGAGGTTCTTGCTTCGCTGTGCACACGCACAATCGCAGTCACGCTCAATCTTCCTCTCACCTCCTTTTTTCTCCTTCCTCCTTTTCCCTCTTTGAAATTCTCATCTCGTCTCCGTCGCTCTGCCCCTTGCATTCCGCTTCCCTCCGCCATCCCCTTCCACCGCCGCCTCCAGCTCCGCTCCTCCTCGCACTCTCGCGCTCCCTCTGCTCCTGCCGCTCTCTCTTTCTCTCCGTCTCATTCTCCATCTCATTCTCCGTCTCATCGACTGGCAGGTGCAACGCTTTGCAGGGGTTTGCAGACCTATGAACAAGATATGCAACTCATTGGACAGGTGTGGGAAGAGGTTCGAAGATGCTACAGGAAAAGCAGAGGTGCTCCGCGACAATGTCTGGCATCACCTTGAGTTCTCTCTACATATTGTCTCGCTAAACATGCTGGTATAATCAGATAGAAACATTTTGGATTTATTCATGGAGACTTGTCTGATAAATGATTGCTTGCTTGCTTCCATATATTTATCATTCTGTCTCTGCAATCTACGTGATTGCTATCGGAGTAATCATTCAGTCCAAGCAGTTTGGTTCTTTGTTCTTAATTTACTTCGTTTGCTCAGCTCGGCAGCCTGACAACATTTCGGTCCTATGGTATTGCTAATCAGTTCAAACGATCAGCCATCGGCTTCTTTTGCAATTGCCACCTTGGAACTAAGATACTTGCCCTATAACCTGTGCATTTAATCCGCCAATTAGCAGTCGAGTGGATCAACTTTGATATGTGGTGCTACCTTCGGTGTTTGTTAACATGGCACTTCCGTGGAGGACATGGTTTGTTTTCCATCATTTTTCAAGGGTATCAGGACTAGCTGGGCTCTTGGAATATAGATGAACGATCATCTATTGGCCAAAGTAAAGAAAAATTAGCTTTGTCCTGTAAGAGCAAGCACTGCAGAATCACATGCCTCCAGATCTCGTGTTTTTCTTCAAGGCCTAGGCACCAGAGTCTAATCCTTGAGGTCTTCGGCTTGGGATCTGGAGTCCCTAGTTGAGCCCGACCATCATATGCTCAACCCTTGAGTGTCCGTCCCGTCCTTGGTCCTCCGCGTACCAAGTTTAGGCACTAGGATCTCGATTTCGGCTGGTGGGGCTTCCAAGCTGGCCTCCAGATCTTGATTTGAGGCCTTGGGATCTCGGGTGTTGGGTACTCGAGTTGACCTTCCCCTCCTCACACAGTCAATGATAGCCAGAGGTGATGGACTAGGACTATTCTATGACTTTGCTGGTGATGGAGTATAATTTTGATGATCATGGAATTTTATTAAAGGTTGCTAGGTATTTTCACTGCCATATTTTTTTAAAGAAATCCTATCATGTGAAGTGTTCCAGCTCCAAGAATAGTCTTTTTTCTAAATGAAAAAATCGATGAAGAATCAGAGAAATAGGATATCGCGGGGAGAAGGAGGTTGGAGAAGAGCGGAGATTTTGAGGGAGCACTCTTCGTCGATTGGACAAATGACTTCCCTTGGAAATGCTTAGCTTGAACTTGAAACCCCTGCGAACTTTCCTGTAGAAGGCAGCGACTTCGAATTCGCCTGCCAGATTTGAAAAGTTTCTTCTCTCTTTTATTTTGTTGTTATCTTTTAGAGGGGCTAACTATCTACGCTTAGTCTGTTACTTACACATAATAAATATGGAAGATTCCTACCCTTGAGCTTGGTATATACAAATAGTTTTGCCCAACACCAATGCTTCAACGACAAGTAAAGGTCGTGTAACTTTATTTACTCGAGATTTTGACTAAAGACGACTTTGAAAGCCACGATAAATCGTGATTTTAACCGAATATTTTAATCCAATTCCTTCAGCAGCCTTTCTAAAAATGAGCCTCATTGCTACCTAGTATCACTTCTTCGGTCGCAGTATAATCAACATGGTCTAATTCGTTTTCAGAACTTAAACAAAGGATAGAGAGGAAGAGACCAGTTACCTTTTTACAGCCTAATGTTGACGACCATTCCCACGGCTTCCATAAGGTTTTGATGTATATTAGATGCGATTAAATTATTTGTATGATCAAGGATAAATTAGTTATTCATCGGAGGATTAAAGTAAAGTTAGATTATTCATTCATCCGAGGTTCAAATTGTATGGAAAATTTCAAGTTGTGACACCATAAGAACCTTAGGGGCATTTCTCGCAAAGCTGATGTCTATAGTTTCGGCAAATTGTTGATGGAAATGGCTAGTTGGAGGAAGAATGGGGAGGTGTTTACAGAGTGTTTTAGTCATATTTACTTTCCTTTATAGGTTCATGACCACCTTAGTGAAAGATGAATGTTCCAGTGGAAAAAGTTAGTTTGGAGGATAGGAAAATAGTAAAGAAGATGATACATACAAAGGAATCCTAGTGAACTATTCTATGTGCAATGTCTTGGAACTGCAAGATGGAGAAGTGTGGACAATTTGCAAATACCTCCCGAGTCACTCTTTTATCCGGTAGAAAAATGTCAACAAGGGATGACAAAACTTGGACTGATGAATGCAAGGATACTATATCCACTTCATTTACTAGTGCAATAACTTATGAAGATTCTCATCTTAAGTATGCTAGTGCTAGTATTACTTGAGCATTAACACATCCATATCATTTGATCCCGTGACATATGTAGCAAATAGAAACCAATCAAAGCCATTATCTGATTGTCTATGTTTATGATTATATTTACGAATGTTCCTGTATCATCCTTAGAATTATTAGATTAAAGATTTCACGAGCTATATTTCGGCTCTCGAATCCTGATGGAAAAGCTAATGACGACCTTCACCATAGTGGTATGAGGAGCAAGTTCAGGCTTCCGAGTCTTTGCTTCCAAACACAACTAGCACTCAACCTGCACTAGGCGTGGGGTTACGACAATCCAGTGGATCAAAATACCCGTTCTTTCTCCTTTATCCGACGAGGAGTCGACAGTTCATGACCCGTCATCGTTCTTTTGGTTGGTGGCTTACGAAATCCTTCATTACTAAATTCATAACGACCCGGAAAAGATGGGCGCACTTGTTGCTTGAGCATCCTTTGAATTTTGACCCATCATTGTCGATGATAACGACACCTGTTTTGCACCTTCCTCAGACTCTTCTACGAGCTTTTCCAGGATGGTTCGCCACTTGCAACCCACGAGCTTTTGACTTTCTTCTGATTCTCTGTTGCTCATCTACGCACACATCTACGCACGCTGATCGCGACTTTGATAATAATTTCGCAGTGCATAATTGCCTCGAACGAAGAGCAGCTTTGACTTTTCAGCAGACCATTACCAAATCCCAGATGCGTCTGTCGTCGGAGATTGCTCCTCTCATTTTCATCCCTCATTCTTTTCCATCTCCTCGCTGAAGCCTCTGATTTTGCTCAGTTGATTCGTGCTCCCTCCTATTGCAAAAGCTATGCACGAAGATCAACTCCTCCTCCTTTTCCTCCTTCTACTTCTCCCTCGGTCTTTTAGTAGCGCTGTCAAAAATAATCAGTGCACCACCTTTTGCGGCGAAGTTATGAACATTAGCTATCCATTTCAACTGAGGGGCAATCCGATGGTCTGTGGCAACCCTAACTATGAGCTAGCTTGCGTAGATAACCGCACCATTATCAATTTGTACTCAGGCAAGTACTATGTACATTCCATTGACTATACCAACTATACGATTAAGATTGCTGATGTCAATCTACAAAAGGGTAATTGCTCGTCTCTTCCTCTCCGCTCTTTGTCATGCCGCTTCAACAGATCAGATCTGTATAGATGCGGGAGATACATGTTCAATGATCTAGAATTATCCAAGACTGTTTCAATTGTGAACTGCACGAAGGCCGTTGCTTCTGGCTATACATTGCCTTGATGGAGTTGAAATTTCTAATTTTTCCAGTACAAGAAGGCAATTATATGCCATGGTCGGAGCAAATGTCTCCAATGTGGAAAGTGAGTGCACTATAGAGCATATGGCAATGATACCAGGGTGGGCCGATGGAGACAATCTTCGTTCCTTTGCCCAAATTCATGATCTGATGGTTTGGTTTCCAATTGCCTGTAAGATGTATTGCAAAGATTATTACGAGTGCTACATCAACCACAAGAACCAAATTCAGTGCAGTGCCAAGAAAGGAAAAGGCTATTGAGTTTGTTCAATTTCCTTAAAAAATAAAAAATATTGTGAGGGTATATCTGATTGAACTGTGAAATTTCATAAAAACGTGAAATTGAGTTCGGTCATCTGTATATTCTTTCAGTGTCCACGTGATTTGAAAATGGCCTTTGAGATCATATAGTTACTTCAATGCTGTATGGTATTTTATAACTTTAACAACGAATACATTTTTATTCATTTGTTAATTTAAGTAATTCAAATTCTGCCACCAAATCTCAGTAGATTGAACTTGATATACTCAATTACTCATTGCTTGATTATGATCTAAATAACTGTCTTTTATTTTCTTCAGCATTCACTTGTCATATATTTTATCTCTTTTGCAGATATCGTCTCTTACCTCGCAGATATCGTCGGGACAATTGCACTGATCCCGCGCGTTATCATCGGTAATAATTAAAACAATCTTCTCATTGTGAAATCAAGTCAGTGTTTCTAAATGCAAACATCTAACACACCCACATATCGGTTATTCGTATAATAACAAATACATTTTTATTCATTTTGTTTATCTATTTAGTTCAAATTCCGCCGACAAATCTTTGTGGAGTGAATCGACTTACACATTGCTTGATTATGGTCCAAATAAGTGTCTCTTAAATGTTCTTCAGGTCTCGCTTGTTACAAACTCAATCTCTCTCGCGGAGAAGGGATCAACCTTTACAGTGATGCGACGCTCTCGCTCTTTGGCAACGGTAACATTACTATAGTCTTCTCATTATGAAAATTGACTTTAAATTTCTTAATGCAAACATTTAACACATTCACAAATTGGCTATAAAAAATACAGTGCTTCAGTGCATGGTTGTGAAATTCATCTTGGGGGCCCCATGCGTGATGACGTTACTAATACGCAAATGGAGGAGAAGACACTTAGCAATGGATCAAAATATTGAAGAATTTTTACAATCTAACAATAACTTCTTGCCAATAAGGTATTCTTACTTGGACATCAGGAAAATCACGAGTGGCCTTAAGGATAAACTAGGTGAGGGAGGGTATGGGTCTGTGTTCAAAGGAAGACTTCGGAGCGGCCATGAGGTGGCGGTCAAGATTCTAAAGAAGGGAAAAACGAATGGGCAGGACTTCATCAGTGAAGTAGCTACCATTGGCAGAATTCATCATGTTAATGTTGTTGAACTCATTGGTTATTGCTTTGAGAGCTCGAAACAAGCTCTTGTCTATGATTTCATGTTTAATGGGTCTTTGGATAAGCACATTTTCTCCCGAGAACAAGGGATTTCTCTTGAGTGTAAGGAAGTGAACGAAATTGCTCTTGGAGTGGTCAGAGGGATTGAGTATCTTCATCGAGGATGCGACGTGCAAATTCTACACTTTGATATTAAGCCTCATAACATTCTTCTAGATAGGGATTTCACCCCAAAGGTTTCTGACTTTGGGCTTGCGAGATTGTATCCCATAGATTACAATACTGTGTCTCTAACTAATGCAAGAGGAACTTTAGGGTACATGGCTCCGGAGCTCATCTTCAAGAACCTTGGAGGCGTCTCTTACAAAGCCGATGTCTATAGTTTTGGAAAACTATTGATGGAAATGGCTAGCAAGAGGAAGAATGGGGACGCAGTTTCAAAATATTCCAGTCAGATTTACTTTCCTTTGTGGGTTCATGACCAACTCGTGAAGGATTGGAATTTCTAGTGGAAGAAGTTAGCGAGGAAGAGACTAGAATCATAAAGAATATGATAATAGTTGCTCTTTGGTGCATACAATGGAATCCTAGCAACCGCCCTTCAATGTGCAAAGTCTTGGAAATGCTCGAAGGAGAAGTAGATAATCTACAAATATCTCCCAAGCCACTATTTTATCCAATAGAAATGTCAATAAGGGATGATGGAACTTGGACTAACGAAGGCAATGATGCTATATGCACTCCATCAACTAGTGAAATAACTTACGAAGATTCTCATCTAGATTATATTAGTACTGGTATTGCCCAAGCATAGATACAAATCAAAACCATTTGATCGCATCACATATGTGGCAAATTGAAATATGGCATTGATGATGTTTCTTGTGTAGCTCCCCTTTCTTAGCCATCATCATATTGTAGATATCTATGACTATGTTTTTGGATCATAATTATGCCTGTATCATCCTTTAGCATTATCATATCAAAGATGTCATTGGCTATAATTTGGACTTTCGGATCCAATAGAAAATCTAGTGACAACTTTCATCGTAGTGTTATGAGGTGCGAGTTTGGGCTCTGAAGTCTTTGCTTAAAAATCTAGCTAACACACAACCCGCTCTACGTGTGGCTTCACTGCACTCAATTGTTGCCCCAAATCATGTTGAAAAACGATTCATGGAGAGAGATAATAAAGGAAGGGAAGTACGACTTTCACAATAAATAGGGGACACTTTTATTGATTCCGTAAAAATCGAATAAAAAATAGTGGGAGATATCGAAAGATCATCTCTCCCTTGGTAACAATAATACATGTGATTAATTAAATTCGTATTCTACTTAACTGGTTGCTAAAGTTACTTAGTAGTAAACGCGCACTTAAAAAATTATATTAGTTTTCCTTTTAAGATTAATTGTCTGAGGCTCTTACGTCAGGGGAAATTTTACGGAGGGAGAGATAAATGTCATATTTATTAAAACTTTTCAGTGTTCTACTTGAGTTTAAATTTATTTTAAATGCAAATGAGCATTCTCATGTTTAGCTTTCGAGATCTCGCTGACCATTCCAAGCGCTTCCTACTATCATTTTTTAGTGGGACATCACTCTTCACATCAAATTGAGTGAACTAGATCTAAGCGAGAGCAACCTAAATCTCAATTTAGGAAATTTTATAATTTTTGTGAATTTAATTTCGCCATTTTTAAGATTGGCTTTTTTTTTTTTTTTTTCTTTTAGCCGATGAATGTGATCCTTGACCCAAAGTCTAGTATCATATGGATTTCATGTGAGTATTTAACCAATATTCATATTACTTCATTCACATTTTTTTTTAATCAAGAAGTGAGGAAGCAGTGTGTTGCATCATTTACAATTTCACAGCATTTTTCTTGGTCAGATACGTGTAGAATATGTTCAGTAAAAGTTCTAAAATTTATTACAAAAATGTAATTAAATCATGAAAATTACAAAAATTATAATTGAATCTTAAAATTTGTAAAGTTAGTGCAATCAAGTCTCTTCATTACTCCTTATCATTTCTTTCTCCTATGTGGCAAAAAATCAAAGCACAAAGTGTAAATCGCCAAAACCGCGTCGCTCCTCTGTTTTGCCCCAAATCGCAAGCCGTGCTACTAAATCGGAGCTGTTCTTCCTCTTCAATCGTCTTCAATGCTCGTCTGTTCTTCGTCCGGTTCTGAGCCCCAACATCCTCATGGCATTCGTCTGGTTGCGGTGGTGAGTCCATGGCAAGCCCCAAACAGAAGGTCTGTTCAATCTTCCTGCGCTCTTCATCTCCAACCCTCCTCTTTTCTTCGTCGAGTTATCTTCGTTGATGTTTCTCGCTCAAGCTCGACTGTTCGAATGGGGGAGATGACATGTAATAGAGTTGATGAATGTAGAAAGGCATTTATGGATGTGTGTGAGGACAGGTATTGTACCAAGCTTACTGGAGAAGCATCTTCTGTCTGAGCTGCTTGAGTCCACAAACGGGGGTAGAAATTATATTATGTCTATCGAACCAAAATACAGGTGCAGGGCTCCTTTGTCATGCAGTTTGGGGAGCAGAAAAGAAGGTTCGTTTTGTCATGTAGTTTGGAATGGGAGCTGAAGGATAAGAACTGACTCGATAGAGAAGATAGAATTGCCGTTGACATGAGGAGGACGACATGTTCCTGTAGGAGTTGGTCCTTGAATGGCATTCCCTACCATCATGTTGCCTGTGCAATTCAGCAAAAAGCGGATGATATGGAGAACAATGTGTCCCATTGGTACAAAAACAAGTTCCTAGAAGCATACACCAATGCGTTATAGCCGATTAATGGAGATTCAATGCGGCCTCCAAGTAAAAAGGGAACCCGTGTTGCACCCCCAATTAAGAAGCTCCTAGGAAGGCCCGAAAAGAAGAAAAGGATCAAGTAGCAAGGTGAGTCTGAGGTTGGTTGGAGAGCACCTAGTGGGGGTGGTACAGCAACATGCAAAACATGTTTGAAAATAGGGCACAATCCGGTGACTTGTCCCTTGAACAATGGGAAGAACAAGGTGTGGAGAATTTTTTGAATCACTTATGAAGATTTTCCTCTTCTTTTTTTGTCTCTGTTACATGGGTGCATAAGAAAGGGAAAGCCAATTAGCCTGTTGTTGGCCAGGACATTCATGTGGAGATGGTTGACGAAGTGTGCCCTGATAGAGTGAAAATCCAGGTTAAGGTGGTCAGTGGGACCAATAGAGATGCCAATATGTCAACTGCTGCATATTGTCCCCTCCATAAAAACTCATTGATATCGTGTGGATTACATAAGCAAAGGGATTCAAGGAAAAGAGGAAGGTCAGAGCCAAGCAGTGAAGAGTTTCAGAGTCTGGGACTTTTGTCTACCCAAGAAAACGCTAACAACAGTGGTAGGATTGTTAATACCCCAACAAGATCATCATCTAGGTTGAAGTCCATGATGAAACCCGACAAGACAGCTCAGTCGTCAGTTGGTCAGCCAAGTGAATGTCATATCCGAATTGATGCATATGATTTTGCTCATAACCAGGACAATGTTGGAGTGACAAGGTCAACTCCTCGATTGAAGGCCAAAGTTATCAAAGGGACTCCACCAAAGGGCACCGAGAAAAATGACACGAAGGAAGCTTAGGCACACTTGAATGTAAATATTTTGTTTGGTTTTTTATGGCATGTATTGTTAAAGCATCGGGCTTATGACCTGTGTTGATTGACTGTTTTTTTTTTTTTTTTGGTAGTGATTAAGTTATAACTGAGGTTGACTGGGGTGTGTGATCTTAGGCACACTATTTGTGAACTCAATGTGCCTCAACAAAGTTTGGAATTAATGCCAATAGCCCTATATTGGTTCTCAGTTTTCCTTAGAGAGAACACATCTTATCCTATATATTTTTAATGCATAGAATATGCTCTGCTAAACCAGTGAACAAACGAGCAACGAAAATGATTTGGTGCAACGAAAATGATTGAAGAGGGTGATAGATTGAAGAGGAAGAAAAACTTGAATTTGGGGTCGCAACTTGCGATTCAGTGCTCGCAATTGCCATTGGGGGCAAAATAGACGAATGACGCCATTTTGGATCATGGGAACTTTAGGATCCATAATTGGTAAAAAGGTTGCATGGACACTTAGTTAGGAAATAATCAAGTTCTGATACCCAAAGACATTAGTTAGATAATAAGTATAATTAGGTCCCCGACCCTAGAATCTCTAATTCAGTAGGAATTGGGACGATGTTCTCATGTCTCAATTGATTTCTAGTTGACCTCAAATGATTAGTGGTGACTCACAGAAATAATTAGGTTGTTAAGAATTTAAAATGAAAATCCAATGTCATGTATGGTGTGGCCTTTGGAGAGTCCACGCTTATAATTGATGGATTGATATGGATTACCATGTGTTCGAGTTGTCTTTTGAAAAGTCAATTCAGACTTGTCTTATGAGAAAATCCCTCTACTTCTATTCCAAGGGCGGCCCCTTGAGGGTAGTCGCGAAACAAACACAATGAAATACACACTATTAGAAAGTGCGAGGTGTTTCTCCATTTTTCATGTTTCTAAATTGCCAGTAGTCGTACACTTAGGATGCCAACCTGCCTTCTTTAAGATGATGCCGCAGTAACGATTCACATAGCACAACCGAAATACTTTCACGTCATCTTTTGTCATCATTTGCATTAGACAGCCGAGTTGGCATAGTTTTTGCCGACTCAGCATGATTTTGCCGAGTGAGGATCCATGCCAACAATTAAGCATCATTGTTGCTGAACAAGCGAATTGCATCATCAAAAAGTATGTGACATGTCTATTTAGTTTGCAAAAATACTAAATTAGTCCAATTTTGACGAGTTCATATACCACCAAAAAATTTATTGATTTGCTAATATTATATACTTGTTAGATTAATGTACTAATGTTATAATAACCTGCGTTGATATTTCATATTGCCGAAAATCCTATAACAAAAATAAAGAAGGTAAAGTAGAGTTCTCCAATTCTGATTCCAAATGCAACTCTCTCTCTCTCTCTCTCTCTCTCTCTCTCTCTCTCTCTCTCTCTCTCTCTCTCTCTCTCTCTTTCTCTCTAGTTGCTAGTAACTTCATCACATATGATTCATGTACATTAATAGAAAAAATAAAAAATGTGACCCTCACCACGTGACATTATACCGGTAGGTAACAGAAGACATGGATCATGTTACATCTGGAAGTACCATTCAAGATTAGAGAAGTCAAGGTTTCTAATATAAAAGAATAAATATGGGAAAAATTGCTGATCTAATAAGATATGTTCGACATCTTCAAGATAAATATATATTTTTTTTTAACGAAATGCATCATGCGAATCTCCTGCTACAAGTAAAAGTCAAGATGACGGATTATCCGCTAGACAAGATTTGAGGAATACTATTTATGCGTTTAGCATTTTGCTTTTGCTTTTGCTTTTTATTTCCCCCTTTGTCTTGCAGGCCGGCCAAGGTTGATTGAAACTTTAGATTCGTCGGGGTGCGTAAATCGTCCATTCGTGCTTGTCTCGTCCGGTGGCCGGCTTTGACTTTTCAGCCGACCATACCCAAGTTTTTCTTCTTCTACTAAGATTACTCCTCTCATCTTTCGTCTTTCTTTTCCATATCAACACTAAACACACAGATTCTGTTTAGTTGATTCATGCTCTCTCCTATTGCATCAGCTATGCACAAAGATCAACTCCTTGGTCTTCTTGTTCTTGTTCTCGTTCTCGTTCTCCTCCTCCTTCTTCTACCTTAGTCTTTTAGTATCGCCGTAGAAAAAGAATTAGTACACCACTTTATGCAGCGAGATCACCAACATAAACTACCCATTTCAATTGAGGGGTGACCCGAAGGTTTGCAGACACCCTAACTATGGGCTATCCTGTATAAATAACTGCACCATTCTAGATATGTATTCAAACCAGTACTACGTATGTTTCATCGACTATACCAACTACACGATTTGGGTTGCTGATATTGGGCTGCAAAAAGGTAATTGCTCGTCTCTTCCTCTTCGCTCTTTGTGGTGCCGTAGTCTCCGTCTCCGACCAAATTCATATGAATTCAGGGAATACAAGTTCTATGGTTGAGAGTTATCAAAGACCGTTTCAATTGTGAACTGCAAGAAGGCTGTCACTTCTCAATTTTACATTGATGCTTCGCAGTGCCTTGATGGGGCCAAATTATCAAATTTTTTCTAGTACAAGAAGGCGATCATACACCATGGTCGATGCAAATGTCTTGAACATGGGAATCGCATACACTATAGAGCTTTTGGTAATGATACCCCCGGGCGGGTTGATGGCAATGATCTTCGTTCCTATGCCCAAATCCATGAACATATGGTTTATCGATTTGAACTTGCATGGCTTCCCATTGCCGCTGAGATGCATTGCAAACATCATTATTATTGGGACATCAGCAGCAAGCACCAAATTCAGTGTGGACCCAAAAGCAACAACTTTTGATTTTGTAAAGTTTTCTCAAATAAAAGAAACTTTGTGAGGACATACCTGCTCAAAACCTGTAAAATTTCATCTACACGTGAAATTGAGCTCTAGTCATCTGTATATCTTTTCAGAGCTCCTGTGATTTTATAATGCCCACTAAGATCTAGTTAGTTAAATGCTGTTGTGGCATTTTTTACGTATAACAGTAAATACATTTTCATTTATTTGTTTATTTCTTTAATTTGAATTCCGCCAACAAAACTGAGTGGATTGAACTGATATACTCATTACTTGATTATGGTCTAAATAAGCGTCTTTGAGACTGCCAATTAGGCATCCGGCTCAGTGGCTGGGAGTGTAGGCAGAAGACTCTCTCTACAGCTTTCACTTGTCACATATCTGATCTCTTTTGCAGGAAAAGATATCGTCTATGTCCTCCTCGCTATCGCCGTGTATATTGGGATTGCCTTGTATTATGGCTTCGGTAAAATTACTGCAATCTGCTTCAGTGAATTGATTTGATGTTTCTAAATGCAAACAATTTAACACACCCTCGATTCTCTTGCCTTTTCCCCAAATACAGAGCTATTCATGGCTGTGAAATTCATCTTGGGAGCCCCATGTGTGATGCTATTGCTAATACACAAATGGAGGAAAGACATTTAGCAATGGATCAAAACGTTGAAGAATTTTTACAATCTAACAATAACCTCTTGCTGATAAGGTGCTCTTACTCAGACATTAAGAAAATCATAGGCGGTCTCAAGGACAAACTAAGTGAGGGAGGTTATGGCTCTATGTTCAAAGGAAGACTTGAGGGTGGTTGCAATGTTGCACTGAAGATCCTAAAGAAGGGAAAAGCAAACGGACAAGACTTCATCAACAAATTGGTTACCATCAGACAAATTCATCAGGTTAATGTGGTAAAACTCATCGGTTTTTGCTTTGAAGGCTCCAAACAAGCTCTTGTCTACAATTTCATGCGCAATGGATATGTGGATAAGCACATTTTCTCATGTGAAGAGGGGACTTCTCTTGATTGCAACGAAGTGTGCGAGATTGCTCTCGAAGTGGCTAGAATGGTTGGGTATCTTCATTGAGGGTGCAACATGCAAATTCTACACTTCAATATTAAGCCTCACAACATTCTTCTCAATAGGGATTTCACCCCAAAAGTTTCCAACCTTGGGCTCCGGAGACTGTGCTCTCTAGACCACAACACTGTGTCTTTAACCTTTGCGAGAGGAATCTTGGGATACATGGCTCTAGAGCTAGTCTATAAGAACACTGGGGACATCTCTTACAAAGCCAATGTCTATAGTTTCGGCAAATTGTTTATGGAAATGGCTAGTGGGAGGAAGAATGTAGACGTGGTTGCCGAGTATTCTAGTCAAAATTACTTTCCTTTCATGTGTTCATGACCAACTTAGTGAGGGATTGAACGTTCAAATGGAAGAAGTTAGCAAGGAGGTAAGAGAATAGTAAAGAAGATGATAAAAGTTGCTCTGTGGTAACCCTTCAATGCACAAAGTCTTGGAAATGCTCGAATGAGAAGTAGATGATCTCCAAATACCTCCCAAGCCACTCTTTTATCCAATGGAAATGTCAACAGGGAATGATGAAACTTGGACCAACGAAGGCAATGATACTATATCCACTTCATCAACTAGCGCAACAACTTATGAAGCTTCTCATCTTGACATACTGGTACTAGTATTACACTAGCATAGATCAATATCAATAGCACTTAATCTGGACACGTATGTGACAAATAGAAACGGATCGTGTTGATGATGTAGATCTCCTTTCATGGCCATCATCAAATTGTATATGTTTATAACTATGTTTATGAATGTAAATTCGACCGTATTTTAGTGTAGTCCTATGAGAAATGAGTTTGGATTTCGGAGTCGTTTTTTCAAAAGCCCAACTAGCACACTACTCGTGCTACATATGGCTTCACAGCACTCTAGCGGTGTATGTGCAAGAAGTCATTTTAAGGCACACCGATTGTTGCTGAGTATAATATTGGGAAATGATAAATGGAGAGATATTTTAAATTTTTTTAGGAGAGACGATAAATAAAAATTTCGGTCTAATGGAGGGGGTTACCTACACAATAGATGGTGGGAACTTCAAAATTCTTGTTTCTTTTACGAGGTTGCTAAGGTTATTTAGTGGTAAGTGATGTTATTTGTTGATTAATAAGGGAAGAAGAGAGCGTAGAGTGGCCAGTTGCATCACTTACAATTTCTCTGTGTTTGGCCTCCAAAAATTCCAAAATAACGATAGACAGATCCCTCGCTATCGCAGGCCCAATCAAGACTTGCGTGGGGGAGGAAGGCGAAGACGAAGTCGAAGAAGAAGGCGATAAGCGCTGGTGGCAAATCGGTAGCGTGCCAGTGCACCACATGCGTGGTGGGGCCACCATGGAGCCACGGGTGCATACTCAAGTAAGATTCTCGAATATTATATATAGGACGTGTCAAAATATTGAGTCTAAGAAAAGATAAAATAGATCTTGGATTCACTCCCAAATTAAATTAAAAAAGAAACCGCAAGTAGCTCGGGCTCGAAGAATCACCAGCACATTCATAAAATGAAGCTCTCTCATTAGTTAATACTTGTTGTCAGGCATCGATGAGCATACTCTTTTTAGCTCATTCACAAATACCTACAAAAATATGCAATAAAAGTATCTAGAAAAGTCAAAGGATATTGTTAATAGAAATCCTACAATTATTTTGCCTAACAAATTGCATATATCTTAATTTTCTCTTTCTTTTTTTTTTCATCTAATTTATATATTTATTTATTTTAATTTAAAGGGCGAAACCTATCATGAAGGCCACCATCAGTCTCATTTAAAAGAGCAACATTGCTATCATCTTCTCATTTTCTAAAGTCAAATTCATCAATAGTCAAGTAGAGTTGTTAGTGTGGTGACGTGTGGGTGTTGTCCAAGTAGGAAGACGTCGTGCACAGAAGGAAATTTCATGAAGACTTTTCCATGGAAATTCTATGGCACTAAGAATTTCCCACGCCCAATTAACCCCACAAGACTTGTCGCTTCAAGAAGATTTTGACTTTGACCTCCTAGGAGTTGGAACACTCTCCACCACCAATGAACTCACTAGCAACTAAATTGCAAGATGAGGGTAGCGTCACGTTGATTGTTTGTTACATTTTCAAGACAATATGCAATCTTTTGCATGGGCAACGCGCCTGAAATGTACTATGATGAATGGCACGACATAAATCATGTACGTCTAAAAAAGAATTAAAAATTAGAAAAGTTGGGATTCATATTTAAAAGAACAATAAACGTGGGAAAAATTATTTTTTTGCTAACATTTTCTTATAACATCTTCAAGATGAAAAAGAAATTTTATTTTCAAGCCAAATGCGTCACGCTAGTTTCCAACCAGAAGTAAAAGCCAAGTAGATCGTGTGTTAACATCTGCGGAAATTTATCCAAATGTCGATTGTATGCATCATTCAGTACGCAAGATTCAATAGATTTAATTTCTATAGAACTCTAACCAAATGAAAGATTGATACTTCCCAAATTATACTGGTTCCACAAAATGAAATGTGATATTACTAGTTGGTTGTTATGGTGATATTGTGCTTCTAGGTCGATTGTTAAAATGATCTCTTACTTTAGAGCTAATGAGTTCATTTACTGAGCTTACGCTCACCCAATTTATTTTATAGATTGTGCAGATTTGGAGTTTAAGGGCTTTTAGATAATGCTTCCGAAAAACATTTATAAGGATTGGATCAAAGTGGGCAACGAAAGTAGAGACATGTTTTTACACATAATCTTTTGATGTACATTGGCTTAAGTTAAATTATTTATATGATTGAGGATAAACTAGTTAGTCATAGGAGGATTAAAGTGAAGTTAAATCATTAATTTATTTGAGGTTCAAATTGTATGAAAAATTTCAAGTCGCAACACCATAATAACCTTGGGGGCATTTCCTACAAAGTTAATATTTGTAATTTCGGCAAATTGTTTAAGGAAATGGCTAGTTGGAGGAAGAATGAAGTTGTGGTTGTAGAGTGTTATAGTAATATTTACTTCCCTTCAAAGGTTCGTGACCCCTTAGTGAAGGATTGAATGTTCTAGTGGAAGAAGTTAGCGAGGAGGATAGGAGAATAGTAAAGAAGATGATGCATACAATGGAATCCTGGTGAACACCCCTCTATGCACAAAGTCCTGGAACTGCTAGAAGGAGAAGTATGGACAATTTGCAAATACCTCCCAAGCCATTCTTTTCATCCAGCAAAAGTGTCAACAAGGGATGATAGAACTCGAACCAATGAAAGCAGAAATACTATATCCACTTAATCAATTACCGCAATATCTTATGAAGATTCCCACCTTGAGTATGCTAGTACTAGTACTACTCAAGCATAAAGACATATCAATACCATTTGTTCCTGTGACATATGTAGCAATTAGAAAATGATCATGGCCATCATCTGATTGTGTGTGTGTGTGTGTGTGTGTGTGACTATATTTATGGACGTTAAATATGCATGTATCATCCTTAGAATTATCAGATTAAAGATTTCATCAGTTATATTTTGGACGAAAAAGCCAATGACGATTTTCGGCATATTGTTACGAGGAGCAAGTTCAGGTTTCGTAGTCTTTGCTTCAAAACACAACTAGCACACGGCCTGCACTAGGCGTGGTTTTACAACAATCTAGTGGAGCAAAATACCCGTTTCGACAGTTTATGACCCGTAATCGTTCTTTTGGTTAGTAACTTACTAAATCCTTCATTACTAAATTCAGGACGAGCCGGAAAAGATGAACGCACTTGTTACTTGAGCATCTTTGAATTTTGACCCATCATCGTCGATGATGACGACACCAGTTTTGCACCTTCCCCAGATATTCTCTTACGAGCTTTTCTAGAATGGTTCGCAACCGTTGAGTTCTTGACTTTTTTCCGATTCTCTGTTGCTGATCTACCCAAGCCGATCGACTTTGATAATGATTTCGCAGTGCATTATTGCCTCGGACTTAGAGCGGCTTTGACTTTTCAGCCGGCCATTGCCAAGTCTCATACGCCTCTCTGAGATTGCTCCTCATCTTCATCTCTCTTTCTTTTCCATCTCCACACTAAGCCCTCCGACTTCGCTCAGTTGATTCGTGCTCTCTCCCATTGCATAAACCATGCACGAAGATCAACTACTTCTTGCTGTTTTTCTTCTACTTCTACCTCAGTCCTTCAGTATCGTTGTAGAAGATAATCAGTGCACCACCTCTTGTGGCGAGGTCACAAACATAAGTTATCCATTTCGACTGAAGGGTGACCCGAAGATCTGCGGCAACCCTAATTATGAGTTAGCCTGCATAGATAACCACATTGTTCTTGATTTTGACTCGACAAAGTATCATGTACGTTCCATCAACTACACCGACTACACGATTTGGGTTGCTGACATCAGGCTGCAAAGGGGTAATTGCTCATCTCTTCCTCTACTCTCTTTGTCGTGCCACGGCTTCAGGCTCCAATCGAATTCATATATATGCGGGGCATACGAGTTCTATGGCCGAGAGTTATCCAAGACTGTTTCAATCGTGAACTGCCAACAGGCTGTTGCTTCTCAATTTTACATTGATGTTGCGCCCTGCCTTAATGGGGTTGAATTATCGAATTTTTCTAGTACAAGAGGGCGATTGTACGCTATGGTCGATTCGAATGTCTCAAACATGGAAACCGCATGCACTATAGAGCTTATGGCAATGATACCTGGGAGGGTTGATGGCGATGATCTTCGTTCCTATGCCCAAATCCACGAACAGATGGTTTATGGATTTGAACTTTCATGGCTTCCAATTGCCGCTGAGATGTATTGCAAACATCATTATTATTGGGACATCAGCAGAAAGCACAAGCACCAAATTCAGTGTGGACCCAAAAGTAAGAACTTTTGATTTTGTTCAGTTTTCTCAAATAAATGAAACTTTGTGAGGACATACCTGTTCAAAACCTGTAAAATTTCATCTACACGTAAAATTAGGCTCTAGTCATCTGTATATTTTTTCAGAGCCCCTGTGATTTGAAAATGCCCACCAAGATCAAGTAGTTCGTTAAATACTGTTGTGGCTTTTTTTTTTTTTTTTTTTTTCCTCACGTGTAACAATAAATAAATTTTCATTCATTTGTTTATTTCTTTAATTTAAATTCTGCCAACAAATTTGAGTAGTTTGAAGCAACATTCTCAGTGCTTGATTATGACCTAGACAAGTGTCGTGGGCATATGGTTCGGTGGCGAGGACGGTAGGGTGGGGATGCCCGAGTCCGGGGACCAAAACCCCGGCAGAAGCAGAGCATAAAACGGTGTACTCTGAAAAAATTGTCTTGTCACAAATCAATCTCTTTTGCAGGAAATATTTTCGTCGCTATCATCTTGGCTATCGCCTCGTATGGTGTGCCCCTTACGTACTATGGCATCGGTAACATTGCTTTAATCCTCTCATTATGAGTTGATTTAATTTTTCTAAATGACAACAATTTAACACACCCCCAATTCTCTTGCGTTTCCGCAAAACACAGTGGGATTCATGGTTGTGAAATTCATCTTGGGAGCCTCATGTGTGATGATGTTGCTTATATGCAAATGGAGGAGAAGACACTTAGCAATGGATCAAAATGTTGAAGAATTTTTGCAATCTAACAATAACTTCTTACCGATAAGATACTCTTACTCAGAGATCAAGAAAATCACAAGCAGTTTTAAGGACAAATTAGGTGAGGGAGGGTATGGTTCTGTGTTCAAAGGAAAACTCCGCAGTGGCCATGAGGTGGCGGTAAAGATTCTAAAGAAGGGGAAAGCGAATGGGCAAGACTTCATCCGCGAAGTAGCTACCATAGGAAGAATTTATCATGTTAATGTGGTTGGACTAATTTGTTTTTGCTTTGAGGGCTCAAAACAAGCACTTGTCTATGATTTCATGCTCAATGGATCTTTGGATAAGCACATTTTCTCACGAGGACAGGGGACTTGTCTTGATTGCAAGGAAGTGTACAAGATTGCTCTCGGAGTGGCTAGAGGGATTGGGTATCTTCATCGAGGATGCGATGTGCAAATTCTACACTTTGATATTAAGCCTCACAATATTCTTCTTGACAAGGATTTAACTCCAAAAGTTTCTGACTTTGGACTGGCAAGATTGTACTCCCCGGACCACAACACCGTGTCTTTAACTGCCGCAAGAGGAACCTTGGGATACATGGCTCCGGAGCTGGTCTATAAGAACATTGGGAGTATCTCTTACAAAGCTGATGTCTATAGTTTTGGCAAATTGTTAATGGAAATGGCCAGTAGGAGGAAGAATGTAGACAGGGTTACAGACTATTCTAGTGATACTTACTTTCCTTTATGGGTTCATGACCAACTTAATAAGGGATTGAATGTTCCAATGGAAGAGGTTAGCGAGGAGGATAAGAAAATAGTAAAGAAGATGATAATAGTTGCTCTTTGGTGCATACAATTTAATCCCAGTGATCGCCCTTCGATGCGTAAAGTTTTGGAAATGCTCGAAGGAGAAGCAGATGATCTACAAGTACCTCCCAAGCCACTCTTTTATTCAATGGAAATGTCAACAAGGGATGATGAAACTTGGGCTGATGAAGGCAATGATACTATATCTACTTCGTCAATTAGTGCAACAACTTATGAAGCTTCGCATCTTGAGCACACTAGTACTACTATTAGACAAGCATAGATAAATATCATTAGCACCTACTCTAGTCACATATGTGACAAATAGAAATGGATCGTATTGATTATGTAGGTCTCCTTTTATGACCATTAGATTCTAGACTCTTATAACTATGTTTATAAATCTTAATTTCGATTGTATTTCAGTGTAGTCCTACGAGGAGTGAGTTTGGATTTTGGAGTCTTTGTTTTAAAATCCCAACTAGCACAGAACTCATGCTACGCATGGCTCCACGGCACACCAATTGTCGCCATGCATAACACTGAAAAAGGACGAATGGAGAGAGACAGATAAAATTTTAGGAGAGACAATAAATGAAAACTTCGATCCTTTTTTTCTTTTTGGGGTGGGGGGGGTGGGGGTTTGGGAGTGAGAGGCGGTTAACTAAACAATAGACGGTGGATGACATGATATTTATAGAAAATATTTTTTAATAATTCATTTCTTAAGAAAATGACAATATTTATTCATATTTATTTTTTATTTTCTTTTTCTCTTTCCTTCGCCAATCGCCAGCCACGGCGATGGTTGACAATCGGCAATAGGTGAGGAACAAGCTCACCCAAGGGTGGCGAGGCTCAAACTCCCCGATTTCAACAAGTCAAGCTGAGCTAGCCTTGGGTGAGTTTGAGCTCGCCAAAGACCAATGAGGTCAAGCCCTGCTAGATTGGCAAGCCAACACCTTGCTAGAGATCGATGAGGCCTAGCCTCACCAAATTAGCGAGCTCGAGCCTCACTAGCCTTGGGCAAGCTCGTCCCTCGCTTGCGAAATAAGGTCGGTCTTCGGCCATTTCGTGGTTGACAACAAGCCAAAGAAGAAGAAAAAGAAAAGAAAAATAATTAAAAATTCTATTTTAAAAAATAGAAAAAAATTATTAAAAGGAGTGCATGAAGGAGAACGTGCTTGGTCTTGGTTAATAGAAAGGGGATGGAGAATGATTTCGAAATCATTTTCTCACTTTTGAAACACGACAAAAAATGTTTTTCTTAATTAGCTTTTTTTCTTTAATCCAAACGACAGAAAATCTAGAAAACTTTTTCCTAAAAGTCAAGTCTTGGTTAGTCAAGTTAATTTTTTTTCTTAATACGGGAAGAAGAGATTTCCCTATTTTTGGCATAAAAATTCCAAAACAATAATAGAAAGATGCCTTGCTATTGCAATACTAATCAACACTCACATGCGGTGGGAATGTTGCATGGTCTTGGACTTCTCTCACTCCTAAAAGTCCAAAAGCTAGCTCAAATGGTGAAATTTTTCCTCTCACTTATAAACTGATTACCAGCCACTTTCACTAATCCTAACTATCTCCCTCACATATCAGACCCTAGGTCATAGTAGCAACAACTCGTATCTCCAATGTGACCATTAGGTATAAAGTTATTGGTAAGCTAGGTTCTTACGTTAGTTTCGGGTGATCTTAGATTTCTCTCACCTCCCAAAAACTAGCTAAAAGGTGAGACTTCCCTTATATTTATAAACTAACTACTAACTTCTTTCAACCACCGATACGATATAACCCCAACAAGAAAGGTGAAGACAAAGTCAAAGAAGAAGACGATAAGCGATGGAGGCGAAGTAGTGACGACACGGTGTGGCACGTGCATGACGGGGACGCCGTGGAGCTGTAGGCACATCTCGCAAACTAGCGCATCGCCATGTGGATCACTGGCGAGGCTTGCCCTACAAGCTTTCACTCTAGCTACTTGAGTGCCACCCCAAGTAGCCCGATCCCTGGCTTTGTCAACCTCAACCAAAGCATTGGGAGAGCCAGTACGCTCACGCTGCTCCGAGAATGCTTTCGCGTCGTCCGACTATTGTGTTGTGGTTGATGATCGAACATCAACTCCTTTTCCTTCTTCTACCTCAGTCTTTTAGTATTGTTGTTGTAAATAATCGGTGCACCACTTCTTACAATGAGATCATGAGCATAAGTTACACATTTTGTCTGAAGAGCGATCTAAAAGTTTGCGGTGACCCTAACTATGAGTGAACTTGCATAATTAGTCACACCATTTTTGAATTGTACTCGGGCAAATACTCTATGCGATGCATCAACTATACCGACTACATAATTAGGGTGGCCTAAAAAAAAAAAAATTACATATATAACGATTATAATTTGTACACGTGACTTTTTATAATCGAAAAGGGAAATTCGAAAATATGAAAAGTAGAGAAAGTCCTCGCACATTCTACGCATCTTCTACCTCAGTCTATCCTTTGCGCATTTAGCATTTTTTCCTTTTCCCTTTGTGCTTGTGCCTGAAGTTTTCCTTTGCGCTCGTCTCGTATGTTGACCGGCGTTTGACTTTTCAGGCGACCAATCCCAATCTTTTCCTTCTCTCACATGTCCCATTTAGTGGTCGCTACATCCCAAATCACTCACTTCCACACAAATTAGTTTCGTAGTCAGAGATTTTTCCTTCTCTCCCTCTTTATCTCAAGAAACAAAGCAACTGAAGTTATTCCTCTCCATCTTCATCTATCTCTTTTGCATTTCCACACTAAACCATAGATTTTCCTACTTGATTCGTGTTCTCTTCTATTGCCTTACCAATGCCCAAAGATCAACTCCTTTTTCTTCTCTTTCTTCTTTTATATCGGTCTTTTAGCATCGACTTCTAAAATAATTAGTGCACCAATTCTTGTGGCAAGGTCACAAACATAAGGTATCCATTTCGGCCGAGAGGCAATCCGAAAGCCTGCGTTGACCCTAACTATGAGCTAGCCTACTTAAATAATCAAACCATTTTGAATTTGTATTCGAGTAAGTATTATGTACAACATCAACTATACCAACTACACGACTAGGGTTGCCGATGTAGGGATGACAAAGGGCAATTGTTCGCCTCTTTCTTTCCACTCAGTCATGCCACAACTTCAGCAAACATGATCCGTATAGTTGCGGTGGATACAAGTTATACGGATTCTTTGGTCAAGAGTCATACAAGACCGTTTCGATCATGAATTACACAAGGGCCGTTGCTTCTTGGTTTTACATTGACGCTTTGTCATGCCTTGATGGGATTGAATTTTCCAATTTTTCTAGTACAAGAAGGTGATTATACGTGATGATCAATGTGAATGCCTCGAATGTGGAAACTGCTTGCACTATAGAGCTTCTGCCAATGATGCCATGAGGGGCTGATGGCAATAATCTTCGGTCCTATGCCCAAATCCATGAACAGATGGCTTATGGATTTGAGCTTTCATGGCTTCTAGTGGCGGGTAAGATGTATTGCCAACGTCATTTTTGGCGGGACTCAGCGGCAAATGCCAAATTTGGTGCGGACCCAAGAAAGGTAAGAAATTTTGAATTTGTTCAGTTTTCTTAACCAAAAAAGAATAAAATTGTGAGGATATATCTGGTTAAAATCTTTGAAATTTGATCTAAACTAGAAATTGAGCTTGGTCATATGTATATCTTTTCACAGTCCATGTAATTTGAAATACCCATTAAGATCAAATAGTTTGGTAAATGATGTGGTTATCTTATAGGTATAATAATAAATTCATTTTTATTTATTTAATTCGAATTCAACCAAATGTTAATGAATCGAACCAATAAACTAACTGCTTGATTTTGGTCTAAATAAGCGTCTTTTGAATTTTTTTTAACTTTCACTTGTTACCTATTCTCTCTTTTGCAGGAATTTCCGGCTATTTGTTTTTTGCAGGAATTTTCGGCTGGGTATTCTTACTCTATGTCATTGGTAAAATTTACAACAATCTTCTCATTATGAATTGATTTGATGTTTCTATATGCAAACAATTCAACACACCCACAATTTTCTAACGTAGCTGTGAAATTCATCTTGGGAGCCCCCATGGGTGATGATTTTGCTAATACGCAAATGGATGGGAAGACACTTGGCAATGGATCAAAACGTTGAAGAATTTTTGCAAACCAATAATAATTTCTTGCCGATAAGGTACTCTTTCTTGGACATTAAGAAAATCACGAGCGGCCTTAAGGAAAAACTAGGTGAGGGAGGGTATAGTTTTGTTTATAAAGGAAGACTCCAAAGCGGCAATGAAGTGGATCTCAAGATTCTGAAGAAGGGGAAATCGAACGGATAGGACTTCATTAGCAAGGTGGCCACCATAGGAAGAATTCATCATGTTAATGTGGTTGGACTCATTGAAACAAGCTCTTCTCTACAATTTCATGCACAGTGGATCCTTGGATAAGTACATTTTCACACGAGAAGAGGAGAATTCTCTTGTTTACAAGGAAGTGTACAAGATTGCTCTCGGAGTGGCTAGAGGGATCAAGTATCTTCATCGAGGATGCGATATACAAACTCTACACTTTGATGTTGAGCCTCACAACATTCTTATTGACAGGGATTTCATCCCAAAAGTTTCCGAATTTGGGCTTGCTAGATTGTATCTAACGGACTACAACACCATGACTCTAACTGCTGCAAGAGGAACCTTGGGATACATGGCTCCAGAGTTGGTCTTCAAGAACCTTGGGGGCATTTCTTACAAAGCTTATGTCTATAGTTTCGACAAATTGCTTATGGAAATGGCTAATGGGAGAAAGAATTGGGACGCGGTTGCAGAGTGTTCTAGTCAAACTTACTTTCCTTTATTGGTTCATGACCAACTTAGTGAAGGAATGGACGTTCTGATGGAAGAAGCAAGCAAGGAGAATAGGAGAATAATAAAGAAGGTGATAATAGTTGCTCTTTGGTGCATATGATTAAATCCTAGCAAATGTCCTTCGATGCACAAAGTCTTGGAAATGCTTGAAGGAGAGGTAGATGATCTACAAATTCCTCCTAAGCCACTCTTTTATCCAACATAAATGTCAACAAGGGATGATGAAACTTGGACTGACAATGGCAGAGATACTATATTCACTTCATCTACTAGTGAAATAACTTATGAAGTTTATCATTTTGAGCATAGTAGCACTTGTATTACACAGGTATAGTCACATACCAAAATCATTTGATCCCGTGACATATGTGGCAGAATGAAATGTGGTATTGATGATGTTTCACATGTAGCTCCCTCTCTTGGCCATCACCATATTGTGTATGTAATATATATCTTAATGACGCCCGTATCATGCTTTAGCATTATTAGTTGAAGATGTCATTGGTTATATAATGTGAATTTCCGGATCCAATAGAAAATCTAGTGAGGACTTTCAGCATAGTGCTATGAGGTGCGAGTTTAGGTTCTAAAGCCTATGCTTAAAAATCTAGTTAGCACATAACCTGCTTTACGAATAATGTTAAAAAATGACGGATGGAGAGATAATAAAGGATTTAATTTAAAGGAAGGGGAGTACAAGACATAATCAAGAATTTCGGTTTAAAGAAAGAAGAGTATGAGACAGTTACCTTGATAATAAATGGTGGAGACTTCAATTGATTACGTAAAAACTGAACCAAAAATAGTGGGAGATATCAAAAAATGATATCCCTAAATGATAATAATACATGAGATTTAAATTCTTATTTTGTTTATTAGGTTAATCATTAGGAGGTGAGGAGTTCCATTCTTTAGATTCTTGGGATTGGGGTGGGCACACGAGTGGAGTAGAATTTCACAACCCACGCATAGCGCGCGCGCGCATAAGATAGAATCAAACAAAAAAAAAATATTGGGAGATATGACAAGATGCTCCCTGAAACAATAATACATTAGATTAATAAAATTCTTATTCTATTTATTAGGTTGCTAAAGTTATTTTAGTGGTAAATGTGCACTTAAAAAAGGCTATTGCATGAGATTTGTTAAGGTTATTACGCTAGGAGGGAATTTTATTCAAGAGGCAAGAGGAAACAAAATCCCACTTTGAGAATGGATGTGAGAGTTTACGATTTTTGTGAATTTAATTTTTCCATTTTGAAGATTGACTCTTGTTTTGGCTAGTAAATGTGCTCCTTGACTTGAAGCCCAATAATCATATGGATTTCATGTGAGTATTGCCATATTAGATCAATAGTCATATAACTTCATTTGCATTTTTCTGATTAAGAAGTGAGGAAAAAAAAAACTCGAATGGTTCGTTTCCATCATTTATAGTTTCACTGTTGTTTTCTTCTTGGCCAAAATACAATATTTCTGTTTTTGGGTCTCCAAAGATTCTAAGCGACACTTTTTAGATAACAGGTCCCTTAATTCGGGATACAGGGCGAAATGACAAAAAGTTTAGGGCACCAAATCCAAAATAACAGAAAGGTCACGTCCTTGGATGCAAAATATACCGAACAATATATATATATTATTTTAAAAATGGCATCGCTAAAATAGTTTTATAAAAAAAATAATGGACAATTTTTATAATTTTTACAATAATTATTTTTAAAAATTGAATTTTAATTATTTTTATTTTTTAAAAATTAAATTTTTAATTATTTTTATTTTAAAATATATTTTTCTTTTTCTTTTTCTTCTTATTCTTCTTTTTGGCCGACCGCCACCACGATGATGGCCGGCGGCCGGCCGCAGCGAGCCTCGCCCGACGCCGGCGAACTCGAGTCTCACCAAATCAACAAGGCTCAAGCCTCACCAGATTCGGTGAGCTCAAGGCTCACTAGCATCGGGCGAGCTTACGCTCGCCCTCACCGGACGCCGGCAAGGCCTCCGCCTCGCCGGATCTGCTCGCCCCTCGCCGAATCTCCCCTCGCCACTCCCCTCGTTGAATCTAGCGAGGCTCAAGCCTGGCGTTGACAAGGCCTCGGCCTCGCCAAATCCGGCTAGCTCGAGACTCGCCTAATCGGCCGCTAGCCATCACCGTGCCAACGAAGGAAAAAGAAAAGAAAATTAAAATAAAAAATAATTATAATTTCGATTTATATATATATTGTAAAGTTAAAGAGGGAAGAGAAAGATTATAAGGTTTTGGTTGAAAATGGGTTATAAATTCAACCCATTTAAGATCCACTTAAAACCCACCTATCAAAGTTTTTAATTGTTAAACTCATTTAACTACTTTTCGTCAAAAACAAGTGATCAATATATGACCCATTTATGATTTAAATGGGTTATATATGGGTCTAGGACCCATTTTAGCACCTCTATTTAAGCCTGACCTGGACCAATTTGTAATTGTGCTATGTTTGTGTGAAACACTTAGAACCAACCCTAGCATCACAGACGCAGCAATGGCTCGACTGGCTCAAGGGACAAAAGTGCTTGCAGAAGGACAGGATAAGATATTTCAGCAGACATTTGAGACTTTGCCAAGAGAGAAGCTCCTTAAGCCATATGCTTGCCATCTATCCACTTCCACTCGACCTGTCATTAGGACACTGTATTTGTCAAACAAGACTGACCTTCTGCAGTGATAACCCACTTTGCCAATACTCTCCCTCAGGACAGCAACAGTTGATGTATTATCAGGTAACCTTTTCCAATCTTCCTGTAATTGCATTTACTCTAGGATTGCCATTTCAAATTGGTAAGCACTGAACTTTTGTCTAAATCAAGATAAGTTTTTAACGCATTGCAAGTTCATAGCTTGAGTTACTATTTTCGTTTCCCCTTGTGACTAGCCTAAGTTATCATTGTCGTTGCCCCTCTTTGGAGAACCTTCGTTGGAAAGGACCTTCCTTTTATTTATTGATTGTATGACTTCACTAAGCCTTGGATCCCTTTTCAGTACATTAACTCACCAGATTGAAGAAGAGATTGAAGAAGAGATCGACTGTACTTGAATAATTTGGACGTGCGTCTGATTGCCGTGGATACTCGATGTCTTATATTTACTTTGTGATGTAAAATAAAATAAGACAAAGCTTTCATAGTCCCAAAAATGATCACTCGGGCTTTCTTCAATATTACTCTTGTTAGATACGCCTGACCGAGCACGGCCAGTCATTTCAGATACCTAAATTTGCTAATGGCATTCGAAGGTTCTTGTTCTAGTGTTATTTTTGCTTTGATTTGTAGTTAGTCCCATGTTGAATCACTAGCTATAGTATGCAATCTTTCATGGTCCCAAAAAGGATCGCTTGGCCTTTCTTCAGTACTACTGTTGTAAGATACCACGTGAATGACTTCAGATACCCATATTTGCCCAATGGGCTGAGATGTGGTGAGTGACCAATGCATGGCGTGGAAGGACAACCACTGGCATGGTGATTGCAATTTTGAATGAATAATACTTTGTCTTCATGGCATGAGGAAAACTGAACAATTATTAATCTTGATTCAAAATTTAGTATTTGTCTAGATTCTTAATTATCAGGTGAGTAATGTTATTGGCATATATATATATATAGGGAACCTCCGTGCGCCGCTTTGCGGCGAAGAGTAAACCCTGGGGTGAACTGGACCACCACCACAGACCCAGGCACAGGTGAATCGCGCGTTTTGCATTGAAGCAACGCAACCCCGAGGTTCGAACTCCTCCCCCAGCGATGGGGTACTAAGTCCTAGGCCACCGAGGCCACCGCGGGCGATAGTGTTATTGGCAAAATATTGTTACATGCTTCTAGGAAGAAAAGTCACACGAAATGGGTTACTGTATCTTTTGTTTTTAAATTAAGCTTGCCACTTAAACTTAGGTTGATGTCTCTCTAATTCTTCCTGTAAAATCATGGTTTCATTTTGTGTCCCAATTGCTGGATGGATGGTGAGGACAATGTGATCTTTGATGATAAGCTGAAGAGTAACTTAAAGTCCATCGCTTTCCTTGGCTCTAAAATGATATAGTTTAATTTTAACTTCCTAAGCTCATGTCATGAGTTATAACTTATGATTCATAAGTTGTTCAAAATAAAAAATAAAAAAGTTAATAATCCATAAATAATGCAAAGAAGATAATGATGATCTAAGATAAAAACCTATGGTGTATTTAGTTTAGTCCCATCTCTTGTTAATCAAAATAATCTGTTTACTTGAATTTTATTCAAAAGATATCCCAATGCTCTACTTAGAACATTGGAACATTGGGCATGAATAATACAAAGATAATGATGATCCAAGCTTGAAACAAAGGAGACCTATGGGGTTTTAGTTTAGTCTTATTGTTTAATCAAAATAAATCTGTTTAGTTAGAATAACTTGAGTTTTATTCATGGGAAATCTTAATGCTCTAAGAAAATTCCAATGCTCTACTTAGAAAATTGGGCATGGCCGCATATTTAGTCTTCTTAAATTTACCCAAAAAAATTAATTCAAAATAGTTTACTTATTCCTCCCGATTTACTTTTGGTCCACTCATTAATCAAAATAAATTCATCAAATAAAGAAATAAAATAATTAATCGGGGAAAGAAGTATAATAGCCTAGATTAATCAAAATAAAGAGAAATTATCAAATAGTTCAATCAAAATGAATTAAACGAATTGTTGAAACAAAACAAAATAATTATGAGTTAAATGAATTGTTGATATGGAAATCTCATAATTATTTTGTTTTGTTTCAACAATTCGTTTAATTCATTTTGATTGAACTATTTGATAGTTTCTCCTTATTTTGATTAATCTAGGCCATTATACTTTTCTCCCTATTTAATTATTTTATTTCTTTATTTGATGAATTTATTTTGATTAATGAGTGGACCAAAAGTAAATCAGAGAGGAAGAAATAAACTATTTTGAATTAATTTTTTGGGGTAAATTTAAGGAGACTAAACACGCGGCCATGCCCAATTTTCTAAGTAGAGCATTGGGATTTCCTTAGAACATTAAGATTTCCTTTAAATAAAACTCAAGTTTTTCTAATTAAACAGATTTATTTTGATTAAATAATAAGACTAAACTAAAACAACATAGGTTTCCTTTATTTCAAGCTTGGATCATCATCATCTTCTTTGCATTACTCATGCCCAATGTTCCAATGTTCTAAGTAGAACATCAAGATATCTTTTGAATAAAACTCAAGTAAACAGATTATTTTGATCAACAAGAGACAAGACTAAACTAAATTTTTTATCCTATATCATCATCTTCTTTGCATTATTTATGTATTATTAACTTTTTTATTTCTTATTTTGAAGAACTTATGAATCATAAGTTAATGATAAGTTACAATCCATGACATGAGCTTAGGAAGTTAAAATTAAACTATAGCATTTTAGAGCCAAGAAAAGGGATGGACTTTAAGTTACTCTTCAGCTTATCATCAAAGACCACATTGTCCTCACCATCTGTCCAGCAATTGGGACACAAAATAAAACCATGATTTTACAGGAATAATCACAGAGACATCAACCTAAGTTTAAGTGGCAAGCTTAATTTAAAAGCAAAAGATACAGTAACCTAGATATTTCTTCCTTGAAGCATGTAACAATATTTTGCCAATAACATCACTCACCTGATAATTAAGAATCTAGACAAATACTAAATATTGAATCAAGATTAATAATTGTTCATTTTTCCTCATGCCATGAAGACAAAATATTATGCATTAAACTGAAAAGGACTACCAGAATCTCCAATCTGGTTGAGGTAGATCAAAGTTGCAATCGCCATGCCAGTGATTGTCCTTCCACGCCCCATTTGGCAGTTGAATATTATCTCCGTGTTTACATCAACTTGAGAAATTTTTTCTATCTAAAATTGTGGAGGAAAAGGGGATAGAAGTAAATATCAGCGATCCAAGTGCAAAAAAAGCGTTTATAGAGATCATATCTATAGCACCATTACCATGGCACATGATGAAATACAAGCAATCGAATTATCAGTCGGTATTTCACAACTGTTTGAAACATACTCTGGACTAATAGTTCGCATTGTCTAAACTAGGTTTGACTCTGCATATTCACTAAAAACATGCACAGGCACCACATATAAGTGTTTTTGCAGTCATATACACCAATATGCTTCACTGAGCGAAGGAACTGTGCCCCAAACAATTATCCATCTAGCACAAAGGTATCATATTCCCTCACTTTCTAGCCCTATATAACAACTTTGGAAAGACCTAAAGACAAGAACTGGTAAATATAACAAGATCTCTTAACGTATGCATCTTATCCATCTAGCACAAAGGTAACATATTCCCTCACTTTCTAGCCCTATATGACTTTGGAAAGACCTAAAGACAAGAACTGGTAAATATAACAAGATCTCTAACATATGCATACACTGAATTACAACTCAGATTGGTTCAAAAAAAAAAAATTACAACTCAGAGATAGTATGGAAGCGAACATTATGAGGAAGCTCCTTACCAAAAAAAACATTATGAGGAGGCTCTGAGAACATTCAATATTACATCAACTAAAACATAAGTTGTCTCTATTCTAGGCAAAAGCTCAGTCATGTAAGCCACATGCAGTTATTCTGGTATATTTTGAAAGATGTCCTCCCTTATGGTCACTTGAAATACAAAAAAACAAAAAAAACTTCAATGGATCGGGTGAATATAATTTCGTAACCACTTGCACTCATTAACCAGTAAGTATTGCATCCAAAGAAGCAAACAAAATTTAAAACATCTTACTTACCAAATCATCGATATCTTGTTCCTCTGGTGCCCTTTCATCAGTTAAGGGAACTCGTTCATGGTCCACAAGGTACCCTTCATCGTGCAATTCCTGGTACACCTATGTCAAAGAAATAACAGTGAGACCATTAATAAGAAAATGGAAGCACTTGTTGTCCTCTAGCAATAAGTCTTGACATACGTATGATACCTCGAGTGGGGTCTTCACAGAATCACGGGACACGGGTTCCCACTGGTCCACAATCTGATAGTCTGGCAGTTCATCAGTGACAAGGATCTTAGTTCCATATCTGCTAAGTCAAAATTCGCAATAGGGATATGCTATTACGGAAATTATCAACTGATTGTACTGTCAAGAAAACCCACGAATACTAAAATCAGCTAATGGTGCTGTGACGAGAAAGTATGCACCTTGCTGCTTCCATCATGATATCTTCTTTCAGTCTATCCTCCAATTGTTCAATCCTATCCCTGTTGATTTCCTAATAAGATTCAGATGGACAGGTATAAAAAGCAAAACATGAATCAGAATGTTGCTACAAATTCTGCGACATCAATACTTTTTTAAAAAATAAACAAGGATGCATGATATATTACGGATATAAGCTGAAATCAATCAGGTTAGAAGACACAACATCCAATCAATTCAACAATTTGATTACCTAAATATGAGCTCTAGAGTAATTGGGATTCACAGCTTCCTCTTCTTTCCACATATATAAGGAGATCTCTCAGCATATGAAGCAATGACAACAATGACAAAGCCATCAGAACAATAGCAAAACCAGCATACATGGTAATCATTTGATCATGCAGTAACGGTAGAGCACCTAATTGAAAATGGTGTATCTTGACTGCGTAACATACCATCAATTCAAGATTGGAAAGTGGCTTTTCCTCATCACGCAAAACAAAGGGTCGTCCGTTAATGTATATAACCTGTTCAAAAGGTAAAGAAAATCGATAAGCTTCACAAACACTGCATTCTGCTACTTGCAACAACATGCAACGGACAACTGTCTCACTTGTGGGGTCCAACTAATAAAGATTTAAGAAGTATCAACCAAACGGTTATTGTGCAACATTTTATGACAGCATCAGAATCCATTGTTTCCACTGATTTTTGGACAAACAAGAACATGAACAAAAGAAGCCATGAGCAAGAAACAACCTGCCACGTGGTGTGATGCAATCAAGGAGGATACTAACTCCATGGACAAAATTAATGTTCGTTTGTCCCTCCAATATTTTCAGATCCCATCTCTAAAAACCAAAATACAACCAGTCACATGCAAGGCGTGGCAATTACATGACATCATCAATCAAAACTTTGCTCAACCCTTTAGATTGCTATTATTAATTGAAGAGAGAAACTGGTGCTGCTTAGGGGAAAAAGACAGGTAAAGAAACTGAAGGTCCATTGCGAGATAGATACAACTCATAAAAAAGGCATACCGACTCATACATCGGAGATGCAACTCAAAGAAAAGATAGCTACCAGACACAAAACAAAACATTAATTGGAACGCTTTGGCCTCATTAGATGCACTTACCGTTTCCTCGCGCAGACTAATCCAGAGAACTCTTACTCCCTTCCCATCAATTTGGGCACCGATATGCTTAAGAACATTCCTTATCCCATCAATGGTTGGAATTGCGACGCCATGACGTGCAACGAATCAGCCTGTGGAAAGTCCCCAGCAGATGAGAACACGATACAAATTACGCCCTACTAGTCACATTAATTACAGTGCGCAGAGAATTGCCAAACGACCGACGGACAGATTAATTGTAGTGCTCCACCTCATATAAAATCAGGTCAACCCCTACCTACACTACATAAGTTAATCATCTCCTTGTGAATGAGCCACCGCACATCATCACGAAACTAATGACAATATAGACATTCCAAATCAGCGTCACAAAAGAGAATCAATCGGCCCATAACTCAATGAAATAATTAATGTTACCTGTCGGTAATCAACTTATAAATGCATTTTAAGAATCACATTCCTCTCTCCAAAAATAAGCCAGCCTACCAGACCAGAAAACCAACCACCTCACAGAACATTCCAATCAGCTACGAGAAACTAATTCTCCACGACACAAACTAACAGAATAGTAATTCGATCGCCGCCTACACGAAAGCTATCAACTTAGGAGACAAAGACCGATTGTTAATCCACGCATGCACGAAGCGCAGTCGCACCGGCGCTTATCGCATCGACGAGAGAAAATGCGTGAAATGCAAATAAAAAGAAAAAAAAATAGGGAGGGAAAGGGAGAAAGGGCCTGAGAAACCTGACCATAGTTAGGAGCGCCGTCGATGTTCGGGGAGAGGCGCTTGTTCTGGCACCCGGGGAAAAGTGGTCGCTCTTGAGGATCGTCTTCTTCCCCAGCACCGAACCTCCCCGCAACTTCATCACCAGCTCGGGCTCCTTCGGCATCGACATGGCTCATCTACACTTCACCAAAACCACCACCAAAAAAAAAAGGGGAAAAAAAAAAAAAAAAAAAACAAGGCAGGCAGCCAGCTACGGTTTCTCCACCCGCGCGCACGAGCGCCTACACACGCAGCTCCCTCGACCGCGTCGCCGGTTGGGGAGGCCGTCCTCCGGAACACCAACTTCGGGGGTTCGAGTTCTCGAACGGCACGGCTGTGAGCGTGATCCACGGAGGGGCAGCGCTGGGCGGGGGGAAGATCGAAGGAGGGAGAGCGGGAGCGAGGGAGTGGCCGAGAGTGACGGTGAAGATGGAGGTGAGGTCGAGCGAGCTTGCGGCAGACATCGACGGGCTGGCCAGCGACGTCGGCTCAAATATAGCACGAGCAAGAGCGAAGACGAGGGAACTTGATATTTTGAATTTACGGAAGGGGCGGCCGTAATGTGGTTTTTTAACGGCGGCGGGGGAACGGCCGCTTGACCAACGCCGATATAAACGCCGGAGGAGGAGCGGTGCCAGAGCAGGGGCGCTCGTAACGGGGTTTGTCGGCAACGGCAGAGAACGACCACTTGACGCACGGCGGAGCAGCGACGAGCGTAGAAAGATTTTGGGATTCAAAATTTTGAAACCTCCGTCGGGTGAAAGAAATGGGAAATGGTAAATTCTTTTTCCTGGAGAGCAACGTAAAGCCTCTACTTCTCTTTCCTTCGTTTGGAGGGGCAAATAAGAGGAAAGGAGAAAGCCTCTGTGCAATGCATTGCAGATGAGAGAGAATGTGCAGGCTAGGAGGAGAGTGGACGTACGCAGGCTAGGAGAGGGTAGGAAGAAGGCTAGGGAGAGAGAGAGAGGGCAAGGACAGCTTGCTCATTTCCAACCAAGGCAAGGACAAAGCCTCTTGTCTCCTTTTCTCTCTCCACAGGCCGTGGCAAGGCAAGGACAGCTTTGCTCATTTCCAACCAGATCATCCGATCGTCGCTCTTTCTTCCGCCTCGATTACGGTTCCTCGCTGAAGAAGAGGACGCTTCCTTCTTTCTCGTTCCCATGCGATTCTCGCGAACATCTCTAGTTCTGGAGGTTGAGGCCAGCCATAGATGGGAAACCATAGGAGAATTTCTAGCTAATTTCATTACAACGCAAAAGAAAAGGAAAAAGGATTTTTAAGTGTCAGCAATTTAGTTTTTTTTTTTAATTTCTTTATATTTTCGTTACCTCCTCCTCAGTTTTCTACTACTTATTATTATTCTTATTATACGGTGTTTTGGCAAATAATAAAATCACCACTTCAATTTGTCTTTCCAAATATAAATCACACTAAAAATGTGTGAAAAGTATCCTAGGACTGCCCATAAAAAAATAAAATAGGCATCTTAATTCATTTGGTATAGAAATAACGCCCACTCACCCTAGACTAGGCTTAACTCCAATTTTCTCGAATTCATACCAATTCACACTTTAATTTTGAGTTATTCACGATGCGAATAAATTTTATTAGGAATGCACTAAATTTGTCCGACAACCCTTTTTTCACTAGGTTTTTCTCTTTTATCTCCAAAAAAAATATTTTATGATTACACAAGAATCTAGCTCTTTTATCTGGAAAAAATGTTTTACTCACAACTTGTGTTACATTGACTTTAGATGATTTTAAATTATTCCTAACACATGAGATGTGAGGTGATGATAGCGGTGGATTTTCTCTTTTTATCTAAAAAAAAAAAAAGATTTAGAGCCCCATTGCATTGATTTTGAATGATTTTAAACTATTCCTAGCAGTAATCATATGGGTACCTTTTCTCTTTTATCTAAAATAATGTTTTTCATGCAAGGTGGGCAACCATTACCTACACTTTAAATAAATTGTTAACATAGCAGGAAATACTTATCTTGAAGCAATTTGTACTTAGCTAGAAAATCACATGAGTAATAGTGTATATGATTTCACAATCTTTCAAATTTGTTGGATTTTCACTTATTGGAAGCTAATTTGCATGCACGGTAATGATAAAATGCCCAACCAAGGACATGCAACACGGAATCTGTTTAATAGGATACCCATACCATATTTAATTATATATTTTTCTAACAAAATTCGAAATTTTCCTCTTTCAGCCAAATATGGATGTTATTTTTTTGTGTTAATTTTTTGCTTGATCAATCCTGAAATCATAGGGTTTTTGTTCTACATATCAAAATCTTTCAAACCATATATAATTTGTATAATTTCGTTGCAAATTGAGAGAAAATTTTAAATTTGAAATTCTAGAATTTATACATGAAAATGTTTTAGAATTTTCAAATTACTTACAATTGATTGATGTTCGTTGTAAAACGTTGCATGGGTATTGTTATATATATATATATATATATGTTTTAGCATCCTTTTGTTGTATTAAAGTAAGTTTTTAGGGTTTAAATTTAAGAAATCCGAAATTCGGCCATGGGAGGCTTAGATCCGAAATTTTGAAGCTTGTATGTGGAAGATTTACTTGTTTTTTTTTTCGTTTAATTCATTCTAGTCAATTATATTGATGATATATGCAAGATCCATGGAGAAATTTCATCAAAAATCAAATATTATATGTGTTTTTGGAGCTTCGGGTCGAAAACAGGTCGTGCGACCTGGTTTGTAGGAAATTCGGGATCCGGCTGGAGGTTGAAGAAGATCTCCAGCCAGGCTACGCCCAGAACCTTTTCTTTTATTGGTTCATGGGCGTGAGCCCAAAACCAAAAATAAGAACAAATTGTATTATGGGCCATTAAAATAAAACAGCCCAATTCGTGGACCGTGTGAAGGCTTGGACCGCGCTGGGTTGGGGCCTGCGGTCCGATCCGGGCTGCTCGCGGGTCAGGCCCTGCGGTCTGATCCGGGCTGCTCGTAGGTCAGGGCCCGTCGGTAGGGTCCGAAATATTAAAATAATAATTTTATACATTTTGAACCCGTAGTTCCAAAATAGCTAGAGAAGAAAATTAATAAAAAAATACAACTACTACTTGAAAGTAAATAGGCTCTTCAATGAGTATTAATAGTGTTAAACGAATATACCTGCAACGGACATATCTCCTACTTCTTAGTTCTTAGGATGGATTGTAAGGTTGCAACTTAATATTTTATCTAGCTAAATCTTTAGAAGCAAATTTACCTCTAATTTTGGTGAAATGGTGGCTCTGTTGGTTTGGGTACCACAACCACTCGACCTCCATCACCCCTTCCACCACCAATACTTCCAACCTCCGCTGCCACCGTCAAACCACCACCACCACTGTCGCCTCTCGGTCTAAGCCTCATCGATGGGTCGTGAATGGATTAATCACCTAGTTCAATCCATTAAACTCTTAAACCTCATTGATTTTGTAAGGTCAATGTAGGCAAACCTACAATTAAACATCACTGTTCGCACAATAATCAAACAACGAGAATTAGGCAAGCAAATCCTAAGAACCAGTGAATGAAACCACCCTCCATCCCATTTTCACAGCTTCTTCAAAGACAAGTCCAAATGGAATATAACTCCTACTTATTAGGGGTATGCAACCGGACCGGGTCAACCCGGTTCCCGGTTTGGCCCACCCGGAAAACAAGGTCGGGAACCGGTTCCCAAAGTTCAGACCCTATTTAAACCGGTTCGGGAACCGGTTCCGAGGGAATACCCACCGGGGAACCAGATCGACCGGACCAGTTCGGGAACCGGTTTGAGAACCGGCTTTTGGGCCCCAAAATTCCAAAAGACCAAAACCCTTGTCGTTTCTTTCTATCCTTAGTCTTTACTCTCACGCCGCTCGTCGCTCTCAGCCTCTCACCTCCGCCGATCCATCCGAGCGCTGCGCTGCCGACGCTGCCTCCGCTTGCCCACCTGGTCCCGGCCATCCTCGCCACCCCGGCACCGTCGGCCTTGGACACAAACGTGACGGCGTTCGATGAGTGTTCTGGATCTCCCTGTTTCTACCTTGTTCAAAGATTCGAGCGGCTTTCGGATCTGCCGGAGAACCAATGTTGCTGATTCCTTGCTCTACATGAGGGTTTCGTGTGGTTTAAACGGTTTTCTTTTCCCCTCTCCTCGTACCTTTCTCCAAACTGGGAATTACTCATAATTCCGCTTTTCCGTTCTTGAATTTCAAGTCTTGACATTTTCTGACCGTCCATTGGTATTTTTCTTTGATGTTACCTTACGCGAGTCGTCAAAACCCAATCTTTTCCTCTCTTTTCTACAGTTTGCATATCCCTTAGAGTTTTCCCAAATTAATGTATTTTTTTTCGAGTGTCAAGCTTGGCTGGATCTGCGAACTTCTGGACTTTGAACTCTTGTCACGGATAAATGTTTTTAAATTTTGTTAAATTGTGCATTAATTGTGGGAATTAGATCATAATGGCTGGAATGGGTTTATTAATTTGTCTTTTCACTTCTTGATGACTACCCTAAGTAGTGACATTGTTCTGAGTATTTGTTGGGGAGAGTAATATTGCCGATCTGAGTTTTTTGATATTGACTTTGAGTCGTATTCTGACCAGGAAATTAGTAGCAACGCCACTGTCTATCCACCTGAGAAGCATACTGATGGGGATGTTTCTGGTTAGTTTCAGAAAAAATGCAATAGTTCCTTTCTAGTTTGTTTTTCTTTTGCCTTTTTGACATAGAATCTTGTCTAAGTCTTTTTTCTGCAAATTTGGTCATCTTGCAGCCAAACGGCCATCCCCTCCAAAGATCGAGTCAACATTTGTCGTACCAATCTGCATTCCCATGGTAATGGAGCTTTTGGAAAGACGTCGTGTACCACTTGTGGTTTTGTAAGGTAATTCATTTTGCTTATCAACGCTCTTTTTTATATTCAAGTGCGGCTTCGGATTGAGTCTTTCACCGTGCCGGAGCTATTTATTGAAATTCCAGAAACAGCTACTATTGGTTCATTGAAGGTATATTGACCATCATTTTCTTCAGATTATACCACAATATATTGCTTGGCCATCTTGCATAGCTGATTGCAAGGGCTATTCTGCGAGTGTGTTTAGGGTCTCCGCTCTGACTCTCTCTGTGCATTTCCCCTATTTTGTTCACAGTATGAAGAAAGGTGTGTAGGATGAGTGGTTTGTCATTTTACTTCTTCTTAGTCTTTTGAACCACAGACTAACTTTTCTCTTGATGGCTTGGATTTGGCTCCTTATCTGGGGATTTCTCTACAAATTTCCTGTCAATTCTCTGTTCTTTAAATTCTTTTGTCTGTGGGCAGAGGGCAGTTATGGAAGCAGTTAGTGGTGTTCTTGGCAGTGAGTTACGTGTTGGAGTTCTTCTCCAGGGAAAAAAGGTTGGAGATGATAGAAAAATTTTGTAAAACATGTTCCAATATAAACAGGGTTAACTCTGTTCCCGGACCGGAAAAACAGGGTGGGCCGGGAACAGGGTCCAATGCAAACAGGATAGGGAACAGGGTCCAAAAAAAGAGAACCGGTTATAATAGGGTCGGGAACAGGATCCAGGTTTAGACCCTACCCACCTTGGACCCGATCACCCCTACTGCTTATAATAATAATCAAAAGAAAACTTAACAGTCGTGCTTCTTGGAAATTCAACAAGCTTGAACATGAGGACCATCGAATAGAAAAAGTGAGCTACGATACGATTGGAAAAGTTAGAAAATATAAGTAAAATATGCCAATGAAGCGTCATTCAATTAGGTTGAATTAGTTTGGAGGGTTAAGTACTTGCTTTATAAATAAATAATTAAAATGCGATGTGGTTTTTAAATGTTTTTGTCCATATAGTCACGCTTTTCAGCGCATTCGCTTGCTGATCTTCTCAGAAACACTCACCAGTTACGTCAACGTTCACCGCCAGAGAGAGTCTTCCGAATCTCCCGGGGGCAGAAAGAGAGAGAGCGCGAGAGCGAGAGCGAGAGTGGAGGGAGGAGAGAGAGAAATGAGGAACTTCAAGTTCCTCCTGAAGTCTGAATCGTACTTAATGCCTCTCCAAGCGTCGAATGTACCAGGAAGGCCTTTTTTGTTTTCTCGAGACATGAAAGCAAGTGGACAGGCTCCTGCGTTTCGCTCTTTTTGGATCGGTCGAGTTTGACTCGAATTTCAGACTTTAACTTTTGTTCCTTTCACTTAAATAGAGCCTAATGGCAGGGTCTTCCGGAACTGCTTTTGGTTAATAGTAGATCCTTTTTTTTTGGGTCAGTCAAATTTGAACTTCTCAAGAGAAGAGAAGAGTAGGATAGTGCGATTTATACAAGATCTCTCTGGAATAAAGGTGAGAGAACTCCTTGTGGTTGACAATTGATTTCCTCCCTTTTCTATTTTTTGTTGGGTAGAGGAACAGATTTTGTTCATTTTCCTTATTATCTTTTTTCTTGTTGTGAATATCTTTTTTCTTCTTCTAAAGACTCCCAGAATTCCCAAAATCCATGATGGAGAGGAAGCAACAAGTGGGGTTTGGCTTTATGACGCAGGGCGAGGCAATAGTATTTACTAAAGCGTTTTTAAAAATACATTAAAAAGCAATTTCACATAACCAGTTCGATTTTTGGTCAACTTTCATTGTTATAAAAAACCTGAAACTATCACACATCAATCCGTGATCTTTCCTCTAGGTCCTACTCCTTTAACCAAATTTCAATCGTGAACTCGAGGCAGAAGCATGAAACTCAAAGAGGAACTTTGGTAGTGTTTTCTAATAAAATAAAGAAAAATAGTATCTTTAATTAAGCTTTAAAGAAAAATATTACTCTATATAAAGAGTATTCATGACGGGATTTTGAAAACGATATTATTATTGATGAGACCGGTTTCATGGATGCACCCGGAAATTGGACCGGACCAGCGGTTGGTTTCTTGGTTGGATGCATCCAACTAGCGGGTAATTCCGGTTCCAAAAATTTGGAACTGGTCATTAGCTGGTGGTTCCAATTCTAGGTCGAGAACCGTCCACCCGAACCACGCACACCCCTACCTACATCCATGCGCATCGGTGGAGTTTGCATCACCAACAATTTCCATTTTTTCTCAGTATATAAGGTTAGTACCCAAAAAAATTTCAAACTAAATTCATTGTAACATCTAAATTCATTGTAAAATCCCTTGAAGTTCATTGTAAAATCTCTTGAATGGTGTTGGAAGAGAGGATATATTGTTGTATAAGTTTGGGTCTTTCAATGCAAGGGGTTAAGTCCCCTTCTCCACCATGGAGTGAAAATAATTCCTCATAATACTAAAAAATAAGATCAAAATTTATGGTTTTTCATCCATGGCCAGAAAATAAAGGCTCGTGCGGCTCAAGGCAAAGGGCAAAAATCAGCAATTTACGGCATTATGACTAGAAACCATTATGACCAGAAGTGAAATATTTTCTTTTTAATAAGAACACAAAATTTCTATTTTTGAAGTAGAAATTCATTTGATGGATGATGGAGTGGCGGCGGTGCGGCGTTGCCGGTGGCTGGGAGTGGTGGCGACGGATGGTGAACCACGACTGTTGGTAGTATAAGAGGAAATAGAAATAAAGATGGAAATCAAGAAAATGGGAATATCTTTTTTGGGGATATTTCTCCAATTTTTCGCTGGCCCCACTTCTCTCCGCATCCAGGCGTGTTAGGTCAAGTGAGAACTAATTAACACTTTTTGGTTATCGATGGCAACAATACCATTGAAGTTTTGGTTTTTTTCCCTTCCTTTTTGGTTAAAACCAATATCTCTTCATATGAGAGGTTGAAATAAGTACCCATTAGTAATACTTTCTAGATGGACGGATGAGAGTCGTATATCTGGACAATGAACAATTACACATCCGCTTGCCCAACCCGTGCACTTGCATAGTCCACAAAAAAATCATACAAAATCCAAAGCCTCCCATGGGTGAGAGTAATTCTTGCCAATGCTTCTTGGACCTTGGCCGTTTTTACTTATTATTTTTCAATTTGATGAGACTACCATTTAGTTGCCATTCAATTTCCACAGTCTCAACAGGTGCTTGGGCAGATTACTCCTAATTTTCAACCTAATATATAAAAAATTACCACATTAATGAATAATATTTACTTATGCCACAAATTGAAACCACATGTTCTCATTTGTAATAGCATCATGGAGGCCCAATTCCCCAAGCTTGTTCCGACCTAGTCAAAGTCACAAGTGACCAAAGCTATTAGGTGGGCTCGACCTATGGCATTAGAATGAATGAAAGCGCGGGATCCTAAGATTTCACCAAAGCCCATCCCATAGGCACCTCCACCTAGGACACCATGGTTCCAAATATATTTCCTCACAACCACAACTACTGCTCTATAAATAACAAACAATGGTTTTTTTTTTTTTTTTTTTTATGTACGAGGGGTTATTGCTTATTATTTTTACCTTTACTCTTTTTTTCTAATTGGTTGGAAATGAGCAGCTCTCCTTGCCTTGCCTTGGCCTGTGGAGAGAGTCGGCCATTTTTCCTAATTTCCTAGCTATTTTTTTTTTTGTGGGGTTTAGAATATTTATACTGTATAGAATTTCAAAATACTTTTGTAAAGAGATTTTGGTCAACTATGAATTCAGGGATTTCTTCTGTTGGTGAAGTGATGTAAATGAGGACAAGTACATAATACTAAGGCTCATAAATTTTAAAGGGCTCCACATATAGTCTTTTCCATTGAATTTCTAGAGAAGGCCCTTTTTGTTCATTAGCCACTTTTGACTAAAAACTTCCCTAATTTTTCTCCCTCATGTCAAAAGAGGACGAGCACCCTTTGCACACCGACGAGGCCGATTAGGTTTTCCAACAAGGGGAGGGGGCGGAGGAGCCATTATGAGGCGATCCAATACAATGGAAATCAATATGATCCGGTGAGTATTTTGCTTTTTATCAATTTTCTCTCTTTCTAGTCTTGTTCTTTGTGTTTTTTGTTTCAAGTTGGTTAGGTTGTTTGTGTTGATGTATTGAGAATTGGCTTTTCTAACATCAAATTTTACCTTCTTGTTTAATCCTTTTGTTCCTGCAGGCCCTATTTGCCTACAATATGGTGATGGTGGCTTTCACGAGTCTTTGACCTAGTGTCACCTATTGTCATGTTTGTCAAAAATATGTTATTTACCGGTAAGTTTGCCCTCACATCCTTTATGGTTACATAAGGTAGGCCTAGCCAACAACTCGTAGGTGTAGGTGTGCACATAAAACTATGTGATACATGTGCGCTCCTATATGCAAGTTCAATTTATGTAAAAGATGCTCACTATTTGAAAATAAACATAACTGTCTTTTTCCCTTGCTTTTTAGGTATTACCTTGGAGCCATATCACAGCTCTCAACAAAGATGTTATTTGGCTATGCGATGATTGTCAACCCATGCCTGGAAAGGAAAGTTGCACTTTCGAGGATGACTAAGAGATTACTAAAGATTTGAATAAAGAAAAAAAATACTCTTCTAGAAAGGTTGGGAAAGAAGAAGGAGAGGAGAACTAGCAACTATAAGTGGAGGAGGGTGAAGAATAGAAAAAAGAAGAAAATGAAGAAAATGTGGATGTTCTTGGGTTAATATAGTCTTGCAAGAGAGTTTATTTCTTCCTTAGAAACCTCTAGATTAGCTAGCTTTTCCTTTAGCATCTTTATCTCCTTCATACCATCGGCCAATTTCTTCTCCATCTCCTGTTAGGACTTGAGAACGGATGAGAAGCTTGTCTCTGTAGCTTCTTAGTTTGCTAATGTAGCTGCCAACTATCCCTCAAGTATTCCATTTTTTTTTTCTGATACGGGAGGCTATTTTTGTTTAATATAAGTGGTATATGCTTGAAGTAGAGGGAGGTGCTCCAACTTTACAATTAGTTTCAGTGCATACCTATATCATCATTGTTAATCGGAAGGCTATCATATTCCCACTGATGCCAGGACTCAGGTTTTCATCTTCAAATGCCAAAGCTGTCTCTTTCCCAATGCTTTCACATCCATTGGAGTTGGTTTGGACAGGTTTTTCAGGTGTTCCACTGTCTAAAGTCAAACACAATCATTCCCTCACTATTAGTTAAATTCATACTAATGTAAATAAGCCACTTAAAGTAAGCAATGTCATGAAACTTAATTCCTTAAAGTTCAAGCAGTCATTAACAAACGATGCTTATGCAATCAACATGATTACAAAAAAAAAAAGCTTGTGTAGTCCGCATGATAAACAAAACAGAGAGAGAGACGAAAATGATGTAATAGTATTAGATCAATTATTATCTCTACTTCTCGAGCAATGCCTTGACTTTTACCAATTCAGATACCAATTCAGCAATTTTGTCAAGGTGGCGCAATTTTTAAATAATATTTTCATTTTTTTTGTTTTTTTGTTTATTTTTTATTTTTTCCTTTTTCTTTTCCTTCTTGTTTGTCCTTGGACTTTCTTGCACTAGCAGGCAAGCCTCCGGCAAATCAAGCTAACCACTTGATGAATCAACTACCGCCTGATATTGAATTTGAATTAGATCAACATGACAGATACTTGAGGTACGTAAAGCAGCTAATTCATTAAGCATCTTGTAACTATAGAGGCAAAATATTGACTAGAATGGGTTTTTATGATTTACCTACTAATATGTTAATGTATGATAGAGAATTTATATGTTGATGGAGTTGAACTGAAAATAATCACGAAATACCAACTTTATCAAAAATAGTAATGAGCAACTAAAATCTCTAGATAATTTGCTCTAAGTTTGATGGGAAAAGAAAATGAATTTATTGAAAAGAAAAGATACGGTTGAATTAAAACTAATCACAAAAAAAAATGCCTTATAATAAATAGCAATCAATACGTGTTTGTTTAATATTGTTGCATCTGTACAGCATCTTAGGATTTCTTTAGAAACTTTTTTAAGTTATTGATGTCAATATAAGAAAATATATGTTTAAAATTTTATGTTTAAGCAATTTATCGATAATCTAATTTCATAACTATATATGTGTATATGTCAACAACCATAATTCTTTTTTTAGTGTAACAGTGGTCTATTTCAATATTTGCATGAAGATTGAAAATGGTATCCAAACAAAAGAAGAGTTTAAAAGTTGTGACTATTCATGAAGAAAATTCAAGAGTTGCAACGATTGGTAACCAAGCAAACTCAAGATATATTCACGATAAAACTCAAAGATGCAATCGTTTCGGACAAATTAATTTAATATATTTTCCTATAAAAAGTTTGTATTTGGATTATAACCATTTGGAATGAAGATTTACAGGGTATCACTTAGAGGCAACATGGCTCGTTATGATGTGCATGTGACCAATCTTCATAATTGAAACTTTTTGCTCCATAAAAAATTAACTAAAAATTAAATCAGAAAATAGTATGAGACATCATAAGATGATCTCCCTCTTAATAAAATTAATTGATCTGATTAATTCAATTTTTCTTCTTTTTTGCTTATCTCGTCCATCCCAATTTTTTTGGTAGCTACACCCCAAATCGCTTGCCTCCATACAATTGAGTTTGTCATCAGAGATTTTTCTTTCTCTTGTCGTTACTTCAAGAAAGAAACAGAGCAACACAAATCATTCCTCTCATCTTCATTGACTTTTTGTTCCATAAAAAAATAGCTAAAAATTAAATCAGAGAATAGTAAGAGACATCATAAGGTGATCTCTCTCTCTTAATAACATTAATTGATTTGATTAATTAAATTCTTCCTTTTTTTTTTGCTTATCTCATCCGTCCCAATTTTTTTGGTAGCTACACCACAAATCACTTGCCTCCATACAATTGAGTTTGTCATCGGAGATTTTTCTTTCTCTCGTCGTTACTTTTAGAAAGAAACAAAGCAACACAAATCATTCCTCTCATCTTCATTGACTTTTTGTTCCATAAAAAAATTAGCTAAAAAATAAATAAGAGAATAGTAGGAGACATCATAAGATGATCTCTCTCTCTTAATAAAATTAATTGATTTGATTAATTAAATTCTTCATTTTTTTTTTTTTTTGCTTATCTCGTCCATCCCAATTTTTTTGGTAGCTACACCACAAATCGCTCGCCTCCATACAATTGAGTTTGTCATCGGAGATTCTTCTTTCTCTCGTCGTTACTTCAAGAAAGAAACAAAGCAACACAAATCATTCCTCTCATCTTCATTGACATTTTGTTCCATAAAAAATTATCTAAAAATTAAATCAGAGAATAGTAGGAGACATCATAAGATGATATCTCTCTTAATAACATTAATTGATTTGATTAATTAAATTCTTCCTTTTTTTTGCTTATCTTGTCCGTCCCAATTTTTTTGGTAGCTACACCACAAATTGCTCGCCTCCACACAATTGAGTTTGTCATCGGAGATATTTTTTTCTCTCGTCGTTACTTCAAGAAAGAAACAGGGCAACACAAATCATTCCTCTCATCTTCATTGAATTTTTGTTCCATAAAAAATTAGCTAAAAATTAAATCAGAGAATAGTAGGAGACATCATAAGATGATCTCCCTCTTAATAAAATTAATTGATTTGATTAATTAAATTCTTCTTTTTTTTTTTGTTTATCTTGTCCATCCTAATTTTATTGGTAGTTACACCCCAAATCACTTGCCTCCATACAATTGAGTTTGTCATCGGAGATTTTTCTTTCTCTTGTCATTACTTCAAGAAAGAAACAAAGCAATACAAATCATTCCTCTCATCTTCCTTGACTTTTTGTTCCATAAAAAATTAGATAAAAATTAAATCAGAGAATAATAGGAGACATCATAAGATGATCTCTCTCTCTTAATAACATTAATTGATTTGATTAATTAAATTCTTCCTTTTTTTTGCTTATCTCGTCCGTCCCAGTTTTTTTGGTAGCTACACCACAAATCGCTTGCCTCCATACAATTGAGTTTGTCATCGGAGATTTTTCTTTCTCTCGTCGTTACTTCAAGAAAGAAACAGAGCAACACAAATCATTCCTCTCATCTTCATTGACTTTTTGTTCCATAAAAAATTAGCTAAAAATTAAATCAGAGAATAGTAGGAGACATCATAAGATGATCTCTCTCTTAATAAAATTAATTGATTTCATTAATTAAATTCTTCTTCTTCTTTTTTGCTTATCTCATCCGTCCTAATTTTTTTGGTAGCTACACCACAAATCGCTCGCCTCCATACAATTGAGTTTGTCATCGGAGATTTTTCTTTCTTTCGTCGTTGCTTCAAGAAAGAAATAGAGAAACACAAATCATTCCTCTCATCTTCATTGACTTTTTGTTCCATAAAAAATTAGCTAAAAATTAAATCAGAGAATAGTATGAGACATCATAAGATGATCTCTCTCTTAGTAACATTAATTGATTTGATTAATTAAATTCTTCTTCTTCTTTTTTTTTTTTGCTTATCTCGTCTGTCCCAATTTTTTTTTTGTAGCTACACCACAAATCGCTCGCCTCCACACAATTGAGTTTGTCATCGGAGATTTTTCTTTCTCTCGTCATTACTTCAAGAAAGAAACAGAGGAACACAAATCATTCCTCTCATCTTCATTGACTTTTTGTTCCATAAAAAATTAGCTAAAAATTAAATCAGAGAATAGTAGGAGACATCATAAGATGATCTCTCTCTTAATAAAATTAATTGATTTTATTAATTAAATTCTTCTTTTTTTTTTTTTTTTTGCTTATTTCGTCCGTCCTAATTTTTTTGGTAGCTACACCCCAAATCGCTCGCCTCCATACAATTGAGTTTGTCATCGGAGATTTTTCTTTCTCTCGTCGTTACTTCAAGAAAGAAACAAAGCAACACAAATCATTCTTCTCATCTTCATTGACTTTTTGTTCCATAAAAAATTAGCTAAAAATTAAATCAGAGAATAGTAGGAGACATCATAAGATGATCTCTCTCTTAATAACATTAATTGATTTGATTAATTAAATTCTTCTTCTTTTTTTTACTAGGCTTCTATGGTTATTAGTGGTAAATGTGCACATGAAAATGATAAAAGAAGATTTTCTTTTCGATTTCATCATTTGTGGATATCACAAGTAAATCACGACCCATAAAATTACTAGTGTAAATGAGTTACGACCATTACGGGTAAAATTACAACTCATGAAGCTAATTCATTACCTACAAGTGCCTCCAACTTTATGATAATTTCAGGTAAATTATGGCTAAAATTGATGTCTTTCAAATCTATACAAATTTCATATTATGATTTATTTCTGATTAATGTTAAGTGGCCCTTTGGTTTTAGTGATAATGAATACTTCTTTAACAAAATCTCATTCCGTATAATCACACTCATAATGATAATTAGTTTTTAGTTGTTTGGACTGTTTTAGCACTTCATTTAGAATCAGATAGCCTTTAGGCCTTTTGTTTTTGTTCAAGCCCTAGGCAACAAAGTCTACTCCTTGAGGTCTCCGGCTTCGGATAGCAAGAGGCCTTAGGATCTCAGTTGTTGGGGACTCGAGTTGACCTTGCCCTCCTCACACGGTCAGTGATAGCAAGAGGTGATGGGCTAGGACTGTTCCATGACTTTGGTGGTGGTGGTGGAGTATAATTTTGATGATGGTGGAATTTTATTTAAGGTTGCCAGGTAATTTCACTGCCATATTTTTTGAAAGAAATCCTATTATGTGAAGTGTTCCAGCTCCAACAATAGTCTTTCTTCTAAATGAAAAAATCGATGAAGAATTAGAGAAATAAGATATCGCGAGGAGGAGGTTGGAGAAGAGCGGAGATTTTGAGGGAGCACTTTTTGTCGATCAGACAAATGGCTTCCATTGGAAATGCTTTGCTCGAACTCAAAACCCTTACGAACTTTCCCGCGGAAGGCAGCGACTTCGACTTCGCCCGCCAGATTTGAAAAGTTTCTTCTCCCTTTTATTTTGTTGTTATCTTTCGATGGGGCTAACCATCTGCGCTTTATCTATTACTTGTACATGATAAATATAGAAGATTCCTACCCATGAGCTTCTATGTACAAGTAGTGTTGTCCGATACAAATGCTTCAACAAGAAGTAAAGGTCGCGTAACTTTGTTTACTCGAGATTTTGAGTAAGACGAATTTGAAAGCCACAATAAGCAGTGATTTTAACCCAATATTTTTATCCAATTCCTTCAGCATCCTTTCTAAAAATGAGTCTTAGTGCTACCTAGTGTCACTTCTTCGTCCTCTGTCTAATTAACATGGTCTAATTCATTCTCAGAACTTAAACAAAACCATTTCATCAAGAAAAATATCCTCATGAGAGTTGAGCAGAACATCCCCCGAAGTTTTAAACCAAAACCATTTGGGATGGTGACAGTCCATGCAATTCAAACCATTCAACATCACCGTTCATAGTTTCATATCCCCTTCCATTAATACAAGTTTAATAACAATACTGAATATTTTTATATAGTCTATAGACTATGTTAAACATGTACAAAAAAATTAAGGACTGTATTAAAAAATTAAAAATTAAGGACAACATTGTACATTAAATAAAATTTATTAATATATTAAATAAATTAAAAATTTGAGGGTAACAACCATTCGCGTAATCATTCCATATTTTTACTAGTACACTTTAAGTTGTGAATTGAGCACAAAGGTGAGTGTTGAGAATGACCGGGAATAGATGGACGCGCTTGTTGCTCGAGCATCTTTGAATTTTGGCCCATCATTGTCGACGATGATGACACCTGTTTGCCACCTTCCCAAATTTTCTTCTACGAGAATTTCCAGGGTAGTTCGCAACCCATGATCTTTTCTTGACCTCTTCTTCCGATTCTCCGTTGCTCCTCTACGCACGTCGACTGACTTTGACTTATCTGTTGATGAGTCCCCCCAAAAACTTCGTCTTCTTCTATCTTGTGAGATCGGCGGGCCCATTGTTTTGATTCCCAATGGGGGCAACTAGCAAGAGGCTACATCGTCTTCCAAAACATCGCTCATCTGTTTATACTAGCTTTCCGTCCTGGTTCAATTTGTGACTTGATAAATGCCATTTTCCTGTAATTTCATTTTGTCTAATATCTTCTTAATTGAAACCCTCTGCAAGGGCACACGCAACAAACATTGCAATGCCAAAAAACTAGCACTTGTTCTTGTCGTTCTTTTATACGAGTAGGAATCATAGAGAAAAATCCCTTCATGTAACAATTTTACCAACATAAGCTACCTGTTTCAACAAAAAGACGATCCCAAGAACCGATATCCCACAAAATACGAGCTAGCCCCTACGTATAATTGCACCGTTTTAAATTTGTTTTGGAGCAAGTAACATGTGCAACGGATTGAATACAAAAGCCACACAATCCGGCTCGCAAGGGCTAATTGCTTGTCTCTTTCTCTCCGTCCTTTGTGGCGTTGTTACTTCAGTGATGGTCTGAACTTCAATAGTCGTGGGAGCCACGATAGACATGATACTCCACATTTTCCATGATTGTGACAATTGTGAACTCTGCAGACCATCGCTTCTCCTCACATGCCTAGATTTTTACACATTTGCCAATCAAATACCAAGACTTTTTTTTTTAAATTAAGTACCAAACTCTTCAAAATTGATTCAATCAATTACTTTAATTTTAAAAAATTAACGGTATTAGGTGACGTGATATTCCATTAAATTTCCATTAGTTGTACACTCAGGACACCAAAGTGCCTCATGGAGTATATATGACATGGCAATTCGCCATGTCTAAAATATACAATGATCGCACAACAAATGCACGCTATTATAAATTGTGAGGTGTTTTTCCACTTTTCATATATCCAAATTGTTATTTTCAATCAGGAAATGTCACGTCTAAAATTTACACCTTTCAAACTTTTACCGATCTTTTCTTTATAGTTTGTTTGTCAATATTGTTAGCTGTTTCCCTAAGAGTATCCCTCATTTCATGTTGAGAAAATTCAATGATCATACGAAAGATATGGCACATAATCAATTGTCGTGCTATGTATAATTAACATAAGAAAATATTAGTTTTCTTATCTTTCATGACTTAATCACATTTGACTTTTGCACATCTTCAGGAAAATATGTGATCTCAACACGCACAACACACATGACATTGAACTACTACATAAGGAAAGGCTAAATCATATTACATATGAACATGCAATTTCAAAATTAGAAAAGTTGAGGGACCCTCAGGTACATGGCTCTGGAGCTCGTCTTCGAGAACCTCGGAGGCGTCTCTTTCAAAGCCAATGTCTATAGTTTTGAAAAATTGTTGATGGAAATGGCTAGTAGGAGGAAGAATGGGGACAAGATTTCAAAGTATTCTAGTTAGATTTACTTTCTTTTATGGGTTCATAACCAACTTAGTGTAGGACTAGAATATCCGATGGAAGAAGTTAGTGAGGAGGAGAGGAGAACAATAAAGAAGATGATAATGGTTGCTCTTTGGTGCATACAATGAAATCCTAATGACCACCCTTCGATGCGCAAAGTCTTAGAAATGCTTGAAGGAGAAGTAGATAATTTACAAATATCTTACAAGGCACTCTTTTATCCAACAGAAATGTCAAGACGGGATGATGGAACTTGGAAAAACAAAGGCAATGATACTATTATATTTACTGCATCAACTAGTGCAATAACTTGCGAAGGTTCTCCTCTTGAGTTTACTAGCACTAATAATACACAAATATAGAGACGTATCAAAATCATTTGATCCTATCACATATGTGGCAAATTGAAACATGGCATTCATGTTTCATGTGTAACTCCCCTTTCTTGGCCATCATCATATTGTAGATGTTTACGACTATATTTATGGATCTTAATTAGGCCGGATTTATCCTTTAGCAATATCATATTAAAAATGTCATTGGTTGTCATTTGGATTATTGGATCCAATCTAAAATCTAATGATGACTTTTAGGATAATTTTATGAGGAGCGAGTCTGGGTTTCAAAGTCTTTGCTTAAAAATCTAGCTAGCAACCAATCCACTATAAGCGTGGCTTGATAGCACTCCATTGATCCCTACGTACACGTTGCTTCATGGTGTGCCAATTATCGCTACGAATAATGTTAGAAAATGATGGACAAAAAGAGATAATAAATAACTTTGATTTAAAGGTGAGGAAGTGCGAGATAGTTAACTAAACAATAAATAGTGGAGACTTTACAAGATTTTGTAAAAGTTGAATCAAAGAGTATTGGGAGAGATCATCTCTCCCTTAATAAAGATAATACATACGATTAATTAAATTCTTACTATATTTATTAGGTTGCTAAAGTTATTATATTGGTAAATGTCCTCTTAAAAAATGATATTAGTTTTCCTTTTAAGATTCATTGTCCAAGGCTATTGCATCACAACTAAATTTTATTCGGGAAAATATATGTTATATTTATTAAAATTAGGTTTGTGTATTTTGCTCAAATTTAAATTCATTTCAAGTGTAAATAAGTATTTTCATGTTCAGTTTTCAAGATTGTGTTGACTATTCCAAACATTTCCTATTATCATTTTTAAGCAGCACAACACTCTTTCTATCAAAATGAATGAATTAGAAATAATCGAGGGCAAAGAAAGTCCCAATTTAAGCATGGATGTGAAATTTTACGATTTTTGTGAATTTAATTTTTTCACTTTTAAGGTTGAGCTTTTTCAGCCGGTGAATGTGCTCCGTTTCCCGAAGCCCAATATGGGTTTCGTGAAAGTATTGGACTAATAGTCATATAACTTCATTTTGTATTTTTTTTTAATTAAGAAGGAAAAAAATTATAAAATGGCGAGTTTCATCATTTACAATCTCTGTTTTTTTTTTTTTTTTTTTTTTTTTTTTGGGGGGTGGGGCAGATACACTTTCTCTGTTTTTGGCCTCCAAAATTTGCAAAGAACATTTATAACAGGTTCCATAATTTGGGATACAATGATAAATAATGAAAAGTTTAGGGGACCAAATCCAAAATAATGGAAAGATGCCTCCCTGGATGCAAAAATCACCTGGCTAGTGTTCCACGGCACTCCATCGATCATCACATTCTCAGTCTAATTTCGATTTTCCTTTACCGTTCTCTGTCGTCATCTTATTGAGGTCTCTCCCCTTTTACAAATTCCATCTCCCCTCCCTTTTATTGTGCGATAGTTTCCAGAATCGCAGTCAAAATCGACACTTGCGTGGGGATGCCGTTGGAGCCGTGGGCGTATCACACGAACCAGCACGCCGCCAAATGGATCTCCGGCGAGGCTCGCCCCACTAGCTTTCACCCCAGCTGCTTGAATGCCCCTGTGAGCGGCTCGATCCCTAGCTTCGTCAACCTCAACCAAAGCGGCGGCGAGAACATGCACGTCCAAGTCACTCCAGTGAATGCTTCCGCGCCCGCCCGGTAGGAGTGAGGACTATCGAAGTGTGTTTCACGTTTGAGGTTATAGTTTGGTTGATGATTAAGGCTTTTACGAATTGCGTCAATGAGGCCAACACCTTGCTGGTGTTTGCAAGTCTGATGAACAAGATGCAACGAGTTGAACCGGTGTGGGAAGAGATTCAAAAATGTTATGTAAAAAATAGAGACGTGTGGAGATAATGTATTGGCACCTATATTTTGATAATACGTTTAATTATTAATTATATACAAAAATTGGGGATCAACCCCAACCCTAACAAAAAAATCTTTTTTGTAAAATTGCATGTGGTTTTTAGGAGCATTTCACATTAATAGATGATCAAAAAATTGCATTCAATTAGACTAGCCATGGATTAAAGGTTCTGAACTTAATTGGATTAAATAAACTACTCCCGCAAATGAAGCAAAATTCGGCCAAGCCCGGGGAGCGCGCATGGCGGAAAATCACGAGGAGAAGGGGATTATTGAGCTATAATTGAGTGAAATCAGCCCATTAGAGTTTGATTAGCGAAAGGCCTTGGACCCAGAGTGTGCTTAAGATCTGCTGAAGGTTATACAGATGTCGACTGTACATACCATTCTGTACACAAGATTTAATTAATATTCTTCTTATTTTTCTTTTTGGTCAGAAAATTAATATTCTTATTGCATTTAGCATTTCGCTCGTTCTTTCCAATCCACTGGGCCGGGCCAGGCCGGTTACAGCCCATGTTCTCTCTCAGCTGGTAGCGTCGGGGTGGGCCTGAGGTCAATGGAAGATTAGGTTCGTCACGGTGCATAAATTGGCATCTTTGTTCTTGTGCCGTACGTTGACCGGCTTTCGACTTTTGAGCGGACCGATCCCAATCTTTTCCGTCTCTGACACGTCCCATTTTTGTGGTCGCTACAACCCGAATCACTCGCCTCCACAATTGAGTTCGTAGTCGGAGATTTTTCCTTCTCCCGTTTTTACTTCTAGAAAGAAACAGGGCAACCTAAACCATTCCTCGCTCGTCATCTTACCTTCTTTTGCGTCTCAACACTGGAACACTCGACTTGCTTCCTCAATTCCTGCTCTCTGCCATTGCATAATCGATGCTCAAGCATCAAGTCTTTGTTATATATCTTCTTCTCCTTCTTCTCCTTCTACTACTATTACATCAGTCTTTTAGCATCGTCATGGAAAATAATCAATGCGCCAACTCTTGTGGTGAGATTTTGAACATAACCTACCCATTTCGATTGAAGGGTGATCCAAAGGGCTGTGGTGATTCTGACTATGAGCTAGCCTGCATAAACAACCACACCATTCTCGATTTGGATGCATACAAGTATTATGTACAACACATCAGCTATACAAACTATACAATTAGGATTGTTGATGTTGGGCTGCAAGACGGAAATTGCTCATCTTTTCCCCGCGGATATTTCTTGTGCGACGCCTCCGACTATGAATGGGGGCGGTATACATGCTTGAGTCAACTACTGTACCGTGGCTACAACTACAAGTCATCCACGACTGTCACAATCTTGGACTGCACGAAGGCCATTGATTCTCTGCTTTATTTCGACACTTCATCATGCTTTGATGGGGTCGAACTTTCGAATTTCTCCAGTACAAGAAGGCGAGTATATGCCATGGTCGATGCAAATGTCTCGTTTGTGGAAACTGCATGCACTATAAAGCATATGGCAATGATACCATGGTGGGTTAATAGTAATGATCTTCGTTCGTATGCACAAATTCATGAACAAATGTCTTATGGATTTGAGCTTTCATGGCTTCAAAAAGCCTGTAAGATGCAATTCAAAGGTTGTTGGTTGTGCAGCATCAACGCTACGAACCAAATTTATTGCGCACGCAAGAATGGTAAGTACTTATGATTTGTTCAGTTTTCTCAACAAATATATTTGGCTGTGAATTTTCATCTAAATGTGAAATTGAGCTCAGTCATTTGTATATCTTTTCAGAGCTCAAGTAATTTAAAAATGGCCATTAAGGTCAATTAGTTAGATAAATGTTGTTGTGGTTTTAATAAGTATAATAATGAACACATTTTTATTCATTTGTTTATTTATTAATTTATTTCATATTCCGCTGACAAATCTTAATGAATTGAACCAATACACTCATTGCTTGATTATGGTAAATAGGTATCTTTTAAATTTTTTCAGCTTTCACTTGTCACATATTCAATCTCCCTTTTAGGAAATTATATCCTCTGGCTTATCGGTTGGCTGCTCGCCCTCTATAGCATTGGTAACATTACTACAATCTTCTCATTGTGAAATTGATTTAATATTTCTAGACGCAAACATTTAATATACCAACAAATAGGTTATCTGAAAAATTGCACACCCTCAATTCCCTTGTGTTTTCACCAAAATACAGGGCCATTCATGGTTTTGAAATTCATCTTGGGAGCCCCATGCGTGATGATTTTGCTATTATGCAAATGGAGGAGAAGACACTTAGCAATGGACCAAAATGTTGAAGAATTTTTGCAATCTAACAATAATTTCTTGCCGATAGGTACTCTTATTCGGATATCAAGAAAATCACCGGCGGTCTTAAAGACAAACTTGGCGAAGGAGGGTATGGTTCCGTGTTCAAAGGAAGACTTAGAAGCGGTCATGATGTTGCAGTGAAGATCCTAAAGATGGGGAAAGCGAACGGGCAAGACTTTATTAGTGAAGTGGCTACGATCGGGAGAATTCATCATGTTAATGTGGTTGGGCTCATTGGTTTTTGCTTCAAAGGCTCCAAACAAGCTCTTGTCTATGATTTCATGCACAATGGGTCTTTAGATCAGCACATTTTTTCACAAGGAGAGAGCACTTCTCTTGATTGCAAGGAAATGTACAAGATTGCTCTTGGAGTGGCTAGAGGGATCGAGTATCTTCACCGAGGATGCGACATGCAAATTCTACACTTCGATATTAAGCCTCACAACATTCTTCTTGACAAGGATTTAACTCCAAAAGTTTCTGACTTTGGACTAGCAAGATTGTATTCCTCGAACCACAACACCGTGTCTTTAACTGCCGCAAGAGGAACCTTGGGATACATGGCTCCAGAGCTAGTCTACAAGAACCTTGGGGGCATCTCTCACAAAGCTGATGTCTATAGTTTCGGCAAATTGTTGATGGAAATGGCCAGTAGGAGGAAGAATGCAGACGCAGCTGTAGAGTATTCTAGTCAAATGTACTTTCCTTTATGGGTTCATGACCAACTTAGTGACGGATCGAATGTTCCAATAGAAGAATTTGGCAAGGAGGATAAGACAATAGTAAAGAAGATGATAGTAGTTTCTCTTTGGTGCATACAATTGAATCCTAGTGGTCGCCCTTCGATGCGTAAAGTCTTGGAAATGCTCGAAGGAGAAGCAAATGATCTACAAATACCTCCAAAGCCGCTCTTTTATCCAACGGAAATGTCAACAATGGATGATGAAACTTGGACCGACGAAGGCAATGATACTATATCCACTTCAACAACTAATGCAACAACTTATGAAGCTTCTCAAATTGAGCATACTATTACTAATATTAGACAAGCAAAAATAAATATCAATAGTACTTAATCCAGTCACATATGTGACATATAGAAACGGATCGTATCGATGATGTAGGTCTCCTTTCATGGCCATCATCAGGTTGTATATGTTTATAACTATGTTTGTGAATCTTAATTTCGACCGTATTTCAACGTAGCCCTACGAAAAAAGAATGGGTTTTGTTTTGAGACCCGTGAGCAAGGTCTTTATTTTTTGTGACCTCTTAATGCCTATAAAAGGCAAAGAGGATGTAATGTGTTGGGCGGAGTCCCTTAAAGTGAAGTATGTGTTTGTAAAAATTCTCCTAATGTCTCTTTAAATACTTAATCTTCTCTAGCCTAGTAGGATCCTCTAATAAATACTTAGAAATGTTACCATACTGGAATCATTGGGTGTCTCTATACTATGAACTAAATTTTCGAATAGTTCGCAGCTAAAAGGCAATTCGTAGGAGGCTTGAATAAGAGGTTCGCCTTTGTGGACAGTATATCTGCTATAAATGATTTGGTTATCCCTGGTTCTAAGTATAGATCCCCCCATTGGTATCAGAGCAACAAATGTCATTGGAACATTTGGATGAGGAAGAGGAACTAATCTTAATTTGATATACTCAAGTAAGATGCTCAAATATTATATACATAACGTGTCAAAATATTGAGTCTAAGAAAAGATAAAATAAATTTTGCGATTCACTCCCAAATTAAATTAAAAAAGAAACCACAAGTAGGCTTGACTCGAAGAATCACCAACATATTCATAAATGGAGCTCTCTTATCATGTAATTATTGTTGTCAAGCATCGACAGGCATACTCGCTCTTTTTAGCCCATTCACAAATATCAACAAAAATATGCAATAAAAGTATCCAGGAGAGTCAAAGGATAATGTCAATAGAAACCCTACATTTATTTTTCCTAACAAAAAGATGTTTAAACTGCAGATATCTTAATTTTTTCTTTCCCTTTTTCTTCATTTGATTTTTATATTTATTTATTTTAATTTAACGGGGTGAAACCTATCATGAAGGCCGCACCGTTACTCTCATTTAAATGACCAACGTAACTGTCATCTTCTCATTTTCTAAAGCCAAATTCGTCAAAAGTCAAGTGGAGTTGTTAGTGCCGTGACGTGTGGGTGCTGTCCAAGTTGGAAGACATCGTGCACCAAACGAAGTTTCATGAAGACTTTTCCGTAGAAATTCTATGGCACTAAGATTTTTCCACGCCCAATTAACCCCACAAGACCTATTGCTTCAAGAATACTTTGACTTTGACCTTCTAGGAGTTGGAGCACTCTCCACCACCAACTCACTAGCAACTAAATTGCAAGATGAGGGTGGCGTCACGTTTGATTTGTTACATTTTCAAGACAATATGTGATCTTTACATGAGCAACGTGCTTGAAATGTACTAGGATGAATGGAATGGTATAAATGACGTTACATCTAGAAAAGAATTCAAAATTAGAAAAGTTGGGATTCATAATTTAAAAACAATAAACAGGGGGAAAATTATTTATTCTCCTAATATTTTCTTTTAACACTTCTGCATCTCTCGTACGTCCCATGTTTTTGGTCGCTACACCACAAATCGCTCGCCTCCACACAATTGAGTTTGTTGTCGGAGATTTTTCCTTCTCTCATCGTTACTTTAAGAAAGAAACAGAGCAATACAAATCATTCCTCACATCTTTATTGACTTTTTGTTCCGTAAAAAAATTAGCTAAAAATTAAATCAGAGAATAGTAGGAGACATCAGAAGATGATCTGTCCCTTAATAACATTTATAGATTCGATTAATTAAATTCTTATTCCTTTTACTGGGTTGCTATGGTTACTGGTGGCAAATGTGCACATGAAACGATAAAAAAAAAAAATTTCTTTTCAATTCCATCGTTTGTAGCTATTACAGGTAAATTATGGCCCATAAAATTACAAGTGTAAATGAGTTACGCCCATTATGGTTAGAATTACAACTCATGAAGCTAATTCACTACCTACAAATGCCTCCAACTTTACGATAATTTCAGGTAAACTATGGCTAAAATTGATGTCTTTCAGATCAACACAAATGTTCTATTAAGATTTATTTCCAATTAATGCCAAGCGGGCCTTTGGTTTTAGTGATAATGAATACTTCTTTAATAAAATGTCATTCCGTGTAATCACACTCATGGTGGTATTCAGTTTTAGTTGTTTGGACTGTTTTAGCACTTCAATTGAGAATCACATGCCTTTAGGTCTCGTGTTTTTTTGTTCAAGGCGGAGACACCAGAGTATAATCCTTGAGGTCTCCAGCTTCGGAGCTGGAATCCCTGGTTCAGCCCGACTATCATGTGCTCAACCCTTGAGTCTCCGTTCCGTCCTTGGTCCTCACCGTACCATGCTTAGGCACTAGAAGCTTGATTTTGGGCGGTGGGGGTTCTAGGCCAGCCTCGAGGCCTTAGGATCTCGGGCTTTGGGGACTCGAGTTGACCTTGCCCTCCTCACACAGTCAGTGATAGCAAGAGGTGATGCGCTAGGACTATTCCATGAGTTTGGTGGTGATGGAGTATAATTTTGATGATCGTGGGATTTTATTAAAGGTTGCTAGGTAATTCACTGCCATATTTTTTGAAAGAAATCCTATCATGTGAAGTGTTCCAGCTCCACCAATAGTCTTTCTTCTAAATGTAAAAATCGATGAAGAAGCAGAGAAATAAAATATCGCGAGAAGGAGCAGGTCGGAGAAGAGCGGAGACGTCGAGGTAGCACTTTTCGTCGATTGGACAAATGACTTCCACGGGAAATGCTTAGCTCGAACTCGAAACCCCAACGAACTTTCCCGCGGAAGGCAGCGACTTCGAATTCGCCTGCCAAATTAGAAAAGTTTCTTCTCCCTTTTATTCCGTTGTTATATTTTAGTGGGGCTAACCATCTGCGCCTTGTCTGTTACTTGTACATGGTAAATATGGAAGATTCCTACCCATGAGCTCCGACACCAATGCTTCAACAACAAGTAAAAGTCGCGTAAGTTTGTTTACCCGAGATTTTGACTAAGACGACTTTGAAAGCCACAATAAGCCATGATTTTTAACCGAATATTTTTAATCTAATTCCTTCAGCAATTTTTTCGAAAATGAGTTTCAGTGCTACCTAGTATCACTTCTTCGTCCATTGTATAATCAACATGGTCTAATTCATTCTCAGAACTTAAACAAAATTGACCATTTCATTAAAAAAAAATATCCTCACGAGAGTTGAGAGGAACATGACCCGAAGTGTTAAACCAAAACCATTTGGGATGGTGACGGTCCATGCAATTCAAAGCATTCAACATCACCGTTCACAGTTTCATATCCGCTTCCATTAATACAAGTTTAATAATAATACTGAATATTTTTATATAGTCTATAGACTATGTTAAACATGTACAAAAAAATTTAAGGACTGTATTAAAAAAATTAAAAATTTAAGGAAAACGTTGCATATTCAAATAAAATTTATAAATATATTAAATAAATTAAAAATATGAGAATAACAACCATTCGCGTAATCATTCCATATTTTTACGAGTACACTTTGAGTTGTGAATTAAGCACAAAGGTGAGTGTTGAGAATGACCGGGAAAAGATGGACGCGCTTGTTGCGCGAGCATCTTTGAATTTTGGCCCATCATTGCCGACGATGATGACACCTGTTCGCCACCTTCCTAAATTTTCTTCTACGATAATTTCCAGGATGGTTCGCAACCCATGATCTTTTCTTGACCTCTTCTTCCGATTCTCCGTTGCTCCTCTACGCACGTCGACTGACTTTGACTTATCTGTTGATGAGTCCCACCCAAAAACTTCGTCTTCTTCTATCTTGTGAGATTGGCCGGTCCATTGTTTTGATTCCCAATAAGGGCAACTAGCAAGAGGCTACATCGTCTTCAAAAACATCGCTCATTTGTTTATACTAGCTTTCCGACCTGGTTCAATTCGTGACTTGATAAATGCCATTTTCCTGTAATTTCATTTTGTCTAATATCTTCTTAATTGAAACCCTTTGCAAGTGCACACGCAACAAATATTGCAATGCCGAAAAACTAGCACTTGTTCTGTCGTTCTGTATACGAGTAGGAATCATAGAGAAAGATCCCTTCATGCGACAGTTCTACCAACATTTTCAACTAAAAGGCGATCCCAAGAACCGATATCCCGCAAAATACGAGCTAGCCCCTACGTATAATTGCACCGTTTTAAATTTGTTTTGGAGCAAGTAACATGTGCAATGGATTGAATACAAAAGCCACACGATCCGGCTCGCAAGGGCTAATTGCTTGTCTCTTTCTCTCCGTCCTTTGTGGCGTTGTCACTTCGGTGATGGTCTGAACTTCTATAGTCGTGGGAGCCACGATAGACATAACACTCCACATTTTCCATGATTGTGGCAATTGTGAACTCTGCAGACCATCGCTTCTCCTCACATGCCTAGACTTTTACACATTTTCCAATCCAATACCGAGACTTTTTTTAAAATTAAGTACGTAACTCTTCAAAATAAAAAATTAACGGTATTAGGTGACGTGGCATTCCATTAAATTTCCATTCGTTGTACACTTAGGACACCAATGTGCCTCATGGAGTATATATGACATGGCAATTCGCCATGTCTAAAATATAGAATGATCGCACAACAGAATGCACTGCTATTATAAATTGTGAGGTGTTTCTCCACTTTTCATATATCCAAATTGTTATTTTCAATCAGGAAAGGTCATGTCTAAAATTTACACCTTTCAAACTTTTACCGATCTTTTCTTTATAGTTTGTTTGTCAATATTGTTAGCTGTTTCCCTAAGAGTATCCCTCATTTCGTGTTGAGAAAATTCAATGATCACACGAAAGATATGGCACATAATCAATTGTTGTGCTATGTATAATTAACATAAGAAAATATTAGTTTTCTTATCTTTCATGACTTAATCACATTTGACTTTTGCACATCTTCAGGAAAATATGTGATCTTAACACGCACAACACACGTGAAATTGAACTACTATTATCATTTTTAAGCAGCACGACACTCTTTCTATCAAAATGAATGAATTAGAAATAAACGAGGGCAAACAAAGTCCCAATTTAAGCATGGATGTGAAATTTTACGATTTTTGTGAATTTAATTTTGTCACTTTTAAGGTTGAGTTTTTTCGGCCGGTGAATGTGCTCCGTTTCCCGAAGCCCAATAATCATATAGGTTTCGGGAAAGTATTGGACTAATAGTCATATAACTTCATTTTGTATTTTTTAATTAAGAAGGAAAAAAATTATAAAATGGCGAGTTTCATCATTTACAATCTCTCTCTCTCTCTCTCTCTCTCTTTTTTCTTTTTGTGGGTCAGATACAATTTCTCTGTTTTTGGCCTCCAAAAATTGCAAAGAACATGTATAACAGGTTCCTTAATTTGGGATACAATGATAAATAATGAAAAGTTTAGGGGACCAAATCCATAATAAAGGAAAGATGCGTCCATGGATGCAAAAAATCACCTGGCTAGTGTTCCACGGCACTCCATCGATCATCACATTCTCAGTCTGATTTCGATTCTCGTTTATTGTTCTCTGTCGTCTTCTTATTGAGGTCTCTCCCCTTTTACAAATTCCATCTCCCCTCCCTTTTATTGTGCAATAGTTTCCAGAATCGCAGTCAAAATCGACACTTGCGTGGGGATGCCGTTGGAGCCGTTGGCGTATCCCATGAACCAGCACGCCGCCAGATGGATCTCCGGCGAGGCTCGGCCCTCGAGCTTTCACCCCAGCTGCTCGAATGCCCCTGTGAGCGACTCGATCCCTAGCTTCGTCAACCTCAACCAAAGCGGTAGCAAGAACCTGCACGTCCAAGTTGCTCCAGTGAATGCTTCCGCGCCTGTCTGGTAGGAGTGAGGACTATGGAAGTGTGTTTCACGTTTGAGGTTATAGTTTGGTTGATGATTAAGGCTTTTAAGAATTGCGTTGATGAGGCCAACACCTTGCTGGTGTTTGCAAGTCCGATGAACAAGATATGTGACGAGTTGAACCGGTGTGGGAAGAGATAATAAAAAAAGTGTGGAGATAATATGTTGATACCTATATTTTGACGATCCATTTAATTATTCATTATATAGAAAAATTGGCATCAACCTCAACCCCTAACAAAAAAATCTTTTTGTAAAATTGAATGTAGTTTTTAGGAGCATTTCACATTAATAGATGATCAAAAAATTGCATTCAATTAGACTAGCCATGGATTAAGGTTTCTGAACTTAACCGTATTAAATAAACTACGCCCGCAAGTGAAGCAAAATTCGGCCAAGCCCGTGGAGCACGCATGGCAGAAAATCACGAGGAGAAGGGGCTTATTGAGCTATGATTAAGTGAAATCAGCCCATTAGAGTTTGATTAGTGAAAGGCCTTGGACCCAGAGTGTGCTTAAGATCTGCTGAAGGTTATACAGATGTCGACTGTACATACCATTCTGTACACAAGATTTAATTAATATTCTTCTTTTTTCTTTTTGGTCAGAAAATTAATATTCTTCGTGCATTTAGCATTTCGCTTGTTCTTTCCAATCCACTGGGCCAGGCCAGGCCGGTTCCGGCCCATGTTCTCTCTCAGGCGGTAGCGTCGGGGTGGGCCCGAGGTCGATGGAAGTTTAGGTTCGTCACAGTGCATAAATTGGCATCTTTGTTCTTGTGCCGTACGTTGACCGGCTTTCGACTTTTGAGCGGACCGATCCCAATCTTTTCCGTCTCTGACACGTCCCATTTTTGTGGTCTGTGCAACCCAAATCACTCGCCTCCACACAATTGAGTTCGTAGTCGGAGATTTTCCCTTATCCTGTTGTTGCTTCAAGAAAGAAACAGGGCAACACAAACCATTCCTCGCTTGTTATCTTCCCCTCTTTTGCATCTCAATACTGAAACACTCGACTTGCTTGCTCAATTCCTGCTCTCTGCCATTGCATAACCATGCTAAAAAATCGGGTCTTTGTTATATATCTTCTTCTTCTCCTTCTACTACTATTACATCAGTCTTTTAGCATTGCCATCGAAAATAATCAGTGCACCAACTCTTGCGGGGAGATCTCAAACATAACCTACCCGTTTCGACTAAAGGGCGATCCAAAGGGCTGTGGTGACCATCACTTTGAGCTAGCCTGCATAAACAACCACACCGTTCTCGATTTGTATACAGGCAAGTATTATGTACGATACATTAGCTATACGAACTACACAATTAGGATTGCTGATATGGGGCTGCAAGACGGAAATTGCTCATCATTTCCTCGGCACTCTTTGTCGTGCGCCCCCTCCAGCTATGAATGGAAGTGGTATACATGCAGTCAATTGTACGAGGATTACATGTCATATGCGACTGTCACAATCTTGGACTGCACGAAGGCCATTGATTCTCTGCTTTACGTCGACACTTCATCATGCTTTGATGGGGTCAAACTTTCGAATTTCTCCAGTACAAGAGGGCGAGTATACGCCATGATCGATGCAAATGTCTCGTCTGTGGAAACTGCATGCACTATAAAGCATATGGCAATGATACCAGGGTGGGTTAATCGTAGTGATCTTCGTTCCTATGCACAAATTCATGAACAGATGTCTTATGGATTTGAGCTTTCATGGCTTCAAAAAGCCTGTCAGATGCAATTCAAAGGGTGTCAGTGGTGCGGCATCAAACCTACGAACCAAATTTATTGCGAAGGTAAGTACTTATGATTTGTTCAATTTTCTTAACAAATATATTTGGCTGTGAATTTTCATCTAAATGTGAAATTGAGCTCAATCATTTGTATACCTTTTCAGACCTCATGTAATTTAAGAATGGCCATTAAAGTCAAGTAGTTTAATAAATGCTGTTGTTGTGTTTTGTAAGTATAATAATGAATGCATTTTTATTCATTTGTTCATTTATTTAGTCTAGATTCTACTAACAAATCTTAATGGATTGAACACTGAGGTTTGCCCCAGTGGCCACCCTTCCAACATAGAAAGAGGGGTGGGGGGTTCGAATCACCACTTTCTTAGGAGGGTTGGGGTGAGGATTACTTGATTATGGTAAATAGGTATCTTTTAAATTTTTTTCAGCTTTCACTTACGTATTCAATTTCCCTGTAGATTATTTCTTCGTCTCTTACATCGCTTTTACTGCGGGGTCCATGCTTTCTACCATTGGTAACATTACTACAATCTTCCCATTGTGAAATTGATTTAATGTTTCTAGAAGCAAACATTTAACATACCCACAAATTGGTTATCATAAAAATTTCACATCCTCAATTCTCTTGTGTTTTCACCAAAATACAGTGGGAGTCAAGGTCGTGAAATTCATCTTGGGAGCCCCATGTGTGATGATGTTGCTTATACGCAAATGGAGGAGAAGACACTTAGCAATGGATCAAAAAGTTGAAGAATTTTTGCAATCTAACAATAACTTCTTGCCGATAAGATATTCTTACTCGCAAATCAAGAAAATCACGGGCAGTCTTAAGGACAAACTAGGTGAGGGAGGGTATGGTTCTGTGTTCAAAGGAAGACTGAGAAGTGGTCGCGATGTTGCGGTGAAGATCCTAAAGAATGGGAAAGCAAATGGGCAAGACTTCATTAGTGAAGTGGCTACCATCGGAAGAATTCATCATGTTAATGTGGTTGGACTCATTGGTTTTTGTTTTGAAGGCTCCAAACAAGCTCTCGTTTACGATTTCATGCACAATGGGTCTTTGGATAAGCACATTTTCTCAAGAGGACAAGGGACTTATCTTGATTGCAAGGAAGTGTACAAGATTGCCCTCGGAGTGGCTAGAGGGATCAAGTATCTTCATCGAGGATGCGACATGCAAATTCTACACTTTGATATTAAGCCTCACAATATTCTTCTTGACAAGGATTTAACTCCAAAAGTTTCTGACTTTGGGCTAGCAAGATTGTACTCCTCGAACCACAACACCGTGTCTTTAAGTGCTGCAAGAGGAACCTTGGGATACATGGCTCCGGAGCTAGTCTATAAGAACATTGGGAGTATCTCTTACAAAGCTGATGTCTATAGTTTTGGGAAATTGTTAATGGAAATGGCTAGTAGGAGGAAGAATGCAGACATGGTTGCAGAGTATTCTAGTGATATTTACTTTCCCTTATGGGTTCATGACCAACTTAGTGAGGGATCGAATATTCCAATGGAAGAGGTTAGTGAGGAGGATAAGAGAATAGTAAAGAAGATGATAATAGTTGCTCTTTGGTGCATACAATTGAATCCCGGTGATCGTCCTTCGATGCGTAAAGTCTTGGAAATGCTTGAAAGAGACGTAGACAATCTACAAGTACCTCCCAAGCCACTCTTTTATGCAACGGAAATGTCAACAAGGGATGATGAAACTTGGACCGATGAAGGCAATGATACAATATCTACTTCATCAATTAGTGCAACAACTTATGAAGCTTCGCATCTTGAGCACACTAGTACTAGCATTAGACAAGCATAGATAAATATCAGTAGCACCTACTCCAGTCACATATGTGACAAACAGATTCTAGATGTTTATAACTATGTTTATAATCTTAATTTCGATTGTATTTCAGTGTAGTCCTATGAGGAGCGAGTTTGATGTCTTTGTTTAAAAGCCCAACTAGCACAAAACTCAAGCTACGCATGGCTCCACGGCACACCAATTGTTGCCATGCATAACGTTGAAAGAGGACGAATGGAGAGAGATAGATAAGATTTTAGGAGAGATGATAAATGAAAACTTCGATCTATTTTTTTAGGGTTTGGGTTTTTTTTTTTTGGGGGGGAGGGGGTGTGTTTATTGGCGTTGGGAGTGCGAGGCGGTTAACTAAACAATAGACGGTGGGACTTCAAATTCTTGTTTCTTCTATGAGTTTGCTAAGGTTAATTAGGCTTCTTTTGTTTCGCAGAAGATGTGATATTTATAAAAATATTTTTTAATAATTCATTTTTAAAGAAAATGACAATATTTATTCGTGTTTATTTTTTATTTTCTTTTTCATTTTCCTTCACCAGTTGCCAACCACGGCAATGGTCGGCGATCAACCATGAGTGAGGAACAAGCTCACCCAAGCCTAGCGAGGCTCGAGCTCCCCGATTTTGACGAGTTGAGCTAAGCTAGCCTTGTGTGAGTTTGAACTCGCTAAAGAGCGATGAGGTCGAGTTTTGCTAGATTGGCGAGCTAACACCTCGCCAGAGATTGACGAGACCTAGCCTCACCAAATTGGCAAGCTCAAGCCTCAGTAGCCTTGGGTAAGCTCATCCCTCGCTTGTGGAACAAGGTTAGTCTTCGGCCATTGCCATGGTCGACAACAAGCCGAAGAAGAAGAAAAAAAAAGAAAAAAAAATAAAAAATAGATTTTAAAAAATAGAAAAAAAATAATTAAAAGGAGTGCACGAAGGAGAACGTGCTTGGTCTTGGTTAACATAAAGGGGATGGAGAATTTTGAATGTGTTTTTTAATTGATGGAAAATGTTTTTCTTAATTAGCTTATTTTCTATAAACCAAACGGTGGAAAATTTGGAAAACTTTTTCCTGAAAGTTTTGGTAAGTCAGGTTATTTTTTTTTATTAATACAGGAAGAAGAGATTTCTCTATTTTTGGCCTAAAAAAATAAAATAATAATAGAAACATACCTTGCTATTGCAATCCTAATCAACACTCACATGCCATGGGAATGTTGGATGGTCTTGGACTTCTCTCACTCCCAAAAGCTAACTCAAATAGTGAATTCCTTTCACTTATAAACTGATTACCAGCCACTTTCACTAATCTTAACAGTCTCCTCTCACATATCAGACCCTAGGTCATAGCAGCAACAACTCGTTTCTCCATTGTGACTATTAGGTATAGAGTTTTTGGTAAGCTAGGCTCTTATGTCAATGTGAGGTGGTCTTAGATTTCTCTCACCTCCCAAAAACTAGCTAAAAGTGAGACTTCCATTATATTTATAAACTAACCACTAACTTCTTTCAACAACCGATACGAAATAACCCCGACAAGAAAGGGGAAGACAAAGTCAAAGAAGAAGGCAATAAGCGATGGAAGTGAAGTAGTGACGACATGGTGTGGCACGTGCATGGTGGGGACACCGTGGAGCTGTAGGCACATCTCGCCATGTGGATCACTGGCGAGGCTTGCCCTACAAGCTTTCACTCTAGCTACTTGAGTGCCACCCCAAGTAGCCCGATCCCTGGCTTTGTCAACCTCGACCAAAGCAATGCGAGAGCCACTACGCCCACGCTGCTCCGTGAATGCTTTCGCGTCGTCCGACTATTGTGTTGTGGTTGATGATAAAAAATCAACTCCTCTTCCTTCTTCTACCTCAGTCTTTTAGTATTGTTGTTGAAAATAATTGGTGCACCACTTCTTACGATGAGATCATGAACATAAGTTACACATTTTGGCTGAAGAGCGATCTAAGAGTTTGTGACAACCCTAACTATGAGCTAACTTGCATAAATAATCACACCATTCTTCATTTGTACTTATGCAAATACTCTATGCGGTGCATCAACTATACCAACTACCTTGGCCTAAAAAAAAAATTATATATTCAACAATTATAATTTTTACACTTGACTTTTTATAATCGAAAAGGGAAATTCGAAAACATGAAAAGTAGAGAAAGGCCTCGCACATTCTACGCATCTTTTTGCGCGCGAGATTTCACGAATATCCTTTGCGCATTTAGCATTTTTGCCTTTTCCCATTGTGCTTCTGCGTGAAGTCTTCCTTTGTGCTCGTCTCGTATGTTAACCGGCTTTTGACTTTTCAGACGACCAATCCCAATCTTTTCCTGCTCTCACACGTCCCATTTTGTGGTCGCTACATCCCAAATCACTCACTTCCTCACAAATTAGTTTCGTAGTAAGAGATTTTTCCTTCTCTCCCTCTTTATCTCAAGAAACAAAGCAGCTGAAGTTATTCCTCTCCATCTTCAGCTCTCTTTTGCATCTCCACACTAAACCATAGATTTTCCTACTTGATTCGTGTTCTCTCCTATTGCCTAACCAATGCCCAAAGATTAACTCCTTTTTCTTCTCTTTCTTCTTCTATATCAGTCTTTTAGCATCGACTTTGAAAATAATTAGTGTACTAACTCTTGCGGCGAGGTCAAGAACATAAGGTATCCATTTTGGCTAAGGGGCAATCCAGAAGCCTACATTGACCCTAACTATGAACTAGCCTGCTTAAATAATCAAATCATTTTGAATTTGTATTCGAATAAGTACTATGTACAATATAAACTATACCAACTACACAACTAGGGTTGCCGATGTAGGGATGACAAAGGGCAATTATTCGCCTTTTTCTCTCTGCTCTTTGTCATGCTGCAACTTCAAAAAACATGATTCGTATAGTTGCACTAAATACAAGTTATACGAATTCTATGGTCAAGAGTTATACAAGACCATTTCGATTATGAATTGCATGAAGGCTATTGCTTCTTGGTTTTACATTGACACTTCATCATGCCCTAATGGGATCAAATTTTCCAATTTTTCTAGTACAAGAAGGCAATTATACGCGATAATCAATGCGAATGCCTCGAATGCGGAACTGCTTGCACTATAGAGCTTCTGCCAGTGATACCATGGGGGGCTGATGGCAATAATCTTCGATCCTATGCCCAAATCCATGAACATATGGTTTATGGATTTGAGCATTCATGGCTTCCAGTTGCGGGTAAGATGCATTGCCAACATCATTTTTGGTGAGACTCAGCGGCAAATGCCAAATTTGGTGCGGACCCAAGAAAGGTAAAAAAATTTAAATTTGTTCAGTTTTCTTAACCAAAAAAAAAAAAGTTGTGAGGATATATCTGGTTAAAATCTTTGAAATTTGATCTAAACTAGAAATTGAGCTTGGTCATATGTATATCTTTTCACAGCCCATGTAATTTGAAATACCCATTAAGATCAAATAGTTTGGTAAATGATGTTGTGTATTTAATACGTACAATAATAAATTCATTTTTTTATTTAATTCGAATTCAACCAACAAATGTTAATGAATTGAACCAATAAACTAACTGCTTGATTTTGGTCTAAATAAGCGTCTTTTGAATTTCTTTAACTTTCACTTGTTACATATTCTCTCTTTTGCAGGAATTTCCGGCTATTTGTTTTTTGCAGGAAATTTCGGCTGGGTATTCTTACTCTATGTCATTGGTAAAATTACAACAATCTTCTCATTATGAATTGATTTGATGTTTCTAAATGCAAACAATTTAACACGCCCACAATTTTCTAATGTAGCTGTGAAATTCATCTTGGGAATCCCATGGGTGATGATTTTGCTAATACGCAAATGGATGGGAAGATACTCAGCAATGGATCAAAACGTTGAAGAATTTTTGCAAACCAATAATAATTTCTTGCCGATAAGGTACTCTTTCTCGGACATTAAGAAAATCACGGGCGGGCTTAAGGAAAAACTAGGCAAGGGAGGGTATGATTTTGTTTATAAAGGAAGACTCTGAAGTGGCCAAGAAATGGCTGTCAAGATTCTAAAGAAGGGGAAATTGAACGGATAGGACTTCATTAACAAAGTGGCCACCATAGGAAGGATTCATCATGTTACTGTGGTCGGACTCATTGGTTATTACTTCGAAGGCTTGAAACAAGCTCTTCTCTACGATTTCATGCACAATGAATCCTTGGATAAGTACATTTTCACACGAGAAGAGGAGAATTCTCTTGTTTACAAGGAAGTGTACAAAATTGCTCTCGAAGTGGCTAGAGGGATCGAGTATCTTCATCGAGGATGCGATATACAAATTCTACACTTTGATGTTGAGCCTCACAACATTCTTATTGATAGGGATTTCATTCCAAAAGTTTCCAAATTTGGGGTCGCTAGATTGTATCAAATGGACTTCAACACCTTGACTCTGACTGCAGCAAGAGGAACCTTGGGATACATGGCTCCAAAGTTGGTCTTCAAGAACCTTGGGGGTGTTTCTTACAAAGCTTATGTCTATAGTTTCGGCAAATTGCTAATGGAAATGGCTAATGGGAGAAATAATTGGGACGCAGTTGCAAAGTGTTCTAGTAAAACTTACTTTCCTTTATTGGTTCATGATCAACTTAGTGAAGGAATGGACGTTCTATGGAAGAAGCAAGCGAGGAGAATAGGAGAATAATAAAGAAGGTTATAATAGTTGCTCTTTGGTGCATACAATTAAATCCTAGCAAATGTCCTTGGATGCACAAAGTCTTGGAAATGCCTAAAGGAGAGGTAGATGATCTACAAATTCCTCTCAAGCCACTCTTTTATCCAATAGAAATGTCAACAAGAGATGATGGAACTTGGACTGACAATGGCAAAGATACTATATTCACTTCATCTACTAATGAAATAACTTATGAAGATTATCATTTTGAGCATATTAGCACTTGTATTACACAAGTATAGTCACATACCAAAACCATTTGATCTCATGACATATGTGGTAGAATGAAATGTGGCATTGATGATGTTTCACACATAGCTCCCTCTCTTGGCCATCACCATATTGTGTATGTCTATTGCCTATATATATCTTAATCACACCCATATCATGCTTTAGCATTGTTAGTCGAAGATGTCATTGGTTTTATAATGTGGATTTTCAGATCCAATAGAAAATCTAGTGAGGACTTTCAACATAGTGCTATGAGGTGTGAGTTTAGGTTCCGAAGCCTATGCTTAAAAATCTAGTTAGCGCGTAACCCGCTTTATGAATAATGTTGAAAATTGATAGATGGAGAGATAATAAAGGATTTGGTTTAAAGGAAGGGGAGTACAAGACATAATCAAGAATTTCGATTTAAAGAAAGGAAAGTATGAGACAATTACCTTGATAATAAATGATGGAGACTTCAATTGATTACGTAAAAACTGAACCAAAAATAGTGAGAGATATCAAAAGATGATCTCCCTGAATAACAATAATACGTGAGATTTAAGTTCTTATTTTGTTTATTAGGTTAACCATCAGGAGGTGGGGAGTTCGATTCTCCAGATTCTTGGGATTGGGGTGGGGACACGTGAGTGAATGAGTAGAGTTTCACAACCCACGCATAGCACACACATAATGACTTGTAAAATATACATATAAGATAGAATCATACAAAAAAAATATTGGGAGATATGACAAGATGATCTCTCCCAAAAACAACAATACATTAGATTAATAAGATTCTTATTCTATTTATTAGGTTGCTAAAGTTATTTTAGGGGTAAATGTGCACTTAAAAAAGGCTATTGCATGAGATTTGTTAAGGTTATCACGTTAGGAGGAAATTTTATTCAAGAGACGAGAGGAAACAAAATCCCGCTTTGAGAATGCATGTGAAAGTTTATAATTTTTTAGAACTTAATTTTTCCAATTTTAAGATTGACTGTTATTTTAGCTAGTAAATGTGCTCCTTGACTGAAGCCCAATAATCATACGAATTTCATGTGAGTATTGGATCGATAGTCATATAATTTCATTTGCATTTTTCTGATTAAGAAGTGAGGAAAAAAAGAATCGAACGGTGCGTTTCCATCATTCACATTTTAACTGCTGTTTTCTTCTTGGCCGAAATACAGTATTTCTGTTTTTTGGTCTCCAAAGATTCCGAGCTACACTTTCTAGATAACAGGTCCCTTAATTCGGGATAAAGGGCGAAATGACAAAAAGTCCAGGGGACCAAATCCGAAATAACAGAAAGGTCGCGTCCTTGGATGCAAAAAAGTCGCCTCGCTAGTCATCGCTATTTGCTTCCTTCCAGAAGTCTCTTTTGCTTTAGCGAGGGAGGTCGCTTCTAGATTCAAACGCTCAAACGCATTCAACCGTTAATTCAAAAATCAAGCAACCGAAAAACAAAAAAACAAAAAAACTCGTCACATTCTAATTCTGATTCTGATTCTGATTCTCGTTTATCGTTCTCTCTCGCGGTCTTATCGAGATCTCTTGCTGTTTTCTAGATTCCATCTCCTTCACTCTCTTTTCTCGCGCGCTAAGTTTCTCGAATCGCAGTCCCGATAGGAGGCGAAGGTGAAGGCGACGACGGCGAAGGAGGCGATGGGCGGCGGAGGTGACTCGGATGCGACGTGGTGCGGCACGTGCGTGGTGGGGACACCGGTGGAGCCCCGGGCACCCCCCGCCAACCAGCACGCCGCCATGTGGGTCGCCGGCGAGGCCCGCAGCGGTCCCGCCAGCTTCCACTCCACCTACATGCGCGCCACCCCGAGCGGCTCGGCCTACGGCTACGTCCACCTCAACCAGAGCAGCGGTGGCGGCGGCGACGGCGAGAACCCATACGTCCACGTCGCTCCGCTAAATGCCCCCGTGCCGTCCGGCAGGAGTGAGTACTATTGAGGCGCATGCTTCGCGTTGGGAGTTAGTGATTGGTGATTGTAGGCCTTTGAGAAATGGTTTCGATGAGGCCGACGCTTTGCCGGTGTTTGCAGGTCCGATGGACAGGATATGCAGCGCGTTGAACCGGTGTGGGAAGAGGTTCGAAGACGCTACGGGAAAAGCGGAGACGCTCGCGGACAATGTCTGGCATCACCGTAAGTTGTCGCTACAATTTTTGCTCGCAATATATGTCTGTATAATCAGTTAGGAACATTTTGGATTTGTTCGTGGACACGTACCTGATTGCTTGCTTGCATATATTTTCTTTTTCTCTGTTTGGCACCATGTATTTCATTGACGTCGTTTGGGAATCGGTTCGATTTCAGTCACCACCTAGGAACTAACATACATGCTTCATAATCTGTGCATCCAATCCGCCAATTAGTTCTTGAGTGGCTCAAGTCCCTTGATTATTTATCTAGGGGAGATTCAACTCTAATGTGCGGTGCTATCTTCGGCGCTTATTGTTTTGCTAATTTATGTCGATCCCTACTTACAACAAATTGCCAAATGTGTAACATGGCACTTCTGTGGAGGACATACTTTGTTTTCCATAATTCTCAAAAGCCATCCAGACCCATCGGGCTCTTTGCATGACTGAACGTTGGACTAGATAAATGATCACCTCTTAGCTCTTCGTCTTTTTCATGTAAAGAAGAAAAATTAGCTTTGTCCTGTAATAGGAAGCACTGCAGCAGCATCAATCGATGGAATTGTGATGTTAAGAACTCTATTTATGCCTGACCTCGACCAATTCGGAATTGTGCTATGTTTGTGTGAAACAGTTAGAACCATCCCTAGCATCACAGACGCGGCAATGGCTCGACTGGCTCAGGGGACAAAAGTGCTTGCAGAGGGGGGACAGGATAAAGTATTTCAGCAGGCATTTGAGATTCTGCCACGAGAGAAGCTCCTGAAGGCATATGCTTGCTATCTATCCACTTCCACTAGGCCTGTCATTGGGACACTATATGTCGAACAAGAGACTGGCATTTTTTTTGAATCATGATGAGTTTTTATGCATTCCAATTTCATAGCCTGAGTTATTATTTTCGTTTCCCCCCTTTATTATTAGCCCGAGTTATCATTATCGTTGCCCCTCCTGGGAGAATCTTAGTTATCAAGTACGCCCGCCCACTTTAGAAAGACCATCGACCCTTGATTATCCTTCTTTTCCGTTAGCGGCCCAAAGATTTCACATCTCAGTTTCCAAGTCATGTCACGCAATTCACGATCTCATGTTTAGCCCCGATAGGAGCTCCAGCCATGTGCGGAATCATAAAAGTGAAAACCTCATCCAAAAATATAATAATAATAATAATAAATAAAGAAGAAAAAATAGAGACAAAAGAGAAAATAGAGTAATTTTGTCCTCTCGCGGGTACTGTTCACGCGGTTCCTCTATGGGGTTCCCGCGGGTACTGTTCATCCGGCTGGTGTGCAGCTCATTCCCGGAGATCTAGCCGTCTGTTTTGGCTGAAATTTGGAGGGTAGGCTCCTCTCACCTGCCTCCTCTTCTCCGCCGAACGGATTTGTCTAGTTTCGCCTACAGCTCCAGATCTCGCAATCCCTAGGTGGCGTGCTCGAGCAGCTTGTCTGGTTTGCTTGCTGCGTGGAGCGGGGGTCTTGGCTGGTTCCTGGGCCCATGCATTGGAGGGTAGAGTCGCCTACAGCTCCTTCACTGTTCCTCCAAGCCATTCCTCCTCCCTCAGCCTGCAATCCTAGGCTCGGGGCTCAGGGGCTCTTGGACTGAGTTATCTCGCCGTCTACTGATTCGACCGTGGGCTTCTTGGGGGGTAGAGGCTTCGAAGATTGGTAGGCCTGGTCTCCTTTCTACCTCTCTTGGAGCTTTACTCCTTCCCTCCCCTCTTTGGTCTCATTTCTCGGCTTTCCACGAACAGGTTTTTGCTATTCTTCCTGCGAGTCGAGCTAGCTGGTGCAGCGTGCTCAGTGGTCTGTTGGGCTTCTCAGATCAGGAGCAACCAGCTTCTCTCTCTCCTTGGTGTCGCTGAAGTCTCCTAGGTACTCCATTCTGCTTTGTATGGCCTTTTGTTGTGTTCATGGAGTGCATTCAAGGTATTTGTGAAATGGCCTCAACCACGATTGGCGTGGCTGGTACGTCTCGCGAGGCTTAGTCTTCTGCGGCAACATCTCAGGGCTGGAACCCCTCTGTCCCTACTCTATCTGGCCCTTCCAAGGTCGACCAAGCAGATCGAATAGGCAAGTGCCAAGGGCCCGCTACGGCCCCTCCCCATGCTGGTCATTCTAGAGGGCAAAGCCGCACTCGGTCCTTTTCCAAGAGACTGAATGGACCTATTCGTGATCTTGGGAACCAGAAGGTGTCCCCCACTCGCACTTGGGCAAATGTGGCAAAGCTCGATTCGAAAGGTTACGACATTGCCTACTCTCCCCCCTCTTTTGTGGACAATAAGCCCGTTGTTCACCTTGTGGAGGAAGTATTGGAGGCCTTTGATCCGAAGTGGCATGAATGCCTTATTGGCTATTATGTTGGGAAGAAACTTCCCTTCAAACTCACTGAACAAGCCTTGATGCGAACATGGGGCTCGAAGCTAGTGGAGGTTATGGCAGATAATCAAGGATTCTTTTTCTTCCACATCCCGGACCCGGAGTTTCGAAGAAAGATCCTTGAAGGTGGACCTCTCACGGTTGCAAGGGTTCCCCTCATTTTGCAGCAATGGCAACCCCTCTTGGACCTGAAGAAGGATAAGCAAACCGCCGTTCCGGTGTGGATTAGGTTGAAAAACCTTCCGCTTGATCTATGGTCGGCTCCGGCTATTGGGGGAATGGCTAGTACCGTTGGTAAACCTCTCTATGTTGACCAACGCACGAAGCAAGGGAAGATGCTCTCTTTTGCGAGGGTTTGTGTTGAGATCTATGCAAATCAACCGATGTGTTCCTCTGTGGATGTTGTTTTGAATGGGGTTACGCACTCGATTGCAATTGATTTTGAATGGAAACCTGTTGAATGCCCCTCCTGTGGTACATTCGGGCATAGATGCGAGACTCCGGCTGTTGTGGCAGTCGAAGAAGAAGTGGGGAGACCGCCTCGGCCCTCCACCGAACCTATTGCCCCTTTGCAAGCGTCCGAACCTGCCCCGGTTGTTGATGGCAACCCTGAGGAGCTTCAAGTTCGCTGGTATGAGGTGAAGGGGAAGAAGAAAAAGGCAATGAAGGAAGGCTCCTCTTCCTGTTTGCCCTCCTCCTCCGAAAGGGGAAGCCCGCCTCCTCTCAGGGAGTCCACCTCGGAGAAAGATATGCCCCCTACCACAGCACGTAACGCGTTGAGGAGTGTTAGGGGGTTGAAGTTGGTATCCCACCCTCCTAGCCCTATTGAGGAGGACCCCAACTCGATTCCGGAGACTCTCGCTTCTCCTGAGGAGGTGTTGGATTAAGTTGAAGCCTCTAACTTTGGTTTGCTTGGGGCTACTAGAGAATTGGAAGTCTCGGATAACTACTCTGAGGATGATTTGCTCTCGCTTCCGCCTTCCCCGAGAGCCCCTCCCTCTTCAAGGAAGGTGGAGACTATCCAGGAGAAGTTTGCTGCCCTTGATCCAACTCCCCCTTCATCTATGGCTTCGACAGTTCCGGTGGCCAACCGGCCGAAGAAGCCGCATATGCGGAGGTAGGCCTCCGCTCCTCTTTCAGCTCGGCTACTTCTTTATATCTAATTATATATATATATATTTATGTTTTTCGGTTTTTGGAATGTGAGGGGTTTTATGGATCCTCTTAGGCAAGCTGAGGTTAGAAACCTTGTATCTACTAAAAAGTTTTGTTTGGTTGGTTTGTTGGAAACCAAAGTTCCCGATACTCTCTTTGGTTCCATTTATGATAGACTGGTCTCTGGTTGGAATTGGGTGACCAATTATGAATTCTCTCATAGGGGTAGAATTTAAATTAATTGGAACCCTTCTTTGGTGACCTTTGAAGTGATTTCTTCCAATAGTCAGGTGATACATGGCAGGTTGAGATTTCTTACGACTGAAATTTGCTACTGTGTCTCTGTGGTATATGCTAAGCTAGGGGTGAGTATGATCCGGGTTGGTCCGGGCCACCCCCTAACCCTAGGATAAACTTGTACAGTGTCGGTCCTCAATTTTTAGGATCGAGGACCGACCCTATTGAGCCTGGGACTAAGGACCGGACTAACCCAATGGGTTTCGTCCGGTTCCAAGGTCAACCCGAGACCGATCGATAATTTTTTTTCATCTTTTTTTTCTTACTCCCTAAAAAAGTAAACCTACAAAAGTAGCTCAATTAGTGTATGAAATCGACAATGTGGCATATAAGACAAAAAAAAGTATCTCAATAATTTTTTTTCATCTTGTATATACATAACTAGATCTGATGAATTTTTTTCATCATGCATATACATAACTAGATCAAACACAAAGCTTCTCAAGTTCTTCTCCAACAGTAGATAAGCCACTAGGACAAAAGGAAAAAACAGGCCTAACTCTATGGTCTATCTAAATGCCCACATTCCAAAATTGCAAGAGCCAAAGTGATTTGAATAGAATATACAATGCTCATCCCGCTCTTGTAAACAAATCTGTGCGACACTAGTCCATCAAAAATTCAAACAAACTAGTCAAACTAGCGTATGATCCTTAGTAAAATCAGTTCCTTCACAAAAAGCAAATCGAACATCCAACTCTGCAAGATTAGGAACATCCATCAACAATGCGGCATTGTGCAACTAAACTATAAATACCATTACTATTAGTGCTATTGATAGAACATCTCACCATATATATTCATTCAATGCACAAGCTTTATTTATTAATGGTAATCTCCTCGGTAAGACAATCCATATCTGAAAAAAAGAATTCATTCATTAGATCTACAAACGAATTAACAAGGAAAAAGAAATATGCATAATTTAAGCTTACCCAATTCAAACTTTTCAGCATTTTCAATACACTCTTCAACATTAATAGGCACACGAGCAGCTCTCAACCAGTCTTGAGTACAAATCAAAGCTTCCACCACTCTAGGAGTCAAAGAACTTCGAAAACCATCAAGCACATGGCCCGAAGTACTAAAAGCCGACTCTGAAGCAACGGTAGTCACAGGAATGGACAAAACATCTCGAGCTATCAAAGATAAGATTTTATATTTTGAACCAGTACTCTTCCACCACATCAAAATGTCAAGATCAGGAATATCTTCAGATTCCTCTTCAAGTTACCATTCAAGCTTCGATTTGTTGTCATCGCGCCCCCTTTTCTTTTGGTGGAAAAAGTTTTTTCGCCAAGCTTTGATGTTAACCTCATCACTCTCATCATTTCCATCGATATTGGAAGCACTGTTACTATCAATAGGTATAGATTGACCACCCAAATATTGATGACCATGACTAGAAAAAGATTGCTCATAAAATGCGTATAAATGCTCTAGCACATACTTCACCTTATCATGCATTTCATCATTTTTTGCTTCATCATCATAAATTTGCTCAAAACAGAACTTCACATATTGCAACTTTTTTGTAGGATCTAATGCCACTGTAATTAAAACCATCATGTTTACTTTATCTAAACTCCCATAGTATTTATCAAACTTCCCCTTCATCTTCACACCCATAGCTCTAAGCTTGGGATCCAAAGCATTACTCGCATTTTTCAAATATTTATATAAAAAAAGCTATCCCCTCAAAATAATCATTCGAAGTGGTATATAAACTCCCTGACATTTGATTGGTAGCATCATAAAACTGCTTCAGAAATTTGGAAAGAATAGTGGCATTTTCCCAATCTTCATTTTTAGGAGGATCATTGCTAAGCTCAGATTGGAAAGACAAATCATCTTTTGCCATCCTTTCAAAAGCTTTTCTGAATTTTACGGCCGTGTGTAACATGAGATAAGTGGAATTCCATCTAGTGGCAACATCTAAACAAACTGAACCCTTATGAGTGATTCTTTCAACCTCAATGCAAGATTGGAAGGCTTTAGCTCTCATGGGAGAACTCCTCACATATCTAACAATGTTTGGGATGCGTGCAATAGAATCACGTACCTCAGACAAGCCATCTTTTATAATCAAGTTCAATATATGAGCAATGCACCTCATGTATAAAGCCTTACCAGCTAAGACCAATGACCCATCTCTTGAAAATTTATCTTTCAAATAATCAATGGCAACATCATTTGCACTAGCATTATCCACTGTGATTATAGACACATTTTTTCTATTCCCCATTCATAGATGCATTTTTCAAGTATTTTCCCAATCTCCTTGCCCTTGTGACTATGTATCACCACAAAATTGATGATCCTTTTGTGTAATTTCTAGTCTTCATCAATGAAATGTGCAGTAAGACATAAATAGTTCAGATTTTAAACAGAAGTCCATGTATCAGTCGTGAGTGCAACCCTTGATCTAAGCTTACCAAAGAAAGCCTTCAAAGAACTTTTTTCATTCATATACAACTTGATGCAATCTCTAGCTATTGTAAATCGTGACAAATGTGTGAAGAGAGGTTGTATCTCAGTAACAAAATCACGAAATCCAGCACGCTCAACCAAAGAAAATGGTTGTTCATCAATGATGATCATCCGAGCAAGCATGTATCTAGACCGGTCTTGATCAAATTTCCATGTTGTTAAGATATTACCACTATCATCACCAGTACCAGTATCTCCCCTTGCCTTACCAAGCACATTTGCATCACGTGGTGCAAACAATTTTTGCCTCTTATCTATATTGGGAGGATACTTATTGCACTTTTTCAAATGCTTCAACATTGTTGAAGTACCATTGTTAACAGTATATGAGTACTCCTTTCCACAATGAATGCACTTTACCATACATCTTTTTTTTGTCTTCTCATCTATGATTCTTGAAAAATTATCCCACGCAATAGATTTATCTATTTTTCGCTTCATACAAAGAGGAGGATGATTAGTGGATACCTTGGTTGACTCTTTTAAGTTTTCTTCACATCCATGGCTAGACGATTCCATCATAGGACTGATCTAGTAGCATCCCTCCACTTAAGTTGAAATATGATCTAAATCCATCAAGTTCACCTGAATATTTAAGTACCAGCACGTAAGCTTCAGCGCTGCACTCACTGATGAAACAAAAAATATCAGCTATAGTTTCATTTTTGAGGTGGCAACATCAAATAGCTATTCAGAAACTACATGCAGCAAATAATAGAAAAATGCAACATCAAATAGCTATTTATATGTTGGGTGGTTGAGAACCATGACCGCTACTAGTCTTGACAAGGAAAAGGTTGAGGGGGGAAAAGAAATTTTACCAGGAAAGAAAATGCAGAAGTTAAGTGATAAAGAAAAAGGGATCTTTAGAATGATTTCCCTAAAGAGAAGGAAAATTGACAAACTTGGGATCTACGGAAAGTTATTCATGTTAGGTAAGGTTGTACCACTTTTCAAGGGTGTGATTCATTCAAATTAGTAGTAGAATAGCACATCAGAACCTTGTGATAGGCACTTCACTAGATCCAAATATTTGCCAACATGAGGCATCGAGCAGAATTTATGAAGGCCTAAACATAGTAAGAGGAGCTGAAGTAATCAACAAAATCATAAATTGAGGTCAAAAGAGCAAAAGGACACAAAGCCCAAAAAGAAAAAGTGGGCACTTCATTCTGAAATTTAATTATTATTCAGATTAAACTATAGCTACGTAGCATCCATAGTTACTCGATAATGATGAGTTCATAAAGTTTAGAGAGTTTGCCGGTGCATATCTATAATAAAGTGATTTTTACCTTGCCACACGACTCCCAAGTCAAGTGAATTTGGCTTGATTCTTGTGCCAAATTAAGTCGATTCTCTGGGAAAGTCGTTAGCACTACAATGATGGAGCCTGCAACCAATAGAAAAAGCCAATTTCTTAGAAAATCCACAGGACAATTTGAACCCATACTTGTAGGAAATTCTTATTTCATCCCAAAATGCTACAATTTTTTTTAGCATTACCAATTGTATGCTCATTGTCAAATTGAGTGGCCTTGCTTTAGTTGCTAAGCCCATGAGCCTGCTCTTTTTAAAAATCAGGAAATACACAAAAGAGACAGCCAAGAAGTTGATCCTCTTGTGATATACGCACAACTTCAAATTATTTTTCCTGACTTCGATTGATCATGTCTCCCACGGTATACAATCGTGAACTTAGCTCAAAGACTGGTCTCCAAAATGCTTGCGCGCTACTATGATTGGGTCAGCAAACAGAGAGTAGAGGGCATGACGACTGACGAGAGGCAGACAGTCCAGGCAAGTCCCCCTGTTGTAAGTGAGAAACTTAAAAAACAAACAGAAAAATGTGTTCCCGAGTGAGTAATTAAAACAGATAAAAATGCCAAGGAATGCACCTCCATTAAGAGCCAATCTGGATTGGCTCTTAATGGAGGTGCATTCCTTGGCATTTTCCTCAGTCAGCAAGCCATCCCTTTGTTATTTGCATGTAAGAAGCAGAGCAAATAAACCAAATATGTAATCGACCTGTGGTGATAATCTGAGTACACAGCTCGACCCAAATATTCTCCACTACTGATTCAAATGCCATCCACTTCAAGGTATGCCTCTTCTTTGAAATATCTATGGTGAAGGATCAGATTGTGAAAAAAGAAAGTGTATAACAGAAAACTAGGATCTCTCTCTCAAAGCACATACACATAGGTTAATCAGGATTTATGACATAATATACTTGATTACAAAGTAAAGTTATTGCTATTAACATCTATTTAATTCAATATCATCCTTAGACTGCTTAATCATTTGTATGAATTTCACCTGTTTGAATAACATTAGGCACCAAAAGCACTAATAGACGAGTATACATACCAGTTAAATACACAGACTTCATACCGAACCTAGATATACGAGGATCAAAATCCACCTTCCACCTGTCCAAATATTTGCTGTCTTGGCAGGTTCGATATAGTGAACTGTCTCCCAGATTTAAAACAACTTCGTTAATGGGTATGAGACTCAGTGAGATGACGGTTGGAAGGAAACTTAGCGGTAATCTGATTTACTCAACATCACATTTCAGATGAAAAAGTGGACAGATTTCAGAGACAATGGGGAGTTCTTCTAGAAAAGGAAGAAGTTCCATTTGTCACGAGATATTTGACCCACAATTCCATCGTTGCTACATCTGCAGGAAAACCCCTTTCAACCATTTCACCAACAAGTTGCGTGGCTCTAGTATTTTTGTTATCTCTTAGTAGTCTTTGGATGATTGTGTTATAAGTGACCCCATCTGGGAGGTCATAGGGACTAATACCCAGCCAAACCGGTCACGTACACGAAGCAAACATGGAAAAAAAAATCAACACAAATCAAGAGCATACATGAGGTTGAAGATCTCAAATGAAGCACAAAGTAGAACTCACTAGCCAAGTTGTGTTCGGAAAGGAAGGCCAAGTCGAGCGTTAGGGTTTCTAATTAGGGCTTCTTCTTTTTCCTTCTGATTTACTCGGCGATAAGTGAGGCGACCGGCGCAAGTGGCGAGCGGCAAGTGCGAGCATCGAGTGGGGCGAGCGTCAACTGGCAAGCGGCAAGAGTTGAGCAAGGCTAGTGGTGAGCGGCGAGCGTTAAGCAACGCTAGCGATGAGTGGTGAGTGGCGAGGGTTGAGCGAGGCCAGCAATGACTGCAAAGGGTGAGTAGCAAGCAGCGAGCGGCGCGAGTGGTGAGTGGCGCGAGCAGCACGAGCAACCAGAGGCGAGCGGCGCGGGCAACCAGAGGCGAGCAAGGATGTTGCTACTTTTGATTTTGGCAAATTTAAAGAATAAAGAAGACAAAATGGAAGAGAACATACTTTGGGGAAGGAAGCCACAAGGAGATTTACGGCGTAGACTTTGCACCATTTTGGACGTTGCGAGTCCGTGACTGTGAAGACTCCATGGTCTTCACGGTGAAGAACACTCTGGATTGTGGACTCTGGAGAACATATTTTGGAGTTTGGATTGTGGAGGAGGATGCCGTGAAGACCTTGACGGTGTAAACTTCACGCCTTTTGGATGCCGTTTGTCCGTGACAATGAGCTGAGGAGTCAACTTTAACATAATTTTACTTAGGTTTGACCGTTTGAATATATAAAAGAATTATTCCTTACCAAAAAAATATATAAAAAAACTATAAATAATATAATATAAATAATATACAGGGTTGGTCCGAGTTGGACCGACCCAAAACTCTTAGGACCGAGGACCAACCCGCACAGTGTTGGTCCTGAAATTTCAGGACCAAGGACTGACTCAGTCCCCTTGGGAACTGGACCAGGACCGGTAGGGTTGGGCCGGTCCAGGGTCGGTCCAAGGTCGACCCTAAACTGCTGCTCACCCCTATGCTGGGCATACTTTTGTAGCTCGTAGGCCTCTATGGGCAGACCTAGTACAGTGGAGTTCTGTGTTCCAAGGATCCGCTTGGCTAGTGGCAGGAGATTTCAATGCTATCAAAGATCCTTCTGATTGGATTGAGGATTCTGACACCTGGATTCCTAGTTTTGATAACTTCAATCAATGTTTGTTTTAGTCTGAGCTAGAAGATCTTCGGTATATTGACTTTCGCTTTACTTGGTCTACTTCCTCCGGGGCTAACCGCAAGGATAGGAAAATCGATCGAGTGCTTGTAAATGCCAAATGGAGCCAGGATTTCTCTTATTCGGAAGCTTCTTTCCTTGCGCCAGGTATTTCTGATCACACGCCTATGGTGGTTAGAGTGATGCAGCCGGTGTTTTCTAAAAGACCTTTTAAGTTTTTTGACTTCTGGACCAAACACCCGTCTTACCACAGCATTGTCTCACAAGTTTGGGAGACCCAGTGTGTTGGTGTTCCTATGTTTAGGCTAGTGAGGAAAATGAAGATTCTTAAGGGTCGTTTCAAACAGCTCAATAGAGAATCTTTCTCTAATATCTCTGAGAGGGTTACAGCAACGAGAAGTGCTTATAGGCTAGCCCAGATTGGCCTACAGCATGATCCATCTAGTGAACTTCTTGCTGATTTGGAGAAGACTCATCGGATGACTTTTTTGGAGTTGAGGAGCCAAGAAGAGTCTTTCTTTAGGCAGAAGTCCAGGATCAGGTGGCTCAGCGAAGGTGATCGAAATACCAAATTCTTTCACTATTCCGTTAATAGGAGACAACTAAAAAACATGATTCTTTCTGTTATTGACACTTATGGGAATATTATCACTGAGCCGAGTTTAGTGTAGCAGACTTTTGTCTCTCATTTTCAGGAGCTCTTTGGACCGGAACCCTTGTCTTCCAGCCTCTCCTTGTAGGATATTCGGGAGGTCATACGATGCCCTCTCAAGGATGATCAAACCAACTTCCTCTCCTATCCGTTTACTGATGTGGAGATTCATGACACTTTGTTCTCCCTACCTCATGGGAAAGCTCCAGGGCTGGATGGTTTTGGTGTCGAGTTCTTTAAGCATATTTCGGAGTTGGTAGGACCTTTGGTCACTGAAGCGGTCAAGGGTTTTCTCACCACGAGGAAACTTCTTAGGGAAATTAATAATATTATTATGGTGTTTTTCCCGAAAGTTTCTAATGCGACGTCAGTTAATGATTACGGGCCTATTGCCTATTGCAACACCTTATACAAGTGCATTAACAAAGTCTTAGCTAACCGGATTGCTGCAGTCTTTAATGATATTATTAGTTCGTATCAAAATGCTTTCGTTAAAGGTAGGCGTATTAGAGATAATATACTTCTTGCTCAGGAGTTATTTGCTGGCTTATTCTTGATCTATACGAGCCCAAGTGTGTGGTGAAGGTGGACTTTCGGAAAGCTTATGACACAGTAGATTGGGACTTTCTTGAGTTGGTCCTTCATGCTTTTGGTTTCCCGGATCATTTTATTCGGATTATCATGGTCTGTGTTTGCACTCTCAAGTTTTCAATCTCCTTAAATGGAGAACTTCATGGGTTCTTGGCCTTCACCAAGGGGATCCGATATCCCCCTACCTATTCACCTTGGTTACGGAAGTATTTTCTGGGATCCTAAGTGCGTGGGCCAGGGAACCAGGGTTCAAATTCTTCTGGAGATGCAAGACTTTGGGTCTCTCCCACCTCTTCTTTGCAGATGATGTTTTCCTATTTTGCAGTGCTGACTTGCCTTCCATATCTCTCTTGAAGGATGGTTTGGATACATTCTTTGCATGGAGCGGTCTCAAGCCTAATTCAAATAAGAATGAGGTCTTTCTTGCTAGAGGAACGACAAATCTGCGTAGAGAGATCATCCTTGCTCTTGGCTTCATTGAGGGGACTCTGCCAATGCAGTAATTAGGAGTTCCTATTATCTCCTCCCGGCTCAGAAAGGCGGATTGTGTCTCCCTAGTTGATCGTATAACCAACAAGGTTCAATCATGGACTCAATGTTTCCTCTCCTTTGTTGGTCGTCTTCAACTTATCATGTCAGTTCTGCATGCAATCCAAGCCTATTGGGCAAGTGTTTTTACTATCCCTGTTGCTGTGCTGGATCGCATTTAGCAAATCTTGAGACAGTTCCTTTGGAAGGGCCCTAGACTAGGGAGAGGTGGTGCCAAGGTCTCCTGAGATGATGTTTGCCTTCTGAAGGAGGAAGGTGATTTAGGGATTCGTCGGCTGAGGGATTACAATAAAGTGGCTATGTTGAAACAGATTTGGATCCTGTTTACGGACAAGGAATCCTTATGGTGTAGGTGGATCCATTCGACATTTTTGAAAAGGAAGAGTTTTTGGATGGTTAAACAACCCACCTCTTGCTCTTGGGCATGGAAGAGAATCCTCCATCTTAGGATGGAGTTTCGGTGTTCTTTTCGCTAGAACATAGGGGATGGCCATTTTGTGTCCTTCTAGTTTGACAATTGGCACCCGAGAGGCCCCCTCAACCTTTTATTTTCGGACTCATTGATCTATAGTTCTGGTTTACCCAGGCTCGCTACGGTGGAGGATCTTTTCTCGCCAACTGGTTAGTCCATTCGAGCAGTACTAGAGTCTTGGGAGCAGCCTCTCCCTTTTTTATCACAAGTACCGAATCGCTTTACTTGGGTAGGAAGTACTTCTGGTTTATTTTCAGTGGTGTCCACATGGCACCTAATTAGGATGAAGAAACCTTGGGTCAAATGGGCTTCTTTGATATGGAATAATGCTATTACCCCAAGATATTAGTTCAATCTCTAGCTTATCTCCAAGAATCGGCTCCCCACCCAGGCCTGTCTTTTATCTTATGGCAGGATTGGGGATGCGGTTTGTGCTTTTTGCAAATTGATGCCAGATTCGATTGATCATCTGTTTTTCAAATGTAGCATTACAGCCAGTTGCGCATTTCTTTGGGCGGCTCGATGCAACCTTCCTTGGTGTAAAAGTAGTTGGGCCGATAACCTTCACTCGGCTTTGAAATTTTTACCCGGAAAGGACTTCTATTATTCTATTGCCCGGTTTTCCTTTGGAGCGTTGTGCCATCTTATTTGGAAATACAGGAATGAGATCCTTTTCAAGAACCTTACATTCACAGTCTCGGTCTTGAAGAATCACCTCATTAAGGTGGTCAAGGATAAGGCCTTGACTTTTACGAATGTGGAGGACAATCCAAGAAACAGAAGACTTCAACATAGTTGGGGGATTGACCCTTGCATCTTTCATTCATCATCAATGGTTCCTTAGGAGTCTTACTATGTGTTTGCTATATGGGATTCTTCTCTTCCTCTGGCTGCATCCTGCATTGTTCTTGGTTGCTGTTTTGGGCTCTAACGTTTTTGTGTTGGGTTTTGGGCTTGGGTTGCCATTGTTTGGCTGGCTGGTCGCCTTCTTCTGTTTTGGTTCTTTAGGAAGTGGCTGTCTTTGTGCTATTTGTGCCTTCTAGCTTTTGCCTTGTTGGCTTTTCTTTTATTTCGGCACCCTTCCACTCATTATACTTTGTCCGTATTGAGTGTAAGCTGGTGTCGTTGCTTGTACATATTGGCTTAGCTTAATACATTTACCATTCACTAGAAAAGAAAAAAAGAAAAAATAGAGAGTGAAACGGGAGAGATAAAAACCCGGAGGAGGTTCTTGCTTTGTTGTGCACTCACACAATTGTAGTCATGCTCAATCTTCCTCTCACCTCCCTTCATCTCCTTCCTCCTTTTCCTCTTTGCAATTCTCATCTCATCTTCGTCGCTCAGCCCCTCGCATTTGGCTTCCCTCCGCCATCCCCCTCCACTGCCGCCCTTAGCTCCGCTCCTTCTTGCACTCTTAGACTCCCTCGGCTCCTGCCACTCTCTCTTTCTCTCTGTCTCATACTTCGGTTTGTCGACCGTCAGGTGCAACGCTTTGCAGGGGTTTGCAGAATCGATGAGCAAGATATGCAACTCATTGGATAGGTGTGGGAAGAGGTTCGAAGATTCTACGGGAAAAGCAGAGGTGCTCCGCGGACAATGTCTGGCATCACCTTGAATTCTCTCTACACTTTGTCTTGCTAAACATGCTGGTATAATCAGATAGAAACATTTTGGATTTATTCATGGAGACTTGTCTAATAGATGATTGCTTGCTTGCTTCCATATATTTATCATGCTGTCTCTGCAATCTACGTGATTGCTATTGGAGTAATCATTCAGTCCAAGCAATTTGGTTCTTTGTTCTTAATTGACTTTGTTTGCTCAGCACGGCGGCCTCACAACATTTCGATCCTATGGTATTGGTAATCAGTTCAAACGATCAGCCATCAGCTTCTTTTGCAATTACTACCTCGGAACTTAGATACTTGCCTTATAACCTATGCATTTAATCTGCCAATTAGCAGTCGAGTGGATCAACTTTGATATGTGGTGCTATCTTCAGTGTTTGTTAACATGGCACTTCCGTGGAGGACATGGTTTGTTTTCTATCATTTTCCAAGGGTATCAGGACCAGCTGGGCTCTTGGAATATAGATGAACGATCATCTATTGACCAAAGTAAAGAAAAATTAGCTTTGTCCTGTAAGAGCAAGCACTACAGTAGTTGATGAGCTTGGCTTTGGCTTGTTGTTCGTTCTTCAGTTTATTTGGGAGGGACAAAGCCCGTAATTTCGTTGGTTCTTGTGATGCTACGAACTCTATTCTTGCCTGACAATTTTTTTTTTTGGGGTCAAAATTCTTGTCTAACATTTGACTAATTGGAAATTGTGCTTTGTTTGGGTTGAAACAATTAGAACTGGCCCCACATCACCAACACCGCAATGGCTCGACTTGCTCAAGAGACAATTGGGACATTGCCCAAAGAAAGATAAAAAGAAGAATCATATTCTATATGCCGTGGCTGACACATGACTTAAGCTTTGTTTGTTTCGTATAAAATAACTTCTAAAAAAACATTTTCCAAATTTTATGGCATTTGTTTAACAGAAATAGGGAAAAACCCCAAAAAAACCCCAAATTTTGTTCAAAGTGATAAATTCACCCCAATTTTTTTTTTTTTTTTTATGATATGAAAAGCCTTGAAGTTTCATGACCGTGACACATTTACCCAAAACTTTTTTTTGTGACACAAAAAATCCTGAACTTTCATTTGTGTGACATATTTACCCTAAATCATAGGGGCATTTTGTTCTTTTTACTTAAAAAAATTTCTTCTTCTTCTTCTTTCTTCTCTCCGCCATGGTTGGCGGAGGGAAGCCAACATCCGATGAGGGCTGCCCTTGCCGGCGTCGAGCTAGGGCGGCCCTCGGCTGGGTTGGGCGAGGGCCTCCCTCGCCAGATTTGGGGAGGGCGACCCTCGCCTACGTTGAGCTGGGGTTGCCCTCGCCCAACCCAACTGAGGGCCGCCCTCACCCGACGTCAACGAGGGCAGCCCTAGCTAGCCCAGGCTCGAGCAACCCTCGCCTGACGCCAGCGAGGGCCCAAACGTTGGCTTCCCTCCGCCGCTCAACCATGACCAGCTAAGGGAAGAGAGAAGAAGAAGAAGAAAAAAAAACATAAAGAAAAAGACGAAAATGCCTTTAATGAGATAAATGTGTCACAGTTTACAAAATTTGGGATTTTTCATGTTACAAAAAAAAAAAAAATTTGGTAAATTTGTCACTTTGGGCAAAGTTTGGGATTTTTGGTGATCTTTTCCTCATAAAATAAATAGGTCGCAGAAAACATTTTCCATCAATGAAAAAGTCTTCTAAAATATTGGAAAATGATTTTCGCTTCTTTCTTTCACTTCTAAACCAAGCACTTCTTTTTATAAAATACATGTACCTTTTTATTATTTAAAAAAATTCAAAATTTTACTTATTTAAAAAATTTTCCTTTCCTTTCTTTTCTCTTTTTCTTTCTTTATTCTTTTTTTCCTTCTTCTTTATCCAGTTGGCGATCGGTGGCCTCGCCAAATCTAGTGACCTAGGCGGGGTGCGAGCCTCACTTGAGGTTGCTAATAGTCGACAAGGCTCTAGCGATGTTCAGCAAGGCTCGAGCCTCCACAAGCTTGCCGGTCTCAGGTGAGCTCAAACTTGTTGATTTCTAGCAAGCTAGAGCCTCATCGGCCTATGGTGAGGCCCAAGCTTGCTTGTGGCTAGCTACTGACCAAGGAAGAAAAACAAAAACAAAAAGAAAAACAAAAATAAATGGTCCATCCGTTTCGTGGAAAATGGGCCATTTTCGGAAAATATTTTCCTAGAAGTCATTTTCCAGGAAAATGATAATATTTTCTGGTGTTTGGTAAGGAAAATATATTTTAAGACTTCACCGCTTAGGCATGTATCATTTACCGACCTATAAATCCATCAAATATAAACTTGCATTTAAATCCGAGAAACTTGCTTCATATCTTTGTTCCCTCATTATCACAAAATGCTCATCTACTCTAAAAAAAATATTCGTATGGGCTTTAAAAAGAAGCAAAGGAGAAAAGAAGCAAAACATATATAGCCCTAACAAGAATCTTTTAGTTGAGTGGCTTGTCCTCCCCCTGTGCCTTTTGTGTTATAATAAACAAAAGAAAAAAGAAGCAAAGCATCTAGAGCCATTTGCTTAAGCAATGTATAACTGCATTATAGAATAAATAAAGAAAATGATAAGCAAGAGTGTAGAGTGTGAGCTTGAGGTTCGTTTGGCAATGATCGATGACTAGCCAAGAAAGAAGAAGATGGGAAACAAAGAAAAGAAAAAAGAAAGAAAAAGAAAAAAGAAAAGAAATAGAAAAGAAATAGAAAAGAAAAAGGAAATTAAAAATAATTCAAATAAAAAAGAAAGGGTAGGACGAAGTGATGATTTGTAGAGGTGTGAGATAAGAGAGATCAAGAGAGGAAAATGTTTTTTACTTTTGAAAGTAGAAAACATTTTCCCCTAATTTAGAAGACTTTTTTCCTTTTATGAAAAACATTTTCTCCAAGAAATTCATTTTCCATGAAACAAACACCGAAAAGATCGAAAAACGTTTTTCTGGAAATCATTTTCTGCAAAACGAATAGAGCCAAAAAATCAAATTAAAAATTAAAATAATAAAAAAATATTGAAAGGAGTGTATGGAGGAAAAGATTTTCCTTACTAATATGTCCATTTGTTTCATGGAAAATATCATATTTCCGGAAAATATTTTTCAGGAAGTCATTTTCTTGGAAAATGACTATTTTTTTGTATTCAAATTTGAAACTTGAACTATGAGTGGAAAATATTTTCCACCGTTCATTAGCTAATTTAATTATTTGGGAAAAATGATCAAAAATTAAATTTTACTATTTTTAATTGACCAAACAATTGATTTTATTTTTTAAAAATGAAATTTTAATTATTTGTATTTTTAAAAATCGAAATTTTTATTATTTTTCTTTCTTTTTCTTTTTCTTTTTCTTCCTCCTTCCTCCTTCTTCTTCCTCCTCCTTCCTCAGTCGCCGCATGCCTGATGATGGCTAGCTACTTGGCGACCAACCAAGACCCAGTCACTAGATTCAGCGAGCTCGAGGCTTGGCTGATCTCGCTCAAAATTGCCGAATCTAGTAGCGGAGCTTGGGCTCGCCTAGATCAAGAGCCCGAGCTTTGCCACCAGATTAGGTGAGCTCGCACTAGAGCTCGGAGAACCTCTGGCAAGCTCGACGAGGCCCGAGCCCCGCCCAGCTCGCTGAATCAGGCCGGCGAGAGCTCTACCCCAAGCCGGCAAGAGCTCTGCCTCACTCAATTTGGCTAGGCCTAAGCTTGGTGGGCTTGAGTGAGGCTCGAGCTCGGTGAGTTAGGGCGAGCCTCACCGACCTGGGGCAAGGCTTGAGCTGGCTCGCAGCCGCCACCATGGCCGGCGACTGACCAAGGCCAAAGAAGAAGATGAAAATGAAAGAAAGAAAAGAAAAAAAGAAAATTAAAAAAATTAAAAACTCAATTTAAAAAAAAAAGAAAAAGAAAGCGTAAAAATAAAACGAAAATATATTCGTGAAAAGAAGCAAGATGGAAGAAGTTATGGAAAATGTTTTTCACTTTTGAGAAGTGGAAAACATTTTCCTCACTTTTAAAGGTTGTTTTTTCCAATGATGGAAAATATTTTTCTTGACTAGTTCATTTTCCGTGAAACGAAAGTTGGAAAATCCGGAAAACATTTTCCTGAAAGTCATTTTCCATTAAATGAACGAAGTACTTCATTTTTAAGTTTCAGTCGAATATTGAAAAATATTATCATTTTCTTAAAAAATGATTTTTTAGAAAATATTTTTCAAAAGAGCTTGGTTCGTTCGGATGCGTCTTCAAAAAATATCCCTTCCACATCCATATGACCAAATACGCGTTGTCAAATTCACATCACCGTATAATACATAAAGTTTCAAAATCGTGATTACATGTAGTGATCTGAAATGGGTTGTATATATGGCCATGACCATTATGCAGTCAAAATATGCGTATCTCAAAAATTGAAAAGACATAATTTTGGCCGCAATTATGATGTGTGGTTATCCAATGGAGCCGTGCAGTTGAAAGTTGATGGAGCAAACTCGGATTCGGTCCAATCATCCAAGATTTCGTGCCCTTTTTAAGTGATTAACTATACTTGCGTCTTCATCAAAGCAAGCGAAACACAGGGTTTTTATCAAATCATTTAGCGCAGCGTCTTCGTCGAACAAAATATCTTCAGGTAATGCCTAAAGTTTTGAAATGAATCGCATTTGTACTGTTGCATTCTCTTTCAAATGTTTATTTTCTTTCTTAACAAAGAAAAAGATTTATCATTTGACCACGTATTGTTCCAACCGTTTTCTTCCTACGTCCTCATTTTTTGAAGAATTCTTGTGTACAGTGGACTTATAAAGCAGTGGTTCTATACTTGGTTACTGCGAAATGTTATATAGCCTTTTTTGTATATCATAAAATGAAGTAAAAATCCCCTCTAACATCTTTCGGTTGATTATTCTAATAAATTAAAATTGGGGACATCCAATTATTGCAAATAACCTAGTATAGGTTGTCTTCTATGAATTGTGAAAAACCATAAAATTTTCAAGAGTTGATAAAACTAAACTTCTTAAGTGCACTAAAATGCTTCTAATTGAGTACTCCATTAATTTTCATTTGATTACTTTGAAATCTTTTTATTTTTTGGAATGATTTCAATATTGTTAACCAGTACAGTTCATGATATTTGTTATTTACTGTAATTCCAAAATTTGCATCTTTAAATTAGTTTACATTCAATACACATCATCATCAACATAAATATGAGGACGTCCATTCTTCAATCTCTCTATACCTAGGCATGGATAATTAGTATGTGGAGAAATAAATGTTCAACAATAAAAAGATTATCCATGTACGATGCACAACTTGCGGAGAAGTTGCAGAAGTTTCTTCACCTTATCTAATATTTTATTCTTTGGACCTATATTTCTACTCATACTGATTATCCATGCCTATATCTAGAGAAGTTGAAGAATGGTCATACTCATATTTACATCGATGATGATGTGTATTGAATGGAAGCTAAGTAAAGATGCAAATTTCGAAATTATAGTAAATAACCTATGTCATGAACTTTATTTAACAATATTGAAATCACTCCAAATAATAAAAATATTTCAAAATATTTAAATGAAAATTAATAGTGAACTCAATTAGGATAAAGCATTTTAGTGCGCTGGGAAGTCTAGTTCTATCAAATCTCAGAAAACTTATGATTCTTCACAACGCATACAAAACAACTTCTTACTACGTTATTTGCAAAAATTGGATGTCCCCTATTTTTAATTTTATAGATTAATCAACTAAGGGAATTTTTATTTCATTTTATTGTTTATTATAAAGGCTAATGTCATGATCTTAACTGGAGCTCTACCAAACCCATATCAATTCACGACTTAGGTTTGCAAATGATTTTCGATTAGAAGTCGTCACTATTCTGTTAACCTTATTTTACCCTCAAGGGCCATTTTAAAACTTCCTAATATGCAATAGGCTAAGATGCAATTTTAAGATGATATGCAACCTATCTAGGAAATTATCTTATTTCAAACTAGGAAATCTTATCTTAAACTTGCAATTTTATTCGAATTAGGAAATCACCATCCCGTCCAATTAGATTTTTAATTGTATTTTTTTAAACAATGAGGTAAATTGAATCAAATACTATCTATAGCAATCACACAGATATCAATAGAATATTTGATGACCACCCAAACATTCAAATTTGGATACGAATAAAATCGGCAAATCATATCCTAGATTGAATTGGCCGATTTTCTGTTCAATTGGAAGCCGTATCTTAGAGATGAGATTGGACTATCAATTTACCGTGCAATCGTGAGTCGTATATGAGATCGAGATCGAGACGTGCAATTGCAAGACGAATTGTCAATTGAAGCACATTGTTAATTTGCGGTTTGGCTCGACACATAAAAAAATATGCATAATTAGATATCAAACAGTTCAAATTAAGCAATAAAATCGAATATTGAAATTCGGATAGATTCTCACCAAATTCGAAAATTTTCACCTTTCCAAATCGGGATGGACGGACCACGGATCGGGACACAGTGGCGGTGGCTCGTGATTGAAGGACAGTGGATCGAACGGTGGCGCTCGGTCATGGAAGGTCGTGGCTAGGAAACGATGCAGGGCCTTCTCGGTTCGGACCAGATCAGCAGGGCAGGGACGTCGTCAACGGGGCGGCAGCTGGACAACAGATCGACGTGTGATCTCGCGGCAGCAGCGTTGTTATTGTAGCAGAGCTGGCAGCGGGTCAAGAGAAGCAGCGGCCGCGTCGTCTCAGCGGAAGTGCGGCGGGCCGTCTAGACTCGCTGTGGTGTCGCTGGAATCAATGCGGTAGCAGCGGGAACCGCCGGTTGAGACACCGGAAAGCTGCGGAGTAGGCGAGGACTGGTGTTGTGGATGTTGTTATCGGAGAAGTGACTTCCGAGATGAGAGAATTGCCGAGAGATAATGCCTGCGATTCACGTGTTCTCCACTCGCTAATGGCGTCTCAAAGCTTCACGCCCTCTTTTATTTTGGTTTCTTCTTCTCCGTGCTTCCACCCACCTACGGCCGTGAAAGATCTCTAGAAAAATTCTTTCTATTCTCTCTTCTCAATGAGTGTCTCTATTTCTGGAGATGGGTGCCCTTGTTGATAAGGACTTTACGGTAGAATGACAGATTCCCATCTATTGAAACTTCAACTCATGCGGATTTTTCTTATATCCAGAAGCCTGCACTCCCGAATTTCCTCCGTTTTTCATTCGATTCCAAAATTATTCAATCCCAATATCTCTCTTGAAGATGAAGATAAATAGAATCGAATTGATGATTCCAAAAATATTCAATCCCAATATCTCTCTTTGGCATTACTCTTCTCCCAGAATTTTTTTGTGAACGTTAGCATGTATTGACGAAGTGATAACTATACATTGATGACCGACAATCCCATTACTCTTGTCCCAGAATTTTTTTTTTCAAAAAAAAAAAAATCGTTTTATTGTCGGGGGGAAATCTAAATTACGGAATCAGGACCATGGGATAAAAATATAAAAAATTTCAACCATCAGATTATTTTAAAAGAGATGGTAACTTACGGACATTTAACAAAAACTAATGACTATATGATTGCCAACGTTATTATATTTTTTTTGTCGTTGCCAATGTTATTGTTGACTAAAAAATTATGACATAAGAGGATAATTATTCACTGATATGCCCTTTAAGTCTATGAATTATGGAGAAGTGTTACAATGAAGGAGTTATGTTAGTAAAAATAAAAATAGAAAAAGGATTTACCAATGCATATCATTTATTTAATAACACTTAAATTTGAATAAATAATCCGCATGTCATACTTTTACTCACGCTTCATTTGTTATATCTTCAAGAATATATGTGATCTTTACATGTTTGTTATATCTTCAAGAATATATGTGATTTTTACATGTGCAACGCACATGGACTGTACTCGGATGTATGAAAACGCATAAATCACGTTACAACTATATAAAAAGAAAAAAAAAAGTTAGGGTTCGTAATTAAAAACAATAAACATGGGAAAAGTTATTATTCTACTAAAAAAATTTTAACAAATTATTTTCAAGCCAGATTCATCATGCTAGTCTCTGCTGAAGGTTATACAAATGTCGACTGTAAGGATCATTCTCAGCTTCCTTTGTCGGGGTGGGCTGGCAAAAATTGCTTGTTTAATTCGTGCATTTAGTACCGACCAAAAAATATATATATATATATATCTCGTGCTTTTAGCATTTTGCTTTTTCTTTCCCCCAACCCCTATCCAATGGGCCGATCCTGGCCCGGCTCAGGTTCACACTGAGCTAGCTGTTTAGGAGTGGGTCGGCGGGCCGTGCCGAGGTCCATCGCAGTGCATGAAGTGTCTCCTTGTGCTTGAGCCGTACGCTGACTAGCTTTCGACTTTTAGGCCGATCATTCCCGCACTTTTCCGTCTCTGATTCATCCCATTTTGGTCGCTGCAATGAGATCGCAGTCGGAGATTTTTCCTTCTCTCCTCGTCACTTCAAGAAAGAAAGCAACACAAATCATTCCTCTCACATCTCAACGCTAAAACACTCCACTTGTGGACAGTATATTTGCTATAAATGATTTGGTTATCCCTAGTTCTAAGTATAGATCCCTCCATTGATATCAAAGCAAGAAATGTCACTGGATCATTTGGATGGAGAAGAGGAACTAATCTTAATTTGATATACTCAAGTAAGATGCTCGAATATTATATACATGACATGTTAAAATATTGAGTCTAAGAAAAGATAAAATAGATTTTGGGATTCACTCCCAAATTAAATTAAAAAAGAAACCACAAGTAGGCTTGGCTCGAAGAATCACCAACATATTCATAAAATGGAGCTCTCTTATCATGTAATTATTGTTGTCAAGCATCGACGGGCATACTCTTTTTAGCCCATTCACAAATACCAACAAAAATATGCAATAAAAGTATCCAGGAGAGTCAAAGGATATTGTCAATAGAAATCCTACATTTAGTTTTCCTAACAAAAAGATGTTTAAACTGCAAACATCTTAATCTTTTCTTTCCCTTTTTTTCATCTGATTTTTATTTTTTTATTTTAATTTAAAGGGTGAAACCTATCATGAAGGCCACACCGTTACTCTCATTTAAATGACCAACGTAACTGTCGTCTTCTCATTTTCTGAAGCCAAATTCATCAAAAGTCAAGTGGAGTTATTAGTGCCATGACATGTGGGTGCAGTCCAAGTGGGAAGACATCATGCATAGAAGGAAGTTTCATGAGGACTTCTCCGTAGAAATTCTATGGCACTAAGATTTTTCCACACCTAATTAACCCCACAAGACCTGCCGCTTCAAGAAGACTTTGACTTTGACCTTCTAGGAGTTGGAGCACTCTCAACCACCAACTCACTAGCAACTAAATTGCAAGATGAGGGTGGTATCACGTTTGATTTGTTACATTTTCAAGACAATATGTGATTTTTATATGGGCAACGCACCTGAAATGTACTAGGATGAATGGAAGGTATAAATGACGTTACATCTAGAAAAGAATTCAAAATTAGAAAAATTTGGGAATTATAATTTAAAAACAATAAATGGGAAAAATTATTTATTCTGCTAAGATTTTCTTTTAACACTTCTGCATCTCTCGTACGTCCCATTTTTTCGGTCGCTACACCACAAATCGCTCGCCTCCACACAATTGAGTTTGTTGTCGGAGATTTTTCCTTCTCTCATCGTTACTTTAAGAAAGAAAGAGAGCAATACAAATGATTCCTCACATCTTCATTGACTTTTTGTTCCATAAAAAAATTAGCTAAAAATTAAATCAGAGGATATTAGAAGACATCAGAAGATGATCTGTCCCTTAATAACATTTATAGATTCGATTAATTAAATTCTTATTCCTTTTACTGGGTTGCTATGGTTACTGGTGGCAAATGTGCACATGAAACGATAAAAAAAAAAAAAAATTTCTTTTCAATTCCATCGTTTGTAGCTATTACAGGTAAATTATGGCCCATAAAATTACAAGTGTAAATGAGTTACGCCCATTATGGTTAGAATTACAACTCATGAAGCTAATTCACTACCTACAAATGCCTCCAACTTTACGATAATTTCAGGTAAACTATGGCTAAAATTGATGTCTTTCAGATCAACACAAATGTTCTATTAAGATTTATTTCCAATTAATGCCAAGCGGGCCTTTGGTTTTAGTGATAATGAATACTTCTTTAATAAAATGTCATTCCGTGTAATCACACTCATGGTGGTATTCAGTTTTAGTTGTTTGGACTGTTTTAGCACTTCAATTGAGAATCACATGCCTTTAGGTCTCGTGTTTTTTTGTTCAAGGCGGAGACACCAGAGTATAATCCTTGAGGTCTCCAGCTTCGGAGCTGGAATCCCTGGTTCAGCCCGACTATCATGTGCTCAACCCTTGAGTCTCCGTTCCGTCCTTGGTCCTCACCGTACCATGCTTAGGCACTAGAAGCTTGATTTTGGGCGGTGGGGGTTCTAGGCCAGCCTCGAGGCCTTAGGATCTCGGGCTTTGGGGACTCGAGTTGACCTTGCCCTCCTCACACAGTCAGTGATAGCAAGAGGTGATGCGCTAGGACTATTCCATGAGTTTGGTGGTGATGGAGTATAATTTTGATGATCGTGGGATTTTATTAAAGGTTGCTAGGTAATTCACTGCCATATTTTTTTTGAAAGAAATCCTATCATGTGAAGTGTTCCAGCTCCACCAATAGTCTTTCTTCTAAATGTAAAAATCGATGAAGAAGCAGAGAAATAAAATATCGCGAGAAGGAGCAGGTCGGAGAAGAGCGGAGACGTCGAGGTAGCACTTTTCGTCGATTGGACAAATGACTTCCACGGGAAATGCTTAGCTCGAACTCGAAACCCCAACGAACTTTCCCGCGGAAGGCAGCGACTTCGAATTCGCCTGCCAAATTAGAAAAGTTTCTTCTCCCTTTTATTCCGTTGTTATATTTTAGTGGGGCTAACCATCTGCGCCTTGTCTGTTACTTGTACATGGTAAATATGGAAGATTCCTACCCATGAGCTCCGACACCAATGCTTCAACAACAAGTAAAAGTCGCGTAAGTTTGTTTACCCGAGATTTTGACTAAGACGACTTTGAAAGCCACAATAAGCCATGATTTTTAACCGAATATTTTTAATCTAATTCCTTCAGCAATTTTTTCGAAAATGAGTTTCAGTGCTACCTAGTATCACTTCTTCGTCCATTGTATAATCAACATGGTCTAATTCATTCTCAGAACTTAAACAAAATTGACCATTTCATTAAAAAAAAATATCCTCACGAGAGTTGAGAGGAACATGACCCGAAGTGTTAAACCAAAACCATTTGGGATGGTGACGGTCCATGCAATTCAAAGCATTCAACATCACCGTTCACAGTTTCATATCCGCTTCCATTAATACAAGTTTAATAATAATACTGAATATTTTTATATAGTCTATAGACTATGTTAAACATGTACAAAAAAATTTAAGGACTGTATTAAAAAAATTAAAAATTTAAGGAAAACGTTGCATATTCAAATAAAATTTATAAATATATTAAATAAATTAAAAATATGAGAATAACAACCATTCGCGTAATCATTCCATATTTTTACGAGTACACTTTGAGTTGTGAATTAAGCACAAAGGTGAGTGTTGAGAATGACCGGGAAAAGATGGACGCGCTTGTTGCGCGAGCATCTTTGAATTTTGGCCCATCATTGCCGACGATGATGACACCTGTTCGCCACCTTCCTAAATTTTCTTCTACGATAATTTCCAGGATGGTTCGCAACCCATGATCTTTTCTTGACCTCTTCTTCCGATTCTCCGTTGCTCCTCTACGCACGTCGACTGACTTTGACTTATCTGTTGATGAGTCCCACCCAAAACTTCGTCTTCTTCTATCTTGTGAGATTGGCCGGTCCATTGTTTTGATTCCCAATAAGGGCAACTAGCAAGAGGCTACATCGTCTTCAAAAACATCGCTCATTTGTTTATACTAGCTTTCCGACCTGGTTCAATTCGTGACTTGATAAATGCCATTTTCCTGTAATTTCATTTTGTCTAATATCTTCTTAATTGAAACCCTTTGCAAGTGCACACGCAACAAATATTGCAATGCCGAAAAACTAGCACTTGTTCTGTCGTTCTGTATACGAGTAGGAATCATAGAGAAAGATCCCTTCATGCGACAGTTTTACCAACATAAGCTACCTGTTTCAACTAAAAGGCGATCCCAAAAACCGATATCCCACAAAATACGAGCTAGCCCCTACGTATAATTGCACCGTTTTAAATTTGTTTTGGAGCAAGTAACATGTGCAATGGATTGAATACAAAAGCCACACAATCCGGCTCGCAAGGGCTAATTGCTTGTCTCTTTCTCTCCGTCCTTTGTGGCGTTGTCACTTCGGTGATGGTCTGAACTTCTATAGTTGTGGGAGCCACGATAGATATAACACTCCACATTTTCCATGATTGTGGCAATTGTGAACTCTGCAGACCATCGCTTCTACTCACATGCCTAGACTTTTACACATTTTCCAATCAAATACGAAGACTTTTATTAAAATTAAGTACCGAACTCTTCAAAATAAAAAATTAACGGTATTAGGTGACGTGGTATTCCATTAAATTTCCATTAGTTGTACACTCAGGACACCAATGTGCCTCATAGAGTATATATGACATGGCAATTCGCCATGTCTAAAATATAGAATGATTGCACAACAAAATGCACTGCTATTATATATCGTGAGGTGTTTCTCCACTTTTCATATATCCAAATTGTTATTTTCAATCAAGAGAGGCCACGTCTAAAATTTACACCTTTCAAACTTTTACCGATCTTTTCTTTATAGTTTTGTTTGTCAATATTGTTAGCTGTTTCCCTAAGAGTATCCCTCATTTCATGTTGAGAAAATTCAATGATCACACGAAAGACATGGCACATAATCAATTGTTGTGCTATGTATAATTAACATAAGAAAATATTAGTTTTCTTATCTTTCATGAGTTAATCACATTTGACTTTTGCACATCTTCAGGAAAATATGTGATCTTAACACGCACAACACACGTGACATTGAACTACTACATAAAGAAAGGCTAAATCATATTACATATGAACATGCAATTTCAAAATTAAAAAGTTGAGGGACCCTCGGGTACATGGCTCTGGAGCTCATCTTTGAGAACCTTGGAGGCGTCTCTTTCAAAGCCAATGTCTATAGTTTCGAAAAATTGTTGATGGAAATGGCTAGTAGGAGGAAGAATGGAGATGCGATTTCGAAGTTTTCTAGTTAGATTTACTTTCTTTTATGGGTTCATAACCAACTTAGTGTAGGACTAGAATTTCCGATGGAAGAAGTTAGTGAGGAGGAGAGGAGAACAATAAAGAAGATGATAATGGTTGCTCTTTGGTGCATACAATGAAATCCTAATAACCGCCCTTCGATGCACAAAGTCTTAGAAATGCTCGAAGAAGAAGTAGATAATTTACAAATATCTTACAAGCCACTCTTTTATCCAATAGAAATGTCAAGACGGGATGATGGAACTTGGAACGATGAAGGCAATGATACTATTATATCCACTCCATCAACTGGTGCAATAACTTGCGAAGGTTCTCCTCTTGAGTATACTAGCACTAATATTACACAAGTACAGAGACGTATCAAAATCATTTGATCCTATCACATATGTCGCATATTGAAACATGGCATTCATGTTTCATGTGTAACTCCCATTTCTTGGCCATCATCATATTGTAGATGTTTACTACTATATTTATAGATCTTAATTAGGCCGGATTTTTCCTTTAGCAATATCATATTAAAAATGTCATTGGTTGTCATTTGGATTCTTGGATCCAATATAAAATCTAATGATGACTTTTAGGATAATTCTATGAAGAGCGAGTCTGGGTTTCAAAGTCTTTGCTTAAAAATCTAGCTAGCACCCAATCCACTATATGCGTGGCTTGATAGCACTCCATGGATCCCTACGTACACTTTGCTTCATGGTGCGCCAATTATCGCTACGAATAATGTTAGAAAATGATGGACAAAGAGAGATAATAAATAACTTTGATTTAAAGGCGAGGAAGTGCAAGGTAGTTAACTAAACAATAATTAGTGGAGACTTTAAAATTTTGTAAAAGTTGAATCAAAGAGTATTGGGAGAGATCATCTCTCCCTTAACAAAGATAATACATACGATTAATTAAATTCTTACTATAATTATTAGGTTGCTAAAGTTATTTTATTGGTAAATGTCCTCTTAAAAATGATATTAGTTTTCCTTTTAAGATTCATTGTCTAAGGCTATTGCGTCATAACTAAATTTTATTCGGTAAAATACATGTCATCTTTATTAAAATTAGGTTTAAGTATTTTGCTCAAGTTTAAATTCATTTAATGTGCAAATAAGTATTTTCCTGTTCAGTTTTCAAGATCGTGTTGACTATTCCAAACATTTCCTATTATTATTTTTAAGCAGCACAACACTCTTTCTATCAAAATGAATGAATTAGAAATAATCGAGGGCAAAGAAAGTCCCAATTTAAGCATGGATGTGAAATTTTACGATTTTTGTGAATTTAATTTTGTCACTTTTAAGGTTGAGCTTTTTCAGCAGGTGAATGTGCTTCGTTTCCCGAAGCCCAATAATCATATGCGTTTCGTGAAAGTATTGGACTAATAGTCAGATAACTTCATTTTGTATTTTTTTAATTCAGAAGGAAAAAAATTATAAAATAGCGAGTTTCATCATTTACAGTCTCTGTTTTTTTTTTTTTTTTTTGGGGGAAGATACAATTTCTCTGTTTTTGGCCTCCAAAAATTGTAAAGAACATTTATAACAGGTTCCATAATTTGGGATACAATGGTAAATAATGAAAAGTTTAGGGGACCAAATCCAAGATAATGGAAAGATGCGTCCATGGATGCAAAAAATCACCTGGCTAGTGTTTCACGGCACTCCATCGATCATCACATTCTCAGTCTGATTTCGATTCTCGTTTATCGTTCTCTGTCGTCATCTTATTGAGGTCTCTCCCCTTTTACAAATTCCATCTCCCCTCCCTTTTATTGTGCGATAGTTTCTAGAATTGCAGTCAAAATCGACACTTGCATGGGGATGCTGTTGGAGCCGTGGGCGTATCTGATGTGAATCTTGCGGAAGGATCGTTCTACGAAGGCCCAGATGGTGCGAATTGCAAATCTCAACCTCCAATCAAACATGTGATTGGCAACCTCGGTATGAATGTGACCTGTTGACGAACACGTGTCAACCAACCAACATTATAGACGCCACGAGCGAAAGAATTCGCTATCTCGCTCGATAAGTCGAAGAGAATCTTGATTAGGTCAAGTCCTCAAAAGAACAGTAAAAAGAGAATCTCTCAATTCTTTTCCTCAAAAATAAAATATATCTGTCCTCAAAGAAATTTGGCAAATCCTTTATATAGGCTGCCACACAAACCCTAAAAACCAACCCTAAAAATCTAATGCGTTATATTCCAAAATATTCCTATTTTAGAATATTCTTAAACAAGAATATATATATAAATTGACTTGGTCAATTATTTGGTGACAAGATAATTAAATTGCACCAAGATTTCCAAAATTCTTCAAGATTTGATCCAAGGTCATCTTCACGCCAAAGATTACGAACCATGACGCCAACAACTTGCTTGAATTGTTTGGCCCGCGCTCGAGTAATCGAACCAGGTAGGAATAGACAATGGGTCCCTAGCACCTCCTCCTCGATATGACTCGATGTCCACATCATTCCCTCCCCGTGCAAAGGATTTGTCCTCAAATCATCACTGGCATCAAAAAGAGTCAAGTCGAAACATTAAATGTGGCACTAACGTCGACTTACCTGGAAGATCAAGCTTGTAAGCATTATTGTTAACTCTTTCCAAAACCATGAATGGTCCATCCCCTCGCGGTAATAACTTAGAATGTCGTTGCTCGGAAATCTCTCTTTGCGCATATGAACCCAAACCCAATCGCCGAGTTCAAACACCACTTCCTTGCGCCCTTTGTTAGCTTGCCTTGCATATTGCTCAGTCTTGCGCTCAATATTTGTGCGCGTCTTCTCATGCAACGACTTGACAAATTCAGCTTTCTTTGCTCCATCTAAATCCACACGCTTATCAATAGGTAAATGGGTTAAATCTAACGGAGTTAATGGATTAAAACCATAGACAACCTCAAATGATGTAAATTTAGTAGTAGAATGCATGCTCCTATTATATGCAAATTCAACATGTGGCAGACAATCTTCCCAAGATTTTATGTTCTTTTTAATAATAGCACGCAACAATGCCCCTAAAGTTCTATTAACTACCTCGGTTTGACCATCGGTCTGTGGATGACAAGTAGTAGAAAATAACAACCGTGTTCCTAGTTTTTTCCACAATGTTTTCCAAAAGTAGCTAAGAAATTTAGAATCTCGATCCGAAACAATCGATCTAGGCATGCCATGCAAACGTACAACCTCCTTAAAGAACAAATTAGCAATATGTGATGCATCGTCAGTTTTATGACGAGGTATAAAATGAGCCATCTTTGAAAACCGATCAACAACCACATAAATAGAATCTCTACCATACTTAGACCTAGGCAATCCTAACACAAAATCCATAGAAATATCAATCCAAGGATGCGTTGGAATAGGTAATGGTGTATACAAGCCATGCGGTTTAGTTGTAGACTTCGATTGCTTACAAGCAATGCATCTCTTACAAACACGTGTGACATCTCTCTTCATATGTGGCCAATAAAAATGTTCATACAACACTTCATAAGTCTTATTAATGCCAAAATGCCCCATTAAACCACCACTATGCGCTTCTCGCACCAACAATTCACGCAAAGAACACTTAGGCAAACATAGTTTGTTTTCACGAAAAGATAACCTTCATGCCTATAAAATTTATCAAATGCAGCGTGTTCACATGCTTCATAGACTCTCCCAAAGTCATCATCATCAATATATAAGCCCTTGATATGCTCAAAACCTAGACACTTTGCTTCTAAAATAGTTAGAATCGCATACCTTCGAGAAAGTGCATCGGCTACCACATTTTCCTTACCTTTCTTGTACTTGATCACATATGGAAAAGTCTCAATGAACTCCATCCATTTGGCATGTCTTTTATTAAACTTTTGCTGTCTTTTCAAGTACTTCAAGGTCTCATGGTCGGTGTGGATCACAAACTCCTTTGGCCATAAATAATGTTGCCAAGTCTCCAAAGCTCGCACTAAAGCATACATCTCCTTATCATAGGTAGGATAATTCAATGTTGCTCCACTCAATTTTTCGCTGAAATAAGCTATGGGACGCCCTCCTTGCATCAACACGGCTCCAATTCCTGTACCAGAAGCATCGCACTCTATCTCAAAAGTAGCACTGAAATTCGGCAAAGATAACAAAGGAGCATTAGTTAACTTATCTTTTAACAGATTAAAGGCTTTCTCTTGCTCTTCTCCCCACGTGAAACCCACGTGCTTCTTGATAACCTCAGTTAAAGGTGCGGCAATGGTGCTGAAATTTCTCACAAATCGTCGATAAAAACTCGCCAATCCATGAAAGCTACGCACCTCTCCTATGGTCTTAGGCGTTGGCCATTCACGGATTGCTTTAACCTTTTCTTCATCAACTTGTATACCATTAGCACTAACAACAAATCCTAGAAATACTAATTTGTTGGTAACAAAAGAGCACTTCTTTAGATCAGCGTATAATTGCTCGGCCCTTAAAACCTGCAAGACAGCTCGCACATGCTCAATATGGTCATCAGGACTTCGGCTATAAATCAAGATGTCATCGAAGTAGACAACCACAAATCGACCAATAAAAGCACGCAAAACATGATTCATAAGTCGCATAAACGTGCTCGGTGCATTAGTTAATCCAAATGGCATTACTAACCACTCATATAATCCATACTTGGTCTTAAATGCAGTTTTCCATTCATCACCTTCTTTCATCCTAATTTGATGATAGCCACTTTTCAAATTGATCTTAGTGAAAACACAAGAACCATGCAACTCATCCAACATGTCATCTAACCTAGGAATAGGATGTCGATACTTTATCGTAATATTATTGATTGCTCGGCAATCGACACACATTCGCCAAGTTCCATCCTTCTTTGGCACTAACAAAACAGGGACGATGCACGGGCTAAGACTCTCTCTCACATACCCTCGTTCCAAAAGTTCGCTAACTTGCCGCTGAAGTTCCTTTGTCTCCTCGGGATTACTTCGATATGCGGGTCGATTAGGTAATGGCGCACCGGGAATCAAGTCAATTTGATGTTCTATGCCTCGAATCGGTGGTATCTCTCCGGGAAGTTCATCGGGAAAAACATCTTCAAATTCCTGCAATAAAGACACAATAGGACTAGGCAAACTTGGGTCAAGATCGTTAGTAGAAAACAAAACCTCCTTGTACACAAGTACAAGCATTGGTCGATCTAGAACTAAAGCTCTCCTCACTTCACTTGATTTTGCATAAAAATTATTTTGCCTCTTTTCTTTCCTCTCTTCTTTTCCCTCGGTTTTTACCACAATTCTTCTCTCGGCCTCTCCTTTTCCTTGCATCTCAGACATACCACGCAAGCCCTTGGATTTCTCACCTTTTCTCTCTCTCTCGGCTTCTCGTTGTAACCTTAATTGATCTTGATACACCTCACTAGGTGTCATTGGTACCAAGGTATAAGTCTTTTGGTTCTTCACCAATGAATAACGATTAGTATATCCATTATGATGTACCTTTCGATCATATTGCCATGGTCTTCCAAGCAAGATATGACCCGCTTGCATAGGTACAACATCACACTCTACCTCATCCTTGTATCTCCCTATCTCAAATGGAATTCGAACTTGCTTCAATACTTTCACCTCACCACTATCATTTAACCATTGAAGTCTATAAGGCCTAGGGTGCTTTGTTGTCTTCAGACCCAACTTATCCACCATAATACAACTTGCCACATTCGCACAACTACCTCCATCAATTATCATACTACAAATCTTACCATTCACCACACATCTTGTATGAAACAAATTATCTCTTTGTTGGTGATGCTCCTCCTCCTTTACTTGCACACTCGAGAACGCCTAACCACCAATAAGTCTCCTTTTATAGCCACTTCTCCATCACTACAATCCTCCAATGGTGGCATCTCGTCATCCTCTTCTTCCCTTTCACTTTCGGACTCAATAACACCATGTCCAGTCATGATCATCACCCTCCTATTAGGGCATTGATTCGCCATATGACCCCTGCCCAAACACTTGAAACATTTAATTTCACGAGTTCTAGTGTTAGGGTTTTCGATTTTACCCGAAACCGGATTTGTTCCAACTTTACCGTCCCTCTCCTTCTCCTTTGAGGTTTCGGTTTTGGTGTTGTTTCCTCTCCAATTTGGCTTATCATCTCTCTTCCAATTGGATCTCCAATTCTGATTTGAACCTCCTCCACTCTTGTGATTTCGGTCCAACTTCAATTGCCGCTCAACTTTGATGGCTTTGTCCACCAATTCCTCCAATTCAACATAGTGTTGCAGCTCTACCACCCTTGCTATGTCTTGACTCAAACCACTCAAAAATCTTGACATTGTGGCCTCACGATCCTCCATCACATTAGCACGGATCATGGCAATCTCCATCTCCTTGTGATACTCTTCCATGCTCTTATTGCCTTGTGTGAGATTTTGTAACTTTTGAAACAAATCTCGGTGGTAATGACTAGGTACAAACGCTTTCTCATCACCGCTTTCATCTCATCCCACGTCTCTATCGGTCTTTCATCATTGCGCCTCCTACTAGTCACAAGTTGATCCCACCAAATTATAGCATAATCAGTAAATTCAACAGCTGCAATTTTTACCTTTTTGAGCTCAGAGTATCGTTGGCAATCAAATACCATCTCCATGCGTTTCTCCCACTCTAGATACGCATCGGGATCATTCTTCCCTTGGAAGGAAGGAATATTCATCTTGATGTTGCCAAGTTCATCATCTCCTCGGTGTCTAAACCTTCGGCCTCCATTCCACCTTTCAAATTGAGCATCTCGATCATCCTCCATGTCAGCCTCATCATCATCATATTGCCGTTGCCTTCTATGTTGTGTTCTAGAGGCATCTCGCTGATGTTGCGGCCTTCCCAGGGTAGCTCTCGGTCACCATCAACCCTCATGTCATTCCCCATCATTCGGCCACTAAGCTCCTCCACTACGGCCTTCAATTGCTGGATGCTTTCCACGAGCGCTTCATCCCTTCGTATGGAGCCAATCTCCTTTTGATTCACACTTTCTTCGTGCGACATATTTTAGACCTGCAAGTAAATGTTAGTCGCAAAAAATCCTCACCAATCACTCCCTCACGTGTTTCTCTCAAAGTGTTTGTCACTCCCCTCGTGTTTAACTCAAGTTTAGGCTTTTTTAACCCTCAATTAAGCTTACACACTCTTGCCTTTTTCCTCTCGTATTCTCTTTTTACAAGCTCTTTATTGGGCTCAAAACCTCGTCTCTCAACCCCCTCACGACAATCAATCAAACTAATCAAACAAGATTAGATCACTATTGGTTTTGTTTCAGCAAGTAACAATTTCAAACCAACAAGTACAACTTTCGAAATTCCAATTGAAACGCAAATCACTACCGATTTTGTTTCAATTTGGTCTACTAACAAACGAGTCGCCTTCTTGATTTTTTTTTTTTTTTTGTTCAGCTAATTTTTTTTTTTTTTTGCCGAATCTGTTTTTTTTGTTTTTTTTTTCTTGCACACTTTTTTTTTGTGCGTTTTCTTTCTCTTCTTTTTTTTTCACTTTTTTTTTCTTTTTTTTTTTGACGAACTTAGATACAATTTAAGATGCTAGAAAAAAAAATTTAAAACTAACAGCAAACAACTACGTATGGAAGCACAAAAGCAATCGGATCCCTAAATTAACTAGAACCGAAACCCTAACTCAATAAATCTCAAATTGCTGAATATCAACAGAAAATTAAAGATAAATAGACCTTGTAGAATCTGGCTCTGATACCAAACTGATGTGAATCTTGCGGAAGGATCGTTCTACGAAGGCCCAGATGGTGCGAATTGCAAACCTCAACCTCCAATCAAACATGTGATTGGCAACCTCGGTATGAACGTGACTTGTTGACGAACACGTGTCAACCTATTGGAGAAATCTTTCCATAGTCTTTTGAAGCTGACAAAACGTTTCTATCAGTCTAAGTCTGGATATTCTGAGACCGAAGATTAAAGTGTCAAGACTTTATTATCTCAAGACTCAATACTCAAGACTCAAGACTATTCTCACTGACAGTCTTTCTAATCCAGTAGCAAAGGAAATCCAGAGCCGAAGTTTATGGTTGAGGATTCGATCCTATCCTCTGGAAAAGATCCCTTGGTTGGATAAACATCTCGGAGTCTTTGTTTGTTCTTATCTAGATCGATTAAAGATCCGATGGTTGTCGAAGTATTCTTGGAATGTTCTATTCTTGGAAACCAAGATCCCGATTGTATGGGCGAACGATTGATGGGCTATCGCGATTCCTTAAATAGCTCGAATGATCTTCGTGATTGATTCCGTCCAACGGGTAGATTGGAGGAATTCCTTTGGTAAGTGCCAACGGCTATGATGGCATAAAGGAGTATAAAATGAAGACATTCAAGTTGTTTTAGAGAGTGTGATCGATAGAAAAATTCCAGAGTCTGAAGATCCTTGATTATTAGTCGACACTATTTGAGTGAAATTGTATACACAGAGAGTGTTCATTTCTAGTGACACCTTGAGAGTGTGGAAGATCGTCTACACCAAGAAGTCAAGGAAGATCATCACTGTAACATCTCTTTGTTTATAGTGGAATCCAGCCAATTGGCTGTCAGTGCAGAAGAGTGGACGTAGGCTTGAAACAAGCCGAACCACTATAAATCTCGTGTCTAATTCTCTCTTTCTCTTACTCAGTCTTACGATTGTTTTTTAATTGCTGCAAATCGTTTATCTATCTAAGTAGTGTGTAATTATCAAAAGAAAAATCTTTTATACCTATTCCCCCCCTCTAGGTAATTGTACTAGCTATATCAATTGGTATCAGAGCCTGTGTTCTTACTTTATTTGAAGTGTTTTACTTCAGAGTAAAAGATCCATGGCTAGTATGCTAGCATCAGGGCTGGTGGAAGGTCAAAGCAATACCGGACCACCCTACTTCGATGGAAAGGATTATAACATCGGAAGAACAAGATGAAAGCTTTCCTACGATCTAAGGATCCTCTCGGAATGGGATGTTGTGGAGAGAGGAATCACTCCTACCGTCGCATCGGTATCGAAAGAGGGAAAGAAACCTGTTGAGACCGGCGGAATGTCTCAAGATGAGATAAACAAGAGACAAGCACTCGATGCAAAAGCAATTTATTCTTTATATTGTGCTTTGTCACCAACTGAATATAACAGAATATCTTCTTGTGTCACTGCAAAAGAAGTCTGGGATAGATTACATATCACATATGAAGGGACAGACCGAGTGAAGGAGACCAGAATTAATATTCTTCTTGGTCAATACGAAGCCTTCAAAATGAAACCAGGAGAATCTATAACTGACATGTTTAGCCGTTTTACAGATATTGTCAATGGACTTGATAATCAAGGACAGAAAATTACTGATCCTATGAAGGTGAACAAGTTCTTTGAGAGGACTCTCCAAGGATTGGAATCATATAAAGACTTCAATACGAGAGACGCAAAGAATTATGCCATTATCTCGTAGATGAGCTGATTGGAACTCTTCAATCTTACGAAGTGGAGCGAATCAATGAAGACGAAGATCCTGAGGTAAGAAATCCATTGCATTAAGATCTAATGATGATTCGATGATACAGATTCTGAAGAAGATCTGGATGATGAGGAGCTTGCTCTTATGATAAGAAGATTCAGAAAGCTGAATAGAAAAGGAAGAAGGTTCAACTCAAGAAAACAAAGTTTTCAGAAACAACAAACCAAGTTTGTTGATGAAGAACCAAACAAAGATGTAGTCTGCTTCGAATGTAAGAAAAAGGGACACATTAGACCCAACTGTCCTCTTCTGAAGAAGAAGAGAGGAAAAACTGAAAAGTCTCGAAAAGCCTTCAAAGCCGAAACCTGGAGCGATACAGAGTGTGAAGAAAGTGATGAGGAATATGCCAATCTGTGTCTAATGGCACAATCGGACTCGGACTGGATCGGATTCGGACGGTGAATTTGAGGTAAGTGATTTTAAAATTCTGTCAAAGTCTCTAAATATATTGATGAATTATGTTTCGAGTCTTAAGACTTCTCTCAAAAAGATTTCCGAACCGAAAAGGAAAACTCAGCTTTAAAACAAAAGGAAAATATTTTAGAAGAAAAAGTGAAAAGCCTAGACTTGAATGTTTCTACTTTTAAAGAGAATGAAAATAAACTTTCGAAAGAAAATGCTTTCTTGAAAACCGACTTATCAAATATTTCAAAGAAATTTTCAATAGGGTCCGAAAAACTCGAGAAAGTTCTTTCGGTTCAAAGACCTTACTTCAACAAGTCTGGTTTAGGTATGACAGCGAAACAATCCCTTTGATTGATTTTCCAAAAGTGAAAGAAAGAATCAAGAAAAGACCATCGAGAGAAGCGTACAAAAATCATTTCAAAAGGTTTTTGTAAAGTCTCGTAGGTCGAAATGCTCTAAGGTGTTCAAAGTGTAACAGTCAAGATCACTTTGAAAAAGAGTGTCCTATGATCCGGAAGCTGTTAAAAGGGTATGGCCTAATAATGCTTATCCTACTAACACCAAAGGACCCAAGAAAATTTGGGTACCAAAGAAAGCTTGAGACTCTCTTTTGATTATAGGTCTCTCAAAAGAAGGTAAAATGGTATCTTGACAAATGGATGCTCAAGACACATGACAGAGACTCAAATTGCTTTATAAAGATTGTTCAAGTAAACGGTGGAAAAGTTTCATTTGGTGGAAACACAAAGGAAGCATTGTGGGATTCGGAATCTGTTAAAATTGGAAATCTCACAATAAGCAATGTTTCTTTAGCGGAAGGACTTAACTATAATCTTCTCGATTAGCCAACGTGTGATACTTTTGGGTTCAAGATCTCTTTTCAAGAAGGCATATGTTCGGAATAAGTAAAGACTCAACTCGAGTCTTTCATGGGTCGAAGGCATGGAAATATCTACCTTCTTGATGTAAGACCAAATGAAACGCAATGTCTCATCTCAATTCAAGATGAAGCGGTCTTATGGCATAGAAAGCTTGGCCATGTCAACATGAAGCAATTAGCCAAAATCTCATCAAAGAAGCTTGTTCAAGGTCTACCAAAATTACCTTATCAAAAGTCGACTCATGCATACCATGTATTCTGGGAAAACGGGTAAGAAATTCATTTAAGCATATAAAACATATCTCTACTAATCATGTTCTCCGATTGCTTTGCATATGGATCTCTTTGGCCCAACAAGAACCCGAGCATTGGAGGTAAGAAATATTGTCTAGTAATTGTGGATGATTACTCTCGGTTTACACAGGTATATTTTCTTGCAAGTAAGTCGAAACCTTTTCGTACTTTGAAAAGTTTGCTAAAAAGGTTCAAAATGAAAAAGGATGTGCTATTTCAAGTATAAGAACAAATCATGGAAGTGAATTTGAAAACCAACACTTTACAAAGTTTTGTGATAAATCTGATTTTAATCATGTATTTTCCTCTCCATATACTCCAGAACAAAATGGAGTTGTGGAAAGAAAGAATAGATCTCTTCAAGAAATGGCTAGAACACTTTTAATTGAAAGTAAAATTTCTTCTCGATTTTGGGCTGAAGTCATTTCAACGATGTTATATCATCAATAGAGTCTTTCTAAGACCCATTTTAGAGAAAACCCCTATGAACTATTCAAAGGTAAGAAGCCTATTGTTTCATATTTTCATGTGTTCGGTTGCAAATGCTTTATTTTGAAAAATGCAAATGATCGAGTTGGTAAGTTTGAAGAAAGATCGGATGAAGGCATTTTCCTTGGATATTCTACGACAAGCAAGGCTTACAGAGTCTTTAACAACAAAAGCCAATCGGTGGAGGAATCTATGAATGTCAAATTTCAAGATTCAACGCAAGTTGAATCTAGTTAGACTCAATATGAAGAGTCTGAATCAACTCCAGATCTTTCAAGACTTACAACTCAAGAAGCATCTCAGTCTCTGGAAGTCCAACATCAAGATGTTCTTGAAGATTCAAATAAAGAAAGAGATCATCAACCAGGAAAATCAACCAGTAACTGGAAGCACAAATCCAGTCATCCCGAAGATCTCATTATCGGTGAAATCAATGAAGGAATCCGCACTAGATCAAAAAGACGTGAAGAATCTAGTGCTGTGGCTCTAATCTCGAAATTCAACCAAAAAGCATAGAAGAAGCTTTATCGATGAAAGCTGGATTGAAGCTATGCAAGAAGAACTCAGACAGTTTAACATCAATGATGTCTGGGATTTGACATCTAAACCAAAAGGTAAAACTGTTATTGGAACCAAATGGGTATTCGGGAACAAGATGAACGAGGATGAGAAAGTCGTACGGAACAAAGCCAGACTCGTGGCCAAAGGATACACGCAAGAGGAAGGAATAGACTATGATGAGACCTACGCACCAGTAGCAAGGTTAGAAGCTATTCGTCTATTACTTGCGTTTGCTTGCTATAAAAATTTCAGGTTATTCCAAATGGATGTCAAAAGTGCGTTTCTAAATGGATTCATCCATGAGGAAGTTTATGTGGAACAACCACCTGGATTTGAAGACCCAAAGAAGCCAGATTCAGTCTTTAGACTGAAAAAGGCCTTATATGGTTTAAAGCAAGCACCTCGAGCTTGGTATGATAGGCTAAGTAAGTTCCTAATACAGAATGGTTTTGTCAAAGGTAAAGTAGATACTACCTTATTTATCAAAAAGGAAAGCAAAAGCTTTTTACTTGTTCAAATATATGTAGACGATATTATATTTGGATCTCCTAATGAAAGCCTATGCAAGAAATTTTCTAAGTCTATGCGGGATGAGTTTGAAATGAGTATGATGGGAGAATTAACATTTTTCTTGGACTCCAAGTGAAGCAAATGAAGGGAGGAACTTTTATTCATCAAGAAAAATATGCAAATGATCTTGTCAAAAGATTTGGATTAGAAAAATGCAAAAAGACTGACATACCAATGTCATGTTCTCAGAAGATAGACAAGGATGAAGAAGGGAAGAAAGTAGATCAAAAGCTATACGAAGCATGATTGGTTCACTTCTTTATCTTACGCTTCTAGACCGATATTTTGTTAAGTGTTTGTGTCTCGTGCTAGGTTTCAATCGGATCCTAGAGAATCACATCTCAGTGCCGTTAAACGAATTATCAAATACATTGCCTCATCTTCAAGCATCGGTCTTTGGTATCCAAAGAAAGGAGACTTTGATCTTCTAGGGTACTCGGATGCGAGATCCGGCGGTTGCGAGTCGATAGAAAGAGCACTTCGGAACTTGTCGGTTGCTTGGAAATAGAACGATATCTTGGTTTTCAAGGAAACAAAGTACCGTGGCTCTTTCAACAACAGAAGCAGAGTATGTAGCTCTTGGAAGTTGTTGTTCGCAAATTCTATGGATCAAACAACAGCTACAAGACTTTGGCATTGAAGACTCATGCATAGAAATCAAATGTGACAACACCAGCGCGATCAATCTTACCAAAAATCCAATTCTTCATTCAAGAGCAAAGCATATTGAGATTCGACACCACTTCATTAGAGATCATATTCAAAACAGAGAAATCTCGATTCAATTTGTTGATTCAAAAAGTCAACTAGCGGATATTTTCACAAAGCCTTTGGAGAAAAATCAATTCGACGCTATCCGTTCAAGACTCAACATTTTGAAGCTTGAAGAAGTTAAAGTCTAAAGACTCAACGGTCCTTAGACTCTAATCTCTCGCCTCGAGATCTTCGAGACTCGGACATTCATGGCTATAGACTCGTAAGTGGCTATTTTATTCGAACTCGAAAAGGTACGATTTGTTGTTCGGTTATTATCTCGTGTGAAAATCAAAAACTTGTCTTTTCAAAAGATTAATTTTGGCGATTATTGATTTTGAAAAGAAATGTTCGTACTCTTTCCCTGTGTCGATTGAACTTCCTTTTTCAAAAAGTGAGTTAAATATATATATACAGTTTTTTCCTCAATCGTCAAAACCCTAAAAAGTACTCTTCTCTCGAACCTGTTTCAATCTCTTGTTCATCGTCGAGAAAGTTATCATTTTTCCTTGGGAAGCAACCGAAGGAATCTCTCAAATCGACAAAGAAGAATGTCTTCTTCGAGGAAATCATCGAGAATAGCAAGCAGGGGACCACAAAGAATGGAGAAGGGACCAATACACTTCGATCTTACGAGGAGGAAGACTTTTCAAGTCAGCAACAAAGTCCGATTCGTTCTCATCCACGTCATTCATCGCCTCCTACCCCACATGGTGAAAGTCATCATCTTGAAGAAGAGATAATCGAGGAAGCCGACCCCCGTAAGAGTCCAAAACCCTCCTATATCTACAAGCTTTATCGTGCTTTGAAAATCACTGGTACACCATTGAACTACATAGACGATTTCCTTAAGGATAAGAACTATGGAAATGAATATCTTTTTCATGGAGAATGGAGGAATTAGGAATTGCTCCGAAAGGAAAAAGCGAGAGGATGCACTTGCAAATATTCCAAGTGATCCTCGTGTACCTGGGCAAAACTTAATTGAAGGGAACGATGATGATAGAATGTTCATTGAGTTTCAACCGAGAATGGGTGTGGCAGCGAAGACAAAAGGAAATCGAGTGGATTTGTTTAAATCAGAGGAACAGGAGAATGTATATGGCAAACTGTTGAAAAGAGGGGTGATAAACCCTCGAAGTGTTGATTTTGACTTTCTAGATGCCATCAACATGAACTTGAGAGAGAAGTTGAACTTGCTTCAACTTGAGAAATTTTGCTCGACTCTACGGACGGGTACGCACATTTAACCGCTTATTTCTATTCAAATCTCGAGCTTTTTGGATGCGAATAGAATTTCGTTCGTGTTCGAGACAAAGTCTACGTGGTAGATGTGAATATGTTGGCGGACATTGTTGGAGTTGAACAAGGGCGTTATCTCGCAATCAAAGTCTCACCCGCTCGTACTACTCTAGATCTTGTCAAGGATAGGGACGCAGACAAGAGAGTTACCTATTCCAGGATGAACGCAATCAACATTGTGCTTCATAAGATCGTAATCACTGTCTCAGACCAAAGTCTACGTCAAAGACTTCTGTGTCTTATTCTGAAGCAAAGTTGATGTATGCAATCAACTCTGGACGGAAGTTCTCTCTCCCGCACACGATTCTTTTCCATATGTACGGAGCGTGTGTCGAAAGACAAGGGACAATTGCCTTATCCTGGTCCAGTGACCAAGATCTTTAGACACATGAATATTGAACCGCCCCATTCACTTTGTGTTCGACGTGCGATAAGATGGTGGTAGGTTTGAAGATGCCGACGAAGATGCGTCTACAAGAGCTTTCCAAGGCAATGGAGAAATTCGAGTGAAGACTCTGTCCCATCTGCTTCAAAAAGAAAAGGAAAAGAAGTCGTTGGAGCCCCATCGAGGAAGAAGAAAAGGACTCTCATCTTAGAGGATGAAGATGAAGAGGATGAAGATCCCTCAATCGTTTGCTTTAACGAGAACCGGACGTTACGTGCCTCGATCAACGTAACTTCAACGAGAACAGAGAGGAAGAGGAGCAAGCAAAGATCGAGAAGAAGATCGGCGAGAGAGAGAAGGAGAAAGAAGGAGAAAAGGAGAGAGAAGAAGAGAAAGAAAGAACAGTCGCATCGGACTGGAGACAAGGGAGATCAAGAACATGATCATCACTATTCTCCTTGTGATGTCCTAGAAACAGGGGAGTTGGCGAGCAAGAAAGGTCTTCACCACATGCTGCCAATAGTGAAGGTCCGAGACCATCTCCAGGCGGACCCGAAGAAGTTCGGGTTTCTCAATTGCACGAAGAAGGACACGATACGTCAAACCCAAATCTGCATGATTTCACGTAAGCTCCAACGTCCGCATTCACTCCATCTCGAAAAGCCGATGCAAGTACACGGACGGATAACTCAGGCGAGATTTTCGTCGTATTGTTGATATCCTTATGGAAATGCGGGGACAGATTTATGCTCTAGACTCGTGAGATCCAATCCATCAAGAATGCTGGCCAAGCGTCTTCGATTACCACCCGGAGGACGAAATGAAAGACCTCGCTCTACAACTTCAAGCAAATGCAAAAGGAGAGGAGGTAGCTCGGTTAAGGGAAGACTTGAAGAGGCTAGAAGGCTTAGTCCGAGTCTATGGGAGATTTCCAAATCGTTCGCATTCCCAAGCAGACTTGATCCCTTTCTCACTTTTTCATGATGACAAAAAGGGGGAGAATCAATTTGAACAATCAACTTCATCAAAACTTTCATCATTTTATCTTTGAATTTGTGGCTATTTGTTTTTGAGTTTGACTTGAGTACTAGTTTGACTTGAGTACTCTTGACTGTGGATTTAAATGCTTGACTAGTTGCGTTCATATCAAGTGTTGTTTTATGGTATTACTCATGAAAGACTAACCAATTTGCTTTGTGGATGCGAGAATGTGGTTGTTTTATTAATCTTTATGAGTTAGCCATATTGCTTGAGAAATGTTTTTGTAGGTCAAAGTTGTTCAAATCTACAAGGAAGTTTTGTCACCATCAAAAATGGGGAGATTGTTGGAGAAATCTTTCCAGAGTCTTTTGAAGCTGACAAAACGTTTCTATCAGTCAAAGTCTGGATATTCGGAGACCGAAGATTAAAGTCTCAAGACTTTATTATCTCAAGACTCAATACTCAAGACTCAAGACTCAAGACTCAAGACTATTCTCACTGACAGTCTTTCTAATCCAGTAGCAAAGGAAATCCAGAGCCGGAGTTTATGGTTGAGGATTCGATCCTATCCTCTGGAAAAGATCCCTTGGTTGGATAAACATCTCGGAGTCTTTGTTTGTTCTTATCTAGATCGATTAAAGATCCGATGGTTGTCGAAGTATTCTTGGAATGTTCTATTCTTGAAACCAAGATCCTGATTGTATGGGCGAACATGATTGATGGGCTATCGCCAGATTCCTTAAATAGCTCGAATGATCTTCGTGATTGATTCCGTCCAACGGGTAGATTGGAGGAATTCCTTTGGTAAGTGCCAACGGCTATGATGGCATAAAGGAGTATAAAATGAAGACATTCAAGTTGTTTTAGAGAGTGTGATCGATAGAAAAATTCCAGTCGAAGATCCTTGATTATTAGTCGACACTATTTGAGCGAAATTGTATACACAGAGTGTTCATTTCTAGTGACACCTTGAGAGTGTGGAAGATCGTCTACACCAAGAAGTCAAGGAAGATCATCACTGTAACATCTCTTTGTTTATAGTGGAATCCAGCCAATTGGCTGTCAGTGCAGAAGAGTGGACGTAGGCTTGAAACAAGCCGAACCACTATAAACCTCGTGTCTAATTCTCTCTTTCTCTTACTCAGTCTTACGATTGTTTTTTAATTGCTGCAAATCGTTTATCTATCTAAGTAGTGTGTAATTATCAAAAGAAAAATCTTTTATACCTATTCCCCCCCTCTAGGTAATTGTACTAGCTATATCACAACCAACCAACGTTATAGACGCCACGAGCGAAAGAATTCGCTATCTCGCTCGATAAGTCGAAGAGAATCTTGATTAGGTCAAGTCCTCAAAAGAACAAGAAAAGAGAACCTCTCAATTCTTTTCCTCAAAAATAAAATATATCTGTCCTCAAAGAAATTTGGCAAATCCTTTATATAGGATGCCACACAAACCCTAAAAACCAACCCTAAAAATCTAATGCGTTATATTCCAAAATATTCCTATTTTAGAATATTCTTAAACAAGAATATATATATAAATTGACTTGGTCAATTATTTGGTGACAAGATAATTAAATTGCACCAAGATTTCCAAAATTCTTCAAGATTTGATCCAAGGTCATCTTCACGCCAAAGATCACGAACCATGACGCCAACAGCTTGCTTGAATTGTTTGGCCCGCGCTCGAGTAATCGAACCAGTAGGAATAGACAATGGGTCCCTAGCACCTCCTCCTCGATATGACTCGATGTCCACATCAGTATCCCACGAACCAGCGCGCCACTAGATGGATCTCTGGCGAGGCTCGCCCCACGAGCTTTCACCTCAGCTGCTTGAATGCCCTTGTGAGCGGCTTGATCCCTAGCTTCGTCAACCTCAGCCAAAGCGACAGCGAGAACCTGCACGTCCAAGTCGCTCCAGTGAATGCTTCTGCGCCCGTCTGGTAGGAGTGAGGACTATCAAAGTGTGTTTCACGTTTGAGGTTATAGTTTGGTTGATGATTAAGGCTTTTAAGAATTGTGTCGATGAGGCCTATAAGAAGATGAAGAAAAGCAAAGAGATTGAAGAACTCGAGAATGGAGAGAATATTTTTATGTATTCTATTGTCTTCAATGAAAATGAATTGATGTACATCTTCAGCAATTATACTACAAGAGTAAGAGTAAACAAGGAAATTAATGATCCTACAAATCAATCTATTCTAGATCTAATCTTAATTGATCTGTACAAATCGGATTAGAATCAATCAAATATTCTGTCAAGATGTGTATCTGCCAACACTCCCCCTCAAGCTAGTGGCTTGTATATGTCTAAGACACCTAGCTTGTTCAGAAGATATGCGTGTTGTAATTGACATAGAGGTTTGGTGAAGATGTATGCAGGCTGTTCTGTTGTCCCAATTCCTCTTGCTTCAATGACTCCTTCTAAGATCTTGTCTCGTGTAAAGTGGCAGTCTACCTCCATATGCTTGGTTCTTTCATGCACTATGGGGTTTGCTGCAAATTTCAAAGCTGCATCATTGTCACAGAATAGCTTTGTTGCCCCTTGTAGCTGTATTCCAAGATCCTTAAGAAGACCCCGAATCCATACTATCTAACAAGTGGTTTTGGCCATAGCTCGATACTCCGCTTCAGCTGAAGATAGAGAAATAGTGGGCTAATTTTTAGTCTTCCAAGAGAGTAAAGAATCTCCTAATTTGATGCAATATCCAGTGACAGATCTTCGACTCATGGGACAAGTTGCATAGTCTGCATCACAATATACTGTCATCTCCATGTTGCATTTTCTAGACAAGAGTATTCCAAGACCTGGACACTTCTTCAGATATTTCACGACTTTAAATGTAGCATTCAGATGTGACTGCTTCGGACTGTGCATGAACTGACTAAGAGTTTGCACTGCATAAGAGATGTCAGGCCTGGTCATTGTTAGGTATATGAGCTTTCCGACAAGCCTTTGATAGCTTGAAGGATCTTCCAAAATGAAGTCATCTTTTTGAGAAGTTCCCTTATCATAATCTGCAATTGTCAATTTAGTGTTCTGTTCAATGGGAATAATAGCTGGCTTGCAACCTATCAAACCTGTTTCTGAAATAATCTTCAATATGAATTTTCGTTAACTAAGCGAAATCCCTTGTTCAGAACGGGCAATTTCAATGCCAAGAAAGTACTTAGGCGCTCCTAAGTCTTTAATGTGAAAAATTGCATGCGGATACTTCTTAAAATCTTCTATGGCAGTCTCATCATTTCCTATAATGAGAATATCATCAACATATATCATCATATAGATGGATGACATACCTTCAATCCACGTGAATAAGGCATAATCATGTTGGGACTGTTGGAAGCTTGCTATTGTAAGAGCGCTTGTAAATTTGGCATACCATTGCCTAGAAGCTTGTTTCAACCCATAAAGGGATTTTAAGAGGTGACACACTTTCTTCTCCCCCTGTCTCCATAATCCCTGAGGAACGTCCATATAAATTTCTTCATCTAAATCTCCATGGATGAAGGCGTTGTGAGCGTCCATCTGGTGTAAGGACTAGTCATGAACAGCTACAACTGTAAAAAATGAACGTATTGTGACGTCTTTGGCGACAGGTGAGAATATTTCGCGATAATTGAACCCTTCCCGCTGAGTGAAGCCTTTGGCAACCAAGCGTGCCTTGAATCTTTCAACAGAGCCATCAGCTCGATATTTGATCTTGTACACCCATTTATAGCCAATTGGTTTATAATTTGGCGGCAATGTGACAAGATCCTAGGTCTTATTGTCAATCAAGGCTTGTAATTCTGCTTCCATGGCCTTCTGCCATCTTGGATCAGCAGATGCTTCATTATAGCTGGTAGGTTCCTTATCCTCTGATAATCTACTGATACAACATCTATGTTCTAATGACAAATTATGGAAGGAAACATAGGATGAAACTAGATATTTGATACTTGGTGAGTTGAGAGCAGAACATACATAATCTTTGGTCCAAGTAGAAGGTCGTGTAGCTCGACCAGAACGTCGTGGAGGATCTACTCTCGGAGGTGAAGATGTTGTTTCCCTGGCTAAAGCAAGAAAGGTTTCTTCCATTTCTTCATTAGCAGAAAAATCTGCAAGTGAATTCCCTGAGACATTTTCTAGAACCTCATCCTCATCAGAAATAGGTTCTGCTATTGAAGGATTCATTTGCACATAATGATTATGAGTAGATACTGCTAAAGGTATATAATCAAGATCCGGATCATCTGACACTAGGCGACAGGGAATGGTCACTGTACCGGATTCTTCATGTGAGAGTGTTTTTTCATTGAAATGAAAAACATTTTCATGAAATAAAACATCTCTACTTACAAAGAATTCCTTTGTAGATAGCTCCATGACTCTATATCCCTTCTAAAGGTTAGGATACCCCATGAATACGCAACGACGTGCACGAGGATCCAGTTTGTCTCGAGGTCCCATTATAGCTGTATAACAAAGACACCCGAAGACTTTGAGGTGTGTCTGCTCTAGTGCCTTGCCAAATAATACTTCAAAAGGTGTCTTCCCATTTAATACCCGAGTAGGCATTCGGTTGATAAGATAAGTTGTTGTAACAACACATTCTCCCCAATATTCATCTAGAATTGCTGCTTGAAATTTTTGAGCTCTAGCAACTTCCAGTAGATGCTTGTGTTTGCGCTCAACTACCCCATTCTATTGTGGGGTGTATATACAAGAGCTTTCATGTTGAATTCCATGAGATGAAAATAATGAGATGCAATCATGGCTAAAGAACTCCCTTCCGTTATCAGTTCGGATCCTTTTAATAGACTGTCCGAATTGATTTTTTGAAAGAGTAATAAATGTCTTCAAATGAGAATAAGCTTGGCCTTTAGATTGCATTAAGAAAATCCATGTTGCACGAGAGCAATCATTTACTATGGTGAGAAAATAACGAGTCCCATCATGATTCGCTATATGATAAGGCCTCCAAATATCCACATGAATCAATGATGAAATTTCATTTGTACGAGTATTCCCTAAAGGAAATGGATTACGTGACTGTTTGGCAAGGGGGCATATGGAGCATTGTGCATAAGGAAAGAAAGTACTATGGCCCATTCTTAAGTGCATAATAAAATTCTTTTCATTGGTAGTCAAATTACACAATGATGTCTTATTGAAAGATGCACTAGAAAAATTGAAATTACTTGGAAAATGTGTCCAGAAATAAAGGCCTTCAAAAAGACTACCCAAGCCCATCAGTCCGCCAGTCGAAAGGGCCTGAAAGAAGCATGTGTCAGCATCAAAGAATACCCGGCATGAATTCTCCTTGCATACTCTTGAGACAGAAATAAGATTAAACTGGAATTCCAGGACATAAAGAATATTCTCAAGTGTAATTTGAGGATTAAGCTTTACTGTTGCTATCACATTCACATGTGTGACATTCCCGTTGGGTAATTGCACGATGACAGGAAAAATTAATGCCTCATTCAGACTTGTAAAAGATCCCTGATCACAAATAATGTGATCGCTAGCACCTGAATCAATAATCCATGCCTTTCTTGAAATCGAATTAATGAGGCAATGTGAGATACCTGAAAAACTTCCTCCTTTGTTTGAGGTTTCCAATTTTTGTAGAGCATGCATCAATTGTTGATATTAACCATAAGAGATAGGTTGGTCAATACTTTGGCCGGTAGGTCCAGTCACTTGATAGGCAGTTGATATTTTTCTCCTTTTCTCCGGGCCTTCCATGTAATTTCCAACAGCTGTAAATCATATGGTTAGAACGTTTGCAATAATCACAAAACATTTTACCCTTTGCCTTAAAATTCGGTTGGAAATTCTTTGATGACGTGGCAAATATCTGGCCGTCCACTCTTTTAGTCGCGGAATCATATCCACCGTCGGATCCATCCACGCCTTCAGGGCCAAGAAGACCGTCTGATCCGCGTGCACGATCTGGCCCGTCCGATCCGCGCCCACGATCTGGCCCATCCAATTCGTGGATTAGATCTCGGCCGTTGATGCCGTCTCTTTTAAAGGAGCAGGCGACATCTCCTCCTCCGAACCCTAATCCGCCTCCAAACCCTAATCCGCCTCTTCTATCTCTCTCTCGATTTAGGGTTTTCGCGAATTCGTCTCTCCGTTCGCCGCGGGCTGCGAGAGCGATACTGTCGCCGTTCCTTGCATGCTCCAGTGACGCGAGACATTGGCTCTCCTCCTGCACAGCCAACTGGTAGATTCGTCCAATCGGAGGGACAGGGTCCATGGCCAGGATCTGTGAACGAAAGGTAAAGTAAGTCTCGTTCAAAATCAGTAAGAAACGCATATCCTTTTCCCTTTCTTTGATTAAACGATATTGATGTAAAGTGGACTCTGGTCCCTCGAGCTTTTCCTCGACGGCTTGATATAGCTAATACGAGTACCTAGAGGGGGGTGAATAGGTATATAAAAAAAATTCTCTTGATGTTTGCACGATATTTAGACAATTGAAGAATTTGCAGTAATTAATAATCAATCGTAAGACTGAGTAAAGGAAAGAGAGAATTGAACACGCGGTTTATAGTGGTTCGGCTTGGTTCAAGCCTACGTCCACTCTTTCTCGCACCGATGTACCAATTGGCTGGATTCCACTATGAACAAAGAGATGTTACAGTGTTGATCTTCCTTGACTTCTCGGTGTAGATGATCTACCACACTCGCTCAAGGTATCACTAAGTATAACCACTCTCTGTGAATACAATTTCGCTCAGACTGTATCGACTAAATAATCACGGTTCTTCAGACTCTGGAATTTTTCTATCGTTCACGTACTTAAAACAACTAGAACGTCTTTCTTTTATACTCCTTTATGCCATCATAGCCGTTGGCACTTACCAAAGGAATTCCTCCAATCTACCCGTTGGACGGAATCAATTAAGAAGATCATCCGAGCTATTTAAGGAACCTGATGATAGCCCATCAATCCTGTTCGCCCATACAATCAGGATCTTGGTTTCCAAGAATGGAACATTCCAAGAATATTTCGTCGACCATCGGATCTTCAATCGATCTTAGATAAGAATCAAAGAATCCGAAATGATTATCCAACCAAGGGATCTTCTCCAGAGAATAGGATCAAATCCTCAACCATATACTTCGGCTTTGGATTTCCTTCGCCACTGGATTGGAAAGACTGTCAGTGAGAATAGTCTTGAGTCTTGAGTCTTGAGTCTGATGAACATAAAGTCTTCAGACTTTAAACTGTCGGTTTCCGAATATCCAGACTTAAACTGATAGAAACGTTTTGTCAGCTTCAAAATATTCTCGAAAGATTTCTCCAACAATCTCCCCTTTTTGATGGTGACAAAACTTTCTTGTAGATTTGAACAACTTTGACCTGCAAAAACATTTCTCAAGCAATATGGCTATCTCATAAAGATTAATAAAACAACCAGACTCTGCATCCACAGCAAATTGGTTAGTCTTTCATGAGTAATACCATATAACAACACTTGATATAAATGCAACCAGTTAAGCATCTAAATCCAAAGCTAATTCAGTCAAATTTAACACCCAAGTTCACTCAAGTCAAACTAAAAAATATAACCACAAATTCAAAGTTTAAAAGATGTTGAAAGTTGTTGGTTCAAATTGGTTCTCCCCCTTTTTGTCATCATTAAAAACGATAGCTTGTTGAAACAAGCTGTGACCATCATAAAGACGATAGCTTGTTGAAACAAGCTGTGACCATCATTTTCCCTTGTTTTAAATTGCTCAGATCCTGCATGAGCGAAAAAAATTTGGCACGGTCGAGTTTGCCGTACATTTCTTTTATATTCTCCCACATCCTTTGAGCATCTTCTGTGGGTGGAAGTCCGGCTGCGACCTCTGGGGAGATGCAGTTGCCAATCTAGGTTCGAACAAGCTAATTGCATTTCCTCCAGTGTCGCGCCAAGCGCTCGTTCGAAGGAACAACGATGGTCCCGTCGATGAATCCATCCTTGTCCTTAGTCACCAGCGCTCGCCGGAATTCCTGCGACCACCTGGAGTAGTTTTCGTGCCCGGTAAGTTGCTGGCTGATTAACTTCAGTTTAGGTTCGTCAGCGGTGGAAACGAACAGGGGGTCGTCAGATTCTGGCCATCCGGTGAAAATCGATCATGGAAACGGCAAAAATCCGGGTGAGAAACTCGGGTAGGGATTCGCTCCCATACCCTGATTCGAACTGGCTCCATGACCCACATCTGTTGGCCCCATATTTGCTCAACCTGACCCGTCAGTCACGCTTGCCCCGCTTATGGTTGGTGGGCTATCGGTGGGTTGGCCAGAGGCCCATGGCCCTTGAACTCCTGGCGATGATGCATTCGGGCTAGGCCCAAACAACCATAGGTTGGGTTGCATCTGAAACAATGGCCACTAGTAAGGATAGCCCATTATTGGTTGGCCTGGAATGGGTTGAACCGAGTAGGGTCGCCCTAGAATTGACTGAGCCAGAGGATTATAACTTTCTTAAATTCGAACAGGTTGTTCGTGAGATCTGGCGGCGTCTCCAGCGGAGATAGTGTCCCGGCTTTTTGTAGTTTGCATGGGATTTTCATCCCGCGAACGCTCATCATAGACTGAAGGTAAGTTATTTGTCATGATAGAAAAAAATACTGAGATGTCAACTTTGTGCAGGATAGACGATCTCAACAGAAGGAACAAAGAGAAGGTATTTGGAGCTCTCAATAGAGGACGAGATAAAAGAAAGGCAGATAAGAGTTTTGAAGATCTCGACGAAGGACGAGATAAAGAAAGCAGAAGCAAATTAGAACTTCATTACTACTCTGATACCATGTAAGAAGATGAAGAAAAGCAGAGAGATTGAAGAACTCGAGAATGGAGAGAATATTTTTATGTATTCTATTGTCTTCAATGAAAATGAATTGATGTACATCTTCAGCAATTATCATACAAGAGTAAGAGTAAACAAGGAAATTAATGATCCTACAAATCAACGTATTCTAGATCTAATCTTAATTGATCAATACAGATCGGATTAGAATCAATCAAATATTCTGTCAAGCTGCATATCTTCCAACAAGGCCAACACCTTGCTGGTGTTTGCAAGTTCGATGAATAACGGATGCGACGAGTCGAACCGGTGTGGGAAGAGATTCAAAGATGTTATGTAAAAAATAGACGTTTGGAGACAATGTGTTGACACATATATTTTGATGATTCGTTTAATTATTCATTATATAAAAAAATTGGGGATCAACCTCGACCCCTAACAAAAATTGGGGATCAACGCAAGTGAAGCAAAATTCGGCCAAGCCCATGGAGCGCGCATGGCAGAAAATCACGAGGAGAAGGGGCTTATTGAGCTATAATTAAGTGAAATCAGCCTATTAGAGTTTGATTAGTGAAAGGCCTTGGACCCAAAGTGTGCTTAAAATCTGCTGAAGGTTATACAGATGTCGACTGTACATACCATTCTGTACACAAGATTTAATTAATATTCTTCTTTTTTTCTTTTTGGTCAGAAAATTAATATTCTTCGTGCATTTTAGGCCCTGTTTGGTAACCATCCAAACAGGGCCAAATTCTGATTCTTTGTTCCCGCAATCGCCGGCCTAGAATTGCGTTTGGTAAAATTTTTGTTCCTGAAACAAATTGGGAATAGAATCAAGAACCAAAAAAAGTTGGTTCTTGTTCTAGGAACGAATTTGAGAATCAAAATCAAGAAATTTTCTTCTTCCCTTCGGCCATCTCGTGACCGTCGTCCATCACCGCTCGCCACCGTCCGCCGTTCGCCGCGGCCGTCCATCGTCGCCGCCGGCTGTCGATCCGGCGAGCTCATCGGAGGCTCGCCAGACCAGGGCGAGGTCCGGCGAGGCTCGACCTCCCTAGATCTGGCGAGGCCGTGCCTCGCCGGCCGCGGGCCTCGCCGGGGTTGGGCGAGGCCCGCCCGGCCACCGGCGAGGCTCGGCCTCGCCGGAGCTGGGCAGGGGCTGGGCAAGCCTCTCGACGCCCAGCCCCACTGATGGTCAGGCCGGCCTCGTCAGGCAAGGCCAGCCTGGCCACCGGCGAGGCTCGGCCTCGCTAGAGGTGAGCCTCGCCCAGCTGCCGGCGAGGCTCGGCCGACAAGGGCCGGCGACGCTCCGGTGAGGTTGCCGGTCCTCGTTTGGCCGGTCGCCGGTCCGGCGACTGGCAAGAAGAAGAAGAAGAAGATGAGAAAAAGAAAAGAAAAAAGGAAAAAAAAGAAAAAAGAAAAGAAAAAAAGGAAAATGAAAAGGAAAATGAAAAGAAAAAAATGAAAAAATGAAAAGAAAAAAAAAAGGAAAAAAGTAAAAAAATTATTTAAAAATTAAAAGAAATTAATTTGGAACAGAATTAATGAACACGGTACCAAACGCAATTCTATTCAAGAATCGAAATTTTGGACGCTTCCAAATGGCTTAAAATGCTTAGAATCAGTTCCCAGGAACAGAATCAAAAAGAATAAGTTCTGATCAGAATCTACTCCCGGGAACAGAATCGTTACCAAACGTGCCCTTAGCATTTCGCTTGTTCTTTCCAATCCACTGGGCCAGGCCGGGCCGGTCCTGCCCCATGTTCTCTATCAGCTGGTAGCGTCGGGGTGGGCCTGAGGTCAATGGAAGTTTAGGTTCGTCACAGTGCATAAATTGGCATCTTTGTTCTTGTGCCGTACGTTGACCGGCTTTCGACTTTTGAGCAGACCAATCCCAATCTTTTCCGTCTTTGACACGCCCCATTTTTGTGGTCGCGACGCCCCAAATCACTCGCCTCCACACAATTGAGTTCGTAGTCGGAGATTTTTCCTTCTCCCATTGTTGGGAAAGAAACAGGGCAACACAAACCATTCCTCGCTCGTTATCTTCCCTTCTTCTGCATCTCAACACTGAAACACTCGACTTGCTTGCTCAATTCCTGCTCTCTACCATTGCATAACCGATGCTCAAAAATCGAGTCTTTGTTATATATCTTCTTCTCCTTCTACTACTATTACATCATTCTTTTAGCATCACCATCGAAAATAATCAGTGCACCAAGTGGGGATCTTTGAATTTTGACCCATCATTGTCGATGATGACGACACCAGTTTTGCACCTTCTCCAGATATTCCTTTACGAGCTTTTCTAGGATGGTTCGCAACCGTTGAGTTCTTGACTTTTTTCCGATACTCTGTTGCTGATAAACGCTAGCCGATCGACTTTGATTATAATTTCGCAGTGCATTATTGCCTCCAACTTACAGCGCCTTGACTTTTCAGCGGGCCATTACCAAGTCTCATACGCCTCTGTCGTCGGAGACTGCTCCTCTCATCTTCATCTTTCTTTCCGTCTCCACACTAAATCCTCTGATTTCGCTCAGTTGATTCGTGCTCTCTCCCATTGCATAAGCCATGCACGAAGATCAACTACTTCTTGCTCTTTTTCTTCTACTTCTATCTCAATCTTTTAGTATCACCGTAGGAGATAATCGGTGCACCACCTCTTGTGGTGAGATCGCAAACATAAGCTATCCATTTCAACTGAGGGGTGATCCGAAGATCTGCGGCAACCCTAACTATGAGTTAGCCTGCATAAATAACCGCACTGTTCTTTATATTGACTCGGCAAAGTATCATGTACGTTCCATCAACTACACCAACTACACGATTCGGGTTGCTGACTTCAGGCTGCAAAGGGACAACTGCTCATCTCTTCCTCTACTGTCTTTGTCGCAACACAGCTTCAGGCTCCAACCATATTCATATGAATACGAGTTCTATGGTCAAGAGTTATCCAAGACTGTTTCGATCGTGAACTGCCAAAAGGCTGTTGCTTCTCAATTTTACTTTGATGCTTCGCCCTGCCTTGATGGAGTTGAATTATCAAATTTTTCTAGTACAAGAGGGCGATTGTACGCCATGGTCAATGCGAATGTCTCAAACGTGGAAATCGCATGCACTATAGAGCTTATGGCAATTATACCTTGGTGGGTTGATGGCGATGATCTTCGTTCCTATGCCCAAATCCACGAACAGATGGTTTATGGATTTGAACTTTCATGGCTTCCTATTGCCGCTGAGATGCATTGCAAACATCATTATGATTGGTACATCAGCAGCAAGCACAAGCACCAAATTCAGTGTGGACCCAAAAGTAAGAACTTTTAATTTTGTTCAGTTTTCTCAAATAAATGAAACTTTGTGAGGACATACCTGTTCAAAACCTGTAAATTTTCATCTACACGTAAAATTAGGCTCTAGTCATCTGTATATTTTTTCAGAGTCCCTGTGATTTGAAAATGCTCGCTAAGATCAAGTAGTTTGTTAAATGCTGTTGTGGCTTTTTTTTTTCTCACGTGTAACAATAAATAAATTTTCATTCATTTGCTTATTTCTTTAATTTAAATTCTGCCAACAAATTTGAATAGTTTGAAGCAACATTCTCAGTGCTTGATCATGACCTAGACAAGTGTCGTGGGCATATGGCTCGGTGGCGAGGACGGTAGGGTGGGGATGCCCAAGTCCGGGGACCAAACCCCGGCAGAAGCAGAGCATAAAACGGTGTACTCTGAAAAAATTGTCTTCCAATTGTCACAAATCAATCTCTTTTGCAGGAAATATTTTCGTCGATGTCCTCCGGTATATCGCCTATTTTGGTTTTCCCCTTACGTACTATGGCATCGGTAACGTTGCTTTAATCCTCTCATTATTGATTTAATTTTTCCAATTGACGACAATTTAACACACCTCCAATTCTCTTGCGTTTCTGCCAAAACACAGTGGGATCCGTGGTTGTGAAATTCATCTTGGGAGCCCCATGTGTGATGATCTTGCTTATCTGCAAATGGAGGAGAAGACACTTAGCAATGGATCAAAACGTTGAAGAATTTTTGCAATCTAACAATAACTTCTTACCAATAAGGTACTCTTACTCAGACATTAAGAAAATCACAAACGGCCTCAAGAACAAACTAGGCGAGGGAGGGTATGGTTCTGTGTTCAAAGGAAGACTCCGCAGTGGCCATGAGGTGGCAGTAAAGATTCTAAAGAAGGGGAAAGCGAATGGGCAAGACTTCATCAGCGAATTAGCTAACATAGGAAGAATTTATCATGTTAATGTAGTTGGACTGATTGGTTTTTGCTTTGAGGGCTCGAAACAAGCACTTGTCTACGATTTCATGCTCAATGGATCTTTGGATAAGCACATTTTCTCACAAGATCAAGGGATTTCTCTTGATTGTAAGGAAGTGTACAAGATTGCTCTTGGAGTGGCTAGAGGGATTGGGTATCTTCATCGAGGATGCGATGTGCAAATTCTACACTTTGATATTAAGCCTCATAATATTCTTTTGGACAAGGATTTCACCCCAAAAGTTTCTGACTTTGGGCTCGCTAGATTGTACCCCACTGATTACAACATTGTGTCTCTAACTTCTGCAAGAGGGACCCTCGGGTACATGGCTCCGGAGCTTGTCTTCAAGAACCTTGGAGGCGTCTCTTACAAAGCTGATGTCTATAGTTTTGGAAAATTATTGATGGAAATGGCTAGTAGGAGAAAGAATGGGGACATGATGTCAAAGTATTCTAGTCAGATTTACTTTCCTTTGTGGGTTCATAATCAACTTAGCGAAGGACTAGAATTTCCGATGGAAGAAGTTAGTGAGGAGGAGAGGAGAACCATAAAGAAGATGATAATAGTTGCTCTTTGGTGCATACAATGGAATCCTAGCGACCGCCCTTCGATGCGCAAAGTCTTAGAAATGCTAGAAGGAGAAATAGATAGTTTACAAATATCTCCCAAGCCACTCTTTTATCCAACAGAACTGTCAAGACCAGATGATGGAACTTTGGATACTATGGCTAGTCCATCAATTAGTGCAATAACTTGCGAAAGTTCTCCTCTTGAGTATACTAGTACTGATATTATACAAGTATAGAGGTGTATCAAAATCATTTGATCCCATCACATGTGTGGCAAATTGAAACATGGTATTGATGTTTCATGTGTAGCTCCCCTTTCTTGGCCATCGTCATATTGTAGATGTCTATAACTATATTTATGGATCTTAATTAGGCCGGATTTATCCTTTAGCAATATCATATTAAAAATGTCATTGGATGTAATTTGGATTCTCGGATCCAACATAAAATCTGATGACATTTGGCATAGTTCTATGAGGAGTGAGTTTGGGTTTTGAAGTCTTTGCTTAAAAATCTGCTAGCATCCAACCCACTATACGCATGGCTTCACAGCACTCCATTGATCCCCATGTACGCGCTGCTTCATGGTGTACCAATTATCACTACGAATAATGTCAGAAAATGGCGGACAAAGAGAGATAATAGACAACTTTGACTTAAGGGCGAGGGAGTGCGAGATAGTTAACTAAACAATAAATAGTAGAGACTTTTATAGATTGCGTAAAAGTTGAATAAAAGAATATTGTGAGATATCAAAAGATGATCTCTCCCTTAATAAAGATAATGCATGCGATTAATTAAATTCTTATTCTATTTATTAGGTTGCTAAAGTTATTTTACTGGTAAATGTGCACTTAGAAAATGATATTAGTTTTCCTTTTAAGATTCATTGTCTAAGGCTATTGCATCAAGACTAAATTTTATTCAAGGGGGAAGATATGTCATCTTTATTAAAATTAGGTTTGAGTATTTTGCTCAAGTTTAAATCCATTTCAAGTGCAAATAAGTATTTTCGTGTTCAGTTTTCAAGATCGCGTTAACTATTCCAAACATTTCCTATTATCATTTTTAAGCAGCACAACACTCTTTCTATCAAAATGAATAAATTAAAAATAATTGAGGGCAAACAAAGTCCCAATTTAAGCATGTATGTGAAATTTTACGATTTTTGTGAATTTAATTTTGTCACTTTTAAGGTAGAGCTTTTTCGGCCGATGAATGTGCTCCTTTTCCCGAAGCCAAATAATCATTTGGGTTTCGTGAAAGTATTGGTCCAATAGTCATATAACTTCATTTTGTATTTTTTAATTAACAAGGAAAAAAATTATAAAATAGCGAGTTTCATCATTTACAATCTCTGTTTTTTTTTTTTTTTTTTTTCGGGGGGAGGGGGGCAAGATACAATTTCTCTGTTTTTGGCCTCCAAAATTTGCAAAGAACATTTATAACAGGTTCTTTAATTTGGGATAAAATGACAAATAATGATAATTTTAGGGGACCAAATCCAAAATAATGGAAAGATGCGTCCATGGATGCAAAAAATCACCTGGCTAGTGTTTCACGGCACTCCATCGAGCATCACATTTCCAGTCTGATTTCTGTTCTCGTTTATCGTTCTCTGTCGTCATCTTATTGAGGTCTCTCCCCTTTTACAAATTCCATCTCCCCTCCCTTTTATTGTGCAATAATTTCCAGAATCGCAGTCAAAATCGACACTTGCGTGGGGATGCCAGTGGAGCCATGGGCGCATCCCACGAACCAGCATGCCGCCAGATGGATCTCCAGCGAGGCTCGCCCCACGAGCTTTCACCCCAGCTGCCTGAATGCTCCTGTGAGCGGCTCGATCCCTAGCTTCATCAACCTTAACCAAAGCGGCGGCGAGAACCTGCACGTCCAAGTCGCTCCAGTGAATGCTTCCGCACCTGTTTGGTAGGAGTGAGGACTATCGAAGTGTGTTTCACGTTTGAGGTTATAGTTTGGTTGATGATTAAGGCTTTTAAGAATTGTGTCAATGAGGCTAACACCTTGCTGGTGTTTGCAAGTCTAATGAACAAGATATGCAACAAGTTCAACTGGTGTGGGAAGAGATAATAAAAAAGTGTGGAGATAATATGTTGACATCTATATTTTGACGATCCATTTAATTATTCATTATATAGAAAAATTGGGGATCAAATCTCAACTCCTAAAAAAAAAAATCTTTTTGAAAAATTGAATGTAGTTTTTAGGAGCATTTCACATTAATAGATGATCAAAAAATTGCATTCAATTAGACTAGCCATGTATAAAAGTTTCTGAACTTAATTGGATTAAATAAACTACGCCCGCAAGTGAAGCAAAATTCGGCCAAGCCCGTGGAGCGCCCATGCCAGAAAATCACGAGGAGAAGGGGCTTATTGAGCTATGATTAAGTGAAATCAGCCCATTAGAGTTTGATTAGTGAAAGGCCTTGGACCCAGAGTGTGCTTAAGATCTGCTGAAGGTTATACAGATGTCGACTGTACATACCATTCTGTACACAAGATTTAATTAATATTCTTCTTTTTTCTTTTTGGTCAGAAAATTAATATTCTTCGTGCATTTAGCATTTCGCTTGTTCTTTCCAATCCACTGGGCCAGGCCAGGCCGGTTCCGGCCCATGTTCTCTCCCAGCTGGTAGCGTCGGGGTGGGCCTGAGGTCGATGGAAGTTTAGGTTCGTCACAGTGCATAAATTGGCATCTTTGTTCTTGTGCCGTACGTTGACCGGCTTTCGACTTTTGAGCGGACCGATCCCACTCTTTTCCGTCTCTGACACGTCCCATTTTTGTGGTCGCTACACCTCAAATCACTCGCCTCCACATAATTGAGTTCGTAGTCGGAGATTTTTTCTTCTCCTATTGTTACTTCAAGAAAGAAACAGGGCAATACAAACCATTCCTCGCTCGTTATCTTCCCTTCTTTTGCATCTCAATACTGAAATGCTCGACTTGCTTGCCCAATTTTTGCTCTGCCATTGCATAACCATGCTCAAAGATCGAGTATTTGTTATATATCTTCTTCTTCTCCTCCTACTACTATTACATTAGTTGTTTAGCATCGCCATAAAAAAAATAAATAAATAGTGCACCAACTCTTGCGAGGAGATTTCGAATATAAACTACCCATTTCGACTAAAGGGCGATCCAAAGGACTGTGGTGACCATCACTTTGAGCTAGCCTACATAAACAACCACACCATTCTCGATTTGTATCCAGGCAAGTACTATGTACGATACATTAGCTATGCAAACTACACAATTAGGATTGCTGATGTCGTGCTGCAAGACGGAAATTGCTCATCATTTCCTCGCCGCTCTTTGTCGTGCGCCCCTCCAGCTATGAATGGAAGCGGTATGCATGCTTGAGTCTACCGCACAGGGGTTACACGTCATCCACGACTGTCACAATCTTGGACTGCACGAAGGCCATTGATTCTCTGCTTTACGTCGACACTTCATCATGCTTTGATGGGGTCGAACTTTCGAATTTCTCCAGTACAAGAGGGTGAGTATACGCCATGATCAATGCGAGTGTCTCGTCTGTGGAAACTGCATGCACTATAAAGCATATGGCAATGAAACCACGGTGGGTTAATCGTAGTGATCTTCGTTCCTATGCACAAATTCATGAACAAATGTCTTATGGATTTGAGCTTTCATGGCTTCAAAAAGCCTGTAAGACGTAATTCAAAGGTTGTTGGGGGGTGCAGCATCAATGCTACAAACCAAATTTATTGCAGTGAAAGTAAGTACTTATGATTTGAACAGTTTTCTCAACAAATATATTTGGCTGTGAATTTTTATCTAAATATAAAATTGAGCTCAATCATTTGTATATCTTTTCAGAGCTCAGGCAATTTAAAAATGGCCATTAAGGTCAATTAATTAGATAAATGTTGTTGTGGTTTTTATAAGTATAATAATGAACACTTTTTCATTTGTTTATTTATTTATTTATTTATTTATTTCATATTCTGCTGGCAAATCTTAATGAATTGAACCAATACACTCATTGCTTGATTATGGTAAATAGGTATCTTTTAAATTTTTTCAGCTTTCACTTGTCACATATTCAATCTCCCTTTTAGGAAATTATATCCTCTTTCTTATCGGCGAGAGTATCATGGTGCTCGCCACCTATGGCATCGGTAACATTACTACAATCTTCTCATTGTGAAATTGATTTAATATTTCTAGAAGCAAACATTTAACATACCCACAAATTGGTTGTCATAAAAATTACACATCCTCAATTCTCTTGCGTTTTCACCAAAATACAGGGGGACTCATAGTTGTGAAATTCATCTTGGGAGCCCCATGTGTGATGATGTTGCTTATACACAAATGGAGGAGAAGACACTTAGCAACGGATCAAAATGTTGAAGAATTTTTGCAATCTAATAATTTCTTGCCGATAAGGTACTCTTACTCAAACATCAAAAAAATCACATGCGGTCTTAAGGACAAACTTGGCGAAGGAGGGTATGGTTCTGTGTTCAAAGGAAGACTTAGAAGCGGTCATGATGTTGCAGTGAAGATCCTAAAGATGGGAAAAGCGAACAGGCAAGACTTCATTAGTGAAGTGGCTACTATTGGAAGAATTCATCATGTGAATGTGGTTGGACTCATTGGTTTTTTGCTTCAAAGGCTCCAAACAAGCTCTTGTTTGCGATTTCATGCACAATGGATCTTTGGATAAGCACATTTTCTCACAAGGACAAGGGAATTCTCTTGGTTGCAAAGAAATGTACGAGATTGCTCTTGGAGTGGCTAGAGGGATTGAGTATCTTCATCGAGGATGTAATGTACAAATTCTACACTCCGATATTAAGCCTCACAACATTCTTCTTGATAGGGATTTAACTCCAAAAGTTTCTGATTTTGGGCTTGCGAGATTGTATCCTACGGAGTACAACACTATATCTCTAACCACTGTGAGAGGAACCTTGAGATACATGGCTCCGGAGCTAGTCTACAAAAACCTTGGGGGCATCTCTTACAAAGCCAATGTTTATAGTTTTGGCAAATTGTTGATGGAAATGGCTAGTAGGAGGAAGAATGCAGATGCACTTACAGAGTATTCCGGTGGAATTTACTTTCCTTTATGGGTTCATGACCAACTTAGTAAAGGATCAAATGTTCCAATGGAAGAAGTTAGCGAGAAGGATAAGACAATAGTAAAGAAGATGATAATAGTTGCTTTTTAGTGCATACAATTGAATCCTAGTGATCGCCCTTTGATGTGTAAAGTCTTGAAAATGCTCGAAGGAGAAGCAAATGATCTACAAGTACCTCCCAAGCCACTCTTTTATCCAACGGAAATGTCAACAAGGGATGATGAAACTTGGACAGACAAAGACAATGATATTATATCCACTTCATCAACTAGTGCAACAGCTTATAAAGCTTCTCAACATTAGCATATAGGTACTAGTATAAGACAAGCATAGATAAATATTAATAGCACATAATCTGGTCACATATGTGACAAATAGAAATGGATTGTATTGATGATGTAGGTCTCCTTTCATAGCCATTAATAGATTGTATATGTTTATGACTATGTTTATGAATCTTAATTTCGACCGTATTTCAGCGTAGTCCGACGAGAAATGAGTTTAGATTTCGTAGTCTTTTTTACAAAAGCCCAACTGACATATAACTCGTGCTAGATTTGGCTTCATGGCAATCCAGCAATGTACGTACGGGTCACTTCATGGCACACCAATTGTCGCAACGCATAATGTTGATAAATGATGAATGGGGAGAGATGATAAAATTTTAGTAAAGATGATAAATAAAAACTTCGGTCTAATGGAGGGCGCGTACGAGGCGGTTAACTACACAATAGATGGCAAGGACTTTAAATTCATGTTTCTTTCATGAGGCTGCTAAGGTTATTTAGTGGCAAGTGAAGTTATCTGTTGATTGATAAGGGAAGAAGAGAGCATAGATTGGCGAGTTGCATCACTTACAATTTCTCTACTTTTGGACCCAAAAATTCCGAGATAACAATAGAAAGATCCCTCGCTATTGCAGTCCTAATCAACACTTGCGTGAGAGAAGAAGGTAGAGACATATTTGAGGAAGAAGGCGGTGAGTGGTGGAGGCGAATCGGCAGCGGCGTGGTGCGACACATGCGTGATGGGACCACTATGGAGCTGCGAGTGCATCCTGCAAACCAACACGCTGCCGCATGGGAAGCTGGCGAGGCTCGCCATATGACCTTTCACTCCATCCACTTGAATGCCACAATGAGCGGCCTAGTCCCTGGCTTCGTCAACCTCAACCAAAGCGGCAACGAGAACCCATCCATCCACGTCGCTTTGTGAATGCTTCTACACAGTTTGACAGGAGTGAGGATTATCACAGCCTCAAATTCACGTTTGAAGTTATATTCTGGTTGATGATTAGGCTTTTATGAATGTAGTAGTTGAGGCCAATGCTTTGTTGGATGCATTGAACAGGTGTGAGGAGGTTCGAAGATGCTATGCAAAAAGCAAAGGTGCTCGCGGACAATGTCCGGCATCACTGTGAGTTTTCTCTGCACATTTTCTCGCCAAACATGTCTATATAAACAAATAGAAACATTTTGGATTTATTTATTTATTTATTTATTTATTTATTTATTTATGGTAAAGGTAATGATATATTGAGCAAAGAACCAATAATTACAGAAGATTAGACACCACAAAACTTTCACTCAAAGAGACACATCGTCAAAAGGAGTGAAAGGGTGCCTAATGCAAAATAACACCGCACAGTGGTCAAAGCAAGCAGGCCAACACAGACGGCCGAAAACAAAGACAAGACAACCACGCAGGGCCGGGGAAACAAAGAGAACAACACCAACCAAGGAACAACAACAAGGAGGACCCGAAGATCCGAGGCAAGGCTGCCGAGGAAGGTGCAAAAAACAGGGAGGCAGCCGCAAGACACCCTAAAGGAGATACTAGGCGGTCGGTGTAGGAGAAGAGAAAATAGAAGGGTCAAGTCCCCAATTCCGTTGAAGCCTTCTATTTCTCGGGCAATCTTCGACACTTCTAAAGGTTAAGGCTTTGTCTTTGACCACTTTAATGAGATGCTTCTTGACAGCCACGGGTACCACTGGATGACCTCTGAAGAGAATGTCATTCCTATATCTCCAAATAAGGTGGCAGAGCGCAGCAAAAGAGAAGCGCCCTATAGCATGATAGAAGTCCTTACCTGATAGTAATTTATCACCCACTGAATATTTTCCACCCAAGACCCGTTTCTCCACGGGAGATTGGACTTGGCCGCCCAAAAATGAGCCATACTTGAAGTAATACCGCAGCCAAAGAAGAGATGGTTAATAGAATCCAGCGTGAGCTTGTAGAAGGCACAAACTTCCCTCCCAATCCTCCCATGGGACATAAGAAAAGCTTGTGTCGAAAGATGGTTCTTAATGATCAGCCATAGATTGAATTGGTACCTTGGAGTGATAGCTTTGTTCCATATAAAGGATGACCAGTCCACTCTCACTTTCCTCTTTCTGAAAAAATGCCATGCAGAAGCCATCGAGAAGAGACCAGACGGATTGACACTCCACACGAATCTATCTAGAACCTTAGGGAGAAGAATAGGGAGCTGGCCTCACGAGTCCATCACCATCCTAAAGGCTCGACTTGGCTTAGAGAAAAGGTCTGCAACGGCTGCACACCTAGGAAGCCCCGACTCTAAGATAGTTTGCTCCAAGCAAATCAGATCCAACGGCCCACTCTGGTGCCAATGATCAAAACAGAGGGAGATCGTCTGCCCATCACCAATCCTCTAGCGGAAATTGAGTTGAACCTAGGGTCTCAGGTGTAGGATCCTCCTCCAAGCCCAAGAGCAGCAGGTTAGAGCCTTAACCATCCAGAAGTTCTTCCCTCTCAGAAAAGTAGAGTGAATCCACTTGCACCACAAGGACTCTTTGTCAATGAAGAGGGTCCAAATATGTTTAAGCATGGCCACTTTGTTGTACTCTCGTAGTCTACGAATCCCAAGACCACCTTCCTCCCTGGGGAGACACACATCCTCCCAGGATACCTTGACACCTCCCTTACTAAGGCTAGGCCCATTCCATAGGAACTGTCTAAGAATTTGCTCTATACGATCTAAGACTGCAACAACAATAATAAACACACTGGCCCAATAAGCCTGAATCGCATGGAGCACTGATCTCATAAGTTGAACTCTTTCGACAAATGAGAGAAAGCGATGAGTCTAGGATTGCACCATTGCCGTAATGCGATCAACCAAGACAACGCAATCCGCCTTGCCGAGCCTCGAGGAGATGATAGGGGCACCTAGATAGCGCACCGGTAGCTTTCCTTCAACAAATCCAAGGGCATCTTTGATCTGAGTCCTCAATTCATCCAAGCCACCCTCAAGGAATACCTCACTTTTTCTATTGTTCGGTATCAAACCACTCCAAGCCGAGAATGTATCAAGCCCGTCTTTAAGAAGCCCGACGGAGGCCATATCCACTCGGCAAAATAGAAACACATCATCTACAAAGAATAGATGAGATAATCGAGTGGCCTTGCACCTCCAGGAGAAGTTGAAGCCAGGTAGCTCCACACGGGAAGTGAGGATACCCAAGAAGACTTCCATCACCAAGATAAAACAGATAAGGGCACATAGGGTCCCCTTGTTGAAGGCCACGGCTGCTAGGGAAGAATCCATAGAGATCTCCATTCAATGAAATAGAAAACATAGGTGTGCGCACAAATACCATGATAAGCCGAATGAAGTGGTCCGGGAAGTGAAAAGCCCGGAAAACCATCTCAAGGAAGTCCCGATCTACCGTGTCATACGCTTTCTGAAAGTCTACCTTCACAGCACATTTGGGGGTATACGGCTGACGATGAAACCCTACAAACAACTCCTGGGCTAGAAGAATATTATCCTTGATCCAGCGACCCTTAACGAAGGCGTTTTGAGAAGGGCTAATGGTATCCTGAAGAATAGTTGCGACACGATTGGCTAAGACTTGGTAAAAACATTTGTAGATCGTGTTGCAGCAAGCAATAGGTCTATAATCATTTACCGAGGTGGCATTAGGCACCTTGGGAATTAACACCAGGATGGTGGTATTAATCTCTCTCAAAAGTCTCCTCGTGACAAAGAAGTCCTTCGTTGCATCCATGACCAATGACCAAACAAGGTCCAAGTTACTCTTGAAGAACTCAACACCATACCAATCTGGCCCCGGAGCCTTTCCTCTGGCTAGAGAGAACAAGGTATCCTGAATCTCCATCTGCAAGAATGGACGGGTGAGCGAAGCAACTTGAGCCTTAGAGAGCGGACACCGGATAGCTCGCTATAAGTCCTCCAAGGCCAGCCTAGGAGGGAGAGATCGTGAGGCAAACAGCTCTTTGAAGTGAGAAACAAATGTCTCTTGAACAAGGTTCGGCTCGCTGACAAGATTTCCATTTCTGTCAAGGACCGAGATGATTCTATTCTTCAGCTGCCTCGTAGTCATTGAATAGTGAAAGTACTTGGTGTTCTTGTCACCATTCTCCAGCTAGCGGATCTTGGATTTCTGTCTAAAGAAGGCCTCCTCTTGATTCCTCAACTCCACAAAGGATTTACGGTGCCCCTTCTCTAGCTCCGCCGAGAGGATGTTGGTCAGATCCTGCTGTAGGTCCTCTTGTGCTAACCTTAGAGCATTCTTGGATTGGGCAACCCTCTCAGACAAGTTAGAGAATAAGTCTCTATTCAGCTGCTTGAGTCATCTCTTCAAGGCTTTTAATTTGGTAACCAATTTGAAAATGGGAACACCTTCCCCCGAAGCCTCCCACACATGAGTGACAATGTCATGAAATGAAGGGTACTCCATCCATAAATTAAAGAACTTGAAAGGCTTCTTTCGCAAAACCGGTTGAATCACATTGACCAACATCGGAGAGTGGTCAGAAATACTAGGTGTCAAAAAGGATGCTTCAGAGTAAGAGAAATGCAAACTCCAAAGAGCTTTAACCAACACCCGGTCAACCTTTCTCGCTTTCCGGTTGGCCCTCGAAGACGTCGACCAGGTAAACCGAAGGCCCACATATCTCAAATCCTCAAGCTCCGACCGATGCAAGCAATGATTAAATTCCTCAAAGGAGGGAGGCCAAGCATTAGTACCGCCAAATCTATCAGAGGGGTCTCTAATAGCGTTGAAGTCACCAGCAACCATCCATGGAAGGTCGTAGATGCAAGAGCTCATCCTGATCAAGTCCGCCCATAAGGGCCTTCTAGAAACAAAAGAGTGCTATGCGTAGACAACTGAGGTGGAGCAACAAATACCTGACAACAGAAGCCTAACTTTGCCATGGATGACTTGATCATTGGAAACTCGGCTTTTGAATGCTGTCAAAGTAAATATTCAAATCAAAGAGTTCGGCACCTTGTTCTTCATTGACGTTCATTTGGGAATCCGTTCCATTGCAGTCACCACCTCAGAACTAACATCCACGCTTCATAATCTGTGTACTCAATCTGCGAATCGGTGTACTTTTTGGGTGATGGAGAGTTAGGGAATCATGGCTAGTGAGTTTGCACTGACTGAGCAAATTCAACTTTCAGGCGACATCTAATTGTACTTTGGCTAGTATCCAAACCCATAATACTATTTGCTCTTTCAAAAACATCTTCTATCCACACAAGATTTCGTCAATTCAATTTTTGAGTAAATGCCATGGATTCATTTGCGATCGAAATTTCCGCTTTAGATTCTTTAGATCTCATCACGGGGACATAGAGAAGTCCTGTGCTTAAGGGAGCAGCTGACATTGCTACGTCCACAAAGAATCATAATTATTAGCCAATGATTGAAGTTTAAATGGTCAACAGAAAATGTCACTAGATCATTTGGGTGAGGAAGAGGAACTATTCTTAATCTGATATTAAGTAAGGGCGCGCATGTTTTTATTTCTGTTCCTTTTCTTTCTGGGAACAAATAAAAGTGTTTCTCATTCCGGGGAACAGTTTTGAACAAAAGAATGCGTTTGGTAACGTTTGTTCCGAGAATAAAAAATGAATAGAAACACGTTTGGTAAATTTTATTATTTTTTTGTTTCTTTTAATTTTTTAATTATTTTATTTTATTTTCCATTTTTTCCTTTCTTTTTTATTTTTTTCTTCTTTCGACCGATTGCCGGCCTCCGGCGACTAATCGATGGGACCGGCAGCCTCACCCGACCATGGCGAGGCTCACGGCCCCCGGCGAGGCCGAGCCTCGCCGTGGTTGGGCGTGGCTCGGCCTCGCCGGATCCGGGCGAGCCCGAGCTCGCCCACCCAAGGCGAGGCGAGGCGTCGCCGGCGCGGGTGAGGCCGAGCCTCGCCGCTCTGCCGTCGGAGCCGAGCACCTACGCCTGCGACGCCGACCAAGATCTCGCCTATCGCTACTCCTCGCGACGCCATCGCTCGCTGCCACTCCGCTTGCAGATCCGTGCCCCCCGCAGCAGCCTCCTCCGCAGATGCTACCGTCGCGCCGACAGTTGCACCGCCCTGAAGCCCGCAACTCAACGCCGTCCCGATCTCACCACGCGATTCGCGACGCCGTCTGCCAGTCTTTGCCCGCATCGCCCCGTGTCGATCCTGAAGCCTCTAGTGCCGCGCCGCCGTCGCACCGTCCTCTAGAGCCCCTCGCCGAAACCCTAGCCGAAGATCTCCCCTCAAGCGAGGCCGAGCCTCGCCTTGGCTAGGCGAGCTCGGCCTCACTGGCGTGGGCGAGGCTCGGCCTCGCTGCTCGAGAAGGGGACGAACGAACGAACGAAGGAGAAGGGAGAGCACGAACGAACGAGCGAAAGTGTTCCGGTTTTGTTTTTTGTTCTTTTGATTTTTGTTCCTTTTAGGCGTTGAAGAAGTGTTTCTGAATTCCAGAAGTAAAAATTTTTTGTTTCTTTTTTTTGTTCCTATTTTGTTCCGGGAACAAAAAAACAAAAAAGTGTTCCAGAAACACTTTTTAGGAACGTTTCCATGCAGCCCCTAAGATACTGGAATACTATATATATGACGTGTCAAGATATTGGATCTGAGAAAAAATAAAATAGATCTCGGAATTCACTCCCAAATTAAATTAAAAAGAAACTGCAAGTAGGCAAGGCTCAAAGAATCACTTACACATTCATAAAATGGAGCTTTCTCGTCGGGTAATACTTGTTGTTGGGCATCAACAAGTATACTATTTTTAGCTCATTCACAAGTACGAACCAAAAAATATGCAATTAAAGTATTGACAAGGGTCAAAGATATTGTTAATAGAAATCCTACATTTATTTTGCCTAACAAAAAGATGTTTAAATTGCAGATATCTTAAATTTCTATTTCCTTTTTTTATCTGATTTATATATTTATTTATTTTAATTTAACAGATGTAACCTATCATGAAGGCCGCACCATTACTCTCATTTAAAGGAGTAACGTTGCTGTCATCTTTTCATTTTCTAAAGTCAATTTTGTTAGCAGTCAAATAGAGTTGTTAGTGTTTACTTTAAAAAAAAAAAAAAATAGAGTTGTTAGTGCCAAGCCGTGTGGGTGCTATCCAAGTAGGAAGACATTGTGCACAGGAGGAAGTTTCATGAAGACTGTTTTGTGGAAATTTTATGGCACTAAGAATTTCCCACGCCAATTAACACCACAAGAAGAATTTCCCACACCAATTAACCCCACAAGACCCATCACTTCAACTAAATTGCAAGATGAGGATGTTGATTATTTGTTACATTTTCAAGACAATATGCGATCTTTACATGGGCAACGGGCTTGAAATGTACCAGGATGAATGGAACGGCATAAATCACCATACATCTAAATAAGAATTCAAAATTAGAAAAGTTGGGATTCGTATTTATAAAACAATAAACATGGGACAAATTATTATTCTACTAACATTTTCTTTTAACATCTTCAATATGAAAAGAAATTTTATGTTCAAGCCAAATGCGTCATGTGGGTCTCCAACCAAAAGTAAAAGTCAAGTAGATCTTGTTTTAGAATCTGCGCAAGGTTATCCAAATATCGACTCTACGCATCACGCAGTACACAAGATTCAACAAATATTCTTCATGCATTTAGCATTTTGCTTGTTTTCTTCCCAACCAACCAACCACTATCCACTGGGCCTGGCATGGCCCGGCCCGGCCCGGCCCGGGTCCACTCTGAGCTTGCTGCCCCAGTGGGACCGGGCCGGTTCGACATGGATTGGAGTTTGGGTTCGTCGCGGTGCATAAATTGGCCCCTTGTGCTTTTGCCTTACGTTGACCGGCTTTTGACTTTTCAGCCGACCATTCCCACGCTTTTGCTTCTCTCGTACCTCCCTTTTTTGGTCGCTACACCACAAGTCGCTCTTCTCCACACAATTAAGTTTGTCATTGGAGATTTTTCCCTCTCTCGTCGTTACTTCAAGAAAGAAACAGAGCAACACAAATCATTCCTCTCATCTTTATTGACTTTTTGTTCCATAAAAAAATTAGCTAAAAGTTAAAATCAGAGACTAGTAGGAGACATCAAAAGATAATCTCTCCCTTAATAACATTAATAGATTCAATTAATTAAATTCTTATTTCTTTTACTAGGTTGCTATGGTTATTAGTGGTAAAACTGCACATGAAAACGGTAATTTTTTTTTCTTCTTGGATTCATTGTCCATGGCTATTATTAGTAAATTATGACCCATAGAATTATAGGGGTAAAAGAGTTAAGATCATTATGGGTAAAATTACAACTCATCAAGTTAATTTACTACCTACAAGTGCCTCCAATTTTATGATAATTTCAGGAAAATTATGGCTAAAATTGATATCTTTCAGATCTACACAAATGTCCTACTATGATTTATTTCTGATTAAGGCTAAGTGGACCTCACCAGAACTTTAAGGCTGATTTGGTTTTAGTGATAATGAATACTTCTATAACAAAATCTCATTCCCTGTAATCAGACTCATAATGGTATTCAGTTTGAGTTATTTTGACTCTTTAAAGACTTAAATTTAGAATCACATGCCTCCAGGTCTTGTGTTTTTATTCAAGGCCTAGGCACCAGATTCTAATCCTTGAGGTTTCTGGCTTGGGAGCTAAAATCCCTAGTTCAGCTCAACTATCATGTGCTCAAATTTTGAGTCTCCTTCCCATCGTCGGTCCTTGGCATACCAAGCTTAGGCACTAAGATCTCGATTTCAGGCGGTGGGGGTTCCGGGCTGGCCTCGAGGTCTTGAGTCGAGGCCTCAGGTTCTCGGGTGTAGGGGGCTCGTGTTGACCTTCCCCTCCTCACACAGTCAGTAGTGATAGAAAGAGGTGATGGACCAGGATTATTCCATGACTTTGTTGGTGATGGAGTATAATTTTGATGATCGTGGAATTTTATTAAAGGTTGCTAGGGAATTCACTGCCATACATATGTATATAGTCTTTCTTCTAAATTTGAAAAAATCAATGAAGAAGCCTGGATATCGCGAGGTGGAGCAGGTTGCAGAAGAGCGGAGACTTCAGAGAAGCACTTTTCGTCGATTGGACAAAGGCTTCCATTGGAAATGCTTTGCTCGAACACGAAACGCCTGCGAACTTTTCCGCGGAAGGCAGCAACTTCGAATTATCTTTCAAAGGAGCTAACCATCTACGCTTTATCTGTTACTTGCATTTGATATATATGAAAGATTTCAGCCCATGAACTTGGTGTATACAGTAGTGTTGTCTGACGTCAATGCTTCAACGATAAGTAAAGACCGTAAAACTCTAATTACTTGTGATTTTGACTAAGATGACTTTGCAAACCACAATAAGCTGTGATTTCAACCGAATATTTAGATCCAATTCCTTCAGCAAAACGAGCCTCAGTGCTACTAGTATCACTTCTTGGGTCACACTATAATCAACAGGGTCTAATTCATCTTCAGAACTGAAACAAAATTGATCGTTTCATTAAGGAATGTTCCTCATGAGAGTCTCGAGCGGCATATGCCCCCAAGTGTTAAACAAAGCCATTTGGGACAGTGACGATACTTGCACTTCAAAGCATTCAACATCACCATTCACAATTTCATATTTCCTTTCATTAATTTGAGTTTAAGGACAAAACTTAACATTTTCAATTAGTCCATGGACTATATTGAATATGTATCTAAACTTTGATGACTACATTGAAAAAAATTAACATTTTAGGGACAGCGTTGCATATTAGAATAACATTTAAAGATTATATTGAACAAATAAAGTATTCGGTGATAACAACCATTTGTGTAATCATCCTATATTTTTACTAGTGCACTTTGAGTTATGAATTTAGCACTAAGATCGGTGCTGAAAATGACCCGGAAAAGATGGACGAGCTTGTTGCTCGGGCATCTTTGAATTTTGGCGCATCACAGTCCATGACGATGACACCTGTTTTGCACCTTCCCCAAATTTTCTTCCACGAGATTGTCCAGGATGGTTCGCGGCGCATTATCTTTTTGATTTTTTTTTTCCCATTCTCTGTTGCTCGTCTACACACGTTGACCGACTTTGACTTATCGGTTGACGAATTCCGCACTTCGTCGTCTTCTGTCTTGTGAGATGGACCAACCCATTATTTTGGTTCCCAATAGGGGCGACTAAGAGGCTACATCGTCTTCAAAAACCTTGCTCATTTATTTATATTAGCTTTCCGGTCCGATTCAATTCGTGACTTGATAAATGCCACTTTCCTGTAATTTCATTTGATTTAATTTCTTCTTAATTGAAACCCTTTGCAAGTGCACATGCAACAAATATTGCAATGCTAAAGAAAACTAGCCCTTGCTCTTGTTATTCTTTTATGTGGGTACTATCCATGTGGGATATCACCTCATGTGGCGATGTTACTGACATAAGCTACCCATTTCAATTAAAAAGTAGTCTGATGAGCTTTGGCCACCATCTTTTTTATTAAGTTCATCTTAGGAGCCCCGAGATTTGGGATATTGTTAATGCACAAATGGAGAAGGAGATATTTAGCAATAGATGAAAACATGGAAGAGTTCTTGTATATTTATTATTTGAATAAAGTGGGTTATAGGATGTTAATAAATATAGATAATGGGATGGAAGTTTAGAATGATCAATGCAAACACAACAAAATGCACTACCATTATAGAGTGTGAGGGGTTTCTCCACTTTTCATATTTTCAAATTATTATTTTCATATATGAAAAGTCATGTCTAAAATTTACACTTTTCAGATTTTATTGATCTTAGCTTCATAGTTTGTTTGTTGATTTGTTTCCCTAAGAATATTCCTCATTTCAAGTTAAGAAAATTCAGTGATCACACGAAAGTTTGGCACGCAACATATTGTCTTGTTATGTATGATTAACATAAGAAAATATTAGCTTCCTTCTTTTCATGATCCTATTCTAAATTTAATTTATATCATTTCTTTAATAACAATCAAAGTTGAATATAGAATCCTCCAATCATGACTTAATCACATTTTATTATTGCACATTTTAAAGAAAAAATGTGATCTTAACATGCGCAATGCACATGACATTGTATTGCTACTTACAGAAAGGCATAAATGAAATTACATTTGAAAATGCAATTTCAAAATGAGAAAAGTTGAGGTTTGTAATAAAAAGAATAGATGTGGGAAAATTCATTATTTTAATACAATTTTTTAACACCTTCAAGATAAAAGAAACAAATGTTCAAACCAAATGCATCACGCGAGTCTTTGGCTAAAAATAAAAGTCGAGTATATCAAGTGCTAAAATCTGCTAAGAGGTTATATGAAGGTAGACTTTACGGATCATTAAGTCTATTAGATTTTGCTTTTTGCTCCCCTTTGCCTTGAAGGCCGGGCCAAGGTCGATTGAACATTTGACTTTTCAGCGAGTCAGCGACCATTCCCACACTTTTCCGTGTCTGATGCTTCCCATTTTTTTTTCCTCTCATCATTATGGGCTCTTTGCTATTGCATAAGCTATGCACAAAGATCAACTCCTCGGTTATTTAGCATCGCCGACAATAAGCAGCGTACCACCTATTGCGACAAGGTCACGGGCATATTTCACCCGTTTCGAGTGAGAGGCAACCGAAAGGGCTGTGATAACCATTACTAGGAGTTGCCCTCCATAAATAACAACATTGTTTTGAATTTGGAACTCGGGCGAGCACTACAACTCTCCATTGACTATATCAACTGCACAATTAGGTCCGCTGATGTCAGGCTACAAAATAGCAATTACTTATCTCTTCCTCTCAGATCTTTTTCTTGCAGCTACTTCAGCTATAGTTTGGATAGGTGTTATTGCGAGAGATACACGTCACCAAATGTGGCGATTGTGGGCTGCACAAAGACCGTCTATACATTTCTTCACATCAACTCTTCGTCGTACTTCGATGGGCTTCAATATTCAAATTCCTCTAATACGAGGAGGCAAGTATACGCCATGGTTGATGTGAGTGTCTTGTCTGTGGAAATCGCATGCGCTATAAAGTTTATGGCAACGATACCTTGGTGAGTTGATGGCAACAATCTTCAATCCTAAGTGCAAATTCACGAACTGATGATTTACGGTTTTGAACTCTTATGGCTTCAAATTGCTTGGCATCAGCAACGGGTTCCCAATTCAGCACGGTTCCAAAAAAAGAAAGGAATTTCAAGTTTATTTAGTTTCCTTAAATAACCAAAGTATTTGTGAATTTGGTCGGTATGTGTTTTTAAAATGCCTGTTAAGATCAAGTATTTAGGTAAATGCCATAATAGTTAATACATTTTTTTTCTTTTGTTTTATTAGGATATTTAAATATTAAACCATACTTTGTTTAACAGTTTAAATTTTTAAAACAATTGATTGTGGTCCCCTAAAACTCTTACATTTTTATTTATTTAATTCAAGTTCCACCAGTGAATCCTAGTAGATTAAACGGATAGTCATCACTTGATTATGGCCTAAACAAGTGTTGTGATTTTCTTCAGCTCTCACTTGTCAAATCTTCATACTCATTTTGTAGGAATCGGCATTTACCTCTTAAAGATCACCCGGGTTATTGAGAGGCTCTCGCTCTCTGGCATCTATAACATTACTACAATCTTCTCATAGGCCGAATTAACTTAGTGTTTCTAAATGCAATTATATAACACACCCAAGCACAGGCACCTGGGATGACAGAATTTGGACTGACGAAAGCAAAGAGACATATCCACTTCATCAACTAGCAATTAATTATGAAGATTCTCATCTTGAGTGTGCTGGTACTAGTATTACTCAAGCATAGACATATTAATACCATTTGATCCGGTGATATATGTAGCAAATAGAAGCCAATCATGGCCATCATTTGATTGTGCATGTATATGACTATATTTATGGACGTTAAATATGTCTGTATCATCCTTAGCATTATTTGATCAAAGTTCCCACGGAAAAGCAAATGACGACCTTCAGCATATTTTTATGAGGAGCAAGTTCAGGTCTTTGCTTCAAAATATAACTAGCACACAACCTGCACTAGCCATGGGTTTACAACAATCTAGTGGAGCAAAATACCCGTTTCGACAGTTCATGGCTCGTCATCATTCTTTTGGTTAGTAACTTCCTAGATCCTTGATTACTAATTTCAGATTGACCTGGAAAAGATGGACGCACTCGTTGCTCGAGCATCTTTGAATTTTGACCCATCATTGTGGATGATGACGACACCAGTTTTGCACCTTCCCCAGATATTCTTCTACGAGCTTTTCCGGGATGGGCATCGAGGAGCATACTCTTTTTAGCTCATTCACAAATACCAACAAAAATATGCAATTAAAGTATCCAGGAGAGTTAAGAGATATTGTTAATCCACATTTATTTTGTCTAACAAAAAGATGTTTAAATTGCAAGTATCTTAATTTTCTATTTCCTTTTTTTATCTGATTTATATATTTATTTATTTAAATTTAAAGGGTGAAAGCTATCATGAAGGCCGCACCGTTACTCTCATTTGAAGGAGTAACGTTACTCTCATCTTCTCATTTTCTGAAGTCAAATTCGTCAGTAATGAAGTAGAGTTGTTAGTGCCGTGACGTGCGGGTGCTATCCAAGGAGAAGACATCGTGCGTAGAAGGAAGTTTCATGAAGGCTTTTCCTTGGAAATTCTATGGCACTAGGAATTTCCCACACCCCATAAACTCCACAAGACGTGTCGCCTCAAGAAGACTTTGACTTTGACCTTCTAGGAGTTGGATAACTCTCCATCACTAATAAACTCACTAGCAACTAAATTGCAAGATGAGGGTGGCATGGCATTTGATTTGTTACATTTTCAAGACAATATGGAATCTTTACATGGGCAACACGCCTAAAATGTACCAGGACAAATGGAATGGCATATGTCATGTTACATCTAAAAAAGAATTCAAAATTAGAAAAGTTGGGATTCATAATTTAAAAACAATAATCATGGGAAAAATTACTATTCTACTAAAATTTTCTTTTAACATCTTCAAGATGAAAAATAAATTTTATTTTCAAGGCAAATGCATTGCGATTCTCTGGCCAGAAGTAAAAGTCAAGTAGATGGTGTGCTAAAATCTGCAGAAGATTATCAAATGTCAACTGTACGCATCATTCAGTACACAAGATTCAATAAATATTCTTCATGCATTTGGCATTTTGCTTGTTTTCTTCCCACCCAACCCCTAACCACTGGGTTGGGTTCACTCTGAGCTGGCCGCGTCGGATTGGGCAGGGCCGGTTCGACGTCGATTGCAGTTTAAATTTGTGCAATAAATTCATCACGGTGCACAAATTGGCCCCTTGTGCTTGTGCCGTGCATTGACCAGCTTTTGACTTTTCAACCGACCATTCCCACACTTTTGCTTTCCTTGCACGTCCCATTTTTTGTGGTCGCTAGGCCACAATCGCTCACCTCCACACAATTGAGTCTGTAGTCGGAGATTTTTCCTTCTCTCGTTATTACTTCAAGAATAGTTTTTGAAGTAATGGAGACGGAGACATTTAGCAATGGATGAAAACATGGAATAGTTTTTGCATATTTGTTATTTGAATAAAGTGGGTTATAAAATATGCCATGTGATGGAAGTTTTTAAAAATCGATGCAAACACAATAAAATGCACTACTATCATAAAGTGTGAGGTGTTTCTCCTCTTTTTTCATATTTCCAAATTATCCCTTTCAATCATGAGAAGTCATGTCTAAAATTCAAACTTCTCAAATTTTTAATGATCTTTTCTTTATAGTTTCTTTGTTGTTATTATTATTATTATTATTATTATTATTATTATTATTATTATTATGCCCTAAGAGTATTCCTTATTTCATGTTGAGAAATTTCAAATGATCACACGAAAGACATGGCCCATGATTGATTGTTGTGTTATGCATGATTAACATAAAAAAAATGTTAGTTTCCTTCTTTTTCATCATCCTCTTCTAAATTATATATATATAATTTCTTTAGTAACACTCACAGTTAAATAAAGAATCCTTCAATCATCAATTATTCACATTTAATTTTTGCATATCTTCAAGAAAACAGATTTCACGCGTCATTGAATTTTCTTTTCGGCGACCATTCCCACTGCTTTCCGTGTCTGATGCATCCATTTGTCGGTCGCTACACCGTGCAAGTCACTCGCTTCTTCCACACTCAAAGAGGAGTCGTCGGAGATATTTCTTGCTCTCTTCATCGTTTTAAGGAGGGAGCAACCCATGGTATTCCTCTCGTCTTTGTCTATCTCTCCTTTACATATCGATACTAAACACTAGATCTGCTTAACCAATTCGTGCTCTCCACTACTGCATAAGCTATGCACCAAAATCAACCCCTTCTTCTCCTCCTCCTCCTTCTACATCAGTCTTTTAGTATTGCCATCGCAAATAATCATTGCACAACCTCTTGCGGCGAGGTCACAAACATAAGTTACCCGTTTCGGTTGATGGGAGACCCGAAATCTTGCGGCCACAGTGATTATGAGCTAGCCTGTATAGATAACCGCACCATTTTGGATTTTAACTCAAGCAAGTACTTTATACGCTCCATCAACCATAACAACCGAACGATTAGGGTCGCTGATGTCAAGCTGCAAAAGGGCAATTGCTCATCCCTTCCTCTCCAGTCTTTATGGTGCCAGGATGGAAACACATTCTATTATCCGTCATGCGTGGCTGTTTCGATCGTGAGTTGTGTGAAGGCCGTGGATTATCGATCTTACATTGATGCTTCGTCATGCCTTGATGGACTTCCATTACTTAATTTCTCTGGTGCGAGAAGGCGAGTGTATGCCCTGGTCTATACGGATGTCTCATCTGTGGAAACCGCATGCACTATAGAGTTTATGGCAATGCTGCCATGGTGGGTTTATGACTGTGATCTTCATTCCTATGCGCAAATTCACGAATATATGGTTTATGGATTCGAGCTTAGATGGGACCCCAACAGTAAAATAGGTAAGGACTTTTGAGTTTGTCCAATTTCTTATAAAGAATAGGAAGGGTGTTGTAACTTTTATATGATTCCCATTTAAGTGTTATCACTTTTTTTTGTTTTTTTATTTAATGCCACATTGAAGTAAAATCGATCATTTAAATGTTGCTTTCAGCAAATAGTCATACTAAATTTTTTTTATTAATTTTCATTTCGACGTAGATTCTTTTTATTTTTAATTTTTTTTTATTAATTGTCCAAATCAACAATGGCAATGTCAAATAGGACGATTGGCATTCATGTTGGATTTTCCGATTAGACAAATTGCTGATGATTCTTAAGTGATCAAATTCAAATTTGTGGCACTCAAGTGAATAAAAAAAATAAAATGTTATGACATTCAAGTGAGTGTCGTACGAAAGTTATGGTACTTCCAACGTACTTATCCCAAAATATTGTTAGGATATATTTGGTCAAAGACTGTAAAATTCCACTAAACGTGAAATGGAGCTAAGATCTTGTAGCTAGTTCAATGTTGTTGTGGTATTTTATAAGTACAACAATGAATACATTTTCATTCATTTGTTAATTTAAATAATTAGAATTCCGCCAGTAAATCTTAGTGGATTGAACTTGATATACTCAATTATCAGTGTTTGATTATGATCTAAATAAGTGTCTTTTATTTTCTTCAGATTTCATTTGTTACATATTCTATCTCTTTTGCAGATATCGCCTATGGCCTCGCCCATACTCTCTGGCGTATTGAACATATCTCGTTCCTTCCCATCGGTAAACATCAATACAATCTTCATTGTGAAATTAAGTTAGTGTTCCTAAATACAAACATTCAACACACGCACAAATTGGTTATTCATATAACAATAAATATATTATCTATTCAATTGTTTATCTATTTAGTCCAAATTCTGCCCACAAATCTTAGTGGATTGAACTGATATACACATTGCTTGATTATGGTCTAAATAAGTGTCTTTTAAATGTTCTTCAGGTTTCGTTCGTTACAAACTCAATCTCTATTCGGAAACAGGGAACCACTACCTTGATGTGGTGGTGCGCTTTCTCTTGGACATCGGTAACATTACTATATTTGTCTCATTGTGAAATTGACTTTGAATTTCTAAATGCAAACATTTAACACATTCACAAATTGGCTATAAAAAATACAGTGCTTCAGTGCATGGTTGTGAAATTCATCTTGGGGGCCCCATGCGTGATGACGTTGCTAATACGCAAATGGAAGAGAAGACACTTAGCAATGGATCAAAATGTTGAAGAATTTTTGCAATCTAACAATAACTTCTTGCCGATAAGGTATTCTTACTCAGACATCAAGAAAATCACGAGTGGCCTTAAGGATAAACTAGGTGAGGGAGGGTACGGGTCCGTGTTCAAAGGAAGACTCCGGAGCGGCCGTGAGGTGGCGGTCAAGATTCTAAAGAAGGGAAAAACAAATGGGCAGGACTTCATCAGTGAAGTAGCTACCATTGGTAGAATTCATCATGTTAATGTTGTTGGACTCATTGGTTATTGCTTTGAGGGCTCTAAACAAGGTCTTGTCTACGATTTCATGCATAATGGATCTCTGGATAAGCACATTTTCTCACGAGAACAAGGGATTTCTCTTCAATGCAAGGAAGTGTATGAGATTGCTCTCGGAGTGGCTAGAGGGATTGAATATCTTCATCGAGGATGCGATATCCAAATTTTACACTTTGATATTAAGCCTCATAACATTCTTCTAGACAGGGATTTCACCCCAAAAGTTTCCGACTTTGGGCTCGCAAGATTGTATCCCACGGATTACAAAACTGTGTCTTTGATTGCCGCAAGAGGAACCTTAGGGTACATGGCTCCGGAGCTCGTCTTCAAGAACCTTGGAGGTGTCTCTTACAAAGCCGATGTCTATAGTTTTGGAAAATTGTTGATGGAAATGGCCACTAGAAGGAAGAATGAGGACAAGGTTACAGGGTGTTCAAGTCACACTTACTTTCCTTTATGGGTTCATGACCCACTTAGTAAAGAATTGAAAATTCCAGTGGAAGTTAGTGAGGACGAGAGGAAAATAATAAAGAAAATGATAATAGCTGCTCTTTGGTGCATACAATGGAATCCTAACGATCGCCCTTCAATGCACAAAGTCTTGGAAATGCTCGAAGGAAAAGTAGATGATCTACAAATATCTCCTAAGCCACTCTTTTATGCAACAGAAATGTCAAGAAGGGATGATGGAACTTGGACTGACGAAGGCAATAATACCATATCCACTACATCAACTAGTGCAACAACTTATGAAGATTCTCATCTTGAGTGTACTAGTATTAGCATTACACAAGTATAGACACATATCAAAACCATTTGATCCCATCACATATGTGGCGTATTGAAATGTGACATTAATGATGTTTCATGTGTAGCTCCCTTTCCTTTGCCATCATTATATTATAGATGTTTATGACTATATTGATGATCTTAATTGCGCCCAATTCATCTTTTAGCATTATCATATTAAAGATGTCATTGGTTATAGTTTGGACTCTTGGATCCAATGGAAAAATTAGTGACTACTTTCAGCATAGGGCTGTGAGGAGCAAGTTTGGGTTTCAAAGTCTTTGCTTAAAAGTCTAGCTAGCACATAACCTACTTTACGCGTGGCTTGATGACATTTCAGTGATTGCTATGTATTTATTGCCTCATAGCATATGAATTGTCACTATGAATAATATTGAAAATGATGGATGAAAAGGGATAATAAACAACTTTGATTTAATGGCAGGGGAGTGCGCAATAGCCGGAGATATCAAAAGATGATCTCTCCCTGAATAACAATAATGATGAGATTAATTAAATTCTTATTATATTTACTAGGTTGCTAAAGTTATCTTAGTGGTAAATGTGCACTTAAAAAATGATATTAGTTTTCCTTTTAGGGTTCGTTGTCCAAGGCTATTATGTCAGGAGGGAATATCATTCGAGGGGGATATATATGTCATGTTTATTACAATGATTTGAGTATTCTATTCAAGTCTAAATTTATTTTGAATGTGAAGGAGTATTACCATGTTCAATTTTCAAGACCCTGTTAACTGTCCCAAACCCTTCTTGCTATCACTTTTAAGCAGTTCATCACTCTTCATATCAAATTGAATGAAGTCGAAATAGTTGGGGGGGGACAAAATCCCAATACAAGAATGGATGAAAAATTTTACAATTTTTTGTAAATTTAATTTCGTCATTATTAAGATTGACTTTTTTCAGCCGGTGAACGTGCTCGTTGACTCCAAGCCCAATAATCATTCAGATTTCAGATGAGTATTGGACCAATAATCATATAGCTTCATTTGCATTTTTCTGATTAAGAAGTGAGGAAAAAAGAATCGAACGGTGCGTTTGCATCATTTACAATTTCATTGCTTTTTTTCTTGGCTGGGATACAATATCTTTGTTTTTGGGCCACTCGAAAATCCAAGCAGCACTTTCCGGTAATAGGTCCCTTAATTTGGGATACAGGGGCAAATGACAAAATGTCCAGGGGACCAAATCCGAAATAATAGAAAGGTCGTGTCCTTAGATGCAAAAAAGTCGTCTCGCTAGTCACTCCTTGCTTCCTTCTAGAAGTTTCTTTACTTTAGCGAGGGAGGTCGCTTCTAGACTCAAACGCTCAAACGCACTCAACCGTGAGCTTCCACTCCAGCTACATGCATGCTGAAAGTGCTAGCATAAACACCTAGAGGGGGTGAATAGGTGTAAAAACAGATTCTGTAAAATACAGTGAAAACCTTTACTTTTAACCTGAGTCTGAATAATAACAAATTTTTGAAACTGAGTCTGAAGAGCAATAAACTTTGAGCGAGATCAGACTTTAGCAGTTAAATAGAACTACGAACAAAATAAAGATATTCAGGGAAAAGAATAAGAACACAAGATTTATAGTGGTTCGGCTTAGATCAAGCCTACGTCCAATCTCCCACGCTAACAGCCTTTTTGCTGGATTCCACTATGCGATCAACAAGAGATTACAACTTTGAGTGCAAACACTTAGTAGTAGATCACACTATCTCACTAAGTCACTCTTTTGGTATTTCTCTCATGATCACAAATATTTAAGCTCAGAAGAGACAAGTGTATGATCGGAGGTCACTCAAACTTTGGAATTATAAATTCTACGCTTCGTCTCTTACTTGCTCATCAGTCTTTCATCTCCTTAAATACTCCTCCACTTCCAAACTAGCCGTTGGACAGTATCTCGAGGATCGTCTTCCAATCTACCCGTTGGATAGATCTGTATCAAGAAGATTTGGTAGCCGTTGAGTGACAAAAGTAGAATCCCAAATTGATTCCAATCGCCCATACAAACAAAATCTTGGTTTCCATAAGTAGAGCTTTTTCGTATAGAAAGTTCTTGTCTTTAAGATCCAATTATCAATCAATTAGATCAAGTCAATCAAATCAATCTTAATGTAGAATCCAAACCAGATTACTAGTCATTATATGATTGGGGCTTGTGTTACGTTCTGTCGAATCTGGATGTAAAGTCTGAGTGCAACTGTACAATCTGCGTCTGAGTGCAATAGACTTTACAATTTGGGTTTGAACATATTCTACTTCTGGACAGATTTAGCTTTAAGGTCTGAATACAGTCTGAATAAGTTCAATTTCAGCATAGAGTCTATTTTCCAGTTCAGCTTCAGACTTTGACAATATCCTTTATTCATTCTATCATTTGCATAGTCTATTACTCAACCATTAAACATATTAGTAGCCTTTGATTTATTTTGTCATCTTCAAAACATCATAAAGGATTTCCCTAACAATCTCCCCATTTTTGATAAATACAAAAAAATATTTGAATATGCAGATTTGTAAACATACTTTTAAAAATATTAATTTAAATCAAAGGATATCAGAAGATAGCAAATAAATTGAGCATAACAATATATAGAAAAATAATCGTAGCTCAATATTATGCAATAAATAATATCAACCAATCAACACATAAGTATATTCATATATTCTCCCCCTTTTTGTCATAATCAAAAAGCGATAACAATGGCAATAGTATCACGTAGAGAATATAAAACGATAACAAATGTCTTGCATGAAACACAATTTCCAAAAAATCAGTAAATCGAATATTAAAGATATGCAATATAGCTCACTTTGATCATATCAGCAAATATCTAATAAAAGTCACGGATGCATTATAAAATTCACTTATTCTTTTTGTCATAACAAATTGATAATATCAATAAGAGATTCGTTAATGACAAAAGGTAATAAGAGATGCACTAACCGGAATTTGTAGAACTTAAATTCTAACACATTTACCTTCTCCTTCCTTCCATAATAAGATCACGATCATGATTGATTCAAAAAGATTTTTCTATAATTGATCAAAGCTACTCCTCAATTTGTTGCATTTTTGAGTTAATCACGATTCTTTTCCTTTCTCTTGGATTCGCTTTCTCCCCCTGTCATCATAACAATATTTGCGAATAGAAATAATTGTTGATTGTGCACGTTGAACATAATATTTTTCCGTTATATCCTTTGTAGCAACAATATTCACAACGATCACTTGCATTTTGAAATTCGAGACAAAAATTTTATTTTCTTCAATCAAGCTTTTCTCGAATTCAACCTACATAAACTTAACGAACTTTTTGCACAAATAAGCTGTAATAATATCCACATAATATATAATACCCTTTCTTCAAATAAACTAATTGAATAGCATATATAAAATTAAAATTCAGAACTACTGAACCTTTCATACGACACATAAGGGATTTCCTTAACAAGCAAAAATTTTGCACAAGGAATAGAATCTTTAAGCCTCCAAAAAATAGCATAGAATCTCCATGATTTTCAAATCTAGCTTTCCAAAATTCAAAAGGAATATTCTTTTGCGACCTGCAAATTCTTGTATAACATATGATAATCCTTGCAAAAATATCACGTAATACCTTTATCCGATTTGTGGATCAAACTTGCTAGATATAAGATATCTTCTATGAATATAGCAAGAATATCCATAAATATGCAATAATATCTTTCGAGATCAAAGGGATTTCCTTGAGCATAAATCTCAGATATATATTATTGATGCATTTCGTAAAAAGAAAGATATTTTTATCACGTGCCAAATCAAGTAAAAACTTGTAATGTGTTATATTTATGACAAAAGATATTTGCAATATAACAAACAATTATCCAAAATTATGATAAATGCATGTAGAAATTTGTAAGGCGGGATGATAAAAAATATTCTCTTACCTATGGTATATGTACCATTAAAAAAAAAATCATTACCAATCTTCGCCTGAGATTCTTTTCTTATTGCAACAAAATCTGCGTAGATTTGCAATCATTCTTACCTTATTGAATTTCCTGCAATCAACTCATTTCCTTTTCAGTATCCATCAATTTGGATTCTTATTTGATGTTAGAGCAAAATAGAAAATCTCCATAGATAATCAAATATTTTTTCTAAACTCATCATGATATATTATTTAAAGAAAGACCATTATGCACAATAAAATTAGGGAGAACCAAATCCTTGAATATTTAAGAAAGAAAATTTTGCACAATAAATTAATATAACGTAAAACAGATTTTCACTTTGCAAAATATGAGAAAATCTGAAAGCATAAAATTAAACCAAATATACTCAATTGTCTCTTAGCAAGATTTCCAAAATAATCACACATATTAAATCTCAACTCATGAATTACAAAAACAGATCATATGATTCTTTCTTCAATAAAACAAAATATAATCATTATAAAATCCGAATCAACCAAGGATATATCGAAATCAAGTATAATGAGAATTACTGCCCAAATCAAATAAAAAAATTCCTTACCAAATTCTCTTTCTTCTTCTCCTTTATTTCCTGCAAAAAAGAACTCATCTTTTCTTTGGTACCCATTTTTTCTTAGGTCCATGAGAGTTAGTAGAATATGTTGTTTTTATCCAATTTTTCTTAATAGGTCTCCAGACTTTAGGACATTCTTTCTTAAAGTATTCCAAATCTCCACAATTTGAACACTTGAGGGCATTTCCACCAACTGGTTTTACAAACACTTTATGAAAATGATTTTTGTAAAAATGCCTTTTGGAGGTCTTTGTCTAAGTCTCTCATTGACTTTAGGAAAATCAATTAGAGAATCACTTTCTTTATTGAAACCAAGTTCCGACTTATTATAGTAAGGAACTTGTATGGAAAGAATATGCTCTAATATTTTTGATCCATTTGAAAATTTTGTCGAAATATTTGAAAATTTATTTTTTAAAGAATCATTTTCTTTGACAAGTAAATCTCGACTTTCTTTTGTTTGTAGAAAATCTTTTTACCAAATTTCAAACTTTTCTTTTTGAAAAAGATCTTGTTACCTAAGCCAATAATTTTCCTTTTTAAGTTCAGAGATTCTTTTAAGAGAAGATTTGAGATTTGAGTAAAGCTCATTTATATACTTTGAAACTTTGAAAGGAATTTTTGAATGGTTTACCTCGATTTCCCCATCGGATTCTGAGTCTGTGTTTGAGTCAGACTCTGATTCTAAGTCTGTGTCTAAGTTAGACTCAGATTCTAAATGTACCATCAAGCATATATTTCCTTACTCATCATCTTCTTTCATTGTTTTTTTCTGCCCATTCTATTTGTAATGTCTTCTTCCATCGAATTTCCTTCCTTTTCTACTAAGCTTTTTGAATTTCTTGATCATGAAAGCAAGTTCTTCTTCGTCCATGTCACTTTCTGAGTCTATTTCATCAAAAACAGCGTTAGATACTAAAGCGATGGACTTCTTACCTTCCGGATCTTCATCGTTGACTTGTTCCACTTCGTAAGATTGAAGAGTGCCATTCAATTCATCAACAGAAAGTGGCATAATCCTCTGAGTCTCCCGGATTGAAGTCTTGACATGGTTCCAATCTTTTGAGAGACCTTGCAAGAGTTTGTTGACCTTCATTGGGGAAGAAATTGGTTGACCTTGATATGCTAAACCATTAACAATTTTTGTAAAACAGTTGAACATATCTCCAATTGACTCTTCTTGCTTCATCTTAAATGATTCATATTTGCCGAGCAGGAAGTTTATTTTTGTCTCTTTTACACGATCGGTCCCTTCATATGTAACATGAAGTTTATCACAAACTTCTTTTGTTGTTTCATATGAAGAGATTCTATTATATTCAACTAGAGATAAAGCGTAATATAAAAAATAAATTGCTTTTGCATCAAACGCTTCTCTTTTGGACATCTTCGTCCGAGACATAGGAGCAGGGGGTTTGGTTTCTTTGTCTTTGCCATTCTTATTTGATGTAGACGCGGCAGTGGGATTATTCCTCTTTCTACAACATCCCATTGCAAGGGATCTCTAGATCTTAGGAATGCCTTCATTTTGTTCTTTCACACGTTGTATTTCTTTCCATCAAAATATGGTGGTCTTGTGTTGCTTCGTCCCTCCATAAATCCTAGTGCCAAGATACTAGTTATAAAAGATCTTTAGCTCAAAAGTAAAAACACTATTATAAACCGAGCACTTGGCTCTAATATCAATTGAAAGTGCTAGCATAAACACCTAGAGGGGGTGAATAGGTGTAAAAACAGATTCTGTAAAATACAGTGAAAACCTTTACTTTTAACCTGAGTCTGAATAATAACAGACTTTTGAAACTGAGTCTGAAGAGCAGCAAACTTGAGTGAGATCAGACTTTAGTAGTTAAATAGAACTATGAACAAAATAAAGAGATTCAGGGAAGAGAATAAGAACACGAGATTTACAGTGGTTCGGCTTAGATCAAGCCTACGTCCACTCTCCCACACTAATAGCCTTCTTGCTGGATTCTACTATGCGATCAACAAGAGATTACAACTTTGAGTGCAAACACTTAGTAGTAAATCACACTATCTCACTAAGTTACTCTTTTGGTATTTCTCTCACGATCACAAACGTTTAAGCTCACAAGAGACAAGTGTATGATCGAAGGTCGCTCAGACTTTGGAATTATAAATTCTACGTTCCGTCTCTTACTTGCTCATTGGTCATTCATCTCCGTAAATACTCCTCCACTTCCAAACTAACCGTTGGACAATATCTCGAGGATCGTCTTCCAATCTATCCGTTGGACAGATCTGTATCAAGAAGATTTGGTAACTGTTGAGTGACAAAAGTAGAATCCCAAATTGATTATGATCGCCCATACAAACAGAATCTTGGTTTCCATAATTAGTGCTTCTTCGTATAGAAAGTTCTTATCTTCAAGATCCAATTGTCAATGAATTAGATTGAGTCAATCAAATCAATCTTGATGTAGAATCGAAACCAGATTACTAGCCGTTATGATTGGGGTTTGTGTTACGTTCTATCGAATCTGGATGTAAAATCTGAGTGCAATAGACTGTACAATCTGAGTCTGAGTGCAATAAACTTTACAATCTGGGTCTATACATATTCTGCTTCTGAACAGATTTAGCTTTAAGGTCTTAACACAGTTTGAATAAGTCCGGCTTCATCATAGAGTTTGTTTTCTAGTTCAGCTTCAGACTTTGACAATATCCTTTATTCATTCTATCATCTATATAGTCTATTACTCAACCATTAAATATGTTAGTAGCCTTTGATTTATTTTGTCATCTTCAAAACATCATAAGGGATTTCCCTAACACATGCCACCCCAAGCAGCTTGGCCTTCGGCTACGCCAGCCTTAGCTAGAGCGGTGACGGCGGCGAGAGCCCATATGTGCATGTCGCTTCGCTAAATGCCCCCGTGTCGTCCGGCAGGAGTGAGTCCATCGAGGCGTATACTTCACGCTGGGAGTTAATGATTGGTGATTAGAGGCTTTTGAGAATGGTTTTGATGGGGCTGACGCTTTGCTGGTGTTTGCAGGTCTGATGGATGCGGCGCGTTGAACCGGTGTGGGAAGAGGTTTGAGGATGCTATAAGAAAAGTACCAATGAGGCAATGAAGTACCGCAGTTTCCGTAACGGATATTCTCTCTAATGGAGGAGCTAATGAGGATCGGCTCTTGCTGCACAAATCCTATTTGCGTCCTTAGCCATCTTAGGTTGTATTCCTTTATGTCCTTCCCATCAATGACGACCTTTCCTTCCATCGGATCATAGAACCTCAGCAGAAGGGTCGGAATAGAGGACTTTCCGGCACCACTTGGCCTAACAAGAGCCACCTTCGTCCTAGCTTCAATTTTCAACGTGAAGTTCTTCAGAAAGGTAACTTCTGGTCGTGATGGGTACTTGAATTTGACGTTCTAGAACTCAGCAGTTCCTTCGATCCTCCCATGATGTGTATTTTCCAACACATTTGGTTTGATTTCAGTTTTTCGATTGAGGGTTTGGAATGCAGGGGTGAGTATGCTCATGGCCGATATCACGGTGGGGATCAGCGTCCACAGCTCTGTAATAGAAAGTACCGCGAAAGAGGCTTGGCCTCTATCAACCAAGACCATGGTGTACCACAAGGGGCTGCATGTGCAATGTTCCATAAGCAAAGAGAGAATCCTTGGATTATTCCATACTTGATACTGGTTCTCCTGCTCTCTTTTGTTGGGACTTCTAACGCTAACTTGGCCTTCCTCAGGATTTGCTCTTCATAGCAAAAAGATGCTACAGTTCTTATGTTTGTCGCCGACTCAGAAGTTAGGGAAACGACTTTGCCATGTGCTACAGAAGAGTCGCCAGCAAATCCTTTGGCTGACTTGGCTTGAATGAGCCCACCAATGAAGTGGCAAGGCATCACAGTCCAAGCCACTAGACCCATTCTCCAGTTTGCAATCATGCTAACTACCGTTGCAATAAGTATAAAAGCGATGCCTTGGATGATGACTGACATGCGATCAGGAATGATCACTTTCACCATGGATGATCATTGATGATTCACGAAGTAACCATCCCAATGCTATTCTCGAGATTCTCAAACCAAGTGAATTCATTGCTTAGCACACCTGCAAGATTTTAGAACAATCAATGCAAATTGTACTCTATAAATGATTCATAACTTGGGCAGAATCTCAAATTCAAGGCTAGTAGATTCTGCATTAAACTGTACAGGACTCTACTAGGAAAAAGGAGTGATAGCTACCTGAAAAGAGAGCTTTTCTAAGGTTTGTCATGGCCTTCTCACCAACCACACCGAACTAGTAATGCTGCAAGATGTGAGAGGCTAATGATAGCAACCCTATGAGGGAGAATGCGATCGAGTACCATCCAACTTCCCGCTTGGCATGTTTATGGTAATATGCTACACCTATTGTTATGATGAAGAACCCAAAAACAGGCTTTGAGATTCCAGAGAAACCGGCTGCAATGGAGCCGATGGTTGTCTTGATGAGTTCTGTCCTCCTCAACCAAAACCAAATTCTCAAGAAGTGGACTGCTTCTAATCTTTTCTTGTGCTCCTCTAGCTCAGGATCTTCTGTGAGGCTTTCTTCTATCTCTGCGCCCTTTTCACTTAAAACTCTGCTTTTAGGTGAGCCGTGGGGTTGGTCAATTTCATATTCTCACGAAGATATATCAGTTCTATCATTCAATCTGTTAAATTGCTAAAAGGAGGAGAGATGAGGCTAAAACTTCATATTTCGTACAGAATAACCAAGTCTTTTTTACAAAAGACAAATATATAACGTAAAACACACCATAACTACCCATGTTCTGCATAAAGCACTTACTCCACTAACACCCAGAAAATAGGACAACTAACACACATGACTCCACTAACTCTAATAACTGAAAAACCAAATCAGCAAAACGTGCAAAAGGAAATAACTATTATTTCAACAATCTCTCCCTTAAACTGATGTTTACTAACATTTAGTTTAAAGCCTTGACTGTTTTCGACTTGCAAACACCTAGTAATCTTTTGAGCTTCACAAATGACTCCATCTTGAGGGCTTTGGTGAATATATCAGCAACTTGATCTTCACTCCTGCAGTAGATTAGATCAACTGCTCCATCATTGCTAAGATCTCTCAAGAAATAAAACTTCACATCAATGTGCTTGCTTCTTCCATGTAGCACAAGATTCTTGGAGAGTTTGATATTCGAGTTGTTGTCACAAAATATTTTAGTAGCTCCTAGTTGCTTGAATTGTAGCTCCTCAAGAATTCTCCCAAGCCAAATAGCTTAACAAGCACTAGCTGTTGTAGCAACAAATTCAGCTTCTGTACTTGACAATGTGACAATTGGTTGCTTCTTGGATGACCACGAAATAGCACCTGTCCCAAACATAAAAGCATAACCCGAAGTGCTCCTCCTATCATCTTGATCTCCTGCATAATCACTATTAGTAAATCCCAACAAATTGGACCTTTCACCCTTCTTGTAAAATAGCCCAAAGTCTCTAGTTCCTTGCAAGTAACGAAGGATTCTCTTGGCAGCTAACAAATGCATTTTTGTAGGATTCTCCATATATCTACTGATTAAACTCATAGAATACATTATGTCTGGTCTTGTTGTAGTTAGATACATCAAACTGCCCACACTTTGTTTATAAAGTGTGCTATCAACCTTCATCCCTTCATGATCTTTGAATAGCTTTAAGCCAAACTTAACTGGAGTGTTTATAGGATTACAATCCTTTATCTGAAACCTGTCCAAAATTTCTCCCACATATTTCTTTTGAGAAATAAAGATCCCATTATCCAATTGTACCACTTCTATGCCAAGGAAGTAATGCATCATACCAAGATTGGACATTTCAAACTCATCCATCATAGATTTCTTGAATTCTTCAAACATGCCATCACAACTTCCAGTAAATATAAGATCGTCAACATACAAGCAGACAATAAGCATTTTCCCTTTATCTCCAATCTTGACAAAAAGCGTATGCTCATAAGGACATTTTGAAAAACCAACTTTAAGAAAATAAGTTTCAATATGACTATATCAAGCCCGAGGGGCTTGTTTTAACCCATAAAGAGCTTTCTTCAATCTATAAACTTTATGCTCATTTCCAATCTTGACATAACCAGGTGGTTGCTCGACAAATACCTGTTCCTCCAAGTACCCATGTAAGAATGCTGATTTGACATTTAGCTGGAAAATAAGCTAAGAATTCTGTGCCGCCAATGCAACCACCAATCTGATCGTGTCATGTCTCGCAACTGGAGAAAAAACTTATGGATAGTCGATTCCATATTGCTTCTTGTATCCCTTGGCTACCAAACGTGCTTTGTATTTGTCAACTTCACAATTTTCTTTCAGTTTTGTTTTAAAGACCCACTTTACACCAATGGTTTTTTGTCCATCCGAAAGATCAGATAGCTCCCAAGTATCATTTCTTTCAATGGCATTAATTTCATCATCCATCACTTTTCGCCATTTTTCTTCTTTGACAGCACTCTCAAAAGTTGTAGGGTCATAGTATGAAAATAAAGCAAAGTGAGTAATTGAATTTCCAATTCCAGTTACCTTATAATCTTTCATCCAAGCAAGCCTTCTTCTAATGCGGCGAAGAGATTGGGCTTCTTCTTCATTGACTTCAGCGACTGTTGGCGAAATTCCAACAGCTATAGAAGTCGTATTTGATGAATTTTCGGGCATACTAGGTGCTGAAATTTGCTCCTGTTTAGCATCATTGTCATAAAGGACTTGGGTAGGCTGCTGCCTATTCCAATCCCAAGTTTTCTCTTTATTAAAAACAACATCCTTGCTAGTCACAATCTTCCTTGTTAGTGGATTGAATAATTTATATGCTTTAGATGCTTCACTTACACCAAGAAAAACACATTTTTCAGCCTTGTCATCAAATTTCTTCTTTTTTACATCCGGGACATGGGCATATGCAATGCATCCAAAGATTCTGAAGTGATCTACAGTCGGTCTTCTCCTACTCCAAGCCTCTTCAAGTGTCATATTCTGAACAACAAAAGTTGGACTTCTGTTCAAAACATGAATACTCCAATTTATTGCTTCTGGCCAGAAAATCTTTGGAACTCTTCCTCTCACCATGTTGAGAATGGTTCTATTTTTCCTCTCAGATACACCATTCTGTTGTGGTGTATATGCAGCAGTAAGCTCTCTTCAAATGCCATGCTCTGCACAAAAAACTTCAAATTCTTTTGAGCAATATTCACCACCACGATCTGTTCGAAGAGTCTTAATGGTCTTTCTTGCTTTATTTTCAACACGAGCTTTGAAGCTTTTAAATGTGGAGAAAGCTTCTGATTTTTCCTGTAAAAAATAAATCCAAGGTTTTTTGGAAAAATCATCAATGAAGGTAATTAAGTATCTTTTACCTTCATTAGAAGATGGGTTTATGGGACCGCAAATGTCCGAATGCACCAACTGCAAAACATCCTTTGCTCTCCATGACTTCTCTTTTGAAAATTGAGAATGATGTTGTTTGCTAACAACATATTTTTCATAGACTTGGGAATGAATAGTCATTTGAGGAACACCTGTCACCATGTTTTTCTGTTGGAGGGTCTTCAATCCACCAAAACTCAAGTGACCATAGCGAAAATGCCACAGCCATGAGGGATCTTTCTTTACAGCCATCAAACAAGATTGAGTATTTTCAATCTTTAATGGAAACAATCTATTTGAACTCATAGGAACAACTGCAATAGCACCTCTAACAGAATTATAAATTTTACAAGCACCCTTCTGAATGGTGATTACATAACTCTTTTCTTGTAATTGACCAGCACTCAATAGGTTACTTTTCAAGTTAGGAATATACAATACATTAGAGATCGTTTCCATAAAACCATTCTTGGTTCTTATCTTAATATCACATTTTTCCATCACTTTCACAGTAGAATGATCCCCAAAACTCACAGTGGAATGAAAATCTTCATTTAGATGAGAAAAAGAAGACTTTAAGAAGACTTACTTCCACTCATGTGGTTACTGCAGCCTGTATCCACATACTAAATATCTGACTCGCGCTTCTTTTCATCTTGAACAGCCATCAACAACGTTTCTACTTCCTTTTCTTCAACAAAATTTGAACTCTCTGCCTGTTCTTTATTATTAGGCAGCCTAGTATAACATTCAGATGCATAATGACCAAATTTATGACATCTAAAACACTCTACCTTGGATTTGTTAGGATCCCGTCCTCTGCCTTTGCCTTGAAATTGGTCATTATTGGCTTTGAGATTCCCGCTAACATCTCTATTTCCTCGATCTTTCCTTCCTCTGAAATTGTTGGAATGAGTATTGGTAGAAGTTTTCAACGCTTGCTCATCTACTGTTGAACTTCTGTTTATCTTCTGTTCATGGACCAATAAGGAGCTTTGCAATTCATCAAGAGAGAGCGCATCTATGTCTTTCGATTCTTCAATTAAGCAGACAACATAATTAAACTTTGGTGTCAAGGAACGCAAAATCTTCTCCACAATGGTGACATCGTCCATCTTCTCGCCATGAAATCGCATCTTGTTGCCGATCTCCATTGTTCTGGCACAATAACTAGTGACAAATTCTCCATCCTTCATCGTTAGTGTCTCAAAATCTTTTCTCAAGGCTTGAAGCTATGCACGCTTTACCCTAATAGAGCATTGATATTTCTTCTTCATAGAATCTCAAATATCCTTGGAAGTTTCTTTGCAAAGAATAGTCTCCAAGATGGGACGATCAATAGCCTGAAAAAAATAATTTTTTGCCTTCAGGTCTTTCAACTTTCTAGCTTCCAATTATGCTTTCTAGGGATCTATCAAAGCCATGGCTGCTGGTGGCTCTTAAATTCCAAATTCAACAACCGACCAATACTCTTTTGATTGTAAAAAATTCTCCATCAGCATGCTCCAATGGTCATAGTGACCATCAAAGCGTGGAATTGCTGGTTGAACAAAATTGTCGGCGGCCATTAGAAATATTGCTGCTGTAATTATCTCACGAAAGTATCTCGCACCTCGAAACCTTCTTTATCTTTTTTTAAAAAAACTCTCTCACACTTCTCTCAGGCTTTAATACCACTGTTAAATTGCTAAAGGGAGGAGAGATGAGGCTAAAACTTCATCTTTCGTACAGAACAACCAAGTCTTTTTTACAAAAGACAAATACATAACGTAAAACACACCATAACTACCCACGTTCTGCATATAGCACTTACTCCACTAACACTTAAAAACTAGGACAACTAACACACATGAATCCACTAACTCTAATAACTGAAAAACCAAATCAGCAAAACGTGCAAAAGGAAATAACTATTATTTCAACACAATCAACATCATGGGCCAGTGAGAACCTGTTTCTTTTTTTATCAAAATAATTGTCATGCACAAACGGTAGGAAATAATTATTATGAGGCAGCCAACCTTTCATCACGAACAACACTGATGTTCTGTATGTTGAATAAGCTGTTGTAAAATTTGCTGGTATCCAACAGGGTGCTGTGCGTTCCTTTCTCCTTAACCTGTCCATTCTCTATGACTGCAATTTCATCTGCATTAACAATGGTTGACAATCTGTGTGCAATCAAGGTCACTGTTATTCCCTGCATGGCCTTCTCCAATGCCTCTTGAACCAGCTTTTTGGATTCCGAATCAAGAGCACTTGTAGCCTCATCGAGCAGAAGTATTGGAGGATTCTTGAGAACGGCTCTGGCTATTGCAATTCTTTGTTTTTGTCCTCCTGACAGCTGGAAGCCCCTTTGCCTCATCTAGTCCATCATCATGGCGCCAAAATTTAACTCAGGATCCTTGTTTTTTGTCTAATGAGAGCTTGAGAACTTTCAGGAGAGACATCGTTTATTTACATCTGTTGCGAGGAGATTGCATATTACCTCTGTCAAGTACCTATCTAGAAGCTGTGAAATGAAATTATGTGCATTTGCCATCATTGCTGCATTCTCTATTTGTTGGTCATCTGCATCCAAATTTCCTACTTTAAGGTTGTCCTTGATAGTGCCAGCAAACAGTGATGGTTCTTGGGAAACTGCTCCAGTATTTTGGCGGAGGCACTTCAGATCAAGATCCTTGATGTTATGGTTATCTATGAGAATGACCCCTGAAAACATGCAATATTACCCAATCTTCAGCAACCTATGCAATATTATACAATCGTCAACAACCTTTGTGCGCAAAAAATGTATGAGCAATAGAAGCATGAAACCATGGGGATAATAAGGAGAGGATAACAAATTTCAGCTCAAGAGCATGGAGGATAAAGGTTTTAGACCTTTTGATGGATCGTAGAATCTTGCAACCAGGGATATGATTGTGCTTTTCCCACACCCACTTTTACCAATTAACGCCACCGTCTTTCCTGCTGGAATTGACAGCGTAAAACCTTGAAGAATCACTTCATCTTCTCGGGATGGGTAAGCAAAGTGAATGTTCCTTATGTTAATGTTTCCCTCGATTTCCTTCAATACGATCCCCCATGAAGCGTTGCTAATATTTGGTTTTCTCTGGATCACCGTGAAAACTTCATTTCCTGCTGCTTGTGCTTGGTTCAATATTTGCATGTCTGGGGCAGCATAAGTGATTGAGCTGGAATGCAAAAGAAGCCACGGTCCATAATTAAGGTCATATCTTCTTTACTTCATTATATGAAGATTCTTAAAGGATCTTATATCTTCTTAAGAGGCTCAAAATGAAATGCATCATACACGCATTCATACAAAACTTCAGAGAACCCAAGTAGGACGATGTTATTTCCCATGTCTGGTGCAGATTAACTAGCTTGATGATTATCATCGGATTGCTTATCTAGTCGCTGTAAGACAAAACAATCTCATCCAAAAACTCTTACAAGAAAGGTAAACTTTTCTTACATAGCTCCAAAGAGGATGCTCATGACTGCTGCTATGACGTTCCCTCCACTAGATCTTCTAGTAGTAACCACGATTGCCCCAATTTATATGATTAGTGCCCAAGAGGACTTGGTCACTGCTTGAAACATTCCTGTTCCAACTCCCTTAATCAGTGCCTCTCCTCTGCTAATGACAGATTGCTTGTCCATGCAGTCTGAGAATGACTTGATTGCATGATCCTCTCCGATAAATGCAAAGACCATTTTCATATGAGATATGGTCTGTAGGTTGTCAAACATTAACCCGTGAATTTCCAGATAATTCCCTTTTTCTTAGATTTTTTAAAAATAGGAAAGGTGAAGTTTTTTCACCTGTTCCACAACAGTAGTAGCTTCGGATAGGTAAATCATTTTGGCAGCTGAGATGGCATTCATTTTCTTGGTGTAGGTGGCTCCAATCAGTAGAATTAAGGGAACTACAAACAAGGTGACCAGTGAAACTTCCCAACTGCAAATGAAGGCAATCAAGACTCCAGAAAAGAATGTGGCGAAGCATGAAAGGAAGTGCCCCAGCTGCTAGCAAAAAGTTATGTTAGCATGATCGGCAAACTTCGGTGGAGAAATCTCAAAAGCGGTCAACTTGAGGGAGAGATTGCTACCTTCTCTCCTATAGCATCCTGGATTACGCTCATGTGAGTACTTATTCTGGCAATGACTTTTCACTCGACAATTCAGTATCGAAAGCTCCAATCTCCTGTCTGAGGAGCGAACTTGGGAATTCTAATCTGATCCGTGCTGTTTGTCTTTCGCTCGCGAACATCCAGCATGCAATCTCTGCAGAAAATTGGAAGCCACGCGAATGCTTTATTACTGCATATTTTCTATACTACTAGTTTTCTCTCCTGTAGTTAATCCATTGCTTCTTACTGACTTTATTGCTAATAGTCCAATATGATAAATGATTATACGATACTTCCGATCCCATAAAACTTGATGCCACGTTTGGGAGTGGCACGCCAAAATAAGCAATCTCTAGTGGGCCCCAGGAAACAGTGACTTTCGAACGGCGATTATGTGCGAAACGAGTGTGCATGTGAATAAAAAACTGAAATTCTGCGACTGAATGAAAACATATGCATCTCCATCATCTAAGAAAACCAAAAGAAGCCAACCTAGGATTCCAGCAGGGAAGGTTGCAAAGGCCATGTACCACACATATGGAACAACCCGAAAGAGGAAAGAAGAAAAACACGAATGAAAAGCTCCAATGACACTGTGTGTGAATCATCCATATTTAATAAGTTGGAACTCAAAGGCGCGTTAGGAATAAATATGGCCACCAGTTGACAATAAGCTAGGAATTCAAGCGAAGTGCAGTTATCTACCTTTTTCAGAGCATGAAAAATGCCATCTTTGTCGTCGATATGACTCCCGAAAGCATTGAGTGCTTTGCCGAGCAACAAATATCCAACAGGTTGAGCCATCCTGTGGACGACGGATCCTATGGTCCCTAGAGCCATTAAAATCCAATCAAGTGCGTCTGCATACTTCAAAAGCTTATAAAATGGCAAGCCTGTGGGGTCACTCTTCTTCTTCACTTCCTCCAGTACTTCTGTTTCCTTCCCTTCTACCTGCATGGGCTGTTCCGGCTGGGTAGACGTCTGCACCATTTTTCTTTTTTCACAAGCACAGAGGACCGACTGATGTGTTGACTCTTGAAGATTATATATTTATGAATACTATGCTGTGCAAGGAATATATGGAGCATATCCTTTGAGCTTCGGGAAAAATAATAGCCGGGAAGTCTTTTCCTTCTCAGCATTTCCGTTGATGTTTATGAGCCTGCTGCCACAGACAAAATATAGAGAAACAGACATTGTCTAAGCAAGCAATTCTTGGTTTTATTCCCCAAGATTAATTGCATTCTGGTTTAAGAGTACCTCGTTTACACCAAAAATGCTGGTTTAGAAAAATCGGTACCAGATCAATGAGATGCCAGAAAGGTCAGCATTGTTCGTCGAGATTCTTTGGGGTGTGTATTTTCCTCAAAACATCGTGCATGTCCATTTAGGAAACATCTCACAAGATGCCTAACTAGCTAGCTAGAGTCTGTCCGTCGTGTATCTAAGTCCGTCTTGGGATCTCCTTTGATGCACGACGGACATTTTTTTTCACATTACTTGGGGATTCACCAACCTAGAAGTATCTTGGGTTTAAGCTCTTCTTAAAGCTGTTCACATTTACTGCATAGGGACTCGTTTTGCTCAGCATTTGTCACTTCTCTAACTCATTCCCCATCTAATTTTATACCTATCCTAGTCTGTGATTATTTGTTCTGCTCAAACCTGTAACTTGGTGATCTAAGGAGTAGGAAACCCATTTTCCACAGCCTTTCTCATCCCTTTCTCTCTCTATTTCAGCAAGAAAATAATTTAACAGTTCTCTCACTGTGATAGTTGCAACTGTACGCCGAAATGAATTCCATTGTTGAGTTGATTCAAGTAAAGTTGGGTTCTTGAGGATCAAGCTTACGGTGCATTCATTCCCGAAAAGAATGCGGTATTCCTCCACTCGATTCTGGAGAAACTTTGTGATCGGACAACGTCCCTGTCCGGCAGTTAAATTAATGACATAATTAGATTACAGTTTCTCTTGTTCCATTCTGTGGTGGATAAGGATACTCTGATTTGACGCATTCAAGGGATAACTTTTTTCTGTTTCAGCAAAATGCAAACAAATATGAAGTATGAAACAGCCAAGACTTGGCCAACGAAGTAGCTTGTAAAATTGATATTAGTTTTCTCTGATATGGCAATAAAAAAAGGAATAGAGCCACATCTGCCGGTTTCGAATTACCCGGGGATGATATATCTCTACCTATTGCATCATCACAATGACTCTTGTTCTCTTAACATGGAAGCAACGGACATTTCTAGCTTTTCTGCATGGTCATTTGGAAGTTTCAAGGCGCTGAGATCAGCTAAGAAGCTTTCATTGGTGCTAGGGTTGAGGTGATTCGCGCTGGATTTCGGAGGGGACGTTTGCTTGTCGGATATTCAGTTCGTTACTCAATACGCTCAATATGCATTTAACTTCATGAAACGGAGGATTCGAGAGGATATGCTTGACAGCGAACAAAATTTTTTCTTCCTCGAATCCCATCAATACGTAGTCGAACGAAGCACCTAGGCCGCGGCAAAAGGATGAAGTAGATGACATATTTTCACTCGATATGTTTTCCTGTCCATCATCAAGAGTGACTGCAACCTTTTACCTGAATTATTTTGAAAAGATAGTAATTTAAGTATATTTAAGGAAATTAACAGTTGTTTCTTTCATTTCACAGAAAATAACTTCCAGAAAAATGTTTTTCGGATTTTTCGATATTCATTTCACTAAAATGAACCAGGTCTAGGAAAATGTTTTTTACTATTGGAAAAAGTACTTTAAAAAATCAGGAAAATATTTTCCATTTTTCATAAATAGAAAACACTTTCCATAAATTCTTCCATCTCACTTGCTTTCACCAAATACATTTCCTTTTATTGTTATGTTTTCTTTTTATTTTTTATTTTTAAAAATTGAGATTTTAATTTTTTTCATTCCTTTTTTTTTCTTCTTCCTTGACTGGTGGTTGATCTTGGTGGCAATCGATGATTGGACATAGGCCAGCTCGAGCCTCGCCACAGATCGGCAAGCTTGAGCTCACCTAAGGCTAGATTTGGCAAGGGCGAGGCTCGAGCTTGCCAACCTCGACGGAGCTTGGGCTCACCTAGATTGACAGAGCTCGAGCTTGCTTGGATCTAGTGAGCTGTGAGCTTGCTAGTCTCAGTTGAGCTTGGGCTCGCATAGATTGGCGAGCCTCGAGCTCGCTGATCTGCGTCTTGGTTGATCGCGAGCGTAGGCCATCGTCGAGGCACGGGATGGCGGAGGAGGAAAGAGGAAGAGGAAGGAAAAGAAAAAGGAAAAAGAAAGAAGAAATAAAAAAAAATCTATTTTTAAGAAATATATAAAAATTAAAATTATTTTTTGGTAGACTAAAAAAAATCAAAATTCAATTTTCTGGTGACTTTTTTCTAGAAAATTAAATAAGATACCGAATAATGGAATATATCTCTTACTTCATTTTCAGGTTTCAGCCGAATATAAAGAAGTATCGTCATTTTCTTGTAAAATAGCTTCTTAGAAAATATTTTTCGAAAACGTGATAGTTTTTGCAAAACAAATAGAGTCTAAGATTGCCAACTTTATTGTTTTTTTTCCCCATTGCCTAGGTCATGGTTGATTAAGGAATTATGACATGCAAGGATGATTACTTGTTGATAGGACCATTAAGTTTACGAACTCTGAAAAAATGTTACAATCATGGAGATATGTCACTAAGAATAAGGAAAATATATATATATATATATATATATATATATATATATATATATATATATATAATATTTATTTAATAACACTAAAGGTGAATAAAAAATTCTCAAATCATTCTTGAATCACATTTCATTTATGCACATCTTCGAGAAAAGGTTTGATCTCCATACATGCAACATTTATGACAATATACCACTATATAAAAAAAGGGATACATCGTGTCGCATTAAAAAATACAATTTTAAAACTATTAAAGCTAAGGTTTATTATAGATAGAATAAACATGTAAAATTATCGTTTTATTAAGATTCTTTTAACATTGGTATGATGAAAAAACAAAACATTTTCAAATCAATCGGATTAAATTTTCAATAATGGAAAAATGAACTCACATAGACTTTCGCTCGTATCGAGAGTCGAATTCTAATCTTTTAATCTATGCTACTCATTCCAACCCCTAGCCATTGGGCCGGGTCGTGCCACAGTTCGCTCCGAGCTCGCTGCGCACGGCCACGTCGGTGGCTTGGGTGGAGCCAAGGTCGATTGAATTTCAGATTCGTCGCGGTGCATGAAATCTCTCTCGGTCGCTTGTCCCGTACTCTTCGACCAGATTCGACATTTCAGTCCACCATTCCCACGCTTTTGCGGGTCTCGCATGTCTTGTTTTCGGGTCGCTACTGATATAGCTAGTACGAGTACCTAGAGGGGGGTGAATAGGTATAAAAGATTTTTCTTGATAATTGCACAATACTTAGACAGTTGAAGGATTTGCAGCAATCAATAATCAATCGTAAGACTGAGTAAAGGAAAGAGAGAATTGAACACGCGGTTTATAGTGCTTCGGCTTGATTCAAGCCTACGTCCACTCTTCTGCACTAACAGCCTATTGGCTGGATTCCACTATGAACAAAGAGATGTTACAGTGTTGATCTTCCTTGACTTCTAGGTGTAGATGATCTACCACACTCGCTCAAGGTATCACTAAGTATAAACACTCTCTGTGTATACAATTTCGCTCAAACTGTATCGACTAATAATCAAGGTTCTTCAGACTCTGGAATTTTTCTATCGATCACACTCTTCAAAACAACTAAAACGTCTTCCTTTTATACTCCTTTATGCCATCATAGCCGTTGGCACTTACCAAAGGAATTCCTCCAATCTACCCGTTGGACGGAATCAATTAAGAAGATCATTCGAGCTATTTAAGGAACTTGACGATAGCCCATCAATCCTGTTCGCCCATACAATCAGGATCTTGGTTTCCAAGAATAGAACATTCCAAGAATACTTCGTCGACCATCGGATCTTCAATCGATCTAGATAAGAATAAAAGAATCCGAAATATTTATCCAACCAATGAATCTTCTCCGGAGGATAGGATCGAATCCTCAACCATATACTTCGGCTCTGGATTTCCTTCGTCACCGGATTAGAAAGACCGTCGGTGAGAATAGTCTTGAGTTTTGAGTCTTGAGTCTTGAGTCTTGAGACGGTGAACATAAAGTCTTCGGACTTTAAACCGCGGTCTGCAAATATCCAGGACTAGATCGATAAAACGTTTTGTCAACTTCAAAATATTCTGGAAAGATTTCTCCAACAATCTCCTCCTTTTTGATGGTGACAAAACTTTCTTGTAGATTTGAACAACTTTGACCTGCAAAAATATTTCTCAAGCAATATGGCTAACTCATAAAGATTAATAAAACAACCAAACTCTGCATCCACAGAAAATTGGTTAGTCTTTCATGAGTAATACCATAAAACAACACTTGATATAAATGCAACCAGTCAAGCATCTAAATCCACAGCCAATTCAGTCAAATTTAAATTCACACCCAAGTTCACTCAAGTCAAACTCAAAAACAAACATAACCACAAATTTAAAGTCAAAGTTTAAAAGATGTTGGTTCAAATTGGTTCTCCCCCTTTTTGTCATCATTAAAAAGGTGAGAAAGGAATCAGGTCTGCTTGGGAATGCGTACGATCTGGAAATCTCCCATAGACTGGACTATGCCTTCTAGCCTCTTCAAGTCTTCCCTTAGTTGAGCTACCTCATCTCCTTTGGCATTGGCTTGAAGTTGTAGAGCGAGGTCTTTCATTTTGTCCTCTAGGGTAATCAAAGATGCTTGTCCAAAGATTCTTTATGGTTTGAATCTCACGCCTAGAGCATATATTTGTCCCTGCATTTCCAGAAGGATATCAAGAATACGACGAAAATCTGCTGAGTTGTCCGTCTGTGTACCTGCATGTGCTTTCTCAGATGGAGTGAATGCAGACGATGGAGCTTCTGTATAATCTTGCAGATTTGGAGTCGACGTATCGTGTCCTTCAGGCAATTGAGAAACCTGAACTTCTTCTATGTCTGCTGGAGATTGTCTTGGACCTTCACTATCGGCAGCATGTGGTGTGAACCTTTCTTGCTCGCCAACTCCCCCTATCTCTAGGACATCAAAAGGGGAAGAGTGATGATCATGCTCTGCTGTATCTTGATTTCCCTTTTCTCCAGATTCAGCTGCAGACTTTTCTTTCTCTCATTCTCTTTCTTCTTCAGCTTCTTTCTCCTTCTCTCTCTGCTCTTCTTCTTCTCTGTTCTTGGCTTGCTGCTCTTCTTCTTTTTGATTCTTCTGAAGTTCTGTCGGTTGAGGCACAGAACGTCTTGTTCTTGTCAATGCATAGATAGTGGGATCTTCATCCTCTTCATCTTCATCCTCCAAGATGAGAGTTCTTTTCTTCTTTTTCGATGGGGCTCCAATGGCCTCCTTTCCTTTTCTCTTTGAAACAGACGGAACTGGAGACTTCACTCTGAATTTCTCCATTGCCTTGGAAAGTTCTTGCAGACGCATCTTCGTTAACATCTTCAAACCTACCACCATCTTATCGCACGGTCGAACACAAAGTGTATGAGGCGGTTCAATATTCATGTGTCTCGAAGATCTTGGTCACTGCACTGGATAAGGCAATTGTCCCTTGTCTTTCGACATTGCTCTGTACATATGGAAGAGAATGGTGTGAGGGAGAGAGAACTTCCGTCCTGAGTTGATTGCGTACATCAATTTTGCTTCAGAATTAGACACGGCAGTCTTTGAGGTAGACTTCGGTCTGAGACAGTTGATCACAATCTTATGAAGCACGATGTTGATGGCATTCATCCTTGAGTAGGTAATTCTCTTCTCTGTATCCCTATCTTTGACTAGTTCCAGAGTAGTACGAGCAGGTGAGACTTTGATTGGATGATATCGTCCTCGTTCAACTCCAACTATGTCCGCCAACATGTCCACATCTACCATGTAGACTTGGTCTCGTACACTGAATGAAATTCTATTTGCATCCAAAAAGCTGAGATTCGAATAGAAATATGCGGTCAGTTGTGCATAACCGTCTGTGGTGTCAGAGCAAAATTTCTCAAGTTGAAGCAAATTCAACTTTTCTCTTAAGTTCATGTTGATGGCGTCCAGGAAGTCAAAATTGACACTTCTAGGGTTTATCATCCCTCTTTTCAACAGTCTGAAATACACATTCTCCTAATCCTTTGATTTGAACAAATCCATCCGATTTCCTTTCACCTTTGTTGCCACACCCATTCTCGGTTGGAATTCAAGAAACATTCTGTCATCATCGTTCCCTTCAATCAGATTTTGTCCTGGTACACGAGGATCACTTGGAATGTTCGCAAGTGCGTCCTCTGCTTTTCCTTTTGGAGTAACTCCCAATTCCTCCATTTTCCGCAGAAAAAGATACTCATTCCCATAATTTTTGTCCTTAAGGAAGTCATCTATATATTTCAATGGTGTACCGGTGCTTTTCAACGCACGATAAAGCTTATAGATAAATGAGGGTTTTTGGACTCTTACTGGGTCGGCGTCTTCGATTATCTCTTCCTCCAGATGTTGACTTGCACCTTGTGGGGTAGAAGGCGTTGAATGACGTGGATGAGAGCGAATCGGACTTTGTCGCCGACTTGATAAGTCTTCCTCCTCGGTGAGATCGAAGTGTGTCGGTCCCTTCTCCATTCTTTGTGGTCCCCTGCTTGCGATTCTTGATGATTTCCTTGAAGAAGACATCCTTCTTTGTCGTTTGAAAGATTCCTTCACTTGCTTTCCCAAGAAAAAATGACCACTTTCTCGAAGATGAACAAGAAGTAGAAATAGGATCGGGAGGAGAGTGCCTTTTAGGGTTTTGAAGATTGGGTAAAAAACGTATTTATATAACTCGCCTTTTGAAAAGGGAAGTTCAATCGGCACAAGGAAAGTGTACGAACACTTCTTTTTAAAATCAATAACTGCCAAAATTAATCCTTGAAAAGACAAGATTTCGATTTTCACACAGATTATAACTGAATGAAAGATCGTACCTTTTCGAGTTCGGATAAAATAGCAACTTACGCCTATAGCCATGAATGTCTCGAGTCCGAGGATTTAGAGTCCGAGAGATTAGAGTCTGAGGATTGGTGAGTCTCTAGACTTTAACTTCTTCAAGCTTCAAAATATTGAGTCTTGAACGGATAACGTCGAATTGATTTTTCTCCAAAGGCTTTGTGAAAATATCCGCTAGTTGACTCTTTGAATCAACAAATTTAATCGAGATTTCTCCATTTTGAATATGATCTCTAATGAAGTGATGTCGAATCTCAATATGCTTTGCTCTTAAATGAAGGATTGGATTTTTGGTGAGATTGATCGCGCCGGTGTTGTCACATCGATTTCGTGCATGAGTCTTCAATGCCAAAGTCTTGTAGCTGTTGTTTTATCCATAGAATTTGCGAACAACAGCTTCCAAGAGCTACATACTCTGCTTCTGTTGTTGAGAGAGCCACGGTGCTTTACTTCCTTAAAAACCAAGATACTGTCCTATTTCCAAGCAGTTGACAAGTTCCAGAAGTACTCTTTCTATCGACTCTGCAACCGGCCAGATCTGCGTCTGAGTATCCTAGAAGATTAAAGTCTCCCTTCTTTGGATACCAAAGACCGATGCTTGAAGATGAGGCAACGTATTTGATAATACGTTTCGCGGCACTGAGATGAGATTCTCTAGGATCTGATTGAAACCTAGCACGATGCAAACACTCAACAAAATATCGTGTCTAGAAGCGGTAAGATAAAGAAGTGAACCGATCATGCTCCTGTATAGTTTTTGATCTACTTTCTTCCCTTCTTCATCCTTGTCTATTTTCATAGAACATGACATTGGTATGTCGGTCTTTTTGCATTTTTCCAATCCAAACATTTTGACAAGATCGTTTGCATACTTTTCTTGATGAATAAAAGTTCCTTCCTTCATTTATTTCACTTGGAGTCCAAGAAAGAATGTTAACTCTCCCATCATACTCATTTCAAACTCATCCTGCATAGACTTAGAAAATTTCTTGCATAGACTTTCATTAGGAGATCCAAAAATAATATCGTCCACATATATTTGAACAAGTAAAAAGCTTTTGTTTTTCTTTTTGATAAACAAAGTAGTATCTACTTTACCTTTGACAAAACCATTCTACATTAGGAACTTACTTAGTCTGTCGTACCAAGCTCGAGGTGCTTGCTTTAAACCATACAAGGCCTTTTCGGTCCAAGATCGAGTCGGCTTATTTGGGTCTTCAAACCCAGGTGGTTGTTCCACATAAACTTCCTCATGGATAAATCCATTTAGGAACGCACTTTTGACGTCCATTTGGAATAACCTGAAATTTTTATAACAAGCAAACGCAAGCAATAGACGAATAGCTTCTAACCTTGCTACTGGTGCGTAAGTCTCGTCATAGTCTATTCCTTCTTCTTGCGTATATCCTTTGGCCATGAGTCTTGCTTTGTTTCGTACGACTTTTCCTTCCTCATTCATCTTGTTCCCGAATACCCATTTGGCTCCAATAACGCTTTTACCTTTTGGTTTAGATGTCAATTCCCAGACATCATTGATGTTGAACTGTCTGAGTTCTTCTTGCATAGCTTCAATCCAACTTTCATCAAATAAAGCTTCTTCTATGCTTTTTGGTTCAATTTCAGAAATGAGAGCCACATCACTAGATTCTTCACGCCTTTTTGATCTGGTGCGGATTCCTTCATTGATTTCGCCGATAATGAGATCTTTGGGATGACTAGACTTATGCTTCCAGTTACTGGTTGATTTGCCTGGTTGATGATCTCTTTCTTTATTTGAATCTTCATGAGCATCTTGATGTTGGACTTCCAAAGTCTGAGATGCTTCTTGAGTTGTAAGCCTTGAAAGATCTGGCACAGGTTCAGACTCTTCATACTAAGTCTGACTGGATTCATCTTGCGTTGAGTCTTGGAATTTGACATTCATTGATTCCTCCACCGACTGGCTTTTCTTGTTATAGACTCTGTAGGCCTTGCTTGATGTAGAATATCCAAGGAAGATGCCTTCATCTGATCTTTCTTCAAACTTACCAACGATCATTTGCATTTTTCAAAATAAAGCATTTGCAACCGAACACATGAAAGTATGAAACAATAGGCTTCTTACCTTTGAACAATTCATAGGGGGTTTTTTCTAGAATAGGTCTTAAGAAGACTCTATTGATGATATAGCATGCTGTTGAAACAGTTTCAGCCCAAAATCGAGAAGAAATTTTACTTTCAATTAAAAGTGTTCTAGCCATTTCTTGAAGAGATCTATTCTTTCTTTCCACAACTCCATTTTGCTCTGGAGTATATGGAGAGGAAAACACATGATTAAAACCAGATTTATCACTTCCATGATCTGTTCTTATACTTGAGATAGCACATCCTTTTTCATTTTGAACCTTTTTAGCAAACTTCTCAAAGTACGAAAAGGTTTCTGACTTACTTGCAAGAAAATATACCCAGGTAAAGCGAGAGTAATCGTCCACAATTACTAGACAATATTTCTTACCTCCAATGCTCTGGGTTCTTGTTGGTCCGAAGAGATCCATATGCAGCAAGCGTAGTACATGATTAGTAGAGACATGATTTACTTGGCTTAAATGAATTTCTTACCGCTTTCCCCGAATACATGGTGTGCATGAATCAGACTTTTGGTATGGTAATTTAGGTAGACCTTGAACAAGCTTCTTTGATGAGATTTTGGCTAATTGCTTCATGTTGACATGGCCAAGCTTTCTGTGCCATAAGACCGCTTTATCTTGAATTGAGATTAGGCATTGTGTTTCATTTGGTTTTACATCAAGGAGGTAGATATTTCCATGCCTTCGACCCATGAAAGATCGAGTCGAGTCTTTACTAATTCCGTAACATATGCCTTCTTGAAAGGAGATCTTGAAACCAAGTATCACATAATTGGCTAATCTTTGAGAAGATTATAGTTGAGTCCTTCCATTAGAGAAACATTGCTTATTGTGAGATTTCCAATTTTCACAGTTCCAAATCCCACGATGCTTCCTTTGTTGTTTCCTCCAAATGAAACTTTTCCACCATTTACTTGAATAAGCTTTATGAAGCAATTTGAGTCTCCTGTCATGTGTCTTGAGCATCCGCTGTCAAAATACCACTTTACCTTCTTTTTGACAAAGACCTGTATTCAAAAGAGAGTCTCAAGCTTTCTTTGGTACCCAAATTTTCTTGGATCCTTTGGTGTTAGTAGGATAAGCATTATTAGGCCATACCTTTTTAACAGGCTTCCAAACCATAGGACACTCTTTTTCAAAGTGATCTTGACTGTTACACTTTGAACACCTTAGAGCATTTCGACCTACAGACTTTACAAAAATTTTCTTGAAATGATTTTTGTAAGCCTCTCTCGACGGTCTTTTCTTAATTCTTTCTTTTACTTTCGGAAAATCAATCAAGGGGATTGTTTTTGCTGTCATACCTAAACCAAACTTATTGAAGTAAGGTCTTTGTACTGAAAGAACTTTCTCAAGTTTTTCAGACCCTATTGAAATTTCTTTGAAATATTTGATAAGTCAGTTTTTAAGAAAGCATTTTCTTTTGAAAGATTATCTTCATTCTCTTTAAGAGTAGAAACATTCAAGTCTAAACTTTTCACTCTTTCTTCTAAAATGATTTCCTTTTGTTTTAGAGCTGAATTTTCCTTTTTAAGTTCGGAAATTTTTTTGAGAGAAGTCTTAAGACTAAAACATAGTTCATCAATGTATTTAGAGACTTTGACAGGAATTTTAAAATCACTTACCTCAAATTCACTGTCTGAATTTGATCCAAAGTCTGAGTCTGATTGTGCCATTAGACACAGGTTGGCATATTCCTCATCACTTTCTTCACACTCTATATCGCTCCAGGTTTCGGCTTTGAGAGCTTTTCGAGACTTTTCAGTTTTTCCTCTCTTCTTCTTCAGAAGAGGACAATTTGGTCTGATGTGTCCCTTTTTCTTACATTCGAAGTAGACTACATCTTTGTTTGGTTCCTCATTATCAACAAACTTGGTTTGCTGTTTCTGAAAACTTTGTTTCTTTGAGTTGAACCTTCTTCCTTTTCTATTCAGCGTTCTGAATCATCTTATCATAAGAGCAAGCTCCTCATCGTCCAGATCTTCTTCAGAATCTGTATCATCATAATCATCATTAGATTTTAATGCAATGGATTTCTTACCTCTTGGATCTTCGTCTTCATTAATTCGTTCCACTTCGTAAGACTAAAGAGTTCCAATCAGCTCGTCTACAGATAATGGCATAATTCTTTGCGTCTCTCTTATTGAAGTCTTTATATGATTCCAATCCTTGGAGAGTCCACGCAGTAGCTTGTTCACCTTCATGGGATCAGAAATTTTCTGTCCTTGATTCTCAAGACCATTGACAATATCTGTAAAACGACTAAACATGTCAGTTATAGATTCTCCTGGTTTCATTTTGAAAGCTTCATATTGACCAAGGAGAATGTTAATTCTGGTCTCCTTCACTCGGTCTGTCCCTTCATAAGTGATATGTAATCTGTCCCAGACTTCTTTTGCTGTAACACAAGAAGATATTCTGTTATATTCAGTTAGTGACAAAGCACAATATAAAGAGTAAATTGCTTTTGCATTGAGTGCTTGTCTCTTGTTTATCTCTTCTTGAGACATTCCACTGGTCTCAACAGTTTCTTTCCCTCTTTCAGACACTGATGCAGCAGTAGGAGTGATTCCTCTTTCCACAACGTCCCATTCCAAAGGATCCTTTGACCGTAGGAAAGCTTTCATCTTGTTCTTCCAGATGTTGTAATCCTTTCCATCAAAGTAGGGTGGTCTGGTATTGCTTTGCCCTTCCACCAGCCCTGGTGCTAGCATACTAGCCATGGATCTTTTACTCAAGTAAAACACTTCAAATAAAGTAAGAACACGAGCTCTGATACCAATTGATATAGCTAGTACGAGTACCTAGAGGGGGGTGAATAGGTATAAAAGATTTTTCTTGATAATTGCAAAATACTTAGACAGTTGAAGGATTTGCAGCAATCAATAATCAATCGTAAGACTGAGTAAAGGAAAGAGAGAATTGAACACGCGGTTTATAGTGCTTCGGCTTGATTCAAGCCTACGTTCACTCTTCTGCACTGACAGCCTATTGGCTGGATTCCACTATGAACAAAGAGATGTTACAGTGTTGATCTTCCTTGACTTCTAGGTGTAGATGATCTACCACACTCGCTCAAGGTATCACTAAGTATAAACACTCTCTGTGTATACAATTTCGCTCAAACCGTATCGACTAATAATCAAGGTTCTTCGGACTGGGAATTTTTCTATCGATCACACTCTTCAAAACAACTAGAACGTCTTCCTTTTATACTCCTTTATGCCATCATAGCCGTTGGCACTTACTAAAGGAATTCCTCCAATCTACCCGTTGGACGGAATCAATTAAGAAGATCATTCGAGCTATTTAAGGAACTCCGACGATAGCCCATCAATCCTGTTCGCCCATACAATCAGGATCTTGGTTTCCAAGAATAGAACATTCCAAGAATACTTCGTCGACCATCGGATCTTCAATCGATCTAGATAAGAATAAAAGAATCCGAAATATTTATCCAACCAAGGAATCTTCTCCAGAGGATAGGATCGAATCCTCAACCATATACTTCGGCTCTGGATTTCCTTCGTCACTAGATTAGAAAGACTGTCAGTGAGAATAGTCTTGAGTTTTGAGTCTTGAGTCTTGAGTCTTGAGACTGGTGAACATAAAATCTTCAGACTTTAAACTGTCGGTCTGCAAATATCCAGACTAGACTGATAGAAACGTTTTGTCAACTTCAAAATATTCTTGAAAGATTTCTTCAACAGCTACACCCCAAATCATTCACTTCCACACGATCAGCTTTAAAGTTGGAGTTTTTTTTTTTTTTTTTTTTATCTCCCTTTCTCTCATCATCATCATCTCGGGAAACAGAGCAACCGAGAGTGTTCCTCTCATCCCTATATTTCTTCCTTCTACATCTCAACACTAAACGCGAAGACTTGCTTGATCGATTCGTGCTCTCAGCCATTGCATAACCTCCATTGCTGTTTTAGCATCGCCATTCAGAAAAATGAGTGCACTACCTTTTGCGGCGAGGTCAACATAAGGCCCCCGTTTCAATTGAAGGGTGAAAAGGGTTGTGGCGACCAAAACTATGAGCTGACCTGCAGAAATAACCGCACCATTCTGGATTTGTACTCGAGGGAGTACTATGTACAGTACATCAACTACATCAACTTCACAATTAGGCTCGCCGATGTTGGGCTGCAAAAGGGCAACCGCTTGTCTCATCCTCATCGCTCTTTGTCATGCAGTGACTTCAGCTACTACCCCGATCGGTATAGATGTGGGAAATACATGATGAAAAAGGGTCCAACGTTATCCAAGACTCTGGCGATCGTGGACTGCATGGAACCCGTCAATTCTCAGTTTTACATTGACTCTTCATCATGCCTCAATGAAGTCAAGTTTTCGGATTCCTCTAGTATGAGAAGGCGAGTGTACGCCATGGTCGATGGGAATGTCTCGTACGTGGAAGCTACATGCGCTATAGAGCATATGGCAATGATACCTTGGTGGGTTGATGGCAACAATGTTCGCCCTTATGCGCAGATTCATGAACTTATGGTTTATGGGTTTGAGCTTTCATGGCTTCCAATTGCCCGTGGACGGAATTGTAATTGGTGCAACATCAGCGACACGTACAAAATTCACTGCGCAGACAAGAAAAGTAAGGGCCTTTGAGTTTGTTCCGTTTCTTAAAAGACAAAAAAGAAGAAAATTTTCCTTACCAAAAAAAAAAAAAAATTCCAGATATATTCGTTCAAAATTTGTGAAAATTGAGCTCGCTCATCTGCATATCTTAGCAGAGCCCTTGTGATTTGAAAATGCCCATTAAGATAAAGTAGTTAGGTAAATGTTGTTGTGGTATTTTGTACCTACAATAATAGATAATTAATTATTTAATTCGAATTCTGCCAACAATTCTTAGTGGGTTGAACCGATATACTATTTGCTTGATGATGATCCAAATAAGTGTCCCTTAAATTCCTTCAGACTCTATTTGTCATGTATTCCACCTCTACATCTCTTGCAGGTTACCGCTTTTTTATTGGCTGGGTAATTCAAATGCCCTGGCAACATGGCTTTGGTAACATTACGACAATCTTCTCCTTGTAAAATTGATTTAAAGTTACTTAACGCAAACATTTAACACACCCACAATTTTTTTGCATTTATCCCAATGTACAGCGTCATTCGTGGTTCTGAAATTCGTCTTGGGAGCCCCAAGGGTGATGATCTTGCTCCTATACATATGGAGGAGAAGACACTTAGCGATGGATCAAAATGTTGAAGAATTTTTGCAATCTAACAATAACTTCTGGCCGATAAGATATTCTTACTTGGAAATCAAGAAAATCACAAGTGGTCTTAAGGACAAACTAGGCGAGGGAGGGTATGGTTCTGTGTTCAAAGGAAGATTCTGGAGTGGCCGTGAGGTGGCGGTGAAGATTCTAAAGAAGGGGGAATCGGACGGGAAGGACTTCATAAGTGAAGTGGCGACAATTGGAAGAATTCATCATGTTAACGTGGTTGAACTCATTGGTTTTAGCTTTGATGGCTCAAAACAAGCTATTGTCTATGATTTCATGCACAATTGGTCTTTAGATAAGCACATTTTTTCACAAAGACAAGGGATATCTCTTTATTGCAATTTGGACTTTACCGAATAGAAAACCTAGGGACGGCTTTTCACATGGTATAGCCGGAGCAAGTTTAGGTTTCAAAGTATTTGCTAAGGGCGTGCATGGTTGTGTTCTTTTGTTATGTTTATGAACAAAAATTTTGTTTTTTTTGTTCCTGGGAACAAAAAAAGAACAGAAACGCGTTTGTTTGTGTTTTTGTTCAAAATCTGTTTTTTTGTTCTCGGAACAAAATTGGAACGGAAATAAGAAACAAAAAAAAGTTGTTTTTTTTTTTTTTTTTGTTCCGGAAACACTTTTGAATAACAAATTTTCTCTCTCCTTTCTTTTCTTCTCTTTTTATCTTCTTCTCTTCTTCTTCTTTTTTTCTTTGGCCAGTCACCAGCCTCGGCCACAGCTGGCGACCTCGCCGGAGCGTCGCCGGCCCTCGGCGAAGCCGAGCCTCACCCAAGTCGGCGGCGCTCGGCCTCGCCTTGGCTGGGCGAGCTCGGGCTCGCCTAGATCCGGCGAGGCCAAGCTCGCCCAGCCACCACCGAGGCTGCCGGCCCTCGTCGGCCGGTCGCCGGCCTCGCATGGCCAAGAACCGGCCAAAAGAAGAAAAAAGAAAAAAAGAAACAAAAAAAGGAAAATTAAAATTAAAATATTAAAAAATTAAAAGAAACAAAAAAGAATATAAATTTACCAAACGTGTTTCTATTCATTTTTATTCCCCAAAGAAGTTTACCAAACGAGCCTTTTCGGTTAAAAATTGTTCCCCGGAACAGAAATAATTTTTTCTATTTCTGTTCTCTTCCTGAACAATTTTTGAACAGAAACACAAACAAACGTACCCTAAAAAACCCAACTAGCACACAACCTGCGCTACACATGGCTTTATGGCACTGTAGTGGTCGATGTACATGTTTCTTGGCAGGCCAATTGTTGCTACGAATAACGTTGAAAAATGATGTATATAGAGAGATCATAAAATTTTAAAAGAGATGAAAAGCAACAACTTCGGTTTGAATTACCTCTTCCTTAATAGCCTTAATAGATGAGATCAATCAAATTCTTATTTCTTTTAATAGGTTGCTAAGGTATTTAGTGGTAAATGTACAGTTGAGAATGATGGAAGTTTCTCTTTTCAGATTAATTAGTTAATTTGAGATCGTGTCCCATCTCACAGCTCGTTAATTGAAATTGCCACCGCTAACATACTTGAATCCTCTCATTACGAAATCAATCGATTTCGCTAAATGATAACATTCAGCCTCATCTTTTCGTATGTTTTCCAAAGAGTACAGGTGCAATAAGCTTAATTGAACTCGTCTGAGGAGCAGCATGTGTGGTAATACTGTTAATACGCAAAGGGAGAAGGAGCCATTTAGCGATGCTCGAAAACATTCAAGAATTTTTGCAATCCAACTAATTTTTTGATGATTTTTTATGTGTAGCTCGCCTTTCATGGCCATCATCAAATGGCATATGTTTATGACTATTGTTATTGATCTTAAATACGACTGTATCATATTTCTCATTATCGTCTTAAGATTTCGTTAATATAATTTGGGCTTTCGGGTGCAATAAAAAACCTAATGATGACTTTTAATATAGCGTTACGAGGAGCAAATTTGGGTATCGGAGTCTTTGCTTCAGTGCCCAACTCTCACACAACCCTTTCACGACAGTCTAGGGGATGTACACCTCTCCCCATAAAACATAAACTGTCGGTATGAATGATGTTGAAAAATGACGGATGGAAAGATGATAAAATTTTAGAAGAGATGGTAAACAACTTCGATCCAAACGAGGGGGAGTCCGAGACAATTACCTATAAAATAGATAGCAGAGACCTTAATTGGCTTTTCACTCCATCGAAAATCAGTTAGAAATTAACTTTAAGTGGGAGACATCAAAAGATGATCTCTCCCTTAATAACAGTAATAGATGAGATTAATTAACGTTTACTAGGTTGCTAAGGGTATTTAGTGGTAAATGAAGGTCTTATTAGATTCATTGTCTAAGGTTATTACGGGTAAATTATGATCCATAAAATTACGTGTAAACGAGTTACGACTGATAAACTCAAATTATTATCAACAAGTGCCGCCAACCTTACGATATTATGTTCTTTTCAGATTTATTGTCTAAGGCTATTATGGGTTAATTATGGCCCATACAATTACAAATGTAAATGAGATTTCAGTCACTAAAATAAATTGCTATCTAAAAGTGCCACTGACCTTACGATTTAAGTTCTTTTTAGATTATTGTCTAAGGCTATTGCGGGTATATTTTGGCCCATAAAATTAAAAGCGTAAACGCATTACGACCAATGAAGTTAAGTTATTATTTACAAGTGTCATCAACCTTATGATAGTTTCACGTAAATTGCGACAAGTTCAGGAAAATTACAGCTGAAAATGGGAGGGGCCGCTTTTTTGCCTATGGGATCTAGAAGCGCCACAGTTGATATTTTTCAGGCGTGCACAAATATCCTATTTTGATTTATATCCGATTGATACTAAGTGAATCCCCCGAGAACTAAGAAAATCTAGTACCTAAGTACTTGAGTTTCGCGTAAGAGTATTAATCTTTTAGTTGTTTGGACTGATTTCACATGTCAATTTAGAATGACATGCCTCTAGGCCTCATGTTTTGGTCAAGGCCTAGGCGCCAGCATCTCTAGCTAAGCCCAGGCTTGTCATGTTCTTGTTCACGGCCTAGGCAGCAGTCTCACATACTACCTTCAGGGTCCCAAGGCTTGGGAATTGGGGTCCTCGGTTCAAACCGACCACGGGTCATGGTGCTCAACCCTCAAGTCTCTATCCTATCCTCGATTTTTGATGTCCCAAACTTAGGCACTAGGGCCTCAAGTCTCGCCCTCAAGGTCTCAATTTCGGGCATTGAGGATTTTAGGAATCAATGCCATATGTTTTAAAAGAATTCTATCATGTGAAATGTTTCGGCTCCAACAATTGGTCCTTTCTTCTAAATGAAAAATTCACGATTTGAATTTTCATTCACTAAGTGACTCAAATTCCACGGGAATCAAACGACTAAACAAAGCCCAAAGGAAATCTCCCAAATCATGATAAAGAGCTAATCGATCCCATTTCTTAGGCTCCGTTTGGGAACTGCTTTCCAAGGGGCTTTGGGGGGCTAAAGGCCTTTGGGCCAAAATGAAGATGTCTGGGAACTACTTTCCAAGGGACATTAAGGCAAAGCTAGTATTTGCAAGGCTGAAAACCCAAGGCAGGTCCTAGGTTGCCTTGGGCTTTCAGCATTCTCAAAATGCCTCATGTCCACTGTTCATCTTTACTGTTCATCTTCTTCTCCAATGGCGTGGCTGATTAGAGACGAGCTCGAGAGGCCAGTGAGGTCACGACTGAGGTTGGCAAGGTCGCGGCGACCGTCACCGGCCAGTCGCGCGACCTCGGCGACTCGCAGGGACCGCTCGCGAGTCCTAGTGACTGCCTACAAGTTGCGTTGCCATGACCCAGCTCTGGTCGCCGCGAGGTCGTGTGACCTCCGACGACTAAATTTGGTCGTCGCAAGGTTGCGCGACCTTAGGCGTGACCTAGATCTAGTCACCATGAGGTCGCACGACCTCCGACGACCAGCGTGACCTTTGGCGACCAGATCTGGGTCGCGCCGATCGCTGCGAGGTCGCCCAGGCGACCCTCGCCGGAGGTCACCTAACCCTAGGCGGCTCTTGCTGGTCGTCTTCGAGGGTTGCTTGAGGCTGGTGGCAGTCACCTGCCTTGCTAACGAACTCTTTTTTTTTCTTTTTGATAATTTTTTTCTTTTTTATTATTAATCACCAAAGTCATTTGTAAATGTAATATTTCCAAACACTATTTTACTTAAAAGTACTGCACAATGGACTTTCAAACTACAATTTACCAAACACAGTTTGTATTTTGAAAAACCCTTTTAACTTAAAGTCCTTTGTATTTTTCAAAATATTTTTCCCAAAAATCCAATCAAACACACCCTTATTCTGACTTGGGAGGTATGGAGGAAAATTACCCTATTCAAGAGTCTATAATCCATCATCGTCTTTTTATGAGTACGCTTTTGAGTAAAAAATTGAGCACGAAAGCGAGTGTGCAGAATGGCCAGGAAAAGATGGACGCGCTAGTTGAAATTGTTCGACCCATTATAGTCTATGATGATGGCTACCTATTTGGCACCTTTCCAAATTTTCTTCTACGAGATTTATCAGGATGGTTCACAGCGCATGATCGTTTGGACTTTTTCTTTAGATTCTCTGTTGCTAGTCTACAACGTTGACTGACTTTGACTTGTTAGTTGAATTTTTTTGACCCATCAGTCGATGATGATGACTACCTGTTTGGCACCTTCCCAAATTTTCTTCTACGAGATTTTCCAGGATGGTTCGCAGCGCAGGATCTCTTTGACTTTTTCCTCCGATTCTCTGTTGCTAGTCTACTACGTTGACCGGCTTTGACTTATTAGTTGACGAGTCCCAATGCTTGTCTTCTTCTATCTTGTGAGATGGACCAACCCATTATTTAGGGCAACTAGCTTTCCGATCCAATTAAATTCGTGACTTGAAAACGGCCACATTCCTGTAATTTCATTTCATTTCTTCTTAATCAGAACCCTTTGCAAGTGCATGCAACAATCATTGCGATGGCTGGGTCAAGGTCGATTGAACTTTGACCTTTCAGGGACCATTCCCACACCTATTCCGTGTCTGATGCGTCCCATTTTCCTTCTCCTTCTCTCGTCATTATTTCAAGAAAATAAAAGATTTGATAACAGTCTTATTGAGCTATAATTGAGTGAAATTTGCCCATTAGAGTTTGATTAGTGAAAGGCCTTGGACCCAGAGTGTACTTAAGATCTGCTGAAGGTTATACATACGTCGACTATACATACCATTCAATGCGCCAGATTCATTAATATTCTTCATGCATTTAGCATTTCGCAAGTTCTTTCCTATCCACTGGGACGGACCGGGCCTGAGGTCGATGGAAGTTTAGGTTCATCGCAGTGCATAAATTGGCATCTTTGTGCTTTTGCCGTACGTTGACCGGCTTTCGACTTTTGAGCGGACCAATCCCACCCTTTTCCGTCTCTCATACGTCCCATTTTTGCGGTTGCTACACCCTAAATCACTCGCCTCCACACAATTGAGTTCGTAATCGGAGATATTTCCTTCTCTCGTCATTACTACAAGAAAGAAACAGAGCAACACAAATTATTCCTCTCGTCTCCATCTTTCCTACTTCTGCATCTCAACCCTAAAAAAACACTTGACTTGCTTGCTCCATTCGTGCCCTCAGCTATTGCATAACCATGCTGAAAAATCGAGTCTTTGTTATATATCTTCTTCTTCTTCTTCTTTTATTACATTGGCCTTTTAGCATTGCTGTTGAATATAATCAGTGCACCACCTCTTGCGGGGAGGTCACAAATATAAGGCATCCATTTCGGCTGAAGAGTGACCCGAAGAGCTGTGGCAATCCTAAGTTTGAGTTAGCCTGCATAAACAACCGCACTTTTCTCAATTTGTACCCGGGCAACTACTATGTACGGTACATTAACTATACGAACTACACGATTAGGATTGCTGATGTTGGGCTGCAAATTGGAAATTGCTCATCTCTTCTTCGCCATTCTTTGTCATGCGCCGACTTCAGCTATGAATGGAAGGGGTACACATGTTGGAGTGCACCATACGAGAACTACACGTTATCCAGGACCGTCGCAATCGTGGACTCCACGAAGGCCATCGATTCTGCGCTTTACGTCAACGCCTCGCCATGCTTTTCAAATTTCTCCAGTATGAGAAGGCGAGTATATGCCCTGGTCGATGCGAATGTCTCGTCTGTGGAAACTTCATGCACTATAAAGCTTATGGGAATGATACCATGGTGGGTTAATCGTAGTGATCTTCGTTCCTATGCACAAATTCATGAACATATGTCTCATGGATTTGAGCTTTCATGGTTTCAAAAAGCCTGTTGGACGCAATTCAAATTTTGTGATTCGTGCAGCATCAACGCTATGAACCAAATTTATTGCAATGAAGGTAAGTACTTATGATTTGTTCAGTTTTCTCAACAAATATATTTGGCTGTGAAATTTCATTTAAACGTGAAATTGAGTTCGGTCATTTGTATATCTTTTCATAGCTCATGTGATTTGAAAATGGCCACTAAGATCAAGTAGTTAGATAAATGCTCTTGTGGTATCTTATAAGTATAATAATGAATACATTTTTATTCATTTGTTTATTTATTTATTTCATATTTTGCTGACAAATCTTAATGAATTGAACCAGTACGCGGATTGCTCAATTATGGTAAATAGGTATCTTTTAAATTATTTCAGCTTTCACTTGTCAGATATTTAATCTCCCCTGTAGGAAATTTTATCCTCCGCATTATCAGCCCGCTTACCCAGTTTCTTACCCAGGTGCTCGCGGTCCTTGTCATCGGTAACGTTCCCACAATCTTCTAATTGTGAAATCGATTTATTATTTCTAGAAGCAAACATTTAATATACCCCATGTTGATTATCTGAAAAATTGTACACCTTCAATTCCCTTGCATTTTCCCCAATATACAGGGCCATTCGTTGTGAAATTCATCTTGGGAGCCCTATGTGTGATGATGTTGCTCATATGCAAATGGAGGAGAAGACACTTGGCAATGGATCAAAACGTTGAAGAATTTTTGCAATCTAACAATAATTTCTTGCCGATAAGGTACTCTTATTCAGATATTAAGAAAATCACGGGTGCCCTTAAGGACAAACTAGGTGAGGGAGGGTACGGTTCAATGTTCAAAGGAAGACTCAGAAGCGGCCGCGATGTTGCAGTGAAGATCCTGAAGAAAGGGAAAACGAACGGGCAAGACTTCATTAGCGAAGTGGCAACGATTGGAAGAATTCATCATGTTAATGTGGTTGGACTCATTGGTTTTTGCTTTGAAGGCTCCAAACAAGCTCTCGTCTACGATTTCATGCACAACGGGTCTTTGGATAAACACATTTTCTCCCAAGGAGAGGGCACTTCTCTTGATTGTAAGAAAGTGTACAAGATTGCTCTTGGAGTGGCTAGAGGGATCAAGTATCTTCATCGTGGATGCGACATGCAAATTCTACACTTTGATATTAAGCCTCACAACATTCTTCTCGACAAGGATTTAACTCCAAAAGTTTCCGACTTTGGGCTCGCTAGATTGTATTCCCTAGACCACAACACGGTGTCTTTAACTACCGCAAGAGGAACCTTGGGATACATGGCTCCGGAGTTGGTCTATAAGAACATTGGGGGCATATCTTACAAAGCCGATATCTACAGTTTCGGCAAATTGTTGATGGAAATGGCCAGTAGGAGGAAGAATGCAGACACTGTTGTAGAGCATTCCAGTCAAATTTACTTTCCTTTATGGATACATGACCAAATTAGTGAGGGATCGAATGTTCTGATGGAAGAAGTTAGCGAGGACAATAAGATAATAGTAAATAAGATGATAATAGTTGCTCTTTGGTGCATACAATTGAATCCTCATGATCGCCCTTCAATGCATAAAGTCTTGGAAATGCTTGAAGGTGATGCAAATGATCTCCAATTTCCTCCCAAGCCACTCTTTTATCCAACAGAAATGTCAACAAGGGATGATGAAACTTTGACTGACGAAGACAATGATACTATATCCACTTCATCAACTAGTGCAACAACCTGTAGAGCTTCTCATCTCGAGCATACTAGTCCCGGTAGACAAGCAAAGATAAATATCAACAGCACTTAAATCTAGTCACATACGTGACAAATAGAAACAGATCGTATTGATGATGTAGGCCTCCTTTCATGGTCATCGTCGGATTGTATATGTTTATAACTGTGTTTATGAATCTTAATTTCGACCATATTTCGGTGTAGTCCTACGAGAAATAAGTTTGGATTTCGAAGTCATTTTTTCAAAAGCCCAACTAGCACACAACTCGTGCTACAGTGGCTTCACGGCACTCTAGCGGTGTATGTACGAGTCATTTTATGGCACACCAATTGTTGTTACTTGTAACGTTGAAAAATGACGAAGAGAGAGAGAGATAAAATTTTTAGGAGAGATGATAAAAAAAAGTTCGGTCTAATGGAGGGGGAGCGCGAGGCGGTTACCTTACGCAATGGATGGTGGGGACTTCAAATTCTTGTTTGTTTTACGAGGTTGCTATGGTTATTTAATGGCAAGTGAGCTTATCTGTTGATTAATAAGGGAAGAAGAGAGCATAGATTGGCGAGTTGCATCACTTACAATTTCTTTGTTTTTGGCCTCCAAAAATTCCGAAATAACAATAGAAAGATCCCTCGCTATTGCAATCCCAATCGATACCTACGTGGGAGAGGAAGGCGAAGATGAAGTTGAAGAAGAAGGCAATAAGCGATGGAGGTGAATCGACAGCGGCGCGGTGCAACACATGTATGGTGGGGCCGCCGTGGAGCCACAGGTGCATCCGCAAACCAGCACGCCGCCGCATGGGTCGCTGGCGAGGCTCGCCCTATGAGCTTTCACTCTAGCCACTTGGATGCCACAACGAGCGGCCTGGTCCTTGGCTTCGTCAACCTCAACCAAGGCGGCGACAAGAACCCACCCGTCCGCGCCACTCTGTGAATACTTCTGCGCAGTCTGGCAGGAGTGAGGATTATCAAGGCCTCAAATTCACATTTGAAGTTATATTCTAGTTGAAGATTAGGCTTTTAATAATGGCATAGTTGATGTCAACGCCTTACTAGTGATTGCAGGCCCGATGAACAAGATATGCAACGCGTTGAACAGGTGTGGGAAGAGGTTCGAAGATGCTACGCGAAAAACAGAGATGCTTGCAGAAAATGTCCGGCATCACTGTGAGTTTTCTCTACATATTTTCACGCCAAACACGTTTGTATAAACAGATAGAAACATTTTGGATTTATTCATGGAGAATTATTTGGTTGGTGATTGCTTGCTTGCATATATTATTGACCTGTTTCAGCAATATATGTGAAGGCTGTCGAAGTAAATATTCAAATCAAAGAGTTCGGCACCATGTTCTTCATTGACATTCGTTTGGGAATCAGTTCAATTGCAGTCACCACCTCGGAACTAACATCCATGCTTCATAATCTGCAAATTGGTGTACTTTTTGGGCAATGGGAGTTAGGGAGTCATGGCTAGTGAGTTTGCGCTGATTGAGCATAAAATTCAACTTTTCAAATGACATCTAATTGTACTTCGGCTATAATCCAAACCCATAACATTATTTGCTCTTTCGAGAACATTTTCTATCCACACGAGATTTCGTCAATTCAATTTTTAAGTAAACACCATGGATTCGTTTGTGATGGAAACTTCCGCTTCAGATTCTTTAGATCTCGTCACGAGGAATAGTGAAAAATCCCGTGCTTAAGGGAGTAGCTGACAATGTCAGCGTGACATTGCTACGTCCACAAAGAATCATAATTGATTAGCCGAAGATTGAGGCTTAAATGGTCAGCAGGAAATGTCGTCGGACCATTTGGGTGAGGAAGAGGAACTAATCTTAATCTGATATAATCAAGTAAGATGCTTAAATACTATAGATGTGAGAAAAGATAAAATAGATCCCGCTCCCAAATTAAATTATAAAAGAAATCACAAGTAAGCCAAATGTGAAGAATCACTAACACATTCATAAAATTGAGCTCTCTCATCATGTAAAACTTGTTGTCCGGAGAAAAAAAAACTATTTTTAGCTTATTGACAAATACCAACAAAAATATGCAATTAAGATATCAAGGAGAGTCAAAGGTATTGTTAATAAAAATTCTACATATATTTTGGCTAACAAAAAGATGTTTAAACTCTAGATATTTTAATTTTTAATTTCATTTTTTTTATCTGATTTATAAATATTTATTTTAATTTAAAGGGTAAAACTTATCATGAAGGCTCCATCGTTACTCTCGTCTTCTCGTTTTCTAGAGTCAAATTCGTCAGTAGTCAAGTAGAGTTATCAGTGCATCCATCAAAAAATAAAAAGAAAAAAGGTAGAGTTGTTAGTGCCGTGACGTGTGGTTGTTATCCAAGTGGGCAGATATCGTGCACAGAGGGAAGTTAAGAATTTCCCATACCCAATAAACCCCTAAGACCTGTCGCTTCAAGAAGACCTTTCGCAGCGCATTATTGCCTCCAACTTAGAGCGGCTTTGACTTTTCCGCCGCCATTACCAAGTCTCATACGCGTCTGTCGTCGGAGACTGCTCCTCTCATCTTCGTCTCTCTTTCTTTTCCATCTCCACACTAGACCCTCTGATTTCGCTTAGTTGATTCATGCTCTCTCTGTTGCATAAGCTACACACGAAGATCAACTACTTCTTGCTGTTTTTCTTCTACTTCTTCTACCTCAGTCTTTTAGTATTGCCGCAGAAGATAATCAGTACATCACCTTGCGGTGAGATTACGAACACAAGCTTCACATTTCGATTGAGAAGTGACCCAAAAATCTACGGTGACCCTAATTATGAGGTAATCAGCGTAAACAACTGCACTGTTCTCCATTTGTACTCTAGCGAGTACTATATTCGTTCCATCAACTACAACAACTACACAATTAGGATTGCTGATGTCGGGCTGCAAAAGGGCAATTGCTCATCTCTTCCTCTCCTCTCTTTGTCATGCCACAGCTTTTGGGACCAACCAAATCCATATGTATACGGTAAAAACATGTTCTATGGTCAAGAATGATCCACGAATGTTTTGATCGTGACCTGCAAGAAGGCTATTGCTTCTCAATTTTATATTGACGCTACGTCATGCCTTGATGGGACGAATTTTTCTAGTACAAGAAGGCAATTATATGCCATGGTCAATACAAATACCTCGTACGTGGAAACTGCTTGCACTATAGACCTCGTGGCAATGATCCATGGGTGGGTTGAGAGTGATGATCTTCGTTCCTATGTCCAAATCCATGAACAGATAGTATATGAATTTGAGCTTTCCTGGCTTCTTATTGCCGCTAGGATGTATTGCAAACATCATTATTACTGGCAAGCACCAAGGCAAGCACCAAATTTAGTGTGGACCCAAAAGTAAGAACTTTTGAGCTTGTTCAGTTTTCTCTAATAAATAAAACTTTGCGAGGACATATGGCCAAAACCTGTAAAATTTCATCTACGCGGGAAATTCAGTTCTAGCCATTTGTATATCTTTTCAGAGTCCATGCGATTTGAAATTGCCCACTGAGATCAGGTAGTTAAGCGCTGTTGTGGTTTTTTTTTTTTTTTTTTTTTTTTTACGTATAACAATGAAAACATTTTAATTCATTTGTTTATTAATTTAATTTGAATTCCGCCTACAAATTTGAGTGGATTGAACTTATATACTCATTGCTTGATTATTGTCTAAATAAGTGTCTTCTAGACTGCTGATGAGGCATCCGACTCAGAGGCTAGGAGGGTGGGGCGGGGGAGCTCGGGTCTGGGGTTCCAAACCCCAGCAGAAGACTCTCTACGGCTTTCACTTGTCACGTGTATAATCTCTTGTGCGGGAAAAATTATCGTCGATGCCCTCTCGGATATTCCCTGGACTATTAGGATGCTCTTGTACGATGGCATGGGTAACATTACTACAATCTTATTATTTGAATTGATTTGATATTTCTAAATGTAAACAATTTAACACGCTCGCAATTCTCTTGCGTTTTCCCCAAATGTAGTGCCATTTATGGTTCTAAAATTCATCTTGGTAGCCCCATGTGTGATGATATTGCTAATACGCAAATGGAGGAGAAGACACTTGGCAATGGATCAAAACATTGAAGAATTTTTGCAATCTAACAATAACTTCTTGCCGATAAGGTATTCTTACTCGGACATCAAGAAAATCACCGGCGGCCTCAAGGACAAACTAGGCAAGGGAGGGTATGGTTCCGTGTTCAAAGGAAGACTCCGTAGTGGCTGTGAAGTGGCAGTGAAGATTTTGAAGAAGGGTGAAGTGAATGGACAAGACTTCATTAATGAAATAGCTATCATAATAAGAATTCATCATGTTAATGTAGTTGGACTTATTGGTTTTTGCTTCTAGGGTTTGAAACAAGCTCTTGTCGACAATTTCATGCCAAGTCTATCTTTAGATAAGCACATTTTCTCACGAGAATGAGGGATTTCTCTTGATTGTGAAGAAGCGTACAAAATCACTCTCAGAGTGGCTAGAGGGATTGAGTATCTTTATCAAGGATGTGATATGCAAATTCTACACTTTGATATTAAGCCTCACAACATTTTTCTAGACAAGGATTTCACCCCAAAAGTTTCCGACTTTGGGCTCGCAAGATTGTATCCCACGAACTACAACACCATGTCTCTGATTACCGCAAGAGGAACCTTGTGATAAATGGCTCCAGAGTTGGTCTTCAAGAACCTTGGGGGTGTCTCTTACAAAGCTGATGTCTATAGTTTCGGTAAATTGTTGATGGAAATGGCTAGTGGGAGGAAGAATGTGGACGTGATTGTAGAATGTTCTAGTCAAACTTACTTTCCTTTGTGGGTTCATGACCAACTTAGTGAAGGATTGGAAATTCCGGTGGAAGAAGTGAGGAGAATAGGAGAATAATAAAGAAGATGATGATAGTTGATCTTTGGTGCAAGCAATTGAATCCTCACGGTCACCCTTTGATGTACAAAGTCTTAGAAATGCTTCAAGGAGAAGTAGATGATCTACAAATGCCTCCCAAGCTGCCATTGTTTTATCCTATAGAAATGTCAATAAGGGATGATGGAAGTTGGACGAGCAATGACAAATATACTATATTTGCTTCATTGACTAGTAAAATAACTTACAAAGGTTATCATTTTGAGCATGCTAGCACTAGTATGACACAAGTATAGTCATGATAATAAAATTTGATCCCTTGAATATATGTGGCAAATAGATGTGGGTCATATTGATGATGTAGGTCTCCTTTCATGGACATTATCAGATTGTATATGTTTATAACTACATTTTTGAATTTTAATTGCGACCACATCGTCTTTGGCATTATCATATTTGTAATATCATTAATTAAAGTTTGGACTGTCGATTATAAAAGCAAGCCTAGCGACGATTTTTTAGGTAATCCTACGAGAAGCAAGTTTGGGTTTCGAAGTCTTTGTCTAGAAACCCAATTGGCATACAACCCATGCTACACGTGGCTTCATGGCACTCCAGCGGTGTATGTAACGTGTTTGATGTCTCGCTACCATAAAGTTGGAGACTTTAATTGAATTTTTATTCCATCGAAAATTAGTTAGAAATTAAATTACAAAGAACAGTGGGAGACATCAAAAGATGATCTCACCCTTGGTAAGAGTGCTAGATGAGATTAATTTTCATTTTTCTTTTACGAGGGTTGCTAATTTTACTAGTGGTAAGTGAGGTTATTTTTTTATTAATAAGGAAAGAAGAAAGAATAGAATGGTGAGTTGCATCATTTACAATTTCTCTGTTTTTGGGCTTCAAAATTCCAAAGAGCACTTTGCAGAAAAGGTTCCTTACTTCAGGATAAAGAGAAGTAACTTGGACAAAACGAAACGAAATAACAAGAAGTCTAGTTGATCAAATCCGAAATAACAGAAAGATTGCGTTTATCGTTTATCTCCGTGATCTTACAGAGATCTCTCTTTCCATCACTAAATTCAATCTCCACTCTCTTCTGTTTGCACCATAGTTTCTCGATTCGCAGCACCAATCGACAGTTTGCACGAGAGAAGAAGACGAAGACATGGAAGGCGGCAACGAGATCAGCGGCGACGCGGGGCGGCATGTGCGTGGTGGGGATGCTGGTGGAGCCACGACCGCATCCTGCGAACCAGCACGATGCCACCTGGATCGCCGGTGAGGCTCGTCCCGTGAGCTTTCCCTCAAGCTACTTGACTGCCACCCCGAGTGGCTCGAAACCTGGCTTCGTCAACCTCAACCAAAGCGGCAGCATCTACGCTGTCTGGCAGGAGCGAGTCTCTCAAGGCATATTTTCGCGATTGACGTTGTGGTTAACGATTAGGCTTTTGAGAACGGCAATGGTGAGGCCGACGTATTGCTGGTGTTTGCAGGTCTGATGAACAAGATATGCGACGTGTTGGACAGGGGTGAGAAGCGGTTCGAAGATGCTACGCGAAAAGCAGAGGTGCTCCGCGGACAATGTCTGGCATCACCTTGAGTTCTCTCTACATTTTGTCTTTTTAAACATGCTGGTATAATCAGATAGAAACATTTTGGATTTATTCATGGAGACTTATCTCATAGACGATTGCTTGCTTGCTTGCTTGCATATATTTATCATTTGGTTTCAGCAATCTACGTGAATGCTACTGGAGTAATCATTCAGTCCAAGCAGTTTGGCTCTTTGTTCTTAATTCACTTCGTTTGCTCAGCACGGTGGCCTCACAAAATTTCGGTCCTATGGCATTGGTAATCAGTTCAAACGATTAGCCATCGGCTTCTTTGGCAATTACGACCTAGGAACTAAGATACTTTCTTTATAGTCGTTCATTTCATACGCCAATTAGCAGTTGAGTGGATCAACTCCCGTGATTATTGATCTAGAGGAGATTCAATTTATTGTGCGGTGCTATCTTTGGTGCTTATTAACATGGCATTTCCATGGAGGACATGGTTTGTTTTCATCATTTTCTAAGGGTCTCAGGACCCCTTGGGCTCTTTGCTTGACCGAACGTTGGACTAGCCGAAGTAAAGAAGAAAATTTAGCTTTGTCCTATGAGGGCAAGCACCGCAGCAGTTGATAAGCTGGGATTTGGCTTGTTGTCCGTTCTTCAGTTTATTAGGGATGGAGAGCCCGTAACTTCTTTGATTCTTGTGTTGGTTAAGGACTCTGTTCTTGCCTGACCTCGATTAATCGGTAATTGTGCTATGCTTGTGTTGGTACAGTTAGAACTAGCCTAGCGTCACAGAAGTAGCAGTGGCTTGACTTGCTCGGGCCAAATTGGGACATTGCCGAAAGAAGAAAAATAAACAAGAAGAATCATATTCAGTTGGCCGTCGCTGACATGGGATTTAGGGTTCACTCCTTTGGCTTCTTCAGGAAGTATCCCTTCCACATCCTCAGCTAAGTAAGCGTTGTCCAATTCCCATCACCGCATAATTTCACAGAGTTTCCGAGTCATTATTACGGGTAATGATGGGAAATGGGCTGTATACATGGCCATGCCCATTGAGCAGTCAAAAGATGAGTCTCTCGAAATACATGTAATTTTGACTGTAAATGTGGTGTGCGACCATTCGATTTTCCCTGAATTTCACACGTTTTATCATTCTTAAAAAGGAGCCGTCTAGTTGAAAGTTATTTCAGTGATAAATGTCTACTTAAAATATTATATTATTTTTCCTTTTAAGAGTTATTGTCTAAGGCTATTACATCAAGATTAAATTTCATTCGAGGGGGAAATATATGTCATCTTAATTAAAATTAGGTTTGAGTATTCTACTCAAGTTCAAATTCATTTCAAATGCAAATAAGTATTGTCATGTTAAGTTTTCAAGATCGTGTTAACTTTTCCAAATGTTTCCTATTATAATTTTTAAGCGTTACAACACTCTTTATATCAAAATGAACGAATTAGAAATAACGGAAGGCAAACAAAATCCTAATTTCAGAATGGATGTAAAATTTTACAATTTTTGTGAATTTAATTTAGTCACTTTTAACTTTTAAGTTTGAGTCTTTTTGGCCCGGTCCAATAATCATACGGGTTTTGTGAAAGTATCGGAACACCAGTCATATAATTTCATATTGTATTTTTCAACCAACAAGGAAAAAAAATAATAAAATGGTGAGTTTCATCCTTTAGAAACTTTCTTTTTCTTTTTTTTTTCTTTTTTTTAAGGCCAGAAACTATTTATCTGACATTGGCCTCCAAGAAATGCGAAGAACATCTATAACAGGTTCCTTACTTTGGGATATAAAGATAATAATAAAAAGTTTAGGGGACCAAAATCCAAAATAATAGAAAGATGCGTCCATGGATGCAAAAAATCACCTGGCAAGTGTTTAGGGAAAGAATTGAGTTATGGGAACAGATCTCCTCAGTCAGTATGCATTACCGAATACCTTGGTTGTGCTTGGGAGATTTTAACGAGATATTAAATCACTGGGAGAAAGTAGGCAAACACAGAACTGAAACTTACAGGCTAACTACTTTTAGAAGCTTCGTCAATCAATGCTCCCTCATGGATCTCGAAAGTAAGGGGTGCTCCTACACCTGGTCAAACAAACGTGAGGGAGAACATTTGGTCAAAGAAAGACTAGATAGGGCTTTTTGCTCGCTTCAGTGGAGAATCACTTACCCAGAGGCCGAATGCACTGCTCTCCCGGCGATAGGTTCTGATCATACTCCTCTCTTGTTATCCCTGGCTCAACCTAAGAGAAGGAAGAGAAAGCAATTCAAGTATGAAGCATACTGGAGTGAAGATGGAGAAAGCAAAAACATAGTCACAGAAGTATGGAACGACCCTCTCACAAAGGATCTTACCTCGGCTGCTAAACTGAAGCAAGTACAGCAGAGGTTGACACAGTGGATCAAGCACAAGTTTGGCCATGCAAGGAACAGGGTTAACTAGCTAAAAGGAGAACTCCAAGACCTGATGAATAGAACACAAAACACCGGAGAATCAGGTAAACAGAAAGAGATTATTAAAGAAATAGATAAGCTATGGCGTCAAGTATGCGATCACGAATTAGCTGGCTAAAATGGGGCGATAGAAATACACGGTTTTTTCATGCGACAACAGTTCAGAGGAGAAGTCGAAACCAGATAACCATGCTGAAAAATGAGTATGAAGTCTGGATTCGTGGGGAACAGCAAATACAGGGGATGATAGCACAATATTATAAGAATCTATACACCTCAGTGGGCTTCCGTGATTGGCAACCTATAATACAGAACATCCCTACTCTAGTTGATGATCGGATGAACAATACCTTGACAGCCCCACTCACTGAGGAGGAAATTACCACAGCAATGCTACAGCTCTACAGCTAGGAGCTTTAAAGGCCCCCAGTCCCGACGGCTTTCACGGAATATTCTATAAAGAAAATTGGCCAGCAATCTCCAAGGGGATCTTCCAAGAAATACAATCTTTCTTCAATTCCGGTAAGCTGGATCCTGCATTAAACAACACACTCATTACACTGATTCCAAAAGTCCCACAGCCTGAAAAACTAGAGCAATACCGCACAATTAGCCTATGCAACTTCCTATATAAAATCATCTCTAAAGTACTCACAAACAGGCTCAAACCAATTCTACCACACATAATTGCAGATGAACAGAGCGCCTTTGTCGGAGGTAGGCAGATTCAGGACAACATACTAATGGTTCAGGAGGTGCTGCATAGACTGCGAACCGAATGAGAAGAAAAATTTCAAGCAGTCCTAAAACTAGACATGCAAAAGGCGTACGATCGCATCGAGTGGGACTTTCTACAAGCTTGTCTAACACAACTAGGCTTCTGTGATTTCTGGATTCAGAAGATCATGCAATGCGTCAGCACAGTAAATTTCAGCATAAACTTAAATGGAGAACCTTTACCATCATTCAAACCAACCCGTGGATTGCGCCAAGGAGACCCCCTCTCACCTTACCTCTTCATCATCGTTGCCAATGTGCTCTCCATTCTAATGAAGAAAGCTGTATAGGAACGCACCCTTACTGGGATAAAGTTGAACAACCACTGCCCTACCTTATCGCATCTACTCTTTGCCGATGACTCTATCTTCTTCCTGCATGGAACAATTGTCGAATGTCAGAACTTGGCTGGCCTCTTAAATCAATACTGTTTCGCCTCTGGCCAGGTAATAAACCTCGACAAATCAGGCATCTATTTCAGTAAATGATGTCCTACAGCTCTAAGGAGAAACATGGCATCAACACTTCGAGTGCCAGAAATTACAAAAATAGGTAAGTATTTGGGCATACCTTCAGATCAAGCAGTCCAAGAAAGACATGTTCGCATGGATCCTAGCTCGGGTCAACTCCAAACTGGATAGCTGGAAGGAAAAACTGTTGTCAAAAGCAGGGAAGGAAGTACTTCTGAAAGCAGTAATTCAAGCGATCCCACAATACGCCATGTCAATCTTTAAAATTCCTACGTTGATTTGTAAAGCAATCGAGAAAAAAGTTGCAAAGTTTTGGTGGAAAAGCAATGAAAAAAAGGCTGGCATTCACTGGAGGAAGTGGGACTTGCTAAAAACCAGAAAGAGTGAAGGGGGCATGGGTTTCAAGGACCTACAAACTTTCAATATAGCAATGCTAGCAAAACAGATGTGGCGAATAATCACTAATCCAGACTTACTGGTAACTCAAGTATTGAAAGGCCTTTATTACTCACATGGAGATTTTTGGCATGCTGGCAGAGGCTCACGGCCCTCGTGGGGATGGCGAGCCTCATCAAGGCAAGGGATTCGGTTGCTCCTCAGGTGATGAACCGGATTGGAAATGGAAAAAAAACATCAATCAGAACAGAGAGGTGGTTAAAAAGCGGCATAATAGGAGGAGCAGCATCAAACCATGAACCAAACAAAGTATCGGATATAATCAATCCAGACACAGGAACATGGAATGAGCCTCTTATACATTCAATGTTTGAAGACAGAATGGTACGTGAAATTCTAGCCACACCCATTGGCTTACCTGATGAAGAGGATCAGCTCGTATGGCCGCACACAAAATCAGGTCATTATTCAGTAAAAAGCGGTTATTTCACATTCCGAAATGTCTCCGTCTCATCACAGAACACACAAGCAACATCATCTTACACAACCAACCCCGATCTCTGGAAATTTATATGGCAATCCACAACCCCACCCAAAGTAAAAATTTTCCTCTGGAACGCATGCAACAACGCCCTTGCAACTATGGAAAATCTACACCACCGAAGGATTGTACCTTCCCCGATCTGCCCCCTGTGCAAACTGGAAGTCGAAACACTAGAACACACGCTCCTCCTCTGCTCATGGACAGCCAAGGTTTGGAAGTCCGCCCCTCTGCATCTACGAATATCCAGATTTGGACTCACTCGATTTGAAGATTGGATCTGCAGCATAAAACGGAACCCAGTCACCTCGGGCAATTTTAACCACATAGCGGTCGTACTATGGAGTATCTGGAAGGAAAGAAATCAGAGCATCTTTAACCAACAAATACCCAGATCACAAGAAACAATAGCCAGAGGAGAGGCGTTTGCAGAGAGCTTCACAAAACTAAACAAAAAACCAACAGGCAAGAACAAATCTGAAGCCTTATCTGAAGCCTGGTGTCCACCTCCTTTGGGATCGATACGAATCAACCTCGACGCATCTTTCGAACCAGATCCAGATAGAAGTGCAGCACTCAGCGAAGCCAGAGACCTTCCCCGGCACAGAGCTGCCATCGCCGGTGTTTGCAGAGATCACAGGGGTTTCCTCGTCGACGGATTCGCCAAGACAGTCGAGGCCACTTCGCCTCTTCACGCGGAAGCAATCGCGATGGAAGAAACCCTAAAATTCGCACGAAGCCGTGGATTTCTCTCTCCTCAAGTACACTCTGACTGTTTGCCTTTAGTGCACGCGTTGAAGACTTCAACTGAATTGAGTTGGGAACTGGAACCGCTTCTGAACCGGGCCCGAGCACAACTCGATCATCTACCGGGCCTATCCTTGGCCCATTGCAAGAGGAGCACGAACCGATCCGCGGATTGGATAGCGAAGGCATGCCGAACAAGTACTCTACCCCAGAACTGGATATCTAATCCTCCCCCTACCTTATTTGATCTTCTTTGCACTGACGCTCTGAGTGTAATTTTCTCTTGCATTAAATAGTAAATCAAGCGAAGATGTTTGCTGATCAAAAAAAAAAAAAAGTGTTTCACAGCACTCCATCGATCATCACTTTCTCATTTTGATTTTGATTCTCGTTTATCGTTCTCTGTCGTCATCTTATCAAGGTCTCTCCTCTTTTCCAGATTCCATCTCCACTCCCTTTTGGTATGCGATAGTTTCCTGAATCGCAGTCCAAATCGAGACTTGCGTGGGGACGCCGGTGGAGCTCGGGCGATCCCATGAACCAGCACGCCACGAGCTTTCATTCTAGCTGCTTGAACGCCCTCACGAGCGGCTCGGTCCCTAGCTTCGTCAACCTCAACCAAAGCAGTGACAAGAACTCGCACATCCACGTCGCTCCAGTGAGTACTTACGTGCCCATCTGGCAAGATTACCGAGGCGTGTTTCGCGTTTGAAGTTATAGTTTGGTTGATGATTAAGGCTTATAAGAATTGCGTTGATGATGCCAACGCCTTGCTGGTGTTTGCAGGTCTGATGAACCAGATACGCAATGTGTTGAAGCGGTGTGGGGAGAGGTTCAAAGGTGGTAGTTGAAAAGCAGAGATGTTCAGAGATGATATATTGATACCTACATTTTGACAATTGATTTAATTATTCGTTATATAGAAAAATTGTTAATCAACCGCGACCCCTACCAACATAATTTTTTGTAAAATTGTCTGTAGATTTTAGGAGCATTTCACAATGATATATGATTATTTAAAAAAAAAAATCCTGCATTTAATTGGATCCGCATTGGATTAAAGGTTTTGATCTCAATTGAATTATATAGACCCAGCCCCTCCCGAGTGAAAGCTAAATTCGGCCAAGCCCATGGAGCTTGCATGGCCCAAAATCACAAGGGGGTTAATTTCTACTGAAGGTTATACAGATATCGACTTTACACATCATTCAGGACACAATATTCAATTAATATTCTTCATGCATTTAGCATTTTGCTTCTTCTTTTTTTTTTTAATATCTCTTGGGCCTGGCCGTGCCAGGTCAGACTCGGCCCAGGTTCACTCTTAGCTTGCTTCGTCAGGGTAGGCCGGGCCGGGCCGGGCCCGAGGTCAATGGAAGATTAAGGTTCGTCGTTGTGCCTAAATTGGCCCCATTGTGCTAGTGCCGTACGTTGACCGGCTGTCGACTTTTCGGCCGGCCATGCCCACCCTTTTCCGTCTCCCATACGTCCCAATTTTGGTCGCGTAGCGACATCACTCGCCTCCACGCAGTGAGTCTGTGGTCGGAGATATCGTCATTACTTCAAGAAAGAAACAGAGCAACGTAAATTATTCCTCTCATCTTCATCCTTCCTACTTTTGCATCTCAAACGCTCGACTTGCTTGCTCCATTCGTGCTCTTTGCTATTGCATAACCGATGCTAAAAAATCGAGCCTTTGTTATATATCTCCTCCTCCTTCTTTTACTACTATTACTATCGAATATGATCAATGCACCACCTCTCGCAGGAAGACATCTAAGTAACACGGACACCAATAAATAACACAATACTACATGACATGTCAATACATAGTTTTTCAAAAAAAAATAAATAAATAATTCCTACATGTTGTATATCAAATGTATATTTTTATATATACATATGCTAATTTTAATCAAATTAATTTGATTCAAATTCACAAATAAATAAATAAATAAATAAAAGTCCCTAGAATGAATTTACACTAAAAAATTAATCAACAATTTGTTAATATCATTCATTGTTTTAATTTAACAAATTTAACTCCATTTCAATAATAACATAAAATTTGGAGGGAAAAAAAGCAAACAATCCATATTCTAGACTCGTGAATTAGAGCGTGTCAGAAGAGAAGAGAAAAAAATAAACTTGAGAGGTAAATTATGTGTCATAAGATGTGAGAGTTGGAAGAAAAGAAAAAACTAAAATTTTCTTATTTCTCATTTTATTATTTTAAATATTTTTTTAGTATTTTTACATATTTTTAGTTTCATCAATCATTTATTGAAAATTTTTATAATTGACCTTGTGTGTGTCGAAATTATGTGTTCGAACTCGCATGTTGGAATTTTGGATTTGAGTGTCATGAGAGTTAATCAGGTGTAAAATTTTCTAATAAGTGTTGACTAAATGTCGAAGAGCATTAGACACGTGTCGAAATGTTCAACACAATAGAAGGCTCCCAAAAAGTGTTAGTACTTCATGGCCGAAAATAACCAACCCGTTTCGGCTGCAGAGCAGCAACCCTAATTGTAAGCTAGCTTGCATTAAAAACTGCACCATACTCAATTTGTACTTAGGCAAGTATTATGTGCGGTATATCAACTATACCAACTACACCATTAGGGTTGTTGATTCCAGGTTGCAAAGCGGAAATTGCTCATCTCCTCCTAACCGCTCTTTGTCGTGCACCTTCTCCAACTTCAAGTGGAAGCCCCATACATGCTGGATAAGAACGTTACAATTTATTTAGGACCGTGGCAATCGTGGACTGCATGAAGGCCATCGATTCTTCACTTTATGTTGATGCTTTGCCATGCTTTGATGGGGTCAAATTTTCGAATTTCTCTAGTACAAGAACTCGAGTATATGCCATGGTCGATGTGAAAGTCTTGTATGTGAAAAATGCATGCACTATAAATCTTATGGCAATGATACCATGGTGGGTGCACAAATTCATGAAGAAATGTGTCACGCCCCGAACCCCGAGCGCGCGCCCATCCCACTGCGGTCGATCAAATATGCGACATCCCAGGATACGTCGCCGACCCATTCATTTTATTACGCATGCGGAAGCGAAACAAATCCCCTGACAACATTTAACTTGGGATAGAAAAGCAGGAAGCAAAACCACAACATAGCACTTTCATAATTCAACAGAATTACAAATAGAAGCCTACAGCCAAAAGTCTACAAAAGACCGGTTCTTAAAAAGGAACTGTCCTACGACCTACAAGTCGGACACATTCTCCATTCCTTATGACTTCACCTCTGCAACTCCTCAAAGCCAACCAAAGCTATCTGGTCGCTCCGTCCACCAGGGACCTGAAATTTTAATCCTACAACCAGGATGAGACGATGTCTCAGCAAGTTCAACCCCCTAAACCCCTATTAGAAAGAAAATACGCCCCGGGTGGCATAGCCACATCACACGTAAAACTTACCTCGCCTCGGTTCCTTCCCCGCAGGTTAGCACAATTCAAATCACCCAATCACGATAGTAATAGGAACTCAAACGATTGGAACGCCATCACTTTCATATAAATCACAATCGCACTTAGCACGCATTCCAATTATCATTCACTGCCACACAAGGGCATAGCCTACTCGCAGTTCGGCTATCTACTAGCATATAGCCAGGCATCGCCTCCCCCCATGGAGCGCGGCTTCGTCAGTACGTCGACGGCGTTCCCGAAGGAGCATGGGCCCAGAATCAACTGCGACCCGCATCCACCGCGTGGGCATCCCGTATAGGGGCAAGTCCGGCTCAACAGCCCAGGACGATTCCTCTTAATTATCACACAGTCAAATCATACTCGGCCTCGGGACACTTTATATTTCAATCAATGCTTCCACTTAAAATAGTGATCCCGGCCATTTTTTTCCATATTAAAAATATTCCAGAAATTACTCACGTGTGTGGGGACACGCTAATTTCGAATCAAAAGCCAATATCTCACTTTTTCAAATCCCACTATTTAATATAATAATGAAAATCCAATTTTTGCATCAAAACCCGACACTTGGGTTTTTATGAATAAAATCCATATTTATCGCAATCGACACTCAATTTGCCACATCCATTCATCAAATTCAAATTCTAAATGCACAAGCGCGATCAACACGAAATTCGAGAATTTAGAGTCCCAAAATAATTTTTCGGATTATTAAATAATTAAATTTATTCCGAAAATTAATTAAATAATAATATTCATATTTTTCACAATCCACATTCAATTTATAATATCCGACCATCAATTTCAAAATCCGAATACAAAATTTTCGGAATTTTAATTGATAATTAAATTTATTCCGAAAATAATTAAATAATCATATTTTAATAATTTCGAATAATGACATATTATTAAATTATTAAATAATTTCGAAATGTTTAAATAAATCAAAAGTAAATTCCTTTATGTCACATCAAGGTTTATTTTAAAAATAAACCTACTTAACCCTTAAACTAAACATGTTTAACTTTAATTAAACAACTTAATCTAATCCATATTTAAATAAACTAATCTACCCACCTAATCTCACTTAACTTAGACTAAGCACACTTAGGGCATCATTAACCATATAATCAAGATTTAGTGAGTTAAACTCACCGGATTAACGAGCCGAGCGAACCAAAACGACGGGGACGACGCGAGGATCGACTTTCCTCAAAGCGGGCCGAGCATCCGGGCTCGGGAAGGCGGCCAAAACGGGCCAAACACCCGCTGCATACCCATTTTTTTTTGGGTTGCTGATCGGGGCCGAGAGGGGCTGCACGGCGGCGGTTCGGGCGCGGGGAACGGCGGAGAAGCGGCGGCTGCAGCTTGGCGGTGGCCCACAGCGGCGGCTGGGGGCTCGGCGGACGGAGGGCGACGGCGGCGCGGCTGGCGCGGGCTAGGCGAAGCGGGCGGAGCAAAGGGATGGAACGGCGAGGCGAGGCGCGCACGGTCGCGCGGGACGACGCGACGGCGACGGCGACCCGGCATGGCGTCGGAGGAGCGGCGGACGGGCGGTCGAGCGGATGGAGGCGGCGGCTGGTCGGGCGTGCGGCTGGCCGGCCGAAGCTCCCTCCTCTCTCTCCTCTTTCTCTCTCTTCCCAAGCTTGAAGATGATGGAGATGGGTGAGAGGGAAAAACCCCACTTTATGAGGGCCAATGGGCTCTTGCCACTTGTCAGCACCCCATTCGCTTGGCTTCAATCAGCATGACATCATCCCCATGATGTCATCTTCCACTATCTCCTCTCCCACAACATCCTTCAATGGTTGCACTTTCATTTTTCCGCCGGGGTCCAATTCTTGTACATCCAATTTCTTCAATTCCCATCAATTCTCTTCCAATTGAGTCCAAATTGAAGTCCATAAAATTAATCCAATGTCACCACACTTCAATTCACATCTTCACTTGTCCGTAGAACCAACTTATGTCCCAAAAGCAAGACCAAATGCGGGTCTACTAATTTCTCGAACTAAAATAGCCATTCTCAGATTTAATTTGCCGAAAAACTCTGATTGCATGAAAAATTTTCCAAAGATAAGTCAATAATTCGGAAATGATTTGTGACACACCCAGACTTCCAATTTCTGAATTCGACCTCAATTCCACGGTTAATTTCACTTTGGCACGATACTAGCGCGGCCCAACCTACCGGGTAGCCTTTAGAAATTTTCATGCATTTGACCTGTGGTTGATCATCTCAAGCCACAATGTACATCTTTGAAACATTGGCGACTTTCGGTTGTCGGCATAATCTCAAGGTTTCAAATACGAACACAGGGTACCCAATTGACAGAAAAGTCGGTCTAGTGCCGATCGACAAGAATTGTGTGATCTGGTGGAATCACCCACACCCGATCACATGCCTCTGTCGAGTCGACCTATCTCCAATCTCCAATCGATTTTAATCGTGCCGTAATGACCCTTGCAGATTAGCTCGGTCGAAAGGTCGCTTCCTGGTCAAATTCTCGAGTCTGATGCATTAGAAACTTTTAACAGCTTCACCTGATAGACTGGTTTTCACATGAGTGGCCGACTCAAGGAAAAGAACTATATGAGTGCCAACGAAATGCCCGTCTCAATTTATTGAAAATAGAATTGGAAAATCGGGATGTCACAAAATGTCTTATGGTTCTGAGCTTTCATGGCTTGAAAAAGCCTGTAAGATGCGATTCAAAGATTGTTATTCGTGCAACATCAACGCTACGAACCAAATTTATTGCAGATACAAGAATGATAAGTACTTATGATTTGTTCAGGTTTCTCAACAAATATATTTGGCTATGAAATTTCATCTAAACGTGAAATTGAGCTTGGTCATTTGTATATCTTTTCATAGCTCATGTGATTTGAAATTGGCAATTAAGATCAAGTAGTTTGATAAATGCTGTTGTGGTATTTTGTAAGTATAATAATAAATACGTTTTTATTCATTTGTTTATTTATTTAGTTCAAATTCCGCCGACGAATCTTAATGGATTGAACCAGTACACTTAGTGCTTGATTATGGTAAATAGGTTTATCTTTTAAATCTTTTCAGATTTCACTTGTCACATATTCAATCTCTCTTGTAGGAAATTATACCCTTAGCTCTATCGGAGAGCTTACTAGGGTGCTTACTGGAGTGCTCACGCTCCTTAGCATTGGTAACATTACTCCGATCTTCTCATTGTGAAATTGATTTAATGTTTCTGGAAGCAAACATTAAAGACACCCACAAATTGGTTATCAAAAAAGTTACACATCCTCAATTCTCTAGAGTTTTTACCAAAATACAGGGGATTCATGATTGTGAAATTCATCTTGGGAGCCCCATGTTTGATGATGTTGCTTATATGCAAATGGAGGAGAAGACACTTAGCCATGGATCAAAATATTGAAGAACTTTTGCAGTCTAACAATAACTTCTTGCTGATAACTTATTCTTACTCGGAGATCAAGAAAATCATGGGTGGTCTTAAGGACAAATTATGCGAGGGAGGGTATGGTTCTGTGTTCAAACAAAAATGGAGAAGCGGTCACAGTGTTGCAGTGAAGATCCTAAAAAAGGGAAAAGTGAACGGCTAGGACGTCATAAGTGAAGTGGCTATCATCAGAAGAGTTCATCATGTTAATGTGGTTGGACTCATTGATTTTTGCTTTGAAGGCTCCAAACAAGCTCTCATCTACGATTTCATACCCAATGGGTCATTTGGTAAGCACATTTTCTCATGAGGAGAGGGGTCTTATCTTGATTGCAAGGAAGTATACAAGATTGCTCTCAGAGTGGATAGAGGGCTGGAGTATCTTCATCAAGGATGTGATGTATAAATTCTATATTTTGATAATAAGCCTCACAACATTCTTCTTGATGGGTATTGAACTCCAAAAGTTTCCAACTTTGGGTTCACAAGATTATATTCCCCAAACCACAACACCGTGTCTCTAACTACCACGAGAGGAACCTTAGGATACATGACTCCAAAGCTAGTCTACAAGAACATTCGGGGCATCTCTTACAAAGCCAATGTCTATAGTTTCGGCAAATTGTTGATGGAAATGGCTAGCAGAAGCAAGAATGTGGACACGGTTGCAAAGTATTCCAATCAAATTTTCTTCTCTTGCTTCTTCTTCTACATCAGGCTTTTAGCATCGACTTGGAAAATAATCGATGCACCAGTTCTTGCATCGAGATCAAGAACATAAGCTCTCTGTTTTGGCTAAGGAGCAATTTGGAGTTCCGCGGCAACCCTAACTATGAGCTAGCCTCCATAAATAACCAAACCGTTTTGAATTTGTATTCGAGTAATTACTAAGTATGGTACATCAACTATACCAACTATACAATTAGGGTTGCCGATGTAGGGATGACAAAGGACAATTGTTCGCCTCCTTCTCTCCACTCTTTGTCAAGTTGCAACTTTAGCAAACATGATCCATATAGTTGCACTGTACACAAGTTATACGAATTCTATGGTCGACAGTTATTCAAGATTGTTTCGATTGTGAATTGCACAAAGGTTGTTGCTTCTCGATTTTACATTGACGCTTCATCATGCCCCGATGGGATCCAATTTTCTAATTTTTATTATACAAGAAAGCGATTATACGCCATGATTGATGTAAATGCCTCGAATGTGGAAACTGCATGCACTATAGAGCGAACGGCAATGATACCATGGTGGGCTGATGGTGACAATCTTCATTCCTACGCGCAAATTCAAGACCTGATGGTTTTTGGGTTTGAGCTTTCATGGCTTCCAATGGCGGATAAGATGCATTGCAAACATCATTTTTTGGTGGGGCATTAGGGAAAATACCAAATTTAGTGCGGACCCAAGAAAGGTAAGAAATTTTGAATTTGTTCAATTTTCTTAACCAAAAAAAAAAAAAAAAAAAAGTTTTGAGGACATATCTGGTCAAAATCTATGAAATTGAGCTCGGTCATATGTATGTTGTTTCACAGCCCATGTGATTCGAAAATGCCCAATAAGATCAAATAGTTCGGTGAATGATGTTGTGGTATTTTTTACATATAATAATGAATTCCTTTTTTTATTTATTTAATTCAAATTCAGCCAACAAATATTAATGAATTGAACCAATAGACTAACCGCTTGATTTTGGTCTAAATAATCGTCTTTTAAATTGCTGTAACTTTCACTTGTCACGTATTTATTCTCTGTTGCAGATATTTTTGGGTATTTTTTCGAATTTGCAAGGATTCTCGGTGGGGCTCTTGGGCCTTACTCACTCTCTGCATCGGTAAAATGACTACAATCCTCTCATTATGAATTGATTTGATGTTTCTAAATGCAAACAATTTAACATGCCCATGGGTGGTGATTTTGCTAATACGCAAATCAATACAGTGCAATTCACGACTCTAAAATTCATATTGGGAGCCCCATGGGTGATGATTTTGCTAATACGCAAATAAATGGGAAGACACTTAGTAATGCATCAAACTGTTGAAGAATTTTTTCAATCCAATAATAACTTCTTACCAAGAAGGTACTCTTTCTCGAACATTAATAAAATCATGGGCGGCATTAAGAAAAAACTAGGTGAGGGAGAGTACAGTTTTGTTTATAAAGGAAAACTCTGAAGTGGCTGTGAAGTGGCAGTCAAGATTCTAAAGAAGGGGAAATCCAACGGACAGGAATTCATTATGTTAATGTGGTCGAACTTATTGGTTTTTGCTTCGAGGGCTTGAAACAAGTTCTGGTCTACGATTTCATGCACAATGGGTCATTGGATGAGCATATTTTCTCACATGGAGAGGGGACTTCTCTTGATTGCAACGAAGTGTATGAGATTGCTTTGGGAGTGGCTAGAGGGATCGAGTATCTTCATCGAGGATGCGATATGCAAATTCTACACTTTGATATTAAGCCTCACAACATTCTTCTTGATAGGGATTTCATCCCAAAAGTTTCCGACTTTGGGCTCGCTAGATTGTATCCTATGGATTGCAACACCGTGTCTCTGATTGCCGCAAGAGGAACCTTGGGATACATGGCTATAGAGTTGGTCTTCAAGTACCTTGGTGGTGTTTCTTACAAAGCCGATGTATATAGTTTCAGCAAATTGTTGATGGAAATGGCCAGTGGGAGGAAGAATTGGGACGTGGATGGAGCATTCTAGTCAAACTTACTTTCCCTTATGGGATCATGATCAACTTAGTGAAGGAATGGACATTCCGGTGGAAGAAGCAAGCAGGGAGAATAGAAGAATAATAAAGAAGATGATAATAGTTGCTCTTTGGTGCATACAATTGAATCCTAATGAGATGCACAAAGTCTTGGAAATGCTCGAAGGAGAGGTAGATGATCTACAAATTCCACCCAAGCCACTTTTTTATTCAACAAAAATGTCAACAATGGATGATGGAACTCGGACTGACAATGGCAAAGATATTGTATCCACTTTATCAACTGGGGAACTAACTTGTGAAGATTATCATTTTGGGCATACTAGCACTAGTATTACATGAGTATAGTTACATATCAAAATCATTTAATCCCATCGTATATGTGGCGAATTGAAACGTGGTATTGATGATGCTTCACATGTAGCTCCCCTTTCTTAGCCATCATCGTATCGTATATGTTTATGTCTTCCTCTTTTTTTTTTTCTTTTTTTATAATCTTAATCACGCTCGTATCATCCTTTACCATTGTCAGTTGAAGATGTCATTGCGTATAATGTGGACTTTAAGATCCAATAGAAAATCTAGTGATGAATTTTGGCATAGCGCTATGAGGTGCGAGTTTGGGTTTTGAAGTCTATGCCTAAAAATCTAGCTATCACGCAACCTGCTTTACAAATAATGTTGAAAATTGATGGATGGAGAGAGATAATATAGGATTTTGGTTTAAAGGGAGGGAGTGCCATGACAAAATAAAGAATTTCGGTTTAAAGAAAGGGAAGTACGAGACAATTACCCTCACAATAAATGGTGGAGACTTTTATCGATTAGGTAAAAACTTAATAAAAATTGTGGGAGATATCAAAAGATGATCTCTCCCTGAACAATAATACATGAGATTAATTAAGTTCTTAGTCTATTTATCAGGTTGCTAAAGTCATTTTAGTGGTAAATGTGCACTTAATAATTGGTAATATACGTGGAGGAAATTTTATTTGAGAGGGAGATATATGCCATCTTTATTAAAACCTAGTTTGAGTGGTCTACTCGAGTTTAAATTCATTTCAAATGTAAATGAGTATGGCTGGGTTAAGCCTTAACTGTTCTAGATGCTTCCTACCATACATCATTCTTCATATCAAATTGAGCGCACTACAAATAGGTGAGGGCAAACAAAATTTCGCTTTGAGGATGGATGTGAAATTTTACAATTTTTGTGAATTTAATTTCTCCATAGTAAGATTGATTTTTTTTTTTTTTAAGTCAGCAAATGTGATCCTTAACCTAAGCCCAACATTCATATTGGACCAATAGTCATATAACTTCTTTTGCATTTTCTGTTTAAGAAGTGAAGGAAAAAAAGAATCGAACGCTGCGTTTGCATCAATTACAGTTTCACTGCCTTTTCTCTTGGCCGAAATACAATACGTCAGCTTTTGGGCCTCCGGAAACTCCGAAGAACACTATTTCGATAACAGGTTCCTTTATTTGGGACTCAGGCCGAAATGACAAAAAGTTCGGGGGACCAAATCTGAAATAACAGAAAGGTCGCGTCCTCGGATGCAAAAAGTCGCGTCGCTAGTCACTATTTGCTTGATTCCAGAAGTCTCTTTTGCTTTAGCGAGGGAGGTCGCTTCTGGACTCAAACGCTCAAACGCATTCAACCGTTAATTCAAAAATTAAGCAACCAAAAAAAAAAAAAAAAAGATAAATAAATAAAACTCGTCGCATTCTAATTCTTGATTCTGATTCTCGTTTATCGTTCTCTCCCGCGATCTTGTCGAGATCTCTCTGCCGTTTTCTAAATTCCATCTCCACTCTCTTTTTTCGCACAATAAGTTCCTCGAATCGCAGTCCCGATCGGAGTCATGATTGGTGATTAGAGGCTTTTAAAAATGGTTTTGATGAGGCCGACGCTTTGATGGTGTTTGCACGTCCGATGGACAGGAGGTGCGGCGTGTTGAACCGGTGTGGGAAGAGGTTCGAAGATGCCACACGAAAAGCAGAGGCGCTCGCGGACAATGTTTGGCATCACCGTGAGTTCTCTCTACAATTTTTTTTTTCTCGCAGTATGTGTCTGTATAATCAGTTAGGAACATTTTGGATTTGTTCGTGGAGACGTATCTGATTGCTCGCTTGCGTATATATTTTTTTTCTCTGTTTCTGCAATGTAACCGAACGGTATGGAAATAAGTATTCGATCCATAGAGTTTGGCACCTTGTCTTTCATTGACGTCGTTTGGGAATCAGTTCAATTTCAGTCACCACCCAGGAACTAATATGCATGCTTCATAATCTGTGTATTCAATCCGCCAATTAGCTGTCGAGTGGATCAAGTCCCTTGATTATTTATCTAGAGGGGCTTCGATTCTAATTACGCTGCTATCTTCAGCGCTTATTCTTTTGGCAATCTACGTCGATTCCTATTCATAACAAATTGCCAAATGCATAACATGGCACTTCTGTGGAGGACGTAGTTTGTTTACCATCATTTTCTAGAGCCATCTAAACCCATCGGGCTCTTTGCGTGACTGAAGTCAGACTAGATAAAATGATCATCTCTTCGCTCTTCGTCTTTTTCCCTGTAAAGAAGAGAGATTAGCTTTGTCCTGTAAGAGAAAGCACTGCAGCAGCAGGATAAGCATGGTTTTGGCTTGTTGTCTGTTCTTTAGTTCATTTGTGACTTGTGAGTGACAAAGCCCATAATTTCCTTGATTCTTGTCTCCTCATGGTTTCTAATCGATTCAAGTGTGACGTTAAGAACTCTATTTCTTGCCTGACGTCAACTAATTTGTAAGCGTGCTATGTTTGTGTCGAAACAGTTAGAAACAGCCCTAGCATCACAGACGCAGCAATGGCCCGACTTGCTCAGGGGACAAAGGTGCTCACAGGAGGGGGACAGGGAAAGGAATTCCAACAGACGTTTGAGATTCTGCTGGGAGAGAAGCTCATGAAGGCATATGTTTGCTAACAATCCTCTTCCAAGTTCCATTGGGACACTGTATTTGTCAATCAAGAGAATCCTGGCCTTCTGTAGCGATAACCCTCTTTACCAATACTTTCCATCAGGGCAGCAACGGTGAATGTATTACAAGGTAACCTTTTCCAATCTTCCTGTAATTGCATTTACTCTAGGATTGCCGTTTCAAATTGTTGAGCACTGAACTCTCGTGAGAATCATTATAAGTTCTTGATGCATTACAAATTCATCATAGCCGGATTGAATATCTTCACTAAGGATGCGATATGCTATATGTCACGTCTTTAAATGCCACAATAGGAACCATTGGATGCATGACTCCGGAGCCCATCTATAATAACTTTGGGTGCATTTTTACAAAACCGATGTCTATAGTTTGGGGCAATTGTTGATGAAAATGGATGGTGGAAAGAATAATCTGGATGCAAACCGAAGAATTCAAGCCAGATTTACTTTACATCTTAGTTTTACGATGATCGAAGTGTGGGAAAGAACATTCAGGTGGAAGAAGTTAGGGAGGAGTATATGAGGATATTAAAGAAGAGCATTATTGTCGCGTCTTTGGGGCATTCGATTGCGTCCTATCCATCATCCTTTGAGCGCAGAAGTATTTGGCATGCTGAAGAAGAAGAAGATAATCTGCAAATGCCTCCCAAGTCACTCTTTTGTCCAACAGAGTGTCAGCTGCTAGGCATCAGACGCAATGTCACATTCATCAAGTACTGCAATAATATATCTAGATGAACAGCTTGAGTATAGTAGTATTACTTGACGAGCATAGGAATATTCAAATCACAAAAAAAAAAAAAAAAAAAAAGTTTAGCGGGTTTTACAAGATATTGTTATTTGGTGTTAACAAGTGCCTCGGGACCTTCTTTATTTTTTTTTTTAACAAAATCCTATCAAAATTTTGTCATTAGTCAGAGGTGTTGTGGACAACAACATAAAATTATTTTACATATTTATTATTTGAATAAAGTACGTGATATGATGTTGATTCGTGGGATGAGAGTTAAGGATGACCGATACAAGCACGATAGAATACTACAAGGAAAAAAAAAAAGAGTCATGATGAAATACACTACAACAAAAAAAGAAAGTGTGAGGTGCTTCTCCCCTTTCATATTTTCAAATTACCCTTCTTGATTTAAAAAAGTCATCTAAAAATTACGACTTTTGAGTACATATATAGAGATATATACCCAGGACCCTGAAATTTTTATACGACTTTTTATTATCATAAGGGCAATTCAAAAGTATGAGAAGTGGAAAAATACCTTGTACATTTTTTAAAGTAGTATATATAATTTGCAGCCATTTAATCTCTCTCCCCCCAATTATATTAGGAGTAAGCATCGGTATAGGGTTGACCATGGACAGACCATGGATTAGCTCAACCCAATCAGTCTTGATCCAGTTCTCAAGAGTATTGGGATAGTCTTTGGTCCTAGGACCCTTGGATCGAGGACCACCTTGCATAGTGGTCTTCAGTCCTAAGACTTTAGAGTTGGTTCAATCCGGACCAACCTCATAGACATTATATATTATGCGTATAAATATTATATAATGCTTTATATATTTTTGTCTACTTGCACCTCCCTCCCTCGGTCATATAAATTAGAAAGTGGAAACTTAACTTGTATTCGACCAAAAAAAAAAAGGTAACTTTCTTTGCTTGCTTCAGCCTTGCTTGTCTTGCTCGCCACTTGCCTCTCTTCGCTCGCCTGACAAGCACAGCTGAGCTGATGAAATTGCTCGCCTTTCTTGGCTTGCCTCACGAACGCAACTTAATAATCGCAAATGGAGATTTATGTTATTAATTTATCTTAAATTTATGTTTGATATGTATAGGTGTTCTAGTTTGGTTGCTCAACGTTGTAGTGTTGATGGATGTGTACTTTAAAAGAGTATATTTATCATCTTAAGGAATACAAAAAATGAAATAAAAAAATAATCAATTGAATCTTGGGACCGGTTCCAAGGTTCCAAACTCAACAAAGTCGGTATCCAGTCCTAAAAATTAAGAAACTACACTGCGTGGATTGGTTCCCTAAATTAGGTGTTGAACCAGCCGAATAAGACCATGTTCACCCTACTTTACACATTATTCTCCCCACAAAATTTCATCAATATGCTTTGGGCATTTAGCATTTTGCTTTTTTTACCCCTTTGTCTGCAATAAGAGCATAAAAAAAGAACTCATGGCAATCGGATTCAATTCCTAATCATTTACACATGAATCAACATGACCTTTTGGGAAGTCAAATTCCAATCTTATAATCCATGCGCCTCGTCCCAAACCCTGACCACCGGCCGTTCCAGACCTAGGTTTAATCTGAGCTTGCTCACCCTGCCTTGGGGTGGCCCAGGCCCATGTTGATTCGACTTTAGATTCGTGGCGGTGCATAAAGTCTCCCTTCGTGCTTGTCTCGTACGTTGACCGGCGTTGACATTTCAGCCGACCATTCCCAATATTTTCCTTCTCGCACGTCCCATTTCGTGGTCCATTTAGACCGAACCTGCAACCCCAATGCCCATGCCTAGGTTCTTGGCACCCGTGCCTAGATCCATTGAGGCCGGGCACAAGACCTTGATGCCCACCTTGGTGCCCATGCCCAATGCTTTGGCACCTGGTCCCGGTCCCCAACAACTAGGCTCAAGTCCTAGATGCTTAAGCTAATGTTTACCGAGGCCAAGGCCTTGGATCCTATGCCTATGCTTGAGATCCCAGTGCCTATGCTCTAGCCAATGTCTATTGAGGCTAAGGCCCAAGACACCGACGCTCATGCTGTGGACCATTAAGGTTGGGCCTTAGACTTGGTGCCAATGCCCTGGTGCTTGGTGCCCGAGCCAATGTCCACCGAGGTCAGGCTCAAGATTCCTCGGTGCTTATGCTTGGGTCCTTAACACCTGTGTCAAGGTCCATGGAGGTTATGCTTGGAACACTGGTGTCAGGCCCGCATCTAGCCTTATGGACCAAGGCTCGAGCATCAAGGACTCAAGCTCAAGCGCTAGAGACCCGAGTGTGGGCACCGGGGTCTTGCAATTGCCCTTTGTGGACCTAAGACCAGCTTCAACGGACTCAAAGCTCGGGAGCTAGGTACAGGCACCAAGTCCTCGGGCTTGACCTCTGTGAACTGGAATTGAGGCACTAGGGAGTTGCACACGAGCATCGAGTTCTTGAGCCCAGCTTTTGTGGACCTTGGATTAATGCCCATGCTTTTGTCTAGGATCCACGTGCCCATGCTCGAGTCCCTAACACCTAGTGTCAAGGTCAATCGATGTTGAACCCAAGACATCGGTGCCTATACCTAGTTCACCGACTACCTATTTGTAAGTTATTAGTGCTTGAATAGTTTATACATATTTAGGAAAACTTACCAAATGATGGATAAATTTTTCCAATTTATTCTCAAATTTTAGCCCAAACATTGAATTTTTTTTTTTTCAAAAATATCATACTTTTCATGAAATAAATAGAACCAAATATTCAAACCAAATGCACCGTTCAAGTCTTCGGCTACGAGTAAAAGTCAAGTGGATCATGCGTTGAAATATACTAAAGATTATACCAATGTGGATTTTACGGATCTGGTCGGCCAAAATCGAGTGGACTTTAGATGGGTCGCCGTGCATAAAGTCTCCCTTTGTGCTTGTCGCGTACGTTGGGCGGGGCTTTGACTTTTCACCCGCCATATCCCACTTTTCCTTCTCTCACGCCTTCCACTTTTGGTCGCTATTCAAGAAACAGAGCAACTAAAAATGATCGCTCTCATCCTTATCTATCTTTCTGGTACATCTCAACACTAACACTAGATTCGCCTACTCAATTCGCGCTCTCTATGATTGCGTAACTGATGCATAAAGATCAACTCCTTGTTTTTCTTCTTATTTGAAGTCGGTCTTTTTATCATTACCACCGAAAATAATCAGTGCACCATCTCCTACGGTGACATCTTTGAAAAAAATGACTGCACTAACTTGACAAATTTCAAAACTTAATTGCACTTTTTGAAAGGTCTAAGAGTCATTTGTATATTCATGATAAGTTTTTGGACTTTTAATATACTTGTCCCTAGTTTTTATTGCTCACTTGATCGTAATCATTTATATGATGCATGATTTACGTCTTAAAGCATTTGAAATAACATGTGATGTAAGTGTATACTTGTTGTCTAGAGTAGTCTAATATCCTTGTTACTCAAGTAAGCAAAGTATGAGGAGATATGAATATGTGGTTGAGGATTTAGATTCTTGACCTAATTATGAATTTACACTATGATGCGTATGCATAGAAGCTGAAAAGGTCTGACATGTCAAATCGGGTTTGGATTGTAAGTACTTGAATAATCTAGAATACATGCCTTAGAGTGATCGAAATATTCTATTATGAATATGTAACAAATTTTGAAATAAGTTTAATTGATATAGCACTCTAACCAAATGAGGGATTGATATTTCCGAAAATATAATGGTTCCATGAAATGATATGTGATATTACTCATTGGTTGTTATGATGATGATGTGCTTCTAGGTCAAGTGGTAGGATGATTGTCTACTTTAGACCTGAAGTGTTCATTTACTAAACTTAGACTCACCCTAATATATTGTACATATTATTCAAGTTCAGAGTTCAAAGCCTTTTAGATTAATGCTTCCGAAGATCACTTGTATGGATTAGATCAAAGTGGGCAACAAAAGTGGAGAGTCAAAAGTACAAAGAGATTGAGAATCCTCACTGAGAACCCTCACAATGAAAAAAAACCTCATTTTTTTCTTCTCTTTTTCTCGCCTCTTCATTTTCTTTTTCAGCTTATTGACAGCTAGCGTCTTCATTTTATAGCTTTTAACCTAAAAGCACATCTAATTGAAAAGACAAAAAGGCTTCTTAATATATATATATATATATATATATATATATATATATATATATATATATATATGTATATTATATATTTGGCTTTATCTATAACAGTATTCACTTCATCAACTAGCACAATAACTTATGTTTGAAGATTCTCATCTTCAGAATGCTAGTACTAGTATTACTTAGGCATAAAGATATATTGAAACCATTTGATCCGGTGACATGTGTAGCAAATAGAAATCAAGCATGGCCATCAACCTGCGCTTGGCGTGGGTTCACGACAATTTAGTGGAGCAAAATACCCCGTTTGAAAAGTTCATGACCCATCATCGTTCTTCTTGTTGGGTATTATTAATACCTTTCTTAGTACACTTTGGGTTGTGAATTGAGCACAAAACAAGTTATCAGAATGACCCGGTAAAGATGCACGGCCTCGTCGCTCGAGCATCTTTGAATTTTGACCCGGTACAGATGATCACACCTGTTTCGCAACTTCCCAAATTATTCTTCTACGAGCTTTTCCAGGATGGTTCGCAACCCACGACGTTTGACTTTCTTCCAATTCTCGGTTGCCAACTCATTGATTGTCTCGAACGGTGAGCGACTTTGACTTTTCAGCGGACCACTAATGAACTCTTCTGCTATTGCTCTCTAATTACTCACCTCCACACAATTGGCTGTCGTTGGAGATTAATCCTTTTATCTTCATCTCTCTTTCTTTTCAATCTCCGCAGTAAGCACTCAGATTTTGCTTAGTTGATCCGTGGTCTCTCCTATTGCTTAAGCTATGCACAAAGATCAACTACTTGTCCTTCTTCTTCTTCTACTTCTACCTCAGTCTTTTAGTATCATCATCGAAAATAATCAATATACCATCTCTTGTGGAGAGATCACGAACATTAACTGCCTGTTTTGACTGAGGGGCAACTTGAAGATCTTGAACAACCATAACTATGAGATAGCCTGCATAAATAACCACAACATTCTCAATTTGTACTATTCCATCAACTACAACAACTATACGATTAGGGTTGCCGATGTAGAGATGACAAAGGACAATTGTTCACCTCTTTCTCTCCTCTCTTCATCCTGTGGCGACTTCGGCTACCAAGATCCATATAGTTGCAATGGATACAAGTTACATGAAATCTATGGTAGAGGATTAATCAAGACCATTTTGATCTTGAACCATACAAAGGTAGTTGCTTCTCAGCTTCATATTGACGCTTTGTCATGCCATGATGGGGTTGAGTTTTCCAATTTTTTCTAGTTCAAGAAGACGATTATATGCCATGGTCGATGCGAATGCCTAAATGTGGAAACTGCATGCATTATAGAGCTAACGACAATGATACCATGGTGGGCTTATGGTGACAACCTTCATTCCTATGCGCAAATTCAAGACCTGATAGTTTTTGGGTTTGAGCTTTCATGGCTTCCAATGGCGGGTAAGGTGCATTGCAAACATCATTCTGGCTGGTACATCAGCAGCAAGCACCACGTTTGGTGCGGACACAAGGAAGGTAGGAAATTTTGAATTTATTAAGTTTTCTCAAAAAAAAAAAAAAAAAAAAACTGTAAGGACATATATAGTAAAAAATCTGTGAAATTTGATCTAAACGTGAAATTGAGCTTGGTCATATGTACATCTTTTTAGAGCTCATGTGATTTGGAAATGCCCATTAAGATCAAATAGTTTGGTATATGATGATGTGGTATAGTATACATATAATAATAATTTCATTTTTTATTTACTTAATTCAAATTCGAACAACAAATCTTGGTGAATTGAATCCATTTACTAACTGCTTGATTTTGGTCTAAATAAGCGTCTCTTGAATTTGTTTAACTTTTTGACAAAAAACAAAGAATTTCTTTAACTTTCACTTGTCACACATTCACTCTCTTTAGCTGGAATTTTAAACTGTTTCATATTTGCAAGAATTTTCGGCTGGGTATACTTACTCTATGCCATCAGTAAAATTACTACCATCTTCTCATTATGAATTGATTTGATGTTTCTAAATGCAAACAATTTAACACACCCACAATTTTCTAATGTATTCCCCGAATATAATTCATGGCTGTGAAATTCATGTGGGAGCCCCATGGGTGATGATTTTGCTAATACGCAAATGGATGGGAAGACACTTGGCAATGGATCAAAACATTGAAGATTTTTTGCAATCCAATAACAACTTCTTGCCAGCAAGGTACCCTTACTTGGAAATTAAGAAAATCACGGGTGGCCTTAAGGAAAAGCTAGGCGAGGGAGGGTATGGTTCTATTTATAAAGGAAGACTTAGTAGCAGCTATGAGGTGGCAATCAAGATTCTTAAGAAGGGGAAATCAAATGGGCAAGACTTCATCAGTGAAATGGCCAACATAGGAAGAATATATCATGTTAATGTGGTTGGACTCATTAGTTTTTGCTTCTTGAGCTTAAAACAAGCTCTTGTCTATGATTTCACGCATAATGGGTCCTTGAATGAGCACATTTTCTCACGAGGAGAGGGGAGTTTTCTTGATTGCAAGGAAGTGTGCGAGATTGCTCTCGGAGTGACCAAAGGGATAAACTATCTTCATCGAGAATGGGATATGCAAATTTTACACTGTGATATTACGCATCACAACATTCTTCTTGATAGGGATTTTATCCCAAAAGTTTTTGACTTTGGACTCGCTTGTTTGTATCCTATGGACTTCAACACCATGTCTCCGACTGCCACAAGAGGAACCTTGGGATATATGGCTTCGGAATTGGTCTTCAAGAACCCTGTGGGCATCTCTTATAAAGCCGATGTCTATGGTTTCAACAAATTGTTGATGAAAATGGCCAATAGGAGGAAGAATGCGGGCGCGGTTGTAGAGGATTCCAATCAAATGAACTTTCCTTTATGGGTTCATGACTAACTTAGTGAGGAATCGAATTTTTTAATGGAAGTAGTTAGTGAGGAGGATAAGAGAATAGTAAAGAAGATGATAATAGTCGCTTTCTGGCGCATACAATTAAATCCTAGAAATCGCCCTTCAATGCGTAAAGTCTTGAAAATGCTTGAAGGAGAGGTAAATGATCTACAAGTACCACCCAAGCCACTCTTTTACCCAGTGGAAATGTCAACAAGGGATGATGGAACTTGGATCGACGAAGGCAATGATATTATATCCACTTCATCGACTAGTGCAACAACTTATGAAGCTTTGCATCTTAAGCATACCAATACTAGTATTAGACAAGCATAGATAAATATCAATAGCACTTAATCTGGTTGCAATGTGACCATAGAAACAGATCGTATTGATGATGTAGATATCCTTTTATGGCCATCATCAGATTGTATAAGTTTCTAGCTATGTTTATGAATTTTAATTTCGACTGTATTTCAGCGTGGTCCTACGAGAAATGAATTCGGGTTTTGGAGTCTTTGTTTACAAGCCCAACTAGCACACAACTCGTGTTACGCATGGCTTCACAGCATTCTAGCGGCGTATACGCAAGACGCTTCATGGCACCCCAATTGTCATCACACATAACGTTGAAAAATGAGGAATGGAGAGAGATAGGTAAAATTTTAGGAGAGATGATAAATGAAAACTTCGATCTAATGGAGGGGGAGTGCGAGACAGTTAACTAAACAATAGATGGTGGGCACTTCAAATTCTTGTCTTTTTTTTTGTGATGTTGCTAAGGTTAATTAGGCTCTGTTTGTTTCTTCGTGACATTTCTAGAAAATAATTTTTAATAATTCATTTTTCAGAAAAATGATAACATTTACTAGTGTTTATTTTTTAATTATTTTTCTTTTTCCTTTTCTTTTTCTTTGCCAATCACTAGTCACGATGATGGCCAACGATTGACTGCAAGTGAGGAACAAGCTCACCCAAGGCCAGTGAGGCTCGAGCTCCCCCAATTTCGACGAGTCAAGCCAAGCCAGCCTTGGGCAAGGTTGAGCTCAATTGAGGCTAGCGAGGTTGAGCCTTGCTAGATTGGCAAGCCCAAGCCTCGTCAGAAATCAACAAGATTGAGCCTAACCAAATAGGGGAATTCAAGCCTCGTTGGCCTTAGGCGAAGCTCATGCCTTAGTCTTTTAGTATTGTTGTTGAAAAAAATTAGTGCACCACCTCTTATAGCGAGGTTGCGAATATAAGTTACCTATTTTGTCTAAAGAGTTTCCTGAAGGTTTGTGACAATCCAAACTATGAGCTAGCCTGCATAAATAATCACATCGTTTTCGATTTTTACTTGGGCAAATACCATATACGATGCATTAGCTATTCTAATTACATGATTGGGGTGGCCTTAGAAAGTTTACATGTATATATGTATACACATAGTCAAAAATTATAATTTTTACACATGACTCTTTTTAATCGAAAAGGGAAACTCAAAGATACAAAAAGTCGAGAAACACCTTGCACTTTTTATAAAGTAGTGTGTATATTTTCCTACCATTTAATCTCTCTGTCCCTGTAGAATTTTATTTATTTTTGGTCATAAGCGAGATATTTCATTAATTAGAAAAGGTCGAAGGCCCGATAAATGGGCTTCCGTAGCATTCCAAAGGAGTTGGGAAAAGGCACAAAACCCAATTCAAAGGTAAAGACTTTCTACCGTGGGCCTACCTAGTTTGCGACCGAGTTCGCCACTCTGACGCACTGGCTGACCTGAATATTTGAAGAGGACAATAATAAATCTTTGCACTTCAGGATAATAGCCTGAGCTTTCCACGTGAACTTCTCTGAACTTTCCACAACTTTTGACCAAGTGCAAGGGCTTCTCTTCTTGGGATACAGATGAGTTAGGGCTTTTAAAAGGACAAGAGCCTCAACCCCGAACGATGACACTGCTACTGTTCACACTACTCCGTCCACCACCCTTCCGGCGGAATCACGACGGACGCAAGCGATCGCGCCTCCAGTAGCTCCAGGTCCGTAGGCACCGTTTATGTTTATCTTTAGTGTTCCTGCCTGCGGTGGGTTCCAAAATCGTGACGATCCCTCGCTGATCTTACTAGATTCGCTGGATTTTGGGGTCCATCTGTTGAAACTCTTCAACCCAGCTAAACCAGACTCCACGAGGTTGCTTCGTTCTGGTTTTTTTATTTCTGAAGATGGCCTGATTTCTTGACTTCCAGATATTCGACTTTACTCATCGTTTTTGCTCTTTTCCCCCCTTTGTCTGGAATAAGAGCATAGAAAAAGAACTCACGGCAATCGGATCGAATTTCCAATCATTCAAACATGAATCGAACCGACCTTTTTTGGACTCTCACCGCGGAATTCGAATTCTGATCTTCTAATCTACGCCCCTCATCCCGAACCCTGACCGCTGGACCGGGCCAAGGTCGATTCAACTTTAAATTTATCGCGGTGCACGAAGTCTCCCTTGGTGCTTGTCTCGCTCGTTGACCGGCCTTTCGACTTTCCAGAAGACCAATCCCGATCTTTTCCTTCTCTCACACGTCCCATTTTGTGGTCGCTACACCCCAAATCACTCACTTCTGCACAAATTAGTTTCTGGTCGGAGATTTTTCCTTCTCTCCCTCATTATCTCAAGAAACGGAGCAACTGAAATTATTCCTCTCCATCTTCATCCATCTCTTTTGCATCTCCACACTAAATCATAGATTTTCCTACTTGATTCGTGTTCTCTCCTATTGCCTAGCCAATGCCTGAAGATCAACTCTTTTTTCTTCTCTTCCTTCTTCTTCTACATCAGTCTTTTAGCATCGCCTTGGAAAATAATCAATGCACCAGCTCTTGCGGCGATATCAAGAACATAAGCTCTCCGTTTCGGCTAAGGGGTGATCTGGAATTCTGTGGAGACCCACGCTATGAGCTAGCCTGCTTAAATAACCGAACGATTTTGAATTTGTATTCGAGTAAGTACTATGTATGGTACATCGACTATACCAACTACACAATTAGGGTTACCGATGTAGGGATGACAGAGGACAATTGTTTGCCTCTTTCTTTCCGCTCTTTGTCATGCCGCAACTTCAGCAAAGATGATCCATATAGTTGCACTGGATACAACTTTTATGAATTCTATGGTCGAGAGTTATACAAGACCGTTTCGATCGTGAACTGCACCAAGGCCGTTGCTTCTGAGTTTTACATTGACGCTTCGTCATGCCATGATGGGATTGAATTTTCCAATTTTTCTAGTACAAGAAGGCGATTATACGCCATGATCGATGCGAATGCCTCAAATGTGGAAACTGCATGCACTATAGAGCTTCTGGCAATGATACCACGGGGGGCTAATAGCAATAATCTTCGGTCCTATGCCCAAATCCATGAACAGATGGTTTATGGGTTTGAGCTTTCATGGCTTTCAATGGCGGGTATGATGCATTGCATAAATCACTCTTGGTGGGACATCAGCGGCAAATACCAAATTCAGTGCGGACCCAAGAAAGGTAAGAAATTTTGAATTTGTTCAGTTTTCTTAACCCCAAAAAAAAAAAAAAAAAAAATTGTGAGCACATATCTGGTCAAAATATGCCAAATTTGATCTAAACATGAAATTGAGCTATGTCATATGTGTATCTTTTCACAGCCCATGTGATTTGAAAATGCCCATTCAGATTAAATAGTTTGGAAAATGATGTTGTGATATTTTATAGGTATTATAATTAATTCATTTTTTATTTATTTAATTTGAATTCAACCAACAAATGTTAATGAATTGAACCAATAAACTAACTACTTGATTTTGGTCTAAATAAGCATCTTTTGAATTTTTTTAACTTTCACTTGTTACATTTTCTCTCTTTTGCAGGAATTCCGGTCTATTTGATTTTTGCATACCGCGGGGTATTCTCACTATATGTCATTGGTAAAATTACAACAATCTTCTCATTATGAATTGATTTGATGTTTCTAAATGCAAACAATTTAACTAATCCGCAATTTTCTAACGTGTTCCCAAATATAGCGCTATTCATGGCCGTGAAATTCATCTTCGGAGCCCCATGGGTGATGATTTTGCTAATACACAAGTGGATGGGAAGACACTTAGCAATGGATCAAAATGTTGAAGAATTTTTGCAATCCAATAATAACTTCTCGCCAATAAGGTACTCTTTTTCAGATATTAAGAAAATCACAAGCGGCCTTAAGGAAAAACTAGGCGAGGGAGGGTACGGTTCTGTGTATAAAGGAAGACTCCGGAGTGGCCGCGAAGTGGCAGTCAAGATTTTGAAGAAGGGGAAATCGAATGGACAGGATTTCATCAGCGAAGTGGCCACCATTGGAAGAATTCATCATGTTAATGTGGTCGTACTCGTTGGTTATTGCTTCGAGGGCTCGAAACAAGCTCTTCTCTATGATTTCATGCACAATGGGTCCTTGGATAAGCACATTTTCACACGAGGAGGGAATTCTCTTGATTGCAAAGAAGTGTACAAGATTGCTCTTGGAGTGGCTAGAGGGATTGAGTATCTTCATCGAGGATGCGATATGCAAATTCTACACTTTGATATTAAGCCTCACAACATTCTTATTGACAAGGATTTCATCCCCAAAGTTTCCGACTTTGGTCTCGCTAAATTGTATCCAACGGACTACAACACTGTGTCTCTAACTGCTGCAAGAGGAACCTTAGGATACATGGCTCCGGAGTTGGTCTTCAAGAGCCTTGGGGGCATTTCTTACAAAGCCGATGTCTATAGTTTCGGCAAATTGTTGATGGAAATGGCTAGTGGGAGAAAGAATTGGGATGCGGTTGTAGAGTATTCTAGTCAAACTTACTTTCCTTTATGGGTTTATGACCAACTTAGTGAACAAATGGACATTCCGGTGGAAGAAGCAAGCCAAGAGAAGAGGAGAATAATAAAAAAGATGATAATAGTTGCTCTTTGGTGCATACAATTGAATCCTAGCGAGCGTCCTTCGATGCACAAAGTATTGGAAATGCTCGAAGGAGAGGTAGATGATCTACAAATTCCTCCCAAGCCACTTTTTTATCCAACAGAAATGTCAACAAGGGATAATGGTACTTGGACTAACAATGGCAAAGATACTATGTCCGCTTCATCTACTAGTGAAATAACTTATGAGGATTATCATTAGCACTAGTATTATACAAGTATAGCCACATATCAAAACCAGTTGACACCGTCACATTTGTGGTAGAATGAAATGTGGTATTGATGATGTTTCACGTGTAGCTCCCTCTCTTGGCCATCACCATATTTTATATGTTTTAGACTTTTTTTTTAATATATTAATCACGCTAGTATCATGCTTTAGCATTATCAATTGAAGATGTCATTGGTTGTATAATGTGGACTTTCATATCCAATAGAAAATCTAGTGACAACTTTCAACATAGTGCTATGAGGTGTAAGTTTGGGTTCTGAAGTCTATGCTTAAAAATCTAGCTAGCACACAACCCACTTTACAAATGGTGTTGAAAAATGACAAATAGAGAGAGATAATAAAGGATTTTGGTTTAAAGGGAGGGAGTCCCAAGACAAAATAAAGAATTTCGGTTTAAAGGAAGGGAGTACAAGACAGTCACCTTCACAACAAGTGGTGCAGAATTTTATTGATAAGGTAAAAACCGAATAAAAAATTGTGAGAGATATCGAAAGATGATCTCTCCCTGAATGACGATAATACATGAGATTAATTAAATTCTTAGTCTATTTATTAGGTTAGCCATTAGGAAATGGAGAGTTCGATTTCTCATATTTTTGGAGGTTGGGGTGGGAGACACGTGAGTGAAGGAGTAGAGTTTCATAGTTTGCACACATACGCACAGTAGCTTGTAAAATAAATATAAAATAGGATCAAACAAAAAAAAGAAATAGTGCGAGATATCAAAAGATGATCTCTCCTTGAATAATGCTAATACATATTCTTATTCTATTAATAGGTTGCTAAAGTTATTTTAGCGGTAAATGTGCACTCAAAAAATGGTAATAGCTGTCCTTTTAAGATTTGTAGTCTAGGGCTATTACGTTTGTAGGAAATTTTATTCAAGAAGGAGATATATGTCATCTTTACTAAAATCTAGTTTGAGTGTCCTACTTGAGTTTAAATTCATTTCAAATATAAACAAGCATGTCATGTCTAGTTCTCAATACCGTGTTAACTATTGTAAATGCTTCCTACTATACATCACTCTTCATATCAAATCGAGCACACTACAAATAAACGAGAGCAAACAAAATCCCGCTTTGAGAGTGCATACGAAATTTTTCAATTTTTGCAAATTTAATTTCGCCATTTTAAAGATTTTTTTTATAAGCCGGGGAATATGTCCTTGACTCGAAGCCCAACATTCATACAGAAGTCAAATAACTTCATTTGCATTTTCTGATCAAGAAGTGAGTAAGAAAAGAATCGAACGGTGCGTTTCCATCATTTGCAATTTCACTGCTCTTTTTTCTCTTGGCCGGATACCATATTTACTGTTTTTGGGTCTCCAAAGATTCCGAAGAACACCTTTTCGACGACGGGTTCATTAATCTGGGACACAGGGCAAAATGACATAAAGTTCAGGGGACCAAATCTGAAATAACAGAAAGGTCACGTCCTCGGATGCAAAAAGTCGCCTCGCTAGTCGCTGTTTGCTTGCTTCCAAAAGTCTCTTTCGCTTTAGCGAGGGAGGTCGCTTCTGGACTCAAACGCTCAAACGCATTCAACCGTTAATTCAAAAATTAAGCAACCAAAAAAAAAAAAACTCGTCACATTCCAATTCTGATTATCATTCTCGTTTATTGTTCTTTCCCGCAATCTTATCGAGATCTCTCTGCCGTTTTCTAAATTCCATCTTCACTCTCTTTTCTCGTGCGATAAGTTCCTCGAGTCGCAGTCCCGATTGGAGGCGAAGACGAAGAAGACGGCGAAGGAGGTGACGCGGTGTGGCACGTGCGTGGTGGGGACCCCGGTCGAGCCCCAGGCGCACCCCGCGAACCAGCACGCCGCCACCTGGGTCGCCGGCGAGGCCCACGGCCCCCCGCGAGCGGCTCGGCCCCCGCGAGAACCCGCACATCCACGTCGCTCCGCTGAATGCCCCCGCGCCGTCCTGCAGGAGTGAGTACTATCGAGGCGTATACTTCGCGCTGGAAGTTAATGATTGGTGATTAGAGGCTTTTGAAAAATGGTTCTGATGAGGCCGACGATTTGGTGATGTTTGCAGGTCCGATGGACAGGATATGCGGCGCGTTGAACCGGTGTGGGAAGAGGTTTGAAGATGCCATGCGAAAAGCAGAGGTGCACGCGGACAATGTCTAGCATCGCAGTGAGTTCTCTCTGCATTTTGTCTCGCTGAACCCGGATATAGAATCAGATGAAAACATCAGTTCCTAACTGGTGGAGACATATCTAATTGATGATTGCTTGCTTATATATATTTTTTCTCCGTTTCTGCAATATAAGCGAATGCTATAGAACTAAATATTCAATCCATAGAGTTGGCACCTTATCCTTCATTGACCTCGTACGACCGGCATGGTGGCCTCACCATTTTAGGAATCAGTTCAAATAAGCAGCCATCGGCTTCTTTAGCAGTTACCTCCGAGGAACTAGGATACATGCTTCATAGTCTGTGTATTCAATCGGCCAATTAGCTGTTGAGTGGCTCGAGTCCCTTGAATATTTATGTAGGGGAGCTTCCATTCTAATTGCACTGCTATCTTTGGTGCTTATTCTTTTGGCAATCTATGTCGATTCCTATTTATAACAAATTTCCAAATGCAAAACATGGCACTTCTGTGGAGGACACGGTTTGTTTACCATCATTTTCTAGAGCCATCTAAACCCATCGGGCTCTTTGCGTGACTGAATTAGGACTAGATAAATGATCATCTCTTGGCTTTCCGTCTTTTTGCCCGTAAAGAAGAGAAATTAGCTTTGTCCTGTAAAAGGAAGCGCTGCAGCAGCTGGATAAGCTTTTGTTTTGGCTTGTTGTCTGTTCTTTAGTTTATTTGTGACTTGTGAGAGACAAAGCCTGTAATTTCTTTGATTCTTGTCTCCTCACGGTTTCTAATCGATTGAAGTATGATGTTAAGAACTCTATCCTTGCCTGACCTCAACTAATTGGTAATTGTGCTATGTTTTTGTGAAACAGTTAGAACCAGCCCTGGCATCACAGATGCAGCAATGGCTTGACTTGCTCAGGGGACAAGAGTTCTCGCAGTGGGGGGACAGGATAGGTATTTCAACAGACGTTTGAGATTCTGCCGGGACAGAACCTCCTGAAGGTTTATGCTTGCTGTCTATCCACTTCCACCGGGTCTGTCATCGGGACACTGTATTTGTCAAACAAGAGACTGGCCTTCTGTAGTGAAAACCCTCTTTGCCAATACTCTCCCTCAGGACAGCAACGGGGGATGCATTGCAAGGTAACCTTTTCCAATCTTCCTGTAATTGCATTTATGATCCCCATTTCATATCGGTAAGCACTGAGCTTTCATCTGAATCATGTTAAGTTTTTGATGCATTACAAATTCATCATAGAGGAATTGAATATCTCAGCGACATGCAAATTCTGTACTTTGATTTTAAGCCTTGTGAAAGCCTTCTCAATAAGTGTTTCACTCCTGAAGTATCGGACTTCGGGCTTGCGAAGTTGTACCCCGACAAGCTAAACACTGTGTCTCTACCTGCCGCAAGAGGAACCTGTGGATGCATGGCTCCAGATCTGGTCTATAATAACTTCGGGGGCGTCTCTTACAAGGCCCGTATCTGCAGCTTAGGCAAATTCTTGATGGAAATGGGCGGTGAAAGGATGAATCTGGATGCAAACCAAAGCATTCTGAAGGCTTTTATTGGTATTGGGCTTAAGGCCCTGTCCGCCCAAGCTGGGCCCAGAAAGCCCGGCCCACGGGAATAGGGCCCGTGGGAAGGGAGAGGTATAACAGGGGAGGAGAGAGAGAAAAAAACATACCGTTGAAAATAGACGTACGCTTTCTCTCTCAACTCTCTCCCTCTCTTACGTTGTTTTTCCTTCAAAGCAAACAGTGTATCGCTCGAAAGAATTTTGCCTCCCCGGATCGAACAGGACCGGATTCTCTCCCTCCATTGGCGTCGGTGTCTAATCTGTGGCAAACAAGGTACGCTCGAATCCGTGGTGTGCTTTACGATCGGTGATGCGTGTAGTTTTCTTGGGCTTCGCTTCCGCATTGATTTAGGGATTCGATTTAGTGTCGAATCCGGTGTTTCGGGGATCAGTCATTCCCAACATTGGTATCAGAGCCCTAGTTCACGTTTTCCCGATCAATTTGATGTGTTTTTTATTGATTTTTCGCAAAAAGGACTTCGGCCGTACGGATCGGGGCGAGCAATCCCGACACCCGAGACTTCTTCGGCCATTTTCATGAGTTTTCGAATGTCAAAAACAAATTTTGAAAGGACTGGGAGAAAGGCGACGTCGAGACGAGTCTGGAGGTGCCTCGAGCGCCGCCGGCGACGCCGCACGCGCCCACACGCGCGGCGGAAGGCGCTGCGCGTGGGCGCGACGCGCCCGGAAGCGCTCGATTGCCGGGCGCGTGCGGCACACGCGCCGGTCGGCGAATCGGCGCGCGCGCGCGCGCGACCGGGCAAACCGGCACGCGCCGGTCCGCGGACCGACACGTGCTGACGTCATCATGACGTCACCCAACGGTAAATAACCGCTGGGGTGACGTCATCGGCCGACGTCGCAATGACGTCGGTTGGCCCGGCGGCGACCCGACCCGCGAACCGACCCGACCCGACCCGACCCGGCCGACGATGGCACGCGCGCGCACGTGCCGCCGACGCGTGACGTCGGCCGGCACGTGCGCGGCACGTGTTCTTGGCCGACGCTGCGTGACGTCGGCCGGCGCGCGGCGGCACGTGCGTCGGTCCGCGCGAGCGGTCCGACCGGCCCGACCGGCCCGACCGGTCCGACCGGTCCGTCCGGTCCGACCGGTCCGGCGACCGACGACCGTTGACCGACGACCGTTGACCGTTGACCGGCGACCGTTGACCGTTGACCGTTGACCAAAAAAAAAAAAAAAAAAAAAAGGGAGGAAAAGAATGTGTTTCTTTTTCAATTAAGTCTATGAGGATTATATGGAATCCCTTATTTGTTCTGCATGTGTTGCGGGAACAATGCCTCCCGAGGGCGCGCACACCTATTCGCGCGATTCTGGAATGAACGAAGGAAAGGCATGTCTGGCGATACGAGGCGGTGGCGATCATCGATGGGAGAGCGGTGACTTAATTGATCACGTCCTTGATGTCAACGTGAAAATTCAACAGTCATATGGAATGGTCGTCCTATGTCACGATCGAGAGATGGTGCGATTTTTCATAAACACTCTTCCACCTGAATGGCAAGATGTGTTGAATCGCATATGGGATGTCAACGGAGTCGCTTCCTATAAGAAAATTGTAATGAATTTTGCAAATGAATATTACTGTATTGTTTCAAGGGAAAAGATCAAGAAATTGAAGAAAATAGGATCTTTCCCAGTTCGTGTGCTAACTTGGTGTTAGTTGTATTGAATGATATATGTTAAGTGTGATTTGTGAACATATTATGTAATGATTACTACCTAATTGTGTTAATTGAAAGCATTATTGTTTTATTGGATATTATTTCTATGTTGCTTTCTCATTATTGCTTTGGTTCTTTGTGGGTAATTAGGCGAGGGTAGTTTTAGAAGTTTTTGTAGCTTCATAGAACGATTTTGCATATGACAATTATATTAATGATAATTTTAAGTTAGGATTTTTGGAGGATGATTGGAAACGTAGTGACCTTTTGATTCTCAAGCCTTACTTGAAATTGTTCATTAATATGATGGGTCTATGTAAATAGGGATGCATAAATGATATGCATTAATAATTCGTGCATATTTGTCGATGTGTTCGGATCAATGGCTTCACCACAAAAGAGCATAGTTCTTGAAATGAACAAAGGTGAAAAGCTCACCGGAGACAACTATGAAATTTGGCAAATGAAAATCCAAAGTATGTCTTTGGAAGAGCAAGAATCTCTTGAGGCTCTTGTCATGACCATGGTAGAACCCGAAGAGGGACCCACCGAACAAAGACAAAAGGATAAAGAAGCTTTTCTTGCGTGGAAAAGAATGAACTCTCTAGCTCGCATCACGTTCTTTGAGCGCATGGAAAATGATGTCATGCGAGAGTTTCGGCGTTTTGACAATGCCAAAGAAATGTGGGAGGCACTGGAAGCTAGGTTTGGTCATACTTCGGTGACTAGATCGAGACACTCACTATCGATTTGACTCTTATAAGAAGCCTCATGGTCGACCATGAAGCAACATCTTAGAAAGATGTCAAATATGATAACCGAGCCGAGAGACGCCGGCCATGTCCTCACGGATGAACAAAGAGTGCAAGCAGTGATTCGTTCCTTGCCTCAGAGTTGGGAGCATATGAAGGTGCACCTGACTCATAATGAGAATATCAAAACATTTGAGGATGCAATGCGTCATCTTGAGCTGGAAGAGGACCGCCTATTGGCGGCTAAGCCGATGCTGATTTATATCATGCTAATTCTAGCTCAAATGGAGCTTCGTGCTCCAAGCGCAAGCGCCCTAACCGGTTTGATAAGGGTAAAGGCAAGGAAGAAGCTGGTCCTTCGGGAAGAAACCCAAATTTGACCAACATGATAGAGGAAAACGTCCTCACATGAAAAAGCTAGCAAGGGTGAAATGCTACAACTGTGACAAGAAGGGTCACTATGCTCGCGACTGTCGTGAGCCAAAGAAGGTATGCACCCCTTGTACTTTTTAGAACTTTGCTTATGTGTTAAGTTCTGTGTTCTTAACTGAGTCTAATCCTTTGTGGACTGTGGATTCAGGGGCGACGGACCATGTAGCGAAGGATAGAGGATCCTTCGTGGAATTCCGACGAGTACCTACTGGAACTAAGTGGATCTATGTGGGAAACAACTCCAGAGCTGAAGTGAAAGGAATTGGCACATGCCAATTGAATATGCGCGTGGACGCACTTTGTTCCTTCATGATGTGCTTTGTATGCTCCGGAGATTCGTCGGAATTTAGTGTCTCGTATTAGTGTTGGTCGATTAGGTTTTTGTATGAACTTCGTAGTAGAGGTGTGAATTTGTTCTTGAATACAAATTACTATGGTTGTGGCTATTTTCTAGATGGTTTTATTGTATTAGATGTTGATTATGTTAATGCTAATATTTGTTATTCCCTTCTCACGTCTCCTAATAAATATGATAATGATGTGAGTGTGTGGCATGCTAGACTTGGTCACATTGGCCAACAGCGTATGAATAGACTAGCCAAAGAGGGCTTGTTGGGCAATATTGAAAAAGTCGATTTGCCTGTATGTAAGCATTGCCTAGAAGGGAAAGCAACAAGGAAACCATTTGGAAAAGGAAAAAGAGCTGAATTTCCTTTGCATTTAATCCATTCCGATGTCGTGATCCAATGAATGTGAGAGGAAGGCATGGGGCATTTATTTCATCACCTTTATTGATGATTATACTCGATTCGGATATGTCTATTTGATTTCTCATAAATCTGAAGCAATAAGTTGTTTTAAAAGGTTCATGAACCTGGTAGAGAATCAATTAGACAAGAAAATAAAAGCATTGAGATCCGATCGAGGTCGAGAATATTTATCGATGAGTTCAGAAAATTATGTGATGAAAAAGGAATAGAAAGACAGTTGTCTATTCCGTATACTCCTCAACAAAATGGTGTTGCGGAGAGAAGAAACAGAACCCTACTTTGGAAATGGTTAGGTCCATGATGGCACATGCTAATTTACCTATCACCTTTTGGAGTGATGCGTTATTAATCTACTGCCTATATACTTAACCGGTGCCTTCCAAATCGGTTACTTCCACTCCATATGAGTTATGGACGGTAGAAAACCGGACTTAAGTTTTCTTAAGCCATGGGGTTGTGCTGCCTATACACATGAGTCCTCTCACAAGTTTGGGAAATTAGGTCCCGAGAGGAAAGAAGAGTATTTTCATAAGATACTCGGAACACTCGAAAGGGTATGTGTTCATTGGTGAGCGGGAAAGTGGGAGTATAACTGAATATGAATCTCGAGATGTAACATTCTTAGAGGATGAGTTTCCTAAGAAGGGAGAAATAGGGAAGATACCTCCCTATTTGAAACCTTGGATCAAGATAAAGATATTAGTGGAGTTCATCCAAGTGGGAGCACAATAGGGAATGATGTGCAAATTGTACAATCTCCCATACGGCGAACAAGTCGCCAAAGTATTCCCCGTCGACGTTTTGACATTGAAGGGGAAACTTTTATGGTTGCTCCACAAGATGAGGATGAGCCAAGAAATATCAATGAGGCTCTGAAGTGCCCTAGTAAGGAAAAATGGATTAATGCAATGGAAGAGGAAATGGAGTCAATGGAATCAAACCAAGTCTGGGAACCGGTTGATCTTCCAAAAGGACGCGAGCTATTGGGAACAAATGGGTTCTCAAAATAAAGCGAAAGGCTGATGGCTCGATAGAAAGGCATAAGGCTCGCCTTGTAGCGAAGGGGTATAATCAACGGGAAGGAATTGATTATGAAGATACGTTTTCTCCCGTAGTGAGATTTACCTCGATTCGCATTATTCTGGCAATAGTGGCTAGTCTGGATCTTGAGTTACATCAAATGGATGTAAAGACTGCTTTCCTCAATGGAGAATTAGAGGAGGAAATATATATGGAACAACCTGCTGGTTTCATAGTGAAAGGCCAAGAAGAAAAAGTATGTCGACTTTTGAGGTCGATATATGGTCTTAAGCAGTCATCAAGACAATGGTATATACGTTTTCATAATGCCATAATGGCATATGATTTTACAATGATTGATGAGGATCATTGTGTATATATCAAAAGATCCAAGGATCAATTTGTGATCATATCATTATATGTTGATGATATACTAATTGCCGGAAGCAATATGGAGTTGGTTAGTACCGTCAAGAGATGGTTGTCTTCTAACTTTGAGATGAAGGATATGGGTGAGGCTGCATACATTCTTGGAGTTAAGATTTCAAGAGATCGTTCGAAGAGATCGTTGTCTCTTTCGCAAGAAACCTATATAAATAAGGTTCTTGAACGATTTCGTATGCAAGACCAAACCCATAGACACTCCTATTGCAAAAGGTGAAGGATTGAGCCATAGACGTGTCCAGGGGACTCCACAAGAGAAGGAACAAATGAAATATGTTCCTTATGCTAGTGCTTGTTGGGAGCTTGATGTACGCTATGATGTGTACAAGACCCGACATATGTTTTGCGGTTGGAATGGTGAGTAGATACCAATCCAACCCGGGTCCAAGACATTGGAAAGCCGTGAAGAGAATACCGAGGTATCCGAAGGGAACTGCGATTTCAAGTTGAATTACCAAAGAAAGGATCTCGCGACTTGAAGGCTATTCGGATGCGATTGGGGAGGAGATTTAGATGAAAGGAAATCTACCTCGGATTTGCTTTCTTCGAACAATGGCGCCATATCATGGAGCAAGAAGAAGCAAACGTGTATAGCCTTATCCACGATGGAAGCCGAGTTCGTGGCATTATCGGCGGCGGTACAAGAAGGAGTTTGGCTTAAGAGATTCTTGGATCATTTAGGTGTTATTGAGAAAGCTGCAAATCAATTATTGGTTAATTGTGACAGCCAAGCAGCTATAGCGTACACCAAAGATCCAAAGTATCATGGCAAGACCAAACATATAGATACCAAGTATAACTTTGTAAAAGATATGGTTGCACGAAAGGATGTGAACTTACAAGGTACATATCTACGCATAGAATGGTAGCAGATCCTATGACAAAGCCGATACCTAGAGATGTGTTTTGTGGTCATGTAAAATCTCTAGGATTGCGTAGAGTCGATGTCTTGAATTGTAATTTCCCGAGTTGTTCACATTTATGAGATTTTGTTTTTCATTGATTAATGCCTATGAATCTATGTGTGATCTTTATGCATCTTAATGCTCAGTGCATTATTTGAGAAGTATGTCGAACAGATATGAGATTAGCCCACTCACACGGGTAATCGCCTCTGTTTACTGTGTGATAAATAGAGATGAGACTGTTTTTAAGCTTATTATCTAGGTGATAATCGAGAGCTCAAGCTTAAAATACATATGTTGCCTTAACTAAGTGTTAAGATGAGGACATAATTCTTACGATGTCCGAAAGTAAAATACCCCACATATTTTACTTTATCTGTCTAAGATGCCAGATGTGAGTTCTGATGAATTTTGCGAATGAGTAGATACGTGAACTCAAGTTAGACATTGTGTATGTCTTAACTATCATCTGTACGGTATTGAAAAGTATAGACATACGCTCCATGGGAAAGGAGTTAATACCGTAATACGTATTTCATACTACGTATGCATGAGACGACCAATAAGAGTGGCAAAAAGTTTGATCTCAACTTTTATGACGTGTGAGACTCTTGAGGAAAAGAGTTCCTCAAATTTTATAGTCCCCTCAGGACTCTTACTTATTCTCAAGGTTTCTATTTAGTGTTTGCTATCTTAGGGTGTTGCCAATGGTCATGAGATGATTCGATCTAATGGGGCATTTCTAGAAAAGCAAGTCTGGATGAAATTGAGAGTTTGAAGGAAAGAGGAAGATCGATTTTGGAGAATCACATTGTGGTTTTGTATTCACCGGTCGACCAATTATGACTGTCTTTGTGATAATTATAATTGTGAATACAATATATATATCATGTTTAAAAGAGATCAAGAGAGATATAAATGTGATCGATCGATCTAGGGTGCGCATACTAAATCTACTCGGAGTGTGACGCCCATTATGAGCTGCTATATATTCCTAACGGATGTATAGCAACGAGCTCTCAAAGTATCTTTGGTCGCACGGATTATTCACCGCATATGAATGTTGAAGAGAGGTAAAGAGAATCTGTTCGGCCCACCTTGTGCGAGTGGGAGATGAAGGCTTTTATTGGTATTGGGCTTAAGGCCCCGTCCGCCCAAGCCGGGCCCCGAAAGCCCGGCCCACGGGAATAGGGCCCGTGGGAAGGGAGAGGTATAAAAGGGAGGAGAGAGAGAAAAACATACCGTTGAAAATAGACGTACGCTTTCTCTCTCAACTCTCTCCCTCTCTTACGTTGTTTTTCCTTCAAAGCAAACAGTGTATCGCTCGAAGGAATTTTGCCTCCCCGGATCGAACAGGACCGGATTCTCTCCCTCCATTGGCGTCGGTATCTAATCTGTGGCAAACAAGGTACGCTCGAATCCGTGGTGTGCTTTACGATCGGTGATGCGTGTAGTTTTCTTGGGCTTCGCTTCCGCATTGATTTAGGGATTCGATTTAGTGTCGAATCCGGTGTTTCGGGGATCAGTCATTCCCAACACATTCGAGCCAGATTTGCTTTCCATCTTGGGTTTACGATGATCGAAGCGTGAGAGAGAACATTCAAGTGGAAGAAGTTAGTGAAGAGAATATGAGGATATTCAGGAAGATAATAGTGGGTCTTTGGTGCATTCAATGTATCCTGTCCATCGTCCTCCAAGCACGGAAGTATTGGGCATCCTGAAGAAAGAAGTAGATAATCTACAAATGCCTCCCAAGCCACTCTTTTGTCCTACATAAGCGTCAGCTACTAAAGATCATGTTCGTACGGAGCCTGACGGACCCATGGCCGCTATTATCACAATCATCAAGTACTGCAATAATTTATCGAGAGTAACAGCTCGAGGATCGCAGTTTTACTAGTGGAGCATAGGAATATTCGAATCCAAAAAAATAAAAAATAAAAATATCGGTTCAATGAGTTTTATAATATATTATTATTTGGTGTTGACAAGTGTCTCCGAACACTATTGAAATAGTCATTAGTCAGACATATTGTGGACAACAACATAAAATTATTTTACAATAAATTATTTGAATAAAGTGTATGATATGATATCAATCAGTGGGATGAGAGTTAAAGATGACCGATACAAACAAAAATAATACACTACAAAAAGAAAGTGCAAGGTGTTTCTCCATTTTCATATTTTCGAATTAACTTTTATACATATATAAGACGTTGTAATTTTTACACATAACTTTTTATAATTGAGAAGGGCAATTCAAAAATATAAGAAGGGGAAAAATACCTAGTATCTTTTTTAAAGTAGTGTATATAATTTTCTACCATTTAATCTATCTCTCTCCTAACTGATTAAAAAAAAATCTCTCTCTCTCCCCAGTTATACAAATGTAGATCTCATGTGTCATTCGACATGCGAGATTTCACGAATACATATTGTGCGTTTAGCATTTTGCCTTTTTCTCCTTTTGTCAATGATAAGAACATAATTAAAAATAAAAATAAAAAACTCACAGCAATCGGATCCAACTTCCAATCATTCAGACATGAATCGACATGAATCTTTGCCCCTCGTCGCAAACCATCACCACCGGCCATGCCGCTCCAAACTTGCTGCATAGCTGCGTGGGGGTGACCCAGGCCAATGTTGATTCAACTCTAGATTCGTCACGGTGCATAAAGTCTACCTTCGTACTTGTCTCATACGTTGACCGGCGTTGACTTTTCGGCCAACCATTTCCAATATTTTCTTTCTCTCACACATCCCATTTCGTGGCCGCTACACCCCATTTCATGGTCCATGGAGATCGGACCAACCCTAGTGCCCATGCCTAGGTTATTGGTGCCTGTGCCTAGATCCATCAAGGTTAGGCATGAGACCTCGGTGCCCATGTCCAATGTCCTAGTGCTTGAGCTTGAGTTTTCAAAGGCTAAGCACAGGATCCCAATATCCATTCTCAAATCTCAAGCACTTAGGTTGAAGTCCACAAATGTCATGCTCGGACCTCTTATGCTCGGCCCCAAGTCCCCAATGCTTGAGTCAATGTTTATCAAGGTTGAGGGCGAGGACCCTAGTGCGCTCATGACCCCAGCGCCCATGCCCGAGCCAATGTCTATCTTAATTAAGGCCCAAGACCCTTACACTCACACTACAGTCCATCAAGGTTGGGTCTGGAACTTTGGTGCCAACGCCAAGGTGCTTGGCGCTCGGGCCTATGTCCATCAAGGTCGGGCTCAAGACACCCCAATGCCTGTGCTAAGGTCCCTAGTGCTCACATTGAGGTCCATCAAGGTCTTGCTCGGAACCCCAGTGTTAGGCCTGAGCCTAGCCTCTATGGACCAAGGCTCGAGCATGGAGGACTCAAGCTCAAGCATTGGAGACCCAGGCATAGGCATTGGGGTCCCGCACTCAACCTTTGTGGACCCAAGCCCAACTTCAATGGACTCAAGCTCAAGAGCCAGGTATGGGCACTGAGTCCTTCAACCTAGCCCCTATGAACTTGAGCCAAGGCACCATGGAGTCAAGCATAGGTGTTGAGTTCTCAAACTCGGCTTTTGTGGACTTGGGATTCATGCTTATGCTCGTGTCTGGGACCCAGGTGCCCGTGCTCCAATGCCTGACTTCCTAGTCAAGGTCAATTGAGGTCAAACTGGAGACCTTGATGCTTGTATCAATTCTCCGACTGCCCATCTACAAGTTATTAATGTTCAAATAGTGTATGTATATTTAGAAAAATTCTTACCAATTGACAGAAATTTTTTTACAATTCATTATCAAATTTTAACCAAATATTGAAAAAAATTTCCTAAAAATATCATCTTTTTCACAAAAAAAAAAATGGAACTAAATATAGGAATCAAATACATCATTGAAGTCTTCGGCTACAAGTAAAAGTCAAGTTGATCATGCGTTAAAATATAATTAAGATTATACAGATGCGGACTTTACGTATCTGGTTGGCCAAGATCGAGTGGACTTTTGATGGATCGCAGTGCATAAAGTCTCCCTTTGTGCTTGTCACGTACGTTGAGCGGCTTTGACATTTCACCCACCATCCCCCACTTTTCATCCTCTCACACCTCCCATTTTTGGTCGCCGTTCAAGAAACAGGGCAACTCAAAATTATCAATCTCATCCTTATCTTTCTTTCTGGTACATCGCAACACTCACACTAGATTCGCTTACATAATTCGTGCTCTCTGCGATTGCATAACTGCTGCACAAGGATCAATTCCTTGTTCTTCTTCTTATTCTAAATCGGTCTTTTACCATTGTGGTCAAAAATAATGAGTGCACCATCACTTGCCATGCTATTGTCGAAAATAATGATTACACTAACTTAATAAGTTTTTATAACTTGATTACACTTCTTGAAAGTCCTAGGACACCATTGTATTTTTATGATAAGTTAGAGGACTTTCAATACATTTATTTCTGTATTTTATTGCTCACTTGATCATAATCATTTATATATGATGCATGATTTACTTCTTAAAGTATTTGAAATAATATGTTTGGAAAATGTAAGTGAATACTTGTTGTCTAGAGTAGGTTGATAGCCTTGTTACTCAAGTGAGCAAAGTATGGGGAGATATGAATTTGTGGTCGAAGATGTGGGTTCTTGACCTAATTATGAATTTATACTATGATGTGTACTCCCAGAAGCTGAAAGGTTTAACATGTCATATATGGTCTGGGATGCAAGCACTTGAATTGTGTAGAACACATACCTTAGAGTGATTGAAATATTCTATTATGAATATGAAAGAAAAAATAGGAATAAGTTAATTGATATAGTAATCTAAACAAACGAGGGATTGACATTTTGGGAAAATATAGTGATTCCACGAAATGATATGTGATATAACTCGTTTGTTATGATGTTGTGCTTCTAGATCATGTGATAAGATGATCTTCTACTTTAGACCTGAAGGGTTCTTTTATTGAATTTAGACTCACCCTAATGTACTTTCCATATTTTTCAGGTTTGAAGTTCAAAGGCTTATAGATTAACGCTTCCGAAAATCACATGTATGGATTAAATGAAAGTGGGCAATGCAAGTGGAGATAGGTTTTTGTACATAAGATATTGATGAATAATAGCAAAGGTTAAATTACTTGTATAATTGAGGATAAATTAGTTATTTATCAGAGGATTAAAGTGAAGTTAAATTATTTATTCATTTGAGGTTTAAATTTATAAAAAATTTCAAGTTGTGACACTATAAGAACCTTGGGGGCGTTTCTTGCGAAGGAAGCTGATATCTGTAGTTTTGGCAAATTGTTGATAGAAATGACTAGTTGGAGGAAGAATGGGGACTTGGTTGTAGGGTGTTTGACTCATATTTACTTTCCTTTACAAGTTCATGACCACCTTAGTAAAGTATTGAACATTCCAATAGAAAAAGTTGGCGAGGAGATAAGAAAATTATGAGGATTCTCATCTTGAGTATGTTAGAACAAGTATTACCCAAGCATAAAGACATATCAATACCATTTGATCCTGTGACATATGCAGCAAATAGAAACCGATCATGACCATCATCTAATTGTGTGTGTGTCTATATATATACATGACTATATTTATGGATGTTATGTCCGTATCATCCTTAGCATTGTCCGATCAAAGTTATATTCTGGTTCTCGAATCTGACGGAAAAGCCAATGATGATCTTCAGCATATTGTTACGAGGAGCAAGTTCAGGTTTCGAAGTCTTTGCTTCAAAACACAACTAGCACACAACCTGCACTAGCCATGGGTTTAGGACGATCTATGGAGCAAAATACCCGTTTCGACAGTCCATGGCCCCTCATCATTCTTTTGGTTAGTTACTTACTAGATCCTTCATTACTAATTTCAGAATGACCCGGAAAAGATGGACGCACTTGTTGCTCGAGCATCTTTGAATTTTGACCCATCATTTTCGATGATGACGACACCGGTTTTGCACCTTCCCCAGATATCCTTCTACAAGCTTTTCCAGGATAGTTCGCAACCCGTGAGTTTTGACTTGTTTCCCATCTCTGTTGCTGATCTGCGCAAGCTGCACCTTCCCCAGATATTCTTCTACAAGCTTTTCCAGGATGGTTCGCAACCCGTGAGTTGACTTTTTTCCGATTCTCTGTTGCTGATCTACGCAAGCCGATCGACTTTGATAATGATTTCGCAGTGCATTATTGCCTCGGACTTAGAGCGGCTTTGACTTTTCAGCCGGCCATTGCCAAGTCTCATACGCCTCTCTGAGATTGCTCCTCATCTTCATCTCTCTTTCTTTTCCATCTCCACACTAAGCCCTCCGACTTCGCTCAGTTGATTCGTGCTCTCTCCCATTGCATAAGCCATGCACGAAGATCAACTACTTCTTGCTCTTTTTCTTCTACTTCTACCTCAGTCCTTCAGTATCGTTGTAGAAGATAATCAGTGCACCACCTCTTGTGGCGAGGTCACAAACATAAGTTATCCATTTCGACTGAAGGGTGACCCGAAGATCTGTGGCAACCCTAACTATGAGTTAGCCTGCATAGATAACCGCACTGTTCTTGATTTTGACTCAGCAAAGTATCATGTACGTTCCATCAACTACACCGACTACACGATTTGGGTTGCTGACATCAGGCTGCAAAGGGGTAATTGCTCATCTCTTCCTCTACGCTCTTTGTCATGCCACAGCTTCAGGCTCCAATCGAATTCATATGAATGCGGGGCATACGAGTTCTATGGTCGAGAGTTATCCAAGACTGTTTCAATCGTGAACTGCCAAAAGACTGTTGCTTCTCAATTTTACATTGATGCTGCGCCCTGCCTTGATGGGGTTGAATTATCGAATTTTTCTAGTACAAGAGGGCGATTGTACGCCATGGTCGATGCGAATGTCTCAAACATGGAAATGGCATGCACTATAGAGCTTATGGCAATGATACCTGGGTGGGTTGATGGCGATGATCTTCGTTCCTATGCCCAAATCCACGAACAGATGGTTTATGGATTTGAACTTTCATGGCTTCCAATTGCCGCTGAGATGTATTGCAAACATCATTATTATTGGGACATCAGCAGAAAGCACAAGCACCAAATTCAGTGTGGACCCAAAAGTAAGAACTTTTGATTTTGTTCAGTTTTCTCAAATAAATGAAACTTTGTGAGGACATACCTGTTCAAAACCTGTAAAATTTCATCTACACGTAAAATTAGGCTCTAGTCATCTGTATATTTTTTCAGAGCCCCTGTGATTTGAAAATGCCCACCAAGATCAAGTAGTTCGTTAAATACTGTTGTGGCTTTTTTTTTTTTTCCTCACGTGTAACAATAAATAAATTTTCGTTCATTTGTTTATTTCTTTAATTTAAATTCTGCCAACAAATTTGAGTAGTTTGAAGCAACATTCTCAGTGCTTGATTATGACCTAGACAAGTGTCGTGGGCATATGGTTCGGTGGCGAGGACGGTAGGGTGGGGATGCCCGAGTCCGGGGACCAAAACCCCGGCAGAAGCAGAGCATAAAACGGTGTACTCTGAAAAAATTGTCTTCCACTTGTCACAAATCAATCTCTTTTGCAGGAAATATTTTCGTCGCTATCATCTTGGCTATCGCCTCGTATGGTGTGCCCCTTACGTACTATGGCATCGGTAACATTGCTTTAATCCTCTCATTATGAGTTGATTTAATTTTTCTAAATGACAACAATTTAACACACCCCCAATTCTCTTGCGTTTCCGCAAAACACAGTGGGATTCATGGTTGTGAAATTCATCTTGGGAGCCCCATGTGTGATGATGTTGCTTATATGCAAATGGAGGAGAAGACACTTAGCAATGGATCAAAATGTTGAAGAATTTTTGCAATCTAACAATAACTTCTTACCGATAAGATACTCTTACTCAGAGATCAAGAAAATCACAGGCAGTCTTAAGGACAAACTAGGTGAGGGAGGGTATGGTTCTGTGTTCAGAGGAAGACTCCGCAGTGGCCATGAGGTGGCGGTAAAGATTCTAAAGAAGGGGAAAGCGAATGGGCAAGACTTCATCAGCGAAGTAGCTACCATAGGAAGAATTTATCATGTTAATGTGGTTGGACTGATTGGTTTTTGCTTTGAGGGCTCAAAACAAGCACTTGTCTATGATTTCATGCTCAATGGATCTTTGGATAAGCACATTTTCTCACGAGGACAGGGGACTTGTCTTGATTGCAAGGAAGTGTACAAGATTGCTCTCGGAGTGGCTAGAGGGATTGGGTATCTTCATCGAGGATGCGATGTGCAAATTCTACACTTCGATATTAAGCCTCACAATATTCTTCTTGACAAGGATTTAACTCCAAAAGTTTCTGACTTTGGGCTGGCAAGATTGTACTCCCCGGACCACAACACCGTGTCTTTAACTGCCGCAAGAGGAACCTTGGGATACATGGCTCCGGAGTTGGTCTATAAGAACATTGGGAGTATCTCTTACAAAGCTGATGTCTATAGTTTTGGCAAATTGTTAATGGAAATGGCCAGTAGGAGGAAGAATGTAGATAGGGTTACAGACTATTCTAGTGATACTTACTTTCCTTTATGGGTTCATGACCAACTTAATAAGGGATTGAATGTTCCAATGGAAGAGGTTAGCGAGGAGGATAAGAAAATAGTAAAGAAGATGATAATAGTTGCTCTTTGGTGCATACAATTTAATCCCAGTGATCGCCCTTCGACGCGTAAAGTTTTGGAAATGCTCGAAGGAGAAGCAGATGATCTACAAGTACCTCCCAAGCCACTCTTTTATCCAATGGAAATGTCAACAAGGGATGATGAAACTTGGGCTGATGAAGGCAATGATACTATATCTACTTCGTCAATTAGTGCAACAACTTATGAAGCTTCACATCTTGAGCACACTAGTACTACTATTAGACAAGCATAGATAAATATCAGTAGCACCTACTCTAGTCACATATGTGACAAATAGAAATGGATCGTATTGATTATGTAGGTCTCCTTTTATGACCATTAGATGCTAGACTCTTATAACTATGTTTATAAATCTTAATTTCGATTGTATTTCAGTGTAGTCCTACGAGGAGTGAGTTTGGATTTTGGAGTCTTTGTTTTAAAATCCCAACTAGCACAGAACTCATGCTACGCATGGCTCCACGGCACACCAATTGTCGCCATGCATAACACTGAAAAAGGACGAATGGAGAGAGACAGATAAAATTTTAGGAGAGACAATAAATGAAAACTTCGATCCTTTTTTTCTTTTTGGGGTGGGGGGTGTGGGGGTTGGGAGTGAGAGGCGGTTAACTAAACAATAGACGGTGGGGACTTCAAATTCTTGTTTCTTCTATGAGTTTGCGAAGGTTAATTAAGCTTCATTTGTTTCGTGGATGACATGATATTTATAGAAAATATTTTTTAATAATTCATTTCTTAAGAAAATGACAATATTTATTCATATTTATTTTTTATTTTCTTTTTCTCTTTCCTTCGCCAATCGCCAGCCACGGCGATGGTTGACGATCGGCAATGGGTGAGGAACAAGCTCACCCAAGGGTGGCGAGGCTCAAACTCCCCGATTTCAACAAGTCAAGCTAAGCTAGCCTTTGGTGAGTTTGAGCTCGCCAAAGACCAACGAGGTCAAGCCCTGCTAGATTGGCAAGCCAACACCTTGCTAGAGATCGATGAGGCCTAGCCTCACCAAATTAGCGAGCTCGAGCCTCACTAGCCTTGGGCAAGCTCGTCCCTCGCTTGCGAAATAAGGTCGGTCTTCGGCCATTTTTGTGGTTGACAACAAGCCAAAGAAAAAGAAAAAAGAAAAGAAAAAATAATTAAAAATTCTATTTTAAAAAATAGAAAAAATTGTTAAAAGGAGTGCATGAAGGAGAACGTGCTTGGTCTTGGTTAATAGAAAGGGGATGGAGAATGATTTCAAATCATTTTCTCACTTTTGAAACACGACAAAAAATGTTTTTCTTAATTAGCTTTTTTTCTTTAATCCAAACGACAGAAAATCTAGAAAACTTTTTCCTAAAAGTCAAATCTTGGTTAGTCAAGTTAATTTTTTTTCTTAATACGAGAAGAAGAGATTTCTCTATTTTTGGCATAAAAATTCCAAAACAATAATAGAAAGATGCCTTGCTATTGCAATACTAATCAACACTCACATGTGGTGGGAATGTTGCATGGTCTTGGACTTCTCTCACTCCTAAAAGCCCAAAAGCTAGCTCAAATGGTGAAATTTTTCCTCTCACTTATAAACTGATTACCAGCCACTTTCACTAATCCTAACAATCTCCCTCTCACATATCAGACCCTAGGTCATAGTAGCAACAACTCATATCTCCAATGTGACCATTAGGTATAAAGTTATTGGTAAGCTAGGTTCTTACGTTAGTTTCGGGTGATCTTAGATTTCTCTCACCTCCCAAAAACTAGCTAAAAGGTGAGACTTCCCTTATATTTATAAACTAACTACTAACTTCTTTCAACCACCGATATGATATAACCCCAACAAGAAAGGTGAAGACAAAGTCAAAGAAGAAGGCGATAAGCGATGGAGGCGAAGTAGTGACGACACGGTGTGGCACGTGCATGACGGGGACGCCGTGGAGCTGTAGGCACATCTCGCAAACTAGCGCATCGCCATGTGGATCACTGGCGAGGCTTGCCCTACAAGCTTTCACTCTAGCTACTTGAGTGCCACCCCAAGTAGCCCGATCCCTGGCTTTGTCAACCTCAACCAAAGCATTGGGAGAGCCAGTACGCTCACGCTGCTCCGTGAATGCTTTCGCGTCGTCCGACTATTGTGTTGTGGTTGATGATCGAAGATCAACTCCTTTTCCTTCTTCTACCTCAGTCTTTTAGTATTGTTGTTGTAAATAATCGGTGCACCACTTCTTACAATGAGATCATGAACATAAGTTACACATTTTGGCTGAAGAGCAATCTAAAAGTTTGCGGTGACCCTAACTATGAGTGAACTTGCATAATTAGTCACACCATTTTTGAATTGTACTCGGGCAAATACTCTATGCGATGCATCAACTATACCGACTACATAATTAGGGTGGCCTAAAAAAAAAAATTGCATATACAACGATTATAATTTGTACACGTGACTTTTTATAATCGAAAAGGGAAATTCGAAAATATGAAAAGTAGAGAAAGTCCTCGCACATTCTACGCATCTTCTACCTCAGTCTATCCTTTGCGCATTTAGCATTTTTTCCTTTTCCCTTTGTGCTTGTGCCTGAAGTTTTCCTTTGCGCTCGTCTCGTATGTTGACCGGCGTTTGACTTTTCAGGCGACCAATCCCAATCTTTTCCTTCTCTCACATGTCCCATTTAGTGGTCGCTACATCCCAAATCACTCACTTCCACACAAATTAGTTTCGTAGTCAGAGATTTTTCCTTCTCTCCCTCTTTATCTCAAGAAACAAAGCAACTGAAGTTATTCCTCTCCATCTTCATCTATCTCTTTTGCATTTCCACACTAAACCATAGATTTTCCTACTTGATTCATGTTCTCTTCTATTGCCTTACCAATGCCCAAAGATCAACTCCTTTTTCTTCTCTTTCTTCTTTTATATCGGTCTTTTAGCATCGACTTCTAAAATAATTAGTGCACCAATTCTTGTGGCGAGGTCACAAACATAAGGTATCCATTTCGGCCGAGAGGCAATCCGGAAGCCTGCGTTGACCCTAACTATGAGCTAGCCTACTTAAATAATCAAACCATTTTGAATTTGTATTCGAGTAAGTATTACGTACAACATCAACTATACCAACTACACGACTAGGGTTGCCGATGTAGGGATGACAAAGGGCAATTGTTCGCCTCTTTCTCTCCGCTCAGTCATGCCACAACTTCAGCAAACATGATCCGTATAGTTGTGGTGGATACAAGTTATATGGATTCTTTGGTCAAGAGTCATACAAGACCGTTTCGATCATGAATTGCACAAGGGCCGTTGCTTCTTGGTTTTACATTGATGCTTTGTCATGCCTTGATGGGATTGAATTTTCCAATTTTTCTAGTACAAGAAGGTGATTATACGTGATGATCAATGTGAATGCCTCGAATGTGGAAACTGCTTGCACTATAGAGCTTCTACCAATGATGCCATGAGGGGCTGATGGCAATAATCTTCGGTCCTATGCCCAAATCCATGAACAGATGGTTTATGGATTTGAGCTTTCATGGCTTCTAGTGGCGGGTAAGATGTATTGCCAACGTCATTTTTGGCGGGACTCAGCGGCAAATGCCAAATTTGGTGCGGACCCAAGAAAGGTAAGAAATTTTGAATTTGTTCAGTTTTCTTAACAAAAAAAAATAAAATTGTGAGGATATATCTGGTTAAAATCTTTGAAATTTGATCTAAACTAGAAATTGAGCTTGGTCATATGTATATCTTTTCACAGCCCATGTAATTTGAAATACCCATTAAGATCAAATAGTTTGGTAAATGATGTTGTGGTTATCTTATACGTATAATAATAAATTCATTTTTATTTATTTAATTCGAATTCAACCAAATGTTAATGAATCGAACCAATAAACTAACTGCTTGATTTTGGTCTAAATAAGCGTCTTTTGAATTTTTTTAACTTTCACTTGTTACCTATTCTCTCTTTTGCAGGAATTTCCAGCTATTTGTTTTTTGCAGGAATTTTCGGCTGGGTATTCTTACTCTATGTCATTGGCAAAATTTACAACAATCTTCTCATTATGAATTGATTTGATGTTTCTATATGCAAACAATTTAACACACCCACAATTTTCTAACGTAGTTGTGAAATTCATCTTGGGAGCCCCATGGGTGATGATTTTGCTAATACGCAAATGGATGGGAAGACACTTGGCAATGGATCAAAACGTTGAAGAATTTTTGCAAACCAATAATAATTTCTTGCCGATAAGGTACTCTTTCTTGGACATTAAGAAAATCACGGGCAGCCTTAAGGAAAAACTAGGTGAGGGAGGGTATAGTTTTATTTATAAAGGAAGACTCCAAAGCGGCAATGAAGTGGATCTCAAGATTCTGAAGAAGGGGAAATCGAACGGATAGGACTTCATTAGCAAGGTGGCCACCATAGGAAGAATTCATCATGTTAATGTGGTTGGACTCATTGGTTATTACTTCGAAGGCTTGAAACAAGCTCTTCTCTACAATTTCATGCACAGTGGATCCTTGGATAAGTACATTTTCACACGAGAAGAGGAGAATTCTCTTGTTTACAAGGAAGTGTACAAGATTGCTCTCGGAGTGGCTAGAGGGATCAAGTATCTTCATCGAGGATGCGATATACAAACTCTACACTTTGATGTTGAGCCTCACAACATTCTTATTGACAGGGATTTCATCCCAAAAGTTTCCGAATTTGGGCTCGCTAGATTGTATCTAACGGACTACAACACCATGACTCTAACTGCTGCAAGAGGAACCTTGGGATACATGGCTCCAGAGTTGGTCTTCAAGAACCTTGGGGGCATTTCTTACAAAGCTTATGTCTATAGTTTCGACAAATTGTTGATGGAAATGGCTAATGGGAGAAAGAATTGGGACGCGGTTGCAGAGTGTTCTAGTCAAACTTACTTTCCTTTATTGGTTCATGACCAACTTAGTGAAGGAATGGACGTTCTGATGGAAGAAGCAAGCAAGGAGAATAGGAGAATAATAAAGAAGGTGATAATAGTTGCTCTTTGGTGCATATGATTAAATCCTAGCAAATGTCCTTTAATGCACAAAGTCTTATAAATGCCTGAAGGAGAGGTAGATGATCTACAAATTCCTCCTAAGCCACTCTTTTATCCAACAGAAATGTCAACAAGGGATGATGAAACTTGGACTGACAATGGCAGAGATACTATATTCACTTCATCTACTAGTGAAATAACTTATGAAGTTTATCATTTTGAGCATATTAGCACTTGTATTACACAGGTATAGTCACATACCAAAATCATTTGATCCCGTGACATATGTGGCAGAATGAAATGTGGTATTGATGATGCTTCACATGTACCTCCCTCTCTTGGCCATCACCATATTGTGTATGTAATATATATCTTAATGACGCCAGTATCATGCTTTAGCATTATTAGTTGAAGATGTCATTGGTTATATAATGTGAATTTCCGGATCCAATAGAAAATCTAGTGAGGACTTTCAGCATAGTGCTATGAGGTGCGAGTTTAGGTTCTGAAGCCTATGCTTAAAAATCTAGTTAGCACATAACCTGCTTTACGAATAATGTTAAAAAATGACGGATGGAGAGATAATAAAGGATTTGATTTAAAGGAAGGGGAGTACAAGACATAATCAAGAATTTCGGTTTAAAGAAAGAAGAGTATGAGACAGTTACCTTGATAATAAATGGTGGAGACTTCAATTGATTACGTAAAAACTGAACCAAAAATAGTGGGAGATATCAAAAAATGATATCCCTGAATGATAATAATACATGAGATTTAAATTCTTATTTTGTTTATTAGGTTAATCATTAGGAGGTGAGGAGTTCCATTCTCCAGATTCTTGGGATTGGGGTGGGCACACATGAGTGAAGGAGTAGAATTTCACAACCCACGCATAGCGCGCGCGCGCACACACACACATATATATATAAGATAGAATCAAACAAAAAAAATATTGGGAGATATGACAAGATGATCTCTCCCTGAAACAATAATACATTTGATTAATAAAATTCTTATTCTATTTATTAGATTGCTAAAGTTATTTTAGTGGTAAATGTGCACTTAAAAAAGGCTATTGCATGAGATTTGTTAAGGTTATTACGCTAGGAGGGAATTTTATTCAAGAAGCAAGAGGAAACAAAATCCCACTTTGAGAATGGATGTGAGAGTTTACGATTTTTGCGAATTTAATTTTTCCATTTTGAAGATTGACTCTTGTTTTGGCTAGTAAATGTGCTCCTTGACACTTGAAGCCCAATAATCATATGGATTTCATGTGAGTATTGCCATATTAGATCAATAGTCATATAACTTCATTTGCATTTTTCTGATTAAGAAGCGAGGAAAAAAAAAAACTCGAATGGTTCGTTTCCATCATTTACAGTTTCACTGTTGTTTTCTTCTTGGCCGAAATACAATATTTCTGTTTTTGGGTCTCCAAAGATTCTGAGCGACACCTTTTAGATAACAGGTCCCTTAATTCGGGATACAGGGCGAAATGACAAAAAGTTTAGGGCACCAAATCCGAAATAACAGAAAGGTCATGTCCTTGGATGCAAAATATACCGAACAATTTATAAAGGGGTTGTGTGCGAGGGTAACCAAGTGGGCCGGTATATTTTTCGAGGCCCGGGTCCCGGCCTCTATCCCGTCTTTTCGGGATGTCAAAGCAGTTTAAGGACCTGCTTAGGTCCAATATATATATATATATATATATATATAATTTTAAAAATGGTATCGCTAAAATAGTTTTATACAAAAAAAAATAATGGACAATTTTTATAATTTTTACAATAATTATTTTTAAAAATTGAATTTTAATTATTTTTATTTTTTAAAAATTAAAATTTTAATTATTTTTATTTTTAAAATACATTTTTCTTTTTTCTTCTTATTCTTCTTTGGCCGACCGCCAGCCACAATGATGGCCGGCGGCTGGCCGCAGGCGAGCCTTGCCTGACGCCGGCGAACTCGAGTCTCACCAAATCAACGAGGCTCAATCCTCGCCAAATTCAGTGAGCTCGAGGCTCGCTAGCATCGGGCGAGCTTGCGCTTGCCCCTCACCGGACGTCGGCAAGGCCTCCGCCTCGCCAGATCTGCTCGCCCCTCGCCGAATCTCCCCTCGCCACTCCCCTCATCGCTCCCCTCGCTGAATCTAGCGAGGCTCAAGCCTTGCGTTGACAAGGCCTCGGCCTCGCCAAATCCGGCTATCTCGAGACTCGCCTGACTCGTCGCTAGCCATCACCGTGCCAACGGAGGAAAAAGAAAAGAAAATTAAAATAAAATATAATTATAATTTAGATTTTTATAAAAAATATATATATTGTAAAGTTAAAGAGGAAAGAGAGAGATTATAAGGTTTTGGTTGAAAATGGGTTATAAATTCAACCCATTTAAGATCCACTTAAAACCCACCTATCAAAGTTTTTAATTGTTAAACTCATTTAACTACTTCTTGTCAAAAACAAGTGATCAATATATGACCCATTTATGATTTAAATGGGTTATATATGGTCTAGGACCCATTTTAGCACCTCTATTTAAGCCTGACCTGGACCAATTTGTAATTGTGCTATGTTTGTGTGAAACACTTAGAACCAACCCTAGCATCACCAACCCTAGCATGCATCACCAACCCTAGCATCACAGACGCAGCAATGGCTCAACTGGCTCAGGGGACAAAAGTGCTTGTAGAGGCAGGACAGGATAAGATATTTCAGCAGACATTTGAGACTCTGCCAAGAGAGAAGCTCCTGAAGCCATATGCTTGCTATCTATCCACTTCCACTCGACCTGTCATTAGGACACTGTATTTGTCAAACAAGACTAACCTTCTGCAGTGATAACCCACTACTCTCCCTCAGGACAGCAACAGTTGATGTATTATCAGGTAACCTTTTCCAATCTTCCTGTAATTGCATTTACTCTAGGATTGCCATTTCAAATTGGTAAGCACTGAACTTTTGTCTAAATCAAGATAAATTTTTAACGCATTGCAAGTTCATAGCCTGAGTTACTATTTTCGTTTCCCCTTGTGACTAGCCTAAGTTATCATTGTCATTGCCCCTCTTTGGAGAACCTTCGTTGGAAAGGACCTTCCTTTTATTTATTGATTGTATGACTTCACTGAGCCTTGGATCCCTTTTCGATACATTAACTCACCAGATTGGAGAAGAGATCGACTGTACTTGAATAATTTGGACGTGCGTCTGATTGTCGTGGATACTCGATATCTTATATTTACTTTGTGATGTAAAATAAAAATAAGACAAAGCTTTCATAGTCCCAAAAATGATCACTCGGGCTTTCTTCAATATTACTCTTGTTAGATACGCCTGACCGAGCACGGCCAGTCATTTCAGATACCCAAATTTGCCAATGGCATTCGAAGGTTCTTGTTCTAGTGTTATTTTTGCTTTGATTTGTAGATAGTCACATGTTGAATCACTAGCTATAGTATGCAATCTTTCATGGTCCCAAAAAGGATCGCTTGGCCTTTCTTCAGTACTGCTGTTGTAAGTTGTAAGATACCACGTGAATGACTATGGCCAATCACTTCAGATACCCATATCTGCCCAATGGGCTGAGATGTGGTGAGTGACCAATGCATGGCGTGGAAGGACAACCACTGGCATAGTGATTGCAACTTTGAATGCATAATACTTTGTCTTCATGACATGAGGAAAACTGAACAATTATTAATCTTGATTCAAAATTTAGTATTTGTCTAGAATCATTGGCAAAATATTTTTTTTTTTTTTTGTGACCCAGAGAACCTCCTTGCGCTGCTTTGCAGCGGAGAGTAAACCCTGGGATGAACTGGGCCACTACCACAGACCCAGGCACAGGTGAATCACGCATTTTGCATTGAAGCAACGCAACCCCGAGGTTCGAACTCCTCCCCCAGCGATGGGGTACTAAGTCCTAGGCCACCGAGGCCACCGCGGGCAGTGGTGTTATTGGCAAAATATTGTTACATGCTTCTAGGAAGAAAAGTCACACAAAATGGGTTACTGTATCTTTTGTTTTTAAATTAAGCTTGCCACTTAAACTTAGGTTGATGTCTCTCTAATTATTCCTGTAAAATCATGGTTTCATTTTGTGTCTGAATTGCTGGACGGATGGTGAGGACAATGTGATCTTTGATGATAAGCTGAAGAGTAACTTAAAGTCAATTGCTTTCCTTGGCTCTAAAATGATATAATTTAATTTTAACTTCCTAAGCTCATATCATGAGTTATATTTATTATTCATAAGTTGTTCAAAATAAGAAATAAAAAAATTAATAATACATAAATAATGCAAAGAAGATAATGATGATCTAAGATAAAAACCTATGGTGTATTTAGTTTAGTCCCATCTCTTGTTAATCAAAATAATCTGTTTACTTGAGTTTTATTCAAAAAATATCCCAATACTCTGCTTAGAACATTGGAACATTGGGCATGAATAATACAAAGATAATGATGATCCAAGCTTGAAATAAAGGAGACCTATGGTGTTTTAGTTTAGTCTTATTGTTTAATCAAAATAAATCTGTTTAGAATAACTTGAGTTTTATTCATAGGAAATCTTAATGCTCTAAGAAAATTCCAATACTCTACTTAGAAAATTGGGCATGGCCGCATGTTTAGTCTCCTTAAATTTACCCAAAAAAATTAATTCAAAATAATTTACTTATTCCTTCCTGATTTACTTTTGGTCCACTCATTAATCAAAATAAATTCATCAAATAAAGAAATAAAATAATTAATTAGGAGAAGAAGTATAATGGCCTAGATTAATCAAAATAAGGAGAAACTATCAAATAGTTCAATCAAAATGAATTAAACGAATTGTTGAAACAAAACAAAATAATTATGAATTAAATGAATTGTTGATATGGAAATCTCATAATTATTTTGTTTTGTTTCAACAATTCGTTTAATTCATTTTGATTGAACTATTTGATAATTTTTCCTTATTTTGATTAATCTAGGCAATTATACTTTTCTCCCTAATTAATTATTTTATTTCTTTATTTGATGAATTTATTTTGATTAATGAATGGACCAAAAATAAATCGGGAGGAAGAAGTAAACTATTTTGAATTAATTTTTTTGGGTAAATTTAAGGAGACTAAACATGCGGCCATGCCCAATTTTTTAAGTAGAGCATTGGATTTCCTTAGAACATTAAGATTTCCTTTAAATAAAACTCAAGTTTTTTTAATTAAACAGATTTATTTTGATTAAACAATAAGACTAAATTAAAACAACATAGGTTTCCTTTATTTCAAGCTTGGATCATCATCGTCTTCTTTGCATTACTCATGCCCAATGTTCCAATGTTCTAAGTAGAACGTCAAGATATCTTTTGAATAAAACTCAAGTAAACAAATTATTTTGATCAACAAGAGACAAGACTAAACTAAATTTTTATCCTATATCATCATCTTCTTTGCATTATTTATGTATCATTAACTTTTTTATTTCTTATTTTGAACAACTTATGAATCATAAGTTAATGATAAGTTACAACCCATGACATGAGCTTAGAAAGTTAAAATTAAACTATATTATTTTAGAGCCAAGGAAAGGGATGGACTTTAAGTTACTTTTCAGCTTATCATCAAAAACCACATTGTCCTCACCATCTGTCCAGCAATTGGAACACAAAATAAAACCATGATTTTACAGGAATAATCAGAGAGACATCAACCTAAGTTTAAGTGGCAAGCTTAATTTAAAAACAAAAGATACAGTAACCTAGACATTTCTTCCTTGAAACATGTAACAATATTTTGCCAATAACATCACTCACCTGATAATTAAGAATCTAGACAACTACTAAATATTGAATCAAGATTAATAATTATTCAGTTTTCCTCATGCCATGAAGACAAAGTATTATGCATTAAACTGAAAAGGACTACCAGAATCTCCAATCTGGTTGAGGTAGATCAAAGTTGCAATCGCCATGCCAGTGGTTGTCCTTCCACGCCCCATTTGGCAGTTGAATATTATCTCCGTGTTTACATCAACTTGAGAAATTTTTTCTACCTAAAATTGTGAAGGAAAATGGGATAGAAGTAAATATCAGCGATCCAAGTGCAGAAAAAGCGTTTATAGAGATCATATCTATAGCACCATTACCATGGCACATGATGAAATACAAGCAATCGAATTATCGGTATTTCACAGCTGTTTGAAACATACTCTAGACTAATAGTTCGCACTGTCTAAACTAGGTTTGACTCTGCATATTCACTAAAAACATGCACAAGCACCACATATAAGTGTTTTTGCAGTCATATACACCAATATGCTTCACTGAGCGAAGGAACTGTGCCCCAAACAATTATCCATCTAGCACAAAGGTATCATATTCCCTCACTTTCTAGCCCTATATAACAACTTTGGAAAGACCTAAAGACAAGAACTGGTAAATATAACAAGATCTCTTAACGTATGCATCTTATCCATCTAGCACAAAGGTAACATATTCCCTCACTTTCTAGCCCTATATGACTTTGGAAAGACCTAAAGACAAGAACTGGTAAATATAACAAGAACTCTAACATATGCATACACTGAATTACAACTCAGATTGGTTCAAAAAAAAAAATTACAACTCAGAGATAGTATGGAAGCGAACATTATGAGGAAGCTCCTTACCAAAAAAAATACATTATGAGGAGGCTCTGAGAAGATTCAATATTACATCAACTAAAACATAAGTTGTCTCTATTCTAGGCAAAAGCTCAGTCATGTAAGCCACATGCAGTTATTCCGGTATATTTTGAAAGATGTCCTCCCTTATGGTCACTTGAAATACAAAAAAACAAAAAAAAACTTCAATGGATCGGGTGAATATAATTTCGTAACCACTTGCACTCATTAACCAGTAAGTATTGCATCCAAAGAAGCAAACAAAATTTAAAACATCTTACTTACCAAATCATCGATATCTTGTTCCTCTGGTGCCCTTTCATCAGTTAAGGGAACTCGTTCATAGTCCACAAGGTACCCTTCATCGTGCAATTCCTGGAACACCTATGTCAAAGAAATAACAGTGAGACCATTAATAAGAAAATGGAAGCACTTGTTGTCCTCTAGCAATAAGTCTTGACATACGTATGACACCTCGAGTGGGGTCTTCACAGAATCACAGCACACGGGTTCCCACTGGTCCACAATCTAATAGTCTGGCAGTTCATCAGTGACAAGGATCTTAGTTCCATATCTGCTAAGTCAAAATTCGCAATAGGGATATGCTATTACAGAAATTATCAACTGATTGTACTGTCAAGAAAACCCACGAATACTAAAATCAGCGAATGGTGCTGTGACGAGAAAGTATGCACCTTGCTGCTTCCATCATGATATCTTCTTTCAGTCTATCCTCCAATTGTTCAACCCTATCCCTGTTGATTTCCTAATAAGATTCAGATGGACAGGTATAAAAAGCAAAACATGAATCAGAATGTTGCTACAAATTCTGCGACATCAATACATTTTTAAAAAATAAACAAGGATGCATGATATATTACGGATATAAGCTGAAATCACTCAGGATAGAAGACACAACATCCAATCAATTCAACAATTTGATTACCTAAATATGAGCTCTAGAGTAATTGGGATTCACAGCTTCCTCATCTTTCCACATATATAAGGAGATCTCTCGGCATATGAAGCAATGACAACAATGACAAAGCCAGCAGAACAATAGCAAAACCAGCATACATGGTAATCATTTGATCATGCAGTAACGGTAGAGCACCTAATTGAAAATGGTGTATCTTGACTGCGTAACATACCATCAATTCAAGATTGGAAAGTGGCCTTTCCTCATCACGCAAAACAAAGGATCGCCCGTTAATGTATATAACCTGTTAAAAAGGTAAAGAAAACCGATAAGCTTCACAAACACTGCATTCTGCTACTTGCAACAACATGCAACGGACAACCCAACCACTGGGGGTTCGCCCCAGTGGCCACCCTTCCAACTTGGAAGGGGGAGGTTGGGGGTTCAAATCCCCACCTTCTCAGGGGAAATTGGGGAGGGGACGATTTCATTTCAGGAGTGGAAAGTTTGAGAATGAGTGTTAGAATAGGATTAGAGTAGGATCGACCAAAAAAAAAAAAAAAAAAAAAAACGGACAACCGTCTCACTTGTGGGGTCCAACTAATAAAGATTTAAGAAGTATCAACCAAAGGGTTATTGTTCAACGGTTTATGACAGCATCGGAATCCATTCTTTCCACTGATTTTTGGACAAACAAGAACATGAACAAAAGAAGCCATGAGCGAGAAACAACCTGCCACGTGGTGTGATGCAATCAAGGAGGATACTAACTCCATGGACAAAATTAATGTTCGTTTGTCCCTCCAATATTTTCAGATCCCATCTCTAAAAACCAAAATAACTGGGGGCGGGGGAACAACCAGTCACATGCAAGGCGTGGCAATTACATGACATCATCAATCAAAACTTTGCTCAACCCTTTAGATTGCTATGATTAATTGAAGAGAGAAACTGGTGCTGCTTGGGGGAAAAAGACAGGTAAAGAAACTGAAGGTCCATTGCGAGATAGATACAACTCATAAAAAAGGCATATCCGACTCATACATCGGAGATGCAACTCAAAGAAAAGATAGCTACCAGACACAAAACAAAACATTAATTGGAACGCTTTGGCCTCATTAGATGCACTTACCGTTTCCTCGGGCAGACTAATCCAGAGAACTCTTACTCCCTTCCCATCAATTTGGGCACCGATATGCTTAAGAACATTCCTTATCCCATCAATGGTTGGAATTGCGATGACGTGCAACACGAATCAGCCTGTGGAAAGTCCCCAGCAGATGAGAACATGATACAAATTACGCACTACTAGTCACATTAATTACAGTGCGCAGAGAATTGCCAAACGACCGACGGACAGATTAATTGTAGTGCTCCACCTCATATAAAATCAGGTCAACCCCTACCTACACTACATAAGTTAATCATCTCCTTGTGAATGAGCCACCGCACATCATCACGAAACTAATGACAATATAGACATTCCAAATCAGCGTCACAAAAGAGAATCAATCGGCCCATAACTCAATGAAATAATTAATGTTACCCGTCAGTAATCAACTTATAAATGCATTTTAAGAACCACATTCCTCTCTCCAAAAATAAGCCAGCCTACCAGACCAGAAAACCAACCACCTCACAGAACATTCCAATCAGCTACGAGAAACTAATTCTCCACGACACAAACTAACAGAATAGTAATTCGATCGCCGCCTACACGAAAGCTATCAACTTAGGAGACAAAGACCGATTGGTAATCCACGCATGCACGAAGCGCAGTCGCACCGGCGCTTATCGCATCGACGAGAGAAAATGCGTGAAATGCAAATAAAAAGAAAAAAAAAAATAGGGAGGGAAAGGGAGAAAGGGCCTGAGAAACCTGACCATAGTTAGGAGCGCCGTCGATGTTCGGGGAGAGGCGCTTGTTCTGGCACCCGGGGAAAAGTGGTCGCTCTTGAGGATCGTCTTCTTCCCCAGCACCGAACCTCCCCGCAACTTCATCACCAGCTCGGGCTCCTTCGGCATCGACATGGCTCATCTACACTTCACCAAAACCACCACCAAAAAAAGAAGGGGGAAAAAAAAAAAACAAGGCAGGCAGCCAGCTACGGTTTCTCCACCCGCGCGCACGAGCGCCTACACACGCAGCTCCCTCGACCGCGTCGCCGGTTGGGGAGGCCGTCCTCCGGAACACCAACTTCGGGGGGTTCGAGTTCTCGAACGGCACGGCTGTGAGCGTGATCCACGGAGGGGCAGCGCTGGGCGGGGGGAAGATCGAAGGAGGGAGAAAGGGAGCGAGGGAGTGGCCGAGAGTGACGATGAAGATGGAGGTGAGGTCGAGCGAGCTTGCGGCGGACGTCGACGGGCTGGCCAGCGACGTCGGCTCAAATATAGCACGAGCAAGAGCGAAGACGAGGGAACTTGATATTTTGAATTTACGGAAGGGGCGGCCGTAATGTGGTTTGTTAACGGCGGCGGGAGAACGGCCGCTTGACGAACGCCGGGATAAATGCCGGAGGAGCAATGAGAGCAGAGAGAGAGAAGCGAGCGGCGCCAGAGCAGGGGCGCTCGTAATGCGGTTTGTCGGTAACGGCAGAGAACGGCCACTTGACGCACGGCGGAGCAGCGACGAGCGTAGAAAGATTTTGGAATTCAAAATTTTGAAACCTCCGTTGGGTGAAAGAAATGGGAAATGCTAAATTCTCTTTCCTGGAGTGCAACGTAAAGCCTCTGCTTCTCTTTCCTTCGTTTGGAGGGAGAAAATGAGAGGAAAGAGGGAAAACCTCTGTGCCATAATAAATGTATTGCAGATGAGAGAGAATGTGCAGGCTAGGAGGAGAGTGGACGTACGCAGGCTAGGAGAGGGTAGGAAGAAGGCTAGGGAGAGGGAGAGGGCAAGGACAGCTTTGCTCATTTCCAACCAAGGCAAGGACAAAGCCTCTGTGTCTCCTTTTCTCTTTCCACAGGCCGTGGCAAGGCAAGGACAGCTTTGCTCATTTCCAACCAGATCGTCCGATCGTCGCTCTTTCTTCCACCTCGATTACGGTTCCTCTGCGAAGAAGAGGACGCTTCCTTCTTTCTCGTTCCCATGCGATTCTCGCGAACATCTCTAGTTCTGGAGGTTGAGGCCAGCCATAGATGGGAGACCAGAGGAGAATTTCTAGCTAATTCATTACAACACAAAAGAAAAGGAAAAAGGATTTTTAAGTGTAAGCAATTTAGTTTTATTTTTATTTCTTTATATTTTCGTTACCTCCTCCTCAGTTTCCTACTTCTTATTATTATTCTTATTATACGGTGCTTTGGCAAATAATAAAATCACCACTTCAATTTGTCTTTCCAAATATAAATCACACTAAGAATGTGTGAAAGTATCCTAGGATTGCCCATAAAAAAATAAAATAGGCATCTTAATTCATTTGGTATAGAAATAACGCCCACTCACCCTAGACTAGGCTTAACTCCAATTTTCCCAAATTCATACCAATTCACACTTTAATTTTGAGTTATTCACAATGCGAATAAATTTTATTAGGAATACACTAAATTTTTCTGACAACCCTTTTTTCACTAGGTTTTTCTCTTTTATCTCCAAAAAAAATATTTTATGATTACACTAGAATCTAGCTCTTTTATCTAGAAAAAATGTTTTACTCACAACTTGTGTTACATTGACTTTAGATGATTTTAAATTATTCCTAACACATGAGATGTGAGGTGATGATAGCGGTGGCTTTTCTCTTTTTATCTCAAAAAAATAAAAAAAGATTTAGAGCCCCATTGCATTTATTTTGAATGATTTTAAACTATTCCTAGCCGTAATCATATGGGTACCTTTTCTCTTTTATCTAAAATAATGTTTTTCATGCAAGGTGGGCAACCATTACCTACACTTTAAATAAGTTGTTAACATAGCAGGAAATACTTATCTTGAAGCAATCAATCTGTACTTAGCTAGAAAATCACATGAGTAATAGTGTATATGATTTCACAATCTTTCAAATTTGTTGGATTTTCACTTATTGGAAGCTAATTTGCATGCACGGTAATGATAAAATGCCCAACCAAGGACATGCAACACGGAATCAGTTTAATAGGATACTCATACCATATTAATTATATATATTTTTTAACAAAATTCGAAATTTTCCTCTTTGAGCGAAATATGGACATTATTTTTTTGTGTTAATTTTTTGCTTGATCGATCCTAAAACCATAGGGTTTTTGTTCTACATATCAAAATCTTTCCAACCATATGTAATTTGTATAATTTCGCTACAAATTGAGAAAGAATTTTAAATTTGAAATTCTAGAGTTTATATATGAAAAGGTTTTAGAATTTTCAAATTACTTACAATCGATTGATGTTCGTTGTAAATCGTTGCATGGGTATTATTATTATTATTATTATTATTATTATTATTATTATTATTATTATTATTATTATTATTATATATGTTTTAGCATCCTTTTGTTGTATTTAAAGTAAGTTTTTAGGGTTTAAATTTAAGAAATCCGAAATTCAGCCATGGGAGGCTTAGATCAGAAATTTTGAAGCTTGTATGTGGAAGGTTTACTTGTTTTTTCTTCGTTTAATTCATTCTAGTCAATTATATTGATGATATATGCAAGACCCATGGAGAAATTTCATCAAAAATCAAATATTATATGTGTTTTTGGAGCTTTGGGTCGAAAACAGGTCGTGCGACCCGGTTTGTAGGAAATTCGGGACCCGGCTTGAGGTTGAAGAAGATCTCCAGCCGGGCCGGGCCAATGGATGGGCGTAAGCCCATCCTTTCTTTTTTTTTTTTTTTATGTTTCAGGTTCTGGGTTTTTAATGCTGGTCTGGGCTCACGCCCAGAACCTTTTCTTTTCTTGGTTCATGGGCGTGAGCCCAAAACCAAAAATAAGAACAAATAGTATCATGGGCCATTAAAATAAAATAGCCCAATTCGTGGGCCGTGTGAAGGTTTGGACCGCGCTGGGTTGGGGCCTGCGGTCCGATCCGGGCTGCTCGTAGGTCAGGGCCCGTGGGTAGGGTCCGAAATATTAAAATAATAATTTTATACATTTTGAACCCGTTGTTCCGAATTAGCTTGACAAGAAATTTAATAATAAAAAAATACAACTACTACTTGTAAGTAATAAGCTCTTCAATGAGTATTAATAGTGTTAAATGAATATACCCGCAACGGACATATCTCCTACTTCTTAGTTCTTAGGATGGATTGTAAGGTTGCAACTTATATTTTATCTGGCTAAATCTTTAGAAGCAAATTTACCTCTAATTTTGGTGAAACGGTGGCTCTGTTGGTTTGGGTACCACAACCACTCGACCTCCATCACCCCTTCCACCACCACTACTTCCAACCTCCGCTGCCACCGTCAAACCACCACCACCACCACCACCGTCGCCTCTCGGTCTAAGCCTCATCGATGGGTCGTGAGTGGATTAACCACCTAGTTCAGTCCATTAAACTCTTAAACCTCGTTGATTTTGTAAAGTCAATGTAGACAAACCTACAATTAAACATCACCATTCGCACATTAATCATACAACGAGAATCAGGCAAGCAAATCCTAAGAACCAGTGAATGAAACCACCCTCCATCCCATTTTCACAGCTTCTTCAAAGACAAGTCCCAATGAAATATAACTCCTGCTTACAATAATAATCAAAAGAAAACAGTCATGCTTCATGGAAATTCAACAAGCTTGACCAGGAGGACCATCAAATAGAGAAAGTGAGCTACGATACGATTGGAAAAGTTAGAAAATATAAGTAAAATACACCAATGAAACGTCATTCAATTAGGTTGAATTAGGTAGGAGAGTTAAGTACTTGCTTTATAAATAAATAATCAAAATGCGATGTGGTTTTTACATGTTTTTGTCCATATAATCACGCTTTTCAGCGTATTCGCTTGCTTTGATTTGCTCAGAAACACTCACCAGTTACGTCAACGTTCGCCACTAGAGAGAGTCTTCCGAATCTCCCGGGGGCAGAAAGAGAGAGAGCGTGAAAGCGAGAGCGAGAGTGGAGGGAGGAGAGAGAAAAAGGAGGAACTTCAAGTTTTCTCCCGAAGTCTGAATCGTACTTAATGCCTCTCCAAGCGTCGAATGTACCAGGAAGGCCGTTTTTGTTTTCGCGACACATGAAAGCAAGTGGATAGGCTCCTGCGTTTCTCTCTTTTTTGGATCGGTCGAGACTGACTCTTGAATTTCAGACTTGAACTTTTGTTCCTTTCACTTAAATAAAGCCTAATGGCAGAGTCTTCCGGAACTGCTTTTGGTTGATAGTAGACTCTTTTTTTTTGGTCAGACAAATTTGAACTTCCCAAGAGAAGAGAAGAGTAGGATAGTGCGATTTATACAAGATCTCGCTGGAATAAAGGTGAGAGAACTCCTTGTGGTTGACAATTGATTTCCTCCCTTTTATATTTTTTGTTGGGTAGAGGAACAGATTTTGTTCATTTTCCTTATTATCTTTTTTTTGTTGTGAATATCTTTTTTCTTCTTCTAAAGACTCCCGAATTCCCAAAATCCATGATGGAGAGGAAGCAACAAGTGGGGTTTGGCTTTATGACGCAGGGGCGAGGCAATAGTATTTACTATTTTTTAAAAATACATTAAAAAGCAATTTCACATAACCAGTTCGATTTTTGGTCAACTTTCATTGTTATAAAAAACCTCAAACTATCACACATCAATCCGTGATCTTTCCTCTAGGTCCTACTCCTTTAACCAAATTTCAATCGTGAACTCGAGGCAGAAGCATGAAACTCAAAGAGGAACTTTGGTAGTGTTTTTCAATAAAATAAAGAAAAATAGTATCTTTAAGTAAGCTGGTTCGATTTAAAGAAAAATATTACTCTATATAAAGAGTACTCATGACGGGATTTTGAAAACGATATTATTATTGATAAGACCGGTTTCATGGATCCACCCGGAAATTGGACTGGACCAGCGGTTGGTTTCTCGGTTGGATCCATCCAACTAGCGGGTAATTCCAGTTCCAAAAAATTGGAACCATTCCTTAGCTAGTGGTTCCAATTCTAGGCCGAGAACCGTCCACCCGAATCACGCACACCCCTACCTACATCCATGCGCCTCGGTCGAGTTTGCATCACCAAGAATTTCCATTTTTTCTCGGTATATAAGGTTAGTACCCAAAAAAATTCCAAACTAAATTCATTGTAACATCTAAATTCATTGTAAAATCCCTTGAAATTCATTGTAAAATCTCTTGAATGGTGCTGGAAGAGAGGATATATTGTTGTATAAGTTTGGGTCTTTCAATGCAAGGGGTTAAGTCCTCTTCTCCACCATGGAGTGAAAATAATTCCTCATAATACTAAAAAATAAGATTGAAATTTATGGCTTTTCCCTATGGCCAGAAAATAAAGGCTCGTGCGGCTCGAGGCAAAGGGCAAAATCAGCAATTTACGGCATTATGACTAGAAACCATTATGACCAGAAGTGAAATATTTTATTTTTAATGAGAACACAAAATTCCTATTCTTGAAGTAGAAATTCATTTGATGGATGACACAGTAGCGGCGGTGCGGTGTTGCCGGTGGCTAGGAGTGGTGGCGACGGATGGTGCGGCTGTTGGTAGTAAAAGAGGAAATAGAAATAAAGATGGAAATCAAGAAAATGGGAATATCTTTTTTGGGGATATTTCTCCAATTTTTCGCTGGCCCCACTTCTCTCCGCATCCAGGCGTGTTAGGTCAAGTGAGAACTAATTAACACTTTTTGGTTATCGATGGCAACAATACCATTGGCGTTTTGGTTTTTTTCCCTTCCTTTTTGGTTAAAACCAATATCTCTTCATATGAGAGTTTGAAATAAGTACCCATTAGTAATACTTTCTAGATGGACGGATGAGAGTCGTACATCTAAACAATGAACAATTACACATCCGCTTGCCCAACCCATGCACTCGCATAGTCCACAGAAAAATCATACAAAATCCAAAGCCTCCCATGGGTGAGAGTAATTATTGCCAATGCTTCTTGGACCTTGGCCATTTTTACTTATTATTTTTCAGTTTGATGAGACTCCCATTTAGTTGCCATTCAATTTCCACAATCTCAACAGGTGCTTGGGTAGATTACTCCTAATTTTCAACCTGATATATAAAAAATTACCACATTAATGAATAATATTTACTTATGCCACAAATTGAAACCACGTGTTCTCATTTGTAATAGCATCATGGAGGCCCGATTCCCCAAGCTTGTCCCGACCTAGTCAAAGTCACAAGTGACCGAAGCTATTAGGCGGGCTCGACCTATGGCATTAGGATGAATGAAAGCACGAGATCCTAAGATTTCACCAAAGCCCATCCCATAGGCGCCTCCACCTAGGACGCCGTGGTTCCAAATATATTTCCTTGCGACCACAACTACTGCTCTATAAATAACAAACAATGGTTTTTTTTATGTACGAGGGGTTATTGCTTTTTATTTTTACTTTTACTCTTTTTTTTCTAATTGGTTGGAAATGAGCAATTCTCCTTGCCTTGCCTCGGCCTGTGGAGAGAGAAAAGGAGACTGGGAAGTGGAAGTTCTTCCAACGGGAAGGGGAGCAGAGCCACGTGGCGGCGCCCCACACCCACCCACCGGTTCACTTGGACGGCGGCCATGGAGCCCGTGGGTCCCATGGATCTTATAAAAAGGTATCATGTGAGAGGTTGAGAGAGTAGACGGACTGTGAAATTTATTTCTTTTTATTTCTTACATCAACTTTCAACAATGCTTAAATATCTAATTAAGAATTTTTTTTTTGTGATTTTTAATATGTCATGTATTTATGTTATATTTCTAGTTAAAATAAATGTTGGATGGGTATTTTTGGTGATAAAAACCCTTAATTCCCCAGCTATTTTTTTTTTTTTTTTGGGGTTTAGAATATTTATACTGTATAGAATTTCAAAATACTTTTGTAAAGAGATTTTGGTCAACTATGAATTCAGGGATTTCTTCTATTGGTGAAGTGATGTAAATGAGGACAAGTACATAATGCTAAGGCTCATAAATTTTAAAGGGCTCCACATATAGTCTTTTCCATTGAATTCCCAAAGAAGGCCCTTTTCGTTCATTAGCCACTTTTGACTGAAAACTTCCCTCCTTTTTCTCCCTCGTGTCAAAAGAGGAAGAGCACCCTTTGCACACCGACGAGGCCGGTTAGGTTTTCCAACAAGGGGAGGGGGCGGAGGAGCCATTATGAGGCGATCCAATACAATGGAAATCAATATGATTTGGTGAGCATTTTGCTTTTTATCAATTTTCCCTCTTTCTAGTCTTGTTCTTCGTGTTTTTCGTTTCAGGTTGTTTAGGTTGTTTGTGTTGATGTATTGAGAATTGGCTTTTCTCACACCAAATTTTACCTTCTTGTTTAATCCTTTTTGTTCCTGCAGGCCCTGTTTGCCTACAATGTGGTGACGGTGACTTTCATGAGTTTTTGACCTAGTGTCACCTATTGTCACGTTTGTCAAAAATATGTTATTCACCGGTAAGTTTGCCCTCACATCCTTTATGGTTACATCAGGTAGGCCTAACCAACAGCTTATAGGTGCAGGTGTGCACATAGAACTATGTGATAGATGTGCGCTCTTATATGCAAGTTCAATTTATGTAAAAGATGCTCACTATTTGAAAATAAACACGATTGTCTTTTTCCCTTACTTTTTAGGTATTGCCTTGGAGCCATATTATAGCTCTCAACAAAGATGTTATTTGGCCATGCGATGATTGTTAACCCATGCCTGGAAAGGAAAGTTGCACTTCCGAGGATGACTAAGAGATTACTAAAGATTTGAAAAAAGAAAAAAAAAATACTCCTCTAGAAAGGTTGGGAAAGAAGAAGGAGAGGAGAACTAGCAACTAGAAATGGAGGAGGGTGAAGAATAGAAAAAAGAAGAAAATGAAGAAAATGCGGATGTTCTTAGGTTAATATAGTCTTGCAAGAGAGTTTATTTCTTCCTTAAAAAGCTCCAGATCAGCCAGATTTTCCTTTAGCATCTCCATCTCCTTCATACCATCGGCCAATTCTTCTCCATCTCCTGTTAGGACTTGAGAACGGATGAAAAGCTTGTCTCTGTAGCTTCTTAGTTTGCTAATGTAGCTGCCAATTGTCTCTCGAGTATTCCATTTTTTTTCTGATACGGGAGGCTATTTTTGTTTCATATAAGTGGTATATGCTTGAAGTAGAGGGAGGTGCTCCAACTTTACAATTAGTTTTAGTGCATACCTATATCATCATTATTAATCGGAAGGCTATCATATTCCCACTGATGTGATGACTCAGGTTTTCATCTTCAAATGCCAAAACTGTCTCTTCCCCAATGCTTTCACATCCATTGGAGTTGGTTTGGACAGGTTTTTCAAGTGTTCCGCTGCCTAAAGTCAAACACAATCATTCCCTCACTATTAGTTAAATTCATACTAGAGTAAATAAGCCACTTAAAGTAAGCAATGCCATGAAACTTAATTCCTTAAAGTTCAAGCAGTCATTAACAAATGATGCTTATGCAATCAGCATGATTAAAAAAAAAAAAAAAAAAAAAGCTTGTGTAGTCCACATGATAAACAAAACAGAGAGAGAGAGAGAGAGAGAGAGAGAGAGAGAGAGAGAGAGAGAGAGAGACGAAAATGATGTAATAGTATTAGATCAATTATTACCTCTACTTCTCGAGCAATGCCTTGACTTTTACCAATTCAAATACCAATTCAGCAATTTTGTCGAGGTGGCACAATTTTTAAATAATATTTTCATTTTTTTCGTTTATTTATTTATTTATTTATTTATTTTTTCCTTTTCTTTTCCTTCTTGTTTGTCCTTGGACTTTCTCGCACTAACAGGCAAGCCTTCGGCAAATCAAGCTAACCACTCGATGAATCAACTACCGTCGATATTGAATTTGAATTAGATCAACATGACAGATACTCGAGGTACGTAAATCAGCTAATTCGTTAAGCATCCTGTAATTATAAAGGCAAAATATTGACTAGAATGGGTTTTCATGATTTACCTACTAATATGTTAATGTATGATAGAAAATCTATATGTTGATGGGGTTGAACTGAAAATAATCACGAATACCAACTTTATCAAAAATAGTAATGAGCAGCTAAAATCTTTAGATAATTTGCTCTAAGTTTGATGGGAAAAGAAAATGAATTTATTGAAAAGAAAAGATACGGTTGAATTAAAACTAATCACAAAAAAATGCCTTATAATAAATAGCAATCAATACGTGTTTGTTTAGTATTGTTGCATCTCGTACAGCATCTTATAGTTTCTTTAGAAACTTTTTTAGGTTATTGATGTCAATGTAAGAAAATATATGTTTAGAATTTTATGTTTAAGCAATTTATCTATAATCTAATTTCATAACTATATATGTGTATATGTCAACAACTATAATTCTTTTTTTCGTGTGACAGTGGTTTATTTCAATATTTGCATGAAGATTGAAAAATGGTATCCAAACAAACTAAGAGTTTAAAAGTTGTGACTATTCATGAAGAAAATTCAAGAGTTGCAACGATTGGTAACCAAGCAAACTCAAGGTATATCCACGATAAAACTTAAAGATGCAATCGTTTCGGACAAATTGGTTTAATATCTTTTCCTATAAGAAGTTTGTATTTGGATTATAACCATTTGAAATGAAGATTTATAGGGCATCACTTAGAGGCAATATGACTCGTTATGATGTGCGTGTGACCGATTTTCATAATTGAAACTTCTCAAGTTTTTAAAATCTTTTCACTTCTTTTTGGCTCTCTCTTTTATGTAACACGTCACCTATCTTCACAATTGCTAATCAAGCGGAATAAAAAAATAACTATTTGCATGAAATGATACTTACCATAATGGTCGATACAAGTTGGATAGAGTTGGCTCTATGGAGTTTAGAATTTCAATAATAATTGCAAAGATGACATCATTCAAAGTTTAAAATAGATATCTTGACTTTACCAAATGAGCTCATAAGAATGAGAATAAGGTGGATATAAATAACATTTACTAAAATACTTTAATGAAGACACTTAACAAAAAAACCCTCTAATAAAGAAATACCTAAATACTTATCATAGTTGGGATTTAGATTTCTAATAAATTGATTGTGCCTAATTTGAATGCTCAATTATTGTAATTCGGTTTTTTCAATCAATTTTAATTCCAAGGCTTCACTTATTTATTTTGGATGGGGGGACATTTTTAAAATTTTAATCGACAAATATGTAAGCTTTTTATGGTGGTAATTAATAGACCATGATTTCAATATATGTCTGTGGTCTAGCCCAAAATGTTTGTCTATAGAGGACACATCACTCCTTTCCCCTCCCCCTTTGACTACCACCAAACCTTCACCCCAAGCGGATTGGGACCTTCGGTCATGAAACGTTATAAACTACCAAAAAATAGGCCAAAGAAATGGAATGAGGGAATAAGTATTTCTTAGGTCGGGGTAAATGTATGATTATATATTTAAGAATGGACTGGAAAATGGTGCAGAAATGGGATTATAATTTCTTTATTTGGGCTTGCTCGGTATCTTAATGAGATAGGAAAATTCAAGACTCTTCCTTGAATTTTATCTTCACTCATTTTCGTAAATGCAAGTTGCAAAAGTATATTTTAATGGATCCACTTGGTTTGAAGAGGCAGAAAGAAATAAAAGTCTACTTGGGATTAAGGATAGTGGGACGGATGTAATGGTATCCAACAAATTTCAAACTGTTATATGAATATTTCCAATAAGAACACAGACCACCAGAAAACCACCAAAAATTTGTGCCCTTGTTTGCTCTCTCCCTCCCCCCTCCTTCCCTGACCACCACCAAACCCTCACCCCAAGCGAATTGGAGCCTTCGGTCATGAAAGATCATAAACTACTAGAAAATAGGCTAGGGAAATGGAATTAGGGAATAAGCATTTCTTAGGTCAAGGTAATGTATGTTTATGTATTTAAGAATGGACTGGAAAATTGTTCAGAAATTGGATTGTAATTTCTTTATTTGGGCTTGTTCGGCAGCTTAATGAGATAGGAAAATTCAATACTCTTTCTTGAATTTTATCTTCACTCGTTTTCGTAAATGCAAGCTGCAAAAGTAGTTGTTAATGATTTACTTGATTTAAAGAGGCGGAAAGAAATAAAAGTCTGTTTGGGATTAAGGATAGTGGGACTGATGCACTAGTATCCAATAAATTTTGAATTGTCATATGAATATTTCCAAGAAAAACATAAACTACTAGAAAACCATCAAAAAATTGTGCCCTCGCTCGCTTGCTCCCTCCCCCCTCCCTCCCCAACCACCACCAAACCCTCACCCCAAGCGGATTCGGGCCTCCAGTCATGAAAGGTCATAAATTACTAGAAAATAGGGCAGGGAAATAGAAGGAGGGAATAGGCATTTCTTAGGTCATGGTAGATGTATACTTATGTATTTAAGAATGAACTGGAAAATGTTGTAGAGGGATTGTCATTTCTTTATTTGGGCTTGTTCGACAACTTAATGAGATAGGAAAATTCAAGACTCTTCCTTGAATTTTATCTTCACTCGTTTTTGTAAATGCAAGCTGCAAAAGTATTTGTTAATGGATCCACTTGATTTGAAGAGACAGAAAAAAATAAAAGTCTGCTTGAGATTAAGGATAGTGGGACGGATGTAATGGTATCCAACAAATTATGTCGATGACATACTTATTATGGGAAATGATGATGTTGCAATTCGAAAGCTCAAGAAATATTTACATATGACGTTCCATATTAAGGATTTGGGACCTCCCAAATACTTTTTTGATATTGAAATAGCCTAATCCAATGAGGGAATTTGTCTCATTCAATGAAAATTCATTCTGAAAATCATATTAGATGCAGAATTATCGAGATGCAAGCTAACTGCTATGCCTATTGAGTAGAATGTCAAATTGACAACACATAAATATGATGCAAGCTCTCATTCTCCAAATGAGGATCTATTGTTAAAGGATCCATTAGGATATTAGTGACTCATTGGAAAATTAATTTATCTCACCATGACCAAGTCTGATATATGTTATGTTGTACAAATACTCAATCAGTTTATGCATAGCCCAAAGCAATCACATATGAACGTAGCATTGAAGGTTGTGAAGTATTTAAAATGATGTCCAGGACTTGGAATTCTATTATCCCGTGATTGCAACATGAAGATGATGGCCTATTGTGACACATATTATGCCACTTGTCCAATGACAAGAAGATCCATTACTGGCTTTTGCATCAAGCTAGGAAAGTCTTTTTTTTTTTTGGTAAGGTCAAGCTAGGAAAGTCTTTGATTTCATAGAAGATGAAGAAGTAATCAATAGTTTCATTGTCATTAGCTGAATCAGAATATCGAACCATGGCGATTGTGAGATAATTTGGACACATGGATTACTTTTAGATCTAGGTGTACAAATTAATGACGCAAGTGAATTATTTTGTGATAATGATGATGCATTTAAATTGGTGACAAATCCAGTTTTTCATGAGAGAATAAAGCACATTAAGGTTGATTGCCATTTTACTTGAGAGAAAATTCGGGAAGGGATTGTTATTACTCAAGGAATTAAAACTACGGAATAGCCTGTAGATATTTTCACTAAGCTGCTATGGTAGAGACAACATAGGTATCTATTGACCTTCGACATTTACAAGGCGCCGGCTTGAGGGAGAGTGTTGGAGAAATGATCTAATTTGGTCTGAAGATTGATTCCCAATCCAGATTCCAATCCTGTGATTGATTCAGCAAATCGTGGATGTGATCGTTTTAGGAAAGATAATATTGTGTAAATTCTTTTTGATTCATTGATTATACTACAAATACAACCATATACTTGTACATTGGATAGATAAAAAATGCAGAATTAAAAATTTTCTCTTCACACCTTTACGTCGCTTGTCATTATTAAAATCATCTTGCTCCTTGGCGTAGGTAACATTTATACAATCTTCTTGTTGTGGAATTAATTTAATGTTTCTAAATGCGAACATTCAACACATCCACAAATTAGTTATCCATATAATGATGAATACATTATTTATTCATTTGTTTATACTCGGTGCTTAATTATGGTGCAAATAAGTGTCTTTTAAATTTCTTCAGCTTTGACTTGTAACAAATACAATCTCTCTTGCAAAATCGGGAACCGATGTTGCGAAGCGATGCTCTCGCTCTTTGGCACCGGTAACATTACTCGGGTCTTCTCATTGTGAAATTGTTTTAACATTTCTAAATGCAAACATTTAATACTCCCACAATTGAGTATTTAAAGTACATTGTTTTGATGCATGGTTGTGAAATTCATTTTGGGAGCCCCATGCATGATGATGTTGCTAATATGTAAAGGGAGGAGAAGACACTTAGCAATGGATCAAAATGTCAAAGAATTTTTGCAATCCAACAATAACTTCTTGCTGATAAGGTACTCTTATTCGAACATCAAGAAAATCACAAGAGGCCTTAAGGAAAAATTAGGCGAGGGAGGGTATGGTTCTATGTTTAAAGGAAGACTTTGGAGTGGCCACAAGGTGACAATCAAGATTTTGAAGAAGGGAAAGCGAATGGGCAAGACTTCATCAGCGAAATGGCCATCATAGGAAGAATTCATTATGGTAATGTGGTCGGACTAATCGGTTTTTGCTTTGAAGGTTCGAAACAAGCTCTTGTCTATGATTTCATGCACAATGGGTCCTTGGATAAGCACATTTTCTCACGATGAGAGGGGACTTCTCTTGATGGCAAAAAAGTGTATGAGATTGCTCTTGGAGTGACTAGAGGGATCGAGTATCTTCATCGAGGATGCGGTGTGCAAATCCTGCACTTTGATATTAAGTTTCATAATATTCTTCTTGACAATGATTTCACCCATTCACCCCAAAAGTTTCCAACTTTGGGCTCACTAGATTGTATCCTACAAACTACAACACTGTCTCTTTGACTGCTGCAAGAGGAACCTTGGATACACGGCTTCAGAGTTAGTTTTCAAGAACCTTGGGTGCATCTTGTACAAAGCCGATGTCTACAGTTTCGGCAAATTGTTGATGGAGATGGCTAGTGGGAGGAAGAGTGTGGATGTGATTGTAGAGTGTTCTAGTAAGATTTACTTCCCTTTATGGGTTCATGACCAACTTAATGAAGGAATGGACATTCTGGCAAAGGAAGCGAGGGGGATCGAATAATAGTAAAGAAGATGATAATAATTGCTCTTTGGTGCATACAATTGAATCCTAACGGACGTCCTTCAATGCACAAAGTCTTGCAAATTCTCAAAGGAGAAGTAGATGATCTACAAATTCCTCCTAGGCCACTCTTTTATCCAACAGAAATGTCAACAAGGGATGATGGAACTTGGACTAACAATGGCAAAGATACTATATCCATTTCATTGACTAGTGAAATAACTTATGAAGATTATCATTTTGAGCATACTAGCACTAGTACTACACAAGTATAGTCACATATCAAAACAATTCGAACCCTGTCGACAGAGTGAAAGTCATATTGATGATGTTTCGCATGTGGCTCCCCTTTCTTAGCCATCATCATATTGTATATGTTTATGATTTTTTTTTTTTATCTTAATCACGCCCATATCATCCTTTAGCATTGTCGGTTGAAGATGCCATTGGTTACAATGTGGACTTTCGTATCCAACAGAAAATCTAGTGACGACTTTCAGCATAGTGCTATGAGGTGTGAGTTTGGGTTTCGAAGATGATCTCTCCTTGAATAACAATAATACATGAGATTAATTAATTTTTTATTCTATTTATTAGACTAATCACTAGGAGGTGGGGAGTTCAATTCCCCACATTTTCGAGGGTTGGGGAGGAGGCACGTGAGTGGAGTAAAGTTTCATAACCTATGCATAGCGCATAAACGCAATGACTTGTAATATATATAAAAGATAGAATTAGACAAAAGAAAAAAACTGGGAGATATGACAAGATGATCTCTCCCAAGATAATAATAATACATGAGATTAATTAAATTCTTATTTTATTTGTTAGGTTGCTAAAGTTATTTTAGTGGTAAATGTGCACTCAGAAAATGGTAATAATTTTCCTTTTAAGATTCGTTGTCTAAGGCTATTACATTAGGAGGAAATCTTACGTGAGAGAGAGAGACATGCCATCTTTATTAAAACTTGGTTTGAGTAACCTACTTGATTTTAAATTCATGTCAAATGTAAACAAGTATTTTCATGTTTAGTTTTCAAGTACGTGTTAACTGTTCCAAACACTTCCTTCTATACATCAAATTGAGCGAAATACAAATACGTGAGAGCAAACAAAATCCCACTTTGAGAATGGATGTGAAATTTTACAATTTTTGCGAATTTAATTTCACCATATTTAAGATTGACTTTTGTTTTAGCTAGTGAGCGTGCTCCTTGACTCGAAGCCCAAAATCATTATGGATTTCACATGAGTATTGGATTAATAGTCATATGACTCCATTTGCATTTTTCTGATTAAGAAGTGAGGAGAAAGGAATCGAACCGTGCGTTTGCATCATTTACAGTTTTACTGCTGTTTTCTTTCTTGGCCGAAATACAATATTTCTGTTTTCGGGTCTCCAAAGATTCCGAACGACAACTTTTAGACAACAGGTCCCTTAATTCGGGATACAGGGCGAAATGACAAAAAGTCCAGGGGACCAAATCCGAAATAACAGAAAGGTCGCGTCCTCGGATGCAAAAAAGTCGCCTCGCTTTCCGCTATTTGCTTCCTTCCGGAAGTCTCTCCTTGCTTTAGCGAGGGAGGCCGCTTCTAGACTCAATCGCTGAAACGCATTCAACCGTTGATTCGAAAATCAAGCAACCGAAAAAAAACAAAAAACAAAAAAAACCCGTCACTCTAATTCTGATTCGAATTCTGATTCTCGTTTATCGTTCTCTCTCGCGGTCTTATCGAGATCTCTTGCTGTTTTCCAGATTCCATCTCCTCTCTCTTTTCTCGCGCGCTGAGTTTCTCGAGTCGCAGTACCGATTGGAGGCGAAGACGAAGAAGACGACGGCGAAGAAGGCGATGGGCGGCGGAGGTGAATCGGAGGCGATCCGTTGCGACGCCTGTGTGGTTGGGACGCCGGTGGAGCCCCGGGCGCACCCCGCGAACCAGCACGCCGCCACGTGGGTCGCCGGCGAGGCCCGCGGCGGTCCCGCCAGCTTCCACTCCAGCTACATGCGCGCCACCCCGAGCGGCTCGGCCTACGGCTACGCCAACCTCAACCAGAGCGGCAGCGGCGGCGGCGGCGAGAATCCGTACGTCCACGTCGCTCCGCTGAATGCCTCCGCGCCGTCCGGCAGGAGTGAGTACTATCGAGGCGCATGCTTCGCGTTGGGAGTTAGTGATTGGTGATTGTAGGCCTTTGAGAAATGGTTCCGATGAGGCTAACGCTTTTGCCGGTGTTTGCAGGTCCGATGGACAGGATAGGCGGCGCGTTGAACCGGTGTGGGAAGAGGTTCGAAGACGCTACGCGAAAAGCAGAGACGCTCGCGGACAATGTCTGGCATCACCGTAAGTTGTCTCTACAATTTTTGCTCGCAATATATGTCTGTATAATCAGTTAGGAACATTTTGGATTTGTTCGTGGACACGTACCTGATTGCTTGCTTGCATATACTTTTTTTTTTCTCTGTTTCTGCAACGTAAGCTAATGCTATGGATGTAAATATTCAATCCATAGAGTTTGGCACCATGTATTTCATTGACGCCGTTTGGGAATCAGTTCGATTTCAGTCACCACCTAGGAACTAACATACATGCTTCATGATCTGTGTATTTAATCCGCCAATTAGCTGTTGAGTGGATCAAGTCCCTTGATTATTTATCTAGGGGAGATTCAACTCTAATGTGCAGTGCTATCTTCAGCGCTTATTGTTTTGCTAATCTATGTCGATTCCTACTTACAACAAATTGCCGAATGTGTAACATGGCACTTCTGTGGAGGACATACTTTGTTTTCCATAATTTTCAAAAGCCATCCAGACTCATCGGGCTCTTTGCATGACTGAACGTTGGACTAGATAAATGATCACCTCTTGGCTCTTCGCCTTTTTCCTGTAAAGAAGAAAAATTAGCTTTGTCCTGTAATAGGAAGCACTGCAGCAGCTGGATAAGCTTGGTTTTGGCGTGTTGTCTGTTCTTTAGTTCATTTGTGACTTGTGAGAGACAAAGCCCATAATTTCTTTGATTCTTGTCTCCTCACAGTTTTCAATCGATGGAATTGTGATGTTAAGAACTCTATTTATGCCTGACCTCGACCATTTTGTAATTGTGCTATGTTTGTGTGAAACAGTAAGAACCAACCCTAGCATCACAGATGCAGCAATGGCTCGACTGGCTCAGGGGACAAAAGTGCTTGCAGAGGGGGGACAGGATAAGGTGTTTCAGCAGACATTTGAGATTCTGCCAGGAGAGAAGCTCCTGAAGGCATATGCTTGCTATCTATCCACTTCCTCTGGGCCTGTCATTGGGACACTGTATTTGTCAAACAAGAGACTGGCCTTCTGCAGTGATAACCCTCTTTGCCAATACTCTCCCTCAGGACAGCAACAGTGGATGTATTATAAGGTAACCTTTCCAATCTTCCTGTAATTGCATTATTTACTCTAGGATTGCCATTTCAAATTGGTAAGCACTGAACTTTTGTCTGAATCATGATAAGTTTTTAATGCATTACAAATTCATAACCTGAGTTATGATTTTCGTTTCCCCTCTTGTGACTGGCCTGAGTTGTCATTGTCGTTGCCCCTCTTTGGAGAACCTTCATTGGAAAGGACCTTCATTTTACTCATTGACTATATTACTTCACTGAAACTTGGATAATTCTTTTCATCATTTTATTCTTATTTAAGCATGAAGTATCTGAATGTAGTGAAACATACCCAGGAAAAATTTGTCAAGCTCTGCTGAGCTTCACTCTCCAACCATCAGTTCTTAACATGCTTTCATCCTGATTGATTTCGTAGGTGGTTCTGCTGCTCAATCAGTTGAGCACTGTTAGTCCTTCTTCAAACAGGTTGAATCCTACTGAAAAGTACATCCAGGTTGTCACGAGAGATGGTTATGAATTCTGGTTCATGGGTTTTATATCGTATGACAAGGCTCTCAAGAACATAAATGAGGCTTTACAGCACTATCATGACAATAACATGGCTAGAAGTATACTAGTACAATAACTCACCTGACTGAGGAAGAGATTGACTGTACTTGAATAATTTGGATGTGTGTCCAACTGCTATGGATACTGGATTTCTAATGTTTTACTTTGTAATGTAAAATAAAATAAGATAAAGCTTTCATAGTCCCAAAAAGGATCACTAGGGCTTTCTTCATTATTGCTCTTGTTAGATAAGCCCGAATGAATACAGCCAGTCATTTCAGATGCCCATATTTGCCAATGGGCTGAGATATGTGGTGAGTGACCAATGCATGGCATTGGAAGGTTCTTGTTTTAGTGTTATTTTCGCTTTGATTTGTAGATAGTCACATGTTGAATAATTGGCTGTTGTATGTAATCTTTCGTGGTCCCAGAAAGGATCGCTAGGGCTTTCTTCAGTACTGCTCTTGTAAGATACCACGTGAATGACTATGGCCAGTCATTTCAGATACCCATATTTGCCCAATGGGCTGAGATGTGGTGAGTGACCAATGCATGGCATTGGAAGCTTCTTGTTTGTGTCATTTTTGCATTGGTTTATAGATAGTCACATGATGTGTCCATTGGCTGTTGTATTCGATCTTTCTTGGCCTGTAGAAACGGAACTTCGAGAGTAACATTTCCTTTTAAAACAGTTGCAGCAGGTAACTATATTCTATGAAGCAGCTATCGGAGCTTGTTTCTTCTTTTTTCCCTTTAATAATCGGCTTCTTCAGTTTTGGAAGCTGGCTTCTGATAGCACTCTAGCTAATAAATACAATTATAATCTGAATCACGTTTTACTACAGATGCTTAACCCGACGTGATCTAATTCTTGAAAGGGAAGAATTCTATTGCAGCGAACTTCTATTTACTTTGGCAACGACTGCGGCCTATCGCTAGTCATCTTTAATTGCTAGGCTAATTGCAAGGTTGCCGCCACGACCCTTGGTTACAAAGTCGCATAGGAAACTATACTCTATGCAGGAGATGAGGATCTAACTGACACTTTCCAATCATTTTGCCGCCAAACTGAGAAGGGAATGTGTACTTTGGTGCTTTTCACGTGGCAACGAGCAACCAAAATGTCGAAAGCTTTTCGAGAAATAATTATCCAAAAAGTCTTAAATTTATCATGAGTTTGCAAATTTAGTTGTAAATTTTTCATTTTTGACATTTTAGTTTAAATCTTCTTATGATTAGTCAATTTAAGGCTCAGAATGCCAAAAGAGAGTAGAAAAATGAAGTAGAAAGCTCAATGCTCAATTGCTCATCCCCTGGATGGTTGTTTGCTAATAGTTTAGCCTTAAAAAAATAAAAAATAAAAATAAATAAGACGTCTTTTGCTTATGGCTATCATTTCACATAAGAACCTTTCTATATCTATGTTTTTTTTGGCGTGTTCCAGATGATCTAAGCTCTGTTCAACGTAGAGTTGTCCTTACGTGCTCTCTAAGCATCACCGTGAAGGCATTGGAAATGTCTCTGCAACTGATAACGCTTTTTGTTTCATATCTGCATATTTTATCAGCTAGATCATATAATCTTCTTTCTACCAAACTTTTTGTGATGCTATTTTGACCAACAAAAGATGGTAAGAATTAATCTCCTTACTTTAATTTGGTTCTTTCTTGGATATATCATTTCATTTGTTGCTTCAGACTTGAAAGCCAATGATGCCCCCAGCAAACCATTAAACGAAGACTTCACCCACTGTATATTACTTCAGGAAACTTAAATTCTATCCTCTTATTTGCTGGACCTAAAAGAACATGCCAATGGCAATTTCGACATTGCTGAACAACCATGCCGTCACGAATATACTTACAAGAGAAATATATGAACAGTACTTACAAAAAAAAAAATAGTATGGTCACCTACTACATGGGAAAGTAGGACAACCAAAATCGGTTGCACAAAACATAATTACAATGACGCTGCGCTCATGTTAAGAGCAACCAAGGATGCGTAGAAACCGTTTGGAGTCGTGCTTTCCTTTCTCAATGATCACTCCATTTTTTACCACCACAATCACGTCTGCATTTTTAATGGTTGATAATCTATGCGCCACTATAACTGTAGTTCTATTGACCATGACTTTGTCTAATGCATCTTGAATCACTCTTTCACATTCAGCATCCAATGCACTCAGTTATATAAGTGAAGTTCCCATCGTTTAAACTGGATATTTATATCAGATCAACTGGATAGGATTGGCTTTCTTTTGAGGCATGCCATGCAAAAAAATTCGTGCTTTAGTACCTCTCTCTGCTATCTTTCCTTGATGAATGACAGCGATCATATCAGCGTTCCTGACGGGGCTCAGACGGTGTGCTACAATAATAGTGGTTCGATATCCTGTCCAATGCCTCTTGTACTATCCTCTCTGATTCTGCATCTAGTGCGCTGGTGGCCTTGCTCTGGGAATGGCAACTCTTTGCTTCTGTACTCCAGAGAGCTGAGTACTGTGCTTACCGACCATTGTGTCCAGTCCCTTGATGCAAAGATGCAAAAAAGTTTAAACTCACAATTCTATTAATCTCACTCAGCTTAGAGGTAAATTAATTAAACTAAACGTCTCTAGACCTTGGGCAATTTATCAATGAATTTAGCAGCGTCGGCTACTTCAGCAGCTGCTCTTATCTCTTCGATGGTCACGTTCTCTTTTCCATACGCAATATTATCCTTAATGCTCGACGCAAACAAGAAGGGTTCCTGGCTCACGAGGCCAATCTTGCCGTGTATCCATCTAAGCTGAAATTCCTTTAGATTTATGCCATCGATGAGCACTTCACCCGCTTGTGGATCGTAAAACCTCTCTATAAGACTGATCATGGTGGATTTTCGGCTTCCACTTTGTCCAACCAAAGCGGCAGTTGTCCCACTTGGTACATAAAGAGAGAATCCGTTGAATATCAGCTTATCTGGCCTGGTTGGGTAGCTGAAGTAAACATCCTTAAGTTCTATGTCTCCATGAATTTCATCTATCGGGCTTCCTGTTGATGGTCTCAAACATCTTAAATGCTGCGGCTTGACCAGCAGCAAATGCGGACATGCATGGAGAAGCCTATGCTAAGGACCTAAGAAGTAAGCCAAACCAATTCATTTATTATGGGTCTGCTCTGGCACAAACACAATAAAGCTGCTTACAATTGATTTATGTCTAATCTCTCTTTGATGCAAATATTCAATCTCTTGCATGGTTTTTAAAATAATCAAGTATTAGCTTTTCCTTCCAAAAAATAACATGTATCTTTAACTCATCAATGTATACGAGCAGTTAAAGTTGAACGAAGTCCAATATACAGCTAACATTGAACTAGCTAAGACAGCGATGATGACATTAAGTACTTCACCCCCGGTATATCCTTTTTCCAGAATCATCTTTCCTCTGAACCATATTGCCAATGAGTAACTGCAGAAGAGGATCATGAAGACTGTGCCAAGAACCAATCCAGCCGCCATGCCTTCGTGAACTCCTGATTTATATGCATTCTCAAGGAACTTGTCGTAAGTGGCTATTGCCAGCTTCTCCCTAGTAAATGATGCCACCTAATTGCACCAAGTGACAGCCATCATCTCAGAGACAAAATTATAAACCAATAGGCTCTATATATTTAATAACTTACGGTTCTAATTGATCCAATTGTTTGTTCAACAACATTTGCTGCTTTTGCATAAGCACTTTGTCCCCGTGATGCCATCTTGGCTATGATCAACACTTTCCCTTGACCAACTTTTCTCTGTTTTCTGATGATAAGAAATGGTATAGTTTTTCTTTGCATTGCTTATTGTAGCGAAGCAACCCTTGGAAAGTTATTTTGATTTGTACAAGGTTATGGTATGTATGTTCATATCTTATAATGTGAGGGTTGAAGCAGAGAGTGCAATGTGATGAATTTAGTCAAGAATTTGAATGATTGGCTACTTTGCAAATTACATGAGTTCCTCTACTTTATCTAATATCAAATTGTTATTGTTATTTCTTGTTCTCCAGGTTTTTGAGTTGTGAACAAAGATGTAGACGTCTTGTCTCAAGTAAAGCCATTAAATTTCTCTCCCTACTAATTATTAATTATTTTATTTTTAATTTGAAAATTTTATTTTGATTAATAACTACAAGCTAAATTATTTTGAATTAATTTTTTTGGGTAAATTTAAGAAGACTAAACATGTGCATGCCCAAATGTTCTAAGTTTCTTTCCTTTTATAAAACTCATGTTTATTTTTAATTTATTTTGATTAAAACTAAACTAAATTCTCTCCCCAATAATTAATTATTTTTTTTATTTGATGAATGTAAATTATTTTGAATTAATTTTTTTGGGTAAATTTAAATCATGACATGCCTTCTGATGATAAGAAATGGTATAGTTTTTCTTTGCATTGGTACCCTTGGAAAGTTATTTTGATTTGTACAAGGTTATGGTATTTATGGTATGTATGTTTATATCTTATAATGTGAGGGTTTTGTGATGAATTTAGTCAAGAACTTGAATGATAAAGCAAATTCATGAGTTCTACTTTTCCCTCTTGCCCTCTTGCTTCAGCTGGTCTAGCATTTATCTAATATTTTATTTCTTGTTCTCCAGGGTTTTTGAGTTGTGAACAAAGATGTAGATGTCACGGCCCGAAAGACAGCATGTCCAAGAGGTTTCCATGGGCTGACCGTCACACGATTATGGTGACACGATTATGGACCCAACAACCCTCGGCTTATCCCCGTCACTTAGGGTTTTTCTCGAGTCTTCTAGAATAATTCTAGAATAGTTGGTAGTTGGGGAGCTTCAATTCGTATTTAAAGGGGTCCTCCCCTTCATTCTAAAGCATCTCATTCACAAGTAATAGGAAATCCATAACTTCTCCCTCTAAAGAGTTTCTCTCTCTATAATCCTTGTGAGTGTGAGGATCCTTTTCATTGTAAAGCATCTCATTCACGAGTAATAGAAAATCCAGAGCTTCTCTCTGTAAAGAGTTTCTCTCTCTATGATCCTTCGATCCTTGTGAGTGAGTGTGAGTAAGGCTGACTTGGGAGAAATTCCTAAGGTTGCACGGGCAAAGGGAACGCTAGCTAGATTGATTGGCTCGTGACATGCACGTCTTGTCTCAGGTAAGGCCATTAAATTTCTCTCCCTACTAATTATTAATTATTTTATTTTTTATTTGAAGAATTTATTTTGATTAATAACTACAAGCTAAATTATTTTGAATTAATTTTTTTGGGTAAATTTAAAAAGACTAAACATGTCCATGCCCAAATGTTCTAAGTTCCTTTCCTTTCATAAAACTCAAGTTTTTTTATTTCTTTTAATTAAAAATAAACTAAATTCTCTCCCTAATAATTATTAATTTTTTTATTTGATGAATGTAAATTATTTTGAATTAATTTTTTTGGGTAAATTTAAGTCATGCAGTGTGCTTTTGATGATAAGAAATGGTATAGTTTTTCTTTGCATTGCTACCCTTGGAAAGTTATTTTGATTTGTACATGGTATGTATGTTTATATCTTATAATGTGAGGGTTTTGTGATGAATTTAGTCAAGAACTTGAATAATAAAGCAAATTACATGAGTTCTTCTACTTTTCCCTCTTGTGCTCTTGCTTCAGGTGGTCTAGCATTCATCTAATATTTTATTTCTTGTTCTCCAGGGTTTTCTTGTGAACAAAGATGTAGACGTCTTGTCTTAGGTGAGGCCATTAAATTTCTCTCCTACTAATTATTAATTATTTTATTTGAAGAATTTATTTTGATTAATAACTATAAGCTAAATTATTTTGAATTAATTTTTTTGGGTAAATTTAAGAAAACTAAACATGTCCATGATTTCCATAATTCAAAAACCCCTGGGTAAATTTAAGTCATACCGCGTCCAATGTTCTAAGTAGAGCAATCTCTACAATCTTGCCATGTGGGCTCTGCCCACAATGGCAAGTATAGAACTATGTTTTGTGGCAGCTTCCATGATAATATCGAACATGAATCTGTAATGGATGAATCTGTATTAATAATATTATGGCATACGATGAAGACATTGGGGATAGACAGCCTAGATCAATGCACACACGGAAATTCATTGTAACTTTGGTAGAGGTATGGCAAAGATATCAAACGAAGCTCAAATTTTATGAATATCACATCAGGTCACAGACAAGATATTATCGAACATGAATCTGTATAATCTATTAATAATGTATGAGTAATGCACACAAGCAACTCACTTGTTTCTTTTCTCCACCAAAATCTTTTCTGAGGAGGGAAAGTGTTGTAAATTTTTAGTGATAATCTGGGATTGGTTGTCGATGAGTGACACATTCGAATCATTCGGATCTGGAATCTCGATGTTAAATTGCTGGCACAAGTAATGGAAGATGGACTTCTCATGTTGTGTCATGTGCATGTATATATTGTTCATTATGTCCTGAAATTAAGAAAAAAGATAAGAAAGATCAGAATAGGAAACAATAACAAGACGGGCACAATTTACAATTCACTATTGATGGAGACTACCTTCTGGGACATGTCTCCCATTATAATCTTGGCGTCATATTTTTTGCCCTCCTTGACCGGCATGAAAAATTCAGAATCCAGATTGTTAAGTACAGCTTTTCTATCCTCCGACAGCTCTAGAAATAGTGCAGTAGGTTTCTTATCATTAATAACCTCTTTCACCTCTAGTCTTGATCTCTGAAAAAGAAAATTTCAAGTATCAAGTAGCCTATCCAATCTATTTATGTTAGGTGTAAAACACCAGGCTAAGGTGAGGCTACTTGATACTTGACATTTGCTAACATCAAATAGGCTACTTGATACTTGAAATTTTCTTTTTCAGAGATCAAGACTAGAGGTCAAAGAGGTTATTAATGATAAGAAACCTACTGCACTATTCCTAGAGCTGTCGGAGGATACAAAAGCTATACTTAACAATTCGGATTCTAAATTTTCCATGGCGGGAGGGCAAAAAATATGACGCCAAGATTATAATGGGAGACATGTCCCAGAAGGTAGTCTCCATCAACAGTAAATTATAAATTGTACCCGTCTTATTATTTGTAAATTGTGCCCATCTTGTTATTGTTTCCTATTCTGATCTTTCTTATCTTTTTCTTAATTTCAGGACATAATGAACAATATATACATGCACATGACACAACATGAGAAGTCTCTCTTCCATTACTTGTGCCAGCAATTTAACATCGAGATTCCAGATCCGAATGATCTGAATGTGTCACTCACCGACAACCAATCCCAAATTATCACTAAAAATTTACAACACTTTCCCTCCTCAAAAAGATTTTGGTGGAGAAAAGAAACAAGTGAGTTGCTTGTGTGCATTACTCATACATTATTAATAGATTATACAGATTCATGTTCGATAATATATTGTCTGTGACCTGATGTGATATTCATAAAATTTGAGCTTCGTTTGATACCTCTGCCAAAGTTACAATGAATTTCCGTGTGTGCATTGATTAGGCTTAGATGTCTGTCCCCAATGTCTTCATCATGTGCCATAATATTATTAATACAGATTCATCCATTACAGATTCACGTTCGATATTATCATGGAAGCTGCCACAAAACATAGTTCTATACTTGCCATTGTGGACAGAGCCCACATGGCAGGATTGTAGAGAGTGCTCTACTTAGAACATTGGGCACGATATGACTTAAATTTCCCCAAAAAAATTAATTCCAAGGGTTTTTGAATTATGGAAATCATGGACATGTTTAGTCTTCTTAAATTTACCCAAAAAAATTAATTCAAAATAATTTAGCTTATAGTTATTAATCAAAATAAATTCTTCAAATAAAATAATTAATAATTAGTAGGAAGAGAAATTTAATGGCCTTACCTAAGACAAGACATCTACATCTTTGTTCACAAGAAAACCCTGGAGAACAAGAAATAAAATATTAGATGAATGCTAGACCACCTGAAGCAAGAGGGCAAGAGGGAAAAGTAGAAGAACTAATGTAATTTGCTTTATTATTCAAGTTCTTGACAAAACCCTCAAATTATAAGATATAAACATACATACCATGTACAAATCAAAATAACTTTCCAAGGGTAGCAATGCAAAGAAAAACTATACAATTTCTTATCATCACAAGCGCACGGCATGACTTAAATTTACCCAAAAAAATTAATTCAAATAATTTACATTCATCAAATAAAAAATTAATAATTATTAGGGAGAGAATTTAGTTTATTTTTAATTAAAATAAATAAAAAAAACTTGAGTTTTATGAAAGGAAAGGAACTTAGAACATTTGGGCATGGACATGTTTAGTCTTTTTAAATTTACCCAAAAAAATTAATTCAAAAAAATTTAGCTTGTAGTTATTAATCAAAATAAATTCTTCAAATAAAAAATAAAATAACTAATAATTAGTAGGGAGAGAAATTTAATGGCCTTACCTGAGACAAGACTATGTCACGGGCCGATCAATCTAGCTAGCTTCCCTTTGCCCGTGCAGCCTTAGGAATTTCTCCAAGTCAGCCTTACTCACACTCACTCACAAGGATCGAAGGATCATAGAGAGAGAAACTCTTTAGAGAGAGAAGCTTTGGATTTTCTATTACTCGTGAATGAGAAGCTTTACAATGAAAGGGGTCCTCACACTCACAAGGATTATAGAGAGAGAAACTCTTTAGAGGGAGAAGCTATGGATTTTCTATTACTCGTGAATGAGATACTTTAGAATGAAGGGGAGGACCCCTTTATATACAAATACAAGGCAAACCGTATGGCTTCTGAGATTGCATTCAATGAGATATTGCATGGTTTATGCTTATTGGGGGTGATATTGCATTAACTAAAATTCACTAAGCTTGCTTATAGTAAACTATAACGGAGAATGCTTCCCAGAGAAGGGTCAGATTTCTTCAAAATGTATATGCCACAGAACAGCTCTCAAAGAATGGTTAGGATAACTCTACAAACTGGTTTTTAACTAAGCAAATTGTTCTATTCATTGCCTGCAATGAAATCTTAGTGAATGCAATCTTGGAAACCATACACAAAACACATTTTCATCGACAATTACTGTACATAACTATATTTACTTAAGGCCAAAATTGCTATAAATTAAGAGGGAAAACAATTTTGAGTACAATGTTGATGACACGAAAGGTTCCTTCCAAGACAAGTTGCAAGGCAAGTCTACTTTTGAAAACCTTAAATCACCCTCTCCTTTTGTTTGATCACAACATTCAATGAGGAAATATACAAAAATAAATAAAATAGAAAACCTGCGGGAACCAAAACCAGACACGAACTGCAAACTCCTATTCAGGTTTGTAACCCGATCCGACAACATGGTTTTGGTGATGAGAGAAAGGAGAGCAGAGCAAGGCGTGAACCAGAAAAGCTTTGCAAACAGGAATAGTGCAGTAGGTTTCTTGTCATTAATAACCTCTTTCACCTCTAGTCTTGATCTCTGAAAAAGAAAATTTCAAGTATCAAGTAGCCTATAGTTGTTTATCTCATTAGTCTCATTGTTCTTCATTAATAACTCAGTGGAAAATAACGGCTTGTGAGTAAGGAATTTAATACTCTCCATGAGGATCACCTGCATAAAGCAGCGCGACCCAACTCAAAAGTCTATAAATGCAACTACAATCTACTAAGGCAGAAGCATAAGGTGCAAGGTGCAGTAAAAAAATCCATAAAGATAATAGAGTCACTAAGTCTATGGTGATCCAGGATGAATACTCTTCATAGTTTTAACAATTACATCGAGTCCAATCAATAAAGCATTGCCCAGTACTCCAAGGAAAGGGGTGATACTCCCTAAGGAATGTATCTACCTAGTAGCTCAAAATTAGATACCAGAATCAGCACAATACAGCATAATACAGATAAAAATGCTAATGCATACTTGTTTCCACTGGTCTTAAAGAGCCAAACGCGATCGAACACACAGCAACCGAGGAGGATTGCTCGAGAAGGAAACAACGATGAACATGATTTACCTGGCGGACGAATGTGAGGAGGCGCAAATCGCTTGAGGAGGCGACAAGCTCAGACTCGAGGAGAGGTGCGATCCGATCGGGGCGATGCCGAGCTTTGTGCTCTGCCTCCTGAGCCGCGACGAAGAAGAAGAAGAAGAATTAGGCGGGAAAAAATAAAGAAGAGAAAAAGAGCCGGAACTAGCCGGTGCACAGTGAAAAATAACAGCTTGTGAGTAAGGAATTTAATACTCTCCATGAGGATCACCTAAATAAAGCAACGTGACCCAACTCAAAAGTCTGTAAATGCAACTACAATCTACTGAGGCAGAAGCATAAGGGGCAAGGTGCAGTAAAAAAATCCATAAAGATAATAGAGTCACTAAGTTTATGGTGATCCAGGATGAATACTCTTCATAGTTTTAACAATTACATCGAGTCCAATCAATAAAGCATTGCCAACTACTCCAACGAAAGGAGTAGTCCCTTTGATACTCCCTAAGGAATGTATCTACCCAACAGCTGAAAATTAGATACCAGAATCAGCACAACACAGCACAATACAGATAAAAATGCTAATACATACTTGTTTCCACTGGTCTTAAAGAGCCAAACGCGACCGAACACACAGCAGCCGAGGAGGATTGCTCGAGAAGGAAACAACAATGAACATGATTTACCTGGCGGACGAATGTGAGGAGACGCAAATCGCTTGAGGAGGCGACAAGCGCAGACTTAAGGAGAGGTGCGATCCGATCGGGGCGATCCAAGAGAGGTGCGATTGGGGGGGCCGACCTCTACACTCTACCTCCTGTGGGAACCGCGACGAAGGAGAAGAAGAATTAGGCGGGAAAAAGAAGAAGAGGAAAACGATTTTGTTTGAGCATATATACTCAGTATGCAAAACAGAGCACAAACAATGACTCAAGACTTAAGTTCGGACGTGCTTGATCTCCATTCGCTTTATTAGATTCAAAGTCTTTAGAGAGTTTAAAGGGCAGGAAAAAGAGGAAAAAGCGACTTAACACATAGCAGCCGAGGAGGATTGCTCGAGAAGGAAACAACGACCTAGCGTAGGAATGTGAGGAGGCGCAAATCACTTGAGGAGGCGGCAAGCGTAGACTCGAGGAGAGGTGTGATCCGATCGGGGCGATCCAGGAGAGGTGCGATCGGGGGGGCCGAGCTCTGCGCTCTGCCTCCTGTGGGAGCTGCGACGAAGAAGAAGAATTAGGCGGGAAAAAAAAGAAGAGGAAAACGAGCCGGAACTCGCCGATGTGCAGTGCCCCCGGGTGACGTGTCCAACTGATATTTATACAAATGAGGCAAAGCTCGACGCTTTGCCGGTGTTTGTAGGTCCGATGGACAGGATATGCGGCGTGTTGAACCGGTGTGGGTGTCACGCCCCGAACCCCGAGCGCGCGCACATCCCACTGTTGTCGATCAAATATGCGACATCCCAGGATACGTCGCCGACCCATTCATTTTATTACGCATGCGGAAGCGAAACAAATCCTCTGACAACATTTAACTTGGGATAGAAAAACAGGCAATCAATTACAATACCAAACACTCATTTACAAACACATAGGTTTAAATACAACTCTGGACTGTCTACAAAATAAACCAGCTCGACAAAAGGGGAACTATCCTAAAACCAACTAGCATGACACGTTCATCGATACTTCAGTCTCCACCTTTCCAGACTTAGGGCTTCGGGTCCTCCACGACTGCCATCTAGGGACCTGAAATTTTAATCCCCAAACCGGGATGAGACAATGTCTCAGCAAGTTCAACTCCCTAAACCCCTATTAGAAAGAAAATACGCCCAAGGGTGGCCTAGCCACATCACACAGAGAACTTACCTCGCCTCAGTTCCTTTTTGCAAGTTAGCACAATTCAAATCACTCAATCACAGGTAGTAATAATAATTCAAACAATTGGAACGCCATCACTTTCATATAAATCACAGTCGCACTTAACACACATTCCAATTATTATTCACTGCCACACAAGGGCATAGCGTACTCGCAGTTTGGCTATCTTCTAACATTAATGCTAGGCATCACCTCCCCCTTGGAGCGCGGCTTCATCACTACGTCGACGGCATTCCCGAAGGAGCATCGATCTAGTTGGCCCAGCCTCTACTGCAACCGGCATCCACCGCGTGGGCATCCCATATAGGGGCAAGTTCGGCTCAACAGCCCAGGACGATTCCTCTTAGTTATCACACAGCCAAAGCATACTCAGCCCCAGGACACTTTATATTTCACTCAATGCTTTCACTTAAAATAGTGATCCCGGCCATTTTTCTTCATATTAAAAATATTCCAGAAATTACTCATGTGCGTGGGAACACGCTAATTTCGAATCAAAAAGCCAATATCTCACTTTTTCAAACCCCACTATTTAATATAATCATTAAAATGCAATTTTTGCATCAAAACCCGATACTTGGGTTTTTATGAATAAAATCCATATTTATCATAATCAACACTCAATTTGCCACATCCATTCATCAAATTCAATTTCTAAATGCACAGCAGCGATCAGCACAAAATTTTGAGAAAATAAGGTTCCAAAATAATTTTCAGAATTTATTAAATAATTAAATTTATTCCGAAAATTAATTATATAATAATATCGATATTTTTCACGATCCACACTCAATTTATAATATCCAACCATCAATTTCAAAATCGACTACACAAAGCGGCCCGGCATGAAATTATGAGAATTTAGGGTCTGACAAAACTTTCGGAATTTAATAAATAATTAATTTATTCCGAAAATAATTAAATAATAATATTTTTATAATTTCGAATAATAATATTTTATTAAATTATTTAATAATTTCGAGACATTTAAATAAATCAAAAGTAAATTCATTTATGTCAAATCAAGGCTTATTTTAAATAAACCTACTTACCCTTAATTAAGCACACTTTAAATTAAAACACCACCTTAATCTAATCTACTCTTAAATAACCTAAACTAACAACCTAATAATACTTAACATAAACTAAACCTCCCTAAGCATAATCAACCCTCTAAGCGAGGTTTAGTGAGCTAAATTTACCGGATTAGCGAACCGGGCGGACCAAAACGACGAGGACGACGCGAGGATCGGCTTTCCTCAAGGCGGGCCGAGCATCTAGGCTCGAGAAGGCGGCCAAAACGGGCCAAACACGGGCTGCCATACCCATTTTCTTGGCTGCTGTTCACGGGCGGAGGAGGGCCAAACGGCGGCTGGTTCGGGTCGAAATGGGTGGAGGAGACCGGCGAGGGCTTAGACGGGTTGAAGGGGAGGTCGATGGTGGCGGAGGGAGCTCCGGCGAAGGCCCAAGCAACTCGAACGAGCTGTTGGAACGCGGGCCGGCACGAATGAGGGCGACGAGCAGGCAAGCTGACCGGCGGAGCGGCGTGCGGATGGCGCGGGGCGGCAACGGACGAACGGCGAGACCTTCGGCCGGTGAGCTGGCGGCGACGGGCGAACGACGAAGGGGCTACAGCGGCTGGCTGGTCACGCACAAGCAGCTCCCTTCCTTCCCCTTTCTCTCTCTCTCTCTCTCTTCCCAAGGTTGAAGAAGAAGTTGGTTCAATCTCCCTCCTCCACTTGTCAAATTCTTCTTCAATTTGGCCAACCACCATGACATAGGGTGATGTCATCTTCCACTAAAATTCAAATCCTCCATAACTATCTTCAATAGGTCCAATTTCATTTTCCGCCGGGGCATAAAATCTTGTACAACCAATTCTTCAATTCCACTTGATTCTCTTTCAATTGAATCAAATTGAAGTCCATAAAATTAATCCGATGTCACCACACTTCAATTTACATCTTCACTTGTCCATAGAACCAACTTAAGTCCTGAAAGCAAAACCAAAGGCGGGCCTACTAATTTCTCGGGTCAAATTAACCATTTTCTGATTTAATTGCTGAAAAACTCTGATTGCATGAAAAATCTTCCAAAGATGAGTCAATGATCCTAAAATGATTTGTGACACACTATAATTTCCAATTTCTGAATTCGATCTCAATTTCACGGTAAATTTCACTTTGGCACGATATTAGCGCGGCCCAACCTACCGGGTAGCCTTTAGGAATTTTCATGCATTTGACCTGTGGTTGATCATCTCAAGCCACAATATACATCTTTGAAACATTGGCGATCTTCGATTGTCGGGATAATCTCAAGGTTTCAAATACGAACACAGGGTACCCAATCGACAGAAAAGTCGGTCCAGTGCCGATCGACAAGAATTGTGTAATCTGGTGGAATCACTCACACCTAATCACATGCCTCTGTCGAGTCGACCTATCTCCGATCTCTAATCGATTTTTAATTGTGTCGTAATGACCCTTGTAGATTAGCTCGGTCGAAGGATCGCTTCTGGGTCAAACTCTCGAGTCTAATGTATTAGAATTTCTTAACGACTTCACCCGATAGACTAGTTTCCATATGAGTGACCGACTCAAGGAAAAGAACTATATGCGTGCCAACGAAATGCCCGTTTCAATTTATTGAAAATAGAATTGGAAAATCGGGATGTCACAATGGGAAGAGGTTCGAAGACGCTACGCGAAAAGCAGAGATGCTCGCGGACAATGTCTGGCATTACCGTAAGTTCTCTGTACAATTTTTGCTTGCAATATATCTGTATAATCAGTTAGGAACATTTTGGATTTGTTGTGGACACGTACCTGATTGCTTGCTTGCATATATATCTTTTCTCTGTTTCTGCAACGTAAGCAAATGTTGTGGATGTGAATATTCAATCCATAGAGTTTGGCACCTTGTCTTTCATTGACGTGGTTTAGGAATCGGTTCGATTTCAGTCACCACCTAGGAACTAACATACATGCTTCATGATCTGTGTATTCAATCTGCCAATTAGCTGTTGAGTGGATCAAGTCCCTTGATTATTTATCTAGGGGAGATTCAACTCTAATGTGCGATGCTATCTTCAGCGCTTATTGTTTTGCTAATCTATGTCGATTCCAACTTACAACAAATTGCCAAATGTGTAACATGGCACTTCTGTGGAGGACATACTTTTTTTCCATAATTTTCATAAGCCATCCAGACCCATCGGGCTTTTTGCATGACTGAACGTTGGACTAGATAAATGATCACCTCTTGGCTCTTCGTCATTTTCCTGTAAAGAAGAAAAATTAGCTTTGTCCTGTAATAGGAAGCACTGCGGCAGCTGAATAAGCTTGGTTTTGGCTTGTTGTCTGTTCTTTAGTTTATTTGTGACTTGTGAGAGACAAAGCCCGTAATTTCTTTAATTCTTGTCTCCTCACGGTTTTCAATCGATGGAATTGTGATGTTAAGAACTCTATTTACGCCGACCTCGACCAATTTGCAATTGTGCTATGTTTGTGTGAAACTTGTTAGAACCAGCCCTAGCATCACGGACGCAAAGCAATGGCTCGACTTGCTCGGGGACAAAAGTGCTTGCGAGAGGGGGACGGGATAAGGTATTTCAGCAGACGTTTGAGATTTTGCCAGGAGAGAAGCTCGTGAAGGCATACGCTTGCTATCTATCCACTTCCACTGGGCCTGTCATTGGGACACTATTTGTCGAACAAGACTGGCATTTTGTCTGAATCATGATTAGTTTTTATGCATTACAATTTCATAGCCTGAGTTATTATTTTCGTTTCCCCCTTTATTATTAGCCTGAGTTATCATTATCGTTGCCCCTCCCGGGAGAATCTTAGTGACGCCCGCCCCCTTTAGAAAGACCATCGACCCTTAATTATCCTTCTTTTCCGTTAGAGGCCCAAAGATTTCATATCTCAGTTTCCAAGTCATGTCACGCAATTCACAATCTCATGTTTAGCCCCGATAGTAGCTCCAACCATGTGCGGAATCATAAAAGCGAAAATCTCACCCAAAATAAAAATAAAAAATAAAAAATAAAAAACAGTAAACAAAAACAAAAGAAGAAAATAAAGAAGAAAAAAATAGAGAGTGAAACGGGAGAGATAAAAACCCGGAGGAGGTTCTTGCTTCGTTGTGCACACACACAATCGCAGTCACGCTCAATCTTCCTCTCACCTCCTTACTTCTCCTTCCTCCTTTTCCCTCTTTGCCATTCTCATCTCGTCTCCGTCGCTCTGCCCCTTGTATTCCGCTTCCCTCCGCCACCGCCTCTAGCTCCACTCCTCCTCGCACTCTCGCACTCCCTCTGCTCCTGCCGCTCTCTCTTTCTCTCCGTCTCATTCTCCGTCTCGTCGACCAGCAGGTGCAACGCTTTGCAGGGGTTTGCAGAATCAATGAGCAAGATATGCGATTCATTGGACAGGTGTGGGAAGAGGTTCAAAGATGCTCCGCGGACAATGTCTGGCATCACCTTGAGTTCTCTCTACATTTTGTCTCGCTAAACATGCTGGTATAATCAGATAGAAACATTTTAGATTTATTCATGGAGACTTGTCTAATAGATGATTGCTTGCTTGCTTCCATATGTTTATCATTCTGTTTCTGCAATCTACATGATTGCTATTGGAGTAATCATTCAGTCCAAGCAGTTTGGTTCTTTGTTCTTAATTGACTTCGTTTGCTCAGCTTGGCAGCCTCACAACATTTCGGTCCTATGGTATTGGTAATCAGTTCAAACGATCAGCCATCAGCTTCCCTATAACCTGTGCATTTAATCCGCCAATTAGCAGTCGAGTGGATCAACTTTGATATGTGGTGCTATCTTCGGTGTTTGTTAACATGGCACTTCCGTGGAGGACATGGTTTGTTTTCTATCATTTTCTAAGGGTATCAGGACCAGCTGGGCTCTTGGAATATAGACGAACGATCATCTTTCGGCCAAAGTAAAGGAAAATTAGCTTTGTCTTGTAAGAGCAAGCACTGCAGCAGTTGATAAGCTTGGCTTTAGCTTGTTGTCCGTTCTTCAGTTTATTTGGGAGGGACAAAGCCCGTAATTTCGTTGGTTCTTGTGATGCTACGAACTCTATTCTTGCCTGACAATTTTTTTTTTTTTTGGGTCAAAATTCTTGTCTAACATTGACTAATTGGTAATTGTGCTGTGTTTGGGTTGAAACAATTAGAACTGGCCCCGCATCACCAACGCCGCAATGGCTCGACTTGCTCAGGAGACAATTGGGACATTGCCCAAAAAAAGAAGAATCATATTCAATTTGCCATGGCTGATACGGGACTTAAGCTTTGTTTGTTTCGTAAAAAATAACTTCTAGAAAACTATTTTCCGAATTTTATGGCATTCGTTTCACAGAAAATAAATAGGTCGTAGAAAACATTTTCCATCAATGGAAAAATCTTCTAAAATATTGGAAAATGATTTTCGCTTCTTTCTTTCACTTCTAAACCAAGCACTTCTTTTTATAAAATACATGTACCTTTTTTATTATTTAAAAAAAAATCAAAATTTTACTTATTTAAAAAATGTTCCTTTCCTTTCTTTTCTCTTTTTCTTTGTTTGTTTTTTTTTTCCTTCTTCTTTATCCAGTCGGCAACCAGTGGCCTCGCCAAATCTAGTGACCTAGGCGGGCGTGAGCCTCACTTGAGGTCGCCAAAAGTTGGCAAGGCTCTAGCGATGTTGGGTGAGGCTCGAGCCTCCGCTAGCTTGCTGATCTCAAGTGAGCTCAAACTTGTCAATTTCTGGCAAGCTAGAGCCTCGCCGGCCTATGGTGAGGCCCAAGCTCACTTGTGGCTAGCTACTAACTAAGGAAGAAAAAAAAATCGAATTAAAAATTAAAATAATAAAAAATATTAAAAGGAGTGTATGGAGGAAAAGATTTTCCTTACTAAGTGGTGAAAAATTTTCTACTTCATTTTTAAGTTTCAGTTGAATATTGAAAAAATATTATCATTTTCTTGAAAAATAATTTTTTGAAAAATATTTTTCGAAAGAGCTGGGTTCGTTCGGATGCGTCTTTAAAAAATATCCCTTCCACATCCAAATGACCAAATACGCGTTGTCCAATTCACATCACCGTATAATACATAAAGTTTCAAAATTATGATTACATGTAGTGATCCGAAATGGGTTATATATATGGCCATGCCCATTATGCAGTCAAAATATGCGTATCTCAAAAAATTGAAAAGACATATAATTTTGGCCGTAATTATGATGTGTGGCTATCCAAGGGAGCCGTGCAGTTGAAAGTTGATGGAGCAAACTCGGATTCGGTCCAATCATCCAAGATTTCGTGCCCTTTTTAAGTGATTAGCTATGCTTGCGTCTTCATCAAAGCAAGCGAAACACAGCATTTTCATCAAATCATTTAACGCAGCTTCTTCGTCGAACACGATATCTTCATGTAATGTCTAAAGTTTTGAAATGAATCGCATTTGTACTGTTGCATTCTCTTTCAAATGTTTATTTTCTAACTTTCTTAACAAAGAAAAAGCTTTATCATTTGACCACGTATAGTTCCAACCGTTTTCTTCCTACTTCCTCATTAATTGAAGAATTCTTGTGTACAGTGGACTTATAAAACAGTGGTACTATACTTGGTTACTGCGAAATGTTATATAGCCTTTTTTGTATATCATAAAATGAAGTAAAAATCCCCTCTAACATCTTTCGGTTGATTATTCTAATAAAATTAAAATGGGGGACATCCAATTATTGTAAATAACCTAATATAGGTTGTATTCTATGAATTGTGAAAAACCATTAAATTTTGGAGAGTTGATAGAACTAGACTTCTTAAGTGCACTAAAATGCTTTATTCTAATTGAGTACTCCATTAATTTTCATTTGATTACTTTGAAATTTTTTTATTCTTTGGAATGATTTCAATATTGTTAACCAGTACAATTCATGATATTGGTTATTTACTGTAATTCCAAAATTTGCATCTTTAAGTTAGTTTTCATTCAATACACATCATGATTATGAGGACGTCCATTCTTCAATTTCTCTAGAACTAGGCATGGATAATTAGTATGTGAAAAAATAAATGTTCAAAAATAAAAAGATTATCCATGTACCATGCACAACTTGTGGAGAAGTTGAAGAAGTCTGCCTTCGAAGGTCATTTGTTTCTTCACCTTATCTAATCTTTTTATTCTTTTGGACCTATATTTCTCCTCATACTGATTATCCATGCCTATATCTTGAGAAGTTGAAGAATGGTCATGCTCATATTTACATCGATAATGATGTGTATAGATTGGAAACTAAGTTAAAGATGCAAATTTTGAAATTACAGTAAATAACCAATGTCATGAACTTTACTTAACAATATTGAAATCACTCCAAAGAATAAAAATATTTCAAAACATTTAAATGAAAATTAATAGTGTACTCAATTAGGATAAAGCATTTTAGTGTGCCTAGGAAGTCTAGTTCTATCAAATCTCAGAAAACTTATGGTTCTTCACAACGCATACAAAACAACTCATACTGCATTATTTGCAATAATTGATCAACGGAAAGATGTTAAGCGGATTTTTATTTCATTTGATTATTTATTATAAAGGCTAATGTTGCAATCTTAACCGGGCTTTACTATCAATTTGCGATGGTTTATGTTATTAACATGCAAATGATTTGCTATTAGAAGTCGTCTCTATTCTGTTAACCTTATTTTACCCTTAAAAGGACCATTTTAAAACTTCAAAATATGCAATCTAGGCTAAGATGCAATTTTAAGATGATATGCAACCTATCTAGGAAATTATCTTATTTCAAACTAGGAAGTCTTATCTTAAACTTGCAATTTTATTCGAATTAGGAAATTACCATCCCGTCCAATTAGATTTTTAATTGTATCTTTTTAAATAATGAGGTAAATTGAATCAAATACTATCTATAGCTACCTTACCCAAAAAAAAAAAAAAATACTATCTATAGCAATCACACAGATATCAATAGAATATTTGATGACCACCCAAACATTCAAATTTGGATATGAATAAAATTGGCAAATCATATCCTAGATCGAATTGGCTGATTTTCTGTTCAATTGGAAGTCATATCTTAGATATGAGATTGGACTATCAATTTACCATGCAATCGCAAGTCGTATATGAGATTGAGATGTGCAATTGCAAGTCGTATGTCGGATATCCAACTGTCAACGGAAGCACATTGTTAATTTGCAGTTTGGCCTAACACATAAAAAAATTATGCATATTTAGATATCAAATTGTTCAAATTAAGCGATAAAATCGAATATTGAAATTAGGATAGATTCTCACCAAATTTGAAATTTTTCACCTTTCCAAATCGGGATGGACGGACCACGTATCGGGACACAGCGGCGGTGGCTCGTGATTGAAGGACAGCGGATCGAAAGGTGGTGCTCGGTCATGGAAGGTCATGGCTAGGAAACGATGCAGGGCCTTCTCGGTTAGGAACAGATCAGCAGGGTAGGGACGTCGGCAACGGGGCGGCAGCTGAACAACAGATCGACGTGTGGTCTCACGGCAGCAGCGTTGTTATTGTAGCAGGGCTGGCAGCGGGTCAAGAGAAGCAGCGGCCGCGTCGTCTCAGCGGAAGTGCAGCGGGCTGTCGAAACTCGCTGTGGTGTCGCTGGAATCAATGCGGTAGCAGCGGGAATCGCCGGATGAGACACCGGAAAGCTGCGGAGTGGGCGGGGACTGGTGTTGTGGATATTGGTCTCGGAGAAGTGACTTCCGAGATGTCAGAATTGCCGAGAGATAATGCCTGCGATTCACGTGTTTTAATCTCTACAAATCTCCACTCGCTAATGGCGTCTCTAAGCTTCACTTCCTCTTTTTCTTTTGGTTTCTTCTTCTCCGTGCTTCCACCGACTAGCGGCCGCGAAAGATCTCCAGAAAAATCCTTTCTATTCTCTCTTCTCGATGTGTGTCTCTCAATTTCTGGAGATGGCAGCCCTTGTTGATAAGGACTTTACGGCAGAACGGCAGATTCCGCTCCATTCAAACTTCAACGCATGCGGATTTGTCTTATATGTAAAAGCCTTCGCTCCCGAATTTCCTCCGTTTTTTCATTCGATTCCAAAATTATTCAATCCCAATATCTCTCTTGAAGATGAAGATAAATGAAATAGAATTGATAATTCCAGAAATATTCAATCCCAATATCTCTCTTCAGATAACTCTTCTCCCAGAATTATTATTATTATTATTATTATTATTATTATTATTATTATTATTATTATTATTATTATTATTATTATTATTATTATTATTTTTTGTGAAAGTTAGCATGCATTATTGATGAAGTGATAACTATATATTGATGACTGACTATTCCGTTACTCTTCTCCCAGAATGTTTTTTTAAAAAAATTCATTCTATTGCCAGGAGAAATCTAAATTGCGGAATTAGGACCATTGGATAAATAAATTGTGACATCCTGAAATTCGATCCCGTTTCGATAAAATGAAATGTGCATATTGTCGGCGTGCCTATGGTCCTTTTTCTCTGAGATGATCACTCATGAGTTAACTAACCTATTAGGTGAAGCCGTTAAGAGATATATCCGCGGTAAAATCCCTAAAAGCTACCTAATTTGTTAGATTGGACTAAAATCACGTTCGGTCGATTTTAATCAAGAAATTTAATTCGGTTTTGGGAATCGAATATCCGAGCGTGTCACAATTCATTTTTAGGACCTCGTCTCATAGTTCGTCAAATTATCGACGAGTCCGAAATTTCAAAAAGAAATTATCGAAGGAAAAATTGAAGACCGGAAGAAATTAGAAAGGGAAATGGAAAGAGAAAAGAAAATTTAGAATAATATTATTCTTTTTCTTTTTCTCTCTCTCTCCATTTTCTCTCTTTCTTTTCTCTCTCTTCTCTCTCCTCTCCCCTCCCCCTCGTGCGGATTTCCCCCACCGCTTGCCCTCTCTCTCTCTCTCTCTTTTCATTTTGACCAGTCAACTCTTATCTTCTCTCTCTCTCTCTCTATCTCTCTCTTTCTTCTTCTTCTTCTTCCTCCCCGTGCATCCGAACAAGCGAACCAGAAGCAGAAGCTGCAGCTCGCCGCTCGCTGCCATCCGGCCGCCGCACCGCACGCCCGCACCTGCGCCGTGCGTCCGCCGCTCCCCGCGAGCTTCGCCAACCGTCGCCTCTCGCGCCCTGGCGTTCTCCTAGCCGCCGTCCAGCCCCCGTCCGGCCACCTCCGGCCATCGTTTGACCCCGTCGGACCTCCCTGGCGTCCCCCTCGTCCTCCGCCGGCCTCCCCTCACCGTTTTGGCCACTGGATCGGCTCCGGCCAGCCAAGGGCAGAAACCCACGAGTGGGTTTCCAGCCCCTTTCGGGCTCGTTTTGGGCCGTTTCCGGGCCCCGAACCCGAGCCCGCTTTGGAGTTTGTTGTTCCTCGCGTTGCCCCCGTCGAATTGATCCGATTTGCGCGCGATTTGGTGAGTAATCTCACTAATCCCGGATTAGTTGGCTAATTATGCTTAAGGTTGGTTTAGTTTTAATTAATTATGTTTAGGTTGTTAGATTAGAATAAATTAGCAATTATTAGTCAATTGTGATGCGATTTAGATAAATTGATTGTGTAATTAGTAAGTAGACGTGGTCTACTATTTATTGGAAGTGCCTCGGGATTTTTCCCAACCCTTAGTGGGCTCCAATTAGGCTTTTCGGTCCTAAGTGGAATTTTTGGTATTTAAATATTATTTTTCGAAATTAATTAATTATTTATTTATTTTCCGAAAATTCAACTGAGATGGTTCGGAACCGAAATATTATGCTGATGACCGTGGTGAAGTCCGTTTATTTAATCGGGCTTTATTTTGAGCTAAATTGAATTTTTAGTATTAATTATTTAATTTTTGAAATTAATTAATTATTTATTTATTTTTCGGAAATTAAGATTGAGATGGCCGACGACCGAAATCTCGTGCTGATTGTCGTGGCGCAGTCCGTTTATTTATTTGAACTTTAATTTGTACTGAATTGATTTAATTGTGGATTTTTAGGATATGTTCCTAAATTGATTATTTGGGTAAATTGAGTACGAATTAAGATTGTGGATAATTACTTTAGAAATGGGATGAATCATCATGAAAGGCACGTGGCTCGGTGAATAGTACATCATCTCGGAGAATGCACGTGGCTCGGTGATTTGGTATATCGCTTCGGAGAATGCACGTGGCTCGATGATTAGTACGTCGCCTTGGAGAATGCACGGGGCTTGATGATTAGATATGTCATCTCGGAGAATGCACATGGCTCGGTGACGAAGTATGTCGCCTTGGAGAATGCATGTGGCTCGGTGACTAAATGTATATATCACCTCGGAGAATGCACATGGCTCGGTGATGAAGTATGTCGCTTTGGAGAATGCATGTGGCTCGGTGATTAAGTGTGGCATCTTGAAAGAGACACGTGGGCTCGGTAATTTGATGCATTACCTCGGAGAATGCACGTGGTCTCAATGAGTACATTTGGCATCTTGAAGAGACACGTGGGCTCGGTGACTTGATGCATCGCCTTGGAGAATGCACATGGGCTCGCTGATTCAAAATGACATTTTAAAGAGCATGTGGCTCGATGATCGGTTCCATCACCTTGGAGAATGCACGTGGCTTGGTGATAAAGAATATCGCCTCGGATAATGCACGTGGCTCGGTAATTGGTTTTATCAGTTGAGACTGTATAGCAATGACTAGAATGACCTAGAGATGGTCCGGCTGGCATGTAATCGACTAAGTCAATTGATTGTTGCCTTGAGTCTGATGTTGCAAATTGATTGACTGAATGGAAATGACCGTGAGTGGTCTTGTTGGCTTGTAATCGACTAGGTCGATTTGATTGATGCTTCGATCTGTGATATGATTACTTGGGTGCCTATTGTGAATTGTACTGACTTGCAGGTGGGATCTGAGGCCAAGGTACGTCTTCTGCCCTGTGCGTGTATAGGCAGCCTATAGTATAATAGTTTACTAATCGGGCTTAGTGGGGTAGAACTTGCTAAGACGTAGTCTCATCCCAGTTTGGGGAAAACATTTCAGGAACCCGATGAGAAGTTGAGGAGGAGAAGTCTGGGAAGGAGGACTCGGAGGTAAAGCCTGAGGAGAATGATTTTGGAAGAAGAAGATAATCCCGAGAGGGGTCTTGAGTGCGGCCTAGATGGACTGAGAGTCTATCTTCTTTGGAGAATTCTTTTTGAAGTGAATAGTTATGAAGTGGTTTGTGTTTTGTATAAAAGTTTGGTTATAAATTTTGTTGGGAATAACGGATCCCCGAAAACCGGATTCGACACTAAATCGAACTCCTAAATCAATGCGGAAGACGAAGCCCGGGAAAATCACGTATCACCGATCGTAAAGCACACCACGGATTCGAGCGTACATTGTTAGCCACAGATTAGACACCGACGCCGATTAGAGGAAGAAAACCTGGTCCTGTTTGATCCGATGGCGCCTTGAAGGGAAGAAGAACGATGCCGTTTGCCTTACTGTTCTTTTTGTCTTTTTGGAGAGAGAGAGCGCACGGGAGAGGAGAAGACGTACGTTATGTTCCAACATATATATTCTCTCTCTCTCTCTCCTCCCTTTTATACCTTCCCCCATCCACGGGCCCTATTCCCGTGGGCCGGGCCTTTTGGCCCAGCATGGACGGACGGGCCTTAAGCCCATCACCAATTAAAACCATCATCTCCCACTCGCACATGGTGGGCTAAACAGGATTCTCTTTACCTCTCTTCAACATTCATACTAGTGAATAATCCGTGCGACCAGCATACTTTGAGAGCTCGTTGCTATACATCTGTTAGGAATATATAGCATATCATAATGGGCGTCACGCTCCGAGTAGATTTAGTATGCAGTACCCTAGATCGATCGATCACATTTTACATCTCTCTTGATCTCTTTTAAACAATGATATATATATTGTATTCACAATATGATTATCACAAAGACAGTCATAATTGGTTAACCGGTGAATACAAAACTGCAATGTGATTCTCCAAAATCGATATTCCTCTTTCCTTCAAACTCTCAATTTCAGTTCAGCTTGCTTTTTTAGAAATGCCCCATTAGATCGAATCACTCATGACCATTGGCAACATCCTAAGATAGCAAACACTAAATAGAAATCTCAAGAATAAGTAAGAGTCATGAGGGGACAAAAAAATTGAGGAACTCTCTTCCTCAAGAGTCTTACACGACATAAAAGTTGAGATCAAACTTTTGTCACTCTTATTGGTCGTCTCATGCATACGTAGTATGAAATACGTATTACGGTATTAACTCCTTTCCCATGGAGCGTATGTCTACACTTTCAATACCGTACGGATGATAGTTCGGACATACCCAATGTCTAACTTGAGTTCACATATCTACTCATTCACAAAATTCATCGAACTCACATCGGCATCTTAGACGGATAAGGTAAAATATGTGGGGTATTTTACTTTCGGACATAGTAAGTATTATATCCTCATCTTAACACCTAGTTAAGGCGACATACATGTTTTAAGCTTGAGCTCTCGATTATCACCTAGATAATTAGCTTAAAAACAGTCTCATCTCTATTTATCACACAGTAAATAGAGGCGATTACCCGTGTGAATGGGCTAATCTTATATCTGTCCGATATACTTCTCAACTTAAAGTAATGCACTAAGCATTAAGATGCATAAAGATTAAATAAAGATTCATAGGCATTAATGATGAAAACACAAATTTATCAAATTGTGAACATTTAGGGAAATTACAATATTCAGTACATTAGCCTCTACGCAATCCTAGAGATTTCATATGGCCACAAAACACATCTCTAGATATTGGCTTTATAATAGGATCTGCCACTATTCTATGCGTAGTATGTACTCTAAGTTCACATCTTTTCGTGCAACCATATCCTTGACAAGATTATACTTGGTATCTATATGTTTGGTCTTGCCATGATATTTTGGATCTTTGGTATATGCTTTTGCTGCTTGGCTATCACAGTTAACCAACAATTAATCTACAGCACTTCCAATAACACCTAAATGATCCAAAAAATCTCTTAAGCCAAACATTTTTTTTTACATTGCCGCTGATAATGCCACGAACTCAACTTACATCGTGGACAAGGCTATACACATTTTTTTTCTTACTGCTCCAACATATGGTGCCATTATTCGGTAAGAAAACAAATCCAGAGGTAGATTTCCTTTCATTTAAATCTCCTCCCCCAATCAGCATCAGAATAGCCTTTGAGTTGCAGATCCTTTCCTTAATAACTCAACGTATAATCAGCAGTCCCCTTTAGATACCTTAGTATTCTCTTAACGGCTTTCCAATGTGCTTGACCTGGATTGGATTGGTAACTACTCACCATTCCAACTGCAAAACATATGTCAGGTCTTGTACACATCATAGAGTACATAAAGCTTCTAACAGCACTAGCATAAGGAACATATTTCGTTTGTTCCTTCTCTTGTGGAGTCCTTGGACACAGACTATGGCTCAATCCTTCACCTTTTTGCAATAGGAGTGTCTATGGGTTTACAATCTGGCATACGAAATCGTTCAAGAATCTTATTTATATATGATTCTTGCGAAAGAGACAACGATCTCTTCAAACGATCTCTTGAAATCTTAACTCCAAGAGTGTATGCAACATCATCCATGTCTTTCATCTCAAAATTGGAAGACAATCAACTTTTGACAGTATTGACAAACTCCATATTACTTCTGACAATTAGTATATCATCAACATATAATGATATTATCACAAATTGATCATTGGATATTTTGATATATGCCATTATGGCATTATGAAAACGTATATATCATTATCTTGACGACTGCTTAAGGCCATATATCGACCCCCAAAGTCGACATACCTTTTCTTCTTGGCCTTTCACTACGAAACCAGCGGGTTGTTCCATATATGTTCCTTCCTCTAATTCTCCATTGAGGAAAGCGTCTTTACATCCATTTGATGTAACTCAAGATCCATACTTGCCATTATTGCCGAATAATGCGAATCGAGATAAATCTCACTACAGGAGAAAATATATCTTCATAATCAATTTCTTCCCGTTGATTATACCCCCTTCGCCACAAGGCGAGCCTTATGCCTTTCTATCGAGCCATCGGCCTTTCACTTTATTTTGAGAACCCGGTTGTTCCCAATAGCTCTGCGTCCTTTTGGAAAATCAACCAGTTCCCAAACATGGTTTGACTTCACTGACTCCATTTCCTCTTCCATTGCATGAATCCATTTTTCCTTATTAGGGCAATTTAGAGCCTTATTAATATTTCTTGGCTCATCCTCATCTTGTGGAGCAACCATAAAAGTTTCCCTTTTAATGTCAAAACATTGACGGGGAATACTTTGGCGACTTGTTCACCGTATGGGAGATTGTACACTAAGCACATCATTCTCCATCATGCTCCCACTTAGATTAGGTAATGATGATGTTGTCACATCAGGTGGTTGCAATTGAGAATGAGTTGAATTCAATTCATCACATTTCATATTACTCCCACTTGGACGAACTCCACTGACATCATTATCTTGATCCAAGGTTTCAAATAGGGAGTAATCTTCCCTTATTTTGCCATTCTTAGGAAATTCATCCACTAAGAATGTGACATCTCGTGATTCAAATTCAGTTATACTCCCACTTTCCTGCTCACCTATGAACACATACCCTTTCGAGTGTTCGCAGTATCTCATGAAAATACTCTTATTTCCTTTGGGACCCAATTTCCCAAACTTGTGAGAGGACTTTTGTGTATAGGCAGCACAACCCCATGGCTTAAGAAAACTTAAGTCCGGTTTTCTACCTGTCCATAACTCATATGGAGTGGAAACAACTGATTTGGAAGGCATCCGGTTAAGTATATTGGCAGCAGTTAACAACGCATCGTTCCAAAGAGTGATAGGTAAGTTAGCATGCGCCATCTTGGACCTAACCATTCCAAAGGTAGGGTTCGTTTATTCTCTCTACAACACCATTTTGTTGAGGAGTATATGGAATGCATAACAACTGTCTTTCTATTCCTTTTTCATCACATAATTTTCTGAACTTATCAGATAAATATTCTCAACCTCGATCGGATCTAAATACCTTTATTTTCTTGTCTAATTGATTTTCTGCCAGGTTCATAAACCTTCTGAAACAACTTATGCTTCAGATTGATGAGAAATCAAATAGACATATCCGACTCGAGTATAATCATCTATAAAAAAGTGATGAAATAAATAGCCCATTGCCTTCCTCTCACATTCATTGAACCACAGACGTCCAAATGGATTAAATGTAGAGGAAATTCAGCTCTTTTACCTTTTCCAAATGGTTTCCAATAGCTCTGCGTCCTTTTGGAAAATCAACCAGTTCCCAAACATGGTTTGACTTCACTGACTCCATTTCCTCTTTCATTGCATGAATCCATTTTTCCTTATTAGGGCAATTTAGAGCCTTATTAATATTTCTTAGCTCATTCTCATCTTGTGGAGCAACCATAAAAGTTTCCCTTTCAATGTCAAAATATTGACGGGGAATACTTTGGCGACTTGTTCACCGTATGGGAGATTGTACACTTAGCACATCATTCCCCATCATGCTCCCACTTGGATTAGGTAATGATGATGTTGTCACATCAGTGGTTGCAATTGAGAATGAGTTGAATTCAATTCATCACATCTCATATTACTCCCACTTGGACGAACTCCGCTGACATCATTATCTTGATCCAAGGTTTCAAATAGGGAACAATCTTCCCTTATTTCGCCCTTCTTAGGAAATTCATCCACTAAGGATGTGACATCCCGTGATTCAAATTCAGTTATACTCCCACTTTCTTGCTCACCTATGAACACATACCCTTTCGAGTGTTCGCAATATCTCATGAAAATACTCTTATTTCCTTTGGGACCGAATTTCCCAAACTTGTGAGAGGACTCATGAATATAGGCAGCACAACCCCATGGCTTAAGAAAACTTAAGTCCGGTATTCTAACTGTCCATAACTCATATGAAGTGGAAATAATTGATTTGGAAGGCATCCGGTTAAGTATATTTGCAGCAGTTAACAACGCATCACTCCAAAGAGTGATAGGTAAGTTAGCATGCGCCATCTTGGATCTAACCATTCTAGTAGGGTTCTGTTTATTCTCTCTACAACACCATTTTGTTGAGGAGTATATGGAATAGACAACTATCTTTATATTCCTTTTTCATCACATAATTTTCTGAACTTATCAGATAAATATTCTCAACCTCGATCGGATCTAAATACCTTTATTTTCTTGTCTAATTGATTTTCTGCCAGGTTCATAAACCTTCTAAAACAACTTATGCTTCAGATTCATGAGAAATCAAATAGACATATCCGACTCGAGTATAATCATCTATAAAAAAGTGATGAAATAAACAGCCCATTGCCTTCCTCTCACATTCATTGAACCACAGACGTCCAAATAGATTAAATGCAGAGAAAATTCAGCTATTTTACCTTTTCCAAATGGTTTCCTTGTCATTTTCCCTACTAGGTAATGCTCACTTATGGACAAATCGACTTTTTCAATATTGCCCAACAAGCCCTCTATGGCTAGTCTATTCATACGTTGTTGGCCTATATGACTAAGTCTAGCATGCCACCATATTCACATCATTATCATATAAAGTAGAAGACGTGAAACAAGGGAATAACAAATATTGACATCACCATAGTCAACATCTAGTACAATAAAACTATTCAGTAAGTGACCACAACCATAGTAGTTTGTATCTAAACACAAATCTACACATTTATTATGGAAGTTCATACCATAACCAAGCTTAACCAACATTAAGACAGACACTAAATTTCGACGAATCTCCAGAGAATATAGAACATCAAGATGCGTCCACCATGCATGTTCAATTGGCAGGTGCCAATCCCTTTAACTTCAGCTCGGAGTTATTTCCAATATAGATCCACTTAGTTCCAGTTGGTATCGTCGGAATTCCACGAAGGATCCTCTATCCTTTGCTACATGGTCTGTCACTCCTGAATCTACAGTCCACAAAGGATTGGATTCGGCCAATAATATTGAACTTGACACATAAGCAAAGTTCTCAAATGTACAAGAGGTGTTGACTTTTTTGACTCACAACAGTTGCAAGCATAGTGACATTTCTTGTCACAATTGTAACACCTTACCCTTGACATTTTCTTCACTTGAGGACGTTTTCCTCTCTTGTGTTGGTTAACTCTTGATTTCTTGCAATAAGGACTTGATCCTTTGCATTCCCACATATTGAACGAATCAATACGTTTGCGCTTAGAGCACAAAGCCCTTTCTGAGCTAGAACCAGCATAGCAAATGTCTATTTTCGGCTCAAATACCGTTAGGCGGTCCTCTTCTAGCTCAAGTTGGTGCATGGCATCCTTAAGATCTTCCATAACATGGTCAAGAGCTTTTAGTGCTTCTTGCTTTTCCAGCACATATTGAATCTTCATATTCAATATTTCACAATTGTTGCCGTTCATATCGGCAATTATGTTCTTAGTTCTTTGAAGTCATCGATCCAACACATCGGACATACATGCATGAATAATTAATGCCTATCATTTATGCATCCACTTTGCATAGACCCATCATATCAATGAACAATTTCAAGTAAGGTTTCAGAATCAAAAGGTCACTATGTTTCCAATCATCCTCCAAAAATCCTAACTTAAAACTATCATTAATATGATTGTCATATGCAAAATCAATTCTATGAAGTTACAAAAACTTCTATTAATACCCACTAATTACCCACAAAGAACCAGAATAACGAAAAGCAAATAAAATCTAATATCCAATAAAATAACAATGCTTTCACATGATACGACTAACATATCAGTTGTTACATCAACAACAATCAGGTAGTAAACATTACATAATTAATCAAAGAAATAAATAGGGAATGTCCTTTCTAATCTATCAGTCAAAACATATGAGAAAATTGAAGGCACATTTGCCAACCATGGAAAAACTTTTGCAGAGCTTTCATGTCGCCTCCAAGGCGCATTCACTCGGCGCCATGTGGCGCTCAATCTAAGGGTTGAAGTTTTGGTTAACTCAATCCTATAGTACTCTCTTACAAAAGCTTCCACTAGCCTCCTATAACCCGGGACCACGTTGACCTCCCATAGCCGATCAAACACTGCTTGCCATTCAGGTGGAAGAGTGTTTATCAAAGCCGGCACCTTCTCAAAATCCGGCATAAGATAACCATTCCAGATGATTTCCTGTATCATCTGATTGACCTTGACCACATGTGATACTAAATCACCATCATGCCACCGATAATTAGCTAATTCTGACATCAGCCTTTTAAGTCTTGCATTTCCCTCGTCCGTTCTCGGGATTGCAGGTATCCTTGCATAACGCATCATAGTTCCCGCAACAAATGCGGAACTAAAAATGGATTACTCATAATCCATAATTTACATAAGGGAAAATACATAATTTTCCAAAATTCATGCAACAAATGCAGAATTAAAAATGGATTACTTATAACACACATAGGCATGACTGAAAAAGAATTTTTTTTTTTTTTTTTTTTTTTTTTTTCGGGTCAACGGTCAACGTTCGGTCAACGGTCAACGGTCGTCGGTCAACGGATCAATGGTCAACGGTCATCGGTCAACTGGTTAACGGTCGGTCAACGGGTCAACGGGTCGGGTCAACGGGCGCGCGGGTTGGAGGACCGGTCGGACCGGCCGTGCCGGTCGGACAAACCGACCGCACGTGCCGCGCGCGTGTGCTAGCTGACGTCACGCAGACGTCAGCCGGCACGTGCCTCGCGCGTGAGCGTGCTGACGTCACGTAGACGTCATCCGCACGTGCGCGGCATGCGCCAGGCTGATCCGGTCGGGTTGGTCGCCGTCGGGTCGGGTCGCCGGCCGGTGACTGGCCGGCCAACCGTCGTCGGCGCGACGTCATCAATGACGTCATCCCGACGGTTATCGGCCGTTGGGTGACGTCACGATGACGTCATCGGGTGACGTCGGCACGCGTCGGTTCGCCGACCGGCGCGTGCCGTTTCGCCCGGTCGCCGGCGCGCACGTGCCGGTTCGTCACCGGCACGTGTGGCGCACGCGCTGGCCATTGCCAACGCTTCGGGCGCGTCGCGCCCACGCGTAGCGGCTTCTGGCCGCGCGTGTGGGCGCGTGCGGCATCGTACGGCGGCGTGCGACATGTCGCCGGACTCGTCTCGACGTCGCCTTTCTCCCCATGTGTTCAGAAAATGATTTCGACTTACGAAAACTCAGAAAAATGGCCAAACAACGCTCGGGTGTCGGGATTTCTCACCCCGATCCGTACGGCCGAAAACTTTTCGCGAAAAATCAATCAAAAAACATCAAATTGATCGGAAAAACGTGAACTAGGGCTCTGATACCAATGTTGGGAATAACGGATCCTCGAAAACCGAATTCGACACTAAATCGAACCCCTAAATCAATGCAGAAGACGAAGCCCGGGAAAATTACGTATCACCGATCGTAAAGCACACCACGGATTCGAGCGTACCTTGTTAGCCACAGATTAGACACCGACGCCGATTAGAGGAAGAAAACCTGGTCCTGTTCGATCCGATGGCGCCTTGAAGGGAAGAAGAACGATGCCGTTTGCCTTACTGTTCTTTTTGTCTTTTTGGAGAGAGAGAGCGCGCGGAAGAGGAGGAGACGTACGTTATGTTCCAACAGATATATTCTCTCTCTCTCTCTCTCCTCCCTTTTATACCTTCCCCCATCCACGGGCCCTATTCCCGTGGGCCGGGCCTTTTGGCCCATCATGGGCGGACGAGCCTTAAGCCCATCACCAATTAAAACCATCAAATTTCAATATGAAAAATATGGCCCTGCTTTTCTATCCCATTGTTTTATTGTCTAGGGATTTTAACTGCTTCCGCATGTGCTTAATAAATGAGCGGGTCGGCGATACATAATCCTGGGATATCGCATTATAAAATCGACCAATTAAGAAGGATGTGTGCGTGCCCGAGGATCAGGGCGTGACATAAATAACAAATTTCGATCATCAGATTATTTTAAAAGAGATAGTAACTTACGGACATTTAAGAAAAACTTGCCAACGTTATTATTTTTTCTTGTCATTGCCAATGTTATTGTTGACTAAAAAATTACGAGATAAGAGGATAATTATTCACCGATATGCACTTTTAAGTTAATGGATTATGGAGAAGTGTTACGATCATGGAGGTATGTTAGTAAAAAAAAAAAAAGATTTATCGATGCATATTATTTATTTAATAACACTTAAATTTGAATAAATAATCCTTAAGTCATACTTTTATTCACGCTTGATTTGTTACATCTTCAAGAAAATATGTGATCTTTACATGTGCAATGCACATGGACTGTATTTTGATGTATGAAAAAGAATAAATCATGTTACAGCTAAAAAAGAAATTCAAAATTAGAAAGTTGGGGCTCCTAATTAAAAAAACATCAGACACGGAAAAAATTATTATTCTACCGAAAAAAATTTTAAACAAATTTTTTCAAGCTAGATGCATCATGCAACTCTCTGCTGAACGTTATACAAATGACGACTGCACACATCATACTAAACTTGTTGTGTCGGGGTGGGCCGGGCAAAAATTGCTTGTTTAATTCGTGCATTTAGCATTTTGCTTGTTTTCTTCCCCAACCCCTATCCAATGGGCCGACCCTGGCCCAACCCAGGTTCACATTGAGCTAACCGCGTCAGAGTGGGCCGAGCCGGGCCGGGCCCAGGTCCATCGCAGCCCACGAAGCGTTCCCTTGTTGCTTGCGCCATACGCTGACCTGGCTTTCGACTTTTGAGCCGACCATTCCCACACTTTTCCGTCTCTGATACGTCCCATTTTTGTCACTACAGTGAGATTGTAGTCGGAGATTTTTCCCTCTCTCCTCATTACTTCGATAAAGAGACAGAGCAACACAAATCATTCCTCTCATATTTTATCTTCCCTTCTTTTGCACCTCAACGCTAAAACACTCCACTTGCTTGCTCAATCCGAGCTCTCTGCTATTGCATAACCGATGCTCAAAAACCGAGTCTTTGTTATATATCTTCTTTTTCTACTACTACATCAGTCTTTTAGCAATGCCGTCAAACATAATCAGTACACCACCTCTTGTGGCAAGGTTGTGAACATAACCAACCCATTTCGACTGAGGGGTTAACCCTAATTATGAGCTAACCTACATGAAGAACCACACCACTCTCGATCTGTACTCAAGCAAGTACTATGTACAATACATCAACCATATCAACTACACAATTAGGGTTGCTGATGTCAAGCTACAAATAGAAATTGCTCATCTCTTCCTCACCACTCTTTCTCATGCTTCACATTAGATCCGTATAATTGCTGGGATAACAGGTACTTTGGTCAAAAGTTATCCAAGACCATTTCAATCGTGTGCTGCACGAAGGCCGTCGATTCTTCCTTTTACATCGACACTTCCCCGTGCCTTGATGGGCTTCAATTTTCGAATTTCGCTAGTACGAGAAGGCGAGTATACGCCATAGTCGAAGTGAATGTCTTGTGGGTTAAAACTACTTACACTATCGAGAATATGGCAATGATACTTTTTTTGGGGGGGGTTCTAGCTATGCACAAATTCATGAATAGATAGTTCATGGATTTGAGCTATCATGGCTTCAAAAAGCCTCTACGATGCATTTCGAATGTTGTTTTTTTGTGCAACATAAACGCTAAGAATTGACTTTATTGCAGGGAAGGTAAGTACTTCTAATTTGTTCAATTTTCTCAACAAATATATTTGGCTGTGAAATTGAGTTCGGTCATTTGTATATCTTTTCAGAGCTCATGTAATTTGAAAATGGCCATTAAAATCAAGTAGTTAGAAAAATGTAGTTGTTCTATTTTATAAGTATAATAATGAATACATTTTTATTCATTTGTTTATTTATTTATTTCATATTTTGCTGTCAAATCTTAATGAATTAAACCAATACCCTCATTACTTGATTATGGTAAATAGGTATCTTTTAATTTTTTTCAGCTTTCACTCGTTGCATATTCAATCTCCCTTTTAGGAAAATTCTATCCTCTTACTTATCGACTGGAATACCGAGGCACTCACTTTGCCTATGTCATCGGTAACATTACTACAATCTTCTCATTGTGAAATTGATTTAATAATTCCAGAAGCAAACATTTAATGTACCCAGAAATTGGTTATCTGAAAAATTGTACCCCTCAATTCCCTTGCATTTTCGCCAAATCGCAGGGCCCTTCGTGGTTGTCAAATTTATCTTGGAAGCCCCATGTGTGATGATGTCACCTATACACAAATGGAGGAGAAGACACTTAGCAATGGATCAAACTGTCGAAGAATTTTTGCAATCTAATGATAACTTCTTGCCAATAAGGTACTCTTACTTGGACATCAAGAAAATCACATGCGGTCTTAAGGATAAACTTGGCGAGGGAGAGTATGGTACCATGTTCAAAGGAAGACTTGGAAGTGGTCATGATGTTGTGGTGAAGATCCTGAAGAAGGGGAAAGCAAACGGTCACAACAGCGAAATGGCTACTGTTGGAAGAATTCATCATGTTAATGAGGTTGGACTCGTTGGTTTTTGGTTCGAAGGCTCCAAACAAGCTCCTGTGTACGATTTCATGCATAATCTTTGGATAAGCACATTTTCTCACGAGGATAAGGGACTTCTTTTGGTTGCAAGGAAGTGTACGAGATTGCTCTCGGAGTGGCTAGAGAGATTGAATATCTTCATCAAGAATGCGATGTACAAATTCTACACTTCGATATTAAGCCTCACAACTTTCTTCTCGTCAGGGATTAACTCCAAAAGTTTTCGACTTTGGGCTCGCAAGATCATATCCTACGGAGTACAACATTGTGTCTCTAACTGTCGCGAGAGGAACCTTGGGTACATGGCTCCGGAGCTGGTCTACAAGAACCTTGGGGGCGTCTCTTATAAAATCGATGTCTACAATTTTGGCAAATTGTTGATGGAAATGGCCAGTGTGAAGAAGAATGCGGACGTGATTGTAGAGTATTCCAATCATATTTACTTTCCTTTATGGGTTCATGACCAACTTAGTGAGGGAATGAATGCTCCAGTGGAAGGAGTTAGCAAGGAGGATAAGAAAATGGTAAAGAAGATAGTAATTGCTCTTTGGTGCATACAATTGAATCATAATGATCACCCTTCAATGCATAAAGTCTTGGAGATGTCGAAGGAGAAGCAGATGATCTACAAGTACCTCCCAAGCCACTCTTTCATCCAAGAGAAATGTCAACAAGGGATGATGAAACTTGGACCAACGAAGACAATGATACTATATCCACTTCATCAACTAGTGCAACAACTTATGAAGCTTCTCAACTTGAGCATACAGATATTGGTATAAGACACGCATAGATAAATATTGATAGCACATAATCCGATCACATATGTGACAAATAGAAATGGATCGTATTGATGATGTAGGTCACCTTTCATAGCCATTATCAGATTGTATATGTTTATAACTACGTTCATGAAGCTTAATTTCAACCGTATTTCAGCATAGTCCTACAAGAAATGAGTTTGGATTTCATAGTCTTTTTTTCAAAAGTCCAACTAACACATAACTCGTGCTAAATTTGGCTTCGTGGAACTCTAGCGGTGTATGTACGAGTCACTTCATGGCACATCAATTGTCGCTACGCATAATGTTGATAATGACGAATGGGGAGAGATAATAAAATTTTAGGAAAGATGATAAATAAAAACTTCGGTATAATGGAGGGGGAGTACGAGGCGGTTAACTACACAATAGATGGTGGGACTTCAAAACTCTTGTTTCTTTTACGAGGTTGCTAAGGTTATTTAGTGGTAAGTGAGGTTATTTGTTGATTGATAAGGGAAGAAGAGAGCATAGATTGGCGAGTTGCATCACTTACAATTTCTCTGCTTTTGGCCCCCAAAAATTCCGAAATAACAATAGAAAGATCCCTCGCTATAGCAGTCCCAGTCAACACTTGCGTGAGAGAAGAAGGCAAAGACGTTGTCGAAGAAGAAGGCGATACGTGGCGGAGGCGAATCGGCAGTGGCGCGGTGCGGCACATGCGTGGTGGGGCCACCATGGAGCCGCGGGTGCATCCCGCAAACCGGCACGCTGTCACATGGGTAGCTGGCGAGGCTGACCCTATGAGCTTTCAGTCCGGCCACTTGAATGCCACGATGAGCGGCCTGGTCCCTGGCTTCGTCAACCTCAACCAAAGCGGCGACGAGAACCCGTCCATCCACGTTGCTCTGTGAATGCTTCTGCGCAGTCCGGCAGGAGTGAGGATTATTGAGGCCTCGAACTCACATTTGAAGTTATATTCTGGTTGATGATTAGGCTTTTAAGAATGGCGTAGTTGAGGCCAACGCTTTGCTGGTGATTGCAGATCTGATGAACAGGTGTGGGAAGAGGTTCGAAGATGCTAAGCGAAAAGTAGAGGCGCTCGCGGACAATGTCCGGCATCCCCGTGAGTTTTCTCTACATATTTTTTTGCCAAACATGTCTGTATAAATAGATAGACATTTTGGATTTATTCATGGAGAGGTTTTGATTGGTGATTGCTTGCTTGCATATATTATTGACCTGTTTCTGCAATATATGTGAATGCTGTCGAAGTAAACATTCAAACTAAAGAGTTTGGTACCTTGTTCTTCATTGACGTTCGTTTGGGAATCAGTTCAATTGCAGTCGCCACCTCGAAACTAACATCCATGCTTCATAATCTGTGTACTCAATCCGCGATTTGGAGTGCTTTTTGGGCAATAGAGAATTAGGGAGTCATGGCTAGTGAGTTTGCATTAATTGAGCATGAAATTCAACTTTCAAACGACATATAATTGTACTTCGGCTATTATCCAAACTCATAATATTATCTGCTCTTTCAAGAACATTTTCTATCCACATGAGATTTCGTCAATTTAATTTTTTTAGTAAACGCCGTGTATTCATTTGTGACAGAAATTTCCGCTTCAGATTCTCGGGATCTCATCACGGGGGACATAGAGAAATACCGTGCTTAAGGGAGCAGCTGACATTGCTACGTCCATAGAGAATCATAATTAATTAGCCGATGATTGAGGCTTAAATGGTCAACAGGAAATGTCACTGGACCATTTGGGTAAGGAAGAGGAACTAATCTTAACATGATATACTCAAGTAAGATGCTCAAATATTATATATATGACCTGTGAAAATATTAGATCTGAGAAAAAATAAAATAAATCTCGGGACTCACTCCCAAATTAAATTAAAAAAGAAACCGCAAGTAGGCCAGGTTCGAAGAATCACTAACATATTCATAGAATTGAGATCTCTCATCAGGTAAAACTTGTAGTTGGGCATCAACAAGCACACTCTTTTTAGCTCATTCACAAATACCAACAAAAATATGCAATTAAAGTATCTAAGAGAGTCAAAGGATATTGTTAATAGAAATCCCTACATTTATTTTGCCTAACAAAAAACTGTTTAAGCTGCAGATGTCTTAATTTTCTCTTTCCCTTTTCTTTTTTCATTTGATTTATATATTTATTTATTTTAATATAAAGGGTGAAACTTATCATGAAGGCCCCATCATTACTCTCATTTAAAGGAGCAACATTGCTTTCATCTTCTCATTTTCTAAAGTCAAATTCGTTAATGGTCAAGTAGAGTTGTTAGTGCTGTGACGTGTGGGTGCCGTCCAAGTAGGAAGAGATCATGCGCGGAAGGAAGTTTTGTGAAGACTTTTCTATGGATATTCTATGGCACTAAGAACTTCCCACGCAAATTAACCCCACAAGACCTATCGCTTTGACCAATAAACTCATTGGCAACTAAATTGCCAAATGAGGGTGGCATCGTGTTTCATTTGTTACATTTTCAAGATAATACGTGATCCTTACATGGGCAACATGCCTGAAATGTACTTGGGACAAATGAAATGGCATAAATCATGTCTAATAAAGAATTCAAAATTAGAAAAGTTGGGATTCATAATTAAAAAACAATAAACATGGGATTTTTTTTTTTTTTTTTTTTTACTATGCTAACATTTTCTTTTAACATCTTTAAGATGAAAAGGAAATTTTATTTTCAAGCCAAATGTGTCACCTGAGTCTTCTGCCAGAAGTAAAAGTCAAGTGAATCGCATGTTAAAATTTGCTGAAGGTTTATACAAATGGGGATTGTATGCATCAAGATTCAATAAGTATTCTTCATGCATTTAGCACTTTGCTTGTTTTCTTCCCAATCCCTATTCATTATGTAATGTCGTTCATTAAATTTCAATTTATTTAATACGATCTCAGAACTTTTGATACATATAACATTGAACATTTTTATAAAGTTTATGGATTAGATTAAACATTAAAAAATCAAAAATTTAGAAATGATATTACATAGTAATATCAAGTTTATAATAATATTACTCATTGGGTTAATATTCATTAATTTTTGTGTAATCATCTCATATTTTTATTTGTACACTTTGAGTAATGAATTGGGCAAAGAAGTCAGTGCTCAGAATGACCCGGAAAGATGGACACGCTTGTTGTGATGGTGACCCATCATGGTCGAAGATGCTGACACCTGTTTCGCACCTTCCGCGAATTTTCTTCCACCAGCTTTTCCAGGATGGTTCGCTCCGCGTGAACGTTTTTGACTTTTTCTTCCTATTCCCATTATTTAGGGCAACCAGCTTTCCGATCCAATTCAATTCGTGACTTGAAAACGGCCATATTCCTGTAATTTCATCTCATTTCTTCTTAATCAAAAACCCTTTGCAAGTTATTTTCCACTTTTCAGCGACCATTCCCATACCTATTCCGTGTCCGATGCATCTTTATCTAATCTCATTCTACATCTCAACATCACAAAATCACCCTGCTTCCTCCACCCAAGTTGCAGGAGATTTTTCCTTATCTCATCATTGTTTCGAGAAACGGAACAACTAAAAGTATTCCTCTCATCTTTATCTTTCTTTTGCATCTCAACACTAGACACTAGATCTGCTTAGTCAATTCGTGCTCTCCGCTATTGCATAAGCTATGGGCCACGATCAACTCCTTATTCTTTTTCTTCTTCTTCTTCTTTTACATTGCTGTTTTAGCATTGCTATCGAAAATGATCAATGCACAACCTCTTGCGGTGAGGTTGCAACCATAAGTTACCCGTTTTGGTTGAGGAGCAGCCTCAAGGCCTGCAGCCACAGTAACTATGAGCTAACCTGCATAAATAACCGCACCATCTTGGATTTTAACTCAGGCAAGTACTTTGTGCGCTCCATCGACTATACCTCCCACACGATTAGGGTTGTCGATGTCGGGCTGCAGAAGGGCAATTTCTCGTCTCTTCCTCTCCGGCCTTTCTCTTGCAGCTACACCATCAACAGCCAGGATAGTTATGGTTGCGTGGTTCAGCCATACGTACCACCAACAGTGGCGATCGTGGGCTGCACAAAAGCCATCGATTCTCCGCTTTACATCAATGCTTCGTCATATCTTGATGGGCTTCAATTTTTGAATTTCTCTAGTACGAGAAGGCGAGTATACGCCATGATCAATGCGAATGTCTCATCTGTGGAAACTGCCTGCTCTATAGAGCTTACAGCATCGATACCATGGTGGGGCAATCATTTTCGTTCCTATGAGCAAATTCACGAAGTGATGGTTGATGGATTCGAGCTTACATGGCCTCCAGCTTCGTGCACCCTGAATAACGAGAAACAAATTGACTGCCCACCCAAGGAAGGTAAGAACTTTTGAGTTTGTTTAGTTTTCTTTTAAAAAAAAAAAAAAAATATATATATATATATATATAGTTGTGAAGATATAATTGGTCCAAACCTGTGAATTTTTACATGCCCGTTAAGATCAATAGTTAGGTAAGTGCTATCGTGGTATTTTATAAGCATATTAACAAAACATTATTTATTCGTTTGTTTATTTATTTAATTCAAATATGGCAAACAAATCTTGGTTCTGATCTTGATTGTACGGACACTTATTTAGATCACAACTAAGAGAGAATGGCAAACAACACTAGACAGACATTTCTTAAGGATATCAGAAGATTATTGAACTCTTATTTTGAGTTCAAAATTTGTCACATATTTTGGGAAGGCAATCGGCCTACTCATTTAACCGTTTGGATACTACATTCTACCTATAGCCTCCTAAAGAATTATCTCATGTTTTGATTAGTGTTAAGGTTGGGATTATAGATTTTAGACGTAAATTTTTCTTAGTTTTGTATTTTATATATTTACCAAAAAGAAAGTTTTTTTTTAAATTTCCTTCAGCTTTCACTTGTCACATATGCAAACTCTTTTGCAGGAAAACTCAGCCAACGGATCATGAAATTTTGGCGATCTTCTCTAATTAATTTCAGCGAACGTATCGCCCCGTTTATTGAGATGCTATTGTCCTATGGCTTGGTTGGCCGGCCTTTTCAGATGCTGGCGTACTATGGCTTCAGTAACATTTCTCCAATCTTCTCATTGTGCAATTAATTTGGTTTTCCTACATGCAAACAATTTAACCGACCCACAAATTGGTTATAGATATAATAATAATTTTGTTATTTATTTGTTTGTTTATTTATGTAGTTCAAAATCCGCCTACAAATCTTAGTGAATTGAACCGATGTACTCGTTGCTTGATTATGGTCTATTAAATATCTCTTCAATTTTCTTTAGATTTCACCTGTAGACAATTCAATCTCTATTGCTACCAGGGGCTCTACCTCCAAGCGATGCTCTTGCTCTTTGACATCGGTAACATTACTACAATCTTCTCATTGTGAAATTGATTTAATGTTTCTAAACGCAATCATTTAACACGCCCACAAATTGGTTATCAGAAACATAACACCCCCACAAATTTCTTGCGTTTTCCCCAAAATACAGTGTTTTCGTGCATGGTTGTGAAATTCTTCTTGGGAGCCCCATGTGTGATGTTGTTGCTAATACACAAATGGAGAAGAAGACACTTAGCAATGGATCGGAATGTTGAAGAATTTTTGCAATCTAACAATAACTTCCTCCCGATAAGGTACTCTTATTCAGATATCAAGAAAATTATGGGTGGTCTTAAGGACAAACTAGGTGAGGGAGGGTACGGTTCTGTGTTCAAAGGAAGACTTCGGAGCGGCTGTGATGTTGCAAAGAAGATACTAAAGAAGGGTAAAGCGAATGGAGAGGACTTCATCGGCGAAGTGGCTACCGTTGGAAGAATTCATCATGTTAATGTGGTTGGACTCATTGGTTATTGTTTCGAGGGCTCCAAACAAGTTCTTGTGTACAATTTCATGCACAATGGGTCTTTGGATAAACACATTTTCTCACGAGGAGAAGGGACTTCCCTTGATTGCAAGGAAGTATATGCAATTGCTTTAGGAGTAGCTAGAGGGATTGAATATCTTCATCGAGGATGCGATGTGCAAATTTTACACTTTGATATTAAGCCTCACAACATTCTTCTCGACACGGATTTCACCCCAAAAGTTTCCGACTTTGGGCTAGCAAGATTATATCCCTTAGACTATAATACCGTGGCTCTGACTAATGCGAGAGGAACCTTGGGATACATGGCTCCAGAGCTAGTTTACAAGAACATTGGGGGCATCTCTTACAAAGCCGATGTCTATAGTTTCGGCAAATTGTTGATGGAAATGGCTAGCGGGAGGAAGAATTGGGACGTGATTGCAGTGTGTTCCAGTCAGACTTACTTTCCTTTATGGGCTCATGATCAACTTAGTCAAGGATTGGATGTGCTGGTGGAACAAGTTAGTGAGGAGGATAGGAGAATAGTAAAGAAAATGATTATAGTTGCTCTTTGGTGTATACAATGGAATCCTAGGGACCGCCCTTCGATGCGCAAAATCTTGGAAATGCTAGAAAGAGAAGAAGATGATCTACAAATGCCCCCCAAGCCACTCTTTTATCCAATGGAAATGTCAACTAGGGACGATGGAACTAGGACCGAGGAAGGCAATGATACTATATCCGCTTCATCAACTAGTGCAATAACTAATGAAGATTCTCATCTTGAGTATACTAGTATTAGCATTACAAAAGCCCAGACACATTTCAAAACCATTTGATCCTATGACATGTGTGGCAAAAAGGAATGGGTTGTATCGATGATTTTTATGTTCAGATCTCCTTTCATGGTCATTTTCAGATGGTATATGTTTATGACTATGTTTATGGATCTTAATTATGATTGTATCATCTTTAGCATCTTCATATTTAAGTGTCATTTATCATCTTTAGTGTAGTGTTCCGAGGAGCGAGATTGGGTTTTTGGAGTCTTTCCTTCAAAAACCAACTAGCACACATCTTGTGCTACGCATGGCTTCATGGCACTCCGGTGGTCACTATGTACGGGTCTCTTCATGGCATTCCAATTATCGTTACGAATAATGTTGAAAACTAACATATGGAGAGAGATGATATAACATTAGGAGAGATGATTAACAACGACTTTAAAGAAGGGGGAGTGTGAGACAGTTCCCTACCCAATAGATAGTGGAGACTTGACTTTTTTATCCCATCCAAAATTATTTTAAAATTACGTTAAAAGACAATGGGAGAGATCAATATATATGAGACAGTTTTCGGGATTGTGTTAACTGTTTCAAAGCATTCTATTGTCATTTTTAAGCAGTTTGTCACCCTTTTACATCGGTTGACTGAACTACAAATGGGGAAGCGCAAACAAAGTCCCACTTTGAGAATGGATGTGAAATTTTACAAATTTGTGAATTTAATTTTGCGGTTTTTCAGATTGACTTTTTTTTTGCGTGGTGAACGCTGCAACTTAACTCGAAACCCAATAATTATACGGATTTCATGTGAGTATTGGACTGATAGTCATGTAATTTTATTTGTATTTTTTTATCAACATGCAAAGATACAAGAGATAAATGGTGAGTGGCATCATTTACAATTTCTCTGTTTTATTATCATTTCCTCTTCTTTTTTTTTTGGTTGGGGGTTTGGAGGGGGGAGGTGCGGGAGCGTGCCCGCAGATACCATTTTTCTGTTTTTGGCCTCCAAAAATTCCGAAGGATACTTTTTAATAACAGATTCCTTAATTTGGGATATAGAGAGGAACAACAAAAAGTTTATAGGACCAAATACGAAATATTAGAAATATGCGTCCTCGAAGGCAAAGATTTGCCTCGCTATTGCGTCCTTGTGATCCTCGTTTATCGTTCTCACTCGTGATCTTATCGAGTTCTCTCCTCTTTTCCAGATTCCACCTCCATTCTCTCCTTAGTGCGATAGTTTCTTGAATCGCGGTACCAATCGAGACTTGCGTGAGAGAAGAAGACAAAGCCGAGGAGGAAGAAGAAGGTGATGAGCGGTGGCGGTGAATTGGTGGCGATGCAATGCAGCACGTGTGGGGTGGGTACTCCATGGAGCCGTGATCGCATATTGCCGGCGAGGCTTGCCCTGCCAGCTTTCACTCCAGCTACTTGAATGCCACCCCGAGAGGCCTGGTCTCTGGCTTCATCAACCTCAGCCAAAGGGGTGTCGAGAACCCGTACATTTGTTGGAATCAAAAGGACTTGGAGGGAGAGAGTGTAAACACACAAAGAGATATTATATTACACAATATGCCTTGTAAAGGCTTAATGAAGTACACACACAAGCTTTGCTAAGCTTATAACTCTCTCTAAAATCTCACTCTCTCACTGTCTCTCTCCCTACTCTAAATAAACTAACGTAACCCTATATTTATAAGTATCTTCACCACCTAAAACTCCACCGCCATTATCTTCAACGTGCAAGAGTTCAAGTTGAACTTTTCTTCTTGGCAGTCAAAAAAAAACGTGGGCTGCGGATCTCTTCTTCTTGCTGTCTTCAGTGAGAATAAAATATTACCAGCCCCAAGTTGCTTTCCTTCCTTTCCTTCGTGATCTTGGAGTCTTCAACAGCAACTATAATATTATTTTAATATGTGCCCATTCATTCCTTCATGGGAACACTTGCTGCCCACGTCCAGACTTCATGCATAATGGACTTCTTGTTTTTATATAGGTGTTGACTCCAACACTCTCCCTCAACACCTAATACTCTTCTTCTATAGCATTTGATATTCATCTTCTTCAATTGCCTCGGCAACTGTGACTTCCAACTGAGCTTTGCGAAGCTCAGATTTCATCAATGCCATTTCATTTTGCGTATCAGTTTCTTTTTCCTTCTCATGGAACTTCTTTTCTACAATCTTCCATTTGTTTTTGCCCCTGGGGATCTTTTTCTCTGGACAACATTTCTTGAGCCTTTGCAATTTCTTGAGCTCGTACCGGAGCTTCTCCTGCTCCCTTTCTTTGAGCTTGAGCTCCTTGTCCTTTTGCTTCAGCATTTCATCCTTCTCTTTCAACATCTCCCGCATCTCTTGCAGTTCCTTCTCACAACCGCTTGTTGAAGCTGCTTCTTGCTTCTTCGAGCTTGCCCATGGCTTGCTCTTCTTTGGGGATGTCTCAATGGCTATCACATCATCTGCCTTGATGATACCGGTGGCTACTGGTTCTTCTTGCTCCTCTGCTGCAACAATCGCTTGGAGACTCCATTCTTTATTACTATGGTTCTTCTTCTTGATAAAAGTTGTAGCGTCTCCTTTTACTTGTTTGAACCAACAAACTCTGGCAAAGTGGCCTACTTTGCCACAAAAGTAGCACCGCTTGCTATGCCTTTTGTTGTCTTTGTCACAGTCTCGGCGTGCTCTCCCTGGTTGAGTGCTCCTCGCTATTGGTCGCCTTTGCCATTCACTATGACTTTTCCACCGTTTGTCATTCCTAATGCCGACATCATTTCTCCATTGGCTCTTGAAACCTCTTTTATTTCTAGAGAGAGTACGCACATCATCCACGGTACATGCTAGCACCACATCTTCGTCATCATTGACGATATGTGCATGTCCCGTCACCTCTTCTTGACATTCGGATTTGTAATGTCCGAATTTATTGCACTTGAAACACCTGACTTTTGATTTGTCACGTGTTTTATATCTTCTGGTGAAATTTGAATTTTCACCCCTACCTCGGGCACCTCCATGACCTTGTCCACCTTGATAATCTCCTTGATTTGATTGAACAACCCGACTCTGCAATACTTGCTCGGGATACGAACCGATGGACTTCTGATTCATTCTTTGCTCATGCGAGCATAATGAACCCATCAACCGCTCCAACGTCATGGTTGATATATCTTGGCCTTCTTCGATCGCCGCAACAACGTAGTCAAACCTTTCAGTCAAAGACCTCAAGATTTTTTCTACGACTCGTACATCTTGGAGCTCTTCACCATTAACCCTCGTTGGTTAACGATGGTTTGTACACGATCAAAGTAAGCCGAGATAGATTCTGAGTCATTCATGCGTAAAGACTCAAAATCTCCTCGAAGTGTTTGGAGCCGCACCCGCCTGACACGATCATCGCCTTTGTAGGATTTTTGCAATATATCCCACGCTTCTTTCGCTGTCTCCGCACTCGATATTTTCTCAAATATCGTCTCCTCCACGGCTTGAAAGATCGTAAATAATGCTTTCTGATCTTTCTTCCGAGTTTCCACCAATAAATCTTTCTCCGTCTTTCTTAAAGCATTGAATGCTTCGGCATCGGCCACTTCGATGTAGCCATTCTCCACCAGGTTCCACAAATCTTGGGACTTGAAAAGAACCTTCATTTGGACGGACCAGTTGTTGTAATTCTTTCCATTCAACTTTGGAAGTAGTAGTTGAACAGAGTTGGTGGAAGCCATTGCTAGCTTTGAGTTCACGATCCTTGATCGACTGCTCTAGGTTCTCGGTCTCCGGCCACTCTTTTTGATACTCCGGTTCCTGACCTCCTAGGCTTTGACACTCCAATCCTTGGCCTGCTTTGGATTCACGATCCCTGACCGCTAGCTTTGACACGGTCCCTGGCCGACTAGCTCTGATACCAATTGTTGGAATCAAAAGGACTTGGAGGGAGAGAGTGTAAACACACAAAGAGATATTATATTACACAATATGCCTTGTAAAGGCTTAATGAAGTACACACACAAGCTTTGCTAAGCTTATAACTCTCTCTAAAATCTCACTCTCTCACTGTCTCTCTCCCTACTCTAAATAAACTAACGTAACCCTATATTTATAAGTATCTTCACCACCTAAAACTCCACCGCCATTATCTTCAACGTGCAAGAGTTCAAGTTGAACTTTTCTTCTTGGCAGTCAAAAAAAAAACGTGGGCTGCGGATCTCTTCTTCTTGCTGTCTTCAGTGAGAATAAAATATTACCAGCCCCAAGTTGCTTTCCTTCCTTTCCTTGCTTTCCTTCCTTTCCTTCGTGATCTTGGAGTCTTCAACAGCAACTATAATATTATTTTAATATGTGCCCATTCATTCCTTCATGGGAACACTTGCTGCCCACGTCCAGACTTCATGCATAATGGACTTCTTGTTTTTATATAGGTGTTGACTCCAACAACGTTTACGTCGCTACGGTGAATGCTACCGTGCCGTCTGGCAGGAGTTGAGTCTGTCGAGGCGTATTTCGACGTTTGAAGTTGTTTTGTCGTTTATAATTAGGCTCAAGGATGGTGTTGATGAGGGTACGCTTTACCGGTGTTTGCAGGGAGGTTCAATGAACAGGATATGCGACGCGTTTAATTGGTGTCAGAAAGAGATTCAAAGATGCTATGGGAAAAGCAGAGGTGCTCGCAGACGATGTCTGGCATCACCGTGAGTTTTCTCTAAGTTCTTTCTTCACATAATATGTCCGTATAATTAGATAGAAACATTTTGGATTTATTTGTATCTGATTGCTTGCTTGCGTATATTTCTTCTCTGTTTCCGCAATATATTTGAATGCTATCGAAGTAAATATTCAATGCAAAAAGTTCGGCTCCTTCTTCGTTGACGTTGTTTGTCCAGCACGGTGGCCTGATACCATTGCGGTCCTGTGGCTCTAGGAATCAGTTCAAATGATCAGTCGTCGGCTTCTTCAGAATTTACCACCAAGGTACTAGGATACCTGCCTTTTAATCTATGTATTCAATCCGCCAATTAGCTGTTGAGCGGATCTAGTCCCTTGAATATTTATCTAGACGAGCTTCAGCTTTAAGGCGGGACAGAATAAGGTATTTTTGCAGACGTTTGAGATTCTGCCAGGAGCGAACCTCGTGAAGGCATATGCTTGCTATCTATCCACTGCCACTGCGCCTGTCTTTGGGACACTATTTGTCGAACAAGAGACTGGCATTTTGTCTGAATCATGATGAGTTTTTATGCACTACAATTTCATAGCCTGAGTTATTATTTTCGTTTCCCCCCTTTATTATTAGCCTGAGTTATCATTATCGTTGCCCCTGGGAGAATCTTAGTTATCAAGTACGCCCGCCGGCTTTAGAAAGACCATCGACCCTTAATTATCCTTCTTTTCCATTAGCGACCCAAAGATTTCACATCTCAGTTTCCAATTCATGTCACGCAATTCACGATCTCATGTTTAGCCCCCGACAGGAGCTCCAGCCTTGTGCGAAATCATAAAAGCGAAAACCTCACCCAAAATAAAAAACAGAAAACAAAAACAAAAGAAGAAAATAAAGAAGAAAAAAAATAGAGAGTGAAACGGGAGAGATAAAAACCCGGAGGAGGTTCTTGCTTCGCTGTGCACACGCACAATCGCAGTCACGCTCAATCTTCCTCTCACCTCCTTTTTTCTCCTTCCTCCTTTTCCCTCTTTGAAATTCTCATCTCGTCTCCGTCGCTCTGCCCCTTGCATTCCGCTTCCCTCCGCCATCCCCTTCCACCGCCGCCTCCAGCTCCGCTCCTCCTCGCACTCTCGCGCTCCCTCTGCTCCTGCCGCTCTCTCTTTCTCTCCGTCTCATTCTCCATCTCATTCTCCGTCTCATCGACTGGCAGGTGCAACGCTTTGCAGGGGTTTGCAGACCTATGAACAAGATATGCAACTCATTGGACAGGTGTGGGAAGAGGTTCGAAGATGCTACAGGAAAAGCAGAGGTGCTCCGCGACAATGTCTGGCATCACCTTGAGTTCTCTCTACATATTGTCTCGCTAAACATGCTGGTATAATCAGATAGAAACATTTTGGATTTATTCATGGAGACTTGTCTGATAAATGATTGCTTGCTTGCTTCCATATATTTATCATTCTGTCTCTGCAATCTACGTGATTGCTATCGGAGTAATCATTCAGTCCAAGCAGTTTGGTTCTTTGTTCTTAATTTACTTCGTTTGCTCAGCTCGGCAGCCTGACAACATTTCGGTCCTATGGTATTGCTAATCAGTTCAAACGATCAGCCATCGGCTTCTTTTGCAATTGCCACCTTGGAACTAAGATACTTGCCCTATAACCTGTGCATTTAATCCGCCAATTAGCAGTCGAGTGGATCAACTTTGATATGTGGTGCTACCTTCGGTGTTTGTTAACATGGCACTTCCGTGGAGGACATGGTTTGTTTTCCATCATTTTTCAAGGGTATCAGGACTAGCTGGGCTCTTGGAATATAGATGAACGATCATCTATTGGCCAAAGTAAAGAAAAATTAGCTTTGTCCTGTAAGAGCAAGCACTGCAGAATCACATGCCTCCAGATCTCGTGTTTTTCTTCAAGGCCTAGGCACCAGAGTCTAATCCTTGAGGTCTTCGGCTTGGGATCTGGAGTCCCTAGTTGAGCCCGACCATCATATGCTCAACCCTTGAGTGTCCGTCCCGTCCTTGGTCCTCCGCGTACCAAGTTTAGGCACTAGGATCTCGATTTCGGCTGGTGGGGCTTCCAAGCTGGCCTCCAGATCTTGATTTGAGGCCTTGGGATCTCGGGTGTTGGGTACTCGAGTTGACCTTCCCCTCCTCACACAGTCAATGATAGCCAGAGGTGATGGACTAGGACTATTCTATGACTTTGCTGGTGATGGAGTATAATTTTGATGATCATGGAATTTTATTAAAGGTTGCTAGGTATTTTCACTGCCATATTTTTTAAAGAAATCCTATCATGTGAAGTGTTCCAGCTCCAAGAATAGTCTTTTTTCTAAATGAAAAAATCGATGAAGAATCAGAGAAATAGGATATCGCGGGGAGAAGGAGGTTGGAGAAGAGCGGAGATTTTGAGGGAGCACTCTTCGTCGATTGGACAAATGACTTCCCTTGGAAATGCTTAGCTTGAACTTGAAACCCCTGCGAACTTTCCTGTAGAAGGCAGCGACTTCGAATTCGCCTGCCAGATTTGAAAAGTTTCTTCTCTCTTTTATTTTGTTGTTATCTTTTAGAGGGGCTAACTATCTACGCTTAGTCTGTTACTTACACATAATAAATATGGAAGATTCCTACCCTTGAGCTTGGTATATACAAATAGTTTTGCCCAACACCAATGCTTCAACGACAAGTAAAGGTCGTGTAACTTTATTTACTCGAGATTTTGACTAAAGACGACTTTGAAAGCCACGATAAATCGTGATTTTAACCGAATATTTTAATCCAATTCCTTCAGCAGCCTTTCTAAAAATGAGCCTCATTGCTACCTAGTATCACTTCTTCGGTCGCAGTATAATCAACATGGTCTAATTCGTTTTCAGAACTTAAACAAAGGATAGAGAGGAAGAGACCAGTTACCTTTTTACAGCCTAATGTTGACGACCATTCCCACGGCTTCCATAAGGTTTTGATGTATATTAGATGCGATTAAATTATTTGTATGATCAAGGATAAATTAGTTATTCATCGGAGGATTAAAGTAAAGTTAGATTATTCATTCATCCGAGGTTCAAATTGTATGGAAAATTTCAAGTTGTGACACCATAAGAACCTTAGGGGCATTTCTCGCAAAGCTGATGTCTATAGTTTCGGCAAATTGTTGATGGAAATGGCTAGTTGGAGGAAGAATGGGGAGGTGTTTACAGAGTGTTTTAGTCATATTTACTTTCCTTTATAGGTTCATGACCACCTTAGTGAAAGATGAATGTTCCAGTGGAAAAAGTTAGTTTGGAGGATAGGAAAATAGTAAAGAAGATGATACATACAAAGGAATCCTAGTGAACTATTCTATGTGCAATGTCTTGGAACTGCAAGATGGAGAAGTGTGGACAATTTGCAAATACCTCCCGAGTCACTCTTTTATCCGGTAGAAAAATGTCAACAAGGGATAACAAAACTTGGACTGATGAATGCAAGGATACTATATCCACTTCATTTACTAGTGCAATAACTTATGAAGATTCTCATCTTAAGTATGCTAGTGCTAGTATTACTTGAGCATTAACACATCCATATCATTTGATCCCGTGACATATGTAGCAAATAGAAACCAATCAAAGCCATTATCTGATTGTCTATGTTTATGATTATATTTACGAATGTTCCTGTATCATCCTTAGAATTATTAGATTAAAGATTTCACGAGCTATATTTCGGCTCTCGAATCCTGATGGAAAAGCTAATGACGACCTTCACCATAGTGGTATGAGGAGCAAGTTCAGGCTTCCGAGTCTTTGCTTCCAAACACAACTAGCACTCAACCTGCACTAGGCGTGGGGTTACGACAATCCAGTGGATCAAAATACCCGTTCTTTCTCCTTTATCCGACGAGGAGTCGACAGTTCATGACCCGTCATCGTTCTTTTGGTTGGTGGCTTACGAAATCCTTCATTACTAAATTCATAACGACCCGGAAAAGATGGGCGCACTTGTTGCTTGAGCATCCTTTGAATTTTGACCCATCATTGTCGATGATAACGACACCTGTTTTGCACCTTCCTCAGACTCTTCTACGAGCTTTTCCAGGATGGTTCGCCACTTGCAACCCACGAACTTTTGACTTTCTTCTGATTCTCTGTTGCTCATCTACGCACACATCTACGCACGCTGATCGCGACTCTGATAATAATTTCGCAGTGCATAATTGCCTCGAACGAAGAGCAGCTTTGACTTTTCAGCAGACCATTACCAAATCCCAGATGCGTCTGTCGTCGGAGATTGCTCCTCTCATTTTCATCCCTCATTCTTTTCCATCTCCTCGCTGAAGCCTCTGATTTTGCTCAGTTGATTCGTGCTCCCTCCTATTGCAAAAGCTATGCACGAAGATCAACTCCTCCTCCTTTTCCTCCTTCTACTTCTCCCTCGGTCTTTTAGTAGCGCTGTCAAAAATAATCAGTGCACCACCTTTTGCGGCGAAGTTATGAACATTAGCTATCCATTTCAACTGAGGGGCAATCCGATGGTCTGTGGCAACCCTAACTATGAGCTAGCTTGCGTAGATAACCGCACCATTATCAATTTGTACTCAGGCAAGTACTATGTACATTCCATTGACTATACCAACTATACGATTAAGATTGCTGATGTCAATCTACAAAAGGGTAATTGCTCGTCTCTTCCTCTCCGCTCTTTGTCATGCCGCTTCAACAGATCAGATCTGTATAGATGCGGGAGATACATGTTCAATGATCTAGAATTATCCAAGACTGTTTCAATTGTGAACTGCACGAAGGCCGTTGCTTCTGGCTATACATTGCCTTGATGGAGTTGAAATTTCTAATTTTTCCAGTACAAGAAGGCAATTATATGCCATGGTCGGAGCAAATGTCTCCAATGTGGAAAGTGAGTGCACTATAGAGCATATGGCAATGATACCAGGGTGGGCCGATGGAGACAATCTTCGTTCCTTTGCCCAAATTCATGATCTGATGGTTTGGTTTCCAATTGCCTGTAAGATGTATTGCAAAGATTATTACGAGTGCTACATCAACCACAAGAACCAAATTCAGTGCAGTGCCAAGAAAGGAAAAGGCTATTGAGTTTGTTCAATTTCCTTAAAAAATAAAAAATATTGTGAGGGTATATCTGATTGAACTGTGAAATTTCATAAAAACGTGAAATTGAGTTCGGTCATCTGTATATTCTTTCAGTGTCCACGTGATTTGAAAATGGCCTTTGAGATCATATAGTTACTTCAATGCTGTATGGTATTTTATAACTTTAACAACGAATACATTTTTATTCATTTGTTAATTTAAGTAATTCAAATTCTGCCACCAAATCTCAGTAGATTGAACTTGATATACTCAATTACTCATTGCTTGATTATGATCTAAATAACTGTCTTTTATTTTCTTCAGCATTCACTTGTCATATATTTTATCTCTTTTGCAGATATCGTCTCTTACCTCGCAGATATCGTCGGGACAATTGCACTGATCCCGCGCGTTATCATCGGTAATAATTAAAACAATCTTCTCATTGTGAAATCAAGTCAGTGTTTCTAAATGCAAACATCTAACACACCCACATATCGGTTATTCGTATAATAACAAATACATTTTTATTCATTTTGTTTATCTATTTAGTTCAAATTCCGCCGACAAATCTTTGTGGAGTGAATCGACTTACACATTGCTTGATTATGGTCCAAATAAGTGTCTCTTAAATGTTCTTCAGGTCTCGCTTGTTACAAACTCAATCTCTCTCGCGGAGAAGGGATCAACCTTTACAGTGATGCGACGCTCTCGCTCTTTGGCAACGGTAACATTACTATAGTCTTCTCATTATGAAAATTGACTTTAAATTTCTTAATGCAAACATTTAACACATTCACAAATTGGCTATAAAAAATACAGTGCTTCAGTGCATGGTTGTGAAATTCATCTTGGGGGCCCCATGCGTGATGACGTTACTAATACGCAAATGGAGGAGAAGACACTTAGCAATGGATCAAAATATTGAAGAATTTTTACAATCTAACAATAACTTCTTGCCAATAAGGTATTCTTACTTGGACATCAGGAAAATCACGAGTGGCCTTAAGGATAAACTAGGTGAGGGAGGGTATGGGTCTGTGTTCAAAGGAAGACTTCGGAGCGGCCATGAGGTGGCGGTCAAGATTCTAAAGAAGGGAAAAACGAATGGGCAGGACTTCATCAGTGAAGTAGCTACCATTGGCAGAATTCATCATGTTAATGTTGTTGAACTCATTGGTTATTGCTTTGAGAGCTCGAAACAAGCTCTTGTCTATGATTTCATGTTTAATGGGTCTTTGGATAAGCACATTTTCTCCCGAGAACAAGGGATTTCTCTTGAGTGTAAGGAAGTGAACGAAATTGCTCTTGGAGTGGTCGAGAGGATTGAGTATCTTCATCGAGGATGCGACGTGCAAATTCTACACTTTGATATTAAGCCTCATAACATTCTTCTAGATAGGGATTTCACCCCAAAGGTTTCTGACTTTGGGCTTGCGAGATTGTATCCCATAGATTACAATACTGTGTCTCTAACTAATGCAAGAGGAACTTTAGGGTACATGGCTCCGGAGCTCATCTTCAAGAACCTTGGAGGCGTCTCTTACAAAGCCGATGTCTATAGTTTTGGAAAACTATTGATGGAAATGGCTAGCAAGAGGAAGAATGGGGACGCAGTTTCAAAATATTCCAGTCAGATTTACTTTCCTTTGTGGGTTCATGACCAACTCAGTGAAGGATTGGAATTTCTAGTGGAAGAAGTTAGCGAGGAAGAGACTAGAATCATAAAGAATATGATAATAGTTGCTCTTTGGTGCATACAATGGAATCCTAGCAACCGCCCTTCAATGTGCAAAGTCTTGGAAATGCTCGAAGGAGAAGTACATAATCTACAAATATCTCCCAAGCCACTATTTTATCCAATAGAAATGTCAATTAGGGATGATGGAACTTGGACTAACGAAGGCAATGATGCTATATGCACTCCATCAACTAGTGAAATAACTTATGAAGATTCTCATCTAGATTATATTAGTACTGGTATTGCCCAAGCATAGACACAAATCAAAACCATTTGATCGCATCACATATGTGGCAAATTGAAATATGGCATTGATGATGTTTCTTGTGTAGCTCCCCTTTCTTAGCCATCATCATATTGTAGATATCTATGACTATGTTTTTGGATCATAATTATGCCTGTATCATCCTTTAGCATTATCATATCAAAGATGTCACTGGCTATAATTTGGACTTTTGGATCCAATAGAAAATCTAGTGACAACTTTCAGCGTAGTGTTATGAGGTGCGAGTTTAGGCTCTGAAGTCTTTGCTTAAAAATCTAGCTAGCACACAACCCGCTCTATGTGTGGCTTCACTGCACTCAATTGTTGCCCCAAATCATGTTGAAAAACGATTCGTGGAGAGAGATAATAAAGGAAGGGAAGTACGACTTTCACAATAAATAGGGGACACTTTTATTGATTCCGTAAAAATCGAATAAAAAATAGTGGGAGATATCGAAAGATCATCTCTCCCTTGGTAACAATAATACATGAGATTAATTAAATTCGTATCCTACTTAACTGGTTGCTAAAGTTACTTAGTAGTAAACGCGCACTTAAAAAATTATATTAGTTTTCCTTTTAAGATTAATTGTCTGAGGCTCTTACGTCAGGGGAAATTTTACGGAGGGAGAGATAAATGTCATATTTATTAAAACTTTTCAGTGTTCTACTTGAGTTTAAATTTATTTTAAATGCAAATGAGCATTCTCATGTTTAGCTTTCGAGATCTCGCTGACCATTCCAAGCGCTTCCTACTATCATTTTTTAGTGGGACATCACTCTTCACATCAAATTGAGTGAACTAGATCTAAGCGAGAGCAACCTAAATCTCAATTTAGGAAATTTTATAATTTTTGTGAATTTAATTTCGCCATTTTTAAGATTGGCTTTTTTTTTTCTTTTAGCCGATGAATGTGATCCTTGACCCAAAGTCTAGTATCATATGGATTTCATGTGAGTATTTAACCAATATTCATATTACTTCATTCACATTTTTTTTAATCAAGAAGTGAGGAAGCAGTGTGTTGCATCATTTACAATTTCACAGCATTTTTCTTGGTCAGATACGTGTAGAATATGTTCAGTAAAAGTTCTAAAATTTATTACAAAAATGTAATTAAATCATGAAAATTACAAAAATTATAATTGAATCTTAAAATTTGTAAAGTTAGTGCAATCAAGTCTCTTCATTACTCCTTATCATTTCTTTCTCCTATGTGGCAAAAAATCAAAGCACAAAGTGTAAATCGCCAAAACCGCGTCGCTCCTCTGTTTTGCCCCAAATCGCAAGCCGTGCTACTAAATCGGAGCTGTTCTTCCTCTTCAATCGTCTTCAATGCTCGTCTGTTCTTCGTCCGGTTCTGAGCCCCAACATCCTCATGGCATTCGTCTGGTTGCGGTGGTGAGTCCATGGCAAGCCCCAAACAGAAGGTCTGTTCAATCTTCCTGCGCTCTTCATCTCCAACCCTCCTCTTTTCTTCGTCGAGTTATCTTCGTTGATGTTTCTCGCTCAAGCTCGACTGTTCGAATGGGGGAGATGACATGTAATAGAGTTGATGAATGTAGAAAGGCATTTATGGATGTGTGTGAGGACAGGTATTGTACCAAGCTTACTGGAGAAGCATCTTCTGTCTGAGCTGCTTGAGTCCACAAACGGGGGTAGAAATTATATTATGTCTATCGAACCAAAATACAGGTGCAGGGCTCCTTTGTCATGCAGTTTGGGGAGCAGAAAAGAAGGTTCGTTTTGTCATGTAGTTTGGAATGGGAGCTGAAGGATAAGAACTGACTCAATAGAGAAGATAGAATTGCCGTTGACATGAGGAGGACGACATGTTCCTGTAGGAGTTGGTCCTTGAATGGCATTCCCTACCATCATGTTGCCTGTGCAATTCAGCAAAAAGCGGATGATATGGAGAACAATGTGTCCCATTGGTACAAAAAACAAGTTCCTAGAAGCATACACCAATGCGTTATAGCCGATTAATGGAGATTCAATGCGGCCTCCAAGTAAAAAGGGAACCCGTGTTGCACCCCCAATTAAGAAGCTCCTAGGAAGGCCCGAAAAGAAGAAAAGGATCAAGTAGCAAGGTGAGTCTGAGGTTGGTTGGAGAGCACCTAGTGGGGGTGGTACAGCAACATGCAAAACATGTTTGAAAATAGGGCACAATCCGGTGACTTGTCCCTTGAACAATGGGAAGAACAAGGTGTGGAGAATTTTTTGAATCACTTATGAAGATTTTCCTCTTCTTTTTTTTGTCTCTGTTACATGGGTGCATAAGAAAGGGAAAGCCAATTAGCCTGTTGTTGGCCAGGACATTCATGTGGAGATGGTTGACGAAGTGTGCCCTGATAGAGTGAAAATCCAGATTAAGGTGGTCAGTGGGACCAATAGAGATGCCACTATGTCAACTGCTGCATATTGTCCCCTCCATAAAAACTCATTGATATCGTGTGGATTACATAAGCAAAGGGATTCAAGGAAAAGAGGAAGGTCAGAGCCAAGCAGTGAAGAGTTTCAGAGTCTGGGACTTTTGTCTACCCAAGAAAACGCTAACAACAGTGGTAGGATTGTTAATACCCCAACAAGATCATCATCTAGGTTGAAGTCCATGATGAAACCCGACAAGACAGCTCAGTCGTCAGTTGGTCAGCCAAGTGAATGTCATATCCGAATTGATGCATATGATTTTGCTCATAACCAGGACAATGTTGGAGTGACAAGGTCAACTCCTCGATTGAAGGCCAAAGTTATCAAAGGGACTCCACCAAAGGGCACCGAGAAAAATGATACGAAGGAAGCTTAGGCACACTTGAATGTAAATATTTTGTTTGGTTTTTTATGGCATGTGTTGTTAAAGCATCGGGCTTATGACCTGTGTTGATTGACTGTTTTTTTTTTTGGTAGTGATTAAGTTATAACTGAGGTTGACTGGGGTGTGTGATCTTAGGCATACTATTTGTGAACTCAATGTGCCTCAACAAAGTTTGGAATTAATGCCAATAGCCCTATATTGGTTCTCAGTTTTCCTTAGAGAGAACACATCTTATCCTATATATTTTTAATGCATAGAATATGCTCTGCTAAACCAGTGAACAAACGAGCAACGAAAATGATTTGGTGCAACGAAAATGATTGAAGAGGGTGATAGATTGAAGAGGAAGAAAAACTTGAATTTGGGGTCGCAACTTGCGATTCAGGTGCTCGCAATTGCCATTGGGGGCAAAATAGACGAATGACGCCATTTTGGATCATGGGAACTTTAGGATCCATAATTGGTAAAAAGATTGCATGGACACTTAGTTAGGAAATAATCAAGTTCTGATACCCAAAGACATTAGTTAGATAATAAGTATAATTAGGTCCCCGACCCTAGAATCTCTAATTCAGTAGGAATTGGGACGATGTTCTCATGTCTCAATTGATTTCTAGTTGACCTCAAATGATTAGTGGTGACTCACAGAAATAATTAGGTTGTTAAGAATTTAAAATGAAAATCCAATGTCATGTATGGTGTGGCCTTTGGAGAGTCCACGCTTATAATTGATGGATTGATATGGATTACCATGTGTTCGAGTTGTCTTTTGAAAAGTCAATTCAGACTTGTCTTATGAGAAAATCCCTCTACTTCTATTCCAAGGGCGGCCCCTTGAGGGTAGTCGCGAAACAAACACAATGAAATACACACTATTAGAAAGTGTGAGGTGTTTCTCCATTTTTCATGTTTCTAAATTGCCAGTAGTCGTACACTTAGGATGCCAACCTGCCTTCTTTAAGATGATGCCGCAGTAACGATTCACATAGCAAAACCGAAATACTTTCACGTCATCTTTTGTCATCATTTGCATTAGACAGCCGAGTTGGCATAGTTTTTGCCGACTCAGCATGATTTTGCCGAGTCAGGATCCATGCCAACAATTAAGCATCATTGTTGCTGAACAAGCGAATCGCATCATCAAAAAGTATGTGACACGTCTATTTAGTTTGCAAAAATACTAAATTAGTCCAATTTTGACGAGTTCATATACCACCAAAAAATTTATTGATTTGCTAATATTATATACTTGTTAGATTAATGTACTAATGTTATAATAACCTGCGTTGATATTTCATATTGCCGAAAATCCTATAACAAAAATAAAGAAGGTAAAGTAGAGTTCTCCAATTCTGATTCCAAATGCAACTCTCTCTCTCTCTCTCTCTCTCTCTCTCTCTCTCTCTCTCTCTCTCTCTCTCTCTCTTTCTCTCTAGTTGCTAGTAACTTCATCACATATGATTCATGTACATTAATAGAAAAAAAAAATGTGACCCTCACCACATGACATTATACCGGTAGGTAACAGAAGACATGGATCATGTTACATCTGGAAGTACCATTCAAGATTAGAGAAGTCAAGGTTTCTAATATAAAAGAATAAATATGGGAAAAATTGCTGATCTAATAAGATATGTTCGACATCTTCAAGATAAATATATATATATATTTTTTTTTAACGAAATGCATCATGCGAATCTCTTGCTACAAGTAAAAGTCAAGATGATTACGAGTTAAAGATTATACTAATGTAGACTTCACGGATTATCCGCTACACAAGATTTGAGGAATACTATTTATGCGTTTAGCATTTTGCTTTTGCTTTTGCTTTTTATTTCCCCCTTTGTCTTGCAGGCCGGCCAAGGTCGATTGAAACTTTAGATTCGTCGTGCTGCGTAAATCGTCCATTCGTGCTTGTCTCGTCCGGTGGCCGGCTTTGACTTTTCAGCCGACCATACCCAAGTTTTTCTTCTTCTACTAAGATTACTCCTCTCATCTTTCATCTTTCTTTTCCATATCAACACTAAACACACAGATTCTGTTTAGTTGATTCATGCTCTCTCCTATTGCATCAGCTATGCACAAAGATCAACTCCTTGGTCTTCTTGTTCTTGTTCTCGTTCTCGTCCTCCTTCTTCTACCTTAGTCTTTTAGTATTGCCGTAGAAAAAAATTAGTGCACCACCTTATGCAGCGAGATCACCAACATAAACTACCCATTTCAATTGAGGGGTGACCCAAAGGTTTGCAGACACCCTAACTATGGGCTATCCTGTATAAATAACCGCACCATTCTAGATATGTATTCAAACCAGTACTACGTATGTTTCATCAACTATACCAACTACATGATTTGGGTTGCTGATATTGGGCTGCAAAAAGGTAGTTGCTCGTCTCTTCCTCTTCGCTCTTTGTGGTGCCGTAGTCTCCGTCTCCAACCAAATTCATATGAATTCAGGGAATACAAGTTCTATGGTTGAGAGTGATGAAGGCTTTATTAGATTTGGGCTTAAGGCCCTGTCCGCCCAAGCTGGGCCCAGAAAGCCCGGCCCACGGGAATAAGGCCCGTGGAAAGAAGGGGGTATAAAAGGGAGGAGAGAGAGAGAGAAGACGTTGGTTGGTTATAATCAGAATTCACGTCTTCCCTCTCCCGCGCGTATTCTCTCTCAAAAGGAAAAAGAAAGAACAGTAACGCATACGGCTTGTTCTTCTTCCCTTCAAGGCTTCATCAGATCGAATTGGACCGAATTCTCTTCCTCCATTGGCGTCGGTGTCTAATCTGTGGCTAACAAGGTACGCTCGAATCCGTGGTGTGCTTTACGATCGGTGATACGTGTTGTTTTCTTGGGCTTCGCTTCCGCATTGATTTAGGGGTTCGATTTAGTGTCGAATCCGGTTTTCGGGGATCAGTTATTCCCAACATTGGTATCAGAGCCCTAGTTCACGTTTTTCCCGACCTGTTTTGATGTTTTTTATTGATTTTTCGCAAAAAGACCTTCAGCCGTACGGATCGGGCGTGAAATCCCGACACCCGAGCACTATACGTCCTTTTTTCCGAGTTTTCGTAAGTCGAAATACAAATGTGATGGCATAGGAAGAAGGGCGACGTCGAGACGAGTCTGGCGAGACGTCAAGTGCCGCCGGGCGACACCGCACGCGCCCACACGCGCGGCCAGAAGGCGCTGCGCGTGGGCACGACGCGCCCGGAAGCGCTGGCTCGCCCAGCGCGTGCGGCACACGCGCCGGTCGGCGAATCGGCACGTGCGCGCGCGCCGGCGGGCGAAGCACGCGCGCCGGTCCGCGGACCGACGACGCGTGCGGCGTCATCATGACGTCACCCAACGATCGAAGAATCACTGGGGTGACGTCATCGATGACGTTAGCAATGACGTCGGTTGGCCGGGCGACGACCCGACCCGCAACCCGACCCGACCCAACCGCGAAAGCCAGGCACGCGCGCGGCACGTGCCGAATGACGTCTGCGTGACGTCATCCCGCGCGCGTGCGCGGCACGTGTTGTCGGTCCGTGCGAGCGGTCCGACCGGCCCGGCCGGTCCGACCGGTTCGACGACCGACGTCCGACGACCGACAACCGTTGACCACCGTTGACCGTTGACCGTTGACCGTTGACTTTGACCGTTGACCCAAAAAAAAAAGGAAAAGAATGTGTTTCTTTTTCAATTAAGTCTATGTGGATTATATGTAATCCCTTATTTGTTTTGCATTTGTTGCAGGAACAATGCCTCCCCCGAGGTTGCGCACACCTATTCGCGCGATTCTGGATGAACAAAAGGAAAGGCCGTCTAAGGGCGATAGGCGAGCCGACTAATCATCGATGGGAGAGAGGTGACTTAATTGATCACGTCTTTGAAGTCAACGGGAAAATTCAACAGGTCATATGGAATGGTCGTCCTATGTCACAGTCAGAGATTGTGCGATTTTTCATAAACACTCTTCCACCTGAATGACAAGATGTGTTGAATCACATATGGGATGTCAACGGAGCTGTTTCCTATAAGAAAATTGTGATGAATTTTGTAAATGAATATTACTGTATTGTTACAAGGGAAAAGATCAAGAAATTGAATAAAAGAGGATCTTTCCCAGTTCGTGTGCTGACTTGGTGTCAGTTCTATTAGCTGAATTTAATTAAGTGTGATTTATGGACATATTATGTAATGATTACTACCTAATTGTGTTAATTGAAAGCATTATTGTTTTATTGGATGTCTATTCTATGTAGCTTTCTGTTATTGCTGGTTGCTGTGGGTAATTAACTGAGGGTAGTTATAGAAGTTTTTGTAACTTCATAAAATTGATTTTGCATATGACAATCATATTAATGATAGTTTTAAGTTAGGATTTTTGGAGAATGATTGGAAAAGTAGTGACCTTTTGATTCTGAAGCCTTACTTGAAATTATTTATTAATATGATGGGTCTATGCAAATAGGGATGCATAAATGATAGGCATTAATTATTCGTGCATGTATGTCTAATGTGTTCAGATCGATGATTTCAGCAACTAAGAACGTAATTGCTGATATGAAGGCAACAATTGTGAAATATTGAATATGAAGATTCAATATGTGCTGGAAAAGCAAGAAGCACTAGAAGCTCTTGACCATGTTATGGAAGATCTTGAGGGTGCCGTGCGCCGCCTTGAGCTAGTAGAAGACCGTCTAACGGCATTTGAGCAGAAAATGGATATTTGCAATGCTGGTTCTAGCTCAGAAAGGGCTTTTTGCTCTAAGCGCAAGCGTATTGATTCGTTCAATATGTGGGAATGCAAAGGATCAAGTCCTTGTTGCGAGAAATCAAGAGTTGACCAATACAAGAGAGGAAAACGTCCTCAAGTGAAGAAAATGTCAAGGGTGAAATGTTATAATTGTGGCAAGAAGGGTCACTATGCTCGCAACTGTTGTGAACCGAAAAAGGTAAACACCTCTTGTACATTTGAGAACTTTGCTTATGTGTCAAGTTCTGTATTATTGGCTAAATCCAATCCTTTGTGGACTGTAGACTCAAGAGCGACAGACCATATAGCGAAGGATATAGGATCCTTCGTGGAATTCCGACAAGTACCAACTGGAACTAAGTGGATTCATATGGGAAACAACTCCAGAGCTGAAGTAAAGGAATTGGCACCTCCCAATCGAACATGAGTGGTGGACGCACCTTAATGTTCTATATGCTCAAGAGATTCGTTGAAATTTTGTGTCTGTTTAGGTGTTGGTTAAGCTTGGTTTTAGTGTGAACTTCCGTAATAAAGGTATAGATTTTTGTTTAGATACAAACTACTATGGTTGTGGTCACTTTCTAGATGGTTTTATTGTACTAAATATTGACTATTGTGATGTCAATATGTTATTTTCTTGTTTCACGTCTTCTACCTAATATGATAATGATGTGAATATGGTGGCATGCTAGACTTGGTCATATGGGCCAACAACATATGAATAGACTAGCCAAAGAGGGCTTGTTGGGCAATATTGAAAAAGTCAATTTGTTCATATGTGAGCATTGCCTAGTAGGGAAAAATGACAAGGAAACCATTTGGAAAAGGTAAAAGAGCTGAATTTCCTCTACATTTAATCCATTTGGACGTCTGTGGTTCAATGAATGTGAGAGGAAGGCAATGGACTGTTTATTTCATCACTTTTTATAGATGATTATACTCGAGTCGGATATGTCTATTTGATTTCTCATGAATCAAGCATAAGTTGTTACGAAGGTTTATGAACCTGGCAGAAAATCAATTAGACAAGAAAATAAAGGTATTTAGATCCGATCGAGGTTGAGAATATTTATCTGATAAGTTCAGAAAATTATGTGATGAAAAATGAATATAAAGATAATTGTCTATTCCATATACTCCTCAATAAAATGGTGTTGTGGAAGAGAAGAAACAAAATCCTATTGGAATGGTTAGGTCCATGATGGCGCATGTTAACTTAGTTATCACTTTTTGGAGTGATGTGTTGTTAATTGCTGCCTATATACTTAACCGGATGCCTTCTAAATCAGTTGCTTCCACTCCATATGAGTTATGGACAGGTAGAAGACCGGACTTAAGTTTTCTTAAGGCATGGGGTTATGCTACCTATACACATGAGTCCTCTCACAAGTTTGGGAAATTAGGTCCCAAAGGAAATAAGAGTATTTTCATGAGATACTCCGAACACTCCAAAGGATATGTGTTCATAGGTGAGCAGGAAAATGGGAGTATAACTGAATTTGAATCACGAGATGTCACATTCTTAGTGGATGAATTTCCTAAAAAGGGCGAAATAGGAGAAGATTATTCCCTATTTGAAACCTTGGATCAAGATAATGATATTAGTGGAGTTCATCCAAGTGGGAGTAATATGAGAAGTAATGAATTGAATTCAACTCATTCTCAATTGCAACCACATGATGAGACGACATCATCATTATCTAATCCAAGTGGGAGCATAATGGGGAATGATGTGTTAAGTGTACAATCTCCCATACGGTGAACAAGTCGCCAAAGTATTCCCCGTCGACGTTTTGACATTGAAGGGGAAACTTTTATGATTGCTCCGCAAGATGAGGATGAGCCAAGAAATATTAATGAGGCTTTGAATTGCCCTAATAAGGAAAAATGGATTCATGCAATGAAAGAGGAAATTGAGTCAATGAAGTCAAACCAAGTTTAGAAACTAGTTGATCTTCCAAATGGACACAGAGCTATTGGGAACAAGTGGGTTCTCAAAATAAAGCGAAAGGCTGATGGCTCGATAGAAAGGCATAAGGCTCGCCTTGTAGCGAAGGGGTATAATCAACAGGAAGGAATTGATTATGAAGATACATTTTCTCATGTAGTGAGATTTATCTTGATTCGCATTATTCTGGCAATAGTAGCTAGTATGGATCTTGAGTTACATCAGATGGATGTAATGACTGCTTTCCTCAATGGTGAATTGGAGGAAGAAATATATATGGAACAACCTGTTGGTTTCATAGTGGAAGGCCAAGAAGGTAAGGTATGTCGATTTTTGAGATCGATATATGGTCTTAAGCAGTCATCGAGACAATGGTATATACGTTTTCATAATGCCAAAAGGGCATGTGACTTTACAATGATAGATGAGGATCATTGTGTATATATATCAAAAGATCCAATAATCAATTTGTGATCATATCTTTATATGTTGATGATATACTAATTGTTGGAAACAATATGGAGTTTGTTAATACTGTCAAGAGTTGGTTGTCTTCCAACTTTGAGATGAAGGATATGGGTGAAGCTACATACATTCTTGGAGTTAAGATTTCAAGAGATCGTTCGAAGAGATCATTGTCTCTTTCACAAGAAACCTATATAAATAAGGTTTTTGAACGATTTCGTATGCAAGACTGTAAACCCATAAACACTTCTATTGCAAAAGGTGAAGGATTGAGCCATAGACTGTGTCCAGGGACTCCACAAGAGAAGGAACAGATGAAATATGTTCATCATGCTAGTGCTGTTGGAAGCTTTATGTACGCTATGATGTGTACAAGACCTGACATATGTTTTGCAGTTGGAATGGTGAGTAGTTACCAATCCAACCCAGGTCAAGCACATTGGAAAGCCGTTAAGAGAATACTGAGGTATCTAAAGGGGACTGCTGATTATACGATGAGTTATAAAGGAAATGATCTGCGACTTTAAGGCTATCCTGATTCTGATTGGGGAGGAGATTTAAATGAAAGGAAATCTACCTCTAGCTTTGTTTTCTTACCGAATATGTCACGCCCCGAACCCCGAGCGCGCGCACATCCCGCTGCGGTCGATCAAATGCGACATTCCCAGGTAGTGTCGCCGACCCCACTCATTTATTATTGCGCAAGCGGAACGTATTATAAAACCCCTGACAATAAAATACGGGATAGAAAAGCAGGAAGCAAAACCACAACATAACACTTTCATAAATCGACAGAATACAAGCCGAAGCCTACAGCCAAAAGTCTACAAAAGACCGGCTTGACAAAAGGGGAACTACCCTAAAACCAACTAGCAGGACACGTTCACCGATACTTCAGTCTCCACCTTTCTAGACTTAGGGCTTCGGGTCCTCCACGACCGCCATCTAGGGACCTGGAATTTTAATCCCACAACCGGGATGAGACGATGTCTCAGCAAGTTCAACCCCCTAAACCCCTATTAGAAAGAAAATACACCCCGGGTGGCCTAGCCACATCACACAGAAGACTTACCTCGCCTCAGTTTCTTCCTGCAGGTTAGCACAATTCAAATCACCCAATCACAGATAGTAATAGGAACTCAAACGATTGGAACGCCATCATTTTCATATAAATCACAATCGCACTTAGCACGCATTCCAATTATTATTCACTTTGCCACACAAGGGCATAGCCTACTCGCGATTCGGCTATCTACGGCATATAGCCGGGCATCGCCTCCCCCATGGAGCGCGGCTTCGTCGGTAGATCGACGGCGTTCCCGAAGGAGCATGGGCCCCCGAATCAATGCGACCCGCATCCACCGCGTGGGCATCCCATATAGGGGCAAGTCCGGCTCAACGGCCCGGGACGATTCCTCTTAGTTATCACACAGCCAAAGCATACTCGGCCCCAGGACACTTCATATTTCAATCCACTTAAAATAGTGATCCCGGCCATTTTTCTTCATATTAAAAATATTCCAGAAATTACTTACGTGTGTGGGGATACACTAATTTCGAATCAAAAAGCCAATATCTCACTTTTTCAAACTCCACTATTTAATATAATCAATAGAAATCCAATTTTTGCATCAAAACCCAACACTTGGGTTTTTTATGAATAAAATCCCTATTTACCTCAATCAACACTCAATTTGCCACATCCATTCATCAAATTCAAATTCTAAATGCACAGCAACAATCGGCACGAAATTTTGAGAGTTTAGGGTCCTGACAAAATTTTCGGAATTTATTAATTAATTAAATTTATTCCGAAAATAATTAAATAATAATATTCATATTTTTCACGATCCACACTCAATTTATAACATCCAATCATCAATTTCAAAATCCGACTACGCAGCGGCGATCGGCACGAAATTCTGAGCAACCGAGGTCAAAAATAATTTTTCCGTTTTTTTTTTAAATAATAATATTTTAATAATTTCGGAATTAATATAATAGTATAAATTTCCAGAATTTCGAAACTTTTAAATAAATCAAAAATAAAACCTATTATGTCACATCAAGGCTTTATATTAAAAATAAACATACTTAACTTTAAACCAAACACAATTTAACTTAATTAAACACCATAATCTAATCATCAACCAAATAAACTAATCTAACCACCTAAACTTACTTAACTTAGACTAAGCACACTTAGGGCATCATTAACCCTCTAATCAAGATTTAGTGAGTTAAACTCACCGGATTAACGAACCGAGCGGACCAAAACGACGAGGACGACGAGGGGATTGACTTTCTCCAAAGCGGGCCAAGCATCCGGGCTCGGGAAGGCGGCCAAAACGGCCCACGAAGGGGCTGCCATACCCATTTTCTTGGTTGCTGTCCATGGCGGTTTGAGGCCGAGGAAGGGTAGATCCGGCGCCGGTTTGAGTCGAAAACAGGCGGAGGAGTTGCGGCAGTGCCGTGCGGCCATCGGCGGGGTCTCGCGGTGGCCGGAGGTGGCCGAACCGCGGCCTAGGTTGGCTTGCGAAGCAGCTAGAGATGAGGGCGAGCAGGGATGACGGCGTGAGGGAGGCGGAGACGGTGCGACGGCGGGCCGGCGAGCGCGCGGGCGGCGCGGGACGGACGCACGGCGGCGGCGGCGACAACGGCGTGCAAGCGGGTGGCCGGCCATGGCTGCTCCTTCTTCTTCTCTGCAAATTTTTCTGGTCTTCGCACAATGAAGAAGGAGGAGAGAGGCAACGGGAGAGAGGGAGAGAGGAGAGAGAAGAAGGGGAGCCTTTTTCCTTTTCTTTTTCTTTTTCTTTAGTCCACAAAAAGGCCCACCATGACCTCATGCATGACATCACATTCCACTAACTCCCACAACCTTATTCCAATAGGTTCACTTGCAATTTCCGCCAGGGTCCAATTATTTGTGCATCAAATTCTTCAATTATCCTCAATCCACTTCCAATTGAGTACAAATTGAAGTCCATAAAATTAATCTAATGTCACCACATTTCAATTCACATCTTCACTTGTCCATAGAACCAACTTAAGTCCCAAAAGCAAGACCAAATGCGGACCTACTAATTTCTCGGGCCAAATTAGCCATTCTCGATTTAATTGCTGAAAAACTCGGATTGCATGAAAAATCTTCCAAAGATAAGCCAATGATCCTAAAATGATTTGTGACACACCCGGACTTCCAATTTCTAAATTCGATCTCAATTCCACGGTTAATTTCACTTTGGCACGATACTAGCGCGGCCCAACCTACCGGGTAGCTTTTAGAAATTTTCATGCATTTGACTTGTGGTTGATCATCTCAAGCCACAATGTACATCTTTGAAACATCGGCGGCTTTCGGTTGTCGGCATAATCTCAAGGTTTCAAATACGAACACAGGGTACCCAATCGACAGAAAAGTCGGTCTAGTGCCGATCGACAAGAATTGTGCAATCAAGTGGAATCACCCACACCTGATCACATGCCTTTGTCGAGTCGACCTATCTCCGATCTCTAATCGATTTTTAATTGTGTCGCACCGACCCTTGCGATTAGCTCGGTTGAAAGATCGCTTCCGATCAAATTCTCGAGTCTGATGCATTAGAAACTCTTAGCGGCTTCACCCGATAAACTAGTTTTCACATGAGTGGCCGACCCAAGGAAAAGAACTATATGCATGCCAACGAAATGCCCGTCTCAATTTATTGAAAATAGGATTGGAAAATCGGGATGTCACAGAATAATGGCGCCATATGTTGGAGCAGTAAGAAACAAACGTGTATAGCCTTGTTCACAATGGAAGTTGAGTTCGTGGTATTATCAGCAGCAGTATAAGAAGATGTTTGGCTTAAGAGATTTTTTGGATCATTTAGGTGTTATTGGAAATGCTGCAGATTTATTGTTGGTTAACTGTGATAGCCAAGCAGCAAAAGCATATACCAAAGATCCAAAATATTATGGCAAGACCAAACATATAGATACCAAGTATAATCTTGTCAAGGATATGGTTGCACGAAAAGATGTGAACTTAGAGTACATACTACGCATAGAATGGTAGTAGATCCTAAGACAAAGCCAATACCTAGAGATGTGCTTTTGTGGCCATATGAAATCTCTAGGATTGCGTAGAAGCTAATGTACTGAATATTGTAATTTCCCTAAATGTTCACAATTTGATGAATTTGTGTTTTCATCATTAATACCTATGAATCTTTATTTAATCTTTATGCATCTTAATACTTAGTGCATTACTTTAAGTTGAGAAGTATGTCGGACAGATATAAGATTAGCCCACTCACATGGGTAATCGCCTCTGTTTACTATGTGATAAATAGAGATGAGACTGTTTTTAAGCTTATTATCTAGGTGATAATCGAGAGCTCAAGCTTAAAATACGAATGTCGCATTAACTGAGTGTTAAGATGAGGACATAACACTAAAGATGTCCGAAAGTAAAATACCTCACATATTTTACTTTATCTGTCTAAGATGCCAGATGTGAGTTCTGATAAATTTTGTGATTGAATAGATACGTGAACTCAAGTTAGACATTGGGTATGTCTGAACTATCATCTGTACGGTATTGAAAAAATGTAGACATACGCTCCATGGGAAAGGAGTTAATACCGTAATACGTATTTCATACTACGTATGCATGAGACGACCAATAAGAGTGGCAAAAAGTTTGATCTCAACTTTTATGACGTGTGAGACTCTTGAGGAAAAGAGTTCCTCAATTTTAAGTGCCCTCAGGACTCTTACTTATTCTCAAGATTTCTATTTAGTGTTTGCTATCTTAGGATGTTGCCAATGGTCATGAGATGATTCGATCTAATGGGGCATTTCTAGAAAAGCAAGCTGAACTGAGATTGAGAGTTTGAAGGAAAGAGGAAGATCGATTTTGGAGAATCACATTGTGGTTTTGTATTCACTAGTCGACCAATTATGACTGTCTTTGTGATAATTATAATTGTGAATAAAATATATATATCATTGTTTAAAAGAGATCAAGAGAGATATAAATGTGATCGATCGATCTAAGGTACTGCATACTAAATCTACTCAGAGTGTGACGCCCAATTATGAGTTGCTATATATTCCTAACAGATGTATAGTAACGAGGTAAAGAGAATCCTGTTCGGCCCACCTTGTGCGAGTGGGAGATGAAGGCTTTATTAGATTTGGGCTTAAGGCCCTGTCCGCCCAAGCTAGGCCTAGAAAGCCCAGCCCACGGGAATAAGGCCCGTGGAAAGAAGGGGGTATAAAAGGGAGGAGAGAGAGAGAGAAGACGTTGGTTGGTTGTAATCAGAATTCACGTCTTCCCTCTCCCGCGCGTATTCTCTCTCAAAAGGAAAAAGAAAGAACAGTAACGCACACGGCTTGTTCTTCTTCCCTTCAAGGCTTCATCGGATCGAACTGGACCGGATTCTCTTCCTCCATTGGCGTCGGTGTTGATATAGCTAGTACGATTACCTAGAGGGGGGTGAATAGGTATAATAGATTTTTCTTTTGATAATTACACACTACTTAGATAGATAAACGATTTGCAGCAATTAAAAATCAATCGTAAGACCGAGTAAGGGAAAGAGAGAATTTGACACGCGGTTTATAGTGGTTCGGCTTGTTTCAAGCCTACGTCCACTCTTCGCACCGATGCCCAATTGGCTGGATTCCACTATGAACAAAGAGATGTTACGGTGATGATCTTCCTTAACTTCTTGGTGTAGACGATCTTCCACACTCTCAAGGTATCACTAAGAATGAACACTCTCTGTGTATACAATTTCGCTCAAATAGTATCGACTAATAATCAAGGATCTTCAGACTCTGGAATTTTTCTATCGATCACGCTCTTCAAAACAACTTGAATGTCTTCCTTTTATACTCCTTTATGCCATCATAGCCGTTGGCACTTACCAAAGGAATTCCTCCAATCTACCCGTTGGACGGAATCAATCACGAAGATCATTCGAGCTATTTAAGGAACTTGGCGATAGCCCATCAATCCTGTTCGCCCATACAATCAGGATCTTGGTTTCCAAGAATAGAACATTCCAAGAATACTTCGACGACCATCGGATCTTCAATCGATCTAGATAAGAACAAAGAATCCGAGATGTTTATCCAACCAAGGGATCTTTTCTAGAGGATAGGATCGAATCCTCAATCATAAGCTTCGGCTATGGATTTCCTTTACTACTGGAATAGAAAGACTGTCAGTGAGAATAGTCTTGAGTCTTGAGTCTTGAGTCATGAGATCATAAAGTCTTGAGACTTTAATCTTCGGTCTCCGAATATCCAGGACTTAGACGATAGAAACGTTTTGTCGCTTCAAAATACTCGAAAGATTTCTCCAACAATCTCCCCTTTTTGATGGTGACAAAACTTCCTTGTAGATTTGAACAACTTTGACCTGCGCAAAAACATTTCTCAAGCAATATGGCTAACTCATAGAGAATAATAAAACAACCGGATTCTCGCATCCACAAAGAACTTGGTTAGTCTTTCATGAGTAATACCATAAAACAACACTTGATATGAACGCAACCAGTCAAGTGTTTAAATCCACAGTCAAGTGTACTCAAGTCAAACTCAAAAATATAAAAACATAGCCACAAATTCAAGGATTAAAAGATAAGATGTTGAAAGTTGATGAAGTTGATTGTTCAAATTGATTCTCCCCTTTTTGTCATCATGAAAAAGTGAGAAAGGGATCGGTGCGCTTGGGAATGCGAACGATTTGGAAATCTCCCATAGATCGTACTAAGCCTTCTAGCCTCTTCAAGTCTTCCCGTAGTTTAGCTACCTCCTCTCCTTTTGCATTGGCTTGAAGTTGTTGAGCGAGGTCTTTCATTTTGTCCTCCAGGGTAACCGAAGACGCTTGGCCAGCATTCTTGATGGATTGAATTTCACGCTAGAGCATATATCTGTCCCCGCATTTCCATAAGTATACGACGAAAATCTGCTGAGCTATCCGTCCGAGTACTTGCATCGGCTTTTTCGGATGGAGTGAATGCGGGCGTTGGTGCTTCGTGTAATCTTGCGATTTGGGGTCGACGTATCGTGTCCTTCTTCGGGCAATTTAGAAACCCGAACTTCTTCCGGTTCTCGCCGGAGATGGTCTTGGACCTTCACTATTGGCAGCATGTGGTGAAGACCTTTCTTGCTCGCCAACTCTCCCTGTCTCTAGGACATCACAAGGGGAAGAGTGATGATCATGTTCTTGTTCTCCCTTGTCTCCAGAGTCTGATGCAGACTGTCCTTTTTCTCCTTCTCTCTCCTTTTCTCCTTCTTTCTCCTTCTCTCTCTGCTGTTCTTCTTCTCTAATCTTTGCTTGCTCCTCTTCCTCTCTCTGTTTCTGCTGAAGTTCTGTTGATTGATGCACATAACGTCTGGTTCTTGTTAAAGCAACGATTGTGGGATCTTCATCTTCTTCATCTTCATCCTCTAAGATGAGAGTCCTTTTCTTCTTCCTCGATGGGGCTCCAATGACTTCTTTTCCTTTTCTTTTTGAAGCAGATGGGACTGGAGTCTTCACTTTGAATTTCTCCATTGCCTTGGAAAGCTCTTGTAGACGCATCTTCGTCAGCATCTTCAAACCTACCACCATCTTATCGCACGGTCGAACACAAAGTGAATGGGGCGGTTCAATATTCATGTGTCTAAAGATCTTGGTCACCGGACCGGGATAAGGCAATTGTCCCTTGTCTTTTGACACCGCTCCGTACATATGGAAAAGAATCGTGTGCGGGAGAGAGAACTTCCGTCCGAGTTGATTGCATACATCAACTTTGCTTCGAATAAGACACGGAAGTCTTTGACGTAGACTTTGGTCTAAGACAGTTGATTACGATCTTATGAAGCACAATGTTGATGGCATTCATCCCGGAATAGGTAACTCTCTTATCTCGTGTCCCTATCCTTGACAAGATCCGAGTAGTACGTGCGGGTGAGACTTTGATTGGTAGATAACGCCCTCGTTCAACTCCAACAATGTCTGCCAACATATTCACATCTACTACGTAGACTTTGTCTCGAACACTGAATGAAATTCTATTCGCATCCAAAAAACTGAGATTTGAATAGAAATAAGTGGTTAAATGTGCATACCCGTCCGTAGAGTCAGAGCAAAATTTCTCAAGTTGAAGCAAGTTCAACTTCTCTCTCAAATTCATGTTGATGGCGTCTAGAAATTCAAAATCAACACTTCGAGGGTTTATCACCCCTCTTTTCAACAGTTTGCCATACACATTCTCATGTTCCTTGGATTTGAACAAATCCATTCGATTTCCTTTGATCTTCGTTGCCACACCCATTCTCGGTTGAAACTCAAGGAACATTCTATCATCATCATTCCCTTCAATTAAGTTTTGTCCAGGTACACGAGGATCACTTGGAATATTTGCAAGTGCATCCTCTCGCTTTTCCTCTCGGAGCAATTCCTAACTCCTCCATTCTCCGCAGAAAAAGATATTCATTTCCATAGTTCTTATCCTTAAGGAAATCGTCTATGTAATTCATTGGTGTACCGGTGCTTTTCAACGCACGATAAAGCTTATAGATAAAAGAGGGTTTTTGGACTCTTACAGGGTCGGCTTCCTCGATTATCTCTTCTTCAAGAAGATGACTTTCACCATGTGGGGTAGGAGGCGATGAATGACGTGGATGAGAACGAATCGTACTTTGTTGCTGACTTGAAAAGTCTTCCTCCTCAGTAAGATCGAAGTGTATTGGTCCCTTCTCTATTCTTTGTGGTCCCCTGCTTGCTATTCTCGATGATTTCCTCGAAGAAGACATTCTTCTTTGTCGATTTGAGAGATTCCTTCGCTTGCTTCCCAAGGAAAAATGACCACTTTCTCGACGATGAACAAGAGATTGAAACAGGTTCGGGAGAAGAGCACTTTTTAGAGTTTTGACGATTGAAGAAAAACTGTATATATATATATATATATATATATATATATATAACTCACTTTTTGAAAAGGTAAGTTCAATCGACACAGGGAAAGTGTACGAACATTTCTTTTCAAAATCAATAACTGCCAAAATTAATCTTTTTGAAAAGACAAGTTTTTGATTTTCACACAGATAATAACTAAATAACAAAATCGTACCTTTTCGAGTTCGAATAAAATAGCCACTTACAGTCTATAGCCATGAATGTCTGAGTCTGAAGATCTCGAGACTGAGAGATTAGAGTCTAAGGACTGTTGAGTCTTTAGACTTTAACTTCTTCAAGCTTCAAAATGTTGAGTCTTGAACGGATAGCGTCGAATTGATTTTTCTCCAAAGGCTTTGTGAAAATATCCGCTAGTTGACTTTTTGAATCAACAAATTGAATCGAGATTTCTCCATTTTGAATATGATCTCTAATGAAGTGGTGTCGAATCTCAATATGCTTTGCTCTTGAATGAAGAATTGGATTTTTGGTAAGATTGATCGCACCGGTGTTGTCACATCTCGATTTACGTGCATGAGTCTTCAATGCCAAAGTCTTGTAGCTGTTGTTTGATCCATAGAATTTGCGAACAGCAACTTCCAAGAGCTACATACTCGCTTCGTTGTTGAAAGAGCCACGGTACTTTGTTTCCTTGAAAACCAAGATACTGTTCTATTTCCAAGCAGCTAACAAGTTCTAGAAGTACTCTTTCTATCGACTCTGCAACCGGCCAGATCTGCATCTGAGTACCCTAGAAGATCAAAGTCTCCTTTCTTTGGATACCAAAGACCGATGCTTGAAGATGAGGCAATGTATTTGATAATTCATTTCACGACACTGAGATGTGATTCTCTAGGATCTGATTGAAACCTAGTACAGACACAAACACTTAACAAAATATCAGGTCTAGAAGTAGTAAGATAAAGAAGTGAACCAATCATGCTCCTGTATAGCTTTTGATCTACTTTCTTCCCTTCTTCATCCTTGTCTATTTTCTGAGAACATGACATTGGTATGTCAGTCTTTTTGCATTTTTCTAATCCAAATCTTTTGACAAGATCATTTGCATATTTTTCTTGATGAATAAAAGTTCCTTCCTTCATTTGCTTTACTTGGAGTCCAAGAAAGAATGTTAATTCTCCCATCATACTCATTTCAAACTCATCCTGCATAGACTTAGAAAATTTCTTGCATAGGCTTTCATTAGGAGATCCAAATATAATATCGTCTACATATATTTGAACAAGTAAAAAGCTTTTGTTTTCCTTTTTGATAAATAAGGTAGTATCTACTTTACCTTTGACAAAACCGTTACGTATTAGGAACTTACTTAGCCTATCATACCAAGCTCGAGGTGCTTGCTTTAAACCATACAAGGCCTTTTCGGTCTAAAGACGAATCGGCTTCTTTGGGTCTTCAAATCCAGGTGGTTGTTCCACATAAACTTCCTCATGGATGAATCCATTTAGAAACGCACTTTTGACGTCCATTTGGAATAACCTGAAATTTTTATAGCAGGCAAACGCAAGTAATAGACGAATAGCTTCTAACCTTGCTACTGGTGCGTAGGTCTCATCATAGTCTATTCCTTCCTCTTGCGTGTATCCTTTGGCCACGAGTCTGGCTTTGTTCCGTACGACTTTTCCATCCTCGTTCATCTTGTTCCTGAATACCCATTTGGTTCCAATAACAGTTTTACCTTTTGGTTTAGATGTCAAATCCCAGACATCATTGATGTTAAACTGTCTGAGTTCTTCTTGCATAGCTTCAATCCAGCTTTCATCAGATAAAGCTTCTTCTATGCTTTTTGGTTGAATTTCAGAGATTAGAGCCACAGCACTAGATTCTTCACGTCTTTTTGATCTGGTGCGGATTCCTTCATTGATTTCACCGATAATGAGATCTTTGGGATGACTGGATTTGTGCTTCCGATTCTTGGTTGATTTTTCTGGTTGATGATCTCTTTCTTTATTTGAATCTTCAAGAACATCTTGATGTTGGACTTCCAGAGACTGAGATGCTTCTTGAGTTGTAAGCCTTGAAAGGTCTGGAGTAGGTTCAGATTCTTCATATTGAGTCTGACTGGATTCAGCTTGCATTGAGTCTTGGAATTTGACATTCATTGATTCCTCCACCGATTGGCTTTTCTTATTAAAGACTCTGTAAGCCTTGCTTGTAGTAGAATATCCAAGGAAGATGCCTTCATCTGATCTTTCTTCAAACTTACCAACTCGATCATTTGAATTTTTAAAATAAAGCATTTGCAACCGAACACATGAAAATATGAAACAATAGGCTTCTTACCTTTGAACAATTCATAGGGGTTTTCTCTAAAATGGGTCTTAGAAAGACTCTATTTATAATGTAACATCTTTGTTGAAACAAACTTCACCCAAAATCGAGAAGAAATTTTACTTTCAATTAGAAATGTTCTAGCCATTTCTTGAAGAGATCTATTCTTTCTTTCCACAACTCCATTTTGTTCGGAGTATATGGAGAGGAAAATACATGATTAAAACCAGATTTATCACAAAACTTTGTAAAGTTTTGATTTTCAAATTCACTACCATGATCTGTTCTTATACTTGAAATAGCACATCCTTTTTCATTTTGAACCTTTTTAGCAAACTTTTCAAAGTACGAAAAGTTTCGACTTACTTGCAAGAAAATATACCCGGTAAAACGAGAGTAATCATCCACAATCACTAGACAATATTTCTTACCTCCAATGCTCTGGGTTCTTGTTGGTCCGAAGAGATCCATATGCAGCAATTGTAGAACATGCTTAGTAGAGATATGTTTTATAGGCTTAAATGAATTTCTTACCTGTTTTCCCATAATACATTGTGTGCATGAGTCAGACTTTTGATGAGGTAATTTTGGTAGACCTTGAACAAGCTTCTTTGATGAGATTTTGGCTAATTGCTTCATGTTGACATGGCCAAGCTTTCTATGCCATAAGACCGCTTCATCTTGAATTGAGATGAGACATTGCGTTTCATTTGGTCTTACATCAAGAAGGTAGATATTTCCATGCCTTCGACCCATGAAAGACTCGAGTTGAGTCTTTACTTATTCCAGAACATATGCCTTCTTGAAAAGAGATCTTGAACCCAAGATATCACACGGTTGGCTAATCTTTGAGAAGATTATAGTTGAGTCCTTCCACTAGAGAAACATTGCTTATTGTGAGATTTCCAATTTTCACAGTTCCAAATCCCACAATGCTTCCTTTGTTGTTTCCACCAAATGAAACTTTTCCACCATTTACTTGAACAAACTTTATAAAGCAATTTGAGTCTCCTGTCATGTGTCTTGAGCAACCGCTGTCAAGATACCACTTTACCTTCTTTTGACAGAGACCCGTAATCAAAAGAGAGTCTCAAGCTTTCTTTGGTACCCAAATTTTCTTGGGTCCTTTGGTGTTAGTAGGATAAGCATTATTAGGCCATACCCTTTTAACAGGCTTCCAGACCATAGGACACTCTTTTTCAAAGTGATCTTGACTGTTACACTTTGAACACCTTAGAGCATTTCGACCTACAGACTTTACAAAAACATTTTTGAAATGATTTTTGTACGCTTCTCTCGATGGTCTTTTCTTAATTCTTTCTTTTACTTTCGGAAAATCAATCAAAGGGATTGTTTCTGCTGTCATACCTAGACCAGACTTATTGAAGTAAGGTCTTTGAACTGAAAGAACTTTCTCGAGTTTTTCAGACCCTATTGAAAATTTCTTTGAAATATTTGATAAGTCGATTTTCAAGAAAGCATTTTCTTTTGAAAGTTTATCTTCATTTTCTTTAAGAGTAGAAACATTCAAGTCTAGACTTTTCACTCTTTCTTCTAAAATATTTTCCTTTTGTTTTAGAGCTGAGTTTTCATTTTTCAGTTCGGAAATCCTTTTGAGAGAAGTCTTAAAACTAAAACATAATTCATCAATATATTTAGAGACTTTGACAGGAATTTTAAAATCACTTACCTCAAATTCACTGTCTGAATCTAATCCAGAGTCTGAGTCTGATTGTGCCATTAGACACAGATTGGCATATTCCTCATCACTTTCTTCACACTCTCTATCGCTCCAAGTTTCGGCTTTGAGAGCTTTTCGAGACTTTTCGGTTTTTCCTCTCTTTCTTCTTCGAAGAGGACAGGTTGGGTCGATGTGTCCCTTTTTCTTACATTTGAAGCGACTACATCTTTGTTTGGTTCTTCATCAACAAACTTGGTTTGCTGTTTCGAAAACTTTGTTTTCTTGAGTTGAACCTTCTTCCTTTTCTATTCAGCTTTCAATCTTCTTATCATAAGAGCAAGCTCCTCATCATCCAGATCTTCTTCGAATCAGATTATCGAATCATCATTAGATCTTAATGCAATTGATTTCTTACCTCTTGGATCTTCGTCTTCATTGATTCGCTCCACTTCGTAAGATTGAAGAGTTCCAATCGGCTCATCTACGAGATAATGGCATAATTCTTTGCGTCTCTCGTATTGAAGTCTTTATATGATTCCAATCCTTGGAGAGTCCTCGCAGCAACTTGTTCACCTTCATAGGATCGTAATTTTCTGTCCTTGATTCTCAAGTCCGTTGACAATATCTCGTAAACGGCTAAACATGTCGATTATAGATTCTCCTGGTTTCATTTTGAAGGCTTCGTATTGACTAAGGAGAATATTAATTCTGGTCTCCTTCACTCGGTCTGTCCCTTCATAGGTGATATGTAGTCTATCCCAGACTTCTTTTGCTGTGACACAAGAAGATATTCTGTTATATTCGGTTGGTGACAAAGCACAATATAAAGAATAAATTGCTTTTGCATCGAGTGCTTGTCTCTTGTTTATCTCATCTTGAGACATTCCGCCGGTCTCAACAGGTTTCTTTCCCTCTTTCGGATACGATGCAACGGTAGGAGTGATTCCTCTTTCCACAACGTCCCATTCCGAGAGGATCATTTGATCGTAGGAAAGCTTTCATCTTGTTCTTCCAGATGTTGTAATCCTTTCCATCGAAGTAGGGTGGTCTGGTATTGCTTTGACCTTCCACCAGCCCTGATGCTAACATACTAGCCATGGATCTTTTACTCTGAAGTAAGACACTTCAAATAAAGTAAGAACACAAGCTCTGATACCAATTGATATAGCTAGTACGATTACCTAAAGGGGGGTGAATAGGTATAATAGATTTTTCTTTTGATAATTACATACTACTTAGATAGATAAACGATTTGCAGCAATTAAAAATCAATCGTAAGACTGAGTAAGGGAAAGAGAGAATTTGACACGCGGTTTATAGTGGTTCAGCTTGTTTCAAGCCTACGTCCACTCTTTTTCGCACCGATGCCAATTGGCTGGATTCCACTATGAACAAAGAGATGTTACGGTGATGATCTTCCTTGACTTCTTGGTGTAGACGATCTTCCACACTCTCAAGGTATCACTAAGAATGAACACTCTCTCGTGTATACAATTTCGCTCAAATAGTATCGACTAATAATCAAGGATCTTCGACTGGAATTTTTCTATCGATCACGCTCTTCAAAACAACTTGAATGTCTTCCTTTTATACTCCTTTATGTCATCATAGCCGTTGGCACTTACCAAAGGAATTCCTCCAATCTACCCGTTGGACGGAATCAATCACGAAGATCATTCGAGCTATTTAAGGAACTTGGCGATAGCCCATCAATCCTGTTCGCCCATACAATCAGGATCTTGGTTTCCAAGAATAGAACATTCCAAGAATACTTCAACGACCATCGGATCTTCAATCGATCTAGATAAGAACAAAGAATCCGAGATGTTTATCCAACCAAGGGATCTTTTCTAGAGGATAGGATCGAATCCTCAATCATAAGCTTCGGCTCTGGATTTCCTTTACTACTGGAATAGAAAGACTGTCAGTGAGAATAGTCTTGAGTCTTGAGTCATGAGATCATAAAGTCTTGAGACTTTAATCTTCGGTCTCCGAATATCCAGACTTAGACTGATAGAAACGTTTTGTCAGCTTCAAAATACTCTGGAAAGATTTCTCCAACAGGTGTCTAATCTGTGGCTAACAAGGTACGCTCGAATCCGTGGTGTGCTTTACGATCGGTGATACGTGTTGTTTTCTTGGGCTTCGCTTCTGCATTGATTTAGGGGTTCGATTTAGTGTCGAATCCGGTTTTTGGGGATCAGTTATTCCCAACAGAGAGTTATCAAAGACCGTTTCAATTGTGAACTGCAAGAAAGCTGTCACTTCTCAATTTTACATTGATGCTTCGCAGTGCCTTGATGGGGCCAAATTATCAAATTTTTCTAGTACAAGAAGGCGATCATACACCATGGTCGATGCAAATGTCTTGAACATGGGAATCGCATACACTATAGAGCTTTTGGTAATGATACCCCCGGGCGGGTTGATGGCGATGATCTTCGTTCCTATGCCCAAATCCATGAACATATGGTTTATGGATTTGAACTTGCATGGCTTCCAATTGCCGCTGAGATGCATTGCAAACATCATTATTATTGGGACATCAGCAGCAAGCACCAAATTCAGTGTGGACCCAAAAGCAACAACTTTTGATTTTGTAAAGTTTTCTCAAATAAAAGAAACTTTGTGAGGACATACCAGCTCAAAACCTGTAAAATTTCATCTACACGTGAAATTGAGCTCTAGTCATCTGTATATCTTTTCAGAGCTCCTGTGATTTTATAATGCCCACTAAGATCTAGTTAGTTAAATGCTGTTGTGGCATTTTTTACGTATAACAGTAAATACATTTTCATTTATTTGTTTATTTATTTAATTTGAATTCCGCCAACAAAACTGAGTGGATTGAACTGATATACTCATTACTTGATTATGGTCTAAATAAGCGTCTTTGAGACTGCCAATTAGGCATCCGGCTCAGTGGCTGGGAGGGTAGACAGAAGACTCTCTCTACAGCTTTCACTTGTCACATATCTGATCTCTTTTGCAGGAAAAGATATCGTCTATGTCCTCCTCGCTATCGCCGTGTATATTGGGATTGCCTTGTATTATGGCTTCGGTAAAATTACTGCAATCTGCTTCAGGGAATTGATTTGATGTTTCTAAATGCAAACAATTTAACACACCCTCGATTCTCTTGCCTTTTCCCCAAATACAGCGCTATTCATGGCTGTGAAATTTATCTTGGGAGCCCCATGTGTGATGCTATTGCTAATACACAAATGGAGGAGAGACATTTAGCAATGGATCAAAATGTTGAAGAATTTTTACAATCTAACAATAACCTCTTGCTGATAAGGTGCTCTTACTCAGACATTAAGAAAATCACAGGCAGTCTCAAGGACAAACTAAGTGAGGGAGGTTATGGCTCTGTGTTCAAAGGAAGACTCGAGGGTGGTTGCAATGTTGCACTGAAGATCCTAAAGAAGGGAAAAGCAAACGGACAAGACTTCATCAACAAATTGGTTACCATCGGACAAATTCATCATGTTAATGTGGTAAAACTCATCGGTTTTTGCTTTGAAGGCTCCAAACAAGCTCTTGTCTACAATTTCATGCGCAATGGATATGTGGATAAGCACATTTTCTCATGTGAAGAGGGGAATTCTCTCGATTGCAACGAAGTGTACGAGATTGCTCTCGAAGTGGCTAGAATGGTTGGGTATCTTCATTGAGGATGCAACATGCAAATTCTACACTTCAATATTAAGCCTCACAACATTCTTCTCAATAGGGATTTCACCCCAAAAGTTTCCAACCTTGGGCTCCGGAGACTGTGCTCTCTGGACCACAACACTGTGTCTTTAACCTTTGCGAGAGAAATCTTGGGATACATGGCTCTAGAGCTAGTCTATAAGAACACTGGGGACATCTCTTACAAAGCCGATGTCTATAGTTTCGGCAAATTGTTTATGGAAATGGCTAGTGGGAGGAAGAATGTAGATGTGGTTGCCGAGTATTCTAGTCAAAATTACTTTCCTTCATGTGTTCATGACCAACTTAGTGAGGGATTGAACGTTCAAATGGAAGAAGTTAGCAAGGAGGTAAGAGAATAGTAAAGAAGATGATAAAAGTTGCTCTGTGGTCACCCTTCAATGCGCAAAGTCTTGGAAATGCTCGAATGAGAAGTAGATGATCTCCAAATACCTCCCAAGCCACTCTTTTATCCAATGGAAATATCAACAGGGGATGATGAAACTTGGACCAACGAAGGCAATGATACTATATCCACTTCATCAACTAGCGCAACAACTTATGAAGCTTCTCATCTTGACATACTGGTACTAGTATTACACTAGCATAGATCAATATCAATAGCACTTAATCTGGACACGTATGTGACAAATAGAAACGGATCGTGTTGATGATGTAGATCTCCTTTCATGGCCATCATCAAATTGTATATGTTTATAACTATGTTTATGAATGTAAATTCGACCGTATTTTAGTGTAGTCCTATGAGAAATGAGTTTGGATTTCGGAGTCGTTTTTCAAAAGCCCAACTAGCACACTACTCGTGCTACATATGGCTTCACAGCACTCTAGCGGTGTATGTGCAAGAAGTCATTTTAAGGCACACCGATTGTTGCTGAGTATAATAATGGGAAATGATAAATGGAGAGATATTTTAAATTTTTTTAGGAGAGACGATAAATAAAAATTTCGGTCTAATGGAGGGGGTTACCTACACAATAGATGGTGGGAACTTCAAAATTCTTGTTTCTTTTACGAGGTTGCTAAGGTTATTTAGTGGTAAGTGATGTTATTTGTTGATTAATAAGGGAAGAAGAGAGCGTAGAGTGGCCAGTTGCATCACTTACAATTTCTCTGTGTTTGGCCTCCAAAAATTCCAAAATAACGATAGACAGATCCCTCGCTATCGCAGGCCCAATCAAGACTTGCGTGGGGGAGGAAGGCGAAGACGAAGTCGAAGAAGAAGGCGATAAGCGCTGGTGGCAAATCGGTAGCGTGCCAGTGCATCACATGCGTGGTGGGCCACCATGGAGCCACGGGTGCATACTCAAGTAAGATTCTCGAATATTATATATAGGACGTGTCAAAATATTGAGTCTAAGAAAAGATAAAATAGATCTTGGATTCACTCCCAAATTAAATTAAAAAAGAAACCGCAAGTAGCTCGGGCTCGAAGAATCACCAGCACATTCATAAAATGAAGCTCTCTCATTAGTTAATACTTGTTGTCAGGCATCGATGAGCATACTCTTTTTAGCTCATTCACAAATACCTACAAAAATATGCAATAAAAGTATCTAGAAAAGTCAAAGGATATTGTTAATAGAAATCCTACAATTATTTTGCCTAGCAAATTGCATATATCTTAATTTTCTCTTTCTTTTTTTTTTCATCTGATTTATATATTTATTTATTTTAATTTAAAGGGCGAAACCTATCATGAAGGCCACCATCAGTCTCATTTAAAAGAGCAACATTGCTGTCATCTTCTCATTTTCTAAAGTCAAATTCATCAATAGTCAAGTAGAGTTGTTAGTGTGGTGACGTGTGGGTGTTGTCCAAGTAGGAAGACGTCGTGCACAGAAGGAAATTTCATGAAGACTTTTCCATGGAAATTCTATGGCACTAAGAATTTCCCACGCCCAATTAACCCACAAGACTTGTCGCTTCAAGAAGATTTTGACTTTGACCTCCTAGGAGTTGGAACACTCTCCACCACCAATGAACTCACTAGCAACTAAATTGCAAGATGAGGGTAGCGTCACGTTGATTGTTTGTTACATTTTCAAGACAATATGCAATCTTTTGCATGGGCAACGCGCCTGAAATGTACTATGATGAATGGCACGACATAAATCATGTACGTCTAAAAAATTAAAAATTAGAAAATTTGGGATTCATATTTAAAAGAACAATAAACGTGGGAAAAATTATTTTTTTGCTAACATTTTCTTATAACATCTTCAAGATGAAAAAGAAATTTTATTTTCAAGCCAAATGCGTCACGCTAGTTTCCAACCAGAAGTAAAAGCCAAGTAGATCGTGTGTTAACATCTGCGGAAATTTATCCAAATGTCGATTGTATGCATCATTCAGTACGCAAGATTCAATAAATTTAATTTCTATAGAACTCTAACCAAATGAAAGATTGATACTTCCCAAATTATACTGGTTCCACAAATGAAATGTGATATTACTAGTTGGTTGTTATGGTGATATTGTGCTTCTAGGTCGATTGTTAAAATGATCTCTTACTTTAGAGCTAATGAGTTCATTTACTGAGCTTACGCTCACCCAATTTATTTTATAGATTGTGCAGATTTGGAGTTTAAGGGCTTTTAGATAATGCTTCCGAAAAACATTTATAAGGATTGGATCAAAGTGGGCAACGAAAGTAGAGACATGTTTTTACACATAATCTTTTGATGTACATTGGCTTAGGTTAAATTATTTATATGATTGAGGATAAACTAGTTAGTCATAGGAGGATTAAAGTGAAGTTAAATCATTTATTTATTTGAGGTTCAAATTGTATGAAAAATTTCAAGTCGCAACACCATAATAACCTTGGGGGCATTTCCTGCAAAGTTAATATTTGTAATTTCAGCAAATTGTTTATGGAAATGGCTAGTTGGAGGAAGAATGAAGTTGTGGTTGTAGAGTGTTATAGTAATATTTACTTCCCTTCAAAGGTTCGTGACCCCTTAGTGAAGGATTGAATGTTCTAGTGGAAGAAGTTAGCGAGGAGGATAGGAGAATAGTAAAGAAGATGATGCATACAATGGAATCCTGGTGAACACCCCTCTATGCACAAAGTCCTGGAACTGCTAGAAGGAGAAGTATGGACAATTTGCAAATACCTCCCAAGCCATTCTTTTCATCCAGCAAAAATGTCAACAAGGGATGATAGAACTCGAACCAATGAACGCAGAAATACTATATCCACTTAATCAATTACCGCAATATCTTATGAAGATTCCCACCTTGAGTATGCTAGTACTAGTACTACTCAAGCATAAAGACATATCAATACCATTTGTTCCTGTGACATATGTAGCAATTAGAAAATGATCATGGCCATCATCTGATTGTGTGTGTGTGTGTGTGTGTGACTATATTTATGGACGTTAAATATGCATGTATCATCCTTAAAATTATCAGATTAAAGATTTCATCAGTTATATTTTGGACGAAAAAGCCAATGACGATTTTCGGCATATTGTTACGAGGAGCAAGTTCAGGTTTCGTAGTCTTTGCTTTAAAACACAACTAGCACACGGCCTGCACTAGGCGTGGTTTTACAACAATCTAGTGGAGCAAAATACCCGTTTCGACAGTTTATGACCCGTAATCGTTCTTTTGGTTAGCAACTTACTAAATCCTTCATTACTAAATTCAGGATGAGCCGGAAAAGATGAACGCACTTGTTACTTGAGCATCTTTGAATTTTGACCCATCATCGTCGATGATGACGACACCAGTTTTGCACCTTCCCCAGATATTCTTTTACGAGCTTTTCTAGAATGGTTCGCAACCGTTGAGTTCTTGACTTTTTTCCGATTCTCTGTTGCTGATCTACCCAAGCCGATCGACTTTGATAATGATTTCGCAGTGCATTATTGCCTCGGACTTAGAGCGGCTTTGACTTTTCAGCCGGCCATTGCCAAGTCTCATACGCCTCTCTGAGATTGCTCCTCATCTTCATCTCTCTTTCTTTTCCATCTCCACACTAAGCCCTCCGACTTCGCTCAGTTGATTCGTGCTCTCTCCCGTTGCATAAGCCATGCACGAAGATCAACTACTTCTTGCTGTTTTTCTTCTACTTCTACCTCAGTCCTTCAGTATCGTTGTAGAAGATAATCAGTGTACCACCTCTTGTGGCGAGGTCACAAACATAAGTTATCCATTTCGATTGAAGGGTGACCCGAAGATCTGCGGCAACCCTAAGTATGAGTTAGCCTGCATAGATAACCACACTGTTCTTGATTTTGACTCGACAAAGTATCATGTACGTTCCATCAACTACACCGACTACACGATTTGGATTGCTGACATCAGGCTGCAAAGGGGTAATTGCTCATCTCTTCCTCTACTCTCTTTGTCGTGCCACGGCTTCAGGCTCCAATCGAATTCATATATATGCGGGGCATACGAGTTCTATGGCCGAGAGTTATCCAAGACTGTTTCAATCGTGAACTGCCAAAAGGCTGTTGCTTCTCAATTTTACATTGATGTTGCGCCCTGCCTTAATGGGGTTGAATTATCGAATTTTTCTAGTACAAGAGGGCGATTGTACGCTATGGTCGATTCGAATGTCTCAAACATGGAAACCGCATGCACTATAGAGCTTATGGCAATGATACCTGGGAGGGTTGATGGCGATGATCTTCGTTCCTATGCCCAAATCCACGAACAGATGGTTTATGGATTTGAACTTTCATGGCTTCCAATTGCCGCTGAGATGTATTGCAAACATCATTATTATTGGGACATCAGCAGAAAGCACAAGCACCAAATTCAGTGTGGACCCAAAAGTAAGAACTTTTGATTTTGTTCAGTTTTCTCAAATAAATGAAACTTTGTGAGGACATACCTGTTCAAAACATGTAAAATTTCATCTACACGTAAAATTAGGCTCTAGTCATCTGTATATTTTTTCAGAGCCCCTGTGATTTGAAAATGCCCACCAAGATCAAGTAGTTCGTTAAATACTGTTGTGGCTTTTTTTTTTCCCCACGTGTAACAATAAATAAATTTTCATTCATTTGTTTATTTCTTTAATTTAAATTCTGCCAACAAATTTGAGTAGTTTGAAGCAACATTCTCAGTGCTTGATTATGACCTAGACAAGTGTCGTGGGCATATGGTTCGGTGGCGAGGACGGTAGGGTGGGGATGCCCGAGTCCGGGGACCAAAACCCCGGCAGAAGCAGAGCATAAAACGGTGTACTCTGAAAAAATTGTCTTCCACTTGTCACAAATCAATCTCTTTTGCAGGAAATATTTTCGTCGCTATCATCTTGGCTATCGCCTCGTATGGTGTGCCCCTTACGTACTATGGCATCGGTAACATTGCTTTAATCCTCTCATTATGAGTTGATTTAATTTTTCTAAATGACAACAATTTAACACACCCCCAATTCTCTTGCGTTTCCGCAAAACACAGTGGGATTCATGGTTGTGAAATTCATCTTGGGAGCCCCATGTGTGATGATGTTGCTTATATGCAAATGGAGGAGAAGACACTTAGCAATGGATCAAAATGTTGAAGAATTTTTGCAATCTAACAATAACTTCTTACCGATAAGATACTCTTACTCGAGATCAAGAAAATCACAGGCAGTCTTAAGGACAAACTAGGTGAGGGAGGGTATGGTTCTGTGTTCAAAGGAAGACTCCGCAGTGGCCATGAGGTGGCGGTAAAGATTCTAAAGAAGGGGAAAGCGAATGGGCAAGACTTCATTAGCGAAGTAGCTACCATAGGAAGAATTTATCATGTTAATGTGGTTGGACTGATTGGTTTTTGCTTTGAGGGCTCAAAACAAGCACTTGTCTATGATTTCATGCTCAATGGATCTTTGGATAAGCACATTTTCTCACGAGGACAGGGGACTTGTCTTGATTGCAAGGAAGTGTACAAGATTGCTCTCGGAGTGGCTAGAGGGATTGGGTATCTTCATCGAGGATGCGATGTGCAAATTCTACACTTCGATATTAAGCCTCACAATATTCTTCTTGACAAGGATTTAACTCCAAAAGTTTCTGACTTTGGACTGGCAAGATTGTACTCCCTGGACCACAACACCGTGTCTTTAACTGCCGCAAGAGGAACCTTGGGATACATGGCTCCGGAGCTGGTCTATAAGAACATTGGGAGTATCTCTTACAAAGCTGATGTCTATAGTTTTGGCAAATTGTTAATGGAAATGGCCAGTAGGAGGAAGAATGTAGACAGGGTTACGACTATTCTAGTGATACTTACTTTCCTTTATGGGTTCATGACCAACTTAATAAGGGATTGAATGTTCCAATGGAAGAGGTTAGCGAGGAGGATAAGAAAATAGTAAAGAAGATGATAATAGTTGCTCTTTGGTGCATACAATTTAATCCCAGTGATCGCCCTTCGATGCGTAAAGTTTTGGAAATGCTCGAAGGAGAAGCAGATGAACTACAAGTACCTCCCAAGCCACTCTTATATCCAATGGAAATGTCAACAAGGGATGATGAAACTTGGGCTGATGAAGGCAATGATACTATATCTACTTCGCCAATTAGTGCAACAACTTATGAAGCTTCGCATCTTGAGCACACTAGTACTACTATTAGACAAGCATAGATAAATATCATTAGCACCTACTCTAGTCACATATGTGACAAATAGAAATGGATCGTATTGATTATGTAGGTCTCCTTTTATGACCATTAGATTCTAGACTCTTATAACTATGTTTATAAATCTTAATTTCGATTGTATTTCAGTGTAGTCCTACGAGGAGTGAGTTTGGATTTTGGAGTCTTTGTTTTAAAATCCCAACTAGCACAGAACTCACGCTACGCATGGCTCCACGGCACACCAATTGTCGCCATGCATAACACCGAAAAAGGACGAATGGAGAGAGACAGATAAAATTTTAGGAGAGACAATAAATGAAAACTTCGATCCTTTTTTTTTTTTTTGGGGTGGGGGTTGGGAGTGAGAGGCGGTTAACTAAACAATAGACGGTGGGGACTTCAAATTCTTGTTTCTTCTATGAGTTTGCGAAGGTTAATTAAGCTTCATTTGTTTCGTGGATGACATGATATTTATAGAAAATATTTTTTAATAATTAATTTCTTAAGAAAATGACAATATTTATTTATATTTATTTTTTATTTTATTTTCTCTTTCCTTCGCCAATCGCCAGCCACGGCGATGGTTGACGATCGGCAATGGGTGAGGAACAAGCTCACCCAAGGGGTGGCGAGGCTCAAACTCCCGATTTCAACAAGTCAAGCCGAGCTAGCCTTGGGTGAGTTTGAGCTCGCCAAAGACCAACGAGGTCAAGCCCTGCTAGATTGGCAAGCCAACACCTTGCTAGAGATCGATGAGGCCTAGCCTCACCAAATTAGCGAGCTCGAGCCTCACTAGCCTTGGGCAAGCTCATCCTTCGCTTGCAAAATAAGGTCAGTCTTCGGCCATTTCGTGGTTGACAACAAGCCAAAGAAGAAGAAAAAAGAAAAGAAAAAATAATTAAAAATTTTATTTTAAAAAATAGAAAAAATTATTAAAAGGAGTGCATGAAGGAGAACGTGCTTGGTCTTGGTTAATAGAAAGGGGATGGAGAATGATTTCAAATCATTTTCTCACTTTTGAAACACGACAAAAAATGTTTTTCTTAATTAGCTTTTTTTCTTTAATCCAAACGACAGAAAATCTAGAAAACTTTTTCCTAAAAGTCAAGTCTTGGTTAGTCAAGTTAATGTTTTTTCTTAATATGGAAAGAAGAGATTTCTCTATTTTTGGCATAAAAATTCCAAAACATTAATAGAAAGATGCCTTGCTATTGCAATACTAATCAACACTCACATGCGGTGGGAATGTTGCATGGTCTTGGACTTCTCTCACTCCTAAAAGCCCAAAAGCTAGCTCAAATGGTGAAATTTTTCCTCTCACTTATAAACTGATTACCAGCCACTTTCACTAATCCTAACAATCTCCCTCTCACATATCAGACCCTAGGTCATAGGAGCAACAACTCGTATCTCCAATATGACCATTAGGTATAAAGTTATTGGTAAGCTAGGTTCTTACGTTAGTTTCGGGTGATCTTAGATTTCTCTCACCTCCCAAAAACTAGCTAAAAGGTGAGACTTCCCTTTTATTTATAAACTAACTACTAACTTCTTTCAACCACCGATATGATATAACCCCAACAAGAAAGGTGAAGACAAAGTCAAAGAAGAAGGCGATAAGCGATGGAGGCGAAGTAGTGACGACACGGTGTGGCACGTGCATGACGGGGACGCCGTGGAGCTGTAGGCACATCTCGCAAACTAGCGCATCGCCATGTGGATCACTGGCGAGGCTTGCCCTACAAGCTTTCACTCTAGCTACTTGAGTGCCACCCCAAGTAGCCCGATCCCTGGCTTTGTCAACCTCAACCAAAGCATTGGGAGAGCCAGTACGCTCACGCTGCTCCGTGAATGCTTTCGCGTCGTCCGACTATTGTGTTGTGGTTGATGATCGAAGATCAACTCCTTTTCCTTCTTCTACCTCAGTCTTTTAGTATTGTTGTTGTAAATAACCGGTGCACCACTTCTTACAATGAGATCATGAACATAAGTTACACATTTTGGCTGAAGAGCGATCTAAAAGTTTGCGGTGACCCTAACTATGAGTGAACTTGCATAATTAGTCACACCATTTTTGAATTGTACTCGGGCAAATACTCTATGCGATGCATCAACTATACCGACTACATAATTAGGGTGGCCTAAAAAAAAAAATTACATATACAACAATTATAATTTGTACACGTGACTTTTTATAATCGAAAAGGGAAATTTGAAAATATGAAAAATAGAGAAAGTCCTCGCACATTCTACGCATCTTCTACCTCAGTCTATCCTTTGCGCATTTAGCATTTTTTCCTTTTCCCTTTGTGCTTGTGCCTGAAGTTTTCCTTTGCGCTCGTCTCGTATGTTGACCGGCGTTTGACTTTTCAGGCGACCAATCCCAATCTTTTCCTTCTCTCACATGTCCCATTTAGTGGTCGCTACATCCCAAATCACTCACTTCCACACAAATTAGTTTCGTAGTCAGAGATTTTTCCTTCTCTCCCTTTTATCTCAAGAAACAAAGCAACTGAAGTTATTCCTCTCCATCTTCATCTATCTCTTTTGCATTTCCACACTAAACCATAGATTTTCCTACTTGATTCGTGTTCTCTTCTATTGCCTTACCAATGCCCAAAGATCAACTCCTTTTTCTTCTCTTTCTTCTTTTATATCGGTCTTTTAGCATCAACTTCTAAAATAATTAGTGCACCAATTCTTGTGGCAAGGTCACAAACATAAGGTATCCATTTCGGCCGAGAGGCAATCCGGAAGCCTGCATTGACCCTAACTATGAGCTAGCCTACTTAAATAATCAAACCATTTTGAATTTGTATTCGAGTAAGTATTACGTACAACATCAACTATACCAACTACACGACTAGGGTTGCCGATGTAGGGATGACAAAGGGCAATTGTTCGCCTCTTTCTCTCCGCTCAGTCATGCCACAACTTCAGCAAACATGATCCGTATAGTTGTGGTGGATACAAGTTATACGGATTCTTTGGTCAAGAGTCATACAAGACCGTTTCGATCATGAATTGCACAAGGGCCGTTGCTTCTTGGTTTTACATTGACGCTTTGTCATGCCTTGATGGGATTGAATTTTCCAATTTTTCTAGTACAAGAAGGTGATTATACGTGATGATCAATGTGAATGCCTCGAATGTGGAAACTGCTTGCACTATAGAGCTTCTGCCAATGATGCCATGAGGGGCTGATGGCAATAATCTTCGGTCCTATGCCCAAATCCATGAACAGATGGTTTATGGATTTGAGCTTTCATGGCTTCTAGTGGCGGGTAAGATGTATTGCCAACGTCATTTTTGGCGGGACTCAGCGGCAAATGCCAAATTTGGTGCGGACCCAAGAAAGGTAAGAAATTTTGAATTTGTTCAGTTTTCTTAACCAAAAAAAAAAAAATTGCGAGGATATATCTGGTTAAAATCTTTGAAATTTGATCTAAACTAGAAATTGAGCTTGGTCATATGTATATCTTTTCACAGCCCATGTAATTTGAAATACCCATTAAGATCAAATAGTTTGGTAAATGATGTTGTGGTTATCTTATACGTATAATAATAAATTCATTTTTATTTATTTAATTCGAATTCAACCAAATGTTAATGAATCGAACCAATAAACTAACTGCTTGATTTTGGTCTAAATAAGCGTCTTTTGAATTTTTTTAACTTTCACTTGTTACCTATTCTCTCTTTTGCAGGAATTTCCGGCTATTTGTTTTTTGCAGGAATTTTCGGCTGGGTATTCTTACTCTATGTCACTGGTAAAATTTACAACAATCTTCTCATTATGAATTGATTTGATGTTTCTATATGCAAACAATTTAACACACCCACAATTTTCTAACGTAGTTGTGAAATTCATCTTGGGAGCCCCCATGGGTGATGATTTTGCTAATACGCAAATGGATGGGAAGACACTTGGCAATGGATCAAAACGTTGAAGAATTTTTGCAAACCAATAATAATTTCTTGCCGATAAGGTACTCTTTCTTGGACATTAAGAAAATCACAGGCGGCCTTAAGGAAAAACTAGGTGAGGGAGGGTATAGTTTTATTTATAAAGGAAGACTCCAAAGCGGCAATGAAGTGGATCTCAAGATTCTGAAGAAGGGGAAATCGAACGGATAGGACTTCATTAGCAAGGTGGCCACCATAGGAAGAATTCATCATGTTAATGTGGTTGGACTCATTGGTTATTACTTCTAAGGCTTGAAACAAGCTCTTCTCTACAATTTCATGCACTGTGGATCCTTGGATAAGTACATTTTCACACGAGAAGAGGAGAATTCTCTTGTTTACAAGGAAGTGTACAAGATTGCTCTCGGAGTGGCTAGAGGGATCAAGTATCTTCATCGAGGATGCGATATACAAACTCTACACTTTGATGTTGAGCCTCACAACATTCTTTTTGACAGGGATTTCATCCCAAAAGTTTCCGAATTTGGGCTCGCTAGATTGTATCTAACGGACTACAACATCATGACTCTAACTGCTGCAAGAGGAACCTTGGGATACATGGCTCCAGAGTTGGTCTTCAAGAACCTTGGGGGCATTTCTTACAAAGCTTATGTCTATAGTTTCGACAAATTGCTTATGGAAATGGCTAATGGGAGAAAGAATTGGGACACGGTTGCGAGTGTTCTAGTCAAACTTACTTTCCTTTATTGGTTCATGACCAACTTAGTGAAGGAATGGACGTTCTGATGGAAGAAGCAAGCAAGGAGAATAGGAGAATAATAAAGAAGGTGATAATAGTTGCTCTTTGGTGCATATGATTAAATCCTAGCAAATGTCCTTTGATGCACAAAGTCTTGGAAATGCCTGAAGGAGAGGTAGATGATCTACAAATCCCTCCTAAGCCACTCTTTTATCCAACAGAAATGTCAACAAGGGATGATGAAACTTGGACTGACAATGGCAGAGATACTATATTCACTTCATCTACTAGTGAAATAACTTATGAAGTTTATCATTTTGAGCATATTAGCACTTGTATTACACAGGTATAGTCACATACCAAAATCATTTGATCCCGTGACATATGTGGTAGAATGAAATGTGGTATTGATGATGTTTCACGTGTAACTCCCTCTCTTGGCCATCACCATATTGTGTATGTAATATATATCTTAATGATGCCCGTATCATGCTTTAGCATTATTAGTTGAAGATGTCATTGGTTATATAATGTGAATTTCCGAATCCAATAGAAAATCTAGTGAGGACTTTCAGCATAGTGCTATGAGGTGCGAGTTTAGGTTCTGAAGCCTATGCTTAAAAATCTAGTTAGCACATAACCTGCTTTACAAATAATGTTAAAAAATGACGGATGGAGAGATAATAAAGGATTTGATTTAAAGGAAGGGGAGTACAAGACATAATCAAGAATTTCGGTTTAAAGAAAGAAGAGTATGAGACAATTACCTTGATAATAAATGGTGGAGACTTCAATTGTTTACGTAAAAACTGAACCAAAAATAGTGGGAGATATCAAAAAATGATATCCCTGAATGATAATAATACATGAGATTTAAATTCTTATTTTGTTTATTAGGTTAATCATTAGGAGGTGAGGAGTTCCATTCTCCAGATTCTTGGGATTGGGGTGGGCACACATGAGTGAAGGAGTAGAATTTCACAATCCACGCATAGCGCGCGCGCGAGCGCACACACATATATATATATATAAGATAGAATCAAACAAAAAAAAAATATTGGGAGATATGACAAGATGATCTCTCCCTGAAACAATAATACATTAGATTAATAAAATTCTTATTCTATTTATTAGGTTGCTAAAGTTATTTTAGTGGTAAATGTGCACTTAAAAAAGGCTATTGCATGAGATTTGTTAAGGTTATTACGCTAGGAGGGAATTTTATTCAAGAAGCAAGAGGAAACAAAATCCCACTTTGAGAATGGATGTGAGAGTTTAGAATTTTGCGAATTTAATTTTTCCATTTTTTGAAGATTGACTCTTGTTTTGGCTAGTAAATGTGCTCCTTGACTTGAAGCCCAATAATCATATGGATTTCATGTGAGTATTGCCATATTAGATCAATAGTCATATAACTTCATTTGCATTTTTCTGATTAAGAAGTGAGGAAAAAAAAAAAAAGCTCGAATGGTTCGTTTCCATCATTTACGGTTTCACCGTTGTTTTCTTCTTGGCCGAAATACAATATTTCTGTTTTTGGGTCTCCAAAGATTCTGAGCGACACTTTTTAGATAACAGTCCCTTAATTCGGGATACGGGCGAAATGACAAAAGTTTAGGGCACCAAATCCGAAATAACGAAAGGTCATGTCCTTGGATGCAAAATATACCGAACAATTTATATATATATATAATTTTAAAAATGGTATCGCTAAAATAGTTTTATACAAAAAAAAATAATGGACAATTTTTATAATTTTTACAATAATTATTTTTAAAAATTGAATTTTAATTTTTTTATTTTTAAAAAATTAAAATTTTAATTATTTTTATTTTTAAAATATATTTTTCTTTTTTCTTCTTATTCTTCTTTGGCCGACCGCCAGCCACGATGATGGCCGGCGGGCGGCCGCAGCGAGCCTCGCCCCGACGTCGGCGAACTCGAGTCTCACCAAATCGGCGAGGCTCAATCCTCGCCAAATTCGGTGAGCTCAAGGCTCGCTAGCATCGGGCGAGCTTGCGCTTGCCCCTCACCGGACGTCGGCAAGGCCTCCGCCTCGCCAGATCTGCTCGCCCCTCGCCGAATCTCCCCTCGCCACTCCCCTCGCTGAATCTGGCAAGGCTCAAGCCTTGCGTTGACAAGGCCTCGGCCTCGCCAAATCCGACTAGCTCGAGACTCGCCTGACTCGTCGCTAGCCATCACCGTGCCAACGGAGGAAAAAGAAAAGAAAATTAAAATAAAAAATAATTATAATTTAGATTTTTATAAAAAAAAAAATATATATTGTAAAGTTAAAGAGGGAAGAGAGAGATTATAAGGTTTTGGTTGAAAATGGGTTATAAATTCAACCCATTTAAGATCCACTTAAAACCCACCTATCAAAGTTTTTAATTGTTAAACTCATTTAACTTCTTTTTGTCAAAAAAAAGTGATCAATATATAACCCATTTATGATTTAAATGGGTTATATGATTTAAATGGGTTATATATGGGTCTAGGACCCATTTTAGCACCTCTATTTAAGCCTGACCTGGACCAATTTGTAATTGTGCTATGTTTGTGTGAAACACTTAGAACCAACCCTAGCATCACAAAGCAGCAATGGCTCGACTGGCTCAGGGGACAAAAGTGCTTGCAGAGGCAGGACAGGATAAGATATTTTAGCAGACATTTGAGACTCTGCCAAGAGAGAAGCTCCTGAAGCCATATGCTTGCTATCTATCGACTTCCACTCGACGTCATTAGGACACTGTATTTGTCAAACAAGACTGACCTTCTGCAGTGATAACCCACTTTGCCAATACTCTCCCTCAAGACAGCAACAGTTGATGTATTATCAGGTAACCTTTTCCAATCTTCCTGTAATTGCATTTACTCTAGGATTGCCATTTCAAATTAGTAAGCACTGAACTTTTGTCTAAATCAAGATAAGTTTTTAACGCATTGCAAGTTCATAGCCTGAGTTACTATTTTCGTTTCCCCTTGTGACCAGCCTAAATTATCATTGTCGTTGCCCCTCTTTGGAGAACCTTCGTTGGAAAGGACCTTCATTTTATTTATTGATTGTATGACTTCACTGAGCCTTGGATCCCTTTTCGGTACATTAACTCACCAGATTGGAGAAGAGATCGACTGTACTTGAATAATTTGGACGTGCATCTGATTGCCGTGGATACTCGATGTCTTATATTTACTTTGTGATGTAAAATAAAATAAGACAAAGCTTTCATAGTCCCAAAAATGATCACTCGGGCTTTCTTCAATATTACTCTTGTTAGATACGCCTGGCCGAGCACGGCCAGTCATTTCAGATACCCAAATTTGCCAATGGCATTCGAAGGTTCTTATTCTAGTGTTATTTTTGCTTTGATTTGTAGATAGTCACATGTTGAATCACTAGCTATAGTATGCAATCTTTCATGGTCCCAAAAGGATCGCTTGGCCTTTCTTCAAGATCTTTGTTGTAAGATACCACATGAATGACTATGGCCAGTCACTTCAGATACCCATATCTGCCCAATGGGCTGAGATGTGGTGAGTGACCAATGCATGGCGTGGAAGGACAACCACTAGCATGGTGATTGCAACTTTGAATGCATAATACTTTGTCTTCATGGCGTGAGAAAAACTGAACAATTATTAATCTTAATTCAAAATTTAGTATTTATCTAGATTCTTAATTATCAGGTGCGTAATGTTATTGGCAAAATATTTTTTTTTTTTTGTGATCCAGGGAACCTCCGTGCGCCGGAAATGGCAACGGAGAGTAAACCCTGGAGTGAACTGGGCCACCACCACAGACCTAGGCACAGGTGAATCGCGCGTTTTGCATTGAAGCAACGCAACCCCGAGGTTCGAACTCCTCCCCAGCGATGGGGTACTAAGTCCTAGGCCACCGAGGCCACCGCGGGGAGTGGTGTTATTGGCAAAATATTGTTACATGCTTCTAGGAAGAAAAGTCACACAAAATGGGTTACTGTATCTTTTGTTTTTAAATTAAGCTTGTCACTTAAACTTAAGTTGATGTCTCTCTAATTATTCCTGTAAAATCATGGTTTCATTTTGTGTCCGAATTGCTGGACGGATGGTGAGGACAATGTGATCTTTGATGATAAGCTGAAGAGTAACTTAAAGTCCATCGCTTTCCTTAGCTCTAAAATGATATAATTTAATTTGAACTTCCTAAGCTCATATCATGAGTTATAACTTATGATTCATAAATTGTTCAAAATAAGAAATAAAAAAATTAATGATACATAAATAGTGCAAAGAAGATAATGATGATCTAAGATAAAAACCTATGGTGTATTTAGTTTAGTCACATCTCTTGTTAATCAAAATAATCTATTTACTTGAATTTTATTCAAAAGATATCCTAATGCTCTACTTAGAACATTAGAACATTGGGCATGAATAATGCAAAGATAATAATAATCCAAGCTTGAAATAAATGAGACATATGGTGTTTTAGTTTAGTCTTATTGTTTAATCAAAATAAATCTGTTTAGTTAGAATAACTTGAGTTTTATTCATAGGAAATCTTAATGCTCTAAGAAAATTCCAATGCTCTACTTAGAAAATTGGGCATGGCCGCATATTTAGTCTCCTTAAATTTACCCAAAAAAATTAATTCAAAATAGTTTACTTATTCCTCCCTGATTTACTTTTGGTCCACTCATTAATCAAAATAAATTCATCAAATAAAGAAATAAAATAATTAATTATGGAAAGAAGTATAATGGCCTAGATTAATCAAAATAAAGAGAAACTATCAAATAGTTCAATCAAAATGAATTAAACGAATTGTTCAAATAAAACAAAATAATTATGAGATTTCCATATCAACAATTCATTTAACTCATAATTATTTTGTTTTATTTCAACAATTCGTTTAATTCATTTTGATTGAACTATTTGATAGTTTCTCCTTATTTTGATTAATCTAGGCCATTATACTTTTATTCCTATATAATTATTTTATTTCTTTATTTGATGAATTTATTTTGATTAATGAGTGGACCAAAAGTAAATCGGGAAGGAAGAAGTAAACTATTTTGAATTAATTTTTTTGGATAAATTTAAGGAGACTAAATACGCGGCCATGCCCAATTTTCTAAGTAGAGCATTGGGATTTCCTTAGAACATTAAGATTTCCTTTAAATAAAACTCAAGTTTTTCTAATTAAACAGATTTATTTTGATTAAACAATAAGACTAAACTAAAACAACATAGATTTCCTTTATTTCAAGCTTGGATCATCATCATCTTCTTTGCATTACTCATGCCCAATGTTCCAATATTCTAAGTAGAACATCAAGATATTTTTTAAATAAAACTGAAGTAAACAGATTATTTTGATCAACAAGAGACAAGACTAAACTAAATTTTTATCCTATATCATCTTCTTTGTATTATTTATGTATCATTAACTTTTTTATTTCTTATTTTGAACAACTTATGAATCATAAGTTAATGATAAGTTACAACCCATGATATGAGCTTAGGAAGTTAAAATTAAACTATATTATTTTAGAGCCAAGGAAAGGGATGGACTTTAAGTTACTCTTCAGCTTATCATCAAAGACCACATTGTCCTCGCCATGATTTTACAGGAATAATCAGAGAGACATCAACCTAAGTTTAAGTGGCAAGCTTAATTTAAAAACAAAAGATACAGTAACCTAAACATTTCTTCCTTGAAGCATGTAACAATATTTTGCCAATAACATCACTCACCTGATAATTAAGAATCTAGACAACTACTAAATATTGAATCAAGATTAATAATTGTTCAGTTTTCCTCATGCCATGAAGACAAAGTATTATGCATTAAACTGAAAAGGACTACCAGAATCTCCAATCTAGTTGAGGTAGATCAAAGTTGCAATCGCCATGCCAGTGGTTGTCCTTCCACGCCCCATTTGGCAGTTGAATATTATCTCCATGTTTACATCAACTTGACAAATTTTTTCTACCTAAAATTGTGAAGGAAAAGTGGATAGAAGTAAATATCAGCGATCCAAGTGCAGAAAAAGCGTTTATAGAGATCATATCTATAGCACCATTACCATGGCACATGATGAAATACAAGCAATCGAATTATCGGTATTTCACAGCTGTTTGAAACATACTCTAGACTAATAGTTCGCACTGTCTAAACTAGGTTTGACTCTGCATATTCACTAAAAACATGCACAGTCACCACATATAAGTGTTTTTGCAGTCATATACACCAATATGCTTCACTGAGCGAAGGAACTGTGCCCCAAACAATTATCCATCTAGCACAAAGGTATCATATTCCCTCACTTTCTAGCCCTATATAACAACTTTGGAAAGACCTAAAGACAAGAACTGGTAAATATAACAAGATCTCTTAACGTATGCATCTTATCCATCTAGCACAAAGGTAACATATCCCTCACTTTCTAGCCCTATATGACTTTGGAAAGACCTAAAGACAAGAACTGGTAAAGATAACAAGATCTCTAACATATGCATACACTGAATTACAACTCAAATTGGTTCAAAAAAAAAAAATTACAACTCAGAGATAGTATGGAAGCGAACATTATGAGGAAGCTCCTTACCAAAAAAAAAACATTATGAGGAGGCTCTGAGAAGATTCAATATTACATCAACTAAAACATAAGTTGTCTCTATTCTAGGCAAAAGCTCAGTCATGGAAGCCACATGCAGTTATTCCGGTATATTTTGAAAGATGTCCTCCCTTATGGTCACTTGAAATACAAAAAAACAAAAAAAAAACTTCATTGGATCGGGTGAATATAATTTCGTAACCACTTGCACTCATTAACCAGTAAGTATTGCATCCAAAGAAGCAAACAAAATTTAAAACATCTTACTTACCAAATCATCGATATCTTGTTCCTCTAGTGCCCTTTCATCAGTTAAGGGAACTCGTTCATAGTCCACAAGGTACCCTTCATCGTGCAATTCCTGGTACACATATGTCAAAGAAATAACAGTGAGACCATTAATAAGAAAATGGAAGCACTTGTTGTCCTCTAGCAATAAGTCTTGACATACGTATGATACCTCGAGTGGGGTCTTCACAGAATCACAGCACACGGGTTCCCACTGTTCCACAATCTGATAGTCTGGCAGTTCATCAGTGACAAGGATCTTAGTTCCATATCTGCTAAGTCAAGATTCGCAATAGGGATATGCTATTACGGAAATTATCAACTGATTGTACTGTCAAGAAAACCCACGAATACTAAAATCAGCGAATGGTGCTGTGACGAGAAAGTATGCACCTTGCTGCTTCCATCATGATATCTTCTTTCAGTCTATCCTCCAATTGTTCAACCCTATCCCTGTTGATTTCCTAATAAGATTCAGATGGACAGGTATAAAAAGCAAAACATGAATCAGAATGTTGCTACAAATTCTGCGACATCAATACATTTTTAAAAAATAAACAAGGATGCATGATATATTACGGATATAAGCTGAAATCACTCAGGATAGAAGACACAACATCCAATCAATTCAACAATTTGATTACCTAAATATGAGCTCTAGAGTAATTGGGATTCACAGCTTCCTCATCTTTCCACATATATAAGGAGATCTCTCGGCATATGAAGCAATGACAACAATGACAAAGCCAGCAGAACAATAGCAAAACCAGCATACATGGTAATCATTTGATCATGCAGTAACGGTAGAGCACCTAATTGAAAAGGGTGTATCTTGACTGCGTAACATACCATCAATTCAAGATTGGAAAGTGGCCTTTCCTCATCACGCAAAACAAAGGGTCGTCCGTTAATGTATATAACCTGTTAAAAAGGTAAAGAAAACCGATAAGCTTCACAAACACTGCATTCTGCTACTTGCAACAACATGCAACGGACAACCCAACCACTGGGGTTCGCCCCAGTGGCCACCCTTCCAACTTGAAAGGGGGAGGTTGGGGGTTCAAATCCTCACCTTCTCAGGGGAGATTGGGGCGGGGACGATTTCATTTCAGGAGTGGAAAGTTTGAGAATGAGTGTTAGAATAGGATTAGAGTAGGATCGACCAAAAAAAAAAAAGGGACAACCGTCTCACTTGTGGGGTCCAACTAATAAAGATTTAAGAAGTATCAACCAAAGGGTTATTGTTCAACGGTTTATGACAGCATCGGAATCCATTCTTTCCACTGATTTTTGGACAAACAAGAACATGAACAAAAGAAGCCATGAGCGAGAAACAACCTGCCACGTGGTGTGATGCAATCAAGGAGGATACTAACTCCATGGACAAAATTAAGGTTCGTTTGTCCCTCCAATATTTTCAGATCCCATCTCTAAAAACCAAAATAACTGGGGGCGGGGGAACAACCAGTCACATGCAAGGCGTGGCAATTACATGACATCATCAATCAAAACTTTGCTCAACCCTTTAGATTGCTATGATTAATTGAAGAGAGAAACTGGTGCTGCTTGGGGGAAAAAGACAGGTAAAGAAACTGAAGGTCCATTGCGAGATAGATACAACTCATAAAAAAGGCATATCCGACTCATACATCGGAGATGCAACTCAAAGAAAAGATAGCTACCAGACACAAAACAAAGCATTAATTGGAACGCTTTGGCCTCATTAGATGCACTTACCGTTTCCTCGCGCAGACTAATCCAGAGAACTCTTACTCCCTTCCCATCAATTTGGGCACCGATATGCTTAAGAACATTCCTTATCCCATCAATGGTTGGAATTGTGACGCCATGACGTGCAACACGAATCAGCCTGTGGAAAGTCCCCAGCAGATGAGAACATGATACAAATTACGCACTACTAGTCACATTAATTACAGTGCGCAGAGAATTGCCAAACGACCGACGGACAGATTAATTGTAGTGCTCCACCTCATATAAAATCAGGTCAACCCCTACCTACACTACATAAGTTAATCATCTCCTTGTGAATGAACCACCGCACATCATCACGAAACTAATGACAATATAGACATTCCAAATCAGCGTCACAAAAGAGAATCAATCGGCCCATAACTCAATGAAATAATTAATGTTACCCGTCGGTAATCAACTTATAAATGCATTTTAAGAACCACATTCCTCTCTCCAAAAATAAGCCAGCCTACCAGACCAGAAAACCAACCACCTCACAGAACATTCCAATCAGCTACGAGAAACTAATTCTCCACGACACAAACTAACAGAATAGTAATTCGATCGCCGCCTACACGAAAGCTATCAACTTAGGAGACAAAGACCGATTGGTAATCCACGCATGCACGAAGCGCAGTCGCACCGGCGCTTATCGCATCGACGAGAGAAAATGCGTGAAATGCAAATAAAAAGAAAAAAAAATAGGGAGGGAAAGGGAGAAAGGGCCTGAGAAACCTGACCATAGTTAGGAGCGCCGTCGATGTTCGGGGAGAGGCGCTTGTTCTGGCACCCGGGGAAAAGTGGTCGCTCTTGAGGATCGTCTTCTTCCCCAGCACCGAACCTCCCCGCAACTTCATCACCAGCTCGGGCTCCTTCGGCATCGACATGGCTCATCTACACTTCACCAAAACCACCACCAAAAAAAGAAGGGAAAAAAAAAAAAAAAACAAGGCAGGCAGCCAGCTACGGTTTCTCCACCCGCGCGCACGAGCGCCTACACACGCAGCTCCCTCGACCGCGTCGCCGGTTGGGGAGGCCGTCCTCCGGAACACCAACTTCGGGGGGTTCGAGTTCTCGAACGGCACGGCTGTGAGCGTGATCCACGGAGGGGCAGCGCTGGGCGGGGTGAAGATCGAAGGAGGGAGAGCGGGAGCGAGGGAGTGGCCGAGAGTGACGGTGAAGATGGAGGTGAGGTCGAGCGAGCTTGCGGCAGACATCGACGGGCTGGCCGTAATGTGGTTTGTTAACGGCGGCGGGAGAACGGCCGCTTGAGGAACGCCGGGATAAATGCCGGAGGAGCAATGAGAGCAGAGAGAGAGAAGCGAGCGGCGCCAGAGCAGGGGCGCTCGTAATGCGGTTTGTCGGTAACGGCAGAGAACGGCCACTTGACGCACGGCGGAGCAGCGACGAGCGTAGAAAGATTTTGGAATTCAAAATTTTGAAACCTCCGTCGGGTGAAAGAAATGGGAAATGCTAAATTCTCTTTCCTGGAGTGCAACGTAAAGCCTCTGCTTCTCTTTCCTTCGTTTGGAGGGAGAAAATGAGAGGAAAGAGGGAAAACCTCTGTGCCATAATAAATGTATTGCAGATGAGAGAGAATGTGCAGGCTAGGTGGAGAGTGGACGTATGCAGGCTAGGAGAGGATAGGAAGAAGGCTAGGGAGAGGGAGAGGGCAAGGACAGCTTGCTCATTTCCAACCAAGGCAAGGACAAAGCCTCTTGTCTCCTTTTCTCTCTCCATAGGCCGTGGCAAGGCAAGGACAGCTTTGCTCATTTCCAACCAGATCATCCGATCGTCGCTCTTTCTTCCGCCTCGATTACGGTTCCTCTCTGAAGAAGAGGACGCTTCCTTCTTTCTCGTTCCCATGCGATTCTCGCGAACATCTCTAGTTCTGGAGGTTGAGGCCAGCCATAGATGGGAAACCATAGGAGAATTTCTAGCTAATTTCATTACAACGCAAAAGAAAAGGAAAAAGGATTTTTAAGTGTCAGCAATTTAGTTTTTTTTTTTTTATTTCTTTATATTTTCGTTACCTCCTCCTCAGTTTTCTACTTCTTATTATTGTTCTTATTATACGGTGTTTTGGCAAATAATAAAATCACCACTTCAATTTGTCTTTCCAAATATAAATCACACTTAAAATGTGTGAAAAGTATCCTAGGACTGCCCATAAAAAAAAAAAAATAGACATCTTAATTCATTTGGTATAGAAATAATGCCCACTCACTTATACAATTTAATCATCATGTCACCAACTTACTCACTCTAGACTATACTTAACTCCAATTTTCCCGAATTCATACTAATTCACATCACGATGCAAATAAATTTTATTAGGAACACACTAAATTTGTCCGACAGCCCTTTCTTCACTAGGTTTTTCTCTTTTATCTCAAAAAAAAAAATTATAATTGCACTGGAGTTTAGCTCTTTTATCTAGAAAAAATGTTTTACTCCCAACTTGTGTTACATTGACTTTAAATGATTTTAAATTATTCCTAACACATGAGATATGAGATGTGAGGTGATGATAGCGGTGGCTTTTCTCTTTTTATCTCAAAAAAAAAAAAAGATTTAGAGTCACCTTGCATTGATTTTGAATGATTTTAAACTATTTCTAGCAGTAATCATGTGGGTACCTTTTCTCTTTTATCTAAAATAATGTTTTTCATGCAAGGTGGGCAACCATTACCTACACTTTAAATAAATTGTTAACATAGCAGGAAATACTTATCTTAAAGCAATCAATCTGTACTTAGCTAGAAAATCACATGAGTAATTGTGTATATGATTTCGCAATCTGTCAAATTTGTTGGATTTTCAATAATTGAAAGCTAATTTGCATGCACCGTAATGATAAAATGCCCAACCAATATGACATGCAAACACATAATCTATTTAATAGGATACCCATACCATATTAATTATATAATCTAATCCAAAATTATTATTATTTTTGAATAAAATTTGAAATTTTCCTCTTTGAGCCGAATATGGACATTATTTTTTTGTGTGAATTTTTTGCTCGATTGATCCTGAAATCATAGGGCTTTTGTTCTACATGTTGAGATCTTCCAACCATATATAATTTGTATAATTTTGCTGAGAATTGAAATAGAATTTTAAATTTGAAATTCTAGGGTTTATACGTGAAAAAGTTCTAGAATTTTCAAATTACTTGCAATTGATTGATGTTTGTTGTAAATTGTTGCATGGATATTGTGTGTGTGTGTGTGTGTGTGAAAAAGTTTTAGAATTTTCAAATTACTTGCAATTAATTGATGTTTGTTGTAAATCGTTGCGTGGATATTGTGTGTTTGAAAGAGAATTTTAATTTTGAAATTCTAGGGTTTATACGTGAAAAAATTCTAGAATTTTCAAATTACTTGCAATTGATTGATGTTTGTTGTGTGTGTGTGTGCGTGCGCGCACGCGCGCATGCGTGTGTGTGCATGTGTGTGTGGCTTAAATTTAATAAATCCAAAATTCAGCCATGGAAGGCTTGGATCCGAAATTTTGAAGATTGTATGTGGAAGATTTATTCGTTTTTTCTTCGTTTAATTTATTCTAGTCAATTATAGTGTGTGTGTGTGTGTGTTTTAGCTTCATTTTGTTGTATTAAAGTAAGTTTTTAGGGCTTAAATTTAATAAATCCAAAATTCGGCCATGGAAGGCTTAGATCCGAAATTTTGAAGCTTGTATGTGGAAGATTTATTCGTTTTTTCTTCGTTTAATTTATTCTAGTCAATTATAGTGTGTGTGTGTGTGTGTGTGTTTTAGCTTCATTTTGTTGTATTAAAGTAAGTTTTTAGGGCTTAAATTTAATAAATCCAAAATTCGGCCATGGAAGGCTTAGATCCGAAATTTTGAAGCTTGTATGTGGAAGATTTATTCGTTTTTTCTTTGTTTAATTTATTCTAGTCATTTATATTGATGTTATATGCAAGACCCATAGATAAATTTCATCAAAAATCAAATATTATATGTGTTTTTGGAGCTTCGGGTCGAAATCGGGTCGTGCGATCCGGTTGGCAGGAAATTCGGGACCCGGCTGGAGGTCAAAGAAGATCTCCAGCCGGGCCGGGCCAATTGATGGGCGTAAGCCCATCCTTTCTTTCTTTTTTTATGTTTCAGGTTCTGGGCTATGCCCAGAACCTTTTCTTTTCTTGGTTCATGGGCATGAGCCCAAAACCAAAAATAAGAACAAATAGTATTATGGCCCATTAAAATAAAACAGCCCAATTCGTGGGCAGTGTGAAGGTTTGGACCACGCTGGGTTGGAGCCTGCGGTCTGATCCGGGCTGCTCGCGGGTCAGGCCCTGCGGTCTGATTAGGGTTGCTCGTAGGTCAGGGCCCGTGGGTAGTGTCCGAAATATTAAAATAATAATTTTATACATTTTGAACCCGTAGTTCCAAAATAGCTTGACAAGAAAATTAATACAAAAATACAGCTACTACTTGTAAGTAATAAGCTCTTCAATGAGTATTAATAGTGTTAAATGAATATACCTGCAACAGACATATCTCCTACTTCTTAGTTCTTAGGATGGATTGTATGGTTGCAACTTAATATTTTATCTGGCTAAATCTTTAGAAGCAAATTTACCTCTAATTTTGGTGAAATGGTCGCTCTGTTGGTTTGGGTACCACAACCACTCGACCTCCATCACCCCTTCCACCACCACTACTTCCAACCTCTGCTGCCACTGTCAAACCACCACCACCACCGTCACCTCTCGGTCTAAGCCTCATCGATGGGTCGTGAGTGGATTAACCACCTAGTTTAGTCCATTAAACTCTTAAACCTCGTTGATTTTGTAAAGTCAATGTAGGCAAACCTACAATTAAACATCACTGTTCGCACAATAATCAAACAACGAGAATCAGGCAAGCAAATCCTAAGAACCAGTGAATGAAACCACCCTCCATCCCATTTTCACAGCTTCTTCAAAGACAAGTCCAAATGGAATATAACTCCTGCTTATAATAATAATCAAAAGAAAACTTAACAGTCGTGCTTCCCGGAAATTCAACAAGCTTGACCAGGAGGACCATCGAATAGAAAAAGTGAGCTACGATACGATTGGAAAAGTTAGAAAATATAACTAAAATAAGCCAATGAAACGTCATTCAATTAGGTTGAATTAGGTAGGAGAGTTAAGTACTTACTTTATAAATAAAATAATTAAAATGCGATGTGGTTTTTAAATGTTTTTGTCCATATAATCACGCTTTTCAGTGCATTCGCTTGCTTTGATCTGCTCAGAAACACTCCCCAGTTACGTCAACGTTCGCCGCTAGAGAGAGTCTTCCGAATCTCCCGGGGGCAGAAAGAGAGAGAGCGCGAGAGCGAGAGTGGAGGGAGGAGAGAGATAAAGGAGGAACTTCAAGTTTAGGAGGAACTTCAAGTTTTTTCCTGAAGTCTGAATCGTACTTAATGCCTCTCCAAGCATCGAATGTACCGGGAAGGCCTTTTTTGTTTTCGCGACACATGAAAGCAAGTGGACAGGCTCCTGCGTTTCTCTCTTTTTTGGATCGGTCGAGACTGACTCTCGAATTTCAGACTTCAACTTTTGTTCCTTTCACTTAAATAGAGCCTAATGGCAGAGTCTTCCGGAACTGCTTTTGGTTAATAGTAGATTCTTTTTTTTTGGCCAGACAAATTTGAACTTCTCAAGAGAAGAGAAGAGTAGGATAGTGCGATTTATACAAGATCTCTTTGGAATAAAAGTGAGAGAACTCCCTATGGTTGACAATTGATTCCCTCCCTTTTCTATTTTTTGTTGGGTAGAGAACCAGATTTTGTTGATTTTCCTTATTATCTTTTTTTTTGTTGTGAATATCTTTTTTCTTCTTCTAAAGACTCCCGGAATTCCCAAAATCCATGATGGAGAGGAAGCAACAAGTGGGGTTTGGCTTTATGACGCAGGGCGAGGCAATAGTATTTACTAAAGCATTTTTTAAAAATACATTAAAAAGCAATTTCACATAACCAGTTCGATTTTTGGTCAACTTTCATTGTTATAAAAAACCTCAAACTATCGCACATCAATCCGTGATCTTTCCTCTAGGTCCTACTCCTTTAACCAGATTTCAACCATGAACTCGGGGCAGAAGCATGAAACTCAAAGAGGAACTTTGGCAATGTTTTCAAATAAAATAAAGAAAAATAATTTCTTTAGTTAAGCTGGTTCGATTTAAAGAAAAATATTACTCTATATAAAGAGTACTCATGACGGGATTTGAAAAATGATATTATTATTGATGAGACCAGTTTCATGGATCCACTTGGGAATCAGACCGGACCGGCGGTCAGTTTCTCGGTTAGATCCATCCAACTAATGGGTAATTTCAGTTCCAAAAAATTGGAATCGGTCCTTAGCTAGCAATTCCGATTCTAGGTCGGGAGCCGTCCACCCGGACCATGCACACCCCGACTTACATCCACACGCCTCGGTGGAGTTTGCATCACCAACACTTTCCATTTTTTCTCAGTATATAAGGTTAGTACCCAAAAAAATCCCAAACTGAATTCATTGTAACATCTAAATTCATTGTAAAATCCCTTGAAATTCATTGTAAAATCTCTTGAATGGTGCTGGAAGAGAGGATATATTGTTGTATAAGTTTGGGTCTTTCAATGCAAGGGGTTAAGTCCCCTTCTCCACCATGGAGTGAAAATAATTCCTCATAATACTAAAATATAAGATCAAAATTTATGGTTTTTCATCCATGGCCAGAAAATAAAGGCTCGTGCGGCTCAAGGCAAAGGGCAAAAATCAGCAATTTACAGCATTATGACTAGAAACCATTATGACCAGAAGTGAAATATTTTCTTTTTAATAAGAACACAAAATTTCTATTTTTGAAATAGAAATTCATTTGATGGATGATGGAGTGGCGGCGGTGTGGCGTTGCTGGTGGCTGGGAGTGGTGGCGACGGATGGTGAACCGCGGCTGTTGGTAGTATAAGAAGAAATAGAAATAAAGATGGAAATCAAGAAAATGGGAATATCTTTTTTGGGGATATTTCTCCAATTTTTCGCTGGCCCCACTTCTCTCCGCATCCAGGCGTGTTAGGTCAAGTGAGAACTAATTAACACTTTTTGGTTATCGATGGCAACAATACCATTGAAGTTTTGGTTTTTTTCCCTTCCTTTTTGGTTAAAATCAATATCTCTTCATATGAGAGGTTGAAATAAGTACCCATTAGTAATACTTTCTAGATGGACCGATGAGAGTCGTATATCTGGACAATGAACAATTACACATCCGCTTGCCCAACCCGTGCACTTGCATTGTCCACAGAAAAATCATACAAAATCCAAAGCCTCCCATGGGTGAGAGTAATTCTTGCCAATGCTTCTTGGACCTTGGCCGTTTTCACTTATTATTTTTCAGTTTGATGAGACTCCTATTTAGTTGCCATTCAATTTCCACAGTCTCAACAGGTGCTTGGGCAAATTATTCCTAATTTTCAACCTGATATATAAAAAATTACTACATTAATGAATAATATTTACTTATGCCACAAATTGAAACCACGTGTTCTCATTTATAATAGCACCATGGAGGCCTGATTCCCCAAGCTTGTCCCGACCTAGTCAAAGTCACAAGTGACCGAAGCTATTAGGCGGGCTCGACCTATGGAATTAGGATGAATGAAAGCACGGGATCCTAAGATTTCACCAAAGCCCATCCCATAGGCGCCTCCACCTAGGACACCGTGGTTCCAAATATATTTCCTCGCGACCACAACTACTGCTCTATAAAATAACAAACAATAGTTTTTTTATGCACGGGGGTAATTGCTTTTTATTTTTACTTTTACTCTTTTTTTTTTTTTCTAATTGGTTGGAAATGAGCTGTTCTCCTTGCCTTGCCTCGGCCTGTGGAGAGAGAAAAGGAGATTGGGAAGTGGAAGTTCTTCCAATAGAAAGGGGAGTAGAGCCATGTGGCGGCGCCCTGCACCCACCCACCGGTTCACTTGGACAGCGGCCATGGAGCCCGTGGGTCCCATGGATCTTATAAGAAGGTATCGTGTGAGAGGTGGAGAGAGTGGACAAACTGTGAAATTTATTTCTTTTTATTTCTTGCATCAACTTTCAACAATGCTTAAATATCTAATTAAGAATTTTTTTTTTTTTGTGATTTTTAATATGTCATGTATTTATGTTATATTTCTAGTTAAAATAAATGTTGGATGGGTATTTTTGGTGATAAAAACCCTTAATTTCCCAGCTAATTTTTTTGTGGGGTTTAGAATATTTATACTATATAGAATTTCAAAATACTTTTGTAAAGAGATTTTGGTCAACTATGAATTCGGGGATTTCTTCTATTGGTGAAGTGATGTAAATGAGGACAAGTACATAATGCTAAGGCTCATAAATTTTAAAAGGCTCCACATATAGTCTTTTCCATTGAATTTCCAGAGAAGGCTCTTTTCGTTCATTAGCCACTTTTTGACCGAAAAATTCCCTCCTTTTTTCTCCCTCGTGTCAAAAGAGGAAAAGCACCCTTTGCATACTGACGAGGCCGGTTAGGCTTTCCAACAAGGGGAGGGGGCGGAGGAGCCATTATGAGGCGATCCAATACAATGGAAATCAATATGATCCGATGAGTATTTTGCTTTTTATCAATTTTCCCTCTTTCTAGTCTTGTTCTTCATGTTTTTCGTTTCAGATTGTTTAGGTTGTTTGTGTTGATGTATTGAGAATTGACTTTTCTCACATCAAATTTTACCTTCTTGTTTAATCCTTTTGTTCCTGCAGGCCCTGTTTGCCTACAATGTGGTGACGGTGGCTTTCACGAGTCTTTGACCTAGTGTCACCTATTGTCACGTTTGTCAAAAATATGTTATTTACCGGTAAGTTTTCCCTCACATCTTTTATGGTTACATCATGTAGTCCTAGCCAATAGCTCGTAGGTGCATGTATGCACATAGAACTATGTGATACATGTGCGCTCCTGTATACAAGTTCAATTTATGTAAGAGATGTTCACTATTTGAAAAATAAACATGACCATCTTTTTCCCTTGCTTTTTAGGTATTGCCTTGGAGCCATATTACAGCTCTCAACAAAGATGTTATTTGGCTATGCGATGATTGTCAACCCATGCCTGGAAAGGAAAGTTGCACTTCCGAGGATGACTAAGAGATTACAGAAGATTTGAAAAAAGAAAAAAAAAATACTCCTCTAGAAAGATTGAGAAAGAAGAACGAGAGGAGAACTAGCAACTAGAAGTGGAGGAGGGTGAAGAATAAAAAAAAGAAGAAAATGAAGAAAATGCAGATGTTCTTGGTTTAATATAGTCTTGCAAGAGAGTTTATTTCTTCCTTAGAAACCTCTAGATCAACGAGCTTTTCCTTTAGCATCTCCATTTCCTTTATACCGTCGGTCAATTTCTTCTCTATCTCCTGTTAGGACTTGAGGACGGATGAGAAGCTTGTCTCTGTAGCTTCTTAGTTTGCTAATGCGACTGCCAACTGTCCCTCGAGTATTCCCTTTTTTTTTCTTTTTTTTTCTGATAAGGGAGGCTATTTTTGTTTCATATAAGTGGTATATGCTTGAAGTAGAGGGAGGTGCTCCAACTTTACAATTAGTTTCAGTGCATACCTATATCATCATTGTTAATCGGAAGGCTATCATATTCCCATTGATGCGAGGACTCAGGTTTTCATCTTTAAATGCCAAAGCTCTCTTCCCCAATGCTTTCACATCCATTGGAGTTGGTTTGGACAGGTTTTTCATGTGTTCCGCTGCCTAAAGTCAAACACAATCATTCTCTCACTATTAGTTAAATTCATACTAGAGTAAATGAGCCACTTAAAGTAAGCAAGCAATGAAACTTAATTCCTTAAAGTTTACAAGCAGTCATTAACAAATGATGCTTATGCAGTCAGCATGATTAAAAAAAAAAAAAGCCTGTGTAGTCCGCATGATAAACAAAAGAGAGAGAGAGAGAGAGAGAGAGAGAGAGAGAGGAAAATGATGTCATAGTATTAGAGCAATTATTATCTCTGCTTCTCGAGCAATGCCTTAACTTTTACCAATTCAAATACCAATTCAGCAATTTTGTCGAGGTGGCGCAATTTTTAAATAATATTTTCATTTTTTTGTTTTTCTTTGTTTATTTTTTTCCTTTTCTTTTCCTTCTTGTTTGTCTTTGTACTTTCTCAAATCGGCAGGCAAGCCTCCGACAAATTAGGCTAACCACTTGATGAATCAACTACCGTCTGATATTGAATTTGAATTAGATCAACAGGACAGATACTTGAGGTACGTAAAGGGTGGGGTTCCCATGAAATCAATGGCATACTAAATCAGTCAAAGGCGTTTTATTTGGACAAGCATGCAACAACTCTTTAGGAGCTCTTTAAGTTCACTTTAGAAAGCATGGAACAATTTAAATAACGTGTTCTTAGGGAGTAAAATGAGCTTGAAGTGCTTGTAGATGATGTTGAAATCATCCATGAAGGAGAGCAAAACAAATCATCAACTAAAACAAATAACAATTCTCACTTGGATTCATTTCATGCAACTTGTTGCAAAAAGACTGGACTACACAAATCGTTTGAAACAAAACCAAAACTAAATCCAACAATAGGTTTTACTTGGTTTTTGTTTTGTGGTACGATACACTTAGAATAAACTGAAATCTAGTTACAACCACAAGGCAGCTATAGATGACATAATCCTCTTGTTGTAAAAGAATTTTGCTTATTTTGAGGAACACCAAATTGATGTTAAGCATTGCTTTCATTAGCACGAGGGGCATTATCAAGAATCTATAGAGAAGAAAAGGAAGTCATATAAGATACTCCAAAGAAACACTTGTATATTAAGATTTATTTTGAATTAAAACAAGCTCTCTCTCATCCTCTCTTTAAGCAAATCTCTCGTGGTCAAGGGTGTTTGCAATACTTGTATAGAATCTCTATCTCCACTCGGCAAATGTATTGTTCGCATTTAGTGTCATCGTAATGGCCGTTGTCACAAACCCATCTCTTCTTGTTGCAGTACTTGGTTTGCATCTCGCAATCATAACGATGAAGTTATTCTCTAAAGATCATTGTATTATTTCACCACATGCTATGAACGGTGTTTAGATACTTCTCGCGACATTTCTATTCGAGTAAACTTTTCTCAACAATCCGACTCCTTCCTTCCTCTTCAACTCGCCACTCTCGCATACAACGAGGAGCTCAACCATATAGGAAGCCCCAAGGTGGCCAAATTGTGCGGCTCTCTTAAGTAACTTCATTCATGATTCTACCTTCGCGAGACTTACATATTTATACTGTAACATATATAAATTATTGATGTTCAATTTCTAGCTTTGAAGAAAATTATATGGAAATGATTAGATAGATAAATCATGTAATTAAACACAACACGTACCAATCATTGTCTATACAAAGCCTCCAAATTAGCGCATTTAGTGCACCTCTGAATAAAGGCATTGACCTCTTCCCGGCGCTAGTTCAATATGTTTGAAATTTTGTCTAGCAATATTTGTTGATATATGCAGTCCTCTTCAGCTAATTGGTTAAGCATCTTGTAACTATAAAGGCAAAATATTGACAAGAATGAGTTTTCATGATTTATCTACTAATATGTTGATGTATAATAGAAAATCTATATATTAATGGGGTTAAACTGAAAATAATCACGAAATACCAACTATATCATAAATAGTAATAAGCAGCTAAAATCCCTATATAATTTACTTTGAGTTTGAGGGGAAACAAAAAGGAATTTATTGAAAATAAAAGATACGGTTGAATTAAAACTAATCACAAAAAAAAGGCTTTATAATAAATAATAATCAATACGTGTTCGTTTAATATTGTTGCATCTGTACAGTATTTTAGAATTTCTCTAGAAATTTTTTTAGGTTATTGAGTTAAAACGGGCTCTCTCCCACCCTCTCTCTAAGCAAACCTCTCGTAGTTAAGGGCATTTGCAATACTTGTATAGAATTTCTATCTTCGCTCGGCAAATGTATTGTTCGCATTCAGTGTCATCATAATGGTTTGTCACGCACCTATCCCTTCCTCTTGCGGTACTTGGTTTACATCCCGCAATTATAACGATGAAACTATTATCTAAAGATCATTGTGTTGTTCCACCACATGCTACGAATGGTGTTTAGATACTTCTCGCGGCAATTCACCACTCGTCTGTTCGAGTAAACTTTTCTTAACAAGCCGACTCATTCCTTCTTCTTCAACTCGTCACCTTCGCACACAATGAGGAGTTCAACCATAAAGGAAGCCCCAATGTAGCTAAATTGTGCGGCTCTCTTAAGTAATTTCATTCTTGATTCTACCTTCACGAGACTTACATATTCATATTGTAACATACATAAATTATTGATGTTCAATTTCTAGCTTTGAAGAAAATTATATGGAAAAGATTAGAAGGATAAATCATGTAATTAAACACAACACGTACCGGTCATTGTCTATACAAACCCTCCAAATTATCACATTTAGTGTACCTCTGAATAAAGACATTGACCTCTTCCTAGTACCAGCTCAATATGTTTGAAATTTTGTCTAGCGATATTTGTCAATATATACAATCATCTTCAGCTAACTCGTTAAGTATCTTCTAAATATAGAGGCAAAATATTGACAAGAATGAATTTTCATAATTAATCTACTAATATGTTGATGTATAATAGAAAATCTATATGTTGATGTGGTTGAATTGAAAATAAACACGAAATACCAATTTTATCATAAATAGTAATAAGTAATTAAAATCTCTAGATAATTTGCTCTGAGTTTGAAGGGAAAAGAAAATGAATTTATTGAAAATAAAAGATACAGTTGAATTAAAACTAATGACAAAAAAAATGCATTATCATAAATAATAATCAATACGTGTTCGTTTAATATTGTTGCATCTGTACATCATCTTAGGATTTTTCTAGAAACTTTTTTAGGTTATTGATGTCAAGGTAAGAAAATATATATTTAGAATTTTATATTTAAACAATTTATCTATAATCTATTTTTACTAAAAAAAATTATTTTTAATCTAATTTCATAACTATATATGTGTATATGTCAACAACCATAATTATTTTATTCATGTGGCAGTGGTTTATTTCAATATTTGCATGATGATTGAAAAGAGTATCAAAACAAAAAGAAGAGTTAAAAGGTTGTGACTATTCATGAAAAAAAATTCAAGAGTTGCAACAATTAGTAACCAAACAAACTCAAAATATATCCATGATAAAACTCAAAGATGCAATCGTTTCGCACAAATTGATTTAATATCTTTTTTTATAAGAAGTTTGTATTTGGATTATAACCATTTGGAAGGAAGATTTACAGGGCATCACTTGAAGGCAATATGGCTCGTTATGATGTGCGTGTGACCGATTTTCATAATTGAAACTTTTTAAGTTTTTAAAATCTTTTCACTTCGTTTTGGCTTTCTTTTTTATGTAGCACGTCACTTATCTTCACAATTGCTAGTCAAGCGGAATAAAAAATAACTATTTGCATGAAATGATATTTACCATAAATGTTGATACAAGTTGGATAGAGTTGGCTCTATGGAGTTTAGAATTTCAATAATAATTGCAAAAATGACATCATTTCAAGTTTAAAATAGGTATCTTGGCTTTACCCAAATGAATTCACAGAAATGAGAATAAGGTGGATATCAATAATATCTACTAAAATACTTTAATGAAGACACTTAACAAAAAAAACCCCGCAATAAAGAAATACCTAAATACTTACCACAGTTGGAATTTAGATTTCTAATAAATTGATTGTGCCTAATTTGAATGCTCAATTATTGTAATTCGATTTTTTCAATTAATTTTAATTCCAAGGTTTCACTTATTTATTTTGGAGGGGGGACATTTTTAAAATTTTAATCGACAAATATGTAAGTTTTTTATGATGGTAATTAATAGCCCATGATTTCAATATATGTTTGTGGTCTAACCCAAAATGTTTGTCTATGGAGGACGCATTACTCCCTTCCCCTCCCTCCCCGACTACCACCAAACCCTCACCCCAAGCAGATTGAGGCCTAAACGTCATAAACTACTAAAAAATAAGCTAGAGAAATGGAAGGAGGGAATAAGCATTTCTTAGATCGAGGTAAATGTATGATTATGTATTTAAGAATGGACTGGAAAATGGTGCATAAATGGAATTGTAATTTCTTTATTTGGGCTTGTCTGGTATCTTAATGAGATAGGAAAATTCAAGACTCTTCATTGAATTTTATCTTCACTCATTTTCGTAAATGCAAGCTGGAAAAGTGAGATAAGTATACTAATGGTGCCATAAGTTGTGTACAGCGCTCACTTTGGTGTTCAAAGTTTCCGTCAGATCACTTAAGTGCCAAAAAATTTGAAAAACGCTCACTTTGGTGCTAACTCCGATCCGGTTGGCCGGAAATCCGACGTGACACTTTTTTATTAATTTTTTAAGCTGATGTGGCTCACCGGAGAACACAGTCAGCATCCTAACACCAAAATGACGCCGTTTGGTGTCTCCCCCAATTCAAAACCCTAATCTCCGGCCGTCGCCGTCCTCGACGGTCCTTGCGCTCGGCGGCCACGGCTTTGACCCTGACCTCGACCCCAACCTCGACGATGGCCACTCAATGGCAGCGGCTCCGACCTTGACCCCGACCTCGACCTTGACCCTAACGATGGCCACTCGGCGGCCGCAGCTCCGACCTCGACCCCGACCACGACCCCGACCGCGACGATGGTCACTCGACGGCCGTAGCTCAGACCCCGACCCTGACTCCGACGATGGCCACTTGACGGCCGCAGCTTCGCCCCCGACCCCGACCTCGATGATGGCCACTCGGCGGCCGCAGCTTCGACCCCGACCCCGACCCCAACCCTGACGACGGCCACTCGGCGGCCAAGTCGAAACCCTAATTTCAATCCTTAATGAGTTAAACGGTGTCGTTTTTGTGAGGCCATCCATGTAGGACGGCAAAACAACGTCGTTTAAGGCCTTGTCGATTTAAAAAAAAAAAAGCCACGTAATTATTTTGGCCGGAATCTTTCATCGTTGGCACAAAAGTGAGTGTTTTTCCTCCGATTTGGCACTTAAATGATCCGACGGAAACTTGTGGCACCAAAGTGAGCGCCGTACACAACTTATGGCACCATTAGTGTACTTATCCCCTGGAAAAGTATTTGTTAATGGATCCACTTGGTTTGAAGAGGCAGAAAGAAATAAAAGTCCGCTTGGGATTAAGGATGGTGGGACGGATGTAATGGTATCTAACAAATTTCAAACTGTTATATGAATATTTCCAATAAGAACACAGACCACTAGAAAACCACCAAAAATTTGTGCCCTCGTTTGCTCGCTCCCTCCCCCCTCCCTCCCCAACCACCACCAAACCCTCACCCCAAGCGGATTTGGGCCTTCGGTCATGAAAGATCATAAACTATTAGAAAATAAGCTAGGGAAATGGAATGAGGGAATTAGCATTTCTTAGGTCAGGGTAATGTATGTTTATGTATTTAAGAATAGACTAGAAAATGGTGTAGAAATGGGATTGCAATTTCTTTATTTAGGCTTGTTCGGCAGCTTAATGAAATAGGAAAAATTCAAGACTCTTCCTTGAATTTTATCTTCACTTGTTTTCGTAAATGCAAGCTGCAAAAGTATTTGTTAATGGATCTATTTTATTTGAAGAAGCAGAAAGAAATAAAAGTCTGCTTGGGATTAAGGATAGTGGGACGGATATAATGGTATTAAACAAATTTCAAATTATTATATGAATATTTCCAAGAATAACACAAACCACCAGAAAACCACAAAAAATTTGTGCCCTCGCTCGCTCGCTCGCTCCCCCCTCCCTCCTCGACTACCACCAAACCCTCACCCCAAGCGGATTGGGGCCTCCGGTCATGAAAGGTTATAAACTACTAGAAAATAGGGCAGGGAAATGGAATGAGGGAATAGGCATTTCTTAAGTGATGGTAGATGTATACTTATGTATTTAAGAATGGACTGGAAAGTGTTGTAGAGGGATTGCCATTTCTTTATTTGGGCTTGTTCGGCAGCTTAATGAGATAGGAAAATTCAAGACTCTTCATTGAATTTTATCTTCACTCGTTTTTGTAAATGCAAGCTGTAAAAGTATTTGTTAATGGATCAACTTGATTTGAAGAGGTAGAAAGAAATAAAAGTCTGCTTGGGATTAAGGGTAGTGGGACGGATGTAATGATATCCAACAAATTATGTCGATGACATACTTATTATGGAAAATGATGATGTTGCAATTCGAAAGCTCAAGAAATATTTACATATGACCTTCCATATTAAGCATTTGGGACCTCCTAAATACTTTTCCGGTATTGAAATAGCCTGATCCAATGAGGGAATTTGTCTCAGTCAACAAAAATTCATTCTGAAAATCATATCAGATGTAGAATTATTGGGATGCAACCTAATTGCTATGCCTATTGAGCAGAATGTCAAATTGACAACACATGAATATGATGCAAACTCTCATTCTCCAAATGAGGATCTACTGTTAAAGGAACCATTAGGATATCCGTGATTCGTTGGAAAATTAATTTATCTCACCATGACCAAGCCTGATATATGTTATGATATACAAATACTCAATCAGTTTATGCATAACCCAAAGCAATCACATATGAATGTAGCACTGAAGGTTGTGAAGTATTTAAAAGGATGTCTAGGATTTGGAATTCTATTATCCCGTGATTGCAACATGAAGATGACGGCCTATTGTGACACATATTACGCCACTTGTCCAATGACAAGAAGATCCATTGTTGGCTTTCGCATCAAGTTAGGAAAGTCTTTGATTTCATAGAAGATGAAGAAGTAATCAACAGTTTCATTGTCATCACCTAAATCAGAATATTGAGCCATGGTGATTGTGAGATAATTTGGAAACAGGGATTACTTTCAGATCTAGGTGTACAAATCAACGGCGCAAGTGAATTATTTTGTGATAATGATGATGCATTTAAATTGGCGGCAAATCTAGTTTTTCATGAGAGAATAAAGCAAATTAAGGTTGATTGCCATTTTACTTTAGAGAAAATTCGGGAAGGGATTGTTGTTACTTGAGGAATTAAAACTATGGAATAGCCTGCAGATATTTTCACTAAGTTGCTATGGTAGAGACAACATAGGTATCTATTGACCTTCGATATTTACAATGTGCCGGCTTGAGGGGGAGTGTTGGAGAAAGGATTTGATTTGGTCTGAAGATTGATTCCCAATCCAGATTCCAATCCTGTGATTGATTCAGCAAATCGTGGATGTGATCGTTTTAGGAAAGATAATATTGTATAAATTCCTTTTGATTCATTGATTATACTACAAATACAACCATATTCTTGTACATTGGATAGATAAGAAATGCAGAATAAAAAATTTTCTCTTCACACCTTTACATCTCGTCATTATTAAAATCATCTTGCTCCTTGGTGTAGGTAACATTTATACAATCTTCTTCTTGTGGAATTAAGTTAATGTTTCTAAATGCGTACATTTAACACACCCACAAATTAGTTATCCATATAATGATGAATATATTATTTATTCATTTGTTTATACTTGGTGCTTAATTATGGTGCAAATAAGTGTCTTTTAAATTTCTTCAGCTTTGACTTGTAACAAATACAATCTCTCTTGCAAAATCAGGACCAACTGTTACTGATGTCACGAAGCGATGCTCTCGCTCTTTGGCACCGGTAACATTACTTGGGTCTTCTCATTGTGAAATTGTTTTAACATTTCTAAATGCAAACATTTAATATGCCCACAAATTGGGTATTGAAAGTACAGTGTTTTGGTGCATGGTTTTTTTTTTTTTTTGATCAGTCCTACTCTATTCCTACTCTACACCCACTCTCAAACTTTTGCCCTGCCTCTTGCAGGGCGTGGGAGTCGAAACCCACTCCTGAAACTTACGCGTCCCTACCCCATCCCCCCCTAAAAATGTTGGGATTTGAACCCCTCACCTCCCTTTTCCATGTTAGAAGGGTGGCCACTGGGCCGAATCCCAGTGGTTTTTTTGGTGCATGGTTGTGAAATTCATTTTGGGAGCCCCATGCATGATGATGTTGCTAATATGTAAAGGGAGGAGAAGACGCTTAGCAATGGATCAAAATGTTAAAGAATTTTTGCAATCCAACAATAACTTCTTGCCGATAAGGTACTCTTATTCGAACATCAAGAAAATCACGAGAGGCCTTAAGGACAAATTAGGCAAGGGAGGGTATGGTTCTATGTTTAGAGGAAGACTTCGGAGTGGCCACAAGGTGACAATCAAGATTCTGAAGAAGGGAAAAGCGAATGGGCAAGACTTCATCAGTGAAGTGGCCATCATAGGAAGAATTCATTATGGTAATGTGGTCGGACTAATCGGTTTTTGCTTTGAAGGTTTGAAACAAGCTTTTGTCTACAATTTCATGCACAATGGGTCCTTGGATAAGCACATTTTCTCACGATGAGAGGGGACTTCTTTTGATGGCAAAGAAGTGTATGAGATTGCTCTTGGAGTGACTAGAGAGATCGGGTATCTTCATCGATGATGCGGCGTGCAAATCCTACACTTTGATATTAAGTCTCATAACATTCTTCTTGACAATGATTTCACCCATTCACCCCAAAAGTTTCCAACTTTGGGCTCACTAGATTGTATCCTACAAACTACAATACTATCTCTTTGACTGTCGCGAGAGGAACCCTGGGATATACGGCTCCGGAGTTAGTCTTCAAGAACCTTGGGTGCATCTTGTACAAAGCCGATGTCTACAGTTTCGGCAAATTGTTGATGGAGATGGCCAGTGGGAGGAAGAGTGTGGATGTGATTGTAGAGTGTTCTAGTAAGATTTACTTCCCTTTATGGGTTCATGACCAACTTAGTGAAGGAACAAACATTCTGGCAAAGGAAGCAAGTGAGGGGGATTGGAGAATAGTAAAGAAGATGATAATAGTTGCTCTTTGGTGCATAAAATTGAATCCTAATGAACCTCCTTCGATGCACAAAGTCTTGCAAATGCTCAAAGGAGAAGTAGATGATCTACAAATTCCTCCCAAGCCACTCTTTTATCCAACAAAAATGTCAACAGGGGATTATGGAACTTGGACTAACAATGGCAAAGATACTATATCCACTTCATTGACTAGTGAAATAACTTACGAAGATTATCATTTTGAGCATACTAGTACTAGTACTACACAAGTATAGTCACATATCAAAACAATTCAAACCCCGTTGACAGAGTAAAACGTGGTATTGATGATGTTTCGCATGTGGCTCCCCTTTCTTGGCCATCATCATATTGTATATGTTTATGACCTTTTTTTTAATCTTAATCATGCCCATATCATCCTTTAGCATTGTTGGTTGAAGATGCCATTTGTTATAATGTGGACTTTCATATCCAACAGAAAATCTAGTGACGACTTTCGGCATAGTGCTATGAGGTGCGAGTTTGGGTTCCAAAGATGATCTCTCCTTGAATAACAATAATACATGAGATTAATTAATTTTTTATTATATTTATTAGGCTAATCACTAGGAGGTGGGGAGTTTAATTCCCCACATTTTCGAGGGTTGGGGAGGAGGCACGTGAGTGAAGGAGTAAAGTTTCATAACCTACGCATAGCACACAAACGCAATGACTTGTATATATATATATAGAATCAAACAAAAGGAAAAATATTGGGAGATATAACAAGATGATCTCTCTCTAGATAACAATAATACATGAGATTAATTAAATTCTTATTTTATTTGTTAGGTTGCTAAAGTTATTTTAGTGGTAAATGTGCACTTAGAAAATGGTAATAATTTTCCTTTTAAGATTCGTTGTCTAAGGCTATTACATTAGGAGGAAATCTTACTTGAGAGAGAGAGAGAGAGACATGCCATCTTTATTAAAACTTGGTTTGAGTATCCTACTTGATTTTAAATTCATGTCGAATGTAAACAAGTATTTTCATGTTTAGTTTTCAAGTGCGTGTTAACTGTTCCAAACACTTCCTTCTATACATCAAATCGAGTGAAATACAAATATGCGAGAGCAAACAAAATCCCACTTTGAGAACGGATCTGAAATTTTACAATTTTTGCGAATTTAATTTCACCATTTTTAAGAGTGACTTTTGTTTTAGCTAGTAAGTGTGCACCTTGACTTGAAGCCCAATAATCATTATGGATTTCACGTGAGTATTGGATTAATTTGCATTTTTCTGATTAAGAAGTGAGGAGAAAGGAATCGAACCGTGCGTTTGCATCATTTACAGTTTTACTGCTGTTTTCTTTCTTGGCCGAAATACAATATTTCTGTTTTCGGGTCTCCAGAGATTCCGAACGACAACTTTTAGATAACAGGTCCCTTAATTCGGGATACAGGGCGAAATGACAAAAAGTCCAGGGGACCAAATCCGAAATAACAGAAAGGTCGCGTCCTCGGATGCAAAAAAGTCGCCTCGCTTTCCGCTATTTGCTTCCTTCCAGAAGTCTCTCCTTGCTTTAGCGTGGGAGGCCGCTTCTAGACTAAAACGCTCAAACGCATTCAACCGTTGATTCGAAAATCAAGCAACTGAAAAAAAAAAAACAAAAAAAAACCGTCACATTCTAATTCTGATTCTAATTCTGATTCTCGTTTATTGTTCTCTCTCGCGGTCTTATCGAGATCTCTTGCTGTTTTCCATCTCCTCTCTCTTTTCTCTCGTGCTGAGTTTCTCGAATCGCAGTCCCGATTGGAGGCGAAGACGAAGAAGACGACGGCGAAGAAGGCGATTGGCGGCGGAGGTGAATCGGAGGCGATCCGTTGCGGCACCTGTGTGGTGGGGACGCCGGTGGAGCCCCGAGCGCACCCCGCGAACCAGCACGCCGCCACGTGGGTCGCCGGCGAGGCCCGCGGCGGTCCCGCCAGCTTCCACTCCAGCTACATGCGCGCCACCCCGAGCGGCTCGGCCTACGGCTACGCCAACCTCAACCAGAGCGGCGGCGGCGGCGGCCAGGGCGGCGAGAACCCGTACGTCCACGTCGCTCCGCTGAATGCCCCCGCGCCGTCCGGCAGGAGTGAGTACTATCGAGGCGCATGCTTCGCGTTGGGAGTTAGTGATTGGTGATTGTAGGCCTTTGAGAAATGGTTCCGATGAGGCTAACGCTTTCGCCGGTGTTTGCAGGTCCGATGGACAGGATAGGCGGCGCGTTGAACCGGTGTGGGAAGAGGTTCGAAGACGCTACGCGAAAAGCAGAGACGCTCGCGGACAATGTCTGGCATCACCGTAAGTTGTCTCTACAATTTTTGCTCGCAATATATGTATGTGTAAGCAGTTAGGAACATTTTGGATTTGCTCGTGGACACGTACCTGATTGCTTGCTTGCATATATATATATATATATTATTCTCTGTTTCTGCAACGTACGCGAATGCTATGGATGAAAATATTCAATCCATAGAGTTTGGCACCATGTATTTCATTGACGTCGTTTGGGAATCAGTTCGATTTCAATCACCACATGGGAACTAACATACATGCTTCATAATCTGTGTATTAAATCCGCCGATTAGCTGTTGAGTGGATCAAGTCCTTTGATTATTTTTCTAGGGGAGATTGAACTCTTATGTGCAGTGCTATCTTCAGCGCTTATTGTTTTGCTAATCTATGTCGATTCCTTCTTACAACAAATTGCCGAATGTGTGACATGGCACTTCTGTGGAGGACATACTTTGTTTTCCATAATTTTCAAAAGCCATCCAGACCCATCGGGCTCTTTGCATGACTGAACGTTGGACTAGATAAATGATCACCTCTTGGTCTTCGCCTTTTTCCTGTAAAGAAGAAAAATTAGCTTTGTCCTGTAATAGAAAGCACTGCAGCAGCTGGATAAGCTTGGTTTTGGCATGTTGTCTGTTCTTTAGTTCATTTGTGACTTGTGAGAGACAAAGCCCGTAATTTCTTTGATTCTTGTCTCCTCACGGTTTTCAATCGATGGAATTGTGATGTTAAGAACTCTATTTATGCCTGACCTCGACCAATTTGTAATTGTGCTATGTTTGCGTGAAACAGTAAGAACCAACCCTAGCATCACAGACGCAGCAATGGCTCGACTGGCTCAGGGGACAAAAGTGCTTGCAGAGGGGGACAGGATAAGGTATTTCAGCAGAAGTTTGAGATTCTGCCAGGAGAGAAGCTCCTGAAGGCATATGCTTGCTATCTATCCACTTCCTCTGGGCCTGTCATTGGGACACTGTATTTGTCAAACAAGAGACTGGCCTTCTGCAGTGATAACCCTCTTTGCCAATACTCTCCCTCAGTACAGCAACAGTGGATGTATTATAAGGTAACCTTTCCAATCTTCCTGTAATTGCATTATTTACTCTAGGATTGCCATTTCAAATTGGTAAGCACTGAACTTTTGTCTGAATCATGATAAGTTTTTAATGCATTACAAATTCATAGCCTGAGTTATGATTTTCGTTTCCCCTCTTGTGACTGGCCTGAGTTGTCATTGTCGTTGCCCCTCTTTGGAGAACCTTCATTGGAAAGGACCTTCATTTTACTCATTGACTGTATTACTTCACTGAAACTTGGATAATTCTTTTCGTCATTTTATTCTTATTTAAGCATGAAGTATCTGAATGTAGTGAAACATACCCAGGAAAAATTTGTCAAGCTCTGCTGAGCTTCACTCTCCAACCATCAGTTCTTAACATGCTTTCATCCTGATTGATTTCGTAGGTGGTTCTGCTGCTCAATCAGTTGAGCACTGTTAGTCCTTCTTCAAACAGGTTGAATCCTACTGAAAAGTACATCCAGGTTGTCACGAGAGATGGTTATGAATTCTGGTTCATGGGTTTTATATCGTATGACAAGGCTCTCAAGAACATAAATGAGGCTTTACAGCACTATCATGACAATAACATGGCTAGAAGTATACTAGTACAATAACTCACCTGACTGAGGAAGAGATTGACTGTACTTGAATAATTTGGATGTGTGTCCGACTGCTATGGATACTTGATTTCTAATGTTTTACTTTGTAATGTAAAATAAAATAAGATAAAGCTTTCATAGTCCCAAAAAGGATCACTAGGGCTTTCTTCATTATTGCTCTTGTTAGATAAGCCCGAATGAATACAGCCAGTCATTTCAGATGCCCATATTTGCCAATGGGCTGAGATATGTGGTGAGTGACCAATGCATGGCATTGGAAGGTTCTTGTTTTAGTTTTATTTTCGCTTTGATTTGTAGATAGTCACATGTTGAATAACTGGCTGTTGTATGCAATCTTTCGTGGTCCCAGAAAGGATCGCTAGGGCTTTCTTCAGTACTGCTCTTGTAAGATACCACGTGAATGACTATGGCCAGTCATTTCAGATACCCATATTTGCCCAATGGGCTGTGATGTGGTGAGTGACCAATGCATGGCATTGGAAGCTTCTTGTTTGTGTCATTTTTGCATTGGTTTATAGATAGTCACATGATGTGTCCATTGGCTGTTGTGTGCGATCTTTCTTGGCCTGTAGAAACGGAACTTCGAGAGTAACATTTCCTTTTAAAACAGTTGCAGCAGGTAACTATATTCTATGAAGCAGCTATCGGAGCTTGTTTCTTCTTTTTTCCCTTTAATAATTGCGTTCTTCAGTTTTGGAAGCTGGCTTCTGATAGCACTCTAGCTAATAAATACAATTATAATCTGAATCACGTTTTACTACAGATGCTTAACCCGACGTGATCTAATTCTTGAAAGGGAAGCATTCTATTGCAGCGAACTTCTATTTACTTCGGCAACGACTGCGGCCTACCACTAGTCATCTTTAATTGCTAGGCTAACGACCCTTGGTTACAAAGTCGCATAGGAAACTATACTCTATGCAGGAGATGAGGATCTAACTGACACTTTCCAATCATTTTGCCGACAAACTGAGAAGGGAATGTGTACTTTGGTGCTTTTCACGTGGCAACGAGCAACCAAAATGTCGAAAGCTTTTCGAGAAATAATTATCCAAAAAGTCTTAAATTTATCATGAGTTTGTAAATTTAGTTGTAAATTTTTCATTTTTGACATTTTAGTTTATATCTTATGATTAGTCAATTTAAGGCTCGGAATGCCAAAAGAGAATAGAAAAATGAAGTAGAAAGCTCAATGCTCAATTGCTCATCCCCTGGATGGTTGTTTGCTAATAGTTTAGCCTTAAAAAAATAAAAAATAAAAATATATAAGACGTCTTTTGCTTATGGCTATCATTCCACATAAGAACCTTTCTATATCTATGTTTTCTTTGGCGTGTTCCAGATGATCTAAGCTCTGTTCAACGTAGACTTGTCCTTACGTGCTCTCTAAGCATCACCGTGAAGGCATGGAAATGTCTCTGCAACTGATAACGCTTTTTGTTTCATATCTGCTTATTTTATCAGCTAGATCATATAATCCTCTTTCTACCAAACTTTTTGTGATGCTATTTTGACCAACAAAAGATGGTAAGAATTAATCTCCTTACTTTAATTTGGTTCTTTCTTGGATATATCATTTCATTTGTTGCTTCAGACTTGAAAGCCAATGATGCCCCCAGCAAACCATTAAACGAAGACTTCACCCACTGTATATTACTTCAGGAAACTTAAATTCTCTCCTCTTATTTGCTGGACCTAAAAGAACATGCCAATGGCAATTTCGACATTGCTGAACAACCATGCCGTCACGAGTATACTTACAAGAGAAATATATGAACAGTACTTACAAAAAAAAATAGTATGGTCACCTACTACATGGGAAAGTAGGACAACCAAAATCGGTTGCACAAAACATAATTACAATGACGCTGCGCTCATGTTAAGAGCAACCAAGGATGCGTAGAAACCGTCTAGAGTCGTGCTTTCCTTTCTCAACGATCACTCCATTTTTTACCACCACAATCACGTCTACATTTTTAATGGTTGATAATCTATGCGCCACTATAACTGTAGTTCTATTGACCATGACTTTGTCTAATGCATCTTGAACCACTCTTTCACATTCAGCATCCAATGCACTCAGTTATATAAGTGAAGTTCCCATCGTTTAAACTGGATATTTATATCAGATCAACCGGGTAGGATTGGCTTTCTTTTGAGACATGCCATGCAAAAAAATTCGTGCTTTAGTACCTCTCTCTACTATCTTTCCTTGATGAATGACAGCGATCATATCAGCGTTCCTGACGGGGCTCAGACGGTGTGCTACAATAATAGTGGTTCGATATCCTGTCCAATGCCTCTTGTACTATCCTCTCTGATTCTGCATCTAGTGCGCTGGTGGCCTCGTCTAAAAGCAAAATCCTAGGATCTTTTAGAATTGCTCTGGGAATGGCAACTCTTTGCTTCTGTCCTCCAGAGAGCTGAGTACTGTGCTCACCGACCCTTGTGTCCAGTCCCTTGATGCAAAGATGCAAAAAAGTTTAAACTCACAATTCTATTAATCTCACTCGACTTAGAGGTAAATTAATTAAACTAAACGTCTCTAGACCTTGGGCAATTTATCAATGAATTTAGCAGCGTCGGCTACTTCCGCAGCTGCTCTTATCTCTTCGATGGTCGCGTTCTCTTTTCCATACGCAATATTATCCTTAATGCTCGACGCAAACAAGAAGGGTTCCTGGCTCACGAGGCCGATCTTGCCGCGTATCCATCTAAGCTGAAATTCCTTTAGATTTATGCCATCGATGAGCACTTCACCCGCTTGTGGATCATAAAACCTCTCTATAAGACTGATCATGGTGGATTTTCCGCTTCCACTTTGTCCAACCAAAGCGGCAGTTGTCCCACTTGGTACATAAAGAGAGAATCCGTTGAATATCAGCTCATCTGGTCTGGCTGGGTAGCTGAAGTAAACATCCTTAAGTTCTATGTCTCCATGAATTTCATCTATCGGGCTTCCTGTTGATGGTCTCAAACATCTCAAATGCTGCGGCTTGACCAGAAGCAAATGCGGACATGCATGGAGAAGCCTATCCTAAGGACCTAAGAAGTAAGCCAAACCCATTCATTTATTATGGGTCTGCTCTGGCACAAACACAATAAAGCTGGTTACAATTGATTTATGTCTAATCTCCCTTTGATGCAAATATTCAATCTCTTGCATGGTTTTTAAAATAATCAATTATTAGCTTTTCCTTCCAAAAAATAACATGTATCTTTAACTCATCAATGTATACGAGCAGTTAAAGTTGAATGAAGTCCAAAGTACAACTAACATTGAACTAGCTAAGACAGCGATGATGACATTAAGTACTTCACCCCCAGTATATCCTTTTTCCAGAATCATCTTTCCTCCGAACCATATTGCCAATGAGTAACTGCAGAAGAGGATCATGAAGACTGTGCCAAGAACCAATCCAGCCTCCATGCCTTCGTGAACTCCTGATTTATATGCATTCTCAAGGAACTTGTCGTAAGTGGCTATTGCCAGCTTCCCCCTAATAAAAGATGCCACCTAATTGCACCAAGTGACAGCCATCATCTCAGAGACAAAATTATAAACCAATAGGCTCTATATATTTAATGGACTTACGGTTCTAATTGATCCAATTGTTTGTTCAACAACATTTGCTGCTTTTGCATAAGCACTTTGTCCCCGTGATGCCATCTTGGCTATGATCAACACTTTCCCTTGACCAACTTTTCTCTGTTTTATGATGATACGAAATGGTATAGTTTTTCTTTGCATTGCTTATTGTAGCGAAGCAACCCTTGGAAAGTTATTTTGATTTGTACAAGGTTATGGTATGTATGTTTATATCTTATAATATGAGGGTTGAAGCAGAGAGTGCAATGTGATGAATTTAGTCAAGAACTTGAATGATTGGCTGCTTTGCAAATTACATGAGTTTTTCTACTTTATCTAATACCAAATTGTTATTGTTATTTCTTGTTCTCCAGGGTTTTTGAGTTGTGAACAAAGATGTAGACGTCTTGTCTCAAGTAAGGCCATTAAATTTCTCTCCCTACTAATTATTAATTATTTTATTTTTAATTTGAAAATTTTATTTTGATTAATAACTACAAGCTAAATTATTTTGAATTAATTTTTTTGGGTAAATTTAAGAAGACTAAACATGTCCATGCCCAAATGTTCTAAGTTCCTTTCCTTTTATAAAACTCATGTTTTTTTTTTTTTTATTATTTTGATTAAAACTAAACTAAATTCTCTCCCCAATAATTATTTTTTTTTATTTGATGAATGTAAATTATTTTGAATTAATTATTTTGGGTAAATTTAAGTCATGACGTGCCTTCGATGATAAGAAATGGTATAGTTTTTCTTTGCATTGCTACCCTTAGAAAGTTATTTTGATTTGTACAAGGTTATGGTATTTATGGTATGTATGTTTATATCTTATAATGTGAGAGTTTTGTGATGAATTTAGTCAAGAATATGAGTTCTACTTTTCCCTCTTGCCCTCTTGCTTCAGGTGGTCTAGCATTCATCTAATATTTTATTTCTTGTTCTCCAAGGTTTTTGAGTTGTGAACAAAGATGTAGATGTCACGGCCCGAAAGACAGCATGTCCAAAAGGCTTCCATGGGCCGGCCGTGACACGATTATGGACTCAACAACCCTCGGCTTATCCCCGTCACTTAGGGTTTTTCTCGGGTCTTCTAGAATAATTCTAGAATAGTTGGTAGTTGGGGAGATTCAATCTCTACCGTTAGATCTGAGGGAGATCTACGGATACGGTTTGCCTTGTATTTGTATATAAAGGGTCCTCCCCTTCATTCTAAACCATCTCATTCACGAGTAATAGAAAATCCATCGCTTCTCCCTCTAAAGAGTTTCTAAAGAGTTTCTCTTTCTATAATCCTTGTGAATGTGAGGACCCCTTTCATTGTAAAGCATCTCATTCACGAGTAATAGAAAATCCAGAGTTTCTCTCTCTAAAGAGTTTCTCTCTCTATGATCCTTCGATCCTTGTGAGTGAGTGTGATTAAGGATGACTTGGGAGAAATTCCTAAGGTTGCATGGATAAAGGGAACGCTAGCTAGATTGATCGGCCGTGACATACACGTCTTGTCTCAGGTAAGGCCATTAAATTTCTCTCCCTACTAATTATTAATTATTTTATTTTTTATTTGAAGAATTTATTTTGATTAATAACTACAAGCTAAATTATTTTGAATTAATTTTTTTGGGTAAATTTAAAAAGACTAAACATGTCCATGCCCAAATGTTCTAAGTTCCTTTCCTTTCATAAAACTCAAGTTTTTTTATATTTATTTTAATTAAAACTAAACTAAATTCTCTCCTAATAATTATTAATTTTTTTTATTTGATGAATGTAAATTATTATGAATTAATTTTTTTGGGTAAATTTAAGTCATGCCGTGCCCTTCTAATGATAAGAAATGGTATAGCTTTTCTTTGCATTGATACCCTTGGAAAGTTATTTTGATTTGTACATGGTATGTATGTTTATATCTTATAATGTGAGGATTTTGTGATGAATTTAGTCAAGAACTTGAATAATAAAGCAAATTACATGAGTTCTTCTACTTTTCCCTCTTGCCCTCTTGCTTCAGGTGGTCTAGCATTCATCTAATATTTTATTTCTCGTTCTCCAGGGTTTTCTTGTGAACAAAGATGTAGACGTCTTGTCTTAGGTAAGGTCATTAAATTTCTCTCCCTACTAATTATTAATTATTTTATTTGAAGAATTTATTTTGATTAATAACTATAAGCTAAATTATTTTGAATTAATTATTTTGGGTAAATTTAAGAAGACTAAACATGTCCATGATTTCCATAATTCAAAAACTCTTTGAATTAATTTTTTTTGGGTAAATTTAAGTCATATCGTACCCAATGTTCTAAGTAGAGCACCCTCTACAATCCTGCCATGTGGGCTCTGCCCATAATGGCAAGTATAGAACTATGTTTTGTGGCGGCTTCCATGATAATATCAAACATGAATCTGTAATGGATGAATTTGTATTAATAATATTATGGCATATTATGAAGACATTGGGGACAGACATAGCCTAGATCAATGCACACACGGAAATTCATTGTAACTTTGGCAGAGGTATCAAAAGAAGCTCAAATTTTATGAATATCACATCAGGTCACAGACAAGATATTATCGAACATGAATCTGTATAATTTATTAATAATGTATGAATAATGCACACAAGCAACTCACTTGTTTCTTTTCTCCACCAAAATCTTTTATGAGGAGGGAAAGTGTTGTAAATTTTTAGTGATAATCTGGGATTGGTTGTCGGTGGGTGACACATTCGGATCATTCGGATCCGGAATCTCGATGTTAAATTGCTGGCACAAGTAATGGAAGAGGGACTTCTCATGTTGTGTCATGTGCATGTATATATTGTTTATTATGTCCTGAAATTAAGAAAAAGATAAGAAAGATTAGAATAGGAAACAATAACAAGACGGGCACAATTGTTGATGGAGACTACCTTCTGGGACATGTCTCCCATTATAATCTTGGCGTCATATTTTTGCCCTCCTTAACCGCCATGGAAAATTCAGAATCCGGATTATTAAGTACAGCTTTTCTATCATCCAACAGCTCTAGGAATAGTGCAGTAGGTTTCTTATCATTAATAACCTCTTTCACCTCTAGTCTTGATCTCTGAAAAAGAAAATTTCAAGTATCAAGTAGCCTATTTGATGTTAGCAAATGTTTAGTATCAAGTAGCCTCACCTTAGCCTGGTGTTTTACACCTAACATAAACAGATTGGATCTGTTTATCTCATTATTCTCATTGTTCTTCATTAATAACTCAGTGGAAAATAACGGCTTGTGAGTAAGGAATTTAATACTCTCCATGAGCATCACCTGCATAAAGTAGCGCGACCCAACTCAAAAGTTTGTAAATGCAACTACAATCTACTGAGGCAAAAGCATAAGGTGCAAGGTGCAGTAAAAAAATCCATAAAGATAATAGAGTCACTAAGTCTATGGTGATCTAGGATGAATACTCTTCATAGTTTTAACAATTACATTGAGTCCAATCAATAAAGCATTGCCCACTACTCCAAGGAGTAGTCTCTTTGATATTCCCTAAGGAATGTATCTATCCAGCAGCTCAAAATTAGATACCAAAATCAGCACAATACAGCACAATACAGATAAAAATAATAATGCATACTTGTTTCCACTAGTCTTAAAGAGCCAAACGCGACCGAACACACAGTAGCCGAGGAGGGTAGCAGCCGAGGAGGTAGAGCGTAGAGCTCAGTAGGTAAATCATGTTCATCGTTGTTTCCTTCTCGAGCAATCCTCCTTGGCTGCTGTGTGTTCGGTCGCGTTTGGCTCTTTAAGACCAGTGGAAACAAGTATGCATTAGCATTTTTATCTGTATTGTGCTGTATTGTGCTGATTTTGGTATCTAATTGTGAGCTGCTGGGTAGATACATTCCTTAGGGAGTATCAAAGGGACTACTCCTTTCCTTGGAGTAGTGGGCAATGCCTTATTGATTGGACTCGATGTAATTGTTAAAACTATGAAGAGTATTCATCCTAGATCACCATAGACTTAGTGACTCTATTATCTTTATGGATTTTTTTACTGCACCTTGCACCTTATGCTTTTGCCTCAGTAGATTGTAGTTGCATTTACAGACTTTTGAGTTGGGTTGCGCTGCTTTATGCAGGTGATCCTCATGGAGAGTATTAAATTCCTTACTCACAAGCCGTTATTTTCCACTGAGTTATTAATGAAGAACAATGAGACTAATGAGATAAACAGATCCAATCTGTTTATGTTAGATGTAAAACACCAGGCTAAGGTGAGGCTACTTGATACTTGAAATTTTCTTTTTCAGAGATCAAGACTAGAGGTGAAAGAGGTTATTAATGATAAGAAACCTACTGCACTATTCCTAGAGCTGTTGGAGGATAGAAAAGTTGTACTTAACAATCTGGATTCTGAATTTTCCATGGCGGTCAAGGAGGGCAAAAAATATGACGCCAAGATTATATCTGAATTTTCCATGGCGGTCAAGGAGGGCAAAAAATATGACGCCAAGATTATAATGGGAGACATGTCCGAGAAGGTAGTCTCCATCAACAGTAAATTGTAAATTGTGCCCGTCTTGTTATTTGTAAATTGTGCCCGTCTTGTTATTGTTTCCTATTCTAATCTTTCTTATCTTTTTCTTAATTTCAGGACATAATGAACAATATATACATGCACATGACACAACATGAGAAGTCCCTCTTCCATTACTTATGCCAGCAATTTAACATCGAGATTCCAGATCCGAATGATCCGAATGTGTCACTCACCGACAACCAATCCTAGATTATCACTAAAAATTTACAACACTTTCCCTCCTCAGAAAAGATTTTGGTGGAGAAAAGAAACAAGTGAGTTGCTTGTGTGCATTACTCATACATTATTAATAGATTATATAGATTCATGTTCGATAATATCTTGTCTGTGACCTGATGTGATATTCATAAAATTTGAGCTTCGTTTGATACCTCTGCCAAAGTTACAATGAATTTCCGTGTGTGCATTGATCTAGGCTTAGATGTCTATCCCCATCTTCATCATATGCCATAATATTATTAATACAGATTCATCCATTACAGATTCATGTTCGATATTATCATGGAAGCCGCCACAAAACATAGTTCTATACTTACCATGTGGGCAGGGTGCTCTACTTAGAACATTGGGCACGGTATTACTTAAATTTACCCAAAAAAATTAATTCAAAGAGTTTTTGAATTATGGAAATCATGGACATATTTAGTCTTCTTAAATTTACCCAAAAAAATTAATTCAAAATAATTTAGCTTGTAGTTATTAATCAAAATAAATTCTTCAAATACAAAATAAAATAATTGATAATTAGTAGGGAGAGAAATTTAATGGCCTTACCTGAGACAAGACATGTATGTCACGGGCCGATCAATCTAGCTAGGTTCCCTTTACCCGTGCAACCTTAGGAATTTCTCCCAAGTCATCCTTACTCACACTCACTCACAAGGATCGAAGGATCATAGAGAGAAACTCTTTAGAGAGGAAAGCTCTGGATTTTCTATTACTCGTGAATGAGATGCTTTACAATAGAGAGAAACTCTTTAGAGAGAGAGAAACTCTTTAGAGGGAGAAGCGATGGATTTTATATTACTCGTGAATGAGATGGTTTAGAATGAAGGGGAGGACCCTTTATATACAAATACAAGGCAAACCGTATCCGTAGATCTCCCTTAGATCTAACGGTGGAGATTGAATCTCCCCAACTACCAACTATTCTAGAATTATTCTAGTAGACCCGAGAAACCCTTAGATCTAACGGTGGAGATTGAATCTCCCCAACTACCAACTATTCTAGAATTATTCTAGAAGACCCGAGAAAAACCCTAAGTGATGGGGATAAGCCGAGGGTCATTGAGTCCATAATTGTGTCACCATAATCGGGTCACGGCCGGCCCATGGAAACCTTTTGGACATGCTGTCTTTCGGGCCGTGACATCTACATCTTTGTTCACAACTCAAAAACCTTGGAGAACAAGAAATAAAATATTAGATGAATGCTAGACCACCTGAAGCAGAGGGCAAGAGGGAAAAGTAGAACTCATGTAATTTGCTTTATCATTCAAGTTCTTGACTAAATTCATCACAAAACCCTCACATTATAAGATATAAACATACATACCATAAATACCATAACCTTGTACAAATCAAAATAACTTTCTAAGGGTAGCAATGCAAAGAAAAACTATACCATTTCTTATCATCAGAAGGCACGTCGTGACTTAAATTTACCCAAAAAAATTAATTCAAAATAATTTACATTCATCAAATAAAAAAAATAATTATTGGGGAGAGAATTTAGTTTAGTTTTAATCATAATAATAAATAAAAAAAAAACATGAGTTTTATAAAAGGAAAGGAACTTAGAACATTTGGGCATGGACATGTTTAGTCTTCTTAAATTTACCCAAAAAAATTAATTCAAAATAATTTAGCTTGTAGTTATTAATCAAAATAAAATTTTCAAATTAAAAATAAAATAATTAATAATTAGTAGGGAGAGAAATTTAATGGCCTTACTTGAGACAAGACGTCTACATCTTTGTTCACAACTCAAAACCCCTGGAGAACAAGAAATAACAATAACAATTTGGTATTAGATAAAGTAGAAGAACTCATGTAATTTGCAAAGCAGCTAATCATTCAAGTTCTTGATGATTGTTTATGCAGCAAGTGTGTGCAGTTTATTGTACTTTCAATCGATAGAGGTCAGAAGGTTGCCTTTTGTTTGTTAGCTTCTGCTGTTTCTAAACTGATGGGATGAATGAGTTTGTAACGAATCAGTATAGCACTGTGCTCTAGGTGTGTATACCGAATGGAGGATGTTGGCTGGGGGCCGGATACTTTGGCTTTTCGGTTTGGACTTATATTTGAATAACAAGTTTTCCCAAAATCAAATCATGTGATGATTTTGCCCACCCCTATTGTTTTTTTCACTTTACTTATCTTGTGGGTCTAGATGAAACTGAAAATAATCTTTTTCTTTGCTCGTTTTACTCAGGTGTTTTACTCGTGTGAGGAAGGCGAAAATGCCTGTAGGACTATCTATGGTCCGTTCCGAGACGGTGAAGGATGAACTGGTCGTGGATGGAAATGACATGGAGCTTGTTTCCGGTTCTTACGCCCTCATAAACCAGGTAGGTCCTACTCATCATTTTTCGAAAAGCTCTTGCTGAGATTAAATTTCTGCTCGTCTTGAAACATAAATGCCATGTGAAGAACAAGGACATCAGGAGGTTCTTGGATGGTCTTTGATTGTTCCCAAAATTGATTTGGTGCTTTGAACACTTTCCCTTGACTAGCTTTTCTCTGTTTTCTGATGATAAGAAATGGTATAGTTTTTTTTTGTATTGCTTATTATACCGCATTGCTTATTGATTTCGATGGTCTGTTTATTGAAGTATTTATTCTCGCACCGGGATACTGAGATTTCTATCTGTGGTTAGAATGTAGTTCAAAAGTTGGAATCTTGCGGTGTCTGTTGGAAAGCATGGATGGAAATTCGAAGTGAAAAGGTCTTCTTTTTGAAGTAAAGTTCTGCATATGAATAGCTTCACTCCGTTAGGAGACCTAGAGATAGCTTGTGGGCTGTTCTATTCTGTTGGTCCTCTTGATGATTATTTATGCAGCAAGTGTGTGCAGTTTATTGTACTGTCAATCGATTGAGGTCAGAAGGTTGCTTTTTGTCTATTAGCTTCTGCTATTTCTAGACTGATGGGATGAATGAGTTTGTAACGAATCAGTATAGCATTGTGCTATAGGTGTGTGTACACCAAATGAAGGATGCTGGCTGGCGGCCGAATACTTTGGCTTTTCGGTTTGGACTTATATTCTGATAACAAGTTTTCCCAAAATCAAATCGTTTGATGATTTTGCCGACCCTAGTGTTTTTTTCACTTTTCTTATCTTTTGGGTCTACATGAAACTGAAAATAATCTTTTTTTTTGCTCGTTTTACACAGGTTTTTTACTCAGGTGAGGAAGGTGGAAATCCTTGTAGGGCTATCTGTGGTCCGTTCCAAGAAGGTGAAGGATGAACTGGTCGTGGATGGGAATGACATGGAGCTTGTTTCCGGGTCTTGCGCCCTCATAAACCAAGTACGTCCTACTCATCATTTTCCGAAAAGCTCTTGCTGAGATTAAATTTCTGCTCGTCTTGAAACAGAAATGCCATGTGAAGAACAAGGACATCAAGAAGTTCATGGATGGTCTTTGATTGTTCCCAAAATTGATTTGGTGCTTTGAACACTTTCCCTTGACTAGCTTTTCTCTGTTTTCTGATGATAAGAAATGGTATAGTTTTTCTTTGTATTGCTTATTATACCGCATTGCTTATTGATTTCGATGGTCTGTTGATTGAAGTATTTATTCTCGCACCGGGATACTGAGATTTCTATCTGTGGTTAGAATGTAGTTCAAAAGTTGGAATCTTGCGGTGTCTGTTGGAAAGCATGGATGGAAATTCGAAGTGAAAAGGTCTTTTTTTTTTTTTTTTTAAGTAAAGTTCTGCATATGAATAGCTTCACTCCGTTAGGAGACCTAGAGATAGCTTGTGGGCTGTTCTATTCTGTTGGTCCTCTTGATGATTATTTATGCAGCAAGTGTGTGCAGTTTATTGTACTTTCAATCGATTGAGGTCAGAAGGTTGCCTTTTGTGTGTTAGCTTCTGCTGTTTCTGGACTGATGGGATGAATGAGTTTGTAACAAATCAGTATAGAACTGTGCTATAGGTGTGTGTATACCGAATGACGGATGCTGGCTGGGGGCCAGATACTTTGGCTTTTCGGTTTGGACTTATATTTTGATAACAAGTTTTCCCAAAATCAAATCATTTGATGATTTTGCCGACCCCTAGTGTTTTTTTCACTTTTCTTATCTTTTGGGTCTAGATGAAATTGAAAATAATCTTTTTCTTTGCTCGATTTACTCAGGTGTTTTACTCAGGTGAGGAAGGCGGAAATCCTTGTAGGACTATCTGTGGTCCGTTCCGAGAAGGTGAAGGATGAACTGGTCGTGGATGGGAATGACATGGAGCTTTTTTCAGGGTCTTGCGCCCTCATAAACCAGGTACGTCCTACTCATCATTTTCCGAAAAGCTCTTGCTGAGATAAAATTTCTGCTCATCTTGAAACATAAATGCCATGTGAAGAACAAGGACATCAGGAGGTTCCTGGATGGTCTTTGATTGTTCCCAAAATTGATTTGGTGCTTTGAATGAGTAGCTTTTCTTTGTTTTCTGATGATAGGAAATGATATAGTTTTTCTTTGTATTGCTTATTGTACCGCATTGCTTATTGATTTCGATGGTCTGTTGATTGAAGTATTTATTCTCGCGCTGGGGTACTGAGATTTCTGTCTGTGGTTAGAATGTAGTTCAAAAGTTGGAATCTTGCGGTGTCTGTTGGAAAGCATGGATGGAAATTCGAAGTGAAAAGGTCTTTTTTCTGAAGTAAAGTTCTGCATATGAATAGCTTCACCCCGTTAGGAGACCTAGAGATAGCTTGTGGGCTGTTCTGTTCTGTTGGTCCTCTTGATGATTGTTTATGTAGCAAGTGTGTGCAGTTTATTGTACTTTCAATCGATTGAGGTCAGAAGGTTGCCTTTTCTCTGTTAGCTTCTAGTGTTTCTAGACTGATGGGATGAACAAGTTTGTAACGAATCAGTATAGCACTGTGCTATAGGTGTGCGTGTATACCTAATGGAGGATGCTGGCTGGGGGCCGGATACTTTGGCTTTTCGATTTGGACTTATATTCTAATAACAAGTTTTCCCAAAATCAAATCATGTGATGATTTTGCCCACCCCTATTGTTTTTTTCACTTTACTTATCTTGTGGGTCTAGATGAAACTGAAAATAATCTTTTTCTTTGCTCGTTTTACTCAAGTGTTTTACTCAGGTGAGGAAGGCGAAAATGCCTGTAGGACTATCTATGGTCCGTTCTGAGACGGTGAAGGATGAACTGGTTGTGGATGGGAATGACATGGAGCTTGTTTTAGGGTCTTGCGCCCTCATAAACCAGGTATGTCCTACTCATCATTTTCCGAAAAGCTCTTGCTGAGATTAAATTTATGCTCGTCTTGAAACATAAATGCCATGTGAAGAACAAGGACATCAGGAGGTTGCTGGATGGTCTTTGATTGTTCCCAAAACTGATTTGGTGCTTTGAACACTTTCCCTTGAGTAGCTTTTCTCTATTTTCTGATGATAAGAAATGGTATAGTTTTTCTTTGTATTGCTTATTATACTGCATTGCTTATTGATTTCGATGGTCTGTTGATTGAAGTATTTATTCTCGCATCGGGGTACTGAGATTTCTGTCTGTGGTTAGAATGTAGTTTAAAAATTGGAATCTTGCGGTGTCTGTTGGAAAGCATGGATGGAAATTCGAAGTGAAAAGGTCTTTTTTCTGAAGTAAAGTTCTGCATATGAATAGCTTCACGTGGTTAGGAGACCTAGAGATAGCTTGTGGGTTGTTTTGTTCTGTTGGTCCTCTTGATGATTGTTTGATGTGATTGTTTCTTTCATTTGTATGTACCTAGTTAACCATGTTTCTTAGATTAGGTTTATATTAGGACCTTGGAGAAGGTAGAGAAGGCGTGAAGATGGTGGAGGTGGAGGTCAATGTCCATTCCGATCATTATCATGTAATACTCATTTTCCCGACATATGTCTCGGGTTCCATTATATAAAACCCGAGGAGTTGCGGATTCTCTTTTTCTCTTTTAATTGTGATCTCTTTCATGTTTGATTGCATGATAGATTTCTTGTTTTTTTTTTTATTGTTTATTTTCCTTTGATTTTTTAGAATAGAATGAAAGTAATCCACAAGGCACGATCACTTAGAAACACAACATACTGTTTAGCGTAACCCAAGTCCAAGTCCCCAAGTCCCCGAACTATCTGTAGGAATGGAGGCAACACTCCAACCCCTAGTGGCAACTCCCATAACATGCCATGCCGATTAAACAAGAGGGAAAAACAACCTATTTTCAGTTTTATTTTAGGATCTTGGTGAATCCATTTATTTCTCAATAGCTTGCTGGTAGTTATTTCTCAAGTTAGCTTGCTGCTTAGTACCAGAAATATCATAATTTTTTTGTATAGTTTCTCAGTATAGTTTCTCAAGTCTTGCCAGTAATTTTTTTTTGATTAATAACGAATTAATTTTTTGGGTAAATTCCTATTTTCGTGCCCAGTGTTCTAATTACAGTGGGATTTAAAACTCAAGTAAAATGTAAATTATTTTGAATTATTTTTTTTGGGGTTGCGCAAGTTTAACTTTTTTTTTTTTAGGAAAAGGTTAGCTGGTCTTGCTTATGTGGGCTTGCTTATGTGGGGGGCTATGTGAAATCAAGTCCTTTCAATAAAAAGTACTTAAAATTTTCAACGTATTACTCAAAAATTGTAGGCAGGCCAAGCAATTTGGGGGGTTTATGATAGGAATTCCGGTTTATGGTTAGAAGGTACTTAAAATTTCGGTGCCCAATGTTCTAATTAGAGCAGTGGGATTTAAAACTCAAGTAAAATGTAAATTATTTTGAATTATTTTTTTGGGGTTGCGCAAGTTTAACTTTTTTTTTAAGGAAAAGGTTAGCTAGGCTTGCTTATGTGGGGTTGCTTATGTGGGGGGCTATGTGAAATCAAGTCCTTTCAATAAAAAGTACTTAAAATTTTCAACGTATTACTCAAAAATTGTAGGCAGGCCAAGCAATTTGGGGGGTTTATGATAGGAATTCCGATTTATGGTTAGAAAGTCTCTTCTCTGTGGCTAGAAGAGAAAAGACCTGTAAACGTTAGAAGTCGTGTCAGTGACTATATGAATAGACTATATGACAAGAGAAAAGACCTGTAAGTGTTAGAAGTCGTGACAGTGACTATATGAATAGATTATATGACAAGAGAAAAGACCTGTAAGCGTTAGAAGTCGTAGCAGTGACTATATGAACAACATCACATCAAGTATTGTGTAACCTTGGAGATCCATCTCAAACCTAAACACCTTGTCTTATTCTGCCATGTTCCCAATCTAAACTACAGCAAGTTATCTCCTCGACCGACGATGCAAAAATAGCTGATGAGCTATTCTTCGCTTCATATGTTCTTCTTGAAAGGGTATGCGGCGTCGAGTGCCCCCATTACCACATGCCATATCAATCTTGCCATGTGGGCTCTACCCACAATAGCAACTATACAGCTATGTGTTTGGGTAGCTTGCATGATCTCATCGAACATGAATCTGTATTAATAATGTATGAGTAATGCAAATGTGAAGCATGAGAGGAAGCACATACCAAAAGCATAAAAGCAAGCACTCACTTGTTTCTTTTGTCCACCAAAATCATTTCTGCGGAGGGAAAGTATTGTATATTTTGAAGGATAACGTGGGATTGGTTGGGGGTGAGTGTGATGGACACATCCGGATCCGGAATCTCCACCTTAAATTCCTGGTAGATGTCATGGAAGACTGACTTCTCATTTTCTGTCATGTGCATGTATATATTCTTCATTATGTCCTGAAGAAAAAAGATAAGAAAGATATCAGAATAGCAAACATTCTCTAGAACCCATAGGAACGAAAATAAAATGTCACAACAATAACAACACCATATATGTTCAATTTCAATACCTCCAAGCCCCAAAGAAGATAAAAACAAGACGGGCATGAAGAAAATGTCTGCACAATTTACTGTTGACATTGATGATCATTTTATTAGAGAGCACTGTATAACTTTGAACAAATGCTTTGTCATACCTTCTGGGACATGTCTCCCATTATGATGTGGGCCTCATATTTTTTACCCTCCTCGATCGCCACGGAAAATTCAAAATGGGGATTGTTAAGTACACATTCTCTATCCTTGGACAACTCTAGCAATAGTGCAGTAGGTTTCTTATCATTAATAAGCTATTTCACCTCTAGCCTTGATTTCTGAAAAAAAAAATTCAAGTATTAAGTAGCCTATTTGATGTTAGCAAATGTCAAGTATCAAGTAGCTTCACCTTATCCCTGTGTTTTACACCTAACATAAACAGATTGGATCTGTTTGTCTCATTCGTCTCATTGTTCTTTGTTAATAACTCAGTGGAAAATAAGCGTTTGTAAGTAAGGAATTTAATACTCTCCATGAGGATCACCTGCATAAAGCAGACCCAACTCAAAAGTCTATGAATGCAACTACATTCTACTAAGGCAGAAGCATAAGGTGCAAGGTGCAGTAAAAAAATCCACTGGTCTTAAAGAGCCATATCCAGGAAAGAATTACAAATAAGCACAGCTTATTACAAGTCCATTAGCTTTTGCAGTTGAAAATACATCCTTCAATTCATCAAGACCCTCCAGCAATTTGAGCATATATACTTAGTATGCAAAACAGGCTCTCAAACATCCAATACCACCAACCTCAAATCGCCGAAGCTCTTTCTAACTCTCTGTAGCTGTAGTTGCTAGAATCGACAACGGATGCAAAAAAAAGGCCCAGAAATATAAGAAAAGAACAGAGATGACTTGACAAAGATATTACACATAGCAGCCGAGGAGGATTGCTCGAGAAGGAAAAAACGACCTGGCGGACGAATGTGAGGAGGCACAAATGGCTTGAGAAGGCGGCAAGCACAGACTGGAGATGTGCAATCCAATCGGGGCGATCCAGGAGAGGTGCTAGAGGTGCGATCGGGGGCGAGCTCTACGCTCCGCCTCCCGTGGGAGTCGCGACGAAGAAGAAGAAGAACTAGGAGGAAAAAGAAGAAGAGAAAAATGATTTTGTGAGCTGGAACTCGCCGGGGCGCAGTAAAAAAATCCATAAAGATAATAGACTCACTAAGTCTATGGTGATTCAGGATGAATATCATCAAGCTTTAATACTCTTCATAGTTTTAACAATTACATGGAGTCCAATCAATAAAGCATTGCCCACTACTCCAATGTCTGTATCTTTAACTAAAATGCTTTCCTTAGTTCACAGAAGCTAATGAAAGGAAAGGAGTAATCCCTTTGATACTCCCTAAGGAATGTATCTACCCAGCAGCGCACAATACAGATAAAAATGCTAATGCATACTCGTTTCAACTGGTCTTAAAGAGCCACATCCAGGAAAGAATTACAAATCAGCACAGCTCATTACAAGTCCATTAGCTTTTACAATTGAAAATACATCCTCCAATTCATCAAGACCCTCCAGCAATTTGAGCATATATACTCAGTATGCAAAACAAGCTCTCAAACATCCAATACCACCAACCTCAAATCGCCGAAGCCCTTTCTAACTCTCTGTAGCTGTAGTTACTAGAATCGACAACGGATGCCAAAAAAAGGCCCATAAATATAAGAAAAGAACAGAGATGACTTGAGACATATATTACACATAGCAGCCGAGGAGGATTGCTCGAGAAGGAAACGATAACCTGGCGGACGAATGTTAGGAGGCGCAAATGGCTTGAGGAGGCGGCAAGCGCAGACTAGAGGAGAGGTGCGATCCGATCGAGGTGATCCAGGAGAGGTGCGATCAGGGGGGACGAGCTCTGTGCTCTGCCTCCTGTGGGAGCCACGACGAAGAAGAAGAAGAAGAATTAGGTGGGAAAAAGAAGAAGAGGAAAACGATTTTGTGAGCTGAAACTCGCCGGTGCGTAATAAAAAAATCCATAAAGATAATAGAGTCACTAAGTCTATGGTAATCCAGGATGAAATATCATCTAGCTTTAATACTTTTCATAGTTTTAGCAATTCCATGGAGTCCAATCAATAAAGCTTTGCCCACTACTCCAATGTCTGTACCTCTAACTAAAATGCTTTCCTTAGTTAACAGAAGCTAATGAAAGGAAAGGACTAGTCCCTTTGATACTCCCTAAGGAATGTATCTACCTAGTAGCGCACAATTCAGCACAATACAGCACAATACAGATAAAAATGCTAATGCATACTTGTTTCCACTGGTCTTAAAGAGTCACATCCAGGAAAGAATTACAAATAAGCACAGCTCATTACAAGTCCATTAGCTTTTGCAGTTGAAAATACATCCTTCAATTCATCAAGACCCTCCAGCAATTTGAGCATATATACTCAGTATGCAAAACAGGCTCTCAAACATCCAATACCACCAACCTCAAATCGCCGAAGCTCTTTCTTACTCTCTGTAGCTGTAGTTGCTATAATCGACAACGGATGCCAAAAAAAAGGCCCAGAAATATAAGAAAAGAACAGAGATGACTTGAGACAGATATTACACACATCAGCCGAGGAGGATTGCTCAAGAAGAAAACAACGACTTGGCAGACAAATGTGAGGAGGCGCAAATGGCTTGAGGAGGCGGCAAGCGCAAACTGGAGGAGAGGTGCGGTTCGATCGGGGCAATCCAGGAGAGGTGCGATCGGGGGGGTCGAGCTCTGCGCTCTGCCTCTTGTGGGAGCTGCGATGAAGAAGAAGAAGAATTAGGCAGGAAGAAGAAGAAGATGAAAACGATTTTGTGAGTCGGAACTCGCCGGTGTGCAGTAAAAAAGTCCATAAAGATAATAGAGTCACTAACTCTATGGTGATCTAGGATGAAATATCATCTAGCTTTAATACTCTTCATAGTTTTAACAATTACATTGAGTCCAATCAATAAAGCTTTGCCCACTACTCCAATGTCTGTACCTCTAACTAAAATGCTTTTCTTAGTTCATAGAAACTAATGAAAGGAAATGAGTAGTCCCTTTGATACTCCCTAAGGAATGTATTTACCCAGTAGCGAATAATACAGCACAATACGTCACTATACAGATAAAAATGCTAATGCATACTCATTTCCACTAGTCTTAAAAAGCCACATCCATGAAAGAATTACAAATAAGCACAGCTCATTACAAGTCCATTAGCTTTTGCAGTTGAAAATACATCATTCAATTCATCAAGACCCTCCAGCAATTTGAGCATATATACTCAGTATGCAAAACATGCTCTCAAACATCCAATACCACCAACCTCAAATCGCCGAAGCTCTTTCTAACTCTCTATAGCTGTAGTTGCTAGAATCGACAACGGATGCCAAAAAAAAGGCCCAAAAATATAAGAAAAGAACATAGATGACTTGAGACAGATATTACTCACAGCAGCTGAGGAGAATTGCTCGAGAAGGAAACAACGACCTAGCGGACAAATGTGAGGAGGCGCAAATGGCTTGAGGAGGTGGCAAGCGCAGACTGGAGGAGAGGTGCAATCCGATCGGGGCGATCCAGGAGAGGTGCGATCGGGGGGGCCGAGCTCTGCGCTCTGCCTCTTGTGGGAGCCGCGATGAAGAAGAAGAAGAATTAGGCAGGAAGAAGAAGAAGAGGAAAACGATTTTGTGAGTTGGAACTCGCCGGCGTGCAGTAAAAAAGTCCATAAAGATAATAGAGTCACTAAGTCTATGGTGATCTAGGATGAAATATCATCGAGCTTTAATACTCCTCATAATTTTAACAATTACATGGAGTCTAATCAATAAAGCATTGCCCACTACTCCAATGTCTGTACCTCTAACTAAAATATTTTCCTTAGTTCACAGAAGCTAATGAAAGGAAATGAGTAGTCCCTTTGATACACCCTAAGGAATGTATCTACCCAGCAGCGAACAATACAGCACAATACATCACAATACAGATAAAAATGCTAATGCATACTTGTTTCCACTGGTCTTAAAGAGCCACATCCAGGAAAGAATTACAAATAAGCACAGCTCATTACAAGTCCATTAGCTTTTGCAGTTGAAAATACATCATTCAATTCATCAAGACCCTCCAGCAATTTGAGCATATATACTAAGTATGGCAAACAGGCTCTCAAACATCCAATACCACCAACCTCAAATCGCTGAAGCTCTTTCTAACTCTCTGTAGCTGTAGTTGCTAGAATCGACAACGGATGCAAAAAAAAAAGGCCCAGAAATATAAGAAAAGAACAGAGATGACTTGAGACAGATATTACACACAGCAGCCGAGGAGGATTGCTCGAGAAGAAAACAACGACCTGGCAGACGAATGTGAGGAGGCGCAAATGGCTTGAGGAGGCGGCAAGCACAGACTGGAGGAGAGGTGCGATCCGATCGGGGTGATTCAGGAGAGGTGCGATCGGGGGGGCCGACCTCTGCGCTCTGCCTTTTGTGGGAGTCGCGAAGAAAAAGAAGAAGAAGAATTAGGCAGGAAAAAGAAGAAGAGGAAAATGATTTTGTGAGCTGAAACTCGCAGGTGCGCAGTAAAGAAATCCATAAAAATAATAGTCACTAAGTCTATGGTGATCGAGAATGAAAAATCATCCAGCTTTAATACTCTTTATAGTTTTAACAATTACATGGAGTCCAATCAATAAAGCATTACCCACTATTCCAATGTCTGTACCTCTAACTAAAATGCTTTTCTTAGTTTTTTCTAAAATGCTTTTCTTAGTTTTTTTTTTTTTTAGGCTGGAGGAACTGCTTTGGCCGACAGCCACCACGTAAACCCCCAGGTGTCGCTAGCGGAGAAGCCACCATCCCAACGCCACGCTTAAGTCACCACACAGCGCTTCAGCCTCCCTGCTTCGCAGGGGCTTCGAACCTTGGCCTTCTCAGTGGATGACAAAGGATCTACCATCCACGCTGCAACGGTTGGTGGTGAAATGCTTTCCTTTGCCTTAGTTCATAGAAGCTAATGAAAGGAAATGAGTAGTCCCTTTGATACTCCCTAAGGAATGTATCTACCCAGCAGCAAACAATACAGCATAATACATCACAATACAGATAAAAATGCTAATTCATACTCGTTTCCACTGGTCTTAAAGAGCCACATCCAGGAAAGAATTACAAATAAGCACAACTCATTACAAGTCCATTAGCTTTTGCAGTTAAAAATACACCCTTCAATTCATCAAGACCCTCTAGCAATTTGGGCATATATACTAAGTATGCAAAACAGGCTCTCAAACATCCAATACCACCAACCTCAAATCCCCGAAACTCTTTCTAACTCTTTGTAGTTGTAGCTGCTATAATCGACAACAGATGCCAAAAGAAAGGCCAAGAAATATAAGAAAAGAACAGAGATGACTTGAGACATATATTACACACAACAGCCGAGGAGGATTGCTCGAGAAGGAAACAATGACCTAACGGACAAATGTGAGGAGGGGCAAATGGCTTGAGGAGGCGGCAAGCGCAGACTGGAGGAGAGGTGCGATCCGATCGGGGCGATCCAGAAGAGGTGCGATCGAGGGGGCCGAGCTTTGCGCTTTGCCTCCTGTGGGAGCCGCGAAGAAGAAGAAGAAGAAGAAGAAGAAGAATTAGATGGGAAAAAGAAGAAGAGGAAAACGATTTTGTGAGTCGGAACTCGCCAGTGCGCAGTAAAAAAGTCTGTAAAGATAATAGAGTCACTAAGTCTATAGTGATCCAAGATGAAATATCATCCAGCTTTAATACTCTTCATAGTTTTAATAATTACATGGAGTCCAATCAATAAAGCATTGCCCACTACTCCAATGTCTGTACTTCTAACTAAAATGCTTTCCTTCGTTCACAAAAGCTAATGAAGGGAAAGGAGTAGTCCCTTTGATACTCCCTAAGGAATGTATCTACCCAGCAGCGCACAATACAACACAATACAGCACAATACAAATAAAAATGCTAATGCATACTCGTTTCCACTGGACTTAAAGAGCCATATCCAGGAAAGAATTACAAATAAGCATAGCTCATTACAAGTCCTTTACCTTTTGTAGTTGAAAATACATCATTCAATTCACCAAGACCCTCCAGCAATTTGAGCATATATACTCAATATGCAAAACAAGCTCTCAAACATCTAATACCACCAACCTCAAATCGCCGAAGCTCTTTCTAACTCTCTGTAGCTGTAGTTGCTAGAATCGACAACGGATGCAAAAAAAAAGGCCCATAAATATAAGAAAAAAATAGAGATGACTTGAGACAGATATTACACACAGCAGCCGAGGAGGATTGCTCGAGAAGTAAACAACGACCTAGCTGACGAATGTGAGGAGGCGCAAATGGCTTGAGGAGGCGGCAAGTGCACACTGGAGGAGAGGTGCGATCCAATCGGGGCGATCTAGGAGAGGTGCAATCGGTGGGGCAGAGCTCTGCGCTCTGCCTCCTGTGGGAGCTGCGACAAAGAAGAAGAAGAATTAGGTGGGAAAAAAAGAAGAGGAAAACGATTTTGTGAGCCGGAACTCGCCGGTGCGTAGTAAAAAAAATGGTGATCCAGGATGAAATATCATCTAGCTTTAATACTCTTCATAGTTTTAACAATTACATAGAGTCCAATAAATAAAACATTGCCCACTACTCCAATGTATGTACCTCTAACTAAAATGCTTTCCTTAGTTCATAGAAGCTAATGAAGGGAAAGGAATAGTTCCTTTGATACTCCCTAAGGAATGTATCTACCCAGCAGCGCACAATACAGCACAATACAGATAAAAATGCTAAAGCATACTCGTTTCCACTGGTCTTAAAGAGCCACATCCAGGAAAGAATTACAAATAAGCATAGCTCATTACAAGTCCATTAGTTTTTGCAGTTGAAAATACATCCTTCAATTCACCAAGACCTTCCAACAATTTGAGCATATGTACTCAGTATGCAAAACAGGCTCTCAAACATCCAATACCACCAACCTCAAATCGCCAAAGCCCTTTCTAACTCTCTATAGCTGTAGTTGCTAGAATCGACAACGGATGCCAAAAAAAGGCCCAAAAATATAAGAAAAGAATAGAGATGACTTGAGACAGATATTACACACAACAGCCAAGGAGGATTGCTCGAGAAGGAAACAACGACCTGGCGGACGAATGTGAAGAGGCACAAATGGCTTGAGGAGGCGGCAAGCGCAGACTGGAGGAGAGGTGCAATCCAATCAGGGCGATCCAGGAGAGGCGCGATCGGGGGGGCTGAGCTCTGCGCTCTGCCTCCTGTGGGGAGCTGCGACGAAGAAGAAGAAGAATTAGGCAGGAAAAAGAAGAAGAGGAAAACGATTTTTTGAGCCAGAACTCGCCCCCCCGGGTTACGTGTCCAACTGATATTTATACAAATTATTTTTTATATAAAAAAAAGTGTTTAAGAGTTTTTATTTGATTAGGAAGAGATGTACCATGATGACTAGGATGATGACTATTGAACTTAGAGGAGATTGGTGCAAATTTGGTGCAAATGTAGAGATCCCCATAGAAATTGTTAATTTTGTTTAGATATCATGGAACAACGAAAATATGAAAAGTTTACTCTTTTATCAATTCATAATGCAAATGATGCTTTTATAGTCTTTTGAGAAAATTCTATAATAGTCTAGTATTAAAAACAAAAAATACTTTTTGTTAGTCTTAGGAATATAATTTTTTAAATGGTCGATCTTTCCCAAATGCAAGTTCAGTTCAAGTGGGATGAAATAGTTGTAGAGCTAATCAATAGAAAACATAAATTTAATAAAGGAAAGCCTCCTCAACCTAGCAAGGCAAAAGAAAAGATGAGGGGGAAAAAAGGAAAGAAGAGAAAGAAAGGGCAGCCCATGAAAAATGATAAACAAGAAGCGATTGCAGCACGTCCCATTGAGATAGATGGATGTACCCTAAAGAAGAACATCCAGGGATCACTCCCTGGGAGGACACCATTCCGACCAAATCCACCGTTAAGTCGCGCGCAATGCGTCTTGAATCGGGAGGAGGAGAAGGCACTGACCTGGGAGGCCATGTGGGCCCACTTGTTGCCGTGCTCGGCGTGGAGCCGGACGAGGAGGCTCTCCTCCTCTGGCGAGAAGGCGCCCTTCTTCAGGTTCGGCCTTAGGTGGTTCACCCACCTCAGCCGGCAGCAGCGGGGTGCCCTGCACCGCGTTCCAGTTCCCTTCCCCGTACCTTATCTTCCTCGGCCGCTCCTCCCCTCCTCCTCCCCTACCCCCTCCGCCGTTCATCCCTTCGGACGTTCGAATAGCCTTTCCCCCGCCTGTGGTTTTTTGTGGGTATGTGTGAATGCGGTGCTACCCCGTTGCTGGTGAAACGTTCAGGTTTCAGGAGGAGCGGAGGGACGAAGTCGACATTACTGATGTTTTCCTGTTCTGAGTAAAGACTGTGGTCTCTACTCCCCTAATTAGGTGAGAGAGAGAGAGAGAGAGAGAGAGAGAGAGAGAGAGAGAGAGAGAGAGAGATGATCGTGCTTGTCTTCTTCTTCTTCATTGTAGAGAGAGATTTCAAGGGGGGAGAGCTGGGACGTTGCTCCCGCTCGCATGCAACCGCTTGCATGCATCGTCCCATTTGTTCTTCTCGCGCTTACATGGAGCTATAGCTTCTAAGCAACCATGGGGGACTCAATCACTAATGCCCTCCCGCGGCCCTCGTACCTAATCTTATTTAAATCCTAACACTTTTTGGATTTTTAAGTATTTTTCCATGAGAAAAACATATTTATATTTTTGGTCTTTTTCTATTTTTTGAAACATTTTCGGAACTTTTGTCTGAATCATGATAAGTTTTTAATGCATTACAAATTCATAGCCTGAGTTATGATTTTCGTTTCCCCTCTTGTGACTGGCCTGAGTTGTCATTGTCGTTGCCCCTCTTTGGAGAACCTTCATTGGAAAGGACCTTCATTTTACTCATTGACTGTATTACTTCACTGAAACTTGGATAATTCTTTTCGTCATTTTATTCTTATTCAAGCATGAAGTATCTGAATGTAGTGAAACATACCCAGGAAAAATTTGTCAAGCTCCACTGAGCTTCACTCTCCAACCATCAGTTCTTAACATGCTTTCATCCTGATTGATTTCATAGGTGGTTCTGCTGCTCAATCAGTTGAGCACTATTAGTCCTTCTTCAAACAGGTTGAATCCTACTGAAAAGTACATCCAGGTTGTCACGAGAGATGGTTATGAATTCTGGTTCATGGGTTTTATATCGTATGACAAGGCTCTCAAGAACATAAATGAGGCTTTACAGCACTATCATGACAATAACATGGCTAGAAGTATACTAGTACAATAACTCACCTGACTGTGGAAGAGATTGACTGTACTTGAATAATTTGGATGTGTGTCCGACTGCTATGGATACTTGATTTCTAATGTTTTACTTTGTAATGTAAAATAAAATAAGATAAAGCTTTCATAGTCCCAAAAAGGATCACTAGGGCTTTCTTCATTATTGCTCTTGTTAGATAAGCCCGAATGAATACAGCCAGTCATTTCAGATGCCCATATTTGCCAATGGGCTGAGATATGTGGTGAGTGACCAATGCATGGCATTGGAAGGTTCTTGTTTTAGTTTTATTTTCGCTTTGATTTGTAGATAGTCACATGTTGAATAACTGGCTGTTGTATGCAATCTTTCGTGGTCCCAGAAAGGATCGCTAGGGCTTTCTTCAGTACTGCTCTTGTAAGATACCACGTGAATGACTATGGCCAGTCATTTCAGATACCCATATTTGCCCAATGGGCTGAGATGTGGTGAGTGACCAATGCATGGCATTGGAAGCTTCTTGTCTGTGTCATTTTTGCATTGGTTTATAGATAGTCACATGATGTGTCCATCGGCTGTTGTGTGCGATCTTTCTTGGCCTGTAGAAACGGAACTTCGAGAGTAACATTTCCTTTTAAAACAGTTGCAGCAGGTAACTGTATTCTATGAAGCAGCTATCGGAGCTTGTTTCTTCTTTTTTCCCTTTAATAATTGCGTTCTTCAGTTTTGGAAGCTGGCTTCTGATAGCACTCTAGCTGATAAATACAATTATAATCTGAATCACGTTTTACTACAGATGCTTAACCCGACGTGATCTAATTCTTGAAAGGGAAGCATTCTATTGCAGCGAACTTCTATTTACTTCGGCAACGACTGCGGCCTATCACTAGTCATCTTTAATTGCTAGGCTAACGACCCTTGGTTACAAAGTCGCATACGAAACTATACTCTATGCAGGAGATGAGGATCTAACTGACACTTTCCAATCATTTTGCCGACAAACTGAGAAGGGAATGTGTACTCAGTTTTGTGCTTTTCACGTGGCAACGAGCAACCAAAATGTTAAAAGCTTTTCGAGAAATAATTGTTCAAAAAGTCTTAAATTTATCATGAGTTGGCAAATTTAGTTGTAAATTTTTCATTTTTGACATTTTAATTTAAATCTTCTTATGATTAGTCAATTTAGGTTCGGAATGCCAAAAGAGAATAGAAAAATGAAGTAGAAAGCTCAATGCTCATCTCCTAGATGGTTGTTTGCTAATAGTTTAGCCATAATAAAATAAATAAATAAATAAGATGTCTTGTGCTTATGGCTATCATTCCACATAAGAACCTTTCTATATTTATGCCTTTTTTTTTGGCGTGTTCCGCATGATCTAAGCTCTATTCAACGTAGACTTGTCCTTACGTGCTCTCTAAGCGTCGGGTCGGCCCATATGGTTTGTCGTGAGGCAAGGATTGATGTTCAATTGTTCACGTTTCTTACATATTCTATTCTCGATAGGATTAGGAATTGTAGGGTCAAGCTGTAGATGCATTCGAACCGCACAGAAGAATATCAATACTCGTAGCCTGTCCTTGTTCCATATAATGGCGCGCTATATAATATAATTTCTCGCCTGATGGTTCTTGTTAGCATGGCAAAATCGTGTCCTTAGCACACATCAATTCTTTTAAATAATCGACACTCTTCTTTCACATGTTAGAGAATTGATTTGCTTTCAAGAACGCGTTAATCCGTGACAACTCATCGTGTCATAGTTGTGCTTTCGCTCTATATTTTATTAATTCTTCCCATGTCCCGTGTCGATGTACTCGGTTACATTAATCTTCTTCGGGGCAAATACAAGGTTGATTTTTCCTTCTTTTTCTCTTTTGCTTTTACACGGCTACCCTTACGTATCTCATAAGGTCTTGCGGTAGAAAAACAATAGCCTCATGAGGTCTTTTGGATCAACAAATCTCTTACCTAGTAAGTGACTCTTTTGGAAATGCTGGGGCTCAATCCATTGGACGCAAGAGTCCTCTTTTTCAAAAGCCTTTTTTTAATTAAAAGACCCGATGACGCGAAAGGCGCACTACTTAGAACCCCCCCCCAATCTCTGAAAAAATATTCTCCGAAGTGGGAACATGGATTTGACATGGTGATGCACGTGACGTCAACAAGGGGAGACCCACGAAGGAAGAAGAAGCCAAGCCAATTGTGTGAGCCAGATGTCATAACCAATTATGACTTAAGGGAATCATCTCCTAGCATCAATTGCAAAATCCATCTCTTTCGAGGATAATGGCTTTGACCGTGTTAATGTAACCCGTCTTTTCCACCCGTTTATGTCGACAGACGTGTAAATAGCTGTCCAGTTCGCACACATCGGTCAAAGATCTGTCGACAAAGCAAGAAGCCCTTGCCAGTAAAGCCACTTCGATCATCGCTTTTGCCACGTGGTCACTCATGTGCAAGCAAAACGTGGTTAGTTTTTTAATGGGAATTTAGATGGGTCTTTTTTTTTCTCCCTCATGTGCAAGCAAAACGTGGTTAGTTTTTAATGGGAATTTAGATGGGTCTTTTTTTTTTCCCCTTCGGAGGGTGAATGGGAATCGTTCGGATTGAAGGAGGAGAAAAGAAAAGAGAGGTCAAACTAAAGTTTTTTTTATCCGGAAGGGACCGAAGATGGTCGGAGAAGCACGTTTCTGGCGTGACTATTTAGGCATAAAATTCGATTTTAGACCCGAAATACGAGAGAGAAAGAGAGAGAGAGACGGGGCGGAGCTATCCGAATCCGAGGGCGGAGCGTTAGGTGGCGGCTTGTGATGGGCGGTCGGGTATCATCAGGGCCAGGCTTTCTGCACAGAATATCCGCTAGCTCCTCATACGCGCTTCTTTCGATAATAAATAAATAAAGGATGGCGGAGAGGAAGAAAAAAGGAATATTCTTTTCTTCCTTTTTTCAAAAATAGAAAAAATGGAGTGCGCCAATTGTGATGGATAAAAATACAGATACGGCTCGACCCATATCTCTTTTTCTATTATATACAGAGATATAGGTAAAGAAAGAAGGAGAAGAAGAAAAAAAGGAATATTCTTTTCTTCCATTTTTTTAACAATAAAAAAAAAAATGAAGTCTGCCAGTTGTGATAGATAAATATAAAGATATAGCTTGACCCAAATTTCTTTTTCTATTATATACATAGATATAAGTAAAGTAAAGTAAGATCCAAGAAAGGTTTCAACCTCCAAACCATTTTCATGTGGATTTGTTATCATAAATCATAGTTTTCATCACTAAATAAAGGATTATTTATAATGACAATGATCCGACATATCTTTTTTCCTTCGAAAGAAATCGAGTGATCGAGAATCATTTCCTTTCCCTACTTATTCAATGCTTCTTTTCACTGCTCCCTCCCCAGATGATGGCGACAACACATTCGGCCCCGTGTTAGTTGAGGAAAGAATGAAAAAGACGCCGAGGCAGAAGACATTATTCATCAAGCACCACCTAATTTAGAAAGACTGTCGGCCCTTAAAATTCATAGGGAGAAGGGAGAGAGAAAGAAAAAACTCAGTACGCTCCATTACCCACTCTAAAGTTTTTGATCGATGTCTAAAGAAAATATGAGAATGAAATTTAAGCAATGTCCATAACTCAGGCCTCCTTAAAATGCGTGTACCAATAAAATTTCGAACATTTTCCTTGGTCGCATATAAATATATTATGATTTGATTTTTTTTTTTGGGGTCGGAACATGAGTACGATCATTGAAATGCGACCATTCCTTGCTTTTCCGTTGGTGGCAAAGAGATTTCCCATCTGGGGCTCCTCTGTCACGTCACACGCAATACACGTTCGCATGTTTAGCCCCCGATAGGAATTCCAGCCATGCGCGATACCGTAAAAAGCAAAAAACCCACGCCAAAAAAAAAGAAAAAGAAAAAAGAAAACAGAAAAAGAGAAAAAGAGAGGAAAAAAAAAGAAAAGAAATTGAAAAAAAAAAAAAAAAAAGGGAGAGATAAAAACCCAGAGGAGGTTCTTCCTTGGTTGGACGCACACAAAATCGCAATCGCGCTCAATCGTCCTATCAGCTCCTTCCGTTTCCCTCTCTTCTTCCTCCCCTCCTTTGCTCTCTGCAATTCTCATCTCGTCGCCGTCGCTCTCCTCCTCGCATTCCGCTTCCCTCCAACTCCGCCGCCGCCGCCTCCCGCTCTCGCACTCCCCTCTGCTCCCGCCGCTCTCTCTCTCTCTCTCTGCCTCCGTCTCCGTCTCGTCCATCGGCATTCGGGCTGCCGTTTTCCGCCACGCGGCCGGCGGGGGAGCCTGTCCGATTGACGGCGACGGCGTAGGCCGCGCGAGGGGAGGAGGGGACTCGTTCTCGAGCTCTCGCGCGCCTCTGCTCCGTGCACTGCGTGTGCAGGCGCTCGCGCTCGCGGGTGGTGAAACCGTAGCTGGCTGCCTGCCTGCCTTGTTTTTTTTTGGTTTTTTTTCGGTGGTGGTTTTTGTGAAGTGTAGATGAGCCATGTCGATGCCGAAGGAGCCCGAGCTGGTGATGAAGTTGCGGGGAGGTTCTGTGCTGGGGAAGAAGACGATTCTCAAGAGCGACCACTTCCCTGGGTGCCAGAACAAGCGCCTCTCCCCGCAGATCGACGGCGCTCCTAACTATCGTCAGGTTTCTAAGGCCCTTTCTCCCTTTCCCTCCCTATTTTTTTTTATTTTTTATTTGCATTTCGCGCATTTGCTCTCGTCGATGCGATAAGCGCCGGTGTGACTGCGCTTCGTGCATGCGTGGATTACCGATCGGTCTTTGTCTCCTAAGTTGATAGCTTTCGTTGTAGGCGGCGATCGGCTTACTTACTATTCTGTTAGTTTGCGTCGCGGAGAATTAGTTTCTCATAGCTGATTGGAATGTTCTGTGAGGTGGTTGGTTTTCTAGTCTGGTAGGCTGGTAGGCTGGCTTATTTTTGGAGAGGGGAATGTGGTTCTTAAAATGCATTTATAAGTCGATTACGGACGGGTAACATAAGATATCATAGAGTTATGGGCCGATTGATTCTCTCTTGCGACGCCGATTTGGAATGTCTATCTTGTCATTAGTTTTGTGATGCTGTGGGGTGGCTCATTTACAAGGAGATGATTAACTTATGTAGTGTAGGTAGGGGTTGACCTGATTTTATATGAGGTGGAGCACTACAATTAATCTGTCCATCGGTCGTTTTGGCAATTCTCTGTGCACAGTAATTAATGTGACTAGTACTGCATAATTTGTATTGTGTTCTCATCAGCTGGGGACTTTCCACAGGCTGATTCATTGCACGTCCATGGCGTCGCAATTCCAACCATTGATGGGATAAGGAATGTTCTCAGGCATATCGGTGCCCAAATTGATGGGAAGGGAGTAAGAGTTCTCTGGATTAGTCTGCGCGAGGAACCGGTAAGTTCATCTAATGAGGCCAAAGCATTCCAATTAATGTTTTGTTTTGTGTCTGGTAGCTATGTTTTCTTTGAGTTGCATCTCTGATGTATGAGTCAGGTATGCCTTTTTTATGAGTTGTATCTATCTCGAAATGGACCTTCAGTTTCTTTACCTGTCTTTTTCCCCTAAGCAGCACCAGTTTCTCTCTTCAATTAATAATAGCAATCTACAGGGTTGAGCAAAATTTTGATTGATGATGTTGTGTAATTGCCACGCCTTGCATGTGACTTGTTGTCCCTACGCCCAACCCCAACCAAACACCACCCCCCCAAATTTTTGATTTTTAGAGATGGGAACATTAATTTTGTCCATGGAGTTAATATCCTCCTTGATTGCATCACACCACGTGGCAGGTTGTTTCTCGCTCATGGCTTCTTTTGTTCATGTTCTTGTTTGTCCAAAAATCAGTGGAAACAATGGATTCTGATGCTGTCATAAACCGTTGCACAATAACCGTTTGGTTGATACTTCTTAAATCTTTATTAGTTGGACCCCACAAGTGAGACAGTTGTATGTTGCATGTTGTTGCGAGTAGCAGAATGCAGTGTTTGTGAAGCTTATCGATTTTCTTTACCTTTTGAACAGGTTATATACATTAACGGACGACCCTTTGTTTTGCGTGATGAGGAAAAGCCACTTTCTAATCTTGAATTGACGGTATGTTACGCTGTCAAGATACGCCATTTTCAATTAGGTGCTCTACCGTTACTGCATGATCAAATGATTGCCATGTATGCTGGTTTTGCTATTGTTTTGCTTGCTTTGTCATTGTTGTCATTGCTTCATATGCCGAGAGATCTCCTTATATATGTGGAAAGATGAGGAAGCTGTGAATCCCAATTACTCTAGAGCTTATATTTAGGTAATCAAATTGTTGAATTGATTGGATGTTGGGTCTTCTAACCTGATTGATTTTAGCTTATATCCGTAATATATTATGCATCCTTGTTTATTTTTTAAAAATGTATTGATGTCGCAGATTTTGTAGCAACATTCTGATTCATGTTTTGCTTTTTATACCTGTCCATCTGAATCTTATTAGGGAATCAACAGGGATAGGGTTGAACAAATGGAGGATAGACTGAAAGAAGATATCATGATGGAAGCAGCAAGGTGCATACTTTCTCATCACAGCACCATTCACTGATTTTAGTATTCGTGGGTTTTCTTGACAGTACAATCATTTGATAATTTCCGTAATAGCATATCCCTATTGTGAATTTTGACTTAGCAGATATGGAAATAAGATCCTTGTCACTGATGAACTGCCAGACTATCAGATTGTGGACCAGTGGGAACCCGTGTCCCGTGATTCTGTGAAGACCCCACTCGAGGTATCATATGTATGTCAGACTTATTGCTAGAGGACAACAAATGCTTCCATTTTCTTATTAATGGTCTCACTGTTATTTCTTTGACACAGGTGTACCAGGAATTGCACGATGAAGGGTACCTTGTGGACTATGAACGAGTTCCCTTAACTGATGAAAAGGCACCAGAGGAACAAGATATCGATGATTTGGTAAGTAAGATGTTTTAAAATTTGTTTGCTTCTTTGGATGAAATACTTACTGTTTAATGAGTGCAAGTGGTTACTAAATTATAATCACCCGATTCATGGAAGTTTTTCTGTTTTTTTGTATTTCAAGTGACTAGAAGGGAGTACATCTTTCAAAATATACCGGAATAACTGCATGTGGCTTACATGACTGAGCTTTGCCTAGAATAGCGAGACAGCTTATGTTTTATTTGCTGTAATATTGAATCTTCTTGGAGCCTCCTCTTAATGTTTGCTTCCATACTATCTCTGAGTTGTAATTCAGTGCATGCATATGTTAGAGATCTTGTTATATTTACCAGTTCTTGTCTTTAGGTCTTTCCAAAGTTATATAGGGCTAGAAAGTGAGGGAATATGATACCTTTGTGCTAGATGGATAATTGTTTGGGACATAGTTCCTTCGCTCAGTGAAGCATATTGGTGTATATGACTGCAAAAACACTAATATGTGGTGCCTGTGCATGTTTTTAGTGAATATGCAGAGTCAAACCTAGTTTAGACAGTGTGAACTATCAGTCCAGAGTATGTTTCAAACAGCTGTGAAATACTGACTGATAATTCGATTGCTTGTATTTCACCATGTGCCATGGTAATGGTGCTATGGATATGATCTCTGTAAACGCTTTTTCTGCACTTGGATCGCTGATATTGACTTCCATCCCATTTTCCTTCATAATTTTAGGTTGAAAAAATTTCTCGAGTTGATGTAAACACGGAGATTATATTCAACTGCCAAATGGGGCGTGGAAGGACAACCACTGGCATGGTGATTGCAACTTTGATCTACCTCAACCAGATTGGAGATTCTGGTAGTCCTTGTTAGTTTAATGCATAATACTTTTCCTTCATGGCATGAGGAAAACTGAATGATTATTAATCTTGATTCAATATTTAGTATTTGTTTAGATTCTTGATTATCAGGTGAGTCATGTTATTGGCAAAATATTATTACATGCTACCAAAGAAAAGTCACATGAAATGGGTTACTGTATCTTTTGTTTTTAAATTAAGCTTGCTACTTAAACTTAGGTTGATGTCTCTCTGATTATCCCTGTAAAACCATGGTTTCATTTTGTGTCCCAATTGCTGGACGGATGGTGAGGACAATGCGGTCTTTGATGATAAGCTGAAGAGTAACTTAAAGTCCATAGTTTTCCGTGGCTCTAAAATGATCTAGTTTAATTTTGACTTTCTAAGCTCATGTCATGGGTTATAACTCTCCAAATGCACAAGGATCCCTCTGTATAGATGCCTTCTCTGCAATGTTACTCTCTCTCTCTCTCTCTCTCTGTCTCTCTCTCTCTCTCATACACCCTTTTAAGTGATTGTTCCTTTTTTTTTGGCATGAAGGTATTCCAAGGACCAACTCAATTGGAAGGGTTTTAGATTCTGGTTCTCATGTGACGGTCAATTTGCCAAATTCAGAGGAGGCAATTCGAAGAGGAGAATATGCAGTCATAAGAAGCTTGATTCGGGTTTTAGAGGTAACTGACATTACCTCTTTTCTCATCCTGTGGCTGATTCATAGATTGGGTTAGGTTTTCAACTAATATTATATGTTTAGGGTGGTGTTGAAGGTAAAAGACAGGTTGACAAAGTCATCGACAAGTGTGCATCCATGCAGGTATGTTGTCACAAAGTCACCTAATGCATTTCGCGGAGCCTGTATATGTCCATTAGATTCTTGATTTGACTGATTTATACTTTGCATAAGATCTCCATGAGTTCAGTTAGTCTTTCAATTTTTTCTAAACTATTGCGTGAAATTTGTTCGCAGAATTTACGTGAGGCCATCGCCACCAATCGCAATAATATTTTACGTCAACCTGATGAGATGAAGAGGGAGGCATCACTTTCAACTTTTGTAGAATACTTGGAGAGATACTACTATCTCATATGTTTTGCTGTGTACATCCATTCAGAAAGAGAGTCGTTGCGCTCTAGTTCTTTGGGTCGTTGTACTTTTGCTGAGTGGATGAAAGCAAGACCAGAACTTTATAGCATAATTCGCAGGTAAAATATTGATTTTATGTCACATTTGGACATTCAGATTGAAGGTTCTGCTGGAGACAAATACAATGATGTGAAATTGAATGAAATCTTAAACCTTTTGGTCAGATGCATGCATGCCTATAAATTGAATTGTCAGAGAAAAGTTAAGTTTCACTGTTCATTTGTTAACCTTTTCTTAAGGTCAGGATAGCGTCAGTTTGACGTGGATCTCTCTTTTTGGATAGGAAAGTTTACTACATACCTTTCAGTTTCCAAGTTTCTGCCTTCTTGCATTGGGCAGAAGCATATCTCTATCAGTCATTTTACTGGGTCAGCTTTGAGTATGACCTCAGGTGGAATATGATTGGTTCACTCGCTCATCCCAGCATCTGGGTAGGCTTTTTGATTGCATAACTGATATTACGACAGTTTTTCTCATCATGCTCAATATTCCTTTGTATAATTTAGGGTATTTCAGAAGGTGAAACTGCACCAAGCAAATGAGGCATTAACTGTACAAATTGAGTTTCGATCTGGATAAAATATTATCATGGCATCTTCCTGAAATAACTAATAGCTCTTATTCCAATCATGATTATACAAGCATTATGGGCCTTTCTATGGGCAGTGTTTCTAATATCAACAAGTCTGATGGCCTCCACCTTCTGTAACATTGGTTTTTGTAGATTGCTCAGAAGGGACCCAATGGGTGCACTTGGGTATGCAAGTTTGGAACCATCTGTTATGAAGATGGCCGAATCGGCTGATGGCCGACCTTATGAGATGGGTGTGGTTGCTGCCAGGAGAATTGGGGAGGTTCTTGGCAGTCAAACTGTTTTGAAAAGTGATCATTGTCCTGGTTGTCAAAACCAAAGTTTACCAGAGCGAGTGGAGGGTGCCCCCAATTTCAGAGAAGTTCCTGGGTTTCCTGTTTATGGAGTTGCAAATCCTACTATTGATGGCATAAGATCAGTCATACAGAGGATTGGCAGTGGCATATGTGGTCGCCCTGTCTTTTGGCATAATATGAGAGAAGAACCTGTGATTTACATCAATGGAAAGCCATTTGTTCTTCGTGAAGTAGAGAGACCATTCAAGAATATGCTGGAATACTCGGTATAAGTAACTTTCTCGCACATCATTTTGCATGCTGCATTACAACCAGTGAATATTGACAATCTCTTGATTAACATCTTTTGATGGATGTGACCATTGTAATCGGTTGCATAGCAATGAAATGCCTCTTGTAATGAATTGCGTATCAATAAAGATCCTTCCAGGATTAGTGTAATGCACAGATCAGCCACATGTACACATGCACACACGCAAGCACAACAGACATGCATCATCACTGGAAAAAGAGTGTCTAGAACAAATATATATTGGTTTCTTAATAAAAAACTTGGTAGCTATGATTTGGAGTTTTCTACTGAGTTGACAGGTGACTGCTACTGTCTCTTACATTTAATATCTACAAGACTCTTATGAGCTGTCTAATATTCATCTCTATGGGAATTGTTGTGATATGTATTTGTTTTCAAAAAATGTTACTTCACAGGTGGTAGTCAAGCCCATATTTTCTTTGGTGTTGAGTCTTCCTTCACTTTCTTGATTGTACTAAACTGATATGCATTCAGGGAATCGATCGAGAGAGAGTGGAGAAAATGGAAGCTCGGTTAAAAGAAGACATTCTTAGAGAAGCTGAAACATATGGGGGTGCTATCATGGTTATTCATGAAACAGAGGAAGGGCAGATATTTGATGCTTGGGAACATGTAGATTCTTCTTCTGTACAGACACCTCTTGAAGTGTTTGAAAACTTGGAATCTGATGGCTTCCCCATTAAGTATGCACGGGTGCCCATAACTGATGGTAAAGCTCCGAAAAGTTCCGACTTTGACACATTGGCGATGAACATTTCTTCTGCCTCCAAGGACACAGCATTTGTTTTCAATTGCCAGGTTAGACTTCAAGCTGCTTCTTTAAGTTTTTGTAACTAGGAATTTAATTAAATGTAACGAGCTATTTGCTGATTTTTCCTCATATTATCTTATTGTCTATGTGGCCTTCATAGATGGGCAGAGGAAGGACGACAACAGGAACTGTGATTGCTTGCCTTCTAAAACTCAGAATCGACTATGGTAGACCAATTAAAATCCTGTTTGATGATGCGAAGCAGGAAGAGGTGGATGATGGCACCTCAAATGGTGAGGAAATTAATGGAAATGGTGCTGCTTCTACTTCTCTAGTGTCTAAAGAGAAGCTTAGCGAGGAACAAGGTCGTGCTTTTGGCATAAATGATATTGTACTGCTAGGGAAGATAACGAGACTGTTTGATAATGGTTTGGAGTGCCGTGAAGCCTTAGATGCTATCATTGACAGATGTTCTGCTCTGCAAAACATACGTCAAGCTGTTTTAGAGTACAGAAAGGTATTCAACCAACAACATGTTGAACCTAGAGTTAGGCAAGTGGCACTGAATCGCGGTGCTGAGTATTTGGAGAGATACTTCCGCCTGATTGCCTTTGCAGCATATCTTGGAAGTGAAGCATTTGATGGTTTTTGTGGACAAGGAAAAATGAGAATGACATTTAAGACTTGGCAACATCAGAGACCAGAAGTTCAAGCAATGAAATGGAGTATCAGATTAAGGCCTGGACGGTTTTTCTCCGTTCCTGTATGTTGTAACCTTCTTTCATTTAATGAATGAATTGCAAATTAAGATTTTGATAATCCTCTTGCATTTTTGTCTCATGGTGATCTAATTCTTTTGATTTTAATATTCAGGAGGAGCTGAGAGTGTCTCAAGAGTCCCAACATGGAGATGCAGTAATGGAGGCCATTGTCAAATCTCGTAATGGTTCTGTCTTGGGCAAAGGCTCCATCCTCAAAAAGTACTTCTTCCCTGGTCAGAGAACTTCTAGCCACATACAAATTGATGGTGCACCACATGTTTACAAGGTATGTTCTAGAACCAGATTGTCAAAGTTGAACTTTTATATACATTATGACGGATGGGGTCAGCATTACCAACAGTACCATATGCTTGTGGAATTATGCTGTCCATAGACTTTTCTTTAGTGGTGTGTCCAATGTGAAAGCATGAACCTCTAAAGCATTGAGCCCAAACATGGATAGTTTAGCTCTCTTTGTATATGTCGAATTTGCTTGAACTCTAAAGGCTTTGTTAATTAATTCAAGTTATTTCTTGTCTTGAAATTTTGCTTAAAGCATAACCAGAATAGTTAGTGCTTCATGTGAGATTTGGTATTACAGTATGATTGTTTGAAAATGAAAAAATTGTACATAGAGATGTAGTATGCTAGAGTTTGACTTTGACCTGAAGTAGTCTTGTCTATGGTGTGCCACTGAACATCTTTGTCTTTATGCTAGTCTGCATTCAATGTACCTTCACTATTTTTTCAAACGTTGAGGTCATGAACAAGTTCAAACTAAAGCAGTCGTTACATTGCCTCCTCTTTGACATGGACGTATATGGTTTATTGCGACACGAAGCACTTATTATAGGAAGCTTCGACTAACCTTTCTGGGCCCTGAGGGAAGCAACTTTAATATCTCTGACATTCACTGTATTTCCCCTCCATTTGTTAAACTCAGCATTTCTCTTGTCTCAGTGATTTTTTCATGGTGTGACCAACGTGGTCAACTGTGGGTCTCTGGACTGATTCATGAAAGATGGGCTAAAGGCTGGCTAAGCTCCAGTTCCTTTTCCAAGTCGAAAAGCCTAATCCTTTCTCTATGGGTATACTTAAGCAAAACTTGCATGAATGCTATTATGATTAGCTCATAATGTGAGAAACATGTCTTGAAATATAACTTGGCCATTATTTTCAAGCTAACATCTGTATTTGCTTTAGGTGGATGGGTACCCTGTGTTTAGCATGGCAACTCCAACAATTGATGGTGCAAAGAAGATGTTAGCATATCTTGGTGCCAAACCCGCTGCAGGAGTAACATCTTGGAAAGTGATAATAACTGATCTTAGGGAAGAGGCAGTTGTTTACATTAATGGCATGCCATTTGTCCTCAGGGAATTGAATAAACCTGTCGATACACTTAAGCATGCCGGAATTACTGGCTCAGTGGTGTGTTATCTCAGTCACACATCCATTGTTCTATAAATTAGACATAAGTAAAGGTGACTCTTAAATTTAGCTGATTTCTGTGCAGGTGGAACACATGGAAGCACGGCTCAAAGAAGATATATTATTTGAGGTCAGGCAGTCCAGTGGGCAAATGCTTTTACATCATGAAGAATATAACACCACATCACATCAGTCGAGTGTCACAGGATACTGGAAGAACATCCTGACTGATGATATTAAGACACCAGCTGAAGTGTATGCTTCTCTGAAGGATGAAGGTTATAATATCGCATACAGGAGGATACCATTGACCAGAGAGAGAAGCGCTTTAGCTTCTGATGTCGATGCTCTCCAATCCTGCAAAGATGAGTAAGTGCCAATTCTTGGCTTACACCCTCTCTAAATCTGATCCAGGTCACAAGTTTGCTGCCTGCGCATTTTGTTGATGGATTTGCTTAAAATAGCAAAGTGTTAAAGGATGCCTAAAGGCACCGGGTAAGCTGCAATAAATGTTCCTCATAAATGGCAACCAAAAAAAAAGAAAAAAAGTAAAAAAAAAAGGTAACTTTGCGTCCTTGATTTTGGGATAGATGCCTCGGAAGTAGAACTTCTTGGAAAGTCGGTTCAAGTACTAAAAATTCGAGGAAACTTCAGTTTTCTTCTCTTTGATTAAATGTTGACTCAAGGCTTCATAATGTGGAACACAGTGGTGATGGCAAATTGCCTTACATTACTAACTTTATTGTGATTAGCTAATGATTGCAATGACACCGGTACTAAATTTTTCTTATATAGTCCGTTCCACTTTATGTGGATCATGGAAAGGCTTCTTAATATTGTTCCTGATATTGTTCCTTTTTATTTTCTTAATACAGAAAAAAAACTCGTGAAACTGAGACAATTTTTTTTCCTGCAGCTCTGCTGGCTGTTACCTTTATGTTTCTCATACAGGCTTTGGAGGAGTGGCATATGCAATGGCAATTACTTGTATTAAACTTAAGGCAGAGACCAACTGTGATACAAAGACCCCACAACTGCCGGCTGATGAGAAGTTATACTCTGCAGCTGGAGAGAACTTATCTAGGACTTCTGATGATGAGGCACTCAAGATGGATGATTATGGAGACATACTGAACCTTACAAGAGTTCTCGAATATGGTCCGAAGAGCAAAGCAGATGTCGACACTATAATCAATAGGTATATTCTCATCTAGGACACAGATTCTTGTTTCTACTGACAGTGAATAGCTATTTAAGCACGAGCCAGGGTGAATGCTGTGAGGTTGTTTGCATGTTAGCACATATTCATAAAGGAATGTGTTCTGTCCATTTTCTCAGGAATAACTGAAAATAGTTGGCTGTCTCTTAGGGAAACATACTTCTACAGTGTTTAAGTTCATTTTTGACTTATCTTTCTCATCATTTTCTTTCTTCATATTTTTAGTTCCTCATGATGATAATTATATATGGTTTAAACAGATGTGCAGGTGCTGGGCATTTACAAGATGATATTCTTTACTATAGGAAGGAATTGGAAAAGTTGTCTGACTGTGATGATGAAAAGCGATCATATCTCATGGACATGGGCATAAAGGCTTTAAGGTATTCTTTCAGAGGGCTTAAGGCATGTTTGATTTTGTTTGTTTGTTCTTGGCTTGCAAGCCATGGCTGTGTTCATTACTGCTTCATTTGGTGTTCCTGTTCTTGAATCATATCAAACCTGTCCAGCATTGCTTTTGTGAACCCGCCTAGAGGATTTCACTCATGAATTATCTCCTAACACGATGGCCTCTTGGATTGTTGCCCCATGGACCTGTAAAATAAAGAAGACGAGGGGGAATTTTTTTTTTTTTTTTTTTTTTTCATAGAGTAAACAAGTGTTTGATGCTTTTGTGATCTGTATTAGTGTCCTCATGCCGCTGTCCGCAGTTTGGGAGTGGAATTTGGATTCTCTTGTGCCTAGTCGTGTGCATGAAGAATTGATGATGGGGGCAATGTCTTGTTTTTGCAGGAGATATTTTCACCTCATCACGTTCCAGTCATATCTCTATTGCGCTTCAGCACCTGCAACAACATTTACAGCTTGGATGGATGCAAGACCTGAACTTGGACATCTCTGTAATAACCTGAGAATAGATAGATAGATTTCGAAGGCTGAGTGGCCTTGCTAGAGGATATGTTGTATAGTAAATTAGTTGCTATATAGATATGTGTATCATTCTCTCTTCTCATTGTGGACCTGTAGAGATAAGGAAAAATGTCTAGGAAAATGCAATTTACAAGAAACATTCTTGCTCGGTATATCTTTCCCGTTAGATGTATATAAAATGTGGGTGCAGGTGCTTAATCATGTATCGTCGTCGTCGAACAGTGACCTGTTTATTATGGGAGATTAGGAAAAATGAATGTTGACACCATTACTCAAAGCATTTCACTGTCGGGGTGTACTACTTGTTTTGTTCTTTGAGCTTTTGTGCGGATTATTTTAGGAGGGAACCGAAAGATCTCTTCCTTCTGCTGGTGGCCCCTAACCATGGGTTACCTGTTCTACAAGTTGAACCTTATTTCTTTTCAGTGTAAAATTGTGTCAAGACTCCTATGATTGATTCTCGTTGGGCTTCGACCAAAGGTAATGTTTCCTCCCATGGCCGTCTTACTTTCAAATCGGTTCTCCGGATTTGTCATTGTGGAGTAGATAAGACTTGAGGTGCGTTGTCTCGATGGTTAATGTGGCAGAAGAGTGACCCCAGTAACTAGGATGGAGTGAAAAGGGGGCGAGAGGAGAGCTAGGATAAAACCGTGGTTTTGCCTATGGAATGCGGAACACATGAAGATCTTGGCACTTTGATATTCTAGTTTTACTTGGAGATTATGAGCCAATGCATCGGCATCATGTCCGCTAGATAGTGTTATGTGCACGATTGACCGTATCGCGTCCCCTCTTATATTTAGGATCTTGATTGCGTGTCCTTGCTCAGGCATACCTTCAAATACCTTTGACACCCTCCTTACTCCCGCCCCCTTCTTCCCAAAAAACAAAAAAAAAAAAAAGAAGGAAAATTTGGAAGCACCAAGGACATTGCCGGTGACTTTGGGATCATCATCATATTATAGAGAAAATTATCCATAAATTCCTAAACATATTATATTTTTTAGCCGCTTATAAACTTTTTAATTATGTCAATTTAATAATAAATCTTTTCATTAAATCCATTCAACCAATTTTGATTAAAACTTTTAGAATAGTCAATAATGGTCTTACAAAAATCTCATGGTATCGAAGCAAGAAATCCCAAGTTCAAATTTTTTTTAAGGTCTTATTTATCTTCCCAATTATATATTTTCACGCTTTAGATAAAAGCCAAAATCCAGCTTACACGTGAGGGTGAGTGTTAAAATAACTAAATATTAAACCATGTTTTCATCTAATAGCTTAAGTTTTTAGAATAATCGGTAGTTATCTCATAAAATCTCTCTCTCTCTCTCTCTCTCTCTCTCTTGGTAGAAGAGAGAAATTGTATATAATTTGATATATCATAATGAAAATTACATCAGCCTATTTATAGGTTTTCTGAAATAACTAAATAAGATAATATATCAATCAAAATACGCACAATATATAGAGACATTCACACAATCTTGAAAAATACAAAAAACAATCGAAATCATCCTAACTAACTCTAACAAGAGTTGTTGACGTGGACGTTTATCATTTTATGTGGCGCCGATATGGATGATTTTTAACAAACTTTAGTATTTTTCTAAGTTTTTATTAATTTTTTCTTTTTTTTTTCTTTTCCTTCATTACTATTTTTTTTTTTTTGATTTCCCACGGTGGCTGTGTGAGGGTCATTGGAGTTTGTTGGTCTCTAAAAGAGGCCGTCATGGCCATGGGCAAGCCTTTGGCTATCGAGGCCATGGCTGCCTTTGCCAATAGCTAGCTAGCCTCGCCCATATTAGACGAGGCTCGACCAAGGGGTGAGGCCAACCTTGCCAAGGCCTCGTTGGCTATAGGTGAAAGACTCACCCACGGCCATGCCTCACCCACGGCCACGATGGCCTTGCCTAGTGATTGGTGAGCTCCACAAATTGGTGAGCTCCACCAATCCTCACCAGCCACCGTAGTAAACAAAAAAAAAAAAAAAGAGAAGAAGAAGAAAGAAAGAAAAGGAGGAAGAAAAAGATAAAAAGAGAAAAACTAATAAAAAATTACAAACAAATTAATATTAATAAAAATTATCCACGTCAACATTGCTTTCACGTTAGCGATTTCTAGCTAAAATTATCCGAATTGACTCAATTAGCAAAATGTGAGCTTAGGACTTAACTAACACAATTAGAAGTGCAATTGGTTAAGGAGCTTTTGGACAATTTTTACTGTGAAATTCTGATGCATTCGGATTTAGTGAAAAGATCTACTCCCAATGCAAACAAGGAGATCCCCATCACGTGATCGAAAGAGATAATTTCATTCAATTGTTGGCAGATCTAGCTCGAAAGCGGTGACGAGGAGCTGCGTTTGCCTCCTCCTTTTCTTTTTGGGATGGGGGCGAAACTGAAACGAACATCACATGCGAAATGTAGAAGGCAGATGAAGTTGTTGATGGAAACAGAAACCCCGAGAAGAGGGAAGCGCCGTAGGACTCGGGATTACTACCATCATATTCATCGTCACGTAAACCCGAGGGAAGAGAGAATATCCGAGCACGCACCCAACAGACGTTGGCTTTCCCCAAAAGCTGCTTCGGAATCTCGAAAACTTGACGTGGTTTCATGCATTCCTTTGGGACAGAGACAGGGACAGGGACAGGGGGATTGTTGGGTTTCTCTTTAAATACTGAAAAAGTTGGTGGTTTTGTCGCGAGAGCCATTCCTTGCTCCATCTAGAGGCAACTCTGCTTCCTCTCTCTCTCTCTCTCTCTCGCTGCTCCGTTTATTAAATTTAGAGGAGTATTAGTCTAGCTTACACAATAACAAAGCTCCCATTGGCGTTCTACTTGTTCACTTCTTAGTACAGGAAGGAGTGTCATCATCACCATTGATCGTCTGGATGTTTCTTGCGGTCAGCGACGCTCTGTTTCTTCCTTTTCTGCTGTTCTTGTTTCTTTTGGGTTACCAAAATGAGGGGGGTGATTTTTCTTCTACGGTTTTGTCCATGGAAGAAGTGGCATTCTCCTTTTGTGATGCGGATGTAGCGGATGGTTTTTCTACTTGATGGAAAAAAAAAAAGCTTCATTTTGACTTCGATTTGTTTCGTGCAGTCCATTTGAGGAGCAGAGTACACGGCCGGTGAGGAGGAGGAGACGGTCTTCTTCTTTGAACCATTCAAAGCTGCCTAAATATCTTCTCGTCGAGGGAAGAATATGGAAATGCTGGGCTCCTGCTGCAGCCACCACGCGAAGTTGCCATTGGGCCACAACAAGTTTCTATCTTCGTCGTTCTTCGGCATGGCTCTGGATGATGTTGCTCCGGGCAAGAGAGCAATCGGTGTTCAGTTAGGAAAAAACAATCAAGCAACGAAGTTTTGCACCTTATCTGATAGACCTCTGACGAACTCTACTCTGGCAGATGTTGCTAAAGAACTCAAGGTAAATCAATACATACCTCGTCCGATTTCATGTCACCGGGAGTTCTTTGATCTTTACATATGTCACGCTAATTTGCTGCATTTTCAACAAGTATTATGGGTAGGCATGATTCAGTAATAGCATGTGGTTCTTTGAGATGTTTGCTTTTTATCTCACTCAGAAGAAATGATCATTTCACTTTCTTGATGCGGCAAACTGCGAAATGATGACTACTTGGGATTTCTAATCCCATTTTAATAGGATTATAGGATGCGATGCGTTTCTCATCTCATCTTATAGGCACTTCGCTACGTGTTCCTGTACCATCTTAGTGGTTTCTTTGCTGACTGTGAAATCTGACGCAGACACAGGCCCCGATGTTTCCAGTGCCAGAAGCAGATCCAAAAACTGTCACCTCTATAATATTAGGGGGTGGAGCTGGCACTCGACTTTTTCCTTTGACGAAAACAAGAGCTAAGCCTGCTGTAAGCAAACTTCAGATTGCCTAAGATTGCGTTTGTTGTTAAAGGTTTGATATATCTCATTCCCATTCACAATGTCGCAACTCTTTTTCCTTGGTTCAGGTGCCGATTGGCGGATGCTACAGGCTAATAGATGTCCCAATGAGTAACTGCATCAACAGTGGGCTTAACAAGATTTATATTCTTACTCAATTCAATTCTCAGTCCCTCAATCGCCATATAGCTCGTACTTATAATTTGGGAAGTGGAATGAACTTTGGTGATGGATTTGTAGAAGTATGTCGTGATGTACCTAAATATAAATATATATATTCCTAGTTTTTCTGATCTTTAATATGTTTGGTATGATTGGAGTACAACAACTTGCAATCAAATGATTAGTTTACTGGAGTGGGATGATCAGGTAAACTAACATTCAAATGTCTTAAGTATTTCCAATTATGGTGGTAGGTACTAGCAGCCACTCAGACATCGGGTGAATCTGGAAATAAGTGGTTTCAAGGCACAGCAGATGCTGTAAGACAATTCGCCTGGCTGTTCGAGGTAGATGACCGTACTCCTCTGCTGCATTTAGTGCTCAATTTGATCCCCCGTCATTTCAACATCAAGAAATTTCTTTGTTAATTTTGAAGGATGCCAAGCATAGACACATAGAGAACATTCTGATATTATGCGGAGATCATCTCTACCGAATGGACTACATGGATTTTGTGCAGGTCAAGCCATGACTTCCCTATGCTGCATCCACCATATATTATTTTCAACATCTGTGATATTTATCGGCTTTTACTGAGATTATTGCAAATGATGGTTCTTCCATGCAGAAGCATATTGGTTCTGGTGCTGACATATCTGTATCGTCTCTGCCCGTGGATGACAGGCAAGTTTAAAAGAAGCATCTTCCTAGGCCTCACGTGTGATGTTTATTAAACCAAAGTAACTGAGATTAACTCTTACCAGGGTATTTTACTCTTCAACTTCGTGCAGTCGAGCTTCTGACTTTGGGCTGATAAAGATCGACGAATCAGGACGGATAAAGCATTTTCTTGAAAAACCGAAGGGTGCAGACCTGAGATCAATGGTTGCCTTATTTTCTTTAGTTTCAATTTTTTCCCCTGGTATCTGGTACTCTAATATTCATCTACTTCATTCTGTTGTTTCATTCTGATTTTTCCCGGTCACAGAGAGTAGATACAGCAATTCCGGGATTATCAGCTCAAGATGTGCATAGATTCCCATACCTTGCATCAATGGGTATATACTTGTTCAAAACAGATGTCTTGCTGAAGCTTCTCAGGTGACTAAAACTTACCTGATAGATCTAATAAGGTTTCTCATGTCCGTTTACCATTTATCCATGAAAGGCGGGACTCTTAATTGCTGCCTGACAGTTCATAAAAGTGAAAGCGTTCAAACTTCAAAGATTATTTCTTTATCTTGTGACGAGATACATCGCTAAGCACTTGTTCAACATAAAGAGTCAATTTCATTTCTCTTCCTGCTATATCTGACACCAAGACTCGACGCGATTGACTCAAATGCACGCATCACATAGTTATATAGGTAATGTGTATGGTTGTTCAATGTTTGTCTTCTTCAGACAGGACCATCCGACAGCCAATGATTTTGGATCTGAAGTCATTCCGATGGCTGCAAGAGACTATCATGTCCAGGTACCCTCAGTGACGCAATTGCTTCCACAAACTTCTTTTCAACTATTCACAAGAACATCGTGCCGTTCTTCATGCTAAGTTAAGAGACATGATGATGGTGAACTTGTGCAATTAGATATCCTTAAGAATTTTCATTGTTCATTTGGAAGTAGGCTTATCTGTTCGACGGATACTGGGAAGACATCGGAACAATTAAGTCCTTCTTCGATGCAAACTTGGCGCTCACAGATCAGGTACTTTACATTCCAACTATGACACCCACAGATTTCCCCAACTAAACAGTGCAATAATATGAGGTCAACATTTTCTGACTCTGAAGCCCCCCAAGTTTCACTTCTATGATCCGCAAAAACCAATCTTCACGTCTCCTCGATTTCTACCGCCAACGAAAATAGAGAAGTGCCAGGTACAGCTTTAGAGTGAACAGATAAAAGTAGATGAATAAGATTTAGTTCTTGAATCATATTCTGTCTTGGTCACGCAGGTCATTGATTCTATAATATCGCATGGCTGCTTTTTAAGGGAATGCAGTGTTCAACATTCTATCGTGGGAGTTCGTTCAAGATTGGAATATGGGGTCGAGATGAAGGCAAGTTTTCTTCCTACTTCTTTTAGGGATACTGGGGAAATTATGAGGAAAGCATTTATTCTCCGTTTGTGATGTTGAATCGCATAAACTTAAGTTGAAACAGAGTTGAATCTCACTTTGCAGGACACAATGATGATGGGAGCTGATTATTACCAAACAGAGGCTGAGAGAGCAGCCTTCCTAGCTGAGGGACAAGTTCCGATCGGCGTCGGCAGAGACACAAAGATCAGGTGATTAAATGCTCCGGCACAACTAGAGTTTCTTTGAATTTCAGTTTTGATCCTTGTAGACCTTGTCCTGCAGAAACTGCATCATTGACAAGAATGCGAAGATCGGAAAGAATGTAGTGATAGTGAACAAGGGCGTAAGTAACTCTTACCTCATGCAGAATTGTCCTCTTTAAACGGGAAGCACTCCAAAATGTGAATCATCAGATCAAGCAATGACCCTCTTCTTTGTCCCAAAAATTGTATATCTGCAGAATGTAACAGAGGCCGATCGACCGTCTGATGGGTTCTACATTCGATCCGGAATCACTGTCATCCTTAAAAATTCTATAATTCCTGATGGAACAACCATTTAGGAATGTTCTTTAACAAGTGAGGACAATAAGGAGCATTTTAAGTGCGTGAAGGTGCATGCAACCTGTTTCGCGGTGCGGCACGAAAGAAATATACAGCCACCTAACCCGATTCTGTACATTCCAATCAATTTTGGAATCAGATACTCTTGTAATTGAACATTGGAGAATTTTTTTTGTTGTGATTCGAGCAGATGATGCAATAAAAACTCGTATAGAAATGTTCACGAGGACTTCTCCGCCGTGTCTGACAGATATATGTTCATGAGGAATCATCTCTCTTCTTTCTACATAACTATGTAGTATACTAGCTACTAGCCAGATGCCTAACCAAGACCATATTTTTCATTTTATACTAAATGTTGGAGTCGACCTAAATTTTCGTAAGAATAATGTAGTAAGATAAATATAACAAGATGAAAATTCAGATAAAAAAATGGCTTCTCCATTAGAATATACATTGAATTTTATTTAAAGAAGATCCAAACCCCTTATGTAGATTTATCATCAGATTAATTGCAATATTTGCTAGATAGTATGATATAAGTACATGCAATATTTCGAATACGTAAAATAATATGAATCAGTAAGAAACATGAAAGCATAAAGTACAAAATGAATACCAATCTCTTGATATCTTTCCTCCTTTTAACGATAAAAAAATCTTCCCTCGCGGTGCCATCAACATTGTGTTAAAAAGGCAACCAAGCCGTTTATGTAAAATTTTCTTGAGAGTAAAATGATTTCATTTCTCTCCATCATTTGCTTATCTAAAAAGTACCAAAAAGGTCCTAAACTAATTGCATTGTTATCAATATAGTCATAAATCTTTCAATTGAATTAATTTAGTTCTAAACATTTTTACATCGATATCAATTAAGTTCATCCCATAAATTTATGTCATAAATAATTGATATGGATGCAATTCACCCACGTGGCACAACCAATGCCAATATAGACTATTTTATATAATATTTGATTATTTTTCAATTATTTTTTGAATTTTTGAATTAATTTTTTCCTTTTTCCTCCTTTTTTTTTTTTTTTTTCCCTTCTTCCTTGTTTTCCTCCACCAAACTCCATGATGGCAGTGAGGTCACTGGTTGCCGATGAGGGCGAGGGGCAACAAAGGGATCCTCGCCTAACCCTCACTAGAGGCCAATGAGAGGCTGACAAGCATAAGGAAGCCCTCATCAATCTTAGGGTGAGGCCACCCTTGCCGCAAGGTCCCTTCACTAAATCTAGTGAGGGGTGGCCTCGCCGGCCTTTGCCGTTGGCAAGGGGTGGCCTCTCCCAACTCTCACCAGCCCTCACCCTGGCCCTCACCCTCATCAGTAGCTAATGACCTCCGCTGGCCGACATGGAGGCTAGCAAAGTAAAATAAGGAAGAAAGCAAATCAAAAAAGCAAAACAAAAAAGAAGAAAGGGAAAAAAGAAAAGAAGGAAAACATTAATTAAAAATTAAAAAAATTGAATAAATAATTAAATATTATATAAAAATATCAACATTAAAGCTAGTTGTCCCATAGATAACTAGCTTCCATGTCAGTAATTTTTGCATAAATTGACTGAATGGACTATATTGGTACTAATATGAAAATGTTTAGAATTAAATTGTTCTAATTAAAAGATTTACAATTGAAATAATACAAATGCAATTGATTTAGGACTTCTTCGGTACTTTTCCCCTATTTCTAGACTGTTTGAAGTAATTTCTATAATATTATCTTCCTTTCCATGTATTCCAATTTCCATTTTCACGGATCTCTCTCTCTCTCTCTCTCTCTCTCTCTCTCTCTCTCTCTCTCTCTCTCTCTCTGTTTTTGCTTTTTTGTTTTTTTTTTTGTAACCATTTAATGTATTTTTTTTCACAAGAGTTGATGGATATTTCGTCATTCTTATTGATGTATTACAATGAGAATTGTACTTTTTAAGAAATTCATAATATTTATTTCCCCAAGAAAGTATATAATCTCTTTATTTATTTTCATAATAAATGATATCCAAATATTCCTTCATTTTATCATGAGAATTCGTTGCTAAAAGTTGATTGTTAGTATGTTTAATGCTTCAAGTTAATTAATTTTAATGAATAGGTATTCGCATTTGCTAATTATAACTTGATTGTATCATGATATTTTGTTGATTTTTTCTATTTGTGCTATCATATTTAATACGTTTGATTTCCATGATGTAATATTGGCGGCCCATACTTTAACGTCGTTATGAAAATTAATTGATACTCAATTAAAAGGGCGCCAGACATTTAGAAACTACCATAAAATGTCAATAAGGTATATGTTAAAGTGCGAAGCAGACTATACTTATACTTGTTGCTACTGTAAAAATATATTTTAGAATGTTAATATTGGTTAGACACAAAAACAATAAGAAAATATAAACAAAATGACTAGAACGCCCATAGTCGGATTTTTTTTAGTGTTTTGACGTTCTCTATTGAATACACTAAATGTTGATCGATATTGTCTTGATGATTTTACAAAGATCATTGAAATTGCATTACTTTTCCTACAAAAAGGCTGAACACATACACATTTAAGCTCATTTGTCCCGCATAAAATATTTTCCAGGAAAATATTGTTCTCATTTTCTGGCATTTGGTTCATTTAGGAAATTAGTCAACAGAAAATGTTGTTTTGCCAATCCTTTAATTCAGGAAAATGATTTTCTCCTTAAAAAATCAAAAGTCATTTTCTCAAATATCACTAAGTATCGACGCTTAAATTATATACTATGCACTCAGGCACGGGAACTCCATGCTTGTTCCTAGGCCCTTGGCAGCATGGTAGGTTCAGAAATTGTCGACATGGATACTAGCCGTCTTACGTGACACGACCAATACTAACGTTGACAATTTTTACAATTTTTGTAATGATTTTTTTTCTTTTAATTTTTTTCTTTTTTTCTTTCTTTTTCTTTTTATTTTTCCTCCGTCAATCGCCAAGCCTCAAGTAAGGCTCGAGCTCATTAGATCCTAGTGAGGGGGCGAGCATGATACCAAGCTCACTTTCAACCATGCCTTGACCTCATTGTCATCCTTGATCCTCGAGCTATCTGCTAAATCGTTTACATCGGCTCCATCCTAGGTCGTGACTAGGTGAGCTCGAGCCTTGCTTGAGGCTGGCGACACTTGAGCTTTTTGAGATCAGGTGACCTCGAGCTTCACCCTAAGCTAGTGAGGTCGACCCTCGCTGGTCCTCTCCTATGGCTGAGTGTTGGCGCTTGCCGAGGCCCAGTGGCTAGGAGAGCAAAGAATATGATAAAAATAATAAACTTATTAAAAAATTCGATTATTTAAAAAAAAAAAAAATTGTCCATATCAACATTGATCGTGCTAGTAGGATGGTGGCCTCTATATTAGCAATTTTAGTAATTTCCCTGCCCAAATAGTATATGTACACTTAGGAAATCAAATCAAATTTGTCTTACTATTAACCTAAAATACTTTCTAGTTCATTTCAAGTTTCAACCAAACACCATAATAATTGTCATTTTCTAGGATAATGATTTTTTTAAAGCATTTTTCAAAGATGTTACATCACTTGCGAAGCAAACAGAGCCTCAATTCACTTATTCTTCGATTAACATGTAAATTGTTGTCTTCACTAGTATCTTTGTAAAAATGACACGTAATAATTACTAATCCTCTATTATCATTTATTTGTGAAATTTTTTTGTTGTATTATGTATCTATATATTATTAGGCTCTTTTATAATTAGAAGGAATTATGTTATATAACTTTCAATTATCCATTGCCATCATAATTATAGAATGTACATTATCATGTTATATAGCTCTTTTAAATTAATTTTTTTCTTCATTAAAATGTATGCATTGAAGGATAATTCATCATCAATTTCCTATTTGTACATAAAACATGTGTTGTCATCTTATTTAATATCAAGTTAAATTTTTGTTTATCAAATATTGGCTACCTTGTGATCTAATATTTAATTGATATTATCTCTCACGCACCGATTTGAGATATATTACCAAATATGCATAAAAATTAGAGATGCAGAATTTGATATCAAAATATGCATTTGCTTAGAGATTTATTACCAAAAACACACACACACATATATTATAATTGGAGGTGCAGAATCTGATATCATGATATTCATAAGGATTAAAGATTTGCTCAAATAATCCTAAAAAACACATTACTTGCATGAGCTTTACGCGCACATATAAATTAATATACACGTGCTACGATGACAAGTAAAGCATTAAAAGTCGGTATATCATAAAAATAACTCTATATCCCTTTTAAATTCTCCATAAAAAATTTTCACCGCTTTTAAGCAGCAAACCAATATAAACTTCACACGTTTAAATCACAAAATGGTGGAATTCATTATTTCTTCTTATTTCCTCTATTGTCGTCGTCTTCTTATCTTGGGAGAGCCGACATCCTGCGAGACTGTTGCGCGATGACTTTGGATGTGGAAGGGCTCTGCTTCAATATGACTTCGTGCCCGTCGCCGAAGCTATCCATGCCTTGAACAAACAGTTGCCAAAAGAGTGCACCGGCACCCGACCCTTGGTTGCTCGCACTTGCGTAGATTGCGTCGTACAGCCTCCCGAAATAGCTGTCCCTCTTCTCTACGCTGTAACCCGATGAATTCGACGACTTGCCGAATTCGCCGAGTATGATGGGCTTCTTTAGAATGGTGTTGGAGTCTTGAATGTGGTCTTGAACCCACTTGTCTGCAAATGCAACTTGCTCCCCCTCACTTGCGCTAGGTAACCTGTCAAGAAAAAGTTTTAATTAGCCAAGAAAGGTAAAAACAACATGACAGGTGCAAATTTGATCGCAGCGCCAGGATGTAGGACTCGAGGGATTGGAGGACATGCTCTGATTTTTACCATTGGTCGGGGTACAGGTGTATCGTGGCGAAGTCGACCTGGGGGAGTTGGTTGTTGGAGATGAAATCAGTCCCGACAAGCACACTGCCAGGATTGTTCTGCTGCTTCCCCGGAACCGATTGCCCATAGAACCCTTCGAGTCCAACTTCCAGCATATGATTACTGTCGATTGACTTTAGGTATGCCGCCATTTCGCTCACCCAGTCCTGAACGAGCTAAATGAAATGATTAGTGACGGGACTAACAAATCATTACGAAGTGACATAACTCAATTCAATTGGATTGTCTGCATGAATTTTGATACTGTAAATAAAGCCGTGAATGTGATGTCCTATTCAGGAAAACAGTTCCGAATTTTCTCGGTCATGTATGATTTGAAAATGACGTGGACTAATATCACGAGGAAAAAAAGGCAGAAGGGGATGGTTACTAGCAATCGTTGAGTGCTAAAAATGATCGAAGCAGATCTTTTTGTTTTGCTTCTTTTGCATCACGTCAATAAGATACTCTAAAATTTCTCTCCTTTTAGGCAAAGAAATTGGTGACTTGACACTTCGAGTGGATAAATTCGAGTAAAGAACAAAACGTGCCCAAACGGAAGAAATAATCATTCCACACATGGCGATATCTACTCATTAGTCCTTACCATGATTAAGGAATTCCCCATACGTCTATTCTTCTAATATCAGTAGGCTATATGAATTTACGGTTTATTTTTTATGACGAGAAAGCGCGGACCTCATGTTAGTAGAGTTTCACTAAGATGAATTGTGGATGGTGATTCTATGTGTTGCTTTGTTGGAGTAGTATTCGATGTAGAAGAGGTAAAAATGCCGCAAACTCATTATCGACATTACCTATTTTCTATTATATGATTAGCTCCGTCTATTACGTCTATAAATTTATGCATATTAAACAGAGAGATCGAGAGAGAGGGACCTGAAGAGATTTGCCAGAGGGATCAGACTCGCATTGAGGCTCGTTCATGAGTTCCCATGCAAAGATGGTAGGATCGTCCTTGTACGCCACTCCCGTTACAGTGTTCATTCTTGTCAGCACTGCCTGCAATTTCCATCACACCACCAGCGACTCTTTCTCATTTTACTTTTTATTAACCATAAAAAACGTCAACAGACAGAAATTCCTGATTAGTCCTAGGATGTCGTCAAAGGACTCCCTTCGCTAGGTGTCCAACATAAGCTTGGACACAAATCTTAGGTTTTACTGTAAAGGTTGCGTTTGGTAGGATAAAATTCAGCATAAAATAAAATATATCCTATCTTACGTTTGACACATGCTCAAAACAGGATAAAGTCCAATATAAGAAAAATATAAACTAGATAAAATTATATAATGGGAGAAGTTGGATAAAGATGAATATGATTTCTAACGTTCTTAATAAGAAAATTATTTTTCTTGAATAACAAACTTCTTAAATTAACAAAATTAAAATTATATTTCAATATAAATAATATTTGAATTCTAATATAAGAAATTCAAAATAACAATTTAGTTATTTTAATTTAATATTATTTATATTTATATATTCGAATTTAATTATATTTTGTAATATAAATTCAATATAATATTTTTTATTAAATATTTAGGTATGTTAGTACAATTTACTATTTAATAGAATTTTATTTGAGAATGATGGAAGGGAAAGAAAGAAATAAAAATAATATTAATTAAAAAAGAGAGGAAAATAAAATAACAAAGCAAATAAAAATAAAGTAGGCAAGAGGTTTTTAAGATATCTTCATTTGTAAAGTTTTTGCTCATTTATAGTAATTTGTTGTTTATACCAATCAATGTATATGATATGAATCTATCCGATTTTATCACTGTAATCACCAAATAATAAATAGGATAGAATGAAATCCCTGAATTTCATACCTTATTCTATCCAATCTTATTATGATTAGAAACCTAGACGAAATCATATTAATCCTATTTTTGAATTAATTCCTACATTTGCACCTCCATATTAGGAAATACCAAAGAGGGGGAAAAAACACCCAGCTTCTCATAAGTATCAGCCAAAAAATGAGCCATTTGTCTATCTCAGACACCGAACGTTAGAGATCACAGTGTCGCTGGAATAATGAATACATGCAGAAGAACAAAAAGGAGAGACACAAAAACCTTGACATGATTCTTGTAATATCCGCTGGTAACTGAGTTAGTGAAGAACTCATCATCATTGTTCAAGGACTGTCCACTGTTCCGAGCCCACTGCACATACTGATTCTTTCCTCCAAACTCATTCCAGTTGTTCACTAAGCTCACCATCAGATACACTCCATTTCTCCGAGCTTCCGATACCACAAAGTCCAATCCCTAAACAAGAACATTAATCACACAAATCTCTGTGAGGTATGTAGTGTTTATTTTGGCATATGCCGCAAGAGAAAATACGTACAGTTTCACCTTGAACATGTCCTCGTTGTAGACGCCTGGAGAGATCTGGAGGGCCCGGTTGACGCCGTCGCTGAAGGCCCAAGTCCTGGCCATATTCATGCCGTTCTTGGCAGCCTCCTGGAACACGCTCGCAACCTTGTCCCGGGTGGACGGGTCCGCCGCCATGTACATCATCCAGTACGAGTTGAAGCCGTTCAAGTACAGCGGCTTCCCATTCGCCACGAAATGTATCCCGTTCGTCCCCACGAAGCCACTTCTCCCGACCCCGTCAACTGCCGCCTCACAGTTCTCCCGGATGAGGAGCGCCGCTAGAGCCAGGACTACAAACTTTAGGCACATTTGTTTCGTTTTTATGATTCGGGAGATGATACTTTTGTGTATGTGGATTGAGTTTTTGGAATTGGAGAGAGAGGAAATGAACTTGTGAATGCGTGAACGTACAGGTGATGTTGTGGGGGGTTTATATAGCCATAGTCTTTCAAATCAACGAATTAAAGGACTTGCCTTATACAGCTCTCTAATTCCAGCTGCGAGATTTGATTAGTCAAATTAGTAATGACAACTTGAAAAATTGAGAAAATTATGAAAAAAAATCTCAAACCTATTGCACTTTTCCCAATCGGTCATAGACTTATCAAACATGCTAAATGAGTCCCGAAACTTTTAAAAATTTGCCAATATAGACCATCCAACCAATTTTGGTGAAAAATTGTTGATGTGGACGTCTATTGTTCTACATGCCATGGCTATTGCTGACGTGGACAAACTTTATTATTTTTGTAAATATTTTTATGAACTTTGTATATTTTTAAAAAAAGAAAAGAAAAAAGAAATTAATAAAAAATTTGAAAAATTTAAATATTGATAAAATCTATCCACATTTGTGTTGACCATGCCACATAGGCTGGTTGGCATTCACATAAGTGATTTTGGCTAGTTGGACTACATTGACAAATTTTATAAAATTTTAGGATTTAATTGGTATAATTAAAATGTTTATTCTCCTTTCTTTTTAAGTAATTTTTTTTCATTTCTTTCTTTCTTTTTTGGTGACTTAGGAACCGCCGTACACCCGGCAGCCGGCGACGTAAACCCGGGGTGGCGCCGTAGGGACCCACCTCGCATGAAGTCGCAGGTAAGGTGCGCAATGCGCACGCTAGGACTCGAACCTCCCCCATTCCATAATTAGAATGGGAAAGGCCCATGCCAGCGCGCCCACAAGCGGGGTGGGTTTTCATTTCTTTCTTTCGCTTCCATCATTCTCTAATAATTTTTTTAAAATAGAAAATTGTACTAATACACCTAAAATACTAAAATACCTCAAATATGTAATAAACATATATTTACAAATTGAATTTATTTTATAAGATAAATTAAATTCAAATATATAAATAAAAATAAGATTAAATTAAAAATAAATTATTATTTTGAATTTCTTATACTAGAATTCAAATATTATTTATATTGAAATATAATTTCAAATGTGTTAATTTCAGAAGTTTTTTATTTAGGCAAAATAATTTTTCTATTTTAGATATTAGAAATCCTATCTATCTTTATCTCACCTCCTCCATAAGATAATTTTATTCGACTTATATTTCCCTTATATCTAACTTTATTCTATCTTGCATAGGTACCAAACATATAATAGGATAAATTTTCTTCTATCATGAATTTTATTCCAACCACCAAATGCAACCTAAATGATTACATCCACCCCCATTTACACTAGAAGACAAATTTGCCCTTAATATTTCAATTGCAGTTTAAAGTAATGGCTTTGACTCCTTTTTTCTATTTATGATAGTTACCATAATTAAACATTTCGCATGTTTTTTTGGCATATTAAAGACAAGTGCATTCTCAAATATTCTTATAATATTTTACATACTCCATGTAAAATCATCTGGCTAGTGGAAAGGAAAATGACTTATTTTGATATAGAATAAACTGAAAAGTCTCTTTTTCATCGTTAATCTTGTAACAACTTATCTATGTTTTGTTCCTCTTATCTCAAAAGCTCATTTTTTTTTGGTAAAATTTTTATTAATTTCGTTAGTCTACAATATATAACAAGTCTCTTTATTTACTATATCAAAAGAATTTTCTTTTTTCCTTATTATACCGGTGAAATGCTCTCATACAAAGCATGTATGGCGTTAGAGAAAAATATAGAAAAACACTAAAACTTTTATGCACAACAAGGTATCTTGATTTTTTTTTTTTTTTTTTTAAACAGTTCATAAATGATATCAATTTTTGTCAATCCAAAATAATGATATCTCACTAGCATTTCCAAAAAAAAAAAAATCTTAATTTATGCAATGTTTTGATTTAATTAAATTTCATCCACATAACAATTTATCCATAAGTATGATTAACGACATGGAAAAGAACTAGATTATTGGAAATTTCTATTTTCAACAAAATACATTTTTATGGAAGCAATTCTTACAGTAAAGAAATATAGAGCCTTTAATATACATGGAAAACCAAGAATAAACAAAAACTGAACATATGAAATTCTTAATTATGATAAGTAAATCCCACATAGGTATAGAAAAACTTTAAAAAAAAAAAGAGAAAGTAAATAATCTAAATTGCAATTGAAGAATAGATGGCAATTTTGTCTTTTTATGGAAATTGAGTTGATTTAATCATATAAGAGGTGGAAATAGCGACGCCCCATCTTATTTAGATCATGTTAAATTTTCATTTGACAAATATCCAATATGATTTGATTTAATATTTAATCGATATTATCTTTCATACATCGATTTGAGATGTATTACCGAAATATTCATAAAACTTAGAGATGCAAAAAATACCAAAATATGCATGAGGATTAGAAATGCAAAACGAGCGAGTTGCAAGAATTAAAGATTTGCTAAAACGATCATTAAAAACACGTTATTAGATCCGCTCTCAATCACATTGCGCAATTTCACATGAGCTTTACCCGTTTACATATGATAAAATAACTCTCCATTCCTCTTCAATTCTCCACAACACAATTTTCACTGCTTTTAAGCAGCAAATCAATATAAATTTCACACATTTAAAACACAAATTCATGTAATCTTATTTCCTTCTATCTTCGTCGTCTTCTCATCGTGCGAGAGCCAACATTCGGCGAGACTGATGAGCGATGACGCTGGCTGTGGAAGGGCTCTGCTCTAATATGACTCCATACCCGTCGTTGAAGTTATCCATGCCTTGAGCAAGCACCTGCCAAAAAAGGCCGCCGGCACACGACCCTTGGTTGCTTGCACTCCCGTAGATCGCATCGTACAGCCTCCCAAAATAGCTGTCCCTCTTTTCTATGGTGTAACCCGAGGAATTCGATGACTTGCCGAATTCGCCGAGTATGATCGGCTTATTAAGGATGGTGTTGGAGTCTTGAATGTGGTCCTGAACCCACTTGTCCGCAAATGCATCTTGGTCCTTCTCACTTGGATTAGGCAACCTATCAAGAAAGACTTCAATTAGCCAAGAAAGGTGAACAAAACACAACAGGTGCAAATTTGATCGGAACGCCAGGATGTAGCGCCACTCTGGGGATCGGAGGGCATGTTCTGATTTTTACCATTGGTCAGGGTACAGGTGTATTGTGGAGAAGTCGACCTGGGGGACTTGGGTGTTGGAGATGAAATCAGTCCCGATAAGCTGACCGCCAGGATTGTTCTGTTGCTTCCCCGGAACCGATTGCCCATAGAACCCTGCGAGTCCAACTTCCAGCATATGATTACTATCGATCGACTTCAGGTACGCCGCCATTTCGCTCACCCAGTCCTGAACGAGCCAAATGAACTAATCAATGGCGGGACTAACAAATCATTACGAAGTGACGTTGCTTAATTCAATTTGATTGTCTGCATGAATTTGATACTGTAAATAGAACACGATTAGATAATCACTTGCTTTGATACGGCCTATGGTTCCTGTAGCTACTGAAGCCACGAATTTGATGTGCTATTCAGAAAAACTGTTCCAAATTTGTTCGACATTGCAGTCATGTGTGATTTGAAAATGACATAACTAATAGCACAAGGACAAAAAATAAAATAAAAAATACGTTGCTACTAGCAATCGCTGATTGTTAAAAATGACCGAAGCAGATCTTTTTTGTTTTTCTTCTTCTGCATTATATCAATGAGATATTCCAAAATCTCTCCTTTTAGGCAAAGAACGAAACGTGCCCAATCAGAAGAAAAATCTCATTCCACACATGGTGACATCTACTCCTTAGTCCTTTCCATGATTAAAGTCTTCCTCATACATCTATTCTTGTCTTCTAATATCATTAGACGGTGTAAAATTACAGTTTTATTTTATGACAAGAAAGGGCAGATCCCATCTTAGCAGAGTTTCGCTGAGACGATCTGTGGATGGTGATTCTATACGTTGCTTAGTTCAAGAAGTATTTGATGCAAACAAGGTAAAAATGCCACAAATTCATTATCAATCAATACCTAACTATTTCCTATTGTATGATTGACTCCGTCTGTTACATCCACAAATTTATGCATATTAAACAGAGGGATCGAGAGAGAGACCTGAAGAGATTTGCCAGAGGGATCGGACAGGCTTTGAGGCTCGTTCATGAGTTCCCATGCAAAGATGGTAGGATCGTCCTTGTACGCCACTCCCGTTATAGTGTTCATTCTCGTCAGAACTGCCTGCAATTTTCATCAAACCACCACCCGAGTCTCTCTCATTTTCCTTTTATTGACCATAAAATAAGTCAATAGACAGAGATTCCTGATTAGTCCTAGGATGTCTTAAAAGGACTGCCTTCGCCGGGTGTCAAACAGAAGCTTGGACATGAATCTCAGGTTTTACCATGAAGGTTTTCCTAATTCAGGCAATCTGGATTTATTTCCCTTTTTGAAAGAAATCATCTTTATCTTGTTTTTGGGTGAATTCCTACATTTGCACCTCCATAATAGGAAATACCAAAAGGAAAAAAGGGGGGAAAAAAAAAAGCACCCAGCTTCTCATTTGTATCAGCCAAAAAATGAACCTTCTATCAATCTCACAGACGAAATGTCAGAGATCATAGTGTTGCTGGAATACTGAATACATATAGAAGAACCAAAAGCACAGACACAAAAACCTTGATATGGTTCTTGTAATAACCCTTGGTGACTGAGTTAGTGAAGAAGTCATCATCATTGTCCAAGGACTGTCCGCTGTCCCGAGCCCACTGCACATACTGATGCTTTCCTCCGAAGTCATTCCAGTTGTTCACCAAGCTTAGTATTAGATACACTCCGTTTTTCCCAGCTTCCGATATCACGAAGTCCAATCCCTAAGAAAGAATATTAATCACGGATATCTCTGTGAGGTGCCTAGAATTTGTTTTGTATATGCCACCAGTGAAAATATCTACCAATTTTACCTTGAACATGTCTTCGTTGTAGACGCCAGGAGAGATCTGGAGGGCCCGGTTGACGCCACCGTCGCTGAAGGCCAAGGTCCTGGCAATGTTCATGCCGTTCTTGACGGCTACCTGGAACGTGCTCGTAACCTTGTCCCGGGTGGACAGGTCCGACGCCAGGTACATCATCCAGTACGCGTTGAACCCATTCAGGTACAGCGGCTTCCCATTTGCCACAAAACGTATCCCATTCGTCCCCACGAACCCACTTCCCCCCACCCCGTCCACCGCCGCCTCGCAGTTCGCCCGGAGGAGGAGCGCCACTAGAGCCAGGACTACAAACTTTAGGCACATTTGTTTCGTTTTTATAATTTAGGAGATGATACTTCCGTGTATGTGGATCGAGTTTTTGGAATTGTAAGAGAGAGGAAATGAACTTATGAATGTGTGAACGTACTGGTGATGTTGTGAGGGGTTTTTATAGCCAGTCTTTCAAATCAGCTAACTAAACTTGCCTCTTATATAGGTCTCTTACTAGATAATCTTTCCTAGTATAACAGTCTTTGAGTTACTGTAAGGATAATAGTTTGTTGTGAGTCACAAATTTTTAGAGAAGTGATCCAGGTTTATTTACTTTCATTTTCTTTTCTTTTTTTTTTCTTTTTTCAGTTTTTTCATATCCATTTAAATTCTACTTGCCATGATTAAGAATTTCATATATTTGTTTTTGATTAGTTTAACAACTTGGAAAATCATTTATGCTATCCATACCTTAGAGAGTAGCTGACGCGGAGAAATTTATGCTTGGGAAGGATTCCAAAATATAGCATTTATTTTGAATAATGAAGTACAGATTACAATATCTCAGGTATCTATTTATAGGGAGGTCACCATCTAAAAAATAACCAAATATCTGAAATCGAATAACAAAATTAAGGAAAAGATATTGATAAAATGGAAAGTTATCAAAACACAACTAGAAAATCTGCAAAACGCGTCTAAAATCTATGACATCTTGGAAATAAAAGAAAACGTGTAAATTAAATATTGTAAATTATTTGTAATCTCAAAAATCACACAATTCTCTTTGATTTATGGGACCGTCTACTCTTATGACGCTCCAATATTTCCATAAAGGCATTTGCATGTTGTTTTACATCAGTAGTTCTCCATCAAGAGTCTTTGTGCTATTATATACAGTATATTATATAATATAATAACCCTTAAATATTGACAACCATATACTTTAACGTCTATATGAAAATTAATTGATACTCAATCAAAACGACGTCAGATAATGCTAATAAATTACAATAAAACGTCAATAAGATATATTTTAAAGTACGATGCAGACTATATTTGTACTGGTTGTTGCTGTAAAAATAATTTTTAGAATGTTAACCAAGAAAAGAAAATATAATCAAAATCACCAGAACGCCAATAGTTGAAAAAAAAAAAAAAAGTAGTGTTTTGACAGACTATTAAATACGTTAAGGATTGATCGATATTGTCTCGATCATTTTACAAAGGTCAGCGAAATTGTATTACTTTTCCTTAAAAAAGTCTGAACATACACGTTTGACATCACTTATTTTTGGGTCGACATGTAAGTTGTTGTCTTAATAGGTATCTTTGTAAAAGTGACACGTAATAATACAATAATCCTCTATTTTCATTTACTTGTGAAAAGATTTTGTTATATTATGTTTCTATATATTATAGTTATGGGATATACATTATCATGTTATATAGCTTTTTTAAATTAATTGTTTTCTTCAATAAAAACGTATGCATTGACGGATAATTCATTGTTAATTTGATCATTTTCATTCGAACGTAAAATATGCGCTATCATCTTATTTAGATCATGCTAAATTTTCGTTCGACAAATATCAAATATCCCTTGTTTTAATAGTTAATCGATATTATCTTTTGTGCATCAATTTGAGATTAAATACCAAAATCTGCCAAAAATTACAGATGCAAAATTTGATACCAAAATTGCATGAGGATTAGAAATGCCAAATGAGAGGCTTCCGAGAATTAAAGAGTTGCTGATACGATCGTTAGAAACATGTTACTAGGTAAACCTCTCGACCATATAGCGTAATTTCGCATGAGCTTTGCCCATTTATATATTTATATACACGTACTACAATTAAGAGTAAAGCACCAAATATCGGTGTCGAATATGATTGATATTCAATCAAATAACTCTATATTCCTCTTGAATACCCCATAACGCAGATTCCACTGCTTATAAGCAGCAAATCAGTGTAAGTTTTACACATCTAAATTAAAAATAAAAATGAAAATAGCGGAATTCATTTATTATTATCTCCTCTATCTTCGTCGTCTTCTCATCATGAGGGAGCCGACATCCGGCGAGACTGTTGAGCGATGATGCTGGCCGTGGATGGGCTCTAATCCAATATGACTTCGTACCCGTCGCTCAAGCTATCCATGCCTTGAGCAAACACCCACCAAAAGAGGCCGCCGGCGCACGACCCTCTGTTGCTTGAGCTCGCGTAGATCGCGTCGTACAGCATCCCGAAGTAGCTGTCCCTCTTGGCTACGCTGTAATCCGCTGACCTCAACAACTTGCCGAATTCGCCGAGGATGATTGGCATATTGAGGATGGTGTTGGAGTCTTGAATGTGAGCTTGAACCCACTTGTCCACAAATGCAGTTTGGTCTGCCTCACTTGCCTTGGGCAACCTGCCAAGAAAAAAACATTGATTAGCCTAGAAAAGTAAAAAACAACATACCAGGATGTAGCGCGATTCGAGGGATCGGAGGACATGTTCTAATTTTTACGGGTCGACATGCATCTTGGCGAAGTCGACCGGGGGGACTTGGTTGTTGGAGATGAAATCAACCCCGAGAAGCACACCGCCCGGATTGCTCCGATGCTTCGATTGTCCATCCAACCCTTCTTTCGAGTCCGCTTTCCAGCATATGATTACTATCGATCTACTTCACGTATGCCGCCATTTCGGTCACCCAGTCCTGAACGCACTAAAGGAACTTATTAATGGCACGAGTAACAATCATCACGAAGTGACATCACTCGATTCAATTTGATTCTCAGCATGAATTTGATAATGTTAATTGAATACGATTAGATATCATTGAAGCAGATCTTCATGTTTCTGTTCAACTGCATTAGTTAATAAGACAACCGAAATCTCTATCCTTGTAGGCAAAGAAACTGTTGAATTTACCCTACACCTGGATGGAATCCCGTAAAGAACGAAAGGTGCCCAAACAGAAGAAATATCTAGTTTCACACGTGATGACGTCTACTCATTAGTCCCTTCCATGATTAAACTCTTCCTAGTACGTCTATTCTTAATATCATTAAGCTGTAAAAATTTACACTTTTATTTCATGACGAGAAAGCAATGTTCCAATTTCAGTAGAGTTTCACCGGGACAATCCGTGGATAGTGATACTATGTTTTGCCTTTTTTGTGTAGCATTCGATGCAGACGAGGTCAAAATGTTGCAAACTCATTATCGATCGGCATTAAATATTTCCTATTACATGATTGACTCAGTCTATTACGTCCATGGATTTATAAATATTAAAGAGAGATTGAGATAGACCTGAAAAGTTTTGCCAGAGGGGTCGGACTCGCAACGAGGCTCTTTCACGAGTTCCCTTGCAAAGATGGTAGGATCGTCCTTGTACGCCACTCCCGTTATATTGCTCTTTCTCGTCAGCACTGCCTGCAATTTCCATCGCACCACCACCGTGTCTCTTTCATTTTCCGTTTATTAACCATGAAGTACGTAAACAGACGGAGGTTCCTGATCTGATTAAGCCCTAGGATGCCTTCAAAGGACTCCCTTCCCCACGTGTCAAAAACTTAAGCTTGGACATAAATTTCCGGTTTTATAAAAAGTTTTTCCTAATTCCAGCAATCTTGATTCATTTCATCTATTGAAAGAAATCCTATCCCCTGTATCAGCAAAAAATAAACAATTTATCAATTTCAGAGACAATATGCTAGGAATCATGGTGTTGTGGTATCTATGTCTGAACTCAACTCATATACATATGGAAGAACAAAAAGCACAGAAACACAAACCTTGACATGATCCTTGTAATAACCCTTGGTGACTGAGCTAGTGAAGAACTCATTATCATTATTTATGGACTGTCCGTTGCTCTGAGCCCACTGCACATTCTGCTTCTTAGCTCCATAGACATTCCAGTTGTTTACCAAGCTCAGTATCAGGTACACTCCGTTTTTCCCAGCTTCCGATATCACAAAGTCCAATCCCTAAACAAGAATATTAATCACACAAATATCTGTGAGGTGCCTAGAATTTATTTTGCATATGCCACGAGTGAAAATATTTGCTATTTTTACCTTGAGCATGTCTTCGTTATAGACGCCCGGAGAGGTCCGGAGGGCCCGGTCGGCGCTGATGCTGAAGGCCCGAGTCCTGGCGATGTTCATGCCGTTCTTGCTAGAGACAGGACTACAAACTTTAGGCTCATTTCTTTCATTTTTTCTAATATAGGAGATGATACTTCTGCGTACATGGATTGCGTTTGGTGATGCTCTAGGGGGGTTTATATATTCTTGTTTCGAATATGCAATCAAATCGAGTCCGATTCTCTTCGTTGCACTTGCATCACCGGCTTGTGAACATAGGGTCACGGTCGACACTCACGCAAAGCCCAAGTTTAGTGGACTTTGTTTCGCATTTCCAAAAAAAATAATTATTCGATGGCAACGGAATACTATAACTTTTTTTTGACAGCGTAACCCGTGATTGGATCCTATTACCAAGTACGAATCAGATTTTCTTTCCATTTGACGATTTTGTTACTTAATTATGTTTCTAGACCATGATCTTGAAGGTTAAATATATTTTAAATCCGCAAATTAAAGGACTTGCTTTATACAACCGCTCTCTACTTCTAGCTGCAAAATTTGGTTAGTCATAGCGGTGATACCACTGCCCTTTTCTAGGGGAAAATTCTTTAAAAATTTCTGAATATATTATATTTTTACCAATTAAATACTAAATCTTTTGACAATTTATCAACCGAGTCCATTTCTGTTAATTTTAGCCAAATATTGCTTATGTGGGCCCAGTCGTCACACATGGTAGTAGTACAACCAGCATTGGTGTGGACAATTGTTAATGATATTTTTTATATATATTTTTGAATTTTTATAAACTTTTTTTCTTTTTTTCTCTTTACTTTCCTTTTTTTTTTTTTTTTTATTCTCTTTTTCCCCTATTCTCTTCTTTCTTTTTCCTCCGCCACAAAACAATAAGAAAATATAAACAAAATAATGTCCATAGTTGAAAAAATTCTAGTGTTATGACATATTCTATTAAATACACTAAATATTAATCGATATTGTCTTGATCATTCTACAAGGTTAGTGAAATTGCATTACTTTTCCTTCAACTGAGCATGCACATTTAATATCACTTATCTTTGGTCGACATGTAAGTTGTTGTCTTGACCGATATCTTTATAAAAATAACGAGTAATAATATAATAATCTCTATTATCATTTATTTGTGAATTTTCTTTCTTTTATGTCTATATACTATTAATTGGAAGGTATAATGTTGTATAACTTTTTGGGAAAATTTCAAAAAATGATCCGAAGTACTCTTATTTTTTCAAATAATAATCTGAAGTAAACTTTGTTTCAAATAAGGATATGAAGTTGTCTTAATTGTTTCAAATAAAAGTTGAAGTGGCCTTGGTTGTTTCAAGTAAGGATCTAAAGTGGCCTTGGTTATTTCAAATAAGGGCCTAACCTTATCGGTCGCTAGTTGGCTAAATTTTTTACCAATCAAGGGCATTTTCGTCCAAATTTTCTTTTTCTTTTTCTTTATTTTCTCTTTTCTTCATTTTTCTTTTCTTGGCGTCAGCTGGCGACTGCCAGCAAAGGCCAGCAAGAGCTTGACGACCCTTGTCGGTTAATGGGAAGGGCCAACAAGGGCTTAGCAACCCAGCTAATAGTTGGGAAGGGCTGGTGAAGGCTTGCAAGCACTCGGCGGTAGCGAGTAAAGGCCTACAAGCCCTCGTTGACCATAGTCAAAGCCCTCACCTGGGGTCGGCGAGGGCTAACCTCGCAAATAGCTATGAGGGGTGGCCTCCCTTTGGGCAAGGGTCGCCTCACCCAAGCAAGGTCATCCCTTGCCTATGGCTAACGGCCCTCTATGAGCATCGGTGACGGCCAGCCGGCCACTAGTGAAGAGGAAGAAGAATACTCAAAAGAAAAAAAGGAAGAAAAAAGGAAAAATGGCAAATGATGAAAATACCTTGATCTTTGGAAAGTCATGCCTTATTTGAAATGGAAATAGCCATTTCAAGTCCTTATTTGAAATAGACATAATCACTTCAAACATTTATTTGAAATAAAATCTACTCCATGCCCTTATTTGAGAAAGTGATGGCACTTTAGGTTCTTATTTAAAATAAGGTCTGCTCCGCGCCTTTATTTGAGAAAATGATGGCACTTCGAGTTCCTTTTTGGAATTTTCCCTAAATTTTTCGATTATCCTTTACCGTCATATAATTATGGAATATATGTTATCATGTTATATAGCTTTTTTTAAAATTAATTGTTTTCTTCAATAAAATGTATGCATTGATGTTATCTCATTATTAATTTGTTAATTTTCATTTGTACGTAAAATATGTGCTATCATCTTATGTGCGGTGCTATTTTCAACCCCTAAATGACTACATGCATCCCCATATACACTACAAGACAAAATTGCCCTTAATCTTTCAAATGTAGTTTAAAGTAATGGCCCTGACTCCTCCTTTTTTATATTTATGATAGTTACCATAATTATGCATTTTGCATTATTTTTAGTGTATTAAAAAAAGTGCATTCTCAGATTTTCCTATAACATTTTACATACTCAGTGTAAAATCATCTTGCTAGTAGTAAGAACAAAAGACTTCTTTTGATATATTATAAACTGAAGAATCTCTTTTTCATCACTGACCTTATAACAACTTATCTATTTTTTGTCCCTCTAATCTCAAAAGCTCATTTTTTTTTGGTAAACTTTATATTAATTCCATTAGTCCACAATATATTTCAAGTCTCTTTATTTACTATATCAAAGACTTTATCTTGTTGTCCTTAATATACTAGTGAGATACTTTTATATAGGAATACACTAAAAATATTATGCACAATAAGGTACCTTGATTTTTTTTTTTGTTAAACAGATCGTGGATGATATTAATTTTTATCAATCCAAAATAATGATATTTCACTAGCATTCCCCCCCCCCCCCAAAAAAAATCTTCATGCTATATTTTGGATTTAGTTAAATTTCATCCACTTAACAATTTGTCCATAAATGTGAACAACAGAATGCAAAAGAACTAGCTTTTAGAAAAATTTCTTTTTGACAAAACAAATTTTTATGGAAGTAATTTTTACAATAAAAAATATAGTGCCTTTAATATACATGGAAACTCAAACAAAAGCTTAACATATGAAACTCTTAATTATGGTAAGTAAATCCTACATAGATATAAAAAAATAAAAAAAAAAAAGTAAATAATCTAAATTGCAATTAAATAATAGAGGGCAATTTTGTCTTTTTGATGAAAATTGGGTGGATTTAATCATATAAGGGATGGAAATAGCGCCGTCCCATCTTATTTAAATCAAAATTTTGGTTTGACAAATATCAACAATCATTTGATTTAATATTTAATCAATATTATCTTTTGTGCATCAATTTGAGATTTATTACCAAAATATGCATAAAAATTAGAGATGCAAAATTTAATACCAAAATATGCATGAGGATTAGAAATGCAAAATAAGAGAGTTGCAAGAATTAAGGATTTGCTAAAATGATCATCTTCGCGACCAAATTTTTAGGTGTGAACCACTTAGGGTTTGGCTAATGGATTGTTAAACTTATACTTAACTCAGGCTCTCCCGAGCCCATACTAATTCGCAACTTTCGATTCAAGTTCTTAACATGCAAATTTTTTAATTAGGAGTCGCCACTAATCTATTTTTGGTGGGCCGATTAGAAACCCAAGCAGAAGATTTACTTTATTCCTACGAACCAGAGATTTATGAGTTCGGGACTTGGTTACGCTAGATTTCTCTAACGCCATTTCGATACCATTTCTTTTATTTTCAAAAATGTCTTTGCAGGTAGCTTGGATTGATTTTAAATCTATTTCCCTAACATGTGAGGTGATCATACGGGTGCGCGAACCACCAATTTAACATCCAAGAAAAACAATGAATAAATTGCAGGACTTACCTCATAGCAACGAAAGCATCTGCGATGTTAGATCAAAATTCACATTAACAATCCTAGATATAATTTCTAATTAACACGCAATTACTCAATTTTTGTTTTCACTTTGTTTAATAAAAATCTAATTTATATGCAATACAATGCTACTAATGAAATGATATGACATAGCAATATGACCTAAACTATATGGCACAAGTATGCAATTTAAATTAATCAAATGACCTAACTCTAATGACAAGGAAGTTCTAATTAAATGAATCTAGTAATCACTAAATGACGTGCATTTCATGAACCTAATTCTATATGACGTGCACATGATCTTTTATTATCCTAAAGATGCAATCTATTATAGAGAATGAAATGAATTTATTATAAGACAATTTTTTGTATTTTTCATGAAATTCGAAATTAAGAAAAATGCAAAAATTATTCATTTAGATTAAGATTTTATCAAGCTTATATTAAGGATCAGGTCAAACTAAATCCTGATTTAAACTAAGATATTATCTTAACCTAGCAATTTCTAACCTAAAATGCAATCTATCTTTGAAAATCAATCTACACTTAAAATGAAATATGCAATTTTATCCTAATATGCCATGACGTATAAAGAATGCCCTAATTCTATATGATATATGCATGATGATTTTTTTGTGTTTTTTTTTTATGAAATTCGAAATTAAAATTGCCAAGTAATTAAATGTGTAATTCAAATTTAAAACTAACATCCTAAATGAATGCATTTTTTTGGATTTTTATTTTTAAAAATTCGAAATAAAATCTCTATTCTAAATATGCAAGATAACCCTAAAACAAGAAATATTCTAAAATGCATCTAATCTAACTCAAATATATTTTTTGGGTTTTTCCTTTACGCAAATAAAGGCATTAAGAACAGCACAGCAACAAATCAAGCAAGATATCATCCATGTCCATTTAATTTTAGAAAATAAATTGATGAATTGTATATCACGCATGAGATCGGATTAGCCAATTTTTAAATAAAATCGCGAATCGTATCTCGAGCGTGAGATCAGATTGGTGATTCCGTGTGATTGTGAATCGTATTTCAAGCGTAAAATCAAACTGAATCGTATGCACATTGTGAAATTAGGAAGATTTCTCAATTCATGAGGGATTAAGAGATCTCTTAGATATGACAATACCGATCAAACAAAGATTGCTATATCATGAATTAGGTAAACATATATGAAAATCAAATTAATCGAGAGTCTTACCTAATTCACGATATCTAGCGGGTGACGTTTCCAAATTCGGACGGATGATGGGTCACGGGAATCACGGTGAGGAAGATCGATGATCCGTTGCATGCACGGTCGCTCGTTAATCGTCGGACGCGTTCCACAAGACCGAGTGCTTTGGAATTCTATCCGAGAACTTCAGCTTCTTTCCACTTTGCTATCAAGCTTCGCCTTTTAAAAAAGCTTGGGCAAAACAGGACAAATTTCACCGCTTCTTTTGCACTGGAAACGCCCTCATGTGCCCATTGAAGAATCTGGTGTCAGTTGATCAAAGCAGTTGCGGCGGGTTCAAGACTTGCTAATGGATGACTCGATTAATTGCCTCTAGATGGACGTCGGGGCGGCCGTGGGAGATGACCGATGCTCACGGAGACACCTGCAAACACGAATACTGTGAATTCAAGGAACGACGACGCTTGGCTTGTGGTAAAACTCGCTGGCTGCCGGGGCGGTGACTGGATGCGGTCAAGGAAGACCTGCAATAATAAAAATTCAAACAAGAGCAAAATAACTGGATCGGTGGAGGTCTCGGGCACGTCAAGGACGCCTGGAAAATTTTCTCTCATTCCATGTTGATCTCCAAGCATCGCCAAGCGGAGCTTCGTTAGAGCCGCCAAAATCCGAACGTCGTGAGCTTTCGACCATCGTCATCGGAGGCTCCTTGGCGTGCGATCATCGTCGAAGGTCGCACCTCGGCTGGACAGCAAATCGTCATGGGTTCTCGGTGGTGAAGGCTTCTCAACAAGGAAGCGTTGACTATTTATTTTCTGAAATTTGTACGGCGCCACGGACCAAACTCTTCACGTTATCCTTGCCCAAAAATATCCCTTTGCTTGCATGAAATAAACCCACAAAAATCTCACTTCTGGACAACACCCCAGAAGAAGACAAATCCACCACTTGGGCTTATTTCACCAAAATCTTGGTACTTGTTTTGCCTATGGACTTCGGGGCAACGAGAGATGCAGCTCGGACTTCAGGCTCGGGAGCGTTGGCCACAAAAATCTGGCGTGACTTTCACGTATGTGGAGAGATATTGGCCTTGCTGGACATCGGCGAATCCATCGGGCATAGATGGAACTCCACAGGAGTCTCGCTGGCTCTAAAATATGATGAAAGTGACTCAGACGATCCTGAGTTGTGTTGGCGAGGAGCTTGCCGAGACCGCTGGACACCCCTGGGAGCTCGACCTCAGGTGCGTCGCTGGTGGCAGGACTCTTGATGGATCAGCAATAGCGACGTGAGGGTAGGCGTAGTGGTGAGGCTACGTGAGGATTGCAGAGATAACAAGGTCACAACCGCCAAAGGGACTATGGCCGTGTGTATCGTTATGTGTGGCCTCCGAACCCAAACGCCCAACGCAATATTTGTTTTTCACATTTGCCCTTATCCAAAAATTCATGACATCCCAAAAAAATTTCAAATTCTTATTTTTCAGGAGATAATTTTTATCATTAATTTTTGGGCCAATTTGCTTGCTTCATGGGCTTAGTTCGGCCTGCCAAATTAAAGCTCAGAACCACTAATTCGAACACATCCGTCACCGATCCAATAAATAAATGCAAAAAATGCAAATTAAAAATAAATGCACCTAAATCTATAAGCTATGCAATTAATATTTTTTCAGGGATAAAATTAACCCTTAATTTTCTATGCAATAAATAAATGACTAGATCACCAAAATTTAGGTGTCAACAATCATTAAAAACACATTATTAAGTAAGCCCTTGATCACATAGCGCAATTTTGCAAGATATATACCCATATATATATTTATACACACATGCTACGATGACAATTAAAGTACGAACATCAAAGTCATATATGATTGATGTCTGATAAAATAACTCTGTATTCCTCCTAGATTCTCCGTAACACAATTTTCACTGCTTTTAAGTAGCAAATCAATATAAGTTTTTTTTTTTTTTGGTAAGGACAAATCAATATAAGTTTCACACATCTAAATCACAAAACAGCGGAATTCATTTATTCTTATTTCCTTCTATCTTCGTCGCCTTCTTGTCAAGTAAGAGATGACATCTTGCGAGACTGTTGAGCGATGACACTTGCTGTGGAAGGGCTCTGCTCTAATATGACTTCGTACCCGTCACTGAAGTCATCCATGCCTTGAGCAAACAGTTGCCAAAAGAGACCGCCGGCACACGACCCTTGGCTGCTTGCACTCGTGTAGATCGCATCATACAGCCTCCCGAAATAGCTGTCCCTCTTTTCTAAGCTGTAACCCGATGAATTCGATGACTTGCCGAATTCACCGAGTATGATTGGCTTATTGAGGATGGTGTTGGAGTCCTGAATGTGGACTTGAACCCACTTGTCCACAAATGCAGCTTGCTCTCCCTCACTTGCACCAGGCAGCCTGTCAAGAAAAAACTTTAATTATCCAAGAAAGGTAGGAACAACATAACAGGTGCAAATTTGATCGAAGCACCAGGATGTAGGGCGATTCAAGGAATCAGAGGGCATGTTCTGATTCTTACCATTGTTCCGGGTACAAGTGCATTGTGGCGAAGTCGACCTGGGGGAGTTGGTTGTTGGAGATGAAATCAGTCCCAATAAGCAAACCGCCAGGATTGATCTGCTGCTTCCCTGGAACCGATTGCCCATAGAACCCTTCGAGTCCAACTTCCAACATATGATTACTATCGATCGACTTCACGTACGCCGCCATTTCGCTCACCCAGTCCTGAACAAGCTAAATGAACTGATTAATGGCGGCACTAACAATTCATCATGAAGCGACGTCACTCGATTCAATTTTATTTTCTGCATGAATTTGATACTGTAAATAGAATACAATTAGGGAATCACTTGCTTTGATACAACCTATAGTTTCTGTCACTAATGGAGCCCTGAATGCGATGTTCTGTTCAGGTTAATTGTTTCGCGTCGGTCCAATGTCGTGGTCATGTGTGATTTGAAAATGACATGGACTAATATCATGAGGATAAAAAAGCGAAAAGGCATTGTTACTAACAATCGCTGATTGTTAAAGATGACAGAAGCAGATCTTTTTGTTTTTCTTCTTCTGCATTACGCTAGTAAGATATTTCAAAATCTCTCTCTTTTTAGCCAGAGTTATTGGTTACTTTGTACTTAAAGTGGATGAATTCGAGTAAAGAACGACATGCCCAAACAGAAGAAAAAATTCATTTCCCACGAGGTGACACCTACTCATTAGTCCTTTCCGTGACTAAGACTTCCCCATACGTCTATTCTTATCTTTTAACGTCATTAGGCTGTATGAATTTACAGTTGTATTTTATGACGAGAAAGCGGATACCCCATCTTAGCAGAGTTTCGCTGAGACAATTCGTGGATGTGATGCTATGTGGTGCTTTCGTCGTGTAGTATTGGTCGTAGTCAAGGAAAAAAATGCCGCAAACTCAGTATCGATCGACACTACCTATTTCCAATTGTATGATTGCCTTTGTCTATTACTTTCACAAATATATGCATATTAAACAGAGAGATCGAGAGAGAGAGAGAGAGACCTGAAGAGATTTGCCAGAGGGGTCGGACGGGCAACGAGGCTCGTTCATGAGTTCCCATGCAAAGATGGTAGGATCGTCCTTGTACGCCACTCCCGTTACAGTGTTCATTCTCGTCAGCACCGCCTGCAATTTCCATCACACCACCACCGAGTCTCTCTCATGTTTCTTTCATAGCGTTGCTGGTATTTATGTCTGAACTGAATCCGTATACGTATAGAAGAACAAAAAGCACAGACACACAAACCTTGATATGATTCTTGTAATAAGCCTTGGTGACTGAGTTAGTGAAGAACTCGTCATCATTGTTCAAGGACTGTCCACTGTTCCGAGCCCACTGCACATACTGATGCCTTCCCCCGAAGTCATTCCAGTTGTTCACCAAGCTTAGTATCAGATACACTCCGTTTTTCCCAGCTTCCGATATCGCAAAGTCCAATCCCTAAGCAAGAATATTAATCACGGATATCTTCGGGAGGTGCCTAGAATTTGTTTTGCGAAAATATTTACTAATTATACCTTGAACATGTCTTCGTTGTAGACGCCGGGAGACGTCTGGAGGGCCCGGTAGACGCCGCCGTCGCTGAAGGCCCAAGTCCTGGCGATGTTCACGCCATTCTTGGCGGCCTCCTGGAGCGCGCTCGTGACCTTGTCCCGGGTGGACGGGTCCGACGCCATGTACATCATCCAGTACGCGTTGAACCCGTTCAGGTACAGCGGCTTCCCGTTCGCCACGAAATGTATCCCGTTCGTCCTCGCGAACCCACTTCCCCTGACCCCGTCGACCGCCGCCATGCAGTTTGCCTGGAGGAGGAGCACTGCTAGAGCCAGGACTGCAAACTTGAGGCGCATCTTTTGCTTTTTTCTAAGATAGGAGATGATACTTTTCTGTATGTGAATTGAGTTTTTGAAGTTGAAGAGAGAGAGAGAGAGAGAGAGAGAGGAAATGGAACTTGGGAATAGGGTGGACGTCCTGGTGATGTCGTGGGGGGATTATATAGTCGTGGGGGGATTATATAGCCGTAGCCTTGGCTCCCCTATGCAACCAAATCGAGTCGTCTCGTTCTCTTTATTTGCATCAACTGCTTCCAACCACAACACGTTTAAGACTCCTCCCCACATCATTTCTCGTACATCACGTCATTCTTTTTCACTGCAGAGTCACGGTCACCACGCGCAAACCCCAAGTTTAGTCGAAGTGGTTTCGCATTTCTAAATTATTTACCCCCGACAGCGACGGCACAATGAAACTTTTTTGACAGTGTCGCCCGTGATTGGACCCTGCTATTACCCAGTACGAATAAGTCATCTTTCTCAAATGTGATGATTTTATTACCTGCTATGTAATAAGAGGTAGCAGGAGTTAATTATGTTCCTAAAAAAATGAAGGTTACATTTCTTTCAAATCAGCGAATTAAAGGACTCGCCTTCTACAGTCGCTCTCTAATTCCGGCTGCAAAATTTGATTAGTCATGAAATCTACTAGATGGCGGTGGTGCTACAACCTTTTTTAGCCTAGGGGATTGAATTATTACTTAATGATAGTGGCATCATTTATGTGATTTGTTCTTTTCAATCTTGATAGACGGCTTGGCAAATTTTTGTCCATGAACTTTTTAGTCATTGTAATGAAATCTGAAGACAAAAGCGCATGGCAGCTGTAACAATTGAAAGCAACTAATCTGAAAACGTTCTTAATCCGGCAAAAGACCTACTAAAAATCATTTGAGTTTTGCAATATCACAAACGCGTGTTTAGTGGCCTCCGCGTTAAATCGCACCACACTAAAGTCCAAGTATTATCTTCAATACAAGCTAGCACCGCCATCATCTTCATTCGATAAGGTCATTTTATAGCATTGGTTTCTTAGTCTTTTCCAATCATGCACATATATAAATACAGAGGAGCTAGCGTGGCAAAATTTACATGAGTACTTAAATGAATGGATTGCATTTCTATTCTATATGAATCTATATTAACGTCAGTTCATAAATGGATTTTGTAATGGTAAATCTTATCATTCACTGTTCTCTCTTGAAAGACGTAATCTATAAGTTGGTGAAATAAGTAGTTGTACTAGTTAAAGATATTTTTTTGACTTTGGAATCTGAAAATATTTAATGCATATGTTGTAGGGCAGTGACTAAAGTCTTCCAACTTAAAGAGGGGGTTCGCCTTTTCTGCTCAAGTTTTGCTGGGCAGCTGTCGGTGGTCGCCACCCCATTTCAACTAATTCTAGAACTCTATCGTGGATGGATTGGAAAAGGACGGAAGTAAAAGCAAGGAGACTTCATTCATCCGTCAATGCGCGGGTTCACACCCTAGTTGAGGTTGTCTGCATCGTGAGAACAAAATAATTATTCATTTCGGTTGGTAAATATGGTCGACTAGTGAACAGCTGCAGCACGACAATTTCCATTGATTTCGAGAAATAGTACGTATGTGTTTGATTGAACTGCTGCATGTTGTTGTTATACGTGGTTGATATGATGAATTTGTTTTCATTCGTGACGTTCTTGTCTAGGGTTTGTTTCGTTTTTCGATCTCACAATCTTAGGATGAGATAAGTCTTACCTTGTCCATGCTCTCCCCATTTAGTTTTTGATAATTTCCCCGTCCACTCTCAAAACTCATGCGTTTCCTTTTCAAGTATCTGAGGCGGGACCATTTGCAGTCCATTCACACATTGGCTCGATTTCTTCTCATCAAGAGGCTGGAAACGCGTAAGCACAGATGGCCTTTCGCCTTGCCTTGTGAATCATTACGTGTGGACAGTCCCTAACTCAAATTGATGTTTTGGATTGATCGGGACGTGTGTGTATGTGCATGGATGAGGCGATGGAAGCTAAGTCGGTTCGATGCAAAGCTGGATTCCTGAGTCATCAGGTGAAGACGGCCCATCGTTTGAGCCAGCGGAATTTTGGCTTTTGTTTGGCTCGTGAATTCAGCGCCGTGTTTAATGAAAGGTGATAACATCCGTGCGCAATTTTGCATGGTTTCCATCCTTTGCGATGTTTTATTGGTTCAAGAAACCCCTCCTACTAGCACAAAACGAAACGCTACCTGAAAGAATTTCAACGGCCTCTTCTGCGCCTCCAAACCGAAAGATGCCAAACGTCTCGCAAATTGTCATTTGGAATGACATGCAATATTGTATGAAGGATCTTGTGCCTTCTCTCTTCCTCGGATATGCTTCACAAAAAAGGGAGTCGAAAGAGCAGAGACGTAATAAACACCCGACACCCATTTCATGCCCATTCTCTTCTTCCTCGTTTAGTCAACATTAGCAAACAGCCAAAAAGAGGATGAAACTTGCGAGCAAGATACATGCCATGAGACTGCAATTGATTCAGGCAAAGATACTGATAGAACAAGTTCAATGAACATTCATGCATCTATGATACTATGAACTTGCAACACTTCCCACTCCTTCTGTTTAGGCGGGCAAAGAATTTTATTGATGTTATGAAAAGGGAATGCAGAGAAATCGTGCTCACTATTCCAGACGATCCACCACTTGAGAAGGAACCGAAGTTGCACAAGGAGTGACCCAGAAGAAAAGGCAAAGAAACTGCTTCCTATTTAAGATGATCTCTGCTCTGTTTTGTAAACCTGAAACCCCATACTTCAGCCGGCTAACAGCATTTTGAGCGCATGAAAAGTCGTGCTCAATCCCATTATACTGCGAGCTCTTTCAATTTGACACATAGCAACCAGCAAGATTTAGAGGTCCTAGTCACGAAATTTTTTCTTCTTTTTCATCCTCAGCACTGGCTTACCATTTGCAGATTAATTTCCACACATTAGACTGGAGCAAACACACTGGTCCAAACTGGTGTGGTAGTACTAGTAGCGATCATATACAAAACCCTTGCATTATCTCTTCCTTCTCAATCAGTAGAAGGAAAAATTCAAGAAAGTAAGACCTGTCTATGCAACCTTTTTTCAACTTCTTCTCAATGGTACTTAATCAGATACCATGGAACATGGAGATATTCACAGCATAAACTGGATACTTGCTCCTTCTCTCATGCTCTACATGAGCCCATCAATGTGGAACTCACTATGATGCGAACAAAAGATATATTTTCTGAGCATGCCATTATATTCATAGAGCATGTGGGTAATTGAAATATAAATAATAAGAATTAAGAAACAGAGTAACATGGAATATGTGAGTCGTGAAGTAGATCAGGGGAATCAAAGAACAAGTGGAAGCTATATCAGAAACTTTGATGAAAATTTAAGGACAAACTTAGAGCTTTGTAAATTATACATTGCATGCTCAGCATGTTGGGTGATATCTCACAATTTTAAGCTCAAAATTATACCAGCAGCAGATCTAATACCAGAGTGTAGTTGCAGCATTTTTCACAATAGACTGATAAAAAATATTCGGGACAGGAAGGAGGGTATTAAGTAGATTCATTGACTTAACAAGAGTCTATATTACATAGGGACCGGATCATAGTTAGCTTTACAGATTCACAACTGGATCTATGTGCTTTCATATTTGGGAGGACTTTTCAGAGCTTAAGACAAAATTGAATTGCCCGATATGACATCTCTTCAATAAACATTGTCATTTTACTCTGCTTAGAGTCATACTTACAAAAAATCCTCTTGACCCATTGGAGCAGTCAGAGAATTGGAATATACTTTAAGTGCTTGTTCTCGAATACACAAGAGATTCATTGTTATCTCATTGCAAAGTCTTCCTTCGACAAGGCGTACTGGCAACCAGAGCTTTGGCTTAACATCTACTATGTATGAAAGTGTCGTCTGGAATTCTTGGCCATTAGTAGGACTGGAATCCTCGTATGCCCCTATATTTAACTGCAAAACCAGTCATCTCAAAATCGTCAGAACATATTCACTCCTTGGATTGTTGTATATAGCGCTAGCCCCCAACAGCATTAGTAACACAACCAAATTGTCAGAGGTATTCAGCAACAGGGCATGGATCCAACTATTATTGACTACGGTCTATTTGCATAAAAACATAATGATGCACCTTATGGTCTCTCACTGACAGAAATCAATTATCGATGTTTCTCTTGGCAATGATGTCAACCAGAATATCCTTCTAAAGTGAGGTAACCTTCAAAAATTTGTCCCATAATGATATATGGTACACTACAAGTGTAATCGAGTGCCATGGCCATAGAATAGGGAAGCAATAAAAGACATGATTAGCGATAGACACAGACTTTGGAGCTATATAATCAGATCTGCTCCTTATGAAGAACAACGTTCTAATTTAATCCAAGATTAATAAGTTTCAATTTGAACATCTAAAAGCTAGTTGAAGTATTTGTAGCAAAGTGTTAGTCAGTCTCTCTTTGGCAGGCACATTTCAATTGATCTGTCTACATAGGAATCTCTATTTTTATTTGCCTGAGATTCTAAGTGTCATCAAGATCTATAACTAAAAAAATGCATAATTTCACAAATATGCCTCATTACAAGGTTAAACAACTTTACCTGTTCAATAGACCATTTTCCTTCAAAGACTTGGAAATCACCTTCAATCATCTTAAATTCAATATCACGCTTTTGTCCAGAAGGAAGACACTCAAGGTCTTTCTCATAGCAATCTACAACTCCTTTAGCATTAAATTTTAGCCCAAATGCCAAGTTCTGCTGGCCAATCTGTCAAGCATACAGAGGAGGGTAATGCTTAATGACAAACGTGGCCTTCTTTTAGCAAATATCACATTCTGGAATAAAGAAGTTGCAAGAAAATGTAAACCCAGAATTGCAAGGATCAATCTTCAAAGCGAAATGAACAGCAGTTTTTATGTCTTAACACAGTTTCACCAAGTCATTATGAAAATTTCTTGGTTGACACAGATTCAGTACCAGACACTGTATTCATGTCCTGAAAGATGGAGAAAATACAATGCAATGTGTCATGACTCTCCATTTATAGAAACTTACACAAAACAAAAGCAAATATGAATGCAACGTAAAATACATTAAATCAAAACGGGTGCCACTTACTTATCAAGCAGATGCTCTGTGAGGTATTCTCCCTCAAAAATCACAAACCTAAGGCACCACAGTACAGTAGCATATTCATACACATTCGCATTCCTGCTACTAAGCACTCGCAAGCAACTCACAAAATATACCGTACCAATCAAAAAGATCAATGACAACTATATTCTCATGTTGCAGCAACTAACTTCAAGCCCAGAGCCGTAGTTTCCTATCATAATAAAACATCACAGACTATTGAAAAAGATAATACACAAATCATGCTATCTCTATCTGCTTAAGCTGTCGAAGTAACTGGCTTCACACTCTCTTCTTAGAACAACATAGTAGGACCTGAACTTCGTTCATGTCCTCGCACTGCCATTCCATACGCACTTGATATGTGACTGGTTTCAACAATTTTCTCGTTTGAGTATACAGAAAGTTTGTGAGCAGTATATAATCAGCTTAAAAGGGATTGTGGCAAAATATAGAATGAAACACCGGCCGTTCCCTGAAAATCAACATCTTCACCTAATGTAATGCTAATATATCAATGCAACATATACAGAACAAATTATAACAAAAATATGCATTTCAACTAGAACCCCTGGGCTAAGCACCTGATATAGCCTCGCGAAATTCTCTCTCTTCTCCATCAATTCGCTAACGGCAAGGCCGGGAATAAAATCCGACAATCTCTCATAATCAGTCAAGATGCTCCAAATGGTGTCCAGGGTCGCGTCAATGCCAATCCTGGACAGAATCCTCCTCGTATTCTTACCAGTCTTCTTAATCTCTATGAAAACCCCGTCTCCGCTCACGGATTCGTCCCCATCCAATCCCTCGTCCTCCTCAGCTTCACCGTCCTCCACCGGACTGTAATCAATCTTGGCGCAAAAGGGTACGTGACCGAATCGAGGGTCGATGCTTTTGGTCGCGGCGAACAAGAAATTTTGGGAATTGCTACTCGAGATGGGGATGACGAATCTTGAACTCGAAGTGGGTAACGAGGAAAGGCAAGGAATTGCAGAGGAATGGATGCGGTGCAGAGAATGGTTCGGTTCCAGCGAAGCTCGAGAAAGCATGGTTCTTGGGAAGAAATTAGTAAGTTCAGAACCGACCCATTTCGATTCTCGTGCAGGTCGAGTTGAAAGCTCGCCGATCGAGCGAACTTGTCCGGGCGGTGGTGAGAGAGATGCCCGGTTCGGGCGTCAGGCATGTAGGCGGAAGTTGGGAGAAAGATCAGAACTTTGGAGAAGTCCAACGGACAAGAACGTGCCAGCAGAACAGTTGTCTTATCTGAAGTGTCTGGTTGTGCAATGAAGTGGACGATGATCTCTCTGTCCGACTGAATTTGATCCATGGACATGAGCACATCGTGCCACAAGCCCTTTCTCATTTCAAGAGTCTTGAATTTGTACAAGACAGCTATTGCACTTGGGATTTTGGTTAGATCTCCAATGACATCCTCATGAAAAAAATTTGGAAATTAAAAAGTTTACATGTGTCTAATCTTTATTTTTTTGGTTAAAAGAAAAGATTGTATATATCTAGCAGCACATTTTCATCAAGTTTTTAGAAGATTTTATTCGTGGGATTGATTGTGGTACCTAATAGTTATGATCTAGCAAATCATAATTCGAACAAGAAGTTGTTCGACCGATCTTTTCAATGCCACTTACGCATGTTTTAGTAACTAAGAACGAGTAGATTCTCCGTATTATGACTTGGTCACTATAAATATTAAGGCACTTGTCCCTCCCTGTTGTTGAAATGATTTTTCTCACCAGTGATTGGATCTCATATTATGGCATTTGAACTTTCTATAATTTCCCTGTAACTCGTTCATTCCAAAATTATTCCACCAAGTTGTTTTTTCTCGGTTAATCGCAAATCCACTCAAACTGAATTCCTCTTCATTAACAAATCCAACTTGTTCACGAATGGAATATCTTCTTCTCATAGTGCTATTCTGGTTTGGTGGATTGGATACCATTTCTTCTGGATTTCGATTTTAAACATAGCAGGAGGATGCGATGTCGATTCTTCCAAAGATATTGTAAACATTAGTTGCAATCTATTAATAAGATACTGAATCTTTTTCATTGGTGTACTCAATTTCCTATAGCAAGGCTAAATTTTTTTTTAAGGGACGCCATCTGCAATCTAAATTCTAGATGAAAGACAACTTTGGTGTTGTCGACTCATAAGTAGAATCATTTTCCACTGTCATCCGTGCCAAAGCATATTGGCAAGTTACAGACTCATAAGGAAAAGGAAAAGGAAAAAGCACTAGATGATCTGACCATCCTGTGAGCTGATTAGGATGTATCCCACTAAGTGATGGTTGAGTATGACATCAGATACAGAGTTTTAGCTAAAAGGCTTTAAAGACATGTCGGCCACTTTGCCCGATTGGTCAATACTTGAAAAGATTCAGACCTATGCAAGGACCACGGTCTCGACGGCCGTGGACTGGATGACTTGCTCTATCTGTTCTCCTTCCTGACCCTCCCATATCTCGGGTAAGGCTTCTCGGATGTTATGAATGCTTTCCAGGGCATGATCTGCACCAGGCACCAACACTGAGCTCCCCACCTACCATAGAAGTTCCGGCACACGTTTATTAGTTTCTGCACGGTAATGGATTGAAGACATCATCTTTCATCAATTATAGAATAAATCCGGTAGAATTTTAGGACGGGAACCCCTCAATTATTGTGTTTTTGGTAAACATCCCTTAGGTTGGAAAATTGATTCTTTTATCCCTAGATCCAAAGACCCTAATCATAGATTTAGCTTTTTCTCTTGGTGACATCAGAGTTTTCTCAAGCTTCCACGGATTCAAATTTAGCTTAGTGACATCACAGTATTTTTTTTTTTTTTATAAACTGATTGGACATGACTACATATTTTTCTCGCAAGTTGATAACTTGGACAAGAGTGGTTAGTGTAGGTCGGACAAACTCTGTGATTGTGAGTCTGATACCACCATAATCAGGGGTTGTCCACCGAATTTCTCCTCCATGACGTAAAGAGTAAAACTAGAGCTTAAGAGCTTACAATGACTGTATGTAGTCCTGCTGCTTTCCCACTTGCAATGTTTCGAGTACTGTCATCGAAGAAAATCTGGGAAACGGGAAATCAGGGTTAGTTGCTTATGTCTGGCCTTAAAATCTCATCAAAATTCAAGGTGGTAAGAGCATTAGTATTTACTGTTTTGCTGGGATCAACATCTGCTATCTTGATTGCTGCTTCAATGGCTTCCACTGAGGGTTTACAGAGGATTCGCATTTTGGAGCTTACACCGTTGCTGTCGATTTGGCTGTCGACCTCTATATCACCATCTGCTGGCACTGAATCACTGTCTAGTGGATCTATAAGAGTTTCGAGAGCAGGGTTGAGAGTTTCAAAGCATATTATGCCTTCAAAGCAATCTTCTAACCCCAGCCTGCTCAGAACTTGGGCTACATGTGCTTTGTCTCCGTTGGTAAAGATCTGTATATGCCAAATCAACGCATTAAAATAGCAAATACAAAGATCACGCCATGATCAGTTCACTCATGTATGAAAAGCTTAACATACAATTTTGCGCTGCGGCATGGAAAGTAGGAGATTTCTCAATACAGGATCCGGTTTCAGTGCTTCGTAAGGTAGCCTTCCATGAGCATATGCATGGAATTCATCATTGTCAAATTCATAACCCAGCGCCTGGAACAAACTAATCAGATCAGTAAGATATATTTATGAAGTCATAAGCACACAGAATGAGAGCAGAAATATCGATGGCCCAACATATCTAATCCATCTCCCTTTGAGCTTTAAGACAGAATCTAAGGAAGTTGGGGCAAAACTTTTTTTACCTGTAGACCGGCCATTGTTGTGCCATGTTCCCTGTACAGTTCCAAACACATCCTTGGAACTTCACTTTCCTCGATATGCAACTTATGGAGCATGAACTCTGCGGTTGAAAAGAATTTGGCATCATTCATCATGATTTGCAATTCCAACATCAACTACAGTGACATCGCTACTTTTATCACCATAAGCTACCATACCTTCGATATTCTTCCGGCAAGCCAGATTGAGGCCTGAGCTCATAGGGTACAGAGTATCATCCATATCTGGTCATCATTGACAGTTCCCATCATGTGAGGTGCTTGGGAAAAATAGTTATCTTCTAGCAACATCAACTAGTTCCAAATAAATTTCTGAGAATTAGGGTATGAAGAGTTCTGAAACTTACCAAAGAGCAAGCACTCATACTTGGCTTCCCCAGACCTCTCAATAGCATCCATCTTCAAGAAAGTACCTGCAACGATGCACGAGATTGTATAAAACAGCATATATGAGAGCATATTCCATGATCCTCATAAAGTCCTCAACTCCCAACTAAGAAACGAGCGAGTTGAAGAATACTCCGGCTGAAAATACTATACTTTTTGATAAAAATCTCAAAATATACGAACACAACCGAGAGAATATGCTTAGCTCACTCTCGAATTCCCTTCTTTTGAAATTAAGAATTTTAAGGAATAAAGAAGTTAGAGAACGCGCATGTGAAGAAGGAAGACTGTTGGCGGATGAAAAGTGAGAATCAGATGAGAGAGAGACGTAGTGAAACGATCAAGAGCGTTTACAGTCAAAAGATCACAGTCCTTTTAACATGCCAAGCAATTCAACAAGCTTCCATTATGTAGGCAAGACAACCTTGTGTCCAGTTATTCTTAAGGGCATCGACTCAGCATGTTTTTTAGTCTATCTTTGATGAAAGCAATGCAGAAACCCATCAAATTTAACCACAGATCCCCCAACTAAAGAACCGACAGTGCTTCGTCCAGCCACACAAACGACGAGAAAGCATACTTGGAAAAAATGCGTGGACGCAAGCGCAAGCAAAACCTCCAAACAGTGGGACTGACTAAAGCAGCTGTGAAAGCATGGATGAGACATTGGCTCGCCAGGCTTATTTATACTACAGCTGAAGGGGTCCACCAACACCAGGAACGTGCGAGGTGACGTATCCAATATCCTATGTGGTGAGCATATTTCTTCATTCCTAAGGTACAAATCCCCCTTGTCAAAAAAAAAAAAGGTACAAATCCCCAAATTGTTCAAATCCCTTGTGCTTTAGTTACCTGTCATTGTCATGCAAGGGAGGGGGGGAGGTGGCGGGGGGAAATTGCTTTATGCCACATCTATGTTGCTTACCAAAAAGGGCCAATCCCTGTAACACAACACTACCGACCTAATGGCCCAATACTTGTAGGCCACCTGCCTATTGATGGTTGAGAAATGCTGATTAAAGAACCTTCGACATAAATCCATTCAAACGTTAATGCGATGAACAGGGATAGTCATTTTAAATCTGTCCGTTCACTAAAAACCTGTCATTGACAAACTTTTTACTTTCAAAGAAAGTAAATCATCTTCTGATATTTGTTTATGCCGAAAGCAAGTTGAAAAAGTTGATTATATGATATTTGATAATAAGTGAATCTACCGAAGGCGGCTTTTGTCATTTAAGTGACATGTCATTATTAACAAATCAGAATCTAACATCTTCTTTGTTTATTCCATAATCCATCAGAATATTAAGAGTACAAAGAAATTACGAAAGAAATTACCGAGTCATATTTGTAAAATACTGTATCTGATGGTGTTTTGTGGGAATTTAGAATAACATGAGCATTGATGAAGTATATTCAGGAGGTGGTAGGCTAAACTCATGAAAAAAAAAAAAGCCATAAAAGAAGTACCGGAAAAAAAAAAAAATAATTTGATGAGAGAGAGAAAATAGACATAGTTGGACCTTTCTTTCACACTTGGATGCAGAAGAAGATTCAAATAAAATAACGTCCTTATTGTCAAAAAGAGGGAGTCACTTTCGTGAATAAGCTTATAATTTTTAATCCATGGCGATCGTTTCCGTCCGTCCATCCACTAGGTTTCTGTCATCAAAACGCTGCAAAGGTTGAAAACGATTTCCCAGAAGAGAAAAAAAAAAAAATCATCAATCTAACCGACCCTTGACTTTTTAGTAAAAGAAGAAACGCTAATCACATTAACTCGAATAAATGGAACCCAGGCCGTACATTTGGGAATCTCGTTTTCACTTAAGCATCCTAAAAGTACAAAGCTTTTTCTTTACTACAGTGACCTCGACCATGAAATACATCATAATCAAATGAACCGGACAGGAGGCGGGCCAAAAGTAAGAGCGGGAAGCACAAAGACGGAAGCATCGCACTTTGCGATGTGAGAAATCAAATGTAATGCCGTGCACCTAATCCACCCACACATCTCTATTCCATAATCACTTGGCAACACCAACTCTTCGTCGTTACGCTAAAGGTGCGTGCTCTCATGAAAATCGTTTTCAAGAGAATTGTAGTTTATCTTTATTTGGTAGTTTAAGTAAAGTGATTTCCTTCTAAGCTTGTTATTTTCGATATCTCTGTAAATCAATTAGTTTTCCTTCAAACAAACCGGCCCTCCACGCAAATGTGTAGATGCGAAGCACTCAGCTAAACAAAGAAAAATCTTTGAATATTGCAAGTGGCCAGTCAGGTCAGATCCAATTGGCGAGGAATCGAGGAATCGAGGAATCCTGAATTGCGGGTTGGGGAAGTGGGGCTTTTTTTTCTTTCGAGATTTAGCATTATTCTCTGCACAGATAGATACACAAGATCGCAAAAGCGACACCCGGACCCTTATTCTTTGCAAAGCACGAGTTGATGGGCAACGATAAAGACGATCCTGGAACCGTGCCACGACGGCATATGCAGGGGAAACTACAGCTTCCTCCGCGATTCGATTCCCCATCCGCAAGAACGCTAGTGAAGCTTCAGTGGGAAGTTGGATTGCTCGTCGACGGCGCACGACCATCGATCCCTGGCTATCTCATCTTTTTTTTGTCTCCCCTCCTCGTCCTAGGACATGCCCCCCGCGTTCGTTCGTGTTGGATATTTTCTTCTCCTTCACCCATTAGAGCTTAGGAGGATAAGGCATTTTGTTTACACACATATGCCTGGCAGCACTTGAGTCTACCACCCATAATTTCGATTAGCCATATATTAGCATGGGAATGACCACAACAATTACTTCATTACTTCATCAAATCATCTGCTTCAACCAAGTGGATTTTTGGTTTAGTAGGATTGCCATTTCCCCTACCAATTTTTTTATTTCCAAGCTATATCACCTCCACAAAGGTAAACATATATCTATTAATGGATTTTGTCTCATCTAAATTTGAAATCTATTTATATCATTGTATCATTCTAATATAGTGGGAAATCCACTATATAAGATGCCTTAATTAGATCATAGCGAGGTATCCTAAACAGTGGAGAATATATAGCTTTTAGCCATGCCCCATTTCATATCAACTACAAAATAATCTAGATGAATGAGGCATTGCTGGCAATGAGAATATCAATGAGAAGAGCAAAACAGCCCATGGCTAGAGCCCATAACATATACATACATTCACCATGTCACAACAAGTGATACAACATGTATAAACATCATATCAAACATATAGATATGCATGTTCATGTTATGTTCATGTTATAAAACAAAATAATGCCCATTATATTAAATATGACGGTGAATCTTTTCAATAACCATCCAAAGCTAATGTACACAAACATGATAGTAAATAAAACTCAGAATATTCATGTGATATGCACATGCTAGATGCAAAGAAATAACAAAAAATTTCGCCAACTTGGCATTACGTGATTTAAGATTGCCCCTGAAAACATAACAATAATCCCATAAAATTCATTTGCCATTTAACTGAATCTAACTCTCCACCAGGAAAAAGAAGATATGCAAGATGATAATCGAAGTAGGAGTTCAAACTTTTTAGATACCATTAGGAGTATTGCCCTTTGAGGATAAAATTAAGATTTACCAAAATTTACCTGATAAATTGGCTAGAAACACAATGTCACAAGCATTCTCAAAGACTACCTTCAAATTAAATACCACGAAAATCCAGCATCAAATGGATTGATCATACTAAAAGTGAAATTCCAAACACTGACTAATGAATTCATCAGTGAAAAATATAAAATCATTGAGTGCCCCAAACTCCATTCCTAGATGCATGCTTACCAAATAATAATTACAAACTTGAGAGAGAAAAAACTAACAAACATCCGCCTTCCTCTCAGAAAGACATAGATGATGAAGTTTCAAAGAACAATTTTACCTAGCACTTGATAACCTTACCAAAATGATCAAAAGCTCTTTTTCGTTAATACTCAACAATGTCACACGGCAAACCATCCATGAATATGCAAAACTTGTCCTTCACCATCTCCAAATCCTTGTTCAATTCCAAGGTCGGTGGAAGCGCCAGCAATTCCAACTTTGAAAGCTTTACAGCAATTATCCTTAAGATTGTTGGAAAAAGTATTATAATACATAAAGTAATAATAATTATTGGAAATACATTACAAAAGATTAGAAAATAAAATGAAATGTCTGAGGCGTGCAAACACTGTCCTTAAGGATAATTCCGCCCCTCGGAGTACGAAACTCGGTGCGTAAGGTTTCGGCGGCTATCCTCCCAAGATACAACAGACCTTCTTCTATACTCCGCACTGAATATTAAAAGGAAACAGAACAACTTTTGTCTATAACCCAGCAAAAAGAAAAGGAAATATGTGAGAACATATTGTATGTACTACGATTGAGGTTTGAGGTTTAATTTATATTTAAACGAGGAAAAGAGAGAGACGTTAGGAGATCATCATAAACCAATTGGTAATTAAAAAGATGACCGTTATAAACCACCCAGTCTTTCGACTGGCGACATCATTACCCTGTACCACGCCCGGCAGTCGTCGAGAGGCCGGGGAAGGCGTCGCGGGGTTCAGTCGTGGCCGCCCGTACCCCCGTAGAGGGGGCATTGTGGCCGGGTCGGCCAATGGGGCCGGGATATTTTTCGTCCCCCGGATCCCGGGGACTATCCCGTCTTTCCGGGATGTCAGAGCCTTTTAAGGACCTGCTCAGGTCCGATACTACGATTGAGGTTTGAGGTTTAATTTATATTTAAACGAGGAAAAGAGAGAGACGTTAGGAGATCATCATAAACCAATTGGTAATTAAAAAGATGACCGTTATAAAACAATGAAGAGTTTATGAAGTAATAAATCAAAAGTTATAAAGCCGTTAGACGACCGTTATACAATTGTTAGAAAGCTATTATATGACCGTTGAAAAAGCCGTTACAAAAATGATGACTTTCATGACGATCATAATTTCTAATAAATATTTCAAAACTACTGAAATATCCAACAGTTCGTTCGTTCGTTCGTTCGTTCGTTCGAGATGACGATGCTTCGAATGATTCGGATTCCGTCTGCGACCGACTTCGATATTTTTTCCTTGGGATTTGCCTAGAGTGCGGTACTTGCTTGCGCAGATGCTTGCGCTCCTAACTTGATCGACGTGGGCCGCGGTCCCCTCCATGAATTCGGTTCAATCCGATCTGCTAAAGCAATTCATTAAGAAATTATTATTATTATCATCTTTTCTATGTGCACTAGAAAATTGAATTATTGTTAACAAATACTCTAAGGGCACGTTTTAATAACTAGTGCTATGCAAAAGAATCGACAACCACTTGGACTGCCCGAAATCAGACCGCACTACATTGGGACTAGCGAATCCTAAGGGAACAAGTAGGTACCGGTCCGATTTCTGATCTAAACTTGGAATCACCTGCCCGCTCACCGGGATTGGATTGGTAAAAAAATAAAGAAAAAATGAAAATCTTAAATTCTCTAATTTGAAGCTCAACATCCATTAACTAAGTGCTCGTCTTGTTTTACTCTCACCTCATCTGAGTCATCTCTCTATCTCTTACTTATGGTCTCGACTCTCAAGCTCAACATCCATCGACTTACGATCTCAACTCTCAAACTCAACGTTGATCTACTCATAGCCTTAAATCTCAATTTTTAGTGAGTCCATTTTTTTTTTTTACCAATCTTACAATTAAGAATAGAAAGTTCTTTGTTTTATGTATTCCTTTGGCTTGCTGGAAAATGTAACACTTAGTGCATCAATTTTAGTGGAATCAATTCCATGGAACCACTCAAAACTGAACCAAACCGATGGTTTGATTCTCGAATGGATCCATGGAACCTATAGGCGGTTCCTGATTCCAATTTTTTGGAACTGGTCATTAGTAAGTAGTTTTCCGATTTCAGGGTGAGAATCGTTCACCCGAACTATACTCATCCTATTAATAATGCCCTTCAAATATTAACCCACATGTGTGCTCAAAACCTATACGATATAATATTAAGGAAAATTGTCCAAAAAGTCCTAAAAATAAGGCACTTTTGTTAATTCAATAAGAAACATTTTAATTATACCAGTTGAAATGTAAACTTTTTTTATGTTTTTCCAATTGATCTCATTCAATCAATTTTGACTTAAATCACTGACATAGACGTTGGTCATTCTACACGGCATAGTCAATGTTGATATGTACTTTTGGGATTGTTTATTTTTAAAATTTTACTTTTCCTTCTTTACTTTCTTTTCTTCTTTTTCTTTTGCTCTTCTTTTCTTTTTCCTTTTTCCCTCCGCCAGCCATTGCCGACCTCGTCGATGGTCAGTGAAGATCATTGACCTCAAGCAAGGGCCGCCCTCATTGGCCTCGAGCAAGAGACACTTAGGTCTAGGCTATAGAGGGCAGCCCTTTGTCAAGTTGGGCGAGGGCTAGGCTGGCCAGCGAGGCCTACCCATGCCACCCTAGGCCTATGCATCCCTCCCTTGAGGCCAATAGAGGGGAAAAAAAAAAAAAAGGAAGGTGGGGGGGAGGAACAAAAGGTAAAAAAAAAGAATGTAAAGAAGGAAAAGCGAAAAGAAAAAAATTAATAAAAATTCAATAAAATATTAAAATATTATCAAAAATTATCCTCACCAATAGGACGGTCAATGTCCACATGAACAATTTTTAGTCAAAATTGACCAAATAGACTCAATTAGTAATATGTGAAAAATTTAGAATTTTTTTGGTCTAAAAAAAAAGTTTAGAATTCAATTGGAACAAATAAAAGATTTACGATTGGATTAGCAAACATGTAATGAGTTTAAGACTTTTGGAACAATTTTTCTTATATAATATTGTAAAGTTCAGAAGAGTTCACATGGTTGCATGACATGTGATTAATCACACTGTGGGAAATGGAGGTGATTGCGTGCCATGTCACAATTTCATTACATGTGGTGTTCATTGTTATATTAAACTATAAGTTAATTTGCTTATTGTTTCTTGCCATTGACGAATCCATGAATATGGCATAAATTAAACCGTGAATCCCTGCTCACAATCAACCATTTGGATTTGCTCAAGATTTCTTGCTGAAGACCTCTATCTTGGCAATAAAATCAAATAATAATAACTATTTTCCATTCTTCTTTTTCGCATTTGTAGTAGATATCTGAGATAATGACACAAACAGTCCATGAACTTTGGTCTAATGTACAATATGGTTGCTGAACTTTAGCCTTATATATAATGTTGTCCATGAATTTTTAATTGGACTTTATTAGCATAACAATTCTTGGAATACTGTGAAAGTAACAATCTATTGTGAGCTACAAATTCTTGAAGAAGTGGGTCTCACAATAATTTATAACTATTTGTTATTTGATTTTTTGTGGACTTGAATAGATCATTATTCTAACAATGAATTAAAGATTGTCACGCAATATTTTTTCTTCTTAATTTGTCTGATGTAACCCTATTCATGCATCCATGGGTCAGTGGGTTCATCCCTTTTGCATGAAACATGTGCACATGATGATGACATCATGCCGATGGAAGCAGTTTTATTCTACGTGGCAAATTTATTGCATAGAAAAAGCTTCCGCATGCAAATATGCTCAAAGCACAAGAATGTTACTAGCATCGTTTATGAACCGGCATGACCCCAAATTGAAGAGCAAAGATCTATGAACCTATTTATAGAAGATCATTGCCTAATCTCAGAATAAATGACTTGGTATCTATGATGTCCAAGGGAATGAAAGATGCTAATAAAGCAATAAGGCTCCTCTTCCGCAGCATGTGTTTCGGATAGTTTTCAACTTTAGTTATTGGGTTCACTGGGTCACACATCCATCTCAGGCTCTTTCTTTCTAGATGCTCTGTAGGAGCACTGGAATCTATACTACATTGTGGTGAGTTCCAGAATCTGATCCTAAGGACAATAGAAATGAAGTGTTTTTAAGTGATGCCGAAATGTTTCTTGATGTGTATGGAGTTATGCTTGTACCTTATTCTCACATATAAAATCATGTCTGTGTAGGATAGATGGTATCTGGGGGGCATGCCCTAAGGAACATGTTTTCAAGCATCGTCAGCTTGTAGATTTTGAATGTTTTGCGGCTATATTTTTCTTCCACTCTAGACAAATTTATTGTCACACCCCAAAATCATCAAGAATGGAGATGACACGGCCATCCTTTCTCCAAAAGGATGACAACCTCAAACCACCAAAACATAAATCTAAAAAATTCCGTTGTCAATATTGCTCTTATACTACTCATTGCTAGCTAAGAAACTTGAAAAAGAATGAAAAATAGAGAGGCGAGCAATCACATATCAGTGAGTAGTGCATATCTTTTAAGCAAATCGAACACTCACTATGCATCTTTACAAACACGATATCACCATTTATCAATCCCAAATATAGAGTACCGTATATGCAAAATATCAAAAGTAAATCATGTCTTTCCAACGAACCGTTTTATGTATAAATCAATAATAATATTAGTTCACAATAACAAATGAATTATCAATAGTCTATTCCATTGATTAATCTCATTTAATCACACGTGGATGATGAACTAATCTAAAATCACATGTCAGTGGTCCATTCCATTAACCAAGTACATATCACATGTCAATGGTTCATCCCATTGACCAAATCATGCTCAAATATCTAGCCATGGTCACGACACGATACCTTGTAACAAAGCAACCGAGATTCCCCTATTATCAAGGTCTCCACCTATTATTGCTCGACCCACAAAGATATCCTAGACTAACCCATTACTAGGCTCATAGCGATATTGAATATCAATACTAATTCACAACAACATCTTCCACAATCCACAAAACCAAATTCAAAAATTATTTCATATATCACAATATATTTTATAAATCAACCACATAATCTTTCACAACTCAACTCATCCACTAGAAATACTTTTCATAAAACATTCTCAATTCATTTGTAAGCTCGTCTCAAAAACCCATTTTACAAATCAAATCAAATCAAATACATGTCATAAAGCATTTCACAAATCAATATCTCTAAAACTTTCCATAAACCGTCTCAAAATCAAGAGCTTTTCATAAAAAGGTTTCGCAAACCCATAATATATAATATTTCTTAACTTCGTTTCTCAAACAACATATATTTTTCCACCAACCAATTCTTATACCATTCACAAATACCAAAATATAGCATATGCCCAATCCAAATTTTATGCAACAAATTGTGCTTATTCAGATCTCATAACATATTAAATCTTTATCAAAATATGAGTTTACAAGTTATTAGAAGAAATAGCACCACTCACCTTAGGATGCCTCTGCTCAAATGACAAAGATTACTTGAACCGTTGAACTCGTAATCTTATCAAATAAGCAAGAAACAACATTAAAATTAAGTAGCACACTATCTCAATTACAAAATGGCTATACTACACCTAAATGCCAACAAAATGACTCATACACACTAATGAGTGGCACACCCAAAACGATTATTCAAGCCATTCGTAATGCGGGGCTTGAGTGCGAAACTTGGTCATGCCATAATTCACTTCACTAAACCTCATTTTAAATGTACTTAGAGTCTATAGAAAGCCCTTTTAACGTACTACAAAAATCCCAGCTTGACCATCCAAAAATAAAGCCGAAAACTGATGAAATACGGCCCTGAATTCTTGGACACGCATTGTTCATCACACGTGGGAAACTTCAAAATTTTGTTTTAGGCAAACCGTAAACTCAAATCAAGTTCTGTAAAATCCTACAACTTTATTACAGCCTAAACTATCATTTCTATATATATGCGTAGCTCAACAACTCAAAAATTGGATTTCACTACACGCTCAATAATTCCGAATTTCGAGTCCTAAATGCAAAGCTACTCCAATTGAACAAACAAGAGGTGAGAGTGCTTATTGAGCATTGCGATATGCAGTCAAACCGACTTGGGGAGGCTCCCGTGGCAAGAGCGCGCAAAACCCTTTTTTTTTTTCTTTTTTAATAACAAAGGTCATTTGTAAATATAATTATCCTAACTACTATTTTGCTCAAAGATACTTCACAATTGACTTTAAGTTACAATTAACCAAACACAATTTGCGTTTTAGTCGATGAATGGCAAGCAGCTACCAGTGATAGATTTGGATCAGTGACAACCGTCGTTTAAGGTTGCAAGACCTTAGGTGGCCCCCAGAGACCACCCTTAAGGGCCGCCTAGGGTCGGGCGACCCCCGGTGAGGGTTGTACAACCTAGGCAAGACCCTCGCCCAAGGTTGCACAGCCTCGGAGAGGGCCACCTGGGGTCAAGCAACCCCCAACAAGGGTTGTGCAACCGTGTGCCTAGGTTGCTCCCCCTGATTGAGGTTGGGACAACCTAGATCCACGGCCCCTCATTGAGGTCGCCGCAACCCAAATGGCATGGAGGTTGCGCGACCCCCAGGCGACAATTGCCTGGGTCACCATGACCATGTCAACCTCTATCTAGCCGTCGCTAACCCCTCACGGCCTAGTGTAATACACTGGCTGACCTTAGCGAAGAAGAAGATGCACAATCAAATGATGAGGGCAAAACCGAAAAAACAAAAAATTAGTGAGAATAATTTTAAAAGAAATTTTTTTAGTAATTCTAGGCTTCTTGTATGCCGAGAAAGCTGAAAGCCCAAGGCATCCTTAGATCTGCCTTGGGTTTTCAGCCTTGGAATGCCAACTTTTCCCTAATGGAGATTCCAAATTTTTTGCCAAACACTCAAATCGGCCTAGTTCCCAAGGCCACTCCCAATCACACCTTTTTCAATTTGACTGCTTTGAGGAGCGCGAGGTCTGTAGCAAGATGCAGTAGAAGTTATGATCTACCCTCAAATCCCATGTAATAGAGCCCATATGAAGTATGTCCTCACTATCGTTGGTTTTATGTGGATCTTTTCTTCTAGCATACCTGTAGATTATGGACAATGTTATCATTTGCCTTTAACCATCTTGTTGGATATGACAACCTTATTACAACTATAACGTAGGTTTCTTCCAAGTTTATCACAAATTTACAGTAATTTCGAATTGGTGTATGCTCCATTGTCCAAAAAATCCAGGCTAGTTTAGCTCCACCATATGCTGCTCCTCATGACAGTTGGAGTGATTGCAGATCAAACCATGCAAATTGATTCATGGCAGGTACACTTCCATGAAGGTGACTTGCTTCAACTCAAATTATGTGGTTTCCGTTCTAGAGCATAACATCTACGTGAATTTGTACTTTTGTGCAAGTATATATCCCTGATCTGCCTTTTTTTTTCTGGAGCAGAATTTAGGAGCCAAATGCTTGATGCAATTGGATATATCTCGGCATCCAATCAAAATGTTTTATTAATTAATTCTCTGTTTTGTTCATTGCCAATCCGAGAGGTAGGGTATATGGTTCGGTGACAATTCTCCTATCACTGTGAATAGGGTAGGAAAGTATGTTTTATCATAGTTTATGTGCCCTGTAAAATATTTAGAGTACACCTAAGATATTCCATACTAATTTTCTCATATTTTGCTCTTCAGAGGATAGCAGAAGCTGTTGGGAGACTGGTGCTTTGATAGAGTAGCTGTGAAAGCCATCGACTGCCCATAAACCTGTGACAATACGTGCTCCATGTTCTGGTGCGGAACGGCACAAATACTGGCCACCGTTGCCTGTCTTCTTTGCGACTCTTAACTCTGGAAGACTGATACTAGAGCCCGTATCCTGCAGAGGGTACATAAACAGTACGGCCCCTTCTTGTTCCCCAAGCTTGAGAATAACCCTGCAGGTCCTGTTAGTCGCCTTGTTGATGCCGATGACATGTCATAGATGGTTCTTGGATTTGCAATTTTGTCTGCTAAGATTACTTTAGGTAATTATGCCAAGTCACTGAGGTCATGTTGCATTCGTTCGTATGAAGCGTAGGTGCTTAATAAGTGTGGATGTTTGGATTGCAGGTATTGCCTATTGGCTTGTCAGCCATAATCTGCTTATTTTGACACGCAGGACTCGGCATGCCGGGAGTCACCTGAAATCAATGTCTGCATGGGCATTTAGAATCTCGTGGTGATACATTATGGGCGATGTGTTTACTCTGTGGAGTACACGAGAGCAATGGACGAATCAATTCTTGAGTAGCTAGCGAACGTCAAAAACAGAGGCCTTCTGGTCAAACCGTGAAGGCAAAGCATTAATATATATGATCAGACCATGAAGTACGATACTATTTATTACGCATTTGTGGACAGACAAGTACTTTTGATTGATTTGCTCCGTTTCATTCTTGCGTCTGCGCATAAAGCAAGAACAGAGTTCCAATTTCCACATCTGTGACATCACTACATGATCAAAAGTCCCCAACCAAGATTACTGTTGTTTTTTTCTGTGCAATATGGACATCTGCAGTTCCACTGGGGTCCTGGACCGACCATCCGATTGATGCACACCCGTGCCCATCGAATGAGAGCCAACAAGGAAAAGTTCTCTTCTTTCTCGATAGAAAGGCATCTATGTATCAGAAGTTGATCTGCATACATCTTAAATGGTGGACAGAGCATTTTGTTGATTTTCAAGAATGATTATTCAGGCCGTAATTAGTTAAATCAGTGCTGTTGTTCAAGGCATGTGCTCCATTATGTGTGGAACTCGGAGTTGGGCACTGAGCCTTGCTCTGACTACGTCAGTGCCTTTCAGAAAATTGACTCCCTCAATCGTCCCCCAGTCACATCAGTTGCTCTAGTATATCGTTTTCGGATACTGCTGATCAGCGTTCTATCTAATCTGCCGGCATCCCATTCCACGGCCGATGCGGCAAATTGGAAGCCTCAAATGTGATCGGAAGTTTGATTTTTGACAGCAATGCCTGCGACACCTACTCGCCTAAGCTCGCACCGTCGTAGTCGACACGGTTGAATGAATGATCCATTCCACTTAATTATAACAAAGGAGAGGGCTATTTCTAGGACTTTAGAGTCTTCTGCTACGTGAAGGAAGAATTGTCAAAGAACTTGGTATGCATGCGTTGGTGTGCCTAACACTTCTTATCAATAATTCTCTTCTGAGATGACAGGAAGGGGGAAAGCACAGAAAATGAAGAAGGTTGTGTAGGCAAATGTGCTGTCAAATGTGGAAGAAGAAGACGAATTATGTGAAAGTGGGTCCTCCAAGCAAGTTGAAACAAACCAAGATTATCTTGGCCAAAAGATTCAATTCAAATTATTGTTGCCTCCTCTCATAAGCTATGTCCCAGGAGTCAAATCTCTACAAAGTCCTGCTCTTGCTGTACAACATGGGTAGTTCTCGTTCGACTTTGACAGTTCGCAATCTGTTAAAAAAACGAGGAACGTAGAACAGAAGAAATCAGAGAAGACACACGTGAGTTACGGTGAGAGACTCCATAAGAGTTTTCTTTTCTATAATATATAATTCAAACACATTTTACTTACCGTGTTAAAGGATCACTCGGCCGACCATTTAAAATCAGACAAAACTTCAATACTTCAATCAATATTTGATGTCAAAAGACACGGCATGAGGCCCACTCGTGATTTACTTATACCTAAACTCCAAAGATTTAAGCTCTTAAAATATCATAATTTGTTGCTTCCGGGCCATAGCACCATTGCTGATTGGTGAGATTTATCAATTGTTTCATCGAGTGATCAAGAATTAGGCATCTATCTAAACACCTTTTGGTTTGTTCTAGAGAATATCAGACTTGATACCCAGGGAGATCATGCCAAGTGGACGGCTCCAATTAGCTCTTCAGTCACTGCATAACCGAGCAGTCTTTTCCCAGGAATTGGAATTTCTTCTTTTTATTTAGGAAGAAGAAAATGGAGAGAAAATGTCTTTTTCTAGGATAATGTTTAGTGATTTGAATGGGCTGACTTAGAAATGACACGTATATAGCCTTTTCATCAAGTTGAATGTCACCATCTCCCTGTACGGACCAGAAAGTAGCCCTCAAATTCATGGGGCTGATGTCTCAGTTTCTCTCGTGTGGGTCTGAATTATTTTCAGTTTCTCTATCTCCTCTCTCTGTATTGAAGAATCTTGTTGGACTGTTTACGTACTCATTTGTTTGTGTTGGCGTGAGCAATTATGGACAAAAAAATTATAAACTAGTCCCATCTTAGGCGTCAGGATGGACTAAGTTCGATGAGTTTCTTCGAGTTAATCTGTATTTTAATGCACAAATTTGACAAAGCTGCCAAGAAACGAAAAGGGTCCTGTTTCATCTGTGAAGTACAGCCACTCCTCATTAGTCTTGAAAGTGGAAAAGAAAAAGGATCACGCCCCTTGATTTCCATGGTGAGAACAGAATCAAAAGAGGGGAACTTTGTTTGAAGAATGATTTACAGATGAATTACAATGCCATGCTGCGGATGCAGTGAGGCCATAAGCAGACACTAGAACAATCTCGTTTCTGTAATTGTACTGCACGACCGAGAAAGTGAAGGAAAAGAAAAGTGGGTAGTTTGAGAGATCACATGTACTCAATATTATTCAAAAGATGAGTGAAAACTATAATAGCTATGCACAAATAGGGAAAAAAAAATTGCAGCACACACCTGTAATGCTGATCTTGGTAATTTCTTTGAGTTTGCTCTAATTTTGGGACGAAAGATCCACAAATTGATCCTTCCTTAATCTAGAAAGAAGCATGCTTAAATGTGTCCAAAGAGAGCAGTAAGTCTTTGGATGTTCTTAGGACATGATGATGTATCAGATGATGGCAAAAGTCCTTGGTCTTGCTGATTTTGAAGCCACATGGCGCTTGAGCTATAATTGGTATCAAAATGAGTGTCCGGCTTGATCTCGTTGTACAGAGATTGCGGCGCTTGGTGTTGTGAAGCGGCTCCTATCAATAGTGGGTCGTGAAAGTAATCGGGCAACTTGATATCCCCGATATGGCCGCCTGGAGGATTGTTCATATCGGCTTCTTTCCCCATTGTGTTGCAATTCTCTAGTCCCCAAGAGAACATACCATTCTCGAAGTACGAGCCACTGCCTAACAATTCTGCATTCCCCGCACCGCTACTGGTAGGAGCATTGACTTCCCAATATCTGGATTCATCGACTGAGAACGGCTTGAAACAGTAATTATCATTCGGAACGGTCATGGAAGGTCTAAAGCCTACCGGGTCATGGTGAAATGAAATGTTCGAATGCGGAAGGATGGCAGGCATCGTGCTGCAGCCGAATTCGGTGTTTATGCTGAAACTTTTGCCGCTTTGTCCGAACCAAGGACTATGGTTGGAGGTTGCTGCTGAGAGCCTTGAACTGGACGCGTAATTTCCCAGTGGCTGAAGTGGGAAATGACCCACCAAATCATCAGAAGGCTGACAACTGGAGGTGGAGCTCAAAAGCCCATTTGGGAAGCAGTCTTTGTCAAGACCAGAATTCATCAGATTGCTGATCTTGCTGCTATTGTTGGCGTTTGAACTGGAACAATGTTCAAGCAGAGTGTTCTCTGAATTGGGAGCTTGTTGGGTCTGGGACAGACCATTTGAGGACCCGGAGAATGCGGCTCTTTCGTGGCTTTTGGGTGTCGTGCTCTTGTCATCGCCACCATGTTCAACCTCAGAGAGGGGCTTGTGAGTGGCAGGGTCGATACCCTTTTGCCTCAGCTTCTTCTTCAGGCAAGAGTTCCACAGGTTCTTGATTTCATTGTCTGTTCTTCCAGGCAATTGCGCCGCAATCTGAGACCACCTGTTTCAAATTTTTGGCCCCAAAGAGAAAATAGCCCATCATCAGTATGAAGTAGGAGCCCACAGAACTTACGAAATGATGTCACATGAACACGAAAGTTCTTTTTTTTTTTTTGGTAAAGAATGAACACGAAAGTTCTTGGTCTTTCCTCTACTCAATTTTTTTTTTACCTGTTCCCCAGAACTGCATGAAGTTCAATGATGAGGTCCTCCTCTTCTTGAGAGAATGTGCCCCTCTTCAAATCAGGCCTCAGGTAGTTAATCCACCTCAATCTGCAGCTCTTCCCACACCTCTGCAGACCTGCCAAGAGAAGGAAAAAAAAATCCCATCACATTCACCAAAAAAAGCCATCGAATTTCTCATGGCACGCGCAGGTCCTATCATTTCTCAGAACACTCCCATTGATTGACACACACACACACACACAGAGGCTGAATTACGCTAATGAAGGGCAGAGAAAGAGAGGGACCTGCAAGCTTAGGAACAGAGCTCCAGCAACCATGGCCATACTGCGTGATGTACCTGAGGAGCTTCTCGTCTTCTTCAGGTGACCAGAGGCCTTTCCTCAGCTTCTGCTTGTAGCAGCAAGAGTGCCTCCCCATTTAAATCCACTACTACTGTTGGACAAATATGAACCTTTCCCAATCTGGCTTAGAAAGGGAGAACTTGGTCGGGAATTTCTAGGTGGAATGTCAGCAGCCACCGGACAGAGGCGGCTCTGAGGGCGGATCTTTAGGGGCGTGTTCAAAACGATGTGAAAACAGCAGAGAGAGAGAGAGAGAGAGAGAGAGAGAGAGAGAGATGGAGGAAGCCGAGAAAACGAAGTTGCAATAGCTGAGACAGGTGAGTTCGGAGTTGATGATATAAGAGGAGACCCCTCAAGCACAAAAAAAGTCGCTCTCAATGCAATTTCAACTTCAATTTTCCTTCTTCTCTTTTTCCTTTTTTATGCAGAAAAAGAGAGCCGACTGTTGAATTTGAGTTAAATTACTAAATTTATCGATGGCTCAAAGGTTCGGCATCCACGAACTTGTCAGTGCAGTCCCACCTTAATCGTCAATAGTGATACGTCTTTTCATAAAAATGTGGCGAATGTTCAAAACGCAACTTATTAGATGTTTGCTCGTGGCATGAGTTGAATTTTCAACCTAAGACGACCGACTCATTTATTATGTGACTACTACGCTCGATGAATCAACGTGATTTTTTCTACCTTCTTTTTCTATTCTCTTTTTAAATTACAAAAGATCATATTGCTTAATGTTTTTTCCCTAATTGAAAATATACTCAATCATCAAGTTGATAGCTCAATTGGATAAAAGTCCACTTCCAAGTGGTTTCCCTTCAGGTGATCAAAAGTTCATACCCCGCAAGTTTGAAATTAAAATACAAGACAGACCACATAGAATGGGGCTCATATCCCGTAGAAACTTCAAGGCAATCGCGACACCAGATTGGTCCAACTATACTCTTAGAGATTAATATACAATTATGAATGATGCTCGATGATGTGATGGGAACAATGCAATGTTGGCTTCGACAGACTCATAGGCCGAACATATTGTAATTGGGTGTGAAATTTCTATAATTACACTTAGGGAAAGCAATTAAATCAGTTACCTTCTCTAACATTTCCCTTAAAATACCAAGAACACACTTGTTCATCATTTTGAAAGTACTTTCTTCAAAACTAAAATATGCAAAATCATTTTAACAATGAGTCATCGCACGATGAAAAGATAATTAACCTACGGTACATAAATATATGCGAAAATTACTATCTTTAAAACCGTAATGGAGATCGAACCATATCGTTGTCTTGCACATGGTTGGATAAATTCAACAGGTCCAAAAAAAGATGAAACCCTAAGGAATGATGCTTGGCGTGCTATATGCATGAAATTTCTATATTCTTCTCAAATTCAAGAAAGTCTCTGACTCATTAGTCATGTCATTGAAGCGGAAATTACAGGTTGTGTCGTGTTTGCATTGTGAGGACGTGGGCTGATGCTTTGTGCCTTGTGGGCATCCTTGACATTGTCTCGTCAGGAGTCCAAGGATTAACGTCGTTTGCAGGAATTAGTGGGCCCCATTTTTACTTTTATTTTTTTCTTTATATTTTCCATCATGGGTATTAATTGGCGATCTGAATTTTAGGGGGGTAAAATAGAAGTCGATAGAAACTGCTGAGTTCTGAAATCACTATATTTATAGCCCGTGGAGATCAAGAACAGATCCTACATTGACAATTCAAGCCAAGCAGTGAATTTTCTTGTAGTTCAGAGCTTACCCCCATTTTCATTCAATGTCTTCAATGCCACTTCCTAAAATCGTCGGTGCCCAAACAAGCCAAAGAATTTCATGGAGTATTATTGCAAATAATCTCCCGAAAATCGGAAAAAAAAATTGGGTTCCTTTTTTTTTTCTCATTTTCCTTTGATCAAATCCGACCCAAATTCTCTCTCAATTTGTAACATTTATATACGTTTCTCTCGAAATGTTATACGATGTGGGCACCTTATAAACTTGTTAAAAAACAAGTAAAAGATAGTGTACGAAAGATTTTATTGCCGAGTGTTCTTAGCCTGAAGACTTTTGGGCAATAGTGAACTATTAACTGACAATTCAGTAAGTTCTTTTAATTTACCGAATCCTCACCTTTTTTTTCTTGATTTGTCTGTATAGTGATTCTGAAGATTAAATCTTTTCTTTTTAAGCATGTTTACGGTAATTGCTAGCTTCACCCCATATGTAAATTTTTTCTCAACTTAGGATAACAACCCCTTTAATTTCACTATAAATTGACTGTGTGTTTATCATTTTATTAACAACAATGTAAAATCAAACGATTCTCTCTCTCTCTCTCTCTCTCTCTCTCTACTTTACTCTAGTTGCCTTTCGGGCAGTTCTTCTAAATCATGTGACTTTGAAAAGTTCCATCATTACGTGGAAAGCATATTATTTAGTGGTTGTTTTTTTCTAAAACTAGGTGCATCCTCCCTTTTTTAATTGGAGTTCTGTGGTTGTTGCATATTTGCCAATTGCCCCGTGACCTTCTATTTTTCAAAAAGCTTTTCATGTTTTCCCTTTTTGGTTCATGCAAATTCAGATGAAGAGATACCTCGTATGCACGTATTTGCCCATAATCGTCCAACGAATTTAAGTGATGTGATATTGTAATTAATTAGTTGGACACAATTGAAAGGTGTCGTCTCTGGCTTTCTTGCATGTAATTTGGAAACAAACAGTAAGTTCTCTTCTCCCTTCTTCTTTCTATATAGGAATGCCTTTGGATTAGCCATGGAAACATGACTACCAAGAAAATATTAATTATTCTGATTTTTCCTAATTTGCTACATTTTTTTTCCCAAGCTTTAAGATAGAGAATTTGTTTCTATTAACAGATTATCCAAGTTGCTTCTTTTTCTTCTTAATTTTTTTTCAAAAAAGAAATTACTTTTTAAAGTTAATGGACTCCATTTAAACCTTTAAATTGATTACTTGTGAACTTAAGTGATAATTTTGCTTAATCACTTTAGTAATGACCTCTACATCGAGTCTTTGACGAAGATTTTGAGAAGACCTAATCTAAATTTCAAAGAAATATTGTATGAAATCTAAAAATAACTTTATCAATTTGTAACGAAGAAATATTAAACTAATCTCCCAATTCAAAAGCAATTGAGATTGAAAAGGGAATGGAAATGGGGCTGTGCAAATTCTTTTTGGCAACCCCAAAAGCAGTGGTGAGTCAATCTTTGCTAGCTAGGAAATCATTCGGTGTATGCACATGGCGAAGTGAATAGAGAATTGCGAGAGAGGATTCTCTTTTGGGGATTATATTTATTTTTATCAATGATTAGAGGCCTACACCAGCATCTTGCTTCATATAATTCTCCGAAATTCGATATTTTATTGTGAATCTTATTTGGAAAAATAATTCTAAATGGATGTACTATTTAAAAAGAAATGTAGAAGATGCTCCACTTGTACGTACCAATCAGCCCCAAATCCTTGCTGTTTCATTGTTTTTCTTGGTTCATTTCCTTTGGAATCCAAGAAAAAAGAAAGTTACTAAATATATATTTCTTTATTTAGAAAAATATCGTAATTTCATATTACAAGTACCGTTAACTAAATGACTGTCGTATTATAAGTGGATTATGCTTTGCTTCCGACATTATACCAAGTGATCAATTGAGATAAATCTCATGAAACCAAAATTGCGCATGCTGATAAAGTTATATAACCACATAGTTTCACGTTATAAAGAGAAAACTTAATTAAAATATCAGTTGGAGACAAATCTTAACGTGAGATATTTTCTTTTGGACGTGTTTGGATGATTAAGGTTGCACGAATAATGCAAGATCATTTTAAATATTTCTCCCCCTATCTCTCTCAAATGATAAAAAAGAAAAGAAAAACAATAATCGGTTTAATTAATAAATGGGCGATAAAGTTCCGACGGCGTGAAAGATTCTTTCCCTGTTGTGCTTGTTGACGAGAAGCAAAGTACAAAATTAAAGGATGAAAGGAGAAGAAGAAGATGGGGAGGGAGGGAAACACAACACGTTTAAGAAGATTTTGGTGTCAGAGCGTGGGAGAGCTCGTGGAGAAACGCAAATATTCCCACGAAGTGTCAAAACTCAAAAGTGATGTTTGCCTTCCTTGGATCCAACTAAAGCTAATCCAGTCTTCAATCTCTCTCTCTCTCTCTCTCTCTCTCTCTCTCTCTCTCTCTCTCTCTCTCTCTCTCTCTCTACGTATACATATATATGTATATAAATCTCACCATACCAACTTTTTAAACCTATCGATTCGAATTTGCTTCAAATCCATCACAAGTCCTTCGACACCATTTATGAACATTAATTTTTCTTTTTTTCCCTTTGAATTTCGACTTTGCCCCTAAAAGAAAGAAGATTTATCTAGTTTTATTATTCAGGAAAGGATAATTCAGAGAAAATAATGTATAGCTGAAGGATGAATTCAAAGTTAGCATATTTATTTGGATTCATATCGGTTATGTTCATGAGTTATGTGTGTGTGTATATATATATACATATATTTTTTGAACTTTTTGGCACAAAAAGAAAGGGAAAAATTAAGTTCTTCGATAAAACATAGTCTTAATTGCAATGCTATAAGTTATGAAGCACCGACACTCTTCAAGAGCTTTCGTGTCGTGTCGGACACTTCAACATGTGTTTAACAATCTCCGACACTCTCCGACACTCTTCAACACTCGATCAACAAGTGTTGAAAAATCCAACACTTGGTCAAATTTCCCAATACTCTCTGATACTCGAGTTAAAATTCTAACATACTAATTTTTGACACGTGATTCCTATATCGATGTCAATTTTAAAAATTCAATAAGTAAGAGGTCAAATATGTGTGTGTGTGTGTGTGAAAAAATAAAACATAATAATAAAAATAATAAATGTAGAAAGAAGAAAAATCTAATGTTATATTCTCTTCTGATTCTCATTTCTCGTGATACACAATTCATCCCTTAAGTTTTTTTTTCCTCTTTGAACATATCTAACATGCGAGTCGAGAATATGGATTGCTTGTTTTTTCTCCAAGTTTTATAAATTATTGAAATAGAGTTGAATTTGTCAAATTGAAACAATAAATAATATTAATAAATTGCAGATTAATGTTTTAAGTGTAAATTTATTCTAAGCTTTGTTAATTAATTAATTATTTATGAATTTGATTTAAAGTAATTTAATTGAAATAATCATAAAAATGATAATTTATTATGTATATATAAAAATATACAACGTATCCCAACGTGTCGGAATTTTTTTTTTTTTAAATGATGTGTTGGCGTGTCGTGTTGTCGTGTCATGCCATGTCGTGTCGCATGTTGCGTGTAAGTATTGGTGCTACTTAAGCTATAAGTACTTAATGTTAAAGAAAGCAAAAAGGTAATCAAAAGTCAAACTTTTGGAGGGAGCCTATCTCGGGATAGATTTGATATGATTTTGAAAGGTAGGGCTAAAATTGAAAAGAAGAGAAAGTGCGACGAGTTTCAATCCTATTTGGCCTACCCATGTAGAACAAATCTAGGTTTGCAAAGAAAGGATCTTCTCGACGAGTGCGTCAAAATACGAAAACTTTTGAAAACTCCTTAGCTCTGCCTCTTCGGTTTTTTTATTCCTTTGTTCATATTTCTTTCGCACATTTATACACAAGCCACTCTGAATTGGAAAAGAATCTGCCATCATATCCATTCATATTAGGGTTTGTCTCCTAGTAACTCCATGATGAGGCCTCCCTTGACCTTTGTAGTGTCCCAATTCACATACCCAATAAGGTCCAAACTATCAATATTACAAAAATAAAATAAAATGGAACGGTGCTTGTTAATGTCCATGCCCTTCATTATACACTCGTGAGCTTATCATATGCATGCACATGAGCTGTTCCCTCTAGTCAACCCCATCCCCCTCATAATCTAAACATTTCTTAATTGGCCCCCCAAAAAAAAAAAAAAAAAAAACCCTAAAACTCCATAGTGGGCGGCAGCAATCTTTAATCCCTACATGTAGCCAAATGAAAATTGCCCATATAGAACCTCTAGTTCGCTGCTTTATTCGAGCATCAAGTTGGCAATTTTTAATGGGGACCTGGGCGGTTTAAATTCGTGCCAAGAAGCAAGATGGCCCAATCATTGGAGTTAATTCTCAAGTAACTTCCTAGAACATTGAGATTTTAGATTTTGATATCTTATCTATCCAACGCATGGTACATGACACTAGTTATGTTGTATATGGCGATCGAACATTAATCAAAGTTTTGCATAGCTGTCCTCCCTGATTTCAAAAGGTATGTTCCAAGCTGTATCTTTATTTTATATCTTTCTCCGTTTGTCGGAACTCTAGTGTCTAGCTTTATAAGGAGAAATTCATTACACCGACCGACGAATTCATCAAATAAAGGAAAGGCAAGAAATGTGTTGTGTCTGCAGTGTCCTGGTGTCGTCTCCAAAACCTTCTTTACACGACATCCGATGGACATTTTAGTTCCATATCCACTTGTCGTCGCGGAATACAGACCACGTAGGATTAGCTCGATGAATCGAGATTCATTGTATTAGAAACGGGGCTTAATTGCAGCGAAAGTCGGGCATTGAAAAGAACCATTATTTTGCTATTATGGGGTCTACGGAGGAGATCGAGAATGGTATCGAGGTAGGACCGCTGGTCCTGGCTGAGACTGAGGGAGATCGCGGTGGTGGTGGTCTAGGTTCACTGTTCACACGAGTGTGTACTAATGCATCACATCAAATTAGGGATCCATGTGTGAATTATTAGGTTTTTTTGGGCGTTTGCACTTCTTTGAACTGACATCAGATATATGTCCCGCTTCATGTACATCCTCACAAATGTGAAAAATAGACTTACTGCTATCTACGACATAACGGGTTAACGCAGGTCGTCAAACTATTTCAAGACATATATATGCCTATCATCATATGATGGTGTAAGATGAAAAAGAAAAACCTAGTTGTTTGACCATTCGATGTCAGTTGCGATATAAGCATGGTCAAGTCATATACTTTCTCGGCGGTGGAGGAGGAGGAGGAGGAGGAGGAGGAGGAGGACGGAAATAATGCGAGAATTTGCATGGATAAGATTTTGTGTAGTTGAGGCTGTGGGGGTAAGGTTGCGAAATATGTGTCCTTAGTCTAATTCGACCCCACTGCCCTGGCGACATGTCCTCAATCATTTTGCCCCTATTAAGGTTCAAAAGTAATGCCAAAAAGGGATGTCCCATCCTCATGAGTTAGAGAAAAAGAAAAGGTATAGAACAGTCCACCCAAAACTAGGGTCGCCCAATGGAAACCAAGGACTCTACGTTAGACCAAGCAAAGACCACGTTATTCTTTCTCCTTTGAAAAAAAAAAACCCCACAAATGAAGAAATTCTTCCAGCTCCTAATCTTAGCTCTGGCGTTGTCGTATCATGTGACATTGTTGAAGTCTGTGTGGAGTTGCATTCCTTAATTGGTTTAAAGTAGTGGAAAGCACACGATCTTGGCCAGCTTGATTTGCGTGTCTATGTTGGTACAAGTGTAGTTTCTTTTGGCTTTTAAAAGTAATGCATGCTCTCTCTCTCTCTCTCTCTCTCTCTCTCTCTCTCTCTCTCTCTACTGTTCCCATTTTAAAGAAAAATAGCAGTGATAGAGGAAACCGAACTTAGGAACATGAATTGGATCGCAAATGGGTATCAGGAATTATGAAGTAGGTTCTACATTTGAAAAATTCAAAATGGGTTTACATGAATTTTAGTGTTTATAGGGTCATGCCACCCTCTACACTTCAACATGAATATAAGCAGTTTGCATCCTGCTCTTCATGAAAAGACACAGTATTTTGTAACATGATTTTTAACTATATATGCATGTATCTTTTTTTTTTCTTTGGGTCGAACATATATGCATGTATCTTAGAAATTATGAATATATTGTTCGGGTGAAGTCAAGTCATGCCTTTCCAAATTAAGTTAGGTCGTATTTTTACAAGTAAAGTGTGTTTTGTTCGTATTTTAATTATTGAGAAATCTTATGTTTCACTATACATTCTTGCCGACACAAACATGTTCTACTACAGAAGAGCTCGTTCTCTATGTTGAAGATGCAAGTAATTCAGGTTAATTGTCTTGTTTAGTATTATATTTTAACAAAAATTTGAACATAATTATGTATGAGAAGGGGATTCGACTTTTTCTCCCCGGCAATCCCCAACCCAAAAAGAAAAGAGAAAACAAAGCAAGAAGAAAGGAAGAAATTGAATAGCACCTGTCAAAATCTCCCCGAACATTCACATCCGATATGAGACCGAAGCTGAACTAAGAGCTGTCCTCATTAATTCCATGGAAACATACCAGACTTAGCTTCTCTTGCATCCATTATTGAGTGTGTGCAAACATATATATATATATATATATATATATTTTATATATTAAATAATATATATGAATCTTGAAATATGTGTTCAGATTGGATAGCATAGCTCACCTCTTTTCACATCCAATAGATCCGATTATGCCCCAGGAAGGGAAAAAAATTCCCATTTGACAAAACAACACACACCCTTCACTCTTCCAAGGATGTGTCACACTCCTCATGTCAAGTACACCCGAATGACATAACATCACCAAAGGAAAAATAATAATAATAATAAGTGGGGTCAAGAGAGCGACCGACCGGAGAGCAATGTACCATTGCGATTTCTTTCAAAAACCCTCGGAGTGCATCGAAATTATGAATTCGAGCCGTCATTGCTTGTCAAATATAACGAGATTCCAGTACTTTTCATTCCAAAACCAACAATATGCAGGCGTCGCCCAATTCATCTGGACGGACGGAGATACTTGTGTTCCAAGAGAGTGCTTGGAAACCGATCGGATTCAAAAATGCAAGTCTCAAAAGTCCTCAAACCTTCGTATTACTAGAAATGTGAGGAAGGATTTGGTCGAGGCCCCACGGCATCAAACACACAAATTCACCAAAAAGCAGCAAGAATTTTAGGTGCGGGCCTTTCGGATCGCCTTCATCATGCATCTTGCCCCACCTAATGAGTAGTGATCCATCGCCCCCCAAGTTGTGCCGTACGATTTGATTTCCAATCGTCCCTATGCATTGCATTTCCTTGTAAAACCTTCAATTAGGTCCTTGATCATTGCGACCCTTAGGATTCTCAAAGATATGGCTGGTTTTAATCACGGCCAAATCGCTTTCGTTCGTCGGGTAATCGCCCCTTCCCTGCTAACCGCTATGTTGAGAATTCAGCTATCGAGGATTGTACGGTCCAAATCATTGTGGATTTAGTCTTGTAAAGTGCACATAAATTGTGATTGTTGAGAGGGTAGAAAGTGATTTCCGTAGGCGGCTTGTGACTATTTTATGTGCCTCACTACTTTTTTTTATTGTATCAATTGCCCATATCATATCAAAGCATTCTCCACAAAAAATAAATATATTTAAAAAAAATTCTGAATCATTATGCATATCTATATAATTGGATCCGAAAAATCTCCATGAATCTTATCTAATCTTGAAATTTGCTAAAGTCTTGACTTCTCTAGAACCCTTTATTATACCTTTTCCCCCCTTTTTCCAATCCTATTAGGATCTGACTTTTATATAAAAATAATATATTTATTTATATAGATATTTTTTTTTTTCAAGGTACAGAGTTGCCATCGCAACTTTATAAAGACCGAGATTCGTCGGGAGAGAGAGAGGGGTTATTATGGGGACAAGAATATGACGTCATTATCACAGTGATTGTCGGCAAAACCTTGTTTTAACCAAATTGGTAATCTCAACAGTATTCTCCACTATTTAATCTCGATTAAAAAAATGAAAATCTCCTGATTCGTTTGCACTTTGCACTGCTTTGTCTGCCATTATTCGATTTAACTTTTCAACACCGATATAAAAAGGAAAAAGAAAAGATTCACCAGGTTAAACTTCCTCTCCTGCCGCTTAAATGGTGAACATCCGTTTAATTAATCTGACTCCAGAATTAAAAAAATAAAAAAAAATTGTAAATTAGAAAAAGGGGTGGCCATGATAAAAAGAGAATCAAGCTTTTTCTAGTTTGACTTCAGACGCTCGATTAACTTTTCTTTAACTGTTACTCATTGCTTATGATCTACATTTTTACCGTGGATCGAAGTCATAACCAAGATCGAGATGATTGTTAGTACCCATTTTCCAATTGCATAAATTGTGAAAACTAGTGGCAACCCAAGTGGGATCCGACGTGACGGTCCTTAGTTCAAATGTATAGTGTCTGCTATATCTCTTTTCTTAACTTTCACTATACATCCGCCACTAGCGAAAAAAAATGGGTATCTAATAACATAGAGTGACACGACTGCCATCGGATTTCGATGAATTAAAGGGAATTAACACGAGATGAAACGTCGGCAAATTTTGATAAAGTTAAATATCGTGTGATTGGTACTGGGCTTAAGATTGCTAGAAGAAGGAATCTCGTTTATTTGCGATCAAAGGTTCTAAGGTATTATTACGAGCCGACCATGATGGTTAATAGTGAGAGATCTACACCCGATAAAGCCCAATAGGTACATTAAATCCAACTTGACCCTTATTCTATGGGAGTTATGTTCAATGCTCAGAATTGTGCTTAACCATATGATCAATGGTCAAACCAATGCTATCATGAGATGCCCCAAAAGACGAGTGAATGGCATTGTTGGTTGGGGGAGAGGACTTTCTTTGAACAAATTCATCCCTCCTGTTCTATCAAAATCATCTAAAATTCCATTTCATAAAGTCAAAATTAACTCCAAATCTTACGACTCATTATAGATTCACTTTACATGTATATACAATCCCCCTCAGCATGCCAGGATCGACATCATCACCAACATACAAGTCGAAGCAATGTGAATTCTAACCACAAATTTTACCCAATTCATCAAGAGAGTCGTTATCCCCATAAAAATTGATAGATAATATTAAGAAGTCACTTACAGAGTAAACATAAGTAAAAATAACTCAGTTGTCATGCGAGCTACTCGATGGACAAATTTGCACGTGAATTTCTCCTCATAAAGAAAAAATTAGTGGTAAAACAAAACCCCTTTTTTCTTTTACTATATTAAAGTTAACTGCATTTTTTCCTTTTTTTTTTGAGATAACAAACATGTAATCAACAAAATAATGACTCGGAATCCCAGAAAATAACCACATCAAAATCAAATCAAGTGGGCATGTCACAATGATTTCAAACATAAAAGCAGAATTAATTAAAGTGGGGGAGGGGAATATTATTATTGTTATTATTATTATTATTATTATTATTATTATTTAAATAAATATCACCTTTGTGTCAATTATATTTTTGGATATATATCATATCACGACTGGTTAATCATTGCAATGGAAGATGCTGCTGCTTTCAAGAGCCGGGGCCCATCTTGCAGCGATTGGAGATTTCGGGGTGGGGCCCATCAACTACTTCATCCAACTGTAAATCCAACGTCACATCTCCCGCTAAAGTGAATTCGGATGTACCAGATTGCTGTCCCCCTCTTGATTGGGTTCCCCCTTCTCGGTTCCCAATACGAAATTACCAAAAAGAACAAACTTAATAATGATAATAGGAGGAAATTAAAAATAAAAAATAAAAAAATCTCGCACTGCGCCCTCGAAAGTTTGGGAAATTTGCATTACGGCCCAAAAACGAGATGATTTTCTTAAATTGGACATTTAGAGTGAATCTTATCTCAAACGAACGACACCTTAAAGTGAGCAACTTAGTTTCGAAGAGCACTAATCACATATTCCTTCCCTTACTCACTCTTTACTTTGCCTAATTCATGCCATTTGATGCATTTTTTCTCGTTTTGCGAGAAAAAAGTGAAATCAAAAATCCAATTCATTCCAACTTTTTCTTTTCTTTTTCTTTCACAGAATTTCGAGGCCTCCGGAGATTAACAGAATGCGTGACATATCACCTATTCATCATGCGAAGTCATTGGAAACGTCCGTGCCGTTCCCTGTCGGCCTCTTTACTTCGTCGGTCCAAGTCATTTATGTCCTTTTCGAGTAGTCATTTAATTTTGACCAAAATGAATTATGGCTAAAAATTTAGGAAAAATAAAAATATAGAAAATGGGGACAAGCAATGCTTGCTTTAGATCCACATATGGAAGTGGGTCTTTCTTGGTATGCGGGAGAAAAATTGATTTTGGTGCGCTCGAAAAAAGTCGGATTTTGGTTATTTTGGAAGGCCTGAAAAAGGAAAAAAAAAGAAAAAGAAAAAGAAAAAAGCCAAAAGAAAAAGAAAGCGGGAGAAAAACAGAGTATGGGGGAGATGGAGATATGTCCAGGAAGACCGTACAGGAGGCGGATCGCTGTCCACACGGTTGGGTTTTTTGCATGGGGTTGCTGTCGACCCTGAAATCCACCTAATTTTTTTATTTTTTTTTGCCCCTTCTCTCAGCCAGATTTTCGTACCGCAAGACCCAATAATTTTTTTTGCTGAAATTCCAGGATGTATAAAAAAATAATTGGTGATCTTTGCATTGAATTCAGGCGACCTCTTCGGCCCTACCAGAGCACGAGGGCATTTATAACATCAAGAATTGGCCGTAAAATAGGCGTACTCCCTCTCAACTTTAGGTCCAATTCTAATTATACTCGAGCTTTTTTATGTCCCAACAAAAATCCCAAACCTTTATTCTAGTTTTAAACCCGCCAGTGGGTGTAGAAATCACAATTAGTTTCTTGAAAATTATTAATATGAAGGTCGATTAGAGGTTCGTTATTAGAGCTCATATTTTCGTCGACACTATTACTTTCATATGGGATAACAACATCAACCTCCCGTGTTGATAATTTCAAAAAGACCAATGGTGAATTTTTGGACATTTTGGTAAATTAGGGATGTAGTGAGATTTTAAAAATTTCATTAAACAAAAGAAGCCCGAGCAAAATTGAAATTCAACCTAAAATTAATTATTATTTTTTTAGAGAACTAGCCCCCATAAGATAGGACTAATTTTTTTTTGTTTTTTTTTTTTTGGTCGGAAGATAGGACTAATTAATTTCCCTCTATTTTGTATGATTTGTTTAAAAGGTATGAAATATTGATTTATCAATAAAAAGTACTTTCCGAGCAAAATTTTCAATTTTTTTCCACTTTCCCTATCCCTACCCCTATCCCTATCCTATAGGTATGGCCTTCGATCAATAGAGAATAATTTCTCCTATACCTGTACTTAGAAAATCTTAATTATCTCGCCACCACGAGTGTCATTTCGACTTTGGATAGAACTCTCCATCATGCCATTTCTCCCCTTGTGAATTATCATTTGACAAGAAATAACCCACACATCAAAAAACCCTAAGTAATTATCATGCAAGAAAAGGCACAACTGGTCCTCGAAAAACCCCAACTAGAACCCCCCACAAAAATGGGGATTGATGGGATGTTTAATGGGGGTCGTCAATGAATGTCGAAAGTTCACATCATTCAGACACAAGGATTCTGAAAGTTCTAATCAACGAAAACCTCTTTTGCTCCAATCTCTTGAAAATCTCAACCGGCATAATCGAGATGTCCTTGAACCAGAACACCGCCCCCCCTCAACGACATGTATTCTCATCATCCTTTTCTCCCCCCCTTGAGCAGAGAGGATGACAACCCATTGACAAGAAAGATCAACCATAGAGATAGATAGAGAGAGAGAGAGATAATGGGATTAGACATCTTGTGCTTAATTGCTATCCTCATTAATTTCGTTATAATAATCTCCAGAAATCCCCCCCCAATCTAGTTGCACTTGTGTGGACGCCACAGCTTTTGGATGGCTGGATCGTGTGTAGGAACCCTTTGATGTTAATGTCCCAAAAGAACAGGACCCACGGTTTCTTTTCTTTTTCTCAAGAAAAGGCAAAAAAACAATAGAGAGATTACATCAGTAGGAGGCAAACCACGTTGGCGCCGAAGCGCGAAAAGCCCCAGCACTAAAACAAGGGTCAATTCCTCATGAGTCATGACAGTCTATGTATCCCACTCGATAGAATAGACCCGTTGAGACATATCGGATGCAACATGAGCACATGCTTGTCATCTCTCTACACGATTTCATTAATTACATGTGCATCCCCTGGGTTTGGTTATGTGGAATTAATAGCGATTTTATTAGTTATATCGAATACAACTTTAGTCTTATTCGTTTTTAGTGGGGTAGAGTTCGGAATTGACCTTGAAGTATTCGACCTTTCATTGCAGATGCTTGCTTCCTATGTCAACATGATCCCGGTTGGAGTTTAGCTTGAACTCCCTAGACCCAACAATGGAGCTGCTCATGCACTTGCATTTTGGTCGATGGAATAGGCATTACATCCTCTTTCCTTTTGCACAATCTCCCTTTAGGGTTAAAAATATTGCATTAATAAAGCCTTCTTTTATTTATAGTTTTGATGTAGGTACTGCATCCAATTCATAATGTTTGCTTTGAAATGAAATTTTTATTTCTAGCCAAAAAAAAAAAAGAAACAAAGTTCAGAATGTGATTGGAAAAAGGTGAAGCATATGCAAATATTAAAAGGAGAGGGCGGGGGCAGAAATTGTTGCGCCAATTTGATCACTTTCGAGTAAGGAAGCGGAAGAGCAATTAGGAGGGGATTAAGCAACTTTAGTGCCATGACAAAGCGAAGGATTTGACAGAGTCAATGAGAAGACTGTTGTCAAGCTTAATTATGCTGATCAGATATTGTGTCCTCTCCAAACCCTAGAATTATTGCAAATCCCCTTCCCCCTTCTTTCTTTCTTTTTTTCAGTTGTAGTGGGAGATGATAGTCAACTCTCATGATGCATATTACATCACTCGATTTCCTCTTTTAATCTGGATCAATTCAGGTTTCTCCTCATGATGATCCATCTTCCCCTTGTTCTCCTTTATTTTTTCTTCTGTGTTCGACAGCCGGTTTGATTAAGCTCGTGAACCATGCGTGTAACGGATAGTCATGAGAACGAAGGCGCATTTTTCTTTCTTACTTTTTCTTCATATAAGTCCGGTTTGACCAGGGACCAACAAATTCGTGGCATGACGAGAAAGATCCTGCGTGTGTCACGTAATCTGCGGAAAGACATACAAGATCAAGACACCCAAGGTGGGCTGTTGATTAACCCCGGGAATCCGTCAGAGTTATAAGCTGTATTAAGGGGAGGAGGAAGTCTGACGAGAAGGGTTGCTTATAGGATTAAGCTTATACATGGGACTCACGATTATAATTACTAAATATAATTTTGCATTTGTCGGGGCTCAATATACATAATATAGCAGAGTACACTTTTTCGAAACGTCTCAATTAAGTTTCCATTGACATGTGATTGGGAAGTTTGTGCAGGATTTAGATGGCTCCAGACTGTTGAGTGGAAGCGAGGTGGTGTTCTTTGATAAGCAGCAAGGCCCATAAGGAAATCCATGGCCAGGGTGAAGCTAAGAAGCCCAATTTTATTGGAAATAATTGTCTTTTTCTTTCCTTCTTATGATAATATCTGTCTCTGCTCCACCATTATTATTATTATTATTATTATTATTATTATTATTATTATTATTCGGATAGTCATGCTTAGCCAGAATCTCTGCATATGACCGCAGAGGATGCACTTAACAAAAATCAATCCAAGGAGACCCCATTCAACAGCAAATTGTTGAGTTGGTTAAAACATTTCTGATTTATATGTGGGTTTCTTGCCCCTAGTTTTTCAGACATTTTAAGTACAACAATTCCAAGATAATGAAAGTGGGCCTCCAGAGTTAGCATCTACACCAAACATGTTATCCCTATCAAACGGATAAAAAGAACTATATTAAAAATTGGTTTGGAGTACATAAAATGCAAATTACAGCTAACATGGCGCTTCCAAACCACTAAAAATTTTCAGCTTAGAGAGAGGCTATAAAGTCGGATTTTGAAGATGAAAATAGACTTAATGACCTCCAAAACGATCCATATTTCGATCATGGATTGGCCTATTCAAAGATAAATAGGAGAATGTCGACAAAGGAAATTTTTTTGACGAAAACCAGTTTAGTCTAGTTTGGTTTCGAATAAATTGAAGCTGGATTGAATTTTCAAAAACCGGTTCGGTTGACAAAATTTCCAAAAGCACCCTATTGCACAAAGCTAGGATTCGATTTTTTTTTTTTTTTAATCCGGTGAGGCTCTAAACTTGATTTAGTTTGGCACGGTTTAACTTTCGACTCTACTCGGTTCGGCTCATTAACTTGAATCGATCTTGCCCATCCTTGACCCCAAGCATGAAGCTTTTCGGCTAGGCAAAAGAATTTGAAACCAACATGCTCAAAGGACTGAATTGTTGCGCTAATTTATAGAAAACCAAATAAAGTTAAGTAACTCATATGAAAAGTGGTAATAATTCAAATGAAAGATGGTGATTTTATATAAGCATAAGTAAATTGATATTTTGGTAAGTTATACAAATAATACTTAATTATCTCTGAAGTTGGAAATTTGCAAATAACAAAATTCGGTAAAGCCACTCAAATTAAGGTCGGCAATATCAAATTATGATAAATTATTTAGAGAAAAGTTAATAAATATTTTCAAATAAAAGTTGGTAATTCGATACTAGAGTTGGTAAATTTATATATTCATAGGTTTTGCCAAAAAAAAGTGAGAGAAAAGAATAGTAAGTTACTAGAGAAGATGGTAATCTGCAAAAGAACCATGTTGATGAAAAATCAAAATGAGAGTCGATAAACTTAGTAACTTGATTGATTACAAATTGAATAAATCAATTTGAATAGCCACTAAAAACATGCCGAAGAAGTTCATAACGAGCTGCTAATTTTAAAGCCATCACACAAATAAAAGTTGGAGTACCATCAAATAAACGTGGGTAAATTCGTATAAAATCGATAAATTACTAAAAACATACCGGTCACAACTTTCTCACCAATAGCATTGGAAGCTCACCAATCCATACCAAAACTTGCCAACTACGGACCGACACTCTCTTTTTGGGCTTCGGAAAAATAATAATATTCTTACCCTCAATCCTATGAATCTTTCTTCTCTTGGGGAGTCATGCACAAAGCCAAGAATCTTCAGACGAGCCGAATGAGCATGTGGGAATCAAATCCACTTCTTATTTTTGGCCCCATTGGTAGCATAGAAGTATGCTGCGCAAATCGAAATTGTGGAGTGCCAAAGCGTCCACATTGATCACCCATCTGAACCCATTTTGCAAATTCTTTTACCAAACCAAGCGACCGATCCAATTCGCGAGAACCCAGGAATCAAAAGCCCATTTGGCGGAACGTTGCTCTCCGCAGCATTTCTCGGATCGAAGTTATAGCTACTTGCTCTCTCGGCTCAAGTCACCGCTCGATCTCCTTGAAGCCAAGAGAGTGCACGCCGTTCTGATTGTCCGTGGGGTCTTTGCGCCAGGAACCAATGGTGGGTTCTTCGGTTCACGGCTTGTCGACGTTTACGTCAGGGTCGGCCGTCTTGGTGATGCGCTCGACGTGTTCGAGGAAATGCCCAAGAAGGGTAATGTTGCTTACAATGCCATTCTTAGGGGATTGGTCAGCGTGGAGCGATTCTCCGAAGCCATTGATTTCTTCCGCTGGATGCTTGGGGAAGAAGTCGTCCCCGACAATTTCACTTATCCGATCGTTCTCAAGGCTTGTTCCGGGTCGAATGACCTCGAGGAGGGACGGAATGTGTGCAACTTGATTGAGTTTAATGAGACTAAGTTTAATGCAAAACGGAATGTTTATGTCGAATGCGCCATGATCGACATGTTTGCTAAATGCAGTAGCTTGGCAGAGGCACGCGATGTATTTGAGGAGATGCCGAGAAAGGATTTAGCTTCTTGGAGTGCAATGATAGGTGGGACTGTGCGAAACGGGGATTCGCTTGAAGCATTGCGTCTGCTTGAGAGAATGAGGCAGGAAGGGTTGAAACCCGATTCTGTGACTGTGGCAAGCATTTTGCCTGCGTGTGGCAAATTGGGAGATGCACGTAATGGGATGGCATTGCAGGGATTTGCAGTGAGGAGTGGTTTCGAGAGTGATATATATGTTTCAAATGCTCTCATAGATATGTACGGCAAATGTGGGCTCACTGATGAGGCGCATGCAGTGTTTCGCAGTATTGTGAATAAGGACTCAGTGTCTTGGAGTGCCCTTATTGCGGGTTACTCGCAGAATGGTGAGTATCGCCGGAGCGTGGAGCTTTATCTGAACATGAACAATGCAGGCATAAAAACTAATGGCGTCATTGCATCGAGTGTTTTGCCTGGACTTGGAAAGCTGAAGTTGCTGAAACATGGAAAAGAGATGCACGGTTATATACTTAAACAAGGGTTTGAATCTGATGGTGTTATAGGGAGTGCACTAATTGATATGTATATGAACTGTGGAACGAAAATAGCAGCAGAGAACATTCTATACACGATATCTTTTCATGACATTGCGATGTTCAACTCAATGATTGTTGGTTATTCAATAAATGGCGATCCGGATTCGGCGCTTGGTATGTTCCAGAAAATCTGGAAGTTTGATCTTACACCCAATGCTGTAACGATTCTAAGCATTCTTCCTGTATGTACTGAAATTGGGAATGTTACACATGGAAAAGAAATCCATGGCTACACAATTAGGACTAGTATCGGAGAAGTGGTTTCTGTTGAAAACTCATTGATAGAAATGTATTGGAAATGTGGACATTTAGAACTTGGAATCAAGGTTTTCAACGGCATGATGGAAAAGAACATCATGACATATAACACAATCATCTGTGCTCATGCAAACCACGGTCTGGGAGAGCAGGCACTCTCATTTTTTGAAGAAATGAGGGAGCTGAGAATGAGACCCAACAAAGTTACCTTCATTGGACTCCTTTCAGCTTGTAGCCATGCAGGTTTGGTTGAGGAAGGATGGCATCTCTTTGATGCAATGAGAAGCAAATACAAAATTATGCCAGAAAGGGAACACTATTCGTGCATGGTGGACCTTCTAGGAAGAGCGGGACAGCTCGACCATGCATTCAACTTCATCAAGGAAATGCCCATGGAACCAGATATTAGTGTCTGGGGAAGTTTACTGAGTGCTTGCAGAGCTCATGACAACGTTGTGCTAGCTAGTTTTGTGGGAAGGAAAATCATTGATGAGAACCTGATAGATCCAGGACACCACGTGCTTCTGTACAACATTTACGCGTCCAGCCAGAGATGGCGGGACGCATCAATTGTCAGGGCAGTGATAAAAGAGAAGGGCTTGTCGAAGACCCCCGGGAGGAGTTGGATTCAGATAGGGTTCGGAATTCACACATTCCATGCAAGAGGTCAGATACATCTCGAGTCAGACAACATCTACCGAGTTTTGGATCTCTTGCTATTGGATATGAAGGATAAAGGATATGCATTCGATCAAGGTTCTTCATCAGAGGATCTAGTGGAGAAAAGTGGCTAGCAACTAAAGTGAAAATATCTGTTTGGTATAAGAATGCTACCATGAGGGCAGGACATCAAGACAAACATCAGTCAGTCGTCTGAAAGTGTTCCCTCAAGAATGAATCTCCTAAAGTTCAGAGCAGAATGGAGGGCTTTGTTCCGTGAGGAAAGACAATCGTAGCTTGCTCCACTGATTTCGCTGGCCTAGGAGTGGCCCACTCTTTGGGAATCGCCAGCCAGGTTGAGATAGCTTTTCCAGCAGGGGCTGCCAGTGTTGCACATAGCTTCGATGCTTTGCCATCGGGTATATCATAATCTGAACAGGCACAAAGCATATTCAATTCTGTACGCTCCCACAGAGCCTGACTGATAGTTCTCACCTGAAAGGAACATAATTAGCCAGCACCAGCTGACTAGCAATTGGATGATGTGCTATGCCAGAATCCATCCTACTCTTTCCTTTTCTTTTTTTTTTTGCCAAAATGTATATATGTTGTCAAATTGCTTGAAATTGAATGAAGATGCCTTTCAATGTAGTTTTTAGACCTCTGGCAACGAGCTAGTGAAATAATGCACGTCATTACAAGCTCTGCTGCTGCAATTACCAGAAACAAAAGGAAACCATCTGTTTGCTATGAACAGGTCCTAAATGTTACTCTTCTATAACCTTGCTACCCTTGATAAGTAAATATCAAGAACTGCAAGGGCCTTTGTTACCACCCTCGATGATGGAGGTCTAAATATGAGAATGTACAAGCAAAAGCATAAACTATGAAAGATGATTAGTTTCAGGTTCTTCATATGGTTTACTATCCTCCAGACCTGTCCTCAGAGTGAATGCTCTTTGCAGACCAGACGTAGATATGATATCAAGACAGAAGTCCTCCTTCTACACACTTCTCCATGACAAGTTTCAACTGGAGCATTTGCTCCCTCGCCAACTGCAATCAATATTGAGAAGAAAATCATGATGAAGCCATTTAAAAATTCACAATCTTGTCTCGGTTCTAATTTAGTCATAGTTCATGCGTGATCACGTGATGTCCTATCACTGTAGAGAATTAGACCGCAAACAACCATGGCATGAGTGGTAGGAGGTACAGATTATTGCAAAAACATCAATTTACATGAAAACAATCCAGATCAAAATAGAGATCAAAATCTGAGCCTCACTTCCTTGTGAGTGAAACAGCCCAATGAGTAGCACATTCAAATGTCTACTGGCCGATGAGCAGCAACTATGGCAAGCTAAGTTCTAGAATGCCTGCTAGGTCAAGATTATCATGCTTGATGTGCTACCAGTATATTTTTGCTGGCATGATGTCAAGAAACTTACCTTGTTCATGTCTGAGATTCTTTTCTCAGCATCATGGAGTTGGGTCCCAATTGCTTCTTCCAGTTGCAAGATAAGTCTCTTGTGTGAAGCTTCTGAAATTGCAGAAAGTGAAGAAAAGTGATAATATTCTTGAAGGGCGGCAAAACCAACAGTATCAAATCTTAAATCTCAACATAGTGCACCTGCACCCAACTCATTCGTTATTATGTAGTGAAGAGAACAACTCAACTGATTAATGCACAGATCAGTTATGCCACAGGTCTAGAAGCACATGGGAATTAAGTGATGCTGTGCTTAAAGTACATTCTTATACTACATGCGGATTTCTCAAAGAACTAAAAGATTTAATCTCCTTTGTACGCAGGTAGTCGGGCTCTACTGTCAAACTTCTGTTAAAGATTCTCTATTGATGCATCCTTAGACACAAGAATTATTTGCGAGGTCATATTTATCTTCATTTGTCCCAGCAAATCTTGATTTATGCCAACTTATGTGAATAAAAAGATGACAATGCATATAAAGTAGTCAGACTACCCTCCTCATGCTGCCTTTATGCAGCAAACCCCACCAGAGCAGAAGAACATACTCTGCTTCTCCATGACTTCTGCCAACTGTATGTTGTTCTTCTCAAGACCTTCAATCATGCCTTTGAAACTCTGAAGGTGCCGATTAATTTCTTTTATAAAGTTCCCATGAATCAAGTTGAGTTGTTCATCTTGCTCTGCAATTGAGAAGCAAAGAAACGAAGTGATGTGCCAGACTCCTAAGGGCGCAAAGGATGACCAAGGCTCCTCAAGAATGTAACCTTCCAAAGGCATGATGCAAACAATCAAACACGTACAATATCCTTAGTGCCACTATAGTATATGCAAAATCAAATTAAAATAGTAGCCATATTACTGGAGTTATCTTTGCTCTCAGCATAAGGTCCCAAGATCACAAGTACATTGTAGATAAAACTTTCTTGACCACAGAAAGGTTTTCCCGAATCTTAAGTCATGCCAGTGCGAAAGTAGTGACATATGCAAGGGCCATAAATAGTTCTAAACCTTTGCAACCTATGATGAAGAAGCTTGTTATTATGGTCATTTTCATCCGGCAACCTCACCTTCTAACAATCAATTCTTCAAGTCACCGGAGGAGAACCTTGACTGTGGATTGTGCTCTTCATTTTTTCTTTAATTATAATAGATAAAAGCTGACAAATGGTTCTTAAAAATATTCAAACAATGTGACAGAACAGGACTCTCCATGATTTGTTTCAACGCGTAATGAAAGGATGAAAATTTCATGAAGTGAAAAATTGCCAAAGAGGCACATAGTTCATAGTCGATGTATGGGAGTAAAATTTTGGAAACTTCAACGTACATTTGGTCAAACCTACATTTATAATGCTATCATCGAAATGAATATGGCAGCCCGTGAAAATAAATCTTACCTTGGAATTCTGTTTCTAGACATTTCCTTTTTTGTTTGTTTAGGCTTTTGAGCTTACCCCTAAAGGAAGAAAAGAGATATTGTAACTCACGAGGATATTGGCTATTCAGTTAAGAAGGCCTATGTTGCGTATACCTACATGTCTGATTGAATTTGAGACTCAACAGTTTGCAGCTGCAAATGAATCCTCTCATTGACGGATGTTAAAATTTCAGCAGTCTTATTCGTGGTAACTGACTTCAACTTGCTTTTAAGCTTCTCTAAGGCCAAGGCAAGCAATCCAATGTCCCTGAAAAATCATTATCATGAAATTATGAGGAAGCAAGAAGCAACTTTTAAAGGGACTATCCTGTTATGTTAGGAAATTCAATGAGGAAGGAAAAAGCAGAAGCGAACCTTGCATACCCATCCCCTGTATTCTCTTCCACTGTATGTCGCGCCAAATTGCTTTCTCCAGTCTCTGCAATTTCAAGATAAGCCAGACAATTATTTGGGAAGTTTATGTACAAAGAAAAAACAACTGATAAGGTGTTTGAGACTAAAGGAAGGAAGAAAGATAGAGTAGGACTAATGCCTTTTGGAGAGCTTGAGGCGGGATCAGTATCACAAGACTGAATGCCTCCATTGCTGCACAGCCTCTTAGTTCTGTGCAACATAAACTTCAGTTTCTCAGCAACACCAGTTTCTGGTGAGAATGCCTCCTCTTCGTGAGGACCTGCAGAAAAATGTTATAAGCAACTAAGAAAAATCATCCAGCATGAGTACCTTGATCAACCATATTTAAGAAATTAAGCAAATATTTAGGTAATAGACCATAATATGCTTGTCCTATGGACTTGCTACTTCAGTTGGATGACAATAATTCATGCAAATGGGGTATAATTGTCAGCAAAACTCACCGACTCTGCATCTTAAATATCATATCAGTATCCTTAGTTTTATTAGATAGTCCTTACCAAAAAAATTCTTGGGTTCTACCAGTGACAGTTGTTCACTCTTACAAAACTATTCTACTGAGGCAACATGTCTAATCCCAGACCAATAAGAGGATTTCAAATTAACATGTGCAATAAGGGAACAGATATTATTATTAATTCAACTTGAATTATTATTTTAGTGATGAATTCAAGAATGTGGCTCATCTAAACTACTAATGACTCTCAACACCAATATGTAAATTTGCATCCTAATTGATTTTATGATACACATCTGCATGACAAACTATATTTCAGCAGTCATTAAATCTAACCTTAGTTACAGATACACATTTGCCATAAACATCAATTCCTTTAACAAGATATGTACAGCAAGTGCACCCCCGAATCCCATGATGCTTGTAGTCCATTGGGGAAATAAAATTAGAGCACTATTATTATACCAATATCCACCTATCATCAATTCTGTGATGGAATTTGCAATCAACAACTGAAGCAATGGGTTCAATGATGGATATACCATCTTCCTCAGAGCTCTCTGATTCTTTCTTTTCAGATAATGATTCAGACGAGCTATGATCTACACCGTTCTCCTTCGAAAGGACTGCATTTCTAGGAGGAGAGGCTGGAAGCTCCTTTGCAACTTCCTGGATGTTTAATAAGGAAGCCAATTGACAGACAAAACTGTATTCATGTATATGTAGTATAAAAATCCTTATCAATGATCCAATAAAATAATTAAAAAGCAGAAACGTGACAAACAACAGGGGATACAAAAGCTTCAGATTGCACCCTAGATTTATCTTGAAGCTTCCTCAGATGAGAACTCTTGAAGCTGAAGATATCTTCTTTGTCAAAAATTCCTTTTACTTGCGCAAAATTACCAACTTCCTGCCCTGCCTGGTCTTCTTGAATCAATGGACTTGGTGAGAAGCCCACCATTCGAGTTCTTTGAAATGTTGAACTTGGGAAATTATCTCGTTGATCAACATGAACTTTCGGGAATGTGTTACCAGCAGCTTCTCTCTGGTCTTCTTTTTTGGCTAAAGCTGGTAATTTTACTTGCGCAAAATTACCAGCTTCCTGCCCCGCCTGGTCTTCTTGAATCAATGGACTTGGTGAGGAGTCCGCCATTCGAGTTCTTGGAAATGTTGGACTTGGGAAATCATCTCGTCGATCAACATAAATTTTTGGGGATGAGTTACCTGTACCTTTTCTCTGGCCTTTATTTTTGGCTAAAGCTGAGCTCTCTATAGCTTCATGCTGACATGGTTTGCTTATTGCTGGTCGCTCGGGAAGATCTTTTCCTCCACAAATCTTTTCTAGGTTGATGTTGACAGGCAAAGTGAAGTCATGCAAGCTTCGTCTTCTGTAACCATGTGGAGATGATCTTTCTTCTGATGCTGAATTTCCATTTCTGCCAGTTGAGTGCTGGTTCTCATCCCGATTGTTCTTCGAAGAAAATGAAAGCTTGCGTGGATAAATTCTGGCATATTTTCGCTCAGTTTTCTTGTTGCTTTTAACTTTTGAGGAACTTCCTTTAGCAGTACCTCGTATTCCAATGTGCCCCTCTTCAAATGAAAAGATATTTCTTTCCTTGGATTTCTGTTTGTTAGCCAAGAGAAGGTCACTTTCTAATTTCTTCGGTCGCAACTTACTTGAGGCTCTTTTTCGGGTCAAAGCTTGAGTCACTGGCCTTCTATTTGAACAATGTGGACTTTCAGAATCATTCTCTATAGTATCTGAATTTTGTTTAGGCTTGATAACTTTATCGCCTGTTTGATCCCAGTTCTGCTCTGGCTGAAGCGAAGTGACACCAACCTCAATAGGCTGCGAGCTAATCTTCTCTTTGTTAGGTGAGGCAACAGTTTGCAGCAACTCCTGCAGCTTGATCCTCAAAGATTCACTTTGGTTCTTCATTATGCTGCCAGTCTTGTCCCCCAGAGTTGCTCCATCTGACGTAAGCGCTGCCCTTACAGTTGAAGATGCACACTTATGCACAGTCTCTGCATTTTCATTCCTCTCTTCATTTATCTTGTGGCCATCAAACCTTTTCCGGTTGACATGGTCAGATTGTAAGGGAAAAAGTCGAACCGAATGATCAACTGGTGCACCTTTCAATCCATTGGGTTTGCTTCGCATCTCATTTTTGTCTGTTTTAGTTCCTGTAAGCTTTGCACGAAATACACCTTCTGAACCTGCTGAGTTCCTGTGACTAGATCTTTTGGAAATCCACGGGGATCCTTCATGCTCCTGACACTCATTTGGCCTTCCTCTGCTATTAGCTACACCTCCTCCAGCTAAATCTGGTTTGTTAGCGTGTGCACCAAGCTCAGCTGGCACTGCGGCCTCATTGTCCCTCACTGGTCCAGGTATCCTCCTTGCTGATGAGTCAACCATAATTCCGATGGAAATTTTCCTTGATTGGCTGCTTGCAAAGAAGTTACTTCCATAACTGCGATTTTCACTCATCTGATCCTGCAACCAAAGATAATGCTAAAAATGAAACCTCTGATCGAATCAATTCTCAATCGTGTTGTTGCAAGATTTCAGCCCATACATAACAAATTTTCCTTCGGAGCATTAATTACAAAATCCTTATAAAGATGGATATGCGAAGTAAACCAAGAAAGCCTGAATTTAATGCAACAATCAATTAAAGGATCTAGAAGTACAAAGTAAACTGCAACAATCAATTAAAGGATCCAACGGTCAATTTCATAGTGGATTCTGCAAGAGGACCACTAATAGCAGCAGATCAGACTTGACAAATTCGTATGGATAACGTCGAGCCGAAACCAAGCTAAATCTCCAACGAAAACCGAATCAGATGCTTAAACACTAATCCTCCTCCCTCGTCCTGGTTAATGCCACCATCTCTGTTTTTCGGACAAAATCAGTTCTCATTCAACACAGCAGCCGACGATGCAAATCACCGACATCAGAACTCCACAAACGTGCTCGAGAAGCCTCCCGAACTTCGCGGTTTTCTCAAATCACGGCGACCGCGAAATGCACCTACGAAATCCAGACAAGCACACGAGAGACGTTCCTTTTGACGATCGGATCCTCGAACTTCCGTAAATTCCAATGGCGACGGAAACACACGATGCAAACGAGCTCGCCTCGGCAGACCGACTCGCCTTGTCGCGAGCCGAAGAGAATCAGAGAACGTCGACTGATTTACCTGATTCGAGCGGCGGACGAACTCGGATGTGCGCAAAACAGGGAGATGAATCGCTTGAGGAGGCGCAAGACGCGGCAAGCGCAGACTCCGGCGATCGGAGGAGAGGTGCGATCCGATCGGAAACGGCGGCCGACGAAGCTTCCGCTCGGCCTCCTGTCGGAGCCGCGCGACGAAGAACAAGAGGAGGAAGAAGAAGAATCGACGGGCTGTGAACTTTTAGGCGGGAAAAAGAGGGGAACGCGATTTTGTGCGCCGGAACGACAGAGCTGGCGCTAATGTACTCGCCCGTGCGCAATGCACACCCCTCGGGGTGACGTGTGCGAGATTTTTGGGACTTGACATTTTTCGTTTTCGCCGCCGCCAAATTGATTTTCTCTCTTCGGTAAAATATACCAACCAATTATTATACAAATTTTTTTTTTAAGTGTTTAAGAGTTTTTATTTGATTAGCGTGAATGATGGAAGAGATGTACGATGACTATTGCATTTAGAGCACATTAGTACAAATGTAGAGATGGCTAGGGATGAGCATGGTCCGGGTTGGTCCGGGCCACCCCCTAACCCTAAGCACCAACCCGTACAAAATCGGTCCCCGAATTTTTAGGGCCAAGGGCCACCGACCCTATTAAGCTGGGACCAAGGACCGGACCAACCCAATGGGTTCGGTCCCGGCCCGGGTCAACCCGGACCGATCAATAATTTTTTCGTCTTATTTTTTATACTCCCTAAAAAGCAAATTTACAAATTCAAATTACACATCCATCAACAATGCGGCATTGTGCAACTAAACTATAAATACCAATACATATTTAGCAAATTTAAGATGACACAATAATAGAAATTTTGTACATCTTGCTAACCGCCGTCGAAATATGAAACAAGATGGAAAGTTAATCATCTATCTTTAATATTCATAACACTATATGCAAAAGTGTTTTCCTGTATTTGATCATGTAGAGTCTACTCAACCAAAAAACGAGCTTTACACCACTTGATTAACAAATCACCATAGCAACTGTAATACTACTCTACTATTAAAAAACTTCTACCATTTGACACAAATTGAAAAGCAAAGTGCAGCTGAAATTCATTAGTAAAATACAACTAAACAATAAAAAGTTCAAAATACTTAATATAAACCATGATTATATATAACTTCACATATTGTTAATTCACTTGAACTTCTAAACACTTGAAAACAAAACAAACGACACATAATTAATACTCAACAAAAGTTTTAAATTGAAATTACTATTAATGTTATTAATAGAATATCTCAATATAATATAATATAACAGACATTTTACTTAGGTTTGAATATATAAAAGAATTATATATAATATAATATAATATAATATACAAGGTTGGGCCGACCCAAAACTCTTGACCGGGACCAACCCGCACAAGATTGGTCTTGAAATTTCGGGACCAAGGACCGACCCGTCCCTTGGGAACCGGACAAGACCCAGGCGAGTTGGGCCAGGGTCAACCCTAAACCGCTGCTCACCCCTAGAGATGGCAACATAAATGGTTAATTTTGTAGAGATATCATGTTTTAATGGAATAACAAAAATTCTTACCCAAAAAAAAATAGAATAACAAAAATATGAAAAATTTACTCTTTTATAAATTCAACGTTTATTTGTGCAAATTATGCTTCTATGATCTTTTAAGAAAATTCTATAATAGTGTGATAAAAAAAAATGAGTTCTCGTACGTCATTGTATTTTAAATTTTCAAGTAATACTTATGTAAACATTATCACTGGCGATTGTTATACTTTTGCTCAAAATTCAAGATTGTCAATTTATATATTTTTCGTTTAAAAATATCTTTATTTTTTTAAATGTGCCACAATTGTCAACTCTTTCACTTGTCAATTAATTTTCATCGACATGATTTGTTGAAACACGATTATGAATATCAAAATATGCATGAATCATGTTATGATTTACTCAAAATTATTACAGGATGTTTTGTTTCTGAATGTTGAATAGGTCCTACATCATGCAACATAAAAAACTTGAAAAAGAAACAAAATAGAAAACTCGAGCATATGATCACCTGTGATGGCCACAAGAAAAGCAAGTATAACATCTCAACGATGATATCGACCTGATGCCCAGTCAAAATTATTACAGGATGTGCATGAATCATGTTATGATTTACTCAAAATTATTACAGGATGTTTTGTTTTGAATGTTGAATAGGTCCTACATCATGCAACATAAAAAACTTGAAAAAGAAACAAAATAGAAAACTCGAGCATATGATCACCTGTGATGCCCAGTCATTTGGTCATTAGTCACGATACTTAAAAAAAAAAAAAAAAAAAAAAACCAACGTAGTAATTTTTGAACAATTGTAAAAATAATATTTGTTATAAGTTACAAATTATTGAATGAGTGGACTATATTATAATAATTTATTATTTGAGTTTTTATGATCCAAAATAGATAAATAATTTTCACAATAGATCAGAAATTGTCGCTTAATCATTTTTCCATTTTAAACGATGGAATTCTTTTGTCCGTTTTTTGGAAACAGGGTGGGGGAGACGATTTGCAATTTCCGGGCAAATTTACCGCTCAGCTGACGTGGCAGTCGGCGTAAAAATAGAAATTGCAGTCGACGAGCCAGCTGACGTGGCACGCAACAGGATCCCGCGGAGAAGATATCGTCCGATAACAACTTATCCCCAAGCCATTCTCGGCGAGGCAATCCACCAAACACCTCTCCCCCGCCGCGATGGCCGCCTTCGCCATCGCCACCTCCGCCGCCGCCGCCGCCTCCACCGCCTCCGCCTCCGCCGCCGTCATCCGCCCTCCCCGCGCCGCCGCCCGCGCGCCCGCCGGGATCCGGTGCTCCGTCGCCGAGGGCCCCGCGGTCTCCCAGCCGCGGGCCGCCGGCGGGGGCCTGGCCGACTGCGTGGTGGTCGGGGCCGGGATCAGCGGGCTCTGCGTCGCCCAGGCGCTCGCCACGAGGCACCGCGACCGGGCCCCCGACGTGGTCGTCACCGAGGCCAGGGACCGCGTCGGCGGCAACATCACCTCCGTCGAGAGGGACGGCTACCTGTGGGAGGAGGGCCCCAACAGCTTCCAGCCGTCCGATCCCATGCTCACCATGGCGGTAAGAGTCGCATCGCACTTGCTGATTTTGGCCCCCATTTCGCTCTGCGTGGGTTTCCATTTTTGATCGCGGGGGTGGGGTGTTGCGAAGAAGCGATTCAGGGAAGTTATGGAAATGTTGCGACATTCCCGAAAAGCAAACGAGAGGCGCATTTCCATATCGGTATCAGTTAAGCTGCGTAAGTGCTTCGTGTGGCTGCTGTAAACCGTCGTTTTAGCTTGGTGCTGGACTGGACTGTAATGATTAAGAGGACGATGGTTCTATTAGGACGCCGAAGGATCGATGAATTCGAAATTTTATCTGACTGGATTCCGAGTGTCGATTCAATGGAGCTGTGTGTGTTTTGGTCTGGTTATAAGAGGAAATTTTTTTTTTTTTTGTAATTCTTCCAATGCTAACATATGTTGCCATGCATGCCGTGTACCTGCATTTGTGACGCACTGCTTCTGTTCAATGTTGCAGGTGGATAGCGGTTTAAAAGATGATTTGGTACTGGGAGACCCTAATGCGCCTCGATTCGTACTGTGGAATGGGAAATTGAGGCCAGTACCTTCCAAACCAACTGATCTTCCATTTTTCGATTTAATGAGCGTCAGTGGCAAGCTCAGGGCCGGCTTTGGTGCACTAGGAATCCGCCCTCCTCCGCCAGTGTGTCTTTCAACCTTATTCATTTGCTTATTTTAGCTGCATATCACCCTTAGACATGAATATAGATAGTCATTTGGAGTGATTAGCCTCATTCCTTTAAGTTTTTGACAAAGGTGACAGGGTTATGAGGAATCGGTTGAGGAGTTTGTGCGGCGCAATCTTGGTGATGAGGTTTTCGAACGCCTAATAGAGCCATTCTGTTCAGGTGACATTTTGTAGTTTTTATTAGATAGTATGTATTTATTGAAAGCATTTTATTTTTGGACATTTTTTGAAGTCGATGTACTTCATCATGTATTGTGCCTTGATCCTGGACCCTTCAGGGCTCTGACAATGGAACTAGCAATATCTTGAGAAACTTTTCCCCCGTTCACAAGGAGCACAATTTTAATGATATTACAGTATGCATTTCTCATTTTTATTTAAGAATCATTCCTTTATTGGTATTCCTTGCTTAAAATGTGCATGTATTTCCGCTTAGATTGATCTCATGTGAATACCTGTGCATTTTAAGTCTCAATATCACTACTTTGCGGAATATTGGGATTTTTAAATAAAGAAATACTGTAGACAGGGACCTGCCTTTTATGACACTTTAAATATACCATTGCTGCTTTCATAATTCTTTCATAAAATATTATAGTTGGTTGATGATATATTACTTCCATCATTAATGAACCTGTTGTGTACAGCTTTCCCCTTGGTGATAGGTCTTGAGAATAAGTTGGGTATGTTATATGGTACAATTAATCAGAGGTAGTGAGGAGACATATTCTATTGGTTTCTCTGCAAAATGTGGTGGGTCAACAGCGAGCTGCACCTTTATCAGTTGTAATTTTGAGCTGTTATTGGGTGCTTGGGTTACATGTGCTCCTAGTGCTCCTAAGTCTAAGAACAGAGGACTCATGTAGGGCCTACCTCATAAGATACATTCCTAACTGCATATGCAGGCAGTGTATCTTACAATTTTTCATTGACCTTAAGATAATAGTGGCAATTTCTTCTGTGCAGGTGTTTATGCAGGTGATCCTTCAAAACTGAGTATGAAAGCTGCCTTTGGAAGAGTATGGAAGTTAGAGCAAATGGGTGGCAGTATTATTGGTGGCACTTTCAAAACCATCCAAGAAAAAAATAAAGCTCCTAAAGCACCTAGAGACCCGTAATGACTTGTAAATAGTGATTCTTACTGAGTATAGTCCTTCCACAGGATCACCTTTTCACTTTGTTTAATTTTTTGGTTTTTGTAGGCGTCTACCAAAACCAAAGGGGCAGACGGTTGGATCCTTTAGGAAGGGACTCATGATGTTGCCAAATGCTATATATGAAAGGTCTCTTTGTTCTTTAAACTCTTCTTTTGGAAAAATGAGTATCATCATTTTATGGCCTGCAGAATTTTGACTACTTATTCCAGGATTTTTATTCATTATATGCAATATTATTGACTGGCTGCGAATGACTTGGCAGGTTAGGCAGCAAAGTAAAATTATCCTGGAAGCTTTTGAGTATCACTAGAATGGATGATCGGGGATACAACTTGACTTATGAAACGCCGGAAGGAGTGGTTTCTCTGCAGACTAAGAGTGTGGTCATGACTATCCCATCCCATGTTGCTAGTGGTCTATTGCGTCCTCTATCTGTGAGTATCTTTTTAAACCAGACTAAAAAATGTTTTAGTTCCTTTCCTTTGCATAATTTCTGAAGCTTCTTGCTGAATTTGCTTGTGTCAATCTAAGAAAAACTTGTTTTGTCTAAAAGTATAGCTTCAAGTTTGTTTTTGACACTATTTTCTTTTGTTTGGTCATCTGCATCAGGTGGCGATGATTTTAATCATAATAAAATCATTTATCATCAATGATAGTGTCAGGACTGAGAGGATTCTCTTCAACTGTACTGCAAAAAGCAGCCATAAGAAAAGGAACAAAAAGAAAATCTATGTAAACAATTTCATTAGAAGATTGTTAAAAATATTTGTCCAGTTTAGCCAAATGGGAGGAGCTGAAAGCCGAAACTGTCAAGTTGCAAGTTTCCTTAGAGCTTCGATTGATAGTGTTATGTTGATTATGCCTGGTATATTTGGAAGTTTGTCAATGGGCCATCTGGTGGCCTGCTTTGAGTCTTCCACGTAGCTGGGGCCCACCATAAGTATTGTGCTGATCTATGTGATGTTTCCGACCATGTCCTCTACAGATTATGAACGCAATATCAAGTACAGTGCTAGTTATACAGATTGTTAGGATGCATTGTGTGCATGTTTTTTGGGACAAACTAAAAAGTCAGATTCAAGTACTACGAACAAATGGGAAATTGCCGCTCTGTTTATTTGTTTATTTTTGGTCTACTGTGGGAATTCTTTTTTGGGCTGTTGTGGCTACATTTAGTCAATTGAAGAAGCCTGCTGAGATCTTTGACCATCTTGTGACACATCAGGTAGGATGCCTTCGATTACTTCGTCGACCCTTGGGATACATGAAAAAGTTGATATGATCCAGAGTCCATGGTTCAATTGTGCATGTAGGCGTCGTACTTGTACCTGATTATAGCCACATATCAGAGGGCCCCCATTATATTGGATGAATTGACCATGCATCTCCAGGCCATCTCCAGAATCACTTTTTGTAATTTCTATTCTCTTGTTACAGACTGCTGCTGCAGATGCATTATCAAAATTTTATTACCCACCGGTTGCAGCAGTAACCCTTTCATATCCAAAGGAAGCTATCAGGTCAGAGCGTTTGATAGATGGTGAACTCAAGGGGTTTGGTCAGTTACATCCTCGTAGCCAGGGGGTGGAAACTCTAGGTGTGATTTTAATTCTTATAGCAGTGAGCTTTTTTTGAGAAAGAATAATATCAACTGTTAAGGTTTTTTCTTAAAATTTAACAATATTTCCTGCCAGCTTAGCTGCTTGAGTTGCAATGCAGGATGTTTATACAGCTCATCACTTTTCCCGAACAGAGCGCCAGAAGGAAGGGTTTTGCTGCTGAGCTATATTGGAGGGGCCACTAATCCTGGAATTGTATCAAAGGTAAGAGATTTGTGTAGTTAAATTGTGAATTTGGTTTAGGTCCTGTAAGAGTAGTTAATGAGTTAGTGAGTCTTTTGGTTAGGTAAGAATGGATTGATTTCAACTATGACAACGATCTTCCATTTTGTTACCCCTTGACAACTTTTAGTGTGATGAAGTGTCTTCATCAACTTACACATCTCCGAAGATTATCAAGAATATTACTGGGATAGCTGGAACTTTCTCATGTCAAAGGCACATTTACATGACATTATTCTCCTGAAGCACATGAAGAAAAAAAAAACTAACAGTGGCTTATCTTTTCATCAACTGATAACCCTTCTTGATAGCTGAGGAAAGATAAATGAATTACCAATCCAGCATGTATAGGTATTGTGGATTAGTTGCCAATGCTTGTGTAGGAAAATTGTCTAGCTAGTTCATTAGTGATATATTGTGCAAACTAATGTGGTGTCGAGGGAGGTTATGTCAGCATAAGGGAGAAGGATGGTACCCTGTTAATACAACATATGATGTCCGGATATGCTGATACAGAAGGGACTTTCTCCTTTTATAGAGCCGCCATGAGCACCTTTTCTCTCATGTTAGCTGTTGTGAAGTATTAAGAAGTCAATTATCCGATTATCAAGAGGGTTTAGATGGCATTTATTTTCCTTCTTTCCAAATGGTGTGATTTTTACCTATAAATAAATCACCTATGATAGTTCTCCAGCTTTTTTTTGGGAAGCAGAATAAATTTTATGACTAGTCAAGATTGCGGCTTCACCCCATATCTGTGCTTTTTGAGTGTACCAAAAAGCTTGAAGAGATAAAATTCTTTATTGCTATAAGAATATCTTATAGTTAAAACAGGGTCGAGTCTCAGGCCTAATATGAGAATCTTATAGTTAAACAGATTCAAGTCTCATGCCATATCGAAGTTGTTCCACAAGCTTAGTTAATTCTAGCAGATAGCTTTTAAATGAAGTCCTGTATTTTCTCTGATGCCTCCTACCACATACTCTTGCCAACGGCACATCTATTGCAGACTCCAGGCGAACTTGTGGAAGCAGTTGATAGGGACTTAAGGAAGATGCTTATAAATCCAGGTGCAAAGGATCCACTTGCCTTGGGCGTGAGAGTGTGGCCACAAGCTATTCCACAATTTTTGGTAGGTCATTTGGACCACCTAGATTCTGCCAAAGCCGCTCTAAAGGACATTGGCTTCCAAGGTATGTTTCTAGGTGGCAACTATGTATCCGGAGTGGCCTTAGGCCGATGTGTGGAAGGTGCTTACGAAGTTGCTGCTGAGGTATCAAATTTCTTGTCGCTATATGCTTACAAATAGTCCTTCTGGTGCTGGATTGAGCTCTTTGTGGTCTTCAGTTTAGCTGCATCAAGTTTTGAAACTAGCGGCACTTCTATTTTTAGGCACGTAGTGGGTGTTCTTTTGTTTTATTCTCTATAACAAACGAGGCTGTGTAATCAGTAGGGGTGGCTTGATAGAATAGAATAGGGGAAGATTAAATATAAAAGGCCAATCTATCCATATCGGGTTATATTCGCCGTATCATTTTTCCTCGGGCTATGAAGCATGTACTCTGTTTTGATGTAAATCTACTTGTTATGCTCTCACTTTTTTTTTTTTTTTTTTTTTTTTAAATCATTCGTACAAGTGACTCTTTAACTAATTAGCATTCATTCGACAAACTTGCGCCTTGCCAAGGACTTCTGGTAAGATTTTGAGATGGGATGTACCTGGCCTTGAGATACATGACTAGATGGTGTTTGGTTTCGGAAAAGTGGGGTTGCAGTTTCTAGAAGGCGTTCAACAAATGGGTGAAATTCGAACGTCCTGAGGCCCAATTTCCTCGCAATTGCTTTCTCGGAAGTCACTTTCACTTGCTTCTTTTTTTGTGCAGTGAGTTTATATTAGCTAATAGAATAGCAGAGAGTGGGTCATGTGCTAGGTATTTAGGTTACAGACCCAATTCAACCTCTTGCAACGCCCAACTCTCACGCACCCTAATTTTCAACGCCGCCTGGTAAAAAGTCATCAGGCAAATCACGAGCAAACAGCTGTTAAAGAGGGAAGGTTGTCCCCAAACACAGGCTGAAAGCGGGATCGTGCCTCGGTTAAGGGACCTGGGATTCGGAGACAGGCGATGGGAAAAGGGGCAAAATCCAATCTTTGACCGACCGCAACCTTGCCAGCCCAAAAGACGAGACAAGATCATAAAGACGGGGAAATCGGCCTCAGTGACGAACGAAGATTCCAATCTCATTGAACCAAAGGCGAATTTGTCTCGAACCATTAGACAATCAGGCTTTTCGGAAAGTGTCACAACATGGGGACTGGTCTAGCCATAGCCATGTGAAGCAGATCCTGAACATCAATTCGACGACGAGTCTACCCGATTTTTGAACTTTCCTTCCGGTGATCGTAAAACTAGAATTGAATCCGAGAGTAGTTTGTCGGCGGAAACCAACTGCGGCCGACGTATTCCGAGTAAATAAGGTCATGTGTGGATGTCGTTCTATTGCAATGAGGGAAACGCGGTCACCTACAATCGCATATTTGGCATTTTTCATGGCATACAAATTGCTTTTTAATTGCCCCCACGTTTTGGAATTTATTGAAACATTGTCGGTTGATAACACGAGATCAAAGATGCTTGTCCGCTTAAATGATGATGATGCTACCACGTTGCTGCCCAGGAAAACTTTCGAATAGCCCATGAGCTTCACAAATGTTGTATCAATTGACCTCCGGTTCTTATTGCTCCTTTGAAAAATTGGAGATTGAACTCCCGTCGGTCCTTGGCGGGCATCGCTGCCATCGTCATTCGGCTAGCCCTACCCTGCTCTCTCTCTCTCTCTCTCTCTCTCTCTCTCTCTCTCTCTCTCATTGCAATTTATGTGTTTTTACGAAATTGACAAGCAAAACACACGGACACTTGTCGGCCGTTTTTTCAACATCTCTCTCTTCCCCCTCCATTGCAAATTTACGTTTTTCTAACGAAATTGACATGCTAGACACGCAAGTATAGCTACGGGCTATTTTTTCAACACCGATTTACGTAGGGGCAGATGGACACACACGCCGGTCAAGTTTAGAGACAAGCTCAACTTCAGAATTAACTTAATAAAACTTGATCCCACTTCCATGACTGATTTGAATTTCTCATAATGTATAATGGTGCAATATCTTGGCCGATTGCGATGTGGAAAAAAGATATGGAAAAAAGAAGAAGAAGTCTTTGGCCTCATGTATATGTAATTCCTTTCTTTTAAAAGAAAAAGGTTCACCCCTCGGTCAATTGAAGCAACAATTGTGGTAGGGAAGGTAGGGGACATCACTCCTTTTCCCCTTTCCTTTTCCTTTTTTCTCCACCTCAACGTCCTCTGTGGAAATTTGAGAGCATCGTCCCATGAACCTTTAGTACATCTGGCGTTTCTTTAGGTCCAAGATTTGATTTCTTGTTCCCTTCTAGTGAAAAGCACCAATTGAGGCGGGACATGAGAGAGACAATCGCATTAGGGCACGTGAAATTTGAACACGTGGGGGGGAGAGAATTGTCTGTGGGAATGAGTCCCAGCACTTTGTGCATGGGGGTGGTGTCGCTCTTTTCAATCCCCTTGGCCCTCTTTCTCGTTCTCCCAAATCGCAATTGATTGCCTGTCCCTTAAATTAGGATCTTATCCCTTCAATCTGTGGTTAATTAGCATAAGAAATCTAGTACCTTCATTTGGGGTTTTCCTATTACCAAATTCCTATCAAATCACCGTGTCAATTCGTGAAAAAGTTCGCATTAAAAGTTTTCACATTTTGATCGACCGTGAATAGTCTCATTTGAATAGACTGAAGAATGTCGGTGTACATTTTTAAGATATCTTGTCATATGCAATCACGGGATATGAATTGCCGACAAGAAATATATTTTGAATTTGTATTGATTGTTTGATGAGACTCACAAAATAAATAAAACATATTCACAGGAAGCCGGCGCTCATCAAATATGGACAATCAATGAATGTTTTTGAATTTGGCCAATTCAATTATAAATCCCTTAAAAAAATTTCAATGTAGTTCTTTTAACTTATTCGGTCATCTTATGTGGCATGATCAGCGCTAAGCGCCGACATAGATAACTTTAAATACTTAAAATTCATTCCCCTACATCCAATGAAAAAGACATCACAAGAAAAAAAAAAATTGTTCTACAAATCAAACCCTAAAAACTCCGGCAGTCCAGTCATGCACGGGTCATCATGTTTCATGTCCATTTATACGTGGAACCATGTTTCATGTGTTGATGTCTCGTGACTTGATAGTCTCATGTTTCCTCATCCCTAAACATCGAAAGAGCCGGGGCTCGGTTCACCCCATCTACCTCCACCCTCCTTTTAAATAATCCCTTCTAACCTTCTCTATCACCAATACCAAAACCGAGTCAAATTACATTAAAAATCGATGGTTGCGCAGGGAAAAAATCAACGCGACTGATCCATTGAATACTGATCTGAGGTCGTGCGTGCAGGTCAAGTCCAAATTAAAAGATTTCGTTCGTGTAATTTAATGAGGTTTCCACCCGCATCGATGACCGCTTTGTATCGTTTCCACGTCCAATGCACGGAAGCTTGTCCACATTCATTCCTTCACATGTGACGGGGGGACAATACCAGAAGAAGCCTATATATAAAACACGAGATTTAGGGAAGAATATTTGCGGGGAAGAAAAACCCTTATCTCCTTTGTAAACTCCTCAACTGGAAAGGGCCAAGAAGAAAGATTTACCCATTTGCACGAGCAATTTAATTTGTAGCTAAAACGAAAGGTGCAGCCAAAAGAGGTTGAGAATTGTCGACAGGTTTGATGAATCTACCCCGAACTGCAGGCGAAACATTTGAAAAAATAGAATGTGCATGAAGCTACGTGTCCAAGGAGACACATATGAATGCGAACACGGGAGAAGATGCAGTGAATGGGTTAATTCGAACGCAAAAGTTGGTCGTCGACTTCAAAGTATCTTACTGTTATATGTCGATTCGTCATCTGAACCTGCTCTGTTACGAAACGTGGGTCGATTCAGTAGATGTAGATGGATGATTTTTCAATGGCACGAGCTGTTCAACGACGAGGACGTACGAGGCGGCCTAAAGATCAGGGGGTTGGTCAATCTTGGTCCAGGAATTTGCAGTCGCCACCCTATAAGAAAATGTTTGAAGAAACCCAAGATCATACGTCAAGGCCATTTGCTTTTCAAATACATGCGTGACACATGTAGTCCTGTCGCCTCCCATGATGACATTCCAGTCCAATGGGCGAGCAATGACCGGAAAGAAAACTCACGAAAAGCTCTCTCTCTCTCCCTCTCTCTCTCTCTTTCTCTGTGACAATCTGTATTCGATTTATACTTTTTTCAAATCAATGTAGTTGGACGCTTTGCTTTGCAAACCGTCTATAAGAAGCAAAGGTGGCGGCTCCCATCCGGTCACATGCACACAAAAGGAGTAGAAGAAGGAGAAGGAAGACGGAGAAGATGGGCAAAGGAAGCAGCTCATCATCAGCTTCTTCATCGACGGCCTCGTCCATGTCTCGGCGTCTCAAGAAACGCCTCACCACCGACCTCAACCTCGCGCTCGGGTTCTCCCCGGCTTCTCACCAAGATGGCGGTTACCCTTTTTCGCCGAAGTACTCACACCATCGATTGATCTGTTCATTGATTGAGTTTACCCTTCGTTTTTCTGATCCGCGTGTGAACGCGTCTCTCGTCTCTCTCTCTCTCTCTTTGTCTTGACGACGTTAGGGAGGCTATTGAAGAAGAAGGAGACGAATGCGACAACGCGGCTACCTTCTACGTGAAGGTCTACATGGAGGGCATTCCCATCGGTAGGAAGCTGGACCTGATGGCTCATGGTGGATACTGTGACTTGATCAGAACTCTAGATTACATGTTCAACACCAACATCATGTGTAAGTACCGAGTACCGCAATTGTTCTTTGTTGTTCTGTTCTGTTCTTTCTTTCCTTTTTCTGTGCCTCTCTTCTTTTCGTGTTTTTGCTTTGGCTGGTAGTTATTAAAGATTGATGGTGAGTTCTAAAGTGGTTTGACTGGAGCAGGGTCAGAAGAGGAGGGAGCTCAATGTGGAGGGTGTCATGTGTTGTTATATGAAGACAAGGAAGGGGACTGGTTGATGGTTGGGGATGTTCCTTGGGAGTAAGTTTCAACTCTTCTTCCCTCTTTTCTAGTTAACTCCATTTTCATAATATTTCAACTTGAAATTTCGTCGGAAGAATACCCGATCTCGTCCATTCATAAATAAAGGCGTCGAGAAGTGAGTAACAGATGAATCTCTCTAACACATGTCGGTGGAGCATGCTAATGAAAATCGGAAAAACATACCAAAATCACTTTAAAAATGGGTCGTTTTCCGACAAAAACGTCGAGTGTTTGTGAAACTGTTTCATGATCGTTTTTTTGCCTTTTGGGTCAATTTGATATGATGCAGGATGTTCCTGTCAAGTGTGAAGAGACTGAAGATTACAAGAATAGAGTGATTTCGCAAGAGTTTACTGTTCATCCACCAGAAAACAAATTTTGTTCTTGCTCTCTCTCTCTCTCTGCCCCTCTCAGCATCTCCTTCTGCAAAAGCAATGTGAAGACAAGTTGTCCATGGATGTGCCCTTTCGTTTTGGGCCAAAGCCACACACACGTGCTTCAAAGCCAGATGATAGTTACTGTGTACATAACTCACACCCAGTGATATGAGAACAGTCAACAAGAGTTTCTTCTCTCTTTCCCTGTTATGAGTTGCTCAATGCTTGAATCACTGTGCAAGCCCAAATTTCACATCTTCGCTGAAAAAGCTATTACATGTAACAGTAAGTACTAAGTACTTTGATCTTTTCAATCACTTTACATATTGATGGCGGCGTCGGTGATTAAGTGCCAGTGCACAGGGGGGTGGTCCTCAGCAAAATTTGAGCATTAGTCCGAAGCAAAATCAAGTAACAAGGGCTGCTTGTAACTAGCCCAAAGTGTTGGAGCAGGATAGAGTGGGCCTAGTGTGTACCAATCCAGGCACAACTGAACTCTTCCACTCAGCTTTCACTTCCCATAGAGAACCTTCGCATGATTTTCTGACCCATTGAACTTGTGTCAAAGAAATGGGCTGAAAAGAAAGGCAAGAGATTTCTCACTTGTGGCTCCAAAAGAAGAAAACTGGGGCTTGCCGTCTGACGCACTTTCCAAAAGACAACCGTGAGGCCCTTCGGCATAAACCAGACAATACCTTGCTTGTACTGACTCACCTCATCCCTGTGGCAACCCGGAATTTACATCTTCTTTCGCAGATTTGCACTGGCATTGTATTCCAATTAGTCAAATCCTTCTACAGTTCTGAATTCACAGTTTATCAGAAGTTTCAGACTTATTAGCTTTACTATTGTGAGGAGAGACAAACAAAATGACAACGACAGTACACAGCTGGAAGTTTCCATACTAACTGAATGTTTGGATTGTTCATTGCTGAGATTCCAATTCACACTTTCGTAAAATGAAAACAAAAGAACTTCAGATGATGATGATGCATTTCCTTTTCATGTTGAGGGGACGCAGCTTCCAGGAAACACCATATTTCACCAGTTTGCTTCATCATTATTGGCAATGCCAGCATTTTGTCCTCACCCAGAAGATGATGAAGTTTTTTGATAGACTTATATCGGATTGCACATTTATTGCTCGTCATATGGCCGGATGGAGAGAGAGAGAGAGAGAGAGAGAGAGGATAACTTAGCTACAGTAAGAGAAAATTTACAAAGATTACAAACCAATCTATCTTTAATATGTTATTTTACACAAAAAAATTATTTGTGACTGCACACCAAAGGACAACAATCATCTCTCACTACCACCTCACAGCTCAACAACCGTCAGCAACCCAATTCCGATTTTGATGTTGTGGACACTTTTTTTTTTTTCTTTTTTTTCTTTTTTTATTGTCGCAGGGAAAAGGCAATGGCTGGTCGCTCTGAGAGCTGGCAAAAATTCAAAATTCTTCAACAAATATTCGACACCCAATGAAGAAGGTGTTTTGGCCTCCAAGAAACATGCTATGTTCCGAGGTAAGTCCACCAAGACAGCAATCGAGCACCTTTGTTTCGTATTCTATGCTCCTGCAATAGATGGTAACACTCGGTGCAATGATCTGGGAATATACTTTCTTCAAGAAGCTCGCAAGTCTGAGGGAAAACTAAACTGGAGAAACCTTGAACATTCGAACAGTTCCATGGAGAAATCGAGTTTACGCTGAGTGTGATGTTGTATAGGCAGATATTGATGAAATTATCACCCTCAATACCCTCCATAAGCCCTGCAGCCGTTATATTCTCACCGTGGATGTCCTTAAAAGTGATCCTTTCTATTTTGGGCAGTGCCTTTGGGTCGTAAGATTCATCTGGGTGCTCCCCATAGCGACCGGTAAATCTTATGGCCACTTTTACATTAGCCAATGAAACATTAGATATGAAGATGTTCCTCACATAACCGCCTCTTCCTGGAGATGTTTTTATTCTAATGCCAGTGGTGGAGTTGAAGAACACGATGTCCTCTGCATGGACATCTGATACTCCTCCAGACATCTCACTTCCAATTGCGATCCCTGAGCTATGAGTCTCACCAATGAGCCGGCGAATGATGATGTTTTTACTAGGACGGCCATATGATATGCCGTACTCATCCCAACCGCTTTTGATAGCAATCACATCATCACCCGTGCTTATGTAACAGTCTTCTATGCATACATCATCACTGGAGTCTAGATGAATCAAAAAGTGAAAAAAGTCAGAATTCTGTTCACCATAATGCAGTGGAATAGACAGTTCGTGCAATATCAAAATGATATCTAGTCTACAGAAAAAGAGACATTATAATAAGAGAGTTTGACGGGAGGAATTATGACATCAGAATTTGAAATCAACTTCACATTGTGTTGGAATTGGAAGAAGACATTCTCACTTTTCCATCCGAATGAGCAGGGAGGGGGTCTGCTCATAATGGTTCACTATAGGGGAATATTGGGTTGTTATATGAACATCTTATCATCCAATGGCAGCTTAAAAAGGGTTACAGATGCTAATGTTCCAACATCAAGGGTTTGTAATAAGCATAATGGAAATTTGACTCAGATGAGCAAATTCACTTAAATGGATATAAATCTGCAGTTTTGGATTTGATGGACCTCTGGAAATATAAAAAGCAATAAATAACAGCCTAGCAGAAAGACCTTACCAGGATCAATTCCATCTGTGTTCGGTGAATCAAGAGGAGCACGGATGGTGACATTCTGAACGATAACGTGGCTGTGAATCGAGAAAAACAATCTCAACTCCCCCTAGTTAATGAAAACTTCAATTTTGCACAGTTTATACAGGCAGATAGAAAACTCAAGAATTCAAGCCACAGATCAGACAAACCTGCAATATACCGGATGGATGGTCCAGAATGGCGAATTTAAGAAGGTGAGGTTCGAGATGATGACCCCAGTGGAGTTCATCAACTCGACTAGATGTGGCCGAGTGTAGTCCAGGGTTTTGTTTCTGAACCGTTCCCACCACATGCTGCCCTGACCATCAATAGTTCCATTTTCGCCTGCACAAGGGAAATATGCAATATGAAGAGAACACACAAGGAAACTGATTCTTCATTTGTATCACTCACCTGTAATAACCACATCCGTTAAATTGCGTCCAAAAATGAGACTCCGATGCCTTCCGCCAGGCAACTCCCTACCTCGGCCATATGATGGTAAAGGATCAACAATGGGCCAATCCTCCGTGTTCTGAAGCAAAGATGTTGATTCTCTTTACTAAACTGTGCACCATCTCTTTGCTTCAAAGCTATTATATTCACTGTGCTACTACAATAAGACATTAAGTACTGACATCCAGGTGAGTTACAGACATTAGATTGGCCATAATGAAAATTCTGTCTACCCTCCTCTTTCTTTATGTTTTTGACAAAAACTCTTCAATATTCCGTTTAGAAAGGGCCAACTTGGAGTATCAAATGATATGATGAAAAATGAAATCATCCTTTTACTTTGCTAGAGAATTTAAATAACACAGAACAAGCAAAAATAACAGAGGCCAGCATGCTACTTGCGAAAGACTGGTCAAGTTCTATAGCTAAAGAACCAAGTTTCGTGCTCAAGTCAAGTCCCTAAACCAGCATATGCAAAATTAAATCAATTTTGTTGACCTCAGTTAACATATAATCATTACCGTGGATCCAAGAATTACTGCACCCTTGTCCAGCCACAGGGTGAGATGGCTGATGAGGTTGAAGCTTCCTGTCAACCACCTGCCAGCAGGGACAAAAAGCTTGGCCCCTCCTTTGTCCGCAAACGAATTAAGATAGAAGATGGCATTCTGAAACGCTTTCGTGTTGAGAGTGACCCCATCTCCAACTGCTCCAAACTCGGTGATTGTGACGCTGTGAGGTCGAATCCTTTCTTCATTATGCCGTTTGCAATGTGAACTTCCCATGGCTCCCCATTGAGTAGGACCGAGTAATGCAAGTAGCACAAGCACATCCACCAACTGAAATCATGGAACCTCTACACTCTCAGTAAACAAACAATTTTGCAAGACATTACTACAAGAAGCACCATATGGAGCATTCTCATACATATGATAGAGTGCTAAGTTTGTCTCGACAGCTATATCATCATCAGCTAGTTCAGACACAAGACCTAAACAGGTAAAGGGAATCAAATGAAAACTGAAAAGGTGACAAAGCATTAAGCAGGCAAATGAAAGCACGTATTCCAACTATTAAAGCTACTCCACCTAAATGAAAATTGAAGATGAATCCCACCGATTTAAGACTCTCCCATAGGTTAATAGGCAAAAAAGCTGGCCAGAATAGCAACAATTTGTCAAAAAGAAATTCAACACAAAGTGAAAAAAAAGCCAAGTCCATTAAAGATGGGACAAGAACAGAAGAATTCAAGTGCTCTGCTTGAACAAGTGAGCAAATAACAGTAGGATTTTACCAAAACACTTCTAGTTTCGCTCATCAGATCCAAACAGGCAGTCTTTTCCAGCTAAACGAAGCAAATGTGATTCATGGGTAGAGCCGGATTACACTCTCAGCTCCAGTACTGATTGATCCATCTCAACCATTCCTTTAAGATCTTACCCCAAACACTACTTGTACAGTTCAGCGAAGTTTTCCCCAACGAGAGAGAGAGAGAATTTGAAGAAACTTAAACTTACAATAAAGTGACTCCTCATATGACTGAGATCTGGTCTACCTCCCTGGAGCTCAAGCACCAGAAAAGAAGCTGCAACAGCACAAAAACCAAACAAGAGTCAAAAACATAGATTAACAAATTCCTGCTCTGCTTAATTCTCTGCCGATCACAATCCTCAATTGAAGCCAAAAGAAGAAGAAGAAAAAAAAACCAGGCTTTGACAAGAAGAAACAGAAAAGAATGGTGTTGATGGGAGTCAAGATCCAACCCCAGAAATGTTCGAGTGGGAACACTGGGAAGTGATGAGAGAGCTCGCACGAGCACCACCAGTTCACGTACAAATCATTGATTGACAGTGACCGTTGCTGCCACCCAAAACATTCATAAAGTTGGTCCACCACGACCCTCCATTACTCATGCTTCTCGGAAAAACCCCATCATTTCTAATATGCAACCCGAGAAGAAAGAAAGAAAGAAAGAAAGAAAGAAAGATCACTCCTTTGTCAAGACCCTCTTGGTGTGTACCGAAATTGAGGTGGCCGATCGAGGAAAGACAGAGAGATCACGAAAAAATGGATCGAAATTCAAGGTGGGTTCACGGGAATTCCTCTGTTCTCGCGTCCTCTGATCGTGCTGCGTTTGACTCTGTTTCCAATTTGAGAACAAGAACAAGAACAAGAACAAGAACAAGAACAAGAAGCAGCAGCAGCAGGGGCAGTGGCTCTGTTTCTAGTTTCTCTTTCGAAAGGGTCTACTCTAATGCTTGCGCTCGGGTCATGTGCGCTTCAATGCTAGAGAGAAGGAGAGGGAGAAGAGAGAGGATGCATGAGGCATCATTCAGTCTCTCTCACTCGCACGCTGACACCTCTCTCTCCTCTCTCCTCTCTCCCCCTTCCCCCTTCGTCCTCCGTCCTCAACACAATGTAGAAATTGGCATCTTCCTTAAAAACTCACATCATAAAAAGGTTCGTGATTTCCGCTGAATACCGGCCTATTCACTTCCCCCCCGTTGCTTGCAGCATGTCTCATCTCCTCACCAACGTGTTCTTTTTCTCTCTCCCTTTTTCCACAACCCCATATTTTCGTTTTCTTTTTTCTTTTTTCCCTCTCTCTCTTCTCTTTCTCTCTCTTCTTCAAATGGGATTTTTACAGTCCCCTCGCCATAATCAATGGATCTTCAACCTCCTGTCGAATCTACCTAAACCCCACTTCGCAATTCCTTAAGGGCTTCTGTTCGCTTTCTTATCTTGGTCAATTCCTTGCATTGTGCAGAGGACAATTGGACATCATTTTCCACACGTTTAAGGTTAATAATCCCAACCAAAAAGCTCGGTCCAACTCCAAATGAGGTGCTCGGGCCGGCCGGATAGGGCGAAATGACCAGAATGCCCTCGGGATTTTTCATGCTCAATGAGAGCCTCATGTTTTTGGAGAAATGACATTTGGCCCTTTTATGTTTAGGGACCACCAACAGCTCAGATTTGACCCCATGAGGAAGCTCCATGCTTGGAGGGGGAGAGAAATTTTGGAAAAAGAAAAAAGAAAAAGAGATTTAATTTCTTTATGTCTAATGATAGTAATAGTCTCCCTTGCTTTTCACTCCTAAACCTTTTTTCCAGTGTTAAGGAAACATAGTGTTATTGAATAGGGAACACTATTATTTTAGTCACCCCTCAAACATGTGAAAGGCTGAATGGCAGCAATCCATTTGGATCCACAATAATAAAGAAGGAGAAAAACCAGATTATTGGGTTTGGAGAACTCTTACCGTGGAAGTCTATGTTGGCATGGATGGATGATAGCCGTATTGAGTCATTAAGTTTGAGAACTCATCAACGAAATGTGTGTTTAATGAGTGAATGTTTGTTGTATTGGTACCCTGTGAATTGGGATGGCTCAGTCTACCCGGTAAGTATCCTCGGTTGGTAATGAATAGTTCGAAGTCATTTTCATAAGGATTACCAAAATGTTAAAAAAGAAGAAGAAGAAGAAGAAAGAACTATGGAAAAGAAAGGATTTAGACAGCTTACGGTCGGAGGAAATAATGTCTAAAAAGAGGGGGACAGTGATGGAAGGCAGGACAAGAGAGGAACAAGGAGGGAAAGTGAGACTGAGTGTGTATGTGTGGAATGGTTTTTGGTTTCCAAAGTCAGGCATCCAATGCAATGCTGTGCCTCTTGATTTTCACACCCATGAATGAAAAGGGACATCAGTGTCTCTCCAACTTGTCTGATTGAATCATCAGACTTACTCTCAAGTCATTGTGTGTCCTTCAGTCAGAGCAGAAGACTCATTTTCCATTTCATAGTTCTATTTTCTGTTTCTTTTTTTTTTTTTTACTGGGTACTGACAGTTCAATGTTGTTCGGATTTAAATAGTATATCACGTAGTTCTCGAGCTATTTTAACTTTCGAGATGATAAATTGCGCATTTAGTTTCGTGAGACGCTATCACAGCGCAAATTCCGCATTTGATTCCTTGCAAATGTCCCATTTCACATCCTTTTAATTGCGCAGGATGGATTTCAAGCATACTTTCTCTCCTTTTTATAAGAAGTAGTACATTGTTGAGCAATTGAATAAGCATTTATAGTTTATTGCTATGATACTCAAGTAGGATGAATTTCATGTATATTTTCATCGTCCTATATATGGGTTGTGTTGCATTTTAAACTATTTTTATTCACATATCTATCTCGAGTGGTGCGTGACATACCATGCTAGTGTCATTCCCATTCATCCACGCACAAGAGAGATCACCACTTTTGAGTTCTATAATTTGAAGTCATAGAATGTGCGATTGATAAATCGTGAATTAATGCAGTGATGAGAAGGATAAAATCCTTTCCAAAGGGGATCATCACGCATGAAGATTACAGCCTGAGCATCATCAAGGAGCTTAAGCAACCTGTCGCTTCGATTCGATTGATGGGGGTGTTCCTTAACAGCTACAGAATAATCATCTGTAATTCCTAATTATGAGCAATTGTTTTGTGCCTTCTTCAGCTACACACCTCCGATGCAATCGGTTTAACTACTCGGTTGGCCTTTGACATGCATGTATACGCATAATAATTACAGACATTAACTAGTGACCTGATTCTTGCGTTTCCCATGAATACGGGACATGCATTATCACCTTCACTGATGGTATCACCCATTTCTTCACCAACTTTTCAAAAACCCATAAATATTCATATTATATATGTATATTTATTTATATAACATTAACAGAAAAAAATCTCCTTGGAATGTCCATCTTATTATTATTTTATTATATCATACGTTACATAATTTGACGTACACATTACCCTACAAAGACCAATACTTCTAACTAGTGTGCATTGAAGAATTTGCTTGCATAATTAGATTTGTTAAATTGGGGTTAAGCCACGAATTGGTCTTGCGGCTAACCTAATTATCTTTTCTCTTTCGCTAAGCACTATCTTAGCTCTCTTTGAGATAGCTGATGATCTAGTGATGCAATTCATATCCTGCTGGGATCATATTCTCCCTGATTATTTACTTAATCATGGACTCAAAGTCGAGCATCAAATCCATGAACTCAATCAAGTTGAATGGAAATGCATTGATACCACCACTTTTCATTTCTTAATTTAGTGACTACAGTGGCCAAACCCTAATCACTCGTCGCTTGAACAAGAGCCACAATATTAACAAACACCTCAATAAATAAATGAAAAATTTTGTTATCAACCAAATAATTACTCAACAACCTCTTAATGACAGGTCTCCCTCGTAATTAGGTAATCTATCGAGTACACTAGTAGGTCTCACGTATCCAAGATCCAAGCTTATACCAAACACTTGTACATCATACGCTTCGAGGAAAATCCTTCCATTCTTTAATAGAACTTTATCAATGTTGAGAGAGAGAGAGAGAGAGAGAGCATCTCGAATCTTGATCCTCACTGGTCACGGACGTTAAGCTAACAAATACATATGCTTGAAGCCACACATTGGTAGCTACCCAGAACATTATTAATTATACGAGTTGGTGGGACAATTTTCTTGCTCTTCTAAATATGAATTGTACTAGAAAAATCAACTACCATCGTCTGTCCGCAAACACATAAATGGACCACCTCAAAGGGACAGCAAACCAACCTACTCTTGTCTTTAGCTCATTAACAAACTCCAATAATGGAGATAGGAACATGAACACACATCGCCATCCTCATGTGGGGAACACCCACAAATTGGATTCGAATTGAATTTCTTCAAAAAAATAAAAAATCCCCCACCTCTTACGTTGTGAAACGTCTCAAACACATCATAGAATTCAATATGTGCATCAAACCCTAAGTGTGAAATACAGTCAACAAATTAATTTATTTATATGGTCAAACCCATTAGAAGTGGGGGAAAAACGTTAATGAGAACGATGGGCTTGGCTTTTGTCATTCAACTTACATGGGAGCAAGGAATTCGCATTTTGAAAAACGGTACCCAATTTAGTGATCTTTTTGTTTGATCATTTTTTTTTCTCCGGCCACTCATAAGATATACAAGATTTAGTTGTTTAATTATGTGGAGGGCTCCTTTCGTTTTAGGAACGCTATCAAATTTCTTGGAATATAGTTATCGTTGTGCCGTTGGCTTAATTAATTTATAGATGGTACGAGGTCTTATGAGAATCAAATGACCTTTGCATCATGTAATTGATGGCTAGGAGTTAGACCATATTGTAAGGAAGAATATATATATAGGAATCTTATATCATCAAAAGGAATACTGATGTTATGCATTTTGGAAGCATGTGTACACACACTTCACAAGACTTGTGAACCAAGTCTTTCTATTGGGCCACCAATCACATATTTTATCTCTTCTTTTTTCAATAAAAAATTAAAATTCAGGAAAAAAAAAAAGACATCGGTTGGTGGAAAAGGAAGGGAATCATACACTATATTACCATCTTTAGAATCCTAAAATAAAAGCACCAATCGGCAGCCACCGTTTCCCCATCTTCTCTTTGCTGTTGTAAGTTCAGACGCTAGGGTTTTGCCATTTGGCCACATTGCATTGTTCATATTTTAAAAAACTGTGGATCTGTTTTTATGTGGGGCACCTGGGGAGGGTTAAAAAGAACTACAGAGGCCGACCGTTGTTGTTTGATGTTTGATGTTTGAATATAAAATGCACTGGCTCCTAGATAAGTGGCTTTGCTGATCTGCTCTAATTTGTTCTCATGCTAATAAATATCGAATTAATTGGATAGTGGACTCTCAACATGTACCAACTCCATGGACTTTTCCAGATCTACCTGCCGACTCGTATTAGCTTATTAGAAGGGGGAAGGATGGTCATGGGGGGCTAGAACCCTGTAAGGATTGTTTTGGTGGTGTTGTTAGAGGATGAAATATTAATTCGCTTGGGAAAACACTAACCATATTTGTCTCACATGACATGCTGACAGGACATTATAGATTTAATCGAGTGTTGGTTCTTTGGATGAATCAAAGAACAAGTCATTTGACTTTGTGTTTTATGAGATAGATCATCCTGTTATATAATGTCATATAGAAGAGTTTCTAGTGATTTGAGCGCATGGCAAAATTTGATTTCTTATACCGGTATGTATTTGGATTATAAATGCGAACCAACTCCCATGTTAGTGTTTTAAGAAGAGTAGCCAATTGGCTTTTCCAAAGGTTCCAATCAGTTCGAGTTATTTGTGAGTTTCAAAATTTCTCACCTATAATTCATTAATAGTAGCAAAAGCTCGAAAAGAAACGAAGGTCGATGGAATGATTACAAACGTGTACTGTATAAATTAGTGCCAAATCTTTGCCAATGTTGGAGCTCGATTCTTCATCTGATAGACATATAATTCAGTTCATTCTTCAGCCTCTTCGCAACCTTTCACCATAAGTTCTTAAAATCAATAAAAGTGGGAAGATCAAATTTTCATTTTTCCAACTTAATTAGTACATATTGGGTGAAAAGAAAAAATAAGAAAGTCCAAATCTATAAATTGTTACCATTATGATACTTTTATGAAATATTACCCGAACAGTCCTATAGAAAATATCTTAATCACTCTTGATTATAAACCTTACCCAATGAAATTGCTATGTCGGCACATACAAACGTTGCAATGACAAAATTACAGAAAAATTTCAGAAACCATCTCTAGTTCTCCACCCTTTACATTCATATATATCGATTTACACCCGCGATTCGTAAATTGCAATTTACATCGTCCAATTTAACAGCTGTTTAAAGTAATAGGAAATATTAATTACGATGACTATTTTACCCCTCTCTTGGAAAATCCCTTAGGAGCCCATCTCGTGGAGGATGATTGCTTGCATTAGTATCTTATGGCAGAAAACTCTCCCAATCGGTTGACCTTGGACCTCTTGCTCTCAATTTCTTGCACAAATTCAGGAGGCTTTGACTTTTTGCATCCCTGTCATGGGGATCCAAGAACGCTGCATGCCTCGAAGAATGCCCTGCAGTCTTGGATAAATGATTTTTTTTCTGCTTTAATTTTTTTTTTTTTTTTTTTTATGCCCAGGGAACCCCATACAGGTGGCAGTCGGCCGGTAAATCCTGAGACGACGCTAGCAGATGACCCACCACCCCGACATCGCGCTTAAGATCCCGTGCATCCTGCGGGATTTGAACATCTTTGTCTTGGGTAAACTTCATGAGGACTCTTATCCAGTTAGGCCATCACAGGCGGTGGTAGCTTTAATTAATTTGATATAGGGGCATTGTGGGAATAAAAATCACGGTTAAGTAAATTTCATAGCTATAACAGTGGAAGTCAGCCGCCTGTCACTGACAAGAGAGACACTTTTAGGGTGGGTTTGGTTCTATTTAGAAATGGAGTTTTGGTGTAATATAAACACTAAAAGACAAAATCCTTTGAGAAAATATACATTACTTTTGACAAAAACTCTTGATAAAGTTACTTTGAGCTCAAGTGGTCTCTAACAAAGAAACTTTTGCAAGGGGTTTTGGCTCAATTTCTTTTATTTTTTATTATAAAGAACTCAAACCCTTCATTGAAGCTAGTGAATGGCATAGGCCACCAATGAGCCATATATAGCATTGGAGGCCATAGGCTATGGCTTTGAGTCCAATGCAAATGCTGAAAGCCCAAAGCTACTTGGGAAAAATGCAGTTGTGTTTGGTAAAATTTTTTTGCAAATGGACTTTGAGTTTTTATGTGCGTTTAGTAAAAAAAACTTTCGCGGGCTTTGATGGGTATTATTTTTTCTTTTCTTTTCTTTTTTTTTTGAAAATTCAGCTAAACCTTTCATCGGACTGGCGAAGGGCTGCAGCCGCTTGCGGTCGTCGGCTGAGGTCGCCCGAGGTCGGGCGACATCCGGCGAGGGTCGCGCGACCCAGCCGAGGGCCACCGGAGGTCGCCCGACCTCGGGTGACTAGGGTCGCTCGACCCGGGGGACGCGCGACCCAAGCGACCGCCGCCTGGGTCTCACGGCTGCAAGCGGCCCTCGCCTGGGTCTCGCGAGACCCGGGCGGCGGTCGCCTAGGTCGCTCGAGGTCGGGCGACCTCCGGCGACCCTCGGGCCGGGTCACGCGACCCTCGCCGAGGGTTGCTCGAGGTCGGGTGACCTCAGGCGGCCCTCGGCCGGGTCGCGCGACCCTCGGCCGGAGGTCGCTCGACCTCGGCGACCTCAGCCGACATTGCTGCCGATGCTAGATTTGGCTCGCCGGCGGCCGTCGCCCTTCATCGGTCCGGCGAAGGGCTGCTCCTTTTTTTTCATTTAAAAAATAAATAAATACGGGGTAACAACAAAAATATGAAAAATTAATGAGGGTAGTTTAAGAAGAAAAAAATGTTTTCAACATTTCCAAGGATTGACTTTCATTTGAAAGCTCCTTTAAATTGGTTGCCAAACACCCTTATTTTGGTGAAGGGGCTTTGGGGGTGAATGGGCTTTCTAAATGTCCATCCAAACACACCCATTGCAAATGCTGAACCAAACGCAGCCTAAGGTTGCCTTACCTTGGGCATTGAGGGTCACCTAAGTCACAAGACCCACCTCTAGCACCGAATGCCTGGCTTACGCAACCCTCATCAGCCTCTCGTCAGCCCTTGCTAGACACCCTTGCGCTAAGAGATGTACATTGACAAGAAGGGGCAAAACAAAAACTAAGAATTAACGAGAGTAGTTTTGGAAAAAAAAAAAAAATTATTTTGATCTCAGTTTTAGCATTCTACAAATACTTATCCTTACTTGCTTTTAAGCTTTCAACATTCACAGGCCAGCATTTAATCAAAAATTACTTCAAAATATTTGTCAAATACCTTTTTATTTCCCAAAGGTGTTTAAGAGGTCAAAAACCCATTAAAAAAGCTGAACCAAATGCACTATAAGTGTTGCAAAGAAACTTAAAAGTGCAAATTGTAGATTTTGAAGAATGATGATGCTAATCTATATGAGAACAAAACTTGAGGACTATCTTTTAAATTTTTCCCTCGATTTATTGCAGTCAACTTCCATTAATTTATTACCATACACATCCCACTAGATTAAATAATCAATTACTTTAAGTCTCAATGTTCCTACATTAAAGTGGGAGCATGGAGTAGCCAAGGCTCGCTCGAAGGCTCGACTCATGATCGCTCGAGAAACCGCTTCTCGAAGTAACACGTCGTAACTTCACACACATTTCCAATTATTCAACACAAGATCTCATAACATGCAAGCACTTATGAATCGACAAGCAATACCATGGCGAATAGTCGCGAATCACTGCAACCGCGTTGCAAATAACAAAAATGTTCAATTAGAATTACAACAGAATGTTCATTGAAAATAGAAAACAGAACTGCATCTCTCAATGCTTGAAAGCGTACACTAGACTAATTAAGTTTAAAATGTTGGAGTACACGAAGGCCACTTTCCAAAGACATTATCAACCTGGAAAAATGAGTAGTCAAAGCAGCCTGTGACTAGAGGAAAAACTGATGTTGCACTTCTGATTAACAAATGAGCATTCCTATAAGGCTATCATTTAAACCTGGTAATGAAGAAGAAAGACTTAAATCACTTCCTTGCAACGACGAACAATTCTGAGACATGTTTGAGATACCAAAACTAGCTGATTGACAAGGACTAGTAACTTCTGCCCCAGTAGGACCATTTTTTGGCAGGCTTTCCTGACGCAAAGCACATAGTACCTGCATGCATAATTAGATGCAGAAATCATATAAATGACGTTGCCAATCTCATAACTTGGTTGGTAAGCAAATGGAATTTGGTGATAAAGGACTGAGTTAGACACACTTAACAATATGGGTTGTACTAAAAAAGTTTCTATTATTCCAACACCATGGAGTTTTGCAAGTTTAATTTTAGAGCTCCATAGGGAATAAGCAATTCATCCTATAAATACCTTCAGATCCAACCAAAACACAAGAAATGAATGACAATAGTACCTTCGGGAAGTTCAGGCTGATCAAATGGGGAACAAAGTGTCTTGACGGCCCCCATTTCACCCTTTGTCCGTGCTTTCACATCTTTCTCTACCTCCTAGAAAGCCATGAAGGTTTAATCTCATTCAGAAAACAATGAACACAATAAAAGAAACTTTGGTTCTTTGAGAGGGGAATATTACCTCCTCATCACACCAAGGGGCTAGAATCATTTTCTTTTTGCCTAGTGCATCAATGAATTCATCCCAAGTCTTCACAATCTGAATGCAAGCCTCTCGCTTTTGTTTTGCAGCGTCGAACAGGCTTTGCTGTATGTCATCTAGAATTTTCTTAACTTGCTCAACCAAGCTGGCTTGTGGTATATCACTTTTTGCGGAATTGTCACGGCGAACGGCACGTACCTGCAAACAAGATGCAAATTATAAACCCTGCACTACTGACTGTACAATCAGAAAAGGAACAAGAGAAATGAAAATATCAAAAAGCACTGACAAGATGGAAAGCTAGGACATATTCCTCCTTACTTGATTCTTTGCAAAGTCCTTTGGACCAATTTCAATCCTCAGGGGTACTCCTTTCATTTCCCAATGTGAGTACTTCCAACCAGGTGAATAGTTATCTCTTAAGTCTACCTCAGCCCGGATCCCAGCCTCACACAAGGTATTCGCTGTGGCAGTACAGGCATCAAATATTCCTTGAGTATTGGCATCCTTGTATGGAACAGGAACAACAATCACTTGCACAGACGACACTTTAGGAGGGAGGACCAACCCCTTGTCATCACCATGTACCATGATCATCACTCCAATCTGCCATAAGAAAATGAGAAAAAGTCGGCATTTTGGCCATAGAGCCACCCAGAAGAACACGTCAATAACTATGCTGGCTAAGCATATAACATAAACAAAGATGGTTTTTGCTAAACACAGGATGCACAGTATACAAGCCCCCATGTAAGATAACACAATTACGAATAAGACAACACACACACACACACACACAAAAAAAAGAAAAAGAGGGTATTGAGTTTGTGAGCTATACCGTTCTCGTAGTATAGGCCCAAGAATTCTGCCAGACCATGGCCTTCTCCCCCTTTTCATTCTCAAAATTAATCTCGAACATTTTGGCAAAATTCTGCCCCAGGCAATGCGAAGTTGCTCCTTGTATACCACGACCAGTGTCGGGAATGAATGCCTGCCACACGATACCATAAGGGAGTGATGGAGAGAATAATACTTATAACAAAGCAAACAGTCACTTTGTTCAATATAAAGGAGAAAACAGAACAGGCACAAACTTATGCTATTTGGTTCTCAGGGTACCTCAACAGTCGTCGTGTAATAACCACCAGCAAACTTTTCCAGCTCACTTTTCTTTCCCTTTATGACTGGGACAGCTAAATATTCTTCATATATACGTCTGTAGAGTTCCAATATATCAAGAACCTGAACAAAATAATGGCCTACATGTAAGTATTTCTATATCACATCAACTGTGCAGGATTGTGCTTCTAACTGAAATTTAACAATGCTCTGTTAGAACATAATACGTCACAAACAGATGGGTCTAAGTCAAATTTAACAGTGTGTACAATTAGTTGTGAAATCTACTCAAGTTTTCAAAGGGCCTTCTTATTTATTCTTGGCGGTAATTTCACTTCCAATATAGCATATATGTTACTAATAAAGAAATGCTCCTTTCCACAGAAAACATCATAATGAAGAACCACAAAAACCCAAAATCAAACAAAGAAAATCAGATATTATCTTCTAGACCAATTTTTATGCCAAAAATTATATCACGAATCGAACAAATATAGAGAGGCAAACCTCTGCATCTGCCTCTTCTTTCGTTGCAAAAGCAGTATGACCTTCCTGCCAAAGAAACTCGCGACTCCTGCAGATAAAAGTTATAGTTCACTCAAGAATCATCTTTTCAGTAGTGGACAAACTGTTCTATAATGATTTATGCAATCAACTGTGCGAGGGGCCAAAACGTAACTCCTAAACAGACAGATGATTTCCATAGGAAGACATTCAATACTATTTGGTGAAATAAACATCCCAGCTGACAAAACTGGCAGTATATGAGAATCCCCAGCAGCGTACAGTGTAGCAAAAACATTTATAAATTGGATTCTCAGTCTTCATACTAACATCCATCAATATATCATAAAGACAACAAAACAGCCACATTATCCAGACAGAAACCTGATAAATGGAGTAGGATGGCTGAACTCCCATCGGACAACATTGCACCACTGATTGAGTCTCAAAGGCAGGTCTCTGTGTCCTCTTATCCATTTTGAATAGTATGGGTACATGACAGTCTCACTAGTTGGCCGGATCGCAATAGGCACTTCCAAATCAGATTCCCCTGATTTAGTCACCCAAGCAACCTGAAAGAGTCATTTTTATTCAGACAACTCCCGCGAATATTCCAGAAAAGTAACCCACAACCCATCAACTTATGCCTACATTTTCTAGCATATAACAACAGAGAAGCACATGTTACCTCTGGAGCAAAACCCTCTATGTGGTCCTTCTCCCTTTGTAAAACACCAGGAGAGACAAAAAGAGGGAAATAGCAGTTTTTAATTTTCATTTTCTTGATCTCTGCATCAAAAAATTCCTGCAAATAGAGCATCACTATCAAATTATTTTCTTCAAAGAGTGAAGATAGCTTCATGCCAATGGGATCAAGGTTAATGCACTGGGAATATTTAGAAGAAAGAGAAAAGAAATTATAGCATAGACACTCAAAAATCAATATCACATAATTTACGAAGAAAATATGGGTAAGAAGAAAAGAAAGCAGTAATGTGAAAAGCGCTCCTAAATTAAACTGTATGGAAATATAGCCATAGATATTGTGACTAACGAAAGAAAAGAACAGAGGAAAAAGAGAGTGAATTAGAGGATTCAATAAAATTAAAGAACCTTTTGGACTCAGTTACAAAAAAACATGCTCAATACTCACTTGCATGACCTCCCAAATAGCCATTGCCCAAGGCCTCAAGATATAACAGCCAGATATATCATAGTATTCAATCATCTCGCCACTCACAACAACCTGCATTATGTGAAGGAGAATAACTAAGTAAAATTTCCAACCAAATATATCACTCCACTTACTGCTGTGTACCTGGTAAAATCAGATTTAATGTTTCCAAGGTCTACCAAAATACATGCAAGTTGTCAAAGATTTTTTATTTTTGTGATATGCCAGAATTACGAACAGTACCTCACACACCACTCCACTTCAGATACCGCAAAACCCCATAATATTACAAGAACCCTTTTTTTGCCCTAAAGACCACATGCACGAGATCACAACATTTTCCGGGAGAGTTCAATCTTTCTATCAAAATTCTGTAAGTAGATTATTTCCTTCAATTTGCAACCGACTACTTCACAGAAATGCTGGATATTTACAAAGTGATCCACAACATGTAGCCGACAAAAAAGGCGGTCACAACATACCTCCGAATACCACTCTCCAAAGTTATCATCCTTCTTGTTGGAGAGACCTAAACCTGTCTCCTTCTTCACCTCCTTCTTTTTCCCCCCTGCATGTCAGTAACCCAGGTAAACCAGACCCATCTTCAAACCAACAATTGTTTCACAATACAATAGCACAAAACAACAACGGAATGAGATCGCTGACTGGCACCTGCATTTGCATTGGGCTTCTTCGATTCACCACCAGCCATACCTCTGACCTGATCATTAGCCAATTCCCATTAAAAATGCAAAAGGGTCACGAAATCTACGCTAAAAAACGCTTCTTGACGGCCGAAATCGACCGCCTCGTGCATATATTCCACAATTCTACGCAACTGTGCAGGGGATAGAAGGTGCAAGAAAATTGAACCGACCCATGAATCCATTGAAATCTCATTGACGACGAGCGAGAGAGAGAGAAGGGTTCTTACTGGATGGTGTCTTGACAGGGCGCGTTTATCGTTTCCCGGTCGAAGCGAAGGTGATAAGATCCAAGAAAGCTAAGAAGTTGGCAGTTAAAAATGGGAGCTTTGCCAAAACCCTAAACCAGAGGCTTATGTTCGTGAATCGTCAAGATTTGGACAGGGCAGGGTTGACCAACCAGCCAATCCCCTCCCCAAAATAAAAGTAGCCTTCTTATTTTATTTTTTCGAAAAAAAGTTTGCAAATTTTCTATTTCATTCTTCAACGGTAAAAGAAAAAACAAAGCGTTTGGTGATGAAGATTTACTTAAGAGGTTTGCAATGTGAAAAGAGATTTTATTTTATATTATTCAATGAAATATTAATTTACTTTTACTACTTTTATCTTTCAAATAAATTATCATTACTAGATCGCAAGCACGTTCTCAAAAAAATAAACAAAGAAAAGATATTTTAAAAAAAAAAATTATTAAACGTACGGTGAAATTGTGGACCCCGATTTCCCTTTAATCAAATGAATTATCAAGACAAGTTACTAGCTGGTGGGATTATGTGACCAAACAAAAAGAGAAGTATCCTTCAACTTCTCTCGTTTTCAATGTCCACCCCTCCTTTATATCTTAGTCAAATAAATTACACGTGCGATTTATATAAGTGCTACATCTCTATTTGTTTCGCGAAAAATAAATCATTTGACAAACATTATTTTAAAACCGATCGCTTGTATCATACTTCAAATAATAATTGAAGGAAAAATATTTTCTTCATATATTCATACATTATTATTAATAATGAAAACATTTTACATTAACTAATTTTTTCAAACGATACTGACAATTATTTTTAAGAAAATTTTTATTTATTTTGCACAAAACAAACCAACCCTCCAATATCGACCAAACTTTCCCACACATATAGCCTTAGAGGAATCCCTCGAGTCATGAGGGGCATCTTCAGGGTTCTTGACCGCATCTTTGGCAAACATTGCTTATTAGATAGGTGGCCATGATACCTGTTTTAGTAGTTAGTGAGCAGGTTCTCTTGTGAGGCCAACCAGACAAGATTTCATATGTTTTTTAGGACCCTGTAACCTTCCATATCCAGTGCCATTCATTAGCATCTCTGAATTCTTCATTCACTGTAGGCCAGTGGCAGCCTGAATTCACTGAATGGGTACCATCTGATGCACCTTGCCAAATGAGGGTGTCTTCTGGTGGAGTCGCCGTGCAAAGAGGAAAAGAGACAGCAGGAGTTTTCACTTCTTCAGTCAACAACGTGATTAGCATCTGCCTCACATTATGATTCATAGCTTCAACTGATCATTATGAACAGACAAGCATAAGTAGCATTTGCCTTACCAACCTCATAGATCTTAACTTCTCAACATGCCATCATAAAACCCGAAAAGCATGAATTGTAAGATTAGCTAAAGGACTAAATGAACAAATTTTTTATTGCTCATGGGCTTCATAGCACTGTCATCTGTGAATTGGAATGGAGAGACAACTTCAGCTACAATTTAACCAACCAAAAAAATCAAATGTTTAGGGCAAAAAATGTAAGAGAAGAAATGCTACTGCCAATCCATATACCCACCACAATCCCAGTGTTTTCATCCCCCTCAAACTTTACCAGGGGAACCCAAAAATAAACAAGATGAAACAAAAGTGGCCAAAAAACAAGAAGAAACAGTAGATGGGTCTCCTTTTGGCACTATGATGGTGCAGATCCGAGCATTTGAGTTCGGAAGTAACTTAGCCGCAAAAAAATTCCACAGGATTGCATCAGCTGGGTTCAGGGGGAACCGCTCTTAAGCTTCGCATCCACTCGCAGAAGCTAGGATCATCAAAGTGAAGGAAACTGTTTTTCAGCTTTGTCCTCTGTTCTGCAGTCAAACTCCGAAGTTGTGGGAATCTTGCTTCCTGCAAAGCAAAATCAAATTGCATGTTCAATCCTCTATCTTAGTATATCAAGCCTTCTTTTGAAGACATGAAACAACATTTCTATGTACAGATACGTGAGATAGCCAATACACAAATTTCCCATCAAGACTAAAAGAACACAAAGGGAAAGAATAAATAGGACGATGTGACGCTAATTTTTAACACTTTACCTGGTCATAAGGAGGATCCTTGTGTGCCGGAATCAAACGGGAAACAAAATACCGGGCCTGAGAGCTTCCCTCCTGTTGAACAGGAAAACCAATATAAGCATCTCATCATGTGAATAACATACGACGAATTAAACATTAAAAGTGTGAAGGAGGAGAAACCTTAAATGCCAGTATTCTAGGAGCTGGAAATCGTGATTCTGTGAGTTCTTCAGCCAAAGTTCGGCAAGCCGCTAAAGTTGCTGCATTTTTCCCTTCGTCAGCAGCAAGTTCAGCACCCTATTCATCAATCAATGGGAAAGTTGTTAACAAGCCAATTAGAGAAGAAAGGCTACAAGAGTGACATATGATAGTGGGAATTCCAGAAAGTGCAGTGGGTTAGATACTGATATCTAACCTTACATTTTCCTGTCATTCATCAAGGTGTATACTGTTGCGTGAAGAAGATTATAAGTGAACGAAGGTGCCACAGGCATGTTTTTTATGCAAATGGTGCAAAGACTAAAGGATTTCCTAATTATGCATCAAATTTAACAATGAATAGGCTAAGATAAGCAGGCATAAACCCACTCAATACAAACAGATAAAGACTGCCTATTGGTGGCATGAGGCTCGGGAAAAAAGACACACGCAAACACAGACAAAATCCCACCCATGCAGATGAATGGCCGAAAAGAGATCCAGTCAGCAGTGAGAGAAGTGTCCCTGATGGTATTCAGAGAGAGCAAATTATTCCCAATGTCACCATGGGAAAACAGTCAAGTACCTAAAGGAGTACCCACTAAAAGCTGGTATCACAAACGACAAGCAACCAACAGAAAATGGCACCATCAAGCATGACAAATTAAGTGAAAGGTTGAAGTAGCTGACCATCCAAATGAAGATGTCTGTGCCATGGTCCAGAACTACAGCTGTATCAGATTGCATTGCCAGGTCATAAGCCGGAAGTTCTTCAAAAGTGCCCCCTTCCCGGTGCATGAGACATCGAGGAGCTACCATGCGAAGTGAGAGATCAAAAGATGCATTTAGAAACAAATTCCTCAAAACAGACCTCTCATCTTCATGGCCAACTATGCTACCCAACAGAGGACCCCTTTTAAGATGAAACAGAAGCTCCGGCAACAAAGAGAGCTCCTTTGGAAACCGACAAAGCTTTGACTTCGGTATTTGGGACCCAAATTTCTGAGCAATATCCTTAATTCTTTCATCTATTGTCGCTCGCATGTCAATTGCATCTGAATGATTTTTTGCCCGCAATAGAGTTCGCTTGGCAATAAGAACGGCTGCCACTTCATCCTGGACACTGTCAAGGTATGCTGAAACACTATCAACAGCAGGTAGTCTAACCGTAATCACCCTAGAGATATCGGCTTGATACACATTTGAATATTGTATTGCAAACTGAAAAAATACATGATCGCTTTTGATGTCGTTCTTTGTTTCCATGGAGATTGAGAAACTCTGGGTTTCTTCAACACTTAACATTTGGATCGAAAGAGCAGCGTCATTTTTAAAGCTTTCATGGGTGTCTACATGGGCCTCTTCACCAGGACCTACAACCTGCGTAATGAGAAAATCATCTGAACAACGAATCTCCAGCAACCCGTGAGACCCAGCAGCTCTTGTAGCTGCTCTCTGCAAGTTCACACCAAATGCTTCCCCAAAGTCGTCATGAAGGATCAAGACACCACCGGAAGCTTTTGCTAGAGGCTGCAAGACAGGAACTCTCACAGGGCATGTTCCAGCACATAGAATGTCAACCACCGTATTATTTCGATGAGCCTCACGACCAAGGTGTTCCATCCACTTTGTTGCTGTCTTTTCCATGTGGGCATAGTTAGGATGAGTGAAAGAATGTGGGACTGAACCAGGCCCATAAGTACAAGGACCACCAGCACATACAATGATTCTGCCATTCCCTCCTGACCTTTTAACTATTCCCCGAGACATTTCTGCTGATGGCCCTTGAATTAGAGCAAGAGCAACTTCAAGCGCAGTGCCGAGGCATCTGTCTCTAGAAACCTCAGGAACATCCAACTTGTATGGCCTGAATGACGAAAACATTGTATGTGCTACAGGTAGTGAAGCATGCATTGGCGACAGGTATATCCCTGTCCCATATATTAGTGCTTTCAAGGACTCTTGAGTCGGCGATTTGTCACCAGGTAGCACATCAGCTGATGCAACCGACTCCTCTGAAAAGTCGTAGACAGAGACAGTGCGACCATAGAGTATAATTCCAATCCTTGTTGTGGGGGAAAGTGAATCGACAAAGGCATGTAATGAACTTTGTAAATGCTGGAGGTGCGGCTCATCTAGACACTCATCTATTACAAGCACAATGGGTGCAGACATTCGCGAATCCGACACTGGTATAAAACCGGGTCTTCTATTCCCAGTTTGCACATAATCAACCATTGGAGATGAAAGCTCCGGAAAATTCCTAAGTTCTTCCTTACTGGAAGCTATATACTCTCCTTCACTAGCATTCAGCTTCCGACAAATGACACACTGCCACTGACCCGAGCCAATCAATATGTTGCAATAAAAATTTGCATAAGCACCGCAGTTCTGGCAACGATGTGGGTCTCGTTGTAGTATTTGAGGACCTGTTGATACCTCTCGTCCCGGAGAAACCAATGCCCCAAATGCCAAACTGGGCACATTAGCTTGTCTCTTCTGTTTTAATACCTAAACCAATAGCCAACAGAAGAAAAAGAACAGTGAGTGAGCAAATCTTGTCTTCTGTATAAATGAATGTGATTGTATACAAAAAACTATGTACCCAAAATTTAACAGAATAGAAATGTCTTTTATGACAGAAAATTTGCTTGCAGCAAGATCAAATGAATGACTAAAAAATTCAACTTTCAGCCAGAGAAAAGAGAACAGGTACCTTCTGAGCCGAAAACAATACATATGGTGCTTTCCCAGTGGATGTCAAGTCCTCTGCAGAATCAGAAACTTGGTGCTGCAAATCACCTGATCCATTTGAAAAGTGAGGGGGGGAAGAAGCTGGCAACGATGAACCAGAAGAGAATGCAACAGGCTGTGGGGTTGCAGGAGAGCTTCGGAAAGGCACTGCGGCTGGCCTGACAGGCGAAGTAAAGACTGGAGGGCCCGGAGGTGTGCTCATATGAGGGGTTGGGCTGCCAGAGTGAACTCCATTTGGTGGTGATTGCAGATTAGGGTTCCTGATCAAAGGAGAAGCGAGGTGTTCTTGCTGTAATTGCGGGGGAGGAAATCTAGGAGCTGCAGGTGTCAACGGAGGAGGACGGATTGGACTTCTGTCGGTATGAGGCGCTGGTGTTCCAGGATTTGATGGAGTCATGGTGATGGAGTATCCGGGTGAAGGTGGCCGTTGGTTAGCCATTGCAAGCAGGAGTTCTCTTTATTGAAAACAAATTTCTCAAGAACTTCAAAGTAGTCTACACTAACACTCGAGGAGAACACACATGCCAGAATCCAAAGCTAAAACCAATCACTCTTGACCATAAATAACCAAAATCCCCTTCAGAAGAATATGATGCAAATCGAGGATCTTGTTTTCCTGAGAAAATCTTGATGAGCTGAGCCTGTACATGTACAATCAAAAAAAGGAATTCATACACAGCAGTCGAAACATCTCTAATACTTCAAAAGATTTCCCGCCGTGTATAATCTGACCGAAGCTCTTGAATAACCAAAACCCCCCACTCAAAAACTCAAAAACTCGACCAGAGAAAAGCAAATGCAGAGAAAAAGAATGGATTATGATCAACACCCAGTTCAAGATATTAGCTGCACAATCAAGAAGTCGTTCATAGACTCGACCAGAGAACAGCAAATACATAGAAAAAGAATGGATTTTGATCAACACCCAGTTCAAGACACTAGCCGCACAATCAAGAAGTCGTTCATAGACTCGACCAGAGAACAGCAAATACAGAGAAAAAGAACGGATTTTGATCAAGACCCAGTTCAAGACACTAGCCGCACAATCAAGAAGTCGTTCATAGACTCGACCAGAGAACAGCAAATACAGAGAAAAAGAATGGATTTTGATCAAGACCCATTTGAAGATACTAGCCGCACAATCAAGAAGTCGTCCATAGACTTAAGAAACACTAGATACCCATGACCCACATTACAATTCACCTCGTACCCAACACCCCCCCTCCCAAAATTCAAGCAACATCCAAAATTCCCAGACAAGCCGGCACTGCTCAAACAAGAAGGATCTAGGGTTTGCGCCGACGAGGAGCGAGAAAAACTCCCCGATCGCGAACGGATCGAGCGGACCGAACCGCGGGGCAGAGTTCGAGGGTACCTGAGCAGGACACGTGAATCCAATCCAGGCGCAAAGAAGCAATCACGAGCGAGATCATCACAAGGGCGGCCAAATTGATCTCGATCTTGGTTTCCCACTTCCGGGTTTGACCCCTCCGGGAATTGACCTCGCTCTGACTTGGGAAGGACGCCCCCGCGCTTCCTCTCGGTCGCTTGCGCGCGCGCGTGTGCTGCGGGGGGAGGCCGAAGTTACCCGGTTCGTCCAGTGCAAGACACGGGCAGAAAGAAGGCTTAAAAATCGAGTCTTGAAGCGGAAAAGCGCAACAACAGCGGTGAACCGAAGCGCAGAAAAAAAAAAGGAGAGAGGGAGGAATTGTGACGTCAGCGGTCGAAGCTGCCACGTTGGCGGGTGCTTCTGGATTGTGATTGGGCGTTGTTGATGCGCTGGCGATCTTGTGACGTGGATCGTCAACAGCGAGGCCCCCCACCCCAGCACTAATGACGTCACATAGATATCTGTAAAAAGTTCAGCAAACCGGGGAAAATGGGGATTTTGTTGAAAATAACACGCCCACGTGTTTTATTTGTAAAATACTAACATTTTAGGTTTTATTTGTTTAGTGTAAATTGAATAATTTGAAATGTATTTTTTTTAATTGATCGCTTGTAACGCCTATCATAATTAGTCAATAAATAATATTTTTGTTATTGACAATAATTTTTGCCCAAGTGCTTTTCATGAACAATGAATATATTTTTTGTTCGTTTATTTGTATAGTCAATAAAAGTAACTGTTTTTAGGAAAGTATTTTTATTTTTCGTGAAGCAAACACTCTCACTAGGAAAAGTTTGTCTTTTCCTATTTATGTGTGGTGGAGCGGTGGTATATATGTAGCTGAAAAAAGCTAATGAGAATAAATAAATTTATCTGAGGCGTGCAAGCGCAAGTACTATTTTTAAGGATAATTCTACCCCTTGGAGTGCAAAACTCGGTGCAATAGGTTTCTGACGGCTATCCTCCCAAGATATAACAGACATTTTTATATATTCCGCATAAAGAAACAGAAACAACGTTGTGTATAACGTAGTAAGGAAAATGAAAAGAAAGATTTTTTTAAAGAAATATATTATCTCTTTCATTTGATGTATATTTTAAGATTGTCTTATGAGATTTTATTTTTATATTCAGACAAAATAGAGTTGTTATAAAATAATGGATGATTTATTTGAGAAATAAATTAAATGTTACAAAGCGATTGAAAAACCATTATATGACCGTTAAGAAATTGTTAAGTGACTGTTAAAAATAATGATGATCTTCAATGCGGTCATAACTTTTATTGAATCTATTATTATAAATATTATCGAAATATCCAACACAGAGAAATTTATTCATTTGTGTTCAATGACCACATCATACCAATTAAAAGTTCATGAGTGATGTTGTATATTGAACCAATAGCTTATGGACCACATTAAACAAATTAAAAATTTAGAAAAAAAAATTACACATTAAGCCAAAATTCAAAAATCATTTATGTTGTTATCTTTGAAAGATATTGATCAAGTATGAATATGGCTAGTTAGACATTTCGATGTAAGAGTCATTAATTGCTAGCAAATGAGTACATGCATTGTGCATACGCAAAAGATTGAAAATTGAAAGATTAAGCAAAATCACTTCGTTATATACAAAATCCCGTATTTTGACAAAGGAAAATGATACGTGTGGAAAGGTACAAACGTTTTAAGATCTAAAATCTTTATAACAAGGTTTTTCATTGGATCGGAAAAGATTCAAATTCCAATGTCGAACCATTTGAAGGATTATATTGAATTATTAACTCTATGCATGGATTTAATATTTGTTAAATGAGTCATCAAAGACATTATGGGAGGGAAAAAAGATCGAGGTCCTAAAAGTAGGGGGGACTCTTTGCTTTATTTAGATGCAAACGGCTTATGAACTTTGACTAGAAATGTAATGTTGTTTATAAACATTAAATTTATTCGATGTTTGTCCCTAAACTATTGGCCCATTATTCAATATGGTCTAAGAACTTCTAAATATTTTCATATACTTTACTAGACTATATTAAACATTTACCAACAATTCATGGATCACATTGAACAAATTTAAAATTTTAGGGGCGACATTACATAAATTAAAAGTTTAGAAATTGTAAGGACCAACCTTTGGCCCCACTCATAATAATATTGTTTGCTTTGAGTCACATGATTCACTTGCCCCATGTTCTCATGGTTTTGTTCTCTTGGGTTTCGCCCATAAAAGGCCACATTGTGAGTTAAAACTAATGCCACACCTTATATGGCATATCACCTTATGGTCCCTAAGCGATCCTCAACCTTGACCACACTTTATATGGTACATCACCTTACTGTTTCCAGGCAATGTAGAATCGCAATGATATTTGTTCGCTTTAGGCCATAGGACTTACTTATGTTTGTGTTTCATTGCAAATTAAGATTGGTGCCACACTTCATATGGCACGTCACCTTACTATCCCTGAGCGATTTGGGCCGCTTTGGGTTGCAGGACTCATCTACCCCATACCCTAATGGTTTTGTTTTTCTGGGTTTTGTAGAGAATAGACTTTGTTGCGAGTTAAGATTGATGCCACACCTTATCTGGCACATCACCTTACCGTTCTTAGGCGATGTGGGATTTGATTGTTTTTTGCCCCCTTCATCATCCTTGAGGTTGGAGCCACCCTCTCATCCTTTGTAGGATTGGGGCACTACATATTGAATCAAAATTCAAAGACAAGTCATATGCTATTATTCCAAAAAAAGAAAATAATATCCACGAAATCCACATTTTTAACAAACTTCTTCATATTTGCCAAATCCAATCAAAAAAAGGCTCAATTGCCTATGGGGGGAGAGCAAACGAATAAAATATATTTAACTCTTCTCATAAGCGAGATAAATCATTAATTAGAAAAGATCGAAGGCCCGATAAATGGGCTTCCGTAGCATTCCAAAGGAGTTGGGAAAAGGCACAAAACCCAATTGAAAGGTAAAGACTTCCTACCGTGGGCCTACCTAGTTTTGTGACCGAGTTGGCCACTCTGACGCACTGGCTGACCTGAATATTTGAAGAGGACAATAAGGAATCTTTGCACTTCAGGATAATAGCCTGAGCTTTCCACGTGAACTTCTCCGAACTTTCCACAACTTTTGACCAAGTGCAAGGGCTTCTCTTCTTGGGATACAGATGAGTTAGGGCTTTTAAAAGGACAAGAGCCTCAACCCCGAACGATGACACTGCTACTGTTCACACTACTCCGTCCACCAAGCTTCCGGCGGAATCACGACGGACGCAAGCGATCGCGCCTCCAGTAGCTCCAGGTCCGTAGGCACCGTTTATGTTTATCTTTAGTGTTCCTGCCTGCGGTGGGTTCCAAAATCGTGACGATCCCTCGCTGATCTTACTAGATTCGCTGGATTTTGGGGTCCATCTGTTGAAACTCTTCAACCCAGCTAAACCAGACTCCACAAGGTTGCTTCGTTCTGGTTTTTTTATTTCTGAAGATGGCCTGATTTCTTGACTTCCAGATATTCGACTTTACTCATCGTTTCTGCTCTTTTCCCCACTTTGTCTGCAATAAGAGCATAGAAAAAGAACTCACGGCAATCGGATCGAATTTCCAATCATTCAAACATGAATCGAACCGACCTTTTTTGGACTCTCACCGCGGAAGTCGAATTCTGATCTTCTAATCTACGCCCCTCATCCCGAACCCTGACCGCCGGACCGGGCCAAGGTCGATTCAACTTTAAATCCATCGCGGTGCACGAAATCTCTCTTGGTGCTTGTCTCGCTCGTTGACCGGCCTTTCGACATTCCAGAAAACCAATCCCGATCTTTTCCTTCTCTCACACGTCCCATTTTGTGGTCGCTACACCCCAAATCACTCACTTCTGCACAAATTAGTTTCTGGTCGGAGATTTTTCCTTCTCTCCCCCATTATCTCAAGAAACAGAGCAACTGAAATTATTCCTCTCCATCTTCATCCATCTCTTTTGCATCTCCACACTAAATCATAGATTTTCCTACTTGATTCGTGTTCTCTCCTATTGCCTAGCCAATGCCTAAAGATCAACTCCTTTTTCTTCTCTTCCTTCTTCTTCTACATCAGTCTTTTAGCATCGCCTTGAAAAATAATCAGTGCACCAGCTCTTGTGGCGATAACAATAACATAAGCTATCCGTTTTGGCTAAGGGGTGATCCGAAGTTCTGCGGAGACCCACACTATGAACTAGTCTGCTTAAATAACCGAACCATTTTGAATTTGTATTCGAGTAAGTACTATGTACAGTACATCGACTATACCAACTATACGATTAGGGTTGCTGATGTAGGGATGACAGAGGACAATTGTTCGCCTCTTTCTCTCCGCTCTTTGTCATGCCGCAACTTCAGTGAACATGATCCGTATAGTTGCACTGGATCCGACTTATACGAATTCTATGGTGGAGAGTTATACAAGACCGTTTCGATCGTGAACTGCACCAAGGCCGTTGCTTCTCGGTTTTACATTGACGCTTCGTCATGCCATGATAGGATTGAATTTTCCAATTTTTCTAGTCCAAGAAGGCGATTATACGCCATGATTGATGCGAATGCCTCGAATGTGGAAACTGCGTGCACTATAGAGCTTCTGGCAATGATCCCATGGTGGGCTGACGGTGACAGTCTTCATTCCTATGCGCAAATTCAAGACCTGATGGTTTTTGGGTTTGAGCTTTCATGGCTTCCAATGGCGGCTAAGATGCATTGCAAACATCATTTTTGGTGGGGCATCAGCGGCAAATACCAAATTTGGTGCTCAACCGAGAAAGGTAAGAAATTTTGAATTTGTTCAGTTAAAAAAAAAAAAAAAAAAAAAAAGAAGTTGTGAGGACATGTCTGGTCAAAATCTATGAAATTTGATCTAAACTTGAAATTGAGTTCGGTCATATGTATATCTTTTCACAAACCTATGTGATTTGAAAATGCCCATTAAGATCAAATATTTTAGTAAATGATGTTGTGGTATTTTTTTACGTATAATAATAAATTCATTTTCTTTATTTAATTCAAATTCATGTAATTTAAAAATGGCCATTAAAATCAAGTAGTTTGATAAATGCTGCTGTGGTATTTTGTGAGTATACTAATGAATGAATTTTTATTCATTTGTTTATTTATTTAGTTCAGATTCCGCCGACATATCTTAACGGATTGAACCAAGACACTCATTATTTGATTATGGTAAATAGGTATCTTTTGAATTTTTTTCAGCTTTCACTTACGTATTCAATTTCCCTTGTAGGAATTTATATCCTCTTATTATTCTGCTGGACTATTCTGGTGCTCACGCTCTTTGCCATTGGTAACATTACTAAAATCTTCCCATTGTGAAATTGATTTAATGTTTCTAGAAGCAAACATTTAACATACCCACAAATTTGTTATCATAAAAATTGCACATCCTCAATTCTCTTGCGTTTTCACCAAAATACAGGGGGATTCACCGTTGTGAAATTCATCTTGGGAGCCCCATGTGTGATGATGTTGCTTATACACAAATGGAGGAGAAGACACTTAGCAATGGATCAAAACGTTGAAGAATTTTTGCAATCTAACAATAACTTCTTGCCGATAAGATACTCTTACTCGAAGATCAAGAAAATCACAGGCGGTTTTAAGGACAAACTCGGTGAGGGAGGGTATGGTTCTGTATTCAAAGGAAAACTGAGAAGCGGTCGCGATGTTGCGGTGAAGATCCTGAAGAATGGGAAAGCAAATGGGCAGGACTTCATCAGTGAAGTGGCTACTATCGGAAGAATTCATCATGTTAATGTGGTTGGACTCATTGGTTTTTGCTTTGAAGGCTCCAAACAAGCTCTCGTCTATGATTTTATGCACAATGGGTCTTTGGATAAGCACATTTTCTCACGAGGACAGGGGACTTGTCTTGATTGCAAGGAAGTGTACAAGATTGCTCTCGGAGTGGCTAGAGGGATCAAGTATCTTCATCGAGAATGCGACATGCAAATTCTACATTTTGATATTAAGCCTCACAATATTCTTCTTGACAAGGATTTAACTCCAAAAGTTTCTGACTTTGGGCTGGCGAGATTGTACTCCCCGGACCACAACACTGTGTCTTTAACTGCCGCAAGAGGAACCTTAGGATACATGGCTCCGGAGCTAGTCTATAAGAACATTGGGAGTATCTCTTACAAAGCTGATGTCTATAGTTTTGGCAAATTGTTAATGGAAATGGCTAGTAGGAGGAAGAATGCAGACACGATTGCAGGGTATTCTAGTGATATTTACTTTCCATTATGGGTTCATGACCAACTTAGTGAGGGATCGAATGTTCCAATGGAAGAGGTTAGCGAGGAGGATAAGAAAATAGTAGAGAAGATGATAATAGTTGCTCTTTGGTGCATACAATTGAATCCCAATGATCGCCCTTCGATGCATAAAGTCTTGGAAATGCTGGAAGGAGAAGCAGGTGATCTACAAGTACCTCCCAAGCCACTCTTTTATCCAACGGAAATGTCAACAAGGGATGATGAAACTTGGACCGACAAAGGCAATGATACTATATCTACTTCATCAATTAGTGCAGCAACTTATGAAGCTTCGCATCTTGAGCACACTAGTATTAGTATTAGACAAGCATAGATAAATATCGGTAGCACCTACTCCAATCACATATGTGACTAATAGAAACAGATCATATTGATGATGTAGGTCTGCTATTATGTCCATCAGATTCTAGACGTTTATAACTATGTTTATAAATCTTAATTTCGATTGTATTTTAGTGTAGTCCTACGAGGAGTGAGTTTGGGTTTTGGAGTCTTTGTTTAAAAGCCCAACCAGCACAGAACTCATGCAACGCATGGCTCCACGGCACACCAGTTGTCGCCATGCATAACGTTGAAAAAGAATGAATGGAGAGAGATAGATAAAATTTTAGGAGAGATGATAAATGAAAACTACGATCTTTTTTTTTTTAAGGAGGGGAGTGGGAGTGCGAGGCGGTTAACTAAACAATAGACGGTGGGACTTCAAATTCTTGTTTCTTCCATGAGTTTGCTAAGGTTAAGTAGGCTTCATTTGTTTTGTAGAAGATGTGATATTTATAGAAAATATTTTTTAATAATTAATTTTAAAGAAAATGATTATTTTTTACTTTTTATTTTTATTTTCATTTTCCTTTGTCAATCGAAAGCCACGACAGCAATCGGCCATAGGTGAGAGAACAAGCTCACCCAAGGTTGGTGAGGCTTGAGCTCCTTGATTTCGACAAGTCGAGCCGAGCTAGCCTTGAGCGAGTTTGAGCTCACCAAAGATTAACGAGGTCAAGCCTTGCTAGATTGGCGAGCCAATGCCTCGCTAAAGATTGACGAGGCTTAGCCTCACCAAATCGGCGAGCTCGAGCCTCATTAGCCTTGGGCAACCTTGTCCCTCGCTTGTGGAACAAGGTCGGTCTTTGGCCATTGCTGAGGTTGACAACAAGCCAAAGAAGAAGAAAAAGAAAAGGAAACATAATTAAAAATTTTATTTTAAAAAATAGAAAAAAATAAAAAATAATAATTAAAAGGAGTGCACAAAGGAGAACGTGCTTGGTCTTGGTTAACAGAAAGGGGATGGAGAATGATTTTTTCCACTTTTGATCATCTAAACGAAAATCATGAAAAAGAAATGAAACTCTATATCTTTCGAAAAAAATGAACGATTTAAAAATATTTTCCCAATAATGATTATTTATATCATTTGACTAATCAATTAAAAATATTTTCATCAATGACAATAATTTATGTCTAAACATATTTGTAGATGATGAATTTTTATTTATTTATTTATTTATTTTCATAAGCGTGACAATGCATCGAAAACCAATGATAAGAAAAATGTTTTCATGAAAATCATCGCCCGTACTGATTGGAACAATTAGTCAAACGAAATCTCATTTTATTAATCGATAAATTCATGAACGATAAAATTATTTTCTACCGATTCATTTTCCTACACGAGACAACCGAGCCTTCCTAGGAAGGTATTTTCGAAACGACCGATATCCTAAATAGCAAGAGGAAGGGAGAATGAATGTCTTTGCACGCGACGATCCGCGCATTTCAAAATGGAAGGAGCAACCACTGGGATTCGCCCTGCGCCACCCTTCCCAACACGTGGAAGGGAGGTGAGGGGTTCAAATCTCTACCTTCTCGTGGGATGGGGTGGGGACGCGTCGCTTTCGGGAGTGGCTTTCGATTCCCCACGCCCGCAAAAGCGCAGCGAAAGTGGAGTGTAAAAGAAAAGGAATAGAGAGACTGAAAAAAAAAAAAAAAAATAAATAAATAAATGGAAGGAGCCTCTCCCGGATCGCCGGCCCGGGAAAAACGGAGCCCCGGAAAGACCCGACCCACGTGTCCCGAATCGAGAGGAAGAAGAAGACGACGCCGGACATGCTGATCGCCTCCCTATCTTTCTCTCTCTATATCTTTCTCTCTCCTCCCGAGCTCTGCAACAGCCGCCGATCGCATAATGCTCTTTCTAGCCCTAGCACAGCAGCCCCGCCATGTCCGCTCGCTCCCCCTGACTCACTGAGTCGACCCGCCCCCAACCCGCCGCCGCCCTCACTCCGCCGCCCCATGGATCGCAGCCGCGACGACGACGGCGGCGGCGGCGACGGCCACTGCTCCCGGAACGGGACCTGCCGCCGCGACCCCGGTGACGGCGACCGCGAGCGCGCCGGCAAGAAGCCGAGGCTCCCCGCCGCCCCCATCTCCGGCGCCGAGCTCCGCAGCGAGTTCTCCCACCACCAGCGCGGCGTCGCCCGGATCAACAACGGCAGCTTCGGGAGCTGCCCCGGGTCCGTCCTCGCCGCACACCGGGACTGGCAGCTGCGGTTCCTCCAGCAGCCCGACGAGTTCTACTTCAACTCGCTCCGCGGCGGGATACTCCGGTCGCGCGCCCTGGTGAGGGACCTCGTCAATGCCGACGACGCGGACGAGGTGTCGCTCGTCGACAACGTCACCACGGCCGCGGCCATCGTGCTCCAGCAGGTCGGCCGCGGGTTCGCCGAGTCGAGGTTCGAGCCCGGGGACGCGGTCCTGGTGTTCCACTGCGTGTTCCAGGCCGTGAAGAAGTCGATTCAGGCGTACGTGGCCAGCGCGGGGGGCTCGATTGTCGAGGTCGAGTTGCCGTTCCCCGTGAGCTCGAACGAGCAGGTCATTGCAGCGTTTAGGAAGGGGTTAGAGAGAGGGAAGAAGAACGGTAGGAGAGTGAGGTTGGCTATAATCGATCATATTACCTCGATGCCGTCAGTGCTGATTCCGGTGAAGGAATTAGTTAAGGTTTGTAGGGAGGAGGGCGTAGATCAGGTTTTTGTGGATGCGGCACACGCGATTGGTAGCGTCGAGGTCGATGTGCAGGACATTGGGGCTGATTTTTACGTGAGCAATTTGCATAAGTGGTTCTTTTGCCCGCCTTCCGTGGCATTCTTGTATTGTCGGAAATCGTCGGGTTTGGTGAGCAGCATGCACCATCCTGTGGTTACCCATGAATATGGGAATGGATTGCCGATAGAGAGTGCGTGGGTTGGCACGAGGGATTATAGCTCTCAGCTTGTTGTCCCTGCGGCGTTTGAATTCGTGGAGAGATTCGAAGGAGGGATTCAGGGGATCATAAAGAGGAACCACGAGCAAGTTGTGAAAATGGGACAAATGCTGGCAGAATCTTGGGGGACGAATCTCGGGTCTCCACCAGAAATGTGTGCTAGTATGATCATGGTTGGTCTTCCTTCGAAGCTGTGTATTTTCGGCGGAGAGGATGCTCTGAGGCTAAGGTCGTATTTGCGGGTGAATCATGGGATCGAAGTGCCTATACACTACCAGGCTCCGGCCGATGGTGTTGATGGACCTAGGGACAAGGATGGGAGCATAACGGGATATGCTCGCATTTCTCATCAAGTTTACAACACTGAAGACGATTATTTCAGGTTCAGGGATGCAATAAATCAACTGGTTGAGAATAATGTTACTTGCAAAATGCTCCTTGTAGAGTGAAAAAGGTATTCTTTTCTCACCCATGGGATCATCTCATAAGAGGGATCATAATTTCTATTCTTCATGCCTTCTATGCCTTGAACTTAGAGCCACTCATATCCTACTTTATATCATCTCCATTTTTATTGTGGATAGAAGGTGCAGAGGTTGCTGTTCTATTAGTTGATCTGAGTTAAGCACAGCAATTGCAGACATATGGCTCATTTGAATTCTCTGATGATTGAATAATCAGCTCTTTAGGCATTTCAGGACCGCTTCTGTGTGCCAGTTGATCACTTGATTTGTCAAATGCTGGCTGGCTTGACCTGTCATTTTTCTCTTTGCTTCTTGTAGAATATTCTCTATTAACACAGTGCTTTTATGGGATTTTTGCAATTCTATTGGAGGATTATTGTAATTGAAGATTGATATAGAGCACTCCCTCACTTTAGTACATGATTGCATGCTTATATTGTTCTTCTGCTTAGGCTTCCTTTAGAACGTTTTCTATGGAATATCTAAGGATTTGAACGTTTTCCCTGTGAAATTTTATAAACTATTTTGCAGAAATGCGATGAAGTCTCCCCCCTATGACTATATGAGCTGCCTTTTGACTTTTTAGCATGAAGACGTGTAGTTCTTGGACTAATTGCAGAATTTCTCTGCTCTCAGAGATTCCTATAAATCCTATCCTGAGCTGCAGTCATATGTGTACAATTTCCATCAAATGATTGACTGTCTTGAGGCCTATTTGAAATAAGAAAGCCAGGGCAATGGCGGTTTTGACTAGACGTGAGGTTTTGACTGTCTTTGCTAAGTCTAGGTGTGAGGTGAGGTTTCCCTCTGATGGCACCAATTCTATCTTCCGCCCAAATAACTCTTTATTTAGGTTTCAAGGTTCAAGCATGTTGAAAGTGGACAGTATTTCCATTCCAATAGCTCGTATATATGTATGGTTGATTTGCTGTGTGGATACTGATCTGCACTTAGAACGTTACTTTAAGCTTCCTCTGCTTTCATGCACTTCATCTTAGAAAAACATTGACGATGGATGTCATGTTTTGAGTGCATTTGTTTTGCTTGGCTAGAGTTTACAGATAGCCTCTTCTTATTTTTCATGCTGTGTTGGCAGATCCGTTTCTTGATTTGCAGTTGACGAGCCTTGTTTGGAGTGATGCAACTCTTTCACGACTGTGCCAATGTCCACGGCTTGTTATGTTTTGGTAGCATGTGGATGGCCGGGTGGAATTGTACATGTGCTCTTCAGATTTTTGATGGTTTTCCAATAATAACTGCTTTGAGCTGACACTTGTGGATGAGACAGCCATATTGTATCGACATAAACAGTGAATCTTAGAAAATTTGACCATTAGTTCCAATTCACTAAATTTCAATAGTTGTCCTGCCAACATGGTCCAATGATAGCTTCATAATTGACTTTTAGTTTGTCTTGGGGATTGATGGTCGAAATCTCTTCCAGTGGAGACTATTCGTGTATGGTGAAGCCATTTGCCTCTTCTATGTTGTATAAGCGGTAATTTCACTTTTGGATGTGAAGCCTAGAGTGAGAGGTGATGTGGACAGATTAAACAAGTCGCCAGAAGTTAATTTATCATGTTTTTTGTCAATGAATTGAAGCTTGGCTTCGAATGATTCCAGGGTGGATTCCTTCTTCACTTTCTTCTGCTATCTCTCCCTGTTTGTGATTAGAAGATGATTCATCAAAGAAGACATTCATAAGAAAGATGCAACAAAATTCAAAAGAAACGTCATGAAACTGAAGAGCTCATGTGATGAGCAACCAAGGAATGATTCCAGGGCGGACACCATTTTCACTTTCTTCTGCTATCCATCCTTGTTTGTGATTAGAAGATGATTCATCAAAGAAGACATTCATACGAAAGATGCAACAAAATTCAAAAGAAACGTCATGAAACTGAAGAGCTCGTGTGACGAGCAACCAAGGATGCGCAGAAATATGCAGTGAAGGTAAGAAATGTTCAAACAGAATCAAGATTGTAATTGATTCAATCAGCGAAAAGTTTGATCCGATTGAAAAGCTAGGCATGTATCACATGAATTTTCTAAGTGCCGAGTCAGTCGGGGTCCCCATATCACCCGTAACATAGACCATTACCCAGCTGAATTCTCTAATGGTGAAGAGAAGAGAAGTGCGGCTGAAATGAAGAGGACTGCCGAGAGTCTGGATTCGGTTCTCAAAAAGTGGGTGGAGGAGCAGCGGAAAAGAAGGGCCAAGGGCAAAGCCGAGGACGATGAGCAGGACTTCATTCATTTCATGTTTTCTGCATTGGAATTGGAGGATGGGAATAACTCTGTTTAAGCGGCTGATACTGTTCCTCGTGCCACTCGGTTACTACACCTAGCAGTACTGATCCGTGTTTGTGCCCCTAGTTCTCGGTCAAATTAGTAAGTTAAGATGTAGAAGTCCAAGCATGCGATGGCGAAAACCTAGTTATAAGAAAATTCAAACGCGATTCAACGTTTGTACCTCCCACACAACAAGCAAAGTCCAGCCAACTGAGGAAATGTCTGCTTCAAAGGGACACCATACATTTCAAGAAGAAATACACGTGATAGTAGATGGATGACCAAACAGGCCGGTTCAATCTAAGAACCGAATCAAACTAGTCTTGCCTGATGGGTTTCTGTTCAGTTTTTGGATAAAAAAATTAGGACCGGCCTTAACTGGTTTGTTTCCCGTTTTCATGCCATGAATTGGTTGTCAGTTTTACCCGGGAGTGGCCTTGCTTGTTCCCGGGTATATTTTGGTTTTTAACAGTTCAAAATCAAACCCTAAATCTGTATAGCAGTTGAAATTGATGTAGCGAACACAGCCAAGAAAGGTTTGAGTACGAGGAGGGCCTAAATTGATGCAAGGAATGCCGAGATATTATCTCTAAAAGAAGAAAGATTATCACAGTGCGTGCAACATTATCCAGGGTTGCTCTTTTATGAGAAGATGACATAGCACGATTGTTGACTTGTAGCAAACGTATAGTCTCTGTGTTGATAATAAAGCCAATCCCGGACTGCCATTTCACCTGCATGCATGAGCTTGACCCTTTTTAACCTCTCCACCGAGAGGAGAGCTTGACCCCTTCCGTTATAGATACAGATTAGCTCTCTATACTAAGAATATCCTGATCTGGAGGAAGTTGTAAGTGTGAATCAAGAACCCAAAATAAGCAAATGGTCACTTCCACACCTACACAAAACACACACTCCTCTCTGTACATTGCACATATGATGAGCTTCTGATGAAAAATTGGATGAAATTGGAAAATCTCTGTTTTCCAAGAAGATGAAACTGTTGCGTCACCAGGCAAGGGGATTTCTACAATCCTACATATCCTGGCTTCAATACGACGCAGAGTGAACCGAGAGCCCTCCTTCCTGTTTGCAGAGCTTTTCTGGTTCACGCCTTGCTCTGCTCTCCTTTCTCTCATTACCAAAACCGTGCTGTCGGGTCGGGTTACAAACCTGAATAGGAGTCTGCAGTTCGTGTCTGGTTTTGGTTCCTGCAGTTTTTCTATTTTATCTATTTTTTTGTATATTTCCTCATTGAATGTTGTGATCAAACAAAAGGAGAGGGTGATTTAAGTTTTTCAAAAGTAGACTTGCCTTGCAACTTGTCTTGGAAGAAACCTTTCTTGTCATCAACATTGTACTCAAAATTGTTTTTTCCCTCTTAATTTATAGCAATTTTGGCCTTAAGTAAATATAGTTCTGTGCAGTAATTGTCAATGAAAATGTGTTTTGTGCATGGTTTCCGAGATTGCATTCACTGAGATTTCATTGCAGGCAATGAATAGAACAATTTGCTAAGTTAAAAACCAGTTTGTAAGCGAAAGAGAGTTATCCTGACCATTCTTTGAGAGCTGTTTTGTGGCATATACATTTTGAAGAAATCTGGCCCTTCTCTGGGAAGCATTCTCCGTTATAGTTTACTATAAGCAAGCTTAGTGAATTTCAGTTAATGCAATATCACCCCCAACAGACATAAACCATGCAATATCTCATTGAATACAATCTCAGAAACCATGCACAAAACGCATTTTCATTGACAATAATTTTCCAGCAACCATATTTTCTTAAGGCCAAAATTGCGATCAATTAAGAGGGAAAACATTTTCGAGTAGAAGTAGTCGTGGGTGAAGCGCCTGGTTAGGGAACCTTGCCTGGTCATCAGGATCAGAAGCCTTCAAGTCAGCAAAAGCTTTGAGTGCTTGATTGAACCAACGACAGCAATTCAGCGCTGCGTGCCTTGGTCAGATTTGAAAACGTAATTCTGCTTGTTGTCCTTTAGGTTGATTTACTTGCTTTCGGATCCTTCTCTTTGTTGGCATTGTCGGAGTTCTGCAAACGAAACTGATCAATGTTGCACCCCCTTGGACTGAAGTTGCTCTGGCCTTGCTTTCCACGCTTGTTGAAAGTGTCACTCCCCCATCCCAGTAGGATTTGGGGTGTGACATTTGTTGGTATTATTGCAACATCATTGGATTAACTCACTCGAAGTATTGTCCACTTTAGCTTATTTATCCTTTGGTGTAGGTAGGCACTATCCCTGGAGAAGGTCACCCATCCTAGTAGTGTTTTAACTTGGGCTTGCTTAATTTTGGAGTTCCAAATCGCTCTCCCCTGTTGTTCGGTGCATATTTCCGTTCATTTCTATCCCCTTTGTCATCCTAGAAGTCTGTCAGAAGTCACTCCTTGTCTAGGCCCTTTGGCCCCAGCAACCACTCCTTGCCCTTGTTGAAGGGGGTCATTACAGACCCACCACTTTCCACCCAGTTCGTCCTGAAATTACACACCTATTAGAGGGGATTCTGCTTTGATACCATATTGTGATATTCCTAAATTAACTCACTTGGAGTATTACCCGCTTTTGCCCGTCCTATATTGAGCCTCATGGTTTAATACTTTGACGTACATGCAGGCACTTTCCCTAGAAGTCACTCATTGCTCTAGCCTAGGCTTGTTAAACTTACGAGTTTCAAACCAAAACTTGCCGTTATATAAAAAAGCACTCTCATGAGTCAATTCTCGTTTTTATGTATATATCCCAGACTTGCTTTCCCTAGTTTGGTGCATAGTTCGGTTTACTCCTACCCCCTTCGCCATCCTAGAAGCCTCTTGCTTGGAGCCACTTTTTGTCTTTGAAATATTTGACCAACAAAAGCATTCTGATTCGGGAGGCCAGATTCTTTAGAGCCATGTCACTTTCTCATAGTTTCATGGCCTTGAAGGAGCGGCACAATATCAGCATAAGAAGGAACAGGAGGGTTTAATATGGAGGTAACAAAAGACTCGTATTTCTTACCCAAGCCACGAAGAAGTGGGAAAATTTTAGAGCTGTCGCTCACAAGCTTTCCAATAGCAGCAAGCACAAATGTACTTGAAAAAGGCTGATATAATCATAGTATAAATGCCTTTCTTTTACATTTTGAGGCTGTCACGTAAATAATATTCACTTCTTGAGATCTCTTGCAAAGGAGTTGATTGAGAAATATTACACCTCAGCAGTCGTCTCAAGCCCGACAACCATGCCAAGAACACCTTCAGACAATGTTCAGTGATTCATCCACGCAGGTGACAATCAGACCATTTCCATGCGTTGTACATTGGATTTGAAATTAAGTTTTTTCCATTCACAACTTCAGTGTTTGGGACTACAATTTCATTAACTGGTGCAGGATAATCTCCAGTAATAGATCCCAGTGTATCCTGGCTTTCTATGAGACCCATAGTTTGGGTCTGCCAAAATTTAAGAGTTGAGTGGTTTGGCTTAACCGTCACAAAGTTTGCGACATTTGGGGTCAATGGATGATGGTACTTAGAGGAGCTTGAGCTTGCCATTGTAGATAGATAGCTTCGAGAAAGGGCTTTTCTTTTCTAAAGATCTGATACCATGTGATTGTTTAAGAGTGGTTTTGAAATGAGTAGGCCAACTTGCTCTCAATCTTAGTCTCTGCTTTGTATAAAATATGTCTACGACTTTCAAATACAAGCTAAATAAAATGGAGATGACATGGATGACAGATAACAACTCTCTCTAAACTTTAAACAAAGTAGAGATAGAATAAAATAATCAACAAATTACTGTAATCTTGAGGTGGTTTCTTCCAGCAGTATGATATCATCGTTTGAATTTAATCCACAGAAGCAACCACACACCAAATCATGTTATTGCCTGTTTTGTTAAGGCGGATTAAGGATAAGATAGATTACTAAAGTTCAGATATCTTACAATAGAGCTGCTCTCTTCCTCAAGAAACTTAGGCAGCATAAAGTTTGACCTCCTAAGCATCACCGTGAAGGCATGGAAATGTCTCTGCAACTGATAACGCTTTTTGTTTCATATCTGCATATTTTATCAGCTAGATTATATAATCCTCTTTCTACCGAACTTTTTGTGATGCTATTTTGACCAACAAAAGATGGTAAGAATTAATCTCCTTCTTACTTTAATTTAGTTCTTTCTTGGATAAATCATTTCATTTGTTGCTTCAGACTTGAAAGCCAAAGATGCCCCCAGCAAACCATTAAATGAAGACTTCAGGAAACTTAAATTCTCTCCTCTTATTTGCTGGACCTAAAAGAACATGCCAATGGCAGTTTCGACATTGCTGAACAACCACGCTGTCACGAATATACGTAATTTTATAGTTGCCTCTTGCCACACGTGTTTTCGATGCACTTTTATTGTTCTTTCTCATCACCTTGCAGGTGAATTTTTTTTTTTTTTTTGGAACTAAAATGCTGCATACATTACTAACTGATATTCCGAGCAAATACAGCATGAGCATCATTACAAAGCAAATCTAAAAGAGCAGAGGGGTGATTAGTAATCCAGTTCCTTGGTAGACGGCTCATACGATAGGCTTTGGCTAACCAATCGGCCACTTTGTTGGTGGTGCGATTACAATGGGCTAAACTGAGTCCCGAGATATTCGCCATTTTAAGCTTCGCTCGGTCCACTAGAGGTTGCACAGGCCAACTTATCGGAGCTGAGGAGAGAACACTGTCCACCAGCGTACAACAATCAGACTGAAGGAGGAACTAAACCTTGCAGGTGATTTAGACAAGAGATATATATGAACAATACTTACAAAATAAAAATAAAAATTGGTATGGTCACCTACAACATGGGAAAGTAGGACAGCCAAAATCGGTTGCACAAAACATAATTACAATGACGCTGCGCTCATGTTAAGAGCAACCAAGGATGCGTAGAAACCGTCTTTGATATTAATCAGGGAGTCGTGCTTTCCTTTCTCAACGATCACTCCATTTTTGACCACCGCAATCACGTCTGCATTTTTAATGGTTGATAATCTATGCGCCACTATAACTGTAGTTCTATTGACCATGACTTTGTCTAATGCATCTTGAACCACTCTTTCAGATTCAGCATCCAATGCACTAGTAGCCTCATCGAGTAAGAGTATCTTCGGATCCTTCACCATAGCACGTGCAATGGCCACCCGCTGCTTCTGCCCACCAGATAACTGGATTCCACGCTCGCCTACTAATGTGTCATAACCCTGCATAGTCATTGCGATATAGGTAACTATGATTTTCAGGAAACTAGAGTACTTATTGCTTGCCTAACCTGCATTCTTCTATCTTGTATTAGGGACGAGATGAACTTGCCTGTTGCAAACTACTGATAAACTTATGCGCATTTGCCAACTCTGATGCAGTCAATATCTCTGCTTCCGTTGCCTCTCCATCCTTTCCATAGGCTATATTGGCACGGACTGTGTCATTGAACAGAACTGGTTCTTGGCTCACAAGGCCCATCTGCTGCCTAAACCACTTTAGCTTTAGCTTCTGAATTTCGATCCCATCAAGGGTAATGTGACCAGAATTGGGGTCATAAAACCGTTGCAGCAGAGCTATTACGGTCGACTTCCCACACCCGCTCTCTCCTACTAAAGCAACAGTCTGAAAAAGCAAAAGTCGCAGTCCATATGTGCATGTACCAATATCAGCACGAGTATAGCGCATCATGATTAGATGGAACTCAGATAAGAATAGAGAAAGATCTAGCAAAGAAAAAGTGAAAGGGTTATCATAAAGCTATACTTTGCCAGAATGAATGGTCAAGCTAAGATCTTTGAAAATTTGTACGTCTGGGCGAGAAGGATACTTGAAGCTGATGTGACGAAGCTCTATTTCTCCCTTCACATTTTCTAGCGTTTCTCCGGACTCGTCACTGGGGTCTATTTCTGATTTTCTGTCAATGATTTTGAAAACTGAGGCAGTTGCACTCCTGGCTTTGGTGGAGTCCTGAGAGAGGGAACTTGACTGAGTTATTGCAACGGCCGCCAGGGTCAGGGCAAAAAACACCTGGAAAGCACAAAATAGATAAACCATCAAATGCAATACAGAAACTAATAATTTGGTGCAATGATCTCGCTAGTGTTTCAGGGAAACTGACAAAAAAGATAATCGTACGCGGAAAACTTCCGAAAACGTTGTCTTGCCACTCTGGACAAGTCGAGCTCCAGCGTAAAAGCAGGTAGCATAGACCGCGAAAAGTAAGAAGAAAGATAGGCCAAACCCGACTCCGCTGATCAACCCTCGTCTAATTCCGGCTTTCACTGGCCCTTCGCATTTTTTAGCATAAAGTTGCATGATCTTTTCTTCAGAACAAAAAGAAGCAACTGTCCTGATGCTTCCAACTGCATCAGTAGCTACTTGACTGGCTTCCTCGTACATCATCTACGAACAGAGAGACTTTAATTAGCACTGGCAATATCTATATATCTGTTCAATTCTCTGAAAATTTAGGACAATTTTCAGCTGTTGGCTCTCTTAAACACTCAAGTGGGCAGTTACTAGACATGGATAAATTATTAGGACCATAAATGGTGAATAAGGAAAGCATACCTTGGCATCTGCGCTAAATCCTTTCATGAATTTTACTTGGACGTATCCATTAACAAATAACAGAGGGAGCAACACAAGGATGATGAGCGCTAATTGCCAGCTAGCCGCAAAGGCAATGACTAAACCGGCAACTGCAGATGCACTGTTTTGAACGAGCTGGCCTAATGCATCCCCAACTAGGGCCCGCACTGTTGCTGCATCTGCTGATAGTCTCGAGCCAATGATACCGCTGGAGTGCTCTGGGCCATCGAACCAACCCACCTCCATGTTCACCACCTTCTCAAAACACATGGATCTTATCCGCTGGATTAATCTACAACCTGCTATCGAGAAGAAGTACATGCTTGCTGGATATGCTACTAATGATACCAGTCCGAGAATCATGAACATCAATGACCAAAACTTTGAATCTTTCCTTAGTTTATCAGGTACTTCATAAAATGTCTTGATTGCAGTAGATAATAGCATGCCAAAAATGGGGAATATCACACCAGCAACGATTGCAAATATAGATCCTATTAGTAGCGCGGGAACTTCTGGCTTATTAAGATATAAGAGCCGTCGAATAGAAACTTCTGCAGCTGCTTCTGTTTTCTCCAAAGAAGATGACTCTGGCTTTGCTGGTGCACCATCAGGGACATTTAATCCCGTGGCCAGACCAAACGAGATAGATAAGGAATGGCGGCTGCTATTTCCCACACCTGATGATCCCCGACTTATGGATCTCAAGGACATTCTTTGACTCGATTGTCTACCATCAAGGAGATTTTCTGGTTTGTTTTGGTCATCTGTTGCTTGATCTTGCTCTGCATTTACTTGCTGGAGGCATATTAGCTGACTGTATGCTCCATCGGGATCTTTTAGCAGTTCTGAGTGTGTACCTGACACAAAATTTGCCAAAATATTAGCTCTAGCTCCATTTGAGCCTGCACTCAGCTATATAAGTGAAGTTCCCATCGTTTAAACTGGATATTTATATCAGATCAACTGGGTAGGATTGGATTTCATTTGAGACATGCCATGCAAAAAAATTCATGCTTTAGTACCTCTCTCTACTATCTTTCCTTGATGAATGACAGCGATCATATCAGCGTTCCTGACGGTGCTCAGACGGTGTGCTACAATAACAGTGGTTCGATCAGCCATTATCCTGTCCAATGCCTCTTGTACTATCCTCTCTGATTCTGCATCTAGTGCGCTGGTGGCCTCGTCTAAAAGCAAAATCCTAGGATCTTTTAGAATTGCTCTGGCAATGGCAACTCTTTGCTTCTGTCCTCCAGAGAGCTGAGTACCGTGCTCACCGACCATTGTGTCCAGTCCCTTGATGCAAAGATGCAAAAAAGTTTAAACTCACAATTCTATTAATCTCACTCAGCTTAGAGGTAATTAATTAAACTAAACGTCTCTAGACCTTGGGCAATTTATCAATGAATTTAGCAGCGTTGGCTACTTCGGCAGCTGCTCTTATCTCTTCGATGGTCGCGTTCTCTTTTCCATATGCAATATTATCCTTAATGCTCAATGCAAACAACACCGGTTCCTGGCTCACGAGGCCGATCTTACCACGTATCCATCTAAGCTGAAATTCCTTTATATTTATGCCATCGATGAGCACTTCACCCGCTTGTGGATCATAAAACCTCTCTATAAGACTGATCACGGTGGATTTTCCGCTTCCACTTTGTCCAACCAAGGCGGCGGTTGTCCCACTTGGTACATAAAGAGAGAATCCGTTGAATATTAGCTCATCTGGTCTGGCTGGGTAGCCGAAGTAAACATCCTTAAGTTCTATGTCTCCATGAATTTCATCCAGCGTCTTGCCACGGGCGTCGCAAGAATCGATCTCGGGCTTCCTGTTGATGGTCTCAAACATCTTAAATGCTGCGGCTTGACCAGCAGCAAATGCGGACATGCATGGAGAAGCCTGTCCTAAGGACCTGAGAAGTAAGCCAAACCAATTCATTTATAATGGGTCTGCTCTGGCACAAACACAATAGAGCTGCTTACAATTGATTTATGTCTAATCTCTCTTTGATGTAAATATTCAATCTCTTGCATGGTTTTTAAAATAATCAATTATTAGCTTTTCCTTCCAAAAAATAACATGTATCTTTAACTCATCAATGTATACGAGCATTTAAAGTTGAATGAAGTCCAAAGTACAACTAACATTGAACCAGCTAAGACAGCGAAGATGACATTAAGTACTTGACCCCCGGTATATCCTTTTTCCAGAATCATCTTTCCTCCGAACCATATTGCCAATGAGTAACTGCAGAAGAGGATCATGAAGACTGTGCCAAGACCCAATCCAGCTGCCATGGCTTCGTGAACTCCCGATTTATACGCATTCTCAAGGAACTTGTTGTAAGTGGCTATCGCCAGCTTCTCCCCAGTAAACGATGCCACCTAATTGCACCAAGTGACAGCCATCATCTCAGAGACAAAATTATAAACCAATAGGCTCTATATATATTTAATGGACTTACGGTTCTAATTGATCCAACTGTTTGTTCAACAACATTTGCTGCTTTTGCATAAGCACTTTGTCCCCGTGATGCCATCTTGGCTATGATCAAGGACAAGAGGCCACCAGAAACCACTATGGGAGGAATGGATGAAAGCATGACTATAGTAAGCAGCCACCCTTTAGTAAATGCGATGACGAATCCTCCGATGAATGTTGACACGAGCTGTATGAACTTTCCTACCTGCAGAATCCAAAAGATGTAATAATATAAAACACAATCACTTCCTGTGTAGCGGGAAAGATATCCGTGCTTCCTTCTCCGCTAGTGTCTGGCTTCAAGCCGAAATGTTACCTTCTCGCCCATGGCATCTTGTATAAGAACGGTATCACCAGACATTCTTCCCACAACCTCTCCTGTATTTGTTTCCTTATCGAAAAAGGCAATGTCCTGTCTCAGTATGGTCTGCAGATACAATCCCCTTATCCGTGCGGCCTGTCTCTCTCCCGTGACCATCCAGAAAGTCACCTCTGACAAAACAATGCATTCCACAGTTCATTTCCGTTTGCTGACAAAAACTCCTGAATCTTTTATTTTATGGGCGTGAGATGTACTTACGAAGAAATGCCATCACACCAGTAAACACTGCTAGGTAGGTAAATTTCAGAGATACCTGAATTCAGAACATGAGTATCAGTAATAACGAAAGACCTGCTCCTTTTGAGTAACGAAACTTGGAATAGATAGTCCGCTAGGTATTTTTCACGCTTTTATTAGTGTCTAATTACTGTTAAGTACTCTGATGACTGGACTCTAGCTGCTAGCATAAGGTAATGAACAATATGCTTCAAAGACTGTTACCTTGGAAACAAGATGCACCAAATTTCTGTTGTTCTGGTTAGTTCCATATGAATCACTCAATTGCCCGAAAAGCACTGTCATGAAGGGCAGACCTAAGCCATTGCCAACAGCGCCTATTGTACCCACAAGCATCAAAATCACGTCGATGAAATCTGCGAACAAGAACAGCTTGTGAAATGGAACTGTATCAGTTTTCTCATCTTCTTTGTTCTTATTAGGTCTGTCCTTGGCCTCTGCATGATTTGTCGAATCAGTAACCACACGCATTTCTATATCCATGTTCGAGCTGCGCTCCATAGACATTATACCAGATAGAAGATCACTCTATATCGCCTGTCAACTTGTTCATCAAATATGTCCAGAAACTATTTTTGCTTCTGCAGAACAAAGCCAGCGACAGGAATCAATACTTTACAAGACAAGCCAGAAAAGGGGAACTTCGAATGCTTTAAAAGTACGCGTAAGTCATGTATCTAAATCAAGCTGCCAGACAAGATCCGACAGCCAAAACACAGAACGAATATACCAGTGGCATGTCAATTCAAATGATATAGTCAGTCAACAATCCAAAAGAATTATCTTTTAGTACCACAGGCACGTCCAAATAAATAAGGAGTGAAGAATGCTGGAGACACCAAATTTCCTTGCATTCGAGCATCCATATCTGCTTCTGCTTATGCAAAAATGTCGACCTTGAAAACCAGGCCACACGGAACGAATTGAAACAACGGTTGGCAAACAAAGGGAAGAAAATCATGGTAATTTCATTTCTTGTTTATCCAGAAACTTAAAAAGGAACACAAACTCACATCATCAACTGATTCGAAGTGGTTTCTTCATCTTCCTCCTTAAGCCAATACTCTTCCTCTTCCCTTGTAAAAGCTTTGAGCCAAACTCGAGGTTTAAGAAATGCTACTTCTAGAAATATTACAAAACAAGACAAGAGGTAGAATACAATATATCCAGGTACACTGACACTCTGATGTTATACATGCTATAAAATCACTAAAGAACCACTATGGCCAACCACAGATCAGACCATCATCGAGATCCCCATAACTTAACAGTATTACCAACATCGTTAGACTGGAATGAACCAAACCCAAGATTCCACAACAAAAATAACAAAACACAAGGAGGAATAAAAATAAACCAGAGACAGAGAGCTCGAAAAAATAGCTTTAAAATGCAAGTGGCAGCTGAGAAATTGTCCCCTACTTCATCGAATGCTTTAAGAAGTGCAAATTCAACGACAACTACTTTCCAAGCCCACTGAAAATACTTGAGGATTAAGCATCGTGGTGCCTTGCACCCGAAAGATCGAACCAGTCGGGGTCAGAATCATTGAGCGCTCTCTTTTGTCAACCGTATTTTTTTTTATGCATAGTTTTGTTTATATGAATGACATCCGGAGCACGTCTTTCGGTGAAAATCATCATATTATAAGGGATTTCCTATCAGCACAAGCAGACGACAACTGCAGAAAATATTTTTGGTTTTTCACCTGTCATTCCCAGTGACACGACATCATCACTACATTTATTAATGAATACTTTTCCTGAAAAACAACAACAAAAAAATATTTCCATCGCTTGTCTCTCTGTCTTCCTTTTTGGGCATCAAACCCTGTAGTGGGTAAGGGCAAAGCCCTTGAAAAAAAAAAAAATACGGACGACAGCTCTCGGTTTTTGAGTAGTACGAGGCCAAAGCTGGGTGAATCTTGACCATCTGTTCTCTATCAAATTATTATTATTCTTGAATAATTTGTTTATAAAATTCCTTAAAGAATTAGAAGGACGATGTCGCTTAGCACTATCATTCATAAATCAAAGGTTGGCGAGAATTTTAACGTGGGGCGGGACCATAGTATTAGAACTTTGTACCCGATGATTAGTTGCGTTCCGACTATACTAAGCTCAAAAAGGACTGCTGTGGCCTTAAAGCTAGCAGAAAGAATCAGGAAAAGGGAGAGGCACCATACGGAAAAAGGAAAAAGAAAAAAAAAAAAAAAAAAAAAGAGAAAAGGTAAAGCTTGTTGCAAGTGAGGATTTTGTTTTTTTCTTTTTGTTCCAGAATATGAAAGAAAGAGAATGTTATTTTTAAAAAATAAAAATTATGATGCACGAGAAAAGATTAGCCCTCACCAAACCTTTAATGGCAATATCATACCTACCTTATATGAATATATTCGTAACAGAGACTCTCCTTCTAAGCGTTGCTTTTAAGCATGTAATCTAAGATATATACTAAAACTGTCATTTTTCCTAGTTGCAAGAATAAGTTTCGTGTGCTTTCCCACAAACAGAAGTTGTCGCCACCTTAACGAAAGTAATATCTACCTAATTGGTAAGTTCAATGACGACTTTATTTTTCTTTGTCCTTATAAAACCTGTAATTTACATTGTCAAGAAAAGTTAATTGGCATTGAAACAATTTCTTAACCTTTTTCCGATACATTTCTGTTTTATATAAATCTATAAATTTACATAAAAGTAGTGCAGCTAGCCATCTCTCGGTCATTGGTGCCCATGGGCCATCCTAGACTTGGCACCCCTGAAGTAAATCATCGTGCCTACGGTCTAGCAACAAAATGCAATAATTTTTTTATTTAGAATGTCAAAAGTAAATTTGGAGAGTACATAGAAATCGTACATGATTGTAACAACTATGGCAGTTTTAGAAGATTGTGGATTTAAATGGCATAATTTTGGACAAAAAAAAATTCGCATAACTTATTTTTCTTTGAATTCTGATGGTAATTTCTTATTTATTGCTAGAGATATTAAACGATAATATAAATTTTCAATAGATTTCTTTTTGTTAGTTTGATTTAAATTTTTTTTTTTTTTTTTTAGAAAGTTAAAAGAGTTCACTTTGATTGCTGTTTTTCTTTGTTATTTTTATTTATTTATTCTCCTTTTGAACTTCTTTTTCAACTATCTTTGAGAGAGAATTAAGGTCATTCGTAAGAAAGTACGGGTGATACAAAGCATTTTATCTCTATATGTAGTTTTCTTAACATACCGTTGCATATATCGTGCAAGGATTATTGTTTTTTCAAAGATAATAAAGATTCAAGTTGCTAATTCTTTTATACTGTAATAGATATAATTTGTCAAAATTTTTCTCAAACGATTTCTTTGATTATTTATCGAGGATATTAATCCTGTGCAAGGTCTCGGTCAAGTGAACAAAAGATATAATATAAAAACAGAAAAGAGTGTCTACAATGACGAAGCAAATGAATCAATTCAATAGCTTATCAATAAATCAGAAAGAGTGGCACCTAGGCGATGAGAATGTCTGTTGTTTTTGGAGAGGAATAGTACCATCTTAGACTAGCCCCCTTCGCATGACCTAGAAAGGAAAAGAAATCCGTGCTATTAAGAGGCCTCTAAACTCCTCCCTCAGGACACTATTGCCTTGCCCATGGGGACATGGTAGCCCTAACTACTACCATTGGTCCATGGTTTGACCTCCTAACGAGAATTGAGGTTTGTACATGGGCGTCTCGCCTCTAAGACTTGCTTGTTCTGTATGGAGTGCCTTGTGGTTCCTCGAGTGCTAGCCACAGAAAGGAATGCCATCAACTAAGGTGCTATTGGCCACTAAACACTCGCTTCTCAGCCGCTTGTGCTCTGCATTTTAAGTTCGTTATCCTAATTGTCTCCTTTGCTCCACTGGAAGCCTGTCCCCTTCTTCTGTCTAATCTACTACCATACTATGGTCAAGAGCATACATGCATACACATAGATACATGCCAACTAGTGAGAATAAGAGAGCAAAAGGGGAAAAAAGGCAATTAGGATTATCAATTTTGTATACGTTCGGTTGGTAATGTTGATTTGGCCCCATTCGTATCAATCCGATTTAGAAAGAATATTTGAAAATTAATTACTTGAACATGAACAGTTACTTATGAATCGGGTCCTAACTTTTTAGGCGTCTTGTTAGGAACTTTGGAAGTCATATGGATTCTTAAACTTTGCCATAGCAAAAGAATAAAGAAGTAGGGAGACTTGGGAGCTTGTGCAGGTAGGTTATGCTTTGTCTAATATGGAAGCCAAAGACCCTTTTTCTTTTCTATAAAAGAAAAACCCGGGATTCAGTTAAATATGATGATGCAAGTTAGGTATACAGACACCTTGCAGGGTCAACCCAAACTTCGACTAGGGCACGTTGTTTGACCTTCCAAGTAAAGGATATGATTACTTCCACTTCTTCTTGTGGGGGAGTGCCTAAAATGATAGACCGCAATAGAACTTTTTCCAAACACATGAGCGATGCGCGAGGTGACCTTTTTCGGGGCATCAATTAAGCTTGTGGTTCACAGCTCATCGCGACAAGGCAATTCGAGGTATGACAAGGAAAAAAAAGGTCACACTCACAAATCGGTTCTACATCAACTCTTTTTGTAACGGGGAAAAGAGTAATTTATGGACAACAGTCAGTCAAGAACGATCAACTTGTGTTTGATCATCTAAATTTTTAATTGGGATATGATTGAATTGGCTTAAACTAAAAAAAGAATCACAAATGCACAAATAGAGATAACCTCAATTCAAGATTGTTGTACTATCTAAATCAAATCTTGAATAGCAAATGAACTCATTGTAACATCCCAAAGCCATAGGTTTGATTATGACAAGATATGTAAATGAATACCGGCAACATCAAACCAGGTAGATTAGCCAATAAATGATATTTTAGTAAGAGAGAGCCAACATGATTACTCATCTTTGTGATTTCAAAAAAAATGTAGTGATTCCTCTCTCTCATCACTTTGGTGAAGTTTCAACGTAAACCAGAAAATTACGGGTAAAAGAAACTTTGACTCTCTTAATGCTTTCGTTGGCTTTTGAGATGAATTAAAGATTTACGGATGAGAAGAAGTTTCGACTTTCTTGCCGCTTGCATGGAGCTTTGACATGAATAAGAAACAAAATGGAGGAAAAATGGAGGAGTCTGGAGCTTTAATATGAACTAGAGATAGGAGGAAAAGGAGAGTAAGGGTGTAGATTTTTTTAAAGAAATCTCATTGCCCCTCATTCGTGGAGAATTAGAAAAATCCTTTTCAAATTTGAATTTGTTCATTAAAAATATGGTTTTCTCTACTTCATTTTTATTTATTTATTTATTATTTTTCTCTACTTTAATTCTTTTTTTATTCCCTTCCATCGTTCCTTAATAATATTTTATTAAATAATGAATTATACTAATTTATCTAAAATACTAAAAATATGTAGTAAATACAAATCCTAAATCTATATAAAATATATATTATAGAGCAAAAAGAAATTCAAATATATATAAGAATAAATAGCTAAAAATGTTGTTATTTTTTCGTTTTTATTTCTTTTTATATTATAATTATAATATTTTTTATATTAAATTATTATTTTAATTTTCGTAATTTCAAATTTTTGTTATGTGAGAAAAATAATTTTTATTCTATGGATATAAGAAATTCTATCACTTTTAGCCGACTTCTTCCACGAGATATCTTTGTCCAAGTTAGATCCTTTTATATTTCACCTTATCTTATCTTACGTAGGGACCAAATACATAATGAGATAATTGTTATAATATCCAAACTTTTATCTTGATTATTAAATATAGCATAAGGTTAAATTAATAACAATAAAAAAATTCCCATTATAAATGCAAACAAGATTAAACTTCATGATTTTTCATAGTACGAAATATAAGATTAACAAGTATCGGCAATATCCACAATGATTCAAAGTTAGTGAAGTAGTTGAGGGCCAAATTTGACTTTTGCCATTTTGCCGTCACACTTACCGTTCAAAGATCTCAGTCATATTATGCCAAAAAAAAGAAGAAGAAGATTTAGGTCGAGTAAATACAAGTAATAGATGAAAGAGGTAATGGTTCTATAAAAAGAAAATAGGAGAACATTATTTTCTTTTTAGTTATAGATATTTGATAGACCAATCAAGCGTTCTCACCTCACCAAAAGAGGAAAAAAGAGCCCACGTTGCATTGCCCCTTGTGGATTCTGACATATCAAAACAAAAGTCAGAAACTACTAATAATTTGTCGTAAACCATAAATTTTTAAAGAAGTGCATCACATAATAATTTATAATAATTTTTTAGTTGATTTTTTGTGATTTAGGGTAAACTATTATTCTCACTGTAATTCCTGAAGGAGTGGACCCTCCACCAATTACTATTTAAGAAGCCATACAGCTTAAATCAATCGTCCAAAATAGACAACTAGAGATGCTCATGACCACTCCTTTTTAATCCTTGTAAAAGTGGAAGCACCTTTGAAGTCCGCCCAAAGTTGCTCAGGGCTTATCGGATATGACATTAGCGCGTTGACTTGTATAGGAGGCCTGCTTAGCTCAATAATTAGCATTTTTAATTGGACGAATGATAATGCTTAGTGGGCATTTTAACTGGACGAATAACTGTTGCTAACCATCTCTGTTCACTTGCACATGTCCTTGCCGAAAATCAAGAGCTTAATTGGCATTTTAACTCTTTTACATTACAGGCAGGAAAGCTTAGCTCGATAAGACTGTCCTTTCGTTGTGTAGTTTTGCTGATTTGCTGCGAAGTTACTAGATATACTTCAGAAGATGTTATGCTATTTAATCAGCTTTTGGCTTGGCCAAAGCACCGCATGCAGACCGAAGGTTTCCTGTGCTAGATTGGCAGCGATAAGTCATGTTAAAGATGTCTCCTTGTCGATTACTATCTGCTGTCTTATGCAGTGAATCAGAGTGACAAGCTGAAAGAAATTGGAAAGAGTGGGGAGGAGGACATGTTAGGGATATGCGATCAGTTCAGCAAGCTTGATTGCGACAACTTCGGAAGGATTACACTCCCTCTCTTGCACAATCGCGTGCGATGATGAAAATGAAGCAAAGATTTCATTTGACATCGAATAGACGCTTGATACTTGCTCTGTTCTGCAAGATGCGCGGGGGATGAAAATGCAAAAGATTACTGAACACCGTCATTTGTAAGATCAATAGAATCTGCAAATGAGGTTGCCTTGAGGGCATGAAGAAATTCTTGTGCTAAAGCCGTACAAATGCATTAAGTATCCATATGCATTGGTTCTCTAGATGAAAGACAATGACAAGAAATGGAAGGAGCGCATCTTAAATTTTGCCAATGACGATTGAACAATCATGCATGTTAAGCCATGTGAGTAGTGACTATCTCCTGTATTGTCCCCTGCGCCCTGATGATCTTTCGTTGCTTCGTGGAGGGGCTAAAGAATGTTCAAAATATTTTCACAACTCTTTCCATCATGCAAAACACAATCGCAGATTTGACGTTGCTGAACATATTTTTACAATTGTTGTTACTTTATATAGGACATATAACACAAACATGCCGTCACTGATATCCTTATTTTTATACTTGCCATCCGCCACAATATTTTAGATGCACTTCTGGCTTTCTTTCTCATCACCTTGCAGGTAATTTTCATGATGAAACCCGCAAGAAAAACTGGGATGGCCACCTGCTACATGGGAAAGTAGGACATAAACATAGCAGGTAGCACAAAACATAATTAGGATGATGCCGCGCTCGTGTTCAGAGCAACCAAGGATGCATAGTGACCATCTTTGATATTGATCAGAGAGTCATGCTTGCCTTTCTCGACAATCGCTCCATTTTTTAGCACAGCGATCACGTCTGCGTTTTTTATTGTTGATAACCTATGCGCCACTATAACTGTTGTTCTATTGACCATGACTTTGTCTAATGCATCTTGAACAACTCTTTCAGATTCAGCATCCAGTGCACTAGTAGCCTCGTCAAGAAGAAGTATCTTTGGATCTTTCACTATAGCACGTGCAATGGCCACCCGCTGCTTCTGCCCACCGGATAACTGGATTCCACGCTCGCCTACTAATGTGTCATAACCCTGCAGAGTCATTGTGATGTCGGTAAATTATGATTGTCCTGCGTACTTATTGCTTACTTAACCGGCATATATCTATCTTAAACTAGGGGTGAGATAAACTTTACCTGTTGCAAACTGCTGACAAAATTATGGGCATTTGCCGACTCTGATGCAGACAATATCTCTGCTTCCGTTGCCTCTCCATCCTTTCCATAGGCTATATTGGCACGGATCGTGTCATTGAACAGAGCTGGTTCTTGGCTCACAAGGCCCATCTGCTGTCTAAACCACTTTAACTGTAGCCTCTGAATTTCAATCCCATCAAGTGTGATGTGGCCAGAATCGGGGTCATAAAAACGTTGCAAAAGAGCTATTACAGTTGATTTACCACTCCCGCTCTCTCCTACTAAAGCAATAGTCTGAAAAAGCAAAAATCACAGTCCATATGGGCATGTTTTAATATCAGCATGTATTTAGCGCATAGTAATAGGCTGGAACTTAGATAAGAACAGAAAAAGATCTTTGAAAGGAAAAGTGAACAGGTTTATCATAAGGCTATACTTTGCCGGAATGAATGGTCAAGCTGAGATCTTTGAAAATCTGTATATCCGGGCGAGAAGGATACTTGAAGCTGATTTGACGAAGCTCTATTTCTCCCTTCACGTTTTCTAGGGTTACCCCGGACTCATCATGGGGGTCTATTTTCAATTTTCTGTCGATGATTTTGAAAACTGAGGCAGTTGCGCTCCTGGCTTTGGTGGAGTCCTGAGTGAGGGAACTTGTCTGGGTAATTGCAGTGGCTGCCATGGTCAGGGCAAAAAACACCTGCAAAGCATAAATAGATAAATTATCAAATGAGATGCAGAGATTAAAATTGTCCTTTACTTAATAATTTGGCTCAATGAACTCGTTAGTGTTTCAGGGAAACAGAAAAAACAGGAAAAGGTAGTCTTACGCGGAAAACTTCTGAAAATGTTATCTTGCCATCCTGGACAAGTCGAGCTCCAGCGTAGAAGCAAGTGCCATAGACTGCAAAAAGTATGAAGACCGATAGCCCAAACCCGACTCCACTAATCAGCCCTAGTCTTATTCCGGCTTTTATTGGCCCATCGCATTTCCTGGCATAAAGTTGCATGATCTTTTCTTCAGAACAGAAAGAAGCAACTGTCCTGATGCTTCCAACTGCATCAGTAGCTACTTGACTAGCTTCCTGGTACATCATCTGTGAACAGAGAGACTTTGATTAACACCGCCGATATCGAAATATCTATGCAGTTATGGCAATTTTTAGCTGTTGCATCTCTTAAACACTCAAGTGGACAGTGGTTAGGCATGCTAAGTTACTAGGACCGTAATAAATGGCAAATAAGGAATGTGTACCTTGGCATCTGCGCTGAATCCTTTAATGAATTTTACTTGGACGAATCCGTTAACAAATATCAGAGGGAGCAACGCAAGGATGATGAACGCCAATTGCCAGCTAGTCACAAAAGCAATGACCAAACCAGCAACTGCAGAGGCACTATTTTGAACGAGCTGGGCTACTGCATCCCCAACTAGGGCCCGCACTGTTGCTGCATCTGCTGATAACCTTGCGCCAATGGCACCGCTGGAGTGCTCCGGCTCATCGAACCAACCCACCTCCATGTGCACCACCTTCTCAAAACACATTGATCTTATCCGCTGGATCAATCTGCAACCTGCTATTGAGAAGAAGTACGTCCTTGCTGGGTATGCTACTAATGACACCAGGCCGAGAGTCACGAACATCAATGCCCAAAACTTCGAATCTTTTCTTAGTTTATGAGGTTCTTCATAAAATGTCTTGACAACACCAGATATTATTACACCAAAAATGGGGAATACAGCACCCGCAATGATTGCAAAAACAGATCCTATTAGTAGCATGGGAACTTCTGGCTTGTTAAGATATGCGAGACGACGGATTGAAGCTTCCGAAGCTGTTTCTGTTTTCTCCAAGGAAGAGGACTCTAGATTTGCGGGTGCACCATCAAGGATATTTAACCCTGTGGGCAGACCTAACGAGAGAGATAAGGAATGGCGGCTGCTATTTCCCCCACCTGATGATCCCCGACTTATGGATCTTAAGAAGGACATTCTTTGACTCGATTGTCTACCATCGAGGAGATTTTGTGGTTTATTTTGATCATCTGTCGCTTGGTCTTGCTCTCTGTTTACTTGCTGGAGGCGTATTAGCTGACCATATGGTCCATCGGGATCCTTTAGCAGTTCCGAGTGTGTACCTGATCAAATTTGTGAAAATATTAGCTCTTGCTCGGCAGATTTTCGAGCTTGCACTTAGTTATATATGTGAAGTTCCCAACGTTCAGACAGGATTTTATATCAGGTCAACTAGATAAAATTGGCTTTCATTTGAGACATGTTAGGACTAAAAATTCATGCTTTAGTACCTCTCTCCACTATCTTTCCTTGGTGAATGACCGCGATCAGATCGGCATTCCTGACGGTGCTCAAACGGTGTGCTACAATGACAGTGGTTCGATTAGCCATTACCCTGTCCAATGCCTCTTGTACTATCCTCTCTGATTCTGCATCAAGTGCGCTTGTGGCCTCGTCTAAAAGCAAAATCCTAGGATCTTTTAGAATTGCTCTCGCAATGGCAACTCTTTGCTTCTGTCCTCCGGAGAGTTGAGTACCGTGCTCACCGACCATTGTGTTCAGTCCCTTGATGCAAAGATGACAAAAAGTTGAGACTCACAATTCAATGAATCTCGTTTAGCTTATAGGTAAATTGATCAAACTAAATATCTGTAGACCTTGGGCAATTTATCAATGAATTTAGCAGCATTGGCTACTTCTGCTGCGGCTCTTATCTCTTCGACGGTTGCATTCTCTTTTCCATACGCAATATTATCCTTGATGCTCGATGCAAATAACACGGGTTCCTGGCTTACGAGGCCGATCTTGCTCCGTATCCATTTAAGCTGAAATTCCTTCAGATTTATGCCATCGATGAGCACTTCACCTGCTTGTGGATCATAAAACCTCTCTATAAGACTGATCACGGTGGATTTTCCGCTTCCACTTTGTCCAACCAAGGCCGCAGTTGTGCCGCTTGGTATGTAAAGAGAGAATTTATTGAATATCAGCTCATCTGGTCTGGCTGGGTAGCTGAAGTAAACATCCTTAAGCTCTATGTCTCCATGAATTTCGTCCAATGTCTTGCCACATGTGTCGGAAGAATTGATCTGGGGCTTCCTGTTGATGGTCTCAAACATCTTACATGCTGCGGCTTGACCAGCAGCAAATGCAGTCATGCAGGGAGAAGCCTGTCCTAAGGACCTGGGAAGAAAGCCATACCATTTATTTATTATGAGTCTGCTGCAGCACAAACACAAAAATGCTATACGTTGATTTATGTCTAATCTCTCTGATGTAAACATCCTATTGCTTGCATGGTTTGTAAAATAATCAATTATTAGCTATAGCTCATCAATGTGTTCAAAGTTGAATGAAGTCCAAAGTGCAACTAACATTGAACCAGTTAAGACAGCGACGATGACATTGAGCACTTGACCCCCGGTATATCCTTTTTCCAGAATCATCTTTCCTCCGAACCATATTGCCAGTGCATAACTGCAGAAGATAATCAAAAAGGCTGTACCAAGACCGAATCCAGCAGCCATGCCTTCGTGAACTCCTGATTTGTATGCATCCACAAGGAACTTGTCGTAAGTTGCTATAGCCTGCTTCTCCCCAGTGAATGACGCTACCTAATTGCACCAAGTGACTGCCATCATCTCAGAGTCAAAATTTTGAATCAAAAGGTTCTTTATATTCGATAGACTCACAGTTCTAATTGACCCAATTGTTTGTTCGACAACATTTGCCGCTTTTGCATAAGCGCTTTGTCCCCGTGATGCCATCTTGCCTATGATCAGGGACATGAGGGCACCAGAAACCACAAGGGCAGGAATGGATGATATCATGACTAAAGTAAGCAACCACCCTTTAGTAAATGCGATGATGAATCCCCCGATGAACGTCGACACGAGCTGTATGAACTTTCCTACCTGCATAAGTCACAGAGATGTAATAATGTAAGACACCATCCCTTCCTGTGTAGCAGAAAAAAGTTTTCTGTGCTTCCTTCTCCACTAGTTCTGGCTTCCAACTCGAAATGTTACCTTCTCACCCATGGCATCTTGAATAAGAACGGTATCACCAGACATTCTTCCCACAACCTCTCCCGTGGTTGTTTCCTTATCGAAAAAGGCAATGTCCTGTCTCAGTATCGTCCGTAGATACAGTCCCCTTATCCGAGCGGCCTGTCTCTCTCCCGTGACCATCCAGAAAGTTACCTCTGGCAAAACAAGCGATTCCACGGTTCATTCCCACTTGCCGACAAAACTCCAGGATTTTTCTTTTTTGAGGAGAGATATACTTACGAAGAAATGCCGCCGCACCAGTGAACACTGCCAGGTAGATAAACTTCAGAGATATCTGGATTGACAAAGTTATGAGTGTGCCATGTCAGTTAGAAGGATAGACTGCTCCGTATGAGTAACGACACCTAGAAGAGATAACCCAGTACCTTTTTTTCATGCTTTTATAATACCTTATTCATGTTTAAGTACTTTAATGACTTGAACTTTTAGCGCCTAGCCTCAGAAAATAGTTACCTTGGAAACGAGGTGCACCACATTTTTGTTGTGCTGGTTAGTTCCGAATGAATCAATCAATTGCCCGAGAAGTACTGTCATGAGGGGCATACCTAAGCCATTGCCAACAGCACCCATCGTACCCACGAGCATCAAAAACATGTCGGTGAAGTCTGCGAACAAGAACAGCTTGGGAAAGAGAACTGAATTAGTTTTCTCATCGTCTTCACTCTTTACAGGACTGTCCTCCGCCTCCGCATGACTCGTTGGATTAGTAGCTACTCGCATTTCTACATCCACGTTTGAGCTGCTCTGTGCAGACATCATACCAGGCAGACTACCACCATATATTCCTCGTCAACTAGTTCATCGAGTTTGTCCAGAAACTATCTTGCATCTGTAGAAGAAAGTCAGCTACCGGAATCAATACTTTACAAGGCAAGCCAGAAAAGTAGAACGTTCGAATGAAAAATACTCGTATGTCAGCCAACAATCAAAAAGAAGCATCCTGAAATACCGCAACCACATCCTAGTTAATAAGAATTAAAGAATCCTGGAGACAACAGATTTCCTTGCATTTGAGCATACACATCTCTGATCTTCTTCTGCTTACGCACAGATGTCAACCGGGAAAGCTAGGCCGAACGGAACGAATTAAAAAAGGATCACCAACTAATTCGGAGTGGTTTCTTCATCTTCCTCCTTAAACCAATACTCTTCCTTCTCCCATGTAAAAGCCTCTAACCAAACTCGAAATTCAAGAAATGCAACTTCAAGAAACATAACAAAACAAGACGAGGTTGAATATAATATATCAAGAATCTTTAAATCTCTGATCTTACACATGTTATAAAATGCCAAAACGAACCTAATGACCAATCGCATATGGCTTGATCTGATCGACCATCATTAATTACCCCCTAGTTTAACGCTATAATCAACATCATCAGACTGAAATGAACTATGCCCAAGATGCCATTTTCTTTCCACAACAAAGAGAAAAAGCGGGAAAAAGTAACTATAAAAAATTTCAGTGTGATACCTTTACTAACCAGAGAGCTCAAAAGGGTACCTTTAAATGCAGGCAGTAGCTAAGAAATCGTCCCCTACTTCAGGTAATGCTTTGAGAATTGCAATTCGAGGACCACCACATTATAAGCCCACTGAAAATGGCTTGAGGGTCAAGCATCTTGTGCCTTATATCCGAAAGATTGATCAGTCGTTTTCTGGTCACAATCACTGGACTCTCTTTTGTCAACCATAATTGTTTGTGTACTTTTAGTTTATATAAACACCATGTGTGGCATGTTATTGAGGGGGAGAAGCACAAAAACATGGCTACTTTCTAGTTGCTTGTCTTTTGCGTCTTCTTTTTAGGCATCGAAATGTGTAGTGGGTGACAAAGCCTTTTAAAAAAGACCAGTAACATCTTAGGATTTGACTCGACCCAACGTACGACTGAATGATTCGTCGTTCTGGCAATTAGCAATAATTTTCGATATCTAAATGGCGTTAGGCCAAAGCTGGGTTGATCTGGACTCTCTGTCCTCTATTAAGTTATTATTCTTGAATAGTTTTTTAAAAAGTTTTTTAAAGAATTAGAGTCCCAATGTATAGGTTAACGGTAGGTGAGAGATTTTAACGTGAGGCGGGACTATAGTATCTGAATTTTACATGATGATCGGTCATGTTATTTATGACAATTTTATCCTCAGATGAAATTGATAACAACTTTTAAACGTGAACCCATGAAGATGATGATGATAGGGTGCTAAAGAGGACAATCACGGCATAGAAATCAGCAGAAAGGATCAGTAAATAAAGAGGCACCATACGAAAAAAAAAAGAAAAAAAAAAGAGAAGCCGACTAATTCAATCTTAAATTTATTACACAAACACTACTTTAATTTTGAACTTTTTAATTTTGTCAATGTAGCGAAAATTTTTAGTATTATAGTGAGACAATATTGAAATTTTGCACGTTCTTACTTTTTACCAAAAAAAAAATTGAAATTTTGCATAAATATTTATAGCTATATTGAGAAAATTATAAAGTTTGGGATTAAATAAATATCCATATGGTATGTTTAGAATTGATTGAATAGTTATTTGAGTAAAGGTAAAGGTTGTTGCAAGTGAGGTTCCTTTTCTCACGGAAAAGCAAAAGTTATTACTTTAAAATAATTATTAATGAACAAGAAAAGATTAATAATCTCGAGCCTTTCGTAGCAAAAATATAAATGTCATGTCGGACGGTGTCTTTCAAGTGCTTTTAAAAGTGTGGCTTAGGATTGTACAACTGGACTGGTTTCCTCTTTGTTGCAAGAAAATGTTTTGTGCGCTTGCCCATAAAAGTAGTTGCCACCTAAGCAAACGCAATAACCTACTTGATTGCTAAGTTAAACACTGCCTTTATTTTCTATCAAATCCATAATTTAAATTGTCAAAAGTAGCTAATTAGCATTAAAGAAAATTTTTAACCTTTAATGATGCATCTCTGTTTTGTGCCTTCCAAATCTATAGATATGTAGAAATATATTAATGTAATGCACATAGCCATCTCTCAATCGTTTGGAAAAAAAATATAGAATAAGGTCTTTTAAAATGTCTTATAGGAATTTTGTATAGTACATACAACTTGTACCCAAGTGTAACTTTTAAATGTTTAATATCATCATTAGAAGATCGTGGAATTAAATGGCATAATTCAGTTTCTTTTGATAGTAATTCCTAATTTACTTCCTATTAAGGACATAATATAATTTATTTTTTCAATAGCTTCCATTTTCTTAGTTTGATTTATATTTTTTAAAATGTTACAAGACTTTGCTGTTGTTTTTCTTTGTTATTCTTTTACTTTCCTTTTCAACTATCTTTGAGATTCAATGAAGGCTATTAATAATAAAGTGCATATTACATAAAGCATTCTATCTCTTTATGAAGTTTCTTTAATATAATGTTCCATATATCGTACAAGGATTATCATAGGAGAATAGAAATTAAAAGTTACTCGCTTTTTATACTATAATTCATATAATTAGTCAAAAATGTTCTCAAACAACATTCTCTTTGATTAAAAGTTACTAGCCGTGCATGTCGTAATTCTGTGCAAAGCACGCTGTTCAATGATCCATCAAAAAAGTGCTAAATTAAGCTCAAAGTGTATATATATGCACATACATACCAGCCGGTGAGAACAAAGGAGAAAAAGGTAAAAACATGGTGACGTCTAGAATTATGAATTCCCATACTTTCGATTGGCACATTGATTTGGCTTAGTGGCATCAATTCAACTCAATTTAGGTGAGCCAAATCCTTAAAAGGAGTGCTCAAATGATAAATTATTCAAAAGATGAATTATTCTATAATTTTACCATAACAAAAGTATAAAGTAGGGAGACTTGGGAGCTTGAGCAGATGGATTATTATTTGTTTAATGGAACCCAAAAGCCAGTTTTATAGAAAAAGGAAACCCTGGCACTGAGGTAAAAATGGATACGCAAGTTAGAAATCCAGAACCCCTTGCAGGCTCAACCTAAAGTTAGAAAGAGCTTTATCTTATCTTTTGACCTTCGAACAAAAAGATGCCATGGTTACTTTCGCTTCTTGCTGTAGCGTGTGCTAGAGTGATTAGTGGCCAAAGCATTATGCTGCTGTGCACTGCATGGAGGCTTTTCCTTTTGGGGGGCCTTCTTTTCTTCTTCCTCATCGGGCTTACAATGATTGCGACATGACATGACATGACATGATAATGCAACGTCATGTCAAGTTGGCAGCTCTCCAGCAACTCATCGTGTATGACTGAAAAAAAAAATAAAAAAGCATCATTTATCGACAAAAACCAGCGAAGACCGACTCGTTAATGTTAAATTAAAAACAATAAAAAAAGGCGAAAAAAATGTTTCTTTCTTTCTTTTTTTTGGTAATAAGTAAATGCTAATGAGATTAATTTCGCAGTTTTCTAAAGTATAGAAAATAAGATTAACAAGAAGCGGCTATGTCTATAATCAATTTGTAGTCGAGGGATAATTTGACTTTTGCCATTTTGTGATCCAAAGATTTTGGTTATATTATGCGAGAATTGTTGTAAGTGGAGCAAATATAGCAGATAGATCGAGTAGGGAATAGTTATTTCGCGAGAAAGTCGGTGAGAATCATTTAAATTGCTAACTAACCCACTAAGGTTCGACGTTTATTGAGAAATAAACTTCACTAGAAAATATTTTCGAAGAAATTTATGTTCAAGGAAACTATGTATGGTAGGGTTTTGGAAATAATACCGCAGTCACTCTTCTGTGTCTGTTAAAGAAAATTATGAAAAACACCTTTTTCTAAAAAGCTAAAGTATAAAACATTAAATCAGGAAAAATAAAATAAAACACCGATACCGAAATCCGACACTAACCCAGAACCCCGATTCGGGTTTGCAACCCAGTCGGAGAACACAGTTATGGAGAAGTGAGAAAGCAGAGCACAGGAAGGCACGTGAACTGTCACACCCCAAAACCACAAAGAATGGGAATGATACGGCCGTCCTTCTTTACAAAGAACGCAGCCTCAAACACAACCAACAAACTAATATTAACTTATATATATCTCAAACCATATATATATCAGATAAACCAACAAATTGGTTGCAACATCAAGAATTTCTATAATCCACCAAAAGAAAGAAATATACGTTTAAAACTTAGACGATCCAACTACTAGTAAGTATTATTTGCACCACTTCCTTGAACCATACCAAAAACAAAATAGAACTCCCCAAAAGTTCCCACCGACTACGCACTCGCTCTATTCGCCGCTAGTTGAGGAACCTGAAAATATTAAAGGAGGAGTGGGATGAGCAACCATAGCTTAGTGAGTAGTATATATCTTCTAAGTAGATCGAACAACCACTATGCACGTATACAAAGCAATATCAAACTTCATAACGCCAACTCAATATATAAAATAAGTATTGAATCTTATAAGAGTTATTTCTTATCATCAAAGATTTATAGTAATAGGGAAAACTCATTTGAATTGCCATCAAAAGTCAAGTATCAATGGTCGAATCCATTGAATAATCTCCATCAAAAACACATGTCAATGGTCTATCCATTGATCAATCTTTTGCTCAATAACTAACCATGGTCACGACATAATGCCTTGTGACAAGGCGACCAAGATTCTCCCCTTGGTAAGGTCTCCACCTACAAAGCCCAGAAGGATGTCCTAAACCTGGTATGCATACCCCAAAAACCCATCACTGGATTCACAGTCATATTGAGCATAAATAACCATTCTTCAATACCAGAAATCCAATCCAAAAATCAATATCTCAAACCAAACAAATAACATTTTTTGCAACATAGCCCATCATCCATTTCATATCCGTTTCTCAAATCATTATAAACCTTTTCATAAATTAATCGCAAAGCAATTTCATATATGTTTTTCCACAAACCTTGTATAATGTGCTTTTCAAAGATTCACAATCAATCAAAGGGTAGCAATTGCTCGATCTGGCTTTTATGCAATAAAAATGCTCTTCTCAATTCAGTATATATACACATATATACTTCAAGACATGATTTTATAAAACCAAAAAAAATATAGTACCACTCACCTCGTCGTCGATAATCAAACAACGAACGATACTCGTATCGTCGAATTCAAGGTCCTATCAAATAACCGAGAAAAATGTTAAAATCTAATAAAACTCTGTCTCTACTTGAAACAACTAAATTACGCCTTAACTCTAACAAAAGGACTTCTACGCGCTAACAAATCGCATAACCAAAGCGATTGTTCAAGCCATTCGCAACACGAAATTTAAGTGCAAAACTTGATTGCCCTTAACTTTCTCTTCCGAACTCCGATCCGAACGTACTTATATTCAATAAAGAGCTCTTGAAACATATCACAAGAATCCCAACTTGGCCATCCTAAAATCAAGCCGAAAAATGGCAAAATACGGGCCCAAAGCTGCTGGACGCGTACTGTTCACTGCGCGCGGGAAACTTTGAAATTTTGTTTCGGACAAACCATAAGCTCAAATCACAATCCGTAAAATCCCACGGCTCCACAACACCCTAAATTACCATTCTTGCAAAAATACACGGCTCAACGACTCCAAAATTAGATTTCGCCGCTCAGTTTTCCAAAAATTTCGAATTTAAGTGCTAAATCCAAAAATTACTTCAATCGGACGAACGAGGGCTTGATCTCTTACCGAGTGCTGTGTTATGGAGTCGAGTCGGCTTGGCGAGGCATCCGAGACGTGCACGTGTCAAGATTCCTTTCCTTTCTTCCCCCTTTTTCTCCTTCTTCTTCTTTTCTTTCTTTTCTTTTTGGTTGAGGGAACTCTCAGCTTCTATTTAGCCGAGCCCTCTCCCCTCTCCTTTTTGCTTTGCTGACTTTTCAATTTCTTTTTCAGTTTCTTTTTTTGGGGCCCACTAACATAATATTACATTATTGCATAATATTACATGAACCAGAAGAGCTCTAAGGACAGGAAGGAGAGCTCTCGGTTCACTTTCCGAATTAAGGAGCACCAGACGCGTAAGTGAACTTGAGTTTAACGCTGAGGAGCCCGGTCAGCATGAAAAAGGGTCGAGCTGGATCGATTTCATGCGCGCACGTAAATGGCGGTTGGCAAGTTACGTTCCGTCCTTTCTCTAACGTGTAACCATGGAAAGAGCACAGGCCTTCGTTGTTACAAATTGATTTCTTTGACCTCATTTGCGTCCACGTTATGAAAGGAGAGTCCTTCCAGTTTCGGCTTGGAGAAATGAAATGCTTTGTCTGCTCAAGTTATGTGTTCGTATTGTCTCGGGACCACCTGTACTGTTCTTACATGATCATCTTATACTGTGTTAGCTTGAGTTTTACAGCTACAGCAATAAAAGTTACATTCATTGACTGATTTCTTTTTCTTTTTTCTTTTTTTCAAATTGTTAGCACAAAATTTTTTGCCAATGACCACAATCATGCCTGTGAAGCCATATTCTCGTGCTGTAGGCGACTCTCTCCATAATTTTACAGGAGCTCCAGTGATCTTTCGTTGCTTCCAAAGTGGCTAAGGAATGTCTCACTTTTGAGTTCAACTGGAAAGAACTAGCAATGAAGAAGAATGGGCAAGTTAGCTGTGTTTGGATCAAGGGTTCGGACAGTCACATAAACATTTCTCTACAGTCCAATTCATCTACACAGATTCACCGTTTTACCCCGAATCTAAGAGAGTTTAGAGACTTATGGTTTGGTTTTGAACTGGTTCTACTTGGGAATCCGGCCTCAACCTAGGAACATGACTAGGCAAATTCTTGGGTAGAATGGGCGATCGCTACGGCGTAAAATCTGGAATCAAATTGGTCAAGACTGGTTCCTCAATTTTTTTTTTCCAGGACCAAATGTGAATCGGTTTGGAACTGATCGGATAAGACAGGTTCGGGTCAGCTCCCGCATTAAACCGACCCAATTGCTTACTTCTTCTAACAACAATCATATAAGCTGTTCCTGAAACTAATCATGATAATCTCGTCATTAAATCAGGTGACCATGTGATGAATGGATGTATTCCATTCCTTCGTCTTGGAAAAAAGCATGATGCTTAGATTCAGTAGCACGAGGAAAAGATGGCACCACAATAGTAGATGAAGATGTCTCACGTTAATCTCGTGCAGCGATTGGGTCATGGAACGACAAGGATTGGCACTTGGAGTTATATGACAAATAACATCCAGAACAGGGATTGAAGAAAGTGCTTCAAGAGGTGGTATCATGATGGAAGATGATGTCGCGGACGGTGAGGCATTCAATGATTCACCAAATTTGTCAAAACCACGTGGAATTTTTATGCGTTTGATCGACCCCATATGGTGATGCGACAGCTCATCTGGTCTGCAAACCAATTTGAAGAAGTAGAGATGTCATTAGTATTTCATACAGAAGCGCACAAATTTCCAGGATCCTTGAAAGAAAATGTCATTTCATCAAACAGCACAGGCTGTAATGTGTCTACTCGTCCGGTGAGAGGATGGTAAAACTTATTAGCCATATACTTACGCCTCTAGCCCATAAAAACACGAGGCAATGACCGTGGATTCAGCTTTGTTTTGAAGTAGTCCCTCAAATATGGAAAGCAATTATGGCCAAAAAACTCGAAACGAACTATAATCTGGTTGTTGGTTGAAGAGCTTCTCAAAAGGCGTTGTTATATCTAATGTTCCTGGAGTTAGTTGATCGACCACCCTGCAGTAGCAAGTGCCTCGGCCCAAAAGCGCTTAGGACAGAAGTTCGAAACATCATACTTAATCCAAGTTCTGTAATATTTCAATGTTTGCACTCTGTTAAGCCATTCTGTTCAGGCGTTTTTGGACAAGCTTTCACGTGTTGAATGACATCTCTAAAATGATTATTAAACTCATCCCTTGGCTTTCCTTCATCTGACTGAGAAACTTTCATTGTTTTTTTAAACTGACTTTTGGATGAATTAATCGAAGCATGCTAGAAAAATCAGACTTTCGCCGCTAGGGAAGAACCCAAGTTGATCTAGTGCGCTCAGTCAATGAGATTAGATAATACTTGAATTTCTGATTAGAAAGCACTGGAGATGATCCCCAGAGACATCAGCGAATTTAGCAAAAGGCTCATTGCTAAATTCCTTAGTTAAGATAAAAGGCAAACGACAAGACTTGGCCATTTGGCAACCACTAAAAATGCCTCCTCTTTATTCCTATTATTGACTGATACTAATGTATCATTCTTCAGAAATTCTAAAATCTGATCATGAGGTGCTGTCACTCGTGTGCTTTTCAATAGCAGCAAGATCGTCACAAATCCCTTTGAAATGCTGCTATACTCATTCGTAGTATAAGTGCCTTTCTTGTGCATATTGAGGTTGTTGATTTGATAATATTCACGTTCTTGAGATTTTCTTGCAAAGGAGTTGATTGCGGTATTCCGTACCTCAGCGGCAGTCTCAAGCCCGACAACCATGCCAAGAACACCTTCAGACAATGTTCCTGTGATCCATCCATGCAGGAGACAATTAGACCGTTTCCATGTGTACTCCGGATTGGCAATTGAGACTTTGATTTCATAAACTGGTGCAGGATAATCTCCCGTGATAAATCCCAGCATATTTTGGGTTTCAATGAGCCCATAATTTGGGTCTTCCGAAGTCCAAAATTTGAGTGTTTGGCTTAAATGTCACAAAGTTTGCAACATTCAAGGTCAATAAATAAGGGTTACTGATTGGAGGTTGAGCTTGCCATTGCAGATAGATTCCAGAGAAATGGAGGCTCTAGTACCATGAATGATGAAGAAAGGCTTGGAAATAAATAGCCAACTTTCTCTTAATCTGAGAGCGCCCTGTTTTATGTAAACTATGTTTACAACCTCGAAAATATAAGATAACAATATGAATATTATATGCATTGCAAGTAACGACTCTAACTAAGCTTTAAACAAAACAGAGAACAATTACAATAATCTACAAATCCCTGTAATCTTGAGTCATTTCTTCCAACAGCATTATATCATCATTTAAATGCAATCTGTGGAAGCAATTACACACCGAACCATGTCTGTGCTGGTTTTGTTGAGGCGTTATTAAGAAAAAGATAGATTAGTGAAGTTCAGTACAAAAAGTTGTTCTCTTCCTTAAGAAACTCAGCCAGCATAACTTTGGCCTTCTTTATTTTCTTTTCACTCGAAAGCATCAACGAAAAGGCGTGGAAATGTCTCTGTAACTGATAAGACCTCCTTAATGTGATCTCTGTGTATCTTATCAGCTAGATAATATAAATCACATTCTGCGAAAACTTTTTGTAATCCTATTTTGACAAACAAAAGATAGTAATATTTACTTTCCTCCTTACTTCAGTCCTATCCTTGGATAAATCTTTTGTTTGTTCCTTCAGCCTTGAAAGCTAAAGATGGCCATGACAAACCATCAAATTGAAGCCTTCACCCACCACATATAACTTCAGGAAACTTAAATCCACTCCTTTTAATTGCTAAACTTAAACAGACATATTCATCACAGTTTTGATGTTGCTGAACATATTCTTACAATTCTTTTCCCCTTAGATGGGACATATAACAAAACTATGCCATAACGAATATGCATCTTTTTATAGTGGCATCTCCTGTTACATGGGAAAGTAGGACATAACCAAAATAGCTTGCACAATACACAATTAGGATGACGCTGCGCTTATGTGAAGAGAAACCAAGGATGCGTAGAAGCCGTCTTTGATATTAATCAGTGAGTCGTGCTTTCCTTTCTCGATGATTACTCCATCTTTGACCACTGCAATCAAGTCTGCATTTTTTATTGTTGATAATCTGTGCGCCACTGTAACTGTAGTTCTATTGGCCATGACTTTGTCTAATGCTTCTTGAACCACTCTTTCAGCTTCAGCATCCAATGCACTAGTAGCCTCGTCCAGAAGGAGTATCTTCGGATCCTTCACCATGGCACGTGCAATGGCCACCCGCTGCTTCTGCCCACCAGATAACTGCACTCCACGCTCACCTACTAATGTGTCATAACCCTGCATAGTCATTGTGATATCGGTAACTAAGATTCTCAGGAAACTTGCTTAGTTTATGCTCGCTTAATCTGCATATGTCTATCTTATATTGAGGACGAGATAAACTTGCCTGTTGCAAACTACTGATAAACTTATGGGCGTTTGCCAACTCTGATGCAGCCAATATCTCTGCTTCCGTTGCCTCTCCATCCTTTCCATAGGCTATATTGGCACGGATCGTGTCATTGAACAGAACTGGTTCTTGGCTCACAAGGCCCATCTGCTGCCTAAACCACTTTAACTGTAGCTTCTGAATTTCGATCCCATCAAGGGTAATGTGACCAGAATCGGGGTCATAAAACCGTTGCAACAGAGCTATTACGGTCGATTTCCCACTCCCGCTCTCTCCTACTAAAGCAACAGTCTGAAAAAGCAAAAATCACAGTCCATATGTGCATATTCAGCATTTGTTTAGCACATCGTAATTGGCTGGAACTCAGAGAGGAATAGAAAAAGATCTTCGAAAGAAAAATTGGAAGGGTTATAAAAGCTTTACTTTGCCAGAATGCATGGTCAAGCTAAGATCTTTGAAAATTTGAACATCTGGTCGAGAAGGATACTTGAAGCTGATGTGACAAAGCTCTATTTCTCCCTTAACATTTTCTAGTGTTTCTCCAGACTCATTACTCGGGTCTAATTTTGATTCTCTGTCAATTATTTCAAAAATTGAGGCAGTTGCGCTTCTGGCTTTGGTGGAGTCCTGAGTGATGGAGCTTGAGTGAGTAATTGCATTGGCCGCATTCGTCAGGGCAAGAAACACCTGCAAAGCACAAAATAGGTAAACCATAAATTGATGTATAGAAATTAAATATGTCCTCTAGAGCGCAGTGAACTCGTTAGTGTTCCAGGGAAAGTGACAAGACCAGAAAAGACAAAACTTACGAGGAAAACTTCTGAAAATGTTGTCTTGCCATCCTGGACAAGTCGAGCTCCAGCGTAGAAGCAGGTTCCGTAGACCACAAAAAGTGAGAAACACGATAGGCCAAACCCAACTCCGCTAATCAACCCTTGCCTAATTCCTTCCTTCACTGGCCCTTCGCATTTCTTAGCATACAGTTCCATGATCTTTTCTTCAGAACAAAAAGAAGCAACTGTCCTGATGCTTCCAACTGCATCGGCAGCTACTTGACTGGCTTCCTTGTACATCATCTGTGAACAGAGGGACTTTGATTAACATCGTTAATATCTTAAAATTAATTCAATTCACCCAATAATTAGGACAGTTTTCAGTTGTTGGCTTCGTGAACACTCACGTGGACAATGACTAGACATGCATTAATCTTGTAGGACCATAAATGGCGAATATGGAATGCGTACCTTGGCATCTGCGCTGAACCCTTTCATGAATTTTACCTGGACATATCCATTAACAAATATCAGAGGGAGCAACACAAGGACGATAAGCGCCAATTGCCAGCTAGCCGCAAAAGCAATGACTAAACCAGCAACTGCAGACGCGCTGTTTTGAACGAGCTGGGATAATGAATCCCCAACTAGGGCCCGCACTTTCGCTGCATCTGCTGATAGTCTCGCACCAATGACGCCACTGGAGTGCTCCGGCTCATCGAACCAACTCACCTCCATGTGCACCACCTTCTCAAAGCACACTGATCTTATCCGCTGGATTAATCTGCAACCTGCTATCGAGAAGAAGTACGTCCTCACTGGATATGCTACCAATGATACCAGGCCAAGAGTCATGAACATCAACGCCCAAAACTTTGAATCTTTCCTTAGTTTTTGAGGCGCTTCATAAAATGTCTTGATCACATTAGACAATAGTATGCCAAAAATGGGTAATATCACTCCAGCAATGATTGCAAATATAGATCCTATTAGTAGCACGGGAACTTCTGGCTTATTAAGATATGCGAGCCGACGGATAGAAACTTCTGCAGCTTTTGTTGTTTTCTCTAAGGAAGAGAACTCTGGAATTGCGGGTGCATCATCAGGGACATCTAATCCCGTGGGCAGACTGAAGTGGCTGCTGCTATTTCCCACACCTGATGATCTCCGACTTACGGACCTCAAGGACATTCTTTGACTCGATTGACTACTGTCAAGGATATTTTCTTGTTTGTTTTGGTAATCTGTTGCTTGGTGTTGCTCTATGCTTACTTGCTGGAGGCGTATTAGCTGACCATATGCTCCATCGGGATCTGCTAGCAGTTCCAAGTGTGTACCTGATTAACTTTGTGAAAATATTAGCTGTGTTGACGAGAATTATTGACAAAACATTTTTTGATTATGATGAAAAGTTTTTCTAGGTGGAAACTAGACGTTACTCATTAGATTTGGAGAATCAGACTCTAAGTTCTGAAGTAATTAATATATTTGAAATTCAATTATCAAGATAGTGTCCAGGAAGAAAATCCTCCTGCAACAGCCAGAAAATTAGTGGATCTCTTTCTATAATTAAGAGACTTATCCAAGAAGGAAGGAATATCAAATCCAATCTTTAAGATGGATTTTAGCGAATCTTGGATGAATCAATTTATAAAAGGCGAAATATTTCTTTCCAAATGAAGCACTCTATTTAAGGAAACTCTATCTATTGTATGAGCGGTAGAATCAAAGAGAGACTTCAATCTTGACAACCTTGAAGCAATCGGATCTTCTGACAACGTTCAAGACCAATGGGAAGATTGGCTGAGCAAACCTCTAAGGAATTGTCCAACGATCGGCTTGGATATAGAGGTTTATATAAAAAGGTTGAGAAACTAAAATGAATAGATGCAGAGAGCTGAAATTTTGAAGTCTATAATTCCTAAGTTTCGAGTGTTCTTCATTCATTCAATTTGTCTCTAAAAGCTATACTCTCTAATCTTTTAGAGATTGAGGGTATGTGAGGAATTATTTACACGAGTTTGAGTATTTTTTACTCAAATCTTGTAAACTTCGACAGATTGATCTAGTGAAATCTAGTTAAATAGCTGCTAGCGCGGAAGAGTGGACATAGGCTTGCAAAAGCCGAAAAAGCTGAACCACTATAACCATTTGTGTGCAATTATCTATCCCTTACTCTCTTTATTTTATTTATCTTAAGGTTTATTTGCACACTGGTAAGATTTGACAGCTATTAGATTGTGATTAGTAATTGTTCGCTACAATAACATTTTAAAATTCCTTTTATTCCTTTTATTACCTATTCAACCCCCTCTAGGTGATTCTTCTAGCCCTAATAAGCTACTCCGCGGTAAATTGAGCTTATATTCATATCAGATCAACTAGGTAGGGTTGGCTTTCATTTGCAAAATGTTATGGCAAAAAATTCTTGATTTAGTACCTCTCTCCACTATCTTTCCTTGATGAATGACAGCGATCATATCTGTGTTCCTGACCGTGCTCAAACGGTGTGCTACAATGACGGTGGTTCGGTTAGCCATTATCCTGTCCAAAGCCTCTTGTACTATCTTCTCTGATTCAGCATCGAGCGCGCTCGTGGCCTCATCTAAAAGCAAGATCCTAGGATCTTTTAGAATTGCTCTTGCAATGGCAACTCTTTGCTTCTGACCTCCAGAGAGCTGAGTACCGTGTTCACCGACCATTGTGTCCAGTCCCTTGATGCAAAGATGAGAAAAAGTTTAGACTCACAAATTGATTAATCTCACTTAGCTTCGAGGTAAATGATCAATCTAAACACTTCTAAACCTTGGGCAATTTATCAATGAATTTAGCAGCATTGGCTAGTTCAGTAGCAGCTCTTATTTCTTCGATGGTTGCATTCTCTTTGCCATACATAATATTATCTTTGATACTCGATGCAAATAACACGGGTTCCTGGCTCACAAGGCCGATCTTACTCCGTATCCATTTGAGCTGAAAGTTCTTCAGATTTACACCGTCGATGAGCACTTCACCTGCTTGTGGATCGTAGAACCTCTCTATCAGGCTGATCACGGTGGACTTTCCGCTTCCACTTTGTCCAACCAAGGCGGCAGTCATCCCGCTCGGTATGTAAAGGGAAAATCTGTTGAATATCAGCTCATCAGGCCTGGCTGGGTAGCTGAAGTAAACATCCTTAAGAGTTATATCTCCACGAATTCCATTTAACGTCTTGCCACGGGTGTCACAAGAATCAATCTCAGGCTTCCTGTTGATGGTCTCAATCATCTTAAATGCCACGGCTTGACCAGTGGCAAATGCACTCAAGCATGGAGAAGCCTGTCCTAAGGACCTGAGAAGTAAGCCAAATCAATTCATTTATTATGAGTCTGCTGCAGCATAGACACTATAAAGCTCTATTCAATTGAGTACTCCCTCCTGGATGTAAAAATCCTATAGCTTGCCTAGTTTGCAAAATAATTAATAATTAGAATTTCCTTCCAAAGAAATAACATGTATCCTCATGGAAAGTTGAATGAAGTCGAAAGTGCAACTAACACTGAACCGGCTAAGACAGCCATCATGACATTAAGTACTTCGCCCCCTGTATATCCTTTTTCCAGAATCATCTTTCCTCCAAACCATACTGCCAATGCGTAACTGAAGAAGAGAATCGACAAGGCTGTACCAACACCTAATCCAGCAGCCATGCCTTCGTGAATTCCCGACTTGTATGCATCCTCAAGGAATTCGTTGTAATTTGCTATCGCCAGCTTTTCCCCAGTAAATGATGCTACCTAATTGCACCAAGTGACAGCCATCATTCCAGAGTCAAAATTGTAAATCAAAACCTTTTTTGTATTTTATCAACGTACAGTTCTAATTGACCCAATTGTTTGTTCAACAACATTTGACGCTTTCGCATAAATGCTTTGTCCCCGTGATGCCATCTTGGCCATGATCAGGGACATGAAGCCACCAGAAACCACGATGGGAGGAATGGATGATAACATGACCAAAGTAAGTAGCCACCCTTTAATAAATGCGATAACAAATCCTCCGAAGAACGTTGACATGAGCTGTATAAATTTTCCAACCTGCAGAAATCAAAGAGATGTAATAAAATAAAACACCATCACTTCCTGGGTAGTAGGAAAATTTTATGAGCTTCCTTCTCCATTAGTGTCTGGCTTTCAAGCTAAAACGTTACCTTCTCACCCATGGCATCTTGTATAAGAACGGTATCACCAGACATTCTTCCCACAACCTCTCCTTTGTTTGTTTCCTTATCAAAAAAGGCAATGTCCTGTCTTAGTATCGCCCGCAGATACAATCCCCTTATCCGAGCAGCCTGTCTCTCTCCTGTGACCATCCAGAAAGTAACCTCTGACAAAACAGGCAATTCCATGGATCATTTCCGCTTTTCAGTGAAACTCCCGAATCTTCCGTTTGGGTGAGGGATATACTTACGAAGAAATGCCGTCACACCAGTAAATACTGCCAGGTAGATAAACTTCAGCGATATCTGAATTTACAGATTATGACTGTAACATATTAGTAAGGAGGAAAGACCTGTTCCTTATGAGTGACAATACTTGGAATAGACATGCGCCGCCTATTTTTCATGCTTTTATTAATCATTGAGTCATGTGAAGTACTCTGATGACTAGAACTTTAGCGTCTAGCCTCTGAAAATGTGCATTATGCTTCAAAGTTGTTACCTTGGAAACACGATGGAGCACATCTTTGTTGTGCTGGTTAGTTCCGAACGAATCAATCAATTGCCCGAAAAGTACTGTCATTAGGGGCATACCTAAGCCGTTGCCAACAGCACCCATTGTACCAACAAGCATCAAGACCATGTCAGTGAAATCTGCGAACAAGAACAGCTTGTGGAATGGGACTGTATTAGTTTTCTCATCTTCTTTGCTCTTTTTAGCTTTGTCCTTTGCCTCTGCATGACTTATCGTATTAGTAGCCACATGCATTTCTATATCCACGTCCAAGCTGCTCTCCGCAGACATCATACCGAATAGAAGATCACCTTGTATTGCTTGTCAACTAGTTCAATGAGTATGTCCAGAATTGCATCTTCAAGACAAAGTCAACGACAGGAATCTATACTTTACAAGACAAGCCAATAAAGGAGAACGTTCAAATGCATGAAAAGATATACAAAAGTCATGTATCTGAATCAAACTGCCAGACGAGATCCGGCTACCAAGACACCAAACTCATATACCAGATGGCCCGAATTACACGAACTCCACTAGACTATAGTTCAAATGCATGTCAACTTGAATGGTATAGTCAGTCAACAATCAAAAACGAGGATCTTTTAGTAACGCAGCCTTGTCCAAGTAAAGAAAGATTAAAGAATGCTGGAGACGCCAAACTTGCTAAGCAGACGAACCTCTGATCTACTTCTGCTTATGCAAAAATGTCAACCGTGAACCAGGCCAAAAGGAACGAATTAAACAAAGGTTGACGAAAATGAGGAAGATAATAATGGTAACTTCTTCTCCCAAAAGCTAATAGAGGAACACTTACTCACGTCGCCAACTAATTCAGAGTGGTTTCTTTATCTTCCTCCTTAAACCAAAACTCTTCCTTTACCCATATAAAAGCTTGTAACCAAACTCGAAATAAAAGAAATGCTACTTCAAGAGACATATCGAGACTCGTAAATCTCTAGTCTTATACATCTCATGTGATCCCAACAATAACCCCAGTGGCCAATCACAGAGGATCTGATCTGATCGACCATCATCAACACCAACATAGTTTAACACCATAATCAACATCACCAGACAAATAAACCAAACCCAACATGCCATTTTCTTTCCACAACATAGAGACAAAACCAAAAGAAAAAAAAAAAACAATCCTGTGAGATAGATGTACTCACCAGAGAGCTCAAAAGAGTAGCTTTTAATACGAGTCGTAGCTTAGAAATCATCCCCTACTTCATCGAATGCTTTGAGAATTGTAAATTTAACGACGAGTCCATTATAAGCCCGCTGAAAGTCCTTGAGGGTACTGTCCACCATAAATTTGTCTTGTATGCTTTCGTTTATATAAATAACGTGTCCCTACATCCCTTTTTGTTAGTTTCATCTACCACTTGGGGGACGTGACATTCCACCACATTTATAAATGAGTATCTTTTCCTTAAAAAATAAATAATATTTCTAGTTTATAATTAACGTGTTGAATTGTATAAAATATCAATCATAATCTAACACGTCACTTATTAAATTAATCTTGTAAACCGTTTTCATAATTCTAGCTTTATTAACTCTCTAAACTTATACATGTTATATAATCCCAGATTGACCCGACCAATTGCAGAAGGTCTGATCTGATCAACCACCATCGAGATCCCCATAGTTCAACACCATAATCAACATCAGCAGACTGAAATGAACAAAAGCCAAGATGCCATTTCCTTTCCACAACAAAGAGTCAAAACAGAAATAAGTAGAAAGAGAAAAAATAATCGTACTGAAACAGATTCACGCAGCAGTGGCAAGCAACTCGTAAGGATAACTTTTAAAAAACAGCAGTAACTCCCATTAAGAACTGCAAATTCAACGACTCCCACAAATACCTGAAGCTAGAGCATTATTATACCTCATAACCGAAATTGATCTGTCGTTTTCTGGTCACAATCATTGAACTCTCTCTTGCCAACCATGATTTTCCGTTATATTTTTACAAAAGATATAAGATGAATTGTATGAACAACCACAGCTTAATGATTAATACATATTTCTTCTAATCAAATTGAGTATTCATTATGCATATTTATGAAATAATATAAAAAACTCATTATCCCAAGTCGGGTAAATAATATACGTGCATTATAAAAAATGAGTTATATTTTTTCAATAAAGGTTTTTACGTATTAGATCAATTAACAATATCAAAACCATCATCAATTGTTAATTGCATTGATTAATATCTATCGAATCAGACAACAAAAATGTCATTTCATAACTTATAATTTATTTTATCTCCGTCATTTTCAAGACATGAATTTACTATTCAAAGAAGAGATAAGCACCACTCACTTGAGAATGCCTATAATCAAATAATGACAATCACTTAAGCTAATGAACTCGAAATCCTATCGACTGAGCAAGAAATGATACCAAAAATCAAATAAAAAACTATATTCACTACAGCTCAATTAAACTAAACTTAATCGGCGACAAAATAACTCCTATGAGCCAAAGAAAAGCTAGCTTATAGCAAACAGTTATTATAGTCCACTTCGTGCAGGTCATATTTCGAATTTAATTGCACCGCAACTATTTTCACCAAACTTTGTTTCAAGTGATCTTACTGCCAAAAAAAAGGTTCTTTCAAAGTTTTAAAAGATCCCAAATTTTACCAACTTAAAAGATGGCCAATGGCGAGCAAAAACCATCGCCAAAAATAAAAATTAGGAACTAGGTAGCAACTTCCATGAAATTTTAGAAATTTGCTCAGACTATATCATAACTCCAAATCAACTTTGTAAAATCCATTGGAATCCTATGGCTTTATAACATCATAAATTATCATTTTCATATAGTCTCACGCTTTAATAACTCTGACATATGACCCCAAAACTTAATATGCACATGGATAAGAATTTAGGGCTCACCTCCGAAAATTCCTCGAACAAAGAATGCGAAATTCTTACTGGGTCCAACAAGACGAAAGTTAATTCAGCTTGGCAGGGGTCATCGTGCATCTCCGCGTGGAACGCGCCTTTCTCTTTTCGTTTTTTTTTACCTTACTTTCTTTCCCTTTTTATTTCTTTATTATTATCCACTTTCTTATCCTGTCGTCCCCTTGTCTCTTCTTTTTCTAAAGCCACCAATCCCTTCTTCTTTTTATGACCCAATTGAAAAAGGTCTCTTTTCTTTTTCAATTTTAAAATATAGAGCAGCCAAGCCCGGTTCTCACGTAAACCAGCTTGGAACCGATAGGGTAATGTAGATTCGGTTCGGTTCTCGCGTTAAACCAGCCTAGTTGCTCATCCCTGTCCGCGAAGCTAATTCCCTATCATTTTGATACAGGGCATTAATTTCTTCTTTTCATTATTGACAGGTAACCCGGATATTTCAAGTGCCGACTTTAAAGATTTCAGCTCAAAGGATATCTCACTGGCAAGTAGCCCGAAAGCATCCTTAGGAGATCCTGCAAGGATGCGATGATTCCATCGAACATGGTGATCCTATCTTTCGATCGGGGGACCACGTGATGAATGGATGTCGTTGATTCCTCCATCTTGGAAAGAAGTATGATGCTCAGATTCAGCAACATGAGAAAAAGATGGAACCACCATGGCAGGCAAAGATGTCTCCATGTTAATGTCGTGTTGAGATTGGGCCATGGAATCACAAGGATTTTGGAACTTGGAGTTGTAGGACAGATAACATCCACATTTTGGATTGAAGAAAGTGCTTCATGATGTGGTATGATGATGGAAGAGGATGTTGTGCATAGTGAGTTATTCAATGATTCACCAGATTGATCAACACAACGTGGAATTGTTCTGGGTTTGAGTAATTTGTATAGCATTGAACAATTGAACAATTCAATGCACGGTGAGATATTCAATGATTCACCAAATTGATCAACACCATGTGAAATTGTTCCGCATTTGAGTAATTTGCATAGCATTGAAAAATTGATCCTCATGTGGTGTTAGTTTATCTGGTCTACATAGCAATAGAGATGTCACCAGTGTTTGATAGAGATGATAAAATATTTCTCGAGTTGAAACCCATTGAATGAACCCAACTCAAATTGAATTTTGTAAATAAGCCCGGTACATGTTAAGTTCAAAACCGAATCTCTAAATATGAAAATTACTTCCATGGTGAAGTTGTGATCAAGATCGGAAGTTGTTATGTGTTGGAGGGCAGTTGGCTATGATACTTTCATAGTCCAAAGATTTGTAGGACTTTGACCATGAAAAATTACTCTCCCGGTAGACATAAGTTACCTCGACCAAACCACATAAATCTGGTCTCCGATTTATTTTCTTATTCTGTCTATTTTATTATTCGATAGCTTGCTTCCGCAACCAAAGAAGCACATTAGTTTCTAGGATTCTTGAAAGGAAATGTCATTTCATCAAAACCCCACATGGCGTGCTCTATAGACTTGTCCAGGGGGAGGATAGAACCACTGTAACCCTCATGCCCATGCCTCTAGCCCATAAAAACCAAGGCAATGACCGTAGATCCAGCTTTGTTTTGTAATAGTCTCTCAAAAGCCCTTGGAGACAGAACTTTAAAACATCACACTCAATCCAATTTCTGTAATGTTTCAGCCTTCGCGCTTTGGTAAGCCTTTGTGTTCAGGCGCCTTGGAGAAGCTTTCCTTTCATGGGTTGAATGCCGTTATCTCAAATAAGTTTTGAACTCATTTCCGTTGAACTTGCTTCCTTCATCTGACTGTGAAATTTTCTTTCTTTTTTAAAACCGAGTATGAATGAACTCATCGAAGCAATGAAGCACAATGAAGAGCCAGACCTTTGCCACATGGGAAAAACCTAAGTAGATCTGGTGCACTCGTCGATGAAATCAGATAATATTTGAGTTTCTGATTAGAAAGCAACGGAGATGATCCCCAGAGATAGCAGTGAATTTAGCAAGAGGCTCACGGCTAACTTCCTTATTCAAGATAAAAAGGAAAACCAGACTTGGCCACTTGGCAACTACTACAAATGCTTTCATCTGTTGCTCCTATTACTGACAGATATTAGTTTTATTATTCTTCAGCCGACGATGCCAAACCCCAGTGGCTGTTGTGCGAAACCTTTCGGACCATAAAGGTTCCATCATTTGGCCTCAAGGAATACAAGTCACCATTTTTTACCCCTTTGCTACCGCCGACTTCGTTTCCTCATCCTTTATCACGAACCCAGTAATGAGAATACAAAATGATAGGGATAATCAGTAGTAAATTTACTGACAGAGATGGGTTCTTTTTCATTGAAGGCACGACTGACATATCATTAAGCTTCAATTTGTTTCTGCTGATTGGAGCTGATTGGAAAACTGCAAAAAAGATATCCTCATTAGCGACCATTATTTTTCTCTGTACTAGTATGTTCCCCGAGGCTTTGTGTTAAATTCCTGGTCTAATTTCTAGAATCACCTAGAGGATACTGTAAGAAAAATCTTGACTTTGGCAGCAAAGGAAATCTTGAGTACACTAGATTTATGTAGAGTAGGCCACAATATTATCTCTGCAATTTGCAGAGATATTTCCCATTGAAAGTTGGTTTACAAGCTCATTAATATAGCTGACTAAGGACAAGAAATCTCTGACTTGACCAAAAAGGTAAGCCCCTCCTCTCGAGAAAATATTAGGTACGTAAGACGCTCCAGCGTGGCAAACAAGAAGGCGGTTGGAGCGCAACACGTGTCTCGTGGGACCCACAATTTCAGGCGCCCAATTTGAAAATTTTCCTGGTACTGTAGCTCTCGAGAGAGCGTTTTCTGCTGCGGGTTCTTTTATTGCGCCTCTCTCTTTACACTCGCTCTCTCTCCCCGACGAAGTCCCTCTCTCTCTGCCCTTGCTTTTTCCGACCGGTAAACCACCGCGAGCAACCGACGAATCAGGAGGATACCGGCGAGACGACCGCGAACAACCGACCGGCGTGCGACCTCCCTCTCTTTCTCTCTGCCCTCCCTCTTTCCGACCGATGCAAAACAAGTCGAGCCGGCTCCGTCGTTTTCCGGTCCTTCCCCGTCGCTCCAATCGGCGCCTCGGTTCTCGCCGGCGCGTCGTATCTAACGTCGCTCGATTCTCCGCTCACTCTTTTGTGGTTTTTTTTTCCTTTTTCTCGATTCCGAACGCGTGCCGCCGCCGGTTCAGAGGACGGAGAGCGCGCTCCCGCTGCCGCCGCGTCGCGGATTCCACGTCGAGCCGGGGGCTCGCGAGAAAGCGGTGAGATTCTCTCTTCCCCCGTCTGTTGTTGCTGCTCTCTTTCCGGTTTTGGGGCTAAAACAAGCGTTGGAAGATGCAAATGATCAATGTGTCCTGCTTTTCAATGAACTTCAGAAGGCATGGAAGGTCTCCTATACTCTGCAGTCAGATTACTTGTGCCATTCCGTGTGGAATAAGTACATTGAATTTGAACTATTCCAGCAATAGTGGAGCTATCTCACTCAGATTTATGTGCAGATTCTGAGATTTCCTACCAAAAAGTTACAACATTACAATGACAGGTATTTCTCTGAGCTTCAGCCTTGCAAATAGATTTTATACAAAAGGAGTGATATGATGTTAATTTTAGGCCTTTTTCTGTTGACCTATTATCTTTCCCATTTCTTGTCAAGTTGTATTGTCTCTAAACCTTCTTGATTTGAAGTCTTTGTTGGAGAAACGTTTGCTAGTAATGCACTGTTCATCCTACTCCAGGTTCTGACAGCAAACACAGCATATCGGTACCTTATTTCTTAATTTTTGGTGAAAGAAGCCTATTTTGTGAGAATTTGAACTGTGAAGTCTAGGTAAAGCACCTATTCTGCATAGTAATGGGAAAGTGTCAAACTTGTAATAAGTGATAATGCTTAGCTGGAACCCTTTGTGTTGTTTGTATGGCCAATATTCATATATTTGGCCATAGATCGCAATTTGCAGCAATTTCATTCAGATTTCTATATACATGATTGAACAGGAGGTTGAATCCTAGCTCTTCATGCTTTGCTTAGTGCAAATGACGTGCTGCATCTTTTGGGGACACACTTCACCATAAGGAATGTAATTGATATGAACACTAGTTTGATTACATAACAGCCAAGTCAGAGCATAGATAAGTTGTATTTATGACCATAATTTGTAGATTTGGCCATAGATAGCAAGTTGTAGCAACTTCTTTCAGATTGCAATATATGGTTCAACAGGAGGTTTGGATCCTAGCTAATGCTTTGCTTAGTGGAAGTCACATCCCTGCTGCAACTTGAGGAACTCAAGTCTAGATGATGAATGTAATTGATACGAGCACAAAGCTATATTACATAACAGCCATGTCTGAGCATGTGAATTTCCTGCCATTTTTCTTAGCACCTAACAAACCTTCATACAAACCATTAACATGTGATTGAGAGCTCTAAAATGATCATTGACCTTTTCTCAGGGAGAAATAGCACCTCTTTTGGATGAATTATAAGAGGACACTGAATCATTATTTGCCTGCCCTATTATTTTCCTTAATAATAACTGAAGGATAATTGAGTGACTGCAAAATATTGAAAAATTTGATCTGCGTATTCATGTCCGATACTATCAATTCTGTGTTTGGTAAGATCATGGCATGATGCAATGGAAAGTTATGACTTGTACTTCAATTATCTTGATGGCTACATCTAAATAAGGATCTGCATGTTCTGTCTTTTAATATTGTACGGCTACGCCTGTTCCTTAAAGATGAACAAGACACCCCAATTCCGATGGATGCTTTCTCATAAGTTGCCTCACCAGGTCACCTCCTTTTGGAGGTGGCAATTCATAGTCGATTTTATGTTCCATTTACTGTGTTATGGCATTGTCTCTATGTTGATTTCAGGAAAAATAGAAAAGAAAAGAGAATACTTTTCACATGTACCTGCTATGCTTTTGGATATTTATTTTGTTCTATGTTGTTGACTTCCTTTATCTGTCTTTCTTCTTTTGCCTTTTCAGCTTTAAGAAGTTAGTTACCATTTGGAAAAAGGAGATGTTGAGCACAAGTGAGCCTGACTTGGAATTCAACCACGAAAGTGAGATCCAGAGTGAAGTGCAAATATTTTATAAAGATGAGGAAATTGCCAATGTGGCTGGAAACTTGTTGGGTTCATCCAATGGCCTGGATAGGTCAAGGGCACTTCACAAGTACATGAAAATAGGAGAAAAGCTTTACAAGGAGTCACACCAAATGGATGAAAAGATTCGTGGCTTTGAGTCATGCATTCGGAGATCTTATTTCCATATGAAGCCACTTGATGACAATCAAGTGGAAAATTGGCATAAATATTTGGATTTTGTTGAGAAGCAAGAGGATTTTGATTGGGTAATACTAGCATTCGAGTGCTTTCTTCCTGTGCCAACTGTGAACTTTTGGTCTCCATTATTTCTTATGTTGGCATAGATTGATAATTTGTAGGTTGTTAAACTTTATGAGAGGTGTCTGATTCCTGCTGCAAACTATCCTGAATTTTGGATGCGTTATGTGCATTTCATGGAAACCAAAGGAGGAAGAGAGTTGGCTAACTCTGCATTGGACAGGGCAGTGGGCATTTTTCTCAAGGTAAGATAGTTCAAATTCAATGTACTTATCCCACACGGAATGTGTCCTCCTTTTCAATGAAGTTCAGAAGGCATGGAAGGTGTGCAACTTCATAGTGGCATTCCTCCAAGTTTTGCATGGAACTTGTATGATGATCAATTACTTCGGTTGATGGTTATGTCATTTGCACTCCTGATTAATGCTGGCTTCTCTGAGGAAAAATGTGTCCCTGATTTATTTGAGCAACCTCTTTGAACAAATGTCTTTCTTTAGGGCAAGATTTCCATGTAGTTGTCCTCCAAATGACCGCCTTTTCCCAAGGGAATTAGATACTATTCTCCAAAGAAAACTTTTTCTTGTAACGTTAGTTCAATGGATGCTAATGGTTGATAGACATATTGCTCTCTATCTACATCTTTTATCCTCTGTGAAATACATTTTTGATGATGGATTCCCATGCAGTGTTGCATTTGGTTTTTAATAAGTGTTGTAGTGTGAAATTTTTATCAAATTTGTAGTTATAATGAAGTTTCTGGGAAATATTTAATGATGTTAACACCCATAATTAACTTCTTCCTTGTCTGTAGTAAATGCATAAGCAGTTCAATATAAATCCAGGAAAATGTTGTGTTTTAATTTCGAAATGATTTCCATCTGTGGTTTTCATTAGGATTATTTACTGAAATCATAACTTTTTCTGATGCAGTCTGAGAACATAATGCTGGCAGATAAGCATAAGATTGAAAAGGAGCAGAATGCGCAGCTCAGAAATCAACTTGCTCAACTGGCACAGTTGGAGCAGGCTCAGAAGCTGCAGATACAGCAGCAAGATTCCACTATTCAGTCTTTGCAAGTTCGTCTTATTTGAAACTTAATGCTTTTCAGCCTGTGCTTTATCATCTGTTTCACCACTAAGTTGATCATATGCTTTGCCGTTCTTTTATGGATCTTGGATTCTTGGAATTTCCCTCTTTGAACTCTTGAAACATGCTTTTTATGGTTATAGTTGCTCCTGGAAAGTTTTGATGATGGTCCTATCAGCAGCATTTCATTGTGATGAGATGAGTTCTATGTTAGTAACTCGGTTGTGACTTGTTTGTAAGCTGTAGAGTCCTCATGGGTGCTGAATTTTACACGGCCCAATTTATGTGAGTTGGGGGAGCATAATTTGGGTCATAAAAGGGGATGTAATTTGGTTCATCCATAGGTTAGAGCTGCATTGACAATGAATTTGGCAAATAATATGTTTAGGGAAATAAAAAATTCATTTAGATTAAACCTTTGAACTTGCACTAAATATCATTTGGGTTCATCCATGCTAACTAAGAATCAACTCGGCCTCTTTTTACTTGTGGGCTAAAGTGAAAGGCATTTGCCTTGTCTGGTTCCTCTATTGTTTTCGTGGGCTGTACTGGTTTTTCATAAGTGGAGGCTTCTACTCCATTGACTAAGTTTTTTTTTTATATCTTTGGGTGATTATGCAAGGTGCTCTTCAGTTTACTTCTTTCTTTTGGTAAGGATACTTTCTCAGATTGCTTGTATGGTGTTTCTGTGGGATGTAGTGCAAAAGAGAAGGTTTTCATTAGGCTATCCTCACTTTTTTTGCAGAATATTCGTCACAATTATTTACGTCAACCCCTCCAATCAACAACGATACGTCCGTGTTTTGCTATTGTGGCCTAAAATGTCCTCTACAAATGGCAAGGTCAAAGGACAACCAAGGGAGAAGATACCACGGCTGCCCAAAATACAACCATTACAAAAGAGGAGAAAGTTGTAATTATTTTGTTTGGGTTGATAAGGAAATTAGTCGATCAGCAAAAAGTGTGTCAAAGTTTTTGCCAAAGCAAAACAGAAGAAAGAAAATTATAGATTGAAAATGTTGGTTGTGTTGTTGTTTATGGTAATTTTAGCTTTAAAACTTGACATGTTATGAGATTTGGCAAACCTGAAAATGTTGGTTGGGTTGTTCATGAGTTTTAGTTGTCGTTTGTAAATGTATGTACATTTTGTTTGTAGGATGAATAAAGTGAACTTTTATGTTAGCATATCATTATATTTGTTTTGCTATTGCATATTTTCCCATGCCGCTACTTTTTGAAATTTCAATCAAATTCTTACTTGAAATTATAAATGTTTGATTAAGGATTCTTAAATTCAAATTATAAACGTTTGATTGAGGATCCTTAACATTGTATATTTTGGATTCTGCAAAAACTAGCCTATTGGCTAAATATACTGCACACCAAAGAATAAGATTGATGTTTTCGTAGGTTATTTGAGCTTTAAAGAACAAGATTGATGTTTTTGTAGGTCATCTGAGCTTTACCATTTTTTAGTTCAGGGGTTGTTGAGTTCGAGCGTCACTTGAGGGACCATTACCAAAGAAGTTTCGACAATTTAAATAAGATAATTCAAAGGTGAGGATTTTGATATTGATGCTAACTTGACGAAGATTCATCTTGTAAGATTTCTTGGCCATCTCCGAGAGAAGCCTTTCTCTCTTTTAAATTCTCTCGAATCAAATAAGTTCCTCTTTTTTGACATCCAACGCGGAAGTTGCAGAGGATGACTCAGCCAAAGGTTTGCGCGGTTCAAAATGAGCTTTTGCGCCCAAAGACTGCCCAACTTGTTCCATATGATTTATAGTGGTTTCAAGCTCGTCCTAACGGATGATCCTCACACCAAAAACAATCACAAAGGCCAGAGTCAATGAAGAGCCAATTTGGCTACAAATCGCAAGCTCCTCCTATCATGGAAGAACAATTGCCTATTCACATGCATTCAAAGTAGAAAATATTATATAGACCATTTGTATACATGAGTCACAAATAAATCACAGTTAAACAAATAAATCACAGTTAAACATCTTGTTTTAAAGCGCCACATAGATAAAGAAAACAGCTGGCTAATGATTTTACAAAACTCTCTAGCCTTTGAACATGGACGGGAGAAGAGAACTTAGTGGACAGTGCAACATTATTGCTAAGAGGAGTCACCTTCCTTACTCATAATGACCTTGTGTCTATGTACAACGAGATAATAGTAAGCGCACAACCATCTGACATCAAATTCGTGCCCATCAAATTTGAGCACGCAACTATCTAACAATCTCTAACTGTGAGGGTCTAGTCTACAGTTATCCACCTATGTCAGAGAGATTCTTGCACCATTTCCAAGCAACCATCAATCCGGAGTTTAATTGGCGAACTTCAGATTGCCTAATTACCAACCGTCATCTTGCAAACGGTTCAGATCAGCTGTACAGAAAATAATTGAAGTGGTTTTGAATCAATATGCCACTCGTAGGGAAATCAATGAAAATTCAACTCTAGCGGGTGACCTTAGCTTCTTTATGTATATGCTCTCGTGACAAGACACACCTAAGAAATCCAAAAATGCGCAAGAAATCAACAGAAGGTGTCTGAAGAAAATCCCTTTGGTTTCAGATGAGATATATCAGCGAATTTCAATTGCATCTATAAGAAGGAAATCCAACTGCTCTAAAAGCAAGAATAATTGAGAAATGTGTAGCTAAAGAGAGTCCAGAGAAAACTCACTCTTGTTTAAGAATTCAAAAGTTCACCGGTAAGGCTGCCAAAGTGCCTAAACAACCAAGACTTCTGCTCACCAAAACAATTAGCCATCTACGGTGGCCTCTCTACAAGTTTCGATTCAATGATGACTGGGAAAAAGTGCGAAACTTCTCTAAAAAGTTGTTCTGCTTCAAATGGCTTTGAAACATATCCATCCATTCCATATTTTGTGCATTCTTCATGAGTAGCGTGAATCACATCTGCAGTCATGGTGAAGATTGGTAGGTGGAAATTCGAGATATTTTCACGTGGCTCTGAGGATGACTGTCCCGGTAGGAATTCCTTGCTCGCGGAGTTTGTTCCATCTGTCAAATTCTTTTTGTAGCTTCAAATCTGAAAAAAGGAATTATAGAACCATTAGATGCACGTATCCATTATCATCAACTAGTTGACATAGAAAAGGTTATCCAAATCCATTACATCAGACACATACAAATCTCTGAAAGTATATACACTTTCTTTACAACATTTGATGAAAAAAATAAGTGCTTGAGCAGGAAAACACCATACCCATCCATTCCTGGCATCTGGATATCCATGAAGCAGGCATCAAAATCATGCGGTGGTCTGAGCAAAGCAATTGCTTTTTCCCCATCGTCTGTACAAACCGAATAGAACATCTAAAATTGAATTAATGGTTTGAAAAGAAACACATTTTCCATGAATAGTTAAAGGAACAAGTTGATCAAACTTTGAAGTACCAAATATTATTCATTTTTGACTTCTCTCTTTGCTTGCCATTCAAGAACAATGTTCGGAAAAGAGCCTTTTAAATGAGTTTCTAAGGGCACTATGAACCAACTATTAACTGAAAGTTTATATTTACAAGACACTGAAGAAGAATAGAATGCGACACATCATGGGAAAATCAAACATGATAAACTCCCTTTTTAAATATGCAAAGCACATCTGTTGCAGCCCGACGTAATTATATACTTGATACAAAAAGCTGTAGCTTAGCAAAATCCTCAAAAAGAAACCCTTGCCATGGTCCCCCAAAGATTTGATACACGATGAAGAGGCAATCAATACCTCCAGTCCTTTTTCTTGAGATTTCCCCAAGAAGAGGGACAAGACATCATCAATATGGCCCTTAAATCAAACTGCACAGCCTCAATCTCAATCTTACCAGATTCAATCTTCGCTTGGTCCAAGACCTCATTTATAAGTGAAACCAAAGCTTTTCCACTTTCCTGTGCAGTTCTAACATAATCTTGTTGAGTTTCATCAAGATCTGTGTCCATCAACATATGCAACATTCCTGCAATACAAGCATTGTCATGTTATGATGGGATGTGAAGGTCTTCACTTATTATATATCTCCCTACACGTGCCAAGCAAAATTTAAACAAACAGTTTGTCCACAAACTCACCTAGAACTCCATTCATGGGGGTTCTGATCTCATGCAAAACAGTAGCAAGAAACTATAGAAGGCAAAACAAAATCTGTTACTGCATCGCTCAGTATGTTTTAAATCAAACCATAATAGACTAAAACGTGAATTACCTGTGACTTTGCCACATCAGCTGCCTCTGCTCGCTTCTTAAGTTCCATCATCTTATGGTAGTCATCTTCAACTTTGGCAATTCGATTCATTGTTGCTTGGAAAATATACCCAACAAGAGAGGCAATCACACATGGCCATGGTGCTTTTTGTTTGAATCTGTTTGCATTACAGAGTCAGTCATGCAAGTTTCTACAAATCACAGGGATCGATAATTCACACAAAAAATATAGGTACCATCTAGCAGAATTTAGAACATCATAATTGTGGCTATTACAGATCCTATGGTAAACACCAGAACTTTCACTTATTTCCAGTGCATGACATCTTTCGAGAACGGACAGCAAGGGCCACTAGACAACTAAGCCAATGTCCAACAGTCCAAGTGATGCATGGACCACACATCAGAAACAGGGGCTAGGCCGGCCATGAGAGGACTTAAAGCACTACATATTAATTTAATGCATTGACCGAAGGGCTTCTTTTTACTTCTTAGACCATATAGTCAAAAAGAGCACTGCACAAGGTAGATGAACACCACAATTATCTACGAGGAAAGGAAACAATTACCTGCAGCACATCTCACGTTTCCTGAACGGATCCCCACTATTGAGAGTGCTGACATGCTCTGGATAATCTTCCAATACATCTGAACCATACATGCTGATTGGATGTGACCAATTGGTGGTGTCATATACATTCACAACAATGTTCTGCTTGCTTGCGAGCTGTTGAAGCAACTTCTCTACTAGTGATTCAATATGTAAGACCCCACCAAGGTACTGTAAATGTTAGGAAGCCACAGTATCTGCCTGACAAGCCATCATCACTTCTATTTATGCGTGCCTGATAGCAAGAGAACCAACCATGATGGAGAACATTACCCGTCAGTTGCCTCAATCCTCTCGTCAAGAGTGGCATTTGGTGGTAGATCCTTATTGTATACAGCAAAGGTCAGTGGCATTTGGTGGTAGATCCTTATTGTATACAGCAAAGGTCAATATAACTCCAAGACTGTTTGTTTTAATTAACCTAAATGGAGCAGTCAGGACCCCTTTTCCAAGCCTCAAACATTTGTTAAGTGCATCACATTCCAGTCTTGATATGATAGGATTGAAATTAAACAGATAGTGTAAATCCTACTGCTCAAAATTGGCATTAGGCATGCTAAGAGCTGGCACTATCAAGACGTATTGATAAGCCCACTCAAGTAGAATTTAATGAAGATCGATGAGATTCTTGGTGATATTGTTAGTTCAATGTTAAATAACAATGTATTGCCAGCTATAATAGTCACTTCAAAGATGTTTCAATTACTATTGCCTGCAGATCCTCAATTTTGCAGTTTCCATGAGTAAGATGATCTCAGATGCATTGATTGGTTAAGAAACTCACAGAATGCACAGCTGAGCACCAGAACTGAGGGCTGCAGCAAACAAAGACCCGTTCTTTGGATACCAGAAGACATTAGAACGGATGCACTTCGATCCTATCTGCTCTCTGCCTACTGCTGTGTCTTCAGGTATGAAACTGCCAGGCGATCAAACATGTAAAAACACATAGTCCATAGCATAGATAGAGAGAACACAATAAGAACAAGGAAAAGAGGGTGACAAATGCTTGCACTCTTACTCATAGAAATCCCTCCGGATGACTCTCATATGGTAAACTAAAAGGCATCCAAACAGAATCAGAAACGTCACACATAAATTTATAATTGAAAAATGGTGTATTGAAGAATTGTGTGGCACTGAATACTTCTTCATCCTTTCATGGAAATGTGCATTTGACCAGTTCAGGGAACAAGAACATCGCCTCCTAAGCTTCAAGGCTAGAGTATGAGATTGGGTAACATTTGGCCCCCAAAGCTGTGCCACTGCCACCTAATTCAACTAAGTCCTAAAACATCAGCAAGCTCGCTTGACGCTTGATGGACTGACAAGCTCTTGAACCAGAGACAACATAGTTAGCCCAACCCATCAAAAACCAGCAAAAGCAAAAACATTCCCATTTGAAGCTCGAACCATCCCGAGGAACCACTACCAGCAAAAAGCAACCACAACGGTGCACTCGATAGTTACCAAATCAATCCCGAAAACATACCCGCAAACGAGCACGCTAGAGAGAGAACTACTAAAAAAAACATAAGGGTCATGCAGGCAAGCCCCTGGGATTCATTTCTGACTTAACGAGGCCATGAATTTCTCACCCTCATCGTCATCTTCATTCCTATCGTCCTCATCAGGGGAAAACACGCACGCCATCAGAGAAAAAGAGAGAGAAGCAAAATTACCTGGACGTTGGAGAGGAGGGCTGGGGACTCGACGAAGGAGGTCGGGCGAGCAACTGGCGGGATCGTGATGCGGGCGGAACTGGAGATGAACAGGCCGGTGGGTGTAAGCCGGTCGGGCGCCAACGTTCCAGCGTACAAGACAAGCCGGTGTCGGATCTGGAGCTGGAAGGGGGGCGCGGTGGTTCGCCGGTCACGCGCTGGTTCGCCGCGAAGAGAGGGAGGGCAGACAGAGACGCAAGGGGAGAGAGAGCAGGGACGGGTGAGTCGGGGCCAGATCTGGAGCCCGAGGGGTGGCGCGGTGGTTCGCCGGTGGGAAAGAGGGAGGGCAGAGAGAGAGGTCGCACGCCGGTCGGTCGGAAAGAGGGAGGTCGCACGCCGGAGGGCAGAGAGAAAGAGAGGGAGGTCGCACGCCGGTCGGTTGCTCGCGGTCGTCTCGCCGGTATCCTCCTGGTTCGTCGGTTGCTCGCGGTGGTTCGCCGGTCGGAAAGAGGGAGGGTGGAGAGAGAGAGGGGGAGTTCGTCGGACAAGAGAGCGACTGGAAGAGAGAGGGAGGCGTGAGGAAAGAAAACCAAGACCGAAATTTTTTTAATTTGGCGCCTCTTTTTCTCTCCAGAACGTGGGTCCCACGAGGACACGTGTCGCGCTCCCACCGCCTTATTGTTTGCCAGGCTGGAGCGTGAGACGTACCTAATATTTTCTCCCTCCTCTTCCCATTGTACTACAATAACTAAATTAAAAAAGTTTTATTTTGTTTCCTTGTGCTCCCTTACTACCACTCTATTATTACTTTGCCCAATTATTTTCTTACCCACATAGTACTTAATTCTTTTGCTCTCTTGATAGTTCACACACAAGACACACTTGCACACACATCAAACACAGGCTTCTGCATATACCAACACTTTGAAGCTTCTTGACCTAGCAGCCATGTGGGATGAAGGTATCCAGGTATTCCCCACCTCAGTGGCAGTCTCAAGCCCAACAACCGTGCCGAGAAGGCCTACAGATGATGTTCCAGTGATCCATTTATGCAGGAGACGATCAGACCATCTCCATGCGTTCTGCTCTTCTGTGTTTGGGACTTCGATTTCAGAGCTGGTGAAGGATAATCTCCAGCAACAAATCCCGGCATATCCTAGCCTTCGATGAGACCCATAATTTGGATCAAAGAAAGCAAAAATTCGAGTGGTTTTGCTTAAATGTCACAACGTTGGCAACATTTAAGGTCGATGGATAAGGGTTACTTATTGGAGGTTGAGCTTGCCACTGTAGGTAGATAGCTTAGAGAGAAATGGAGTTTTCCTTTCTAAAGCTATGATAGAATCTTGCTAAGGGCTTTGTTAGCATAGTAATTTTTAGGTTATTGAGAAAATAATAGCTTATTATGAGTTATAAATTCTTAAAGGATTGAACTTCATAACAATTTATAATTATATGTTAATTAGTTTTTTTCGTTCAGAATATACTATTATTCTTATAATAGATTAAAAACTGTTATCCAATCATTTCTTCCCTACTAATATGACTTGTAATGTACTTACTGTTTATTACCAAATGAAAAACATCTTGAAATGTTCAATTTGGAAATCTTTTTTTTATAGTTCTTTTTAATGGCACAAATTTTTTTCACTTTTAATACTTCCAGCCAAATTCAAAAAAAGAAAAATGCATGTAAATATACACACGGGATAAAAATATATTCGCCTCTTAGACGATCCAAAGATGCATGGACTCTTTCTTTAGAGATGCATTAAATTTTCCATCATGCAAACTGATGAATTCACTTGAAATTGTAGATTTGGAATACTTGTTTTGTTTTGCTGCAAAAAAAACTGGGTTCACTAACCCCAACTCATTCAATTTTAGCTGCTAATATTTATTGTTTTCTCTTTCCGATTGAAGCATATGAGTTTTTGATTGAAAAAATCAAAAGATCAACATCGTCTTGTCTTGTTGACGTGTCATATGTTCGCGTTAGGGTCTTTAGTCACATTTTTGTACTAGCTGACATGTATGAAAATCTTAATGGTAAGTCTTTTTATCCCTTTTGAATAAATTGTTTTAGATCCTTTGAAAAGTTGGTGAGTCCACCTTTTGATTATGTATGGGAGATTTGTCTAAAAAGCTTTAAACTTATTGTACTTAAATTTTTTAGTTTTGCCAATCGAATCATAAATTCTTTCACATTTTGCGAATTAAGTTCATCTGATTAAATTTGGTTGGAAATTGTTAATATGATGTTGATCATCTTATATGATATAGCCAATGCTGACGTGAATTATTTTTAATAATATTTTAATATTTTAATATTTTTTTGGAATATTTTGATTAATTTTGTGTTTTCCCTCCCCTTTTTTTTACTTTTTGTTCTTTCTCTTTTTCTTTTTTTCTTGGTTGACCACCCTACCACGTTAATAGTGGACCCTCGCCATGACCGGGGAGGGCTTGATGGCCATGGGCGATGGCTAACGAGGGTCGTAGCGAGGGCCCGACTAGAGTTGTAAACAAAATACAAAAAAAGAAAAGAAAAAGAAAAATATTTAAATATTACTAAAATTTGTGAAGGTTAATTGTGATTTAAGACAGCCGCATCCACATAAGTGATGCGCGGCATATTCTTCTGTACCGGGAGGTCTGAACAGGCCAAGAATGGCCGACGGATAAGACAGCATTGAGCCTGCGCGACAGGACCGGGCATATTTTGCTGCGCGCATGGAGGACGACGACGACCACCGCTGCCCTTTTCTCGACTCTCTCGCCGGGCCCCGTTCGCGTGGTCCCGCGATGGCACCGCCGAGGACCATGACCTCTCGCACCTGTTCGCGTGGTCCCGCGATGGGACCAGGCGGGGCCTCCAGCAATGTCCGTGGTGAGCGACCTCACAAGGCCGGGGGGCACCGTGACCCGCGACCCGAACCCAAGGCCCGGATCCAAGTTCTGTAATATTTCAATGTTTGCACTCTGCTAAGCCATTTTGTTCTTGCGTTTTTGGACAAGCTTTCACGTGTTGAATGACATCTCTAAAATGATTACTAAACTCATTCCTTGGCTTTCCTTCATCTGACTGAGAAACTTTCATTGTTTTTTCAAACTGACTTTTGAATGAATTAATCGAAGTATGCTATAAAAGTCAGACTTTCGCTGCTAGGGAAGAACCCAATGGATCTAGTGCGCTCAGTCAATGTGTTGGAAATGATAATTAATTTTCTAGAATTTCCTAGAGTTGTTAAACTATAATCTAGAATTCTTTAGATGAAGTTTTGAATAGTTAAAAAATTGTGGCTGAAAATTTCCAATAAGAGAAGTCTAGAGAAGTCTAGCATTCAAGAGAAATCTAGAATCTTCTAAGGTGGTGACTTATGCCTATAAATAGTCTTGTAGTTCATCATTTGAGGTGTGGGGTTTAGATTCCCACCGTGTGTAGAGGAGTAGAGTTAAGATGGTTTCTATGTTATGAAATACTCCTCCATTATATCAAAATATCTTGTACTATCTATTTTCATCAATTTGATAAATTATATCCCATGTTCTTTGTCCTTCAATTATCCTATCTTGTCCCTTGTCCATCATCTACAAACTATATCATACACTTGCATACAACACCACTGACCAAAAAATTATAACTAATACCAAAATCATGTTTCCGTACACACACATCCAAAATTTTTAACATGAGATTTGATGATACTTGAATTTCTGATTAGAAAGCATAGGAAATGATCCACAGAGATATCAGCGAATTTAGCAAAAGGCTCATTGCTAAATTCCTTAGTCAAGATAAAAGGCAAACGACAAGACTTGGCCGTTTGGCAACCACTAAAAATGCCTCCTCTGTATTCCTATTATTGACTGATACTAGTGTATCATTCTTCAGAAATTCTAAAATCTGATCATGAGGTGCCGTCACTCGTGCGCTTTTCAATAGCAGCAAGGTCGTCGCAAATCCCCTTGAAATGCTGCTATACTCATTCATAGTGTAAGTGCCTTTCTTGTGCATATTGAGGTTGTTGATTTGATAGTATTCAAGTTCTTGAGATTTTCTTGCAAAGGAGTTGATTACGATATTCCGTACCTCAGCGGCAGTCTCAAGCCTGACAACCATGCCAAGAACACCTTCAAACAATGTTCCTGTGATCCATCCATGCAAGAGACAATTAGACCGTTTCCATGTGTACTCCGGATTGGCAATTGGGACTTCAATTTCATAAACTAGTGCAAGATATTCTCCCATGCTAAATCCCAGCATGTCCTGGGTTTCAATGAGCCCATAATTTGGGTCTTCCGAATTCCAAAATTTGAGTGTTTGGCTTAAATGTCACAAAGTTTGCAACATTCAAGGTTGATAAATAAGGGTACTTATTGGAGGTTGAGCTTGCCATTGCAGATAGATTCCAGAGAAATGGAGGCTCTAGTATCATGAATGATGAAGAAAGGCTTTGAAATAAATAGCCAACTTGCTCTTAATCTGAGAGCGCCCTGTTTTATTAAAATATGTTTACAACCTCGAAAATATAAGATAACAATATGAATATTACATGCATTGCAAGTAACAACTCTAACTAAGCTTTAAACAAAATAGAGAACAATTACAATAATCTACAAATCCCTGTAATCTTGAGTTGTTTCTCCCAACAGCATTATATCATCATCTAAATGCAATCTGTAGAAGCAACCACACACCAAACCATGTATGTGCTGGTTTTGTTGAGGCGTTATTAAGAATAAGATAGATTAGTAAAGTTTAGTACAAAAAGTTATTCTCTTCCTTAAGAAACTCAGCCAGCATTGTTGAAGAAAATTTCCTTATTTATTTTGAAGTTGACAAAACGTTTCCATCAGTCTAGTTTGAAAACTTGCAGACTTTATCGTCAAAGTCTGAAGACTTCCAGACTCAAGATTTAAAGTCTGCCCTCATGGATAGTTTCTAGACCGACGAAGAAAAGTTTATCTGTTGAAAAAAACTTATTTAGATGCAAGTATATCTGTAAGGATTTGATTCGTACGGTTGAAGAAGATCTCACAGCTAAAGAAAGCATCATGTGATCAATTATTCCTATTGAAATCAATTCGAGTAATTAGATTTGATGATTAGCGAAGTATACTTGGAAGATTCTACTTATGGAAACTTAGATCCTGATTGTATGGGCGAGCAAGATTGGTGGGCTATCATTACATTCTTTAAATAACTCAGATCTCTTTAATTGATTTTGGACGTGCGGACCTCTCAAGTGCCTTAACTTTGCCCAAAGGGATACTTAAGTGCCATAACTTACGAAAGGTACACTTAAGTGCCAAAATCAGAGCAAAATGGATCACTTAAGTGCCAATTCGGCCAAAATCCGGTCAAATTGCATACGTGGTATTTTTTGGCGATTTTTGGCAACTTCTTTTACTGATGTGGCAAATGTTTTTTTAAAAAAAAAAAATCCGACGTGGACGACAAAAAACGATGTCATCCATCCACATTGAGTGCGCTGAATTAAACGACGTCGTTTAGGTCATTGTGCGATGACCTAAACGCCGTTCCTCCTCGTCCGCGTTGACAGTCGATCTCAGGCCCTTCTCTCCGTCACCATTCACGCCCAAAGCTGGTCATCGGTCGCCGTCGTCAGTCACCGCTATTGGTCGCCATCGCCGCTCACCGCTCACCATCGTTGGTCGTCATCATCGCTCACCATCGTCACTCGTCCAGGTTCGGCCCCTTCTCCCCCTCCCCTATGATGAAATTAGGGCTCGCTCGATTATTTAATTAGGGCTGGTTGACCTAAACGCCGTTCCTCGTTGTCCGCGTTCATAGTAGATAACAAGCCCTTCTCTTCGTCACCGTTCACGCCCAGAGCTGGTCATCGGTCACCGTCGTCAGTCGCTGTTGTTGGTCGCCGTTGTTGGTCGCCGTCGCCGCTCACCGCTCACCATCATTGGTCGTCGTCACTGCTCACCATCGTCGGTCGTCCAGGTTTGGCCCCTTCTCACCCTCCCCTGTGATGAAATTAGGGCTCGATTATTTTATTACAGCTTCGATGGAATTTGTGTTGATACACTTCAATTGAAACTTGCTGACATTACACAAAGAGACTAGATTTCTCATTATTTTGGTGAATTTGTCTTTCAAGCCAATGTTAGAGTATATTTTGATTGTTAGATTACTGTCTATGCATCTTCTTAAGAGCATCCTAGTAAAGCAGGTGACCAATGCCATTCTGAGAAGAAAACTAAGTTCTCGAACCACCCTGCTTGTAAGAGTGTATAGGGTATGTCCTTGAACCACCCTGTTTGTGAGGCTGTATAGGGTATGTCTTTGAACCACCCTGCTATGATTGCTGTATAGGGTATGTTTATCAATCCAAAACCCTGCTGTGATTGCTGTATAGGATATGTTTATCAATCCAAAATTCTGAATGAGAACATAATCCTGCTATGATTTCTTTTTGTTTTTCTTTAACTTTAGCGACATAAAATGCTTCCAAGTTTAGTTGTTCTAATTTTAGTTTAAACTTTTAAAGGAATTTGTAGGAGTCAGCAGCTGTGATTTGATTAAGTTGATGTTAGAGTATGCTATGCTTTGATTTGCTTAAGTTGATGTACATTCTCTCACATCGCACGTTTAGTGCAATAACAAAATTGCTTGGGCTGTGATTGTTGTGGGGACTTGTGCTTGTTGTGGGGACCTCTATTTTTGGTTAATATTTTAAGGGAAGGGAAGGCAAATAATTAAAGTGCCGATATCTTTTTTGGCTGTCATTTAGGGGCATATTGTCATTGTGGGGACCTCTATTTACTAAAGTCCATGAGAGTGTGGGGACTCTCATGTGCAATTGTCTAGTGGTCCCAAAAACTAATTATTCTTTTTCTTATTCTTGGTGCAATAATGACGCATGACAAGGATTATGTCGCTGTCATAGTTTGCTACAATTGGGAATTTGTGATTGGGGAGGATGAGTGGGAGTATGAGAGTGGAAATGATGGCACCATCTTTGTGGATATAAAGAATGCATCTTATATAGGATTTCTTAGGGATATAAATACTTATTTGCCTTGTAAAGTTCAGAAGCTACTGTATTGTATTCTTGGGAAAGACTTAAGAGATGGTTTGAGATGCTTAGAAGATGATAATGGTTTTAGGGATGTTCTATACCATTATTTTTATGGTGAAGAGGTAAAAATATTTATTGAGTACAATAGTGAAAGTGAGGATGAAGATGATGATGGAGAGAGCACCGAAGTAGGACAAGAAGGAGATGGTATTCAATGTAGTATTGACATTAGGATTGAAGGAGGGCATGATAGATATGATGGACATGAGAAAAGCGCAGATGCAATTCACCAAAGTAATGATGACATAGGTGATGTCACAATCTCTGGATTAGATTGGGAAGTAGCTAAATCAACTGATGATGATGATGGAGGGTTGCCTGCTGAAAATTTTATAAGTGATGACGACAACGGGGAGCTTGTACAGTCAAGAATACAGCGAAGGGATTTTTTGACAGCTAAGTTTGCAGCTTTGCAAGTAACCGATAGAGTTCTAAACAGACCCGAAGGCCCTATAGATGCTGGTGCTATTGACGAGGAGACTGACTATGAAGAAAGCGTCGAGAATGCTACTTCCCAGGATGAGCTTGAAGAAAATGAAGGACTTGTGCATAGAAGGAAAATGAAAAGTAAGTTTCCTTCTTATGATCCATTCGTTGCCTCTCCTACTTTGTCAGTAGGCATGAAATTTCATGATGCGAAACAACTTAGGGAAGCTATACTGAAGATCTCCATTGCTGCACAAAGGAACATTGACTTTATTAGAAACACTAAGACTTTTGTAAGAGCTAGGTGTTCACAACAAAATTGTCCAGGAAAGATCTATGGCGCATTTGTTAGGAGAACTGGATCTTTCCAGATTAGAGCCTACCAAGAGGAACATATTTGTTCCATTAATTTTGAGAATAAAATGGTAACAAATGCATGGTTATCGAAGCACTTTTTTGAATTGATTAAGCTGATGCCTCAGATGAATACTACTTAGTTCAGGATGCTGGTGAAGGAGCATGTAGGCATCAATATATTCAGGAATCAATGTAAAAGATCGAAGCAAAATGTGATGAAGATACTCATTGGTCAGTACATCGGTGAATATGGATAGTTGTGGGACTATGTTTGGGAGTGTAGGCTGCAAAATCCTAGAAGTACAGTGTATATAGAGGTCATGGAGAGACCACTTCCTGATATTGGGACGAAGTTCGATAAATTCTATGTTTGTTTCGATGCATGCAAACGAGGTTTTTTATCTGGTTGTAGACGGATTATAGGATTGGACTGGTGTTTTTTGAAGAGCTTGTGCAAGGGAGAATTGTTGGCCGCAATTGAAAGAGATGCAAACAACCAAATGTTTCCCCTGGCTGAGGCTGTTGTGAAGGTAGAGAACAAGGACAATTGGTCCTGGTTTCTCAAAAATTTGATGACTGATTTAGAGATAACAAATGGGGCAAGGTGGGCGTTCATGAGCGACCAACAAAAGGTAATATTTGCTTTTTAAAAAATTTGGTCACTTGTTTGCTTTTTGATATCAACATGTCATTTACTTACATTTTTTATAGGGATAAGTGTTAGAAGTCTACTGTTTGTCACGAAAATGCGTTTCGATCACAAAAACTTGCAAAAAGTGCATTTAAATCCTAAAACTTGTCAAATTGTTTCAAATGAGTCCTAAAATCGACGATGTTAGCCTTTTTCGTTAAAAATGCGACGTGGCATTTTAAATAATTTTTATTTTCCAGGTTTATTTTTTAATTAATTTTATACATTTAAAAAAATTAGATTTAAAAACTAAAAAATTAAATTTATTCTTATCTTATTTTCAACAAAAACTAAAAAGAAAAGTTAAAAAAATTATTTTAAAAATTTTAAAAATAAATTAAAAAATAATATTAACTTTTTAAATATGTTTTTTTATAAATATTTTAACTAAAAAAATTATTTTTAATTAATAATTTTTTAATAAATATTTTAACTTTTTTGAGTTTTTGGTGAAAATAAGATAAAATGAATAAATTTGATTTTTTTAGTTTTTAATCTATTTTTTTAAAAAATAATTTAAAAAAATTCACGTGGAAAATAAAAAATTATTTAAAATGCCACGTCAGCATTTTTAACGGAAAATGCTAACGGTGTCGATCTTAGGACTCATTTGAAACAATTTGACAAATTTTAGGACTTAAATGCACTTTTTGCAAGTTTTAGGACTGAAATGCATTTTCGTGACAAGTTGTAGGACTTCTGAAACACTTATCCCTTTTTTATATTTTCAATTATTGCAAAGACTTGTTCTAACAATAACTGAGCTGTTGCCTTATGTGGAACATCAAATGTGTGCGCGGCACATATACGCAAATTAAGCAAAGACCTATAAAAGGGACAAGTTGCAGTCGCAATTTTGACAGCTAGCAAAGAGCACAAATATGGCTGACTTTAGGATGGCCAAAGAAGAGATGCTTTAATTGACAAAGGATGGTTATGATGCACTGTTCCAAACAAACCCGAAGCATTGGTGTAGGGCGTTCTTCAACAAGGAATTCAAGTGCGATAACATTGATAACAACATTTGTGAAGCATTCAATGGGAGGATAATAGATGTCAGATGTAAACCAATTATCTCGATGCTTCAAGACATACGGGTTTTGGTCATGACTCGGCTGCACAAACAAAGAGATGACACTGCAAAGTGGACTAAGCAATATGGTCCTAGGATTGCTAAGAAATTGGATGACAACTTGGCTGCAAGTATGTATTGTCATCCCATTTGGAATGGGGATGAAGGATATGAGATAATGAAAGGTTCTGATAAGTATGTTATCCATTTAAGTACGATGAAGTGTTCATGTAGAGCATGGCAACTCAGTGGAATTCCTTGTGCACATACCATATGTGCAATTCAATTGAAAGGCCACAACACATAAGAGTACCTTGATGATTGGTACAAGAAACCGTAATATCTTGCTTCGTATCAATTCATGTTGCAACTAATTAAAAGTAGCAAGTTCTGGGAGCCAACAGATCGCGAAGCACCTCAACCTTTGACACTAAAGAAGAGAATGGGAAGACCAAAAAAAAAAAGAAAAATGACGGAGGGACATGACTCATGTCACCGTAGGATGAATAGGATTGGTGTACCGATAAGTGCTTTTTTTGCCACATAGCAGGGCACAATATTAAGGGTTGTCAATTAAAGAAGCAGCAGGAACAATTGAGGCCAGCCGAAGGGCCTAGTGAAGGAACAGTTGGAGAAGGAGAAACAGAAAGGCGAAGTGAGTCGACTGTTCTTTGGTCGACGACAATAAACCCAATAAGTCATGACAATTGTATTTATGTTGCTTTATGATTTGTTATGAATATGTACATAGATATAAGTGACATGTATGTAATGTTTTTGTCTTTGTCAGGTCACGGTGACACATGAAGAATTGGCCGAAGCCCCTGCTATACCTGAAAATGAAGGGTTTGTTCAAAGAACCGAAGGTGGAAGACAGCTAGCTACAGGATTGGCTAAAGCAACTGGAGGGCCAGTTAAGTCGACTGTTCTTTAGCAGCAACAGAGAAAAAAATACCCGGTCATTTAAATGATTTGAGTTTACTTTTCGTTTACGTTCTAATATGGCTTGATGTTATATTTATGATGTCCTTTACCTTTTTCTCAGGTTCGAAGAAGGCAAGCTAGAGCTCAGCTGCTAATAGAGGGCCCAATTGAAGGACCACCACAAGATCCATCACCAAGGTCATCACAAATGCCACTAAAAGGGTCATCACAAGAGCCACCACCAAAGCCTATCGAAGATGTCACTAAAGCTGAAGGCGTAACTAGAAAAATAACCAAAAGAAAGCCAAATCAAGAGCCACCTATAAGAAGGTCATCTACAAGACGCCTAGCTGAAGCATTGGCTGAAGAAGCCCCTTTTGTAGCTGAACAGCCACAAGAACAGAAGAAATCACATGCGAGAAGAAGAGGCAACCGATCATAAGTACCTGAAAGTGACGCTCCCCTTCGAACAAGAGGGGCTCTTGGGAAGATGCTAAAACAATATGGTTATGGCCTTTATATAGATGACCGTTCTTGAACAGTTATTCTTAATGTAAGTTTTATAAGCTGCATTTAATTTAATTTATAGTGCAAACTTTTGTTGATAATTGAGTTTTCTTTTTGAAGCGTGGGAGAAGTTCAGAGGTTTTTATCTCTCAAGACCGAACACAAGAATCAACGGTTGCGCCAACAAAGAAGAAGACATTGCCTGTGCCGACAAGAAAGAAGAGTAAGAAGAACCCAGTTGCAGGTCCATCCAAATCAGTTCAGCCTACAACAGTTGTAACTCCTTCTGAATCAGTTCAGCCTAGGATAATTGCAGCTCCATCAGACTCAACGCATCCCAAGACAGTTGAAGAAGAAGTCTCACGTCCAGTTAGAAAAAGTGCAAGGATTATGAATCAAGTGCGAAGTCCATCAAAACAAGTATGAACATGAGGCATTGTACATATTGATTGATGAAATGGGATGTCATATGGTTTGTGGGGCTGAGAAGTCAGTTGTAAACATTTGTGGATGTTTATTTTTCTTTTTTCTATAATAGTTTGTCATTGAATTAGTTGAGTTTGTGAGACTTCATTTGTCATTGAGTTTGTGAGACAGATGTTCAAAATCAATGGAATGGTTGTTGCTTATCATTTTTGGCATGCCTTTTTCTTTTTTCTTTTTTTTTTTTCTTTTACTTATTGCTATTTCTGGTGGTGGATATGTGGTGGTGACTGGGGTGCTCGTGTGGCTGGTGGTGGCGGCTGGTGAAGCCTGGTGGTGGATATGTGGTGATGACTGGAGTGCTTGTGTGGCTAGTAGTGGCGGCTAGTGAAAAGCCTGGTGGTGGTGGGTTGGGTTGGAGGTTTTTGCTGCACCTAGTGCAAGATGTTTGTGTAATATGCACAGCTTGCACCAGGTAGTACTCGTGCAAGCTGGTGTAAGACACCTTACACTTGCAACTTATGCAGCAACATACCACCAGCATAGTGGTGGCTGGTGGTGGCTCAAGTGGATGCTTGGGATGCCTGGTGGTGATGATGGCTAGAGATGGTGGCCAGTGGTGGGCGGTGGTGGTGGCTGGTAGTAGCCGATGTGTACAAAAAAAATGGCACTTAAGTGATCACATTCTAAAAAATCTAGCACTTAAGTGTTCACTTTTAACAACAAGTGGCACTTAAGTGATTATTTTAATAATAACTTGACACTTAAATGACTCTTTTTCTATCACGACTAGTATTTAAGTGATCACTAGATACAACTTATAGCACTCGAGTAATCACTCGTGTCTGTTATATGTATATGGTGGTTTGCAGCAAAATAGAGAAGCTGCTGGTTTACACATTTGCTGCTGGTTTACATTCAATTCAAGTAAAATAGTCACCATAACACATCGACCTAATATATATTCCATCATCACTGATTTATATTTGAGAATAAGCAAAAACTGTCGAAATCATTCATTCATTCATTTATTCAAAACAAGTACATTTCTTCACACATTTACAACTATGACAGTCGGAGAAACTTCTTCTCATCTTCCAGTACTTTACATTTCATCATAAAGTAGGATAGACAAATAAACAACAACACAATAAATGCTTGGTAACACTTCCGTTCAATTTTCATTTTTGAAACTTCGTTCTTCAAATGGTTAACAGAAGATGCTTGAGCTTGAGCTTGCATTGAGTCAATATCGTCCAAGTCGTCCACAAGCGTAGATGGAGGTTGATGACATCCATCAAGTAGGTCCAATATCACCTTTGTGGCTCGATGAGAGAATTTCACATCGACCCATTTGAAATATTTGCACTTCGAGCCTTCTCTATATTAGGCATATCCATAGAATCTTCTTTCGGGATTCGTTCGAGTCCACGATATTCTTCTTGGTCTCGGGATTCGTTCAAGTCCACGATGTTCTTCTTGGACTTGGTAATCCACAAAAACAGAAACGCTCGCCTTCTCCTTCGCTTCGGCGAGAGAAATTTGAGCCGCTGCTGAAAGTCCTGCTCTTCATTTCCAATATTCAATGGTAGAATTTGGGGCAAATCGAATTAGGGTGAGGGATTAGGGCTCCAGCGCTTTAATGGCATTTTGCCCGATTTAGGGTTTTAGATTTAGGGCAAATGGGGAAAACGACGGCGTTTTCGCTGATTTAAGGGCTCTATTTTGGGCGAACACCCGAAACAACGTCGTTTGGGGTGAATTCGAGCTGACTTAGCTCTCCGGCGAGACACATCGGCGAGAGATATTAATATTTTAATGCCATGTATGATTTCCGGCCAGCTTCGCCGGAGATGGCACTTAAGTGTCCCACTTTTCTTAAAATGTGGCACTTAAGTGTAACTTTCGTAAGTTATGGCACTTAAGTGTCCCTTTAGGCAAAGTTATGGCACTTGAAGCATTCTTTTGCCATTGATTTTGTCTAATGACTAGATTGGAAGAATTTATTTGGAAGGTGCCAACAGTTATGAAGGCATAAAGGAGTATATAAGGAAGATGCTCAAGTTATTCGAGTGTGTACGTGAAAGAAAAATTTCAAAGTCTGAAACTCCTAGTTCTTTGCTATTTCAATTGTTGAGCTCAAATTGTACTCAAAAGAGATATTAAATTCTTGTGAGACCTTGAGGAAGTGTAGCTAAGTCTCTACACCGTAGAATCCAGGATGTGAGGCTGTAAATTCTCTTTTGGTTCTTAGTAGAATCCAACCAGTGGGCTGTCAGTGCGGGAAAGTGAACGTAAGCTTGGTTTAAACTGAACCACTATAAACCTTGTGTTTTGATTCTCTTTCTCTAATCTCTTTACTTTAATTCGTGGCATTATATAACTATTTATAGTCTTTCATATCTTCGGTCTATTATTCTCAGAAGTTGATTTATTCTGTTAAGTTTCGCAAAAACTTCTTTGATCACCTGTTTACCTCCCTCTATGTGCTCTTACTAGCCCTATCAAGCATAACTTTGGCCTTTTTTATTTTCTTTTCACTCGAAAGCATCAACGAAAAGGTGTGGAAATGTCTCTGTAACTGATAAGACCTCCTTAATGTGATCTTTGTGTATCTTATCAGCTAGGTAATATAAATCACATTATGCAAAAACTTTTTGCAATCCTATTTTGACAAACAAAAGATAGTAATATTTACTTTCCTCCTTACTTCAGTCCTCTTCTTGGATAAATCTTTTGTTTGTTCCTTCAGCCTTGAAAGCTAAAGATGCCCATGACAAACCATCAAATTGAAGCCTTCACCCACCACATATAACTTCAGGAAACTTAAATCCACTCCTTTTAATTGCTAAACTTAAACAAACATATTCATCGCAGTTTTGATGTTGCTGAACATATTCTTACAATTCTTTTTTCCTTAGATGGGACATATAACAAAACTATGCCATAACGAATATGCATCTTTTTATAGTGGCATCTCCTGTTACATGGGAAAGTAGGACATAACCAAAATAGCTTGCACAATACGCAATTAGGATGACGCTGTGCTTATGTGAAGAGAAACCAAGGACGCGTAGAAGCCGTCTTTGATATTAATCAGTGAGTCGTGCTTTCCTTTCTCGATGATTATTCCATTTTTGACCACCGCAATCACGTCTGCGTTTTTTATTGTTGATAATCTGTGCGCCACTATAACTGTAGTTCTATTGGCCATGACTTTGTCTAATGCATCTTGAACCACTCTTTCAGCTTCAGCATCCAATGCACTAGTAGCCTCGTCTAGAAGGAGTATCTTCGGATCCTTCACTATGGCACGTGCAATGGCCACCCGCTGCTTCTGCCCACCAGATAACTGCACTCCACGCTCACCTACTAATGTGTCATAACCCTGCATAGTCATTGTGATATCGGTAACTAACATTCTCAGGAAACTTGCTTAGTTTATGCTCGCTTAATCTGCATATGTCTATCTTATATTGAGGACGAGATAAACTTGCCTGTTGCAAACTACTGATAAACTTATGGGCGTTTGCCAACTCTGATGCAGCCAATATCTCTGCTTCCGTTGCCTCTCCATCCTTTCCATAGGCTATATTGGCACGGATCGTGTCGTTGAACAGAACTGGTTCTTGGCTCACAAGGCCCATCTGCTGCCTTAACCACTTTAACTGTAGCTTCTGAATTTCGATCCCATCAAGGGTAATGTGACCAGAATCGGGGTCATAAAACCGTTGCAACAGAGCTATTACGGTCGATTTCCCACTCCCGCTCTCTCCTACTAGAGCAACAGTCTGAAAAAGCAAAAATCACAGTCCATATGTGCATATTCAGCATTTGTTTAGCACATCGTAATTGGCTGGAACTCAGAGAGGAATAGAAAAAGATCTTCGAAAGAAAAATTGGAAGGGTTATAAAAGCTTTACTTTGCCAGAATGCATGGTCAAGCTAAGATCTTTGAAAATTTGAACATCTGGTCGAGAAGGATACTTGAAGCTGATGTGACAAAGCTCTATTTCTCCCTTAACATTTTCTAGTGTTTCTCCAGACTCATTACTCGGGTCTAATTTTGATTCTCTGTCAATTATTTCAAAAATTGAGGCAGTTGCGCTTCTGGCTTTGGTGGAGTCCTGAGTGATGGAGCTTGAGTGAGTAATTGCATTGGCCGCATTCGTCAGGGCAAGAAACACCTGCAAAGCACAAAATAGGTAAACCATAAATTGATGTATAGAAATTGAATATGTCCTCTCCAGCGCAGTGAACTCGTTAGTGTTCCAGGGAAACTGACAAGACCAGAAAAGACAAAACGTACGCGGAAAACTTCTGAAAATGTTGTCTTGCCATCCTGAACAAGTCGAGCTCCAGCGTAGAAGCAGGTTCCGTAGGCCACAAAAAGTGAGAAACACGATAGGCCAAACCCAACTCCGCTAATCAACCCTTGCCTAATTCCTTCCTTCACTGGCCCTTCGCATTTCTTAGCGTACAGTTCCATGATCTTTTCTTCAGAACAAAAAGAAGCAACTGTCCTGATGCTTCCAACTGCATCGGCGGCTACTTGACTGGCTTCCTTGTACATCATCTGTGAACAGAGGGACTTTGATTAACATCGTTAATATCTTAAAATTAATTCAATTCACCCAATAATTAGGACAGTTTTCAGTTGTTGGCTTCGTGAACACTCACGTGGACAATGACTAGACATGCATTAATCTTGTAGGACCATAAATGGCGAATATGGAATGCGTACCTTGGCATCTGCGCTGAACCCTTTCATGAATTTTACCTGGACATACCCATTAACAAATATCAGAGGGAGCAAAACAAGGACGATAAGCGCCAATTGCCAGCTAGCCGCAAAAGCAATGACTAAACCAGCAACTGCAGACGCGCTGTTTTGAACGAGCTGGGATAATGCATCCCCAACTAGGGCCCGCACTGTCGCTGCATCTCCTGAGAGTCTTGCACCAATGACGCCACTGGAGTGCTCCGGCTCATCGAACCAACCCACCTCCATGTGCACCACCTTCTCAAAGCACACTGATCTTATCCGCTGGATTAATCTGCAACCTGCTATCGAGAAGAAGTACGTCCTCACTGGATATGCTACTAATGATAACAGGCCAAGAGTCATGAACATCAACGCCCAAAACTTTGAATCTTTCCTTAGTTTATGAGGCGCTTCATAAAATGTCTTGATCACATTAGATAATAGTACGCCAAAAATGGGGAATACCACACCAGCAATGATTGCAAATATAGATCCTATTAGTAGCATAGGAACTTCTGGCTTATTAAGATATGCGAGCCGTTGGATAGAAACTTCTGCAGCTGTTTCTGTTTTCTCTAAGGAAGAGAACTCTGGATTTGCGGGTGCACCATACGGGACATCTGATCCTGTGGGCAGACTGAAGTGGCTGCTACTATTTCCCACAGCTGATGATCCCCGACTTATGGACCTCAAGGACATTCTTTGACTCGATTGACTACTGTCAAGGAGATTTTCTTGTTTGTTTTGGTAATTTGTTTCTTGGTGTTGCTCCATGCTTACTTGCTGGAGGCGAATTAGCTGACCATATGCTCCATCGGGATCTTCTAGCAGTTCCAAGTGTGTACCTGATTAAATTTGCGAAAATATTAGCTGCTCCACAGTAATTTGAGCTTTAAACAGGATATTCACATCAGATCAACTAGGTAGGTTTGGCTTTTATTTGCAAAATGTTATGGCTAAAAATTCGTGCTTTAGTACCTCTCTCTACTATCTTTCCTTGATGAATGACAGCGATCATATCAGCGTTCCTGACGGTGCTCAAACGGTGTGCTACAATGATGGTGGTTCGATTAGCCATTATCCTGTCCAAAGCCTCTTGTACTATCTTCTCCGATTCTGCATCGAGTGCGCTTGTGGCCTCATCTAAAAGCAAAATCCTAGGATCTTTTAGAATTGCTCTTGCAATGGCGACTCTTTGCTTCTGTCCTCCAGAGAGCTGAGTACCGTGTTCACCGACCATTGTGTCCAGTCCCTTGATGCAAAGATGAAAAAAAGTTTAGACTCACAAATTGATTAATCTCACTTAGCTTCGAGGTAAAATGATCAATCTAAACACTTCTAGACCTTGGGCAATTTATCAATGAATTTAGCAGCATTGGCTAGTTCAGTAGCAGCTCTTATTTCTTCGATGGTTGCATTCTCTTTGCCATACAAAATATTATCCTTGATACTCGATGCAAATAACACGGGTTCCTGGCTCACAAGGCCGATCTTACTCCGTATCCATTTGAGCTGAAAGTCCTTCAGATTTACGCTGTCGATGAGCACTTCACCTGCTTGTGGATCGTAGAACCTCTCTATCAGGCTGATCACGGTGGACTTTCCGCTTCCACTTTGTCCAACCAAGGCAGCAGTCATCCCGCTCGGTATGTAAAGGGAGAATCTGTTGAATATCAGCTCATCAGGTCTGGCTGGGTAGCTGAAGTAAACATCCTTAAGAGTTATATCTCCACGAATTCCATTTAACGTCTTGCCACGGGTGTCACAAGAATCAATCTCAGGCTTCCTGTTGATGGTCTCAATCATCTTAAATGCCGCGGCTTGACCAGTGGCAAATGCACTCAAGCATGGAGAAGCCTGTCCTAAGGACCTGAGAAGCAAGCCAAATCAATTCAGTTATTATGAGTCTGCTGCAGCATAGACACCATAAAGCTCTATTCAATTGAGTACTCCCTCCTGGATGTAAAAATCCTATCGCTTGCATAGTTTGCAAAATAATTAATAATTAGAATTTCCTTCCAAAGAAATAACATATCCTCGTGGAAAGTTGAATGAAGTTGAAAGTGCAACTAACATTGAACCAGCTAAGACAGCCATGATGACATTAAGTACTTCGCCCCCTGTATATCCTTTTTCCAGAATCATCTTTCCTCCAAACCATATTGCCAATGCGTAACTGAAGAAGAGAATCGACATGGCTGCACCAAGACCTAATCCAGTGGCCATGCCTGCGTGAATTCCCGACTTGTATACATCCTCAAGGAACTCGTTGTAGTTTGCTATCGCCAGCTTTTCCCCGGTAAATGATGCTACCTAATTGCACCAAGCGACAGCCATCATCCCAGAGTCAAAATTGTAAATCAAAAGGTTTTTTTGTATCTAATCGACGTACAGTTCTAATGGACCCAATTGTTTGTTCAACAACATTTGCCGCTTTCGCATAAGCACTTTGTCCCCGTGATGCCATCTTGCCTATGATCAGGGACATGAAGCCGCCAGAAACCACGATGGGAGGAATGGACGATAACATGACCAAAGTAAGTAGCCACCCTTTACTAAATGCGATAACGAATCCTCCGAAGAACGTTGACATGAGCTGTATAAATTTTCCAACCTACAGAAATCAAAGAGATGTAATAAAATAAAACACCATCAATTCCTAGGTAGCAGGAAAATTTTATGGGCTTCCTTCTCCATTAGTGTCTGGCTTTCAAGCTGAAACATTACCTTCTCACCCATGGCATCTTGTATAAGAACGGTATCCCCAGACATTCTTCCCACAACCTCTCCTTTGTTTGTTTCCTTATCAAAAAAGGCAATGTCCTGTCTCAGTATCGCCCGCAGATACAATCCCCTTATTCGAGCAGCCTGTCTCTCTCCCGTGACCATCCAGAAAGTAACCTCTGACAAAACAGGCAATTCCATGGATCATTTCCGTTTTTCAGCAAAATTCTCGAATCTTTTGTCTGGATGAGGGATATACTTACGAAGAAATGCCGTCACACCAGTAAATGCTGCCAGGTAGATAAACTTCAGAGATATCTGAATTTACAGATTATAACTGTAACATATCAGTAAGGAGGAAAGACTTGTTCCTTATGAGTGACAATACCTGGAATAGATATGCGCCGCCTATTTTTCATGCTTTTATTAACAATTGAGTCATGTGAAGTACTCTGATGACTAGAACTTTAGCGTCTAGCCTCAGAAAATGAGCATTATGTTTCAAAGTTGTTACCTTGGAAACACGATGCACCACATCTTTGTTGTGCTGGTTAGTTCCGAATGAATCAATCAGTTGCCCAAAAAGTACCGTCATTAGGGGCATACCTAGGCCATTGCCAACAGCACCCATTGTACCAACGAGCATCAAGACCATGTCGGTGAAATCTGCGAACAAGAACAGCTTGTGGAATCGAACCGTATTAGTTTTCTCATCTTCTTTGCTCTTTTTAGCTCTGTCCTTCGGCTCTGCATGACTTATTGTATCAGTAGGCACAGGCATTTCTATATCCATGTCCAAGCTGCTCTCCGCAGACATCATACCAACTAGAAGATCACCTTGTATTGCTTGTCAACTAGTTCAATGAGTATGTCCAGAATTGCATCTTCAAGAGAAAGTCAACGACAGGAATCTGTACTTTACAAGACAAGCCAATAAAGCAGAACGTTCAAATGCATGAAAAGATATACAAAAGTCATGTATCTGAATCAAACTGCCAGACGAGATCCGGCTACCAAGACACCAAACTCATATACCAGATGGCCCAAATTACACGAACTCCACTAGACTATAGTTCAAATGCATGTCAACTTGAATGGTATAGTCAGTCAACAATCAAAAACGAGGATCTTTTAGTAAACGCAGCCATGTCTAAGTAAAGAAGGATTAAAGAATGCTGGAGACGCGAAACTTGCTAAGCAAACGAACCTCTGATCTACTTCTGCTTATGCAAAAATGTCATCCATGAACCAGGCCACAAGGAACGAATTAAACAAAAGGTTGACGAAAATGAGGAACATAATAACGTTAACTTCTTCTTTTATCCAGAAGCTAACAGAGGAACACTTACTCACGTCACCAACGAATTCGGAGTGGTTTCTTTATCTTCCTCCTTAAACCAAAACTCTTCCTTTACCCATATAAAAGCCTGTAACTAAACTCGAAATTCAAGAAATGCTACTTCAAGAGACGTATCGAGATTCGTAACTCTCTAGTCTTACACATGTGATGTAATCCCACCAATATCCCCAATGGCCAATCACAAAGGGTCTGATCTGATCGACCCTCATCAACACCAACATAGTTTAATACCATAATCAACATCACCTAACGGAAATAAACCAAACCCAAGATGCCATTTTCTTTCCACAACATAGAGACAAAAAAAAAAAAAAAAAAAAAAAAAAAAAAATCTTGTGAGATAGATGTACTCACCAGAGAGCTCAAAAGAGGAGCTTCTAATCCAAGTAGTAGCTTAGAAATCATCCCCTACGTCATTGAATGCTTTGAGAATTGTAAATTTAACGACACTCTATTCTAAGCCCGCTGAGAGGGACGTGACATTGGCCATCACATTTATAAATGAGTATCTTTTCCTCGAAAAACAAATAATATTTCTAGTTTATTATCAACGTGTTGAATTTTTTAAAAGATCAATCATAGTCTAACACGACTCTTATTAAATTAATCTTGTAAACCGTTTTTGTAAGTCTAGCATTATTAACTCTCTAAGCTTATACAATCCCAATTAACCCGGCCAATCGCAGAAGGTCTGATCTGATCAACCACCATCGAGATCCCCATAGTTCAACACCATAATCAACATCAGCAGACTGATATGAACAAAAGCCAAGATGCCATTTCCTTTCCACAACAAAGAGACAAAACATAAATAAGTAGAAAGAAAAAAAAATTGTACTGAAACAGATTCACGCAGCAGTGGCAGGCAGCTCAAAAGGATAGCTTCTAGAAATAGCAGTAGCTCCCATTAAGAACTACAAATTCAACGAGTCCCACAAACACCTGAAGGTGAAGCATTATTATGTCTCGTAATCGAAATTGATCTGTCGTTTTCTCGTCTCTTCTTTCTCTAAAGCCACCAATCCCTACTTCTTTTTATGACCCAGTTGAAAAAGGTCTCTTTTCTTTTTCAATTTTAAATGCTAATTATTACATATAAACCATCCAAGCCCGGTTCTCATGTAAACCAGCTTGGAACCGATAGGGTAATGTAGATTCGGTCCGGTTCTCGCGTCAAACCGGCCTAGTTGCTCATCCCTGTTCGTGAAGCTAATTCCTTGCCATTTTGATGCAGGGTGTTAATTTCTTCTTGTCATTATTGACAGGTAACCCGAATATTTCAAGCGCTGACCTTAAATATTTTAGCTCAAAGGATATCTCATTGGCAAGTAGCCCGAAAGCATCCTTAGGAGATCCTGCAAGGATGCGATGATTCCATCGAATATGGTGATCTCATCTTTCGATCGGGGGACCACGTGATGAATGGATATCGTTGATTCCTTTGTCTTGGAAAGAAGTATTATGCTCAGATTCAGCAGCATGAGAAAAAGATGGAACCACCATGGCAGGCGAAGATGTCTCAATGTTAATGTCGTGCTAAGATTGGGCCATGGAATCACAAGGATTTTGGCACTTGGAGCTGTAGGACATATAACATCCACATTTTGGATTGAAGAAAGTGCTTCATGATGTGGTATGATGATGGAAGAGGATGTTGCGCATGAAGAGTTATTCAATGATTCACCAGATTGATTATGACCATGTGGAATTGTTCTACGTTTGAGTAATTTGCAATGCATTGAACAATTGAACAATTCAATAAATGGTGAGTTATTCAATGATTCACTAGATTGATCAACGCCACGTGGAATTGTTCTACGTTTGAGTAATTTGCATAGCATTGAACAATTGATCCTCATGCGGTGTTAGTTTATCTGGTCTGCATAGCAATAGAGATGTCACTAGTGTTAGATAGAGATGTTAAAATATTTCTCTAGTTGAAGCCCATTGAATGAATCTGACTCAAATTGAGTTGTCTAGATAAGCCCGGTACATTTTAAGTTCAAAACCGAATCTCTAAATATGAAATTTACTTCCATGGTGAAGTCATGATCACATAAGAAGTTGTTCCATGTTGCAGGGCAGTTTGGCTATGATATTTTCATGGTGGAGTCCAAAGATTTGTAGGACCTTGACCATGAAAAATTACTCCTCAATGGACATAGGTTACCTTGATCGGACTATATAAACTTGGTGTTCGATTTAATTTTTTGTTATGTCTATTTTATTGTTTGATAGCTTACTTCCGCAAACTAGAGAAAGACATAAGTTTCCAAGATCCTTGAAAGGAAATGTCATTTCATAAAAACCTCACATGGCGTTCTCTATAGACTTGTCCAGCGGGAGGATAGAACCACTGTAACCCTCATGCCCATGCCTCCAGCCCATAAAAACTAGGGCAATGACCGTAGATCCAGCTTTGTTTTGTAGTAGTATCTCAGAAGCCCCTGGGACAGAACTTTGAAACATCAGATTCAATCCAATTTCTGTCATGTTTCAGCGTTCGCGCTTTGCCGTCATCTCAAATGAGTTCTGAACTCATTTCCGTTGAACGTGCTTCCTTCATCTGACTGCGAAACTTCCATTCTTTTCTCAAACCGAGTTTGAGTGAACTTGACAGAAGCGATGAAGCACGATGAAAAGTCAGACCTTCTGCACGCCGCCATCGTCGCCATCAATCCTCGTCACCGCCAAACCTCCTCCTCCCGCGGGGCCCACCTCCGACACACGCTTCTCCCACAAGCCTCCCTCCCTCCCTCCCTCCCTTCCTCTGGCCCACCATGGTCGCTTCAAGAACGAAGCGACACCACCACCCTGGCATCCCTCGCCGCCCGCATGGACGACGACGACGACGACGACCGCCGCCGCCCTTTTCTCGACTCCCTCCCCGGGCCCCCGCCGGAGCCGGCCGCCTGGTCCCACGACGGGACCCGGCGCAGCCTCCAGCGCTGCCGGACGGCCCCGGCGATGTCCGTGGTGAGCGACCTCACGAGGCCCGGGGGACCCGCGACCCGCCGCGACCCGAACCCGAGGCCCGGATCCGTCGTCAGGCAGGCCCTGTTCTTCCTCTGCGTCTACCTCCTGCTCGGGGTCGGCATCTACGCGTTCAACCGGGACCGGTTCTCCGGCGTCGAGACGCACCCGGTCGTGGATGCTCTCTACTTCTGCATCGTCACAATGTGCACCATCGGTTACGGGGACATCGCCCCCCTCACCCCCGGGACCAAGGCCTTCGCTTGCGTGTTCGTGTTGGTGGGTTTCGGTTTCATAGGGATCTTGCTCAGCGGGGTCGTGAATTTCGTGCTGGATCTGCAAGAGAACATGATCCTGACCACCGCGAGATTGAGCGGCGAGGGCGGCGGGTCCGGCGCCGTGAACTACATCGTCGATGTCGAGAAGGGGAGGATGAGGATCAGGCTGAAGGTGGGCTTGGCGCTTGGGGTGGTGGTTCTGTGCATTGGGGTGGGGGCGTTGGTGCTCTGCTTCGTGGAGGGTTTGGATTGGCTGGACTCGGTTTACTTGGCGGTTATGTCCGTCACCACCGTCGGGTACGGGGACAGGGCCTTCAAGACTTTGCCCGGGCGGCTCTTCGCCGCGGTTTGGCTGCTCGTCTCGACGCTGGTGGTCGCGAGGGCGTTTCTTTATCTGGCCGAGGCGAGGATCGATAAGAGGCACCGGAGGATTGCGAAGCTGGTGTTGCATAGGGACGTCACCGTGGAGGATTTTTTGGCGGCCAATTTAAACAACAACGGCTTCATCAGGTAGGATGCACGATTCCAGCTCCTTAGGTTAGTCACAAGTAATCAGGTGTTTGAGTTTTTACTGGTTTGATTAGTTTCTAAATGAAACTTAATGTGATAGCTGCATTGCTGCACCAGATGAGTAGGACTACAGAATGTCAAGTTAAATTAGAAAGAAGCATTTTGTATTTTGAGATCTAAAAATCAGCCATCCAACGTATTTGTTTCCTTAATGAGACGTTGATGAACGTGAGGGCTTTATGTGGCAAATAGCTTTTGCTCTGCGAGTGCTTTCTCAAGTGTTGTCCAGTGCTGAGTCTCCCATAAAGTTGGCTCAAAAGTGTTCTTATTTTATGAATTAATTACTTGAGGTCTTGTTAGTTGTTCACTTTCTATTCATATTAACATAAAAATATACCCCTTCGACTTACCGCAATTGGAAATGGAGTTTTAATACCACACTTCAGAATTCAAAGGCATTGCTCTCCATCAAAAGGGCATAAACTGGGACTGGGATGATTTGCCTTGTTAGTTGTGAAGAGGTGGATGCATGATTTCAAACAGTATGGTGCATTAACATTCGAAAGCTTCTTTATGAACTGTTCTCTCATTGTGCATATGCGTATACAGCCTTTTCTGTTCACTGCACATATCCTTGAAAATCAAAATCAAAAGAGGTATTTTACCTCTTTCGTAGGTAGAAGGCTTATCTCAGTAAGTCTGTCCTTTCAATGAACAGATTTCCTGATTTGGCAAGAAGTTATTAACTATACTTCAGAAGTTGCTATGCTATTTAATCAACATTTGGTTTTTGGCCAAAGCAGTGTAATCAGATCAAACATTTCTCATCCTAGACTGGCAGCAATAAGTAATGTTAAAAACAATCTGCTGTCTTGTGCAGTAAATCAGAGTATGTTTTATACAAGCTGAAAGAAATGGAGAAGATCAGTGAGACAGACATATTACAGATATGTGATCAGTTCAGCAAGCTTGATCGAAACAACTCTGGCAAAATAACTCTTCTGAATCTCTTGGACAATCACCCCTGATGACAAAAAACAGGGGAAGATTTCATTCGACCACAAAGAGCAGCGCAATGCTTGCTCCATTTTGCAAGATAGGCAAGGGATGAATATGCGAAAGATGACCTGAATGTTGTCTTTGGCAAGATTACTAGGTCCTGCAAATCTGACCGCCTTCACGGTGCATGTTATTCTTGTGCCAAAAGCTGTACATATGCATTAAGTGTACATATGTGACGGTAGGTTGAAGACAATGATCAAAAAATGAAAAGGAGAGCATCTTTTCCCTCCACCATTGCTACAGATCAAGGATCATAATCCAAGGAAGTGCTATACTGTTTACGCTAATTCTCTTTGCATGTAAATGACATTGAAATGGGACAATATTATTGGAGGAGACTTGATGCTTCAGTTGATAGCGTCCTTTCAATTTCCTTTTATCTGATTGCTATGAAAGTCACATCGGATGTTTTTAATGAGTTGTACTGAAGCACCAAGGAAACACCCGGTTTGCTGTGGTATAACCTTTATCAGGAGACTCATTCTGCCATAGGAAAGCCATGCTGTGAAATGTTTAAGGAATGTGCGGTGAATGATGCAGCTGCAGCAACTTCCTGTTGCCACTCGAAAATAATAGAAAGCAATGGCCTTTAGGAGAACTAATCACTGGAAGACTGAAGAAGGATTGTTTGTTTTTTCAACCTGACCTAAATGAATCCAAAGGGTCCAGAACAACTGGAGTTGCAGACCACACGGGCAAACAGTATTAATAAATTCATTAGAGCTGTTGCTGAATTGTCTTCTTGAGTAATTTCTTTCGTCTCATCATTAGTGGAACTTCGAAGGATCATCACTTAATGAAAATTGCCGGTCCCACCAACAGTGTTTGGTAAATTAGCGACTCTCCATAGAACCTGCTTCACTGTCTGCTGAAAATGGAAACCATTTTGTCCCGGTTACCTTTTGACTCCTTGTTTTTGGATGCAAGCAGGGAAGCTGAAAATCCAGCAAATCCGGAAAAAGAAGTTTGCCAGATATCATAGCACTAATCTCTACACAAAACAACTCCTGACAAACAACCCCACCGAGGCACCAAATGCATCCATGACACCAAATAAAAAAGACGGGTGCCCCCAAAAAGTAAGTAAAATATATACTTGCGCCTCTTGTTTTTGCTAAGCATGCAATGTATTGCATTGAAGGGATCAACATTAAATAAATAGCCTACATGATGGAATGGTAAATTCTCGCCCAGGTTTCGTGTATCGGACAGCTTGCCAGTTGCCCATCCACATCGAGACCAGAGAAGACATGATAAATTATTTCCTTATCGCCTGGCCTTGAGTGAATCACCTCGTGCTGGAACCGATGCGTTTCTTGATCTCCGAATGCAGCTTTTTGAACATTTGTGGCTCAATATCTCTGCCCCATATATGCAGCCTTCTAATCCTCATCTGGTTTTTTCCGTCTCATATCTGATGAGGATAGAGGGAAAAAAGGGTGGTGTTGTCAACTTCATTATATCGTGAGTTTTGTTATCTTCTGTTTGTACTTCTCAATACCTAATCCATCATCTCTTCCCTGACCATGATCCAAAGTTCTATCCATTTACATATCTTTCCCAATACACAATGTCATTCATTTAACAATGTATCTAACTATTAGTATTGGTGTCATGGTATCCACATTGAGAAGATTCATGTGTGATGTGATTGGAAGGGAATTAACCAAATCAATTCGCTTTCTTCGACCATGGACAAATGGGTCTTATGATTTTGCATATTATTCTACTCAAACATGTACCAAACGTAAAAGATTTCACGGTCATATACATGATCCAGAAATTCTCAACCAAAATGAGATAGACCACAAGAAACGAAGAGGAACTATGATAAGAGTACAAGACAAGGATCTGTTCCATCCCTCTGTGATGCACTGAGCCAAATGCAGGAGAGTTGGTTCAGATCGAGTTGATTTAGTCAACTCGATAAGCCTAGCTCAACGATTTTTAGGACTAATGAAATGGACAGATTAACAAATACAGAAATGTGTGGAATCCGTTTTGCTATTTAGGCCCTGTGACTAAGACCCCACAATGGAACCAATATTTGGATTATGGAGGGCCAATAATTTCACCAAGAAACGACCTACTCTTTTCGTGATTGTGTCGTGACTTCTGGCACGAGAAGTCAAAACCATCTCTTTAGAACATGATGCAGCGAGGAAGAAAATGAAATGGGCATTTCTTTTCTTTTCTTAGAAGAATAAATGTAAATTTGCACAGATTCGAATTGACACTGTCTACTATTTGAACTTAACCGACTCGTTCCTGAAGATCTGTACTTAAATTTGTGGAGCCTGAGTTCGATTGGACTAGTCCATGAACTCATTTGCGCACTAGTAGACTTGACTTCACTAAATTATCAAAAGGCCTGGAGACTATATCGGGTTTGATTAAATTGAGCGTGAGAAAACTTAGTCCAATGAGCCGTGGGGTTCAACTGTTTCAACTTGACAAAAGTTAGAGAGATGCCGAACCGTCATCCGAATCAAGCAATGAAATGTAGCAGGGGGACAGTTGACACTACTCAAGATAAAGTAATAACAAAACCCAAGACCTGCAGTATATTCAATTGTATTAAGTTGAAGAGAGAATACATGGGAAAGAGAGGACAACATGCACTCATAAAAGTAAGTGACCCATGTCGCCCAAATCCATATTCAACTCCAGCTACGTATATATAAGCATCATCCTCTTCTCTGCTCACTTCTATCAAAACCAAAGACCTGTGGTAACTTTTTTAGCCATGAAGAGGCACTCGAGTTGGAACATCACGCTCTTCGTTGGAAGCATGATAATGCTTCTTGGTCCTATCGCAACTGTGGCTCAATATGAATCTGCAGTTGGTGATCCTGGAATGAGAAGAGATGGTCTCAGGGTCGCCTTCGAAGCTTGGAATTTCTGCAATGAAGTTGGCGTTGAAGCTCCTGGTATGGGCAGTCCAAGAGCAGCTGATTGTTTTGACCTCTCAGGCAGACACAGACACAGGAGAAGTGCAAGATTCCACAAAAGTGAGTCCCTTTCTCTATCCCACCTACGCGTTTCTTTAGGGAGTTTTGGTTTAAAATGTTTCATGTGCTGATGCATTTTGTTTGCAAATGCTGGAGCGAGGTTAATCCATGACAAATGGTTTGTCATCTGCGAAATCAGAATAATTTTGCTTTTTTTAAACTTTTCCTTCCAGTTTGCAGAACCATTCCGTAGATTTGTTTGATAAATGTTGATAAACACCACTGTTGAAGGGAAATTTCCTTTTTCTTGCTATCCTTGTGGACAAGCAACTTGTATTCTCACCAACTTCAGAATACTTGAGATTACTGATTTCACAAGCCAACGTCCAGTGCATCTTAAGCTGACAGATCTTTAGCCAACCAGCTAATCATTTAACAGAAAGAATAAACAATACAACAATGACGAAACTTTTTGCTCTTTTTACTTTTCATTTTTTTTTTTTCACTTCTAACGGACCTCTTTTGTCAGTTACTCATTGCTTCACTCTAACCCTGTTAAAATTTAACTCCTCATCCTTGTGGATGCAGATGTAACTCTGAGACACAAGGTCACAGAAGTTGATAACAGACTAGGAATAGGCAGTGCTTTCCCTGGTTTAAGGACAGACGTCCTAAACAATGCAGACCTCTATGCTGCACATAAGGAGCTTTATCTGGGTTCTCTCTGTGAAGTTGAAGACACCCCGAAACCATGGCACTTTTGGATGATCATGCTAAAAAATGGCAACTTTGACACAACATCTGGCTTATGTCCTGAAAATGGGAGAGAAGCGCCTCCTTTTAGTCCAGGCAAATTTCCATGCTTTGGAATCGGATGTATGAACCAACCCATTCTGAATCATCAGCAGACTCAGATTCTAGGAGACAGTACTATGAGAGGAGGTTTCAATGGGACTTATGAATTGGGTGCGGACGTCATGGATGGTATAGATGATATCTCTTTCTATGAAGTGGTTTGGGAGAAAAAGATCGGTGCAGGGAGTTGGGTATTCCATCACAAGCTCAAAACATCAAAGAAGTATCCATGGCTGATGCTGTATCTCAGAGCTGATGCAGCCAAAGGGTTCTCTGGTGGGTACCATTACAACACCAGAGGGATGCTCAAAACTGTAAGTCTTTTCTGACCTCCGGAGATTTGAACTTACATTTTCCTCTGATTCATTTTAGCAAATATTCTGTCATAGTTGTGGAGGCGGTTGTAATTCAGGGGTTGAGTGACTTTCCTTTTAGGAAAGAGAAACCTAGTGATGCTGAGGAATTCAGTGCTTCTAATAAATCAGGTATGAAGATCAATAGATTCATAATCTAATAGAACAACTGAACAGACAAAGCATCAGCAATTATGCTAAAAGAGGCATCAGTTTTCAAATGATCTTTTAAAGTCGTTGAGTTGGTTGTATATTGGATTGGTGTAGCATCGTTCAACTAACATTCCTCTCTATCCTTTCCGTTTTGAAAAGGTTGCTATCATTTTCATTTGTTAATAAAGTCCTCCCCTATTGATGAATGTAGACTCTAAAAGACACAGAAGCAGTTGATGATTAGGTTTTGCTCTGCTCTGTAGAATAAACAAATCAGCTTATTTCCATATATTGGTATGATAATTAGACACACCAATAATAAAATAATGGAGTTACTTTCTCCAGCTTCCAGAGTCTCCAAATTTCAAAGTTAGAATGACATTGGACATCAAAAGAGGTGGAGGCCCCAAGAGCCAGTTCTACCTCATAGACATCGGTAGCTGCTGGAAGAACAACGGCAAACCGTGCGACGGGGACGTGCTCACCGATGTCACAAGGTACAGTGAGATGATCATCAACCCGGAGACTCGTTCCTGGTGCAGCCCCACGACTTTAGGCAATTGTCCACCGTACCACATCACGCCCGATAACAGAAAGATTCACAGGAATGACACCGATAATTTTCCTTACTCGGCTTATCACTATTACTGTGCGCCCGGGAATGCTAAGTTTTTGGAGAGTTCCACGAGCACATGCGATCCTTATAGCAATCCCCAGGCACAAGAGCTTGTTCAGTTGCTGCCTCACCCTGCATGGGCCGAATACGGGTATCCGACCAAACAGGGTGATGGTTGGATCGGAGATGGACAAACTTGGGAGCTCGATGTCGGTGGCCTATCGAGCCGACTCTACTTCTATCAGGTTAGTAGTATCATCTGACGGACCGACAAAGAAAAAGAACTTCATTATATTTCACCCTTGATAGGAGGATGCGTGCAACGTGACCACAAAGCTTGTCTAAGTATTTCATTTGACGGTAGAATGATGAAGTTTATAACGTATGATGTATCCTTGAATAATTGCAGGATCCAGCTACCAGTCCAGCTAGAAGAATTTGGACATCTGTTGATGTCGGCACGGAGATTTTTGTCAGCGACGAGGACGAAATGGCTGAGTGGACTCTCAGCGATTTCGATGTTCTTCTCACGTCAACTTGATTCTTAGTTCCTTTCGGGATTTGGGGGCATGTATGTCTTTTATTGCTCCGAGCTTTTTCATTCTTTTAGGTGCATGCAGCAGAATGCAAGACCAAGTGTACAAAGGAAAAGCCTTGGCTGTATACATCAAGATATGGAGTTTCCACACTGGGAAGCTTGTAAGGACTAGGCATCCTCAACAAGGTTCATAAGGCTCATGCCCGAGCAGATGCCGGGAAGCAGCCACTTTGTCGATCTGTTTTTTTGTCAAGTATCAAGAAAACAGAATTTCTGGATCAAGTGATTAACAATTAATCTGGTTATGCAAACTTTTTGAGACAATTCTTATGCAGCTTATGCTCTCTCCAAAACAGAGAAAGTAATGTCTATCAGAAATACTCGGCTGAAGCCTGCTCTGATTCCCTCCGAGGAAAGATGATGGTCCAATATGCCTCAAACAATTTAGACGATAACTCAAGTTGCCTTTGCTATCTAGCCAATTAAAAAAAAAAGAAGACAAATCCATCTCCTATTATGTGCCAAAAGAATCTGTTCAATAATAGAAAGTCTTCACAGCAAATAGAGATCATTCAACCCAGTCATTCAACCCAATCATGAAAGAATCAATTTTCTTATCTAAAAAATGTGAGAATACAATTGACTCAGATGCTAAATATAACATGATAAATGCCCTTGTAGATAGTAGATACAGTGATTAGAAAAGGCCAAAAACAGAAAACAAATTGAAATGGGTATACGTTTAAATATAGCACGTAATTCTTAAAAAAGAAGAATTCCAAACAAGAGAATCCCTGCTAAGGATCACTCGAACTGAAAGATGCAATTGCATCCATTTCCTGCTGCAAAAGAAGCGCATCAATAAAGGCGTCCAATATTTCTCCCTGTAACATGTCATCTATTGCATGATGCGTGATGCCAACACGATGATCCGTTACTCGTCCTTGGGGAAAGTTGTAAGTACGAATTCTCTCAGATCTATCCCCACTTCCAATCTGTTTGAGGTTATAAATCTTTAATCACATTGCAAAGGAAAAGAAAAACCAAGCATCAATAATAAATTAATGTCCATCATCTGGTTGCTGCATACCTGCTCTGATCGAAGCTTGCTCCGATCCAAGTGCATTCTGGATCTCTCCAATTCGTAAAGTCGAGCACACAGAACCTTAAGTGCTTTGGCTTTGTTCTGTCAAAAAATTGGATAGAGGAGGGACTAAACTAAGTGGCATGACTAGATGGCTCAATCAAACTAGCTTCAACTTCCTAATGAGGTGATCTAGAAGCAAGAACATGTTTATTGGCCAGAATTAATATACATTAAAGATTCGTCAAGAGCAAGCTTCCTTCGGCTACGAAAGCAGCGGAAAGAAAGAAACTGGAAATTTCATAGATTGAAAATTAATTTAAGTTGAAGAAAGTGCCATAATTTCTGGATGGAGGAACAAAGGGACAAGATTTGCGTTAAAGTTTTCCACAAACAAGTTCAGCAGAATTTACAGTATGTCAGAATCCTTTACCATATGTTGGGATCGTTCATCTTGGATGGACACAACCATGCCAGATGGAATATGAGTTATTCTAACAGCACTGTTGGTGGTATTTGCATGCTGGCCTCCAGAACCACCGGATCTATAAGTATCAATTCTCAAGTCTTCATTCCTCAGTTGCACATCTACCTGCAGAACCGAACACTTATCACAAAAATGGAAAAACTAAAAAAGAAAACTCCTAACTACTTAGCTTTAGGTCAAGGAAATTGATGCATAAGAAGACAGAAGCTAGAAAGAAATATCGATTGTTTAAGTGCCAAGTGCAACATGGATTGCCGACTGTATAAGTATTAACTGCAATTAAGTAACTTCTTTCAAATCCCAAAACTACCAAATAGAAAAGAGGGGAATTCAACCCTAGTAACAAAACCTTCATTGCCAAAATGAAAGTAACTTGACCTCATTTGCTTGAGGGAGGATTGCAACAGACACTGCACTGGTGTGGACACGTCCTGACTTCTCAGTAACAGGAACTCGCTGCCACAAGAAATATGCCTTTTAGCCTTTAACCCCATATGCCAGCATGAATCTCTCTCTCTCTCTCTCTCTCAGTGCATGTGCACACACATGCCCGTGAAGTTAGTCGAGAAACAAAAATGTAATACCTGGACTCTGTGTACTCCACTCTCAAATTTGAGTTTCCCATAAACACCAATTCCAGAAATTGCTGCACTAGCTTCCTGGCATACGACATATACAATTATAACCGCATCAATATGTAAGTGGTGCATCTCATATATGAGTCATCTAGTCCAACCTCTGAAGATGGGAAATCACGTGTCTAGAACCAATTACAGAAGCAATACCTTGTATCCTCTCAGATCAGATTCCGTTATATCTACTACTTCAAATTTCCATCCTTTCTTTTGTGAGTACCTCTCATACCTGTCCAAATTCAAGTTCTTCAAAAGATAAGTTTTTGACCATCTAGAACTTCACATAATTATAAACTCCAAGATTTTTCTGTTGAACTTTTCAACTTACATCTTAAATATGTCCATTGCAAACAAGGAAGCCTCTTCACCTCCAGTTCCTGCTTAAACATTTAAATGAGCAACGTTTGAAGTTGATCCCTACGAAAATCCTTTGAGTCTTGCATTGAAACACCACAAAGTATACAACTGTTACCTGCTCTCACCTCTAAAATGCTACCCCTCTCATCGGCATCATCTCTGGGAAGTAATGACTGCAGAAGCAACTGCTGCAATCTTTTCTCCTCTTTTACAGCCTCGTCCAATTCCTCAGTTACCATATCAAGCATGTCCCTGTCTTCCACATTTTCATCCATCATGGTCTTCAGTCCGTCAATTTCCTGCATCAAGAGGAAGAGGACAAATTGCGTTTGGCATAAACAAATAGCCATGGTATTGCTAATTTTTTGACCTCCAAAAGGCAAACCATATAATGGCGTGCGTAAAGTAATAGCTGATCATGTATCTAAAACTCCAGAAGCTTCAAAATGAAAAGGCGCACGAAGAACTGAAGATGTCTCGGTAAGTTCAGCAGTAACTCATTACCTTCTGTTTCGTCCTCAGCTCATTTATAAGCTCCATAGAGTCCCTAAGTTTCCGAAGCTCCTTATTAGCCCTTGAATATTCAGTTGGCGATGCTTCTGGCTGTCTTCAACCAACAGAATTAATCATCAATGAAAGACCACCAACAAGATCCTCAGCATTAAGCAGTTGCATAAACACAAGGAACACTGTTCATTGAAAAGCTAATACCGCTGCAAATGGGAGGAAGACATTGAAAAATAAGGATCACATGGTTACCTGGTTAATGAGATTCTGAAGAAAAGCACTCCTATGTTCAATAGCTGATAGCCGTTGCTCCATTATCTTGATGAGATCAGGTGAGAAATGAGGCTGCACTTCTGCAAGGCGGGCAAGCATTTCGACACTTGAAATAGTCAAGAAGATGAAAGATTGAACCCAAAAGAGAAAAGATAAGAGAAAGAAAACCTGCTACGAACAATAAACATATACATGGCCAAACTATAATCCGCCTGTTTCTTCCAGAGAATGATAATCTGACATGACCTTTCCATGACCCCAACGACCAGACAGAGCAGAACAAGAACAAAGATGGCGGAATTAAACAACTACCCCAGTTTCAAGATTCATTTTTTCCGCGACCCAATTGATCATCAAAGCATTTTACCCAAGGAAAAAAAGAAACAGAAAAGACGAAACGAATTTTTAAGTCAAAGGCAACAAAATCTCTCTCACCCCAGAAGCCAGCCAACTGCACAGAATGACAACTATCTTTACTGAACGGGGATTGAAAACTAGCTAAAATGGCGCCGTTCGAATCCACAGCACGTGGGTCAGTATCCAAGGACTTTACCAGTCGAACAGAAACGAGGGAGCGAGAACGAAGCCTTGGCGACCGGCGGCCGTGGAAACGACGCTCCGACTCGAGGATTCGTGCGGAGGGCATCGATTCCGGGCGCTGCCCACTTCAGTGTCCTCCACAGTGAGCGCGAATTCCTTCCCATATCGCGGATTTCCCTTCTCACCAATCTCTCTCTCTCTCTCTCTCTCTCTCTCTGAGTCTGAGTCTGAGAATTTATGGAGGCTGTGAAGGGTTTTAGAGCTGGAGACGAAACAAGAAGACGACTCTTTTTAAGGGGCAAAGAGACTTTTTTTTGCAATCTTACAAACTGCCACAGGACTTGCAATAAATACTGATCTATGTATTTCTACAGTCTTCCAAAAAAGAAGAGCAAATTCAATTTATTACTTTATATTTAGCAGGTTTAATTTAGGAGAAATTATTTATAAAATAGATAGGTACCGTGAAAGGCAAATATCTCAAGATTTGAAACATTAAAAAAAAAAAATGATACAGAATGGACATTTTAATTAGAACAATTAGAGATTATATGGAAGTACTAAAGTTACGCATTTGTGACCATGAATTTAGTATTTATAAAAATAAGTAGTTATTGACGGAAGGGGAAGAAAAAATGATCGAGATTCCTTAAAAGTAGGAAATCCTCTATAATTTAAGTAATGATCTAGATTATTTATAACTTGAAATCCCAACATTTCCACTCGATTAGTTTTACATGTATATAAGCAGATAAAAGGCAGAATTTTAACTTCAACGACGACGACAAGTTTTATCCAATCAAATTGGCTGCTTGAAAGGAAAATTATTGATGCAGAATTTTAGAAATAAACTTTTTTATAATTTGACATGGTATACCTCCACGATAATTTTTTTCTATACAAGCTACCTCTATCATTATATCTAAACTAATGACATGCAAGTGGCTAACGTTAAAAATGTCTTACACAATCAATTAACACTATAAAACTGGACAACGTGTTCATCTGACTTTACATACGGGGCTAATTAGTTTCAAGATGAGTCAACTTTCGAAACCAAAATTCAAGTCTTACTTTAAAGGTTCAAGTTTTATAAAATTGGCATTGGAAATCAAACTTTGTTATATATTCGATTTCATATGGATTTCAAATGCAATATGAGAAATAGGTTTATTTAATAAAAATCACATAATTGATATCATGCATTGTTTTCTATAGCTTATTATTTGCGAAGTTTTGTAAATTTATTGCTCTTGTGTCGTTATTTCAATTTGGAGGTCATGGGCTCCATTTTCCCAAATTGGTTCCATATACAAGACCGGTTCTGGGGAGATTCGGTCTTGAATCGGTCGGATAAAGCCGGTCTAGTTCCGTGGTCGGACCGACCTGATCAAGATCTTGCACAAATCATAGATATTTTTCTCGACTACAAATTAGTACATGAAATAAAAAAACTAGAATATCGAGTTTAAAATAACCACAACCAGAGAGAGAGGTAGAGGGGAAGGTGGCGAGGCACGGCGGCAGCACTACCAGGCACCGGCCAGGGTGCGGCGTCCCTCGCCGAGCTCCAGCGGACGAGCAGAAACCACCACCAGAAATCACACCCAGGAGAGAGAGAGAGAGAGAGAGAGAGAGAGAGAGAGAGAGAGAGAGAGAGAGAGAGAGAGAGAGAGTATGGAGTTTAGAGAGGTAGAGGGGAAGGTGGCGAGGCACGGCGGCAGCACTACCAGGCACCGGCCAGGGTGCGGCGTCCCTCGCCGAGCTCCAGCGGACGAGCAGAAACCACCACCAGAAATCACACCCGGGAGAGAGAGAGAGAGAGAGAGAGAGAGAGAGAGAGAGAGAGAGAGAGAGAGAGAGAGAGAGAGTATGGAGTTTTTTAAGCTTTCAACTGCCGAGTAATCCTTCATGTTACGTGGTTCGGGAGCACGGAGTCTCCTTGGTCATTTGATCCTCCATTGGCGCACCTTCATCACCTTCGGCAAGCTACGCAGCGCTGTCATCTTCTACATTCCACCGTGAATGCTCATTCAACACAGATCCTCTTTCAAATCCATAGTGCTGAGTTGGGAACGTTCTCACTTCTCAACACGCCCACCTCTCTATCTTTCTCTTGTTAAGAAAAGCCAGCAGAAGAACAAAAGCAAGGGAAAAGAAGCCTCTCGACTAATGCTGTCATCAATACCAGGAAGAACAGAGGAAGCTGAGAACAGAGGAAGCAAGACATACAAGAGTGATAAAGAGAGAACATATGTAGAAGAAGAAGAAGAATATGTACATCTTTGCTAAGAAGAATGAGAAGAAAACCGGTTATGAAAATTCTGCATGAAGCTGTTAGTCTTGATTAGTCTCGGCTAGTTAATCAAGAATAGTTCGGTGCTTCGGTAGTTAGTCAAAGTTTGCTTCGCTTAGTTACTTTTGCTTCAACTCGAATCTATACCGTAAAACAGAATTTCAGAGTTAGTCCTTATATATAAAAGGCTAAACTCTCGATTGTACTACATCAAGGAAAACGAGAATAGAAAAGAAGTTCTTCATCTCAAGATCTCTCTACAGATTCTTCGTCTTATTTTTCTCTCTGCGCATAAACTTCTTCATGGTATCGGAGCAGCCGCATCCCGAAGAAATCATCCCGATGCTTGAACAAATAAGAGAAGATCTCGCACCGATCAAAGTTAGATTCAAAGCTTCCTTGATCTCTCGAAGATATCCGTAATTGTCCAACAAAGATCTCGTAAGTCGGTATTCTTCATCCGCATCTAAATCGGCAAGATTCTCGTTTGCATCTTACCGCAAATCGGTAGAAGTTGTATCTCGCAACTAGAGTTGATTTGAGATCAGGAAGAATAGAATGGCAGCAAGAAGTTTGAGATATCCATTTCCTATTCATGTAAATATCTCGAATTTCGTTACCATCAAATTAGCTGAGGACAATTTCCTCTTATGGCAAGCTCAATTCTATAGGTTCTTGAGAAGCCAAGATCTATTCGGTTTTGTGAATGGGGAAATTTCACCACCTGCAAAGACAGTACAGGTTGAAGAAGGAGGTCAAGTATCTGAGATCTCTAATCCTGATTATAATGATTGGATAAAAACCGATCAACTTGTATCTTCTTGGATTAGTGGTGCAAGATCGTAAAATATACTCGGCTTGATAATTGGGTTAAACACGCTTATGAAGTTTGGCAAGTTCTCGTTAAACCGGTTCACACAAAAATCGGTAGCTAAGGAGTTTGAGTTAAGAGGAAAATTGCGAGGCTTGCCGAAACGTGAACAAACATTATCGGCATATCTTAGGGAATACAAGTCAATATGTGATCAATTGAATGCCATAGGGAAACCAAAGTGGATGAAATCACAAAATTATTTGGAATTCTCGGAAGGCTTGGGATCCGAGTACGAAAGTTTTAAAACTACAATCTACTTGTTTGAAGCCCCAACTCGAATATGATGAAGTAATCTCACACTTAGAAAGATTCGAAGCCAAGTTCTGAGACTTATTCTTTAAATCGATTCGAGACCTAACCTAGCTTACTATGGACAGAGGAAAACGAAGCTATACAAAACGAAGAGGCCGACAGAGAATATATACAATCAAATACCATTCCTAGAGGATCAAGAATAAGTAATCGTGGAGGAAGAGGTTATGGAAGAGGAAGAACTTATAATACCAGGTATAGAAACTTTGGATATCCTGGAAGAAATATGAGTTACAGAAATAGTAACTCGAACTATGAACAAGAAAATCAGCAGTTCAAACAAATCAATACCTCCTCTGGCTTAGGTTCTGCTCAAGGGTTTAGACCATACAATGTATCAGCACAAAGGTATTCTGATATCAGGTCATATCCTACACCAAATTCAAAGTTACAATTAGAGAAACCAAAGCGAGAACAAAAGCGACTTGAGTGCCAAATCAGTAAGAGGCCCGGTCATGATGCTTTACATTGTTCGTATCGGTTTGATAACTCCTACCAAGCCGAGGATATACCAACAAAGACTAGCAAACTACATATCGAGGAGACAAATGATCAAGAATGGTATCCAGACACTGGAGCAACAGCTCATATTACCTCCAATGCTTTGGTATACTTCACGCCTTTCTAAAAATGACAATGCTTTGAAAACAGTTTATGATAGGCAATGGTCTCGTGTTTACCTGTCAAATACGTTGGTAATGCAATATTAAATGCTGCAATTACTGCCTTGCCTCTAAATGATGTGCTGATAGTTCCTGAGATTAAGAAGAATCTTTTATCAGTATCAAAATTCACTGATGATTACCCCTGTTCCTTTATTTTTGACAAAACTGGTGTGTATCTCAAGGACAAAGACAACCAACACAACCATGAAGCTAGGAAGGAAAGTTAGAGGGTTATACGAGTAGACCCTCATGCTTTGCAAGCCTATTTCACACAAAGACGAGAGAATTGTTGCGAAAGTATCGGCATCAACGTCCGGCTCACACAAATCGAGTATCTTGAAGCAATTGAAGGCTCAAAGTTTGATTCAAAGATAACAAAGAATCACACTCGTATGTAGGAGTTGCCAAATAGCTAAGAGTACCGCTCTACCTTTCCCATTGTCGAATTTTACAGCTACAAAACCTCTACAACGATTCACCGTGACATCCGGGGACCTTCTCCGCTTAAATCTTTTCGAGTTTCAAGTACTATGTCATTTTTGTTGACAATTTCTCTCGGTTCGATTGGATATACCCTTTAAAGTCAAGTCGATTTCTATAGTATTTTCCTCATGTTTCAAAAATTAGTAGACAATCGGCATAATTGTAAGATCAAGACCTTTCGGTGTGATGGTGGAGGAGAGTTTGTTAGTCAAAAATTCAGAACTCACTTACGTAACTCGTGGCATTCAACAACATATCTCCCCGTCCATATACACCTGAGCAGAATGGGATACCTGAAAGGAAGCATCGGCATATAGTTGAACTTGGTCTGGCTATGCTATACCATGCGAAAATTCCACTAAAATTTTGGGTAGATGCATTTGTAACAGCAAATTATGTTGTTAACATCCTCCCTACTCAAAAACTACAGATGCAGTCTCCTTTTAGCAAATTATATCAGCATAATCCAAGATATGATCATCTCAGAACCTTTGGCTGTGCTTGCTATCCGTGTCTTCGACCATATGCACAGAATAAGCTTGATCCACGGTCTCTAACCTGTGTCTTTCTTGGATACAGTGATCACTATAAGGGATATCGATGTCTTCTCCCTACTACGGTCATGTCTACATTAGCCGACATGTAGTATTTGATGAGAACTTTTTCCCATTCTCTCGAAATTAGCAACATCTATCCATCCTATACACACTTATATAAATTGTGGACGAAGAAGAAGAGCGGTTCTTAGCTTCCTCGACTACAAATCACACAACTCCTTCAACTTCTCGGTATGTAGATTGGGAAAAAGAAACCACAGTGAATCACACAAATGAAGGAATCTCACCCGAATGCACTGAGAACAAGCGGTTTCTATCTCACCAAAAAACTACTGTGGAACAAGTATCTATCACTGCCCAAGATAGTCCTCAACAAATTGAAGTACCGAGTTCCATAACTGAGATATCAAATGAATCAAATCAGGAACAAAACACTTCAAATAATCAGACAGCTTCTCAAGGTACATTACCTACTCACCCTATGAAGACTAGGTCTAAGTCTGGCATTATTAAGGTCAATCCTCGGTATGCATGTCTTGCTATATATGAAGTACCTCCCGAGCCAAAAACAATCAAAACAAAGCATTAGCACATAAGGGCTGGTACAAAGCAATGACAAGAAATGGATGCACTTCACCGAATCAAACTTGGGAATTAATCCCTCGAACCGATCAAATGAATATAATAGGCTGCAAGTGGGTATTTAAAACGAAGCTTGCAGGTGATGGTAGTCTTGATAGACTTAAAGCTCGGCTAGTTGCTAAGGGATTTCATCAGGAAGAAGGCATTGACTTTACAGAAACTTTCAGTCCAGTCATTAAGCATGCAACAATTCGCATAGTTCTATCAGTAGCCATGATGAAACAATGGCCAATTCATCAACTGGATGTCAAAAATGCATTCTTACATGGTACATTGAATGAGGTAGTCTACATGGAGCAGCCTCCCCGGTTTTCAAGATCCTAAGGAACCTCACCATGTATGTCTTCTCAGGAAGTCTCTCTATGGACTTCGACAAGCTCCTCGAGCCTGGTTCGACAAGTTCAGCAACTTTCTGCTTGAATATGGGTTCTTTTGCAGCTCAACTGACCCATCCTTATTCATCTATCATACGATATAGACACTATTCTTTTACTTCTATATGTGGATGACATTGTACTGACCGGAAGCTCCTCTCGCCTCTTTCCAACCTTATTCATTCTCTAAGTCTTCGGTTCCATATGAAAGATCTTGGACCATTACACTACTTTCTTGGCATTGAAGTTAAAAATACCTCGATCATCCGTTTCGTGCCGGACTAAATATGCCAAGGATCTTCTTACTCGACCTCATATGCTTGAGTGCAAACCAATCACCACTCCTGTATCATTGAAACCAACTGTTCTGATAAATGATTCTACTCTACTCTCCAATCCTTTCGAGTATCGAAGCCTAGTAGGTGGCCTTCAGTATCTGACTTTAACAAGACCTGACGTTGCATATGCTACAAATCAACTATGTCAGAAATTACAAAAACCAACTGTAGCAGACCTACATAAACTCAAGAGAGTTTTGAGGTATGTAAAAGGAACTCTGAATCTTGGAGTCTTCATTCACTCTCGAAGCTCCCTTCACCTATATGGATTCTCAGATTCAGATTGGGCGGGATGTGTTGAGACAAGAAGATCAACAACAGGTTTTTGTACATACCTTGGCTCCAATCTCATATCTTGGGCTGCAAAGAAACAATCCACGCTAGTCGATCTTCTACGAAGCCGAGTATCGTGCACTTGCTTCCACATCTGCGAACTTACCCGGATCGCTTTGTTCTTCGTGATATAGGATGTTCATTGACTTGTCCAACACAGCTCTTACGTGACAATAAATCCGCTATTTCTCTCACTATTAATCCTGTTCTTCATGCTCGCACCAAACATATTGAGATAGATTTTCATTTTGTCGAGAAAAGTCTCATCGGGGTCATTACAAGTCAAATATGTTCCAAGTAACATCAAATTGCTGATATATTTACAAAACCCCTCTCTCGTACTACACATTACCAGCTACAAATCAAATTAGGAATCGGGTGTTCACCCATTTCCAATTTGAGGGGGCTGTTAAGAAAAGCCAGCGAAGAACAAAAGCAAGGGAAAAGAAGCCTCTCGACTAATGCTGTCATCAATACCAGGAAGAACAGAGGAAGCTGAGAACAGAGGAAGCAAGACATACAAGAGTGATAAAGAGAGAACATATGTAGAAGAAGAAGAAGAATATGTACATGCTGCTAAGAAGAATGAGAAGAAAACCGGTTATGAAAATTCTGCATGAAGCTGTTAGTCTTGATTAGTCTCGGCTAGTTAATCAAGAATAGTTCGGTACTGGTAGTTAGTCAAAGTTTGCTTCAGTTAGTTACTTTTGCTTCAACTGAATCTATACCTGTAAAACAGAATTTCAGAGTTAGTCCTTATATATAAAAGGCTAAACTCTCGATTGTACTACATCAAGGAAAACAGAATAGAAAAGAAGTTCTTCATCTCAAGATCTCTCTACAGATTCTTCGTCTTATTTTTTCTCTCTGCGCATAAACTTCTTCATCTCTCACCGCGCAGTTTGGCACGGCTAGTTCGCCGGAGCCCGATGAGGATTGCCAAACCCTTGCCAATGCCTGGAACCGCAATGGCCGTCGTCCTCTGCCTCTCTCTCTCTCTCTCTCTCTCTCCCTCCCTCCCCCGTCGGAGCCCGACGAGGAATGCCAAACCCTTGCCAGCGCCTGGCACCGCAATGGCCGTCATCCTCCGCTTCTCTCTCTTTCTCTCCACGTCTGTCCATCTTTAGGGCTTATGGTTTTCAACTTTGATCTAACATAAAAGGCATAAACTAAGAACGAATGATTCCTCCACCGCCCGCGCCCCCCAATAAAAAAAAAATAACAAAAAAATCAGTTTTTTAAGAACGACTAGAAATGGAGAATTATCTTCCCTAGAACACGCTCTTAATTTAGATTTTATACGACATGGTCCGATGCTTCTGTCGCACTTTCTAATAGATTCCTTTGACGTTTTGAAACGAGTCAAATTGTTTGAAATCGATTAGAAAATCATTTAGGCTTATAAGTCCATAGTATATATATATATATATATTTTTGGGTTAGGTTCTTCGGCATCGTGCTTAGTATTAAGATACGAGTTCGAGATCGACCCGAGCTGATTACGATGTAATAACGACCCAAACAGAATCTAAACAGACTTAACGCTCATCAGACATCATCATCTCGATTCAATTCGAGCCTGCAAAAATACAATCCTTTCGAGCCAGATATTTCTTTAAAAGAACTCGTCTTTTCCGGGAAGAAAATGACCTAAATATAACTTCGGTCTCATTGGGGGGGCCTCGATGTCGTCTCTCGAATTTCCGACACAGATTCGAACAACGGAAAAGAGCTTGTTCCCGACAATTGCTAATCGGATATAATGCAAGAACCGTTTTCTTCTATTTTAGGGCTTTTATCCCTTCTCGACACCTCATTTCTTGCAAGCGCTTCTCGTTCTAAATCCATGGCCGGAACGCCTCCAGCCGCTGGCTTGAACACCGCTCGACCACAGCTCATTTGACTGAACAACAGCGGAATTCCTAATTTTAGGGGAACCCCATGCTGTATATAACTCCCATGGCCGGAACGTCCTCGATTTTCTCTTAACAGAGAGAGATCCTCTGTCTCTCTTCCCGCGATCCCTTTTCAACTCTTTCTCCGACCAATCTCCGGTTCCCGTCGAACGTCCCGACTAAGAGGAATAGGGAGGCGGCGCTGGCCGGAAAGCGAAAATGTTAGGTAAAGCAGTTGTGTCGGGTATTTCGATCATCCTCGTGGTCGGCGTCGTCATCGGTGTCGTCGCGGGGGTCCACAAGTTCGGGTCCAGTGACGACTCCGCCGAGAAGCTGTCGCCGCAGATGAAGGCGGTGTCCTCCGTCTGCGCGCCGACTGATTACAAGGAGCTCTGCATGAAGAGCCTGACCTCGTACGCCCCGAACGGCACCACCGACCCCAAGGAGCTCATCAAAGCCGCCGTGGTCGCCATCGAGGACCACATGAAGGGCTCCTTGACCTTCTCCCAGTCTCTGGCTACCAATGCCACGGAAGCCAAGACCAAGATGTCGCTGGACGATTGCAAGGACCTGTATCAGTACGCCATCGACGTGCTCCAGGCGGCCTTTTCCTCTGTCGGCGACAGCGATCTCCACACCATGGAGGACCGTTCTGCCGAGATACAGAACTGGCTCAGCGCCGTCGTGTCGTACCAGGAGTCGTGCCTGGACAACATGGACGACCTGAAGTTGAGAACCGACTTGCAAAACAACGTCATGAACGCGAGTCAGCTCACGAGCAACGCGCTCTCGATCGTTGCGGGGATGTCCCAAGTCCTCGCGTCCTTCGACATCAAGCTGAACCTCACTTCCAACTCCCGCAGGCTGCTGAGCACGGGCCAGGGTGGGGACTATCCTTCGTGGTTCTCGGCTGCGGACAGGAAGCTCCTGGCGAAGGTGGACAACGGGAGGGTCCGGCCGAACGCGGTGGTGGCCAAAGACGGGAGCGGGCAGTACAAGACAATCAAGGCGGCGCTCGCGGCTTACCCCAAGGAGCACCGAGGGAGGTACGTGATCTACGTGAAGGCCGGGGTGTATGATGAGTACATCGAGGTGACCAAGGACCAAGAGAACGTGTTCATGTACGGTGACGGACCGAGGAAGACCATCGTGACCGGTCACAAGAGCAATCGCGGCGGCACTCCCACGATGCAAAGCGCCACCTTTGGTGAGTTTTTCAACGACGACAACACAAAAACCATATCGGAAACATGAAACGATCTGAATAAGTTGAACGATTTTAATGCAGCTGCCGTCGGGAGCGGATTCCTTTGCAAGTCCATGGGATTCCAGAACACGGCCGGCTACATCGGCGAGCAGGCCGTGGCGCTCCGTGTCCAGTCCGACAGGTCCGCCTTCTTCAACTGCCGCATGGACGGGTACCAAGACACCCTCTACGTCCAGACCAACCGCCAGTTCTACCGCAACTGCGTCATCTCCGGCACCGTCGACTTCATCTTCGGGGACTCGCCGACAGTCATCCAGAACTCCCTCATCATCGTCCGCAAGCCTGGCCCCGACCAGCAGAACACCATCACCGCCCATGGCCGCAAAATGAAGAACGAGAACACGGGGCTCGTCATCCACAACTGCAGGATCGTCCCCGAGCAGAAGCTCTACCCGCAGCGGTTCGCCATCAAGACCTACCTCGGCCGCCCCTGGAAGGAGTACGCCCGGACCGCGATCATGGAGTCCACCCTCGGCGACTTCATCCAGCCCGCCGGGTACCTCTCCTGGAACGGCGACAACACGTGCACCTACGCGGAGTACGGCAACCGCGGCCCCGGGGCACGCACCAACGGCAGGGTCAAGTGGAAGGGCGTCCGGGTCATCAGCAGGAAGGAGGCTCTGGGTTACACCGCCGGTCCGTTCATTCAGGGAAATCTGTGGTTGAAGTACACCGGCTTCAAGTACATGCTCGGTTTGAAAAACTAGAGAGACAGACAGACAGATATTAAAAACCAATGACGATTTGAGGATGAGGGAAGAGTGATTGTACATTCTTCGGCTACTGAGGAATCCATGTCAAGCTTTACCCAAAAAAGAGCCCGAATTCTTGCTTAAAATTACGAATCCAAGTTCTCTACTCTTCTATCTCTTTCTTGTACGTCCACGATACCTAAAAGTTGCTACGCGATAGAGAGAGAGAGAGAACCCGACAAAGTTTTCGCGATTGGCTCTTAAAAGTGCGACGTGATGGAATTCTTGAAGGAACGGACTTGTGATAATTTTTAACTTTTTCGTGACTCATTTGACCAAAACAGAGCGTTTATTTCACAATAGATTAAAGATAATCACATGAGCATTTATATTACTAGGTCTTTCAGCACCATGCTAAGTATTAATGTATAAGTTCTACGTAGACTTGAGCTTATTGTGATGTTTATGATGACCAAAACCGAATCAAAATGGATTGACACTTATGAAACATATCACATCGACTCAATTTGAGCTTTTGCAAAATAAAATTCTATTGAGTTAGCTATTTCTAAAAGAACTTGTTTTTTTTTTGCTTTCTTGAAAGTAAAATGATCCAAATCGATCTCCAATGTGATAAATAAAATATTTTTCAATCTATCGCGTCGGAGCTCAAGGTCATCTTACAAATTTCCCTGAATTATTATGCTAAATTTTCCTATATTCCGACATAAAGGTATACAATAAAAAGAGCTTGTTCCGACAAAAAAGCGTTATTGCTAATTGGATAGGGCTTTTCTAGCGGGCTACTAAGGGAATAACTATATGTTGCGAGTTGTAAATTTTTGAAGGAGCAAAACCTCCTAACAACAATTTCTAATTATTTTTTATTTATTTTTTGTGGTTCAAAATATACTGTTATTTTCATAGTAACAATTTCTCAAATTGAGAAATATGCACAAATCGTTTTATGCCATGTTAGGGTTTTAATACCTTTAGCAACACCTCATTTCATTGCAAACGTGTCTCATCCTAAATCTAGGGCTTGGCTGAAGGCAACCATGGCCCTGCTAGCTGCGAGCGAAGGCGACCTCACCCATGGCCCCTAGCCTCACCCAATGGTAGATGAGCCTCATCGGCTACCGTGGAGGACTCATTGACCACTGTGGAGGAAAAAAGGGAAAGGGGGAAAGAAGAGAAAAAAGAAAAGGAAAAATAAATAAAAAATTATTGAAAATTGTTTACATTAGCGTTGACTGGCATCCATGTCAGCACTAGAGGTGTTAAATGCGTTGTGCAACCCATTTATGGACCCATTTATAGTTAAATGGGTCAAGCTTTATTTTCTAAAGCACCCATAATGGGTTTTAATGGGTCAAGACTAAGTTATATTGGTCTTAAATGGGTTAGAGAGCTGACCCATTTAAGACCCATTTATCAACCCATTTATTTCACTCAAAACCTCACCATCTATCTCTTCTCTCTTTAACTTTACAATTTTTTTTTTTTATAAAAATCGAAATTATAATAGTTTTTTATTTTAATTTTTTTTTTTTTTTTTTCCTTTTTTTTTTTTCTTTCTTCTTCCTCCGATTGCCGGCATGGCGATAGCCGGTGATTGGCCGGGCGAGCCTCGAGCTCGCCGGCATCGGGCGAGCTTGAGCTCGCCGGATCTAGCGAGGCCGCTGATGCCCGGCAAGCTTGAGGCTCACCAGATCGGCGAGGCTCGAGACTCGCCCGACGCCAGTGAGCCTCGAGCTCGCCAGATTTGGCAAGGTGGAGGCCTTGCTCGACGTCAAGGCTCGCCAGATCTGGCGAGGCGAAGGCCTTGAGATCGCCGGATCTAGTGAGGCGGAGGCCTCGTCGACATTCAGCGACGCTTGAGCCTCGCTGATCTGGCGAGACTCGAGCTCACTGGCGTTGAGCAAGGCTCAAGCCTTGCCGGCGTCGGGCAAGCTCAAGCTCGCCGAATCTGGCAAGCCTCGAGCTTGCCGGCATCAGCGAGCCAAGTGAGCTCAAGGCTTGCTTGTGGCTGGCCGCCGACCAAAGAAGAAGAAGAAGAAAAAAAAAGAAAAAAGAAAAAGAAAAAGAAATTATATTTAAAAATAAAAATAAAAAAAAAATTATTTTTAAAAAAAGATAATTAAAATTCGATTTTTAAAATAATTATTTTAAAAATTATAAAATTTTTCCATTAAATTTATGTTGTATAAAATTATTTTAGCAATATCATTTTTTTAAGTATATAATAAATTAAATTTAGTTAAATGGGTCGGGTATGGGTTGGGTATGGGTTGGGTCGGGTATGGGTCAAAATTTTTGCATTGCAATAAACGGGTTAAATGGGTCAATTTGGGTCGGACCATTTATGACCCGACCCACCCGTTTAACGAGTCTAGTCAGCATTCATCGGCCAAAATTGGCTAGATCAATTGAATTTATATAATTGCAAAAAATTTAAGAATGAATAGATAAAAAAAAAGTTTATGACTTAATTAACATAATTGCAATAGGTTTAGGATTTTTTTGGTAATTTTCCAAAAATTCTATCTAGTTAGCTATTTCTAAAAGAACTTGTTTTTTTTTTTTTTTTTTTTTTTAAGGAAGCAAAATGAACCAACTTGATTTCCGATGTGATAAATAAAATATGTTTCAATCTATCTCGTCAGAGCTCAAGGTCATCTTACAAATTTCCCTTCCATCTTAGAACTATTATGCTAACTTTCCTTATGTTTTGACATAATGGTAAACAACAAAAAGAGCTTATTTTGACCCAAAAAAAAAAAATGTTATTGCTAATCGGATAGGACTTTGCAAGTGCAATAGCCTTTGTGCTACTATGATAGTAACATATTTGTGAGGCATAAACTTTGAAGGAGTGCATTGCACAACAATTTCTGATTACGTGTTACATTTCTTTTTCTGTGGCCTCAAAGTGGCTATTATTTCAGAGTCACATTTCCCTATGGGAAAATACGCCTGAACTGTTCTATGCCATTTTAGGGTTTTATTAATCACTTCAACAACACCAAATTTCTGATTACGTGTTACCTTTCCTTTTCTGTGGCCTCGAAGTGGCTGTTATTTCAGTCACATTTCCCTATGGGAAAATATGCCTGAACCGTTCTACGCCATTTTAGGGTTTTTTTAATCACTTCAACAAGACCTCATTCATTGCAAACGCTTCTCATCCTAAATCAATGGCCAGGGACGCCCCAGCCGTTTGGCTTGAACACCCTGAACTGTTCTATGCCATTTTCAGTGAACCCCATGCAGTATAAAACTTCCATGCATGCCTTCAATCCCCTTAGGATTTACAACTCTTCTCCGGCCAACCTCCGATTTCCGTCAAAAATCTCGACCCAGAGGAAAAGGGGGGCGGCACGTGGCCGGTAAAGAGCTCCGCAAAAGATGGTAGGTAAAGTAGTCGTGTCGGTTATTTCGGTCATCCTCATCGTCGGTGTCGTCATCGGCGTCGTCGCGGGAGTCCACAGGTTCGGGTCCAATGGCGACTCCGGCGAGAAGCTGTCGCCGCAGATGAAGGCAGTTTCCTCCTTCTGCGCGCCGACTGATTTCAAGGAGCTCTGCATGAAGAGCGTGGGCAAGTACGCCGCGAACGCCACCGACGACCCCAAGGTGCTCATCAAAGCCACGGTGCTCGCCATTTTCGACGAGATGAAGGGCTCCTTGAACTTCTCCCAGTCTCTGGCCGCCAGTGCCACCGAAGCCAAGGTCAAGATGTCGCTGGATGACTGCAAGGACCTGTATCAGTTCGCCATCGACGAGCTCCAGGCCGCTTTGTCCTTCGTCGGCGACAGCGATCTCCACACCGTGTCGCCGAGATGCAGAACTGGCTCAGCGCCGTCGTGTCGTACCAGGAGTCGTGCCTGGACAACGTGGACGACCCGAAGTTCAAGGCCGACTTGCAAAACAACGTCCTGAACGCGAGTCAGCTCACGAGCAACGCGCTCGCGATCGCCGCGCAGATAGACCAAGGCCTCGGGGCCTTCGACGTCAAGCTAAACCTCACTCCCAACTCCCGCAAGCTGCTGAGCACGGACCAGGGCGGGTATTATCCTTCCTGGTTCTCGGCTGCGGACAGGAAGCTGCTAGCGAAGGTGGACAACGGGAAGCTCCAGCCGAACGCGGTGGTGGCCAAGGACGGGAGCGGGCAGTACAAGACGACCCCGAGGGGCACCAAGGGAGGTACGTGATCTACGTGAAGGCCGGGGTGTACGATGAGTACCTGGAGGTGACCAAGAACCAAGTGAACGTGTTCATGTACGGAGACGGACCGAGGAAGACCATCGTGACCGGCCACAGGAACAATCGTGCTGGCTCTTCCACGTTGCGAAGCGCCAGCTTTGGAGAGTGTTTTTCTTTTTACAACAGCAGCAACAACACAAGAACCAAATCGAATCAGAAGACAGGATATTTAATGAATTGAACGATTTTGATGCAGCTGCCGTCGGAAACGGATTCCTTTGCAAATCCATGGGATTCCAGAACACGGCAGGCTACCAGGGCGGGCAGGCGGCGTGTCCAGTCCGACAGGTCCGCCTTCTTCAACTGCCGCATGGACGGGTACCAAGACACCCTCTACGTCCACACTAATCGCCAGTTCTACCGCAACTGCGTCATCTCCGGCACCGTCGACTTCATCTTCGGCAACTCGATGACCGTCATCCAGAACTCCCTCATCTTCGTCCGCAAGCCCGGCCCCGGTTAGGGCAACACCATCACCGCCCAGGGCCGCAAGTATAAAGACGAGACCACGGGGCTCGTCATCCACAACTGCAGGATCATCCCTGAGCAGAAGCTCTACCCCGAACGGCTCACCGTTGAGACGTACCTCGGCCGCCCCTGGAAGCAGTACGCCCGGACCGTGTTCATGGAGTCCACCCTCGGCGACTTAATCCAGCCCGCCAGATACCTCTCATGGGGCCAGGACGAGACATGCATCTACGAGGAGTACGGCAACCGTGGCCCCGGGGCCAGTGCTGAGGGCAGGGTAAGTGGAAGGGCGTCCGGGTCATTAGCAAGGCGGAGGCCCAGGCCTACACCGTCGGTCCTTTCCTTAAGGGAGATACCTGGTTGAAGGACACCGGCTTCCCATTCATGCTTGGGTCGAAAAACTAGAGAGAGACAGAGGCAGACAGAGACAGACATCAAAAACATCTGCAGTACCTTCTTCGTCTTTTGAGGAATCCATGTCAAGTTATGAAAGAGCCCGAATTTACTTAAAATCCAAATCCAAGTTCGCTACTTTTACATACATACATATACATATATATGTATATACCTCTTACACCTTGATAGCTTCGTCTCTGTGAGAGAGAGAGAGAGAGAGAGAGAGAGAGAGAGAGAGAGAGAGAGTCTAACATGTATTGACTACAGAGGAAAAGATGAATAGTGCACTTTACAGAAATATCTCTAGATACTGCTGCAGCCCCTCGTATACCACCAACGACAGGCAAGGGACAATACAAATCTTGCTCATTTCCAGATCTTTTCAGGGGGATATCTAAGCATAACATTAAGAATATGATGTGATGGGAATAAAGACAAAGAATGAAATACTTGAGGATCCATGGTCAATGACCTTGAGAGAGAGAGAGAGAGAGAGAGAGAGTCTGAGAATCAAGAGGTTCTCTAAGAGATCTTTTGCTTGAAGGTGGACAGAGGGATTAAGAATTTCCAGTGATGATTATGTCAAGCCTCCCCGAGATTGGTAGCCGAGCATCGAATATCATTTACAAACTCGGACACACATATCTCACTTCTCCACCGCCTCTCTCCTACCCTTCACCGGCTGAGCTGATGGCTAGCGCAAGCTTGACTTCCCATGGGCATCGGCGAGCTCCGAGAGAGAGAGAGAGAAGGCGGGCCATAGGCGTGAGCTCCTTAGTGGCGAGGGGGCATGGGAAGTGGCGTCGGGAGGCAGCGGCGGTGAGCGGTGGAGAAAAGGAGGAGTCCGGTGTGTGTGTGGGCGAGTGAAGGCCGGAGGAAGAGAGAGGCGAGGGAGGGAACAAAGATGGCCGGCAGAAGAATTCGAGGACAAACGTGTCTTTTTGCAAGAATTTGAGGACAAATGTGTCTTTTTCTATTTGGATGAGACGCGATGAACGTTTCCAGAAATGAGGATATTATTTTTGTATGTAAGTATAGACTTAAAAGTGCCTTTTGCAACTGTCCCTAAACTCTAAATGAGTTAATGAGAAACTCCCAGAACAACCCCTTTCCTTTATAAAGTAGAACCTCGAGTTTATGAAGTTAATAAAGAAATGGAATATTAATCAAGTTATTAACGCTCGAAAACACTTATAATAATAACACTATTTTTGTAAGATCTACCGTGAGCATGATGAATTTTTCACATTTTTATTATTGGACCAATGGCATATCAATAAATATGGTTTCGAGTATACATTTAAATTTTAAAAAATCGGTAAGGGATCTGGACCCGTTAGTGATCCTAATTGCAGACACTATTTGTAAACCCCCCGTGACATCATTAACTCAGAAATCTATCATCATCATCATCATCATCATCATAATCATTTATCATTATTATTATTATTAATTGGGACAAAGTTCGGAACTATATAAAAATCGGAAGGGGCCGTAATTGAAAAAAGGCGAAAAGGGGCGAACATGCGGAGCGACGAAGCCAGGGTCCTTCTGGGCTTCCCTCCAAATTCTTGCCCCACTCCTTCTCAGGTACCTCCCCGATTCTATCTCCCCCTCCCCCGTCTCCGATTTCCGCAAATTCTGCCAAAGATTGCTAATTTATCGCCGGACTCCATCTGGGCATTCGTCGTTTTTCTCGTTCCGATCCTTTCTTGATCGCTGGAATTCATTTCCCGCGATCCATTTTCTTGATTTTCGCTGCTTTACCGGTTCTTGCCCCGTCTCGCCGTCGAGTCGATTCGGTTCGCGGTTCCGGGGCCGCTCGCCGGTCCGTTTCGCTTCGGTTCGCGGGGTTGGTGACTTGTGTGGTCGTAGGATGAAGGGTCTAATTGAACGTGCTTCGATTCGGTAGTATGAAACGTTGGACTGTGTTGTGGGTCTTGATCAAGATTTGCTCTTGCATGACCTGCATTTTGGTGTGAACTGTGAAGTGTGCTATTTTGATGTCGGTGTGTTGTGGTGGGTCGATTTGTTATAGGTTAAGGCGGCTTTCAAGAAGAAGGTATGGGAGTCGCACCCTGATCTCTTTCCCATTAATGAAAAGCCGACTGCAGAATCTAAGTTCAAGCTGGTAACTACTATGGCTCCTGAAATGTTGGTGCTTTTGTATATGTCCTTTTCTTTATTTCTTATGTTCAATCTTCTGTTAGCTGCATTTTGGTAATATCTCTTGGGACTGAGTTACTTGAAATGGTATATTTATTTTGTTGCAGATTTCGGAAGCTTACAACTGTCTGCTGTCTGGTAATTTCTCTCCAGTCTTTCAGGATTTGTAACAATTCAATTGTATCTTGAACAGTTGTTGATGGGTAGACAAGGGCTCACTTGATGATTTGCGCGCGCCCATTGAAATTCTAAGGGCATGGCTTAATTAGCTTGTAACAGGCCCCTTTCGCCCCCCCACTTAAAGTTGCATCCTTGACAGCTTTCTGAGTCACTTGTATGACAATGTTGTTCAAGCTTGCTCTTGAGATAGACTTGACTTTACAATGTCAACTTCTGTCATGACTCACTTGAATAAATTGAGAGACAACTATTCTCATTGCAATATTCTACTGAAGCCATCTAAAAGGAGGCATTAGCATGTTAACATCATCTATTGATATTGATAGTGATCTTGTCTCAGGTTGTCAAAGATTAATGAGTGTCTGCATTTGAGTTTGCAAAGCATGAGAGTGATGCTAGTGCCTGTCAATTTAGAATCGTGTTTTAGAGTCTTTCCCCAATTACGAATGTCTGACATTGTTTTGTGTTTGCATCATAGGTGTGAAATGGGAATATTCAGAGCCAGGTAACACTTCGAAGTCACTACATCTGTGTCATGGGTTATGGATGGCGTTTGTGGCGACGGAATGATCTCCTTTTTCTACAGGTTCATACGTACACGTCGTGAGAAGGGGAGTCCCATCGGCAAATGGTGCAAAAGGAAATCGCTTGCTCCTGGGGATACCTTTCCTATTCATCGTTTTTGGAACACTAGGACTGGGGGGATTTAACGCTTCCAGGTGTTTGTTCGGCTTTGAGATTGCCTGGCTCATGGGAAGCTAATTTTTTCAGTCGCAAGCATGACTGAAGAAGCACTCACCTTTTCATTTCTGTGTGTGTAGGGCATACAACAGGCAAAAGGAGATTAATCCAACTCATAATCCCTTTCTTCCCTGATTTAAAAACTTTAGCCTAAAACTAAGTCGGATGAATTGTCTGGCATCGTGGTCATCGAGTTGCATGTTTAACAGATAAAGGCGCTAAGGCAAAGAAACATATGATGTTTCCTGTAGTTGTTCTCTTAATACTGTAAATGAATACACAATCAAGATTATCAATCTCCAGAATCACTCTTCATTCTTTTTAACTGTCACATACAAGTTGTCTGCAGCCAATTGGTCTTCCTTTGGCTTCTGCTATTTTTGGGCCATTGGTCATCTTAACTTGCTGAGTAAATACTTCCCAAGGTCCTTCTTCTTGGTGTATATTTTCTTTCTGTATGTCATCTGGTCTTGTAGCATCTCGTATACAACTATCAATTTTTATGCACTCGTTGCTGTTGATAAGCTACGAAAAAATGCACATATATCCATGTATTCGTTTTAGAGCACGTATAACTGGTATGGTCCAACGGTACTGGCGAAGCACATCAACTCTCGGGCTGAGGAAGGGTGTGCTCGGTTGGTCGACTATGAATCAGGAGAAACGCTGGGAAACTTCCATGCTCATCTCGAGTTCTTAAAGCAAGAGGTCTACTTACAAGATCTACGCCCCATAAAAACAAGCAAGGAAGGCCGACTTAGGACTTTAGTGAACATCAAATCAAATTGATGAGTTAGTCGGACTTCCTCCGCAATATCAAACTCGTCCAAAACATTGTCAGTTTTCGTTTGGCAAGAAGGCAAAGGTGATAGAAATTGCGAGGCAGCATCAATTGGTCATGTTGCCCCAGCTGCACGGGTCATACGGTTCATTTTTCAGAGGTCAACGCGACAATTGTACATGTCGCAAGGTTGAAATCAACACTATTGAGATTCATTTCTAACCAGAAAATCGGTTTACAAGAAACCAACAAAGAGGAAATTACATAAATAGTCCCAGATCGTAGGCTCTTTTTTTCCATAATGTTCAAGAGAAACAGAAACACACGACCAAATAGTAACTAAACCTATCAACAGACATTACTAGTTCAATCCAAAAATACAGCGAGTAAAGAGCTTCTTCCCCAACTAGTACTCCAGTCAAGCGCTGCATCAATAGCAATCCCTTCATCCATTATCCACCGACAAAGATCAGAACGTACTCATAGGACGTAAATGCGAACCTACATTTGACTTAGCATATTTTGAGCTGCTAAGAAAAGTCATCAAAACCTCCCGCGCACATAACAGATGAGCTGCAAATTCTTCCATGGTGATTCCATTTGTAACTAATTGTCTTGAGGCATTTTCTATCAGTCCATATACTTGTCACCAAAGTAAGATCTTCTGCACCATCCTGTTGTTGGGAATGAAGCATCCAATTGTCCAGCATAAACAATTGGTCTGCAATCTCAAGTGATTTCCTCAAAGAAGTTCTTGGCCTCGACTATATTATGGTTTTCAACCATGCAAAAACCAACAAGAAAGTTTGTTTGCAATGCAAACTATTCGTAGAGTACATAACTAGTTTCTATGATATAGCTTCTTTAGCATCCGAAAGTCTAAATATTGATGTATTAATGACTTTCATCATCAAAATCAAGCTTCGACTGTAGTATCCACGTCACTTTTAGTCTCTGCAAAAGTAATAGTAATCGGTTGCCATCCTATTTGGGGGGGAATAATCCATTTCTTGATTGTAATTATCATGTTCAATAGCTGCATTATGTTGCCCAAAGGAAGATCTTTTAAGCAAGCTCTCTTGATAATTAAAGCTGCCTCGTACCTGTCAAGAATATTTATTTGAAATAGAAAGAACAGAGCAGCCGTATGCATAAGATGAAGGAGCAAATCAGTAAAATAATGACAAATGATTAAGAACTAGAATAAAAAAGAACAGAATGTTAACCTGCATCTAGAAGCAAGCAAGGCTGATCTTCCAGCTGCAGATGAAAGGAAACTTTCTATGCGATCCCATATTTCTTTCAGGTAATGACTAGGATCTCCACCAATAAGGTTGACACAGTTCCATAATTTCTCATTTCTACCCACATATAACTGCAGTGCCCCTAAACTTTGCTTTACAACCATACGTTGCTCAAGTGCACTGGCCAAGGCCTTTTTCACATCTATATTCTGGAACTTAGAATCCCCATAACGTATGCAATTAGTTATGTTTACTTCAGTAGGAATAATTTTTTCTTCTTTCAAAGTGTTCAATGCGAGTATTATGACACCAATAAGGCCTTGCACATACTCGGCAGGCGGTGTGTATCCCTGACTTCCCCGAACACCATTGCCAGCATCAACATTAACAATCTGAGAAGATGAAGATGAAACTTCAGGACCACTGGTGTATCTGGTATCAGGTTGAAATTGTTGACCCATGGACACATGGCTTCTGTTCAATGTATTATAGCTAACTGAGTGTGTAGATTCATCAAACCTATAATTATTCTCATATCTGTCCATTTGATTGCGGTATTGTGCATAGCTTGGGGATTCAGATAGCCTTAGATTGCCAATATTGGGCATACCTGGGACTGGAACAGAAGGAGGTAGCAAAGTGTCAGGCCTCGGAGTAACCGAACGGAAGTCCTGATTAGGATTAAGATGCCTTGGGTTACCACGACCAAAATTAGGCTGCACAGGAGGGTTGTTTGGAGTAACTGGACGAGGAAAGAGATCTTGTGGACGGCCGATAGTCCCATAGGAATCGTGTTTGATAGGAGAACTGTTTGGTTCAGACTTACTGGCAGAGACAATAGACTCACCAGCACTAAAAAATTCATGGGGCGCTTTTTTAAACTGCTTTTCTTGTGTGAATTCCCACTTGTTATGATTAGTATTTTTTGTATCACCATGCATGACCCCAGGAAAACTAGCCGCTCTGGTCATGCTTGACAGCATAGGAGATCTCCAAGCCTTATTTCCATTAGCATTATGTGTGTTATCGCTAAACCTCCCAGTAGTAGAAGTTTGGTACCTTACTGAAGACATGGACATACCATCAGAAGTTAAGAATTGACTTGACTGGGTTGGTTCATAAGTTGGGCTGGCGACGAATGGATTGTTACGATTAGCAAGCTGCAATGAATCACCACTTGCCAGAGGGAATTCTCCACTGGCAAGATTCGTCCACAACCATACGCTCTTCGCAGCAGCTACAAGTGGAGCCGATGCTTTTTGTGGTTGTGCCAAGAGTATATTATATCTTCTCATACGCAACTGATGGAGGGCATTAGAAAAGTCCCTATCGCCGGAAATCAGCAGATAATTTGCTGGAGCGGGATTATCCACAGCCCAAAACAGCATATCAACTAAAATTTTCTTGTCACTGGCATCCTTCACACCTGTTTGATCACAAGAACATCTACATCAAAATGCCAATCCTTTGAAACCTTCCTGCATGCTAAGGGAGGGAAATGGCAAAAATAGGAAACTGGCCATGCGACAATATACATGGCCCTACACATAGCAGATTGATTAAGAGGAAAGACAAGAACTTCTCATTCATGAAACAAAATAAAAATCTCAGAGCAATATCCAGAGATCGCATCATCCGAACAAGTCCATACCTCTGTCAACTAAACGACATTATCCTTTTGAGTCCTCCAAATTCACCACATCAAACAATTTTAATCCAAGTGGTTTCAATTCTAATGCCTAAGTCCATCCAATCTTCCAGACGCCTCAACTTATCCAAAAAAAGATAATTCACTGATTAAAGCAACTTAGCAAAATCGTCGAGTGTCGAATTTGGCTTAACGAAGGTTACTATACCAACAAGTTCCCCAGGCACAACGCAAAGAAGAAAAAAAGAAAACTTGACAAACGACCTCGAAGAACCACAATATACCAGGCTAGGGTTATGCCAGCATCAAATCATGCAGTCACTGGGCAATCACTAGAGCGACGATCTCGCTCCAGCAGAGAGCCACGAGGAAACATCGATCGGCACGACAGGGTTCGGCGAAATTTACCCGCCGGGACGTGGTTGAGCGCGATGCCGGTGCTGGAGAGCGCGTTCTGGATCGAGCTAGGGATCCGATTGGTGTCGCCGTAGGCGGAGATTGAGACGGGGCCGCAGTAGCTCATCTTCACCAGGGCGGAGCTGATGTTCTGCGCGATCGCGTGGGGGTCGCACCCCTTGGGGACGTGGCAGTTCTCTATGTCCCACCACACCGACGTCTTCGCGTTCACGTACTGCGCCTCCGCCCTCGCCGCCGGCGGCGGCGTACCCGGCGCCGCCCCGGCGGAGGCGGCGGCCGCGGCGGCGATCGTCCCGCTCACATCTCCGACCATGGCTATCGGCGGCGGCGGCGGCGGCGGCGGCGGGCGGCGGGCGGCGGGCGGCGCGGGGCTACTGTACAGCTTGCTGCTCTGCTTCGCGGGGGCGATGTCTTCTCTGGCGTTTCGCCGTGGGGAATCGCGTGCGTATATAGGAAGAAGACGACAAGGGGGCGGCGAATTTACCGTGTTGACCCTGGTTGACCACTGGTGGCTTTTGACCCGTGTCGGAAGGGGCAGCTGAAGGTCAATTTACCATGTTGCCCCCCCTGGGATGTGCTTTCGGGGGAAGGAATCTTGAGGAGCATTTTTACTGTCAATGGTGATTTATTTTTTCCGTTTTCGATGAAGATTAAAAATATTCCGACAAAAATGTTAATTCTTTTGGAAAAATGTTCTAAGATTTTAATTTTCGGAGAAACAGTGCATGCAGTTTGTAATAAGATTTTTAACTTGTCATGCACAACTCAATATTATTGAGGGTGTGTTAGGAGTGCATTCGATAAATTGCCAAAATTATGTCAATTCCTATTTATCTCGAGATCCTTTTTTTCCCCTACAAATAACTCTATATCTTTCATGATATCCGATTCCCTATATCATTAAGTACAAAAATTCTTGTAATTTTTATCACTCAAAATGTTGTTGGAATTTTTTTGTGACCATTGGATTGTATCTTCATGAATGGCTTAAGCTTGTTCAAATGTACAAGAAAGTATTATCGGACAAGACTTTTTACTAATGCAATCCCAAAGTTTCTAACTTATTTGGAAAAATTATCATCATGTATTAAAATAATAAAATTTACTAATCATCAATCTAGGTTAGAAATTGATAGAAATTTTGAATCTCACGAGAGTTCAATAATTTTTCTTCTTGTCTAGACGATTGAACTGTGATTTATCTAATCTAATGCAAAATTCTAAGTTCAAATTTCTTTGTTAAGTCACAGCATGCACATGTAATGATGTCCTAATTCAACATACACGTGGAAAAAGATCAACGTGTGACTTAAGTCATCATTTCGAACCTTCGAATAACTTGTGCCCTAAGTCATTGTTTCATAATTATGCACTTTATTTGGTTGTCATCTTTTTGGTCGGGATAATACCCATTTTTCTTTTATTGATTGCCGGAAAGTCGTTAGTTATAATATAACATGAGAAAATGAAAGAAATTGCAAGTTATGATTGCACGTGGCTTACTTATGAAAAGGGTGGAATGATTTTTTTCAAGGATTTAAATTATTATTTAATTAAGCGGATATGCTGCGAGTAACTATTAAATATGTGCGAATTATGATAAATGAGTGAGAGTAGTCCATAGTTTAAATTTTTTATTCAAGATTGATTTTGTAATACCAAATAATAAGTTATTAGAAATGTTATATGTCTCTTTTTATGACATTGTTAGTTGGCATAGTGGTAATTGAGAAATCCACCAAGGGAAGTCTGGCAAAGCTCTGCTTCTTCCCTTGTTCTCCTTGTTCTTGCCCGAGCTTTGCGCGTCCGGATGGCTCCGTCGCCCCGCTGCCGAGGATTTGCGCGCGCTGCTGCGATTGAATGAGACCCTCGGCTTCTCTGCACGCCGTCGGGGCATCGCCAGAAGGGGCAGGCGCAGGTTCCTTAGTTGTTCTTGTGATCATTTCTGGTCCTATTTATGTTTGCTTTCTGTTGAAACCATGTTGAAAGAAGCGAGCAGGAACTAATCCAGAGCCATCCATGGACACTTCAACATTTGTACAAAGCTGGATTCTTTTCTTTCTTTCTTTCTTCGTTTTTTCGATCTTCCGGTGACGGTGGCAGTGATCAGTGAATACTGGTTTCTGAAAAGAGTTTCCGATGGGAAAAACCAGAGAGAGATATGGAGAGAGAGAATTACAAGAGCGGTGTGAAGTGCGAAGAAGCTGAAAAAGAAATTTGGAGACTCCGACAGCTGCGAACATACAATCGTGAGGGATGTGACTCTCGGCAAACCGAGTCGCCTTCTCACCGGCATCTCAGAAACTCGAAGAACAAAACCGGTCTCGCGCGAAGATGGCTGTGGTTGGTATTCGGCAGGCTTAACGATCCTCCGCAGGTTTCCATCTCATGAACGGCGCTCCGGGGCAACGAGTGCTCAGACAGCGTGGTTTACATCATGGTCGCTCCGTTTCCTGGACATCACTTCGGATGATTCTCAACATCGGGTTCACCTCTGCAAGCCAAGAATATATTCTGATCCAATAATCCCGATCGCCGTGGCAAGATCACCAGCAGATTATGTGCAGATGATTATAGAAAGATAATAAGAAAAGATTAGTTCTCGATTTGCTAACTCCAGTGTCAACTTCTTCTGTTGGCGGTTCAGGCATGCGACCTGATTAAGAATTATTATGTAGGCAGTCTGAAGTGAGACATCTTTGGATTCACGCATAATAAGTAGGGAGACTCAAGAGAGGCCTTGCCAGTCATCACTTTTTTCCTTCATCAAATGGACGATTAGTGCGCTCAGTGTCTCGTCTTTTACTAATGGTGTTCCTTTCTTGGTTTAGCTTCAATGAACGGTCTTTACCAAAAAAAAAAAAAAAAAAAAAAACGACTTGAGAAACAGGAGAGTTGAAGAACCATGATGTGACTTTACTGCCAAGCTACTATAAAATTGCCACGAGAGTATGGATTTCTGTTGGTCTCCGTTCATTTAATGAAAAATAACTTATAAAAAATATTTTTCAGATTTTTCGGTGTTTACTTCACAAAAAATAAAATAACAAGGAAAATATTTTCTATAAATGAAAAAAAACTCCCTCAAAAATGAGAAAAACATTTTCCATTTTTCAGAAAAGGAGAAAACATTTTCCACTTCTTATCTTTCACCACTTATTTAATTACTTAATTTTTATTTTCCCTTTCTTTTTTAAATTCTAATTTTTAATTATTTTAATTTTTTTCTTCTTTCTTCTTCTTTGGTGAGTCGTTGGCCATGGCTCGCTTGAGCTTGCTAGGTTGGCAATGGTCAAGCATCAATAGACGAAGGCAAGGCTCAAGCCTCACAGATTGGCGATGCTTGAGCATCGCTAGAGGGCGCAAGGCTTGGGCCTTGCGAGATCGGCAGCACTCGAGCATTGCTAGAAGGCTACTATGCTTGGGCCTCACTACCCTTTGCCAACATGTTGCCCTATGGCAAAGCTCATCGCTCGTCACCATGGCTAGTAACTAGCTGAGGAAAAGAAAAAGAAAGAAAAGAATAAAAAATAATTAAAAAATTGATTTTTAAAAAGAAAATAAAATAATTACAAATTTGAATTTTTAAAAAAGAAAATAAAAAATAACAGAAAAAATTAAAGTATAAATAAAATGATCAAAATGAGTGCACATAGGAAAATCAAATTAAATATCAAATGGTGGAAAATATTTTCCACATCATATTTAGATTTTAGCTAAATACTAGAAAATATTGTTATTTTCCTGAAAAATGACTTCTTGAAAAGTATTTTCCAAAAACGTTACATTTTTCATGAAACTAACGGAACCTCAATTTCTTCTATCTTTCCTCTCCCAACCCTCCCTTTTTCTCCCTTTTAGCTCTCCCAACCTTATATCTAAAAGTTTTTCTCTTTGATCTAATTCTAGATGTGGAGTTCTAAATAAGTACTTTACCTCTAGTTTCAATGGTGGTCGTAGTAGTTTCAGTGTCAAATCCGTGCACGTTTAATGTATTTTAGTTCAAAGCTTTGGTGCTTTGCATTGGCTGTAGGACTCGCTTTCACATATGTCAAATCTAAGCTTCTTCAATATATATAAATATATATGTTGTCTTCGCTTGGTGATGGTATTGAGGTTGTTGAACCTAGGTACACATTGTTAAAAGGAAAAACTATAACTACATATAGAGATCTCGATGTGTGCTTATCACTAATGATACTATGTGATTTGGTGATCGGTCGTCAATCTTTTCGCTTGAATGCAATTATAGATCCATTCTTGAAGGACGAGTTTGCAGTTATCTTTGCCAGCAATCCTATAATGATATGCTAGTTTTTGGTTTGTTATGGAGCTATATGGGCTTGTCATGTTATTGTGATCTTTGAGATTTCCTATCACGTATCATTTTGATAATGAATGGAAATTTCTTTTTAACAAAAAAAGAGAAACAAAAATATGCTTTGTCACAAAAGGCTAATTGGTTGCACTCAACGCTCAACTTGGTGATTTAGTGTGCGTTTGGTTAAGCTTTTCTATGGGGCTCTCAGCCTTCAAAGTCTCTTGGGAAAATGCCAAATGTTTAGCAAGCATTTTGAAATAGCTTTCAGTTAAGTGTTGGCATTGTAAATGCTGAAAGCCCAATATTACTTCTACCAAGCATTCCAAAGTAGCATTTGTGGAATACTCAAATTAGGATTAAAATATATGTTTTTTTCTCTTCCATAACTATCCTCACTAATTCTTTAATTTTCCGATTTTGTCCCTTCTTGTAACGATTCATCTTCTCCGCATGAGGATGGCTGACGAGGGTCGTGCGACCTAGGTGACCTCTGCCAGAGCCCATTGGCAAAATTAAACCAAACTCACCCTTAGGCTGAGATCTAGGATTGATAAGGGCTGAGAAATGAAACATTGCGGTCGTGAGCACTAGGGTAATTGCTGGCTCTTGCAAATGTGATTGAGCCATCTCGTTAGATAAAGAGTATGGTGGGATCAAAGACCTTTTCCTTAGGTGCATTCCAACTGGTCGGTCTAGTCATGTCTCCACCATTGCTTTTGTGTGATGACAAAGGATGGTTCCTATCTCGGGACCTTGGCCATTCGTGGAAATCAAATAATTCGCCCACAGTAATCGCTTCTCACTTCCAAAAACTCTTGCATAAAGTTTGGAAATACAAGCATACGGCAAGAGAAACCATGTCTAGCTAAAGAAAAGGATAGATCGCCTTCTCGCTTGGTCTTCCAAATTTGTACAAGATACCTTGTGGCCAAAAGAGTTCGAAAAACGGTCATTTTCAGGGCGATTTCAGTTTAGATCCACCTTTCAGATTTTCAGTCACTCGTTTAACAGAAATGATTATGTAAAACATCACACTGCCCCATGAATTGAGAGCGCCATGTCGACATGGTCTGTCATGTGATTGTAACTCGGTTGTCTAGCAAAGGAAAAAACAAGAAGAAAAAAAGTAGAGATCTCTTTGAGAATGTAAAGAGCAGTCGGAGGCTCTGATAATGAACGGCTTTGGAAATCCAATGGCTTGATCGATCATTACTATCGGAAACTACATAATCTTTCTAGGTGGAAGTATACGACGAAGCAGTCTCTACACTTCTTTTCATCTGTTTTGGAAGTTCACTCTAGCAATGGCACAAGCGAATATGGACGTGAAAATCAGCGGAAAGGCCAAAAGCACGATGGCTACGATGTAGAGTTGATTGTACTGATATCCGAAATAACTTTCCAGGAAGGCGCTGATTGTCGTCTGTTGTCCATAGACTGTGATCTCTTTATGGATGTCTCCATATTGTGAGCTAAGCAGACCTCTCAAGGACCATGCGTTTGGGCATATCCAGTAACACCAACGCCACCACACCGGAATATCCTGCCAAAAGGGATGGAAAAAAGATTTGATGTGTTAAGTGACGATCGATATTCATGATTTAGCGTGACTGATATGCTTTCGTCGTTTCTTGATAGGCTAGCAGAAGTTGAATTAGAGACTTACGGGTCCAGGAATGAGGAATCCAGAGAATAGATTGAACAAAGTGTAGGAAAAACTCGCGAACAATGCAGCCACTTGGTACGTGGGTGTCAGTGAAACCAGCATCATTCCATAATAGTTGAAACAGAGCAATGTACAAAACATGGTGTAGAAGTACCAAAACACTTTATAGAATGAGACGTAGAAACCTATGGCAGGGAATGTGATCAGCACAAACAGAACTGCTTGCACGAAGAGGTATGGAATTTCGATAACCACCTGCAACATGGGGCATAATATCCTTGTTAAGATACGGAAGAACAAGAAATATATCAGTAATTAGTCAAGGGAATAAATAGCAAAGGAGCATGATTCAGAGACCTGAGCAAATGAATAGGACCACGATGAGTACATTCCTGCGAATCTTTCCCTGTAGACAACGATACGTTCGGTAGCAACAAATGGCAGAACTGAAGAGCAGTTGCCTATCCCGGTGAATTGCACAAAGATAAACATTGATCCAATTATGTTGAGAAGATCCTGCTCGTCATTTCTTCAAAACAAAGAATCATGTTTAAGGATCATAAACGGTGAGTTTTACAAGCTCATGATCCTGATGTTAGACAAGCTGTAAAAGATTTTTCCCAGACTAACTGGGTTTATGAACGACGACTTACATATCCTTTCCTTTCTGCCAAAGGAGAGCAGCACACAAGAAGGAAGACGCTGTAATGAATAACAGGCGCACTAGGTTGTACTTGGGGCTTCTCCAGTAGGTTAAATGTTGTTTCCACAAGCATGCTTTGAACTGCTCCCAACTATTTTGCGGGAAGCGCGCAGAGAAACGTATTTCTTTTGTGCCAGCCACTGGCGAACTGAGCTCTCTAACTAATTCTTGATTTGATCTATAGAGATCAACAAAATGCATCAGTAGATATCATTTTTTTCACCATCGCAAGCACAAGAAGCATCATTTATGAGCACATGTTGTCATTTTCTGGTCAGCACTCGAAGATAGCATCACGTGACAGACAAAAGCTCTGACTTATGCAAATTGTGCGCTAAATGAGCACTTAATGTGTGCTTAATATGTGCTTTGAACATTAGTCTACTGTACGCTTACCTGCACTGATCAGACTCCTTATAAATGATGCCATAGTCTATACCAAGTTGAGATTCTAGGGAAGGACTTGTGATCTCCAGCATCCACGTTGCAGGATTGTAATTATCCTTGATTTTTGGCACTCCGGGAATACTCTGGACAAGGGAAATGTAGGATTCATTAGTGAATCTTTCTTAATTCATCTTAAGTTTTTTCATCTCCAGTGTAGAGTACCTGATAAGACTGTTCAATAGTTCTGCCTATTTCTTATATTTCTTCCGTTTGGTTATATCAGCATTGTTTGCAGCTGATAATAGAAGCAATTCATAAGTAACGACGTGCAAATTATGAAAAAGGAGTGTAAATTGAAGAGCTCACGCCTGAGGTGTAACACTAACCTCAAAATATTTAATAAGCTTGTTCGAATGCTCGCCAAGCTCTCCAGAGTATATAATTTGGCCTCCTCTTTTCATCAGGATCAGCTGCATAATTTATCAAATGCGACGTGCGTCAGTCATGTTCTTCTCAATCATTAATGCAGTTAAAGAAAATATGTGGAGTGAGTTGTGCATTGTGCGGAATTGATATGTACACCGAAACTTTATTGTATAAGTAAAATTACAGCGAGTAGAAAGACTGTTTTTGAAATAAATGCATTAACAATTTACCTCGTCAAAAGCCTCGAATATGTCAATGCTTGGCTGGTGAATTGTACACACAATTGTCCTCCCTGTGCTAACAATATTCTTCACGACTCGCATTACAATGGCGGCCGCTCTGGCATCAAGACCAGAAGTAGGTTCATCCATGAATATGATTGATGGGTTGGCGACAAGCTCCACTGCTATAGTCAGCCGCTTACGCTGCTCAGTCGATATACCGGTTACACCAGGAACACCAACTATAGTACCTTTTATGTCATCTAGCTCAATCATTTCGAGTACTGCAGCCGCAAATTCCTGAGTGACACCAAATAATTCAGTTGCAATGCAGGTATAGCTACTAAGTAGTGCAAAATCTCATCACTCGGTATGTGATGCGAGTGACCGATTTTTTTTTTCTTTCTGCTTGCTGGTTTGATCAACATGAGAATATCTTCTGTACACAAGTTCTTTGTGCTTCCTAGACATCCAAATGATATGCTAAAATCTGTCCAGTTGAGCAAAGATTTAGCCATTGATTGGCATGAAACCGGACAAGACTGTCAAGTTTTCTCCAACAATCAGTTAAAAAGATTGAAATTTGTGTCTCAAAATGTGATGTACAAAAAACTCCCCGTTTTATCCATTTATAGATAGCTCTGATGCTCACTCTGTTTTATGCAAGTTTCATTCCTGCTTCAACATCAAAGAATAGGGTATCAAAATGATCTGCATATTCTATCCAGATGAAGAAATCTTACGGCTCTTGTATTTTTGTCAATGTGGGCCGGCAACCTCAACCAAGCTGAGTATGCCACCGACTCCTCAATTGTGACTTGTGGAGAATGTATGTCGGTTTGTTCACAGTAGCCAGATATTCTGGCATACGCGGCTTGAACTTTAGGATACCCTCCAACCTTTATATCTCCTTCGATAGAGCCGCCAGTTTTCCTTCCTGAAAGAACATCCATCAACGTTGTTTTCCCCGCTCCACTAATGCCCATCAAAGCCGTTAGGACTCCGGGTCTGAATGCTCCGGTAATATCTCGAAGAAGCTGTAGTCTTCTCTCTGGGAAACCTTGCTCTTTCAGTTTCTGGGAAACATTGGAGGCTCCGTTATGCCAATCATTAATTGATATGATATGCACAGCAATACTTATTTTCAGCAACTGAAATGTCTCACCTTGGGTGTTTTGACGAAGTACTGGACATTTTCGAATGTTAGAGTTGTGGGTTCAAATGGTAAAACCATCCCTATCCAATTTCAAAATTGTAATTGTCACGGGTACCGAAGGCAATGGAACCTTATTTATACTATTCACTAGTATTCATGAATGTATGATATCGACCATTCATTTGCAGTTTTGCAGATTCTAAATAGATGATAATCGACTAGCTGCTTATGAATCTTCTTACCTCTAACTTTTGTTTCTGCGGTATCTTTGTTAGCCACCTGTTCTCCTAAAGTAGGACCGTTAATGTCTCTGTCTTTGTCCAGCTGGGAGAGCTTCTCACCAGAGACAACAGCTCGAGATCTACTCGGAGCTGTGATTAGCCGATAATATACGTTAGTGAAAAAAATGTCAACCGCTGAGATAATTCTAAGCTTGCATTTTCAATTACCTTTAGAAAAACTCAGAGCACAGGTGAACCCAATGTTGAAAACCATCCAAAATCCAATCAAAGACCCAAGTGATATCCAGTAAAAGTAGTCACCGTAATCTAGACCACGCTCTTTGAGCACTTGCTGCCCCAAAGTGCCATTAAGAGATGAAACCTGTGAAGGATCATTAATCCTGTCAACTACTAAACACAACCATCGTCATGTTAAATCCACTCTTGTGAGACTGGTCTGTTCTTCAAGATGTCACCTTTTGCCACCTTGGGGCGAGAAACTCATTAAGGGAAGCACCTATTTCTGCATATGACAACGGAGAGAACCAGAAGCCCCACTCCAACCAACCGGGTAGAGAAGCTGCAGAGAGACAAGGTTGCTGAGTTCCTGTCACTTTTCCAAAGTCCCTACCATAAGGATCGGTAAAACTGAACTTACGTTTTGGGATGATGAAGCCACCGAATAAAAACAAAACAAGTAAAGAGAATAGACCGCAAATTGCTGCAACAGGTGGATTTCGAACTACAGAAGCTATCAATCGGAACATTGATATCGATACTTGATGCACTAGGAAGAGCAGGAAGATTTGATAAAAGAACCTGACAGTCATCCAATAAGTTAGAAGTGAGAATGGCTAGAATTTATATCATCTCGCTGATATCCTGAATGTTCGGAATTACCTTTGTGGTTCAGGACTATAACCTACTCCGTAATAGGTAATAGCTGTCCACAGAAACGCATCAAGTAAAGAGAATGGGATTTTCAGTACAGCCGCCGGAATGGTATAAGCCCATGCAGGGTAGAAGAAAAAATCCCGTTGCATGTAGAAGACTCCAAGTCTAGAAACAGTCATTGCCAGCTCCTGAATGCCAATAACCATGAGTCGGATGAGAGCGTAATATAGGGAACCCATGAAAAGATCTGCGTGCACCAAATCGACTTTCATTCGTGTCCGCAAGAAGACGGTCACCGTTATGACAGCAACTACCACAATCTGCAAAGAGAAACCACCAACTCGATGAATTTCACTTAAATTTCTCATTAACCGTCTTGTGTGACTGCATATATTTAGTCCCAATCGGCAATACCTGTGCTGATTTGAAGGCATGAACAAACCAGTTGCGCTTCATGAGGAGCCATTCTCTCGAAAGACACGCTTTGAACAACTCCCACTTTTTTAACGAGTAAATTTCGAAAGATAAGGCACTTCTGTGAAGCTCAGATTTCTCAAAAGGCCTGGCAAGTTCCTCGTCTAATTTCTTTGCCATCGGAAGCTCTTTAAACATCCTTGCAAACATGCTTGGAGATATGAAACTATAAGTCCGGTCTTTGTGATGCCAGTATTGTTCCTGGTCTTTTTCCGAAACTACCTGCAAAGAATTCCCAAAAACAGAATATGTCAACACTAACCTTGCACAGTTTGTACATCCCTTTATAAATCAAGAGTGCATACTTCTTGGAGAAAGTCAGCAATGCCTTTTCTAGTTGGGCACTTGAAACCACAGTGTTCAAAGAACTTGAGAACTTCGGTCCGAGGTCCATGGTACACTGTATGTCCCTCTGCCATTAAAATAATGTCATCAAAGAGATCATAAGTTTCGGGTGCTGGCTGAAGAAGCGACACCAAGATAGTGGACTCTGTTATGTGTGCCAATTGCTGCAAGCATGAAATGATCTGAAAGGTAGTGGAGCTGTCCAAGCCTGTTGATATCCCGTCCATAAATAAAACTCTCGCCGGACCAATTATCATTTCCCCTGGAAGAGAGGACACTGTAAAACATCTATAATGAAGCCTAAAACTTCCAATGTGACATAGGAGCTGTTCCTATCAGTTTCTCATCATTTGCTGACAGTTCACATAAAACTAACCAGTTGTCAACCTTCTCTTTTGGCCACCAGAAATTCCTCTGTTCATCGCATCCCCTACAATTGTATCTGCGCAGATATCGAGTCCAAGAACCTGAAAAGGTTGAAAATGGTAAAGAAGTGCGAGATTGTGTGTGAAAAATAAACTTGGTAATCTTTTTTCTCATTGATACATTACCTTTAATATGTAGTCTGTTTGGAGCGTTCTTTTCAGCCCTCCTACTGATATTGCCTGTTCATATTGCATAAAGTCATCAGAAACCAGTATTTGCTGATTGCCGCTATAAGTGGAAAATGGAAAAATCCAAAAAAGATGAATCTGACTTTGTTCAAATATTAACCTTCATGTATGTGTCTATGCTTGGCTCTGGATTAATTCCTGCTTGCTTCTCCCTTCTGCTAACTTCTTTCAACATGTCTTCAACCAAAAGCAACATAAACAGGATCAGAAATGATCACCAGAACAAACCATAACTTCGCGGTTGGAGAATGAACTGGTACCTGCCCTTCCTCCGACACCCTGACAACGTGCAGAGAAGTCGAGCGTCTCCCTTACAGTCATCTCGGAAATATGCAAATCATATTGGCTTATATAGGCTGAAGTCTTCTGAGGAACAAACTCATTCAGCTTGTAACCATTGTAGGAAATCTCTCCCTTGACCTTGATCATACATCATTTGTCAATTCCCCTGATCTTAATCTTACACTTATGCATGATCATTTGTTTCTGAATATGTGATTAAGTATAGTAGCTATTCTTGTCAGCATGGAACATCTGTTGGATTATAATGTCTCAAGTTGCTGTTTTCTTTTTATTTACTCTGTTTTCTGTTCTGTTTTTTATTTTCCTCTGTTTTACTCTGTTTTTTTATTAAAAAAACAGCAAGTTCATTTAGTTACGTATTTAGTGTTTTTGCTATTTTTCTAGGAAGTTAATAGCACGTTTGTGTGCAGTTATGTGTTGCACGTACGTGAGCAGTTTTTGTTTTGTATTTAGGGGTTGTACTTGACAGTTTTTTTAAGCACAAGACGTATGAAGTGCTCTTTTTTTTCATCTTCTCTCTCTCTCAAAAACAGAAATTTTTCTGTTTTGATTGGTGTTTTTTATGAGTTATAACATTGGTATCGAGCGTGATTGATCTTGAGGGACTGTGAAGTGAAGCAAGTATCGAAGTGTAAAGAAGTTAAAGGGTGATGGAGACAGGGGTCGAGTGGTTTCTCTGCGATGGCTTCTCCAAGGTATTTACTTGGGGAAAATTATCGAGCTTGGGCTGTCAAGATGACGGCATTCTTGGAGGGTCATGATTTATGGGAGGCTGTGGAGGATGATTATGAGGTTACTCCACTTCCGACAATCCAACCTTGAATCGATAAAGTACCATAAAGAGAGAATCACAAGGAAGGCCAAGGCAAAGTCATGCCCGTACGCTGTTTCACCCACTATCTTCACAAGGATTATGAGATGTGATTCTGCAAAGGCAATATGGGATTTCTTGAAGGATGAATACGAGGGAGATGAGAAGATAAGAGGCATGAAGGTGCTGAATCTCTTGAGGGAGTTTGAGAGACAGCGGATGAAGGATTCGAGTCGGTGAAGGAGTACTCGATAGGTTGGTTGGGATAGCTGAAAAAATCAGAGTTTTAGGGACTGACTTGAAGGATGAAAGACTTGTTCGAAGATTCTGGTGTCTCTTCCGAGAGAAGTTCGAAGCCACCATAGCATCTCTCGGAAAATACAAGAGACTTACCCGATATAAAGCTTGCGAATTGTTGAATGCTTTGCGAGCACGGGAGCACCGAAGATTGATGAGAAAAGAAGAGTTTGTAGAGGGTGCGCTGCAAGCTAGAGTGAAATCAAATGATGGAGGCAAAGGGAAGAAATGGATTCAGTCCGGAGAAAATGCCGGTGACTCCAAGTTTGTAGCAAAAGAAGGAAATTCTGGTGGGTCTAGCAAATGGAAGATGAACAAAAAGCCTTGTCAATACGTGGTGGAACTAATCATCGCTTTTTAGATGTTGGAGAAAGCTCGATGCTAGATGCGAAGATGTCACAAGTTGGGTCACATGGAAGCCATCTCGCAAAGAGAAAAATTACCAGCAAGCGGAAAAGCCCGGGTAGCAGTGAATGAAACGAGGAAGAGCACTTGTTTGTAGCTTCCTTTTCTAAATCTTTTGTTGGGAATGATGCATGGCTGGTGGATAGTGGCTGTACCAATCATATGACTTGGCAATTCAAAGCTGTTTTTTAGGAGTCTAGACAGTCGGTCGGTCCGAGTTAGAATTGGCAATGGACAGTATATTGAAGTGCAAGGGAAGGGTACAGGTGGCTATTGAAGGAAATCGGGGTGAAGCCGATCGGTGATGTTCTTTTTGTGCCAAATATTGACCACAATCTGTAAGTGTTGGTCAATTAGTTGAGAAGGGCTATAAAGTGAAATTCGAAGGGAAGGAATGTCTTATTAATAATGCGAGATAGCAAAGAAGTGCTAAGAATTCCAATGGAGGACAAGAGTTTCATGTTCAAGCCACAAGAGATGCAACAAATGGCTTTAAAGTGCAAAGAAGAAAATGCGAGATATGGCATAAAAGACTTGGGCATGTTCACGGGAAGAGCATGTTGTTTATGCGGAGAAATAGCTTGCGGATGACTTGCCAAGTTTGGAGGAGGAATTTTCACAGTGCAAAACTTGTCTTCTTGGCAAGCAAGCCAGATTTCCTTTCAAAGGAGGAGGCTGGAGAGCATGTGAGAAGCTGCAATTAGTCCACACAGATTTATGTGGACCTATGTCTGAGTCTTCTCTCAATGGTAGCGGTATTTCATTACCTTTACCGATGATATGACTAGGATGAGTTGGATTTATTTTCTCGCGAGCCAAGTCTGAAGTTGCTGATGTGTTTGTGAAGTTTAAAGCCTTAGTTGAGAATCGAGTGGGAAGAAAATTAAAATGCTCGGGTCGATAATGGTTCTCGAGTATACTTGCTCACAAGTTTAAGTTGAATTGTGAGCAAGCGGGAATTGTGCGGCGGTTCACTGCTCCCTATTCACCTCAACGAAATGGGGTTAGTGAGAGGAAAAATAGAAGTATTATGGAGATGGCCAGATGTATGATGCAGGAGAAGATGTTGCCTAAGAAGTTACGGGGGCTGAAGCGGCTAATACTTTGCGTGTTCTGTTGAAACATTGCCCACAAAGGCCTTAGAGAGGTCAACACCTTTTGAAGTCTCGGTATGGTGTTAAACCTTCGTGAAAAATTTGAAGGTTTTTGGGTGTTTGTGTTATACTCATGTTCCCGAGGTCAAGAGGGACAAGCTGGATAAGAAAGCGAGCTTGGAATCTTCATTGGATACGATCTCCAATCAAAGGCTTATAGAATTTTTCACCCTATGACAGAAAGGTGACTGTAGCGAGAGATGTTGTTTTTCTAGAGGAAGATGAGTGGAATTGGATGGAAGGAAAGAGTGCGGAAAAGAATAGTTTGAAAAACAACCTGCAACGAGATTTAGAGGTTGATGAAGTTATAGATGGATTGGAAGACAGTGTTGATGATTTACCGGTGAGAGGTACGAGGTCACTTGCTGAAATCTATGAAAGAAGCAATGTGGCAATGCTCGAACCATCTAACTTTGTGGAAGCGAAGGAGGATCGAGGGTGGATTGCGGCAATGCGGGAGGAGATTTCAATGATCCGAAAAAATCACACATGGGAGCTTGTTGACGGACCATCCGATAAGAATGTGATTGGGGTTAAGTGGGTGTTTAGAACAAAACTTAATCCTGATGGTTCTGTTAATAAACACAAAGCTAGACTGGTGGTGAAAGGCTATGCACAAATATGGGGAGTAGACTATTCTGAAACATTTGCTCCTGTTGCACGACTTGATACAATAAGGTTACTGTTAGCTATTGCGACGCGAGAGAAGGGGTGGCCTATATTTCGAGTTAGATGTCAAGTCTGCATTTTTGAATGGAGAGCTTGAGGAGGAGATTTTTGTTGAACAACCTGAAGGTTTCGGTATCAAAGGGCAAGAAGAGAGTGTATACGGGTTGAAGAAAGCTCTATATGGATGAAGCGAGGCTCCAAGAGCTTGGTATGGGAAGATAGATCGATATTTGCGGGATTTTGGCTTCGTAAAAAGCTTAAGTGAGTTCACTCTTTATGTCAAGAAGGTGAATCACAAGTGTTGTAATTCTGTCACTTTATGTAGATGATCTATTAGTGACGGGGAATGATATGGAATTGATAGAGAAGGTGAAGCAAGATCTATTTGCGCTTTTGAGATGTCGACTTGGGAAAGATGGCTTATTTTTTGGGTTTGGAAGTCAAACGGGCTTCATATGAGATCTTCATCTGTCGGAAAAAATACATGAAGGAAATTCTAAAGAAGTTTCGATGGAAGATTGTCGAAGTGTAAGCACTCCTATGGTGCTAAAGAAAAACTGCAAAAGAATGATGGAACAGATGCGGTAGATGATTCTATGTATAGAAGTCGATTGGGTGTCTCATGTATCTTACAAAGAAACCGGACCAGATATTTTATTTGTTTGTGAGTATTTTATCTAGGTTTATGAGTAGTCCTAGTCGGTTACATTTGATTGCAGCAAAAAAAAGGGTATTAAGATATCTCAAAGGAACATTGTTCTTTGGTGTGAAGTTTAAGAAATGTCGGAAGTTTAATCTGCAAGGATTTTCGATAGTGACTGGGCTGGTTCAGTTCATGGATGACATGAAAAGTACGTCTGGGTATTGTTTCAATATTGGTTCTCGCTTGTTTCTCCCGGTGTTCCAAAAGCAAGAGATTGTAGCTCGCCCATCTGCAGAGGCCGAGTTTATAGCAGCAGCTCAGCTGCAAATCAAGCTTTGTGGCTGAAAAAGATAATGAAAGATCTCGTGGTTGAATTCTAGTGATTGCATTGAAGTTAACGTGGATAATCAGGCGGCGTTAGCAATATCTCGAGAATCCAGTTTTCCATGGCAAAACCAAGCATTTCAAAGTCAAATTTTTCTTTTACTGCGTGAGGTGCAACAAAGTGGCGAAGTTAAGTTGGTCTATTGCAGATCCGAAGATCAGCTTGCGGACATGTTCACAAAACCACTTCAAGCTGGAAGATTTGAAGTATTAAGAAAGAAAATTGGAGTATGCAGCAGAATCGATCCAAGGAGGAGTTTGTTGGATTATAATGTCTCAAGTTGCTGTTTTCTTTTTATTTACTCTGTTTTCTGTTCTGTTTTTTATTTTCCTCTGTTTTACTCTGTTTTTTTATTAAAAAAACAGCAAGTTCATTTAGTTACGTATTTAGTGTTTTTGCTATTTTTCTAGGAAGTTAATAGCACGTTTGTGTGCAGTTATGTGTTGCACGTACGTGAGCAGTTTTTGTTTTGTATTTAGGGGTTGTACTTGACAGTTTTTTTTTAAGCACAAGACGTATGAAGTGCTCTGTTTTTTTCATCTTCTCTCTCTCTCTCAAAAACAGAAATTTTTCTGTTTTGATTGGTGTTTTTTATGAGTTATAACAACATCTACAGTAAACGGAATACTGGAAAGGTAATACCTTGAGCAATTTCTCTGATTTGCCTGCTAATGCTTGTAATAATGTTGTCTTTCCACATCCTGGCGGACCTAGCAATAGTGTCATCCTGTAAGAAATTCCAAGAGGTAAAGGTTATGCTGCATAGCCGCATCATGTACATCAACCTGTGAATCTGGATTAGTGTTATTCCAAGCTTTACTGACCTTGCAGGCTTGAGGACGCCGCTAATGTTCTTGAGAATCCTTATCTTGTCACCCTGATACTTGCAGCCAACCTTGTTTGTTGGAGCCTGCTTCACAGTAAATAAAAGGGATTATGTCCGATGAAGTTTACCAGAATGGACTACAATAGCTTTTGATGGAATAGAGGAGCAGTTGCATGAACAGTTGCACGGCCACCGCACGACCGCTGCATGGCCGCCGCACGACCGTTGCACAAATGCCGCACGACCACCAACCGCCACCCATAGCTCACCGACCACCGCCCCCTCCCGCGGCCGGTGTGCTGTGGGCGGCAATCTTGCGGCGACGGTCAGTGGTTGTGCGGCATTCGTGCAATGGTCATGTGGCGGTCGTGCGGTCATTGTGCGGCGGTCGTGCGGTGGTGGGTGGTGGTTGGCAGTTCGTAAGAAGAAAAAACAAATAAATACAAAAATTTATAAATTTTTACCAAACGCATTTCTATTCTTTTTTTTTTATTTCAATAATAAAAATTTTGTATAATTACCAAACACCTTATTTTATTCAGAAATTATTTCAGGAGTAGAAATAGAAAAAAAACTATTTCTAAAAAGAAATAGTTTTCTAGAATAGAAACGTTACTATGCGCACCCTAATTCTTCTATATAAAGACCCGGTGCAACCCGTATGTTTCACCCCGTGTGAAACATTTGAAACTAGATGTTTTTTAATCTTGTCTCATTGAGATGGATGTTCTAAAACTATCAATTCCCTAACAATGAGATCCATATGGAGCACCTGCCTATTATCAATGTCCTGTTCTAATGTCTTGAAAAAGAAAAACTGTCCAAAAAATTTTAAATTTATTCCACTTTTACCAATTCAATTATAAACTTTCCAATTTTGTCAATTAAGTCCATACAACTAATTTTAATTGGAAATCACTGATATTGATGCCGGTATTGCATGTACAACGATTAGTGTTGATGTGGATAATTTTTTAAAATTTTATATTTTTTTTTATTTTGCTTTTTCTTTCCATCAAGTTAAGGAGGGGTTGCTAGCCCATTCTCATTGGTCACAAGCAAGAGCCATGACTCTTGCCCGTGGTTAGTGAGGGCCTTGGCTTGCCTAGTGGCGGGCAAGGGTTGGCGGGCTCTCGCCTGTGACTGGCAAGGGTCAACCAACCCTTGCCTGTGACTAGCAAGGGTTGGCTAGTAAACCTCACTATCTTGAAAGAAAGAAAAGAAAAAGAAAAAAAAAATGAAATGGGAAGGTAATATTCGCTGTCCTCCTCTAATGTCCCCAAAAAAAGACCTTCTTTGAAATTCCACCATTCGACAGGAGCGGGCTATGTTATCCAAACACAGTTTTCTACTCATTCGTTGGCTCCAATCAAATCGTCCCGGACGAATCTCCGAAAACGCATAAAGCATGGACGAGAGAGAGGAGAAGAAGAAGATGGAGAAGAAGATCTCACGTAGAAAATGGCCTTGAGCACGTTCCAAAGAGTCGGGACGGATTCCCCATGAACCGCTTCGCCATCAGCTTCTACGCACAAATCCTGATATCGCACCTCCACTGTCGGCAATTCGAGACCCACCCTGAGAATTTAATATCATTTTAGCCGCACTTCGGCATATATCAAATTGTCGAAGATGCATGAAACAAAAAAAAATAAATATATAAATAAATAAAAGGAACGTCCGCCCTTTTAATCCTAGAGCTGCAATATCAGAGCTGAGGTATAGAATGTCTGCCTCTGCACTCGCTCCCGGAACTTCTGGAGCAGCCGCAGGTTGTCCTCTTCGACCTTCTTCAGCAGGCCGTCCATGAACACCTGCCTCTCCGAGCCCCTGAGCCTAGCCACGTCCACCACCTTGCTGCTGAGCACCACCGCCCTCATCCGCCGGTACGCCGGCAGCCTCTCGATGGCCGCCCGCCGCAGCTGCAGCTCGTCGTCATCCTCCCCCTGCCAGCGGTCCTCCTCGCGGAACGCCGACTCCACCTGGCCCTCCTCTGAACCTGCCGCAATGCTTCTGAAGCTGCTCGAGGCGCGGCGGTGTGGCGTCGAGGAGAAGCTCGCGGACGAGGCGTGCTCGTTGCTCATGGTGGACGACGGCGGCTCCCCTCTCGGTCGCTCTGGGTCTTTTGGGACAAACGTGGGTGGACGTTCCGTCTTGTGGCGTGCGGGTGGACGCCACATAAGTGCAGCAAAGTGCCGTCCTTTTCGCGATGACGGTGAGATACTAAGGAGAAGGCGAATCGTGGGCTACTGACTAATCACCTTTAGGACAAGCGTTGTCCAAAGGTTTCGTGATCTAAATTTAGAAAAAAAAAAAGGTGCGAAAAAGTAAATGAAATTATTGTGGTCTGACGTCTGGGGTAGACGACGAACTGTATTCTGCGTGGAATTCCTCAAATGGTTCCATCGTATCCCTTGCGAGATTCTATTACGTTATTGAATTGACCTCGCATAGATGTTGACTCGGTTCTGAACAGAAGTGAATTTTATATTCCGAAAGCAACGGAAGTCGTCTCGGAAAGCGTCACTATCAACGCGAGCGTATCTTCTTCTGTAAATCACGAAAACGTGGCTTACCTTTGCACTCGGCGACGGAGCTTCTGGAGGAGCCGGAGATGGTCCTCCTCGACCGTCTTCAGCAGGCCCTCCACGAACACCCGCCTCTCTGAGCCCGTAAGCTTCGCCACATCCGCCACCTCCCGGCCGAGCACTGCCGCCCGCAGCCTCTGGGACGTCGGCAGCCTCTCGATTGCTGCCCACTGCAGCTCTAGCTCGTCGTCGTCGTCCTCCCGCCGGCAATCCTTCATCCGGTCCTCCGAGTCAGTGACGATTCTGAAGCTGCTTGAGGCACGGCAGCGCAGCGACGGAGAGAAACTCCAGCTCCCTCTTCGCTCCATCTCGGGGAGCTCGATTCTCTCCGGCTGATCACTCGTTGTCGATGGCTGTGCCATTTCGGTCGTTCTGATCTTTTCGGCAAATGCAGGCGCAGCTTTTCTTATGTAGAATGCATTCGTGCCAATGAGAAGGCTATGGTCAATTTAGCCACTATTTTTGAATGAGTGGCATTAATAGATTTCAAACTCTAGAATCAATGCATTTCTTCTTCTTCTGGGGCTGGCACACCTCGTGGCTACCCGTGCTATATAGTCAATTTAGATCGCCAAATTTCAACTTTTGCAAACGAGATTCCGCAACTTGCAATTCGATTGTATAACTACAAAAGGGTTAGCCTTCCTTTTAGGGTCTGATATGAAAAGGGTTAGCATGATTAGTGAGAAAATGTTACAAATTGATATCTTAAGATAAAATATGATTTCCTTATAATTTGAACAAGAAAAAAAGATTTCTAACAAGATCTCCACCTACCTATTGTTGATTAAAAAAAAAAAAATGATCGGAACTTGCGATCACGAAATAACCGGTACACCTATCTCATCAGGGAATGGGAATAATCGTGAAGTTTCTCCATATGCTGGCGACAGAATTGGCCGGCCGTCATGCGCGCACCTTGCATGCATGCCTATACTTTACAAAGCTGGACTCACTTTCAGGACTAATTGGGAATTTTTCCTTATGATTTGGATTTGGTGCAAAATTCAAATTGGTCAACATCATTTTTGAGAAATACATTAGCAAATCAATGAATTTGGATTGGGTCATATGCAGCTGTTTTTTGCTCCCAAAACCGTTGACTGATCAAAAGCCGTCTGGAACACAACGGTTAAATTGGCGTCACAGAAACTAGAAACGATATAAGATCTCGTTGACCAATTTATCCATTAAATCAAATGCTTTTTGGTCTTATGCTTGCCAAATTTTGCTAAGTAATCACAGTTTTTCCCAGGAATATTGCTTCCTTTGGTCCGCCCGCCATCATTCATTCATCGGAGTGACGTCTTCAGCTAATATGTAAATTAATTCACTAATAATTAAAATTTATTCCATCTCTATTCTTAGGATATGGAACAGGAACTCTTCTGCAAACCATGAAAAATCTTTTTATTTTCCTTTCCTATTGATAGTAGATACGAGAAAATTCTGCATGTCGAAAGGAGAAATTACGCACCATGAGGTACCGAGCTACACTGATGTGATGGACAAGCGATTTGCTAGTCTAAGAACTCGTTTTCCACCTTCTACCTCAAATCGATTATAAATACCATCTTTTCTTCCTAATTAATTTGCTAACAGATCCATGATTTGACCCATTTCAGTCCACAAATTGGGCTCAATCTGTTGATAACGTCCGATCACCTAAACATCATATTTTACTAAAAGTGATATGTCACTAAATTGAGCAATTTTATTTTTCTCAATAAAAAAGGATGTGGAATTATTGAAGTATGACGTTGGAGGTTAGTCCGAATATGATGGCTGAAATTGACCATTGCATCAAGAAACCAACTTAAATAACTAAAACCTTAAAATATCGAGATACTAGGTGGTATTGGTACCTTATCGACATTTCTTGTCCGCGAATTATTCTACAAAAACGGTCTTCAATCCCAACAATTCAAATAGCTTATAAACCTTTATGATAAAGATCAAAGAGTGATCATACAAAAAACCCCCCTGTTTGTAGTCCTTACCCGACATTTCTTCAACAGGGAAAAAAGAAAACGGAAAAGAAAAGGGAAGAGAGCTCACTGTTAGGTCCGCATTAAAAGTTGGAGGAGTCTGCAAATATAATCATTAAAGTTGGGAATCTTTCGTGTAAAATTAGGGAAAGTATCTTGCGTATCAGTGATACACGTAACCTGTTCCATAGATGCGAAAGCATATGACACGTGTTTAGATTGGCAATTTAGGCCGTGATAAAACTTGATACTAATTGGAAATTAATTTATAAAATAATTTTATGGCATATGTATTTTGTCATCTAATCATTGCTCCCATATATCGTGCTAGTAATTATGATTGTTAAGAGTGAGCAGTTTCGGATTTCATATAGGTTCCACTTATTTGTTAGAACAAATTCCTCATTTTTTGGGAATCTAAAGCCTACTATGCATTACCTTAAAACTTAAAACTTACACTATCATAAGTTCTAGAGTCTGTTCTAGGATCTACCTAAGTTCTATCTGTATTATTAATTGAATAATTGCAGTGAATTATTACCTTTAATAACTATCATTATTTGATAATTCGCTGACCATAACTTATATTTATACACATGAAGAATAAATTCTCAGTCATCAATGGAAGCTCGGAAACTAATTAAACATTCTTGTGGTTTTTATTGAAGAGAGCGTTGGAAACCTTTGGGACAGACGAGGAGGAATCATGTTGGAACTGGACTGGTAGTATCCTCTGTCTTGCAGCTACAATTTTTTTTTTTTTTCGGTGCAATTGCTGTCCTTGGAATTAGGAACTGTTAGAAAATACAAGTGCCCCGTCCCAATTCATCTATGACCAATCGAACCCAATAAAAGTTTGTTCAAGAAATTAAAGAAAAGAAAAAAAGAACTTATGTTACATGATGCTTAATCATGCGTGATGTGAGAAAGTGCACATAATCACTTACTCGACTAATCTCGAAATAATTAATGATATATTTGTTTGGGAGAAAACTACTTTTAGGAAAATTGTTATTTGGAAATGATATATTGTGTTTCAAGACATCCAGAATATCTCTCGATCTTTATATTACTAGAACGATTACATTTTGTTTGTCGACAATGAAATCATTGTGAACGTGTGGCTCAGAAATCTCTTGCATGTTGTATGAGCCGGGATCGAGCTTTCCAAATTACTATTGCACGCGTAGCAAGACCCACTGGCGAGTGTAAAGGAGCACTGTTTAAGCTTTACTAAACTTACGAAGTCCTTAAGATATCAGAGCTAACAAGATGAATAATTTCCCTCCGATCAAGACACAGAAAAACGAGCATTATCAAGGCGGGCTCATCATCTCCTAAAACCAACCAGTTCCTGTTCTTACACTAAAGAGTAACAAGGGACATTAGAATTTTAATCTCTACTGCTCTGGACGCAACGATTTTGCTTCTTTGGCTGCATTTTGTTTTTAGCAGTTTTTTTTTTTTTTTTTTTTTTAACTCAATGACTGGTTAAACTCTCAAGATTGCTCTTACAAAGTAACAACTTCTTTTTAGCTTGATTCCTTTCGTTGCAAACATATTAAATAGTAAGTTAATTGTATCTAAAACAAACTCGACACATGCTCGAGGTCTAGTTTGAGAATTGGGACAAAATCAACCACATAAAGGTCCTCAAGTGTATAAGCGATACACACCTTTGATGTTTGCGATTGTTCTTTGTATGTTAAAGATCACTCTTATATCTTTCTACTAATATGTAGAAAAGTGTCGAATGCGTAATTGCTTTTCCTGTTATTTGACAAGAATTGTGGCAATGAGTTACTTTATTGCCCTTGTTTGCAAAAAATATGCTTAATTAAATAATTATGGCGTAAAATTAGATGATAAAGAATTGATTCAGATGTTACCACAATATGAGAGATGACATCAAGGTCAAGACTTTAAAATTGATGATTCTAAGTGGAAGTATTCAATGAAGCACTCTCTACGCTCCTTTCATCTCCTTTGGAAGTTCAATTTTGCAATTGCACAGGCAAATATACACGTGAAAATTAGCGGAAAGGCCAAAAGCATGATGGCTACGATGTAGAGTTGATCGTAGCGATACCCATAATAATTTTCCAAGAAGGCGCTGATCGTCGTTTGTTGTCCATCAACTATTATCTCCTTATGGATGTCTCCGTATAGCGAACTAAGCATACCTCTCAAGGACCAAGTGACTGGGCATATCCAGTAACACCAACGCCACCAGACCGGAATTTGCTGCCAAAATGGATGATAAAACACCAAGATGTGTTAAGCCACAGATAACGTTAATGATTGGGTGTTACTAGACAGAATAGCAAAAGTTTGATGAGAGACTTACGGGTCCGGGAATCAGGAACCCCGCGAACAGATTGAACATGGTGTAGGCAAAACTCCCAAACACCGCAGCCACTTGGTATGTTGGTGTCAGTGAAACAAGCATCATTCCAAAGTAGTTGAAATACAGCAATGTACAGAACATGGTGTAGAAGTACCAAAACACTTTATAGAACGAGACATAGAAACCTATGGCAGGGTATGTGATCAGCACAAACAGAACCGTTTGCAAGAATATGTATGGAACTTCAATAACCCCCTGCAACAGATTTGAGGGGCATAATATCATCGTTAGATTATGGAAGAATGAGAAATGTATCAGTATAGCCGAGAGAAGACATCACAGAGGAGCACGAATTAGTGACCTGAGCAAATGAATAGGACCACGATGAGTACATTCTGGCAAATCTTTCCCTGTAGACAACGATGCGTTCGGTAGCAACAAACGGCAGAACAGAATTGCCGTTCCCTACCCCCATGAATTGCACAAAGACATACATCGATCCAAGTATGCTGAGAAGATCTTGCTTGTCGTTTCTTGAAAACGAAGAGTCATGTTTCAGCATCTTAGATGGTTTAAGTTTTACAAGCTCCTAATCTCAATGTTTGACAAGTACGAGAGACTAACTGGGTTGTATGAGGAACTTACATTTCCTTTCCTTTTTGCCAAAGGAGAGCGGCACAAAACAAGGAAGATGCGGTAATGAAAATCAGGCGCACCAGGTTGTATTTAGGGCTTCTCCAGTAGGTTAGATGTTGTTTCCATAAACATGTCTTGAACTGCTCCCATCTATTTTGCCGGAAGCCTGCAGAGAAACACATCTCTTTTGTCCCAGCCACTGGCAAACTTAGCTCTCTCACTAATTCTTTGTTCATCCTACAGTGGCCAAAAATATTTAATTAGCAGACATCATTTTTTTCCCATAGCGAGTACGAGAAGCACCATTTATTTGCACATATGTCATTCTCTGGTCAATACTCCAAGTTAGCATCACATAAGAGACAGAAGCATTGAATTTTGCGACCTGTGCGCTTGATGAGCACTTAATGTGTGCTTCACATGCGCTTCACGTGCACTCTGAACATTTTACCCTTGTATGCTCACCTGCACTGATCAGATTCCTCATAAATGAAGCCAAAGTCTATACGAAGTTGAGATTCTATTGAAGGACTTGTGATTTCCAGCATCCACGTAGCTGGGTTGTAATTATCCTTGATTTTTGGCACTCCAGGGATACTCTGGACAAGGGGAAATGTAGGGATTCAGTGGTCAAGCTTTCTCAATCCTTTTTTTTTTTTGCAGTGTAGAGTATAAGGCTATTCAGTAGGTTTCGTCAATTTTATATGTTTTTCTACCTTTAGGATATATCAGATTGGTTTGCAGCTCATCATAGAACCAATTCATACTTAATGACGTGCATATTTTGAGAAAGAAGTATCAATTGAATTGCTCACGCGTGAGATGTAACAATTACCTCAAAATATTCAATAAGCTTATTTGAACGCTCTCCAAGCTCTCCAGAGTATATCATTTGACCTCCTCTTTTCATCAGGATTAGCTGCAGAGTTCATCAAATGCGACATGCTTCAGTTGGGATCGTCACAGTTATTGATGTACTTTACAAACGCGTGAAGTGAGTAGTAATAGAATTTCATGCAGTGTGCACCAAAAAGCAGTCTTCTAACCATAATTTTATGGATAGCAGAATAGACTGTTACAGGAATGTATGCGTTAGCAAGTTACCTCGTCGAAAGCCTCAAATATGTCAATGCTTGGCTGGTGAATTGTACACACAATTGTCCTCCCTGTGCTAACAATATTCTTCACGACTCGCATTACAATGGCGGCTGCTCTAGCATCGAGACCAGAAGTAGGTTCGTCCATGAAGATGATTGATGGGTTAGAAACAAGCTCCACTGCTATAGTCAGCCGTTTACGCTGCTCGAATGATATACCGGTCACACCAGGAACACCAACTATGGCATCTTTTATGTCATCTAGCTCAATCATTTGAAGTACTGTAGCCACAAATTCCTGATCGACAACATATAATTCAGTTGCAATGCAGATTTAGCTACTAATTAGTGCAAAATGTTATTACTCAATATGTGATACGAGAGACCTAATATGGTTTCTCTCTACCCGCTGCATTTGATCAACATGAGAATATCTAGTGTGCAATCGATATGCTAAAATCTTTCCAGTTGGACACAAGATTTAGCCGTTTGTTGGCAACTATCCTAGGAAAACTGTCGGCAAGATTTATTAAACAATTAGCAAACAAAGTGACATTTGCATCTTAAAGCGTGATGTACAAACTACTTCCTGTTCTATCCGCCTGCCGAAATGCTTCATCTGTTTGCTCCAAGTTCAAGTCCTGCTCAAATATCGAGCAATAGGGTATCCATAATGGTCAGCATATTCTATCTAGATGAAAAAATCCTACCGCTCTTGTATTTTTGTCAATGTGAGCCGGCAATCTTAACCAAGCTGAGTATGCCACTGATTCCTCAATTGTAAGCTGTGGAGAATGTATGTCGATTTGCTCACAGTAGCCAGATATTCTGGCATATACAGCTTGAACTTTAGGATATCCTCCAACCTTTATGTCTCCTTCGATAAAACCGCCGGTTTTTCTTCCTGAAAGAACATCCATTAATGTTGTTTTCCCTGTGCCACTGACACCCATCAAAGCCGTTAGGACTCCAGGTCTGAAGGCTCCGGTAACATCTTGAAGAAGCTGTAGTCTCCTTTCTGGGAAACCTTGCTCTCTTGATTTCTGGAAGCATTTGAAATTCCATTATGCCAATCTTTTATTAATATGATATGCAAAACAAACACTTATTTTCAACAACTCAAATGCCTCACCTTGGTTGTTTCCACGAAGTACCGCACGTTTTCAAATGTTAGAGTTGTTGGTTCAAATGGTAAAACCATCTCTATACAATTTCAAAATTGCACTGGCGTCACAAGGCAATATTAACTGATTTAAAGCATCGACCAGTAGTCACAATGCGTGATATCAACCTTTCTTTTGCAGTTTTGCTGATTTTTTCAATAGATGATAATTGACTAACTCTTATGAAACTTCTAACCTCTAATTTTTGGCTCAGTGGTACTTTTGTTAGCCGCCTGTTCTCCTGGAGTGGGATGATTAATGTCTCTGTCTTTGTCCAGCTGGGAGAGCTTCTTACTGGAGACAACAGCTCGAGATCTGCTCGGAGCTGTGATTAGCCGATAAATACATGTTATTCAGTGAAATAGTGTTAACCGTCTGAGAGAATTCCTAGCCAGCATGTTCAATTACCTTTTGAAAAACTCAGAGCACAGGTAAACCCAACGTTGAAAACCATCCAAAATCCAATCAATGCCCCAACTGATATCCAGTAAAAGTGGTCACTATAATCTAGACCATGCTGTTTGAGCACTTGTTGCCCCAGAGTGCCGTTAAGAGATGAAACCTGCAGAGGATCGTTAAGCCTGTTAAATACTAGACGCCACCATTGTCATGGGAAATCCATTTGTGTGAGATTGGTTTGTCCTTCAGGATGTCACCTTTTGCCACCTTGAAGCGAGAAACTCATTCACTGAAACACCTATTTCGGCATATGACAATGGAGAGAACCAGAATCCCCACCTCAACCAACCAGGTAAAGAAGCTGCAGAGAGACGAGGCTGCTAAGTTCCTATCACTTTGCTAAAGTCCGTATAATTAGAATCGATAAAATTGAACTTACGTTTCGGGATGGCGAAGCCACCGAATAAAAACAAAACAAATAAAGAGAATAGACCGCAAATTGCTGCAACAGGCGGATTTCGAACCACAGAAGCTATCAATCGGAACATTGATATCGATACTTGATGCAATAGGAAGAGCAGGAAGAATTGATAAAAGAACCTGACAGTCATGAAAAAAGTGAGTGGCTAAAAGTCATATCATCTCTCTGATATATTGAATTTCGGAATTACCTTTGTGGTTCAGGACTATAATTAACTCCATAATAGGTAATAGCTGTCCAAAGAAACGCATCAAGTAAAGAAAATGGGATTTTCAGTATGGCCGCTGGAATGGTATAAGCCCATGCAGGGTAGAAGAAATTATCTCGTTGCTTGTAAAAGACACCAAGTCTCGAAACAGTCATTGCCAGTTCCGGAAGACCATTAACCTTGAGCCGAATGAGAGCATAAAATAGGGAACCCATGAAAAGATCCGCATGCACCAAGTCGACTTTCATCCTTGTGTGCAAGAAGACGGTCACTGTAATAACTGCAACGACCACGAGCTGCAAAGAGTAACCACCAAATCAATGAATTTTGCGTGCATTTCTCATTAACCATGTATTGTGACTGCACATTCTGAGTCCAAATGGGCAATTACCTGTGCTGATTTGAAGACATGAACAAACCAGTTGCGCTTCATGAGGAGCCATTCTCTCAAAAGGCACGCTTTGAACAACTCCCACTTTTTTAACGAGTAAATTTCGAAAGATAAAGCACTTCTGTGCAGCTCAGTTTTCTTGAAAGGCCTGGCAAGTTCCTCGTCCAGTGTCTTTCCCATTAGATGCTCTTTAAACATTCGCGCAAACTTGCTAGGAGATATGAAATTATAGGTCCGGTCTTTGTGATGCCAGTATCGTGCCTGGTCCTTTTCGGAAACCACCTGCCAAGAATTCCCAAAAACAGCATATGTCAGCGCTATCCTTCCACAGTTCGAACAGTTCTTTATTAAGCAAGAGTGCATACTTCTTGGAGAAAGTCAGCAATGCCTTTTCTCAATGGGCACTTGAAACCACAGTGTTCAAAGAAGCTGAGGACATCCGTCCGAGGTCCATGGTACACTACATGTCCCTGTGCCATTAGAATTATGTCATCAAAGAGATCAAAAGTCTCAGGTGCTGGCTGAAGAAGCGAAACCAAAATTGTGGACTCTGTTATGTGCGCCAATTGTTGCAAGCATGTAATGATCTGAAAGGTAGTGGAGCTGTCCAAGCCTGTTGATATCTCATCCATAAATAGAACTCTCGCTGGACCAATTATCATTTCCCTGGAAAAGAGAGCATCAAAATTGTAGTGAAGCCTAAATTTAACAGTGTGACGTAGAAACTTTTCCTTTAAGTTTCTCATCATTTGCTGCATGTTCATGTGAAACTAACCGGTCGTCAGCCTTCTCTTTTGACCACCAGAAATTCCTCTGTTCATCGCATCCCCAACAATTGTATCTGCGCAGATGTCGAGTCCAAGAACCTGAAAAGGCATAAAATCGCAGCAATTGTAGCAAAAGTAGAATTGTCCGTTGATTAGAAAAAAAAAAACCTTCGTAACTTCTTCTCCCATTGGAAACATTACCTTCAAAATGTAGTCTGTTTGAAGTGTTCTTTTCATTCCTCCTATAGAAATTGCCTGCTCATGTAGTCATAACGTCATCAGAAGCCAGTATCGCCAGTCATTACTGTAATTAAAATATTGTAATGAATCCAACTTTGTGGAAAGATTAACCTTCATGTAAGTGTCTATGCTTGGCTCTGGATTAATTCCTGCTTGCTTCTCCCTTTTGCTAACTTCTTTCAACATGTCTTCAATGAAAAGCAGACATAAAGAGCATCAGCGATGACCACCGCAACTAATAGTAACTTCAAGGTTGGAGAACAAACTGGTACCTGCCCTTCCTCCTATGCCCTGACATCGTGCAGAGAAGTCGAGCGTCTCCCTCACGGTCATCTCGGAAATATGTGTATCATATTGGCTTATATAGGCTGAAGTCTTCTGAGGAACAAACTCATTCAGCTTGTAGCCATTGTAGGAAATTTCGCCCTTGACCTTCATCATACATCGTTGGTCAATTCCGCTGATCTTACACGTATGCATGATTATTTGCATCCAAATATAGTTCAAGTATAGAACCTATTCCTGTCAGCATGGAAAATCTACAGCAGACAGAACACCAAAAAGGTAATACCTTGAGGGATTTCTCTGATTTGCCTGCTAATGCCTGTAATAAGGTGGTCTTTCCGCATTCTGGTGGACCTAACAAGAGCGTCATCCTGTAACAATTTCGAGAGAAAAGAATTACGCTGCATAGTAACGTCATATACGTCAACTTGTGTCTCTAAATTAGTGCATGCGCTAAGCTCTAATACTAACCTCGCAGGCTTAAGGACGCCGCTAACGTTCTTGAGAATTCTTATCTTGTTCCCCTGATACTTGCAGCCAACCTTATTTGTTGGAGCCTGCTTCAGAGAGAAAAAAAAAAAAAAAAAAGTTCTTGCTTCCCACGTTTATGTCCTATGACTTTTACCAGAACGGTTTGCAATAGCTTGATAGAATAGAGAAGCAGATGCGTGAGCTAATAAGTTGGTTACCAAATCAGCCAAGTAAAGATAACAAAAATCAAGTTAAAAAGAGTCATATTAATTAGTCGTAAAACTCCTAAGATTGTAAAGCGGGTCCAATTAGGATTGCGTTCAGTAACATTTCTATTCTCGGAGTAATTTTTTTTCAACGGTAATTCTTTTCTATTTTTATTTCCTTGAACAGTTTCAGAGTAAAACAACGCATTTGGTAATTGTACAAAATTTCTATTTCTAGAATAAAAAAGAATAAGTACATGTTTAATACAACCGATAGGTTCTTTTGTGATGTAGAATTTCTTTCAATTTTTTAATAATTTTTTTTCCTGTCTTCTTTTTCCTCCTCTAGCTCAAATGGCGGCAGCAACTGGCTAGCGGGCAGCAAGTCTCCATTGACCAATCAAAAGAAGAAGAAAAAAAAACCAAAAAAGAAAAAAAAAAAGAAAATGACTTATTTCTAAAAATTGTTCCTGAAAATAAGAAACTATTTTATTATTTCTTATTTATATTTCAAATCTATTTCTTAACCACTTTTTATTACTAGGAATAGAAAATTAATTAATGTTACCAAATCGATTTCTTCTTTTTTTTTCTATTCTAGGAAACAAAAAAACTGAAAAATTGAAATGTTGCCAAACTCTAGATTTCTCATTAGTTTCCTTAGGAATTTGTTTTCCAAAAATCAGTAATTAATTTTCTACATAAAGCAACAGTGCAACACGTATGTCGCACCCCATCGATTTATGACAAGTGAAAGATTTGGAATTAGATGTTTTTAATGTATGCCCCCATTGAGACATGGATGATTTGAAACTGCCAATTTTCTAACAGGAGGATCCATTTGCATCACGTGGCCAGTTTGCTGTCATTCTCTAATGTCCCAGGAGCCTATGTTAGCCAAACATAGTATCTACAACAGATAACTTGTTCTTTGACTTCAATTGTGTCGTCCTCGACAAAACTTTAGGACACGTAAAAGCTTGGAGAAGGGAGGAGAAGATGGAGAAGAAAATCTCACGTAGAAAATGGCTTTGAGAGCGCTCCAAAGAGTTGGGACAGATTCCCCAAGAACGGCTTTGCCGTCTGCTTCTATGCACAGATCCCGATATTTCACTTCCGCGGTCGGTAATTCAAGACCCACCCTGAGAATTTAATATCATATTAGCTGTACTTTGGCATATAAAATAATCGAAGTTGTCCGCCTTTTACAAGAACTGGGAGGTTTGGACAGGAATAAAGAAATATAAAATGCCTGCCTCTGCACTCGCTCCCGGAGCTTCTGGAGGAGCCGGAGATTGTCTTCTTCGACCGCCTTCAACAGGCCGTCCACGAACACCCGCCTCTCCGAGTCCCCGAGCTTCGCCACGTCCACCACCTTGCGGCCAAGCACTGCCGCCCTCAGCCGCTGGTACGTCGGCAGCCTCTCGATCGCTGCCCACTGCAGCTCCAGCTCGTCATCCTCCTGATAGCGGCCCTCCTCGCCGAACGATGACGGCGTCTGGTCCTCCGAACAAGCGACGCCCGTGAAGCTGCTCGGGGCGAGGCAGTGCAGCGATGAGGAGAAGCGCTGGCTTCGTCCTTGCTCCATCTGGGCGAGCTCGATCCGCATGGACGAGGCTGGCTCATCGCTTGTCATGAACGGCTGCGCCATTTCAATTAGTTTAGCTCTTTTTCGAGCAAATGCAAGCAAACGCTTTTCATATATAGTGAGAGGCGCATGCCGCATGAACAGATCAAAATACAATCACATTCCTAAATTCCAGCAAGGTGCCAATTAGTGCATTACGAAGTTTCATGCTCTACACATGAAACAGTAAAAAAGTAATATCGGTTGTCTATCTTCGTGGGCAGATTAATTGAATTGACTTGAATCATTCTAAATCAATGCAAGTCATTTTAAAATAACAAAGTGAGCATCAATATAGGCTCGTTTTCTTTGAAAAAGGTGGTGTGCCCAATTATTATTATCATTATTATTATTATTATTATTATTATTATTATTATTATTATTATTATTATTATTATTATTATTATTATTATTATTAAACTGACACAAAGGAGATAGAAGAGAAAAAGACAAAACCGGAGATGAACAAAGCGGAAGGAAGCTTGATTTCACTATTCCCGTGCTTTTTTGTGAATATGTTAGATATCTATGACTGAATTGGTGAAATAGTATCTCTCTCCAAAAAAATGTATTTTTTTTACCGCCACACAAAGAAAATATTTTGTTGCGAATGAACAAAATATTGAGGAATTGTCCATATGTAAAATCAGAATTATTGATACGGGCCCTTTCCACATAAAAGGGGAATCTTTTGTTACAATAGAAGCAGAAGTGATGTGGAGAAACCCATTTTGATAGAATTATACCAAATCCTAAATTATTCATAATCAATGGTGAGAAAAATCGATTATGTTATCTTTCGCCTATTTGCTTAGATATACAATAATGCAACTCTATCATGTTGTTCCTACTATCCTACCAATTCAAAAATTCACATAGCATTGTCAGTTTGCTTTTCCAACGTTGAATTTTAACATGAGCTTTTAGCAATAGTTTGAAGAAATTCCTAGATTACTAGACACTTTTGAATATTCATTTACATGGGACAAATCATGCGAGCATTGTAGATCTAACATAAATGCCATCTTCCATTAACAACAAAAAACCCTCTGTGAAGCATAATCTGCCTTGACAATTAGTGTCAAGGCACCAAACATGCCGGGAGTGTCGACAATGATGACGGTTGGATTCCATCCAAGTTTGACTTGGAACCTATCTGTCTAAATAAATTTCTTATTATTTAGAATCTAGAATCTATGTGAGATTTGGAATCTACTTTATCGCAAGTTCCAAGGTCATCTAGATGCCGGCCAATTTCTTTTTCATCTTGTGTGTTTCCTTATTGCAAGCTCTAATTGACAAACAAAATCATAAGAGGGTCCATAGAATTAATTTACTTAAATATGAAGGAAGAAAATATAAATTAGATACTGAAATATAAATAATTACAAGTAGAAAAATATAATCACTTACTAAAAAGATGGCGTTAATGTCATTATATAGATCTATTAAATTTCAAAGATGAAAAAACACTTGAAACCTTGGTTTTTCAACTAATAATGAAATCATTGTGCAATGAAACAGCTTCTCATTCCTTTCGCAAAAAATCAAATTGCTCTAAAAATGACTCTCCAATGACCTAAAATTTGACAACAATGAATTATGCTTCTCAAATTTATAGATATAAACTAAAATTCAACGATAATGAATACCTCTTACTTCTTTGCAATCAAAGAAGCAAAGAGTAAGAACCTTTCTACACAAACTTATTTGATTACAAAATCCTACAATAATCGGAAATTCAAAGTATACAAGAAAATCTTTTTTTAATTATTATGTTTTTTTTTATTTGTTGAAACGATATTCACGTAATTTTTTTTTTATTTTTCTGGAGAATAATATCAATTATTTAAAAGGTTACAACCAATTGCTTCATACATTTCTTATCGTTTGAATATTATTGCTTTTATTTTTTCTTTAATTAAGACTAAGAAAATTTCCATCATGTCTTCTTGCTTAAGTAACAATTATTTTTATGAAGGAGGATATCAGCATGTGGACGCTGGGATCACTGATGACGCCTTGCCTCCTCCATGAACTGAAACTACCTTACAAAATCCTACGATAACCGGAAGTCAAAGGATACAAGACAATTTTTTTTTTTTTTTATCGGAGAATAATATCTATTATTTAAAAGGTTACAACCGATTGCTTCATACATTTCTTATTGTTTAAATATCATCGCTTTTATTTATTTCTTTAAATAAGACTAAGAAAATTTCCATCGTGTCTCCTTGCTTAAGCAAATAATTATTTTTATGAAGGAGGATACCAGCATGTGGAAGCTGGGACCAATGATCACGCCTTGCCTTCTCCATGAAATGAAACTACCCCGGAGAAGGTTGTATCCGGCAAGATTGATGAGCGTAGCACATGATACCATTGAGGAATCCAACTAGAAAACCGCAGTGTCCACGTCAAGAACATGTGCTGCAACAATCGCACGTTGGATCTGCTTCTCTATGAAATGAAACTACTAGACAAGCTTGTACCCGGCAAGATTGATTAGTGATGATACAATTCAAGAAGATGTACTGCAACAATTGCACTTTGGATCTGCTTCTCCGATCATGCTTGAACAGATCATTATCGTTGAAAATCTTGCAAGAAAAGATAAGAATCGTCAACAGAACAAAGAAATTTCCATAAATATAATCGAGAAAACAGATATTATTGGATTTGCTTCGGAAAATTACTCACAGTCCAATATACTTCCATAAGTTTACTGAAAGATTTCATGCTTTTAAAAATGGATGCATTATTCTTCTTCTGGTGCTAGCAAGCCTCGTTGCCATGCGTGCTAGTCAATTTAGATCGCCGAAATTCGATTTTTTGCGCACAAGATGATTTTTTATACCGTGGACGAAAAAATACAGTGTCTGGTCAATGATGTCGGTCTGAAAACGCAACAGAATTGGCGTCGCAGAAACTGGAAAAGCCGTGGCTCTCGTGGAGTAATTTATCCATTAAATAACATCGTTTCTGGTAATAATCTATATAATTCTTAAATGCTTGCCCAATTTTTTATTTAATCACCATCTCCAAGGATCATATCTTCCTTTACGCATGCGATACACCACTGGCCTGCTCTTTTTTTTTTTTTTTTAAATTTTTTGGCCGGTGCCACTGGCCTTCTCTGCACCTACCTTGAATCGATTATAAATAATAGTCTCTTTTTTTTTTTTCTAAATAATTTGCTAATCATCCCATCTTGGTCCATGCATTGCGCTTAACCCATCAAAATCATTCAACCGCTTTAATATCCTATCTGATTGCAAACTCCCGCTACTAAAATTCGATAATTTTTTTGGGAAAATAAAATAAAAAGAAAAGGGAAGGGAAGCAGGCTTGCTTTTGACGTATATCTAAAGTTTAAAAAGTCTGCAAATCACAATCATTAGAAATGGAAGCCGAAAAATTAGGGAAAGTATCTTCGCCGAACAAGTATGAAAGTAAAGATGCTTGATGTAGGGGACAGATTGTATTCGGCTTGGAATTTTTCAAATCGTTTCATTGTCTGTTTTTATGAGATTCTATACCCCCATATTCCCTCTATATCAGAAGACAAAAATAAATAGGGAATTAATGGATCTCATGGTGGTGAAGGTAAACACCACGTTAGGAGTTTTGGCTCCTGGCTACCGTTAGGTAGGTAGGTATAGTAGCCTCTCGCATGAGTGAGGGTGGGTGAAAGTCACACTACAGAACTAGCATGCCTTACGGCACATCACTGAACTGACAGGTTAGTCTTGTACCCCGGTTTCATAGTCTGTTTTTATGAGATTCTATTACATTTATTGAATCGACTTCACATTGATGTTGACTTGATCCTAGACTAACTAATATTCTAATCAGTTTAGGTCTTGTTTGAATGACAGCACCAACGTAGGCTCATTTTTTTTTTTTTTGAAAGTGACTACTATCGACTATTTTAAAATCTTTAAATATTAGACACATGCCTGATTTAACATATAAATATTCTATTATATGGAATTCAAATAAGAAGCAAGGCAAAGCTTGACGAGTTAGCCAGATACATAAAATTATTTGTACTTGATGGAGGGGGACCATCGGTCGTGTTTCATGCTTAGTCATCCATTAGATATTCATTAATGCGATTCTAGATTCTATCTCATTGGGTCCCTAGTTTCACACCAATTCAAAAGTTCGTGTTGCAACAATAGTTTGCTTTTCCGATGCTGAATTTTTATGTAAGGTTTTAGCAACAGAACTTGAAGAAAAGAGTAGGATTAAGAACTTCAAAATATTCGTTTGCAATCGACAAATCATGTGAGTGTTGTATACTCAAGGCTCATTTTTTGTTTGTAAAATTATCCTTACACATTCCTGATTGAACGAATGACTTGGGTGTCTAGAGTTAACTTTGGAACCTGATTTTTGCACATATCAACCAGCTAATATGAATATGTGAATTATCTTTTTGTTGAAATTTAATTGAATAGATCCAAAGTAGAAGACACACAAGAGAATTGCTGTTGTAACTCTCCTTACTTTATTCATCAGAACATAAGCCTATTAAATAGGCAGAACATCCAAACCACTTAACAAAAAAATAGCTACAGAATAGCAACAACAAAGACCCACTAACATACCCCACTAACCAGAACATGTGTAGAAATAAACTCCTAAAAACAAGCCACTTCCTATTGACTAGGACTCCATTATTACATTATTGAAGACACCTAAAAATTAAAAGCACGTAAAAACTGAAAGTTAACTACTTCAACACCCTCCCTTAAACTGAAGTTGCAGACAATCAGTTTAAAGGAATAAAACAAGCCCTCCCTTAATCTAGAGCGTCCAACGAACAAACACCAAGAAGCTTTCTCAGCTTCTGAAATGTAGACAATTTGAGAGGCTTGGTGAATAAATCAGCAAGTTGATCTTCACTTTTGCAGAAAACAAGATCTATCACTTTATCTTTTGTGAGATCCCTCACGAAATGACACTTCACATCTACGTGTTTGCTCCTTCCATGTAGAACCGGATTCTTTGAAGGTATAATGGCTGAGTTGTTGTCACAATAGATTGTTGTTGCTTCTTGTTGTTTAAATTGAAGTTCTCCAAGAATCTTCCTTAACCAAATAGCTTGACAAGCACTTGAAGTGGTAGCTACAAACTTAGCTTCAGTTGTTGATAGAGTAACAATTCGCTGCTTCTTTGAAGACCATGAGACAACCATTGAACCAAGCATAAACACGTAGCTAGAAGTGCTTTTTCGATCATCCATATTTCCAGTAAAATTTTTACCGTCATTGAAGCCAAACAAATCTGATTGTTCTCCTTTTTTTTGTAAAGCAACCCACAAGTTGCAGTCCCTTGCAAGTAGTGGAAAATTCGCTTTGCAGCTTGCAAGTGTATTTCTACTAGGTATTCCATAAACCTATTTATGAGGCTCACACCATGCATGATATCTGACATTGATGCTACACATACATTAGACCTCCAACAACTTGCTTGTAAAGCATGCTATTCACCTTTTTTTTTTTCCATCAGAATCTTTCAATAGCTTCAATCCAACCTCAGTTGGTGTGGTCACAGAGTTGCAGTTCTTCATTTGAAATCTGTCTAAAATCTCCCCGAACATATCCCTTTTGGGAAATAAAGATTCCAGCTGTAGATTGGATTACTTCGTGCTCAGAAAATAATGCATCAATCTAAGATCAGTCATCTCAAATTCATCTATCATAGACTTCTTAAATGTGTTGATCAAGACACTAGTATTCCCTTTGAAGATAAGATCATTCACATACAAACATACCAGAAGCAATTTTCCATCATCACCAACTTTAATAAATAATGTATGCTCATATGGACATTTTCTAAATCCTTTCTTCAAAAAATAGGCATCGATGTGACTATACCCAGCTCGGGGCTTGTTTTAACCCATATAGTGCCTTTTTCAATCTATAAACTTTATGCTCACTACCATGCTTCACATAACCAAAAGGTTGATCAACAAATACCTTTTTTTAAAGGTCACCAAGCAAGAATGCTGACTTCACATCCAACTGGAAGATAGGCCATGAATTCTGTACTGCTAATGCAATCACCAATTTGATTGTGTCAAGTTTTTTGTTGGAAATTTCCTATAATATGGGCTTACATTAATTAATTGATTTTCTATTTTAAATAATCAGATTAATGGATATTCCAATTTTTGTTGAACCCTAAAGTGATCTATTTGAATTGGGTATTGTAATCTATTGATAACGGGCCTAGTTGAGTAGCAAAGTGTAGGCAATTGTGTTTAACTGAAGCCCGTAATAGGAAGGGCCCAGTTGACACGCTATTGATTAGGATTTGCTAGGTCCCCTCTCTAGCCTATAAAAGGGTAGGTTATACTTATCGGTTGCTTTAATCCCATTGAAAGCTGTTATATCGAAATAGGTCATAGAGCGAAAGATCTGGCATTCCAATAGATCACTGATTATCAGATTGATCTATTTTTCTTCAAGTGAAGCAATGGCTCAAATAGGTATGCTTTAATTCCGCTGTGTTTATTGATCTCGGTGTTTTACAATCATATATGGATTCGTTGGTTCTTGATTGATTAGTTGTATATGTGAATAAATTTTCTACATGTGGTATCGGAGCTAGTCATATATGATTGTAAAACCTAATTTTTTCTTTTTATAAACAAAATTCGAAATTTTCCTTTTTGAGCTGAATATGGGCGTTATTTTTCATGTGGATATTTTTTTTTTTTTTCGCTCAATTGATCTTGAAACCTTAGGCTTTTGTTCTACATGTCGAGATCTTTCCAACCATATATAATTTGTATGATTTTGTTGAGAATTGAGTGAGAATTTGAAATTTGAAATTCTAGGGTTTATACATCGAAAAGTTCTAGCATTTTAAGTTACATTCTAGCGTTAGCTTCGTTGTCGTTTGAACTATGAACTGTCGATCAACGCGCGCTCTTTTGCTCGTTTGTCTCTGATTTGAACGTGCACTCTTTCGCTTGTGCGTCTCTGATTTCACAATTGATTTGCTCCTCTCGGGGGTTTTGTTCTGTTGCTGTGGCGAGTTCGCTTGCAGTCGCTAGTCAACGCCGAATTCGTTTGCGATGAGGAGGATGGGGGTTTGTGAAGATTTGTATTTTTGTGGTGGTAGGCGGCTGCGAAATTCATTCACCGCGATCGTGTTGCGGGGATAGGTTGGCAAAGGATCAGTTCGCGTTCACCGTTTGGGTGCGTCTGGTTGGGAGGTGCGGTGTTGATGGGAGTTGCTGTGTTGGATGATGGTTAATAGCTTTTTCGTAAGAAATATTTATTTATTTATTTTTTTTAGCATGAGCGAGACCAATTTTTGGGTTGCCCTTTAATTCCGTCTTTATGATTTACCGAGGGTAATGTGTTGATGTTGCGTCGGTGACCTCGATAACCTTTTTAATATTGTTCCCGTTGTTTTGAGTGTGTATACTGATTATGTTTGGTTATTTCATTCTTTGTTCACGATAGAAGATCATGCTACAATATACCGTAAGATGAAAGGCTATCGGATTGTAGTGTCGGGAGTCTAGCGTGAGCGTTTTCTTCATGAAAACATGCTTCTTGCTTGCCTCTTTGTCTGTATAATACTAGTAAGGGAAAAGAGGAAAACGTCATGTTGGGAGATGCTTTTATCTATAAATGGTCTTAGTTGAGCTGTTTTTCGTCTATTACATAAGTTTTTTTCTACTCTCTAGGGAAGCAATTAGCTAAAGGAAAGAATAAAACTTTGGTTGTTAAAGAGTTTCGCGATGTCTATGCAACACAACTTGAACAATATTGGGAATTTATTGCCCTCGTCCCGGTAGTTTGAAAATATGATTATAATAAATGCAATTTTTGGCAAGGTTTTCACAAAAGATAGATCAAGTTAGCTATACCCCATATCAAGAGTTGAACTCGGTGAGGTACAAAGGGTATCTAAAAGTTAGAGAATGATCTTGAATTTGCATTGGGTACGTGTTATGCGGGATCATCAGTGTGGGAGTGATTTTTGTATCGTTGGTTGGTTGTTGATGTCTCTCTTCTGTCCTTAGTGCTGAGTGACGTGCTTTTGTTTTGATTATTTATATGTTACTAATTTTGAGAAATATGGCACTGTTCTTGCTTCCCGTCGCCCATTGTCGGAGAGCTTAGCATATGGGTAATTTGGATCTTGGGTAGTTTTACTCGAACCTTTAACTTCTCTCAACTTGACTCAAATCATTTTTCTTGGAGAACTATTACTAATTGGTAAAGATAGAGCGTTGATAGCTTTTGTAATTAGAAAAGCAAGTGCAAGGAAGAGAGTTCCTATTGTTTTCTGGGAATCCTTGTACATGAAACGTTTGTTATTCCACTAATTAGCATGGAAAATTGTGAACTCGAGCATGCAAATGTCCTAGTAGACATGAGTGCTCCACCATGGCTAGTCTAGGACGTCTACTCCTAGTTAAATTAGCCGAGTTTGTTTCCTGGCACAAATAATGTTTTTTGCCTACATGGATTCTTCATCTTTCCTGCACAAATTCGAGAAAGGGTTAATGGACTAGACCGACCGGTGGAGGACTCGATTGATGAGATACAATAAAACAAAGAGTGCTTTGCCGTTCCAATTAACATGTGGAGGTACTTAGTTTTTTTTTTCTTTTGGCATGGTGGAGGTACTTAGTTAAGTGCTTATGTTTTAGCTTGTGGGAGAAGTTTTCTCCCATCATGGGGCTGGTGCGATTAACCTAGCGAAAGTGGTCCAGCTTGAGGAAACAATCATTTGGACCTTAAATGTTTTTGGAAAGTTTACATTTGGATTTGACGGACGAAAGAGTGCTTGATGAGGGACCCATCATGGGTTTCCGTTGGCGAATCGTGGCCCTCTATTTTGCTTCTGCTGGACTAGATCTGCGAAACATAGATGGTCTTGGTGTGTTTTGGGCTAAATTCATGGGATTGATCCTCATTGTGCAGTAGCTTTTGCTTTGACTAAAGGGCGCGTGAACAATTTGTTGGAGAAATCTATCCAGAATATTTTGAAGCTGACAAAACGTTTCTATCAATCTAGTCTGGATATTTGCAAGCCTTCTGTTTAGAGTCTGAAGACTTTCAAGATCACCAGACTCAGCACTCAAGACTCAAGACTCAAGACTATTCTCATTGACAGTTCTTCTAATCCAGTGACGAAGGAATTCCAGAGCCGAAGTATTTGGTTGAAGATTTATTCCTATCCTCTGGAGAAGATCTCTTGGCTGGATAATTCTAACGGATTCATTCATTCGCTATCAAGATTGTTTGAAGATCCGATGATCGACGAAGTATTCTTGGAAGGTTCTATTCTTAGAAACCAAGATCCTGATTGTATGGGCGGACAGGATTGATGGGCTATCGTCAAGTTCCTTTAATAGCTCGAATGATCTTCTTGATTGATTCCGTCCAACGGGTAGATTGGAGGAATTCCTTTGGAAAGTGCCAACGGGTATGATGGCATAAAGGAGTATAAAAGGAAGTCGTTCTAGCTGTTTTAGTAGATGATCGATAGAAAAATTTCAGAGTCTGAAGCATCTTGATTATTAGTCGATTCATTTTGAGCGAAATCGTACACACAGAGAGTGTCTATACTTAGTGATACGTTGAGCGAGTGTGGGAGATCATCTACACTGAGAATTCAAGGGAGAACATCGCTGTAACATCTCTTTGTTCATAGTGGAATCCAGCCAATAGGCATCGGTGCGAAGAGTGGACGTAGGCTTGAAATAAGCCGAACCACTATAATCCGCTTGTTCAATTCTCTTTCTCTTAGTCTTACCTTGATTATTGTTTGTCTCATATTTATTAATTGTCTAGTATTGAGCAATTATCGAGAAAAATATCGCATATACCTATTCACCCCCCTCTAGGTACTTAATCTAGCCATATCAATTGGTATCAGAGCCTGTGTACTCATTTTATTTGAAGTGTTTTACTTCAGAGTAAAAGATCCATGGCTAGTATGCTAGCACCAGGGCTGGTGGAAGGTCAGAGCAATACCAGACCACCCTACTTTGATGGAAAGGATTACAACATCTGGAAAAACAAGATGAAAGCCTTCCTACGATCAAAAGATCCTCTGGAATGGGACGTTGTAGAAAGAGGAATTACTCCTACAAATGCATCGCCTCGAACGAGGAAAAGAAACTGTTGAGACCAGCGGAATGACTCAGGAAGAGATTATCAAGAGACAAGCACTCGATGCAAAAGCAATTTACTCTTTATATTGTGCTTTATCTCCTACTGAATATAATAGAATATCTTCTTGTGTTACAGCAAAAGAAGTTTGGGATAGATTGCACATCACCTATGAAGGAACAGATCGAGTGAAGGAGACTAGAATTAACATTCTCCTCCGTCAATATGAAGCCTTCAAAATGAAACCAGAGAAATCAATAACCGACATGTTTAGCCGTTTTTACGATATTGTCAATGGTCTTGAGAATCAATGACAGAAAATTTCTGATCCCATGAAGGTAAACAAGCTACTACGTGGACTCTCCAAGGATTGGAATCATATAAAGACTTCAATCAGAGAGACGCAAAGAATTATGCCACTATCTGTCGACGAGCTGATTGGAACTCTTCAGTTTTATGAAGTGGAACGAATCAATAAAGACGAAGATCCAAAAGGTAAGAAATCCATTGCATTAAAATCAATTGATGATTCTGATGATACAGATTCTGAAGATGACATGGATGATGAGGAGCTTGCTCTCATGATAAGAAGATTCAGAAAACTGAATAGAAAAGGAAGAAGGTTCAACTCAAGGAAACAAAGTTTTCAAAGACAGCAGACTAAGTCTGTTGATGATGAGGAACCAAACAAAGATGTAGTTTGCTTCGAATGTAAGAAAAAGGGACATATCGTAACCCAATTGTCCTCTTCTCGAAGAAGAAAAGAGGAAAAGCTGAAAAGTTTCGAAAAGCTCTCAAAGCCGAAACCCGGAGTGATACGAGTGTGAAGAAAGTGATAATGAATATGCCAATCTATGTCGATGGCACATTCAGACTTAGACTCAAACTCCTGGATCGACTCGAGAGCTGAATTTGAGGTAAGTGATTTTAAAATACCTGTCAAAGTCTCTAAATACATTGATGAATTATGTTTTAGTCTTAAGACTTCTCTCAAAAGAATTTCTGAACTTAAAAAGGAAAACTCAGCTCTAAAACAAAAGGAAATTGTTTTAGAAGAAAATGTCAAAAGTTTAGACTTAAATGTCTCCTCTTAAAGAAAATAAAGAAAATCTTTTGAAAGAAAATTCTCTTTTAAAAACTGACTTATCGAATATTTCAAAGAAATTTTCTATAGGGTCCGAAAACTTGAAAAATTCTTTCAAAATCAAAGACCTTACTTCAATAAGTCGCCTAGGCATGACAGTAGAAACTATTCCCTTAATTGATTTTCCTAAGGTAAAAGAAAGAATTAAGAAAAGACCCCCGAGAGAGGCTTATAAAAATCATTTTAAGAAAGTTTTTGTAAAGTCTGTAGGCCGAAATGCCCTCAGGTGTTCAAAGTGCAAAAGTCCGGATCACTTTGAAAAAGAATGTCCTATGATTTGGAAACCTATTAAGAAAGTATGGGCTGATACTGTTTATTCTACTAACACTAAAGGACTCAAGAAAATTTGGGTACCAAAGAAAACTTGAGATTTTCTTTTAAATGCGGGTCTCCGTCAAGAAAAAGGTAAAGTGGTATCTTGATCGCGGATGTTCAAGACACATGACAGGGAGACTCAAACCGCTTCATAAAGCTTGTGCAAGTAAATGGTGGAAAAGTTTCATTTGGAGGAAACAAAGAAAGGAAGTATTGTGGGATTTGGAACTATGAAAATTGGAAATCTCACCATAAGTAATGTTTCCTTAGTGGAAGGACTCAATTACAATCTTCTCAAGATTAGCCAATTGTGCGACACTCGGTTTTAAGATCTTCTTTCAAGAAGGAACATGTTCTGGAACCAGTAAAGACTTTACTCAGTCTTTCATGGGACGAAGACATGGAAATATCTATCTTCTGGATGTGAAACTAGATGAATCGCAATGCCTAATCTCAATACAAGACGAAGCAAGCTTATGGCACAGAAAGCTTGGTCATGTTAACATGAAGCGCTTAGCCAAAATTTCATCAAAACAGCTTGTTCGAGGTCTTCCCAAATTACAATACCAAAAGTCTAATCCATGCACTCCATGTATTCTCGGGAAAACAGTAAGAAATTCATTTAAACCAATAAATCATGTCTCTACTAATCATGTACTACGCTTGTTGCATATGGATCTCTTCGGACCAACCGTAACTCGTAGTATTGGAGGTAAGAAATATTGCCTAGTAATTGTGGACGACTATTCCCGCTTTACTTGGGTATATTTCCTTGCAAGTAAGTCCGAATCCTTTTCGTATTTTGAAAAATTTGCTAAAAAGGTTCAAAATGAAAAAAGGATGTGTTATCTCAAGAATAAAGACAGATCATGGAGGTGAATTTGAAAATCAAAATTTTACAAAATTTTGTGATGAATCTGGATTTAAGCATGTGTTCTCTTCTCCATACACTCCTCAAAGAAAATGGAGTTGTGGAAAGGAAGAATAGATCTCTTCAAGAAATGGCTAGAACTCTTTTAAATGAAAGTAAGATTTCTTCACGATTTTGGGCTGAAGCTGTTTCAACAGCATGCTATATAATCAATAGTCTTTTTAAGACCTTCTCTTGAGAAAACCCCTTATGAGTTATTCAAAGGTAAGAAGCCTATTGTTTCATACTTTCATGTGTTCGGTTGCAAATGCTTTATATTGAAAAATGCTAAAGATCAAATTGGTAAGTTTGAAGAAAGATCAGATGAAGGCATATTCCTTGGATATTCTTCATCAAGCAAAGCCTACAGAGTCTACAACAAGAAGAGTCGATCCCGTGGAGGAGTCAATGAATGTCAAATTTCAAGACTCTATGTTAGACGAATCCAAATGACTCATCATGAAGAATCTCGAACCCGCTTCGACCCTCCAAAGTCTACAACTCAAGAAGCATCTCGGACTGGAAGACCAAAGATCAAGATGATCGTGAAAATTCAAATAAAGAAAGAGATCATCAAACTGACAAATCAACCAGTAACTGGAAGCATAAATCCAGCCATCCTAAGGATCTTATCATTGGCAACATCAATGAAGGAATTCGTACCAGATCTAAAAGGCATGAAGAGTCTAATGCTGTGGCTCTCATCTCTGAAATTGAACCAAAAAGCATAGAAGAAGTTTTATCTGATGAAAGTTGGATTGAAGCTATGCAAGAAGAGCTCGAACAGTTCAACATTAATGATGTCCGGGAATTGACATCTAAACCAAGAGGTAAAACCGTTATTGGAGCCAAATGGGTGTTCGGAACAAGATGAATGAGAAAGGAAAAGTCGTACGAAATAAAGCAAGACTCGTGGCCAAAGGATATACGCAAGAAGAAGGAATAGACTATGATGAGACCTACGCTCCAAAGAGCAAGGTTAGAAGCTATTCGATTATTACTTGCGTTTGCTTGTTACAAAAATTTCAGGTTATTCCAAATGGACGTCAAAAGCGCCTTCCTAAATGGATTTATCCATGAGGAAGTCTATGTGGAACAACCACCAGGGTTTGAAGACCCAAAGAAGCCAGACTCAGTCTTTAGACTGAAAAAGGCCTTGTATGGTTTAAAGCAAGCACCTCGAGCGTGGTACGACATGCTAAGTAAGTTCTTAATAAAGAATGGTTTTGTCAAAGGTAAAGTAGATACTACTTTATTTATCAAAAAGGAAAACAAAAGTTTTTTACTTGTTCAAATATATGTGGATGATATTATATTTGGATCCTCTAATGAAAATCAGTGCAAGAAATTTTCTAAGTCTATGCGGATGAGTTTGAAATGAGTATGATGGGAGAGTTAACATTCTTTCTTGGACTTCAAATAAAACAATTGAAGGAAGGAACCTTTATTTATCAAGAAAAATATGCTAATGATCTTGTCAAGAGGTTTGGATTGGAAAAGTGCAAAAAGACCGACATACCAATGTCAAGTTCGATGAAGATAGATAAAGATGAAGAAGGAAAGAAAGTTGATCAAAAGCTGTACATGAGCATCATTGGTTCACTTCTCTATCTTACTGCTTCTAGACCTGACATCTTGTTGAGTGTTTGCATATGTGCTAGGTTTCAATCGGATCCAAGAGAATCTCATCTCGGTCTTTGCGAAACGTATTATTAAATACGTTGCTTCATCTTCGAGCTTCGGTCTTTGGTATCCTAAGAAGGGAGACTTTAGTCTTCTGGGATATTCAGACGCAGATCTGGCCGGTTGCAGAGTCGATAGAAAGAGCACTTCGGGAACTTGCCGCTTGCTTGGAAGCGGGATGTGTCTTGGTTTTCAAGAAAACAAAGTACGTGGCTCTCTCAACAACGAAGCGAGAATATGTAGCTCTTGGAAGTTGCTGTTCGCAAATTCTGTGGATTAAACAACAGCTACAAGACTTTGGAATAGAAGACTCAAGCACAGAGATCAGATGTGACAACACCAGCGCAATCAATCTAACCAAAAATCCAATTCTTCACTCAAGAGCGAAGCATATAGAGATTCGACATCATTTCATCAGAGATCATGTTCAAAATGGAGAAATCTCGATTCAGTTTGTTGATTCAAAAAGCCAACTAGCGGATATATTCACAAAGCCTTTGGAGAAAAATCAATTCGATTTTATCCGTACCAGACTCAACATTTTGAAGCTTGAGGAAGTTAAAGTCTAGAGACTATCCAACCCTCAGACTTAGACGTTCATGGCTATCAACTGTAAGTTGTTATATTCAATCTTGAAAAGGTACGATTATCGCCCGGTTAATTTATAATTTCCGTGATAAATGGAATCGTGTCTTTTCAAAAAGATTAACTTAAAATTGGCAGCTTATCAATTTCAAAAAGATACGACTGCTCACTTTCCTTGTGCCGATTGGTTATATATATATATATATATATACGTTTTTCTCGACTAAACTTCAAAACCCTAAAAAACATTCTCCTCCCAATCCCGTCTTCACCTCATGTTCGTATTCGAGAAAGTAGTCAACTTTTCTTGGGAAAGCGAGATAAAGAATCTTTCATCGACAAAGAAAGATGTCTTCTTCAAAAAGTCATCAAGAATCGCGAACGGGGGACCACAGAGAATGGGAAAGGGACCTACCCATTTCGATCTCACCGAGGAGGAAGATTTACCGAGTCCGCCGACAGAGCCCGATTCACTCTCCTCCACGTCAATCTTCACCATCTACCCCACAAGGTGTGGGTCATCATCAGGAGGAAGAAATAATCGAGGATGCCGACCCTGTAAGAGTCTAAAAACCCGCTTTTATTTATAAGCTCTATTGTTCGTTAAAAAGCATTGGGACTCCACTGAATATCGTAGATGAATTTCTTAAAGATAAGAACTATGGGAATGAGTATATTTTTCTGCGGAAAATGGAGGATTTGGGAGTTGCTCCGAAAGGAAAGGCGGAGGAAGCACTTGCGAACATTCCAAGTGACCCTCGTGTACCGGGTAATCGACCAAGGGAACGATGATGACAGAATGTTCCTTGAATTCCAACCTAGAATGGGTGTGGCAAAGAAAGGTGAAGGGAAATCGGATGGATTTGTTCAAATCAAAGGGTCGGGAGAATCAGTATTTCGTATTTGTTGAAAAGAGGGGTGATAAACCCTAGAAGTGTCGATTTCGACTTTTGGATGCGATCAATGTGAACTTAAGAGAGAAGTTCAACTTGCTTCAACTTGAGAAATTCTGCTCCGACACCACGTACGGTTATGCACAAGCATTAACATATTTTCTATTCGAATCTCGCTTTCTAGATGCGAATAGAATATCATTCAGTGTTCGAGACCAAGTCTACGTGGTAGATGTGGACATGCTGGCAGACATAGTTGGAGTTGAACGAGGACGTTATCAACCAATCAAAGTTTCGGTTGCTCGTACTACACTAGAACTTGTCAAGGACAGGGATACAAAGAAGAGAATTACCTACTCGAGGATGAGTGCCATCAACATCGTGCTTCACAAAATTGTGATCAACCTGTCTTAGGCCGAAATCTACATCAAAGACGACGTGTCTAACTCGAAGCAAAATTGATGTACGCGATCAACTCGGGAAGGAAGTTCTCTCTCCCTCACACCATTCTCTTTCACATGTACGAGGAATGGTGAAGGACAAGGGCCAATTGCCTTACGCAGTCTTGTGACCAAGATCTTCAGACACTTAAACATTGAGCCTCCACACACTCTTTGTGTTCGACCATGCGACAAAATGGTGGTAGGTTTGAAAATGATGATAAAAATGCGTCTGAAAGAACTTAGCAAGGCAATGGAGCAATTCAAAGTGAAGACTCCAGCATCTTCTGCTTCAAAAAGGAAAGGCAAGGAGCCCATGAGTGCTCCGACCAAAAGAGAAGAACTTTTATCTTGGAGGATGAAAATGAAGAGGAAGATCTCTCTATTCCCGCACCGAAAAGAACCGGACGTTACGTGCACGGAACCAACGAACGAGAGAGAAAAAGAGGGACAAGAGAAGAACAGAGAAGCAGAGGAGCATCACGAGAAAGAGAAAGAGATTGAAGAAGGAGAAGAAGAGGAAGCAGTGAAAGAAAAAGAAGGAGAGAAAGGGAATGAAAGCGCCGAAGAGCATGACCATCACTCTTCCCCAATCGAGGTCCTAGAGACAGGGGAGATAGAGAGCAAGAAAGGGCTACACCGGAAGGGTTCACAATGAAGGTGTTAGTCGCTCAGCGGCAAATCCAGAAGAGTTTCAGGCTTCTCAAATGCCTGAAGAAGGACATGATACGTCAACACCAAATTTGCTCGATGTCACCGAATCTCCATCGTCTGTCGGCACTCCATCTGAGAAAGCACATGCAAGCACACAGACAGACAATACAGCAGATTTTCGTCGTATCCTTGATGTTCTTCTGGAAATGCGTGGTCAAATATATGCTCGGATCTGCGAAATTCAAGTCCTGAAGAATGCTTTGGACAAGCATCTTCGATTCCCTAGCGATCAAATGAAAGACCTAGCTCTTCAAATTCAAGCCAATGCCAAAGGAGAAGAGGTAGCTCATTTACGGGAAGACTTGAAGAGGCTGGAAGGCATCGTGCGCCGATCGATAGGAGATTTCCGATCGTGCGCATTCCCAAGCGCATTGACTTTTCTCACCTTTTTAATGATGACAAAAAGGGGGAGAATTGCAATTTGAACTCAAACTCTGAACTCAATCTTTGACTTTAAATTTGTTTCTTTAAATTTGTTTTTGTTTGATTTTTTGTATGACTTGGGTGTGAACTTAAATTTGGCTGATTTAGATGTGGATTTTGATGCTTGACTATTTGCATTTATATCAAGTATTGCCATATGGTTTACTCATGAAAGACTAACCAATTTCTTTGTGGATGCGAGTCTCGGTTGTTGATTTTATTAATCTTTATGAGATAGCCATATTGCTTGAGTATTATTTTGCAGGTCAAAGTTGTTCAAATCTACGGAAAGTTTTGTCACCATCAAAAAGGGGAGATTGTTGGAGAAATCTATCCAGAATATTTTGAAGCCGACAAAACGTTTCTATCGATCTAGTCGGATATTTGCAAGCCTTCGTTTAGAGTCCGAAGACTTTCAAGATCACCGGACTCAAAGCACTCAAGACTCAAGACTCAAGACTATTCTCATTGACAGTTCTTCTAATCCGGTGACGAAGGAATTCCGTAGTCGAAGTATTTGGTTGAAGATTTATTCCTATCCTCCGGAGAAGATCTCTTGGCTGGATAATTCTAACGGATTCATTCATTCGTTATCAAGATCGTTTGAAGATCCGATGATCGACGAAGTATTCTTGGAAGGTTCTATTCTTGGAAACCAAGATCCTGATTGTATGGGCGAACATGATTGATGGGCTATCGTCAAGTTCCTTTAATAGCTCGAATGATCTTCTTGATTGATTCCGTCCAACGGGTAGATTGGAGGAATTCCTTTGGAAAGTGCCAACGAGTATGATGGAATAAAGGAGTATAAAAGGAAGTCGTTCTAGTTGTTTTAGTAGATGATCGATAGAAAAATTTCAGAGTCTGAAGCACCTTGATTATTAGTCGATTCATTCTGAGCGAAATCGTACACACAGAGAGTGTCTATACTTAGTGATACGTTGAGCGAGTGTGGGAGATCATCTACACTGAGAATTCAAGGGAGAACATCGCTGTAACATCTCTTTGTTCATAGTGGAATCCAGCCAATAGGCTGTAAGTGCAGAAGAGTGGACGTAGGCTTAAAATAAGCCGAACCACTATAATCCGCTTGTTCAATTCTCTCTTCTCTCAGTCTTACCTTGATTATTGTTTGTCTCATATCTATTAATTGTCTAGTATTGAGCAATTATCGAGAAAAATATCGCATATACCTATTCACCCCCCTCTAGGTACTTAATCTAGCCATATCACAATTCGGGTTCGAGGGCCGAGCGGCTTGAACGTCTTCACTTCTCATGTAGGTTCGCGTTTAATGATTCACATATGTTAGAATCTGGCGGCTAGTGTACTGATTGATGTGTGCTTCCATATCCTTGTTTGTGGCGGATTCAAGATCAGTTTTTTCAATGAAATTTAGACTAATCCCATTGATGGTAATCGTGGGTATTGCTTATGGATTGATGAACTTGGCTTTCTTTGATGGTTGGTGAACTTCTCATTTGATTATGTCTCGATAAGCAATGGTCTGTGATAGTGTTTTATGTGAACGACCACTGTGTAGAAGAAAAGGGAAAGTAAGCTTAAGAGGGTAATTGGTTTAGAGATCTTCTATATCAATCTTGATTTTGGCTAGTAGTAAGTAGTATTGCTTGTGCAATGCGCCGGATCTTACTTTATTCACTTTTCGAGCATAAATTGATATTGTGACAGCATATATTGTAACTCATTATCATAGATTGAAGTCAGAATCATTTGAATAAAAGAAAATAAAATAAAGTAAAATAAAAATTGTGGAAGTGATGCTTTCTTTCATAACATATTGCAATTCTTGCAGCAGAATCAGCGTTCACTTTTCTATTTATTGTTCTGTCTTGGTCTCTTGCCTGTATGTACTTGGGACTTGACATGAGTGCTTAAGATTTGCTGGTGGGGTTTTATTTATTTATTTATTAATTTAAACAAGAGGACCTATTGACTAAAGGTGACAGAATGGTGGGTTGTTTTCCCTGTCTGAAGTAATTGGTTATAGTGCTTTCTTAGAATGTCCTTAATTCTGTTTTAGTTGAGGTCGAGATTGATAAACGTACGCAGCTTGGGTGCTTCTTTTTTTTTTTTTCTTGTAAAAATTGTAGTTCCTACCTGGGTGCCTTTGTTTGGTATTTGATGCACGAGTAATTTAAACTTAAATATGAAATATGTTGACTGAAGTGCTAGCTGCACCTATCATTTCTTTTATTGTGTTAATCTAGTGATTTGGATTAAAACCATTTTTCTGACCGCCCATTTAAAAAAAATAAAAATTGTGGCAAAAATTGTCGCTTGATAAATGCAATATGATCTTAAGAAGCACATATCGTAAAGTGCTTCATATTGTTAGATGAATTTTGGGCATAAATTTTTGGAGTTTCCTATTGATAAAAATTAGTATATACAATTACTCGCCTAAAGGGAGTTATTATATTGTGTATATTAATTTGAAAATTGCATGAAGATAAATCCAAAATTAAAAGATGGGGATGTATGTGTCACGCCCCGATCCTCAGGCACGCACACATCCTTCTAACTTGGTCGATTTTATAATGCGATATCCTAGGACTATGTATCGCCGACCCTTTCATTTATTAAGCACATGCGAAAGCAGTTACAAATCTCCAGACAATAAAACAATGGGATAGAAAAGCGAGGCTATATTTTTCATATTGAAATCTACAACCAAACCTTTATACATGGCATTAAACAGGGCACTTCACAAACTATTCACAGCTTCAAAGTCTCGCTCTATCTACACATATATAACAGGGTTTCACAAAGAGATAGGATTTCAATCTTCATCCGGGTCATACTCGCATCATCCTAATCCTCCTCTGACTCATCTTCACTCAGATCATTATCTTCCTCAATTTCACCTTAGAGTTCTCCTTCTCTGATTCCTCCTCCTCAGCTCCTCATCGGGGTCTTGAAATGTTTTCCCCAAACTGGGATAAGACTACGTCTCAGAAGTTCTACCCCACTAAGGCCCGATTAGTAAACCATTATACTATAGGCTGCCTAAACACGCACATGGCAGATGACTTACTTTGGCCTTAGATTCCACCTATATATTAGCACGGTTCAATAGGCACCCAAGCAATTACATCACAGATCGATATCTCGATCAATCGACTCAATCGATCACACGCCAACAAGACCACTCACGGTCATTTCCATTCAATCAATCATTTTACAATATCAGATCAAAGCAATGATCAATCGACCTAGTCAATTACATGTCAGTTGGACCATTCCTAGGTCATCTCACTCCACACCATATAATCCCCAATAGTACACTCAGTCACAGAGCTACAGTAATGCTCTCGGGCGTTTATTCGCCAAGGTGATGTACAATAAACACTTTATGTGCATACTCTTAGGCATTCAAATTACTTTCAGCCACACAGACACGATACTTGACACACAGAAATACGGCCACGCAAGCACAATCTACGCCACACAGGCACGATACTCGACACATAGAAATACGACCACGCAGGCACAATCTACGCCACACAGGCATGATCAATTATCACCACACGAGGCATGATCACTTATTATCACACGGGCATGATCAATTATCACCACGCAGGCTTGATCAATTATCGCCACACGGTATGATCAATATTCAATAATTTACGTGCATTCTCTAAGGCATCCTCCATGCCAAAGCAATGTAATAATCGCTGAGTCACATCACACAGCATTTTTTCTCATCTTTTATCATCATTGATAAAATATCGTGCGTGGGTACACGATTGGCCTTAGCCAAAATAAAGTGATTTCGATTCCACAAATCCCACCATTATTTACGCCCACCAAAACACTTTTGGTGCTGTCAACCGACACTCGGTTATTTTCCAATTAATTATCCAATTTAATTAATCTAGGAAAATAATCTTATAATCACAATTAATTCATTTCAGGACAAAATAAAGCTCAATTAAATAAATGGACCGCGCCACGATGATCAGCATGAAATTTCAGTCGTCGGCCATCTAATTCTTAATTTCTTAAAATTAATTAATTAATTAATTAATTAATTAATTAATTTCGAAAATTAAATAATTAATATTAAAAATTCAATTTAGCTCAAAATAAAGCCAATTTAAATAAACGGACTTCACCACGGTCATCGCATAATATTCCAGTCACTGGCCATCCCAGTTAAATTTTCGAAAATTAAATAATTATTTAATTTAATTCGGAAAATTAATACTTAAATACCAAAAATTCCACTTAGGCCTGAAAAGCCTAATTGAAGCCCACTAAGGGTCGGGAAAAATCCCTAGATGCTTTCAATAAATAGTAGACTACGTCTACTTGCTAATGACATATTCAATTTATCTAATTTGCATCAAAAGTAACTAATAATCATTAATCTATTCTAATCTAATCACCTAATTGTATTTAATTAAACCTAACCAACCCCTAAGCATAATTAGCCAACTAATCATGGATTAGTGAGATTACTCACCGGAATCGCGCGCAAAACGTATCAATCCGACGGGGACGATACGAGGAACAATTCTTTCCAAAGCACAGCTCGGGTTCGGGGCTCGGAAACAGCCCAAAAGCGGGCCCAAAGGTGCTGAAAACCCACTCGACCGCTTGTTGATCAAGGCTGGCCAAGGCTGGTCCGGCGGCTAGGGCGACGAGGGGAGGCCGGCGGAGGGTCGGGGAGCTCCGACGGTCCGAACGGTGGCCGGAGATGGAGCTAGGCGGCGGTCCGCGGCTTCTTCACCGTTGCTCTCGAAGCCGGACAGAGACCAAACAGGCTGGCCGGGACGAGCCGCTAGGCGGCGAGGATGCGAGGGACGAGCGGCGGGATGCGCGGCGTCGCGCGGGCGTGCGGTGCGGGCGACGGGACAGGCGGTGACGGCGAGCCGCGGCTTTCTCTTTCTTCCTCCGTTCGCCGGGTTCGCACGCAAAGAAGAAGAAGAAGAAGAAGAAGAAAAGGCGGTGACGGGCCGAGGGGCGAAGGCGGGCGGTGAGCGCGGGACGCACACGGCGCGGGCGGCGGGACGAGCGATGACGGTTGAGGGGCGAGCTGCTGCTGCTCGACTTCTTCAGCTTATGGTTCTGTTCGCTCCAGTAGAGAGAGAGAGTCGAGAGGGAGAGAGAGTGTCGAGAGAGAAGGAGAGAGGAGAGAGAAGAAGAGATAAGAGAGAAGAGAAGGTTTGACTGGTCAAAAGAAAAAGAAAGAGAGAGAGAGAGAAGCCAATTTAAAATTGGCAAGGGGGTGTTCGGTGGGTGGGGAGGGGCTGCGCATGAAGGGGGGAAAGGGAAGAGAGGGAAGAGAGAGAGGAAAAAAAGAGAGAGAGGGAGAGAGAGAGAGAAAAAAGAAAAGAAAAGAAAAATACTATTCTCATTTTTCTTTTCTCTTTCCATTTCCCTTTCTATTTTCTTTTAGTCTTTGATTTTTCCTTTAATAATTTCTTTGTTGAAATTTCGGACTCGGCAATAAATTGATAGATGATGAGATGGTCCTAAAATTGAATTGTGACACGCCCGAATATTCGATTCGCAAAACCAAATTAAATTTCATGATTAAAATCGATCAGACGTGATTTTAGTCCAATCCAACCAATTAGGTAGCTTTTAGGGATTTTTACCGTGGATACATCCCTTAACGGCTTTACCCAATAGGTTAGTTAACTCGTGAGTGATCAGCTCAGAGAAAAAGGATTATAAACACGTCGACGAAATGCCTATTTCACTTTATCGAAAACAGGGTCGAATTTCAGGATGTCACAATTCTTCCCCTCTTATAAAAATTTCGTTCTCGAAATTTAAACCCTTACACACTTTGCTCAAAAAGGCGGGGGTACAATTGTCTCATCGACTCTTCAGTCTCCCAAGTCACTCTTTTAGTACCGTGGTGTTGCCAGACCACTTTGACCAACGGAATGGTCTTTGTATGCAGAACTTGCTCTCTTTGCGATCGACAATTTGAACCGGACTTTCAACGTATGACCCACGGTCATCCACGTCTAATTTCTCGAAATTGAGCACGTGGGTCGGGTCAGGCTCGTACTTTCTTAACATCGACACGTGAAAGACGTCATGCACTTGCGCCAATCTTGGCGGCAACGCAAGACGATACACTAGGTTTCCGATTCTTTCAAGAATCTCAAACGGACTTACGTACCTCGGACTCAGCTTGTCTTTCTTACCAAAGCGCGAAGTTCCCTTCATTGGTGACACTTTCAGAAAAATGTGATCACCAACTTGGAATTCGAAAGACCTTCGACGCTTATCTGCATAACTTTTCTGCCTGCTCTGCGCGGTCTTTAATCTGTCTCTGATCACTGCCACGACGTCTACTGATTGCTGAACCAACTTTGGGCTTGTTATCTTCCTTTCTCCGACTTCATCCCAACACACTGGAGTTCTGCATGCTCTGCCATACAACGCTTCAAATGGAGCCATCTTGATGCTCTGCTGATAACTGTTGTTGTAGGCGAATTCCACTAGATGAAGCTGATCTTCCCAATTTCCTTTGAAGTTTATTACACACGCTCTCAACATGTCTTCAAGAATCTGAATTGTCCTTTTAGACTGGCCATCCGTCAAAGGATGATATGCCGTACTGTACTAAAACTTTGTACCTAAAGCACTTTGCAAGCTCTTCTAAAAAGTAGCAGTAAACCTTAGGTCTCTATCAGATGTTATCGTGACCGGCACTCCATGCATACGAACCACTTGACGCACATACAGGTCTGCGTGTCAATCTAGACTCAGGTCCTTTCGAACTGCAATTTAGTGAGCCGACTTTGTCAGCCTGTCGACTACTACTCAAATCGAATCATTTCCTCTTTGACTCCTTGGTAGTCCAGTCACGAAATCCATTGTGATATGCTCCCATTTCCATTCTGGGATCGCGAGAGGTTGCAGAAATCCTCCCGGCTTGCAATGTTAGACTTTTACTTGCTGACAAGTCAAACACTTGGCCACATGCTTGGCAATGTCCGCCTTCATACTTGACCACCAGTAGTGTTGACGCAGATTCTGATACATTTTAGTACTTTCAGGATGAATGCTGTAACTAATACAATGCAATTCAGATAAAACATCCTCTCTAGGCTCTACATCGTTAGGCACAACTAAATGTCAAAGGAACCTTAGTTTCCCATCGTCAGAAATCAGAAAGTCAGCTTTTCCTTAAGCCCAACCTTTTTATATAGAACATCAAGTTATACATAAACAAAATATTCAGGTACCACTCTAGTCAGTGATTCTCCTCTTTACAACTTCATTTTCACAAACTGAAATTCTATAAACTTAACCAAAATTTCATTGTGCTACTTCCATAAAGTCACTCCAAAAACGTTCTTCTTCTGATTGGTGCATAGTCGGTTCGTTCCTGTCCCCTTCACCATTCTAGTGATGCTCTATCTGCGGTGCTTTCCCTTTGTCCTGTCCATTAGTGATGGCATATGTCCGTCCTTGAGCTAGAGGTCCGAATGGTCTACCCTGCTGTGCAATTAATGGCGGGAGTCCTCGATTTTGACCCATTTGTGGCGGTGGTGGCAGCTGCTATTGTCCCATCTTTCTTTGGGGACAATCTTTGGCTAGGTGGCCGTGCTAGCGACACTCATAGCAAACTCTTGTCATAGGAAAGCATAGAGCCGATCCATGTTGTCTTCCTCAGAAACAATACACACAAATCCGATTGGGTTCTGACTTTCCAATTCCACCCTCCTTACTGGGCGGAACATGAGATCTATCTCCAATCATCGGTCTTTTCTCAAACCGATTTCTATCTTGGTTTGAACCAAATCGCGATCCAGATGTGGCGGCTCATTCATTCTGATCCTTCTCAATCTTCTGAGCTCTTCGATATATGTCATTATAAGTCTTCAGATCTAGAAGAACTAAGGTGCTTCTCAAATCTTGCCTGAATCCATCTTTGAACCTCCTCGCTCGGTTCACAGGATTCTCAATTAACTCAGGGGCATATCGCGAAAGTTCAGCGAACTTCGCCTCATACTCATCAACAGATAGAGAAACCTGGCGAAGACGTTGAAATTCAGCCATCTTCACTTCTCTGGCAGTCTCAGAGAAAAACTTATCATTAAAGGCTTCACAGAAAGTGTTCCAGTCCTGAACAACGCCTTCCGAAAAGATTATTTCACGAGTTGTCGTCCACCAAGTGTCCGCAACTCCATCCAGCTGGTAAGTTGCTAACATTACCTTCTCAGTCTCATTACACATTAGCAGTGCAAATGCCTTCTCAAGCTTCTGAACCCAGGAAGAAGCAGCTTCGGGATCTCCAGACCCGGTGAACAACGGCGGATTTAACCTTAGAAAATGCTCCACCAACTTATGGATTGGTCTTGCAGCGACCACTATCTCCGGTGGCCCTTCAACATTCACAACGGCTGGAGCAACAGCAAGTGCGACTGCAAGTGCGGCAGCAGGGGCAACTCCGGTGGCGACGGCGGCAGCGGCAATTGCAGCGGCCTGAGCAGCGGCTTCAACAGTAGGGGCCTGCTGATCCATTCTAGTACCCATCGCTTCCAGAACACGCAAGATCCCATCCACTCTGGGATCATTAGGGGCTGCTACCCCGACATCTATGACAGGTGGAATCATTCCACTCGCGCTAGCCTGTGCTGGCGCTCGACCACGTCTGCCTCGGGTTTCAACACGAGTCGGAGCTCTACCCCAAATAACAGCCCTACTGGTCCTCTTTGCAGGAGTTCTTGGCTCCTGATCACTCATGGTGTAGTTTTACTTAACTAACACCTGTTTCCAAGTCAATTATGATTGGATTGGTTTTGAGATGCCGTTATTGGAATATTATTTTTAAAGTTGTGGCCACATAAAACAAAATTTTCAGTTATTAACCCGATAGTGTCGTTTTCAATATAAAATCTTTTCAAAATAAAATAAGTTAATTAATGTAGCCCAATGGGAGAATGTTGGAAATTTCCTATAGTATGTGCTTACATTAATTAATTGATTTTCTATTTTAAATAATCGAGTTAATGGATATTTCAGTATTTGTTGAACCATTAAGTGATCTGATTGAATTGGGTACTGGCATCTATTGATAATGGGCCTAGATGAGCAGCAAAGGGTAGGCAATTATGTTTAACTGAAGCCCATAATGGGAAGGGCTTAGTTGACATGCTGTTGATTAGGGTTTGCTAGATCCCCTCTCTAGCCTATAAAAGGGTAGGTCATACCTATCGGTTGTTTTAATCCCATTGAAAGCTGCTATATCGAAATAGGTCATAGAGAGGAAGATCGGCATTCCAATAGATCACTGATTATCAGATTAATCTATTTTTCTTCAAGTGAAGCAATGACTCATATAGGTACACTTTAATTCCGCTGTGTTTATTGATCTCGGTGTTTTACAATCATATATGGATCCATTGGTTCTTGATTGATTAGTTGTATATGTGAATAAATTTTCTACAGTTTTGCCATGGGAGCAAATACCTCTTTGTAATCCATTTCAAATTCTTGCTTGTGACCCTTTTCAACCAAGCGCACCTTGTACTTGTCGACTTTGCCATCTTTATTCAACTTTGTCTTGTAGACCCACTTGACCTTGATTGATTTGTGTGACAGCCTAAATTTTCAGAATTTGTTTTCGATTAAATAAATCGAGCCTTTCATCGATGCGCATATAGTACTATTATCTGAGTTGATTACTCATGAGATAACTAGACTATTTGGGGAAATCATTAAAGGATTTTAATGCAATGGACATGAGAACTCAACTAGAAATCGATTGCTCAACCGTGCTAGTTTGCAAGGATCATTACGGCACAATTGAAAATCTATTAGAGACTGGAAATATGTCGATTTGACTGAGATAGGTGGTCAGAGTGTGGACGATTCAACTAGATTGCAAAATTCTTATCGATCGGCATTAGATCGATTTTTCTATCGTTTTGGTACTCTGTGCCCGTAATTGAAATATTGAAATTTTCATGACAATCGAGAGTTGCCAATATGTCGAAGATGTACATTGACTCGAGATAAATCGATCATGGGTCAATTGCACAAAAAATTCCTAAAAGTTATCCGGTAAACTAGATTACGCTAAAAGTACACCGGATTGAAATTAACCACGAATTTAAACTCGATTTCAGAAATTGAAAGTTTTGTTGTGTTACAAGTTATTTTAGGAATGTTGACTTATCCTCCGAAGAATTTTTAGAGATTCCAGGATTTTTACGGAAAACTATTTTGGATGTTGCGGAAAATTAGCGGAAATTCGGATGGCCTCAATTGAAGGGAATTTGAACTTCCAAGTTGAGCCTTTGGGTATTGGGGATTTGCAGAAGATTATTCGGAATTTTTCTTTAGCGAAATCGAACCTCGATTTGGACAATTGGAGAGGAAATTAAAGCTTATATAGTGAAATTCGAATTTAAGCATAAGGCTGAAAATTGGGACTTCAATTTGGTTTAATTTTGGAAAAGCTACTCAATAAAGAATTAGAAGGGGACAAGGCATTCAATGGAGGGGATAATTATTGACTTTAAGCCTTGCTCCAATCCTCTTGAGCAAGAAATCTATCCGCCTTTCTCTCTATCCGTCGCCCTCTCTCTGTCTCTCCACCAACCATTTTGTTCATTTCCCTTGGACGAGTTGCTTCTGTTTTTCTTCTCAATTTGTTGCCTCGAAGATCGTCTGCCTCCTCCATTTTGTTTCCCCTCCACCGAATGCTAGCCATCTGCTCGAAGCCCTGCCAGAGAAGCCCACCATCATTTGTTTCATTCCACTAAGTAGTCCAGCATCTTCGTCCGTGTCTTGCCGGCAGCTCCTTGCTGCTTCTTTATTCGGTCAGCCATCTTCAACAAAGACCGAGCAGCTTCCCACCGAAGAATTCCACCGAAGGCACCAACAGCTTTGGCCATGTCCGCACGCTATCAACACCCACGCAGCTCTCCACCGAAGACTCACGTTTCCTCCATCCATCAATCGTGTTCGAAGCTACCCGTCCCAGTCAACTCGGCAGATTTCCCTAACATCTTCGTGCCCTTCATCCACCGGTTCTCCTCCACCTCCAGCCCACACAAATCCAAGCAATAGTCCACGCAATATGTTCGGCCAAGTCCAGCCCGTGAGCAAGCAGCCCACGTAATTGTTCATTGGCCCAACAGCTCGCAATTGGAGCCCACCAAGCAAAGAAGCCCAGTTCAGTTTTTCAGCCTTGGGTCCAGCCCATTCAAAGCCCACTTCAGCCAAATTTCGGCCCAGCCCAACTCAAAAACAAATCTCAGATTGGGTTGAGATTTGTTGGGCCAATTTCAGGCCAGTCCAAGCCTATGGGTGTCATCGCGAGCCCAAGTTCGACTGCCTTCGCGCCATCATCACGGTGAACTGGTTTCCGCAATAAATTGGTGAATTTACGCACTAAATTCTTCTTAGTAGGCTAATGACATTTAAGGGGTGTTTAGTTTAATTTAATTAGGAATTAGGTGGTTAGTTAGATTAAATTAGCGATTTAATTCTGCAATTATGCATGTTAGATGGTTAGATTAGATTAAGTGAGGCCTAGATCAATTGTATTATTTATCTAGAAGGGTTCAATAATTTTCCAGGCCCGTATTGGTACTTAATTTAGTGATTTTGGCCTAGGTTGATATTTTTAGAATTTAAATTGATTTATTTAATTAATTTTATAAATTAATTAATTATTAATTATTTTTCCGGAAATTAGATCGGGATAACCGGTGACTGGAATTTTGTGCTGATTGCAATTGTGTTAATTGAGTGCTATATTGTGCCAATTGAATTTAAGTTGTAATTTTGGGAATTTATCCCAAAATTGTATAATTTCATTAATTAATTAGAAATTACCGGGGCATCGGTTTACAACGCCAAAAATGTTTTCAGACTCGTATAAATAGTGGGATTTTCTAAAGTAAAAATTATATTTTTGGCTCAAGCCGATCATGTACCCACACACGATTATTTTTATCGAGTACACTTTAATATGATGGAATTATGCCAAGTTGGATATGTAATTGAGGAATCGATGTGCAAAGCACAAGATCCTTGGCCAGAGTAATGTATCGTGGTTCAGCTTTGGGGAGCAATAATACCATTATAGATCTATAGCAGCTTCAGTGAACACTTTAGATATCAGCTTCAACAAGTATTATAGTTATCTAACAGCTTTGGTAAGTAAATTTTAGACATTAGCTTTGGGGAGCAATGATATATGAGTATATCTATTCAAGCTTAGGTGAGCAGTGTTCGAATTGATAGAGTTTATAGATGGCATCGATGGTATGAAGTCAAATGAGTCGACTGATTGATGGTTGAATTGAATTGAATTGTTTGGTCAAGTATTTGATTGTACTGACCTGCAGGGTAGACCTGAGGCGAGGTAAGTCCTTATGATTGTATGATTGTGTGATTATGACGATTCTAGGTGTATTTTCCTCCTAATTTGGGTTTACAGCGTAAACTTGCTAAGATTTATATCTCACCCCGTCGTGAGTTAAATTTTCAGGGTCATCGAGTGGAGGACTTGGAGTCGAGAGGAGATGATTGGAAGTGTAGGTCAGTTAGGGCCCTTTTTTTTTTAAAGCCAATCTTTGTAGTATTTTGGTCATAGACCTTGTATATGACTCAGTGTGTATATAAATGTGTGTTTTGTTTGTGAATCTGTTGTCCTACTTTTCTATCTCGAGATGGTTACTATCAGGGGATTTATTATTTACTTTCGCATGTGCAATAAAAAGAAAGGGTCGGCGACTCGTCCTAAGAAGTCGCAAAATATTATTGACCAGAGAGGGATTGACACACGGGGGTGACAATTTGTGTCCTCTTGGAAGATCTATCAATTCCTAAGTATTATTCTTCTCAATGGCTGCAATTTTTGCATACATAGCAATTCTCCAATTTTCTTTCTATACAGATTCATCATAGGTTGTAAGATCACAATATGAAAACAAAGCAAAATAGATAAGTGGATCTTCGATTAGTCAACCCCGTTACTTCATAATCACTCATCCAAGCGGTCTTTTTCAAACTCGATGTGGCATTCTTCAATTTATGCAATTGCATTTTCACTTTGTGAACTTTCTATGATGGTTCGACTGGTTGTGGTCTCTTCATCATATTCAAAATTCATTGAAATTTTTTTTTCAACACCTTTCTCACTGCATGGCCAGAATTGTTCTTCATCAAAGATCACATCACAACTGATGATGATTTTCTTGGTTACAGGATCATAAAAGCTTGTAGGCTTTTGATTGATCACTAATGCCAAAAAAAAAAAAAAATCTCAATAAACTTCACACCATATTCAAAATAGTGTGATTCTTCCATTGCAAACCCATTTTGTTGTGATGAATAAGCTATAATGAGTGGTCTCTTAATGCCATGCTTCGCACAGAAATCTACAAATGCACCCAAGTTGTATTCGCCACCATGACCTATGCAAAGGACTTTAATTGGATTTCCAGTATCTTTTTCAGCAAGTGTTTTGAAGCTCTTGAATGTTTCAAAAGCTTCAAATTTTTCTTGCAAAAAATAAATCAAAATCTTCCAGTTGTAATCATCAATGAAGGTGATGATATACCGTTTACCTCCATTGGAAACTAGAGATGTTGGCTTGCAAATATCTGAATGGACCAATGTGAACGGTTTCTTTGTGTTGACACCTAAATTTTTGCGACTTAATCATTTATTTATTGCATAAAAAATTAAGGATTAATTTTTAACCCCTAAAAAAAATAGAATTAAAATTGCATAACATATAATTTTAGTTGCACTTATTTATTTATTTATCACTTTTGCATTTGATCAGCGGCAGATGGACTTTAATTTCACGAGTTGACAATTCGGTATTTTTAAAAATGATTCATATTATTCTTCCAATATTTGGTAAAATATTTCATATATTCATGTTAAGCAATAAATTTTATAGAAGATTGGAAGCTTAAGGGTGAAATATCAAGAGGGAATATTGCATGTGGGGCATATATTGAGTAATATATTCTTTGACTCAAAATAAGAAATATTACACAATCAAAGGCGATTTTGTGCGTGAGCCTAAAAAGGAAGTAAAATAATCCATGAAAATCAAGTTCTTCGCCTATAAAAGCAACCGCGTACGGAGAGATGAGAGGGGACTTCTTTTTCGTTTCGGGGTCAAGGTCAAGTGGGGAGCGCAAGTTTGTTCACGAAAAAAGAGAGGAAACGTGAAAGGGCAGAGGATCAGATTTTTTTTAAAAAAAAAAGACTTCTCTTTTCTCTTTTGAGGTCGATAAAAGGACTTTTCCAAGGTTCAGACGGAAAAGAAAGGAAAGGCGTGAGAGAAGGGGAAAAGTGGGCAGCCCACGCCCAGGAAAAGAAAAAAAAAAAAAAAAAAAAGGGGGGGAAGTCTTCTTCATCATCTTCTCTAACCAGCTTGAAGCCTCGTGTTGCTTCAATCCGCCATCCACCTCGCCAATCCAACCCTTCTCCGGTCGCCGAGCACCGCCTGATCGAGAGACGGCCAAGATATGCACAGAGAGAGACCAAAATTTTTTATCTTTTCCTGCAGGTTACAAGGAGGGACGTCTCCACTAGTGTAATGCATCCAGGAGGAGATACGGAAGAAAAGGAAGCATGCAATAAAAAGACTCACAAAAAGATACTCTAAAGCCAAAACAGTCCCAACGCGGTCTTCTCTCGCTTGTCATCCATAGGCTCGCATCCACACAAATTGCCACCTCGCTGTTCTGAAACTCATCCACGATAGCCCATGGTCGATCTAAGTCATCGCTGAATCGGTGCTATCTATAAACGATTGCTGACCTCCATCAGATTGTGTGCTCTTTTCAACAGGTAAATTTGAGATTGGTTTTGACCTGTTTACAGGTTGAAGTTGATCTAACCATCATTAATTTACTGAGTCCAATCGGAGTTAAAAAACCGTGAACTTGGCTTATGAGCTTGGGAAGTGTAATATCGTAATATGTTCAGGTCGATAGGATGGGATAACGAGGGTCAATTTCGAGTCAAACTGTTGGTGTTTCATCTTGGATCCACTATGAATCGTGCAAATGGGTGTTTTCATGATTAGAGCATGTTGTTCTGACTTTCTCTGCTGTTTGAGTGCATATGAGTGTTGATCAATATTACTGCACATCAATAATTCTTGATGGTCCTTGAGCTTTCACCATGATAACTCTTTGCCCTTCACTGTGAGCATCCTGCCGAGCATCCGTGAGACAACACCACCGGCCACAGTCCGTGATCCTCGTTCAAATTTGGTAATATCATTCATGAAATTAGGTAATTATCTTATCTAATTGATTTGGATATTTTATTGCCTAAAACATGCTTTTCAGTATTATGCGTGCATATTTGAATGATAAGCGCATTCCCAATTAGGATTTATTGCCTAATCTGCAACCGCGCATCAATTTTTTATTTCATCACTTTAGATGAAATAATTAATCACGCAGGAATAAAATTGATATTTTGATTTTTAAGGCTTATCGATTTTATTAACAAAATAATCAAGTTGATTAAATGTCGTTTCCAAATTTGAACAATTGATTATATCTTTGATGGCTGTGAATGGCTTGGTGCTCATCTTGCTTTAATTGCCTCATTTATCCCCAAAAAATATAGTTGAGTTAGATTAGGTTCATGCTAGGACGTTACCTATTTTAGGATAGTTTTGCATGTTTAGAATAGGAAATTTTTAATCATGACTTTTTATATAAAAATTCCAAAAAAAAATAATAATTTAGGATGTTAGTCTTTCCTTTCATTAATTTAAATTGCATGTGTAATTATTGGGTAATTTTAATTTCGAAATTTAAGAAAACATAAAAATTATCATGCATATGTCATGTAAAATTAGGCCATGTAAAATTAGGCCATTTATTACACGTTATCTAAATGTGTATATGTTAGAATAGCTGCATTAATATTTTCCTATCATTAGATTAGGTCATTTAATAAATGTCGCGTGACATATAGTTTGCATGTTAGGCTACACGTTGCATGCTATTTTGGTTTAAAATTTTGTACATCATTGCATTACATTGCACGTATTTTTCTAGATTTCATTTAAAATAAGAGAAAATCTTGAAAAAAAATTAAATGATTGAGTGTAAATTAGAAGTCATATTTATGACTGCTAATGTGAATTATGATATAACATTGTAGATGCTTTCGTTGCTACGAGATAAGTCCCGTAATTTATTCATTGCTTTCTTGGGTGTTAAATTGATGGTTTGCGTACTCGTATGATTGCCTCACACGTTAAAAAAGTAAATTAAAATCAATTCAAGCTGCCTACAAAACATTTTTTTTCAAAATAAAATAGAGAGGTACCGAAATGGCGTTAGAGAAATCTAGCATAACCAAGTCCCCGAACTCACACAATTTCTGGTTCGTAGAAGTGAAGTAACTTGGGTTTCTAATCGACCAATCAAAAATAGATTAGTGGTGACTCCTAATTAAAAATCAATTGTATGTTAAGAACTTGAACCTAAGTCGTGAATTGGTATGGGCTTGGGAGAGCCTAAGTTAAGTTTAGGTTTAGTAATCCATTAGCCAAACCCTAGGTGGTGTACCCGAGGTTAGGTCGCGACACTTTGCTCTCCATGCTTTTCCTTATGGAAATTGAGCACGGTGTCATTTGCTAACAATAGTCTTTACATATTTCGAATGGAGCAGTGATTAGGCAGTCCCTCCACCATCTTCTTTTGATGTAATGTCCGTAGTCCACCAAAGCTGAGATGTCCATATCTCAAATGCCATACCCAAGTTTCCTCTTTTAATCCTATAGTGAAGAATGAGTGGGAAGTGTTGTGAAGATATAGTGGGAACATTCGATTGGCAATCATTGTAACTTGAGCAATCAAACCCAATTTTTCATCATGGATTCTGCAAACACCTCCTTTGAGTGTAGTTTCATAGCCTTTCTCTTGTAATTGGCCAACACTTAGGAGGTTGGTCTTTAATTTTGGAACATTAAACACTTCTTTGATAGTATGTATTGAAGTCCCTTTAGGACCAATTGCGACCATCCCTTTTCCCATGACTGACACGGTAGAGTCATTTCCAAATTTTACTTTGATGTGGAACGACTCATCTAGTGCAGAGAATGCTTTCTTGTCTCCACACATGTGGTTGCTATAGTCAGTGTCAAGATACCACAAGTTTGAAGAAGTTTTCTCCTTTTCTTAACACACCAACAAGAGAGCTTTTGCTTCTTCCTTTTCTACTACAAGTTAGTCATTTCTATACTTTGTGTATTTAAATTGGTTCAACATTTAGATTTGTAATGCCCATACATGTGGCATCTAAAGCACTCCACTTTGGATTTGTCTACTGACTTTGGTCTAAAATCTATTGAGTGTCGATCTATACATCCTCGTCCTCTACCTTGAGAATCACGAGAAAAATAGCCATCATATTTTTTTATTGAAATTGTGGCGATCATTGGTTCCCCTTCCTTTGCTTCGCCACTATTCATTCTTGTTGCTAACGAAAAGTGATTTGCGCTTGAGGCCTTCAATGCCTTCTCTTCTAGTTCTTACTATAGGAAATTTTGTTCATAAATCCACAACAATACTTGCAATTCATTAATTGAGAGTTCTCCAATGTACTTGGCTTCTTGAATAGAACAAACAACAAAGTTAAACTTTGGTGTCAAAGATTGAAGAATCTTCTCAACTGTTGTGACGTCTTCCGTCTTATCTTCATGGATTTGCATCTTATTGACAATTGCCATTATTTGGGAAAAGAAATCTATGATTGTTTCTCTTGATTTCATTCTAAGCAATTCAAACTCCCCATGAAACGTTTGGAGTTGCTGCCTTTTTGTCCTTGCCGAGCCTTGATATTTATTTTTCATGGAATCTCATATGTGTTTGGAGGTGTCCTTGCAGAGAATTGTCTCCAAGATGGACTTGTCAATGCCCTAAAATAGATAGTTTTTGCTTTAAGATACTTCAATTTTGCTGGTGCTAGAGCTATTCATTGTGATGCTGTCAACTAAGCTCCTTCCTCTGGTTTGGCTACCCACTTCGAGCGCATGGCAACTCTTGCTTCCATACTTATGGCCGTTTGATTGCGACATCCCAGGAGTTTCATCACTAACTCAATTAGCAATAACGATAAAATGCACAAGCGAAAACGTAAACAAATCTCCAACCATCATTCAATAGGGATAGTTAAAAACATAATCATACATATAAGTGTCATAAGTCAACATTTCATATATGTCAAGTTCAAAAGTTAAACAGCTAAATTCATCACATCCGACATGCCTAACTGCACTACCACAACCTTCTACAAAAGGGCCTAGGGTATGCATATGCCTATAATATTACTAGGATGGTCCCAAAAGTGCTAGCAACCCCACTACGCCTAAAGCCTCAATGGCCTCCCGGATCCATGAGTCTAGCTCGGCAATCGCTCGAGGTCAAACACTTCCCCATCGGGGATGTCCCCTGTCCTTGGCATCCCAACTGATGCCTCCCCTAGAGCCTCTAACACCCAACAAACCGTCAAAGCCACGGATGAGACCATGACTCTCGTTGCCCACCCAAAAATACCATGCTACAAATCGGTGTGGCACGAGATTAGGTTGGCCTTCATTAACCTAGATGGTCGTGATGTAGAACATGTAGTGCGCGTCAACCCCTCCTGCTACAGGATATTCTGTCACCTCCCGATTGTGCTTAATAGGGAGGCCAAATCATATCGGCTTAGCCATTCTTAAGGCTTGTAAACATTCAACAAACAAATATGAGATAAACTATGTGACACATATAACACATAATCCTTGAGAAACTTAACCGTTCGCCTTGGAAGTGCCCTAAACAAGCAAGTATCTATCGATGGCAAAATATGGCAATGCTCTTCTTGCTTTACCCTCACTATTCTCATAATAACAAATCTATTATACAAGGCCATCAATATAGACACCTAGGCAATTCCATAACATATATTCCATGCTCTTAAGTCAAATGTGCATTGTGGTTCAACTCATGTGCTCATGCCATGCAATAAGATGGACTTGAACACATACGAATTTCATGCACTTTCTATACAAATATGTCCGGATTATTACGGCCACTCAAGACCCAAGCCCAACTCGAACTTGAAGGTTTACAGTCATCCGGCGTAACCGAGCATAATCTTGGCCCATCGAGCACGGCATCGTCCCGGGTAAAACACATCATGACGGTCATTTTTGTAAGGAGTTTCATTCCTAAATCTATTTACGAACAGCATCCCATTGAGTTGGGGGCATCCGAACTTAATCGGGTATCGTCCCTCGTAAAATGCATCAAGACAGGTCCACACCCCGCGTAAAACGTATCTAGGTCGTTGATAATCACATGGGCATACCATCACACAATTCATTTCTTATCTTTCCCATTTAACCCATGTGATACTCATGCAATATGCCACATCACTCATCAAATGCCACTATTTTACACATGTGCATCATGTTACATTATATAAATGCATCATTTAATTCATAAAGAATCTGTGGTATATGGATCACTTATCACAATAGGGTACTTATCACAATAGGTTAAAGTCATCGTAATATTCCAAAATTATTTGTGACGTGCCATTACGACAACAAATGACTCATCTTTTATTCATATCACAATGTCACTCCATAACGACACCTGTGACACTTATAATATAGGATACCTAACCCATATAACATATATATACACATAACTCATATAGCACATATACATACAATCAATGTTGACGTGGATAATTTTTTATAATTTTATAATTTTTTTGATTTTTTTCTTTTGCTTTTTCTTTCTATCAAATTCTGTGAGGGATGCTAGCCGACTCTCACGGGTCACAAGCAAGAGCCATGACCCTCGCCCGTGGCTAGTGAGAGCCTTGGCTTGCCCAGTGGCGGGCAAGGGTTGATGGGCCCTCGCCTGTGACCGGCAAGGGTCAACCAACCCTTGCCTGTGACTAGCAAGGGCTGCCTACCAAACCTCGCCATCTTGGAAGAAAGAAAATGAAAAGAAAAAAAAATGAAATAGGAAGAAAAAATTCGCTGTCCTCCTCTAATGTCCCCAAAAAAAAGACTTTCTTTGAAATTCCACCCTTCGACGGGAGCGGTCTATGTTATTCAAACACAGTTTTCTACAGCAGATAACTCGTTCTTTGGCTCCAATCAAATCGTCCCGGACGAATCTCCGAAAACGCATAAAGCATGGACGAGAGAGAGGAGAAGAAGAAGATGGAGAAGAAGATATAGAAGAAGATCTCACGTAGAAAATGGCCTTGAGCACGTTCCAAAGAGTCGGGACGGGTTCCCCACGAATCGCTTCGCCATCAGCTTCTACGCACAAATCCTGATATCGCACCTCCACTGTCGGCAATTCGAGACCCACCCTGAAAATTTAATATCATTTTAGCCGCACTTCGGCATATCAAATTGTCGAAGATGCATGAAACAAAAAATAATAATAATATATAAATAAATAAAAGGAACGTCCGCCCTTTTAATCCTAGAGATGTAATATCAGAGCTGAGGTATAGAATGTCTGCCTCTGCAGTCGCTCCCGGAACTTCTGGAGCAGCCGCAGGTTGTCCTCTTCGACCTTCTTCAGCAAGCCGTCCCTGAACACTTGCCTCTCCGAGCCCCTGAGCCTAGCCGCGTCCACCACCTCACTGCCGAGCACCACTGCCCTCATCCGCCGGTACGTTGGCAGCCTCTCGATGGCCGCTTGCCACAACTCCAACTCATCATCATCCTGCCACCGATGGTGATCCTCCTCCTCGCCTGGCCCTCCAAACCCGCTGCGGCGCTGCTCCCGAAGCTGCTCGAGGCCAGGCGGTGCCGCGTTGAAGAGAAGCTCGCGGACAAGGCCCGCTCGTCGCTCGTGGTGGACGATGGCCACGCCCCCCTCGATCGCTCTGGACCTTTCGGGACAAACGTGGGTGGACGTTCCGTCTTGTGGCGTGCGGGTGGACGCCACATCAGTGCAGCAAAGTGCGGTCGCTTTCGCGATGACGGTGAGATGCTAAGGAGAAGGCGAATCGTGGGCTACTGACTAATCATCTTTAGGACAAGCGTTGTCCAAAGGTTTCGTGATCTAAATTTAGAAAAAAAAAAAAAAAGGTACGAAAAAGTAAATTTAAATTATTGCGGCCTGACGTCTGGGGTAGACAACTGTTATACCCCGAACCTCTGAGCACGTGCCCATCCCTCTTTGGTCAATAAAATTTTGCGACTTCTCAGGACGAGTTGCCGACCCTTTTTGTTTTATTGCGCATGCGGAAGCTAAAATAAACCCCTTGACAGTAACCATCTCAGGATAGAAAAGTGGGACAACAGGTTCACAAACAACATACTTTTATATTCACACGGAGTCATGTACAAGGTCTATGACCAAAAGACTACATAGACGGTCTTTAAAAAAGAAGCGGTCCTAACCGACCTACACTTCAAATTACCTCCTCAATTCCAGGTCCTCCACTCGACCACCTTCTAAGGACCTGAAAATGATTATACAATAACCAAGTGAGATAATGTCTCAATAAGTCCATATTCTAAACCTCGATTAGAAGGGAAATACACTCAAAAGCGTCATAACCACACAATCACACAATTATCACGAGAGAACTTACCTCGCCTCGGTTCCTTCCCCGCACGTTAGCACAGTTCATGTCATATTGCATATAATCAATGCACATAACAATTGGAATGTCTCAACGCCCAGAAGCATCCTAACCACACAATCACATAATTAGCATAGAGGACTTACCTCGCCTCAGTTTTTTCCCCGCACGTCGGCACAGTTCATATCACATTGCATATAATCAATGCACATAACAATTGGAATGTCTCAAAGAACTCATTTAATTACAAGGGTCCCGATTATAAGGCCAAACCATTATGACATATGACCCATACCATGCTACACGGTTTTGTCTCATAATCAGGCACATCAAACTTAAACAATCATGCGTTCTAATTGTTAAATAAGCCACTCGAGGCACTGCCAACTTTCATGTTCGGCAATCTCGGGCATAGCCAGCATCATCTCTTCCCCATAGAGCACGGCTATGTCACATTGACGGCTATCCCGAAGGAGCTTAAGTCTAAAATCTACGCCACCCGCTACCCTAATGCATGGGTAACCCGAAGGTGGGATTTAGTAACATCCGGCTTAAATGCTAGGACGAGTTCTCTTTAATCAACACATGACAATTCAATCTCGGCCCAGATATTGTGCATTGTACTCAAAGGCCTCAATTAAGATAGTGGTCCCGACCTATTTTCTTCGTATTAAAAATATCCCGAAAATAGTCGTGTGTTGGACACTGGTCAATTCGAACCAAAAACTGATACATTTCTTTTTCAAACCCCACTATTTGATATAGTACTTAAAATCCATTTTCGGTGTTAAAACTCGACACCCGGGATTTTCTGAATAAATATCAAAATTCACAAATTTTGAAGTAATTAACCAAATTTCCAATCAGCACTTAATTTGCACAAATTTTACACTCAATTGCAGAATTTAACCACACAATTACAATCGGCACGAAATTCCAGTCACCAAATACCCCCGGCCTAATTTCCGAAAATACTTAATAGCTAAATAATTAATTAAATAAATGAATTAAATACTAAAAATTCTAACTTAGACTAAATAATTCTAATCTAACCACCTATTGAGCCAAATAAATTATTCTAACATCCTAGCTATATAACAACACACTAACCTAATTAACTTATAATTTCTAACCACCTAATTAAATAATCTAACTAACCTAATTTAACTAACTAAACTAATAATTAAACTAATTGCACTTAAATAAATCTAAACAGCCCTTAGACGCATTAGTCTACTAAGAAGAGTTTAGTGCATAAACTCACCTGTGTATCACGGAAACCGGTTCACCGCAACAACGGCGCGACGGCGTGACGGTGGCCGAAACTTGAGTTTGCGACGGTGTCGACAGAGCTCGGACCGGGCCTAAACTTGGCCCAACAAATCTCAGCCTAAATCTGAGATTTGCTTTTGAATTAGGCTGGGCCCGAAGCGGGCTGACTTCGCGGGCTTGGGCTGCTGAATTGAGCTAGCCATTGGGCCCAAAACTTGGCTGAGTTGGGCTGGACTGAACTGCTGAACAAGGGCCGAAGTTGCTGGACCTCAAATGGCTGGGCTTGAAGAAATCGCTGGCTTCAATCGGTGGCAGGAAGCTGGGCTTTGCTGGTCTTGTGTTGAAGACGTTGGGCGATGGGCCGTGAAGACACGCGAAGATGGGAGCTAAGGGAGATGGGCCGAATGCTGGGCCGGTCGCTGAAGCTGAACGTTGACTGGAGAAGCAGCTGGCGTGCGCTAGGGTCTTCAAGCTGGTGGACGAAGGAACAGACCGCATACGTGCGTCAGCTGCTTCGGTGCTGGACAACGCATGAAGGAACGAAGATGCTGGTGTCTTCGGTGGACGCGTGGATGAGGGGGTCAACAAACCGTTGCTAGTTGACTCACGGATGCTGCTGTGGACGCGTGGAGTTGCTGCTCCGTTGAACGTGGGCCGAGCGGCCGAAAGAGAGCGTCGGTGGTGTTGCGGTTGATGGGTGAGAGGGAGATGCGAGGAAATTTGGAGTGTTGCGGTCAACGAAATAGAGAAAGAAAGTGGAGATGATCGTGGGGGTTGATGGGCAGACGGTGCAATGGAGCGGCTGAAGGTGTTGGACGGTGCACGAAGAAAGGAGGAGGAAGGGCAGCTTCGAAGGAAAAAACAGAAATGAGGCAGAAGCTGAGAGAGAGGTTCGGTTGCTTCGCATGCGAGAAGGAGACCGAAGAAAAGGGGAAACCGGTGAGGCGTGCGTGAGCAGCCGGCTGAGGGGGGCACAAAGTCAAGATTAAAATATCCTAATCCATCATAACTTGGTCCCCACAAGTCTCCAACCTTTTCCCTCTTGTCCCCTAATTATTTTCTTGATTAAAATTCCTCAAATAATCAAATTTTGAAGCCAATTTTGCTGCCCAAAACCATCTCCGAATTTCACCGATTTAACTTCAATTTCTTCACTCAATTTCTCCAATTGAGGTCCAATTTCGATAAAGAAAAATCCCGAACAATTTTCTGTATATCCCTGACACTCAAAGGCTCGACTTGGAAGTCCAAATTTCCTTCAACCGAGCCCATCCGAATTTTCATTAATTTTCCGCAACGTTCGAATCAATTTTCCGTAAAAATCCTGCAATCTCTGAAAATTTTTCGGAAGATGAGTCGACGTTTCTAAAATAGATCGTGACACTACAGAACTTTCAATTTATGAAATCGGGTTTAAATTCACGGTTAATTTCACTTCGAAGCGATTTTAGCGTGACTTAGTCTATCGGGTAGCTTTTAGGAATTTTTGGTGCAATTGACCCGTGATCGATTTATCTCGAGTCACATTATATATTTTCGACTCATTGGCAACTCTTAGTTGTCATGAAAATCTCGAAATTTCAAATATGGGCGCTAGGTGTTAAAACGATAGAAAAATCGGTCTAGTGCCAATCGATGAGAATTTTGCAATTAGGTGGAATCACCCACGTACTAATCACATATCTCCATCAAATTAACCTATATCCAGTCTCGATCGATTTTTGATGGTGCCGTAATGACCATTGCAGTCAACACGAGTCAAGCGATCGATTCTTGGTCGAATTCTCAAGTTTATTGCGTCAAAATCTCTTAATGGCTTCCCCGATAGTTCAGTTATCTCGTGAGTGATCAGCTTAGAGAATAGCACTATAGGCGCATCGATGAAAGGCCTGATTTATTTAATCGAAAATGAAATCTGAAAATTCGGACTGTCACAACGACGAACCGTATTCTGCGTGGAATTCCTCAAATGGTTCCATCGTCTCCCTTGCGAGATTCTATTACGTTATTGAATTGACCTTGCATAGATGTCGACTCAGTTCTGAACAGAAGTGAATTTTATATTCCAAAAGCAACGGAAGTCGTCTCGGAAAGCGTCACTATCAACGCACGCACATCTTCTTCTGTAAATCAAAAAAATGTGGCTTACCTTTGCACTCGGCGATGGAGCTTCTAGATGAGCTAGAGATTGTCCTCCTCGACCGTCTTCAAAGCAGCCCTCCACGAACACCCGCCTCTCGAGCCCGTCGCTTCGGCACATCCGCCACCTCCCAGCCAAGCACTGCCACCCGCAGCCTCCAGGACGTCGGTAGCCTCTCGATTGCCACCCACTGCAGCTCTAGCTCGTTGTCGTTGTCCTCCCGCCGACAATCTTGCATTTGGTCCTCCGAGTCATGACGATTCTCGAAGCCGCCGAGGCACGACAAAGGCAACGACCGAGAGCAGCTCAACTCCCTCTTCGCTCCATCTTGGGGAGCTCGATTCTCTTCAGCTGATCACTCGTTGTTGATGGCTGTGCCATTTCAGTCGTTCTGATCTTTTCGGGCAAATGCAGGCACAAAATTTTCTTATGTAGAATGCATTCATGCCAATGAGAAGGCTATGGTCAATTTAGCCACTATTTTTGAATGAGTGGCATTAATAGATTTCAAACTCTAGAATCAATGGGGCTGGATAATCTCTCGACATGCAGAGCTCCAATCTACCGGCAATGGTAGTTTACATTCTTTTAAACCCTAATTTCGTAATATGAACTCCTTTCCTCCTTTTGCTACACAATGGAATTATATGCGCATAGCTTCCTTTCCCCAAGCCGCGATGACTTGATCTTGCTTGGATTTCAAACTCTTCGATGACTCAAATTTTCGTTTCCTCTATATGAAATCCATCTTTCCTCTTCATTTTTTCACTAATTTCCCCGAGCTATGGGTAAATTCACCTCAATCCTCCCACACCGTCTTCTTCACTACCCTAGATTCCTCCGCCACCTCGATTGTCTCTTTCGTCTTTACTGGCAACTCTAAACTCCACCCGTTTGCACATTTTCCCCAGTCGCATCTTAGTTTTAGTAACCCTTTACCTTTCTGGAATTCCAGTTTCAATTCGAATCTCTTGCATGCCGTTCTCCTTCCTTACCTTTTATGAGCACTGAAGTGGGGTGTCAACTATGACTCATCACGACTAGGAGGAGACCTCACGCCTTGTTGCCTTGTGTAATAGACTAGGTCGACTATGGTCCGAATAGGAAATCGACATATGGGATGACATGCCACCTCTGGAAAAAATTGAGGAGTGCCAGAAGACATTAGTTGGTAAAATCTTCTCAAATGCTTCTATAAATTTCCAGGCATTCCAAAACACTATGAAGTGCGTGTGGTGCACAGAACAGGTAGAGATCACCCAACATGAAACCAGTCTCTTTGTGGCTAACTTCAAAATAGAGACTGATAAACATCAAGTGGAAGTGGGCGGTCCGTGGCTATTCTCTAATAACTTAGTCATTTTTAAGTTGTGGATGCCAAACACACCTTTACACTGTTATGATTTTTCCACATGTGCATTTTGGGTATAAGTATTCAGCCTCCCCTAGAATGGTGCATTGATCAAATAATAAGTAAAGCGGTTAAACGCATTGGGAGAATGCCGGTAGCGAAAGTTGATATAAAGGAGGGGACAACATTAAGAACGAGTCGAGTTAGAGTCGAACTCAACTTGAGTGATCCTTTGAAAACAGGGCAATTAATTCGTATTGAAGGGAAAGCAATTTGGCTCGACTTCCGCTATGAACGGCTTCCTTACTTTTGCTACTCATGTGGACGGATAGGACATTATGCTGTCTGGACATACCTTTTACTGAAGCTAAATTTGCGGGAAAAGAGAAGATGGCTTTCGGTCAATGGTTACGCGCCGAAGTCAAGGAGTATAGTCCATATTGACAGACTTTCTACACATCCAAGGCTTCCTCTGATGAGTCTGAGGAAGTGATTCTAAAAACTCCACCATCCATGACCCTTAAAGTTCCTGCACTGCCCCCTCTTGAAGATTTATATGCAAGATCTCACCCTAAATCAGCTGCGTCTCCATACAAATCAACTGAAACCGATCAACAACATTGTCGTCATGAAGGAACAACAAAGGGGAATACCATCACTACTAACTTAATCCCTTTCTCAGCTAAATTAAAAGGTATCTAGCATTCCTCTCCCCCTATAACGGCAATGGCAACAAGTTTTCTAGCGATGCAAACCTTACCTTTTGTTGGAGCCGTGGATGTATCACTTTAGCAACGTATTCCTGCTGTTTTGCCTCCTCCAACGACGGTTCCTCCAGCTGGAGTAATGATCACTGCACCTGTCATGCATAGAGAAATTCACGCTAAGACTAAGGCTGTTGCGACTCCTAAGAAAATGAAGCAGTGTAGACTAGCAACCAAAAGAGGAATGGCCAAGAAACTCAAGAGGTATAACCCTTACGATTCGACTTCTCATATATCTGAGTGTTTTGATGACAATCACTTACTTGACACCCCTGTCTTAATGGTTGAGGAAGTTTGCAACTAGGCTGAAGTGGCTTGCCCCAAAAAGCCACCAGTGGAAAAATGAAACTCCTTTGTTGGAACTGTTAGGGATTGGGCTCTCCTCGACGCTCAAGCCTTAAAGGCCCTAGTGGCCAAAGAAAAGCCCGATGTGATCTTTTTGATGGAAACAAAGAATAGACAACCTATGCTTTCAAGAATGCAGCGAAGATTTAAGTTTCCTAACTCTTATATAATCAACCCAAAGGGGGCATGGCTAGAGGTCTAACCATGTTTTGGCACTCAAATATATCTCTACAGTGGATCTAGCTACTCCAGACTTTATAGACATCGTATGTACAGATATAGGGAGAGGCATACCAATGCGACTGACTTGTTTACATGACCGGCAACTCTTCAATTGCGCTAACCCTTATAGACAGCCCTCCGAAGAATCGCCTACTCCAACTCTTTACCTTAAGTTTGTGCAAGGGACTTCAATGAAATAACCTACCACCTGGAGAAAGTGGGTAAACGGTCACCTGATTTTCATCGAATGCAGTCCTTTAAAGAGGTTCTCCACAATTGTGCATTGATGGATATTGAAAGCAAGGGTTGTGCTTTTACCTGGATGAACAACCGAGAATGGGATGACTTGGTTAAAGAAAGATTGGACGGGGTTCTCTGTAACTAGAACTGGCGGATCACTTTCCCTGAAGCCGAGGTGTTTGTTTTACCTGCAATGGGTTCAGACCATAGCCCTTTGGTGCTAACTACTGATGCAAAGCCGTGTAGAAAAAGGAGTACTTTCAAATTTGAAGCTTACTAGTTGCAAGATTAGGCTTGCCGAGATATCATAGCAAAGGCTTGGTCCTCACCTACAAAGAAATGAAAATAACTCCGCCATACAAATTGAAGAAGGTCAGTTGGGCTCTGTTGAACTAGAGTAGAGTCACATTTTCTAAAGCAAATGATCATATCGCAACTTTACAGCAGCAACTACAATCTCTAACAAATCAAACACACAGCCCCTATGACAAACATCTTCGTACAAAGTTGAAAGAAAAGCTCCACAATGCTTGGTAGCAGGAGGAACAATATTAGGCTATGCGCTCTAGGATAAAGTGGCTCAGGTGGGGTGATAAAAATACTAAGTTATTTCATACCACTACCATCCAGAGAAGACAACAGAACAAAATCAGGATGCTGCGAGACGACAATCAACACTGGGTTAGCGACAATCACCTGCTAAAGGAAATGACGATGGATTTCTTTTCCAAACTATACATAACAGAGGGCTATCGAGACTATGGCCCGATTCTTGCCAAATGTGGGCATGTTGTTACTAATGATATGAATGCCAAATTAATTGCCATAGTCACTCGAGAGGAAGTTCAAACAGCCACCTTCTAGCTAAGGAAAACTCAAGCATTGGGTCCTAATGGTTTTTACGGTCTTTTTTTTATCAAAACCACTAGGACATCTTACAAGACGAAGTCTACTTATCGGTGCAGCACTTTTTCCAATCTGGATTAACGTCCTCGGAACTGAATAGAACTATCATCTCACTCATACCGAAAGTTCCTAACCTAGAATGTCTAGACCAATACCGACCCATTAGTCTTTGTAATTATGCCTACAAAATAATCTCCAAAGTGCTTGCCAACAGATTAAAACATTTCCTTCCTAAACTAATATCTATGGAACAAAGTGCTTTTGTGAGTGGCCGTCAAATCCAAGACAACATTTTAATTGTTCAAGAGGTGCTTCATCGGATCCGGACAAGGACTAGAAAGCGAAAATTTCAAGCGATTGTCAAGATGGACATGAAAAAGGCATATGACCGTGTTGAATGGAATTTCCTTAGAGATTATTAACTTAAGTTGGGATTCCATTCTACTTGGGTTCAGTGGGTAATACAAAGGCATCATTACCATTTCTATAAGTGTAAAGTTTAATGGGGAACAACCGAATTACTTTCATCCGACGTGAGGCATTCAATAGGGAGACCCTCTATCACCCTATCTTTTCATCCTGATGGAAAATATCATGTCAACACTAATCAATCAAGCTCTCCAAATGGGAAACCTCAAGGGCATCCAATTGAACAAATGGTCTCCTAATCTGACCCATTTATTTTTTGCAGATGATGCTATATTCTTCCTAGATGGGAAAGTACAGAATGCCAAGAACTAGCCAACATTTTGAACTAATATTGTCTAGCTATGGGACAAGCCATAAATCGAACAAATCTGGCATATATTTCAAGTAAAGGCTGCCCGACAAACTTAAGGAAAGCTTAGCACAGAACTCCGAATCCCGGTGTTAGAGAAAACGGGTACATACCTTGGTATCCTATCAGACTGGGGAAGATCCAAATGAAACATGTTTGCTTGGATACTAGGGAAAGTCAACGCAAAACTTGATGGATGGAAAGAAAGTCTCATTTCTAAAGGTGGTAAGGAGGTTCTTATAAAAAATATTGTACAGGCAATCCCGAGTATGCAATGTCCATTTTCAAAATTCCGTTTCACTTTGTAAGTCCATTAAAAAAGTTCACAAGATTCTCGGTGGCGGACCGACAAACCGAAAGGTAGGAATACACTGGAAGAACTAGGATATACTAAAGAATGGGAAGGAAATGGGAGGACTCGGGTTTCGAGACCTCATTGCATTCAATAAAGCAATGTTAGGCAAACAAGCCTAGCGCCTAATACATCAACCTAATTCTTTGTGAAGCAAGCTCTTTAAAGGTTTATATTTCCACTCACAGGATTTCTTACATGCTTCCAAAGGTACTCGATCTTCCTGGGGTTGGCAGAGCCTACTGGTCGGACGGGATTCCATTTTATCAAAGATTCAATGGTCGGTAGGAGACGGACTAACATAAGAATTCGTGAGGATCGATGGCTTTCTAGAGGTCAAATAGGTGGAATTGCTCTTTGCGGGAGAACCTAAAAGAGTAGCTGAACCGATTGATGCAAAAACTAATTGTTGGAATGTGACGTTACTACAACAACTCTTTGATGCTTTGGGACTATAACGGAAATCCTCAAGATCCCGATAAGACCTCACTATGTGGCGATCGGCTTATCCGGACAAGCACGGTTCGAGGTATACTTTGTGAAAAGTGCTTATCATGCTATTCGGAAGACAGCAACTAACATTAATGAAAACAAAGCATCCTCTTCTTATCAACAACCACAAACCTCCGGAAAACATGTGGAAACTCAAAATTACTCCCAAAATTGTCTTTTCCTTTGGTCACTATGCCGAAACACTCTTCCCACTAAGGACAACCTCTTCTTCGAAAAATCAGCCCAAACCCAGTTTGCACTCTATGCTTAGCTCAACAACCCGAAGCATTAGAACACTTATTTTTATTCTCGTCCATAGACATCCAAAGTGTGGTCTCACCCCCAAATCAGTATTTGTTTAATACCCTCAGAAACTCATCGCATAGAGACATGGATTGCAGACCGGTTTGAACAAAGGAACATCTTACCTGGTATGGAGATTATTTCCACAATATTATGGCAAATCTGGAAGGCGCGCGACAAGTACATCTTCGCCGAGAGTCTCGATCCCTCATATGTGGTAGCTGCAACACTTGCCCAAGCACGCACGAGATCGGGTCACCTCTGTCCATGGGGTCGGATTAGCTCGAAGAAACCCGGATCCTTTCACATCTCGGAGGCCCCGATCCAAGAGTCCTAAAAATCAATATAGACGGGGCATTTCAGCCAGAAGCACCATAGGATCGTAGCATACCTCTATCATGACCATATTGGTAAATTGATTGAAGGCTTTACCAAAGACGTACACGCTTCCTTGGCATTGTAGGTGGAGATCCAAGCACCGAGTTTAACCCTACACCACCTACTGAACACCAACAAGACAACAAATCCACTTATCATCGAGTTCAACTGTCTCGTGATGGTTGACGCGGTGCGAGATCTTCAGACGCTGCCATGGGAAGTCAGAACGTTGATTGCCGAGGTTGCTGCGATGCTCCCCTGTTTTTCATAGTCTGCTCATTAGGTTTTGCGTAAGAGAAGCAAACATTGCTTTGCGGATTGGGCTGCTAAGGCCCATAGCTATGGGTCTTTGCCTTCGAATTGGGCTGCTTCGCCCCCCACTCCCTTGTTAGACCTTCTTGTCTTAGACGCTTTTGAAGTGGGATGTAATGTTTCTTTTGACAAAATACAACGTTTCTTTTCGACCAAAAAAAAAAATCTCTAGAATCAATGCATTTTTTCTTCTTCTGGGGCTGGCACACCTCGTGGCTATCCGTGCTATATAGTCAATTTAGATCGCCAAATTTCAACTTTTGCAAACGAGATTCCGCAACTTGCAATTTGATTGTATAACTTCAAAAGGGTTAGCCTTCCTTTTGGGGTCTAATATGAGAAGGGTTAGCTTGATTAGTGAGAAAATGTTACAAATTGATATCTTAAGATAAAATATGATTTCCTTATAATTTGAACAAGAAAAAGATTTCTAACAAGATCTCCACCTACCTATTGTTGATTAAAAAAAATGATGGGAACTTGCGATCATGAAATAACCGGTACACCTATCTCATTAGGGAATGGGAACAATCATGAAGTTTCTCCATATGCTGGTGACAGAAGTGGCTGGCCGTCATGCGCACATCTTGCATGCATGCCTATACTTTACAAAGCCGGACTCACTTTCAGGACTAATTGGGAATTTTTCCTTATGATTTGGATTTGGTGCATAATTCAAATTGGTCGACATCATTTTTGAGAAATACATTAGCAAATCAATGAATTTGGAATGGGTCATATGCAGCTGATTTTTGCTCCCGAAACCATTGACCAATCAAAAGCCGTCTGCAAACGCAACAGTTGAATTGGCGTCATAGAAACTAGAAACGATATACGATCTCGTTGACCAATTTATCAATTAAATCAAATGCCTTTTGGTCTTACTCTATTAAATAATTCACAAATGCTTGCCAAATTTTGCTAAGTAATCACAGTTTTTCCCAGGAATATTGCTTCCTTTGGTCCGCCCGCCATCATTCATTCATCGGAGTGACGTCTTCGGATAAAATGTAAATCAATTCACTAATAATTAATTTTTTTTTCCATCTCTATTCTTAGGATATGGAACAGGAACTCTTCTGAATTTTTTTTTTCCTTTCCTATTGATAGTAGATACGAGAAAATTCTGCATGTCGAAAGGAGAAATTACGCACCATGAGGTACCGAGCTACACTGATGTGATGGACAAGCGATTTGCTAGTCTAAGAACTCGTTTTCCACCTTCTACCTCAAATCGATTATAAATACCATCTTTTCTTCCTAATTAATTTGCTAACAGATCCATGATTTGACCCATTTCAGTCCACAAATTGGGCTCAATCTGTTGATAACGTCCGATCACCTAAACATCATATTTTACTAAAAGTGATATGTCACTAAATTGAGCAATTTTATTTTTCTCAATAAAAAGGATGTGGAATTATTGAAGTATGACGTTGGAGGTTAGTCCGAATATGATGGCTGAAATTGACCATTGCATCAAGAAACCAACTTAAATAACTAAAACCTTAAAATATCGAGATACTAGGTGGTATTGGTACCTTATCGACATTTCTTGTCCGCGAATTATTCTACAAAAACGGTCTTCAATCCCAACAATTCAAATAGCTTATAAACCTTTATGATAAAGATCAAAGAGTGATCATACAAAAAACCCCCCTGTTTGTAGTCCTTACCCGACATTTCTTCAACAGGGAAAAAAGAAAACGGAAAAGAAAAGGGAAGAGAGCTCACTGTTAGGTCCGCATTAAAAGTTGGAGGAGTCTGCAAATATAATCATTAAAGTTGGGAATCTTTCGTGTAAAATTAGGGAAAGTATCTTGCGTATCAGTGATACACGTAACCTGTTCCATAGATGCGAAAGCATATGACACGTGTTTAGATTGGCAATTTAGGCCGTGATAAAACTTGATACTAATTGGAAATTAATTTATAAAATAATTTTATGGCATATGTATTTTGTCATCTAATCATTGCTCCCATATATCGTGCTAGTAATTATGATTGTTAAGAGTGAGCAGTTTCGGATTTCATATAGGTTCCACTTATTTGTTAGAACAAATTCCTCATTTTTTGGGAATCTAAAGCCTACTATGCATTACCTTAAAACTTAAAACTTACACTATCATAAGTTCTAGAGTCTGTTCTAGGATCTACCTAAGTTCTATCTGTATTATTAATTGAATAATTGCAGTGAATTATTACCTTTAATAACTATCATTATTTGATAATTCGCTGACCATAACTTATATTTATACACATGAAGAATAAATTCTCAGTCATCAATGGAAGCTCGGAAACTAATTAAACATTCTTGTGGTTTTTATTGAAGAGAGCGTTGGAAACCTTTGGGACAGACGAGGAGGAATCATGTTGGAACTGGACTGGTAGTATCCTCTGTCTTGCAGCTACAATTTTTTTTTTTCGGTGCAATTGCTGTCCTTGGAATTAGGAACTGTTAGAAAATACAAGTGCCCCGTCCCAATTCATCTATGACCAATCGAACCCAATAAAAGTTTGTTCAAGAAATTAAAGAAAAGAAAAAAAGAACTTATGTTACATGATGCTTAATCATGCGTGATGTGAGAAAGTGCACATAATCACTTACTCGACTAATCTCGAAATAATTAATGATATATTTGTTTGGGAGAAAACTACTTTTAGGAAAATTGTTATTTGGAAATGATATATTGTGTTTCAAGACATCCAGAATATCTCTCGATCTTTATATTACTAGAACGATTACATTTTGTTTGTCGACAATGAAATCATTGTGAACGTGTGGCTCAGAAATCTCTTGCATGTTGTATGAGCCGGGATCGAGCTTTCCAAATTACTATTGCACGCGTAGCAAGACCCACTGGCGAGTGTAAAGGAGCACTGTTTAAGCTTTACTAAACTTACGAAGTCCTTAAGATATCAGAGCTAACAAGATGAATAATTTCCCTCCGATCAAGACACAGAAAAACGAGCATTATCAAGGCGGGCTCATCATCTCCTAAAACCAACCAGTTCCTGTTCTTACACTAAAGAGTAACAAGGGACATTAGAATTTTAATCTCTACTGCTCTGGACGCAACGATTTTGCTTCTTTGGCTGCATTTTGTTTTTAGCAGTTTTTTTTTTTTTTTTTTTTTTAACTCAATGACTGGTTAAACTCTCAAGATTGCTCTTACAAAGTAACAACTTCTTTTTAGCTTGATTCCTTTCGTTGCAAACATATTAAATAGTAAGTTAATTGTATCTAAAACAAACTCGACACATGCTCGAGGTCTAGTTTGAGAATTGGGACAAAATCAACCACATAAAGGTCCTCAAGTGTATAAGCGATACACACCTTTGATGTTTGCGATTGTTCTTTGTATGTTAAAGATCACTCTTATATCTTTCTACTAATATGTAGAAAAGTGTCGAATGCGTAATTGCTTTTCCTGTTATTTGACAAGAATTGTGGCAATGAGTTACTTTATTGCCCTTGTTTGCAAAAAATATGCTTAATTAAATAATTATGGCGTAAAATTAGATGATAAAGAATTGATTCAGATGTTACCACAATATGAGAGATGACATCAAGGTCAAGACTTTAAAATTGATGATTCTAAGTGGAAGTATTCAATGAAGCACTCTCTACGCTCCTTTCATCTCCTTTGGAAGTTCAATTTTGCAATTGCACAGGCAAATATACACGTGAAAATTAGCGGAAAGGCCAAAAGCATGATGGCTACGATGTAGAGTTGATCGTAGCGATACCCATAATAATTTTCCAAGAAGGCGCTGATCGTCGTTTGTTGTCCATCAACTATTATCTCCTTATGGATGTCTCCGTATAGCGAACTAAGCATACCTCTCAAGGACCAAGTGACTGGGCATATCCAGTAACACCAACGCCACCAGACCGGAATTTGCTGCCAAAATGGATGATAAAACACCAAGATGTGTTAAGCCACAGATAACGTTAATGATTGGGTGTTACTAGACAGAATAGCAAAAGTTTGATGAGAGACTTACGGGTCCGGGAATCAGGAACCCCGCGAACAGATTGAACATGGTGTAGGCAAAACTCCCAAACACCGCAGCCACTTGGTATGTTGGTGTCAGTGAAACAAGCATCATTCCAAAGTAGTTGAAATACAGCAATGTACAGAACATGGTGTAGAAGTACCAAAACACTTTATAGAACGAGACATAGAAACCTATGGCAGGGTATGTGATCAGCACAAACAGAACCGTTTGCAAGAATATGTATGGAACTTCAATAACCCCTGCAACAGATTTGAGGGGCATAATATCATCGTTAGATTATGGAAGAATGAGAAATGTATCAGTATAGCCGAGAGAAGACATCACAGAGGAGCACGAATTAGTGACCTGAGCAAATGAATAGGACCACGATGAGTACATTCTGGCAAATCTTTCCCTGTAGACAACGATGCGTTCGGTAGCAACAAACGGCAGAACAGAATTGCCGTTCCCTACCCCCATGAATTGCACAAAGACATACATCGATCCAAGTATGCTGAGAAGATCTTGCTTGTCGTTTCTTGAAAACGAAGAGTCATGTTTCAGCATCTTAGATGGTTTAAGTTTTACAAGCTCCTAATCTCAATGTTTGACAAGTACGAGAGACTAACTGGGTTGTATGAGGAACTTACATTTCCTTTCCTTTTTGCCAAAGGAGAGCGGCACAAAACAAGGAAGATGCGGTAATGAAAATCAGGCGCACCAGGTTGTATTTAGGGCTTCTCCAGTAGGTTAGATGTTGTTTCCATAAACATGTCTTGAACTGCTCCCATCTATTTTGCCGGAAGCCTGCAGAGAAACACATCTCTTTTGTCCCAGCCACTGGCAAACTTAGCTCTCTCACTAATTCTTTGTTCATCCTACAGTGGCCAAAAATATTTAATTAGCAGACATCATTTTTTTCCCATAGCGAGTACGAGAAGCACCATTTATTTGCACATATGTCATTCTCTGGTCAATACTCCAAGTTAGCATCACATAAGAGACAGAAGCATTGAATTTTGCGACCTGTGCGCTTGATGAGCACTTAATGTGTGCTTCACATGCGCTTCACGTGCACTCTGAACATTTTACCCTTGTATGCTCACCTGCACTGATCAGATTCCTCATAAATGAAGCCAAAGTCTATACGAAGTTGAGATTCTATTGAAGGACTTGTGATTTCCAGCATCCACGTAGCTGGGTTGTAATTATCCTTGATTTTTGGCACTCCAGGGATACTCTGGACAAGGGGAAATGTAGGGATTCAGTGGTCAAGCTTTCTCAATCCTTTTTTTTTTTTTTTGCAGTGTAGAGTATAAGGCTATTCAGTAGGTTTCGTCAATTTTATATGTTTTTCTACCTTTAGGATATATCAGATTGGTTTGCAGCTCATCATAGAACCAATTCATACTTAATGACGTGCATATTTTGAGAAAGAAGTATCAATTGAATTGCTCACGCGTGAGATGTAACAATTACCTCAAAATATTCAATAAGCTTATTTGAACGCTCTCCAAGCTCTCCAGAGTATATCATTTGACCTCCTCTTTTCATCAGGATTAGCTGCAGAGTTCATCAAATGCGACATGCTTCAGTTGGGATCGTCACAGTTATTGATGTACTTTACAAACGCGTGAAGTGAGTAGTAATAGAATTTCATGCAGTGTGCACCAAAAAGCAGTCTTCTAACCATAATTTTATGGATAGCAGAATAGACTGTTACAGGAATGTATGCGTTAGCAAGTTACCTCGTCGAAAGCCTCAAATATGTCAATGCTTGGCTGGTGAATTGTACACACAATTGTCCTCCCTGTGCTAACAATATTCTTCACGACTCGCATTACAATGGCGGCTGCTCTAGCATCGAGACCAGAAGTAGGTTCGTCCATGAAGATGATTGATGGGTTAGAAACAAGCTCCACTGCTATAGTCAGCCGTTTACGCTGCTCGAATGATATACCGGTCACACCAGGAACACCAACTATGGCATCTTTTATGTCATCTAGCTCAATCATTTGAAGTACTGTAGCCACAAATTCCTGATCGACAACATATAATTCAGTTGCAATGCAGATTTAGCTACTAATTAGTGCAAAATGTTATTACTCAATATGTGATACGAGAGACCTAATATGGTTTCTCTCTACCCGCTGCATTTGATCAACATGAGAATATCTAGTGTGCAATCGATATGCTAAAATCTTTCCAGTTGGACACAAGATTTAGCCGTTTGTTGGCAACTATCCTAGGAAAACTGTCGGCAAGATTTATTAAACAATTAGCAAACAAAGTGACATTTGCATCTTAAAGCGTGATGTACAAACTACTTCCTGTTCTATCCGCCTGCCGAAATGCTTCATCTGTTTGCTCCAAGTTCAAGTCCTGCTCAAATATCGAGCAATAGGGTATCCATAATGGTCAGCATATTCTATCTAGATGAAAAAATCCTACCGCTCTTGTATTTTTGTCAATGTGAGCCGGCAATCTTAACCAAGCTGAGTATGCCACTGATTCCTCAATTGTAAGCTGTGGAGAATGTATGTCGATTTGCTCACAGTAGCCAGATATTCTGGCATATACAGCTTGAACTTTAGGATATCCTCCAACCTTTATGTCTCCTTCGATAAAACCGCCGGTTTTTCTTCCTGAAAGAACATCCATTAATGTTGTTTTCCCTGTGCCACTGACACCCATCAAAGCCGTTAGGACTCCAGGTCTGAAGGCTCCGGTAACATCTTGAAGAAGCTGTAGTCTCCTTTCTGGGAAACCTTGCTCTCTTGATTTCTGGAAGCATTTGAAATTCCATTATGCCAATCTTTTATTAATATGATATGCAAAACAAACACTTATTTTCAACAACTCAAATGCCTCACCTTGGTTGTTTCCACGAAGTACCGCACGTTTTCAAATGTTAGAGTTGTTGGTTCAAATGGTAAAACCATCTCTATACAATTTCAAAATTGCACTGGCGTCACAAGGCAATATTAACTGATTTAAAGCATCGACCAGTAGTCACAATGCGTGATATCAACCTTTCTTTTGCAGTTTTGCTGATTTTTTCAATAGATGATAATTGACTAACTCTTATGAAACTTCTAACCTCTAATTTTTGGCTCAGTGGTACTTTTGTTAGCCGCCTGTTCTCCTGGAGTGGGATGATTAATGTCTCTGTCTTTGTCCAGCTGGGAGAGCTTCTTACTGGAGACAACAGCTCGAGATCTGCTCGGAGCTGTGATTAGCCGATAAATACATGTTATTCAGTGAAATAGTGTTAACCGTCTGAGAGAATTCCTAGCCAGCATGTTCAATTACCTTTTGAAAAACTCAGAGCACAGGTAAACCCAACGTTGAAAACCATCCAAAATCCAATCAATGCCCCAACTGATATCCAGTAAAAGTGGTCACTATAATCTAGACCATGCTGTTTGAGCACTTGTTGCCCCAGAGTGCCGTTAAGAGATGAAACCTGCAGAGGATCGTTAAGCCTGTTAAATACTAGACGCCACCATTGTCATGGGAAATCCATTTGTGTGAGATTGGTTTGTCCTTCAGGATGTCACCTTTTGCCACCTTGAAGCGAGAAACTCATTCACTGAAACACCTATTTCGGCATATGACAATGGAGAGAACCAGAATCCCCACCTCAACCAACCAGGTAAAGAAGCTGCAGAGAGACGAGGCTGCTAAGTTCCTATCACTTTGCTAAAGTCCGTATAATTAGAATCGATAAAATTGAACTTACGTTTCGGGATGGCGAAGCCACCGAATAAAAACAAAACAAATAAAGAGAATAGACCGCAAATTGCTGCAACAGGCGGATTTCGAACCACAGAAGCTATCAATCGGAACATTGATATCGATACTTGATGCAATAGGAAGAGCAGGAAGAATTGATAAAAGAACCTGACAGTCATGAAAAAGTGAGTGGCTAAAAGTCATATCATCTCTCTGATATATTGAATTTCGGAATTACCTTTGTGGTTCAGGACTATAATTAACTCCATAATAGGTAATAGCTGTCCAAAGAAACGCATCAAGTAAAGAAAATGGGATTTTCAGTATGGCCGCTGGAATGGTATAAGCCCATGCAGGGTAGAAGAAATTATCTCGTTGCTTGTAAAAGACACCAAGTCTCGAAACAGTCATTGCCAGTTCCGGAAGACCATTAACCTTGAGCCGAATGAGAGCATAAAATAGGGAACCCATGAAAAGATCCGCATGCACCAAGTCGACTTTCATCCTTGTGTGCAAGAAGACGGTCACTGTAATAACTGCAACGACCACGAGCTGCAAAGAGTAACCACCAAATCAATGAATTTTGCGTGCATTTCTCATTAACCATGTATTGTGACTGCACATTCTGAGTCCAAATGGGCAATTACCTGTGCTGATTTGAAGACATGAACAAACCAGTTGCGCTTCATGAGGAGCCATTCTCTCAAAAGGCACGCTTTGAACAACTCCCACTTTTTTAACGAGTAAATTTCGAAAGATAAAGCACTTCTGTGCAGCTCAGTTTTCTTGAAAGGCCTGGCAAGTTCCTCGTCCAGTGTCTTTCCCATTAGATGCTCTTTAAACATTCGCGCAAACTTGCTAGGAGATATGAAATTATAGGTCCGGTCTTTGTGATGCCAGTATCGTGCCTGGTCCTTTTCGGAAACCACCTGCCAAGAATTCCCAAAAACAGCATATGTCAGCGCTATCCTTCCACAGTTCGAACAGTTCTTTATTAAGCAAGAGTGCATACTTCTTGGAGAAAGTCAGCAATGCCTTTTCTCAATGGGCACTTGAAACCACAGTGTTCAAAGAAGCTGAGGACATCCGTCCGAGGTCCATGGTACACTACATGTCCCTGTGCCATTAGAATTATGTCATCAAAGAGATCAAAAGTCTCAGGTGCTGGCTGAAGAAGCGAAACCAAAATTGTGGACTCTGTTATGTGCGCCAATTGTTGCAAGCATGTAATGATCTGAAAGGTAGTGGAGCTGTCCAAGCCTGTTGATATCTCATCCATAAATAGAACTCTCGCTGGACCAATTATCATTTCCCCTGGAAAAGAGAGCATCAAAATTGTAGTGAAGCCTAAATTTAACAGTGTGACGTAGAAACTTTTCCTTTAAGTTTCTCATCATTTGCTGCATGTTCATGTGAAACTAACCGGTCGTCAGCCTTCTCTTTTGACCACCAGAAATTCCTCTGTTCATCGCATCCCCAACAATTGTATCTGCGCAGATGTCGAGTCCAAGAACCTGAAAAGGCATAAAATCGCAGCAATTGTAGCAAAAGTAGAATTGTCCGTTGATTAGAAAAAAAAAACCTTCGTAACTTCTTCTCCCATTGGAAACATTACCTTCAAAATGTAGTCTGTTTGAAGTGTTCTTTTCATTCCTCCTATAGAAATTGCCTGCTCATGTAGTCATAACGTCATCAGAAGCCAGTATCGCCAGTCATTACTGTAATTAAAATATTGTAATGAATCCAACTTTGTGGAAAGATTAACCTTCATGTAAGTGTCTATGCTTGGCTCTGGATTAATTCCTGCTTGCTTCTCCCTTTTGCTAACTTCTTTCAACATGTCTTCAATGAAAAGCAGACATAAAGAGCATCAGCGATGACCACCGCAACTAATAGTAACTTCAAGGTTGGAGAACAAACTGGTACCTGCCCTTCCTCCTATGCCCTGACATCGTGCAGAGAAGTCGAGCGTCTCCCTCACGGTCATCTCGGAAATATGTGTATCATATTGGCTTATATAGGCTGAAGTCTTCTGAGGAACAAACTCATTCAGCTTGTAGCCATTGTAGGAAATTTCGCCCTTGACCTTCATCATACATCGTTGGTCAATTCCGCTGATCTTACACGTATGCATGATTATTTGCATCCAAATATAGTTCAAGTATAGAACCTATTCCTGTCAGCATGGAAAATCTACAGCAGACAGAACACCAAAAAGGTAATACCTTGAGGGATTTCTCTGATTTGCCTGCTAATGCCTGTAATAAGGTGGTCTTTCCGCATTCTGGTGGACCTAACAAGAGCGTCATCCTGTAACAATTTCGAGAGAAAAGAATTACGCTGCATAGTAACGTCATATACGTCAACTTGTGTCTCTAAATTAGTGCATGCGCTAAGCTCTAATACTAACCTCGCAGGCTTAAGGACGCCGCTAACGTTCTTGAGAATTCTTATCTTGTTCCCCTGATACTTGCAGCCAACCTTATTTGTTGGAGCCTGCTTCAGAGAGAAAAAAAAAAAAAAGTTCTTGCTTCCCACGTTTATGTCCTATGACTTTTACCAGAACGGTTTGCAATAGCTTGATAGAATAGAGAAGCAGATGCGTGAGCTAATAAGTTGGTTACCAAATCAGCCAAGTAAAGATAACAAAAATCAAGTTAAAAAGAGTCATATTAATTAGTCGTAAAACTCCTAAGATTGTAAAGCGGGTCCAATTAGGATTGCGTTCAGTAACATTTCTATTCTCGGAGTAATTTTTTTTCAACGGTAATTCTTTTCTATTTTTATTTCCTTGAACAGTTTCAGAGTAAAACAACGCATTTGGTAATTGTACAAAATTTCTATTTCTAGAATAAAAAAAGAATAAGTACATGTTTAATACAACCGATAGGTTCTTTTGTGATGTAGAATTTCTTTCAATTTTTTTAATAATTTTTTTCCTGTCTTCTTTTTCCTCCTCTAGCTCAAATGGCGGCAGCAACTGGCTAGCGGGCAGCAAGTCTCCATTGACCAATCAAAAGAAGAAGAAAAAACCAAAAAAGAAAAAAAAGAAAATGACTTATTTCTAAAAATTGTTCCTGAAAATAAGAAACTATTTTATTATTTCTTATTTATATTTCAAATCTATTTCTTAACCACTTTTTTATTACTAGGAATAGAAAATTAATTAATGTTACCAAATCGATTTCTTCTTTTTTCTATTCTAGGAAACAAAAAAACTGAAAAATTGAAATGTTGCCAAACTCTAGATTTCTCATTAGTTTCCTTAGGAATTTGTTTTCCAAAAATCAGTAATTAATTTTCTACATAAAGCAACAGTGCAACACGTATGTCGCACCCCATCGATTTATGACAAGTGAAAGATTTGGAATTAGATGTTTTTAATGTATGCCCCCATTGAGACATGGATGATTTGAAACTGCCAATTTTCTAACAGGAGGATCCATTTGCATCACGTGGCCAGTTTGCTGTCATTCTCTAATGTCCCAGGAGCCTATGTTAGCCAAACATAGTATCTACAACAGATAACTTGTTCTTTGACTTCAATTGTGTCGTCCTCGACAAAACTTTAGGACACGTAAAAGCTTGGAGAAGGGAGGAGAAGATGGAGAAGAAAATCTCACGTAGAAAATGGCTTTGAGAGCGCTCCAAAGAGTTGGGACAGATTCCCCAAGAACGGCTTTGCCGTCTGCTTCTATGCACAGATCCCGATATTTCACTTCCGCGGTCGGTAATTCAAGACCCACCCTGAGAATTTAATATCATATTAGCTGTACTTTGGCATATAAAATAATCGAAGTTGTCCGCCTTTTACAAGAACTGGGAGGTTTGGACAGGAATAAAGAAATATAAAATGCCTGCCTCTGCACTCGCTCCCGGAGCTTCTGGAGGAGCCGGAGATTGTCTTCTTCGACCGCCTTCAACAGGCCGTCCACGAACACCCGCCTCTCCGAGTCCCCGAGCTTCGCCACGTCCACCACCTTGCGGCCAAGCACTGCCGCCCTCAGCCGCTGGTACGTCGGCAGCCTCTCGATCGCTGCCCACTGCAGCTCCAGCTCGTCATCCTCCTGATAGCGGCCCTCCTCGCCGAACGATGACGGCGTCTGGTCCTCCGAACAAGCGACGCCCGTGAAGCTGCTCGGGGCGAGGCAGTGCAGCGATGAGGAGAAGCGCTGGCTTCGTCCTTGCTCCATCTGGGCGAGCTCGATCCGCATGGACGAGGCTGGCTCATCGCTTGTCATGAACGGCTGCGCCATTTCAATTAGTTTAGCTCTTTTTCGAGCAAATGCAAGCAAACGCTTTTCATATATAGTGAGAGGCGCATGCCGCATGAACAGATCAAAATACAATCACATTCCTAAATTCCAGCAAGGTGCCAATTAGTGCATTACGAAGTTTCATGCTCTACACATGAAACAGTAAAAAAGTAATATCGGTTGTCTATCTTCGTGGGCAGATTAATTGAATTGACTTGAATCATTCTAAATCAATGCAAGTCATTTTAAAATAACAAAGTGAGCATCAATATAGGCTCGTTTTCTTTGAAAAAGGTGGTGTGCCCAATTATTATTATCATTATTATTATTATTATTATTATTATTATTATTATTATTATTATTATTATTATTATTATTATTATTATTATTAAACTGACACAAAGGAGATAGAAGAGAAAAAGACAAAACCGGAGATGAACAAAGCGGAAGGAAGCTTGATTTCACTATTCCCGTGCTTTTTGTGAATATGTTAGATACCTGTGACTCGATTGGTGAAATAGTATCTCTCTCCAAAAAAGCGTATTTTTTTTTACCGCCGCACAAAGAAAATATTTTGTTGCGAATGAACAAGATATTGAGGAATTGTCCATATGTAAAATCAGAATTATTGATACGGGCCCTTTCCACATAAAAGGGGAATCTTTTGTTACAATAGAAGCAGAAGTGATGTGGAGAAACCCATTTTGATAGAATTATACCAAATCCTAAATTATTCATAATCAATGGTGAGAAAAATCGATTATGTTATCTTTCGCCTATTTGCTTAGATATACAATAATGCAACTCTATCATGTTGTTCCTACTATCCTACCAATTCAAAAATTCACATAGCATTGTCAGTTTGCTTTTCCAACGTTGAATTTTAACATGAGCTTTTAGCAATAGTTTGAAGAAATTCCTAGATTACTAGACACTTTTGAATATTCATTTACATGGGACAAATCATGCGAGCATTGTAGATCTAACATAAATGCCATCTTCCATTAACAACAAAAAACCCTCTGTGAAGCATAATCTGCCTTGACAATTAGTGTCAAGGCACCAAACATGCCGGGAGCGTCGACAATGATGACGGTTGGATTCCATCCAAGTTTGACTTGGAACCTATCTGTCTAAATAAATTTCTTATTATTTAGAATCTAGAATCTATGTGAGATTTGGAATCTACTTTATCGCAAGTTCCAAGGTCATCTAGATGCCGGCCAATTTCTTTTTCATCTTGTGTGTTTCCTTATTGCAAGCTCTAATTGACAAACAAAATCATAAGAGGGTCCATAGAATTAATTTACTTAAATATGAAGGAAGAAAATATAAATTAGATACTGAAATATAAATAATTACAAGTAGAAAAATATAATCACTTACTAAAAAGATGGCGTTAATGTCATCATATAGATCTATTAAATTTCAAAGATGAAAAAACACTTGAAACCTTGGTTTTTCAACTAATAATGAAATCATTGTGCAATGAAACAGCTTCTCATTCCTTTCGCAAAAATCAAATTGCTCTAAAAATGACTCTCCAATGACCTAAAATTTGACAACAATGAATTATGCTTCTCAAATTTATAGATATAAACTAAAATTCAACGATAATGAATACCTCTTCTTTGCAATCAAAGAAGCAAAGAGTAAGAACCTTTCTACACAAACTTATTCGATTACAAAATCCTACAATAATCGGAAATTCAAAGTATACAAGAAAATCTTTTTTTTAATTATTATGTTTTTTTTTATTTGGGAACGATATTCACGTAATTTTTTTTTATTTTTCTGGAGAATAATATCAATTATTTAAAAGGTTACAACCAATTGCTTCATACATTTCTTATCGTTTGAATATTATTGCTTTTATTTTTTTCTTTAATTAAGACTAAGAAAATTTCCATCATGTCTTCTTGCTTAAGTAACAATTATTTTTATGAAGGAGGATATCAGCATGTGGACGCTGGGATCACTGATGACGCCTTGCCTCCTCCATGAACTGAAACTACCTTACAAAATCCTACGATAACCGGAAGTCAAAGGATACAAGACAATTTTTTTTTTTTATCGGAGAATAATATCTATTATTTAAAAGGTTACAACCGATTGCTTCATACATTTCTTATTGTTTAAATATCATCGCTTTTATTTATTTCTTTAAATAAGACTAAGAAAATTTCCATCGTGTCTCCTTGCTTAAGCAAATAATTATTTTTATGAAGGAGGATACCAGCATGTGGAAGCTGGGACCAATGATCACGCCTTGCCTTCTCCATGAAATGAAACTACCCCGGAGAAGGTTGTATCCGGCAAGATTGATGAGCGTAGCACATGATACCATTGAGGAATCCAACTAGAAAACCGCAGTGTCCACGTCAAGAACATGTGCTGCAACAATCGCACGTTGGATCTGCTTCTCTATGAAATGAAACTACTAGACAAGCTTGTACCCGGCAAGATTGATTAGTGATGATACAATTCAAGAAGATGTACTGCAACAATTGCACTTTGGATCTGCTTCTCCGATCATGCTTGAACAGATCATTATCGTTGAAAATCTTGCAAGAAAAGATAAGAATCGTCAACAGAACAAAGAAATTTCCATAAATATAATCGAGAAAACAGATATTATTGGATTTGCTTCGGAAAATTACTCACAGTCCAATATACTTCCATAAGTTTACTGAAAGATTTCATGCTTTTAAAAATGGATGCATTATTCTTCTTCTGGTGCTAGCAAGCCTCGTTGCCATGCGTGCTAGTCAATTTAGATCGCCGAAATTCGATTTTTTGCGCACAAGATGATTTTTTATACCGTGGACGAAAAAAATACAGTGTCTGGTCAATGATGTCGGTCTGAAAACGCAACAGAATTGGCGTCGCAGAAACTGGAAAAGCCGTGGCTCTCGTGGAGTAATTTATCCATTAAATAACATCGTTTCTGGTAATAATCTATATAATTCTTAAATGCTTGCCCAATTTTTTATTTAATCACCATCTCCAAGGATCATATCTTCCTTTACGCATGCGATACACCACTGGCCTGCTCTTTTTTTTTTTTTTTTTTTTTTTGGCCGGTGCCACTGGCCTTCTCTGCACCTACCTTGAATCGATTATAAATAATAGTCTCTTTTTTTTTTTTTTTTCTAAATAATTTGCTAATCATCCCATCTTGGTCCATGCATTGCGCTTAACCCATCAAAATCATTCAACCGCTTTAATATCCTATCTGATTGCAAACTCCCGCTACTAAAATTCGATAATTTTTTTGGGAAAATAAAATAAAAAGAAAAGGGAAGGGAAGCAGGCTTGCTTTTGACGTATATCTAAAGTTTAAAAAGTCTGCAAATCACAATCATTAGAAATGGAAGCCGAAAAATTAGGGAAAGTATCTTCGCCGAACAAGTATGAAAGTAAAGATGCTTGATGTAGGGGACAGATTGTATTCGGCTTGGAATTTTTCAAATCGTTTCATTGTCTGTTTTTATGAGATTCTATACCCCCATATTCCCTCTATATCAGAAGACAAAAATAAATAGGGAATTAATGGATCTCATGGTGGTGAAGGTAAACACCACGTTAGGAGTTTTGGCTCCTGGCTACCGTTAGGTAGGTAGGTATAGTAGCCTCTCGCACGAGTGAGGGTGGGTGAAAGTCACACTACAGAACTAGCATGCCTTACGGCACATCACTGAACTGACAGGTTAGTCTTGTACCCCCGGTTTCATAGTCTGTTTTTATGAGATTCTATTACATTTATTGAATCGACTTCACATTGATGTTGACTTGATCCTAGACTAACTAATATTCTAATCAGTTTAGGTCTTGTTTGAATGACAGCACCAACGTAGGCTCATTTTTTTTTTTTTTTTTTTGAAAGTGACTACTATCGACTATTTTAAAATCTTTAAATATTAGACACATGCCTGATTTAACATATAAATATTCTATTATATGGAATTCAAATAAGAAGCAAGGCAAAGCTTGACGAGTTAGCCAGATACATAAAATTATTTGTACTTGATGGAGGGGGACCATCGGTCGTGTTTCATGCTTAGTCATCCATTAGATATTCATTAATGCGATTCTAGATTCTATCTCATTGGGTCCCTAGTTTCACACCAATTCAAAAGTTCGTGTTGCAACAATAGTTTGCTTTTCCGATGCTGAATTTTTATGTAAGGTTTTAGCAACAGAACTTGAAGAAAAGAGTAGGATTAAGAACTTCAAAATATTCGTTTGCAATCGACAAATCATGTGAGTGTTGTATACTCAAGGCTCATTTTTTGTTTGTAAAATTATCCTTACACATTCCTGATTGAACGAATGACTTGGGTGTCTAGAGTTAACTTTGGAACCTGATTTTTGCACATATCAACCAGCTAATATGAATATGTGAATTATCTTTTTGTTGAAATTTAATTGAATAGATCCAAAGTAGAAGACACACAAGAGAATTGCTGCTGTAACTCTCCTTACTTTATTCATCAGAACATAAGCCTATTAAATAGGCAGAACATCCAAACCACTTAACAAAAAAAATAGCTACAGAATAGCAACAACAAAGACCCACTAACATACCCCACTAACCAGAACATGTGTAGAAATAAACTCCTAAAAACAAGCCACTTCCTATTGACTAGGACTCCATTATTACATTATTGAAGACACCTAAAAATTAAAAGCACGTAAAAACTGAAAGTTAACTACTTCAACACCCTCCCTTAAACTGAAGTTGCGGACAATCGTTTAAAGGAATAAAACAAGCCCTCCCTTAATCTAGAGCGTCCAACGAACAAACACCAAGAAGCTTTCTCAGCTTCTGAAATGTAGACAATTTGAGAGGCTTGGTGAATAAATCAGCAAGTTGATCTTCACTTTTGCAGAAAACAAGATCTATCACTTTATCTTTTGTGAGATCCCTCACGAAATGACACTTCACATCTATGTGTTTGCTCCTTCCATGTAGAACCGGATTCTTTGAAGGTATAATGGCTGAGTTGTTGTCACAATAGATTGTTGTTGCTTCTTGTTGTTTAAATTGAAGTTCTCCAAGAATCTTCCTTAACCAAATAGCTTGACAAGCACTTGAAGTGGTAGCTACAAACTTAGCTTCAGTTGTTGATAGAGTAACAATTCGCTGCTTCTTTGAAGACCATGAGACAACCATTGAACCAAGCATAAACACGTAGCTAGAAGTGCTTTTTCGATCATCCATATTTCCAGTAAAATTTTTACCGTCATTGAAGCCAAACAAATCTGATTGTTCTCCTTTTTTTTTTGTAAAGCAACCCACAAGTTGCAGTCCCTTGCAAGTAGTGGAAAATTCGCTTTGCAGCTTGCAAGTGTATTTCTACTAGGTATTCCATAAACCTATTTATGAGGCTCACACCATGCATGATATCTGACATTGATGCTACACATACATTAGACCTCCAACAATTTGCTTGTAAAGCATGCTATTCACCTTTTTTTTTTCCATCAGAATCTTTCAATAGCTTCAATCCAACCTCAGTTGGTGTGGTCACAGAGTTGCAGTTCTTCATTTGAAATCTGTCTAAAATCTCCTGAACATATCCCTTTTGGGAAATAAAGATTCCAGCTGTAGATTGGATTACTTCTATGCTCAGAAAATAATGCATCAATCTAAGATCAGTCATCTCAAATTCATCTATCATAGACTTCTTAAATGTGTTGATCAAGACACTAGTATTCCCTTTGAAGATAAGATCATTCACATACAAACATACCAGAAGCAATTTTCCATCATCACCAACTTTAATAAATAATGTATGCTCATATGGACATTTTCTAAATCCTTTCTTCAAAAAATAGGCATCGATGTGACTATACCCAGCTCGGGGGGCTTGTTTTAACCCATATAGTGCCTTTTTCAATCTATAAACTTTATGCTCACTACCATGCTTCACATAACCAAAAGGTTGATCAACAAATACCTTTTTTTAAAGGTCACCAAGCAAGAATGCTGACTTCACATCCAACTGGAAGATAGGCCATGAATTACATCTTTGCTAATGCAATCACCAATTTGATTGTGTCAAGTTTTTTGTTGGAAATTTCCTATAATATGGGCTTACATTAATTAATTGATTTTCTATTTTAAATAATCGGATTAATGGATATTCCAATTTTTGTTGAACCCTGAAGTGATTTGTTTGAATTGGGTATTGTAATCTATTGATAACGGGCCTAGTTGAGTAGCAAAGTGTAGGCAATTGTGTTTAACTGAAGCCCGTAATAGGAAGGGCCCAGTTGACACGCTATTGATTAGGATTTGCTAGGTCCCCTCTCTAGCCTATAAAAGGGTAGGTTATACTTATCGGCTGCTTTAATCCCATTGAAAGCTGTTATATCGAAATAGGTCATAGAGCGAAAGATCTGGCATTCCAATAGATCACTGATTATCAGATTGATCTATTTTTCTTCAAGTGAAGCAATGGCTCAAATAGGTATGCTTTAATTCCGCTGTGTTTATTGATCTCGGTGTTTTACAATCATATATGGATTCGTTGGTTCTTGATTGATTAGTTGTATATGTGAATAAATTTTCTACATGTGGTATCGGAGCTGGTCATATATGATTGTAAAACCTAATTTTTTCTTTTTATAAACAAAATTCGAAATTTTCCTTTTTGAGCTGAATATGGGCGTTATTTTTTCATGTGGATTTTTTTTTTTTTGCTCAATTGATCTTGAAACCTTAGGCTTTTGTTCTACATGTCGAGATCTTTCCAACCATATATAATTTGTATGATTTTGTTGAGAATTGAGTGAGAATTTGAAATTTGAAATTCTAGGGTTTATACATCGAAAAAGTTCTAGCATTTTAAGTTACATTCTAGCGTTAGCTTCGTTGTCATTTGAACTATGAACTGTCGATCAACGCGCGCTCTTTTGCTCGTTTGTCTCTGATTTGAACGTGCACTCTTTCGCTTGTGCGTCTCTGATTTCACAATTGATTTGCTCCTCTCGGGGGTTTTGTTCTGTTGCTGTGGCGAGTTCGCTGCCGCTAGTCAACGCCGAATTCGTTTGCGATGAGGAGGATGGGGGGGTTTGTGAAGATTTGTATTTTTGTGGTGGTAGGCGGCTGCGAAATTCATTCACCGCGATCGTGTTGCGGGGATAGGTTGGCAAAGGATCAGTTCGCGTTCACCGTTTGGGTGCGTCTGGTTGGGAGGTGCGGTGTTGATGGGAGTTGCTGTGTTGGATGATGGTTAATAGCTTTTTCGTAAGAAAATATTTATTTATTTATTTTTTTTAGCATGAGCGAGACCAATTTTTGGGTTGCCCTTTAATTCCGTCTTTATGATTTACCAGGGTAATGTGTTGATGTTGCGTCGGTGACCTGATAACCTTTTTAATATTGTTCCTGTTGTTTTGAGTGTGTATACTGATTATGTTTGGTTATTTCATTCTTTGTTCACGATAGAAGATCATGCTACAATATACCGTAAGATGAAAGGCTATCGGATTGTAGTGTCGGGAGTCTAGCGTGAGCGTTTTCTTCATGAAAACATGCTTCTTGCTTGCCTCTTTGTCTGTATAATACTAGTAAGGGAAAAGAGGAAAACGTCATGTTGGGAGATGCTTTTATCTATAAATGGTCTTAGTTGAGCTGTTTTTCGTCTATTACATAAGTTTTTTTCTACTCTCTAGGGAAGCAATTAGCTAAAGGAAAGAATAAAACTTTGGTTGTTAAAGAGTTTCGCTGATGTCTATGCAACACAACTTGAACAATATTGGGAATTTATTGCCCTCGTCCTGGTAGTTTGAAAATATGATTATAATAAATGCAATTTTTGGCAAGGTTTTCACAAAAGATAGATCAAGTTAGCTATACCCCATATCAAGAGTTGAACTCGGTGAGGTACAGCTGGGGTATCTAAAAGTTAGAGAATGATCTTGAATTTGCATTGGGTACGTGTTATGCGGGATCATCAGCTGTGGGAGTGATTTTTGTATCGTTGGTTGGTTGTTGATGTCTCTCTTCTGTCCTTAGTGCTGAGTGACGTGCTTTTGTTTTGATTATTTATATGTTACTAATTTTGAGAAATATGGCACTGTTCTTGCTTCCCGTCGCCCATTGTCGGAGAGCTTAGCATATGGGTAATTTGGATCTTGGGTAGTTTTACTCGAACCTTTAACTTCTCTCAACTTGACTCAAATCATTTTTCTTGGAGAACTATTACTAATTGGTAAAGATAGAGCGTTGATAGCTTTTGTAATTAGAAAAGCAAGTGCAAGGAAGAGAGTTCCTATTGTTTTCTCGGGAATCCTTGTACATGAAACGTTTGTTATTCCACTAATTAGCATGGAAAATTGTGAACTCGAGCATGCAAATGTCCTAGTAGACATGAGTGCTCCACCATGGCTAGTCTAGGACGTCTACTCCTAGTTAAATTAGCCGAGTTTGTTTCCTGGCACAAATAATGTTTTTTGCCTACATGGATTCTTCATCTTTCCTGCACAAATTCGAGAAAGGGTTAATGGACTAGACTGACTGGTGGAGGACTGATTGATGAGATACAATAAAACAAAGAGTGCTGCCGTTCCAATTAACATGTGGAGGTACTTAGTTTTTTTTTTTTTGGCATGGTGGAGGTACTTAGTTAAGTGCTTATGTTTTAGCTTGTGGGAGAAGTTTTCTCCCATCATGGGGCTGGTGCTATTAACCTAGCGAAAGTGGTCCAAATTTGAGGAAACAATCATTTGGACCTTAAATGTTTTTGGAAAGTTTACATTTGGATTTGACGGACGAAAGAGTGCTTGATGAGGGACCCATCATGGGTTTCCGTTGGCGAATCGTGGCCCTCTATTTTGCTTCTGCTGGACTAGATCTGCGAAACATAGATGGTCTTGGTGTGTTTTGGGTGGTCTTGGTGTGTTTTGGGCTAAATTCATGGGATTGATCCTCATTGTGCAGTAGCTTTTGCTTTGACTAAAGGGCGCGTGAACAATTTGTTGGAGAAATCTATCCAGAATATATTTTGAAGCCGACAAAACGTTTCTATCAATCTAGTCGGATATTTGCAAGCCTTCCTTCGTTTAGAGTCCGAAGACTTTCAAGATCACCGACTCGACTCAAGACTCAAGACTCAAGACTATTCTCATTGACGTTCTTCTAATCCAAAGTGACGAAGGAATTCCCGAGCCGAAGTATTTGGTTGAAGATTTATTCCTATCCTCGGAGAAGATCTCTTGGCTGGATAATTCTAACGGATTCATTCATTCGCTATCAAGATCGTTTGAAGATCCGATGATCGACGAAGTATTCTTGGAAGGTTCTATTCTTAGAAACCAAGATCCTGATTGTATGGGCGAACAGGATTGATGGGCTATCGTCAAGTTCCTTTAATAGCTCGAATGATCTTCTTGATTGATTCCGTCCAACGGGTAGATTGGAGGAATTCCTTTGGAAAGTGCCAACGGGTATGATGGCATAAAGGAGTATAAAAGGAAGTCGTTCTAGCTGTTTTAGTAGATGATCGATAGAAAAATTTCGAGTCCAAGCACTTGATTATTAGTCGATTCATTTTGAGCGAAATCGTACACACGAGAGTGTCTATACTTAGTGATACCTTGAGCGAGTGTGGGAGATCATCTACACCGAGAATTCAAGGGAGAACATCGCTGTAACATCTCTTTGTTCATAGTGGAATCCAGCCAATAGGCTGTCAGTGCAGAAGAGTGGACGTAGGCTTGAAATAAGCCGAACCACTATAATCCGCTTGTTCAATTCTCTCTTCTCTTAGTCTTACCTTGATTATTGTTTGTCTCATATTTATTAATTGTCTAGTATTGAGCAATTATCGAGAAAAATATCGCATATACCTATTCACCCCTCTCTAGGTACTTAATCTAGCCATATCAATTGGTATCAGAGCCTGTGTACTCATTTTATTTGAAGTGTTTTACTTCAGAGTAAAAGATCCATGGCTAGTATGCTAGCACCGTGGCTGGTGAAGGTCGAGCAATACCAGACCACCCTACTTTGATGGAAATGATTACAACATCTGGAAAAACAAGATGAAAGCCTTCCTACGATCAAAAGATCCTCTGGAATGGGACGTTGTAGAAAGAGGAATTACTCCTACAGCTGCATCAGTCTCAGAACGAGGAAAAGAAACTGTTGAGACCAGCGGAATGACTCAGGAAGAGATTATCAAGAGACAAGCACTCGATGCAAAAGCAATTTACTCTTTATATTGTGCTTTATCTCCTACTGAATATAATAGAATATCTTCTTGTGTTACAGCAAAAGAAGTTTGGGATAGATTGCACATCACCTATGAAGGAACAGATCGAGTGAAGGAGACTAGAATTAACATTCTCCTCCGTCAATATGAAGCCTTCAAAATGAAACCAGGAGAATCAATAACTGACATGTTTAGCCGTTTTACAGATATTGTCAATGGTCTTGAGAATCAATGACAGAAAATTTCTGATCCCATGAAGGTAAACAAGCTACTACGTGGACTCTCCAAGGATTGGAATCATATAAAGACTTCAATCAGAGAGACGCAAAGAATTATGCCACTATCTCGACGAGCCGATTGGAACTCTTCGCTTTTATGAAGTGGAACGAATCAATAAAGACGAAGATCCAAAAGGTAAGAAATCCATTGCATTAAAATCAATTGATGATTCTGATGATACTGATTCAAAGATGACATGGATGATGAGGAGCTTGCTCTCATGATAAGAAGATTCGAAAAACCGAATAGAAAAGGAAGAAGGTTCAACTCAAGGAAACAAAGTTTTCAAAGACAAAGAGACTAAGTCTCGTTGATGATGAGGAACCAAACAAAGATGTAGTTTGCTTCGAATGTAAGAAAAAGGGACATATCAGACCCAATTATCCTCTTCTGAAGAAGAAAAGAGGAAAAGCTGAAAAGTTTCGAAAAGCTCTCAAAGCCGAAACCTGGAGTGATACAGAGTGTGAAGAAAGTGATAATGAATATGCCAATCTATGTCTGATGGCACATTCAGACTTAGACTCAAACTTTGGATCAGACTCAGACAGTGAATTTGAGGTAAGTGATTTTAAAATACCTGTCAAAGTCTCTAAATACATTGATGAATTATGTTTTAGTCTTAAGACTTCTCTCAAAAGAATTTCCGAACTTAAAAAGGAAAACTCAGCTCTAAAACAAAAGGAAATTGTTTTAGAAGAAAATGTCAAAAGTTTAGACTTAAATGTCTCCTCTTAAAGAAAATAAAGAAAATCTTTTGAAAGAAAATTCTCTTTTAAAAACTGACTTATCGAATATTTCAAAGAAATTTTCTATAGGGTCCGAAAAACTTGAAAAAATTCTTTCAGCTCAAAGACCTTACTTCAATAAGTCAGGCCTAGGCATGACAATAGAAACTATTCCCTTAATTGATTTTCCTAAGGTAAAAGAAAGAATTAAGAAAAGACCCCGAGAGAGGCTTATAAAAATCATTTTAAGAAAGTTTTTGTAAAGTCTCGTAGGCCGAAATGCCCTCAGTGTTCAAAGTGCAAAAGTCCGGATCACTTTGAAAAAGAATGTCCTATGATTTGGAAACCTATTAAGAAAGTATGGGCTGATACTGTTTATTCTACTAACACTAAAGGACCCAAGAAAATTTGGGTACCAAAGAAAACTTGAGATTTTCTTTTAAATGCAGGTCTCCGTCAAGAAAAAGGTAAAGTGGTATCTTGACAGCGGATGTTCAAGACACATGACAGGAGACTCAAACTGCTTCATAAAGCTTGTGCAAGTAAATGGTGGAAAAGTTTCATTTGGAGGAAACAGCAAAGGAAGTATTGTGGGATTTGGAACTATGAAAATTGGAAATCTCACCATAAGTAATGTTTCCTTAGTGGAAGGACTCAATTACAATCTTCTCAAAGATTAGCCAATTGTGCGACACTTGGTTTTAAGATCTTCTTTCAAGAAGGAACATGTTCGGAACCAAGAAAGACTCTACTCGATCTTTCATGGGACGAAGACATTGAAATATCTATCTTCCGGATGTGAAACTAGATGAATCGCAATGCCTAATCTCAATACAAGACGAAGCAAGCTTATGGCACGAAAGCTTGGTCATGTTAACATGAAGCGATTAGCCAAAATTTCATCAAAACAGCTTGTTCGAGGTCTTCCCAAATTACAATACCAAAAGTCTAATCCATGCACTCCATGTATTCTGGGAAAACAAGTAAGAAATTCATTTAAACCAATAAATCATGTCTCTACTAATCATGTATTACAGTTGTTGCATATGGATCTCTTCGGACCAACCAGAACTCAGAGTATTGGAGGTAATAAATATTGCCTAGTAATTGTGGACGACTATTCCCGCTTTACTTGGGTATATTTCCTTGCAAGTAAGTCCGAATCCTTTTCGTATTTTGAAAAATTTGCTAAAAAGGTTCAAAATGAAAAAGGATGTGTTATCTCAAGAATAAAGACAGATCATGGAGGTGAATTTGAAAATCAAAATTTTACAAAATTTTGTGATGAATCTGGATTTAAGCATGTGTTCTCTTCTCCATACACTCCTCAAAGAAAATGGAGTTGTGGAAAGGAAGAATAGATCTCTTCAAGAAATGGCTAGAACTCTTTTAATTGAAAGTAAGATTTCTTCACGATTTTGGGCTGAAGTCTGTTTCAACAAAGATGCTATATAATCAATAGTCTTTTTAAGACATTCTCTTGAGAAAACCCCTTATGAGTTATTCAAAGGTAAGAAGCCTATTGTTTCATACTTTCATGTGTTCGGTTGCAAATGCTTTATATTGAAAAATGCTAAAGATCAAATTGGTAAGTTTGAAGAAAGATCGATGAAGGCATCTTCCTTGGATATTCTTCATCAAGCAAAGCCTACGAGTCTACAACAAGAAGAGTCGATGGGCCTGTGGAGGAGTCAATGAATGTCAAATTTCAAGACTCTATGTTAGACGAATCCGGTCGACTCATCATGAAGAATCGAACCCGCTTCGAGACCCTCCAAAGTCTACAACTCAAGAAGCATCTCGGACTACTGGAAGACCAAATCAAGATGATCGTGAAAATTCAAATAAAGAAAGAGATCATCAAACTGACAAATCAACCAGTAACTGGAAGCATAAATCCAGCCATCCTAAGGATCTTATCATTGGCAACATCAATGAAGGAATTCGCACCAGATCTAAAAGGCATGAAGAGTCTAGTGCTGTGGCTCTCATCTCTGAAATTGAACCAAAAAGCATAGAAGAAGTTTTATCTGATGAAAGTTGGATTGAAGCTATGCAAGAAGAGCTCAGACAGTTCAACATTAATGATGTCTGGGAATTGACATCTAAACCAAGAGGTAAAACTGTTATTGGAGCCAAATGGGTGTTCAGGAACAAGATGAATGAGAAAGGAAAAGTCGTACGAAATAAAGCAAGACTTGTGGCCAAAGGATATACGCAAGAAGAAGGAATAGACTATGATGAGACCTATGCTCCAGTAGCAAGGTTAGAAGCTATTCGATTATTACTTGCGTTTGCTTGTTACAAAAATTTCAGGTTATTCCAAATGGACGTCAAAAGCGCCTTCCTAAATGGATTTATCCATGAGGAAGTCTATGTGGAACAACCACCGGGGTTTGAAGACCCAAAGAAGCCGGACTCGCCTTTAGACCGAAAAGGCCTTGTATGGTTTAAAGCAAGCACCTCGAGCGTGGTACGACATGCTAAGTAAGTTCTTAATAAAGAATGGTTTTGTCAAAGGTAAAGTAGATACTACTTTATTTATCAAAAAGGAAAACAAAAGTTTTTTACTTGTTCAAATATATGTGGATGATATTATATTTGGATCCTCTAATGAAAATCTGTGCAAGAAATTTTCTAAGTCTATGCAGGATGAGTTTGAAATGAGTATGATGGGAGAGTTAACATTCTTTCTTGGACCTCAAATAAAACAATTGAAGGAAGGAACCTTTATTTATTAAGAAAAATATGCTAATGATCTTGTCAAGAGGTTTGGATTGGAAAAGTGCAAAAAGACCGACATACCAATGTCAAGTTCGATGAAGATAGATAAAGATGAAGAAGGAAAGAAAGTTGATCAAAAGCTGTACATGAGCATCATTGGTTCACTTCTCTATCTTACTTTTCTTCTAGACTCGACATCTTGTTGAGTGTTTGCATATGTGCTAGGTTTCAATCGGATCCAAGAGAATCTCATCTCGGTCTGCGAAATGTATTATTAAATACGTTGCTTCATCTTCGAGCTTCGGTCTTTGGTATCCTAAGAAGGGAGACTTTAGTCTTCCAGGATATTCGAGACGCGAGATCTGGTCGGTTGCGAGTCGATAGAAAGAGCACTTCCGGAACTTGCCGCTTGCTTGGAAGGGGACAGATGTGTCTTGGTTTTCAAGAAAACAAAGTACCGTGGCTCTCTCAACAACGAAGCGAGAATATGTAGCTCTTGGAAGTTGCTGTTCGCAAATTCGTGGGATTAAACAACAGCTACAAGACTTTGGAATAGAAGACTCAAGCACGAGAGATCGATGTGACAACACCAAATAAATCAATCTAACCAAAAATCCAATTCTTCACTCAAGAGCGAAGCATATAGAGATTCGACATCATTTCATCGAGAGATCATGTTCAAAATGGAGAAATCTCGATTCGGTTTGTTGATTCAAAAGCCAACTAGCGGATATATTCACAAAGCCTTTGGAGAAAAATCAATTCGATTTTATCCGTACCGACTCAACATTTTGAAGCTTGAGGAAGTTAAAGTCTAGAGACTATCCAACCCTCAGACTTAGACGTTCATGGCTATCAACTGTAAGTTGTTATATTCAATCTCGAAAAGGTACGATTATCAGTTCAGTTAATTTATAATTTCCGTGATAAATGGAATCGTGTCTTTTCAAAAAGATTAACTTAAAATTGGCAGTTATCAATTTCAAAAAGATACGACTGTTCACTTTCCTTGTGCCGATTGGTTATATATATATATATATATATACGTTTTCTCGACTAAACTTCAAAACCCTAAAAAAACATTCTCCTCCCAATCCTGTCTTCACCTCATGTTCGTATTCGAGAAAGTAGTCAACTTTTCTTGGGAAAGCGAGAGAAAGAATCTTTCATCGACAAAGAAAGATGTCTTCTTCAAAAAAGTCATCAAGAATCGCGAACAGGGGACCACAGAGAATGGGAAAGGGACCTACTCATTTCGATCTCACCGAGGAGGAAGATTTACCGAGTCGGCGACGATGAGCCCGATTCACTCTCCTCCACGTCAATCTTCACCATCTACCCCACAAGGTGTGGGTCATCATCAGGAGGAAGAAATAATCGAGGATGCCGACCCTGTAAGAGTCCAAAAACCCGCTTTTATTTATAAGCTCTATTGTTCGTTAAAAAGCATTGGGACTCCACTGAATATCGTAGATGAATTTCTTAAAGATAAGAACTATGGGAATGGGTATATTTTTCTGCGGAAAATGGAGGATTTGGGAGTTGCTCCGAAAGGAAAGGCAGAGGAAGCACTTGCGAACATTCCAAGTGACCCTTGTATACCGGGGACGAATCGGACGAAGGGAACGATTATGACGAGAATGTTCCTTGAATTCCAACCTAGAATGGGTGTGGCAGCAAAGGTGAAGGGAAATCGGATGGATTTGTTCAAATCAAAGGGTCAGGAGAATCTGTATTTCAGACTGTTGAAAAGAGGGGTGATAAACCCTAGAAGTGTCGATTTCGACTTTTTGGATGCGATCAATGTGAACTTAAGAGAGAAGTTCAACTTGCTTCAACTTGAGAAATTCTGCTCCGACACCACAGACGGTTATGCACAGTTAACATCATATTTCTATTCGAATCTCAGCTTTCTAGATGCGAATAGAATATCATTCAGTGTTCGAGACCAAGTCTACGTGGTAGATGTGGACATGCTGGCAGACATAGTTGGAGTTGAACGAGGACGTTATCAACCAATCAAAGTTTCGGTTGCTCGTACTACACTAGAACTTGTCAAGGACAGGGATACAAAGAAGAGAATTACCTACTCGAGGATGAGTGCCATCAACATCGTGCTTCACAAAATTGTGATCAACTGTCTTAGGCCGAAATCTACATCAAAGACTGACGTGTCTAACTCTGAAGCAAAATTGATGTACGCGATCAACTCAGGAAGGAAGTTCTCTCTCCCTCACACCATTCTCTTTCACATGTACAGAGGAATGGTGAAGGACAAGGGCCAATTGCCTTACGCAGGTCTTGTGATCAAGATCTTCAGACACTTAAACATTGAGCCTCCACACACTCTTTGTGTTCGACCATGCGACAAAATGGTGGTAGGTTTGAAAATGATGATAAAAATGCGTCTGAAAGAACTTAGCAAGGCAATGGAGTAATTCAAAGTGAAGACTCCAGCATCTTCTGCTTCAAAAAGGAAAGGCAAGGAGCCCATGAGTGCTCCAGTCAAAAAGAGAAGAACTTTTATCTTGGAGGATGAAGATGAAGAGGAAGATCTCTCTATTCCTGCACTGAAAAGAACCAGACGTTCTGTACCAGAACCAACAGAACAGAGAGAAAAAGAGGGACAAGAGAAGAACAGAGAAAAGCGAGAGGAGCATCACGAGAAAGAGAAAGAGATTGAAGAAGGAGAAGAAGAGGAAGCAAAGTGAAAGAAAAAGAAGGAGAGAAAGGGAATGAAAGCGCTGAAGAGCATGACCATCACTCTTCCCCAATCGAGGTCCTAGAGACGGGGGAGATGGAGAGCAAGAAAGGGCTACACCGAAGCGCTTCACAATGAAGGTGTTAGTCGCTCAGCAGCAAATCCAGAAGAGTTTCAGGCTTCTCAAATGCCTGAAGAAGGACATGATACGTCAACACCAAATTTGCTCGATGTCACCGAATCTCCATCGTCTGTCGGCACTCCATCTGAGAAAGCACATGCAAGCACACGAGATGACAATACAGCAGATTTTCGTCGTATCCTTGATGTTCTTCGGAAATGCGTGGTCAAATATATGCTCTGATCGCGAAATTCAAGTCCTGAAGAATGCTGGACAAGCATCTTCTGATTCCCTAGCAGATCAAATGAAAGACCTAGCTCTTCAAATTCAAGCCAATGCCAAAGGAGAAGAGGTAGCTCATTTACGGGAAGACTTGAAGAGGCTGGAAGGCATCGTGCAGTCGATAGGAGATTTCCAGATCGTGTGCATTCCCAAGCAGAATTGACTTTTCTCACCTTTTTAATGATGACAAAAAGGGGGAGAATTGCAATTTGAACTCAAACTCTGAACTCAATCTTTGACTTTAAATTTGTTTCTTTAAATTTGTTTTTGTTTGATTTTTTGTATGACTTGGGTGTGAACTTAAATTTGGCTGATTTAGATGTGGATTTTGATGCTTGACTATTTGCATTTATATCAAGTATTGCCATATGGTTTACTCATGAAAGACTAACCAATTTGTCTTTGTGGATGCGAGTCCGGTTGTTGATTTTATTAATCTTTATGAGATAGCCATATTGCTTGAGTATTATTTTGCGAGTCAAAGTTGTTCAAATCTACGGAAAGTTTTGTCACCATCAAAAAGGGGGAGATTGTTGGAGAAATCTATCCGAATATTTTGAAGCCGACAAAACGTTTCTATCGATCTAGTCGGATATTTGCAAGCCTTCGTTTAGAGTCCGAAGACTTTCAAGATCACCGGACTCGGCACTCAAGACTCAAGACTCAAGACTATTCTCATTGACAGTTCTTCTAATCCAGTGACGAAGGAATTCCAGAGTCGAAGTATTTGGTTGAAGATTTATTCCTATCCTCTGGAGAAGATCTCTTGGCTGGATAATTCTAACGGATTCATTCATTCGTTATCAAGATCGTTTGAAGATCCGATGATCGACGAAGTATTCTTGGAAGGTTCTATTCTTGGAAACCAAGATCCTGATTGTATGGGCGAACATGATTGATGGGCTATCGTCAAGTTCCTTTAATAGCTCGAATGATCTTCTTGATTGATTCCGTCCAACGGGTAGATTGGAGGAATTCCTTTGGAAAGTGCCAACGAGTATGATGGCATAAAGGAGTATAAAAGGAAGTCGTTCTAGCTGTTTTAGTAGATGATCGATAGAAAAATTCCAGAGTCTGAAGCACCTTGATTATTAGTCGATTCATTCTGAGCGAAATCGTACACACGAGAGTGTCTATACTTAGTGATACGTTGAGCGAGTGTGGGAGATCATCTACACCGAGAATTCAAGGGAGAACATCGCTGTAACATCTCTTTGTTCATAGTGGAATCCAGCCAATAGGCTGTCAGTGCAGAAGAGTGGACGTAGGCTTGAAATAAGCCGAACCACTATAATCCGCTTGTTCAATTCTCTCTTCTCTCGCTTACCTTGATTATTGTTTGTCTCATATCTATTAATTGTCTAGTATTGAGCAATTATCGAGAAAAATATCGCATATACCTATTCACCCCCCTCTAGGTACTTAATCTAGCCATATCACAATTCGGGTTCGAGGGCTGAGCGGCTTGAACGTCTTCAGCTTCTCATGTAGGTTCGCGTTTAATGATTCACATATGTTAGAATCTGGCGGCTAGTGTACTGATTGATGTGTGCTTCCATATCCTTGTTTGTGGCGGATTCAAGATCAGTTTTTTCAATGAAATTTAGACTAATCCCATTGATGGTAATCGTGGGTATTGCTTATGGATTGATGAACTTGGCTTTCTTTGATGGTTGGTGAACTTCTCATTTGATTATGTCTCGATAAGCAATGGTCTGTGATAGTGTTTTATGTGAACGACCACTGTGTAGAAGAAAAGGGAAAGTAAGCTTAAGAGGGTAATTGGTTTAGAGATCTTCTATATCAATCTTGATTTTGGCTAGTAGTAAGTAGTATTGCTTGTGCAATGCGCCGGATCTTACTTTATTCACTTTTCGAGCATAAATTGATATTGTGACAGCATATATTGTAACTCATTATCATAGATTGAAGTCAGAATCATTTGAATAAAAGAAAATAAAATAAAGTAAAATAAAAATTGTGGAAGTGATGCTTTCTTTCATAACATATTGCAATTCTTGCAAAGCGAGAATCGCGTTCACTTTTCTATTTGTTGTTCTGTCTTGGTCTCTTGCCTGTATGTACTTGGGACTTGACATGAGTGCTTAAGATTTGCTGGTGGGGTTTTATTTATTTATTTATTAATTTAAACAAGAGGACCTATTGACTAAAGGTGACAGAATGGTGGGTTGTTTTCCCTGTCTGAAGTAATTGGTTATAGTGCTTTCTTAGAATGTCCTTAATTCTGTTTTAGTTGAGGTCGAGATTGATAAACGTACGCAGCTTGGGTGCTTCTTTTTTTTTTTTCTTGTAAAAATTGTAGTTCCTACCTGGGTGCCTTTGTTTGGTATTTGATGCACGAGTAATTTAAACTTAAATATGAAATATGTTGACTGAAGTGCTAGATGCACCTATCATTTCTTTTATTGTGTTAATCTAGTGATTTGGATTAAAACCATTTTTCTGACCGCCCATTTAAAAAAAAAAAATTGTGGCAAAAATTGTCGCTTGATAAATGCAATATGATCTTAAGAAGCACATATCGTAAAGTGCTTCATATTGTTAGATGAATTTTGGGCATAAATTTTTGGAGTTTCCTATTGATAAAAATTAGTATATACAATTACTCGCCTAAAGGGAGTTATTGTATTGTGTATATTAATTTGAAAATTGCATGAAGATAAATCCAAAATTAAAAGATGGGGATGTATGTGTCACGCCCCCGATCCTCAGGCACGCACACATCCTTCTAACTTGGTCGATTTTATAATGCGATATCCTAGGACTATGTATCGCCGACCATTTCATTTATTAAGCACATGCGAAAGCAGTTACAAATCTCCAGACAATAAAACAATGGGATAGAAAAGCAGGCTATATTTTTCATATTGAAATCTACAACCAAACCTTTATACATGGCATTAAACAGAGCACTTCACAAACTATTCACAGCTTCAAAGTCTCGCTCTATCTACACATATATAACAGGGTTTCACAAAGAGATAGGATTTCAATCTTCATCTGGGTCATACTCAGTATCATCCTAATCCTCCTCTGACTCATCTTCACTCAGATCATTATCTTCCTCAATTTCACCTTAGAGTTCTCCTTCTCTGATTCCTCCTCCTCAGCTCCTCATCGGGGTCTTGAAATGTTTTCCCCAAACTGGGATAAGACTACGTCTTAGAAGTTCTACCCCACTAAGGCCCGATTAGTAAACCATTATACTATAGGCTGCCTAAACACGCACAGGGCAGAGGACTTACTTTGGCCTTAGATTCCACCTATATATTAGCACGGTTCAATAGGCACCCAAGCAATTACATCACAGATCGATATCTCGATCAATCGACTCAATCGATCACACGCCAACAAGACCACTCACGGTCATTTCCATTCAATCAATCATTTTACAATATCAGATCAAAGCAATGATCAATCGACCTAGTCAATTACATGTCAGTTGGACCATTCCTAGGTCATCTCACTCCACACCATATAATCCCCAATAGTACACTCAGTCACAGAGCTACAGTAATGCTCTCGGGCGTTTATTCGCCAAGGTGATGTACAATAAACACTTTATGTGCATACTCTTAGGCATTCCAATTACTTTCAGCCACACGGACACGATACTTGACACACAGAAATACGGCCACGCAAGCACAATCTACGCCACACAGGCACGATACTCGACACATAGAAATACGACCATGCAGGCACAATCTACGCCACACAGGCATGATCAATTATCACCACACAGGCATGATCACTTATTATCACACGGGCATGATCAATTATCACCACGCAGGCTTGATCAATTATCGCCACACGGTATGATCAATATTCAATAATTTACGTGCATTCTCTAAGGCATCCTCCATGCCAAAGCAATGTAATAATCGCTGAGTCACATCACACAAAGCATTTTTTTCTCATCTTTTATCATCATTGATAAAATATCGTGCGTGGGTACACGATTGGCCTTAGCCAAAATAAAGTGATTTCGATTCCACAAATCCCACCATTATTTACGCCCACCAAAACACTTTTGGTGCTGTCAACCGACACTCGGCTATTTTCCAATTAATTATCCAATTTAATTAATCCAGGAAAATAATCTTATAATCACAATTAATTCATTTCAGGACAAAATAAAGCTCAATTAAATAAATGGACCACGCCACGATGATCAGCATGAAATTTCAGTCGTCGGCCATCTAATTCTTAATTTCTTAAAATTAATTAATTAATTAATTAATTAATTTCGAAAATTAAATAATTAATATTAAAAATTCAATTTAGCTCAAAATAAAGCCAATTTAAATAAACGGACTTCACCACGGTCATCAGCATAATATTTCAGTCACTGGCCATCCCAGTTAAATTTTCGAAAATTAAATAATTATTTAATTTAATTCGGAAAATTAATACTTAAATACCAAAAATTCCACTTAGGCCTGAAAAGCCTAATTGAAGCCCACTAAGGGTCGGGAAAAATCCGTAGATGCTTTCAATAAATAGTAGACTACGTCTACTTGCTAATTACATATTCAATTTATCTAATTTGCATCAAAATTAACTAATATTCATTAATCTATTCTAATCTAACCACCTAATTGTATTTAATTAAACCTAACCAACCCCTAAGCATAATTAGCCAACTAATCATAGATTAGTGAGATTACTCACCGGAATCGCGCGCAAAACGTATCAATCCGACGGGGACGATACGAGGAACAATTCTTCCCAAAGCACAGCTCGGGTTCGGGGCTCGGAAACGGCCCAAAAGCGGGCCCAAAGGTGCTGAAAACCCACTCGACCGCTTGTTGATCAAGGCTGGCCAAGGCTGGTCTGGCGGCTAGGGCGACGAGGGGAGGCCGGCGGAGGGTCAGGGGAGCTCCGACGGTCCGAACGGTGGCCGGAGATGGAGCTAAGCGGCGGTCTGGCGGCTTCTTCAGCTGCTCCCGAAGCTGGACAGAGACCAAACAGCTGCTGGACAGAGCTGCTAGGCGGCGAGGATGCGAGGGACGAGCGGCGGGATGCGCGGCGTCGCGCGGGCGTGCGGTGCGGGCGACGGGACAGGCGGTGACAGCGAGCTGCAGCTTCTGTTCTTCCTCCGTTCGCTGGTTCGCACGCAAAGAAGAAGAAGAAGAAGAAGAAGAAAGGCGGTGACGGCTGAGGCGCGAAGGCGGGCGGTGAGCAGCGGACGCACAGGCGCGGGCGGCGGGACGAGCGATGACGGTTGAGGGGCGAGTTGCTGCTGCTCGGCTTCTTCAGCTTATGGTTCTGTTCGCTCCAGTAGAGAGAGAGAGTCGAGAGGGAGAGAGAGTGTCGAGAGAGAAGGAGAGAGGAGAGAGAAGAAGAGATAAGAGAGAAGAGAAGGTTTGACTGGTCAAAAGAAAAAGAAAGAGAGAGAGAGAGAAGCCAATTTGAAATTGGCAAAGGGGGGTGTTCGGTGGGTGGGGAGGGGCTGCGCATGAAGGGGGAAAGGGAAGAGAGGGAAGAGAGAGAGGAAAAAAAGAAAGAGAGGGAGAGAGAGAGAAAAAAGAAAAGAAAAGAAAAATACTATTCTCATTTTTGTTTTCTCTTTCCATTTCCTTTCTATTTTCTTTTAGTCTTTGATTTTTCCTTTAATAATTTCTTTGTTGAAATTTCGGACTCGGCAATAAATTGATAGATGATGAGATGGTCCTAAAAATGAATTGTGACACGCCCGAATATTCGATTCGCAAAACCGAATTAAATTTCATGATTAAAATCGATCAGACGTGATTTTAGTCCAATCCAACCAATTAGGTAGCTTTTAGGGATTTTTACCGTGGATACATCCCTTAACGGCTTCACCCAATAGGTTAGTTAACTCGTGAGTGATCGCTCGAGAGAAAAGGACTATAAACACGTCGACGAAATGCCTATTTCACTTTATCGAAAACAGGTCGAATTTCGGGATGTCACAATTCTTCCTCTTATAAAAATTTCGTTCTCGAAATTTAAACCCTTACACACTTTGCTAAAAAGGCGGGGTACAATTGTCTCATCGACTCTTCAGTCTCCCAAGTCACTCTTTTAGTACCGTGGTGTTGCCAGACCACTTTGACCAACGGAATGGTTTTTGTATGCAGAACTTGCTCTCTTTGCGATCGACAATTTGAACCGGACTTTCAACGTATGACCCACGGTCATCCACGTCTAATTTCTCGAAATTGAGCACGTGGGTCGGGTCAGGCTCGTACTTTCTTAACATCGACACGTGAAAGATGTCATGCACTTGCGCCAATCTTGGCGGCAACGCAAGACGATACACTAGGTTTCCGATTCTTTCAAGAATCTCAAACGGACTTACGTACCTCGGACTCAGCTTGTCTTTCTTACCAAAGCGCGAAGTTCCCCTCATTGGTGACACTTTCAGAAAAATGTGATCACCAACTTGGAATTCGAAAGACCTTCGACGCTTATCTGCATAACTTTTCTGCCTGCTCTGCGCGGTCTTTAATCTGTCTCTGATCACTGCCACGGCGTCTACTGATTGCTGAACCAACTTTGGGCTTGTTATCTTCCTTTCTCCGACTTCATCCCAACACACTGGAGTTCTGCATGCTCTGCCATACAACGCTTCAAATGGAGCCATCTTGATGCTCTGCTGATAACTGTTGTTGTAGGCGAATTCCACTAGATGAAGCTGATCTTCCCAACTTCCTTTGAAGTCTATTACACACGCTCTCAACATGTCTTCAAGAATCTGAATTGTCCTTTTAGACTGGCCATCCGTCAAAGGATGATATGCCGTATCTTGTCTTGAAACTTTGTACCTAAAGCACTTTGCAAGCTCTTCTAAAAAGTAGCAGTAAACCTTGGGTCTCTATCAGATGTTATCGTGACCGGCACTCCATGCATACGAACCACTTGACGCACATACAGGTCTGCGTGTCAATCCAGACTCAGGTCCTTTCGAACTGCAATGAAGTGAGCCGACTTTGTCAGCCTGTCGACTACTACCCAAATCGAATCATTTCCTCTTTGACTCCTTGGTAGTCCAGTCACGAAATCCATTGTGATATGCTCCCATTTCCATTATGGGATCGCGAGAGGTTGCAGAAATCCTCCCGGCTTGCAATGTTAGACTTTTACTTGCTGACAAGTCAAACACTTGGCCACATGCTTGGCAATGTCCGCCTTCATACTTGACCACCAATAGTGTTGACGCAGATTCTGATACATTTTAGTACTTTCAGGATGAATGCTGTAACTAATACAATGCAATTCAGATAAAACATCCTCTCTAGGCTCTACATCGTTAGGCACAACTAAACGTCAAAGGAACCTTAGTTTCCCATCGTCAGAAATCAGAAAGTCAGCTTTTCCTTAAGCCCAACCTTTTTATATAGAACATCAAGTTATACATAAACAAAATATTCAGGTACCACTCTAGTCAGTGATTCTCCTCTTTACAACTTCATTTTCACAAACTGAAATTCTATAAACTTAACCAAAATTTCATTGTGCTACTTCCATAAAGTCACTCAAAAACGTTCTTCTTCGATTGGTGCATAGTCGGTTCGTTCCTGTCCCTTCACCATTCTAGTGATGCTCTATCTGCGGTGCTTTCCTTTGTCCCGTCCATTAGTGATGGCATATGTCCGTCCTTGAGCTAGAGGTCCGAATGGTCTACCCTGCTGTGCAATTAATGGCGGGAGTCCTCGATTTTGACCCATTTGTGGCGGTGGTGGCAGCTGCTGTTGTCCCATCTTTCTTTGGGGACAATCTTTGGCTAGGTGGCCGTGCTAGCGACACTCATAGCAAACTCTTGTCATAGGAAAGCATAGAGCCGATCCATGTTGTCTTCCTCAGAAACAATACACACCAATCCGATTGGGTTCTGACTTTCCAATTCCACCCTCCTTACTGGGCGGAACATGAGATCTATCTCTAATCATCGGTCTTTTCTCAAACCGATTTCTATCTTGGTTTGAACCAAATCGCGATCCAGATGTGGCGGCTCATTCATTCTGATCCTTCTCAATCTTCTGAGCTCTTCGATATATGTCATTATAAGTCTTCAGATCTAGAAGAACTAAGGTGCTTCTCAAATCTTGCCTGAATCCATCTTTGAACCTCCTCGCTCGATTCACAGGATTCTCAATTAACTCAGGGGCATATCGCGAAAGTTCAGCGAACTTCGCCTCATACTCATCAACAGATAGAGAAACCTGGCGAAGACGTTGAAATTCAGCCATCTTCACTTCTCTCGGCGTCTCGAGAAAAAACTTATCATTAAAGGCTTCACGGAAAGTGTTCCAGTCCTGAACAACGCCTTCCGGAAAGATTATTTCACGAGTTGTCGTCCACCAAGTGTTCGCAACTCCATCCAGCTGGTAAGTTGCTAACATTACCTTCTCAGTCTCATTACACATTAGCAAAGTGCAAATGCCTTCTCAAGCTTCGAACCCGGGAAGAAGCGGCCGGGATCTCCGGACCGGTGAACAACGGCGGATTTAACCTTAGAAAATGCTCCACCAACTTATGGATTGGTCTTGCAAATGACCACTATCTCCGGTGGCCCTTCAACATTCACAACGGCTGGAGCAACAGCAAGTGCGACTACAAGTGCGGCAGCAGGGGCAACTCCGGTGGCGACGGCGGCAGCGGCAATTGCAGCGGCTTGAGCAGCGGCTTCAACAGTAGGGGCCTGCTGATCCATTCTAGTACCCATCGCTTCCAGAACACGCAAGATCCCATCCACTCGGGATCATTAGGGGCTGCTACCCCGACATCTATGACAGGTGGAATCATTCCACTCGCGCTAGCCTGTGCTGGCGCTCGACCACGTCTGCCTCGGGTTTCAACACGAGTCGGAGCTCTACCCCGAATAACAGCCCTACTGGTCCTCTTTGCAGGAGTTCTCGGCTCCTGATCACTCATGGTGTAGTTTTACTTAACTAACACCTGTTTCCAAGTCAATACCGAATCAGAAACAGAGCGATCCAAACAACAAACAATTTTAGCACTCAGCTAACACAGACATGCACTAGCATGAATTTAAAGGCCTTTCCTACTAACTATCCCATGGTCAACGCTCCTTATCACTCCAATCTTCAACTTCGCTCTGATACCACAAAAAGGGGATGTCACGCCCCAATCCTCAGGCACGCACACATCATTCTAACTTGGTTGATTTTATAATGATATCATAGGACTATGTATCGCCGACCCTTTCATTTATTAAGCACATGCGGAAGTAGTTACAAATCCCCAGACAATAAAACAATGGGATAGAAAAGCAGGCTATATTTTTCATATTGAAATCTACAACCAAACCTTTATACATGACATTAGACAGAGCACTTCACAAACTATTCACAGCTTCAAAGTCTCACTCTATCTACACATATACGACAGGGTTTCACAAAGAGATGGGATTTCAATCTTCATCTGGGTCATACTCAAGATCATCCTGATCCTCCTCCGACTCCTCTTCACTCAGATCATTATCTTCCTCGGTTTCACCTTAGAGTTCTCCTTCTCTGATTCCTCCTCCTCAGCTCTTCATCGGGGTCTTGAAATATTTTCCCCAAACTGGGATAAGACTACGTCTCAGCGAGTTCTACCCCACTAAGGCCCGATTAGTAAACCATTATACTATAAGCTACCTAAACACGCACAGGGCAGAGGACTTACTTTGGCCTTAAATTCCACCTACATATTAGCACGGTTCAATAGGCACCCAAGCAATTATATCACAGATCGATATCTCGATCAATCGACCCAATCGATCACACGCCAACAAGACCACTCACGGTCATTTCCATTCAATCAATCATTTTACAACATCAGATCAAAGCAATGATCAATCGACCTAGTCGATTACATATCAATTGGACCATTCCTAGGTCATCTCACTCCACACCATATAATCCCCAATAGTACACTCAGTCACAAAGCTACAGTAATGCTCTCGGGCGTTTATTCGCCAAGGTGATGTACAATAAACACTTTATGTGCATACTCTTAGGCATTCTAATTACTTTCAGCCACACGGACACGATACTTGACACACAGAAATACGGCCACGCAGGCACAATCTACGCCACACAGGCACGATACTCAACACACAGAAATACGACCACGCAGGCACAATCTACGCCACACAGGCATGATCAATTATCACCACACATGCATGATCACTTATTGTCACACGGGCATGATCAATTATCACCACACAGGCTTGATCAATTATCGCCACACGGTATGATCAATATTCAACAATTTACGTGCATTCTCCTACATGCCAAAGCCATGTAATAATCGCTGAGTCACATCACACAGCATTTCTTCTCATCTTTTATCATCATTAATAAAATATCGTGCGTGGGTACACGATTGGCCTTAGCCAAAATAAAACGATTTTGATTCCACAAATCCCACCATTATTTGTGCCCACCAAAACACTTTTGGTGCTGTCAACCGACACTCGGTTATTTTCCAATTAATTATCCAATTTAATTAGTCTAGGAAAATAATCTTTTAATCACAATTAATTCATTCCAGCACAAAATAAAGCTCAATTAAATAAATGGACTGCGCCACGACGATCAGCACGAAATTTCGGTCGTGGGCCATCTAATTCTTAATTTCCGAAAAATAAATAATAAATAATTAATTTCGAAAATTAAATAATTAATATTAAAAATTCAATTTAGCTCAAAATAAAGCCAAATTAATTTAAAAGACTTGACCGCGGTCATCAACATAATATTCCAGTCACTGGCCATCCCAGTTGAACTTTCGAAAATTAAATAATTATTTAATTTAATTCCGAAAATTAATATTTAAATACCAAAAATTCCACTTAGGTCCGAAAAGCCTAATTGAAGCCCACTAAGGGTCAGGAAAAATCCCGAGATGCTTTCAATAAATAGTAGACTACGTCTACTTGCTAATTACACATTCAATTTATCTAATTTGCATCAAAATTAACTAATAATCATTAATATATTCTAATCTAACTACCTAATTGTATTTAATTAAACCTAACCAACCCCTAAGCATAATTAGCCAACTAATCATGGATTAGTGAGATTACTCACTGGAATCACGCGCAAAACGTATCAAAAATGAATTGTGACACGCCCGAATATTCGATTCCCAAAACCGAATTAAATTTCATGATTAAAATCGATCAGACGTGATTTTAGTCCAATCCAACCAATTAAGTAGCTTTCGGGGATTTTTACCGCGGATACATCCCTTAACGGCTTCACCCAATAGGTTAGTTAACTCGTGAGTGATCAGTTCAGAGAAAAAAGACCATAAACACGTCGACGAAATACCCATTTCACTTTATCGAAAACATGGTCGAATTTCAAGATGTTACAGTATGACTCAAAATGATTTATTTGCCAAAGGGGATAAATTTTTTAAAGTTATATGTAATTCCCCTCTATATTGATATATTAGAGATGAATGATGCAAATGTGTGACTTAAAAGGTTTATCTGCCTAAACGGGATAAATTTTTTAGAGTTATGTGTAATTCCCCTCTATGTTAAGATAATGGAAACATATATATATATATATATAATTTAAAGGATTTCTCTGCCCAAAGGGATTGATCCTTGAAGATTGTATGTAATTCCCTTTTATCGTCTCTATATATTAATATCATGGAGATGTATAATTTAAATGATTTGCCTGCCCAAAGAGGATGGATCATTGACAATTATATGTAATTCTCCTTATTGTTGCTTTATAAACTTCATGCCGTGAAAAATAATTGTGCATTATACACTCTACCCAAATGAGAGTTTATAATATACTAATTATTTTTGTTGAAATACTTATTGCCCATAATTAATCTTATTGCATTATGTGTGACAAATAGTTACTTTTGCTATAAATAACAACAATGCCACAGTTGAAATGTTAATTGGATCAAATATTATACTGTTACGGACTTGGTCAAAAACGGAGACATGGTGATTGAGAATATTAGAACTAAGTCCATATTGGCTGATCCTCTAACAAAAGGCTTACGACCCATTTTATTTAACGAACATGTAAAGAATATAAGTGTTTTAGATTCTTTTGATTTTTTTTGTTAGTGGGAGTTATATAAATTGTATTTCTGGATATTATAGTTATATACAAACTGATAATGCTTTTATGATGTTTATTAAAGCATTTATTTTAATAACTGTTGTTATTGATTCTATTGTTATCATTTCTCCTGTTGACTGAGAAATGGAAGTATAAAAAAATATTTTTAAACAAATTTTAGTTTAAAGATGATTGGATGTCACTGATTATGAGATCTCATGTTGTATTGTGACATAATCGTGCAATTTCATGTTGTTTAGAAATTGCATTAATGCAGTTTCATGTCGTTGAGAAATTGCATTGAGGATCGATAAGAAATAGTGTATATTTTAATTACATGTTGGCACTATTTCTTACTATACTACCAGGCCCATGATCCGTAAAAATATAATGCTTATTATATGTAATTATGGAAGGTCTTGTGTAATGGTATTTTCTTAACACATTGATCTCCATAGTCCTATGTGAGGTTATATATGATTGGATTGGTTTTGAGATGCCGTTATTGGAATATTATTTTTAAAGTTGTGGCCACATAAAACAAAATTTTCAGTTATTAACCCGATAGTGTCGTTTTCAATATAAAATCTTTTTCAAAATAAAATAAGTTAATTAATGTAGCCCAATGGGAGAATGTTGGAAATTTCCTATAGTATGGGCTTACATTAATTAATTGATTTTCTATTTTAAATAATCGAGTTAATGGATATTTCAGTATTTGTTGAACCATTAAGTGATCGATTGAATTGGAGTGCGGCATCTATTGATAATGGGCCTAGATGAGCAAAGAAAGGGTAGGCAATTATGTTTAACCAAGCCCATAATGGGAAGGGCTTAGTTGACATGCTGTTGATTAGGGTTTGCTAGATCCCCTCTCTAGCCTATAAAAGGGTAGGTCATACCTATCGGTTGTTTTAATCCCATTGAAAGCTGCTATATCGAAATAGGTCATAGAGAGGAAGATCTGGCATTCCAATAGATCACTGATTATCAGATTAATCTATTTTTCTTCAAGTGAAGCAATGACTCATATAGGTACACTTTAATTCCGCTGTGTTTATTGATCTCGGTGTTTTACAATCATATATGGATCCATTGGTTCTTGATTGATTAGTTGTATATGTGAATAAATTTTCTACAGTTTTGCCATGGGAGCAAATACCTCTTTGTAATCCATTTCAAATTCTTGCTTGTGACCCTTTTCAACCAAGCGCACCTTGTACTTGTCGACTTTGCCATCTTTATTCAACTTTGTCTTGTAGACCCACTTGACCTTGATTGATTTGTGTGACAGCCTAAATTTTCGAATTTGTTTTCGATTAAATAAATCGAGCCTTTCATCGATGCGCATATAGTACTATTATCCGAGTTGATTACTCATGAGATAACTAGACTATCGGGAAATCATTAAAGGATTTTAATGCAATGGACATGAGAACTCAACTAGAAATCGATTGCTCAACCGTGCTAGTTTGCAAGGATCATTACGGCACAATTGAAAATCTATTAGAGACTGGAAATATGTCGATTTGACTGAGATAGGTGGTCAGAGTGTGGACGATTCAACTAGATTGCAAAATTCTTATCGATCGGCATTAGATCGATTTTTCTATCGTTTTGGTACTCGTGCCCGTAATTGAAATATTGAAATTTTCATGACAATCGAGAGTTGCCAATATGTCGAAGATGTACATTGACTCGAGATAAATCGATCATGGGTCAATTGCACAAAAAATTCCTAAAAGTTATCCGGTAAACTAGATTACGCTAAAAGTACACCGGATTGAAGTTAACCACGAATTTAAACTCGATTTCAGAAATTGAAAGTTTTGTTGTGTTACAAGTTATTTTAGGAATGTTGACTTATCCTCCGAAGAATTTTTAGAGATTCCAGGATTTTTACGGAAAACTATTTTGGATGTTGCGGAAAATTAGCGGAAATTCAGATGGCCTCAATTGAAGGGAATTTGAACTTCCAAGTTGAGCCTTTGGGTATTGGGGATTTGCAAAAGATTATTCGGAATTTTTCTTTAGCGAAATCGAACCTCGATTTGGACAATTGGAGAGGAAATTAAAGCTTATATAGTGAAATTCGAATTTAAGCATAAGGCTGAAAATTGGGACTTCAATTTGGTTTAATTTTGGAAAAGCTACTCAATAAAGAATTAGAAGGGGACAAGGCATTCAATGGAGGGGATAATTATTGACTTTAAGCCTTGCTCCAATCCTCTTGAGCAAGAAATCTATCTGCCTTTCTCTCTATCCGTCGCCCTCTCTCTGTCTCTCCACCAACCATTTTGTTCATTTCCCTTGGACGAGTTGCTTCTGTTTTTCTTCTCAATTTGTTGCCTCGAAGATCGTCTCCTCCTCCATTTTGTTTCCCCTCCACCGAATGCTAGCCATCTCGCTCGAAGCCCCGCCGAGAAGCCCACCATCATTTGTTTCATTCCACCAAGTAGTCCAGCATCTTCGTCCGTGTCTTGCCGGCAGCTCCTTGCTGCTTCTTTATTCGGTCAGCCATCTTCAACAAAGACCGAGCAACTTCCCACCAAAGAATTCCACCGAAGGCACCAACAGCTTTGGCCACGTCCGCACGCTATCAACACCCACGCAGCTCTCCACCGAAGACTCACGTTTCCTCCATCCATCAATCGTGTTCGAAGCTACCCGTCCCAGTCAACTCGGCAGATTTCCCTAACATCTTCGTGCCCTTCATCCACTGGTTCTCCTCCACCTCCAGCCCACACAAATCCAAGCAATAGTCCACGCAATATGTTCAGCCAAGTCCAGCCCGTGAGCAAGCAGCCCACGTAATTGTTCATTGGCCCAACAGCTCGCAATTGGAGCCCAGCTGCAGCAAGCCCAGTTCAGTTTTTCAGCCTTGGGTCCAGCCCATTCAAAGCCCACTTCAGCCAAATTTCGGCCCAGCCCAACTCAAAAACAAATCTCAGATTGGGTTGAGATTTGTTGGGCCAATTTCAGGCCAGTCCAAGCCTATGGGGGTCATCGCGAGCCCAAGTTCGATTGCCTTCGCGCCATCATCACGGTGAACTGGTTTCCGCAATAAATTGGTGAGTTTACGCACTAAATTCTTCTTAGTAGGCTAATGACATTTAAGGGGTGTTTAGTTTAATTTAATTAGGAATTAGGTGGTTAGTTAGATTAAATTAGCGATTTAATTCTGCAATTATGCATGTTAGATGGTTAGATTAGATTAAGTGAGGCCTAGATCAATTGTATTATTTATCTAGAAGGGTTCAATAATTTTCCAAGCCCGTATTGGTACTTAATTTAGTGATTTTGGCCTAGGTTGATATTTTTAGAATTTAAATTGATTTATTTAATTAATTTTATAAATTAATTAATTATTAATTATTTTTCCGGAAATTAGATCGGGATAACCGGTGACTGGAATTTTGTGCTGATTGCAATTGTGTTAATTGAGTGCTATATTGTGCCAATTGAATTTAAGTTGTAATTTTGGGAATTTATCCCAAAATTGTATAATTTCATTAATTAATTAGAAATTACCGGGGCATCGGTTTACAACGCCAAAAATGTTTTCAGACTCTGTATAAATAGTGGGATTTTCTAAAGTAAAAATATTATATTTTTGGCTCAAGCCGATCATGTACCCACACACGATTATTTTTATCGAGTACACTTTAATATGATGGAATTATGCCAAGTTGGATATGTAATTGAGGAATCGATGTGCAAAGCACAAGATCCTTGGCCAGGAGTAATGTATCGTGGTTCAGCTTTGGGGAGCAATAATACCATTATAGATCTATAGCAGCTTCAGTGAACACTTTAGATATCAGCTTCAACAAGTATTATAGTTATCTAACAGCTTTGGTAAGTAAATTTTAGACATTAGCTTTGGGGAGCAATGATATATGAGTATATCTATTCAAGCTTAGGTGAGCAGTGTTCGAATTGATAGAGTTTATAGATGGCATCGATGGTATGAAGTCAAATGAGTCGACTGATTGATGGTTGAATTGAATTGAATTGTTTGGTCAAGTATTTGATTGTACCGACTGCGGGGTAGACCCGAGGCGAGGTAAGTCCTTATGATTGTATGATTGTGTGATTATGACGATTCTAGGTGTATTTTCCTCCTAATTTGGGTTTACAGCGTAAACTTGCTAAGATTTATATCTCACCCCGTCGTGAGTTAAATTTTCAGGGTCATCGAGTGGAGGACTTGGAGTCGAGAGGAGATGATTGGAAGTGTAGGTCAGTTAGGACCCTTTTTTTTTAAAGCCAATCTTTGTAGTATTTTGGTCATAGACCTTGTATATGACTCAGTGTGTATATAAATGTGTGTTTTGTTTGTGAATCTGTTGTCCTACTTTTCTATCTCGAGATGGTTACTATCAAGGGATTTATTATTTACTTCCGCATGTGCAATAAAAAGAAAGGGTCGGCGACTCGTCCTAAGAAGTCGCAAAATATTATTGACCAGAGAGGGATTGACACACGGGGGTGACAATTTGTGTCCTCTTGGAAGATCTATCAATTCCTAAGTATTATTCTTCTCAATGGCTGCAATTTTTGCATACATAGCAATTCTCCAATTTTCTTTCTATACAGATTCATCATAGGTTGTAAGATCACAATATGAAAACAAAGCAAAATAGATAAGTGGATCTTCAGATTAGTCAACCCCTGTTACTTCATAATCACTCATCCAAGCAGGTCTTTTTCAAACTCGATGTGGCATTCTTCAATTTATGCAATTGCATTTTCACTTTGTGAACTTTCTATGATGGTTCGACTGGTTGTGGTCTCTTCATCATATTCAAAATTCATTGAAATTTTTTTTTTCAACACCTTTCTCACCGCATGGCCAGAATTGTTCTTCATCAAAGATCACATCACAACCGATGATGATTTTCTTGGTTACTGAGGATCATAAAAGCTTGTAGGCTTTTGATTGATCACTAATGCCAAAAAAAAAAAAAAAACACATTTGACTCTCTTGTCATCTAGCTTTTTTCTCTTCTAATCTGGAACATGGCATAGGTTGTACACCCAAAAATTCTAAAGTGATCTACCGCTGGTCTTTGTCTGCTCCAAGCTTCTTCAAGTGTCATATTCAAAACAGCAAGAGCAGGGCTTCTACTCAAAAGATGAATACTCCAATTAATAGCTTTAGGCCAGAAGATCTTTGGAACTCCACTTGCTCTCAATAAACTTCACACCATATTCAAAATAGTGTGATTCTTCCATTGCAAACCCATTTTGTTGTGATGAATAAGCTATAATGAGTGGTCTCTTAATGCCATGCTTCGCACAGAAATCTACAAATGCACCCAAGTTGTATTCGCCACCATGACCTATGCAAAGGACTTTAATTGGATTTCCAGTATCTTTTTCAGCAAGTGTTTTGAAGCTCTTGAATGTTTCAAAAGCTTCAAATTTTTCTTGCAAAAAATAAATCAAAATCTTCCAGTTGTAATCATCAATGAAGGTGATGATATACCGTTTACCTCCATTGGAAACTAGAGATGTTGGCTTGCAAATATCTGAATGGACCAATGTGAACGGTTTCTTTGTGTTGACACCTAAATTTTTGCGACTTAATCATTTATTTATTGCATAAAAAATTAAGGATTAATTTTTAACCCCTAAAAAAATAGAATTAAAATTGCATAACATATAATTTTAGTTGCACTTATTTATTTATTTATCACTTTTGCATTTGATCGCGGCGGATGGACTTTAATTTCACGAGTTGACAATTCGGTATTTTTAAAAATGATTCATATTATTCTTCCAATATTTGGTAAAATATTTCATATATTCATGTTAAGCAATAAATTTTATAGAAGATTGGAAGTTTAAGGGTGAAATATCAAGAGGGAATATTGCATGTGGGGCATATATTGAGTAATATATTCTTTGACTCAAAATAAGAAATATTACACAATCAAAGGCGATTTTGTGCGTGAGCCTAAAAAGGAAGTAAAATAATCCATGAAAATCAAGTTCTTCGCCTATAAAAGCAACCGCGTACGGAGAGATGAGAGGGGACTTCTTTTTCGTTTCGGGGTCAAGGTCAAGTGGGGAGCGCAAGTTTGTTCACGAAAAAGAGAGGAAACGTGAAAGGGCAGAGGATCAGATTTTTTTAAAAAAAAGACTTCTCTTTTCTCTTTTGAGGTCGATAAAAGGACTTTTCCAAGGTTCAGACGGAAAAGAAAGGAAAGGCGTGAGAGAAGGGGAAAAGTGGGCAGCCCACGCCCAGGAAAAGAAAAAAAAAGTGAAAAAAAAAAGGGGAGGGGAAGTCTTCTTCATCATCTTCTCTAACCAGCTTGAAGCCTCGTGTTGCTTCAATCCGCCATCCACCTCGCCAATCCAACCCTTCTCCGGTCGCCGAGCACCGCCTGATCGAGAGACGGCCAAGATATGCACAGAGAGAGACCAAAATTTTTTATCTTTTCCTGCAGGTTACAAGGAGGGACGTCTCCACTAGTGTAATGCATCCAGGAGGAGATACGGAAGAAAAGGAAGCATGCAATAAAAAGACTCACAAAAAGATACTCTAAAGCCAAAACAGTCCCAACGCGGTCTTCTCTCGCTTGTCATCCATAGGCTCGCATCCACACAAATTGCCACCTCGCTGTTCTGAAACTCATCCACGATAGCCCATGGTCGATCTAAGTCATCGCTGAATCGGTGCTATCTATAAACGATTGCTGACCTCCATCAGATTGTGTGCTCTTTTCAACAGGTAAATTTGAGATTGGTTTTGACCTGTTTACAGGTTGAAGTTGATCTAACCATCATTAATTTACTGAGTCCAATCGGAGTTAAAAAACCGTGAACTTGGCTTATGAGCTTGGGAAGTGTAATATCGTAATATGTTCAGGTCGATAGGATGGGATAACGAGGGTCAATTTCGAGTCAAACTGTTGGTGTTTCATCTTGGATCCACTATGAATCGTGCAAATGGGTGTTTTCATGATTAGAGCATGTTGTTCTGACTTTCTCTGCTGTTTGAGTGCATATGAGTGTTGATCAATATTACTGCACATCAATAATTCTTGATGGTCCTTGAGCTTTCACCATGATAACTCTTTGCCCTTCACTGTGAGCATCCTGCCGAGCATCCGTGAGACAACACCACCGGCCACAGTCCGTGATCCTCGTTCAAATTTGGTAATATCATTCATGAAATTAGGTAATTATCTTATCTAATTGATTTGGATATTTTATTGCCTAAAACATGCTTTTCAGTATTATGCGTGCATATTTGAATGATAAGCGCATTCCCAATTAGGATTTATTGCCTAATCTGCAACCGCGCATCAATTTTTTATTTCATCACTTTAGATGAAATAATTAATCACGCAGGAATAAAATTGATATTTTGATTTTTAAGGCTTATCGATTTTATTAACAAAATAATCAAGTTGATTAAATGTCGTTTCCAAATTTGAACAATTGATTATATCTTTGATGGCTGTGAATGGCTTGGTGCTCATCTTGCTTTAATTGCCTCATTTATCCCCAAAAAAATATAGTTGAGTTAGATTAGGTTCATGCTAGGACGTTACCTATTTTAGGATAGTTTTGCATGTTTAGAATAGGAAATTTTTAATCATGACTTTTTATATAAAAATTCCAAAAAAAAAAATAATAATTTAGGATGTTAGTCTTTCCTTTCATTAATTTAAATTGCATGTGTAATTATTGGGTAATTTTAATTTCGAAATTTAAGAAAACATAAAAATTATCATGCATATGTCATGTAAAATTAGGCCATTTATTACACGTTATCTAAATGTGTATATGTTAGAATAGCTGCATTAATATTTTCCTATCATTAGATTAGGTCATTTAATAAATGTCGCGTGACATATAGTTTGCATGTTAGGCTACACGTTGCATGCTATTTTGGTTTAAAATTTTGTACATCATTGCATTACATTGCACGTATTTTTCTAGATTTCATTTAAAATAAGAGAAAATCTTGAAAAAAATTAAATGATTGAGTGTAAATTAGAAGTCATATTTATGATTGCTAATGTGAATTATGATATAACATTGTAGATGCTTTCGTTGCTACGAGATAAGTCCCGTAATTTATTCATTGCTTTCTTGGGTGTTAAATTGATGGTTTGCGTACTCGTATGATTGCCTCACACGTTAAAAAAGTAAATTAAAATCAATTCAAGCTGCCTACAAAACATTTTTTTTTTCAAAATAAAATAGAGAGGTACCGAAATGGCGTTAAAGAAATCTAGCATAACCAAGTCCCCGAACTCACACAATTTCTGGTTCGTAGAAGTGAAGTAACTTGGGTTTCTAATCGATCAATCAAAAATAGATTAGTGGTGACTCCTAATTAAAAATCAATTGTATGTTAAGAACTTGAACCTAAGTCGTGAATTGGTATGGGCTTGGGAGAGCCTAAGTTAAGTTTAGGTTTAGTAATCCATTAGCCAAACCCTAGGTGGTGTACCCGAGGTTAGGTCGCGACACTTTGCTCTCCATGCTTTTCCTTATGGAAATTGAGCACGGTGTCATTTGCTAACAATAGTCTTTACATATTTCGAATGGAGCAGTGATTAGGCAGTCCCTCCACCATCTTCTTTTGATGTAATGTCCGTAGTCCACCAAAGCTGAGATGTCCATATCTCAAATGCCATACCCAAGTTTCCTCTTTTAATCCTATAGTGAAGAATGAGTGGGAAGTGTTGTGAAGATATAGTGGGAACATTCGATTGGCAATCATTGTAACTTGAGCAATCAAACCCAATTTTTCATCATGGATTCTGCAAACACCTCCTTTGAGTGTAGTTTCATAGCCTTTCTCTTGTAATTGGCCAACACTTAGGAGGTTGGTCTTTAATTTTGGAACATTAAACACTTCTTTGATAGTATGTATTGAAGTCCCTTTAGGACCAATTGCGACCATCCCTTTTCCCATGACTGACACGGTAGAGTCATTTCCAAATTTTACTTTGATGTGGAACGACTCATCTAGTGCAGAGAATGCTTTCTTGTCTCCACACATGTGGTTGCTATAGTCAGTGTCAAGATACCACAAGTTTGAAGAAGTTTTCTCCTTTTCTTAACACACCAACAAGAGAGCTTTTGCTTCTTCCTTTTCTACTACAAGTTAGTCATTTCTATACTTTGTGTATTTAAATTGGTTCAACATTTAGATTTGTAATGCCCATACATGTGGCATCTAAAGCACTCCACTTTGGATTTGTCTACTGACTTTGGTCTAAAATCTATTGAGTGTCGATCTATACATCCTCGTCCTCTACCTTGAGAATCACGAGAAAAATAGCCATCATATTTTTTTATTGAAATTGTGGCGATCATTGGTTCCCCTTCCTTTGCTTCTGCCACTATTCATTCTTGTTGCTAACGAAAAGTGATTTGCAGTTGAGGCCTTCAATGCCTTCTCTTCTAGTTCTTACTATAGGAAATTTTGTTCATAAATCCACAACAATACTTGCAATTCATTAATTGAGAGTTCTCCAACGTACTTGGCTTCTTGAATAGAACAAACAACAAAGTTAAACTTTGGTGTCAAAGATTGAAGAATCTTCTCAACTGTTGTGACGTCTTCCGTCTTATCTTCATGGATTTGCATCTTATTGACAATTGCCATTATTTGGGAAAAGAAATCTATGATTGTTTCTCTTGATTTCATTCTAAGCAATTCAAACTCCCCATGAAACGTTTGGAGTTGCTGCCTTTTTGTCCTTGCCGAGCCTTGATATTTATTTTTCATGGAATCTCATATGTGTTTGGAGGTGTCCTTGCAGAGAATTGTCTCCAAGATGGACTTGTCAATGCCCTAAAATAGATAGTTTTTTGCTTTAAGATACTTCAATTTTGCTGGTGCTAGAGCTATTCATTGTGATGCTGTCAACTAAGCTCCTTCCTCTGGTTTGGCTACCCACTTCGAGCGCATGGCAACTCTCGCTTCCATACTTATGGCCGTTTGATTGCAACATCCCAGGAGGCATCACTAACTCAATTAGCAATAACGATAAAATGCACAAGCGAAAACGTAAACAAATCTCCAACCATCATTCAATAGGGATAGTTAAAAACATAATCATACATATAAGTGTCATAAGTCAACATTTCATATATGTCAAGTTCAAAAGTTAAACAGCTAAATTCATCACATCCGACATGCCTAACTGCACTACCACAACCTTCTACAAAAGGGCCTAGGGTATGCATATGCCTATAATATTACTAGGATGGTCCCAAAAGTGCTAGCAACCCCACTACTGCCTAAAGCCTCAATGGCCTCCCGGATCCATGAGTCTAGCTCGGCAATCAGCTCGAGGTCAAACACTTCCCCATCGGGGATGTCCCTGTCCTTGGCATCCCAACTGATGCCTCCCCTAGAGCCTCTAACACCCAACAAACCGTCAAAGCCACGGATGGGACCATGACTCTCGTTGCCCACCCAAAAATACCATGCTACAAATCGGTGTGGCACGAGATTAGGTTGGCCTTCATTAACCCAGATGGTCGTGATGTAGCACATGTAGTGCGCGTCAACCCCTCCTGCTACAGGATATTCTGTCACCTCCCGATTGTGCTTAATAGGGAGGCCAAATCATATCGGCTTAGCCATTCTTAAGGCTTGTAAACATTCAACAAACAAATATGAGATAAACTATGTGACACATATAACACATAATCCTTGAGAAACTTAACCGTTCGCCTTGGAAGTGCCCTAAACAAGCAAGTATCTATCGATGGCAAAATATGGCAATGCTCTTCTTGCTTTACCCTCACTATTCTCATAATAACAAATCTATTATACAAGGCCATCAATATAGACACCTAGGCAATTCCATAACATATATTCCATGCTCTTAAGTCAAATGTGCATTGTGGTTCAACTCATGTGCTCATGCCATGCAATAAGATGGACTTGAACACATACGAATTTCATGCACTTTCTATACAAATATGTCCGGATTATTACGGCCACTCAAGACCCAAGCCCAACTCGAACTTGAAGGTTTACAGTTATCCGGCGTAACCGAGCATAATCTTGGCCCATCGAGCACGGCATCGTCCCGGGTAAAACACATCATGACGGTCATTTTTGTAAGGAGTTTCATTCCTAAATCTATTTACGAATAGCATCCCATTGAGTTGGGGGCATCCGAACTTAATCGGGTATCGTCCCTCGTAAAATGCATCAAGACAGGTCCACACCCCGCGTAAAACGTATCTAGGTCGTTGATAATCACATGGGCATACCATCACACAATTCATTTCTTATCTTTCCCATTTAACCCATGTGATACTCATGCAATATGCCACATCACTCATCAAATGCCACTATTTTACACATGTGCATCATGTTACATTATATAAATGCATCATTTAATTCATAAAGAATCTGTGGTATATGGATCACTTATCACACTAGGGTACTTATCACAATAGGTTAAAGTCATCGTAATATTCCAAAATTATTTGTGACGTGCCATTACGACAACAAATGACTCATCTTTTATTCATATCACAATGTCACTCCATAACGACACCTGTGACACTTATAATATAGGATACCTAACCCATATAACATATATATACACATAACTCATGTAGCACATATACATACAATCAATGTTGACGTGGATAATTTTTTATAATTTTATAATTTTTTTGATTTTTTTCTTTTGCTTTTTCTTTCTATCAAATTCTGTGAGGGATGCTAGCCGACTCTCACGGGTCACAAGCAAGAGCCATGACCCTCGCCCGTGGCCAGTGAGAGCCTTGGCTTGCCCAGTGGCGGGCAAGGGTTGATGGGCCCTCGCCTGTGACCGGCAAGGGTCAACCAACCTTTGCCTGTGACTAGCAAGGGCTGCCTACCAAACCTCGCCATCTTGGAAGAAAGAAAATGAGAAGAAAAAAAAAAATGAAATAGGAAGAAAAAATTCGCTGTCCTCCTCTAATGTCCCCAAAAAAAAGACTTTCTTTGAAATTCCACCCTTCGACGGGAGCGGTCTATGTTATTCAAACACAGTTTTCTACAGCAGATAACTCGTTCTTTGGCTCCAATCAAATCGTCCCGGACGAATCTCCGAAAACGCATAAAGCATGGACGAGAGAGAGGAGAAGAAGAAGATGGAGAAGAAGATATAGAAGAAGATCTCACGTAGAAAATGGCCTTGAGCACGTTCCAAAGAGTCGGGACGGGTTCCCCACGAATCGCTTCGCCATCAGCTTCTACGCACAAATCCTGATATCGCACCTCCACTGTCGGCAATTCGAGACCCACCCTGAAAATTTAATATCATTTTAGCCGCACTTCGGCATATCAAATTGTCGAAGATGCATGAAACAAAAAATAATAATAATATATAAATAAATAAAAGGAACGTCCGCCCTTTTAATCCTAGAGATGTAATATCAGAGCTGAGGTATAGAATGTCTGCCTCTGCAGTCGCTCCCGGAACTTCTGGAGCAGCCGCAGGTTGTCCTCTTCGACCTTCTTCAGCAAGCCGTCCCTGAACACTTGCCTCTCCGAGCCCCTGAGCCTAGCCGCGTCCACCACCTCACTGCCGAGCACCACTGCCCTCATCCGCCGGTACGTTGGCAGCCTCTCGATGGCCGCTTGCCACAACTCCAACTCATCATCATCCTGCCACCGCTGGTGATCCTCCTCCTCGCCTGGCCCTCCAAACCCGCTGCGGCGCTGCTCCCGAAGCTGCTCGAGGCCAGGCGGTGCCGCGTTGAAGAGAAGCTCGCGGACAAGGCCCGCTCGTCGCTCGTGGTGGACGATGGCCACGCCCCCCTCGATCGCTCTGGACCTTTCGGGACAAACGTGGGTGGACGTTCCGTCTTGTGGCGTGCGGGTGGACGCCACATCAGTGCAGCAAAGTGCGGTCGCTTTCGCGATGACGGTGAGATGCTAAGGAGAAGGCGAATCGTGGGCTACTGACTAATCATCTTTAGGACAAGCGTTGTCCAAAGGTTTCGTGATCTAAATTTAGAAAAAAAAAAAAAAAAAAAAAAGGTACGAAAAAGTAAATTTAAATTATTGCGGCCTGACGTCTGGGGTAGACAACTGTTATACCCCGAACCTCTGAGCACGTGCCCATCCCTCTTTGGTTAATAAAATTTTGCGACTTCTCAAAACGAGTTGCCGACCCTTTTTGTTTTATTGCGCATGCGGAAGCTAAAATAAATCCCTTGACAGTAACCATCTCGGGATAGAAAAGTGGGACAACAGGTTCACAAACAACATACTTTTATATTCACACGGAGTCATGTACAAGGTCTATGACCAAAAGACTACATAGACTGGTCTTTAAAAAAGAAGCGGTCCTAACTGACCTACACTTCAAATTACCTCCTCTCAATTCCAGGTCCTCCACTCGACCACCTTCTAAGGACCTGAAAATGATTATACAATAACCAGTGAGATAATGTCTCAATAAGTCCATATTCTAAACCTCGATTAGAAGGGAAATACACTCAAAAGCGTCATAACCACACAATCACACAATTAGCACAGAGAACTTACCTCGCCTCAGTTCCTTCCTACACGTTAGCACAGTTCATGTCATATTGCATATAATCAATGCACATAACAATTGGAATGTCTCAACGCCCAGAAGCATCCTAACCACACAATCACATAATTAGCATAGAGGACTTACCTCGCCTCAGTTTTTTCCTGCACGTCAGCACAGTTCATATCACATTGCATATAATCAATGCACATAACAATTGGAATGTCTCAGCAACTCATTTAATTACAAGGGTCCCGATTATAAGGCCAAACCATTATGACATATGACCCATACCATGCTACACGGTTTTGTCTCATAATCAGGCGCATCAAACTTAAACAATCATGCGTTCTAATTGTTAAATAAGCCACTCGAGGCACTGCCAACTTTCATGTTCGGCAATCTACTGGCATAGCCAGGCATCATCTCTTCCCCATAGAGCACGGCTATGTCACATTGACGGCTATCCCGAAGGAGCTTAAGTCTAAAATCTACTGCCACCCGCTACCCTAATGCATGGGTAACCCGAAGGTGGGATTTAGTAACATCCGGCTTAAATGCTAGGACGAGTTCTCTTTAATCAACACATGACAATTCAATCTCGGCCCAGGATATTGTGCATTGTACTCAAAGGCCTCAATTAAGATAGTGGTCCCGACCTATTTTCTTCGTATTAAAAATATCCCGAAAATAGTCGTGTGTTGGTACACGGTCAATTCGAACCAAAAAATTGATACATTTCTTTTTCAAACCCCACTATTTGATATAGTACTTAAAATCCATTTTCGGTGTTAAAACTCGACACCCGGGATTTTCTGAATAAATATCAAAATTCACAAATTTTGAAGTAATTAACCAAATTTCCAATCGCACTTAATTTGCACAAATTTTACACTCAATTGCAGAATTTAACCACACAATTACAATCGGCACGAAATTCCAGTCACCAGCTACCCCGGCCTAATTTCCAGAAAATACTTAATAGCTAAATAATTAATTAAATAAATGAATTAAATACTAAAAATTCTAACTTAGACTAAATAATTCTAATCTAACCACCTATTGAGCCAAATAAATTATTCTAACATCCTAGCTATATAACAACACACTAACCTAATTAACTTATAATTTCTAACCACCTAATTAAATAATCTAACTAACCTAATTTAACTAACTAAACTAATAATTAAACTAATTGCACTTAAATAAATCTAAACAGCCCTTAGACGCATTAGTCTACTAAGAAGAGTTTAGTGCATAAACTCACCTGTGTATCACGGAAACCGGTTCACCGCAAAACGGCGCGACGGCGTGACGGTGGCCGAAACTTGAGTTTGTGACGGTGTCGACGAGCTCGGACCGGGCCTAAACTTGGCCCAACAAATCTCAGCCTAAATCTGAGATTTGCTTTTGAATTAGGCCGGGCCCGAAGCGGGCTGACTTCGCGGGCTTGGGTTGCTGAATTGAGCTAGCCATTGGGCCCAAAACTTGGCTGAGTTGGGCTGGACTGAACTGCTGAACAAGGGCCGAAGTTGCTGGACCTCAAATGGCTGGGCTTGAAGAAATCGCTGGCTTCAATCGGTGGCGGGAAGCCGGGCTTTGCTGGTCTTGTGTTGAAGACGTTGGGCGATGGGCCGTGAAGACACGCGAAGATGGGAGCTAAGGGAGATGGGCCGAATCTTTGGGCCGGTCGGCCGAAGCCGAACGTTGACTCGGAGAAGCAAACGGGCGTGCGCTAGGGTCTTCAAGCCGGTGGGACGAAGGAACAGGGCCGCATACGTGCGTCGAGCTTTGGTCTTGGACAACGCACGAAGGAACGAAGATGCTGGTGTCTTCGGTGGACGCGTGGATGAGGGGGTCAACAAACCGTTGCTAGTTGACTCACGGATGCTGCTGTGGACGCGTGGAGTTGCTGCTCCGTTGAACGTGGGCTGAGCAGAAAGAGAGCGTCGGTGGTGTTGCGGTTGATGGGTGAGAGGGAGATGCGAGGAAATTTGGAGTGTTGCGGTCAACGAAATAGAGAGAGAAAGTGGAGATGATCGTGGGGGTTGATGGGCAGACGGTGCAATGGAGCGGCTGAAGGTGTTGGACGATGCACGAAGAAAGGAGGAGGAAGGGCAGCTTCGAAGGAAAAAACAGAAATGAGGCAGAAGCTGAGAGAGAGGTTCGGTTGCTTCGCATGCGAGAAGGAGACCGAAGAAAAGGGGAAACCGGTGAGGCGTGCGTGAGAAGCCGGCTGAGGGGGGCACAAAGTCAAGATTAAAATATCCTAATCCATCATAACTTGGTCCCCACAAGTCTCCAACCTTTTCCCTCTTGTCCCCTAATTATTTTCTTGATTAAAATTCCTCAAATAATCAAATTTTGAAGCCAATTTTGCTGCCCAAAAACCATCTCCGAATTTCACCGATTTAACTTCAATTTCTTCACTCAATTTCTCCAATTGAGGTCCAATTTCGATAAAGAAAAATCCCGAACAATTTTCTGTATATCCCTGACACTCAAAGGCTCGACTTGGAAGTCTAAATTTCCTTCAACCGAGCCCATCCGAATTTTCATTAATTTTCCGCAACGTTCGAATCAATTTTCCGTAAAAATCCTGCAATCTCTGAAAATTTTTCGGAGGATGAGTCGACGTTTCTAAAATAGATCGTGACACTACAGAACTTTCAATTTATGAAATCGGGTTTAAATTCACGGTTAATTTCACTTCGAAGCGATTTTAGCGTGACTTAGTCTATCGGGTAGCTTTTAGGAATTTTTGGTGCAATTGACCCGTGATCGATTTATCTCGAGTCACATTATATATTTTCGACTCATTGGCAACTCTTAGTTGTCATGAAAATCTCGAAATTTCAAATATGGGCGCTGGGTGTTAAAACGATAGAAAAATCGGTCTAGTGCCAATCGACGAGGATTTTGCAATTAGGTGGAATCACCCACGTACTAATCACATATCTCCATCAAATTAACCTATATCCAGTCTCTGATCGATTTTTGATGGTGCCGTAATGACCATTGCAGGTCAACACAGTCAAGCAGTCGATTCTTGGTCGAATTCTCAAGTTTATTGCGTCAAAATCTCTTAATGGCTTCCCCAGATAGTTCAGTTATCTCGTGAGTGATCAGCTTAGAGAATAGCACTATAGGCGCATCGATGAAAGGCCTGATTTATTTAATCGAAAATGAAATCTGAAAATTCAGACTGTCACAACGACGAACTGTATTCTGCGTGGAATTCCTCAAATGGTTCCATCGTCTCCCTTGCGAGATTCTATTACGTTATTGAATTGACCTTGCATAGATGTCGACTCGCCCGAACAGTGAATTTTATATTCCAAAAGCAACGGAAGTCGTCTCGGAAAGCGTCACTATCAACGCACGCACATCTTCTTCTGTAAATCACAAAAATGTGGCTTACCTTTGCACTCGGCGATGGAGCTTCTAGAGGAGCTAGAGATTGTCCTCCTCGACCGTCTTCAGCAGGCCCTCCACGAACACCCGCCTCTCTGAGCCCGTCAGCTTCGGCACATCCGCCACCTCCCAGCCAAGCACTGCCACCCGCAGCCTCCAGGACGTCGGTAGCCTCTCGATTGCCGCCCACTGCAGCTCTAGCTCGTTGTTGTTGTCCTCCCGCCGACAATCTTGCATTTGGTCCTCCGAGTCATGACGATTCTGAAGCTGCTCGAGGCACGACAGTGCAACGACTGAGAGCAGCTCCAACTCCCTCTTCGCTCCATCTTGGGGAGCTCGATTCTCTTCAGCTGATCACTCGTTGTTGATGGCTGTGCCATTTCAGTCGTTCTGATATTTTCGGGCAAATGCAGGCACAGCTTTTCTTATGTAGAATGCATTCATGCCAATGAGAAGGCTATGGTCAATTTAGCCACTATTTTTGAATGAGTGGCATTAATAGATTTCAAACTCTAGAATCAATGGGGCTGGATAATCTCTCGACATGCAGAGCTCCAATCTACCGGCAATGGTAGTTTACATTCTTTTAAACCCTAATTTCGTAATATGAACTCCTTTCCTCCTTTTGCTACACAATGGAATTATATGCGCATAGCTTCCTTTCCCCAAGCCGCGATGACTTGATCTTGCTTGGATTTCAAACTCTTCGATGACTCAAATTTTCGTTTCCTCTATATGAAATCCATCTTTCCTCTTCATTTTTCACTAATTTCCCGAGCTATGGGTAAATTCACCTCAATCCTCCCACACCGTCTTCTTCACTACCCTAGATTCCTCCGCCACCTCGATTGTCTCTTTCGTCTTTACTGGCAACTCTAAACTCCACCCGTTTGCACATTTTCCCTAGTCGCATCTTAGTTTTAGTAACCCTTTACCTTTCTGGAATTCCAGTTTCAATTCGAATCTCTTGCATGACGTTCTCCTTCCTTACCTTTTATGAGCACTGAAGTGGGGTGTCAACTATGACTCATCACGACTAGGAGGAGACCTCACGCCTTGTTGCCTTGTGTAATAGACTAGGTCGACTATGGTCCGAACAGGAAATCGACATATGGGATGACATGCCACCTCTGGAAAAAATTGAGGAGTGCCAGAAGACATTAGTTGGTAAAATCTTCTCAAATGCTTCTATAAATTTCCAGGCATTCCAAAACACTATGAAGTGCGTGTGGTGCACAGAACAGGTAGAGATCACCCAACATGAAACCGCCTCTTTGTGGCTAACTTCAAAATAGAGACGATAAACATCAAGTGGAAGTGGGCGGTCCGTGGCTATTCTCTAATAACTTAGTCATTTTTAAGTTGTGGATGCCAAACACACCTTTACACTGTTATGATTTTTCCACATGTGCATTTTGGGTATAAGTATTCGGCCTCCCCCTAGAATGGTGCATTGATCAAATAATAAGTAAAGCGGTTAAACGCATTGGGAGAATGCCGGTAGCGAAAGTTGATATAAAGGAGGGGACAACATTAAGAACGAGTCGAGTTAGAGTCGAACTCAACTTGAGTGATCCTTTGAAAACAGGGCAATTAATTCGTATTGAAGGGAAAGCAATTTGGCTCGACTTCCGCTATGAACGGCTTCCTTACTTTTGCTACTCATGTGGACGGATAGGACATTATGCTGTCTGGACATACCTTTTACAAGCTAAATTTGCGGGAAAAGAGAAGATGGCTTTCGGTCAATGGTTACGCGCCGAAGTCAAGGAGTATAGTCCATATTGACAGACTTTCTACACATCCAAGGCTTCCTCGATGAGTCCGAGGAAGTGATTCTAAAAACTCCACCATCCATGACCCTTAAAGTTCCTGCACTGTCCCCTCCTGAAGATTTATATGCAAGATCTCACCCTAAATCAGCTGCGTCTCCATACAAATCAACTGAAACCGATCAACAACACTGTCATCATGAAGGAACAACAAAGGGGAATACCATCACTACTAACTTAATCCCTTTCTCAGCTAAATTAAAAGGTATCTAGCATTCCTCTCCCCCTATAACGGCAATGGCAACAAGTTTTCTAGCGATGCAAACCTTACCTTTTGTTGGAGCTGTGGATGTATCACTTTAGCAACGTATTCCTGCTGTTTTGCCTCCTCCAACGACGGTTCCTCCAGCTGGAGTAATGATCACTGCACCTGTCATGCATAGAGAAATTCACGCTAAGACTAAGGCATTGCGACTCCTAAGAAAATGAAGCAAAGGTGTAGACTAGCAACCAAAAGAGGAATGGCCAAGAAACTCAAGAGGTATAACCCTTACGATTCGACTTCTCATATATCTGAGTGTTTTGATGACAATCACTTACTTGACACCCCTGTCTTAATGGTTGAGGAAGTTTGCAACTAGGCTGAAGTGGCTTGCCCCAAAAAGCCACCAGTGGAAAAATGAAACTCCTTTGTTGGAACTGTTAGGGATTGGTCTCTCCTCAGACAGTTCAAGCCTTAAAGGCCCTAGTGGCCAAAGAAAAGCCCGATGTGATCTTTTTGATGGAAACAAAGAATAGACAACCTATGCTTTCAAGAATGCAGCGAAGATTTAAGTTTCCTAACTCTTATATAATCAACCCAGTGGGCATGGCTAGAGGTCTAACCATGTTTTGGCACTCAAATATATCTCTACAGGTGGATCTAGCTACTCCAGACTTTATAGACATCGTATGTACAGATATAGGGAGAGGCATACCAATGCGACTGACTTGTTTACATGACCGGCAACTCTTCAATTGCGCTAACCCTTATAGACAACCCTCCGAAAAATCGCCTACTCCAACTCTTTACCTTAAGTTTGTGCAAGGGACTTCAATGAAATAACCTACCACCTGGAGAAAGTGGGTAAACGGTCACCTGATTTTCATCGAATGCAGTCCTTTAAAGAGGTTCTCCACAATTGTGCATTGATGGATATTGAAAGCAAGGGTTGTGCTTTTACCCGGATGAACAACCGAGAATGGGATGACTTGGTTAAAGAAAGATTGGACGGGGTTCTCTGTAACTAGAACTGGCGGATCACTTTCCCTGAAGCCGAGGTGTTTGTTTTACCTGCAATGGGTTCAGACCATAGCCCTTTGGTGCTAACTACTGATGCAAAGCCGTGTAGAAAAAGGAGTACTTTCAAATTTGAAGCTTACTAGTTGCAAGATTAGGCTTGCCGAGATATCATAGCAAAGGCTTGGTCCTCACCTACAGCAAATGAAAATAACCCGCCATACAAATTGAAGAAGGTCAGTTGGGCTCTGTTGAACTAGAGTAGAGTCACATTTTCTAAAGCAAATGATCATATCGCAACTTTACAGCAGCAACTACAATCTCTAACAAATCAAACACACAGCCCTATGACAAACATCTTCGTACAAAGTTGAAAGAAAAGCTCCACAATGCTTGGTAGCAGGAGGAACAATACTAGGCTATGCGCTCTAGGATAAAGTGGCTCAGGTGGGGTGATAAAAATACTAAGTTATTTCATACCACTACCATCCAGAGAAGGCAACAGAGCAAAATCAGGATGCTGCGAGACGACAATCAACACTGGGTTAGCGACGATCACCTGCTAAAGGAAATGACGATGGATTTCTTTTCCAAACTATACATAACAGAGGGCTATCGAGACTATGGCCCGATTCTTGCCAAATGTGGGCATGTTGTTACTAATGATATGAATGCCAAATTAATTGCCATAGTCACTCGAGAGGAAGTTCAAACAGCCACCTTCCAGCTAAGGAAAACTCAAGCATTGGGTCCTAATGGTTTTTACGGTCTTTTTTTATCAAAACCACTAGGACATCTTACAAGACGAAGTCTACTTATCGGTGCAGCACTTTTTCCAATCTGGATTAACGTCCTCGGAATCGAATAGAACTATCATCTCACTCATACCGAAAGTTCCTAACCTAGAATGTCTAGACCAATACCGACCCATTAGTCTTTGTAATTATGCCTACAAAATAATCTCCAAAGTGCTTGCCAACAGATTAAAACATTTCCTTCCTAAACTAATATCTATGGAACAAAGTGCTTTTGTGAGTGACCGCCAAATCCAAGACAACATTTTAATTGTTCAAGAGGTGCTTCATCGGATCCGGACAAGGACTAGAAAGCGAAAATTTCAAGCGATTGTCATGATGGACATGAAAAAGGCATATGACCGTGTTGAGTGGAATTTCCTTAGAGATTATTAACTTAAGTTGGGATTCCATTCTACTTGGGTTCAGTGGGTAATACAGTGCATCATTACCATTTCTATAAGTGTAAAGTTTAATGGGGAACAACTGAATTACTTTCATCCGACGTGAGGCATTCAATAGGGAGACCCTCTATCACCCTATCTTTTCATCCTGATGGCAAATATCATGTCAACACTAATCAATCAAGCTCTCCAAATGGGAAACCTCAAGGGCATCCAATTGAACAAATGGTCTCCTAATCTGACCCATTTATTTTTTGCAGATGATGCTATATTCTTCCTAGATGGGAAAGTACAGGAATGCCAAGAACTAGCCAACATTTTGAACTAATATTGTCTAGCTATGGGACAAGCCATAAATCAGAACAAATCTGGCATATATTTCAGTAAAGGCTGCCCTGACAAACTTAAGGAAAGCTTAGCACAGGAACTCCGAATCCCGGTGTTAGAGAAAACGGGTACATAGCTTGGTATCCTATCAGACTGGGGAAGATCCAAATGAAACATGTTTGCTTGGATACTAGGGAAAGTCAACGCAAAACTTGATGGATGGAAAGAAAGTCTCATTTCTAAAGGTGGTAAGGAGGTTCTTATAAAAAATATTGTACAGGCAATCCCAGAGTATGCAATGTCCATTTTCAAAATTCCAGTTTCACTTTGTAAGTCCATTAAAAAAAAGTTCACAAGATTCTGGTGGCAGACCGACAGCCGAAAGGTAGGAATACACTGGAAGAACTAGGATATACTAAAGAATGGGAAGGAAATGGGAGGACTCGGGTTTCGAGACCTCATTGCATTCAATAAAGCAATGTTAGGCAAACAAGCCTAGCGCCTAATACATCAACCTAATTCTTTGTGAAGCAAGCTCTTTAAAGGTTTATATTTCCACTCACAGGATTTCTTACATGCTTCCAAAGGTACTCGATCTTCCTGGGGTTGGCAGAGCCTACTGGTTGGACGGGATTCCATTTTATCAAAGATTCAATGGTCGGTAGGAGACGGGACTAACATAAGAATTCGTGAGGATCGATGGCTTTCTAGAGGTCAAATAGGTGGAATTGCTGCTGCAGGAGAACCTAAAAGAGTAGCTGAACTGATTGATGCAAAAACTAATTGTTGGAATGTGACGTTACTACAACAACTCTTTGATGCTGGGACTATAACGGAAATCCTCAAGATCCCGATAAGACCTCACTATGTGGCAGATCAACTTATTTGGACAAGCACAGTTCGAGGTATACTGTGAAAAGTGCTTATCATGCTATTCGGAAGACAGCAACTAACATTAATGAAAACAAAGCATCCTCTTCTTATCAACAACCACAGCACCTCTGGAAAAACATGTGGAAACTCAAAATTACTCCCAAAAATTGTCTTTTCCTTTGGTCACTATGCCGAAACACTCTTCCCACTAAGGACAACCTCTTCTTCAGAAAAATCAGCCCAAACCCAGTTTGCACTCTATGCTTAGCTCAACAACCCGAAGCATTAGAACACTTATTTTTATTCTGTCCATAGACATCCAAAGTGTGGTCTCACCCCCAAATCAGTATTTGTTTAATACCCTCAGAAACTCATCGCATAGAGACATGGATTGCAGACCGGTTTGAACAAAGGAACATCTTACCTGGTATGGAGATTATTTCCACAATATTATGGCAAATCTGGAAGGCGCGCGACAAGTACATCTTCTGCCAGTAGAGTCTCGATCCCTCATATGTGGTAGCTGCAACACTTGCCCAAGCACGCACAGATCAGGTCACCTCTGTCCATGGGGTCGGATTAGCTCGAAGAAACCTGGATCCTTTCACATCTCGGAGGCCCCCCGATCCAAGAGTCCTAAAAATCAATATAGACGGGGCATTTCAGCCAGGAAGCACCATAGGATCAGTAGCATACCTCTATCATGACCATATTGGTAAATTGATTGAAGGCTTTACCAAAGACGTACCTGCTTCCTTGGCATTGTAGGTGGAGATCCAAGCACTGAGTTTAACCCTACACCACCTACTGAACACCAACAAGACAACAAATCCACTTATCATCGAGTTCAACTGTCTCGTGATGGTTGACGCGGTGCGAGATCTTCAGACGCTGCCATGGGAAGTCAGAACGTTGATTGCCGAGGTTGCTGCGATGCTCCCCTGTTTTCATAGTCTGCTCATTAGGTTTTGCAGAAGAGAAGCAAACATTGCTGCGGATTGGGCTGCTAAGGCCCATAGCTATGGGTCTTTGCCTTCGAATTGGGCTGCTTCGCCCCCCACTCCCTTGTTAGACCTTCTTGTCTTAGACGCTTTTGAAGTGGGATGTAATGTTTCTTTTGACAAAATACAACGTTTCTTTTCAAAAAAAAAAATCTCTAGAATCAATGCATTTTTTCTTCTTCTGGGGCTGGCACACCTCGTGGCTATCCGTGCTATATAGTCAATTTAGATCGCCAAATTTCAACTTTTGCAAACGAGATTCCGCAACTTGCAATTTGATTGTATAACTTCAAAAGGGTTAGCCTTCCTTTTGGGGTCTAATATGAGAAGGGTTAGCTTGATTAGTGAGAAAATGTTACAAATTGATATCTTAAGATAAAATATGATTTCCTTATAATTTGAACAAGAAAAAAAGATTTCTAACAAGATCTCCACCTACCTATTGTTGATTAAAAAAAATGATGGGAACTTGCGATCACGAAATAACCGGTACACCTATCTCATTAGGGAATGGGAACAATCATGAAGTTTCTCCATATGCTGGTGACAGAAGTGGCCGGCCGTCATGCGCACATCTTGCATGCATGCCTATACTTTACAAAGCCGGACTCACTTTCAGGACTAATTGGGAATTTTTCCTTATGATTTGGATTTGGTGCATAATTCAAATTGGTCGACATCATTTTTGAGAAATACATTAGCAAATCAATGAATTTGGAATGGGTCATATGCAGCTGATTTTTGCTCCCGAAACCATTGACCGATCAAAAGCCGTCTGCAACGCAACAGTTGAATTGGCGTCATAGAAACTAGAAACGATATACGATCTCGTTGACCAATTTATCAATTAAATCAAATGCCTTTTGGTCTTACTCTATTAAATAATTCACAAATGCTTGCCAAATTTTGCTAAGTAATCACAGTTTTTCCCAGGAATATTGCTTCCTTTGGTCCGCCCGCCATCATTCATTCATCGGAGTGACGTCTTCGGATAAAATGTAAATCAATTCACTAATAATTAATTTTTTTTTTTTCCATCTCTATTCTTAGGATATGGAACAGGAACTCTTCTGAATTTTTTTTTTCCTTTCCTATTGATAGTAGCTACGAGAAAATTCTGCATGTCGTAAGGAGAAATTACGCACCATGAGGTACCGAGCTACACTGATGTGATGGACCAGCGATTTGCTAGTCTAAGAACTTGTTCTCCACCGCCTCCCTCAAATCGATTATAAATACCATCTTTTCTTCCTAATTAATTTGCTAACAGATCCATGATTTGACCCATTTCAGTCCACAAATTGGGCTCAATCTATTGATAACGTCCGATCACCTAAACAGCATATTTTACTAAAAGTGATATGTCACTAAATTGAGCAATTTTATTTTTCTCAATAAAAAAGGATGTGGAATTATTGAAGTATGACGTTGGAGGTTAGTCCGAATGTGATGGCTGAAATTGACCATTGCATCAAGAAACCAACTTAAATAGCTAAAACCGTAAAATATCGAGATACTAGGTGGTATTGGTACCTTATCGACATTTCTTGTCCGCGAATTATTCTACAAAAACGGTCTTCAATCCCAACAATTCAAATAGCTTATAAACCTTTATGATAAAGATCAAAGAGTGATCATACAAAAACCCCCTCTGTTTGTAGTCCTTACCCGACATTTCTTCAACAGGGAAAAAGGAAAACGGAAAAGAAAAGGGAAGAGAGCTCACTGTTAGGTCCGCATTAAAAGTTGGAGAGTCTGCAAATATAATCATTAAAGTTGGGAATCTTTCGTGTAAAATTAGGGAAAGTATCTTGCGTATCAGTGATACACGTAACCTGTTCCATAGATGCGAAAGCATATGACACGTGTTTAGATTGACAATTTAGGCCGTGATAAAACTTGATACTAATTGGAAATTAATTTATAAAATAATTTTATGGCATATGTATTTTGTCATCTAATCATTGCTCTCATATATCGTGCCAGTAATTATGATTGTTAAGAGTAAGCAGTTTCAGGTTTCATATAGGTTCAACTTATTCGTTAGAACAAATTCCTCATTTTTTTGGGAATCTAAAGCCTACCATGCAATACCTTAAAACTTAGAACTTACACTATCATAAGTTCTAAAGTCTGTTCTAGGGTCTACCCAAGTTCTGTCTGTATTATTAATTGAATAATCGCAGTGAATTATTACCTTTAATAACCATCACTTATTGCTAATTCGCTGACCATAACTTGTATTTATACATGTGAAGAATAAATTCTCAGTCATCAATGGAAGCTTAGAATAGTGAACACATACGATAGATTGTGTAAAGTTATAGACCAAGAAAAATATAAAAATTCGTTCTAGATTCAGGTTCTAAGTTTTAAGTTTCCAATTCCATCTACTTAGAACCTGAAACCTACTTGTTAAGATAGGTTCTCCAATTTTTAGAAGTTGAAATCCATCCTACATATCTTGGAATTTTTAATTGGATAGGTTTCCACCGGTTCGGTTTTTCAATTCTAGGTTCACCCTGAAATCATGCTCAAGCCTAATGGCTGCTGGATAATATTCTTGAACAAGACACCCAAACCGATGGAAACTAATTAAACGTTCTTGTGGTTTTTATTGAAGAGAGTGTTGGAAACCTTTGGGATAGACGAGGAGGAATCATGTTGGAACTGGACTGGTAGTATCCTCTGTCTTGCAACTACAATTTTTTTTTTCAGTGCAATTGCGGTCCTTGGAATTAGGAACTGTTAGAAAATACAAGTGCCCCGTCCCAATTCATCCATGACCAATCGAAGCCAATGAAAGTTCGTTCGAGAAATTAAAGAAAAGAAAAAAAAGAACTTATGTTACATGATGCTTAATCATGTGTGATGTGAGAAAGTACACATAATCACTTACTCGACTAATCTTGAAATAATTAATGATATATTTGTTTGGGAGAAAACTACTTTTAGTAAAATTGTTATTTGGAAATGATATATTGTGTTTCAAGACATCCAGAATATCTCTCGATCTTTATATTACTAGAACGATTACACTTGGTTTGTCGACAATGAAATCATTGTGAACGTGTGGCAAGACCCACCGGCGAGTGTAAAGGAGCACTGTTTAAGCTTTACTAAACTTACGAAGTCCTTAAGATATCAGAGCTAACAAGATGAATAATTTCCCTCCGATCAAGACACAGAAAAACGAGCATTATCAAGGCGGGCTCATCATCTCCTAAAACCAACCAGTTCCTGTTCTTACACTAAAGAGTAACAAAGGACATTAGAATTTTAATCTCTACTGCTCTGGACGCAACGATTTTCTTCTTTGGCTGCATTTTGTTTTTTAGCAGTTTTTTTTTTTTTTTTTTAACTCAATGACTGGTTAAACTCTCAAAGATTGCTCTTACAAAGTAACAACTTCTTTTTAGCTTGATTCCCGTCGTTGCAAACATATTAAATAGTAAGCTAATTGTATCTAAAACAAACTCGATACATGCGCGACACATGCTCAAGGTCTAGTTTGAGAATTGGGACAGAATCAACCACATAAAGGTCCTCAAGTGTATAAGCGATACACACCTTTGATGTTTGCGATTGTTCTTTGTATGTTAAAGATCACTCTTATATCTTTCTACTAATACGTAGAAAAGTGTCGAATGCGTAATTGCTTTTCCTGTTATTTGACAAGAATTGTGGCAATGAGTTACCTTATTGCCCTTGTTTGCAAAAAAACCTGCTTAATTAAATAATTATGGCGTAAAATTAGATGATAAAGAAATGATTCAGATGTTACCACAATATGAGAGATGAAATCAAGGTCAAGACTTTAAAATAGAGTTCCTTTTATTCTGATGATTCTAAGTGGAAGTATTCAATGAAGCACTCTCTACACTCCTTTCATCTCCTTTGGAAGTTCAATTTTGCAATTGCACAGGCAAATATACACGTGAAAATTAGCGGAAAGGCCAAAAGCATGATGGCTACGATGTAGAGTTGATCGTAGCGATACCCATAATAATTTTCCAAGAAGGTGCTGATCGTCGTTCGTTGTCCATGAACTGTTATCTCCTTATGGATGTCTCCGTATAGCGAACTAAGCATACCTCTAAAGGACCAAGTGACTGGGCATATCCAGTAACACCACCGCCACCAGACTGGAATTTGCTGCCAAAATGGATGATAAAACACGAAGTAAGATGTGTTAAGCCACAAATAATGTTCAGGGTTGAGTGTTACTTGACAGAATAGCAAAATTTTGATGAGACTTACGGGTCCGGGAATCAGGAACCCCGCGAACAGATTGAACATGGTGAAGACAGAACTCCCAAACACCATAGCCACTTGGTACGTCGGTGTCAGTGAAACAAGCATCATTCCAAAGTAATTGTAATAGAGCAATGTACAGAACATGGTGTAGAAGTACCAAAACACTTTATAGAACGAGACATAGAAACCTATGGCAGGGTATGTGATCAGCACAAACAGAACTGCTTGCAAGAATATGTATGGAACTTCAATAACCACCTGCCACATATTTGAGGGGCATAATATCATCGTTAGAATATAGAAGAACGAGAAATGTATCAGTATAGCCAAGAGAAGACATCACATAGGAGCATGAGTTAGTGACCTGAGCAATTGAATAGGACCACGATGAGTACATTCTGACAAATCGTTCTCTGTAGACAACCATGCGTTCGGTAGCAACAAATGGCAGAACGGAATTGCTGTTCCCTACCCCAATGTTTTGCATAAAGAGATACATCGATCCAAATATGTTGAAAAGATCCTGCTCGTTGTTTCTTGAAAACAAAGAATCATGTTTCAGCATCTTAGATGGTTAAGTTTTACAAGCTCGTAATCTCAATGTTTGACAAGGTATGAAAGATTTTTCCCAGACTAACTGGGTTGTATGAAGAACTTACATTTCCTTTCCTTTCTGCCAAAGGAGAGCAGCACACAACAAGGAACATGCAGTAATGAAAATCAGGCGCACCAGGTTGTATTTGGGGCTTCTCCAGTAGGTTAGATGTTGTTTCCACAAACAAGTCTTGAACTGCTCCCATCTATTTTGCTGGAAGCCTGCAGAAAAACACATTTCCTTTGTCCCAGCCACTGGCAAATTTAGCTCTCTCACTAATTCTCTGTTCATCCTACAGCGGCCAAAGATATTCAATTAGCAGACATCTTTTTTTCCCATTGCAAGTATGAGAAGCACCATTTATTTGCACATATGTCATTCTCTGGTGAATACTCCAAGTTAGCATCACATAAGAGACAGAAGCATTGAATTTTGCGTCCTTTGTGCTTGATGAGCACTTAATGTGTGCTTCATGTGCGCTCTGAACATTATACTCTTGTATGCTCACCTGCATTGATCAGATTCCTCATAAATGATGCCATAGTCTATACCAAGTTGAGATTCTATTGAAGGACTTGTGATTTCCAGCGTCCATGTAGCAGGGTTGTAATTATCCTTGATTTTTGGCACTCCAGGGATACTCTGGACAAGGGGAAATGTAGGGATTCAGTAGTCAAGCTTTCTCAATCCAAGTTAATTTTTTTCTTTTCAAGTGTAGATTATAAGGTTATTCAGTAGGTTTAGTCAATTTTATACGTTTTTTTTTTTTTTTTTTTTTTCCTTTTGGATGTATCAACTAGGTTTGCAGCTCATCATAGAACCAATTCATACTTAATGACGTGCATATTATGAGAAAGAAGTATCAATTGAAGTGCTCATGTCTGAAGTGTAACAATTACCTCAAAATATTCAATAAGCTTATGTGAATGCTCTCCAAGCTCTCCAGAGTATATCATTTGACCTCCTCTTTTCATCAGGATTAGCTGCATAGTTCATCAATTGTGACATGCTTCAGTTGCGTTCATCACAGTTATTGATGTACTTTACAAACGTATGTGAAGTGAGTAGTAAATGGAGTTTCATGCAATATGCACAAAAATTCTGTCGTCTAAGCAAAATATCTTGTATAGCAGAATAGATTGTCACAGGAATGAATGCATCAGCAAGTTACCTCGTCAAAAGCCTCAAATATGTCGATGCTTGGCTGGTGAATTGTACACACAATTGTCCTCCCTGTGATAACAATATTCTTCACGACTCGCATTACAATGGCAGCTGCTCTAGCATCAAGACCAGAAGTAGGTTCATCCATAAAGATGATTGACGGGTTAGAAACAAGCTCCACTGCTATAGTCAGCCGTTTACGCTGCTCGATTGATATGCCGGTCACACCAGGAACACCAACTATGGCATCTTTTATGTCATCTAGCTCAATCATTTGAAGTACTGTATCCACAAATTCCTGATTGACAACTTATAATTCAGTAGCAATGCAGATTTAGCTACTAATTAGTGCAAAATATTAGCACTCAATATGTGATGCGAAAGACCTAATGTGGCTTTGGTCTGCCTACTGGATTTGATCAACATGAGAATATAGAGTGTGCAATTGATATGCTAAAATCTTTCCAGTTGAGCACAAGATTTAGCCGTTTATTGGCACTCATCTCGGGAAAACTGTCCACAAGATTTATCCAACAATTAGCAAACAGAGTGACATTTGTATCTCAAAGTGTGATGTACAAACTACTTCCTGTTTTATCCGCTTACTGAAATTCTTCATCTGTTTGTTCCAAGTTCAAGTCCTGCTCAAATATCAAGCAATAGGGTATCCATAAAGATCGGCATATTCTATCCAGATAAAGAAATCTTACTGCTCTTGTATTTTTTTCAATGTGGGCCGGCAACCTTAACCAAGCTGAGTATGCCACTGATTCCTCAATTGTAAGTTGTGGAGAATGTATGTCGGTTTGCTCACAGTAGCCAGATATTCTGGCATATGCGGCTTGAACTTTAGGATATCCTCCAACCTTAATGTCTCCCTCGATAAAACCGCTGGTTTTTCTTCCTGAAAGAACATCCATTAAAGTTGTTTTCCCTGCGCCACTGATGCCCATCAAAGCGGTTAGGACTCTAGGTCTGAAGGCTCCGGTAACGTCTCGAAGAAGCTGTAGTCTCCTTTCTGGGAAACCTTGCTCTCTTAATTTCTGGAAGCATTTGAAATTCCGTTATGCCAATCATTTATTGATATGACATGCAAAACAAACACTTATTTTCAGCAACTCAAATGTCTCACCTTGGGTGTTTCGACGAAGTACTGCACGTTTTCGAATGTTAGAGTTGTTGGTTCAAATGGTAAAACCATCTCTATACAATTTCAAAATTGCACTGGCGTCACAAGGCAATATAAATTGATTTAAAATATTGACCAGTACTCACGAATGCTTGATATCAACCATTCTTTTGCAGTTTTGATGATTTTTTCAATGGATGATAAGCGACTAACTCTTATGAAACTTCTAACCTCTAATTTTTGGCTCAGTGGTACTTTTGTTAGCCGCCTGTTCTCCTGGAGTAGGACAGTTAATGTCTCTGTCTTTATCCAGCTGGGAGAGCTTCTTGCTGGAGACAACAGCTCGAGATCTGCTCGGAGCTGTGATTAGCCGATAAATACATGTTATTCAGTGAATAGTGTTAACCCTCTGAGAGAATTCCTAGCCAGCATGTTCAATTACCTTTTGAAAAACTCAGAGCACAGGTAAACCCAATGTTGAAAACCATCCAAAATCCAATCAATGCCCCAAGTGATATCCAGCGAAAGTGGTCACTATAATCTAGACCATGCTGTTTGAGCACTTGTTGCCCCATAGTGCCAGTAAGAGATGAAACCTGCAGAGGATCGTTAAGCCTGTTAAATACTAAACCCCACCATTGTCATGGGAAATCCACTCATGTGAGACTGGTTTGTTCTTCAGGATGTCACCTTTTTCCACCTCGGAGCAAGAAACTCATTTACTGAAACACCTATTTCTGTATATGACAATGGAGAGAACCAGAATCCCCACCTCAACCAACTGGGTAAAGAAGCTGCAGAGAGACAAGGCTGCTAATTTCCTATCAATTTGCTAAAGTCCGTATAATTAGAATCAATAAAATTGAACTTACGTTTTGGGATGGCGAAGCCACCGAATAAAAACAAAACAACTAAAGAGAATAGACTGCAAAATGCTGCAACAGGTGGATTTCGAACCACAGAAGCTATCAATCGGAACATTGATATCGATACTTGATGCAATAGGAAGAGCAGGAAGAATTGATAAAGGAACCTGACAGTCATGAAAAAAGTGAGTGGCTAAAAATCGTATCATCTCTCTGATATATCGAATTTCGGAATTACCTTTGTGGTTCAGGACTATAGTTAACTCCATAATAGGTAATAGCTGTCCAAAGAAACGCATCGAGTAAAGACAATGGGATTTTCAGTATGGCCGCTGGAATGGTATAAGCCCATGCAGGGTAGAAGAAAATATCTCGTTGCTTGTAAAAGACACCAAGTCTAGAAACAGTCATTGCCAGCTCCGGAAGACCATTAATCATGAGACGGAGGAGAGCATAAAATAGGGAACCCATGAAAAGATCCGCATGCGCCAAGTCGACTTTCATCCGTGGGCGCAAGAAGACAGTCACTGTAATAATTGCAACAACCACGAGCTGCAAAGAGTAACCACCAAGTCAATGAATTTTGCGTGCATTTCTCATTAACTATGTATTGTGACTGCACATTCTGAGTCCAAATGGGTAATTACCTGTGCTGATCTGAAGACATGAACAAACCAGTTGCGCTTCATGAGGAGCCATTCTCTTGAAAGGCACGCTTTGAACAACTCCCACTTTTTTAAAGAGTGAATTTCGAAAGATAAAGCACTTCTGTGCAGCTCAGTTTTCTCAAGAGGCCTGGCAAGTTCCTCGTCCAGTGTCTTTCCCATTGGATGCTCTTTAAACATTCTCGCAAACATGCTTGGAGATATGAAATTATAGGTCCGGTCTTTGTGATGCCAGTATTGCGCCTGGTTCTTTTCGGTAATTACCTGCCAAGAATTCCCAAAAACAGAATATGTCAGCACTATCCCTGCACAGTTCGAACACCTCTTTATTAAGCAAGAGTGCATACTTCTTGGAGAAAGTCAGCAATGGCTTTTCTCATTGGGCACTTGAAACCACAGTGTTCAAAGAAGCTAAGAACATCCATCCGAGGTCCATGGTACACTACATGTCCCTGTGCCATTAGAATTACGTCATCAAAGAGATCAAAAGTCTCAGGTGCTGGCTGAAGAAGCGAAACCAAAATTGTGGACTCTGTTATGTGCGCCAATTGCTGCAAGCATGTAATGATCTGAAAGGTAGTGGAGCTGTCCAAGCCTGTTGATATCTCATCCATAAATAGAACTCTCGCCGGACCAATTATCATTTCCCCTGGAAGAGAGAACATCGAAATCTGTAATGAAGCCTAAAATTTACAGTGTGACATAGAAACTGTTCCTATAAGTTTCTCGTCATTTGCTGTGTTCACGTAAAACTAACCGGTTGTCAGCCTTCTCTTTTGACCACCAGAAATTCCTCTGTTCATCGCATCCCCAACAATTGTATCTGCGCAGATGTCGAGTCCAAGAACCTGAAAAGGCGTAAAATCGCAGCAATTGTAGCAAAAGTAGAATTGTCTGAAAAATAAACTTGGTAACTCCTTTTAGTAGTGGAAACATTACCTTCAAAATGTAGTCTGTTTGAAGTGTTCTTTTCATTCCTCCTATAGAAACTGCCTGCTCATATGGTCATAACGTCATCAGAAGCCAGTATCGCCAGTTGTTACTGTAACTAAAATATCATAATGAACCCATCTTTGCACAAATATTAACCTTCATGTAAGTGTCTATGCTTGGCTCTGGATTAATTCCTGCTTGCTCCTCCCTTTTACTAACTTCTTTCAACATGTCTTCAATGAAAAGCAGACACAAAGAGGATCAGCAATGACCACCGAAACTAAAAGTAACTTCAAGGTTGGAGAACAAACTGGTACCTGCCCTTCCTCCTATGCCCTGACATCGTGCAGAGAAATCGAGCGTCTCCCTCACAGTCATCTCGGAAATATGTGAATCATATTGGCTTATATAGGCTGAAGTCTTCTGAGGAATAAACTCATTCAGCTTGTACCCATTGTAGGAAATCTCTCCCTTGACCTTCACCGTACATCGATTGTCAATTCCGCTGATCTTATATATATGCATGATCATTTGCGTCTGAATATAGTCTAAGTATAGGAGCTATTCTTGTCAGAATGGAAAATCTACAAAAGACTGAACACCAAAAAGGTAGTACCTTGAGGGATTTCTCTGATTTGCCTGCTAATGCCTGTAATAAGGTGGTCTTTCCGCATTCTGGTGGACCTAACAAGAGTGTCATCCTGCAATATTTTCGAGAGAAAAGGATTACGCTGCACAGTAACATCGTATGCGTCAACTTTTGAATCTAAACGAGTGCATATGCTGAGCTTTAATACTAACCTCGCAGGCTTAAGGACGCCGCTTACGTTCTTGAGAATTCTTATCTTGCTCCCCTGGTGCATGCAGCCAACCTTAATTGTTGGAGCCTGCTTCACAGAGAAAAAAAGGTTCTTGGCTTCCACGTGTATGTCCTATGATTTTTACAAGAACTGTTTGCAGCTTGATAGAATAGAGAAGCAGTTGCCTGAGCTAATAAGTTTGTTAACGATAACCAAAAAAAAAAATCAAGTTAAAAAGAGTAGTACTAATTCCTGGTAAAACTCCTTAGATTGTAAAGCGAGTGCAACTGGATTTTCCATGGTTTTCGTTAGGAATTTGTCTTGCGAATATAGGTAATTAGTTTTCAAAATAAAGCAACAGTGCAACACGTATATCGCACCCTATCGACTTATGGTAAGAGAAAGATTTGGAATTAGATGTTTTTAATGTATGCTCCATTGAGACATGGATGTTCTAAAACTGCCAATTTTCTAACTGGAAGATCCATTTGCATCACGTGGCCAGTTTGCTGTCCTTCTCTAATGTCCCAAAAGTAGGAGCTTATGTTATCCAAACGTACTATTCACAAAAGATAGTATGTTCTTTGACTTTAAAATTGTATCGTCCTCGATAAAACTTAGAAAACTTATGTCCTATGTTTTTTGCCTGAATGGACCGCAATAGCTTGATAGAATAGAGAAGCAGTTGCCTGAGCTAATAAGTTTGCTACCAAATCAGCCAATTAAAGATAACAAAATTCAATTAAAAAGAGTTGCATAAATTCCTCGTAAAACTCCTTAGATTGTAAAGTGGGTGCAACTAGATTTTCCATGGTTTTCATTGGGAATTTGTCTTGCGAAAATAGGTAATTAATTTTTAATATGAAGTAACAGCGCAACGCGTATGTCACATCCATCGATTTACGATCAGTGAGATTTGAAATCAGATATTTTTAATGCATGTCCATTGAGACATGGGTGTCCTAGAACTGCCAATTTTCTAACAGTAGGATCCATTTGCATCACGTGGCTAGTTTGCCGTCCTTCTCTGATGTCTCAAAAATAACCTTCTTTGAAATTCCAACCTTCAGAAAAAGTGCCAAAAGCAGTAGCCTAAGTTATCCAAACATGCTGTCTACAACAGATAATTTGTTCTTTGGCTTCTAAATTATATCGTCCTCGATAAAACTTAGAAAAAGCATAAAGCTTGGAGGAGAGAGAGAGAGGAAGCAGATGGAGAAGAAGATCTCACGTAGAAAATGGCCTTGAGCGCGTTCCAAAGAGTTGGGACGGATTCCCCATGAACGGCTTTGCTGTCTGCTTCTATGCGCAAATTCTGATATCTCACTTCCACGGTCGGTAATTCAAGACCCACTCTGAGAATTTAATGTCATATTAGCTGCAGTTTGTCATATAATATAATCAAAGTTGTCTGCCTTTTACTAGAAATGGAAGGTTTGAACAGGAATTGAAGTATAATCTGCCTGCCTCTGCACTCGCTTCCGGAGCTTCTGGAGGAGCCGGAGATTGTCCTCTTCGACCGCCTTCAACAGGCCGTCCACGAACAGCCGCCTCTCCGAGTCCCCGAGCTTCGCCACGTCCACCACCTCACGGCCGAGCACTGCCGTCCTCAGCCGTTGGTACGTCGGCAGCCTCTCGATCGCCGCCCACTGCAGCTCCAGCTCGTCGTCCTCCCGCCTGCAGTCCTCCTCGCTGAACGCTGATGGCATCTGGTCCTCCGAACGAGCAATGCTCCTGAAGCTGCTGGAGGGGAGGTGGCGCAGCGATGATGAGGAGAAGCGCCGGCTTCGTCCTCGCTCCGTCTGCATGTCCGGCTCATCACTCGTCGTGGACGGTTGCGCCATTTCAATTCGTTCAGCTCTTTTTACGAGCAAATGTAGGCAAACGTTTTTCATATATAGTGAGAGGCGGATGCCGCATGAGCACATCAAAATGAGAAATGATTTTAATGTACCGTGAGAATATCAGTTTATTCTAAATCACAAAAAATCAAGTCACAAACAATTATAAATTATTGTGGAATCCACTTATTTAAAATATAGTTACATTGCTAAATACCAGCGAGATGCCAGTTAGGGCATTGACAAGTTTCATTATCTACACACAGAACAGTATAAAAGTAATATGGACAACTTATTACATTAAGACTGCATTTGGCAGTCAGGATAAAATTTGGGATATGATATGATTTATCCTATCTTACGTTTAGTGCTTGCATAGGATATAATAAAGTTAGATATAATAGGGATATAAGTTGGATAAAATTATCTCATGGGGGAGATTGGATAAACGTGGATAGGATTTCTAATATTAATAATAGGAAATTTATTTTTCTCAAATAACAAATTTCTTAAATTAACAAAATTAAAATTATATTTCAATATAAATAATGCTTGAATTCTAATTTAAGAAATTAAAAATTAAAAATTAAAAATTATTTTTTAATTTAATCTTATTTTAATTTATATATTCAACTTTAATTCTATCTTATAATAAAAATTCAATCTATAAATTATATATTTATATTTATTATATATTTTAGGTATTTTTGTATTTTAGGTATGTTAGTACAATTTACTATTTGATAAAATTTTATTAAAGAATGATAAAAGGGGAAAAAAGAAATAATAAAGAAATTAATTTAAAAAAGAGAAAAATAAAATAAAAAATAAAAAAAAATTAAGGAATAGTGTCACGGAGATTTTTACCATCTCCATTTATAAACTTATAGGTTTATTTACAATGATATGACGTTTATATTTTTAAAAAAGGTATATGATATGATGTGAATATATCCGACTTAAATACGTGATTCATCAAACAAATGGATAAGATATAGAAAAATCTTAGGATTTCATATCCTATCCTATCTAGTCTTATCCTAGTTAGAAATCCGGACGACCAAACATAATCTAATTAAATTGACTTCACATTACAGTTGATAACATGAGCATCAATATAGGCTCATTTTCTTTGAAAGAGGTGGTGTGCCCATTTATTCCCACGAGGCTCCTTTTTTTTGGTTAGTTATTATTATTATTATTATTATTATTATTATTATTATTATTATTATTATTATTATTATTATTCAATGACGAAAAAACCATTTTGATAGATTAATATCGAATCACGAAAATATCACATATGTGAATCCATGTAAAAAGTGGGGCAAAGCTCGAGGAGTGAACCGAATGCAAAATGAACCATTCATAATAAAGGTGAGAAAAATCGATCATGTTTTCATGTTTCGCCTATCTGTTTAGATATACAATAATGCAAATCCATCACGTTGTTTCTACTATCCTATCAATTCAAAAATTGATATTGCATTGTCAGTTTGCTATTTCAACGTTGAATTTTAACATGAGATTTTGGGACAAGCGTAGTTTGAAGGCTTCGTGCTCTAAATTTAGAAAAAATGCACGAAAAAGTAAAATAAATTATTGTGGTTTGCCGTCTGAGTTAGACGACAAACTGCATTCACCTGGAATTCCTTGAATCGTTCCGTCGTCCCCCGCGCGAGATTCTATTACGTTATCGAATCGACCTCTCGTAGATGTCGACTCGGTTCTGAAGTGAATTTTATATTCCGAAAGCGATGGAAGTCGTCTCGGAAATTGTTATTATCAACGCATGCACGCGCATCTTCTTCTGCAATCGCGAAGATGCGGCTTGCCTTTGAACGGGCCGACGGAGCTTCCGGAGGAGCCGTAGTTGTCCCCCTCTATAATATTGCGGTTTGACAAGTCAAAGGTCAAAGAATTGAAAAAAATAAAGAAGACTCTATCAACAAAAGAAAAGAAAAAGGGAACAGTTGACGTTTCGGTTATTTTAAGCGCTTGCGCCAGTCATTCATTCGCCTCATCGGAGTAGTTTTGGGACTTAGGCTCAAAATTCTAAATTATTGGAGATTTGTGCGGCGATGTCTGATTTTTTAGTCATCGAGCTACGTGTGTATATAAAAATGATAGTTTAGGGTGTTGTAGAGCGGTAGGATTTTACGGATCTTGATTTGAGTTTACGATTTGCCCGAAAAAAAAATTTTGAAGTTTTCCATGCTTGATGAACAGTGCATGTCCAGCAACTTCGGGCTTGTATTTTTTTGGTTTTCAGCTTGATTTTGGAATGGTCAAGTTGGAGTCCTTATAATATGTTGAAAGAGCTTTCTATCGATTGCAAGAATGTTTGAAACGAGGTTTGGTGGAGAGAGTCATGACATGACCAAAGTTTGCGCTCAAGCTTCGCATTGCTAATGACTTGAATAATCACTTTGGATATGCGATTTATTAGCGCGTGAGAGTTATTTTGTTAGTGTTTAAACTTAGTTTAGCTAAGCCATAGTTGAAATGACATTTACTTGGTTTTGATGCTATTTCTCGCTTATATGATAGGAATGTGAGTTTATTGATTTGAGTGAGCCTTATTGTTTGGGTTGGGGCATATCTAGGTGAGTGATGTTATCTTTTCTATGTAATTATAAGCTCATGTCCCAAAAGAGATGAAGATTTGAGTATCACACGAGTAATTGAAGCATGTTTGTTGCATAAAAGTCTGGATCGAGCAATTATCACCTTTTAATATATGAGAATGGTTTTAAAGGTATTGTGAAATAATATATCACTATGCAAATTGGTTTATGGAATGAGTTCTAAGATGATTATTATTCCCACATGGCTCCTTTTTTTGGTTATTCATTATTATTATTAGGAAAAATTCTAAATAAGGACCCGAAGTGGACCAATTTTCTCAAATAATGACTCAAAATGAATTTTGTGTTAGATAAAGACTTAAAATTAACCCATTGTCTCAAATAAGGATCCAAAGTGGTTGAATCAATTCTAAATAAGGATCTGAGCTTACTGGTCAACCAAACATTCGCCCGCTATCAAGCATATGACATTTATGACGATTGGAGTTTGGGCAATTTTGTCCAAAAAAAAAATCTATGAAAAATTAACAAATCCTAAAACAAAAACAAAAAAAACCTTAAGTTTTCTATGGTCTCCCCGTTCCTTGTACCCATCCCCTTTAATCAAAGACCGAAGTTCTCCCAATTCCTTGTACCCATCCTTCGCAAAGTCAAAAACCCAAATTCTCCGCCGGTTGAGGCACAAATACAAAAACAAGAAGAAAACCATATGCTTCTTTCTTTGTTTGCGGAGACCCAAATTCTCTACCGGTCGAGCAAGGCGAGGAGCGACGAGAATCGAGTCACAACAATGACCAGGCAATGATTTGGTTGTGGAGCAGTGGGGTAAAAGAAAGAAGAAAATGTAAACATCTACATGAATAACCTAAACTTAATTAATTTAGAATTTTCCCTTTTTTTTTCCAATGACAAATTTCTGACAAAATTGCCCATATTTTAATCACCAGAAAATGTCTGCCGGCGAGCTAAGGTCTTTAATAGAGATTAACTTGATCACGTCGGGTCTTTATTTGATACAAAATTCACTTCGGTTCTTATTTGAAACAATAAGTCCACTTCAAATCCTTATTTAGAATTTTTCCTTATTATTATTATTATTATTATTATTATTATTATTATTATTATTATTATTATTATTATTATTATTATTCAATGACAAGAAAACCCATTTTGATATATTTATATGGAATCACGAAAATATCACATATGTGAATTCATGTAAGAGGTGGGGCAAAGCTCGAAGGAGTGGACCGAATGCAAAATAAACCATTCCTAATAATGGTGAGAAAAATTGATCATATTTTCATGTTTCGCCCATCTGCTTGGATATACAACAATGCAAATCTATCATGTTGTTTCTACTATCCTATCAATTCAAAAATTCACATTGCATTGTCAGTTTGCTATTCCAACGTTAAATATTAACATGAGATTTTCAGACAAGGGTTGTCCGAAGGTTTCGTGCTCTAAATTTAGAAAAAAAAAAAAAAAAAAGAAAGTAAAATAAATTATTGTGGTTTGCCGTATGAGGAAGACGACAAACTGCATTCTCCTAGAATTCCTCGAATCGCTCCGTCGTCTCCCTTGCGAGATTCTATTACATTATCGAATCGACCTCCCGTAGATGTCGACTCGGTTCTGAAGTGTATTTTATATTCCGAAAGCGATGGAAGTCGTCTCGGAAAGTGACATTATCGTCTTCTGCAATCGCGAAGATGCGGCTTGCCTACGCACTCGCCGACGTAGCTTCCGGAGGAGCCGGAGATTGTCCCCCTCTATAATATTGCGGTTTGACAAGTCAAAGGTCAAAGAATTGATAAAAAAAAAAAAAAATAGAAAAAAAGAAAGAAGACTCCATCAACAAAAGAAAGAAAAAGGGAACATTGCAAGCTTACGTTCTTTTAAGTACTTGCGCCGCTCTTCGGTCCAATCGGAGTAGTTTAAAAGAACTACTATTGTTGATAAATAAATAAATAAATAAATAAGAGAAAAAGAGTGATCGGAGCTTGCGATCATAAAATAACCGGTATGCCTATCTTATTAGGGAATGGGAATAATCACGAAGTAGCTCCATATGCCTTTCTCATTAGGGAATGGGAATAATCATGAAGTTTCTCCATATGCTGGTGACAGAAGTGGCCGGCCGTCATGCGTGCATCTTGCATGCATGCAAATATTTTACAAAGCCGGGCTCACTTTCTGGACTAACTGGGAATTTTTCCTTATGATTTGGATTTGATGCAAAAATTCAAATTGGTCGACGTCATTTTTGAGAAATACATTAGCAAATCAATGAATTTGGATTGGGTCATATGCAGCTGATTATTGCTCCCAAAACCGTTGATCGAGCAAAAGCCGTCTACAGCGCAACGGTTAAATTGGCGTCACAGAAACTAGAAAGGATATAAGATCTCGTCGACCAATTTATCCATCAAATCAAATGCTTTTTGGTCTTACTCTATTTAATAATTCATAAATGCTTGCCAAATTTTGCTAACTAATCACAGTTTTTCCGAGGAATATTGCTTCCTTTGGTCCGCCTGCCATCATTCATTCATTAGAGTGGCGTCTCAAGATAAAATATATATGTTTGTAAATTAATATCAAAAATTAATTTTTTTCTATTTCTCTTCTTAGGAGACACATTAAAATAGGGATATCAATTCTTGTACGAACCATGAAAAGTTCTTTTTAGTTTCCTTTTCTATGGATAGTTGCTACGAGAAAATTCTGCATGTTGAAAGGAGAAATTACACACCAGTGATTTGCTGGTCTCAGAACTTGTTCTCCACCACCTACCTCAAATCGATTATAAATATCATCTTTTTGTCCTAATTAAGTTGCTAACTGATCCATGGTTCGACCCAATTTGGTCCATGCATCAGGCTCCAACCCGCCAATAACATTCAATCACCTAGACATCATATTTGATTAAAATTGCACGTCACTAAATTGAGTAACTTTTTTTTCACAATAAAAAAGGGCATGTAATTATTAAAGTAAGATGTTGGAGGTTAGTCCGAATGTGACGGTTGAAATTGGCCATTGCATCAAGAGACCAACTTAAGGAACTAAAACTGTAAAACATCGAGATGCTAGGTGGTATTGATACCTTTCGACATTTCTTGTCCGCGAATTATTCTATAAATGCGATCTTCAATCCCAACAATTCATATAGGTTATAAACCTTTATGATAAAGGTCAAAGAGTGATCATACGAAAAACCCTCTGTTCGTAGTCCCTACCCGACATTTCTTCGACAGCGAAAAAAGAAAAGGGGAGGGGAGCTCACTTTTAGACTCGCACTCAAGGTTGGAGAGTCTGCGAATCATAATCATTAAAGTTGGGAAACTTTCATGTAAATTTAGGGAAAGTATCTTGCATATCATTAAAGTTGGGAAACTTTCATGTAAATTTAGGGAAAGTATCTTGCATATCAATGATATCACGTAACATGTTCCATAGATATAAAAGCTTATGACAAGTGGTTAGATTGGTAATATCACACCATGATAAAACTTGATATTAATTGGAAATTAATTTATAAATAATTTATGGCCAAATATGTATTTTGTCATCTAATCATCGCTCCCATATATCGTGCCGGTAACTATGGTTGCTAGGAGTGAGCAGCTGTACATGTTCCATTTGGAATCTAAAACTTATTCATTAGAGCAAGTTCCTTATTTTTGTGAACCTAGAGCCTACCCTACATACCTTAAAACCTAGAACCAACCTGTCATAGGTTCCAGGATTGGTTTTAGAGTTTACCCAAGTTCTACTTGTATTATTAATTGAACGATTGCAATAAATTATTATCTTTAATGACCATCATTTCTTGCTAATCCGCCAACCACAACTTATTTTTAGACATGTGAAGAATAAACTCTCGGTCATAAAATGGAAGCTCAAACTAGAATCCATATCATACACTCATATTGTGTAAAGACACAAACCAAGAAAACACAAAAACTTGTTATAGATTCAGATTCCAAATTTTTAGTTCCAGATTCCACCTACCTAGAATCTAGAATAGGTTCTCCAATTTTTAGAAGCTGAAATCTATCCTACATATCTTGAAATTTGGTTCTATTGATCTAGTTTTTCGATTCTAGGTTCACCTTGAAATCATGGTCTAACCTAATTGTGACATCCTGAAAATTCAGTTCTGATTTCGATTGAATAAATTGGGCCTTTCATCGATGCGACTATAGTGTTTTTCTCTAAGATAGCCACTCACAAGATAACTTACCTATCAGGTGAAGTCATTAAAAGATTTTAATGCAATAGGCTTAAAGATTCGACCAAGAATTGACTACTCGATCGTGCTCATCTACTGAGGTCATTACGGCATAGATATAAGTTGATTAGAAATCAAAGATAGATTGGTTCGATAGAGATGTGTGGCTAAACGTGGGTGATTCCATTAAATTACAAAATTCTCGTCGACCGGCACTAGACTGATTTTCCTATCATTTTGGTACCCTATGTTCGTATTTGAATCATCGATATTTTCACGATAATCGAGAGTCGCCAATGTGTCCAGTAGATTCATTGTGGCTCGAAAAAAAATCGACCACGGTTCGCTTGCACTAAAAATTTCCGAAAGCTACACGGTAGCTTTGATCACGCTAAAATCGCGCCAGATAGAAATTAACCGTGAATTTGAACCCGATTTCAGAAATTGAAAGTTTTTTCATGTCATGATCTATTTTAGGAATGTCAACTCATCCTCCAAAGAATTTTCAGAGATTCCGAGATTTTTATGGAAAAATTGTTTCGAACATTGCGAAAATTAACAGAAATTAAGTGGGCCAAATTAAAGGAAATTTGGACTTCCAAGCCAAGCCTTTGAGTGTTGGGAACTTGCAAAAAATTGTTCAGGATTTTTCTTCACCGAAATTGGACCTCAATTTGGGAAATTGAGTGAAGAAATTGGTCCTAAAATTGGGAAATTCGAAATTAGGCAAGGGCAGCATTATTTTGGCTTCAATTTGGATAAATTAGTGGATTTATTGGGCTAGAAAGTATTATGAGACATGGGATAAGATTGAAGATAATTGGGGGGACCAAGCGATTAATTTTTTGGATTAGTTCATTGACTTTGTCTTCTCTTCTTCAAAACTTCTTCCGCACGCCTCAAAACCCCCCTCCTTCGTGCGAGCATCACCCCCTCCACGGAAGTCTTCAACTTCTGCTTCATTTTCACTTCTTGCAGTCTCATCTTCTTTCTCTTCCACCGCCTACTCGCCTACCAAGATTTGTCGTCCCCTTCTCAAGTCAAATTTTCCCAGTTGAGTTCTTTTGTTGACCCCGCAGCCATTTGTCCACGAACCAACCTCCCTCAATCAACACTTCCACCCACCGAAGCCCTTGGTTGACCGAGCAGCTCCGCTTTGCTGCCGCTTGGCCATTGAGCCAACAAACGGCGCCCCCTCCTCTTGCATCCAGCACCAACGATCGAGGGAGCTGCCTCTTCGTCCACGTCTTCTCCTTCGAACAGCAGCGTCCGTGTCTTCTCTCCTTCGCCGCACGAATCTAGTCAACTGAGGCTGCCGCCCCCACGTCCATGCGTCGTCAGCCCACGAAGCTAAATTCCCTAGCGGCTTTGCCTCTCACCCTACCCAATTCGCCACCTCCGTTTCCAGCAATGCGAAGCCCACGATCAGCCTAGAAAAGTCCAGCGAAGCCCATCTCCACAGTTGCTTCTGGTTCAGCCCAGCAGTTTCTTTTGTTGTTTGGCCCAACAGCCCAAGTGATTTCAGCTCAGCCCAGCTTCAATTCCAGCTCACTTGAAGCCCAAGAAGCAAGCCCTAGCCCAAGCCCAAGTCTAAGCCTAGAATTTTCTGTGGGCTTGCAAGGCTTGTAGGCCCGGCCCGAGTATTCGTCGACGTCACCGAAAATTTGGATTTCAGCCACCGTCGTGCTATTTCGGTTTCGCATTTAACAAGTGAGTTGAACTCACTAATAATTGCTTAGTTGGTTAATTATGCTTATGGATTGATTAGATTAAATTAAGCATGCTTAGATGGATAGATTAGATTAGATTAGTTAATTTAATTATCTGTCAATGCATATTAGGTGGTTAGTTAGTGTAATTAGCAAATAAATAGACTCTAGTATTTATTGAACGAGTCTCGAAAACTTTTTGGGTCTGTCTCGGCTTCCAATTAGGCTATAACGAGCCTAAGTTAGATTTATTGCATTTATTTATTTATTTCCGTAATTATTTAATTAATTATTTATTTTTCGGAAATTCAACCGAGATGGTCGGTGACCGGAATTTCGTGCTGATTGTAGTGATACTTTCTGTTTATTTAGGCCCTGCATGTTTTCACTTCTGAAAAATGTTTATAAACAGAATTTGTGTTTTTTTTCGTTCTCGAAAAAAAAAAAAACGCGTTTGTTCGCGTTTACATTTTTTTTTTTTTTTCGTTCTGGAACAAAATTGAAACAAAAAATAGAAACAAAAAAAAAACTTGTTTCGTTATCCGAAACACTTCTCGGATTATTAGAAAGAACAAAAATAAAAGAACAAAACCGGAACACTTCTGGAGGAGCGTTCGTTCGTGCCCGAAGCTTTCGTTCGTGCTCTCGGTGTCTCACCCTTCTCTCCGGCGCCTCCCACTTCGGCTGACTTCCGGCGACTCTCCGGTGCCTCCCCACTCGGCCGCTCTCCGACGCCGACCGGTGGTGCTCCTTCACCGACCGAAGCTTCCGAATCCGGGTAAGTTTCTGCTGCTCCTCCATCTCCGTTCGAAGAGGGCTTCGGTGAGAGCCACCTTCGCCGACAGCGGGACGGTCGCTTTAGCGACAGCTCGCTCGAGCCTCAAGCGAGCGTCGCTCGCCCACATCTCGCGCGGCAAATGGGCGACGGCCGCTCGCCGGAGCTGCTCCCAAGCTCAAGCTGCCGTGTGGTCGCTCGGCGAGCAGCTCGGGTCGCTCGAGCGGCAGAGCAGCTCGATTTGTTCAACTTATTTGTGAGTTCCTGATTTGTTACTGTTTGTGGATTTATTTGGTCGATTTGTTCAACTTATTTGTGAGCAATTTGATTCGGACTGATATACACTTTCATATACCCTGTCAAACAGAGCTCAACTATGAGACCAGACTAATCCTTAAAATTGCTTGTGCAGAGGATTGTAAAAAGCAGGCAAAAAAATCCTTGCTTCGGCTTAAATTGGTGAAAAGCATTTGGAATTAGTAATTCCAGCTTATGATGTCTATCACAAGAGAGAAATGGAGGGAGACTCGTGGTCCATAGAGAGAGAGAGAGAGAGAGAGAGAGAGAGAGGGGCATGGAGGGAGACTCGTGGTCCATAATTATATAAACAAAGTCCATTTTGATACGGGGCATGGATTTTTCTTTTTTTTTTGGGGGGGAGGGAGACTCATGGTCCATAATTATATAAACAAAGTCCATTTTGATGAGGGGCATGGATTTTGAAGGATATGCATGTGTAAGGAGAGAGAGGGAGGGAGACTCGTGGTCCATAATTATATAAACAAAGTCCATTTTGATGAGGGGCATGGATTTTGAAGGATATGCATGTGTAAGTATGTGCTTGCACTTGGGGCCATTGTGTGCTATAGCATCAAGAAGAAGAAAAGAAGCAATGAATATATGCTCTGATGAGTATAACTTACTCTTCTGAGAGATCTTAGGCAATGGTACTGCAGGTCTCTGCTTGATTTGGCTGATAAGTGTGTGCCTGAAATTTCTGTGTCATGTTGTTTTCATCTCCTCATAGCTAATTTGCTTATGCTTGTTTGTTTCTTCTGTTTTTTCCCCTTTATGACACAAACAGAAGGAAAAATACCTCCAGATGAGCCAGCAGTTCTTCCTCCATTGCCTTTAATTCCTAAAAGTGAAAGGCGCAGGTCCCTATATGGAACACCTCAATCTCAATCATTCAAGAGGCCTGATTACAGGGGGGACTGGGACCGCGAGCGGGATAGAGATTTTGAACTCATGCCTCCTCCGGGAAGTCATAGAAGGGACTTTGCTGCCCCAGATGTTGATCAACCCATTGATCCAGATGAACCCACCTATTGTGTCTGTCATCAGGTCCTCAGTTTTTTCACCCTTCTGTAAAAATTTGAAGTTACTTTTAATTTGAAGTGCTACTGCGCTATGTCGTGATGGCTTTTATAGCTTTGGTATTTAACCAATTGAATCGTTGTGACTGCTAGGTGTCATTTGGAGACATGATTGCCTGTGACAACGAAAATGTGAGACCTTCTTTATAAGACAATTCTTTTTCCTTGAAGTTTTACTTTCCTTTCCAGATATTTTTTACGTAGTGCATTTGGGAAGTATTATTGTGGTAGATACAATTTATAGAATGTGAGTTACTGTACTTGGCAAGTCTTGTGGTGTTGAAACCTGAAGTGGTGCAGCAGCATGTATATGTTTCTCCGAAAACATGCATGTACTCCTTATGACGCATTCAATGTCATTTGTCAAAACATTCAGCCAACAAAAATGTCACTCTTCAAAACGGTTTTTGGTTAGCAAGTGAATAAAAAAGGTGAAGTGGCAAAAATTGCCATGAAAGGAAAAGTAGCTCTATTGCATACCACGCAATAAAACATTTATGTACTGTGTAAATATTTTATCTGTTGCAGAATGAGTAGCTGCCCTACCTTTGGGTGTTTCCTTAGTAGTTTCTCAGCAGTGACAGTTATAGCATTGTCAATATTCCCCTTTTCAACTATTCTTTTTATTGGTGGACACTCTTCTCTAATGTCCCAACTGTGATTGACAGTGCCAAGGAGGTGAATGGTTCCATTACTAGTGCGTTGGGCTGACACCAGAGACAAGATTCAAGGGGAAGTGGTATTGTCCAACCTGCAGGCAACTTCCACAGTGACAAAAATGGCATGCATACACTTACAGTCCATGTGATGGTGGAGGCATGGAGGGATGATCGTTTGTTTTGCCTTGATTAGGTCATTCTAGAGTTTAAGATTATGCATCCGTCTCTTTCTTCCCAAAATAAAGAGAAGAAAGAACCCTTGAGCGGAAGAACAGTCGAATTTTGTAAAATGCTTGTTCTACTCCTCCTCCTTCCGTGGATGGGAATTTAGCAAGGACAGTTTATAGTTGGCAGTGTAATGGAATGGAAGAAACACCAATGAGTCCTGGAAGAACTTTGGCTGTCTTCTTATCCACCGTTACTTCATTCATGTTTTTTTTATCAAATTGGACTTTGCGTTCGATCATCATGTGTCTTCTGTTTTCTTCGGCTCAAGAATGATGGTCTTGTGTATTCAATTAATATTTATGATTGGCAAAAGTGGTAAAGCTCCATCATTAGCTCAGCAATATCGATCGGTTTCCAATGCAGGAATGCCCGGTCAATTACCAAAACGAAATCCACTTGGGTGTATCTTTCCAACGTTTACCCATTATCCTCATAAATGGTTAACCTCTCACTTTATTGATTAAAGGGCTATACACTCATCTTATGTTGTGTGTTATCAAATCAAGATTAACGACAATTCGTGACACCTCTCAAAATCTAGAGAAACTTGCACAATTTCTTTGTTATGCAAGACATCTAAAGTTGAATTATGACTCATACAAATCTAATGAAGTAGATATCAATAATTACTTTAAAGTTAGATCGAACTCATTCAGTAATCTAGACAATCATCTGGACCTTTCTTTCCAAAACGACGGTAATCTTAAATCCTATTTTTCACTTGGATCATCATCAATGTCCGAATCATGTGCAAAATTCTTCTTTCCCCCTTTTGGCCAGAAGTCTTATCTAAAAGTCAATAATATCTATTCCTTGCATATAATTTTTGTATAGAAGAATTTTTATGAGGCCAATCATGTTCTACCAAGTATGCCATATGATCATGTTCAAAATGTTTGTCTTCACTCACCATGGACAAAATAAAATTAATGAGCATTTCATGAAAATGACAATTCAATATCAAGTTTAAACTTTATTTTTAAAAAGCATTTTTTAAAAAATTTAAAAACAGAAATTTTGTACAGTTTACCAAACGTGTTTTGTTCTTTTTCTATTCTAGGAACAGAAATTGACTGCAGTTACCAAATGTGTTTCTATTCTTTTTTTATTTCAAGAACAATTTTTTTTTTACACTTACCAAACGCGTTCTTTTGTTCAAAAACTGTTCCCGAAAAAACACTTTTTTTTTTTTTTTTTTCTCGTTCCCTAGGAACAATTTTTGAACAGAAACGTTACCAAACGCGCCCTTAATTGAGCGTTGATTTGTGAAAATTTGGTGAATTGATGATTATGTGGAGAATTTTCCCAAAACTAAGAAATGTCGGTGTTTAATGGGAAAATGAACCTGAAAGGTTATGAGTGGATCTAGAAAACCGCCGAAGTAGTTGCATTATTTGATCAGAAAGTACAAGTGGGTCAGAATCGGCGTTGGCTCGATTGGTAGACCGCTATCAAGATAGATATCGCCAGACAGATTGTAAGTGTCAGATGTGTCAATAAGTGGAAGTTCGGTATTGCAAACCGAGATGACTTTTACAATCACTCGAGAGTCTTGAGTGGGAATGAAAGTATATCATGGTGGAACGTTGTGTCAAGCTTACCAAGGAATCAAAGGAGTAATGATTCCATTTGAGGTTGTGGTCGATAGGCTGACGAAGTTGGCTCACTTTATCGTGGTGCGGAAGGATCTTGATTTAAATAGGCATGCAGAAGCGTATGTTCTTCAGATAATTCGTCTACATGTAGTGCTAGTGACAGATCTATATCAAATCTAGAGCAGAAGTTTTCAATTTCAGCAGAACTTTCAAATGGTTTCTATTGAAGTTTGCATAGCAGAGTGTGCAGAGCGCCAGTGTGTTGTGACGAAGTCAAGAAAAGAAGTATCACAGGTCTAGAGTCAGTCAATAGTTAGTGATTGCAGTTGCTGTGATCAGTGCCAGAGTAAAGACCGCTCAGAACCACCATAAAAGTTGTATCATTGAGCATCAAAGGCCCTTAGAGTTCCAAGTTGGTGATTACATCTTTCTAAAGGTGTCACCAATAATGGATACCTTGTGCTTTGGCAATGAGGGAAAATTGAAACTAAGGTACGCAAGTCCCTTTGAGATTCTGAAAAGAATCGGGATCATAACGTATCGTCTTGCATTGCCGCCAAGATAGGCGCAAGTGCATGACGTCTTTCACGTGTCAAGGTTGAGGATGTATGAGTCTGATCTGACCCACGTGCTAAATCTTGAAGAATTAGACGTGGACGATAGAGTGTCGTACGTGGAAAACCTGATTCAGCTTGTGGATCAGAAAGGGCAGATTTTGTGTACCAAGAATGTCCCCTTGGTCAAATTGGTCTAACAACACCATGGGATTGAAGAAGTAACCAGAGAAAGGAAGATTCGATGAGACAACGATACCCCCACCTTTTTGTGTAAGGATTGGTAAAGGTTTAAATTTCAATGACGAAATTTTTATAAGATGGGAATAATTGAGACATCCTGAAAATTCAATTCTGATTTCGATTAGATAAGTTGGGTCTTTTATCGACGCGACTATAGTGTTTTTCTCAAAGATAGCCACTCACGAGATAACTAGCATATCATGTGAAGTCATTAAGAGATTTTAATGCAATAGACTTGAGGATTCGACCAAGAATCGAATACTCGACCGTGCTCATCTACTGAGGTCATAAGTCAATTAGAAACCAAAGATAGATCGGTTCGATAGAGATGTGTGGCTAAACATGAGTGATTCCACTAAATTACAAAATTCTCATCGACTAACACTAAACTGATTTTCTTATCGTTTTGGTACCCTATATCCGTATTTAAATCCTCGAGATTTTAACGACAATCGAGAGTCGCCAATGTGTCGAGTAGGTTCATTGTGGCTCAAAGAAAATCGACCACGGGTCATTTGCACTAAAAGTTTCTGAAAGCTACACAAAGAGCCTAGGTCACGCTAAAATCACGCCAAATCGAAATTAACTGCAAATTTGAACTCAATTTCAAAAATTGAAAGTTCTGTCGTGTCATGATCTATTTTAGGAACGCCGACTCATCCTTCGAATAATTTTCGGAGATTCCGAGATTTTTTACGAAAAAATCATTTCAGATGTTGCGGAAATTAACGGAAATTGAGCAGACCAAATTAAAGGAAATTTGGACTTCCAAGCTGAGCCTTTGAGTGTTGGGGACTTGCAGAAAATTGTTCGAATTTTTCTTCACCGAAATTGGACCTCAATTTGGGAAATTGAGTGAAGAAATTGATCCTAAAATTGGCAAATTCGAAATTAGGCAAGGGCAGCATTATTCTGGCTTCAATTTGGATAAATTGGTGATTTATTGGGCTAGAAAGTATTATGAGACATGGGATGAGGTTGAAGATAATTAGGGGGACCAAGCAATTAATTTTTTGGATTAGTTCATTGACTTTGTCTTCTCTTCTTCAAAGCTTCTTCCACATGCCTCGACATCCCCCTCCTTCGCGCAAGCATCACACCCTCCCCCCCACGGAAGTCTTCGACTTCTACTTCATTTTCACTTCTTGCAGTCTCATCTTCTTTCTCTTCCACCACCTACTTGCCCACCAAGATTTGTCGCCTCCTCCTCAAGTTAAATTTTCCCAGTTGAGTTCTTTTGTTGACCCTGCAGCCATTTGTCCACGAACCAGCCTCCCTTGGTCAACACTTCCACCCACCGAAGCCCTTGGTTGATCGAGCAACTTCGCTTCGCTGCCACTTGGCCATTGAGCCAACAAACGGTGCCCCCTCCTCCTGCATCCAGCACCAACTACTACGGTGAATTTCTGCTTAGTCGGTTAATTATGCTTAGGAGTTAATTAGATTAAATTAAGCATATTTAGATGGATAGATTAGATTAGATTAGTAAATTTAATTATCTGTCATGTTAGGTGATTAGTTAGTGTAATTAGCAAGTAAATAGACTCTAGTATTTATTGAACGAGTTTCGAAAATTTTCCAGTCCGTTTCAACTTCCAATTAGGCTATAACGGACTTAAGTTGGATTTATTGCATTTATTTATTTATTTTTGTAATTATTTAATTAATTATTTATTTTCTGGAAATTCAACCAGGATGACTGGTGACTGGAATTTCATGCTGATTACAGTGGTACTTTATGTTTATTTAATTGAGCATTGATTTATAAAAATTTGGTAAATTGATGATTATGTGGAGAATTTTCCCAAAATTAAGAGATGTCAGTGTTTAATGGGAAAATGAACCTAAGAGGTTGTGAGTAGACCTAGAAAACCACCGAAGTACGGTTGTGCCCTGTTGGGCCGTAATTTACCACCTGTCAGAGGTTGTGCCCATTAGGGTCGTGATTTACCACCGAATTTGGAATCAGTCATGCCCACTAGGGCCGTGATCCATCACCCATTAAAGATCGTGCCCAATGGGGTCGTGATTCACCACCTAACAGAAGTCGTGCCTAATATGGCCGTGATCTGCTACCTATTAAAGGTTATGCCCATTGAGCCGCAATTACCACCTAAAGATAGATTGTGTTTTTTGGATCGGGATTTATAGCCAAGAACTTGGTAGGTTATGCTCATTGAGCCGTGAGTAAGAATTGAGATTGAATAGTTGAAATGACCGGAGAGTGGTCTTGTTGACATGTAATTGACCGAGTCGATTAATTATTAAGTCAATTTGATTGATTGGATGATAAGATTGTCAGTATCTGTTATTTGAACTGACTTGCAAGAAGAAACTGAGGCCAAGGTAAGCCTTCTAACTTGTGTGGTGCTTAGGCAGCCCTGAGGCCATATTTTCTTTCTAATCAGGTCTTAGGTGGTTGAACTTGCTGAGACATTGTCTCATTGGTTATTACATAACCATTTTCAAGTCCCTAGATAGCGATCATGGAAGACCAGAAGTCTCGGAGTCTGAGAAGATGGAGATCGAAGAATCGGCGAACGTGTTTGATTAGTGAGTCATAGGACAGTTCCCATTTTGTTGAGCCAACCTTTTGTAAACAACCTAGTTTTGTGTATAAACCTGAAGTGTTTAAAAAGGCTTGTTTTGGTTGTGAATTGTTGTCCTGCTTTTTTATCCCATTGAATTGTTGTTTGGGGATTATTAATCTGCTTCCGCATGTGCATTTAAAAATGAATGGGTCGGCAACGCGTCCTAAGACGTCGCATTTAATCGACCAAAGAGAGATGGGCACATGCCCGGAGGATCGAGGCATGACACTAATGGCTGCTAGATAATATTCTTGAACAAGACGCCAAACTGACGAAAATTAATTAATCGTTCTTGTGGTTTTCACCGAAGAGAGCGTTGGAAACCTTTGGAACAGACGAGAAGGAATCGTGTTGGAACTAGAATAGCAGTATCCTCTCGTCTCGTGCAGCTACGTTTTTTTTTTTTTTTTTTTTTTTTTTTTTTCAGTGTAGTTCCTATCCTTGGAATTGGGAACTCTTAGAAGATACAAGTGGCCCTGTCCCAATTCATCCATGACCAATCGAAGCCAATGAAAGTTTGTTCGAGAAACTAAAGAAAAGAAAAAAAGAACTTATGTTATATGATGTTTAATCATGTGTGATGTGGGAAAGTACACATAATCGCTTACTTGCCTCATCTCGAAATAATTAATGATGCTTAATCATGTGTGATGTGGGAGAAAACTACTTTTGGGAAAATTGTTATTTGGAAATGATATATTGTGTTTCAAGACACCCAGAAAATCTCTCCATCTATATGTTATTAAAACAATTACACTTTGTTTGTCGACAAGAAATCATCGCGAACGTGTGGCTCGGAAATCTCTTCCATGTTGTATGAGCCGGAATCGAGCTTCCCAACTTACTATTGCACGCGTAGCAAGACCCACTGACGAGTGTAAAGGAGCACTTTTTAAGCATTACTAAACTTACGAAGTCCTTAAGATTTCCGAGCTAACAAGATGAATAATTTTCCTCCGACCAAGACACAGAAAAATGAGCATTATCAAGGCGGTTCATCATCTCCTAAAACCAAACAGTTCCTGTTCTTACACTAAAGAGTAACAAAGGACAATAGAATGTTAATCTCTACCGCTCTGGACGCAACGGTTTTGCTTCTTTGGCTGCATTTTCATTTTAGCAGCTTTTTTTTTTTTTTTTTTTTTTCTCACTCAACAACCGGTTAAACTCTCAAAGATTGCTCCTACAAAGTAATCCAACTTTTTTTTAGTTTGATTCCTTTCGTTGCAAACATATTAAACTAGTAAGTTAATTGCATCTTAAACAAACTCAGTGCATGCACGACACATGCTCGCGGTCTAGTATTGGGACAGAATCAACCACATAAAGGTCCTCAAGTGTATAAGTGATACACACCTTTGATGTTTGCAATTGTTCTTTCTATGTTGAAGATCACTCTTATATCTTTCTATTAATACATAGAAAAGTGTTGAATACATAATTGCTTTTGCTGTTATTTGACAAGAATTGTGGCAGTGAGTTACTTTATTGCCCTTGTTTGCAAAAAAATCTGCTTAATTAAATAATAATGGCGTAAATATAGATGATAAAGAATTGACTCAGATGTTACCATAATATGAGGGGTGAAATCAAGGTCAAGACTATAAAATAGAGTTCCTTCTATTCTGATGATTCTAAGTGAAAGTATTCAATGAAGCACTCTCTACACTCCTTTCATCTCCTTTGGAAGTTCAATTTTGCAATTGCACAGGCAAATATACACGTGAAAATTAGCGGAAAGGCCAAAAGCATGATGGCTACGATGTAGAGTTGATCGTAACGATAACCAAAATAATTTTCCAAGAAGGTGCTGATCATTGTTTGTTGTCCATAAACTGTTATCTCCTTATGGATGTCTCCGTATAGCGAACTAAGCACACCTCTCAAGGACCAAGTGACTGGGCAGATCCAGTAACACCAACGCCACCAGACCGGAATTTGCTGCCAAAATGGATGATAAAACACCAAGTAAGACGTGTTAAGCCACAAATAACGTTAATGATTGGGTGTTACTTGACAGAATAGCAAAAGTTTGATGACAGACTTACGGGTCCGGGAATCAGGAACCCCGCAAACAGATTGAACATGGTGTAGGCAAAACTCCCGAACACGGCAGCCACTTGGTATGTTGGTGTCAGTGAAACAAGCATCATTCCAAAGTAGTTGAAATAGAGCAATGTACAGAACATGGTGTAGAAGTACCAAAACACTTTATAGAACGAGACAGAGAAACCTATGGCAGGGTATGTGATCAGCACAAACAGAACCGTTTGCAAGAATATGTATGGAACTTCAATAACCACCTGCAACATATTTGAGGGGCATAATATCATCGTTAGATTATGGAACAACGAGAAATGTATCAGTGTAGCCGAGAGAAGACATCACAGAGGAGCACGAATTAGTGACCTGAGCAAATGAATAGGACCACGATGAGTACATTCCGGCAAATCTTTCCCTGTAGACAACGATGCATTCAGTAGCAACAAACGGCAGAACGGCATTGGCGTTCCCTACCCCCAAGAATAGCACAAAGACGTACATCGATCCAAGTATGTTGAAAAGATCTTGCTGCTTGTTTCTTGAAAACGAAGAATCATGTTTCAGCATCTTAGATGGTTCAAGTTTTACAAGCTCCTAATCTCAATGATTGACAAGCAACGAGAGACTAACTGGGTTGTATGAGGAACTTACATTTCCTTTTCATTTCCTTTTTGCCAAAGGAGAGCGGCACAAAAAAAAGGAATATGCGGTAATGAAAATCAGGCGCACCAGGTTGTATTCAGGGCTTCTCCAGTAGGTTAGATGTTGTTTCCATAAACATGTCTTGAACTGCTCCCATCTATTTTGCCGGAAGCCTGCAGAGAAACACATCTCTTTGGTCCCAGCCACTGGCAAACTTAGCTCTCTCACTAATTCTTTGTTCATCCTACAGTGGCCAAAACTATTTAATTAGCAGACATCATTTTTTTCCCATAGCGAGTACGAGAAGCACCATTTATTTCCACATATGTCATTCTCTGGTCAATACTCCAAGTTAGCATCACATAAGAGACAGAAGCATTGAATTTTGCGACCTGTGCGGTTGATGAGCACTTAATGTGTGCTTCGCATGCGCTTCACGTGCACTCTGAACATTTTACTCTTGTATGCTCACCTGCACTGATCAGATTCCTCATAAATGATGCCATAGTCTATACCAAGTTGAGATTCTATTGAAGGACTTGTGATTTCCAGCATCCACGTAGCCGGGTTGTAATTATCCTTGATTTTTGGCACTCCAGGGATACTCTGGACAAGGGGAAATGTAGGGGTTCAGTGGTCAAGCTTTCTCAATCCTTTCTTGTTTTTTTTTTTTTTTTTTTTTTGCAGTGTAGAGTATAAGGCTATTCAGTAGGTTTAGTCAATTTTATATGTTTTTCTACCTTTGGGATATATCAGCTTGGTTTGCAGCTCATCATAGAACCAATTCACACTTAATGACGTGCATATTTTGAGAAGGAAGTATCAATTGAATTGCTCATGCCTGAGATGTAACAATTACCTCAAAATATTCAATAAGCTTATTTGAATGCTCTCCAAGCTCTCCAGAGTATATCATTTGACCTCCTCTTTTCATCAGGATTAGCTGCAGAGTTCATCAAATGCGACATGCTTCAGTTGGGATCGTCACAGTTATTGATGTACTTTACAAACATATGTGAAGTGAGTAGTAAATAGAATTTCATGCAATGTGCACCAAAAAGCAGTCTTCTAACCATAATTTTACGGATAGCAGAATAGACTGTTACGGGAATGAATGCGTTAGCAAGTTACCTCGTCGAAAGCCTCAAATATGTCAATGCTTGGCTGGTGAATTGTACACACAATTGTCCTCCCTGTGCAAACAATATTCTTCACGACTCGCATTACAATGGCGGCTGCTCTAGCATCGAGACCAGAAGTAGGTTCGTCCATGAAGATGATTGATGGGTTAGAAATAAGTTCCACTGCAATAGTCAGCCGTTTACGCTGTCCGAATGATATACCGGTCACACCAGGAACACCAACTATGGCATCTTTTATGTCATCTAGCTCAATCATTTGAAGTACTGTAGCCATAAATTCCTGATTGACAACATATAATTCAGTTGCAATGCAGATTTAACTACTAATTAGTGCAAAATGTTATCACTCGATATGTGATACGAGAGACCTAATATGGTTTCTCTCTACCCGCTGGATTTGATCAACATGAGAATATCTAGTGTGCAATTGATATGCTAAAATCTTTCCAGTTGGGCACAGGATTTAGCCGTTTGTTGGCACCTATCCTAGGAAAACTGTTGGCAAGATTTATCCAACAATTAGCAAACAAAGTGACATTTGCATCTCAAAGCGTGATGTACAAACTACTTCCTGTGATGAAAAAATCCTACCGCTCTTGTATTTTTGTCAATGTGAGCCGGCAACCTTAACCAAGCTGAGTATGCCACTGATTCCTCAATTGTAAGCTGTGGAGAATGTATGTCGATTTGCTCACAGTAGCCAGATATTCTGGCATATGCGGCTTGAACTTTAGGATATCCCCCAACCTTTATGTCTCCTTCGGTAAAACCACCGGTTTTTCTTCCTGAAAGAACATCCATTAATGTTGTTTTCCCTGCGCCACTGATGCCCATCAATGCCGTTAGGACTCCAGGTCTGAAGGCTCCGGTAACATCTCGAAGAAGTTGTAGTCTCCTTTCTGGGAAACCTTGCTCTCTTAATTTCTGGAAGCATTTGAAATTCCATTATGCCAATCTTTTATTGATATGATATGCAAAACAAACACTCATTTTCAACAACTCAAATACCTCACCTTGGTTGTTTCCACGAAGTACCGCACGTTTTCAAATGTTAGAGTTGTTGGTTCAAATGGTAAAACCATCTCTATACAATTTCAAAATTGCACTGGCGTCACAAGGCAATATTAACTGATTTAAAGCATCGACCAGTACTCACAAATGCATGATATCAACCTTTCTTTTGCAGTTTTGCTGATTTTTTCAATAGATGATAATTGACCAACTCTTATGAAACTTCTAACCTCTAAATTTTGGCTCAGTGGTACTTTTGTTAGCCGCTTGTTCTCCTGGAGTGGGATGATCAATGTCTCTGTCTTTGTCCAGCTGGGAGAGCTTCTTACTGGAGACAACAGCTCGAGATCTGCTCAGAGCTGTGATTAGCCAATAAATACATGTCATTCAGTGAAATAGTGTTAACCGTCAGAGAGAATTCCTAGCCAGCATGTTCAATTACCTTTTGAAAAACTCAGAGCACAGGTAAACCCAACGTTGAAAACCATCCAAAATCCAATCAATGCCCCAACTGATATCCAGTAAAAGTGGTAACTATAATCTAGACCATACTGTTTGAGCACTTGTTGCCCCAGAGTGCCGTTAAGAGATGAAACCTGCAGAGGATCGTTAAGCCTGTTAAATACTAGACGCCACCATTGTCATGGGAAATCCATTCGTGTGAGATTGGTTTGTTCTTCAGGATGTCACCTTTTGCCACCTTGGAGCGAGAAACTCATTCACCGAAACACCTAATTCGGCATATGACACTGGAGAGAACCAGAATCCCCACCTCAACCAACCGGGTAAAGAAGCTGCAGAGAGACAAGGCTGCTAAGTTCCTATCACTTTGCTAAAGTCCGTATAATTAGAATTGATAAAATTAAACTTACGTTTCGGGATGGCGAAGCCACCAAATAAAAACAAAACAAATAAAGAGAATGGACCGCAAATTGCTGCAACAGGCGGATTTCGAACCACAGAAGCTATCAATCGGAACATTGATATCGATACTTGATGCAATAGGAAGAGCAGGAAGAATTGATTAAAGAACCTGACAGTCATGAAAAAGTGAGTGGCTAAAAGTCATATCATCTCTCTGATATATTGAATTTCGGAATTACCTTTGTGGTTCAGGACTATAATTAACTCCGTAATAGGTAATAGCTTGATGTGGACATCGAGTCATATCGAGGAGGAGGTGCTAGGGACCCATTGTCTATTCCTACTGGTTCGATTACTCGAGCGCGGGCCAAACAATTCAAGCAAGCTGTTGGCGTCATGGTTCGTGATCTTTGGCGTGAAGATGACCTTGGATCAAATCTTGAAGAATCTTGGAAATCTTGGTGCAATTTAATTATCTTGTCACCAAATAATTGACCAAGTCAATTTATATATATATATATTCTTGTTTAAGAATATTCTAAAATAGGAATATTTTAGAATATATCGCATTAGATTTTTAGGGTTGGTTTTTAGGGTTTGTGTGGCAGCCTATATAAAGGATTTGCCAAATTTCTTTGAGGACGGAGATATTTTTTTATTTTTGGAGGAAAAGAATTGAGAGGTTCTCTTTTTACTGTTCTTTTGAGGACTTGACCTAATCAAGATTCTCTTCGACTTATCGAGCGAGATAGCGAATTCTTTCGCTCGTGGCGTCTATAACGTTGGTTGGTTGACACGTGTTCGTCAACAGGTCACGTTCATACCGAGGTTGCCAATCACGGGTTTGATTGGAGGTCGAGGTTTGCAATTCGCACCATCTGGGCCTTTGTAGAACGATCCTTCCGCAACGATTCACATCAGTTTGGTATCAGAGCCAGATTCTACAAGGTCTATTTATCTTTAATTTTCTGTTGATATTCAGCAATTTGAGATTTATTGAGTTAGGGTTTCGGTTCTAGTTAATTTAGGGATCCGATTGCTTTTGTGCTTCCATACGTAGTTGTTTGCTGTTAGTTTTAAATTTTCTTTTCTAGCATCTTAAATTGTATCCGAGTTCGTCAAAAAAAAAAAAAAAAAAAAAAAGTGAAAAAAAAAAAAAGAGAAAGAAAACGCACAAAAAAAAAAAGTGTGCAAGAGAAAAAAAAAACAGATTCGGCAAAAAAAAAAAAATTAGCCGAACAAAAAAAAAAAAAAAAAAAAGAAGGCGACTCGTTTGTTAGTAGACCAAATTGAAACAAAACCAGTAGTGATTTGCGTTTCAATTGGAATTTCGAAAGTTGTACTTGTTGGTTTGAAATTGTTACTTGCTGAAACAAAATCAATAGTAATCTAATATTGTTTGATTAGTTTGACTGATTGTCGTGAGGGTGTTGAGAGACAGGTTTTGAGCCCAATAAAAAGCTTGTAAAAAGAGAATACGAGAGGAAAAAGGCAAGAGTGTGTAAGCTTAATTGAGGGTGAAAAAAAAGCCTAATCTTGAGTTAAACACGAGGGGAGTGACAAACACTTTGAGAGAAACACGTGAGGGAGTGATTGGTGAGGATTTTTTTGCGACTAACGTTTACTTGCAGGTCTAAAATATGTCGCACGAAGAAAGTGTGAATCAAAAGGAGATTGGCTCCATACGAAGGGATGAAGCGCTCGTGGAAAGCATCCAGCAATTGAAGGCCGTAGTGGAGGAGCTTAGTGGCCGAATGATGGGGAATGACATGAGGATTGATGGTGACCGAGAGCTACCCCGGGAAGGCCACAACATCAGCGAGATGCCTCTAGAACACAACATAGAAGGCAACGGCAATATGATGATGATGAGGCCGACATGGAGGATGATCGAGATGCTCGATTTGAAAGGTGGAATGGAGGCCGAAGGTTTAGACACCGAGGAGATGATGAACTTGGCAACATCAAGATGAAGATTCCTTCCTTCCAAGGGAAGAATGATCCCGATGCATATCTAGAGTGGGAGAAACGCATGGAGATGGTATTTGATTGCCAACGATACTCTGAGCTCAAAAAGGTAAAAATTGCAGCTGTTGAATTTACTGATTATGCTATAATTTGGTGGGATCAACTTGTGACTAGTAGGAGGCGCAATGGTGAAAGACCGATAGAGACGTGGGATGAGATGAAAGCGGTGATGAGAAGGCGTTTTGTACCTAGTCATTACCACCGAGATTTGTTTCAAAAGTTACAAAATCTCACACAAGGCAATAAGAGCGTGGAAGAGTATCACAAGGAGATGGAGATTGCCATGATCCGTGCTAATGTGATGGAGGATCGTGAGGCCACAATGTCAAGATTTTTGAGTGGTTTGAGTCGAGACATAGCAAGGGTGGTAGAGCTGCAACACTATGTTGAATTGGAGGAATTGGTGGACAAAGCCATCAAAGTTGAGCGGCAATTGAAGTTGGACTGAAATCACAAGAGTGGAGGAGGTTCAAGTCAGAATTGGAGATCCAATTGGAAGAGAGATGAGAAGCCAAATTGGAGAGGAAACAACACCAAAACCGAAACCTTAAAGGAGAAGGAGAGGGACGGTAAAGTTGGAACGAATCCGGTTTCGGTAAAACCGAAAATCCTAACACTAGAACTCGTGAAATTAAATGTTTTAAGTGTTTGGGCAGGGGTCATATGGCGAATCAATGCCCTAATAGGAGGGTGATGATCATGACTGGACATGGTGTTATTGAGTCCGAAAGTGAAAGGGAAGAAGATGATGATGAGATGCCACCATTAGAGGATTGTAGTGATGCGAAGTGGCTATAAAAGGAGACTTATTGGTGGTTAGGCGTTCTCCGAGTGTGCAAGTAAAGGAGGAGGAGCATCACCAACAAAGAGATAATTTGTTTCATACAAGATGTGTGGTGAATGGTAAGATTTGTAGTATGATAATTGATGGAGGTAGTTGTGCGAATGTGGCAAGTTGTATTATGGTGGATAAGTTGGGTTTGAAGACAACAAAGCACCCTATGCCTTATAGACTTCAATGGTTAAATGATAGTGGTGAGGTGAAAGTATTGAAGCAAGTTCGAATTCCATTTGAGATAGGGAGATACAAGGACGAGGTAGAGTGTGATGTTGTACCTATGCAAGCGGGTCATATCTTGCTTGGAAGACCATGGCAATATGATCGAAAGGTACATCATAATGGATATACTAATCGTTATTCATTGGTGAAGAATCAAAAGACTTATACCTTGGTACCAATGACACCTAGTGAGGTGTATCAAGATCAATTAAAGTTACAACGAGAAGCCGAGAGAGAGAGAAAATGTGAGAAATCCGAGGGCTTGCGTGGTGTGTCCGAGACGCAAGGAAAAGGAGAGGCCGAGAGAAAGATTGTGGTAAAAACGAGGGAAAAGAAGAGAGGAAAGAAAAGAGGCAAAATAATTTTTATGCAAAATCAAGTGAAGTGAGGAGAGCCTTAGTTCTAGATCGACCAATACTTGTACTTGTGTACAAGGAGGTTTTGTTTTCTACTAACGATCTTGACCCAAGTTTGCCTAGTCCTATTGTGTCTTTATTGCAGGAATTTGAAGATGTCTTTCCCGATGAACTTCCCGGAGGGATACCACCTATTCGAGGCATAGAACATCAAATTGACTTGATTCCCGGTGCGCCATTACCTAATCGACCCGCATATCGAAGCAATCCCGAGGAGACAAAGGAACTTCAGCGACAAGTTAGTGAATTATTGGAACGAGGGCATGTGAGAGAGAGTCTTAGCCCATGCGCCGTCCCTGTTTTGTTAGTGCCAAAGAAGGATGGAACTTGGCGAATGTGTGTCGATTGCCGAGCAATCAATAATATTACGGTAAAGTATCGACATCCTATTCCTAGGTTAGATGACATGTTGGATGAGTTGCATGGTTCTTGCGTTTTCACTAAGATTGATTTGAAAAGTGGCTATGATCAAATTAGGATGAAAGAAGGTGATGAATGGAAAACTGCATTTAAGACCAAGTATGGATTATATGAGTGGTTAGTAATGCCATTTGGATTAACTAATGCACCGAGCACGTTTATGCGACTTATGAATCATGTTTTGCGTGCTTTTATTGGTCGATTTGTGGTTGTCTATTTCGATGACATCTTGATTTATAGCCGAAGTCCGATGACCATATTGAGCATGTGCGAGCTGTCTTGCAGGTTTTAAGGGCCGAGCAATTATATGCTAATCTAAAGAAGTGCTCTTTTGTTACCAACAAATTAGTATTTCTAGGATTTGTTGTTAGTGCTAATGGTATACAGGTTGATGAAGAAAAGGTTAAAGCAATCCGTGAATGGCCAACGCCTAAGACCATAGGAGAGGTGCGTAGCTTTCATGGATTGGCGAGTTTTTATCGACGATTTGTGAGAAATTTCAGCACCATTGCCGCACCTTTAACTGAGGTTATCAAGAAGCACGTGGGTTTCACGTGGGGAGAAGAGCAAGAGAAAGCCTTTAATCTATTAAAAGATAAGTTAACTAATGCTCCTTTGTTATCTTTGCCGAATTTCAGTGCTACTTTTGAGATAGAGTGCGATGCTTCGGTACAGAATTGGAGCCGTGTTGATGCAAGGAGGGCGTCCCATAGCTTATTTCAGCGAAAAATTGAGTGGAGCAACATTGAATTATCCTACCTATGATAAGGAGATGTATGCTTTAGTGCGAGCTTTAGAGACTTGGCAACATTATTTATGGCCAAAGGAGTTTGTGATCCACACCGACCATGAGACCTTGAAGTACTTGAAAAGACAGCAAAAGTTGAATAAAAGACATGCCAAATGGATGGAGTTCATTGAGACTTTTCCATATGTGATCAAGTACAAGAAAGGTAAGGAAAATGTGGTAGCCGATGCGCTTTCTCGAAGGTATGCGATTCTAACTATTTTAGAAGCAAAGTGTCTAGGTTTTGAGCATATCAAGGGCTTATATATTGAAGATGATGACTTTGGGAGAGTCTATGAAGCATGTGAACACGCTGCATTTGATAAATTTTATAGGCATGAAGGTTATCTTTTTCGTGAAAACAAACTATGTTTGCCTAAGTGTTCTTTGCGTGAATTGTTGGTGCGAGAAGCGCATAGTGGTGGTTTAATGGGGCATTTTGGCATTAATAAGACTTATGAAGTGTTGTATGAACATTTTTATTGGCCACATATGAAGAGAGATGTCACACGTGTTTGTGAGAGATGCATTGCTTGTAAGCAATCGAAGTCTACAACTAAACCGCATGGCTTGTATACACCATTACCTATTCCAACGCATCCTTGGATTGATATTTCTATGGATTTTGTGTTAGGATTGCCTAGGTCTAAGTATGGTAGAGATTCTATTTATGTGGTTGTTGATCGGTTTTCAAAGATGGCTCATTTTATACCTTGTCATAAAACTGATGATGCATCTCATATTGCTAATTTGTTCTTTAAGGAGGTTGTACGTTTGCATGGCATGCCTAGATCGATTGTTTCAGATCGAGATTCTAAATTTCTTAGCTACTTTTGGAAAACATTGTGGAAAAAAACTAGGAACACGATTGTTATTTTCTACTACTTGTCATCCACAGACCGATGGTCAAACCGAGGTAGTTAATAGAACTTTAGGGGTATTGTTGCGTGCTATTATTAAAAATAACATAAAATCTTGGGAAGATTGTCTGCCACATGTTGAATTTGCATATAATAGGAGCATGCATTCTGCTACTAAATTTACACCATTTGAGGTTGTCTATGGTTTTAATCCATTAACTCCGTTAGATTTAACCCCTTTACCTGTTGATAAGCGTGTGGATTTAGATGGAGCAAAGAAAGCTGAATTTGTCAAGTCGTTGCATGAGAAGACGCGCACAAATATTGAGCGCAAGACTGAGCAATATGTAAGGCAAGCTAACAAAGGGCGCAAGGAAGTGGTGTTTGAACCTCGGCGATTGGGTTTGGGTTCATATGCGCAAAGAGAGATTTCCCGAGCAGCGACATTCTAAGTTATTACCGCGAGGGGATGGACCATTCATGGTTTTGGAAAGAGTTAACAATAATGCTTACAAGCTTGATCTTCCAGGTAAGTATGACGTTAGTGCCACATTTAATGTTTCGACTTGACTCTTTTTGATGCTAGTGATGATTTGAGGACAAATCCTTTGCACGGGGGAGGGAATGATGTGGACATCGAGTCATATCGAGGAGGAGGTGCTAGGGACCCATTGTCTATTCCTACTGGTTCGATTACTCGAGCGCGGGCCAAACAATTCAAGCAAGCTGTTGGCGTCATGGTTCGTGATCTTTGGCGTGAAGATGACCTTGGATCAAATCTTGAAGAATCTTGGAAATCTTGGTGCAATTTAATTATCTTGTCACCAAATAATTGACCAAGTCAATTTATATATATATATATATATATATATATATATATATATATATATATATATTCTTGTTTAAGAATATTCTAAAATAGGAATATTTTAGAATATATCGCATTAGATTTTTAGGGTTGGTTTTTAGGGTTTGTGTGGCAGCCTATATAAAGGATTTGCCAAATTTCTTTGAGGACGGAGATATTTTTTTATTTTTGGAGGAAAAGAATTGAGAGGTTCTCTTTTTACTGTTCTTTTGAGGACTTGACCTAATCAAGATTCTCTTCGACTTATCGAGCGAGATAGCGAATTCTTTCGCTCGTGGCGTCTATAACGTTGGTTGGTTGACACGTGTTCGTCAACAGGTCACGTTCATACCGAGGTTGCCAATCACAGGTTTGATTGGAGGTCGAGGTTTGCAATTCGCACCATCTGGGCCTTTGTAGAACGATCCTTCCGCAACGATTCACATCATAGCTGTCCAAAGAAACGCATCAAGTAAAGAAAATGGGATTTTCAGTATGGCCGCTGGAATGGTATAAGCCCATGCAGGGTAGAAGAAATTATCTCGTTGATTGTAAAAGACACCAAGTCTAGAAACAGTCATTGCCAGTTCCGGAAGACCATTAACCATGAGCTGGATGAGAGCATAAAATAGGGAACCCATGAAAAGATCCGCACGCACCAAGTCGACTTTCATCCTTGTGCGCAAGAAGGCAGTCACTGTAATAACTGCAATAACCACGAGCTGCAAAGAGTAACCACCAAATCAATGAATTTTGCGTGCATATCTTATTAACCATGTATTGTGACTGCACATTCTGAGTCCAACTGAGCAATTACCTGTGCTGATGTGAAGACATGAACAAACCAGTTGCGCTTCATGAGGAGCCATTCTCTTGAAAGGCACGCTTTGAACAACTCCCACTTTTTTAACGAGTAAATTTCGAAAGATAAAGCACTTCTGCGTAGCTCAGTTTTCTCAAAAGGCCTGGCGAGTTCCTCGTCCAGTGTCTTTCCCGTTAGATGCTCTTTAAACATTCGTGCAAACATGCTAGGAGATATGAAATTATAGGGCCGGTCTTTGTGATGCCAGTATCCTGCCTGGTCCTTTTCGGAAACCACCTGCCAAGAATTCCCAAAAACAGCATGCGTCAGTGCTATCCTTCCACAGTTCGAACAGTTCTTTATTAAGCAAGAGTGCATACTTCTTGGAGAAAGTCAGCAATGCCTTTTCTCAATGGGCACTTGAAACCACAGTGTTCAAAGAAGCTGAGAACATCCGTCCGAGGTCCATGGTACACTACATGCCCCTGTGCCATTAGAATTATGTCATCAAAGAGATCAAAAGTCTCCGGTGCTGGCTGAAGAAGCGAAACCAAAATTGTGGACTCTGTTATGTGCGCCAATTGCTGCAACCATGTTATGATCTGAAAGGTAGTGGAGCTGTCCAAGCCTGTTGATATCTCATCCATAAATAGAACTCTCGCTGGACCAATTATCACTTCCCCTGGAAAAGAGAACATCAAAATTGTAACCTAAATTTTACAGTGTGACATAGAAACTGTTCCTATAAGTTTCTCATCATTTGCGGCATGTTCACGTAAAACTAACCGGCCGTCAGCCTTCTCTTTTGATCACCAGAAATTCCTCTGTTCATCGCATCCCCAACAATTGTATCTGCGCAGATGTCGAGTCCAAGAACCTAAAAAGGCGTAAAATCGCAGCAATTGTAGCAAAAGTAGAATTGTCTGAAAAATAAACTTGGAAACTCCTTTTCCCATTGGAAACATTACCTTCAAAATGTAGTCTGTTTGAAGTGTTCTTTTCATTCCTCCTATAGAAATTGCCTGCTCATGTAGTCATAACGTCATCAGAAGCCAGTGTCGCCAGTCATTACTGTAATTAAAATATTGTAATGAATCCAACTTTGTGGAAAGATTAACCTTCATGTAAGTGTCTAAGCTTGGCTCTGGATTAATTCCTGCTTGCTTCTCCCTTTTGCTAACTTCTTTCAACATGTCTTCAATGAAAAGTAGACATAAAGAGCATCAGCAATGACCACCGCAACTAATAGTAACTTCAAGGTTGGAGAACAAACTGGTACCTGCCCTTCCTCCTATGCCCTGACATCGTGCAGAGAAGTCGAGCGTCTCCCTCACAGTCATCTCAGAAATATGTGTATCATATTGGCTTATATATGCTGAAGTCTTCTGAGGAGCAAACTCATTCAGCTTGTAGCCATTGTATGAAGTTTGTGACATCCAGATTTTCGGGTTCTAATTTCGATTGGTTAAATAGGGCCGCTTTCGTTCAGTTGAAGCCGGGGATTGTGAAATTGAGAGGCATGAGGGATTCTTGGATGAAGAGAATAATCAATTTGATGATGGAGATATCAGTTGATTTTTGTAAGAGTTATTTGAGAGAAATTAAGAGGGATATTTGATGCAAAAATACAAGAGGGGGATCAAGAATTCTAATATGAAATTCTTTTGGGAATTTATGAGATTATTCAAAAGAAATTGAAATAAGAATTTTCTATTTGAAGAAATTCTTTTTTTTTTAAATTTATTTTCATTTCCCTTTCCTTATTTGACCAAACACCTTTCCCCTTTCTCTCTCTTTCTTTCTTTCTTTTCCTTTTTTCTCTTTCTCTCCTCTTCTCTTTTTCTTTTCCCTCGTGCGTAAGCCCCTTCCACCGAATGCACGGCTGTCCTCCACTTTGCTTCCCTTCACTTTTAATTTATGACTTTTCAAAAATATCTACACTCTCTCTTATCCTTATCTCACTCCCTCGACACTCTCTCTCTCCTCCTCTCCCCTCTCTGTTTCGTTCGATTGAAGAGAAGCGAAACGGAAGCGAACAACGGCGCCGAGAGAAGAAAATCGGAGCTGCCGTCGCTGCTCCGCCTTGCCCGCGCACGCCGCTCGCTCCGCCGCCTCGCCGCTACTCCGTGCGTCACCATCTCTCCTCGCTCAGCCCTCTGTTTCAGCGACGTTTCAGATCTGGTGGAGCTCCGCCGAGCCGTCCCACCCCCTCCTCCGCCACCGTGAAGCCTCGCCTTGGTTCGGTTCGGCCCCCCCTCCGTCCATTTCCGACCCAACCCAGCTCCGGATCCGCCCTCCTTCCCCCTTAATCAGCCGCGCACAGAGAGTGCAGAAAATGGGTTTGCAAAGGAGGTTTTGGCCCGTTTTGGGCCGTTTCCCGCCCGAACCCGAGCCGTGCTTTGGGGACAATCGTTCCTCGCGTCGCCGCCGTCGGATTGATCCGATTTGAGCGCGATTTGGTGAGTAATCTCACTAATCCTGGATTAGTTGGCTAATTATGTTTTAGGTTGGTTTAGTTTTAATTAATTATGTTTAGGTTGTTAGATTAGAATAAATTAGCAATTATTAGTCAATTGTGATGTGATTTAGATAAATTGATTGTGCAATTAACAAGTAGACGTGGTCTACTATTTATTGAAGCATCTCGGGAATTTTCCGACCCTTAATCGGGCTTCAATTTGGCGATTCGGGCCTAAGTTGGATTTTTAGCATTTAAATATTAATTTTCGGAATTAAATTAAATAATTATTTATTTTCCGAAAATTCAGGGAGATGGTCTGGAACCGGAATATTATGCTGATGACTGTGGTGAAGTCCGTTTATTTAATCGGGCTTTAATTTGAGCTAAATCGAATTTTTAATATTAATCAATTTTCGAAATTAATTAATTAATTATTTATTTTCGGAAAATTCAACTAGGATGGCCAGTGACCGAAAAATTATGCTGATGACCGTGGTGAAGTCCGTTTATTTAATTGGACCTTATTTTGAGCTAAACAGAATTTTTAATATTAAATAATTAATTGTCGAAATTAATTAATTAATTATTTATTTTTCGGAAATTAAGTTTGAGATGGCTGATGACCGGAATTTCGTGCTGATTGTCGTGGAGCAGTCCGTTTATTTAATTGAACCCTATTTCATGCCGAGTGGGGCCGTGATACCACTACATATAGCATAGCCGAGTGGGGCCGTGATGCCACTACATGCCGAGTGGGGCCGTGATACCACTACATATAGCATTGCCGAGTGGGGCCGTGATGCCACTACATGCCGAGTGGGGCCGTGATACCACTACATATAACATTGCCGAGTGGGGCCGTGATGCCACTACATGCCGAGTGGGGCCGTGATGCCACTACATATAACATTGCCGAGTGGGGCCGTGATTACCACTTATAATTAAGTTGTGTCCTAAAGACAATGATTCATAATTGGGAATTAAATTGGAATAGTTGAAATGACCGGAAGTGGTCATGTCGATATGTAATCGACAAGGTCGATTGATCGACGATTCGATCTGAGTGTGATTAGATGTGATTCATTGCTATAATATGATGTTGTGGATTGATTGATTGAATGGATTGATCGGTGAATGGTTGATTGACACGTAATCGACTAAGTCGATTGATTATTGCCTTGAATTGATGTTGTAAATTGGTTGGAATAATGGAGATGACCGTGAGTGGTCTTGTTGGCGTGTAATCGATTAAGTCGATTAGATCGATGCTTCGATCAGTGATATGATTGCTTGGGTGCCTATTGTGAATTGTACTGACTTGCAGCTGGGATATGAGGCCAAGGTACGTCTTCTGCCCTATGCGTATATAGGCAGCCTATAGTATAATGGTTTACTAATTGGGCTTAGTGGGGTAGAACTCGCTGAGACGTAGTCTCATCCCGCTTGGGGAAAAACATTTCGGACCCGATGAGGAGCTGATGAGGAGGAGTCTGAGAAGGAGAACTCGGAGGTGAAACTTGAGTAGAAGGATTTTTGGAAGAAGAAGATAATCCTAAGAGGGGCCTTGAGTACGGCCCAGATGGATTGCGATTCTACCTTCTTTTGAGATCTCCATGTTGATGTGAATAGTTATGAAGTGATTTGTGTTTTGTATAAAAGTTTGGTTATAAGTTTCAATATGAAAAATATGGCCCTGCTTTTCTATCCCATTGTTTTATTGTCTGGGGATTTATAATTGCTTCCGCATGTGCTTAATAAAAAGAAAGGGTCGGCGATACATTGTCCTGGGATATCGCATTATAAAATCGACCAAATGAGAAGGATGTGTGCGTACCCGAGGATCGGGGCGTGACAAAGTTTCACCCTTGACCTGCATCATACATCGTTGGTCAATTCCGCTGATCTTACACATATGCATGATTATTTGCATCCGAATATAGTTTAAGTATAGAAGCTATTCCTGTCAGCATGGAAAATCTACAACTGACAGAACAACAAAAAGGTAACACCTTGAGGAATTTCTCTGATTTGCCTGCTAATGCCTGTAATAAGGTGGTCTTTCCGCATTCTGGTGGACCTAACAAGAGCGTCATCCTGTAACAATTTCGAGAGAAAAGAATTACGCTGCATAGTAACGTCATATACGTCAACTTGTGACTCTAAAATAGTGCATACGCTAAGCTCTAATACTAACCTCGCAGGCTTAAGGACGCCACTAACGTTCTTGAGAATTCGTATCTTGTTCCCCTGATACTTGCAGCCAACCTTAGTTGTTGGAGCCTGCTTCAGAGAGAAAAAAAAAGGCTCTTGGTTCCCACGTTTATGTCCTATGACTTTTACCAGAACGGTTTGCAATAGCTTGATAGAATAGAGAAGCAGTTGCGTGAGCTAATAAGTTGGTTACCAAATCAGCCAAGTAAAGATAACAAAAATCAAGTTAAAAAGAATCATATTAATTCATCGTAAAACTCCTAAGATTGTAAAGCGGGTGCAATTAGGATTGCGTTAGGTAACATTTCTGTTCTTGGAGTAATTTTTTTTCAAAAGTAATCATTTTATATTTTTATTCCCTGTAACAGTTTTTGAGTAAAACAACGTATTTGATAACTGTACAAAATTTCTATTTCTAGAAAAAAAAAAAAAGAATAAGAATGTGTTTAATATGATCCATAGGTTCTTTTTGTGATGTAGAATTTCTTTCAATTTTTTAATAATATTTTTGACTTTTTTTCTTCTTTTTTTTTCTTTTTTTTTCTTCTTTTTTTTCCTCCTCTAGCTCAGATGGCAATAGCAACCGGCTAGTAGTGGCGGGCAGCAAGTCTCCACTGACCAATTAGAAAAAGAAAAAACCAAAAAAGAAAAAAAAGAAAATGACTTATTTCTAGAAATTGTTATTGAAAATAAAAAAACTTTTTTATTTCTTATTTATATTCCAAATCTATTTCCTAACCACTTTTTTTATTATTAGGAATAGAAAAATTAATTGATGTTACCGAATAGATTTCTTCATTTTTCTATCCTAGGAAACAAAAGAACTGAAAAATTGAAATGTTGCTGAACCCTATATTTCTCGTGAGTTTCCTTAGGAATTTGTTTTCCAAAAATCAGTAATTAATTTTCTACATAAAGCAACAGTGCAACACGTATGTCGCACCCCATCGATTTATGATAAGTGAAAGATTTGGAATTAGATGTTTTTAATGTATGCCCCAATTGAGACATGGATGATTTGAAACTGCCAATTTTCTAACAGGAGGATCCATTTGCATCACGTGGCCAGTTTGCTGTCCTTCTCTAATGTCCCGAAAGTAGGATTCTATGTTAGCCAAACATAGTATCTACAACAGATAACTTGTTCTTTGACTTCAATTGTGTCGTCCTCGACAAAACTTTAGGACCTGTAAAAAGCTTGGAGAAGGAGGAAGAAGATAGAGAAGAAAATCTCACGCAGAAAATGGCTTTAAGGGCGTTCCAAAGAGTTGGGACGGATTCCCCATGAACGGCTTTGCTGTCTGCTTCTATGCACAGATCCCGATATCTCACTTCCACGGTCGGTAATTCAAGACCCACCCTGAGAATTTAATATCATATTAGCTGCACTTTGGCATATGAAATAGTCGAAGTTGTCTGCCTTTTACTAGAACTGGAAGGTTTGGACAGGAATAAAGTATAAAATGCCTGCCTCTGCACTCGCTCCCGGAGCTTCTGGAGAAGCCGGAGATTGTCCTCTTCGACCGTCTTCAACAGGCCGTCCACGAACACCCGCCTCTCCGAGTCCCCAAGCTTCGCGACGTCCACCACCTCGCGGCCAAGCACTGCCGCCCTCAGCCGCTGGTACGTGGGCAGCCTCTCGATCGCTGCCCACTGCAGCTCCAGCTCGTCATCCTCCCGCCAGCAGCCCTCCTCGCCGAATGCCGACAGCGTCTGGTCCTCCGAACAAGCGACGCCCGTGAAGCTGCTTTGGGCAAGGCAGTGCAGCGATGAGGAGAAGCGCTGGCTTGGTCCTTGCTCCATCTGGGTGAGCTCGATCCGCATGGACGAGGCTGGCTCATCGCTTGTCATGAACGGCTGCGCCATTTCAATTAGTTTAGCTCTTTTTCGAGCAAATGCAAGCAAACGCTTTTCATATATAGTGAGAGGCGCATGCCGCATGAGCAAATCAAAATACAATCACTTTCCTAAATTCCAGCAAGGTGCCGGTTAGTGCATTAAGAAGTTTCATACTCTGCACATAGAACAGTAAAAAAGTATTATTATTATTATTATTATTATTATTGAGAAAACCCATTTTGATAGAATAATACAAAATCCCAAATTATTCATAATTAATGGTGAGAAAAATCGATCATGTTATCTATTTCACCTATTTGCTTAGATATACAATAATGCAACTCTATCAGGTTGTTCCTACTATCCTACCAATTCAAAAATTCACATAGCATTGTGAGTTTGCTTTTCCAACATTTAATTTTAACATGAGCTTTTAGCAATAGATTTGAAGAAATTACTAGATTACTAAAAACTTTTGAATATTCATTTACATGGGACAAATCATGCGAGCATTGTATATCTAACATAAATGCCATCTTCCATTGACAACAAAAAACCCTCTGTGAAGCACAATCCACCTTGACAATTAGTGTCAAGGGACCAAACATGCCGGGAGTGTCGAGAATGATGACGGTTGGATTCCATCCAAGTTTGACTTGGAACCTATTTGTCTAAATAAATTTCTTATTATTTAGAATCTAGAATCTATGTTGATACCATGAGATTTGGAATCTACTTTATCGCAAGTTCCAAGATCATCCAGATGCCGGCCAATTTCTTTTTCATCTTTAGTTAAGCCTAATTTGTCGATTTTTTTTTCCTAATTTTGACAAGAAACGAGGACTAAAGTCGCCTAGTTTTCTAGACTTTTTAAGTGTGCCACAACCAAACAAGGACTCAGTGACTATTTATAGTTGTTGATAATCCATAGCTTTGCCTTGGCTTTAGCACAAATCAATTTAGGTTTAAGTAGCAAAAAGTATTTGTAAACAAGGGGTAAGCCTTAGACCACAAAAAAGGGTAAATAGTTCCTTGTTCCATTTAGAACGAGAAATTTACTTGTTGGAATAAATTCCTCCTTTTCTAGAATATAGAACTTACCGTGCATACTCTAGAACCTAAAATTAGACCAATTCTCGATTTTACCCCAAAATTATGCTCTCCCCTAGTGTTGACACCATTGAGATAAACTTTTAGTTTTAAGTATGCACGGTCCTGCTGCCTTTGAAGCAAAACGCACGCAGAGAACAGCAATGGATGGAGTTAATATGAAATGGGTGCGGCTAGCATGACCGCCCTTTGCAGAATGACAATGTGACGGTTGAAGGCCAACCACAAATTTTTTTTGAGGAAGCCAATAAGGCTGTATATGATAAAATTTCTGTTTCTTGATTTCTCTATTTCTCTGTTCCCCGGAACAGGTTTGTAACAGAAATCCATTTAGTAACACAATTTGATTTCTCTATTTTTGAAACAAATTTTTATTCCAGGAATTAATTTTGAGGAGAAATCAGAAGCTAGAAATTGTAGCTTCTCTGTTTCTGAAATAGAAACAGAAATTATTTCCTTTTCTCCATTCTTCAAAAATAGAATTTTTGTTTTCAAATTGGCAAAAGAGGTTATCATACTACCATCCTTTGATGTTGTCCCACAAGAGATTCTTATGGATCCTAAGCATAAACGTTACTTCAAGGTAGAATTCTCATATATTACTTTACGCCATCAATTTTATTTTGTTGATAATCTTGTATCATACTAGTCTTTGATAAAATGACAGGGCTGTATAGGCGCTATTGATGGCACCCACATTCATGCTTCTGTACCTGTGTCGAAGCAAATCTCATTTAGAGGTAGGAAAGGCACCACCAGTTAGAATGTGATGTGCGTTTGTTCATTTGATATGACATTTACTTTTGTATATGCTGGTTGGGAAGGCTCTGTCAACGATTGTTGAGTGCTTGCAGCAGCACTGGAGACTTCTCACTTGGAATTTCCTCGGCCACCACTAGGTATTTGTTTGTCCTTTAAGGAGTAATTTCTTTATGATCATATTTATAATTACAAATTATGACCAATGTATGAATACATTGTTGTAGGCAAATACTATGTCATGGATTCTGGTTATGCAGCAATTCTAGGATTTTTAACTCCTTTTAGAGGTGACCGGTATCATTTAAATGAGTACAAGGGTAGAGCGAGACGGTCAACAATTGCAAGAGAATTGTTCAACTATAGGCATTCTTCTTTAAGGAATGTCATTGAAAGATCATTTGGGGCATTGAAGAATTACTTTTTTATTTTGAGACACATGCCCTCATTTGCAATTCGAAAGCAAGCACATATCGTAATTGCATGTTGTGTCATCCATAATTACACTCATGATCAAGACAAGATGGATAAGAACATTTCCCTATATAGAGATCCGATGTATTTGGTTGAACCTATGCAGGATGAGCTTGCAAATGTTCAGTTGACCGACGAGGGAAACCAAATAAATACATTTAGGAAAACCATTGCCAATAAAATGGCAAGGGATAATAATATGCCGGAAATTCCATGAAATTTTATTTTCAACTTTTGTAATGTATTAGTATTATTTCGACTATTATTTTGTATTTGAGGATTTTCTATGTTGTTATCTATCCAATTTTTATTCTTAGAAATAGAAATTTTATTCTGTTATCAAACGGGTTTCTTTGCTCAGAAACTTATTTGGGGAACAGAAATTGAGAAATCAATTTCTGGCCAGAAATCAATTTTTATTCCAGAAATTTTATCATGCGCAGCCTAAACTTTCTTTCCTCAACATGTTTACTTCAATATTTCCTTTCTTCATCTTTTGTTGACTTGTATGTTTCCTTATTGCAAGCTCTAATTGACAAACAAAATCATAAGAGGGTCCATAGAATTAATTTACTTAAATATGAAGGAAGAAAATATAAATAATTATAAGTAGAAAAATATAATCACTTACTAAAAAGATATCGTTAATTTCATCATATAGATCTATTAAATTTCAAAGATAAAAAAACACTTGAAACCTTGGTTTTTCAAACAGCTTCTCATTCCTTTCGCTAAAATCAAATTGCTCTAGAAGGACTCTCCGATGAGCTAAAATTTGACAACAATGAATTATGCTTCTCAAATTTATAGATATAAGCTAAAATTCAATGACAATGAATACCTCTTACTTCTTTGTAATAAAAGAAGCAAAGAGTAACAAACCTTTCTACACAAACTTATTCGATTACAAAATCCTACAATAATCGGAAGTTCAAATTATATAAGACAATCTTTTCCTTTTTTTTTAAAGTTATTATGTTTTCTATTTGGGAACAATATTCATGTAATCTTTTTCTTTTACTGGAGGATAATAACTATTATTTAAAAGGTTACAACCGAAATATCATTGCTTTTATTTATTTCTTTAAATAAGACTAAGAAAATTTCCATCGAGTCTCCTTGCTTAAGCAAATAATTATTTTTATGAAAGCAAATAATTATTTTTATGAAGGAGGATATCGGCATGTGGACGCTGGGATCACCGATGACGCATGTGGACGCTGGGATCACCGATGACGCGTGTGGACGCTGGGATCAGTGATGACGCCTTGCCTCCTCCATGAAGTGAAAGGATATTAAAGCGGTTGAATGATATTGATCGGTTAAGCGCAATGCATGGACCAAGATGGGTTGATTAACAAATTATTTAGGAAAAAAAGAGACTATTATTTATAATCGATTCAAGGTAGGTGCAGAGAAGGCCGGCGGTGTATCGCATGCGGAAAGGAAGATATGATTTTTGGAGATGGTGATTAAACAGAAAATTGGGCAAGCATTTAAGAATTATATAGATTATTACCAAAAACGATGTTATCTAATGGATAAATGACTCCGCGAGAGCCACGGCTTTTCCAGTTTCTGCAACGCCAATTATCTGTTGCGTTTTCAGACCGACATCATTGACCAGACACTGTATTTTTTTCGTCCACGGTATAAACGAATCATCTTGTGCGCAAAAAATCGAATTGTGGCGATCTAAATTGACTAGCACGCATGGCAACGAGGCTTGCTAGCACCAGAAGAAGAACAACGCATCCATTTTTAAAAAGCATGAAATCTTTTAGTGAACTTATGGAAGTATATTGGACTATGAGTAATTTTCCGAAGCAAATCCAATTATATCTGTTTTCTCGATTATATTTATGGAGATTTCTTTGTTCTGTTGACGACTCTTATCTTTTCTTGCAAGATTGTCAACGATAATGATCTGTTCAAGCATGATCGGAGAAGCAGAACCAAAGTGTTGTTGCATTACATCTTCTTGAATTGTATCGTCACTAATCAATCTTGCCGGGTACAAGCTTCTCGAGTAGTTTCATTTCATAGAGAAGCGGATCCAAAGTGCGATTGTTGCAGCACATGTTCTTGAAGTGGACACTGCGGTTTTCTAGTTGGATTCCTCAATGGTATCCTGCGCTACGCTCATCAATCTTGCCGGATACAACCTTCTCGGGGCAGTCTCATTTCATGGAGAAGGCAAGGCGTGATAATTGATCCCAGCGTCCACATGCTGGTATCCTCCTTCATAAAAATAATTATTTGCTTAAGCAAGGACACTCGATGGAAATTTTCTTAGTTTTATTTAAAGAAATAAATAAAAGCGATGATATTTAAACAATAAGAAATGTATGAAGCAATCGGTTCGGCTTGGAATTTTTCGGATCAGTTTCACTGTCCGTTTTTGTGACATCCTGAAATTCGACCCTATTTTCGATAAAGTGAAATGGGCATTTCGTCGACGTGCTTATGGTCCTTTTTCTCTGAGCTGATCACTCACGAGTTAACTAACCTATTGGGTGAACCCGTTAAAGGATGTAGCTACGGTAAAATCCCTAAAAGCTACTCAATTGGTTGGATTGGACTAAAATCGCGTTTGATTGATTCTAACCATGAAATTTAATTTGGTTTCGGGAATCGAATATTCGAGCGTGTCACAATTCATTTTTAGGATCCTATCTCATCGTCCATCAAATTATTGACGAGTCCGAAATTTCAAAAAAGAAATTATGGAAGGAAAATTGAAGACCAACAGAAATTAAAAGGGAATGAGAAAAGGAAAATAATAGAAATAATAAGAAAATTGTGTTTTCTTATTTAAAATATTATTTTCTTTTCCCTTTTCTTTCTCTCTCCCTTTTCTTTCTTTTTCTCTCTCTTTTCTCTCTCCTCTCCCCTCTCCCTTCGTGCGGACACCCCCCCCACCGAGCCGCTTCTCTCTCTCTTTTCTTTTGACCGGTCAAGCCTTATCTCTCTCTTCTCGCCTTCTCTCTCGACACTCTCTCTCTGCCCGTGCAAACCAGCGAATAGAACCAAGAAGACGGAAGCAGAAACAGAGACAACCGTCGCCGAGGGAAGACAACCAGAGAAGCTCACCGTCGCTGCCCGTGCTCCGCCGCTCACCGCCCGCCTTCGCCTCTCCCCCACGCCCCTCAGCCGTCGCCACCCTTCTTCTTCTCCTTTCTGGTTTGTGCGAAGATAGAAGCGGACCAAAGTAGGAGCAGCAGCCAGCCGCTCATCACCGCCGCGCCGGAGTCGGACCTCCGTTCGCGCGACACGTTCCCACGCACGCCGCGCACTCCACCCTGCGTCCGTCGCTCGCTGCCACCCCTCCCCCGCGCGACTTCCGCCTCTGCCCAGCCCTTGTTCAGCCACCACTAGCGGTTGCCCGACCATCTCCAGCCACCGCCCGACCTCCCCGACGTCCCCCTCACCCTCCACCGGCCCCGCCTCGCTGTTTTGGCCTCTGGGCTAGCTCCGGCCAGCCAAGAATAGCAACCCACGAAGTGGGTTTCCAGCACCTTTGGGCCCGCTTTTGGGCCGTTTCCAGGCCCCGAACTCGAGGCCCGCTTTGAGGTTTATTGTTACTCGCGTCGCCCCGTTGGATTGATCCGATTTGCGCAATTCCGGTGAGTAATCTCACTTATTCCTGATTAGTTGACTAATTATGCTTAAGGGTGGTTTAGTTTTAATTAATTAGGTTTAGGTGGTTAGATTAGTATGGATTAGTGTTTATTAGTCAATTGTGATGCAAATTAGACAAATTGAATGTATATTTAGCAAGTAGACATGGTCTACTATTTATTGAGGGTAGTTCGGGATTTTTCCGACCCTTTATCGGGCTTCAATTTGACAATGCGGGCCTAAGTGGAATTTTTGGTATCTAAATATTATTTTTCGAAATTAAATTAAATAATTATTTATTTTACGAAAATTCAACTGGGATGTCAAATGACTGGAATATTATGCTGATGATCATGGTGAAGTCCGTTTATTTAATCGGGCTTTATTTTGAGCTAAATTGAATTTTTAATGTCAATTATTTAATTCTCAAAATTAATTAATTAATTAATTTCCAAAAATTCAACTAGGATGGCCAGTGACCGGAATATTACGCTAATGACCGTGGTGAAGTCCGTTTATTTAATCGGGCTTTATTTTGAGCTAAATTGAATTTTTAATATTAATTATTTAATTTTCGAAATTAATTAATTATTTATTTATTTTTCGGAAATTAAGGTTGAGATGGCCGACGACCGAAATATCGTGCTGATTGTCATGGGATAGTCCATTTATTTATTTGAGCTTTGAATTGTGCCAAATTGATTTAATTGTGGATATTTAGGATATGTTCCTAAATTGATTATTTGGGTAAATTGAGTACGAATTAAGGTTGTGGATAATTACTTTAGAAATGGGATGAATCATCATGAAAGGCACGTGGCTCGGTGAATAGTACATCATCTCGGAGAATGCACGTGGCTCGGTGATTTGGTATATCGCTTCGGAGAATGCACATGGCTCGATGATTAGTACATCGCCTTAGAGAATGTACGGGGCTTGATGATTAGATATGTCACCTTGGAGAATGCACATGGCTCGGTGACGAAGTATGTCGCCTTGGAGAATGTATGTGGCTCGGTGACTAGATGTATATATCACTTCGGAGAATGCACATGGCTCGGTGACGAAGTATGTTGCCTTGGAGAATGCATGTGGCTCGATGACTAGATGTATATATCACCTCGGAGAATGCACATGGCTTGGTGACGAAGTATGCCGCCTTGGAGAATGCATGTGGCTCGGTGATTAGATGTATATATCACCTCGGAGAATGCACGTGACTCGGTAACAAAGTATGTCTCCTTGGAGAATGCACGTGGCTCGGTGATTGGTTCAATAAGTTAGGACTGAATAGCAATAGCTTAAATGACCGGGAAATGGTCAAGCTGACATGTAATCGACTAGGTCGATTGATCATTGTTTTGATTTGATGTTGTGAATTGATTGACTGAATGGAAATGACCATGAGTGGTCTCGTTGGCATATAATCGACTAGGTCGATTTGATCGATGCTTCGATTTGTGATATGATTACTTGGGTGCCTACTGTGAATTGTACTGACTTGCAAGTGGGATTTGAGGCCAAGGTAAGTCCTCTGCCCTATGCGTGTTTAGGCAGCCTATAATATAATGGTTTACTAATCGGGCTTTAGTGGGGTAGAACTTGCTGAGACATAATCTCATCCCAGTTTGGGGAAAACATTTCAGGATCCCGATGAGGAACTGAGGAGGAGGAATCTGAGAAGGAGAACTTTGAGGTGAAACCTGAGGAGAATGATTTTTGAAAGAAGAAAATAATACTAAGACGAGTCTTGAATATGACCCGGATGGACTGAGATTCTATCTTCTTTTGAGATTTCTATTTTGATGTGAATAGAAATAGAGTAAAAAGTTGTGAAGTACTCTAGTTTGTGTTTTGTATAAAAGTTTGGTTATAAGTTTCAATATGAAAAATATAGCCATGTTTTTCTATCCCATCGATTTATTGTCTGGGGATTATAACTGTTTCTGCATGTGCTTAATAACTGAAAGGGTCGGCGATACATAGTCATGTGATATCGCATTATAAAATTGACCAAATGAGAAGGATGTGTGCGTGCTTGAGGATCGGGGCGTAACAGTTTTTATGAGATTCTATACCCCCATATTCCCTCTATATAAGAAGACAAAAATAAATAGGGAATTAGTGGATCTTACGGTGGTGAAAGTAAACACCACATTAGGAGTTTTGGCTCTGACTACTGCCGGGTAGGCAGGTATAGTAGCCTCTCGCACGAGTGAGGGTGGGTGAAAGGCACGCTACAAAACTAGCATGCCTTACGGCACATCATTGAACCGATAGGCTAGTCTTGTACCCTCGGTTTCATTGTCTGTTTTTATGAGATCTATTACATTTCTTGAATCGACTTCACATTGATGTTGACTTGATCCTAGACTAACTAATATTCTAATCAATTTAGGTCATGTTTGAATGACAGCACCAACGTAGGCTCATTTTTTTTTTTTCTGAAAATGAATACTATCGACTATTTTAAAAGCTTTAAATATTAGACATGTGCATGATTTAACATATAAATATTCTATTATATGGAATTCAAATAAGAAGCAAGGCAAAGCTTGACGAATTAGCCAGATACATAAAATTATTTGTACTTGATGGAGGGGGACCATCGGTCGTGTTTCATGCTTAGTCATCCATTAGATATTCATTAATGCGATTCTAGATTCTATCTCATTGGGTCCCTAGTTTCACACCAATTCAAAAGTTCGTGTTCCAAAGATAGTTTGCCTTTCCGATGCTGAATTTTTATGTAAGGTTTTAGCAACAGAACTTGAAGAAAAGAGTAGGATTAAGAACTTCCAAATATTCGTTTACAATCGACAAATCATGTGAGTGTTGTATACTCAAGGCTCATTTTTTGTTTGTAAAATTATCCTTACACATTCCTGATTGAGCGAATGACTTGGGTGTCTAGAGTTAACTTTGGAACCTGATTTTTGCACATATCAACCAGCTCATATGAATATGTGAATTATCTTTTTGTTGAAATTTAATTGAATAGATCCAAAGTGGAAGACACACAAGAGAATTGCTGCTGTAACTCTCCTTACTTTATTCATCAGAACATAAGCCTATTAAATAGGCAGAACATCCAAACCACTTAGCAAAAAAATAGCTACAGAATAGCAACAACAAAGACCCATTAACATACCCCACTAACCAGAACATGTGCAGAAATAAACTCCTAAAAACAAGCCACTTCCTATTGACTAGGACTCCATTATTACATTATTGAAGACACCTAAAAATTAAAAGCATGTAAAAACTGAAAGTTAACTACTTCAACACCCTCCCTTAAACTGAAGTTGCGGACAATCGCCTTAAAGGAATAAAACAAGCCCTCCCTTAATCTAGAGCATCCAACGAACAAACACCAAGAAGCTTTCTCAGCTTCTGAAATGTAGACAATTTGAGAGGCTTGGTGAATAAATCAGCAAGTTGATCTTCACTTTTGCAGAAAACAAGATCTATCACTTTATCTTTTGTGAGATCCCTCAAGAAATGACACTTCACATCTATGTGTTTGCTCCTTCCATGTAGAACCGGATTCTTTGAAGGTATAATGGCTGAGTTGTTGTCACAATAGATTGTTGTTGCTTCTTGTTGTTTAAATTGAAGTTCTCCAACAATCTTTCTTAACCAAATAGCTTGACAAGCACTTGAAGTGGTAGCTATAAACTTAGCTTCAGTTGTTGATAGAGTAACAATTGGCTGCTTCTTTGAAGACCATGAGACAACCCTTGAACCAAGCATAAACACGTAGCTAGAAGTGCTTTTTCAACCATCCATATTTCTAGTAAATTTTTTACCGTCATTGAAGCCAAACAAATCTGATTGTTCTCCTTTTTTTGTAAAGCAACCCACAAGTTGCAGTCCCTTGCAAGTAGTGGAAAATTCTCTTTGCAGCTTGCAAGTGTATTTCTACTAGGTATTCCATAAACCTATTTATGAGGCTCACACCATGCATGATATCTAACATCGATGCTATCACATACATTAGACCTCCAACAATTTGCTTGTAAAGCGTGCTATTCACCTTTTTTTTTTTCCATCAGAATCTTTCAATAGCTTCAATCCAACCTCAGTTGGTGTGGTCACAGAGTTGTAGTTCTTCATTTGAAATTTGTCTAAAATCTCTTGAACATATCCCTTTTGGGAAATAAAGATTCCAGCTATAGATTGAATTACTTCTATGCTCAGAAAATAATGCATCAATCCAAGATCAGTCATCTCAAATTCATTTATCATAGACTTCTTAAATGTGTTGATCAAGACATTAGTATTCCCTTTGAAGATAAGATCATTCACATACAAACATACCAAAAGCAATTTTCCATACATCACCAACTTTAATAAATAATGTATGCTCATATGGACATTTTCTAAATCATTCCTTCAAAAAAATAGGCATCGATGTGACTATACCTAGCTCAGGGGGCTTGTTTTAACCCATATAGTGCATTTTTCAATCTATAAACTTTATGCTCACTACCATGCTTCACATAACCAGAAGGTTGATCAACAAATACCTTTTTTTAAAGGTCACCAAGCAAGAATGCTGACTTCACATCCAACTAGAAGATAGGCCATGAATTTTGTGCTGCTAATGCAATCACCAATTTGATTGTGTCAAGTTTTGCCACGAGAGCAAATACCTCTTTGTAATCCACTTCAAATTCTTGCTCGTAACCTTTCGCAACCAAGTGCACCTTGTACTTGTCGACTTTGCCATCTTTATTCAACTTTGTCTTGTAGACCCACTTGACCCTGATTGATTTGTGTGATAGCCTGAATTTTCAGAATTTATTTTCGATTAAATAAATCGGGCATTTCATCGACGCGCCTATAGTGCTATTATCTGAGCTGATTACTCATGAGATAACTAGACTATTTTGGGAAGTCATTAAAGGATTTTAACGCAATCGACTTGAGAATTTGATCAGAAATCGACTGTTCAATCGTACTAGTCTGCAAGGGTCATTACAACACAGTCGAAAATCTATTAGAGACCGAAAATATGTCGATTCGACTGAGATAGGTGGTTAGAGTGTGGGTGATTCCACCAGATTGCAAAATTCTCGTCGATCGGCATTAGATCGATTTTTCTATCATTTTGGTACTATGTGCCCGTAATTGAAACCTTGAGATTTTCACAACAATCGAGAGTTGCCAATGTAACAAAAATGTACATTGTGACTTGAGATAAATCGATCACAGGTCAATTGTACCAAAAATTCCTAAAAGTTACCCAGTAGACTAGGTCACGCTAAAAGTGCGCTAGATTAAAATTAATCATGAATTTGAATCCGATTTCAAAAATTGAAAGTTCTATCGTGTTACGAGCTATTTTAGGAACGTTGACTCATCTTCCGAAGAATTTTTAGAGATTCTGGAATTTTTATGGAAAATTGTTTCGAACGTTGCTGAAAAAATTAGTGGAAATTCGGATGGGCTCAATTGAATGGAATTTGAACTTCCAAGTTGAGCCTTTGGGTATTGGGGACTTGCAGAAAATTGTTTGGGATTTTTCTTTAGCGAAATCAAACCTCGATTTGGACAATTGGAGAGGAAATTAAAGCTTATATAGTGAAATTCGAATTTAAGCATAAGGCTGAAAATTGGGACTTCAATTTGGTTTAATTTTGGAAAACCTACTCAAGAAAGAATTAGAAGGGGACAAAGTATTCAATGGAGGGGATAATTATTGACTTTAAGCCTTGTTCCAATCCTCTTGAGCAAGAAATCTATCTACCTTTCTCTCTGTCCGTCGCTTTCTCTCTCTCTCTCCACCAACCATTTCGTTCATTTCCCTTGGACGAGCTGCTTCTGTTTTTCTTCTCAATTTGTTGCCTTGAAGACCGTCTGCCTCCTCCATTTTGTTTCCCCTCCACCGAATGCTAGCCATCTGTTCGAAGCCCTGCCAGCGAAGCCCACCATCATTTGTTTCATTCCACTGAGCAGTCCAGCATCTTCGTCCGTGTCTTGCCAGCAACTCCTTGCTACTTCTTTATTCGGTCAGCCATTTTCAACGAAGACTGAGCAGCTTCCCACCGAAGAATTCCACCGAAGGCACCAACAGCTTTGGCTACGTCCGCACACTGTCAACACCCACGCAACTCTCCACCGAAGACTCACATTTCCTCCACTCCATCAACCGTGTTCGAAGCTATCCGTCCCAGTCAACTCGGCAGATTTCCCCAGCATCTTCATGCCCTTCATCCACCGGTTCTCCTCCACCTCCAACCAACACAAATCCCAGCAACAGTCCACGTAAGATGCTCGGCCAAGTCCAACCCGTGAGCAAGCAGCCCATGTAATTGTTCATTGGCCCAACAGCTCGCAATTGAAGCCTAGCTGCAGCAAGTCCAGTTCAGTTTTTCAGCCTTGGGTCTAGCCCATTCAAATCCTACTTTAGCCTAATTTCGGCCCAACCTAACTCAAAAACAAATCTCAGATTGGGCTGAGATTTTTTGGGCCAATTTCAAGCCCTGTCCAAGCCTGTGGGTATCGTCGCGAGCCCAAGTTCGGTCGCTGTCGCGTTGTCGTCACGGTGAATTGGTTTCCGCAATAAACCGGTGAGTTTATGCACTAAACTCTTCTTAGTAGGCTAATGACATTTAAGTGGTGTTTAGTTTAATTTAATTAGGAATTAGGTGATTTGTTAGATTAAATTAGTGATTTAATTATACAATTATGCATGTTAAGTGGTTAGATTAGATTAAGTGAGGCATATGCAAATTGTATTATTTATCTAGAAGGGTTCGGGAATTTTCCAGGCCTATACTGGCACTTAATTTAGTGATTTTGGCCTAGGTTGGTATTTTTAGAATTTAAATTAAATTATTTAATTAATTTTATAAATTAATTAATTATTAATTATTTTTTCAGAAATTAGACCGGGATAGTCGATGATCGGAATTTTGTGCTGATTGCAATGGTGTGATTAATTTATTTAATTGAGTGCTATATTGTGCCAATTGAATTAAAGTTGTAATTTTGGGGATTTATCCCAAAATTGTATAATTTCATTAATTAATTAGAAATTATTGGGGCGTCGGTTTACAACGCCAAAAATATTTTCAGACTCTGTATAAATATTGAGATTTTCTAATGCAAAGATATATTTTTGACTCAGGTCGACTGTGTACCCACACATGATTACTTTTATCGGGTACACTTTAATATGATGGAATTAGGCCAAGTTGGATATGTAATTGAGGAATTGATGTGCAAAGCACAAGATCCTTGGCTAGGAGCAATGTATCATGGTTCAGCTTCGGGGAGCATTAATACCATTATAGATCTATAGCAGTTTCAGTGAATACTTTAGATATCAGCTTCGATGAGCATTATAGTTGTCTGGCAACTTCGGTGAGCAAATTTTAGACATCAACTTTGGGGAGCAATGATATATGAGTATATCTATTTCAGCTTAGGTGAGCAGTGTTTGAATCGATAGAGTTTATAGATGGCATCGATGGTATGAAGTCGAATGAGTCGACTGATTGATGATTGAATTGAATTGAATTGCTTGGTCGAGTATTTGATTGTACTAACCTGTAGGGTAGACCTGAGGCGAGATAAGTCCCTATGATTGTGTGATTGTGTGATTCAGACACTTCTAGGCGTATTTCCCGCGTAATCGGGGTTTAGAGCGTGAACTCCCTAAGATTTATATCTCACCCCGTCATGAGTTAAATTTTCAGGGTCATTGAGTGGAGGACTTGGAGCTGAGAGGAGGTGATCAAAAGTGTAGATCAGTTAGGACCACTTCTTTTTGGAAAGCCAATCTTTGTAGTATTTTGGTCATAGACCTTGTACATGACTCAGTGTGTATATAAAGGTGTGTTTTGTTTGTGAATCTGTTGTCCTGCTTTTCTATCCCAAGATGGTTATTGTCAGGGGATTTATTATTTGCTTCCGCATGTACAATAACAAGAAAGGGATTGGCACACGCTCGGAGGTTCGGGGCTTGACAATTTATTTCCTCTTGGAAGATCTATCAATTCCTAAGTATTATTCTACTCAATGGCCGCAATTTCTGCATACATAGCAATTCTCCAATTTTCTTTCTATACAGATTCATCATAGGTTGTAGGATCACAATATGAAAACAAAGCAAAATAGGCAAGTGGATTTTCAGATTGGTCAACCCCTGTTACTTCATAATCACTCATCCAAGCAAGTCTTTTTCAAACTTGATGTGGCCATCTTCAATTTCTGCAATTGCATTTTGACTTTGTGAACTTTCTATGATGGTTTGACTGGTTGTGGGCTCTTCATCATATTCAAAATTCATTGAATTTTTCTTTTCAACACCTTTCTCACTCCATGGCCAGAATTGTTCTTCATCAACGATCACATCACAATCAATGATGATTTTCTTGGTTACAAGATCATAAAAGCTTGTAGACTTTTGATTGATCACTAATGCCAAAAAAAACACATTTGACTCTCTTGTCATCTAGCTTTTTTCTCTTCTAATATGGAACATGAGCATATGATGTACACCCAAATATTCTAAAGTGACCTACCACTGGTCTTTGTTTGCTCTAAGCTTCCTCAAGTGTCATATTCAAAACAGCAAGAGTAGGGCTTTTACTCAGAAGATGAATACTCCAATTAACAGCTTTAGGCCAGAAGATCTTTGGAACTCCACTTGCTCTCAATAAACTTCACACCATATTCAAAATAGTGTGATTCTTCCATTGCAAACTCATTTTGTTGTGATGAATAAGCTATAATGAGTTGTCTCTTAATGCCATGCTTTGCAAAAAAATCTGCAAATGCACCCAAGTTGTATTCGCCACCACGACCTATGCGAAGGACTTTTATTGGATTTCCAGTATTCTTTTTAGCAAGTGTTTTGAAGCTCTTGAATGTTTCAAAAGCTTCAAATTTTTCCTGCAAAAAATAAACCAAAATCTTCCGGTTGTAATCATCAATGAAGGTGATGATATACCGTTTACCTCCATTAGAAACTGGAGATGTTGGCTTGCAAATATCTGAATGGACCAATGTGAACGGTTTGTTGACACCTAAATTTTTGCAATCTAGTCATTTATTTATTGTATAAAATATTAATGATTAATTTTTAACCCCTAAAAAAATATATAGAATTAAAATTGCATAGCATATAATTTTAGTTGCACTTATTTATTTGTTTATCACTTTTGCATTTGATCAGCGGCAGATGGATTTTAATTTCATGAGTTGACAATTCGGTATTTTAAAAAATGATTCATATTATTCTTCCAATATTTGGAAAAATATTTCATATATTCACGTTAAGCAATATATTTTACCGAAGATTGGAAGTTTAAAAGTGAAATATCAAGAGGAAATATTGCACATGGGGCATATATTGAGTAATGTATTCTTTGACTCAAAATAAGAAAGATTACACAATCAAAGGCGATTTCATGCGTGACCCGGAAAAGGAAGTAAAATAATCCATGAAAATCAAGTTCTTCGCCTATTAAAGGAGCCGCATACGGAGAGATGAGAGGGGACTTCTTTTTCGTTTCGCGGTCAAGATCAAGGGGGGAAATCAAGTTTGTTCACGAAAAAAGAGAGGAAACGTGAAAGGGCAGAGGATCATATATTTTTTTTTTTAAAAAAAAAAAAAACTTCTCTTTATCTTTGGGTTAATATCCCGAGAAACCCTAAATTGGTACACCTGTGACAAATTTATCCCAAACTATTTTTTTGACCACAGAAAACTCCAAACTAGTATATCTTTGACAAATTTACCCCAAACTGGCATAGTTGTGACAAATTTACCCTAAGTTAATTTTTGTTAAATTTTACTATCAAATTATTAAGTTAAATGACACGTGACAATTGACTAGTATATAAATTTTAGATTTTACGCTTCGTTTTTCACAGTTTACAATTTTTGTGATTTTTTTGTGGTATTATTTTAATTTAGCGGAGGGTATATTTATTATAAATTTACCAGTTTAGGGGCTTTTTGCGGTCGAATAAATTAGTTTGGGGTAAATTTGTCATAAATGTACTAATTTATGGTTTTTTTATGTTCAGTTGGGGTAAATTTGTCAAATGTGTACTAGTTTGGGGTTTTTCATGATCAAAAAAATAGTTTGAGGGTAAATTTGTCACATGTGTATCAATTTAGAGTTTTTCATAGTATTAACCCTTTCTCTTTTGAGGTCAATAAAAAGACTTTTCCCTTTCTCTGACGAGGTTCAGACAGAAAAGAAAGGAAATACGTGAGAGAAGGGGAAAAGTGAGAAAATATTGGCTGCAGCTCTGACTCCAGCGTGTACTCGTCAGAGTCCACTCACCGGGCGACGCGTGTCGCCTAGGCGCCACGCTGGAATCAGAGTAAATTTTGGAAAATTGATATATTAGTTTCTCTCTCTTGCTGGCCCATCAGTCCCTCGGTCGAATTTGAAAAAGCCAACCGCAAAGCTCTCTCTCTACTGCACACGCTTTCTCTCCTCTGCAATGCATTTATTACGGAAAACTTTTTTTCTTTCCTTCTCAAGAAAGAGAAGCAGTTGTTCTCTCCATTTCTTTCTCCACATGAAGGTTTTGAAATTTTGAATCCCAAATTCTCCCTCCGCGCTCGTTGTTGCTCCGGCGTTTGTCAAGCGGCCGTTCTCCCGCCGTCTCCGATGAAGCACATTACGGCCGCCCCTGCTCCGACGCTCACTCGCTTTTTTGTCTTTGTGCTCGTTGCTGCTCCGGCCAAGGAGGAGGAGATCCAGAAGATCAAGAAGCTCAACTCGGTGCTGGAGGAGCGGGTGAAGTCACCATGCGTGGAAAACCAGATTTGGAGGACCTCGCCCTCGCCAACAGGGCCACCGCCAACGCCCTCTGCACCAACCTTGAGCAGGTCCTAGTGTGGGTCAGCAAGGACGACTGCCCTCGCGGCAGGGCCTCTCTGGAGGATGAAGCAGACAATGCTGTGTTGTGCTGCAGGAGCAATTACGAAGTCAAGAAGGAGACTGGGAGGTGGGCGGGAGGGAGGTGCAGGTTGATAAGAGGAGAGGGAGGGCGATGACGACGTGGTCCTGGAAGTGCAGGAAGGAGGAGGCGAGCGTGCCGTTGCTGTGCAGGCACCTGTGTTTATGCGCGGTGTGTGGGTCTTCCCTCCGTTTTATTAGTGGAATTGTATCCTGATCGCCATTCCTTTTTTCATTTCTTGGTCAAATGGTCATACCCATTTTGCGAAGCAATAAAGTTGGAACTCATAAGAGAACTTAAATGCTCAACTCGCGAACTTGAAGACAACTGGAAAGAACTCACACATGTCGATGACACCATCCAATTCCTTTTTTCCACCGTGCGAAAACTTGACATTAAAACCAATGAAAGAGATTAAACAAAAAGGACAGCTAACTCGAACCTTAATTGACAATTTCAAGTTTTCACTTTCAAGTGTCCATCTCTTTGGCATCCCCATCGTAATTGTTCTAAGTCGAGCATCATCAAACGAGACAGTTGATCAAAACGAGCTGTAGAAGGACCCTTTTGGGTGCCACTGGCTTAGCCATTGTTCGTTTTCTACGTTGGCATACACGCATGAGGCACACAGGCAGGCGAGTAGTGAAGAACGGGACAACTCCGACAAGTTCGAAAGGAAGAAAAAATTTCATTATATCACTGCAGCAAACAAGGTGGAAAAAAAAAAAGTACGAGAGTACCTACGGTGATTGCCCAAGGCGATCAAGAAGCACAAATATACAAGAACCATGCTACGCTCCTCGAACTGGGAAAAACGAAAAACTTAGACACGCTGCCTTACAAAGACAGATCTCTCGACAGTTGCAAACTCTAGACATCTTTCTATCTTATTTCCTACATTTTAACTCAGCTCCTGGTTCTGAACTTGGAATCATTGATCGGGATGCCCTCGAGGGCCGCCCTTTCTCCGCCGGACTCGTCAGTGGTGCTCAGTCTGCCTTGTCCTCCAAGAAGGCCTCGCCGTGGGGGCGGTCGTCCTTGCGGACTTACAGCAGGACCTGCTCGAGGTTGGTGCGGAGGGCGTTGGCAGTGGCTTGGGCGAGGTCCTCCAAATCTGGTTTTCCACGCATGGCAACTTCACTCGCTTCTCTAGCGCCAAGTTGAGCTTCCCAATCTTCTGGATCTCCTCTTCCTTGGCCGGAGCAGCAACGAGCACAAAGATAGAAAAGCGAGTGAGCGCCGGAGCAGGGGTGGCCATTATGTGCTTCGTCGAAGACGGCAGGAGAACGGCTGCTTGACAAATGCCGGAACAACAACGAGCGCGGAGGGAGAATTTGGGATTCAAAATTTCAGCACCTTCATGTGGAGAAAGAAATGGAGAGAATGACTGCCCTCTTTCTTGACAAGAAAATAAAAAAGTTTTCCGTAATAAATACATTGTAGAGGAGAGAGAGCGTGTGCAGTAGAGAGAGAGCTTCGCACTTGGCTTTTTCAAATTCAACCGAGGGACTGATGAGCCAGCATGAGAGAGAAACTAATATATCAATTTTACAAAATTTACTCTAATTCCAGCTTGGCTGCCAGGCGACACGTGTCACTCAGTGAATGGACTCGGAGGAAGACACGCTGGAGTCAAGGCTGCACCTAATATTTTCTCGGGAAAAGTGGGCAGCCCACGCCCAGGAAAAGAAAAAAAAAAAGTGAAAAAAGAAAGGGGAGGGGAAGTCTTCTTCATCATCTTCTCTAACCAGCTTGACACACTGCCCATATTTGCTTCGCCTGCATCTCCACCACGCAGCAACCCGCGCCGAAGCCTCGTGTTGCTTCAATCCGCCATCCACCTCGCTAATCCAACCTTCTTCGGTCGCCGAGCACCGCCTGATCGAGAGACGACCAAGATATGCACAAAGAGAGACCAACATTTTTTATCTTTTCCTGCAGGTTACAGGGAGGGACGTCTCCACTAGTGTAACGCATCCAGGAGGAGATACGGAAGAAAAGGAAGCATGCAATAAAAAGACTCACAAAAAGATACTCTAAAGCCAAGACAGTCCCAACGCGGTCTTCTCTTGCTTGTCATCCATAGGCTCGCATCCACACAAATTGCCACCTCGCTGTTCTGAAACTCATCCGCGATAGCCCATGGTCGATCTAAGTCATCGCTGAATCGGTGCTATCTATGAACGATTGCGGACCTCCATCAGATTGTGTGCTCTTTTCAACTGGTAAGTTTGAGATTGGTTTTGACCTGTTTACAGGTTGAAGTTGATCTAACCATCATTAATTTACTGACTCCAATCGGAGTTAAAAAATCGTGAACTTGGCTTATGAGCTTGGGAAGTGTAATATCATAATTTGTTCATGTCGATAGGATTGGGATAACGAGGGTCAATTTCGAGTCAAACTGTTGGTGTTTCATCTTGGATCCACTATGAATCGTGCAAATTGGTGTTTTCATGATTAGAGCATGTTGATCTGACTTTCTCTGCTGTTTGAGTGCATATGAGTGTTGATCAATATTACTGCACATCAATAATTCTTGATGGTCCTTGAGCCTTCACCATGATAACTCTTTGCCCTTCACCGTGAGCATCTTGCCGAGCATCCGTGAGACAACACCACTGGCCACAGTCCGTGATCCTCGTTCAAATTTGGTAATATCATTCGCGAAATTAGGTAATTTGATTTGGATATTTTATTGTCTAAAACATGCTTTTCAATATCATACGTGCATATTTGAATGATAAGCGCATTCCCAATTAGGATTTATTGCCTAATCCGCAACCGCATGTCAATTTTTTATTTCATCACTTTAGATGAAATAATTAATCACGCGGGAATAAAATTGATATTTTGATCTTAAGATCAATTTATTGATAATCAAGCTAATTAGATGTCATTTTTAAATTTGAACAATGGATTATATCTTTGATGGCCGTAAATGACTTGGTGCTTATCTCGCTTTAATTGCCTCATTTATCCCCAAAAAAATATATTTGAGTTAGATTAGGTTCATGCTAGGACGTTACCTATTTTAGGATAGTTTTGCATGTTTAGAATAGGAAATTTTTAACTACGAATTTTTATAAATAAAAATCCAAAAAAAACAAAAAAACAAAAATTTAGGATGTTAGTCTTTCCTTTCATTAATTTAAATCGCATGTGTAATTATTGGGTAATTTTAATTTCAAAATTTAAGAAAACATAAAAATTATCATGCATATGTCATGTAAAATTAGGCCATTCATTGCACGTCATCTAAATGTGTATATGTTAGAATAGCTGCATTAATCGTTTCCTATCATTAGATTAGGTCATTTAATAAACGTCGCGTGACATATAGTTTGCATGTTAGGCTGCATGTTGCATGCTATTTTGGTTTAAAATTTTGTACATCATTGCATTGCATTGCACGTATTTTTCTAGATTTCACTTAAAATAAGAGAAAATCTTGAAAAAAATTAAATGATTGAGTGTTAATTAGAAGTCATATTTAGGACTGCTGATGAGAATTATGATCTAACATTGTAGATGCTTTCGTTGCTATGAGGTAAGTCCCGTAATTTATTCATTACTTTCTTAGGTGTTAAATTAGTGGTTTGCGTATCCTCATGATCACCTCACATGTTAAGGAAGTAAGTTAAAATCAATTCAAGCTACCTACTTTCAAAATAAAATAGAGAGGTATCGAAATGGAGTTAAAGAAATCTAGCGTAACCAAGTCCCCAAACTCACACAATTTCCAATTCGTAGGAGTGAAGTAAATCTCCCATTACTTTACTTGGGTTTCTAATCAACCCACTAAAAATATATTAGTGGCGACTCCTAATTAAAAATCAATTGTATATTAAGAACTTGAACCTAAGTCGCGAATTGGTATGAGCTTGGGAGAGCCCGAGTTAAGTTTAAATTTAGTAATCCATTAGCCAAACCCTAAATGGTGCACCCGAGTTTAGGTCGCGACACTTTGCTCTCCATGCTTTTCCTTATGGAAATTGAGCATGGTGTCATTTGCTAACAATACAGTCTTTACATATTTCGAATGGAGCAGTGATTGGGGGCAGTCCCTCCACCATCTTCTTTTGATGTAATGTCCGTAGACCACTAAAGCTGAGATGTCCATATCTCAAATGCCATACCCAAGTTTCCTCTTTTAATCTTGTAGTGAAGAATGAGTGGGAAGTGTTGTGAAGATATAATGGGAACATCCGATTGGTAGTCATTGTAACTTGAGCAATCAAACCCAATTTTTCATCATGGATTCTGCAAACACCTCCTTTGAGTGTAATTTCATAGCCTTTCTCTTGTAATTGGCCAACACTTAGGAGGTTGGTCTTTAATTCTGGAACATTAAACATTTTTTTGATAGTATGTATTGAAGTCCCTTTAGGACCAATTGCGACCATCCCTTTTCCCATGACTGACACGGTAGAGTCACTTCCGAATTTTATTATGGTGTGGAACGACTCATCTAGTGCAAATAATGCTTTCTTGTCTCCACACATGTGGTTGCTACAGCCAGTGTCAAGATACCACAAGTTTGAAGAATTTTTCTCCTTTTCTTAACACACCAACAAGAGAGCTTTTGCTTCTTCCTTTTCTACTACAAGTTAGTCCTTTCCATACTTTGCGCATTTAAATTGGTTCAACATTTAGATTTGTAATGCCCATACATGTGACATCTAAAGCACTTCACTTTGGATTTGTCTATTGACTTTGGTCTAAAATCAATTGAGTGTCAATCTCTACATCCTCGTCCTCTACCTTGAGAATCATGAGAAAAATAGCCATCATATTTTTTATTGAAATTGCGGCGATCATTGGTTCCCCTTCCTTTGCTTTTGCCACTATTTGTTCTTGTTGCTAACGAAAAGTGATTTGCAGTTGAGGCCTTCAATGCCTTCTCTTCTAGTTCTTACTATAGGAAATTTTGGTTCATAAATCAACAACAATCCTTGCAATTCATTAATTGAGAGTTCTCCAACGTACTTGGCTTCTTGAATAGAACATACAACAAAGTTAAACTTTGGTGTCAAAGATTGAAGAATCTTCTCAACTATGGTGACGTCTTCCGTCTTATCTCCATTGATTTGCATCTTATTGACAATTGCCATTATTTGGGAAAAGAAATCTATGATTGTTTCTCTTGATTTCATTGTAAGCAAATCAAACTCCCCACAAAACGTTTGGAGTTGCTGCTCTTTTGCCCTTGCCGAGCCTTGATATTTATTTTTTATGGAATCTCATATGTGGTTGGAGGTGTCCTTGCAAAGAATTGTCTCCAAGATGGACCTGTCAATAGCCTAAAATAGATAGTTTTTGGCTTTAAGATACTTCAATTTTGCTGCTTCCAGAGCTATCCGTTGTGATGCTGTCAACTGAGCTCCTTCCTCTAGTTTGGCTACCCACTTCGAGCGTATGGCAACTCTCACTTCCATACTTACAGCCATTTGATTGTGACATCCCATGAGGCATCAGTAACTCAATTAGCAATAACGATAAAACACACAAGCAAAAACGTAAACAAATCTCCAACCATCATTCAATAGGGATAGTTAAAAACATAATCATACATATAAGTGTCATAAGTCAACATTTCATATATGTCAAGTTCAAAAGTTAAACAGCTAAATTCATCACATCCGACACGCCTGACTGCATTGCCACAACCTTCTACAAAAGGGCCAGGGGTATGCTAATGCCTATAATATTACTAGGATGGTCCTAAAAGTGCTAGCAACCCCACTACTGCCTAAGCCTCAATGCCCTCCCGGATCCATGAGTCTAGCTCGGCAATCAGCTCAGGGTCAAACACTTCCCCATTGGGGATGTCCCTGTCCTTGGCATCCCAACTGATGCCTCCCTTAGAGCCTTCGACACTTGACAAACCGTCAAAGCCACAAATGGGACCATGACTCTCGTTGCCCACCCAAAAATACCATGCTACAAATCGGTGTGGCATGAGATTAGGTTAGCCTTCATTAACCCATATGGTCATATGATGTAACGCGTGTAGTGCGCGTCGACCCCTCTTACTACAAGATACTCTGTCACCTCCCAATTGTGCTTAACAGGGAGGCCAAATCATATTTGACAGAATGGCTCAGCCATTCTTAAGGCTTGTAAACATTCAACACACAAATATGAGATAAAATATGTGACACATTTAACACATAATCCTTGAGAAACTCAACCGTTCACCTCGGAAGTGCCCTAAACAAGCAAGTATCTATCGATGGCAAAATATGGCGACGCTATTCTCACTTTACCCTCACTATTCTCATAATAACAAATTTATTATACAAGGCCATCAATATAGATGCATAGGCAATTCCATAACATATATTCCATGCTCTCAAGTCAAATGCGCATTGTGGTTCAACTCATGCGCTCATGCCATGCAATAATATGGACTTGAACACATACGAATTTCATGCACTTTCCATACAAATATGTCCAGATTATTACGGCCACTCAAGACCCAAGCCCAACTCGAAGGTTTGCAGTCATCCAACGTAACCGAGCATAATCTCGGCTCATCGAGCATGGGATTGTCCTAGGTAAAACACATCATGACGGTCATTTTTGTAAGGAGTTTTGTTCCGAAATCTATTTGCGAATGACATCCTATTGAGTTGGGGGCATCCAAACTTAATTGGGTATCGTCCCTTGTAAAATGCATCCACACCCCACGTAAAACGTATCTAGGTTGTTGATAATCACATGAGCATACCATCACACACTTCATTTCTTATCTTTCCCATTTAACCCATGTGATACTCATGCAATATGCCAGATCACTCATCAAATGCCACTATTTTACACACGTGCATCATATTACATTATATAAATGCATCATTTAATTCATAAAGAATCTGTGGCATATGGATCACTTATCACAATAAGGTAAGGTCATCGTAATATTCCAAAATTATTTATCACGTGCCATTACAACAACAAATGACTCATCTTTTATTCATATCACAATGTCACTCCATAATGACACCCGTGACACAAATAATGTAGGATACCTAACCCATGTAACATATATACACATAACCCATATAGCACATATACATATAATAAATGTTGACGTGGATAATTTTTTGTACTTTTATGATTTTTTTTTTATTTTTTTTATTTTGCTTTTTCTTTCTATCAAGTTCTGTGAGGGATGCTAGCCGACTCTCATGGGTCACAAGCAAGAGCCATGACGCTTGCTCGCGGTTAGTGAGGGCCTTGGCTTGCCTAGTGGCGGGCAAGGGTTGATGGGCCCTCACTTGTGACCGGCAAGGGTCAACCAACCCTTGCCTATGACTAGCAAGGGCTGCCTAACAAACCTCGCCATCTCAGAAGAAAGAAAATGAAAAGAAAAAAAAATGAAATAGGAAGAAAAAATTCGTTGTCCTCCTCTAATGTCCCAAAAAAAAAAAATGACTTTCTTTGAAATTCCACCCTTCGACGAGAGCGGGCTATGTTATTCAAACACAGTTTTCTATAGCAGATAACTCGTTCTTTGGCTCCAATCAAATCGTCCCGGATGAATCTCCGAAAATGCATAAAGCATGGACGAGAGAGACGAGAAGAAGAAGATGGAGAAGAAGATATAGAAGAAGATCTCATGTAGAAAATGGCCTTGAGCATGTTCCAAAGAGTCGGGACGAGTTCCCCGCGAACCGCTTCACCATCAGCTTCTACACACAAATCCTGATATCGCACCTCCACTGTTGGCAATTCGAGATCCAACCTTGTCACGAATCCGAGAAGAAGAGGAATGTGGGAATTTTGTGTGGAGAGGAAAATTGTATTTGCTTCATTGATTTCTGAATGTAATACAATGATGTATATATCATACAAGTGGGTTCAATAAAAAAGTAAATAAATTCTTCTAATCTTTCTAGTTCTAAAATAATCACATTTCCTATCAATTACAATCAATACAAATCTTCAATCAGATCCTAGATCTTCAATCATATCTTCTTTCAACACTCCCCCTCAAGCCGATGGCTTGTATATATCCAAGACGCCTAGCTTGTTTAGAAGATATGTATGCTGTCTCTGACAAAGGGGTTTAGTGAAGGTATCCGCGGGCTGTTCTATGGTCCTGATCCCTTTGGTTTCGATGATCCCTTTTTTGATCTTCTCTCGAGTAAAATAGCAATCAACTTCTATATGTTCTATCCTTGTATGTAGTACAGGATTTGCCGCAAGCTTGAGTGTCGAATTATTATCACAGAGAAGTAATGTCGGACCTTTAACTTGCACCCCAAGGTCTAATAGTAAGCCTCGTAGCCATACTACCTTACAAACAATCTTTGCCATAGATCGATATTCAGCTTCTGCAGATGACAATGATACAGTGGATTGTTTCTTTGTCTTCCATGAAAGTAATGACTCCCCAAATTTGGTGCAAAAACCAGTGATAGATCTCCTACTCATGTGACATGTATAGTCCGCATCACAATAGGCTGTCATCTCCATATTGCACTTTCTAGAGAGGAGTATCCCTAGTCCTGGACATCTCTTCAGATATTTCACCACCTTTAAGGCTGCATTCATGTGTGACTGCTTTGGACTGTGCATGAATTGACTGATAGTCTGTACTACATAACAAATGTTTGGCCTAGTCATAATGAGGTAGATAAGCTTCCCAACAAGTCTTTGGTAGCTTGTCGGGTCCTTCAATAGTGGATCATCAGAGGAGGACGTCCCAGCATCATAATCAACACCGGTCAACTTGGCATTTTGTTCAATGGGAATAATTGTCGGTTTGCACCCTGATAATCCCGCTTCTGATATAATCTCCATCACAAACTTTCGCTGACTAAGGGAAATCCCTAGGTTAGAACGAGCTATCTCTATTCCAAGAAAATATTTAGGTGACCCTAAGTCTTTGATATGAAAAGACAAATGTAGAAGGTCTTTAAGCTTCTCTACAGCGGAATCATCATTTCCCATAATAAGTATGTCGTCAACATAAATCATCAAGTATATGACCGACGTACCTTTTGCCCAAGTGAACAAAGTATAATCATGTTTGGATTGCTGGAACCCAGCTCCCGTAAGTGCAGTAGTAAACTTGGCGTACCACTGTCGAGAAGTCTGTTTCAATCCATAAAGAGATTTGCGGAGACGACATACCTTAAACTCCCCCTGTCTCTGTAATCCTTGTGGAAGGTCCATGTAAATCTCCTCTTCCAGATCACCATGAAGAAAAGCATTGTGGACATCCATCTGATGCAATGACCAGTTGTGAAAGGCGGCAATTGATAAGAATGAGCGAACCGTGACGTCCTTAGCTACTAGAAAAAATGTCTCATGGTAGTCAAAACCTTCTCGATGTGTGAAACCCTTTGTGGCACCCCGAAACACCTTAGGTCACCACAGGTACCTATCGCTCCACTAGTTACATCTCTTAGTAGAAGCATCATAGCTCATCGGCATATTATTATTGTTATTTTTTTTTTTTGAAAATGGTTCCAGCGCAACTTATTAGCGGAAGCATAATTGAGTCTCACCATCTCTCTGTCCAATAACCATAATGCAATGCACACCACTAAGCATCATAAGAAAAGATAAAGCCAAGACACTTTTATTTATATATTTTCATGATGGATTTTCTCGGGTCGGTACAACAAAAAGAAAGCCAAGACTTTTAGCTACACTTGGCCACATCCCAAAAGGATATCTCGACCCCTATAACAATCACGTGTCATCCTCCATCTATCAGTGTCGGCTACCCCCAAAAAGAAACGTCAGCTCTCTACTCCTCACGTGGCCATCACACCCATCCCGGTGTGTCGGGTGGTGGTGGCGGCAACATCCCCCGAATCACTCCATTTCGGCGGACGTGGACCGACAAAAACTCTTGTATGACCAAGCCCCCAGCTAGGCCCACATCATACATGACCAGCATGCAAACTCGCACAAACGTCAGATCAAGGATGGTAACGCAATCAATCTCCGAACACTTTACCTCCACGTCAGATGGGAGGCCATATAAGGTACCCCACGTGACAGTGGGGAGCGGCATCTTTCTAATCTGAAATGTTGGTCCCCAAAGGGGTGAGTACAGCCACTCAGCAGGTAAAAGATCCAATAAACCACTCAATGCATCACACAATACAATCATAACAATCATAACATAATACATGTCATTCATGCATCCAAGCATAACTTACCTTGCGACCATGCATATGTCATCATATCATATGTACATATATCCTCATGTACTCATCACCATCATCACCATCATGTCATACATCTACCATGCCATAGGTGCACATACAGCCATGCACTCATCATCATCATATCATACATGTACCATCATATCATAGGTGCACACACAACCATGCACTCACCATCATCATATCATACATGTACCATCATGCCATAGGTGCACACACAACCATGCACTCACCATCATCATATCATAGCCATGCATATGCAATCATACCATATGTGCATGATTCAATTTCCACTTTTTATCTTTCAATTTGATCATCACATCTCTCTTTCCCTGGACCAGTAATTACATCCCACATTTTATTACTCGCACCCCAATCCAGGCATCACGAGAAACCTCTGGCACACACACCATCGGGCATCCAGCACCCCCACATTTCGGGCATCTCGCATCCCAACTGGCATCACGAGGCATTCCTCGGGCACAAACCCCCAAGGCTTCTGGCACCCAACCATTCCGGGCATCTCGAAACTCCCGAGAACATTCGGGCATGTATCACAATACATCCGGGCATCCGATACCCCCCATCCCGGGCATCCTGACACTCCCAAGGCATTATCGGCTACCTCCAACAGTTTCCTCATTCATCATAATTCATATTCACCAATTTATGTCTCACAATCAATATGGCACATGATGTAATGGCAACAAAGTCAAATTCAGCATTTGATTCTATATGCAATGCCAAATATCATCACATGCTCAGCAAGATTCAATCACCCCAATCAATATAATTAATAGGGCTCATCCAAAATAGAATAATCATAATTTACAGTATTTGAAATTCGCTCAATCCAAATTGCACAGTTTTATAAAATATTTCCATTAAATACCCAAATGGTCTCTAAAAATTATGAAATTCGAACATATAATAGTCAAGACATAATGGCAGATATTTCATACAGGACACTACACCAAAAGACCCTCATAAAATTTGATATAGATCATGCATCACAGCATTTCTATTCTATCAACACAGCTTGCACAGATTTTAAAATATTTTTGGTTAAATAGGCAAATAAACTTCAAAAATTATGAAATTTTAATATGTTACAGGGAAGACATAAAGAAAGATACTTCATGAAGAACACTTTGCCGAAAGAACTTCATACAAGATGATATGACCCATGCATTGAACTGACTAAACCCGTACGCGTCAGATTACATGGCTTTTGAGATATTTCCGATTAAATATCCTAATGACCTTAAAAATTTATGAAATTTGAATATGTGGTAGTCAAGACCCTAAAGTAGATTTTCCATGAACACATCAAAGTCAGATTAGTCCTAGATAATTAATTATGGACGGTTGAATCCCCTGTTCCTAGCACTGAACATTCCAGGTTTAGCCGTCTCCGAAAATCACGATTTCACCTACTTATCTTCCTTCTTTTCCTCTGAATATTTTATATGTTTTGCCTCAAGGGGTCTACTACAACTTTCATTAGAGGATCAAGGTGAGATTTTCAAAGGAAAGTCACTTTATAGTCCACGAAGTCACTGGAGTTCAGTACAACATTTCCAGATCTAACGTCTTCAAAGGAAAAGTCGTTTCACTAGGCTATACTTGTTCGTTTTACCTCAAATTTGAGTATGTTAGTCTTCAAGATATTCTATACAACTTTCGTGGAGAAGTCGAAGTGAAATTTCCAATAAAAAGTTACGTGCAACACACAAAATCACCAAGAGGTCAACAAAACAGCTTCAGATCTAACATCTCCGTAGAGGGAGGGTTTCACCCCTCAAAACTAAGCCATTTAGTCTCAAATTTTAGTATGTTATACTTTAGTATGTTATATACAACTTTCATGAAGAAGTCAAAGCCAAAAGCCGACTCAAACATTGCATGCAAGCAACTACAACATTCTGGGTCAGGCTGTTTACTCGAGAACAGATTACTATCTCAAAACAACACCTTTAAAACTTCGGTTTTTCACACCCTAGACATCCGAAATTCATCGCCATACATTAACACATTCTAGACACAACATGCAAGAGCAGATCAAAGGATCTAACTTGCCTCCAAAACGAGCTACGGCGAGCATGACGGCGGCAAACGACGGACGCACGGGCGGCTGCGAGCGACGGATGAACGGGTGGACTTCTTCCTCGCACAGCCTTCTCCTCCTCTCTCTCGGTTTCTCTCGGTAACTTTCTCTCTCTCTCTTCGGACGACACACCCCCTCCCTAAACTGGCATCATCCCCCTTAATTTCTCCCCCCTCCCATCATTAGCCATCATTACTAATCGCATGGCATACACTTGGCAGCTAGGAGGGAACACATGGCCTTCTTCATGCAAGATGGGCCTCCATCTTCAGCTGGGCTTGGGCCAAGGCCATGGGCCGACGGCAGCATCTTCCTTTCCTTGGGCTTCGCGGGCTGGTTGAAGGTGGGGTGAGGCAATTTGGGCTGGTTTGGGCTTTCAATTGTCCAGCCCATTCTCATCCTATTAATTCACCTAATCCTTAATTATATAAACACCTAATTGGAATTTATAATTCACAAAACTTTGTGACCTATCTTAATAAATTCCAATCCATAATCCCCCATGACCAAAAACAGAATTTTCCTATTAAATCATTACCCATCAAAAGCTTGGCCAAAGTTTTAATGCAAGACATGAATTAGAGCACCCCTAAAGATTTGCAAGGAATTCTAGGATGCCACACCCTTGGCCACCAATCGGGCCTTGTATCTTTCCACAGAGCCATCTACTCTGTATTTGATCTTATAGACCCATTTACACCTAATGGGCTTGCGATTAGGAGGTAACGACACAATATCCCAAGTGTAATTATCAATCAGGGCCTTAAGTTCCGCCTCCATTGCTTTTTGCCAGCCTTCATCATATACAACCTCATTATAACTAGAAGGCTCCATTTCCTCAGAAATTCGGCTAATGCAACATAAATGGTCTAACGACAAGTGGTTGAAAGATATATATGAGGATAGAGGATAACAGGTACCTAATGATAGTGATGAGGAATAGAGATAATCTTTGGTCCAAGCTGGTGGGCGAGTGATTCGACCGGATCTTCGTGGTGGCTCATCCAGCACCTTCAAAGATGATTCTTCAATACTTGTAGGTTCTCCATGATTTGTCTCCTGGGATTCTTGTTCCATGTGTTGTTGCTCAACGGAATTGTCATGAGATGAATCATCGAGTGGTGAAGGCAATATTGTATCTACTATCTGATGTCTTGGAGGAGAGGTAATAAGGTATGATTCTCCAGAAGATAGATCTTCTTCTGACAGGAATCGATGATTAGTTCTCATATCATCTGCAGACATGGAAGTAGTATCCCGGAAAGGGAAAATATCTTCATGAAAAACCACAACTCTGCTAATAAAAAAAAATTCGGTAAACTGTTCATAAACTCAATAACCCTTTTTTAAGTTGGGTAACCCCATGAAGATGCACTGTTGAGCATGAGGGGACATTTTATCCCGGGGACCTACTGTAGCCACATAACATAGACAGCCAAACACTCGGAGATGACTCGGATCTAGTTTCCTTCCATACAATAATTCAAACAGAGTTTTGCCTTCTAGAATGCGTGATGGCATATGATTTATCAGATATGCCGCAGTGACCACACAATATTAGATATGCCTGGAACTTAAGAGCACATGCCACTTCTAAGAGATGATAGTGCTTTCGCTCAACAACCCCGTTTTGCTGTGGGGTATAAGTGCGAGTACTTTCATGCAAAATTCCATTTGAGGAAAGAAATGAAGTACAATCACCATTGAAGAATTCTCTTCCATTATCGGTGCAGATGCGATGAACTGATTTTCCAAACTGAGTTTTGGATAAGGAAAGGAAGATTTTAAGGTGAGAAAGAACTTGACCTTTTGATTGTATGAGAAAGACCCAAGTGGCACGTGAAAAATCATCCACGATTGTAAGAAAAAATCTTGAACCATCATGATTTATTATGTGATATGGTCTCCAGACATCAGCATGAATTAAAGAAAAGATGTTGTCTACTCGAGTCTTATTGTTTTGAAAGGGGGGCACGAGTTTGTTTTGCCAAAGGGCAAATTTGACATTGAGGACAAGGGAAAGAAGCAGTGTGACCCCATCTTTGATGATGAAGAAAATTTCTTTCATTGGCAACAATGTTACACAATGGTTTATTGAATGCAACAGAGGATAATTTAAAATTGCCTGGAAGATTAATCCAATAATACAGTCCTTGATAAATTCTACCCAAGCCCATCAGTTTGCTAGTCGAAAGGGCCTGAAATAGACATTTATCATAGTCAAAGGAGACATGACAAGAATTTTCTTCACAAGCTCGAGAGACTGATATGAGATTAAAATGGAAAGTAGGAACATAAAGAACATTTTTGAGAGTCATGAGTGGACTAAGATTCGCAGTGCCAGTCGTTCCAACATGTGTGGTGTTTCCATTGGGGGGTTGTACTGATATTGGAAAAGATAACCTTTTGACATTGGAAAAGAAGTTTGGATTGCAGACAATATGATCACTAGCTCCTGTATCAATGATCCATGCATCCTTCGAAATTGAGTTCATCAGGCAATAAGAAATACTAGTGAAACTTCCTGCCTTGTCAGAAGGATCCAATTTCTTTAGAGCTTCCATCAGCTCCTGATATTCCCCATGAGTGATTGACTTGTCTGCTGATTTACCCGTCACCTGAAAGACAGTTGAAAACTTTCCCTTTTCTTTTTCACCAGGTTTATCATGTAATTTCCAGTAACTTTCAACTATGTGATGCGGGCATTTACAGTATTCACAATACAGCTTACCCTTTCCCTTGTGGTTGTTGTTTTTTTGCAAATGAGGAAGGCCTGCTTATGGCATGGGCCGTTGTTCCCCCATATGGGCCTTCGGATGATGCGAAAAAAAATGGCCTTGTGGGCTGTCAGGCCTAGAAAAAAATTGGTTGTGTGAGCCATCGAACCCATAGAAACCCCTTGCACGTGAACCGTTGGATTCAGTGGCTGCGCCACTCTGTGAGCTGTCGGATCTAGCGACTCCAAGGATTGATCGTGAGCCGTCCGATCGATCAGGAAAATCGTGGCCATCCATCGTCCGTATATATGCTCTAGGGTTTTCGTGGAACCCTAGATTGGGTCCTCAACCTTCTCTTCCTCCTGTGTTCTCTATAGTAGGCGAGAGGAAACCCTCCCCGCTAGAGCCACACTCTCGCCTTCCTTTCCGAGATCTGCTGCTCTCTGTTGGCTTTCCTCCTAGATAGCAAGCTGGTAGATACGGCCAAGGCTTGGCATCGGCTCCATGGTTAAGATCTGTGATCGAAACGAAAGGTAAGATTCGTTTAATAAGGAGAAATCTGATTGTTTTCTCCCTGTCTCGCATCCTTTTGTATTGCTGTAAAATCGGCTCCAGCCAGTTGAATTTTTCTTCAGCCGCTTCCAATTCATTCCACAGACTCAAAAGTTTGTTAAAAATCACAGCAACAATCATGTTTCCTTGCTTTAAATTCGAGATCTGTTGCGTCAAAGAAAATTTTTTTACTTGATTCAATTTTCCATACATCTCCTTGATGTTTTCCCACATTTGTTTTGAGTCCTTCGTCGGGGGAAGACCAGCCGCGACTTTGGAAGCGATGCTGTTTCCGATCCACGTTCTGACTAGTTGATTACATTTTTTCCAAAGTCGCGCTAGTCGCTCGTTGGATGGAATCAGAACCGTTCCGTCAATAAAGCCCTCCTTATCCTTCGTTACCAGAGCGCACTGGAACTCGCCGACCATCTCGAGTAATTATCCGGTCCAGTTAACTACTGAGCAACAAGCTTCAGTTCTGGTCCGTCAACATTAGTTTTGAAAAGAGGGTCGTCGGGCTCCAGCCGGCTGCTGGTAGCGTAGATCTGGTACGAGAGAAACCCTGGTGGTGGATTCGGGTAGGGATTTGCTCCCAAACCCGATCCCCTAGATCCGATTGTATGACCCGCATTGGAAAAAAACGAACCTGAGTAGGGATTCGTTCACATACCCTATTCAGCTGATTCGCTCGTCTGCTGTGAATTGGTGTTTGTTTGTGCCTACCCCGTTGCTAGCTGGTAGGCCTTCATTAGTTTGTACACCATTTCGAAATCCCGACAATGATGCATTTGAGCCCATCCCATAGTACCAAGGATACGATACCCATTGGTTGGCCCAAATAGGGTTGCCCCAAATTGACCTAAGCCGGAACAGGTACCCACTGTGTATGCCGAGTTTGACTCTGTGGCTAGATCTGCTCTTTGAACGTAGTGACAACTGATGATGATTCCTGGATCTGCGAGGCTTGTGGCGTTATTTCTCCTACGGATTGATCACTGGATCCTAAGGTAAGTGCCCGTGGATTTGTCATGAGGACAATTTTTCTAAAAATTCTGCAACAACTTTGTTTTGCATATTAGTTTTTTGAACAAAGAATTGAAGGTTGGATGAAGAACTTCCTGCCGGATGTTGTTCTGTTCTGCGAGTGTTGCAGTAACAAGAAATAGAGAAGACAGGATGTTGTTTTGTTCTGCGAGTGTTGCAGCAACAAGGAACAGAGAAGCAACAGAGGCTGATTTTAGTGCGGAAGCTATGCCAGGATCAAGACATGCTCCGATACCATGTCACGAACCCGAGAAGAAGAGGAATGTGGGAATTTTTTGTGGAGAGGAAAATTGTATTTGCTTCATTGATTTCTGAATGTAATACAATGATGTATATATCGTACAAGTGGGTTCAATAAAAAAGTAAATAAATTCTTCTACTCTTTCTAGTCCTAAAATAATCACATTTCCTATCAATTACAATCAATACAAATCTTCAATCAGATCCCAGATCTTCAATCATATCTTCTTTCAACAACCGTGAAAATTTAATATCATTTTAGCCGCACTTTGGCATATCAAATTGTCGAAGATGCATGAAACAAAAAATAATAATAATATATAAATAAATAAAAGGAACGTCCGCCCTTTTAATCCTAGAGCTGTAATATCAGAGCTGAGGTATAGAATGTCTGCCTCTGCACTCGTTCCCGGAACTTCTGGAGCAGCCGCAGGATGTCCTCTTCGACCTTCTTCAGCAAGCCGTCCATGAACACTTGCCTCTCCGAGCCCCTGAGCCTAGCCGCGTCCACCACCTCACTGCCGAGCACCACTGCCCTCATTTGCCGGTACGTTGGCAGCCTCTTGATGGCCGCCCGCCGCAGCTCCAACTCATCATCATCCTCCCACCACTGGCGATCCTCCTCCTCGCCTGGCCCTCCGAACCCGCTGCAGTGCTGCTCCAGAAGCTGCTCGAGGCCAGGTGGTGCCGCGTCGAAGAGAAGCTCGCGGACAAGGCCCACTCGTCGCTCGTGGTGGACGATGGCCAAGCCCCCCTCGATCGCTCTGGACCTTTTGGGACAAACGTGGGTGGACGTTCCGTCTTGGGGCGTGCGGGTGGACGCCACATCAGTGCAGCAAAGTGCGGTCGCTTTCGCGATGACGGTGAGATGCTAAGGAGAAGGCGAATCGTGGGCTACTGACTAATCATCTTTAGGACAAGCGTTGTCCAAAGGTTTCGTGATCTAAATTTAGAAAAAAAAAAAGGTACGAAAAAGTAAATTTAAATTATTGTGGTCTGACGTCTGGGGTAGACGACGAACTGTATTCTGCGGGGAATTCCTCAAATGGTTCCGTCGTCTCCCTTGCGAGATTCTATTACGTTATTGAATTGACCTCGCATAGATGTCGAGTCGGTTCTGAACAGAAGTGAATTTTATATTCCGAAAGCAACGGAAGTCGTCTCGGAAAGCGTCACTATCAACGCATGCGCATCTTCTTCTGTAAATAACGAAAATGTGGCTTACCTTTGCACTCGGCGACGGAGCTTCTGGAGGAGCCGGAGATTGTCCTCCTCGACCGTCTTCAGCAGGCCCTTTACGGACACCTGCCTCTCTGAGCCCGTCAGCTTCGGCACATCCGCCACCTCCCGGCCAAGCACTGCCGCCCGCAGCTGCCTCTCGATTGCCGCCCACAGCAGCTCTAGCTCGTCGTCCTCCTCCTCCCGCCGGCAATCTTGCATCCGGTCCTCTGAGTCAGTGACGATTCTGAAGCTGCTCGAGGCACGGCAGCGCAGCGACTGAGAGCAGCTCCAGCTCCCTCTTCGCTCCATCTCGGGGAGCTCGATTCTCTCCGGCTAATCACTCGTTGTCGATGGTTGTGCCATTTCGGTCGTTCTGATCTTTTCGGGCAAATGCAGGCGCAGCTTTTCTTATGTAGAATGCATTCGTGCCAATGAGAAGGCTATGGTCAATTTAGCCACTATTTTTGAACGAGTGGCATTAATAGATTTCAAACTCTAGAATCAATGCATTTTTTCTTCTTCTGGGGCTGGCACACCTCGTGGCTACCCGTGCTATATAGTCAATTTAGATCGCCAAATTTCAACTTTTGCAAACGAGATTCCGCAACTTGCAATTTGATTGTATAACTACAAAAGGGTTTGCCTTCCTTTTGGGGTCTGATATGAAAAGGGTTAGCTTGATTAGTGAGAAAATGTTACAAATTGATATCTTACGATAAAATATGATTTCCTTATAATTTGAACCAGAAAAAAAGATTTCTAACAAGATCTCCACCTACCTATTGTTGATTAAAAAGAATGATTGGAACTTGCGATCACGAAATAACCGGTACGCCTATCTCATTAGGGAATGGGAATAATCGTGAAGTTTCTCCATATGCTGGTGACAGAAGTGGCCGGCCGTCATGCGCGCATCTTGCATGCATGCCTATACTTTACGAAGCCGGACTCACTTTCAGGACTAATTGGGAATTTTCCTTATGATTTGGATTTGGTGCAAATTTCAAATTGATGGATATCATTTTTGAGAAATACATTAGCAAATCAATGAATTTGGATTGGGTCATATGCAGCCGATTTTTGCTCCCAAAACCATTGATCGATCAAAAGCCGTCTGCAACGCAACAGTTAAATTGGCGTCACAGAAACTAGAAATGATATAAGATCTCGTTGACCAATTTATCCATTAAATCAAATGCTTTTTGGTCTTACTCTATTAAATAATTCACAAATGCTTGCCAAATTTTGCTAAGTAATCACAGTTTTTCCCAGGAATATTGCTTCCTTTGTTCCGCCCGCCATCATCCATTCATCGGAGTGACGTCTTCAGATAAAATGTAAATTAATTCACTAATAATTAAAATTTATTCCATCTCTATTCTTAAGATATGGAACAGGAACTCTTCTGCGAACCATGAAAAATTCTTTTTATTTTCCTTTCCTACTGATAGTAGCTACGAGAAAATTCTGCATGTCGAAAGGAGAAATTACGCACCATGAGGTACCGAGCTACACTGATGTGATGGACCAGCGATTTGCTAGTCTAAGAACTCCTTCTCCACCACCTACCTCAAATCGATTATAAATACCATCTTTTTTCCTAATTAATTTGCTAACAGATCCATGATTTGACCCATTTCAGTCCACAAATTGGGCTCAATCTGTCGATAACGTTCGATCACCTAAACATCATATTTGACTAAAAGTGATATGTCACTAAATTGAGCAATCTTCTTTTTCTCAATAAAAAAGGATGTGGAATTATTGAAGTATGACGTTGGAGGTTAGTCCGAATGCGATGGCTGAAATTGACCATTGCATCAAGAAACCAACTTAAATAACTAAAACCGCAAAATATCGAGATACTAGGTGGTATTGATACCTTAACGACATTTCTTGTCCGCGAATTATTCTACAAATACGGTCTTCAATCCCAACAATCAAATAGCTTATAAACCTTTATGATAAAGATCGAAGAGTGATCATACAAAAAAACCCCCTCTCTTTGTAGTCCTTACCCGACATTTCTTCAACAGGGAAAAAGGAAAAGGAAAATAAAAGGGGAGAGAGCTCACTTTTAGGTCCGCATTAAAAGTTGGAGAGTTCAAATATAATCATTAAAGTTGGGAACCTTTCGTGTAAAATTAGGGAAAGTATCTTGCATATTAGTGATACACGTAACCTGTTCCATAGATTACGACAAAAAAAAAAAAAAAAAAAAAACCTGTTCCATAGATGCAAAAGCGTAGGACACGTGTTTAGAAGCCGTGATAAAACTTGATACTAATTGGAAATTAATTTATACGATAATTTTATGGCATATGTATTTTGTCATCTAATCGTTACTCCCATATATCATGCCAGTAATTGTGATTGTTAAGAGTGAGCAGTTTTAGGTTCCATATAGGTTCCACATATTTGTTAGAACAAGTTCCTCATTTTTTGGGAATCTAAAGCCTACCATGCAATACCTTAAAACTTAGAACTTACACTATCATAAGTTCTAGAGTTTGTTCTAGGGTCTACCCAAGTTCTGTTTGTATTATTAATTAAATAATTACAGTGAATTATTAACTTTAATGACAATCACTTATTGCTAATTCGCCGACCATAACTTTTATTTATACATGTGAAGAATAAATTCTTAGTCATCAATGGAAGCTCGGACTAGTGAACCCATATGATAGATTGTGTAAAGTTATAGACCAAGAAAAATATAAAAATTTGTTCTAGATTCAGGTTCTAAGTTTTCAAGTTCTCAATTTCATCTACTTAGAACCTGAAACCTACTCGTTAAGATAGGTTCTCCAATTTTTAGAAGTTGAAATCCATCCTACATATCTTGGAATTTTTAATTGGACAGGTTTCCACCGGTTCGGTTTTTCAATTTTAGGTTCACCCTGAAATCATGCTCAAACCTAATGGCTGCTGGATAATATTCTTGAACAAGACACCCAAACCGATGGAAACTAATTAAACGTTCTTGTGGTTTTTATTGAAGAGAGTGTTGGAAACCTTTGGGACAGACGAGGAGGAATCATGTTGGAACTGGACTGGTAGAATCCTCTGTCTTGCAGCTACAATTTTTATTTTTTTTTCAGTGTAATTGCTGTCCTTGGAATTAGGAACTGTTAGAAAATACAAGTGCCCCGTCCCAATTCATCCATGAACAATAGAAGGCAATAAAGTTTGTTCGAGAAATTAAAGAAAAGATATGTTGCGTGATGCTTAATCATGTGTGATGTGAGAAAGTACACATAATCGTTTACTCGACTAATCTTGAAGTAATTAATGGTATGTTTGTTTGGGAGAAAACTACTTTTAGGAAAATTGTTATTCGGAAATGATATATTGTGTTTCAAGACATCCATATATCTCTTAATCTTTATATTACTAGAACGATTACACATTGTTCGTCGACAATGAAATCATTGTGAACGTTTGGCTCAGAAATCTCTTGCATGTTGTATGAGCCGGGATCGAGCTTTCCAAATTACTATTGCACGTGTAGCAAGACCCACTGGCGAGTATAAAGGAGCACTTTTTAAGCTTTACTAAACTTATGAAGTCCTTAAGATATCCGAGCTAAAAAGATGAATAATTTCCCTCCGATCAAGAGATTCAAGACACAGAAAAACGAGCATTATCAAGGCTGGCTCATCATCTCCTAAAACCGACCAGTTCCTGTTCTTACACTAAAGAGTAACAAAGGACATTAGAATTTTAATCTCTACTGCACTGGACGCAACGGTTTTGCTTCTTTGGCTGCATTTTGTTTTTAGCAGTTTTTTTTTCTTTTAACTCAATGACTGGTTAAACTCTCAAAGATTGCTCTTACAAAGTAACAACTTTTTTTTAGTTTGATTCCTTTCATTGCAAACATATTAAACTAGTAAGTTAATTGTATCTAAAACAAACTTGATACATGCGTGACACATGCTCAAGGTCTAGTTTGAGAATTGGGACAGAATCAACCACATAAAGGTCCTCAAATGTATAAGCGATACACACCTTTGATGTTTGCGATTGTTCATTGTATGTTAAAGATCACTATTATATCTTTCTACTATTACATAGAGAAGTGTCGAATGCATAATTGCTTTTGCTGTTATTTGACAAGAATTGTAGCAATGAGTTACTTTATTGCCCTTGTTTGCAAAAAATCTGCTTAATCAAATAATTATGGCGTAAAATTAGATGATAAAGAATTGATTCAGATGTTACCACAATATGAGAGATGAAATCAAGGTCAAGACTTTAAAATAGAGTTCCTTTTATTCTGATGATTCTAAGTGGAAGTATTCAATGAAGCACTCTCTACACTCCTTTCATCTCCTTTGGAAGTTCAATTTTGCAATTGCACAGGCAAATATACACGTGAAAATTAGCGGAAAGGCCAAAAGCATGATGGCTACGATGTAGAGTTGATCGTAGCGATACCCATAATATTTTTCCAAGAAGGTGCTGATCGTCGTTCGTTGTCCATGAACTGTTATCTCCTTATGGATGTCTCCGTATAGCGAACTAAGCATACCTCTAAAGGACCAAGTGACTGGGCATATCCAGTAACACCACCGCCACCAGACTGGAATTTGCTGCCAAAATGGATGATAAAACACGAAGTAAGATGTGTTAAGCCACAAATAATGTTCAGGATTGAGTGTTACTTGACAGAATAGCAAAAGTTTGATGAGACTTACGGGTCCGGGAATCAGGAACCCCGCGAACAGATTGAACATGGTGAAGACAGAACTCCCAAACACCATAGCCACTTGGTACGTCGGTGTCAGTGAAACAAGCATCATTCCAAAGTAATTGTAATAGAGCAATGTACAGAACATGGTGTAGAAGTACCAAAACACTTTATAGAACGAGACATAGAAACCTATGGCAGGGTATGTGATCAGCACAAACAGAACTGCTTGCAAGAATATGTATGGAACTTCAATAACCACCTGCAACATATTTGAGTGGCATAATATCATCGTTAGAATATAGAAGAATGAGAAATGTATCAGTATAGCCAAGAGAAGACATCACATAGCAGCATGAATTAGTGACCTGAGCAATTGAATAGGACCACGATGAGTACATTCTGGCAAATCGTTCTCTGTAGACAACCATGCGTTCAGTAGCAACAAATGACAGAACGGAATTGCTGTTCCCTACCCCAATGTTTTGCATAAAGAGATACATCGATCCAAATATGTTGAAAAGATCCTGCTCGTTGTTTCTTGAAAACAAAGAATCACGTTTCAGCATCTTAGATGGTTAAGTTTTACAAGCTCATAATCTCAATGTTTGACAAGGTATGAAAGATTTTTCCCAGACTAACTGGGTTGTATGAAGAACTTACATTTCCTTTCCTTTCTGCCAAAGGAGAGCAGCACACAACAAGGAACATGCGGTAATGAAAATCAGGCGCACCAGGTTGTATTTGGGGCTTCTCCAGTAGGTTAGATGTTGTTTCCACAAACAAGTCTTGAACTGCTCCCATCTATTTTGCTGGAAGCCTGCAGAGAAACACATTTCCTTTGTCCCAGCCACTGGCAAATTTAGCCCTCTCACTAATTCTCTGTTCATCCTACAGCGGCCAAAGATATTCAATTAGCAGACATCTTTTTTTTCCCATTGCAAGTATGAGAAGCACCATTTATTTGCACATATGTCATTCTCTGGTGAATACTCCATGTTAGCATCACATAAGAGACAGAAGCATTGAATTTTGCGTCCTTTGTGCTTGATGAGCGCTTAATGTGTGCTTCACGTGCGCTCTGAAAATTATACTCTTGTATGCTCACCTGCATTGATCAGATTCCTCATAAATGATGCCATAGTCTATACCAAGTTGAGATTCTATTGAAGGACTTGTGATTTCCAGCGTCCATGTAGCAGGGTTGTAATTATCCTTGATTTTTGGCACTCCAGGGATACTCTGGACAAGGGGAAATGTAGGGATTCAGTAGTCAAGCTTTCTCAATCCAAGTTAATGTTTTTCTTTTCAAGTGTAGATTATAAGGCTATTCAGTAGGTTTAGTCAATTTTATACGTTTTTTTTTTTTTTTTCTTTTGGATGTATCAACTAGGTTTGCAGCTCATCATAGAACCAATTCATACTTAATGACATGCATATTATGAGAAAGAAGTATCAATTGAAGTGCTCATGTCTGAAGTGTAACAATTACCTCAAAATATTCAATAAGCTTATGTGAATGCTCTCCAAGCTCTCCAGAGTATATCATTTGACCTCCTCTTTTCATCAGGATTAGCTGCATAGTTCATAAATTGTGACATGCTTCAGTTGGGTTCATCACAGTTATTGATGTACTTTACAAACATATGTGAAGTGAGTAGTAAATGGAGTTTCATGCAATACGCACAAAAATTCTGTCGTCTAAGCAAAATATCTTGTATAGCAGAATAGATTGTCACAGGAATGAATGCATCAGCAAGTTACCTCGTCAAAAGCCTCAAATATGTCGATGCTTGGCTGGTGAATTGTACACACAATTGTCCTCCCTGTGCTAACAATATTCTTCACAACTCGCATTACAATGGCAGCTGCTCTAGCATCGAGACCAGAAGTAGGTTCATCCATAAAGATGATTGACGGGTTAGAAACAAGCTCCACTGCTATAGTCAGCCGTTTACGCTGCTCGATTGATATACCAGTCACACCAGGAACACCAACTATAGCATCTTTTATGTCATCTAGCTCAATCATTTGAAGTACTGTAGCCACAAATTCCTGATTGACAACTTATAATTCAGTAGCAATGTAGATTTAGCTACTAATTAGTGCAAAATATTAGCACTCAATATGTGATGCGAAAGACCTAATGTGGCTTTGGTCTGCCTACTGGATTTGATCAACGTGAGAATATAGGGTGTGCAATTGATATGCTAAAATCTTTCCAGTTGATCACAAGATTTAGCCGTTTATTGGCACTCGTCTCGGGAAGACTGTCCACAAGATTTATCCAACAATTAGCAAACAGAGTGACATTTGTATCTCAAAGCGTGATGTACAAACTACTTCCTGTTTTATCCGCTTACTGAAATTCTTCATCTGTTTGTTCCAAGTTCAAGTCCTGCTCAAATATCAAGCAATAGGGTATCCATAAAGATCAGCATATTCTATCCAGATAAAGAAATCTTACTGCTCTTGTCTTTTTTTCAATGTGGGCTGGCAACCTTAACCAAGATGAGTATGCCACTGATTCCTCAATTGTAAGTTGTGGAGAATGTATGTCGGTTTGCTCACAGTAGCCAGATATTCTGGCATATGCGGCTTGAACTTTAGGATATCCTCCAACCTTAATGTCTCCCTCGATAAAACCGCTGGTTTTTCTTCCTGAAAGAACATCCATTAAAGTTGTTTTCCCTGCGCCACTGATGCCCATCAAAGCTGTTAGGACTCTGGGTCTGAAGGCTCCAGTAACATCTCGAAGAAGCTGTAGTCTCCTTTCTGGGAAACCTTGCTCTCTTAATTTCTGGAAGCATTTGAAATTCCGTTATGCCAATCATTTATTGATATGACATGCAAAACAAACACTTATTTTCAGCAACTCAAATGTCTCACCTTGGGTGTTTCGACGAAGTACTGCACGTTTTCGAATGTTAGAGTTGTTGGTTCAAATGGTAAAACCATCTCTATACAATTTCAAAATTGCACTGGTGTCACAAGGCAATATAAACTGATTTAAAATATTGACCAGTACTCACGAATGCATGATATCAACCATTCTTTTGCAGTTTTGATGATTTTTTCAATGGATGATAAGCGACTAACTCTTATGAAACTTCTAACCTCTAATTTTTGGCTCAGTGGTACTTTTGTTAGCTGCCTGTTCTCCTGGAGTAGGACAGTTAATGTCTCTGTCTTTATCCAGCTGGGAGAGCTTCTTGCTTGAGACAACAGCTCGAGATCTCCTCGGAGCTGTGATTAGCCGATAAATACATGTTATTCAGTGAATAGTGTTAACCCTCTGAGAGAATTCCTAGCCAGCATGTTCAATTACCTTTTGAAAAACTCAGAGCACAGGTAAACCCAATGTTGAAAACCATCCAAAATCCAATCAATGCCCCAAGTGATATCCAGCGAAAGTGGTCACTATAATCTAGACCATGCTGTTTGAGCACTTGTTGCCCCATAGTGCCATTAAGAGATGAAACCTGCAGAGGATCGTTAAGCCTGTTAAATACTAAACCCCACCATTGTCATGGGAAATCCACTCATGTGAGACTGGTTTGTTCTTCAGGATGTCACCTTTTTCCACCTTGGAGCGAGAAACTCATTTACTGAAACACCTATTTCTGTATATGACAGTGGAGAGAACCAGAATCCCCACCTCAACCAACTGGGTAAAGAAGCTGCAGAGAGACAAGGCTGCTAAGTTCCTATCGATTTGCTAAAGTCCGTATAATTAGAATCGATAAAATTGAACTTACATTTTGGGATGGCGAAGCCACCGAATAAAAACAAAACAACTAAAGAGAATAGACTGCAAAATGCTGCAACAGGTGGATTTCGAACCACAGAAGCTATCAACCGGAACATTGATATCGATACTTGATGCAACAGGAAAAGCAGGAAGAATTGATAAAGGAACCTGACAGTCATGAAAAAAGTGAGTGGCTAAAAATCATATCATCTCTCTGATATATCGAATTTCGGAATTACCTTTGTGGTTCAGGACTATAGTTAACTCCATAATAGGTAATAGCTGTCCAAAGAAACGCATCGAGTAAAGACAATGGGATTTTCAGTATGGCCGCTGGAATGGTATAAGCCCATGCAGGGTAGAAGAAAATATCTCGTTGCTTGTAAAAGACACCAAGTCTAGAAACAGTCATTGCCAGCTCTGGAAGACCATTAATCATGAGCCGGAGGAGAGCATAAAATAGGGAACCCATGAAAAGATCCGCATGCACCAAGTCGACTTTCATCCGTGGGCGCAAGAAGACAGTCACTGTAATAATTGCAACGACCACGAGCTGCAAAGAGTAACCACCAAGTCATTGAATTTTGTGTGCATTTCTCATTAACTATGTATTGTGACTGCACATTCTGAGTCCAAATGGGTAATTACCTGTGATGATCTGAAGACATGAACAAACCAGTTGCGCTTCATGAGGAGCCATTCTCTCGAAAGGCACGCTTTGAACAACTCCCACTTTTTTAAAGAGTGAATTTCAAAAGATAAAGCACTTCTGTGCAGCTCAGTTTTCTCAAGAGGCCTGGCAAGTTCCTCGTCCAGTGTCTTTCCCATTGGATGCTCTTTAAACATTCTTGCAAACATGCTTGGAGATATGAAATTATAGGTCCGGTCTTTGTGATGCCAGTATTGCGCCTGGTTCTTTTCGGTAATTACCTGCCAAGAATTCCCAAAAACAGAATATGTCAGCACTATCCCTGCACAGTTCGAACACCTCTTTATTAAGCAAGAGTGCATACTTCTTGGAGAAAGTCAGCAATGGCTTTTCTCATTGGGCACTTGAAACCACAGTGTTCAAAGAAGCTAAGAACATCCATCCGAGGTCCATGGTACACTACATGTCCCTGTGCCATTAGAATTACGTCATCAAAGAGATCAAAAGTCTCAGGTGCTGGCTGAAGAAGCGAAACCAAAATTGTGGACTCTGTTATGTGCGCCAATTGCTGCAAGCATGTAATGATCTGAAAGGTAGTGGAGCTGTCCAAGCCTGTTGATATCTCATCCATAAATAGAACTCTCGCCGGACCAATTATCATTTCCCCTGGAAGAGAGAACATCGAAATCTGTAATGAAGCCTAAAATTTACAGTGTGACATAGAAACTGTTCCTATAAGTTTCTCGTCATTTGCTGTGTGTTCACGTAAAACTAACCGGTTGTCAGCCTTCTCTTTTGACCACCAGAAATTCCTCTGTTCATCGCATCCCCAACAATTGTATCTGCGCAGATGTCGAGTCCAAGAACCTGAAAAGGCATAAAATCGCAGCAATTGTAGCAAAAGTAGAATTGTCTGAAAAATAAACTTGGTAACTCCTTTTCGCATTGGAAACATTACCTTCAAAATGTAGTCTGTTTGAAGTGTTCTTTTCATTCCTCCTATAGAAACTGCCTGCTCATATGGTCATAACGTCATCAGAAGCCAGTATCGCCAGTTGTTACTGTAACTAAAATATCATAATGAACCCATCTTTGCACAAATATTAACCTTCATGTAAGTGTCTATGCTTGGCTCTGGATTAATTCCTGCTTGCTCCTCCCTTTTACTAACTTCTTTCAACATGTCTTCAATGAAAAGCAGACACAAAGAGGATCAGCAATGACCACCGAAACTAAAAGTAACTTCAAGGTTGGAGAACAAACTGATACCTGCCCTTCCTCCTATGCCCTGACATCGTGCAGAGAAATCGAGCGTCTCCCTCACAGTCATCTCGGAAATATGTGAATCATATTGGCTTATATAGGCTGAAGTCTTCTGAGGAATAAACTCATTCAGCTTGTACCCATTGTAGGAAATCTCTCCCTTGACCTTCACCGTACATCGATTGTCAATTCCGCTGATCTTATATATATGCATGATCATTTGCGTCTGAATATAGTCTAAGTATAGGAGCTATTCTTGTCAGAATGGAAAATCTACAAAAGACTGAACACCAAAAAGGTAGTACCTTGAGGGATTTCTCTGATTTGCCTGCTAATGCCTGTAATAAGGTGGTCTTTCCGCATTCTGGTGGACCTAACAAGAGTGTCATCCTGCAATATTTTCGAGAGAAAAGGATTACGCTGCACAGTAACATCGTATGCGTCAACTTTTGAATCTAAACGAGTGCATATGCTGAGCTTTAATACTAACCTCGCAGGCTTAAGGACGCCGCTTACGTTCTTGAGAATTCTTATCTTGCTCCCCTGGTGCATGCAGCCAACCTTAATTGTTGGAGCCTGCTTCACAGAGAAAAAAAAGGTTCTTGGCTTCCACGTGTATGTCCTATGATTTTTACAAGAACTGTTTGCAGCTTGATAGAATAGAGAAGCAGTTGCCTGAGCTAATAAGTTTGTTAACGATAACAAAAAAAAAAAAAAAATCAAGTTAAAAAGAGTAGTACTAATTCCTGGTAAAACTCCTTAGATTGTAAAGCAAGTGCAACTGGATTTTCCATGGTTTTCGTTAGGAATTTGTCTTGCGAATATAGGTAATTAGTTTTCAAAATAAAGCAACAGTGCAACACGTATATCACACCCTATCGACTTATGATAAGAGAAAGATTTGGAATTAGATGTTTTTAATGTATGCTCCATTGAGACATGGATGTTCTAAAACTGCCAATTTTCTAACTGGAGGATCCATTTGCATCACGTGGCCAGTTTGCTGTCCTTCTCTAATGTCCCAAAAGTAGGAGCTTATGTTATCCAAACGTACTATTCACAAAAGATAGTATGTTCTTTGACTTTAAAATTGTATCGTCCTCGATAAAACTTAGAAAACTTATGTCCTATGTTTTTTCCCTGAATGGATCGCAATAGCTTGATAGAATAGAGAAGCAGTTGCCTGAGCTAATAAGTTTGCTACCAAATCAGCCAATTAAAGATAACAAAATTCAATTAAAAAGAGTTGCATTAATAATCGTAAAACTCCTTAGATTGTAAAGTGGGTGCAACTAGATTTTCCATGGTTTTCATTGGGAATTTGTCTTGCGAAAATAGGTAATTAATTTTTAATATGAAGTAACAGCGCAACGCGTATGTCACATCCATCGATTTACGATCAGTGAGATTTGAAATCAAATATTTTTAATGCATGTCCATTGAGACATGGGTGTCCTAGAACTGCCAATTTTCTAACAGTAGGATCCATTTACATCACGTGGCTAGTTTGCCGTCCTTCTCTGATGTCTCATAAATAACCTTCTTTGAAATTCCAACCTTCAGAAAAAGTGCCAAAAGCAGTAGCCTAAGTTATCCAAACATGCTGTCTACAACAGATAATTTGTTCTTTGCCTTCTAAATTATATCGTCCTCGATAAAACTTAGAAAAAGCATAAAGCTTGGAGGAGAGAGAGAGAGGAAGCAGATGGAGAAGAAGATCTCACGTAGAAAATGGCCTTGAGCGCGTTCCAAAGAGTTGGGACGGATTCCCCATGAACGGCTTTGCTGTCTGCTTCTATGCGCAAATTCTGATATCTCACTTCCACGGTCGGTAATTCAAGACCCACTCTGAGAATTTAATGTCATATTAGCTGCAGTTTGTCATATAATATAATCAAAGTTGTCTGCCTTTTACTAGAAATGGAAGGTTTGAACAGGAATTGAAGTATAATCTGCCTGCCTCTGTACTCGCTTCCGGAGCTTCTGGAGGAGCCGGAGATTGTCCTCTTCGACCGCCTTCAACAGGCCGTCCACGAACAGCCGCCTCTCCGAGTCCCCGAGCTTCGCCACGTCCACCACCTCACGGCCGAGCACTGCCGTCCTCAGCCGTTGGTACGTCGGCAGCCTCTCGATCGCCGCCCACTGCAGCTCCAGCTCGTCGTCCTCCCGCCTGCAGTCCTCCTCGCTGAACGCTGATGGCATCTGGTCCTCCGAACGAGCAATGCTCCTGAAGCTGCTGGAGGGGAGGTGGCGCAGCGATGATGAGGAGAAGCGCCGGCTTCGTCCTCGCTCCGTCTGCATGTCCGGCTCATCACTCGTCGTGGACGGTTGCGCCATTTCAATTCGTTCAGCTCTTTTTACGAGCAAATGTAGGCAAACGTTTTTCATATATAGTGAGAGGCGGATGCCGCATGAGCACATCAAAATGAGAAATGATTTTAATGTACCGTGAGAATATCGGTTTATTCTAAATCACAAAAATCAAGTCACAAACAATTATAAATTATTGTGGAATCCACTTATTTAAAATATAGTTACATTGCTAAATACCAGCGAGATGCCAGTTAGGGCATTGACAAGTTTCATTATCTACACACAGAACAGTATAAAAGTAATATGGACAACTTATTACATTAAGACTGCATTTGGCGATCGGGATAAAATTTGGGATATGATATGATTTATCCTATCTTACGTTTAGTGCTTGCATAGGATATAATAAAGTTAGATATAATAGGGATATAAGTTGGATAAAATTATCTCATGGGGAGATTGGATAAACGTGGATAGGATTTCTAATATTAATAATAGGAAATTTATTTTTCTCAAATAACAAATTTCTTAAATTAACAAAATTAAAATTATATTTCAATATAAATAATGCTTGAATTCTAATTTAAGAAATTAAAAATTAAAAATTAAAATTTATTTTTTAATTTAATCTTATTTTAATTTATATATTCAACTTTAATTCTATCTTATAATAAAAATTCAATCTATAAATTATATATTTATATTTATTATATATTTTAGGTATTTTTGTATTTTAGGTATGTTAGTACAATTTACTATTTGATAAAATTTTATTAAAGAATGATAAAAGGGGAAAAAAAGAAATAATAAAGAAATTAATTTAAAAAGAGGAAAAATAAAATAAAAAATAAAAAAATTAAGGAATAGTGTCACGGAGATTTTTACCATCTCCATTTATAAACTTATAGGTTTATTTACAATGATATGACGTTTATATTTTTAAAAAAAGGTATATGATATGATGTGAATATATCCGACTTAAATACTGTGATTCATCAAACAGTGGATAAGATATAGAAAAATCTTAGGATTTCATATCCTATCCTATCTAGTCTTATCCTAGTTAGAAATCCGGACGACCAAACATAATCTAATTAAATTGACTTCACATTACAGTTGATAACATGAGCATCAATATAGGCTCATTTTCTTTGAAAGAGGTGGTGTGCCCATTTATTCCCACGAGGCTCCTTTTTTTTTTGGTTAGTTATTATTATTATTATTATTATTATTATTATTATTATTATTATTATTATTATTATTATTCAATGACGAAAAAACCATTTTGATAGATTAATATCGAATCACGAAAATATCACATATGTGAATCCATGTAAAAAGTGGGGCAAAGCTCGAGGGAGTGAACCGAATGCAAAATGAACCATTCATAATAAAGGTGAGAAAAATCGATCATGTTTTCATGTTTCGCCTATCTGTTTAGATATACAATAATGCAAATCCATCACGTTGTTTCTACTATCCTATCAATTCAAAAATTGATATTGCATTGTCAGTTTGCTATTTCAACGTTGAATTTTAACATGAGATTTTGGGACAAGCGTAGTTTGAAGGCTTCGTGCTCTAAATTTAGAAAAAATGCACGAAAAAGTAAAATAAATTATTGTGGTTTGCCGTCTGAGTTAGACGACAAACTGCATTCACCTGGAATTCCTTGAATCGTTCCGTCGTCCCCCGCGCGAGATTCTATTACGTTATCGAATCGACCTCTCGTAGATGTCGACTCGGTTCTGAAGTGAATTTTATATTCCGAAAGCGATGGAAGTCGTCTCGGAAATTGTTATTATCAACGCATGCACGCGCATCTTCTTCTGCAATCGCGAAGATGCGGCTTGCCTTTGAACGGGCCGACGGAGCTTCCGGAGGAGCCGTAGTTGTCCCCCTCTATAATATTGCGGTTTGACAAGTCAAAGGTCAAAGAATTGAAAAAAAATAAAGAAGACTCTATCAACAAAAGAAAAGAAAAAGGGAACAGTTGACGTTTCGGTTATTTTAAGCGCTTGCGCCAGTCATTCATTCGCCTCATCGGAGTAGTTTTGGGACTTAGGCTCAAAATTCTAAATTATTGGAGATTTGTGCGGCGATGTCTGATTTTTTAGTCATCGAGCTACGTGTGTATATAAAAATGATAGTTTAGGGTGTTGTAGAGCGGTAGGATTTTACGGATCTTGATTTGAGTTTACGATTTGCCCGAAACAAAATTTTGAAGTTTTCCATGCTTGATGAACAGTGCATGTCCAGCAACTTCGGGCTTGTATTTTTTTGGTTTTCAGCTTGATTTTGGAATGGTCAAGTTGGAGTCCTTATAATATGTTGAAAGAGCTTTCTATCGATTGCAAGAATGTTTGAAACGAGGTTTGGTGGAGAGAGTCATGACATGACCAAAGTTTGCGCTCAAGCTTCGCATTGCTAATGACTTGAATAATCACTTTGGATATGCGATTTATTAGCGCGTGAGAGTTATTTTGTTAGTGTTTAAACTTAGTTTAGCTAAGCCATAGTTGAAATGACATTTACTTGGTTTTGATGCTATTTCTCGCTTATATGATAGGAATGTGAGTTTATTGATTTGAGTGAGCCTTATTGTTTGGGTTGGGGCATATCTAGGTGAGTGATGTTATCTTTTCTATGTAATTATAAGCTCATGTCCCAAAAGAGATGAAGATTTGAGTATCACACGAGTAATTGAAGCATGTTTGTTGCATAAAAGTCTGGATCGAGCAATTATCACCTTTTAATATATGAGAATGGTTTTAAAGGTATTGTGAAATAATATATCACTATGCAAATTGGTTTATGGAATGAGTTCTAAGATGATTATTATTCCCACATGGCTCCTTTTTTTGGTTATTCATTATTATTATTAGGAAAAATTCTAAATAAGGACCCGAAGTGGACCAATTTTCTCAAATAATGACTCAAAATGAATTTTGTGTTAGATAAAGACTTAAAATTAACCCATTGTCTCAAATAAGGATCCGAAGTGGTTGAATCAATTCTAAATAAGGATCTGAGCTTACTGGTCAACCAAACATTCGCCCGCTATCAAGCATATGACATTTATGACGATTGGAGTTTGGGCAATTTTGTCCAAAAAAAAAATCTATGAAAAATTAACAAATCCTAAAACAAAAACAAAAAAAAAAAACCCTAAGTTTTCTATGGTCTCCCGTTCCTTATACCCATCCCCTTTAATCAAAGACCGAAGTTCTCCCAATTCCTTGTACCCATCCTTCGCAAAGTCAAAAACCCAAATTCTCCGCCGGTTGAGGCACAAATACAAAAACAAGAAGAAAACCATATGCTTCTTTCTTTGTTTGCGGAGACCCAAATTCTCTACTGGTCGAGCAAGGCGATGAGCGACGAGAATCGAGTCACAACAATGACCAGGCAACGATTTGGTTGAGGAGTAGTGGTGTAGAAGAAAGAAGAAAATGTAAACATCTACATGAATAACCTAAACTTAATTAATTTAGAATTTTCCCTTTTTTTTCCAATGACAAATTTCTAACAAAATTGCCCATATTTTAATTACCAGAAAATGTCTGCCGGCGAGCTAAGGTCTTTAATAGAGATTAACTTGATCACGTCGGGTCTTTATTTGATACAAAATTCACTTCGGGTTCTTATTTGAAACAATGAGTCTACTTCAAGTCCTTATTTAGAATTTTTCCTTATTATTATTATTATTATTATTATTATTATTATTATTATTATTATTATTATTATTCAATGACAAGAAAACCCATTTTGATATATTTATATGGAATCACGAAAATATCACATATGTGAATTCATGTAAGAGGTGGGGCAAAGCTCGAAGGAGTGGACCGAATGCAAAATAAACCATTCCTAATAATGGTGAGAAAAATTGATCATATTTTCATGTTTCGCCCATCTGCTTGGATATACAACAATGCAAATCTATCATGTTGTTTCTACTATCCTATCAATTCAAAAATTCACATTGCATTGTCAGTTTGCTATTCCAACGTTAAATATTAACATGAGATTTTCAGACAAGGGTTGTCCGAAGGTTTCGTGCTCTAAATTTAGAAAAAAAAAAAAAAAAAGGTAAGAAAAGGTAAAATAAATTATTGTGGTTTGCCGTATGAGGAAGACGACAAACTGCATTCTCCTAGAATTCCTCGAATCGCTCCGTCGTCTCCCTTGCGAGATTCTATTACATTATCGAATCGACCTCCCGTAGATGTCGACTCGGTTCTGAAGTGTATTTTATATTCCGAAAGCGATGGAAGTCGTCTCGGAAAGTGACATTATCGTCTTCTGCAATCGCGAAGATGCGGCTTGCCTACGCACTCGCCGACGTAGCTTCCGGAGGAGCCGGAGATTGTCCCCCTCTATAATATTGCGGTTTGACAAGTCAAAGGTCAAAGAATTGATAAAAAAAAAAAACATAGAAAAAAAGAAAGAAGACTCCATCAACAAAAGAAAGAAAAAGGGAACATTGCAAGCTTACGTTCTTTTAAGTACTTGCGCCGCTCTTCGGCCCAATCGGAGTAGTTTAAAAGAACTACTATTGTTGATAAATAAATAAATAAGAGAAAAAGAGTGATCGGAGCTTGCGATCATAAAATAACCGGTATGCCTATCTTATTAGGGAATGGGAATAATCACGAAGTAGCTCCATATGCCTTTCTCATTAGGGAATGGGAATAATCATGAAGTTTCTCCATATGCTGGTGACAGAAGTGGCCGGCCGTCATGCGTGCATCTTGCATGCATGCAAATATTTTACAAAGCCGGGCTCACTTTCTGGACTAATTGGGAATTTTTCCTTATGATTTGGATTTGATGCAAAAATTCAAATTGGTCGACGTCATTTTTGAGGAATACATTAGCAAATCAATGAATTTGGATTGGGTCATATGCAGCTGTTTATTGCTCCCAAAACCGTTGATCGAGCAAAAGCCGTCTACAGCGCAACGGTTAAATTGGCGTCACAGAAACTAGAAAGGATATAAGATCTCGTCGACCAATTTATCCATCAAATCAAATGCTTTTTGGTCTTACTCTATTTAATAATTCATAAATGCTTGCCAAATTTTGCTAACTAATCACAGTTTTTCCGAGGAATATTGCTTCCTTTGGTCCGCCTGCCATCATTCATTCATTAGAGTGGCGTCTCAAGATAAAATATATATGTTTGTAAATTAATATCAAAAATTAATTTTTTTTTCTATTTCTCTTCTTAGGAGACACATTAAAATAGGGATATCAATTCTTGTACGAACCATGAAAAGTTCTTTTTAGTTTCCTTTTCTATGGATAGTGCCCTGCATGTTTTCACTTCTGAAAACTGTTTATAAACAGAATTTGTGTTTTTTTTTTTCCTGGGAACAAAAAAAGAACAGAAACGCGTTTGTTCGCGTTTCTGTTCTTTTTTTGTTTTTTCGTTCCTGGAACAAAATTGAAACAAAAAATAGAAACAAAAAAAAACTTGTTTCTGTTATCCAGAAACACTTCTCGGATTATTAGAAAGAACAAAAATAAAAGAACAAAACCGGAACACTTCTGGAGGAGCGTTCGTTCGTGCCCGAAGCTTTCGTTCGTGCTCTCGGTGTCTCACCCTTCTCTCCGGCGCCTCCCACTCCGGCTGACTTCCGGCGACTCTCCGGTGCCTCCCCACTCGGCTGCTCTCCGACGCCGACTGGTGGTGCTCCTTCACCGACTGAAGCTTCCGAATCCAGGTAAGTTTCTGCTGCTCCTCCATCTCCGTTCGAAGAGGGCTTCGGTGAGAGCCACCTTCGCCGACAGCCGGGACGGTCGCTTTAGCGACAGCTCGCTCGAGCCTCAAGTGAGCGTCGCTCGCCCACATCTGCGGCAAATCTGGGCGACGGCTGCTCGCTGGAGCTGCTCTGCCAAGCTCAAGCTGCTGTGGTCGCTCGGCAGAGCAGCTCGGGTCGCTCGAGCGGCAGAGCAGCTCGATTTGTTCAACTTATTTGTGAGTTCCTGATTTGTTACTGTTTGTGGATTTATTTGGTCGATTTGTTCAACTTATTTGTGAGCAATTTGATTACGGACTGATATACACTTTCATATACCCTGTCAAACAGAGCTCAACTATGAGACCAGACTAATCCTTAAAATTGCTTGTGCAGAGGATTGTAAAAAGCAGGCAAAAAAATCCTTGCTTCGGCTTAAATTGGTGAAAAGCATTTGGAATTAGTAATTCCAGCTTATGATGTCTATCACCAGAGAGAAATGGAGGGAGACTCGTGGTCCATAGAGAGAGAGAGAGAGAGAGAGAGAGAGAGAGGGGGCATGGAGGGAGACTCGTGGTCCATAATTATATAAACAAAGTCCATTTTGATACGGGGCATGGATTTTTCTTTTTTTTTTTTGGGGGGAGGGAGACTCATGGTCCATAATTATATAAACAAAGTCCATTTTGATGAGGGGCATGGATTTTGAAGGATATGCATGTGTAAGGAGAGAGAGGGAGGGAGACTCGTGGTCCATAATTATATAAACAAAGTCCATTTTGATGAGGGGCATGGATTTTGAAGGATATGCATGTGTAAGTATGTGCTTGCACTTGGGGCCATTGTGTGCTATAGCATCAAGAAGAAGAAAAGAAGCAATGAATATATGCTCTGATGAGTATAACTTACTCTTCTGAGAGATCTTAGGCAATGGTACTGCAGGTCTCTGCTTGATTTGGCTGATAAGTGTGTGCCTGAAATTTCTGTGTCATGTTGTTTTCATCTCCTCATAGCTAATTTGCTTATGCTTGTTTGTTTCTTCTGTTTTTTCCCCTTTATGACACAAACAGAAGGAAAAATACCTCCAGATGAGCCAGCAGTTCTTCCTCCATTGCCTTTAATTCCTAAAAGTGAAAGGCGCAGGTCCCTATATGGAACACCTCAATCTCAATCATTCAAGAGGCCTGATTACAGGGGGGACTGGGACCGCGAGCGGGATAGAGATTTTGAACTCATGCCTCCTCCGGGAAGTCATAGAAGGGACTTTGCTGCCCCAGATGTTGATCAACCCATTGATCCAGATGAACCCACCTATTGTGTCTGTCATCAGGTCCTCAGTTTTTTCACCCTTCTGTAAAAATTTGAAGTTACTTTTAATTTGAAGTGCTACTGCGCTATGTCGTGATGGCTTTTATAGCTTTGGTATTTAACCAATTGAATCGTTGTGACTGCTAGGTGTCATTTGGAGACATGATTGCCTGTGACAACGAAAATGTGAGACCTTCTTTATAAGACAATTCTTTTTCCTTGAAGTTTTACTTTCCTTTCCAGATATTTTTTACGTAGTGCATTTGGGAAGTATTATTGTGGTAGATACAATTTATAGAATGTGAGTTACTGTACTTGGCAAGTCTTGTGGTGTTGAAACCTGAAGTGGTGCAGCAGCATGTATATGTTTCTCCGAAAACATGCATGTACTCCTTATGACGCATTCAATGTCATTTGTCAAAACATTCAGCCAACAAAAATGTCACTCTTCAAAACGGTTTTTGGTTAGCAAGTGAATAAAAAGGGCAATAAAAAAAAAGGTGAAGTGGCAAAAATTGCCATGAAAGGAAAAGTAGCTCTATTGCATACCACGCAATAAAACATTTATGTACTGTGTAAATATTTTATCTGTTGCAGAATGAGTAGCTGCCCTACCTTTGGGTGTTTCCTTAGTAGTTTCTCAGCAGTGACAGTTATAGCATTGTCAATATTCCCCTTTTCAACTATTCTTTTTTATTGGTGGACACTCTTCTCTAATGTCCCAACTGTGATTGACAGTGCCAAGGAGGTGAATGGTTCCATTACTAGTGCGTTGGGCTGACACCAGAGACAAGATTCAAGGGGAAGTGGTATTGTCCAACCTGCAGGCAACTTCCACAGTGACAAAAATGGCATGCATACACTTACAGTACATGTGATGGTGGAGGCATGGAGGGATGATCGTTTGTTTTGCCTTGATTAGGTCATTCTAGAGTTTAAGATTATGCATCCGTCTCTTTCTTCCCAAAATAAAGAGAAGAAAGAACCCTTGAGCGGAAGAACAATCGAATTTTGTAAAATGCTTGTTCTACTCCTCCTCCTTCCGTGGATGGGAATTTAGCAAGGACAGTTTATAGTTGGCAGTGTAATGGAATGGAAGAAACACCAATGAGTCCTGGAAGAACTTTGGCTGTCTTCTTATCCACCGTTACTTCATTCATGTTTTTTTTATCAAATTGGACTTTGCGTTCGATCATCATGTGTCTTCTGTTTTCTTCGGCTCAAGAATGATGGTCTTGTGTATTCAATTAATATTTATGATTGGCAAAAGTGGTAAAGCTCCATCATTAGCTCAGCAATATCGATCGGTTTCCAATGCAGGAATGCCCGGTCAATTACCAAAACGAAATCCACTTGGGTGTATCTTTCCAACGTTTACCCATTATCCTCATAAATGCTTAACCTCTCACTTTATTGATTAAAGGGCTATACACTCATCTTATGTTGTGTGTTATCGACTCATCTTATGTTGTGTGTTATCAAATCAAGATTAACGACAATTCGTGACACCTCTCCAAATCTAGAGAAACTTGCACAATTTCTTTGTTACGCAAGACATCTAAAGTTGAATTATGACTCATACAAATCTAATGAAGTAGATATCAATAATTACTTTAAAGTTAGATCGAACTCATTCAGTAATCTAGACAATCATCTGGACCTTTCTTTCCAAAACGACGGTAATCTTAAATCCTATTTTTCACTTGGATCATCATCAATGTCCGAATCATGTGCAAAATTCTTCTTTTTCCCCCCCTTTTGGCCAGAAGTCTTATCTACAAGTCAATAATATCTATTCCTCGCATATAATTTTTGTATAGAAGAATTTTTATGAGGCCAATCATGTTCTACCAAGTATGCCATATGATCATGTTCAAAATGTTTGTCTTCACTCACCATGGACAAAATAAAATTAATGAGCATTTCATGAAAATGACAATTCAATATCAAGTTTAAACTTTATTTTAAAAAAAGCATTTTTTAAAAAATTTAAAAACAGAAATTTTGTACAGTTTACCAAACATGTTTATGTTCTTTTTCTATTCTAGGAACAGAAATTGACTGCAGTTACCAAATGTGTTTCTATTCTTTTTTTATTTCAAGAACAATTTTTTTTTACACTTACCAAATGCGTTCTTTTGTTAAAAAATTGTTCCCGAAACAGAAACACTTTTTTTTTTTATTTCTGTTCCCTGGAACAATTTTTGAACAGAAACGTTACCAAACGCGCCCTTAATTGAGCGTTGATTTGTGAAAATTTGGTGAATTGATGATTATGTGGAGAATTTTCCCAAAACTAAGAGATGTCGGTGTTTAATGGGAAAATGAACCTAAAAGGTTATGAGTGGATCTAGAAAACCGCCGAAGTAGTTGCATTATTTGATCAGACAGTACAAGTGGGTCAGAATCGGCGTTGGCTCGATTGGTAGACCGCTATCAAGATAGATATCGCCAGACAGATTGTAAGTGTCAGATGTGTCAATAAGTGGAAGTTCGGTATTGCAAACCGAGATGACTTTTACAATCACTCGAGAGTCTTGAGTGGGAATGAAAGTATATCACGGTGGAATGTTGTGTCAAGCTTACCAAGGAATCAAAGGAGTAATGATTCCATTTGAGGTTGTGGTCGATAGGCTGACGAAGTCGGCTCACTTTATCGTGGTGCGGAAAGATCTTGATTTAAATAGGCATGCAGAAGCGTATGTTCTTCAGATAATTCGTCTACATGTAGTGCTAGTGACAGATCTATATCAAATCTAGAGCAGAAGTTTTCAATTTCAGCTGAACTTTCAAATGGTTTCTATTGAAGTTTGCATAGCAGAGTGTGCAGAGCGCCAGTGTGTTGTGACGAAGTCAAGAAAAGAAGTATCACAGGTCTAGAGTCAGTCAATAGTCAGTGATTGCGATTCTTTGTGATCGGTGCGGAGTAAAGACCGCTCAGAACCACCATAAAAGTTGTATCATTGAGCATCAAAGGCCCTTAGAGTTCCAAGTTGGTGATTACATCTTTCTAAAGGTGTCACCAATAATGGATACCTTGTGCTTTGGCAATGAGGGAAAATTGAAACTAAGGTACGTAAGTCCCTTTGAGATTCTGAAAAGAATCGGGATCATAACGTATCGTCTTGCATTGCCGCCAAGATAGGCGCAAGTGCATGACGTCTTTCACGTGTCAAGGTTGAGGATGTATGAGTCTGATCTGACCCACGTGCTAAATCTTGAAGAATTAGACGTGGACGATAGAGTGTCGTACGTGGAAAACTTGATTCAACTTGTGGATCAGAAAGGGCACATTTTGTGTACCAAGAATGTCCCCTTGGTCAAATTGGTCTAACAACACCATGGGATTGAAGAAGTAACCAGAGAAAGGAAGATTCGATGAGACCACGATACCCCCACCTTTTTGTGTAAGGATTGGTAAAGGTTTAAATTTCAATGACGAAACTTTTATAAGATGGGAATAATTGAGACATCCTGAAAATTCAATTCTGATTTCGATTGGATAAGTTGGGTCTTTCATCGACGCGACTATAGTGTTTTTCTCAAAGATAGCCACTCACGAGATAACTAGCATATCATGTGAAGTCATTAAGAGATTTTAATGCAATAGACTTGAGAATTCGACCAAGAATCGAATACTCGACCGTGCTCATCTACTAAGGTCATAAGTCAATTAGAAACCAAAGATAGATCGGTTCGATAGAGATGTGTGGCTAAACATGAGTGATTCCACTAAATCACAAAATTCTCATTGACTGACACTAAACTAATTTTCTTATCGTTTTGGTACCCTATATCCATATTTAAATCCTCGAGATTTTAACGACAATCGAGAGTCGCCAATGTGTCGAGTAGGTTCATTGTGGCTCGAAGAAAATCGACCACAGGTCATTTGCACTAAAAGTTTCTGAAAGCTACACAGTAGCCTAGGTCACGCTAAAATCACGCCAAATCGAAATTAACCGCAAATTTGAACTCAATTTCAAAAATTGAAAGTTCTGTCGTGTCATGATCTATTTTAGGAACGCCGACTCATCCTTCGAAGAATTTTCGGAGATTCCGAGATTTTTACGAAAAAATCATTTCAGATGTTGCGGAAATTAACGGAAATTGAGTAGACCAAATTAAAGGAAATTTGGACTTCCAAGCTGAGCCTTTGAGTGTTGGGGACTTGCAGAAAATTGTTCGGAATTTTTCTTCACCGAAATTGGACCTCAATTTGGGGAATTGAGTGAAGAAATTGATCCTAAAATTGGAAAATTCGAAATTAGGCAAGGGCAGCATTATTTTGGCTTCAATTTGGATAAATTGGTGATTTATTGGGCTAGAAAGTATTATGAGACAAACCCTTCCTCGCATTAAACACTCTCGTCTTGTCGAGTTTCTCTCGTCTTGTCAAGATCCTCTCTGAAGTCTGGGTAGAGTTTCTTCGTTTGTTCCTTTCCCCTCTGAATTCTCCGTCCGATTTTCTGGATATGCGGATGGCAATCCTTCCAACTTTCGTCCTCCTTCCCTCTTTCACAGATCTGGATCAGTAACCCTTCCTCGCATTACCTTCCTTCACCATCCTCTCATTTCCGCTTTTCTGCTCTCCCTTTACTTTCCTTCTTTCTCCATCTGCATGTCGATAATTCTGATGACTCCGACCTTCTTCCGTTAAGCCGTCCATTTCTTTCGTCAATGGCTACTGACGATGACCCTGATGCATCACGGATTGCAGCAATTTGTCAAAAACTGGGCCGATTATCTACAGAAAAAGAAATCGAAGAATTGCGAGTTGAACCCTCACCTGGTGCAGTTGAGGAATGCAAGCTACTGTTAGTTGGTAAAGTCCACTCTAACCCTTCCTTTAATTTCCAAGCTTTTCAGTCAATCTTGAAGCGTGCATGACGGTTGGACCAAGCTAAAATCATTCAGAGAGAAGCTGGAATTTATTTAGCCAAATTTAAAACCCAGGCCGACAAACAGAGAATTCTTGATACCGGACCTTGGCAATTTTCGGGACATCTCATCAATTTTAAACCATGGATAGCCAATACCCCTCTACACTGCTATGACTTTACTACCTGTGCATTTTGGGTCCAGGTGATTGGGTTACCTTTGGAATGTTGTACTGCTGAAATGATCCGCAAGGCTGTTAGCACGGTAGGCACTGTTTTGCAAGTAAAATCTGAGTTCGCCACTGGTTCCACTCTGAAAGCCTGTCGAGCTCGCGTTGAGTTGGATTTATCTGAACCATTACAAGTAGGTCGACTCATTAAACTCACTAATCGAACTCTGTGGCTGGATTTTCGGTACGAAAGATTACCTCATTACTGCTATTCTTGCGGACGACTGGGGCATTATACGGATTCTTGTCCATCCATCCCCTTTGAGGAGAAAATGATCACTGAACCTGACTCTACTCCTTACGGTCCCTGGTTAAAAGCCGAAGTTCAGAAGTATAGTCCTTATTGGCAGTGTTATTATGGCCAATCAAATTTGGATGAGGACAGAGAAGAAACTGTACCCGAAACTCCTCCATCTGAGACCCGCACTCTTCCTCTTCTTCTTCCACCAATTCCTGTAACAACCTCTCAGTCACAAATTATTGCTCCCATCTCTACACAGACACTAACTGATACGTCTACAATCCCTATCTCAGAGCCACATACCTTAACAACAGCTTTAATCCCAGCTACAGAGAAGATGAAAGGAGTGCAATTGCCAACTTCACCCAACCAGGCAAAAAAAGGCCTCAGTATTCATCTTAATGCGATGAGGGTTTATGTTCAAAAAAAAAAAGTATTATGAGACATGGGATGAGGTTGAAGATAATTAGGGGACCAAGCAATTAATTTTTTGGATTAGTTCATTGACTTTGTCTTCTCTTCTTCAAAGCTTCTTCCGCATGCCTCGACATATCCCTCCTTCGCGCGAGCATCCCCCCCCGCCCCGCCCCCCCACGGAAGTCTTCGACTTCTACTTCATTTTCACTTCTTGCAGTCTCATCTTCTTTCTCTTCCACCACCTACTTGCCCACCAAGATTTGTCGCCTCCTCCTCAAGTTAAATTTTCCCAGTTGAGTTCTTTTGTTGACCCCGCAGCCATTTGTCCACGAACCAGCCTCCCTTGGTCAACACTTCCACCCACCGAAGCCCTTGGTTGATCGAGCAACTTCGCTTCGCTGCCACTTGGCCATTGAGCCGACAAACGGTGCCCCCTCCTCCTGCATCCAGCACCAACTACTACAGTGAATTTCTGCTTAGTCGGTTAATTATGCTTAGGAGTTAATTAGATTAAATTAAGCATATTTAGATGGATAGATTAGATTAGATTAGTAAATTTAATTATATGTCAATGCATGTTAGGTGATTAGTTAGTGTAATTAGCAAGTAAATAGACTCTAGTATTTATTGAACGAGTTTCGAAAATTTTCCGGGTCCGTTTCAACTTCCAATTAGGCTATAACGGACTTAAGTTGGATTTATTGCATTTATTTATTTATTTTTGTAATTATTTAATTAATTATTTATTTTCTGGAAATTCAACCAAGATGATTGATGACTGGAATTTCATGCTGATTGCAGTGGTACTTTATGTTTATTTAATTGAGCATTGATTTACGAAAATTTGGTGAATTGATGATTATGTGGAGAATTTTCCCAAAATTAAGAGATGTCAGTGTTTACTGGGAAAATGAACCTGAGAGGTTGTGAGTGGACCTAGAAAACCACCAAAGTACGGTTGTGCCATGTTGGGCCGTAATTTACCACCTGTCAGAGGTTGTGCCCATTAGGGTCGTGATTTACCACCGAATTTGGAATCAGTCGTGCCCACTAGGGCCGTGATCCACCACCCATTAAAGATCGTGCCCAATGGGGTCGTGATTCACCACCTAACAGAAGTCGTGCCTAATATGGCCGTGATCTGCCACCTATTAAAGGTTATGCCCATTGAGCCGCAATTACCACCTAAAGATAGATTGTGTTTTTTGGATTGGGATTTATAGCCAAGAATTTGGTAGGTTATGCTCATTGAGCCGTGAGTAAGAATTGAGATTGAATAGTTGAAATGACCGGAGAGTGGTCTTGTTGACATGTAATTGACCGAGTCGATTAATTGTTAAGTCAATTTGATTGATTGGATGATATGATTGTCGCATATCTCGTTATTTGAACTGACTTGCAAGAAGAAACTGAGGCCAAGGTAAGCCTTCTAACTTGTGTGGTGCTTAGGCAGCCCTGAGGCCATATTTTCTTTCTAATCAAGTTTTAGGTGGTTGAACTTGCTGAGACATTGTCTCATTGGTTATTGCATAACCATTTTCAAGTCCCTAGATGGCGATCATGGAAGACCAGAAGTCTCGGAGTCTGAGAAGATGGAGATCGAAGAATCGGCGAACGTATTTGATTAGTGAGTCATAGGACAGTTCCCATTTTGTTGAGCCAACCTTTTGTAAACAACCTAGTTTTGGGTATAAACCTGAAGTGTTTAAAAAGGCTTGTTTTGGTTGTGAATTGTTGTCCTGCTTTTTTATCCCATTGAATTGTTGTTTGGGGATTATTGATCTACTTCCGCATGTGCATTTAAAAATGAATGGGTCGGCAACGCGTCCTAAGACGTCGCATTTAATCGACCAAAGAGGGATGGGCACATGCCCGGAGGATCGAGGCATGACACTAATGGCTGCTAGATAATATTCTTGAACAAGACGCCAAACCGACGAAAATTAATTAATCGTTCTTGTGGTTTTCACCGAAGAGAGCGTTGGAAACCTTTGGAACAGACGAGAAGGAATCGTGTTGGAACTAAAATAGCAGTATCCTCTGTCTGTGCAGCTACGTTTTTTTTTTTTTTTCAGTGTAGTTCCTATCCTTGGAATTGGGAACTCTTAGAAGATACAAGTGGCCCTGTCCCAATTCATCCATGACCAATCGAAGCCAATGAAAGTTTGTTCGAGAAACTAAAGAAAAGAAAAAAAGAACTTATGTTATATGATGTTTAATCATGTGTGATGTGGGAAAGTACACATAATCGCTTACTTGCCTCATCTCGAAATAATTAATGATGCTTAATCATGTGTGATGTGGGAGAAAACTACTTTTGGGAAAATTGTTATTTGGAAATGATATATTGTGTTTCAAGACACCCAGAAAATCTCTCCATCTATATGTTATTAAAACAATTACACTTTGTTTGTCGACAAGAAATCATCGCGAACGTGTGGCTCGGAAATCTCTTCCATGTTGTATGAGCCGGAATCGAGCTTCCCAACTTACTATTGCACGCGTAGCAAGACCCACTGACGAGTGTAAAGGAGCACTTTTTAAGCATTACTAAACTTACGAAGTCCTTAAGATTTCCGAGCTAACAAGATGAATAATTTTCCTCCGACCAAGACACAGAAAAATGAGCATTATCAAGGCGGTTCATCATCTCCTAAAACCAAACAGTTCCTGTTCTTACACTAAAGAGTAACAAAGGACAATAGAATGTTAATCTCTACCGCTCTGGACGCAACGGTTTTGCTTCTTTGGCTGCATTTTCATTTTAGCAGCTTTTTTTTTTTGTTTTTTTTCTCACTCAACAACCGGTTAAACTCTCAAAGATTGCTCCTACAAAGTAATCCAACTTTTTTTTAGTTTGATTCCTTTCGTTGCAAACATATTAAACTAGTAAGTTAATTGCATCTTAAACAAACTCAGTGCATGCACGACACATGCTCGCGGTCTAGTATTGGGACAGAATCAACCACATAAAGGTCCTCAAGTGTATAAGTGATACACACCTTTGATGTTTGCAATTGTTCTTTCTATGTTGAAGATCACTCTTATATCTTTCTATTAATACATAGAAAAGTGTTGAATACATAATTGCTTTTGCTGTTATTTGACAAGAATTGTGGCAGTGAGTTACTTTATTGCCCTTGTTTGCAAAAAAATCTGCTTAATTAAATAATAATGGCGTAAATATAGATGATAAAGAATTGACTCAGATGTTACCATAATATGAGGGGTGAAATCAAGGTCAAGACTATAAAATAGAGTTCCTTCTATTCTGATGATTCTAAGTGAAAGTATTCAATGAAGCACTCTCTACACTCCTTTCATCTCCTTTGGAAGTTCAATTTTGCAATTGCACAGGCAAATATACACGTGAAAATTAGCGGAAAGGCCAAAAGCATGATGGCTACGATGTAGAGTTGATCGTAACGATAACCAAAATAATTTTCCAAGAAGGTGCTGATCATTGTTTGTTGTCCATAAACTGTTATCTCCTTATGGATGTCTCCGTATAGCGAACTAAGCACACCTCTCAAGGACCAAGTGACTGGGCAGATCCAGTAACACCAACGCCACCAGACCGGAATTTGCTGCCAAAATGGATGATAAAACACCAAGTAAGACGTGTTAAGCCACAAATAACGTTAATGATTGGGTGTTACTTGACAGAATAGCAAAAGTTTGATGACAGACTTACGGGTCCGGGAATCAGGAACCCCGCAAACAGATTGAACATGGTGTAGGCAAAACTCCCGAACACGGCAGCCACTTGGTATGTTGGTGTCAGTGAAACAAGCATCATTCCAAAGTAGTTGAAATAGAGCAATGTACAGAACATGGTGTAGAAGTACCAAAACACTTTATAGAACGAGACAGAGAAACCTATGGCAGGGTATGTGATCAGCACAAACAGAACCGTTTGCAAGAATATGTATGGAACTTCAATAACCACCTGCAACATATTTGAGGGGCATAATATCATCGTTAGATTATGGAACAACGAGAAATGTATCAGTGTAGCCGAGAGAAGACATCACAGAGGAGCACGAATTAGTGACCTGAGCAAATGAATAGGACCACGATGAGTACATTCCGGCAAATCTTTCCCTGTAGACAACGATGCATTCGGTAGCAACAAACGGCAGAACGGCATTGGCGTTCCCTACCCCCAAGAATAGCACAAAGACGTACATCGATCCAAGTATGTTGAAAAGATCTTGCTGCTTGTTTCTTGAAAACGAAGAATCATGTTTCAGCATCTTAGATGGTTCAAGTTTTACAAGCTCCTAATCTCAATGATTGACAAGCAACGAGAGACTAACTGGGTTGTATGAGGAACTTACATTTCCTTTTCATTTCCTTTTTGCCAAAGGAGAGCGGCACAAAAAAAGGAATATGCGGTAATGAAAATCAGGCGCACCAGGTTGTATTCAGGGCTTCTCCAGTAGGTTAGATGTTGTTTCCATAAACATGTCTTGAACTGCTCCCATCTATTTTGCCGGAAGCCTGCAGAGAAACACATCTCTTTGGTCCCAGCCACTGGCAAACTTAGCTCTCTCACTAATTCTTTGTTCATCCTACAGTGGCCAAAACTATTTAATTAGCAGACATCATTTTTTTTCCCATAGCGAGTACGAGAAGCACCATTTATTTCCACATATGTCATTCTCTGGTCAATACTCCAAGTTAGCATCACATAAGAGACAGAAGCATTGAATTTTGCGACCTGTGCGGTTGATGAGCACTTAATGTGTGCTTCGCATGCGCTTCACGTGCACTCTGAACATTTTACTCTTGTATGCTCACCTGCACTGATCAGATTCCTCATAAATGATGCCATAGTCTATACCAAGTTGAGATTCTATTGAAGGACTTGTGATTTCCAGCATCCACGTAGCCGGGTTGTAATTATCCTTGATTTTTGGCACTCCAGGGATACTCTGGACAAGGGGAAATGTAGGGGTTCAGTGGTCAAGCTTTCTCAATCCTTTCTTGTTTTTTTTTTTTTTTTTTTTTTGCAGTGTAGAGTATAAGGCTATTCAGTAGGTTTAGTCAATTTTATATGTTTTTCTACCTTTGGGATATATCAGCTTGGTTTGCAGCTCATCATAGAACCAATTCACACTTAATGACGTGCATATTTTGAGAAGGAAGTATCAATTGAATTGCTCATGCCTGAGATGTAACAATTACCTCAAAATATTCAATAAGCTTATTTGAATGCTCTCCAAGCTCTCCAGAGTATATCATTTGACCTCCTCTTTTCATCAGGATTAGCTGCAGAGTTCATCAAATGCGACATGCTTCAGTTGGGATCGTCACAGTTATTGATGTACTTTACAAACATATGTGAAGTGAGTAGTAAATAGAATTTCATGCAATGTGCACCAAAAAGCAGTCTTCTAACCATAATTTTACGGATAGCAGAATAGACTGTTACGGGAATGAATGCGTTAGCAAGTTACCTCGTCGAAAGCCTCAAATATGTCAATGCTTGGCTGGTGAATTGTACACACAATTGTCCTCCCTGTGCAAACAATATTCTTCACGACTCGCATTACAATGGCGGCTGCTCTAGCATCGAGACCAGAAGTAGGTTCGTCCATGAAGATGATTGATGGGTTAGAAATAAGTTCCACTGCAATAGTCAGCCGTTTACGCTGTCCGAATGATATACCGGTCACACCAGGAACACCAACTATGGCATCTTTTATGTCATCTAGCTCAATCATTTGAAGTACTGTAGCCATAAATTCCTGATTGACAACATATAATTCAGTTGCAATGCAGATTTAACTACTAATTAGTGCAAAATGTTATCACTCGATATGTGATACGAGAGACCTAATATGGTTTCTCTCTACCCGCTGGATTTGATCAACATGAGAATATCTAGTGTGCAATTGATATGCTAAAATCTTTCCAGTTGGGCACAAGATTTAGCCGTTTGTTGGCACCTATCCTAGGAAAACTGTTGGCAAGATTTATCCAACAATTAGCAAACAAAGTGACATTTGCATCTCAAAGCGTGATGTACAAACTACTTCCTGTGATGAAAAAATCCTACCGCTCTTGTATTTTTGTCAATGTGAGCCGGCAACCTTAACCAAGCTGAGTATGCCACTGATTCCTCAATTGTAAGCTGTGGAGAATGTATGTCGATTTGCTCACAGTAGCCAGATATTCTGGCATATGCGGCTTGAACTTTAGGATATCCCCCAACCTTTATGTCTCCTTCGGTAAAACCACCGGTTTTTCTTCCTGAAAGAACATCCATTAATGTTGTTTTCCCTGCGCCACTGATGCCCATCAATGCCGTTAGGACTCCAGGTCTGAAGGCTCCGGTAACATCTCGAAGAAGTTGTAGTCTCCTTTCTGGGAAACCTTGCTCTCTTAATTTCTGGAAGCATTTGAAATTCCATTATGCCAATCTTTTATTGATATGATATGCAAAACAAACACTCATTTTCAACAACTCAAATACCTCACCTTGGTTGTTTCCACGAAGTACCGCACGTTTTCAAATGTTAGAGTTGTTGGTTCAAATGGTAAAACCATCTCTATACAATTTCAAAATTGCACTGGCGTCACAAGGCAATATTAACTGATTTAAAGCATCGACCAGTACTCACAAATGCATGATATCAACCTTTCTTTTGCAGTTTTGCTGATTTTTTCGATAGATGATAATTGACCAACTCTTATGAAACTTCTAACCTCTAAATTTTGGCTCAGTGGTACTTTTGTTAGCCGCTTGTTCTCCTGGAGTGGGATGATCAATGTCTCTGTCTTTGTCCAGCTGGGAGAGCTTCTTACTGGAGACAACAGCTCGAGATCTGCTCAGAGCTGTGATTAGCCGATAAATACATGTCATTCAGTGAAATAGTGTTAACCGTCAGAGAGAATTCCTAGCCAGCATGTTCAATTACCTTTTGAAAAACTCAGAGCACAGGTAAACCCAACGTTGAAAACCATCCAAAATCCAATCAATGCCCCAACTGATATCCAGTAAAAGTGGTAACTATAATCTAGACCATACTGTTTGAGCACTTGTTGCCCCAGAGTGCCGTTAAGAGATGAAACCTGCAGAGGATCGTTAAGCCTGTTAAATACTAGACGCCACCATTGTCATGGGAAATCCATTCGTGTGAGATTGGTTTGTTCTTCAGGATGTCACCTTTTGCCACCTTGGAGCGAGAAACTCATTCACCGAAACACCTAATTCGGCATATGACACTGGAGAGAACCAGAATCCCCACCTCAACCAACCGGGTAAAGAAGCTGCAGAGAGACAAGGCTGCTAAGTTCCTATCACTTTGCTAAAGTCCGTATAATTAGAATTGATAAAATTAAACTTACGTTTCGGGATGGCGAAGCCACCAAATAAAAACAAAACAAATAAAGAGAATGGACCGCAAATTGCTGCAACAGGCGGATTTCGAACCACAGAAGCTATCAATCGGAACATTGATATCGATACTTGATGCAATAGGAAGAGCAGGAAGAATTGATTAAAGAACCTGACAGTCATGAAAAAGTGAGTGGCTAAAAGTCATATCATCTCTCTGATATATTGAATTTCGGAATTACCTTTGTGGTTCAGGACTATAATTAACTCCGTAATAGGTAATAGCTGTCCAAAGAAACGCATCAAGTAAAGAAAATGGGATTTTCAGTATGGCCGCTGGAATGGTATAAGCCCATGCAGGGTAGAAGAAATTATCTCGTTGATTGTAAAAGACACCAAGTCTAGAAACAGTCATTGCCAGTTCCGGAAGACCATTAACCATGAGCCGGATGAGAGCATAAAATAGGGAACCCATGAAAAGATCCGCATGCACCAAGTCGACTTTCATCCTTGTGCGCAAGAAGGCAGTCACTGTAATAACTGCAATAACCGCGAGCTGCAAAGAGTAACCACCAAATCAATGAATTTTGCGTGCATATCTTATTAACCATGTATTGTGACTGCACATTCTGAGTCCAACTGAGCAATTACCTGTGCTGATGTGAAGACATGAACAAACCAGTTGCGCTTCATGAGGAGCCATTCTCTTGAAAGGCACGCTTTGAACAACTCCCACTTTTTTAACGAGTAAATTTCGAAAGATAAAGCACTTCTGCGTAGCTCAGTTTTCTCAAAAGGCCTGGCGAGTTCCTCGTCCAGTGTCTTTCCCGTTAGATGCTCTTTAAACATTCGTGCAAACATGCTCGGAGATATGAAATTATAGGGCCGGTCTTTGTGATGCCAGTATCCTGCCTGGTCCTTTTCGGAAACCACCTGCCAAGAATTCCCAAAAACAGCATGCGTCAGTGCTATCCTTCCACAGTTCGAACAGTTCTTTATTAAGCAAGAGTGCATACTTCTTGGAGAAAGTCAGCAATGCCTTTTCTCAATGGGCACTTGAAACCACAGTGTTCAAAGAAGCTGAGAACATCCGTCCGAGGTCCATGGTACACTACATGCCCCTGTGCCATTAGAATTATGTCATCAAAGAGATCAAAAGTCTCCGGTGCTGGCTGAAGAAGCGAAACCAAAATTGTGGACTCTGTTATGTGCGCCAATTGCTGCAACCATGTTATGATCTGAAAGGTAGTGGAGCTGTCCAAGCCTGTTGATATCTCATCCATAAATAGAACTCTCGCTGGACCAATTATCATTTCCCCTGGAAAGAGAACATCAAAATTGTAACCTAAATTTTACAGTGTGACATAGAAACTGTTCCTATAAGTTTCTCATCATTTGCGGCATGTTCACGTAAAACTAACCGGCCGTCAGCCTTCTCTTTTGACCACCAGAAATTCCTCTGTTCATCGCATCCCCAACAATTGTATCTGCGCAGATGTCGAGTCCAAGAACCTAAAAAGGCGTAAAATCGCAGCAATTTTAGCAAAAGTAGAATTGTCTGAAAAATAAACTTGGTAACTCCTTTTCCCATTGGAAACATTACCTTCAAAATGTAGTCTGTTTGAAGTGTTCTTTTCATTCCTCCTATAGAAATTGCCTGCTCATGTAGTCATAACGTCATCAGAAGCCAGTGTCGCCAGTCATTACTGTAATTAAAATATTGTAATGAATCCAACTTTGTGGAAAGATTAACCTTCATGTAAGTGTCTAAGCTTGGCTCTGGATTAATTCCTGCTTGCTTCTCCCTTTTGCTAACTTCTTTCAACATGTCTTCAATGAAAAGCAGACATAAAGAGCATCAGCAATGACCACCGCAACTAATAGTAACTTCAAGGTTGGAGAACAAACTGGTACCTGCCCTTCCTCCTATGCCCTGACATCGTGCAGAGAAGTCGAGCGTCTCCCTCACAGTCATCTCAGAAATATGTGTATCATATTGGCTTATATATGCTGAAGTCTTCTGAGGAGCAAACTCATTCAGCTTGTAGCCATTGTATGAAGTTTCACCCTTGACCTGCATCATACATCGTTGGTCAATTCCGCTGATCTTACACATATGCATGATTATTTGCATCCGAATATAGTTTAAGTATAGAAGCTATTCCTGTCAGCATGGAAAATCTACAACTGACAGAACAACAAAAAGGTAACACCTTGAGGAATTTCTCTGATTTGCCTGCTAATGCCTGTAATAAGGTGGTCTTTCCGCATTCTGGTGGACCTAACAAGAGCGTCATCCTGTAACAATTTCGAGAGAAAAGAATTACGCTGCATAGTAACGTCATATACGTCAACTTGTGACTCTAAAATAGTGCATACGCTAAGCTCTAATACTAACCTCGCAGGCTTAAGGACGCCACTAACGTTCTTGAGAATTCGTATCCTGTTCCCCTGATACTTGCAGCCAACCTTAGTTGTTGGAGCCTGCTTCAGAGAGAAAAAAAAAAAAAGGCTCTTGGTTCCCACGTTTATGTCCTATGACTTTTACCAGAACGGTTTGCAATAGCTTGATAGAATAGAGAAGCAGTTGCGTGAGCTAATAAGTTGGTTACCAAATCAGCCAAGTAAAGATAACAAAAATCAAGTTAAAAAGAATCATATTAATTCATCGTAAAACTCCTAAGATTGTAAAGCGGGTGCAATTAGGATTGCGTTAGGTAACATTTCTGTTCTTGGAGTAATTTTTTTCAAAAGTAATCCTTTTATATTTTTATTCCCTGTAACAGTTTTTGAGTAAAACAACGTATTTGATAACTGTACAAAATTTCTATTTCTAGAAGAAAAAAAAAAGAATAAGAATGTGTTTAATATGATCGATAGGTTCTTTTGTGATGTAGAATTTCTTTCAATTTTTTAATAATATTTTTGACTTTTTTTCTTCTTTTTTTCTTCTTTTTTTCTTCTCTTCTTTTTCCTCCTCTAGCTCAGATGGCAATAGCAACCGGCTAGTAGTGGCGGGCAGCAAGTCTCCACTAACCAATTAGAAAAAGAAAAAACCAAAAAAGAAAAAAAAAGAAAATGACTTATTTCTAGAAATTGTTATTGAAAATAAAAAAAAACTACTTTTTTTATTTTTTATTTATATTCCAAATCTATTTCCTAACCACTTTTTTTATTATTAGGAATAGAAAAATTAATTGATGTTACCGAATAGATTTCTTCATTTTTCTATCCTAGGAAACAAAAGAACTGAAAAATTGAAATGTTGCCGAACCCTATATTTCTCGTGAGTTTCCTTAGGAATTTGTTTTCCAAAAATCAGTAATTAATTTTCTACATAAAGCAACAGTGCAACACGTATGTCGCACCCCATCCGTTTATGATAAGTGAAAGATTTGGAATTAGATGTTTTTAATGTATGCCCCAATTGAGACATGGATGATTTGAAACTGCCAATTTTCTAACAGGAGGATCCATTTGCATCACGTGGCCAGTTTGCTGTCCTTCTCTAATGTCCCGAAAGTAGGATTCTATGTTAGCCAAACATAGTATCTACAACAGATAACTTGTTCTTTGACTTCAATTGTGTCGTCCTCGACAAAACTTTAGGACCTGTAAAAAGCTTGGAGAAGGGGGAAGAAGATAGAGAAGAAAATCTCACGCAGAAAATGGCTTTAAGGGCGTTCCAAAGAGTTGGGACGGATTCCCCATGAACGGCTTTGCTGTCTGCTTCTATGCACAGATCCCGATATCTCACTTCCACGGTCGGTAATTCAAGACCCACCCTGAGAATTTAATATCATATTAGCTGCACTTTGGCATATGAAATAGTCGAAGTTGTCTGCCTTTTACTAGAACTGGAAGGTTTGGACAGGAATAAAGTATAAAATGCCTGCCTCTGCACTCGCTCCCGGAGCTTCTGGAGAAGCCGGAGATTGTCCTCTTCGACCGTCTTCAACAGGCCGTCCACGAACACCCGCCTCTCCGAGTCCCCAAGCTTCGCGACGTCCACCACCTCGCGGCCAAGCACTGCCGCCCTCAGCCGCTGGTACGTGGGCAGCCTCTCGATCGCTGCCCACTGCAGCTCCAGCTCGTCATCCTCCCGCCAGCAGCCCTCCTCGCCGAATGCCGACAGCGTCTGGTCCTCCGAACAAGCGACGCCCGTGAAGCTGCTTTGGGCAAGGCAGTGCAGCGATGAGGAGAAGCGCTGGCTTGGTCCTTGCTCCATCTGGGTGAGCTCGATCCGCATGGACGAGGCTGGCTCATCGCTTGTCATGAACGGCTGCGCCATTTCAATTAGTTTAGCTCTTTTTCGAGCAAATGAAAGCAAACGCTTTTCATATATAGTGAGAGGCGCATGCCGCATGAGCAAATCAAAATACAATCACTTTCCTAAATTCCAGCAAGGTGCCGGTTAGTGCATTAAGAAAACCCATTTTGATAAAATAATACCAAATCCCGAATTATTCATAATTAATGGTGAGAAAAATCGATCACGTTATCTATTTCACCTATTTGCTTAGATATACAATAATGCAACTCTATCAGGTTGTTCCTACTATCCTACCAATTCAAAAATTCACATAGCATTGTCAGTTTGCTTTTCCAACATTGAATTTTAACATGAGCTTTTAGCAATAGATTTGAAGAAATTACTAGATTACTAAACACTTTTGAATATTCATTTACATGGGACAAATCATGCGAGCATTATATATCTAACATAAATGCCATCTTCCATTGACAACAAAAAAAACCCTCTGTGAAGCACAATCCGCCTTGACAATTAGTGTCAAGGGACCAAACATGCCGAGAGTGTCGACAATGATGATGGTTGGATTCCAACCAAGTTTCACCTGGAACTTATCTGTCTAAATAAATTTCTTATTATTTAGAATCTAGAATCTATGTTGATACCATGAGATTTGGAATCTACTTTATCGCAAGTTCCAAGGTCATCCAAATGCCGGCCAATTTCTTTTTCATCTTTAGTTAAGCCTAATTTGTCGAATTTTTTTCCTAATTTTGACAAGAAACAAGGACTAAAGTCGCCTAGTTTTCTAGACTTTTTAAGTGTGCCACAACCAAACAAGGACTCGGTGACTATTTATAGTTGTTGATAATTCATAGCTTTGCCTTGGCTTTAGCACAAATCAATTTAGGTTTAAGTAGCAAAAAGTATTTGTAAACAAGGGGAAGCCTTAGACCACAAAAAAGGGTAAACAGTTCCTTGTTCCATTTAGAACGAGAAATTTACTCGTTGGAACAGATTCCTCCATTTTCTAGAATATAGAACTTACCATGCATACTCTATAACCTGAAATTAGACCAAGTCTCAATTTTACCCCAAAATTATGCTCTCCCCTTGTGTTGACACCATTGAGATAAACTTTAAGATTTAAGTATGCCCGGTCCTGCTACCTTCGAAGCAAAACGCACGCAGAGAACAGCAATGGACGGAGTCAATATGAAATGTGACGGTCGAAGGCCAACCACAAATTTTTTTTGAGGAAGCCGATAAACTTCCTTTCCTCAACATGTTTCAATTTCTGATTCAATATTTCCTTTCTCCATCTTTTGTTGACTTGTATGTTTCCTTATTGGTAGCTCTAATTGACAAACAAAATCATAAGAGGGTCCATAGAATTAATTTACTTAAATATGAAGGAAGAAAATATAAATTAGATACTGAAATATAAATAATTACAAGTAGAAAAATATAATCACTTACTAAAAAGATATTGTTAATTTCATCATATAGATCTATTAAATTTCAAAGGTAAAAAAAACACTTGAAACCTTGGTTTTTCAAACAGCTTCTCATTCCTTTCGCTAAAATCAAATTGCTCTAAAAGGACTCTCCGATGAGCTAAAATTTGACAACAATGAATTATGCTTCTCAAATTTATAGATATAAGCTAAAATTCAACGACAATGAATACCTCTTACTTCTTTGTAATCAAAGAAGCAAAGAGTAACGAACCTTTCTACACAAACTTATTCGATTACAAAATCCTACAATAATCGGAACTTCAAATTATATAAGACAATCTTTTCCTCTCTTTTTTAAAGTTATTATGTTTTCTATTTGGGAACAATATTCACGTAATCTTTTTCTTTTACCGGAGGATAATATCTATTATTTAAAAGGTTACAACCGATTGCTTCATATATTTCTTATTGTTTGAATATCATCGCTTTTATTTATTTCTTTAAATAAGACTAAGAAAATTTCCATCGAGTCTCCTTGCTTAAGCAAATAATTATTTTTATGAAGGAGGATACCAGCATGTGGACGCTGGGATCAATTATCACGCCTTGCCTTCTCCATGAAATGAGACTGCCCCGAGAACATGTGCTGCAACAATCGCACTTTGGATCCGCTTCTCTATGAAATGAAACTACTCGAGAAGCGTGTACCCGGTAAGATTGATTAGTGATGATACAATTCAAGAAGATGTACTGCAACAATTGCACTTTGGATCTGCTTCTCCGATCATGCTTGAACAGATCATTATCGTTGACAATCTTGCAAGAAAAGATAAGAGTCGTCAACAGAACAAAGAAATCTCCATAAATATAATCGAGAAAACAGATATAATTGGATTTGCTTCGGAAAATTACTCATAGTCCAATATACTTCCATAAGTTCGCTAAAAGATTTCATGCTTTTAAAAAATGGATGCATTGTTCTTGTTCTGGTGCTAGCAAGCCTCGTTGCCATGCGTGCTAGTCAATTTAGATCGCCAAAATTCGATTTTTTGCGCACAAGATGATTCGTTTATACCGTGGACGAAAAAAATACAGTGTCTGGTCAATGATGTCGGTCCGAAAACGCAACAGACAATTGGCGTTGCAGAAACTGGAAAAGCCGTGGCTCTCGCGGAGTAATTTATCCATTAAATAACATCGTTTTTGGTAATAATCTATATAATTCTTAAATGCTTGCCCAATTTTCTATTTAATCACCATCTCCAAGGATCATATCTTCCTTTCCTAATGCGGTAGACCACCGGCCTTCTCTGCACCTACCTTGAATCGATTATAAATAATAGTCTCTTTTTTTCCTAAATAATTTGCTAATCATCCCATCTTGGTCCATGCATTGCGCTTAACCGATCAATATCATTCAACCGCTTTAATATCCTATCTGATTGCAAACTCACGTTATTAAAATTCGATAACCTTTTTTTTTAGGAAAATAAAGAAAAATAAAAAGGAAGGGAAGCACGCTTGCTTATTTGACGTATGTCGAAAGTTAAAAAAGTCTGTAAATCACAATCATTAGAAACGCAAGCCGAATAATTAGGGAAAGTATCTTCGCCGAACAATTAGGAAAGTAAAGATCCCTGATGTAGAGGACAAATTGTATTCGGCTTGGAATTTTTCGGATCAGTTTAACGAGATTCTATTATATTTATTGAATTCAATATCACCCCGTATTCCCTTTCTATCGAAAAAATAAAGATAAACAAGAAATTAGTGGACCTCACGGTGAAGTAACTTATATTCTAAATCAGTTTAGGTCATGTTTGAATGACAATGTAGGCATCAACGTAGGCTCAATTTCTCCTGAAAAGGACGTGTGCTTATCGATTACCATTTGGCTCCTATGCTCAGCTATTTAAATGAGGAAACCCATTTTGATAGGTTATTTAGAATCGTGAACTATTACATATGTGGCGTGAGATTTTGTGGGATGCCAATTATTGTTTAATTTTTAAATATTTTATTGCTTTCCGTCACGCTTGGTTTGGTCTCTTCATCTAGTGCCAAGGATTATTGACGTATTTAATTGGAGAGGTAAATGAAATTTAGAAAGATTCAAACTCAAGATTTCTTACTCTGATATCATATGAGATTTTATGAAAATGTAAGACTACTATAGACTATTTTAAAAGCTTTAAATATTAGACAAATGCATGATTTAACATATAAATATTCTATTATGAAATTAAAATAAGAAGCAAGGCAAAAGCTCGGATGAGTTAGCCAGATAAATAAAATTATTTGTACTTGATGGAGGGGGACCATCTCGTCGTGTTTCATACTTAGTCATCCGTTAGATATTCATTAACGCGATTCTAGATTCTATCTCATTGGGTTCCTAGTTTCCAAATTCCAAAGTTCGTGTTGCAACGACAGTTTTGCTTTTCCGATGCTGAATCTTTATGTAAGGTTTTTTTTTTTTTTTTTTTTTTTTATGACTCGGAACATCTATACAGGCCGGCAGCCGGCGACATAAACCCCATCTATACAGCCGGCAGCCGGCGACATAAACCCAGGACGACGCTAGTGCGGGGACCCACCTCCCACAGCGCCACACTTAAGTCACGCAAATGCGACCATGGTGAAATCTTTATGTAAGGTTTTAGCAACAGAACTTGAAGAAAAGAGTATGATTAAGAACTTCCAAATATTCGTTTACAATCGACAGATCATGTGAGTGTTGTATATTCAAGGCTCATTTTTTGTTTGAAAAATTATCCTTACACATTCCTGATTGAACGAATGACTTGGGTGTCTAGAGTTAACTTTGGAACCTGATTTTTGCACATATCAACCAGCTAATATGAATGTGTGAATTATCTTTTTGTTGAAATTTAATCAAATAGACCCAGAGAAGAAGACACACGAGAATTGTTGTTGTAACTCTCATTACTTTATTCATCAGAACATAAGCCTATTAAATAGGGAGAACATCTAAACCACCTAGCAAAAAAAAAAAAAAGAAGCTACAGAATAGCAACAAGAAAGACCCACTAACATACCCCACTAACTAGAACATGTGCAAAAATAAACTCCTAAAAACAAGTCACTTCCTATTGACTAGGACTCCACTATTACATTATTGAAGACACCCAAAAACTAAAAGCACGTAAAAATTGAAAGTTAAATACTTCAACACCCTCCCTTAAATTGATGTTGCAGACAATCAGTTTAAAGGAATAAAACGGGCCCTCCCTTAATCTGGAGCATCCAACGAAGAAACACCAAGAAGCTTTCTCAGCTTCTGAAATATAGACAATTTGAGAGGCTTGTTGAATAAATCAGCAAGTTGATCTTCACTTCTACAAAAAACAAGATCTATCACTTTATCTTTTGTGAGATCCCTCAAGAAAGGGCACGTCACATCTATGTGTTTGCTCCTTCAATGTAGAACCGGATTCTTTGAAAGTTTGAAGGCTGAGTTTTTGTCACAATAGATTGTTGTTGCTTCTTGTTGTTTAAATTGAAGTTCTCCAAAAATCTTCCTTAACCAAATAGCTTAACAAGCACTTGAGGTGACAGCTAGTTGAAAGAGTAACAATTTGCTGTTTCCTTGAAGACCATGAGACAACCCTTGAACCAAGCATAAACACATAGCCATAAGTGCTTTTTCGATCATCCATATTTCTAGTAAAATCACTGTCGATGAAGCCAAACAAATCTGACTATTCTCCTTTTTTTTGTAAGGCAGCCCACAAGTTGCAATCCCTTGCAAGTAGTGGAGAATTCTCTTTGCAGCTTGCAAGTGTATTTCTACTCGGTGTTCCGTATACCTACTTATGAGGCTCACACCATGCATAATATCTAGCCTCGATGTTGTCACATACATTAGACTTCCAACAATTTGCTTGTAAAGCGTGTCAAAATCTTTCAATAGCTTCAATCCAACCTCAATTGGTGTAGTCACAAAGTTGCAATTCTTCATATGAAATCTATCTAAAATCTCTTGAGCATCTCCTTTGGGAAATAAAGATTCCAGCTATAGATTGAATTACTTCTTTGCCCAAAAATAATGCATCAATCCAAGATTGCTCATCTCAAATTCATCCATCATAGACTTCTTAAATGTGTCAATCAAGACACTAGTATTCCCTTTGAAGATAACCACATACAAACATACCAGAAGAAACTTTTCCATCATCACCAACTTTAATAAATACTGTATGCTCATATAAACATTTTCTAAATCCTTCCTTCAAAAAATAAGGCATCAACATGACTATGCCAAGCTCGAGGAGCTTGTTTTAACTCATATAGTGCCTTTTTTTCAATCTATATACTTTATGCTCGCTACTATGTTTCACATAACCAAAAGATTGATCAACAAATACCTTTTCTTCGAGGTCACCATGCCAGAATGTTGACTTCACATCCAAATAAAAGATAGGCCATGAATTTAGCACTGCTAATGCAATCACCAATCTGATTATGTCAACTTTTGCCATGAGAGCAAATACCTCTTTGTAATCCACTCCAAATTCTTGCTTGTGACCTTTTGTAACCAAGCACACCTTGTACTTGTTGACTTTGCCATATTTATTCAACTTTGTCTTGTACACTCACTTGACCCCGATTGATTTGTGTCCTCTTGGAAGATATGTTGATTCCTAAGTATTATTCTTCTCAATGGCTGTGATTTCTACATCCATAGCAATTCTCCAATTTTCTTTATGTATAGCTTCATCATAGGTTGTAGGATCACAATATGAAAACAAAACAAAATAGGTAAGTGGATCTTCGCATTGGTCAACCCCTGTTACTTCATAATCACTCATCCAAGCGGGTGTCACAACCTACCCTTCGAGGGAGGGAATAGGCTTAAGGGTATTGCCTAAAAATGGATCTATAACTCATGATTTAGACGCAGGCTCTCCCAAGTCTATGCCTCGCGCGACCTTGAACTTAGGATCTCCAACTCTAATATATGAGATTTTATGGTACTACTGCAAAAGTTTAAGCCATTAAATGAAAGCGTGATTTATTACTTAAATATTTCAATATAATAGATGAGAAAATCCATTTTGAGTCATGTGTCGATTCCGAGACAAGCCTGGAACAAGTGAACCAAATATAGAAAATTATCTATATTTGACAGTATGGGAAAAATTGATTATATTTCATGCTTAGTCATCCGCTAGATATTCATTTTAATACAACTCTATCTCCTCGATACCAATTCAAAAAAATTCACATTGCCGCATCATTCTGCTTTTCCAGTGCAGAATTCTTATATGAGATTTTAGCAATAGATCCTGAAGAAATAACTAGATTGTTAAACACTTTCACATATTTGTTTACATTCAACAAATCATGTGAGTCTTAAATATTTGAGGCTTATTTCTTCTGTGAAAATATGCTTGCACATTGACCGCGAAACAATTGACCGGTCCGTTTAAAGTAAACTTTATAACCCAATTCTTTCACATGCGAGAATATGTAAACTTTTTTTTACACCACTAATTGATGTAATAAAACCAAAACCAAAAAAAAAAAACTTATTTAACAAGTGTCCATTATCCACGGCACTTATTTGGCAGCCACTGATATTTTACAATTTGCAATGAATTATATTTCCGGTGCTATGTACCGTCAATACTTTTGAAATTAAACTATTTCATCTTAACAAGATCTCCAAGAACTTGAGCACGATCCAAACCGTATCATCTTAAGTACTGTTTAAGCAGGCTAAACAAGAAAGTGTCGAATTCTAGAACACTTATAGCTTGTAACACAAAAAAAAAATATATTAGCTATTTTATTTACTTAACTAGTATATGTTGGAAATTAATCCAGAGAAAGCAAACTGTTGTAATCAAAACACCAATGTAAAGAAGATGATAATAACTTTATAATATCGTTCCTTTTACAAATCTTGGAGAAGAAGAAAATAAGTTATAACATAAAATTGGAGGTAAGGTACGAATATCCGAATCTCCTTAAGGCGATTAGTTCCTGCCAATGGTGCTCCGTAGATTCATGAACTATACATCTCAAGATACAACGCCTCAAACATGTTTGGATTAGCACTATGCAAACAGGACTCAGTCGAATCATTCAATTGAACCAACACACTCAAAAAAAATCAGAAAGTAGAAAAGTATATCAAAGCCTTTTTGGAATCGAGTTAGAAAAATCAAAACTCAATCAAAAGCATTGAAGCTCTATACTCCCATCTATTTATAAAGATTTTTTTTTTTTTAGTTCATGTACTGAAGAGATACATGAATTAAATAGACGCATGTATCCACGAAATTCATGAATCCAAAGACACATGAATTCAAGAGATTCGTGAATTCAATAAATACATGAACTAAAAAATACATGAATCTAGGAAATTTGTGAATTCAATAGATACGTGAACAGAAAAAGACGTATCTTAATTTATTGGCTTTCGTTGATCCATTAACTATAACTACAACAATCCCCTACATTAATGGATCAACAAAACATTTTTGACTCAAAGGAATCTGAACATGCCTGTTGAAATATACCGCATCAAGATAGGTAGCTTTCGCTTTGAACCTTCTTTAGTGAAAGCTTATCAGACTTGCTTAACTAGTCAATGGACTAAGCCTTAAATCGCTAGTTGTTTGTGTAAGCCTAAACAATAAACTTCACATGGAATATTTCCAATTCAAGATTGGTTCTCAGTTGTGTTCGTTCTTTTGACCCCAAATCTCTTGGGATTCATGTGTGCTTTAGAAAATCTAACCATTAAAGATTTTCATAAAGTCGGCCAGCTCCACGCATATAGGTGCATTCCTATTAAAGATATCCTACCATATCTTACTTGGATGTTACATTCCAAGTTATAGAAATCATTAAACGCATAGCATATCCTTAATAACGCTATAGGAAAGCACTGTCGCATCATAGGAGTGGGAGGCAGTGCTTACACTAGAGTTTTCAAAATTTGCGTTATCCTATTGAACCTAGACCATGGGATCTCTAATCGCATAGGTTAGGTTTCCACCCTGGAATCTCTTTATTGGGTTAAGGCTCTTAAACCCATTTCCCTCAATGCGTAGTTTATCTACTCTCTTAACACACCTTTTGTCAGTGGATCCGTAATATTTTCCTTTGACTTTACAAAGTTTAAAGAAATGATTCCATTTCAAAGCAACTGCCTTACGGTATTGTGTCTACGACGAATATGTCTAGACTTACCGTTATAAATCACATTATGCGCTACTATTTTGAGCATAATCGATGAATAAACAATCTACCGTTTTAGGTCGCAACCAAGTTTGTTTAGGAGGAGGAATTGCCACCTTGGCAAAGCACCCCCACACTTTTAGAAAATTGTAGGATGGCAACTTTCCATTCCATAACTCATATGAAGTTTTACCTGTCTTTTTATGGGATATTTTATTAAGAATATAATTTGCACTTAAAACTGCTTCCCCCCACAAGTTCTAAGGTAAACCTAAACTCAAAAGCATGGTGTTAGCCATCTCTTTTAGTTTCTTGTTCAATCGTTCAACAACTCCATTTTATTGTGAAGTATAAGGTGCAGTCGTTTGGAGAATTATTCGAAAACTAGCACAAAATTCTTTGAAATTAATTGAACTGTATTCTCCTACTCTATCAAACCTAAGCACTTTGATTCATTTATCAAGTTGGTTTTCAACTTCATTTTATACTTAACAAACATGCTCATAGTCTCATCTTTGCTAGTTAGTAAAAAAACATAGCAAAATCTAGTACAGTCATCCACAAATGTGATGAAGTACTTCTTTTCACCTCTACTTTCTACAAACTTTAAATCCCATAGATCACTATGGGATTAATTGTAGAGGTTCACTTATTCTTTCAATGGACTTGAAAGGTTTCTTGTCAAACTTGGCTTCAACACAAGTCTCATATATGTAACGGGCATCCAACTCAAATCTTGGAATTAACTCCATTTATAAACTTTTAGGTTCATTTACAATGATATGACGTTTATATTTAAAAAAAAAAATGTATATGATATGATGTGAATATATCCGACTTAAATACTGTGATTCATCAAACAATGGATAAGATATAGAAAAATCTTAATATTTCATATCATATCCTATCTAGTTCTATCCTAGTTAGAAATCCGGACGACCAAACATAATCTAATTAAATTGACTTCACATTACAGTTGATAACATAAGCGTCAATATAGGCTCATTTTCTTTGAAAGAGGTGGTGTGCCCATTTATTCCCACGAGGCTCCTTTTTTTTTGGTTAGTCATTATTATTATTATTATTCAATGACGAGAAAAACCATTTTGATAGATTAATATCGAATCACGAAAATATCACATATGTGAATCCATGTAAAAAGTGGGGCAAAGCTCGAGGGAGCGAACCGAATGCAAAATGAACCATTCATAATAAAGGTGAGAAAAATCGATCATGTTTTCATGTTTCGCCTATCTGTTTAGATATACAATAATGCAAATCCATCACGTTGTTTCTACTATCCTATCAATTCAAAAATTCATATTGCATTGTCAGTTTGCTATTCCAACGTTGAATTTTAACATGAGATTTTGGGACAAGCGTAGTTTGAAGGCTTCGTGCTCTAAATTTAGAAAAAATGCACGAAAAAGTAAAATAAATTATTGTGGTTTGCCGTCTGAGTTAGACGACAAACTGCATTCACCTGGAATTCCTTGAATCGTTCCGTCGTCCCCGCGCGAGATTCTATTACGTTATCGAATCGACCTCTCGTAGATGTCGACTCGGTTCTGAAGTGAATTTTATATTCCGAAAGCGATGGAAGTCGTCTCAGAAATTGTTATTATCAACGCATGCACGCGCATCTTCTTCTGCAATCGCGAAGATGCGGCTTGCCTTTGAACGGGCCGACGGAGCTTCCGGAGGAGCCGTAGTTGTCCCCCTCTATAATATTGCGGTTTGACAAGTCAAAGGTCAAAGAATTGAAAAAAAATAAAGAAGACTCTATCAACAAAAGAAAAGAAAAAGGGAATAGTTGACGTTTCGGTTATTTTAAGCGCTTGCGCCAGTCATTCATTCGCCTCATTGGAGTAGTTTTGGGACTTAGGCTCAAAATTCTAAATAATTGGAGATTTGTGCGGCGAAGTCTGATTTTTTAGTCATCGAGCTACGTGTGTATATAAAAATGATAGTTTAGGGTGTTGTAGAGCGATAGGATTTTACGGATCTTGATTTGAGTTTACGATTTGCCCGAAACAAAATTTTGAAGTTTTCCATGCTTGATGAACAGTGCATGTCCAGCAGCTTCAGGCTTATATTTTTTTGGTTTTCAGTTTGATTTTGGAATGGTCAAGTTGGAGTCCTTATAATATGTTGAAAGAGCTTTCTATCGATTGCAAGAATGTTTGAAACGAGGTTTGGTGGAGAGAGTCATGACATGACCAAATTTTGCGCTCAAGCTTCGCATTGCTAATGACTTGAATAATCATTTTGGATATGCGATTTATTAGCGGGTGAGAGTTATTTTGTTAGTGTTTAAACTTAGTTTAGCTAAGCCATAGTTGAAATGACATTTACTTGGTTTTGATGCTATTTCTCGCTTATATGATAGGAATGTGAGTTTATTGATTTGAGTGAGCCTTATTGTTTGGGTTGGGGCATATCTAGGTGAGTGATGTTATCTTTTCTATGTAATTATAAGCTCATGTCCCAAAAGAGATGAAGATTTGAGTATCACACGAGTAATTGAAGCATGTTTGTTGCATAAAAGTCTGGATCGAGCAATTATCACCTTTTAATATATGAGAATGGTTTTAAAGGTATTGTGAAATAATATATCACTATGCAAATTGGTTTATGGAATGAGTTCTAAGATGATTATTATTCCCACATGGCTCCTTTTTTTGGTTATTCATCATTATTATTAGGAAAAATTCTAAATAAGGACCCGAAGTGGACCAATTTTCTCAAATAATGACTCGAAATGAACTTTGTGTTAAATAAAGACTTAAAATTAACCTATTGTCTCAAATAAGGATCCGAAGTGGTTGAATCAATTCCAAATAAGGATCTGAGCTTACTGGTCAACCAAACATTCGCCCGCTATCAAGCATATGACATTTATGACGATTGGAATTTGGGCAATTTTGTCCAAAAAAAAAAATCTATGAAAAATTAACAAATCCTAAAACAAAAACAAAAAAAAACCCTAAGTTTTCTATGGTCTCCCCGTTCCTTGTACCCATCCCCTTTAATCAAAGACCGAAGTTCTCCCAATTCCTTGTACCCATCATTCGCAAAGTCAAAAACTCAAATTCTCCGCCGGTTGAGGCACAAATACAAAAACAAGAAGAAAACCATATGCTTATTTCTTTGTTTGCGGAGACCCAGATTCTCTACTGGTCGAGCAAGGCGAGGAGCGACGAGAATTGAGTCACAACAATGACCAGGCAACGATTTGGTTGAGGAGTGGTGGGGTAGAAGAAAGAAGAAAATGTAAACATCTACATGAATAACCTAAACTTAATTAATTTAGAATTTTCCCTTTTTTTCCAATGACAAATTTTTGACAAAATTGCCCATATTTTAATCACCAGAAAATGTCTGCCGGCGAGCTAAGGTTTTTAATAGAGATTAACTTGATCACGTCGGGTCTTTATTTGATACAAAATTCACTTCGGGTTCTTATTTGAAACAATGAGTCCACTTCAAGTCATTATTTAGAATTTTTCCTTATTATTATTATTATTATTATTATTATTATTCAATGACAAGAAAACCCATTTTGATATATTTATATGGAATCACGAAAATATCACATATGTGAATTCATGTAAGAGGTGGGGCAAAGCTCGAAGGAGTGGACGGCAAAGCTCGAAGGAGTGGACCGAATGCAAAATAAACCATTCCTAATAATGGTGAGAAAAATTGATCATATTTTCATGTTTCACCCATCTGCTTGGATATACAACAATGCAAATCTATCATGTTGTTTCTACTATCCTATCAATTCAAAAATTCACATTGCATTGTCAGTTTGCTATTCCAACGTTAAATATTAACATGAGATTTTCAGACAAGGGTTGTCCGAAGGTTTCGTGCTCTAAATTTAGAAAAAAAAAAAAAAAAAAAAAGGTAAGAAAAGGTAAAATAAATTATTGTGGTTTGCCGTATGAGGAAGACGACAAACTGCATTCTCCTAGAATTCCTCGAATCGCTCCGTCGTCTCCCTTGCGAGATTCTATTACATTATCGAATCGACCTCCCGTAGATGTCGACTCGGTTCTGAAGTGTATTTTATATTCCGAAAGCGATGGAAGTCGTCTCGGAAAGTGACATTATCGTCTTCTGCAATCGCGAAGATGCGGCTTGCCTACGCACTCGCCGACGTAGCTTCCGGAGGAGCCGGAGATTGTCCCCCTCTATAATATTGCGGTTTGACAAGTCAAAGGTCAAAGAATTGATAAAAAAAAAAACATAGAAAAAAGAAAGAAGACTCCATCAACAAAAGAAAGAAAAAGGGAACATTGCAAGCTTACGTTCTTTTAAGTACTTGCGCCGCTCTTCGGCCCAATCGGAGTAGTTTAAAAGAACTACTATTGTTGATAAATAAATAAATAAGAGAAAAAGAGTGATCGGAGCTTGCGATCATAAAATAACCGGTATGCCTATCTTATTAGGGAATGGGAATAATCACGAAGTAGCTCCATATGCCTTTCTCATTAGGGAATGGGAATAATCATGAAGTTTCTCCATATGCTGGTGACAGAAGTGGCCGGCCGTCATGCGTGCATCTTGCAGGCATGCAAATATTTTACAAAGCCGGGCTCACTTTCTGGACTAACTGGGAATTTTTCCTTATGATTTGGATTTGATGCAAAAATTCAAATTGGTCGACGTCATTTTTGAGAAATACATTAGCAAATCAATGAATTTGGATTGGGTCATATGCAGCTGATTATTGCTCCCAAAACCGTTGATCGAGCAAAAGCCGTCTACAGCGCAACGGTTAAATTGGCGTCACAGAAACTAGAAAGGATATAAGATCTCGTCGACCAATTTATCCATCAAATCAAATGCTTTTTGGTCTTACTCTATTTAATAATTCATAAATGCTTGCCAAATTTTGCTAACTAATCACAGTTTTTCCGAGGAATATTGCTTCCTTTGGTCCGCCTGCCATCATTCATTCATTAGAGTGGCGTCTCAAGATAAAATATATATGTTTGTAAATTAATATCAAAAATTAATTTTTTTTCTATTTCTCTTCTTAGGAGACACATTAAAATAGGGATATCAATTCTTGTACGAACCATGAAAAGTTCTTTTTAGTTTCCTTTTCTATGGATAGTTGCTACGAGAAAATTCTGCATGTTGAAAGGAGAAATTACACACCAGTGATTTGCTGGTCTCAGAACTTGTTCTCCACCACCTACCTCAAATCGATTATAAATATCATCTTTTTGTCCTAATTAAGTTGCTAACTGATCCATGGTTCGACCCAATTTGGTCCATGCATCAGGCTCCAACCCGCCAATAACATTCAATCACCTAGACATCATATTTGATTAAAATTGCACGTCACTAAATTGAGTAACTTTTTTTCACAATAAAAAAGGGCATGTAATTATTAAAGTAAGATGTTGGAGGTTAGTCCGAATGTGACGGTTGAAATTGGCCATTGCATCAAGAGACCAACTTAAGGAACTAAAACTGTAAAACATCGAGATGCTAGGTGGTATTGATACCTTTCGACATTTCTTGTCCGCGAATTATTCTATAAATGCGATCTTCAATCCCAACAATTCATATAGGTTATAAACCTTTATGATAAAGGTCAAAGAGTGATCATACGAAAAACCCTCTGTTCGTAGTCCCTACCCGACATTTCTTCGACAGCGAAAAAAGAAAAGGGGAGGGGAGCTCACTTTTAGACTCGCACTCAAGGTTGGAGAGTCTGCGAATCATAATCATTAAAGTTGGGAAACTTTCATGTAAATTTAGGGAAAGTATCTTGCATATCATTAAAGTTGGGAAACTTTCATGTAAATTTAGGGAAAGTATCTTGCATATCAATGATATCACGTAACATGTTCCATAGATATAAAAGCTTATGACAAGTGGTTAGATTGGTAATATCACACCATGATAAAACTTGATATTAATTGGAAATTAATTTATAAATAATTTATGGCCAAATATGTATTTTGTCATCTAATCATCGCTCCCATATATCGTGCCGGTAACTATGGTTGCTAGGAGTGAGCAGCTGTACATGTTCCATTTGGAATCTAAAACTTATTCATTAGAGCAAGTTCCTTATTTTTGTGAACCTAGAGCCTACCCTACATACCTTAAAACCTAGAACCAACTTGTCATAGGTTCCAGGATTGGTTTTAGAGTTTACCCAAGTTCTACTTGTATTATTAATTGAACGATTGCAATAAATTATTATCTTTAATGACCATCATTTCTTGCTAATCCGCCAACCACAACTTATTTTTAGACATGTGAAGAATAAACTCTCGGTCATAAAATGGAAGCTCAAACTAGAATCCATATCATACACTCATATTGTGTAAAGACACAAACCAAGAAAACACAAAAACTTGTTATAGATTCAAATTCCACCTACCTAGAATCTAGAATAGGTTCTCCAATTTTTAGAAGCTGAAATCTATCCTACATATCTTGAAATTTGGTTCTATTGATCTAGTTTTTCGATTCTAGGTTCACCTTGAAATCATGGTCTAACCTAATTGTGACATCCTGAAAATTCAGTTCTGATTTCGATTGAATAAATTGGACCTTTCATCGATGCGACTATAGTGTTTTTCTCTAAGATAGCCACTCACAAGATAACTTACCTATCAGGTGAAGTCATTAAAAGATTTTAATGCAATAGACTTAAAGATTCGACCAAGAATTGACTACTCGATCGTGCTCATCTACTGAGGTCATTACGGCATAGATATAAGTTGATTAGAAATCAAAGATAGATTAGTTCGATAGAGATGTGTGGCTAAACGTGAATGATTCCACTAAATTACAAAATTCTCGTCGACCAGCACTAGACTGATTTTCCTATCATTTTGGTACCCTATGTTCGTATTTGAATCATCGATATTTTCACGATAATCGAGAGTCGCCAATGTGTCTAGTAGATTCATTGTGGCTCGAAAAAAAATCGACCACGGTTCGCTTGCACTAAAAATTTCCGAAAGCTACACGGTAGCTTTGATCACGCTAAAATCGCGCCAGATAGAAATTAACCGTGAATTTGAACCCGATTTCAGAAATTGAAAGTTTTTTCATGCCATGATCTATTTTAGGAATGTCAACTCATCCTCCAAAAAATTTTCAGAGATTCCGAGATTTTTATGGAAAAATTGTTTCGAACGTTGCGAAAATTAACAGAAATTAAGCGGGCCAAATTAAAGGAAATTTGGACTTCCAAGCCGAGCCTTTGAGTGTTGGGAACTTGCAAAAAATTGTTCAGGGTTTTTCTTCACCGAAATTGGACCTCAATTTGGGAAATTGAGTGAAGAAATTGGTCCTAAAATTGGGAAATTCGAAATTAGGCAAGGGCAGCATTATTTTGGCTTCAATTTGGATAAATTAGTGGATTTATTGGGCTAGAAAGTATTATGAGACATGGGATAAGATTGAAGATAATTGGGGGGACCAAGCGATTAATTTTTTGGATTAGTTCATTGACTTTGTCTTCTCTTCTTCAAAACTTCTTCCGCACGCCTCAAAACCCCCCTCCTTCGTGCGAGCATCACCCCCTCCACGGAAGTCTTCAACTTCTGCTTCATTTTCACTTCTTGCAGTCTCATCTTCTTTCTCTTCCACCGCCTACTCGCCTACCAAGATTTGTCGTCCCCTTCTCAAGTCAAATTTTCCCAGTTGAGTTCTTTTGTTGACCCCGCAGCCATTTGTCCACGAACCAACCTCCCTCAATCAACACTTCCACCCACCGAAGCCCTTGGTTGACCGAGCAGCTCCGCTTTGCTGCCACTTGGCCATTGAGCCAACAAACGGCGCCCCCTCCTCTTGCATCCAGCACCAACGATCGAGGGAGCTGCCTCTTCGTCCACGTCTTCTCCTTCGAACAGCAGCGTCCGTGTCTTCTCTCCTTCGCCGCACGAATCTAGTCAACTGAGGCTGCCGCCCCCACGTCCATGCGTCGTCAGCCCACGAAGCTAAATTCCCTAGCGGCTTTGCCTCTCACCCTACCCAATTCGCCACCTCCGTTTCCAGCAATGCGAAGCCCACGATCAGCCCAGAAAAGTCCAGCGAAGCCCATCTCCACAGTTGCTTCTGGTTCAGCCCAGCAGTTTCCTTTGTTGTTTGGCCCAACAGCCCAAGTGATTTCAGCTCAGCCCAGCTTCAATTCCAGCTCACTTGAAGCCCAAGAAGCAAGCCCAAGCCCAAGCCCAAGTCTAAGCCTAGAATTTTCTGTGGGCTTGCAAGGCTTGTAGGCCCGGCCCGAGTATTCGTCGACGTCACCGAAAATTTTTGGATTTCAGCCACCGTCGTGCTATTTCGGTTTTGCATTTAACAAGCGAGTTGAACTCACTAATCATTGCTTAGTTGGTTAATTATGCTTATGGATTGATTAGATTAAATTAAGCATGTTTAGATGGATAGATTAGATTAGATTAGTTAATTTAATTATCTGTCAATGCATATTAAGTGGTTAGTTAGTGTAATTAGCAAATAAATAAACTCTAGTATTTATTGAACGAGTCTCGAAAATTTTTTGGGTCTGTCTCGGCTTCCAATTAGGCTATAACGAGCCTAAGTTAGATTTATTGCATTTATTTATTTATTTCCGTAATTATTTAATTATTTATTTATTTTTCGGAAATTCAACCGAGATGGTCGGTGGCCTAATTTCGTGCGATTGTAGTGATACTTTTCTGTTTATTTAGGCCCTGCATGTTTTCACTTCGAAAAATGTTTATAAACGAAATTTGTGTTTTTTTTCTTAACAAAAAAAATGTAAACGCGTTTGTTCGCGTTTTTGTTCTTTTTTTTTTTTCGTTCCTGGAACAAAATTGAAACAAAAAATAGAAACAAAAAAAAACTTGTTTCTGTTCTCCGAAACACTTCTCGGATTGTTAAAAAGAACAAAAATAAAAGAACAAAACCGGAACACTTCGGAGGAGCGTTCGTTCGTGCCCGAAGCTTTCATTCGTGCTCTCGGCGTCTCACCCTTCTCTCCGGCGCCTCCCACTCCGGCTGACTCTCCGGCGACTCTCCGGTGCCTCCCCACTCGACTGCTCTCCGACGCCGACTGGTGGTGCTCCTTCACCGGCTGAAGCTTCCAAATCCAGGTAAGTTTCTGCTGCTCCTCCATCTCCGTTCGAAGAGGGCTTCGGTGAGAGCCACCTTCGCCGACAGCCAGGACGATTGCTTCAGCGGCAGCTCGCTCGAGCCTCAAGCGAGCGTCGCTCGCCCACATCTGCGGCAGATCTGGGCAACGGCTGCTCACTGGAGCTGCTCTGCCAAGCTCGAGCTGCTGTGGTCGCTCGGCAGAGCAGCTCGGGTCGCTCGAGCGGCAGAGCAGCTCGATTTGTTCAACTTATTTGTGAGTTCCTGATTTGTTACTGTTTGTGGATTTATTTGGTCGATTTGTTCAACTTATTTGTGAGCAATTTGATTACGGACTGATATACACTTTCATATACCCTGTCAAATAGAGCTCAACTATGAGACCAGACTAATCCTTAAAATTGCTTGTGCAGAGGATTGTAAAAAGCAGGCAAAAAAATCCTTGCTTCGGCTTAAATTGGTGAAAAGCATTTGGAATTAGTAATTCCAGCTTATGATGTCTATCACGAGAGAGAGATGGAGGGAGAGGGATGGAGGGAGACTCGTGGTGCATAGAGAGAGAGAGAGGGAGAGAGAGAGAGAGAGAGAGAGAGAGAGAGGGGGGGGGCATGGAGGGAGACTCGTGGTCCATAATTATATAAACAAAGTCCATTTTGATACGGGGCATGGATTTTTTTTTTTGGGGGGGAGACTATATAAACAAAGTCCATTTTGATGAGGGGCATGGATTTTGAAGGATATGCATGTGTAAGGAGAGAGAGGGAGGGAGACTCGTGGTCCATAATTATATAAACAAAGTCCATTTTGATGAGGGGCATGGATTTTGAAGGATATGCATGTGTAAGTATGTGCTTGCACTTGGGGCCATTGTGTGCTATAGCATCAAGAAGAAGAAAAGAAGCAATGAATATATGCTCTGATGAGTATAACTTACTCTTCTGAGAGATCTTAGGCAATGGTACTGCAGGTCTCTGCTTGATTTGGCTGATAAGTGTGTGCCTGAAATTTCTGTGTCATGTTGTTTTCATCTCCTCATAGCTAATTTGCTTATGCTTGTTTGTTTCTTCTGTTTTTTCCCCTTTATGACACAAACAAAAGGAAAAATACCTCCAGATGAGCCAGCAGTTCTTCCTCCATTGCCTTTAATTCCTAAAAGTGAAAGGCGCAGGTCCCTATATGGAACAGCTCAATCTCAATCATTCAAGAGGCCTGATTACAAGGGGGACTGGGACCGCGAGCGGGATAGAGATTTTGAACTCATGCCTCCTCCGGGAAGTCATAGAAGGGACTTTGCTGCCCCAGATGTTGATCAACCCATTGATCCAGATGAACCCACCTATTGTGTCTGTCATCAGGTCCTCAGTTTTTTCACCCTTCTGTAAAAATTTGAAGTTACTTTTAATTTGAAGTGCTACTACGCTATGTCGTGATGGCTTTTATAGCTTTGGTATTTAACCAATTGAATCGTTGTGACTGCTAGGTGTCATTTGGAGACATGATTGCCTGTGACAACGAAAATGTGAGACCTTCTTTATAAGACAATTCTTTTTCCTTGAAGTTTTACTTTCCTTTCCAGATATTTTTTACGTAGTGCATTTGGGAAGTATTATTGTGGTAGATACAATTAATAGAATGTGAGTTACTGTACTTGGCAAGTCTTGTGGTGTTGAAACCTGAAGTGGTGCAGCAGCATGTATATGTTTCTCCGAAAACATGCATGTACTCCTTATGACGCATTCAATGTCATTTGTCAAAACATTCAGCCAACAAAAATGTCACTCTTCAAAACGGTTTTTGGTTAGCAAGTGAATAAAAAAGGGCAAGTGAATAAAAAAGGTGAAGTGGCAAAAATTGCCATGAAAGGAAAAGTAGCTCTATTGCATACCACGCAATAAAACATTTATGTACTGTGTAAATATTTTATCTGTTGCAGAATGAGTAGCTGCCCTACCTTTGGGTGTTTCCTTAGTAGTTTCTCAGCAGTGACAGTTATAGCATTGTCAATGTTCCCCTTTTCAACTATTCTTTTTTATTGGTGGACACTCTTCTCTAATGTCCCAACTGTGATTGACAGTGCCAAGGAGGTGAATGGTTCCATTACTCGTGCGTTGGGCTGACACCAGAGACAAGATTCAAGGGGAAGTGGTATTGTCCAACCTGCAGGCAACTTCCACAGTGACAAAAATGGCATGCATACACTTACAGTACATGTGATGGTGGAGGCATGGAGGGATGATCGTTTGTTTTGCCTTGATTAGGTCATTCTAGAGTTTAAGATTATGCATCCGTCTCTTTCTTCCCAAAATAAAGAGAAGAAAGAACCCTTGAGCGGAAGAACAGTCGAATTTTGTAAAATGCTTGTTCTACTCCTCCTCCTTCCGTGGATGGGAATTTAGGAAGGACGGTTTATAGTTGGCAGTGTAATGGAATGGAAGAAACACCAACGAGTCCTGGAAGAACTTTGGCTGTCTTCTTATCCACCGTTACTTCATTCATGTTTTTTTTATCAAATTGGACTTTGCGTTCGATCATCATGTGTCTTCTGTTTTCTTCGGCTCAAGAATGATGGTCTTGTGTATTCAATTAATATTTATGATTGGCAAAAGTGGTAAAGCTCCATCATTAGCTCAGCAATATCGATCGGTTTCCAATGCAGGAATGCCCGGTCAATTACCAAAACGAAATCCACTTGGGTGTATCTTTCCAACGTTTACCCATTATCCTCATAAATGCTTAACCTCTCACTTTATTGATTAAAGGGCTATACACTCATCTTATGTTGTGTGTTATCAAATCAAGATTAACGACAATTCGTGACACCTCTCAAAATCTAGAGAAACTTGCAAAATTTCTTTGTTACGCAAGACATCTAAAGTTGAATTATGACTCATCCAAATCTAATGAAGTAGATATCAATAATTACTTTAAAGTTAGATCGAACTCATTTAGTAATCTAGACAATGATTTGGACCTTTCTTTCCAAAACGACGGTAATCTTAAATCCTATTTTTCACTTGGATCATCATCAATGTCCGAATCATGTGCAAAATTCTTCTTTTCCCCCCCCCTTTTGGCCAGAAGTCTTATCTAAAAGTCAATAGTATCTATTCCTCGCATATAATTTTTGTATAGAAGAATTTTTATGAGGCCAATCATGTTCTACCAAGTATGCCATATGATCATGTTCAAAATGTTTGTCTTCACTCACCATAGACAAAATAAAATTAATGAGCATTTCATGAAAATGACAATCCAATATCAAGTTTAAACTTTATTTTAAAAAAAGCATTTTTTAAAAAATTTTAAAACAGAATTTTTGTACAATTTACCAAACGTGTTTCTATTCTTTTTCTATTCTAGGAACAGAAATTGACTGCAGTTACCAAATGTGTTTCTATTCTTTTTTTATTTCAAGAACAGTTTTTTTTTACACTTACCAAACGTGTTCTTTTGTTCAAAAACTGTTCCCGGAACATAAACATTTTTTTTTTATTTCTGTTCCCTGGAACAATTTTTGAACAGAAACGTTACCAAACGCGCCCTTAATTGAGCGTTGATTTGTGAAAATTTGGTGAATTGGTGATTATGTGGAGAATTTTCCTAGAACTGAGAGATGTCGGTGTTTAATGGAAAAATGGACCCGAGAGGTTGTGAGTAGACCTAGAAAATCGCCGAAGTAGTTGCATTATTTGATCAGACAGTACAAGTGGGTCAGAATCGGCGTTGGCTCGATTGGTAGACCGCTATCAAGATAGATATCGCCAGACAGATTGTAAGTGTCAGATGTGTCAATAAGTGAAAGTTCGGTATTGCAAACCGAGATGACTTTTACAATCACTCGAGAGTCTTGAGTGGGAATGAAAGTATATCACGGTGGAACGTTTTGTCAAGCTTACCAAGGAATCAAAGGAGTAATGATTCCATTTGAGGTTGTGGTCGATAGGCTGACGAAGTCGGCTCACTTTATCGTGGTGCGGAAGGATCTTGATTTAAATAGGCATGCAGAAGTGTATGTTCTTCAGATAATTCGTCTACATGTAGTGCTAGTGACAGATCTATATCAAATCTAGAGCAGAAGTTTTCAATTTCAGCAGAACTTTCAAATGGTTTCTATTGAAGTTTGCATAGCAGAGTGTGCAGAGCGCCAGTGTGTTGTAACGAAGTCAAGAAAAGAAGTATCACAGGTCTAGAGTCAGTCAACAGTCAGTGATTGCAGTTGCTGTGATCAGTGCCAGAGTAAAGACCGCTCAGAACCACCATAAAAGTTGTATCATTGAGCATCAAAGGCCCTTAGAGTTCCAAGTTGGATATTACATCTTTCTAAATGTGTCACCAATAATGGATACCTTGTGCTTTGGCAATGAGGGAAAATTGAAACTAAGGTACGTAAGTCCCTTTGAGATTCTGAAAAGAATCGGGATCATAACGTATCGTCTTGCATTGCCGCCAAGATAGGCGCAAGTGCATGACGTCTTTCACGTGTCAAGGTTGAGGATGTATGAGTCTGATCTGACCCACATGCTAAATCTTGAAGAATTAGACGTGGACGATAGAGTATCGTACGTGGAAAACCTGATTCAGCTTGTGGATCAGAAAGGGCAGATTTTGTGTACCAAAAATGTCCCCTTGGTCAAATTGGTCTAACAACACCATGGGATTGAAGAAGTAACCAGAGAAAGGAAGATTCGATGAGACAACGATACCCCCACCTTTTTGTGTAAGGATTGGTAAAGGTTTAAATTTCAATGACGAAATTTTTATAAGATGGGAATAATTGTGACATCCTGAAAATTCAATTCTGATTTCGATTGGATAAGTTGGGTCTTTCATCGACGCGACTATAGTGTTTTTCTCAAAGATAGCTACTCACGAGATAACTAGCATATCATGTGAAGTCATTAAGAGATTTTAATACAATAGACTTGAGGATTCGACCAAGAATCAAATACTCGACCGTGCTCATCTACTGAGGTCATAAGTCAATTAGAAACCAAAGATAGATCGGTTCGATAGAGATGTGTGGCTAAACATGAGTGATTCCACTAAATTACAAAATTCTCATCGACGACACTAAACTGATTTTCTTATCGTTTTGGTACCCTATATCCGTATTTAAATCCTCGAGATTTTAACGACAATCGAGAGTCGCCAATGTGTCGAGTAGGTTCATTGTGGCTCGAAGAAAATCGACCACGGGTCATTTGCACTAAAAGTTTCTGAAAGCTACACAGTAGCCTAGGTCACGCTAAAATCAACCTTTCTTTTGCAGTTTTGCTGATTTTTTCGATAGATGATAATTGACCAACTCTTATGAAACTTCTAACCTCTAAATTTTGGCTCAGTGGTACTTTTGTTAGCCGCTTGTTCTCCTGGAGTGGGATGATCAATGTCTCTGTCTTTGTCCAGCTGGGAGAGCTTCTTACTGGAGACAACAGCTCGAGATCTGCTCAGAGCTGTGATTAGCCGATAAATACATGTCATTCAGTGAAATAGTGTTAACCGTCAGAGAGAATTCCTAGCCAGCATGTTCAATTACCTTTTGAAAAACTCAGAGCACAGGTAAACCCAACGTTGAAAACCATCCAAAATCCAATCAATGCCCCAACTGATATCCAGTAAAAGTGGTAACTATAATCTAGACCATACTGTTTGAGCACTTGTTGCCCCAGAGTGCCGTTAAGAGATGAAACCTGCAGAGGATCGTTAAGCCTGTTAAATACTAGACGCCACCATTGTCATGGGAAATCCATTCGTGTGAGATTGGTTTGTTCTTCAGGATGTCACCTTTTGCCACCTTGGAGCGAGAAACTCATTCACCGAAACACCTAATTCGGCATATGACACTGGAGAGAACCAGAATCCCCACCTCAACCAACCGGGTAAAGAAGCTGCAGAGAGACAAGGCTGCTAAGTTCCTATCACTTTGCTAAAGTCCGTATAATTAGAATTGATAAAATTAAACTTACGTTTCGGGATGGCGAAGCCACCAAATAAAAACAAAACAAATAAAGAGAATGGACCGCAAATTGCTGCAACAGGCGGATTTCGAACCACAGAAGCTATCAATCGGAACATTGATATCGATACTTGATGCAATAGGAAGAGCAGGAAGAATTGATTAAAGAACCTGACAGTCATGAAAAAGTGAGTGGCTAAAAGTCATATCATCTCTCTGATATATTGAATTTCGGAATTACCTTTGTGGTTCAGGACTATAATTAACTCCGTAATAGGTAATAGCTGTCCAAAGAAACGCATCAAGTAAAGAAAATGGGATTTTCAGTATGGCCGCTGGAATGGTATAAGCCCATGCAGGGTAGAAGAAATTATCTCGTTGATTGTAAAAGACACCAAGTCTAGAAACAGTCATTGCCAGTTCCGGAAGACCATTAACCATGAGCCGGATGAGAGCATAAAATAGGGAACCCATGAAAAGATCCGCATGCACCAAGTCGACTTTCATCCTTGTGCGCAAGAAGGCAGTCACTGTAATAACTGCAATAACCGCGAGCTGCAAAGAGTAACCACCAAATCAATGAATTTTGCGTGCATATCTTATTAACCATGTATTGTGACTGCACATTCTGAGTCCAACTGAGCAATTACCTGTGCTGATGTGAAGACATGAACAAACCAGTTGCGCTTCATGAGGAGCCATTCTCTTGAAAGGCACGCTTTGAACAACTCCCACTTTTTTAACGAGTAAATTTCGAAAGATAAAGCACTTCTGCGTAGCTCAGTTTTCTCAAAAGGCCTGGCGAGTTCCTCGTCCAGTGTCTTTCCCGTTAGATGCTCTTTAAACATTCGTGCAAACATGCTCGGAGATATGAAATTATAGGGCCGGTCTTTGTGATGCCAGTATCCTGCCTGGTCCTTTTCGGAAACCACCTGCCAAGAATTCCCAAAAACAGCATGCGTCAGTGCTATCCTTCCACAGTTCGAACAGTTCTTTATTAAGCAAGAGTGCATACTTCTTGGAGAAAGTCAGCAATGCCTTTTCTCAATGGGCACTTGAAACCACAGTGTTCAAAGAAGCTGAGAACATCCGTCCGAGGTCCATGGTACACTACATGCCCCTGTGCCATTAGAATTATGTCATCAAAGAGATCAAAAGTCTCCGGTGCTGGCTGAAGAAGCGAAACCAAAATTGTGGACTCTGTTATGTGCGCCAATTGCTGCAACCATGTTATGATCTGAAAGGTAGTGGAGCTGTCCAAGCCTGTTGATATCTCATCCATAAATAGAACTCTCGCTGGACCAATTATCATTTCCCCTGGAAAAGAGAACATCAAAATTGTAACCTAAATTTTACAGTGTGACATAGAAACTGTTCCTATAAGTTTCTCATCATTTGCGGCATGTTCACGTAAAACTAACCGGCCGTCAGCCTTCTCTTTTGACCACCAGAAATTCCTCTGTTCATCGCATCCCCAACAATTGTATCTGCGCAGATGTCGAGTCCAAGAACCTAAAAAGGCGTAAAATCGCAGCAATTTTAGCAAAAGTAGAATTGTCTGAAAAATAAACTTGGTAACTCCTTTTCCCATTGGAAACATTACCTTCAAAATGTAGTCTGTTTGAAGTGTTCTTTTCATTCCTCCTATAGAAATTGCCTGCTCATGTAGTCATAACGTCATCAGAAGCCAGTGTCGCCAGTCATTACTGTAATTAAAATATTGTAATGAATCCAACTTTGTGGAAAGATTAACCTTCATGTAAGTGTCTAAGCTTGGCTCTGGATTAATTCCTGCTTGCTTCTCCCTTTTGCTAACTTCTTTCAACATGTCTTCAATGAAAAGCAGACATAAAGAGCATCAGCAATGACCACCGCAACTAATAGTAACTTCAAGGTTGGAGAACAAACTGGTACCTGCCCTTCCTCCTATGCCCTGACATCGTGCAGAGAAGTCGAGCGTCTCCCTCACAGTCATCTCAGAAATATGTGTATCATATTGGCTTATATATGCTGAAGTCTTCTGAGGAGCAAACTCATTCAGCTTGTAGCCATTGTATGAAGTTTCACCCTTGACCTGCATCATACATCGTTGGTCAATTCCGCTGATCTTACACATATGCATGATTATTTGCATCCGAATATAGTTTAAGTATAGAAGCTATTCCTGTCAGCATGGAAAATCTACAACTGACAGAACAACAAAAAGGTAACACCTTGAGGAATTTCTCTGATTTGCCTGCTAATGCCTGTAATAAGGTGGTCTTTCCGCATTCTGGTGGACCTAACAAGAGCGTCATCCTGTAACAATTTCGAGAGAAAAGAATTACGCTGCATAGTAACGTCATATACGTCAACTTGTGACTCTAAAATAGTGCATACGCTAAGCTCTAATACTAACCTCGCAGGCTTAAGGACGCCACTAACGTTCTTGAGAATTCGTATCCTGTTCCCCTGATACTTGCAGCCAACCTTAGTTGTTGGAGCCTGCTTCAGAGAGAAAAAAAAAAGGCTCTTGGTTCCCACGTTTATGTCCTATGACTTTTACCAGAACGGTTTGCAATAGCTTGATAGAATAGAGAAGCAGTTGCGTGAGCTAATAAGTTGGTTACCAAATCAGCCAAGTAAAGATAACAAAAATCAAGTTAAAAAGAATCATATTAATTCATCGTAAAACTCCTAAGATTGTAAAGCGGGTGCAATTAGGATTGCGTTAGGTAACATTTCTGTTCTTGGAGTAATTTTTTTCAAAAGTAATCCTTTTATATTTTTATTCCCTGTAACAGTTTTTGAGTAAAACAACGTATTTGATAACTGTACAAAATTTCTATTTCTAGAAAAAAAAAAAAGAATAAGAATGTGTTTAATATGATCCATAGGTTCTTTTGTGATGTAGAATTTCTTTCAATTTTTTAATAATATTTTTGACTTTTTTTTCTTTTTTTTTTCTTCTTTTTTTCTTCTCTTCTTTTTCCTCCTCTAGCTCAGATGGCAATAGCAACCGGCTAGTAGTGGCGGGCAGCAAGTCTCCACTAACCAATTAGAAAAAGAAAAAACCAAAAAAGAAAAAAAAAAAAAGAAAATGACTTATTTCTAGAAATTGTTATTGAAAATAAAAAAAAACTACTTTTTTTATTTTTTATTTATATTCCAAATCTATTTCCTAACCACTTTTTTTATTATTAGGAATAGAAAAATTAATTGATGTTACCGAATAGATTTCTTCATTTTTCTATCCTAGGAAACAAAAGAACTGAAAAATTGAAATGTTGCCGAACCCTATATTTCTCGTGAGTTTCCTTAGGAATTTGTTTTCCAAAAATCAGTAATTAATTTTCTACATAAAGCAACAGTGCAACACGTATGTCGCACCCCATCCGTTTATGATAAGTGAAAGATTTGGAATTAGATGTTTTTAATGTATGCCCCAATTGAGACATGGATGATTTGAAACTGCCAATTTTCTAACAGGAGGATCCATTTGCATCACGTGGCCAGTTTGCTGTCCTTCTCTAATGTCCCGAAAGTAGGATTCTATGTTAGCCAAACATAGTATCTACAACAGATAACTTGTTCTTTGACTTCAATTGTGTCGTCCTCGACAAAACTTTAGGACCTGTAAAAAGCTTGGAGAAGGGGGAAGAAGATAGAGAAGAAAATCTCACGCAGAAAATGGCTTTAAGGGCGTTCCAAAGAGTTGGGACGGATTCCCCATGAACGGCTTTGCTGTCTGCTTCTATGCACAGATCCCGATATCTCACTTCCACGGTCGGTAATTCAAGACCCACCCTGAGAATTTAATATCATATTAGCTGCACTTTGGCATATGAAATAGTCGAAGTTGTCTGCCTTTTACTAGAACTGGAAGGTTTGGACAGGAATAAAGTATAAAATGCCTGCCTCTGCACTCGCTCCCGGAGCTTCTGGAGAAGCCGGAGATTGTCCTCTTCGACCGTCTTCAACAGGCCGTCCACGAACACCCGCCTCTCCGAGTCCCCAAGCTTCGCGACGTCCACCACCTCGCGGCCAAGCACTGCCGCCCTCAGCCGCTGGTACGTGGGCAGCCTCTCGATCGCTGCCCACTGCAGCTCCAGCTCGTCATCCTCCCGCCAGCAGCCCTCCTCGCCGAATGCCGACAGCGTCTGGTCCTCCGAACAAGCGACGCCCGTGAAGCTGCTTTGGGCAAGGCAGTGCAGCGATGAGGAGAAGCGCTGGCTTGGTCCTTGCTCCATCTGGGTGAGCTCGATCCGCATGGACGAGGCTGGCTCATCGCTTGTCATGAACGGCTGCGCCATTTCAATTAGTTTAGCTCTTTTTCGAGCAAATGAAAGCAAACGCTTTTCATATATAGTGAGAGGCGCATGCCGCATGAGCAAATCAAAATACAATCACTTTCCTAAATTCCAGCAAGGTGCCGGTTAGTGCATTAAGAAAACCCATTTTGATAAAATAATACCAAATCCCGAATTATTCATAATTAATGGTGAGAAAAATCGATCACGTTATCTATTTCACCTATTTGCTTAGATATACAATAATGCAACTCTATCAGGTTGTTCCTACTATCCTACCAATTCAAAAATTCACATAGCATTGTCAGTTTGCTTTTCCAACATTGAATTTTAACATGAGCTTTTAGCAATAGATTTGAAGAAATTACTAGATTACTAAACACTTTTGAATATTCATTTACATGGGACAAATCATGCGAGCATTATATATCTAACATAAATGCCATCTTCCATTGACAACAAAAAAAACCCTCTGTGAAGCACAATCCGCCTTGACAATTAGTGTCAAGGGACCAAACATGCCGAGAGTGTCGACAATGATGATGGTTGGATTCCAACCAAGTTTCACCTGGAACTTATCTGTCTAAATAAATTTCTTATTATTTAGAATCTAGAATCTATGTTGATACCATGAGATTTGGAATCTACTTTATCGCAAGTTCCAAGGTCATCCAAATGCCGGCCAATTTCTTTTTCATCTTTAGTTAAGCCTAATTTGTCGAATTTTTTTCCTAATTTTGACAAGAAACAAGGACTAAAGTCGCCTAGTTTTCTAGACTTTTAAGTGTGCCACAACCAAACAAGGACTCGGTGACTATTTATAGTTGTTGATAATTCATAGCTTTGCCTTGGCTTTAGCACAAATCAATTTAGGTTTAAGTAGCAAAAAGTATTTGTAAACAAGGGAAGCCTTAGACCACAAAAAAGGGTAAACAGTTCCTTGTTCCATTTAGAACGAGAAATTTACTCGTTGGAACAGATTCCTCCATTTTCTAGAATATAGAACTTACCATGCATACTCTATAACCTGAAATTAGACCAAGTCTCAATTTTACCCCAAAATTATGCTCTCCCCTTGTGTTGACACCATTGAGATAAACTTTAAGATTTAAGTATGCCCGGTCCTGCTACCTTCGAAGCAAAACGCACGCAGAGAACAGCAATGGACGGAGTCAATATGAAATGTGACGGTCGAAGGCCAACCACAAATTTTTTTTGAGGAAGCCGATAAACTTCCTTTCCTCAACATGTTTCAATTTCTGATTCAATATTTCCTTTCTCCATCTTTTGTTGACTTGTATGTTTCCTTATTGGTAGCTCTAATTGACAAACAAAATCATAAGAGGGTCCATAGAATTAATTTACTTAAATATGAAGGAAGAAAATATAAATTAGATACTGAAATATAAATAATTACAAGTAGAAAAATATAATCACTTACTAAAAAGATATTGTTAATTTCATCATATAGATCTATTAAATTTCAAAGGTAAAAAAAACACTTGAAACCTTGGTTTTTCAAACAGCTTCTCATTCCTTTCGCTAAAATCAAATTGCTCTAAAAGGACTCTCCGATGAGCTAAAATTTGACAACAATGAATTATGCTTCTCAAATTTATAGATATAAGCTAAAATTCAACGACAATGAATACCTCTTACTTCTTTGTAATCAAAGAAGCAAAGAGTAACGAACCTTTCTACACAAACTTATTCGATTACAAAACCTACAATAATCGGAACTTCAAATTATATAAGACAATCTTTTCCTCTCTTTTTAAAGTTATTATGTTTTCTATTTGGGAACAATATTCACGTAATCTTTTTCTTTTACCGGAGGATAATATCTATTATTTAAAAGGTTACAACCGATTGCTTCATATATTTCTTATTGTTTGAATATCATCGCTTTTATTTATTTCTTTAAATAAGACTAAGAAAATTTCCATCGAGTCTCCTTGCTTAAGCAAATAATTATTTTTATGAAGGAGGATACCAGCATGTGGACGCTGGGATCAATTATCACGCCTTGCCTTCTCCATGAAATGAGACTGCCCCGAGAACATGTGCTGCAACAATCGCACTTTGGATCCGCTTCTCTATGAAATGAAACTACTCGAGAAGCGTGTACCCGGTAAGATTGATTAGTGATGATACAATTCAAGAAGATGTACTGCAACAATTGCACTTTGGATCTGCTTCTCCGATCATGCTTGAACAGATCATTATCGTTGACAATCTTGCAAGAAAAGATAAGAGTCGTCAACAGAACAAAGAAATCTCCATAAATATAATCGAGAAAACAGATATAATTGGATTTGCTTCGGAAAATTACTCATAGTCCAATATACTTCCATAAGTTCGCTAAAAGATTTCATGCTTTTAAAAAATGGATGCATTGTTCTTGTTCTGGTGCTAGCAAGCCTCGTTGCCATGCGTGCTAGTCAATTTAGATCGCCAAAATTCGATTTTTTGCGCACAAGATGATTCGTTTATACCGTGGACGAAAAAAATACAGTGTCTGGTCAATGATGTCGGTCCGAAAACGCAACAGACAATTGGCGTTGCAGAAACTGGAAAAGCCGTGGCTCTCGCGGAGTAATTTATCCATTAAATAACATCGTTTTTGGTAATAATCTATATAATTCTTAAATGCTTGCCCAATTTTCTATTTAATCACCATCTCCAAGGATCATATCTTCCTTTCCTAATGCGGTAGACCACCGGCCTTCTCTGCACCTACCTTGAATCGATTATAAATAATAGTCTCTTTTTTCCTAAATAATTTGCTAATCATCCCATCTTGGTCCATGCATTGCGCTTAACCGATCAATATCATTCAACCGCTTTAATATCCTATCTGATTGCAAACTCACGTTATTAAAATTCGATAACCTTTTTTTTTTTTTAGGAAAATAAAGAAAAATAAAAAGGAAGGGAAGCACGCTTGCTTATTTGACGTATGTCGAAAGTTAAAAAAGTCTGTAAATCACAATCATTAGAAACGCAAGCCGAATAATTAGGGAAAGTATCTTCGCCGAACAATTAGGAAAGTAAAGATCCCTGATGTAGAGGACAAATTGTATTCGGCTTGGAATTTTTCGGATCAGTTTAACGAGATTCTATTATATTTATTGAATTCAATATCACCCCGTATTCCCTTTCTATCGAAAAAATAAAGATAAACAAGAAATTAGTGGACCTCACGGTGAAGTAACTTATATTCTAAATCAGTTTAGGTCATGTTTGAATGACAATGTAGGCATCAACGTAGGCTCAATTTCTCCTGAAAAGGACGTGTGCTTATCGATTACCATTTGGCTCCTATGCTCAGCTATTTAAATGAGGAAACCCATTTTGATAGGTTATTTAGAATCGTGAACTATTACATATGTGGCGTGAGATTTTGTGGGATGCCAATTATTGTTTAATTTTTAAATATTTTATTGCTTTCCGTCACGCTTGGTTTGGTCTCTTCATCTAGTGCCAAGGATTATTGACGTATTTAATTGGAGAGGTAAATGAAATTTAGAAAGATTCAAACTCAAGATTTCTTACTCTGATATCATATGAGATTTTATGAAAATGTAAGACTACTATAGACTATTTTAAAAGCTTTAAATATTAGACAAATGCATGATTTAACATATAAATATTCTATTATGAAATTAAAATAAGAAGCAAGGCAAAAGCTCGGATGAGTTAGCCAGATAAATAAAATTATTTGTACTTGATGGAGGGGGACCATCTGTCGTGTTTCATGCTTAGTCATCCGTTAGATATTCATTAACGCGATTCTAGATTCTATCTCATTGGGTTCCTAGTTTCCAAATTCCAAAGTTCGTGTTGCAACGACAGTTTGCTTTTCCGATGCTGAATCTTTATGTAAGGTTTTTTTTTTTTTTATGACTCTGGAACATCTATACAGCCGGCAGCCGGCGACATAAACCCCATCTATACAGCCGGCAGCCGGCGACATAAACCCAGGATGATGCTAGTGCGGGGACCCACCTCCCATGACGCCACACCTAAGTCACGCAAATGCGACCACGGTGAAATCTTTATGTAAGGTTTTAGCAACAGAACTTGAAGAAAAGAGTATGATTAAGAACTTCCACATATTTGTTTACAATCGACAAATCATGTGAGTGTTGTATATTCAAGGCTCATTTTTTGTTTGAAAAATTATCCTTACACATTCCTGATTGAACGAATGACTTGGGTGTCTAGAGTTAACTTTGGAACCTGATTTTTGCACATATCAACCAGCTAATATGAATGTGTGAATTATCTTTTTGTTGAAATTTAATCAAATAGACCCAGAGAAGAAGACACACAAGAGAATTGTTGTTGTAACTCTCATTACTTTATTCATCAGAACATAAGCCTATTAAATAGGTAGAACATCCAAACCACCTAGCAAAAAAAAAAAAAAAAAAAAAAAGCTACAAAAGACCCACTAACATACCCCACTAACTAGAACATGTGCAAAAATAAACTCCTAAAAACAAGTCACTTCCTATTGAATAGGACTCCACTATTACATTATTGAAGACACCCAAAAACTAAAAGCATGTAAAAATTGAAAGTTAAATACTTCAACACCCTCCCTTAAACTGATGTTGCAGACAATCAGTTTAAAGGAATAAAACGGGCCCTCCCTTAATCTGGAGCATCCAACGAACAAACACCAAGAAGCTTTCTCAACTTCTGAAATATAGACAATTTGAGAGGCTTGTTGAATAAATCAGCAAGTTGATCTTCACTTCTACAGAAAACAAGATCTATCACTTTATCTTTTGTGAGATCCCTCAAGAAACGGCACGTCACATCTATGTGTTTGCTCCTTCGATGTAGAACCGGATTCTTTGAAAGTTTGAAGGCTGAGTTTTTGTCACAATAGATTGTTGTTGCTTCTTGTTGTTTAAATTGAAGTTCTCCAAAAATCTTCCTTAACCAAATAGCTTAACGAGCACTTGAGGTGACAGCTACAAACTCAACTTCAGTTGTTGAAAGAGTAACAATTGGCTGTTTCCTTGAAGACCATGAGACAACCCTTGAACCAAGCATAAACACATAGCCATAAGTGCTTTTTCGATCATCCATATTTCTAGTAAAATCACTGTCGATGAAGCCAAACAAATCTGATTGTTCTCCTTTTTTTTGTAAGGCAGCCCACAAGTTGCAATCCCTTGCAAGTAGTGGAGAATTCTCTTTGCAGCTTGCAAGTGTATTTCTACTCGGTGTTCCGTATACCTACTTATGAGGCTCACACCATGCATGATATCTAGCCTCGATGTTGTCACATACATTAGACTTCCAACAATTTGCTTGTAAAGCGTGTCAAAATCTTTCAATAGCTTCAATCCAACCTCAATTCGTGTAGTCACAAAGTTGCAGTTCTTCATATGAAATCTATCTAAAATCTCTTGAGCATCTCCTTTGGGAAATAAAGATTCCAGCTATAGATTGAATTACTTCTTTGCCCAAAAATAGTGCATCAATCCAAGATTGCTCATCTCAAATTCATCCATCATAGACTTCTTAAATGTGTCAATCAAGACACTAGTATTCCCTTTGAAGATAAGACCATCCACATACAAACATACCAGAAGCAATTTTCCGTCATCACCAACTTTAATAAATAATATATGCTCATATAAACATTTTCTAAATCCTTCCTTCAAAAAATAGGCATCAACATGACTATACCAAGCTCGAGGAGCTTGTTTTAACTCATATAGTGCCTTTTTTTCAATCTAGATACTTTATGCTCGCTACTATGTTTCACATAACCAAAAGATTGATCAACAAATACATTTTCTTCGAGGTCAACATGCCAGAATGTTGACTTCACATCCAAATAAAAGATAGGCCATGAATTTAGTGCTGCTAATGCAATCACCAATCTGATTATGTCAACTTTTGCCATGAGAGCAAATACCTCTTTGTAATCCACTCCAAATTCTTGCTTGTGACCTTTTGTAACCAAGCACACCTTGTACTTGTTGACTTTGCCATATTTATTCAACTTTGTCTTGTACACTCACTTGACCCCGATTGATTTGTGTCCTCTTGGAAGATATGTTGATTCCTAAGTATTATTCTTCTCAATGGCTGTGATTTCTACATCCATAGCAATTCTCCAATTTTCTTTATGTATAGCTTCATCATAGGTTGTAGGATCACAATATGAAAACAAAACAAAATAGGTAAGTGGATCTTCAGATTGGTCAACCCCTGTTACTTCATAATCACTCATCCAAGCAGGTGTCACAACCTACCCTTCGAGGGAGGGAATAGGCTTAAGGGTATTGCCTAAAAAATGGATCTATAACTCATGATTTAGACGCAGGCTCTCCCAAGTCTATGCCTCGCGCGACCTTGAACTTAGGATCTCCAACTCTAATATATGAGATTTTATGGTACTACTGCAAAATTTTAAGCCATTAAATGAAAGCGTGATTTATTACTTAAATATTTCAATATAATAGATGAGAAAATCTATTTTGAGTCATGCGTCGGTTCCGAGACAAGGCTGGAACAAGTGAACCAAATATAGAAAATTATCTATATTTGACAGTATGGGAAAAATTGATTATATTTCATGCTTAGTCATCCGCTAGATATTCATTTTAATACAACTCTATCTCCTCGATACCAATTCAAAAAATTCACATTGCCGCATCATTCTGCTTTTCCAGTGCAGAATTCTTATATGAGATTTTAGCAATAGATCTTGAAGAAATAACTAGATTGTTAAACACTTTCACATATTTGTTTACATTCAACAAATCATGTGAGTCTTAAATATTCGAGGCTTATTTCTTCTGTGAAAATATGCTTGCACATTGCCGCGAAACAATTGACCGGTCCGTTTAAAGTAAACTTTATAACCCAATTCTTTCACATGCGAGAATATGTGAACTTTTTTTTACGCCACTAATTGATGTAATAAAAGCAAAACCAAAAAAAAAAAAAATTATTTAACAAGTGTTCATTATCCACGGCACTTATTTGGCAGCCACTGATATTTTACAATTTGCAATGAATTATATTTCCGGTGCTATGTACCGTCAATACTTTTGAAATTAAACTATTTCATCTTAACAAGATCTCCAAGAACTTGAGCACGATCCAAACCGTATCATCTTAAGTACTGTTTAAGCAGGCTAAATAAAGAAAGTGTCGAATTCTAGAACACTTATAGCTTGTAACACAAAAAAAAAAAAAATATTAGCTATTTTATTTACTTAACTAGTATATGTTGGAAATTAATCCAGAGAAAGCAAACTGTTTGTTGTAATCAGAACACTAATGTAAAGAAGATGATAATAACTTTATAATATCGTTCCTTTTACAAATCTTGGAGAAGAAGAAAATAAGTTATAACATAAAATTGGAGGTAAGGTACGAATATCCGAATCTCCTTAAGGCGATTAGTTCCTGCCAATGGTGCTCCGTAGATTCATGAACTATGCATCCCAATATATAACACATCGAATATGTTTGGATTAGCACTATGCAAACAGGAGTCAGTCGAACCATTCAATTGAACCAGCACATTCAAAAAAATCAGAAAAGTAGAAAAGTATATCAAAGCCTTTTTGGAATCGAGTTGGAAAAATCAAAAACATTGAAGCTCTATGCTCCCATCTATTTATAAAGATTTTTTTTTCTTTTAGTTCATGTACTAAAGAGATACATGAATTAAATAGACGCATATATCCACGAAATTCATGAATCCAAAGACACATGAATTCAAGAGATTCATGAACTCAATAAATACATGAACTAAAAAATACATAAATCTAGGAAATTTGTTAATCCAATAGATACGTGAACAGAAAAGACGTATCTTAATTTATTGGCTTTCGTTGATCCATTAACCATAACTACAACAAACCCCCACATTAATGGATCAACAAAACATTTTTGACTCAAAGGAATCTGAACATGCCTGTTGAAATACACCGCATCAAGATAGGTAGCTTTCGCTTTGAACCTTCTTTAGTGAAAGCTTATTAGACTTGCTTAACTAGTCGATGGACTAAGCCTTAAATCGCTAGTTGTTTGTGTAAACCTAAACAATAAACTTCACATGGAGTATTTCCAATTCAAGATTGGTTCTGAGTTGTGTTCGTTCTTTTGACCCCGAACCTCTTGGGATTCATGCGTGCTTTAGAAAATCTAGCCGTTAAAGATTTTCATAAAGTCGGCCAGCTCCACGCATATAGGTGCATTCCTATTAAAGATATCCTATCATATCTTACTTGGATGTTACATTCCAAGTTATAGAAATCATTAAATGCATAGCGTACCCTTAATAACGCTGTAGGAAAGCACTGTCGCATCATAGGAGTGGGAGGCAGTGCTTACACTAGAGTTTCCAAAATTTACATTGTCCTATTGAACCTAGACCATGGGATCTCTAATCGCATAGGTTAGGTTTCCACCCTGGAATCTCTTTATTGGGTTAAGGCTCTTAAACCCATTCCCCTCGATACGCAGTTTATCTACTCTCTTAACACACCTTTTGTCAGCGGATCCGTAATATTTTCCTTTGACTTTACAAAGTTTAAAGAAATGATTCCATTTCAGAGCAACTGCCTTACGGTATTGTGTCTACTACATGTCTAGACTTACCGTTATAAATCACATTATGCGCTACTATTTTGAGCATAATCGATGAATAAACAATCTACCGTTTTAGGTCCCAACTAAGTTTGTTTAGGAGGAGGAATTGTCACCTTGGCAAAGCACCCCCACACTTTTAGAAAATTGTAGGATGGCAACTTTCCATTCCATAACTCGTATGAAGTTTTACCTGTCTTTTTATGGGATATTTTATTAAGAATATAATTTGCACTTAAAACTGCCTCCCCCCACAAGTTTTGAGGTAAACCTAAACTCAAAAGCATGGTGTTAGCCATCTCTTTTAGTTTCTTGTTTAATTGTTCAACAACTCCATTTTATTGTGAAGTATAAGGTGCAGTCGTTTGGAGAATTATTCGAAAACTAGCACAAAATTCTTTGAAATTAATTGAACTGTATTCTCCTACTCTATCAAACCTAAGCACTTTGATTCATTTATCAAGTTGGTTTTCAACTTCATTTTATACTTAACAAACATGCTCATAGTCTCATCTTTGCTAGTTAGTAAATAAACATAGCAAAATCTAGTACAGTCATCCACAAATGTGATGAAGTACTTCTTTTCACCTCTACTTTCTACAAACTTTAAATCCCATAGATCACTATGGATTAATTGTAGAGGTTCACTTATTCTTTCAATGGACTTGAAAGGTTTCTTGGCAAACTTGGCTTCAACACAAGTCTCATATATGTAACGGGCATCCAACTCAAATCTTGGAATTAACTCCAAGTTTTCTATTTTCTTCATTATACCATAGTTTACATGTCCTAATCTACCATGACATAGATAAGGAGACACAACAGTGTAAACTAAATACTTTTCTTTATTAATAGTTTTTGGCTACACATAATTCGAGTTTATATCAATGACAGCCACATTGGCTTTAAACAGGTCATTACACAAATATCATTTCCCCACATATATCCCTCATTTCGAAAATACAAATTTGTCAGATTCAAATACAACTTTGAAACCCTTCTTGACAAGTATGAGGCTAGAAATTAGGTTTTTCCGAATCTTTGGTACATGCAGCACATTCAGTAGGGTGACCTCCTTGCCAGATGTAAACTTCAGGATCACATTTCCTCTTCTAGCAATCTTTGCTGATGTAGAGTTAGCCATATAAAGCTTTTCGTCTTCTTCATCTTTCTCATAAGATGAGAACATGTATTTATTTGCAAAGATGTAATTTGTGGCATCCGTATCTAGCCACCAGCCATTAGTGTTCGACACCAGAGATGCTTCGGACATTACCACAGCAAACAATCTCTCAATATTGTCATGTTTTATCAAATTCAATTACTGGGCTGCACCATTGTTCTTACCTTCTTCTTTTCTTTTTCTTTTTTTTCTGGGTGATTCCGGCAATCCTTAGCACGATCGCCAAGCTTGTTGCATATAAAACATATCCCTTGGAATTTTTGGAATTGTTCCCTCTGCTTGCTTTTTCCTTGAAAAGACATCTTCATTTTTTCTATCTTGCTTGGATTTGAAAGATTCCACAAAGTTAGCATTTGGTTCATAAGGAGGGTTCAGGCGGAAGAACAGCCCAAGTCCATAACTTGCTCTAAGCGGGAGGATGACACTTAATTGCCATAACTTTAAAATGATACACTTGAGTGCCAGTTTTGAAATTAAATGGGACACTTAAGTGCCACTCTGGCAAAAATCCAGTCAAATGGCTTACGTGGCGACTTTCCGGTGAGTTTGATCCAAAACGGCGTCGTTTTGCACGCTAACGTGGCGGAGAAAATGCAAAACGACGCCGTTTCGTGTCTAACGTGTAAATAATAATATAAAAATTAATTGAACAAGATTTAAAATTAATTTTATTTAAAATATTCAAAAATTTAAAAAATTAAGAAAAATTTAAAAAAAAAGGGTGGAGGTCGAACGGGGCGACTGAGGGCTAAGCTCTCGCCGCCGCCGCCGCCTCCCCGCTATAGCCGGGAAGGGCCGGAGACAGAGGGGGGAGGGTCGGCCGGGGTCGCTGGCCCCCAGCCGACCGACGGCAAGGGCTGCGAGCCCTCACCGCCGGGGCCGGCCTCGCCGACCCCTAGCCGGGCCCGGCGACCCGGTGACCCTCCCCACTCTATCGCCGCCCCTTCCGGCGGCGGCGGGGAGGCGGCGAGGGCCCGCGACCCTCGCCCCACGCAACCCCTCCCCTAGATTTGGGGCGAGGGTCACGCCCGTGCCCGCATCCGGGGCAAGGGCTCGCGGGCCCTCGCCACCTCCCCGCCGACGATGGAGTGGGGAGGGTCGGCCAAGGTTGTCGGGCCCTGGCCAAAGGCCGACGAGGTCGGCGGCCGACCGACCCGCGAGGGCCCGTGAGCCCTCGCCCAGATCTAGGGCGAGGGTTGCGGCCCTCGCCGCGATCCGGCGAGGGCTCGCGGCCCTCGTCGTCGGTCGGCCGAGGGCGGCGACCCCGCCGACCCTCCCCCTCCGTCGCCGACCCTTCTCTACGACGGCGGGAGGCGGCGGCGACGAGGGCTCAACCCTCGGCCCGTCCCGTTCGACCTCCCCCCTTTTTTTTTAAATTTTCTTAATTTTTTTAAATTTTCTTAATTTTTTAAAAATTTTTAAATTTTTCTTAATTTTTTAAAATTTTTTGAATATTTTAAATAAAATTAATTTTAAATCTAATTTAATTAATTTTTATACGCCGGACACGAAACAAATTGTTTTTTGCATTTTCTCCGCCACGTCGCGCAAAACGACGCCGTTTTGGACCAAACTCGCCGGAAAATCGCCACATAAGCCATTTAGCCGGATTTTTGCCGGAGTGGCACTTAAGTGTCCCATTTTACTCCGATATTAACACTTAAGCATACCATTTTAAAGTTATGGCACTTAAGTGTCCTTCCGTGCCAAGTTATGGCACTCCAGATGTCCCAACCTCGGAGGGTTCGCATTCCTTCTATTGTCCTCCTCAATTTTGAGGCACGTAATGAGATCTACAAGGCTCATCTCCTTCCTTTTGTGCTTCAAATCATTTTTGAAGTCTGACAAACCCGAAGGCAGTTTCTCAATCATGGCTGCCACTTGGAATGATTCACTAAATATCATTCCCTCAACAAAGATGTCACTTAGAATTAATTGCAATTCTTGAACCTGACTCATGACAGATTTAGAATCCACCATCTTGTAGTCCAAGAATTTGGCAACCACAAATTTCTTTGTGCCAGCGTCCTCAGTCTTGTATTTCTTCTCTAAGGACTTCCATAACTATTTAATAGATTTAATATTACAATAAACATTATAAAGAGAATTCACTAAACAGTTAAGGATATAATTTCGGCATAAGAAGTCCACATGCTTCCAAGCCTCCAATGCACTGAGCGTCATGAAATCGTGCTCGTCTAGACTAATTACCGGGCACACCTCCGATAAATACTTCGTCAGATTTAGCGTGGTCAGATAGAAGAATATCTTCTACTACCATTGTTTAAAGCCTACTCCGGTGAATTTCTCCGGTTTCTCATTAGCTGTAACTAGAGGTGTTGCCATCACAGTAGACAAGGTTCGTTGAACCATCCCTCTAGAAACAAAGCCAAAAGCCATTTGGTTTGTACTGTTTTGAAAAACAGTCTTGGGCATACTAGTCATATGACTTGTCCCCGCACCACCAAAATTGGTGTTAGCCCAAGGGCCCGTCGCATTGGCTACTACAAATTCAGACCCTGAGGGTTGAACATCTTCCATAGCAATGGTCGAATCAACCATAAGAACGTCTCCTAAAACATTTGGGACATTGAAGGGCACTTGATTGTTTTCAACCATCTCAATAATCTGACAAGAACAACAAACAGTGAGTGAGATAATCGCCTTAAGAATGTTGGAAATTAATCCAGAGAAAGCAAACTGTTTGTTATAATCAGAACATCAATATAAAGAAGATGATAACAACTTTATAATATCCTTCCTTTTACAAATCTTGGAGAAGAAGAAAATAAGATATAACATAAAATTGGAAGTGAGGTACGGATATCCGAATCTCCTTAAGGTGATTAGTTCTTGCCAATGGTGCTCCACAGATTCACGAACTATGCATCTCAAGATACAACACGTCAAACCTGTTTGGATTAGCACTATGCAAACAGGATTCAGTCGAACCGTTTAATTAAACCAGCACACTCAGAAAAATCAGAAGAATATTAAAGTATATCGAATCGAGTCGGAAAAACCAAAACTCAATCAAAAACATTGAAACTCTATGCTCCATCTATTTATAGAGATTTTTTTTTTTGTTCATGTACTAAAGAGATACATGAATTAAATAGACGCATGTATCCACGAAATTTATGAATCAAGAGATACGTGAATCCAAGAGATTCATGAATCCAAAGATATGTGAATTCAAGAGATCTGTAAACTCAATAAATATATGAACTAAAATATACATGAATCTAGAAAATTCATGAATTCAATATATACGTGAATAGCAAAGATGTATCTTAATTTATTGGCTTTCGTTGATCCATTAACCATAATTACAATAGTATATTGAGTATAAAAAAATTCAAATCAGGGACAACACTTGATCTGCATGTACGGACATTCACGACGAAAGGGTTAATAGAAAGCTCAACTAAAAAATTTAAATTGATTGGTAAAAGATACTACATAAATATAAATAATATTTGGTATTCGTTGTCATGACATAGGAATATACTGCAATAAATGAAAATGCGGATGAAGGATTTGACTTTTTTGTACAATGTGAGGAGGATGTCATGCCGCGAAGTGCCCCATCTCCACGCCAGTGAGTAGGTGGATCATGGTTTACAGTGCGCGTCAATTTAGCCCTTTTTTTTTTTGTGGAGAAGGGATTAAAGGGTTTCGTGCTCTAAAATCAATGCATTCCTCCGGGAACAAGGATTAAAGGGTTTCGTGCGCCGGTCAATTTAGATTTCCAAATTTTGACTTCTGCACACGAGACTCGGCAGCAGGTAATTTGATCCCATAACAAGGAAAAGGTTCAGCTCAATTAGGAAGACGGTTGGAGATCTTGGATATCTCAAAGTTTGAAATTCATTCACAACACAAGTCCTCTCGATACGGGCATTTGGATTTGAGGAAATAGAAATGCACCACGATGAAAGATGATTTTCGGTGAATCGAAGAAAAAATATTCTAACAAGATCTTCGCCTCGCAATTGTTGGAAAAAGATAATTGGGCAAGTATCCTCAAATAACAAGTACATCTACATTGTTAGAGATTGTGAATAAATTTAGCCTCGTGAATTAAGCTGCCAGAATAGAACATGAGATAGATAATGGCTGATAGAGAGGATAATCACCTTCGTTTAGCGGCGTTGTGTCGGAAAATGGGAGATCTGTGGTCCGCAGAAGATATCACGAACCTAGGTGATGATATTCCAGCAGAGGAAATGCACCAAAGTGAATTAACCTTGTATGGGAAGCTCTATTCCAAGCCAAATGTTAATTTCCAAGCCTTCAGTAATATTATGAAAAGAGCATAGAAGGCGGATTCAGTCAAATGCGAACAAATAGATACAGGTTTCTTCTCGTTTATATTCCAGTCTATTGAAGAAAAAAAAAGGGTATTTGAGTCGGGACCTTGGTCTTTTGCAAGTAATCTTTTAGTCCTCAAAGAAGGCAACCCAAACATACCTAAGCACTGTTATGAATTCACGCATTATGCGTTCTGGGTCCACTTTATAGGTCTTCCTCGTGCAAGAGTAAATGCAGATGCCATTCGCCTCTTAGCTTCAAAAATGGGGACGGTAGAGGAGATTAAAATTGAAGCAAGAGGTGCCAATTCTAGGAAGAGTGGAAAAGCCAGAGTGAGTTTAAAGCTGTCCAACCCGCTAAAAACAGGTATTGTCATAACCTGTGGAGGAAAAAAATGGTGGATCGATTACAAGTATGAAAGGCTTCCGCACTTTTGCTATTCTTGTGGCCGAATCGGGTATTATGCAAACTACTGTCCTGAAATGCCCTATGAAGAAACGGGATTAGAGCAGGATAAACCAGGCCGATATGGGTCGTGGCTCAAAGCGAAAGTAAGAGAAACAAGCCCTTACTGGAAGACCTATGGTGATTTAGATCTTTCGGCTTCAGAAGAGGAAGTAGTAATGGAAACTCAACCAAAGGTGCTAGAAACAACCTTGAAAATAGCGGAAGAGGAACAAAATGCTATGGCAATAGTCCCTATCCAACCAGCAAAAACAGAGCAACTGAGCATCATTAGAAGGCAAACCTCAAAGAAACAACAAACAACACTTCTCTCTTCAGATGGGAGGGAGATGTCTTCACAGATTTCCAAGAAAGGAAAGGCGATCTATAAAGCTCCAGCTGCAAAAAAACAAAAGCGAGTCAGTCCCTATGAGAAGAATATCTCACAGGAGCTTGTGATGAATGAAAACCTATTGATGGATGCCCCTATTCAGACTTGGGAAGGGGCAAACAGACGGGCTTTGGTGGCTAGCCCTAATAAGCCACCAAAGTAGAGATGAAGCTACTAAGCTGGAACTATCGAGGGCTGGGCAACCCCTTGACAATTCAGCATTTCAGAGCTTTAGTGGCTCGAGAGAGGCCCAACCTAGTGTTCCTCATGGAAACAAAAAATCAAAATAATGTTGTTGAGAGAGTAAGAAAGAGGACTCCTTTTCAAAATTCTTTCATCATTGAGTCAAGAGGTATAGCTGGAGGGCTAGTAGTAATGTGGGATGAGGAGGTCCAAGTGGAAGTGGAAGGTAGTTCTCAGGAGCTTATAAACCTAAAATGCAAGAATCTTAGCAGGGGGGATCTCATGTGAATTACCTTTTTACATGCATCAACAATTTTCCAAGAGAGATTGAGACTATGGCATCAAGTTAAAAACAGCAACTACTCCACCCTCTCCCATGGTTATGTGTTGGGGATTTCAATGAAATACTTTACCATTGGGAAAAAGTTGGTTGCAAGGAGGTTGACCGATACAGAACAGCAGCTTTCTAGGGTTTCTTGGATGAATGTTCTTTGATGGATCTTGAGAGTAAAGGCTGTGCTTACACCTAGTCCAACAATAGAGAAGGCAGTGCATTAGTTAAAAAGAGACTAGACAGGGTACTTTGTAACTTGGAATGGAGAGTGCTATATCCAAATGGTCAGGCTTTTGCCTTACCAGCAATAGGCTTGGATCACAGCCCGATTATTTTATCCCTACAACCGACAGAAAGGAGAAGACAGAAAATGTTCAAGTTTCAACCATATTGGCTAGAAGATCCAAAATGTGAGGAGGTGATTAAGCGGGTTTGGCATGCAAACAGCTTTATTACACTCGATTTTACCCACAAACTAAAGCTGGTTGCTTCAGATTTACATAAATGGAGCAAGAGAAAGTTCCAAAATGCCCAAAAGCAGATACACCACCTCAAATTCAAACTTATGAAGATAACGAACAGCACAGATGGAGAGCAAAATAGAGAGGAAATCAATAATCTTACTCGGAAAATCGAAGAGTTATGGAGGCAAGAAGAGATGTTCTGGTGTATGAAATCAAGAATAGAGTGGTTAAAATGGGGAGATCAAAATACCAAATACTTTCACGCAACCACAGTTCAAAGAAGACAGCGAAACAAAATCTCTATGCTTCGGCTAGATGATCAAACCTGGAGTAGAGATCCCGAGACTCTTAAACATCATATTCGCCATTTCTACCAATCTTTATTCACTTCAGTTGGAGATCGGAACTACCAACCTGTTTTAAAACAATGTCAAGAAGTGGTGAGTGAAGAAATGAATAATGACCTGATCAAACCAGTTACAAAAGAAGAAGTAAAAGCTGCAGTTTATCAAATAGGGGCGACTAAGACACTGAGACCGGATGGATTAAATGGCTTATTCTACCAAAATCAGTGGTCACTCATCAATGAAGATATTTTCAGCATGGTGCACCCCTTCCTCCATCATGGTACATTTGATCCAGAGATAAATAGAACACATAGTACTCTCATCCCAAAAATAACCAACCCAGAGAATATCACCCAATGCAGACTTATAAGCCTTTGCAATTTTAATTATAAAATTATAGCAAAAGTGCTAGCCAATAGGCTGAAACTATGGCTACCAATGTTAATTTCAGAAGAGCAAACAGCATTTATAAGTGGCAGGCAGATTCAGGATAACATATTTATTGTTCAAGAGGTGATCTATCAACTAAGGATGAGAAGGAGGAAACGAAAATTTTAAGCTATCCTCAAACTAGATATGCAAAAAGCATATGATAGAGTAGAATGGGATTTTCCCTATGATTATATGCTGAAACTGAGATTTCATGAAAGATGGGTCGAGTGGATAAAACATGTATATCCTCAATATCTTTCAACATACTCATTAATGGGGAGCCTTCGGAGAATTTCAAACCTACTAGAGGAATAAGGCAAGGGGATCCCATTTCCCCCTACCTATTTATCATCATGGCAAACATCCTATCGACCCTAATGAAGAAAGCTGTCCAAGAAGGAAGTATAAAGGGTTTTCGCCTAAATGCCACTTGTCCAACCCTCTCACATTTACATTTTGTAGACGATGCCATCTTTTTCCTAGAGGGCACAATTCAGGAAGCCCAGAATGTCTCAAATGTGTTGAATCAGTATTGCTATGCAACAGGTCAAGCTATCAACCTCAATAAATCAAGCATTTATGTTAGGAGAGATTGTTCTCACAACCTTAAATAGAATCTAGCCTCAGAATTGAGAGTTCCTATCTCAGAAAATTTAGGAAAATACTTTGGAATTCCATCAGAATGGGGAAAAACAAAAAAAGCAAATATTCGCTTGGATCCTTGCCAAGGTGGAAAGGAAACTGGAAGGGTGGAAAGGAAACTGGAAGGGTGGAAAGAGAGGCTGATCTCAAAGGCGGGTAAAGAAATTCTTATCAAGATAGTTATTCAGGCCATTCCTCAATATGCGATGTCCATTTTTAAAATTCTCATTTCTATTTGTCGAACTATTGAAAAGAGAGCATCTTCCTTTTGGTGGAAATAGAATGTAGACAGAAGAGGAGTCCATTGGAAGAAATGGGAAGATATGAAAATCAGAAAGGATTATGGTGGGTTAGGATTCAAAGATTTGGTGGATTTTAATAAAGCCATGTTGGGAAAACAGGCTTGGAGAATTGTAAAACAACCAAATGCTCTATGGTGCCAAGTGATGAAGAGTATCTATTTTCCACAAAGTGATTTGTGGGCTGCAAACAAAGGCCATCGGCCCTCATGGGGTTGGCAAAGTATATTGGTTGGAAGAGATGCAATTGAACCGGCAACTAAATGGGAGGTCGGGGATGGACAAACGATAAGAATCCGAGAGGATGTATGGTTGCCTTCAGGAAGACTCATTGGCCCGGCAAACAAAGAAGATCCAAAAATAGTGGCTAAGTTAATAGTTAGAGAATCGAAGGAATGGGACTTGAACAGAGTACATGCACTATTTCAGGAAAATATAGCGCAAGAGATTCTAGCACACCCTCTAAGCCTACACCCTAAACCAGATAGGCTTGTGTGGACAGCAAACAAATCCAGCTCATACACAATCAAGAGTGGATATAATAGAATTCAAAACTCAGTCATTCCCAATACTAAACAAAACCCTTCTTCATCCTACCAAACACCAAAGTCACTTTGGCATAAAATATGGAAACTACCAACACCCCCCAAAATCAAATTCTTCATATGGAATATATGCAGCAACTCCCTCCCAACAAAGGCAAATTTGCACAAGAGACAAATAATACCTGACCCAACGTGCCAAATTTGTGGCCAGGCACCAAAGACAATGGAGCACATATTCATCCTCTGTAACTGGACGAAAAATGTATGGGCAACCTCTGAGTTTCAAGCCGATACAAATCCAGAGAGTATAACTCGAATTGAGACATGGATCCTCGGTAATCTCACCTCAAGAACTGAAACAAGATCAAAAGCCCTATTTGCTGCTCTCATGTGGCAAATATGGAAGACCCACAACTATGCGGTACCAAGGGAAAACGCCGAACCCGATCAGCACCCAAGAAGAAGCGAGAATAACAGCAAGTCTGACCATGAAATGGACTGTTAAAGGGACGCCTAGCAGAAATCGACAGCAAGAGACTCAAAGAAGCGAGGAACAATGGAAACCACCTGACCCACACACACTGAAGGTGAATGTTGATGCCTCTTGGTGTAGCTCGAGCATGAAAGGGTCGGTTGCAGGTCTTTGCCGGAACGAAGCTGGCCTCCTCGTCGCCGGCTTCACAAAGCAGATCTCAGCTCCGTCCGCCTGTATAGCAAAAGCCCTAGCAGTGCGCGAAGCCCTCTTATGGGTAAGAAACAGACGGAAGAGTAGAGACGCATGAACTGAAACCCCGCACGAAGGCTTAGATAAAACAGATTTACAGGTGCTCGTATTCTCTAATTGCTTATCCCTTGTTGACAGCTTATCGGGCCGAGCAGAATCCCCTTGGCAGGCCCATTCCCTTATTGATGATTGTGCACAGCTAAAAGCCCAGCTTAGTGATGTCCCCATCCTCTACGAACCGAGAGAGTGCAACAAGGCGGCGGATTGGGTTGCCAAATCCCACCGTGAAAATCTACTTCCTAGTAATTGGGTTTTTTCTCCTCCTCAACCTTTATTTTCTATATTAGGTCTAGACTCACCAGGTGATGGTGCCCTTTTTACGGGCTAGAAATGAAATATCAGTATCTTCTGACAAAAAAAAAAAATGAGCCCAATTTTGCAAAGCACTCCTATACTTGAATTTTCTTAAATGACCCCTTCATAGTTGGTGGATGTGTATCAATTCACCCCAAAGGCTAGCCAATAAAAACGCAGCCAGCCGTGGTGCACACACACCACGGTCAGCCTATATGGGTCATTTGAAAAAAGTCAAATGTAGAGGTATAGATAAACACACGATATCTTGCAAACCAAAGTGCTATTTCTATCCTCACATTAACTCCTAAAACCTCTGTTCATATTAAATCTACTACACTAATCTTTCCAACCCCACTTTAGATTTAAAATTATTTCTTACATTTCTTTTTTCTTTTTTAGGAAAATGTCACAAATGGTTCATATACTTTTACTTAATATGCAATTTCGTCCTTGAACTTTTAATTTGTTCAATTTGATCATTGAACTATTGATAAATGTCCAATCTAGTCCCTGAACTTTCGATCTACTCAATTTGGTCCTTAAACTATTAATAAATGTCCAATTTAGTCTTTCGTTACTGTTTTTCCTTCCTTTTTTTTTTTTCTTTTTGCTTCTGCCGGCGGAGGGAAGCCGGCGTCCAGTGAGAGCGACCCTCGTTGAACACCGACGAAGGACTAGAGAGAAGAAGCAAAAGAAAAAAGGGGGTGGAACAAGAACGAATGACTAAATCGGACATTTATCAATAGTTGATGGACTAAATTAAGCAGATCGAAAGTTCAGGAACCAGATCAAACATTTATCAATAGTTTAAGGACCAAATTGAGCAGATTGAAATTTTAGGGATGAAATTGCATATTAGATAAAAATATATATACCATTTGTGACATTTTCCCTTCTTTTTTCCATTTGTTACATTTTTACTAGAGACAAACTACCCATGCCCATCTCAAATAATATTTATTAATATTATATGTGGGGCCTACTCTTGATTTAAGACTACCACTTGTCTTCATTTCTTATTTTTTTTTTCTCAATTTGGAACAAAATTGATGCACCTCCTTTTAGAAAATAGTTTATTTTATACATAACTACCTAATTACTTTGGTGCTGGCAAAAAGTAATTATTTTGTTAACGATTTTTATATTTCTTTTTTATATTAGGAAACAATTATTCAAAAAGTAATTTAAGCACAAATAAGAGAATAATCTTTGGATAAATTGTTGATAATGCATACAACAATCACGATATTCAATTTTTAAGTAAATTCTCTTAATATTTATACCAAAGTCGAAGTTGAAAAATTCACAATCATAAGGATAATCTACGGAAATAAAGTAAACTATTTGCAGATAAGATTAACATTTCTTTACTCCAATATATGATTAGTGCATGCTCAAGTTATGATAATGAAGAGTAAGTTCTGAAGAAAACAAACATGAACAAAACATTGAAATATAACAAGTATGTAAGAATTGGATAGGGTGAAAGAAAGTTGTTTGAAAATGAAGTGGGTAAATTTTTCTTTTAGTAAAATTGAAAAAAAGAAGAGGTAATAGAGAATATTAAATTAAGGGTAAGACACGCAAAGGATAATGTAGTTAATTCAATATGATGGGAAAGTATCAAGAACCAATAATAAGGGTGAAATAAGGGTGAAAAGAGTAAGAAAAAATCTTAAATTAAGAGTAAAATCTGTAAGGGTTAATGTAGCTAATATAAGATAATAAAAGGCGTAAGGAGCTGATAAGGGGATAGAAATAGAACAAACCAAAAAATTCTAACAATATCTCCAACCAGCAATTATTGACAAAAAAAAAATTGGAACCTTTATAAGTAATCATAAATAACAAGTATGGTACTTAATTATTGAATGGCAATAAGTTTAGCCTCTGCAGTGAGCCCGGCTTTGAAGAGCACCGACTCTCTCAAATGACCCACTACGCTAGATGAATATGTACCAATTCCCCTCTTTGATTTCAATGACTTTAGCCCGATGGCTTTGCCGATGCTGGCCGGACTAAATAAAGATGTACTGACATGCCCTATTCATCATTTAGCTGGTTTAAGATTTAGTTCAGACATATCTGACAAAGTTGGACCCACTTCCTTGAAATTTGCATAGCTAGTTCCATCGGATCTACCAAATAATCCAAGTTGATAGAATTGGCCAGACCTTACACCTTAGAGAGTGAGGTTCAGATTCACTTCACACAGCATTTTTCTTGCCAAGTCAAGAGAAGGTAATCCATCGCAATCTCAATGATTGAGATCAACACGATATGGCCACGATATGGCGCAAAAGCCATGAAGGACAACTATATTTTGTTTTTTTTATTTTTATGACCGAGGGACCACCGGAAATCACCCTTCGGGGATCACACGATCCTTCGGTGCTTGGTAGCACCGGTGGAGTCTCGCCGCAAGCCGCATGAAGGACAACTATTAATCACAACCAAAAGGTAGAGAAGGAGCACATTTCCCAGAACTGACGTTCTCTATTATTGGTATCTCCTTACGAATCATCTTACTTCACCATCAACACGCATCAACCATGACAATTTTCTTGGCCATGAGTAGGGAAGTCGCATCTTCCGGCAATCACTGAGCAAATCACAATAATGGTTTATTCAGCAATATGCAAGAGAAATGTTCATCCCCATGGCAGAAATTTGTGTTGAACAAGATTCTCATATCCATGTCAGTGCACTAGTGAAGTGTACCCAATTAGATAACTGGGTAAAAAAAAAAAAGTGAGATCCAAACACACAAGAATTACTCCAGCAGATAACTAGGAAATAATGTGATGTAGATGATTCAAGAATTGGCCAGCTCCCGACTATACATAAAAGTGCAGCCTCACAAGATTGTACGAGTGATTACCAAAGGTCGTGCTCTATGAACATCTATTCGGCACTTACCAGGAAACCAAAGTTCTCAGCACCCGCAAGACCGATAACTCTTGCTGCAAGCATATTATTGTTACAGAACACTTCAAATCCTGAAATCTTTACTACAAACCATGCACTATAGGGGAAACTTGGCAGGGGATTCTCATTACAACTACAAACAAAGCTTATGCTAGATGAAACATCCATCACCACAAGCGTTCGACTCATTTGATGAGATACATTATGGCTCAGTGATTAATGAAATGCACATCTGTTTTTCAACTCTAGATGCAGGACATATGCCACAATTAATCCTCACAAAATTCCAGACATTCATTACAATGATCAATGCTAAAACAATATGAGGAAAGTACAAATTTAAAGGGGAAAAAATGAAAGTAGAATCATTCTTTTAAAAAAGGACATCATCGGTTAAGCTCATCGATAAAAGGGTTGCAGAAGGAAACATTCGACTTATTCATCCAGTAGATCAATACTAATGAAGCAGGCATAAAGTGGGCTGGAAAATGGGAGTTTATCTTAAGATTGAGGCTTCTCCCACTTGAGTGGCTTCACGACCTCCCAGGTGAAGTCAGGGTCATCCCTTCCAAAGTGACCATACGCTGCGGTCTTCAAGAATCTGCTGCTGCCACCTCTTTTAAGATCCAGGTTGATGGAAATCATGCCAGGCCTGAAGTCAAAGCTCTCCTTAACGATCTTGAGGATTTCCTTGTCAGGAATCTTTCCGGTCTTGTAAGTGTCAACGAAAACAGAAAGAGGCTCAGGCACTCCAATGGCATACGAGACCTGCACAATGCACCTGCGCGCTAGACCATTGGCCACGATGCTCTTTGCAGCCTGCCTGACAATGTAGGCACCACTCCTGTCGACCTTGGTGGGGTCCTTGCCTGAGAAAGCACCACCACCGTGGGCTCCCCATCCACCATAAGTGTCAATAATGATCTTCCTTCCAGTGAGACCAGCATCACCATGGGGGCCACCAATGACAAATCGGCCCGATGGGTTAAGGTGAAAGATGGTTCTCTCGTCAAGGTACTTCTCAGGAATGACAGGCTTGATGACATGCTCCTTGAGATCAGCTGCAATTTCGTCATTGGTCACAGTCTCATCGTGCTGGGTGGAGATCAGGACGGTGTGGACCCTGACTGGGACCATTGCGCCATTGTCGTTGTAGTACTCAACAGTGACTTGGGTCTTCCCATCAGGTCTTAGCCAAGCGCAAGTTCCATTCTTTCTAACCTCAGTGAGGCGGGCACCAAGCTTGGTTGCGAGGACATGACTCAAAGGCATCAATTCGGGGGTTTCATCGGTGGCATATCCAAACATGTGGCCCTGATCACCGGCACCAATCTCTTCTGGGCGCTTGGTGAGATGACCGTGGACTCCCTGGGCAATATCGGGACTCTGCTGCTCAATGTTGACCAGAACCTTGCAGTGGTCAGCATCAAGACCGACGTCATCAGAGACAAATCCAATAGACCTGCAAGTGTCGCGGACAATTTTCTCATAGTCTACATTGGCCTTGGTGGTAATTTCTCCAAACACCATGACCATGTTGGTCTTGGTGCATGTTTCGCAAGCAACCTTGCTGTCAGGGTCCTGCTCGAGGCAGGCATCAAGGACAGCATCGGAGATCTGGTCACACAGCTTGTCGGGGTGGCCCTCATTCACGGATTCAGAGGTGAACAAAAAGGTCTCCATTCTTTCAAACTGCATTACAACAGAATCAAATACCAGATCAATCAAAGAAACTACTCAAAATGCAAACTTGCAGCAAACTAACTTTGAAGAAGCTCAACCAATTTGAAGTAAAGAAAAACATCAACCATATATACATAAACATCAAAATTTTCAAATGAAGTTGCCGATTCTCTTTAACAACGTTCGAGCTGAATCCAAGAGGTTAAGTTAAGCAAGGATCTACAAAAAGTCCTAACCATTTGGACTTCCTTTCTCTGGAATGAAAACAATTATGGGTTAGTCTCGATCTGATTGTACTTCATAAAACGCTCATCTTCTGCGTCGTAAGTGTCAACAATGCCCACATATTGACACGCACACGTTCAACTCGGCAACTTCCCTCAACAAATTACTCCATTCGAAAACTCAAAAAAAAAACCTTCACTCCTCCGAGCAAGTAGACAAACAGAAGACCGGACAAGATAAGACAAAACAGAGAATAAAACACTCAGATCTCACAGATTCCATCTCACTAGAACCAGCACCCTCTCTAGATCCAACAGAAAGTCGGCACATTCAACAGAACCCCACGCGGGAAACGACCAAGAACTCACACCGCTCAAAAGACTCTCAGATCCTCGGCATTTCCAGACACCCACCACCCGAAACTCCAGATCTACACCCACCTCGACTCGATTCGCCAAAAACCCACCGACCCAAATCCCGAAAAAGCCCAAGAAACACCATAGCCGACCAGATCCAGCGACTTATCCGCAAGAAGAAGCAAAAGCCGCCTCCTTTGACACTTCAAACGAATCAGACGGGAGCACAGAGCAATAACACCCAGAAAACGAAAGCGAGCGAGCGTGACCACAACGGGCAAAAGACGGAGGCTTTCGACCAGGACGAAGACGAAGAAGCAAAAGGGGGAGGTACCTGAATCGAATTGAGAAAGCCTCTTTGTTCGTGCTAAAGGACCAACCCCCGAGATGCTAGCAGAACAGAACGCACTGAATCCCGTAGCCTCCCTCGCCCATTTATAGCCGATATGCACTCTTACCGGGAACCGGTTGAATCGGTTGAGACTCCTTCCTTTTTCTTTTTCTTTCTTCCCTTTTTCTGTGGATTTTTTCTTCTATAAGTAGTCAAGCTTTCATTCTTTCTTTTTTTTTTTCCTTTTTTGGCTGGGAAGAATTAGTTTTGTTTTCAGTAATATTTGATTGGCTTAACAAGTTACAAACTCAACCACCAACCCCGCCAGCACTAATGACTAATTAGATCGGAAGAATATCTCAGATTGTTTGACTTAGCGTCCTTATCTTTGATCATTTTTTTTTCTGTGTGGTTTTCTCTTTTTATGTAGTCAAGCTTTCATTCTTTTTCTTCTTCTCTTTTTTTCCTTTTTTTTTTTTTTGGTTGGGAAGAATCAATTTTGTTTTCATTAAAATTTTATTGGTTTAGAAAGTGACAAATTCAACTACAAAAGCCTCCACCATTAATTACTAATCAAATAGAAAGAATCTATTAGATTATTTAACTCGTCATCCATGTCCCCAATTTGCGATAACGTCGTTGAAAGAATCTTGCTAACACTCCTAAGGAAGGAATTTTGAGCAAGTGCCATTCTTTGACAATGGAAACTCTTGCATCATATATGCATATTTATATTTGAAAAGGTATTATATTTCTGTTTTAGCAAAGCATATATGATGAGCCTTTAATAAGTGTGCCTTTTAAATTTCTCCTATTAAATCTCCATTTATATAAACAAGAGGTGAAATGGCAATCCAAAAATAGTCCCGGCAACTAGAGTTCGATTTCTTAATTCCTCACTCATCGAAATCAAATTGACTTTGGTATTTTTCATCTTACATAATAAGAAATACATCATTTCAAACCAAACTAAATCTTCAGCAATTTATACTTTCATTGTCATCCACGCACAACGGGTGTTGCTCTTTTATGAGTACACAAATAAATATGCAAGGAGCATTCCCTTCTCATGCTCCAAATAGAAAAACATAATTAGCTCAACATATTCAATGGAATTAGGTGTCATAGTCACAATTTGTTGCACCAAAGTTTAATGTGAAAGAGGGGTGGGGGCTCAAATTGGGTCTGGCCAAGAAATGTAGCCGTTGGATTTGTCAGGGATTGGTGAGATTCAGATTGGTTGGGGGGGTTGGTGGGAGAGAAGGACGTCTGCTTGTTTTGAAAAGTAGGGGACCTCTCTCCCATGGGCTGCTGCTTTTTTTGGGTTAAGTGCTAGAGATTACAGGCTACAGCCGGTTCCTCACCAACCCTTGCCGGTTTTGTGCAGCTTGGCGGCTGCAGGCTAGACTTGAGCCGGGGGATAATGTTTAATAGCCGCAATCGGAAGCTACTTTTTGTACCCCGAATCTGAAAAAGTACGAACGTTGAAAATGCTTGCTCGATTTCTTTTGTACCACTTTTAGTGAATATCCGAATTTTGATATTGCGATTACACCGTAAAATCGTCTCATCGAGGTTTTATTTGACAATTAGAGTTAATTATTTTTATTTTTATTTTTATTTTTATTTTGGTTGGTTATGTGTTGTGAATTGGCATTCGATTTTTAGGTTTTCTTTGCCTTCCATTTTTAAATTTCCACATAAATATATTAGATCCATGAAAATGATTTTTTCTTTCATGTTAACTCTTTCATTATAAGGGTTTTCAGTTAACTAAGATTAATCGATCGGAGACACATGCAAATTGCGTGTATTGCTTGAAACAAGCAAATCAATTTAATGAAAACACAACTATATAGTTTGTCGCTAAATAATTGAAAATATGATCTACTGCACATAATTAGGCTGGGCCCAGAACATTTGAAAAAAATTATTAATCTGTGAAGAACTAAAGTATACAGCTACTTGAATGTTAGGGATGAATTTAATGAGAGTCCCATAAGAAAGATTTGATTTTCACGGGATCAAAAAGCGGCCACATTTATTCATAAAAATGGAAAATAAAACTTTTCATTTGGGAATTACATGGAAGGTGTGTTGACTGTAAAAAAAAAAAAAACTACATTACTGTGCCTTTTTCAATAATTAAAAGGGCACTGATTTAATAAATAAATAAATAAATAAAAAGAAGAAGAAGAAGAAGAAGGGGCACCAATTGAAATGATCTCTCTAGGTGCCAACATATAGGTCACGTACCCATTATGGAATATTCAAGATTGAGCAATAACTACAATATTGTCCTTCTGGAAGCAACATAAAATCATCAATTTATCTTTTTGATAGGCAAAAGGCTTTCGAGAATGTTTTAGGTAACGATATGAGGCTGTAACGAATCTTTTTTATGAATATTATAGATTTTGCTAATCGATCTCGGATGATAGCAAGCATAAATCAATTGCACGTTTAGAGTGGTAGTGATTGTTGGGAATGATGTAAAAGGGAGAACAAAGTATAGGCCCAAAAGTTGAATGAACAAACTCGGCTAACAGCGGATTTTCCGAATCTTTCTTAACTTAAGGTGATGTCCCATTGCATAGGTACAGATGCACCAATTCTTCCCGATGTGACGTGACCACCAACAATTAATAGTGTCGCCATCCATTTTACTTTTTATTTTGACTTAATATAAATAGTGCAACGGATGTATCTAGACATTTTCTTAATCCAAAACACTTGAAACTTTCACTGTACAGAAATATTGGCACGTAATTTTACATTTATTTATTTATTCTTAATTCCCTAAAATTTGACTAAGATTTTAGATTTTGATGGAAAAAAAAATCATTTTACTTAAACTCAAGTGTAAACAAGCATCCCTGAACTATTATAAAAGTTATGCCCTCCTTAACTAGGTTGATAACTATAGGAAATTACCAAAATTTTCTGAAAAAGAAAGAACCACCAATTCATCACAACCATTGATGGCGACTTCATCAACAATCTTGATTCCAACAGATTTTTGTTTGCCAATATTAGTTCAAATACCGTTCTCTAGGAATTTGAAGTATAGGAGTAAAAGAGCAGTTCAAACTGAACTATAATGTCGAAGATGACTCGATAACATGATTAAAACGAGAAAACAAAGAGGAAGTTACCATACACATTTAACAATTTGCAACTTCAATACAAGTATTGACACAAAAAAGAGCATATTGTGGAGTAAACAAATTTTCTTTTTACTCTGTTGGCGTTTGCTATGTGAAGAAAGGAAGGGATTTCAGTGCTACATACATGGATTCTAGCATGAGTTCAAAAATCAAATCCTAAGTATCATAACCCTAGTCCCTATTCAGTTTTGATTGATTCCGTGCTAGAATTTCAATCTACTCGTGCTAGAATTTCGATCTACTCGTGCTTAAGAGATCTTTCGGATGGAAACCAATCAGCAAATATCTCCACAGTTGACAATTTACTTTGACTACCATCAAAAACTAAATCACGATATGATATGATATGATATACTATGACATTGGATAATATGGTACTTCTCCATTTTCTTTGTCTCCTTTATCTTGTGAGGGCAAGATGTGAACATTAGATAGGACATAACTTAATTTGTGGCTGGATATATTATATATTATATGTATTTGTACATACGTACGTACGTCATTGACTTCGAGCTAACAAATTGGAGATTTTTTTGGCCAATCAAAGACATCATAACATAGACATCATTCTTTTTTTTTCTAGGAAATGATTCAAAATAGTCGGGACCATTTTCGCGAAGTAACTCCCCAAGTGGTGGTTGTCTAATGAAGTCCTAGAAATTGGTGACTTAGGGCGCGTATGATAAAATTTTCACTTCTCTATTTCTCCGTTTCTTTGTTCTCCAAAACACATTTGGAACAAAAATCCGTTTAGTAACGTAATTTGATTTTTTTATTTCTGGAATAGAATTTCTAATCTAGAAATAGATTTGAAGAAGAAATCAAAAGCTAAAATTTTTAACTTCTCAATTTCAGAAATAGAAATTGAGAAATCAATTTTTGTTCCAAAAATTTTATCATGCACACTCTTACTCTCGAGTGAACCCCAGCTCATCGGCGTCTCAAATCTTCACTGCCTAAGAACCACGTACGTCTCATGTGTTATTTTTAAGGCCATGTACAAGAGGTTTCTTTGAGATAGGCACTACTCAAGGGTTACTTTTCAAAAACCACCCCACTTTAGGGCTTTTTGAAATCCCCCCCCTCTTTTTTTTTTTTTTTTCATAATGTCAGATAATGCCTAGTACTGATTGATAATCAATTAAACTTCGCCTAGCATATGAAGTTTTCTATCTCACAAATATTACATGATTATACAGTGGTAAATAAGTACATATTACTGTACTAGCCCCAAGAAAAAGTAGTACCTCGAGAATTCAAATTTCAAATGAAAAACGTGAATGCACTTTTTTATTAATACCTTTTTCATGGTAAATATTCAAGGAAAACACCACATTGTTCCATCATTTATTTTATCTTATTTTATTGGTTTGTGATTGTTCTTTGACAACAAGAGGCTTAACATATCAACAAAAAGAAAATATAAATCTTCAAATAAGCAAATACTTAGAATTTGAAAGAAAAAAAAAATCCACGTCTCGCAAGGAAGCTAACTTTTGCCCATTGGAATACATTAGTGTTTTCTACTCTATCCACAGTTTATATAATTAGCTCATTCTCCATTTCCCAATACATCGCACGAGACCATTTATTAGATTCTCAGATTCCCAACAGTTTTTGGCAATTATACTATTGCACAAATCTTGGAATTTGCCTAGGCCAATAAATAAATAAATAAACAGAAAACAACCGGCAGACTTTCAATGAATGCAATAATTTCGTGAAAAGCACTCCAATTACGTGGATTTATATACGGAGAAATGCAAAACTCGGTCCACCTTTGGAATTAAACATTTTGCTTTTCTATATAATTCAATGACGTGGCATTGAGTAGTGCTTAGAAAATTGAGATATTATCATATCGTGCTAGTCAGTCAAAATCAGAGATCGTGGAGTTTGGTCACCTACCGAATTTACCATTTTCCTCATAAACCAGATTTTTGTCTCGTTCGTGAGATTTTAGAGCCATCGGAGCTAAGCTCGAGCCGTTGAAGAAGTGAGCCGTGGCTTAGAGCCGCCAACCCCCGAAAGATGACATGTCAACCACGTGAGCAAATTGACCGGGTCCAAAATAAATTAAAATGAAGTGGAGATTAGGAAAATCGTGTCGCGTAGTGACTGCTGACAGATTAGTGACGTAATTATCAAAATTTGTGTCGAGAGATTATTGCTCGAGGGCAAAAATCCGTGGAAAAAGATCGACCTACCAACTCGGAAGGTTGAAATTTCATGCTTCGCGACTTTCATCTTTCTCCATGTTTCACACGTTGAATCGCACGAGAGAAACGGAAATCGACCGCGCTGGTAATTCGCCATCGCGATCATCTCTCTCTCTCCTGCACGCCAATTACGTTTGCATAATACTCCCTTCCCTGCTAACTATTTTGGCCGATTAGAGGCCAAGTTTTAACCCGCAAGGCTTTCGTCTGGACAAGATGGACGCGTGGACCGGATCTACTGTAGTGGCCATCTGATCGATCGTTACACCCAAGAGTCGTGACATGCCCCTCTTATGATGGCGTCGTTTTCACTGAAGTCAAGCAAAACATCTTTGACTATGGCATGTAAGGTGCGTGCAGATAAAATATGGGAAATAATTAAAGAGAACCGTGCTGGTTAGGTGTGTCTCTCTGTTGCAGCGATGTTGCTATCTCTTTCATTTTCCAGAACCATAGTTAAATGAAAATAAGAATAGTAGCCATGTTGTTGGTCCCCATGATGTGTGCATATACATAATATATATTATGTATATTTGTATGAGAGAGAGAGAGAGAGAGAGAGAGAGAGAGAGAGAGAGAGAGAGGGAGATGTACATAGCTGGATCACTAAGAAATTTCGAGTACCATGTTTTACCTATTCCGAGGAGAAGAAAGAGAAATATTTACGACCGTTTGTTGTTCTGCACAAAAGTTGTGCTTTGCCTTAGATCTCCTAGTACTTGTAAGATACTTCTACTCGTATAGTGAAGGTCATAACCGGGCAGATTCACTCTACAACTCTTGCTTCCAATTCAACCACAACCCAGCACCAAAAAGAAAGGGAGAAAGGTCATTTATAAGCAAATTGTCTTAATGGAGAATTGACCCCTATCTTGCTCGAGACAGTTTCTTGCGCTTGAAAAAGGTCTCGAAATTGACTTCCCATGTAAGAACACTTCAGACGTCACCAAACCCGACTTCAAGACCCAACATTTCAATATCCCGTTTCCAATAGAACTTAGAACAGGAAAAACAAAAAAGAAGGGAATGCTTAAATTGTAGGTCGCCACAATTCCACACGATATGTGCTCCCCACAACTCCCACATTTTCCACTGTTTTAGACTAGTGACTAATCTTGAAGAGTGATGGGAATGAAAGAGCACCTTGATTAGAGGTTAAAAGTCAACTGAGTCAAATGGGGGTGGTAATTTACTAACTACTTGAACACGACTCGACTCCAAAATCAATCGGTCATAATCGCACTCTGATTATATAAAGCTCAATTTCTGAAGCACAACACTGTCTTGATACCGTATTGTCGATGCTCAAGTTGTATGAACAAGTTTTCAAAAGAGAAATAAAAGATTCATAAGGTAACATACCATGTTCCAGAAGTATGACAAGTCATCCTAATTAAACATAACTCTGGCTAATTAATCATGCTCGCAAGCCACTTGAGTCAAGTGTTAATGAGCACAAGCTGACCGTGAGATTTCAATTTCCAAGGCACCCACGGACTTCTTACGCAACATAGGTGACCCATATCAATCCCCAAGACACTCGTTAACGGGACTCAAAAGACAAATATATAACACAAGGTATTGAGAACATGGGTTTACTCTTCGTCTTATTCTTTCCATTGTTAGATACAAGGAGAACGTGAGGTTATATAAATGCGAACTCTGAGCCCCACATGGATAGAGATAATGAGGATGGGCGGTAGGAACCACGGCTGTTTACGCTGTTCAGCACTTAAATCCCGGTGTGTCGGTTAGCCCTCTACTGCAACTTTCAGATCCCAAATCTTTCCTTTCCTTTTCATTTTGTTTTTGTTTTCCTTATGGACCGACACCTTCAAATTTCGTTTTCTTCATTTACAGGAGCTTTTAATGGCGACGAGCCACGTTTTGTCTTCTTCGTTTACAGGGCAGCTCCTGGTCCTATACGAGCAGAAGAGGCCCCCAGCTTGAATGAGACGATATTTCATCACTTCATGGTCCTTCGCCTTTATCTCGGCCGACACCCTCAGGGAACTAAACTAGATGTTCACTTCAGATAATAATAAATACGTGATAGCGAATTAAGGTGATAAGGACTGGAGAACAACTAACGAAAGCTCCCTTCTGGGGGAAGTCGCAACCCATGCCGGCATATCACATGAGAAGATAATTTATTGCATATCAATTGGAAGACCTAGTGATTTGCTTCTTCCTTGAGCATCTCTGTTTTTGACGTTTTCCAAGCAATAAGATCCAGGAGATTGAACAGAAAACCACAGATTTTGACAGGTACATGTTGAAATACCCAGTAAAAATGAGATGACAAGTAGATGCAACTCACTGTTGATGGGCCATTTTAATGGTGTGCAAGACACTCTCAGTTTATATATCAAATCCAATGAGGGATAAACCTTTGGCTTTGCCCTAAAGAACTTCCAGTAGGGAAAGAAAGAAAGAAAGGGAAAACCTTTGTTTGTCATTACCGAATCTAAGAAGAAGGCACATGAAATTCGATCATCTGCATCCCTCTTCCAGCTACTGCTATTTGGTACTGGTCCCTGAAATGGGATTAAAATGAAAGGGGCTTTAGAAACTGCCAGAAGAGAATTTTGTGCTGCTCATGTTTATTGGGGGAAATGCATCACTAACCAGCCAATGGATCTTGCATCCAATGCTTCTGGCTCTGGCACACTAATGATAAAATGAGCAAACTCCATTGGTGTACCATGTTCCTTGCTAATCCAGCACCTGACACGCTGATCAAGACCAGTCGAGAAAACCCAAGTGCCATCTGTCCAAACGCCTTTATAACAATGACCACAGTTAGAACTTAAAGAAGAGGAAAGGCATTCAAAGGAGTTCTGTATTTCATTTCAAGAAGTAAGAACTTGCAGAAAATTCAACCAGCAACCATCTACAAGTGGAAAAGATGCCATAGAAATGAGTGGCATCCCTAATGGTAATTAAAAAAAACAATTTGGAGTTGACTATGTGCAAACAATGTCAAGGACATAGGGATAAGATTCAAAACTATGGAAAAAAGCAAATATCATTAAAGATGCGCACAGAAGATGTAGTTTGTAGGAAATTATATTCTCTGAGGGAAATTGACAAATTCCAATGACTGACCTCAGAAAGTTCAGAGCGAGGGGATGTAAAGGTCAAAAGAAGAAGATATAACTGCAGAAGACATGCAACTTTGACACAGATAGAATCAAGAACCAGAATATCTACCACTTATTTACATGTTCAATTCCAAGATAAGGCAATTAACTTTAATCACATGTAAAGAAAATAAAAGGATTTGATGTAACCTCTACCTTTCACAGCAGAATTGTGAGCAGAAGCAATTTTTTCCTGAGAAATGAATTCGATTGTACACTTGGTTTTCTGGTTCCGCTCATCATGCAGAAATTCCTCAACGAGTATAGAATTTCTGATGCCTGAATTTGGAACATCTGGAACTTGGACTGGAGGCTGCACCAACACCTCAAATTTAAGAAGATGAAGTGCTTGATCATCACCACCACTGACTAACTGGTACAGAAAACGGCCATCGGAACTTTGGCCGTGTTTTGTTTCACAAACATGAAGGCAATTCACACCGGATTGGTGAGCACCATTAAGAACACGAAAAGGATTTACTTCAACAATTTCAAATGAAGAATTAGGTGCATTGCTATCTAACTCAGGGGAGGCATCTAGCATAGAAGATGAAGACCCGCAGGCAACACTGCCAGTCAATTTCCCATTTAGTTCCTTTATAGCTTTCACGGTAACATGATCATTGATTGGCTGTTCCTTACAAGCAATTTTGCTCAGCGATCTCCACCATCTTCCACCCTGGCTTCCTCTTCCAGTCCGTGGTCGTTTCTGACAATCCATGAACTTTTCTAGATGGATATTTGACAACCGCCTCATAAAAGCTTCAACACTTTCAGTCAGATCCCAGAAAGCAATACTCCCATCAGTGGCTCCACTAACCACAACATATACATTACCAATCTGCACATTTTCTGGAATTCCAAATCCAAGATCAAATTAAGAACTTTCTTTTCAGGAATACATGACATCAAGCATGAATAAGTCCAAAACATGACCTTTCTAAAGATTATAACTGTAGACGATAGCATTTGAGTCGAAATATTGTGGACATAATGTCAACATATGCTAAACAATGCTTTCAGGTTAATAACCAACCATCTGATAGTTGATGTCTTGGAATGACGACATGCTGCAATGACAGAACTGGTGATGATAGAGGAACCATCAGAGCAACATCAAACCTGCAATAGGGTGGAGAAGGAGAGACTACGTTTGAGTAAGAAAAAAGAGGGAGTGTAGACAAGGAACCATTCTAATATGCTCCTTGAAGTTACCATAGACGATAGGGTAAGACGAGAGCTCGTATTGCAAGTGTAGCATCTGAACAAGCAACGACAATAAAACAGACAGTCAACCTGAAGCGAAGACAAAAAGGAAGATAAGACACTGCATCCGAATTTGAGAAAGTTACAAAACAACACCAAAATAAATATGCCCACCTAGAACCAGAATGTCTAACGAGAAAAGCAGTGACAGCCAGGTATCTCCAGTCATCTTCATTTTTATCAACTGCAGATACTTTTGACTGCAGAACCTCACTATCAGGCAGAAGTGATTTACATCTTAAATTGGTGTCAGAGACACCAGTTAGGTTTTTAATGCTTCCTGGTTTTCTGGAAGGCACTGAGTACTTAACTGGCATGTCCGTGGAAAGCCATTGAAATGAAAATGTAGAGGATCCAGCTGATGAAGGTAATGAGCTACTTTCAGCTTCTTGTAAATCAGTAACATCATCTTCTTTCCCATCCTGCTTTCTTCTTCTCAGCAGCCAAGACGTCAGAACACGCTTTGCACCAACAGAAATAAGCAATGATGGATTATGTTCATCCTCCATGAGTATTCCCTTTATATCCTTTGGGAGGTTCTCTATACCCTTTACATCAGACATGTTAGTACCCGATGAGGTTGTATGGATATTCGAAACACAACATATTGATCTGACAGCTGATCCACCAACATGCTCTCCAAGTAATTTGGATGAAGACCAATTGTCAGTGCACTGAGTATACCTAAATCAGGAACAATTAATTTAGCTTAGTATGTGAGTTGGGTATTCCTTAATTTGCATTTCTAATTGCTCACTAGATGAGATGATGAAACCATGTTATTAAGAGACTTAGTATTAAATCTGCATGATCCCTAGGAATAGATGGTTGGAAGTATGACAGATCACCATAAGACTAGGATTTGTCATTGCATACTCATTGATAAGTTCAACAAAATAATGTGACTACATACAATATGGCAGGTGGACAACGAGATTTCCTTCTTTGTGTTTGATAATCATCCATTTTTAGTTTCAAGATATCAAAAACAAAATCCAGAGTTATCAAGGATAAAAACTGAGATGGGAGCTTCAAAGTCCAGATACAAAATGCTTTTCACTACCTATGCAGTTGTTTTAACCTTGTTTCCCAGATTTAATTAAACAAAAATGTCTTACCGAGGATTTCCAAATTGGTATCAAAATTCTTATAGAAAACAACAAATATCAAAATAAAGAAAAAGGAGGGACAGAAACAAATTGAGAAAGAATGAACAGAGAAAAGGTAAATGAGAACAAGATCCAATTAAGCATTGCAAAGCCAAACTAGGTTCTAAAGATTGCATGTGAAATGGCAGGGGAACTAGAAAGAGATATCATTTAAGGGAAGAATTGGCAACACAAGAGGCTCTAGTAAGCTGACTTTGGTTTGGTGATTCTGACAAAAACCAGCTATATTATGTATGTACATTGATTGAGAGATTCACTGTGCTGCATCTGCCACAGTCTATTACCAGCTATTGTCAAGTGGAAGTGAATAACCTTTATCTTAAAATTTCAAGAAACTTACTGAGTGTTAACAAAAGCAGAGTTATGTCAATCCGTTGTAAAAGAGTCATTACAATACCTAGTCAGCCTCACTGTCCCATCCTCACAACCAGTTACAATCCAGCTTGATTGTTTATTTTTTCTGAGCTGGAAATCTCCAGTGACAAAGCATAAAGAATGCACCTCCCTTCCATGGAACTGCAAACGTAGATTTTGAGGGAGTATCTTGTCCTTTGAGTCCTTTATCCAGTGTCTATGGATGTAAATAATATCATCCTGGAATGGACAAGTTAGAATGAAAATAATATTTGAAAGTGGAAACTCTATGTTATTTTCGCAAAGTATGCTTGACCAGAAAAGCATGCATATACAAAAAGAGAGCCTGTTTCCTTATAAAGTGCATCAATGCACGGTTTAATCTGACTACTAAACACAAATCTTACAGCACAGAGTGGGCAAGATGTTAAAAAAAAGGATAGGAGAAGACTTTAAAAAGATGTGACCAGAGACTTGAAATAAGATCTTGAGCCTTGGATAAAGAAACTTGCTAGAAGACAGAATAAAGGCATAAAATGGTTAATGTAGCCAACCCCACGTACTGGAATAAGATAAGGCATAAGATGACTTATAACCCTTGGATCATACTAAAACTTGACAAAATGGCATAAGATGAATCATGTAGCCAACCCCAATTAGGAGAATAAGAATTTCTGTCCTGCATGCCAATTTCTTCGAAGAGCTGTGGCATTGGAAAAGAGTGAGGATATTATCAGCCTGAATGATTAAATCATGAGCCAGAATTTACAAACTTTGGAAGGGCTTTCTCCTAGGACTCAATTAATGAAAGGTCCATTGAATTTGTTCTGCTGAACTTGAGTAGGCCCATTTATGAGGTGAGACACACCGCTAGTCCTACTATTCAGTAAGTAACTGGAGGCAACCAACTAGTGGCAAAAGTGTCTTAGACAATCAAATAAAATGATATCAGATTTTTCCACAGATAAATTTCAACAATCAAATAAATGATGTCAGATAATTCTAGAAATAGATTTCCAATGGGATTCACTACTTCTATCTCCAATGTGATCTCATTTCCATATGATAACACAGACAAACCTTGACATAAGCAAAGCAGTTCTCCATCGCTGGTACATCACCCAGATAATAAGAATGTGGACGCCGCCAACCACCACATGAAACTTGCAGGACCTGTTCCAGTGGTAATGTAAGAAATTACAACAAATGTCTATCCCATGACACAAACAAGAGAAGAAAAGAAAAAAAAAACAAATAACAAATTAAACAAATAAATGAAGAGAAGAAAAGCAAGAGAACCTTAGCCTCAGTTACTAAGTTCCATATTATAAAATCTGTGGACGCAAAACCAGATGCATAACTGCCACTTGTTCTGTAACCGGCAGATTCATTTTCAGTGGAAACAGATTCAATCATGCTTAATTCTTTCACCTGCTTCATCCCTACAAAATTTAAAGATTGCAGACCTTTGTCATATTCCATGTAGCATATGCATCCATCAGCTCCAGTCTGAAACCACAAAGACTGTGTCATTTAATGTAACAATGTCCTGGCAGACACCATTCCCATGGTATAATGTAAAGATGTTTGCCTCAAGAGAGATGCACATGGTAAAGGTCTTACAGAACGTAATTCAATGTGATTAAAGCCCATGTGAGCCACTGAAATGCTAGAAACTGCTGAGATGCCATGGGCTCCTTTAAAATGGTTTACTGGAGAGATTTTAGCTGCTGACAGGACAAAGGTATCCAGCAACAGGTCCTTCAATAAAGGGAACAGAACCAGATTACCCCGTAGATCCCCACAGATCAGCAGCTGCAACATCAAGCAAGATGATCAGGTCCATCTGGACTCTGCACAACACAGACTTGTTGATAATAAGGTTGGGTTTCCTAAAAGTAGTGTCCAATCAAATATTTGGTGCAGAAATTACATGTTTTGGAAGATTGATAAAATGAAGATCGCTGGCTATTATGGAAGGGAGATGATTTTCCTCTTTTTCATAGCCCCGAAGGCTATCAGCAATGGCCAAGGTTGGAGACAGTAGATAGTCATGCACGTGCTACAAAAGGATTTTGCTTACTTGTGACCGTTGAAATGGGCATCCATGATATCTTAAATGTTAGCCTCGAGATGTGGTCAATATAGTACAGCAGATAATGTGAGTTACGACAAACAATATAACACCGTTTTCAAGAATTTAGCATTTGTATCTCCTTTATAGTATAACAAACATTTAGCTTTCTTATAGATACATTTTATTATAGGTTTTCTTACAGATGATAATGCTGAAAAGGAAGTGTGATAACAATGATCACGAGCATATACCTCATTCTCAAATGCCACATCCAAGCACATAATTCGAGCTCCCAAATCTGATTTGAACTCCGCAATCAAGGAAATTTGTGGACTGTTTTCTGGATAAAGAGAACTAGATTGTGAAACCTCGAAGAATCTCCAAAGTTTCAAGCCTCCTCTAGGGTCAGCAGTGAAAATGAACCTAGACAGTATGGAAACCAAAGACGATTATAAGCACCTAGAAAAAATCAAACACCATAAATTTGAGCAACAAACAAATAGCAGAGGCTAGCTTTTCAGAGACTAGAAAGCTCTTGTGCACATCAATAGACAATAGTTTCCGAAACTTGACTTCGAGCTTTTACTACATTGATACAGCACAAAACCCTTAGGATCACCATTGTGCACTTCAAATCAAATGTGCCAGGGAAAAACATACCAGATCCTGAGTCCACTCCACTTCCATAAGTTAAAACCATCAGATACATTGCTATCCTTAGACTTTCAACCCCTTACAATTACAACAATAGTTCTCCTACATGAAGCATCTCCTTTTGTTCCCAATACCCCAAAACGACCTGCTAACAAGGTTTTGATGAAAGCGTTTCTTTCCTAAACAAACAAGGTGTACTTGTTGTGTTACCAGGCCAGTCCCTTTCTCCTCATTCAATCCCTACAACTAAACTCATGTTTTGCTTTACAGTGTTGGCCACAGGGAAGTTATACAATGAATTAATACTAACTTATGATGAGGTTCCAACAATGTTTGGTCATTCCTTTGAGAATTTAATTATCAGCAGTTCATCGACATGTTGCAATGTTCGAGAAGAGAGTTTACCTATGTCCCAGTGACTTGCACCAATGGATTCCCAAGAGCTGTCGATCCATTTCAGCTGCCCAAGAGAAGCTGGCGCTCACTTTAGGAGAATCAGAATACTTTACAACTCTGACAACTGTTGTCCATCCTTTACCATCTCCAACAGCAATCCAATCATCAGCATCAATCCGAGGATCATATGGATTTGAGGGCAACAATTCCATACAAATAATTTGCACCTCATTACTTACTCGAGCAAGTTCAGTCCACCTTAGATCGCCATTGTTGCATAATTTAGCATGATAGAGATAACCGTGATTAGTGGCAATATACAGCACATCTTCACGTGAGAAGCTCAAGCATCGCACATACTCACTTTTGCTGCAACAAGTCATGAGAAATCAGTTAAAGCATCGCACATTGCTTGTCTACACAGCTTATATGATCTTTCTATACATGTGATCTTTCTTTACCTCATAGCTTAAGCTTTTACATTGGACTTTCTAACTTTCTAACATGTCATTTGAGGTCTTTCGCCTCAGATTCATTTCGCATGTGAGGCTCCCTATTTGTCATTTCCAAGAACGTTCTAAGTCTGGTTTGAATGTGAAAAGGGAGTTAAAATATCCCACATCACTTGTCTATTAGGTTAATATGCTCTTTATATACATTGGGTCTCCCTCCACCTAATTACTTAATCATTTAGGTTAGATTTTCTAACAAAACCATCAACAGTGCAGGAAATAAGGAAATGATAAAATAAAGTGAAAATACCGACACAAAAAGAAATATGAACTTCTTAAATGCCATTTCAAACACAGAAAAATGTCCATGTCAAATCTTCATTCACTCTCGAGTCACAGCTCATTTAGCCTGCTCATCAATGTGTCAAAGCAATGGCATCACAACAGATTCACCATAAACCCCAGGAGAATAATCTTCAATCATATCATTTCTTGACAGTCAGCCAGCTAAAGCAAGTTCCTTTTCTTTCCCAGAACTTGAAGAAATGCATGAAGTTTTTTTTTTTTTTTTGTGGGGGGGAGGGATGCATAAAGTATGTTAACCACCATTATTTTACTTCCCCATAGTAATTGAACACCAACAATGTGATTCAACATCGAGATATTTAGTCTTTTCCTATTAAGATTTTTCAGTACAATGGAAGCTAGATTTTTCAAATCTAAAGTAAGCTAACATTACCTGTCCATGTGTCCGTTATGACTTGATGAATTCGGAAGATGTGTAGTAAATAGCTCAGTTCCATCACTCAAGTCTTTTACGTTGGACTGTTTTGCAGAAGCCTCAGCTAAAGAAGCATCTAGTTTATGCACTTTAATTGCAGAGTCAAAACCACCAGTGACAAGGAGTGAAGACCATGGATCATAGAGACACCGCCATATACCCCTTCCACTGAAACACAATAGTGGCATGCCAATAGCAACTCATCATTGTATTGATACCAATGATATTCATTGAGGACAGTCATAGACTGAAAATATATACTTCTACCAAAAAAGAAAATTATAAAATAAATAATTCATTGGGATGCAGACAATTGGAATTTGTTTTTTCAATGAAACAAATAAATCCTAGAGGCGGCATTATCTAAAAATGAAGGCACGAAAAATCCAATGGGGGTTGAGAATTTAGATTTGCTTTATGCCAGCTTCCTAGCATTCTCCTTCACAAGCAAGGTGTCAATGATGTACACAGTGAAATCCTCTCTATAATTGAAAAAGGGCAAGCACCACCATCACATGTGGTGTGCATTTGAATCAACATCAATGGAAAAAAGAAAACAACTCTAATAACTTACATATGCTCTTTGATGACATCATGCTGTTGTCCATCCAGTCCCCACACACGACATGAGCAATCCTCGCCAGCAGTAACAATCAACTAAGTAAAATCACAAGAAATAAAAGTTAGTCACATCACTCAGAAAAGACGCCCATAAGAATAATGAGGACTTAATTCCACGGAAACTCTTTAAAAGATGGTCATAACATCCAGTGAGCACTCAAGTACTTGAATATGAAACAAAATACATGAAATGCCTATGAGGGTGACATTTGAACTAGTCTATACCAAATACCAAATCTCTAGTACCAATTGCTTTACTTTGATCTTACAATGCGGTTCCTATTGTGCCTTTTTTATACTTCAATGCAACTTCAAGGCTTTTTCATAAGAACCAGCCCGATGACTAATGTATTTAGGAAAGAAAAACATGTTCCAACATGCTAGTAAAAAGAAATACAATGTGAGAGACAACTTCAGACACACTAGCAAAACGAAATACAACAACCGTTTAGTTTACATTATCGCCCAAGATTAAATTTTTAAATTACTAGTTCTCCAGGAAAGAAGATCCAGTTCATTAAACACAAAAGAGCCTTCCGTTTGCATTTGACGAATCCAATATGGCTCATGTTGCACCAACTTGCGTATAAACCATCGCAGCAACTAAAAGTCCAAAGCAACTACTTTATAGCTCTCGTCAAAGTAGCATTCCACAGGCAAATAACAACAGGAACATCAATGTCACTCAACTCAAAAGAACACTTACACACAGCTTAAAATAGATAATTGGCATTGTCGAAATATTTCCATGCCATTGCCTTCTCAGCAGTCTTATATCACTCTGTTAACGAATCTTACATTATCAGATATATAGCAATCCCAAACTCGAGCACTGTGTCCAAAAAGCAATCCAACCTCCCCCGCATCTTCAGAATATTGCGACTTGCAATGAACTTCCCAAATACGTGCACTGCGTGCATAAGAAAAGTGAATCAGCAATTTTTCCATCATGAAAGCCATTTGGAAAAATGACACTGGAGCTGCAGGATTTAAAAGATCAACCTACGATCATCAGATACGGAGACGAGTTTGGAGCCATCAGAGGACCATGCGATTCTAAATATTGAACCTTCATGACCAACAAGTCTACAGATGTGAAAGGCTTCATAGTGAAGAAATTCGTTAAGGAGACTGTTGCCAGCACAAGAGTTTGTCAGGCCTTCTTCTGTGAGCTCATTTGAAGATGGAGCATCATGATTGGGAACCACTTTCCAGATCAAAATCTGTCCAATACATTCATGCAATTTGCTTAAGTTTCAACCAGAAGCAAAAAAGATGCAGGACAATGGCTAGTAAAACTGTCCGACTCAGACTTTTAGTAAAATTTCAGGAGCAAATACCAGATAATCCAAGAAAGCCATTTTCTAATTTAAATATTTCAAAAGGAACAAATTAAAGAATGACATGAAAAAAAGAAATTCATGGACAAGGAAAGATGCATTCCTTGCAACAATTGAACGAGGAGAACTGATGCAGAAAAGTCGAGTTTCACACTAAATCTCAAATGTTAAAGGGGTAAAACGATCACATGTTCACCAAAAAGGATTGAAATCAGAATGCGTGCAATACAAATTCACAATATATAAAGATCGAATGATTTGCCACCTCATTGTAAATTGTTCCACATGCAACTTGGAGATCTTCAAGATTGTCACCCCACAACCGCATGGAGTACAGAAGGCATCTCTCTGCAATTACAATCAACCCAAATTTTAAAAACTAAAAAAGCTATCAAATCATTTTCCTTTTTATTTTGATTTCTGTTTTTACAGTGAATTGGGACAAGGGGACGAGGCTTGCAGATTATATATCCGGGAAAAAAAGAGAATAAATAGGTATACAGAGTTGTCACCGTATCAACTAACGAAACTGCAATACCCTCATACTACTATAATACAATTTGAAGAGCGGAAAAGAGCAATAAAAGTTGATGACTAACCAGGGGAAGAAACTGCAAGAACGAAGCTACATTTATCGACGTCCCAAAGGCGTATGGAGTTGTCACTGCATCCTATAGCAACGGTAAGCCACCTCCGCAGCTCATCCTCAGAAGTTCCATTCTCCTACTAACCGAAATTCACGACCCAATCAAACCACCGCCAAGAAAAACAAAAAAAAACAAAAAGAAAAATCAAAGCTCGAACAGTAGATTTGTCCCGAACCAAACCAAGTAGACGGCCGAAGCCTCTCACTTTCAAGAAGCGAACATCCATAACCCAGTGGCTCAACCTCGGCGCCGCGGAAACCAGCTCCAAATCCGCGGACAGCACAGTTCCGCTCTCTTCGCCAGCTCCCCTTCCGAGCCGCACGGACAGGCGGAACAGCTTCACTCTCCTCTCACCGTACACGGCGATGACGTAATCGAGCGTCGAAGAAGACGAGGACGATCCTCCGGGGAAATCGGCGCCGCCGAGGACGATCCCGTGCACGCGGATCCCCCGGAAGACGTAGAACGTCCGCACCATGGCCCCGGACGCCAGGTCGAACAGCGACACCTGCGAGCCGGAACCTGCAGACGGGAAACGGAAGGAGCACGTCGGTCGGTCTCGCGATTCCGAGTCGAGTCCAGAAGAGAGAGAGAGAGAGAGAGAGAGAGTACCGGCGAGGAGGAGAGGGAGGGGAGAGGAAGGAGGGAGGTGAAGGAAGCAGAGAGCGGAGATTTCCCCGAGGTACTGCCCGCCCTGAATCCGCCATCCGCGCCGCCGCTGCTGGTGCTGAAGCTGGTGCTGCTGGTGCTGCTGCTCTACGGGGTCCGCCATTTGCGCTGCGAAATGCGGAGCTCTGGCTCTTGCTGTGGTGCTCGCTGCTCGTGCTCTCGGAGCTGCTGGTGTGCGCGCGCTTCGTGAGGTTCATGAGAGGTTTTTGCCGTGCCCGGAAAAGGAAGAAGAAGAAGGGTTAAACAAAAAAAAAAAAAAATGTATATATATTTATATAATTTTTTAAAAAATAAAATGAGAAAGAGGGGGGAAAATGCGGTGAGCGTGGATCGAACACGCGACCTTCAGATCTTCAGTCTGACGCTCTCCCAACTGAGCTATCCCCGCCTTGTTGTCCTTAATTGCTTCTTAAGATAAATATGTAATAATTTTAGTATGGTTAACTTAATACCGTGGACCAATCGAATTTAAGTTGCCGTATCCGTTCTTCTTCCTTCCCACCTTTCCAGACTCTTCTTCCTCCTCCCTACCTATCTCTCTCTAGTTTCTGCGCAGAGGATTGGGAAGATGATCTCCTTCAAGGACGAGTTCACGTTCGGTTCGTACCTTCTCTCTCTCTGTCTCTCTCTCTCGATCGATCGATTCTACGCACCCCGTCGTATGTTCGATCGAAATGCTTGCTCGAGACTAATCCACCCCAATTCCTCCTTCTGCTGCTGACAGAGGAAAGGCTGGACGAGTCGCGCGACATCATCGCCAAGTACCCCAACCGCGTCCCCGTGAGTAGTCCCCTCCAACTGCTTCTCCTCCTCAAAATCCCCCTCTTTCCCCTTTTTTCCTTTCCCCCTTGTTAGCCCGACGGTGGTGATATTGGGATGTGGGTCTGGTTTCTACCTGTGTTACCCCAACGATTGTGGCATTTTGTTTTGTCCATAGAAGGTGTTCTGTTCGTTTTCGGCGCATGATGTTTTATTTTTTCTTTAGTCTTTTTGAGCGGAGCTGTTTGCTTTACGCGATCGAACGATTTCTGCAGGTAATTGTGGAGAGATATTCGAGAACGAAACTTCCTGACATGGAGAAAAAGAAGTAAGTCGAAAAGGGTAGTTTTGCTTTACATTAGCATCACTCGAGCAGTGTGCCCGCGATGTACAAGCGGACGCTATGAATGTTTCGTTAGCCCACTCCTGCGTTCTAGCTGTTGATTGTAATTCTCAAGCTCTGTGGTTCTTTCTGGCTTGCACAAAATAGTACGGTTTCTTCCTGTATGCATCGCGGGTTTGCTACGTTAAGTTGTGGCGTAGATGGGTACTTGTTATGTGGACATTCAAAGCCCCCAATGGGACGTGCAAACAGGATAGCCGCTGTCTCGGATGACAAATGGTCTTGGCAGCTATCTTGAGCGTCTCTTGCATCTATCAACTTCAGTGCTCGCTGCATCTTTTGAGAAATGAGAGCTGCTGTTGAAAAAGTCGTGTCCTTTAAAGCTTCTTGCCGACCCAGTTGATGAGCAAAACCGATTAATGAGTATTGTTGTGATGGTTGTTGGCGTGTTCTGACAAAAAAGAATAGGGAAAAGTGGCGATGTATTGTCCATTACCACATTAACCAGTACTCCAAGCGCAGCAGTGAGAGAGAACATCAAAACTAATGCAGCTATGTCCTTAACCACCGTGCTTTGTTTTTGCTTTGACAGATTTTTGGTTCCTCGAGACATGTCCGTTGGACAGTTCATCCACATCTTGAGCAGCAGGCTTCGCGTGCCTCCTGGAAAAGCTCTGTTCATCTTTGTAAAGAACACACTGCCACAGACAGGTAAATTTTGCCTTTTCGATCTTTTAACTATATGAATGAAAAGCATGGAAGCTTTGCATTTATCACCACTTCTTTTGATTGTTTGCTGCAGCCAGTTTGATGGACTCTGTATATGAATCATATAAGGACGAGGACGGATTTCTGTACATGTGTTACAGTAGTGAGAAAACCTTTGGCTCGCAAATAATGTAGATGTGTGGATAATGGCATCTTGTGAACTTGAAATGTGTCAATTCATTCAAATTACATTGTACACCACATGTTGCATTGCAAGATATTCAATGTCTATTTGGTGTAATTTCCTTTTTCGCCTTTGGGAGGCTCACTCACTCTGCTCAAGCCTCAATATACACAAGTAATTGTTTACGTTCTTTCTCTTCTTGTATGTTCGCACTGCTTTCAATTGCATTTTTTCTAAGTATTCGGAGTGAAGTCGTCGGGCAGTCAAGTCTCTTTTTCCAATTGACATGCTCATGCCTTGGGAGTGCCTTTGTTCGGCGGAAAAATGTTCTGGGTAGTTTTCTTAACCTTCAGATGATGTTTTGTCCGAGAAACACTTGAGAACGATCACTGCATCCCACGGTTTCTGACTTTTCTAATGGCAAGAGTTATCTTTTGACAAGTTTCCTAACATTTGGCCACTGGCTCTTGTATGATATTGAATATTCGGGTTAAACTCAATGTAGAGGGTCATGTCTTTTTGAGCTGGACTAGGCTCGATCATTGAGTATAAAGTCAGCAGCAAGTTGAGCTTGTACTCAAGATTGAGATAGAGCCAGAGATTTAAATATACAGTTTATGTATAAAAATTGTGGCATTTTATTGCATAACAAACAGGCTTTGACAAAAATGCAGGCTATACCAAATTATCACATATAGCCGCGCTTATCCAAACTTTTTAAATCACGTTTAGCAAGTGATACACGATTAGGAAGTTACATTGCCCTATACTTTGACTAATGGACTAGTAAGTCTAAACTTAGCTCGGACTTTTCCAAGTTTATACCAATTCACGATTTAGGTTCGAGTATTTAGCATGCAAAAAATTATTAGCTAGGAATTGCCACTAATCTATTCTTTGGTGGTCGAAAGTAATGGGAGATTTGCCTTTTCTCTAATGCCCTTTCGGTACATTCTTTTTATTTTCAAGAAAAATATTTTTACAGGCAATCTGGATCGATTTTAATTAACTTTTCAAACATATGAGGTGACCGGGTGCACAATCCACTAATTTAACACCCAATAATAAACAAATTACAAGACTCACCTCGTAGCAACGAAAGCATTTGTAATGTTAGATCAAAATTCACACTAACAACCTTATATATAATTTTTAATTAACACGCAATCACTCAAATTTTTAGGATATCCTCTCGTTTAATGACGTCTAAGCTATATGTCATGCAATTTAAGTAAATGGCTTAATTCTAATGACGGACAATTTCTGATTAAATGGATCTAGCAACAATTACTAAATGACATAAATCTAATTCTATATGAATTGCGCATGATATTTTTGTATTTTTTTTTTATAAAAATCCATTATTAAAAATTACTAACAATAAAAATCCTAATTCTTTTTTTTTTTTGGTCGGATTATAAAAATCCTAATTAAAGTGAGCTATTTTAAGTTAGGAAATAGACTAATCTGAATCATATCTTAACTTAGAAATTTATGTCAATATGCAATTTAATTTCAACATATTATCTAACCTAGATATCATCTAAACATGCATTCTAATATAATTAAAAATGTATCTAATATTCTATCATGCAATTCGATCTAGGAAATCGATTGTAATCTACATGATATGCAAATACAATCTTTTTTTGTATTTTTGGAATAAATAAAGCAATCAAAGCAAGATAAGCACTAAATCATCCATTGTCATAGTCATCAAATATATCATCCATTGTTTGAATTAGAAAACAATATCTAATCAACTTGATTATTTTGCTAATAATATCGATAAATTGATCTTAAGCCATAAAGATCAAAATGTTAATTTTATTCCCGTGTAATTAATTATTCCATCTAAAGCCTTATAGATGGAATAAAAAATCGACGTGCAATTGCAGATTAGGCAATAAATCATAATTGGAAATATGCCTATCATTCAAATATGCACGTAAGATATTGAAAGCATATATTAGACAATAAAATATACAAATCAAATTTGATAAGATAATTACCTAATTCCGCAAATAATATTGTCAAATTTGAACCAAATGGAATCTGCTCAATGGGTGACCGGCAGTGGCTTGCGAGTGAGACTCGACACGGTGAAGAGGTGGTTCTACAACACCAAGGACGGTTAGACGAGTGGTGTAGGCCGGCGAAGCTCACGGATAGCAATTTGCATTGATGCTTCTTAGCAAGGAGAAGTAGACTATCAGTGCCAGTGCCATAAGTTTGTATGGCGTTTACTTTGGTGCCAAATGTTTCTATCGAATCACTTAATACCAAATCAGAGGGAACGCAATCACTTTGATCCCACCAACGAGAAATTCTAGCCAAAATGATTACGTGACTTTTATATTTAAAAAGAAAATCGATAAACCCTTTAAACGACGTCGTTTTTCGTCCTACTTAAGAAAACGACTTCGTTTTGCTGTCCTATGTGGATGGCTTAGGAAAAACGACGCTGCATAGCTTATTTGGGATTGAAATTAGGGTTTTTTTTTTGTTTATCCTCGCCGACTAGCTTGCTCGGCCACTGTCGCTTGGCCACCGTGCTCGGCCACCATCGCTCCACCATCGCTCGGCCAAGAAGTGATGAGAAAATAAGAGGTGAGGGCGGAGGAGGAGAAGGAAGAAGGGGGGTTGAAGGTGCAGAGAGAGAGAAGACAAGGAGTGCGAGGGAAACAAGGAGAGCGCAAATGGAGATGGTGGATTGGGCTCTGGGCTCTGCTATGTTATTCTTCGGGGAAGAAGACGACGCTACCATGGCTTCTCTCTCTCTGCTGCCATGGCTTCTCTCTCTGCTGGTGTTGTTCTTCGAGGAAGAAGACGACGCCGACATGATTTCTCTCTCTGCTGGTGTTGTTCTTTGGGGAAGAAGACGACGGCCGTGGCTTCTCTCTCTCTTGATTTAGGGATTTAGGGATTTAGGGATTTAGGATTGATTTGGAGATTTAGGATTTCGGCTTGGGGTTTAAGACGCCAAACGGTCGTTTGGTGGTTTACACGTTGACTGTACTCTCCGGTGAGTCACATCAGCCTAAAAAATTAATATCGGATTTCCAGCTAACACATCAGCCTAAAAAATTAATAAAAAATTGCCAACGTCGGATTTCCGGCTAACCGAGTCGGCGTTGGAACTAAAATGAATGATCGTTTTTCAAAAATTTTGGCACTGATAGTGTACTTCTCCCCAGACAATTCTTGGTGATGTGCACAAGTTTGGGATTAAAAACTGTTAAGAGCAATTCACTGGAGACTCCACAAACAAGGAGTTTTGGACGTGATGAGGGTAGCAACGGACGCTTGAATGACACGTCCCAAGATCAGCGGTAGCGGCAACTTTCGGGTGCTCTGACAGTCTTGGCCGCTTGTGAGAAACCGATGATCAGCACCACAACTCCTCGTCAGGATTGTGGCTGGGCTCGGCAGCGTAGCAAGTGAAGAGTAGAAGACGTCATGGACAGCAGCTCGGACCAACAGGACAACGGCTTGGTCGTGGTTGGCATTGTCGGAAACGTGGCTAAGTAGCGGAGCGAGTCGCTGGACGTCGTTGGGCTCCCTTTTTCAAGGTGCCCGAGATGCTTGCTGCGCCGAACTACGGATGGGGGCCGTCGGGGAAGCTGCGGAAAGCGTCCAGAATTTAGGCAAAGGACACGACTTGCCCAGGAAGGAGATCAGCTTCTTCTGTTGACCTTTGACCTAGTTTTCTCCTCCTCTCTTCCCTCATGAACCGACGTGCCTCCTCTAACTTGTGTAGCCCCCCTTTTATATGCAAAGTAACAATGCCCATCAAAGAAAGAAATCACATGGCGCGGCCGAGGACACGATTTTGTTTTCTTCTAATTGCGGATTTTTTCCTTGGACGAATATGTACTCTTTCCTTTTCTTCTTCAACCGAATATTTCTTCTTTCTATTGACTAATCCCATACATTAACCCACCTTCCTTTCTGTTCATAGGTATGTGAAGATGCCGACCAAAACATTTCGTGGAGATATTCATTCTTGTTTCAAAACAAAGATATATCGCTCAAAGAATCAAAAATCCTCCATATGTGATATCACCTCTTATTATTTCGATATTTCATCGAAATCTTCCAATCTAATCACGTGAATATATAAAAGATTTACCGAATATTTCGATATTTGCAGAGCAGCTGAATGATAGGATCGATGGGAATATAAACAATCAGGGAGAAAATGTTGACAATCAATTGACAGTTCAAGACTTTAGGAGAGGACGTAAGGCAAATTACCTCCAAAGAAAGAATCAACAGGGAAAAAACAGCTATTTATAGGACACCAGCTAGCAAATCAAATTGAACTCTATTCCAGGGTACCTTCTACAGCAGATTTAACGGTAGTAACATTACACTGCTGCTTTTGCATATATAATTTGTGAAGAGAACTGAAGCTGTTTCCGCTTGCATTTAGATTTAGTTCCCTCAAAGATTCATGGTTTGCTTCACGATTGCCAACTTCAACCAAATGACCAGGAAATTCCATCATCTCCCCAGGGCTTACTTCTTCAGCTTTGCTCAGGAACCTACTATCTAAAAGTTTCCAGCTCGTATCATACAAGAAAACCTGGTAAAGGCCACAAAAAGGTTTCAATGATCTGAGCCATGTTTATCCTGATAAAAAATTTTCACTAATCTGTAGAGAAAGGTATACACCATGAAGAAGAAAACTAACTAATTAAGGAATGAAGACCTGAAATATGATTCAGCAACAAGACAGCTGGTATTATCTAAGTTTAATGATCATGATTAGTAGAGATGTAGACTGTAGAGCTTGACCTGTCTAGTGAGAGATCCACTGCTTGTACAACGCAAGAAGCCATCATGATATTTCTTCGACTTTTGAGTTAATTGTGTTGTATACAAGACATGCCAATCTATATCAAAAAGAATATCACGTCAAATGCAGTGCTAAGACAACAATAACAAACTTATGAATGCAACTACATAGAGAATATAGAGACCAGTTTTCTGAGGGAAAGTCTGGAAATATGCTAGGAAGCTCCAATTTTCTTCAAGAGAAGCGATTTAAATATGTGAACATAATACTGCTGTGACTGAGAAGATTTGATATACAAAGCATCAAATTTGAGTAAATATTTTTTGAATGGATGCCACATGTAGTGTAACAACATGCAGCGATCATACACCCAGAGAAAATCGAGAACAGATTCACAATCCAGGAGATACATCAAGAGAAAGACATGGCCTGGCATGGGCATAGATGAGTCAGTAAAAGTCCAAACTCACCTGTCGCACTTGATGTCCTTGAGTTCGGACTTGCCTGCAGTATGCCATACCTGTTCATTTCATTCTTCTTGAATTCTGAAAATCAAAAAAACAAAAGAACAACGCATGCTAAGTTTTGTACCCAGCATTTACTTGCAATTAAGAGAGAATTAGATTATGTAGGAATTCATCGCCTACCTCTAATAATCTTCTGCGATGGGCTTAGGCTGATCGTCTGCTGTTTATGCTTCTCCGCTTTGGTCTTCTCATCTCCTTAAAAAGAAAGCCAAGTGGATTATAATATAATACAGGTAGATGATGAGCACAACATTGCGAATGTACGAGTACGAGTTGTCAAATTTCAAACCAATGGAGACACCAGCATTAAGAAAGAAAAATATGTAAGCACAGACAATACCGGCACAATCAGATACTTTGACGGACTTATCATTGAGAGGCTTTTGCCCTCCCTCAGGCTCTCCAACATCAACCAAATAAGCATTGAACGTCAGCGTCTCGCCGGAGCAAACAACTCCATCATTCTTCAAGATCCTGCATTCCAACAGCTGCTCGCTGTCATCATACAGCATGACCTGTCAAATCATCCCACCATCAATCACGGAACGACCGAATCTACTCCGAACAAGCTCAATCCTGGAGAGCATAACGACAAGAACAGAACAATCGGCGATGACGGACAAAATCGAAATCCCAAGCAGCATCCAGACGTCGCCATCTAGTTCAATCGAGCGAGCTAAATTCGGGGAAAGAACGGTCACATATCGATTTAATCAAAAATTCTTCAGGTCTATTTGGTGTAATTTCCTTTTTCGCCTTTGTGAGGCTCACTCACTCTCTGCTCAAGCCTCAATATACACAAGTAATTGTTTACGGTCTTTCTCTTCTTGTATGTTCGCACTGCTTTCAATTGCATTTTTTCTAAGTATTCAGAGTGAAGTTGTCGGGCAGTCAGTCTCTTTTTCCAATTGACATGCTCATGCCTTTGGAGTGCCTTTGATCGGCGGAAAAATGTTCTGGGTAGTTTTCTTAACCTTCAGATGATGTTTTGTCCGAGAAACACTTGAGAACGATCACTGCATCCCACGGTTTCTGACTTTTCTAACGGCAAGAGTTATCTTTTGACATGTTTCCTAACATTTGGCCACTGGCTCTTTTATGATATTGAATATTCGGGTTAAACTCAATGTAGAGGGTCATGTCTTTTTGAGCTGGACTAGGCTCGATCATTGAATATAAAGTGAGCAGCAAGTTGAGCTTGTACTCAAGATTGAGATAGAGCCAGAGATTTAAATATACAGTTTATGTATAAAAATCGTGGCATTTTACTGCATAACTGGCTTCAACAAAAACGCAGGCTATACCAAATTATCATAGATAGCCACACTTATCCGAACTCTATAAATCACGTTTAGCAAGTGATGCATGATTAGGACGTTACATTGCCGTGTACTTAGTGTCGCGACCTAACCTGGCGTGTACTACGTAGGTTTGACTAATGGACTAGTAAACCTAAACTTAATTCGGCTTTTCTAAGCCAATATCAATTTGCGACTTAGTTCAAGTATTTAGCATGCAAAATATTATTAGCTAGGAGTTGTCACTAACGGGATTTACTTTATTTATGTGAACCAAAGATTGTGAGTTCGGAAACTTTGTTATACTAAATTTCTCTAATGCCTTTTCGATATCATTTTTTTTATTTTTAAGAAAAATATCTTTGCAGGTAGTCTGGATTGATTTTAATTTACTTTTTATATATATGAGGTGACTATGCGGGTACACAATCCACCAATTTAACACCCAAAAAAGTAATAAGTAAATTACGGGACTTATCTCATAACAATGAAAGCATTTGCTTGGAGGTGCTACAGTCATGGGGGGACCCCTCCCGAATCTTTCTTAAGATCTAGATTGCTTTTGCTGGAGGGAGGACCTGATGGGCCAGTTCTCAGTGGCATCGGCATGGGAGGCCATTAGGCGGAAGAGGAGTCATGTCTTTTGGCATGCGTTCATTTGGAACAATGTAATCACTCCTCAATACCAGTTAAACCTCTGGATTATGGCTAAGAGCAGACTTTCCACTCAAGCTCTCTTATTGTTGTATCGTAGAATTGACAGTGGTTCTTGTGCTTTTTGCAATGAGATGCCTGATTCCATGGACCATCTATTTTTTGGATGTTTGAATGTCGTGTCATGGCTTGTATTGCTTTCTTCTGGGTGGCCATATGCAATTTGCCCTGGCGTAATAGGTCTTGGAGGGAGAATCTTTGTTAGGCCACTACTTTTTTTATGGGTAAGGATTTCTACAAGTGCATCGCTCACTTCTTTTTTGGTGCGTTGTCACATTATATGGGGGAACAAGAATAGCATTCTTTTTAGGGATCAACTTCTTATTATTTTGGCTATGAAGAACCACTTGTTCAAAGTGGTCAGAGATAAAAGCTGTCACATTTAGGAATATTGATGATAATTTCAGGATCAGAAGGTTGCAGCGGAGGTGGGGCCTTGACCTGATTATTTTCTCTAGGGACCCCTAACCCTGCCGTGTCGTTGGTAGGGGTTTTCTTCTTAGCTGCGGTGGTTGTTTTTGTAGCGGTGGTCTCCCTCCTCCTTTGAGGAGTTTGTGTTCTGGTCACCGGTTGTTCATGTCGTGCTCGTCTCTTGTTAGCTTGGCTTCCTTTTCCTAGTTGCCTTATGTTGTTGCTTTTACATCTCGACATCCATCCACTCATTATGTCCCCTCATTTTGAGTGTATGTTTTCAATGCCGTGACCTTTAGTACATTTGGCATTTCCCCTATATATTTATTACCTCTTACCAAAAAAAAAAAAAAAGCATGTTAAAATTCACATTAACAATCCTATATATAATTTCTAATTAACATGCAGTCACTCAAATTTATAGGATTTTCTCTCATTCAATGAAATCTTAGCAATATGCCATGCAATTTAAGTAAATGGCATAATTCTAATGACGGGGAATTTCTAATTAAATAGATCTAGCAATAATTACTAAATGACATGAACCTAATTTTATATGACATGCGCATGATATTTTTGTATTTTTAATAAAATTCATAATTAAAAATTACTAACAATATAAATCTAACTAAAATGAGATATTATCTATTTTAAGTTAAAAAATAAATTAATATGAATCTTATTTTAACTTAGAAATTTATCTCAACATGCAATTTAATTCCAAGATATTATCTAACATTGCATTCTAATATAATTAAAAATGTATCTATCATGCAATTCAATCTAGGAAATCAATTGTAATATACAAATGCATTCTATTTTTATATTTTTGGAATAAATAAATCAATTAAAGCAAGATAAGCACAAAAGCATTCACAATCATCAAAGAAATCATCCATTGCTAATCAATTTGATTATTTAAGTAATAAAATCGATAAATTGATATTAAGGCTTAAAGATCAAAATATCAATTTTATTTTCGCATGATTAATTTTTCCATCTAAAGTCTTATAGATGGAATAAAAAATCAATGTACATTTGCAGATTAGGCAATAAATCCTAATTGGAAAATAAGATATTGAAAAGCATATATTAGGCAATAAAATATCCAAATCAAATTTAGATAATATAATTACCTAATTCCACAAATAATATTGCCAAATTTGAACCAAATAGATTTCCGCTCAACGGATGACCGGTGGCTCGCGGGTGAGACTCAATGAGACAATTCCTGGTGATGTGCACAAGGTTGGGATTAAAAACTGTTAAGAGCAATTCACCGGAGACTCCACAAACACCAGGAGTTTTGGACGTGATGAGGGTAGCAACGGACGACACGTCCCAAGATCAGCGGTAGCGGCAACTTTCGGATGCTCTGACAGTCTTATTAGCCGCTTGTGGGAAACCGATGATCAGCACCACAACTCGTCGTCAGGATTGTGGCTGGGCTCGGCAGCGTAGCAAGTGAAGAGTAGGAGACGTCATGGACAGCAGCTCGGACCAACGGGACAACGGCTTGGTCGTGGTTGGCATTTGTCGGAAACGTGGCTAAGTAGCGGCGCGAGTCGCTGGACGTCGTTGGGCTCCCTTCTTCAAGGTGCCCGAGATGCTGCGCCGAACTAGGGATGGGGGGCGTCGGGGAAGCTGCGGAAAGCGTCCAGAATTTAGGCAAAGGACACGACTTGCCCAGGAAGGAGATCAGCTTCTTTTGTTGACCTTTGACCTAGTTCCTCCTCTAACTTGTGTAGCCCCCCTTTTATATGCAAAGTAACAATGCCCATCAAAGAAAGAAATCACATGGCGCGGCCGAGGACACGATTTTGTTTTCTTCTAATTGCGGATTTTTCCTTGGACGAATATGTACTCTTTCCTTTTCTTCTTCAACCGAATATTTCTTCTTTCTATTGACTAATCCCATACATTAACCCACCTTCCTTTCTGTTCATGGGCATGTGAAGATGCCGACCAAAACATTTCGTGGAGATATTCATTCTTGTTTCAAAACAAAGATATATCGCTCAAAGAATCGAACATCCTCCATATGTGATATCACCTCTTATTATTTCGATATTTCATCGAAATCTTCCAATCTAATCACGTGAATATATAAAAGATTTACCGAATATTAGAAGAATGATATGAATCTTTTCCGAAAATATCAAATCGTCATTTTTCATAAGTCAATTTTTGGTCATTGAGCTTGAGCCAATTTGCTCTCCATGTGGCCCTAATCCAACTCGTCAAATCAAAGCTCGGAACTATCAATTTAAACCCATATGTCACCAATCCAATGCAAATGCAATAAATGAATGATCAGGTCGTCAAAATTTAGGTGTCAACACTTGGGTTGGCAGGAGAGAGACTCCACAATCGACATTTCGGCAAAAATTAAGCCAATGCTGTAGGACAAACATTGTCAAATCAGTTATAAAGGTAATGTCGCACAACTCTGTATTTCAACCAAAACCGGACATTTATATATAGTTTGTCAACAACACCCAAATCAACAGCAATTAAAGAAGCGGCTGATGAGGGGCGCAAAATATTTTAACAAAAGAAGTATAACGCCAGAGGGCCATCGCACCGGAAACAAAAACTAAACCAAACTACAATCAACGAGCCTAGCGCTGTAATTCTCATATGAAAAGTGACCTTTGTGTATACCACACCTTGCTGTGGACCAGGCAACCCATGTGCATGAAAAATGGCCAAGTATCGACCATCATGCCTTCAGCCATCAGCCTTGATGCCAAAGGATAGTTTGCTGAGCACCTAAATTAACTGCCCTGGCCAGCTGAACCTAAATGGTGCTTACACACAAGATGAGCTCAGAGAAGTAGACATTTTCACATGTCTCGAGTTCAGTCATAATCTCTGGAATCCCCAAAGAACTTCATAGTCGATACTCCTATAGCAGAACCACTTAGTGCTTCTAAGAGAAGAGCTTCTGACCACCGCCGTTCTTCCAAACCCCACGCACGGGCAATGCACCATTAGGATCTTCCCTGCCTTTTGATCTGTTATCCACTGGATCAGGATCGGAATCAGAATTCTTCAGGTCTAGAATTGCAGCCTTTGAGTCCTCCCCCAAACGAACTCTGTGAAATTTCGACATTTTCTTCCGCTGCTTACCCCCTCCACCTCCACCTCCATCACCAACACTGTTACTAGTTCCACCACCCCCAGCAGATCCCTCCGATTTTGTTTTATTACTAGAACTCAGTGATAATTGCTTCTCACCATTGGTCACTACTTTTGATTTCCCATTGACAGATCGGTATCCATCCTTCAATAAAACCTCCACCTCTTCTTCTGGCGGCTTGTACTTTGACTGCATCTCCTGAACGGTGCTCATAATGCTATCTGCCAACTTATTCTTCCGGTTGCCATCAACAGCACCAGTAGACTTACCCTTACCTTTCCTGTTACCACCACCATTCCCTAAGAAGTCCCGACTCCAACCACTTTCCCCAACACCACTACTTCGCATTCTAGCATTATGTGCTTCAATAAGTTCTCTTTGTTTCTCAGTGTCAGGACATAGTCTAGCCAAATCAAGAATCAAATGTGACAATCCAAAATTCTGCACATAATCAAGGTATATTTCTGTGTCAATTGAGCCCTGACGATAGTGAGCAGAAATCTCTTTGAAAACAGTGAACTTCTCTTGGTCACCATCTAAAGCAGCCCGTATCTTTTCTACCAGCGATCTGTTGGCAGAATGGACATCTTCCACCTTTGGCAAAACCTGGCTCGTGGGAGCCATTTTGCGCACCTGGCTAGCAGAGACCGGCGGAAATTCCGAAGGTTCCATAGATGCCCTTTCAGCAAGATTAGGTGCTGATGAAGAATGGGTGATCTTATTGGTGCTACTGCTTTCAGCATGCTTGGAAGAGCCAGCTGACATAACTGCATGAGCTGTAGCTGCCCGACTCTGACCCTTAGCCAAACTAGCATAGCTTGATAAAGCAGGTCCATTACTCATACTTGATGCAACATTTGCCGCATGTGCAGATGAAGAAGTTGATGGGAGTGAGGAACGACTTGCAGCTGGCCAAGCCTGAGCTCGACTTGTAACATTCTTGCGTCGAAGACGAGCAGCCATTGTGTTTTTTGGCAAACCTTCCATGTCCTGTTTGTTCGCTTGTTGACTGGAGTTTGCAGCCATGGGGAGAGGAGGAAAGGCAGTTTCTTGTAGAGGTCCACTCCGAGAATTTTGCCCCAAAGCTTGGAGATATCTTGAAGAAGGTTCAGAATCAGTTGCATTCAAAGACTCAAACGGCTGGACTATTTGATCTATATCATCCAAATCTCCAGGATCAGTACTTCTATGTGCATTGATCGATAAGGATGGATCAGGCGGAGGGCGATCAAAGTTTGCAGAATCTAGACTGGCTTGAATGGCCATTGAAATCTGCTCTTCAGCAAAATCACGATGAAATGTCCTATCCCTTCCACGGCGACGATCTTGTTCATTACCCCGACGGTATCGAAAGCTGGTGGGTATCTAGAAGTATAACAACAACATTTCGCCAAAGCATCAAGAAAGGAAGAATGCCAAGGATATATAACACAGAGTTGACATGCCAATAAGCATACTCAAAATAACAAGTGATCATCAGTAGGGTCACTAACTGCAAAATGTTAGGACACATGATAATCTTCCCTCAGAATTACTCAAATCGATAAATTATATATACCTGGAGTGCAGCATTCCGCTTAGAACGAGACATACGCCCACCATGTTCCAAGGTATTATGCCGCTGAAATAATCAGATACACACAACTTTATAGGGACTGCCAAGCATATATAATATATGAATGATGACTAACCAAAACACAAATGATTGCAATTGTTTTCTTAATCTAACATTTAAAACATCTAACAAGTGTCCATTTCAGACTATTTCAAAAGCCATGATCACAGACCTTCATTTCTGCTTCAGATTGAAAGACAATAAACTTTTTGGCAAGGCAAGCCTCATCCTCACACAGGCAGTGCTCTTGACGGAAGTGAATCTGTGAGAAACAAGTTTCAATAATACATAAATGTAAGAGATGTTCCTCGGCCAAAAAGAGTGTGAGACTGTAGGTAAGATATATGAACATTGATATCTTACTTCTAAATCATCATAGTCCTTAAAGTATTCATATTGCCCTGGGTGCTGCCTGCAGATCAGCAGTACAGATCAGCACTCCTGAAGATTTGGAATTTCAAATGGTACCATATGTCTTAGTAATACTGCAAAATTTTACCTTTGGCAAATAAAACACGTATAGTGTTCTGTCGACATATGAGTGTACAGTTCATTATCCCCATAAAAAGGTGTTCTGCAGAACTCACACATAGGATGACCTGTAAAGCCACCTCTTTCACTCTCACTTCCATCCACCTCAGAATCTCCTGTGTTTATATGCTGATTCAACTGTGAGCGAGTATATAATTTCTGCTCACAAATGAATACCTGCATCACCAAAAATCAATGGAACATCAAGCACAAACAAAGTCAAGGAGGCAAGCCCTATGGTAAGAATTCCATCTAGAATCTATCCGTATCATGTCAAATTCCACTAATCTCCACACCTTCCGCCCTTCCAAGCACAGGCTGCACATGAGTACTTTATGCTGATGAAACAAATGACCCTTCAGCTGTTCGATATTCCTAAACCTCCCCCGACGTTTAGAGGCATCATTGGTTTTCTCCTCCAAATTGTCACAAATGCTACATGAAAGCTTGCACATTGCCTTGACCATCCTATAATGGTCAACGTCATCAAAAAATGCCTGGGTATCTTCATGGAACCAATATGACCCAACACGACCTTCTTTTGGTTCAGAAGGCAGTACTGAAAAATCATTGAGTGTCCTCGTATAATCTCCTAATGCCTGGAAACAGCAGCAGCATAAGGACTATTGAAAATGGAGTAATCACTGCTAGAACTGAATACACAGAAAATCAAATTGACTAACAAGACCCTGAACCAGGAAGAGGATATCACTGCTATGGCAAACTGAAATAGTGAAGGCACAAATTTGGAAAATAGCAAGTTCTAACGACCAAAGTCAAATCTAAAATCAAAGAACTCTTATCAAATATCAGCATATCAATTTGCAAAAATCAGCAGATCTTATGGGAATCCATTGCAACTGATCTAACAATTCACATAAGATGCGAATACAGATTATCGAAAATCAGATAATACTCCAGCAGATTAATTAGGACTTCACACCAAAAAGAACCAGCATCTAGCAATAGAACCTCCAACTGAAGTCCGGAACTATGTGAATTAGAAAAGGTATATCATCGTCGTGCAGCATAAATCTAGCCATTTAGCTAAAGTTAAACTTGTTCGTGAGCAGTAACCATCCGGCTCTATACTAATAAGAACACCATAGCCAATGAAGTCTCTAAATCGATGGCAGAGAGAATTTCAACTCCGCAGAATTCACGCCTTTAGAGGAATGCAGGCGACACGAAACCATAGCCAATCAAAGATCACGCTTTGTCTTTACGATCAACCCAAAGTAAGCCGAATCGCATAATTAGCCTAAGCGAGGGCGAAAGCATATCATGGGACTTTGCCGACACTAAGCCGATCAATTTCCGACTAAAGTCACGGGTCGCGAACTTATCGCACAACCCCGCAGCGGTGCATCATCATCATCATTGATCCGAGTGGCGCCCACGCCGACGCATTACAGACTCAGCTCCACATAAAGATCACACTGGCTACCACATACAATCATACTAACACCAAAAAAAAAAAAAAAAAAAAAAAAAAAAAAAAAGGCCAACATGACCACCGAAAATCCAATTCCTCACTTCGATCCACAGACCGGGATCATCGGCATTCTGCCGAGGCCCCCTCACCTTGGTGACGAAGACGACGTCGCAGTCGGCCTTGCAGATGCAGCACCGCCGGTCGTCGCAGATGAAGCGGAGGCGGGCGACGCAGGTGGAGCAGACCTCGCGGTGGCCGCAGGCGCCGTAGGCCACCCACTCCAGCGCCTCGGCGCACACGGCGCAGGAATCGTCCATCTCCCGGCGATCGAAGGGAAGGGGGCGGGGCGGTGGCGCCTAGGGTTTTCCGGGCGTCGGCGAAATCGGAGGAGGCGGGGAATGCAGGGCGGCGGCGGCGTCGAATCGGCGCGCGGGATCGGGCGGAGACGGGAGATCGCGGATGACGAAGCGATTTTACGGTTTGGATTGAAGCCTCGAAGGTTCGGTTTTCCTTGAGGAGCTCGGATTCGGCGATGGAAAGTGGGTGAAGAGACGAAAGGTTTGATTTTTTATTTTTACTTTTAAATTGGAGTTTGCAAGGAATTTTTTTAAATTTTATTTGGATTTTTCGGATCGTGAGTTGAATTTCGTATTTTCTATTTTTTCCCTTTTTATTTTATTTGTATTTTATTTTGGGACTAGGAGAGAAGTTTCTTATTATTTTTTTAATTGTTTTATTGCTTTTTTTTTTTAAAAAATTGGGTCCACTCTTGGAGAGCGCGGTAACGAAGAAAAGTGCGAATTGGTCTTAAGGTTTGACCGGCGAAAAAAATTGAGTGGAAATAACTGCTGTTAAAATAAAAAGGGGCAAATTCAATAGTACGGTCATAGAAATTCATAGTAAAAAGCACGGCGAGCGGCTTAAATTTCTCCTCTTCTTCTTCTTCTTCTTCTTCTTTTTTTTCCTTGTCTTTCAAACGTGTTCTGAGACGATTGTCAAGAAAATGTTTACATCTTTCTATGCACCGGCCACACGCAGAATGAGAAAAACAGCGCATTAAAAATGATATAGAAAATGTTTATTAATGAAATCATTTCAATTAGAGAAAATTTCAAATGAAGATTTGAAATATTTTCATTTTCTTCAAATTAAAACCTGAAATGACCATGTTAGTGTTTAAAAAGGGCTTGAAGTGGCTAGAATAATTTTGAATAAGGGTCTAATCTCACCAATCACCGACCGGCTAAATATTATGGTCAATTAAAAGGCATTTTTCATCCAAAGATAATTTTAATTATAAATTATAATTTTTTTCTCTTCTCTCTTTTCTTTTTCTTTTTTTAGCAAGAGCCCGCAACTATCATTGGTCATTGCCATGAGTGAGGGCCATACCCCTCGCCCTAATCTAATGAGGGCAACCCTTGCCTCTCTTGGTATTGCAAATAAAGAGAAAATCGGAAAAAGAAAAAAAAAGGGAAAAATTAAAAAAAATGGTAAAAGGACGAAAATGCTCTTGATTAGTTGAATAGTCAAGCTCTCTTTGAAAGAGTCATAGCCATTTTAAGCTTTTATTTGAAACAAGATTGATTTCAAACCATTTTTTTAAAATAAAAAATGAATGCACTTATAATTCTTATTTGAAAAAATATTCACTTCGAGTCTCTTTCTGAAAAAATGATGACATTTCAAGTCCTTATTTGTAATTTTTCCTTTCATTTATATCATGTGCCAAGTTGAGTCAAACCAAAGAACCTAATGACTTGTTCTTTTGATTTTTGAGTAAACATAATTTTGTACCAAAAGATAGTCAAAACCTATGTAGCACCGACACGGACACGCAACACGCGACACGACACGACACGACACGCCGACACGTCATTTCTTAAAAATAAAAATTTCGACACGTTCCGACACGTTATATATTAAATATATTTTTATATATAAATACATAAATAAATAATAATAAAAATAACCTAGAATTAATTTACACAAAAAATATTAAATAATATCATTCATTATTTTAATTTGTTACAATAATACATAAAACTTAAAGGAAAAAAATTGTTTAAAGAAAAATGCTGAAATGATTTTTTAAATTAATTTATTTATCATATATAGCATTTTTTATTACTTCTTTCATAGTAAAAGACTTTTTAAAAACTAAAACAATTCTAAAAAAACAAAACTGAAAAAAAAAAAATGACCCCGTGCATGTATATGTATAGCATTTTTATTACTTCTTTTGTATATATTTATATTTTGACCCCACAAGTATTAGAAATTTTTAAAATTGACCCCGTGCGTGTCGGAATCACGTGTCGGAATTCTGGACTCGCGTGTCGGAGAGAGTTGACCACATGTCGGATTTTTCGACACTCGTTGACCGTGTGTCGGAGCGTGTCGGGACGTGTCGGAGCGTGTCGGACACGTGTCGGAGTGTCGGACACGACACGAAGGCTTCCGAAGAGTGTCCGTGCTACATAGGTCAAAACTAACCTTTCGAAAATCACTTTCTATGTGGGAGCTAGCAAGTTAGTAACCATGAGAGAAGGATATTAGAAGTACCAAAAGTTGTGTATGATACTTACTTTGTTGCCAAAAGTTTTTTTTAATTACTTAAGTAATCCGATAAAAATTTTGGCATTAAAGTGAATACCTTAAGCAACTTTTAGTACTTTTAGTATCTGTCTCCCTAGTAGTCATTCTCCAAATACATCAAAATCATAACTGAGCTTTTGAAAATTGCTTTCTATTTGGGAGATAGCAAGTTATAAATCATTCTCCATATTACCGCGAATCACCTAAGTCTCGTAAAGTTGAATTCCTAATATTTGTAAAGTTAGTGAGCACCCGGAGTTTGTTGTAAATTTTTCCTTATTCTTCATAACCTATATCAATGATTGTAATTTGAAACATTCTCTTTTATTATGGTCATATATTCGGAGCCCCATTAGTGAACAATTGTCCTTGTTTATTGTATTTTCTTTTACCAGTAGTAATAATGAAATTCTTGTAATTAGAACCATTTCCCATGCACAATCGAAAGTTACTATCTTGCTAAAATCATTATCGAAATTTATTCTCTCTTGATCTAACAGTACGGATTGAATGGGACCATTGCCGTGATTTTCTATACAAAACCATAGAATTTTTCCTGAATTATTACATTGAACCTTTTTTTTTTTTTGGTAAAGGTAAGTATTGAATAGATTTTACTGAAAAAAGAAACAAAGATGGAGGCCCGGTACCAACAACGTCAAACACTCAAGAAGACAAGGTAAAAAAGAGTGTGAGAATGCCGTGGTTCGAGGAAGCAAAACGGAAACATATGCACAAGAAGGGGAAGAATCCCCCAAATGAAAAGCTAACAACCGTCAATCAAAAATAGAAGGGTGAAGACCCCAACTTTGTTTAGTCTTCTACTTCTAGGAATGTCAGGGACATGTTTGAAGTTCAGAGCCTTATCCTTAATAGCCTTGTGGAGATGCATCTTCAATGACGGAATGTAGAGACTTTGGTTGCGGAAGATGATATCGTTTCTCTTTCTAGATGAGATGACATAGAGCACCAAAACCAAACCGAGCCAAAGATTGGTGAAAGGAACCATTCGAAATATGGTTTGCAGCCCAATCAAGATTTTCCACCCAAGATTTGTTTCGCCAAGCAAGATTGCATTTGAAAGCCCAATACTGTGCAAGGCTACCAGTAATAAGACAACCAAAAAACAGGTGGTCGATAGAATCCGGACGGCGCGAGCAGAAAACACACACCGCAAAGGGGATTCTGCCATATGTAAGTAAAGATACCTGGGTAGGTAAGTGATTACAAGCAATCAACCAGAGATTGGTAGCGCGAGGCAGCGAAGAATTCCATACAAAAGAAGACCAGGGCACCAAATGACCTCTGGGGCGGATAAGGTTCCATGCTGATGCCAAAGTAAATTTACCTGAGGGATGACCAAGCCATTGAAGACGGTCATTTGCTTGGTTAAGCACCAGTATAGAGTCACCCCAGCATACAAGGGTGGAAGGAACAAAAGAAGAAGGGTCAGAAAAAGACAGGCCCTCGGCAACCGTAGCCAAGCGAGAAATACCCGAGTGATATATGTCCAGATTCGAGAAAACTCTGTAAAGGGGACCTCGCAAATGCCAGGGATCAAACCAAAAAGAGACCGATTGACCATTACCAATATTCTAGACAAAGTACTGCTGAAAATATTGACGAAGGTCAAGAATCTTCTTCCACGCCCAAGAACAAAACATAGGACGTGTGACAATCCAAAAATATCTTAAAACTCACAAACTAAAACACAAAGTATCCTCCTTTCCACATTTCCCTGGTCAGGCAAGAATCCAAGAATCTTGTGAATTGATAAAGATGGAAAAGGCAAAGAATTTGGAAAGATCAAGCTGTTCTTCCCCTTGCCCCACTCAAATCTCAAAATGGCATGGTTCCAAAACAAAGCAACTTGCAGAGCAAGAGAATAAAGCAACTATATCTTGGAAACGAAGTAAAAAAAGCTGTCATGATATATAATCTCTATCGATCCGCTCTACAACCATCATTCAATCAACCCTCAAACTTCGGTCAAGTTGGAAATCTCCAACTTTTGAAAATGACTCCTTCCGACGTATACACAGAAGCCGACCCTGGTATGTCCCCTCAAGTATTAACAACATAGTTCATGTGCTGCATAAGTCTTCATGTGCTGCATAAGTCTCTCTTTTCCTGGTGGTAAAAAAGATTGTCAATGTTCTAGGATTTTAAAATCGTTGCATGATAACTTGGAGTCTCAGATATAATTCGCACTCACGATTGAAGTAAGAGGTTGTTGGTTGATTGGTTTCTTCTGGTTTTTTCTTTATGCAGTAATGTCGACAGGGTTCAGAGATGTTGCGCCAGCACATTTTGTGCTCAAGATTAAGTCCTTCTCTTTGTTCGAGAAGAACAACATGGAGAAGTATGAATCGGGCGAGTTCGAAGCAGGAGGATATAAATGGTTCGTTTCTGTACTCTTTAGTCTCTACCTCGCACTCTCACATTCGATTGCATAAAAGAACTATTTGCAGTGGTTTAACATTGCTTGCCAAGAAACATCGGTCAATTAGCTTTCGAAGAGATTGTCCATCATATGTAGTCCAATGGCTATGCCCCATATTTGGGCCTTTCTTTCAGAGGATAGTTTATATACTTTACAAGCATTAATTTCTGTTACTGTGAAGAGTCTGGGGTTTGGATCATTTTTATTTTTGTATATTTATCCAAAATAAGGTAACCTTTTTCTAAGACAAAGACATCGTTGTGAGAATATATGTTGCTTCAGTAATTGGAAGTTGAAGCACTTCAAAGATTCGAAGAATAATTATGGCCAATTTACAACCAGACTTTTCATGCACATTCCGTGATCGAAAGCATCTTGATTCTACAGGAAACTGATCCTCTATCCCAATGGAGACAAGAGGCGAAACGGAGAAGATTATGTCTCCATATATCTGGCGGCATCTGGGACAAGTCCTTTTCAACTTGGTGGGGAGATCCACGCGACCGTTAGGTTCTCTGTGTATGATCAAATTCGCGATAGATACTTCATTGAACAAGGTAAAAGCTCTAGAATTGCAGCCAAAAAGCAAAGACATTGTCACCTTCCGAACACTAATAAGGAATCGACAAAACTTGGCTCGTGAATTGAAGGGAGAGTCGCAAGGTTTCACGAGTTGAAAACCGAATGGGGAGTTCTGAGATACACGCTGTTGAAAACTTTCACTGACACGTCAAATGGGTACCTTGTGGACGACACCTGTGTTTTCGGAGTGGAGGTTTTCGTCATCAAGAGCTCGGGAGTTGGCGAATGTTTGACGCTGAAAGAGAGCGCATCATACACTCACGAATGGAAGATATCGAGGCTGTCTAGCTTGGGGAATGAATCCTTCTCTGACGTCTTCACTGCTGGAGACCACAAATGGTAGCTTCTAATTACAAACCGAAGGCTTTATTAGTATTGGGCTTAAGGCCCGTCCGCCCAAGTTGGGCCCAGAAAGCCCGACCCACAGGGAAGGGGAGAGGTATAAAAGGGAGGAGAGAGAGAGAGAGAAAAATGTGTTGGAGAAATCTATCCAGAATATTTTGAAGGCGACAAAAACGTTCGTTATCGCCTTTAGTCCTGGATAATTGCAAAGACTTCATTTTAGCGTCTAAAGACTTTCAAGATCACCGACTCAAAGACTCAAGACTCAAGACTCAAGACTATTCTCATTGACAGTTCTTCTAATCCAGTGACAAAGGAAATCCAAAGCCGAAGTATTTGGTTGAAGGTTTATTCCTATCCTCTAGAGAAGATCTCTTGGTTGGAAAATTATAACGGATCCATTCATTCGTTATCAATATCGTTTGAAGATCCGATGATCGACGAAGTATTCTTGAAAGGTTCTATTCTTGGAAACCAAGATCCTGATTTTATGGGCGAACAGGATTGATGGGCTATCGTCAAGTTCCTTTAATAGCTCGAATGATCTTCTTAATTGATTCCGTCCAAACGGGTAGATTGGAGGAATTCCTTTGGTAAGTGCCAACGGGTATGATGGCATAAATGAGTATAAAAGGAAGTCGTTCTAGCTGCTTTAGTGCATGAAAAGATAGAAAAATTCCAGAGTCTGAAGTACCTTGATTATTAGTCGATTCATTCTGAGCAAAATTGTACACACAGAGAGTGTCTATACTTAGTGATACCTTGAGCGAGTGTGGGAGATTATCTACACCGAGAATTCAAGGGAGAACATCACTGTAACATCTCTTTGTTCATAGTGGAATCCAGCCAATAGGCTGTCAATGCAGAAAAGTGGACGCAGGCTTGAAATAAGCCGAACCACTATAAACCGCTTGTTCAATTCTCTCTTCTCTCAGTCTTATTTTGATTATTGTTTGTCTCATATCTATTAATTGTCTAGTATTGAGCAATTATCGAGAAAAATCTCGCATATACCTATTCACCCCCCTCTAGGTACTTAATCTAGCTATATCAAAAGATACCGTTTTATTTTTAGAAAAAGACGTACGTTTTCTCTCTACGCTCTCTCTCTTGTTTTTTCTTCAAAGCGAAACCAGTGAAGCGCTCGAAGGATTTTGCCTCCTCGGATTGAACAGGGCCTAGTTTCTCTTCCTCCATTGGCGTCGGTGTTTAATCTGTGGCTTAAAAGGTACGCTCGAATCCGTGGTGTGCTTTAGGATCGGTGATACATGTTGTTTTCCCGGGCTTCGCTTTCGCATTGATTTAGGGGTTCGATTTAGTGTCGAATCCGGTTTTCGGGGATTCGTTAATCCCAACATTGGTATCAAAGTCCTAGTTCACATTTTTCCCGACCTGTTTTGATGTTTTTGATTGATTTTTCGCAAAAACAATTCGGCCGTACGGATCGGGGCGAGAAATCCCGACACCTGAGCGCTGTTTGGCCATTTTTTAGAGTTTTCGTAAGTCGAAATCGAATTCTGAACACACTGGGTGAAAGGGGTCGTCGAGACGAGTCCGGCGACATGTCGTGCGCCGCCGGGCGACGCCGCACGCGCCCACACGCACAGCCAAAAGGCGCTGCGCGTGGGCGCGACGCGCCCACACGCACAGCCAAAAGGCGCTGCGCGTGGGCGCGACGCGCCGGAAGCGGCTCGCTCGCCACAGCGTGCGGCACACGCGCCGGTCGGTGAACCGGCACGCCGCGCCGACCGGCGAACCGGGCACGCTGCCGGTCGACGGACCGACGCGTGCCGATGTCAAGATGACGTCACCCAACGGCCAAGAATCGGGATGACGCCATCGATGACGCAGCCGATGACGTCGGTTGGCCGGGCGGTGACCCGACCCGACCCGACCCGCGGACGCCTGGCACGCACGCGACACGTGCTGGCTGACGTCTGCGTGACGTCAGCCCGCGCACGCGTGCGGCACGTGCGGTCGGTTCGTCCGACCGGCCCGACCGGTCCGACCAGCCCGTCCGGTTCGACCAGTCCGACCGTCCGGAGACCGGTGACCCGACCGGCGACCGTTGACAACTGTTGACCGTTGACGATCGTTGACCGTTGACCGTTGACCCAAAAAAAAACAAAAGGAAAAGAATTTGTTTCTTTTTCAATAAGTCTATGTGAATTATATGTAATCCCTTATTTGTTCTGCATTTGTTGTAGGAACAATGCCTCCCCTTAGGTTGCGCACACCTATTCGCGCAGTTACCGATGAACAAAAGGAAAGGCTGTCTAAGTTGATAGCTGAGCTGACTGATTATCGATGGGAGAGATGTGACTTAATTGATCACGTCCTTGAAGTCAACGGAAAATTTCAAAAGGTCATATGGAATAGTCATCCCATGTCACAATCAGAGATGGTGCGATTTTTCATAAACACTCTTCCACCTGAATGGCAAGATGTGTTGAATCGCATATGGGATGTCAACGGAGCTGCTTCATATAAGAAAATTGTGATGGATTTTGTAAATGAATATTACTGTATTGTTACAAAGGAAAATATCAAGAAATTGAACAAAAGAGGATCTTTCCCAGTTTGTGTACTGACTTGGTGTTAGTTGTATTGGCTGATCTTAGCTAAGTGTGCTTTGTGGATATCTTATGTATCGTTTACTACCCAATTGTTGTTGATGTAGCAACCTATATGTTATTTGTATTATGTGAGAGCATTATTATTGTATGTCAATTATCTGTTGCTTTCTGTTATTACCGGTTGCTGTGGGTAATTAGCTGTGAGTAGTTTTAGAAGTTTTTGTAGCTTCATAGAATTGATTTTGCATATGACAATCATATTAATGATAGTTTTAAGTTAGGATTTTTGGAGGATGATTGGAAACGTAGTGACCTTTTGATTCTGAAGCCTTACTTGAAATTATTCATTAATATGATGGGTCTATGTAAATAGGGATGCATAAATGATAGGCATTAATAATTCGTGCATATTTGTCTTATGTGTTCAGATCAATGGCTTCAGCCACAAAGAGCATAGTTGCCGAGTTAAACAAAGGTGAAAAGCTCAATGGTGACAACTATGAAATTTGGTAAATGAAAATCCAGTATGTGCTGGAAGAGCAAGAAGCACTTGAGGCTCTTAACCTGACCATGGTTGAACCTGAAGAAGGAACCACTGCACAGCACAAGAGAGACAGAAGCTTTTGCTGCGTGGAAAAGAAAGAACTCTCTTGCTCGCATTACGTTGTTGAGCAGCATGGACAATGACGTCATGCGAAAGTTTAGGCGTTTTGACAATGCCAAAGAAATGTGGGAAGCATTGGCGACAAGATTTGGTCACACTTCGGTGACCAGACTGAGGCAGCTCACTATCAGGTTTGACTCTTATAAGAAGCCTCATGGTCAGACTATGAAGCAACATCTCAGAAAGATGTCAAATATGATAACTGAGCTGAAAGATACTGGCCATGTCCTCACAGATGAGCAGCAAGTGCAAGCAGTGATTCGTTCCTTGCCTCAGAGTTTGGAGCATATGAAGGTGCACATAACCCATAATGATAATATCAAAACTTTCAGGGATGCAATGCGTCATCTTGAGCTGGAAGAGGATCGCCTTTTGGCGGCTAAGCCGGATGCTGAACTCTATCATGCTAGTTCTAGCTCAAATGGAGCTTCGAGCTTCAAGCGCAAGCGCCCTAATTGGTTTGATAAAGGGAAATGCAAGGAAGAAGTAGGTCCTTCAGGGAAGAAACCCAAGTTTAACCAACATAATAGAGGAAAGCGTCCTCGCATGAAGAAGCTTGCAAGGGTGAAATGCTACAACCGTGACAAGAATGGTCACTATGCTCGCGACTGTCGTGAGCCAAAGAAGGTATGCACCCCTTGTACTTTTCAGAACTTTGCTTTTGTGTCGAGTTCTGTGTTCTTAACTGAGTCTAATCCTTTGTGGACTATGGATTCAGGAGCGACGGACCATGTAGTGAAGGATAGAGGATCCTTCGTGGAATTCCGACGAGTACCTACTGGAACTAAGTGGATCTATGTGGGAAACAACTCCGAGTCAAGTGAAAGGAATTGACACATGCCAACTGAATATGCGTGGTAGACGCACTTTGTTCCTACATGATGTGTTGTATGCTCCGGAGATTCGTCGGAATTTAGTGTCTGTTTTAATGTTGGTTAAATTAGGTTTTAATATGAACTTCTATAATAGAGGTGTGGATTTGTATTTATATACAAATTACTATGGTTGTGGTTATTTTCTGGATGGTTTCATTGTATTAGATATTGATTATGTTAATACAAATGTTTGTTATTCCCTTATCACGTCTCCTAATTCATATGATAATGATGTGAATGCGTGGCATGCTAGACTTGGTCATATTGGCCAACAGCGTATGAATAGACTAGCCAAAGAGGGCTTGTTAGGCAACATTGAAAAAGTTGATTTGCCCATATGTAAGCATTACCTAGAAGGGAAAACGACACGGAAACCATTTGGAAAAGGTAAAAGAGCTGAATTTCCTTTGTATTTAATTCATTCTGATGTCTGTGGTCCAATGAATGTGAGAGGAAGGCATGTGGCTGTTTATTTCATCACTTTTATTGATGATTATACTCGATTTGGATATGTCTATTTGATTTCTCATAAGTCTGAAGCAATAAGTTGTTTCAAAAGGTTTATGAACCTGGTAGAAAATCAATTAGACAATAAAATAAAAACATTGAGATCCGATCGAGGTCGAGAATATTTATCTGATGAGTTCAGAAAATTGTGTGATGAAAAAGGAATAGAAAGGCAGTTGTCTATTCCGTATACTCCTCAACAAAATGGTGTTGCGGAGGGAAGAAACAGAACCCTACTGGAAATGATTAGGTCTATGATGGCGCATGCTAACTTACCTATCACCTTTTGGAGTGATGCGTTGTTAACTACTGCGTATATACTTAACCGGGTGCCTTCCAAATCAGTTACTTCCACTCCATATGAGTTATGGACAGGTAGAAAACCGGACTTAGGTTTTCTTAAGCCATGGGATTGTGCTGCCTATACACATGAGTCCTCTCACAAGTTTGGGAAATTGGGTCCCAGAGGAAAGAAGAGTATTTTCATAAGATACTCAGAACACTCAAAAGGGTATGTGTTCATAGGTGAGCAGGAAAGTTGGAGTATAATTGAATTTGAATCAAGGGATGTCACATTCTTAGAGGATGAGTTTCCTAAGAAGGGCGAAATATGGGAAGATCACTCCCTATTTGAAACCTTGGATCAAGATAATGATATTAGTGGAGTTCATCCAAGTGGGAGCATAGTGGGGAATGATGTGCAAAGTGTACAATCTCCCATACGGCGAACAAGTCGCCAAAATATTCCCCGTCGACGTTTTGACATTGAAGGGGAAACTTTTATGGTTGCTCCACAAGATGAGGATGAGCCAAGAAATATCAATGAGGCTCTGAATTGCCCTAGTAAGGAAGAATGGATTCATGCAATGGAAGAGGAAATTGAGTCAATGAAATCAAACCAAGTCTGGGAACTGGTTGATCTTCCAAAAGGACGCAGAGCTATTGGGAACAAATGGGTTCTCAAAATAAAGCGAAAGGCCGATGGCTCGATAGAAAGGCATAAGGCCCGCATTGTGGCGAAAGGGTATAATCAACAGAAATGAATTGATTATGAAGATACGTTTTCTCCTGTAGTGAGATTTACCTCGATTCGCATTATTCTGGCAATAGTGGCTAGTCTCGGATCTTGAGTTACATCAAATGGATGTAAAGACTCGCTTTCCTCAATGGAGAATTAGAGGAAGAAATATATATGGAACAACCCGCTTTGTTTCATAGTGAAAGGCTAAGAAGAAAAGATATGTCGATTTTTGAGGTCGATATATGGCCTTAAGCAGTCATCGAGACAATGGTATATACGTTTTCATAATGCCATAATGGCATATGATTTTACAATGATAGATGAGGATCATTGTGTATATATCAAAAGATCCAAGGATCAATTTGTGATCATATCATTATATGTTGATGATATACTAATTGCCGGAAGCAATATGGAGTTGATTAGTACTGTCAAGAGTTGGTTGTCTTCCAACTTTGAGATGAAGGATATGGGTGAGGCTGCATACATTCTTGGAATTAAGATTTCAAGAGATCGTTCAAGAGATCGTTGTCTCTTTCGCAAGAAACCTATATAAATAAGGTTCTTGAACGATTTCGTATGCAAGACTCAAACCCATAGACACTCCTATTGCAAAGGGTGAAGGATTGAGCCATAGATCGTGTCCAGGGGACTCCACAAGAGAAGGAACAAATGAAACATGTTCCTTATGCTAGTGCTGTTGGGAGCTTGATGTACGCTATGATGTGTACAAGACCCGACATATGTTTTGCAGTTGGAATGGTGAGTAGGTACCAATCTAATCCAGGTCCAGCACATTGGAAAGCCGTCAAGAGAATACTGAGGTATCTGAAGGGAACTGTTGATTACAAGTTGAATAACCAAGGAAAGGATCTGCGACTTGAAGGCTATTCAGATGCTGATTGGGGAGGAGATTTAGATGAAAGAAAATCTACCTCTGGATTTGCTTTCTTACTGAACAATGGCGCCATATCATGGAGCAGTAAGAAGCAAACGTGTATAGCCTTGTCCATGATAGAAGCTGAGTTCGTGGCATTATTAGCAGCGGTACAAGAAGGAGTTTGGCTTAAGAGATTTTTGGATCATTTAGGTGTTAATGAGAAAGCTGCAAATCTATTGTTGGTTAACTGTGATAGCCAAGCAGCTATAGCATACACCAATGATCCAAAATATCATGGTAAGACCAAACATATAGATACCAAGTATAACTTTGTGAAAGATATGGTTGCACGAAAGGATATGAACTTGCAGTACATATCTATGCATAGAATGGTAGCAAATCCTATGACAAAGCCAATACTTAGAGATGTATTTTGTGGTCATGTAAAATCTCTAGGATTGCGTAGAGTCTGATGTACTGAATTGTAATTTCCCTGAGTTGTTCACATTTATGAACTAGTGTTGTTTCATTATTAATGCCTATGAATCTTTGTTTGATCTTTATGCATCTTAATGCTCAGTGCATTATTTTAAGTTGAGAAGTATGTCGGACAGATATTAGATTAGCCCACTCACACGGGTAATCGCCTCTGTTTACTGTGTGATAAATAGAGATGAGACTGTTTTTAAGCTTATTATCTAGGTGATAATCGAGAGCTCGAGCTTAAAATACATATGTCGCCTTAACTGAGTATTAAGATGATGACATAATACTAAAGATGTCCGAAAGTAAAATAATCCACATATTTACTTTATCTGTCTATGATGCCAGATGTGAGTTCTGATGAATTTTGTGAATGAGTAGATACGTGAACTCAAGTTAGACATTGGGTATGTCTGAACTATCATTTGTACGGTATTGAAAAATGTAGACATATGCTCCATGGGAAATGAGTTAATACCGTAATACGTATTTCATACTACGTATGCATTAGCCGACCAATAAGAGTGGCAAAAAGTTTGATCTCAACTTTTATGAATGTGAGACTCTTGAGGAAAAGAGTTCATCAATTTTTTGTCCCCTCATGACTTTTACTTATTCTCAAGATTTCTATTTAGTGCTTGCTATCTTAGGGTGTTGCCAATGGTCATGAGTTGATTCGATCTAATTGGGCATTTCTAGAAAAGCAAGTTGAACTGAAATTGAGAGTTTGAAGGAAAGAGGAAGATCGAATTTGGAGAATCACATTATAGTTTTGTATTCACTGGTCGACCAATTATGACTGTCTTTGTGATAATTATAATTGTGAATACAATATATATATCATTGTTTAAAAGAGATCAAGAGAGATATAAATGTGATCGATCGATCTAGGGTGCTGCATACTAAATCTACTCAGGATGTGATGCCCATTATGAGCTGCTATATATTTCTAACAGATGTATAGCAACGAGCTCTCAAAGTATGCTGGTCGCACGGATTATTCACCGGTATGAATGTTGAAGAGAGGTAAAGAGAATCCTGTTCGGCCCACCATGTGCGAGTGGGAGATGAAGGCTTTATTAGTATTGGGCTTAAGGCCCGTCCGCCCAAGTTGGGCCCAGAAAGCCCGACCCACGGGAATAGGGCCCGTGGAAGGGGAGAGGTATAAAAGGGAGGAGAGAGAGAGAAAAAGGTACCGTTTTGTTTTTAGAAAAAGACGTACGTTTTCTCTCTACGCTCTCTCTCTTGTTTTTTCTTCAAAGCTAAACCAGTGAAGCGCTCGAAGGATTTGCCTCCTCAGATTGAATAGGACCTAGTTTCTCTTCCTCAATTGGTGTCGGTGTTTAATCTGTGGCTTAAAAAGGTACGCTCGAATCCGTGGTGTGCTTTAGGATCGGTGATACGTGTTGTTTTCCTAGGCTTCGCTTCTGCATTGATTTAGGGGTTCGATTTAGTGTCGAATCCGGTTTTCGGGAATCCGTTAATCCCAACACAAACTTTCTTTCAATGGCAACTCTTGCTCTTGCAGATATATACTCTTTTCGTATGCATTACTACTATCTTCATTTTCTTCCCTAGGAAGGTGTGGCTGTTCCCGAGGGGTAATTTGGCTAACATGGGCCAAAGCCTTTCGATGTTTCTCGTCCTAGTTGATGCAGACAAACTAGCTTCTGGTCAGAAAGTGAACACCAGATTCACCTTTCGGTTAAAAGACCGAAACAACGCTGTACACCGTGAGCCTGTAGGTAAGTGTTTGTTCTCACGAGTAAAAATGAGCGCTCCACTTCAAGGCCATTGCAATTAGTAGTGAAAATAGAAAGTCTAGAGCGATCCACAATTTCAATCACATGACGAGCTTTGCTCTTGCCACAGTACCCCGCTCCGTTAGTACGCAGTAAATTCGGTTTGTCCATATGGTCCGTATAATTAAAACTGCTGAAATCTCTCAATGTTTCTAGATTGCAATTTTTCTGCACTTCTACCCTTGTCTTTGCTACTTTGCAGCTTGTACAGTATGGTTGAGTAGCTCCATCACAAACTGGGGTTGGCCTGCTTTCGCGCCACTGAAAACTGTTCAGGAATGGCTCAAGGATGATTCTTGTGTCATTGAAGCTGAAGTCATGGTGCTCGGCACAGTTAGCAAATTGCCATGACAACAATGCCATGTTCTGGATGTGTTTGTAAATAGACACTGATTGTCAGTTCTATCCTCATGACAAATAATACATGGATTGGATGTTTTTGTTGACACATGGATTTTAGTCCACAAATAGAGCGTACATTTTGTATAAATAAATGAATGAATAACAAGTAAAAAGAGCAAAGGCTTAATTCAGTCGTGGTCCCAAGAGCAACCTTCGACCTAATCGCAGCCTATATCCACCAAATCATCAATTTCAACTCATTGAAATATTGATCGCACAGCCCGATTCACATAGCCCGGTTTTGATTTGTTCCAACATTGCCCAGGCCCAATGAATTTAAAATAAATGTAGGACTCTGTTTATTTCATAAAAAATAAATAATTTGAAAATATTTTTCTAAAAATGATCATTATATCACTTGAAATAAGTAGTCAATGAAAAATGTTATTATCATCAATAATAATTTATATATAAACATCTTATGGACAAAAATATTTTTCATTTATTCATTCATTTATTTTTATAAGTTAATGTAAATAATCCTCCTTAAATCATTAATTTTTCGTGAAAGAAATGAAATTTAAACCTCAACTTGGTCTAGGGCCCAAGCCCCTGAGAGAAAAATCCACTAGCCCAACCCTCTCCCTATCACCTTTTGAAAAGCTATGACTCAAGCTCGCACGCATGACGTCGCATACACGACTGTGGGATGAGGGAAGCAAGAATTTGGTGAGGTGAAGTGATGCGGTCGACAGACCTCTGACCCCATGTGTACCGTGTTCAAATTGATCACCAAGTGTTTGTGAAAATGACTGAATGAAATTGCAGGCATAACTAAGAAAAATCTTCCTGAACCTGAACCTGCTTAAATCATGATGTATATGTTGATTTCATCCATTTCTATCTCGAGTCTCAGTGGTTTAGACTATGGCCGAAACCTCCAAATGCTATGCCTGCCTTGTTTTCTTCTGATCTCATGCTTACATTTAGTCTCTGAGTAATGTTGTGTAACCAAATGAGTTTTGAGTGTTTTTGCTAGATTAAAATTTGTGATTGTTGTTTGCATCTCAAAAAAATAATAATAATAAACAAAAAAAAACTGAGAAGAGTAGTTACCGAGAGGGTCACTCAACATACATGTTTCTTGTGTTTTTTGCCTAGATGTCGTTCGATGCTTTCATGGAGGTATTCAGTGAAGGAAAAGCATGAGAGAGGTAAGAGAGTCGTGAGGGCTCGTGGATTCTGGGAAAGAAGGACCGAAGAAGAAAGAAGAAAAATCGACAAATAAAAAAAATGAAAATAAAAAATAAAAAAATAATATTTAACTAGGGAAAGAAGTAATAACAGAAAAATAATAATGAAAGATAGGAAAATGCAAGCCTAGTTAGGTCTGACGATTAGATTTAGTTGAGTTTCATTCAATTGGTGTTCATATAGTTTAGGAAATTGCATTTCATGATTATTAAGGCAATTTGGATTTTAGATAGTTTTTCTCTTGATGAAATTGGTAGCAGGACAAAGAAAATTCGATAAAAGTATTAAAAAATGATAAAAGTAAGAAAGATAAAAAATATCTCAGTAGAGTTTATATTAGGTTTATTTCTACAAATTAGTTCGTTTATCTCCATCTTTAATATAGATACGAAAGATGAAAAATATCAATTTCAGTGCACTCTTGCAGATCTTAGTACGAAGAAAAGGGTTGATTGCTCTTTAGGTTGGACTAACGAAAAACTTTAGTGGAAAATTGCCATGGAAAAAAAAAAAGGATATTATAGCAGTATGGCCATAGAAATTGATAGTAAAAAGCATGGCAAGCAGCTAGTTTCGTGATTAAATTTTGGGGCCTTGTCAATGAATAATCATCCTCATATATCGTGATTTTCTTTAATCAATAGTGTTGACACCTAATTTTTGCCCAAATTATTGCATATAGATTAATTAATTAAAAAAAGAAAAAAAAGATTAAAAAAAGTTAAAAAAGAAAAAAAAAAAAAAAAAAGTGTGGCCAATGATCTAAATGTGACTAGCCAATCCCAGGAGGTCAGATTGGAATTAAAATGGCAAATTGGGGCAAAAATGCAATTTTCAAAAGTTGAGGGACCAATTCGTAAATTTTGCAAAAATTTCACCCGAGCCCTTAAATCATCATCTTAGCCCCCAATTAAGTTGAAATTGAACTTGGGTCAGGTCTAATTAATCGAATCGGGCAAAAAGGACCTAATTGCATTGAATTTGACATTTTCGGGCAAGAAAATGGCCAACTTTGAGGGACTTTCTTGCAAAATTGGGTGGAGACAATTGCGAAAAATGGTCAAGATCTTAAACTACTATACATGAGATTGCTAATTGATCAAAAAACGCAGCCAAATTAGTGGATTAAAGCACTCAAATCAGCAGCCAAAACTCAGTCCACGAGTTGGTCTTAATTCGGAGTTGCTGAGTAAGCAATTTGGTGGCCCTACCATATCCTCCTCAGCCGCCCAATCAGCCCGATCTTTGCACGTTATGGAAGACCGTATATAGTAGTGCAAGTGGACGAAGATTGGCTAAGGATAAGCTCCTGACAGCACCGGAAAATCGCAGCAAAACCTGCACACTCAACAGCTGCAGAAGTTAAAAAAATTGGCTAAGTCAGAAGAGTAGGTGAAGTAGCCCTGTTGACAGGCTTGGTAGGTGGACAAAAGGCTGACCAAAAATCCCTTAATTCGGGGGATAAGATCACCGAAGCGAGGTCTTTCAAGGGATGAGAGAGAGGAGACGAGAGGGAGAGGGGAGAGCTCGGAATCGTTCTCCAAACACACCTTCAGAAGCAACTCCAGAAAAGAGAAACCCAGAAATTCCAGACCGACAGGGAGAGAGAAAAGTGAGATTTTCACACATCTGCGGCCAAAATTAGCCAAAACCTTCAACTAGAGAGTGAAAAATCATTCAAAGATCTTTCCAACCATAGGTCGCACGTCCCAAATGAAGATCGGGAAGGCCTCCTAAAGCCCCCCGAAACAGTGCCCTCCTGGCGGGCTGAGAAAGTCCGAAATTTTTCTAAGTGTTGAGCCCGGTTGGTCACGAGCGAGGAAAAGCGAGTGTATTTGGGAAAATAGAGAGACAAATGAGGAAAGAAATGAGTCACAAGACAAACTAGAGTACACATCTCTTGGGTTGGTTTTAACTTGGCCAACAAAAGAGGTCCGAAGCCTCATTTTGGAGGTCAACGAAAACCTTCGTCGTCAACTTTTTCTTCTGCAGATCTCAATTTCAGCTTGAAGGAACCAACTTCCACGTGCTTCCAGAGGACAATTTCGTGGTTTTCTTGGCCAAGAGTCACTTGAAAAAGAACCTAGGGAGTAAGGTAAGCATCCTAGATGTATTTTTGTTCGAGTTTGAACATGTTTTGATCATGAAAATCGAGAAGGAAACTAGTTCGAAGAACTGATTTCTGAAGCTAAAATTTTTTCTAAGTGTTTAAAACCTCTTCAATGCCCCTACATGCTTGACTTGTTACTCCCCTTTGCATGCTTTTTTTGTCGTTGTGACTTTGATGAATGTTACATGGGAGTACAAATGATGCATAGGATAACCCGGTTTAGTCTTTAAATCTCCTTGTGTACCATGAAACCATCTATAACATGAGCCAAAAATCACATTGAGACATGGTTGGCCAGCATAGATCATGCATGAATGCTTCTTGGAGAGTTCATTTTGATGCGTTCGGTTGATCGTTTTCGATGATGTTTGTTGCATTTGAAAGTAAGTGTTACTTATTTTCATCTAGATGGAGTGATATTTCATATAGATGTGGCATGTGATGGTTGTCGGAGCTTCAATCTGAGCATTTGACATGGCTGTTTGACTTGGGTTCATCACCAGATTTGCAAAACAGCTCCAACCCGCATATTGGAGGCCGTTTTCAGTTCGGTTTTTGCATGTTCTAGGCTGTGATTTCTAGTTAAACCTATTCCTTGCATGTGGTAGTATAATCTTGATCCCTTACCTCCGCATGAGATTGCTTATGGGTCGAGATTGAAGGCCACGAACATGGCCCGATGAAGACGTTTTGATGTGATTTGATGCAAGTCAAGTATTCGATAAAATGTTGGAACCAAGTTTCAACCTTGAAACGGTCGATTTAAGCTCTATTATTGTAATATTTATGTGCTGTGTTGTTAAATGTTAGCATAGATCTGTTTAAGAAATTATTATTATTATTTTTTAAAAAATAATTAAAAAAAAGGAGAAAAATATGAAAATTTCAAAAATATCAAAAAATGTTAGATAGCATCAAATTAGGATATAAATGACATATATGAAATTTTCCTAATTTTAAAATGTCATTTTCCTAATTTAATGCTATTTTGGTATTTTATAATCATTTTTGTAAATAATCCATTTTGCGTAGATTAAAACTATTTAAAGTAATTTCATGCATATAGAGTAATTTCATGCATATTTGAATTCTCATTTTGCTCACGGGGGTCCTGTCCCGGGGCGTGATAACAATGCCATGTAATATTATTTGCCCGACTTGTATCGGGTTTACCTTTTTTGCGTTTATTTTCAAGTCATTTCAATTTCTTGGATGCTTACTTACGCGCTATTTTTCATTAATTTGAGTGTAAATTTCTCTTCTAAATTATGTTAGGATTAGTCTAGACATTAAAAAAAAAACTACAAAAACATTTGCATGAACACTTAGTGGTTTCATAAAGATTATAATTGGTAATCAAGATTGTATGGCCATTTAGATAAATAACCTTCCAAGTTAGTGGTACCGCAAGGGCGCTAATAGAAACATTGGCGTAAACAAGTCCCCGTTCCTAGAAATCTCTGGTTGCGTATGAATCGAGACAACACTCCCGTGTCTTGATTGGTTTCTAGCTGACCTCCATAGGCTAGTGGCGACTCCTAGAATTACATAGGTTGTTAAGAACTAAAAAATGAATCCAACGTCACGCGAGGTATGGGCTTGGGAGAGCCCGCGCCTAATCTGGGGCCATTGGTCCACCTTTTTAGGCAAATACCCCTAAACCTTTCTTTCTTTCCCCTGGACGGAAAAAAAGAGGTCGTGACAGCTTGGCGACTCCACTGGGGACTTGGTTACAAACCTTAGAGGACTTAGGCCGTAATAATTTGGTTGGTTGTTCACTAACATGGTCTTCATTTGATAGCGCATGTCAAAGCCATGTGGAAGACAAGGTTAGTCCACTAACAAAGTGTTAATTGTTTTTGTAGGTTTGGAGTAATAAGGGGTGGAGTGTTTGTTAACCCATCTCTTTTGTAGGGAGGCGTAGGAATGTATGCCTATATGGATGAAATTGAAGTGTTGTTTGGATATCAATTGATGTGTGTGCATTTATACTTATCTTAGCACTACACATTTACACACACCACCCGCGATCTAAAACCCCGATCGCATTAGGAAGCCCATAGAAGGTGCCAAAAGATGGAACCCGTGCGGGAATGACCCATGGTTATCCACTTTTGGTCCCGCTCATTTTGATTAATGATAAAGAGAACTGTCCGACGTAAGTGCGGAGTGGGGAAAACTCTTTTGATCTAATCAAAATGGGGACCTTAAGCCTTTAGAATTCCGCCTTTATGCGTCAAACCTCACAAGTTTACATCCGCATGTTTATGTGATTTTTTTTTAAAAAAAAAAGTCTCTTCACCCATTGTAAGTATGATTTCTCTATCTACTTGCTCACCTCGGATTGAAATTTTCATTTTTTGGAGATCCGCGGAAATCAATGGAATGCCCTTGAAAATATAGGCTTGGCACTCACTTTTGATAAATAAGCATTTCAAATACCTATGATCTACTGAACATATGTTTTTGTTTCAATTTTCAATTATGAACTTAAAGTCACATTTTGTATAGAAATTCTTCCAAATCAAGATTACATTTTGGGGCATAGCATTAAAATCAAATTTTCAATAAAACTCTTTATTGGTCACATTTCAAAATTAAAATTCAAATCCCATTTTGTATATTGATTTTTCAAAATAAAAATCACCTCACCTTTGCATGAGTGAAACCACAAATTAATTTTTCAAAATCAATGCCCCATTTGTGTATGAAACTTTTGGAACAAAGTGGGCATTCAATTGATAGTCGCGGATCGATCTTTTAATGAAATCTCCTCTTACTAATAAAATCTTGACGAAATACCAAATTCTCATAAGTGGATACTACGGAGAAGGTATCGTCGCCTTGATTTCATTGTAAGAGGCGGCTTTATTGAAAGATCAATTTTTCATTCATATATTGACATTATCTTTCTTTCGCAGGTCATGCGTGACAACCATTCCTTGAACTCCTCTTGCTTGGCCATGCCAAAAGTGGACTTTAAAGCTAGGACGAGAATTGTGCTTATTATGCTCCTCTACGAAAGAGCTTATTGTACTTTATCCTTGTCATTATTCCTATTAGGAACCGTGTTTTACGTTTTGAGTTTTGATTGTGAACCCAATCAAATGCTTTTGTAAATCATACAACTCACATTTTCTAATAATGAAATTAGAGTTCATAAAAGTTATATTCTTTAAAACACTTGAAGTGTTTCAAACGGACCCTCTGGGCTGAGTTTTATGCCTTAGCTTCAAAATGTGTGAAAATGAGTTTCAAGAAGAACTTGCATAATACTTTATCTCTTCACTTAATCGCTTTTGCAGGTTGATCCGTAGAACGATGCTTTGAGGGGGTAAGGTTGTAATCGTTCCAATAGGGATTTCTTGCGCAACAACTAACTCAGTCATCCATTTTTGTCAAACAGGCAAAATGACGGTTTTGTTCAAAATTGACAAAAGTGCGGGCCTTTCCCTAACAGAGCAAGTCATGAGATGCACCAATTCATGCTCATTTATGGGCATATTTGGAAATTTGTAGACATTCTTTGGCAACAAACTACTTCGTTGGTTGTGAACAAGAAGCATCTGCAATCCCTACACTTCCAATGGTTTCTTGGCATCCAATCCTGTATGGAGATGATTATTGGTGGTATGCAAGACAACACTTCAAGATGTAGATGTACACAAACAAGAATCGGTCATCAAATGTTGCCTTCAAATAAAAGGTGGTAATCGTTTCAAGTTAAATTCGATTTATTTTAGGAATGACTTGTCCTTGCACTTTGTGCAGATTTTAGTGAGGCAAATCACTGGCAAGCAACAAGATTACATGGGGAGGACAACCTGATCCAGAATCACATGATCTCTAAAAGAAAAGGGTGTGTTCGTTCCAAAAGTCAAAACAACTCATTCATAAACTAACATAGCCACCCATGCTTACAGATTGTGAAATGGGAAATGCATTGACACAGCAAAAATGGTGAAAAAATCACCTAGCCTAAAAGGGGTATGCGGGAAATTGAGTAAAGCATGAAGGGCTCAAATGAAACAGAGATTCATCTATCCAACATGATGGAGCTGCATATGGACAAGTTATCTAACCCATGTGGCATGCATTTGACCATAAGGACAATGTCCTGCCTTCTTCAACAAAGCTACAATGAGATGCTGAATTGCCCGACTTTGAAAAAGGGTGTACTTCGTTCCTAAACCCAATGTACCTAAGAATAGAAATAATACATTGTTTCCATATGTGTAGGAAATTTTAATTGGGGCAGATAGCCACAAAATGGATCGGGGGCACGCAATGCCTGAGTCACCCGACTTCTAAAAGGGGAAAATTTCGAATGGAATAGACATTTGCCAAGTGAATTACTGTCAATCATGAAAGGAAATCCCCCTCCATAGCCAAGGAAACGAGATGGAACACAATCATCATATATGCCTTGATGAATGGGACAAATCACTTAAAGCAGAGCAATTCTGACCCATGAGCAAGATGAAACATAGTCAATTGATTCAGCACGAAAAGGGAGTATCGTTTCTAAATTAGTCCAATTCAATTTTGGAATATAAGTAACATGCCCTATCTCTTGTAGGAAAAGGTGCACATTGACCGTTGGAGCAACACCTTATACCAAGAAGGCATGCTAAGGCCCAACTATCCATTTTGATGGAATAAATGGAGCAAAACATCCAAGGAGCAATGCCCTCACGTGTCGAAACAAGGAGTACCCCTCTCCTTTCATCTTTGACGCCCACTCAAAATGAGTGAATTCGACAACATCTAAATGGCCCATTTGAAAGCAAGATCTTCAAGGAAATGTTAACACCTGAGGAGCAAAAGCACATGAAGAGGAAACACAAGACATTTAAAGTCAGCTGCAGGAGAAGGGAAGCGTCGGTATTCGAGGAACAAACTCAAGAAATTGATTTAAGCATAATCTATATCGACAAAGTAAGCATGTGGAGTTAACACATGACAAAGTCACCAAAGTTGGCTTAAAATATGTGTTGTTCTAGAGCCGATTCAATTAAATAAAAAAAAAGAAGCGCCCCATAGACACTACCAGCGCTTCGGCCTGGTGGTATGGGAATGAATGAACGGTCCGAGAGGTACGGGGTTCGATCCCCAGAAACGGCAACAAGGTTGCTATGTAAAAAAATAATAAATAAATAAATAAACTTTTGCATCTCTTATTTTTGCAAAAAGAGGAAAATGCTTGAACTAATGAGACCAAAGACTTGAGATTCTCTTCAAGCCTTAAAACAGTACATTCATTCCGTTGTTTGCCGCCAAATGGTGAAACTGACCAAGGGTAATGTTGTATCGTTTCCATTTTTTACGATCCCTGAGGATTCATGTACTAACACATTCCCTTTTGTTCTTCGTAGGGTCGCCTAACTACTAAGGCACAGGTAAGTACCCTTCTTCTCAAAATCAAATGGAAAACAAATGGAGAATTTCCATCACAAAAAAGAACATCTAGTGTTTTTCTAGAAACGAGCACAAGAAATGGAAATTGAAGAAAAAAAAAAAAAAGGTTTTCCACAAAGTTTGCAAAAATCTTCTTTATCTTTAAATTGTCCATCCACTCAATGGATCACTCATTTCGAATCAAAATTCTCTATGGAGATTAATCCACCAAGATGATCTCAACAAAAATGAAAGGCGATGTCACTTATGCCAAGCGAGAAACCCTTAGGATGAGGAAAGGCAACCCATTTCCAAACATGTCCTTTAGGCACTCTGGGATTCGAGTAAAAAAAGAAAACCCGTGTCATTTAAGGTCAATGAATTCATTCGCAAGCGGTACATAGATCAAGATGATAAGAGGCATTTCTTTCCTCTATCATACACACTACAGGTGACAATAGTTAGCCCATTTGAGCCTTTTAATGTGAAGAATTTTCTAAAAAATACCCCTGTCAAGAACCACCCCCACGATGGGGGCAATTATGGAGGTTTGGGTTGACATTATTTGGAGAGGAAAGATGAGAAAGGTTTCTTTGCTCTCACTTGCATAAATCTTTTTGCGGTAACTTCAGGTGAATTCTTATGGAAGCTTGAAGCATCCCAAGGTGATGAAGAGCATTCTCTTCTCTACCCAACATCGATACCCTTTGCTTAAACCATATTGAGCCTGACTATTCGTTTCTAAAACCCGAGTGGTGATTATCTCCCCACATTGGGGGCAAGGCACATGATTTACCAATGCAATTGGTGTTTACATGAGAATATGAAAAACATCTCGAAAGTCCCAAGAGCTCAAAAAGTTTGAAAGAACAAAAGTCAAGTGAAAATTAAGAGGCATGAAAAAGCAAAGTGTGCTGGTAAAAGCAAGGCCAATGCCCACAAAAAAAAAAAAGAGAGAGAGTGGAAGAAAAACAATTGCATCAAGAGGAATATCTTTGTGAAAGCAAAAATGGCAAAAAAAAATGCCTGCATTGAAAAGAAAATCATTGCAAATGCAAAAGCCATTATGTTAAGATGATTAGTCAGGACTTTCGAGACAATTTGAATTCTAAACATTGAGTGCTTTAAAAAATGGATGATATGGTAATAATGCCATGATAATCACCAACTCTCAAATCCCCCTTTGACAAAAAGTTCTAAGCCTTTTGAGCTAAGCCTTTTGAACCTTTCCCCGAATCAACATTACAACCCATTTCCAAAGTCTCTTCAGATTGGGATGATTCAAAGTGGAAATAAGGACTTCCTAAAGAAGATGACGCTCGAAGAAGTGAGAGTAAGGTTGTCTTATCTCATCTTAAGGTTTCTTGACTTGTAAACCCGGCGGAGATGTCGATCAGTGATTAATTTATTTCATAGCCAATGATGCTTATCCACTGCTAAAACCATGACCAAACCTGCATTACGGTCCTTCTAAAAGACCTCTTTGATTGGTCAATGTGTACTTATTGCGAATGATTCAAAGCCTTGCACACTGGAAGAGTGAGATTGAGTGATCAATTTATTTCCCACATGAATAAATGGGATCAAATAGCCATTTTCTTGAGGATATGTGAGAAGCCCTTTCTGACTAGGGATCCTTGCTTGGTATACTTAACAAACTTTTCTCACAAGTCAAGGTCATTTCGACAAGGACTTTTCTCCCAAGAGAATTTTACGATTAATGATATCATCTGAGAGTGATGACAGTTTTGCGAATTTGTCAAGTGGTTGGAATTAGTTTGATTTGTTTATGCAATCATTGCTTTCTCATTACCGATACACTTTTGATATTGTTTCTAATGACATATGTTGAAATTGACCTCATCTAGTATGCTTTCGCTACTAGAATACTTGTTATAATGAATACTATTTGATGTGCAGTATCCATTTCAGAATATTCTCGAATGACAGGTTCCTCCAGTGAAACCGTACAATTTCACATGGTTCATGAGTTAGCCTTAAACCATGCATTTTCAAAAGGTTCTTGGTTATCCTTAAACCTTACAATTTTAAAGGGTTCATGGGTTAGCCTTAAACCATGCATTTTCAAGAAGTTCTTGGTTATCCTTAAACCATGCAATTTTAAAGGGTTCTTGGATTAGCCTTAAATCATGCATTTTCAAAGGGTTCTTGGTTATCCTTAAACCTTACAATTTCACACGGTTCATGAGTTAGCCTTAAACCATGCAATTTTCAAAAGGTTCTTGGTTATCCTTAAACCTTGCAATTTCAAAAGGTTCATGGGTTAGCCTTAAACCATGCATTTTCAAAAGGTTCTTGGTTATCTTTAAACCTTGCAATTTCAAAGGGTTCATGGGTTAACCTTAAACCATGCAATTTTAAAAGGTTCTTGGTTATCCTTAAACCTTGCAATTTCAAAGGGTTCATGGGTTAACCTTAAACCATGCAATTTCAAAGGGTTCTTGGTTATCCTTAAACCTTGCAATTCTAAAGGTTCATGGGTTAGCCTTAAATCATGCATTTTCAAAAGGTTCTTGGTTATCCTTAAACCTTGCAATTTCAAAGGGTTTATGAGTTATCCTTAAACCATGCATTTTCAAGAAGTTCTTGGTTATCCTTAAACCATGCAATTTTAAAGGGTTCTTGGATTAGCCTTAAATCATGCATTTTCAAAGGGTTCTTGGTTATCCTTAAACCTTACAATTTCACACGGTTCATGAGTTAGCCTTAAACCATGCAATTTTCAAAATGTTCTTGGTTATCCTTAAACCTTGCAATTCTAAAGATTCATGGGTTAGCCTTAAATCATGCATTTTCAAAAGGTTCTTGGTTATCCTTAAACCTTGCAATTTCAAAGGGTTTATGAGTTATCCTTAAACTATGCATTTTCAAGAAGTTCTTGGTTATCCTTAAACCATGCAATTTTAAAGGGTTCTTGGATTAGCCTTAAATCATGCATTTTCAAAGGGTTCTTGGTTATCCTTAAACCTTACAATTTCACACGGTTCATGAGTTAGCCTTAAACCATGCAATTTTCAAAATGTTCTTGGTTATCCTTAAACCTTGCAATTCTAAAGGTTCATGGGTTAGCCTTAAACCATGCAATTTTCAAAAGGTTCTTAGTTATCCTTAAACCTTGCAATTTCAAAGGGTTTATGAGTTATCCTTAAATCATGCATTTTCAAGAGGTTCTTGGTTATCCTTAAACCATGCAATTTTAAAGGGTTCTTGGATTAGCCTTAAATCATGCACTTTCAAGAGGTTCTTGGTTACCCTTAAATCATGCAATTCCAAAGGGTTCATACGTTAGTCTTAAACCATGCACTTTCAAGAGGTTCTTGGTTATCCTTAAACCATATAATTCCAAAAGGTTCATGGGTTAGCCTCAAACCATGCATTTTCAAGACATAATTTCAAAGGGTTCATGGGTTAGCCTTAAACCATGCATTTTCAAGAGATTCTTGGTCATCCTAAAATCATACAATTTACACGGTTAGTGGGTTTGCCTTAAACCACACGGTTAGTGGGACTGCCTCAAACCACACGGTTAGTGGGACTGCCTTAAACCACAAGGTTCGTGGGGGCTGTTAAACCATTAAACCATATGGTTAGTGGAACTGCCTTAAACCACAAGGTTAGTGGGACTGCCTTAAACCACAAGGTTCGTGGGACTGCCTTAAACCACACGGTTAGTGGAACTGCCTTAAACCACAAGGTTAGTGGGACTGCCTTAAACCACAAGGTTAGTGGGTTTGCCTTAAACCACACGGTTAGTGGGACCGCCTTAAACCACAAGGTTAGTGGGACTGCCTTAAACCACATGGTTAGTGGAACTGCCGTAAACCACAAGGTTCGTGGGTATATCCTTAAACCCTAGATCACGCACTTTACATTAAGCTCACTTGCATTTTCATTTTGCTATTAAAAAAAAAAAAAAAAAAAAAAAAAAAAAAAAAAAAAAAACAAAAAACAAAAAACAAAAAAAAACAAAACATTAGGTGTCACCTTATCTTTGAAAGAAATCTCTTCGAGCTTCCTTCCAAAGAGGGGCAGCTGTTGACACCTAATTTTTTGCCCAAATTATTGCATATAGATTAATTAATTAAAAAAAAAGAAAAAAGATTAAAAAAAAGTTAAAAAAGAAAAAAAGAAAAAAAGGTGTGGCCAATGATCTAAATGTGACTAGCCAATCCCAGGAGGTCAGATTGGAATTAAAATGGCAAATTGGGGCAAAAATGCAATTTTCAAAAGTTGAGGGACCAATTCGTAAATTTTGCAAAAATTTCACCCGAGCCCTTAAATCATCATCTTAGCCCCCAATTAAGTTGAAATTGAACTTGGGTCAGGTCTAATTAATCGAATCGGGCAAAAAGGACCTAATTGCATTGAATTTGACATTTTCGGGCAAGAAAATGGCCAACTTTGAGGGACTTTCTTGCAAAATTGGGTGGAGACAATTGCGAAAAATGGTCAAGATCTTAAACTACTATACATGAGATTGCTAATTGATCAAAAACGCAGCCAAATTAGTGGATTAAAGCACTCAAATCAGCAGCCAAAACTCAGTCCACGAGTTGGTCTTAATTCGGAGTTGCTGAGTAAGCAATTTGGTGGCCCTACCATATCCTCCTCAGCCGCCCAATCAGCCCGATCTTTGCACGTTATGGAAGACCGTATATAGTAGTGCAAGTGGACGAAGATTGGCTAAGGATAAGCTCCTGACAGCACCGGAAAATCGCAGCAAAACCTGCACACTCAACAGCTGCAGAAGTTAAAAAAATTGGCTAAGTCAGAAGAGTAGGTGAAGTAGCCCTGTTGACAGGCTTGGTAGGTGGACAAAAGGCTGACCAAAAATCCCTTAATTCGGGGGATAAGATCACCGAAGCGAGGTCTTTCAAGGGATGAGAGAGAGGAGACGAGAGGGAGAGGGGAGAGCTCGGAATCGTTCTCCAAACACACCTTCAGAAGCAACTCCAGAAAAGAGAAACCCAGAAATTCCAGACCGACAGGGAGAGAGAAAAGTGAGATTTTCACACATCTGCGGCCAAAATTAGCCAAAACCTTCAACTAGAGAGTGAAAAATCATTCAAAGATCTTTCCAACCATAGGTCGCACGTCCCAAATGAAGATCGGGAAGGCCTCCTAAAGCCCCCGAAACAGTGCCCTCCTGGCGGGCTGAGAAAGTCCGAAATTTTTCTAAGTGTTGAGCCCGGTTGGTCACGAGCGAGGAAAAGCGAGTGTATTTGGGAAAATAGAGAGACAAATGAGGAAAGAAATGAGTCACAAGACAAACTAGAGTACACATCTCTTGGGTTGGTTTTAACTTGGCCAACAAAAGAGGTCCGAAGCCTCATTTTGGAGGTCAACGAAAACCTTCGTCGTCAACTTTTTCTTCTGCAGATCTCAATTTCAGCTTGAAGGAACCAACTTCCACGTGCTTCCAGAGGACAATTTCGTGGTTTTCTTGGCCAAGAGTCACTTGAAAAAGAACCTAGGGAGTAAGGTAAGCATCCTAGATGTATTTTTGTTCGAGTTTGAACATGTTTTGATCATGAAAATCGAGAAGGAAACTAGTTCGAAGAACTGATTTCTGAAGCTAAAATTTTTTCTAAGTGTTTAAAACCTCTTCAATGCCCCTACATGCTTGACTTGTTACTCCCCTTTGCATGCTTTTTTTGTCGTTGTGACTTTGATGAATGTTACATGGGAGTACAAATGATGCATAGGATAACCCGGTTTAGTCTTTAAATCTCCTTGTGTACCATGAAACCATCTATAACATGAGCCAAAAATCACATTGAGACATGGTTGGCCAGCATAGATCATGCATGAATGCTTCTTGGAGAGTTCATTTTGATGCGTTCGGTTGATCGTTTTCGATGATGTTTGTTGCATTTGAAAGTAAGTGTTACTTATTTTCATCTAGATGGAGTGATATTTCATATAGATGTGGCATGTGATGGTTGTCGGAGCTTCAATCTGAGCATTTGACATGGCTGTTTGACTTGGGTTCATCACCAGATTTGCAAAACAGCTCCAACCCGCATATTGGAGGCCGTTTTCAGTTCGGTTTTTGCATGTTCTAGGCTGTGATTTCTAGTTAAACCTATTCCTTGCATGTGGTAGTATAATCTTGATCCCTTACCTCCGCATGAGATTGCTTATGGGTCGAGATTGAAGGCCACGAACATGGCCCGATGAAGACGTTTTGATGTGATTTGATGCAAGTCAAGTATTCGATAAAATGTTGGAACCAAGTTTCAACCTTGAAACGGTCGATTTAAGCTCTATTATTGCAATATTTATGTGCTGTGTTGTTAAATGTTAGCATAGATCTGTTTAAGAAATTATTATTATTATTTTTTAAAAATAATTAAAAAAAGGAGAAAAATATGAAAATTTCAAAAATATCAAAAAATGTTAGATAGCATCAAATTAGGATATAAATGACATATATGAAATTTTCCTAATTTTAAAATGTCATTTTCCTAATTTAATGCTATTTTGGTATTTTATAATCATTTTTGTAAATAATCCATTTTGCGTAGATTAAAACTATTTAAAGTAATTTCATGCATATAGAGTAATTTCATGCATATTTGAATTCTCATTTTGCTCACGGGGTCCTGTCCCGGGCGTGATAACAATGCCATGTAATATTATTTGCCCGACTTGTATCGGGTTTACCTTTTTGCGTTTATTTTCAAGTCATTTCAATTTCTTGGATGCTTACTTACGCGCTATTTTTCATTAATTTGAGTGTAAATTTCTCTTCTAAATTATGTTAGGATTAGTCTAGACATTAAAAAAAAAAAAACTACAAAAACATTTGCATGGACACTTAGTGGTTTCATAAAGATTATAATTGGTAATCAAGATTGTATGGCCATTTAGATAAATAACCTTCCAAGTTAGTGGTACCGCAAGGGCGCTAATAGAAACATTGGCGTAAACAAGTCCCCGTTCCTAGAAATCTCTGGTTGCGTATGAATCGAGACAACACTCCCGTGTCTTGATTGGTTTCTAGCCGACCTCCATAGGCTAGTGGCGACTCCTAGAATTACATAGGTTGTTAAGAACTAAAAAATGAATCCAACGTCACACGAGGTATGGGCTTGGGAGAGCCCGCGCCTAATCTGGGGCCATTGGTCCACCTTTTTAGGCAAATACCCCTAAACCTTTCTTTCTTTCCCCTGGACGGAAAAAAAGAGGTCGTGACAAATAGCAAGATTGATGATCTTATAATTGATAATTTTCCTTTAACATGAATGAGTTCCCATCTTCTCTAGCAATCATTTGTCCATCGAAATTAATTCTCTCTTAATGTAACGGCTAAGATTGAACGGGATTGCTGCCATGCTTTTCTATATTGGACCATAGAAATTCCTTGAATGCGTATATCGAACTTTACTCATATATACTTGCCGTATTGTCAAATGTATATTGAAAGTCACAAGCTCAAGCCCAAAGTTTCGTCCTCCTATGTTTGTCTGGCCAGGCAAGAACTCGAGAATCTAGTGAAGAATTGACAGGGATGGAAAAGCAAAGAATTTAGATAGAGTCAGACCGTACTTCACCTCGCCCTTCTCAAATGGTACAATTTCAGGATAAAGCAACCTGCGAAAAGCAAGAGAATGGAGCAACTGCACCTTGGAAACGAAGAACAAAAGCTGCCATGATAAATAACCGTCATTGAGTACCTCTACAACCATCATTTAATCAAACCCTTGAGACTTCAGATCAAGTTAAATCTTCAACGTTGAGAATGGCTTCGTTCGAGATATACAGAGAAGCCGATCCCGGTATGTCCCCTCAAATATAACCCCCTATAGTTCATGTGTTGCAGGAGTTTATCTCTTATTTGTGGTAAAAAGAACGTCCGTGTGCATAGAAATTTTCAAATGCTACATGAATAACTTCTCGGCTATAATTATAATTTGCAATTGGGCTTGAGGTAATTATTAGAACTCGTTGGTTGATTGGTTTCTTCTGGTTTTGGTCGATGCAGTAATGTCGAAGGAGATTAGGGATGTTGTACCGGCTCATTATGTGCTCAAGATTAAGTCCTTCTCTTTGTTTGCGAAGAACAACATGGGGAAGTATGAATCGAGCGAGTTCGAAGCAGGAGGCTATAAATGGTTCACTTCTCTTCTCTCTAGTCTCCTCCTCACACTCTCACATTCAGATTCGACATGGCTGGCCAAAAACCTCAGTCAATTAATCTTTGAAGAGACTGTTCCGTATTCGGGCTATGCTCCAAATTTAGGCCCTTCTTCCAGAAGATGGTTTAAATACTTGAGAGGCATATAATTTCTGTTACTGGTTAAGAATCTGACATTTGAACCCTCTGCAGTTTCTGAAAATTCATACAGAATAAAGTAATCCTTTTTAGGATGAAGAGATTGTTTTGAAAATTAATGTTGATTCAGCAATCAGAAGCTGTAGCACTTCACAAATTCTAAGAAGAATTAGCATCAATTCATAACTGGGAACTTTACATGTACATCCGTGCTTGAATTCACAGAAGCATCTTGATTATGCAGGAAACTGATCCTCTATCCCAATGGAGACAAGAGCCGAAACGGAGAAGATCACATCTCCATATATCTGGCGATTTCAGGGACGAATCCTCTCCAACTTGGTGGGCCGATTCACGTGGCCGTCAGGTTCTCTTTGTACGATCAAATTTGCGATAGATATTTGACTGAACAAGGTAAAAGCTCGGTAACGATAGCAAAAAGCATGATATTTGCGGCCTTTCTGAACAATAATATCGGATCTGTCACACCCCAAAACCAACATGAATGGGGGATGACACAGCCGTCCTTCCACTCAAAGGACGCAGCCTCAAAGCTCCAAAAATCCAACTCTTAAAAGTCCCCACATCCATATCGCTCTCGTATCTACTCATCGCTAATCGAGAGACCTGAAAAATATTGAAAAATAGAGGGGTGAGCGACCACAGCTCAGTGAATAGTGCATCTCTTCTAAGTGGATCGAGCACCCACTATGCATATTTATAAAATCAAACCGCAACTCTTTTAACCCAAATATATGATATAACAAACATATAGTAATAAGAATAAATTTCATACGCTTCCACATAGCTATATTTATAGCAAAAATAATCATTTCACAATAACATTGAAATAAACATCAATGGTTTAATCCACTGATCAATTTCACTAATTCACACGCCAATGGTCCATTCCATTGGTTAATCTCATACCACACCAAACCTAGAAATTTAACAAACCTTCAAGGCCAAAATATAACTTTTCTTACTTTAACACAATATGTTCAAAGTAAAAATATTCAAGATAATAATAAGCAAATGCCAATGGTCTAATCCATTGGTCAATCTCATAAAACATGCATCAATGGTCTATTCCATTGATTAATCTCATCAAACCACATATTGATAATCAAATAAAATTACACGTCGATGGTCCATTCCAACGACTAATCTCAAATTACACATCGATGGTCCATTCCATCGACTAATCTCAAATTACACATCGATGGTCCATTCCATCGACTAATCTCAAATTACACGTCGATGGTCAATTCCATCGACCCAACTCATATCACATGTCAATGGTCCACTCCATTGACCAATCAATTGCTCAATATCCAACCATGGTCACGATACAACGCCTAGTGACGAGGCGACCAAGATTCCCCCCTTGGCAAGGTCTCCACCTATTATTAGCCGGTGGCTCGGCCCACAAGGATATCCTAGAATAGTATGCGCATACCCACAAGCCCCTCGCTGGGCTCACAGCGATATTGAGCATCCACATCAATCCAAAACAACACCATCCATAATTCTCAAATCAAATCCATAAATCATTTCATATATCCCCAAAAGATTCGCAACTCAACTTATCCGCCAGAAATACTTTTCATAAAACATTTTCAAATAATTTCAAGACCCGTCTCATAAATCAATTTCAAATCAAATACATTTCAAAAAGCTCATCACAAATCAATATCTATATAACCTTCCATGAATCATCTCAAAGTCGAGCTTTTCGTGAAATGATTTCACAAACCCAAAATATATAATATTTCTCAACTTCGTTCATCAAACAGAACATATATTCATAAAAAGTTCTCACGCTATTTTCAAATATCAAAAACTTAGTAAATGCCCGATCCAACTTTTATGCAATAAACATGCTTATCCATAACTCATCAAATATCAAATCTCTATAATTTTGAAGACATGAGCTTATAAATTCTTAGAAGAGATAGCACCACTCACCTGGGAAAGTCGGAAATCAACTACGACGTTCACTCGAACCAACGCACTCGGATCCCTAATAATTAACGGAAAAACATTATCAAAAGGCCGAGTGAAAAGGATATTCGCATAATGACTCGTCTATACTAAGCTTATTTGTCGATAAAACGACACCTATGCGCCATGAAAACTCGCATTTATCAAAAACCCATCAATTTCCCGCAAGCCGCAACCCATGCGCCAACTTTGTCGCGCCATAACTTCCTCCACAAAATTCCGTTTCAAGCCGTCTTATAGTCTTTGGAAAGCTCTCTTAACATACAACAACAACCCCAACTCAGCCACCCCAAAACAATACTGGAAACAACAAAAAAAACAAGCTCGAAGCTTACTGTTCGCTACAGTACCAGCATGCGCTCCCGACTTCAAAATTCCGTTCCGGACAAACCGCAAGCTCAAATCACGATCCGTAAGATGCTATAGCTTCACAGCATCCCAAAGTAACATTTCTATAAAAATGCGCAGCTTAACGACTTAAAAATCATACTTCGCCGCTCGATTTTCCCAAAATTCCGAATTTCAAGCTCTAGGTCCGAAATTACTCCTATTTAACAAATGGGCGGCACGAGCGCTTACCGGGCGTTGCGTTACGTAGTTAACGTGGCTTGGCGAGGCTCCCATGACGAGAACACACAAAACCCTCTTCTTCTTCTTCTTCTTCTTCTTCTTCTTCTTTCTCTCTTTCTTCTTCTCTACGTTCGAGCTCTCTGCCGTCCCTCTCTCCCCTTCTTTCCTTCTCTCTTTCCCTTTTATCTCTTCCTTTTTCTTTTCTTTTTCCTTTTTCTTTTATTTCTGTCTTTTCTTCCTCTCTCTCTCTCTCTCTCTCTCCTCTTTTCCCTCTCCCGAAAACTCTCGATTCCTCTCTCTCTCTGCTGAAGCTTCTACCTTTTTCTTTTTTTTTTTTTTTGACTGGGTCAAAACCCATATTTTACATTCTCCCCTCCTTAAAAAAAATTTCGTCCTCGAAATTTAGACATACATTAATTACCAAACAAGTGAGTATTTGTGTCTTGCCTTTCCTCGAGCTCCCAAGTGGCCCTTCTCCCAACATGATTTTGCTATTGAATCTTCACATATATTCTCGTTATCTTTTCATTGAGGATGCGTCTCATCACCAACCAGAAATTCATGAATTACTCCATGCTTTGATCCTGCCACAACTTGGGCCTTTTTCTTTCTTTCTTTTTGTGTTGGTGTTCACTTCATGCTGCTCCATAATTCGACTAATCTCAAGCACATTATCTGAATTTCCCTTTGGAAGCATACAGGGTTAATAATAAACGTGTGGAAACCATCATGGTCTAGCTAAAGCTCACCAAGTTTTCCTCCTGTCCTCCCCCATTTTCAATGTCATCATGCTTTATTATACTTCATGAGCCAATCTGACTTCACACTTTTCGCTTCATGAACGTATGGTCCCTTGGTATAAAACAATTTGTTGTACACTAAAAACTCAAACGCCGAGTTAGAAAAAGAGAATCAATGATGTAGAAATATGGTTTCTCTAACCATGCTAGATTGATACCAAATTGCATAAGCTCTTTCATCCCCTTGTAATTCCTCTTTTTTTTTTCTTTTTTTTTCTCTAGCTTCTGAAGGCTTACCACTTCTACCAAGCCCACTTAACAAGGCTATGCAAGGTAGAGTGTTCGGTTTGCAACCATACATTTCCATCTACTTAAGCAGCTTTCTAGCTTGATTTACTTTACTTACTCGACAAAACCCAACAATAATAATCGCATATGTCACACATTTGGGATACAACCCTTCAAGGACATCTCGTTCACTATTTCCTTTGCCTTGCTAGATTCCCATTCTTACAAAATGAATGGGCTATGGCACTATGTTTCACTTTGCCGATTGGAAACCTCTCCGTTTTGCTTCCCTCAAAATTCAAGAGTCTCGTCTCCATGACCATGCTTGGCAAGCACATTGACCAAATGATCATAAGTAATCTTGGTTTGGTAATAATTTACCGCCCTTACCATTTTCTGCAGCATCTCCCTCACTTCTTTATTCCTTCTCCTTGCATAGAAAATCCATGACAGGGTAGCAACTGACCTTATCTGTAGGCATGCCATTCGCAAGTTCTACAGTAGCTTTGATCTCAAGTATGGTGCCTCCCTTTCCATACACAATATTGTCCTTGATGCTACACACGAATAACACAGGCTTCTAATTAACAAGCCCGAGTTTGCTCTTGATCCTTTTAAGTTGAAACTCTTTAAAGTTAATACGATTGATAAGTACTTCACCCGCTTGGGGGTCGTAGAATCTCTCTAGCAAACTGATCACTAAGGATGTCCTACTTTCGCTTTGTCCCACTAGAGTGGTAGTTGTACCACTCGGGATGCTAAAAGAGAATCCATTGAATATTTGTTCATTGGGCCTGGCCGCGTAACTGAAACAAATATCCGCCAACTCAATATCTCATTGAATTCATCTAGTTTCTTTCCCTTAGTGTCAAAAGAATTGATCTCCGGCTTCCCACGGATGGTCTCGGACATCTTCTATACAGCAGCTCAACCAAGAGGAAATGCACTAATGCATGAAGAAACCTGCCTAGGAGACATGGAACCAATCAATATTGCCATGATCACATCAGTCACTACATTCCTGTTATATCTCTTGTCTAACATCAACTTCGTGTTGTACCATATTGCCAAAGTAAAAACACTAAAAAATGATGAGCATGACTCCTCTAAGATTTAGTAGGCTTCGGTGGACACTTCGTTTGTATGCATTCACAAGGAATTTACTATAATCTGCGATTGCTCACTTCTCCTTGGTAAATGATGTAACTGTCTTAGTTGAACCACTTGTTCGTTTAAAAAAATTTGCTACCGATGAACCACTTGTTCGTTCATAAGCCTTTGCCTGCGGGATGCCATCTTGAGATGACGAGGGACATGACTCTAGTCACAGTCACTAGCAGAGGAATCATGAAAAGCATAACCCGGGTCAATAGCCACCCCTTGATAAATGCCATCACAAAGCTTCCAACAAATGTTGACCTGAGCTATATGAACTTTCCCATGTTTTCACCCAAGCGTCTGAGATGAGAACTGTGTTGCCCAACATTCTCCTGGCCAACTCTCCAGTGTTAGTCTATTTGTCAAAGAATGCGACATCTTGTCCCAATATAATTTGCAAATAAAGACCACTTATTCTTGCAGCCGATTGCTTGCCGGTGACCATCTAGCAAGACATTTAAAGAAATGCTACCGCACCACACCTAAGCATTAGATAAACTTAAGAGGAATTTGAAGATTTCACAATCTCAACATAAGAACTTCCTTTTCGAGAAATGAGTTTCTTTGTAACAATCCATAAAGTCCATATTTGCAAAGGTTTAACCTTAGACACAAGAGCAACAATATCATTATTAGTCTAGCTCTAGCCAACCGTATTGAATAGTTTTCCGAACAAGGTGATCATAAGTGGTAGAAAAAGGCCATTCCCCACTGCGCCTATCAACCCAAACAACTATCAATAGCATATCAGTAGAACTGCAAATGAGAATAGCTTGAGGAATGAGATAGAGTTTCCTTTCTCATCTCTTTTACTCTTGTTGGAATCATGTTCATTCTCATTCACAGCAGGGCTGTTTGCCATTGCAGCCGCCACCTCGAGACTCCTTGATACAGCAGTTTCAGTGTTTCCTGAATCTTTGGTTGCTTCATTTTCGATAGCCATGCCACTGTACCCGGGACACAAATCTATTATACAACTTCATTATTTGTATATATATAGAATTGCTTGGGGAGTTTCAAAAAGTTAACTTGCAAGTGCTGTCTTCAGGGACCCCGATTATATACGATCCTAATTTGAAGTATTCACCACCAACTCTTCTATTATATGCACATTCAAAAATCGATCGTCCAACAAGCAAAGGACAGTACCACGAGTCTCTCTCTCTCGATTGAAAACTTGTAGCCCAACAATTCTTATCCTTAAACCCAACACTTCTGCCACGATAACATCCTCCTTTATCACACTTGACACATCAAGGCTTTACTCAATCTCTACACTATGACCCTTCAAGTCATAGTGATCTTCATAGTATCCGCAGGGTGTTCCACAACTTTAAACATTATTGCACGAGTTTTGACCCCAAAAAGACAAGACCTACATCCTAATACATAACAAAGACTAACGCACTAAAACTAACACACCCTCACAACGTCCCATAAAATTTACACCCCAAAAGATCATAACCTAGGCTCTGATACCACAAGATGTCACACCCCAAAACCCACATGAATGGGGGATGACACAGCCGTCCTTCCACTCAAAGGACGCAGCCTCAAAGCTCCAAAAATCCAACTCTTAAAAGTCCCCACATCCATATCGCTCTCGTATCTACTCATCGCTAATCGAGAGACCTGAAAAATATTGAAAAATAGAGGGGTGAGCGACCACAGCTCAGTGAATAGTGCATCTCTTCTAAGTGGATCGAGCACCCACTATGCATATTTATAAAATCAAACCGCAACTCTTTTAACCCAAATATATGATATAACAAACATATAGTAATAAGAATAAATTTCATACGCTTCCACATAGCTATATTTATAGCAAAAATAATCATTTCACAATAACATTGAAATAAACATCAATGGTTTAATCCACTTTGATCAATTTCACTAATTCACACGCCAATGGTCCATTCCATTGGTTAATCTCATACCACACCAAACCTAGAAATTTAACAAACCTTCAAGGCCAAAATATAACTTTTCTTACTTTAACACAATATGTTCAAAGTAAAAATATTCAAGATAATAATAAGCAAATGCCAATGGTCTAATCCATTGGTCAATCTCATAAAACATGCATCAATGGTCTATTCCATTGATTAATCTCATCAAACCACATATTGATAATCAAATAAAATTACACGTCGATGGTCCATTCCAACGACTAATCTCAAATTACACATCGATGGTCCATTCCATCGACTAATCTCAAATTACACATCGATGGTCCATTCCATCGACTAATCTCAAATTACACATCGATGGTCCATTCCATCGACTAATCTCAAATTACACGTCGATGGTCAATTCCATCGACCCAACTCATATCACATGTCAATGGTCCACTCCATTGACCAATCAATTGCTCAATATCCAACCATGGTCACGATACAACGCCTAGTGACGAGGCGACCAAGATTCCCCCCTTGGCAAGGTCTCCACCTATTATTAGCCGGTGGCTCGGCCCACAAGGATATCCTAGAATAGTATGCGCATACCCACAAGCCCCTCGCTGGGCTCACAGCGATATTGAGCATCCACATCAATCCAAAACAACACCATCCATAATTCTCAAATCAAATCCATAAATCATTTCATATATCCCCAAAAGATTCGCAACTCAACTTATCCGCCGAAATACTTTTCATAAAACATTTTCAAATAATTTCAAGACCCGTCTCATAAATCAATTTCAAATCAAATACATTTCAAAAAGCTCATCACAAATCAATATCTATATAACCTTCCATGAATCATCTCAAAGTCGAGCTTTTCGTGAAATGATTTCACAAACCCAAAATATATAATATTTCTCAACTTCGTTCATCAAACAGAACATATATTCATAAAAAGTTCTCACGCTATTTTCAAATATCAAAAACTTAGTAAATGCCCGATCCAACTTTTATGCAATAAACATGCTTATCCATAACTCATCAAATATCAAATCTCTATAATTTTGAAGACATGAGCTTATAAATTCTTAGAAGAGATAGCACCACTCACCTGGGAAAGTCGGAAATCAACTACGACGTTCACTCGAACCAACGCACTCGGATCCCTAATAATTAACGGAAAAACATTATCAAAAGGCCGAGTGAAAAGGATATTCGCATAATGACTCGTCTATACTAAGCCTATTTGTCGATAAAACGACACCTATGCGCCATGAAAACTCGCATTTATCAAAAACCCATCAATTTCCCGCAAGCCGCAACCCATGCGCCAACTTTGTCGCGCCATAACTTCCTCCACAAAATTCCGTTTCAAGCCGTCTTATAGTCTTTGGAAAGCTCTCTTAACATACAACAACAACCCCAACTCAGCCACCCCAAAACAATACTGGAAACAACAAAAAAACAAGCTCGAAGCTTACTGTTCGCTACAGTACCAGCATGCGCTCCCGACTTCAAAATTCCGTTCCGGACAAACCGCAAGCTCAAATCACGATCCGTAAGATGCTATAGCTTCACAGCATCCCAAAGTAACATTTCTATAAAAATGCGCAGCTTAACGACTTAAAAATCATACTTCGCCGCTCGATTTTCCCAAAATTCCGAATTTCAAGCTCTAGGTCCGAAATTACTCCTATTTAACAAATGGGCGGCACGAGCGCTTACCGGGCGTTGCGTTACGTAGTTAACGTGGCTTGGCGAGGCTCCCATGACGAGAACACACAAAACCCTCTTCTTCTTCTTCTTCTTCTTCTTCTTCTTCTTCTTTCTCTTTCTTCTTCTCTACGTTCGAGCTCTCTGCCGTCCCTCTCTCCCCTTCTTTCCTTCTCTCTTTCCCTTTTATCTCTTCCTTTTTCTTTTCTTTTTCCTTTTTCTTTTATTTCTGTCTTTTCTTCCTCTCTCTCTCTCTCTCTCTCCTCTTTTCCCTCTCCCGAAAACTCTCGATTCCTCTCTCTCTCTCTCTGCTGAAGCTTCTACCTTTTTCTTTTTTTTTTTTTTTTGACTGGGTCAAAACCCATATTTTACAGGATCAGCGAATCTTCTCTTGTGAATTTGAAGGAAGAGTCACGAGGTTTCATGCGTTGAAAGACGAATGGGGAGTTCCGAAATACATGCCATTGAAAATTTTTGTCGACCCATCGAATGGGTACCTTGTGGACGACACCTGCATCTTCGGTGTGGAGGTTTTCGTCATCAAGAGTTCGGGAGTAGGCGAATGTTTGACGCTAAAAGAGAGTGTATCGTATACTCACCAATGGAAGATATCGAGGCTCCCAAGCTTGGGGGAGGATTATCTATACTCTGATGTATTCACTGTTGGAGATCATAAATGGTAGCCCCTATTTACAAACTTCCTTTTCAGTGATAAACTGTTGTTTTTGTTGATCTATTATCTATTTATCACTATTTTCAAATGTTCTCGCAGGAAGGTGTTACTTTACCCGAGGGGCAACTCCTCTAACAGGGGCCAAAGCCTTTCCATTTTTCTCGGTTTAGTGGAGGCGGACAAATTGGCTTCTGGTCAGAAAGTGAACGCGAGAAGTGTCATTCGGTTAAAAGGCCCAAACAACTTTGTACATTAGCCGGAAGGTAAGGGCGCGTTTGGTAACGATTCTGTTCCCGGGAACTGATTCTGACAAGAAATGATTCTTTTTGATTACTTCTTTAACCGATTCTGAAAGATTTTAAATGTTTGGTAACGAATAAAATTTCGATTCGGAATAAAATTTATATTCTAATTGTTTTTAATTACCTTTTTAGATGAATGTAAATTTGATATTGAATTTTCATAAATCATTCACTAATCAATTATATTTTTATAGTAAGTAATTAAAATATTAACTAATCAATTTTTATTAAATAGTAAATAATAAACCATAGCATAAACTATACTAATATCCCTAAAATATGTAATAAATATAAATACTAAATTATAATATAAAATTAAATATTTATTCTATATATAGCAAATATATATTTCAGAATAGGAAGAAATTAAAATAAAATATACAAATCAAAAATAGATAAAAATAAAATGAAAAATTGTTGTTATTTTAAATTTGGTTTTCTTATTAGAATTTCAATATTATTTATATTTAAATAAGAGTTTTTTTTTTTTTTATCATGGTGATTTCTCATTATCAATTAATAGTTACTTTTATATGATTAAATATCTAATCCATTTTAAATTTCATAAAGGCACTCCGTGGACGTAAGATTTGGATTCTCTTTTCTGATTCTCTTCCGAGAATCAAATTTTTTTAGATTCTCAAATCTTGTCCGAAACTGTTCCCGGGAACAAATTTGTTCCCGGGAACAAAAATTTTACCAAACGCGATTCTCGTCCCAAACTAATTTTAGGAATAAAAATCGAGAAATTGGTATGCTTGTTGGGCAAGTTGCCAAACAGGGCCTAAGTTTTTGTTTGTCCTCACAAGTTGATGAATGCCCCACTTCAAGGCCATTGTATGATTTGTTCATATAGTCCGTATGGTTAGAAACTGTCGGAATCCCTCATATTTCGCAACTGTAATTTTCTGCTCTCTTGCTTTGTCATTGATACTTTGCAGCTTGGACTATATCGTTCAGTAGCTCCACTGTGTGGTGGGGTTGGCCGTCTTTCATGCCGCTGAAAACGGTTCAGGAATGCCTGACGAATGATCCATGTTTCATTGAGGCCGAAGTCACAGTGCTTGGCACAATTAGCAAATTGCCGTGATGGCAAATTAATGCACTGGATGTATTCATAAACTAGCAGTTCTTTCCTCATAACAATAATACATGGATTGGATGTGTTTGTTAACACTTGAATTATAGTCTGACAAATCGAGCCTACATTTCTTTCAAGTGCTCATGAAAATACGCGAATGAAAATGCATACACAACTAAGAAGCACCTTCCTGAGCCCAAACCTGCTTAAATCATGATGTACATGTTGATTTCATCCATTTCTATCTCCGGTCTCTACGGTTTAGACTATGGCTGGAACCTCCAAATGCTATGACAGCCACATTTTCATATGATCTCATGCGTATATGTAGTCTTTGATCCTGATTCACTTTGTTGCCTTCTTTGCCGCGTATAGATCGATGTATAAAGCACGAATCTCTGTCATAGAGTAATTTCGTGTAACCAAATGAGTTTTTGGGTATTTTTGCTAGATTAAAATTTGTGATTGTTGTTTGCACCTAATAAATAAATAAATAAATAAATAAATAACCGAGAAGAGTAGTTACCAAGAGGGTCACTCAACATACAGGTTTCTTGTGTTTATGCTACGTGCTTATTTGAGGTGATCGGGGATGGTCTCTGGCAAGAAAAATTGGAGAACTGTAGTTCTCCGGTCACCGGAAAAATCCATGGAAAGCAGAGTGCACGTGCTGTCTGCATGTCGATGGGTTGAAGACAATGAAAGGGAAGGCTGGCCTGTGAATTGTCCAAATAAAATGGTGCAGTTTTGACTAGATTGTGTTTGGATGTTGTTCGATGCTTTCATGGAGGCATTCGGTGAAGGCAAAGCATAACAGGAGTTTGAAAGTTGAGAAGGCTTGTGGATTCAGGGAAAGGAGACCGAAGAAGAAAGAAGAAAAATAGATAAATAAAGTAAATATGAAAATAAAAATTAAAAATAATATTCAACTACGGAAAAAAGTAATAACAGAGAAATAATATTGAAAGATAGGAAAAATGCGAGCCTAGTTAGTTCTTAGGAGTAGATTTAGTTGAGTTTCATTCAGTTGGTGTTCATATAGTTTAGGAAATTGCATTTCATGATTATTAAGGCAATTTGGATTTCAGATAGTGTAACTCTAGCTGAAATAGATAGTAGGGTAAATAAACTTTGATAAAAGTATTTTATATATATATCTCAATGGTGTTAATGTCAGGTCGTTTATCTCCATCTTTAATATAGGTACGAAATATGAAAAGTATTATTATTGTTATTGAATTTGAGTTCGCTCTTGCTGATCACGGTACGAAGAAAAGGGTTGATTGCTCATTAGGTTGGATCGACAAAAACATTAGTGGAAAAAATTGCCATGGAAAATAAGAAGGGAAATTACAGCAATAGATCATAGAAATTGATAGTAAAAAGCATAACAAGTAGCTTAAATTTTTTCCCCTAGTCTCGTGATTAAATTTTGGGGCACCGTCAATGAATAATCATCCTCATATATCATAATTTTCTTTAATCGATAGTGAAATCAACGATCTTATAATTGATCATTTTCCTTTAATGTGAATGAGTTCCCATTTTTTTTTCCTAAAAATCACTAGTCCGTTGAAATTAATTCTCTCTTAATTTATCGGCTAAGATTGAATAGGACTGTTGCCTTGCTTTTCTATATTGGACCATAGAATTTCCCCGAATGCATACATCAAACTTTACTCGTATATATTTGCCATTTAATCAAATATATATTGAAAGACACAAACTAAAACCCTGCGTTTGATGATCATGATAAAATTCAAGATATGATAAAATTTATCTTATCATACGGTTAGTGCTTACTCAATATAGGATAAAGTCGGATATAAATGAAATATAGACTAGATAAAATTATCCCATGAGGAAAGTGAGGTAAAGGTGAAAGTGATTTCTAGTATCCATAATAATAGAATTTATTCTTAGATAATAAATTGTTTAAATTAACAAATTAAAATTATATTTCATTATATATAATATTCGATTTCTAATATAAGAAATTCAAAATAACAAAAAAATAGAAATTTAGTTTTTAATTTAATCTTATTTTTATTTATATATTCGAATTTAATTCTATCTTATAATATAAATTCAATATGTAAATATATGTTTATTACATATTTTAGGTGTTTTAGTATTTTAGGTATATTAGTATAATTTTCTAATTAATAAAGTTTTATTAGAGAATAATGGAAGGGGAATAAATAAATAAAAAAGAGAAAAAAAAGTACACAAGAGGGTCGCAAGAGAATTTTATCATCTCCATTTAAAAATTATGATTCATATAGACATTTATACCAAACAATACATATAATATGATATGAATATATTTGACTTTATTATTTCAATCGTGAAACAGTAAATATAATATAAAAAAAAACTCATGGATTTCATATTTTATCCTCTCAAATCCTATATCTTGGTTGGAAATCCTTCTATGTTTGCCTGGCCAGGGAAGAATAAGAGAATCTAGAGAAGAATTGAGAAAGATGGAAAAGCAAAGAATTTGGATATAATCGAACCGTTCTTCTCCTTGCCCTTCTGAGCTCCCAAATGGTACAATTTCAGAATAAAGCAACCTGCAAAAAGCAAGAGAATGAAGCAACTGCACCTTAAAAACCAAGAACAAAAGCTGTCATTATAAATAATCTTCATTGATTGACTATACAACCATCATTCAATCAACCCTCAAGGCCACGGGTCAAGGTTGCGAACCTCCAACATTAACATGCAATGAAGCCAACCCTGGTACGTCCCCTCAAATCTAACCCCATATAGCTCATGTGTTGCGGGAGTTTTTCTCTTATCTCTGGTAAAAAGAACGTCCGTGTACATAGAAATTTTCAATTGCTACATGAATAACTTAAGTCTTGGATATAATTTGCACTCGGGCTTGAAGAGACTACTAGAGCTCGTGGGTTGATTGGTTCTTTTTCTGGTTTTGGTCGATGCAGTAGTGACAAAGGAGATTAGAGATGTTGCACCGGCAGATTATGTGCTCACGATTAAGTCTTTCTCTTCGTTCGCAAAGAACAACATAGAGAAGCATGAATCGGACGAGTTCGAAGTGGGAGGCTATAAATGGTTCATTTCTCTTCTCTCTAGTCTCCTCCTCACACTCACATTCAGATTCGTCATAGCTAGCCAAGCAGTCAATTAATCTTTGAAGAGACTGTTCCTTATACAGGCTTTGGTCCAAATTTAGGCCTTTCTTCCAGAAGATGGTTTAAATACTTTACAGGCATACAATTTTTATTACTACTTAAGAATCCGATGTTTGAAGTTTGAACCCTGTGTAGTTTTGAAAATTCATACAGAATAAAGTAATCTTTTTTAGGATGAAGAGATTGTTTTGAAAATTCACGTTGATTCAGCAATCAGAAGCTGTAGCACTTCACAAATTCTAATAATAATTAGCGTCAATTCATAGCTGGAAACTTTACATGTACATCCCGTGCTCGAATTCACGGAAGCATCTTCATCATGCAGGAAACTGATCATCTATCCCCAAGGAGACAAGAGCCAAGAAGGAAAAGATCACATCTCTGTGTATCTGGCGGTTTTGGGGATGAGTCCCCCCCCAACACGGTGGGCCAATTCACGTGGCTGTCAGGTTCTCTTTGCGTGATCAATTCCACAATAAATATTTCACTGAACAAGGTAAAAGCTTAGTAACGACAGCAAAAAACATGGTATTCGTCACCTTTTTAAATGCTAACATCGAATCGACGAATCTTCGCTTGTGAATTTGAAGGAAGAGTCATGAGGGTGCCCGCATTGAAAGCCGAATGGGGAATTCCGAGATACATGCCATTGGAAACTTTCACCGACAAATCCAAAGGGTACCTTGTAGACGACACTTGTGTCTTTGGTGTGGAGGTTTTCATTATCAAGAATTCGGGCGTTGCCGAATGTTTGACGCTAAAGGAGAGCACACCGTGTACTCATGAATGGAACATATGTAGGTTGTCAAGCTTGGGGGATACATGTTTATACTCTGATGCATTCACTACTGGAGACTATAAATGGTTGCTCCTATTTACAAACTTCCTTTCAGTGATAACATTTGTTTTTGTTCATTTACTATTTGTCCTATCTATTATATCTATTTTTCAATCTCTTCGCAGGAAGGTGTTGCTATACCCAAGGGGTGATTCGGCTTTGCAGGGGTGAAAACCTTTCGGTGTTTCTCTCTTTAGTTGATTCGGACAAATTGGCTTCTGGTCAGAAAGTGAACGTGGAATACGGCATTCGTTTAAAACGCCAATGCAAAGAGGTGCAGTCAAAAGGTAACTGTCTGTCCTCTTAAGTGGATGAGCGCTACACTTCAAGGCCAGTGTAATTAGTAGCACAAACTGAAAGTCCAGAGTAATTCCAAAGTCAATCACACGATGACCTACTTTCTCACCACTGTACATGACGATTTAAATTGCACCTGTTAGTGAGGACCAGATTCGATTTCTTCATGTAGTCCATATAGTTAGAAACTGCTCAAATCCCTCATATTTCCCGCCTTCAATTTTCTTCTCTCCTGTCTTTGCTGCTTTGCAGATGCTACCAATTGGTTCAGTAGCTCCGCAAGCGAATGGGGTTGGCCGTCTTTCATGCCATTGAAAACAGTCCCAGAATGCCAAACGGATCATTCATGGGTCATTGAGACCAAAGTCAAGGTGCTCGGCACAACTAGCAAATTGCCATGACAGCAATATATGTAACTAGATGAGTTTATAAACAATAATACATGGATTGGATGTGATCATGCAATAAGTTCTCTACAGGCATCTCTGCTTCTGGTCAGATTTTTGTAGAGCTGAAAGTGCAAGGTGTTAACAATTCGATCCATTTAAATCGTGAGATGTCATCAGCCTCTCAAAGAATACAAGGATTTATGGAGGTAAATGTTCTTTTGTATACCAAATAGAATCAAGCCCGACCAAAACAAGCCGTCAAAGACGAGTCAGAGGGACTCGTTATTCAGTGAAACAACGAGAATCCAAGAGACAAAACGATTGACTTCTGAAAAAATTCGCGGATGACAGATCGTTGTCCAAGGAATTTTTTTGAACCCAACTAGGCAAAAATTTTCACAAGCATCCTTCAGAATTGTAAGGGCATAATTCCAAATCCTTGCATGTATTCCAACTCTAAAACTTAATGAAGAGCCAATCAAAATTAGCAAATGCGTGTAGTTGAGAGACTTGAATTTCTTGTAATGTTAAATAAAAAGTAAAATTGATTAGATTGCATATGACGAGTTATAAAAATGATCTTGATAACGGGTGTCTTGAGGGTACTGATTAATCATAACTAGTAATGAGATATTTTCATTTTTTAATGTAGTGATTGTGAATGACATGAGAAAGTTGGTGCTTTGGTAATGAAATTTTTTTTCTATATTTTGGATGTTTAACAAGTGTCCATGGGGCAATAATATCTTATTATGAATAGTAAATCTATAAACTATTGCGACATCTCAAGATCATGGTGCAAAAAAACATAAGCCCAAACGCAACACATAGAGTTTACATTGGTACAGTAATTTTCATTATATTTTTCCAGTCAAGAAGTGGTATCAATGCATTGTCGCGTAAGCACATGAAAGGAAAAGGAATTTGGATCGCCACAACCCTTCTCTTCCTAATTTCATCACTACATTTCTTTTCCCAAAAATGAAGCGACTGCTTCTTGGAAAAAGAAGAAGAAGAAACCTCTTTAGATATTTCTTCTTCCATCGAATGCGTAACGCCGCTGGCCAAAAACCATCAGGAATTATCAAAATTTGAAATCCCAGAAATAGAGTAAAAAAGAAAAATTAAAACAATAAAATGAATTTTTTATTAAATTAATATCACGAAAAACTTCAAACTAATACATGTATAATAAATTTACAGCAAATTAATTTTTTGATCACCAAAAACCCTAAGTTAGTATATTTGTAATAAATTTATCATTCATTCAACCGTTAAATTGGATTGATATCACGAAAAATTACAAATTGATACACTTATGATAAACGGATGATAAAATCTTAAATCGGTACATCGTATTCAACTCAGTAACTTGAAGGTACAATTTAACGAAAACTAATGAAAATATAAATTTGTTACCGGTGTACCGATTTAGGATTTGTGTTTATGATGACCTAAATCACTCTTGATAATTCATGAATTAAGAATTCTCACAACAACAAGGTCTACTCGATAAAAAATTAATTTGGGTTAATTTTATGATAAAAATATCAATTTGAAGTTTTATGTGATAATACTTTTTCATTTTTTTAAAATAGTGAAATGGACGACCCAACTGATGAGGGTACGTAGTTTTGCATTTAGTTTTTCTAAATATATAATATATGTTATACATTTATCCCGGTTGAGAGACACTGTGCGACTTAAAGACAATCAAGAATCCGCACGGAGAAAAGAAAAGAACTTCGAATATGAATCGATCCAAACTACAGTTTCAGTTCTCTACCTCTCTGCCCCCTCAACAATGATTTTCTCGGAACGAAGCGACTTAATTTTGGGGGGGGGGAAAAAAGGCAGTCTTTTTTCTTCCATTTCTCTCACACCACTAGAGACCATCACAGTCATCAAGCATCATCTGTAGTGTAGCCACTTGAAGAATCATATAATGCCGAAGAGAACGAGAGAAGCAAAGGATTCAAATGCTGCTGAAGTGGGCAACAAGCGTGAAGGTACCATTTTCCTCTTTGAGTTTCTCCCAAAAACAAGAAATGAAAATGAACTTGTGCAATTTTATGGCGTGACGATGTGTCTATTGATCTTCTTCAGTTGATCTCTTTTACCCTTTCTGGGTTTGTTGTTGTTTCCCTGTTGGTGATTCTGGGGGGTTTTAACTGAGCAGAGAGAACTACGGAGACTAGAAAGATCCCGCCAGCGCATTATGCGTTCAAGTTCGAGTATTTCTCTCTATCGTCAACGAATGACATCACCATGTATGAGACAAACGAGTTCGAAGTCGGTGACCAGAAGTGGTATATCTATGATCTCTCTTTGCAAGCACAAATATTCGGGTTACTCCATGCTCGCTGTCTTCTAGGTTTTATTGTTTCTCAACATTGACAGACAAGATTGCGGTATATATATCGTCATAAAAAAGGCTTAAGGATGTCTTTTAGGTTGCAATGTTCTTTCTGATTGAATCGACATTTTAGGAGGCTCAGATGAATCTGGTGAATGTGAGTATCCAAGTAAAGATGTGGTTAAGGTGTCATCCAGATTTTCGGGTTTTAATTTGACTGGATAATTAGGATCCTGTCTCATCGCTCGTCAATTTATTGACGGGTCCGAAATTTCAATAAAGAAATTATCGGAGGAAAAATTGAAGCCCGAAAGGAATTAAAAAGAAAAAGAGAAAAGGAAAATGTACATAAAGGCATTATGTATTTTATTTTTCCTTTTTCCTCTCTCTCCCTCTCTTTTCTTTTCTTTCTTTTTCTTTCTTTTCTTTCTCTCTCCTCTCCCCTTTTTCCCTCCCCCTTCGTGCGATTTCTCCCCCACCGCCCACTTTCTCTCTCTTTTTCCCCTTTGACCAGTCAATGCTTATCTCCCCTCCTCTCTCTCTTATCTCTTCTTCTCTCTCCTCTCTCTTCTCCCCCTCTCCCTCGGAACCGACTTCTTCTTCTTCCTTCTTGTTTGTGCGAACCAGCGAACCAGGAAGAGGAAGACAGCGCAGCTCGCTGAAGCCGTCGCCGCCGCGCCGGAGCCGGACCGCTCGCACGCCCGCGACCGCCGCTCGCCCGCGCGCCCGCCGTCCCGTCGTCCGTCGCTGCCGTGCGCCGTCTAGGCCGTTCGGCCTCTGCCCAGCGCAATTCAGCCACCGCCGGACCTCCGCCCAGCTCCGACGGGTCACCGTCGAGCCTCCCCCGCATCCCCCTCGCCCTCCGCCGGCCTTCCCTCGCCGTTTTGGCCGCCGGAGCAGCCTCGGCCAGGCCAAACCAGCAACCCACGAAATGGGTTTCCAGCTGGTTCGGGCCCGTTTTGGGCCGTTTCCCGGCCCCGAACCCGAGGCCCGCTTTGGGAAGAATCGTCCCTCGCGTCGCCGCCATCGGATTGATCCGATTTGCGCGCGATTTGGTGAGTAATCTCACTAATCCTGGATTAGTTGGCTAATTATGCTTTAGGTTGGTTTAGTTTTAATTAATTATGTTTAGGTTGTTAGATTAGAATAAATTAGCAATTATTAGTCAACTGTGATGCGATTTAGTTAAATTGATTGCGCAATTAGCAAGTAGACGTGGTCTACTAATTATTGGAAGTGTCTCGGGAATTTTCCGACCCCTAATTGGGCTTCAATTTGGCGATTCGGGCCTAAGTGAGATTTTTGGCATTTAAATATTAATTTTCGGAATTAAATTAAATAATTATTTATTTTCCGAAAAATCAAGGGAGATGGTCTGGAACCGGAATATTATGCTGATGACTGTGGTGAAGTCCGTTTATTTAATCGGGCTTTAGTTTGAGCTAAATTGAATTTTGAATATTAATTATTTAAATTTTGAAATTAATTAATTATTTATTTATTTCCTGAAAATTCAACTGGGATGGCCCGTGACTGGAAAATTATGCTGGTGATCGTGGTGAAGTTCGTTTATTTAATTGGGCCTTATTTTGAGCTAAACGGAATTTTTAATATTTAATAATTAATTTTCGAAATTAATTAATTAATTAATTATTTTTCAGAAATTAAGATTGAGATGGCCGACGACTGAAATCTCGTGTTGATTGTCGTGGCGCAGTCCGTTTATTTATTTGAGCTTTGAATTGTGTCAAATTGAATTGAATGTGAAATTTAGGATATATTCCTAAATGGTTGTGGTTAATTATTTCGTTGAGAAATCATTGAGTATTGATTGAATATCGAGAGTGGTCGAGTGGGACCGTAAAGCCATTGAGTATCGAAAGTGGTCGAGTGGGACCGTAAAGCCATTGAGTATCGAAAGTGGTCGAGTGGGACCGTAAAGCCATTGAATATCGAAAGTGGTCGAGTGGGACCGTAAAGCCATTGAATATCGAAAGTGGTCGAGTGGGACCGTAAAGCCATTAAGTATCGAAAGTGGTCGAGTGGGACCATAAAGCCATTGAATATCGAAAGTGGTCGAGTGGGACCGTAAAGCCATTAAGTATCGAAAGTGGTCGAGTGGGACCGTAAAGCCATTGAATATCGAAAGTGGTCGAGTGGGACCGTAAAGCCATTGAATTTTGAAAGTGGTCGAGTGGGACCGTAAAGCCATTGAATATCGAAAGTGGTCGAGTGGGACCGTAAAGCCATTGAGTATCGAATGTTGTTGAGTGGTGGATTGTGTTTTCCACCTTTGCTTAAGATGTGATCTGAGGATCATAGTTCGTAATTGGGGATTGAGATGGAATAATCGAATTGACCTAGAATGGTCCGTCTGACATGTAATCGACTAGGTCGATTGATCATTGTTTTGATTTGATGTTGTGAATTGATTGACCGAATAGAATTGACCGTGAGTGGTCTTGTTGGCTTGTAATCGACTAGGTCGATTTGATCGGTGATATGATTGCTTGAGTGCCTATTGTAAATTGTACTGACTTGCAGGTGGGATCTGATGATAAGGTACGTCTTCTGCCCTATGCGTGTATAGGCAGCCTATAGTATAATGGTTTACTAATTGGGCTTAGTGGGGTATAACTCACTGAGACGTAGTCTCATCCCAGTTTGGGGAAAAACATTTCAGGACCCGATGAGGAGCTGATGAGGAGGAGTCTGAGAAGGAGAACTCGGAGGTGAAACTTGAGTAGAAGGATTTTTGGAAGAAGAAGATAATCCTAAGAGGGGCCTTGAGTACGGCCCAGATGGATTGAGATTCTACCTTCTTTTGAGACCTCCATTTTGATGTGAATAGTTATGAAGTGATTTATGTTTTGTATAAAAGTTTGGTTATAAGTTTCAATATGAAAAATATGGCCCTGCTTTTTTATCCCATTGTTTTATTGTCTGGGGATTTATAATTGCTTCCGCATGTGCTTAATAAAAAGAAAGGGTCGGCGATATATAGTCCTGGGATATCGCATATTAAAATCGACCAAGAGAAGGATGTGTGCGTGCCCAAGGATCGGGGCGTGACATAAGGTGGGTTGCTTCTTGCGATTATTTGGTAAATAGCTAATTATGCATAGGGATGCGGTCCTTCATTGAAGGAAACAATGGCTCCAGTAGTGTTCGGTGAGGATAGAAAGTCTGTTCAAAGGTCTGAAAATTGAAGATCTTTCATGGGCAAATCTGTCGTTATTCAGCTAACAACAGAAACTCTTCATGGTATATGTTTCTTGAGTCTGATGTCTTGTCATTGTGTAGGCAATTGATTCTGTATCCTAATGGAGACAGGAGCAGGAAGGGAGAGGATCACATGTTCCCATATCTGGCTGATTCTGAGGCCAATCCTCTGAAAGTTGGCTGGGAGATAAATGCAACTGTTAGGTTCTTTGTGTTTGATCAAATTCGTGATGAATGCTTGGCAAAAGAGGGTACTTTTGTTCCCTAAATTTGTTAAAGAAAAAGTGATCAACCCTTTGGTAGCTTGGAGAACTCTTGCTTCGTATATTGCCGGGAAAAACTGGAGGTTTCACGCAATGAAGTCCAAATGGGGTATTCCAAGATTTATGCCACTCAAAACTTTCATCAATCCACCAAATGGCTACCTTGTTGATGACAATTGTGTGTTTGGAGTGGAGGTCTTTGTCGAAAAAAGTTTAGGTCTGGGTGAATGCTTGACACTAAAAGCGAGTCCAAAGTCTGTTAGTCACGAATGGAAGATACCAAAGTTCTCTACTTTGGTGAATGATTGCTACTCTGAAGTATTCACTGCGGGGACTCACGAGTGGTAGCTTTTGCTTTGTTTTGTTTTTGTTTTTTTGTTTTTTTTTTAAAGCTTTTGCATATTCCTTTTTCTTGATTTTGTATCAATAATTGGTTGCGTTTCTCCTTATGTTCAGGAAGTTGCATCTATGTCCAAGGGGTGACGAGCATAACAGGGACAAAAATATTTCGATTTATCTTTGTTTAGTAGATTCAGGTGATCAGAAAGTCAAAGCCACTTATACCATTCGGCTAAAAGGCAAAGCTGGCAAGACGCATCAGTCGACAGGAGGTAACTGCCAATTTAAAATGGATGGCGAGAACAAAATCTTTAGCTAAGTTTGATTATATCTGAATGAATGGAAAGATAACTGCAATGTCATTATTATGAACATGTTATAATTCTTATCCCTCTTTCTCGTCGTGGCATAAGCACACTATATACCCAGTATTTAATCTGATTTATTTGGTTTGCCACCATTATTCTCGAGTTTGAGATTAATACAGCTAATCTTCTTTTGCAGGTTTTAATAGGGTCAAGCGTCCAAGTGAAAAAGTGTGTTTGGCCCTTCTTCTTGCCGCTGAAAACTGTTCAAGATTACTTGGTGATGAGTGTGTCATGAAGGCTGACGTGAAAGTTCTTGGCACAGCGAGTAAACTGCCATGAATTGCTGCCAAGTTCATGATCAATCACTAACTAATGTTTCTTCCGTGGGTTGAGCATGTTTTTCTTTTCTTGGGTTAGACCTCCCTCGTCGGATAATGGGTTGTTAGTGTATTTTGACAGTTTGTTCACCGAAGGTTCGGGATCCTCTTTGTCCTTAAAAGGCGAGGTGGGCAATATAACTGCAAACTCTCTGTGTGCCTCACCTCTCAAAGATTGCCATCGCCATGAATACATATGTCTATGCTTCTTGCTTTGCGCTGCAGTCAAAACTTAAGCTGCTGAATTTGCCTTTACAGTTTTTGGCTTTCCCCTTAAAATTCAACGCCCGAAAGTGGGGGTCACTTTGGAATCAAATCGACTGACTGAGTCCTCGTCACTACATTTGCGGATATGCAATTCAAGCAGTAATTTTGGATAAATGTCTTGTGCGATATAAGTCTGGGGTTTTTTATGTTACAAAAAAGAGTTTGCGATAAATGTAGCATAGTGATAATCTTTTAGGGTTTTTGGTATCTTTTTCTTTAGAAAGATATGTACTATCTCTTTTAGTATTTTCTCTCCAGCTATTTGATCTTTAGCGGTGGTGATATTATCTCTTTTATGTTCAAAGCAGCCAAAACATTATTATTCTCTTGCTAGTTCAATGCCAATTTCGAGATTTTTTTTCCCCAAATAAGATGAGAAAATTTTATTTTCTTACATACATAAACAACGTAAAAGATAAGTTATTTTTATAATTCCCCTGCAATTAACGCTAACGTGAATAATTTGATCGGCTCATTGAATAACAAATCCTACATGCCAGATAATATGAATGAAAAATTTCAACTCTGTCCGGCGTCCACAGTGTTTTCGATCCTTGTAGAAATATCCCATATTCTAAATTTAAAGCTAAACACGTCCCCTGATATATCGATTTATTCAAATAATATTTTCCTGTCGTCATATGTTTGGATCCTTCCATGCTAACAGTATCTTCATTGCGAGAAACAAGGGAGAAAAAGAAAACTAGGATTTCATCAGAAGGCGTTGAACGATGAGAATAATAGAAATAGGAATGGCTTCTACTGCTTCTGACGTGCGTCGCGAAGGATCATGTCGAAAGCATCAAGCAGCGAATGGTTGTACAGCTCGGAGTCTATGAAGCCTTGCTCAGCTCCAACGGCCACTCTCAGATTTCCCGCATAGCTGAAGATCGTTATGCGGAGACTCTGCAAAAGTTAAACGCAAGAAGGTATTTCATGCGTTCATGACATTATCGTTTACAAAGAAGAAGGCCACTCAGAATTCAGTCTAGTCATTATGTGTTATGGTAAACAAGGCAAATCAAAATTTGAATTCGACAGTTCTGTCTACTCTTACAGATGGCATAGGAGCCTAATTGTTGCATAAACTCTGTTACAATATCATGTTAGGTACTAGAAAAGCTTGTGTTTACAACCTATATATAAGTTCCAGATGTTGCAATCTATATGGATATTTCGGAAGAAGATGCATGTAGTGACTTGGAAAATGAGGCTTGGTACCAAAACTTTAGACCTACCAGCCAAGCATTGGTAATTTTATGGGGAGAATTATCAAAAAATTCATAAACCTATCACAATTGTGTCAATTTAGTCATAAACATTTTTTTGACCAATTTAGTCCTAAACATTTTACATTTGTGCTAATTTAATCCATCTAGCCAATATTGGCCATCGGCGCTGATGTGGTATTGTTGGTGTACATCAACATTTTTAATATAGTATTTTAATAATTTTTTGAATTTTAATAAATTTTCTTTTATTCTTTAATTTTTCCCCCTTCCCCTTCCCTTTCCCTTAGAGCCGGCCAAGGTTGGGATGCCCTCGCCAACACAACCCTTGCCTAGCTAGATCTAGCGAGGGCATCCCATCCCTTGGTTGTGGCTGGTGATCCTTGCCAACTCTAGGGAAGGGGAAGGGGGAGGGAGAAAATATTAAATAAAAGAAAAGAAAAAAATAAAATAAGGAAAAAATTATAAAAAATTAAAATATTATTTTAAAAATGTCACGTCGCATCAATAGTGCCATGTCAGAGTCGGCCAGCCAAAATTGATCAGATGGATTTGATAGCATAAATGTAAATGGTTTAGGATTGAATTGGCCAAAAAGTTTATGATTTAATTAGTATAATCATAATAAGTTTAGCACTTCTTTGATAATTCTACCTAATTTTATGCTCTTGGGTCCAAAATCAAAATTAACGATGATTAAATAAATACCTCAGGTATGCCGGCGATGGTGTAGTACATGCCTTTAAGAGGATGATTAGCCAGAGACAATTTGTCCACTGGCCCTATAAGGTTGGAGATGCACATGCTCGAGTTTCTCGCTGTCCTGCTGATGTGCTTTGCTACAACCTGCAACTAGCAAACAAGAGCACATTCATATCAATTTTGTAAATCAGACTTAGCATATTTAGCATTTTTGCTTAATCTATCGTCCCGACGTGCACAAACCTCTGCATTTCTGCATTTCTGCATGATCTCAAGTAGCTTCCCTGTGAGGATTACACCGAAGGAGCTTCGTTTCCTCTTGATCACCTCATGAGTTTTGTGGACAAACTTCAAAGGATCAGAGAACTGAGAATCGCTTGGTTTCACTTTCGGTATCGGCACATGCAAGAATGCAAAATGATTTCCCCATGGTGACTCCGAATTAGGTCGGACCATATCTCTCACTGGCTTGTAATCTCGCAAATTCCTTGTATTTAGCAACACCAGTGCTGTGGAGTTGGTGCTCAGGTTCGAGTTTGTGCTCACTCTTTGCATGTACAATCGAGTCGCCAAGAAGATTACTCCCAAAATCACATCGTTGACGGTCTGTTTTATTAAAGAGAAAATTCAAGCGAAAATGACTGATGATATGTTAGTATTTTGGACTCAAAGTCGTTGCATAAGTGATTGATTCGAAGCCTAAGAATTGTTAATCAATTTCTATATAGTAAAAGAGTAAATATATCTACAGTTCCTACTTGACCCTAGTTCAAGAAATAATGTTGCGTTTGTATCGTCGAATGCTAATAAAGATTTTATCATTTGAGGTTTATTCCCGTCTACTCATGTAATGTCGATATATTTCTGCGGCAAATGTCTTATCATGCTTGTTAAATAAAAATATCTTAATCGGGTTAATTGTTATGGGAAATGCAAGGAAACGCCCAATATGGTGACTTGATATGCAAAGAGACATAATTTAAAGCTGAAAAAAGCAAGTGAACTAGTCACAAAAAACCCTAAATTGATATATTTAAATTTATCCTAAACTAATGTTTTGACAACAAAAGTCCTAAACTGGTATATATGTGACAAATTCACTTTATGCTAGTTTATATTTAATTTTACAATTAAATTGTTTAGTTGGATGATATGTGGTAGTTAACAGGTATACCAATTTTGGGTTTTACCCTCCGTTTATCACACTTTATACCAATTTGAGATTTTTTGCGGTTAAAAAATTAGTTTAGGGTAAATTATCATAAGTATACTAGTTTGGGGGGTTTTGTGGTAAAAAAAAATTAATTTTGAGATAAATTTGTCACAAGTGTATTAGTTTGAGGTCTTTTATGGTAAAAAAAATTAATTTATAATAAATTTGTCATAGATATACCGATTTAAGATTTTTTGTGATATTAACCAAAAATATTTTTTATTGTGGATTTGTTTAAAAAAAATAAAAATCAATGGTGCATCTAGACATATATATTTAAAATCATGTAAATAAATGCCAAAGTTATCTTTGGAAAGAATAACTAACTTTCTAGAACTTATCTTTTATATATTGGAAAACAAGCCAGTTTCTAGCTCAATTTCCGTGTTTTTTTTTTCAAGGATGTCATGTTGTGCTCTTGTGACTAGGAAAATCGTCACATACGTAAAATAAAATGTAAATTATGGGCATAGATGCGTAAATCCATGTTATTTTTCCCGGTTAAACCTTGTACAACCAAAGTACTAGTTGTATACTAGTTTACATATTGAGTATAATATATGTCTAAAATAAATATCACCTAAACTACGTATATTTTGCGAATAAGTTAGAAAAAATAAATACTTTTCGGCTAGTATGTGAAGGCAAACATTATAATGCAAAAGATTAGAGACGAAGTGTACCTAAAAAGTAAAATGCTAAAAGATCGAGTAATGCATGCGTGATGCAACAAGCTAGGGTTATTATAGTCTTCAAAATGATATTGGTTACCACTCGAAGGCGAGACTTGATTTCTTTAATCTGATCCAACGAGAATGTGATCGTCGACACTGAAAATGGCTGGAGGCTCTCCGAACCGGACCGAATTGGCGACAAATCATCCTTGACACAGGTGCTTTTCAACAAGCTCCAACCGAAATCTCTTACGGTGTTGACAAGCGGGGAAAAACATCTGCTAACCACCTTCCGAAGTCCCATGTTTCTGTCATCTTTATTGGCTGAGCTGAACTTTTTGACTGAGGGAAAAGTTACTGGAAGAGAAGGATCGTCAGCTCTTTGAAGGCAAGACAAGAGAGCACCCACAAGAGAATAGCCATCACCAAGCGCATGGTGAAGCTTGAAAATTAGGGTTTCTTGTGCTTCACTGGTTGGACACTTGATAATATGTATTTCCCACAGCGGTTGGCCTTGTGGAAATGGTTGCATAGCTATTTGTGAAATGTAACTATTGAGGAAACTGTCATTCTCGGATGGAGATGACGAGCCCTTTGGAGAGGAAAAACTCGGGACGTGTACATGGTTTTCCATAGTCACTCCCACCTTCTTCCATTTTCTTGCTCCCTTCTCTCCCGTCACCTACCCAAGGCGAAAAAAAAAAACCAAAATACTATCTAAGAATGTGCAGTGAATAAGGGTTTATTCATTCAGATACGTGACCAAGCACACTTTCACCTGATAAATACCAATTACTTATATATCAATTCTACCAATGGTGAATATCTATGCACAGGGTACACACATACGTACCATGATAGAAGAGAAGCGAGGGTTTATTGGGAGGAAAATATCTCTGAACAACGACATAGCTTGGGAGTCATCAATTGGAATTTCTAATTCCAAGATGCCAAGAATAGAAACCGACATCACCTTGCTGTTAAGGTATTGTCCTGAAGGGCTCACTGGCTCAAGGCCATCATCCTCTTTTATCAACTCCATTGGACAGGACTTGCAATAATCCCAACCAAAGCGTAACAGGTTGAGAATCTATAGAGAAGTCTATGGAAGAACCTAATATCACTGGCATATATATATATATATGTGTGCGCGTGCGTGTCCGTAGATGATTTTTATGTTTCTGGCCATCCATGTGACTTCGTGTGCCGAGTTGTTGGTGGATTATTGGGATTAGGTGGGATAATAAAGTGTAGGCAGTTGCAACATGCAAGTATCTCCACTTGGGACGTCATCTACTGGAAAAAGTCATCAGATAGAGATTTTCTAACGAGCTAGTTTGATCCACGTTGGCCAAACTAACGATCTATCCAGAATGAATCATTAATTACGAATTAGTTGCTGTGACATCTCCTCGGATGTTGAGACTAAGGGGGTGTGACACTTTTTTCCAAGTGCTCGAGACTCTTCAATTGTCTGATTTACCAGGGTGCACATGTTCGCCCGGGACAAATGTGTTAAGATTAATGGGAGTAATTGCCCGACCGACTTTTTGAATTATAGAAAATGTTTTGTTAGCAAGTGGCCTTGTGGAATTTATCAAACATGTAAAAGAGATATTCCATTTTTAGAGTATTGATCAGCGACATAGTTTGGGAGTCATCGATAGGAATTTCGGATTTCAAAATGCCAAGAAAAGAAACCCACAACATTTATTGTTGAAGTATAGACCCAAAGGGCTCACTGGCTCAAGGCCATCATACTCTTTTTGCATCTCCATTGGACAAGACTCGTAATATTTACTATCTAAGAGTAGCAGGTTGAGGATCTATAAAGAAGTTTATGAAAGAATTGGATATCATCGACCGATACATGTCTATAGATGGTTCTTTATGTTTTCTGGCCATCGTTGTGACTTTGTGTACTATGACTCTCCGTACATTATAGGAATTAGTTGGTATAATAGAGAGTTGGTAGTCATAAGTAGTTGTATGTTGAACATATTTTATATGGATGTGAAACATTTGTACTGAAAAAAATCAGAAAGATGGGGTTTTTCAAACAAATGCAATTCATTCCCCATTGATCGAAGCAAGTACTCAAAAGGATGGCCATTTACAGGTGAATCAACATTTCCGAGTCGATTCACAAGGTTTGTCCTATCTATGTGAGATAAGGATAGTGATTAATATTTACTTGGTGGTTTGAGAAAAATGATTTCCTTCTTAACATAAAGGAAAGTCGTTTCTGTTGGATGCAAATTGCGCAACCCCAAGATCTCCATAACCAGAACAAGAACATGCATAATTGAGTAGAAAGATTAATGCACCTGTTTTAGGATCCATCGTTCTTGAAACGGAAGCAGAAAATGGATTACTCACATATTAAGGGGATCCATGCATCAAGTCCTTCTCCTCTATTGCCCTTCGTATCACTGGCTCAATAAGGCAGCCCCCCTCACGTGTAGCGTTAGGTAACGCTCCTTAGGTGAGGATACATGTGAGAATTAGGGTTAGAGGAGAGACTTGAGCACTATTTATAGAGTTTCCAGCCAGGCCCTCTCATTACGGGCCAGGCTCAACTCGGCCCACACTAGCCAGTCTCATATTAGACTAATTAAGAAACCTTCTATCTCACCTTAGACCAGCCATGTTTTACAGTAGCCGTAAAAACAGTAAATTACAATATCAATTAATGTAGTCCACATTAGGAAAACTCTTACATTCTCCCACTTGGACTATATTAATTGAAATCGTACCTTATGCGCGCACATTGGTCCAGAGATAATTCTTAATAGTCAATCATATCCCATAAAGTCTCAAACACCGAATCATGGTGGTAACTGCATGTATACACACAGAGCCTTCCATAGTCACGAGTGCTTTCAACTTTATTGATATGGATTCAATATGATAGTGTGGCAAATAGATAACATCTCTCATAGAGAGATCCCATTTGTCAGTCACCATTCTCTTACCTTAGGCGACACAAAAAACTTGTGCCACTAGAGAATGCTTTATGGTTCCAATGAACCCACATATGTCTTGTCCTTATGATTAACATTTCTTTATGTATTACAAGACATATGCACAAGGCTAATAACCGGATGCCCCTAGCCTTCACTCAAGGTTTATACAATCCCTTGAGACTTTATCAATATGTATTCAACATAATAACAACGCATTCAAAATATTTTATTGAATGCAAAAGTTGATACATATCAAACCGTTACAAAGTGTAACAACATAGATGAAACATTTATCAGAGTAAAGCCAAAATAGCTCCCACTAAACAACAGTATCCGAAAATACTCCTAGGCCCATGCTAATAACATGTCACTCAAATACACATGGGCGTAAGCCTTTAGTTAGTGGATCTGCAATCACATCATCTGTGAAAATATATTATATTAAAACGTCACTTTTCTGTACCGTTTGCTTTTGGTCAAAAATTTTGACCACCATATATTTAGACCCATTAAGACCTTTGTAGTAAATAAATAATACTACAAATTTGTTATCTCAATACAACCGTATGGATCTATCCATAAAGTTAAAACGATCAACTCTTTCATGAGGTTCTGGAGCCTAAAAGCCCAAGTAACAGACTAAAAGATGTTACTAATACTGCTTACATAGTAGAAGATGACATAGAACTTTATTTACTGCACTTTCTACTAACATAAATCCGTATCTTGTTATGATATTATATCATCTTAATAGCCAGCAAAGTTTACATCTAAATACCCTCCTAACTGCAAGAATTGAATATGTTTGTAAATTAGCATATAATCTCTTATCTTCTTTAAGTACCTTAAAACCTTCTTGACAGCAACCCAGTGATCATGTTCTGGATTTGACCAATATCTGCCTAGAAGTCCCGTCACAAAGACAACATTTAGTCTAGTGCAAATTCAAGTATGCATTATACTTTTAAGTGCACTAACACAAGGTACTCCCTTTAATTAGATTTTCTCAATATCTAAATAAGGACAATGTGATAGATTTAGTCCATCACCCTTAACAACAGGAACAATTCCTGGCTTGCAATAATGTATATTAAATATTTCCAATATACAATCAGCAAATGTCCTCCGAGAAAATCTAATATAATATGGCAAAAAAAATCCTTACAGATCTTAGTACAAAGGACATAAGATGTCTCAAAGTCACAATTTGTAAGCAAAATATTATATACATAAAGTATGAGAAAAAATAAATTTCCTTCCATTGACCTTGCAGTATATTGAATTACTTTGTTCCCAATTGAACAAAAAATAACAACACTATGAAACTTTAATAATATTGTCTGGAAACTTGCTTAAGACTATAAATAAAACTTTTTCAGTCTACACACAAGTTTACTCGAAACATTTATTGCAAAATTCTCCAATTGCACAATATAGATTTTGTATCTATTTAGCGTAACTCCATATATAAATAAATAAATAAATAAACTATTAATGCCGTATTCACTCTAAAAGAATTTTTTAAAGAAATAGTTATTTATTCACTATAAACAATCCACCCATCTTTCAGAGTGAAAACTTTAGTTACCAATTTGGCTTTAAATTCCACAATCTTTTTTTTTTTTTGAAATTCTTTTAGTTTTGTACGCCAATTTGCAACTAATAAACTTGTAATCTTTAGACAAGTTAGTAAGTTTCTAAACATGTTTTATAGATTGTATATCGCCTTTTATAGCTTCTAATTACATACTTAATTGAGGATAAGAAACAACATTTATTTATGTCACTAAATCAACCATGTAGTGGATATTATAGTCATGCTCTCACAAATAGACTATATAGTCCAATGGAATAACTGATCGTCTTTCCCTAACAAATCTCTTTAATAAAGTTACCACCACTTCATTCTATACTTGAGAGGTTTAAAAAAAAATAAATCATCATAACTATATCAAGAATAGTACCTTGAACCTCAATAAGTTTAATTTATGGTATAGGAGATTCTACAATTGCCTGTACCACAATTATCTGTATAGATAAAGACAAAGACACAGTGATTTTCCATCACACTATTATTCTTAATAGTTTGAGAGTAGCTATCCTCTACAATTACGTTGAACTGTAGAAATTTTATAGTATGTGATTCCATAATTCTTATACCTTCTTTAAGGTCATAAAATTAATACTTTTTTGAACAATCTAGGTAAAATACAAAATAATTTCAGTGAATCTTTTGTCAGGATTTTCAGGCATAGTAATTAAGTTACCACCCCAAAATCTACCAAGTATTTGACAAATAACCCTTTAAACTATTTTGCATTGTCATACTTGCCAAAATACTCATAACCACTGTTAAACCTGACGACCTTTTAATCATATACGAGATGTATATGTCATTAGAACTTAAACACAATCTTTGCAGATGTGTCCTAATTTTCAATATCAGACAAGACATAATTTCAAGCAACTAAGGCTTCCATCATCTTATAACAATGCAGTTCGCAGGCAAACCTCTTTTCAAGTGTTCCAGAATGGAACGCTTCATGGACAGTAAGCAAAATTCAATTGCTCTTTTCTCAAGCGACAAATCATATGTCCACAACTTAAAATTTGAAGTAGTAAAAACCTCAATAATAATGAAGTTATTAATTACAAAAAATGTAACTGAAAACCAAGCAATGTATATAATTAGCATCATGTGAGCACTGTGTAACTTGACATACAAGTACATATCTAGAGAGTTATACGCATAATCATATAATCACCTTTGGGCAGAATATATGACATGCAGTTGTTCAGTCCCCACATAATAGCAGTTATAAGAATATATTCCAATTCTTCGTGAATTCATCACCTTTGGGTATATGAATCACTAGAATCAGTCACTCCTCCACCACACTATCATGTATCCCTCCATGAACTAATACACAATCACCTCCTTTGGGAGTATGACTATGCATTAGACCAGGAGACATCTCAATCATTATACGAGACCGAAATTTCTCAAACCCAATCAACCGTGCCACTTTGGCAGTCACTACTCAATTGAATCATTGAAATTCTCTCATATCAGGAATATAAACTTTATTACTCACATACATCATATACATGTGATTTTAACTTTAGTGATAGGGGCATGTTATCACTAAAATCACATGTCATGCTAATTACATTGCTTTATTCATTAATAAAAATTAATCATACATATATATAAATATATATACAGCGAACCTGAAAAACAGATTCCAATAAGATCATTGATCATAGTAACACAAGAAACTTCTCATAACAGAGAATAAAACTTCTCTTATGCACCCCAATTACATATTACCGGAACAACATAAAAAGAATGCTGATCTAAAATATCTCTTACAATTAACATTAATAGTAATACATGGTACACCAGATCGACAAGTTTGACAGCTGATCCATTATCACTCATGAGTTCATAAGGCAAAAATGACTCCAAGGCCAACAACTGATTTATTAATCAATTTTAGGTAACAAATATCATTACTTCAACTAATGGCCTATAAATTGAGTCAAACCACATAATTATATATCTAAAAATTCAACAGTAGATATTATTACTCTACATAAATATTGTCATACTCCCTTACCATAAAAAATATTTAACTCGATAGACATTAACTGGTGACCATATGAGTTTAGGTACAATATGCAATAACTTTACTAACATGCATTACCTACACTCAACATATGTGTTAATTAGTACAATCAGTTTGGTCACAGATTCTTAAGACGCTCATCATTCAAAGGTTACCAACATGTAAAAGAGTATGCATGAGTAATAGAAATTTCATGACTTTTATTGTTTCTCATTATCTCAAGATATATTCAATTACTATCTCATAATGATTGTATCTCCTTAAGCCAGCTTCAATTCACAATAAATTTTGATTTTTATTGATGAATCACACATTTATAATGATTATGTGATAATATACATATAACCCAACACTTGTATTTCCAAAATCATAGAAAAATACAAGGAAAAATACGCAAAAATTCATTTAAAATACATGTATTTATGGTTTCATATGCAATTTCACATCAATAAAACCATCAAACATATAAAATAAACATACCACGAGATAGGAAATCACCATACGAGTCCAACGCCGCTAGCCACGCGTTGATCGGAGCCTCCACGCGCCCACACGCACCGCCTGAGTGCGCGGCGCGCGTTCGACGCCCAGGCGGCACGTGGCCGCGCGTGGAGGCGTGTGAAGCCTCCTCCGGTGACGCACCGCCGACCGTCTTGCTCGTCTCGTCGAGCCCAATCCAAATTTGTGATTTAATTTTATTTTTATTGAACAAAAAATCTCGAAAATTACAAATTATGACAAAAACTTTATGCGTTCAAGTTCTAGAGTTATGGTTGCTCTGATATCACATGTTGGATGCAAATTGCGCAATCCCAAGATCTCCATAATCAGAACAAGAACATGCATAATTGAGTAGAAAGATTAACGCATCTGTTTTAGGATTCATCGTTCTTAAAGCGCAAGCAGAAAAGGGATTACCCACATATTAAGGGGATTCACGCATCAAGTCATTCTCCTCTATTGCCATCCGTATCACTGGCTCAATAAGGCGGCTCCCCTCACATATAGTGTTAGATAAACGTTTAGGTGATGATACATGTGAGAATTAGGGTTAGAGGAGAGACTTGAGCACTATTTATAGAGTTCCAGGTCGGTCGTCTCATTACGGGCAGGGGCAACTCGGCCCATACTAAATGCCCATATTAGACTAATTAAGAAACCTTCTATCTTACCTTAGACCAGCCCTGTTTTACGGTAGCCGTAAAAACAGTAAATTACAATATCAATTAACGTAGTCCACATTAGAAAAACTCTTACAGTTTCCCCTAATTTAAACTTGTTATTTTTAGTCTATGGGAAACATTTTCCATACGCCGATTAGTTTTCCATTATTTAAATGCCAGAAAGGCGAAGACAATTTCTTGAAGATAGTTCTTCTTAAAACAAACCCTAAAAAAAACTTGGTCACTGAGAACTAGAAAATTATTACGAAAGTGTTAATAAGGTCATGTGTGTATACATGTCGGCTAAAGAAGAGGAAATAGGTCATGCATACAAGAACGATACAATTTCTAAGATCTTTAGCTAATGTTGCATTGTCGTCGTGGACGAATATCACTTGAAGATCTTAGCATCCGAGTTTCCATTAGGTGCATTCACTATGATAGATGGAGATGTTGATTGATGGAACGTACCATTCGGGATCTCTCTCCATCAAATGTCTCACTCACGTTTTCATTCACTCCGTATCGATGTTGGACCATGAAACGCTCCTTATTTTGTATTAATGGTGGTGGAGAACGCGTGGAAACAACTGACATGATGGCTTAATTGTGAAAGAGACGTAGTTTTAAAGCTGAAAAATGTAATTGAAAAATCATGTGCCATAAAAAATGTTCCCCGGTTTCTGGTCGTCCTTGTGACTTCGTGTACCATGACTCTCCTTGGATTCTAGGGATTTGGTAGATAATAAAAGGTGGGTAGTTACAAGCTATGTAGCACCGACACGAATACGTGACACGCGACACAATACGATACGACACGTCGACACATTATTTTTAAAAAAATAAAAAATTCTGACACATTTCGACACGTCAAATATTAAATATAATTTTTTATATAAATGTAAAAATAAATAAATAATAATAAAAATAGCATAGAATTAATTTATACTAAAAATATTAATCCAATATTTGTTAATATCATTTATTGTTTTAATTTGACAGAAATTAAACGAGAAATTCAAAAATTGCAAACGTGAAAGAGTAAACTTGAATGAACATGTCTTATTTTCTTATACTTGTTGGAGATTAATGAGATTTCTTATAATCTTAGACAAATTTCAGAGTTCATGATATAAACTAGTTTGGAGCTCCTTTGCAAAACAAGATTCGAGAAAAATGAAAATTTAAGACAAGAACTCTCGAAGTATGACCAAAAGAAAATGAAATCACTAAATTCGCCACAAAAAAATATGAGAGATGACTCACATGCCAATAACATAGACCAAAAGAGATAACTTGCAAGCGATGCTTGCGAGAGGCAAAAAGAAACAAAAAAACAATTATAACTTTAAGTATGTGGGGGGCAACGGAACGACATTGACGAGAAAATGGGCGTTTCATCGTCACTCACGGGAAGATCAGAACTTATAAGTGAGAAACTTGAGAATAAAAATTTTCTTTCCCCTTATTTTTGTTATTTTCATTATTTTTTTCATATATTTACATTCTGACCCTTCAAGTATTGAAAATTTTTAAAATTGACCTTATGCGTGTCGGAATCGCGTGTCGGAATTTCGGACTCGCGTGTCGGGAAGAATTGACCACGTGTCGGATTTTTCGACACTCGATAACGGCATGTCGGAACGTGTTGGAGTGTGTTGGAGCGTGTTGGACACGTGTCTGAATGTTGGACATGACACGACGCCTTCCGGAGAGTGTCGGTGCTTCTTAGGTTACAAGTAGCTATACATAGGACACCATCTACTGAAAAAATCATAAGACTAAATTTTTCTAATGATCCAGTTGGATCCCCGTTGAGTACTAAAAAGGTTGGTCATTTAGGGGTGTTCACGAATGAGTTTGTAAGGCATCTTTTATATAACGTGAGACTTGAGGATATTAAATTTTTTTTTTTCCAGTAATCGGGTGCTTGAGGCTTTTCAAGCACGTGACCGCTACCCCACGTGCCAAACATACAACCATTCGCGCTCAAAACAAGTATCTGTTAAGTTTGGCGGAAGAAGTTGCCCAATTAACTTTCGGAATCATGTAAAGGGTTTTGTTAGCAAGTGCTCTTAATGTATTTATTAAACATGCACGATAGACATTCGATTTTCAAAATATTGATCGTGCATATTACGAGAATGATCAACACATTAAAGGTTGCGCAATATTTTTCATTTAGTTGATAAAAAAAGTGCTATGAAGCACTCTTCAACAAAATCTTTACGCTAATATGCTTGTAAGTTTCAAAGATTGCCTTCAACTATGCTCTCATAAAGTTCCTAGGGAAGCGAAGCTATTGTCCTCTGTTTTTTATCCGGTTTGCCCCCAGTCAAAAATAACATTGGACCGTGATTATATGATCCTGAAGGTGTGATCACATGTTCGCAGAACGTACTCTTACCATACTTCCAAAAATGATTCCTTTTCAGTCAGAAAGCAGTACGTCAATTATAGAGATTCGATTTAGTATTTACAATTGCTTTCTGAGCTTGCCCTCGAGAGAGCTTTCCAGATCTATTCCTGTTGGGTCTCCCGACAGATGGCTCTAAAGAGAATGCTAAAATGTTATGATAAAGATGATAACTTGTATTAAGTTTTCACCATTGTCATATGTAGTTAAAAAAAAAAAATGGGGTAGTAAACAAAAATTACTTTGCTCACTGAAAAACTGAGTATATACCGAGTTGTTACTAGTAACTTTTCCTTTGTGATCATCCCTCTCCATGATAGGACTTAATATTCAATCCAACTGATATTAATGACTCTCCATATTATTATCTTTTTACATTGAAAGTGGAGTTTCAATGTCTTGTTTTGTAATAGATAACTAATTCAACATCAGCAACTTTTCAAATTGAAAAAGTAAGGATTCATTTATTCGTTTAGTAACTTTTTATTTATCAGACGGCAAGTTTTAATTAATTATGCTCAATCTATTTCACAAAAAAATATACATATTTATAAAATATTTTTGAAAATTTGTTTTCATTTTTCTAATCAGACTTTTATGTTGAAACCTACTCTGTGGGCCTGCTTGTAAATGAAGAAGTAAGAGAACCACCCCATGAAAGGCAAAAATCTTGGAGGATCACACTAAAGCTGTGTTTGGCAGTCAGGATAAAATTCGGAAAAATGACACAAATGATTTCTGATGGTCAGATCTACAACTTCGTATCTGAACTTTTAATTTATTCGATATGGAATTTGAATTTCAGCCTAATGCACAATATCGTTCTTGAACTTCTAATTTATTTAAATTGAATTTTTTATACATGTTCAATTTGATGTATGAACTTAAATTAATGGAAGGATAGAATTGACATTTTCATATAGTTAAGGGACCGGATTGAATATATGCCAAAGGTTCAAGGATTATATGTAACAATTAAAAGTTTAAAAACAATATTGCATATTGGACAAGATTATATTCAACAAATTAAAAATTTAGGGACAAGATTATACAATTGGCCAAAATTCTATCCCATGCTATAATAATAATTAAAAGATTTTTTTTCTTTCAACACATGATGAAAAAGTAAAAAGTAGAGCCTGAAACCTTGTCCCTTTTATCTCTCTTTCCTTTTCTTGCAGATATGGATTCAGTAAGGAAAAGCATGGCTTGTGTAAGCTGCAAGGTTAGGTTTATAAGTTTGCCCTCTCATGCCATTTCCCTCTCAATCCTAGAAATGTTTACTCTATCAGAAATGGTAAATTTGTCCAACTCAAGATGAATGAAGACATTTTCAAACTTCTGTCTCTCTCTACCTCACACAGCACACACATAAAGGATACAGCTGGTGATTTGTCCTTTATGCAACGTAAATGGAGAGGAAATAATGTAAGAGATGTAGAGTTGTTTCTTGCGATTCATAATGAAGGAAGACCCAACAGGCAAATAGAGATGGATGAGAAAGACAGAAAGGCACAACGGTCCCATCTCCGTATCCCACTTCCTTTGAGGAGAAATTAAGGGTGCGTTTGGTAATGTTTCTATTCAAAAATTGTTCTCCAAAACAGAAATAGTTTTGGTAACTGCACAAAATTTCTATTCCTGGAATAGAAAATGAACAAAAATGTGTTTGATAAACTCGACCCTAGCCTGGGGAGGCCCGGCCTCGCGCCGGCTGGGGAGGCCGAGCCTCACCATGGCTGCGCGATGGTCGACCTCGACCAACCTAGGCGAGACCGAGCCTCGCACGGCCACGGCGAGGCTTGGGCCAACGAGCCTTGCCGTGGCTCGGCCTCTCTAGGGGCTAGCGAGGTCGCCAGCCCCTGTCTGGTCGATCGCCGGTGCCGGCCACAGCCAAGGCCAGTGACCGGCAAAAGGAAGAAGAAGAAGAAGAAAAGAAAGAGAAAAATGAGAAGAAAAAAAAAAGCATTTCTTGGAAGTGTTCCTGGGAACAAGAAACAAGTTTTCTTATTTCTTGTTTCTATTCAAAGTTTGTTCCCGGGAACAAAAAAATAGATATTTTGTTCCTGGACAAAAGTGTAAACAAATGCGTTTCTTTTTTTTTTTTTTTTTTTTTTTTCCTCGGAACAAAAGAACATAAATTTTTGTTCCGGGAACAGAAACACAATTAAACAAACAAGGTCTAATTGTCATTGATTCCAGGGTGAATAGATTCTAGATCAATAACCTGGAACCAAATTAGGAAACCGCATGAAAGTGTTGATATTGATCTCCAAGTTGACCAGAGTTTATCCATGACAAATGTTGCTAACGGATCTTCTTCAACGGTTGTGAGAACAAAAAGAACTGAGAAATAGAAAATAAATATTAGAGATGTGAGATAATATATGGTTGGGAAAATTGTTTTCCGGTAAAATATTTTCATCCAAAGAAAGGTTCATATCTTCTTCATAACAGACGGTGTAAAAAACTACCGGTAAACCAATTTAACCAGTTGCCTCTTCCATGTATTTAGATCTGATCCACTAGTCTTCATTGTCTGTTTAAGAATGACGCAGTAGGGCCAAAGAGGAGATCTGGTGGCACACTCTTAAAACCATCATAATTCAATTAGGTGAAATAAAAGGTCAACATTCATGAAAAGAAGTGAGATAATTCCAACCACAACTTTTGAACATCGCCTTCGTAAGAAATGTTTTTCAAAAGTTCCATGCACAACGACAAATTCCAAACCATGGGTAATGAGATAAGAAACTAGGAAAAACTATAGCATCGGCATCTAAAATTTAATGGAATGAGACATTGTATGATGAGTCTCATTAACCTTATTTTTCTACAGATATCCATTTCTAGTTGACTCTGCCCAAAGTTAATTGAAATGAAAGCCTCCAAATCTCACTGTTAAAATATTTAAGTAATAGGGCTATGACATAAATAGTTCCCAAACTTTGGCCAAATGTATAATGCGATCTCTAAACTTTAGCCCGATGTGTAGTGCAGTCTCTGAACGTTTAATTATTTTAATAGAGTCTGTGGATTTTTAATACATGTTCAATATAGTTCCTAAACTATATGAAAATGTTTAATTTTATCTTTCCATTAATTCAAGTTTTATTACGACATTAAACACTATCATATAGTCTAGGGACAAATTAAAAAGTCAAAGGAGCACCTTGGACAAATTAAAAGTTCAAAAGCTACACTACACATTGGGCTAAAGTTTAGGGACTATATTAAACAAATTAAAAGTTTATAGACCGCGTCGCATATTTGGCCAAAGTTCAAAGACTATTTGCGTCATTTTCCCTAAATAATAAACCATGTCTTCATTGAACCTAGAAACTTGGAATATCAAAACTTGACAAGGGAGGACACTTAAGTGCTAAAAGTTGGGAAATGTATACTTAAGTGTCAAAATTGAAATAAAATAGATCAGTTAAATTTCAAGGATGGAAAATCTAGCTAAAATGCTGATGTTATAATTTTATGGCAAGACAAATGCAAAACGACGTAATTTTGCTCGTTGATGTGGCTAAAGAAGCCTAGAATGACATCATTTTGCATGATGACGTGGCTAAATAAGAAAAATGATGTCGTTTTGTCTCGGTTTGAATTTTAATATAAATATTAATTAAACTAAATTTAGATCTAATTTATTTTTAAAAAGAATAAGAAGAAGAAGAAGTTGTAGGTGCGGGGTGAGGTTGTCATGACCCTAATTCCATCCCTAGGGTCACGAACAGCAAGGGTTATTTTTGCGACATCCCTAGTGCGTCGCCTTTCTATTTTTTTTAATCTTTTCATTAAGCACATGCGGAAGCATACATACAATACCTGAACAACAACAAGTAGTCAGGAAAGTAACCATTTAAATATATACAATTACATCTATTATATTTACAAACCCTTTTTTTGTCACGAGTTGTTACATATACAATTATTACATGCTCTATGTTCAAAAAGGTCGGGGTAAATCTTAACTCCTCTATCAAGATTGCAACTCCTCCATACCTACCATTTGAAAAAACAACGAAGTGAGTCATGGACTTAGTAAGTAAAACCCTTAATTCTCTACTAGGGGGACACCTCATAATCAGAATCTAGTAGGTACAAAACTCGCAATGCAATGTCGATGGTAGATCATTAGCAAACTCATTGCTACACCTCGACTACATGTAGATGTCCATTACTGCATATTTCAATGTATGCTTACCTTTTGCTTGTCAATGAACATATCAACATATCATACTTATATATAAACTGACACTTATGCAAATTCATTTATCGTCGTCTTGGTTCAACTAGGCCCTCCTCGCTCAACTGAGGCATCCAGCTTCAAACTAGGCATCCTGGCTCAACCAGGGCATCCCGGCTAAACTAAAGCATCCCGGCGCTAGCTCACCAAGGCATCCAAGCTCAACCCATATGAAATCCTAGATTTTCGACTATGCTTTCGATTCAATAAATCGGGCATTTCATCGACGCGCCTATAAGGTTATTCTCAGAGCTGATCACTCTTGAGATAACTAGATTATCTGGGGAAACCATTAAGGATTTTAAGGCAAATAGACTTGAGGATTCGATCAGGAATCGGCTGCTTAACTGTGCTCATTTGCCAAGATCATTACGACACAGATATAAATCGATTTGAAATCAGAAATATGTCAATCGATTGAGATGTGTGGCCAATCGTGGGTGACTCCATTAAATTGGAAACTTCTCGTCGACCGGCACTAGTTTAATTTTTCTGTTGTTTTGGTACCTTATGTCCGTAATTGAACCCTTGAGATTTTCACAACAACCGAGAGTCGCCAATATGTTGTCACGCCTCGATCCTCGGGCACACACACATCCTTCTACTTGGTCGATTTTATAATGCGATATCCCAGGACTAAGTATCGCCGACCTTTTTGTTTATTAAGCACATGCGGAAGCAGTTATAAATCCCCAGACAATAACACAATGGGATAGAAAAGTAAGGCCATATTTTGCATATTGAAATCCACAACCAAACTTTTATACATGGCATAACTTGAAGTCTATTCACAAGACTAATCATAACATTCTAGTCTCACACTATTCACATTTAGACAGGATTCCTAAAAGATGACGGGATTTCAATTCTCATCCGATTCGTACTCAGATCATCATCGGGGTTCTCCTCCAGGTACTCCTCTTCGGTTTCTTTCTCCTCAGGCTCCTCATCAGGATCCTGAAATGTTGTCCCACAACCGGGATGAGACTACGTCTCAACAAGTTCTACCCCACTAAGACTCGATTAAGAAACCAATACGCTAACCAGGCTGCCTATACACGCACGGGTCAGAGGACTTACCTTGGCCTCAAATTCCACCTACATATTAGCACAGTTCAATAGACACCTAAGCAATTACATCACAGATCAATATCTCGGTCCATCGACCTAGTCGATTTCATGTCAATTCGACCATTCCTCAGTCGTTTCCCTTATTTAGTCTCAAATCGTACTCACGACTTCACGAGTATAGACTACCAAATTTCTTGGCAACAAATTACGGTCCCGAAGGACATAACCTATCTATAGGTAGCAAATTACGGCCCAATGGGCGCAACCTATAATAGGTGGCAGATTACGGCATTATTAGGCGCGACCCCTATCGGGTGGCAAATTACAGCCTTAACAGGCGCGACCTTTAATAGGTGGCAATTTACGGCCCAACGGGCGCGACCGATTCCAAATTCGGTGGCAAAACTCGGCCCCACTGGCACAACCATACTCACAACCTTTCACAGTCAAATTCTAATTGAATACTGACACTGATCAATCTTGGGATAAATCCCCACATACTCATCAACTCACTCAATTTTCACACGATATTAACGTATCCGATGGATCTCAGCCAAAAGTATATTCACTTCACTCTTACAAACTTCTCCACTTAATAGCCCATCAAAGCATTATTGACGCTAAACAATCGTACATTGCCATCCGCAACTCAATTACTCAATCTTAATCAATTTAGGAATAATTCCTTAAATTGCACAATTAATTCAATTTAGCACAACGTAGAGCTCAAATAAATAAACGGACTGCACCACGACAATCAGCACAAAATTTCGGTTGTTGGCTATCATTGCCTAATTTCCGAAAAATAAATAATTAAATAATTAGTTTCGAAAATTAATAAATAAATACTAAAAATCCAATTTAGGCCCGTAATGCCTAATTGAAACCCGCTAAGGGTTGGGAAAAATCCCGAGATGCATTCAATAAATAATAGTACGTCTCTACTTGCTAATGACTAAGTCTAACCACCTAACATGCGTCATTAAGTCACTAATTTAATTGTTCTAAACTAATCTAACCACCTAATTGTACTTAATTAAATCTAATCAACCCTTAAACATCATTAGTCTACTAAGCGAGGATTAGTGAGATTACTCACTTGATTAAAAGCGGAGACCGAATCACCGCGACGGTGATGCGACGGCGCGACGACGGCCGAAATCCGAATTTTCGGCGACATCGATGATCACTCGGGCCGGGCCAAGAAACTTTGCAAGCCCACAGAAATATCTGGGTTCAGACTGAACTTGGGCCAAACTTGTGCCGACTTGCTTTGCAGGCTGAACTGCTAAAACTTCTTGGGCTTCAAGTGGGCTGGAATTGGACCATCTGTTGGGCCAAAGTTTGGCTAAGTTGTGGACTTCAATGGAGTTGTTGGTTTCGTGGGCTGAACCTACGGCCACAGCTGGGAATTGGGCCAAGACGTTGATGGAGCTGGGCTACACTTGAGCTGAAGACGGGCCGGTTTCTTGGGCTGCTTTGGCGGATGAAGTGGCAGCGTGAGATGGCGCCAATTCGGTGGGCCTTCGAGCAGTTGAAGTCTTCGTTGGGGTTTGACCGAGAGAAGCAGCGAAGATGGAGAGGAACATGGACTGGCTTCGTGGTAGGGCTTTGCTGGCTTCATGAGCGGAAGACACGGCCAAGGTTGATTTCGGTGGATGCTGCTGGAGGTTGACTGAACATGAGGCAGCAAGATGGAGCGGCTCCAATGGACGTTGGCCGAATTGTGGGTGTGGAAGAAGAAGCAGCTTTAGCTTCGGTGGAGAGAACGATGGAGCAGCAGGCGTGGCGCACGGAGAAACTTCACGGTCAATGATGGGGCTTCGCTTGAAGTTTAGTTGACCCGGACGTGGCAGCTTGGAGAGAAAAACTCGGTGGGAATTGCTTCGGTGGAGGCGTTGTTGATGCACGAATACGATGGGCGAGCTGGCAAGCGGTCGCCGATGTTGGGGTTGAAGGCGTGGATGTGATGCACAGGCTTCGGTGGATGGTGAATGGACAGACGGTGGAGTGACAAGAAGAAAATGAAAGCGAAGTAGCACACGGGAGAGAAGAAGTCGACGCTGCGGTGGGTGTGCGGCTGAGAGAGTCCGAATGAAGGGAGGCTGAATCGTGTGATGGAAGCCAGCTAAGAGGGAAATATAGTCAACCATCTTAGCCAAGTAATTAAATGCCTTGTCTCCTTAAAGCCCTCAAACAAATATCTAATGTTCCCACTTGCTTCCTTGTACTAATATCCACCAAATAAATCAATTTAATACCAAATGTTGCACCCCATCATGCTTAGTCCGAATTTCTTAGATTTTTGGATATCCAATTTCTTCTCCAATCTCTCAATTTGATGTCCAAATCTCGCCAAGGAAAAAGCCCACAAAATTTCTATAAGCTCCCAACGTCAAATAGCTTGGCTTAGAAATCCAAATTTTCTTCAATTGAGCCCATCCAAATTTCCACTATTTTCTGCTACGTCCGAATCGATTATCCGGAAAAATTCCAAACTCGCTGGAATTTCTTTGAAAGACAAGATGACATCCTATAAATGAACGTGACATGCTCGAATGTCCGATTCCTGACTCCGAATTCAATTTCATGGTTAAAATCAGCCGAACACGATTTTAGTCCGATCCGACCTATTGAGTAGCTTTTAAGGATTTTACCACGGTTATATCCCTTAACGGCTTCACCCAATAGATTGGTTAACTCGTGAGTGATTAGCTCAGAGAAAAAGGACCATTGGCGCGTCGACGAGATATCCATTTCATATATTCAGAACGGGGTCAAAATTCTGGATGTCACATGTGTTGAGTAGGTTCATTGTAACTTGAAGAAAATCGACCACGAGTCATTTGCCCTAAAAAGTTTTGAAAACTACCCGGTAGCCTAGATCACGATAAAAATGCGTTGGAGTGAAATTAACTGCGAATTTAAATCTGATTTCAGAAATTAGAGGTTTTGTCATGTCACAATAAATTCTAGGAACGTCGGCTCAGTCTCAGAAGATTTTTTTGCAACCCAGGACTTTTTGGGAAAAAGTCGACATAGGATCGTTTTTGTTCAGAAAAAGGCCGGGATCACTTTCGATCGAAAAATTGGGATGTAAGATGGACGACAAGGAAAAAGCATTATTTACTAAGTTTGCAAACAAGATTCCAGTTCTCGTCCTAAGATTTTGAACAGGTTCAACTTCTCAACGATAAGAGTACAATCACATGTTTTAAGCCATCAGGTCATGCGGGTGATGTTATTTCCGAAATCCGAGTGCTCTATTTTCTTGTCTAAATATCTGTGAGATGGATCAGAAAAATTCTATTTAATAATTTGAGAACTTCCTTCTTTTCCTCCTGTCTCTTGCCTAATTTATTTGCTCGTGCTTTATGTAGTTTCTATAGGTGCATCGAATACATAACTTACGCACTGTTGTGAACTAGCTCAATTATCCCATTTTGACTAACCAAATGGGGCCTTGTGGCGTGACCAATGCGGGTCTATGTTCTTTTCATAGGATGACCAATGTATGTTTTAGCTGAATGTGAGGGGAAACGGTAGTGTAAAAGTAAGCAATGTCCAACTATGGTGTCAATGGATCAGTTCGGTTTGGGTTTTTTGAAATTCCAAACTGAACCGATCCGAACTGAATTGCAACCCAAACCAGCTTAGTTCGGTTTTTGTATTTTCTTTTTAACCTTTATCCTCCGCGGCACGCAGGATATGGGAAAACCAAATAGCAAATCACAAAACTCCTCAATGCCACCTGCCACCGCTACTAACAATGGCCCCCCTTCTCTCTCGGCCACCAGCACCATCACTCTTGGCCGCCCATTAGGCAGGACCTCGGCATGTCGTCATCGTCAGAATCATCTCCTTCGATTTGGTGGAGACGCCTCCAGATCTGGAGACTCGAAGATACTGTGGGAGCGATCTCTAGTTCAAATCAATCGACCTTACCTGCAGTTCCAAGCTTCCTCGGCGTCTTTCTTCTCGCTCTCAAAGCATTGAGAACTCCACCTTGCTTCGTGATGGGTTATTTAATTATGATGATGGGCCTAAGTAGGCCCGTCCGCCCATGCTGGGCCTAAGAACCCGGCCCACAAGTTAAGGGCCCATGAATGAAGGGTTGAGATATAAAAATGTGTTATGTTGAGGGGTTACATCTTTTGGAGGAAACATTTTACGTTGAAGAGATATGAGAAGACGTAAGAGAGAAAAAAAAAAAAAAAAAGGGAACGTACCATTTGAAGTATGTACGTTGATTTAGTCTCTCTCTCCCTCCAAGAAGTGTAAGACGTTACGCTCCCAAAACAACGTTTTTTCCCCCTTACAACAACAGTACGCTCCTCGGTAGAACGGAATTAGGATTCTTTCTCGAACTTCAATATTGGTGTTTAATTTGTGAACAATAAGGTATGCTCGATTTCGTGGTGTATCTTTGATCGGTGATACATGTGATTCATAGACTTGTTTTCTGCATTCGTTTTAGGGGTTCGATTAAGTATCGGATCAATTTAGAAAATCCGTTATTCCCAACATTTCGAATTTCACATCTTCCACAACGGAAACGTGATCAATGCCCTTACCTAGCTCACTTTTGATATTGCGAATGTCGTCGCCAGCCACAGCCATTAGCACAGGCTTGGCGACGACGAAGGAGGAAAGGACAGTGAGAACGGCCATTGCGAACGGCTCGTGAACCCACTCCACGGTCGTAACACGGCAGAAGAAGGGATGGAGTAGAAAAAGGAAAGTCAAATGAAGCAATGAGGACAGAAAAGTTGGTTCTGGGGCTGCACGTGGGGACCACTCAAGATCTCCCTCACATAATAAATGTCTTTATATCTCTCTCATTATAAACCGAACTTACTTTGGATCGGTTTGGGTAACCGAACTAAATCAAACTGAAACGACCAAAAAAAAGTTTGTTTTTCGGCTACCCGAGCCAAACCAAAAACCAAACCCAAAAACTTGTAATTTTCAGTTCAAGTTTCGATTTGGTTTTCGACACTCTTTAAGCGATGTCACAATTACAGAATTTTCAAAATGGTTCTCGACTTTTAAATGTAAAATGTTGAAAAGTACATTAAGGCACTTGTTAAGTCTTATTAAAAATTTTCAATTCGAAATGATAAGTGACCATGTTAGAGTTATAATCCTCTAGTTATCTTAGGACACATTCATGGAGAAGCTTAAAGGTAACTTTTGCGATAATTACCAAAAAAGTTAAAAACTTATTTTTTTAAAAAAATTTCCTCATCTTTATTATTATTTTTATTATTTTCTTTCTTTTTAATATGTTTCCATACTTCACTTGTTTTCGCTGGTCTCATGTGAGGGCCGCCCTTGCCTAGGCTCGCTAGTGGCAACCAAGGGCAACCATTGCCTCCTGTCAGTGAGCCCCTCCTTGTGGTTGACTCAAGGAAAAAAAAAAGAAAAAGAGAAGAAAATTGCAAAATCATCCACGCGAGGGCCAACACACCATGTTGAACAGTTGGCATTCATGGTAGCGATTTTCAGTTAAATTTAACCGCTTGAATTATATTGGCAAATTTTCAATAGGTTAATGATTCAAGTGGCTAAATTGAAAGATTTGGGGTTGAATTAACATGAATGGAATAGGTTGAAGACTTTTTTTTGATAATTTTCTCAGTAACTTCTTTAGAAATTATGACATAAACTTCCAAAGGAGAAGTGATTAATCTAGAGTACTCCCCAGCTTCTCTAAGAAAGCTAACCAATCCATGGCACAGAAAAAGACCCATGATGGCCCCCCTAGTTTTTTCCCCCACAATCTATATATATTTTCAAGGAAGCATGAATGAAGAAGACAATTCCGTGCTAATTAGTAGTTTTCTCCATATCTCTAGTTAAAGTCAGAGCTAATAAAATACTCGCTCCTATGGAGCTCAACTTTACCTCTATGATTGTCACGTGGCAAGACATATTTCATGATTGTCTCAAACGGCTCATATTCAACCAATTAGCATTAGTCTAGCATTTTCAACTTCAAACTTCTATCATTTATTTAATTTAAATTTAAATGGTGAGTTAGAAAAAAGTATTTTCATATTCTGCCAATGAAATAGACAAGATAAAATATTTTCAAACAAATTTCTATTATCCTTCTCCAACATTTATGTTTTTCGACTAATCTCCTTGATTTTAAATTTGAAGGAAAAAAACAGGTATAGGTAAAGTATCTTTATATATATCCTATCATTTGAAATTGAGATAAGAGTAAAAATAAAATTATTTCTTATTACATGAGTATAATCTAATTTAAAGAATAGTTTTTTTTTTGTTATTTACGGTAATTCATGCGTTATTTATTGATTCAATTCAAAAATAAATCAAAGCAATTAGAAGGATAACTTCTATTATCACTTGAATATATGTGTTCGCCAGGGAATGTCTTCAGCATTAGTACTCGTATTGACACCTTCAACAGAGGTTGAATTTTGACTAGAGATCTCGGAATGGATGGTTCTCTCTCGACTCTTATGGTTCCTTGTTTTTTCCATCAACACTTCTTAAGAGCATAACACAATTGTCTCACTAGTCGTGCCAAAAAGATGTTCGCCGGGGAATATCTCCTCAACAAAATTTTCCACTAAAGATGTTAGACCTTTGGTTTTATTATTTTATTGGATCCCGTGTTGCTCCGGAAAGGAAGCAACAGATCTAAACTATTGACAAAAGTAAAGTACAAGGAAATGGGAGAAATGCAAAAGTATAGTAGAATGAAAGATAACAATTGAAAAGCAAACTGATTGATTGTCGATTTGGCAAAAGGGTCTCTTACAACCATGCCTATTTGGATATTTATGGTGGTTTTCCATGCGTAATTGCCTCTTAGCGGTTACCATATCTACAATATTCTGGAAGATTCGCTTTTTGATCAGTAACTGCCCTATTTTCCCAATATTCTTGTTGATACCGACTCCTGCAATCGCTCCCATTCTTACTGCTTCGGTTTCGATAAGGCCCAAGTCGGTTTCGATAAGGCCCTTTCGCATTATTCGAAACCATTACTCGCTGACTGTTAGTGTTCCGGTCCACTTTCTTTTGATCTCCGTGTATTGGGCCAGGCTTTTCCCTTTGCAACTCCTGAAGCCCAATGAATATTAACTAAACTTAAACATTACATTAAAAAAGAAAAAATATTGCAATTTAGTTGAGACAAGCATCTTCACATTTCATTTAGTTTTAATTATTTTCCTTTTTCTTTTAAAATTTTCATTATTTTAAATATAGCCTATATCATTTGAAGCAAATTTGTTTAGGAGAAAACGAAAATGCCATTAATTTCGTCCAAAATCCACTTTTTTTTTTTTTTTTTGGTCGGAGTCCAAAATCCACTTAGTTCGAACTAGATTGCATATTTGTTTAATCCAAGACCATAGATGGAAAATGAAAAAGTAGCCAATTAGGTTCGAGTATGAGGATCTCTTATTGCACATTTATTTAATCCAAAATCATAGATGGAAAATGAAAAACTAGCCAATTAGGTTCAAGTATGAGGATCTCTTCCTCTCTATAAATGGGAGACTCCTTCATTTGTTTTGACACCTTTGATCGACGAAGACAAATGGAAAGTCAAGGGAATTCTAGGAGGATTGAAAATTCTTGAGGTTGGACTTGAATTAAGCCATCACTGCCCTCAAATTGTGCTACAGAGAAGAAAGAATCATAGAATTGTCATGGTTCGATATTGCAATTAGAAATTGTACAACATTCATTGAAACGAATACGTTTCATCTACATTTTCTGATCTAGAATTTAATATGTGCAAGCACATATGTAAAGATGTGTTTACAAGTATATGCCTGTGCAAAACAAGAGCCATCCAATAAATATACAAAGTTAGAACTGAGATAACGTTCGCTTATGTGCTCACATATGACATTTCACTTTGCGTTTGTGATTGCCATGTGGCAAGCCATGGGGCGCACAGATGAAAGATGAGGTGAGCAGAGATTTGGATGATGAAGCTTTTATGGTTGGATTGAACCTCAAAGTTTTGGTTTTTATACGAATGTGGATTGGTGATGGAAGTGGGCCAAGCGAAAGGTTTCCTTGTTTTTGAAGTATCAAGAACTTTGATTTGGATTTTCGATCTCAAATTTAATATTTTCTTTTTCTTTTTATTATTATTTTGGGCTTAGAGAGAAGTTTCTTTTATTATCATTATTACAAATAGTGTTATTGTTATTATTAAATTTGGATCCCCTCTTGTAGATCACGGTACGAATAAAAGGGTTGATTGCTCTTTAGGTTGGACCGACGAAAAACTTTAATGGAAAAAAAATTGCCCTAGAAAATAAGAAGGGAAATTTTAATAGTCTTAAATTTCTTTTTCTCCGAGTCTCTCAATTGAATTTTGGGGCCTTTTCAATGAATATCATCCTCGTCTAGCATGATTTTTTTTTTTAATTGATAGTGAAACAGGCATGAGTTCCCCATCTTTTCTAGTAGTCACTCGTTCGTCAAAATTAATTCTCTATTAGTCTAACTGTTAAGATTGAATGGGACTGCTGCTGTGCTTCTCTTTATTGGACAATAGAATTTTCTTGAATAAGTACATCGAACTTTACTCGTATATACTTACCTTTTATCAGATATATATTGAAAGTCACAAGCTAAAACCCTAAGTTTCATCGTTCTATGTTTCTCTGGCCAGGCAAGAATCCAAGAATCTGATGAATTGATTAAGATGGAAAAAGCAAAGAATTTGGATAAATTCAAACCGTTCTTCCCCTTGCCCTTCTGAACTCTCAAATGGTACAAGTTTAGAATAAAGCAAACTGCAAAAAGCATGAGAATGAAGCAACTGCACCTAAGAAGCGACAAACAAAAGCTGCCATGATAAATAATCTTCATTGATTACATCTAACAACCATCATTCAATCAACCCTCGAGACTTTGGATCGAGTTGCAAATCTCCAACGTTGAGAATGACTTCTTTCGAGATATACAGAGAAGCCGACCCCGGTACATCCCCTCAAATATAACCCCATATAGTTCTGGTGTTGCAAGAGTTTCTCTTTCATTTGTGGTAAAAAGAACGTTTGTGTACATAGATATTTTCAATTGCTACATGAATAACTTTGGAGCCTTGGATTACTTTACACTCGGGCTTGAAGTAACTATAAGAGCTCGTCGGTTGATTGGTTTTTTCTGGTTTTGGTCAATGCAGTAACGACGAAGGAGATTAGAGATGTTGCACCAACGCATTATGTGCTCAAGATTGAGTCTTTCTCTTTGTTCGCGAAGAACAACAAGTTGAAGTATGAATCGAATGAGTTCGAAGCAGGAGGCTATAAATGGTTCATTTCTCTTTTCTCTAGTCTCCACCTCACACTTTCACATTCAGAGGCATCAAAAGAACTACATACAGTGGTTCCACATTGCTAGCAAAAAACATCGGTCAATCAATTTTTGAAGATATTGTTTCTCATACGGAATCCTATGGCTATGCTCTAAATTTGAACCTTTCTTCGAGAATAGGGTTTAAATACTTTACAGACAGATAATTTCTGTTACTGCTCAAGAGTCTGATGTTCAAACCCTTTATAATCTTGTAAATTCATACAGGGTAAGGTATTCCTTTTTATGATGAAGAGATTGTTGTGAAAATAAATGTTGATTCAGCAATCAGAAGTTGTAGCATTTCGCAAGTTCTAAGAATAATTATTGCAAATTCATAACCAGGAACTTTTCGTGTATGTTCCAGGCTCGAATTCACAAAAGCATCTTGATTTTGCAGGAAATTGATCCTGTATCCCAACGGAGACAAGAGCCGAAATGGTGAAGATCACATCTCCATATATCTGGCGGTTTCTGGGACCAGTGCTTTCCAACCTGGTGGGGCGATTCACGTGGCCGTTAGCTTCTCTTTATACGATCAAGTCCGCGATAGATATTTAACTGAACAAGGTAAAAAGCTCGGTAATGACAGCAAAAGGTAAGATATTTGTCTCCTTCTAGACATTAACGTCGAATCGACGAATCTTCGCTTGTGAATTGAAGGGAGAGTTACGAGGCTTCACGCGTTGAAAGCCCAATGGGGAGTTCCGAGATAAATACCATTAAAATTTTTCACCGATCCCTCAAATGGGTACCTGGTGGACGACACCTGTGTCTTCGGTGTGGAGTTTTTCGTCGTCAAGAACTCGGGAGTCGGCGAACGTGTGAGGATGTTGGAGGAGAGCACACCGTATGCTTATGAATGGAAGATATCGAGGCTCTCAAGCTCAGACGATAAATATCGATTCTCTGATGTGTTCACTGTTGGAGTCCATGAATGGTAGCTCCTATTTACGAACTTTCCTTTCAATGTAAACTTACGTTTTTATTGATTTATCGTTTGTCCTATCTATTTATCATTGTTTTCAATCTTTATTACAGGAAGGTGTGGATGTGCCCGCGTGGTAATTTGGATAACAGGGACAAAAACCTTTCGATGTTTCTTTGGTTATATAATACGGAAAAATTGGCTTCTGATGAGAAAGTGAACGTGAGGTTCGTCATTCGGTTAAAAAGCCAAAACAATGTCGTACTCCGTCAGCCGGAAGGTGAGTGTTTGTCCTCATAAGTGGATGAGCCACTTCGAGGCCATCGTATTCTCAAAGTCCAGAGTAATGCCAAAGTACGGCGCTAATTAAATTGCACCTGTTAGGCTGTTAGTAAGGATCAAATTCGATTTGTCCATGTAGTCCATACGATTAGAAACCACTGAAATCTCTTATATTTCCCAACTGTAATATTCTGCCCTCTTGCTTTGTCTTTGCAACTTTGCAGTTCTTACCACATGGTTCAGTCACTCCATCCCGGACTGCGGTTGGCCGTCTTTCATGCCACTGAAAATGGTTCAGGAAAGCGTGAAGGATGATCCATGTGTCATTGAGGCCGAAGTCATGGTGGTTGGCATAGCTAGCAAATTGCCATGATGGCAAATATATGTACTGAATGTATTCATAAGTAGACAATCACCGGCAATTCTTTCCTCACAACAATAATATATGGATTGGATGTATTTGTTGATACCTACATTTTAGTCGACAGACAAATCGAGTGTACATTTATGTAGAAATGAAAATAATAAATAATGAGTAAAAAGAACAAAGGCTCAATTCGGTCTTGGTCCGATTTGTGCAGCCCACGAGAGGAGCCTTGAGCCCAAATTGCGGCCCAGATCCACCAAATCCATCAATTTCTACTCATTGAAGTGTCCATCGGGCGGCCCGATTCACGTAGCCCGGTTTTGATTTGTTCCAACACTGCCCCAGGCCCATCGAATATATAAAATCAATTTAATCTTCAGCCGAAACTCAATTTGGTCCAGGGCCCAAGCCCGTGAGAGAAACCGATGGCCGAGTGTTCGTGAAAATGCTTGAATGAAATTACATACACAACTAAAAAGCACCTTCCTGAACCTGAACCTGCTCAATCCATGATGTAAATGTCGATTTCATCCATTTCTATCTCTGGTCTCAGTGGTTTAGACTATGGCCGAAACCTTCAAATGCTACGCCTCTCTTGTTTTTATTTGATATTATGTGTATATTTAGTCTTCTATCCTAACTGATTTTGTTACCTTCTTCACCGTATATATATCAATGTATAAAGCCTGAATCTCTGTCATAGAGTAATGTTGTCTAACCAAATGATTTTTTGAGTATTTTTTTTCTATATTTTAATTTGTGATTGTTGTTTGCATCTCAAATAATAATAATAATAATAATAATAAATAAAAAACTGAGAAGAGTAGTTACCTAGAGGGTCACTCAACACTCAACATACAAGTTTCTTGTGTACTATGCTACGTGCTTATTTGTGGTGATCGGGGAGCTCTCCGGCGAGAAAAATTGGAGAACTAGAGTTCTCAGGTCACTAAAAAAAATCCATGGAAAGCAGAGTGCACATGCTGTCTATGTGTTGATGGGTTGAAGATAATGAATGTGATGGCTCTCTTTGAATCGCCCAAATAAAATGGTGCAGCTTTGATTAGATTGTGCTTGGATTCTGGGCAAGGGCTCGCGGGCCCTCGCTTTTGTCGGCAAGGGCGTTGTGGCCCTCGTTGCTCTCACCCAGGGCCAACGAGGGTCAGCCGGCTACCCTTGCCAATCCTCTCTTCAAAACCCCTAAAAAAAACAAAGAAAAAAAAAAGAAATTCGAAAAATTATTAAAATATCACCAAAATATTATTAAAAATGTGTCGTTTATGTCAGCAATTTCTGGTCAAAATTGACAAGGTTGACTCAATTAGCAAAAAATGCAAATGTTTAATATTTAATTGGCAAAATTGAAAATGTTTAGGATTAAATTGGCAAAAATGTAATAGGTTTAGGAATTTTTGGACAATTTTCCCGTCTTTAATCTATTATGAGAATAACAATATGTTCTTAACAACAAAAAAGAGAAATAAAAAATAATTATAAGTTGTTGTAGGGTCCATAAAAAACCAAATAATGAAAAGTTTAGGGACTACATTGAAAAAATTAAAAGTTCAAGGACTGCATTGCATATTTGACTAAAATTCAGGGACCGCATTAAACAAATTAAAAATTCAAGGACAAATTATATATTGGGCCAAAGTTCAGAAATTGTGTTTCGTTATCCCCAATTTTATCTATAAGGAAATTGAATAGAAACAAATCAGAAAAAATTTCTACATAATCGACTTGCGGGTGCTCTATTTGATGTGTTATCTCGTTACTTATATGTAGAAGCACAATATAAGAAACTCGAAGGGAAACCTGGGACAATTAAGAATCACCGCGATGAATGATTTAGGGTCGAGTTTCACTTAGGAAGCACCACCTCCCACAACAACCGTCACAACAACCGTACATTGTGGGATATGCATGGACGATGTTCCGTCGATCTTGTTGGAAGATATGATTCACCAAATCTCATCATATTGTAATTGATTGTAATCATTGTCTATTTTAGGACTAGAAGAATAGGAAAATATCTAGTTTCCTTTTATTGATTCATCTCTTGTAATTAAATACACGAATTGTGTTACATTGAATATACAAGACACAGAAATTCTCCCTCAGTTTCTCACTTCCTTACATGGTATCAGAGCGTTCCGAGGATCTGGTCTCTCTGTTTTTTCCTTTTTATGTCGGGGGGCTCTACCATACCTTGAATCATGATGGATCCCGTTTTTTCCTTACAATCGTGGATGACTTCTCCCGTGCCACATGGATATTCCTCATGCAGTCCAAGAATCAGGTTCTTTCACATCTGAAAACTTATCTGTCCTTGTCAAAAACTCAATTCGGGAAAATAATCCGTCGGATTAGAACTGACAATGGTAGAGAATTCTTTATCCGGGTTTCTTTCCGTATCAATTCCCTGCTGCCAGTGGTCGGCCGGAACCCGGCGACCCACTTTATACAACAAATGCCGAAGGATCTGAACTAAAAATCATCAGCCAACAGTTAACAGGAGTCGACAATTACTCAACCTGGTCGCGCGAGTTCCGGCGCGCACTGATCACAAAGGGAAAAGAAGTTTTCATAGACGGAACTTTCCCTATTCCAGCCGACGAAAGATCGGCGCGCCTTTGGAAGAGATGCAGCCAATTAGTCAGAACATGGATTGGAAACTGCATCTCGACCGAAGTCGCGGCCGGGCTTCCGCCGACGGAAGACCCACAAAAATTATGGGAAAGCATAAGGGAGATGTACGGAAAGCTCGACCAAGTTAAAATTTTTTATCTCACACAGCAGATATCAAATCCGAAGCGGGAAACTCAACGGTGGCCGGAGTTTACAATAAACTCTCGGCACTATGGAACGAATTGGAGGCCGTCGAAGAGAAATACGACGCCCGAGCGGATACAACGAAGATGCGAAACATAAGGGAGAGGGAGAAGGCGACGAGGTTCCTCCTCATTCTCAACGAAGCTTACCGGACGTTTCGCTCCCAAATCCTTACCATGGACCCGATGCCGAGCCTCGGTCGGATTTACCAACTCGCCGTTCGGGAGGAAAATCAACAACGAACGGCGGATCATGGAAGGGGAGGAGAAGGAATCGTTTTGGCAGCAAGGGGCCATCCCCGGTTTCCACAGAAGAACTTCGCGAGAGGAAGAGAGATGGGGACGGATCTAGGGTTCCTCGGCGAGAACCCTAGAGATATCCGAAGATTCACGAACGGCCCCGGATCGTAATAGTCAATCGGACGGCTCGCATCGATCTTGGGCGCGAGCGAATCCAACGGCCGCGAGGATCTCGCCGGTGGATCGGACGGCTCGCGCTTCAATGGGCCGACGGCGGCCGCGCGGTCCTTTTCTCGGGGGAACAGATGGGCCCAATTCGCGCGGTCTTTTTTTCGGAGGATCGGATGGGCCCAATTTATTCGGCCCAACCTCGGCGCAAGTTTTCCAGCCCATGAACAAGTCTCCCTCAGCTGCAAAAATTGGTGGGCCCAGAGGAAAAGGTAAATTATATTGTGATTATTGCAAGAGGCCACACCATACCATAGAAAACTGCTGGAAATTACATGGGAAACCAGGAGAAAAAGAAAAGGGGAAATTTTCCTCGCTTTTTTCGGTATCGTCAACAAATGGGAAAATCAATCACCCATGATCAATATCGGAACTTATGGAGGCATTAAAGAAATTGGATGCTTCTGATAAAACTGGGAGCTTTACAGGTACATCATATTGTCTGATGAATGCAATTTCTCAGAATGCATGGATTATCGATTCGGGTGCTAGTGATCACATAGTCTGCCATAAATCTTTTTTCGTGAGGTTAAAAGGTTGTCTTGTCCCATATCGGTGCAACTCCCAAATGGAAACACTACTCAAGTAGTCATGTCGGCACTTTGTGAATCTTAGCTCACTCATTACTCTTCAAAATGTGCTATATGTTCCCGATTTCCATTTCAACCTCGATATCGCTTTCCCGAGTTTGCGAAGAAAATTCATGCCGCATTCTCGTTTCATCCCGATAAATGTTTATTTCGGGGCCTTTCGACCGGCAAACCGATGGGCTTGGGTAGAGTCATTCAAGGGCTGTATTTTTGGGAAAGTTGCTCTCAATATTTACCTTCGTTGAGTTCAATAAGTCATTGTGTAATGTTGCTACCAATGATATGAATTTTCTTAATCATAAAAGATTGGGCCACAAAGCATTTTTTCCTTGTCCTCGGTGCCCTATCTGCCCAATGGCAAAACAAACTCGCGCTCCTTTCCCTCATAGCACTTCTCGAGCAGATGACATTTTTTCCTTAATACATGTTGATGTTTGGGGGCCCTACCATACCTTGAATCATGATGGATCCCGTTTTTTCCTTACAATCGTGGATGACTTCTCCCGTGCCACATGGATATTCCTCATGCAGTCCAAGAATCAGGTTCTTTCACATCTGAAAACTTATCTGTCCTTGTCAAAAACTCAATTCGGGAAAATAATCCGTCGGATTAGAACTGACAATGGTAGAGAATTCTTTAATAATGAGTGTGCCTCTTTTTTCTCCCTGAATGGAATATTGCATGAGAGTTCATGTACTTATACACCACAACAAAATGGTGTGGTAGAAAGAAAGCATCGTCACCTTTTAGAAGTTGCTCGGGCTCTTAAATTTCAAGCATCTGTTCCTGAAAAATTTTGGGGGGATTGTGTGGTCACGGCGGCATATCTGATCAATCGAATGCCATCTCGTATTCGAAAGGAAAGACACCTTTTGAGCTGTTATATAGAAAGAAGCCGGACTTGAGTCATCTTAGAGTTTTTGGATGCCTATGTTATGCAACTACAGTGGGACATAAGGATAAGATGGCTCCTCGTGCTCATCAATGCATCTTTATGGGTTATGCAGCCTTAAAGAAGGGATATCGTATTTATATGCCATCCACAGAGACTTCATTATTAGCAGGGATGTGGTCTTCCATGAGAATATTTTTCCATTCAATACCATAATTCCTTCTCCTGAAGAAACCAAGACAGCTCAGAAAGGATTTTTAGAAGATGATTTGCCCTCTGAAGGGACTCTTATTATTACTTCTCCTCCAAGATCCAGTGAAATAATTCCTTCAACACCGAGTGAGACTTATGGGTCATGCTATAACAGAAGCCCCTGAAGAGTCAACAGAATCATCAGGAAACATCATAGCAGAACCAGTTCAATCACTCGATATCTCAGAAACAAGTCCCAATGCGGAATCACCTTCAATGCAACATGAACGCCGGTGCAACATGAGCCATCCCGACGTCCTAGTCGCATTACTCGCCCACCGACTTGGACCAAAGACTACATATGCGGTTCCTCCAGTCATCGGTACTCGTTATCCTATCTCGTCCTATGTTTCATTGAATAGGCTATCACCGAGAACATTTATCTTTGTATAAGCCGCATTTCTGAAGAACGAGAACCGTCTAGTTATAATGAAGCACAAGATGATTCTCGCTGGCAAAAGGCTATGGCAGCTGAATTAAATGCATTAATGGAAAACCACACCTGGGATATTGTACCTTTGCCTGCTGATCGAAAATCAATTGGGTGTAAATGGGTGTACAAGATTAAATACAAAGCAGATGGTTCAGTTGAACGGTACAAGGCCCGATTGGTGGCCAAAGGGTTTACATAGCGAGAAGGTTTTGACTACCATGAAACCTTCTCGCCAGTGGCGAAGGATGTGACAGTTCGTTCTTTTTATCGATTCTTTTTCCGTGATTGGCCTTTGCATCAGATGGATGTTCATAATGCTTTTCTACATGGTGACCTGGATGAAGAAATCTATATGGATCTCCCACCAGGATTACGGAGACAGGGGGAGTCTAAGGTGTGTCGTCTCCGCAAATCTCTCTATGGACTAAAGCAGGCTTCTCGACAATGGTACGCCAAATTTACCAACGCACTCATGGCTGCTGGTTTCAAACAGTCCAAATATGATTATGCATTATTCACCTGGACAAAAGGTATGTCATCTATTTACTTGATGATTTATGTAGATGACATACTTATCATGGGAAATGATAATTCTGCTATAAAGAGACTTAAAGAGTATCTACATTCCACCTTCCATATTAAAGATTTAGGGCCACCTAAGTTTTTCTTAGGAATTGAGATAGCCCGTTCAGATCAGGGAATCTCTCTTAGTCAGCGGAAATTCGTGATGGAAATTATATCGAAGCGGGGTGTCGAGTCAGACCGGCGATTATTCCTATTGAGCAGAATGCCAAACTGACTTCTGCTGACTATGATGCTGGTATGTCATCTTTCTCTGATGATCCATTGCTAGAGGATCCAAAGTAGGATATCGAGACTTGTAGGAAAGCTTATATATCTTACTATGACCGGACCCGGATATCTCGCTATATGCAAAGACTCTCGCCGGTTTATGCACAAGCCAAAGCAATCTCACATGAGTGCGGCTTTGAAGGTTGTGAAATACTTAAAGACATGTCCAGATTAGGGATTCTTCTTTCCCGAAGATGCAACATGGAAATGACAGCCTATTGCGATTCGGATTATGCCACATGTCCAATGAGCGAGAAGATCCATCACTGGGTTTTGTATCAAGTTTGGGGAGTCATTGCTTTCATGGAAGACAAAGAAGCAATCTCTGTGTCTTTATCTTCAGCTGAAGCCGAGTATCGATCCATGGCCAAGACAGTTTGTGAAATAGTTTGGCTAAGGGGTTTACTCTTAGATCTTGGTACGAAGTTAAAGGACCATCTATGCTCTTTTGTGACAATGATTCAGCACTCAAGCTAGCTGCAAATCCGGTATTACATGAGAGGACGAAGCACATAGAGGTTGATTGCCACTTTACCCGAGAAAAAATCCAAGAAGGAATTGTCGAAACAAGAGGAATCAGAACCTCGGAGCAACCTGCGGACATATTCACTAAACCGTTGTGTCAAAGACAACATGCATATCTTCTAAGCAAGCTTGGCGTCTTGGACATATACAGACCACCAGCTTGAGGGGGAGTGTTGGAAGATATGATTCACCAAATCTCATCATATTGTAATTGATTGTAATCATTGTCTATTTTAGGACTAGAAGAATAGGAAAATATCTAGTTTCCTTTTATTGATTCATCTCTTGTAATTAAATACACGAATTGTGTTACATTGAATATACAAGACACAGAAATTCTCCCTCAGTTTCTCACTTCCTTACAGATCTCAATCTTCAAGACCACGGAGCGGTGCGATCACTCCTTCTGCAGTCACTGCATGTCCTCATACATTGCCGCAAAGATCAAGGACGGAGCGGCGAACGTGCGATGTCCCAAGTCGGATTGCAAGGCGATGCTAGATCCCGTTACCTGCAAACAGCTTGTCTCGAGCGTAGGGTTCGCCCGACGGTCCGAGCTCCCGTGAGAATCGGCCGTTCTAGGGTTCGCGAGGTGTTACTGCCCGAACTTGAGTTGCAGAGAGATGATTATAAACGAGTGCGGAGAGGATGGTTTTTTTTTTTTTTGGGTGGGTGGGGGGGGAGGGGGTTTCAAGTGTCCCGGTTGCAACGGGAGTGGTTGGTTTCGTGACGAGGATATTCATCTTCTGGAACGTCTTGCCGAGAGGCAGCGGTGGAAGCGGTGTCCTCAATGCCACGTTCACGTGGAGTGCAGTGGAGGTCGCAAGAAAATGGGGTGCAGGTAAACTCCTCTGATTAACTTAGGTTTGATGATTCCTTAAATAGTTAATTCTACCAATGTTTCTCCCCACTGTCGCATCTCTTGCTTCGACTTGAATAAATAACAAGGCTTCTTATTCCCTTGAGTCCTAACGTGCTCTTATAGGTTTAGGATAATTTAAATAATCTGTGGAATTTTGATCAACCGCACATTCATTCATCCCTATATACATATATACACACGGGATTCGGCATGCATGAATATGTAAAGGGCCACGTAAAATCTGGCTACTCAGCTGATTTATTTTAGATCCCAGTACTACAAAACGAATAAAAAAGGACCCTCGTTTCGGCTTTTATGCAGATGTAAAACTCAATTTTGCTATGGATGCGGGCGAAAGAGAGGCCCCTCCTCTTCTTGTGCCTGCAGAAAAGAAGTCTGGGAATACAGTGGCATCGCGCTGGGCTTGGCCATACTATTTCTCTCAGTTCTGCTTGGGTCATTCCATTATCTGATATATATCCTTTCGCTGGGCTGAGAAAATATTAAGCTCTAAGATATCTTTTCTTGGAGGGCCGAAGAAGACTATCCATGGTTGTTGACATTAGGTTTTGGAGTTACATTTTGATTATTCAAATTACTAACAGTTGTCAGATTCTATGATGTTCATTTGATGACAATTGACAAGCTAACAATGGGTATTTTGAGGATGGTAGCTCTGTTCTAGAGACCAAAAAAAATGAACTCCTCTCGTTTTTTATTCTCTATCTCAGTGGAGACGAGCAGAAATGAAGAAGGTTGTGCGTCTCTGTATCCGGCTGTGACCATTCCTTTGAAGGTTGGCTCGGATGTGAATGCAATTGTTAGGTTCTTTGTGTTTGATCGAATCTGCGACATGTACTTGGCAAAACAAGGTAACCATCTCCAGATATTTGAGGAAAATGCTCAATGCAACTTTGGTTGGAACTTTTAGAAAATTTACACTTATGCTAAAAAGGGGGCACTAGGAGGTTTCGCACGATGAGTCCAAGTGGGTATTCCAAGATTTGTGCCCCCAGAAATTTTTAAGGATCAATCAAACGGGTACCTAGTTATTGACACTTGCATTTTTGGAGTGGAGGTTTTCGTCATCATGAACTTCGGCATAGGTGAATGTCTAACACTAAGTAAGGGTACATTCTCACGGACACATGAACGGAAGATAGCAAATTTCTCAAGTTTGGCAGAACAATCCTGCTAGTCTAAAATATTTTTTTGCTAGAGATTAGATATCATAACTTAAATTTTTTGCTAGAGATTAGATATCATAACTTAAATTTCTTAAATTTGTTAAGTTTCTATAGGAATGATATCTTTGGCGTTTGCTTATAGATTTGTTTCATACGATCATCAAATAAATGGAGACTTATAAGACACTTCCAATGACTTCACTCGAAGAATAAATGTTGGGCCTCTTGTCTGCACTCGACTTTTGCTAAAATATGTGATTTGAATTCCTTAAAAATGACACTATACTATTTGTGCTTCAAATTGGATTTTGCCTCGTTAAACATTTAATAAACTATAAATAAGTCATATTATGGGCAAACTGCCTTATCAAAAAAAGAAATAAAATATTCTAAATTATACATGCCATAGATAAACAAAATATTGCTTTTCATTGGACTTTTGACGTTTTATTCCTAAAACAAATTTACATGATTTCTTTGTAATCATCCATCATATGTGGCCCTGCTAAGGAAAAAATTATGAATACGTCCGATCCCCAATTTTGAATCGGTAAAATTGCAAAACTTGAAAAGGCTTCATTACAAAATGTCATCTCTTTAACTAAAAGTATCAATTTAATTTTTTTTTGGGATAATTGCTCAAAATTCCTTGTAAAGTTTGAACTTTAACAATGTTTCACGATAGATGGTTAAAAAGTAAAAATTATCTCTCTTAACTTTGATAATTTTGGGCTATGGCATTTTTAGAACACTTCTATAACATGATTAATATAATTTTAAGAGGGGGGCGAACACACTGTCAACGGAGCTAAAACAATGCAATAAAATTATTTTGTTAAGAAAAATGAGGTAATTATTTTTACTTCTCTATTTTTCTGTTTTTTGTTCTCCGAACAAGTTTGGAATAAAAAATCTATTTGATAACGCAATCTGATTTTTCTATTTTTGGAACAAATTTTTATTCCAGAAATAGATTTGAAGAAGAAATCAGAAGTTTTCTCAATTTCTAACCAGAAATCAATTTCTGTTATAGAAATTTTATCATTTACACCTTTAATAATTATGTAAATAAAATAAAATAAAAAATCGGCTAATGCAATTAAAGTTGGAGTTCACGAGGCGGTTTCAAAATTTAAGAAAGACTGTGCAATCACGCCTAAAATCGAGGAAAGAATCCGTAACTTTTCAAAAAGTCAGGATTACGATCCAATGGTGGCAAATGTGGGAGATTTTGAGCGGTCAACTTTCTTGATGATTTTCTCGGAACGAAGCGACTGAATCTTGGGAAACCCTAAAAAAGCAGTCTTTTTTCTTCCATATCTCTCACTCCACCAAAGACCTTCGGAGCCATCAAGCATCATCTGTGCTGTAGCAACAAGAAGAATCACACGATGTCAAAGAGAAAGAAAGAAGCAACGGATTCAAATGCTGCTAAAGTGGGCGACGAACATGATGGTACCGTTTCCCTCCTTGAGTTTCTCCCAGAAACAACAAATGATAATCAACAAGTGGAATTTCCCCCCAAGTAAAACAATATAGTTCATGTGCTGCATGAGTCTTTCTCTTGCTGGTGGTAAAAAGATTGTCGATGTACTAGGATTTTCCAATTGTTACATGAATAACTTGGAGTCTCGGGTATAATTTGCACTAGGGATTAAAGTGAGAACTTGTCGGTTGATCGGTTTCTTCTGGTTTTTTTTTCAATGCAGTATTGTCGACAGAGCTTAGAGATGTTGTGCCAGCACATTTTGTGCTCAAGATTAAGTCTTTCTCTTTGTTCGCGAAGAAAAACATGGAGAAGTATGAATCTGGCGAGTTCGAAGCAGGAGGATATAAATGGTTCGTTTCTGTTCTTTCCGTTCTCCACCTCACGCTCTCACATTCGAAGGCATAAAAGAACTATATACGCTGGTTTAACGTCAGGTGGCCGAAAAACATCGGTCAACTAACTTTTGAAGAGAATGAACATAATATAGAATCCTATGGCTATGCCCCAAGTTTGGGCCTTTCTTTCAGAGGATGGTTTATATACTTTACAGGCATTAATTTTCTGTTACTGCTAAGAGTCTGGTGTTTGGACCCTTTGTAGTTTCGTATATTCATCCAAAGTAAGGTAACTTTTTTTTCTAAGATAAAGAGATCGTTGTGAGATTATATGTCGCTTCAGTAATCAGAAGTTGAAATACTTCAAAGATTCTAAGAATAATTATGGCCAATTGACGACGGGAGACTTTTCGTGTACATTCCATGATCGGGGAGCATCTTGATTCTGCAGGAAACTAATCCTCTATCCCAATGGAGACAAGAGCCGAAACGGAGAAGATCACGTCTCGGTATATCTTGCGGCATCTGGGATGAGTCCTTTTCAACTTGGTTCGGAGATCCACGCGGTCGTCAGGCTCTCCGTGCATGATCAAACCTGCGATAGATACTTCACTGTACAAGGTAAAAGCTCTGTAACAGCAGCCCGAAAAGCAAAGATATTGTCACCTTCTGAACACTAATAAGGAATTGACGGAACTTGGCTTGTGAAATGAAGGAAGAGTCGCGAGGTTTCACGCGTTGAAAACCGAATGGGGAGTTCCGAGATACATGCCTCTGAAAACTTTCACCAACCCATCGAATGGGTACCTCGTGAATGACACCTGTGTCTTCGGAGTGGAGGTTTTCGTCATCAAGAGCTCAGGAGTTGGCGAATGTTTGATGCTGAAAGAGAGCACATCATACACTCACATATGGAGGATATCGAGGCTGTCGAGCCTGGAGGATGAATCTTTCTCTGATGTGTTCACTGCTGGAGACCACAAATGGTAACTTCAAATTACATTGCCAAACTTATGTAATCTTTTTCTTTCTTTTTTCTTTTTTCTTTTTTTTTCTTCCTTTTGGTCAGCGACCTCACCTAGCCAAGGCGAGGCACGGCCGGTGCGAGGTTGGCCTCGCCTTGGCTGGGCGAGCTCGAGCTCGCTGGAGGCTGGCGACACTCCGGCATGGTCGCCGGCCCTCGAAGGCCAGTTGCCGGCTATGGCTGATGCCGGCGACCGACCAAAGAAAAAAGAAGAAGAAAAGAAAGAGGAAAAAAATAGGAGAGAGAAAATTTGTTTCTCGAAAGTGTTTCGAGAACAAAAGAAGTTTTTCTTGTTTCTTGTTTCTATTCCAAATTTGTTCCCAGGAAAAAAAAAATAGATTTGGAACAAAAACGTAAACAAATGCGTTTCTGTTTTTTTTTTCCCCGAAAAAAAAAATTGTGTTCATAAATACACACGAGGAACACAAACAAAGAGGGCTAAATTGCACCCGTTAATGAGTAGAGAATTTGGTTTGTTGATGTAGTCCGTATAATTAGAAACCGTTGAAATCTCTTAATGTTTCCAGACTGTAATTTTCTGCACTCTTGCTCATGTCCTTGCCATTTTGCAGGTTGTACTGCTATATGGTTTAGTAGCTCCGCCCCGAACTGGGGTTGGCCTACTTTCATGCCGCTGAAAACGGTTGGGACATGCCTGATGGAAGATTCATGTGTCATTCAAGCACAAGTCATGGTGCTTGGCACAGTTAACAAATTGCCATGACAAAAATGCCATGCACTGGATGTGATGATAATCAAATGATCCTTGTTAGTTCTTTCCTCGTGACATAAATTACATGGATTGAATGTGCTCATTGTTGATGCTCAATTTTAGTTAGGCAAAGATAGGGCGTACATTTATGTAGAAATAAATAAATGAACAAAGAGTAAAAAGAACAAAGGCTCAATTCGGTCTTGGTCCGATTTGCGCAGCCCACAAGAACACCCTTTAACCCAACTCATATCATATTATTTTACCAAACTGTTCTATTATCGCATTAGATTGACGTGTGGTTTTCATTTTAGCTCATGGGATCATGTCCCGGGCTTATAACAAGTCATGTTCTATTATCGCATTAGATTGACGTGTGGTTTTCATTTTAGCTCATGGGATCATGTCCTGGGCTTATAACAAGTCATGTGATATACTTTACCTGACTTGTATAGGGTTTACTTTTTAAAATTCACTCTTATCTTTCATTATCTCTCCTATGTGTTGTTTTGAATTCCTCATATGGCATTCATGTTTTGAATTTTCAATTTTGTTCAACAACTAGGATGCACTTTAGGAGTGACTTAAATTGAAATCCATGCATGAACACTTAGTAAAAAGAACCTTAGGATTTTACATTTCGATAGAATCACATGAACCACTTTATAGATAAACAAATTTAGTTTAGGTACTAAAAGAGCACTAATTAATTGATTCGTGTAATCAAGTCTCTAAATTTAGGAGCTCTAGTTCATAAGAAGTAGAGTGTATTTTCACGTTATGTTTGGCTTCTGACCAACCCAATAGGTAGTTGTGAGTCCCTTATAGAATAGAATCCTGTCTTTAGATCAGTCGAATTTGAATTTCTTAACATCGCACGCGGTAAGGGTCTGGAGAAACTCATGCTGAATGAAATTGCAAACCTTGAGTGGAGGAGATGCTAGTTCATGCTCAATAATTCGCTAAAGTCGCTTCTCCAAATCCTAGTTTGGGAGGGTCGCAATAGTGTTCTTATAGTAAGTCCTTTTGGTGGAAAAACACTGAATCCAAGGCTGGAATTCATTGGAAAAGTTGGAATGTGCTAAAGATGAGGAAGGATCAGGGAGGAATGGATTTTAGAGATCTAATCACATTCAATAAAGCAATGCTAGGAAAACAAGCTTGGCGATTGATAGAAAACCCTTCATCTTTATGGAGTAAACTATTCAAGGGACTCTATTTCTCTTCTACAGATTTCTATCATGCCAAGATAGGCCATCGATCATCATTGGGATGGAAACGTCTACTAAGTGGTAGAGATGCTATTTCAGGCTCAACACTATGGGCAGTAGGTAACGGTGCAAGACACAATCCCTAGCCCAGCTAATCAAGATGACCCCTTGATGGTAGCCAAGCTCATAGACACGAACAGTTCAACATGGAAGGAAGAAAGCCTTCAAAACTTGTTCAAAGACAAAATTGTAAGTGAAATTTTGGCCATCCCCTTACCATCAGACAGAAGGGCAAATAAATGCATTTGGATGGCGACTAAATTAGGCAATTATTCAGTAAGAAGTGGGTATAATCAACTCAAAAGTTTAGAAGACCACTCGGCCCACACATCACCCTCATCTTCATATCAAAAACCCAAAGAACTGTGGAGCAAAATATGGAGTCTACGCACCCTCCCCAAAGTTGAAGTGTTTATGTGGAATTTATGTCAAAATGCCCTTCCTACTAAAGAGAATCTAGCCAAAAGAAGAGTCTTACCCGAGCCATGGTGTCCCCTATGCAAAGCATCCCCCGAATTAGCAGAACATTTGTTCTTACTCTGCCCCTAGACCCATGAAATATGGTCAAATCACCTCCTCTAGATTCAAATAAAAAGTACATAATTAAGAAGCATAGATCGCTAGTTTATGGAAAAAGCCACCTGTCTCAAGCTCCCCAACCCAAAATAGTTGCCGAAGCCCTCTGGCTCATTTGGAAACAGAGGAACGCAGCAGTTTTCTGAGCAAGGAAGCCAAATCTACAGGGTGTAGTGGTTGATCTGCTCACATCACAGCAAAAATCAATAGATCAAACTCCATCTCAGCAGCAAAATACTGATCAAACTCCATCACAGCAGCAAAATACCGGGAGAAATAATGCAGAACCTGCAAGATGGAGACCGCCAGACCTAGGATGACTAACGACGGATCTGTAGCAAGGGTGTGCAGGGACGAGAATGGCATGCTGCTCGACGGTTTTGCTTGCTCAGTTAAAGCGCAATCCCCCTTGCATGTCGAAACCCTAGCTGTTTGTGAAGGTCTGGAAATGGGAGCGAAGTGGAGGAAGAAAGAAGGGTCACGTGAGGTAGCTGTTGCGTCTGACTGCTCCACAGCAGTTCAGATGATTTTGGGGATAGATCCTCCCCCATGGGAAGTCAACTACATAGTCCAGATGGGCCGGGCTGCGCTCGTTTCTAATCCAAATTTAAAATTAACCCATGAGCCGAGAGAGTTAAATAAAACCACGGATTGGGTTGCAAAAGCCCATCTCCGCCAACCTCTACCTCGGAATTGGGTCTCTTGTCCCCCTCAACCTCTTTTGGATGTTCTTTGTTCTGAAGCCCATTTGGGTTGTTCCTCTAATTTTACTACTTGAAATGGAATGAGGAATCTTTCAATTGAAATAAATAAATAAAAACTATGCCTCTAGCTAGGTTCTTGCAGACATTGTCATAAATATTGTCGATACTTCTTATTGAACAAGTTACAATAATTAGCATTTTCGGCATGAGTCTCCATATGGCAGAGATGAAAGTGCATTTTCGAATTTCTCTTGATGTTAAATACAAAGTACAATTAATTAGATTGCATATGACAAATTATAAAAATGGTCTTGGTAACGAGTGCCTTTTGGACACTGATTAACCATAACTACTAATGAAATATTTTCACTTTTAATGCAGTGACCGTGTTTAAAGCAGGAAAGATTGTGCTTTGGTAATTAATTTTTTTTATATATTTGGATGTTTGATAAAAGTCCATAGGGCAATGATATCTCATTAAGAATAGCAAATATACAAAATATTGAGACTTCTTAAGGTCATCATGCAATATATATATATATAAACCAAAAAAGAAACACATAAAGTTTACATTTGTACTGTAATTTTCATTTTATTTATCCGGTCAAGATTGAAATTGGAGGGCTAGTGGGGGTTATTGCATTTTCGCCTAAGCACAGGGAAAGAAAAGGAATTTGGATCGTCTTAATTTGATCACTACATTTCTTTCCCAAAAAACGAAGCGACCGAATCTTGGAAAAAGAAGAAGAAGAAGCCTCTTTAGATATTCCTTCTTCCAATTAATAGGAAACACCCCTGACCAGAAACCATCAAGAATCATTATAATTTGAAGTCCAGAAACAGAAGAAAAGAGAAATATTAAAACAATAAAATAGATTTCTTTATTAAGTTAATATTACGAAAAATCCCAAATTTATAATAAATTTATTCCAAATTAATTTTATGACAATCAAAAAATTCCAAACTAGTACATCTTTTAGAATTTATCATAAATTAATTTTTTTGATCTAAAAAAACTCCAAATTGATACATTTGTGATAATTTTATTATTTCCTTAATCTCCTTTAAATTGGATTAATATAACGAAAAATCACAAAATGATTTTAAACTGGTGCCTTGACCAGTTGTAACGTATCATTTAAGTTAGTAATTTGTCGATGAAATTTAACGGAAATGAATGGAAGGGTAAATTTTTCGCATGTATAGGATCATTGGTGGCCAAGATTGGACTAAGTGTACTAATTTGGGGTTTTTTTTTTATGATAATCACCCATTATTTTTTCGAAAACAGTGAAATGGAACCAAGCTGATGATGGCACGTGGGTTCGCATTTAGTTTTTATAAATATATAATACATGCTATATAAATCGAGAATCAGCACAGAGAAAAGAAGGGAACTTTGAATATGAATCGATTCGAACTACAGTCTCGATTCTCTACCTCTCTGCTTCCTCAATAAGGATTTCCTCGGAACGGAGCGACTGAATCTTGGAAAACCCAAAAAAAAAAAAGCAGTCTTTTTTCTTCCATGTCTCTCACTCCACAAAAGACCAAGCATCATCGGTACTGCAGCTGCTTGAAGAATCATACGATGCTAAAGAGAAAGAGAGAAGCAAAGGATACAAATGTTGCTGAAGTGGGCAACGAACATGAAGGTACCTTTTCCCTCTTTGAGTTCCTCCCAAAAACAAGAAATGAAAATGAACTCGTGGAATTTTATGGCGTGACGATGCGTCTATTGATTTTCTTCAGTTGATCTCTTTTTCCCTTTCGGGGGTTGTTGTTGTTGTTTCCCCATTGGTGATTTTTGGGGGGTTTTAACTGAGCAGAGATAACTACGGAGACTAGAAAGATCCTGCCGGCGCATTATGTGTTCAAGATCGATTCTTTCTCTTTATTATCGAAGAACGACACCACCATGTATGAGACAAACGAGATCGAAGTTGGTGACCAGAAGTGGTATATCTACAATCTCTTTGTGCATGCACAAATTTTTGGGTTACTCCCTGCTCGCTGTCTTCCAGGTTTTATTGTTTTTTGACGTCGACGGTGAAGATTATGATGTATATATCGTCATAAAAAAGGCTTAAGGGTGTCTTTTAGGTTGTATTGTTCTTTATGACTAAATCAACATTTCAGGAGGCTCAGATGAATCTCGTGTACGTACAGACTATGGCCGAAACCTTCAAATGCTATGCCTCTCTTGTTTTTATCTGATATTATGTGTATATTTAATCTATTATGAGGATAACAATATGTTCTAAACAACAACAAAAAAAAAAGAAATAAAAAAACAATAATTATAAATTGTTGTAGTGTCCATAAAAAACCAAATAAAAAGTTTAGGAACTACATTGAAAAAATTAAAAGTTCAAGGAGCTCATTGCATATTAAACTAAAGTTCAGGGATCATATTGAATAAATTAAAAATTCATGAACAAATTATATATTGGGCCAAAGTTTAGGGACTATTTGTTTCGTTATCCCTAATTTTATCTATAAGGAAATTGAATAGAAACAAATCAGAATTTTTTTTTAAATAATCGACTTGGGACGCTCTATTTGATGTGTTATCTCCTTATATGTAGTAGCACACAATATAAGAAAATCGAAGGGAAACCTGGGACAATTAAGAATCACCACGACGAATGATTTAGGGTCGAGTTTCACTTTGGAAGCACCACCTCCCACAAGAACCATACATTGTGGGATATGCATGGAAGATGTTCGGTCAATCTCAATCTTCAAGACCACGGAGCGGTGCGATCACTCCTTCTGCAGTCGCTGCATGTCCTCACACATTGCCGCAAAGATCAAGGACGGAGCGGCGAACGTGCGATGTCCCAAGTCGGATTGCAGGACGATGTTGGATCCCATTACCTGCAAACAGCTTGTTTCGAGTGTAGGGTTTGCCCGACGGTCCGACCACGAGTGAGAATCGGCTGTTCTAAGGTTTGCGAGGTATTACTGCCCGAACTTGATTTGCAGAGAGATGATTATAAACGAGTGCGGAGGGGATGGGTTTGGGGGGGTGGGAGTGGTTTCAAGTGTCCCAGTTGCAACGGGAGTGGTTGGTTTCGGGACGAGGATATTCATCTTCTGGAACGTCTTGAGGAGAGGCAGCGGTGGAAGCGGTGTAGTCAATGCCACATTTACGTGGAGTTTGGTGGAGGTTGCAAGGACATTGTGTTCGAGTAAACTTCTCTGATTAACTTAGGTTTTGGTGATTCCTTAACTAGTTAATTCTGCCAATGTTTCTCCCCCGTCGCATCTCTTGCTTCGACTTGAATAAATGACTAGGCTTCTTATTGGTGCTCTTTTAGGTTTCGGTCCGATTGAAGATAATCTGTGGAGTTTTGATCAACCACGAATTCTTTGATCCATATATAAATATATATACACACACATGTGATTCGGCATGTATGAATATGTAAAGCGCCACGTAAAATCTGGCTACTCAGCTGATTTATATTCGATCCCAGTACAACAAAACGACTTAAAAGGGACCCTCGTTTCGGCTTTTATGCAGATATCAAACTCAATTTTGCCATGGATGCGGGCGAAAGAGAGGCCCCTCCTCTTCTTGTGCCTGCAGAAGAAGTCTGGGAGTACAGTGGCATCACGCTGGGCTTGGCCATACTATTTCTCTCAGTTCTGCTTGGGTCATTCCATTATCTGATATATATCCTTTCGCTGGGCTGAGAAAATATTAAGCTCTAAGATATCTTTTCTTGGAGGGCCGAAGAAGACTATCCATGGTTGTTGACATTAGGTTTTGGAGTTACATTTTGATTATTCAAATTACTAACAGATGTCAGATTCTATGATGTTCATTTGATGACAATTGACAAGCTAAGAAAGGGTATTTTGAGGATTGTAGCTCCGTTCTAGAGACCAAAAAAAATGAACTTCTCTCGTTTTTTATTCTCTATCTCAGTGGAGACGAGCAGAAATGAAGAAGGTTGTGCGTCTCTGTATCCGGCTGTGACCATTCCTTTCAAGGTTGGCTCGGATGTGAATGCAATTGTTAGGTTCTTTGTGTTTGATCGAATCTGCGACATGTACTTGGCAAAACAAGGTAACCATTTTCAGATATTTGAAGAAAATGCTCAATGCAACTTTGGTTGGAACTTTTAGAAAATTTACACTTATGCTAAAAAGGGGGCACTAGGAGGTTGCGCACGATGAGTCCAAGTGGGTATTCCAAGATTTGTGCCCCCAGAAATTTTTAAGGATCAATCAAACGGGTACCTTGTTATTGACACTTGCATTTTTGGAGTGGAGGTTTTCGTCATCATGAACTTCGGCATAGGTGAATGTCTAACACTAAGTAAGGGTACATTCTCACGGACACATGAACGGAAGATAGCAAATTTCTCAAGTTTGGCAGAACAATCCTGCTAGTCTAAAATATTTTTTTGCTAGAGATTAGATATCATAACTTAAATTTTTTGCTAGAGATTAGATATCATAACTTAAATTTCTTAAATTTGTTAAGTTTCTATAGGAATGATATCTTTGGTGTTTGCTTATAGATTTGTTTCATACGAGACCAAGATGTTCCAAAAGAATCGCAGTCCATATCAATAAAAATCAAAAGACATGTGCCACATTTAATAGAACGATAACATTGCAACGAATTTAAAAAAACCAAAAAGAAGAATAAGAAGAAGGTAACGGATTGAATTGATGATCGAGCCAAAGGTTACAACAGGCGGTGTGGTCGATCATCAAATAAATGGAGACTTATAAGACACTTCCAATGACTTCACTCGAAGAATAAATGTTGGGTCCGGGGCCTCTTGTCTGCACTCGACTTATGCTAAAATATGTGATTTGAATTCCTTAAAAATGACACTATACTATTTGTGCTTCAAATTGGATTTTGCCCCGTTAAAGATTTAATAAACTATAAATAAGTCATATTATGGGCAAACTGCCTTATCAAAAAAAGAAATAAAATATTCTAAATTATACATGCCATAGATAAACAAAATATTGCTTTTCATTGGACTTTTGACGTTTTATTCCTAAAACAAATTTACATGATTTCTTTGTAATCATCCATCATATGTGGCCCCGCTAAGGAAAAAATTATGAATACGTCCGATCCCCAATTTTGAATCAGTAAAATTGCAAAACTTGAAAAGGCTTCATTACAAAATGTCATCTCTTTAACTAAAAGTATCAATTTAATTTTTTTTGGGATAATCGCTCAAAATTCCTTGTAAAGTTTGAACTTTAACAATGTTTCACGATAGATGGTTAAAAAGTAAAAATTATCTCTCTTAACTTTGATAATTTTGGGCTATGGCACTTTTGAGAACACTTCTATAACATGATTAATATAATTTTAAGAGAGAGGGGGAGGGGGGGGCGAACACACTGTCAACAGAGCTAAAACAATGCAATAAAATTATTTTGTTAAGAAAAATGAGGTAATTATTTTTACTTCTCTATTTTTCTGTTTCTTTGTTCTCCAGAACAAGTTTGGAATAGAAATCTATTTGATAACGCAATCTGATTTTTCTATTTTTGGAACAAATTTTTATTCCAAAAATAGATTTGAAGAAGAAATCAGAAGTTTTCTCAATTTCTGTTATAGAAATTTTATCATTTACACCTTTAATAATTATGTAAATAAAATAAAATAAAAAATCAGCTAATGCAATTAAAGTTGGAGTTCACGAGGCGGTTTCAAAATTTAAGAAAGACTGTGCAATCACGCCTAAAATCGAGGAAAGAATCCGTAACTTTTCAAAAAGTCAGGATTACGATCCAATGGTGGCAAATGTGGGAGATTTTGAGCGGTCAACTTTCTTGATGATTTTCTCGGAACGAAGCGACTGAATCTTGGGAAACCCTAAAAAAGCAGTCTTTTTCTTCCATATCTCTCACTCCACCAAAGACCTTCGGAGCCATCAAGCATCATCTGTGCTGTAGCAACAAGAAGAATCACACGATGTCAAAGAGAAAGAAAGAAGCAACGGATTCAAATGCTGCTAAAGTGGGCGACGAACATGATGGTACCGTTTCCCTCCTTGAGTTTCTCCCAGAAACAACGAATGATAATAAACAAGTGGAATTTTGCCCCAAGTAAAACAATATAGTTCATGTGCTGCATGAGTCTCTCTCTTGCTGGTGGTAAAAAGATTGTCGATGTACTAGGATTTTCCAATAGTTACATGAATAACTTGGAGTCTCGGGTATAATTTGCACTCGGGATTAAAGTAAGAACTTGTCGATTGATTGGTTTCTTTTCTGTTTTTGTTTTTTTTTTTCAATGCAGTATTGTCGACAGAGCTTAGAGATGTTGTGCCAGCACATTATGTGCTCAAGATTATGTCTTTCTCTTTGTTCGCGAAGAAAAACATGGAGAAGTATGAATCTGGCGAGTTCGAAGCAGGAGGATATAAATGGTTCGTTTCTGTTCTTTCCGTTCTCCACCTCACGCTCTCACATTCGAAGGCATAAAAGAACTATATACGCTGGTTTAACGTCAGCTGGCCGAAAAACATCGGTCAATTAACTTTTGAAGAGAATGAACATAATATAGAATCCTATGGCTATGCCCCAAGTTTGGGCCTTTCTTTCAGAGGATGGTTTATATACTTTACGGGCATTAATTTCTGTTACTGCTAAGAGTCTGATGTTTGGACCCTTTGTAGTTTCGTATATTCATCCAAAGTAAGGTAAATTTTTTTTTCTAAGATAAAGAGATCGTTGTGAGATTATATGTCGCTTCAGTAATCAGAAGTTGAAATACTTCAAAGATTCTAAGAATAAGTATGGCCAATTGACGACGGGAGACTTTTCGTGTACATTCCATGATCGGGGAGCATCTTGATCCTGCAGGAAACTAATCCTCTATCCCAACGGAGACAAGAGCCGAAACGGAGAAGATCACGTCTCGGTATATATGGCAGTATCTGGGATGAGTCCTTTTCAACTTGGTTGGGAGATCCACGCGGTTGTCAGGCTTTCCGTGTATGATCAAACCTGCGATAGATACTTCACTGTACAAGGTAAAATATCTGTAACAGCAGCCCGAAAGGCAAAGATATTGTCACCTTCTGAACACTAATAAGGAATTGACGGAACTCGGCTTGTGAAATGTAGGGAGAGTCGCAAGGTTTCACGCGTTGAAAACCGAATGGGGAGTTCCGAGATACATGCCTCTGAAAACTTTCACCAACCCATCGAATGGGTACCTCGTGGATGACACCTGTGTCTTCGGAGTGGAGGTTTTCGTCATCAAGAGTTCAGGAGTTGGCGAATGTTTGATTCTGAAAGAGAGCTCAACATACACTCACGAATGGAGGATATCGAGGCTGTCGAGCTTGGGGGATGAATCTTTCTCTGATGTGTTCACTGCTGGAGACCACAAATGGTAACTTCAAATTACAAACTTCCTTTCAATGACAACTCTTGCTCTTGCTCATATTTACTTTTTTCCTTTCTATTGCTACTACTTTTTCATTTTCTTCCCCAGGAAGGTGTGGCTGTTCCCGAGGGGTAATTTGGCTAACAGAGGCCAAAGCCTTTCGATGTTTCTCGTTCTAGTTGATGCGCACAATCTGGCCTCTGGGCAGAAAGAGAACGTCAGATTCATCTTTCGATTAAAAGACCAAAACAACATTGTACGTCAGCAAGGTAAGTCTTTGTTCTCAGGAGTGGGATGAGCGGTCCACTTCAAGGCCATTGTAATTAGTAGCGAAAACAGAAAGTCCAGTGTGATTCACAATGTCAACTGCACGATGAGCTTTGCTCTCGCCACAGCACACCACTAAATAAATTGCACCCGTTAATGAGTTGAGAATTTGGTTTGTTCATGTAGTCCGTATAATTAGAAACCGCTGAAATCACTTAATGTTTCCAGACTGTAATTTTCTGCACTCTTGCTCTTGTCCTTGCCATTTTGCAGCTTGTGCTACTGTATGGTTGAGTAGCTCCGCCACGAACTGGGGTTGGCCTACTTTCATGCCGCTGACAACGGTTGGGAAATGCTTGATGGATGATTCATGTGTCATTGAAGCCGAAGTCACGGTGCTCGGAACAGTTAGCAAATTGCTATGACAGAAATGTCATGTACTGGATGTGTTCGCAATCAAACAATCATCGTTAGTTCTTTTCTCATGACATATAATATATGGATTGGATGTGCTCGTTGTTGATGCTAAATTTAGTTGACAAAACTAGGGTGTACATTTATGTAGAGATAAATAAATGAATAAAGAGTAAAAAGAACAAAGGCTCAATTCGGTCTTGGTCCAATTTGTGCAGCCCACAAGAACACCCTTTAACCCAACTCATATCATATTATTTTACCACACTGTTCTATTATTGCATTAGATTGACGTGTGGTTTTCATTTTAGCTAATGGGATCATGTCTCGGGCTTATAACAAGTCATGTAAGATATTTTATCTGACTTGTATAGAGTTTACTTTTTAAAATCCACTCTTATCTTTCATTATCTCTCTATGTGTTGTTTTGAATTCCTCATATGGCATTGATGTTTTGAATTTTCAGTTTTGTTCAACAATTAGGATACACTTTAGGAGTGACTTAAATTGAATATCCATGCATGAACACTTGGTGAAAAGAACCTTACGATTTTACATTTCGATGGAATCACATGAATCACTTTTTAGATAAACAAATTTAGTTTAGGTATTGAAAGAGCACTAATTAATTAATTTGTGTAATCAAGTCTCTAAATTTAGGAGCTCTAGTTCATAAGAAGTAGAGCATATTTTCATGGGTCCCTTATAGAATAGAATCCTGTCTTTAGATCAATCGAATTTGAAATTTTTAACATCGTGCGCGGTAAGGGTCTGGAGAGACTCATGCTGAATGAGATCGCAAATCTTGAGTGGAGGTGATGCTAGTTCATGCTCGATAATTCGCTGAAGTCGCTTCTCCAAATCCCACTTTGGGAGGGTCGCGACAATGTTCTTATAGTAAGTCTTTTGCACCAAACGCTACCTCTAGCTAGGTTCTCGCAAACCTTATCATAAATATTGTCGATATTTATTGAACAAGTTGCAATAATTAGCATTTTCTGCATTAGTCGAAAGTGCATTTTCGAATTTCTCTTGATGTTAAATAAAAAATACAATTAGTTAGTTGCATATAACAAATTATAAAAATGGTCTTGGTAACGAGTGCCTCTTGGACATTGATTAACCATAATTAGTAATGAAATGTTTTCACTTTTAATGCAGTGACCGTGCTTAAAGCAGGAAAGATTGTGCTTTGCTAATTAAAATTTTTATATATTTGAATGTTTGATAAAAGTCCATAGGGCAATGATATCTCATTAAGAATAGCAAATATATAAAATATTGTGACTTCTTAAGGTCATGGTGCAAAAACAATATAAACCAAAAAAGAAACACATAAAGTTTACATTTGTACTGTAATTTTCATTTTATTTATCCGGTCAAGATTGAAATTGGAGGGCTAGTGGGGGTTACTGCATTTTCGCCTAAGCACAGGAAAAGAAAAGGAATTTTGATTGTCTTAATTTGATCACTACATTTCTTTCCCAAAAAACAAAGCGACGGAATCTTGGAAAAAGAAGAAGAAGAAGCCTATTTAGATTAAGTAGCATTGACATTGACACGCGATACGACACGATACGACATGCCGATATGTCATTTCTAAAAATATAAAAAAATTCGACACGTTGAGACACGTTATATATATATAATTGATTTGAATCAAATTCATCAATAAATAAATAATTGAAAAAGCCTAGAATAAATATACACTAAAACAATTAATCCGTCATTTATTAATATCATTCATTGTTTCAATTTGATAAATTCAACTCTATTTCAATAATTCATAAAACTTGGAGAAAAAATCCATATTCTGGACTCACATGTTAAATATGTTGAAAGAGGAGAAAAAAAACCTTAAAGAGTAAATTGTGTATCGCGGAAAGTGGGAGTCAGAACAGAAAATAATACTATATTTTTATTCTTTATTTATTATTTTTATTAATGTGTTTTATTTTTTCACACACACACACACACACACACACACACACACACACACACATATATATATTGACCTCTCATTTATTGAATTTTTAAAATTGACTTTGATATTGGAATCACGTGTTGGAAACTTATATATCAGAATTTCAACACTCGAGTGTCGAGAAAGTTGATCGGTTGTCGAATTTTTCGACACGTGTTGACTGAGTGCCGAAGAGTGTTTGTGAGTGTTGAACACATGTCGAAGTGTCCGACATGACACGAAGGCTCTTGGAGAGTGTTGTGCTTCATAGTCTTTAGATATTCCTTCTTCCATTTAATACGAAACACCCATGCTAGAAACCATCAAGAATCATCATAATTTGAAGTCCTAGAAGCTTAAGAAACGAGAAATATTAAAAAAAATAAAATAGATTTTTTTATTGAGTTAATATTATGAAAAATCTCAAATTTATAATAAATTTATTTCAAATTAATTTATGACTATCAAAAAATTCCAAACAAGTACATCTTCGAGAATTTATTATAAATTAATTTTTTAGGTCATAAAAAACTAAAAATTGGTATATTTGTGACAATTTTATCATTTCCTTAATTTTCTTTAAATTGCATTAATATAACGAAAAATCACAAAATGACTTTAAATTAGTACATCGGTAAATTGTTACGTGTCATTTAATTTAGTAATTTGTCGATGAAATTTAATGGAAATTGATGGAATGATAAATTTGTTACATGTATAGGATCATTGGTGGCCAAGTTTGGACTAAGTCATTAGTGTACTAATTCAGGTTTTTTTTAATGGTAATCACCCATTATTTTTTCGAAAATAGTGAAATGGAACCAAGCCGATGATGGCACGTGGGTTCGCATTTAGTTTTTATAAATATATAATACATGCTATATAAATCGAGAATCAGCACAGAGAAAAGAAGGGAACTCGATTCGAACCGCAGTCTCGGTTCTCTACCTCTCTGCTTCCTCAATGATGATTTCCGGAACGGAGCGACTGAATCTTGGGAAAACCAAAAAAAAAAAAAAAAGCAGTCTTTTTTCTTCCATGTCTCTCACTCCACAAAAGACCAAGTATCATCGGTACTGTAGCTACTAGAAGAATCAAACGATGCTAAAGAGAAAGAAAGAAGCAAAGGATTCAAATGTTGCTGAAGTGGGCAACGAACATGAAGGTACCATTTCAATCTTTGAGTTCCTCCCAAAAGCAAGAAATGAAAATGAACTCGTGGAATTTTATGGCGTGACGATGCGTCTATTGATCTTCTTCAGTTGATCTCTTTTTCCCTTTCGGGGGTTGTTGTTGTTGTTTCCCCGTTGGTGATTTTTGGGGGGTTTTAACTGAGCAGAGATAACTACGGAGACTAGAAAGATCCCGCCGGCGCATTATGTGTTCAAAATCAAGTCTTTCTCTTTATTATCGAAGAACGACACCACCATGTATGAGATAAACGAGATCGAAGTTGGTGACCAGAAGTGGTATATCTACAATCTTTGTGCATGCACAAATTTTTGGGTTACTCCATGCTCGCTGTCTTCCAGGTTTTATTGTTTTTTGACGTCGACGGTGAAGATTATGATGTATATATCATCATAAAAAAGGCTTGAGGGTGTCTTTTAGGTTGTATTGTTCTTTATGACTGAATCGACATTTCAGATGACTCAGATAAATCTCGTGTATGTACAGACTATGGCCGAAACCTTCAAATGCTATGCCTCTCTTGTTTTTATCTGATATTATGTGTATATTTAGTCTTCGATCCTGACTAACTTTGTTACCTTCTCAGCCGTGTATATATCGATGTATAAAGCCTGAATCTCTGTCAGAGAGTAATGTTGTCTAACCGAATGAGTTTTTGAGTATTTTTTCTATATTTTAATTTGTGATTGTTGTTTGCATCTAAAGAAAACTAATAATAATTAAAAAACTAAGAAGAGTAGTTACCTAGAGGGTCACTCAACATACATGTTTCTTGTGTACTATGCTACGTGCTTATTTGTGGTGATCGGGGAGCTCTCCGACGAGAAAAATTGGAGAACTAGAGTTCTCAGGTCACTAAAAAAATCCATGGAAAGCAAAGTGCACATGCTGTCTATGTGTTGATGGGTTGAAGATAATGAAAGTGATGGCTCTCTATGAATCGCCCAAACAAAATGGTGCAGCTTTGATTAGATTGTGCTTGGATTCCGGGCAAGGGCTTGCAGGTCCTCGCTTTTGTCAGTCAAGGCGTCGCGGTCGTCGCCCCGAGCAGCGAGGGGTGCAACGCTGTCATCCAAGGCCAGCGAGGGTTAGCTGACTACCCTTGCCAGCCCTCTCTTAAAAATAAAAATAAAAATAAAAAGAAGAAGAAATTCAAAAAATTGTTAAAATATCAGCAAAATATTATTAAAAAGTGCCGTTTATGTCAGCAATTTCGGATCAAAATTGGCAAGATTGACTCAATTGGCAAAAAAATGCAAAGGTTTAAGACTTAATTGGCAAAACTGAAAATGTTTAGGATTAAATTGGCAAAAATGTAATAGGTTTATGAATTTTTGGATAATTTTCCCGTCTTTAATCTATTATGAGGATAACAATATGTTTTGAACAACAAAAAAAAAAGAAATAAAAAATAATAATTATAAATTGTTGTAGTGTCCATAAAAAACCAAATAACAAAAAGTTTAGAGACTACATTGAAAAAATTAAAAGTTCAAGGATTGCATTGCATATTAAACTAAAGTTCAAGGATCATATTGAATAAATTAAAAATTCATGAACAAATTATATATTGGGCCAAAGTTTAGGGACTATTTGTTTCGTTATCCCTAATTTTATCTATAAGGAAATTGAATAGAAATAAATCAGAAATTTTTTAAAATAATCGACTTGCGGATGCTCTATTTGATGTGTTATCTCCTTACTTATACGTAGTAGCACACAATATAAGAAAATCGAAGGGAAACCTGGGACAATTAAGAATCACCACGATGAATGATTTAGGGTCGAGTTTCACTTTGGAAGCACCACCTCCCACAACAACCATACATTGTGGGATATGCATGGAAGATGTTCGGTCGATCTCAATCTTCAAGACCACGGAGCGGTGCGATCACTCCTTCTACAGTCGCTGCATGTCCTCATACATTGCCGCAAAGATCAAGAACGGAGCGGCGAACGTGCGATGTCCCAAGTCGGATTGCAGGACAATGCTGGATCCCATTACCTGCAAACAGCTTGTTTCGAGTGTAGGGTTTGCCCGACGATCCGACCACCAGTGAGAATCGGCTGTTCTAAGGTTTGCGAGGTATTACTGCCCGAACTTGATTTGCAGAGAGATGATTATAAACGAGTGCGGAGGGGATGGGTTTGGGGGGGTGGGAGTGGTTTCAAGTGTCCCAGGCTGCAACGGGAGTGGTTGGTTTCGGGACGAGGATATTCATCTTCCGGAACGTCTTGCGGAGAGGCAGCGGTGGAAGCGGTGTAGTCAATGCCACATTTACGTGGAGTTTGGTGGAGGTTGCAAGGACATTGTGTTCGAGTAAACTTCTCGATTAACTTAGGTTTGGTGATTCCTTAACTAGTTAATTCTGCCAATGTTTCTCCCGTCGCATCTCTTGCTTCGACGAGAATAAATGACTAGGCTTCTTATTCCCTCCAGTCCAAACGTGCTCTTTTAGGTTTCGGTCCGATTGAAGATAATTTGTGGAGTTTTGATCAACCACGAATTCTTTGATCCATATATATATATATATATATATATATATATATATATATATATATATATATATATACACGTGTGATTCGGCATGTATGGATATGTAAAGGGCCACGTAAAATCTGGCTACTCAGCTGATTTATATTCGATCCCAGTACAACAAAGCGACTTAAAAGGGACCCTCGTTTCGGCTTTTATGCAGATGTAAAACTCAATTTTGCCATGGATGCGGGCGAAAGAGAGGCCCCTCCTCTTCTTGTGCCTGCAGAAGAAGTCTGGGAGTACAGTGGCATCACGCTGGGCTTGGCCATACTATTTCTCTTGTTGACGCCTCAAATTTTAATTAAGTTTGTTTTATCTTATTAATTAAGTTTTTATTTTATCTTGTCTTTTTTCGAAATAAAAACAGCAAAGCAAAACAAAAGAAAAACAAAAAAAAAACAGCAAGAAAAACAGAAGCCAGCAGCCCATTTTTCTCCCTCTCTTCCCCCCTCCGCATGGGCCTCTACGGCCCACTTTCCTTCTCCTCCAGCCCAGCCCTCTTCGGTCTTCTTCCTCCTTCGTCCGCTCTGCAACACACGCGCAGAGGGCGCAATGCCGGATGAGCGGACGGACGGCGACGCGCGTGAGAAAGGAGGGGCAGCTGGAGGACAGGTGGCGGATGGGACGCCGGTTTGGCCACGGGGGTCCGGTCGGCAAGCCAAAGACCGGCGGCCGAGCCTCTCCGTCGACCGAACCTCCTCGCCTATAAATAGCGGAGCATTTCCGTCGTTGAAGGACACGCCAGAAGATCGCAAGTTCGGAAACTTCCTCCTAAGAGACTTCGGAGGAGGTTGAAGAGCGAGCGAAAGGAAGGCGAGCGTGAAAGAAATCAGGTCGCGAGCTAGGTCGACCTCCCACTGAGAGACTTCGGGGAGGCCGCCGGCGAGCGAGTCCGTGGAGGTCAGATCCGACCGGTGGAGGCTTGGATCTGGCCAGAGAGGAGAGAGCACGAGTGAAAAGGGGGCAGATCTGAGCGTGAGGGGGTTGCTGGAGAGAAGAGAAACCAGAAGAGAGCCATCGCGAGCCGTGCCCGACACCAAGGCCACGCCCGGATCCGAGAGTAAAGGGGCCGCCGTCGCTGTCGCTCGCCTTGTCACCACCACGGCCGCCGTGCCGTGCCCTCGTCGCGAACAGGTAATAGCCGTGCTGGCTCCGTTCGGGTAACTGTCGCTTTGCCCTCCCCTGAGAGCTTAGCAGTCGTCCATCGTCGTTGCCGCCGCTTCTTCCGACGAACCAGCGGCCACCATCGTCGTCATTTCTTTTCCCCCGGAAAGCCTAGCCGCCAATCGCCATGTTGCGGCCGTTGAGTCCTTCGACGATGTCCCGAGAGCCCCTCTTCGGCGCCGCAGATCATCGAGCCCTAGGGCTCCGAGCAACCTACCTGGCGAAAGGGATGCCGGGTCGAAGACAGGTCGGATCCGGGCCACTGTGCAGGTAGGGTTTCGAGCATAGAAGGGGAGGGGCGGAAATCGGGTCGCCGGGTCGTCGGGTCGGGCTTGAAATCCGGCGCCCCAGGGTTTCAGGGTCGCTGGGGTCTTGGGTGGTCGGATCCACGGGTCGGATCTTACCCGTGGGTCTGACCCGGGTCGCATTTTGAAATAAAATAATAGTAATCATGTTTTATAAAAAAAAAAAATAGAAAAGGTATAAAAGTATATTTTATTTTCCAAAAAAATCCGAGTCGGGCCCGCGTCTTTCGGATCGGCGGCCGGGTTGGACCCAACCCACGGATCCAACCCGGGTCGTTTTTATTATTTTATAAAATAATATTTTAAATAAAAAAACAAATATCTTATTTCAAAAAATCAAAAAATGTTTTATTTTCAAAAAATATTTAAAAAATGTTAAAAATGTTTTATTTTCCAAAAAAATCGAGAAAAATCAAAAAATAATTTATTTTCCAAAAATAGTAAAAAAATATTTAATAAATATTTTATTTTCCGAAAAATCAAAAAAATCAAAAATATTTCATATTTTCCAAAAAATGTCAAAAATCCAAAAAATGCCAAAAATTCATGAAAAAGCCCAAAAGACTTGTATTTTCCAAAAAAAATACCAAAAATCCTTTTTGTGTCCAAAAATTAGAAAATGACTCAAAAATGTTTTTCCTCCCAAAATGCATGGAAAATCCCTCGAACATCCAAAAACCTCGGGGTTTAAACAAGATTAGGTACCGAAAGGGTATTAGTGATTAATTAGTGTAATCAAGTCCCCGATCCTAATTTCTCTGGTTGCGCAGGAGTGAGTATTTCTCCCGATACTTCACTTGGGTTTCTAATCAACCCACCCCAAATCGATTAGTGGCGACTCCATTTTAAAAATTGACCTACAGGTTAAAAACTCAGACTATTAAAGTCATGAATTGGCGGACTTGGGAAAGTCCGGGCATAACTAATTTCAGCCGAGCCATTAGCCTCCTTAGGCGCTCATACCCGCGACTGCGGGCGCCGAAAAAAAGAGGTCACGACATCTCTCAGTTCTGCTTGGGTCATTCCATTATCTGATATATAACCTTTCGCTGGGCTGAGAAAATTTTGAGCTCTAAGATATCTTTTCTTGGAGGGCCGAAGAAGACTATCCACGGTTGTTGACATTAGGTTTTGGAGTTACATTTTGATTATTCAAATTACTAACAGTTGTCAGATTCTATGATGTTCATTTGATGACAATTGACAAGCTAAGAAAGGGTATTTTGAGGATTGTAGCTCCGTTCTAGAGACCAAAAAAAATGAACTTCTCTCGTTTTTTATTCTCTATCTCAGTGGAGACGAGCAGAAATGAAGAAGGTTGTGCGTCTCTGTATCCGGCTGTGACCATTCCTTTCAAGGTTGGCTCGGATGTGAATGCAATTGTTAGGTTCTTTGTGTTTGATCGAATCTGCGACATGTACTTGGCAAAACAAGGTAACCATCTCCAGATATCAATTTTGAAGAAAATGCTCAATGCAACTTTGGTTGGAACTTTTAGAAAATTTACACTTACGCTAAAAAGGGAGCACTAGGAGGTTTCGCACGATGAGTCCAAGTGGGTATTCCAAGATTTGTGCCCCCAGAAAATTTTTAAGGATGAGTCGAACGGGTACCTTGTTGTCGACGCTTACATTTTTGGAGTGGAGGTTTTCATCATCAAGAACTTCGGCATAGGTGAATGTCTGACACTAAGTAAGGGTACATTCTCACGGACACGTGAATGGAAGATAGCAAATTTCTCAAGTTTGGTAGAACAATCCTGCTAGTCTAAAATATTTTTTTGCTAGAGATTAGATATCATAACTTAAATTTTTGCTAGAGATTAGATATCATAACTTAAATTTCTTAAATCTATTAAGTTTCTGTAGGAATGATATCTTTGGCGTTTGTTTATAGATTTGTTTCATACGAGACCAAGATGTTCCAAAAGAATCGCGGTCCATATCAATAAAAATCAAAAGACGTGGTGCCACATTTAATAGAAGGATAACATTGCAACGAATTTCAAAAAACCAAAAAGAAGAAAAGGAAGATGGCAACGGATTGAATTGATGATCGAGCCAAAGGTTACAACAAGTGGGGTGGTTCGATCATCAAATAAATGGAGACTTATAAGACACTTCCAATGACTTCACGCGAAGAATAAATGTTGGGTCGTGGGGCCTCTTGTCTGCACTCGACTTTTGCTAAAATATGTGATTTGAATTCCTTAAAAATGACACTATACTATTTGTCCTTCAAATTGGATTTTGCCTCGTTAAATATTTAATAAACTATAAATAAGTCATATTATGGGCAAACTGCCCTATCAAAAAAAGAAATAAAATATTCTAAATTATACATGCCATAGATAAACAAAATATTGCTTTTCATTGGACTTTTGACGTTTTATTCCTAAAACAAATCTACATGATTTCTTTGGAATCATCCATCATATGTGGCCCCGCTAAGGAAAAAATTATGAATACGTCCGATCCCCAATTTTGAATCAGTGAAATTGCAAAACTTGATAAGGCTTCATTATAAAATGTCATCTCTTTGACTAAAAGTACCAATTTAAATATTTTTTTGGATAATCGCTCAAAATTCCTTGTAAAGTTTGAACTTTAACAATGTTTCACGATAGACTGTTAAAAAGTAAAAATTATCTCTCTTAGCTTTGACAATTTTGGGTTATGGCACTTTTCAGGACACTTCTATAACATGATTAATATAATTTTAAGAGAGAAGGAGGGGGGGGGGCGGACACACTGTCAATGGAGCTAAAACAATGCAGCAAAATTATTTTATTAAGAAAAACGAGGTAATTATTTTTAGTTCCCTATTTCTCTGTTTCTTTGTTCCCCAGAACTGTTTTGGAATAGAAATCCGTTTGGTAACGCAATTTGATTGTTCAATTTCTGGAATAGAATCTATTCCAGAAATAGATTTAAAAAAGAAATCAGAAGTCTTCTCAATTTTTGACGATAAATCAATTTCGGTTACAGAAATTTTGTCATTTGCACTCTTAATAATTATGTAAATAAAATAAAATAAAAAATCAGCGAATGCAATTAAAGTTGGAATTCACGAGGCTGTTTCAAAATTTAAGAAAGATTGTGCAATCACGCCTAAAATCGAGGAAAGAATCCGTAACTCTTCAAAAAGTCGGGATTACGATCCATTGGTGGCAAATTTGGGAGATTTTGAGCGGTCAACTTTCTTGATGATTTTCTCGGAACGAAGCGACTGAATCTTGGGAAACCCTAAAAAAGCAGTCTTTTTTCTTCCATATCTCTCACTCCACCAAAGACCTTCGGAGCCATCAAGCATCATCTGTGCTGTAGCAACAAGAAGAATCACACGATGTCAAAGAGAAAGAAAGAAGCAACGGATTCAAATGCTGCTAAAGTGGGCGACGAACATGATGGTACCGTTTCCCTCCTTGAGTTTCTCCCAGAAACAACAAATGATAATCAACAAGTGGAATTTCCCCCCAAGTAAAACAATATAGTTCCTGTGCTGCATGAGTCTCTCTCTTGCTGGTGGTAAAAAGATTGTCGATGTACTAGGATTTTCCAATTGTTACATGAATAACTTGGAGTCTCGGGTATAATTTGCACTAGGGATTAAAGTGAGAACTTGTCGGTTGATCGGTTTCTTCTGGTTTTTTTTTTTTTTTTTTTCAATGCAGTATTGTCGACAGAGCTTAGAGATGTTGTGCCAGCACATTTTGTGCTCAAGATTAAGTCTTTCTCTTTGTTCGCGAAGAAAAACATGGAGAAGTATGAATCTGGCGAGTTCGAAGCAGGAGGATATAAATGGTTCGTTTCTGTTCTTTCCGTTCTCCACCTCACGCTCTCACATTCGAAGGCATAAAAGAACTATATACGCTGGTTTAACGTCAGGTGGCCGAAAAACATCGGTCAACTAACTTTTGAAGAGAATGAACATAATATAGAATCCTATGGCTATGCCCCAAGTTTGGGCCTTTCTTTCAGAGGATGGTTTATATACTTTACAGGCATTAATTTTCTGTTACTGCTAAGAGTCTGGTGTTTGGACCCTTTGTAGTTTCGTATATTCATCCAAAGTAAGGTAACTTTTTTTCTAAGATAAAGAGATCGTTGTGAGATTATATGTCGCTTCAGTAATCAGAAGTTGAAATACTTCAAAGATTCTAAGAATAATTATGGCCAATTGACGACGGGAGACTTTTCGTGTACATTCCATGATCGGGGAGCATCTTGATTCTGCAGGAAACTAATCCTCTATCCCAATGGAGACAAGAGCCGAAACGGAGAAGATCACGTCTCGGTATATCTTGCGGCATCTGGGATGAGTCCTTTTCAACTTGGTTCGGAGATCCACGCGGTCGTCAGGCTCTCCGTGCATGATCAAACCTGCGATAGATACTTCACTGTACAAGGTAAAAGCTCTGTAACAGCAGCCCGAAAAGCAAAGATATTGTCACCTTCTGAACACTAATAAGGAATTGACGGAACTTGGCTTGTGAAATGAAGGAAGAGTCGCGAGGTTTCACGCGTTGAAAACCGAATGGGGAGTTCCGAGATACATGCCTCTGAAAACTTTCACCAACCCATCGAATGGGTACCTCGTGGATGACACCTGTGTCTTCGGAGTGGAGGTTTTCGTCATCAAGAGCTCAGGAGTTGGCGAATGTTTGATGCTGAAAGAGAGCGCATCATACACTCACGAATGGAGGATATCGAGGCTGTCGAGCCTGGGGGATGAATCTTTCTCTGATGTGTTCGCTGCTGGAGACCACAAATGGTAACTTCAAATTACAAACTTCCTTTCAATGACAACTCTTGCTCTTGCGCATATTTACTTTTTTCCTTTCTATTGCTACTAACTTTTTCATTTTCTTCCCCAGGAAGGTGTGGCTGTTCCCGAGGGGTAATTTGGCTAACAGAGGCCAAAGCCTTTCGATGTTTCTCGTTCTAGTTGATGCGAACAATCTGGCTTCTGGGCAGAAAATGAACGTCAGATTCATCTTACGATTAAAAGACCAAAACAACATCATACGTCAGCACGGTAAGTGTTTGTTCTCAGGAGTGGGATGAGCGGTCCATTTCAAGGCCATTGTAATTAGTAGCGAAAACAGAATGTCCAGAGTGATTCACAGTGTGAACTGCACGATGAGCTTTGCTCTCGCCACAGCACACCACTAAATAAATTGCACCCGTTAATGAGTTGAGAATTTGGTTTGTTCATGTAGTCCGTATAATTCTAAACCGCTGAAATCTCTTAATGTTTCCAGACTGTAATTTTCTGCACTCTTGCTCTTGTCCTTGCCATTTTGCAGCTTGTGCTATTGTATGGTTGAGTAGCTCCGCCACGAACTGGGGTTGGCCTGCTTTCATGCCGCTGACAACGGTTGGGAAATGCTTGATGGATGATTCATGTGTCATTGAAGCCGAAGTCACGGTGCTCGGAACAGTTAGCAAATTGCCATGACAGAAATGTCATGTACTGGATGTGTTCACAATCAAACAATCATCGTTAGTTCTTTTCTCGTGACATGTAATATATGGATTGGATGTGCTCGTTGTTGATGCTAAATTTTAGTTGACAAAACTAGGGTGTACATTTATGTAGAGATAAATAAATGAATAAAGAGTAAAAAGAACAAAGGCTCAATTCGATCTTGGTCCGATTTGTGCAGCCCGCAAGAACACCCTTTAACCCAACTCATATCATATTATTTTACCACACTGTTCTATTATAGCATTGGATTGACGTGTGGTTTTCATTTTAGCTCATGGGATCATGTCCCGGGCTTATAACAAGTCATGTAATATATTTTACCTGACTTGTATATGGTTTACTTTTTAAAATTCACTCTTATCTTTCATTATCTCTTTGATGTGTTGTTTTGGATTCCTCATATGGCATTCATGTTTTTAATTTTTAGTTTTGTTCAACAATTAGGATGCACTTTAGGAGTGACTTAAATTGAATATCCATGCATGAACACTTAGTAAAAAGAACCTTAGGATTTTACATTTCAATGGAATCACATGAACCACTTTTTAGATAAACAAACTTAGTTTAGGTATTGATAAATCACTAATTAATTGAAAGAGCACTAATTAATTGATTTGTGTAGTCAAGTCTCTGAATTTAGGAGCTCTAGTTCATAAGTAGAGTGTATTTTCACGTTATGCTTGGCTCCTGACCAACCCAATAGGCAGTGTTGATTCCCTTATAGAATAGAATCCTGTCTTTAGATCAATCGAATTTGAATTTCTTAACATTGCACGTGGTAAGGGTTTGGAGAAACTCATGTTGACTGAGATCGCAAACCTTTAGTGGAGGCGATGCTAGTTCATGCTCAATAATACACTAAAGTCACTTCTCCAAATCCCGCTTTGGGAGGGTTGTGACAGTGTTCTTATGGTAAGTCTTTTGCACCCAGCTCTGCCTCTAGCTAGGTTCTCGCAGATATTATCATAAATATTGTCGATACTCCTTATTGAACAAGTTGCAATAATTAGCATTTTCGGCGTGAGTCTCCATATGGCAGAGACGAAAGTGCATTTTCGAATTTCTCTTGATGTTAAATAAAAAGTACACTTAATTAGATTGCATATGACAAATTAGAAAAATGGTCTTGGTAACAAGTGCCTTTTGGACATTGATTAACCATAACTAGTAATCAAATATTTTCACTTTTAATGCAGTGACCATGCTTAAAGCGGGAAAGACTATGCTTTGATAATTAAAAATTTTCTATATTTGGATGTTTAATAAAAGTTGATAGGGCAATGATATCTCATTAAGAATAGCAAATATAAAATATTGTGACTTCTTAAGGTCATGATGCAAAAAAAAAAAATAAACCAAAAAAGAAACACATAATGTTTACATTTGTACTGTAATTTTCATTTTATTTATCCTGTCAAGATTGAAATTGGAGGGCTAGTGGGGGTTACTGCATTTTCGCCTAAGCACAGGAAAAGAAAAGGAATTTGGATCGTCTTAATTTGATCACTACATTTCTTTCCCAAAAAACAAAGCGACCGAATCTTGGAAAAAGAAGAAGAAGAAGCCTCTTTAGATATTCCTTCTTCCATTTAATACGAAACACCCCTGACCAGAAACCATCAAGAAATCATCATAATTTGAAGTCCCAAAAGCAGAAGAAAAGAGAAATATTAAAGCAATAAAATAGATTTCTTTATTGAGTTTATATTACGAAAAATCTCAAATTTATAATAAATTTATTCCAAATTAATTTTATGACTATCAAAAAAATTCCAAACTAGTATATCTTCTAGAATTTATCATAAATTAATTTTTTTTTTTATTTAAAAAAACCTCCAAATTGATACATTTGTGATAATTTTATTATTTCCTTAATTTCCTTTAAATTTGATTAATATAACAAAAAATCACAAAATGATTTTAAACTGGTGCCTTGGCCAGTTGTAACTTATCATTCAAGTTAGTAATTTGTCAATGAAATTTAACGGAAATGAATGGAAGGATAAATTTTTCGCGTGTATAGGATCATTGGTGGCCAAGATTGGACTAATTGTACTAATTTGGGGTTTTTTTTTTGTTTTTTTATGGTAATCACCCATTATTTTTTCGAAAACAGTGAAATGGAACCAAGCTGATGATGGCACGTGGGTTCGCATTTAGTTTTTATAAATATATAATACATGCTATATAAATCGAGAATCAGCACAGAGAAAAGAAGGGAACTTTGAATATGAATTGATTCTCTACCTCTCTGCTTCTTCAATGAGGATTTCCTCGGAACGGAGCGACTGAATCTTGGAAAACCAAGAAAACAAAAAAGCAGTCTTTTTTCTTCCATGTCTCTCACTCCACAAAAGACCAAGCATCATCGGTACTGTAGCTGCTTGAAGAATCATACGATGCTAAAGAGAAAGAGAGAAGCAAAGGATTCAAATGTTGCTGAAGTGGGCAACGAACATGAAGGTACCTTTTCCCTCTGAGTTCCTCCCAAAAACAAGAAATGAAAATGAACTCGTGGAATTTTATGGCGTGACAATGCATCTATCGATCTTCTTCAGTTGATCTCTTTTTCCCTTTCGGGGGTTGTTGTTGTTGTTGTTTCCCCATTGGTGATTTTTGGGGGGTTTTAACTGAGCAGAGATAACTACGGACTAGAAAGATCCCGCCGGCACATTATGTGTTCAAGATCGAGTCTTTCTCTTTATTGTTGACGCCTCAATTTTAATTAGGTTTATTTTATTAATTAATTTTTTATTTATTTTGTCTTTTTTGAACTAATAAACAAATAACAAAAAAAAAAAAAAACACACAGGAAAAAGCAAAAAAAAACAGCCCTTGAATGGGCCCTTACGGCCCATTTCTCCTCCAGCCCCAGCCCCCCTTTTCTCTTTCTTCTTCCTTCTTCTTCTTCCTCGCTCCTTCCTTCTCCGCCTCTGTAGTTCACGCGCAGAAGACGACGACGCGCACAAAGGACGGCCTACGGCTAAGGGGAGTAGGCCAACGTCGGCCGGAGAGGATAAGATCTCAGACGCCATCAATGCCGAGCACGCTTTGCTGGATAAGCTCGGATGGGACGCTGGTCCAGTCAAGGAGAACCGCTTGGAGCGCGAAGGGGACCGGCGGTCGAAGCTCCGTCGACTGGACCTCCTCGCCTATAAATAGCGGAGCACTTCCATAGTCGAGGATCAGGAGTGAGCTCCAAGATCTTCCCACCGAGAGACTTCGGGGGAGGAATCGAAGAGCGAGCGAGAGAGAAATCAGGTCGCGAGCTCGACCGACCTCCCACTGAGAGACTTCGGGGGAGGCCGCCGGCGAGCGAGTCCGAAGAGGTCAAATCTGGCCGGTGGAGGCTTGGATCTGGCTAGAGTGAGAGACAAGCAAGGTCGGAGGAGGTGCAGGGGTTTTGGATTCGCGAAGAGGGGCGGAAGAAGAGGTCCCACCCCCCCGACGCCGCTGGTGTGCCAAATCCCGCTATCTCGCTGTCACCGTAACTGAGCCCCGGGCCACCATCTCGATCCTCGCCGTCGTTGCCCAGTCTGTCCTCGCCCTCATTGCCATTGAGCACCTCCGCCGCTGCTGCCTTCGATCTGGCATTGTTGCCGTCGCCGTCCTCGTTCGAGAGAAGGTAAAAAAAAAAAAGCGTCGCCGTTATCGTTGCCGTTCATTGTAGCCGTTTTCCATTGACCTAGCCGTCGTCGCTGTCGCCGTTGTTCTCTTCGTCGTTGCTGTCACCGCCGTAGTCGCCGTCGCTGCCAAACACCTCGGTTTCCCCCCCTCGGCGACGCAGATTCGCAAACCCTAGGGTTTGCGATTTTCCGGGTCATCGAATCGGATCTGGGTCTCGAAACCGGGTAGGGTTTCGCGATCTGGGGGTGGCGGGAGTCGGGTTGCGAGCCGGAGTCGGGTCGAGTAGGGTTTCCGCTGGGAGCCGGGTCGTGGAGCGGGTCGTCGGGCCGGGCCGGGTGTCCTTGAACGTCCGGCCATGATGCCATTTCAATTTTATAAAAAAAAAAAAAAAGACAAAAAAAATCCGAGTCGGGCCCGTCCTCGTTCGGGTCACCGGCTCGGGTTGGACACAACCCGTGGATCCGACCCGGGTCGGTTTTTATTTTAAATAATATTTTAAATAGATAAATAATAATAAATAATTTATTTTCCAAAAAATCCAAAATATAATTTATTTTCGAAAAATATTAAAAAATATTTTAATTTCCAGAAAAATCGAAAAAATAATAAAAATATTTTATTTTCACAAAAATCAAAAAATAAAAAATATTTCATATTTTCCAAAAATGCCAAAAATCCAAAAAAGCCAAAAATTCATGAAAAAGCCAAATAATTCAGAAAAAGCCAAAAAGACTTGTATTTTTCCAAAAATACCAAAAAATGTCCCAAAAAAATCCCATTTATATCCAAAAATTAGAAAAATACTCAAAAATGTTTTTCCTCCCAAAAATGCATGGAAAATCCCTCAAAAATCCAAAAGCCTTAGGGTTTAAACAAGATTAGGTACCGAAAGGGCATTAGTGATTAACTAGTGTAATCAAGTCCCTGATCATAATTTCTTTTGTTGCACAGGAGTGAGTATTTCTCTCGATACTTCACTTGGGTTTCTAATCAACCCACCCCAAATCGATTAGTGGCGACTCCATTTTAAAAATTAATCTACAGGTTAAAAACTCAGACTATTAAAGTTGTGAATTAGTGGACTTAGGAGAGTCCGGGCATAACTAATTTCAGCCGAGCCATTAGCCTCCTTAGGCGCCCGCCCCGATTGCGGGCGCCGAAAAAAAAGAGGTCGCAACATTTATTATCGAAGAACGACACCACCATGTATGAGACAAACGAGATCGAAGTTGGTGACTAGAAGTGGTATATCTACAATCTCTCTGTGCATGCACAAATTTTTGGGTTACTCCCTGCTCGCTATCTTCCAGGTTTTATTGTTTTTTGACGTCGACGGTGAAGATTATGATGTATATATCGTCATAAAAAAGGCTTGAGGGTGTCTTTTAGATTGTATTGTTCTTTATGACTAAATCGACATTTCAGGAGGCTCAGATGGATCTCGTGTATGTACAGACTATGGCCGAAACCTTCAAATGCTATGCATCTCTTGATTTTATCTGATATTATGTGTACATTTAGTCTTCGATCCTGACTGACTTTGTTACCTTCTCCGTCATATATATATATATATATATCGATGTATAAAGCCTGAATCTCTGTCAGACAGTAATGTTGTCTAACCGAATGAGTTTTTGAGTATTTTTTTCTATATTTTAATTTGTGATTGTTATTTGCATCTCAAGAAAACTAATAATAATTAAAAAACTGAGAAGAGTAGTTACCTAGAAGGTCACTCAACAGACATGTTTCTTGTTACTATGCTACGTGCTTAACCCTTAAATCGGTCCACCCTAAGGACCTTAAAGAAAGGCCCCATAAAGCCCCCCCCCATGGGTTAACGGGGGTTTGACCGCAGGGGTAATCCCGCCACAACCCAAGCTGAAAAGGCTTGGGGGATCCCCCCTTTGGATCCTACTTATGCTTCCCTAGCCTCTCGACGACTGCTGGGCGAGTATGTATGGGAAATGAAGAAGGGCTTGCGCCACCGCCACATGGCGGTGGCGCAAGCCCTTCTTCATTTCCCGATACTCGCCCAGCAGTCGTCGAGAGGCTGAGGAAGCAGAGCTAGGATCCAAAGGGGGGATCCCCCCAAGCCTTTTCAGCTTGGGTTGTGGCGGGATTACCCCTGCGGTCAAACACCCGTTAACCCATGGGGGGGGGGCACTTTATGGGGCCTTTCTTTAAGGTCCTTAGGCTGGACCACAACAGACATGTTTCTTGTGTACTATGCTACGTGCTTATTTGTGGTGATCGGCGAGCTCTCCGGCGAGAAAAATTGGAGAACTAGAGTTCTCAGGTCACTAAAAAAATCCATGGAAAGCAGAGTGCACATGCTGTCTATGTGTTGATGGGTTGAAGATAATGAAAGTGATGACTCTCTGTGAATCGCCCAAAGAAAATGGTGCAGCTTTGATTAGATTGTGCTTGGATTCCGGGCAAGGGCTTGCGGGCCCTCGCTTTAGTCAGTCAGGGCGTCGCGGTCCTCGCCCCGAGCGGCAAGGGGTGCAAAGCTCTCACCCAGGGCTAGCGAGGGTTAGCCGACTACCCTTGCCAGCCCTCTCTTCAAAACCCTAAAAATAAAAATAAAAAGAAGAAGAAATTCAAAAAATTGTTAAAATATCAGCAAAATATTATTAAAAAAGTGCCGTTTATGTCAGCAATTTCGTATCAAAATTGGCAAGATTGACTCAATTGGCAAAAAATGCAAAGGTTTAAGACTTAATTGGTAAAACTGAAAAGGTTTAAGATTAAATTGGCAAAAATGTAATAAGTTTATGAATTTTTGGATAATTTTCCCTTCTTTAATTTATTATGAGGATAACAATATGTTCTGAACAACAACAAAAATAATAATTATTATTATTATAAATTGTTGTAGTGTACATAAAAAACCAAATAACAAAAAGTTTAGGGACTACATTGAAAAAATTAAAAGTTCAAGGACCGCATTGCATATTAAACTAAAGTTCAGGGATCATATTGAATAAATTAAAAATTCATGAACAAATTATATATTGGGCCAAAGTTTAGGGACTATTTGTTTCGTTATCCCTAATTTTATCTACAAGGATATTGAATAGAAACAAATCAGAAATTTTTTTAAAATAATCGACTTGCGGACGCTCTATTTGATGTGTTATCTCCTTCCTTATATGTAGTAGCACACAATATAAGAAAATCGAAGGGAAACCTGGGACAATTAAGAATCACCACGACGAATGATTTAGGGTCGAGTTTCACTTTGGAAGCACCACCTCCCACAACAACCATACATTGTGGGATATGCATGGAAGATGTTCGGTCGATCTCAATCTTCAAGACCACGGAGCGGTGCGATCACTCCTTCTGCAGTCGCTGCATGTCCTCACACATTGCCGCAAAGATCAAGGACGGAGCGGCGAACGTGCGATGTCCCAAGTCGGATTGCAGGACGATGTTGGATCCCATTACCTGCAAACAGCTTGTTTCGAGTGTAGGGTTTGCCCGACGGTCCGACCACCAGTGAGAATCGGCTGTTCTAAGGTTTGCGAGGTATTACTTGCTCGAACTTGATTTGCGAGAGAGATGATTATAAACGAGTGCGGAGGGGATGGGTTTGGGGGTGGGAGTGGTTTCAAGTGTCCCAGTTGCAACGGGAGTGGTTGGTTTCGGGACGAGGATATTCATCTTCTGGAACATCTTGCGGAGAGGCAGCGGTGGAAGCGGTGTAGTCAATGCCACATTTACGTGGAGTTTGGTGGAGGTTGCAAGGACATTGTGTTCGAGTAAACTTCTCTGATTAACTTAGGTTTGGTGATTCCTTAACTAGTTAATTCTGCCAATGTTTCTCCCGTCGCATCTCTTGCTTCGACGAGAATAAATGACTAGGCTTCTTATTCCCTCCAGTCCAAACGTGCTCTTTTAGGTTTCGGTCCGATTGAAGATAATCTGTGGAGTTTTGATCAACCACGAATTCTTTGATCCATATATATATATATACACGTGTGATTCGGCATGTATGGATATGTAAAGGGCCACGTAAAATCTGGCTACTCGGCTGATTTATATTCGATCCCAAAGTACAACAAAGCGACTTAAAAGGGACCCTCGTTTCGGCTTTTATGCAGATGTAAAACTCAATTTTGCCATGGATGCGGGCGAAAGAGAGGCCCCTCCTCTTCTTGTGCCTGCGAAGAAGTCTGGGAGTACAAAGGGCATCACGCCGGGCTTGGCCATACTATTTCTCTTGTTGACGCCTCAAATTTTAATTAAGTTTGTTTTATCTTATTAATTAAGTTTTTATTTTATCTTGTCTTTTTTCGAAATAAAAACAGCAAAGCAAAACAAAAGAAAAACAAAAAAAAAAAACAGCAAGAAAAAAACGAAGCCAGCAGCCCATTTTTCTCCCTCTCTTCCCCCCCCTCCGCGTGGGCCTCTACGGCCCACTTTCCTTCTCCTCCAGCCCAGCCCTCTTCGGTCTTCTTCCTCCTTCGTCCGCTCTGCAACACACGCGCAGAGGGCGCAATGCCGGATGAGCGGACGGACAGCGCGCGCGTGAGAAAGGAGGGGCAGGGGAGGACAGGTGGCGGATAGGACGCCGGTTCGGCCACGGGGGTCCGGTCGACAAGCCAAAGACCGGCGGCCGAGCCTCTCCGTCGACCGGACCTCCTCGCCTATAAATAGCGGAGCATTTCCGTCGTTGAAGGACACGCCAGAAGATCGCAAGTTCGGAAACTTCCTCCTAAGAGACTTCGGAGGAGGTTGAAGAGCGAGCGAAAGGAAGGCGAGCGTGAAAGAAATCAGGTCGCGAGCTAGGTCGACCTCCCACTGAGAGACTTCGGGGAGGCCGCCGGCGAGCGAGTCCGTGGAGGTCAGATCCGGCCGGTGGAGGCTCGGATTTGGCCAGAGAGGAGAGAGCACGAGCGAAAAGGGGGCAAATCTGAGCGTGAGGGGGCTGCTGGAGAGAAGAGAAACCAGAAGAGAGCCATCGCGAGCCGTGCCCGACACCAAGGCCACGCCAGATCTGAGAGTAAAGGGGCCGCCGTCGCTGTCGCTCGCCTTGTCACCACCACGGCCGCCGTGCCGTGCCCTCGTCGCGAACAGGTAATAGCCGTGCTGGCTCCGTCCGGGTAACTGTCGCTTTGCCCTCCCCTGAGAGCTTAGCAGTCGTCCATCGTCGTTGCCGCCGCTTCTTCCGACGAACCAGCGGCCACCATCGTCGTCATTTCTTTTCCCCCGGAAAGCCTAGCCGCCAATCGCCACGTCGCGGCCGTTGAGTCCTCCGACGATGTCCCGAGAGCCCCTCTTCGGCGCCGCAGATCGTCGAGCCCTAGGGCTCCGAGCAACCTACCTCGCGAAAGGGATGCCGGGTCGAAGACAGGTCGGATCCGGCCACCGTGCGTGCGGAGGGGTTTCGAGCATAGAAGGGGAGGGGCGGAAATCGGGTCGCGGGTCGTCGGGTCGGGCTTGAAATCCGGCGCCCCGGGTTTCGGGTCGGCTGGGTCTTGGGTGGTCGGATCCACGGGTCGGATCCGACCCGTGGGTCCGACCCGGGTCGCATTTTGAAATAAAATAATAGTAATCATGTTTTATAAAAAAAAAAAAATAGAAAAGGTATAAAAGTATATTTTATTTTCCAAAAAATCCGAGTGGCCCGCAACGCGGGCCCGTCCTCTTCGGATCGGCGCCCGGTTGGACCCAACCCGCGGATCCAACCCGGGTCGATTTTATTATTTTATAAAATAATATTTTAAATAAAAAACAAATATCTTATTTCAAAAAATCAAAAAATGTTTTATTTTCAAAAATATTTAAAAAATGTTAAAAATGTTTTATTTTCCAAAAAAATCGAGAAAAATCAAAAAATAATTTATTTTCCAAAAATAGTAAAAAAATATTTAATAAATATTTTATTTTCCGAAAAATCAAAAAAATCAAAAATATTTCATATTTTCCAAAAAATGTCAAAAATCCAAAAATGCCAAAAATTCATGAAAAAGCCCAAAAGACTTGTATTTTCCAAAAAAAAAATACCAAAAATCCTTTTTGTGTCCAAAAATTAGAAAATGACTCAAAAATGTTTTTCCTCCCAAAAATGCATGGAAAATCCCTCGAACATCCAAAAACCTCGGGGTTTAAACAAGATTAGGTACCGAAAGGGTATTAGTGATTAATTAGTGTAATCAAGTCCCCGATCCTAATTTCTCAGTTGCGCAGAGTGAGTATTTCTCCCGATACTTCACTTGGGTTTCTAATCAACCCACCCCAAATCGATTAGTGGCGACTCCATTTTAAAAATTGACCTACAGGTTAAAGACTCAGACTATTAAAGTCATGAATTGGTGGACTTGGGAAAGTCCGGGCATAACTAATTTCAGCCGAGCCATTAGCCTCCTTAGGCGCTCATACCCGCGACTGCGGGCGCCGAAAAAAAGAGGTCACGACATCTCTCGCCCGCTTAGGGTCATTCCATTATCGATATATAACCTTTCGCTGGGCTGAGAAAATTTTGAGCTCTAAGATATCTTTTCTTGGAGGGCCGAAGAAGACTATCCACGGTTGTTGACATTAGGTTTTGGAGTTACATTTTGATTATTCAAATTACTAACAGTTGTCAGATTCTATGATGTTCATTTGATGACAATTGACAAGCTAAGAAAGGGTATTTTGAGGATTGTAGCTCCGTTCTAGAGACCAAAAAAAATGAACTTCTCTCGTTTTTTATTCTCTATCTCAGTGGAGACGAGCAGAAATGAAGAAGGTTGTGCGTCTCTGTATCCGGCTGTGACCATTCCTTTCAAGGTTGGCTCGGATGTGAATGCAATTGTTAGGTTCTTTGTGTTTGATCGAATCTGCGACATGTACTTGGCAAAACAAGGTAACCATCTCCAGATATCAATTTTGAAGAAAATGCTCAATGCAACTTTGGTTGGAACTTTTAGAAAATTTACACTTACGCTAAAAAGGGAGCACTAGGAGGTTTCGCACGATGAGTCCAAGTGGGTATTCCAAGATTTGTGCCCCCAGAAAATTTTTAAGGATGAGTCGAACGGGTACCTTGTTGTCGACGCTTACATTTTTGGAGTGGAGGTTTTCATCATCAAGAACTTCGGCATAGGTGAATGTCTGACACTAAGTAAGGGTACATTCTCACGGACACGTGAATGGAAGATAGCAAATTTCTCAAGTTTGGTAGAACAATCCTGCTAGTCTAAAATATTTTTTTGCTAGAGATTAGATATCATAACTTAAATTTTTTGCTAGAGATTAGATATCATAACTTAAATTTCTTAAATCTATTAAGTTTCTGTAGGAATGATATCTTTGGCGTTTGTTTATAGATTTGTTTCATACGAGACCAAGATGTTCCAAAAGAATCGCGGTCCATATCAATAAAAATCAAAAGACGTGGTGCCACATTTAATAGAAGGATAACATTGCAACGAATTTCAAAAAACCAAAAAGAAGAAAAGGAAGATGGCAACGGATTGAATTGATGATCGAGCCAAAGGTTACAACAAGTGGGGTGGTTCGATCATCAAATAAATGGAGACTTATAAGACACTTCCAATGACTTCACGCGAAGAATAAATGTTGGGTCGTGGGGCCTCTTGTCTGCACTCGACTTTTGCTAAAATATGTGATTTGAATTCCTTAAAAATGACACTATACTATTTGTCCTTCAAATTGGATTTTGCCTCGTTAAATATTTAATAAACTATAAATAAGTCATATTATGGGCAAACTGCCCTATCAAAAAAAGAAATAAAATATTCTAAATTATACATGCCATAGATAAACAAAATATTGCTTTTCATTGGACTTTTGACGTTTTATTCCTAAAACAAATCTACATGATTTCTTTGGAATCATCCATCATATGTGGCCCCGCTAAGGAAAAAATTATGAATACGTCCGATCCCCAATTTTGAATCAGTGAAATTGCAAAACTTGATAAGGCTTCATTATAAAATGTCATCTCTTTGACTAAAAGTACCAATTTAAATATTTTTTTTTGGATAATCGCTCAAAATTCCTTGTAAAGTTTGAACTTTAACAATGTTTCACGATAGACTGTTAAAAAGTAAAAATTATCTCTCTTAGCTTTGACAATTTTGGGTTATGGCACTTTTCAGGACACTTCTATAACATGATTAATATAATTTTAAGAGAGAAGGAGGGGGGGCGGGGCGGACACACTGTCAATGGAGCTAAAACAATGCAGCAAAATTATTTTATTAAGAAAAACGAGGTAATTATTTTTAGTTCCCTATTTCTCTTTTCTTTGTTCCCTTAAATCTGTTTTGGAATAAAAATCCGTTTGGTAACGCAATTTTGATTGTTCAATTTCTGGAATAGAATCTATTCCAAAATAGATTTAAAAAAAAATCAGAAGTCTTCTCAATTTTTGACGATAAATCAATTTCGGTTACAGAAATTTTGTCATTTGCACTCTTAATAATTATGTAAATAAAATAAAATAAAAAATCAGCGAATGCAATTAAAGTTGGAATTCACGAGGCTGTTTCAAAATTTAAGAAAGATTGTGCAATCACGCCTAAAATCGAGGAAAGAATCCGTAACTCTTCAAAAAGTCGGGATTACGATCCATTGGTGGCAAATTTGGGAGATTTTGAGCGGTCAACTTTCTTGATGATTTTCTCGGAACGAAGCGACTGAATCTTGGGAAACCCTAAAAAAGCAGTCTTTTTTCTTCCATATCTCTCACTCCACCAAAGACCTTCGGAGCCATCAAGCATCATCTGTGCTGTAGCAACAAGAAGAATCACACGATGTCAAAGAGAAAGAAAGAAGCAACGGATTCAAATGCTGCTAAAGTGGGCGACGAACATGATGGTACCGTTTCCCTCCTTGAGTTTCTCCCAGAAACAACAAATGATAATCAACAAGTGGAATTTCCCCCCAAGTAAAACAATATAGTTCCTGTGCTGCATGAGTCTCTCTCTTGCTGGTGGTAAAAAGATTGTCGATGTACTAGGATTTTCCAATTGTTACATGAATAACTTGGAGTCTCGGGTATAATTTGCACTAGGGATTAAAGTAAGAACTTGTCGGTTGATCGGTTTCTTCTGTTTTTTTTTTTTTTTTTTTTTTTCAATGCAGTATTGTCGACAGAGCTTAGAGATGTTGTGCCAGCACATTTTGTGCTCAAGATTAAGTCTTTCTCTTTGTTCGCGAAGAAAAACATGGAGAAGTATGAATCGGGCGAGTTCGAAGCAGGAGGATATAAATGGTTCGTTTCTGTTCTTTCCGTTCTCCACCTCACGCTCTCACATTCGAAGGCATAAAAGAACTATATACGCTGGTTTAACGTCAGGTGGCCGAAAAACATCGGTCAACTAACTTTTGAAGAGAATGAACATAATATAGAATCCTATGGCTATGCCCCAAGTTTGGGCCTTTCTTTCAGAGGATGGTTTATATACTTTACAGGCATTAATTTTCTGTTACTGCTAAGAGTCTGGTGTTTGGACCCTTTGTAGTTTCGTATATTCATCCAAAGTAAGGTAACTTTTTTTCTAAGATAAAGAGATCGTTGTGAGATTATATGTCGCTTCAGTAATCAGAAGTTGAAATACTTCAAAGATTCTAAGAATAATTATGGCCAATTGACGACGGGAGACTTTTCGTGTACATTCCATGATCGGGGAGCATCTTGATTCTGCAGGAAACTAATCCTCTATCCCAATGGAGACAAGAGCCGAAACGGAGAAGATCACGTCTCGGTATATCTTGCGGCATCTGGGATGAGTCCTTTTCAACTTGGTTCGGAGATCCACGCGGTCGTCAGGCTCTCCGTGCATGATCAAACCTGCGATAGATACTTCACTGTACAAGGTAAAAGCTCTGTAACAGCAGCCCGAAAAGCAAAGATATTGTCACCTTCTGAACACTAATAAGGAATTGACGGAACTTGGCTTGTGAAATGAAGGAAGAGTCGCGAGGTTTCACGCGTTGAAAACCGAATGGGGAGTTCCGAGATACATGCCTCTGAAAACTTTCACCAACCCATCGAATGGGTACCTCGTGGATGACACCTGTGTCTTCGGAGTGGAGGTTTTCGTCATCAAGAGCTCAGGAGTTGGCGAATGTTTGATGCTGAAAGAGAGCGCATCATACACTCACGAATGGAGGATATCGAGGCTGTCGAGCCTGGGGGATGAATCTTTCTCTGATGTGTTCGCTGCTGGAGACCACAAATGGTAACTTCAAATTACAAACTTCCTTTCAATGACAACTCTTGCTCTTGCGCATATTTACTTTTTTTCCTTTCTATTGCTACTAACTTTTTCATTTTCTTCCCCAGGAAGGTGTGGCTGTTCCCGAGGGGTAATTTGGCTAACAGAGGCCAAAGCCTTTCGATGTTTCTCGTTCTAGTTGATGCGAACAATCTGGCTTCTGGGCAGAAAATGAACGTCAGATTCATCTTACGATTAAAAGACCAAAACAACATCATACGTCAGCACGGTAAGTGTTTGTTCTCAGGAGTGGGATGAGCGGTCCATTTCAAGGCCATTGTAATTAGTAGCGAAAACAGAATGTCCAGAGTGATTCACAGTGTGAACTGCACGATGAGCTTTGCTCTCGCCACAGCACACCACTAAATAAATTGCACCCGTTAATGAGTTGAGAATTTGGTTTGTTCATGTAGTCCGTATAATTATAAACCGCTGAAACCTCTTAATGTTTCCAGACTGTAATTTTCTGCACTCTTGCTCTTGTCCTTGCCATTTTGCAGCTTGTGCTATTGTATGGTTGAGTAGCTCCGCCACGAACTGGGGTTGGCCTGCTTTCATGCCGCTGACAACGGTTGGGAAATGCTTGATGGATGATTCATGTGTCATTGAAGCCGAAGTCACGGTGCTCGGAACAGTTAGCAAATTGCCATGACAGAAATGTCATGTACTGGATGTGTTCACAATCAAACAATCATCGTTAGTTCTTTTCTCGTGACATGTAATATATGGATTGGATGTGCTCGTTGTTGATGCTAAATTTTAGTTGACAAAACTAGGGTGTACATTTATGTAGAGATAAATAAATGAATAAAGAGTAAAAAGAACAAAGGCTCAATTCGATCTTGGTCCGATTTGTGCAGCCCGCAAGAACACCCTTTAACCCAACTCATATCATATTATTTTACCACACTGTTCTATTATAGCATTGGATTGACGTGTGGTTTTCATTTTAGCTCATGGGATCATGTCCCGGGCTTATAACAAGTCATGTAATATATTTTACCTGACTTGTATATGGTTTACTTTTTAAAATTCACTCTTATCTTTCATTATCTCTCCAATGTGTTGTTTTGAATTCCTCATATGGCATTCATGTTTTGAATTTTCAGTTTTGTTCAACAATTAGGATGCACTTTAGGAGTGACTTAAATTGAATATCCATGCATGAACACTTAGTAAAAAGAACCTTAGGATTTTACGTTTCGACGGAATTGCATGAACCACTTTTTAGATAAACAATTTTAGTTTAGGTACTGAAAGAGCAATAATTAATTGATTTGTGTAATCAAGTCTCTGAATGTAGGAGCTCTAGTTCATAAGAAGTAGAGCGTATTTTCACGTGACTCCTGACCAACCCAATAGGCAGTGTTGAGTCCCTTATGGAATAGAATCCAGTCTTTAGATCAATCGAATTTGAATTTCTTAACATCGCACGCGGTAAGGGTCTAGAGAAACTCAGGCTGAATGAGATCGCAAACCTTTAGTGGAGGCGATGCTAGTTCATGCTCAATAATTTGCTAAAGTCGCTTCTCCAAATCCCACTTCGGGAGGGTCGCAACAGTGTTCTTATAGTAAGTCTTTTGCACCCAACTCTGCCTCTAGCTAGGTTCTCGCAGACATTGTCATAAATATTGTCGATACCCTTTATTGAACAAGTTGCAGTAATTAGTATTTTCGGCGTGAGTCTCCATATGGCAGAGACGAAAGTGCATTTTCGAATTTCTCTTGATGTTAAATAAAAAGTAGAATTAGTTAGATTGCATATGACAAATTACAAAAATGATCTTGGTAACGAGTGCCTCTTGGACATTGATTAACCATAATTAGTAATGAAATGTTTTCACTTTTAATGCAGTGACCGTGCTTAAAGCAGGAAAGATTGTGCTTTGGTAATTAAAAACTTTATATATTTGAATGCTTGATAAAAGTCCATAGGGCAATGATATCTCATTAAGAATAGCAAATATATAAAATATTGTGACTTCTTAAGGTCATGGTGCAAAAACAATATAAACCAAAAAAGAAACACATAAAGTTTACATTTGTACTGTAATTTTCATTTTATTTATCCTGTCAAGATTGAAATTGGAAGGCTAGTGGGGGTTACTACATTTTCGCCTAAGCACAGGAAAAGAAAAGGAATTTTGATCGTCTTAATTTGTTCACTACATTTCTTTCCCGAAAAATGAAGCGACCAAATCTTGGAAAAAGAAGAAGAAGAAGCCTATTTAGATTAAGTAGCACTGACATTGACATGCGACATGACACGACACGACATGATATGCCGATATGTCATTTCTAAAAATATAGAGAATTCCGACACGTTGAGACTCGTTGTATATTAAATATATATTTATATATATAATACATTATAATTAATTTGAATAAAATTCATCAATAAATAAATAATTGAAAAAGCCTAGAATAAATATACACTAAAACAGTTAATCTGTCATTTATTAATATTATTCATTGTTTTAATTTGATAAATTCAACTCTATTTCAATAATTCATAAAACTTGGAGAAAAAATCCATATTCGACTCATATGTTAAATATGTTGAAAGAGGAGAAAAAAAAAAAACCTAAAGGGTAAATTGTGTATCACGGAAAGTGGGAGTCAAAAGAGAAAAGAATACTATATTTTTATTCTTTATTTATTTATTATTTTTATTATTGTGTTTTATTTTTTCACATATATATATTTTGACCTCTTATTTATTGAATTTTAAAAATTGATATCAATATTGAAATCATGTGTTGGAAACTCATATATCAGAATTTCGACATTCGAGTGTCGAGAAAGTTGACCAGTTGTCGGATTTTTCGACATGTGTTAACCGAGTATCGGAGAGTGTTTGTGAGTGTTGAACACTTGTCGAAATGTCCGACATGACACAAGGCTCTTAGAAAGTGTCATGCTTCATAGTTTTTAGATATTCCTTCTTCCATTTAATACGAAACACCCCTGACCAGAAACCATCAAGAATCATCATAATTTGAAGTCCTAGAAGCTGAAGTAACGAGAAATATAAACAAAATAAAATAGATTTTTTTATTGAATAATATTATGAAAAATCCTAAATTTATAATAAATTTATTTCAAATTAATTTATGACTATCAAAAAATTCCAAATAAGTACATCTTCGAGAATTTATTATAAATTAATTTTTTTGGTCATAAAAAACTAAAAATTGATACATTTGTGACAATTTTATCATTTCCTTAATTTTCTTTAAATTGCATTAATATAATGAAAATCACAAAATGACTTTTTTTTTTTTTGGTCAGTCACAAAATGACTTTAAATTAGTGTACCGGCCAATTGTTACATGTCATTTAATTCAGTAATTTGTCAATGAAATTTAATGGAAATTGATGGAATGATAAATTTGTCACATGTATAGGATCATTGGTGGCCAAGTTTGGACTAAGTCATTAGTGTACTAATTCAGGTTTTTTTAATGGTAATCACCCATTATTTTTTCGAAAATAGTGAAATGGAACCAAGCCGATGATGGCACGTGGGTTCGCATTTAGTTTTTATAAATATATAATACATGCTATATAAATTGAGAATCAGCACAGAGAAAAGAAGGAACTTTCGGGGTTCGTTCGTTTCGTGAAAAATATCATATTTTCGGAAACATTTTTTCTAAAAGTCATTTTCCAAGAAAATGACTCTATTTTTCTAGGTGTTTGGTGAAACCTAAACTTCGAGTAGAAAATATTTTCTATCGTTTGTTAGCTAATTTAATTGTTTGGGAAAAATGATCAAAAATTGAATTTTAATATTTTTGATTAACAAAAAAATTAGTTTTATTTTTTTATAATTTCTAAAAAATGAATTTTTAATTATTTTTATTTTTAAAAATCGAAATTTTTATTTTTTATTTCTTTTTCTTTTTTCCTTCCTCATTCCTCCTCCTTCTTCCTCCCACCTCTTCCTTCCTCCACCACCACCTCCTTCCTCCGTTGCCACATGCCCGACAATGACCGGCCGCTTGGTGGCCGACCAAGACCCGATCGCTAGATTCAACGAGCTCGAGGCTCGACCGATCTCGCTCGAGCCCCGCCCAGCTTGCCAAATTTGGTGAGGCCCGAGCTTCGCCCCAGGCCGATGGGGCTCTGCCGCTTGATTTGACGAGACCCGAGCTCGTTAGGCTTGGGTGGGCTTGGCTTCGCCAGATCAGCTAGGTGGAGCCTCACCGGCTTGGGGCAAGGCTCAAATTGGCTCGCGGCTAGTCTCCGACCACCAAGGAAGAAGATGAAATGGAAAAAAAGAAAAGGAAAAATATTAAAATTTCAATTTAAAAAAACAAAAAAGAAAAAGAAAGCATCAATGTGTTGGTGAAAAGAAATAATGTGGAAGAAGTTATGGAAAATATTTTTTCTTCTCAAAAGAGAAAATCATTTTCCACAATCTTAAGAAAAGATTTTCTGTTGACCGGAAAACATTTTCTTTGACCATCTATTTTCCGTCATCCAAACACCGGAAATTCCGAAAAATGTTTTTTCATAAGTTGTTTTCCACGAAACGAACCGACATGAATAGGAATCGATTCGAACTACAGCCTCGATTCTCTACCTCTTTGCTTCCTCAATGATGATTTCCGGAACGGAGCGACTGAATCTTGGAAAAAAAAAAAAAAGCAGTCTTTTTTCTTCCATGTCTCTCACTCCACAAAAGACCAAGCATCATCGGTACCGTAGCTACTTGAAGAATCATACGATGCTAAAGAGAAAGAGAGAAGCAAAGGATTCAAATGTTGCTGAAGTGGGCAACGAACATGAAGGTACCATTTCCCTCTTTGAGTTCCTCCCAAAAACAAGAAATGAAAATGAACTCGTGGAATTTTATGGCGTGACGATGCGTCTATTGAACTTCTTCAGTTGATCTCTTTTTCCCTTTCGGGGGTTGTTGTTGTTGCTGTTGTTGTTTCCCCGTTGGTGATTTTTGGGGAGTTTTAACTGAGCAGAGATAACTACGGAGACTGGTGCAGCTCGCCGCGAACAGGTAGTACGAGCTCGGTCGTCCCTGTCCGCCGCCGTTCCGCCTTGCATCTCGACCCGAGCGGGCCGAGCTACCGCTCGCCGCTGCTCCCCCTGCGTCCCCACCCGAGCCGGCCCGACGCCGGTGGCTGCTCGCCGCCGCTCCCCGTCCGGGCCAAGCCGTTGCTCGCCGCTGCTACCCCCTGCGTCTCGACCCGAGCCGGCCCGACGCCGGTCGCTGCTCGCCGCTGCTACCCCCCTCAGCCCGGACGTCCTCCCAGCCACGGCTGCGGCCGCGCGAGGGCAGGTTTGAAGTCGGGTTGCGCGAGACGGGTCAGCGGGTCGCCTCGAGCTAGGGTTTCGCTTGTGGGTCACGAACCGGGGCTGTTGTGGGTCGCAAACCGGGTAGGGCTCCTGCTAATTTGGGCCAAAAAGTGTGGGTTTTGCAAAATGTATGGGTTTGTCTTGTGGGCTAGGCGTTTTTTAAAAAAGGGGAATGAGGCGCAGTCTGGGCCCGTGTTCTAGGCCCATCCGGGCCAGCCGCTGGCGACCCGGGTCGGCCCCAAGTTCCCAACTCGGGAATCCGACCGGGTCGTTTCTAATAATATTATAAAAATTAATAAGTAATAATAGAAAAATCAAAAATAATTTATTTTCCAGAAAATAAAAAAATCAAAATATCCCATGTTTTCTCAAAAGCCAAAAAAAAAAAAAAAAAAAAAAAAAAAAATCAGGATAAGCCAAAAAATGATTTATATTTTCAAAGAAGATAAAAAAATCCAAAAAAAATGCATTTCATGTTCTAAAAAATAGAAAAAGACCAAAAAATGTTTTTCCTCCACAAATGCATGGAAAATTCCTTGAAAATCCAAAAAGCTTCAAGGTTTAAATAAGATTAGGTACGGCATTAGTGATTAACTAGTGTAATCAAGTCCCCGATCTTAATTTCTCTAATTGTGTAGAAGTGAAGATTCCTCCCAATACTTTGCTTAGGTTTTTTAATCAACCCACCAAAAATTAATTAGTGGCAAATCATTTTTAAAATTAACTTACAGTTAAAAAAAATCAAACCATTAAGTCGTGAATTGGTGGGCTTAGGAGAGCCTGGACTGAGCCCAATAGACCTAATCAAACCATTAGCCTCAGTAGGCGTCCCTAATCGGGCTCTGAGAAAAAAGAGGTCGCAACACACTAATGACAAAGAAATTGAATAGAAACAAATCAGAAAAAAAATCTAAATAATCGACTTGTGGATGCTGTGTTTGATGTGTTATCTCCTTACTTATAGGTAGAAGCACGACACGCAAGAAAATCGAAGGGAAACCTGGGACAATTAAGAATCACCACCATGAGTGATTTAGGGTCGAGTTTCACTTTGGAAGCACCACCTCCCACAACAACCGTACATTGTAGGTATGCGTGGAACATGTTCCGTCGATCTCAATCTTCGAGACCACGGAGCGGTGCGATCACTCCTTCTGCAGTCACTGAATGTCCTCATACATCGCCGCAAAGATCAAGGACGGAGTGGCGAACGAGCGATGTCCCGAGTCAGATTGCAAGGCGATGCTAGATCCTGTTACCTGCAAACAGCTTGTCTCGAGCATAGGGTTCGCCCGATGGTGCGACCTTCTGTGCGACGGAGTGGTTGTGGGTTCAAGTGTCCCAGTTGCAACGGAGTGGTTGGTTTCGCGACCAGGATATTCATCTTCTGGAACTCTTGCGGAGAGGCAGCGGTGGAAGCGGTGTCCTCAATGCCACATTTACGTGGAGTGCAGTGGAGGTCGCAAGAACATTGTGTGCAGGTAAACTCCTCTGATTAACTTAGGTTTGATGTTTCCTAAATAGTTAATTCTACCAATGTTTCTCCCCCCGTCGCATCTCTTGCTTCGACTTGAATAAATAACAAGGCTTCTTATTCCCTCGACTCCTAACGTGCTCTTTTAGGTTTTGGATGATTGAAATAATCCGTGGAATTTTGATCAACCGCACATTCATTCATCTCTATATATGTATATATACACACGGTGATTCGGCATGCATGAATATGAAAAGGGCCACGTAAAATCTGGCTACTCAGCTGATTTATTTTAGATCCCAGTACTACAAAACGAATTAAAAAGGACCCTCGTTTCGGCTTTTATGCAGATGTAAAACTCAATTTTGCTATGGATGAGGGCGAAAGAAAGGCTCCTCCTCTTCTTGTGCCTGCAGAAAAGAAGTCTGGGAATACAGTGATATCACGCAGGGCTTGGCCATACTTTTTCTCTCCGTTCTGCTTTGGTCATTCCTCTATCTGATATATATTTATTTCGCTGGGCTGAGAAAATATCAAGTTCTAAGGTATCTTTTCCTGGAGGACTGAAGGAGACTATCCATTGTCGTTGACATTAGGTTTTGGAATTACAGTTTGATTATTCGAATTAATAACAGTTGTCAGATTCTATGATGTTCATTTGATGACAATTGACAAGCTAACAATGGGGATTTTGAGGATTGTAGCTCCGTTTTGGAGATAAAAAAAAATGAACTTCTCTCGTATATGATTCTCTATCCCAATGGAGACGAGCAGAAATGGAGAAGGTCGCGCGTCTATATATCTGGCTGTGACCATTCCTTTGAAGGTCGGCTCGGATGTGAATGCAATCGTTAGGTTCTTTGTGTTTGATCGAATTCGCGACATGTACTTGGCAAAACAAGGTAACCATCTCCAAATATCAATTTCGAAGAAAATGCTCAATGCAACTTTGGTTGTAACTTCTAAAAAATTTACACTTACGCTATTAAGGGGGCACTAGGAGGTTTCGTGCGATGACGTCCAAGTGGGGTATTTCAAGATTTATGCCTCAAGAAATTTTTAAGGATCACTCGAACGGGTACCTCATTGTCGAGACTTGCAATTTTGGAAGGGAGGATTTCGTCATCAAGAACTCGGGCATAGATGAATGTCTAACACTAAAAAAAGGGTAGATTTTCAAAGACACATGAATGGAAGATAGCAAAATTCTCAAGTTTGGTAGAACAATCCTGCTATTCTGAAATAATTTTTTTGCTGGAGATTAGATATGGCAACTTAAATTTCTTAAATTTGTTAAGTTTCTATAGAAATGATATCTTTGGTGTCTGCTCATAGATTTGTTTCATACGAGACCAAGATGTTCCAAAAGAGTTACGGTCTATGTCAATAAAAAGTGGTGCCACATTTAATGGAAGGATTACATTGCAATGAATTTCAAAACATCAAAAGAAGAAGAAGAAGATAATAAATTGTATTGATGATCGAGTCAAAGGTTACGAGATTACCCAGTCATCAAATAAATGGAGACTTATAAGGCACTTCAAATGACTTCACATGAAGAGTATATGTTGGGTTGTGGGGCCTCTTGTCAGCACTCAAGTTATAATAAAATATGTTATTTGAATTCCTTAAATAATGACATTATACTAGTTATGCTATTTATGCATCGTCAAATATTCAATAAACTATAAATAAGTCATATTATGGGCAAATTGCCCTCTCAAAAAAAAAAATCCAAATTATACATGCCGTAGATAAACAAGATATTGCTTTCCATTGGACTTTTGAGGCTTTTATTCTTGTAACAAATATACATGATTTCTTTGTAATCATCCATCATATGTGCCCCAGCTAAAGAAAAAATTATGAATATGTCCAATCCCCAATTTTGAATCGGTAAAATTGAAAAACTTGAAAAGGTTCCATTAGAAAATGTCATCTCTTTAACTAAAAGTATCATTTTTTTTTTTTGGGATAATCCCTCAAAATTCGTTGTAAAGTTTGAACTTTAGCAATGTTTCACGATAGACCGTTAAAACGTAATTTTTTTTTTTTTTTGGTAAAGGGTAATAATATATTGAGCTTTAACCAACAAATATACAAGCTCGGGCACCACAAAACTTGCACTCAACAAGACACATAACGTCTCATCGAGTGAAAGGGCGCCAGAGACAAAAGTGCACCGCAAAGCGGTCAAAGCAAACAGGGGCAAACAAGCAGCCCAAAAGAGACGACCACGCAGGGCCGGGACAACCAACCAAACAAAACAACCAAACTAACCAACGGAAAGGCCACGCAGGACCAGGAAGACGAAGCAACCAAACAACAAACAAAAAGAGAAGAGAAAACACCAGGGAAGGCGATGAAGGCGAGGGATAGCACCCGCACGGCACGAGGAGAACTAGGCGATCGCCATAGGAGCACTGAAAATAGACGGGTCAAGGTCCCAGTTCTGTTGTAACCCGCACGGACGAGGAGAACTAGGCGATCGCCATAGGAGCACTGAAAATAGACGGGTCAAGGTCCCAGTTCTGTTGTAACCTCCTATTTCTCGGACTATCTTCCACGTTTCTGAAGGTTAAGGTTTTATCCTTAACAACTTTAATGAGATGCTTCTTGACAGCCGTTAAAACGTAAATATTATCTCTCTTAACTTTGACACTTTTGGGTTACGACACTTTTGAGAAGACCTCTATAACATGATTAATATTTTTTTAAAAAAGAGAGAGAGAGAGAGAGGGATGCATTGTCAATGGAGCTAAAAAAAATGCAACGAAATTATTTTGTTAAGAGAAACAAGGTAATTCATCTCTAATAACACTTAATAGTAAACGAAATCAAAGGAATTAAGAAAGTAACAATTCAAAAGTTAAATTTTTCAAGAAAAAAATGTTCTTCAATGAAAGCCATAAGGCACACTTTGTTTCTACAGTACATACTGTTATTATTATTATTTTTTTGGTAAGGTACATATTGTTATTTATATTAAGAAGCCAACTAGATTTTCTATTCCCTATTCCAAATATCTAATCTTACGGATTGATCGGGTCAATTAATCCGCAATAAGAATAATCATAATTAAATCATATCTCATACTCTAATATAATCTTCCGATGGCGGAATCAAATTATATCGCCTACTCTAGTCTAATCTTTCAACGAGGGAATCAAATCATATCTCATACTCTAATATAATCTTCCGATGGTTCACCAATAATATTATTAACCTTATCAAATAGCTATGAAAATAAATAAATAAAACAGCGAATGCTATTAAAATCGAAGTTCACATTTCAAAATTTAAGAAATATTGTGCAATTATGCCTAAAATCGAGGAAATAATCCGTAACTTTGCAAAAAGTCGGGATTACGATCCAATGGAAGCAAATTTGGGAGATTTTGAGCGATCCACTTTCTTGATGATCCCCTCGGAACGAAGCGACCGAATCTTGGGAAACCATAAAAAAAAACTGTCTTTTCTCTTCCATTTATCTCACTCCACCAAAGACCTTCGGAGCCATCAAGCATCATCTGTGCTGTGGCTACATGATGAATCATACCATGCCAAAAGGAAACAGAGAAGCAATGGATTCAAATGCTGCTGGAGTGGGCGACGAATATGATGGTACCGTTTCCCTATTTGACTTTCTCCCATAAACAACAAATGATAATGAACAAGTGGAATCTTCCTTCAAGTATAACAACATTGTTCATGTGCTGCATGAGTCTCTCTCTTGCTGGTGGTGAAAAGATTGTCGATGTACAAGGATTTTCCAATTGTTACATGAATAACTTGGAGTCTCGGGTATAATTTGCACTCGGGATTGAAGTAAGAACTAGTCGGTTGAGCGGTTTCTTCCGGTTTTTTTATTTTTATTTTTATTTTTTATGCAGTATTGTCGACAGAGTTTAGAGATGTTGTGCCGGCGCATTTTGTGCTCAAGATTAAGTCCTTCTCTTTGTTCGCAAAGAAAAGCATGGAGAAGTATGAATCTGGCGAGTTCGAAGCAGGAGGATATAAATGGTTCGTTTCTGTACTCTCCAGTCTCCACCTCACACGATGATCACGTTCGAAGGCATAAAAGAACTATTTACGCTGGTTTAACGTCAGCTGGCCGAAAAACAGGTCAACTAACTCTTGAAGAGAATGTCCATAATATAGAATCCTACGGCTATGCCCCAAATTTGGGCCTTTTCTGTCAGAGGATGGTTTATATACTTTACAGGCGTTAATTTCTGTTACTGCAGACATCGTCGTGAGATTACACGTCACTTCAGTAATCAGAAGTTGAAGCACTTCAAAGATTTTAAGAATAATTATGGCCAATTGACAACGGTAGACTTTTCGTGCACATTCTGTGATCGGGGAGCATCTTGACTCTGCAGGAAACTGATCCTCTATCCCAATGGAGACAAGAGCCGAAACGGAGAAGATCACGTCTCGGTATATCTGGCGGCGTCCGGGACGAGTCCTTTTCAACTTGGTTGGGAGATCCATGCGGTTGTCAGGCTCTCCGTGTATGATCAAACCTGCGATAGATACTTCACTGTACAAGGTAAAAGCTCTGCAACAGCAGCCAAAAAGCAAAGATATTGTCACCTTTTGAACACTAATAAGGAATTGACGGAACTTGGCTTGTGAAATGAAGGGAGAGTTGCAAGGTTTCACGCTTTGAAACCCGAATGGGGAGTTCCGAGATATATGCTTTTGAAAACTTTCACCAACCCGTTGAACGGGTACCTTGTGGACGATACCTGTGTTTTCGGAGTGGAGGTTTTCGTCAACAAGAGCTCAGGAGTTGGCGAATGTTTGACCCTGAAAGAGAGGGCATCATACACTCACGAATGGAGGATATCGAGGCTGTCGAGCTTGGAGGATGAATCTTTCTCTGATGTGTTCACTGCTGGAGGCCACAAATGGTAACTTCAAATTACAAATTTCCTTTCAATGACAACTCTTGCTCTTGCGCATATTTACATTTTTCCTTTCTATTGCTACTACTTTTTCATTTTCTTCCCCAGGAAGGTGCGGCTGTTCCCGAGGGGTAATTTGGCTAACAGAGACCAAAACCTTTCGATGTTTCTCGTTCTAGTTGATGCGGACAAATTGACTTCTGGACAGAAAGTGAACACCAGATTCACCTTTCGATTAAAAGACCGAAACAACGTTGTATGCCGTCAGCTAGGTAAGTGTTTGTTCTCAGGAGTGGGACGAGCGCTCCACTTCAAGGCCATTGTAATTAGTAGCCACAACAGAAAGTCCAGAGCGATTCACAATTTCAACTGCACGACGAGCTTTGCTCTCGCCACAGTACACCGCTAGATAAATCGCACCCGTTAATGAGTAGTGAATTCGGTTTATTCATGTAGTCGGTATAATTAGAAACCGCTGAAATCTCTTAACGTTTCCAGACTGTAATCTTCTGCACTCTTGCCCTTGTCCTTGCCATTTTGCAGCTTGTACTGTATGGTCGAGTAGCTCCGCCATAAGCTGGGGTTGGCCTACTTTCATGCCGCTGAAAACGGTTGGGAAATGCTTGATGGATGATTCATGTGTCATTGAAACCGAAGTCACGGTGCTCGGAACAGTTAGCAAATTGCCATGACAGAAATGCCATGTACTGGATGTGTTCACAATCAAACAATCATTGTTAGTTCTTTTTTTGTGACATATAATATATGGATTGGATGTGTTCGTTATCGGTGCTAAATTTTAGTTGACAAAACTAGGTCATACATTTATGTAGAGATAAATAAATGAATAAAGAGTAAAAAGAACAAAGGCTCAATTCGGTCTTAGTCCGATTTGCGCAGCCCACGCTGCTACCTTTAACCCCAACTCATATCATATTATTTTACCATACTTTTCTATTATCGCATTAGAGCGACGTGTGGTTTTCATTTTAGCTTATGGGATCATGTCCCGGGCTTACAACAAGTCATGTAATATATAGGGTTTACTTTTTAAACTTTACCTTGTCTTTCATTATCTCTCTGATGTGTTGTTTTGAAATCCTTATATGGCTTTCATGTTTTGAACTTTTAGTTTTGTTCAACAATTAAGATGCACTTTAGGAGTGACTTAAATTGAATATCTGTGCACGAACACTTAGTTAAAAAGAAAAAAAAAACTTAGGATTTCACAATTTGACATAATTGTATGAACCACTTTATAGATAAACAAATTCAATTTAGGTATCAAAAGGGCACCGATTAATTGATTTATATAATCAAGGCTATGAATTTAGTAGCTCTAGTTCGTAAGAAGTAGAGCATATTTTCACGATATGCTTGGCTTCTAACCGACCCAATATGTAGTGGTGGCTCGCTTATAGAATAGAATCCTGTCTTTAGATCAAATGAATATGAATTTCTTAACATTGCGTGCGCGAAGGGTCTGTAGAAACCCACAGGGAACGAGATCGAGCAAACCTTGAGTGGAGGCGATGCTTGTTCATGCTCAATAATTCGCTAAAGTTGCTCCACCAAATCTCACTTCTGGAGGGTCGCGATGGTATTAATGCAATTAAGTATTTTGCAACCAACTCTGCCTCTATCTAGCTTCTCGCAGACATTATCATAAATCTTGTCCATACAACTTATTGAACAAGTTGCAATAATTAGCATTTTCGGCTCGAGTCTCCATATGGTAGAGACGAAAGTGCATTTTCGAATTTCTCTTGATGTTAAATAAAAAGCACGTTTAATTAGATTGCATATGACAAATTATAAAAATGGTCTTGGTAACAAGTGCCTTTTGGACATTGATTAACCATAACTAGTAATGAAATATTTTCACTTTTAATGTAGTGATCGTGCTTAAAGCGGGAAAGACTATGCTTTGATAATTAATTTTATGACCGCCAAAAAATCCCAAACCGGTACATTTTTTACGAATCATAAATTAATTTTTTTAATTATAGAAAATCTCAAATTGATACATTTGTGTCAAATTTATTACTCTTAATTTTTTTAAATTAGATTAATATAATGAAAAATTACAATATATCTTTAAACTAGTGTATTGACAAATTATTACGTATCATCCAACTCAGTAATTTGAAAGTGAAATTTAATGAAAACTAACCGAATTGTAAATTTGTCACATGTATAAGATTATTGATGGCCAAGTTTGGACTACATTACTAATGTATTAAGTTGGGGATTTTGATGGGAATCGCCCATTATTTTTTGGAAAACAGTGAAATGGACAACGCTGATGATGGCACGTGGTTTCGCATTTAGTTTTTATAAATATATAATACATGTTATATAAATCAAGAATCAGCACAGAAAAAAGAAGGGAACTTTCATTATGAATCGATTCGAACCAGAGTCTCGATTCTCTACCTCTCTGCTTCCTCAATGATGATTTCCTCGGAACGGAGCGACCGAATCTTGGGAAACGAAAAAGGAAAAAAAAGAAAAAGCAGTCTGTTTTCTTCCACATCTCTCACTCCACAAAATGACCTTCAGAGCCATCAAGCATCATCGGTGCTGTAGCTACTTGAAGAATCATACGATGCTAAAGAGAAAGAGAAAAACGAAGGATTCAAACGCTGCTGAAGTGGGCAACGAACATGAAGATACCATTTCTCTCTTTGAGTTCCTCCCAAAAACAAGAAATGAAAATGAACTTGTGGAATTTTATGGCGTGACGATGTATTGGAATTCTGAACTCACATATCGGAATACTTAACTTACGTGTTGGAAAGTGTAAGGAGAGTTGGCCAGATGTCGAATTTTCCGACATGTGTTGATCAAGCGATGGAAAGTGTAGGATATGTGTTGGACTGTCCGAGACGACACAAATTTATTTTGATGAGTGTTAGTACTTTGTAGTCGGTGCTTCCTTGCCTATTGCCCTTGCTAACAAAGAGTAATGTTGAGTTTCTCTTAGAAAACAAGACTTTATCATCTTCTTTTTTTCGCCTGTTATCGTTGAAAGCATTTGCATGAGGAGAAAATATTAAGTGGCTAGAGACCATCACATTAGCTCTACATTAGTTGCAAACATACATGCTTTAGTTGTAGCCACTCAAATTTGACTCATGGCCACAAATGTGGAGTTAAATAAATGAAAAAAAGGTCAATATCTATTTTACATCAAAACTCCTATTAGGTTTTGAAATTGACAAGACTTTCCTTCTCTTATTTTTACTCTGAGGAATATTAGACTTCTGTGGAAAGTTGTCAAAATCTATTTTACATCATAGGTTTTTCCCATTCTGACGAAGATCCAGACTGAACCTAAGTGGAGAACGAAAATATAATCAAATTCAGGATTATTGATTTTTCAACAAGGATCAGTACGAACGAGATATATCTGGCTTTCTGGCGGAGAATCTCACTTACCTTTCATAAATATATTAATGAAATCAATCACGGATTGGTGAAATCAATTTTGAAGACAAATTCCTTTTTGAAAATCATTTACTTATGGAAACTTAGATTCTAATTGTATGGGCAACCATGATCATGGATTTTCACCTCAATCTTCAAACGGCTACAAGATTTCATTGATTGATTCTATCCAACGGGTTGATTAAAAGAATTCTTTTGGATAGTGCCAACGATCATAAAAGGCATGGATGAATATTTAAGAAGGTCATTCAGTTCATTTGAGTATAGTGCGTGAGAATTAAAATTCCAAAGTCTGGAGCTTTTCAAATTACTTGTTCTTCATCAATAGTGCTTATATTTGTACTCAAGGAGGGAAACACAAAGAAGTGACTTAGTGAGAGAAAAAGAAACTCTTCACTTGAGCAATCATACTCATATCATTGTAATTATCTTAGTGAGAGAAAAAGAAACTCTTCATTGAGCAATCATACTCATATCGTTGTAATTATCTTTTGATTTATAGTGAAATCAAGCTAGAAGGCTGTCAACGTGGAAGAGTGGAAGTAGGCTTGATCTAAGCCGAACCACTATAAATGTTATGTTCAATTTTCTCTTCCCTTAACTCCTTTAATTTATTTGTTGTGATATTTTTCTAAGTTTCGCTATTTTTCAAAACATCTTATTTGATTCTGAATCTATATCAGAAGTCTAGTGTTACTTAGAGTTAATTTGAAGAAAACAATTTTTATTGCATTTGCAAATAAATATGTTTTTACACCTATTCACCCCATTTAGGTGCACTAGCTCTTTCAGCCTCAGCCATAGGAGAACTTCATTCGAGTTGCAGCACTTCCCCCTCGTTGTAGCCACCAGTGGAGTCGCCGGCATTGCTCCTACGTGTCTAGGCCAAGCTATCCCTTTTGGCACCGATGAAGGCCATGGGTGGGCGACTCGACGCGGGAATACCTTCTGCCATGGAAGACCAGATCTTCAAATCTTGAGAGTGACGTCAACAAAGTGATGATGGCCATGGGCAAGTGACACTATACCCTAACACGATTCCAGATCTGGAGGTGATTGGAGAAGCAGAAAAAAATGGAGCCAGAGGTAGCTCGGGCCGGCCACTAGCAACGCCGGAAAGGGTTCTCCATCATTCATAGCTTAGATGGGTTCTCTGCCCCTGTTTTTTTGCGACAAGCTTCCAATCTTGAGCTAGATTGTTGAAGTCTTGACCCTGTTATTCATGCCATTAGAGACTCTAATCGACATGTCAAACGGTATCTTGTCGACGATACCTGCGCATTCAGGGTGGAGGTTTTTTGTCATTAGGTGTCGAGGCATCGGCGAATGGTTGGCATTGAACGAGAGCAGCAAATCATCCATGCATCGCAACAAAAGCATTGTCGATATTTCTTTATTTGGTAGATTAAGCTTCTAAGCAGAAACTTGACACGAGAGTTCACCTTTCAGCACATTATCAGGCTACATGTAACATTCTTATCTTAACATCATGCGAAAACGAAAGATACATGCATTTGCATGACGTGTTAAAGAACTTCAACATGTACTACTTAATCAGCATTTTTCTCTTTTGATTTGTTAGCTTATGTTGCACACTTCTCGAGAAACACTTAGCCCAGATTTGGCTGTGAAGGCCCTAAGCGAGAGCATTGCAACCTCACCAGCCGCAAACAATGCCACAAAGGCCCTTGCCAACCTCACCCTTAGCCGTGGGCGATGCTGCCCCATTTAGATTGGGTGAGGGTTTTGGGGTTGGCAAGGGTCGCTGATGACCCTTGTTGGCCCTAAAAGTAAAAAAAAAAAAAAAAAAAAGTAAAATGGTCAAACCCTCGCCTACGGCCTTCGCGGTCGAGGGCAAGGCTAGCGAGGGCCTTTGCAGCCCTTAGAAATCTGGAAGACTTAAAAAACGCAGCCTTCGTTTACTCTTTCTACGCTCAAAGTCCGGTCCGAGCAGGAGCAGGGCCTACCGTGTGACCACTCACACCTTACCTTTCCCTCCCCACTACTCCACCTCTCACGTGGCACGCCAGCAACTCGATCCCCATCGACTGGGCCTCCTCCTCCCTGCTCCTCCTGTCGGCTTAAAAGGCCCCCAGCCCAATTCTCTCCCCACGCCCACCTTCTTCGGCCGTTCCGCCTCGATTTTCATCCTCGGACCACAAACACATGATTTGACGACCCTTGATAACAATAAAGAAAAGAAAAAGAAAAAGAAAAAGAAGAAGCTTCCTTTCATTCGGATACGTCCAAAGAACATTTTCGAATGATCCGTCAATGTCCAAGGCGATGATATGTTTTGATTCCTCAACATTTTCCCGAAACTGGTTTTCATCATCTGCAAATTAGATTGTGATTTTCCCGAAACTGGTTTTCATCATCTGATTTTATTTTTCCTCTTCTAGAAAAGCGCACAACAAGCCCTAAAACTGAGAAACCGCATACTTAGGTAAAAATCAAATAGAGTTCTCAATCAAGTGAGTATCGTCTTAAAGTTACGATACTTCTGCTGTTCTTTTGCCCTGATTCACTATCCCAATAGATACAAAAGTAGAAATGGAGAAGGTCATGTGTCTATATGTCCGGCAATTTCCGGGACCAATCCTTTGAAGGTCAGCTCGGACTTGAACGCACTTGTTAGGTTCTCTGTGTTTGATCAAATTCGCAATATATTTTAAACAAGCTAACGATCCTCATATTAATTTCGAGGAAAAAATTAAATGCAACTTTGGCTTTTAGAAAAGTTATGATATTACGGGATCACCAGGAGGTTACATGCGACGTGGTCCAAGTGAGGGTATTCCAAGATTTGTGCCTCTAGAAATTTTTGAGGATCAGTCGAGTGGGTACCTTATTGACGACCTCTGCATTTTTGGAGTGGAGGTTATTGTCATCAAGGACTCAGGCATAGGTGAATGTCTACGACTCAAAAAGGGTACATCCTCACGGACACATGAATGGAAGATACCAAATTTCACAAGTTTGGTGTCCTGCCATTCGGAAATATTTTTTTGCTGGAGATCAGGAATGGTAACGTAAATTTCTTAAATCTGTTAAATTTCAGAAACGGTGTCTGCTTGATTTTTCTGCTTTGTAGGATCTTCAATATGCGACTATTCATCTGTTCAGGAAGGTGCAGCTCTATCCAAGGGGTGATTTGAAAGAAAGGAAATGAGGGCCCAAAAAGTATTATCATGACAAATTTGGAATTAAGTCCCAGTTCTACAAAGGTCTTCGCTCACTCGTTCCTCGTGTAGTTTGTATCGATTAATGTGGCCAAATGTTCACTTTGCAGGTTCACCATGGTTCAGTAGTTCAAGCTCTTCATGGGGGAGGTCTCATTTTATTCTGTTGGAAAGCATTCTGAGACTTCCTAGTCAATGATAAATAGACTGTTGAGGCCGAAGTCACTGTCCTAGGTGGTGCTGGTAAGCATGACAAATGCGATGCGAATTCATGATCAGACAATTTTTACCGTGATTTCCTCCGCGTCCTATGCTAATGGTTTTAAGACAGTAAGCTTGTGGAATTGGTCTTTTGCAACTAGTTGATGTTTCTCTCTTTTGATCTATAGTTGTTTGCAGCACAGTAAGTTTTTGATCCTATTCTCCTGTCTGTTCATGTTTGCTACTATTACCCGACCACAGTAAGAACTAAATTCCAGCAATGGAATGTCCTGATGCATATTGCTTTTGCGGCATCCTTTATTGCCACATACGTCGTATTGGTTGACAGAAAATTAATTGTACTCATACGAGACCAATATTCCAAAAAAAGCTGCAGTCCATGTCATGAAAAAACAAATGCCATGGTGCCACGTTTTTTTCGAAGGATCACATTACCACAAATTTAAAAAATCACACCCTTGAAGTCCTAAAAAAAATGCTATACTATTTGACCTTAAAATTGCCCCGTTAAATATTTCATGAACTGTAAATAAGTCATATTATGAGCAATTTGCCCTCTCAAAAAAAGAAATGAAAACTTCTAAACTATACTTGCCGAAGATAAGCAGCATATTGCTTTTTATCGGACTTTTGAGGTTTTTATTTCTTAAAAAAATATATATACTTGATTTCTTTGTAATCGTTCATCACATGTGCCCTCCTAAGAGAAAATTATGTATACGTCTGATCCCCAATTTTGACTCGGTAAAGTTGCAAAACTTGAAAAGGCTCCCTTAGAAAATGTAATATTTTTAACTATAAGTATCGATTTAAATATTTTTTTTGGGATAATCGCTTAAAATTTCTTGTAAAGTTTTAACTTTAGCAAATTTCACGATAGACCATTAAAAAGTAAAGATCGTCTCTCTTAACTTCAACACTTATGGATTAGGGCTCCTGAACTTTAATTTTTATTCTAGTCGCTGATTTTTTCTATGTGCATAGTAATTAATGACGAGAAAATTCTATGACATGATTAATAAAATTAAAAAGAAAAATAGAGAGGGATGCATTGTCAATGGAGCTAAAAAAATTCAACAAAATTATTTTGATCACACTTTCAACCAAAAATTAATTTCCAGAATAGAAATATATATTTTTTATTTATATTCTTGAATGAGTTTTAAAGAAAAATACGTGTTTGATAACGACATAAAATTTCTATTTCTAAAAAAAAAATTCGTTTAATAAAACAAAAAGTTTCTTCTTGTCAGGTGGTGGCAAACGGTAGCGACGATCGGCTTGCTGTAAGGACGAGTAATAAGAATAATTTTTATTTCTCATTTTTATTCAAGAAATAGAGAAGTTGAAAATTTTTACATCTCATTTCTTCCAAACCTATCTCTAAAGTAAAATTTTGTTCTAGAAATAAAAAAAATGAAATTATTTTACTGAACAGATTTGTATTCAAACAAATCTGGATAAAAAAATAGTTCCGAAATACAAATAAAATAGATATTATGGGCGTCCTTTATAATTATGAAAAGAAATCAGCGAATGCAATTAAAATCGAAGTTCACGAGGCGATTACAAAATTTTAGAAAGATTATGCAATGATGCCTAAAATCGATGAAGTAATCCGTAACTTTTCAAAAAGTCGCGATTACGATCCGATGGGGGCAAAGTCAGGAGATTTTGAGCGATCAACTTTCCTTTTTCCCCCTCTCTGGCGGTAATGGAGTGATGATGTATTTTCGACTGAATCTTGAGAAACCCCCAAAAAAGAAGGCAGTCTTTTTTCTTCCATATCTCTCACACCACCGAAGACCTTCAGAGCCATCAAGCATCATCTGCGCTGTAGCTACACGAAGAATCATACAATGCCAAAGAGAAACAGAGAAGCAACAGATTCAAATGCTGCTGAAGTTGGCGACGAACATGATGGTACAGTTTCCTCCTTCGAGTTTCTCCCAGAAACAATAAATGATAATGAACAAGTGGAATTTTAAGTCGTAACGATGTGTCTATTGATCTTCTTTAGTTGATCTCTTTTTTTCCCTTTCTGGGATTATTCTTTTCTCACTGTTTGTGATTTTGGGGGGTTCTAACTGAGCAGAGATAACTACGGAGATTAGAGAGCTCTCGCCGGCTCATTATGTGCTCAAGATCGAGTCTTTCTCTCTACTGTCAAAGAGCGGCATCACCATGTATAAGACAACCAAATTCCAAGTTGGTGACCAGAAGTGGTATATCTACAATCTCCCTTTGCAAGCACAAATTTTTGTGATACTCCACGCTTGCTGTCTTCTTGGTTTTATTGTTTCTTAACATTGACGGTGAAGATTATGGTGTATATATTTTCATAAAAAAAAAGGCTTGAGGATGTCTTTTAGGTTTTATTGTTCTTTCTGATTGAATCGACATTAGGCTCAGATGAATCTCGTGTATGTGGGTTACCGAGTAAAGATGTGGTTAAGATGTGTTGTTTCATGCGCTTTTTGGTGACTACACGATTGCTAATCATGCATAGCGATGCGGTCCTTCATTGAAGGCTCCAATCGTGTTCAGTGAGGATGGAAACTTCGCTCAATGGTCTCAAAATTGAAGATCATATAATGGGAAAATCTGTCGATATTCAGCTAACGACGGGAACTCTTCATGGGTATATGTTTCTTTAATCTGATTTTCTGTGATTGTGTAGGAGATTGATTCTCTATCCCAATGGAGACAAGAGCATGGAGGGAGAAGATCACGTGTCCCTATATCTGGCTGTTTCTGGGGCCAATCCCCCTAAATTTGGCTGGGAGATAAATGCAACTGTTAGGTTCCTTGTGTTCGATCAGATTCGTGATGAATACTTAGCAAAAGAAGGTACGTTTTTTCCCTAAATTTCTTAAAGAAAAAGTGATTTACACCTTTGGTAGCTTGGAGAACTCTCGCTTTATATGTTGCAGGGAAAAATAGGAGGTTCCATGCAATGAAGTCCAAATGGGGAATTCCACGATTTATGCCGCTAAAAACTTTCATTAATCCGTCAAATGGCTACCTTGTTGATGACACATGTTTTTTCGGAGTGGAGGTTTTTGTTGTCAAAAATTTCGGTCAGGGCGAATGCTTGACGCTAAAGGCGAGTCCGAATTCTGTTAGTCACGAATGGCGGATATCAAATTTCTCTACTTTGGTGTATGATTTCTCCTCTGTAATATTCACTGCGGGGAAACTCAAGTGGTAGCTCTTATATCACCCCTAGCCTTTTTTTTTTTAGCTTTTGCATATTCCTTTTTCTCTGATTTGTTATCATCGCTTGGTTGCGTTTCGTTTGCTCAGGAAGTTACATCTGTATCCAAGGGGTGACACGCACAACAGGCACAAAAACCTTTCGATATATCTTTGTCTGGTAGATTCAAGTTGTCAGAAAGTCAAAGTCACTTATACCATTCGGTTAAAAGGGAAAGCTGGCAGGACGCACCAGATGACAGGAGGTAACCGCCGATCTAAACTGAATGGCGATCACAAAATCTTTAGCTAAGTAATTATATCAAAATGAACGGAAAGATAACTGGAATATCATTATTATGAAACATGTCATTGTTCTTATCCCACTTTCTCGCTGAGGCATAATCACACTATATACCAAGTATTTAATCTGATTTATTTGGTTTTCCACCATTGTTCTCGAGTTTAAGATTAAGACAGCTAATTCTTCTTTTGCAGGTTTTTGTTGGTTCGGTGGTTCATGTAGAGATTGGGGTTTCGGCTCCTTCTTGCCGCTGAAAACTGTTCAAGAATACTTAGTTGGTGATGCGTGTGTCGTGGAGGCTGAAGTGGATGTTCTTGGCATAGTGAGTAAACTGCCATGATTAATTGCCGAGTTCATGATCAATCACTGACTAATGTTTCTTCCGTAGCTGGAACATTTTTTTTTTTTTTTTTTATAATTATCTTGGGTTAGGACCTCCCTTGTTGGATAACTTTTGGGTTATTAGTTTATTTTGATAGTTTGTTCACCAGATGTTCGGGATCCTCTTTTGACTAGAAAGGCAAGGTGGGCAATACATCTGCAAACTCTTTTGTCTGCCTCAACTCTCAAAGATTGCGACTGGCATGATTATATGTCTATGCTTCTAGCGTTGTGTTGCAGTCAAAACTTAAGTTACTTAACCGTTTTGCCTGTATGTTTCTTTTTTGCTTTCCTCTTCGGATACAAAGCCCGAAAGTGGGTGTCACTTATAGAATCAAAATGACTGACTGAGTCTTCATTACTGCATTTGCGTATCTGGAATTCAAGAAGTTAGAGCTTATACGGTCGACAAGGAAAAATCATTAGATACTAAAGTTTGTAAACGAGAGTCTAGATCTTGACCAAAACCAAAAAAGGGAATCTGAATAGTTTGAGCAGGTTCAACTGCTCAACGAGAAGAGTTCAGTGAGATGTTTTAAGCTCTATGGTGATGCTGGCGATGTTTTTTTTGGATATTCAAGTGCTCTATTTGATGTCTTACATTTTGTGGGACAGATTGGAAGAGTTCTGTTCATTCAATTAAGGCGTGAATACATCTTTATTCACCATTTTGATCAGCCCCAATCATCCCATTTTGATTAACCAAATGGGGCCTTATGGCATGACCTATGCGTCTCTTTGTATTTTTTTGATAGGCTGACTAAGGAGTTGGGCAATGTCGCAATCACAAAATATTTGAAATAGTGTTCGATTTTTAAATGTAAAATATTGAAAAAGTACCTTATGGCACTTGTTAAGCCTTATTAAAATTTTAATTTGAAATGATAAGCGACCGTGTTAAAATTATAATCCTCTAGTTACTAGAATAGTATGAAAAGTGTTATTATTAATTTCTTGAATACTATAGGACAATTTGATGGTGAAGTTAAAAACTAACTTCTTAAGGAAATTTTTTAAACTTCCCAAGGAGGGATAATTATTCTAGAATACTTCCTAGCTTCTATGATAAAGCTAACCAATCCATGGCACAGACAAAAGAAGGGAGAGCTACAAGGTTTCATGCGATGCAGTCTCAATGGGGGCATTCCGAGATTTATGACGTTAGCGACTTTCACTGACCCGTCCAATGGATACCTCGTCGACGACACCTGTGTTTTTGGAGCGGAGATTCTCGTTCGTCATCAAGAATTCGGGCTTGGGCGAATGTTTGACACCAATAGAGGGTACATCATATACACAGGAATGGAAGATATCAAAATTCTCGACTTTGGCGTATGAGTGCTGCCGTTCTGAATCAATTTTCGCTGGAGATCATAAATGTTTGACTTGATTCTTCAGTGTTAAAATTCCATACCAATGTCAACTTCGTATCTGCTCATACCTTTGTCTCCGCGTTTCCAAGCGTTCTCGTTGGTTAAGTTTCTTCATCTGTTCAGGGAGGTGCGCCTCCTTCCCGGGGGTGAATCGGCAGAGAGGAACAAAAGCCTCTTAATACGTCTTGCTCTGGCCAATTCAGGGATACTCGATCTTCGGCAGAAAGTCAACGCAAGCTTCACCATTCGGTTGAGACTCAAAGATGGCACTGTTCATGCCGAGCAGACGACTAGAAGTAATTCTCTCAACTAATATTGGTATACTAACTCAATACAATCTCTAGAAAAGATGTTTGGGTTGGAGATACTAAATCCGATTCCTTTGGGGGTTGGCATTATTATCCGAAATCAGGGCAATCTTTCAAGGTCCTGATTCCTCAAATTCTTCGCTCGGTACTTCCATTCATTTGTCTTTAATGTGCTATCAATGTTCTGCTTTGCAGATTCGCTTTGGTTCAGTCCTTTGAGCCCTCCGTGGGGTTGGCCTCGCTATGCGTCGCTGGAAAGGGTTCAAGATTACCTTGTGGACGATGAATGTGTCGTTGAGGCTGAAGTCACCATCCTTGGCACAGCTAGACAACTGCCCCGGTTATTGGGTTCGAGCTCATGATAAGGCGATCCCTCCTATTGTTTCCTCCGCGTACTTCTCATAGTTTTAAGCCAGCAAAACTTGTCAAACTGCTTCTTCGCCACTAGTTGATCGGTGTTTTCCTCTCTGTTAATTCTTGGGTTCCTCTTAACATATATATGCATTGTCGATCCTATACTCTCCCTACTTGCTCATGTCCAACAAAACCGATAGCCGCATCCAACTTCAGGAAGATTTTCTGCGAAGCAACTCCCAGTTGCAGCTCCCTTTTGCAGCGTCCTTTTGCCGTCACACGCTTTGCATCTGATTACGAACAATTATCTCGAGCCACATCAAGACTAGTTTTTTTGAAAATGAACGCTGGCTCACTGGGGTCACACATCTTCAGGAGTTCTTCATATGTTACTCAGGCCTAAGAGCTAATAAAGTGTAAAGTAGAGTTTCTCTTACAAAAACAAGATTTTTATCATTTTTATTCTGTGTTTAAACTGAAAGTTGCTTCACTAATTAGAAGCTGGGGAATTGGGGAAATTCTATGGGCCGGCAAGTGTTTTATACGGGATCGGTCCCGCATTCAACGTGAATTGTTGGGAAAAAAAAACGTGGTCCATCATAATTATTTTGCAAAATCGGTTTTTTACCCTAACTTATGGACATTAAATGAAAATTACGGATGATGAGTAACGAAATTATCAGGTTGCGCGAAGTGCAAAGGAAAATTATGATAAAGTTGTGATCAATTAGATATCTCATTGACAATGATAAAAATAAAAATAATGGAAATATATTACTAAAAAGGGTGAAAAGAATAAGGCTGAAAAAATGTTTCTCTCTTCTGTTTTAAAGTGAATACTTGACCTGTATGTCAATGATACCAAGAATTTATCGAAAAATCTCTCAAAATTTATTGTTTTCTTCGATAAAGATCCAACCCTCAATCTCCTATCTATTTTTATTTTTCCCCTTGAGCCTTTAAAGACCTACCCAGATCCAACAATCTCATAATTTATCCAAAAGAAAAATCTATTAGCTGGACAAACGATTAGATTACCATTTGACTTCCACCTAATTGGCCCCTTCGAGATGTCCAAGGGTAATATGACTTTTCGTATGAAAGACAACGAAAGAGGCCTTGTCCGCAAAAAAATATCTTCTTTATCTGCGAAGTATATCCGCTTGATCCGACACCAGCTCAGTGCACACTCGCCGTGTTCTGCACCCATCTGCATTCTCGCTTACCCAGTTCCATGGCTGGACACTTGAGTCCCTGTTCTTCATCTTCTTCATCTTCTTCATCTTCTTCTTCTTGTTCTTCTTCCTCAACGTCCTTCTCGCACCCTTCTTCATTCGAGCTCCACAGAAGTCTGGATAAGCTTCTTATCTTGCCGAGGAAAACGCGGGGGCCTTCATGGGTTCCGCGGATTCGGTCAAGAAATAGCTCGAGGAAGAGTTTCCAGCTCAAATCCTCCAATGGGCATTCGCTGAGCTCTGTTTCTTTGCACGACGGTGAGTGCTTGAACCCTCTGGAGGCTGAGCATTTTCAGCGATTCGTCGAGTGAAGTTGCGATCTTTTTGGTCGTTTTTGGAGTATGGTTTTGCAGGAAGCGCTCTTGCCAAAGAACACTTCAAACCTAATGCGCAGGATAGTTTGTCTACTGTTAATTCAGAACCAGAGAAGTCTGATTTAACTTATAGCATTACCGTCGTTGGAGCTTCTGGGGACCTTGCGAAAAAGAAGATTTTTCCGGCCATCTTCGCGCTCTTCTATGAGGATTGTCTACCGAAGGTCTTGATCTTACGTTCTTGAATTGTTCTAGTACAAGGTAGATCCATGTAGTTTTGTCAGGTATGCAGCAATGTCTGATGTAAATATGGTATTGGGTTGCTGCAGAATTTCACGGTGTTTGGTTACGCCCGGACTAAAATGACTGACGAGGAGTTGAGGACGATGATTAGCAAAACACTGACTTGTAGAATCGATAAGAGGTACTTTTTGTGTTGCTTTTATGATGGGATGTGGAATTTATTTGCTTTTTACTTTGTTTTTCTTTATCTATTTAAATGTGGATTTTTGCAGGGAAAATTGTGAAGATAAAATGAATCAGTTCCTCAAGAGATGCTTTTACCATTCCGGTCAGTATAATTCGGAGGAGAACTTCAGAGAATTGGACATTAAGCTAAAAGAGAAGGAGGTGATGGTTCCCTGTTCCAGTCTAAATGTTGTGGATCCTAATTGTGGTACTTCTTTTCCTGTTCTGATTAGCTGATTTGTAGGGTTGCTAATTATCTTAAATCGGGTTTGCAATTTTGCATATTATGAAAAACAAACGCACATACGACATATTAATTTTGGGAGACATGATTTGTAGCTGGCAAGTGAATTTAACAGTCCTTTTTTCCTTATCATTATAATGTCTCAAATTGCTCCTTCAGGCTGGAAAATTGGCCAATAGGTTATTCTACCTATCAATACCTCCAAATATATTCGTGGATGTGGTGAGATGTGCTAGCATTAGGGCTTCTTCGACAAGTGGATGGACCAGGGTCATTGTTGAAAAGCCATTTGGCCGTGACTCAGAATCATCTGGTGAGCTGACTAGATGTTTGAAGCAATACCTGAATGAGGATCAAATATTTAGGTACCTTCTATCAATGTGGTCGCTTTTTGTCTATTTTCGAGGGAGAACTTGATTGTAACCAGAAGTTTGAGCTTGTGATTATATAGGATTGATCATTACCTGGGGAAGGAACTTGTTGAGAACCTGTCAGTTCTCCGATTTTCCAATCTGGTTTTTGAGCCATTATGGTGTCGGAACTACATTCGCAATGTGCAGCTGATATTTTCCGAAGATTTTGGTACAGAAGGACGTGGAGGGTGAGTTCCATAGATCCACTGCTGATGCTCTTTTTTCTGGGATGTTCTCTCAAAATAAGAAGTTACTGATTCTTTAACTCTCTTCTTGTCATCAGTTATTTCGACCATTATGGTATAATACGAGATATAATGCAAAATCATCTGCTGCAAATATTGGCCCTCTTTGCAATGGAGACACCTGTCAGCTTAGATGCTGAAGACATTAGGAATGAGAAGGTGCTGAGAGAGCTACTACGTTATAACCTGTTTTACTTGTCTTTCGATGTTGCTTGTATTTCACATTGCCTTTCCAGAAGATACATTCGTTTATCACATGCGTCATGAGCAAAAAGGGTCTGCCCTCTCTCATTTGGGGATTTTTGGGCTTCCATTGCAAGACTATGATTGTAAACAGCATATTTTAACAGAGTGGTTCTGGTCATTGAATAGGTGAAAGTGTTAAGGTCAATGAGACCACTACAACTGGAAGACGTAATTGTGGGCCAATACAAGGGCCACAGTAAGGGTGCGAAATCTCTTCCTGGGTATACAGATGATCCAACTGTGCCTAAGGATAGTCTCACACCGACATTTGCCGCTGCAGCTCTTTTCATAAACAATGCCAGATGGGATGGAGTTCCTTTCCTTATGAAAGCGGGCAAGGCTCTCCACACCAAGAGGTTCACAACCTCTCTCTTGCTCTGTCTCTCTTTTTCACTGCCCTGCACACTCGCTCATTAGTACTTTACAATCTGAACAACCTTGAATTGCTGCTTGTGAAATTCCAGGGCAGAGATTAGAGTTCAATTCAGACATGTCCCAGGGAACCTGTACAAAAGAAACTTTGGAACTGATTTAGATAAGGCGACAAATGAGCTGGTGCTTCGTGTACAACCTGATGAAGCTATATATCTGAAGATCAACAATAAAGTTCCTGGTCTTGGAATGAGATTGGATCGCAGCGACCTCAATCTGCTTTTTAAAGCAAGGTACTGAGCCCATGAAACTGCTAGACAGCATTTCCTTTACAAACGTGTGGATGCTATGTGTATGGCCCAAATTTACCCAACTGCTGTTTGATCCATTTGATCCCATCGGTGTGGATCAAATACAGGAATTCATATAGAAAGCTTAGTAGGAAGCAACTATATCATTGTGTTTTCTTTTTTCAGTGTTTGCATGCTCTAGCAACATTGGCTGAATGTGATTTTGCTACTAAAGAGGCAAATGAGTGATTGATGACAAAGGATAGTCAAAATGATGAGTTCAACCATGCTTTTAATTGAGTATAAAGCGGGAAAATTTATTCCTCTACATCATGCCCGAGATTTACTGTTTTCTTTAAGTAACTGACTGAGATGCTTCTGTGATTCGTAGGTATCCTAAGGAAATACCCGACGCATATGAGAGGTTACTTTTGGATGCAATAGAAGGAGAGCGTAGGTTATTCATAAGAAGCGATGAGCTCGATGCTGCTTGGGCATTATTCACTCCATTACTTAAGGAGCTTGAGGAAAAGAAGATAGTCCCCGAGCTCTACCCTTACGGTAGCAGAGGACCAGTCGGTGCGCATTATCTTGCTGCAAAGCATAATGTTCGGTGGGGGGATGTCGGCAGTGAGGACTCATGAGATGATGAGAAGCAGTCGTCAAAAATTCAAAGGTGGAACTTCTGGGTTTTTTTCCCTCTTTATGCTCAATTAGGCAGTGTCTTTTGCATCTCCTACTCCGAAACACGCACGGAAAGAAAGCCATTTTTCTGCGATGTTCACGTGGTGAAGGGTTGGTTTTTGTCATTCCTGATGGCCAAAGGCTCGCATTGCCTCCCCTGCATGCTGTTTGTATTTATATATTTCTGTAACAGTGTACACCTAAATAATTCGTGAATAATTAATTTTACATGCTAATCATACCATACTTCATAACTAGATTGCAAACTAGCGATGGCTACCAAGTTATTAGTCAGAATAGACCACGAAAAAGGTCCCCATATCTCGGCTGATAAACATGTCATAAGGTCCTTCAGAATGAGGTAGGTCTTGTTTTTGGTGCTTGAACTTAACCAAAAAGGTGACGTGAAATGCCCATCGGAAATCATTGACCATTCGAGGATGTTTTTTCTTTGACTTAGGTGATGAAGTCACTGTACTCCGGTATACAAACTCGAATGAGGGAGAGATGTAAATGAAAGGCACCGTCTGTTTTGCGGAATATATTTTTTAATATTTGGTTTGCTTAAGAAAATGAGTTAATGAAAAATATTTTTTAATAAATAAAAAATATATATTTAAATATATATTTTAAAATTTAAAATCATTTTCCACAATGTGATTGGGTATTAATGCTTGGGCTCGAAATTTTATGGTTGTGCTGGAAACCTGGACGCTAGCTCTAGGAATCCAGGATTGAGTCTTTGATGTTTGTATCCAGGTCCTTTGAGGCTAAGCCCATGGCCCCCATGCTTGTGTCCGAATTAGGGGTAAGTATATTGGACCGCCCAAATCAAGAACCATCCAGATCGGACCGCACTGGTCGGTTTGGTCCGGTTCTAGAGGGGTCAATCTAGTTCCCGATTCCATAAAAAATGGCCTAGTGATTGTCGATCTGGTTCCCGATTTCAAGGGGGGTGGGGGTGGGGGAATTAAACCGGAATGGATCGATTTTTTAAAAATATTTTTTAATTTCTTAAAAATAGCAATAAACCTAACTCTAGTATTTTTTTAATTTTTAAAATTTTTTTGCTAAGTTATTGGTTCTATGGGATCATATTGGATCGGACTCGACCGGTTGATTTGATCCAAATCCTAGTCTTAGGACCGTTTGGTCCAGTCCCCGATCCCAAAAATTGGAAATCAAGAGCCGATCACCCCTAGTTCAGATCCCTGGCACTTTCGTCTAGGTCCATCGAGGTAGAGCTCGGGCCCTTAGCACCTACATCCAGGTCTATAGAGGCTAGGCCCAAAGCCCGAGTGCCCCTTTCTAATGCCTCAATATTTGAACTTGGATCTACAAAGGTCAAGCTCGAGACCCAATACTCAAGTTCAAATCCACAACATCAAGGCCTAGGTCCACAAAATTTGTGTGTTGCTTGGAATTTTCATAATAATATTTAGAATATAGGGTTAAGTATTACTTAGATTGGAATTTTAGATGGCATATGAGTCGTTAAATTTGTGAGGTGCAGATAGTGTGAAGGATGATTTTTTGCGACCATAATTGCCCAGAGTTCGATGTGTTAGAATTAATTTGATATATGTTGACGTGTACATTAGTGGTATAAAATGGCAGTAATTAATTTATCGCCATTTTAGTTATAGACAAGGGTTGACATACTCCAAATTACTTCTTTAATGATTTTCAAGTTTTAAATTTACTGAATTGAGATATTTATTGTCTTTGATATTGTTCACTAATAATTTTAGTGGGTTCAAAATATTTTTCAGACTATCAATATTTAGAATGGAATTGGTTTTCTTATTTAAATATTAATTTACTAGATATTTTGGAAATTTAACAAAATAACTACTTTGAAAACTCTAGTTGAGCTGTTGGCTATTTTTAATTTGCACAGACCTCTATTCATTTTTTCACCACGTATGTTAAGCCGCGAGTCTTTAGTTTGTAAATTGAACTTAGTCTAATAATGATTTTATGCATTGCATTACCTCATTCAACTTTACCCAATTAATGCTCTTGATAAGCTTAACTCTCATCCACTCAAAATTCTCACCAAAGAAGTTCACTCTCTCATTTCATCAAAATATCTCATTTTTAGCTACTTTTATTTGGCCCATTGTATCTTAGATCCTCTTATTAACCCCACTTGTGACGTAAGGGTTTGAATACCTATCATTTTTCTTATATGTCACGCCCCGATCCTCGGGCACGCGCCCATCCCTGCATGGTCGATTGAATAGTGACGTTCCAGGATGCATCGCTGACCCATTTATTTTTGTACGTAAGTGGAAGCATATAAATAATCCTTAGACAATAAAACAATGTGATAGAAAAGTAGGACCAATTTTTTTCACAAGATACCTTTTTAATAACACACAAGTCTATACACAAAGGTTTACAAAAGGAATCGCCCCCCTACAAAAGAGAGTTGTCCTACGACTAGCTAGTCGGACATGGTCACCGATTCTTCAGGCTTCACCTCATGAACTCTGGGGCTCCTGGTCCTTTATCAACATCATCTACGGACTTGAAAATGGTTATATAATAACTAGTGAGACAATGTCTGAGCAAGTTTTACTCCCTAAGACTCGATTAGAAGGCCAATATGCCTTAAAGGCTGCCTATGCACAACACGGGTCAGAGAATGTACCTTAGCTTCAGATTCCATCTGCAAATCAGCACAGTTTGAATAAGCACCCAATCAATCACCACAGATCAAAACATCGATCAATCGACCTAATCGATTACATATCAATCAAACCATTCCCTGGTCATTTCACTTAATACTATCTATGAATTTGATCAACATCTAGGATTCCTCAATCAAAGTGAATATAGATAGTACTATCCTATTTCTAGATGACATATAGAATCATCGAGCGGATATGCATAATGTTCTATCTCCGAGACGACATATAGAGTTATCGAGCCATTATAAAATACCTGTGCATAACGTTCTATCTCCAAGATGATATATAGAGTCATCGAGCCATTATAACTCACCATTGGGTCATATCGTCTTATCTCTAAGATGACATATAGAGTCACCGAACCGGTATACAAATAATTTCTTCTCAAGATGACATGAAAGTCATCGAGTTGTTAAATCATACCGTCCTATTTCCAAGATGACATATAGAGTCACCAAGCCAGTATACAAACAATTTTTTCTCAAGATGACATGAAAGTCATCGAGTTGTTAAATCATACTGTCCTATCTCCAAGACAACATATAGAGTCATTGAGCCGGTATACACAAGACGTATATATCATTAGGAGTTAAATACAATATGTACGATTCATTTGATACAATATAGAGCTCAACGTTATTTGAATTAAAGAACACAATATTTATTTATTTATTTATTTATTTATTATTTATTATTTATTTATAAATATAAAAAATCGAATCAAGATGAATTATAACTCACAGCGGAACAGTCACTAATACTTTTTGAATGATTCTATCGTAGGATCCGGACTACTAAAAAAATATCTGGTGGTTTTATGAGTTCTTTTATAAGTATGATTTTTGAATTTCAAATCTATTATCCTTAGAACGTAATCCGTAACCTTATCAAAATAATCATATTTTGTGTTAAAAACTCCTTGCAGATGTGTCTTAATTTCGGTATTAAACAAGGCATAATTTTAAGCCATTAATGATTCCATCATCTTATAGTAGTGCAGTTAGTTGGTAAACTATTTTTCAAATGTTCATGAATGAAATACTTCATGAATAATAGGCAAATCCGATTGCTCTTTTACCACATAGAAAACCTATTTCCACTACTTAAAATTTGAGCTAGTAAAAACCTTAATTTTGAAGGAGTTACCATTTACAGAAAAAGTGATTAAAAAACAAGTAATGTATATGAGCATTGTGTAACTTGATGTACAAATACACATTCAAAGAGTTACATGCAAAATCATATAATCACCTTTGGGTAAAATACATGATATGCAATTGTACAATTCCCACATGATAGCGGTTATGAAAATATATTCCAACCTTCATGAATTCATCACCTTTGGGCATATAAACTAGTAGGATCAGTTACTTCTCTACCATACCATCATGTATCCCTCCATGAACTAATACTCAATCACCTTCTTTAGGAGTATGACTACGCATTAGATTAGGAGACATCACAATCATTATATGAGACTGATATTTCTCAAACTCAATCAAGTGTGCCACTTTGGCGGTTACAACTCAATTGAATCCTTGAAACTCTCTTATATTCAAGATATAAAATTTACTCCTCACATACACCATATACAGGTGGTTTTAACTTTAGTGATAGGGACAATATATTACTAAAATCACATATTATGCTAATTACACTACTTTATTCATTAATAAAAGTTAAACTTTATTGTATATTATTAATGGAGGTTAGGACACCTGGAGTGTCAAAATTTGGCACGGAGGGATATTTAAGTGCCAAAACTTCAGAAAGCTACACTTAAGTGCCAGTTTCGAAGTAAAGTAGATCACTTAAGTGCCACTCCGGTCAAAATCCGATCAAATTGTTGACGTGTCAATTTTTCGGCAAGTAAGGTGCAAAACGATGTCGTTTTGCACGCTGACGTGGTGAGAAAATGCAAAAATGATGTCGTTTTGTGTTTAATGTGTAAATAATTAATATAAAATTAATTAAATTAAATTTAAACTTAATTTCATTTAAAATATTCTAAAAATTAAAAAATTTTATTTTTTTTTAAAAATAAGATAAAATAAAATAAGGGGAGCGGTTGAGGGCCGAGCCCTCGCTTCCCCGGCGTCATTGGAAGGGCCGGCAACGAGAGGGGGAGGGTCGGCCGGGGTCAACCCCGACCGACTAGTGGCGAGGGCCGCGACCCTCACCCCATTTGGGTGAGGGCTCGCAGCCCTTGCCGTCTCCCCGCCTCGCCTGGAAGGGCTGGTGATGGTGGGGGGAGCATTGGCCGGGGTCGCCGGGCCTTGGCCAGGGGCCAGCGACGCCAGTCGATCGGCGGCGAGGGATGCGAGCCCTTGCCAGATCTGGGTGAGGGCTACGACCCTCGCCCTCGCAGCCTTCTCGGCGATGGTGGGGAGGTGGCGGCGGCGGTGGCGAGGGCTCAGCCCTCAGCCGCCCCCTTCGGCCCCCCCTTTTTTATTTTAAGTTTTTTAAATTTTAGAATATTTTAAATAAAATAAAGTTTAAATTAAATTTAATTAATTTTTATATTAATTATTTACACATTAGAACCAAAACAATGTTGTTTTTGCATTTTTTCGCCAAGTTAGCGTACAAAATGACGCCATTTTGTACTCAAATCATCGAAAAATTGCCATGTCAGCAATTTGGCCGAAGTGGCATTTAAGTAATCCACTTTACTTTGAAACTGGCACTTGAATGTACCTTTCCGAAGTTTTGGTACTTAACTGTCCCTCCGTGCTAAGTTTTGGCACTTGGGCTGTACTTTAGCCATTATTAATGAATCGCACTTTTATAATATTTATGTGATAACATGCTTGTAAATCAACACTTATATTTCCAAAATCATAGAAAAATACAAGAAAAATATGCTAAAATATACTAAAAATACATATATTTAGGGTTTCATATGTATTTTCACATCCGTAAAATTATCAAGAATGTAAAATAAATACACTACAATATAGAGAATGATCATATGAACTTGTAGCTGCCAACCACGCCCCAAACCGACGCTCCACACACCTGCATGTGTCGCCTGAGTGCGCGGTGCGTGGAGCACACGCGTAAGCATAATTAGCCCTCAGATTCAATCTGACTAATAGTAGTCCAACCAATAGCGGTCCGATCGGTTCCTGGCTCGACCGTCTTGTCCAACCTACCAGTCCGATCGGTTGACTGGGTCGGGTTAGGTCAACGGGTCGGGTCGATTCCAATATCGGGTTGGGTCGAGTCCCGGCCACTGAGGTCATCGTGATGTAAGCCCTCGCGTGTGGGAGCGCGTGAGGGCATGTGACCATACGTGGGGTGCATACTCAACACCCTGATGGCATGTGGCCGTGTGTGGCGGCGCATGGGGCCTCCTCGGCAGCGCGCCACCCACAGTTTTTGTCACGTCCTGATCCTGCGAGCATGTGTCTATCCCTGTTTGGTCGATTAATAGCGACATCTCAAAACGCATCGCTGATCTTTTCATTTTAATATGCATGTAGAAGCATATAAATAATCCCTAGACAATAAACTAATGGGATAAGAAGGTAGGACCAATTTTTTCACAAAATACATTTTTATAAACACAGAGATCTATATATAAAGGTTCACAAAAGAAATTGGCTCCTTATAAAAGAGAATTGTCCTACTACTAGCTAGCCGGACAAGATTGCCGATTCTTCGGGCTTCGCCTCTTAAACTCCAGGGCTTCCAGTCCTTCGCTAATACCACCTAAGGATCTGAAATGGTTATTCAATAACCGGTGAGACAATGTCTCAGCAAGTTCTACCCTCTAAAACTCGATTAGGAAGTTAATTATGTCCTAAGGGCTACCTAAGCACAACAAGAGTTTGAGTGCTTACCTTGGTCTTAGTTCCTTTATGCAAGTTAGTTAATTCATAAATACTGACTATCACATCATCCAATCAATTAGATCGACTCAGTCAATTACATGTCATCGAGACCATCACACGGTCACCTCGATTATTCATTCTCAATTCTTAGCCACGGCTTAACAGGTACAACCTAGATTAAATGGTCATCACGACCCCATTGGCAACTTTTCTATATTTGGTGGTTATCACGGCCCTACCTAGCAATTTCCTAGATTTAGTGATATCACGGCCCCACTTGGCAATTTTTTTTCTAGATTTAGTGGCGTCACGGTCCCACTTAGCAATTTTCAATGTTTAGTGGCATCATCGCCCCATTTGGCAATTTTTTCTAATATGAAGTAGCATCACGGCCCCACTCGGCAATTTCTTTAATATGAAGTGGCATCACGGCCCCACTCAGCAATTCTTCTAGACTTAGTGGTATCACGGCCCCACTCGGCAAATTTTAGATTTATTCCCACATTAATCAATTTTTGGAATAAATTCTCATAATCACCAATACCCTTAATTCTCACAACTCAGTACTCAAATAAATAAATAAAGAGTACCACTGAAATCAGCACGAAGTAATGGTCACTGGCCATCCCGATTGAATTTTTGAAAATAAATAAATAAATAAATAAATAAATAATTACGAAAATTAATAAATAAATGCGATAAATCCAACTTAGGCCCTTTATAGCCTAATCGAAAACCGAGACAATCTCGAAAAATTGCCGAACTACTCTAGCTAAATTCTAGAGCTTGCCACAAACCAACCATATATCAGAGATGCAATTTCTAGCAACCAAAGCCTCAAGAACCGTCACAACCTCAGTCATAACTGGCTCTAACCGGCAGAATAGACCCACTCGCATGTCTCCAACTTTAATTCCAGAAATCAAAACAAACGATTCAGAAAATTCCCAAATTTTAGTATGTGGTAAAGGACACATAAACAAACATCTTTCATGAAGAAATCTTAATCCAGATCCTTATAAATTCAGCTCAGTAAATCGCTCAATCCAACACCAAAACTAAGTCTATTTCCAAAAAGTCTGTTTTCCAAAATCAGTTTGGTTCGAAGCCAAAACATATCTGTTTGATTTGAAATTTGAGTACGTCAATCTAGAAGATATGAAAAATAAATTTTGTGAAGAAACCATTTTGAAATTTGAACCCTAAGAGTTGATAAAAATCCCTAGAATCCTAAAATGTCACCAATTCGAGCGAAAACTGGGGCTCTGTTTAAAAATGACGGAGCCGATATCTCCTTCTTTTGAGACCTTAAAAATCTTGAGAAAAATATATGTTGCAGCTGATGATGTCTAAAAAATTTCTCAAGAAGACATCAATCTCAAATTCGTAACATATTTTGATCCACAGAATTGGCAAACAGCAAGGGTCTAGAAACCAAAACTGTAGGAAGTCTACTAGATTCGACTAATCCATCATCAATTGTGCAAATCTCACTAATTAAGTTACACTAATCCATTCTAAGGCTAATTTAACCATCATAGCTTATCACTAATCCATACTTAAGCTAATCTAAATAACCATTAAGCATAATTAACCTACTAAGTAAGGTTTAGTGAGTGAAACTCACTTGCTTTGTGGGCTGAACGGTTCAAAACGTCGGGAACGCAACGGGGGCCGATTGTCTCCAAAGCGGGCCTAGGTTTCAAGGCTCAGAACCACCTTAAAACAGGCCAAACCTGAGCTAGAATATCCACAATTTTAGCTTCTATTTTAAGCTAAAACAAAAAGAAACAAGGCGGGTTATGGCGAAGCAAGATCAGTGGAGGTGGCTAGCGTGCTCGGCGGGTTGAACGGTGGCTCCGATGAACTTCCACAACCACAAACAGTGGCTAGATAGTCCCTTGGAAGCACGAACAGAAGGCTGGGATAGCATGAGGGCGAGAGAGGGGTGGTGGTGCGCGCGGCACGCATGTGGGGGCGGAATTAGCAATGGCAGCATGTAGCTTACGGTCTGGCGGTGGGGTGGCTGCTCCGGCTTCTCTCCTACACCTTTGGTCTTCGCCCAGCAGTAAGGATGGAGGAGGAAGAGGCCTTAGACGATGGATAAGGGGGGAGAGGGAGAGAGAGGAAGGAGTGAGGGGCAAGTTTGGCTTTGGTGGGGTCTCCTTGGCCAATTTTTCCACAACTTGTCCTCCAAGACTCATCCTTGGCCAAGCATTATTCCTTGGTGTCCTTAGGCCACCCATGCACTCCCAATGACTCTTGAATTGGTCCATTTTGGTTAGGCCATGGGGAGCTATGAATTTGGAAGCTTTGGCCTCAATTTGGACACTTAATCTCATTCAATTCAATCCTATTTGGCCTTAATAAATTCAATTGACACCTCAATTATCAAATTGATAATTTTCCTTTCCAATGTATCTATCTTGCATCTCAAATTTGCGATCAAAACGATCCCCGGCCTTTTTCTGAATAAAAATAGCCATAGGATGATTTTTTCCCAAAAAATCTCGGGTTGCAGGAAAAAATCTTTTAAGACTGAGTTGACACTCTTAAAATTTATTGTGACATGACAGAAACTTCAATTTCTGAAATCGAACTTAAATTCACAGTTAATTTTCATTCAGCATGTTTTTAGCGTGACCTAGGTTATCGGGTAGCTTTCAAAACTTTTTAGTGCAAATGACCCGTGGTCGATTTTCTTTGAGTCACAATGTACCTCTTCGACACATTGACAATTCTCCGTGGTCGTGAAAACCTAAAGGTTTAAATTACGGGCACAGGGTACCAAAAACGACAGAAAATTGGTCTAGTGCCAATTGACGAGAATTTTGTAATCAGGTGGGATCACCCACACCTTGATCACACATCTCAGTTGAATCTATCTATCCCTAATCTCTTATTGATTTTGACAATGCCATAATGACCCTTGCAGACTAGTATAGTCGAGCAGTCGCTTTTTGGTCGAATTTTCAAGTCCATTGCATTAAAATCTCTTAATAACTTCCCCAGATAGTCTAGTTATCTCATGAGCGATTGGCTTTAAGAATAGCATTATAGGCGCGTCGATGAAAGGTTCGATTTATTCAATTGAAAACAGGACTGGAAATCTAGGATGTCACAGTTTTGCTCATCTCAACGAGCCCAGTCAGAATTTATAATTTAATTTTATTTTTATTGAACAAAAAATCACAAAAATCACAAAATAGGGTAAAATTCTATGCATTCGAGTTTTAGGTTATGGTTGCTATGATACTACATATTGCAAATCCCATGATCTTCATAATAAAAACTAGAACATAGCTAATCGAGTAGAAAGATTAACGCTCTTATTTTGGAATCCATCGTTCTTGATGCGGAAGCGGAAAAGCGATGATCCACGTACAATTCATTCTCTTTTATTGGCATCCGTATCACTAGCTCAATGAGATGGCCCCCTCACCCTTTAGCATTATGTAAACGTTCCTTTTGTGAGGATACTTGTGAGAATTAGGGTTAGAGGAGAGACTTGAGCACTATTTATAAAGTTTTCAACTAGGCCCCCTCATTACGGGTCAGACTTAACTCGGCTCACATTAGCCAGCTCCATATTAGACTAATTAAGAAACATTTTATCTCACTTTAGACCAACTAACTCTGTAATACGGTAAATTACAATATCAATTAATGTAGTCTATATCCGAAAAACTCTTACAACATAATCATAAATGTTTCGCTGATCCTCTTGCTCATTGCAAGACTTTATCCTGGAAAAATAGTCACGATTGTTGCTCTTGAAGTGGGATCAAGTGCGACGAGAACACAAGCCATGTAATTGTTCTTGACCTGGGAAGCAGTTTTCTCTATGGCTTTATCGATAATAACATTACCCTCCACCAACCTGCTTGTCTTAAAAAGCTCAATCTTAACAACAATCACTTCAAGCACTCTCAAATATCGTCCCGAATTGGAGATCTATAGAGATTTACTCATCTTGATGTCTCTTTTTCCCTTTTTTTGGTAGAGTCCCGTCAGAAATTTTCAAGCTGAAGAGGTTGGTGCACCTTGACCTGTGTTGTTGGATCCATATAGTTCTACAAGTTTGTTGGAAATGAAAACGCCGGGCCTGAGAAGCTTAGCTCAAAATCTGACCAACTTGGAAGTACTTCTGCTAGGTGCCGTCAATATGTCATCCGGAGTGCCCAACACTTTGGTGAATCCGTCTTCCCATAGATGGCTGAACATGGATGTGTGCGACCTGCATGGTTTATTTCCATATGCCATTTTTCATTTACCAAAGCTACGACTCCTTGGGGTGGGTTACAATGGAGATCTTATAGGTCAATTGCCTGACTTTAACTCGAGAAGTCCTCTTGAAGTGCTGCGACTACCTGTCACAAACTTTTCTGGTGAGATACCCACTTCAATTGGTAATCTCCGCTCCTTGCAAATATTGAATCTAATGTCCTACACATGTAATTTGATAGGGTCGCTACCCGCATCAATCAGAAACCTTCATTCCTTGAGTTATCTCGACATACATAGTTGCAAATTCTCAGGATCTATCCCGGCTTCATTTGCTAATATTAGCAACCTCGAATACCTAGATGTCAGTATGAACCCATTTACTGTGCAATCTATTTCCTATTTGTCGTGGGTTTGGAAGAATAAAAAGCTCTCCATCTTGAGCCTCAGAATGATAAATTTATATGGCGAAATCCCACCTTCAATCAAAAACTTGTCTCAGCTTATGCAATTGGATTTTCTTGGCAACCAATTAAATGGTACTATCCCATCCCAGCTCATAAACCTCATTCAACTGACTGAATTGTCCCTCAAGTTCTGTATCACCTTAGCTAACAAGCATGACTCAATTGGTTATGCTTGACCTCGCAGTCAATAACTTCCATGGCGAGATACCTTATTCAATCGCTCAAGTCCAAAATTTCCGAGTCGTTGTCCTTGCCAAAAACAACTTCAGCAGTACTATTGAACTAGATAATTTTCTCAAGCTCACACAATTGATAGTGCTGCAACTATCATCTAATAGGCTATCATGCTGCATGAGTAGCGCGAATGTTACTCTTCCTCAGCTTCAAGCCCTAGGACTGGCATCATGCAATTTGAGTGAGTTTTTGGAAATCTTACAAAACCAAGAGAGTATGAATCGATTGGACATGTCGGATAACTATTGGAGAAAACTCATTTACTGTTTTGAAGTTGACAAAACCTTTCCATAGTATGAAGACTTCTAGACTAAAGTGTCAAAGTCTGAAGACCGCCAGACTTTAGATTCAAAGTTTGCTCACACTAATAGATTCCAGACTGAATGCTACTGAAGAATGAAGACTTATCCATATGCAAGATTATCTTTAATTCTTCAAGAAGTTTGATTCATATAGCTTATGGATGGGTTTATGGTTGAATCCAACACTTACGTAATTAACTATCTTTATTGGAATCAATCTTAATATTCAAATCTTTTGGAATGCAAGCAAACTTGGAAAGTTCTACTTATGGAAACCAAGATCATGATTGTATGGGTGAACAGGATTAACGGACTTTCATCTCAATCATCAAATGGCTCGAGATCTCATTGATTGATTCTATTCAACGGGTAGATTGGAAGAATTCCTTTGGAAAGTGCCAACAGTCGTGAAGGTATAAATGAGTATTTAAGGTGGACTCTCCAGCTGTTTGAGTGTGTGTGTGAAAGAGAAATTTCAAAGTTTGAATCTTTCCAGTTTCTTTGTAAATCCAAACACTGAGCTCAAAGTTGTATACAAAAGAGAGTAACACTTAGTGAGACTTCGTGAGAGACCAATAGAGACTCTTCACTATAAAGTCGAAATCACATTGCTATAAAATCTCTTTTGATTCATAGTGAAATCCAACCAGTGAGTTGTCAAGGTGGGAGAGTGGATGTAGGTTTGATCTAAGTCAAACCACTATAAACCTTGTGTTCTTATTCTCTTCCCTAAACTCTTTACTTTGTTTATAGTTTTATCTAATTGTTTAAAGTTTGAATTCGTTTAAAGTCTGTCTTATTATAAAGCAAATTATTTCTATTGAACCTTGCAAAAATTTTTATTAACACCTATTCACCCCCTCTAGCTGTTATTACTAGCCCTTTCAATTGGTATCAGAGTTTGTGTACTTATTTTATTGAAGTGTTTTACTTCTAAAGTGAAAGATCTATAACTAGTATTTTGGCTTCGGGTTTGGTTGAAGGCCAAAGCAACACCAGACCTCCTTACTTTGGTGGGAAAGAGTACAATGTGTGGAAAAATAAGATGAATGCATTCCTCAGATCGAAAGATCCCCTGGAATGGAATGTGGTAGAAAAATGGATCAACCCCAAAACTATATCAACCTTAGAAAGAGGAAAGGAAACTGTAGATGCTGGCGAATTAACACAAGCAAAAATAACTAAGAGACAAGCTCTTGATGCTAAAGCCATCTACTCTTTATACTGTGTTTTATCTCCCACTGAGTATAACCGAATTTCTTCTTATGAAACAGTGAAAAAGGTTGGAAAGAAATGATCGAGTAAAGGAAACAATCGATTCTCCAGGCTTCATCTTGAAGGCTTCATACTATAAGGGTCATTACGACACAATTAAAAATCGATCAAAGACCAAAGATAGGTCGATTTGACAAAGATGTGTGATTAAGTGTAGGTGATTCCACTTGATTGCAAAATTCTCATCGATCAGCACTATACCGATTTTCTGTCGTTTTGGGTAGCCTGTGTCCATAACTGAAATCTCGAGATTTTTACGATAACCGAGAGTCACCAATGTGTCGAAGATGTACATTGTGACTCGAAAATAACCGATCACGGGTCAATTGCACTAAAAATTCCTAAAAGCTACCCGATAGATTATGTTACGCTGAAATCGCTTCAGATTGAAATTAACTACAAATTTGAACCCGATTTCAAAAATTGAAAGTTCTGTTATGTCATGATTCATTTTAGGAACGTTTACTCATCATTCGAAGAATTTTTGGAGATTTCAGGATTTTTACGAAAAATCGATTTGGACATTTCAGAAAAGAGCGGAAATTTGGATTGTCCAAATTGAATGGATTTTTGACTTGCAAACCGAGCTACTTAGTGAAAGAGATTTGTAGAAATTAAGTGGGCTTTTTTTCATCAAAATTGGACATCGAATTTGGGAATTTGTCGAAGAAATTGAAGTCCCAAAAGTGAGGAAATTCAGAGATAGGAAGAGGGTAGCAATTTTGGGCTTCAAAATTTGATTATTTTAGTATTTATTTTGCTAGAAAGATTTAGGGGACCAAGCCTTAAATGTGTAGATATTTTAAATTGACTTTTAGGACTTTGGTCCCCTCTCTCTCTTATCCATTCCCTTTCTCCTCCCTCGCACGTTTGATTCCCCCTCGTCTGTTCCCTCCATCTTCGTGCACTTCTCTCTCTCGACCCCTCCTGCTCACGTTTTCTACTTTGCTTTTCATTTCCCTTTTATTTCTTCTTCGAAGCTGTCCTTGCGTCTGTCTTCATTTCACTGCTCAGCACCCACCGAGATTTCTTCAACTACCACTTACCCACCATCTTCGATCATCACCCCACGCCGGTCAACCTCAGGACCACCGAAGCCCCACCTTTGACCGCCCCATCTTCATCCGCAGCCACCTGTTCGTGTCCTCTCCCCTGCTCAGTGAAGCCCCCTAACAAAAGGGCCACAACGTTAATGCTAGTAACTTGTGAATTCGGTCCACGTTTCTAAACACCCCAACGCCAGCAGTAGCGTTGCACTCCATCGATTTCACCACTGCATCAGTTCGCAAAAGTAGCCGTGAGGTCAGCCCTCAGCCAGCAGTGTGCAGCACCGATTTTTCAGCTCGGGTAGAAAGTTGCGGGCCATTTTTTGGGCCCGATCCGTGCCTTGTTGGCATTGCCGCTTTGGAAATTATCACTCGTCGTCGCGCCGCCGTCGCCATGAACTTACCAGCTCGCAAATCCAGTAAGTTATCTTACTAAACCTTGCTTAGTAGGTTAATTATGCTTATGGGGTAATTAGTTTAAGTTAATTAAGGTTTAAGTAGTTAGTTAGATTAGATTAGTAATTTAATTATCCAATTTCACATGTTAGGTTGTTAGACTATATTAATTAGAGACTAGACAGGTTGTATTAATTATCTAAATTTGTTCCGGAATTTTCCGGGCCCGTTTCGGTATTTAATTAGACAGTTCTGGCCTAGGTTAGCAATTTTGGCATTTAAATTTAATTCTTTAAATAATTTTGTTAATTATTTAATTATTAAATATTTTTTCAAAAATTAGACTGGGATAGCTTGTAATCGGAATTTCGTGATGATTTCAATAGTGTGTTCAATTTATGTAATTGGATTTTAATTTGTGCAAATTGAGTGCAGATTGGATTTTTGGTAATTTATTCCAAAAATTGTGAATTTCAATAATTATTCAAAAAATATTGGGTTTTGGGTTTTAATACCGAAAATAGTTTTATATACTATATAAAATAATGAGATTTTAAATTGGAGGATATGAATTTTTCGGGTTCGATCTAACCTTGTACCCACACACGGCTATTTTTACAGTGTTTTTAATATGAAGAAAATATGCTAGGATTATTATTTTAATGGAGGCATTTGAGTGCAATGCATGGTGTCCTGGGCTGAAATTGATTAGTCGTGTGTTGGTTAAAGAGGACCCGTCTCGAGCTTTTAAGCTGGACATTACCCTACATGAGATACCTATTCATTGGGACTCGAGTCCCAATAAATTCTGGACCTACGCCCCTTCGAGGAAGCCATCTAATTGAGAGACATCACCGTGCTCAATAGGGGTGAGACGAAGCCTGGCTATGCCAAAAGACACCGAACTTTGGAGTAGGTGGTACCCTTGAGGGGCAAAGTTAACGATTGGAATGCATGGTTGATTGAGTTAGATGCCCCTGATTATGAGATAAAATTGTGTGACACGGTATGGGACGTGTCATAACAGTTTGGCCTTATAATCATGACACTTGTAATTAATTGACTTGATGAGACGTTTCAATTGTTGTGTGTATTAATTATATGCATTTGGGATATGAATTGTGCTGACATATAGGAAGGAATTGAGGCAAGGTAAGTCCCATGTTCTCATTGAGTGATTGTGTGGCTAGGCCACCCTTGGCATATTTCCTTCTTAATAGGGGTTTAGGGGTGGACTTGCTGAGACATTATCTCACTGGTTATGATATAACCATTTTCAGGTCCTTAGATGGTGGTCATGGAGGATCGAAGCCCTGGAGTCTGTGGAGGTAGAATTTGAAGGATCGGCGTATGCGTCCAACTAGTTATCATAGAACAACTTCTTTTTTAGAGTCGATCATTTTGTAGACCTTTACTTTTTTTTTTGTATCTAAACCCAATTGTTTATAAAATGGTGCTTTCGTGGAATGTTGCCCTGCTTTCCTATCCTATGCTATTTGTTGTCAGGGATTATTGTTCGCTTTCGCATGTGCATTAAAAATAAAAGGGTCGGCGACTAGTCCTAGGAAATCGCAATTGTATCGACCGCAATGGGATGTGCGCGTGCTCGAGGGTCGGGGCGTGACATCCCTGTTTAGTGGTATTAGAGCGAGTTAGTACTTGAAGTGATAAGGTGCGATGAGTCATGGGATAGTTAGTAGGAAAAGCCACTTTTAATTTGCTGATGCATGTGAGTGATAACTGATTGGTAACTTGTTTGTGGGGTCACTCAAATTATAATCTGGTGTTGGGATTGGAAAGCAGGTATCTATAAAGAATTTGCATCATGAGTGAGCAAGAATAGAGAACGCCTAGAAAGAGGTCGATAGGACTCGTTACTCGGGTTAGGACGCCGACCAAAGTTGGTGCCCGAGGTGGTTGGGGTAGAGCGCAGGGTGAGGCTAGCGCAAGTGGAGTAGCACTGAAGCCGGTTCCACCAGTTGGTGCTAGGGTAGCAGCCCCTGGTGATCCCAGGTTCGAAGGGATCATGCAAGCGCTCCAAACGATTGGAGATCTGATGGAGCAATAGGCCCAGAATCAAGCCGTTGCTACTACCGCACTTGCTAAAGTTCCACAGGGGAACGTGAACAGTTCCTAAAGTTGCAACCACCGAAGTTCACAGGAACAGGAGATCCCGATGCTGCAACCCTCTGGATCCAAGAATTGGAGAAAGCGTTTGCATTGTTGAGGTGCACTGAAGAGGAGAAGGTCACCCTTATAGTATACCAGCTGTAGGGGATTGCAAGTACTTGGTGGAGGGCTACCAGAGAAAGTGTTTTCCCAAAAGGCGTGGTCCCAGAGTGGAACGTCTTCGTTAGAGCGTTCAATGGCAAATATTTCTCCAGCTGTGCCAAGCAACTAAAGATGGTGGAATTTCTACACCTTCGTCAAGGTCTAATGACTATGGACCAATACGAGACGGAGTTCGCTGAGTTATTGCAGTATGCTCCTAGGTTGATCAAGGATCCCGAGAAGAAAGCGATAAGGTTTACGGATGGCCTTCAACCGGAACTAAAAAATCCACTGATACCACTCGATCTAAAGAATTATAATGAGCTGTACGAACGAACCCAACTGATAGAAAAGAATCTGAACGAGCAAGCCACCGCATCTGGATCGCGGTTTAGTTCTAATAGAGATAGTAATCGATTTAGAAAGAGACCGATAACAGGAGGAAGATATCCTGTTCCACACAACAGGAAGGGTGAGATAGGAAAGTCATCGAATCAGTTTAGAGTGTGTCGTTCTTGCAAAGGACAGCATGGAACAGCCCCATGTCTAGCTAGGATGGACGCTTGCTTTGTATGTGGTCAGCAAAGTCACATAGCTAGCAACTATCACAGAAGACAAACGGGACTGCAGTTACCGCCACTGCCGCTGATGGGTCAGATCCAAGGAGTCGTGCCACCGAATTCACTGCAATGGTTTGAACTGACCTCCAGTTCAAGGAAGGACGTATGCTATGACGAGAGGACAGGTAGAGGATTCCCCTAATGTGATCACATGTACGGTCTCGTTAAACGACCACGCTGCTTATGCTTTATTTGACCCTGGAGCTACTCATTCATTTATAGTCGAGCAGTATGTTAAGTTGGTAAGATTGATTCCTGAGTTGTTGGAGTCAATAATTAGTATATTGACACCGTTAAAGGATAAGGTGTTAGCTACAACGGGTTGTCCTGGATGTACGTTAGCGATTGGTGAGCAAGAGGGGAAGATGGACTTGATAGTCCTAGTCATGTATGACTTTGACCTGATTATTGGCATGGATTGCTATCGCGAAGCGATTCAGTTTAACCCATTAGAGGGTGAGAGCTTCAAGTTTATTGGAATTCGAGAAGGACCCTCGATTACCTTAATCTCGTCGCTCGAAGCAACCCGTTTGTTAGATGGGGGTTACCAAGGTTACTTGGCGACTGTCGTGGATACGACAGTTGAGGAATTGATGATAGAAGATATTGCAATGGTTCAAGAATTTTCAAATGTATTCTCGAAAGAATTGCTAGGTCTACCGCCAAAAAGAGAAATTGAATTCATGATTGAGTTAGCCCCCGGGACAGAGCCAATCTCTAAGGCTCCGTACCGGATGGCGTTGTTTGAGTTGAAAGAACTGAAGATGCTGATGCAAGAATTGTTGGATAAGGGATTCATACGTCCCAGTACATCATCTTAGAGAGCACCAATTTTGTTTGTAAAGAAGAAGGATGGTTTGTTGCGCTTGTGCATCGACTATCGTCAACTCAATCAGACAACGATCAAGAACAAGTACCCCATGCCGAGGATTGATGACTTGTTTGATCAGTTGCAAGGAGTGTCGATATTTACCAAGATCAACTTAAGGAAGAGATATCATCAGCTGAGGATCAGAAAGGAGGACATATCGAAGTCAGTGTTTCGTACTCGGTACGGTCATTATGAATTCATAGTCATGCCGTTTGGATTGACGAATGCCCTAGCTACTTTCATGGATTTGATGAACCGTGTGTTCAAGGAATACCTAGATCAGTTTATGATCATGTTCATCGACGATATCTTGGTATATTCAAGGAGTCTAGACGAGCATGAAGAGCATTTGAGGATGGTACTGTAGACACTGAGGAATCATGACCTGTACGCCAAGTTCATCAAGTGCGAGTTTTGGTTGACTCGTGTTGCTTTTCTAGGTCACGTGATTTCCGGAGAAAGAATCTCCGTGAACCCTACCAAGGTTGAAGCAGTAATCAACTGGTCGAGAACGACTACCGTGACAGAGATCAAAAGTTTCTTGGGATTAGTAGGGTATTACAGAAGGTTTGTGGAAGGGTTTTCAGTGTTAGCGTCGCCTTTGACTAGACTACTAAAGAAAGAAGATCAATTTGTGTGGACAGACAAGTACGAGTGTAGTTTTCAAGAGCTTAAACAGAAGTTAATTACCACACTTGTGCTTACCATATCATCTAGTCTTGGAGGATACGAGATCTACAGTGATGCGTCATTCAAAGGATTGGGTTGTGTGTTGATGCAGCATGACAAAGTTGGTGTATACGCGTCCTGTTAGTTGAGACCTCATGAGCTGAACTACCCAACGCATGACTTGAAACTCGCAGCGACTATTTTCGCTCTGAAGATTTGGAGACACTATTTGTGCGGAGAAAGATTTCAGGTCTTCACTGACCATCAAAGTCTCAAGTATCTATTCTCTCATAAGGAATTAAATATGAGAAAGTGTCTCTAGATGGATGTGGCACCCCTCGACGGCCCCCGATCCGTTAAGGTCGCCACAGTTCGCTTACCTTTCACTTTCCCTAATAACATCTCACTCTAATACCATTTCAATTGCAGCGGGTCCATACAACCATGGGGGTTTACATCTTTTAGATCGGTCCCTTGCGCAGTTCATATACGGAAGCACATCCAACAACTCCCTTCCCTATATTCAAAAAATGATGCACACCTACTAAACATTTTTAGGTAAAAGCCGAACACTTTTATTTACTTAAACCAGATGGACATCATTCATGGGTACATCAAAATGCCGTAGTCTTCTATACTCGGCTATAGTTCAAAAGATGACAGACATCTCCTCCAATAGCTGTACACTTAAAGTCCATCGATTAGTGTCGACGTCCAAAAGTTCCTTCCTTTACTATCCTCCTCTTTGCGGTCATATCCAACCACTCGATCCATCTACTGGTGGCATGGGCAACAGAGGTATCTTATCTAGTCTGAAATGTTAGTCCCCAAAATGGGTGAGTACAACCACTCAGCAGGTAAAAGATCCATTAAACTACTCAATGTATCAAACAGAATAATCATGGCATCATAGAGTACATATAGTTCATACATATCAAACATATCTCACCTTTCAATCATGCATATTATGTCAAAACAGTCATATCTATATATACATATATAGGTCACCATGTCATGTGCATATACCACCAATGCACTTGTGCATATAACATCATACAGTCATGCATACATGTCACCATACCGTGTGCACATACCACCATGCACTTATATATGTTACATCATACAGCCATGCATACATGTCACCATACAACGTGCATATACCACCATGCGCTTCATACTTGCATTTCCATGAGGTTCATCCCATGCCATATGCACATACATACGCATGATTCATATCATCCATGCTATCATGTATACATCCCCATGAGATCCATTCAAGCCTTCACGATCGCATTCTCAATATAAAGTAGCATCAATTTACTTTCATAAGCAGATCATGCATCATGCCATATGCACACACCCATGCACATGATTCAATTTCAATATTTATCTTTCACAAGGATCTCATCATTTTTTCTTCCAGGGATCAATGTTTGCATCCCACAATTTATTGGTCACATCCAACCTGGCATCATGAGGAGCCTTCGGCACACACCTCCGGGCATCCAGCACACACCTCCGGACATCTCGTATCCCAACTAGCATCATGAGGAATCCCCCCCGGCACACACCTCCGGGGCTTCTGGGGTTACGTACCGACATACCACCAGGAATTCCCCCTGGAATTACGTACCGTATACCACTAGGCATCTCGAAACTCCCAAGGACATCCAGCACCCCCACATTTAGGGCATCCGGCACCCCCACATTCCGGGCATCCTGACACTCCCAGGCATTGTCGGCTCACACCTTCGACAGTATCCTCATTTATCATAATTCATATTCACATTTGTGTCTCAATATCAACATGTCACATGATGTGATGGCAACAAAATCAATTTCAGCCTTTGATTTTATATGAAATACCAAATATCATCACATGTGCAGCAAGATTCAATCACTTAAAAACAATATAATTCATGGGGCAAACTCATGGATTATTGCTATTATTTTAGAAGCGGAATGCGTTCTTTTAATTTACACTTCTCAAAGTTTAGTGATTGACCCTAATAATTTCTAAGAATTTAATACATCATAGACAAGCTCTAGAGGCATTTATCTCATGAAGAACACAACACCACCAGAATTTCATACAAACAGAATAGTCCATGCATTACAGCTTTCGAAATTCGCACAATCCAGCTTGCACAGTTTTAGAAAACATTTTAATTAAATACCCAAATGACCTTCAAAATTTATGAAATCCGAACATGTAATAGTCAAGACATAAAGGCAGATATTTCATCAAGAACACTACACCAAAAGTGTGACACCTCGAACCACATAGGGTTGCCACAGGCACCTGGCGTTACACCTAATTTCATCTCTTATCCGAAGTGTCGTAAATCATAGACATTTTTTTTTTAAACGGTCCCAGCGCGACTCATTAGCGGAAGCAAAATAAAACATCGCCATCTCCCCCTCCATCAACCATGATACAATTGCACACCACTAAACATCATAATAAAAGACAAAGCCATGACACTTTATTTACATATATTTTCAAGATGGGTTTCCATGGGTTGGTACACCAAAAGAAAGGCTAGGACATGAAGCCACACTCGGCCTATACCCCAAAAAGAAAATTTTGACCCACCGACGTCTAACATGCAAGATCCCCCACACTAGTGTTGGCTAACTATCCCAAAAAGTTTCAGCTCCCTTACTTGTCACATATGGGCCCTCACACCCATCTTGGTGCATCAGGCGGTGGCGGTGGCAACATCCCACGCATCACTCCGTCGTGACGAATGTGGACGGATATGAACTCCTGGACAAAAGGGCCCCCAGTCAGGCCCACATCGAACATAACTAAACAGCGCACTCGAATATACGTCAGACCAGGAACAGAGGGACAGTCGAACTCCTCGCACTCGACCTCTACATCAGAAGGTATGCCATAAAATACACCCCGCGTGACAGCAGGAAGCGTCATGCTGCTAATCTGAAATGTTGGTCCCCGAAGGGGTGAGTACAACCACTCAGCAGGTAAAGAAATCCAATCACCACTCATTGCATCATACAATACAATCAATCATCATACATGACACTCATGCATCCAAGCATACTTACCTTGGAGCCATGAATATGCCATCATACATCCTCATCACAATCATATCACATACATGTCATCATGCCATAGATGATCATCATCATATCAAGTCATATATGCATATCATCATGCCATAGGTGATCATCATCATATCATGTCATATGTGCATATCATCATGCCATAGGTTATCATCATCATATCATGTCATATATGCATGTCTCAATTTTCATTTTTATCTTTTAATTCGATCACCACATCTGGCATCACGAGATAAACCTCTGGCATACACCACCGGGCATCCGACACCCCCACATTCCGGACATCTCGCATCCCAACTGGCATCACGAGGCATCCCTCGGGCAAAAACCTCCGAGGCTTCCGGCATTTACACTCCCTGACCGGGCATCTCGCACCCCAACTGGCATCACGAGGCATCCCCCTCGGCACAAACCTCCAGGGCTTCCGGCACCCCCACTTCCCGGGCATCTCGAAACTCCCGAGAACAATCCGGCCTTGTATCTCAATATAATTCGGCATCCCACACCCCCCATCCCGGGCATCTTGATACTCCCAGGGCATTATCATCCGCCACATTCCGTTTCCTCATTTATCTCTTTTATTCATGGTTACCAATTTATGTCTCAACTCAGCACGGCACATGATGCAATGGCAAGCAAAACCACTTTCATGCTTCGATCCATACATGCATCATTAGTCATCATTATACATGCAGCAATATGCAATCCCTCATAAACATAAATTTAGAGCACTCATACAATTTAGCATAGTCCATTTATCATGCCTTTTTAAATTTATTTAAATTCCAGCTTGTACCATTTTGAAAATATTTAAATTAAATATCCATATGATTCTCAAAAATCATGAAATTAAGACATGTAATCACCAAGACAATAAGGTAATGATTTCATGAAAAGCACATGGCCAATAAAATTCCACACAAAATTATAATTCCCACAGAGACAGCATGTAATTTCGGATAAAACAGAATGCACAGTTTCCGAAATAATTTGATTAAAATATCCAAACGACCTTCAAAAATTACGAAATTTTACCGGGTTATTTCCAAGACACTAAAGTAAATTTTTCATGAAGATTTCTAAGCCAAAATATTTTTAGATTATTTTCTACAGTCACACGAAGCTTCTGGATCTAACACCGAAATGTCCAGTGCATGCTTCTCCGAAATACTGAGCCTTCACCTACCTATTCTTCTTCCTTTCCTCTGAAATTTGGATATTTTTTACTTCAATATGTTCTCTACAAGTTTCATGAAGATATCTAAGTCAAATATCCAGAGTATAGTCATCATATGGGTCCATGAAGTCTCGGGTGTCCTGTATCATGTCTCCAGATTTACCGTCTTCAAGAGTAAGTTGATTCACTAGGTTGTACTTGTTCATTTTACTTCAAATTTGAGTACATTATATTTTAAGATGTTCTCTACATGTTCCATGAAGAAATTGAAGAGAGATTCCTAGTAAAAATCAACATGCAACCACAAATCCACCGAAAGGTCAGTGAAATCGTTCCAGATCTGGTGTCTCTGTAAGATGAGAGTTTGACCCCTCAAATATCCATCATTTTGTACCAAATTTTAGTATGTTGTAGTTTTTAAGATGTTAGATACAACTTTCATGAAGAGATCAAAGTCAAAATCGAACTCAAAACATGTATGTAAGCTCTTATAAAGTTCTGACTCAGGCGGTTCATGCGAAAACAACAACACCACTCAAGAACAAGTCATCCAAGCTTCGGTTTCCCCCTCCTAATCACCCAAAATTCGACTTTTCTACAACATACATGTAACACACACACATGCAAGAGCAGCAAGAGGACCCCAACTTGCCTCTAGACCGAAGAGAACGACGGCACACGGCGGACAAGCGGGCGGCGTGCGGCGGCGACTCCTTCCTCTCCCTCTCGGCTTCTCCTCTCTCGGCCACACTCTCTCCCTCTCTCTCGCACGGTTCTCTCTCTCACTTGGCCGAATGGCTAACCGGCCACCTCTCTCTCTCTTCTTCCCTTTTATTTCCCCCAAACCTCATCATTTGCAATCATTGCTTGCCACTCCAATTGGCCAATGCATGCCATCTCCCTTCTTGCCACTTGTCATGATACATGCAAGATGGGCTTTGGGCTAGGGCTATATGGGCCGGCCACTCCTCTTGGGCCTCCCTTGGGCTGGCGACAGCCCCATCCGTGGGCCTCCATTGGGCCGACCAGCTTGGCCCATCTTAGGCCCATCCCTCTTGGGCCTAAGTCCGAAGCTTAATTAGCCCAAATTCAATCCTTTTTAAAATTACTTAAATCCCTATTAAATTAAAGTACTAAATTACAAATTAGGATGACTATACACTTGAAATTATAATTCCATAAGTTCCAATTTACCACATACACATGGCCAAGGATAAAACTTCCTTTCCCAAAATTCATCCATTTAAAGACTTGGCCACACATCTCCTTGCAACTCATGGACTAGGAGGCTACAAAATACAAATAGCGGTACTTCTATCGCCTATCCATAGCTCATGGCATATTTAGGGACTTTTATGAAATTCCGGGATGCCACAAAAAGATCCCCATATAATTCGGTATAGACCATGCATCACAGCACTACTATTCTAACAGTTCAACTTGCACAGTTTTTGAAACATTTTTGGTTAAATAGGAAAATGAACTTCAAAAATTACGAAATTTGAATATGTTGTAGGGAAGACATGAAAAGAGATATTTCATGCAGAACACATTTCCAAAAGAACGTCATACAAAATGATATAGTCCACGCATTGCAACTTACAAGATCCGAACACATCAGGTTGCCCAGTTTTAGAAACATTTCCGATTAAATACCCAAATGACATTCAAAACTTATGAAATTTGACTATGTGATAGCCAAGACCATAAGGTAAATACTTCATGAAGACATTGAAGTCAGATTCGTCCTAGGTAATTAAATATAGGCGGTTAAGACTTCTGTTCCTAGTACCAAAATTTCCAGATCCAGTCTTACCAAGAAATAACGATTTCATCCACTTATACTTGTTTTTTTTTTTGGTCCCAAATTTGAGTATGTTATACTCCAAGAAGTCCTTAACAACTTTCATTTATAAGTCAAAGCCAAAATCCAACTTGAACATCACATGCAAGTCACTAGAACATCCAAGGTCGAGCTGTTTTCTCAAGAACAGTACACTAGGCTAGAGCACCACCCTTATAACTTCAATTTTTCACATTCTAAACCTCCGAAATTTTTACCATTCAATCACACACACTAAGCACAGCATGCAAGAGTAGATCAAAGGATCCCACTTGCCTCTAGACCGAGCAACGACGAGCACAACGACGGCGGGACACGGCGGCGACGGACGGTGACGCACGGACACGGCGAGAGGCGGCCCTTCCTTCTTTTCCCTTGCTGCCCGCACGACTCTCTCTCTCTCTCTGGTTTGGTTTCCTCTCAAACTCTCTCTCGGTCTCTCCTGCCTTTGTACAAAACCCCCTCCCCATTTTCTTTGTTTTTTGATTAATCAATAAGTTTAAAATGGACAGATGGCAAAAGAGAAAGGACAGGTGGGATTATGGTGGAAGACAAGTGTTTGCTTTGCATGCTCCTCATTTTGCATGGGGGACACTTGTTCCCAAGAAGGAGACAAGTGTCTCCCTTGCCAAAGACACTTGGAGGAGGCCATTCAGCTCCTCCCCCCCACCATGCGTCGACAACCCCATGGGCTCTATGGGTCGGGCCTCTTGGCCCACTTTAGGCCCAACACACTTGGGCCTAAAGTCCAAACTAAATGGCCCATATTTATTTTTGATAATCCATCTTAATCCCACTTATACAAGGTGATGTAGCTAGTATAAGCACCTAGAGGGGGGTGAATAGGTGTAAAAACAATTTCTCGAGATGCCACAGTAATACTAAGCAGATGATAGAAAGAAAATACTCATTTGCTTAATCAAAATGAATTACGATCAAAGTAAAGTAAAGAGTAGGGAAGAAAAGATTAAACACAAGGTTTATAGTGGTTCGGCTTATTCTAAGCCTACGTCCACTCTTCCGCACTGACAGCCTATTGGCTGGATTCCACTAAGAACAAAAGAGATGTTACAGCACATTTCTTCATTGATTCCACAGTGTAGATGTTCTATCACACTTTCTCAAGGTTTCTCACAAATATAAACTCTCTTTTGAGTACAATTTTTTCGCTCAAATGAATTGACTAAACAAGAAGCTTAAGACTTTGGAATTTTTCTATCGCGCACACACTGAACAGCTTAGAATGTCTTCCTTATATACTCCTTTACGCCATCATACCCGTTGGCACTTTCCAAAGGAATTCCTCCAATCTACCCGTTGGACGGAATCAATTAAGAAGATCATTCGAGCTATTAAAGGAATGTGATGATAGCCCATCAATCCTGTTCGCCCATACAATCAGGATCTCGATTTCCATAAGTATAACCTTCCACGAATATTTTGCCAATCATCAGATCCTTAATCATCAAATCAATTTCGATCAATCAAAGAGATTCCGATATGTCATATCCAGCCAAGAGATCTTCTCCAGTCGATAAGGTCATATCCTTAATAAAACATCCAGTTCTGGATACCCTTTCTTCAACGGATTAGAAACTGTCAATGAGGATAGACTTTGAATCTTGAGTCTGGCTGTCAGGAGGTCTTCAGACTTTAAACAGCAAAGTTTGCAAACCTTCAGACTAGACTGATGGAAACGATTTGTCAGCTTCAAAACACTTCAAGAAGATTTCTCCAACAATCTTCCCCTTTTTGACGGTGACAAAACTTTCCTGCAGATTTGGATAACTTTGACCTTCAAAACATTTCTCAAACAAATATACATATCTTAAAAAGATAAATGGCTAACTAGAATAACACTAGAATCTGCAACCACAGAAAATAGGTTAGTCTTGAATATGATAAAGCCATCCATAAGATATCAATATCAGTAGCAGTCAAATCCAAATTCAAATCCAGACACAAAATTAAAGTCAATCATTAATCCAAATCAAACAATCCAAACGATTAAAAATTTCAAAGTTGATGTAAATCTTGCACTTCTCCCCCTTTTTGTCAGCATTTAAAAAGGTTGAAATGAAAATGAAGTGAAGTCAAGATTGCTTGGGAACGCGGACAAGCTGGAAATCTCCCATGGACTGAACGATTCCTTCCAGCCTTTTCAAGTCTTCCTTCAGTTGAGCAACCTCCTCACCCTTAGTATTGGCCTGAATTTGAACAAAGAGGGCTTGGATATGATCTTTTAAGGAAACTGAAGAAGCTTGACCTGCATTCTGCAAGCTTTGAACCTCGCATCCCAGAGCATAGATTTGACCGCGCATCTCCAAGAGAATATCCATGATTCTGCGAAAATCAGCTGGGCTGTCGGTCTGCGTACTAGCTTCAGCACGCTCTGCAGATGATGGCATGTCAGAATAATCATGCAGATTTGGCGATGAAGCATCATGTTCTTCTTTAGGAAAATGAGAGGCATGAATGTCTTCTGGGTCGGTTGGAGAGCGGCTGACTCCCTCATTATCTCCCCCTGTTTCTGTGCCTTCAGGTGGAGAAGAGTGCTTTTCAGGCTCTCTTTCTTCTTGATTCATTTTCTCTTCTTCTTCTTCTGGTCTTTCCTCCTCTTCTTCTTTTTCGCCAACTGCTTTTTCTTCTTCTTCTTTTTCTTCTTCTTGACCTTCTTTTTCCTTTCCTTCTGACTCATGATGTTCCATTGACTCTGGAACAGTACGTCTTAGCTTTTCCAAAGCTTTCGCCGAAATTGTAAGGTCGTCATCCTCTTCATCTTCCACGATGAGAGCTCTTCTTTTCTTAGGTAGAGCAACCATGGGCTCCTTCCCTTTTCTTTTTGATGCATAAGAGAACTGATGAGACTTTACAGGAGTCTTCTCCTTAAATTTCTCCAACGCCTTGCTTAGCTCTTTCAGACGCATCTTGGTCACCATTTTTAGCCCTACCACCATATGATCGCACGATCGAGCACAAAGAATTTGTGGAGGCTGAATGTTCAGATGTCTGAATAACTTCGTGACAAGACTTGGATAAGGAAGTTGACCTCTGTCTTTCACCATTGCTCTATACATATGGAACATAACAGTGTGAGGAAGAGAGAACTTTTTCCCAGTGATAATGGCATACATCAGCATTGCCTCCGAACTTGAAACATCAGTTTTGGAAGTTGATTTCGGTCTGAGGCAATTTATCACAATCTTGTGCAGCAGAATGTTGAATGCACTTTTTCTTAGGTAGGAAATCTTTTCATCTGTTCTCCTGTCCTTCACAAGTTCCAGAGTAGCACGAGCAATAGAAACTTTGATTGGTTGATATCTTCCCCTTTCAACTCCTAACACATCTGCCAGCATATCCATATCCACAACAAAATCTTGATCTTTGACACTGAAAGAGAATCTATTCGCATCCAGGAAACTAAGATTCGAACAGAAATAGGCAGTTAATTCAGCGTAAGCTTCAGTGGTGTCAGAACAGAATTGCTCAAGTTAGAGAAAACTAAACTTTTCCCTCAAGTTCATATTCACAGCATCCAGAAAATCAAAATCCACACTCCTAGGGTTTATCACCCCACGCTTCAGCAATTTAGAGTATAGATCCTTCTGTTCTTTCGATCTAAACATCTCTCCCCTTTTCCCTCTGATTTCCGCTGCAATACCCATCCTCGGTTGAAATTGGCTGAATAACTTGTCATCATCATTCCCATCTCTCGGATTAAATCCCTAATCACGAGGATCACTTGGGATATTTTCAAGGGATTCTTCTGCCACCCTTTTTCGAGCAATTCCCAAACTTTCCATTTTTCGCAAAAATATATATTCGTTCCCATATCCTTTGTCTTTAAGAAAATTATCGACATAGTTCAAAGGAGTACGAGTTCCCTTTAAAGCACGATAAAGCTTATAAATAAAAGCGGGCTTTTGAACTCTTACGGGATCTGCATCTTCAATGATCTCTTCCTCTTGTTGATGACCAACATTTTGAGGACTAGACGGTGGAGAATGACGCTGCCGAGAATGTTGTGGGCTTTGTTGCTGATTCGGAGACACTTCTTTCTCAGTGAGATCGAATGAGTAGGCCCCTCACTCATTCACCGTGGTCCCCTGCTTGCGATCCTTGAAGACTTTCTTGACGACATCTTTCTCGCTCTTTGAAAGATTCCTTGCTTGACTTTCCCAAGAAAAAATGACAACTTTTTCGAAGATTAGGCAAGAGAAGAAAACAGGAATGGAGGATCGGTGCTTTTTAGTGTTTTGGAGAGTAAAGCGAAGAAGAAGCAACAATGTATAATCGGTTTAAAAGAAATGGAAATACGGATCGTCATAAAGGAAGGTGAAAAGATGCATTTTCAGAAATAACTGCCTTTTTTCCGAGAAAATAGTCATTTAAAAAATAACTTCTTTTTCAAAAGGAAACGATGCAATAATTACGTCGATTAAAGATAGCAATAAGACACGGTTGATGATCGTACCTTTTCCGGATGAGATTCGAGAGAGAGAGAGAGAGAATAACTTACAGTTAAGGTCTTGTTTGCCTGAGTCTGAGAGTCTCTAGACTTTAACTTCTTCAAACCTCAATATGTTGAGTCTGGAGCGAATAATTTCAAATTGATTTTTCTCCAAGGACTCTGTAAATATATCCGCCAGTTGGTTCTTTGAATTAACATACTGAATCGAGACTTCTCCATTTTGAACATGATCTCTAATAAAGTGATGTCTAATCTCTATATGCTTTGCTCTTGAGTGAAGAATTGGATTTTTGGTAAGATTGATTGCGCTGGTGTTGTCGCAGTTAATCTCCGTGCATGAATCTTCAATTCTAAAGTCTCTTAGCTGTTGTTTTATCCACAGAATTTGTGAACAGCAACTTCCAAGAGCTACATACTCTGCTTCTGTTGTAGAAAGAGCTACTGTACTCTACTTTCTTGAAAACCAAGATACCGTCCTGCCTCCAAGTAGTTGACAGGTACCAGAGGTGTTCTTTCTATCAATTCTACAACCGGCTAGATCTGCGTTTGAGTATCCAAGAAGAGTAAAGTCTCCTCTTTTAGGATACCATAGGCTGATGCTTGAAGTTGAAGCAATGTATTTGATAATACGCTTTGCAGCACTTAAATGAGATTCTTTAGGGTCTGCTTGAAATCTGGCACAAATACAAACACTAAACAAAATGTTAGGTCTAGAAGCAGTAAGATAAAGAAGTGAGCCAATGATACTCCTGTATAGCTTCTGGTCGACTTTCTTTCCTCCTTCATCTTTGTCTATCTTCAAGGCACTTGACATTGGAATGTCAGTGTTTTTGCAATTTTCCAGTCCAAACTTTTTGACAAGATCATTAGCATATTTTTCTTGACGAATAAAGGTTCCTTCCTTTAGTTGTTTCACTTGAAGCCCGAGAAAGAAGGTTAACTCACCCATCATGCTCAGTTCAAATTCATCCTGCATAGTCTTAGAGAATTTCTTGCACATACTTTCATTAGGAGATCCGGATATGATATCATCGACATATATTTGAACTAGCATAAAACTTTTGCTTTCTCTTTTGATGAATAGAGTAGTGTCTACTTTACCTTTCACGAAACCGTTTTGAATTAAAAACTTACCCAACCTGTCGTACCAAGCTCGAGGTGCTTGTTTCAAGCCATATAAGGCCTTTTTGAGTCTGAATACTGAGTCTGGTTTCCTTGGGTCTTCAAACCCAGGTGGTTGTTCCACATAGACTTCCTCATGGATGACTCCATTTAGGAAAGCACTTTTGACGTCCATTTGGAATAACCTGAAATTTTATGACAAGCAAATGCAAGTAATAAACGAATTACTTCTAACCTTGCTACTGGTGCGTAAGTCTCGTCATAGTCTATCCCTTCTTCTTGCGTGTATCCCTTGGCCACGAGTCTTGCTTTGTTTCTTACGACTTTGCCTTTCTCGTCCATCTTGTTTCTGAAAACCCATTTAGCTCCAATTACGGATTTACCTTTAGGTTTAGGAGTCAATTCCCAGACATCATTGATACTGAATTGCCTAAGTTCTTCTTGCATGGCTTCAATCCAGCTTTCATCATATAAAGCTTCATCTATGCTTTTGGGTTCTATTTCAGAAATAAGAGCCACAGCACTAGACTCTTCGCGCCTTTTGGATCTTGTGCGAATTCCCTCATTGATGTTGCCAATGATAAGATCTTTGGGATGACCGACTTATGCTTCCGATTCTTGGTTAATTTGTCAGATTGATTATCACTTCCTTCACTTGAATCTTTGACAGTCACTTGATGCTGGTCCTTCAAAGTCTGAGCTGCTTCTTGAGATTTAGACTTTGTAGAGTCTTGAGCAGGTTCTGTCTCTTCAAGATGAGTCTGAATAGATTCATTATGAATAGAGTCTTGAAATTTGACATTCATTGATTCTTCCACAGTTTGAGTCTTCTTGTTGTAGACTCTGTATGCTTTGCTTGTGGTTGAATATCCAAGGAAGATGCCTTCATCTGACTTTTCTTCAAACTTACCAACTCGATCATTTGCATTTTTCAGTATAAAACATTTGCATCCAAACACATGAAAATATGAAACAATAGGCTTTTTTTCTTTGAATAGTTCATAGGGGGTTTTTTCTAGAATAGGCCTTAGAAAAATTCTATTAATAATGTAACATGCTGTAGAGACTGCTTCAGCCCAAAAACGTGAAGAGATGTTGCTTTCAATTAAAAGAGTTCTTGCCATTTCTTGAAGCGATCTATTCTTTCTTTCCACAACTCCATTTTGCTCTGGAGTATATGGAGAAGAAAACACATGCTGAAAACTAGATTTATCACAAAACTTTGTAAAATCTTGATTTTCAAATTCACCTCCATGATCTGTTCTTATACTTGAAATAACATATCCTTTTTCGTTTTGAACCTTTTTAGCAAATTTTTCAAAGTAAGAGAAAGTTTCAGACTTACTTGCTAGGAAATATACCCAAGTAAATCGTGAGTAGTCATCCACAATTACTAGGCAATATTTCTTACCTCCAATGCTTTGAGTTCTGGTTGGTCCAAAGAGATCCATATGCAGAAGCTACAGAACATGGTTAGTGGAAACTTGATTTATTGGTTTAAAGGAATTTCTTACCTGTTTTCCCAATATGCATGGTGTACATAGGTCAGACTTTTGGTATGATAAATTAGGTAGACCACGAACAAGCTTCTTTGCTAAAATTTTGGCTATCTGCTTCATATTGATGTGTCCAAGCTTTCTGTGCCATAGAATTGCTTCATCTTGTATTGAGATTAAACATTGTGACTCATTTGGTTTCACATCCAAGAGGTAGATATTTCCATGTCTTCGACCCATAAATGATTGAGTAGAGTCTTTACTGGTTCCTGAACATATTCCCTCTTGAAAGTTGATTTTGAAACCAGTGTCACATAGCTGGCTGACACTGGGCAGATTGTAGTTGAGTCCTTCAACTAAAGAAATATTGTTTATTGTGAGGTTTCCAATCTTCATAGTTCCAAATCCCACTATTCTTCCTTTGCTATTTCCTTCAAAAGAAACTTTTCCACCATTAACTTGAACAAGTTTTATGAAACAATTTGAATTTCCTGTCATATGTCTTAAGCATCCACTATCCAGATACCATTTTACCTTTTTCTTGACGGTGACCTGCATTTAAAAAAGAAACTCAAACTTTCTTTGGTACCCATCTTTTCTTGGGTCCATTGGTGTTAGTATAATATGTTGTATTTGCCCATACTTTCTTAACGTGTTTCCAAACCATTTGACACTCTTTTTCAAAATGATCTCGCACTATTGCACTTTGAACATCTAAGAGCATTGCGTCCTACTGGTTTTACAAAGGTCCTTTTAAAATGATTTTTATAAGCATCTCTTGTGGGTCTTTGTTTGATTCTTTCCTTCACTTTAGGAAAATCAATTAAAAGAATGGTTTCAAATAGTCATTCCCAAACCAGTTTATTGAAATAAGGTCTTTGAACAGAAAGTAATTTTTCTAGTTTCTCAGATCCTATAGAAAATCTTTTGGAAATATTTGAGATATCATTTTTCAAGAATGCATTTTCTTTTGAAAGATGATCTTCACTTTCTTTAAGAGAAGAAACATTTATATCTAAACATTTCACATTTTCTTTCAAAACATTTTCTTGTTGTTTTAAGGCAGAATTTTCCTTTTTGAGTTCGGAAATCTTTTTGAGAGAAGTCTTAAGACTAAAACACAACTCATTAATGTATTTAGAAACTTTAATAGGGATCTTAAAGTTACTCACCTCAAATTCACTGTCTGAATCCGAGTCTGTCTCGGAGTTTGAATCTGAATTCGATTGTGCCATTAGGCATATGTTGGCATAATCATCATCACTTTCTTCACATTCTGTATCACTCCAGGTGTTTGCTTTGAGAGCCTTTCGATACTTTTCAGTTTTTCCTTTCTTCTTCCTCAGAAGAGGACAGTTGGGTCTGATGTGTCCCTTTTTTTTTTACATTCAAAGCAGACTACATCTTTATTTGATTCATCATCCTCAACAGACTTAGTTTGTTGCTTTTGAAAATTTTGTTTCCTTGGATTGAATCTTCTTCCTTTTCTATTCAGCTTTCTGAATCTTCTTATCATGAGAGCAAGCTCCTCATCGTCTATGTCGTCTTCAGAATCTGCAACATCAGAATCATCATTGGATTTTAACGCAATGGATTTCTTACCTCTAGGGTCTTCGTCTTCATTGATTCGTTCCACTTCATAAGACTGAAGAGTTCCAACCAACTCGTCAACAGATAGTGGCATGATTCTTTGAGTTTCTCTGATTGAGTTATGTGATTCCAATCCTTGGAGAGTCCTCGCAGTAACTTATTTACCTTCATGGAATTAGAAATTGGTTGACCTTGATTTTCAAGACCATTCACAATATCTGTAAAACGACTAAACATGTCAGTTATAAATTCTCCCGATTTCATTTTGAAGGCTTCGTATTGACCGAGGAGAATGTTGATTCTGGTCTCCTTCACTCGGTCAGTTCCTTCATAGGTAATATGTAATCTATCCCAGACTTCTTTAGCTGTAACACAAGAAGATATTCTGTTATATTCGGTAAGTGATAAAGCACAATATAAAGAATAAATTGCTTTTGCATCAAGAGCTTGTCTCTTTATTGTCTCTTCCTAAGTCATTTGGCTAGACTCCACAGTATCTTTTCCTCTTTCTGAGACATGTGCAGTTTTAGGAGTGATTCCTTTTTCTACAACATCCCATTCCAGAGGATCCTTTGATCTTAGAAACACCTTCATTTTATTTTTCCATATATTGTAATCCTTTCCATCAAAGTAAGGTGGTCTGGTATTGCTTTGCCCTTTTACCAGCCCTAGAGCCAACATACTAGCCATGGATCTTTAACTCTGAAATAAAAACACTTCAAACAAAGTGAGTACACAGACTCTGATACCAATTGATGTAGCTAGTATAAGCACCTAGAGAGGGGGTGAATAAGTGTAAAAACAATTTCTCGAGATGCCACAGTAATACTAAGCAGATGATAGAAAGGATATACTCCTTTGCTTAATCAAAATAAATTACGATCGAAGTAAAGTAAAGACTAGGGAAGAGAAGATTAAACACAAGGTTTATAGTGGTTCGGCTTATTCTAAGCCTACGTCCACTCTTCCGCACTGACAGCCTATCGGCTGGATTCCACTAAGAACAAAAGAGATGTTACAGCACAGTTCTTCCTTGATTCCACAGTGTAGATGTTCTATCACACTTCCTCAAGGTTTCTCACAAATAGAAACTCTCTTTTGAGTACAAGTTTTTCGCTCAAATGAATTGACTAAACAAGAAACTTCAGACTTTGGAACTTTTCTATCGCGCACACACTGAACAGCTTAGAACGTCTTCCTTATATACTCCTTTACGCCATCATACCCGTTGGCACTTTCCAAAGGAATTCCTCCAATCTACCCATTGGACGGAATCAATTAAGAAGATCATTCGAGCTATTAAAGGAATGTGATGATAGCCCATCAATCCTGTTCGCCCATACAATCAGGATCTCGGTTTCCATAAGTATAACCTTCCACAAATATTTTGCCAATCATCGGATCCTTAATCATCAAATCAATTTCGATCAATCAAAGAGATTCCGATATGTCATATCCAGTCAAGAGATCTTCTCCAGTGGATAAGGTCATATCCTTAATAAAACATCTAGTTCTGGATACCCTTTCTTCAACGGATTAGAAACTGTCAATGAGGATAGACTTTGAATCTTGAGTCTGGCTGTCAGGAGGTCTTCAGACTTTAAACAGCAGAGTCTGCAAACCTTTAGACTAGACTGATGGAAACAATTTGTCAGCTTCAAAACACTTCAAGAAGATTTCTGCAACACAAGGCACCAAATTACAAATTTAATGGCCATAATACTTTGTAACATAGTTTAATAAAATCCAACTTATAAAATTCATGGCTAAAAACATAATTTCCTCATCAAATAAAATCCTTGGTCTCACATGGACATAGGACGCGTTTCCAACATAATAATTATCCATTTATATAAATACCAGATCATTCTTATTCACTTGCCCATAAATCTTGAAATCATAAATCAATAAACTCCTACTTATAAAACACATGGCCATGAGTTATTTTTGGGATGCCACAATGGAACTCCTAAAAGACTATGATTGTGATATTTTGTATCACCCTGGAAAGGCAAACAAGGTCGTTGATGCGCTAAGTCAGAAGTCTTCGGTAGCACAGATGTTGATCAAGGAATGGACTTTGCTTGAGAAAGCTCGAGATTCGATTTTCAAGTTTGAGGTAGGCCATCTTTCGAATCTTATGGCCACCCTCAGAATTGAGCCGGATGTTCAGATCAGAATCAAGGCACTTCAGCTGACAGATCCAGATGTTCAGAAAATCCTGCAAGAGGATATCGAGAAGAGGAAGACTAACTTTAAGATTTTTGAAGATGGAACACTGAGGTTCCGAGGGCGATTGTGTGTACTTGACGATGCAACCCTTAAGAAAGAGATTTTGTTAGAAGTTCATCGTAGCAGTTACAACATTCATCCTGGTAGCACGAAAATATATCATAATCCACGTCAACATTATTGGTGGTTTGGTATGAAAGTGGACATCGCTAAGTGTCTAACGTATCAACAGGTAAAAGCACAGCATTGCAAGCCTGAAGGATTCCTACAACCTCTCGAGATTCCCGAGTGGAAATGAGGACACGTCACAATGAATTTTGTGACGGGCTTACCAATGAGTCAGAGAGGAAATGATTTCATTTGGAAAAGTTTGCAGAGTGCTTTGGGAACGAAGTTGCAGTACAATACGGCATATCATCCTCAGACGAATGGCCAGTCTGAGAGGACAATCCAAACCCTCGAAGACATGCTGCGAGCTTGTGTGTTGAATTTCAAGGGAAGTCGGGAGGAACAGTTTCACCTTATTGAGTTTGCCTACAACAACAACGACCAGCAAACATTCAAATGGCTCCTTTCGAAGCGTTGTATGGTAGAGCATGCAAAACGCCAATTTGTTGGGATGAGGTCGAAGAGTGAAAGATTACGAGCCCAGAGTTGGTTCAGCAGTCAGTGGATGTAGTTGCTGTCATCAGGGACAGATTAAAGACTGCTTAAAGCCGCCAGAAAAGTTTCACCAATAAGCGTCGGAGACCACTGGAATTCCAAGTTAGTGATCACGTCTTTCTAAAGGTGTCACCAATGAGGGGTACTTTGCGCTTTGGCAAAAAAGGAAAGCTGAGTCCGAGGTACGTAGGTCCATTTGAGATTCTTGAAAGAATTGGGATCCTAGCGTATCGTCTTGCATTACCGCCGAAGCTAGCACAAGTGCATGACATCTTTCACGTGTCGATGTTGAGGAAGTATGAACCTAACCTGAACTACGTGCTAAATTTTGAGGAATTGAACGTGGACGACAAAGTGTCATACGTTGAAAACCCGATTTAGATTGTGGATCGCAAGGAGCAGGTTCTGCGCACCAAGACCATCCCATTAGTCTAAGTGGTCTGGCAACACCATGACACTAAAGGAGCAACCTAGGAAAGTGAAGATTCGATGAAATGACTGTACCCCCACCTTTTTGTTTAAAGATTTGTATGGTTTAAATTTCGAAGATAAAATTTTTATAAGAGGAGAAAAGTTATAACATCCTGAAATTTCAATCATGTTTTCAATTGAATAAATCGGACCTTTCATTGACGCGACTATAGTGCTATTCTCTAAGCCGATCACTCATGAGATAACTAGACTATCTAGAGAAGTCATTAAGGGATTTTAAGACAATACACTTGAGAATTCAACTATGAATCAACTGCTCAACTGTGCTAATCTGTAAAGGTCATTACGACACAATTAAAAGTCGATCAGACACCGAAGATATGTCAATTTGACAGAGGTGTGTGATTAAATGTGGGTGATTCCACCTGATTACAAAATTCTCGTCAATCGACATTAGATCGATTTTCTGTCATTTTGGATACCATGTGTCCGTAACTAAAATCTTGAGATTTTCAAGACAACCAAGAGTCACCAATATGTCAAAGATGTACATTGTGGCTTGAAAATAATCGACCATGGCTCAATTACACTAAAAGTTCCTAAAAGCTACCCGGTAGGTTAGGTAACACTGAAATCATGTCAGATTGAAATTAACCGCAAATTTGAACCCGATTTCAGAAATTGAAAGTTTTGTCATATCACAATTCATTTTAGGATAGTCTACTAATCATTCGAAGAATTTTCGAAGATTTCGGGATTTTTACGGAAAATCGATTCGGACGTTTCGAAAAAGAACGGAAATTTGAATTGGCCAAATTGAAGGGATTTTTGACTTGCAAACCGAGCTATTTAGTGAAAGGGAATTATAGAAATTAAGTGGGCTTTTTTCATCAAAATTGGACATCGAATTTGGGAATTTGTCGAAGAAATTGAAGTCCCAAAAGTGAGGAAATTCGGAGCTAGGAAGAGGGCAGCAATTTTGGGCTCAAAATTTGATTATTTGGGTATTTATTTTGCTAGAAAGATTTAGGCGACCAAGCCTTAATGTGTAGATATTTTAAATTGACTTTTAGGACTTTGGTCCCCTCTCTCTCTTATCCATTCCCTTTCTCCTCCCTTGCACGTTTCATTCCCCCTAGTCCGTTCCCTCCATCTGCGTGCACTTCTCTCTCTCGACCAGTCCTGCTCACATTTTCTACTTTACTTTTCATTTCCCTTTTATTTCTTCTTCGAAGCTGTCCCTGCGTCTGTCTTCATTTCACTGCTCAACACCCACCGAGATTTCTTCAATTGCCACCTGCCCACCATCTTCGATCATCACCCACACCGGTCAACCTTAGCACCACCGAAGCCTTACCTTTGGCCGCCTTATCTTCATCCGCAGCCACCTGTTCGTGTCCTCTCCCCTGCTCGATCAAGCCCCCCAACAAAATGGCCACAAGGTTGATGCCAACAGCTCGTGAATTCAGTCCACGTTTTTAAACATCCCAACGCCATCAGTGGCTTTCCACTCCATCGATTTCACCCCTGCATCAGTCCACGAAAGCAGCCGCGAGGTCAACCCTTGGCCAATAGCATGCAGCACCGATTTTTTAGCTCGAGCAGAAAGTTGCGGGCCATTTTTCGAGCACAATCCGTGCCCCATTGGCGTCGCTACTTTGGAAATTATCGCTCGCCATCGCGCCGCCGTCACCATGAACTCACCGGCTCACAAATTCGGTGAGTTATCTCACTAAACCTCACTTAGTAAGTTAATTATGCTTATGAGGTAATTAGTTAAGTTAATTAAGGTTTAGGTAGTTAGTTAGATTATATTAGTAATTTAATTATCCAATTTCGCATGTTAGGTTGTTAGACTATATTAATTAGAGACTAGACAAGTTGTATTAATTATCTAAATTGGATTGGGAATTTTCCAGGCCCGTCTCTATTTAATTAGGCAATTCCGGCCTAGGTTACCAATTTTGGCATTTAAATTGAATTATTTAATTAATTTTAATAATTATTTAATTATTAAATATTTTTCAGAAATTAGACCGAATAGTCGGTGATCGGAATTTCGTGCTAATTTCAATGATGTACTCGGTTTATACAATTAGATGCTAATTTATGCAAATTGAATGCTGATAGGATTTTTGGTAATTTATTCCAAAAATTGTGAATTTCAATAATTATTCAGAAAATCTCGGGTGTCGGGTTTCAACACCGAAAATTCTTTTCTATACTATATAAAATAGTGAGATTTTAAATTGGAGGATATGAATTTTTTGAGTTCAATCTAACCGTGTACCCACACATGGCTACTTTCATAGAGTGTTTTTAATATGAAGAAAATAAGCCTGGATCACTATTTTAATGGAGGCATTTGAGTCCAATGCACAATTTCTTGGGCCAAAATTGATTGGTCGTGTATTGGTTAAAGAGAACCCGTCTCAAGCTTTTAAGCTGGACGTCACCCTACATGGGATATCCATTCAATGGGACTCAGGTCGCAGTAGATTCTGGACCTACGTCCCTTCGAGGAAGCCTTCTAATTGAGAGACGTCGCTGTGCTCAATAGGGGTGAGACGAAGCCTGGCTACGCCAGAAAACATCGAACTTCGAAGTAGGTGGTACCCTTGAGGGGCAAAGTTAACAATTGGAACACATGGTTGATTAAGTTAGGCTGCGTTTGTTTGTATTTCTTTTTTGTGTTTCTAAACAATTTTTCTGTTTTTTTGTTCCTGGGAACAAAAAAGGAACAGAAACGCGTTTGGACGCGTTTCGTTCCTTTTTGTTCTTTTTGTTCCCAAGAACAAAGGAAATGAAAACAAGAAACACAAATTTTGTGTTTCTTGTTTCAAACACAAATCGAAACACTTTTTTTTTTTTTTTTTTCTCTTTTATTTTCTTGTTCTTCTTTCTTTTGGCTTGGCCGGTCGTCGGCCTCGGCCATGGCCGGCGACCGGCCGACGAGGGCCGGCGGCCTCGCCCGCCACGGCGAGGCTCGCCGGCCCCGGCGAGGCCGACCTCGCCCGGCGGCCGGCGAGCCTCGGCCTCGCCGAGCCACCGCCAGTCACGCCGACTGGCGGTGGCTCGGCGAGGCCGAGGCTCGCCGCCGGCCGGGCGAGGTCGGCCTCGCCGGATCTGGGCGAGCTCGAGCTCGCCCGGCCATGGCGAGGCCGACCTCGCGCCGGCCCGGCGAGCTCGATCTCGCCCGGATCCGGCGAGGTCGAGCTCGCCCGGCGGCGCGGCGAGCCTCGGCCTCGCCGGCGGTGGCCCGGCGAGGCCGCGCCTCGCCCGCCGGGGGCGAGCTCGGCCTCGCCGGATCAAGGCGAGGCCGACCTCGCGCCGGCACGGGCGAGCTCGATCTCGCCCGGATCCGGCCTCGAGCTCGCCCGGGCCGGCGAGGCCGAGCTCGCCCGGCCGGCGGCGAGCCTCGGCCTCGCCCCGGCGGTGGCCGGCGAGGCCGCGCCTCGCCCGCGCCTGGGCGAGCTCGGCCCTCGCCGGCCGGTCGCCGGCCAAGAACTTGGCCGGCGACCGGCCAAAAGAAAAAAAAAAAAAATGAAAAAGAAAAAAAAAAAAAAAAGGAAAAATAAGAAAAAAATAGAAAAAATAAAAGAAATAAAAAAATTATCCAAATTTACCAAACATGTTTCGTTTATTTTTTATTCCCTAACAAGTTTACCAAACGCGTATTTTTGTTCAAAAATTGTTCCCCGGAACAGAAACACTTTTTCTATTTCTTTCCTGGAACAATTTTTAAACAGAAACACAACCAAACGCGCCCTTAGATGCCCCTGATTATGAGACAAAATCGTGTGACACTGTATAGGACGTGTCATAACAATTTGACCTTATAATTGGGACGCTTGTGATTGATTGAGTTGATGAGACGTTTCAATTGTTGTGTGCATTAATTATATGCATTTGGGATATGAACTGTGCTGACATGCAAGAAGGAACTGAGGCGAGGTAAGTCCCATGTTCTCATTGAGTGATTGTGTTGTTAGGCCACCCTTGGTGTATTTCCTTCCTAATAAGGGTTCAGGGGGTGGACTTGCTGAGACATTGTCTCACTGGTTATTGTATAACCATTTTCAGGTCCTTAAATGGTGGTCGTGGAGGACCGAAGCCTTGGAGTCTGTGGAGGTAGAGTTTGAAGGATTGGTGTATGCGTCCGACTAGTTGTCGTAGGACAACTTCTTTTTGAGAGTCAATCATTTTGTAGACCTTTACTTAGACTCTTTTTGTATCTAAACCCAATTGTTTATAAAAGTGCGGCTTTGTGAAATGTTGCCCTGCTTTCGTATTCCATGTTGTTTGTTGTTAGGGGTTATTGTTCGCTTCCATATGTGCATTAAAAATAAAAGGGTTGGTGACTACTCCTGGGAAGTCGCAATTGTATCAACTGTAGTGGGATGTGTGCGCACTTGAGGGTCAGGGCGTGACATACATCCTCCTAAGAGGGATTGCCCTGGTACGTTCTCTTCATGCTGCTATGCTTCGACGAGGCTAGGGTTTGCGAGACTTTTGTGGGTTTCTTCATTTTTGCGAATTCTTTGCTGAGATGGCTAGCCAAGTAGTGATGGCCCACAACAATGAGGATGGTCTTAGTGGTCAAAGTCCCCCCCTCCCACCTAAGCCCATCTGTCTTTAGCTGGTGGTGCTTAGGCGGATTCACGTAAAATAGGTCCGTCTTTGTCTTTTTCGAAGGAAGGCCAGTGAGAGTCTCTTAAGCATCCTCAAGCCCTTGCTGAGCCTCGCGGTTGAAGCCAAGCCAGGTCCAGCTCCAAACGCCCTCAACCCATCGACTAGTAAGGAAGGGCCTCGAAAACCCCTACCGTTCGTTCCTGGGCCAGCATTGCAAGAGTGGCAACTAAAGGATACGACCTATCGTACATTCCCCCATCCTTTGTGAATAATAAACCTGTTGTTAACGTGTCTGCTGATATCCTAAAAGTTACGGACCCTAAGTGGCATGAATGCCTAGTGGGGTATTATGTTGGGAAGAAGTTACCTTTCAAACTAATCGAAACAGCCCTCAAGAATGTTTGAGGTCCGAAGCTGGTTGAAGTGATGGCGAACGACCAGGGGTTCTATTTCTTCCATATTCCTAATGGCGATTTCTGCAAGAAGGTCTAGGAAGGTGGGCCAATTACTGTTGCAAGAGTTCTTTTAATCTTGCAACAATGGCAGCCAATGCTAGAACTCAAGAAAGACAGTCACTCCTCTATTCTGATGTGGATTAGGCTGAAGAACTTTCCTTTTGCTCTCTGGTTTGCGCTAGGGATTAGCGCTGTTGCTAGTGTGGTGGGCAAACAGCTTTACGTCAACTTGCATACCAAACAAATGAAGATGCTTGCTTTTGCCAAAGTGTGTGTCGAGATCTAACAAAGCAACCAAAGTGTGAGTCGGTTGACATTGTCCTCAATGGAGAATCTTGCATTGTGGTTATGGAGTATGAGTGGAGATCAATTGCATGCCCAAGTTGTGGCACTTTTGGCCACAAGTGTGCAACTCCTCCTGCCAATTCAACTGCTGAAAGAGGAGCTCAGCAAGAGACGGTTGGCTCCCCCCTGCTCCTCATGACCTTCCCTCGACCCATGTTTTCGATGCGGCTATAGCTCCTAGAATTGTGGATGCTGAATGGAATCAGGTTGTAGGAAGAAGGAAAAAACAACCCCTACCCCCCAAGGAGGGGTTGTCCTCTCTCCCGGCGTTACCTTTTGAACCTGGCCTGATCCTGAAGTTGAAGGACGCCTCTACGGGGACTGGGAAGCCTTCCACTTCTGCATGGTTTGCCCAAAATCACTAGAAGGAGCATTCACAGCTAGATGACCCTCAAGCCACCCCCTTGGTTGTTTCTAAAGTCAACCCAGCGGGTGCCACTTCTTCTACAGCCTTGTCCTCTTCTGAGGAAGATTCGGATAGCTCTATGAGCTAGGTCAGTAGTTCGGATGAGGATTTCAATAAGCTTCATGGCCCTCCTTCTCCAAGAGTCACCTCTACTAGAAAACCTGGTCCCAAATAGGAGAAGGTCTAGGATCCCTACCTAGCTCCCACTCCTCCTAATCCTCTTAGGCCAGTGGCTAGCCGGCGGAGATCGAGCAAGCGGAGGTAGGTCTCTTTCCTTTTGTATATAATTATATATGTACATAGGTATTTGGAATATTAAGGGTCTAGTTGATCCCATTAGACAGGTAGAAGTCCGGAACCTTGTGTCCTCGAACAGGCTGAGTGTTGTTGGTTTATTAGAGACTAAAGTCCTGGAATCTCTCTTCCAATCCATTTCCTCGAAACTATTAAGGAATTGGATTTGGAAGGCTAATTATGATCATTCCCCAAGAGGGAGGATTTAGGTCGGTCGGGACCCTTCTATGGTCGTCTTTGATGCCTTAGCGGTCAATGCTCAGGCAATTCATGGGAGTTTGAGGTGTCTTGCCTCTGGCTTGGCTTGCTGCGTCTCGATTGTCTATGGCGAGAAAACCTTCCTTTCCCATCAGCCGCTTTGGGCGGACTTTATCGAGGTGAATGCCTCATTGCAGAACTCGACTTGGCTGGTGATCGGGGATTTTAATACTATTAAAGATCTGTCTGATTGAATGGGTGGCTCTAGTGCTTGGATTCCTTACTTCGACGAGTTTAGTCAGTGTTTATCGCAAACTGATCTAGAGGATCTGAGATATGTTGGACTTCGGTTCACTTGGGCAACGTTGTCTAGTCCTAATAAAAAACAAAGGAAGATTGACAGGGTCATTGTGAATTCAAAATGGTGCCAGGATTTTTCCTTCTCTGAAGTTTCCTTCATCGTGCTTGGCATTTCTGACCATACCCTTATTGTTGTCAAGATGTTGAACCCTGTTCACCAAAGAAAGCCTTTTAAGTTTTTTTGACTTCTGGACGAAACATCCAGCGTTCCATTTAATTGTAGCCCAGGTTTGGGCAAACTCGAGAGAAGGAGTCCCAATGTACAAGCTTGTTTGCAAGTTGAAGGTTCTTAAAGATAGCCTCATGCAACTTAATAGGGATTCCTTTTCAAGTATCTGCGCTAGAACAGCCGAAGCTAGGCTTGCTCTTCGGGCCACCCAGGTTGACCTCCAGCGAGACCCAACCAACATCTCTTTTGCACACTTGGAGAGGACTCAACATCGGGCCTTTACGAAGCTGTGCATTCAAGAATAGTCCTTCTATAGACAAAAATCCAGAGTCAAGTGGCTTGAAGAAGGGGATCGGAACACTAAATTCTTTCATCATTCTGTCAATAGAAAACAACTGAAGAATAGAATTCTTTCGATCAAGGATAATACTGGTACCTTAGTCACGGATCCTCTTCTTGTGCAGCAACTATTCATCTCTTACTACTAGGAACTCTTGGCGCCGCAAGACAAGTTGTTGAGGCCATTAATCTAGGAGACCCAGGCGGTCATTAGCATCCTTTAAATGCATACCAAGTTAGATCTCTTTCTCGGCCTATGTCCGACTTGGAGATACGAGATACCATGTTCTCCTTAGCTCAAGGTAAGGCTCCTGGACTTGATGGTTTCAATGTATAATTTTTTAAACTCAATTGGGAGGTGGTAGGCTCGTCAGTTCTTGTAGCTATTAAGGGTTTCTTTATCTCTGGGAGATTGTTACGGGAGATAAATAACACAATTCTGATTCTAGTTCCAAAAAAGGCCAATGCATCCACACTTTCTGACTATAGACCCATTGTCTGCTGTAATACGGTTTATAAATGTATCACTAAGGTGTTGGCTAACAAAGTGGCGGCTGTCCTTCAAACCGTCATAAGTCTTCCTCAGAGTGCTTTTGTTAAAGGCCAAAGGATTAGAGACAACATCCTCCTAGCCAAGAGCTATTTAGTGGCTTCCATCTCGACCCGTATTCGCCCAAGTGTGCAGCCAAAGTAGACTTCTAGAAGGCCTATGGTACTGTAGATTGGGATTTCTTAGAGCTTGTTCTCCATGCCTTTAGTTTTCCTGAGCATCTAACTCAGCTTATTATGATCTTTGTGCGTACGCCCAAGTTCTCTATTGCTTTAAATGGGGAGCTACACGGCTTCTTTCCAAGTGGTTGTGGCTTGAGGCAAGTGAACCCTTTATCTCCTTATCTATTTACTTTGGTGATGGAGGTCTTCTCGAGGATGTTATACATTTGGTTGAGACAACCCGAGTTCAAATTCTTTTGGAGGTGCAAAGGTTCATGCTTATCGCACCTCTTTTTTGCCGATGATATTTTCCTTTTTTGCGAAGCGGACATGCGTTCGTCTCTCTCCTCAAGGAAGCCCTCGACACCTTCTTGGACAGGAGTGGGTTGAGACCGAACAAGGATAAAAGTGAGGTTTTCCTTGCTGGGGGGACTACCCTTTTTCATAACTAAATCGCTCTTGCCCTAGGGTTCCACATAAGGAGCTTGCCGGGTAGATACTTGGGGGTTCCCATCATCACCCGACGGCTTGGAAAAGCTTATTGTTCTTCCTTTGTCAGTCGCATCACAGCTAAGGTGTAATTGTGGGCTCAACGCTTTTTATCCTTTGCCGGTAGGTTGCAACTCATAAGGTCAATCCTCCACTCTATTCAAGCTTATTGGGCCAGTGTTTTTATACTACCTAGAGCTGTTTTTGATAGTAATGACCAAATATTGAGACATTTTCTTTGGAAAGGCACGGGCCTTGGTAGAGGTGGTGCAAAAGTATCTTGGGAGGATGTTTGTCTTCCGAAAGAGGAGGGAGGGCTTGGAATTCAAAGGTTGCAGAATTGTAATACGGCGGCTATGCTCAAACACATTTGGATCTTGTTTACTAACAAGGAATCTTTGTGGTGTAAATGGATCCACACTACCTTCTTAAAAAGGAAGAATTTCTGGATAGTCAAGAAACCAACTATGTGCTATTGGGCCTGGAAGAAGATTCTTCAACTTAGGAAGGATTTTTGGCAGCTTTTTCGTTGGACGATTGGAGATGGCCTCTCAATTTCACTTTGGTTCGACCACTGGCACCCTAGAAGCCCTCTTAATTTGTGGTTCTCTGACACATTTATCTATAGCTTTAGGCTTTCTAGGAAGGCAACGGTGGTGGACCTTTTCTCGGCTTCCGGCCAAGCGCTTAAGGCCTCGTTGGAGTCTTGGGAACATCCCCTACCTATCTTTTCTTAGAGCTCGGACCGCTTTTGCTGGTTAGAGAACTCTTCAGGGTTATTTTCGGTTGCCTTGGCGTGAGAGACCATTCGATTGAAGAAGGCCAAAGTTCCCTAGGCCACGTTTATCTAGAGCAAGCTGATCACACCGCGATATCAATTTAACCTCTAGCTTATGGTTAAGAACCGCCTTCCCACCCAGGTTCTTTTACTTTCCTATGGTAGAATTGACAACGCGGTTTGTGCCTTCTACAATATCAGACTTGATTCTATTGACCACTTATTTTTTGGTCGTCGCATCACTTCTGGTCTGGCCTTGTTCTGGGCCGCAAGATGCAACCTTCCTTGACAAAACAGATCTTGGACAGATAACCTCTAATGGGCTTTGAAGTTTCTTTCTAGCAATGAATTTTATCAATGCATTGCTAGATTCTCCTTTGGAGTTTTATGCCATGTTATTTGTGTTGGAGAAATCTTTCCAGAATATTTTGAAGCTGACAAAACGTTTCTATCAGTCTAGTCTGGATATTTGCAGACCGACAGTTTAAAGTCTGAAGACTTTATGATCACCAGACTCAAGACTCAAGACTCAAGACTCAAGACTCAAGCCTATTCTCACTGACAGTCTTTCTAATCCAGTGACGAAGGAAATCCAGAGCCGAAGTATATGGTTGAGGATTCGATCCTATCCTTTGGAGAAGATCCCTTGGTTGGATAAATATTTCGGATTCTTTTTGTTCTTATCTAGATCGATTGAAGATCCGATGGTCGACGAAATATTCTTGGAATGTTCTATTCTTGGAAACCAAGATCCTGATTGTATGGGCGAACGGGATTGATGGGCTATCGTCGGTTCCTTAAATAGCTCGAATGATCTTCTTGAATGATTCCGTCCAACGGGTAGATTGGAGGAATTCCTTTGGTAAGTGCCAACGGCTATGATGGCATAAAGGAGTATAAAAGGAAGACGTTCTAGTTGTTTTGAAGAGCGTGATCGATAGAAAAATTCCAGAGTCTGAAGCACCTTGTTTATTAGTCGATACAGTTTGAGCGAAATTGTATACACAGAGAGTGTTTATACTTAGCGATACCTTGAGCGAGTGTGATAGATCATCTACACCTAAAAGTCAAGGAAGATCAATGCTGTAACATTTCTTTGTTCATAGTGGAATCCAGCCAATAGGCTGTCAGTGCAGAAGAGTGGACGTAGGCTTGAATCAAGCCGAACCACTATAAACCACGTGTTCAATTCTCTCTTTCCTTTACTCAGTCTTACGATTGATTATTAATTGCTGCAAATCCTTCAACTGTCTAAGTATTGTGCAATTATCAAGAAAAATCTTTTATACCTATTCACCCCCCCTCTAGGTACTTATACTAGCTATATCAATTGGTATCCGAACCCGTGTTCTTACTTTATTTGAAGTGTTTTGCTTCAGAGTAAAAGATCCATGGCTAGTATGCTAGCACCAGGGCTGGTGGAAGGGCAAAGCAATACCAGACCACCCTACTTTGATGGAAAGGATTACAACATCTGGAAGAACAAGATGAAAGCTTTCCTACGGTCAAAGGATCCTCTGGAATGGGACGTTGTGGAAAGAGGAATCACTCCTACTGCTGCATCAGTGTCTGAAAGAGGGAAAGAAACTGTTGAGACCAGCGGAATGTCTCAAGAAGAGATAAACAAGAGACAAGCACTCGATGCAAAAGCAATTTACTCTTTATATTGTGCTTTGTCACCAACCGAATATAACGAATAACTTCTTGTGTTACAAAAAAAGAAGTCTCGACGACAGATTACATATCACCTATGAAGGGACGACCGAGTGAAGGAGACCAGAATTAACATTCTCCTTGGTCAATATGAAGCTTTCAAAATGAAACCAGGAGAATCTATAACTGACATGTTTAGCCGTTTTACAGATATTGTCAATGGTCTTGAGAATCAAGGATAAAAAATTTCTGATCCCATGAAGGTGAACAAGCTACTGCGTGGACTCTCCAAGGATTGGAATCATATAAAGACTTCAATAAGGGAGACGCAAAGAATTATGCCATTATCTCGAGACGAGCCGATTGGAACTCTTCGGTCTTACGAAGTGGAACGAATTAATGAAGACGAAGATCCAAGAGGTAAGAAATCCATTGCATTAAAATCTAATGATGATTCTGATGATGAAGATTCTGAAGAAGATCTGGATGATGAGGAGCTTGCTCTTATGATAAGAAGATTCAGAAAGCTAAATAGAAAAGGAAGAAGGTTCAACTCAAAGAAACAAAGTTTTCGAAACAAGAAACCAAGTTTGTTGATAATGAGGAACCAAACAAAGATGTAGTCGCCGAATGTAAGAAAAAGGGACACATCGGACCCAACTGTCCTCTTCTCAAGAAGAAGAGAGGAAAAGCTGAAAAGTCTCGAAAAGCTCTCAAAGCCGAAACTTGGAGCGATACGAGTGTGAAGAAAGTGATGAGGAATATGCCAACCCGTGTCGATGGCACAATCGACTCGGACTGGATCTGGATCGATTCGGGCGGTGAATTTGAGGTAAGTGATTTTAAAATTCCTGTCAAAGTCTCTAAATACATTGATGAACTATGTTTTAGTCTTAAGACTTCTCTCAAAAAAATTTCCGAACTTAAAAAGGAAAATTCAGCTCTAAAACAAAAGGAAATCATTTTAGAAGAAAGAGTGAAAAGTTTAGACTTGAATGTTTCTACTCTTAAAGAGAATGAAGATAATCTTTCAAAAGAAAATACTTTCTTAAAAACTGACTTATCAAATATTTCAAAGAAATTTTCAATAGGGTCTGAAAAACTTGAGAAAGTTCTTTCAGTTCAAAGAGCTTACTTCAATAAGTCTGGTTTAGGTATGACAACAGAAACAATCCCCTTGATTGATTTTCCGAAAGTAAAAGAAAGAATTAAGAAAAGACCGTCGAGAGAGGCTTACAAAAATCATTTCAAGAAAGTTTTTGTAAAGTCTCGTAGGACGAAATGCTCTAAGGTGTTCAAAGTGTAACAGTCGGGATCACTTTGAAAAAGAGTGTCCTATGGTTTGGAAGCCTGTTAAAAGGTATGGCCTAATAATGCTTATCCTACTAACACCAAAGGACCCAAGAAAATTTGGGTACCAAAGAAAGCTTGAGACTCTCTTTTGAATGCGGGTCTCTGTCAAAAAGAAGGTAAAGTGGTATCTTGACAAATGGGATGCTCAAGACTCATGACAGAGAGACTCAAATTGCTTCATAAAGTTTATTCAAGTAAATGGTGGAAAAGTTTCATTTGGTGGAAACAAAGAAAGGAAGCATTGTGGGATTTGGAACTGTGAAAATTGGAAATCTCACAATAAGCAATGTCTCTCTAGTGGAAGGACTCAACTACAATCTTCTCAAAGATTAGCCAATTGTGTGATACTTGGTTTCAAGATCTCCTTTCAAGAAGGCATATGTTCGGAATTAGTAAAGACTCGACTCGCCCTCTTTCATGGGTCGAAGGCATGGAAATATCTACCTCCTTGATGTAAAACTGAATGAAACACAATGCCTAATCTCAATTCAAGATGAAGCGGTCTTATGGCACAGAAAGCTTGGCCATGTCAACATGAAGCAATTAGCCAAAATCTCATCAAAGAAGCTTGTTCAAGGTCTACCTAAATTGCCATACCAAAAGTCTGATTCTTGCACACCATGTATTCTGGGAAAGCAGGTAAGAAATTCATTTAAGCCAATAAATCATGTCTCTACTAATCATGTACTACAGTTGCTGCATATGGATCTCTTCGAACCAACAAGAACCCAGAGCATTGGAGGCAAGAAATATTATCTAGTAATTGTGGATGATTACTCTCGCTTTACCTGGGTATATTTTCTTGCAAGTAAGTCAGAAACCTTTTCGTACTTTGAGAAGTTTGCTAAAAAGGTTCAAAATGAAAAAGGATTAATTCTGGCAGTTATTGATTTTAAAAAGAAGTGTTCGTACACTTTCCTTGCGCCGATTGAACTTCCCTTTTCAAAACTGAGTTATATAAATACAGTTTTTTTTTTACCCAATTTTCAAAACCCTAAAAGGCACTCTCCTCCCGATCCTGTTTCTACTTCTTGTTCATCTTCGAGAAAGTGGTCATTTTTCTTGGGAAAGCAAGTGAAGGAATCTTTCAAACGACAAAGAAGGATGTCTTCTTCAAGGAAATCATCAAGAATAGCAAGCAGGGGACCACAAAGAATGGAGAAGGGACCGACACACTTCGATCTCACCGAGGAGGAAGACTTATCAAGTCACGACAAAGTCCGATTCGCTCTCATCCACGTCATTCAACGCCTTCTACCCCACAAGGTGCAAGTCAACATCTGGAGGAAGAGATAATCGAGGACGCTGACCCGGTAAGAGTCCAAAAACCCTCCTTTATCTATAAGCTTTATCGCGCGTTGAAAAGCACCGGTACACCATTAAACTATATAGACGATTTCCTTAAGAACAAGAACTATGGGAATGAGTATCTTTTTCTGCGGAAAATGGAGGAATTGGGAATTGCTCTGAAAGGAAAAGCAGAGGACGCACTTGCGAACATTCCAAGTGATCCTCGTGTACCAGGTCAAAATCTGATTGAAGGGAACGATGATGACAGAATGTTCCTTGAATTCCAACCTAGAATAGGTGTGGCAGCAAAGGTGAAAGGAAATCGGATGGATTTGTTCAAATCAAAGGATCGGGGAGAATGTGTATTTCAGATTTGTTGAAAAGAGGGGTGATAAACCCTAGAAGTGTCGATTTTGACTTCCCGGACGCCATCAACATGAACTTAAGAGAGAAGTTGAATTTGCTTCAACTTGAGAAATTTTGCTCGACACCACGGACGGTTATGCACAATCGACCGCATATTTCTATTCGAATCTCAGCTTTTTGGATGCGAATAGAATTTCATTCAGTGTGCGAAACCAAGTCTACGTGGTAGATGTAGACATGTTGGCAGACATAGTTGGAGTTGAACGAGGACGTTATCATCCAATCAAAGTCTCACATGCTCGTACTACTCTGAACCGGTCAAAGATAGGGATACAGAGAAGAGAATTACCTACTCAAGGATGAATGCCATCAACATCGTGCTTCATAAGATTGTGATCAACTGTCTCAGACCGAAGTCTACCTCAAAGACTACTGTGTCTAATTCTGAAGCAAAATTGATGTACGCGATCAACTCAGGACGGAAGTTCTCTCTCCCTCATACCATTCTCTTCCACATGTACAGAGCAATGTCGAAAGACAAGGGACAATTGCCTTATCCAGTCCAGTGACCAAGATCTTCAGACACATGAATATTGAACCGCCTCATACACTTTGTGTTCGACCGTGCGATAAGATGGTGGTAGGTTTGAAGATGTTAACAAAGATGCGTCTACAAGAACTTTCCAAGGCAATGGAGAAATTCAGAGTGAAGTCTCCAGTTCCGTCTGTTTCAAAGAGAAAAGGAAAGGAGGCCATTGGAGCCCCATCGAAAAAGAAGAAAAGAACTCTCATCTTGGAAGATGAAGATGAAGAGGATGAAGATCCCACTATCTGTGCTTTGACAAGAACCAGACGTTCTGTGCCTCAACCGACAGAACTTCAGAAGAAGCAGAGAGAAGAAGAGGAGCAAGTGGTATCAGAAGAAGAAGAGCAGAGAGAGAAAGAGAAAGAAGCTGAAGAAGAAAGAGAAGGAGAGAAAGAAAAGTCTGCAGCTGAATCTGAAAAAAGGGAAATCAAGATACAGAAGAGCATGATCATCACTCTTCCCCTTTTGATGTCCTAGAGACAGGGGGAGTTGGCGAGCAAGAAAGGTCCACACCACATGCTGCCGATAGTGAAGGTCCAAGACAATCTCCAGCAAACCCAGAAGAAGCTCAGGTTTCTCAATTGCCTGAAGAAGGACACGATACGTCGACTCCAAATATGCAAGACTATACAGAAGCTCCATCGTCTGCATTCACTCCATCTGAGAAAGCTCATGCAAGTACACAGACGGACAACTCAGCAGATTTTCGTCGTATTATTGATATCCTTCTGGAAATGCAGGGACAAATATATGCTCGGATGTGAGATTCAAACCATAAAGAATCTTTGGACAAGCATCTTCGGTTACCCTGGAGGACAAAATGAAAGACCTCGCTCTACAACTTCAAGCCAATGCCAAAGGAGAGGAGGTAGCTCAACTAAGGGAAGACTTGAAGAGGTTAGAAGGCATAGTCCAGTCTATGGGAGATTTCCAGATCGTACGCATTCCCAAGCAGACCTGATTCCTTTCTCATCTTTTTAATGATGACAAAAAGGGGGAGAACCAATTTGAACCAACTTAAACTTTGACTTTTTAAATTTGTGGTTATGTTGTTTGATTTTTTTAGTTTGACTTGAGTGAACTTGGGTGTGAATTTAAATTTAACTGAATTAGCTGTGGATTTAGATGCTTGACTGGTTGCATTTATATCAAGTGTTGTTTTATGGTATTACTCATGAAAGACTAACCAATTTTCTGTGGATGCAGAGTCTGGTTGTTTTATTAATCTTTATGAGTTAGCCATATTGCTTGAGAAATGTTTTTGCAGGTCAAAGTTGTTCAAATCTACAAGAAAGTTTTGTCACCATAAAAAAGGGGGAGATTGTTGGAGAAATCTTTCCAGAATATTTTGAAGCTGACAAAACGTTTATATCGATCTAGTCCGGATATTTGCGGACCGACGCTTTAAAGTCCGAAGACTTTATGATCACCGAGACTCAAGACTCAAGACTCAAGCCTATTCTCACTGACAGTCTTTCTAATCCAGTGATGAAGGAAATCCAGAGCCGAAGTATATGGTTGAGGATTCGATCCTATCCTCTGGAGAAGATCCCTTGGTTGGATAAATATTTCGGATTCTTTTTGTTCTTATCTAGATCGATTGAAGATCCGATGGTCGACGAAATATTCTTGGAATGTTCTATTCTTGGAAACCAAGATCCTGATTGTATGGGCGAACATGATTGATGGGCTATCGTTAGGTTCCTTAAATAGCTCGAATGATCTTCTTGAATGATTCCGTCCAACGAGTAGATTGGAGGAATTCCTTTGGTAAGTGCCAACGGCTATGATGGCATAAAGGAGTATAAAAGGAAGACGTTCTAGTTGTTTTGAAGAGCGTGATCGATAGAAAAATTTCAGAGTCTGAAGCACCTTATTTATTAGTCGATACAGTTTGAGCGAAATTGTATACACAGAGAGTGTTTATACTTAGCGATACCTTGAGCGAGTGTGATAGATCATCTACACCTAAAAGTCAAGGAAGATCAACGCTGTAACATTTCTTTGTTTATAGTGGAATCCAGCCAATAGGCTGTCAGTGCAGAAGAGTGGACGTAGGCTTGAATCAAGCCGAACCACTATAAACCGCGTGTTCAATTCTCTCTTTCCTTTACTCAGTCTTACGATTGATTATTAATTGCTGCAAATCCTTCAACTGTCTAAGTATTGTGCAATTATCAAGAAAAATCTTTTATACCTATTCACCCCCCTCTAGGTACTTGTACTAGCTATATCAATTTGGAAAAAGATGAATGGCATCCTCTTGAGAGAGCAAACGGTTGAAGAACCACCTTATCAATCAAAGTCGTCAAGGATAAAGCCTTGACCTTTACTAATGTTGCAGACACCTATAGAAATAAAAGGATTCAACGATGTTGGGATTTGGACCCGTCCATCTTTTCTCTTGCAATTGGCCCGTAAGCGGATGCTAGCTGGTTGGCTGGCTAATTAGCTGATTAAGGCTGCTGCTCGTTACTGTTCTTATGAAGATGGAGGCTTCTGTTTGTTGCTGCCTAAGGCCATTTGATTTCCTGCAGGTTTTGTTGCCTGGTTTGTTGACTATTTCTGCTGCTCGGCTTTTGATTGGGCTTGATGGATGCCTCTACGTAGTTGGTTGCTCTGGCTGGCATAGGCTGCTATCAGTTCTTAGGTGCCTCTTTTGCTGGTGGACGCTGTTGGTTGTTGCATGCTGTATTCTTTTGTAGCTGCTAGCTAGCTACTTGCTGATCCATTGTTGGATGCATGGTTTGCGTAGCTGGTTCGTCTCTCCTAGTTTAGGTTTGCATTTTCCTTTGTTCGTAGTCGTTGTTTGGCTAGCTGGTTGCCTTTGTTTTGGCTCTGTTTGGCCTTCCTGTTGCCTTGTTTGGGTGACTGTTGTTGTTTTATCGGCACCCTTCCACTCATTCTGACTAGTTTGTCATTATGAGTGTAAGTTTTTGGTGCCAGTTCGTTTTGTATAGTCTTGGTTAAAGCTCAATATATTCTTACTTTACCAAAAAAAAACATTTTCATTTCATAGTTACGATGTCGAATGAAACAGTCCAAATTTTGTTCACTTTCGAAACGTTTTAATTGCAACAAGAATCTATCTTCTAGAATAAAAAACGAGAAGAGTTTGAAGAAGGTTTGGAGATAGAGAAGTGACCCATCCATTCCTTTCAATGTTTATTAGTCTCCACGACAAGTGAAGGAATTTCTCTTGCGAGATCTCGTCTTGAGTGGTGCTCCCAACACAAGGCATGTATGGCACAATGTCGTGCCGTGCAAATTGTTTTTGTTAAACATACTTCTTCACTCAAACATAATGGAATGTTATAAAGCCAAGAAAAAAAATCACATTACACCTTGTTTTATGCTTAGTGAAGAAGAAACGTCGTGTAATTACACGTAGACAATCGCAAACATTATGCCTTGTTTCTACTCAAATAGGTGAGATGGATACAATGATCAAGCCAAAAGCAAAGTGGATCCATTGTTGAATTGCCTATGAATGATTGATGGGCAACAAAAAATTGGGAAAATTGTCCAAAAAATATAAACATTTTGCACTTTTGCCAATTCAGTCTTAAGTCTTTTAATTTTACTGATTAAATTCTAAGCATTTTCACATTTTGTCAATTAAGTGCATTCGGTTAATTTTCACTAGAAATCGCTAATGTAATGCTGATTATCCTACGCGATATGGTCGTCTTGACATTGACATTTTTTAATAATATTTTAATATTTTTTTGAGTTTTTAAAAAATATTTCATTCATTTCTCTTTTCCTTCCTTTTTTTTTTTTTTTTTTCCTGTTCTCCTCTTTTTCTTTTCTATTCTTTTTCTTCTTTTGTTTTTTCCTTTTTCCCTTTGTCAGCCACCACCAAGCCTCTTCAATGGCTGATAGAGGTCGTCGACCTTAAGCGAGGGCCGCTCTCATCGACCCCTAGCAAAGGTTGTCCTCCCCTGGGCAAGCAAGGGCTTGAGGCTGCACCTAAGACCAGTGACCTCCACCGGCCATCAACGAGACCAAGCAAAGGGAAAAAGTAAAAATTGGTCATGCCATGCCATGTAAGATGGCCAGCATACCAATACCCACTTTAGCAATTTTTAATCAAAATTGGTCAAATTGATTTAATCGGTAAAACATGAAAATATTTAAAACTGAATCAGTAAAAATGCAATAAGTTAAAAAAAAAAATTGAACAATTTTTCCTTCCATAAATTTTAACTTTTTTTTTCTTTACTTTGGCAAATGGGAACCTTATTTGCTGCATCGTAATGCCTGAGAACACCAAGAACGTTAAAAAAAAAAAAAAAAAAAGAAAGAAAAGGATTTTAAGAAGTTCAAGTTGTGTGTGGGTCCATGTTACTCGGATTGCTCCCCATGGCCGGGCTTGGGATTGGCGCTCGAGCCTAGGTCTCCCAAGCCCAAACTTGGGACTTCAGTTGCACTTGAGACTTGTTTCGATCGTCTATTTTGTAATTTTCCTGTAGCAAATGTCAGTAAATGACTTTCCTATTGTTTAACAAATACAGACCAACATGCCTTGAAAATAAGTTCCTTTGGAAAAATTTCTAGCAAAGTTCATCTTCTGTGAAATAAACGGAGCTTGAGATTTGGACAAACTCCCTTGATTGAATTTGGGAGTAAATGTAATAAATTTGTTGTTCCTTGTGAACCGATGAGCATTGTTTGCACAATGAACGAAGGATCTTGATGGTGCCAACAACATAGTTTAGGTTTTCTTTATTTTCTATTTATTTTGGAGACAGAGACAGAACAAGCAAGCAATTGAAAAGTAGATGTATTTTTCTATGAGCAACCAAAGTCTTCATTTCTCCCCTCAATTCGTCCCATTGCATAGACTTGTTTGCTGTTGTGACAACTTATAAAATGCATACTCTTTATCTAGGATGGTGGGGAAAACTTAGTGGCGTTTTTTATTACTTACATCTCAAACATCTATTTGGGTTGACGGTAAAGTGAGCATAATTCATACATTACAAATATTATTGCATATCTACCATACTTTCACATCTAGATATTAGCTTTACTCAAACAGTGTCCCTTCATAATCGGCTCTCAATGATGAAACTCATTGAGAAAGGTTGTCTTTTGCTTTTCTCTATTTATGTTTTAGATCTCAATGGTGCCAACGACAGTATATTTTTTGCCTTTGGCTTCTATTCGTTTTGGCATAAACAAAACAAGCACTAGTAAAATCTTAGCCAACAATGTTAGGCTATTGCATCGTCCAAACACCTGAGATTGTCTGGTCCCAACAATTTGTACAAGACAAGGGCCAATTCCACCTCTATTGTCCCTCTCAATAAGAGAAGACAGTTCAAAACTTTGAAAAATCTCAATCTTTCCAAAGCATTACATCATGGAAATTATATTTCTGATTAGTGACCAAATGAAAACATTTGCAGATCATACATTCAAATTGAAAACAACACCAACATCACAAACAAACATGTCCGACCCAGAACACTTACTGGACGAATGAGAGGGGCCAAATGAGTATTCAAAATCTTTGATTTTGACCCCCAATTCATATCATTTCATTGACTTGTTTGCTGCTGTCACAACATATGTATGGATACATTTGCTTAAAATTGAGAGAATAAACTCAAACCTTCTTATTAACCACACAAGCCCTTCATCATATCTTCCTGCGAAAAGATTTTTTGTGAAGGGGACCATCACATGTTGCTACATGACACCCTTTGGTTTGCAAATTTTTGGACTAACTGTTGGTTGACCCAAAGTCTTCCATGCAAATACAAACCTATTTGTCAATTTGGGCATGAAGCTTTTCCTTGTGATGATCCCAACAATTTGCTCAAGACAATGGACCATTACACCTCTATTGTCCCTCTCAATAAGTGAAGACTATTCAAAACTTTGAATAGTCTAAATCTCTCTAAAGCATTACATCATAGAAATTATATTCCTGATCAGTGATCGAATGAAAACGTTTGCAGATCGTGCATTAAAATTGAAAATTGTAGCAACATCACAAACAAACATGTCCGACCAAAAGCAATTATTGGACAAATGAGAGGGGCCAAATGAGCATTCAAAATCTTCGATTTCGACCCTTAATTCATATCATTTTATTGACTTGTTTGCTGCTGTCACAACTTATGTATGAATACATTTGCTTAGAAGTGAGAGAATAAACTAAAACCTTTTTATTAACCACACAAGCCCTTCATCATATCTTCCTGTGGAGGGATTTTTTGTGAAGGGGACCATCACATGTCGCTACATGACACCCTTTGGTTTGCAAATTTTTGGACTAACTGTTAGTTGACCCAAAGTCTTCCATGCAAATACAAACCTATTTGTCAATTTGGGCACGAAACTTTTCTTAGTAATGATCCCAACAATTTGCACAAGACAATGGCCCATTACATCTCTACTGTCCCTCTCAATAAGTAAAGATTATTCAAAATTTTGTATGGTCTTAATCTCTTCAAAGCATTACATCATAGAAATTATATTCCTGATCAGTGATCGAATGAAAACGTTTGCAGATAGTGCAACATCACAAACAAACATGTCTGACCCAAAGCAGTTATTGGACAAATGAGAGGGGCCAAATGAGCATTCAAAATTTTCGATTTCGACCCGCAATACATTTGCTCAAAATTGAGAGAATAAACTCAAACCTTCTTATTAACCACACAAGCCCTTCATCATATCTTCCTGCGAAAAGATTTTTTTGTGAAGGGGACCATCACATGTCGCTACATGACACCCTTTGGTTTGTAAATTTTTGGACTAACTATTGGTTGACCCAAAGTCTTCCATGCAAATACAATTTATTTGTCAATTTGGGCGCGAAGCTTCTCCTTGTGATGATCCCAACAATTTGCACAAGACAATGCCCATTACATCTCTATTGTCCCTATCAATAAGTGAAGACTATTCAAAACTTTGAATGGTCTTAATCTCTTCAAAGCATTACATCATAGAAATTATATTCCTCATCAGTGATCGAATGAAAACATTTACAAATCGTGCATTCAAATTGAAAATTGTTGCAACATCACAAACAAACATGTCCGACCTAAAGCAGTTATTGGACGAATGAGAGGGGCCAAATGAGCATTCAAAATTTTCAATTTCGACCCCCAATTCATACCATTTCATTGACTTGTTTGCTACTGTTACAACTTATGTATGGATACATTTGCTTAGAATGGAGAGAATAAACTCAAACCTTCTTATGAACCACACAAGCCCTTCATCATATCTTCCTACAGAGGGATTTTTTTTTAAAGGGACCATCACATGTTGCTATATGACACCCTTTGGTTTGCAAATTTTTGGGCTAACTATTGGTTGACCCAAAGTCTTCCATGCAAATACAAATTTATTTGTCAATTTTGGCATGAAACTTTTCCTTGTGATGGTCCCAACAATTTGCACAAAACAAGGGCCTATTCCACCTCTATTGTCCCTCTCAATAAGTGAAGACTATTCAAAATTTTGAACGGTCTTAATCTCTCCAAAGCATTACACATGGAAATTATATTCCTGATCAGTGACCGAATGAAAACATTTGCAGATCATGCATTCAAATTGAAAACAGTATCAACATCATAAACAAACATGTCTGACCCAGAGCACTTATTGGACGAACAAGAGGGGCCAAATGAGCATTCAAAATCTTCGATTTCAACCCCCAATTCATACCATTTCATTGACTTGTTTATGCTGTCACAGCTTATATATGGATACATTTGCTTAGAATGGAGAAAATAAACTCGGACCTTCTTATTAACCACACAAACCCTTCATCATATATTTCCGTGAAGTGATTTTTTGTAAAGAGGACCATCACATGTCGCTACATGACACCCTTTGGTTTGCAAATTTTTGGACCAACTGTTGGTTGACCCAAAGTCTTCCATGCAAATACAAACCTATTTGTCAATTTGGGTACAAAGCCTTTCTTTGTGATGATCCCAACAATTTGCACAAAACAATGGCCCATTCCACCTCTATTGTCCCTCTCAATAAGTGAAGACTGTTTAAAACTTTGAACAGTCTTAATCTCTTCAAAGCATTACATCATGGATATTATATTCCTAATCAGTGACCAAATGAAAACATCTGTAGATCATGCATTCAAATTGAAAACAGTGCCAACATCACAAACAAACATGTCCGACTTAGAGCAGTTATTGGATGAACGAGATGGGCTAATTGAGCATTCAAAATCTTTGATTTCGACCCCCAAGTCATACCATTTCATTAACTTGTTTGCTGCTATCACAACTTATGTATGGATACATTTGCTTAGAATGGAGAGAATAAACTCAAACCTTCTTATTAATCACACAAGCCATTCATCTTATCTTCCTGTGGAGGGATTTTTTGTGAAGGGGACCATCACGTGTCGCTACATGACACCCTTTGGTTTGCAAATGTTTGGAATAATTGTTGGTTGACCCAAAGTCTTCTATGCAAATACAAACCTATTTGTCAATTTGGGCGCGAAGCTTTTCCTTGTGTTTTTCGGTATCTAATCCCATGTGGCATTGCACAAAGTCATCCTCATGCACTTAAAGATTCATATGCATAGCCCATATTTTGTGTGTTTTATCACTAGAAAAGTTAGTGATTTTGTTGCATCATAGCGTGCAGTACAACATGCTTGCTTACCCCTACGCACCAAGCGCCTTGCTTCCTCAGTGATATTACTCTGAACACGGTCACAGACGCAGATTTGAGATCAAAATAGAATTCAACCTACACAATATCTTTGATCATACATCTAATTAGAATCTCTATATACATGAAGAGTCATGCATTAATATTTATCAGGTCTTTCATCTTTTATACATCGGTTAGAGATTTTTTACCAACTATGCATGAGAATAAGGGATTTGCTAGGATTTGATCACAAAAATACATAAATCTATTATTCCTTACACACCGGTCAATGAGCTATTACCAAAATTTAGCATAAAAATTAGTGACTTTTCAGCATAAGAGATTTTATAAAGTGGACATATAAATAATTGCGACACAAAACTCACACTATTGTCTGTTGGCCCTTCATTTGCATTATGTCATGTCAATTGCTTTATCACCAGGAAAAATTGTACATCTAGACGTTAAGCTATGGAAAAGGTTCAGAGATCACTAGCTTGAAGTGAGATAAAGACTTGCAATTTTAAAAGAAGAAAGAAAACGCAGACCAGTCAGTGAAACCCGTATAAGCGAAAAAATCATCGGCGCTGACCCTTGACCTGCCATTGCGTAGACTTGCCAACAGGTTATGATAGTTGGTTTATCTAGGCTGGAGGTAAACATCGATCATCTCTTGCCACACAAGTTCTATCCGATCTTGTGTGGCAGAATTTCTTTTCTTTTCTTTTCTTTTTTTATTCTTTTTGCCCGGGACCATCTCGATGTCGCATGAGATGAAACATGTTTATATTCCCAAGCACCCAACGCCACCTATAAAATCTACTTCACTCTCTCATACTCCGCTCATCAAAGCAAAGTCGTCTCTTTTTCTGTTATAACTCATAAAAACACCAATCAAAACAGAAAAATTTCTGTTTTTGAGAGAGAGAGAAGATGAAAAAACAGAGCACTTCATACGTCTTGTGCTTCTCATCTCCCTCGTACTCATCCTTCAAGAAATCCCATATGGCCTTTGCAGAGTCACACTTCATAATTCTAGTAAAGATGGTAGGCGAGACAGCAGCATACAGGCAAGATTTTGCCTTGGCTTTTCTTGTGGTTCTCTCTTTATGAAGTTTGATTTGATTCATGGTCGGATTATCTGGAAGTGGAGCAACTTCATAATCATCCTCCACAGCTTCCCACAAATCATGACCCTCCAAAAATGCCGTCATCTTGACAGCCCAAGCCTGATAATTTTCCCCAGTAAATACTGGAGAAGCCATCGCAGAGAAACCACTCGACCCTGTCTCCATCACCCTTTAACTTCTTTACACTTCGATACTTGCTTCACTTCACAGTCCCTCAAGATCATACACGCTCTGATACCACTGTTGTTACTGATCAAAACAGTAAACAAGAAAATAGAAAACCAGAAGCTATAATTTTGAGTGAGGAAAAGAAGCACAGAGAAAACAGAGGACAAACTTGCGTACGTTTGTTCTAAAGGAAACCGTCAAGTACAGGACAACTTAAACAAAGCAAAAACTGTTCACGTACGTGCAACACATAACTGCACACAAACGTGCTATTAACTTCCTAGAAAAATAGCAAAAACACTAAATACGTAACTAAATGAACTTGCTGTTTTTTTAATAAAAAAACAGAGTAAAACAGAGGAAAATAAAAAACAGAACAGAAAACAGAGTAAATAAAAAGAAAACAGCAACTTGAGACATTATAATCCAACATTTTCGAGCAAAATGGCTTGCTTACCATGCTTCTACATGTCCATACACTTTCTTTTCTTGTACTTATCGTGTCAGCCCATTGGCGCACACATTCTCTCTCGTTCTGTGAAGCCTCGGTGCCTTGAGGACGAAATGTCTGCATTGCTGCAATTTAAAGAGAGATACGAAATCGCCAATGTTTCCAATGATCCCCTCGCTCATCCCAAGACTCTATCTTGGAAAAACAGTTTGGATTGCTGCTCATGGGATGGGATCAAGTGCGACGAGAACACAGGACATGTAATTGTTCTCGACCTGGGAAGAAGTTTTCTCTATGGTTCTATCGACAACAACAGTACCCTCTTCCAGCTTGCTCGTCTTGAAAGGCTCAATCTCAGCTTCAATCACTTCAACTACTCACAAATACCATCCCAAGTTGGAGATCTGTCGAGATTGACTCATCTTGATGTCTCTTTTTCTGTTTTTTCCGGCCAGGTCCCATCAGAAATATTCAAGCTGAGGAGGTTGGTGTACCTCAACCTGTGTTGCAATCTGGATCCAGATGCTGCTACACGTTTGTTGGAAATGAAACCGCCGGGCCTAAGAAGGCTAGCTCAAAATCTGACCAGCCTGGAAGTACTTGAACTAGGTGTCGTCATCTTGTCGTCTGAAGTGCCCAACAATCTGGTGAATCTGTCTTCCCTGAGAGAGTTGAACATGGATGGGTGCAACCTGCACGGTGTATTTCCGTCTGCCATTTTCAATTTACCAAAGCTACGGCACCTCGGGGTGGCTGACAATGAAGCTCTCACAGGACGATTGCCTGACTTTAACTCAGGTAGTCCTCTTGAAGAACTGCGAGTGCCTGGCACGAGCTTTTTTGGAGAGTTACCCGCTTCAATCAGTAATCTCCGTTCCTTGCAGATATTGAATCTAGCATCCGATACGTGCAATTTGACAGGGTCACTACCCACGTCAATCGGAAACCTTCATTCCTTGAGTTATCTCAACATAGGTGGTTGCAAATTTTCAGGATCTATCCCGGCTTCATTTGCTAATCTTAGCAACCTCGAATACCTAGGGTTCTCGATGAACCCATTCACTACACAGTCGATTTCCTCTTTTTCTTGGGTTTGGAAGAATAAGAAGCTAGCCTGTTTGAATCTCGAACAGATTAATCTTTATGGCGAGATTCCACCTTCAATCGGAAACTTATCACAACTTGCGGAGTTAAGCTTTGCTCACAACCAATTAACAGGTACCATCGTATCTCAGCTCATGAACCTCACTCAGCTGACTGAATTGTACCTCCAAATCAATCGACTATCAGGGTCGATACCGTCTTGGCTTATGAACATGACTGGACTTGTCGTGCTTGACCTTGTGAAAAATAAATTCCACGGCGAGATACCTTCTTCAATCTCTCAACTCCAAAATCTCCAAGTCCTCGCCCTTGCTGAAAACAACTTCAGCGGTACTGTTGACCTAGACAACTTTCTCAAGCTCAAACAATTGGGAGTGCTTCAACTATCATCTAACAGGTTATCATGCCGCAAGCGTAGCATGAATGTTATTCCTCCTCAGCTTCAGGTCCTAGGACTGGCATCATGCAATTTGAGCGAGTTCCCAGCATTCTTGCAAAACCAAGAAGGTTTGAATTGGTTGGACCTGTCGCATAACAACATTAGGGGAGTTCCCTTTTGGATGTGGAATGGCACTTTTAAAGACATGCAATACCTGAATCTCTCACGTAACTTGTTAACTGGTCTTGATCGATATTACCCGATCAATCCTTTAATTATGTACACGATGGACCTATCTCATAACTTGTTGAAAGGACCACCCCCTGAAGCACCACCGTCAATATTGTCCTATATAGTATCCAACAATAGCCTAACAGGAGCATTGCCACCATGGATCTGCAATTTGAGTTCAGCAATCACACTAGACTTGTCTTCAAACAATTTGACTGGTGTGCTTCCGGTTTGTTTGGGCAATATCAGTGAATCTCTCGTGATATTGAACCTAAAAGGCAACAATTTCCATGGAAGCATCCCTGAGCTATTGGTGACAGGGACAGAGTTGACGATGCTTGATTTGAGTAACAACCAGTTGCAAGGCAAATTACCAAGGTCCTTGGCCAACTGCAAAATGCTTGAGTTCGTCAACTTTGCAAACAATCTTATAGTGGACACCTTCCCGTCATGGTTGGGATCTCTATCGAAGCTTCATGTCCTTATTTTACGAGCCAATAAATTCCACGGTGTCATAGAGAGGCCTAAATCTAGTCCCACATTCTTTAAGCTGCGGATCCTTGACCTCTCTAATAATGCATTTGTCGGTAAATTGCCCATGGAATTCTTTCAGTCTTGGAATGCCATGAACTCCAAGACGGGAAATTTTACATACATGCAGAGAAATCTACAGCCACCCCATTACCTCTCGTTTACCTACTATGGCTATTACGATTTCTCCATGACAGTGCATTACAAAGGGCTTAAATTGTATTACCCAAAAATATCAGAAGTCTTCACGGTCATCGACCTCTCCAGCAATTTGTTCGAAGGAGAGATCCCTAGTGCCATAGGTGATCTCAAAGGACTGCAGGGATTGAACCTTTCTTTCAATTTCCTCACTGGTCACATTCCACCGTCATTAGGGAATCTCACAGAACTTGAGTCACTAGATCTTTCTTGGAACAACTTCTCTGGAGAGATCCCCCATAAGCTAATAGAACTTGGGTTCCTTTCGTTCTTGAACATGTCTTACAACAATCTAACCGGGTCTGTGCCTAGAGGGAAACAATTTGATACATTTTCAGACGATTCTTTTAAAGGGAACCCAAGACTCTGTGGGGAATTCATATCCAAGAAATGTCGAGATTCAAGACATGCATCAGGACAACCTTCAGCCCATCAAGAAGAAGACTTGGGATCGTCCATTGAACTCAACTGGAAAATGATTCTGATGGGATATGGGAGTGGCTTAGTGATAGGAGTGGTCATTGGAAATGTATTCATCTCTTGGAAACATGTTTGGTTTGAAGGAAATTCCAGCAGAAGGCGATGGCTTAATCGAAGGCAGCCTAGGAGGGGTAGGAACTTCTGTTCAGGCAAGCTTTTAAATTTCAGCAGGTTTTAGAACTTACTTGAAAAATGAGCTAGTTTTTCTTAAATGTACTTTGTTTCTTCATAGTATCCTTGGTGTTATTTATGTCAAACCTTCACTTTCTTCAGTTGATCTCTCATCACATCAGTTTACCACCTCTCTAATCTGCACTTTTTGTTTTTCGGATAATGCCATTGTCGGCCTGTAAACCGAGTTCATGTGCGCCTTTTTCTATCAACGCTCAAGCAAAGGTACTCCTATTTAACAATCAAATCTAAATTGCCACATCGATTCTTCTTTATCCAAGGTTCACACCACAACTGAAACCCGTTTACAGATTCTAGTAAAGCAAACAATAGCAAGAGTACAATATCCTCGTAACTTTATGCAATTCTAGGCTCTCATCCTAGCTTCAATCATTCGCTTTTGTCGTTTGTCACCTCGCAAAAAGACAACGGTTGCATTGTTATTTGAAACAAATTTTGCATTTGGAGGTTGATTGGAAAATACCTGTGACGAATGATTCTAGTAAAAATTTGAAGATCAGTTTTGCTTTTCGGATGTTCTTTTACATGTGTGTGCAGTAGGAAATAGGATTCTCTCTCTCAGAGCAGCATATTATATAAAGAATCAACGTGGCACAGTTGAATTTCCTGAAGTTATTTTAAGCTCTCTCGGTCCCATTGGTAACAGCAGAACATATACACCACAGAGCACCACACGGACTGACCTCACCAGAAGTTCCTTCTCTCTAGAATCGAAATTCCAGAGAATTCGTAGTCGATTCCCCTTCTCTGAACGTCACTCACCACCGTTGATCGTCGCTTCTAGCCAGCCCCTGTTCTCAATCGTGGTCGCTGAAGAGCTCGTGCCACATTTGCCATTTACTCTTTCATTTATTCCAGTCTTCAAGTTGCTTCTCTGACTGCCTTGCTCAGATTCAATCGATATTTAATCGAATCGTATCCGCCCTGGTTTTAGCAAAACTCAGGCCGAATATCTTAGCTCAGTTGGTTTCACGAAAATTGAATTATTTTGGAAAACATTTTTTTTAAAAATAATAACTTGTATCGCTTAAAAAATAAATGAACGAAAAATATTACCTTCCTCCTCAATAAATTGTTGTTGGTAATAAAAATACTTTTCATTTAATTAATTATTTTAAGCAAGCGATCATTTTTAGAAAAATATTTTCCAAACAATTCATTTTCTGTGTAATAAACATTACACGGAACCCTAAACATAGATTGCGTGTAAAACTTATGTAATTGAGCTTCTGCTATCGATTTGAACTTGTTGTGTCGCTTTGGTGATGATATGGAGACAAATCGTTGACATATTACTGTGCGTAGATTGTTAGATTAAAATGTCAGCACTGCTTATTCTGTGAAGCCTCTGTGTCTCCAGGTTTAAATGTCTTCATTGCTGCAATTTAAAGAGTGATACGAAATCACCAATGTTTCGGGTGACCCTCGTGCTCATCCCAAGACTATCCTGGAAAAACCAAGCTCTCGCGTGCCTTTTTCTATCAATATTCAAGCAAAAGTACTCAAAGTACTCTTATTGAACTCAAATCTAAATTGCCACAGGGATTTTTCTTTATCCGAAGTTCACATCACAAGCTGAAACCCATTTACAAATTCTAGTAAAGCGATCGATAACAAGGTTACAGTGTTTCTCATAACCTGATGCAAAACTAGGCTCTCATCAGCGCTTCGATCATTTGCTGTGTTCGTTTGTCACCAGACAAATTGTCTGGACAACCTTTGTATTGACATTTGAGACACAATTCGCAGTTGGAGGTTGATAGGACAAGAACCGTAACAGATGGTTGTCATGGAAAGCATTCTGCAGGTAGACCATGTAAAGAAACCGTGTCTTTACTAGTTTCACCTGCCCTAAGGGATATATATGCATTTCAGTTTGACTTATGGGGTCTTATTTCATATTTACGGGGTAATGTTATCCGGAATTTACATAGTTAGAGGCATTTGGATCGCTTCAGAAGATGAGTCAATGAAAAATGTTGCTATAGTCAATGAAAAACACCTGTCTAAAAAATTCAGGAAATTAATTTTTTCTTCTTAATATTAAAAATCATTTTCCACAATATAATGAGATATCAGCGCTTGACCAAAAACCTCAGCCCTTGAACATGGGAATCCAACGCCCATGCCTAGGTCCTTAATGCCCACAAAGGTCGGGACTAGGGTCCTGATGCCCAAACCCACAACAACCATGCCCTAGACCTAGACGTTCATACCTGGGGTCCCCACAACTAGATCTGTCAAATGGATGGGTAGGGTCAGGTTTGTGTTGGATCTGAATCGGGTCATAAATGGTCTTACTCAAATTGATTCATTAACATATTTATGACCCAATTATTAGTAATGTAAATTTATTGACCCATACCCGACTCATACTGTCAAATACTTTCATATTTAATCAAATCTAGAAAAACTTTTTTCTTATGATTTTTTTTAAAGTATATCATAAAAACACTTTCATAAAATTACAAATTTAATGGATAACTTTTATAATTTTTTTAAAAAATTGAGCCTCCATTTATTTCACGAAAAATGTGATATTTTTGAAAATGATAACATTTTCCTATTTGATTGAAACTTGAAAATGAATTAGTAAATATTTTTCACTTAGTATAAGAAAAAAATCTGATTTGATTTTTTGTGCATTCCTTTTAAGTATTTTTATTTTTATTTTTAAAAAATGGAATATTTAATTATATTTTATTTCATTTTTTTGTTTTTGTTTTTTTTTTTTCCTCCTTTTTCTCCCAATCACCAGCTACGGTGGACGTGGCCAGCAACAAGCAAGCCCAAGCCTTGCCATAGGCTGATGAGGCTTGAGCTCACCCAATTCCAACGACCCGAGCCGAGCCAAGCCAAGCCAACCTCGAGCGAGGCTGTACCTTGCTAGATTCGATAAGGTCGAGCTTTAAGGTACAGCTTGCTAATGCGATTGGCGATAGGGCGCACTGACAAGGGCCACAGGGCCCTCGCCCACCATCGTGATGGTCAACCATTAGAATTCATTGGGGAGAAATGGTAAAAGAAAGAAAAATAATAAAATTAAAATATTTAAATATTTAAAATAATAATAATAACTGTTCAAGAGAATGATATCCCATTAACGGGTTAAACTCAACTAATAATCTTTATAAGTTAAATGGGCAAACCCATTTACAACCCATGTATCATTAGATTTACATACAATCCAAACCTATTAACAACTATTTTATTAAAACTTAATTAATCCATATATGACCAATCTCATTGTAAATGGGTACACCTCTACCCAGAACCATAATCGTGTACTTAGCTCTAGGTCTAAGTCCTTCAAGGCTAGGAGAGACTACTTTGCAACCGAACTTGGGTCCACAAATGCTAGGCCCAAGTTCCTTGAGGCTAAACAAAGATCCCGATTCCTATGGCTGGGTACCTAGCTCCTATGCCCAAGTCACTAACGCCGTACCTGAGTCCATTGAACCTCAGAGTGAGACCCCACTACCATACCTAATCCTGCGCCTAAGGCATTGATACCCCGGCCTAGGTCCATAAAAGCCAAACTTGGGACCCCAATGTCTATGCCCAATTCCCCAACAGCCGTGCTCATGTACCCAAGACTCACCAAATCATCAATGTCATAGCCCAAGTCCATCAAGGCACAGGCCAAAGTCCATGGAGGCCAAGCCCATGACCCCGATGCCCATGCCTACATCTCAAATGGCCATTCCCAAGTACCTGTCTCCCATGTCAAAGTCACCAACCCCCAAGCCTGAGTCCAAGAAGTTGAACTCAAGATGCGCATGACCCCAATGCATGTGCCGACATCTCAAACGGCCATTCCAAGTACCGGTCTCCCATGCCAAAGCCACCAACCCTCGAGCCCGAGTCCAAGAAGTTGAACTCAAGACCTAGGTGCCTGTGCCTAGGTACTCAACTCACACACCCAAGTCACTAGCGCTCAGGCCCAAGTCCACCCACAACGGCCGAGCTCAACCCCTAGGTGCCCATGCCCATGCTCAAGTACTTGGCTCCTACACCCAAGTCACTAGCACGCGAGCTCGATTCCTTAACGAGTAGAATAACCAAGCTCGGGTCCTTTAAGACTTGGCCCAAGACCTTGGTGTTGGTTCCTGGGTCCCCAATGGCCTTGCCTTGCTCCCACGTCTGAGTCACTAGCAAACAAGGCTAGTAGTTCCATCAAGGTCTTGCTTGAGAACTCAATAACCATGTTGAAGTCCCCAGCGGCCATGCCCAAGACCTTAGTACCGGTACCTAGGGGTGTCAGTAACCAAACAAAAAACCGAATCGAATGAAAACCGAACCAAAAAAACCGAATTTTTTCAATTCGGTTTTTTTGGTTCGGTTTTCATTCGGTTCGGGTTTTCATTAAAAACCGAAATTTTTCGGTTCGGTTCGGTTTTTATTGGTTAACCGAACCGAATCGAACCAACAAATAAAAGTGGAGAAATCTGAGTTTAATAGAAAAAAAAAAAAAAAGGAAAACCGAAAACCAAAAACCGAAAAACCGAAAAACCGAACCGAACCCAAATTTCGGTTCGGTTTGGAAGATTTTTCTAACGGCTCGGTTTGGTTCGATTTTTCAAAAAAATCAAACCGAACCAAACCGTTGACACCCCTACCAGTACCTAGGTCCCTGATCGCTATGCTAGGGTAGCTGACTTCCACGCCCAAGTCACTTGCTCCCAAGTTCCCTCAACAGCCAAGCTCCTTTAAGATCGTGCCAAAAACCTAGGTGTCTATGCCCGGATCCCCAAGGCCCATGCTTGAATACTGCTGTGCTATCGGGACTCTAGTGGCTGAGTATCTCTTTTAAACATGAATAGTGTGTGTCATTTTAGGAAAATAAAATCAAGTTTTTCTTTCCAAACAATATAATTTTCAATTTATTTTCAGATATCACCTAAACACTAGAAAATATTCTTATTTACTTGGAAAAATATTTCTTGAAAAATGCTTTTGGAAAATATCAAAATTTTCAAAAAATAAGTGGAACCTCAATGTCATTTGATTTTTATACTCAATCTCTTCTTCTTTTTCCCCGAAAGAAGGATCATTTGATGAGGTTGCCTCTTTACAGCTAATGTAATCACTTGAAAGGGTTCCCAGATAGTGATTTGTGGATTTTGGGTTGAAGTAAATGTTGTTTGATTAGAAAGCCCACACTTAATTGAATTGTAAGGAAACTTGGCCCATATCAAGAAAGTCTGGATTGAACTCTTTCTAACAGGCCCATAAGACCTCTTTTCCTTATTGAAGTCTAGGTCCACGTTGATGTCACAGAAGGGCTTATAGCTTTTGTACATATAAATCTTGTTGAGTTCGGTCTGGACAGAGAGTGAGTGTGCTTAATATATGTAAAACTTGCGAGAGACACAGAAAGCATTGAAAGCCTTCTAGCGTAAAATTTAAAGGGGGAGGACTTAGGGTGCGCATAACAAAATTTACGTTTCCCTATTTCTCTATTTTACTGCGTGCATGACAAAATTTATGTTTCCCTGTTTCTCTATTTTTTTGTTCTCTAAAACAGGTTTGGAATAAAAATCCATTTGGTAATGTAATTTCATTTTTCTATCTCTAGAATAAATTTCTATTCAAGAAATAGATTTGAGATATCTAGTATAAGCACCTAGAGGTGGGTGAATAGGTATAAAAATAATTTCTCGAGATACGAAAGCGATACTAGGCAGACGATAGAAAGGAAGATCTCCAAAACAGATTATGATCAAAGTAAAGCAGAAAGTAGGGAAGAGAAAATTGAACACAAGGTTTATAGTGGTTCGGCTTATTCCAAGCCTACGTCCACTCTTCTGCACTGACAGCCCACTGGTTGGATTTTACTATGAACAAAAGAGATGTTACAGCACAGCTTTCCCTTGATTCCACAGTGTAGATATTCTACTACACTTCCTCAAGATTTCTCACGAATATAGACTCTCTTTTGCGTACAAGATTTCACTCAAATGAATTGACTAAGAACAAGGAGCTTCAGACTTTGGAATTCTTCTATCGTGCACACTCTCGAACAACTGAAACGTCTTCCTTATATACTCCTTTATGCCATCATACCCGTTGGCACTTACCAAAGGAATTCCTCCAATCTACCCGTTGGACGGAATCAATTAGAAAGATCATCCGAGCTATTAAAGGAACATGTCGATAGCCCATCAATCATGTTCGCCCATACAATCAGGATCTCGGTTTCCATAAGTAGAACCTTCCAAGAATATTTCGCCAATCATCAGATCCTTAATCTCCGAATCAATCATGATCAAATAAAGGATTCCGTTATGTCATATTCAGCCAAAAGATCTTCTCCAGTCGATAAGGTTACATCCTTAATGAAACATCCAGTTTTGGATAGCCTTTCTTTAACGGATTAGAAACTGTCAATGATGATAGACTTTGAATCTTGAGTCTGGCTGTCCGGAGGTCTTCAGACTTTAAATAGCAGAGTCTGCAAATCTTCAGACTAGACTGATGTAAACATTTTGGCAGCTTCAAAACACTTCACGAAGATTTCTCCAACAATCTCTTCCTTTTTTATGATGACAAAACTTTCCTGCAGATTTGAATAACTTTGACCTGCAAAACATTACTCAAGCAAATATGGATATCTCATAAAGATTAATGGCTTAATGATAATGATAATACTAGAATCTGCAACCACAAAAAATAGATTAGTCTTGCATGAGAGTAAACCCATTCATAAGATATCAATAGTACTTAATATAAGCAGCAGTCAATCCAAATCCACATTCAGTCCTCATCCAGACACACAAGTCAAACATCAAAACAAACTAAAAGTTCAACAAGTTTAAGTTCAAAAATTTCAAATCTCGCATCTCTCCCCCTTTTTGTCATCATAAAAAAAAAAAGGTTGAGATGGGAATGGAATTGAGTCAAGATGGCTTGGGAACGCGAACAAGCTGGAAATCTCCCATTGACTGGACGATACCTTCCAGCTTTTTCAATTCCTCCTTCAGTTGTGCAACATCCTCACCTTTAGCATTAACCTGAATCTGAAGAGAAAGGGCTTGGATCTGATCATTCAAGGAACCTGAAGAAGCTTGACTTGCATTCTGCAAATTCTGAACTTCGCATCTTAGAGTATATATCTGACCTCGCATTTCCAAGAGAACATCCAGAATTCTGCGAAAATCTGCTGAATTATCGGTCTGCGTACTAGCTTCTGCACTGTCAGATGGAGTAAAGGCAGACGATGGTAAATCAGCATAATCACGTAGATTTGGTGAAGAAACATCATGTCCTTCCTCAGGAAATTGAGAGGCATAAATGTCCTCTGAATCTGTTGGAGAGCGACTGATCCCTCACTAGTAGCAGGATATGAGGACAATCCTTTTTCCTCACGATCTCCCCCTGTTTCAATGCCTCCAGGTGGAGAAGAGTGATCATGCTCTCCTTCCTCTTGATTTCTTGTTTCTTCCTCTTCTTCTTTTTCAAATCTTTCCTTCTCAACATCTCTTTCTTCAGCTTCTCTCTCCTCTGTTTCTTTCTCCTCTGCTTCTTTCTCTTCTCTTTCTCTAGTCCTCTGTTGTGAGTCTTTCTCTGGAACAGAACGACTCAGATTCTTCAATGCCATTGCAAAAATGGTGATGTTTTCATCATCATCTTCATCCTCAACGATGAGAGCTCTTCTTTTCTTGGATGGAGCAACCATAGGCTCATTCCCTTTTCTTTTTGCTGCAGAAGAGATTTGATGAGTTTTGACAGGAGTCTTATCCTTGAATTTCTCCAACGCCTTGCTTAGTTCCTTCAGACGCATTTTAGTTACCATTTTCAGTCTTACCACCATATGATCACAAGATCGAGTACAGAGAATTTGTGAAGGCTGAATATTCAGATGTCTGAAGAACTTCGTCACAAGACCTGGATAAGGAAATTGACCTTGATATAGCTAGATTAAGTACCTAGAGGGGGGGTGAATAGGTATATGCAATAATTTTCTCGATAAATCCACAATACTAGACAGTTGATAGAATTGAAACAAACAATAATCAAAGTAAGACTGAGAGAAGAGAAAATTGAACACGCGGTTTATAGTGGTTCGACTTATTTCAAGCCTACGTCCACTCTTCTGCACTGATAGCCTATTGGCTGGATTCCACTATGAACAAAGAGATGTTACAGTGATGTTCTCCCTTGATCTTTTGGTGTAGATGATCTACCACACTCGCTCAAGGTATCACTAAGTATAGACACTCTCGTGTGTACAATTTCGCTCGAATGTATCGATTAATAATCAAGGTGCTTCGGACTGGAATTTCTCTATCGATCATACACTAAAGCGGCTAGAACGACTTCCTTTTATACTCCTTTATGCCATCATACCTGTTGGCACTTACCAAAGGAATTCCTCAAATCTACCCGTTGGACGGAATCAATCAAGAAGATCATTCGAGCTATTAAAGGAACTTGACGATAGCCCATCAATCATGTTCGCCCATACAATCAGGATCTTGATTTCCAAGAATAGAACCTTCCAAGAATACTTCGACGATCATCGGATCTTCAAACGATCTTGATAACGAATGAATGAATCCGTTACAATTATCCAGCCAAGAGATCTTCTCCGGAGGATAGGAATAAATCTTCAACCAAATACTTCGGCTCTGGATTTCCTTCGTCACTTTGGATTAGAAGAATCTGTCAATGAGAATAGTCTTAAGTCTTGAGTCTTGAGTCTTGAGTCTGTGAACCGAAAGTCTTCGGACGCTAAACATGAAGGCTTGCAATTATCCGGACTAGACGATAAACGTTTTGTCGAACTTCAAAATATTCTGGATAGATTTCTCCAACAATCTCCCCCTTTTTGATGGTGACAAAACTTTCCCCGTAGATTTGAACAACTTTGACCCGCAAAACATTACTCAAGCAATATGGCTATCTCATAAAGATTAATAAAATCAACAACCAGACTCTGCATCCACAGAAAATCGGTTAGTCTTTCATGAGTAAATCCATATAGCAATACTTGATATAAATGTAAATGGTCAAGCATCAAAATCCACATTCAAGTCAGTCAAATTTAAGTTCACACCCAAGTCATACTCAAAAACACAAAAAGAAATTTAAATGCAAGGTAAGGTTTTTAAAGAGTTGAGTTCAAATTGCAATTCTCCCCCTTTTTGTCATCATTAAAAAGGTGAGAAAAGTCAATTCTGCTTGGGAATGCGCACGATCTGGAAATCTCCCATCGACTGTACGATGCCTTCCAGCCTCTTCAAGTCTTCCCGTAAATGAGCCACCTCTTCTCCTTTGGCATTGGCTTGAATTTGAAGAGCGATGTCTTTCATTTGATCTGCCAGGGTAGCAGAAGATGCTTGTCCAGCATTCTTCAGTACTTGAATTTCGCAGTCCAGAGCATATATTTGACCACGTATTTCCAGAAGAACATCAAGGATACGACGAAAATCTGCTGAATTGTCCGTCTGTGTGCTTGCATTTGCTCTCTCAGATGGAGTGCCGTCAGACGATGGAGCTTCGGTGACATCGAGCAAATCTGGTGCTGACGTATCATGTCCTTCTTCAGGCATTTGAGAAGCCTGAAAATCTTCTGGATTTGTTGGTGAGCGACTCACACCTTCATTGTGAACATCCTGTGGTGTAGTTCTTTCTTGCTCTCCATCTCCCCCTGTCTCTAGGACCTCGATTGGGGAAGAGTGATGGTCATGCTCTTCAGCGCCTTGATTCCCTTTCTCTCCTGCTTCATCTGCAGACTTTTCTTTTACTGCTTCTTCTTCTTCTTCAGCTTCTTTCTTTTCTTCAGCTTCTTTTTCTTTCTCTTGTTGCTCCTCTTCTTCTCTATGTTCTGTTGATTCAGGTACAGAACGTCTTGTTCTTTTCAATGCAGGAATAGAGAGATCTTCCTCTTCATCTTCATCCTCCAAAATAAGTGTTCTTTTCTTTTTGGATGGAGCGCCCATAGGCTTCTTCCCTTTTCTCTTTGATAAAGAGGATACTGGAGTCTTCACTTTGAATTTCTCCATTGCCTTGCTGAGCTCTTTCAGACGCATTTTTATCAGCATTTTCAAACCTACCACCATTTTGTCGCATGGTCGAACACAAAGAGTGTGTGGAGGCTCAATGTTTAAGTGTCTGAAGATCTTGGTCACAAGACCTGCGTAAGGCAATTGGCCCTTGTCCTTCACCATTGCTCTGTACATGTGAAAGAGAATGGTGTGAGGGAGAGAGGACTTCCTCCCTGAATTGATCGCATACATCAATTTTGCCTCGGAGTTAGACACGTCAGTCTTTGATGTAGACTTTGGCCTGAGACAGTTGATCACAATTTTGTGAAGCACGATGTTGATGGCACTCATCCTTGAGTAGGTGATTCTTTTGTCTGTATCCCTATCTTTGATAAGCTCCAGTGTGGTACGAGCAATCGAAATTTTGATCGGTTGGTAGCGTCCTCTTTCAACTCCAATTATATTTGCCAACATGTCCACATCTACCACATAGACTTGGTCTCGAACACTGAAGGATATTCTATTCGCATCTAAAAAGCTGAGATTCGAATAGAATTATGCTGTCAATTGTGCATAACCGTCTGTGGTATCGGAGCAGAATTGCTCAAGTTGAAGCAGATTGAACTTCTCTCTTAAGTTCACGTTGATGGCATCCAAGAAGTCGAAATCAACACTCCTAGGGTTTATCACCCCTCTTTTCAGCAGTCTGAAAAACAGATTTTCCTGATCCTTCGATTTAAACAAATCCATCCGATTTCCCTTCACCTTTGCTGCAACACCCATTCTAGGTTTGAATTCAAGGAACATTCTATCATCATCGTTCCCGTCAGTCAAATTCTGTCCTGGTACACGAGGGTCACTTGGAATGTTCGCAAGTGCTTCCTCAGCCTTTCCTTTGGGAGCAATTCCCAAATCCTCCATTTTCCGCAAGAAAATATACTCATTCCCATAATTCTTGTCTTTAAGGAACTCATCTATATAGTTCAGCGGAGTACCAGTGCTTTTCAACGCACGATAGAGCTTGTAAATAAAAGAGGATTTTTGGACTCTTACAGGGTCTGCGTCCTCGATTATTTCTTCCTCCAGTTGATGACCCACACCTTGTGGGGTAGATGGTGAAGATTGACGTGGAGGAGAGTGAATCGGGCTCTGTTGCTGACTCGGTGAATCTTCCTCCTCGGTGAGATCGAAATGGGTAGGCCCCTTCCCCATTCTTTGTGGTCCCATGTTCGCGATTCTTGATGACTTTCTCGAAGAAGACATCCTTCCTTGTCGTTGAAAGATTCCTTCACTCGCTTTCCCAAGAAAAGTTGACAACTTTCTCGAAGATGAACACGAAGAAGAGACAGGATTGGGAGGAGAATGCCTTTTTAGGGTTTTGGAGTTTAATCGATAAAAACTGTATATATATATATATATATATATATATATATATATATATATATATATAACCAATCGGCACAAGGAAAGTGAACAGACGTATCTTTTGAAATTGATAACTGTCAAATTTAAGTTAATTTTTTTGAAAAGACACGATTCCGTTTATCACGGAAATTATAAATTAACTGAACTAATGATCGTACCTTTTGAGATTGAATATAACAACTTACGGTCGATAGCCATGAATGTCTCGAGTCGAGGATTGAATAGTCTCTAGACTTTAACTTCCTCAAGCTTTAGAATGTTGAGTCTGGAACGGATAAAATCGAATTGATTTTTCTCCAAAGGCTTTGTGAATATATCCGCTAGTTAGCTTTTTGAATCAACAAATTGAATCGAGATTTCTTCATTTTGAACATGATCTCGAATGAAATGATGTCGAATCTCTATATGCTTTGCTCTTGAGTGAAGAATTGGATTTTTGGTGAGATTGATTGCACTGGTGTTGTCACATCTAATCTCTGTGCTTGAGTCTTCAATTCCAAAGTCTTGTAGCTGTTGTTTTATCCATAGAATTTGCGAACAAAGAACTTCCAAGAGCTACATACTCGCTTCGTTGTTGAGAGAGCTACGTACTTTGTTTCCTTGAAAACCAAGACACCGTCCCCGCTTCCAAGCAACTCGGCAAGTTCCCGAAGTGCTCTTTCTATCAACTCTGCAACCGGCCAGATCTGCGTCTGAATATCCCAGAAGACTAAAGTCTCCCTTCTTAGGATACCAAATACCGATGCTTGAAGATGAAGCAACGTATTTAATAATACGTTTCTGTCACGCCCCGTGCCTCGAGCGCGTGCCCATCCCTCTCTGGTCGATAATAATTTGCGACTTCCGAGGACGAGTCGCCGACCCTTTCCATTTTATTGCACATGCGGAAGCGAAAAGAAATCCCCTGACAGTAATCATCTCGGGATAGAAAGGCAGGACAATAGATTCACAAACAAACATGCTTTTATATATACACTGAGTCATGAACATATGTCTATGGCCAAAAGACTACAAAAGATTGGCCTTCCAAAAAGAAGCGGTCCTAACTGACCTACGCTTCCGATCACCTCCTCTCAGCTCCAGGTCCTCCACTCGACGACCCTAAAAATGTTGTCCCACAACGGGGTGAGATATCATCTCAGCGAGTCTAAGCTCTAAACCCGAATTAGGAGGGAAATACGCCAAGAAGCGTCCTGAGCACGCAATCACACAATCAAGGAGACTTACCTCGTCTCGGATCCACCTGCAGTCGCACAATTTATCTCACAGACAACACGAGAGCATGAGCAACAAATAAGCTCCAATAATCTGAAACGCCACACTCAATTAATCATGCGTTCCTAGTTTTCATCTCGGCATATAGCACGGCCTACTCTCAGTTCGGCGGTCTTCTGGCATTGCCAGGCATCGTCTCACCCCATTGAGCACGGCACGTCTCTTTATCAGACGGCTTTCCCGAAGGAGCATAGGGTCCAGAATCAACTGCGACCGGCTTCCCGTTGTCCAGGGGGTATCCCACATAGGGATAACGTCCGGCTCAACGGCCGGGACGATTTCTCATGACCATCACACGATCACTCAAATATGGCCCGGGCACCGTGCATTGCACTCAAATGCTTCAAATAAAATGGTGAGCTGGCCTTTTCTTCGTATTAGAAATTCACATGAAATTACTCGTGTGTGGGTACACGGTCAACTTGATCCGAAAATTTGATATTCATCCTTTTTGAAATCCCACTATTTCATATAGTACTAAAAGCTGTTTTCGGTGTCGAAACCCGACACCCTGGATTTTCGAATAAATATTGGAAATTCACAATTTTTGGAATTAAATACCAAAAATCAAATCGGCACTCAATTTGCATAATTTAACACTCAATTGCGAAATTAACCACACCATTGCAATCAGCACGAAATTCCGGTCACTGGCTATTCCGGCCTAATTTCCGGAAAAATAATTAATAATTAAATAATTACTGAAATTAATTAAATAAATCAATTTAAATTCTACAAATAATAACCCAGGCCAAAATCATTAAATTAATAACCAATACGGACTAGGAAAATTCCCGAACCCTACTAGATAAATAGTACAATTTATTTAGGCCTTAGCTAAACCATGCTAACCACCTAACATGCTCAATTAAATAATTCAATTTCTAATTTAATCTAACTAACCACCTAATTCCTAATAAAATAAATCTAACACCCCCTAAACGTCATTAGCCTACTAAGCAGAGTTTAGAGTATAAACTCACCGGCTAATTACGGAAACCGGTCCACCGCGACGACGACGCGACGGCGGCCGAAATCTTAATTTTCGGCGGCGTCGACGAACTTGGGCCGGGCCTAAAACTTGGCCCAACACAACTCAGCCCAAATATGAGATTTGCTTTTGAAATTGGACTGGGCTTGAGTTCAAGTGGGCCTTAAGCTTGCAATGGAATTGGGCCTGAGCTTGAATCACTTGGGCTTTGCTGGGTTGAACAAAATGGGCTTCTCTGGTTTCTTGGACGGGCCCAACTAATCTGAATTTCACTGGGCTTGAAATGGCCTCGGCTGGGCCGAAGAAGCGCTGGAAGTTGCTGAAGAAGCCCATGCGGAGACGGAGCAGCGAGACGGGTCAACCTTGGTGTCTCCAACGCTGCTTCATTTGACGGGAACGTGGCAGAGATGGGCTTCGGTGGGACAGAACCGCTGGTAGCTGGAGGATAGTGTGAGGGACGGCGAAGAAGCCAAGCTTGTTCGGTGGGTTGAGCTGCAGAATTCGTGGCTGAGCTGGGGAACGAGAGGCAGCTTCGGTTGACTGGATTTGTGCGGGCGAAGGAGAGAAGACGCGGATGCACGTGGAGGCTTCGCTGGCGATGATTCAAAAGGGTAGCAGCTTCGGTCTTCACTTGGGCTGAACGAAGGAGCAGCCACGGAGAAGAAGCAGCCTCGAGCTGGGCTTGCTGGTCGCGTGGAGAGATACACGAAGAGGAGTCAACAAAACTGGTTTGTTGGACTCTTGGTTGACTAGGCTTGGGGATTCGGCCAATGGTGGATAGGAAACATGAGCTGAAGACGTTGATGGCTTGGTGAGAAGGACAAAGGAAAAATAAAAAGCAGAGCAAGAACTGATGATGATGGAGGAGAGTTGATGCGTGAGAGAATGGGGCGCTCGAAGGAAATGAGAAGATAAAACCGAAACAGAAGGAAAGGAAAAATGAAAAAGGAGCTGCGGAGGATAAGGATTGAAGCAAACGTGTTGGAGAAGCTCGAAGAGGGGCCCAATGTCAGCAAATTTTATCTCCTTAATTAAACACATGTTCCCCCCTAATACTTTCCAACAAATCAAACCCAAAATTAACCATTTTGATAACAAAAATTGCAGCCATAGTCCAAGCTCCGAATTTCTTCACTTAATTTCCCAAATTGAGGTCCAATCTCGATGAAGAAAAATCCCGAACGATTTTCTATAAGTCCCTGACGCTCACATGCTCAGCTTAGAAGTCCCGATTTCTACCGATTTAGCCCATCTGAATTTCCGCTGATTTTCCGCAACGTCCGTATCGATTTCCCGCAAAAAATCTCGGAATCTCTGAAAATTTTTCGGAGGATGAGTCGACGTTAAAATAGGCTTGTGACACCTCGAAACTTTCAATTTCTGAAATCGGGTTCAAATTCGCGGTTATTTTCAATCCGGCGCGCTTTTAGCGTGACCTAGTCTACCGGGTAACTTTTAGGAATTTTTGGTGCAATTGACCTGTGATCGATTTATCTCGAGTCACAAAGTACATCTTCGACACATTGGCGACCCTCAATTGTCGTGAAAATCTCGAGGTTTCACTACGGGCACCGGGTACCAAAACGACGAAAATCAATTTAGTGCCGATCGATGAGAATTTTTCAATCAAGTGGAATCACCCACAATTTGATCACATATCTCGCCGAATCGACCTATCTCTGATTTCTGATCGATCTCTGACGGTGCCGTAATGACCCTTGCAGATCAACACGGTCGAGCAGTCGATTCTTGGTCGAATTCTCAAGTCCAATTGCATTTAGATTCCCTAATTGTTTCCCCAGATAGTCCAGTTATCTCGTGAGTGATCAGCTCAGAGAATAGCACTATTAGCGTTTCGATGAAAGGCCCGATTTATTTAATCGAAAACAAATTCTGAAAATTCAGGCTGTCACAGTTTCGCAGCACTGAGATGGGATTCTCTAGGATCTGATTGAAACCTAGCACAGATGCAAACACTCAACAAAATGTCAGGTCTAGAGGCAGTAAGATAAAGAAGTGAGCCAATGATACTCCTGTACAGCTTTTGATCAACTTTCTTCCCTTCTTCATCTTTGTCTATCTTCAAAGAACTTGACATCGGTATGTCGGTCTTTTTGCATTTTTCTAGTCCAAATCTTTTGACAAGATCATTAGCATACTTTTCTTGATAAATAAAAGTTCCTTCCTTCAATTGTTTTATTTGGAGTCCAAGAAAGAATGTTAATTCTCCCATCATACTCATTTCAAACTCATCCTGCATAGACTTAGAAAATTTCTTGCACATACTTTCATTAGAGGATCCAAAAATAATATCATCCACATATATTTGAGCAAGTAAAAAGCTTTTGTTTTCCTTTTTGATAAATAAAGTAGTATCTACTTTACCTTTGACAAAACCATTCTTTATTAAGAACTTACTTAGCTCGTCGTACCAAGCTCGAGGTGCTTGCTTTAAACCATACAAGGCCTTTTTCGGTCCCGAAGACGAGTCTGGTTTCTTTGGGTCTTCAAACCCCGGTGGTTGTTCCACATAAACTTCCTCATGGATAAATCCATTTAGGAAGGCACTTTTGACGTCCATTTGGAATAACCTGAAATTTTTGTAACAAGCAAACGCAAGTAATAGTCGAATAGCTTGTAACCTTGCTACAGGAGCGTAAGTCTCAACATAGTCTATTCCTTCTTCTTGCGTATATCCCTTGGCCACGAGTCTTGCTTTGTTTCGTACGACTTTTCCTTTCTCATTCATCTTGTTCCTGAACACCCATTTGGCTCCAATAACGGTTTTACCTCTTGGTTTAGATGTCAATTCCCGGACATCATTAATGTTGAATTGTCGAGCTCTTCTTGCATAGCTTCAATCCAGCTTTCATCGATAAAGCTTCTTCTATGCTCTTTGGTTCAATTTCGAAATGAGAGCCACAAAGACTAGACTCTTCATGCCTTTTAGATGCAGTGCGAATTCCTTCATTGATGTCGCCAATGATAAGATCTTTAGGATGACTGGATTTATGCTTCCAGTTACTGGTTGATTTGTCAGTTTGATGATCTCTTTCTTTATTTGAATTTTCACGATCATCTTGATGCTGGTCTTCCAGAGTCTGAGACGCTTCTTGAGATGTAGGCTTTGGAGGGTCTCAGAGCGGATTCGGATTCTTCATGATGAGTCGTTGGAATCGTCTTGCATAGAGTCTTGAAATTTGACATTCATTGACTCCTCCACGGAGGCGACTCTTCTTGTTGTAGACTCGTAGGCTTTGCTTGATGAAGAATATCCAAGGAAGATGCCTTCATCGATCTTTCTTCAAACTTACCAATTCGATCTTTAGCATTTTTCAATATAAAGCATTTGCAACCGAACACATGAAAGTATGAAACAATAGGCTTCTTACCTTTGAATAACTCATAAGGGGTTTTCTCAAGAGAAGGTCTTAAAAAGACTCTATTAATTATATAGCATGCTGTTGAAACAGTTTCAGCCCAAAATTGTGAAGAAATCTTACTTTCAATTAAAAGAGTTCTAGCCATTTCTTGAAGAGATCTATTCTTCCTTTCCACAACTCCATTTTGCTGAGGAGTGTATGGAGAAGAGAACACATGCTTAAAGCCAGATTCATCACAGAACTTTGTAAAATCTTGATTTTCAAATTCACCTCCATGATCTGTTCTTATACTTGAAATAACACATCCTTTTTCATTTTGAACCTTTTTAGCAAATTTTTCAAAGTACGAAAAGGATTCGGACTTACTTGTAAGGAAATATACCCAAGTAAAGTGGGAGTAATCGTCCACAATTACTAGGCAATATTTCTTACCTCCAATACTCTGAGTTCTGGTTGGTCCGAAGAGATCCATATGCAACAACTGTAGTACATGATTAGTAGAGACATGATTTATTGGCTTAAATGAATTTCTTACCTGTTTTCTCAGAATACATGGAGTGCATGGATTAGACTTTTGGTATGGTAATTTGGGTAGACCTCGAACAAGCCGTTTTGATGAAATTTTGGCTAAGCTGCTTCATGTTGACATGACCAAGCTTTCTATGCCATAAGTTTGCTTCGTCTTGAATTGAAATTAGGCATTGCGATTCATCTGGTTTCACATCCAGAAGATAGATATTTCCATATCTTCGACCCATGAAAGACTGAGTAGAGTCTTTATTGGTTCCAGAACATGTTCCTTCTTGAAAGAAGATCTTAAAACCGGTGTCACACAATTGGCTAATCTTTGAGAAGATTGTAATTGAGTCATTCCACTAAGGAAACATTACTTATTGTGATATTTCCAATTTTCACAGTTCAAATCCCACAATACTTCCTTTGTTTCCTCCAAATGAAACTTTTCCACCATTTACTTGCACAAGCTTTATGAAGCAATTTGAGTCTCCTGTCATGTGTCTTGAGCATCCACTGTCAAGATACCATTTTACCTTTTTCTTGACGGAGACCTGCATTTAAAAGAGAGTCTCAAACTTTCTTTGGTACCCAAACTTTCTTGGGTCCTTTGGTGTTAGTAAAATAAACAGTATCTGCCCATACTTTATTAACAGGTTTCCAAACCATAGGACACTCTTTTTCAAAGTGATCCGAACTTTTGCACTTTGAACACCTGATGGCATTTCGACCTACAGACTTTACAAAAACTTTCTTGAAATGATTTTTGTAAGCCTCTCTCGGGGGTCTTTTCTTAATTCTTTCTTTTACTTTAGGAAAATCAATCAAGGGAATTGTTTCTGCTGTCATACCTAGACCGGACATATTGAAGTAAGGTCTTTGAGCTGAAAGAATTTTTCAAGTTTTTCGGACCCTATTGAAAATTTCTTTGAAATATTCGATAAGTCGTTTTTAAAAGGGAATTTTCTTTCAAAAGATTATCTTCATTTTCTTTAAGAGTTGAGACATTTAAGTCTAAACTTTTCACCCTTTCTTCTAAAACGATTTCCTTTTGTTTTAGAGCTGAGTTTTCCTTTTAAGTTCGGAAATTCTTTTGAGAGAAGTCTTAAGACTAAAACACAATTCATCAATGTATTTAGAAACTTTGACAGAATTTTAAAATCACTTACCTCAAATTCACATGTCCCGAGTCGATCCGAGTTTGAGTCTCGAGTCAGTGCGAGTCCGAATGTGCCATCGACATAGGTTGGCATATTCATTATCACTTTCTTCACACTCGTATCACTCCAGGTTTCGGCTTTGAGAGCTTTTCGAAACTTTTCAGCTTTTCCTCTCATTTTCTTCAGAAGAGGACAGTTGGGTCTGATGTGTCCCTTACATTCAAAGCAAACTATATCTTTGTTTGGTTCTTCATCATCAACAGACTTGGTCTGCTGTCTTTGAAAACTTTGTTTCCTTGAGTTGAACCTTCTTCCTTTTCTATTCAGTTTCCTGAATCTTCTTATCATGAGAGCAAGCTCCTCATCGTCCACATCATCTTCAGAATCTGTATCATCAGAATCATCATTTGATTTTAATGCAATGGATTTCTTACCTTTTGGATCTTCATCTTCATTGATTCGTTCCACTTCATAAGACAAGAGTTCCAATCGGCTCATCGACGAGATAGTGGCATAATTCTTTGCGTCTCTCTAATTGAAGTCTTTATGTGATTCCAATCCTTGGAGAGTCCACGCAAAGTAGCTTGTTCACCTTCATGGGATCAGAAATTTTTGTCCTTGATTCTCAAGACCATTGACAATATCTGTAAAACGGCTAAACATGTCAGTTATAGATTCTCCAGGTTTCATTTTGAAGGCTTCATATTGACCGAGGAGAATGTTAATTATGGTCTCCTTCACTCGATCTGTTCCTTCATAGGTGATATGCAATCTATCCCAAACTTCTTTTCTTTGTAACACAAGAAGATATTCTGTTATATTCGGTAGGTGACAAAGCACAATATAAAGAGTAAATTGCTTTTGCATCGAGTGCTTGTCTCTTGATAATCTCTTCCCCGTCATTCCGCCGGTCTCAACGGTTTCTTTTCCTCTTTCGAGACTCGATGCAAATTGTAGGAGTAATTCCTCTTTTTACAACGTCCCATTCCAGAGGATCCTTTGATCGTAGAAAGGCTTTCATCTTGTTCTTCCAGATGTTGTAATCCTTTCCATCAAAGTAGGGTGGTCTCGGTATTGCTTTGCCCTTCCACCAGCCACCTTGCTAGCATACTAGCCATGGATCTTTTACTCTGAAGTAAAACACTTCAAATAAAGTGAGTACACGAGCTCTGATACCAATTGATATAGCTAGATTAAGTACCTAGAAGGGGGGTGAATAGGTATATGCAATAATTTTCTCGATAAATCCACAATACTAGACAGTTGATAGAATTGAAACAAACAATAATCAAAGTAAGACTGAGAGAAGAGAAAATTGAACACGCGGTTTATAGTGGTTCGGCTTATTTCAAGCCTACGTCCACTCTTCTGCACTGACAGCCTATTGGCTGGATTCCACTATGAATAAAGAGATGTTACAGTGATGTTCTCCCTTGATCTTTTGGTGTAGATGATCTACCACACTCGCTCAAGGTATCACTAAGTATAGACACTCTCTGTGTGTACAATTTCGCTCAGAATGTATCGACTAATAATCAAGGTGCTTCAGACTCTGGAATTTCTCTATCGATCATACACTAAAGCAGCTAGAACGACTTCCTTTTATACTCCTTTATGCCATTATACCCGTTGGCACTTACCAAAGGAATTCCTCCAATCTACCCGTTGGACGGAATCAATCAAGAAGATCATTCGAGCTATTAAAGGAACTTGACGATAGCCCATCAATCCTGTTCGCCCATACAATCAAGATCTTGATTTCCAAGAATAGAACCTTCCAAGAATACTTCGACGATCATCGGATCTTCAAACGATCTTGATAACGAATGAATGAATCCGTTACAATTATCCAGCCAAGAGATCTTCTCAAGAGGATAGGAATAAATCTTCAACCAAATACTTCGGCTCTGGATTTCCTTCGTCACTGGATTAGAAGAACTGTCAATGATAATAGTCTTGAGTCTTGAGTCTTGAATGCTGAGTCTGGTGAACTGAAAGTCTTCAGACGCTAAACAGAAGGCTTGCAATTATCCAGACTAGACTGATAGAAACGTTTTGTCAGCTTCAAAATATTCTTGATAGATTTCTCCACCAGACCTCTGTCCTTCACCACTGCTCTATACATGTGGAACATAACAGTGTGAGGAAGAAAAAACTTTTTCCCAATAATGATGGCATATATCAGCTTTGCCTCTGAACTTGAAACATCAGTCTTTAAAGTAGATTTCGGTCTGAGGCAATTAATGATAATCTTGTGAAGTAGAATGTTAAACGCACTCATCCTCAAGTAGGAAATCTTTTCCTCTGTTCTTCTATCCTTAACAAGTTCCAATGTAGCACGAGCAATAGAAACATTGATGGGTTGATATCTCCCTCTCTCAACCCCAATCACATCCGCCAGCATATCCATATCCGCCACAAAGTCCTGATCTCGGACACTGAAAGAGATTCTATTCACATCTAAGAAGCTAAGATTCGAATAGAAGTATGCAGTTAATTCAGCATGGGCTTCTGTGGTGTCAGAACAAAACTGCTCAAGTTGAAGAAAACTAAACTTTTCTCTCAAATTGACATTTACAGCATCAAAGAAATCAAAATCCACACTCCTAGGGTTTATCACCCCACGCTTCAACAATTTGGAGTATAGATTCTTCTGTTCCCTCGATCTAAACAACTCTGTCCTTTTTCCTCGAATTTTCGCCGCAACACCCATTCTCGGTTGAAATTGGCTGTACAATTTGTCATCATCATTTCCATCGACCGGATTCAGTCCCCCAACACGCGGATCACTTGGGATATTTGCAAGGGTTTCTTCTGCCAATCCTTTAGAAGCAATTCCCAAACTCTCCATTTTTCGCAAAAAGACGTACTCATTCCCATATCCCTTGTCTTTGAGAAACTCATCGATGTAGTTCAATGGAGTACCAGTCTTCTTTAAAGCACGGTAAAGCTTATAAATAAAAGAGGGCCTTTGAATTCTTACAGGATCTGCGTCTTCGACGATTTCTTCCTCTTGTTGATGACCAACACCCTGTAGACTAGTTGGTAGAGAATGACGCTACTGAGAATGTTGTGGGCTCTGCTGCTAACTTGGTGACTCATCTTCCTCGGTGAGATCAAAGTGAGTAGGCCCCTCACTCATTCGCCGTGACCCCTGCTTGCGATCCTCAAAGACTTTCTTGAAGAAGACATCTTTCTCAGTCTTTGAAAGATTCCTTGCTTGACTTTCCCAAGAAAGATGACAACTTTTTCGAAGATTAAATAAGGGAGGAAGACAGGAATGGAAGATCGATGCTTTTTAGGGTTTTGGAGTTAAGCGAAGAGAAACCAACTGTATATAGCTCAGTCGAAAATGGGGGAATGCTAAAAGTCGTAAAAGAAAGTGAAAAGATGCCTCTTTTAAAAATAACTCCCTTTTTCAAAAATAGATAACTGCCATTTTTAAAGAAAAATTAACTCCTTTTTGAAAAGGAAAAATTGCACTTATCACGGAAATTGAAGATAGAAAGATGATCGTACCTTTCCGAGATTTAATATAAGAGAAAATAAAATAACTTACAGTCAAGAACCATGTTTGTCTGAGTCTGAGAGTCTCTAGACTTTAACTTCTTCAAGCTTCAAGATGTTGAGTCTGGAACGGATGATTTCAAATTGATTTTTCTCCAAAGGCTTTGTAAATATATCCGCCAATTGGTTCTTTGAGTCAACAAACTGAATCGAAACTTCTCCATTTTGAACATGATCTCTAATGAAGTGATGTCAAATCTCTATATGCTTTGCTCTTGAGTGAATAATTGGATTTTTGGTAAGATTGATTGCACTGGTGTTGTCACAGTTAATCTCCGTGCATGAATCTTCAATTCCAAAGTCTCTTAACTGTTGTTTTATCCACAGAATTTGTGAACAATAGCTTCCGAGAGCTACATACTTTACTTCTGCTGTAGAAAGAGCTACTGTATTTTGCTTCATTGAAAACCAAGACACTGTCCTGCTTCCAAGTAACTGACAGGTACCTGAGGTGCTCTTTCTATCAACTCTGCAACCGGCTAGATCTGCGTCTGAGTATCCAAGAAGAGTAAAGTCTCCCTTTTTAGGATACCAAAGGCCGATGCTTGAAGTTGAAGCAATATATTTGATAATACGCTTTGCAGTACTTAGATGAGATTCTTTAGGGTCCGCTTGAAATCTAGCACAAATGCAAACACTAAACAAAATGTCAGGTATAGAAGCAATAAGATAAAGAAGTGAACCGATTATACTCTTGTATAGCTTCTGGTCAACTTTCTTTCATCCTTCATCTTTGTCTATCTTCAAGGAACTTGACATTAGTATATCAGTATTTTTACAATTTTCCAGTCCAAACTTTTTGACAAGATCATTAACATATTTTTCTTGATGAATAAAAGTCCCTTCCTTCAATTGTTTCACTTGAAGTCCAAGAAAGAAGGTTAGTTCACCAATCATGCTCATTTCAAATTCATCATGTATAGACTTAGAAAATTTCTTGCACAAACTTTCATTAGAGGATCCAAAAATAATATCATCAACATATATTTGAACAAACAAAAAACTTTTGCTTTCTCTTTTAATAAACAGAGTAGTGTCTACTTTACCTTTGACAAAGCCATTTTGAATTAAAAACTTACTCATACCAAGCTCGAGGTGCTTGCTTTAAACCATACAAGGCCTTTTTCAATCTGAATACTGAGTCTGGCTTCCTTGGGTCTTCAAACCCAGGTGGTTGTTCCACATAGACTTCCTCATAGATAAATCCATTCAGGAAAGCACTTTTGACGTCCACTTGGAATAACCTTTTGGTTTATGAGTCAACTCCCAGATATCATTAATACTGAATTGTCTGAGTTCTTCTTGTATAGCTTCAATCCAGCTTTCATCAGACAAAGCTTCTTCTATACTTTTGGGTTCTATTTCAGAAATAAAAGCCACAGCACTAGACTCTTCGCGCCTTTTGGATCTTGTGCGAATTCCTTCATTAATGTCGCCAATAATGAGGTCTTTGGGATGACTGGACTTATGCTTCCAGTTACTGGTTGATTTGTCAGGTTGATGATCACTTCCTTCATTTGAATCTTCAATAACCATTTGTTGCTGGTTTTTCAAAGTCTGAGCTACTTCCTGAGATTTAGACTTTGTAGAGTCTGGAGCAGGTTCAAATTCTTCAAGATGAGTCTGAATAGATTCATTTTGCATAGAATCTTGGAATTTGACATTCATTGATTCCTCCACAGATTGACTCTTCTTGTTGTAGACTTTGTACGCTTTGCTTGTGGTTGAATATACAAGGAAGATGCCTTCGTCTGACTTTTCTTTAAACTTGCCAACTCGATCATTTGCATTTTTCAATATAAAACATTTGCATCCAAACACATGAAAATATGAAACAATAGGCTTCTTTCCTTTGAATAACTCATAAGGGGTTTTCTCCAAAATAGGCCTTAGAAAAACTCTATTTATAATATAACATGCAGTTAAAACTGCTTCAGCCCAAAATCATGAAGAGATGTTGCTTTCAATTAAAAGAGTTTTAGCCATTTCTTGAAGCGATCTATTCTTTCTTTCCACAACTCCATTTTGCTCGGAGTATATGGAGAGAAGAACACATGCTTTGAAAACCGATTCATCACGAAATTTTGTAAAATCTTGATTTTCAAATTCACCTCCATGGTCTGTTCATATATTTGAAATAACATACCCTTTTTCGTTTTGAATCTTTTTAGCAAATTTTTCAAAGTAAGAGAAAGTTTCAGACTTACTTGTCAGGAAATATACCCAAGTAAATCGTGAGTAGTCATCCACAATTACTAGGCAATATTTCTTACCTCCAATGCTCTGAGTTCTGGTTAGTCCGAAGAGATCCATATGCAGAAGCTGCAGTACACGATTAGTGGAAACTTGATTCATTAGTTTAAAGGAATTTCTTACATGCTTTCCCAATATGCACGGTGTACATAGATCAGACTTTTGGTATGAAAGATTGGGTAAACCACAAACAAGCTTCTTTGCTGAAATTTTGGCTATCTGCTTCATATTTACGTGCCTAAGCTTTATGTGCCATAAATTTGCTTCGTCTTGAATTGATATTAGACATTGTGATTCATCTAGTTTCACATCCAAGAGGTAGATATTTCCATGTTTTCGACCTATGAATGACTGAGTCGAATCTTTACTGGTTCCTGAACATATTCCCTCTTGAAAGTTAATTTTGAAACCGATATCACACAGCTGACTGATACTGAGCAGATTGTAATTTAGTCCTTCAACTAAGGAAATATTGCTGATTGAGAGGTTTCCAATCTTTACAGTTCCAAATCTCACAATTTTTCCTTTGCTATTTTCTCCAAATGAGACTTTTCCACTATTTACTTGAACAAGTTTTATGAAACAATTTGAATCTCCTGTCATGTGTCTTGAGCATCCACTATCCAGATACTATTTTACCTTTTTCTTGATAGTGACCTGTATTTAAAAAAGAAACTCAAACTTTCTTTGGTACCCATATTTTCTTGGGTCCATTAGTGTTAGTATAATATGCAGTTTTTGCCCATACTTTCTTAACAGGTTTCCAAACCATAGGACATTCTTTTTCAAAATAATCTGCACTATTGCACTTTGAACATCTGAGAGCATTACGACCTACTGGTTTTATAAAGATCCTTTTAAAATGATTTTTGTAAGCATCTCTTGTGGGTCTTTGCTTAATTTTTCTTTCACTTTTGGAAAATCAATTAAAGGAATGGTTTCAGCAGTCATTCCCAAACCAGATTTATCGAAATAAGGTCTTTGAACAGAAATTTTTTTTTTCCAATTTCTCAAATCCTATAGAAATTTTTTTTGAAACATTTGAGATATCATCTTTTAATAATACATTTTCTTTTGAAAGATTATCTTCACTTTCTCTAAGAGAAGAAACATTCATGTCTAAAAATTTCACATTTTCTTTCAAAACATTTTCCTGTTGTTTTAGAGCAGAATTTTTTCTTTTGAGTTCGGAAATCTTTTTAAGAGAAGTCTTAAGACTAAAACACAACTCATCAATGTATTTAGAAACTTTAATAGAGATTTTGAAGTTACTTCCCTCAAATTCACTGTCTAAATCTGAGTCTGCCTCGGAGTTAGAATCTGAATCCGATTGTGCCATCAGACATATATTGGCATAATCATCATCACTTTCTTCACACTCTGTATCACTCCAAGTTTCTGCTTTAAGAGCCTTTCGATACTTTTTAGCTTTTCCTTTCTTCTTCTTCAGAAGAGGACAGTTGGGTCGATGTGTCCCTTTTTCTTACATTCAAAGCAGACTATATCTTTGTTTGATTCATCATCCTCAACAGACTTAGTCTGTTGCTTTTGAAAACTTTGTTTCTTTGGATTGAATCTTCTTTGTTTCTTTGGATTGAATATTCTTTCTTTTCTGTTCAGCTTTCTAAATCTTCTTATCATGAGAGCAAGCTCCTCATCATCCATATCGTCTTCAGAATCTGTAACATCAGAATCATCATTGGATTTTAATGCAATGGATTTCTTACCTTTAAGATTTTCGTCTTCCTTAATTTGTTCCACTTCATAAGACTGAAGAGTCCCAACCAACTCATCAACAAATAGTGGCATGATTCTTTGTGTCTCTCTTATTGAGGTTTTTATGTGATACCAATCCTTGGAGAGTCCACGCAGAAGCTTGTTTACCTTCGTGGGATCAGAAATTGGTTAACCTTGATTTTCAAGACCATTAACGTTTTCTGTAAAAAGACTAAACATGTTAGTTATAGATTCTCCTGATTTCATTTTGAAGGCTCCGTATTGACCGAGGAGAATATTGATTCTAGTTTCTTTCACTCGATCGGCTTCATAGGTAATATGCAATCTATTCCAGACTTTTTTAGCTGTAACACAAGAAGATATTCTGTTATATTCAGTAGGTGATAAAGCACAATATAAAGAGTAAATTACTTTTGCATCAAGAGCTTATCTCTTGATTATCTCTTCTTGAGTCATTTCACTAAACTCAACAGTATCTTTTTCTCTCTCTGAGACAGGTGCAGCTTTAGGAATGATTCCTTTTTCTACAACGTTCCATTCCAGAGGATCCTTTGATCCTAGGAACGCCTTCATCTTGTTTTTCCATATGTTGTAATCCTTTCCATCAAAGTAAGGCGGTCTGGTATTGCTTTGCCCTTCTACCGATCCCCGGAGCCAACATACTAGCCATGGATCTTTAACTTTGAAGTAAAACACTTCAAACAAAGTGAGTACACAGGCTCTGATACCAATTGAGATAGCTAGTATAAGCACCTAGAGGGGGTGAATAGGTGTAAAAACAATTTCTCGAGATACGAAAGCGATACTAGGCAGACAATAGAAAGGAAGATCTCCAAAACAGATTATGATCAAAGTAAAGCAGAGAGTAGGGAAGAGAAAATTGAACACAAGGTTTATAGTGGTTCGGCTTATTCCAAGCCTACGTCCACTCTTCTGCACTGACAGCCCACTGGCTAGATTTTACTATGAACAAAAGAGATGTTACAGCACAGCTTTCCCTTGATTCCATAATGTAGATATTCTATTACACTTCCTCAAGATTTCTCACGAATATAGACTCTCTTTTGCGTACAATATTTCACTCAAATGAATTGACTAAGAACAAGGAGCTTCAGACTTTGGAATTCTTCTATCATGCACACTCTCGAACAACTTAAACGTCTTCCTTATATACTCCTTTATGCCATCATACTTGTTGGCACTTACCAAAGGAATTCCTCCAATCTACCCGTTGGACGGAATCAATTAGAAATATCATTCGAGCTATTAAAGGAACATGTCGATAGCCCATCAATCCTGTTCGCCCATACAATCAGGATCTCGGTTTCCATAAGTAGAACCTTCCAAGAATATTTCATCAATCATCGGATCCTTAATCTCTGAATCAATCATGATCAAATAAAGGATTCTGTTATGTCATATCCAGTCAAGAGATCTTCTCCAATCGATAAGGTTACATCATTAATGAAACATCCAGTTCTGGATAACCTTTCTTCAATGGATTAGAAACTGTCAATGAGGATAGACTTTGAGTCTTGAGTCTGGCTGTCCGGAGGTCTTCAGACTTTAAATAGTAGAGTCTGCAAATCTTCAGACTGAACTGATGGAAACGTTTTGGTAGCTTCAAAACACTTCACGAAGATTTCTCCAACAAGATTTGGAGTAGAAATCAGAAGCTAAAATTTTCAGCTTTTTTTTTATTTCTAGAATAAAAGTGAAAAATCAAAACTCTTCTCATCACCACCTATCGCCCACCACCAGTCACCCACCTTCAGACACCAGACACCGGAGTTCATCTGCCCATTGCCAGTCGTTGGCTGCCCGCCGCCAAACACCCTCTGCTTGCCACCAAACTCCAGCCGCCTGCAACCGGTCATTGGCCATTCATAGCTAGACGCTGGACGCAAGACGTCGATCACTTGCCATCGAATGTAGGCCACCAAACACCGAATGACGGACGCCGGACTTCTCCCACCCGCCACTTGACGCCAACCGTCACCACCCCTAGAAATAGAAATTTAGAATCTCTATTAAACACATTTCTTCGCTCAAAAACTCGTCCAAAAATAGAAATTGATTTTCGTCATGCGCACCCTTATTTGCAGTGATTGATTCTTGTGAGTTCAAGTGTTATCTAAGATTGAGAAACACTTGAGACTCAAGTGTTCAAGCAATTGTAATCTTTTTTTTTGTCATTATAATGGAACCATCTTCTTGACTCTCCTCGTGAAGTAACTAGAGCGTCAAACCATGCTCAGGTTTTATTTCTACAATTTATTTCTCGCTCGAATCACTTTGTTTGTTCACACTTTTGCATTAGTCATGACAAAGTTGCAATGGAAACTAAGTTTAAAGTTCACTGGAGGCTTGAATCGCTTCATGTGTTCGTGCTTCCATGTTAGTTGCAACAAAGCGGCATTAGAAACTAAGTTTATTGTTGATCGCTTGTTCCAGGAATTTTGTCCATCTACGATAATCATTATGGTCTCTCTAATATTCGAGTTAGAGAAATCCACAATTTTAATTTTGTGCGCATTAAGATGCGCACTTTATTGGAGACACGGGATTTTGGGTTGAGCATTGAAGGGAGATGATGAATTTCACCAAACTATGAAACCTGCAAAAAGAAGCTAATATTTTGAAAAAAGCTACGGGTTTTGTTTTGCTGAATCTTGGAAACCATGTTTTGGTTGAAGTGGCTTATGAGAATAATGTCGCTGCAGTTTGGGCGAAACTCGCAGCTCTATATATTTCAAAAGCCCTCCAGAAGATACTTTTCTCGATTCAATGTTTCTTAACTTTCCAGATTATTGAGGGAACATCAATCCAAGATCACCTCTACAAGTTTAGTAGAGTCATTAATGATATAAAGAATGTGAACTGGTGAACCTGCTGCTTTGCTCGAGTCTGTGAGCGTTTGGGAGCCCCGCATATGACCATGTTAAGGACGGTAAGCTAGAACCAAGGACCAAAAAGTGTATATGCCTATGCACTAGGGAAGAAAGGTTATAGGCCGTGGCATTCAGATCCTAAGATCACCTGGATTTCATCATCAGCAGAGATGTTGCAAGGAGACATGGCAGCCAGTAGTATCTGTAAGTGCTAATATGAACCCCTAGAGGGGGGTGAATAGGTGTGAAGATAATTTTTCGCAAGGAACAGTAGAAATATTTTTCTTTTGAAATTGAGTCTGAAGAACAATAGACTTTGAGTGAGTTCATACTTTAGCAGTTAAATATAACTATGAACAAAATAAAAGAGTTCAGGGAAGAGAATAAGAACATAGAATTTATAATGGTTCGGCTTAGATCAAGTATATGTCCACTCTCCACGTTGACAGCCTACTGGCTGGATTCCACTAAGAATTAAAAGAGATTTTACAGTCTTGTGATCTCGACTTCACAGTGAAGAGTCTCTACTGCTCTCTCACAAAGTCTCACTATGAGTTTCTCTCTTTTATATACAACTTTGAGCTCAGTATTTGGAGTAACAAGGAAATGGAAAGCTTCAGACTTTGAAATTTCTCTTTCACACACTCTATTGAACAACTGGAGAGTTCACTTTAAATACTCCTTCATGCATTCTCGACCATTGACACTTTCCAAATGAATTCTTTCAATCTACCCGTTGGACGGAATTAATCAAGAAGATCTTGAGCCGTTTGAAAATTGTGATGAAAGCCCATCAATCATGTTCGCCCATACAACCAAGATCTTGATTTCCATAAGTAGATTCTTTTCATATTTACTTGTAATCCGAAAAGATTTGATATATCTAAATTGATTCCAATAAAGATAATCAATCCCGTAAGTGGTATATCCAACCAGAAAGCCATCCATAAACTATACGAACCGAACTCCTGAAGAGATAAACAAAATCTCGCATCTGGATAAGTCTTCTTTCTTCAGTAGCGTTCAATTTGGAATTTGTCAGTGTGGGCAGACTTTGACACAAAGTTTGGGAGTCTTCAGACTTTGACGCTAAAGTATGGCCGTCTTCAGATTTTGACACAGAAGTCTGGAAATCTTCAAAATAGACTTTGAATAAGTTTTGTCAACTTCAAAACAATAAAGGAGTTTTCTCGAACAGTATCTGTTAAATTAATATCTCGAGTTTGAATTCAGATGACGATTTGTTAAATCGAAATTGGTTCAGAAAGATTTCCCAAGTAGATTTCCAATTGGATGAAGAAGCCCTTCTTTTCTTAGACTCCTTATAGCTGTATAAAAGAGGAAAATTAAATAATAATAAAAAAGTAAGGGTTACCTATCTTTTTGTATGTGCAGAAGAAGGTAGAAGAAGAATCCATATTGGAGAAAAAGAATCAAAGGTGGGGCCCAGAGTCAAAGTTTTGACTGTGGGCACACACATATAAAATGACCAGGTTTCTTTTACGTGTAGAGGGGAGCTGCGAAAAACCTAGATAACGCCGCACAAGTCTTGAAAAGGTTGAGATTGTGAAGCTATACATACGTGGAGAAGAGACAGACGCCCAGTTCTTGTTTTGGCATACGTAGAGTGTTTTACTTTGAGCTTGAATGCGCGGTAATTTTGTGTAGTGAGTTTATGTCCAAGTGAGTTGTTTATTTATAAACACTTTAGGTTTGGGTTTAAATCTAGGTGTGGGAAACACTCAACCATATGAACGATTGTAAATTCTAATTCTCCGATTATAGTGGATTATTTGTTACCGGCTCTCCCCATGGATGTAGGTACCGATACTCGGACCGAACCACGTAAATTTTCAGTGTCCTTATTATTTCTCGTTTATTTCTCTAGTGATTTCGTGGTGACGTAAATGGCAAGATCATGTCGTTTTTGTGTATTATATTTCCAACAATTGGTATTAGAGCTTGTGATCAAATTTCTTGATTATGATTTAGAGCTTTTGCTTGTCTGATTATTATCTGGAAATTCTATTATTGCAATTATGTCTGAGAAGAAATCTGAAATTGAGAAGTTTAACGGGAATAATAACTTTGGGTTATGGAGCATCAAGATGCGGGCGTTATTGATAACCCAAGGTTTGGCCAAGGCACTGGATGGTGAAGATAAGTTGCTAATTATATTGAAAGCCTCAAAGAGGGTAGAGAGCAAATAGCACAATCTTGTTAAATTTATCAGATGAGGTCTTAATAGAGGTTGCCGATGAGAAAGATGCCGCAACATTATGGGCAAAACTTCAAGCACTATATGTGAAGAAAGGTTTAAACAATCACTTGTACATGCTGAAGAGGATGTTTCAATTTAGATATACTGAATGTACGTCTATCAGAACTCACCTAGATGAATTTGATAAACTCATGATGGATTTGAAGAACGTCGGTAAAATACTTGATGATGAAGAACAAGGAATGATGTTGTTAGCCTCTTTACCATAGTCATGGGAGCACTTTACTGATTCATTATTGCAGGGGCGTACTATAATTACCTATTATTTGCCTTATTCTCTAAGGAGTGGCAAAGAAAGTTGCGAGATGACGGTCTAGCGCAAGGAGTAGCGTAAGCACTGACGATTCGGGGTAGAGAACAATATTGAGGGCCTAATAGTAGCAGAGGTAAAAACAGTTTGAAATCACGCTATAGAAAGTCCAAAAGACACGTGAAGTGCTTTGAGTGTCACAAGGAGGGATACACCATGAGAGATTATCCAAAGCGGAGAATTAAAGGTGATAGGCAGAGTGCCACAAGTAGTGGGGCAAACGTTGCCGAGGAGAGCACTAGTGATGCAGAAGCTGTTTTATTTGTGACTACTACTTTGTTAGGAGACGAATGGATGCTAGATTCGGGGTGTTCTTATCATATGACGCCTCATAAGAACTGATTTACTACTTACCAGATTACAGATGGTGGTAGGGTTCTTTTGGGGAATAATGTAGTCTGTAAGGCTGTGGGGATAGTGACAATTCGAATTCAGATGCACGATAGGGTGATGCGCACATTGACAAATGTGAGGTATATACCGGAGCTCAAGAAGAATCTTATTTGTCTAGGATACTCAACGATATCGGGTGTAAGTACATCGCTAAAGGTGGAGTATTGAAGATCTCTCGAGGTGCCATGACAATGATGAAAGGAAAGAAAGTGAATACTCTCTATCATCTACTCAGAGAGACCATGATCGGAACCGATGCAATTTCATCAGGTGAGTCAGACTCTAACTTAACTCAGTTATGGCATATGCGTTTAAAGCACATGAGTGAGGCAGGTATGACAATGTTGAGTGAAAGAGAGTTGTTGAAGGGTTAAAAGACAGCGAAGCTGAACTTATGTGAGCACTGCATCTTTGAGAAGCAACATCGAGTTAAGTTTACTATAGCTGTTCCTTCAACCAAATAACCAGTTGAATATATTCATTCAGATGTCTGGGGCTTGTCTTCGGTTCCTTTGAAAGGTGGTGCCTGATATATGCTGACATTTATCAACGATTATTTGAGAAATGTATGGGTATACTTTCTGAAACACAAATATGATGTATTTGATCGGTTCAAGAAATTTAAGGCATTAATTGAGAAGCAGTTAGATAAATAAATCAAATGCCTGAGAACCAATAATGGCGTGGAATCTATGGTAAAGATTTTACCAAGTTCTACGAGAAAAAATATATTGTGAGACACCGCATAGTACCTGGGACACCACAACAGAATGGCGTGGCAAAACGGAAGAATAGAACTTTACTTGAGCGAGCTCGATGCATGCTTTCACATGCAGGACTTGGCAAGGAATTTTGGGCCGAAATGGTAAACATGGCATGTTACCTGGTTAATCGATCTCCATTATTTGTTATCGAGTGGAAGACTCTTAAGAAAGTATGGTCGGGGAAACTTGTTGATTACTCCGGATTATGTATATTCAAATGTCCTACGTATGCTCATGCGAGTGATGGTAAGCTTGAGGCGAGGGCGAAGAAGTACATATTTCTGGGTTATGCACATGGGATGAAAGGTTACCAGCTGTGGTGCACTAATCCCAGATCACCTGATTTTATAATCAACAGAGATGTGATCTTCGACGAGACTGCAATGCTTCAACAGAGGCGTTCTGAGACAACTAGCAGAAAAAACAGATCATGGTATTATTAGTGAGGTGGAGCTTTAGGTGGAGACTCTGAAGACCTCAAAGGTAACAGAAGTTATATGCAGATGAGACCGCAGTTCCTAAAGTTGGTGATAGTGGACAATTAGCACAACCACAGCACAGATAGACAAAGAATGCAAATTAAATCACCAGTACGTTATGGTTATACAGATATTGCTTATGCATTGACTGTAAGTGATGAGGTGGAGACAAATGAACTTTCATCTTACTCTGAGACGATGACTAGTTCAGAGTCGTCGCAATGGCTAGGAGCTACAAGTGAAGAAATGAAATCACTCCATCGGAATCAAACATGAGAGCTGATCAAAGTACCCAAGAACCAAAAGATTATCGGAAGTAAATGGGTTTTTAAACGGAAAGAGGGCATTCCCGGTGTTGAGACAGCGAGGTATAAGGCAAGACATGTGGCGAAGGGGTATACACAACGTGAGGGCATTGACTACAATGGGGTGTTCTCTCCTGTGGTAAGACATATTTTTATTCGTGTTTTACTTACCTTAGTTGCTTCGCAGGATCTCGAGTTAGAGCAGCTAAATGTGAAAACTACGTTTCTTCACTGTGAGTTGGAGGAGAAAATTTATATGAGGCAGCTAGAGGGATTTGCTATTCCGGGTAAGGAATATCATGTTTGCTTGTTGAAAAAATCGTTATATGGGTTGAAACAATATTTTAGGCAGTGGTATAAACGTTTTGATACTTTCATGACTAGTCAAAACTATTCAAAAAATCATATGGTTAGCTGTATTTATTTTAGGAGATTGGAGAATGGTTCTTTGATTTATCTACTTTTATATATTGATGATATGCTAATAGCAACTAAGAATAAGTCTGATATTGATGTGCTGAAGAGGCGGTTAAATACAGAATTTGAAATGAAAGATTTAGGTGCTGCATAGAAAATATTGGGTGTGGAGATTTTGCGTGATAGGATTGCAGGAGTTTTACATCTATCTCAGAAGAAATATATTGAAAAGATTGTGGCACGTTCTAATATGCAGTCGGCAAAATCTGTAAGTAGACCTTTAACGAAATATTTTAAACTTTCAGATAAATTATCACCACAGACTGAGGAGGAAGAGGAGCATATGTCTCGTGTTCCTTATTCTAGTACGTGGATAGTATTATGTATGCTATAGTGTGCACTAGGCCTAATATTTCACAAGCTATAAGCGTGGTTATTCGCTATATGAAGTGTCTTGGTAAAGCTCATTGTGAAGCTATGAAGTGAATCCTCAGATATTTGAAAGGGACAACAGACATGGGTATAGCGTAACGGAGGGACAGTAATGGCAGTGAGACCACTAGTTTTGTGGATTTGGATCACGCCGGTGACTTGGATGATAACAGGTCTTTAGCAAGGTACGTGTTTACGCTAGCAGGTGGTGCAATTAGTTGGAAAGCATTCTTACAGGATCACATTGCCTTGTCTTTGACTAAGGCAAAGTACATGACACTAACTTTTATAGTGAAAGAGGCGATTGATTACAAAGTTTGCTCTCGGACTTTGGGTTAGAATAAAAAAGTGTGGATATACACTGTAATAACCAATGTGCAATATATTTGGCATATAATACAGTTTATCACAAGTGAACGAAGCATATCAACATTAGGTACCACTTCATCCGAAATGTTTTAGTTAAGGGTAATGTTATTATAAAAAAGATTGTTACAGTAGATAACACGGCAAACATAATGACTAAATCTATTCATTTGGTGAAGCTAAGCTCTACTTAAGCTCTATTGGCATCTGTGAAGAGTAAGTCCCCATCGGGGCATTGGGAGAGCAGCATGGATGATGAGCACTATAACTTGATTTCAAACATTGAGCTAAGGTGGAGAATTATTAAATTAATGTCTCGAGTTTGAATTCGGATAACGATTTGTTAAATCGAATTGGTTGAGAAAGATTTCCCAAGTAGATTTCAAATTGGATGAAGAAGCCCTTCTTTTCTTGGACTCCTTATAGCTGCACAAAAGAGGAAATTAAAAAAAAAAAGAGTAAGGGTTATCTATCTTTTTGTACGTGCAAAAGAAGGCAAAAGAAGAATCCATATTGGAGAAAAAGAATCAAAGGTGGGGCCTAGAGTCAAAGTTTTGACTTTGGGCACACACACATATAAAAGGGCTAAGTTTCTTTTGAAATGGTTAGTAATAATACCTAAAGGGAGGTAAATAGGTGTAATAACAATTTTCACAAGATTCAGAAGTAATAATTGCTTGTGAAAAATCACAGACGAATTAAAACTTTAATAGTTTTAAACTTAAACAGATAAACAAGGCTGCTAATCAAAATAAAGGAGTTGAGGGAAGAGAATAAAAACACAAGGTTTATAGTGGTTCGGCTTAGATCAAGCCTACGTCCATTCTCCCACGTTGACAGCCTATTGGCTGGAATTCACTAAGAATTCAAAAGAGATTTTATAGTCTTGTGATCTCCACTTCACAGTGAAGAGTTTCTACTGATCTCTCACAAAGTCTCACTAGAAGTTTCTCTTCTGTATACAATTTGAGCTTAGTGAATGAAATAACAAGGAATTATGAAGCTTCAGACTTTGAAAATTTTCTTTTATGCACTTTATCGAACAACTAGAGAGTCCGCCTTAAATACTTCTTCATGCTTTCACAACCGTTGGCACTTTCCAAAGGAATTTTTCCAATCTACCCATTGGACAGAATCAATCAAGGAGATCTTGAGTTATTTGAAGATTGAGGTGAAAGCCCATCAATTGTTTGCCCATACAATTAGGATCTTGGTTTTCATAAGTAGAACTTTCCAAGTTTGCTTGCCTTCCAAAAGATTTGATTACAGAATTGATTCCAATAAGGATAGTAAATCATATAGGTGCTATATCTAGCCATAAGGTCATCCATAAATCATACGAATCGAATCCTTGAAGAAATAAAAATAATCTTGCATCTGAATAAGTTTTTATTCTTCAGTCTAGAAACTATCAATGCGGGCATACTTTGAATCCTAAAGTCTAGCGGTCTTCAGACTTTGATGCTAAAGTCTGGAAGTTTTCAGACTAGACTTTCTAAAAATGTTTTGTCAACTTCAAAACCATAAAGGAGTTTTCTCCAACAATTTTTACGTGCATAAACTCTACCTTGAATTTGTTAAGATCCCGTCCTCTGCCTTTGCCTTGAAATTGGTCATTATTGGCTTTGAAATTTTTGCCAACATCTCTATTTCCTCAATCTCCCCTTCCTCTACCTCTACCTCTACCCCTTCCTCTGAAATTGTTGGAATGAGTATTGGTAGAAGCCTTTAACGCTTGCTCTTCTATTGTTGAACTTCTGTTCATCTTCTGTCCAAGGACCAATAAGGAGCTTTGCAATTCATCAAGAGAGAGCGCATCTATGTCTTTTGACTCTTTAATTGAGCAGACAACATAATTAAACTTTGGTGTCAAGGAACGCAAAATCTTCTCCACAATGGTGACATCATCCATCTTCTCGCCATGGAATCGCATCTTGTTGCTGATCTCCATTGTTCTGGCACAATAACTAGTGACAGATTCTCCATCCTTCATCGCTAGTGTCTCAAAATCTCTTCTCAAGGCTTGAAGCTGTGCACGCTTCACCCTAACAGAGCCTTGATATTTCTTCTTCATAGAATCCCAAATATTCTTGGAAGTTTCTTTGCAAAGAATAGTCTCCAAGATGAAACGATCGATAGCCTGAAAAAAATAATTTTTGGCCTTCAGGTCCTTCAACTTTCTAGCTTCCAATTCTGCTTTCTGGGGATCTGTCAAAGCCATGCCTACTGGTGGCTCTTGAATTACAGATTTGACAACCGACCAATACTCCTTTGATCGTAAAAAATTCTCCATCAACATACTCCAATGGTCATAGTGACCATCAAAGCGTGGAATTGCTGGTTGACCAAAATTGTCGGTGGCCATTGGAAATATTGCTGCTGCAATTTTCTCACTAAAGTTTTTTTTTTTTTAAACTCTCTCACGTTTTTCTCAGGCTCTGATACCACTATTAAATTGCTAAAGGGAGGAGAGATGAGGCTGAAACTTCATCTTACGTACAAAAGCAACAAAGTTTTTTACAAAAGGCAAAATACATAACGTAAAACACACCATAACTACCCATGTTCTCCATAAAGCACTTGCCCCACTAACACCTAATAACTAGGATAACCAACACACATGACTCCACTAACTCTAATAACTAAAAACCAAATCAGCAACATGTGAAAAAGAAAATAACTATTTTATCAACAAGAGCAGCCATGGCTGATTTCTCCTACCTTTCCGACACCGACGACTCGCGGTGAGGTGACTCCACGGTGGAAGACCTCATTTCCCAGACCAAGGACCTCTTCATCCTCGAGCCGAATCGCGCCATCAACTGCTCATCGGAGGACGCAATTTTCCCGCTGCCAAAGCGGAATCCAGACGAGAAATCGCGTTGGAAGTCCACCACGAAGTACGATCCAGACTTCACCGATGAATTATTCCGATTTGTGGAGGAGGACGAGGTACTGTCGGATTTGGGGGCGGTCTCCGCTAAAGAGCAGAAGAAAAGTTGCGGAAGAAGGCAATGAAGGAGCAGAGAAGATCGCGAGGATGGCGAATCAAATGCATGGGTAGGCTGTAATTTATTTTTACTCTAATCTTTTCATTTTTTCGCGCTTCCGCGTTAGTCGTAACATGATTTGTTGCTTTCTTGGCAGATGTGCCCTTAAATATCAGTATACTTCAGTACTGAATAGTAGAGATTACAATCTCGGCCATATGTTTTGGTTTCAATATAAGGAGCAACTTTTTCACATAAACATGATTCGAAAACAAAGATCAAACCATAGATGCCGGCAAACTGCTTGGGTACGACCTAACTAGGCCGATTTCGAAATTCTCGTCGAAATCTTTAAATGACATTACTTCTATGATTTGAAAGAGGAAATGAGCGTGAACTGGCATTAAGAGGAAATGAGTAGTTTGGCAAAACCACTGCTAAATCAAATGATCTGGTTGAAATTCAGGCTGAGCTGTGTGGAACTTTAATGCCTTTCTCAAGTCTCAACTAGATAGAGTGGTCTTCTTAGACTCTAAACCTGGTGATTTCACTCGTGCTAATGCTTAAAGCTTAATCAGGGAGAAAAAGGCCAAGGTAACTCGGCATTGGCTAATGTGGTTTAATGCAAATGTGCCGACATTTTGCTTTGTATCTTGGCTTGCTATCCTTACCAAGTTGCAGCAGACTAGTGATAGATTGTGAAAATGGCAGAACATGAATGGTTCTGTGTCCTCCGTGGACTAATGGTATAAGAGGTTTTGTTGGGGATTCGGATGCTGAGTTTATGTGGGTGTTGCAGATATCAAAGGGGAGATCTCTGGTAAGTCTTATTAACGGTGGCAAGGAGTGGTGTCATTTATTTCTCATGGAAGGAAAGAAATACTATAGTTCACAATGGGAGAGTTGCAAGAGCTGAAAAGGCTTCCGAGAGTATGTTGTTTGTGGTAAGGTTGCAGTGCAATTTTTATTTTTATTTTTTTGTTAAAGGTACTTTTTTCACTTAGACATAAGGAAACGTCATATAGCCTAGAAAGAAATCACATTACTCCGCTTTTCGTGTAACTGCATCATAAAATGCCGTATCAAAGGGACAATCACAAACGGTATGCTTTGTTTATACTAAAATGGGCAATATGGATATAAAGATTGAGCCCAAAGCAAAGTAGATCCATCATTGAATTGCCTATGGATGATTGATGGGCTACAAAAGATTAGGAAAATTGTCCCAAAAGTCATAAACCTTTTGCCTTTTGCCAATTTATTTTTAAAATTTTCAATGTTGTCAACTTGAGTCTTAAACATTTTCGCGTTCTATCAATTAAAGTGCATTCAGCCAATTTTCGATGAATATCGCTAACATAAACACCAACCATCCTACGTGACATGGTTGACGCTAACATAGACTTTTTTTAATAATATTAAATATTTTTCTTCTTTTTTTCCTTTTTTTCTCTTTTCTTTCTTTTCTTTTTTTTTTTTTCCTTTTCTGTTCTCTTTTTTTCTTTTATTTTCTTCTTTCTTTTTCCCTTTTTTCCTCTGCTAGCCACTACCAAGCCTCTTTGATGACTAGTGGAGGTCACCGACCTCAGGCAAGGGCTACCCTCGTCGACCCTTGGCGAGGGTCACCTTGCCTAGGCAGGTGAGGGCTTGAGGCGCACCAAAGGCCAATGACCTCCATCGGCCATCAATGACACCTGGCGAAGGGAAAAAAAGGGAAAAAAAAAACAAAGAAAAGAATGAAAAGTGAAAAATAGAAAAAATAAAAATATATTATCTAAAATTGTCAACGTCAATGTTGGTTATGTCACATAGAAATGGCTGGAACGCCAACATCCACTTCAGTAATTTGCAGCCAAAATTGACCAAATCAACTCAATGAGCAAAATGTGAAAAATGTTTATAACTCAATTGGCAAAATTAAAAAATTTATAACTAAATTAGTAAAAGCGTAATAGGTTTATAATTTTTTTTTTTTTTAACAATTTTTCACCCATAGATTTCATGCTTTCTTACTTTAGCAAATGAGGACCTTGTTTGCAGCACCATAATGCGTCAAGATGCCATTAAGGTTAAAATAGAGGATCTTGGAAAGGTTGAGTGTGTGTGGGTCCATGTTCCCAAGTTTGTTCCCCCTAGCCCGACCTGGGACTGGTGCTTGAGCCTGGGTCCCGAGCGCTCAAACTTGGGACTTCGATTGCACTCAAGACTTATTCTCAAATGTCTATTTCGTAATTTTCTTGTAACAAATATCAGTAAATGACTTTTCTATTGTTTGGCAAATACAGACCAACATGCCTTGAAAATAAGTTCCTTTCGAAAAAATTCTAGTAAAGTTCATTTTTCGAGAAATAAATGGAGCTTGAGGTTTGAACAAACTGCCTTGATTGAATATGGGACTGAATGTAATAAATTTGTTGTTCCTTGTGAACTGATGAGCATTGTTTGCACGAAAGGATCTTGATGTTGCCAACAACACAATTTAGTTTTCTTAGTTTTCTATTTATTTCAAAGATAGAAACAAAACAAACAAGCAATTGAAAGTGGATGCATTTTTCTATAATTGATTGAGTACAGCAAGAGAAAGTGCTAATGCTGCAAACAGAAGTCCGAGACTGATCCCTCACCCCGGCAATCTAAAAGGGCTATAGGAGCAACCAAAGTCTTCACTCCTTCCCTCAATTCATCCCATTGCATAGACTTGTATGCTATTGTCACAACTTACGAAATGCATACTCTTTGTCTAGAACGGCAGGGAAAACTTAGTGCCGTTTTTTATTACTTACATTTCAAACATCCATTTGGGTCAAAGGTAAAGTGAGCCTAACTCTGCTTTCCAATTGTGAGATTAATGTAATGCGTTTCTACCATACTCTCACATCCAGATCTTAGCTTCTTCAGACAATGTCTCTTAGTTACCGCCTCTCAGTAATGAAACTCATTTAGAAAGGTATCTCTCGCTTTTCTATATTTATTTTCTAGATCTGGATGGTGCCAACGATATTATATTTTTTGTCTTTGGTTTCTAGCCATTTTGGCATGAACAAAACGAGCACTAGGAAAATATTAGGCGACCATGTTAGGCTATGGCACCATCCAAACGCTTGTGATTGTTTGGTACCAACAATTTCCATAAGACAAGGGCCAATTCCACCTCTATTGTCCCTCCCAATAAGTGAAGACTGTTCAAAGTTTGAAGAGTCTTAATCTCTCCAAAACATTACATCATGGAAATTACATTCCTCATCAGTGGCCAAAGGGAAATATCTGTCACACCCCGATCCTCGGACATGCACCCATCCCTTATTTGGTCGATTAATAGCGACGTCTTAAGACGCATTGTCGACCCATTCATTTTAATACGCATGCGAAAGCATATAAATAATCCCTAGACAATAAAACAATGAAATAGGAAAGTAGGACCAATTTTTCACAAAATACCTTTTTATAAACACACAAGTTTATACATAAAGGTCTTCAAAAGAAATCGGCTCTTTACAAAAGAGAGTTGTCCTACAACTAACTAGTCAGACATAGTCACTGATTCTTCGAGCTTCACCTCCTTATTCCAAGCTCCTGGTCCTTTACCAACACCATCTACAGACCTAAAAATGGTTATATAATAATCAGTGAGATAATGTCTCAGCGAGTTCTGCTCCCTAAGACTCGATTATGAAGCCAATACGTCATAAAGGCTACCTAAGCACAATACGAGTCAGAAAACTTACCTTAGCCTCAGTCTCCTTCTTGCAAGTCAGTACAATTCAAATAAACATCCAATCAATCACTACAGATCAAATCATCGATCAATCGACTGAGTCAATTACATATAATCACGATCTTACTATGGTCGGTACATTCAATACTATCTATAAAGTCCGACCATAGTCTAGAACTACTCACCTAAAGCTAAAAATAGATAGTATAGTATATTGTATATATGCTTGCCCAAAGCTGATAAATTAGGGCCCCCAGGCCAATTTAGTATACTATATATGCTCGCCCAAAGCTGATAATTATTGCTCGCCAAAGCTGATATAATATGCTCGCCCAAAGCTGATAATATGGTATACTATATATATACTCACCCAAAGCTGATAGATTAGGGCCCCCTAGCCAAAATAGTATACCATTTCAATCATATGACCAACTCATCATTTTTATCATACCCGATAAAAATAGCCGTGTATGGATATATGGTCAGCCTTAGCCAAACTACCATAATTTCAAAATTAAACTTTCCACTAGCTTCAGTAGTCTAGAAATATAATTTTGGCACTGTAGACCCACACCAGGTAAAATCCCAATTAATTATTAGAATTAATTAATTTAAAGATAATTTCCTAAATTCACAATTAAATCGAAATTAGCACAATATAAAGCTCAATTAAATAAATAGATCACACCACTGCAATCAGCGTAATTTTCCAATTACCGGCCATCCCAGTCTTATTTCTGGAAAATAAATAATTAATTAAATAATTACGAAAAATATTAAACAAATGTAATAAATTGCAATAAATCCAACTTAGGCCCATTATAGCCAAATTGGACATCAAAACAAACCCAAGAAAATTCCGAGATTCATTTAATAAATACTCGAGTCTATTTACTCGCTAACTACATTGACTAACCACCTAACATGCATCGATAACTAATTTAATTTCACTAATTATATCTAACTAACCACCTAAACATGCTTAATCTAAACTAATTATCCACTAAGCGCCATTAACCTACTAAATGAGGTTTAGTGAGTTAAACTCACCTAATTAACGATCCGCTCGGATCAAATTGACGAGGACGTGACAAGGAATGAAAAGTTCCAAATCAGCGACACCAACAGGGCACAAATTAGGCCCGAAACTTGGCCCGCAAGACTCACGGGGCTGCTGGATTTTCCACGATTGATGGCTGCTTCGCATGGCTGAATACGCGCGGAGAGAAGGGCTGGATTTGCGGCTTCAACGGGCTGTTGAACGAAGACGCCAGCTAGTCGGAATCTGCGGTTTATTTTGGCTTGGCTCCGTGAGATCCGCTTCAGTGGATTGATGGACAGCAACGGAACTCGGAGGGAAAATGGGCGACAGATGCGAGAGAGAGAGAGAGAGAGAGAGAGAACCGAGAGAGACTGAGGGCGGGAGGTGTGTCGGCAACGTGGGGAAGAAGCGAAGCTTGACTCAAAAGTCAAGGCAAATGGGAAGAAAAATGGGGCACGGCAGAGAGGAAAAAGGGGACGTCAGCGTGGGGAAAAGGTGATCGAGAGAGAGAGAGAGAGAGAGAAGAAAAAGGGAAAGGAAGAGGGATGTGCGCGGCCAAGGGGGGAAAAGGTGATAGGAAAAAAAAAGGAAAACTAAAAGAATTTCCTATAATCCAAAAATCTTTGTCTCACTTGCTTTTGTTTAGTCCAATTTGATCCCCAAAAATTCACATGCTAAAATACTTGATCCTCATTTGCTTTCTTACACAAAATTTCCCTCTAACAACAAGTCTTAGGCAATAAAAATGGCCATTTTCTTCAATTTCGAATTCTAATTCATTTTTCTTGGAATCCGATTTTCTAAACAAATTTATTTGGTTGAGGTCCGATTTGAATGCAGAAAAAGTCCAAACAACTTTCATTCACCAATTCACTCACCCCAGATGCCAAAAATCCCTTCAAATTGGCCAATCCGAATTTCCATTCGTTTTCCGAATTGTCCGAATCGATTTTACATAAAAAAAAAAAATCCCGAACTCACCTAAAATTCCTCGAAAGATGAGTCAACGTTCCTAAAATGACCTGTGACATGACAAGACTTTCAATTTCTGAAATCAAATTCAAATTCATGGTTAATTTCAATCAAACGTGATTTTAGCGTAACCTAACCTACCGAGTAGCTTTCAGAAATTTTTAGTGCAAATGACTCATGGTCGATTTTTTTCGAGCCACTATGAACCTCTTCGACACATTGACGGCTCTCAATTGTCGTGAAAATCTCGAGGTTTCAAATACGGACACAGGGTACCAAAATAATAGAAAAATTAATTTAGTGTCGATCGATGAGAATTTTGGAATTTAGTGGAATCACCCACGTTTAACCACATATCTCAATCAAACTAACCTATCTCTGATTTTTAGTCGATCTTACCGTGTCGTAATGATATCGGCAGATGAACACGGTCGAATAACCGATTCTTGGTCGAATCTTCAAGTCTTATTGCATTAAAATCTCTTAATGACTTCCACAGACAGTTTAGTTGCCTCAAGAGTGATTAGCTCTGAGAATAGCACTATAGGCGTGTCGATGAAATGCCCGATTTATTCAATTGAAAACATGATTGAAATTCCAGGATGTCACAATGTCCTCAAATCATGCATTCAAAGAGAAAACAGTGCTAATATCATAAACAAACTAGTCCAACCCAAAGCAGTTATTGGGCAAACAAGAGGGGCCAAATAAGCATTCAAAGTCTTCAATTCGACCCCCAATTTATAACATTTCATTGACTTATTTGCTACTGTCACAACTTATGAATGGATACATTTGCTTAGAATGGAGGAAATAACATCAAACATTCTTATCAACCACACAAGCCTTTCATCTTATTTTTCCACGGGGGGACCATTTTTGTGAAGAAGACCATCACATGTTGTTATGCAACACCCTTTGATTTGCAAATTTTTGAACTAACTGTTGGTTGACCCAAAGTCTTCCATGCAAATACAAATCTATTTGTCAATTTTGGTTGAATAATCTCAATCTCTTCAAAGCATTACATCATGAAAATTACATTTCTCATCAGTGACTAAAGGGAAATGTTTTCAGATCATGTATTCAAAGGGAAAACGGTGCTAATATCACAAATAAACAGGTCCAACCCAGAGCAGTTATTGGGCAAACGAGATGGGCCAGATGAGCATTCAAAGTCTTCGATCTTGACCCCTAATTCATACCATTTCATTGACTTGTTTGCTGCTATCACAACTTCCGAATTGATATATTTGCTTGGAATAGAGGGAATAACACCAAACCTTCTTATCAACTACACGGGCCCTTCATCTTATCTTCCCACAGAGGGACATTTTTTGAAGGGGTCCATCACATATTGCTATACGACACGCTTTGGTTTGCAAATTTTTTGGACTAACTGTTAGTTGACCCAAAGTCCTCCATGCAAATACAAATCTATTTGTCAATTTTGGCATGCTTGCTTGCCCCTATGCAGCAAGCGCCCTACTTCCACAGTAGCATTGCTCTGAACACAGTTAGAAAAATAGATTTGAGAACAAAATAGGATATAACCTACCCACTATCTTTGATCATACATCTAACTAGAATTTCTATACACATAAAGAGTTATGTTTTAAAGTTTATAAGGTATTTTATATTTGTATACATGGATAGAGATTAATTAACAAATATCCATGAGAATAAGAGATTTGCTAGGATTTGATTACAAAAATACATGAATCTATTACTTCTTGCAAAGCAATTAGAGATGTATTACCAAAATAAGCATAAAAATTGGAGAGTTGCCAGGATAAGAGATTTTATAAAGTGAACATAAAAATAATTGCTACAAAAAACTCACACTTGAGAGTGTCACGTGGTATATGGCTTTTGTGTATTTATCTTCTTCCTTTTTTTATTTATTAATAGTTACTTAGCCAGAAAAAAAAGAATAGCCACTTCTAAATTCAAATTTTCGGCAATAAAAATTGTTTAGAGAGGTATTTTTAAGATAAATGTTTCGCTTTTAGTCGCTAAATTTATTTTAGATCTCGATGGTGCCAACAGTGTAGTTTTTCTCTAATTGCCATTCGTCTTAGCAATATACAGTGAATGAGTGGTGAGAAAATATTAGGATGCAACACAAATGTCTAACTGCTTATAGACAATCGTGTCCATTCTACATCTATTCTCACTCTCAATAAGTAAGACTGATCATAACTCTTAATAGTCATTATTTCTCCAAAGGCATTGCATTAACTAAGTAACATTCCACATCAATAACCAAAGGAAGTGTTCACGGATCATAAACTCAAAGTGGAAACAACTCTATAATTGCAAATAGAAAGGTCCAACGCAGAGTGATCGTTGAGTGAACGAGAGGGGCCCATTTGAGCAAGCAAATTCTTCAATTTCGACGCTTAATTTGTACCATTTCATGGAATTGTTTGCTATTGTCACAACTTACAAATGGATACTTTTGGTCTAGAATGGAGGGAATAACCTTAAACCATTTCTTAACCATACAAGCTCCTTTACCTTATCTTCCCGCAAAGAATGATTTTTGTGAAGTGGATCATCATGCTGTTGCTTATTGTCCCTTGTGTACGCAATTTTTGGACTAACAGTGCGGCCCAAGTCTTCCATGCAAGTGACATATCTACTGGCTGAATTTCCAGTCAATCAATCGATTGTTGATTTGGGGTACCCGTTACGACACGGCAAAAAGTCATGTGCATGCACCTAAAGATTCATATGGATTTCACAGACTTCTGCGAGTTACATCACTCACAAAGTCGTCGATTTGACGCATCGTAGCATGGGATAAGGCGTGTTCATGCCCTTAGGCACCAAGCACTGCCCATAAAATCTGCTTCACTCTCTCAGACTCTGCTCATCAAAACAAAGTCGTCTCTGTTTGGAACAAAATGGCTTCCTCATCGTGCTTCTACATGTCCATACACTTGCTTTTGTGCTTGTGGTCACATCCTATTGGCGCACACAATCTCTCTCATTCTACGAAACGTCTTTGTCTCGAGGATGAAATGTCTGCCCTGCTGCAATTTAAAGAGAGATACGAAATCGCCGATGTTTCCGATGATCCTCTCGCTCGTCCCAAAACTCTGTCCTGAAAAAATAGTCGGGATTGCTGCTCTTGGGATGGGATTGAGTGCGACGAGAATACAGGTCATGTAATTGTTCTCAACCTAGGAAGTAGTTTTCTCTACGGTTTTATCGACAACAATAGTACCCTCTTCCAACTTGCTCATCTTAAAAAGCTCAATCTCAGCGACAATAGCTTCAACTACTCTCAAATACCATCACGAGTTGGAGATATGTTGAGATTGACTCATCTTGATCTATCTGCTTCCGCTTTTTCCGGCCAAGTCCCATCAGAAATCTTCAAGCTTACAAGGTTGGTGTATCTTAAGCTGTGTTGCAACATCAATCCATGTAAACCTTTGTTGGAAATGAAAGCGCCGGACCTGACAAGCCTAGTTCAAAATCTTACTAGCCTGGAACTACTTCGCCTAGGTTTCATCAACATGTCTTCCCAAGTGCCCAACACTCTGGCGAATCTGTCTTCCCTGGTAAGGCTGGACATGCCTAAGTGCTGTTGGAGAAATCTATCCAGAATATTTTGAAGCTGACAAAACGTTTCTATCAGTCTAGTCTGGATATTTGCAAGCCTTCTGTTTAGAGTCTGAAGACTTTCAGATCACCGGACTCAAAGACTCAAGACTCAAGACTCAAGACTATTCTCATTGACAGTTTTTCTAATCCAGTGACGAAGGAAATCCAGAGCCGAAGTATTTGGTTGAAGATTTATTCCTATCCTCTGGAGAAGATCTCTTGGCTGGATAATTGTAACGGATTCATTCATTCGTTATCAAGATTGTTTGAAGATCCGATGATCGACGAAGTATTCTTGGAAGGTTCTATTCTTGGAAACCAAGATCCTGATTGTATGGGCGAACAGGATTGATGGGCTATCGTCAAGTTCCTTTAATAGCTCGAATGATCTTCTTGATTGATTCCGTCCAACGGGTAGATTGGAGGAACTCCTTTGGAAAGTGCCAACGGGTATGATGGCATAAAGGAGTATAAAAGGAAGTCGTTCTAGCTGCTTTAGTGTATGATCGATAGAAAAATTCCAGAGTCTGAAGCACCTTAATTATTAGTCGATTCATTCTGAGCGAAATTGTACACACACAGAGTGTCTATACTTAGTGATACCTTGAGAGAGTGTGGTAGATCATCTACACCGAAAGATCAAGGGAAAACATCGCTGTAACATCTCTTTGTTCATAGTAGAATCCAGCCAATAGGCTGTCAGTGCAGAAGAGTGGATGTAGGCTTGAAATAAGCCGAACCACTATAAACCTCGTGTTCAAATTTCTCTTCCCTTCTCTCAGTCTTACTTTGATTACCGTTTGTCTCGAATCTATCAACTGTCTAGTATTGTGAAATTATCGAGAAAATTATTGCATATACCTATTCACCCCTCCTCTAGGTACTTATTCTAGCTACATCAAGTGCAACCTGCAAGGTGTGTTTCCGTCTGCCATTTTTTATTTAGCGAAACTGCGATTTCTTGTGGTAAGTCACAATGAAGCTCTCTTGGGCAGCTTGCCTGACTTTAACTCAAGTAGTCTTCTTGAAGAGCTAAACGTGTATAGCACGAGCTTTTCTGGAGAGCTTCCCTCTTCAATCGGAATGCTTCCTTCTTTGAGCTCTCTCGATGTAAGTGAATGTGAATTCTCAGGATCCATCCCGGCTTATTTGCTAATCTTAGCAATCTCAAACTCCTAGGTATTAGTACGAACGCACTCACTGCTCAGTCCATTTCCTCTTTGTCTTGGGTTTGGAAGAATAAAAAGCTCACAACTTTGGCCCTATTTTACAACAATTTATATGGCGAGATCCCACCTTCAATCAAAAACTTGTCCCAACTTGTTGAATTATACCTTGTTGGAAACCAATTAAATGGTACCATCCTACCTCAGCTCATGAACCTCACTCGACTGTCCTTGCTTAATCTTAAAGGAAATAAATTCTATGGCGAGATACCTTCTTCATTCTATCAACTTCAAAATCTCCAAAACCTCATCCTTGCCGAAAACGACTTCAGCGGAACTGTTGAACTTGACAACTTTGTCAAGTTCGAACAATTGGGAGTGCTCCAACTATCTTTTAACAGGCTATCATGCCGCACAAGTAGCGTGAATGTTATTCTTCCTCAGCTTTCGGCCCTAGGACTGGCATCATGCAATTTGAGCGAGTTTCCAGCATTCTTCCAAAACCACGGGGGTTTGAATTGGTTGGACCTGTCGAATAACATCATTAGTGAAGTGCCCTTTTGGTTGTGGGATGGCACTTTTAAAGACATGCAGTACTTGAATCTCTCTCATAACTTCTTAACTGGTTTTGATCGGTATTACACGATCAATCCTTTAATTATGTACACGATAGACCTATCTTATAATATGTTGAAAGGACCACCCCCTGAAGCACCACGGTCAATATTGTCCTATATAGTATCCAACAACAGGCTGACAGGAGCATTGCCACCATGGATCTGCAATTTGAGTTCAGCAATCACACTAGACTTGTCTTCTAATAATTTGACTGGTGTACTTCCGGTTTGTTTGGGCAATATCAGCGAATCTCTCATCATATTGAACCTAAAAGGCAACAATTTCCATGGGAGCATTCCCGAGGTATTGGTGAGGGGTACACAATTGACGATGATTGATTTGAGTGACAACCAATTGCAAGGGAAGTTACCAAGGTCACTGGCCAATTGCAAAACGCTCGAATTCATCAACTTTGCAAATAAGTTTATTGTGGACACCTTCCCGTCATGGTTGGGATCTCTACCGAATCTTCATGTCCTTATTTTGCGATCCAATAGATTCCACGGGATCATAGAGAGGCCTAAATCTAGCTCCACATTCCTTAAGTTGCAGATACTTGACCTCTCTATAAATGAGTTCGTCGGTAAGTTGCCCATGGAATTCTTTCAGTCTTGGAATGCCATGAAATCCATGACGGGAAACTATACATACATGCAAAAGAACCTACGGCCAAGATGCTTCCGTGAGTTCACCTACTATGGCAATTGGGATTTCTCCATGATAGTAATTTACAAAGGGCTTGAATGGTATTACCCAAAGATCTCAGAAGTCTTCACGATCATCGACCTCTCCAGCAATTCGTTCAAAGGAGATATCCCTAGTGTAATAGGTGATCTCAAGGGACTGCAAGGACTGAACCTATCCAACAATTTGCTCACTGGTCACATCCCACCATCGTTGGGAAATCTGACAGCACTCGAGTCATTGGACCTTTCTAGGAACAAACTCTCAGGACAAATCCCCCCGCAGCTGACAGAACTCAGGTTCCTTTCTTTCCTGAACATGTCTTACAACAATCTGACCGGGTCTGTGCCGAGAGGGCGTCAATTCGACACGTTTTCAAATGATTCTTTTGAAAGGAACTTGAGATTATGTGGGGAATTCATATATAGGAAATGTCAAGATTCAAGGGATACGTCAAGGCAACCTTCAACCGACCAAGAAGAAGACTTGGGATCGCCAATTAAACTCAATTGGAAAATTGTTCTGCTGGGATATGGGAGTGGCTTAGTGATTGGAGTGGTTATCAGAAATGCATTCATCTCTTGGAAACATGTTTGGCTTAAAGGAAATGCCAGGTTAAGGCAACGGCCTAGCTAGAGGCAGCCTAGGAGGGTTGGGATCTCATGGTCAGGCAAGTTTTTAAATTTCTGTAGATATTTAATTTACCTGAATAACGAGCTAGCTATTTCCTTCTTTTTCTTAAGTGTACTTGTTTCTTCATAGCATCTTTACCGTAATTTATGTAAAACCTTTGCTTGCTTCTTTTAATCTCTCATGACATCTGCTAATAACCTCTCTAAGGTGAACTCACTTTTTTTTTCTTGATAAATCTAAAAAGTAATTCTATCTAATAATGAAATCAAAATTACCACATGGATTCTTCTTTATCCAAGGTCACATCACAGGCTAGAATCCATTTACAGATTCTAGTAAAACCATCAATAGCAAGGGTACAGTGTTCTCATAACTTTACGCAAACCTACAGATTCTAGTAAAACCATCAATAGCAAGGGTACAGTGTTCTCATAACTTTACGCAAACCTAGGCTCTCATCGTCGCTTCAATCAATGAACCTTTTATTTTTCAGTCACCACACAAAATGTACAGACACCGAGGTATCAATATTTGCAAAAAAAAAAAAAAAAAAAAAAGTCCGCATGTGGAGGCTGATTGGACAAGTACTGTAACAAATTATTCTCTTGGGTCTTCTTCCTGTGTGTGCGTTAGTAAATAGAACTCTCTCTCATAGAGCAGTAAATTATGCAGAGAACCGACATGGCCCAGTTGAAATTACTAGACAAGTACTATATGTCTGCTTGCTAATCATGAACCCCGGAATTTACACACTGAATTCATTTGATTTTTCTGTACAACCTTTTCTTTTTCCCGTGAAAGTATCGTTTGATAGAGTGGCTTCTCTACAGCTAATTTAATCACTTGGAATGGTTCTCAAGATAGTGATCAGTTGATTATGGCTCCAAGTTAATGTCGAGTGAACTCTTGCTAATAAGATCATGGATGATGCAAAAAAGGAAATCTGATTTCCTGTAGTCTTCCTTTCCTTATTGAAGTTGAAGTATACGTTGACGTCGGAAAAGGGCTCATAGTATTTATGCATAAAATTATTCTGTTGTGAAGTGTCATCTCTGGTGGATAGTAGGTGCGCTGAAATGTGCAGAACTTAAAAGAGACACACATTGAGAGCGTTCTAACGATAGAATTGAAAGTATGAGAAAACTCATTCATTGTGATTGATTCTTTTAAGTTCGGGTGTTATCTAAGATTTGGAAACGCTTGCTAATGTTATTACTTATATAGCAATAAGTGATTATCATGTAATAAAACCTCAATGTATGACTTTATTCTCATTTCAGTAATATGTATTTCCACATACAACTTAAATTCAGAAAAAGGTATCTGAGAACATAATAGAATTTAACCTGCCATGGATCTTTGATCATTCATCTGATGTGAATCTGTACATACATCAGTAATAATTTTTAAAAGTTTATTGCCAAAATCTGCGTAAATCGATTGTTTTTTGCGCATCGATTGGATTACCAAAATATGCATAATAATTAGAGACTTTCTAATATCAAAGATTTTCTAAAGTCCGTAAAAACTAAATTTCTAGGCAAAACTCACACGTGAGAAATACCCAATTTGATTTTCAAGTATTATAGCCTGAAGATTTCATCTTTTTCCCTTCGGCAAATGGGGACCTTGGTTGCTGTATTTTAATGCGTGTAGACGCCAAGAAGGATGAAACGAAGGATCTCAAGAAGGTTGGGGCATACGTGGGTCCATCTTCTCAGGATTGTCCCTCGAGGCCGGGCCTGGAACTCACGCCCCAGCCCGAGTCTCCGGCACCCGAACTTGGGACCTGATTTGTACCGGAGACTTGTTCTCAAATGCATCCTTCATAATTTTTTCTTGACAAATATAAAAAAATCACTTCTGTATAATACAGCCAAACATGCTTTTAAAATAACATCCTTTTAAAAAGAATCCTAGCAAAGTTTATTTTTTGTTAAAAAAAAAAAAAAAAAAAAAAGATAGAGTCTAAAGTTCCGTTTGTTTCACAGAAAATGTGATATTCCGGAAAATCATTTTCTAGAAAAATAATATTATTTTTTAAAATTTGACTGAAACTTGAAAATGAACTAGAAAACATTTTCTTCCCCTCAATATGAAATACCCAATTTGATTTTTTTGGAGAGACTTACCAAAATATTCAAATTTTTATTATTTTTTTTTTTTTTTTTTTTTTTTTTGCTTTCTTCCTCCGTCAATCGCCAACCAACACAATGATTGACAACCTGCCATAGGGTAGGGACAAGCCCCTCAAAGTTGATGTGGATCAAGCTCGCCAGATTCTAGCACGCCAGGCCAAGCCAACCTTGGGCAAGACTCCACCTCACTAAATTGGCGAGCTCGGGCCTTGCCGTCTTTGGGCGAGTTGATCCCTCACCGTGGCTAGCCAAAGTAGGAGGAAAAAGAAAAATAATAAATAATAAATAATTCGAATTTTTAATAAAAGAAAAGAAAAAGAAAGATGAGTGAAAATGATTGGATTAGAAAAGAAAGAGTAAGAAAGAGGAAATCATTTTCCTCACTTTTGAATATGTTTTTCCCAATGATGCAAAAATATTTTTTTGATTAATTTATTTTCTTTGAACCAAACATCGGAATATCGGGAAATTTTTTTCCTAAAAGTTGTTTTATAGGGAAACAAATAGAGCCTAAGATTTCACAAACCCCCTTGATTGAATTACGGAGTGAATGTAATGAAATTCTTGGTCTCGGACTATGTAGTTTATAGTGAAAATAGTGCTAATATCACAAACAAAAGTTCAAGATGGAGCCGACACAAGGCAAACTAGAGGGGCCAAATGAGCAACCAAAGTCTATAATCTCACCCCTCCATTCGTTCCATCGCACAGAGTTGTTTACTGTTGTTACAACTTGTGAAAACAGAAATGCATCCTCTGTCTATAAACGTAGGGAAAAACTTAGTGCGGTTTTTTGTTACTTACAAATTAAACATCCATTTCGGTTGAAGGTAAAGAGACCCAAATTCTGCTTTTTAGACTGCATGATCCATTCATACATATTTGTCGTACCTTGCCCATTCAGATCTTAGCGATTTATTGTTGACACCTGAAATTTTGCAGATAAGTTTCCATCTTTGTAAAACCAAGAAAAATAATAATAAACGAGAGAATCCAATTTGGACATTTATATAAGGATCTAAACCCATAGTCTAAATCGCTCACTTTGGCCCGGTCTACCAACCCAGCCTCTAGCCAAGCCCATCAGGAATTTGGCCGGCCCATCATCCTAGCCCATGAAACCCAAATTTAAAGTCGGATTAAGCAACTTCTGCACAGGCCCAGATTTACAATTTTAAGTTGGAGCCCATAAAACCCGGGAGAGTTTGGCCCATAAAGCGCGCACGTGCAGGGACTGAGAAAAGGGAACGGATTCTGGCAAGGGACACGTAACAAAGGACCACATTACACCAGATAGCACTTCACGGACTGACAAAATTTCCTTCTCTCTACTTACAATTCCAGAGAATTCGTAGTCCATTCTTGTTCTCCGGACATCGCTCGCAGTTGCCGTGGTTGATGGTCACTTCAATCTATCTCCACCGCCGAAGAGGTGGTTGAGAATCACCTATATGAAAATTGATAGAATAATTGTATATTAAACCGCATCTTCATCTAAAAACTTAAGTTTTTAAAACAGCGATTTTACAAAATCTTGAAATTAATCGTGGTGTGTTCTTTCAAGTGTTCTTCTTCTTCTTTTTTTTAATGTTCGTAGGATCCAGTTTAGATACATTTGAATCCTTTCTGCTGTTCTACTTGATTTCGCCGAGGATAATGTTCTGCCTACGGAAGTTGAACAGGAATGAAAGTGAGAACGATGGAGGCTTGAAGAAGTGAGAGTTTTGTGATTCTGCGATTGAGTAATAGTTTATGCATGTTTGCAAAACAAAAGAAAAGAAGTGGAACGGTAGCATTCATGACGAAGAAGAAGAACTCGTGCCTTGTGGTGTGACGGCGTTGGACTAAGAAAGAAACGAAAGGAAATAAAAAAAAAAAAGTAAAATTAATAAATTAAACATAATAAATAAAAAAACGAAAAATAAAATGCGGAATAAAAATGATTGGAAAGTGTGAGTCCTAGCTAGACAGTTGCAGCTTGGAAATATTTTTAATTGAATTTCATTTTATTCGAATTCATCTAGTTTAAGAGTAATTATATTTGGATTTCGAAATAATTTGATTTTTTAGCTTTTATTTTCTTTTAGATGAAATGGATAAGCAGACAAGAAAAACATTAACAAAGAAAAGGATAAAAAAAAAAATCTCATTTGATTCATATTAGAATTACTTTTATGGGTCATTTTATTGATTTCCGTCTTTAATATCGTTAGTGTAATTCTCTTTAGTTGAAATTAGACATTGACTTTGATTTTGAAAATTAGCTCACGGTGGTCATGCCTGGCTCAATAATAAGGCAATAAATATACTTTACTCCATTCGTACCGGATTATTTTACTCAACTCTACTTTTTGTTGTCAATTTTTATACCGCATTTGAGTATCGTGAGGTATTAGCTCATGGGAATCATGTCTAGGGACTTAATAACAAGACCTTTTTTTTTTTTCTAACTCATATTGGATTAATGTCACAAAAAACCCCAAACTAGTATATCTATAATAAATTTATCTAAAACAAATTTTTTGAAAAATAGCCTAGTTAAATAAATGCACGAGGCAAATAAATAGCTAATATTTTCTTCTTGTTAGGAGCAAGAAGTACGTTAAAGAATGGCCCAACCTTTTGGCCATGATGTTTGTGGACTCGATAAGTAAGATTAAAGACCACGAATTAGACTCCTCCGCTAACTTATTTGTCCATCAATCAAGAAAAGCACCATAAATTCCTAATGAGACCTTTCGTGGGGTGGGGTTTGTACGGGATGATATTTACACCAGGCCGATTCCCACGACACCAGAGAATGGAAAAGACCTCAGGCGACGGAAATGCCCGTCGCTAAAGTGTAAAATCTCGTTCCCGTCTCTCGCTAGGGACGGAAAAGGGGCTGAATGGAACCGCTCCAGAGCATGAGCAAGTTTTTTTTGTCATTTAAATAGTAATAAGAGCATCTTTATCTTATAGTTACCGTATCAATTGAAGTAGTGCAAGAATTCATGATCTATTGTTCACTCTCAAAATGTTTAAATTGTGCCAAGAATTCATGTTTTAGAATGAATAACGAGAAATATTTTGAAAATGTTTGGAGATAGAGAAATGACCCATCCACTTATTTTGATGTGTATATGTCTACACAATGAGTGAAGAATTTTTTTGTTGTCTGTGAGATCTTGTCTTGAATGGTCCCAGTAACATGGGATATACATGGTGCAACGTTGTACCGAGCAAATTTTTCTCAAAGGTTAATTTCTTCACTTGGAAATAACGAAACGTCAGTAGAGTCAAGAAGAAGACGAATTGCTTCACCTTTTATGCTTAGTTAAGACAAAACTTTGTGTAATTGCACGATAAAATGGGGTACCGCATACACAATAGCAAACAGTTTGCTCTGTTTTTACTTTAACTAGGCAATATGAACAGAACGACCAAGCCCAAGGAAAAGTAGATGCGTCATTGAATGATTGAGTGCGGGTTATGTTAGATGATGTTCGGCAAGAACTAAAAATTTGCTCTGCTGTGCAACGACATAATATTCTTATGAGTAGAAATTATCTTCAACTGGTCTCCTTGAGCACATAATTTATCTCGATGTGAAGTTAAGACTGATAGAACAAGAAGAAATGCATGACTGGCTATTTTACTCCTAGAATTGCGTTCAAATGATTCAAAATGTCAAGTTTTGTTCCTTTGGTCACAGCAATGCAAGCTTGGTTGTGCCTTTGTCGACATGCCAGGATTTCATTAGTTTCCTATAACAAATGGACTTCTATAATATTTGCAAAATACAACCAATCGTACTTTGAAATTAAGATCTTTTCCTAGATATCAATGGTGCCCACAACAGTATATTTTTGTCTCTGGTTTCTATCCGTTTTGTCATAAACAAACCAAGCAGTAGAAAAATAGTAGACAGCAATGTTAGGCTAATGCACAATCCAAACGACTATAATTGTGTGGGAGTAACAATCTGCACAAGACAATGGCCAATTCCACCTCTACCTCCCCTCAATAAGGGAGACTGATCAAAATTCTAAACAATGTTAATTTCTCTTAATGGATTACACAATAGAAATTACATTCATCATAAGTGACCAAAGAAAATGTTCACCAATCGTAATTCTAAATGAAAATAGCACTAATATCACAAACAAAATGGACCCACATAGTGCAATCATCGAAAGGGGTTAGATGGGCACCCAAAGTCTTCAATTTCGACCCTAAAATCACACCATTTCATAGACTTTTTTGCCACTATCCTTTCATAGACTTTTTTGCTACCGTCCTAACGGGTAACCAAAGTCTTCAATTTCGACCCTCAAATCACACCATTTCGTAGACTCTTTTGTCATTGTCCTAATGAGTAATCAAAGTCTTCAATTTCGACTCTCAAATTGCAGCATTTCATACTCTTTTGTCAATATCTTAATGAGTAACCAAATCTTCAATTTCGACCCTCAAATCGTACCATTTCATAGACTTTTTTACCGCTGTCCTAACAAGCAACCAAAGTCTGCAATTTTCACTCTCCAATTGTACTGTTTCATGGACTTTTTTTGCCGCTGTCGCATCCAGTTGTTATATGACCCATTGGTTTGCCAACTGCCAAGGCAAATAAAGATCTATGGGCTGAATTTTCAGTCAATCATTTGTCAATTCGGCCCCGAAGGTTTTTATTATGTTCCCTAGTAGCTACACATTAGGCCGATTCCCACCACCACCAGAAAATGGAAAAGACCTCAGGCGACAGAAATGCCCATCGCTAAAGCGTAAAATCTCGTTCCCGTCTCTCGCTAGGGAGGGAAAAGGGCCTGAATGGAACTGCCCCAGAGCACGAGCAAGTTTTTTTGTCATTTAAATAGTAATAAGAGCATCTTTATCTTATAGTTACTGTATCAATCGAAATAGTGCAAGAATTCATGATCTATTATTCACTCTCAAAATGTTTAAATTGCTCCAAGAATTCACGTATTAGAATATATGACGAGAAATATTTTGAAAAGGTTTGGAGATAGAGAAAAGACCCATCCACTTATTTTGATGTGTATATGTCTATACAATGAGTGAAAAAAAAAATTGTTGTTTTTGAGATCTTGTCTTGAATGGTCCCAGTAATATGGGATATGCATGGTGCAATGTTGTACCGAGCAATTTTTTCTTAAAAATTAATTTCTTCACTCGGAAATAATGTCGGTAGAGTCAAGAACAAGATGAATTGCTGCACCTTTTATGCTTAGTTAAGACAGAACTTTGTGTAATTGCACGATAAAATGGGGTACCGCATACGCAATAGCAAACAGTTTGCTGTGTTTTTACTTAACTAGGCAATATGAACAGAACGACCAAGCCCAAGGAGAAGTAGATGCGTTGTTGAACGATTGAGTGCGGGTTATGTTAGATGATGTGCGGCAAGTGCTAAAAATTGGCTCTGCCGTGCGACAACAAATCTTCTTATGAGTAAAAATTATCTTCAACTGGTCTCCTTGAGCACATAATTTATCTCGACATGAAGTTAAGACTGATGGAACAAGAAGAAATGCATGACTGGCTATTTTACTCCTAGAATTGCGTTCAAATGATTCAAAACGTCAAGTTTTGTTCCTTTGGTCACAGCAATGCAAGCTTGGTTGTGCCTTTGTCGACATGCCGGGATTTCATTAATTTCCTATAACAAACGGAATTCTATAATATTTGCAAAATACAACCAATCGTACTTTGAAATTAAGTTATTTTCCTAGATACCGATGGTGCCGACAACTGTATATTTTTGTCTCTAATTTCTATCCATTTTGGCATAAACAAACCAAGCGGTAGGAAAATAGGAGACATCAATGTTAGGCTAATGCACAATCCAAACAACTATAATTATGTGGGAGTAAGAGTAACAATCAGCACAAAACAAGGGCCAATTCCACCTCTATCTCCCTCTCAATAAGGGAGACTGATCAAAATTCTAAACACTCTTAATTTCTCTGAATGCATTACACAAAAGAAGTTATATTCGTCATAAGTGACCAAAGAAAATGTTCACCAATCGTAATTCTAAATGAAAATAGCACTAATATCACAAACAAAAATGACCCACATAGCGCAATCGTCAGGTGAACGAAAGGGTTCAAATGGGCTCCCAAAGTCTTCAATTTCGACCCTAAAATCACACCATTTCATAGACTTTTTTGTCACTATCCTTTCATAGACTTTTTTGCTACAATCCTAGCAAGTAACCAAAATCTTCAATTTTGACCCTCAATTCACACTATTTCATAGACTCTTTTCCCATTGTCCTTTCATAGACTCTTTTGCCATTGCCCTAACGAGTAATCAAAGTTTTCAATTTCGACCCTCAAATTGCACCATTTCACACCATTTAATTGACTTTTTTGCCATTGTCCTTTCATAGACTTTTTTGCTAGACTCCTAACAAGTAAACCAAAATCTTCAATTCACACTATTTCATAGACTCTTTTCCCATTGTCCTTTCATAGATTCTTTTGCCATTGTCCTAACGAGTAACCAAAGTCTTCAATTTCAACCCTTGCCATTTCATAGACTCTTTTACCATTATCCTAACAAGCAACCAAAGTCTTCAATTTTGGCTCTCAAATCGTACCATTTCATATGGACTTTTTTAGCCGGCTGTCGCATCCATTTGTTACATGACCCGTTGGTCTGCCAATTGCCAGGCATATAAAGATCTATGGGCTGAATTTTCTGTCAATCAATCATCTGTCAATTCGCCCTGTAGCTACACATTATGGCATAGCACAAAGTCATGCTATCATGCACCTAGAGATTCATCAGCATTGCCCAAATTTTGCATTTTATCACCAAAATATGCATAAGAATAGAAGAATTGATAGGATTTGATTATAGAAATATATGTAAATATATTATTTCTTGCATAGCGGTTAGAGAATTGTTAATGAAATAAGCATAAAAAATAGATGTTAGGATAAGAGCTTTTATAAAGTGACCTAAAATTAAATTGTTACCCAAAACTCACATGAGAGCGCCATGTGGTACGTGGCTTTTGTGTATCGTTCTTTTATATATATATAGTTACATAGATGGAAAAATTGTCCAAAATCCTAAACCTATTGTATTTGTTAATTTAATCCTAAACTTTTCAATTTAACTAATTTAGTCATAAATCTTTTCATATTTTGCCAATTGAGTCATCCAGTCAATTCTGATCAAAAATTGCTAACGTGGACATTAGACGTTCCAGTGACTTGACCAAAGACCTCAAGTAAATAATTTTAAATAATATTTTAATATTTTCGATTTTTTTTATTTCTTTTCTTTTTATTTTCTTCCTTTTTGCCTCTAGTTGATCATCAAGCTTGGACGATCGGCTAGAAGAACCGGTGAGGTTGACCTCACCGACCTCAAGCGAGCCTCGCCCACATATGGCAAGGCTCGACTTGGCCATTCACATCCATTTTCTCCTTTCGTTGACTAGTCAAGCTTTCTCATTTTTTCTTTTGTTGTCATCATGTTTGACTTTTTAACCAATCCAATAATCAAATATGCTCAAATGTTAGACAATCTCCTTTATTCTACATAACATAGATCATATTCCTTCATTGATAAACGTGTTTTGATATGTGTCTGTTCTCTTCCTTGCTATTAGCGTTGATGATTTTTACATTATGTTATATGGGGTTGTTATTCATGGAATGTGAGAAATGCCAAGTAAAAGTATTTGTCCATTCGGACACAAAAGATGTTGCCTTAAACATTAAGCTTAAAATTTTGATAAAATAGATGGGAAATAGAAATTTTTTTTGAGATTCATATGATAGAAAATAAGTAACACTGTTCAAAACACTATGAACCGTCTTAATTTCCCGTAGACATTACACAACGTAAATCACATTCCTCATCAGTGACCCAAGGACACACACATTCATATCACAAGGCACCAAGCACCACCTATAAAATGTGCTTCACTCTCTCATACTCGTTGTGTTTTTATGTTTGTGATAATTACTTGTAGTATTATAAAATGAGCATCATTGATAGTGATAAGTAATTATCGTATAATAAACCTTGATGTAGGACTTTACTCTCACTTTAATAATAAGATTTTTCATGTAATATAACTTAAATTGAGAAAAAGGGATATGAGAATAAAATAACATTTAACTTGCCTTGGATCTTTGATATATACATGGTCGACTAGTTTCAAATGTTAATTACCACAATAATATGCGTGAATCTTTTTTTTTTTTTTTTTGGCATCGATTAAATCACCAAAATATGTATAAGAATTAGAGATTTTCTAGCATTAGAGATTTTAAAGTCCATAAAAATTGAATTTATAGGCAAAATTCACATGTGAGAGTGCCTCGGTTGACCCAGTCTCCACGGATGAACGTCAATTATTTGCGTCTACTTTCTCCTTTTGTTGACTAGTCAAACTTTCTCATTTTTTCTTTTATTGTTACCATGTCTGACTTTTTAACCAGTCCAATGGTCAAATATAACCATTTCACATACGCTTTTGCTGCTTTCTCCACGATTGACCCAAGTCTTCCATGCAGCTACACGTTAAGGCACTGCACAACGTAATGCGCACGCACCTGAATATTCGTAGGTACTGCACATGTGTTTCATCACTTTAAAAGTCATTGGTTCGATGCATCCTAGCATAAGATGAGCCGTGTTCATCTGCTTCACTCTCTCGTACTCTGCTCATCAAAACAAAGGAGTCTTTGTTTCGAACAAAATGGCTTCCTCATCGTGCTTCTATATGTCCATACACTTTCTTTTCTTGTATTTGTCATCTCAGCCGATTGGCGCACACAATCTCTCTCGTTCTGCGAAACCTCTATGTCTCGAGGATGAAATGTCTGCACTGCTACAGTTTAAAGAGAGGTATGAAATCGCCAATGTTTCGGGTGGTCCTCTCGCTCGTCCCAAGACTCTATCCTGGAAAAATAGTCGGGATTGTTGCTCTTGGGATGGGATCGAGTGCGATGAGAACACAGGCCACGTAATTGTTCTCGATCTGGGAAGTAGTTTTCTCTATGGTTCTATCGACAACAACAGTACCATCTTCCAGCTTGCTCATCTTGAAAAGCTCAATCTCGGCGACAATGACTTCAACTACTCTCAAATACCGTCTCGAGTTGGAGATCTATCAAGATTGACTCATCTCAATCTCTCTGCTTCCGCTTTTTCTGGCCAAGTTCCATCAGAAATCTTCAAACTTACAAGGTTGGTGTACCTCAACCTGTATTGGAATGTGGATCCAGATCCTTTGTTGCGGATGAAAGCACCAGGCCTGAGAAGCCTAGCTCAAAATCTGACCAGCCTGGAAGAACTCCTCCTTGGTGACGTCGATATGTCGTCCCAAGTGCCCACCACTCTGGCGAATCTGTCTTCACTGAGAAGGCTGGACATGGATTCGTGCGACCTGCACGGTGTATTTCCGTCTGCCATTTTTCATTTACCGAAGCTGCGATATCTTAGTGTGCCTGGCAATGTACATCTCACGGGCAACTTGCCTATGTTCAACTCGAGCAGTCCTCTTGAAGAGCTGCAACTGTCTGGCACGAGCTTTTCTGGGGAGATACACGCTTCAATTGGAATCCTTCCATCCTTCAGCTATCTCGACGTAAGTTATTGCAGATTCTCAGGATCCATCCTGGCTTCACTTGCTAATCTTAGCAACCTCAAAGACCTGGATGTCTCAGGGAACCCATTCACTGCCCAGTCCATTTCCTCTATTTCTTGGGTTTGGACGAAGAAGAAGTTCACATCTTTGATACTCGGAAGCATCAATCTATATGGTGAGATTCCACCCTCAATAGGAAACTTGTCTCAGCTTGATAGTTTATGGTTAGAGGGCAACCAATTAAGCGGTGCCATCCCATCTCAGCTCATGAACCTCACTCGACTGACTTCTTTAGACCTCGAAGGCAATCGACTATCGGGTTCTATACCGTATTGGCTTATGAACATGACTCAACTGGTTTCCCTTGACCTTTCTGTCAATAAATTCCACGGTGAGATACCTTCATCAATCTCTCAACTTCAAAATCTTGAGGAACTCCGCCTTTACGAAAACAACTTCAGCGGTACTATTGAGCTAGACAACTTTCACAAGTTCAAACATTTGGGAGCGCTGCAAGTATCATCTAACAGGCTGTCAGGCTGCATGAGTAGCGCAAATCTTATTATTCCTCAGCTTTTTACCCTAGGATTGGCTTCATGCAATTTGAGTGAGTTTCCGGCATTCTTACAAAACCAAGAGTATATTGAGTGGTTGGACTTGTCCGATAACAACATTACGGGAGAAGTGCCCTTTTGGGTGTGGGACGGAAGATTTAAATACATGCAGCACCTGAATCTCTCCCATAACTTCTTAACTGGTCTTGATCGATATTACCCGATGCACACTTTAGATACGTACGCGATAGACCTCTCTCATAACATGTTGAAAGGACCACCCCCTGAAGCACCGTCATCGACAGTGACCTATATAGTATCCAACAACAGCCTGACGGGAGCGTTGCCAGCATGGATATGCAATTTAAGTTCAGCAATCACACTAGACTTGTCTTTTAACAATTTGACTGGTGTGCTTCCCATTTGTTTGGGCAATATCAGCAAATCACTCGTGGTATTGAACCTAAAAGGCAACAATTTCCAAGGAAGCATTCCAGAGTTCTTGATGAGGGGGACACAATTGACGATGATTGATTTGAGTGACAACCAATTGCATGGCAAATTACCGAGATCCTTGGCTGATTGCGAAAAGCTCAAGTTCATCAATTTTGCAAACAATCTTATCATGGACACCTTCCCATCATGGTTGGGATCACTACCGGAGCTTCATATCCTTATTTTGCGATCCAATAAATTCCATGGTGTCATAGAAAGGCCTAAATCTAGTCATGCATTCATTAAGGTACGGATACTCGACCTCTCTTCTAATGCATTCATCGGTAAGTTGCCTGTGGAATTCTCTTGGTCTTGGAATGCCATGAAATCCGAGATGCGGGACTTTACATACATGAGCAATAATCTATCTCCGCCAGAATTCGTTGGGTTATCCTACTATGGCTATTATGAATTTTCCATGATAGTGATTTACAAAGGGCTTAAACTGTATTACCCAAAGATACTAGAAGCCTTCACGATCATTGACCTCTCCAGCAATTTGTTCAAAGGAGAGATCCCCAATGCCATAGGTGATCTCAGAGGATTGCAAGGGCTGAACCTTTCCAACAATCTCCTCACTGGTCACATCCCATCGTCGTTAGGGAATCTCACAGCACTTGAGTCATTGGACCTTTCTCAAAACAAACTCACTGGACAAATCCCCCAGAAGCTAATAGAACTTGGGTTCCTTTCTTTCTTGAATGTCTCTTACAACAATCTGACCGGGTCCGTGCCTAGAGGGAAACAGTTCGATACATTTTCAGACGATTCTTTTGAAGGAAACTCAAGACTGTGTGGGGAATTCATATCCACAAAATGTCGAGATTCAGCGGATAAGTCAGGACAACCTTCAACCTACCAAGAAGAAGACTTGGGATCACCAATTGAACTCAATTGGAAGATTGTCCTTATGGGGTATGGGAGCGGCTTAGTGATTGGAGTGGTCATCGGAAATGCATTCATCTCTTGGAAACATGATTGGTTTGAAGGAAACGCCAAGAGAAGGCGACGACCTAGTCGGAGGCAGCCTAGGAGAGGTAGGAACTCTTGGTCAGGCAAGCTTTTCAATTTATGCAGATATTAGAACTTCCTTAAAAACTGAGTTGGGTATATCCTTTATTTTCTTAAATGTACTTGCTTCGTATTATCTTTATAGTTATTTATGTCAAACTTCATTTTCTTCAGCTAATCTCTCATCACATCTATTTATAAAGCCATTGTCAACTTGTAAACCTAGCTCATGTGCGTCTTTTCCTATCAATGTTCTGGCAAGAGTACTACAATCGAACACTATCAGAATTGCCACAAGGATTTTTTTTTTTTTTTTTCTCGGGGTTCACATCACTTGCTGAAACCTGTTTACAGGTTCTAGTAAAACAATCAAGGGTACACTGTTCTCATAACTTTATGCAAACTAGACTCTTATCCACACCTCGATCATTTGCTTTAGTTGTTTGTCACCTCACAAATTATACAAACAACAGTTGTATTGACATTTGAAACAAAATCCGCATTTGGAGATTGATTGGACAAGAACCATGACAAATGATTCTCGTGAAAAATATACATATCACATTTGCTTTTCGGATGTTCTTTTATGTTTGTGCGGTAAAAAATCGAATTCTCTCTCTTAAAGCAGCATATCATGTTGAGAACCAACATGGCGCAGGAGAATTTCCTAAAGTTCTTACCATGCTTGCTAATCATGCACTTGGTAAATGTCATTTGATTTATCTATTTAAACTTTTCTTTTTTTTTTCAAAGAATGATCATTTGATATGTTGAACTATTGTTGACACCTGAATTTTTGCCGAAAAGTCAAGTTTCAGTCTTTGTAAAACCAAGAAAAATAATAATAAATCAACAAACGAAAGAGTCCAATTCGGCCGTTTATGCGAGGACCTAAACCCATTTGCCTGAGCCCATCTATTAAGTCTAAGTCGCTCACTTCAGCCCGGTCCACTAACCCAGACCACTAGCCAAGCCCATCAGGAATTTAGCTACCCATCAGCCTAGCCCATGAAGCCCAAATTTAAAGTCGCATTAAGCAACTTCTGCACAGGCCCAGATTTGCAAGTTTAAGTCGGAGCCCACAAAGCCCGTGAGAGTTTGGCCCATAAAGCGCGCGCGTACAGGAACTGGGAAGAGAGAATGAATTCTGGCAAGGGGACGTTGGCAAAAGAACCGGCTCTCCCTCCAGCTTCCTCTCTCATCCAACTGACTTTGGTGATTCCTTCTCTCTAGAATCCAATTCCAGAGAATTCGCACTCGATTCTTCTTCTCTGGACATTGCTCGCAGTTTCCGCCTTCGATGGTCGCTTCAATCCATCTCCACTGCCATGAGAAAAAGGCTCTGTTCGTCTTGTTCTCAGTCATTGTCGCTGAAGAGCTTGAGCCGCGGTTCGCCATTTACTCTTTCGCTGATTCCCGCCTTCAAATTTTGCTTCTGTGACTGTTTTTCTCTGGTTCAATCGATAATTATTGCAGGTAAACATCCTTACTTAACGAACCATATCTGCTCTGTTTATGCTTAAAAACAGAGGCCGCGAATCCTACATACTGCTTGCGTATAGATCTTATGTAGCCGAGCTTCCGCAAGCGATTTGAACTCATCGTGTTTTGGTGATGATATGGAGACAAATTCTTGGCATGTTCCTGCGTTTAGATCATTAGATTAAATTGTCTACCATGTGTTCGACAATTTTTTAGTGAAACCTGCGTGTGAAATTGATTAAAATCCTTGCGTATTGATGTTTGGTTGATTCTTACGTGTTCAGACTGAGACGTCTGTGTTTGATCCTCTCATTGCACCATTGAATTTACCTGCTGTGTTGCTCCGCCCGAGACGTTGCCTGCTCTGTCTTCGCTTATTTTCAACCTCCGCTTCAGTCCATTTCGTTAGTCTTATTGTCAAACGTGAACATATGCCGATTGAAATTTAGAGGTGGCTAGGAATCACCTATATGAAAATTGATAGAATAATTAAATATTAAACATCGCCTTCGTCTAAAAGTTTAACGTTTAGAACAATGGTCTCACAAAATTTCAAAAAAATAAAAATTGATTGGCTAGGAAGTTGAACGGGAATGAAAGAGGGAATGATGGAGGCTTGAAGAAGTGGAGAGTTTTGTGATTCTGCAATTGAGTAATGGTTTCTGAATGTTTGCAAAACAAAAGAAAAGAAGTGGAACGGTAGCAGATTCATGACGAAGAAGAAAAACTCGTGCTTTGTGGCGTGATGGCATTGAACTAAGCAAGAAACGAAAGGAAATAAAATAGCATATTAAAATTAATAATTAAAAACGAAAAATAAAATGCGGAATGAAAACGATTGGAAATTGTGATTCCTGGCGAGACGGTTGCATCTTAGAAATAGTTTTAGCTGAATGTCATTTGATTCAAATTCATCTAGTTTATGTTTAAGAGTCATTATCTTCAGATTTCGAAACAATTTGAATTTTTAGCTCATATTTTCTTTTAGATGAACAGACAAAAAAAAACAACAAAGAAAAGAATAGAAAGAAAAATCTCATTTAGCGGTCATTTTGTCGATTTTCGTCTTTAATATTGTCAGTGTAATTCTCTTTAGTTGAAATTAGACTTTTACTTTGATTTTGAAAATTAGCTCACAGTGGTCACGCCCGGATCAATAATAAGGTAATATATATTCTTTACCCGACTCATATCAAGTTATTTTACCGCACTTCACCTTTTTTGTCAATTCTTTTACCGCATTTGAGTAAAGTGGGGTATTAGCTCATGGTGATTGCGTTTAGGGACTTAATAACAAGGTCATGTAATTTTTTTGTCAGACTAATATTAGATTGGGTTAATACCACGAAGATTCCAAAATCAGTACATTTGTAACACATTTATTCGAAATTAATTTTTTTTAAAATACCTTAGTTAAATAAATGCCTAGGCAAATAAACGGCTAATATTTTCGTTGTTTGAAGCTAGAAGTGTGTTAAAGAATGGCCCACCTTTTGGCAATGATTTTTATGGACTCGATGAGTAAGATTAAAGACGACGAAGTAAAACTACTCCGCTAACTTATTTGTCCATCAATTAAGAAAAGCACCATAAATCCCTAATGAGACCTGCGGGGGAAAATGACATTCCATCAGGCCGATTCCCACCACCACCGGAAAATGAAAAAGACCTCAGGCGACGGAAATGCCCGTCTCTAAAGTGTGAAATCTCGTTATCGTCTCTCGCTAGGGAGGGGAAAGGGACTAAATGGAACCGCTCCGGAGCATGAGCATGCTTTTTTGTCATATAAATTGTAAAAAGAGCATCTTTATCTTATAGTTACTATATCCATCGAAATAGTGCAAAGATTCATGATCTATTATTCACTCTCAAAGCGTTTTAATTGCACCAAGAATTTACGTTTTAAAATGAATAATGAAAAAAAAATTGAAAAGGTTTGGACATAGAGAAATGACCCATCCAGTCATTTCAATGTGTATATTTCTACACAATGAGTGAAGAATTTTTTTGTTATTTGTGAGATCTTGTCTTGAATGGTCCCAGTAACAGGGGATATGCATGGTGCAACGTTGTACCGTGCAATCTTTTCTTAAAAGTTAATTTCTTCAATCGAAAATAACGGAATGTGTAAAGTCAAAAAGAAGTCGAATTGCTTCACCTTTTATGCTTGGTTAAGACAGAACTTTGCGTGAGTGCATGATAAAATGGGGTGCCGAATGCGCAATAGCAAACAGTTTGCTCTGTTTTTACTTAACTAGGCAATATGAACAGAACGACCAAGCCTAAGGAAAAGTAGATGCATCATTGAATTGCCTATGGATGATTGAGTGCCGGTTATGACAAATGATGTGCGGCAAGTACTAAAAATTTTCTCTGGCGTGCAACGATATAATATTCTTATGAGTAGAAATTATCTTCAACGGGTCTCCTTGAGCACATAATTTATCTCGACACAAAGTTGAGACCGATAGAACAAGAAGAAATGCATGACTGGCTATTTATTCCTTAAATTGCGTTCAAATGATTCAAAACATCTCAATTTTTGTTCCTTTGGTCACAGCAATGAAAGCTTGGTTGTGCCTTTGTCGACATGTTGGGACTTCATTAGTTTCCTGTAACAAACGGACTTCCGTAATATTGCAAAATACAACCAATTGTACTTTGAAATTAAGTTATTTTCCTAGATATCGATGGTGCCAACGACTATATACTTTTGTCTGTGGTTTCTATCCGTTTCAGCATAAACAAACCCAGCAGTAGGAAAATAGTACGCAACAATGTTAGGCTAATGCACAATCCAGACGATTGTGATTGTCTAGGAGCAACAATCTGCACAAGACAAGGGCCAATTCCAATCGCTATCTCCCTCTCAATAAGGGAGACTTCTCAAAATTCTAAACAATCTTAATTTCTCTTAATGCATTACACAACAGAAATTACATTCATTATAAGTGACCAAGGAAAATGTTCACTGATCGTAATTCTAAGTGAAAACATCATTAATATGACAAACAAAAAGGTTCCACACAACACAACCGTCGAGTGAACGAAAGGTGCCAGATGGGCAACCAAAGTCTTCAATTTTGACCCTTAAATCGTACCATTTGCCACTGTCCTATCAAGCAACCAAAGTCTTCAATTTCGACCCTCAAATCATACCATATGCCACTGTCCACTTTCCTAATGAGCAACTAAAATCTTCAATTTCGACCCTCGAATCATACAATTTGCCACTATCCACTGTCCTTACAAGCAACCAAAGTCTTCAATTTTGACCCTCAAATCATATCATTTGCCACTATCCATTGTCCTAACTGTCCTAACAAGCAACCAAAGTCTTCTATTTCGATCCTCAAACCGTACCATTTGCCACTATTCACTATCCTAAAGAGCAATCAAAGTCTTCAATTTCGACCCTCAAATCATACCATTTACCACTGTCCACTGTCCTAACAAGCAACCAAAGTCTTCAATTTTGACTCTCAAATCATACCATTTACCACTGTCCATTGTCCTAACGAACAACCAAAGTCTTCAATTTTGACTCTCAAACCGTACCATTTCATAGACTTTTTTGCCATTGCCTTAATGAGCAACCAAAGTCTTCAATTTTGACCCTTGAATCGTTCCATTTCATGGACTTTTTTACCATTTCTTAAAAGTTGATTTTTATGTTATATATATAAGGCCATTAATAACTTGTAAAACAAGCTTATGTGCACCTTTTCTCTTTATATCGATGTCCAAGCAAAAGTACTCCTAATGAACACTTGATTCTAAGGGAGCGCATGGAAACAATTCTGTTCCTTTTTTGTTCCTGGGAACAGAAACAAAAAAAAGTGTTTACATTCGGAAACATTTTTGAACAAAAAGAACGCGTTTGGTAAGTGTAAAAAAAAACTGTTCTTGGAATAAAAAAGAATAGAAACATGTTTGGTAACTGCAGTCAATTTCTTCCTAGAATAAAAAAGAACAGAAACACGTTTGGTAACGACAAAAAAAAAATTCTGTTTTTTTTATATTATTTTTAATTTCAAAATTTTTTTTTAATAAAGTTTAAAATTGATATTGAATTGTCATTCTTATGAAATGCTCATTAATTTTATTTTGTTCATGGTTAGTGAAGACAAACATTTTTAGCATGATCATATGGCATATTTCGTAGAAAATTTTGTAATTAAAGTTTGTATCAAATTTTTTCAAATAAATTTTTTTTTTTTTTAGTTTTAAAGCATATAAACTTGATATTGATTTCTTTTACCAAAAAAACTTTATATTGATTTGAGCGACTAGCTTACACCCCTTCGCCTGAAGATCCTCGAACTTCTCCTGCGAAAAAAAGAAAAAGACAACAACAACAAAACAATTTAGACACCCCGATTCCTCGAAACGAAACCCGAACAGCCGTAGCGCCTGACCCCGATGCCCGAACTCACGTGATCGAGGGAGGAGATGACGTGGAAATTGGAGGGCCCGTTCCTGGAAGGGTCGCAGCAGAGGAAGACGTCGGCCCCGTTGAGCTTGAGCGTGTCGTGGAGGGTGTCGAACAGCTCGGGCGGCACCAAGTTCCTCGACATGAACACGCTCGCCCCCTGGAACGGCTTCGTCTTCATCATTTTCCTCTCCTCTTCTTCCCTTCCTTCTCCGGCGGCGAATTTCTTCAGCAGACAATCGGTCTCATCGCTAAAGATTCTGCGGAACCCAAATGCGCGCGCGCGAGAGAGAGCGACGATGGAAGCGCAGAACGAATCGGAACTTGGAAGAGGATGGAGGGTGGAGGAGGAGGAAAAGCGGCGAGGGAGACCTCTGCGGCTCCCCCTTCGGCGCGGCGGATCTGGGCGAGCAACGCTCGCTCGAGGCTCGAGCGAGCCGTCCCGGATCTGTCGCGCCGAAGGCCGAGCAATGCGGACCGGAGAAGGAGTGCCGAAGGGGGAGCAACGCCGATCGGAGGAGGAGCGCCGAACGGGGAGCAACGCCGATCGGAGGAGGAGCGCCAGAAACGTACTGAGTCGCCGGAGTGAGGAGTCGCCGGAGAGATTTGGCCGAGTGGGAGCCGCCGGAGAGATGAGAGAGACGCCGGAAAAGGAAGAACGAAGCTTCAGCCGACGAGAGGAGCGACGAGCACGCACGAAGGAAGAACGAAGCTTCAGCCTTTTGTTCCAATTTTGTTTTTTTGTTCTTTTGTTCTTTCCGAGAAGTGTTTCTTTCCGGAAGAAACAACTTTTTTATGTTTCTTTTTTCGGTTCCTATTTCATTCTAGAAACAAAAAAACAAAAAAGGAACAGAAACGCAACCAAACACGTTTCTGTTCCTTTTTTGTTCCCGGGAACACTTTCCGTACAGTCCGTACAGAAGTGTGCCGGAAACACTTTTTTGGAGTGTTTCCATGTGTCACGCCCCAATCCTCGGGCACGCACACATCCTTCTACTTGGTCGATTTTATAATGCGATATCCCAGGACAATGTATCGCCGACCCTTTCAATTATTATGCACATGCGGAAGCAGTTATAAATCCCCAGACAATAAAACAATGGGATAGAAAAGCAGGGCTATATTTTTCATATTGAAACTTATAACCAAACTTGTATACAAAACACAATACACTTCATAACTATTCATATCAAAAAGAAGATCTCAAAAAAAGATAAACTCTCAGCCCATCCAGGCCATACTCAAGGCCTCTCTCGGGATTATCTTCTTCTTCCAAAAATCATTCTCCTCAAGTTTCACCTCCGAGTTCTCCTTCTCAGACTCCTCCTCATCAGCTCCTCATCGGGGTCCTGAAATGTTTTTTCCCCAAATTGGGATGAGACTACGTCTCAGCGAGTTCTACCCCACTAAGCCCAATTAGTAAACCATTATACTACAGGCTGCCTAAACACGCATAGGTCAGAAAACGTACCTTAGCATCAGATCCCACCTGCAAGTCAGTACAATTCACAATAGGCCCTCAAGCAATCATATCACCGATCGAAGCATCGATCAAATCGACCTAGTCGATTATATACCAACAAGACCACTCACGGTCATTTCCATTCAATCAATCATTTCACAACAATCGGATCAATTCATTGGTCAATCGAACTAGTCGATTACATGTCAGACGGACCATTCTAGGTCAATACTCTCGGGCGTCAAGTTCGCCAAAGTGACATATTCACTAGACAATTGCGTGCATTCTTTAAGGCGCCGTTTTCGCCAGTGATATCCCAAATCACCGAACCACACATGCCTACAATGATCTGTCCAATAGACAATTGCGTGCGTTCTTTAAGGCGCCGTTTTCGCCAGTGCCATCCTTAGTCACCGAACCACGCATGCCTATAACCATGTACTCAATAGACAATTGTGTGCGTTCTTTAAGGCGCCGTTTTCGCCAGTGATATCCCAATCACCGAACCACACATGCCTACAATGATCTGTCCAATAGACAATTGCGTGCGTTCTTTAAGGCGCCGTTTTCGCCAGTGATATCCCAAATCACCGAACCACGCATGCCTATAACCATGTACTCAATAGACAATTGTGTGCGTTCTTTAAGGCGCCGTTTTCGCCAGTGATATCCCAATCACCGAACCACACATGCCTATAACAATGTATTTAATAGACAAGTGTATGCGTTCTTTAAGGCGCCGTTTTCGCCAGTGATGTCCTTAGTCACCGAACCATACATGTCTATAACAATACGAGTACTAGACCGATACGTGCGTTCTTTAAGGCGCCGTTTTCGCCAGTGACATCCCAGTCACCGAACCACGTAGGTCCACAATGATGTATGTACTAGACCGATACGTGCGTTCTTTAAGGCGCCGTTTTCGCCAGTGATGTCTCAATCACCGAACCACGTAGGTCCATACACTGTGTCTGATTGGTTCACTTCCAATTCTCTCATAATTCTATCCACTTTACAACTCAATCAAAGCATTATAAATGCTAAACAAACATACTCGGCCATCTACCAATCAATCATTCAATCTCAATCAATTCCAAATCAATTTAGGGTAAATCCTAAAATATCACAATTTATTTAATTCCATACAACGTGGAGCTCAAATAAATAAACGGACTGCGCCACGACGATCAGCACGAGATTTCGGTCGTCGGCCATCAAAGTCTTAATTTCCGAAAAATAATTAATTAATTAATTAATTTCGAAAATTAATTAATAAATATTAAAAATTCGATTTAGCACAAACTAAAACTCAATTAAACAAACAGACTTCACCACGGTCATCAGTATAATTTTCCGGTTCCAGGCCATCTCAGTTGAATTTTCGGAAAATAAATAATTATTTAATTTAATTTCGAAAAATAATATTTAAATGCCAAAAATCTTACTTAGGCCCGAATCGTCAAATTGAAGCCCGATTAGGCGTCGGAAAATTCCCGAGATGCTTCCAATAAATAGTAGACCACGTCTACTTGTTAATTGCACAATCAATTTATCTAAATCGCATCACAATTGGCTAATAAATGCTAATTACTTCTAATCTAACAACCTAAACATAATTAATTAAAAACTAAACCAACCTAAAGCATAATTAGCCAATTAATCCGGGATTAGTGAGATTACTCACCAAATCGCGCGCAAATCGGATCAATCCGACGGCGGCGACGCGAGGAACGATTCTTCCCAAAGCACGGCTCGGGTTTGGGGCCGGGAAACGGCCCAAAACGGCCCACGAACAGCTGGATACCCACTCCGTGGGTTTGCTGGTTCAGCTGCAAAACAGCAAGAAAGAGAGAGGGTTGGGGGCGGCAAGAGGTCGGGAGAGCGGGTGGTGGCTTGGCGAGGCCGAGCGGTGGCCCACGGTGGTCGGAGGTGACCGGATCGTGGCCGAACGGAGCTGGACAGAGGCTAAATGGCTGCTGGACGGAGCTGCTAGGCGGCGGGGACGCGAGGGACGAGCGGCGGGATGCGCGGCGTGCGCGGGCGGTGCGGACGGCAGCGATCGCTGGGCGTCCGGGTGGCGGTGCGAGCGGCGACGGGGAGCTGCGATCGCGCGGCTCCTGCTCGAGCTTCCTCCTCTGGTTCGCTTCTTCGGATGCGTGGGGAGGAAGAAGAAGAAAAAGAAAGAGAGAGAGAGAGAGAGAGAGAAAAGGAGAGATAACCTTTTGACTAGTCAAAGGTGAAAAAGAAAGAGAGAAGAAGAAACCAATTTGAAATTGGCAAGGGGTATTGGCGGTGGGGAGGGGATTCGCACGAGAGAAAAGAGGGATGGAGAGAGAAAAGAGAGAGAGAAAAGGAATAAAATAAAATAACACCACATGGTCTTATTCTTTTCTTTTCTTTTCTTTCTCTTTCCCTTTCTATTTTCTTTTGGTCTTCGATTTTCCTCCGATAATTTCTTTCTTGAAATTTCGGACTCGTCAATAAATCGATAAATTGACGATGATGAGAAATGTTCTATTTATCCAGGTCAAATTAAAACCCAAAATCTGGATGTCACACCATGCACACCCTAAATTGCCACAGAGATTCATCTTCACCCAGGGTTCACATCACGAGCTGATACCCGATTACAAATTCCAGTTAAATGATCAATAACAAGATTACGGTGCTCTCATGACTTAACCCATTTTAGTAGGCTCTAATCCGACCTTTGAGGTGACATTTAAGACACAATTCGCATACCAGAACTGTACCAAATGATTCCCATGGAAAAACATTTTGCCGGCATAATCTCCGCCTCTCCTCCTTGTTTATGGGGGTGATTTCCCATCTCTATCGTCATCTGCCGCTCCGCATAGCTTCGAGCTCCAAGCCTGCGACGCCATGATCACCTCGGATCGAGAGTTCTTCGAGGAAGTCGATGAGAAGCTCCCGGTTGAGCACAATTCCCTCCCCACCGCTCGCGTTAACAGAGCAGAAGCAGAGTCTGCAAGAACCCAACAAAACCCTCGCAACCGCAATCACAAGAGCAGCCATGGCTGATTTCTCCTACCTTTCCGACACCGACGACTCCCCGGTGAGTTGACTTCGCAGTGGAAGACCTCATTTCCCAGACGAAGGACCTCTTCGTCCTCGAGCCAAATCGCTGCCATCAACTGCTCCTCGGAGGACGCAATTGCCCCTCTGCCAAAGCGGAATCCGGACGAGAAATTGCGTTGGAAGTCCACCACATAGTACGATCCAGACTCTTCGCCGATGGATTATTCCGATTCATGGAGGAGGACGAGGTAATGTCGGATTTGGGGGCTGTCTCCGCTGAATGGCAGAAGAAAAGTTGCTGAAGAAGGCAAATGAAGGAACAGAGAAGATTGCGTGGATGGCGAATCAAATGGAGGGGTAGGCTGTAATTTACTCTTACTCGACTCTTTTCATTTGTTTGTGATGGATTTATGAGATGGGCTTAAGGCCCATCCGCTCAAGTTGGGCCCAAAAGGGCCCGGCCCACGGGAATAAGGCCCGTGGAGGGGGAAGGTATAAAAGGGAGGAGAGAGAGAGGGAAGACACCTCTTGGGAATATAACGTACGTACGCTTCCCTTCTCCCGCGCACTCTCTCTTCCAAAAGGAAAACGAACGCAAACGGCGACAGTTTCTTCCCTTTCAAGGCAAATTGACATCATCGGGCCAGAATTTCTTCCTCTTCTTCAGCGTTGGTGTTTAATCTGTGGCTAACAAGGTACGCTCGAATCCGTGGTGTGCTTTACGATCGGTGACACGTGTTATTCCCGGGCTTCGTCTTCCGCATTGATTTAGGGGTTCGATTCAGTGTCGAATCCGGTTTTCGGGGATCCGTTACTCCCAACATTGGTATCAGAGCCCTAGTTCACGTTTTCCCAATCAATTTGATGTTTTTTGATTGAATTTTCGCAAAGAAATTCTCGGCCGTACGGATCGGGGCAAAAATCCCGACACCCGAGCGTTGTTCGGCCATTTTTCTGAGTTTTCGTAAGTTGAAAACAAATTCTGAAGGCACTGGGTGAAAGGCGACGTCGAGACGAGTCCGGCGACATGTCGCCCGCCGCCAGGAGACGCCGCACGCGCCCACACGCGCGGCCGGAAGCCGCTGTGCGTGGGCGCGACGCACCCGGAAGTGCTGGCTTCGCCAGCGCGTGCGCCACACGCGCCGGTCGGCGAACCGGCACGTGCGCGCCGCCGGCGGCGAACTGGCACGCGCTGGTCCGCGGACCGACGCGTGCTGACGTCACGAGATGACGTCATCGTGACGTCATCCAACGGTCGGTAACCGCTCGGATGACATCACCGATGATGTCATCGACGACGACGTTTCGCCGGCGGTCACCGGCCGACGACCCGACCCGATCGGCGACCCGACCCGACCCGCGGACGCGAGCACGCGCGTGGCACGTGCCGCCGACGTCTGCGTGACGTCAGCCCCCGCACCTGCGAAGCACGTGCGGTCGGTCCGCGCGAGTGGTCCGACCGGTTCGACCTTCGCGACCGGTCCGACCGGTCCGACCGGCGTGCCCGTTGACCCGACCCGTTGACCGACCGTTGACCGTTGACTTTGACCGTTGACCGTTGACCCGAAAAAAAAAAAAATAAAAATAAAAATTATAAGTAATGCCTATGTGGGTTATAAGTAATCCATTTTTTTTTTCTGCATTTGTTGCATGAATTTTGAAAAATTATATATTTTCCCTTATGTTTATTATGGATTATAAGTGATCCAATTTTAGTTCTGCATTTGTTGTAGGAACTATAATGAATTATGCGCGAGATACCAAAGCCCTAGAAGAGACGAGGGAAATGCAAGACTTAAAAGGCTGATGTCAGATTTAGCTAATTATCGGTGGCATGACGGTGATTTAGTATCACATGTGATCAATGTCAATCTGATGATACAGGAAATCATCTGGAATGGTTATCTTATGCCGGATTTTGAGAATGTGCTGGCTTTGATAAACACTCTTCCACCTGAATGGCAAGCAGTGTTTGATCGGCTATGAGAGGTCAACGTGGTCCCGAATTATAGGAAACTAGTGGAAGCTTTTGTAAGAGAGTACTATAGGATTGAGTTAACCAAAACTTCAACCCTTAGATTGAGCGCTACATGGCGCCGAGTGAATGCGCCTTGGAGGCGACATGAAAGCTCTCCAAAAGTTTTTCCTTGGTTGGCAAATGTGCCTTCAGTTTTCTCAGATGCTTTGACTGATAGATTAGAAGGGACATTCCCTATTTATTTCTTTGATTAATTATGTAATGATTACTACCTAATTGTGTTAATTGAAAGCATTATTGTTTTTAATTGTATGTCAATTATCTGTTGCTTTCTATTATTGCTGGTTGCTGTGGGTAATTAGCTGTGGGTAGTTTTAGAAGTTTTTGTAGCTTCATATAATTGATTTTGCATATGATAATCATATTAATGATAGTTTTGAGTTAGGATTTTTGGAGGATGATTGGAAACATAGTGACCTTTTGATTCTGAAGCCTTACTTGAAATTATTCATTAATATGATGGGTCTATGCAAATAGGGATGCATAAATGATAGGCATTAATTATTCGTGCATGTATATCTGATATGTTCAGAATAATCATTCAGCAACTAAGAACGTGATTGCTGATATGAACGGTAACAATTGTGAAATATTGAATAAGAAGATTCAATATGTGCTGGAAAAGCAAGAAGCACTAGAAGCTCTTGACCATGTTATGGAAGATCTTAAGGATGCCATGCGCCACCTTGAGCTAGAAGAGGACCGCCTAACGGCATTTGAGTCGAAAACGGACATTTGCAATGCTGGTTCTAGCTCAGAAAGGGCTTTGTGCTCTAAGCGCAAACGTATTGATTCGTTCAATATGTGGGAATGCAAAGGATCAAGTCCTTATAACAAGAAATCAAAAGTTAACCAACACAAGAGAGGAAAACGTCTTCAAGTGAAGAAAATGTCAAGGGTGAGGTGTTACAATTGTGACAAGAAATGTCACTATGCTTGTAACTGATGTGAGTCAAAAAAGTCAACACCTCTTGTACATTTGAGAACTTTGCTTATGTGTCAAGTTCAATATTATTGGCTGAATCCAATCCTTTGTGGACTGTAGATTCAGAAGCGACAGACCATGGAGAGAAGGATAGAGGATCCTTCGTGGAATTTCGACGAGTACCAACTGGAACTGAGTGAATCCATATGGGAAACAACTCCAGAGCTGAAGTAAAGGGATTGGCACCTGCCGATTGAACATGAGTGGTGGACGCACCTTGATGTTTTATATGCTCCGGAGATTCGTCGAAATTTTGTGTCTGTTTTGGTGTTGGTTACACTTGGTTTTAGTGTGAACTTCCATAATAGAAGTGTAGATTTGTATTTGGATACAAACTACTATGGTTGTGATTATTTTCTGGATGGTTTTATTGTACTAGATGTTGACTATGGTGATGTCAATATGTTATTTTCTTGTTTCACGTCTTCTACCTAATATGATAATGATGTGAATATGGTGGCATGCTAGACTTGGTCATATGGGCCAACAACATATGAATAGACTAGCCAAAGAAGGCTTGTTGGGCATATATTGAAAAAGTCGATTTGTCCATAAGTGAGCATTGCCTAGTAGGGAAAATAACAATGAAACCATTTAGAAAAAGATAAAAGAGCTGAATTTCCTCTGCATTTAATCCATTTGGACGTCTGTGGTTCAATGAATGTGAGAGGAAGGCAATGGGCTGTTTATTTCATTACTTTTTTATAGATGATTATACTCGAGTCGGATATGTCTATTTGATTTCTCATGAATCTGAAGCATAAGTTGTTTCAGAAGGTTTAAAAACCTAGCAGAAAATCAATTAGACAAGAAAATAAAAGTATTTAGATCCGATCGAGGTCGAGAATATTTATCTGATGAGTTCAAAAAATTATGTGATGAAAAAGGAATAGAAAGATAGTTGTCTATTCCATATACTCCTCAACAAAATGGTGTTGTAGAGAGAATAAATAGAACCTTACTAGAATGGTTAGGTCCAAGATGATACATGCTAACTTACCTATCACTCTTTGGAGTGATGCGTTGTTAACTGCTGCCAATATACTTAACCGGATGCCTTCCAAATCAATTATTTCCACTTCATATGAGTTATGGACAGTTAGAAAACCGGACTTAAGTTTTCTTAAGCTATGGGGTTGTGCTGCCTATATTCATGAGTCCTCTCACAAGTTTGGGAAATAGGGTCCCAAAGGAAATAAGAGTATTTTCATGAGATACTGCGAACACTCGAAAGGGTATGTGTTCATAGGTGAGCGGGAAAGTGGGAGTATAACTGAATTTGAATCACGGGATGTCACATCCTTAGTGGATGAATTTCCTAAGAAGGGTGAAATAAGGGAAGATTGTTCCCTATTTGAAACCTTGGATCAAGATAATGATGTCAGTGGAGTTCGTCCAAGTGGGAGTAATATGAGATGTGATGAATTGAATTCAACTCATTCTCAATTACAACCACCGATGTGACAACATCATCATCACCTAATCCAAGTGGGAGCATGATGGAGAATGATGTGCTAAGTGTACAATCTCCCATACGGTGAACAAGTCGCCAAAGTATTCCCCGTCAATGTTTTGACATTGAAAGGGAAACTTTTATAGTTGCTCCACAAGATGAGGATGAGCCAAGAAATATTAATAAGGCTCTAAATTGCCCTAATAAGGAAAAATGGATTCATGCAATGAAAGAGGAAATTGAGTCGGTGAAGTCAAACCATGTTTGGGAATTGGTTGATTTTCCAAAAGGACGCTTGAGCTATTGGGAACAACTGGGTTCTCAAAATAAAGCGAAAGGCTGATGGCTCGATAGAAAGGCATAAGGCTCGCCTTGTGGCGAAGGGGTATAATCAACAGGAAGAAATTGATTATGAAGATATATTTTCTCCTGTAGTGAGATTTACCTCGATTCGCATTATTCGGCAATAATGGCAAGTATGGATCTTGAGTTACATGAAATGGATGTAAAGACTGCTTTTCTCAATGGAGAATTAGAGGAAGGAACATATATGGAACAACCTGCTGGTTTCATAGTGAAAGGCCAAGAAGAAAAGGTATGTCGACTTTGGGGGTCGATATATGGCCTTAAGCGATCGTCAAGATAATGATATATACGTTTTCATAATGCCATAATGGCATATGACTTTACAATGATAGATGATGATCATTGTGTATATATCAAAATATTCAATGATCAATTTGTGATCATATCATTATATGTTGATGATATACTGATTGCCAGAAGTAATATGGAGTTTGTCAATATTGTCAAAAAAAAATTGGTTGTCTTCCAATTTTGAGATAAAAGATATGGGTGAGGTTACATATATTCTTGGAGTTAAGATTTCAAGATTGTAAACCCATAGACACTCCTATTACAAAAGGTGAAGGATTGAGCCATAGACTGTGTCCAGGGACTCCACAAGAGAAGGAATAAAGGAAACATGTTCCTTATGCTAGTGCTGTTGAGAGCTTGATGTACACTATGATGTGTACAAGACCTGGCATATGTTTTGTAATTGGAATGGTGAGCAGATACCAATCCAATCCAGGTCCAGCACAATGGAAAGCCGTTAAGAGAATACTGAGGTATCCAAAGGGGATTGCTGATTATACGTTGAGTTATTAAGGAAAGGATCTGCGACTCTAAGGCTATCCGATTCGATTGGGGAGGAGATTTAAATGAAAGGAAATCTACCTCGGGTTTGTTTTCTTACCGAATAATGGCACCATATGTTGGAGCTGTAAGAAACAAATGTGTATAGCCTTGTCCACGATGGAAATTGAGTTCGTGGCATTATCGGCGGTAGTATAAGAAGATGTTTGGCTTTAGAGATTTTTGGATTGTTTAGGTGTTATTGGAAGTGCTTTGATTCATTGTTGGTTAACCTGTGATAGCCAAGCAGCAAAAGTGTACACCAAAGATCTAAAATATCATGGCAAGACCAAACATAAAGATACCAAGTATAATCTTGTCAAAGATATGGTTGCACGAAAAAAAAGTGAACTTATAGTACATATTTACGCATAGAGTGGTAGCAGATCCTATGACAAAGCCAATACTTAGAGATGTGTTTTTGTGGTCATATGAAATCTCTAGGGTTGCGTAGAAGCTGATGTACTGAATATTGTAATTTCCCTAAGTGTTCACAATTTGATGAATTTGTGTTTTCATCATTAATGCCTATGAAACTTTGTTTGATCTTTATGCATCTTAATGCTTAGTACATTACTTTAAGTTGAGAAGTATGTCGGACAGATATAAGATTAGCCCACTCACATGGGTAATCGCCTCTGTTTACTGTGTGATAAATAGAGATGAGACTGTTTTTAAGCTTATTATCTAGGTGATAATCGAGAGCTCAAGCTTAAAACACGTATGTCGCCTTAACTGAGTGTTAAGATGAGGACATAATACTTATTATGTCCGAAAGTAAAATACCCCACATATTTTACCTTATCTGTCTAAGATACCAGATGTGAGTTCTGATGAATTTTGTGAATGAGTAGATACGTGAACTCAAGTTAGATATTGGGTATGTCTGAACTATCATCTGTACGGTATTGAAGGTGTAGACATACGCTCCATGGGAAAGGAGTTAATACCATAATACGTATTTCATACTACGTATGCATGAGACGACCAATAAGAGTGGCAAAAGTTTAATCTCAACTTTTATGTCGTGTGAGACTCTTGAGGAAAAGAGTTCCTCAATTTTTTAGTCCCCTCATGACTCTTACTTATTCTCGAGATTTCTATTTAGTGTTTGCTATCTTAGGATGTTGCCAATGGTCATGAGTGATTCGATCTAATGGGGCATTTCTAGAAAAGCAAGTTGAACTGAAATTGAGAGTTTGAAGGAAAGAGGAAGATCGATTTTGGAGAATCACATTGTAGTTTTGTATTCACCGGTTAACCAATTATGACTGTCTTTGTGATAATCATAATTGTGAATACAATATATATATATATATCATTGTTTTTAAAAGAGATCAAGAGAGATATAAATGTGATCGATCGATCTAGGGTACTGCATACTAAGTCTACTCGGAGTGTGATGCCCATTATGAGCTGCTATATATTCCTAACGAGATGTATGGCAACGAGCTCTCAAAGTATCTTTGGTCGCACGGATTATTCACCGGTATGAATGTTGAAGAGAGGAAAAGAGGATTACATTCGGGTCACCATGTTAAGTGAGAGTCTATGATGGATTTTCTCGATGTGTTCACCGAGTAAGGCCGCCCGCCCATGTTGGTTTTGCACCACCATGTGCGAGTGGGAGATGATGGATTTATGAGATGGGCTTAAGGCCCATCTGCTCAAGTTGGGCCCAAAAGGGCCCGGCCCACGGGAATAAGGCCCGTGGAGGGGGAAGGTATAAAAGGGAGGAGAGAGAGAGGGAAGACACCTCTTGGGAATATAACGTACGTACGCTTCCCTTCTCCCGCGCACTCTCTCTTCCAAAAGGAAAACGAACACAAATGGCAACAGTTTCTTCCCTTTCAAGGCAAATTGACATCATCGGGCCAGAATTTCTTCCTCTTCTTCAGCGTTGGTGTTTAATCTGTGGCTAACAAGGTACGCTCGAATCCGTGGTGTGCTTTACGATCGGTGACACGTGTTATTCCCGGGCTTCGTCTTCCGCATTGATTTAGGGGTTCGATTCAGTGTCGAATCCGGTTTTCGGGGATCCGTTACTCCCAACAGTTTGCGCTTCCGCGTTAGTCGTAACATGATTTGTTGCACTCTTGGCAGATGTGCTCTTAAATATCAGTATACTTCATTACTGAATAGTAGTGATTACAATCTCGGCCATATGTTTTGGTTTCAATATAAGGAGGAACTTTTTCACATCACCATGATTCGGGAACAAAAATTAAACCATAGATGCCGGCAAACTGCTTGGGTACGACCTAACTAGGTCGATTTCGAATTTCTCGTTGAAATCTTTAAATGCCATTACTTCTATGTTTTGAAAGAGGAAATGAGGGTGAACTGTCATTAAGAGGAAATGAGTAGTTTGGCAAAACCACTGTTAAATCGAATGATCTGGTTGAAATTCAGGCTGAGCTGAGTGGAACTTTAATGCCTCTCTCAAATCTCAACTAGGTAGAGTGGTCTTCTTAGGCTCTAAACCTGGTGATTTTACTCACGATAATGCTTGGAGCTTAACTAGGGAGAAAAAGGCCAAGGTAACTCGCCATTAGGGGTGAGCAGCAGTCTAGGGTCGACCCTGGACCGGCCCAACCCTGCCGGTCCTGGTCCGGTTCCCAAGGGGACTGGGTCGGTCCTTGGTCCTGAAATTTCAGGACCAACACTGTGCGGGTTGGTCCTCGGTCCTAAGAGTTTTGGGTCGGTCCAACCCTAGACCGACCCTGTATATTATATTATATTATTTATAATTCTTTTATATATTCAAACCTAAGTAAAATGTCTGTTATATTATATTATATTGATATGTTTTATCAATAACACTAATAATAATTTCAATTTAAAACTTTTGTTGAGTATTAATTATATGTCGTTTGTTTTGTTTTCAAGTGTTTAGAAGTTCAAGTGAATTAACAAGATATGAAGTTATATATTCATGGTTTATATTAAGTATTTTAAACTTTTTATGGTTTAATTGTATTTTACTAATGAATTTTAGCTGCACTTTGCTTTTCAATTTGTGTCAAATGGTAGAAGTTTTTAAAGAGTAAAGCAGTATTACAGTTGCTATGGTGATTTGCTAGTCAAGTGGTGTGAAACTCATTTTTTGGTTGAGTGAACTCTACATGATCAAATATAAAAAAACGCTTTTGCATATGGTATTATGAATATTAAAGATAGATGGTTACAAGAACTTTCCATCTTGTTACATATCTCGATGAGCGGTTAGCAGGTGTGAAATTTCTATTATTGTGTAATCTTAAATTTGCTAAATGTGTATTGGTATTTATAGTTTAGTTGCACAATGCCGCATTGTCGATGGATGTGTAATTTGAATTTGTAGATTTGCTTTATTAGGGAGTATAAAAAATAAGACGAAAAAAATTATCGATCGGTCCCGGGTTGACCCGGGAACTGGACCGAACCCATTGGGTTGGTCCGGTCCTTGGTCCTAGGCTCAATAGGGTCGGTCCTCGGTCCTAAAAATTCAGGACCGACACTGTACGGGTTGGTCCTAGGGTTAGGGGGTGGCCCGGACCAACCCGGACCATGCTCACCCCTACTCGCCATAGGCTAATTTGGTTTAATCTTAATGCGCTGACATTTTGCTTTGTATCTTGGCTTGCTATCCTTACCAAGTTGCAGGCAGCAGACTGGCGATAGATTGTGCAAATGGCAGAATGTGAATGATATTTGTGTCCTCTGTGGATTGGAGCCCAAATCAAGGAGACATTTGTTCTTTGAATGTTCTTTCTCCTCTGAAAAATGAAGCAGGCTTTTGCAGCTATGTGGTGTGGGTGGTTTTGTTGGCGATTGTGATGCTGAGTTTATGTGGGTGTTGCAGACACCAAAGGGGAGATCTCTGGAAAGTCTTATTAAAGGTGGCAAGGAATGGTGTCATTTATTTCTCATAGGAGGAAAGAAATGCTATAGTTCACAATGGGGGAGTTGCATGTGCTGAAAAGGTCTCCGAGAGTATCTTGTTTGTGGTAAGGTTGCCGAGCAAATTCTTCCTTTTTTTTTTTTTGTTAAAGGTACTTTTTTCACTAAGACATAACAAAATGTCATATCGCAAAGAAAGAAATCACATTACACCGTGTTTTTGTGCTTAGTTAAAAGATCAAACGTAGTGTAACTACACGATAGATTGCCGTACCAAAGAGACAATCACAAACAATGTGCTTTGTTTCTATTCAAATAGACAATATGGATATAAAGATTGAGCCCAAAGCAAAGTGGATCCATCATTGAATTGCCTATGGATGATTGATGGGTTACAAAAGATTGGGAAAATTGTCCAAAAAGTCATAAACTTTTTTTACTTTTGTCAATTTATTATTAAATTTTGCAATTTTACCAATTAAGTCTTAAATATTTTCATGTTTTATCAATCAAAGTGCATTCAGTCAATTTTGGATGAATATCGGCGACGTAGACATTGACCATCCTACGTGACATGGTCAATGCTAGGATAGACATTTTTTTAATAATATTTGAATATTTTTTCATTTCTTTTCCTTATTTTTTCTTTTTCCTCTTTTTTTTTTTCTTATTTCTTTTTCCCTTTTTCCCTCCAATGGCCACTATCGGGCCTCATTGATGGCCAGTGGAGGTCATCGACCTTAGGCAAGGGCCACTCTCACCAACCCCCAGCTAGGGTCACCCTTGCCTAGGTAGGCAATGACTTGAGGCGCGTCGAAGGCTAGCGACATCCACCAGCCATCAACAAGGCCTAGCGAAGGGAAAAAAAGGAAAAAGAAAAAAGAAAAGAATGAAAAGTGAAGAATAGAAAAAAAATAAAAACTAAAAAAATATGTATTATTTAAAATTGTCAATGTTAGTGTCAGCTATGCCATATAGGAATGGCTGGTGTGCCGGCACCTGCTTCAACAATTTGTGGCCAAAATTGGCTAGATTAACTCAATTAGCAAAATGTAAAAAAATGTTTATAATTCAATTAGCAAAATTTAAAAAAAAAAAATTGATTAAATTAGTAAAAACATAATAGGTTCAGGATTTTTTTAACAATTTTCCACCCACAGATTTCATGCTTCTTACTTCAGCAAATGAGGACCTTGTTTGTTACATAGCAATGCGTGGAGATGACAAGAAGGTTAAAATAGAGGATCTCAAAAAGGTTGAGCGTGTGTGGGTCCATGTTCCCAGGTTTGTTCCTGATGGCCGGGCCCGAGACTGGTGCTCGAGCCTGGTTCCCCAGTGCTCAAACTTGGGACTCCGATTGCACTCAAGACTTATTTTCAAATGTCTATTTCGTAATTTTCTTGTAACAAACATCGGTAAATGACTTTCCTATTGTTTGGCAAATACAAACCAACATGCCTTGCAAATAAGTTACTTTCGAAAAATTTCTTCGAAAAATTTTCTGGCAAAGTTCATTTTTCGATAAATAATGGAACTTGAGGTTTGAACAAACCGCCTTGATTGAATATAATATTGAATGTAATAAATTTGTGGTTCCTTGTGAACCGATGAGCATTGTTTGCACAATGAACGAAGGATTTTGATGTTGCTAACAACACAATTTAGTTTTCTTTATTTTCTATTTATTTCAAAAATAGAAACAGAAAGAACAAGCAATTGAAAGTGGATGCATTTTTCTATGATTGATTGAGTATGGCCAGAGAAAGTGCTAATGCTGTAAACAGAAGTCCAAGACTGATCTGTCACCCTAGCAATCTAGAGGGTTTATATGAGCAACCAAAATCTCCATTTCTTCTCTTGATTCGTCCCATTGCATAGGCTTGAACGCCGTTGTCACAACTTATTAAATGCATATTCTTTGTCTAGAAAGGAGGGGAAAACTTAGTGCCGTTTTTTATAACTTACATCTCAAAATCCATTTGGGTTGAAGGTAAAGCGAGCCTAATTCTGCTTTTAGATTGCAAGATTGAAACACGTTTGCCGTACTCTCACATCCACCACTTAGCTTGCTTAAACAACCTCTCTTCATTACCACCTCTCTGTAATGAAACTCACTTAGAAAGGTATCTTTTGCTTTTCTATATTTATTTTCTTGATCTGGATGGTGCCAATGACGGTATATATTTTGTTTTTGGTTTCCGGTCGTTTTCACATAAACAAAACAAGCAATAGAAAAATATTAGGGCCATGTTAGGCTATTGCACCATCCAAATGCCTGTATTTGTCTGGTACCAACAATTTCCACAAGACAAAGGCCAATTCCACCTCTATTGTCCCTTTCAATAAGGGAAGAGTTCAAACTTAATCTCTCCAAAGCATTACATCATGAAAATGACATTCCTCATCAATCACCAAAGGGAAATGTTCTCAGATCATGCATTCAAAAGGAGAATTGTGCTAATATCACAAACAAATAGGGCCAACCCAGAGCTAGGCAAACGAGAGGGACCAGATGAGCATTCAAGGTCTTCAATTTCAACCTCAAATTCATACCATTTCATTGACTTGTTTGCTGCTATCACAACTTATGAATGGATACATTTGCTTGGAATGGAGGTAATAACATCAAATATTCTTATCAACCACACAAGCCCTTCATCTTATCTTCCCACGGAGAGATCTTTTGTGAAGGGGACCATCACATGTTGCTATGTGACACCCTTTGGTCTACAAATTTTTGGACTAACTATCGGTTGACCCAAAGTCTTTCGTGCAAATACAAATCTATTTGTCAATTTTGGTTGAACAGTCTTAATCTCTCCAAAGCATTACATCATAGAAATTACGTTCCTCATTAGTGACCAAAGGGAAATGTTCTCAGATCATGCATTCAAAAGGAGAATTATGCTAATATCACAAACAAATAGGGCCAACCCAGAGCTAGGCAAACGAGAGGGACCAGATGAGCATTCAAGGTCTTCAATTTCAACCTCAAATTCGTACCATTTCATTGACTTGTTTGCTGCTATCACAACTTATGAATGGATACATTTGCTTGGAATGGAGGTAATAACATCAAATATTCTTATCAACCACACAAGCCCTTCATCTTATCTTCCCACGGAGAGATCTTTTGTGAAGGGGACCATCACATGTTGCTATGTGACACCCTTTGGTCTACAAATTTTTGGACTAACTATCGGTTGACCCAAAGTCTTTCATGCAAATACAAATCTATTTGTCAATTTTGGTTGAACAGTCTTAATCTCTCCAAAGCATTACATCATAGAAATTACGTTCCTCACTAGTGACCAAAGGGAAATGTTCTCAGATCATGCATTCAAAATGAAAACGACGCTAATATCACAAACAGGTCCAACCCACCAAAGCAGTTATTGGACATACTAGAGGGGCCAAATGAGCATTCAAAATCTCCAATTTCAACCACGAATTCATATCATTTCATTGACTTTTTTGCTGCTGTCACAACTTATAAATGGGATACATTTGCTTAGAATGGAGTGCATAGCCTCAAACTTGCTTATTAACCACACAAGCCCTTCATCTTATCTTCCCACGGAGAGAATTTTTGTAAAGGGGACCATCACATGTTGCAATATGAACAGAACGGCTAAGCCCAAGGAAAAGTATATGCGTCACTGAACTACCTATGGATGATTTATCTTCAACAGCTCCATTCGAGTATAATTTATCCCGACACGAAGCTAAGACTGACTGAGCAAGAAGAAATGCATGACTGGCTATTTTGTTCCTTGAATTGCGTTCAAAAGATTATAAAAAAACATCTCGAAGTTTTGTTCCCTTTGATCACGGCAATGCAGGCTTGGTTGCCACTTTCTCGACATGCCGGGATTTACGTTCAGTTACTTATTTGGTTTTTGGTTCTATTTGGCTGAGATGACGTACGAAATCCCAAATTATCACTACCTTAAGTACAAGTTTTAGAGGCTTAATTCACGTTCGTCCAGTTAAGTCAATGTGGTTACCAGCTCTATGACTAGATCACCACTGATGAGGACGTCAGTGCTATAAGAGGTTTAACTTCACGTATCATGAATATTGTAGCCGATGTTGAGAAAACTCCCATCAGGTTTTGAAATTGACAAAACTTTCATTCTCTTATTTTTACTCTTACTTGTGTTATATCGTGGAATGCTATCAAAGTCTATTTTACATCAGAAGTCTTTCCCACTCTGACGAAGATATAGAATGAACTCAAGACAAGAACGGAGATATAATCAGACTTATGATTATTGATCGTTCAACAAGGATTCAGTATGTGCAAGATTTCTTCTTAATATATGGATTTCTGGTAGAGAATCTCACTTACATTTTCTAAATATATTGATGAAATCAATTACGGATTGATAAAATAAATTTCGAAGACAAGTTACTTTTTAAAGAAGTGTATACTTATGGAAACCTAGATTCTAATTATATAGGCAACTAGAATTAGCAAATTTTCATCCCAATCTTCAAACGGCTACAAGATTTCCTTAACTGCGATTTGGGGCTTTCTCGGCTAAAGAGTAGAAGACACGTTGCTGAAGTAGGCAATGGAGGAGCCGAGAAGATCGCGAGGATGGCGTAGCAAATGGAGGGATAGACTGTATTTTATTCTTACTCGAATCCTTTTGTTTGTTCGTGCTTCCGCGTTAGTCGGAACATGATTTGTTGCTTTCTTGGCGGATGTGCCCTTAAATATCAGCATACTTGATTACTCAATAGTAGCGATGACAATCTTGGTCATATGTTTTGGTTTCAATATGGGAGCAACTTTTTCACATAACCACAATTTGGAAACAAAAATTAAACCATAGATGCCGGCAAACTGCTAGGGTACAGCCTAACTAGGTCGTTTTCAAATTTCTCGTCAAAATCTTTAAATGTCATTACTTCTGTGTTTTGAAAGAGGAAATGAGCGTGAACTGGCATTAAGAGGAAATGAGTAGCTTGGTAAAGCCACTGCTAAATTAAATGATCTAGTTGAAATTCAGGCTGAGCTGTGTGGAACTTTAATGCCTCTCTCAAGTCTCAACGAAATAGAGTGGCCTTCTTAGGCTTTAAATCAGGTGGTTTCACTCGGGCTGATGCTTGGAGCTTAACTAGGGAGAAAAAGGCTAAGGTAACTTGGCATAGGCCAATTTGGTTTAATCTATATGTGCCGAGATTCGTCTTTATATCTTGGCTTGCTATTTTTACCAAGTTGCAGCAGACTGGTGATGGATTGTGTAAATGGCAGAATGTGAATGGCATTTGTGTCCTCCGTGGATTGAAGCTGGAATCAAGGAGACATTTGTTCTTCGATTGTTCTTTCTCCTCTGAAAAACGAAGTAGGCTTTTGCAGCTATGTGGTGTGGGAGGTTTTGCTGGGGATTGGGACGCTAAGTTTGTGTAGGTGTTGCAGACATCAAAGGGGAGTTCTCTGGAAAGTCTTATTGAAGGTGGGAAGGAATAGTGTCATTCATTTCTCATGGAAGGAAAGAAATACTATAGTTCATGTTGGAATCAGTGACACAACGGAAGCGGATCATAATTTTGCAATTATGTTGGAATCGGTCCAAATGTCGGAACCTACGTCTACTAGGAGAACCAGCAAAATAATCCACTATAAATCAGAGAATTACAGGATTATAATTACCCATGCACTCAAATGTTTCTCAGCCCTACTTTATATCCAATACCCACGGGGTTTAACAACTCAATCCAATGGACTCAAGCACAAACCTCTCTGAGCTCACGCCTCTGACTCTCTCTCGAGCTCTTTTCTCTCGCTACTACTGCATCTTTAGACGTCTTCTCCTTCTATAGGGAGAAGGACAGAAAACAAGACAAAAAATGAAAGTAAACGGTCTCATTAAATGCAGCACAAGCGCCCACAAGACAAGCCCACAATCGGCACCGACGCCTACCATATTTGTAGGCATGCATGCAGATCGTGCATGTGCATGGGCACACATTTAATGAGGTGGAAGAGATGAGTGATAATAGTCAAACAAATGTGTGCCTATAATCCTTGAAGATAACCGTGAAATGAGGTGGGCCGCCGTCTTGGAATTTCTTGTTCCTGAAGAGAAGCAAGCGTTATAGGAGTCTTCTTCATGCATTTGCAGCAGGTTGTGGGTCCCTTTATTTAATGTAGAAGATTGTGGATGCCTTCCTTTTCGGCTGAAGAAAATCTCTCTTCTCTGACTTCGCTTGCCCGCTTGAAAGTCAAAGAATTTAAAGCACTCATGCGGCTTTCTTTGGCTTCTTCCTTCTACGCATGGAGATAGGATTAATGCTGGAACAAAATTCGAAGACATCACAAAGTCTCCCCTGAACTTTGTTTATTCAGCCAGACTTATGTGTATTTGTCTAACGAGCTCAAACTCAAGACATAATTTAACAGTTCACAATGGTAGAGTCCCATGTGCTGAGAAGGTTTTTGAGAGTATCTTGTTTGTGGTAAGTTTGCCGGTTTGCTAAAAGGAGAAAGGAGCTGCTTTGGCAAGAGCTGATATTAATTTGTGTGCTTTATTGGGGCTTATAAATTCCTGAGAGTGGGCAGGAGAATGATTAGTCTCTAGGTTGTCTATTTCATCGTGCTATAATGCTATAGTTGTATCAGTTTAGTAGCAGGGGAAGTGGAATTCTTGGGCTTGAGTTTTCGCTTGACATCTTTTATTGAGATTAAGACCTTATACTGAAGTTGTAGTGGGAAGTGAATGTCCTATGTTTTGATGTTTCGAGCAATAATAGTACATAGCCATCGAAAAGTGAAGTAAAAAAAATGAAAGAAAAAGCGGAACCATTTCTTAATTTCCAGAAATCATCAGGGATATTTTTGTCTGATGATTCATTGGCGATGTTATCACCTCATTGTCGAGGTGGTTACCGCGGTCGATTACTGTCCTAGAGCATGAGCATGCCTTTTTTGTCATTTAAGTAGTGATAACAGCATTTTCATTTCATAGTTACCGTGTCAGAATGAAATAGTGCAATTTTTTTTTTTTTTTGTTAAAGGTACATTTTCACTCAGACAAAACGAAACTTCATATAGTCAAGAAAGAAATCACATTGCACCGTGTTTTTGTGCTTAGTTAAGATAAAACGTTGTGTTGTTGCACTATAAGATGCCGTACCAAATAGATAATTGCAAACATTATACTTTGTTTCTACTCAAATAGGCAATATGGATATAACAATCGAGCCCAAAGCAAAGTAGATCCATCATTGAATTGCCTATGATGGATGATTGATGAGCTACAAAAATTTAAGAAAACTATCCATAAAGTCATAAATTTTTTGCACTATTGTCAATTCAGTTTTAAATATTTTAGTTTTACCAATTGAATCCTAAACATTTTCATATTATGCCAATTGAATGCATTTGTCCAATTTTAGCAAAAAATTGCTGACGTAGATACCAACCATCTTACGTGATATGGTTAGCACTAACATGAAATTTTTAATAATATTATAATTTTTTTCAATTTTTTATTAATTTTTTCCTTTTTTTTTTTTTTTTTTGTCTCTTTTCCTTCTCTTATTTCTTTCCTTTTCTCTTCTAATCCTATTGGCTCAGCTCATCCAAAATAAAATAAAAGAAGTATACTCCAAATTTGAGATTTTCTTTCTTTTCTTTTTCTTCTTTCTTTTTCTCTTTTTTCCCTCCATCGACCACCACTAGGCCTTGTCGATGGCCCACAGAGGTCATCGACCTAAGGCAAAGGTCACCCTCGTCGACCCCTGGCAAGGGTCGCACTCGCCTAGGCAGCAAGGGCTTGAGGCCATGCCTAAGGCCAACAGCCTCCGCCAACTATCAACAAGGCTCGGTGATTCTTTAAAAAAAGAAGAAGAAGAAAACAATCAAAAGAAAAGAAAAAAGAAAAAATATATATTATTAAAAATTATTTATGCCACCACCAATCATGTCATAAAGGATGGCCGGCATCTTTGGTTGGATTGATTCATTTGACAAAAAGTGAAAATATTTAACACCCAATTAGTAAAATTGAAAGGTGTAAGATTTTTCAGCATATGGGGACATCGTTTGCTGCGTGGTAATGCCCGGGGGTGCCTAGAAGGTCAAAACAGCGGATCTCAAGAAGGTCAAGCGTGTGTGGGTCCATGTTACCCGGTTCATTGCCCATGTTCAAGCCTGGGATTGGTGCTCGAACCTAGGTCTCCAAAGCCCAAACTTGGGACCCCGGTTGCACTCGAGACTTCTGCTCAATCGTCTATTTCGTAATTTTCCCGTAACAAATGTCAGCAAATGATTTTCTCATTGTTTAGCAAATACAGACCAACAAGCCTTGAAAGTAAGTTCCTTCGAAAAATTTTCTAGTAAAAATTTTTCATGAAATAAACGGAGCTTGAGACTTGGACAAACTCCCTCAATTGAATTTGCGAGTGAATGTAATAAATGTGCTATTGTTTGCACAATGAATGAAATATCCTGATGCCAACAACATAGTTAGGTTTTCTCTATTTTCTATTTATTTAGGAGACACAGACAAAACAAACAAGCAATTGAAAAGTAGATTTATTTTTCTATGAGCAACCAAAGTCTTCATTTCTCCCCTCGATTCATCCCATTGCATAGACTTGTTTGCTGTTGTCACGACTTATAAAATAATTGCTCTTTGTCTATAATGGTGGGGAAAACATAGTTCCATTTTTTATTACTCACATGTCAAACATCCATTTGGGTTGAAGGTAAAGTGAGCCTAATTCTGCTTTTAAATTGCAAAAATTATTATACATATATTGTACTCTCACATCCAGATCTTAGCTTTGCTCAAACAGCGTCCCTTCGTTACCGACTCTCGATGATGAAACTCATTGAGAAAGGTTATCTTTTGTTTTTCTGTTTTTATTTTCTAGATTTCAATGGTGCCAACGAAAATATATTTTTTGCCTTCAGTTTCTATTCGTTTTGGCATAAACAAAACAAGCACTAGGAAAATCTTAGGCAAATGTTAGGCTATCGCACTATTTAAACGCCTGTGATTGTCTGGTCTCAACAATTTGCACAAGACAAGGGCCAATTCCACCTCAATTGTCCCTTTCAATAAGTGAAGACTATTCAGAACTTTGAATAGTCTTAATCTCTCCAAAGCATTACATCATGCAAAATTACATTCCTCACTAGTGACCAAATGAAAACATTTGCAGATCATGCATTCATATTGAAAACAACACTAACGTGACAAACAAACAGGTCCAATCCAAAGTAGTCATTGGGCAAAAGAGGGGCTAAATGAGCATTCAAAGTCTTCGATTTCAACCCCCAATTCATAATCTTTCATCAACTTGTTTGCTGCTGTCACAATTTATGAATGGGATACATTTGCTTCGAATGGAAGGAATAACCTCAAACCTTCTTATTAACCACATGAGCCTTCCATCTTATCTTCCCACGGAAAGACTTTTTGTGAAGGGGACCATCACATGTTGCTAAATAACACCCTCTGGTTTGGAAATTTCTGGACTAATTGTTGGCTGACACAAAGTCTTACATTCAAAATACAAACCTATTTGTCAATTCAGGCATGAAGCTTTTCCTCATGTTCCTCGGCAGCTAACTCTATACGGCACTGCGCAAGGTCATTTTCATGCACCTAAAGATTCATATGGATTGCCCATATTTTGAGTGTTCCATCACTGACAAAGTCATTGATTTTGATGCATCGTAACGTGCGATGCTAGCTTACCCCAACACATCAAGCGCCTTGCTTCCATGGTAGCATTGCTCTGATCATGCATCTAACTAAAATCTCTATACACATAGAGTTATGTTTTAAAGTTTATCAGGTCTTTTATTTTCTATACATCGGTTAGAGATTTATTGCCAAATATGTATGAGAATAAGAGATTTGCTAGGATTTGATTACAAAAATACATAAATAATTATTTCTTGCAAAGCGATTAGAGATCTGATACCAAAATAAGCATAAAAATTAGAGAGTTGCCAGGATAAGAGGTTTTATAAAGTGAACATTTAAATAATTGCTATACAAAACTCAGACTTGAAAGTGCCATGTGATATATGGCTTTTGTGTATTTATCTTATTCTTTTTATATAATGCTACACAAAACTCACAATTGAAAGTGACATGCGATATATGGCTTTTGTGTATTTATCTTATTCTTTTTTATATAATAATAGTTACTTAGACAGAAAAAAAAAAAAAAAGAATAGCGACTTCTAATTTCCAATTTTCAGTGATGAACATTGTTTAGAGGGGTATTTTTAATATAAATGCTTTGCTTTTGTTCACTAAACTTGTTTTAGATCTTGATGGTGCCGACAATGTAGCTTGTCTCCAATTGCCATTCGTTTGGCAATATACATAGAACAAGCGGTAAGAATATATTAGGCGGCAATACAAATGTCTAATTGCTCGCAGACAATTGCCTTCATTGTACCTCTAATCACACTCTCAATAAGATAGACTGATCAATGATTGGTGATCATAACTCTTAACAGTTATAAGTTCTTTAAAGGCACTACATAAAGTAAGTCACATTCCTCATCAGTGACCAAAGGCGGTGTTCACAAATCATAAATTCAAAGTGGAAACAACACTAGCATCGCACAGAGTAATTATTGAGTGAACAAGAGGGCCTGAATTAGCAAGCTAAGTCTTTTATGGACTTGTTTGCTGCTGTTATGACTTATGAATGGATACTTTTGGTCTAGAATGGAGGGAATAACCTCAAACTATTTCTTAAACATACAAGCTCTTCGCCTTATCTTCCCGCAAAGAAGGTTTTTCGCGAAGTGGACCATCATGCAGTTGCTATATTACTCCTTGCGTATGCAATTTTTGGACTGTTCGGCCCAAGTCTTCCATGCAAATGACAGATCGACTGGCTGAATTTCCAGCCAATCAATCAATTGTCGATTGGGCCCGAGGTTTTTACTTATGTTGTCAGGAAGGAACACATTACGGCACCGCACAAAGTCATACTCGTGCACCTAGAGATTCATATGTATTTTGCAGACTTCTGCGTGTTACATCACTCACAAAGTCATCGACTTGATGCATTATAGCATGAGATGAGGCATGTTCATGACCCTAGGCACCAGGCACCGCCTATAAAATCTGCTTCGCTCTCTCATTCCCTACTCATCAAAACAAAGTTGTCTCTGTTTGAAACAAAATGGCTCGCTTGTCGTGCTTCTATATGTCCATACACTTGCTCTTCTTGTACTTGTGGTCACATCCTATAGGCGCGCACAATCCCTCTCGTTCGCCGAAACCTCTTTGTATCGAGGACGAAATGTTTGCCCTACTGCAATTTAAAGAGAGATACGAAATCGCCAATGTTTCAGCTGATCCTCACGCTCATCCCAAGACTCGATCCTGGAAAAACAATCAGGATTGCTGCTCCTGGGATGGGATCGACTGCGACAAGAACACGGGCCATGTAATTGGTCTTGACTTGGGAAGTAGTTTTCTCTATGGTTTTATCGACAACAACAGTACTCTCTTCCAACTTGCTCGTCTTGAAAGGCTCAATCTCAGCTATAATGACTTCAACTACTCTCAGATACCATCCGGAATTGGAGATCTACCAAGATTGACTCATCTCGATCTCTCTGCTTCCTTTTTTTCCGGTCGAGTCCCATCAGAAATTTTCAAGCTGACAAGGTTGGTGTACCTCAACCTGTGTTGCAATCCGAAGCCACAATATGATGAGAAAATAGTAGGTACGTCTTCTGATAGACCTTTGTTGGAGATGAAAGCGCCGGGCCTGAGAAGGCTATCTCAAAATCTGACCGGCCTAGAAGAACTTCTCCTTACTCTCGTCAACATGTCGTCCCAAGTGCCCAACACTCTGGCGAATCTGTCTTCACTAAGAAGGCTGAACATAAATAAGTGTGACCTGCACGGTATATTTCCGCCTGCCATTTTTCATTTACCGAAGCTGCAATATCTTAGGGTGGATGGCAATGAGGATCTCACGGGCCGCTTGCCTAACTTCAACTCGAGTAGTCCTCTTAAAGAGCTGCGACTGGGAGACAAAAGATTTTATGGAGGCACAAGCTTTTATGGGGAGCTACCGGCTTCAATCGGTAATCTCCGCTCTATGGAGATATTGAGTCTTGATATGTGCTATTTGACAGGGTCCCTACCCCTGTCAATCGGAAACCTTCCTTTGTTGAGTCATCTTGGCATAGGTGGTAACGACTTCTCAGGATCCATCCCGGCTTCATTTGCTAACCTTAGCAACCTTGAATACCTAGATGTCGGAGAGAATCCATTCATCGCCCAGCCCACTTCCTCTTTGTCTTGGGTTTGGAAGATAAAAAAGCTTGCCACTTTGAACCTCTGGAGTATCAATTTATATGGCGAAATTCCCCCTTCAATCGGAAACTTGTCTCAACTTGTGGAGTTACGCTTTCTTGGCAACCAATTAAGCGGTACCATCCCATCTCAACTCATGAACCTCACTCAGCTAACTTATTTGAAACTCCAAACCAATCAACTATCAGGTTCTATACCTTCTTGGCTTGTGAACATGACTCAACTAGTTGTGCTTGACCTTTCACAAAATAAATTCCACGGCCAGATAACTTCATCAATCTATCAACTCCAAAATCTCCAAATGCTCCACCTTTTCGAAAACAACTTTAGCGGTACTGTTGAACTAGGCAACTTTCTCAAGCTCAAACAATTGGTGGTGCTCCAACTATCATCTAACCGGCTATCATGCCGCACGAGTAGCACAAATGTTATTCTTCCTCGACTTAGGGCCCTAGGATTGGCATCATGCAATTTGAGCGAGTTTCCAGCATTCTTGCAAAACCAACAGGATATGAATTGGTTGGACCTGTCGAATAACAACATTACGGGAGAAGTGCCCTTTTGGATGTGTGACGGAAGATTTAAAAACATGCAATACCTGAATCTCTCCCATAACTTCTTAATTGGCCTTGATCGATATTACCCAATCAATCCTTTATATATGTACACGATAGACCTATCTCATAACATGTTAATTTCCTATATAGTATCCAACAACAGGCTGACAGGAGCATTGCCACCATGGGTATGCAATTTGAGTTCAGTAGTCACACTAGACTAGTCTTCTAACAATTTGACTGGTGAGCTTCCGAATTGTTTGGGCAATATCAGCGGATCTCTCATGATATTGAACCTAAAAGGCAACAATTTCTACGGAAGCATTCCGGAGGTATCGATGAGGGGGACACAACTAACGATGATTGACTTGAGTGATAACCACTTCCAAGGCAATTTACCGAGGTCCTTGGCCAATTGCAAATGGCTCGAGTTCATCAACGTTGCAAACAACATTATCATGGACACCTTCCCATCATGGTTGGGATCTCTACCGGAGCTTCATGTCCTTATTTTGCGATCCAATAAATTCCACGGTGTTATAGAGAGGCCTAAATCTAGTCCTACATTCCTTAAGTTACGGATACTTGACCTCTCTATTAATGCATTTGTCGGTATGTTGCCTGTGGAATTCTTTCAATCTTGGAATGCCATGAAATCTGAGATGGGGACCTTTACATACATGCACGAAAATCTACATCCATCAGTGTGGTTTGGATACACCTACTATGGCGATTATGATTTCTCCATGATAGTGATTTACAAAGGTCTTAAATGGTATTACCCAAAGATACTAGATGTCTTCACGGTCATCGACCTATCCAACAATTCGTTTGAAGGAGAGATCCCTGGTGCCATAGGTGATCTCAAAGGATTGCACGGACTAAACCTTTCCAACAATTTCCTCACTGGTCACATCCCATCGTCATTAGGGAATCTCACAACACTTGAGTCGTTGGACCTTTCTCAAAACAAACTCTTGGGACAAATCCCCACGAAGCTAATAGAACTCAATTTCCTTTCTTTCCTAAATTTGTCTTGCAATAATCTGACGGGATCTGTGCCCAAAGGGAAACAGTTCGATACGTTTACAGACGATTCCTTTAAAGGGAACACAGGACTGTGTGGGGAATTCATATTCAAGAAATGTCGAAATTTAGGGTATGCATCGGGACAACCTTCAACCCAACAAGAAGAAGATTTGGGATCACCAAGCGAACTCAATTGGAAAATTGTTTTGATGGGGTATGGAAGGCTTAGTGATTGGAGTGGTCATCGGAAATGCATTCATCTCCTGGAAACATGTTTGGTTTGAGGAAAATAATAGGAGAAGACGATGGTCTAGTAGGAGGCAACCTAGGAGGGGTAGGATTTCCTGGTCAGGCAAGTTTTCTAAATTCTGCAAATATTAGAATTTCCCTAAAAAGTAAACTAGGTATTTCTTTTTTTTCTTTTTTTTCTTAAATGTACTTGTTTCTTCACAGTATCTTTTCCGTTATTTATGTCAAACTTTCACTTTCTTCGGTTAATTCCTCATTACGTCTATTTACAACCTCTCTGACATAAACTTACACTTTGTCTTTGTTGGGAAAACATCAATTATGAGGCATGAATACAATATCTTTAAGAAATTATTTATTCCACAAAGTTGCTAATAAAAACTAGTAAAAATCCTCTAGGATATAATAAAGTCTCAAATGAGAATACTATATAGGAACTTTAATATTTCTCCAAAAACTCTAAAAAAAAAAGGGAAATAATTGAAAATAATGGCTATATTTCTTTTAAGAAAAGGAAATTTGAGAAGTAAAAATTATTAAGACGGAATTGAAGAATTTATAATGGTGTTTTAGAATAGATACAACCTTTCCTCCGAAAACGTTGGATTTTTAATGGATACTATTTCAAAAGACAAACTGCAAATTCAGATAAAAACTAATAATAACCGTTTTTTTATTTGTAAAATCTGAATTTTATAACTTTTGAAAAGATAAAACCCTTCAGAAGCTAACCCACGTACCTCATAATATTCAATTATTCAATTGTGATGTTAGAAAACTTCCACACTTATATAATGGATCAACACTCCCATCTTTTATATGTGGGACAAGGCACTTTTATTTGTTTTGCAAACAAACTATCAACAGTCTTTTTTCTTTATATAAAGCCACTGTCAGCTTGTAAATCAAGCTCGCGTATGCCTTTTTCTATCATTGTTCAAGCAAAAGTGTTCCTTTCGAGCACTCAAATCTAAATTGGCATAGGGATTCTTCTTTATTCAGGGTTTACATCATAAGCCGAAACCTGTTTAACAATTCTATTAAACCAATCAATAGCACGGGTACAATATTCTCATAGCTTTATGCAAATCTAGGCTCTCATCTACGCTCCAATCATTTGCTTTGATTGTTTGTCACCTCACAAATTGTGCAGACGGCAGTTGCATTGAAATTTTAAACGAACTTCGCATTTGAAGATTGACTGGCCAAGGACTATGACAAAAGATTCTCGTGAAAAATATATCAGTTTTGCTTCACAAATTTTTTAATTTAATTTGTGTGCGGTAGGAAATAGAATTCTCTCTCATAGAGAAGCAGACATACAAACATACATATGCAGAGAACCCCTACGGCACAGTTGAATTTCTTAGAGTTCTTACTATGCTTACTAGTCATGTATTTCGTCAATGTCGTTTGATATTTCTGTATAATCTTTTCTTTTTTCTCAAACAAGGATCACTTGATATGGTGGCTTCTTGTTGACACGAAATTTTGCCGATAAGATTTTTCCGTCTCTGTAAAAACACAGAATAATAATAAATCAATTAATGAGAGAGTCCAATTCGGCCATTTATGCAAGGACCCTAAACCCATTTGCCTTAGCCCATCCATTAAGTCTAATTCGCTCACTTCACTCAGCCCACCAACACGTACCGATCACCGCAGCCCATGGGCCCAAATTTGAATTCGCATTAAGCCACTTGGCACAGGCCCAGATATACAAGTTTAATTCAGAGCCCATAAAGCCCGTGAAGTTTGGGCCATAATCCAGCCATCTCTCTCTCTCTCACTCTCCATCCGGAGGTTCAAAGAGGAAGTGAGATGAGCGAAGGAATTCTAGCAAGGATGCGCGAAGCGGCACGTTTGCGGCAGAACCGACTCTCTCTCTCTCTCTCTCTCTCTAGCTTTCTCTTAACAGCAGATGATACACCAGAGAGCACCTTATGGTCTGACCTCACCAGAAGTTCTTCTCTCCAGAATTGAATTTCAGAGAATTCCTAGTCAACTGACCTTCTCCAGACGTCACTCACCGCCGTTGATCGTCGCTTCAAGCCAGCTGTGAGCAAAGGCTCTGTCGCTGAAGAGCTTGAGCCGCGTTCGTTATTTACTCTTTCGCTGATTTTCAGTCTTCGCGTAGCTTCAATGACTGCCTTGTGCTGGTTGAATCTGTATGTTTTGATCGAACCATATCTGCTCCGGTTTTAGCAAATCAGAGGCAGCAATGAAAGTGTTTTTCTTTGATTAATTATTTCAAGCGACATCATTTCAGGAACATATTTTCAAAATCATTCATTTTCCATCTAGTGTACTTTTCAATTTTTCCTTAAAGTTATTTTTTCACTTGGATATAATGAAATGTCATGTCATCAAGCCAAAAAAAAAAAAAAATCACATTATGCCATGTTTTGTGCTTAGTTAAGACGAAACGACATGTAATCGCATGATAAAAAGTCACACCACATACACAATTGCAAACAACCTACTCTGTTTTTACTCAAATAGGCAAATATCAATAGAACGAGCAAGCTCAAAGCAAAGCAGATCCACCATTGAATTGCCTATGGACGATTGATGTCCTACAAAAATTCGCTCCAACGGGCAACAAACATAATATCATAATGAATTGAAATTATCTTCAACGGTTCTGCTTGAGCATAATTTATCTCGACACAAAATTAAGATTGATTGAACAAGAAGAAATGTATGACTAGCTCATTGGAAAATGTATCCCAAAATTTCCAAGAGAAATCGGTGAGAAGAATGGTTACTTTGTTCCTTCGGTCCCATTCAAAACATTTAAAACATCTCCAGTTTTGTTCCTTTGATCATGGCAAGGCAAGCTCGGTTGCACCTTAGCCTGACATTTTAGGATTTGTCTTTGAGTACTTACTTCGTTTTTTGGTTCGATTTGTACTGAGATCACGTATGAAACCCCAAATTAGATGATCATGGGATTTTTTAGAGTCTCAACTCATGTCCGTCCAGACGAGTCAGGTCATTATAGATAGTATCAAAGCCGGCAAACAGGCAAGAATCGTGGGAATTTGTCCTACCTCCTTGGTGTGGTTTTGAGCTCCATGGCTGGATCGCCACTGACGTCCTCGTCGGTATTCTGACAGGTTAAACTCTACGTAAATTCAAGTATTGTAGCCTGAAGATTTCATGTTTTTCCCTTCGGCAAACGGGGACCTTGGTTGCCGTATTTTAACCCGTGAAGACGCCAAGAAAGGTTGAAACAGAGGATCTGAAGAAGGTTGAGGCATGCGCGGGTCCATGTTCTCAGGATTGTCCCTAGAGTCCGGGCCTGGAACTCACGCCCGAGCCCCAGTCTCCGGCGCCTGAACATGACACCCGGTTTGTACTTTCAGACTTATTGTTGGAAGATATGCAGGATCTATTTTAGGTTATGATCATGCATTAGATCAATTAGGGATTAGATTGATTAGATTGAGATATTGATACGATTGTAAAATATCTCTTTTCCTTTTATTCATGTATCTTACGTATTATAATTACAAAGTGTAACAAACATTGAATGACATACAGAAAAACAGAAAAATTCCCTAAAAGCTCTACGATCTTCTTCTTCCTTGTCTGTTCTTTACTTCTCTTTATCTTCTGACATGGTATCAGAGCTTGGCTCTTGATTCCGCTTCCGCACACATTGATTGCCTATCGAAGCTTCCGGATCTGCAAAACTAGATCAAAGCAAAGAAGGAATCAAAATCCATTAGAGAAGAAAGAAGCAGAGGAGGTTACTTACCATGAATCCACCAGAAAATCCACCCTCAGTGCGGACATACCGCCCACGGGAGAGGCTACATCTCGCACAGCAAGTTCAAGCCACAATACCGGCAATCCAACAAAGGCAAATCCAACAGCAAACTCAAACTCAAAATCTGCCATGGCAGTATTACCCGGCTCAGCCAAACATGGGGTTACCCATTTCTGGGCATCCTTACCACTGGGTACCATATCCATGGTACGTTGGGGCTTCCCCAAATGCATCATCGCCAGGGACTGGGAGCAGCCTGAGCAACCCCCAGCCCGACGGGAGTTCGCCAACCACGAATGGGGCAAACTCAGCCGTCGGTCCCGGAACAAGTGAGCGGGTCGAGTGAACCGAGTTTAGGATCAAATCCTTACCCGGAGTTTCTAATGCGGCTTATGGATCCGGATTTGGCGGATCGGGTACGGGGCGAACCCCTACCCAAATTTTGCACTGGTTTCCTTCCGTTTCCGATCTCTACCGTCACGGCCGACCGGAACAAGGCGACCCTTTATATGTATCAACCGCCGAAGGACCAGAACTGAAATTGATCAGTCTACAACTCACCGGATCGGAGAATTACTCCAAATGGTCGCAGGATTTCCGGCGGGCCCTCGTGACGAAGGACAAAGACGGATTTCTTGACGGAACAATACCCATACCGTCGGACGAGCGGCTGGCCGGACACTTGGAGAAAGTGCAACCACCTCATCCGAACGTGGATTGGCAATTGCATTTCTCCAGAGGTGGCCGCCGGGCTTCCTCCGACGGAAGATTCAAAAAATATGTGGGATAACATCTCAGAGATGTACGGGAAACTAGATCAAGCCAAGATCTTTTCCCTCATGCAAGAGTTAAGCGAGTTAAAACAAGGAAATACAACCGTCACAACTTGCTACAACAGATTGTCATCCCTCTGGAACCAACTCGAGGCAACGGAGGAGAAGCTCGAGGGACCGGTAGAGACGCTCCAGCGATGTGGATCTATCAAAGAAAGGGAGAAGGCGACACGATTCCTTTTGATTTTGAATGAAAATTATCTAACCTTTCGATCTCAGATCTTGGCGATGGATCCGGTGCCTCCCCTCGGACGAATCTTCCAACTGGCTGTTCAAGAGGAAAGCCAGAGGCTCGCGGTTCCGGAGCAAACGCGAGGAAGCGACAGCATCGCCCTCGCGATGCGCGGCGTCCCGCGAGACTCGGGACAAACCCTAGCCCGAGAGAGAGAATCGCGAAAGGGGCTAGGGTTTCCGAGAGGGTTCGCACGGCCCCTTAAAAGAGAAGGGGCGAACGGTCCGGATCTTCCACCGAGATCGACGGTGGACGGGAGCTCCATCCGTTCGGTGCATCCGACGGTGGATATCATCCCTCGATGAAGGGATCCGACGGCCGAGACTTATTCTTCATTTAATGGATCGGATGGTCGAATTATTCCTTATCAAAAGGATCGGACGGTCGGGTTTTTTCCGCATCTTTAAAGAATTTCGAGTCAAAATTCGAAAGGAAGAGGTAGATTATATTGTGAATATTGCAAACGACCACATCATACCATAGATAATTGTTGGAAATTGCATGGTAAGCCAGGAAAAAGGAAAGAAAAAGAATATCTTTGCAGACCTACCAAGTCACTGGACCAACCGATCAATTGCGATCAACCTATTACATATGGGCAATATCAGCAGCTGATGCAGACTTTGCAAAAGGTCGATTTTGGGAATAAGGGAGCAAGTTTTTCAGGTATTTCTCATTGCCTGATAAATTCTATTTCAAGAAAGGCTTGGATAATTGATTCAGGAGCAAGCGATCATATAGTTTGTGATAGAGGATTTTTTTTCCAATATGCATAAGAAATTAGATACACCTATTTCTGTGCAATTGCCGAATGGGAACATTACTCATGTCACTTTGACGGGCCTTTGTCCAATTAAGTCATCAAATTACCCTTCAAAATGTTCTTTATGTTCCACAATTCCAATTCAACCTGATTTACGTCTCCAAAGTCTGCAGAGAAAATTCATGTCAAATGTTCTTCGATTCGACACTTGTCTTTTCCGGGCCCGTTCGGCGGCAAACCGATGGGCTTGGGTAACCTCTCGAAGGACTTTATTTTTGGATCAGTTATCCTAGTCATTTTGATTTAGCTTCCTTGAATAAAAGATCGTTGTGTAATCTATCTACCAATGATAACAATTTTCTTTTGCATTCACGAATGGGTCATAGTGCACTTTTTCCTTACTCTAAATGTGAAATATGCCCACTTGCAAAACAATCTCGAAATCCTTTTCCTTTCAGTACAACTCGTTCCGCTAAAATTTTTTCTCTGATTCATATGGATGTTTGGGGACCCTATCACACTCCACATCGAGATGGTTCACGATATTTTCTCACAATTGTGGATGATTATTCTCGTGCCACATGGGTATTTCTGATGCAGTCAAAGGCACAAGTTGTTTCTCATCTAAAGATGTTTCTAATCCTGACTAAAAATCAGTTTAAAAGGTCGATTCAACGGATTCGCACTGATAATGGGACAGAATTCTTTAATAATGATTGTCGTTCACTCTTAACGTCCCATGGCATCCTTCATGAAAGCTCCTGTGTTTATACCCCACAACAGAATGGGGTAGTAGAGCGAAAACATCGCCATCTCTTGGAAGTCACCAGAGCACCGAAATTTCAAGGATCTATCCCGAGAAAATTATTGGGGAGATTGTGTTCTTACTGCAGCTTATCTGATCAATCGAATGCCAACACGGATACTGGATGGCAAATCGCCTTTCGAATTACTTTATAAAAAAAGGCCGACCCTAGATCATCTGAGGGTCTTCGGCTGCTTATGTTATGCTGCAGTGATGGGGCCTCGGGACAAAATGAGTCCTCGTGCTAGGAAATGTATCTTCATGGGATATCCAAATTTGCAAAAGGGATATCGTGTTCTTGACAAGAGCACAGGAGATTTTTTTATTAGTCGGGATGTTATTTTTCATGAAAATATCTTTCCTTTTCATGAAAGCTCATCTTTTCAAGACGATTTGAATGCTCCAACGAGTTCCCACCAAGTCTTCAATGAAGAAGAAGCAAGTCTGGTTTTCTCCTCACAATGCCACCAGAAGCAGATTCTCCTCTCAAATTGCCTGATTCTCATCCAGAAGGACTTCTGGATAACGCTCTTGAGGACACAGCTGATACAGAGAATAACCCTCAGACAAATGTAGAGGAACAATCTTCATCACCAGCACCAACAGCTCATCCACGTCGTTCAGGACGGGCAACAAGACCGCCAACCTGGACTAAAGATTATGTCTGTGCTTCACTTAACTCACCGGTATTCGCTATCCAATATCCTCTTACGTATGCTTTGATAAGCTTTCGTCGGATCATAGATGTTGCATTAGTCGTATTTCCGATGAGAAAGAACCCTCTAGTTACGATGAAGCATCTAGAGATCCACGATGGCAACAAGCCATGGCGCGGGGCTACGGGCATTGACTGATAATCACACATGGGAATTAGTCAATCTTCCTCAAAACAGAAAGTCCATAGGATGTAAATGGGTGTATAAGATTAAGTGCAGATCTGATGGTTCCATTGAACGTTACAAGGCTAGGTTGGTGGCTAAAGGGTATACGCAACGGGAAGGTTTTGATTATCACGAGACTTTCTCCCCTGTTGCTAAGGATGTAACAGTTCGTTCTTTTTTATCAGTGGCAGCTATCCATAATTGGTCTTTACATCAGATGGATGTCCACAACGCCTTTCTTCATGGCGATTTAGATGAGGAAATCTATATGGATATTCCTCAGGGCTTACGGAGACAGGGGGAGAATAAAGTATGTCGTCTCCGCAAATCCCTTTATGGATTGAAACAATCTTCAAGGCAATGGTATGCAAAGTTTGCAACTGCTCTCACAACTGCAGGCTTCAAACAGTCCAAATATGATTACGCCTTGTTCACATGGACTAAAGGTATGTCATCTATCTACTTGATGATATATGTTGATGATATACTCATCATGGGCAACGATGATGCTGCAATAGGAAGTCTTAAGAAATATTTGCATGCTACATTCCATATAAAGGACCTGGGAGCACCAAAATACTTCCTTGGTATCGAGATTGCTCGATCCGACCAAGGGATTTCTCTCAGTCAGCGGAAGTTTGTATTGGAGATTATTTCAGAAGCTGGATTATCAGGATGCAAACCAGCAGTTATTCCTATCGAGCAGAACATCAAATTAACCACAGCGGATTTTCTTGGAGGGATATCTCAGAATGATGACCCTATACTCAAAGATCCGACAAGTTATCAGAAGCTCGTTGGAAAACTTATATATCTGACTATGACCAGACCAGACATTTCATTTGCCGTGCAAACTCTCAGTCAATTTATGCACAGCCCGAAGGAGTCTCACATGAATGCAGCCTTAAAGGTTGTGAAATATCTAAAGAAATGCCCAGGACTCGGGATACTTCTATCTAGAAAGTGTAATATGGAATTGACGGGATACTTGTGATGCGAGATTATGCAACCTGCCCAATGAGTCGAAGATCGATTGCGGCTTTTGTATTAAATTCGGGGAATCTCTTCTTTCATGGAAAACCAAGAAGCAAGCAACGGTCTCCTTATCTTCAGCTGAAGCAGAGTATCGGGCCATGGCGAAAACTACGTGTGAAATCGTGTGGCTACGGGGTCTACTTGGAGATCTTGGGATAAGGCTAAAAGGTCCAACGAAGCTGTTTTGCGACAATGATGCAGCTCTCAAACTCGCAGCAAATCCCGTGATGCATGAAAGAACGAAGCATATAGAAGTGGACTGCCACTTTACTCGAGAGAAGATTCAAGAAGGAATCATTGAGACAAGAGGAATTGGAACCGCAGAACAACCTGCAGACATCTTCACCAAACCTCTATGTCAAAGGCAGCATGCATATCTTCTAAGCAAGCTAGGAGTCTTGGATATCTACAAGCCGCCAGCTTGAGGGGGAGTGTTGGAAGATATGCAGGATCTATTTTAGGTTATGATCATGCATTAGATCAATTAGGGATTAGATTGATTAGATTGAGATATTGATACGATTGTAAAATATCTCTTTTCCTTTTATTCATGTATCTTCTGTATTATAATTACAGTGTAACAAACATTGAATGACATACAGAAAAACAGAAAAATTCCCTAAAAGCTCTACGATCTTCTTCTTCCTTGTCTGTTCTTTACTTCTCTTTATCTTCTGACACTTATTCTCACATGTGTGCTTCATAATTTTTTCTTAACAAATATCAGAAAATGACTTCGGTATCGTTTGCATAATACAGCCAAACATGCCTTGAAAATAACATCCCTCGGAAAAGAAATTTCAACAAAGTTCATTTTTCACAAATTAAATAGAGCCTAAGGCTCCATTTATTTCACGGAACAAGTGACATTTTCAAAAGTCATTTTCCAAGAAAATAATAATATTTTCCGATACTTGACTAAAACCTATAAATGAACTAGAAAACATTTTCTTCCATTCGGTATAAAAAACCCGATTTGATTTTCTTGGAGAAACTTATCAAACCATTCGAATTTTTAACTATAATTTTTTCTTTATTCTTTTTTTTGCTTTCTTCCTCTACCGGTCACCGACCACCACAACAACCGACAACTTGCCATAGGTGAGGGATGAGCTTGCTCAAAGTTGATGAGGGTCAAGCTCACTGGATCCTAGCAAGCTAAGCTGAGCCAAGCCAGCATCAAGCAAGGCTCCACCTTGCCAAATCTGGCGAGCTCGAGCTCCAGCTCATCCCTCATCCGCCGGTTGTTGGCCATCATTGTGGTCAACTGAAGAAGAAGAAAAATGATCAATAATAATAATAATAATAATAATAATAATAATAATAATAATAATAATAATTTTTTGAATTAAAAAAAAAAAGATGAAGAAGAAAAAGATGAGTGGAAATGAGTGGACTAGGCGAAAGAAAGATGGGGAAATAGGAAACCATTTTACCCATTTTTGAAGGTGTTTTTTCACTAACAAAAAATGTTTTTCTCGATTAGTTTATTTTCTATGAACTGAATATCGGACTTGGAAAAAAATTTCCTAAAAGTTATTTTTCATGAAACAAACAGAGCCTGAGATTTAGGCAAGCCCCTTTGATTGAATTATAGAGTGAATGTAATGAATTTCTTGTTCCCAAACTATGTATTTTGTAGTAAATATAGCCCTAATACTGTGAACAAAAGTTCGAGACGAAGCAAATACATGGCAAATTAGAGGGGCCAAATGAGCAACCAAAGTCTCCGATCTCACCCTTCCATTTGTCGCATCGTATAGACTTGTTTGCTGTTGTCATAACTCATGAATGCATCCTCTGTCTATGAACGTAGGGAAAACTTAGTGCAGCTTTTTTATTGCTTACAAATTAAACATCCATTTCGGTTGAAGGAAAAGTGAGCCGAATTTTACTTTTAGATTGTATGATCCATTCATACATATTTATCGTACCTCTTTCATCCAAATCTTAGCTTGCTCAGATAAAATCGCTTATTGACCATTTCTCCACGATGAAACTCATTGAGGTACCTTTTGCTTTTGTGTATTCATCTTTTAGATCTTGATGGTGCTAACGATATTGTATTTTTGTCTCTGGTTTCTATTTGTTTCAGGCATAAACAAAACAAGAAATAGGGAAATATTAGGTGACAACGTTGGACTAGTGCACGATACAAACACGCTATTACACAGACAATCACCCTAATAAGTGAGACTGTTTGAAATTCTAAGAGCAACAACCTGCACAAGACAGAGGGCCAATTCCACCTCTATTATCCCTCTCAAGAAGCCATACTATTCACAATTTTGAACAATCTTAATTTCTCCTAATGCACTGCACAACAGAAATTTCATTCCTCATCTGTGACCAAAGGAAATGTTCACCAATTATGCATTCAGAGTCAAAACAACACTAAAATCGCAAACAAAAAGGTTCCGCATATAGCAACCATCTGGAAAACGAAAGGGGTCAAATAAGCAACCAAAGTCTTTTTAATTTTTGACACTCAATTCATACAATTTCATAGACTTATTTTCCACCATCAAAACTTATGAAAAGATACATTTGACTAAAATGGAGAGAATAACCTCAACCCATCTCTTAACCATACAAACTCTTCATTTTTTCTCCCCACAGAAGACTTTCTTGCAAATTTTTTGACTAACTGTTCACCCAAGTCTTCCGTGTAAATATAGATCTATTGGCTAAATTTTCGGTCAATCAATTATTTGTCGGTTCAGGGCCGAATTTTTTCCTTATGTTTTCGGGTAGCTATCATGTTACGGCACCGCACAAGGTCATGCTCATGCACCTAAAGATTCATATGCATTGTCAAAAAAAAAAAAAATTTGTGTTTTATCACTGTCAAAATCATTGATTTGATGTATCGTTGTGCGTGCGTGTGGCATGCTCACCTATGCACGGAGGGGCCGCCTATAAAATCTGCTTTCCCAGTAGCATTGCTCTGCACGCGGTCAAAAAAGCATATTTAAGAACAAAATGGAATTATACCTCCCGAATATCTTTGAGTCAAATTGTACAGAGCAACCGTCGAGCGAACGAAAGGGTCAAATAAGCAACCAAAGTCCCTAATTTCGACTCTCAAATTGCACCATTGCATAGACTTTTTTACCAATGTCACCACATACAAACTCTTCATCTTATCTTCCCATAGAGTGATTTTTTATGAAGGGACCATCATACTGTTGCTACATGACCCCTTTGGTCTGCAAGCTTCCATGCAAATAGAGATCTAGAGGCCGAATTTTCAGTCAATCAAGCGCTTGTCAATTTGACCCTGAAGCTTTTTCTTATGTTCCTTGGTAGCTACATGTTACGGCACAGCACAGTCATGTTGTCATGCACCTAAAGATCCATATGCATTGCCCAAGTTCTGTGTGTTTTATCACCGAAATATGCATAAGAATAAGAGATTTGTTAAAATTTGATTATAGAAATATTCGTAAAGTATTTTTTTTTTTTTATGGCGAGTATCCAGCCTAGCTTAGGGTACGGGAGCACGGCGCTGACTATACCTCAGGGAAGACTAGCCCAACAACCCACCAACCGGGGCCCCTCGCTTAAGTCATGGAACTACATTGGGAGTTGTGGCGGACTCTGGGAGTCGAACCCCTGACCTGGTGGTCCGGACACTAGGCCTCAACCAGCGCAACCATGCGTGGATGGGTAATATTCGTAAAGTATCATCTCTTCAATTTTTAAATCATTCATCTTCCACGAAATAAACAGAACTCTAAATATAAATTGTGTGTAAATCTTATATAACTGAGCTTTTGCCATTTTGAACTCATTGTGTTGCTTTGGAGATGATATGGAGTCGAATCGTTGATGTATTACTATGCGTAGCATTAGATTAAAATGTCAGCTACGTGTTTGATGATTTTTTGAGGGAATCTATGTACGAATTTGAGTAAAATTCTTGCACATGAGCGTTTGGTTGATCGTTACATGTTCAGACTAAGACGTATATGTTTGATCCTTTCAATTGCAACTTTGAATTGATCTGCCGAGACCTCCTATCTTGCCTACTCAATGTCATACGTGACTATATGTGAATTCATCCTTCTTCTTTTTTTATTTTTTTGTGATAATTACTTGTAGTATTATACAACGAACCTCATTGATAGTGATAAGTAATTATCATATAATAAAACCTTGATGTAGTACTTTATTCTCATTTTAGTAATAAGAATTTTCTCATGTGATATAACTTAAATTCAGAAAAAGAGATGTGAGATAACCTTTAACCTGCCTTTGATCTTATATATATATATGGTCATTGGTCAATCACATTCAAATGTTAATTACCACAATATGTGTGAAGCTACTGTTTTTTGCACATCAATTAGATTACCAAAATACGTATAAAAAGTAGAGATTTTATAGCATTAGAGATTTTAAAGTCATTAAAAAATTAAATTTCTAGGGAAAATTCAGATGTGAGAGTGGCACACCATTCTGTATGTATGTATGTCCATACGAATGGGCGACCTTTTTAAGATTTTGATGGTTACATAGCGGAAAAATGAAAATAGAGACTTTTCGTTAGTAATGGAACTTATTTAGAGAGGTATTTTAAAAATATACATTTCAGTTTTGTCTGTTTACTTTGTCTTAGATCTTGATGGAGTCTAGTTTTTATCTGTGGTTTCTTTTCATTTCGACGATATAGATAGAACAAGCAACAAGAAAATATTAGGCAACAATAGTTGTCTATCATACAATACAATGCCCTATTGAACATGGACAATTGCCTTTATTTTACCTCTCTTCTCGCTCTCAATAAGACTATTCCAAATACTAAACAATCTAAATTTCTCCAAACACTGTAAACAGTGTAAATTACATTCCGCATCAGTGACCTAAGGAAATGTCCACAAATCATGAATTCATAGTCAAAACGGCACTAACGTTCCCGAACAAAGAAGTCTAGCACGGAGCAACCTAAGTCTTCAACTTCAACCCTTAATTATTAACATTTCATATACTTTTTTGCTGCTTTCTCCACGGTTGACCCAAGTCTTCCATGCAAATGTAGATTTATTGGCTTGAATTCTCATTATGTTCCCCGGCGGCTACTCGTTAAGGCACTGGACAAAGTAATGCGCCCGCACCTAAAAATTCATAGGTACTGCACATAGTCGGTGTGTTTCATCACTCTAAAAGCCATTGATGCCACGCTTCCTAGCTTGAGATGCGGCGTGTTCATATCCCTAGGCACCAAGCTCCACCTCTAAAATCTGCTTCACTCTCTCATAGTCCGGTCATCACAAACTAAGTTGTCTATGTTTGGAACAAAATGGCTTCCTCATCGTGCTTCTACATGTCCATACACTTTCTTTCTCGTATCTATCATATCAGCCAATCGGTGCACACAATCTCTCTCATTCTATAAAACCTCTTTGTCTCGAGAACGAAATGAATGCCCTGCTGCAGTTTAAAGAGAGTTATGAAATCGCCAGTTTTTTGGATGATCCTCTCGCTCGTCCCATGACTCTGTCCTGGAAAAATAGTCAGGATTGCTACTCTTGGGATGGGAACGAGTGCAACAAGAACACGGGCCATATAAGTGTTCTTGACCTGGGAAGTAGTTTTCTTTATGGTTAACAACAACAGTATCCTCTTCCAGCTTGCTCATCTTGAAAAACTCAATCTCAGCAGCAATCACTTCAACTACTCTCAAATACCATCCCAAGTTGGAGATCTCTTGAGATTGACTCATATCGATCTCTCTGCTTCCGTTTTTTTTCGGCTAGGTCCCAATAGAAATCTTCAAGCTGACGAGGCTGGTGTACCTCAACCTATGTTGCAATGAGAATCTATATGGTCCACATCATTTTAGTTATAAACATTTGTTGGAGATGAAAGCGCCAAGTCCCCATAGAAATCTTCAAGCTGACAAGGTTGGTGTACCTCAACCTGTGTTGCAATGAGGATCTATATGGTCCACATCATTTTAGTTATAGCATTTGTTGGAGATGAAAGCGCCGGGCCTGAGAAGCCTAGCTCAAAATCTGACTAGCCTGAAAGAACTTCTCCTTGGTTCCGTCAAAATGCCGTCCCTACCCAATACTCTAGCGAGTTGTCTTCACTGAGAAGGATGGACATGGATGACTGCGACCTGCACGGTGTATTTCCGTTTGCCATTTTTCATTCACCGAAGTTGCGATATCTTGGGGTGGGTAACAATTGTGTTCTCACAGGCCGACTGCCGGACTTAAACTCAAGCAATCCCCTTGAAGAGCTACAACTGCCACTCACGAGCTTTTCTGGAGAGCTACCCGCTTCAATCGGAATCCTTCCTTCCTTGAGCTATCTCGACGTAAGTAATTGCAAATTTTCAGGATCCATCCTGGCTTCACTTGCTGATCTTAGCAATCTCAAATACCTAAATGTCTCAATGAACCCATTCACTGCCCAATCCATCTCCTTTTTTTCTTGGGTTGGAAGAAGAAGAAGCTCACAACTTTGGCACCCGAAAAGATCAATTTATGTGGCAAGATTCCACCTTCAATCGGAAACTCGTCTCAACCTATGGAGTTAAACTTTGCTGACAACCAATTAAGCGGTGCCATCCCATCTCAGCTCATGAACCTCACCCAGCTGACTTTTTTAGTCCTCGCAATCGATTATCGGGTTCTGTTCCGTCTTGGTTTATGAACATGACTCGACTGGTCATGCTTGAACTTGCAGTCAATAAATTCCACGGCGAGATACCTTTATCAATCTCTCAACTTCAAAATCTCAAGGTCCTCCACCTTTACGAAAGCAACTTCAGCGGTACTATTGAGCTAGATAACTTTTACCCGATGCATGCTTTATATACGTACACCATAGACCTCTCTCATAACCTGTCGAAAGGACCACCCCCGAAGCACTATCGTCAACAATGTCCTATGTATATCCAACAACCACCTAACGGGAGCATTGCCAGCATGGATTGCAATTTGAGTTCAGCAATCACACTAGACTTGTTTTCTAACAATCTGACTAGTGTGCTTCCTATTTGTTTGGGCAATATCAGCGAATCACTCATGGTATTGAACTTAAGGCAACAATTTACACGGAAGCATTCCAGAGCTCTCAATGAGGGGGATGCAATTGACGATGCAATTGACAATGCTTCATTTCAGCAATGACCAATTGCAACTTGCAAGGCAATTTATCAAGGTCCTTGGCCAATTGCAAAAAGCTCAAGTTCATCAACTTTGCAAACGTTCTTATCATGGACACCTTAGAGCTTCGTATTCTTATTTTGTGATCCAATAAATTCCACAATGTCATAGAGGGGCCTAAATCTAGTCATGCGTTCCTTAAGTTGCAGATACTTGACCTCTCTTCTAATGCATTTATTGGTAAGTTGCCCATGGAATTCTTTCAATCTTGAAATGCCATGAAATTCGAGACGCGGAACTTTACATACATGCACAAAGATCTATATTTGCCAATATACCTTGTGGGCACCTACTATGGCTATTACTATTTTTTCCAAAACAGTGATTTACAGAGGGCTTAAATGGTATTACCCAAAGATACCAAAAGTCTTCACGATCATCGACCTCTCCAGCAATTTGTTAAAAGGAGAGATCCCCAGTGCCATTGGTGATGTCAAAGGACTGCAAGGGCTTAACCTTGCCAATAATTCCCTCACTAGTCACATCCCATCATCGTCAAGAAATCTCACAGCACTTGAGTCATTGGACCTTTCTTGAAACAAACTCACAAGACAAATCCCCCAAAAGCTAAGAGAACTCAGGTTCCTTTCTTTCCTAAACGTGTCTCACAACAATCTGACCAAGTCTATGCCTAGAGGAAAACGGTTCGATATGTTTTTGAACGTTCTTTTGAAGGAAACTGAGGACCATCTGGGAAATTCATGTCCCCAAAATGTAGAGATTCAGCAAATAAGTTAGGACAACCTTCAACCTACCAAGAATAAGACCTGGGATCACCAATTGAACCTAATTGGAAAATTGTTCTTTTGGGGCATGGGAGTGGCTTAGTGATTGGAGTGGCCATCGAAAATGCATTCATCTCTCGGAAACATGATTGGTTTGAAGGAAATGCCAGGAGAAGGCGATGACTTAGTCGGAGGTAGCCCAAAAGAGGTAGGAAATCCTAGTCAGGCAAGTTTTTTAATCTATACAGAAATTAGAACTTCCTTAAAAACTTAGTTGGGTATATCCTTCTTTTTCTCAAATGTACATGCTTCTTCGTAGTATCTTTACAGTTATTTATGTCAACCTTCATTTTCTTCAACTAATCTCTCATCACAACTATTTATAGAGCCATTGTCAACTTATAAACCTAGCTCATGTGCACCTTTTCCAATCAATGTTCAGGCAAGAGTACTACTATTGAACACTCAAATCTGAATTGCCACAAAGACCTTTTCTATCTAGGGTTTACATCACTTGCTGAAACCCATTTACGAGTTCTAGTAAAACAATCAATAGCAATGGTACAATGTTCTCATAACTTTATGCAAATCTAGACTCTCATCTGCACCTTGATCATTTGCTTTAGTTATTTGTCGCCTCACAAATCATACAAACAACAGTTGTCTTGACATTTGAAACAAAATCCGCATTTGGAGATTGATTGGACAAGAACCATGACAAATGGTTCTCGTGAAATGTATATATCACTTTTGCTTTTCGGATCTTTTATTTATATTTGTGCGGTAAAAAATCGAATTCTTTTTTATAAAGCAGCATATCATGCTGAGAACCAACATGTCACAGGAGAATTTCCTAAATTTCTTACCATGCTTGCTAGTCATGTACTTGGTTAATGTAATTTGATTTACCTATTTAATCTTTTCTTTTTTTCTCTAAGAAGGATCATTTGATATATTGACTTATTGTTGACACAAGATTTTATGCCGATAAATCAAGTTTCTATCTTTGTAAAACCACGGAAAATAGTAATAAATCAATAAACAAGAGAGTCCAATTCGGCCATTTATGCGAGGACCTAAACCCATTTGCCTGAGCCCATCTATTAAGATAAAGTCGCTCACTTCAGCGCGGTCCACTAACCCAGACCACTAGCCAAGCCCATCAGGAATTTGGCTACCCATGAGCCTAGCCCATGAAGCCCAAATCTAAAGTCGCATTAAGTAACTTCTGCACAGGCCCAGATTCACAAGTTTAAGTCGGAGCCCACAAAGCCCGTGAGAGTTTGGCCCATAAAGCGCACGGGGACTGGGAAGAACGGGACGTTGGCAACAGAACCGGCTCTCCCTCTAGCTTCCTCTCTAATCCAACTGACTTTCGTAATTCCTTCTCTCTAGAATCCAATTTCAGAGAATTCATAGTTGATCCTTCTTCTCCGGACATCGCTCACAGTCTCCGCTGTTGATGGTCGCTTCAATCCATCTCTACCGCCACAAGAAAAAGGCTCTGTTCGCCCTGTTCTCGGTCATTGTCACTGAAGAGCTTGAGTGGCGGTTCGCCATTTATTCTTTCGCTGATTCCCATCTTTGAAGTTTGCTTCTGTGACTGTCTTTCTCTGGTCCAATCAATAATCATTGCAGGTAAACATCCTTTGTTTACGAACCGTATCTGCTCTGTTTTTGCTTAAAGACAGAGGCCGAGAATCCTACATACTGCTTGTGTATAAATCTTATGTAACCGAGCTTCTGCCGGGGGGTTGAACTCATCGTGTTTTGGTGATGATATGGAGACAAATTTCTGGCATGCCACTTAGCTCATAGCCGGCCTTAATAGGCTAATGACTACTCCCAAGTACATTACAGTTTCATAGACAAATCAAAATCAATTGATTTTTTCAAGATATGTGAGATAAGAATTTGGAAGAACTCAGGTGAAAAACCTCGCCAAACGAGGGCAAACACCTCAAGTATGGTGAAGATTGTTAGCTCCCTACTTGGTGTTATCTCTACACATGCTCACCCTATAAACCTACTATAGGGACGGTCGTGACACTTCTTTCAACTAATTTAATCACTTGGAATGGTTCTCAAGATAGAGGTTGGTTAACTATAGCTTGAAGTTAATGTCAAATGACTTTAAATGCAACGCATAATTGAATCGCAAGAAAATTTGGGTTTTACTATAGGGACGGTTGTGACACTTCTTTCAACTAATTTAATCACTTGGAATGGTTCTCAAGATAGAGGTTGGTTAACTATAGCTTGAAGTTAATGTCAAATGACTTTAAATGCAACGCATAATTGAATCGCAAGAAAATTTGGGTTTTACTAGGAAAGTCCGAATAAAACTCTTGCCAACGACATTTTGGGTGACGCTAAAAAAGGAAATTTGACTTCTCACAAGGCTTCCTTTCTTTATTAAAGTTGAAGTCCACGTTGACGTCAGAGAATGGCTCATAGTATTTTTGAATAAAAAATATTCTGTTGTTGAGTTTGATCTTTGATGCATAGTGGCTGCGCTTAATATTCGCATAATGTATTGCGGAAGTTCCAACGGGAGAATTGAGAACATGAGAAAACTCCTTTGTTGTGATTAATTCCTATAAGTTCAGGTGCCATCTAAGATTTGGAAACGCCTAAGAATTTGAGTAATCATGCAATTACAATCTCCTCTTTGTTAGTTATAGTAGAATTATCTCATTGATCTCTCACCGTGGAGTAGATCACCTCCAAATCACCTAAATTTTACTGTGTTTACATTTTATTTCTGTAATTTATTTCTTGCTCAATCCCCATTTCCTTTGTTTGTGGTTCCGCATTAGTCGTATCAGGACTTATGTCCCTTTCTTTGCAGATATGACCTTAAATATTAGTATACGCTATTATTACGTAGTAGTGACCACAATCTCGGTAATATTCTACATTCCTTTTGGCCACCTGTTTTCGTTTCAAGATGCTATTATTACGTAATAGTGACCACAATCTCGGTAATATTCTACATTCCTTTTGGCCACCTGTTTTGGTTTCAAGATTAGGAGCAACTCTTTTACATAAACCGGATTCAGAAACAAAAATTACACCATAGATGCCTGGGAAACTGCTTGGGTACAGCCTAACCGGAAGGTTCATTTATGAATTTCACATCAAAACTTTTGCAATGGCGAAACTTACATGCTTTGGAAGAAGAAAATGAGTGGTTTTGGTCCACTGCTAGATTAAATGATCTGGTTAATACTCAGGCTGAGCTGTGTGGAACTTTAAAGCCATGCTCTCCACCGGATGGAGTAGCCTTCTTAAGGCGTGTTTGGCAACTTGTCAAATAGTAAAAATTTCTATTCTTTTATTCTCAGAAAGAGATTTAGAACAGAAATCTGTTTGGCAAAATTTTTGTTTTCGAGAATAAATTTCTTCTTGGGAATAGATTTGAAGTAGAATTGAGAAGTAAAAAAAAAAAAGTTGATTCTTTGTTTACGAAAACAATTCTAGAATCAAACCAACCTAAATACTTTCTATTCTCTTTTCTCTTCTTCTTTTCTTCTTGTTCTTCTTCCTTCTCTCTTCTTCTTACAACACTGTCACTGTCTGCCACCGCCCATCACTAGCAATCGGTTGGGCGAGCTCCAATGGGCTCACTGGATGCCCACCAGATCCGGTGAGGCCAAACATCGTCCGTGGCCAGGCAGGCCTCCCCTGGCCATCGACAAGCCTCGCCTAGTTGGGCGATGCTCGACCAAGGCCCACCTATCCAGATGAGGCTCGCCCAACCACCGACAAACCTCATCTAGCTTGGCGAGGTTCGATCTCACCTAGATCTAGTGACGCCGAGCTCATCTTGCTAGTGGCTAGGCAAGCTTGGCCTCACTAGATCTAAGCAAGGTCGAGCCTCACCTAGCTAAGGCTCGGCCGAGCCTTAACTAGTTGTTGACAAGGCTCGGCCATCGAGATGCAACCTCACCGAGGGTCGACGACACTTCGCGAAGTCGCCAGTCATCTTGAGGCCAACAACCAACTAAAGCTTGAAAAAAAAGAAAAGAAAGAAAAAGTAACAAAATTATTTAAAAAATTAGAAGAAAATGGTTTGGATTAGAAATTTTGAGGATAATATCAAACACAATTCTATCCGAGAACAAAAATTTTGGGTAATCACCAAACGCGTTAAAATATTTAAAAATTATTTTCGAGAATAGAATAAAAAATAATCATTTTTGACCAAAAATTGTTCTCGAGAAATTACCAGACGTATCCTTAAGCTCTAAATGTTGTGATTTCACGCTGGGACCTTGACTAAGCAGAAGAATGCGTTATTGATGTGCAACACGAGTTACGCGTGAGTCACTTGTCGCATTTCCTTTTTCCTTTCTTTTGCTTTTACCTTCTTCTTCTTTTCTTCTTTTTTCCACTTCATTGTTTCTTTTGTTGTCACCATTTTTGACATTTTGACCAATCCAACAGTCAAATATGCTAAATTATTAGACAATCTACTTTGCTCGACCAAGCCCTGCCTGATCGGACAAGGCTCGCCCAGCCACCGACAAACCTCACCTAGCTTGGTGAGGCTTGATCTTGCCTAGATCTAGCGATGCCGAGCTCGCCCCACCAGCGGCTAGGTAAGCTAGGCCTCACTAGATCTGGACAAGGTGGAGCCTCGCCTAGTCAAGGCTCAGCCGAGTCTTGGCCAACTGCCGACGAGGCTCAATCGACAAGACACAGCCTCGTCAAGGGTTGGCGACGCTCCGCAAAGTCGGGTCATCCCGAGGCCGGCGACCGGCTAAAGCTTGAAAAAGAAAAGAAGGAAAAGAAAAAAAAATTATTTAAAAAATTTAAAGAAAATGGTTTAGATTAAAAAATTTGAGAATGATATCAAACGCGATTCTATCCCAAAAATAGAAATTTTGGACAATCACTAAACGCGTAAAAATATTTAAAATTATATTCGATAATAAAATAAAAAAAGAATCATTTCCGATAAAAAAATTATTCTCAAGAAATTACCAAACATATCATTAAGCTCTAAGGGTGCGTTTGGATGGGCATTTAGAAAGCCCATTCAAGCCTCAAAGCCCTTTCGCCCTAAATAGAAGTGTTTGGCAACCATTCCTCAAGGGGCTTTCAAGTGAAAGTCGACCCTTGGGAATGATGAAAGCTCAAGGCTGGTGGAGACCAGCCTTGAGCTTTCAGCATTTTTGGCATGCTTTGAAGGCTTCATTTAATGAAAATATTACGTTGCCTATTTTACCCTCAAAATTTTCTTGAAAACCCACTGTTGCCCATTTTGAAAAAAAAAAAAACCCTAGATCTCATCTCGCACTCCTCCCTTCCATCGCTCTGACCCTTCCGTCGCTCTCTCCCTCATGACAACCTCTTCTCGCTCAACTGCGCTTTTCCTTTGCTCGTCCTCTGCAGTTCGTCTCTCCTCTCTCCCCCTCGCTCCCGAAGCCTGGTGTTCCCGGTGAGGAAGGAGGGAGGTCTTGGACTGCGGCCGGCGGAGGAGCTCCTGTAGGTACTGCAAATTGCCGAGTGGGTCCAGCGTTTCTCACGGTTCGTACGGTTTCTCCTTCATTTCTCGTGGTTTTTCTCCCCTCCCCTGTCGTTGAGTGCATTTTTTTGCCCGGCTCCGATGGCTGGGGACTGGAGATGCCGTGCTTCGGGTTTGCCTTTTTCTATTTTTTGTCGTCTGTCGTGATGTTCACGGTCGTTGGAATTGCTGATTTGCACTTAGTCGTTAGTTCCAATCTAATGCTTTGTTGCGTGCGTCGACTTGCGCTGATGATTTTTTCCCGTTTTGGGTTGTTTGTTTTTTAACGTCTTTTCGACTTGAATCGCATGCTTGAGCGCAGAGCCTAACCATGGATGACGGTGTGCAATTTCCTATTTTGAGAGTCTAGGCACCTCTGGACTGTTGATGCGCTGTTACTAATCCCAACTTGCTGCTTACCATGTGTTCGTTGAAATGGCCGAACCAAGTTAGTGTATATGGATGGCGAGGATGTGGAGAGGGATGCGGTGAGGGGAAGGATTTAAGGAAAAGGTTGTTAACCGTCAGGGGAAAGGAGGGGTTGTTGGGGGCAAGGAACCATGAAACCGCCAAACCTTTAACATAACAACTTCATGAGTCGCAACAAAAAAAAAGCATTTGTTTATGTTTCTGTTCTTATTGCCCGTACCCCAATTGATTGCATCATCATCATCATCTTCTCCTCCTTTGCACGAGAGAGAGATGGGAGTTGGGATCTGGGGAGAGATTTTGGAGAGAGGGGAGAGGAGTTATTAAACTTCCTCCAAATTTCAACTGATTCCCACTTAAGTAACGGCTAATGTAGGCAAATTACACATCACATGTTCCATGTCTCTTCAGTTGGGTTTTGGTCTGTTATCATCCTAATCTTCGTTTTTGTTCTGTCCTTCCAATATTCATTGGATTTGCACCATTTGTTTTCGGTTTCATAATTATGAGTGCGATAAAAAAAATATAATGATTATTATCTAAGTTCGATCGCTTGACGACTTATCTCATTAACATTGTCTCATAATCTTTTATTACCTTCAAGCACCATGGCTGTCTCCTTACAAGCTTCTGACTCGTCTGATTCTTTGATTCTTAATTTTGTTATGGGATTGATGCTTGCCCCTCAAATGAGTATGATGGGAACACCTAAACTTGTCATCACCTTTCTTGCAACATTCTCATTCTGTTCAAGATTCATTTCTTGAAATTGCACCGACCTTTACTATCCATTTTTGTCATTCAGACATCAATTTTGCTGACTCTACTGAGTCCTACTTATTTTAGCATGATCTCCAATAATAACACTTTCACGTGGCAACACTCCCTTTCGTATCTCATAACACTGGCTCAATTGAGTTTGATGCTCTTCTGATCTTCCTTATCACCTTTATTGATTTTCTTCTTTTCGATATTTATATTCTTCTTCCCATGGATCCTTATCACATTTATTACTTTGATGTAGTTATTGCTGGCCCGGATACTTGTAATTTGAACTCAATTGCATACTTTTCAAAAAAACAGATGCACTGCTCAAGAGGTGGAGATAAGCTCATCCAGGGTTCTAAACAGCAATCTCTTCTTCTAGAGCCAAAAAGGTTAGTCCCAATTTGATCTTTTTCTTCTAGGGTTTCTACAGAGTTCTGAACAGCAATCTGTTGTAGTTCAAAAGTGACATCAGTGAATGATTTTAGCTATATTTAGATGCTCTTGTTCCTAAAGTCTGTTTCTTTTTTTTTTTGGTTTTCATGTCTGCACAACTTGTCAATTAAACATTTGCTTTTTCGCTCCAAATGTTGACCCATAAGTTCAAGTTGACATCTTTTAAAGTTATTTTCTTTTGACTACTCACTGATGTTTATTTAAAACCAACCTTTAACAGTAAATTTCTTCATCATATTTCGTTTGATGTGTGGTGCTGCAGCCACATGATCAATATCTATGCTGCATATTCATGTTCCTTGATGTTAGTGTTGGTTTTACTTGCTGTTTGGTGATTGAACTAGACCATTTGTTTTTCATTGACACCGCAGACTGTCATGGATTGTTGGTATCGGTGAGAGAAAGCTATCTTAAATGGTGAACTAAGTATGAAATCTACACCACATGTCTCACCTGCATCTGTTTATATTGCATTTATTAGTAGATGGCAAGTTCATCAAAGGAAAAGGCATTTTGAAGCCCTGAAGATGTTGAAACCTTTTGTAAGTTGTGCGTTAAATAAATTGACAATGGCAATCGTCCTGCAAACAACAAAAGGGATGGATGGACAGTTATAATTAAGAAGTTTGAGGACCTAAGAGGCAAAAAGTATGATAAAGGTCAAATAAAGAGTAAGTGGGATAATCTTAAGGAAGATTGAAAAAGATGGAGGACATTGGTCCTTAAGGAAACTAGATTAGGATGGGATCCAAGAAAAAATACCATTGATGCAAGTGATGAATGGTGGGAGAGAAAAATTCAGGTTTTTTCCCTTCTTTTATTAATTTTTTTAAGTTCATCTTTTTTTAATAAAACTCACAAAAATGTTTATTACAACAGGAAAATCCTAAGGTTAGACCTTTTAGATGAAAGGCATACATCTGGATCTTCAAGTTTTATTGGATAGAATGTTTAGAGATACTGTTGCCACTGGAAGCATCACATGGAATCCTGCACAAGGCTTATGTATTAATGAGGATGTTGTGGCCACACAATTTGATATTGGTGGTTCAGCAGGAGCAGGATTTACTGATGATAATATAGACGATGATGTGGGTGGAAAGAGTAGTGAACAACATTGAAGTAATAAAAGAACGTCGCAGAGTTTGGTGAGACAATCTCAAGGAAAGAAACAAAAGAAAAGTACAGCTGATAAGCTAGCAACGCAAATGGAGAGGATTTGTTCAGCTATTGAAAGTAGAAGCTATGCCAAAGAGTTTGATCTTTACAAGGAACTCATAGAGACGTTGAAAGCTATACCCGAGATAAAGCAAGATCGAGAGTTATATTTTTTTGCACTAGATTATTTTTCAGAAAAGAAAGACAATAGGCAAATCTTTATAAACTTAGATGATGATCAAGAAAAAGTCATATGTCTCAAGTATAAGTTCGCACAACGTAGGGCTCACTAGGATATTTGTTATTTATATTTTTCATGTGTATGTTATTGTAATATAATACATATTTGCACTACTTATTTGTATTAGTTGTTGAGACATATTTATGCTATGTTATCAAATTTGTCTTTAATTGGTGTTCTTTTTATCGAATGGAGTTTGTATATATATATATATCTGATAAGTGTTTTTGTTGATGAATGATCTAAATAATTCATTATATCTCTTATTCTAATTCCATTTTGTTACTTTGATCAGATATGGATGACTCTTTTGAAAGAGAAAACCATGAAAAAAAGGAAGAAGAATATTGGCAATTTTGTGCAGCTGCACATACTTGTGGTGTCAGTGTTTATCAGGCAATATATGGTCAAAAAATACCGTGCACGACCTCATCATATACAGGAAATGCATGATTAAGAGAGTTGATGGACATAGATGTTAATCCTGAAAGGTTTTATCGAATGTTTAGAATGGATAGAATTGTGTTTAAGAATTTAATGAATGATTTAGTGACACAATATGGTTTGCAAGGAACTAGAAATATTGATGTTGCAAAAATGCTAAAATTGTTTCTTCATATTTTAGGACATAATATAGGTAATAGGTTAGCACAAGAGCGCTTTCAGCATTCTGGGGAAACCATACCTAAGCTATTTAGCTTAGTTTTGGATAAAGTATGTGAAATGAGAGGAAATTTGATCCAACCATCCGATCGACAATTCAAGGAAGTTCCAAAGAAGATCAGGAATAATATAAGATTTTTTCCACATTTTAAGGTAAGTTATGATTATACAGTAGAAAATATGAATTAAATATAAATCAAATAATATTCTTCTTCTAGTTTTAGGATTGTATTTGAGCTATAGATGGTACTCATATTTCAGCGGTGGCACCTATGAGTGACCAGCTTCGTTTTATTGGTCAAAAAGGAATACCGACGCAAAATGTGATAGTCATGTGTAATTTTAACATGAAATTTACTTATGTGTGGGTCGGTTGGAAGGGAACAGCTCATGATACTCGTATCTTTTATGAAGCCATTAGGAGACATGATTTGCAATTTCCTCATCCTCCAAAAGGTTTGTTAATTAATGGTTTTTATGCATTAATATATGTATGTGTTATATGTCGATTAAATTTACAACTTTTTTTGTGTAGGTAAATATTATTTGGTTGATGCTGGATATCCAAATCCCACGGGTTATTTGGGGCCATATAAAGAAGTTATATATCATTTACCTGAGTTTCAACGAGGTTCTCAACAACAGGTTATAAAGAAGCGTTCAATCGTGCTTACTCTTCACTACGATCAGAAATTGAGCAAGCTTTTAGCGTATTGAAAAAGAAGTTAAAGATTTTAAAAAGTATGCCAAATTATCCATATACAAAGCAAGTGAAAATTGTGATAGTAACGATGGCTTTGCACAATTATATACGAAGAAATGCCCTGAATGATACACATTTTGCTAGAGTAGATTTGGATCCCAATTTATATACAACGGATCCTGATGATGTAAATGTGGAGAGTAATGCTACAAATGATGATATAGCATCTGATATGGCACATTTACGTGATCAAATAGCTATGAATTTATGAAGTAATTAATGATATTTGTAATTTTTAAGGATAATGAGCTTCTTTCCTCAAAGTATATATTATCATGTTTTTATTGTAATGAAAGTATTTTTATTGTAATTGAGAAAGAGAGCATGTAAATTTTTTCCATTTAATATTTTTTAGCAAAAAAAAGAATTTTAATTTTAATAAATTTGTTTACACAACATTTTTAACATTGTTGTCAAATATAAATTAAAAAGTCGCAAACATTATTTTTTTAATTTTAAACAAATAAAAATTAAAATATTTAAATTAATCACCAAATGGGCTTTTCAAATGTGTTTTCTACCAAACAGCATTTCTCTCAAAGTTACTTTTCAAAGCAGAATTTACTAAACAGTCTTTGCATTTCATCCAAAGCCCTTTAGGCTAAACTGCTTTGCATTTTCCCAATGAGCTTTCCAAATGCCGAACCAAACGCACCCTAAGCATCGTGATTTCACTGAAGCTGACGGGACCTTAACTAAGCAGAAGAAGGCACTATTGATGTGCGACACGAGCTACACGCGAGTCACTTTTCGCTTTTCCTTTTTCCTTTCTTCTGCTTTTACCTTTTTGTCTTTTCTTTCTTTTTTCCCCTCTCTCTTGCGTGCTTTCCCTTCACGTCCACTTTCTCCTTTTGTTGTCTAGTCAAACCTTTTTCTCACTTTTTCTTTTGTTGTCACCACGTTTGACTTTTTGACCAATTCAATGGTCAAATATGCTAAATTGTTAGACAATCTACTTTGTTCTACACAACGCAAATCACGTTCCTTTATCAATAAACGTATTTTGATATGTGTCTGTTCTCTTCTTTGCTATTAGCTTCGATGACTTTTACATTATGATATGTGGGGTTGTTGTTCATTGAATGTGAGAAATGCCAAGTAAAAGTATTTGTCAATGTAGACCTAAAAGATGTTGCCTTAAAGATTAGCTCGAAATTTTGATGATATAGATGGGTAATAGAAACTTTGGGGTATTTGTATGATAGAAAATTAAGTGACACTGTTCAAAAAGACTTTGAACTGTCTTAATTTCCCCAAAGACATTACACAATGTAAATCGCATTCCTCATCATTGACCCAAGGACGTGCACATTCATATCATAAGGCATGAGGCACCACCTATAAAATATGCTTCATTCTCTCATACTCATCGTTTTTATTTTTGTGATAATTACATATAGTATTATACAATGAGCTTCATTGATAGTGATAAGTAATTATCATATAATAAACCTTGTTGTAGGACTCTGTTCTCACTTTAGTAATAAGATTTTTAACATAATATAGCTTAAATTCAGAAAAAAGAGATATGAGAATAAAATAGTGTTTAACCTACCATGGATCTTTGACATATACATGGTCGACGACTTTCAAATGTTAATTACCACAATATGCGTGAATCTATTTTATTTTATTTTTTGTACATCAGTTAAATCACCAAAATATGTATAAGAATTAGAGATTTTCTAGCACTAGAGATTTTAAAGTCCATAAAAATTGAATTTATAGGCAAAATTCACATGTGGGAGTGCCTCGGTTGACCCAAGTCTCCTCGGATGAACCTCAATTATTTACGTCCACTTTCTCCTTTTGTTGATTAGTCAAACTATCTTTTTCTTTTTCTTTTTTTTTTATTGTCACCATGTCTGATTTTTTGACCAATCCAATGGTCAAATATTACCATTTCACATACTTTTTTATGCTTTCTCCACGATTGACCCAAGTCTTCCATGCAGCTACACGTTAAGCACAAGGTAATGCACACGCACCTGAATATTCATAGGTACCGCACGTGTTTCATCACTTTAAAAGTCATCGGTTCGATGCATCCTAGCATGAGATGAGGCGTGTTGATCTGCCTCACTCTCTCATACTCTGCTCATCAAAACAAAATAGTCTCTGTTTCGGATAAAATGGCTTCCTTGTCGTGCTTCTACATGTCCATACACTTTCTTTTCTTGTATTTGTCATCTCAGCCGATTGGTGCGTACTATCTCTCTCATTCCATGAAAACTCTATGTCTCGAGGACGAAATGTCTGCCCTCTTGCAATTTAAAGAGAGATGCAAAATCCCCAATGTTTCCACCCATAGATTTCATGCTTTCTTAAATCAGCAAATGAGGACCTTGTTTGCTGCATTGTAATGCGTGGAGATGTCAAGAAGGTTAAAATAGAGGATCTCAAGAAGGTTAAGCATGTGTGGATCCATGTTCCCAGGTTTATTTCCCGTGGCTAGGCCCGAGACTAGTGCTCGAGCCGGGGTCCCCGGCACTCAAACTTGGGACTCCAGTTGTACTTACTCTTAAATGTCTATTTCGTAATTTTCTTGTAATAAATATTAGTAAATGACTTTCCTATTGGTTGGTAGATACAAACCAACATGCCTTGAAAATAAGTTCATTTCAAAAAATTTCTAGCAAAGTTCATTTTTCGAGAAATAAAGGGAACTTGGGTTTGAACAAACTGCCTTGATTGAATATCGGACTGAATGTAAAAAAAATTGTTCTTTTCTGTGAACCAACAAGCATTGTTTGCCCAATGAACGAAGGATCTTGATGTTGCCAACAACACAGTTTAGTTATCTTTGTTTTTTATTTATTTCAAAGACAGAAACAATACTGTTCCAAACGGTAATTAATCTTAATTTCTCCGAATGCATTACACGGCGTAAATTACATATCTAATCACGGACCTAAGGAAATGTCTACGGATCAAGAATCCAAAGTCGAAACAGCACTAACATTGCAAACAAAGAAGTCCAACACAGCGCTACCTAAGTCTTCAACTACCATTTATTATTTCCATTTCATATACTTTTTTGCTGCTTTCAGTACGGTTGACCCAAGTCTTCCGTACAAAATGCAAATATATATGTATATAATAGGATATAATATAATATATATATGTGCTTTTTGCTGCTTTCTCCACGGTTGACTCAAGTCTTCCACGCAAACGGAGATCGATTGGCTGAGTTCAGAGTATGTGCCCGGCAGCTACCCATTACGGCGCTGCGGAAAGAAATGCGCGTACACATAAAATGTTCATAGGTACTGCACATTGTGCGTTTCATCACGCGAAGAGTCATTGATTCAATGCATCGTAACACGAGATGAAGCGTGTTTATATGCCCAGGCACCCAGCGCCACCTATAAAATCTGCTTTACTCTCTCATACTCTGCTCATCAAAACAAATTTGTCTCTATTTTGAACAAAATGGCTTGCTTGCCGTGCTTCTACATGTCCATACACTTTCTTTTCTTGTACTTGTCGTGCCAGCCTATTGACGCGCACATTCTCTCTCGTTCTGTGAAACCTCTGTGTCTCGAGGATGAAATGTCTGCACTGCTGCAGTTTAAAGAGAGATATGGAATCGCCAATGTTTCGGGTGGTCCTCTCGCTCATCCCAAGACTCTATCCTGGAAAAATAGTCAGGACTGTTGCTCTTGGAAAGGGATTGAGTGCGATGAGAACACAGGTCACATAATTGTTCTCAATCTGGAAAGTAGTTTTCTCTATGGTTCTATCGACAACAACAGTACCATCTTCCAGCTTGCTCATCTTGAAAAGCTCAATCTCGGCGACAATCACTTCAACTACTCTCAAATACCGTCTCGAGTTGGAGATCTATCAAGATTGACTCATCTCAATCTCTCTGCTTCCGTTTTTTCTGGCCAAGTTCCATCAGAAATCTTCAAACTTACAAGGTTGGTGTACCTCAACCTGTGTTGCAATCTAGATCGGCATCATGATAGACTTTTGTTGGAGATGAAAGCCCCGGGCCTGAGAAGGCTATCTCAAAATCTGACCGGCCTAGAAGAACTTCTCCTTGGTCGAGTCAACATGTCGTCCCAAGTGCCCAACACTCTGGCGAATCTGTCTTCACTAAGGAGGCTGAACATGGTTGTGTGTGACCTGCACGGTATATTTCCACCTGCCATTTTTCATTTACCGAAGCTGCAATTTCTTAGTGTAAATGGCAATGAGGATCTCACGGGCCGCTTGCCTAACTTCAACTCGAGTAGTCCTCTTAAAGAGCTGAAACTGAGAGGCACAAGCTTTTGTGGGGAGCTACCGGCTTCAATCGGTAATCTCCGGTCCATGGAGATATTGAATCTTGAATTCTGCAATTTGACTGGGTCCCTTCCCCTGTCAATCGGAAATCTTCCTTTGTTGAGTTATCTTGGCATATGTGGTAACAACTTCTCAGGATCCATCCCGGCTTCATTTGCTAACCTTAGCAACCTCGAATACCTAGATGTCGGAAAGAATCCATTCATCGCCCAGCCCACTTCCTCTTTGTCTTGGGTTTGGAAGATAGAAAAGCTTGCCACTTTGAACCTCCGGAGGATCAATTTATATGGCGAAATTCCCCCTTCAATCGGAAACTTGTCTCAACTTGTGGAGTTATCCTTTCTTGGCAACCAATTAAGCGGTACCATCCCATCTCAACTCATGAACCTCACTCAGCTAACTCATTTGCGACTCCGAACCAATCAACTATCAGGTTCTATACCTTCTTGGCTTGTGAACATGACTCAACTAGTCGTGCTTGACCTTTCACGCAATAAATTCCACGGCCAGATACCTTCATCAATCTGTCAACTCCAAAATCTCCAAGTGCTCGGCCTTTTCGAAAACAACTTTAGCGGTACTATTGAACTAGACAACTTTCTCAAGCTCAAACAGCTGTGGGTGCTCCAACTATCATCTAACCGGCTATCATGCCGCACGAGTAGCGCAAATGTTATTCTTCCTCAACTTGAGGCCCTAGGACTGGCATCATGCAATTTGAGAGAGTTTCCGGCATTCTTGCAAACCCAAAAGGATATGAATTGGTTGGACCTGTCGGATAACAACATTACGGGAGAAGTGCCCTTTTGGGTATGGGACGGAAGATTTAAAAGCATGCAGTACCTGAATCTCTCCCATAACTTCTTAACTGGCCTTGATCGATATTACCCGATCAATCCTTTATATATGTACACGATAGACCTATCTCATAACATGTTAAAAGGACCACCCCCTGAAGCACCAGCGTCCATATTACACTACATAATATCCAACAACGGGCTAACGGGAGCATTGCCACCATGGATCTGCAATTTGAGTTCAGCAATCACACTAGACCTCTCTTCTAATAATATGACTGGTGTGCTTCCGGTTTGTTTGGGCAATATCAGCGAATCTCTCGTGATATTGAACCTAAAAGGCAACAATTTCCACGGGAGCATTCCTGAGGTTTTGTTGAGGGGGACGCAACTAACGATGATCGATTTGAGTGACAACCAGTTGCAAGGCAAGTTACCGAGGTCCTTGGCCAATTGCAAAATGCTCGAGTTCATCAACTTCGCGAACAACCATATCGTGGACACTTTTCCATCATGGTTGGGATCTTTACCAGAGCTTCGTGTCCTTATTTTGCGATCCAATAAATTCCACGGTGTCATAGAGAGGCCTAAATCTAGTTCCACGTTCCTTAAGTTAAGGATACTCGACCTCTCTATTAATGCATTCACCGGTAAGTTACCTATGGAATTCTTTCAGTCTTGGAATGCCATGAAATCCGATATGGGAAACTTTACGTACATGCAAAGAAACCTACAGCCATCAAATTACTTTGTTTTCACCTACTATGGCAGTTATGATTTCTCCATGACAGTGATTTACAAAGGACTTAAATGGTATTACCCAAAGATATTGGAAGTCTTCACGATCATCGACCTCTCCAGCAATTTTTTCAAAGGAGAAATCCCTAGTGTCATAGGTGATCTCAAAGGATTGCAAGGACTAAACCTTTCCAACAATTTGCTCAGTGGTCACGTCCCATCGTCGTTGGGAAATCTCACATCACTCGAGTCATTGGACCTTTCTCTCAGGACAAATCCCCCAAAAACTAATAGAACTCACGTTCCTTTCTTTCTTGAACATCTCTTACAACAATCTAACTAGGTCTGTGCTGAGAGGGAAACAGTTCGATACGTTTTCAAACAATTCTTTTGAAGGGAACTCAGGACTCTGTGGGGAATTCATATACAGGAAATGTCAAGATTCAGGGGATAAGTGGGGAAAACCTTCAACCCACCAAGAAGAAGACTTGGGATCACCAATTGAACTCGATTGGAAAATTGTTCTTATGGGGTATGTGAGTGGCTTAGTGATTGGAGTGGTCATTGCAAACACATTTATCTCCTGGAAAAATGTTTGGTTTGAGGGAAATGCCAAGAGAAAGCGACGGCCTAGTCGGAGGCAGCCTAGGAGGGGTAGGAACCCTTGGTCAAGCAAGTTTTTCAATTATGGTAGATATTAGAACTTACCGGAAAAATAAGCTAAGTATTTCCTTCTTTTTCTTAAATGTACTTGTTTCTTCACAGTATCTTTACAAATATTTATGTCAAAACTTCGCTTTCTTCAATTAATCTCTCATCATATCTGTTCCCCACATCTCTAAGGTAAAATTACACTTTTTGTTCTTTTTTGCAAAGCCATTGTTAGCTTGTAAATCAAGCTCATATGCGCCTTTTTTTCTATCAATGTTGAAGCAAAAGTACTCCTATCTAACAATCAAATCTAAATTGTCACATGGATTCTTGTTTATCAAGGTTCACATTACAACGTGAAACCCGTTTACAGATTCTAGTAAAACGATCAATAGCAAGACCACAGTATCCTCATAACTTTATGTAAATCTAGGCTCTCGTCCGCACTTCAATCATTTGCTTTTTCTTGTTTTTTGTCACCACACAAATTATGCAGACACTGTTGTATTAACATTTGAAACAAAAACCGCAGTTGGAGGTTGATTGGACGAGAATTGTAACAAATTATTCTCTCGGATCTTCCTTTACGTTTTTGGTGTTGGAAATAGGATTCTCTCTCATAGAGCAGTATATTATGCAGAGAACTAACATGGCATGGTTGAAGTTCTTAAAACTCTTACTATGTCTGCTTGTTAGTCATGTACGCTGGAATTTACACAGTAAATCTATTTGATTTTTCTGTACATCCATTTCTTTTTCCCCTGAAAGGATAGTTTGGTAGGATGGCTTCTCTACAGCTAACTTAATCACTTGGAATGATTCTCAAGATAGTGATTAGTTGATTATGGCTCGAAGTTAATGTTGATCGATTCAAAATCCGATACGTAATTGAATCTTAAGGAAATATGGCTAACGTTAGGAAAGTCCAAATTGAACTTTTGCCAATAAGATCGTGGGTGATGGAAAAAAGGAAGTCCGACTTCCTGTAGCCTTCGTTTCCTTATTGAAGTACATGTTGACGTCGGAGAAGGGCTCACAGTATTTATGTATAAGATTATTCTGTTGTTGAGTTTCATCTCTGGTGCACAGTGAGTGCGCTAAAGCACGCTAAAATGTGCGGAATTTGCGAGAGTCACAGAGCATCGAGAGCGTTCTAACAAGAGAACTGAGATTTTGAGAAAACTCATTCGTAGGGATTGATTCTTTTAAGTTCGGGTGCTATTTAAGACTTGGAAACACTTGAGATTAGAGTGTTCAAAGGATTGTAATCTTCTTTTTGCTGATCATAGCGAAATCCTGTCATCAATCTCTTCGTGAGGTATGCACACCTTCGAACCACGTAAATTATTGGGTTTAGATTGAACTTCTGTAACATATTTCTCGCTTGAATTGTTTCCTTAATTCGCAGTCCCGCATTCGTCGTATCGTGATTTGCGTTTCTTTCTTCGCAGATATGCCCTTAAATATTCGTATACTTCATTATTGAGTAGACCGCCACTTGTTTTGGTTTCAAGATAAGGAAGCAACTTTTTCCATAGCCCCAATTCAGAAACAAAAATTAAACCATAGGTGCCTGGGAACTGCTTGGGTGCAGCGTAACTAGAACGTTCATTACTGAATTTCTCGTCAAAATTTGTTAATGTCATTACTTATATAGCGACAAGTGATTATCGTGTAACAAAACCTAAACTTAGGAGTTTGTTCTCATTTCAGTAATGAGTATTTTCATGTACAATTTAAATTCAGAAAAAGATATTCGAGGACAGAATATAATTTACCCTGCCATGGATCTTTGATCATTCATCTAATTTGAATCTATATATACATCAATTAATTTTATATTATTTTTGGTAAGTACATCAATAAATTTTTAAAATGTCTCATTGCCAAAATCTGCAGAAGTCTATTGCTTTTTGCACATCGATTAGATTATCAAAATATGCACAAGAATTAAAGACTTTCTAAAATTGGAGATATTCTAAAGTCCATCAAAACTAAATTTCTAGGCAAACCTCACACATGAGAATGGGAAATTTTGTTTAAAAACTCCTAAACCTATTATACGGCGGTCAATTCAATTCTAAATCTTTCAATTCTGCTAATTTAATCCTAAACATTTTGATGATTTACCAATTTATTCATAAATCTTTCAATAGTACAAATTTAAGTCTAAGCATTTTCATGATTTGCCAATTTAGTCATAAACTTTTGACAATTTGTCAATATAGCCCTTTCAGCTAATTACACATATAGTTTGTTTATGACTAAATTGATAAAATTTTAAAACATAATTCAAAAGGTTTAGGTGCCAATGTCTAAGCACCCAATACCTATGCCAATTCACTGATGCCCTGGCCTAAGTCCATGGCTAAATTCCACGGAGGTGGGCTCGTGACCCCAGTGCTCGTGCCTAGATCCCCATTGATGATTCCCAAGTACTTGTCTCCTAGGCCCGAGTCCAAGGAAATTGGATTCAAGACCCAGCACCCAAGTCGCCAACATCCATGCCCAAGTACTCAACTCACACAACCGAGACACTAGCGCTTAAGCTCCGATCCACAGCGATTGAGCTCCAGGTCACGGTGCCCATGCCCAAGTCCTTAACTCCTGTGCCCAAGTCATCGACAATGCCCAAGCCTAATTTCTCATCAGCTAGGCTAATCAGGCCTAAGACCTGAACACTCGTACTTGGGTCCCTAATGGTCTTCCCCTACTCTCGTGCCCAAGTCATCGACAAACAAGTCCATAGAGGTTGGGCCTATGAACTCAATGCCTATGTTGGAGTTCCCAGCAGCCATGCTCAAGACAAGACCCCGATGCAATGCCTAGTTCTCCGATAGCCTTACTTGGATAACTGATCACTACCCCCAAGTTACTAGCTCGAGGGCTCAATTCCTCGACGAGCAAGCCCAAATATGTAGAGACTACGCCTAGCTCCCTCAAGATTGGGACTAAGACCTTGGTGCCTATTCCCAAGTCCTTGATACCCATGCCCAAAAACTTGGCTCCTACACCCAAGTCACCAGCATCCAGACCTAGGTCCATAAAAGTCAGGGTTCTTAGTGGTTGGGCTCGAGAATTTTGCTCCCTCAACCGAGACTTCAATAGCTGGGTATCTCTTATATAACACGTATAGCGCTTGTCCTTTTAGAAAAATAAAATCAAGTTTTCATTTCTAAACAATAAAAATATTTTTCAATTCATTTTCAGATTTCAGACAAACAAACGAGAATATTCATATTTTCTTGAAAAATGACTTCCTAACAAATATTTTCTAAAAATGTGAAATTTTTCGTAAAACAAACGGAGCCTTAATATCTTTTTGTACAATCTCTTCTTCTTTTTCCCTTAAAGAAGGATCATATCATGAGGTTGCTTTTTTACAGCTAATATAATCACTCGGAAGGTTCCCAGATGGTGATTTGTGGATTGTGAGACGAAGTAACTGTCGTTTGACTAGAAAGCCTACACATAATTGAATTGTAAAGGGAACCTGGTCCATATCAAGAAAGTCTAAATTGAACTCTTGCTAACGGGCCCCCAAGACGTCCTTTCCTTATTGAAGTTGAGGTCTCCGTTGACGTCGGAGAAGGGCTTACGGCTTTTTATGCATACAAATTTTCTTGAGTTCGGTCTGGATACAAAGTGAGTACGCTTGATATATGTGAAGCTTACCGACCAAAAAAAGAGATATATGTGAAGCTTGCGAGAGACACAGAAAGCATCGAAAGCCTTCTAGCAAGAAATTTAAGAGTGAGAGAACTCATTTGCGATGATTGATTCTTACGAGTTCAGGTGTTATCTAAAATTGAGAAATGCTTGAGATCGAGTGTTCAAGCAATGGGAACCTTCTCCTTACTATTTATGATGGAACCAACTTGTTGATCTCTCCTTGTAGAGTAGGCACGCCGCTGAACCGTGTTCAGATTTTATTTTTGCAATTTATTTCTTACTTGAATCGCTTCATTTGTTCATGCTTCCACATTAGTTGTAATAAAGTGGCATTAGAAACTAAGTTCATTGTTGATTGGTTGTTCCAGGAATTTTGTCAGCTACGATAATCATTATGGCCTCTATGATCTTCAAGTGAGAGAAATCCACAATTTTAATTTTGTCAGCTACAATAATCATTATGGCCTCTGTGATCTTCGAGTAAGAGAAATCCACAATTTTAATTTTGTGCAGATAGACACAGGATTTGGATTGAGCATTTAAGGGACATGATAAACTTCCCCAAACTATGAAAGCTGCTAAAAAAGCAGATATTTTGAAAAGAGTTCCAGGTTTTATTCTGCCGAATTTAGGGAACAATGTTTTGGTTTCAGTGGCATATGAGAGGAATGTAGCTGCAGTTTCAGCGAAACTTGATATAGCTAGTACGAGTACCTAGAGAGGGGGTGAATAGGTATAAAAGATTTTTCTTGATAATTACACAATACTTAGATAGTTTAAGGATTTGCAGCAATTAATAATCAATCGCAAGACTGAGTAAAGGAAAGAGAGAATTGAACACGCGGTTTATAGTGGTTCAGCTTGATTCAAGCCTACGTCCACTCTTCTGCACTGACAGCCTATTGGCTGGATTCCACTATGAACAAAGAGATGTTACAGTGTTGATCTTCCTTGACTTCTAGGTGTAGATGATCTACCACACTTGCTCAAGGTATCACTGAGTATAAACACACTCTGTATACAATTTCGCTTAAATTGAATTGACTAATAATCAAGGGTCTTCAAACTCTGGAATTTTTCTATCGATCACGCTCTCCAAAACAACTAGAACGTCTTCCTTTTATACTCCTTTATGCCACCATAACCGTTGGCACTTACCAAAGAAATTCCTCCAATCTACCCGTTGGACGGAATCAATCAAGAAGATCATTCGAGCTATTTAAGGAACCTGGCGATAGCCCATCACTCCTGTTCGCCCATACAATCAGGATCTTGGTTTCCAAGAATAGAACATTCCAAGAATATTTCGTCGACCATCGGATCTTCAATCGATCTAGATAAGAACAAAAAAGAATCCGAGATATTTATCCAACCAAGGGATCTTCTCCAGAGGGTAGGATCAAATCCTCAACCATATACTTTGGTTCTGGATTTCCTTCGTCACTGGATTGGAAAGACTGTCAGTGAGGATAGTCTTGAGTCTTGAGTCTTGAGTCTTGAGTCTTGATTCTCGGTGATCATAAAGTCTTCGGACTTTAAACTATCGGTCTCCGAATATCCAGGACTTAGGCGATAGAAACGTTTTGTCGGCTTCAAAATATTCGGAAAGATTTCTCCAACAATCTCCCCATTTTTGATGGTGACAAAACTTTCTTGTAGATTTGAACAACTTTGACTCCGCAAAAACATTTCTCAAGCAATATGGCTAACTCATAAAGATTAATAAAACAACCAAACTCTGCATCCACAGAAAATTGGTTAGTCTTTCATGAGTAATACCATAAAACAACACTTGATATAAATGCAACTAGTCAAGCATTTAAATCCACAGCTAATTCAGTCAAATCCACACCCAAGTTCACTCAAGTCACACTCAAAAACATAACCAAAAAAAAAAAACATAACCACAAATTCAAAGTTTAAAAGATGTTGAAAGTTTGTTGAAAGTTGTTGGTTCAAATTGGTTCTCCCCCTTTTTGTCATCATGAAAAATGTGAGAAAGGAATCAGGTCTGCTTGGGAATGCAAACGATCTGGAATTCTCCCATAGACTGGACTATGCCTTCTAGCCTCTTCAAGTCTTCCCTGAGTTGAGCTACCTCCTCTCCTTTAGCATTTGCTTGAAGTTGTAGAGCAAGGTCTTTCATTTTGTCCTCCGGGGTAATCGAAGACGCTTGTCCAAAGATTCTTGATGGTTTGAATCTCACAGATCTAGAGCATATATCGTCCCCGCATTTCCATAAGGATATCAAGGATACGACGAAAATCTGCTGAGTTGTCCGTCTCGTGTACTTGCATGAGCTTTCTCAGATGGAGTAAATGCAGACGATGGAGCTTCTGTATAATCTTGCAGATTTGGAGTCGACGTATCGTGTCCTTCTTCAGGCAATTGAGAAACCTGAACTTCTTTTGGGTCTGCTGGAGATTGTCTTGGACCTTCACTATCGGCAGCATGAGGTGTGGATCTATCTTGCTCGCCAACTCCCCCTGTCTCTAGGACATCAAAAGGGGAAGAGTGATGATCATGCTCTTCTGAATCTTGAATTCCCTTTTCTCCGTTCAAATTTGCAGACTTTTCTTTCTCTCCTTCTCTTTGATCTTCACTTCTTTCTCCTTCTCTCTCTCTCTTCTTCTTCTCGATCTTGGCTTGCTCCTCTTCTTCTCTCTGTTTCTTCTGAAGTTCTGTCGGTTGAGGCACAGAACGTCTGGTTCTTGTTAAAGCACAGATAGTGGGATCTTCATCCTCTAAGATGAGAGTTCTTTTCTTCTTTTTCGATGGGGCTCCAATGGCCTCCTTTCCTTTTCTCTTTGAAGTAGACGGAACTGGAGACTTCACTCTGAATTTCTCCATTGCCTTGGAAAGTTCTTGCAGACGCATCTTCGTTAACATTTTCAAACCTACCACCATCTTATCGCACGGTCGAACACAAAGTGTATGAGGCGGTTCAATATTCATGTGTCGAAGATCTTGGTCACCGGACCGGGATAAGGCAATTGTCCCTTGTCTTTCGACATTGCTCTGTACATGTGAAAGATAATAGTGTGCGGGAGAGAGAACTTCCGTCCTGAGTTGATCGCGTACATCAACTTTGCTTCAAAATAAGACACGGAAGTCTTTGACGTAGACTTCGATGCCGAGACAGTTGATCACAATCTTATGAAGCACAATGTTGATGGCATTCATCCTGGAATAGATAATTCTCTTCTCTGTGTCCCTATCTTTGACAAGTTCCAGAGTAGTACGAGCAGGTGAGATTTTGATTGGATGATAACGTCCTCGTTCAACTCCAACTATGTCCGCCAACATATCCACATCTACCACGTAGACTTGGTTTCATACACTAAATGAAATTCTATTCGCATCCAAAAAGCTGAGATTTGAATAGAAATAAGCGGTCAGATGTGCGTAACCGTCCGTAGTGTTAGAGCAAAATTTCTCAAGTTGAAGCAAATTCAACTTCTCTCTTAAGTTCATGTTGATGGCGTCCAGGAAGTCAAAATCGACACTTCTAGGGTTTATCACCCCTCTTTTCAACGATCCGAAATACACATTCTCCCGATCCTTGGATTTGAACAAATCCATCCGATTTCCTTTCACCTTCGCCGCCACACCCATTCTCGGTTGAAATTCAAGGAACATTTTGTCATCATCGTTCCCTTCAATCAATTTTTTTCCTGGTACACGAGGATCACTTGGAATGTTCACAAATGCATCCTCTGCTTTTCCTTTCGAAGCAACTCCTAATTCCTCCATTTTCCGCAGAAAAAGATACTCATTCCCATAGTTCTTATCCTTAAGGAAATCGTCTATATAGTTCAATGGTGTACCGGTGCTTTTCAACGCAAGATAAAGCTTATACATAAAGGAGGGTTTTTGGACTCTTACTGGGTTGGCATCCTCGATTATCTCTTCCTCCATATGTTGACTTGCACTTTGTGGGGTAGAAGGCGTTGAATGACGTGGATGAGAGCGAATCGGACTTTGTCGCTGACTTGATAAGTCTTCCTCCTCGGTGAGATCGAAGTGTGTCGGTCCCTTCTCCATTCTTTATGGTCCCCTGCTTGCTATTCTTGATGATTTCCTCGAAGAAGACATTCTTCTTTGTCGTTTGAAAGATTCCTTCACTTGCTTTCCCAAGAGAAATGACCACTTTCTCGAAAATGAACAAGAAGTAGAAACAGGTTCGGGAGGAGATTGCCTTTTAGGGTTTTGAAGATTGGGTAAAAAAAACTGTATTTACATATCTCAGTTTTTGAAAAGGAAAGTTCAATCGGCACAAGGAAAGTGTACGAACACTTCTTTTTAAAATCAATAACTGCCAAAATTAATCCTTTTGAAAAGACAAGTTTTCGATTTTCACACGGATTATAACTGAACTAAAAATCGTACCTTTTCGAGTCCGAATAAAATAGCAACTTACAGTCTATAGCCATGAATGTCTGAGTCTGAGGTTTTAGAGTCTGAGAGATTAGAGTCTAAGGATTGGTGAGTCTCTAGACTTTAACTTCTTCAAGCTTCAAAATGTTGAGTCTTGAACGGATAACGTCAAATTGATTTTTCTCCAAAGGCTTTGTGAAAATATCCGCTAGTTGACTCTTTGAATCAACAAATTGAATCGAGATTTCTCCATTTTGAATATGATCTCTAATGAAGTGATGTCGAATCTCAATATGCTTTGCTCTTGAATGAAGGATTGGATTTTTGGTGAGATTGATCGCGCTGGTGTTGTCACATCTGATTTCTGTGCATGAGTCTTCAATGCCAAAGTCTTGTAGCTGTTGTTTTATCCATAGAATTTGCGAACAGCAGCTTCCAAGAGCTACATACTCTACTTTTGTCGTTGAGAGAGCCACGGTACTTTGTTTCCTTGAAAACCAAGATACTGTCCTATTTCCAAGCAATTGACAAGTTCCAGAAGTGCTCTTTCTATCGACTCTGCAACCGGCCAGATCTGCGTCTGAGTATCCTAGAAGATTAAAGTCTCCCCTCTTTGGATACCAAAGACCAATGCTTGAAGATGAGGCAATGTATTTGATAATACGTTTCACGGCACTGAGATGTGATTCTCTAGGATCCGATTGAAACCTAGCACGAGATGCAAACACTCAACAAAATATCAAGTCTAGAAGCGGTAAGATAAAGAAGTGAACCGATCATGCTCCCGTACAGTTTTGATCTACTTTCTTTCCTTCTTCATCCTTGTCTATCTTCAAAGAACATGACATTGGTATGTCGGTCTTTTTGCATTTTTCCAGTCCAAACCTTTTGACAAGATCATTTGCATACTTTTCTTGATGAATGAAAGTTCCTTCCTTCATTTGTTTCACTTGGAGCCCAAGGAAGAATGTTAACTCTCCCATCATACTCATTTCAAACTCATCCTGCATAGACTTAGAAAATTTCTTGCATAGACTTTCATTAGGAGATCCAAAAATAATATCGTCCACATATATTTGAACTAATAAAAAGCTTTTGTTTTCATTTTTGATAAATAAAGTAGTATCTACTTTACCTTTGGCAAAACCATTTTGCATTAGGAACTTACTTAGTCTGTCGTACCAAGCTCGAGGTGCTTGCTTTAAACCATACAAGGCCTTTTCGGTCAAGAAGGCGAGTCCGGCTTCCTTGGGTCTTCAAATCCAGGTGGTTGTTCCACATAAACTTCCTCATGGATGAATCCATTTAGGAATGCACTTTTGACGTCCATTTGGAATAACCTGAAATTTTTATAGCAAGCAAACGCAAGTAATAGTCGAATAGCTTCTAACCTTGCTACGGTGCGTAAGTCTCGTCATAGTCTATTCCTTCTTCTTGCGTATATCCTTTGGCCACGAGTCTTGCTTTGTTCCGTACGACTTTTCCATCCTCATTCATCTTGTTCCTGAATACCCATTTGGCTCCAATAACAGTTTTACCTTTTGGTTTAGATGTCAATTCCCAGACATCATTAATGTTGAACTGTCTGAGTTCTTCTTGCATAGTTTCGATCCAGCTTTCATCAGATAAAGCTTCTTCTATGCTTTTTGGTTCAATTTAAGAAATTAGAGCCACAGCACTAGATTCTTCACGCCTTTTTGATCTGGTGCGGATTCCTTCATTGATTTCGCCGATAATGAGATCTTTGGGATGACTAGACTTATGCTTCCAGTTACTGGTTGATTTGCCTGGTTGATGATCTCTTTCTTTATTTGAATCTTCATGAGCATCTTGATGTTGGACTTCCAGAGTCTGAGATGATTCTTGAGTTGTAAGCCTTGAAAGGTCTGGAGCAGGTTCAGACTCTTCATACTAAGTCTGACTGGATTCATCTTGCATTGAGTCTTGGAATTTGACATTCATTGACTCCTCCACCGATTGGCTTTTCTTGTTATAGACTCTGTAGGCCTTGCTTGATGTAGAATATCCAAGGAAGATACCTTCATCTGATCTTTCTTCAAACTTACCAACTCGATCATTTGCATTTTTCAAAATAAAGCATTTGCAACCGAACACATGAAAGTATGAAACAATAGGCTTCTTACCTTTGAACAATTCATAGGGGTTTTTTTTCTAAAATAGGTCTTAGGAAGACTCTATTGATGATATAGCATGCTGTTGAAACAGCTTCAGCCCAAAATCGTGAAAAAATTTTATTTTCAATTAAAAGAGTTCTAGCCATTTCTTGAAGAGATCTATTCTTTCTTTCCATGACTCCATTTTGCTCTGGAGTATATGGAGAGGAAAACACATGATTAAAACCAGATTTATCACAAAACTTTGTAAAATCTTGATTTTCAAATTCACTTCCATGATCTGTTCTTATACTTGAAATAGCACATTCTTTTTCATTTTGAACCTTTTTAGCAAACTTCTCAAAGTACGAAAAGGTTTCTGACTTGCTTGCAAGAAAATATACCCAGGTAAAGCGAGAGTAATCGTCCACAATTACTAGACAATATTTCTTACCTCCAATGCTCTGGGTTCTTGTTGGTCCAAAGAGATCCATGTGCAGCAACTGTAATACATGATTAGTAGAGACATGATTTATTGGCTTAAATGAATTTCTTACCTGCTTTCCCAGAATACATGGTGTGCATGAATCAGACTTTTGGTATGGCAATTTAGGTAGACCTTGAACAAGCTTCTTTGATGAGATTTTGGCTAATTGCTTCATGTTGATATGGCCAAGCTTTCTGTGCCATAAGACCGCTTCATCTTGAATTGAGATTAGGCATTGTGTTTCATTTGGTCTTACATCAAGGAGGTAGATATTTCCATGCCTTCGTCCCATAAAAGACGAGTCGAGTCTTTACTAATTCGAGAACATATGCCTTCTTGAAAGGAGATCTTGAAACCAAAAGTATCACACAATTGGCTAATCTTTGAGAAGATTGTAGTTGAGTCCTTCCACTAGAGAGACATTGCTTATTGTGAGATTTCCAATTTTCACAGTTCCAAATCTCACAATGCTTCCTTTGCTTTGTTTCCACCAAATGAAACTTTTCCACCATTTACTTGAATAAACTTTATGAAGCAATTTGAGTCTCCTCGTCATGTGTCTTGAGCATCCGCCGTCAAGATACCACTTTACCTTCTTTTGATAGAGACCCGCATTCAAAAGAGAGTCTCAAGCTTTCTTTGGTACCCAAATTTTCTTGGGTCCTTTAGTGTTAGTAGGATAAGCATTATTAGGCCATACCTTTTTAACAGGCTTCCAAACCATAGGACACTATTTTTCAAAGTGATCTTGACTGTTACACTTTGAACACCTTAGAGCATTTCGACCTACAGACTTTACAAAAACTTTCTTAAAATGATTTTTGTAAGCCTCTCTCGACGGTCTTTTCTTAATTCTTTCTTTTACTTTCGGAAAATCAATCAAAGGGATTGTTTCTGCTGTCATACCTAAACCAGACTTATTGAAGTATGGTCTTTGAACTGAAAGAACTTTCTCAAGTTTTTCAGACCCTATTAAAAGTTTCTTTGAAATATTTGATAAGTCAGTTTTTAAGAAAGCATTTTCTTTTGAAAGTTTATCTTCATTCTCTTTAAGAGTAGAAACATTCAAGTCTAAACTTTTCACTTTTTCTTCTAAAATGTTTTCCTTTTGTTTTAGAGCTGAATTTTCCTTTTTAAGTTCGGAAATCTTTTTGAGAGAAGTCTTAAGACTAAAACATAGTTCATCAATGTATTTAGAGACTTTGACAGAATTTTAAAATCACTTACCTCAAATTCACCGTCCGAATCGATCCAGTCGAGTCGATTGTGCCATCGGACACGGGTTGGCATATTCCTCATCACTTTCTTCACACTCAGTATCGCTCCGGGTTTCGGCTTTGAGAGCTTTTCGAGACTTTTCAGCTTTTCCTCTCTTCTTCTTCAAAAGAGGACGGTTAGGGTCGATGTGTCCCTTTTTCTTACATTCAAAGCAGACTACATCTTTATTTGGTTCCTCATTATCAACAAACTTGGTTTGCTATTTCTGAAAACTTTGTTTCTTTGAGTTAAACCTTCTTCCTTTTCTATTCAGCTTTCTGAATCTTCTTATCATAAGAGCAAGCTCTTCATCGTCCAAATCTTCTTCAGAATTTGTATCATCAGAATCATCATTAGATTTTAATGCAATGGATTTCTTACCTCTTGGATCTTCGTCTTCATTAATTCGTTCCACTTCGTAAGATCAAAGAGTTCCAATCGGTTCGTCTACGAGATAATGGCATAATTCTTTGCGTCTCTCTTATTGAAGTCTTTATATGATTCCAATCCTTGGAGAGTCCACGCAGCAGCTTGTTCACCTTCATGGGATCAAAAATTTTCTGTCCTTGATTCTCAAGACCATTGACAATATCTGTAAAACGGCTAAACATGTCAGTTATAGATTCTCCTGGTTTCATTTTGAAGGCTTCATATTGACCAAGGAGAATGTTAATTCTGGTCTCCTTCACTCGGTCCTGTCCCTTCATAGGTGATATGTAATCTATCCCGGACTTCTTTTGCTTTGTAACACAAGAAGATATTCTGTTATATTCGATTGGTGACAAAGCACAATATAAAGAGTAAATTGCTTTTGCATCGAGTGCTTGTCTCTTGTTTATCTCTTCTTGAAACATTCCGCTGGTCTCAACAGTTTCTTTCCCTCTTTCGGACAACGATGCGCAGCGGTAGGAGTGATTCCTCTTTCCACAACGTCCCATTCCGGAGGATCCTTTGACCGTAGGAAAGCTTTCATCTTGTTCTTCCAGATGTTGTAATCATTTCCATCAAAGTAGGGTGGTCTGGTATTGCTTTGCCCTTCCACTAGCCCTGGTGCTAGCATACTAGCCATGGATCTTTTACTCTGAAGTAAAACACTTCAAATAAAGTAAGAACACGAGCTCTGATACCAATTGATATAGCTAGTACGAGTACCTAGAGGGGGTGAATAGGTATAAAAGATTTTTCTTGATAATTACACAATACTTAGATAGTTTAAGGATTTGCAACAATTAATAATCAATCGCAAGACTGAGTAAAGGAAAGAGAGAATTGAACACGCGGTTTATAGTGGTTCGGCTTGATTCAAGCCTACGTCCACTCTTCTGCACTAACACTATTGGCTGGATTCCACTATGAACAAAGAGATGTTACAGTGTTGATCTTCCTTGACTTCTAGGTGTAGATGATCTACCACACTTGCTCAGGTATCATTGAGTATAAACACTCTCTGTATACAATTTCGCTCAAACTGAATTGACTAATAATCAAAGGTCTTTAGACTCTAGAATTTTTCTATCGATCACGCTCTCCAAAACAACTAGAACGTCTTCCTTTTATACTCATTTATGCCACCATAGCCGTTGGCACTTACCAAAGAAATTCCTCCAATCTACCCGTTGGACGGAATCAATCAAGAAGATCATTCGAGCTATTTAAGGAACCTGGCGATAGCCCATCAATCCTGTTCGCCCATACAATCGGGATCTTGGTTTCCAAGAATAGAACATTCCAAGAATATTTCGTCGACCATCGGATCTTCAATCGATCTAGATAAGAACAAAAAAGAATCCGAGATATTTATCCAACCAAGGGATCTTCTCCAGAGGGTAGGATCAAATCCTCAACCATATACTTTGGTTCTGGATTTCCTTCGTCACTGGATTGGAAAGACTGTCAGTGATGATAGTCTTGCGTCTTGAGTCTTGAGTCTTGAGTCTTGATTCTGGTGATCATAAAGTCTTCACACTTTAAACTGTCGGTCTCCGAATATCCAGACTTAGACTGATAGAAACGTTTTGTCAGCTTCAAAATATTTTGGAAAGATTTCTCCAACAAAACTTGAAAGCGTTATATATGTCGAAATCGCTCTCAAAGGTACTTTTTCCGTTTTTTAACTTTTCAAATATTGAGGGAACATCAATCCAGGATCACCTGTATAAGTTCAATAGAGTCATCAATGATATGAAGAATGTGGATGAGAACGTGTTGACCAACGGTGGAGGAAGCGTGAACTGGTGAACCTGCTAATTTACTCAAGACTGCAAGCATTTGGGTGCCCTGTATATGGCCATGTTAGGGACGGTAAGCTAGAACCGAGGACAAAGAATTGCTTATGTCTATGCTGCGCAGTACGCACTAGGGATGCAAGTTTACAGGCCATGGTGTTCAGATCCTAAAATCACCGGGATTCATCAGCAGCAGAGATGTTGCAAGGAAACTCAGTAAGTACAGACTGGTGCCACGAGACAAGTGGAGCTTCAGTTGGAGGCTTGGCGGAAAACGCAGATGGGAAGTGAGGATAGAGGCCCCAAGCCGGGCGTCAGTGAGGGCACTAGTCAGTCTAGAGTAGAAGATAGTACTGGTGGAGAGGTGCAGCTCGCAAAGACCTCATCCTCCATAGCGACAAGTAGAGAACGCGAGGAGATCAGAGAACCACGGAACCATGCAGATTGCGTTACTTCAGATAAGTGTTACTTATGCCATGTCTGCTGAGGAGGATGTCGAGTGTCAGGTGTAGAGCTTCAGCAATGGATTGGTGCAATGAGAGAGGAGAAGGGGTCTCTCTGGTGGAATCAAACATGGCAGTCACTAGTATCTTCAAAAGGGCAGAAGATAGGGTGCAAGTGGGTATTCAAAAAGAAGCATGACAGTTTCAACTCATGAGCAACTAGATATAAGACGTGCCTGGTGGTGAGGGGGTTCATGATACGAGATATTCTCACTTGTGGTGAAACATAGTTCAATCGGGGTGGTGTTGCGATTAGTTGCAATGGACAAGTAGCTAGATGTTAAGACGGCTTTTCAGAGAATCAGAGCAGATATACATGCAATAGCCAGAAGGCTTTGTTGTTCTGGGTCCTAAAGACAATGTATGCTTGCTCAAGCGATCTCTTTATGACTTTAAGCAATGCCACAGCGGTGCAAGCGATTTGACTCCATTCAACGCTATGATAAGAGCGCTGATAAAAATTGCATGTAACTTTAGGAGGTTATACAATGGTAGTTACAAATTGTTACTCTTCCATGCTGATGATATACTGATAATAACTAAGAACATGTTCATTATTGATGAGTTAAGACGCAAATTGATGAGTAATTTTAAGATGATAGATTTAGGTACAATGAAAAAGATACTCAATATGGAGATCTAGAGAGAGGTTTGTAGCCAACGTTTTTGGCTATCACGAGATGATTACGTACATAAAATGTTGAGGCGACTTAGTATGCAAAACACCAAACCAATGAATTCCTTGCTAGTTGCATGCTTTACAGTTTCAACTTACCTTAGACCAAATTCGGCGGATGAGATGGCATATACGTCCCACTCAAGCTTAATGGATCTCAAAAGCATTTCTAGGCAAGCTGTGTAACACTATTTAGTTAGAAAGATCGGGTCCAGCCCGAGGGCAGGCCTAAACAACAAGTTAGGCTCAACGTAAATACATAACTAAGCTTATTCCCACCCCTTGATCACTTTTATTGGCAAGTCGAAAGGTACCCTTATTTATAGTGGAAAATCTACATGTAATTAGCGACATTTTTTGTATTAAAAAGGTATCTATTCTCATGTTATCTTCATTGTAATTCATAACTTTTCATATAAAAAATAATTAAGAACGTATTGAAATTCACTAAGTTATCATAACTAAAGATATATTTGGACATCCCAATAATTAGTGACTAGTTTTGATTGACCAACTTCAGAAACGATACATTAATAGGCCGAACAAGTCATTTGTTTTTCTTTTTTTTCCTGATCCAACTCCTTCATCAACAAGAACGGTCCACAATGGCCACGGACGAATATTCATTTTCAAGCCAACCAAACCATAGGAAAAGGCCCAACCTCATATTATCATATGGCCATTTTTGAAATAATGTTAAAAGATGGATTATTATACATACCATGCCTGCATCAAAGGGAAAAAATAAAAACGTAACCCTCTTTGCTTGTACTCTTTATTCTTCTTTTTCTCATCTTTTTCGAATGAATCTGCTTTAGTATCCTACCTTAAATATTGCGCATGGAGTTAAATAAAAAAAAAATGAAATAAAAGAAGAAACTTGTGTAAAATAAGACTAATTACAGGATTAATTTAAACCATCAAAAAATGTTCGCAAAGCAAATACCAATATGGAACTGAAGGCATTTCTTAATAAAATGGATCATTTCAATTTTCAAACCATCTTTTTGTCATTTTCACTAGGGGTAAGCGATTCTAGAGTTGGTCCAAGTTCCGTCTAAAACCTATCCATCAAAATCGATTCCCAAATTTTGAAATCTAGAACTTAACATATATACTCTAGAACCCAAAACCTACGCTGTCATCTAGGGTCTACTCATGTTTCACATGTATTATTAATTGAACGATTACAAGAAGTCAACACCTCTAATGACCATTATTTGCTATTATAATTTACTTACCATAACTCATATTTAAACACATGAAGAATATGAAACAATAACAAAGTAAAAATTTTAGTCATTAATATGCCGAAAATGGAAACTCAAAGTAGTGATTCCAGATTACATACCCATAATCGGATGCTATGGAATTTCGCAAGATTGCGCGAAAATATAGAACAAGAAAAACACAAAAATTTGTTCCAAGTTCCAGGTTCCACAACCTACTTATCAAAACAAGCTCTCCAATTTTTTGAATATGGAACTTATCTTGCATACTCTCAAATGAAACCGATTCCAATGGGTTCGGTTTTTGCTTCGATTCTTGGTTCCACCCTCAAACCATGCTCGTCCCTAATTTTCATGGTGAAAAAAGAGACAAAAAAATTCTCCTCCAATTATCATCGTGCAATTTCCTAGTTCAACATTATACCTAATTTAATTAACGAGAGATTGGTTAATAATTAAAATGCCATAAAAGTATCAGATTCTCCTTGCTTTAAATAATAGTATAGCCAGTATAGATATATATAGTATAAAAATATATATCACATCAAATCACATATTATTAAATGACACCATAATTAATAATGACAAATAATAAAAAAAAAATACAAAAAGTACACATCTACCTCATCATCATCACCTCCCCCCTCTCTCTCTCTCTCCACACCAAACCCAGCCCTAATAAACAGCAAATGCACCCCCCAGCACAATTTAGCAAACACCCCCTCACTTTCCGATTTAATTAAATTAAAATCAAAATCAAAATGTTATATATAAATAAACTTTATATTAACGCCTGCGCCCCCCGTTTACTTTCACTCAATCTCATAATAAATTTTTTATTTTATTTTTCCTCCGTTTTATTAACTCCCTTTTGTTGGGGCCCTTTTCCTCTAAAGACCACATTCCCCCAATCGGCGATCTACCAGCATCCCCCGGCCCACACTGCGGATCGCCAGAGCTGCTCCGCTGTGCCGCCCCGAAGCTTGCCGCCCTCCCCACCATGCACGGTGAGTCCTCCATTCGCCGCCCCCCTGCCCTCTTTGTTGCGGCCGCCTTGAAAAGCAGTTCCTTCAGTGTGTTTTTTTTTGCGCAAGGATGCCGGTACCTAGGTCCCCAACGGCCTTGCCCTGCTCCCACGACTAGCCTTGCCCTGCTCTCACGCCCAAGTCACTAGCGAACAAGGCTAGGTCCATAGAAGTCGGGACAGAGAACTCAGTGCTCACGTTAGAGTCCCCAAAGACCATGCCCAAGACCCCTGCTGGTGCTTGGGTCCCCAACAACCAAACCCAAGTTCATAGAGACTAAGCCTAGCTCCCTTAAGATTGGACCCAAGACTCCGATGACAATGCTTAGGTCCCTAATACCCGTGCCTGGATGCTTGGCTCTTGCGCCCAAGTCACCAACATCCGAGCCTAGGTCCATCAAGGTCGGTCATGGTTCCTCAACACCCGTGGTCTGGTTCTTAGTGGCTGGGCCTAAGAATCCCTACTCGTGCAATCGAGACTCTAGCATTCAACATCTCTTATATAACATGAATAGTGGATATCCATTTAGGAAAATAAAATGAAGTTTCCTTTCTAAACGATGAAAATAATATATCATCTAAATCGAAAAATATTCGTACTTTCTTGGAAAGTGACTTCTTGAAAATATTTTCCAAATGCCAATTTTTTCTCGAAATGAACAAATTCTTAATGTCATTTTATACTCTGTATAATCTTTTCTTACCCCCTAAAAGAAGGATCATTTTTTTTTTTTTGAGTAAAAGAAGAAGGATCATTTGATGAGGTGGCTTTTTTACAGCAATATAATCACTTGGAAGGGTTTCGAGATAGTGATTTGTTGATTATGGGCCGAAGTAGATGTCGATTGATTAAAAAGCCTACACGTAATTGTGTTGTAAGGAAACCTGGCCCATATCAGGAAAGTCTGAATTGAACTCTTGCTAATAGGTCCGCAAGACCTCTTCTCCTTATTGAACTTGAGGTCCATTTTGACATTGGAGAAAGGCTTATAGCTTTTCTTTGCATATAAACCTTGTTGAGTTTGGTCCTGATGCATTGGGAGCGCGCTTAATATATGTAAACCTTCAAGTGTTATCTTAAATAATTAGGGAATACTCGAGAGTGTTCAAGCAATTGTAATCTTCTCTTTGCCACTTATAACGGAACCATCTCTCGTTGATCTCTCCTTGTGGAGTAGGCAAGCCGCCAAACCGTGTTCAGGTTTTATTTCTGTAATTTATTTCATTTGTTCACACTTCCATATTAGTTATAACAAAGTGGCATAAGAACCTAAGTTTATTGTTGATTGGAGGCTTGAATCGCTTCGTTTGTTCATGCTTCGGTGTTATTCATAACAAATTAGCATTAGAAACTAAATTATTGTAGATTAGTTGTTCCGGGAATTTTGTTCATCTACGACAATCATTATGGTATCTGTGATATTCGAGTTAGAGTAATCCAGAATTTTAATTTTTTGTGTGTTAAGATGTGTACTTTATTGGAGACATGGGATTTGGATTGAGCATTTAAGGGAGATGATAAAATTCCCCAAACTGTGAAAGCTGCAATATAGGTGACAATTTGAAAAAAGCTACAGGTTTTATTCTGCTGGAGACATGAGATTCCTTAGCAGGTAGGCAAACCAAGCCTAGGTCCTTTAAGGCTTGACCCAATACCTTGGTGCTGGTACCTGGTCCCCGATGACCTTGCCTTACTCCCACACCTAAGTCACCGGCGAACAAGGCTAGGTCCATCAAGGTCGGGCCTGAGAAATCAATGCTCCCATCAAAGTCCCCAATGGCCCATGCCCAAGACCTTAGTACTAGTACATGGGTCCTTGACCGCCATGCTTGGGTAACTGACTTCCACACTCAAGTCACTAGCTCCCGAGCTCCCTCAACAGCCAACCTCCCTCAAGATCATGCCAAAGACCTAGGTCTTGATACCCATGCTTGGATACTACTCATGCCACCAAGACACTGGTGGTTGGGTATCTCTTATATACTATGAATAGTGCATGACTTTTTAGGAAAAAAAATAGAATTTTTCTTTCCAAATGATATAATTTTCAATTCATTTTTTAAATTTCAGTCAAATACCAAAAAAAAATTCTTATTTATTTGGAAAAAAAATTTTGAAATTTTTTTTGGAAAATATCAAATTTTTCGCAAAACAAATGAAGCATTGATTTCATTTGATTTTTCTTTCCAATCTCTTCACCTTTTTTTTCCCGAAAGATGGATCATCGGATCAGGACGCTTCTTTACATCTAATATAATCACCTGGAAGGGTTCCCGGATGGTGATTTGGGGATTGCGGGTCGAAGTAGGTGTCGTTTGATTAGAAAGCCTGCACATAATTGAATAGTAAGGGAACCTGGCCCATATCAAGAAAGTCCGACTTGAACTATTGCTGACAGGCCCGCAAGACCTCCCTTTCTTATTGAAGATGAGGTCCATCGTCGGAGAAGGGCTTATGCAGCTTTTTTTTGCATGTAACTCTTGCCGAGTGTGGTCTGGAGCTGGCAAGAGACATAATGCATTGAAAGCCTTCTAGCTAGAAATTTAAGAGTGAGAGAACTCATTTGCGGTGATTGATTCCTGCAAGTTCAAGTGGCATCTAAGATTAAGAAACGCTTGAGAGTTGTCTGTTCAAGCAATTGTAATCTTCTCTTTGCCATTATAATGGAACCATCTCATTGACTCTCCTCGTGAAGTAGCCAAAGCGCCAAACCGTGCTCAAGTCTTATTTCTGCAATTTGTTTCTTGCTCTAATGGCTTCATTTGTTCACACTTCCGCATTAGTCGTGACAAAGTGGTAATGGGAACTAAGTTTAAATTTCACTTGAGGCTTAAATCGCTTCATGTGTTTGTGCTTCTGTGTTAGTTGTAACAAAGTAACATTAGAAACTAAGTTTATTGTTGATCGGTTGTTCTAGGAATTTTGTCCATCTAAGATAATCATTATGGTCTCTGTGATATTTGAATTAGAGAAATTCATAAGTTTAATTTTGTGTGCATTAAGATGCGCACTTTATTGGAGACACGGGATTTTGGATTGAGCATTCAAGGGACATGATAAATTTCCCCAAACTATGAAAGCTGCAAAAAAAGCTGACAGTTGAAAAAAGCTGCAGGTTTTGTTCTGCCAAATTTAGGAAACGATGTTTTTGGTTGAAGTGGCTGATCAGTTTAATGTAGCTGCAGTTTGGGCTGCAAAGCCGTCCCGAAGATACTTTTCCCGATTCAACGTTTCTTAACTTTCCAGATTAATGAGGAACATCAATCCAAGATCACCTTTATAAGTTCAATAGTAATTAATGACATGAAGAATGTGGATGAAAACGTATCGACCGATGGTGGAGGAAGCGTGAACTGGTGAACCTGTTACTTTACTCGAGTCTGCGAGCATTTCGGAGCCCCGCATATGGCCATGTTTAGGACAGTAAGCTAGAACCGAGGGCAAAAAAGTGCATATGCCTATGCATTAGGGATGAAAGGTTACAGGCCGTGGCGTTGGGATCCTCAAATCACCCGGATTTCATCATCAGCAAAGATGTTGCAAGGAGACATGGTAGCCAGCAGTATTCTTCAAAAGCGATGTCAGGTGTACAGCTTCAGCAATGGATTGGTGCAACGAGAGAGGAGATTGGAGTCGCTTGAGTGGAATCAAACATCAGTGGTATCTGGCAGAAGATAGGGTGCAAGTGGGCATTCAGAAAGGCGCATGAGAGTTTTGATTCACGAGCGACCAGATATAAGACCCGCTTGGCGAAGGGTTCGTTGCACGAGATATTCTCATTTGTGGTGAAGCATAGTTCAATCAGGGTGGCGTTGGGACTAGTTGCGGCGGACGACTTGGAGTTGGAGTAGCTCAATGTTAAGACGGCGTTTCTAGACAAGGAATTAGAGGAGCGGATATTCATGCAATAGCTCGCAGGCTTTGTCGTTTCGGTTCATTAAGGCAATGCATGCTTGCTCAAATAATCTGTTTATGGCTTTAAGCAATCTTATAATGGTACAAACGATTTGATTCCATTCAACATTATATGAGAGTGCTCATGATCATTGCATGTACTCTAGGAGGTTATACAATGGTAGTTACATTTATTTAATGTTATATGTTGATGATATATTGATAGGAACTATGAACATGTTTCACATTGATGAGTTGAGACACCAATTGAGGAGCAATTTCGAGATGAAAGATTTTGGTGCACCAAGAAAGGTAGTTGGTATGAAGATCTAAAGAGATAGGTTTGTAGCGACGCTTTTGGCTATAACAAGGTGATTACATATGTAAAGTTCTGAGGCAACTTACTATGCAAAATATCAAACCGGTGATTTTCTCACTAGTTGCATACTTCTTGGTTTCACCTGACCTTAGACCAAAATCAGAGGATGAGATGGAATATAAGGCCTACTCAAGCCAAAGGGGTCCCAAAAGCATTTCTCGGCAGGCTATGTAAGACTATTTAGTTAGAAAGCTCGAGTCTGCCCAAGGGGAGGCCTAGACAACAAGTTAGGTTCAACGTAAATACCTAACTAAGCCTAGTCCTGCCCATTGATCGCTTATGTTGGCAAGTTGAAAGGTACCCTTCTCTATAGTGGAAAATCTACATGTAATTAGTGATTTTTATATTATCTTCATTGTATCCATAACTTCATATAAAGAAATAATTAAGAACGTATTGAAATTCACTAATATCATAACTAAAGATATGTTTGGACATCCCAATAACTAGTGGCTAGTTTTGACTGAGCACCTTCACAAATAATACATTAATCGGCCGAACAAGTCATTTGTTTTTTTCCCTCGATCCAACGGTGCATACTCCTTCATCAACAATGAACGGTCCAGAATGACCACGGACGAATATTCATTTTCAAGCCAACCAAACCATCGGAAAAGGCCCAACCTCATATTATCATATGACCATTTTTGAAATAATTTTAAAAGATGGATTATTATATATACCATGCCTGCACCAAAGAAAAAGCAAAAAAAAAAAACACGTAACCCTCTTTGTTTGTACTCTTTATTCTTCTTTTTCTCTTCTTTTTCGAATGAATCTGCTTTAGTATCCCCACTTAAAAATTGTGCATGGAGTTAAATAATATATATATATATATATATATAACAAGAAATCAATGCACAATAAGATTAATTACAGGATTAATTTAAAACCTTCAAAAATGTTCCCAAAGCAAATACCAATATGGAATTGAAGGCACTTCTTAATAAAATGGATCATTTCAATTTTCAAACCATCTTTCTCGTCATTATCACTAAGGGAGTGTAGTTCTAGGATTGGTCTAGCTTCCATCTGGTATCTACCCTTTAGAACCGATTCCCAAATTTTTGAAATATAGAACTATCATACATACTTTGAAACCCGGAACCCAATCTGTTACAAATTTCAAGGTCAACTATAAAGTCTATCTAGGTTTCCCATGCATCATTAATTGAACGATTGCATATTTAGACACAAATATATATATATATATATATATATATATATATATATATATATATATATATATATATAAAACGTTAATAAAGTAAAAGTTTTAGTCATGCACATGCTGAAAATGGAAACTCAGACTCAGAGTAGTGGTTTGAGATTACATAGGAATTTTGCAAAATTGCTCAAAGACTTGGAACAAGAAAGACACAAAAATTTATTATAGGTTTTAGATTCTACAACCTATCTATTTATTTAAACCAGTTCCCCAATTTTTTGAACTCGGAAGTTACCTTGCTTACCCTAAAACCAGACCAGTTCCAATAGGTCCGGTTTTTGCTCCGATTCCCGATCATATCCTCAAACCATGCTCACCCCTAATTTTCATGGTCAAAAAAGGAAAAAAAATTCTCCAATTATCATCTTGCAATTTCTTAGTTCACCATTGTACCTAATTTAAGTAGGTCTGATTAAAGACAAGTCAATTCGGTTTTGATTGTGTGTAAATTACCTATACAATAGTTAGTCTCGCTTATATTTAGATAAACATATACATATGCCTATGAACTATGTTAAATGTTACACTAATGAGAATGAACTATGTTAAATGTTACACTAATGAGAATGTAGAGGATAATTAATAAATTATTTTTAAATCTATCGTTTGGATGCCAATTTAATCTTAAACTTTCAAGTTTACTACAATAGTCCTCAACCTCTAATTTCTAGTGCCAATTTGCCAAAAGGACTGTCTTCAAATCTTGCGCAAATATTTAGAATTATGTCGGCAAAATTGAAAAGTTTAAGAGTGACTAAATTGATACTTTCCTATGAATGTAATATAGAAGATGGATGGCTGAAATGCCTCAAAAATGGACTCGAGAAACACAAAAAACAATTGTGGCGCATTTGCAAAACAAAAATTACCTACACCTTTAGAGATAATATAATAAAAATTAGAAATGCTTACAAGAACGGAATCAGAAACTTCGTGGTTTTCTTTTACAAGTCACTAATTTAATGACAAAGCTTTACACACAATTACTTGCACATTTCCAAAAATTACAGTCATCCTTTGGAAGTTACCATTCCTATTACCAAACGTGACCAAAAAAATAAAATCCAGCAAGCACTTATAGCAGATAATAAAATCCAGAGAGCACTTAATGACAAAAATACAATAAAATCCACACAACCTCTCTCTCCATCCCAGCTGTCCATTACCAATACACTTGAGATTGTAAATGACTTTGTCAAAGACTCACCCCACTTTTTGCCCCTTTTATTCCTCCATTATCTTATACGTCCTTCCGAATTATAATTTATATATTTTCTTTCGCCCTTATATACGAACAACAACACAAAAAATACGCTAGCAATGATGCATGCGTATAAACGAAAGAGACATTCGAATAATTAAGAAAAATCACCATATCAAAAAGTACTTTGATAAAACTAAATAATTGAAATGTAAGATGATAAATACACAAAAAAATTATGAGAAAATTACTTTGCAGCTTTTCTTGAAAGGTTGTTGTAAGATAGATTAGATTCAAAATGGGGGAACATAAGGTAGATTATCGATTCATGCATTTACTAATGGCTATGATATTTGTAAAATAAATATCTATGGTTATTTAAAAAAGAGAGGAAGTTAATTAAAATGCCATAAAAGTAACAGATTCTCCTTGCTTTAAATAATAGTATAGCCAGTATAGATATATATGGTATAAAATATATATATATATATATATATATATATATATATATATATATATATATATATATCTACATCAAATCACATATTATTAAATGAAACCATAATTAATAATGATAAATAATAAAAAAATAAAATACAAAAAGTACACATCTACCTCCTCATCATCACCTCCCTCTCTCTCTCTCTCTCTCTCTCTCTCTCTCTCTCTCTCTCTCCAAACCCAGCCCTAACCAACAGCAAATGCACCCCCCGCACATTTTAGCAAACACCCCCTTCACTTTCCGATTTAATTAAATTAAAATTACAATTAAAATCAAAATTAAAATCAAAATGTTATATTTAAATAAACTTTATATTAACGCCCACCCCTCCCCATTTACTTTCACTCAATCTCATAATAAATTTTCATAGAAAAAAAAATCTCATAATAACTTTTTTTTTTTCCTCCTTTTTTGGGGGCCTTTTCCTCTAAAGACCACATCCCCCCAATCGGCGATCGACTGGCATCTCCCGGTCCGCGCCGCCGATCGCCGGAGCTGCTCCGCCGCGCCACCCCAAAGCTCGCCGCCCTCAGCCACAGTGCACGGTGAGTCCTCCATTCGCGGCCCCCATCTCTGTGCTGCGGCCGCCTTGAAAAGCGGTTCCTTCAGTGTGTTTTGTGTGCGCGTGGGCGTGCGTTCGTGCTTTTGATGGTGCGTAACCCCACCAAGATTCGCAAGCTCAACTCGACCTCGATTCGCTCGAGCTCCGGATCGCAGCGCCGCGATCCGAGCCCCCCTGAGCTCGAGTCTCAGCTGGAGTCACTGTGAGTGTTGATTATCTGCTTAATCCCTCCCGTAATCTTTCCGCTTAATCGCTCGCCGGTTCGCGGTTGGGCCGGATACGGCAGAATTCGCCGTTGTCCGGCTTCCATCCGATGATTCTGTGCCAGGATCTTGGTGATTTGGCGCCCTAGTTGATTTTGAACTGCGAAATGATGCTTGTTGCTGTTGATTACAGTCGCTCGGGTCGATTTCCGCGTGAAATGCTCGGTTCCGCTAGGGTTTTGTGTTGCTTCGTCCTTCGCTCGGTGCTAGTGGAGTATCGGTGTAATTGAGGTCGAGTATAAGTCATGGACACTCGGGCTTTTGGTGTTTTTGACTTTCGAGGTAGGGTAGAGAAGTACTAGGCGAGTCTTTCTAGGGTTTTGAGCTGGTGCTGCTCAGTGCTCACTGCTCTGTACGGTTTAAATGTTTTCTAGTTCTGTCTCTGTGACTTTGGGTTTTACGTCAAAGCCCGTTGACTCTTCTTGGTCTTTTGCGACATTGAGATTATCTGGATGCGATGCATGATTAGTTGGTTTAATTTATTGGGGAAGTGAGAAAGCGACTCAATTAGAGTTTTGTAGCTGTATTTATTGTGCAGTAGCAGTACCGGAATGAGAAAGCAACTCAATTAGAGTTTTGTAGCCGTATTAATTGCGCAGCATGCTGTGCAGTAACAGTTGGCTCGAGTTGGCCTTATAGTCTGCATTTGGAGATTGATTAGACAAGAACAAATAATTCTCATGAAAAATATACATACCAGTCTTGCTTTTCGGATCTTCGTTTATGTTTGTGCTGGAGAAATCGAATTCTCTCCCATAAAGCAGCATATTATGCAGAGAACCAACATAGCACAATTGAATTTCCTACAGTTCTTACTTTGCTTGCTAGTCATGTTCTTGGTTAACGTCACTTGATTTATCTGTTTAATTTTTTCTTTTTTTCTCAAAACAGGATCATTTGATATGGTGACTTATTGTTGACACCTGAAATTTTGGAGATAAGTCAAGCTTCCATCTTTGTAAAACCAAGAATAATAATAATAAATCTATAAATGAGAGAGTCCAATTTGGACATTTATGCAAGGATCTAAACCCATAGTCTAACTCGCTCACTTCGGCCCGGTCTACCAACCCAGCCACTAGCCAAGCTCATCAGGAATTAGGTCGGCCCATCATCCTAGCCCATGAAGCCCAAATTTAAAGTCGGATTAAGCAACTTCTGCGTAGGCCCAGATTTACAATTTTAAGTCGGAGCCCATAAAGCCCGGGAGAGTTTGGCCCATAAAGCGAGCACGTGCAGGGACTCAGAAGGGCGAAGGAATTCTGGCAAGGGATACGTAACAAAGGACCATATTACACCAGATAGCAGCACATCACGGACTGACAAAATTTCCTTCTCTCTGGTTACAATTCCAGAAAATTCGTAGTCCATTCTTGTTCTCCGGACATCGCTTGCAGTTGCCGTGGTTGATCATCGCTTCAATCTATCTCCACCGCCGAAGAGGGGGCTGAGAATCACCTGTATGAAAATTGATAGAATAATTGCATGCTAAACTGCATCTTCATATAAAAACTTAAGATTTTAAACAGCTGATAGCGGTTTCACAAAATTTTGAAATTAATCATAGTGTGTTTCTTTCAAGTGTTTTATATATATGTAGGATCCGGTTTAGATACATTCGAATCCTTTCTGCTGTTCTAATTGATTTCGTCGAGGATAATGTTCTGCGTATGGAAGTTGAACAGAAATGAAAGTGAGAACGATGGAGGCTCGAAGAAGTGAGTTTTGTGATTTGCGATTGAGTAATAGTTTATGCATGTTTGCAAAACAGAAGAAAAGAAGTGGAACGGTAGCAGATTCATGAAGAAGAAGAACTCGTGCCTTGTGGTGTGACCGCGTTGGACTAAGAAAGAAACGAAAGGAAATAAAAAGACAATAAGTAAAATTAATGTATTGAACATAATAAATAAAAAACGAAAAATAAAATGCGGAATAAAAACGATTGGAAAGTGTGAGTCCTAGCTAGACAGTTGCAGCTTGGAAATAGTTTTAATCGAATTTCATTTTATTCAAATTCATCTAGTTTAAGAGTAATTATATTTGGATTTCGAAATAATTTTCTTTCTTTTAGATGAAATGGATAAACAGACAAAAAAAAAAAAAAAAAAACAATAACAGAGAAAAGGATAAAAGAAAAAAGTCTCATTTGCATTTATATTAGAATTACTGTTATGCGTCATTTTATTGATTTCCGTCTTTAATATCGTTAGTGTAATTCTCTTTAGTTGAAATTAGACTTTGACTTTGATTTTGAAAATTAGCTCACGGTGGTCATGCCCGGCTCAATAATAAGACAATAAATATACTTTACTCGATTTGTACCAGATTATTTTGCCGCACTCTACTTTTTGTTGTCAATTCTTTTACCGCATTTGTGTAACGTGAGGTATTAGCTCATGGGGATCATGTCTAGGGACTTAATAACAAGACCATATAATTTTTTTTGTTTGACTCATATTGAATTAATATCACGAAAAACTCCAAATCGGTATATTTGTAGTAAATTTATCTAAAACAATTTTTTTCTAAAATAACCTAGTTAAATAAACGCACTAGGCAAATAAAAGGCTAATATTTTCTTTGTTGGGAGCTAGAAGTACGTTAAAGAATGGCCAACCTTTTGGCCATGATGTTTATGGACATGATAAGTAAGATTAAAGACCACGAATTAGACTCCTCCGCTAACTTATTTGTCCATCAATCAAGAAAAGCACCATAAATTCCTAATGAGACCTTTCGTGGGGTGGGGTTTGTACGGGATGATATTACACCAGGCCGATTCCCACGACACCAGAGAATGGAAAAGACCTCAGGCGACGGAAATGCCCGTCGCTAAAGCATAAAATCTCGTTCCCGTCTCTCGCTAGGGACGGAAAAGGGACTAAATGGAACCGCTCCAGAGCATGAGCAAGCTTTTTTTGTCATTTAAATAGTAATAAGAGCATCTTTATCTTATAGTTACCGTATCGATCGAAGTAGTGCAAGAATTCACATTTTAGAATGAATAACAAGAAATATTTTGAAAAGGTTTGGAGATAGAGAAATGACCCATCCATTTATTTTGATGTGTATATGTCCACACAATGAGTGAAGAATTTTTTTGTTGTCTGTGAGATCTTGTCTTGAATGGTCCCAGTAACATGGGATATGCATGGTGCAACGTTGTACCTAGCAATTTTTTCTCAAAGGTTAATTTTTTCACTCGGAAATAACAAAACGTCAGTAGAGTCAAGAAGAAGACAAATTGCTTCACCTTTTATGCTTAGTTAAGACAGAACTTTGTGTAATTGCATGATAAAATGGGGTACTGCATACACAATAGCAAACAGTTTGCTCTGTTTTTACTTAACTAGGCAATATGAACAGAACGACCAAGCCCAAGGAAAAGTAGATGCATCATTGAATGATTGAGTGCGGGTTATGTTAGATGATGTTCGGCAAGTACTAAAAATTTGCTCTGCTGTGCAACGACATAATATTCTTATGAGTAGAAATTATCTTCAACTAGTCTCCTTGAGCACATAATTTATCTCGATGTGAAGTTAAGACTGATAGAACAAGAAGAAATGCATGACTGGCTATTTTACTCCTAGAATTGCGTTCAAATGATTCAAAACGTCGAGTTTTGTTCCTTTGGTCACAGCAATGCAAGCTTGGTTGTGCCTTTGTCGACATGCCGGGATTTCATTAGTTTCCTATAACAAACGGACTTCTATAATATTTGCAAAATACAACCAATCGTACTTTGAAATTAAGATCTTTTCGTAGATGTCAATGGTGCCCACAACAGTATATTTTTGTCTCTGGTTTCTATCCGTTTTGTCATAAACAAACCAAGCAGTAGAAAAATAGTAGACAGCAATGTTAGGCTAATGCACAATCCAAACAACTATAATTGTGTGGGAGTAACAATCTGCACAAGACAATGGCCAATTCCACCTCTACCTCCCCTCAATAAGGGAGACTGATCAAAATTCTAACCAATCTTAATTTCTCTTAATGGATTACACAATAGAAATTACATTCATCATAAGTGACCAAAGAAAATGTTCACCAATCGTAATTCTAAATGAAAATAGCACTAATATCACAAACAAAATGGACCCACATAGTGCAATCATCGAAAGGGGTCAGATGGGCACCCAAAGTCTTCAATTTCGACCCTAAAATCACACCATTTCATAGACTTTTTTGCCACTATCCTTTCATAGACTTTTTTGGTACCGTCCTAACGAGTAACCAAAGTCTTCAATTTCGACCCTCAAATCACACCATTTCATAGACTCTTTTGCGATTATCCTTTCATACTCTTTTGTCATTGTCCTAATGAGTAATCAAAGTCTTCAATTTCGACCCTCAAATTGCAGCATTTCATACTCTTTTGTCAATATCTTAACGAGTAACCAAAGTCTTCAATTTCGACCCTGAAATCGTACCATTTCATAGACTTTTTTACCGCCGTCCTAACAAGCAACCAAAGTCTTCAATTTTCACTCTCCAATTGTACTGTTTCATGGACTTTTTTTGCCGCTGTCGCATCCTGTTGTTATATGACCCATTGGTTTGCCAACTGCCAGGCAAATAAAGATCTATGGGCTGAATTTTCAGTCAATCATTTGTCAATTCGGCCCCGAAGGTTTTTATTATGTTCCCTAGTAGCTACACATTAGGCCGATTCCCACCACCACCAGAAAATGGAAAAGACCTCAGGCGACGGAAATGCCCATCGCTAAAGCGTAAAATCTCGTTCCCGTCTCTCGCTAGGGACGGAAAAGGGACTGAATGGAACTGCTCCAGAGCATGAGCAAGTTTTTTTGTCATTTAAATAGTAATAAGAGCATCTTTATCTTATAGTTACTGTATCGATCGAAATAGTGCAAGAATTCATGATCTATTATTCACTCTCAAAATGTTTAAATTGCTCCAAAAATTCACGTATTAGAATATGTGACGAGAAATATTTTGAAAAGGTTTGGAGATAGAGAAAAGACCCATCCACTTATTTTGATGTGTATATGTCTATACAATGAGTGAAAAAAAAATTTGTTGTTTTTGAGATCTTGTCTTGAATGGTCCCAGTAATATGGGATATGCATGGTGCAATGTTGTACCGAGCAATTTTTTCTTAAAAATTAATTTCTTCACTCGGAAATAACGTCGGTAGAGTCAAGAACAAGATGAATTGCTGCACCTTTTATGCTTAGTTAAGACAGAACTTTGTGTAATTGCACGATAAAATAGGGTACCACATACGCAATAGCAAACAGTTTGCTCTGTTTTTACTTAACTAGGCAATATGAACAGAACGACCAAGCCCAAGGAGAAGTAGATGCGTTGTTGAACGATTGAGAGCGGGTTATGTTAGATGATGTGCAGCAAGTACTAAAAATTGGCTCTGCCGTGCGACAACAAATCTTCTTATGAGTAAAAATTATCTTCAACTAGTCTCCTTGAGCACATAATTTATCTCGACATGAAGTTAAGACTGATGGAACAAGAAGAAATGCATGACTGGCTATTTTACTCCTAGAATTGCGTTCAAATGATTCAAAACGTCAAGTTTTGTTCCTTTGGTCGCAGCAATGCAAGCTTGGTTGTGCCTTTGTCGACATGCCGGGATTTCATTAATTTCCTATAACAAACGGAATTCTATAATATTTGCAAAATACAACCAATCGTACTTTGAAATTAAGTTATTTTCCTAGATACCGACGGTGCCGACAACTGTATATTTTTGTCTCTAATTTCTATCCATTTTGGCATAAACAAACCAAGCGGTAGGAAAATAGGAGACAGCAATGTTAGGCTAATGCACAATCCAAACAACTATAATTATGTGGGAGTAAGAGTAACAATCAGCACAAAACAAGGGCCAATTCCACCTCTATCTCCCTACTGATCAAAATTCTAAACACTCTTAATTTCTTTGAATGCATTACACAAAAGAAGTTATATTCGTCATAAGTGACCAAAGAAAATGTTCACCAATCGTAATTCTAAATGAAAATAGCACTAATATCACAAACAAAAATGACCCACATAGCGCAATCGTCAGGTGAATGAAAGGGTTCAAATGGGCTCCCAAAGTCTTCAATTTCGACCCTAAAGTCTTCAATTTCGACCCTAAAATCACACCATTTCATAGACTTTTTTGCCACTATCCTTTCATAGACTTTTTTGCTACAATCCTAGCAAGTAACCAAAATCTTCAATTTTGACCCTCAATTCACACTATTTCATAGACTCTTTTCCCATTGTCCTTTCACAGACTCTTTTGCCATTGCCCTAACGAGTAATCAAAGTTTTCAATTTTGACCCTCAAATTGCACCATTTCACACCATTTCATTGACTTTTTTGCCATTGTCCTTTCATAGACTTTTTTGCTAGACTCCTAACAAGTAAACCAAAATCTTCAATTCACACTATTTCATAGACTCTTTTCCCATTGTCCTTTCATAGATTCTTTTGCCATTGTCCTAACGAGTAACCAAAGTCTTCAATTTCAACCCTTTCCATTTCATAGACTCTTTTACCATTGTCCTAACAAGCAACCAAAGTCTTCAATTTTGGCTCTCAAATCGTACCATTTCATATGGACTTTTTTAGCCGGCTGTCGCATCCATTTGTTACATGACCCGTTGGTCTGCCAACTGCCAGGCATATAAAGATCTATGGGCTGAATTTTCTGTCAATCAATCATCTGTCAATTCGCCCTGTAGCTACACATTATGGCATAGCACAAAGTCATGCTATCATGCACCTAGAGATTCATCAGCATTGCCCAAATTTTGCATTTTATCACCAAAATATGCATAACAATAGAAGATTTGATAGGATTTGATTATAGAAATATATGTAAATATATTATTTCTTGCATAGCGGTTAGAGAATTGTTAATGAAATAAGCATAAAAATAGATGTTAGGATAAGAGCTTTTATAAAGTGACCTAAAATTAAATTGTTACCCAAAACTCACATGAGAGCGCCATGTGGTACGTGGCTTTTGTGTATCGTTCTTTTTAAAAAATATATATATAGTTACATAGATGGAAAAATTGTCCAAAATCCTAAACCGATTGTATTTGTTAATTTAATCCTACACTTTTCAATTTAACTAATTTAGTCATAAGTCTTTTCATATTTTGCCAATTGAGTCATCCAGTCAATTCTGACCGAAAATCGCTAACGTGGACATTAGACGTTCTAGTGACTTGACCAACATTGAAGTAAATAATTTTAAATAATATTTTAATATTTTTCGATTTTTTATTTCTTTTCTTTTTATTTTCTTCCCTTTTGCCTCTAGTTGATCATCAAGCTTGGACGACCGGCTAGAAGAACCTATGAGGTTGACCTCACCGACCTCAAGCAAGCCTCGCCCGCATATGGCAAGGCTCGACTTGGCCATTCACATCCATTTTCTCCTTTCGTTGACTAGTCAAGCTTTCTCATTTTTTTCTTTTGTTGTCATCATGTTTGACTTTTTAACCAATCCAATAATCAAATATGCTCAAATGTTAGACAATCTCCTTTATTCTACATAACATAAATCATATTCCTTCATTGATAAACGTGTTTTGATATGTGTCTGTTCTCTTCCTTGCTATTAGTGTCGATGATTTTTACATTATGTTATATGGGGTTGTTATTCATGGAATGTGAGAAATGCCAAGTAAAAGTATTTGTCCATTCGGACACAAAAGATGTTGCCTTAAAGATTAAGCTTAAAATTTTGATAAAATAGATGGGAAATAGAAATTTTTTTTGAGATTTGTATGATAGAAAATAAGTAACACTGTTCAAAAACACTATGAACCGTCTTAATTTCCCGAAGACATTACACAACGTAAATCACATTCCTCATCAGTGACCCAAGGACGCACACATTCATATCACAAGGCACCAAGCACCACCTATAAAATGTGCTTCACTCTCTCATACTCGCTGTGTTTTTATGTTTGTGATAATTACTTGTAGTATTATAAAATGAGCCTCATTGATAGTGATAAATAATTATCGTATAATAAACCTTGATGTAGGACTTTACTCTCACTTTAATAATAAGATTTTTCATGTAATATAACTTAAATTGAGAAAAAGGGATATGAGAATAAAATAACATTTAACCTGTCTTGAATCTTTGATATATACATGGTCGACTAGTTTTAAATGTTAATTACCACAATAATATGCGTGAATCTTTTTTTTTTTTTTTTGGCATCGATTAAATCACCAAAATATGTATAAGAATTAGAGATTTTCTAGCATTAGAGATTTTAAAGTCCATAAAAATTGAATTTATAGGCAAAATTCACATGTGAGAGTGCCTCGGTTGACCCAGTCTCCACGGATGAACGTCAATTATTTGCGTCTACTTTCTCCTTTTGTTGACTAGTCAAACTTTCTCATTTTTTCTTTTATTGTTACCATGTCTGACTTTTTTACCAATCCAATGGTCAAATATAACCATTTCACATACGCTTTTGCTGCTTTCTCCACGATTGACCCAAGTCTTCCATGCAGCTACACGTTAAGGCACTGCACAAGGTAATGCGCACGCACCTGAATATTCGTAGGTACTGCACATGTGTTTCATCACTTTAAAAGTCATTGGTTCGATGCATCCTAGCATGAGATGAGCCGTGTTCATCTGCTTCACTCTCTCGTACTCTGCTCATCAAAACAAAGGAGTCTTTGTTTCGAACAAAATGGCTTCCTCATCGTGCTTCTACATGTCCGTACACTTTCTTTTCTTGTATTTGTCATCTCAGCCGATTGGCGCGCACAATCTCTCTCGTTCCACGAAACCTCTGTGTCTCGAGGAAGAAATGTCCGCCCTGCTGCAATTTAAAGAGAGATACGAAATCCCCAATGTTTCCGATGATCCTCTCGCTCGTCCCAAGACTCTGTCCTGGAAAAACAGTCGAGATTGCTGCTCTTGGGATGGGATCGAGTGCGATGAGAATACGGGCCATGTAATTGTTCTCGACTTGGGAAGGAGTTTTCTCAATGGTTTTATCGACAACAACAGTACCCTCTTCCAGCTTGCTCATCTTGAAAAGCTCAATCTCAGCAACAATGACTTCAACTACTCTCAAATACCGTCCCGAGTTGGATATCTCTCGAGATTGACTCATCTCGATCTCTCTGCTTCTGTTTTTTCTGGCCAAGTTCCATCAGAAATCTTCAAACTTACAAGGTTGGTGTACCTCAACCTGTATTGGAATGTGGATTTAGATCAGAAATCTTTAAACTTACAACGTTTGTTGCGGATGAAAGCGCCGGGCCTGAGAAGCCTAGCTCAAAATCTGACCAGCCTGGAAGAACTCCTCCTTGGTTACGTCGATATGTCGTCCCAAGTGCCCACCACTCTGGCGAATCTGTCTTCACTGAGAAGGCTGGACATGGAGTCGTGCGACCTGCACGGTGTATTTCCGTCTGCCATTTTTCATTTACCGAAGCTGCAATATCTTGCGGTGAGTGACAACATTGCTCTCACGGGCCGCTTGCCTAAGTTCAACTCGAGTAGTCCTCTTGAAGAGCTGGTACTGATCGCCACGGGCTTCTCCGGGGAGCTACCCGCTTCAATTGGAATCCTTCCATCCTTGAGCTCTCTCTACGTAAGTGGTCCCGAATTCTTAGGATCCATCCCGGCTTCACTTGCTAATCTTAGCAACCTCAAAGACCTGGCTGTCTCAGGGAACCCATTCACTGCCCAGTCCATTTCCTCTATTTCTTGGGTTTGGACGAAGAAGAAGCTCACATTTTTAGCACTTCACAAGATCAATTTATATGGCGAGATTCCACCTTCAATCGGAAACTTGTCTCAGCTTGATGCGTTAATCTTAAGTGGCAACCAATTAAGCGGTGTCATCCCATCTCAGCTCATGAACCTCACTCAGCTAACTCATTTGAACCTCAGAAGCAATCAACTATCGGGTTCTATATCGTCTTGGCTTATGAATATGACTCGACTGGTCAAGCTTGACCTTGCAGTCAATAAATTCCACAGTGAGATACCTTCATCAATCTTTCAACTTCAAAATCTCGCGGTCCTCTGCCTTTTCGAAAACAACTTCAGCGGTACTATTGAGCTAGACAACTTTCACAAGTTCGAACATTTGGAAGTGCTGCAACTCTCATCTAACAGGCTATTAAGCTGCATGAGTAGCGCGAATCTTATTCTTCCTCAACTTGATAATCTAGGACTGGGTTCATGCAATTTGAGCGAGTTTCCAACATTCTTACAAAATCAAGCTGATATTCAATGGTTGGACTTGTCTGATAACAACATTAGGGAAGTGCCTTTTGGGTGTGGAATGGCAGTTTTAATCACATGACCTATTTGAATCTCTCTCATAACTTCTTAACTGGTCTTGATAGATATTACCCGATGCATACTTTAGATGCGTACACGATAGACCTCTCTCATAACATGTTGAAAGGACCACCCCCTGAGGCACCATCATCGACAGTGACCTATTTAGTATCCAACAACAGCCTAATGGGAGCATTGCCAGCATGGATTTGCAATTTGAGTTCAGCAATCACACTAGACTTGTCTTTTAACAGTCTGACTGGTGTGCTTCCTATTTGTTTGGGCAATATCAGCGAATCGCTCAAGGTATTGAACCTAAAAGGCAACAATTTCTACGGAAGCATTCCAGAGCTCTCGGTGAGGGAGACGCAATTGACGATGATTGATTTGAGTGACAACCAGTTGGAAGGCAATTTATCGAGGTCCTTGGCCAATTGCAAAAAGCTCGAGTTCATCAACTTTGCAAACAATCTTATCATGGACACCTTCCCATCATGGTTAGGATCACTACCGGAGCTTCATGTCCTTATTTTGCGATCCAATAAATTCCACGGTGTCATAGAGAGGCCTAAATCTAGTCATGCATTCCTTAAGTTGCAGATACTTGACCTCTCTTCTAATGCATTCATTGGTAAGTTGCCCATGGAATTCTTTCAATCTTGGAATGCCATGAAATTCGAGACGCAAAACTTTGCATACATGCATAGAGATCTATATCCGCCAATGTACGATGCGGACACCTACTATGGCCAGTATGATTTTTCTATGATAGTGATTTACAAAGGGCTTAATATGTATTACTCAAAGATACCAAACGTCTTCACAATCATCGACCTCTCCAACAATTCGTTCAAAGGAGAGATCCCCAATGCCATAGGTGATCTCAGAGGACTGCGAGGGCTGAACCTTTCCAACAATCTCCTCACTGGTCACATCCCATCATCGTTAGGGAATCTCACAAAACTTGAGTCGTTGGACCTTTCTCAAAACAAACTCACTGGACAAATCCCCCAGAAGCTAATAGAACTCGGGTTCCTTTCTTTCTTGAACGTCTCTTACAACAATTTGACCGGGCCTGTGCCGAGAGGGTCACAGTTCGATACGTTTTCAAACAATTCTTTTGAAGGAAACTCAGGACTGTGTGGGGAATTCATATCCACGAAATGTCGAGATTCAGAGGATAAGTCAAGACAACCTTCAACCTACCAAGAAGAAGACTTGGGATCAACAATTGAACTCAATTGGAAGATTGTTCTTGGGGTATGGGAGCGGCTTAGTGATTGGAGTGGTCATCGGAAATGCATTCATCTCTTGGAAACATGATTGGTTTGAAGGAAATGCCAGGAGAAGGCGACGACCAAGTCGGAGGCAGCCTAGGAGAGGTAAGAACTCTTGGTTAGGCAAGGTTTTCAATTTATGCAGATATTAGAACTTCCTTAAAAACTAAGTTGGGTATATCACTTATTTTCTTAGATGTACTTGCTTCTTCATATTATCTTTATAGTTATTTATGTCAAACTTCATTTTCTTTAGCTAATCTCTCATCACATCTATTTATAAAGCCATTGTCAACTAGTAAACCTAGCTCATGTGCGTCTTTTCCTATCAATGTTCCGGCAAGAGTACTACAATCGAACACTATCCGAATTGCCACAAGGATTTTGTTTTTTGTCCGGGGTTCACGTCACATGCTGAAACCCGATTACGGGTTCTAGTAAAACAATCGAGGGTGCATTGTTCTCATAACTTTATGCAAACTAGACTCTTATCCACACCTCAATCATTTTCTTTAGTTGTTTGTCACCTCACAAATTATACAAACAACAGTTGTATTGACATTTGAAACAAAATCCGCATTTGGAGATTGATTGGACAAGAACCATGATGACTAATTCTCGTGAGAAATATACATGTCACTTTTGCTTATCGGATCCTCTTTTATGTTTGTGCGGTAAAAAATCAAATTCTCTCTTGTAAAGCAGCATATCATGTCGAGAACAAACATGGTGCAGGAGAATTTCCTAAAGTTCTTACCATGCTTGCTAATCATGTACTTGGTGAATGTCATTTGATTTATCTATTTAAACTTTTCTTTTTTTCTCAAAGAATGATCATTTGATATGTTGAACTATTGTTGACACATGAATTTTTGCCGAAAAGTTAAGTTTCAGTCTTTGTAAAACCAAGAAAAATAATAATAAATCAACAAACGAAAGGGTCCAATTCGGCCGTTTACGCGAGGACCTAAACCCATTTGCCTGAGCCCATCTATTAAGTCTAAGTCGCTCACTTCAGCCCGGTCTACTAACCCAGACCACTAGCCAAGCCCATCAGGAATTTGGCTACCCATCAGCCTAGCCCATGAAGCCCAAATTTAAAGTCGCATTAAGCAACTTCTGCACAGGCCCAGATTTGCAAGTTTAAGTGGGAGCCCACAAAGCCCGTGAGAGTTTGGCCCATAAAGCGCGCGCGTACAGGAACTGGGAAGAGAGAATGAATTCTGGCAAGGGGACGTTGGCAAAAGAACCGGCTCTCCCTCCAGCTTCCTCTCTCATCCAACTGACTTTGGTGATTCCTTCTCTCTAGAATCCAATTCCAGAGAATTCGTACTCGATTCTTCTTCTCTGGACATCACTCGCAGTTGCCGCCTTCGATGGTCGCTTCAATCCATCTCCACTGCCATGAGAAAAAGGCTCTGTTCGCCTTGTTCTCAGTCATTGTCGCTCAAGAGCTTGAGCCGCGGTTCGCCATTAACTCTTTCGCTGATTCCCCCCTTCAAACTTTGCTTCTGTGACTATTTTGCTCTGGCTCAATCGATAATTATTGCAGGTAAACATCCTTACTTAACGAACCATATCTGCTCTGTTTATGCTTAAAAACAGAGGCCGTGAATCCAGCGTACTGCTTGTGTATAGATCTTATGCAGCCGAGCTTCCGCTAGCGATTTGAACTCATCGTGTTTTGGTGACGATATGGAGACAAATTCTTGGCATGTTCCTGCGTTTAGATCATTAGATTAAATTGTCTACCATGTGTTCAACAATTTTTGAGTGAAACCTGCGTGTGAAATTGATTAAAAACCTTGCGTATTGACGTTTGGTTGATTCTTACGTGTTCAGACTAAGACGTCTGTGTTTGATCCTCTCATTGCACCATCGAATTGACCTGCTGTGATGCTCCGCCCGAGACGTTGCCTGCTCTGTCTTTGCTTATTTTCAACCTCCGCTTCAGTCCATTTCGTTAGTCTTATTGTCAAACGTGAACATATGCCGATTGAACTTTAGAGGTGGCTAGGAATCACCTATATGAAAATTGATAGAATAATTAACTATTAAACATCACCTTCGTCTAAAAGTTTAACGTTTAGAACAATGGTCTCACAAAATTTCAAAAAAATAAAATTGATTGGCTAGGAAGTTGAACGGGAATGAAAGAGGGAATGATGGAGGCTTGAAGAAGTGGAGAGTTTTGTGATTCTGCAATTGAGTAATAGTTTCTGAATGTTTGCAAAACAAAAGAAAAGAAGTGGAACGGTAGCAGATTCATGACGAAGAAGAAGAAGAACTCGTGCTCTGTGGCGTGACAGCGCTGAACTAAGCAAGAAACGAAAGGAAATAAAATAGCATATTAAAATTAATAAATAAAAACGAAAAATAAAATGCGGAATGAAAACGATTGGAAATTGTGATTCCTGGCTAGACGGTTGCATCTTAGAAATAGTTTTAGCTGAATGTCATTTGATTCAAATTCATCTAGTTTAAGAATCATTATCTTCATATTTCAAACAATTTGAATTTTTAGCTCGTATTTTCTTTTAGATGAACAGACAAAAAAATAACAAAGAAAAGGATAAAAAGAAAATCTCATTTAGCGGTCATTTTATTGATTTCCGTCTTTAATATTGTCAATGTAATTCTCTTTAGTTGAAATTAGACTTTGACTCTGATTTTGAAAATTAGCTCACGGTGGTCATGCCCGGATCAATAATAAGGTAATATATATTCTTTACCTTACTCATATCAAGTTATTTTACCGCACTTCACCTTTTTTGTCAATTCTTTTACCGCATTTGAGTAAAGTGAGGTATTAGCTCATGGCGATCACGTTTAGGGACTTAATAACAAGGCCATGTAATTTTTTTGTCAGACTAATATTGTCACGCCCCGACCCTCGAGCACGCACACATCCTTCACACTTGGTCGATTTCATAATGCGATATCCTGGACTATGTATCGCCGACCCTTTCATTTTTAAGCACGGCGGAAGCGAGTTAAAATCCCTGATAAAAAACGATGGGATAGAAAAGCAGGGCCATATTTTTCATATTGAAATTTATAACCAAACTTTTATACAAACCACAAACCAGAACATTTCACAACTTTTTATTCTAAACTCTATTCACATCAAAATGGAGATATCAAATAAGATAAAATTTCAGTCCATCTAGGCCGTACTCACGGCCCCTCTCGAGATTGTCTTCTTCTCCCAAAAATCCTTCTCCAACTCTTCCTCCTCAGCTCCTTAGCGGGGTCCTGAAATGGTTTTCCCCAAACTGGGATGAGACTACGTCTCAGCGAGTTCTACCCCACTAAGCCCGATTAGTGAACCATTATACTAAAGGCTGCCTAAACACACATAGGTCAGAAGACGTACCTTAGCATCAGATCCCACCTGCAAGTCAGTACAATTCACAATAGACACTCAAGCAATCATATCACTAATCGAAGCATCAATCAAATCGACCTAGTCGATTACAAGCCAACAAGACCACTCACGGTCATTTCCATTCAGTCAATCAATTCACAACATCAAATCAAAACAATGATAAATCGACCTAGTCGATTACATGTCAGGCGGACCATTCTAGGTCAATACTCTCGGGTGTCAAGTTCACCAATGTGATTTATCCACTAGACAATTGCGTGCGTTCTTTAAGGCGTCGTTTTCGCCAGTGATATCCCAAATCACCGAACCACACATGCCTACAATGATCTTCAATAGACAATTGCGTGCGTTCTTTAAGGCGTCGTTTTCGCCAGTGACACCCTTAGTCACCGAACCACACATGCCTATAACCATGTACTCAATAGACAATTGTGTGCGTTCTTTAAGGCGCCGTTTTCGCCAGTGATATCTCAAATCACCGAACCACACATGTCTACAATAATGTATTTAATAGACAAGTGTATGCGTTCTTTAAGGCGCCGTTTTCGCCAGTGATGTCCTTAGTCACCGAACCATACATGTCTATAACAATACGAGTACTAGACCGATACGTGCGTTCTTTAAGGCGCCGTTTTCGCCAGTGATATCCCAATCACCGAACCACGTAGGTCCACAATAATGTATGTACTAGACCGATACGTGCGTTCTTTAAGGCGCCGTTTTCGCCAGTATTATCCCAATCACCGAACCACATAGGTCCATACACTATGTCTGATTGGTTCAATCCCAGAGTATTTCCAATTCTTTCATAACCCCATCCACTTTACAACTCAATCAAAGCATTATAAATGCTAAACAAACATACCCGGCCATCTACCAATCAATCATTCAATCTCAATCAATTCCAAATCAATTTAGGGTAAATCCTAAAACATCACAATTTATTTAATTCCATACAACGTAGAGCTCAAATAAATAAACGAACTGCGTCACGACGATCAGCACGAGATTTCGGTCGTCGGCCATCAAAATCTTAATTTCCGAAAAATAATTAATTAATTAATTAATTTCGAAAATTAATTAATAAATATTAAAAATTCAATTTAGCACAAACTAAAACTCAATTAAACAAACGGACTTTGCCACGGTCATCAGCATAATTTTCCGGTTCCAGGCCATCTCAGTTGAATTTTCGGAAAATAAATAATTATATAATTTAATTTCAAAAAAATAATATTTAAATGTCAAAAATCCCACTTAGGCCCGAATCGTCAAATTGAAGCCCGATTAGGCGTCGGAAAATTCCCGAGATGCTTCCAATAAATAGTAGACCACGTCTACTTGTTAATTGCACAATCAATTTAACTAAATCACATCACAATTGACTAATAATTGCTAATTTATTCTAATCTAACAACCTAAACATAATTAATTAAAACTAAACTAACCTAAAGCATAATTAGCCAACTAATCCTGGATTAGTGAGATTACTCACCAAATCGCGCGCAAATCGGATCAATCCGACGGCGGCGACGCGAGGAAGATTGTTCCCAAAGCGACTCGCGGATCCGGGGCCCGGAAACGGCCCAAAAGCGGGCTTGAAGGTGCTGGAAACCCACTCGGCCACTTGCTGTTCAAGGTTGGCCGAGGCTGGTTCGGCGGCTAGGGAGGCGAGGGGAAGCCGGCGGAGGGTGAGAGGGGCTCCGGCGAGTCCGAACGGCGGCCGGATGGGGCTAGGCGGTGGCCGGAGGCGGCTGGGCGAGCGGGGCAAAGGCGGAGCAGGGCTGGGTCGCGCGGGGAAGGGACGCCTGGGCCCACGCGGACGGCGCTGGGCGCGCGGCGTCGGGCGGCTGGGTGCGGCGGCGGGACGAGCGGCGAGTGGGCGGCTGCGATCGTGCGGCTCCTGCTCGAGCTCCCTCCTCTGGTTCGCTTCCTCGGATGCGCGGGGAGGAAGAAGAAGAAGGGGGAACACGGTCACGTGGGGAAAAAGTGAGAGAGAAGAGAGAGGAGAGAGAGGGAAGAGATAAGGGAGAGAAAAGATAAGAGAGAAAAGTGAGCGGTGGGGGAGGGATCGCACGGAGGGGGAGGGAAAAAGGAGAGAGGAGAGAGAAAGAAAAGAGAAAAAGGAAGAAAAGAAAAGAGCGGGAGAGAGAGGAAAAATAAAGTAAAAATTTATATAATTCTTCTTACTTTATTTCTTTTTTCTCTTTCCCTTTTAATTTCCTTTCGAGCTTCAATTTTTCTTCCGATAATTTCTTTATTGAAATTTCGACTCGTCAATTTATTGACGACGATGAGACGAGATCCTAAAAAAATAAGAATTATGATGCGCTTAAAATTCGATTCCCGAAATCGAGTTGATTTCGTGGTTAAAAATCGATCGGACGTGATTTTAGGCAATCCAACCATTAGGTAGCTTTCGGGGATTTTACGGTGATACATCCCTTAACGCTTTATCCAAATGGGTTAGTTAACTCGTGAGTGATCGCCGAGAGAAAAGGTCGTAAGACGCGACGAAAATGCCCATTTCACTTTATCGAAACGGGGTCGAATTTCGGGATGTCACAAATATTAGATTGGGTTGATATCACAAAGAACTCAAAATCGGTACATTTGTAATAAATTTATTCGAAATTAATTTTTTTAAAAACACCCTAGTCAAATAAATGCGCTAGGCAAATAAACGGCCAATATTTTCGTTGTTTGAAGCTAGAAGTATCTTAAAGAATGGCCCACCTTTTGGCAATGATTTTTATGGACGCGATGAGTAAGATTAAAGACAACGAATTAAACTACTCCGCTAACTTATTTGTCCATCAATTAAGAAAAGCACCATAAATCCCTAATGAGACCTGGGGGAAAAATGACATTCCATCAGGCCGATTCCCACCACCACCGGAAAATGAAAAAAGACCTCAGGCGACGGAAATGCCCGTCGCTAAAGTGTAAAATTTCGTTCTCGTCTCTCGCTAGGGAGGAGAAAGGGACTAAATGGAACCGCTCCGGAGCATATATATACTGATGAGAGCATCTTTATCTTATAGTTACCATATCCATCGAAATAGTACAAAGATTCATGATCTATTATTCACTCTCAAAACATTTAAATTGCGACAAGAATTCACGTTTTAAAATGAACAACGAGAAAATTTTTGAAAAGGTTTGGACATAGAGAAATGACCCACCCAGTCATTTTGATGTGTATATTTCTACACAACAAGTGAAGAATTTTTTTGTCGTTTGTGAGATCTTGTCTTGAATGGTCCCAGTAACAGGGGATATGCATGGTGCAACGCTGTATCGTGCAATTTTTTCTTAAAAGTTAATTTCTTCAATAGAAAATAACGGAATGTCGTAAAGTCAAAAAGAAGTCGAATTGCTTCACCTTTTATGCTTTGTTAAGACAAAACTTGTGTAATTGTATGATAAAATGGGGTACCGAATACACAATAGCAAACAGTTTGCTCTGTTTTTACTTAACTAGGCAATATGAAGAGAACGACCAAACCTAAGGAAAAGTAGATGCATCATTGAATTGCCCATGGATGATTGAGTGCCGGTTATGATAGATGATGTGCGGCAAGTACTAAAAATTTGCTCTGGCATGCAAAGATATAATATTCTTATGAGTAGAAATTATCTTCAACGAGTCTCCTTGAGCACATAATTTATCTCGACACAAAGTTGAGACCGATAGAACAAGAAGAAATGCATGACTAGCTATTTTACTCCTTGAATTGCGTTCAAATGGTTCAAAACATCTCAAGCTTTGTTCCTTTGGTCACAGCAATGCAAGCTTGGTTGTGCCTTTGTTGACATGCTGGGATTTCATTAGTTTCCTGTAACAAACGGACTTCCATAATATTTACAAAATACAACTAATTGTACTTTGAAATTAAGTTCTTTTCCTAGATACCGATGGTGCCAACGCCAGTATATTTTTGTCTTTGGTTTCTGTCCGTTTCGGCATAAACAAACCAAGCAGTAGGATTATAGTAAGCAGCAATTTTAGGCTAATGCACAATCTAAACCACTATAATTGTTTGCGAGCAACAATCTGCACAAGACAATGGCCAATTCCACCTCTATATCCCTCTCAATAAGGGAGACTGATCAAAATTCTAAACAATCTTAATTTCTCTGAATGCAATACACAAAAGAAATTACATTTATCACAAGTGACCACAAAAAATGTTCACCGATTGTAATTCTAAGTGAAAACAGCAATAGTATCACAAACAAAAAGGTCCCACATAGCACAACCGTCGGGTGAATGAAAGGGGCCAAATAGGGAACCAAAGTCTTCAATTGCCACCCCCAAATCATACCATTTGCCACTTTCTTAACGAGTAACCAAAGTCTTCAATTTCGACCCTTAAATCGTACCAATTCATAGACTTTTTTGCTACTGTCCTTTCATTGACTTATTGGCCGTTGTCCTGATGAGTAACTAAAGTTTTCAATTCCAACTTTCAAATCGCACCATTTCATAGACTCTTTTGTCACTGTCCTAACGAGCAACCAAAGTCTTTAATTTCGGAACTTAAATGGTACCATTTTATGGAACTTTTTAGCGGTCGTCGCATCCTGTTGTTATATGACCCCTTGGTCTACAAAGCGTAAACTGCAAGGCAAATAAAGATCTATGGGCTGAATTTTCAGTCAATCAATCATTTGTCAATTCGGCCCGAAGGTGTTTATTATGTTCCCCAGCAGCTCCACACATTACGGCACAGCATAAAGTCCTGCTGTCACGCATCGAGAGATTAATGTTTATTGCCCAAATTTCGGGTTTTATCACCAAAATATGCATAAGAATATGAGATATGATAGGATTTGATTATAGAAATATACAGAAATATATTATTTCTTGCATAGCGGTTAGAGAATTGTTAAATAAATAAGCGCGGTTAGAGAATTGTTAATGAAACAAGCGTAAAGAGTAGGGATGCTAGGATAAGAGATTTTATAAAGTGACCATAAAATTATATTGTTGTGCAACTCAAATGAGAGTACCATGTGATATATGGCTTTCGTGTATCTATCTTTTTTTAAAAAATAAAATTAATAGTCACATAGATGGAAAAATTGTCCAAAAGTTATAAACCTATTGTATTTGTTAATTCAATCCTAGATTTTTCAATTTTACCAATTGAGTCATAAATATTTTCACATTTTGCCAATTTAGTCCATTTGATCAATTTTAATCGAAAATCGCTAACGTGGACATTGAGTGTCTCATTTGACCTAGCCAGCGGTGAAGTAGACACTTTTAAATAATAATTTAATATTTTTTGATTTTCTTTTCTTTTTTTCTTTTTCTTTTCTTTCCTTCTTCCTCTAGTCGATCATCAAGCTTGGATGACTAGCCAAAGGCGAGGACTGGTAAGGTCAACCTCGCCGATCTCAGGCGAGCCTTGACTTGGCTATTCACATCTATTTTCTCCTTTTGTTGACTAGTCAAACTTTCTCATTTTTTCTTTTGTTGTCATCATGTTTGATTTATTGACCCATCCAATGATCAAGTGAGCTCAAATGTTAGACAATCTCCTTTATTCTACACAACGTAAATCATATTCCTCCATTGATACACGTGTTTTGATATGTATTTGTTCTCTTCTTCGCTGATAGCGTCGATGATTTTTACATTATGTTATATGGGGTTGTTATTCTCTGAATGTGAGAAATGCCGAGTAAAAGTATTTGTCCATTCGGACGCAAAAGATGTCGCTTTAACGATTAAGCTTGAAATTTGATAAAATATATGGGAAATAGATTTTTTTTTTTTTTTTGGGTATTCACATGATAGAAAATTAAATAACACCACCGGAAAATGAAAATGACCAGGCAACGGAAATGCCCGTCGCTAAAGTGTAAAATCCCGTTCCCGTCTCGGGCTAGGACGGGAAAGGGACTAAATGGAGCGGCTCCAGACCATGAGCATGCTTTTTTGTCATATAAATAGTAATAACTAATAAGAGCATCTTTATCTTATAGTTACCGTATCCATTAAAATAGTGCGAGGATTCATGATCTATTATTCACTCTCCAAAACGTTTAAATTGCGCCAGGAATTCACATTTTAGAATGAATAACGAGAAAATTTTTGAAAAGGTTTGGAAATAGAGAAATGGCCCATCCAGTCATTTTGATGTCTATATTTCTACACAACAAGTGAAGAATTTTTTTGTCATTTGTGAGATCTTGTCTTGAATGGTCCCAGTAACAAGGGATATGCATGGTGCAACGTTGTACCGGACAATTTTTTCTTAAAAGTTAATTTCTTCAATCGAAAATAAAGGAACATCGTAAAGTCAAAAAGAAGTCGAATTGCTTCACCTTATATGCTTGGTTAAGACAGAACTATTTGTAATTGCATGATAGAAAACGGTTTGCTCTGTTTTTACTTAACTAGGCAATATGAACGGAACGACGAAGCCCGAGGAAAAGTAGATACGCCATTGAATTGCTGATGGATGATTGAGTGCAGGTTATGATAGATAATTAGCGGAAAGTACTAAAAATTCTCTGGCGTGCAACAACATAATATTCTTATGAGTAGAAATTATCTTCAACGAGTCTCCTTGAGCACATAATTTATCTCAACACAAAGTTAAGACTGATAGAACAAGAAGAAATGCATGACCGGCTATTTTACTCCTTGAATTGCGTTCAAATGGTTCAAAGCATCTCAAGCTTTGTTCCTTTGGTCACAGCAATGCAAGCTTGGTTGTGCCTTTGTTGACATGCTGGGATTTCATTAGTTTCCTGTAACAAACGGACTTCCATAATATTTACAAAATACAACTAATTGTACTTTGAAATTAAGTTCTTTTCCTAGATACCGATGGTGCCAACGCCAGTATATTTTTGTCTTTGGTTTCTGTCCGTTTCGGCATAAACAAACCAAGCAGTAGGATTATAGTAAGCAGCAATTTTAGGCTAATGCACAATCTAAACCACTATAATTGTTTGCGAGCAACAATCTGCACAAAGACAATGGCCAATTCCACCTCTATATCCCTCTCAATAAGGGAGACTGATCAAAATTCTAAACAATCTTAATTTCTTTGAATGCATTACATAACAAAAATTACATTCATCACAAGTGACCACAAAAAATATTCATCGATTGCAATTCTAAGTGCAAACAGCACTAATATCACAAACAAAAAGGTCCCACATAGCACAACCGTTGGGTGAAAGAAAGGGGCTAGATGGGCAACCAAAGTCTTCAATTTCCACCCTCAAATTGTACCATTTGCCACTGTCTTAATGTGTAACCAAAGTCTTCAATTTCAACCCTCAAATCGCACTATTTCATAGACTTTTTTGCTACTGTCCTTTCATTGACCTTTTTGCTATTGTCCTAATGAGTAACCAAAGTCTTCAATTCCGACTCTCAAATCACACCATTTCAGACTCTTTTGTCACTGTCCTAAAGAGCAACCAAAGTCTTTAATTTTGGCTCTTAAATAGTACCATTTTATGGACTTTTTTAGTTGCTGTAACATCATGTTGTTATATGACCCCTTGGTCTGCAAAGTGTTAACTGCCAGGCAAATAAAGATCTATGGGCTGAATTTTCAGTCAATCAATCATTTGTCAATTCGGCCCGATGGTTTTTATTACGTTCCCCAATAGCTCCGCACATTACGGCACAGCATAGAGTCTTGCTGTCATGCATCTAGAGATTCATGCGCATTGCCCAAATTTTGCGTTTTATCACCAAAATATGCATAAGAATAGGAGATCCGATAGGATTTGATTATAGAAATATACGGAAATATATTATTTCTTGCATAGCGGTTAGAGAATTGTTAATGAAATAAGCATAAAAAATAGAGATGCTAGAATAAGAGATTTTATAAAGTGACCATAAAATTAAATTGTTATGCAACTCACATGAGAGTGCCATGTGATATATGGCTTTTGTGTAACTATCTTTTTTTATTTATTTAAAATTAATAGTTACATAGATGGAAAAATTGTCCAAAAATCCTAAACTTATTGCATTTGTTAGTTCAATCTTAGATTTTTTTATCAATTGAGTCATAAATCTTTTCACATTTTGTTAATTGAGTCTATCTAATCAATTTTAATCAAAAATCACTACATGGACATTGAATGTCCCATGTGACTTAGCCAGCGTTGAAGTAGACAATTTTAAATAATATTTAATATTTTTTGATTTTTTCTTTTTTTCTCTTTTTCTTTTATTCCCTTTCTTCCTCTAGTCGATCATCAGGCTTGGACGACTGGCCAAAGGTGAGGACTAGTGAGGTCGACCTCGCCAATCTCAGGCGAGCCTCACCCGCATATGGTAGGGCTCGACTTGACTATTCACGTCCATTTTCTCCTTTTGTTGACTAGTCGAACGTTCTCATTTTTTCTTTTGTTGTCACCATGTTTGACTTTTTGATCAATCCAATGGTCAAATATGCTAAAATGTTAGACAATCTCCTTTACTCTACACACGTAAATCATATTCCTTCATTGATAAACGTGTTTCGATATGTATCTGTTCTCTTCTTTGCTATTACCGTTGATGTTTTTTACATTATGTTATATGGGGTTGTTATTCATTGAATGTGAGAAATGCCAAGTAAAAGTATTTGGCCATTCGGACACAAAAGATGTTGCCTTAAATATTAAGCTTGAAATTTTGATAAAATAGAGGGTAAATACTCTAAAAAACTCCAAATTGGTACACGTGTGACAAATTTACCATAAACTATTTTTTTTACCACCAAAAACCCCAAATTGGTATACATTTGACAAATTTACCCTAACCGGTCCACTTGTGACAAATTTACCCTATGTTAGTTTTTTTTAAATTTTACAATTAAATTATTAAGTTAAATGACACGTGATAGTTGATTAGTATACCAATTTGGAATTTTATGTTCCCTTTGTCACAGTTTACAATTTTTGTGATTTTTTTGCGGTATTAATCCAATTTAGTGGAGGATATATTTGTTATAGGTATACCAGTTTGGGATTTTCTATGGTTGAATAAATTAGTTTTGGGTAAATTTGTCATAAATGTACCAGTTTAAGGTTTTTTATAGTCAGTCGGGCTAAATTTGTAACAGGTATACCAGTTTGGAGTTTTTCATCGTCAAAAAAATAGTTTTGGGTAAATTTGTCACAAGTGTATCAGTTTAGGGTTTTTCAGGGTATTAACCCAATAAATGGATAATATAATTTTTTTTTGGGTATTCGTATGATAGAAAATTAAGTAACACTATTCAAAAACACTATGAACCATCTTAATTTTCCCGAAGACATTACACAACGTAAATTACATTCCTCATTAGTGACACAAGGACACACACATTCATATCACAAGGCACCAAGCACCACCTATAAAAGGTGTTTCACTCTCTCATACTTGTCATGTTTTTATTTTTGTGACAATTACTTGTAGCATTATAAAATGAGCCTCATTGATAGTGATAAGTAATTATTGTATAATAAACTATGATGTAGGACTTTATTCTCACTTTGGTAATAAGATTTTTCACATAATATAACTTAAATTGAGAAAAAGAGATATAAGAATAAAATAGCATTTAACCTCCCCCGGATCTTAAATATATATATGGTCGACGACTTTCAAATATTAATTACCATAATATTCCTGGATCTTTTTTTTTTTTTTTTTTTTTGTACATCAATTAAATCACCAAAATATGGATAAGAATTAGAGATTTTCTAGCATTAGAGATTTTAAAGTTCATAAAAATTGAATTTATGGGCAAAATCCACATGTGAGAGTGCCTCGGTTGACCCAGGTCTCCTCGGATGAACCTCAATTATTTATGTCCACTTTCTCCTTTTGTTGATTAGTCAAACTTTCTCATTTTTTCTTTTACTGTCATCATGTCAGATTTTTTTACCAATCCAATGGTCAAATATTACCATTTCACATACCTTTTTGCTGCTTCCTCCACGATTGACGCAAGTCTTCCATGCAGCTACACGTTAAGGCACTGCGCAAGGCAATGCTCACGCACCTGAATATTCAGAGGTACAGCACGTGTTTCATCACTCTAAAAGTCATTGGTTCGATGCATCCTAACGTGAGATGAGGCGTGTTCATATACCTAGGCACCCAGCGCCACCTATAAAATCTGCTTCACCCTCTTTAACACTGCTCATCAAAACAAAGTTATCTCTATTTCGAAACAAATGGCTTGCTCATCGTGCTTCTACATGTTCATACACTTTCTTTTCTTGTACTTGTCGTCTCAGCCTATTGGCGTGCACAATCTCTCTCTTTCTATGAAACCTCTGTGTCTCGAGAACGAAATGTCTGCATTGCTGCAATTTAAAGAGAGATATGACATCGCCAATTTTTCACCTGATCCTCCCGCTCATCCCAAGACTCTCTCCTGGAAAATTAGTCAGGATTGCTGCTCTTGGGATGGGATCGAGTGTGATGAGAACACGGGCCATGTAATTGTTCTCAATCTGGGAAGTAGTTTTCTCTATGGTTCTATCGACAACAACAGTACCCTCTTCCAGCTTACTCATCTTGAAAAGCTCGATCTCAGCGACAATCACTTCAACTACTCTCAAATACCGTCCCGAGTTGGAGATCTCTCGAGATTGACTCATCTCGACCTCTCTGCTTCCGTTTATTCTGGTCAAGTCCCCACAGAAATCTTTAAGCTGACGAGGTTAGTGTATCTCAACCTATGTTATAATTGGGATCCATATAATGATAGAAATTTGTTGGAGATAAAAGCGCCGGACCTGAGAAGCCTAGCTCAAAATCTGACCAGCCTGGAAGAACTTCTCCTTTATTCCGTCAAAATGTCGTCCCAAGTGCCCAACACTCTGGCGAATCTGTCTTCACTTAGAAGGCTGAACATGGAAGATTGCGACCTGCACGGTGTATTTCCATATGCCATTTTTCATTTACCGAAGCTGCGATATCTTAATGTTTTTTACAATGATGCTCTCACGGGCCAATTGCCGGACTTTAACTCCAGCAGTCCTCTTGAAGAGCTCCGACTGTTCGGCACGAGCTTTTCTGGGGAGATACCCGCTTCAATCGGAATCCTTCCTTCCTTGAGCGATCTCGATGTAAGTTTTTGCGAATTCTCAGGATCCATCCCTGCTTCACTTGCTAATCTTAGCAACCTCAAAGACCTGGATGTCTCAGGGAACGCATTCACTGCCCAGTCCATTTCCTCTCTTTCTTGGGTTTGGAAGAAGACGAAGCTCACAACGTTGGCACTCAGAACGATCAATTTATATGGCGAGATTCCACCCTCGATCGGAAACTTGTCTCAGCTTGATGGGTTATACTTAGATGGCAACCAATTAAGCGGTGCTATCCCATCTCAGCTCATGAACCTCACTCAACTAACTATTTTGAACCTCGGAAGAAATCGACTGTCGGGTTCTATACCGTCTTGGCTTATGAACATGACTCGACTGGTTGACCTTGACCTTGCAGTCAATAAATTCCACGGTGAGATACCTTCATCAATCTCTCAACTTCAAAATCTCATGTACCTCCGCCTTTTCGAAAACAACTTCAATGGTACTATTGAGCTAGACAACTTTCACAAGTACAAACAATTGCGAGTGCTGCAACTATCATATAACAGGCTATCAAGCTGCACGAGTAGCGCAAATCTTATTTTTCCTCGGCTTTTTGCCTTAGGACTTGCTTCATGTAATTTAAGCGAATTTCCGGTGTTCTTACAAAACCAGGAGGATATTCGATGGTTGGACTTGTCCAGCAACAACATTAGTGAAGTGCCCTTTTGGGTATGGAATGGCAGTTTTAATGGCATGGTCTACTTGAATCTCTCTCATAACTTCTTAACTGGTCTTGATCGATATTACCCGATGCATGCTTTATATACGTACACGATAGACCTCTCTCATAACATGTTGAAAGGACCACCCCCCGAAGCACCGTCGTCGACAATGACCTATATAGTATCTAACAACAACTTGACGGGAGCATTGCCAGCATGGATCTGCAATTTGAGTTCAGCAATCACACTAGACTTGTCTTCTAATAATTTGACCGGTGTGCTTCCTATTTATTTGGGCAATATCAGCGAATCACTCATGGTATTGAACCTAAAAGGCAACAAATTCCACGGGAGTATTCCAGAGCTCTCAGCGAGGGCGTTGCAATTGATGATGATCGATTTGAGTGATAACCAGTTGCAAGGTAATTTACCGAGGTCCTTAGCCAATTGCAAAAAGCTCGAGTTCATCAACTTTGCAAACAATCTTATCATGGACACCTTCCCATCATGGTTGGGATCACTACCGGAGCTTCATATCCTTATTTTGCGATCCAATAAATTCCACGGTGTTATAGAGAGACCTCAATTGAGTCATGCATTCCCTAAGTTGCGGATACTTGACCTCTCTTCTAATGCATTCATCGGTAAGTTGCCCATGGAATTCTTTCAGTCTTGGAACGCCATGAAATTCAAGATGCGAAACTTTACATACATGCACAAAGATCTATATCCACCAGAATACCTTGCGGACACCTACTATGGTGATTACGATTTTACCATGATGGTGATTTACAAAGGGCTCAAATCGTATTACCCAAAGATACCAGAAGTCTTAATGATCATCGACCTCTCCAGCAATTTGTTAAAAGGAGAGATCCCCAGTGTCATAGGCGATTTCAAAGGACTGCAAGGGCTTAACCTTTCCAATAATTCCTTCACTGGTTACATCCCATCATCGTTAGGGAATCTCACAGTGCTTGAGTCATTAGACCTTTCTCGAAATAAACTCTCAGGACAAATCCCTCAGAGGCTAATAGAACTCGGGTTCCTTTCTTTCCTAAACTTGTCTTATAACAATCTGACCGGGTCTGTGCCTAGAGGGAAACAGTTCGATACGTTTTCAAACGATTCTTTTGAAGGAAACTTGGGATTGTGTGGGGAATTCATATCCACGAAATGTCAAGATTCAGTAGATAAGCCAAGACAACCTTCAACCTACCAAGAAGAAGACCTGGGATCACCAATTGAACTCAATTGGGAAATTGTTCTTATGGGGTATGGGAGCGGCTTAGTGATTGGAGTGGTCATTGGAAATGCATTCATCTCTTGGAAACATGATTGGTTTGAAAGAAATGCCGGGAGAAGGCGACGGCCTAGTCGGAGGCAGCCTAGGAGACGTAGGAACTCATGGTCAGGCAAGTTTCTCAATTTATGCAGATATTAGAACTCTCTTAAAAAGTGAGCTGAGTATTTCGTTCTTTTTCTCAAATGTACTTGCTTCTCGGTAGTATCTTTACAGTTATTTACGTCAAACTTCATTTTCTTCAGCTAATCTCTCATCACATCTATTTATAAAGCAATTGTCAGCTTGTAAACCTAGCTCATGTGTGCCTTTTCCTATCAATGATCAAGCAAGAGTATTACTATTGAATACTCAAATCTGAATTGCCACAAGGATTTTTTTTGTCCAGGGTTCACATCACTTGCTAAAACCCGTTTACGGATTCTAATAAAACATTAAATAGCAATGGTACAATGTTCTCATAACTTTATGCAAATCTTGACTCTCATCCACACCTCGATCATTTGCTTTAGTTGTTTGTCACCTCACAAGTTATACAGACAATAGTTGTATTGACATTTGAAGCAAAATCCGCATTTGGAGATTGTTTAGACAAGAACCACAACAAATGATTCTCATGAAAAATATACATATCACTTTTGCTTTTCGGATCTTCTTTTATGTTTGTACAGTAAAAAAAATCAAATTCTCTCTCACAAAGCAGTATATTATGCTGAGAACCAACATAGCACAAGAGAATTTTCTAAACTTCTTACCACGCTTGCTAGTCATGTACTTAGTTAATGTCATTTGATTTGTCTGTTTAATCTTTTATTTTTTCTCAGAGAAGGATCATTTGATATGTTGACTTATTATTGACACCTAAAATTTTTGCCGATAAATCAAGTTTCCGTCTTTGTAAGACCAAGAAAAATAATAATAAATCAATAAACGAGAGAGTCCAATTTGGCCATTTATGCAAGGACCTAAATCCATTTTCCTGAGCCCATCTATTAAGTCTAACTCGCTCACTTTGGCCCGGTCCACTAACCCAGACCACTAGCCAAGCCTAAATTTAAAGTCAAATTCAATGACTTCTGCATAGGCCCAAATTCACAAGGTTAAGTCGGAGCCTCTAAAGCCCGTGAGAGTTTGGCCCATAAAGCACATGCGCGTAGGAACTGAGAAGAGCGAAGGAATTTTGGCTAGGGGACGTGTAACCTATGAAGCACGGACACGTTCCATGCTTCCGTGTCATGTCCGACACGTGTCGGACACGTCGACACGCTCGGACACGTGGTCAACGCGTGTCGGATTTTTCGACACGCGGTCAACTTTTCTCAACACACGTGTCGACACGTGTCCGGAAGACTCCGGGTGGAGGCGAGGGAGGGGGAGGGAGCAGAGGCCGCGAGCGACGGCAAGAGACGGCCAAAGAGAGGAAGAGAAGATGAAGGGATCGGGGCCCGAGGGGGCGCCGAGCGGTGGCGGCGGCGGCGGCGGCAACGGCATCTCCTCCTCCTTGGTGTTGTGTCCGCTCCATCGTCGGAAGCCGAGAAACGATACGAGGTGCGAAAGAGGGGAGCGAGCTCTACTGTCTGCGTGTTTGTCTTGGTTCGATGTTTTTTGTGCGAGCAGTAGAAGGAGGAGGAAAAAGAGGGTCGCTAGGGTTTGCGATAAGGGAATAAAAAATAATAAAAAGAGGGGGACGATGGCGTGTCTTTTGAGTTTTGGGGGAGGGGAAGTGAGGCTGACAGCCTGTCTGTCAAAGGTTTTGGTAGGGAAAAAAATAAAATAAGTTTGGGATGGAGGGAAATGGAAAAAGGAAAGAAAGAGTGGATGTGGGAATTTTTTTTATAGAAAAATTAAATAATTGAAATTGAAAAATAATTTCGAAAAGTAAAAGTATTGAATTTTGAATAATGATAAATTTTGATCATTCTAAAAAATCATGAATTTATTTAAATAAATTGATTCTAATTTTTTATTAATTATTAGTTTTATCAATAACTTTTGTTAAAATTAAAAACATGTTTCGCATTAATTATGAATATATCTTTTGAATTTCAAATGAATTGATTTCTTAATATTATTAGTGTAAATTTATTATAGGCTTTTTTAATTATTTAATTATTTATGAATTTGAATCAAATTAATTAAAAATAAAAATATTCATTTAATATTCAACATATCGCAACGTATCGGAATTCTCTATTTTTTAGAAATGATGTGTCAACGTATGATGTCGTGTCGCGTGTCGGTGCTACATAGCATGTAACAACGGACCATACTACACTAGATAGCATCTCACGGGCTGATAGAATTTCCTTCTCTCTAGAATCCAAGTCTTGAGAATTCGTAGTCCATTCTTCTTCTTCGAACACCACTCGCCCCGTCGATCTCGTCACACCCTGAATCTTGGTAGAAAAGGGGATCACACGGCCATCCTTCCACCCGAAACATGCAACCTCTAGTCACCGAAAGTCCACTTCTAAAAGTCCCTATCAATAGCGCTCTTGCTCTATTAGCTGCAACCCAATAATTTGAAAAAGTTAGGAAAGAGAGAGGTAAGCAACCACAAGCTCAATGACTAGTCCCTATCTCTTCTAAGCAGATCGAGCAGTCACTATGCATACTAAAACAATAGCATGAATTCATAATCCAACACTTTAATATACAAACCAAGTCATATATGGTTTGTTCCATTTCAACAAGCTTTCTCCAATTTAGAAAATACTCATTTAAACCATCTTTAGAATCTAAGCATCAATGGTCAAATCCATTGATTAATCTCTATCTCAAAAACCACATCAATGGTCCATCTATTGATTCTTCTCTTATCAAAACACACATCGATTGTCTATCTATCAACCAATCTTTTATTCAATATCAAATTATGCTCACAACACAAAGTCTTGTGACAAAATGACTAAGATTGTCCCCTTGGTAAGGTCTCTACTTACAAAGCCCGTGGCTTGGCCCAGAAGGATATTTTAAACTCGATATGCATGTCCACCAGCCTCTCAATAGGCTCACGGCAGTATTGAGCACCAACCCACATCCTCTAATATTGAAAAATTCAATCAATAATTAATCTCATAATCCACTATGCATTTCATAAACCATAACGCAAATTTTTTCTCATTCAACAAACCAAACACATTTCACAAGACATTTCGCATAATGTTTCAGAATCCATTCCACAAACCTTGACATTTCAAAATGCCTTTATAAAAGGTTTCTCAAATCATTATAGAACTCATTGCATAAACAATTCGTAACACAATACATATGTATACTTTCAAATATTTTTCTTAAAGCAATTCTCAAACCATTTCCAAATTCCTTTCATTAACCACATTCAAAACGAAATGTCTTTCATAAAATATTTCTCAAATCATACCATAGATCAACCTATGCCTGTTTATAAGGCTATGTCCATGCCGAAGCCTCTAAGAGATCCTATGTTGTCTTGTTTCATAATATAGTTTATTTGCTCAAAATACCTTTTACAACAGCATTTCTCATATCATTTGAAAATCCTTTCATAAACTCGTTCACAAAGTGATAAATATACATAAGCTTCCACACTTCCTTAATAACCAATGAATAATAATTGCTTGATCCAAACTTTTATGCCACAAACATGCTTATTATAGCTCATAATATATTAAATATTTATCTCTTTCAAGATATGAGTTTACAAATCCATAGAAGAAATAGCACCACTCACCTGTTTATGTCCCAAACCAAATAACAAGGCTCACTCGATTCAACGAACTCGCAATCCTATCATATAAGCGAGAAATGACATCAAAATCAAGTAAAATGCTATCTCAACTATAGATTGACTAAACTAAGCTTAAATGCTAACAAAATAACTACCACGCTTAAACAAATCACTCATCCGAAATGATTATTTAAACCTAAACTCAATGCAGAACTTAGCCTCGAAATTCTAAAATCTCACTCTGACAAAACTGTTACACCAAAACGACTCCCATCAAAACCCCCGCCTCTACAATGCCATAATCGACCATTCTCATGAAAACCCGAAGTTTTGCAACCCAAAAATTGGACTTCGCGGCTTAATTTACACATAACTTTGAATTTTAGCCCTATTTTCGAAAATTATCTCGATTGGGCGAATGAGAGATGCGAATGCTCATCGAGTGTTAAATCGGCTTGGTGAGGTCCCGTGGCATGACCACAAATCCGCCAACCCAAACCACCACCCCCCGCCTTCCTTCTTCTCTGCCCTTTCCTCTTTTCTTTCTGTTCTTGGAGTCTCGGCCTCTGTCTTTTAAAAAGCTGAAGCATCCACCATTCCTTGTTTCTTTGACATTCAACCCTTTTTTTTTAAGTGGGTCCCACCACCTTTCCTTTGATATTACCAAAAATATCAAATATTACAGATCGTCGCTTCAATCCATCTCCACCACCGCAAGATAAAGGCTCTGCTCCCCCTATTCTCAGTCATTGGTCGCTGAAGAGCTTGAGCGGCGGTTCGCCATTTACTCTTTCGCTAATTCCTGCTGTCTTCGAAGTTTGCTTCTTTGAGTGTCTTGCTCTGGTTCAATCGATTATCATTGCAGGGGCCGAGAATCCCACATACTGATTGTGTATAAGTCTTATGTAACCGAGCTTCTGCTAGCGGTTTGAACTCGTCGTGTTTTGGTGATGATACGGAGAAAAAAACGTTGGCATATTCCTGCGTTTAGATCATTAGATTAAAATGCCTACCATGCGTTTGACAATTTTTTGAGTGAAACCTGCGTGTGAATTTGAGTAAAAATCTTGCATATTGACGTTTGGTTCATTCTCATGCATTCAGAATAAGACGTCTGTGTTTGATCCTCTCATTGCACCATTGAATTGACCTGCTGTGATGCTCATCCGAGACGTTGCCTACGTCTTTGCTTATTTCAGCCTCGATTTGGTCCATTTCACTAGTCTTATTGTCAAACGTGAATATACGTCGATTGACCTATAGAAGTGGTTGAGAATAACCAGTATGAAAATTGATAGAATAATTAAATATTAAACTATACTTTCATCTAAAAATTCTAGATTTTAAATAATTGACAATAATCTCACAAAATCTCACAAAAATAATATATATATATATATATATTGATAACGGGTTGCTGATGGTTATGTTTGAGACTGCATATTGTGTCATTGCACCTATACTTATAGAGTTGAGGGTGTGACGGTAATGGAGAGAATTATAAAAAAAAAGTCCTAAATTGCTCACCGGCCAAAATTTGCCAAATAGACCAAATTGATACAAATGCAAAAGATTCAAGACTAAATTGAATAAAGAAAAAAAAAATTATGATTGAATTGATACCATTATAATAGATTTAGGACTTTTTTGATAATTTTCATGAAATAAACGTAAAGATGGTTTTTATCATATATTTTTATGAGTGAATATTTGCTTTGGAGCTGGTAAAATGTTAACGAGACCCCTCCTTAAAAAGAATTGATATGTAATGTATTTAACCAAGGTTTCAAGTATACAAATTTCTATGGCCTCCACGTTTGTGATCAGATTTACAATTGCGAACGAGGAAAATTCAAACGGGGAAAGCGCATGCTTTGGTGGTTGACCATTGCAAAATTGAGTGGACCCGTTACTGGGACCTTGCATTATGCACAATAGAATGGTTGGCTATTGCAGCACTGCTTTTGCCCACTTCTGGAAATATCCTGCATGATTTTTTGAATGATATGATCTAGTAAAATATTATTGAATACGAGATCTCGAACCCGCGAGTTGGCTCAACAGTCGAGGCCTAGACATGTGTATGCTGTTACAATCTTCCTTGGACCAAGTCATCGTATTGGGGAATGACAACGCCCAGGGGAGAAGTCCAGGAAGTCCAGAGGAGTCCTGAAAGTTGGAGCAATCGACAGATCCGGGAATCACGATGTCAAATGACGGATTGCAGATAAGAGTCTCAAAAGCATTAGGAGGTGAGCCTCTATTGATGGATGGTAAGTCCAGGCTTGCACGCATTCAGATTCGACGTGGTTCGATTCTATTCGACAAGTATTCTATATCTTTATGACCATGAATTTGAGTGCCCCGATGACCAAGGCAATGAGAAAATTGTGGTTATTCTTATCCTATTTGTGGCATTAGCCTCCAAATGTCCTCGTGGAGAGACTTAAAGGGTCACATCTCCTATGAAGCCATGAAAGCTACTTCTGCATCAGTGAATTCGAAAAGGAGTTTGCTATGTCTCCTTCATGTAAATATAGAAAGAATACACGTTTTCCCTTTTTCACTTAAGTTCTCAAATCTTTCCAATTCGCGCTAAGCAGAGAGGAAGATATTCACATGGCCCCTTCTTCGAAATGCCTCTTCATGCTTTTGCTGTCCCTATCTCCACTAGTGGGGATGGCAAATTCATCTCCTCCTGCCGAGCATCCACTGTGCGGTGATCATGAGAAGCTTGCCTTGTTGCAATTCAAGCAAAGCTTTGCTATTGAAACTTCTGAATTTTGTGACTTCTCGAGAGTAGAATCATGGGGCTCAGAGGAGAGCGGAGATTGCTGCTCGTGGGTTGGGGTCCACTGCGACGAGGATACTGGCCATGTGGTTGGCCTTGATCTCAGTTTGGGTTGCCTGCTTGGTTCCCTCAGTCCAAACGGCACTCTCTTCAACCTTGTGCACCTCCAAGAACTTAATCTAGCTGAGAACCACTTCAATTTCTCCGAAATCCCATCCTCGCTTGCCCGGTTGACAAAGCTGAAGTACCTCAACTTCTCAAAATCTTTCTTCTCGGGGCAAATCCCACGAGAGAGAACCATGCTCTCAGACTTGAGGTCTCTTGATTTGTCCGTGGAATGTCTCGTCTGTTGAACATCCATCGGAATTGAGATGTCCTGTTTTCAGGAGCCTAATTCAGAACCTAAGTAGACTAGAGGAACTTCACCTTGGTTGGCTCACCACAGATTGTGGGTTACATGGGGATCTCCCGGAGAGGGTTTTTCATCTGCCGAATTTGCAATTTCTCGATGCCCGGTATAACCAGGACCTCACAGACCATTTCTCTGAATTCCCTAGCGGAAGTCCACTCCGGTCTTTGAGGCTAACAGGAACTAGTCTTTCAGGCTAGTTGCCAGGCTCGATAGGAGCTCTGAACCTTTTAGGTGAGCTATCCATCAAAGATTGCCGTTTCTCGAGCTCTGTTCCATCTTCAATTACCAATCTCACTCAGCTGGTGGTCCTAGACCTCTCAAACAATACCCTGAGTGGCCGAATCCCTTCTTTGGAAAACCGAACCAAGCTCACTTATTTGCTTCACACCAATAACTTTACCAGTGGGAGCTTCCAATGGATAGGGAGGCTATCCAAACTAACCACTTTAGATCTAAGTGCTACCGCCCTAAACAGCGAAATTCCATCTTCTTTTGCAAATCTAAGCAGAATTTCTTACTTAGGCCTAGGGTTCTGTCATTTACATGGTCACATTCCGCCATGGGAATTTGACACACTTGACCGGGTTGAAGCTCTTGTACAATGATTTGGAAGGTCCGATCCCAACCTCGCTCTCTAGACTTGTGAATCTCAGGTATCTTAACCTCTACTTGAATATGTTGAATGGAACGCTGTCCTCATACACACTCGTTCGCCTCAAACGACTGAGCATCCTGCATCTTTCGGGCAACCATATCATGCTATTGCACAAAAGTGCCAAAACTACACTGGGCAAGCTGACCGTCTTGGGATTGTCATAGTGCAATTAAAACGGGTTCCCCAATTTTTTACGGAGTCAAGATGAGCTAGAGTTGATGGACTTATCGTACAATGGTATAAGCTGTCAGGTGCCTCGATGGTTCTTAAGCATAAGTAGAGGAACTCTACAGTATCTGAATATTCAGCAGCCAAAGTTCTTCCTTGGACTAGGGTGCACACTATAGACCTTAGATTTAATATGTTTTGAGGGCCAGTCCTCATTCCACCTGCATCCAGCCTCTACATTTTACTCTCAAACAACAAATTTACGGGGGGAGGTACCGCCAATGATCTGCAACTTTGATTCCCTAGTTGCGCTTGATTTGTCTTATAACAGCTTAAGCGGCATGCTTCTGACATGTCTGGGCAACATCAGTGGTTCTCTTTGAATTCTGAATCTTCGGAGCAACAACTTTCAGGCCATTCCTCGAAACTGGACGAATGCAAGAAGCCTAATGATGGTTGATCTGAGTCAGATAGACTTGAGAGGCAGGTACCCAGATCATCAGCAAGTTGTGAAATGCTGGAGTTTCTGGATCTCAGAGACAATCTGGTCAATGATACTTTCCCTTCCTGGTTGGGAACTAGTCCTAGATTGGGCATTCGCATCCTACGATCAAATGCATTCCACGGTCCAATTGGGAAGCCTAAAACCAAGTCTGATTTCCCTAAGCTCCGTATCATTGATCTCTCGCACAACCAGTTTAGTGGATGGTTACCAACTGAATACTTCCAACATTGAAAAGCCATGAAATTATCTGACAAAAAACTACTTGCATGTATGCAACAAAGCTCATGCCCACCACCGTGCCCATGTACAAGTACTACGGCGATTATGACTACTCCTTGTCAATGAACAACAAGGGCATACAAATGATATACATGAAGATTTTGGATGTTTTGACGGCCATTGATTTGTCCACAAACCAATTTGAAGGAGAGATTCCTGAAACCATCGGGAATCTCATAGGACTTCACGCTGACAATGTGCTCACAGGTCAAATCCCATCTTCGTTGGGGAACATCGAAGCACTCGAATCGCTGGATCTGTCTCAGAACAAGCTGACAGGGCAAGTCCCGCAGCAGCTGACTCGGCTCAATTTCCTCGCCCTGTTTAACGTGTCTCATAACTTGCTTTCAGGACCCATACCAAAGGGAGGGCAATTCGATACGTTCCTCAATACTTCATATCTGGAGAATGCGGGACTTTGTGGGAGTCCATTATCAAAGGAATGCGGAGATTCGGCCTCATCGCCACCGAGTAAAGAAGGTGCAGATTCAAGGTTTTTGCCTGGTCTTAGTTGGCAAGTAGTTGTCATAGGATATGGAGCTGGCCTATTCGTTGGACTAGTTATTGGCCTCGCCTTTGACAGACGAAACCTGAGAAGTTTGCTGATGCTACTCAAATTCAAGGGTGCTTTTTTCTTAGAGCTTGAAGTTAGCAAAGCCCGAGTTCGATTTTTCACTCATCGAATAATGTAGGCACAACATAACTGGGAAATTTATTGTCGGAGTTTGATGCTTTTATTTATTAGAGAATGAAAGAGTGATACAGTTTATATCAATGGACAGGTTCACCTTATGAACTATTTCAACTCTCCGAGAATGTCTTTTGGCTCTTCCTGGGGCATCATATTATGTCAATTACTTTCCTGATCACCAGGAAAAATTGTACTTCTGAGCGTTAATCCATGGAAAAGTTCAGAGATCACTAGCTTGAAGTGAGATAAAAGACAAAATTTCAAAAGAAGAAAGAAAACACAGATTAGTCAATAGGACTTGTATGAGCGAAAAAATCACTGGCACTTGTCGCAGCCTCTTTTTTTCAGCGCCCGGTTAGGGGCGGGCGCTGGCGGAGGCTAATGGTTCAGCTAGGTTTATTAGGCTTAGCCCGAGCTCTCTCAAGCCCACTAATTCACGACTTATACTTTGAGTTTTTTTATCTATAAGTTAATTTTTAAAAGGAGTTGCCACTAATCAATTTGGGATTGGTCAATTATATTCGCTCCTATGCTCCTATGCAACCAAAGAAACTAGGATCGGGGACTTGATTACGCTAGTTAAACGACGTAAAGTCGAAATGGTACCTTTACTCAACCTTGGATGACACCAATCGCGATTTCTCCGTCACATTGATCTACAAAGGGATTAAAATGCAGTACCCAAAGCTCTTAGAAGTCTTCACATTCATTGACCTTTCCATCAACTTGTTTGAAGGAGAGATCCCAAGTGTCATAGGTGATCTAAAGGGGTTACAACAACTAAACCTTTCCAACAGTTCCCTTACAAGTCACATCCTGTCCTAATTAGGGAATCTCACAGCACTTGAGTCATTGAACCTTTATTTGAACAAACTTTTTGGCCAAATCCACCAAAAGCTACTAGAACTCAGGTTCTTTTCTTTCCTAAATATGTCTTACGACAATCTGCCGGTCTGTGCCAAGAGGGAAATGGTTCAATGTGTTTTCAAACGATTCTTTTGAAGGGAACTTGGGACTATGTGGGGAATTTTTATCTAGGAAATGTCCAAATTCAAGGAGTGCGTCGGAACAACCTTCGACCACCAAGAAGAAGACTCAAGATCACCAATTGAACTCGATTTGAAAATTGTTCTTATAGGGTATGGGAGCAGCTTAGTGATTGCAATGGTCATTGGAAATGCATTCATCTCTTGGAAATGTGAGTGGTTTGACGGAAATGGCAGGAGGTGGCAACGGGCTAGTTGGGGGCAGCCTAAGAGGGATAGGAAGTCCTAGTCAGGCAAGTTTTCCAATTACTACAGATAGTAGAGCTTCCCTACAAAATGAGCTATGTATTTCCCTCTTTCCTTAAATGTACAGCTTTAATAATATTTTAAAGTTATCATTTCTATCAAACCGTCACTTTCTTAAGTCAATCTCTCATCGCATCTAGGTCATAATCGTACACGTTTTCATTTTCTTGATAAAGCCAATGTTACTTGTTAAACAAGCTCACATGCCTCTTTTTATATCAATATTTAAGAAAAACTACTCAAAGTGCTCCTATGCAACTCGAATCTAAATTGCCATGGGGATTCTTCTTCATCCAGGGTTCACATAAAACTGAAACTCGTTTACAAATTCTAGTGAAGCGATCGATAGCAAGGTTACAGCCTAGTGCAAAACTAGGCTCTCACCCACGCTCCGAATATTTGCATTGTTTGTTTGTCATCACGCAAACTGTCAAACAACCTTTGTATTGAAATTTGAGACGCAGTGCGCATTTGGAGTTTGACTAAACAAGAACCGTAACAATTGATTCAAATATAAAGCATTCTGCAGGTGAACCATGTAAAGAAACCTTGTTTTCACCGGTTTCACTTTCCTTAAGGGATAAATATATATTTTAGTTTTACTTTTCGAATTTTCTTTTATGTTTGTATGGTCATGTCCTCCGGCATTTATACAGTTAGGGCGCGTTTGGCAACGATTTTGTTCCCGGGAACTGATTCTGACAAGAAATGATTATTTTTTATTCTCGTTCCGGAATCGATTATGAGTAAAAAAATGTATTTAGTAATCGTCTAAAATTTCGATTCTGAATAGAATTGCGTTTGATAACGTGTTCATTAATTACGTTCCAAATTATTTTTTAAATTTTTAAATAATTTTTTCTACTTTTTGCTTTTTTTTTTTTTAACCTTTTTCCTTTTCTTTTTCATTTTTTCTTTTCTTTTTTTCCTTTTTCTCCTATTTTTCTTCTTCTTCTTATGGCCGGTCGCCGGACCGTGTGATCGGCCGGACGAGGGCCGGCGACCTCACCGGGCGTCGCCGGCCCTCGTGAGGCCGGCCCTCGTCGGCCGAGCCTCGCCGGCGCTTGGGCGAGGCTCGCCCCCCGCCGAGGCTCGGCCTCGCTAGATCCGGCAAGGCCGAGCCTCACCGGTGGACGGTGGGCCTCGTCGAGGCTGGGCGAGGCCTGCCCGGCCACCGATTAGGCTAGGCGAGCCCGGCCGGTGGCCAAGCGGGCCTCGCCTAGCCCCGGCGAGGCTCGGCCTCGCCAAATCTGGGTGAGGCCTCGCCTCGCCTCGCCGGTGGACGGGCGGGCCTCGGCGAGGCTAGGCGAGGCCCGCCCGGCCACCGGTCGAGGCTAGGCGAGCCCGGCCGATGGCCAGGTGAGCCTCGCCCAGCCCCGGCGAGGCTCGCCGGTGGCTGGGCAAGCCTCCGGCAAGCTTGCCGGACCTCGCCTTGGCCGAGCAAGCCTCCGGCGAGCTCGCCGGACCTCACCCTGCCAAGGCGAGCTCGCCGGACCGGCGGCCCGACCGGTGGCGGACGGCGGCGGGCGTCGGCGAACGGCGGCGAAGGCGCGGCGAACGGCGGCGGCGACGGTCGCGGGATGGCGGAATGAAAGAAGAAGAGTTTTATTGTGTTGATTCTTTTTTGATTCTCGAACGCAGATTTAACTTTTTTTTTTTTATTCTCAAATCTACTCACAAACCGATTCTCGGGAACAAATTTGTTCCCTAACAAAAATTTTACCAAACGCGATTCTCGTCCCAAACCGATTCGGGAACAAAAATTAGAATCAGCCACTGTTTGGCACGTTGCCAAACAGGGCCTTAGTCTCCATTTGTTCATAGACAATTTTTTGTCGAAAAATATTTCCCTCATTTTTTGGCTTTAGGACCGCTCATGAAAATAAGTTAAAGGTATATACCTAAATAATTTAGAAATTTGATTTTAAATATATATATATCTTTTTTTTCTCAATGTGACTAGATATCAACCATTTTATCAGAGATTTCATTTTTGAGCACGAGAAATCCTTACACTTGTGCCCATATTCTCAATGTCTGGAGAGGTGGGGACTAGGACCCTAGTGCTTGTGCTTGTGCCAAGATCCATGGCGGCTGTGCCGAAACCCCGGTGTTGTACCCAAGTCCCCAGAGACCATGCTCGAGTAACCAACTCTCAGGCCCAGGTCTAGTGAGGCAAGGGCAAGTTGCTCGACCACCAAACCTAGGTTCACAAATGTTGGACCTAGGTTCCTCAAGGCTAAACCAAGACCTCAATTCCTTTGCCTGAGTACTTGGCTCCTATAACCAAGCCATTGGCTCCCAACCTAGGTCCATTAAACCTAAGCCCAAGACCCTAGTGTCCTTGTCTCGATACTTGGCTCCTGTGTCAAAGTCACTAACACCCTAGCCTAGGTCTATAGAGGTCGGGATCTCGATACCTATACCCAGGTCCCCAATGGCCATACTCGAGTACTCGAGACTTGTGCCAATTCACAAACACCCAAGCCCAAGGCCTAGGCTAGAGTCCATAAGGCCGAAAGATGCTCGTGCCTAGGTCCCAAAGAGCTATTTTCGAGTATCTGTCTCTTGTGACAAAGTCACCAACCCCCTGGGGCCTAAGTCCAAGGAAGTTGGACTCGAGACTCAAGTGCTTGTGCCCAAGTCCTCGGTGGCCATGCCTAGGTACTCGACTTGTGTGCTCGAGTCACTAGAGCTCCAATCCGAGTCCACAACGGCTGGGCTCAAGACTTGGTGCCCATGCCCAAGTACTTGGCTCCTATGCCCAAATCAATGGTGCTTGAGCCCACTTCCTCAATGGCAAAACACCAGGCCCAATTCCCTTAAGGCTTGGCCCAAGACCTCGGTGCTGGTACCTAGGTCCCCAACGGCCTTGCCCTGCTCCCACGCCCAAGTCACTAGCAAACAAGGCCAGGTCCATAGAAGTCGGGACAAAGAACTCAATGCTCATGTCAGAGTCCCCAAAGACCATGCCCAAGACCCCGTGCTGGTGCTTGGGTCCCCAACAGCCAAGCCCAAGTCCATAGAGACTAGGCCTAGCTCTCTTGAGATCGGACCCAAGACTCCGGTGCCAATGCCTAGGTCCCTAATACCCGTGTTTGGATGCTTGGCTCTTGTGCCCAAGTCACCAACGTTCGAGCCTAGGTCCATCAAGGTCAGCCATGGTTCCTTAGCACCCATGGTCGAGTTCTTAGTGGCTGGGCCTAAGAATCCCTACTCATGCGATTGAGACTCCAGCAGCCGACATCTCTTATATAACATGAATAGTGGATATATATGTTTAGGAAAATAAAATGAAGTTTCCTTTCCAAACAATGAAAATAATATTCAATTCATTTCATCTGTCATGTAAATATCAGAAAATATCCATACTTTCTTGGAAAGTGACTTCTTGAAAATATTCTCCAAATGCCAATTTTTTCTCGAAACGAACGAATTCTTAATGTCATTTTATACTCTGTATAATCTTTTTTTACCCCTAAAAGAAGGATCATTTGATGAGGTGGCTTTTTTACAGCAATATAATCACTTGGAAAGGTTTCCATAGAGTGATTTGTTGATTATGGGCCGAAGTAGATGTCGATTGATTAAAAAGCCTACACGTAATTGTGTTGTAAGGAAACCTGGCCCATATCAGGAAAGTCTGAATTGAACTCTTGCTAATAGATCCGCAAGACCTCTTCTCCTTATTGAACTTGATGTCCATTTTGACGTTGGAGAAGGGCTTATAGCTTTTCTTTGCATATAAACCTTGTTGAGTTTGGTCCTGATGCATTGGGAGCGCGCTTAATATATGTAAAACTTGCGAGAGACTCAGAAAGCATTGAAAGTCTTCCAGTAAAAAATTTAAGAGTGTGAGAGAATTCATTTGCTGCGATTAGTTCTTGCAACTTCAAGTGTTATCTTAAATAATGAGGAAACACTCGAGAGTGGTCAAGCAATTATAATCTTCTCTTTACCACTTATAATGGAATCATCTCTCGTTGATCTCTCCTTGTGGAGCAGGCAAGCCGCCAAACCGTGTTCAGGTTTTATTTCTTTAATTTATTTCTTACTTGATTGTTCCATTTGTTCACGCTTCCATATTAGTTATAACAAAGTGGCATTAGAACCTAAGTTTATTGTTGATTGGAGGCTTGAATCGCTTCGTCTGTTCATACTTCCGTGTTATTCATAACAAATTAGCATTAGAAACTAAATTATTGTAGATTGGTTGTTCCAGGAATTTTGTTCATCTAGGACAATCATTATGGTATTTGTGATATTCGAGTTAGAGCAATTCACAATTTTAATTTTTTTGTGCATTAAGATGTGTACTTTATTGGAGACACGGGATTTGGATTGAGCATTTAAGGGAGATGATAAAATTCCCCAAAATTCCCCAAAATATGAAAGCTGCAATAAAGGTGACAATTTGAGAAAAGCAATAGGTTTTATTCTGCTGGAGATACGGGATTCCTCAGCAAGTAGGCCAACCAGGCCTAGGTCCTTTAAGGCTTGACCCAATACCTTGGTGTTGGTACCTAGGTCCCCGACGGCCTTGCCTTGCTCCCACACCTAAGTCACCAGCGAACAAGGCTAGGTCCATCAAGGTCGGGCCTGAGAACACAATGCTCCCATCAAAGTCCACAGCGGCCCATGCCCAAGACCTCGATACTAGTACATGGGTCCTCGACCGCCATGCTTGGGTAACTGACTTCCACATCCAAGTCACTAGCTCCCAAGCTCCCTCAACAGCCAACCTCCCGCAAGATCGTGCCAAAGACCTAAGTATCTATGCCTGGGTCCTTGATACCCATGCTTGGATACTGCTCATGACGCCAGGACACTGGCGGTTGGGTATCTCTTATATACTATGAATAGTGCATGACTTTTTAGGAAAATAAGATCAAGTTCTTCTTTACAAATGATATAATTTTCAATTCATTTTTAAATTTCGGTCAAATAACAAAAAAAAAAAAATCTTATTTATTTGGAAAAAAATTTCTTGAAAAATTGTTTTGGAAAATATCAATTTTTTGTCAAAATAAATGGAGCTTTGATTGCATTTGATTTTTCTTTCCAATCTCTTCATCTTTTTACCCCGAAAGATGGATCATTGGATGAGGACGCTTCTTTACAGCTAATATAATCACCTGGAAGGGTTCCCAGATGCTGATTTGGGGATCGCGAGTCGATGTAAGTGTCGTTTGATTAGAAAGCCTGCACACAATTGAATTGTAAGGGAACCTGGCCCATATCAAGAAAGTCGGACTTGAACTCTTGCTGACAGGCCCGCAAGACCTCCTTTTCTTATTGAAGTTGAGGTCCATCGTCGGAGAAGGGCTTATACAGCTTTTTCTTGCATATAACTCTTGTCGAGTTCGGTCTGGATACAAAGTGAGTGCGCCTAGTATATGTAAAACTGGCGAGAGACAGAATGCATTGAAAGCCTTCTAGCTAGAAATTTGAGAGTGAGAGAACTCATTTGCGGTGATTGATTCTTGCGAGTTCAAGTGACATCTAAGATTAGAAAATGCTTGAGAGGTGTCTGTTCAAGCAATTGTAACTTCTCTTTGCCATTATAATGGAACCATCTCATTGACTCTCCTCGTGGAGTAGCCAAAGCGCCAAACCGTGCTCAGGTCTTATTTCTGCAATTTGTTTCTTGCTCTAATGGCTTCATCTGTTCACACTTCCGCATTAGTCGTGACAAAGTGGCAATGGAAACTAAGTTTAAATTTCACTTAAGGCTTGAATCGCTTCATGTGTTCATGCTTCCGTGTTAGTTGTAACAAAGCGGCATTAGAAACTAAGTTTATTGTTGATCGGTTGTTCTAGGAATTTTGCCCATCTGCGATAATCATTATGGTCTCCATGATATTTGAAATTCATAATTTTAATTTTGTGCGCATTAAGACGCGCACTTGATTGGAGACACAGGATTTTGAAAGCTGCAAAAAAAGCTGATAGTTTGAAAAAAGCTGCAGGTTTTGTTCTGCCGAATTTGGGAAACGATGTTTTGGTTGAAGTGGCTTATGAGTTTAATGTAGCTGCAGTTTGGGCTGCGAAGCCGTCCCGAAGATACTTTTCCCGATTCAACGTTTCTTAACTTTCCAGATTAATGAGGAACATCAATCCAAGATCACCTTTATAAGTTCAATAGTAACTAATGACATGAAGAATGTGGATGAGAACATATCGACCGATGATGGAGGAAGCGTGAACCGGTATGGCCATGTTTAGGACGTAAGCTAGAACCGAGGACAAAAAAGTGCATATGCCTATGCATTAGGGATGAAAGGTTACAGGCCGTGGCGTTGGGATCCTCAAATCGCCCGTTTTCATCATCAGCAAAGATGTTGCAAGGAGACATGGTAGCCAGTAGTATTCTTCAAAAGCGATGTCGGGTGTACAGCTTCAGCAATGAATTGATGCAACGAGAGAGGAGATTGGAGTCGCTTTAGTGGAATCAAACATGGTAATCAGTGGCATTTGGCAGAAGATTGGGTGCAAGTGGGCATCCAGAAAGGCGCATGATAGTTTTGATTCACGAGCAACCAGATACAAGACCCGCTTGGCAAAGGGGTTCGTTGCGCAAGATATTCTCACTTGCGGTGAAGCATAGTTCAATCAGGGTGGCGTTGGGGCTAGTTGCGGCGGACGACTTGGAGTTGGAGTAGCTCAATGTTAAGACGGCGTTTCTAGACAAGGAATTAGAGGAGAGGATATTCATGCAATAGCCAGCAGGCTTTGTCGTTTCGGTTCATTAAGGCAATGCATGCTTGCTCAAGTGATCTGTTTATGGCTTTAAGCAATCTTATAGTGGTACTCAACGTTCTATAAGAGTGCTCATGATCATTGCATGTACTCTAGGAGGTTATACGATGGTAGTTACATTTATTTAATGTTATATGCTAATGTATATTGATAGAAAGTACGAACATATTTCACATTGATGAGTTGAGACACCAATTGAGGAGTAATTTTGAGATGAAAGATTTAGGTGCACCAAGAAAGATAGTCAGTATGAAGATCTAAAGAGATAGGTTTGTAACTACGCTTTTGGCTATAACAAGGTGATTACGTATGTAAAGTTCTGAGGCGACTTACTATGCAAAATATCGAACCGGTGATTTTCTCACTAGTTGCATACTTCACGGTTTCACCTGACTTTAGACCAAATCAGAGGATGAGATGGTATACAAGTCCCACTCAAGCCAAAGGGGTCTCAAAAGCATTTCTCGGCAGGCTATGTAAGACAATTTAGTTAGAAAGCTCGGGTCTGGCCCGAGGGAGGCCTAAACAACAAGTTAGGTTCAACGTAAATACCTAACTAAGCCTAGTTCCACCCATTGATCACTTATTTGGCAAGTCGAAAGGTACCCTTATCTATAGTGGAAAATCTACATGTGATTAGCGATTTTTTTTATATATAAAAAAAGTATCTATATTTATATTATCTTCATTGTATCCATAACTTTTCATATAAAAGAAATAATTAAGAACGTATTGAAATTCACTAAGTTACTAAGTTATCATAACTAAAGATATGTCTGGACATCCCAAAAACTAGTGGCTAGTTTTGATTGACCACCTTCACAAGTAATACATTAATCGGCCGAACAAGTCATTTGTTTTTTTCCCCCGATCCAACGGTGCATACTCCCTCATCAACAATGAACGGTCCAGAATGACCACGGACGAATATTCATTTTCAAGCCAACCAAACCATCGGAAAAGGCCCAACCTCATATTATCATATGACCATTTTTGAAATAATTTTAAAAGATGGATTATTATATATACCATGCCTGCACCAAAGAAAAAGCAAAAAAAAAAAAAAAAAAACACGTAACCCTCTTTGCTTGTACTCTTTATTCTTCTTTTTCTCTTCTTTTTCGAATGAATCTGCTTTAGTATCCCCACTTAAAAATTGTGCATGGAGTTAAATAATATATATAACAAGAAACCAATGTACAATAAGATTAATTACAGGATTAATTTAAAACCTTCAAAAATGTTCCCAAAGCAAATACCAATATGGAATTGAAGGCACTTCTTAATAAAATGGATCATTTCAATTTTCAAACCATCTTTCTTGTCATTATCACTAGAGGAGTGTAGTTTTGGGATTGGTCCAGCTTCCATCTAGTATCTACCCTTTAGAACCGATTCCCAAATTTTTGAAATATAGAACCATCATACATACTTTGAAACTCGGAACCTAATCTGTTACAAATTTCAAGGTCAGCTATAAAGTCTATCTAGGTTTCCCATGCATCATTAATTAAACGATTGCATATTTAGACACAAAATATATATATATATATATGAAACGTTAATAAAGTAAAAGTTTTAGTCATGCACATGCCAGAAATGGAAACTCAGACTCAGAGTAGTGGTTTTAGATTACATAGGAATTTCGCAAAATTGCTCGAAGACTTGGAACAAGAAAAACACAAAAACTTATTACCGGTTTTAGATTCTACAACCTACCTATTATTTAAACCAGTTTCCCAATTTTTTGAACTCGAAAGTTACCTTGTGTACCCTAAAACCAGACCAGTTCCAACAAGTCCGGTTTTTGCTCCAATTCTTGGTGATATCCTCAAACCATGCTCACCCCTAATTTTCATGATTAAAAAAGAAAAAAAAATCTCCAATTATCATCTTGCAATTTCCTAGTTCACCATTGTACCTAATTTAATTAGGTCTGATTAAAGACAAGTTAATTCGGTTTCGATTGTGTGTAAATTACCTATACAATAGTTAGTCTTGCTTATATTTAGATAAACATATACATATGCCTATGAACTATGTTAAATGTTACACTAATGAGAATGTAGATGATAATAAATAAATTATTTATAAATCTATCGTTTGGATGCCAATTTAATCTTAAACTTTCAAGTTTACTACCATTGTCCTCAACCTTCGATTTCTAGTGCCAATTTGCCAAAAGGACTATCTTCAAATCTTGCGCAAATATTTAGAATTATGTGACTAAATTGATACTTTCCTATGAATGTAATATAGAAGATGGATGGCTGAAATGCCTCAAAAATGGACTCGAGAAAAACAAAAAACAATTGTGGCGCATTTGCAAAACAAAAATTACCTACACCTTCAGAGATAATATAATAAAAATTAGAAATGCTTACAAGAACGGAATCGGAAACTTCGTGGTTTTCTTTTACAAGTCACTAATTTAATGACAAAGCTTTACACACAATTACTTGCACATTTCCAAAAATTACAATCATCCTTTGGAAGTTACCATTCCTATTACCAAACGTGACCAAAAAAAATAAAATCCAGCAAGCACTTACTGACAAAAAATAAAATAGCAGATAATAAAATCCAGAGAGCACTTAATGACAAAAAATAAAATCAAATCCGCACAACCTCTCTCTCCATCCCAGCTGTCCATTACCAATACACTTGAGATTGTAAATGACTTTGTCAAAGACTCAGCCTACTTTTTGCCCCTTTTATTCCTCCATTATCTTATACATCCTTTTGAATTATAGTTTATTTATTTTCTTTCACCCTCATATACGAACAGCAACACGAAAAATACGCTGGCAATGATGTACACGTATAAACGAAATAGACATTCGAATAATTAAGAAAAATCACCATATCAAAAAATACTTCAATAAATCTAAATAATAGAAATGTAAGATGATAAATACACAAAAAGAAAATTATGAGAAAATTACTTTGCAACTTTTCTTGAAAGGTTGTTGTAAGATAGATTAGATTCGAAATGGGGAATATAAGGTAGATTATCGATCCATGCATTTACTAATGGCTATGATATTTGTAATATAAGTAACTAAGGTTATTTAAAAAAGAGAGGAAATTAATTAAAATGCCATAAAAGTATCAGATTCTCCTTGCTTTAAATAATAGTATAGCCAGTATAGATATATATATGGTATAAAAATATATATATCACATCAAATCACATATTATTAAATGACACCATAATTAATAATGACAAATAATAAAAAAGTAAAATACAAAAAGTACACATCTACCTCATCATCATCACCTTTCTCTCTCTCTCTCTCTGTCTCTCTCTACCAAATCCAGCCCTAACCAACAGCAAATGCACCCCCGGCACATTTTAGCAAACACCCCCTTCACTTTCCGATTTAATTAAATTAAAATTAAAATCAAAATCAAAATGTTATATATAAATAAACTTTATATTAACGCCCGCCCCTCCCCGTTTACTTTCACTCAATCTCATAATAATTTTTTTTTTTTTTTTTTTCGTCCGTTTTATTAACTCCCTTTTTTTGGGGCCCTTTTCCTCTAAAGACCACATCCCCCCATCGGCGATCCACCGGCATCTCCCGGTCCGCGCCGCCGATCGCCGGAGCTGCTCTGCCGCGCCGCCCCGAAGCTAACCGCCCTCAGCCACCGTGCACGGTGAGTCCTCCATTCGCGGCCCCCGTCTCTGTGCTGCGGCCGCCTTGAAAAGCGGTTCCTTCAGTGTGTTTTGTGTGCGCGTGGGCGTGCGTGCGTGCTTTTGGTGGTGCGTAACCCCACCGAGATTCGCGAGCTCAACTCGACCTCGATTCGCTCGAGCTCTGGATCGCAGCGCCGCGATCCGAGGCCCTCGAGCTCGAGTCTCAGCTGGAGTCACTGTGAGTGTTGATTATCTGCCTAATCCCTCCTGTAATCTTCCCGGTTAATCGCTCGCCGAATCGCGGTTGGGCCGGATACGGCGGAATTCACCATTGTCCGGCTTCCGTCCGGTGATTCTGTGCCAGGATCTTGGTGATTTGGCGCCCTAGTTGATTTTGAACTGCGAAATGATGCTTGTTGCTGTTGATTACAGTCGCTCGGGTCGATTTCCGCGTGAAATGCTCGGTTCCGCTAGGGTTTTGTGTTGCTTCGTCCTTCGCTCGGTGCTAGTGGAGTATCGGTGTAATTGAGGTCAAGTATAAGTCGTGGACACTCGGGCTTTTGGTGTTTTTGACTTTCGAGGTAGGGTAGAGAAGTACTAGGCGAGTCTTTCTAGGGTTTTGAGCTGGTGCTGCTCACTGCTCTGTAGTCTGTACGGTTTAAAGTTTTCCGGTTCTGTCTCTGTGACTTCAGGTTTTACGTCATAGCCCGCTGACTCGTCCTTGGTCTTTTGCGACGTTGAGATTATCTGGATTTGATGCATGATTAGGCGGTTTGATTGCATGGGGAAATGATAAAGCAACTCAATTAGAGTTTTGTAGCTGTATTTATTGCGCAGTATGCTATGCCGGAATGAGAAAGCAACTCAATTAGAGTATCGTAGCCGTATTTACTATGCAGTATGCTGTGCCGGAATAAGAAAGCAACTCAATTAGAGTTTCGTAGCTATATTTCTTGCGCAGCATGCTGCGCCAGAACAGTTGGCTCGAGTTGGCGTTATAGTTCGCATTTGGAGATTGATTAGACAAGAACCGTAACAAATGATTCTCATGAAAAAAATACATATCAGTTTTGCTTTTCGGATCCTCGTTTATGTTTGTGCGGTAGGAAATCAAATTCTCTCGTAAAGCAGCATATTATGCTGAGAACCAACGTAGTAGCACAATTGAATTTCCTAAAGTTCTTACCATGCTTGCCAGTCATGTTCTTGGTTAATGTCCCTTGATTTATCCGTTTAATTTTTTCTGTTTTTCTCAAAAAAGGATCATTTGATATGGTGACTTATTGTTGACACCTGAAATTTTGCCGATAAGTCAAGTTTCCATCTTTTTAAAATCAAGAAAAATAATAATAAGTCTATAAACGAGAGAGTCCAATTTGGACATTTATGCAAGGATCTAAATCCATAGTCTAACTCGCTCACTTTGGCCCGGTCTACCAACCCAGCCACTAGCCAAGCCCATCAGGAATTAGGCCGGCCCATCAGCCTAGCCCATGAAGCCCAAATTTAAAGTCGCATTAAGCAACTTCTGCACAGGCCCAGATTTACAATTTTAAGTCGGAGCCCATAAAGCCCGAGAGAGTTTGGCCCATAAAGCGAGCACGTGGAGGGACTGAGAAGAGCGAAGGAATTCTGGCAAGGGACACGTAACAAAGGACCATATTACACCAGATAGCACTTCACGGACTGACAAAATTTCCTTCTCTCTGGTTACAATTCCAGAGAATTCGTAGTCCATTCTTGTTCTCCAGACATCGCTAGCAGTTACGGCGGTTGATCGTCGCTTCAATCCATCTCCCCCGCCGAAGAGGTGGCTGCGAATCACTTGTATGAAAATTCAAAGAATAATTACATATTAAATCGTATCTTCATCTAAAAAACTTAAGTTTTTAAACAGTTGACAGCAGTTTCACAAAATCTTGAAAATCTTAAAATTAATCGTGGTGTGTTTCTTTCAAGTGTTCTTCTCTTCTTCTTTTTTTATTTTTTATTTTTTTTATGTTTGTACGATCCAGTTTAGATGCATTTGAATCCTTTCTGCTGTTCTACTTGATTTCGCGGAGGATAATGTTATGCGTACGGACATTGAACATGAATGAAAGTGAGAACGATGGAGGCTCGAAGAAGTGAGAGTTTTGTGATTCTACGATTGAGTAATAGTTATGCATGTTTGCAAAACAAAAGAAAAGAAGTGGAACGGTAGCAGATTCATGACGAAGAAGAAGAACTCGTGCCTTGTGGTGTGACGGCGTTGGACTAAGAAAGAAACGGAAGGAAATAAAAAGACAATAAGTAAAATTAATATATTAAACATAATAAATAAAAAACGAAAAATAAAATGCGGAATAAAAATTATTGGAAAGTGTGAGTCCTAGCTAGACAGTTGCAGCTTGGAAATAGTTTTAATCGAATTTCATTTGATACGAATTCATCTAGTTTAAGAGTAATTATATTTGGATTTCGAAATAATTTTCTTTCTTTTAGATGAAATGGATAAACAGACAAAAAATAAAAACAATAACAGAGAAAAGGATAAAAGAAAAATATCTCATTTGCATTTATATTAGAATTACTGTTATGGGTCATTTTATTGATTACCGTCTTTAATATCGTTAGTGTAATTCTCTTTAGTTGAAATTGGACTTTTACTTTGATTTTGAAAATTAGCTCACGGTGGTCATGCCCGGCTCAATAATAAGACAATAAATATACTTGACTCGATTTGTACCAGATTATTTTACCGCACTCTACTTTTTGTTGTCAATTCTTTTACCGCATTTGAGTAACGTGAGGTATTTAGCTCATGGGGATCATGTCTAGGGACTTAATAACAAGACCATATAACTTTTTTTGTTTGACTCATATTAGATTAATATCACAAAAAATCCCAAATAGGCATATCTGTAATAAATTTATCTAAAACATTTTTTTCCTAAAATAGCCTAGTTAAATAAATGCATGAGGCAAATAAAAGGCTAATATTTTCATTGTTTGGAGCTAGAAGTACGTTAAAGAATGGCCCAACCTTTTGGCCATGATGTTTATGGACATGATAAGTAAGATTAAAGACAACGAATTAGACTCCTCCGCTAACTTATTTGTCCATCAATCAAGAAAAGCACCATAAATTCCTAATGAGACCTTTTGCGGGGTGGGATTTGTACGGGTTGATATTACATCAGGCCGATTCCCACGACACCAGAAAATGGAAAAGACCTCACGCGACGGAAATGCCCGTCGCTAAAGCATAAAATCTCGTTCCCGTCTCTCGCTAGGGACGGAAAAGGGACTAAATGGAACCGCTCCAGAGCATGAGCAAGCTTTTTTTGTCATTTAAATAGTAATAAGAGCATCTTTATCTTATAGTTACCGTATCGATTGAAGTAGTGCAAGAATTTAGGCGGAAGTCCAAAGACAAGTCATAACTTGTAGGCGCACGGGATACTAAAGTGCCATAACTTCAAAACGGTACACTTAAGTCTTTTTTTTTTTTTTCGAGTGGAACACTTAAGTGCCACCTCCGGCGACCCTTGCCGGAAATCCTACGTTGCAATATTTTATTATTATTTTTTGCCTACATGGCTCGCCGGAGCTCCAAATCGGCATAAAAATTAAAAAAAAAAAAAAAAAATTTTAAAAATTTTAATTTATTTATAAAAAAAAAAAAAAAAAGTGGTGCGGGGGAGATCGAAAGGGCGGCTGAGGGCTGAACCCTTCTGCCGCCGCCTCCCCCACCGTCGTCGGGAAGGGCCGGCGACGGAGTGGGGAGGGCCGGCCGGGGTTGCCGGCCCCGGCCGCAAACCTTGCCGGATCGCGGCGAGGGCCGCGACCCTCGCCCCCGATCCGGGCGAGGGCTCGCGGGCCCTTGCCGCCGGTCGGCCGGCCTCGCCGACCCACGCCGGGCCCGGTGACCCCGGCCGACCCTCCCCACCCCGTCGCCGGCCCTTCCCGGCGGCGGCGGGGAGGCGCGCGAGGGCCCGCGACCCCTCGCCGGATCCGGGCGAGGGTCGCGGCTGCGCCCGGATCTAGGGCGAGGGTCGCGGCCCTCGCCGCGATCCGGCGAGGGTCGCGGCCCTCGCCGCGATCCGGCGAGGGCTCGTAGCCCTCGCCATCGGTCGGCCGGGGGCCGGCGACCCCGACCGACCCTCCCCCTCCGTCGCCGGCCCTTCCCGGCGACGGCGGGGAGGTGGCGGCGACGAGGGCTCGGCCCTCGGCCGCCCGTTCGACCTCCCCCCACCCCTTTTTTTTTTTTTTTAATTTTTTAAAACTTTTAAATTTTTCTTAATTTTTTAATTTTTCTTAATTTTTTAAATTTTTAATTTTTTCTTTTTTAAAATTTTTTGAATACTTTATAATTTAATTAATTTTTATATTATTATTTACACGCGAGACACGAAACGGCGTCGTTTTGCGTTTTCTCCGCCATGTCAGCGTGCAAAACGACGCCGTTTTGGACTAAACTCGCCGGAAAATTGCCACGTCAGCCATTTGGTCGGATTTTCGCCGAAGTGGCACTTAAGTGTCCCATTTTACTCCGATGATGACACTTAAGTGTACCATTTTAAAGTTATGGCACTTAAGTGTCCCGGCGTGCCAAGTTATGGCACTCCAGGTGTCCTCACCTCCAAGAATTCATGATCTATTGTTCACTCTCAAAATGTTTAAATTGTGCCAAGAATTCATGTTTTAGAATGAATAATGAGAAATATTTTGAAAAGGTTTGGAGATAGAGAAATGACCCATCCACTTATTTTGATGTGTATATGTCTACACAATGAGTGAAGAATTTTTTTGTTGTCTGTGAGATCTTGTCTTGAATGGTCCCAATAACATGGGATATACATGGTGCAACGTTGTACCGAGCAAATTTTTCTCAAAGGTTAATTTCTTCACTCGGAAATAACGAAACGTGAGTAGAGTCAAGAAGAAGACGAATTGCTTCACCTTTTATGCTTAGTTAAGACAAAACTTTGTGTAATTGCACGATAAAATGGGGTACTGCATACACAATAGCAAACAGTTTGCTCTGTTTTTACTTAACTAGACAATATGAACAGAACGACCAAGCCCAAGGAAAAGTAGATGCGTCATTGAATGACTGAGTGCGGGTTATGTTAGATGATGTTCGGAAAGTACTAAAAATTTGCTCTGCCGTGCAACGACATAATATTCTTATGAGTAGAAATTATCTTCAACTGGTCTCCTTGAGCACATAATTTATCTCGATGTGAAGTTAAGACTGATAGAACAAGAAGAAATGCATGACTGGCTATTTTACTCCTAGAATTGCGTTCAAATGATTCAAAACGTCAAGTTTTGTTCCTTTGGTCACAGCAATGCAAGCTTGGTTGTGCCTTTGTCGACATGCCGCGATTTCATTAGTTTCCTATAACAAGCGGACTTCTATAATATTTGCAAAATACAACCAATCGTACTTTGAAATTAAGATCTTTTCATAGATATCAATGGTGCCCACAACAGTATATTTTTGTCTCTGGTTTCTATCCGTTTTGTCATAAACAAACCAAGCAGTAGAAAAATAGTAGACAGCAATGTTGGGCTAATGCACAATCCAAACAACTATAATTGTGTGGGAGTAACAATCTGCACAAGACAATGGCCAATTCCACCTCTACCTCCCCTCAATAAGGGAGACTGATCAAAATTCTAAACAATCTTAATTTCTCTTAATGGATTACACAATAGAAATTACATTCATCATAAGTGACCAAAGAAAATGTTCACCAATCGTAATTCTAAATGAAAATAGCACTAATATCACAAACAAAAAAGACCCACATAGTGCAATCATCGAAAGGGGTCAGATGGGCACCCAAAGTCTTCAATTTCGACACTAAAATCACACCATTTCATAGACTTTTTTGCCACTATCCTTTCATAGACTTTTTTGCTACTGTCCTAACGAGTAACCAAAGTCTTCAATTTCGACCCTCAAATCACACCATTTCATAGACTCTTTTGTTATTGTACTAATGAGTAATCAAAGTCTTCAATTTCGACCTTCAAATTGCAGCATTTCATACTCTTTTGTCAATATCTTAATGAGTAACCAAAGTCTTCAATTTCGACCCTCAAATCGTACCATTTCATAGACTTTTTTACCGCTGTCCTAACAAGCAACCAAAGTCTTCAATTTTCACTCTCCAATTGTACTGTTTCATGGACTTTTTTTGCCGCTGTCGCGTCCTGTTGTTATATGACCCATTGGTTTGCCAACTGCCAGGCAAATAAAGATCTATGGGCTGAATTTTCAGTCAATCATTTGTCAATTTGGCCCCGAAGGTTTTTATTATGTTCCCTAGTAGCTACACATTAGGCCGATTCCCACCACCACCAGCAAATGGAAAAGACCTCAGGCGACGGAAATGCCCATCGCTAAAGCGTAAAATCTCGTTCCCGTCTCTCGCTAGGGACGGAAAAGGGACTGAATGGAACTGCTCCAGAGCATGAGCAAGTTTTTTTGTCATTTAAATAGTAATAAGAGCATCTTTATCTTATAGTTACTGTATCGATCGAAATAGTGCAAGAATTCATGATCTATTATTCACTCTCAAAATGTTTAAATTGCTCCAAGAATTCACGTATTAGAATATATGACGAGAAATATTTTGAAAAGGTTTGGAGATAGAGAAAAGACCCATCCACTTATTTTGATGTGTATATGTCTATACAATGAGTGAAAAAAAAATTTGTTGTTTGTGAGATCTTGTCTTGAATGGTCCCAGTAATATGGGATATGCATGGTGCAATGTTGTACCGAGCAATTTTTTCTTAAAAATTAATTTCTTCACTCGGAAATAACGTCGGTAGAGTCAAGAACAAGATGAATTGCTGCACCTTTTATGCTTAGTTAAGACAGAACTTTGTGTAATTGCACGATAAAATGGGGTACCGCATACGCAAAAGCAAACAGTTTGCTGTGTTTTTACTTAACTAGGCAATATGAACAGAACGACCAAGCCCAAGGAGAAGTAGATGCGTTGTTGAACGATTGAGTGCGGGTTATGTTAGATGATGTGCGGCAAGTACTAAAAATTGGCTTTGCCGTGCGACAACAAATCTTCTTATGAGTAAAAATTATCTTCAACTGGTCTCCTTGAGCACATAATTTATCTCGACATGAAGTTAAGACTGATGGAACAAGAAGAAATGCATGACTGGCTATTTTACTCTTAGAATTGCGTTCAAATGATTCAAAACGTCAAGTTTTGTTCCTTTGGTCACAGCAATGCAAGCTTGGTTGTGCCTTTGTCGACATGCAGGGATTTCATTAATTTCCTATAACAAACGGAATTCTATAATATTTGCAAAATACAACCAATCGTACTTTGAAATTAAGTTATTTTCCTAGATACCGATGGTGCCGACAACTGTATATTTTTGTCTCTAATTTCTATCCATTTTGGCATAAACAAACCAAGCAGTAGGAAAATAGGAGACAGCAAAGTTAGGCTAATGCACAATCCAAACAACTATAATTATGTGGGAGTAAGAGTAACAATCAGCACAAAACAAGGGCCAATTCCACCTCTATCTCCCTCTCAATAAGGGAGACTGATCAAAATTCTAAACACTCTTAATTTCTCTGAATGCATTACAAAAAGAAGTTATATTCGTCATAAGTGACCAAAGAAAATGTTCACCAATCGTAATTCTAAATGAAAATAGCACTAATATCACAAACAAAAATGACCCACATAGCGCAATCGTCAGGTGAACGAAAGGGTTCAAATGGGCTCCCAAAGTCTTCAATTTCGACCCTAAAATCACACCATTTCATAGACTTTTTTGCCACTATCCTTTCATAGACTTTTTTGCTACAATCCTAGCAAGTAACCAAAATCTTCAATTTTGATCCTCAATTCACACTATTTCATAGACTCTTTTCCCATTGTCCTTTCATAGACTCTTTTGCCATTGCCCTAACGAGTAATCAAAGTTTTCAATTTCGACCCTCAAATTGCACCATTTCACACCATTTCATTGACTTTTTTGCCATTGTCCTTTCATAGACTTTTTGCTAGACTCCTAACAAGTAAACCAAAATCTTCAATTCACACTATTTCATAGACTCTTTTCCCATTGTCCTTTCATAGATTCTTTTGCCATTGTCCTAACGAGTAACCAAAGTCTTCAATTTCAACCCTTGCCATTTCATACTCTTTTACCATTGTCCTAACAAGCAACCAAAGTCTTCAATTTTGGCTCTCAAATCGTACCATTTCATATGGACTTTTTTAGCCGGCTGTCGCATCCATTTGTTACATGACCCGTTGGTCTGCCAACTACCAGGCATATAAAGATCTATGGGCTGAATTTTCTGTCAATCAATCATCTGTCAATTCACCCTGTAGCTACACATTATGGCATAGCACAAAGTCATGCTGTCATGCACCTAGAGATTCATCAGCATTGCCCAAATTTTGCATTTTATCACCAAAATATGCATAAGAATAGAAGATTTGATAGGATTTGATTATAGAAATATATGTAAATATATTATTTCTTGCATAGCGGTTAGAGAATTGTTAATGAAATAAGCATAAAAAATAGATGTTAGGATAAGAGCTTTTATAAAGTGACCTAAAATTAAATTGTTACCCAAAACTCACATGAGAGCGCCATGTGGTACGTGGCTTTTGTGTATCGTTCTTTTTAATATATATAGTTACATAGATGGAAAAATTGTCCAAAATCCTAAACCTATTGTATTTGTTAATTTAATCCTAAACTTTTCAATTTAACTAATTTAGTCATAAATCTTTTCATATTTTGCCAATTGAGTCATCCAAATCAATTCGATCAAAAATCGCTAACGTGGACATTAGACATTCCAGGTGACTTGACCAAAGACTCAAGTAAATAATTTTAAATAATATTTTAATTTTTTTCGATTTTTTATTTCTTTTCTTTTTATTTTCTTCCCTTTTGCCTCTAGTTGATCATCAAGCTTGGACGATCGGCTAGAAGAACCGGTGAGGTTGACCTCACCGACCTCAAGCGAGCCTCGCCCACATATGGCAAGGCTCGACTTGGCCATTCACATCCATTTTCTCCTTTCGTTGACTAGTCAAGCTTTCTCATTTTTTTCTTTTGTTGTCATCATGTTTGACTTTTTAACCAATCCAATAATCAAATATGCTCAAATGTTAGACAATCTCCTTTATTCTACATAACATAGATCATATTCCTTCATTGATAAACGTGTTTTGATATGTGTCTGTTCTCTTCCTTGCTATTAGCGTCGATGATTTTTACATTATGTTATATGGGGTTGTTATTCATGGAATGTGAGAAATGCCAAGTAAAAGTATTTGTCCATTCGGACACAAAAGATGTTGCCTTAAAGATTAAGCTTAAAATTTTGATAAAATAGATGGGAAATAGAAATTTTTTTTGAGATTCGTATGATAAAAAATAAGTAACACTGTTCAAAAACACTATGAACCATCTTAATTTCCCGAAGACATTACACAACGTAAATCACATTCCTCATCAGTGACCCAAGGACGCACACATTCATATCACAAGCCACCAAGCACCACCTATAAAAATGTGCTTCACTCTCTCATACTCGTTGTGTTTTTATGTTTGTGATAATTACTTGTAGTATTATAAAATGAGCCTCATTGATAGTGATGAGTAATTATCGTATAATAAACCTTGATGTAGGACTTTACTCTCACTTTAATAATAAGATTTTTCATGTAATATAACTTAAATTGAGAAAAAGGGATATGAGAATAAAATAACATTTAACCCGCCTTGGATCTTTGATATATACATGGTCGACTAGTTTCAAATGTTAATTACCACAATAATATGCGTGAATCTTTTTTTTTTTTTTTTTTTTTTTTTGGCATCGATTAAATCACCAAAATATGTATAAGAATTAGAGATTTTCTAGCATTAGAGATTTTAAAGTCCATAAAAATTGAATTTATAGGCAAAATTCACATGTGAGAGTGCCTCGGTTGACCCAGTCTCCACGGATGAACGTCAATTATTTGCGTCTACTTTCTCCTTTCGTTGACTAGTCAAACTTTCTCATTTTTTCTTTTATTGTTACCATGTCTGACTTTTTAACCAATCCAATGGTCAAATATAACCATTTCACGTACGCTTTTGCTGCTTTCTCCACGATTGACCCAAGTCTTCCATGCAGCTACACGTTAAGGCACTGCACAAGGTGATGCGCACGCACCTGAATATTCGTAGGTACTGCACATGTGTTTCATCACTTTAAAAGTCATTGGTTCTATGCATCCTAGCATAAGATGAGCCGTGTTCATCTGCTTCACTCTCTCGTACTCTGCTCATCAAAACAAAGGAGTCTTTGTTTCGAACAAAATGGCTTCCTCATCGTGCTTCTACATGTCCATACACTTTCTTTTCTTGTATTTGTCATCTCAGCCGATTGGCGCACACAATCTCTCTCGTTCTGCGAAACCTCTATGTCTCGAGGATGAAATGTCTGCACTGCTAAAGTTTAAAGAGAGGTATGAAATCGCCAATGTTCAGTTTAAAGAGAGGTATGAAATCGCCAATGTTTCGGGTGGTCCTCTCGCTCGTCCCAAGACTCTATCCTGGAAAAATAGTCGAGATTGCTGCTCTTGGGATGGGATCGAGTGCGATGAGAATACGGGCCATGTAATTGTTCTCAACTTGGGAAGTAGTTTTCTCCATGGTTCTATCGACAACAACAGTACCCTCTTCCAGCTTACTCATCTTGAAAAGCTCGATCTCAGTGACAATCACTTCAACTACTCTCAAATACCGTCCCGAGTTGGAGATCTCTCGAGATTGACTCATCTCGACCTCTCTGCTTCCTTTTATTCTGGCCAAGTCCCCACAGAAATCTTCAAGCTGACGAGGTTGGTGTACCTCAACTTGTGTTGCAATCTATCTCCAGGTGATCAACAACATTTTATTTTGGAGATGAAAGCACTGGGCCTGAGAAGCCTAGCTCAAAATATGACTAGCCTGGAAGAACTTCACCTTCGTTTCGTCAATATGTCATCCCAAGTGCTCAACCCTCTAGCGAATCTGTCATCACTGAGAAGGCTGGACATGGCTCAGTGCGACCTGCACGGTGTATTTCCATCTGCCATTTTTCATTTACCGAAGCTGCGATATCTTGAGGTGTATGACAACGAAGCTCTCACAGGCCGATTGTCGGACTTTAACTCCAGCAGTCCTCTTGAAGAGCTGCAACTGTTTGGCACGAGCTTTTCTGGGGAGATACCCGCTTCTATCGGAATCCTTCCTTCCTTGAGCGATCTCGGTGTAAATTTTTGCGAATTCTCAGGATCCATCCCGGCTTCACTTGCTAATCTTAGCAACCTCAAAGGCCTGGATGTCTCAGGGAACCCATTCACTGCCCAGTCCATTTCCTCTATTTCTTGGGTTTGGACGAAGAAGAAGCTCACATCTTTAGCACTTCAAAAGATCAATTTATATGGCGAGATTCCACCTTCAATCGGAAACTTGTCTCAGCTTGATGAGTTAAACTTAAGGGACAACCAATTAAGCGGTGTCATCCCATCTCAGCTCATGAACCTCACTCAGCTAACTTATTTGTCCCTCAGAAGCAATCAACTATCGGGTTCTATATCGTCTTGGCTTATGAATATGACTCGACTGGTCAAGCTTGACCTTGCAGTCAATAAATTCCACAGTGAGATACCTTCATCAATCTTTCAACTTCAAAATCTCTCGGTCCTCTGCCTTTTCGAAAACAACTTCAGCGGTACTATTGAGCTAGACAACTTTCACAAGTCCGAATATTTGGAAGTGCTGCAACTCTCATCTAACAGGCTATTAAGCTGCATGAGTAGCGCGAATCTTATTCTTCCTCAACTTGATACTCTAGGACTGGGTTCATGCAATTTGAGCGAGTTTCCAACATTCTTACAAAATCAAGCTGATATTCAATGGTTGGACTTGTCTGATAACAACATTAGGGAAGTGCCTTTTTGGGTGTGGAATGGCAGTTTTAATCACATGACCTATTTGAATCTCTCTTATAACTTCTTAACTGGTCTTGATAGATATTACCCGATGCATACTTTAGATGCGTACACGATAGACCTCTCTCATAACATGTTGAAAGGACCACCCCCTGAGGCACCATCATCGACAGTGACCTATATAGTATCCAACAACAGCCTAATGGGAGCATTGCCAGCATGGATTTGCAATTTGAGTTCAGCAATCACACTAGACTTGTCTTTTAACAGTTTGACTGGTGTGCTTCCTATTTGTTTGGGCAATATCAGCGAATCGCTCAAGGTATTGAACCTAAAAGGCAACAATTTCTACGGAAGCATTCCAGAGCTCTCGGTGAGGGAGACGCAATTGACGATGATTGATTTGAGTGACAACCAGTTGGAAGGCAATTTATCGAGGTCCTTGGCCAATTGCAAAAAGCTCGAGTTCATCAACTTTGCAAACAATCTTATCATGGACACCTTCCCATCATGGTTAGGATCACTACCGGAGCTTCATGTCCTTATTTTGCGATCCAATAAATTCCACGGTGTCATAGAGAGGCCTAAATCTAGTCATGCATTCCTTAAGTTGCAGATACTTGACCTCTCTTCTAATGCATTCATTGGTAAGTTGCCCATGGAATTCTTTCAATCTTGGAATGCCATGAAATTCGAGACGCAAAACTTTGCATACATGCATAGAGATCTATATCCGCCAATGTACGATGCGAACACCTACTATGGCCAGTATGATTTTTCTATGATAGTGATTTACAAAGGGCTTAATATGTATTACTCAAAGATACCAAACGTCTTCACAATCATCGACCTCTCCAACAATTCGTTCAAAGGAGAGATCCCCAATGCCATAGGTGATCTCGAGGACTGCGAGGGCTGAACCTTTCCAACAATCTCCTCACTGGTCACATCCCATCATCGTTAGGGAATCTCACAAGACTTGAGTCGTTGGACCTTTCTCAAAACAAACTCACTGGACAAATCCCCCAGAAGCTAATAGAACTCGGGTTCCTTTCTTTCTTGAACGTCTCTTACAACAATTTGACCGGGTCTGTGCCGAGAGGGTCACAGTTCGATACGTTTTCAAACAATTCTTTTGAAGGAAACTCAGGATTGTGTGGGGAATTCATATCCACGAAATGTCGAGATTCAGAGGATAAGTCAAGACAACCTTCAACCTGCCAAGAAGAAGACTTGGGATCAACAATTGAACTCAATTGGAAGATTGTTCTTATGGGGTATGGGAGCGGCTTAGTGATTGGAGTGGTCATCGGAAATGCATTCATCTCTTGGAAACATGATTGGTTTGAAGGAAATGTCAGGAGAAGGCGACGACCAAGTCGGAGGCAGCCTAGGAGAGGTAAGAACTCTTGGTTAGGCAAGGTTTTCAATTTATGCAGATATTAGAACTTCCTTAAAAACTGAGTTGGGTATATCACTTATTTTCTTATATGTACTTGCTTCTTCGTATTATCTTTATAGTTATTTATGTCAAACTTCGTTTTCTTTAGCTAATCTCTCATCACATCTATTTATAAAGCCATTGTCAACTTGTAAACCTAGCTCATGTGCGTCTTTTCCTATCAATGTTCCGGCAAGAGTATTACAATCGAACACTATCCGAATTGCCACAAGGATTTTGTTTTTTGTCCGGGGTTCACGTCACATGCTGAAACCCGATTACGGGTTCTAGTAAAACAATCGAGGGTGCATTGTTCTCATAACTTTATGCAAACTAGACTCTTATCCACACCTCAATCATTTGCTTTAGTTGTTTGTCACCTCACAAATTATACAAACAACAGTTGTATTGACATTTGAAACAAAATCCGCATTTGGAGATTGATTGGACAAGAACCATGATGAATAATTCTCGTGAGAAATATACATGTCACTTTTGCTTATCGGATCCTCTTTTATGTTTGTGCGGTAAAAAATCAAATTCTCTCTTGTAAAGCAAAGATATCATGTCGAGAACAAACATGGTGCAGGAGAATTTCCTAAAGTTCTTACCATGCTTGCTAATCATGTACTTGGTGAATGTCATTTGATTTATCTATTTAAACTTTTCTTTTTTTCTCAAAGAATGATCATTTGATATGTTGAACTATTGTTGACACCTGAATTTTTGCCGAAAAGTCAAGTTTCAGTCTTTGTAAAACCAAGAAAAATAATAATAAATCAACAAACGAAAGAGTCCAATTCGGCCGTTTACGCGAGGACCTAAACCCATTTGCCTGAGCCCATCTATTAAGTCTAAGTCGCTCACTTCAGCCCGGTCCACTAACCCAGAGCACTAGCCAAGCCCATCAGGAATTTGGCTACCCATCAGCCTAGCCCATGAAGCCCAAATTTAAAGTCGCATTAAGCAACTTCTGCACAGGCCCAGATTTGCAAGTTTAAGTCGGAGCCCACAAAGCCCGTGAGAGTTTGGCCCATAAAGCGCGCGCGTACAGGAACTGGGAAGAGAGAATGAATTCTGGCAAGGGGACGTTGGCAAAAGAACCGGCTCTCCCTCCAGCTTCCTCTCTCAACCAACTGACTTTGGTGATTCCTTCTCTCTAGAATCCAATTCCAGAGAATTCGTACTCAATTCTTCTTCTCTGGACATCGCTCGCAGTTGCCGCCTTCGATGGTCGCTTCAATCCATCTCCACTGCCATGAGAAAAAGGCTCTGTTCGTCTTGTTCTCAGTCATTGTCACTGAAGAGCTTGAGCCGCGGTTCGCCATTTACTCTTTCGCTGATTCCCGCCTTCAAATTTTGCTTCTGTGACTGTTTTTCTCTGGTTCAATCGATAATTATTGCAGGTAAACATCCTTACTTAACGAACCATATTTGCTCTGTTTATGCTTAAAAACAGAGGCCGTGAATCCAGCGTACTGCTTGTGTATAGATCTTATGCAGCCGAGCTTCCGCTAGCGATTTGAACTCATCGTGTTTTGATGATGATATGGAGACAAATTCTTGGCATGTTCCTGCGTTTAGATCTTTAGATTAAATTGTCTACCATGTGTTCGACAATTTTTTAGTGAAACCTGCGTGTGAAATTGATTAAAATACTTGCGTATTGACGTTTGGTTGATTCTTACGTGTTCAGACTAAGACGTCTGTGTTTGATCCTCTCATTGCACCATTGAATTGACTTGCTGGGATGCTCCGCCCAAGACGTTGCCTGCTGTGTCTTTGCTTATTTTCAACCTTTGTTTCAGTCCATTTCATTAGTATTGTTGTCAAACCTGAATTTATGCCGATTGATCTTTAGAGGTGGCTAGGAATCGCCTATATAAAAATTGATAGAATAATTAAATATTAAACATCGCTGTTGTCCGAAAGCTTAATGTTTAAAATAATGGGCAATGGTCTCACAAAATCTCAAAAAAAAAAAAAATTAAAATTGATTGGCTAGGAAGTTGAATGGGAATGAAAGAGGGAATGATGGAGGCTTGAAGAAGTGGAGACTTTTGTGATTCTGCAATTGAGTAATAGTTTTTGAATGTTTGCAAAACAAAAGAAAAGAAGTGGAACGGTAGCAGATTCATGACGAAGAACAAGAAGAACTCGTGCTTTGTGGCGTGACGGTGCTGAACTAAGCAAGAAACGAAAGGAAATAAAATAGCATATTAAAATTAATAAATAAAAACGAAAAATAAAATGCGGAATGAAAACGTTTGGAAATTGTGATTCCTGGATAGACGGTTGCATATTAGAAATAGTTTTAGCTGAATGTCATTTGATTCAAAATCATCTAGTTTAAGAGTCATTATCTTCAGATTTCGAAACAATTTGAATTTTTAGCTCGTATTTTATTTTAGATGAACAAACAAAAAAAAAAAAACAACAAAGAAAAGAATAGAAAGAAAAATCTCATTTAGCGGTCATTTTGTCGATTTCCGTCTTTGTCAGTGTAATTCTCTTTAGTTGAATTAGACTTTGACTTTGATTTTGAAAATTAGCTCACGGTGGTCACACCCGGATCAATAATAAGGTAATATATATTCTTTACCCGACTCATATCAAGTTATGTTACCGCACTTCACCTTTTTTGTCAATTCTTTTACCGCATTTGAATAAAGTGGGGTATTAGCTCATGGCAATCGCGTTTAGGGACTTAATAACAAGGTCATGTAATTTTTTTGTCAGACTAATATTAGAATGGGTTAATACCACAAGGATTCCAAAATCAGTACATTTGTAACACATTTATTCGAAATTAATTTTTTTTAAAAATACCCTAGTCAAATAAATACGCTAGGCAAATAAACGGCTAATATTTTCGTTGTTTGAAGCTAGAAGTGTGTTAAAGAATGGCCCACCTTTTGGCAATGATTTTCATGGACTCGATGAGTAAGATTAAAGACGACGAATTAAACTACTCCGCTAACTTATTTGTCCATCAATTAAGAAAAGCACCATAAATCCCTAATGAGACCTGGGGGAAAATGACATTCCATCAGGCCGATTCCCACCACCACCGGAAAATGAAAAAGACCTCAGGCGACGGAAATGCCCATCTCTAAAGTGTGAAATCTCGTTCTCGTCTCTCGCTAGGGAGGGGAAAGGGACTAAATGGAACCGCTCCGGAGCATGAGCATGCTTTTTTGTCATATGGATAGTAAAAAGAGCATCTTTATCTTATAGTTGCCGTATCCATTGAAATAGTGCAAAGATTCATGATCTATTATTCACTCTCAAAGCATTTTAATTGCGCCAAGAATTCACATTTTAGAATGAATAATGAGAAAAATTTTGAAAAGGTTTGGACATAGAGAAATGACCCATCCACTCGTTTCGATGTGTATATTTCTACACAACAAGTGAATAATTTTTTTTTTTGTGAGATCTTGTCTTGAATGGTCCCAGTAAACAGGGGATATGCATGGTGCAACATTGTACCGTGCAATCTTTTCTTAAAAGTCAATTTCTTCAATCGAAAATAACGGAATGTCATAAAGTCAAAAAGAAGTCGAATTGCTTCACCTTTTATGCTTTGTTAAGACAGAACTTTGTGTAACTGTATGATAAAATGGGGTACTAAATACACAATAGCAAACAGTTTGCTCTGGTTTTACTTAACTAGGCAATATGAACAAAACGACCAAGCCTAAGGAAAAGTAGATGCATCATTGAATTGCCTATGGATGATTGAGTGCCGGTTATGATAGATGATGTGCGGCAAGTACTAAAAATTTGCTCTGGCGTGCAGCGATATAATATTCTTATGAGTAGAAATTATCTTCAACGGGTCTCCTTGAGCACATAATTTATCTCGACACAAAGTTGAGACCGGTAGAACAAGAAGAAATGCATGATTGGCTATTTATTCCTTAAATTGCGTTCAAATGATTCAAAACATCTCAAGTTTTGTTCCTTTGGTCACAGCAATGAAAGCTTGGTTGTGCCTTTGTCGACATGCTGGGACTTCATTAGTTTCCTGTAACAAACGGACTTCCGTAATATTGCAAAATACAACCAATTATACTTTGAAATTAAGTTATTTTCCTAGATATTGATGGTGCCAACGACAGTATAATTTTGTCTGTGGTTTCTATCCGTTTCAGCATAAACAAACCCAGCAGTAGGAAAATAGTAGGCAGCAATGTTAGGCTAATGCACAATCCAGACTGTGATTGTCTGGGAGCAACAATCTGCACAAGACAAGGGCCAATTCCATCTCTCTCTCCCTCTCAATAAGGGAGACTTTTCAAAATTCTAAACAATCTTAATTTCACTGAATGCATTACACAACTGAAATTACATTCGTTATAAGTGACCAAAGAAAATGTTCACTGATCGTAATTCTAAGTGAAAACAACATTAATACGACAAACAAAAAGGTCCCACACAACACAACCGTTGAGTGAACGAAAGGGGCCAAATGGGCAACCGAAGTCTTTAATTTCGACCCTCAAATCGTAAAATTTGCCACTGTCCTATCAAGCAACCAAAATCTTCAATTTCAACCCTCAAATCATACCATATGCCGCTGTCCACTGTCCACTTTCCTAACGAGCAACCAAAATCTTCAATTTCGACCCTTGAATCGTACAATTTGCCACTATCCACTGTTCTTACGAGCAACCAAAGTCTTCAATTTCGACTTTCAAATCGTACCATTTCATAGACTTTTTTGTCATTGCCTTAAAGAGTAACTAAAGTCTTCAATTTTAACCCTCAAATCGTTCCATTTCATGACTTTTTTTACCATTTCTTAAAAGTTAATATCTATGTTATATATATGTAAGGCCATTATTAACTTGTAAAACAAGCTTATGTGCACCTTTTCTCTTGATATCAATGTCCAAGCAAAAGTACTCCTACTGAACACTTGATTCTACCACAGAGATTCATCTTCACCCAGGGTTCACATCACGAGCTGATACCCGATAACAAATTCCAGTTAAACGATCAATAACAAGATTACGGTGCTCTCATGACTTAACGCAATTTAGTAGGCTCTAATCCGACCTTTGAGGTGACATTTAAGACACAATTCGCATACCAGAACTGTACCAAACGACTCCCATGGAAAAACATTTTGCCGGCATAATCTCCGCCTCTCCTCCTTGTTTATTGGGGTGATTTCCCATCTCTATCGTCATCTGCCGCTCCACATAGCTTCGAGCTCCAAGCCTGCGACGCCATGATCGCTTGGGATCGAGAGTCGATTGAGGAAGTCGACGAGAAGCTCCCGGTTGAGCACAATTCCCTCCCCACCGCTCGCGTTAACAGAGCAGAAGCAGAGTCTGCAAGAACCCAACATAACCCTCACAACCACAATCACAAGAGCAGCCATGGCTGATTTCTCCTACCTTTCCGACACCGACGATTACCCGGTGAGTTGACTTCGCAGTGGAAGACCTCATTTCCCAGACCAAGGACCTCTTCGTCCTCGAGCCAAATCGCTGCCATCAACTGCTCCTCGGAGGACGCAATTGCCCCGCTGCCAAAGCGGAATCCGGACGAGAAATCGCGTTAGAAGTCCACCACGAAGTTACGATCCAGACTCTTCGCCGATGGATTATTCCGATTCGTGGGGGAGGACGAGGTACTGTCGGATTTGGGGGCTTTCTCCGCTAAAGAGCAGAAGAAACGTTGCTGAAGTAGGCAACGAAGGAGCGGAGAAGATCGCCAGGATGGCGAAGCAAATGGAGGGGTAGGCTGTAACTTATTCTTACTAAAATCTTTTCGTTTGTTCGCGCTTCTGCGCTAGTCGTGTGACATGATTTGTTGCTTTCTTGGCAGATGTGCTCTTACATATCAGTAAACTTCATTACTGAATAGTAGTGATTACAATATCGGCCATATGTTTTGGTTTCAATATAAGAAGCAACTTTTCACATAACCACGATTCGGAAACGAAAATCAAACCATAGATGCCGGCAAACTGCTTGGGTACAGCCTAACTAGGTCGATTTCGAATTTCTCCTCTAAGTCCTTAAATGTCATTGCTTCTATGCTTTGAAAGAGGGAATCAGTAGTTTGGCAAAACCACTGCTAGATCAGATGATCTGGTTGAAATTAAGGTTGAGCTGTGTGGAACTTTAATGCCTCTCTCAAGTCTCAACTAGGTAGAGTGGTCTTCTTAGGCTCGAAATCTGGTGACTTCACTCAGGCTGATGGTTGGAGCTTAACTAGAGAGAAGAAGGCCGAGTTAACTTGGCATAGGCTAATTTGGTTTAATCCAAATGTGCCGACATTTTGCTTTGTATCTTGGCTTGCTATCCTTACCAAGTTGCAGCAGACTGGTGATAGATTTTGCAAATGGCAGAATGTGAATGATATTTGTGTCCTCTGTGGATTGAAGCCCGAATCAAGGGGACATTCGTTCTTTGAATGCTCTTTCTCCTCTGAAAAATGAACTAGGCTTTTGCAGCTATGTGGTGTGGGAGGTTTTGTTGGCGATTGTGATGCTGAGTTTATGTGGGTGTTGCAGACATCAAAGGGGAGGTCTCTGGAAAGTCTTATTAAAGATGGCATGGAATGGTGTCATTTATTACTCATGGAAGGAAAGAAATACTATAGTTCACATTTGTAGAGTTCCCTGCGCTGAGAAGGTTTTCGAGAGTATGTTGTTTGTGGTAAGGTTGCTGGTTTGCTGAAGGAGAAAGGAGTTCATTTGGCAAGAGCTGATAATAATTTGTGTGGTTTTTTGGGGCATATAAATACCTGAGCTTGGGCAGGAGAAGGATTATTCTCTTGTTTCATCGTGCTATAATGCTTTAGTTGTGTTAGTTTGGTAGCAGGGGAAGTGAAATTCTTGGGCTTGATGTTTTTGCTTGACATCTTGTATTGAGATTTAGACCTTATTGAAGTTGTAGTGGGAAGTGGATGTCCAATGGTTTGATGATTCATTGGCGATGTTTTTTTTTTTTTTTTTTTTTTTTTGGTGCCCAGGGAACCCCGTACAGCCGACAGCCGGCGATGTTGTTACCTTGTCTTAAATTCCAGAAATCATCAAGGATATTTTTGTCTGATGATTCATTGGCTACGTTGTTACCTCATTGTCAAGGTAGTTACCATGGTGGTCGACGACCGTCCCGGAGCATGAGCGCGTTTTTTTTTTTTTTTTTTTTTTTTTTGTCATTTAAATAGTGATAAGAGCATTTTCATTTTACAGTTACCTTGTCAGAATGAAATAGTGGAAATTTTTTTGGTTAAAGGTACTATTTCACTCAAACATAATGAAACTTCATATAGCCGAGAAGGAAATCACATTGTACGTGTCTTTGTGCTTAGTTAAGATGAAACGTTGTGTAATTGCACAATAAAATGCCGTACCAAATAGACAATCGCAAACATTATGCTTTGTTTATACTCAAATAGGCAATATGGATATAACAATCAAGCCCAGACCAAAGTAGATCCATCATTGAATTGCCTATGATGGATGATTGATGATGGGTTACGAAAATTTAAGAAAAGTGTCCAAAAAGTCATAAACATTTTGTATTATTATCAATTTAGTCATAAATCTTTCAATTTTATCAATTGAGTCATAAACATTTTCACGATTTATTAATTGAGTACATTCGTCCAATTTTGACCAGAAATGGCTAACGTAAATGCCGACTATCCTATGTGATATAATTGGCAATGATGCAAATACCTTTCCATAATATTTTCAAATTTTCAAATTTTTTATTAATTTTTTCATTTTTTTCTCTTTTATCTTTTTTCCTTCTTTTTCTTTTTTCCTTTTCTCTTCTCATTTTTTTCTTTTCATTTTCTTCCTTTCCCCCCCCTTTTTTCCTCCGTTAGCCTCCACCGTGCCTTGTTGATGGGCAACAAAGGTCACCAACCTTAGGCAAGGACCACCCTTATCGACCCCTAGCAATGGTCGTCCTCGCCTAGGCAGGCCAAGGCTTGAGGTCATGCCTGAGGCCAACGACCTATGCTAACTATTGACGAGGCCTTGTGAAGGGAAAAAGAAAAAAGAAAAAAAAATGAAAAGAGAAGAACAAAATAAAAATTATATAATCCATGCATGACTACGCTGGTGGAAGCTTGCCCTTGAATTTGGCCACCATCAGGGTTCGACTCCCAGGTATGGTTTTGTGATTTAAGCGGGGGGGCCTCGACAGTAGTTTGCTGGGTCAAATTTCCCCGAGGTATAGTCGGTTTCTACTCCCGTAAGATAAGTTAGGCCGAATCATTGGTATCAAAATGAATAAATAATATATATTATTAAAAATTATCTACGTCAACGTCGATCATACAATGTAGGACGGCTACCCACTTCAACAATTTCCAACCAAATTTGATCAGATGGTTCAAATGACAAATGTGAAAATATTTAGAATTTAATTAGCAAAATTAATAAATTTATAACTGAATTGGCAAAAGTGTAATAGGTTTAGGATTTTTTGAATAACTTTTCTTCCCATAAATTTCACCTTTTTTCACTTCGGCAAATGGGGACCTTGTTTGCTGCATTGTAATGCCTGGGGATGCCGAGAAGGTTAGAACGGAGGATCTCAAGAAGGTCAAGCGTCTGTGGGTCCATGTTACCCGGATTGTTCCCCATGGCTGGGCCTGGAACTTGCGCTTGAACCTAGGTCTCCGACGCCCAAACTTGGGACTTCAGTTGCACTCGAGACTTGTTCTCAAATGTCTATTTCCTAATTTCCCCGTAACTAATATCAGCAAATGATTTTCCTATTGTTCAGCAAATACAGACCAACGTGCCTTTAAAGTAAGTTACTTCGGAAAAATTTCTAGCAAAGTTCCTCTTTTTTTTTTTTTTTTTTTTTTTTGAAAAAAACGGAACTTGAGATTTGGACAAACTCCCTTGATTGAATTTGGGAGTGAATGTAATAAATTTACTGTTCCCTTGTGAACCGATAAGCATTGTTTGCACAATGAATGAAGGATCTTGATGGTGCCAACAACATAGTTTAGGTTTTCTCTGTTTTCTATTTATTTCAGAGAAAGAGACAAAACAAACAAGCAATTGAAAAGTAAATGCATTTTTCTGTGAGCAACCAAAGTCTTTATTTCTCCCCTTGATTTGTCCCATTGCATAGACTTGTTTGCTATTATCACGACTTATAAAATGCATACTCTGTCTAGAACAGTGGGGAAAACTTAGTTCTATTTTTTATTTACTTACATGTCAAAACATCCATTTGGGGTGAAGGTAAAGTGAGCCTAATTCTGCTTTTAGATTGCAAAAATTATTACATATCTAACGTACTCTCACATCCAGATCTTAGCTTTCCTCAGATAGCGTCCCTTCGTTATCGACTCTCGATGATGAAACTCATTGGGAAAGGTTATCTTTTGCATTTTTGCTTCTATTTTCTAGATCTTAATGGTGCCAACGACAATATATTTTTTGCCTTTGGTTTCTATTCATTTTGGCATAAACAAAACAAGCACTAGGAAAATCTTAGGCAACAATGTTAGGCTATTGCACCATCCAAACGTCCGTGATTATCTGATCCCAACAATTTGCACAAAACAAGGGCCAATTCCACCTCTATTGTCCCTCTCAATAAGTGAAGACTGTTCAAAGTTTTGACAGTTTTAATCTCTTCAAAGCATTACATCATGAAAATTACATTCATCAGCAATGACCAAATGAAAACATTGCTAATCATGCAATCAAATTGAAAATAGCACTAATATCACAAACAAATGGATCCAACCTAAAGTAATTATTGGGCAAAAGAGAGGGGATAAATGAGCATTCAAAGTCTTCGATTTCAACCCCCAATTCATAACCTTTCATCAACTTGTTTGCCGCTGTCACAATTTATGAATGGGATACATTTGTTTAGAATGGAGGGAATAATTTCAAACCTTCTTATTAACCACACAAGCCCTTCATCTTATTTTTCCACGGAGAGACTTTTTGTGAAGGGGACCATCACATGTTGCTGTATGACACCCTCTGATTTGGAAATTTTTGGACTAATCTATGGCTGACCCAAAGTCTTCCATGCAAATACAAAACTATTTGTCAATTTGGGCACGAAGCTTTTCCTCGTGTTACCCGGTAGCTAGCCCCACACGGCACTACGCAAGGTCATCCTCATGCACCTAAACATTCATATACATTGCCCGTATTTTGAGTGTTCTATCACTGACAAAGTCATTGATTTTGATGCATCGTAACGTGCGATGCGGCATGCTCGCTTACCCCTACGCACCAAGCACCCTGCTTCCCCGGTAGCATTGCTATGAACAGAGTCAGAAAAACAGCTTTGAGAACAAAATAGAATTTTCAACCAAAAAAAAAAGAACAAAATAGAATTTAACCCACCCAATAACTTTGGTCATACAGCTAACTAAAATCTCTATACACATAAAGAGCTACGTTTCAAAGTTAATCAGGTCTTTTATTTCTATACATCCGTTAGAGATTTATTGCCAAATATGCATGAGAATAAGAGATTTGCTAGGATTTAATTAAAAAAATACTAAATCTATTATTTCTTGCAGAGCGATTAGAGAACCGTTACCAAAATAAACATAAAAATTAGAGAGGTGCCAAGATAAGAGATTTTATAAATTGAACATCAAAATAATTGCTACACAAAACTCACATTTGAAAGTGCCTTGTGGTATATGGCTTTTGTGTATTTTTCTTATTCTTTTTTATATATTAATAGTTATTTAGCTGGAAAAAAAAAAGAATAGCGACTTCTAATTTCCAATTTTCGGTGATGAACATTGTTTTGAAAGGTATTTTATTTATAAATGTTTTGCTTTTATTCACTAAACTTGCTTTGGATCTTGATGGTGCCAACAATGTAGCTTGTCTCCAATTGCCATTCATTTTGGCAATACACTAGAACAAGCGGCAAGAAAATATTAGGTGGCAATACAAATGTCTAATTGCTCACAGACAATCGCCTTCATTCTACCTCTATTCTCACTCTCAATGAGAAAGACTGATCATAACTCTTAACAGTTTTTTTTTTAAAGGCACTACATAAAGTAAGTCACATTCCTCATCAGTGACCAAAGGAAGTGTTCACAGATTATAAATTCAAAGTGGAAACAGCACTAACATCGCAAACAGAAAGGTTCAACGTAGAGTGATCGTTGAGCGAACAAAAAGGGCTCGAATTAGCAAGCAAAGTCGTCAATATGGACCCTCGATTGGTACTATTTCATGGACTTGTTTGCTGCTGTTACGACTTACGAATGGATTGGTCTAGAATGGAGGGAATAACCTTCAACCATTTCTTAATCATACAAGCTCTTTACCTTATCTCCCCGCAAAGAAGGATTTTTGTGAAGTGGACCATGATGTTGTTGCTATATTACTCCTCGCGTACGCAATTTTTGGACTAATCGTTCGGCCCAAGTCTTCCATGCAAATGACAGATCGATTGGCTGAATTTCTAATCAATTGTCGATTTGGGCCTGAGGTTTTTCCTTATGTTCCCAGGTAGGTACACGTTACGGCACTGCACAAAGTCATGCTCGTGCACTGAAGATTCATATGTATTTTCACAAACTTCTGCGTGTTACATCACGAACAAAGTCATCGACTTGATGCATCATAGCATGAGATGAGGCATGTTTATGCCCCTAGGCACCAAGCACCGCCTATAAAATCTACTTCACTCTCTCATACTCTACTCATCAAAGCAAAGTTGTCTTTGTTTGAAACAAAATGGCTTGCTCGTCATGCTTCTACATGTCCATACACTTGCTTTTCTTGTACTTGTGGTCACATTCTATTGGTGCACACAATCTCTCTCGTTCTCCGAAACCTTTGTGTATCAAGGACGAAATGTCTGCCCTACTACAATTTAAAGAGAGATACAAATGGCCCGTTTGGTTCGGCTTTTGGGGAATGCATTTGCAAAAATGCAAATACCGTTAGGTGAATGGGGTTTTCTGAAATGCAAATATCGTTTTGTAAAATTTGCATTGAAAAACAATTTTGGCCAAAATACCGTTTGGTAAAATTTGCATTTGTAGTTAACTTTTATTAAATTAAAAAAGCAAAAATATATTTGTATATTTTTTTTTGAAGTTCAGCCACAGGACCGTCGGATTCAGCGGCTGGATGGCCAGATCTAGCCCTCAAACGGTCGCCGGGATCGAGCGACCCCAGGCGACAGTCGCCCGAGGTCGCACGACCCCAGGCGGCTGTTGCTTAGGTTGCGTGAACCCAGGCGATGGCCGCCTGGGTCATGACCCCAGGCAATCGCGCGACCCAGGTGGCCGTCGCTTGGGTGGCGCGAACCCAGGCGACGGCTGCCTGGGGGTCGCGACCCCAGGCGATTGCGTGACCCAAGTGGCCTTCGCTTAGGGTCACGCAATTCAGGCCATCAGTCACTTGGGTCGCATGACTCAGGAGTTACCTAAGGTCCAGCGATGGTCACTAGGGTCGGGCGACCCTCAGGCGGCGATTGCCGGCGTGTCGTCGGCGTGCGCGACCCTCAGCCGGCGGTCATTGGCCTCCGATTGGCTTCTTCACCGGCTGCATGAACTGTGATGAACAGTATAACTTGCATTCCTAAACCTCTACCCCTCCATTCCCCCAAAGGCCTTTGAAGCTTCTTGGAAATGCAATTGCATCTCCCCAAAGTCCTCAAAAAATTGAACCAAACACCACAGCATTCGGCCAAACCCCTTTAGAGCTCCAAAGAGCATTCCAAATACTGAACCAAACAGGGCCAAAATTGCCAATGTTTCAATTGATCCTTACGCTCATCCCAAGACTCAATCTTGGAAAAACAATAAGGATTGCTACTCCTGGGTGGGATCGAGTGCGACAAGAACACTGGCCATGTAATTGTTCTCGATCTAGGAAGCAGTTTTCTCTATGGCTCTATCAACAACAACAGTACCCTCTTCCAACTTGCTCGTCTTGTAAAGCTCAATCTCAGCAACAATCACTTCAGGTACTCTCAAATACCGTCCCGAATTGGAGATCTGTCGAGATTGACTCATCTTGATGTCTCTTTTCATTTTTTTCTGGTCGGGTCCCATCGGAAATCTTCAAGCTGACAAGGTTGGTGTACCTTAACCTGTGTTGCAATCTGGATCAATCTGGCTCTACGAGGTTGTTGGAAATGCAACCGCTAGGCTTCAGAAGTCTAGCTCAAAATCTGACCAGCTTGGAAGTACTTTTCCTTGGTGTCGTCAGCATGTCGTCCAAAGTGCCAAATACTATGGCGAATCTGTCTTCCCTAAGAAGGCTGAACATGGATGTGTGCGACCTGCACGGTGTATTTCCATCTGCCATTTTTCATTTGCCGAAGCTACGAATCCTCGGGGTGGGTTACAATGATCTCACGGGCCAATTGCCTGACTTTAACTCGAGTAGTCTTCTTGAATATCTACGACTGCCTGAAACGAGTTTTTCTGGGCAGCTGCCCGCTTCAATCGGTAATCTCCACTCCTTGCAAACATTGAATCTTGATTCCGAGACGTGCAATTTGACGGGGTCCCTACCCCCGTCAATAGGAAACCTTCCTTCCTTGAGTTTCCTCGACATAGGTGGTTGCAAATTCTCAGGATCCATCCCGGCTTCATTTGCTAATCTTAGCAAACCTCGAATACCTGGGTGTCAGCATGAGCCCATTCACTGCCCAGACCATTTCCTCTTTGTCTTGGATTTGGAAGATTAAGAAGCTTGCCACTTTCTATCTCGAGAAAATCAATTTATATGGCGAGATTCAACCTTCAATTGGAAACTTGTCTCAACTAGTGGAGTTAAGCTTTCTTGGCAACCAATTAAGCGGTATTATCCCATCTCAGCTCAAGAGCCTCACTCGGCTGACGAGATTGTGCCTCCGAACTAATCAACTATCGGGGTCCATACCGTCTTGGCTTATGAGCATGACTCAATTGGTCGCACTTGACCTTGCAGTCAATAACTTCCATGGCAAGATACCTTCGTCAATCTCTCAACTCCAAAATCTCCAAGTCCTCATACTTGCGAAAAACAACTTTAGCGGTACTGTTGAACTAGACAACTTTCTCAAGCTCAAAGAATTGACAGTGCTGCAACTATCATCTAATAGGCTATCATGCCGCAGGATTAGCGCGAATGTTACTCCTCCTCAACTTCTTGTCTTAGGACTGGCATCATGCAATTTGAACCAGTTTCCTACATTCTTACAAGACTGCTTTCTTGGCAGATGTGCTCTTACATATCAGTAAACTTCATTACTGAATAGTAGTGATTACAATCTCGGCCGTATGTTTTGGTTTCAATATAAGGAGCAACTTTTTCACATAACCATGATTCGGAAATGAAAATCAAACCATAGATGCCGGCAAACTGCTTGGGTACAGCCTAACTAGGTCGATTTCAAATTTCTTGTCAAAGTCTTTAAATGTCATTGCTTCTATGCTTTGAAAGAGGGAATCAGTAGTTTGGCAAAACCACTGCTAGATCAGATGATCTGGTTGAAATTGAGGTTGAGCTGTGTGGAAGTTTAATGCCTCTCTCAAGTCTCAACTAGATAGAGTGGTCTTCTTAGGCGCTAAAACTGGTGATTTCACTCATGCTAATGCTTGGAGCTTAACTAGAAAGAAAAAGGCCAAGGCAACTTGGCATAGGCTAATTTGGTTTAATCCAAATGTGCCGACATTTTGCTTTGTATCTTGGCTTGCTATCCTTACCAAGCTGCAGCAGACTGGCAATAGATTGTGCAAATGGTAGAATGTGAATGGTATTTGTGTCCTCTGTGGATTGAAGCCCGAATCAAGGAGACATTTGTTCTTTGATTGCTCTTTCTCCTCTGAAAAATGAATTAGGCTTTTGCAGATATGTGGTATAAGAGGTTTTGCTGGGGATTCGGATGCTGAGTTTATGTGGTTGTTGCAGACATCAAAGGGCAGATCTCTGGAAAGTCTTGTTAAAGGTGGCAAGGAATGGTGTCATTTATTTCTCATGGAAAGAAAGGAATACTATGTTCACAATGGTAGAGTTCCATGTGCTGAGAAGGTTTTCGAGAGTGTCTTGTTTGTGGTAAGGTTGCTGGTTTGCCGCAAGGAGAAAGGAGAAATGAGCTGCTTTGGCGAGAGCTGATAACGATTTGTGTGCTTTTTTGGGGCATATAAATACCTGAGATTGAGCAGGAGAAGGATTTAGTCTCTCTTGTCTGTTTCATCGTGCTATAATGCCTTGGTTGTATTAGTTTAGTTGCGGGGGAAGTGAAATTCTTGGGCTTGATGTTTTTGCTTGGCATCTTGTTTCGAGATTAAGACCTTACATTGAAGTTGTGGGAAGTAGATGTACAATGGTTTGATGATTCATTGGCGATGTTGTTGCCATGTCTCAATTTCCAGAAATCATCAGGGATATTTTTGTCTGATGATTCATTGGCTACGTCGTTACCTATATTCCAGGTGGTTACCACAGTGGTCGACGAACGTCCCAGAGCATGAGCATGCTTTTTTGTCATTTAAATAGTGATAAGAGCATTTCATTTCGTAGTTACCATGTTGAATGAAACAGTGCAAATTTTCTTCACTTTTGAACCGTTTTAATTGCAACAAGAAACCATGTTTTAGAATCAAAAACAAGAAAAAGTTTGAGGAAGGTTTGGAGATAGAGAAGTGACCCATCCAGTCCTTTCGATGTTTATTAGTCTACACAACGAGTGAAGGAATTTCTTCTGCGAGATCTTGTATCGAATGGTGCTCACAACACGGGATATGTATGGCATAATGTTGTGCCGTGCGATTTATTTTTGTTAAAGATACTTTTTTCACTCAAACATGACGAAACGTTATAAAGTCAAGATAAAAATCATATTTCACCTTGTTTTGTGCTTTGTTAAGATGAAACGTCGTGTTACGTTGACAGTCCCAAACATTATGCTTTATTTATACTCAAATGGGTGAGACGGATACAAGGATCGAGCCAAATGTAAAGTGGATCCATCATTGAATTGCCTATGGATGATTGATGGCCTACAAAAAATTGGGAAAATTGTCCAATAAATCATAAACATTTTGCATTCTTGTTAATTCGGTCTTAAATCTTTCAATTTTACCGAGTTCTAAGCATTTTCATGTTTTGTTAATAGAATGCATTTGGTCAATTTTGGCCAAATATTGCTAACATAGATGATGCCGACTATCGTACATGACATAATTGGTGCCAATGTGGACATTTTTTAATAATATTTTAATTTTTTTTTTTGAATTATTATTTTTCCCTCATTTTTTTTCTCTTTTCCTTCTTTTCTTTTTTCCCTTTTCTCTTGTCTTTTTTTTCTTCTTTCTTTTTTTCTTTTTCCCTTCTTCAACACCACCAGGCCTCGTCAATGGCCTGCAAAGGTTGCCAACCTAAGGCGAGGTCCGTCTTCATCAACCCATAACAAGGGTCAATCTCACCCAAGCAAGCAAGGGCTTGAGGCTGTGCCTGAGGCTAATGACCTCTACTGGCCATCAATGAGGCTTGGCAAAGGGAAAAAAGGGAAAAAAATGAAAAGAGAAGAAAAGAAAATATTTTTAATAATTATTTACGTTAACGTCGGCCATTCCACATAGGATAACCGGGTGTGCTAACACCCACTTCAACAATTTTCAATTGAAATTGATCAGATTGACTCAATTGGTAAAATTAAAAGATTTAAGATTAAATTGGTAAAAGCGTAATAAGCTTAGGATTTTTTTAACAATTTTATCCCCATACATTTCACTTTAAAAAAAAAAAAATTCGGCAAATGGAGACATTGTTTGTTGCATTCTAATGCGTGAAGATGCCAAGAAGATTAAACAAAGGATCTCAAGAACGCTGACCGTGTATGGGTCTATGATACCCGGATTGCTCCCCATGGCCGAGCTTGGAACTGGCGCTCGAGCCTATGTTCCCAAAGCCCAAACTTGGGACTCCAATTGCACTCAAGACTTATTATCAAACGTCTATTTCATAATTTTCCCATAACAAATATCAACAAAACGACTTTCCTATTGTTTGGCAAATACAGACCAACATGCCTTGAAAACAAGTTCCTTTGGAAAAATTACTAGGAAAGTTCATTTTCCATGAACTAAATGAAGCTTGAGGTTTAGAGAAACTCCCTTGATTGAATTTGGGAGTGAATGCAATTAATTCATTGTTCCCTTGTGAACCGATAAGTGTTGTTTGCACAATGAATGGAGGATCTTGATGGTGCTATCAACATAGTTTAGGTTTTCTTTGTTTTCTATTTATTTCGGAGACATAGACTAAACAAACAAGCAATTGAAAAGTAAATGCATTTTTCTATGAGCAACCAAAGTCTTCATTTCTCCCCTCAATTCGGCCCATTACATAGACTTGTTTGCTATTGTCACAACTTATAAAATGCGTACTCTGTCTAGAGTGGAGGGGAAAACTTAGTGCCCTTTTTTATTGCTTACATCCTAAAAGTGCTAGTAAGATCACCTAGAGAGGGGTGAATAGGTGATAATGAAACTTTTATGAAACTTCAAAATAATTTGCTAGCAACATGAATAGCAACGAACATTTATATGAAACTGTAAATTAAAGTACACAATGTTTATAGTGGTTCGGCTTAGATCAAGCTTACGTCCACTTTCCCTCGCTGACAACCCACTGGCTGGATTTCACTAGGAATCAAAAGAGATGTTACAGTCTCACATCCTAGACTTTATAGTGTATAGACTCTACTACACTTTCTCAAAGTCTCACAAGTATTTTATCTCTCTTTTAAGTACAAGTAAAGCTTAACGATTGATATAGCAAAGAACTAAGAAACTTCAGACTTTGAAATTTTTATCTCACACACTCACGAACAACCAAAAAGTCGTCCTTAAATACTCCTCCATATCTTTACGACCATTGGCACTTACCAAAAGAGTTCTTCCAATATTCCCTTTGGATAGAATCAATTAAGGATATCTTGAGTCGTTTAAGAAATGTGATGATAGTAAGGTAGGCTCAAGGGAATCATCTTGAGCCTCTTCTTCCTCTTCTTCACCTCTTCCTTCTTCTTCCTCTTCTTCTCTTCTTTCTTCCTCTTCCTCTTCTTCTCTTCTTCCTTCTTCTTCTTCCTCTGTTCTCTTTTCTTATTCACTTCTTCTTCCTTCATCTCTTTTCTTTGTCTCTTCTCTGGTCTCTTATTCTTCTGTCTCTTGAAAGCTAACAAAACTCTGTAAATTGCGAAGGGCAAAGGCGGAGATGGTAATGTCATCCTCATCTTCTTCATCTTGCAGGATGAATGTTCTCATCTTCTTGATAGGTTCAGTCATGGGTTTGTTGCCTTTCCGTTTTGATGCTGCAGAGGTTTGCTTTGCCTTGATAGGGAATTTCTCCTTCATTCGCTCTAATGCCTTGTTGAGCTCCTTCAGACGCATCTTGGTGACCATTTTCAATCCAATTACCATAGGAGTAATGATTCGCAAGCACAGAGGAATAGGCAAATGAATGTTGAAGTGTTTGAAGATTCTTGTGATAAGAGCAGAGTATGGGAGTTGTCTCTTGTCTTTCACCACTGTCCTATACATGTGCATCGGGATGGTGTGAGGCAGAGAGAACTTGTATCCAATATTGATGGCATGCATCAATTTCGCTTCAGAATGAGACACATCAGTCTTGGATATTGATTTTGGACGAATGCAATTGATCACAATTTTATGCAGCAAGATGTTAGAGGCATTCATCCTAGAGTAGGAGATCTTGCCTTCAGCAATCCTGTCTCATACCAAATTCAGAGTAGCATGCACAACGGACACACTGATTGGTTGAAAATACTCTCTTTCCACCCCCAATCAAGTCAACCAAAATGTCTACATCGACCAAAAATTCCTCATCCTTAACAGTAAAAGAGAATCTATTCTCATCTAAAAATGATAGACTCGAATAGAAATAGGCTGTGAGTTCTGAATAAGCTACTATTGTCTTAGAACAAAAATGCTCCAATTGTAGAAGTGTAAACTTCTCCCTTAGATTCACTTGCACAGAATCAAGAAAATCAAAATCAACACTTCTAGGGTTCATAACCCCTATCTTCATTAGTTTTGAATAAACTTTCTTATGATCCTTTGACCGGAATAGACTCACTCTATCACTACTCACATTTGCAACCACTCCCATCCTAGGCTGGAAATGTGTGAACATTCTTCCATCATTGTCCTTTCCTTCTGGCTGATTAAAAGTGCCAAAACGAGGGTCAATAGGAAAGTTGGCAAAGGCCTTTTCAGCCGTGCCCAACTTCTCCATATTGCGAAAAAATAGAGTTTCATTCTTGTAGCTTCTCTCTCTTAGAACGCATCAATCAAAGACATAGTAGTCCCTCCTTCTTTTAACTTAGAATAAAGTTTAAAAGCAACTTGAAGTCTCAGCGTTCTTACAGGTTCAATTTCTTCAATTATTTCTTTTTTTGGTTAAGTTGGTGGAGGAGACTGACACTGTTGAGAAGATTGTTGTTAACTCAGTCGCTGCTGATGAGAAGAATCTTCTTCCTCAATCAAGTTGAAGTGCATAGGACCCTCAGGCATATGCTGTGATCTCCTGCTTACGATTTGGAAGACTTTCTTGAAGACATTGTCGCTTTATGGGAGAAATCTCGAACTTGATCGCCAAAAAGGTGAGAACTTTTTTATATAAACTAGAGAGAGTGAGAGCAAGTGGGATTTTTGTATTCTAGGGTTTGAGAGTGAGAACGAAGAAGATGAATCTCGACAGTAAATAAAGCAAATGAAGCAGGATAAACGAATCGTCATAAAGGAAAAAGTAAAAACTTCATTTTTGAAAATGAAAAACTATCCCCTTTTGAAAATGAATATCTGCCTTTTTGAAAATGAAAAAACTGCCTTAAATTAAAAGCTTGAAAAGACAATTTCTAAAAATACAGCAATCAATTAGCGACTAAAAAGTAATCGTACCTTTTCAAAAATATCATCCTCAAATTTAAATTACTTGTAAAGAAAAATAACAAATTTACAGTCGTAACTTGGTTGCTCTAAGTCTAAACACTTTCAAATTTTACCTTTGAGTCTGAAATAAGCTTTTCTCCAATGGCTTTGTAAATATGTCTGCCAGCCAATTCTTCGAGTTAATGAACTGTGTATCAACACTTCTCCATTCTAAACATGATCTCTAATAAAATGATGTCGAATTTCTATGTGTTTTGCTCTTGAATGAAGAATTAAATTCTTTGTGAGATTGATGGCACTGATGTTGTTGCATTTGATCTCGGTACATGATTCTTCAATTCCAAAGTCTCTTAGTTGTTGCCTTATCCATAAGATTTGAGAGCAGCAGCTTCCAAGAACTACATATTTTGCTTCAACTGTTGAAAGAGTTACGATACTTTGTTTTTTTGAAAACTAGGATACTAGCTTGTTTCCAAGCAATTGACATGTACCAGAAATACTCTTTCTGTCCACTTTGCATCCTGCTAAATCTGCGTCTGAATATCCAAGGATAGTAAAATCTCATTCTTTGAGATACCACAATCATAGCTTCAGAGTTGTTGCAACGTATTTGATGATGCGCTTTGTAGCAGTTTAGTGAGATTCTTTGGGATTTGATTAGAATCTAGCACAAACATAAACACTAAACAAAATGTTAGATCTAGATGCAGTAAGATAAAGAAATGAACCAAGTATACTCATGTATAGCTTCTCGTCTACACTCTTTCCTTCTTTATCCTTATCCAGCTTTGAAGAACTTGACATAGGTATTTCAGTTTTTTTTGCAATTTTCCAATCAGAACTTCTTGATGAGATCTTTCGCATATTTCTCTTGGTGAATAAAAATTCATTCAATTGTTTGACTTGTAATCCGAGAAAGAAGGTTAATCCACCCATCATGCTCATCTCGAATTCATTCTGCATAGACTTAGAAAACTTCTTGCATAGATTTTCATTAGGTGATTCGAAAATAATATCATCAACATAGATTTGAACGAGTAGAAAATCTTTACCTTCTCTTTTAATGAACAGGGTAATGTCTACTTTAACTTTATTAAAACCATTTTGAATTAGGAATTTACTTAACCTATTATACCAAGCTCAAGGTGCCTGCTTTAATCCATAAAAAAAGCCTTTTTCAGTCTAAAAACTGAGTCTGGTTTTCTTGGATCTTCAAAACCAGGTGGTTGTTCCACAAAAGCTTCTTCTTGGATAAATCCATTTAGGAATGCACTTTTACATCCATTTGGAATAATCTAAAAATTTTATAGCAAGTAAAAGCAAATAATAATCTAATTGCTTCTAACCTCGCTATTTGTGCACACGTCTCGTCATAAGCTATCATTTCTTCTTGTATATATCATTTGGCTACAAATCTTGCTTTGTTCCTAACCATTTTTCCTTTCTCGTCCATTTTGTTCCTGAACACCCATTTAATTCCACTAATAGACTTACCTTTGGGTTTAGGAATAAGTTCTCAAACATCATTAATGCTGAACTATTTGAGCTCTTCTTGCATAACTTCAATCCAACTTTCATCAACTAAGGCTTCTTCTATATTTTAGGTTATATTTCAGAAACAAGTGCTAAAGCACTAGACTCTTCACGTCTTTTGGATCTGATACGAATTCCTTCATCAATGTTGCCAATGATAAGTTCATTGGGATGACTTGACTTATGCTTCTAATTGCTGTTTGATTTGTGAGTCTGTTATTCCTCTGTTTTAGTTGAATCTTCTGGTTCATCTTCTTGTTGAACTTCTAAACCACTTCGAGGGAAGTAGACTTTGTAGAATTTGGAGTAGGTTCAAATTCTTCAAGTTGAGCCTGATTCAATTGATTCTGCATTGAGTCTTGGAACTTGACGTTCATATATTCTTCCACAGACTTACTCTTCTTATTAAATACTCTGTAGGCTTTGCTTGAAGTTGAGTAGCCAAGAAAAATTCATTCGCTTGATCTTTCTTCAAACTTACCAGTTCGATCATTTGCATTCTTTAAAATAAAACACTTGAACCAAACACATGGAAATAAAAAACAATTGGCTTCTTTCCTTTGAATAATTCATAAGAAGTTTTCTCTAGAATAAGCTTTAAGAATACTCTATTAATGATATAACAAGCTGTAGAAACTACTTCAGCCCAAAAACGAGATGAAATGTTACTTTCAATTAAAAGAATTCTAACCATTTCTTGCAAAGATCTATTTTTTTTTTTCCACAACCTCATTTTGTTTTGGAGTAAATGGAGAAAAGAAAATATGCTAAAAACCAGAGTCATCACAGATTTTGCAAAGTCTTGATTTTCAAACTTACCTCAATGGTCTGTCTTAATACTTGAACTAACATATCCTTTTTCATTCTGAACTTTCTTTGCAAATTTTGAAAAATAAGAAAAGGTTTCAGAGTTACTTGCCAAGAAGTATATTCATGTAAAACGAGAATAATCATCCACGATTATTAGACGATCTCTCTTTCCACCAATATTTTGAGTTCTAGTTGGTCCAAAGAGATCCAAATGCAAAAACTACAAAACTCGATTAGTAGAAACTTTATTTATTGGTTTAGAAGAACTTCTAGCCTGTTTTCCCAAAACACATGATGTACATAAGTCAGGCTTTTGATATGTCAGGTTGGGCAATCCACAAACAAGCTTCTTAGTGGAGATCTTGGCAATTTGCTTCATATTGACATGGTCAAGTTTTCTATGCTAGAGATTTGCTTCATCTTGAATAGATATTAAACACTGAGAACTTTCTGATTTTATATCCAGAAGAAAAATATTCCCATGTTTTCGTCCAATAAAAGATTGAGACAAATATTTACTAGTTCCCCAACAAATGCCTTCTTGGAAGTTAATTTTGAATCTAGTGTCACACAATTGACTGATGCCGAGTAGATTGTAATTCAATCCTTCCACCAAAGAGACATTGTTGATTGTAAGACTTCCAATCTTCATAGTTCAATATCCAACAATTCTTCCTTTACTATTTCCACTATAAGAAAATTTTCCTCCATTAATTTGCATGAGTTTTATAAAACAACTTGAATCTCATGTTATGTGTCTCGAGCAGCCATTATCCAAATACCACTTAATCTTTTTCATGATAGTGACTTGATTTTATAAAAAGAACTCAAGTTTTTTTTTTTTTGGTACCCACATTTTCTTGGATCCAAGGGAGTTGGTACGAAATACAATCTTTGCCCATTCTTTCTTAACAGGTCTCCAAACCATAGGACATTCTTTCTCAAAATGTTCTAAGCTATTACACTTTGAACATTTGAGAGCACTTCGGCCAACGGGTTTTACAAAAACTCTTTGAAAATGATTTCTGTAAAATGTTTTTGTAGGTCTTTGTTTGATTATTTCCTTTACTTTTAGAAAATCAATTAAAGAAATAGTTTATGGTGTCACACCGAAACCAGATTTGTTAAAATACGGTTTTTGAATTGAAAGAATCTTTTTCAACTTTTCAGATTATATTGAAAACCTTTTTATAATATTTGAAATATCCTCTTTCAATAATGTGTTTTCCTTTGAAATAGAGTGTGCATTTTCTTTTAAAACAACAAAAATTTTATCTAGATTTTCAAACTTTTCTTTTAAAAAGATTTCTTGTTACTTCAGTTTAGAATTTTCCCTTTTAGCTCAAAGATACTTTTAAGAGAGGTTTTGAAACTAAGATAAAGTTCATCTATATACTTCGAAACTTTAGTAGGAATTTTTAAATTAGGGCATGTTTGGCAACGTGCCAAACAGTGCCTGATTATGATTTTTTGTTCCCAGAATCAGTTTGAGATGAGAATCACGTTTGGTAAAATTTTTGTTTCCTGGAACAGATTGGGAAGAGAATTGAGAAAAAAAAATGTGATTCTCCATTCGAGAATCAAAAAAAGAATCAAAACAATGAAAGTCTCATTATTCCCTTCCAACATCCCGCGATTGCCGTCCACCACCGCTCGCTGCCGTTCGCCGCCGCCCGCCATTGGTCGCTGTCCGCCGATCTGGCAAGCTCGCCGGAGGCTCGCTAGGCCAGGGCGAGGTCCGGTGAGCTCGCCAGAGGCAAGCCCAGCCACCGGCGAGGCTCGGCCTCGCCCAACCCCAGCAAGGCTGGCCTAGCCACTGGCAAGGCTTAGCCTCGACCAGCCCCGCCAAGGCTTGCCTGGCCACCGGTGAGGCTTGCACAACCCCGTCAATGGCCGGGCTGCGTCGCCCAGCCTCGGCGAGGCTAGCATGGCCATTAGTGAGGCTTGACCTCGCCAGATCTGGCGAGCCCGAGCCTCGACGGGGCTGGGCAAGTCTCGCCGAGTTGTCGGCGAGGCTCAGTCTACGAGGGCCGACCTCACCGAGGGCCAGTGACGCTCTAGTGAGCGTCGCTAGACCGGTGACCGGCCATATAAAGAAGAAGAATAGGAGAAAATGGAGAAAAAATAAAAAAAGTAAAAAAAAAAAGTAAAAAGTAAAAAATTATTTAAAAATTAAAAAAAAAAATTAATTTGGAACAGTCAATTAGCGGTATCAAACGCAATTCTATTCTAGAATCAAAAATTTTAGACAGTTACCAAACGCGTTTTTTTACTCAGAATTAGTTCTCAGGAATATAATAAAAAATAATCATTTATAGTTAAAATTAGCTCCCGAGAACATAATCGTTACCAAACGCTTCCTTACTAACCTTGATTTCACTGTCTGAGTCTAAGTCTGAATCTGTTCCAAAATTTGAGTCTGATTCTAAGTTTGCCATTAAACATATGTTGGCATACTCTTCCTCACTTTCCTCACATTCTGTATCACTCCATGTCTCTGCTTTGAGAGCCTTCTTGAATTTCTCAATTCTTGCTTTCTTTTTCTTCAACAGAGGGCAGTTAGGTCTAATGTGTCTTTTTTTCTTACATTCAAAACAGACCACATTTATGTTAACCTCGTCATCTTTAGTTGATTTATTCTGAGATTTTTGAGTACCTTCCTTCTTCCAATTAAATCTTCTTCCCTTTTTGTTCAGTTTCCTAAATCTCCTTATCATGAGTGCTAGCTCTTCATCATCCATGTCATCTTCAGAATCTGTATCATCATAATCATCGTTAGACTTTAAAGCAATTGACTTCTTACCTTTAGGATCTTCTTCTTCATTAAGTTGCTCCACTTCATAAGATTGAAGTGTGCCTACAAGTTCATCAACTGTAAGAGGCGTGATCCTTTGGGTTTTTCTTGTGGAAATCTTCACCTGATTCCAATCTTTAAAGAGTCAACGCAGCAGTTTATTGACCTTCATTGGTCCTGAGATTGGCTATCCCTGATATGATAGACCATTGACAATTTCTGTGAAACGATTAAACATGTCAGTAATAGATTCTTCTAGTTTCATCTTGAAGGCTTCATACTATCCAAACAAGATATTAATTTTTGTTTCTTTAACTCGATCAGTTCCTTCATAGGTAACATGCAACCTATCCCAGACTTCTTTGGCTATTTCATAAGATGAAATTCTGTTATACTCAGTAGGAAATAAAGCACAGTAAAAAGAGTAGATTGCTTTAGCATCAAGAGCTTGTCTCTTGGTTATTTCTTCTTGTGCCATTTCGCCAGCTTCTACAACTTATTTTCCTCTTTCTGAGACTGATGTAGCTTTAGAAATAATTCATTTTTCTACCGCATCCCATTCCAAGGAATCTTTCGATTTTAGGAATGCATTCATCTTATTTTTCCAAACATTGTGTTCATTTCCATTAAAGTAATGAGGTATGGTGTTGCTTTGACCTCCAACCAAACCTGGCCAAAATACTAGCCATAGATTTTTAGTTCATAAGTAAAAACACTTCAATAAAACGAGTACACAAGCTCTGATACCAATTGAAAGAGCTAGTAAGATCACCTAGAGGGGGTGAATAGGTGATAATGTAATTTTTACGAAACTTCAAAATAATTTGCAAGCAACATGAACGGCAATGAGCAATTATATGAAGTTATAAATTAAAGTAAGGAGTTTAAGGATAAGAGAATGAAAATATAATGTTTATAGTGGTTCGGCTTAGATCAAGCTTATGTCCACTCTCCCGTGCTAATAGCCCACTGGCTGGACTTCACTAGGAATCAGAAGAGATGTTACAGTCTCACGTCCTAGACTTTATAGTGTAGAGACTCTACTACACTTTCTCAAAGTCTCATAAGTATTTTATCTCTCTTTTGAGTACAAGTAAAGCTCAACGATTGATATATCAAAGAACTAAGAAGTTTCGGATTTTGAAATTTTTCTCACACACTTACAAACAACCAAAGAGTCGTCCTTAAATACTCCTCCATGCCTTTACAACCGTTGGCACTTACCAAAGGAGTTCTTCCAATCTTTCCGTTGGACATAATCAATTAATGATATCTTGAGTCGTTTAAGGAATGTGATAATAGTCCATCAATCATGTTCACCCATATAATCAGGATCTTGATTTCCATAAGTAGAACCTTCCAAATATACTTCGCCATTCAAAAGATTTGCATATCGAAATTGATCCAACAAATATAAATAGATGCTATATCCAGCCATAAGGTCTTTCCAAAATCATACGAACCCAATCCCTTGAAGATAAATTCGCATTTGATTAAGTTTTCAATCTTCGTTTTGGAAACTGTAAATGAGGGCAGACTTTGAGTCTTGAGTCTGGCGATCTTCAGACTTTGATGACAGAGTCTAGAAATCTTCAAACTAAACTGATGAAAATGTTTTGTCAACTTCAAAACAATAAAGGAGTTTTCTCCAACACATCCCAAACATCCATTGGGATTGAAGGTAAAGTGAGCCTAATTCTGCTTGTAGATTGCAAGATTAATATGTACTTGCCGTACTCTCACATCTAGATCTTAGCTTGCTCAGACAACATCTCTTTGTTACCAGTTCTCAATGATGAAACTTGGGTTTTTTTTTTTTTTGCTTTTCTGTACTTATTTTTTTTTTTATCTCAATGGTGCCAACAATAGTATAATTTTTGTCTTTGGTTTCTATCTATTTTGGCATAAACAAAACAAGTACTAGGAAAATATTAGGCAACAACGTAGGCTATTAAGCAATACAAACACTTTATAACACAAACAATCACCCCATGAGCAACAATCTGAAGAATGACAAGGGCCAATTCCACCTTTATTCTCCCTCTCACTAAATGAGACTGTTCAAAACTCCGAACAATCCTAATTTTGAGATAAGTGGTCTATAAACTTTGATCCTATGTGTAATGTCCTACCAATACCTTTAGGGTGCATTTGGTTCAGTATTCCCAATGAACTTTCAGCCTCCAAAGCCCCTTAGGAAAATATTGGACCGTTTGACAATCATTTTGAACAAGCTTTCAAGTGAAAGTCAACATTGGGAATGCTAAAAACCCAATGCTAATAGGGACTAGTTTTGAGCTTTCAGCATTTGGCCAAATGCTTAAACTTTTTTTTTTTTTCCAAAACTATCATCACTCATTTTTCAAATTCCTTATTTTTCCCTTGTTATTATTTTTTTAAATGTCCAAATAATGCTAAAAATCAAATTTACATAAATGCTAAAAAAAATTAAATATATTTTGGTCTTTTTAAAAAAAATATTTTATATATTTGATTTTTTTAGCATATATATTTGATTTTTAGCATTATTGTCGAAATTTATATTTAAAAATTTGGGTACATTATTTTTTTCAATTTTTAAAAAGTAAAAATTAAAAAATTCCGAAGAAGGGTTTGTTTGTTTTTTTAATATATATATGTATTTGATTTTTTAGCATTATTTTCAAATTTACATTTAAAAAGTTACATACATTATTTTTTCAATTTCAAAAAAATAAAAATTAAAAAATTTCGACAACGGATTTGGTTTTTTTTTTTTTTCAAATTATATATATGTATTTGATTTTTTTAGCATTATTGTCAAAATTTATATTAAAAAAGTTGTATACATTATTTTTTTCAATTCTAAAAAATAAAAATTAAAAAATTCCAATGAAGGGTTTGGTCTTTTTTTTTTTTTTTTAATTTATATGTATTTGATTTTTAGTATTATTTTCAAATTTATATTTAAAAAGTTGCATACATTATTTGTTCAATTTTAAACAAAGAAAAATTAAAAGATTTTGACGAAGGATTTGATCTTTTAAAAAAAATTATATATTTGTATTTGATTTTTTTAGCATTATTGTCAAAAGTTATATTTACAAAGTTACATACATTATTTCTTTTTCAATTTTAAGCAAATAAAAATTGAAAAATTCCGATGAAGTGTTTGGTCTTTTAAAAAAAAAAAATATATGTATTTTATTTTTTTAGTATTATTGTCAAAATTTATATTTAAAAGGTTGTATAAATTTTTTTTTCAATTTTAAACAAATGAAATTTAAAAAAATAATGTTAATTACCTAAAAGGCTTTTCAATGTATTTTCTACAAAACGGCATTTCTTTCAAAGTTGCTTCTCAAAACATAGTTTACCAAACAACATTTATATTTGCCTAAAGTCCTTTAGGCTAAATTACTTTGCATTTTCCCAATGGGTTTTCAAAATACTGAACCAAACGCACCTTTAATTTGTTCAATGTAATCCATGAACTTTAACCTAGTGTGTACTATCATCCCTAAACTTTTAAATTAATTCAATGCGATTCATGAACTTTTAATACACATTCAATCTAGTACATAAATTATATAAAAAAAAAATTAATATTGTCATTCCATTAATTCAAGTTCATGGACAATATTGAACTTTTCTCTATAGTTTAGGGACTTGATTAAGTATGTACAAAAAATTTAGATACGCATTGAATAAATTAAAGGTTTAGGGATAAACATAGTGCATTGAGCTAAAGTTCATAGACTATTTATGTATTTATCCCTTTTTGCAAAGCATTACACGATATAAATTACATTCCTCATGCAGATTATGCATTCAACTTGAAAACAATGCTAATATTGCAAACAACCAGGTCCATCCCAAAGCAATTATTGAGCGAAAGGAAGGGGCTAAATGAGCAACTAGTCTTTGATTTCAACCCACGATTCATAACCTTTCATCAACTTGTTTGGGATACATTTCCCTAGAATGAAGGGAATGGCCTCAAATGGTCTTATGAACCACATAACCCCTTCATCTTATCTTCGGACTTTTTGTGAAGGAGACCATTGTTGTGACCTAAATTTCGGGTGCACCACCTAAAATTAGGTTAATGGACTACTAAGTCTAACTTAGCTCAAGCTCTCTCAAGCCCATACCAATTCGCGACTTAGGTTCAAATATTTAGCATGCAAAAGGGAGTCGCCACTAATCAGTTTAGTGTAAGTCGATTAGACACCTAAGTAAAATAATTAGAGAATTATTTTACTTCTATGAACCAGAGACTTTGGGTACGGAGATTTGGTTACACTAAACTTTTCTAATGCCGTTTCAATACATTTCTCTTTTTATTTCGAAAAAATGTTTTGCAAGTAAATTGAATTAATTTTAATTCACTTCCTTAACATGTGAGGTAATCATGCAGGTGCGCAAATCACCAATTTAACACCCAAGAAAGAAAATAAAAAAAAATGCAGTGTTGTTAGATCAGAATTCACATCAACAGTCCTAGATATGATTTCTAATTAATACACAATCACTCAATTTTTGTTTTTACTTGTTTAATGAGAATCTGATCTATATACAATGCAATGTTACTAATCTAACATGAAATGATATAACCTAAGCTATATGACATAAGTAAAGTAATTTCTAAAGAAATGCAATAATTAAATGTGCAATCTAAATTAACCAAATGACCTAATTCTAATGACGGGCAATTTATAATCAAATGGACCTAGCAACAATTTCATGAACCTAATTCTAGATGACATATGCATGATTTTTTTTTTTTGTATTTTTATAAAAATTCGAAATTAAAAATTGATAAAAATAAAAATCTACCTAAAGCAAGATATTATCTAATTTAAGTTAGGATTATGAATCCTATCTTAACTTAGAAAATTATCTCATCATGCAATTTAATCCAAAAAGAAAATATTGTCTAACCTAGATACTACATGCATTTTTAAAAAAACTATTCTACCATGCAACTTTATCTAGGAAATCAATTCTAATCAACATGATATGCAAATGCAATTTTTTTTGTATTTTTGAAATAAATAAAACAATTCAAAGATAAACACCAAATCATCCATGGTCATCAAAAATATTATCCATTGTTCGAATTTGGAAACGATATTGATTGTTTCGTTAATAAAATCGATAAATTAATTTTAAGTCTTAAAGATCAAGATACCAATTTTATTCCCGCGCAATTAATTATTCCATCTAAAGCCTTATAGATGGAATAAAAAATTGATGTGCGGTTGCAGATTAGGCCATAAATCATAATTAGGAATACGCCGATAATTCAAATATGCACATAAGATATTGAAAAGCATATATTAGGTAATAAAATATCCTAACCAAATTTAGATAAGATAATTACCTAATTTCGTAAATAATGTTATCAATTTTGAATCGAATGGAATCCACTCAACGGATGACTTGGCGATCAGCTTCTCGGTGGCGTCAACAGTGATGGTTCATGGATGATTTGCGAGATCACGTAGGGCTCGGGACTAGAACAGCTTCATCGTCAATGATGCATGATGATGGGTCCCTGATTTGCGACTTGATCACGCTTCAGGGACGGCGTGACGAAGGGCCTGGTTCACGGGGGTGCAGCAGGCAAAGGGTTCCGTGCGGGTCACGGACAGCGGTGGTTCAATGACAGGCTGTTGGTCGTCTCGGCGGGCCTTCTCCTTTGGCACTTTCTGCATGTTGAAATCATCTCCGAGGGTGTAGGGAAGCTCTCTCCTCTATCTCCAAGTTTTCCTCCTTTGGCCTTTTCTTTTTTATTTGCAGGACATGCGGATAAGGTGTCCATGAACGTGGATCTTCACAGTGGTCAAGAAAAGCTCATGAAGACTTCATGAATCATGACTTTCGAATGTGTTGGGCTTCTCAATCGTGAATTGTGTATTCCTCTGAGAAGGAAAATCCTCCCTCTCGTCTTTTTTTATTCTTTTCCCTCTAACTTTCTCTCTCTCCCTTCTGCTCACGTCCTCACCTTATCAGAATGAGGACAAAGTCCTTTGTTGACCTTGAATTGGGTTTTGCGGACACGAACTGGAACACAAGGCGGGTAGGGACGCGGTGCTCCTCGCTGGACAGCGGGGCTCGCTGGACGGGACTTGCTGACGTCACTGGATGACCACTGGACTGAAAATCATTAGAATTGCTGTGGGGTCTTGCTTGGAGGCTGCGAAGGTCGTCGAAGACTGATGTGTCACTGCAGCGGATAATCGGCAGCAGGGTTAGCATTGAGGGGCAGCCACGAACTCAGCAAAGTCACGGCCGTGAAGGGGTTTTTGCTATATGACTTTTTGAAAATGAGCAACAAAAGTCTTCGATTTTTGACCCCTGATTTGTAACCTTTCATCAACTTGTTTGCTGCGGTCATTTCCCTAGAAGGAAGGGAATGACCTCAAACGGTCTTATGAACATAAGCCCTTCATCTTATCTTCCTACAGAAGAACCTTTTGTGAAGGGAACCATCACATGCTGCTAAATGACACCCTTTGGTTTGTAAATTTTTGGACTAATTGTTGACTCAAAGTCTTTCATGCAAATGCATATCTATTTGTCAAATTCGGCAGGAAGATTTTCCTTATGTTCCCTAAGAGTTAACCCTATACGGCACTGCACAAAGTCATTCTCATGCACCTAAAGATTCAAGTGCATTGCCCGTGTCGCATTGTCCGTGTCTTGTGTGTTTTATCTCCGGCAAAGTCATTGATTTTGATGCATCGTAGCGTGTAATGCGGCACGCTCGCTTTCCCCTGTGCACCAAGCGCCCTACATCCCTAGTAGCATTGCTCTGAACACACGTAGGAAAGCAGATTTGAGAACAAAAATAGAATTTAACCTACCCAATAACTTTGATCGCACATCTACTTAGAATCTCTTTATACATGAAAGAATTATGTTTTAATGTTGTCAGGTCTTTATTTTCAGTATATCGTTAGGGATTTATTACCAAATATGCATAAGAACAAGTGATTTGCTTGGATATTATTACAAAAATAAATAAATCTATTATTTATTGCTTAGTGATTGGGATTTGTTACCAAATTAAGCATAAAAGCAGAGATTTGCTAGTATAAGAGACTTTACAAAGCGAACATAAAAATAATGGCTATGCAAAACTCACACTTCAGAGTGCCATGTGGTACCATATCAAGCCTTCACTTTCATAAACCTTTTTCTCGTTGTCACAACTCGTGGATGGATACATTTGCCTATGATGGAGGGAATGACCTCCAACTCTCTATTAACCATGCAGATTCTTCATCTTTTCTTCTCGGTGAGATACTTTTTGTAAAGGGGGCCATCTTACTAACTGCTGACCCAAGTCTTCCATACAAATACAAATTTATTGGCTGAATTTTCAGTCAATCAACCATTTGTTTATTCGGCCTGAAGTGTTTTCTTATGTTCCCGGTAGCTACACGTTACGGCATTGCACAAGTCATGCTGTCATGCGCTAAAATATTCATATGCATTGCCCATATTTTGCGTCTTTCGTCACTAGCAAAGTCATTGATTTTGATGCATCATAGCGTGCTATGCGGAATGCTCTTACCCCCTATGCATCAAGCACCGCCTATAAAATCTACTTCCCCGGTAGCATTGCACTGCACAAAGTCAGAAAGACACATTTGAGAATAAGATAGAAATCCATAAAATTTGTTGGGTAATCTAATTACAATCGCTATACGAAACAAGAAAACTAATGTTTTTTTTTTAAATGTTTATCACCAAAAATGCATCTCTTTTATTTCTCGTACATGGATTAGAGATTTATAACCGAAATATGCATAAGAATTGATGGTGCCAACAACAAAGTTATTTTGTTTCGGAATATACATAGAACAAGCAGTAAGAAAATATTAAGCAACAATACAAATGTCTAATCGCTTATAGACAATCATCTTTTATGCTTAGTTAAGACAAAACTTCGTGTATTGCACGAAAAAATGTGGTACCGCATACACAATCGCAAACAGTTTGCTCTGGTTCTACTCAACTAGGCAATATGAACAGAACGGCTAAGCCCAAGGAAAAGTAGATGCGTCATTGAATTGCCTGTGGATGATTTATCTTCAACATGTCTATTTGAGTTTAATTAATCTTGACACGAAGTTAAGACTTATTGAGCAAGAAGAAATGCGTGAGTGCCTATTTTGTTCCTTGAATTGCGTTCAAAAGATTTAAGACATCTCAAGTTTTTTTCCCTTTGATCACGGCAATGCAAGCTTGGTTGCGCCTTTGTCGACATGCCCGGATTTCCGTTCAGGTACTTTATCTGGTTTTTAATTCTATTTGTACTGAGATCACGTAAGAAATACCGAACTGTCACTACCTTAAGTACAAATTTTAGAGGCTTAATTCACGTTCGTCCGGTTAAGTATTATAGCCTATGACTGGATCGCCACTGATGAGGTCTTTAGTGCTATAAGAGGTTTAACTCCACGTATCATAAGTATTATAGTCTGAAAAACTCGTGTTTTATTCATCGGCAAATGGGGACCTCGTTTGCGGTATGGTAATGCTTGTAGATGCCAAGAAGACTGAAAGAGAGGATCTCAAGAAGGTTGAGGCGTTCGTGCATCCATGTTCTCAGAATTTTTACCCCGAGGCCGGGCTAGGGATTGGTGCCCGGGCCTGGGTTTCTGGCGCCCGAACTTGGGACCAGGGTTGCACTCGAGACTTATTCTCAAATGTGAATTTCATTATTTTCCTACAACAAACGGATTTCCATATCATTTGCAAACTACAACCAAACATACTTTGAAATTAAGTTCTTTTCTAGATATCAGTATATTTTCTGCTTTCTATTATTTTCGGCATAAACAAACCAAGCAATGGGAAAAATATTAGGCAACGATGTTAGGCTAATGCACAATCCAAACGCCTGTGATTGTTTGGGAGCAACAATCTACAACAGACAATGGCCAATTCCGCCTCTCTCTCCCTCTTGATAAGGGAGACTGTTCCAAATTTTGAACAATCTTAATTTCTCTAAAAGCATTATACAATAGAAAGTACATTCCTTATTAGTAACCAAAGGAAATATTCGCCGATTGTGAATTTGAAGTGAAAATAGCACTAATGTTGCAAACAAAATGGTCACACCCAAAGCAACTACTGGGTGAATGAAACGGGCCAAATAAGCAACCAAACTTTCAGTTTCGCCTATGATGGAGGGAATGACCTCTAACTCTCTATTAACCTTGCAGATTCTTCATCGTCTTCTCAGTGAGATACTTTTTGTAAAGGGGGCCACCTTACTGTTGTTATATGAGCCCTTGATTTGCCATTTTTGGCCCAACTGCTGACCAAGTCTTCCATGCAAATACAAATCCATTGGCTGAATTTTCTGTCAATCAACCATTTGTTTATTCAGCCTGAAGTGTTTTCTTATGTTCCCCGGTAGCTACACGTTACGGCACTGCACAACTCATGCTGTCATGCACCAAAATAAACCAAAATCTTTTTTCCCGTTGTCACAACTTGTGGGTGGATACATTTGCCTATGATGGAGGGAATGACCTCTGACTCTCTATTAACCATGGAGACTCTTCATCTTATCTTCTCAGTGAGATACTTTTTGTAAAGGGAGCCATCTTACTATTGCTATATGACCCCTCGATTTGACATTTTTGGCCTAACTACTGACCCAAGTCTTCCATGCAAATACAAATCTATTGGCTGAATTTTCAGTCAATCAACCATTTGTTTATTCGGCCTGAAGTGTTTTCTTATGCTCCCCGGTAGCTACACGTTATGGCACTGCACAAGTCATGCTGTTATGCACTAAAATATTCATATGCATTGCCCGTATTTTGTGTCTTTTGTCACTAACAAAGTCATTGATTTTGATGCATCATAGCGTGCTATGCGGGATGCTCTTACCCCCTATGCACCAAGCACCGCCTATAAAATCTACTTTCCCGGTAGCATTGCACTGCACAATGTCAGAAAGACACATTTGAATAAAATAGAAATCTGCCATAAAATTTGTTGGGTCATCTAATCACAAGAAAACTAATGTTTTTTTAAATGTTTATCACCAAAAATGTATATCTCTTTTATTTCTCAATGGATTAGAGATTTATAAACGAAGTATGCATAAGAATTGATGATGCCAACAACAATGTTATTTTGTTTCCGTTTTCCATTTGTTTCGGAATATACATAGAACAAGCAATAAGAAAATATTAAGCAACAATACAAATGTCTAATTGCTCATAGATAATTGTCTTTATTCTACCTCTGATATCACTCTCAATAAGTAAGACGGTTCAAAACTCTTAGCTATCATAGTTTCTCTAAACGCATTACATAACATAAAGTTATATTCCTCATCAGTGACCAAGGGAAGTGATCGCAAAACATAAATTCAAAGTGGAAACAGCACTAACGTTGCAAACAGAAAGGTCCAATGCAGAGTGATCATTGCGTGAACAAGAGGAGCCAGATGACCAATCAAAGTCTTCAATTTTGACTCTCGATTCATACCATTTCATTGACTCAGATGTATTACACATATTTCTACGTATTACATCACTCGCAAAGTCATCAATTTGACGCATTATAGCATGAGATGAGGCGTGTTCAGACCCCTAGACTCCAAGCACCGCCTATAATCTGCTTCATTCTCATATGCTCTGCCCATCAAACAGAGTTATCTTATTTGAAATAAAATGGCTCGCTCCTCGTGCTTCTGCATGTCCATAAACTTGCTTTTCTTGTACTTGTGGTCACATCCTATTGGTGCTCACAATCTCTCTCGTTCTGTAAAACCTCTGTGTCTCGAGAACGAAATATCTGCACTGCTGCAGTTTAAAGAGAGATACGACATCGCCAATGTTTCGAGGGGTCCTCTCGCTCGTCCCAAGACTCTATCCTGGAATAAAGGTCGGGATTGCTGCTCCTGGGATGGAATCGAGTGTGACGAGAACACCGGCCATGTAATTATTCTCAACTTGAGAAGTAGTTTTCTCTATGGTTCCATCGACAGCAACAGTACCCTCTTCCAGCTTGCTCACCTTGAAAAGCTCGATCTCAGCAACAATCACTTCAACTATTCTCAGATACCGTCTCGAATTGGAGATCTATTGAGATTGACTTATCTCGATGTCTCTTATTCCGTATTTTCCGGTCGAGTCCCATCAGAAATCTTCAAGCTGACAAGGTTGGTGTACCTTGACCTGTGTTGCAATGTCGATCTCGATCCATACACTTCTACACATTTGTTGGAAATGCAACCACTAGGCCTGAGAAGCCTAGCTCAAAATCTGACCAGCCTGGAAGTACTTTCCCTTGGTCTCGTCACTATGTCGGCCAAAGTGCCCAACACTTTGGCCAATCTGTCTTCCCTAAGAGCGCTGAACATGGATGAGTGCGACCTGCACGGTGTATTCCCGTCCGCCATTTTCAATTTACCAAAGTTGATATATCTCCGGGTGGTTCTCAATGAAGCTCTCATAGGACAATTGCCTTACTTCAACTCAAGTAGTCCTCTTAAACAACTGCGAGTGCCTGGCACGAGCTTTTCTGGAAAGCTACCCGCTTCAATCGGTAATCTCCGTTCCTTGGAATTCTTGGATCTTAACTCCAAAACATGCAATTTGACAGGGTCGTTACCCGCGTCAATTGGAAAACTTCCTTCCTTGAGTTATCTTGACATAAGCGGTTGCCAATTCTCAGGGTCATTACCCTCATCAATCGGACACCTTCCTTCCTTGAGTCACCTCATGATAGTTGGTTGCGATTTCTCAGGATCCATCCCGGCTTCATTTGCTAATCTTAGCAACCTCGAATTCCTGGGTGTCAGCATGAGCCCATTCACTGCCCAGACCATTTCCTCTTTGTCTTGGATTTGGAAGATTAAGAAGCTTGCCGCTTTGCATCTCCAGAAAATCAATTTATATGGCGAGATTCCACCTTCAATTGGAAACTTGTCTCAACTAGTGCAGTTAAGCATTCTTGGTAACCAATTAAGCGGTACTATCCCACCTTCAATTGGAAACTTGTCTCAACTAGTGGAGTTAAGCTTTCTTGGCAACCAATTAAGCGGTACTATCCCATCTCAGCTCAGGAACCTCACTCGGCTGACGACATTGGACCTCCGAAGTAATCAACTATCAGGGTATATACCGTCTTCGCTTATGAGCATGACTCGATTGGTCACTCTTGACCTTGCGATCAACAAATTCCACGGTGAGATACCTTCATCAATCTCTCAACTCCAAAATCTCCAGGTCCTCTTACTTGTTAAAAACAAATTCAGCGGCACTGTTGAGCTAGACAACTTTCTCAAGCTCAAACAATTGATGGTGCTGCAACTATCATTTAACAGGCTATCATGCCGCACTAGTAGCACGAATGTTAATCTTCCTCAGCTTCGTGTCCTAGGACTGGCATCATGTAATTTGAGCGAGTTTCCGACATTCTTACAAAACCAGGAGAGCATGCATTGGTTGGACCTATCGAATAACAACATTAGGGGAGAAGTGCCCTTTTGGGTGTTGAACGGCAGTTCTAATAGCATGGAATACCTGATTCTCTCTCATAACTTTGTAACTGGTCTTGATCGATATTACTCGATCAATCCTTTACATATGTACACAATAGACCTATCTCATAACATGTTGCAAGGACCACCCCCAGAAGCATCGTAGCCCATAATGTTCTACATAGTATCCAACAATAGGCTGACGGGACCATTGCCACCATGGATCTGCAATTTGAGATTAGCAATCACACTAGACTTGTCTTCTAATGATTTGACTGGCGTGCTTCCAGTTTGTTTAGGCAATATCAGCGAATCTCTCATGATACTGAACCTAAAAGGCAACAATTTTTGCGGAAACATTCCTGAGCTACTAGTGAGGGGGACGCAGCTGATGATGCTTGATTTGAGTGACAATCAGTTGCAAGGCAATTTACCAAGGTCCTTAGCCAATTGCAAGATGCTCGAGTTCATCAACTTTGCAAACAATCTTATCGTGGACAGCTTCCCATCATGGTTGGGATCTCTACCGGAGCTTCGTGTCCTTATTTTACGATCCAATAAATTCCACCATGTCATAGAGAGGCCTCAATCTAGTCAGACCTTCCTTAAGTTACGAATACTTGACCTCTCTATTAATGCATTTGTCGATAAGTTGCCCGTGGATTTCTTTCAATCTTTGAATGGCATGAAATCCAAGATAGGAAACTTTACATACATGCACAAAAACCTACAGCTGAGATGGTATTTTTCCTTCACCTACTATGGCAATTACGATTTCTCCATGACAGTGATTTATAAAGGCCTTAAATTGTATTACCTGAAGATATCAGAAGCCCTCACAGTCATTGACCTCTCCAGCAATTTGTTTGAAGGAGAGATCCTGGGTGCCATTGGTGATCTTAAAGGACTACAGGGATTGAACCTTTCAAATAATCTCCTCACTGGTCACATCCCACCATCGTTAGGGAATCTTAAAGCACTTGAGTCATTGGACCTTTCTTTGAACAAACTCTCGGGATAGATCCCCCAGAAGCTAATAGAACTCGGGTTCCTTTCTTTCTTGAACATGTCTTACAACAATCTTACTGGGTCTGTGCCTAAAGGGAAACAGTTTGATACGTTTTCGAATGATTCTTTCAAAGGAAACTTGGGACTATGTGGGGAATTCATATCCACAAAATGTCAAGATTCAAGGGATAAGTCAAGACAACCTTCAACCCACCAAGAAGAACGCCTGGGATCGCCAATTGAACTTGATTGGAAAATTGTTCTTTTGGGTTATGGGAGCGGCTTGGTGATTGGAGTGGTCATCGGAAATGCATTCATCTCCTGGAAACATGATTGGTTTGAAGGAAATGCCAGGAGAAGGCGACGGCCTAGGCAACCTAGGCGGGGTAAGAACTCTTGATCTGGCAAGTTTTTTAATTTCTGCAGATATTAGAACTTCCCTAAAAAAAAATGAGCTAGGTATTTCCTTGTCTTTCTCAAATGCATTTGTTTCTTCATAGTATTTTTATAGTTATTTATGTTGAACTTCATTTTCTTCATCTAATCTCTCATCACGTCTATTTATAAAGCCATTATCAACTTGAAAACCCAGGTCATTTGCGCCTTTTTCCTATAAATATACTACTGTTGAACACTCAAATCTGAATTGCGATAAGGATTCTTCTTTATCCAAAGCTCACACCGCTAGCTGAAACCCATTTATGGATTCTCGTAAAACAATGATACAATCTTCTCACAACTTTATGCAAATCCTAGCTCTCATCCATGCCTTGATTATTTGCTTTGGTTGTTTGTCACCTCACAAATTGTACAGACGACGGTTGTAATGACATTTGAAACAAAATCCGTAATTGGAGATTCATTGGACAAGAACCGTGACAAATGATTCTTGGGAAAAATATACATATCAGTTTTGCTTTTCAGATCTTCCTTTATGTTCATGCAGTAGGAAATCAAATTCTCTTTCATAAAACAGCATATTATGCTGAGAACCAACATGGGAAAGTTGAATTTACTAAAGTTCTTACTATGCTTGCTAGTCATTTTCTTGGTTAATGTCATTTGATTTATGTGTTTAATCTTTCCGTTTTTTCTCAAAGGAGGATCATTTGATACGGTGACTTATTGTTGACAGCTGAATTTCGGCAGATAAATCAAGTTTCTGTCTTTGTAAAACCATGAATAATAATAATAAATCAATAAACGAAAGAGTCCAATTCGGCCATTCGTGTAAGGACCTTATCCCATTTGCCTCAGCCCATTTATTAAGTCTAACTCGCTCAAGTTGGCCCAGTCCACCAACCAGACCACTAGCCAAGCCCATCAGGAATTTGACCGGCCCGTCATTATAGCCCATGAAGCCCAACTTTAAAATCCTTAAGCGACTTATGCACAGGCCCACATTCACAAGTTTAAGTCGGAGCCTCTAAAGCCTGTGAGAGCTTGGCCCATAAAGCGCGCATGTGCAGGAACTGAGGAGCGAAGGAACTCTGGCAAGGGGACCACGTTACACCATATAGCACCTCACGGACTGACAGAGTTCCCTTCTCTCTAGAATTCGTAGCCCATTCTTCTTCTCCGGACATTGCTTGCCATCGCCGCCGTCGCTCGTCACTTCAATCCATCTCCACCGCCGCGAGATAAAGACTCTGTTCCCACTGTTCTCAGTCATTGGTCGCTGAAGAGCTTGAGCGGCAGTTCGCCATTTACTCTTTCGCCGATTCCTACTGTCTTCGAAGTTTGCTTCTGTGACTGTCTTGCTCTGGTCCGGTCGATAATCATTGCAGGCAAACACCCTTAGTTTACGAACCGTATCTGCTCTGTTTTTGCTAAAAAGAGAGGCCGAGAATCCTACGTACTGATTGTGTCTGAATCTTATGTAACCAAGCTTCTGCTAGCGGTTTGAACTCCTCGTGTTTTGTCATATTCCTGCGTTTAGATCATTAGATCAAAATGTCTACCATGTGTTTGACAATTTTTTTAGTGAAACCTACTTGTGAATTTGAGGAAAATTCTTGCATATTGACGTTTGGTTGATTCTTACGTCTTCAGAATAACCAATATGAAAATTGATAGAATAATTAAATATTAAACTCCGATTTCATTTAAAATTTTAATATTTTAAATAGTTGATAGTCTCACAAAATCTCACAAAAATGAAAGATATTAATATATATATATATATATATATATATATATATATATATATATATATATATATTGATAACAGGTTGTTGATAGTTATGTTTGAAGCTATGTCATTTGGATAAAAGGACTACCATGTCATTGCACCTATACTTGTAAAGTTGGGGGTGCAATAGTAATTTGGAAAATTACCAAAAAAGTCCTAAACCGACCAGTGTCCACATCAGCACTGGTCGGTGGACTAAATTGGCATAAATATGAAAAGTTTTGGACTAAATTGCGAAAAAAAAAATTATGATTAAATTGATACAATTTTAATAAGTTTAGGATTTTTTAAATAATTTTCATTAAATAAACATACATAGGATTTTTATTTTATATTTTTTATGAGTGAATATTTGCTTTGGAGCTGGTAAAATGTTGACAAGACCCTTTCTTAAAAAATTGATATGCAATGTATTTAATCAAGGTGTCAAGTGTACAAATTTGTATGGCCTCCATGTTTGTGATCAGATTAACCATTGTGAACAAGGAAAATTCAAATGGGGAAAGCACGTGCCTTGGTGCTTGACTTTTGCAGAATTGAGTGGACCCGTTATTGAGACCTTGCATTATGCACAGTAGATTGGCTGGAAGCACTGCTTTGGCCCAGTCCTAGAAATATCCTGCATGGCTGTTTGAATGATATGATCGAGTAAAAAATTATTGAATACGAGATCTCGACCCCACGAGTTGGCTTAACGGTCGAGGCCTAGACATGTGTATGCTGTTACAATCTTCCTAGGACCACGTCATCGTGTGGATGATCGACAACCCGTAGGTGAAAAGTCTAGAGAATCAAGAGAAAAGTCCTGAAAGTAGTAGCTATTGACAAATCAATGGAACGTAATGTCAAATGACAGATCGCAAATAAGAGTCTCAAAAGCATTAGGAGGTGAGCCTCTGTTGATGGGTGGTAAAACTAGGCTCACAGGCATTCATTGGATTCTATTCGACAAGTATTCTCTATCTTTATGACCACGAGTTCTGACTACCCTGATGACTAAGGCACAAAGAAAATTGTGGCTATTCTCATTCTATTTGTAGCATTGGCCTCCAAATGTACCCCTGGAGAGACTTGGGGGTTCACATCTCCTGTGAAGCCATGAAAGGTACTTCTGCATCATTGAATTTGAAAAGGAGTTTGCCATGTCCCCTTCATGTAAATATAAAAGGGATATATTCACTACAAATCCTAAAACTTGTTACAAAAATATAATTGAATATTAAAATTTGCAAAAAGTTTAATCGAAGTTCTAAAAATTATCAAATTTATGCAATCAAGTCCTAAAATTAATACTGTCAATTTAACTAGCAAAAGACACTGATGTAACTTTTAAAAATTCCACATGACATTTTTAAATAATTTTTTAGCCATTTTTTAAAATTAGATTAATAAAATAAAAAAAGCTAAAAATTTATTTAAAAAGGCAAAACTGAAAAGAAAAAAAGAATAGGGAATCCGGACGAGAAATCGCGTTGGAAGCCCACCACGAAGTACGATCCAGACTCTTCACCGATGGATTATTCCGATTCGTGGAGGAGGACGAGGTACTGTCGGATTTGGGGGTTTTCTCCGCTAAAGAGCAGAAGAAAAGTTGCTGAAGAAGGCAACGGAGGAACGGAGAAGATCGCGAGGATGACAAATCAAATGGAGGTGCAGGCTGTAATTTATTCTTACTCACATTTCTCCGTTTGTTCGCGCCTCCGCGTTAGTCGTAACATGATTTGTTGCTTTCTTGGCAGATGTGCCCTTAAATATCTGTTTACTTCATTACTGAATAGTAGTGATTACAATCTCGGCCCTATGTTTTGGGTTTCACTATAAGGAGCAACTTTTTCACATAGCCGTGATTCGGAAACAAAAATCAAACCATAGATGCCGGCAAACTGGGTACGGCCTAACTAGGTCGATTTTGAATTTCTCATCGTCGAGATATTTAAATGTCATTACTTCTATGTTTTGAAAGAGGAAATGAGCGTGAACTAGCAATAAGAGGAAACGAGTGTTTGGCAAAACCCCTGCTAAATTAAATGATGTGGTTGAAACTCAGGCTGAGCTGTGTGGAACTTTAATGCCTCTCTCAAGTCTCAACTAGATAGAGTGGCCTTCTAAGGGTCTAAATTAGGTGATTTCGCTCAGGCTGATGCTTGCAGCTTAACTAGGGAGAAAAAGGCTAAGGTAACTTGGCATAGGCTAATTTGGTTTAATCCAAATGTGCCGAGATTCGGCTTTATATCTTGGCTTGCTATCCTTGCCAAGTTGCAGCAGACTGGTGATAGATTGTTCAAATGGCAGAACGCGAATGGTATTTGTGTCCTCTGTGGATTGCAGCCTGAATCAAGGAGACATTTGTTCTTTGATTGTTCTTTCTCCTCTGAAAAATAAAGTAGGCTTTTGCAGCTATGTGGTATAAGAGGTTTTGTGGGAGATTGGGACGCTGAGTTAAGGTGGGTGTTGCAGACATCAAAGGGGAGATCTCTGGAAAGTCTTATTAAAGGTGGCAAGGAATGGTGTCATTTATTTCTCATGGAAGGACAGAAATACTATAGTTCACAATAGGAGAGTTGCATGTGCTGAAAAGGTTTCCGAGAGTATCTTGTTTGTGGTAAGGTTTGCGGTGCAAAATTTTTTTTTGGTTGAAGGTACTTTTTTCACTCGGACACAACGAAACGTCATATAGCTAAGAAAGAAATCACATTACACCGCGTTTTTGTGCTTAGTTAAGATAACACGTCGTGTAACTGCACAATAAAATGCCGTACCACAGAGACAATCACAAACAATATGCTTTGTTTCTACTCAAATAGGCAATAGGGGTATAAAGATTGGGACCAAAGAAAAGTAGATCCATCATTGAATTGCCTATGGATGATTGATGGGCTACAAAAGATTGGGAAAATTATCCAAAAAGTCATAAACCTTTTATATTTTTATTAATTCATTCTTCAATTTTTCAATTTTATCAATTGAATATTAAAAAATTTCACACTTTATCAATTAAAGTGCATTAAGCCAATTTTAGGTAAATACTACTAACATAGACATTGATCATCTTACATGACATGATCCATGATAACATTAACATTTTTTAAAAATATTTAAATATTTTTCATCTTTTTTTTCCTTTTTTCTCTTTTTGTGCTTTTACTTTTTCCTTTTCTCTTCTCTCTATCTTTTTTTTTTCTTTTTTCCTTTTTCCCTCTGCCAGCCACTACCAAGACTCATTGATGGTCTGTCGAAGTCACCAGCCTCAACCAAGGGCCACCCTCATCAACCCTTGGCGAAGGTCGACCTTGTCAAGGCAGGCGAGGACTTGAGAAACACCGAAGGCCAGCGACCTCCACTAGCTTGGCAAAGGGAGAAAAGGAAAAAGAAATAAGAAAAGAATGAAAAGTGAAGGATAGAAAAAATATATATATTATTTAAAATTGTCAATATCAATGTCAATCGTACTACATAGAAAAGGTCGATGTGCCAACACTTACTTAAGCAATTTACAACCAAAATTGGCCAGATTAACTCAATAAGCAAAGTATAAAAAATGTTTAGATCGGTGCGCCAACACCAACTTAAGTAATTTGCAACCAAAATTGACCTAATTAACTCCATGGGCAAAATATGAAAAATATTTAGAACTTAGTTGGTAAAATTAAAATGTTTATGTCTAAATTAGCAAAAGCATAATAAATTTAAGATTTTTTTAACAATTTTCCACACATAGATTTCATTCTTTCTTACTTCAGCAAATGAGGACCTTGTTTGCTGCATTATAATGTGTGGAGATGTCAAGAAGGTTAAAATAGAGGATCTCAAGAAGGTTAAGCGTGTGTGGGTCCATGTTCCCAGATTTGTCCCCATGGCTGGGCTTGAGACTGGTGCTCGAGCCGGGTCCGCGGCACTCAAATTTGGGACTCCAGTTGTACTCAAGACTTATTGCCAAATGTCTATTTGGTAATTTTCTTGTAATAAATGACTTTCCTATTGATTAGTAGATACAAACCAACATGCCTTTAAAATAAGTTCCTTTCGAAAAATTTCTAGCAAAGTTAATTTTTTGAGAAATAAACTAAACTTGAGTTTAAACAAACTGCCTTGATTGAATATGGGACTAAATGTAATAAATTTGTTGTTTCTTGTGAACCGATGAGCATTGTTTGCACAATGAACGAAGGATCTTCATGTTGCTAACAACATAGTTTAGTTTTCTTTGTTTTCTATTTATTTCAAAGATAGAAACAAAACTGTTCCAAACTCTAATTAATCTTAATTTCTCCGAATGCATTACACGGCGTAAATTACATACCTAATCAGTGACCCGAGGAAATGTCTACGGATCATGAATCCAAAGTCGAAACAGCACTAACATTGCAAGTAAAGAAGTTCAACACAGCGCAACCTAAGTCTTCAACTACCCTTTATTATTTTTTATTACGTGTACTTTTTGGCTGCTTTCAGTACGGTTGACCCAAGTCTTTCATGAAAAATGCAAGTATATATGTATATAATATAATATGATATAATATATATGTGCTTTTTGCTGCTTTCTCCACGGTTGACTAAAAGTCTTCCACGCAAACGGAGATGGATTGACTGAGTTCAGAGTATGTGCCCAGTAGCTAATGCGCATGCGCATAAAATATTCATAGGTGCTGCACGCGCGCGCACATTTATATATATATGCTTTTTCGCTGCGTTCTCCATGGTTGACCCAAGTCTTGCACGCAAATGTAGATCGATTGGCTGAGTTCAGAGTAGGTGCCCGGCAGCTACCCGTTACGACGCTGCGGAAAGTAATGCGCATTGGGCGTTTCATCACACTAAGAGTCATTGATTCAATTCATCGTAACACGAGATGAAGCGTGTTTATATCCCCAGGCACCCAGCGCCACCTATAAAATCTGCTTTACGCTCTCATACTCTGCTCATCAAAACAAATTTGTCTCTATTTCGAACAAAATGGCTTGCTTGCCGTGCTTCTACATGTCCATACACTTTCTTTTCTTGTACTTGTCGTGCCAGCCTATTGACGCGCACATCCTCTCTCGTTCTTTGAAACCTCTATGTCTTGAGGATGAAATGTCTGCACTGCTGCAGTTTAAAGAGAGGTATGAAATCGCCAATGTTTCGGGTGGTCCTCTTGCTCATCCCAAGACTCTATCCTGGAAAAATAGTCAAGATTGTTGCTCTTGGGATGGGATCGAGTGCGATGAGAACACAGGCCACGTAATTGTTCTCGATATGGGAAGTAGTTTTCTCTATGGTTCTATCGACAACAACAGTACCATCTTCCAGCTTGCTCATCTTGAAAAGCTCAATCTTGGCAACAATCACTTCAACTACTCTCAAATACCATCTCGAGTTGGAGATCTGTCAAGATTGACTCATCTCAATCTCTCTGCTTCCTTTTTTTCTAGCCAAGTTCCATCAGAAATCTTCGAACTTACAAGGTTGGTGTACCTCAACCTGTGTTGCAATCTGGATCCACATCATGATAGACCTTTGTTGGAGATGAAAGCGCCAGGCCTGAGAAGGCTATGTCAAAATCTGACCGGCCTAGAAGAACTTCTCCTTGGTTTCGTCAACATGTCGTCCCAAGTGCCTAACACTCTGGCGAATCTGTCTTCACTAAGAAGGCTGAACATGGATGAGTGTGACCTGCACGGTATATTTCCGCCTGCCATTTTTCATTTACCGAAGCTGCAATATCTTAGTGTGGATGACAATGAGGATCTCACGGGCCGCTTGCCTAACTTCAACTCAAGTAGTCCTCTTAAAGAGCTGCAACTGGGAGGCACAAGCTTTTATGGGGAGCTACCGGCTTCAATCGGTAATCTCCGCTCTATGGAGATATTAAATCTTGAATTCTGCAATTTGACAGGGTCCCTACCCCTGTCAATCGGAAACCTTCCTTTGTTGAGTCATCTTGGCATATGTGGTAACAACTTCTCAGGATCCATCCCGACTTCATTTGCTAACCTTAGCAACCTTGAATACCTAGATGTCGGAAAGAATCCATTCATCGCCCAGCCCACTTCCTCTTTGTCTTGGGTTTGGAAGATAAAAAAGCTTGCCACTTTGAACCTCTGGAGGATCAATTTATATGGTGAAATTCCCCCTTCAATCGGAAACTTGTCTCAACTTGTGGAGTTATCCTTTCTTGGCAACCAATTAAGCGGTACCATCCCATCTCAACTCATGAACCTCACTCAGCTAACTGATTTGGAACTCCGAACCAATCAACTATCAGGTTCTATACCTTCTTGGCTTGTGAACATGACTCGACTAGTTGTGCTTGACCTTTCACACAATAAATTCCACAGCCAGATACCTTCATCAATCTGTCAACTCCAAAATCTCCAAGTGCTCTGCCTTTTCGAAAACAACTTTAGCGGTACTATTGAACTAGACAACTTCCTCAAGCTCAAACAGTTGTGGGTGCTCCTACTATCATCTAACCAGCTATCATGCCGCACGAGTAGCGCAAATGTTACTCTTCCTCAACTTGAGGCCCTAGGACTGGCATCATGCAATTTGAGAGAGTTTCCGGCATTCTTGCCAACCCAAAAGGATATGAATTGGTTGGACCTGTCGGAGAACAACATTACGGGAGAAGTGCCCTTTTGGGTATGAGACGGAAGATTTGAAAGCATGCAGTACCTGACTCTCTCCCATAACTTCTTAACTGGCCTTGATCGATATTACCCGATCGATCCTTTATATATGTACACGATAGACTTATCTCATAACATGTTAAAAGGACCACCCCCTGAAGCACCAGCGTCCATATTACACTACATAATATCCAACAACGGGCTAACGGGAGCATTGCCACCATGGATCTGCAATTTGAGTTCGGCAATCACACTAGACCTGTCATCTAATAATATGACCGGTGTGCTTCCGGTTTGTTTGGGCAATATCAGCGAATCTCTCATGATATTGAACCTAAAAGGCAACAATTTCCACGGGAGCATTCCCGAGGTTTTGTTGAGGGGGACGCAACTAACGATGATCGATTTGAGTGACAACCAGTTTCAAGGCAAGTTACCGAGGTCCTTGGCCAATTGCAAAATGCTCGAGTTCATCAACTTTGCAAACAATCTTATCGTGGACACTTTTCCGTCATGGTTGGGATCTTTACCAGAGCTTCGTGTCCTTATTTTGCGATCCAATAAATTCCACGGTGTCATAAAGAGGCCTAAATCTAGTTCCACATTCCTTGAGTTAAGGATACTCGACCTCTCTATTAATGCATTTACTGGCAAGTTGCCTATGGAGTTCTTTCAATCTTGGAATGCCATGAAATCCGAGACAGGAAACTTTTCATACATGCAAAGAAACCTACAGCCATCAGGTTACCTTATGTACACCTACTATGGCGATTACGACTTCTCCATGACAGTGATTTACAAAGGGCTTAAATGGTATTACCCAAAGATATCACAAGTCTTCACGATCATTGACCTCTCTAGAAATTTTTTCAAAGGAGAGATCCCTAATGCCATAGGTGATCTCAAAGGATTGCAAGGACTGAACCTTTCCAACAATTCCCTCAATGGTCAAATCCCATCATCATTAGGAAATCTCACAGCACTCGAGTCATTGGACCTTTCTCTGAACAAACTCTCGGGACGAATCCCCCCAAAACTAATAGAACTCAGGTTCCTTTCTTTCCTGAACATCTCTTACAACAATCTGACTGGGTCTGTGCCAAGAGGGAAACAGTTCGATACGTTTTCAAACAATTCTTTTGAAGGGAACTCAGGACTCTGTGGGGAATTCATATCCAGGAAATGTCAAGACTCAGGGGATAAGTCGGGAAAACCTTCAACCCACCAAGAAGAAGACTTGGGATCGCCAATTGAACTCAATTGGAAAATTGTTCTTATTGGGTATGTGAGTGGCTTAGTAATTGGAGTGGTCATTGGAAACACATTTATCTCCTGGAAATATGCTTCGTTTGAAGGAAATGCCAAGAGAAGGCGATGGCCTAGTCGGAGGCAGCCTAGGAGGGGTAGGAACTCTTGGTCAAGCAAGTTTTTCAATTCCGGTAGATGTTAGAATTTACCGGAAAAATAAGCTAAGTATTTCCTTCTTTTTCTTAGATGTACTTGTTTCTTCATAGTATCTTTACAAATATTTATGTCAAACCTTCGCTTTCTTCAATTAATCTCGCATCACCTCTGTTCCCCACCTCTCTAATGTAAAATTACACTTTTTGTTCTTTTTTACATGCGCCCTTTTTCTATCAATGTTGAAGCAAAAGTACTCCTAGCTAACAATCAAATCTAAATTGTCACATGGATTCTTCTTTATCCAAGGTTCACATTACAACGTGAATCCCGCTTACAGATTCTAGTAAAACGATCAATAGCAAGACCACAGTGTCCTCATAACTTTATGTAAATCTAGGCTCTCGTCCGCACTTCAATCATTTGCTTTTTTTGTTTTTTTGTCACCACACAAATTATGCAGACACTGTTGTATTAACATTTGAAACAAAATCCGCAGTTGGAGGTTGATTGGATGAGAATTGTAACAAATTATTCTCTCGGATCTTCTTTTACGTTTTTGCTGTTGGAAATAGGATTCTCTCTCATGCAGAGAGGGTTGTAGTTTACGCACTTCAATCATTTGCTCTTTTTTTTTTTTTTTTTTTTTTTGTCACCACACAAATTATGCAGACACTGTTTATTAACGTTGGAAACAAAATCCGCAGTTGGAGGTTGAGTGGACGAGAATTGTAACAAATTATTCTCTCGGATCTTCTTTTACGTTTTTGCGGTTGGAAATAGGATTGAGCAGTATATTATGCAGAGAACCAACATGGCATGGTTGAAGTTCTTAAAGCTCTTGCTATGTCTGCTTGCTAATCACGTACTGTGGAATTTACACAGTAAATCCATTTGATTTTTCTGTACATCCATTTCTTTTTCCCCTGAAAGGATAGTTTGATGGGATGGCTTCTCTACAGCTAATTTAATCACTAGGAATGGTTCTCAAGATAGTGATTGGTTGATTATGGCTCGAAGTTAATGTTGATCGATTCAAAATCCGATACGTAATTGAATCTTAAGGAAATATGGCTAACGTTAGGAAAGTCCGAATTGAACTTTTGCCAATAAGATCGTGGGTGATGGAAAAAAGGAAGTCCGACTTCCTGTAGCCTTCGTTTCCTTATTGAAGTACATGTTGACGTCGGAGAAGGGCTCATAGTATTTCTGTATAAAATTATTCTGTTGTAGAGTTTCATCTCTGGTGCACAGTAAGTGCGCTAAAGCACGCTAAAATGTGCGGAATTTGCGAGAGTCACGGAGCATCGAGAGCGTTCTAACAAGAGAACTGAGATTTTGGACTTCACGGGGATCACCAGCGGAATTCCCCACCCAGTTTCCTGGGTGTTGTGCGCGGGAATTCCAGTGGGAACTTTCCCTTGGTAACCCGGTGGGTGTTCCAATTCCAGGACCTTTGTTTAAGGTCCTTAGGCTGGACCAAGAAAACTCATTCGTTGGGATTGATTCTTTTAAGTTCGGGTGCTATCTAAGACTTGGAAACGCTGGAGATTAGATTGTCCAAAGGATTGTGATCTTCTTTTTGCTGATTATAACGAAATCATGTCATCGATCTCTTCGTGGGTATGCACACCTTCGAACCACGAAAATTCATTGGGTTTTAGATTGAATTTCTGTAACATATTTCTCGCTTGAATTGTTTCCTTAATTCGCAGTCCTGCATTCGTCCTATCGTGATTTGCGTTTCTTTCTTTGCAGATATGCCCTTAAATATTCGTATACTTCATTATTGAGTAGACCGCCACTTGTTTTGGTTTCAAGATAAGGAAGCAACTTTTTCCATAGCCCTAATTCAGAAACAAAAATTAAACCATAGGTGCCTGGCAACTGCTTGGGTGCAGCGTAACTAGAAGGTTCATTACTGAATTTCTTGTCAAAACTTGTTAATGTCATTACTTATATAGCGACAAGTGATTATCGTGTAACAAAACCTAAACTTAGGACTTTATTCTCATTTCAGTAATGAGTATTTTCATGTACTATTTAAATTCAGAAAAAGATATTCGAGGACAGAATATAATTTACCCTGCCATGGATCTTTGATCATTCATCTAATTTGAATCTATATATGCATCAATTAAATTTTTAAAATGTCATCTAATTTGAATCTATATATACATCAATTAAATTTTTAAAATGTCTCATTGCTTAAATCTGCAGAAGTCTATTGCTTTTTGCACATCGATTAGATTATCAAAATATACATAAGAATTAAAGACTTTCTAAAATTGGAGATATTCTAAAGTCCATAAAAACTAAATTTCTAGGCAAACCTCACACATGAGAATGGGAAAAAAATTTTAAAAACTCCTAAACCTATTATACGGCGGTCAATTCAATTCTAAATCTTTCAATTCTGCTAATTTAATCCTAAACATTTTGATGATTTACCAATTTATTCATAAATCTTTCAATACTACCAATTTAAGTCTAAGCATTTTCATGATTTGCCAATTTAGTCATAAACTTTTGACAATTTGTGAATATAGCCCCCTTTCGGCTAATTATATATATATATATATAATTTGTTTATGACTAAATTGATAAAATTTTAAAACATAATTCAAAAGGTTTAGGTGCCAATGTCTAAGCACCCAAGACCTATGCCAATTCACTGATGCCCTGGCCTAAGTCCATGGCTAAATTCCACGAAGGTGGGCTCGTGACCCCAATGCTCGTGCCTAGATCCCCATTGATGATTCCCAAGTACTTGTCTCCTAGGCCCGAGTCCAAGGAAGTTGGATTCAAGACCCAGCACCCAAGTCGCCAACAACCATGCCCAAGTACTCAACTCACACAACCAAGACACTAGCGCTTAAGCTCCGATCCACAACGATTGAGCTCCAGGCCACGGTGCCCATGCCCAAGTCCTTAACTCCTGCGCCCAAGTCATCGACGATGCCCAGGCCTAATCTCTAATTAGCTAGGCTAATCAGGCCTAAGACCTCAACACTTGTACTTGGGTCCCTAATGGCCTTCCCCTACTCTCGTGCCCAAGTCATCGACAAACAAGTCCATAGAGGTTGGGCCTATGAACTCAATGCCTATGTTGGAGTTCCCAGCAGCCATGCTCAAGACAAGACCCCAATGCATTGCCTAGTTCTCCGATAGCCTTACTTGGATAACTGATCACTACCCCCAAGTTACTAGCTCGAGGGCTCAATTCCTCGACGGGCAAGCCCAAATATGTAGAGACTACGCCTAGCTCCCTCAAGATTGGGACTAAGACCTTGGTGCCTATTCCCAGGTCCTTGATACCCATGCCCAAAAACTTGGCTCCTACACCCAAGTCACCAGCGTCCAGACCTAGGTCCATAAAAGTCAGGGTTCTTAGTGGTTGGGCTCGAGAATTCTGCTCCCTCAACCGAGACTTCAATAGCTGGGTATCTCTTATATAACACGTATAGCGCTTGTCCTTTTAGAAAAATAAAATCAAGTTTTCATTCCTAAAAAATAAAAATATTTTTCAATTCATTATCAGATTTCAGACAAACAAACGAGAATATTCATATTTTCTTGAAAAATGACTTCCTAACAAATATCTTCTAAAAATGTGAAATTTTTCGTAAAAAAAAAAAAAAAGACGGAGCCTTAATATCTTTCTATACAATCTCTTCTTCTTTTTCCCTTAAAGAAGGATCATTTCATGAGGTTGCTTTTTTACAGCTAATATAATCACTCGGAAGGTTCCCAATGGTGATTTGTGGATTGTGGGTCGAAGTAACTGTCGTTTGACTAGAAAGCCTACACATAATTGAATTGTAAAGGGAACCTGGCCCATATCAAGAAAGTCTAAATTGAACTCTTGCTAACGGGCCCCCAAGACGTCCTTTCCTTATTGAAGTTGAGGTCCCCGTTGACGTCGGAGAAGGGCTTACGGCTTTTTATGCATATAAATTTTCTTGAGTTCGGTCTGGATACAAAGTGAGTACGCTTGATATATGTGAAGCTTACCGACCAAAAAAAGAGATATATGTGAAGCTTGCGAGAGACACAGAAAGCATCGAAAGCCTTCTAGCAAGAAATTTAAGAGTGAGAGAACTCATTTGCGGTGATTGATTCTTACGAGTTCAGGTGTTATCTAAAATTGAGAAATGCTTGAGATCGAGTGTTCAAGCAATGGGAACCGTCTCCTTACTATTTATGATGGAACCAACTTTTTGATCTCTCCTTGTAGAGTAGGCACACCGCTGAACCGTGTTCAGATTTTATTTTTGCAATTTATTTCTTACTTGAATCACTTCATTTGTTCATATTTCCACATTAGTTGTAACAAAGTGGCATTAGAAACTAAGTTCATTGTTGATTGGTTGTTCCAGGAATTTTGTCAGCTACGATAATCATTATGGCCTCTATGATCTTCGAGTAAGAGAAATCCACAATTTTAATTTTGTCAGCTACAATAATCATTATGGCCTTTGTGATCTTCGAGTAAGAGAAATCCACAATTTTAATTTTGTGCAGATAGACACAGGATTTGGATTGAGCATTTAAGGGAGATGATAAATTTCCCCAAACTATGAAAGCTGCTAAAAAAGCAGATATTTTGAAAAGAGTTCCAGGTTTTATTCTGCTGAATTTAGGGAACAATGTTTTGGTTTCAGTGGCATATGAGAGGAATGTAGCTGCAGTTTCAGCGAAACTTGAAAGCGTTATATATATGTCGAAATCGCTCTCAAAGGTACTTTTCGCGGTTTTTAACTTTTCAGATATTGAGGGAACACCAATCCAGGATCACCTGTATAAGTTCAATAGAGTCATCAATGATATGAAGAATGTGGATGAGAACGTGTTGACCAACGGTGGAGGAAGCGTGAACTGGTGAACCTGCTAATTTACTCAAGACTGCGAGCATTTGGGTGCCCTGCATATGGCCATGTTAGGGACGCTAAGCTAGAACCGAGGACAAAGAATTGCTTATTTCTTTGCTACGCAGTATGCACTAGGGATGCAAGGTTACAGGCCGTGGTTTTCAGATCCTAAAATCACCTGGATTCATCAGCAGCAGAGATGTTGCAAGGAAACTCAGTAAGTACAGACTGGTGCCACGAGACAAGCGGAGCTTCTGTTGGAGCGGTGGAAAACGCAGATGGGAAGTGAGGATAGAGGCCCCAAGCCGGGCGTCAGTGAGGGCACTAGTCAGTCTAGAGCAGAAGATAGTACTGGTGGAGAGGTGCAGCTCGCAAAGACCTCATCCTCCATAGCGACAAGTAGAGAACGCGGGGAGATCAGAGAACCACGGAGCCATGCAGATTGCGTTACTTCAGATAAGTGTTACTTATGCCATGTCTGCTGAGGAGGATGTCGAGGATTTACTCTCATACCGAGAAGCAGGGTCAGGTGTAGAGCTTCAGCAATGGATTTGTGCAATGAGAGAGGAGAAGGGGTCTCTCTAGTGGAATCAAACATGGCAGTCACTAGTATCTTCAAAAGGGCAGAAGATAGGGTGCAAGTGAAGCATGACAGTTTCAACTCATGAGCAACTAGATATAAGACGTGCCTGGTGGTGAAGGGATTCATGGTACGAGATATTCTCACTTGTGGTGAAACATAATTTGATCGGGGTGGTGTTGTGATTAGTTGCAATGGACAAGTAGCTAGATGAGACGGCTTTTCGGAGAATCAGAGCAGATATACATGCAATAGCTGGAAGGCTTTGTTGTTCTGGGTCCTGATGACAATGTATGCTGGAACTCCAGCGATCTCTTTATGACTTTAAGCAATGCCATAGTGGTGCAAGCGATTTGACTCCATTCAACGCTATGATAAGAGTGCTAATAAAAATTGCATGTACCTTAGGAGGTTATACGATGGTAGTTACAAAATTTTATATGGCATTGCCTTGCTTCCACACCTAAGTCACTGGCGAACAAGGCTAGGTCCATCAAGGTCGGTCCTGAGAACTCAATGCTCCCATCAAAGTCCCCAACGGTCCATTCCCTAGACCTCGGTACTAGTACATGGGTCCTTGACCGCCATGCTTGGGTAACTAACTTCCACACCCAAGTCACTAGCTCCCGAGCTCCCTTAACAGCCAACCTCCCTCAAGATCGTGCCAAAGACCTAGGTATCTATACTCAGGTCCTTGATACCATTGCTTGGATAATGCTCATGTTGCCAGGACACGGGTAGTTGGGTATCTCTTATATACTATGAATAGTGCATGACTTTTTAGGAAAATAAAATCAAGTTTTTCTTTCCAAATGATATAATTTTCAATTCATTTTTAAATTTCAGTTAAATACCAGAAAATATTCTTATTTATTTAGAAAAAAAAATCTTGAAAAATATTTTTGGAAAATATCAAATTTTCGTAAAACAAATGGAGCCTTGATTTCATTTGATTTTTCTTTCTAATCTCTTCATCTTTTTCCCCGAAAGATGGATCATCGGATGAGGACCCTTCTTTACAGCTAATATAATCACCTCTGAAAGGTTCCCAGATGGTGACTTGGGGATTGCGGGTCGAAGTGTCGTTTGATTAGAAAGCCTGCACACAATTGAATTGTAAGGGAACCTGGCCCATATCAAGAAAGTCCGACTTGAACTCTTGCTGACAGGCCCACAAGACCTCCTTTTCTTATTGAAGTTGAGGTCCATCGTCGGAGAAGGGCTTATACGGCTTTTGTTTTGGCATATAACTCTTGTCGAGTTCGGTCTATATGCAGCATGCGCCTGATATATGTAAAACTGGCGAGAGACAGAATGCATTGAAAGCCTTCTAGCTAGAAATTTAACAGTGAGAGAACTCATTTGCGGTGACTGATTCTTGCGAGTTCAAGTGACGTCTAAGATTAGGAAATGCTTGAGAGTTGTCTATTCAAGCAAATGTAATCTTCCCTTTGCCATTGTAATGGAACCATCTCATTGACTCTCCCCGTGGAGTAGCCAAAGCACCAAACCGTGCTCAAGTCTTATTTCTGCAATTTATTTCTTACTCTAATGGCTTCATTTGTTCACACTTCCGCATTAGTCATGACAAAGTGGCAATGGAAACTAAGTTTAAATTTCACTTGAGGCTTGAATCACTTCATGTGTTCATGCTTCCGTGTTAGTTGTAACAAAGCGGCATTAGAAACTAAGTTTATTGTTGATCGGTTGTTCTAGGAATTTTGCCCATCTACAATAATCATTATGGTCTCCGTGATATTTGAATTAGAGAAATTCACAATTTTAATTTTGTGCGCGTTAAGACGCGCACTTGATTGGAGACGCAGGATTTTGAAAGCTGCAAAAAAAGCTGATAGTTTGAAAAAAGTTGAAGGTTTTGTTCTGCCGAATTTGGGAAACGATGTATTGGTTGAAGTGGCTTATGAGTTTAATGTAGCTGCAGTTTGGGCTGCGAAGCCGTCCCGAAGATACTTTTCCCGATTCAACGTTTCTTAACTTTCCAGATTAATGAGGAACATCAATCCAAGATCACCTTTATAAGTTCAATAGTAATTAATGACATGAAGAATGTGGATGAGAACGTATCAACTGATGGTGGAGGAAGCGTGAACTGGTGAACCTGCTACTTTACTCGAGTCTTCGAGCATTTGGGAGCCCCGCATATGGCCATGTTTAGGACGGTAAGCTAGAACCGAGGACAAAAAAGTGCATATGCCTATGCACTAGGGATGAAAGGTTACAGGCCGTGGCGTTGGGATCCTAAAATCGCCCGGATTTCATCATCAGCAAAGACGTTGCAAGGAGACATGGTAGCCAGTAGTATTCTTCAAAGCGATGTCAGGTGTACAGCTTCAGCAATGGATTGGTGCAACGAGAGAGGAGATTGGAGTCGCTTCAGTGGAATCAAACACGGTAATCAGTGGTATCTGGCAGAAGATAGGGTGCAAGTGGGCATTCAGAAATGCGCATGAGAGTTTTGATTCACGAGCGACCAAATACAAGACCTGCTTGGCGAAGGGGTTCATTGCACGAGATATTCTCGTTTGTGGTGAAGCATAGTTCAATCAGGGCGGCGTTGGGACTAGTTGCGGCGGACGACTTGGAGTTGGAGTAGCTCGATGTTAAGACGGCGTTTCTAGACAAGGAATTAGAGGAGCGGATATTCATGCAATAGCCAACAAGCTTTGTCGTTTCGGTTCATTAAGGCAATGCATGCTTGCTCAAATGATCTGTTCATGGCTTTAAGCAATCTTATAGTGGTACAAACGATTTGATTCCATTCAACGTTATATAAGAGTGCTCATGATCATTGCATGTACTCTAGGAGGTTATACAATGGTAATTACATTTATTTAATGTTATATGCTGATGATATATTGATAGGAACTACGAACATGTTTCACATTGATGAGTTGAGACACCAATTGAGAAGTAATTTCGAGATGAAAGATTTTGGTGCACCAAAAAAGGTAGTCGGTATGAAGATCTAAAGAGATAGGTTTGTAGCAACGCTTTTGGCTATAACAAGGTGATTACATATGTAAAGTTCTTAGGCGACTTACTATGCAAAATATCTAACCGGTGATTTTCTCACTAGTTGCATACCTTCACGGTTTCACCTGACTTTAGACCAAAATCAGAGGATGAGATGGAATGTAAGTCCCACTCAAGCCAAAGGGGTCTCAAAAGCATTTCTCGGCAAGTTATGTAAGACTATTTTGTTAGAAAGCTCGAGTCTGCCCGAGGGGAGGCCTAAACAACAAGTTAGGTTCAACGTAAATACCTAACTAAGCCTAGTCCCGCCCATTGATCGCTTATGTTGGCAAGTTGAAAGGTACCCTTCTCTATAGTGGAAAATCTACATGTAATTAGTGATTTTTATATTATCTTCATTGTATCCATAACTTTTCATATAAAAGAAATAATTAAGAACGTATTGAAATTCACTAACATCATAACTAAAGATATGTTTGGACATCCCAATAACTAGTGGCTAGTTTTGACTGAGCACCTTCACAAATAATACATTAATCGGCCGAACAAGTCATTTGTTTTTTTCCCTCGATCCAACGGTGCATACTCCTTCATCAACAATGAACGGTCCAGAATGACCACGGACGAATATTCATTTTCAAGCCAACCAAACCATCGGAAAAGGCCCAACCTCAAGGGGCTTTGAGCCCCAAAAGCCCCTTGGGAGTGTTTGGTTCAGCTTTCCCAAGGGGCTTTGAGCCCCAAAAGCCCCTTGGGAAAAATTAAAGGGTGTTTGGTTCGACTTTTAAATGCTCTTTGGCAAAATATTTGCATTTGGAATGCTGAATGCCCAAAGCGCGAGTGGGGACTGCTTTGGGCATTTCAGCATTTTCGGAATGCTGATAGGAGGATTAATGAATTTTTGTTTATTACCCATTTTACCCTCAAAATTCTATCAAAATTCCAATTTTATCCTATACAAAACAAACCCTAACTTATTCGAAGCTTCTCTCACGCGACACTCTCTTCCTCGTCGCTCTCTCTCCCTGCAACTCGACGGCTCCCTCTCTCCCTGCAACTCGACGGCTTTCTTCTCCATCGCTTCTCTCCCTACAACTCGACGGCTTTCTTCTCCATCTCTCTCTCTCCCTGCAACTCGTCGACAGTGGTTCTTCTCGATTTTGGATCCCCAAACTCGGTTACCTCGACGGAGCTCTCTTCCTCTTCTTCGGCTTGCTTCGGTTTCTCTTCACTCCACTTCGCTCGCTGCTCCCTCCGGCCAGGTACTCTCCTGTCCTTCCACTTCCCTTTTGCAGGCACTTCGCGCTCTCTCTCTCTCTCTCCTGTTCAGATGAGGGTATTGCTTGATTTCGTTGATGCTAGAATTTGTTCTTGAACGAGGCAAGATTTGGGGTTCCAGGGCTCTGTTGATGGGTTTTGAGTCCTGTGTTTTATTGTGGTTTGAATTTATCTTCATGGGTTCGATCCTTTTCCGTCTCCTTTTTTTTTTTTCCCCTTTTTGGGTTGTAATCTTGTTGGGTTTTGGTTCGGCGTCCCTGTAATTTGCAGGGTATTCAAGAAAGATTGTAGATGGTTGAGGTGTGTGAGATGAGGGCACTTGTAATCGCTGAGAAAAGAAAATTGTTGCAGTCGTTCTCTGTTTTTTTTTTTTTTGCTTTCTTGTATGAGGATTTGAGACGAAGGGGAGTCTCAAATAGGTTGATTTGTACCAAATTACTGCAAATAGTAGCTCCTCTGAGGATCTTGTTAATGGCTGAGTGTTTCTTGGAGATGATTATTTCCCGAGGTAAGCTAGCTGAGATTTTGTCAATGTCATTACAAGAGCCTGCTCTAGTGGTAAAGATTCATAAGTTCGGTTCTTAGAACAAGTAGGGCAAAAACAGTCACAAACTTGCATCGATTTGAAGGTGGAGAAAGAAAATCATTGAAAAGTTAAGAACTATGTCGAGTGTATGATTATTTTGATGCAAGCTCTGTCTATCCCCGATTAGTCGAATCATGAAATTCAAGATGCGGCGTACAAGCAAAATTAGTCTTTGAGACAGCAAAACAACAGAGATAGACAAATTCGGTAAAGTCACCACTTACCTGCAAAGCTGCTTTTTGTGGAGGAGATGACCTCATATAGGCTATTACAAACCTACACATCATCATATCTAGTGGTATCTTGACATCATGGTTAGAAACCAGCCAAGGAAGATCTAATGAACATTATGGGAATTCGAAGATCGATCAATATTAATCCGCAACCCTTGCTAGGTTTTGATTAGGGATAAAACTTAGCAAACTAATAAGGCCAGGTTGCCAATTACAAATTAATTGCTATTCTTATGTATGTTATTCTTTGTTTAAATGGCTCTATAGATTTACACAAAGCCTGGGCAGCCGTTGGTCTCCTTTTGTAATTCTTGTTCAACAATCTCTTCACAAAATCAATTGCCTTAGGGGATCGAGAAGGCCATGGGTCTTCATCAAAACTTGGCTCTTCCTCACGAATCGCCCGGAATATTTCAATTAAATTCTGCCCCCAAAAGGGTGGATCACCACATAGTAACATATAGGCAATGACACTAATACTCCACGTGTCTGCTTCGGTTTCTCTTCACTCCATGTTTGCTTGCTACGTTAATTGTACTTATTGTTCCTTGTGATTTGGTCACTCCAGTGTCTTGCATGCCCAATGATGGATATGTTTAGTTTGCATATTCACTGTTGTTTTAGGTTTTGAATGACCTAGTATAATGAAGGATTTTTTTATGCAAGTACAATCTTTTTGCACGTCTTTATTTTTTCTCAATGTTAGTTTTCTTTTCTTTAAGTGAATATCTTCTAGTTTTTTAATAAGAGAGGGCCTAAGTGGTTGATCTTGTTTGTTTGTCTCTTAAATTTGTTCATGTCACTTTACTAGTAGGATGAGTTCATCAAAGGAAAAGGCATTTTGGAGCTCGGAAGATGTAGAAATCTTTTGTAATTTGTGCATCGAACAAATTGAAAAAGGCAATCGTCCTGCAAACAACAAAAGAGATGGATGGACAGCCATAATTAGTAAGTTTGAGGAGCTAACGGGTAAAAAATATGATAAACAAAAAATGAAGAGTAAGTGGGATAACCTCAAGGAAGAATGGAAAAGATGGAGGTCATTGCTTTACAAGGAAACTGGATTAGGATGGGATTCAAGGAAGAAAACCATTGATGCGAGTGATGAATGGTGGGAGCGTAAAATTCAGGTTTTCCTCAATTCTTTTTTTTTTTTCATGTTAAGCTCACCTTTAATGATACAAGTTATGCAAATGCTTCATTATAACAGGCTAATCCAAAGTTTAAGGCTTTTAGGATGAAAGGCATACATCCTGATCTTGAAGTAAAGTTGGATATGATGTTCAGAGATACAGTTGCTACTGGAGGAATCACATGGAATCCTGGACAAGGTTTATGTGTTGATAATGATGTGGAGACCACACAACCTGGTATCGATGATGTTGTAGGGTCTACTGATGAAAACTTTGAGGATCACATGGATGAACCAACTGGAACTCAAACTCGTAAGAGAGCCACACAGACTTCAAAGATGCAAGCTCGAGGAAAGAAAGATAAGAAATTGAGTACAAGAGAGGAGCTCGGATCACAAATTAACAGGCTGCTTACGTTGTTGAGAGTAGGAGTACTACCAGTGCTGCATCCAATGCACCTAGTTTAGTCGGCCCTTATGAGGACCTCATTGAGATATTGGATTCCATACCTGAGATTGTGGAAGACGAAGACTTGTACTTTTTTTCAATTTCTCATTTAAAGGAAAAGATAGACAATAGGCAAGTTTTCATGAGCTTAAAGGATAATGCAAAGAAAGTAAAGTATCTCAAATATGAGATGAGAAAAGAATCAAGTCTTCGTAGATAGGAGGATGGTAGCATCTTATTGTTTTCATGTTTGAAACTTAGTCATTCTACTTTATTTCCATCTATGGATCTTTATTTGCAGCATTTGTGAACCTAATTTCAATTAATGTTTGATATTAGAATTGTTTTTATTTGGTATTCTCTTAATGTGATAGTTTGCATATATGCGATGGTTAATATATTGTTTATCTTTATATTTTGTTACTTGAAACAATTATGGATGATTTATGTGATGGTTAATACATTGTTTCTTTTTATAATTTGTTACTTGAAGCAGTTATGGATGATTCACATACAAGGACAAATCATGAGCAAGAGGAAAATGAATTATGTGATCTTATCTCAGTCACTGAAGCTGCAATTCTTTATCAAGCAACTAACCTTTGCAAGCAACCTTGCATGACCTCAACATATACAGGTTATATATGGTTAAAAGAATTGATTGGCGAAGATGCTAATCCGATAAGGTGTTACAATATGTTTAGAATGAATAAGATTGTATTTGACAATTTAACACGTGATTTAGTAACACGTTATGGCCTTCAAGGATCTAGGAATACTGATGTTAGAGAAATGGTTGGTATGTTTCTTCATATTCTAGGACATGGTATAGGTAATAGATTAGCACAAGAGCGTTTTCAACGCTCCGGGGAAACCATAAGTAGGCACTTCAACTTAGTTTTAGATAAAGTATGTGATATGGAAAAAAATTTGATCCAACCAACTGATCCACAATATAGAAAAGTTCCAGAGAAGATCAAGAAGGATCGGCGATTTTATCCATATTTTAAGGATTGCATTGGAGCTATTGACGGCACACATATTCCAGCGGTTGTACCTAAGTATGATCAAATTCGTTTTATTGGTCGAAAAGGAACAACAACTCAAAATGTGTTAGCCATATGTAATTTTAATATGGAATTTGTTTATGTTTGGGCCGGTTGGGAGGGACAAGCTCATGATACTCGTATCTTTTATGAAGCTATTGGAAGACGCGACGCAAATTTTCCCCATCCTCCTCCAGTATGTTAGTCAATGGTTTAGATACATTCATATATCTAATTGGCATATGTTGACTAAATTTACAATATATATATCTGTAGGTAAATATTACTTAGTAGATGCTGGATATCCAAATCCTACTGGTTATTTGGGGCCATATAAAGAAGTTAGATATCATTTGCCAGAGTTTCAAGGAGGTCCTGCACCTACGGGATATCAAGAAGTGTTCAACCGTGCTCATTCCTCGCTACGCTCGACAATTGAGCGGGCCTTTGGTGTATTAAAACAGAAGTGGAGGATTTTAACTCATATGCCAAGTTATCCATATGAAAAGCAAGTGCAAATTGTGGTAGCGGCAATGACTTTGCCCAATTATATCCGGAGAAATAACGTGACTGATACGGATTTTGAACAAGCAGAATTGGATCCCGATTATGGATATTCAGTTGACCATGATGATGCAAATGAAGGGGTGGGTGCTTCAAATTCGTATGCATCTCCGGACATGGCACTTTTACGTGATGAAATAGCCATAAGTTTACAAAGTCGTTGAAGTTTGTAATACTAAGTATAATGTATTTCTTTTTTCTAGATATATATGATCATATTCATTATCATGAAATGACTCTTTCTAGTTAAATTTGTATGAGAGGAACTTGATTTTATTTCTCTTAATTAGGACCTCCCTTTTTATATGTGGTGCTTACTCAAAAAAATTAGCATCTATAATCGATCAAAAAAATTAGCATCTATAATCGATCACTTCACCATCCACCGAATAAGTTCAACTTTTTTTTTTTTTTTTTTTATATATCATTTTAATCTTTTGACAATCAATAGCCCAACTTTTTATCAATACACTAGAATAATCATTAATTAACGAAGATGATTAATACTATATAAAAAAAATATTCAAAGTTAAAAACAAACCTAAAAGAACCTTAGGCTAAAAGTTAACCTTTGCATTTAATCTATAATCAAATTCTTTTAATATAATTTTTAATAAGTTTACTAATATATATTTTTTATATTACTCTCAACATGAAAATGTAAAATGTTATATACCCATTGTTTCTTTTTTGCAATTTTAGAAAAACAAAAACTAAAACACTTAATTTTAAATGGTTGGCTTTTCAAATGCAAGTTACTACAAAACAGTTTTGCATTTCCCCAAAGACTTTTCGCTTTTAGTTTACCAAACAATCTAAAGATTTCGTAAAACCCCTTTCTCTCAAAGGTATTTGCGTTCTCGCGCGGCATTTCCAGAAAAGTTTCAACCAAACGGGCCCATTATCATATGACCATTTTTGAAATAATTTTAAAAGATGGATTATTATATATACCATGCCTGCACCAAAGAAAAAGCAAAAACAAAAAAACACGTAACCCTCTTTGCTTGTACTCTTTATTCTTCTTTTTCTTTCTTTTTCGAATGAATCTGCTTTAGTATCCTTACTTAAATATTGTGCATGGAGTTAAATAATATATATAACAAGAAACCAATGTACAATAAGATTAATTACAGGATTAATTTAAAACCTTCGAAAATGTTCCCAAAGCAAATACCAATATGGAATTGAAGGCACTTCTTAATAAAATGGATCATTTCAATTTACAAACCATCTTTCTCGTCATTATCACTAGGGGAGTGTAGTTCTGAAATTGGTCCAGCTTCCATATGGTATCTACCCTTTAGAACCGATTCCCAAATTTTGAAATATAGAACTATCATACATACTTTGAAACTCGAAACCTAATCTGTTACAAATTTCAAGGCCAATTATAAAGTCTATCTAGGTTTCCCATGCATCATTAATTAAAGATTGCAGTAAACACCTCTAATAATCACTATTTGTTATTATAATTAACTAACTATAACTCATATTTAGACACACAAAAATATGAAACATTAATAAAGTAAAAGTTCTAATCATACACATGTTGGAAATGGAAACTCATACTCGAGTAGTGGTTTTAGATTACATAGGAATTTCACAAAATTGCTCGAAGACTTGGAACAAGAAAAACACAAAAACTTATTGTGGATTTTAGATTCTACAACCGACTTATTTATATAAACAAGTTCCCCAATTTTTTGAACTCGGAAGTTACCTTGCGTACCCTAAAACCAGACCAATTCCAACAGGTTCGGTTTTTGCTCCAATTCCCAGTCATATCCTCAAACCATGCTCACCCCTAATTTTCATGATTAAAAAAGGAAAAAAAAAAAAAACTTCTCCAATTATCATCTTGCAATTCCCTAGTTCACCATTGTACCTAACTTAATTAGGTCTGATTAAAGACAAGTTAATTCGGTTTCGATTGTGTGTAAATTACCTATGCAATAGTTAGTCTTGCTTATATTTAGATAAACATATACATATGCCTATGAACTATGTTAAATGTTACACTGATGAGAATGTAGAGGATAATTAATAAATTAGTTTTAAATCTATCGTTTGGATGCCAATTTAATCTTAAACTTTTAAGTTTACTAATATAGTCCTCAACCTTCGATTTTTAGTGCCAATTTGCCAAAAGGACTATCTTCGAATCTTGCTCAAATATTGAGAATTATGTTAGCAAAGTGACTAAATTGATACTTTCCTATGAATGTAATATAGAAGATGGATGGCTGAAATGCCTCAAAAATGGACTCGAGAAACACAAAAAACAATTGTGGTGCATTTGCAAAACAAAAATTACCTACACCTTCAGAGATAATATAATAAAAATTAGAAATTCTTACAAGAACGGAATCAGAAACTTCGTGGTTTTCTTTTACAAGTTACTAATGTAATGACAAAGCTTTACACACAATTACTTGCACATTTCCAAAAATTACAATCATCCTTTGGAAGTTACCATTCCTATTACCAAACGTGACCAAAAAAATAAAATCCAGCAAGCACTTACTGACAAAAAAATAAAATAGCTGATAATAAAATCCAGAGAGCACTTAATGACAAAAAATAAAATAAAATCCACACAACCTCTCTCTCCATCCCAGCTGTCCATTACCAATACACTTGAGATTGTAAATGACTTTGTCAAAGACTCACCCAACTTTTTGCCCCTTTTATTCCTCCATTATCTTATACATCCTTCCAAATTATAATTTATATATTTTCTTTCGCCCTCATATACGAACAACACAAAAAATACGCTGGCAATGATGTACGCGTATAAATGAAAGAGACATACGAATAATTAAGAAAAACCACCATATGAAAAAAATACTTTGATAAAACTAAATAATAGAAATATAAGATGAAAAATACACAAAAAAAAAATTATGAGAAAATTACTTTGCAGCTTTTCTTGAAAGGTTGTTGTAAGATAGATTAGATTCGAAATGGGGGAATATAAGGTAGATTATCCATTCATGCATTTACTAATGACTATGATATTTGTAAAATAAGTAACTAAGGTTATTTAAAAAAGAGAGGAAATTAATTAAAATGCCATAAAAGTATCAGATTCTCCTTGCTTTAAATAATAGTATAGCTAGTATAGATATATATGGTATAAAAAATATATATCACACCAAATCACATATTATTAAATGACACCATAATTAATAATGACAAATAATAAAAAATAAATACAAAAAGTACACATCTACCTCATCATCATCACCTTCCTCTCTCTCTCTCTCTCTCTCTCTCTACCAAACCCAGCCCTAACCAACAGCAAATGCACCCCCCGCACATTTTAGCAAACACCCCCTTCACTTTCCGATTTAATTAAATTAAATTAAATTAAAATCAAAATTAAAATCAAAATGTTATATATAAATAAACTTTATATTAACGCCCGCCCCTCCCCGTTTACTTTCACTCAATCTCATAATAATTTTTTTTATTTTTCCTCCGTTTTATTAACTCCCTTTTTTGGGGCCCTTTTCCTCTAAAGACCACATCCCCCCACCCATCGGCGATCCACCGGCATCTCCCGGTCCGCGCCGCCGATCGCCGGAGCTGCTCCGCCGCGCCGCCCCCGAAGCTCGCCGCCCTCCCCCGCCGGGCACGGTGAGTCCTCCATTCGCGGCCCCCGTCTCTGTGCTGCGGCTGCCTTGAAAAGCGGTTCCTTCAGTGTGTTTTGTGTGCGCGTGGGCGTGCCTGCGTGCTTTTGGTGGTGCGTAACCCCACCGAGATTCGCGAGCTCAACTCGACCTCGATTCGCTCGAGCTCCGGATCGCAGCGCCGCATCCGACGCCCCCCGAGCTCGAGGCTCAGCTGGAGTCACTGTGAGTTTTGATTATCTGCCTAATCCCTCCCGTAATCTTCCCGGTTAATCGCTCGCCGATTCGCGGTTGGGCTGGATACGGGGGAATTCGCCGTTGTCCGGCTTCCGTCCGATGATTCTGTGCCGGGATCTTGGTGATTTGGCGCCCTAGTTGATTTTGAACTGCGAAATGATGCTTTTTGCTGTTGATTACAGTCGTTCGGGTCGATTTCCCCGTGAAATGCTCGGTTCCGCTAGGGTTTTGTGTTGCTTCGTCCTTCGCTCGGTGCTAGTGGAGTATCGGTGTAATTGAGGTCAAGTATAAGTCGTGGACATTCGGGCTTTCGGCGTTTTGACTTTCGAGGTAGGGTAGAGAAGTACTAGGCGAGTCTTTCTAGGGTTTTGAGCTGGTGCTGGTCACTGCTCTGTACGGTTTTAATGTTTTCCGGTTCTGTCTCTGTGACTTCAGGTTTTACGTCAACGCCCGCTGACTCGTCCTTGGTCTTTTGCGACGTTGAGATTATCTGGATGCGATGCATGATTAGTCGGTTTGATTGCATGGGGAAATGATAAAGCAACTCAATTAGAGTTTTGTAGCCGTATTTATTGCGCAGCATCCTGTGCTGGAACAGTTGGCTCGAGTTGACATTATCGTCTGCATTTGGAGATTGATTAGATAAGAACCGTGACAAATGATTCTCATGAAAAATATAAATACCAGTCTTACTTTTCGGATCTTCGTTTATGTTTGTCCTGTAGGAAATCGAATTCTCTCTCATAAAGCAGCATATTATGCTGAGAACCAACATAGCACAGTTGAATTTCCTAAAGTTCTTACTGGGCTTGCTAGTCATGTTCTTGGTTAATGTCACTTGATTTATCTGTTTAATTTTTTCTTTTTTTCTCAAGGAAGGATCATTTGATATGGTGACTTATTGTTGACACCTGAAATTTTGCAGATAAGTCAAGCTTCCATATTTGTAAAACCAAGAAAAATAATAATAAATCTATAAACGAGAGAGTCCAATTTGGACATTTATGCAAGGATCTAAACCCATAGTCTTACTCGCTCACTTTGGCCCGGTCTGCCAACCCAGACCACTAGCCAAGCCCATCAGGATTTGGCCGGCCCATCCGCCTAGCCCATGAAGCCCAAATTAAGAGTAGGATTCAGCAACTTCTGCACAGGCCCAGACTTACAAGTTTAAGTAGGAGCCCATAAGGCCCAGGAGAGTTTGGCCCATAAAGCGCGCACGTGCAGGGACTGAGAAGAGCGAAGGAATTCTGGCGAGGGACACGTAACAAAGGACCATATCGCACCAGATACTATCTGGCAGATAGCACTTCACAAACTGACAGAATTTCCTTCTCTCTAGTTACAATTCCAGGGAATTCGTAGTCCATTCTTCTTCTCCGGGCATCGCTCGCAGTCGCCACGGTTGATTGTCGCTTCAATCCATCTCGACCGCCGAAGAGGTGGCTAAGAATCACCTATATGAAATTTGATAAAATAATTACATATTAAACTGCATATTCATCTAAAAACTTAAGTTTTTGAATAGCTAACGGTGATCTCACAAAATTTCGAAATTAATTGTGGTGTGTTTCTTTCAAGTGTTTTTTTTTTTTTTTTATCTTTTCTTTTCTTTTATGTTCATAGGATTGAGTTTAGATACATTTGAATCCTTTCTGCTGTCCTACTTGATTTCGCCAAGGATAATGTTCTGTGTACGGAAGTTGAACAGGAATGAAAGAGAGAACGATGGAGGCTCGAAGAATTAAGAGTTTTGTGATTCCGCGATTGAGTAATACTTTATGCATGTTTGCAAAACAAAAGAAAAGAAGTGGAACGGTAGCAGATTCATGACGAAGAAGAAGAAGAACTCGTGCTTTGTGGAATGACGGCGTCGGACTAAGAAAGAAACAAAAGGAAATAAAAATATAAAAAGTAAAATTAATATATTAAATATAATAAATAGAAAACGAAAAATAAAATGTGGAATAAAAATGATTGGAAAGTGTGAGTCCTAGCTAGACAGTTGCAGCCTGGAAATAGTTTTAATGGAATTTCATTTGATTCGAATTCATCTAGTTTAAGAGTCATTGTCTTTGGATTTCGAATTAATTTGATTTTATAGCTTTTATTCTCTTTTAGATGAAATGGATAAACAGACAAAATAAAAATAATAAAGAAAAGGGTAAAAAAATCTCATTTGCGTTTATATTAGAATTAATTTTAGGGGTCATTTTGTCAATTTCCATCTTTGATATTGTTAGTGTAATTCTCTTTAGTCAAAATTAGACTTTGATTTTGATTTTGAAAATTAGCTCAGGGTGGTCATGCCTGGCTCAAGAATAAGGCAATAAATATACTTTACTCGACTCGTATCAGGTTATTTTCCCGCACTCTACTTTTCTTTGTCATTTCTTTTACCGCATTTGAGGAACGTGAGATATTAGCTTATGGGGATCAAGTCTAGGGACTTAGTAACAAGACCATATAATTTTTTTTTTTCAACTCATATTGAATTAATATCACGAAAAACCCAAAATCGATATATTTGTCACTAATTTATCTAAAACTAAATTTTTGAAAAATAGCCTAATTAAATAAATGCACGAGGCAAATACATGGCTAATATTTTCGTTGTTTGGAGCTAGAAGTACGTTAAAGAGTGGCCCACCCTTTTGGCCATGATGTTTATGGACTCGATAAGTAAGATTAAAAACCGCGAATTAGACTCCTCCTCCTAACTTATTTGTCCATCAATCAAGAAAAGCACCGTAAATCCCTAATGAGACTGGGTGGGAAGATGACATTCATCAGGCCGATTCCCATCACCACCAGAAAATTAAAAATACCCCAGGCGACGGAAATGCCCGTCGCTAAAGCGTAAAATCTTGTTCCCTTCTCTCGCTAGGGACGGGAAGGGACTAAATGGAACTGCTCCGGAGCATGAGCATGCTTTTTTGTGTCATTTAAATAGTAATAAGTATCTTATAGTTACCGTATCCATCGAAATAGTGCAAGATTGATGATCTATTATTCACTCTCAAAACGTTTAAACTGCGCCAAGAATTCACGTTTTAGAATGAATAACGAGAAAATTTTTGAAATAGTTTGGCTATAGAGAAATGACCCATCCACTTATTTTGATGTGCATGTGTCTACACAACGAGTGAAGATTTTTTTGTTGTTCGTGAGATCTTGTCTTGAATGGCCCCAGAAACATGGGATATGCATGGTGCAACGTTGTACCGTGCAATTTTTTCTTGAAAGTTAATTTCTTCACTTAGAAATAACAAAACGTCGTAAAAATAAAAAAGAAGTCAAATTGCTTCACCTTTTATGCTTAGAAAAGACGGAACTTCGTGTGTTGCACGAAAAAATGTGGTACTGTATACATAATCGTAAATTTTTTTTCTCTGTTTTTACTCTATTAGGCAATATGAACAGAACGACTAAGCCCAATGAAAAGTAAATGCGTCATTGAATTGCCTGTGAATGATTGATTGCGGGTAACGATAGATGATGTGCGGCAAGTACTAAATTTGCTCTGGCATGCAACGAAGTAATATTCTAATGAGTTGAACTTATCTTCAACGGGTCAACTACTTGCGCATAATTTAACCCGACACGAAGTTAAGACTGATTGAACAAGAAGAAATGAATGACTGGCTATTTTGTTCCTTCAATTGCGTTCAAATGATTTACAACATCTCAAGCTTTGTTCCTTTGACCACGGCAATGTAAGTTAGTTGCGCCTTTGTTGGCATGCCGGGATTTGCGTTCAGGTACTTACCTGGTTTTCAGTCCAATTTGTACTAAGATCACGCATGAAATCCCAAATTATCACTACCTTAAGTACTAGTTTTAGAGGCCTAATTCACGTTCGTCGGGTTAAGTCAGGTCTTTGTAAAAAGTATTAGAGCCGGTAATCACGCCAAAACTGTGGGATTTCGTCCTACCTTGTCAATGTGGTTACGAGCTCTGTGACAGGGTTGCCACTGATGAGGACTAGAGGTTTAACTCCACCTATCATAAGTATTATAGCCTGAAAAAACTCGGTTTTATCTAGCGGCAAATGGGGACCTCGTTTACGGTATCGTAATGCGTGTAGATGCCAATAAGGTTGAAAGAGATGGTCTCAAGAAGTTTGAGGAATGCGCGCGTCCATGTCCTAAGGATTGTCCCCCCGAGGTCGGGCTTGAGATTGGTGCTCAACCTTGGGATCTGGGTTAGGCGTGGGTATATTGGATCGTCTAAATTGGGAATCACCTAGACCGGACCGGACCGGATTAGATTTGACCGACCAGTTTGATTTTATGGAACCGGTGATTTTTTATCCAGTTCTCAATTCCAAGGGAGACTGGACTAGATTGGACCGACCAGTTTGATTTTATAGAATTTGTGATTTTTTATCTGATTCTCAATTCCAAGGGGACCAGACCGGATCAACTCTTTTTTTTTTTTTTTTTTTTTAAATTTCTTAAATATAGCAATAAATCCTAGAAAAAAACTATTTTATTTCTGAACACACACACACACACACACACACACACACACACACACACACATATATATATATATATATATATATATAATAAATTAAATTTAAACTAAAATCTCCATGGAACAAAAATGTGCCTCGATTGAATGCCTTTCTCATTGCAATTGAGGTAGCAACCTCACATGTGGCTAAGAGACCACCAAAACCTTTTTTGTTTCTTGCTACTTGAAGAGGAAACTTCCTTATTAGTTTCTTATTCCACCCAATGTGGGACTAAGGGCGTACATGACAAATAATCTATTTTTCTATTTCTTTGTTTTTCTATTTCTCGAAACAGGTTTGGAACAAAAATCCATTTGATAATGCAATTTTATTTTTCTATTTTTAGAACAGATATTTATTCTAAAAATAGATTTGGAGCGAAACTCAAAAGTTAAAATGTTTAGCTTTTCTTTTTATGTAACAAAATTGAGAAATAAAAACTATTCTCACCATTCACTCTTGTCACCGCTCGCTGTCACCCACTGCCTGCCAAATGCTGATTGCTAGTTGCCCGCTGCTAGATGCCAAACACCCGCCACTCGCAGCCGAATGCCAGATACAGGATGTCAACCGCTTCCCCCCGGACGCTCGTCGCCCACCACCCACCGCCGGACGCTCGTCGCCCACCACCCACCGCCGATCGCTAGAAGCCGACCGTTAGCCACCGACGCCACCCGCTACCGGATGTTGAACGTTGGCTGCCCCCTTAGATGCCAGCCACTCCCCCGGACGCAAGCCACTAATCGCCGCCACCGGACGTTGGCCGTTGCCCCCTAAAAATGGAATTTTTATTCTATTATTAAACAAATTTCTATTCTAATTTTGAGTCATTTTCAAATGCATTTTTTTGCTCAAAAACTCATACAAGGAATAAAATTTGATTTCTCTTCTAGAAATTTTGTCATGCACGCTCTAAAGCTCCAAGAACCTCTCGCCCCCCCCGCCCCCTCACTTGCAAGAGACAAGGCACTGCAAGCCTCCAAGAGTTCCACATTGAGCAAATATTCACAGAGCATAAAAGAGATTATCTATAGAATCCAAGTCAAGTATGACTTTTAGTCATATCGGTCACAGCCTTTTTGGTTAAAATTGAGCGTGAAATATATGAATTGTGATTAATGCTCACACAAATGGGGTTTGACTTTTTTGCACATGAGGACATATGCATTTGGTTCTATTGGACTGCTTGGGAACTAGATCGATCAATTCAGAGCATGGCCACTCTTTAGTGGGAAAAAAAATGGCCAATTCTGTCGGACGTCAACCTAGACTAGAACCAATGGTCCGGTTCCCAAAGTTCCCAATTTTGGGAACCGGTCCTCATAATGCGGTTCCTGGTTCTACTTTGGAATTAGACCAAATCGGGAACCAATCATCCCTAATCTAGGTTGCACTCGGGATTTATTGTTGAAAGTGGATTTCACTATTTTCTTGTAACAAACGGATTTCCATATTATTTGCAAAATACAACCAAAGAAACTTTGAAAATAAGTTAATTTTCTACATATCGATGGTGCCAACGACAGTATATTTTTCTCTGGTTTCTACATGCTTCGGCATAAACAAACCAAATATTAGGCAACGGCTAATGCAAAATACAGATGCCTATGATTGTATGGGAGCAACAATCTGCACAAGACAAGGGTTAATTCTACCTCTATCTCCTTCTCAGTAAGGGAGACTATATAGAATTCTAGACAACCTTAATTTCTCTGAATGCATTAGACAATAGAAAGTACATTCCTTATTAGTGACCAAAGGAAAATTTTCACCAAACGTGAATTCAAAGTGAGAACAGCACTAATATCACAAACAAAAAGGTCCCATACAAAGCAAACGTTGGGCGAACGAAAGGGGTCGAACGAGCAACCAAAGCCTTCAATTTCGACCCCTCAATCTGTATCATTTTATAGACTTTTTTTTTTTTGCTGCTGTCACAACTTATTACTGGATACATTTTCCTAGAATGGATGGAATGACCTCAAACCATCTATAAATTCTTCATCTTATCCTCCCACAGAGCGACTTTGGGTGAAGGGGACCATATGTTGCTATATGACCCCCTGCATTGCAATTTTTGGACTAACTGTTGAAGTCTTCCATGCAAATAACAGATCTATAGGCTGAATTTCCAGTCAATCAATCAATTGTCAATTTGGGCCTGAAGTTTTTCCTTATGTCCAGGCAGCTAAATATTCATATGTATTGCACTTTCAAATGTTACTTTCCACAATATGCGTGAATCTATCGTTTTTGTACATTAATTAGATTACCAAAATATGTATAAGAATTAGAGATTTTCTAGCATTAGAGATTTTAAAGTCATTAAAAAATTAAATTTCTAGGAAAAATTCACATGTGATAGTGCCACTTCATTCAACCCCCGCGAACTTTATCCACTTATGTGTTTATATGTATGTATGTATGTATGGGCTACCATTTTTTTAGATTTTGATGGTTACACAGCAGAAAAAGAAAATAGAGACTTTTAGTTAGTGATGAAACATATTTAGAGAGGTATTTTTAAAATATACATTTTGTCTATTTACTTCATCTTAGATCTTGATGGAACTAGCAACAGTCAAGTTTTTGTCTGCAGTTTCTCTTCATTTCGGCGGTATGGATAGAACAAGCAACAAGAAAATGTTAGGTAGCAATATTTGGCTATCACACAATATGAACGCCTTCTTGAACAAAAACTATCACCTTTATTCTACCTCTATTCTCGCTCTCTATAAATGTGACCGTTCCAAACACTAAATAATCTTAAATGTGACAGTTCCAAACACTAAATAGTCTTAATTTCTCCGAACGCATTACACGGCATAATTTACATTCCTCATCAATGACGTAGGGAAATATCCACAGATCATGAATTCAAAGTCAAAAGAGCACTAAGGTCGCAAACAAAGAATTCCAACAGAGAGCAACCATCGGGCGAACGAGAGGGACCATATGAGCAACCTAAGTCTTCACTTCCGCTCTTAATTATTACCATCTCACAAACTTTTTCGCTGCCTTCTCCACGTTTGACCCAAGTCTTCTATGCAATTGCAGATCTATTGGCTGAGTTGTCATTATGTTCCCCGGCAGCAATACGTTACGGCACTGCACGAAGTAATGCGCATGCACCTAAATATTCATAGGTAATGCGCATAGTCTGTGTGTTTCAACACTCTAAAAGTCATTGATTTGATGCATCCTAGCACGAGATGAGGCGTGTTCATATCCCTAGGCACCAAGCATCAACTATAAAATTGGCTTCACTCTATCATACTCTACTCAACTAAATTAATAACTTGGAATGGTTCTCAAGATAGTGGTTGGTTATAGCTTGAAGTTAATGTCAAATGACTTGAAATGCGACGCATAATTGAATTGTAAGAAAATTTGGGTTTTACTAGGAAAGTCCGAATGGAACTCTTGCCAACATCTTGGGTGATGCAGAAAAAGGAAATTTGATTTTCCGTAAGGCTTCCTTTCTTTATTAAAGTTGAAGTCCATGTTGACGTCAGAGAATGGCTCATAATATTTTTGAATAAAAATATTCTGCTGTCGAGTTTGATCTTTGATGCATGGTTGCTGTGCTTAATATTCGCATAATATATTGCGAAAGTTCCAAGAAGAGAATTGAGAAGTTGTTGTGATTGATTCTTATAAGTTCAGGTGCCATCTAAAATTCGGAAAAGCGTAAGAGTTGAGTATACATGTGATTACAGTCTCCTCTTTGCTAGTTATAGTAGAATTATCTCATCAATCTCTCGTCATGGAGTACATACACCCTCAAATCACCTAAATTTATTATGTTTACATTTTATTTATATAATTTATTTCTTGCTCAATTCATTTTCTTTGTTTGTGGTTCCGCGTTAGTTGTATAAAGATTTATGTTCCTTTCTATGCAGTTATGACCTTCAATATTAGTATACTTCAGTATTAAGTAGTAGTGACCACAATCTCAGTAATATTCGACATTCCTTTCCACCACCTGTTTCGGTTTCAAGATTAGGAGCCACTCTTTTCAATAAAACCGGATTCAAAAACAAAAATTAAACCATAGGTGACTGGGAAACTGCTTGGGTACAGCCTAACCCCAAGGCTCATTTATGAATTTCTCGTCAAAACCTTTGCAATGGCAAAACTTACATGCTTTAAAAGAGGAAAATGAGTAGTTTTGGCCCGCTGCTAGATTGAATGATCTGGCTAAAACTCAGGCCGAGCTGTGTGGAACTTTAGTGCCTTGCTCTCCACCAGATAGAGTGGTCTTCTTAGGCTCTAAATCTCGTGATTTCACTCAAGCTGATGCTGGGACCTTAACTAGGGAGAAGAAGGCGCTATTGACGTGCAACACAAGTAGGCGCGAGTCACTTTTCGCTTTTCCTTTTTCCTTTCTTTCTCCTTTGTCCTTTTTTTCTTTTCTTCTTTTTTCTTTCTTTTCTTCTTTTTCCTCCTCTCTCTTGCGTGCTTTCCCTTTACGTCCAGTTTCTCCTTCTGTTGTCTAGCCAAACTCTCATTTTTTCTTTTGTTGTCACCATGTTTGACTTTTTGACCAATCCAATGGTAAAAAACGCTCAATTATTAGACAATCTCCTTCATTCCACACAACGCAAATCACGTTCCTTTATTGATAAACGTGTTTTGATATGTGTTGGTTCTCTTCTTTGATATTAGCGTAGATAATTTTTACATTATGTTATATGGGGTTGTTATTCATTGAATTTGAGAAATGCCAAGTAAAAGTATTTGTCAATTCGGACACAAAAGATGTTGCCTTAAAGATTAAGCTTGAAATTTTGATGAGACAAATGGGTAATCGAAATTTTTGGATATTCATATGATAGAAAATTATGTAAAACTATTCAAAAACACTTTGAACCATCTTAATCTCCCCGAAGACATTACACAACGTAAATCACATTCCTCGTCGTTGACCCAAGGATGCACACATTCATATCACAAGGTACCAAAGCACCACCTAAAAAATGTGCTTCACTCCCACATGCTCGTCATGTTTTTATTTTTGTGATATTTACTTGTAGTATTATACAATGAGCCTCATTGACAGTGATAAGTAATTATCGTATAATCACTCATTTTAGTAATAACATTTTTCATGTAATATAATTTAAATTTGGAAAAAGAGATATGAGAATAAAATAGCATTTAACTTGTCCTGGATCTTTGATATATACAAGGTAGAACACTTCCAAATGTTAATTACCATAACATGCGTGAATTTATTTATTTATTATACATCAATTAAATTACCAAGTATAAGAATTAGAGATTTTCTAGCATTAGAGATTTTAAAGTCCATAAAAATTGAATCTATGGGCAAAATTCACATGTGAGAGTGCCACAAAGACCCCAGTCTCCACGGATGAACCTCCATTATTTTCGTCCACTTTCTCCTTTTGTGACTAGTCATACTTTCTCATTTTTTCTTATATTCTCACCATGTTTGACTTTTTGACCAATCCAACGGTCAAATATGACCATTTCGTACGCTTTTTTTGCTGCTTTCTCCACGGTTCACCCAAGTCTTCCATGCAGCTACACGCTAAGTATTGGACATACGACACACGTCAACATGTCATGTCACACCCCAAACCCTAGGCACACGCACATCCCTTGACAGTCAACTAAAAATACGACATCTCAAGACGCGTCGCCGACCCTTTCTTTTTATCTTTCAGTTAAGTACAAGCGGAAGTGAATTAGATAAACACCCAAACAACTATCAGAGATAGGGATAGTAAAAACAGGACAACAAATTTTAACAACATTCGCTTTATAAACAAACCAAGTTAACCTAGGAGTTTATATACATGGGCCTGTCTCCAAAAAGAAAGTCATGGGCAACCTATGCCCCGGATCCCTCCGACTCGAACTCTGGATCCTCCACGCTACGGTCCTGAAAACTGTTAACTCACGACGGGGTAAGATAAAATTTCAGCGAGTCAAAATCCTAAACCCCGGTTATGAAGCAAATTCGTCTCGAAGGCGGTCCTAAACACGCACCATACAAAACTTACCTCGCTTCAGCATTTCCCTGCAAATTAGTGCATCACATATACATTATTAACGCAACAAGCGTAATCAATAAAGACAAGGGCCAATGAAAGGCCTTGCAAAAATATCTCAAATACTCAAGTGTTTGCCCCAAAGTCTTCAGCCAATTTAGTCAAGGGGGTCCTCCAATGAGGAATTAGCTTCAATTTCTCAAAATTAAACCATTTTGGTGAAGAAAAATGTGCCCATCTTCAACCATCCGAATTTCACTCATTTTCTTTTTGTCCAAAATTGCTTTTTCCGCAAAATTCTGGGCTCGACGAAATTTCTCCGAAAGATGAGATGACATCTTAAAAATGAATTATGACACGCTCGAACATCCGATTCCCGAAACCGAATTCAATTTCGTGGTTAAAATGGACTGAACGCGATTTTAGTACAACCTAACCTATCATGTACCTTTCAGGGATTTTAGCGCCCATGGTCAATAATTTTCGATCCACGTTTATGCATCTCCGACTTGTAAACGACTTTCAATTGTCGTAAAAATCGCAAGATTTCAATTATGTGTCCTGAGTATAAAATCGGTTAAAAATTGGGTTAGTACCATTCGATGTGAATTTCGCAATCATGCAGAATCTCCCGCAATTCAATTACGTGATTCCGTTGAATCGACCTATATCCAATCTCAACTCGATTATAACGGTGTCGTATTGACCCTTGCCAATTATTATGGTCGAGCAGATGATTTCCGATCAAATTCTCAAGTCTATCGCGTTTATATCCCTTAACGGCTTCACCTAATAGGTTAGTTAACTCGTGAGGGGTCAGCTGCCCATTTCATATTATCGAGATGGGGTCGAATTTCAGGATGTCACGCGTCATTTCTAAAAAATAAAGAATTTTGAGACGTTGGAACATGTTATATATTAAATGTATATTTATATATATATGAAATTAAATTAATTTGATTCAAATTCACAAATAAATAATAATAATAATAATAATAATAATAATAATAATAATAATAATAATAATAATAATAATAATAATAATAATAATAATAATAATAAAAGAGTTAAAATGAATTTACACTAAAATCATGAGTCATGGCAAGTGAGAGTCAAAAGAGGAGAGAACATTGGATTTTTATTCTTTCCCCTTCTATTATTTTTAATATTTTTTATTTTTTATATATTTATATTTTGACCCATTATTTGTTGAAAATTTTTAAAATTGACTTTGTGCACATCAGAGAAATTCTGGACTCAAATGTTGAAGCATGTACCTGTTGATCACGTGTCGAAAAGTATCAGAAAGTGTCGGATACATGTCGAAGTGTCGGACATGATATGAAAATTCCTGGAGAGTGTTAGTATTTCCTAGACTACACATATCAAAGATCCAGGGCAAGTTAAATGCTATTTTATTCTCATATCTCTTTTTCCAATTTAAATTATATTACATGAAAAATCTTATTACTAAAATGAGAATAAAGTCCTGCATCAAGGTTTATTACCACAATATGCGTGAATCTATTTTTTTTTGTACATCAATTAAATTACCAAGTATTAGAATTAAAGATTTTCTAGCATTAGAGATTTTAAAGTCCATAAAAATTTAATCTATGGGCAAAATTCACATGTGAGAGTACCATGGAAGACCCAAGTCTCCACCGATGAACCTCAATTATTTACGTCCGCTTTCTCCTTTTGTGATTAGTCATACTTTCTCATTTTATTTTATTTTTGTTCTCACCATGTTTGACTTTTTGACCAATCCAATGGTCAAATATTACCATTTCATACACTTTTTTGCTGCTTTCTCCACGGTTGACCCAAGTCTTCCATGCAGCTACACCTACGTGTATCAAAGATTCATGGCAGGTTAAATGTTATTTCATTATCGTATCTCTTTTTCTAAATTTAAATTATATTACATGAAGAATCTTATTACTAAAATGAGAATAAAGTCTAGGTCTATTACCACAATATGCGTGAATCTATCTTTTGTTTGGTACATCAATTAAATTACCATGTATAAGAATTAGAGATTTTCTACCATTAGAGATTTTAAAGTCTATGGGCAAAAATTCACATGTGAGAGTGCCACGGAAGACCAAAGTCTCCACGGATGAACCTCCAATTATTTACGTCCGCTTTCTCCTTTTGTGACTAGTCATATTTTCTCATATTTTCTTTTGTTCTCACCATATTTGACTTTTTGACTAATCCAATGGTTTCATATACTTTTTTGCTTCTTTCTCCACGGTTGACCCAAGTCTTCCATGCAGCTACAAGCTAAGTAGCATGGACACCAATAGAGGACACACATCATGACACGATACGACACGCCAACACATTATTTCTTAACAAATAAAGAATTCTGATATGTTGGGACACGTTATATAGTAAATGTATATTTTTATATATACATGATAAATTATCATTTTTAAATTAATTTGATTCAAATTCATAAATAAATAATAAAAGAGCTTAGAATAAATTTACACTAATAATCATGAGCCACAATAAGTGAGAGTCAAAAGAGAAGAGAAGACTGGATTTTTACTATTTCCCTTTTTATTATTTTTATTATTTATTATTTTTATATTTAAATTTTGATCCCTCATTTATTGAAAATTTTTAAAATTGATTACGTGCATGTTGGAATGTGTGTCGAAATTCTGGATTCACATGTTGGAGCATGTCGAGAGAGTTTTCTAACATCTATTGATCACATGTTTGAGAGTGTCGACACGACACGGCGCTTCGGAGAATGACGATGCTTCCTAAGCTACACGTATTAAAGATCCACAACAAGTTGAATGCTATTTTATTCTCATATCTCTTTTTTCAAATTTAAATTATAATAAGTGAAAAATCTTATTACTAAAATGAGAATAAAGTCCTACATGACGGTTTATTACCACAATATGTGTGAATCTTTTTTCTTTTTTTTTTTGTACATCAAATAAATTACCAAGTATGAAAATTTGAGATTTTCTAGCATTAGAGATTTTAAAGTTTATAAAAATTGAATCTGTGGGCAAAATGGAAGACCCAAGTCTCCATGGATGAACCTCAAGTATTTACGTCCGCTTTCTCCCTTTGTTGACCTGTCATACTTTCTCATTTTTTCTTTTGTTCTCACCATGTTTCACTTTTGACCAATCCAGTGGTCAAATATTACCATTTCATACACCTTTTTTGCTGCTTTCTACACGGTTGACCCAAGTCCTCCCTGCAGCTATACGTTAAGGCACTGCACAAAGTAATGCGCACGCACTTAGATATTCATAGGTAACTCGACTGCACATAGTCTGTGTGTTTCGTCACTCTAAAGGTCATTAGATGAGGCGGGTTCATATCCCTAGGCACCAAGCACCACCTATAAAATCCGCTTCACTCCCTCATACTCTGCTCATCAAAAACTAAGTTGTCTCTGTTTGAAACAAAATGGCTTCCTTGCCGTGCTTCTACATGTCCATACACTTTCTTTTTTTGTACTTGTCATCTCAACCAATTGGCGCACACAATCTCTCTCGTTCCGCGAAACCTCTATGTCTCAAGGGCGAAATGTTTGCCCTGCTTCAATTTAAAGAGAGATACAAAATCGCTAATGTTTCATCGGATCGTCTTGCTCGTCCCAAGACTTTATCCTGGCAAAACAGTCAGGATTGCTGCTCTTGGGATGGGATTGAGTGCGACGAGAACACAGGCCATGTTATTGTTCTCGACCTAGGAAGTAGTTTTCTCTATGGTTCTATCGACAACAACAGTACCCTCTTCCAGCTTACTCATCTTAAAAAGCTCAATCTCGGCGACAATGACTTCAACTACTCTCAGATACCATCCCAAGTTGGAGATCTGTCGAGATTGACTCATCTTAATCTCTCTTTCTCTGCTTTTTCCGGGCGAGTCCCATCAGAAATCTTCAAGTTGACGAGGTTGGTGTACCTCAACTTGTGTCGCAATTGGGATTCACATCATAATAGACATTCATTGCAGATGAAAGCGCCGGGCCTGAGAAGCCTAGCTCAAAATCTGACCAACCTAGAAGAACTTTTCCTAGGTGCCGTCAAAATGTCATCCCAAGTGCCCCCTACTCTGGCGAATCTGTCTTCACTGAGAAGGCTGGACATGGATGAGTGCCATCTACACGGGGTATTTCCGTCTGCCATTTTTCATTTACCGAAGCTGCGATATCTTGGGGTGGGTGACAATAAGGCTCTCACGGGACGATTGCCTCACTTTAACTCGAGTAGTCCTCTTGAAGAGCTGCGGCTGATTGGAACGAGCTTTTCTGGAGAGCTACCCCCATCAATCAGTAATCTCCGCTCCTTAAAGATATTGAATCTTAATTCCTACACGTGCAATTTGACAGGGTCCCTACCCATGTCAATCGGAAATCTTCCTTCGTTGAGTTCTCTCGATATAGCTGGTTGCAAGTTCTCCGGATCCATCCCAGCTTCATTTGCTAATCTTAGCAACCTGGAAAACCTACTTGTCGGATTGATCCCATTTACTGCCCAATCCATTTCCTCTTTGTCTTGGGTTTGGAAAATGAAAAAGCTCACTACTTTGAGCCTCCTTTACATCAATTTATATGGCGAGATTCCACCTTCAATTGGAAACTGGTCTCAGATCGTTGATTTAAGCTTTGTTGGCAACCATTTAAGTGGTACCATCCCACCTCAGCTCATGAACCTCACTCGGCTGACTAGTTTGCTCCTCCAAACCAATCAACTATCGGGTTCTATACCATCTTGGCTTGTGAACATGACTCAACTAGTCGAGCTTGACCTCGAGGATAATAAATTCCATGGCGACATACCTTCATCAATCTATCAACTCCAAAATCTCCACGTCCTTGTCCTTGCGAAAAACAACTTCAGTGGTACTGTTGAGCTAGACAACTTTCTCAAGCTCAAACATTTGAAAGTGCTCCAACTATCATCTAACAGGTTATCTTGCCACGCAAGTAGCACGAATGCTATTCTTCCTCAACTTCGGGCTCTAGGACTGGCATCATGCAATTTGAGCGAGTTTCCGGCATTCTTACAAAACCAAGAGGGTATGAATTGGTTGGACCTATCGGATAACAACATTGGGGGTGAAGTGCCCTTTTGGGTGTGGAATGGCAGTTTTAAGAGCATGGAGTACCTTAATCTCTCTCATAACTTTTTAACTGGTCTTGATCGATATTTTTCAATCAATCCTTTATATTTGTACACGATAGACCTATCTCATAACATGTTGAAAGGACCACCCCCTGAAGCACCGCCATCCATAATGTACTACATAGTATCCAACAATAGCCTGACGGGAGCATTGCCACCATGGATCTGCAATTTAAGTTCAGCAATCGCACTAGATTTGTCTTCTAACAATTTGACTGGTGTGCTTCCAGTTTGTTTGGGCAATATCAGCGAATCTCTCATGATATTGAACCTAAGAGATAACAATTTCCACGGAAGCATTCCCAAGCTATTGGTGAGGGGGATGCAACTGACGATGATTGATTTGAGTGACAACCAACTGCAAGGCAAGTTACCGAGGTCCTTGGCCAATTGCAAAATGCTTGAGTACATCAACTTTGCAAACAATCTTGTCGTGGACACCTTCCCATCATGGTTGGAATCTCTACCAGAGCTTCATATCCTTATTTTGCGATCCAATAAATTCCACGGTGTCATGGAGAGGCCTAAATCTAGTTCCATATTCCTTAAGCTGAGGATACTTGACCTCTCTAATAATGCATTTGCCGGTAAGTTGCCTATGGAATTCTTTCAGTCTTTAAATGACATGAAATTCGAGACAAGAAACTATACGTACATGCAAAGACGCCTGCTGCCATCAGACTTCCATCCATTCAGCGACTATGGCAATTACGATTTCTCCATGACAGTGATTTACAAAGGGCTTAAATGTTATTACCCAAAGATACCAAAAGTCTTCACAATCATCGACCTCTCCAACAACTTGTTCAAAGGAGAGATCCCTAGTGTCATCGGTGATCTCAGAGGATTGCAAGGACTGAACCTTTCCAATAATTTCCTCACTGGTCACATCCCATCATCATTAGGAAATCTCACAGCACTTGAGTCATTAGACCTTTCTCTAAACAAACTATCGGGATGGATTCCCCAGAAGCTAACAGATCTTGGGTTCCTTTCTTTCTTGAACGTGTCTTACAACAATCTGGCAGGGTATGTGCCGAGAGGGAAACAGTTCGATACATTTTCAAACAATTCTTTTGAAGGGAACTCAAGACTCTGTGGGCAATTCATATCCAGGAAATGTCAAGATTCGGGGAATAAGTCAGGACAACCTTCAACCCACCAAGCAAAAGACTTGGGATCGCCAATTGAACTCAATTGGAGAATAGTTCTCCTGGGGTATGGGAGCGGCATAGTAATTGGGGTGGTCATCGGAAATGCATTCATCTCTTGGAAACATGCTTGGTTTAAAGGACATGACAGGAGAAGTCAGCGGCCTAGTTGGAGGCAGCCTAGGAGGGGGAGGAACTTCTAGTCAAGTAAGTTTTTCAATTTTTGTGGATATTAGAACTTACCTAAAAAAAGGAGCGAGGTATTTCCTTCTATTTCTTAAATGTACTTGTTTCTTCATAGTATCTTTTCAGTTAATTATGTCAAACTTTCACTTTCTTCAATTAATCTCTCATCACATCTGTTTACCCCCTCTCTATAATAAACTTGCACTTTTTTTTTTTTTTTGTAAAACCATTGTTAGCGTGTAAACCAAGCTCAGATGCACCTTTTTCTATCAATTTCAAGCAAAAGTACTTCTATCTAACAATCAAATCTTAATTACCACGTGGATTGTTCTTTATCCAAGGTTCACATCACGGGGTAAAATCCGTTTATAAATTTTAGTAAAATGATCAATAGCAAGGGTACAGTGTCCTAATGAGTTTATGCAAATCTAGGCTTCTCATCCACACTTCGATCATTTTTTTTTTTTTTTATCACCACACAATTGTACCGACTTCGTTGTGTTGACATTTGAAACAACATCTGCATTTGGATGTTGATTGGACGAGAACTATAATAAATTATTCTCTTTATATATATCACTTTTGCTTTTCGGATCTTCTTTTATGTTTGTGCGGTGGGAAAAGGAATTATTTCTCATAGAGCAGCATATTATGCAGAGAACCGGCACAGTTGAAATTCTAAAAGTTCTTACTATGTCTGCTTGCTAGTCATGTGCTCCAGAATTTACACAAGTAATATCATTTAATTTTTTTGTGAAATCTTCTTCTTCCTTTTCTTCAAGGAAGAATCATTTGACATGGTTACAGCTAATTTAATCACTTGGAATGGTTATTAAGATAGTAAATGGTTGATTATGGCTCGCACTTAATGTCAATTGATTTGAAATCTGACACGTAATTTAATTGTAAGGAAATGTGGACAATAAGTCCAAATTGAACTCTTGCCAACGAGATCGTGGGTGATGCTAAAAAGGAAATTTGATTTCTCCTAAGGCTTCCTTTCCTCATTGAAGTCGAAGTACATGTTGAAGTTGGAGAAGAGCTCCTAGTTTTTTTGCATCAAAATATTCCTCCGTTGAGTTTCATATCTGGTGCACAGTGGGTGAGATTAATATGTTTGAAACTTGCAAAGGACACAGATAGAATTAAGAACCTACCAAAAAGAGTATGAGAAAACTCATTTGTTGCGATTAATTCTTGGAAGTTCGGGTGTTATCTAAGATTTGGAAACACTTGAGAGTATAGTGTTTGAGCGATTGCGATCTCCTTTTTGCTAATTATAGTAATTATCTTATTGATCTCTCCTAATAGAGTATGCGCACCCCCGGACCAAATAAATCTGCTATGTTTAGATTTTATTTTCAATCTTGCTCGAATCGTCTCATTTGTTTGCAGTCCCACATTCGTCGTACATGATTATGTTCCTTTCTTCGCCGATGTGCCCTTAAAATATCAGTGTACTTCATTATTGAGTAGTACTCGGTGATGTTGGATATTCCTTTCCGCCACATGTTTTGGTTTCAAGATAAAGAAGCGACTTTTTCACATATCCCTGATTCAGAAACAAAACTTTAACCATAGGTGCCTGGGTAACTGCTTGAGTACAGCATAACTAGAAGGTTCATTGCTGAATTTCTTGTCAAAACCTTTACAATGGCAAAAAGTCGTATGTTTTCGAAGAGGAAAATGAGTGGTTTTGGCCCGTTGCCAGATTGAATGATCTGAGTAAAAGTCAGGTTGAGTCATGTGGAATTTTTAATGCCTTGCTCTCAACCAGATATAGTGATCTTCTTAGGCTCTAAATCTGGTGATTCTACTCAGGCAGATGCTTGGAGCTTAAGTAGGGAGAAGAAGGCTAAGGTGACTTGGCATAGCTAATTTTTTTAAAGCCAAATGTGCCATGATTTTGCTTTATATCTTGGGTTGCCATCAGCAGACTTATGATAGTTTGTTATAAATTATGCGCGATAAGAGAATATATTGTTCTTTTTTTCAATAATGTTTTATAATTGTTATAAATTCGTCACTTGAGAACTTAGCCTAGTCGTCAATTGAACAATAATGGGATATGCGAATTCATCTATTTGGTTTTTTTTCTTTTCTGTGTGTGTGACGTGTTATACGATGAGCAGCATTTAAAGTGATAAGTAATTATCGGTTAATAAAACCTCAATGTATGATTTTATTCTCGTTTTAGTAATAAGTATTCTTTTCATGTGATATAACTTAAGAAATCTGACAACAGAATAGTATTCAACCTGCCATGGATCTTTGATCCTTCATCTAATTAGAATCTATATATACATCAATAATTATTTTTTTGTTTATCAACAAATCTAAATCGCCACATGAATTCTCTTTATCCTGGGTTCACTTCACAAGCTGAAGCCCGTTTACAGATTCTGGGATAAGTACACTAATTGTGCCATAAGTTGTGTACGGTGCTCACTTTGGTGCCAAAAGTTTCCGCCGGATCACTTAAGTGCCAAATCGGAGAAAAAGCGATCACTTTGGTGCCACTAGCGAGAAATTCCGGCCAAAATGATTACGTAGCTTTATATTTAAAAAAAAAAAAATCGATTAACCCTTTAAACGACGTCATTTTCTGTCCTACTTAAGAAAACAACGTCGTTTTGCTGTCCTATGTGGATGGCTTAGGAAAAAAGACGCCGTATAGCTCATTTGTGATTGAAATTAGGGTTTTTTTTTGTTCATCCTCACCGACCTAGCTTGCTTGGCCACCGTCGCTTGGCCACCATCGCTCGGCCACCCTGCTCGGCCACCGTCGCTCGGCCACCGTGCTCGGCCACCATCGCTCGGCCAAGAAGTGATAGGAAAATAGGAGGCGAGGGCGGAGGAGGAGGAGGAGGAAGAAGGTGTGGTACCCCTCGCCATGGCCCCCAATCTGCTAGGGTCGCCACAGCTCGCTCACCTATCACTTTTCCTAATTCCACTCTGATACCATTTCAATTGTAGTGGGTCCACACAACCTGGGGGTTAACATCTTTTAGATCGGTTTTAGCACAGTTCAAATTTAACGAAAGCATACTTATCATCTCCCAATCCTGTACACAACTAAATAATATGATGCAATACACACCAACTACAACTTTTCATATATATAAAAAAGCTAAAGCCAAATCACTTTTATTTACATACTAAGACGGATTTCACAAGTCGGTATAACAAAAGGGCCAAGACTATAACTAAGCTCGGCAATACTCAAAAAGAAACCCGACTATACATCAGACGTGAACATCTATCCATCAGCTAGTGTCGACCATCCCAAAAAGTGTCAACCTCCACCAGTCACACTCTCCTATCATACCCATCCCGGTGCATCGGCCGGTGGTGGCGGCAACATCCCCATGATCCTCCCATCTCAACGAACATGAACATATAAGAACTCCTGGACTATGGGGACATCAGGTAAGCCCACATTGTACATAACCAAAACACGGACGTGAATAAACACCAAACCATGAACACCAACGCAAGGGTGCTTCGAGCACTCGACCTCGACATCAGACGGTAATCCATAAAAAGTACCATGCGTGACAGGTGCTAAAGGCATCTTTCAATTTGAAATGTTAGTCCCCAAAGAGGTGAGTACAACCACTCAGCAATAAAGATCCATCAAATTACACAATGTAACAAGCAAGACAATCAAGATATCACGAGTAAAGCACATATCATCCACGCTATCTAGCATACATCACCATGCGGATGTGCATATATCACCATGCAGTCATGCATATCCCACCATGCCATCGTGCATATACCACCATGCAATTATACTTGTATTTCCATGAGGTTCATTCCATACCATATGTACATACATACTCATGATTCATATCATCCATGCTATCATGTATACATCCCCATGAGATCCATTCATGCTTTCATGATCACATTCTCATTGTCAAATAGCATCAATTTACTTTCATAAGCATATCATGCATCATGCCATATGCACACACCCATGCACATGATTCAATTTCAATTTTTATCTTTCATAAGGATCTCATCAGTTTTTCTTTCCAGGGACCAATGTTTGCATCCCACAATTTATCGCTCGCACCCAATTTGGCATAGCAAGGAACCTCCGGCACAAACCTCCGGGCATCCAGCACAAACCTTCGACCATCTCGCACCCCAACTAGCATCACGAGGAATCCCCCTGGCACAAACCTCCAGGGCTTCCGGAATTATGTACCGCCATACCACTAGGCATTCCTCATGGAATTACGTACCGTATACCACCGGGCATCTTGAAACTCCCGAGGACCCTCCGGCACAAACCTCTGGGCATCCCGACACTCCCGAGGCATCGTCGGCTCACACCTCCGACGGTCTCGTTATTATCACAATTTATGATGACATATATGTCTCATTTTCAACATGGCATTTGATGCAACAATATCAAAGGTCTCAACCAGCTTTTTGATGTCATATGATATGCCAAACGTCACCATATATACAGCACACATAACACCCACGATATCACATTTCATAAAGCAATTCATTGGTTTTTGAAAATAGAATCAATTTTCGGGTAAAACAGAATGCACCTCTTTAGTAAAAATTCTTGGAAAATTAGTAAACAATCTCAATAAATTCTGAAAATCTAACATGATGTAAACAAGATTCATAGGAAGATATTTTATGAAGAACACCACATCAAGAAAGTTCCACATCAATCACATAGATCCACACATCACAGCAAAAGAAATTCCAACACCACTTTTGCACAGTTTCTAAAATAATTTCTATTAAACCCTTAAATGAATTCCGAAAATTATGATATTTTAATATGTCTTAGCTGAGATCTATTGGTAAAAGTCTCATGAAGAAATTGAAGTCAAATTCCTTCTGAATTAAAAGATATAATTTTTTCAATTCTCACTAACTCTCGGTTCACCGTCCAGATTCATCCTTTTCAAAGAAAATCGTTTTCCCCAATCAATACTTGTCCTTTTATTCTCAAATTTTAGTATGTTACTCTTCAAGATGTTTTATACAACTCTTATCAAGAGCACGAGATCAAATTCGGACTGGATAATTTCACAAAATTCACGGAATCACAACAGATCAACATAACAGTTTCCAGATCTAGCTTCTTCAAAGAAAAATGGTTTCACCGACCTATACTTGTTTGTTTCCTCTCAAATTTTGATATGTTATTTTTCAATAAGTCCTCTACAAATTTCATCAAGAAGTCAAAGTTAGATTCCAACTAGAAAATCGCATGCAACTCACGAAATCATCAAAGGTCGGACTGTTTTTCCAGAAAACATAATACTAGGCTAGAACACAACTCCAATAACTTCCAAATTTCTCACCTCATCCACATCCGAAATTCACCATTCATCACACACAAACACAGCAAGCAAAGGGTAGATCAATGGACTCTACTTGCCTCTAATCCAAGCAAAACACAGCAAGCAAACGGCGGGGCAAGGCGGCTCGATGGCAGCGACTCGGCGCATGCACGGCAGCGAACGGCCTCCCTCTTCCTTTCTCTCTTCCTCTCTTCCTCTCTTTCTCTCCTTCTCTCGCACGATAGCTCTCTCTCTCCCTCTCGGTATTCCTCACTCACTCTGCTCACCCTTCCTCTCTTTTCTTCCCTTTTGCAATGATTTGCAATCATTAGATTGCATGCAAATGCCACTTGGCCAATCCCCTTAGCCACTTGGCATTTTTCCCATGCAAGATGATGGGCTAGATGGGCCGGCCTCTCCCTCCTTTGGTCGACAGCAGCCCCTTTCCTTTTGGGCTTCGCGGGCCAGGCCCTAATGGCCGAACGGTGGGGCTCTTGAGGGCTGGTCTTGGGCTAAAATTTCAGCCCACTCCTTCCTTTAATAAGCTATTCTAATTCCCCACTTATATAAATACCTAATTGAAATTTATAAAATCATAAAACTTGCAACATAAATTAATAAAATCCAACCTATAAATTACATGGCCAAGAATAGAATTTTCTTTCCTATCAAATAATTATCCATTAAAATACTTGGCCTTAATCTTATTGCAAATCATGAATCAAATGGCTACAATATAAATTGATGGTACTTCCATCACCTATCCATGGTTCATAGCACATCTAGGGATTGTCATGAAATTCTAGGATGCCACAGAAGGGGGGTTGAAGGTGCAGAGAGAGAGAGAAGACGAGGAGTGCGAGGGAAACAATGACGGCGTAGATGGAGATGGTGGATTGGGTTCTGTTCAGAGAGTAGCTGGTGCTGGTGTTGTTCTTCAGGGAAGAAGACACCGCTGCCATGGCTTCTCTCTCTCTCTCTCTCTCTGCTGGTGTTGTTCTTCGGGGAAGAAGACGATACCGCCATGGCTTCTCTCTCTCTCTCTGTGCTAGTGTTGTTCTTCAGGGAAGAAGATGACACCGCCATGGCTTCTCTCTCTCTCTCTGCTGGTGTTGTTCTTCAGGGGAGAAGACGATGCCACCATGGCTTCTCTCTCTCTCTACTGGTGTTGTTCTTCGGGGAAGAAGACAATGCCACCATGGCCTCCCTCTCTCTCTCTCTCTCTCTCTCTCTCTCTCTCTCTCTCGATTTGGGGATTTAGGGTTTCAACTTGGGGTTTAAGATGCCAAACGACGTCATTTGGTGGTTTACACGCTAACTGGACTCTCTGGCGAGCCACATCAGTATAAGAAATTAATAAATAAAAAAAGGCCACATCGGATTTCCGGCTGATCAAATCGGCGTTGGCACCAAAGTGAGCATTTTTCAAATTTTTTGGCACTTAAGTGATCCGACGGAAACTTTTGGCACCAAAGTGAGCGCCGTATACAACTTATAGCACCATTAGTGTACTTATCCCACAGATTCTAGTAAAGCAAATAATAAAATGGGAACAATGTCCTCATAACTTTATGCAATTCTAGGCTCTCATCCACACCTCAATCATTTGCTTTCCTTGTTTGTCACGTCGCAAATTGTACAGACAATGGTTGCATTGTCATTTGAAACGAAATTCGCATTTGGAGGTTGACTGAACAAGAACTGTGATAAATGACTCTTGTGAAAATTTACATAACGGTTTTGCTTTTCAGATCTTCTTTTTCGTGTGTGTGCGGTAGGAAATAGGATTCTCTCTCTTAGAGCAGTATATTATATAGCGAATCAAAGTGGCACAGTTCAATTTCCTGTAGTTGTTTTAAGCTCTCTCGGCCCCATTGGTAACAGCAGAACATGTACACCACAGAGCACCTCACAGACTGACCTCACCAGAAGTTCCTTCTCTCTAGAATCAAATTCCAGAGAATTCGTAGGTGATTCTCCTTCTCCGATCGTCACTCACCGCCGTTGATCGTTGCTTCAAGCCAGCCCCTGTTCTCAGTCATTGTCGCTGATTTCTGAAGAGATCGAGCCACATTCGCCATTTACTCTTTCTCTGATTCCACTCTTTGAGTTGCTCCGGTGACTGCCTTGCTCAGATCCAATCCATATGTTTAATCAAATCATTTCTGCTTTGGTTTTAGCAAAACTCAGGCTGAGTATCTTAGCTCAGTTTGTTTCACAAAAACTGAATGATTTAGAAAACCTTTATTCAAATGATAAGTTGTATCATTTAAAAAAAAAAAATGTATGAATGAATGAAAAATATTATCATCCTCCGCAATAAATTGTTGTAGCATTTTTCATAGCAAAATGTTTTTCAAATTGTTCATTTCCCGTGAAACGAAAGGTGTAGATCTTATGTAACTGAGCTTTTGCTATCAATTTGAACTCATTGTGTTGCTTTGGTGATGATGTGGAGACGAATTGTTGACATAATACTGTGCGTAGATCATTAGATTAAAATGTCAGCTATGTGTTCAATGAATTTTTTAGGTAATCTGTGTACGAATTTGAGTAAAATTCTTGCACATTAGCGTTTGGTTGATCATTAGGTGTTCAGACTAAGACGTAATATGTTCGATCCTTTCAATTGCAACTTTGAATAGATCTGCCGTGACCTCCTATCTTGCCTGCTCATTGTCGTAGTTGACTATGTGAATTCATCCGTTTAGTTTTTTTATATTATTAGTATTTTGCAATAATTACTTGCAGTATTATACAACGAGCCTCTTTGATAGTGATAAGTAATAATCGTATAACAAAACCTTGATGTAGGATTGTATTCTCATTTTACTAGTAAGAATTTTCATGTGATATAACTTAAATTCATAAAAAGAAATGTGAGAATAAAATAGCATTTGACCTGCCTCAGATCATACATATATATAGAGAGAGAGAGAGAGAGATATGTATGTATATATATATGGTCGAGCACTTTCAAATGTTAATTTCCTGTGTGAATCTATCATTTTTTGTACATTAGTTAGATAAGCAAAATATGTATAAGAATTAGAGATTTTCTAGCATTAGAGATTTTAAAGTCATTAAAAAATTAAATTTCTAGGCAAAATTCACATGCGATGGTGCCACGTCATTTAACCCGCGCGAACTCTACCCACTTACGTGTTTATATGTATGTGTGTACGTATGGGCTGCCATTTTTCAGATTTTCATGGTTACATAGCAGAAAAAGAAAATAGAGACTTTTATCTAGTGATGAAACTTATTTAGATAGGTATTTTTGAAATATACATTTCGATTTTGTCTGTTTACTTTGTCTTAGATTTTGATGGAACCAGCAACAGTCTAGTTTTTGTCTGCAGTTTCTATTCATTTTGGCGGCATGGATAGAACAAGCAACGAGAAAATATTAGGCAACAATATTCGATTATTGCACAATACAAACACCTTCTTCAACATAGACAATCACATTTATTCTACCTCTATTCTCGCTCTCAATAAATATGACTGTTCCAAACTCTAGATAGTCTTAATTTCTCCGAACCCATTACATGCTGTAAATTACATTTCTCATTAATGACCCAATAAAATGTCTACAGATCATGAATACAAAGTCAAGATAACATTAACGTCGCGAACAAAGCAGTCTTAACACAGAGCAATCGTGGGGCGAACGAGGGGGGGCATATGAGCGACCTAAGTCTTCAATTTTGAACCTCAATTATTACCATTTCATATACTTTTTTGCTGCTTTCTCCATGGTTGACCCAAGTCTTCCATGCAAATGTAGATTTATTAGCTGAATTGCCATTATGTCCCCGGTAGCAATACGTTACGGCACTGCTCAAAGTAATGCGCTTGCACCTAAATATTCATAGATACTGCAAATAGTCCGCGTGTTTCATCACTCTAAAATTCATTGATTCGATGCATCTTAGCATGAGATGATGCGTGTTCATATCCCTAGGCACCAAGCACCACCTATAAAATCTGCTTTACTCTCTCATACTCTGCTCATCACAAACTAAGTTGTCTCTATTTTGAATAAAATGGCTTCCTTGTCATGCTTCTACATATCCATACATTTGCTTCTCTCATATTTGTCGTCTCAGCCGATTGGCATGCACAATCTTTCTCGTTCTATGAAACCTATGTGTCTCGAGGACGGAATGTCTACCCTACTGCAATTTAAAAAGAGATACGAAATTGCCAATGCATCAGTTGATCCTCTTGCTCATCCCAAGACTCTATCCTGAAAAAACAATCAGGATTGCTGCTCCTGGGATGGGATAGAGTGCGATGAGAACACGGCCATGTAGTTGTTCATGACCTGAGAAGTAGTTTTCTCTATGGTTCTATCGAAAACAATAATACCCTCTTCTGGCTTGCTCATCTTGAAAAGCTCAATCTCAGCAACAATCACTTCAACTACTCTCAAATGCCATCCCGAGTTGGAGATCTCACAAGATTGATTCATCTCGATCTCTCTGCTTCTGTTTTTTCCTGTTGATTCCCACAAAAAATCTTCAAGTTGACGAGGTTGGTGTACCTCAACCTGTGTTGCAATCTGATCAAAATGCTTCTACACTTTTGTTGGAAATGAAATTCCCGAGCCTGAGAAGCCTAGCTCAAAATCTAACAAGCCTGGAAGCACTTCGCTTAGGTGTCGTCAACATGTTGTCTGAAGTGCCCAATAATCTAGCGAATCTGTTTTCCCTAAGAAGGCTGAACATGGATGTGTGCAACTTGCATGCTGTATTTCCGTCTGCCATTTTCAATTTACTGAAGCAGCGACATCTCGGGGTGGCTGACAATGAAGCTCTCACAGGACAATTGCCTGACTTTAATTTGAGCAGTCCTCTTGAAGAGCTGCGACTGCTTGGCACGACCTTTTCTAGAGAGCTACCCGCTTCAATTGGCAATACCCGCTCGTTGCAAATATTGAATCTTAAATCCCAAACATGCAATTTGATAGGGTTGCTCCCCACGTCAATCGGAAAACTTCCTTCGTTGAGTTATCTCAATATAGCCGGTTGCAAATTCTCAATATCCATCTCGACTTCATTTGCTAATTTTAGCAACCTTGAATACCTAGATGTTGCCATGAACCCATTCACCGCCTAGTCCATTTCCTCTTTTTCTTGGGTTTGGAAGAATAAGAAGCTCGCTACTTTGAGCCTTGAGATGATCAATTTATATGGCAAGATCCCACCTTCAATCGGAAACTTGTCTTAGCTTGTGGACTTAAGCTTCCTTGGCAACCCATTGAATGTTACCATCCCATCTCAACTCTTGAACCTTACTCAGCTAACTAGTTTGTCCCTCCGAACCAATCAACTATAAAGTTCTATACTGTCTTGCCTTGTGAACATGACACAATTAGTCGTGCTTGACCTTGCATGCAATAAATTCCACGGCGAGATACCTTCATCAATTCTCAACTGCAGAATCTCCAAATCCTCCACCTTTTTGAAAACAACTTCAATGGAACTATTGAATTAGACAACTTTCTCAAGCTCAAACAGTTGCACGTGCTGCAACTATCTTTTAATAGGCTATCATGCCGCACTAGTAGTGCGAATGTTGCTCTTCCTCAGCTTTGGGCCCTAAGATTGGCATCATGCAATTTGAGTGAGTTTCTGGCATTTTACAAAACCAAGGGAATATATATTGGTTGGACCTGTCGGATAACAACATTAGGGAGAAAGCACCTTTTTGGGTGTGGAATGGTAGTTTTAATAGCATGCAATACCTGAATCTCTCTCATGATTTCTTAACTATCCTTAATCAATATTACCCGATCAGTCTTTTATACATGTACACGATAGACCTATCTCATAACATGTTGAAAGAACCACCCCTGAAGCACTACCGTCCATAATCTCCTATATTGTATCCAATAACAGGTTGATAGGAGCATTGCCACCATGAATCTGCAATTTGAGTTCAGCAATCACGATGGACTTGTCTGCTAACGATTTGACTGGTGTGCTTCTAGTTTATTTGGGCAATATTAGCAAATCTCTCGTGGTATTAAACCTAAAAGGCAAGAACTTCCACGGAAGCATTCCCATGCTATTGGTGAGGGGGACGCAACCGACAATGATCGATTTGAGGGACAACCAGTTACAAGGCAATTTACTAAGTTCCTTGGCCAATTGCAAAATGCTCGTGTTCATCAACTTTGGAAAGGATCTTATTGTGGATACCTTCCCGTCTTGATTGGGATCTCTACTAGAGCTCCATATCCTTATCTTGTGACCCAATAAATTTCACGGTGTCATAGAGAGGTCTAAATCTAGTTCCACATTCCTTAAGCTGAGCATACTTGACCTCTCTAATAATGAATTCTTCGGTAAATTGCCAAGGGAATTCTTTCAGTCTTGGAATGTCATGAAATCTGAGAGGAGAGACATTAAGTACATTCAAAGAACCACATATGGCGATTATTATCATCCCAAAACCATAGGTGACGAAAGTTATATTTCCATTACCTTCATGGGTGGGAATGAACAGCTAGATTGGTACTTTTTCTCTACAATCGGCGGTCAAGGTCACCGTGTGACGATGAATCTGACCTGCAAAGGACTGGAAATGTATTACCAAAAGATCTCACCTGCCTTCACGGATGTCGACCTCTCCAGCAATTTGTTTGAAGGAGAGATACCAGGTGTCATAGGTGAACTCAAGGGACTATAGGGACTAAACCTTTCCAACAATTTCATCATAGGTCGCATCGGATTGTCATTAGGAAATCTCGCAACACTTGAATCATTGGACCTTTCTCTGAACAAACTCCCTGGACAAATCCCTTAGAAGCTAACAGAACTCGAGTTCCTTTCTTTGTTGAATGCGTCTTCCAACAACTTGGCCAGATCTGTGCCGAAGGGAAACAGTTCGATACTTTTTTCAAACAATTCTTTTGAAGGGAACTTGGGACCTTGTGGAGAATTCATATCCCGGAAATGTCAAGATTTAGGGATGCGTCAAGACAACCTTCAACCCACCAAGAAGAAGAGTTGGGATCGCCAATTGAACTGGATTGGAAAATTGTTCTGATGGGTTATGGGAGCGGCTTTGTGATAGGAGTGATCATTGGAAATGCAATCATCTCCTAGAAACATGTTTGGTTTGAAAAAAATGCCAGGAGGAGACAACTGCCTGGTCCGTGGTAGCCTAGGAGTCTTGGGAATTCCTCGTCAGGCAAGTTTTTCATTTCTGCAGATATTAGAACTTCGCTAAAAGATAAGTTAGGTATTTCCTTCTTTTCTTAAATGTACTTGTTCCTTCATAATATCTTTATAGTTAACACATCTGTCAAACCTTCACTTTCTTCAGATCAATCACATCTGTTTACCACCTTTCTAACGAATATTTAAGTTCTCTGTTTTTTTTATAAAGCCATTGCTAACTTGTAAAACAAGCTCATGCGCACCTTTTTTTTTTTTTTAATCAATGTTCAAGCAAAAGTAGTCCTATTGAACACTCAAATCTAAATCGCCACAGGGATTCATCTTCGTCCAGGGTTCACATCACGTGCTGAAACCCGATTGAAAATTCCAGTGAAACGATCAATAACAAGATTACGGCGTTCTCATAACTTAGTGCAATTGAGCAGTGTCTAATCCAAGTGTCATTTGAGACTTAATTCGCATGTGGAGGTTGATTGGACCAGAACTGCACCAAACGATTTCCATGAAAAAACATTCTGCCACTATAGTCTCTGCCTCTCTCCTCCTCCTAGTTTTGGTGGTGATTTCCCATCTCTATCGTCATCTGCCGCCCCGCATAGCTTCGAGCTCCAAGCCTGCGATGCCATGATCACTTGGGATCGAGAGTTGTTTGAGGAAGTCGACGAGAAGCTCCCGGTTGAGCACAATTCCCTCCCCACCGCTCGCGTTAACAGAGCAGAAGCAGAGTCTGCGAGAACCCAACAAACCCTCGCAACCACAATCACAAGAGCTGCCATGGCTGATTTCTCCTACCTTTCCGACACCGACGACGCCGTGGTAAGGTGACTCGGCAGCGGAAGACCTCATTTCCCAGACCAAGGACCTCTTCATCCTCGAGCCAAATCGCCGCCATCAACTGCTCCTCGGAGGACGCAATTTTGCCCCTGCCAAGCGGAATCCGGACGAGAAATCGCGTTGGAAGTCCACCACGAAGTACGATCCAGACTCTTGGCCGATGCATTATACCGATTCGTGGAGGAGGACGAGGTACTGTCGGATTTGAGGGCTGTCTCCGCTGAAGAGAAGAAGAAAAGTTGCTGAAAAAGGCAATGAAGGAGCGGAGAAGATCGCGAGGAAGGCGAAGCAAATGGAGAGGTAGGCTGTAATTTGCTTTTACTCGAACCCTTTCGTTCGTTCGTGCTTCGGAACATGGTTTGTTGCTTTCTTGGCAGATGTGCCCTTAAATATCAGTATACTTCATTACAGATTAGTAATGATTACGATCTCGGCCTTATGTTTTGGTTTCAATGTAAGGAGCAACTTTTTCACACAACCATGACTCGAAACAAAAATCAAACCATAGGTGCCGGCAAACTGCTTGGATACGGCCTAACTAGGTCGATTTCAAATTTCTCGTCGAAATCTTTAAATGCCATTACTTCTGTGTTTTGAAAGAGGAAATGAGCGTGTACTGGCATTAAGAGGAAATGAGTAGTTTGGCAAAACCACTGCTAGATTAAATGATCTGGTTGAAATTCAGGTTGAGCTGTGTAGAACTTTAATGCCTCTCTCAAGTCTCCACTAGATAGAGTGGCCTACTTAGGCTCTAAATCAGGTGATTCACTCAGGCTGATGCTTGGAGCTTAACTAGGGAGAAAAAACTTGGCATAGGCCAATTTGGTTTAATCCATATGTGCCGAGATTCGGCTTTATATCTTGGCTTGCTATTTTTACCAAGTTGCAGCAGACTGGTGATGGATTGTGCAAATGGCGGAATGTGAATGGCATTTGTGTCCTCCGTGGATTGAAGCCGGAATCAAGGAGACATTTGTTCTTTGATTATCCTTTCTCCTCTGAAAAATGAAGTAGGCTTTTGCAGCTATGTGGTGTGGGAGGTTTTGTTGGGGATTTGGGAAGCTGAGTTTGTGTAGGTGTTGCAGACATCGAAGGGGAGATCTCTGGAAAGTCTGATTAAAGGTGGCACGGAATAGTGTCATTTATTGCTCGCGGAAGGGAAGAAATACTGTAGTTCACAATGGTAGAGTCCCGACTCCCATGTGCTAAGAACTTTTTCGAGAGTATGTTATTTGTGGTAAGGTTGCTGGTTTGCCGAAAGAGAAAGGGGCTGCTTTGGCAATCAGCATGGTACAGTGGCTTGTATTTACAGGGATTTTAATGGAGTACTCACCGACATGTTCACGAGCAGCGTTCCAGCCCATTCGGTGTTTCAGGCAGAAACCTATGCCCTTATTCTAGCTCTCCAGCACCTGATCAAGCAGGGCTTTCATCTTCATCGAGTACAGCTTGAATCAGACTGCTTATTTTTGGTGGAGGTTCTTCAGAATCAACAGCCGCAACCATGGAAGGAGCGGCACCTTTTTGCGGTTCTTCAAGAACTATTTTCACGATGCCCTAATGTTTCCGTCCAGTATGTTCGCCGAGAAGCTAACCTTGCCGCTGACTGGGCCGCCAAAGTCCACAGGTCTCTCGGCCCAGTCAGACACTGGCTTGTCTTCCCTCCTCCCCCTTTCCTTGATATTGTACTAAGTGACGCTGTTCTAGCAGGATGTACCTCTCTTATATTATAATATTAATCGGTAGTTTCGACCAAAAAAAAAAATACCAGAGATTGGCCAGGAGAACGACTAGTCTCTATTTTGTCTGTATCATCGTGTTATAATGCTTTTGTCGTATTAGTTTAGTAGCAGGGGAAGTGAAATTCTTGGGCTTGATGTTTTTGCTTGGCATCTTTAATTGAGATTAAGACCTTACACTGAAGTTGTAGTGGGGAGCGAATCTCCTGCGGTTTGATGTTTCCAGCAATAATGGTACATAGCCATCGAAAAGCAAAAGAAAAAAAATTAAAAGTAAAAACGGCACCATGTCTTAATTTCCAGAAATCATCAGGGATATTTTTGTCTGATGATTCATTGGCGATGTTGTTACCTCATTGTCGAGGTGGTTACCACGGTCGACGACCGTCCCGGAGCATGAGCATGCTTTTTTGTCATTTAAATAGTGATAAGAGCATTTTTCATTTCATAGTTATCGCGTCAAAATGAAATAGTGCAATTTTTTTTTTTATTAAAGGTACTTTTTCACTCAGACATAGCAAAACGTCATATAGCCAAGAAGGAAATCAAATTGCACTGTGTTTTTGTGTTTAGTTAAGATGAAAAGTTGTGTAATTGTACTTACCAAAAAGAAAAGTTGTGTAATTGTTTTTACCAAAAAAAAAAAAAAAAAAAAAAAAAGCTGTGTAACTGCTCCTTACCCAAAAAAAAAAAAAGTTGTGTAATTGCACGATAAAATGCCATACCAAATAGACAATCGCAAACATTATGCTTTATTTCTACTCAAATTGGCAATATGGATATAACGATCAAGCCCAAAGCAAAGTAGATTCCTTTATGAATTGCCTACGATGGATGATTGATGGGCCACAAAAATTTAAGAAAATTGTCCATTAAGTCATAAATATTTGGGTTAATACTCTGAAAAATCCTAAACTGGTACACTTGTGACAAATTTACCCCAAACTATTTTTTTGACCACCAAAAACCCCAAACTGGTATACCTTTGACAAATTTACCCCAAACTGGTACACTTGTGACAAATTTACCCTATGTTAGTTTTCGTTAAATTTTATTCTCAAATTATTAAGTTAAATGACACGTGACAGTTAACTGGTATACCAATTTAGGATTTTACGTTCCGTTGGTCAATATTTATAATTTTTGTGATTTTTTTGTGGTATTAATCCAATTTAGTATATGGTATATTTGTCACAAATTTACCATTTTAGGGGTTTTTGCAGTCAAATAAATTAGTTTGGGGTAAATTTGTCATAAATATACCAGGTTTATGGTTTTTTATAGTCGGTTGGGTAAATTTGTCACGGGTATACCAGGTTTGGGGTTTTTTATGGTCAAAAATAGTTTGGGGTAAATTTGTCACAAAGTGTACTGGGTTTGGGGTTTTTCAGCAGATAACCCTAAATATTTTGCACTCTTATCAATTCAATTTTAAATATGTTAATTTTACCAATTGAATCTTATACATTTTTTTTTATGTTTTGCCAATTAAGTGTATTAATTCAATTTTGACCAGAAATCGTTGATATGGACAATTATCCTATGTGATATGGAACATTTTAAATAATTTTTTAATATTTTTTTGAATTTTTTGTTAATTTTTCCTTTTATCTGTTTTTTTCTTTTCATTCTTCTCGTTTTCTTTTCTTTTTCTTCTTTCTTTTTGTCTTTTTTTCCCTCCATTGGCCACCACTAGACCTCCTCGATGGCCAACAGGGGTCGTCGACCTAAGGCGAGCTACCCTCCTTGACCCCTAACAAGGGTCGTAATTGCCTGGGTAGGCAAGGGCTTGAGGCTTGCAACCTCCATGGGCTATCAACAAGGCCCAGCAAAGGGGGAAAAAAGGGAGAGAAAACAATGAAAAGAAAAGAAAAGAAAAAAAAAAAATATATGTTATTAAAAATTATACACGCGGCGTCGATAATCTCACTCAAGTCGGTCAACACCCAATTTCTAATCAAATTTGATCAGATTGACTCATTTGGCAAAACATGAAAATTTTTTAGGATTCAGTTGAAAAAAAATTAAAAGGTTTAGAACTAAATTAGTAAAAATGTAATAGGTTTAAGATTTTTTAAATAACTCGCCTTCCTTTTTTTTCACTTCGGCAAATGGGGACCTTGTTTGCTGCATTGGAATGCCTAGGGATACCAAGAAGCTTAAAACAGAGGATCTCAAGAAGGTCAAGCGTGTGTGGGTCCATGTTACCCAGATTGTCCCCCATGGCCGAGCTTGGGACTGGTGCTCAAGCCTAGGTCTCCGAAGTCTCCGAAGCCCAAACTTGGGACTTCGGTTGCACTCGAGACTTCTTCTCGATCGTCTATATCGTAATTTTCCGGTAACATATATTAGCAAATGACTTTCCTATTGTTTAGCAAACACAGATCAAAGTGCCTTGAAAATAAGTTCCTTTGGAAAAATTTTAAGTAAAGTTCATTTTCTGTGAAACCAATAAAGCTTGAGGTTTGAAGAAACTCCCTTGATTGAATTTGGGAGTGAATGTAATAAATTTGATGTTCCCTTGTGAACCAATGAGCATTGTTTGCACAATGAATGAAGGATCTTGATGGTGCCAAAAACATAGTTTAGGTTTTCTCTATTTTTTATTTATTTCGGAGACAAACACAAAACAAACAAGTAATTGAAAAGTAGATGTATTTTTCTATGAGCAACCAAAGTCTTCATTTGTCCCCTCGATTCGTTCCGTTTTATAGACTTGTTTGCTGTTGTCACAACTTATAAAATGCATACTCTTTATCTAGAACGAAGGGGAAAATTTAATGCCCTTTTTGATTGCTTACATCTCAAACATCCATTTGGGTTGAAGGTCAATTGAGCCTAACTATGCTTTTAGATTGCGAGAATAATACGTATCTATAGTATTCTTACATCGAGAACTTAGCTTGCTCAGTCAAAAAACGTCCCTTCGTTACCGGCTCTCGCAATGACACACATTGAGAAAAGTATATTTTGCTTTTCTGTATTTATGTTCCAGATCTCGATGGTGCCAACAACAATATATTTTTTGTCTTTGGTTTCTATTCATTTTTGCATAAACAAAACGAGCACTAGGAAAATTTTAGCCTATAATGTGAGGCTATTGCGCCATCCAAACACCTGTGATTGTCTAGTACCAGCAATTTCCACAAGACAAGGGCCAATTTCACCTCTATTGTCCCTCTCAATAAGTTTGAACAGTCTTCATCTCTCCAAAGCATTACATCATGGAAATTACATCCCTCATCAGTGACCAAAGGAAATTTTCTCAGATCGCATTTAAAGTGAAAACATGCTAATATCACAAATAAACAGGTCCAACCCAGAGCAATTATTGGGCGAACGAGAGAGGCCAAATGAACCAAAGTCTTAAATATCGACCTCTAATTCATGCCATTTCATTGACTTGTCCGGTACCAGCAATTTCCATAAGACAAGGGCCAATTTCACCTCTATTGTCCCTCTCAATAAGTTTGAACAGTCTTCATCTCTCCAAAGCATTACATCATGGAAATTACATCCCTCATCAGTGACCAAAGGAAATTTTCTCAAATCGCATTCAAAGTGAAAACACCGCTAATATCACAAATAAACAGGTCCAACCCAGAGCAATTATTAGGCGAACGAGAGAGGCCAAATGAGCATCCAAAGTCTTAAATATCGACCTCCAATTCATGCCATTTCATTGACTTGTCTAGTACCAGCAATTTCCATAAGACAAGGGCCAATTTCACCTCTATTGTCCCTCTCAATAAGTTTGAACAGTCTTCGTCTCTCCAAAGCATTACATCATGGAAATTACATCCCTCATTAGTGACCAAAGGAAATTTTCTCAGATTGCATTCAAAGTGAAAACACCGCTAATATCACAAATAAACAGGTCCAACCCAGAGCAATTATTGGGCGAACGAGAGAGGCCAAATGAGCATCCAAAGTCTTAAATATTGACCTCCAATTCATGCTATTTCATTGACTTGTTTGCTACTGTCACAACTTATAAACGGGATACATTTGCTTATGATGGAGGGATTAACCTCAAACCTTCTTATTAACCACACAAGCACCTCATCTTATCTTCCCACTGAGAGACTTTTTGTGAAGGGGACCATCACATGTTGTTGTATGACACCCTCTGGTTTGGAATTTTTTGGAATAACTGTTGGTTGACGCAAAGTCTTCCATGCAAATATAAACCTATATGTTAATTTGAGCATGAAGCTTTTCCTTGTGTTCCCCGGTAGCTAACCCTGTACCGCACTGCGCAAAGTCATCCTTATGCACCTAAAGATTTATATGCATTGCCCATATTGTGAGTGTTCTATCACCGGCAAAGTCATTGATTTTTTGCATCGTACTGTGCGATACAACATGCTCTTTTACCCCTCCGCACCAAGCGCCATGCTTCCTCATTAGTGTTGCTCTGAACACAATTGGAAAAACAGCTTTGAGAACAAAATAGAATTTAACCTGCCCAATAACTTTGATCATACATCTAACTAGGATCTCTATACACATGAAGAGTGATGTTTTAAAGTTCATCAGGTCTTTTATTTTTTATACATCGGTTAGAGATTCATTACCAAATATCCCTGATAATAAGAAATTTGCTAGGATTCAGTTACAAAAATACATAAATCTATTACTTCTTTGTAGCACCCCTCGACGACCCCCGATCCGTTAGGGTCTCCACCGGTACTTATCACTTATCCTACTACATACCAGTCCTTAAGGCTTTTTAATTAAAGTGGAATCATAGTTCATAGGGGTTGATCAATAAAATTCTTCTCCCACTTTTTATTTTTTGTAAAGGTCCCAGCGCAACTCATCAACGGAAGCATAAATGAGTCTCACCATCCCTTAATCCAATAACAATAATGCAATGCACACCAACTACGCTCCAAATGAAAAGACAAAGCCGAGTCACTTTAATTTACATTTTCACAATGGACATCTCGGGTCGGTACAACGAAAAGCCAAGATTTTTAACTATACTTGACTATAACTCAAAAAAGAACTTAACCCTACATCAAACATGTACACCCCTCCATCAACAAGCATCGGCTATCCCCAAAAAATGTCAGCTCCCACCAGTCATACGTGCCATCACACCCAACCCGGTGCATCGGGCGACGGCAGCGGCAGCATCCCTAGCATCACCCCATTGCGTCGAACGTGAACAGACAAAAACTCTTGGATAACAGGGCCATCAGCAGAACTCACATCGTACATCACCAAAACACGAACTCAGACATACACCAGACCAGGTACACTAATACAGGAATGCTCTATGCACTCCACCTCAATGTTAGTAGGTATGTCATAGAATGTACCATGCACAACTGGTGAAAGAGGCATTTTTCTAATCTGAAATGTTAATTCCCAAAATGGGTGAGTACAACTACTCAGCAGTAAAGATGTACCAAACTACACAATGCGTCAAACAGAACAATCAAGGTATCATAAATAAAACACATATCATTTATGCATTCAAGCATACCTCACCTTACAGCCATGCATATATCACCATACAATATACATAAATCACCATGCACTTGAACATATATCATCGAGCAGCTATGCATATACCACCATGCAACGTGCATATACCACCATGCACTTATACATACTTGCATTCCCATGAGGTTCATCCCATGCCATATGTACACATCCATGCGCATGATTCAATTCTCGATCTTTATCTTTCAATTAGACCACATCATTTTTCTTCCCAATGACCAATGTTTGCATCCCACAATTTACCGCTCGCATCCAACCTGACATTGCGAGGAGCTTCCGGCACACACCTCCAAGCATCCGGCACACACACTCCGGGTGTCTCGTACCCCAACTAGCATCACGAGAAATCCCCCCAGCACACACCTCCAAGGCTTCCGGCACACACCTCCGGGCATCCCAACACTCCCGGGGCATTCGGCACACACACTCCGGGCATCCGGCACCCACACTCCGGGCATCCCAACACTCCTAGGGCATCATCGGCTCACACCTCCGACGGTCTCGTTATTATCTCAATTTATGTTCACACATGTATCTTAATTTCAACACGGCATTTGATGCAACAATATCAAAGGTCTCAACTAGCTTTTGATGTCATATAACATGCCATATGTCACCACATATGTAGTATAATCAACCACTCAAGATATTATATCACATTGAGCAATTTCATTTATTTTTGAAAATACAGCAAAATTTCGGATAAAAACAGATTACACTCCTTTGGTTATAATTCTTGAAAAATTAGTAAACAGCCTTAATAAATTCTAAAAATTCGACATGTTATATATAAGATTTAGAGGAAAATATTCCGTGAAGAACACCATATCAAAAGAACATCATACAATTCAGTACAGTCCACACATCACAGTCTTTATAATTTCGGAATATTGCCATACACAGTTTCATTCACAAATTCTGTAAAAATCTTAAATCAACTCCAAAAATTCTGAAACTTTTATATGTTATAGAAAAAATCCAGAAGTAAATATTTCATGAAGAACTCAAAAACTAGATTCGTGATAGATTAAAAACTATAATAACCATAATCGTCTATAACTCTCGGCACCGAATTCCAGTTCTAACCGTTTCAGATAAAGATTGTTTCACCAACCTAAACTCATCCATTTCCACTAAAATTTTAGTATGTTACTCCTTAACATGTCATCTTCAACTTTCATTCAGAACACGAGATCAAATTTCAACCCGAGAATTTTATAAAATTCACAGAATCACACTAGGTCAGCATTACGATTTCCAGATTTAACTTCTTCAAAGAAAATTAGTTTCACCAGTCTATACTTGTTCATTTCTTCTGAAATTTTGATATGTTACTCTACAAGAAGTTCTCTACAACTTTTATCAAGAATCGAAGTGAGATTCCAACTAAAAAGTCGCATGCAGCTCATGAATTCATCAAAGGTCGGACTACCTTTCTAGAAAACAGAATGCAAGGCTACCATATTCTTCCCCAGAACTTCGAATTTCTTCACTTCTACCACAACCAAAGTTTATCATCCCTCACAACACATATCACAGCAAGCAAATGGTAGGTTTATGGACTCTACTTGTGTGACATCCCGAAATTTTGGAAAAAGAAATTATCGGATGAAAAATCGGAGATTGGAAGAAAAAAAAAATGATAACAATATTATTATTATTATTCTCTCTCTCTCTCTCTCTCTCTCTCTCTCTCTCTCTCTCTCTCTCTCTCTCTCTCTCTCCCTCTCCTCATTCCTTTCCTTCCCCCAACGTCCGCCCCACTCCCCACGTATCTCTCTCTCAGGCATTTTCTTTCCCCCTCTTTCCATGCAATTTCCACCCCCTTACTTAGGGTAACTTCTTCCGCTCTCTTTTTCTTCTTTTTCTCCCTCTCTCTCTCCCACTTTTCCACCCCCTCACCTACGCTAACTCTGCTGTTGCAATTTACCTGCAATTTCCCCTCAACTTCCCCCTTTACTTTATTGTTTCTCTCTCCTCTTCCCCTTTCCTCCCTCTCAACAACCCCCCTCCCCTCTTCCTTTTCTCTTTCTCTCGAGTTTCTTTTCTACTTTTGCTTCCAAAACAGCACCGTGTGCTGCTGTTTTTGCCCCAAGCCAGCCACCATCTTGCGCCATGGCCATGGGCCATCACTGTCTGCAAGCCGCCATCCATCGCCGAAGAGCCGCACCACCCATCTGCAAGCCGTTGGCCCGCCGTTCTTGCCAAATTAGAAACCACCTCCGCCGAGACCCACTTTTTCCGAGCATCTCCGTGACATTTTGGATATAACCTAGCGTAGCCCTCACCACCGCCGTCGCGCTCATGTTGTCGGAATTGTCGTCGGGTGAGTTTAGCTCCTAATCCTTTGATTAGTGCCTAAACTTGCTTAGGAGGTTGATTTATACTAAAAATGGTTTAGTTTAGCTTAAATAGGGATTAGTGATAGTCTATAATAGTTATATTAGTATTAGAATGGGTTAATATTAGTCAAATTAGAGAGATTTGCATCGTTGGGGATGATTTGGGTGAAAACAGAAGCTGTTCGTCAGAACTGGTTCCTAGACGTCTGCTGTTTGTAATTTTTGTAGATTGAAATCAGTCGCGAATCTGGAGCCGACGTCTTGTAGAGAAATGTTTTAAATATCTTAAGCTACAACATATATTTTTCTCAAGATTTTTAAGGACTCAGAAGCAGGAGATATTAGCTCCGTCATTTTCGAACAAAACTGTAATTTTCGCAGGAACTGGTGACCTTTTAGGATTCTAGGGGTGTTTATCGACTCTTGGAGTTCGAATTTTAAAATAGTTTCTTCACAAAAGCTTTTTTTCACCTCTTATAGTTTAACATACTCAAATTCCAAATCAAATGGACGTGTTTAAGAGCTCGAACCAAACCGATTTTAGAAAACTGACTTTTTGAGAACGGACCAAATTTTGGTGCTGGATTGAGTGAATTACTGGGCCGAATCCAAAGGGATCTAGGTCTCAGTGTCTTCATAAAAAAAATGTGTGTTTACGTGTTCTTTGTCACATATTCAAATTTGGAAATTTTCTGAACTCAATTGGTTAGGTTTTTGGATTTAAATTTGGAGACGCGCAAAGGCACGATTTCTGCCAATTACGACCGATTTTAGTTTAATGATGGTTCTTGGTGATTTGCTTCATTTAATTAGTGTTTTTAACGACTTGTGGATTTAATTGATTAGTTAGTTAATTCTGGAATTTCACTGTTCATGACGCACTGTTCACAAGTTACTGTTCACGCGCACTGTTCACGTGCACTGTTCACCCGAGAATGAAAAGTGGTTTAATTTCATGTGTATTGATTCTATGAAGTGAATGGATGTGTAAATGCATGGGCATCCGCATGAATTGGGTGATGTTTTGTGCAATTGTATGGTAATTGGAAACTGTTGGCATTTAATAAGAAAATACCGGGTGTCAGGCTTTGGACGCCGAAAGTGTTTTTAAATACTATATCAAACTGTGGGATTTTAAAAGAGATGACACAGATTTCTAGTTTCGATCTGACCGTATCCCCACACACGATTATTTTACCATACATTTCTAGTATGAAGAAAATAGGCTAAGATCACCATTTTAATTGAAGTATTTGAGTGCAATGCATGGTGTCCTAGGCCAAAATTGAATGAATGCATGAATGATATGAGATGCCGTCACGAGCCTTTGAGACCGGACGATGCTCCTTCAGGAATGCCCCACATCAACGGATGCTAGTTGCAATGGAGGCTGGACCAATGCTCCTATATGGAATGCCGTCTAGATGTAGACGTTGCTGTGCTCGATGGTGCGAGACAATGCCCAGTTATGCCGGAAGACTGTTATCTGTTGCATTAACTGGGTTCCATGTGATTGATCGATGTGTGCTGTGTGGCGCACTAATGTGCAAAAAACGCATGAGAATCATGGCATCTTTAATTCTAGTCATGCATGAGTTGAGCACACTGTTTATGGCAAGCACACATGAATCAATAACGTGTTTCACATATACTTCCATTGTGCTGAGAACAAAGCCTTGAAGGGTGGCCCGACTGAGATGGTGGTTGTAATGCTTGACCTTAATTTATTACAATTCTTCAGTCTAGTGGCCACAACATGCTTCAACGACACAACCATTCACTTTTCCATAGGTCGTAATGCCTCTAGAAATTGCCATGAAATTTTGGGATGCCACATTCTTGCAAAGCGATTAGAGATGTGTTACCAAAATAAGCATAAAAATTAGAGAGTTACCAGGATAAGAGATTTTATAAAATGAATATAAAAATAATTGCTACACAAAACTCACACTTGAGAATGCCATGTGGTATATGGCTTTTTTGTATTTATCTACTTCTTCTTTTATATATTAGTAGTTACTTAGTCGGAAAAATAGTTCAAACTAGCAATTGTAAAGTAGATGTATTTTTCTATGGGCAACCAAAGTCTTCATTTCTCCTCTTAATTCATCCTGTTGCATAGACTTGTTTGCTGAATGCGTACTCTTTGTCTAGAATGAAGGGGAAAACTTAGTGTCGTTTTTTATTACTTACATCTCAAACATCCATCTGGGTTGCAAGTAAATTGAGCCTAATTCTGCTTTTAGATTGCAAGATTAATACGTATCTGTCGTACTCTCACATCAAAATCTTAGCTTGCTCATTCGGATAACGTCCCTCTGTTACCGGCTCTTGCGATGACACAAATCTTTTGCTTTTCTGTATTTATGTTCCAAATCTCGATGGTGCCAACAACAGTATTTTTTTGTCTTTGGTTTCTATTTATTTTTGCATAAACAAAATGAGCATTAGGAAAATATCAGGCAACAATGTGAGGCTGTTGCACCATCCAAATGCATGTGATTGTCTGGTACCAGCAATTTCCACAAGACAAGGGCCAATTCCACTTCTATGGTCCCTCAATAAGTGAAGACTGTTCAAAACTTTGAACAATTTTAGTCTCTCCAAAGCATTACATCATGGAAATTAAATTCCTCATCAATGTCCAAAGGAAATGATCTCTGATCATGCATTCAAAGTGAAAACAGCACCAATATCACAAACAAACAGGTCCAACCCAGAACAATTATTTGGTGAACAGAGGGGCCAAATGAGCATTCAAAGTCTTCGATTTCGACCCCCCAATTCATACCATTTCATCCACTTGTTTGCTGCTATCACATCTTATGAATGAGATACATTTGCTTAGAATGGAGGGAATAGCCTAAAACCTTCTTATTAACCACACAGGCCCTTCATCTTATCTTCCCACAGAGAGACTTTTCGTGAAGTGGACTATCACATGTTGCCGTATAACACCCTCTGGTTTGGAAATTTTGGGACTATCTGTTGGTTGACTCAAAGTCTTCTATGCAAATACAAACATTTTTGCCAATTTATCTGGTCTTTTATTTTTTATACATCGGTTAGAGATTCATTACCAAATATCCCTGAGAATAACAAATTTGCTTTGATTCGATTACAAAAATACATAAATCTATTACTTCTTGCAAAGCGATTAGAGACGTGTTACCAAAATAAGCATAAAAATTAGAGAGTCACCGGGATAAGAGATTTCATAAAGTGAACATAAAAATAATTGCTACACAAAACTCACACTTGAGGGTGCCAGGTGGTATATGGCTTTTTTGTATTTATCTTCTTCTTCTTTTATATATTAGTAGTTACTTAGTCGGAAAAATAGAACAAACTAGCAATTGGAAAGTAGATGTATTAAAGTAGATGTATTTTTCTAAGAGCAACCAAAGTCTTCATTTTTCCCCTCAATTCGTCCCATTGCATAGACTTATTTGCTGTTGTCACAACTTATAAAATGCGCACTCTTTGTCTAGAACGAAGGGGAAAACTTAGTACTGTTTTTTATTACTCACATCTCAAACTTCCATTTGGGTTGAAGGTAAATTGAGCCTAATTCTACTCTTAGATTGCAAGATTAATACGTATCTTCCTTACTCTCACATCCAGATCTTAGCTTGCTCGATCAAATAACGTCCCTTCGTTACTGGCTCTCGCGATGACCCAAATCTTTTGTTTTTATGTATTTATGTTCCAGATCTCAATGGTGCCAACGACAGTATATTTTTGGTCTTTGGTTTCTATTTATTTTTGCATAAACAAAAAGAGCATTAGGAGATTATTAGGCGACAATGTGAGGCTATTGCACCATCCAAACGCCTGTTATTGTCTGGTACCAGCAATTTCCACAAGACAAGGGCCAATTCAACTTCATGGTCCCTCAATAAGTGAAGACTGTTCAAAACTTTAAACAATCTTTGTCTCTCCAAAGCATTACATCATGGAAACTACATTCCTCATCGGTGTCCAAAGGAAATGTTCTCAGATCATGCATTCAAAGTGAAAACAGCACCAATATCACCAAAAAAAAAAAAAAAAAAAAAAACAGGTCCAGCCCAAAACAATTATTGGGTGAATAGAGGGGCCAAATGAGCATTCAAAGTCTTCGATTTCGACCCCCAAATTCATATCATTTCATCCACTTGTTTGCTGCTATCACAACTTATGAATGAGATACATTTGCTTAGAATGGAGGGAATAGCCTCAAACCTTCTTATTAACCACACAGGCCCTTCATCTTATCTTCCCACAGAGAGACTTTTCGTGAAGGGGACCATCATATGTTGCTGTATGACACCCTCCGATTTGGAAATTTTGGGACTAACTGTTGGTTGACCCAAAGTCTTTCATGCAAATACAAACCTCTTTGCCAATTTGCGCACGTAGCTTTTCCTTGTGTTCCCCGGTTGCTAATCCTATGCGGCACTGCACAAAGTCATCCTCATGCACCTAAAGATTCATATGCATCGCCCATAGTTTGCATGTTTTATTATTGGCAAAGTCATTGATTTTCTTGCATTATACCGTGTGATGCGGCATGCTCACTTACCCCTCTGCACCAAGCGCCCTACTTCCCCGGTAGCATCGCTCTGAGCACAGTATGAAAAACATATTAGAGATTAAAACAGAATTTAACCTATCTAATATCTTTGATCATACATCTAGCTAGAATCTCTATAAACATAAAGAGTTATGTTTTAAAGTTTATCAGGTCTTTTATTTTTTATTCATCGGTTAGAGATTTATTATCAAATATCCATCAGAATAATAGATTTGATAGGATTTGATATTAAAAATGCATAAATCTAATACTTAAAAATTAGAGAGTTGCCAGTATAAGAGATTTTATAAGGTGAACATAAAAATAATTGCTACACAAAACTCACACTTGAGAGTGCCATGTGGCATATGGCTTTTGTGTATTGATCTTCTTCTTTTTTAAATATTAATAGGTACTTAGCCGGAAAAAAAGAACAGCAACTTCTAATTTGGTGATGGAACATTATTTAGAGAGGAATTATTAAGATAAATGTTTTGCTTTTTTTCGCTAAATTTGTTTTACATCTTGATGGTGCCAACAGTGTAGTTTATCTCCAATTGACATTCATTTTGGCAATAGACATAGAGCAAATGGTAAGAAAATATTAGGCGACAAGCTCATAGATAATCGCCTTTATTCTACCCCTATTCTCACTGTAAGACTGTTCGTAACTCTCAATAGGCATAATTCTACGAAGGCACTACATTAAGTAAGTCACATTCCTCATTAGTGACCACAGGAAGATCATAAATTCAACGTTGAAACAGCACTAACTTCACAAATAGAAAGGTCCAACGCAAAGTGATCGATAAGTGAACGAGAGGAGCCAAATGAGAAAGCAAAGTCTTCAATTTTGACCCTTGATTTGTTCCGGTTCATGGACTTGTTTGCTATTGTCACAACTTACGAATGGATATTTTTGGTCTAGAATGAAGGGAATAACCTCAAACCATTTCTTAACCATACAAGCTCTTTTCCTTATCTTCCCACAAAGAAGGATTTTTTGTGAAGTGGACCATCATGTTGTTGCTATATGACCACTTGGCTATGCAATTTTAGGACTAACAAAGTTAATGACAGATCTATTGGCTGAATTTCCCGTCAATCAATCAATTGTCAATTTGAGCGGGAAGTTTTTCCTTATGTTCTCTGGTAGCTAAAGATTCGTATGTATTCCACATATTTTTGCGTGTTACATCACCCGCAAAGTCATCGACTTGAGGCATTGTAGCGTGAGATGACGCATGTTCATAACCCTTGACACCAAGCACTGCCTATAAAATTTGCTTCGCTCTCTCATACTCTCTGCTCATCGCAAACCAAGTTGTCTCTTTGGAACAAAATGGCTCCCTCGTCGTGCTTCTACATGTCCATACACTTTCTTTTCTTGTGCTTGTGGTCGCATTCCATTGGTGCTCACAATCTCTCTCGTTCTGTGAAACCTCTGTGCCTCGAGGACGAAATGTCTGCCCTGCTGCAATTTAAAGAGAGATACAAAATTGCCGATGCTTTCGATGATCATCTCACTCGTCCCAAGACCCTGTCCTGGAAAAATAGTCAGGATTGCTGCTCTTGGGATGGGATTGAGTGCGACGAGAATACGGGCCATGTAATTGCTCTCGACCTAGGAAGTAGTTTTCTCTATGGCTCTATCAACAATAACAGTACCCTTTTCCAGCTTGCTCATCTTAAAAAGCTCAATCTCGGTGATAATGACTTCAACTACTCTCAAATACCATCCCGAGTTGGAGATCTATCGAGATTGACTCATCTCAACCTCTCTGCTTCCTTTTTTTCCGGGCGAATCCCATTAGATCTTCAAGCTTACAGGGTTGGTGTACCTTAACCTGTGTTGCAATGATGATCCATGTGCAGGTTTATTGGAAATGAAAGCGTCAGGCCTAAGAAGCCTAGTTCAAAATCTAACCAGCTTGGAAGAACTTTCCCTAGGGACCATCAACATGTCATCCAAAGTGCCCAACACCCTGGCAAATCTGTCTTCCCTGAGAAGGCTGGACATGGATGAATGCCAATTGCACGAGAAAATATTCAGTGGTTCGTGCGCGTCACGTCATCTGCTGATGTGGCGCGCACGTATCACTCAGCTTTCGACACCTATCCTGGGGGATCCGCTGGAAAATGAAAAGACTCGCCAGTCTCGGCTCGGCTCGGCTCGGCGTGAGACCCACAATCTGGTCAGACTGAGGAGAAAATCAGGCGCCATTTTTAAAAAAAATTCGGACTGAGCGAGGGTTTCTTCTTCTTCTCTTTCTTCGCGCCTCTCACTCACTCTACCCTCCCTCTCTCTCTCTCCGACGAACTCCCTCTCTCTCTCTCCACCCTCCCTCTTTCCGACCGGTGAAGCACCGCGAGCAACCGTCGAAACCAGGTGGATACCGGCGAGAGGACCGCGAGCAACCGACCGGCGTGCGACCTCCCTCTCTCTCTCTGACCTCCCTCTTTCCGACCGGCGAACCACCGCACCGTCCCTCCGGCTTTGGATGTGGCCCCGACTCGTCCGTCCCCTGCTCTTTCTCTCCCCTTGCGTCTCTGTCTGTCCTCCTCTCTTCGCGGCGAAGAACCAGTGCGTGACCGACGAACCACCGCGCCCCCCCCTCCGGCTCGAGTTCCGGCACTGGCTTGTCCTGTACGCTGGAACGTTCGCGCCCGACGCCTCACACCCACCAACCGACCACTTCTCTGTCTTGTGGGTCTGGTGAGGTAATACAGATCATGGGCTTAGTAAAGAATGCAATTTGCTGAGCAATGACAGTGAGCACCAGTTCAGCACCAGAAATGACATGGGGCTGTAAAAAGCAAGGTTGGCCCTCTTGAGATTGACCATTTTGGCGATTTCCAATTAGATGTGTAACCCCTGTCAACTTTGGCACGTTGGCCGCGCCTCCCATCAAGGTACACGTTCTCTACAGCATTCACCACCGAGGCGTCAAGCCGTCGGCCCCTGCCCCCATGATAAGCACACGAGATCGTTGGTTATGGTGAATTCTCTGCGTCCATCTTTTGCTTTGAGCGTTTGTAGCCTGTTCTTTTCCGGCTTTTTGCATCTGAACGAACTGTACTAAATTAATCACATATCTGGAAGCTGCGGAGTCCGTGCTGGGTTTCATACATAACTCAAATTTCGATATGATCATTGCACTGCCATTTATGACCACTCCCTCTAATTTTTTGGTCACAAAAGTCTGCATAACATTTCCTTTCCCAAAACATATGTTGTTTTTTGCGATGTGCTTACCAGTTCCCGTTTTGAACACATTGAATTGATCAGTCTATCAGCCCGGGGAGCTGCACCATTGTCGTCGACAGACAATCCAATATGTCAGAGGTGGAGGATCTTGATGCCGGATGGGTCTCATGCCATTTATCCCAAACCCAGAGCTTTGAACCACTTTGAGATACAGGATATGGTCGAGCATTATCGCCAGGTTGCCATAAATGCCATTCGAGCCGGTTAGTTCAGGGATTGCCTTACCTTCATTAGTTCCAGCAGAAGAGTTTCCCTTAATGAGTTTTCTGCCTTCGAAAGTTTAGTATTCGCATTGCTTTTCAATAAATAAATAGCAGCTCGAATCAAACTTAGTTTATACTTCTGGAATCCCATGTTCGGGTAAACTTAAACTAGCATAGTTGGGAAAGAAAATGTTCGACCTACTAGCAGGGTGGGACCTCATAGAGAAAGCTTTGAAGAGACATGATGTATATTACACAATTGCTTCGTTGTCAAATGTTTTTGCTTTCTACTGAATTTGAAAGCAAGGTTGGCCCTTTTGAGATTGACCATTTTGGCGATTTCTAATACTTTGGGGTTTTATTGATATCAAATGAAAGATGGCGGATACGATTCTTGCTTTGCAAAATGAAATTATTGTCAGATAGTAATAGTAAGGCTGTCAAAAGGCCTACATCTTGCCTAAGATGAAGTTATCAGCCTTCGTTTTTTATACCAAGCCTTCGTTTGATGTCCGTTTCTTGATTGATCGACTGTGTATTTTACCATGGACATTTTTTTGTTTATCAGGGACTACACTAATCCATACCTTCCTGTTGCTCCATCTGCTATAGATGGCAGTGGTCAGGTAAGGAATCAAAAATCAACATTTGCTTTGTTGTAATCACATCCACTGTTAGAATGAGGTGGGCATATTATTTTGTCTGCCTTATGATTTGATTGATTTGATCAAATATTGCATTGTATGCTGCAGTTGAGTGTTGGCTTGGATGGGAAAAAATTAGAACCTGAGAGCAATGTCCTTCTCGTATCAATAGAGAATATGCAGTATGCAGTTAGATTGGATGTTCTTCACATGGTATTTATTTTATTTTATTTTATTTTTTATTCTCTCATCTGCATTCTTGGGTAAGCATGTGTTTTAAAAGTTTGTCACCATTTTCGCCTGGTTCAGGTCTTTTCAGCTTTTGGACCTGTACAGAAGATTGCCATGTTTGACAAGAATGGAGTGGTCCAAGCATTGATTCAGTACCCTGGTTAGTAAGAGCAGTGAATTTTTCTGGATGAAGAATATCTTTCTTGCATTAGGGCGAAAAATATGCATGCATCTAATGAAGTGCATGTTGGTTGTCACATTGCTGTCCATGCAGATGTTTAGATGGCTGTAGTTGCAAAGGAAGCTTTGGAAGGGCATTGCATATATGACGGGGGGTTTTGCAAACTCCATATCTCGTATTCGCGCCATACAGATCTTAGCATAAAGGTAATTACATCTGCTGCCCCCTAGTATTACGTTTATCTCAACAAGTTGCGACTATCCTACACCGTGGATGTACACTTCCTTGCTTTTGATACAAAAGGAAAAACTCCCTCTCCTATATCAAGTTTTCCAGTTGAATTCTGAAAGATGCAACTTCCAATTGACCATTTGATCAAGAGCGTTCAAAGAGTCACTAGTATGTCAATCACATGTTTTTAGTTTTCACTTAAAAACAGTTAAAGTGGAATCTGTTCCCTGTAGATCCCTGTAGAAGGGCGAATGACGTGAAATATGTATAAACCTGATGAATAAGTGATGGCATTATTCTATTTCGCCAGTATAAGCTGTTTCACTTTGAGAAAAGTGGTGAAACATTCATTGATGTCTCTGGCAACAAGAACTTTCATTGGCTGTTGACTTCAAATATGCCACACGTTCAAGGTTCTGCTCATCTTCTTGGATCTGGTGTTACCATTTTCAACGTGACCATATATAAGTCACACCTGTTTGCAGTTGTGTTTTCTGTGTCATCATTCAGGGAATCTGAACTCTCTTGTTTCCCTCGCTTTGAAAGATAAACTTTAGGTGCTAGCATGATTTAAACTTAGTCCCTCTAACATGAGGCATTTTGTGTAATTTGTTCTTATATCATGAATTGGTGGCAATTTGAAAACTGAAGCAAGTGTTGTGAGCACTTCCTTTTGTGAGAATGTACTGATGTTATTTTAAGATAAAATAGTACGGAAGCCTGGTCATTTTAGTTAAGACAGTTCTAGAATCTGCTGTTTATTCATCTGTTATTCATTGATCATTCTGTGGGGGAGGTTATGATTTATTAGCTTGGTGAATTGTTAGGACTCGCTGGAATAATTGTCTTAGTATTTTGTGCTGCATTTCAGTTTCTATGTTAGATATATACGGCGTGTCATAATAATTTTGTCTTGCCTTTGAATATATGCGAACATTAATTAGCTGATATTGTTCTCTTACATTTTTACTTTTGAAGAAAGTAGGTGGGAGATTGTTAATTGACTGATATGCTAACTATTTTTCCAGGTTAACAATGATCGGAGCAGAGACTACACAATCCCCAATACCCCGATGATGAATCCTCAACCTTCAATTCTAGGGCAGCAACCGGCTTCAGCTGTTGGTGCTGCGCCCCAGCAGCATGGTGGAGTGCAGTATGCCCCGACTCCCGCGCAACCCACAATGCATCATCCACCCCTGCTGGCTGGGGTCCCGTCCCTCCAGCTCAGTCCATGCCTATGCAAGGTCACAACCCACCACCATACATGCAACCGGGGACTGTGCCTTTCCAGATGGGCCCTGGGATGATGCACGGCGCGGGCCACCCTGGTTTGCCGCATCCGCCACCAATGCCTCCATATCAGTCACAATAGCACTTCGTTCTTCTCTTGGCGCCAAAGGTGTGATAGCCCTTAGTTGATGCAATTCCCCTGGGCTTGAAGCTCTGGTGGTATCCTTTTCTTAGTAAAATTTTTTGGGGAGATGGGTGTGGAGCTCGTGCTATGATTATGATACTATGTTTGGGAACTGTAACTTGCCAATTGATTCGGAGGTTTTAGATATCTACTTGTTCATCATAGAGATGATTGACTTTCTGCACCAATTCGTGAACCTGTATATGAGTTGGATTGGATGTCTCTCTGTCTCTCTCTCTCTCCCCCCCCTTGTGGCCGGATGAAAGTGACAATTCGACTATCTGGTCAAGCATCGAGAGGAGCTGAGTTAAGCTGATATACAATTGCTGTCAAATTTCGTTGGATGTGGCGAGTCAAATATTTGGAGCAATCCCACAAGATGAAATTAGTTATCGTCATCCGTTGATTATTTCTATGTTTTATTCTAACCGTCGTTGGCCAGAACATCACCACTGCCATGAAGGTTAACTACAATCTATAAATATTGTCACAACAGCAGCCGCCACCTGCCATCAACGCCTAACCACTACAACAATTACGTGCTATTCCTACCTGGGACGTTGCAGCTGCCGTCGTTGTCAGCAGCCAACTTCTACTCTACAGAATTTGACGAGGGAAAAACGGAAAGAATCTTGCATTTGACAAGCACGGCAAAATGTTGTCCTGCAGATTTTGTTTCTAAGTGAAACGAAAGTCATGAAAAGACCATCTAGACCAGAAAACATAAGTTGGTGAAATCAGTGTCAAACGGTCTTCTTCACTTCGATCTCTATGTATGAGCTCCTTCCTTTTTCTTGTTAATGCCTTGGAAAACAGCGATGGCGAAAGTTTTTTTAGAAAGATGCGCAGATGCTGCAAGGGATTTTACATTCATGTCCTGGAAGTAGGAAGTTTCCTTTATTCCCAATACAAGCAAATGAAGACCTAAAAAAGCCAAATTCATGCGACCTTCAACGTGCGAAAAGTTGAGGCAATAGGAGCATAGTATTACTAATGTCCTGTGTCTCGACTTTTTACATGAATGACAAACCACAGCCACAGGAATTGTGGTTTAACTATTCTCGAGTAAAAATATGAAAGAACAAATGAACGGTGAAATCCTCTAACTTAGAAACTGTCCCCTTCCGTCTGCAACTTCTGTCATTTACATAGACAAAAAGTAGGCTTCACACCTTGGTAGCGCACAACATGAGCGTCGATCCATGACTTGTGGCTTCCACACTTGATGCCAAGTTGTGTAGGTCTTCATTTTTGGTGCCAAGGATCACGCTGATGCCGGAGTTCACTAGAGCTCAGAGTGCTTCGGGGTTGGGATCGTAGAGCTACATTGTCCCAATATTGTGACTCTAGTAGAGCTGTATCACCTCAGCCAGACTAGGCAGGTTGTCTCCTTGCATTCCATAGCAAACACGAAAGGCAGGCTGTTGCAGTGAGAATTTGGCTGAGGACAGATGCCAAAATCAACGTCGGGAAGACTCTGCGAAGTGATGCCATTTCCTGGACTCCCTTTCCTATTTCGACATTCATGTAGAGTGAAACATCAGGAAGACATTTAAATTTTAACAGATTGCAGCAGGAGAAGGTTCAATCGAAATGAAACCCATGGTCTGGAAGCAATCAGTGCTGAAGCTACTTATCAGTACATGTCTCAAAATTTCGTCCCCTTAGAAATGCGAAATTCTGCATATATGCACCAGAAAGACTAACCCATGTGAGGATAGAACTATGATCAATGTGTAGCTGGTTATTTAATTTATGCATAAGCTAACAGGATCAATCTATGATCATCTCTCTCTATATTAATGACTTGATCTCACAAAATAAGGAGAAAATGTCAGGATTTGTAAGCAAGATATTTCATTGCAATGACTCGCTGATACAAGCTACTAATAGAAAGGATATGCTGAAAAGAAGTTTGTTTCTCGGTGGGAGAGAGAGGGGGAGAGAGAGAGAGAGAGATTCCCAAGATTTAAAACCTTTCAAGCCTCTACAGTGAAAAATAATGTGCAATGCAACCGCTTAAAGCACAAGTAAAGCATTCAAATGACTCATAAGATGTGCTATTCCATCTCTTTTTGACTGATAAATTGCGAGACAAAAGTGCAGAAAGTTACTAGGCAGCCTCCTGCAGGGACCAACCAAACTTCTGCGAAGAAAAATGAAGCGAGACTTTGTCATTTAAACAGGCAAATCATTAAACACAAGCTCATTTTTCACAGGGAATACTCATGATTAAAGAGCTGGTAATGTAACCGTCTCCTTCAGTCCTTTCTCACTTTTCCACTGTTCAGCGTATGAAACATAAATCTCAGGGCAAATCTCACTCAATGACACCTTTAAAATGGAAAATCCTCATATCCTATCCACTGGGGAAGGAAAAAGGTTAGGTAAGAAATGAATTCCACTCATCTTTCAACTTGGGAAATTGCCAAAATGGTCAATCTCAAAAGGGCCAACCTTGCTTTCAAATTCAGTAGAAAGCAAAAACATTTGACAACGAAGCAATTGTGTAATATACATGATGTCTCTTCAAAGCTTTCTCTATGAGGTCCCACCCTGCCAGTAGGTCGAACATTTTCTTTCCCAACTATGCTAGTTTAAGTTTACCCGAACATGGGATTCCAGAAGTATAAACTAAGTTTGATTCGAGCTGCTATTTATTTATTGAAAAGCAATGCGAATACTAAACTTTCGAAGGCAGAAAACTCATTAAGGGAAACTCTTCTGCTGGAACTAATGAAGGTAAGGCAATCCCTGAACTAACCGGCTCGAATGGCATTTATGGCAACCTGGCGATAATGCTCGACCATATCCTGTATCTCAAAGTGGTTCAAAGCTCTGGGTTTGGGATAAATGGCATGAGACCCATCCGGCATCAAGATCCTCCACCTCTGACATATTGGATTGTCTGTCGACGACAATGGTGCAGCTCCCCGGGCTGATAGACTGATCAATTCAATGTGTTCAAAACGGGAACTGGTAAGCACATCGCAAAAAACAACATATGTTTTGGGAAAGGAAATGTTATGCAGACTTTTGTGACCAAAAAATTAGAGGGAGTGGTCATAAATGGCAGTGCAATGATCATATCGAAATTTGAGTTATGTATGAAACCCAGCACGGACTCCGCAGCTTCCAGATATGTGATTAATTTAGTACAGTTCGTTCAGATGCAAAAAGCCGGAAAAGAACAGGCTACAAACGCTCAAAGCAAAAGATGGACGCAGAGAATTCACCATAACCAACGATCTCGTGTGCTTATCATGGGGGCAGGGGCCGACGGCTTGACGCCTCGGTGGTGAATGCTGTAGAGAACGTGTACCTTGATGGGAGGCGCGGCCAACGTGCCAAAGTTGACAGGGGTTACACATCTAATTGGAAATCGCCAAAATGGTCAATCTCAAGAGGGCCAACCTTGCTTTTTACAGCCCCATGTCATTTCTGGTGCTGAACTGGTGCTCACTGTCATTGCTCAGCAAATTGCATTCTTTACTAAGCCCATGATCTGTATTACCTCACCAGACCCACAAGACAGAGAAGTGGTCGGTTGGTGGGTGTGAGGCGTCGGGCGCGAACGTTCCAGCGTACAGGACAAGCCAGTGCCGGAACTCGAGCCGGAGGGGGGCGGTGGTTCGTCGGTCACGCACTGGTTCTTCGCCGCGAAGAGAGGAGGACAGACAGAGACGCAAGGGGAGAGAAAGAGCAGGGGACGGACGAGTCGGGGCCACATCCAAAGCCGGAGGGACGGTGCGGTGGTTCGCCGGTCGGAAAGAGGGAGGTCAGAGAGAGAGGGAGGTCGCACGCCGGTCGGTTGCTCGCGGTCCTCTCGCCGGTATCCACCTGGTTTCGACGGTTGCTCGCGGTGCTTCACCGGTCGGAAAGAGGGAGGGTGGAGAGAGAGAGAGGGAGTTCGTCGGAGAGAGAGAGAGGGAGGGTAGAGTGAGTGAGAGGCGCGAAGAAAGAGAAGAAGAAGAAACCCTCGCTCAGTCCAAATTTTTTTTAAAATGGCGCCTGATTTTCTCCTCAGTCTGACCAGATTGTGGGTCCCACGCCGAGCCGAGCCGAGCCGAGCCGAGACTGGCAGTCTTTTCATTTTCCAGCGGGTGCCCCAGGACAGATGTCGAAAGCTGAGTGGTACGTGCGCGCCACATCAGCGGATGATGTGGCGCGCACGAACCACTGAATATTTTCTCCAATTGCACGGTGTATTTCCGTCTGCCATTTTTCATTTACCGAAGCTACGATATCTTGGGGTGGGTCACAACAAAGCTCTCACGGGCCGATTGCCCGACTTTAACTCAAGCAGTCCTCTTGAAGAGCTGCAACTGTATAGCACAAGCTTTTATGGAGAACTATCCTCTTCAATTGGAACACTTCCTTCCTTGAGCTATCTCGACGCAACTAAGTGCAAATTCTCGGGATCCATCCCGGCTTCATTTGCTAATCTTAGCAACCTCAAATACCTAGGTGTTAGTACAAACCCACTCACTGCTCAGTCCATTTCCTCTTTGTCTTGGGTTTGGAAGATTAAAAAGCTCACCACTTTGGACCTCTTCCACAACAATTTATATGGCGAGATCCCACCTTCAATCAGAAACTTGTCCCACCTTGTTGAATTACACTTGGTTGGAAACCAATTAAGTGGTACCATCCTATCTCAGCTCATGAACCTCACTCAACTGACCTTGGTTAATCTTAAACAGAATAAATTTTATGGCGAGATACCTTCTTCAATCTATCAACTTCAAAATCTCCAAGCCCTTGCCCTTGCCAAAAACGACTTCAGTGGAACTGTTGAACTTGACAACTTTCTCAAGCTCAAGCAATTGACAGTGCTCCAACTATCATCTAACAGGCTAGCATGCCGCACAAGTAGTGTGAATGTTGTTCTTCCTCGGCTTCAGGTCCTAGGACTGGCATCATGCAATTTGAGAGAGTTTCCAGCATTCTTACAAAACCAAAAGGTTATGAATTGGTTGGACCTATCGGATAACAACATTAGTGAAGTGCCCTTTTGGGTGTGGAATGGCACTTTTAAACACATGCAGTACCTGAATCTCTCTCATAACTTCTTAACTAGTCTTGATCGATATTATCCGATCAATCCTTCAATTATGTACACAATAGACCTATCTCATAACATGTTGAAAGGACCACCCCCTGAAGCACCGCCGTCAATATTATCCTATATAGTATCCAACAATGGGCTGACAGGAGAATTGCCACCATGGATCTGCAATTTGAGTTCAGCAACCGCACTAGACTTGTCTTCTAACAATTTGACTGGTAAACTTCCGATTTGTTTGGGCAATATCAGCAAATCTCTCTTGATATTGAACCTAAAAGGCAACAATTTCCACGGGAGCATTCCCGAGGTATTGGTGAGGGGCACACAATTGACGATGATCGATTTGAGTGACAACCAATTGCAAGGCAAGTTGCCAAGGTCCCTAGCCAATTGCAAAATGCTCGAATTCATCAACTTTGCAAACAATTCTATTGTGGACACCTTCCCGTCATGGTTGGGATCTCTACCAGAGCTTCATGTCCTTATTTTGCGATCCAACAAATTCTATGGGGCCAAAGGGAGGCCTAAATCTAGTTCCACGTTCCTTAAGCTGCGAATACTTGACCTCTCTATAAATGCATTCGTCGGTAAGTTGCCCATGGAATTCTTTCAGTCTTGGAATGCCATGAAATCCAAGATGGAAAACTTTACGTACATGCAAAGAAACCTACAGCCAAAATGCTACCTTGAGTTCACCTACTATGGCGATTGGGATTTCTCCATGACAGTGGCTTACAAAGGGCTTGAATTGTATTACCAAAAGATCTTAGAATTCTTCACGATCATCGACCTCTCCAGCAATTTGTTCAAAGGAGAGATCCCCGATGTCATAGGTGATCTCAAGGGACTGCAGGGACTAAACCTTTCCAACAATTCCCTCACTGGTCACATCCCACCATCGTTGGGGAATCTCATAGCACTCGAGTCATTGGACCTTTCTCAGAACAAACTCTCAGGACAGATCCCTCGGAAGCTGACAGAACTCGGGTTCCTTGCTGTCCTGAATGTGTCTTACAACAATCTGACCGGGTCTGTGCCAAGAGGGCGACAATTTGATACATTTTCAAATGATTCTTTTGAAGGGAACTTGGGATTATGTGGGGAATTCATATATAGGAAATGTCGAGATTTAGGAGATACGTCAAGACAACCTTCAACCCACAAAGAAGAAGACTTGGGATCGCCAACTGAACTCAATTGGACAATTGTTCTGCTGGGATATGGGAGCGGCTTAGTGATTGGAGTGGTTATTGGAAATGCATTCATCTCATGGAAACATGTTTGGTTTGAAGGAAATGCCAGGTTAAGGCGACAGCCTAGGCAGAGGCAGCCTAGGAGGGGTAGGAACTCATGGCTAGGCAAGTTTTTAAATTTCTGCAAATGTTAGAACTTAACCGAATAACGAGCTAGGTATTTCCGTCTTTTTAATTAAATGTACTTGTTTCTCCGTAGTATCTTCTATTATTTATGTAAAACCTTTGCTTGCTTCATTTAATCTCTAATCACATCCGCTTACCGCCTCTCTAAGGTGAACTTACACTTTTTCTTTTATAAATCTAAAAAGTACTTCTATCTAACAATCAAATCAAAATTGCCATGGATTCTTCTTTATCCAAGGTCACATCACAAGCTGAAATTTATTTACAGGTTCTAGTAAAACCATCATTAGAGAGGGTACAGTGTCCTCATAACTTTACGCAAACCTAGGCTCTCATCCGCGCTTCAATCAATTACCTTCTTTTATTTTCGTTACCATGAAATTGTACAGACACCGAGCTATCAATATTTGAAAAGAAAAATCCGCATTTGGAGGCTAATTGGACAAGTACCGTAACAGATTAAGAGGCGAATGATAATCGTTCTAATCAGAAATTGATTTACGGAAGAAAAATAGATTTTTCTATTTATATTCTTGGATGAATTTCTAAGCAAAATAATGCATTTGATAACGACACCAAATTTATATTCCCAAAATAGAAATTTGCTTGATAATGACACAAAATTCCTTCCTCCTAAGCGGTTAGTGATCGGTGGATAGCGGACGACAACTACCAGCCGGTGGCCGGCGGATGGCAGCGGTGAACAACAATCAATAGTGGCAAATGCGACCTGCAAACAACAACAGCAACGGACGTCAAATGGCGACAGCGGCAATCGACAGACGACGATCAAGTGGACGGTAGACGGCGATCGACGACAACAAATGAGCAGCCAGTTAGTAGTAAGGATGAAAAAATGAAATAGTTTTATCAAACAAATTTCTGTTCCAAAAAAAGTCTAGAACAATAAAATAGTTTTTCTACAAAAATAGAATGGTTATTATACGTGCCTTTAGTCTCTTGGATCTTCCTTCATGTGGGCGAAGTAGGAAATAGAACTTTCTCTCATAGGAGCAGTATATTATGCAGAGAACCAACATGGCCCAGTTGAAATTATTGGACAAGACTATGTCGGCTTGCTAATCATGTACCCCGGAATTTACGTACAACCTTTTCTTTTTCCCGTGAAAGGATCGTTTGATGTGGTGTCTTCTGTACAACTAATCATTTGGAATGGTTCTCAAGATAGTGACCGGTTGATTATGGCTCGAAGTTAATGTCGATCGAACTCTTGCCAATAAGATCATGGGTGATGCAAAAAAGGAAATCTGATTTCCTGTAGTCTTCATTTCCTTATTGAAGTATAAGTTGACGTCGGAGAAGGGCTCATAGTATTTATGCATAAAATTATTCTGTTGTGGAGTTTCATCTCTGGTGGATAGTAGGTGTGCTAAAATGTGCAGAACTTGCGAGAGACACAGTGTTGAGAGCGTTCTAACAGGAGAATTGAGAGTATGAGTGTTGACACATAAATTTTGGCGACCCGTTTAGTCATTTATCGTATTAAAAAAATTAGAGGTTAATTTTACCCCTAAAAAAATAGTTAATCGCATAACATATAGTTTTAGATACATTTATTTTTTATTTGCATTTACATTGGGCCGGTGACGGACAGATTCGAATTGATGGTTCAGAAGCTTTAAGTTGATGAGTTGGGCTAAGCCACGAAGAAAGCAAATCGGTCCAAGCCCATATCCTGGGAGATATTTTACGGATTTATTTTTGTGAGATTTCAATTCAAAAGCAAATATTACATTTGGAAAAAAAAAAACAAATATTGCGTTTCGAAAAGAAATCATCATGGATATGGATTTGGAAAATTTAAAAATCTTAATCCGTGCCCTATAAATAAGTAAACATACGTAGGGTTTAGGGGGGCACACAATTACATACACAGCCACATTTAGGGGCCGCACAACTAACATTCACGGCCGCAATCGAGAGAAAAAGGAGCTGCAACCCTAGAGAGAGAGCGGCGAAAAGAGAGAGAAAGAAAAGCAGAGAGCAAGGTCTTTGTCCCGGTCCTTCACTGCGGCCCTTTCATCATCGCACCAGACCAATCGATCCCTCGTTCGGTGACATCACTCACCATAATCAGCGAGCTCCTCCAAGGAAGCCAACAACCATCGCTCCTCCCTCCTCGCAACGTAGCCACAGATCCGTGCCTCGCCAGTCCAGCAATTTCACGGCCACCAGGATGCTGCAACCTTGGTGTTCCAACGAGTTCTTTGCTTCTCAGCCCTGGTAGTCCCTGCACAACGACATTGAACCGGCCCTTACTCCGACGTGTGCCAGCCGAGTTGCAGCCCACGATGCTGACTCTCGCCACCTGTTGCTCCCTCCTCGTGACTGTACCAGCGACCACGAGCCGTTCCATCCCCGATGGTGAAGGATCATTGAAGGAGTGCACTTGAATTATTCACAAGCAAGAAGAGCCCAAGTGGTAAAATTCTGACGTGATGATTATGTGTAAGAGGGTTCGGTGGTTACAGCAACTCGTCGCCTCGCGTGCTCAATAGACCGACGTACCCAACTGGGATCGACTCTACTCGACGTGCACCACCACTCTTGGCGACGAGCCACTGTGCTCCCCACGACCAAAAGCGATTCTGGTTTCTCTGACCAAAATCTTTGACATCGCGCTTCCTGGAGTTCAAGGTTGCTGTTTTGAGTTTGCAGTCGATTGCCGTCCTCCACACCAGTTGTTGATCGCATGCAGCAGTCCGGCTACGCTCAAGCTACCCCACCAATAGAGGCAGCGTACTCCAAATTCACGCATGAATATATTGGAAATCTTGGGCTGTTTGCGAGACCTCATTCGGTCAACACAGCAGCGGCGGGCGTGCATAGAATTATGGGAAGTTTGACTCAATGCATGGTCCCACAAAACAAAAGCATTCACGATCCGGAATCACTTCCTCGGTGGCCGAAAAGCACCCGGTCGCCAATCACCGTGAAGCCTCGCATTGGGAATCCCATCGCACAGACCACTGCAAATCAGTATGAGCCGCAAGCTTGTTGAGTACCCCTGCCGTCCGTCCGAACTCAGGAAAATATCCGGGCAATATCGCAAATTAGGTAGGAGTCTTGATTAATTCAGTTTCATATATCTTATGCCTAACTTGCATATAGCAATCATGTTTAAATGTTCAGTTGATATTGTCACGTCCAAAAGAAATCTTTTGAATTCTTGTGAATTGGGGAATTATCATAATTTCATAACGTCGAAATACGACTCGCAATCGCATGGAAAAATCGTCAATCCGATCTCACGCTCGAGATACGATTCGCGATTTTATTTGAAATTGATCAATCCGATCTCATGCACGAGATATGATTCGTCAATTTATTTCCAAAATGGACATGGATGATATCTTGCCTGATTTGTTGCGTGCTGATCTTGATGTCTTATTTTGATTGCTCCCGTAAAAGAAAAGAAAAATCCGAAAAAATCTGAGTTAGATTAGGTTCGTTTTAGAATATTTATTGTTTTAGGTTATCCTACATGTTTAGAATAGGAAATTTTTTTATTTCGAATTTTTTTATAAAAAATAAAAATCCAAAAAAATGCATTCATTTAGGATGTTAGTTTTAAATTTGAATTATACGTTTAGTTATTTGGCAATTTTAATTTCGATTAGCGCATTGTTTGCACGTCATCGCATATTATGATAGATTGCATGCTTATTAGGAAAATAAAAATCATGTGCACGTTATATAGAATTAGGTTCATACAATGCACGTCATTTGGTGATTTTTATTAGGTTCATTTAATTAGAAATTGCCCGTCATTAGAATTAGGTCATTAGATTAATTTAGATTGATATTTAAGTGTTGTATTTCTTTAACTTCGAATCTCATGGAAAATACAAAATATTACTTTCTAGAATAAATCCGTCTCATACTTTAGGATAGATTACATGCTTATTTATGTCATATCGCTTAGGTCATATAGCTAAGTCATATCATTTCATGTTAAATTAGTGGCATGCATTGCATAAAGCATGATTCTCATTAATTAAGTGAAAACAAAAAAAATTGCGTGTTAATTAGAAATCATATCTAGGGTTGTTGCTGTGAATTCTGATCTAACAACGCAGATGCTTTCGTTGCTTTGAGGTAAGTTCCTGCAATTTATTCATTGCTTTATCTGGGTTGTTAAATTGATGGTTTGCGCACCCGTATGATAACCTCACATGTTAGGGAAATAGCTTAAAATTAATTCAAGCTGCTTGCCAAACATTTTTCAAAATAAAAGAGAAAAGTACCGAAAGGGCGTTAGAGAAATCTAGCGTAATCAAGTCCCCGAACTCATTAATCTCTGGTTTGTAGGAGTAAAGTAAATCTCCCGTTACTTTACTTAGGTTTCTAACCGACCCACCAAAAATAGATTAGTGGCGACTCCTAACTGAAATATCATTTGCATGTTAAGAACTTGAACTTAAGTCGCGAATTGGTATGGGCTTGGAAAAGCCCGAGTTAAGTCTAGGCTTAACAATCCATTAGCCAAACTCTAGGTGGTTCATATTCCAAAAAATTTGGTCGCGACAATGAGGAAACTCATTCATCGTGATTGATTCTTTTAAATTCGGGTGTCATCGAAGATTTTGAAACACTTTTTGATTTTATTACTTATATAGCGATAAGTTATTATCACGTAATAAAACCTCCATGTATGACTTTATTCTCATTTAAGTAATAAGTATTTTCATGGACAACTTAAATTCATAAAGGTATCTGAGAACACAATAGAATTTAACCTGCGATGGATCTTTGATCATTCATCTAATTAGAATATGTATACACATCAGTAATAATATTTAAATGTTTATCACCAAAATCCGCATAATCTATATTGTTTTGCACATCAATTAGATTACCAAAATATGCATAAGAATTAGAGACTTTCTAATATCAGAGGTATTCTAAAGTCCATAAAAACTAAATTTCTAGACAAAGCTCACACGTGAGAAGGGGGAAATTGTTAAAATAAAAAAGTCCTAAATATATTATACGGTAGTTAATTCAGTCCTAAACTTTTCAATTCTGTCAATTTAGTGTAAAATTATTTTGATAATTTGCCAATTTAGTTCTAAACATTTTAATTGTACCAATTTAGTCCTAAAAATTTTCACGAATTACTAATTTAGTCATAAATCTTTGACAATTTGTCAATGTAGTGATTTTGATCAATTATCCATATAATAGATTTACGACTAAATTAGCAAAACTTCAAAATGAAACTTCAAAAGATTTATGATTAAATTGACAAATCGTCAAAAAGTTTAAGACAAATCGACACCGTATAATAAGTTTAGGACTTTTTGGACAACTATCCTACTAAGAATGCCACGGCATTCAATCTCACGGGAACTTTACCCACTTACATGTGCGCGCGCGCTACCTTCTTTAAGATTTTGATGGTTACATAACAGAAAAAGAAAATAGAGAGTTTTAGTTTTCGAATGATGTAGGTATTTCTAAGATATAAGTTTTTGTTTGTTTACTTCATCTTAGATCTTGACGGAACCAACAACAATCTAGTTTTTGTCTTGGTCTTTTAATCGTTTCGGCGACATACATAGAACAAGCAACAAGAAAATAATAGGCAACCAAGTTAGGCAACTGCCAATGCAAACTCCTTATTGCCCATACGCAATCTCCTTTGCTCTCCCTCCATCCTCACTCTCATTAAGTAAGATCGTTTAAAAAACTTTGAACAGTCTTAATTTCTCCGATCCCATTACACAACGTAAATTACATTCCTCATCAGTGATCAAGGAGATGTCCACAGATCATGAATTCAAAGTCAAAACAGCTCTCACTTCACAATCCACCCAAGAGCAATCGTTGGGCAAACGAGACAGGCGCCATGTGAGCTACCAAAGTCTTTAATTTTCGGCCCTCGGATTGCACCACTTCATAGACTCTCGCTGCTTTCTCCACTGTTGACCCAAGTCTTCCATGCAAATGCAGATCTATTGGCAGCTGAGCTCTTATTATGTTCCCCAGTAGCTGCACATTCCAGCACTGCAAATAGTCATGCTCACGCACCTAAAGATTCATAGGTACTGCACATCGTCTGGGTGTTTCCATCACCCGAAAGGTCATTGATTCAATGCAGGGTAGCATGAGATGAGGCATGTTCGTATCCCGAGGCACCGGGCACCGCCTATAATATGTGCTCCACTCGCTCATGCTCTGCTCGCCACATAGACAATCGCAAACAATTTGCTATGTTTTTACTTAAATAGGCAATATGAATAGAACGATCAAGCCCAAAGCAGAGTGGATCCACCATTGAATTGCCTGGATGATCGATGCGCTACAAAAATTCACTCCGGCAGGCTACAGACAATGACATAATATTCTAACAAGTTGATGTTATTTATTTTTTGTGATCTCACATTTTAGACCCACATTTCCTCTTAAAGTTGCGACTATTCGACTCCACGCTTCGTACCCTTTCGTGACAACCGCCCGTCTTGATGGGAAACGATGTATAAATAGGAACGTATGTTCATTTCTGACGGGCGATCACAAGGTCTAACACAAAATCCTCACATTTAGAATACACCATCAGTACGTGAGGAGATTTGGTTAGTAGAGTGTGCCTATTATTTTGATTTTTTAGGACATTCGACGAACGTGAATACGAACAATGGCTGGAGGTTTGTCTTTTATCGATCCTAGCTTCCACATATGAATTATTTTGTCTTACATTTGGTATCAGAGCATGTTTATGCCTCTGCCTTGTTTTTTAGAATTTTTTGGTGTATTTTTCGGGTATTGGAGAGATGAACAGTAACTTTGAAGTTTTGAGGCCAAGAGAGATTCGACGATTCCAGGCAAAATCCGCACGACCCACCCTTGATTTCGGACCCGCACGGTCGCACCGCCATAAGGAACATTAGCCATGAGTTATTCCAATATATCAATGCTCGCCGGAGGCTAATCGGGCGGCGGAAGTCGCAGTGGTTGAAGGAATTGTGTTTTGGGATATTTTCATCTGATTTTGCGGTTAATTTTTGCTCATTTTCGCCGAAACTTAGACCCATGTGATCATGCCGGCTTGCTCTTCAAAACCCATTATTTATTTTTGTCTGAAATGGGCTGCCGAAGAAGAAACGGCCGGCGAAACCGCGGCGGAACGGCGAAAAACGGCGAAGAAAGGCTTCTGTTCACGCGAGGAAGAAGGCGCGTGGAGCCCACGCGCACGCTGCGGTTGCAGGTGCGTGGAATCCACGCGCCACGCGCTCTCACGCACGCGGCAACCATTGCGCGCGTGGGATCCACACGCACGGCAGTTGCCAGGCGCCTACGTTGCACGCGCCTGCGCGCTGAACCGCACGCGTGCAGTGCACGCGCCCGCACGAATTCTGGCGCGTGCTGAGCACGCGCCTGTGCGCTGAACGCGCACCTGCTCGGCACGTGCCCGTCGTCTCCCACCCGCGGCTTCTATTTACATTTTTGCCTCAAATTTTCATGTTTTTGCAATTTTGCCCTTGGCCAATTTATTTATTTACTGTTATGCCCTTGATGTATTTATTTATTATGTCATTTCATGCATTGTTATGAATATTTTATGCATGAAATTTAATGTCCAATGATTCATATAATTAATTAATTAGAGAGTAGCCACAGCATCTTTAATTAATTAAATTATATATTAAGAGCCTCCGGATCATATTTAGAAATGGACATTGATTGTAATTAATTATATTAATATAATGAATTTTATCCCACAGAATTTTCATTATATTAATATGATTAATTATAATGAAATATCATATTATTTTTCTTAATTTACCCACAGGGGATTAAGAAAATGCATATAATATGATAGTTTCTTCATGAAGTAATTATGAATCTATTTAAATTAAAAACTTAGCCCACATGTAGTTTTTATGTTATGTGATTCATATTGTGACATGTTTACATTAGTAAAACATGATTTATTTATATTTGCCTCAAATTTTGTGACATAAGCATGATTATTTGATATGCAGTTTCGCAACCTGCGAATTTCTCTGAATTTAAGTTTGATGTTCCTATACCGAATGGTGAGAACTATAAAGTTTGGAAGGAGTCGCTTCTTCTTCAATTGGGGTGGATGGACATTGACTATGCTATAAGGAAAGACGAACCACCCGCTCCTACCGATTCGAGCACTCCAAATTTTGAGATAACTCTTTATAACCAATGGGAGCGATCCAACCGCGTTTGTGCCATGTTTATAAGAGCTAAGATATCTCCTAGTATTCGTAGTTCGGTTGCTCAGCATAGCAATGCTAAGGCTTTATTGGAAGCCATAGATGCGCAGTTTGAAAGTTCTGAGAAGGCGCATGCCATGACCCTAATTATGAAGTTTTCATCATTAAAGCTCACTAGTGTTAGAGGTGTGCGTGAGCACATCATGCAAATGAGGAACATTGCAACTCAGCTTAAGAACCTTGAGGTTGAGATATCTGAATCCTTCCTTGTGTATTATGTTCTGAACATTCTCCCACAACAGTATGCACCTTTCAAGATCTCTTATAACACACATAAGAATAAATGGTCTATTAATGAACTCATGACCATGTGTGTTCAAGAGGAAGAAAGACTGATTATGGAATTGGGAGAAAGTGCTCATTTGGCAACACAAGGAAAAAAAATAAGGGCTATGGCAAGCATAAGGGAAAAGGTAAAATAACTCCCCAAGCTGACATTAAGAAAGAATCCAAGTGTTTCTTCTGTAGACAGAAGGGGCATATAAGGAATGATTGTGTCAAATTTAAGGCTTGGCTCGAGAAGAAAGGTAATCAAATCTCTTGTGTTTGTTATGAATCTAATATAACTGATGTAAGTCACAATACTTGGTGGATTGATTCTGGATCTACAATCCATATTTCGAATTCCTTGTAGGGTTTTCAAAACCACCGGAAGCCAGTGGGAAGTGAACAAAACATCTATTCATGAAACAAGATGCGTTCGCATGTGGAAGCTATTGGGACATATAGACTAGTTTTCAATAGTGGTTTTGTTTTAGATTTGGAAAAAAGACCTTTTATGTTCCTAGTTTTTCTAGAAATTTAATTTCAGTTTCAAAACTTGTACCTTTGGGATACTCTTTTAACTTTTCAGATTCAAACTTTTGTTTATCATTTAAATTTGAAATTGTTAGGAGTGGTATTTTGTCTGATGGTCTTTTTCGAATTAATTTACAAGACAATGCCTATTATGATGCGATGCATGTTCATGATAAAGCTGGTATTAAACGATGTGTTATGAAAGAACATTCCTCTATGTTGTGGCACCGGAGATTGGGACATATCTCCATAGAAAGAATTAAGCGATTAGTAAATGATGGAGTATTTTGTACTTTAGATTTTACTGATTGTGATACTTGTGTGGACTGCATAAAGGGAAAGTAGACTAACAAGTCAAAGAAAGGTGCCAAGAGGAGTACAGAAATATTAGAAATCATACATACGGATATTTGTAGTCCGGATATGGACTCATGTGGTCAGAAATACTTCATCTCCTTTATAGATGATTATTCACGTTATATGTATCTCTACTTGATTCATAATAAATATGAAGCATTATATGCCTTTAAAGTATTTAAGGCGGAAGTAAAGAAACAATGCAATAAGCAAATTAAGATCGTGAGATCAGATAGAGGTGGAGAATTCTATGGTAGATACACTGAAGATGGACAAGCACCTGGTCCATTTGCAAGATTTCTTCAAGAGTATGAGATAGTTGCCTAATATACTATGCCTGGTTCTCCGGACCAAAATGACGTAGCGGAAAGAAGAAATCGGACCTTATTAGACATGGTGCGTAGTATGCTTAGTAGCTCCAAACTTCCTAAATTCTTATGGACTGAAGCACTTAAGACGGCAGTGTACATATTAAACCGAGTTCCGACCAATGCTGTCCTAAAGACACCTTTTGAGTTATTTAAGGGTTGGAAACCAAGTTTACATCATGTGCACGTTTGGGGATGCCCGTCTGAAGTGAGAATTTATAATCCACAAGAAAAGAAGTTGGACCCAAAGACCATAAGTGGGTATTTTATTGGATATGCCGAAAGGTCTAAAGGATACAGGTTTTATTGTCTATCTCATACCACTAGGATTGTGGAATCAAGAAATGCTAAATTTCTTGAAAATGACTTGATCAGTGGGAGCGATCGACCAAGGGATCTTGTTCCTAAGGAAGATCATTCAGACACTCAACTTTCCACCTCAAGTTTAAGATTGGTTGTTGATCATAATGCCCCTTCAGTTCAGTTGGCTATTGAACAACTAATTGTTGAAGTTCCACAACCTGCTGATATTGATCTAGTAGATCCAGTTGTTCAGCAATTACCAGAAACTGTTGAACAACCAGTTGAGCAACATACTCCTCAAGAGAATGTTGATCCAACATTGAGAAGATCTACTAGAATAAAGAAACCGGCTATTCCTAGTGATTATATTGTGTATTTACAAGAGTCTAACTATAATATTGGAATTGAGAATGATCCCGAAACGTTTTCACAAGCCATGGATAGTGATAAATCCAATTTGTGGTACAATGCCATGAAGGAAGAGATGAGTTCTATGGCATCTAACAAAGTTTGGGATTTGGTTGAGTTACCTGATAGTGCGAAGGCTATTGGTTGTAAATGGGTCTTCAAAACTAAGAAGGATTCATTGGGTAACATTGAAAGATATAAAGCTAGACTTGTTGCCAAAGGATTCACTCAAAAGGAAGGAATCGATTACACGAGACTTTTCTCCCGTATCTAAGAAAGATTCGCTTCGTATTGTTTTGGCTTTGGTTGCCCATTTTGATATGGAATTACATCGATGGATGTGAAAACGGCGTTCCTCAATGGAGAACTAGAGGAGGAGGTTTACATGAAACAACCTGAAGGATTTTCCTCTAGTAAAGGTGAGCATTTGGTGTGCAAGCTTAAGAAATCTATATATGGCTTGAAACAAGCATCCCGCCAATGGTACTTAAGGTTTCATGATGTCATCTCTTCATTTGGTTTTATAGAGAATGTCATGGATCAATGTATATACCAGAAGGTCAGTGGGAGCAAAATTTGTTTTCTTGTGCTGTATGTAGATGATATACTACTTGCAACCAATGATAAGGGGTTGCTACATGAGGTGAAACAATTCCTTTCTAAGAGTTTTGACATGAAGGATATGGGTGAGGCATCTTATGTCATTGGCATTAAGATACATAGAGATAGATCTCGAGGAATTTTAGGACTATCTCAAGAAACCTATATCAATAAGGTCCTAGAGAGATTTCGGATGAAAGATTGTTCACCAAGTATAGCACCCATTGTGAAAGGTGACAGGTTCAATTTGAACCAATGCCCGAAGAATGATCTAGAAAGGGAACAAATGTACAACATTCCATATGCTTCTGCTGTTGGAAGCTTGATGTATGCTCAGGTTTGCACTCGACCTGACATCGCTTTTGGTGTGGGAATATTGGGAAGATATCAGAGTAATCCAGGTTTAGACCACTAGAGAGCTGCAAAGAAAGTGTTGAGATACCTTCAAGGTACCAAAGACTATATGCTTATGTATAGACGGACTGACAACCTGGAAATGATCGGTTATTCGGATGTGGATTTCGCGGGTTGCGTTGATTCACGAAAATCAACATCTGGATACATTTTCATGTTAGCTGGCAGAGCCGTGTCATGGAGAAGTGCCAAGCAAACTTTGACTGCTACTTCCACTATGGAGGCTGAGTTCGTTTCTTGTTTTGAGGCTACCTCGCATGGTGTATGGTTGAAGAGTTTCATTGCTTTGGCTTAGAATTGTTGATTCTATTTCTAGGCCATTAAGAATATATTGTGACAATTCAGCTGCAGTTTTTATGGCTAAAAATGCCAAAAGTGGCAAAATCGAAGTAAGCATATCGACATTAAGTATTTAGCCATAAGGGAACGTGTTAAGGAGAATAAAGTGGTCATTGAACACGTTAGCACTGAATTGATGATAGCTGATCCTTTAACTAAAGGCATGCCACCAATGAAGTATAAGGATCATGTAACTAGTATGGGAATAGGTCCCATCATGTGATTTGTCGACATATGAACGATTTTTGTTTTATGAAACTCTTATTCAGTTGTAATGTTGATTCTCAATTTTTGTGTACACATTTTGTTGTTTATGATAATAACATTTATCCTTGGTTCTGGAATAAACATGGGGTTTATTCATTAAGATATGTTGTCACATATTGGCTGACATTAAAGAAATAAGATGCATTGTGATACATGGAAGGTATTACTCACTCTTAGAGGACATGTCGCCATGATTCATGTGTTTTATTTCTTTTCTTTAAGCATAAAGTTTTCGTGGAATTAGTTGGATAATTGGTATGATGAAAATTATGGGATCAAGTGGGAGAATGTTATTTATTTTTTGTGATCCCACATTTTAGACCCACATTTCCTATTAAAGTTGCGACTATTCGACTCCACGCTTCGTACCCTTTCGTGACAACCGCCCGTCTTGATGGGAGACGATGTATAAATAGGAACGTACGTTCATTTCTAACGGGCGATCACAAGGTCTAACACAAAATCCTCACATTTAGAATACACTATCAGTACGTGAGGAGATTTGGTTAGTAGAGTGTGCCTATTATTTTGATTTTTCAGGACATTCGACGAACGTGAATACGAAAAATGGCTGGAGGTTTGTCTTTCATCGATCCTAGCTTCCACATATGAATTATTTTGTCTTACAGTTGAAATTATCGTCAACGGGTCTACTCAAGCTTAATTTATCTCGACACAAAGATAAGACTGATTGAACAAGAAGAAATGTATGACTAGCTCATTGGAAAAATGTATCCCGAAATTTCCAAGAGGAATTGGTGAGAAGAATGGTTACTTTGTTCCTTCAATCCCGTTAAAAACATATAAAACATCTCAAGTTCTGTTCCTTTGATCACGGCAAGGCAAGCTCGGTTGCACCTTAGCCTAACATTCTAGGATTTGTCTGAGTACTTACTTGGTTTTTTGGTTCCATTTGTACTGAGATCACGTATGAAACCCCAAATTAGATGATCAAGGGATTTTTAAGAGGCTCAATTCATGTCCGTCCGAACGAATCAGGTCATTATAGATAGTATCAAAGCCAGCAAACTGGCAAGAATCGTGGGAATTTGTCCTACCTCCTTGGTGTGGTTTTGAGCTCCATGGCTGGATCGCCACTGCCGTCCTCGGGGGTTCTATGACAGGTTAAACTCTAAGTAAATTCAAGTATTGTAGCCTGAAGATTTCATGTTTTTCCCTTCGGCAAATGGGGACCTTGGTTGCTGTATTTTAATGCGTGAAGACGCCAAGAAAGGTTGAAACAGAGGGTCTCGAGAAGGGTGGGGCATGCGTGGGTCGATGTTCTCAGGATTGTCCCTCGAACCCGGGCCTAGAACTCACGCCCGAGCCCCAGTCTCTGGCACCCGAACTTGACACTCGGTTTGTACTTCAGACTTATTCTCAAATGTGTGCTTCATAATTTTTTCTTAACAAATATCAGAAAATGACTTCGGTATTATTTGCGTAATACAGCCAAACATGCCTTGAAAATAACATCCCTTGAAAAAGAAATTCCAACAAAGTTCATTTTTCACAAAATAAATAGAGCCTAAGGCTCCCTTTATTTCATGGAAAATGTGACATTTTCAAAAGTCATTTTCCAAAAAAATAACAATATTTTTCGATATTTGGCTTAAACCTTTAAATGAACTAGAAAACATTTTCTTTCATTCGGTATAAAAACCCGATTTGATTTTCCTAGAGAAACTTATCAAACCATTCGAATTTTTAACTATAATTTTTTTTTTTTTTTGCTTCCTTCCTCGACCGGTTGCCGACCACCACAACAACTGACAACATACCATAGCTGAGGGATGAGCTCACTAAAAGTCAATGAAGGTCGAGCTCGCTCGATTCTAGCAAGCTGAGCCAAGCAGAGCCAACATCAGGCAAGGCTCCACCTCGCCAAATCTAGTGAGCTCGAGCCTTGCTATTCTTGGCCATCTCATCCCTCATTCGTGGCTAGTCGTCAGCCATCATCGTGGCCAACTACAGAATAAGGAAAAAATAATTAATTAAAATTTTGAATTAAAAAAAGAAAAGATGAAGAAGAAAAGATGAGTGAAAATGAGTGGACTAGGCGAAAGAAAGACAAGGAAATAGGAAACATTTTACCCATTTTTGAAGGTATTTTTTCCACTGACGAAAAATGCTTTTCTTGAATAATTTATTTTCTATGAACCGAATATTGGAATACTTGGAAAAAATCAAGTTTTCATTTCTAAACAATAAAAATAATTTTCAATTCATTTTAGATTTCAGAGAAACACCTGAGAGTATTCCTATTTCTTGAAAAATGACTTCCTAAAAAATATTTTCCAAAAATGTGAATTTTTTTACAAAATAAACAGAGCCTTAATATCTATCTAGACAATCTCTTCTTCTTTTTCCCTTAAAGAAGGATCATTTCATGAGGTTGCTTTTTACAGCTAATTTAATCACTCGGAAGGGTTCCCAGATGGTGATTTGTGGATTATGGGTCGAAGTAACTGTCGTTTGGCTAGAAAGCTTACACATAATTGAATTGTAAAGAGAACCTGGTCCATATCAAGAAAGTCTAAATTGAACTCTTGCTAACGGGCCCCCAAGACGTCCTTTCCTCCTTGAAGTTGAGGTCCACGTTGACGTCGGAGAAGGGCTAACGGCTTTTTATGCATATAAATTTTCTTGAGTTCGGTCTGGATACAAAGTGAGTGCGCTTGATATATGTGAAGCTTGCGAGAGACACAGAAAGCATCGAAAGCCTTCTAGCAAGAAATTTACGAGTGAGAGAACTCATTAGCGGTGATTGATTCTTACGAGTTCAGGTGTTATCTAAAATTGAGAAATGCTTGAGATCGAGTGTTCAAGCAATGGGAATCTTCTCCTTACCATTTATGATGGAACCAACTTGTTGATCTCTCCTTGTAGAGTAGGCACACCGCTGAACCGGGTTCAGGTTTTATTTTTGCAGTTTATTTCTTACTTGAATCACTTCGTTTCTTCATGCTTCCACATTAGTTGTAAAAAGTGGCATTAGAAACTAAGTTCATTGTTAATTGGTTGTTCCAGGAATTTTGTCAGCTACGATAATCATTACGGTCTCTGTGATCTTCGAGTAGTGAAATCTATAATTTTAATTTTGTGCACATTAAGATTAGAGGTGTTAAAATGGGTCACTCATTTTTGACAAAAAGTGAACAATTAAAAACTTTGATAGGTGGGTCTTAAATGGATCTGGCAAGGCGGAGGCCTTGCCGACTCCCGACGAGGCTCAAGCCTCGCCTATCCGGCAAGACTCAAACTCGGCGACGTCGGGCGAGGCTTGAGCCTCGCCAAATCCGGGCGAGACTCCGGCCGAGCTCGAGGCTCGCTTGTGGCCGGCCGCCGGCCATCATCGTGGCCGATGGCAGGCCAAAAAAGAAGAAGAACAAAAAAGAAAAAAGAAAATTATATTCTAAAAATAAAAATAAAATTAATTTTAATTTTAAAAAATATAAATAATTAAAATTTGATTTTTTAAAATAATTATTTTAAAAATATATAAAAAATATCCATTAAATTTGTGTTGTATAAAACTATTTTAGCAATACCATTTTTAAAAAAGTAATATATATATAAGAAATAAACTTGAAAGTATTTTAGTAATATAATCTTTAAAAAAAATAGGAATGAGTTTTTCTAAATTTGGTTAAATATGAAAATATTTTATTAATATGGGTTAGGTCGGATATGGGTTAGGTATGGGTCAAAAAATTTACATTAGGCATAAATGGGTCATAAATGGGTTAATGGGTCAATTTAAGTCGGACCATTAATGACCCGATCCAAAACCGACCCGACCCACCCATTTAACAGCTCTAATTAAGATGCGCACTGGAGACACAAGATTTGGATTGAGCATTTAAGGGAGACGATAAATTTCTCAAAACTATGAAAGCCGCTAAAAAAGCAGATATTTTGAGAAGAGTTCCAGGTTTTATTCTGCTGAATTTAGGGAACAATGTTTTGGTTTCAGTGGCATATGAGAGGAATGTAGCTGCAGTTTCGGCGAAACTTGAAAGCGTTATATATGTCAAAATCGCTCTCGAAGGTACTTTTTGCATTTTTTAACTTCTGATTATTGAGGGAACATTAATCCAGGATCACCTGTATAAGTTCAATAGAGTCATCAATGATATGAAGAATGCGGATGAGAACGTGTTGACCAACGGTGGAGGAAGCGTAAACTGGTGAACCTGCTAATTTACTCAAGACTGCGAGCATTTGGGTGCCCCGCATATGGCGATGTTAGGGACGGTAAGCTAGAACCGAGGATGAAGAATTGCATATTTCTATGCTACGCAGTATGCACTAGGGATGGAAGGTTACAGGTCGTGGTGTTCAGATCCTAAAATCACCCGGATTCATCAGCAGCAGAGATGTTGCAAGGAAACTCAGTAAGTACAGACTTGTGCCACGAGACAAGCGGAGCTTCAGTTGGAGGCTCGGCGGAAAACGCAGATGGGAAGTGAGGATAGAGGCCCCAAGCCGGGCGTCAGTGAGGGCACTAGTCAGTCTAGAGCAGAAGATAGTACTGGTGGAGAGGTGCAGCTCGCAAAGACCTCATCCTCCATAGCGACAAGTAGAGAACGCGGGGAGATCAGAGAACCACGGAGCCATGCAGATTGCGTTACTTCACATAAGTGTTACTTATGCCATGTCTGCTGAGGAGGATGTCGAGGATTTACTCTCATACCGAGAAGCAGTGTCAGGTGTAGAGCTTCAGCAATGGATTGGAGCAATGAGAGAGGAGAAGGGTTCTCTCTAGTGGAATCAAACATGGCAGTCACTGGTATCTTCAAAAGGGCAGAAGATAGGGTGCAAGTGGGTATTCAAAAAGAAGCATGACAGTTTCAACTCATGAGCAACTAGATATATAAGACGTGCCTGGTGGTGAAGGGGTTCATGGTATGAGATATTCTCACTTGTGGTGAAACATAGTTTGATCGGGGTGGTGTTGCGATTAGTTGCAATGGACAGGTAGCTAGATGTTAAGACGGCTTTTCGGAGAATCAAAGCAGATATACATGCAATAGCTGGAAGGCTTTGTTGTTCTGGGTCCTGAAGACAATGTATGCTTGCTCAAGCGATCTCTTTAAGCAATGCCATAGTGGTGCAAGCGATTTGACTCCATTCAACGCTATGATAAGAGTGCTGATAAAAATTGCATGTACTTTAGGAGGTTATACGATGGTAGTTACAAAATTTTATACGGCCTTGCCTTGCTTCCACACCTAAGTCACCGGTGAACAAGGCTAGGTCCATCAAGGTCGGGCCTGAGAACTCAATGCTCCCATCAAAGTCCCCAATGGCCCATGCCCAAGACCTCGGTACTAGTACATGGGTCCTCGACCACCATGCTTGAGTAACCGACTTCCACACCCAAGTCACTAGCTCCCGAGCTCCCTTAACAACCAACCTCCCTCAAGATCATGCCAAAGACCTAGGTATCTATGCCCAAGTCCTTGATACCGTTGCTTGGATACTGCTCATGCCGCCAGGACACGGGCAGTTGGGTATCTCTTATATACTATGAATAGTGCATGACTTTTTAGGAAAATAAAATCAAGTTTTTCTTTCCAAATGATATAATTTTCAATTCATTTTTAAATTTCAGTTAAATACCAGAAAATATTTTTATTTATTTAGAAAAAAATATCTTGAAAAATACTTTTGGAAAATATCAAATTTTCGTAAAACAAATGGAGCCTTGATTTCATTTGATTTTTCTTTCTAATCTCTTCGTCTTTTTCCCCGAAAGATGGATCATCGGATGAGGACGCTTCTTTACAGCTAATATATAATCACCTGGAAGGGTTCCAGATGCTGATTTGGGGATTGCGGGTCGAAGTAAGTGTCGTTTGATTAGAAAGCCTGCACGCAATTGAATTGTAAGGGAACCTGGCCCATATCAAGAAAGTCCGACTTGAACTCTTGCTGACAGGCCCACAAGACCTGCTTTTCTTATTGAAGTTGAGGTCCACAGTCGGAGAAGGGCTTATACAGCATTTTTTTGGCATATAACTCTTGTCGAGTTCGGTCTGGATACAAAGTGAGTGCGCCTAATATATGTAAAACCAGCGAGAGACAGAATGCATTGAAAGCCTTCTAGCTAGAAATTTAAGAGTGAGAGAACTCATTTGCGGTGATTGATTCTTGCGAGTTCAAGTGACATCTAAGATTAAGAAACGCTTGAGAGTTGTCTGTTCAAGCAATTGTAATCTTCTCTTTGCCATTATAATGGAACCATCTCATTGACTCTCCTCGTGAAGTAATCAAAGTGTCAAACCGTGCTCAAGTCTTATTTCTTTAATTTGTTTCTTGCTCTAATGGCTTCATTTGTTCACACTTCCGCATTAGTCGTGACAAAGTGGCAATGGAAACTAAGTTTAAATTTCACTTGAGGCTTAAATCGCTTCATGTGTTCGTGCTTCCCTGTTAGTTGTAACAAAGCAACATTAGAAACTAAGTTTATTGTTGATCGGTTGTTCTAGGAATTTTGTCCATCTATGATAATCATTATGGTCTCTGTGATATTTGAATTAGAGAAATTCATAATTTTAATTTTGTGCGCATTAAGATGCGCACTTTATTGGAGACACAGGATTTTGGATTGAGCATTTAAGGGACATCATAAATTTCCCCAAACTATGAAAGCTGCAAAAAAAGCTGATATTTTGAAAAAAGCTGCAGGTTTTGTTCTGCCAAATTTAGGAAACGATGTTTTTGGTTGAAGTGGCTGATGAGTTTAATGTAGCTGCAGTTTGGGCTGCAAAGCCGTCCCGAAGATACTTTTCCCGATTCAACATTTCTTAACTTTCCAGATTAAGGAGGAACATCAATCCAAAATCACCTTTATAAGTTCAATAGTAATTAATGACATGAAGAATGTCGATGAGAACGTATCGACCGATGATGGAGGAAGCGTGAACCGGTGAACCTTGCTACTTTACTCGAGTTTGTGAGCATTTGGGATCCCCGCATATGGCCATGTTTAGGACGGTAAGGTAGAACCGAGGACAAAAAAGTGCATATGCCTATGCACTAGGGATGAAAGGTTACAGGCCGTGGCGTTGGGATCCTCGAATCGCCCGGATTTCATCATCAGCAAAGATGTTGCAAGGAGACATGGTAGCCAGTGGTATTCTTCAAAAGCGATGTCGGGTGTACAGCTTCAGCAATGGATTGGTGCAACGAGAGAGGAGATTGGAATCGCTTGAGTGGAATCAAACATGGTAATCAGTGGTATCTGGCAGAAGATAGGATGCAAGTGGGCATTCAGAAAAGCGCATGATAATTTTGATTCACGAGCGACCAGATATAAGACCCGCTTGGCGAAGGGGTTCGCTGCACGAGATATTCTCACTTGTGATGAAGCATAGTTCAATCAGGGTGGCGTTGGGATTAGTTGCGGCGGACGACTTGGAGTTGGAGTAGCTCGATATGGCGTTTCTAGACAAGGAATTAGAGGAGAGGATATTCATGCAATAGCCAGCAGGCTTTGTCATTTCGGTTCATTAAGGCAATGCATGCTTGCTCAAATGATCTGTTTATGGCTTTAAGCAATCTTATAGTGGTACAAACGATTTGATTCCATTCAACTTTATATAAGAGTGCTCATGATCATTGCATGTACTCTAGGAGGTTATATGATGGTAGTTACATTTATTTAATGTTATATGCTAATGATATATTGATAGCAACTACAAACATGTTTCACATTGATGAGTTGAGACATCAATTGAGGAGCAATTTCAAGATGAAAGATTTTGGTGCACCAAGAAAGGTAGTCGGTATGAAGATCTAAAGAGATAGGTTTGTAGCAACGCTTTTGGCTATAACAAGGTGATTACATATGTAAAATTTTGAGGCGGCTTACTATGCAAAATATTGAACTGGTGATTTTCTCACTAGTTGCATACTTCACAGTTTCACCTTACCTTAGACCAAAATTGGAGGATGAGATGGAATATAAGGCCCACTCAAGCCAAATGGGTCTCAAAAGCATTTCTCGGCAGGTTATGTAAGACTATTTTGTTAGAAAGCTCGAGTCTGCCCGAGGGGAGGCCTAAACAACAAGTTAGGTTCAACGTAAATACCTAACTAAGCCTAGTCCCGCCCATTGATCGCTTATGTTGGCAAGTCGAAAGGTACCCTTCTCTATAGTGGAAAATCTACATGTAATTAGTGATTTTTATATTATCTTCATTGTATCCATAACTTTTCATATAAAAGAAATAATTAAGAACGTATTGAAATTCACTAATATCATAACTAAAGATATGTTTGGACATCCCAATAACTAGTGGCTAGTTTTGACTGAGCACCTTCACAAATAATACATTAATCGGCCGAACAAGTCATTTGTTTTTTTCCCTCGATCCAACGGTGCATACTCCTTCATCAACAATGAACGGTCCAGAATGACCACGGACGAATATTCATTTTCAAGCCAACCAAACCATCGGAAAAGGCCCAACCTCATATTATCATATGACCATTTTTGAAATAATTTTAAAAGATGGATTATTATATATACCATGCCTGCACCAAAGAAAAAGCAAAAACAAAAAAAACACGTAACCCTCTTTGCTTGTACTCTTTATTCTTCTTTTTCTCTTCTTTTTCGAATGAATCTGCTTTTAGTATCCTTACTTAAATATTGTGCATGGAGTTAAATAATATATATAACAAGAAACCAATGTACAATAAGATTAATTACAGGATTAATTTAAAACCTTCGAAAATGTTCCCAAAGCAAATACCAATATGGAATTGAAGGCACTTCTTAATAAAATGGATCATTTCAATTTACAAACCATCTTTCTCGTCATTATCACTAGGGGAGTGTAGTTCTGAAATTGGTCCAGCTTCCATCTGGTATCTACCCTTTAGAACCGATTCCCAAATTTTTGAAATATAGAACTATCATACATACTTTGAAACTCGGAACCTAATCTGTTACAAATTTCAAGGCCAATTATAAAGTCTATCTAGGTTTCCCATGCATCATTAATTAAAGATTGCAGTAAACACCTCTAATAATCACTATTTGTTATTATAATTAACTAACTATAACTCATATTTAGACACACAAAAATATGAAACATTAATAAAGTAAAAGTTCTAATCATACACATGTTGGAAATGGAAACTCATACTCAAAGTAGTGGTTTTAGATTACATAGGAATTTCACAAAATTGCTCGAAGACTTGGAACAAGAAAAACACAAAAACTTATTGTGGATTTTAGATTCTATAACCGACCTATTTATATAAACAAGTTCCCCAATTTTTTGAACTCGGAAGTTACCTTGCGTACCCTAAAACCAAACCAATTCCAACAGGTTCGGTTTTTGCTCCGATTCCTGGTCATATCCTCAAACCATGCTCACCCCTAATTTTCATGATTAAAAAGGAAAAAAAAAAAAACTTCTCCAATTATCATATTGCAATTCCCTAGTTCACCATTGTACCTAACTTAATTAGGTCTGATTAAAGACAAGTTAATTCGGTTTCGATTGTGTGTAAATTACCTATACAATAGTTAGTCTTGCTTATATTTAGATAAACATATACATATGCCTATGAACTATGTTAAATGTTACACTAATGAGAATGTAGAGGATAATTAATAAATTAGTTTTAAAGCTATCGTTTGGATGCCAATTTAATCTTAAACTTTCAAGTTTACTACCATAGTCCTCAACCTTTGATTTCTAGTGCCAATTTGCCAAAAGGACTGTCTTCAAATCTTGCGCAAATATTTAGAATTATGTCGGCAAAACTGAAAAGTTTAAGAGTGACTAAATTGATACTTTCCTATGAATGTAATATAGAAGATGGATGGCTGAAATGCCTAAAAAATGGACTCGAGAAACACAAAAAACAATTGTGGTGCATTTGCAAAACAAAAATTACCTACGCCTTCAGAGATAATATAATAAAAATTAGAAATGCTTACAAGAACGGAATCGAAACTTCGTGGTTTTCTTTTACAAGTCACTAATTTAATGACAAAGCTTTACACACAATTACTTGCACATTTCCAAAAATTACAATCATCCTTTGGAAGTTACCATTCCTATTACCAAACGTGACCAAAAAAAAAAAAAAAATCCAGCAAGCACTTACTGACAAAAAAATAAAATAGCAGATAATAAAATCCAGAGAGCACTTAATGACAAAAAATAAAATAAAATCCACACAACCTCTCTCTCCATCCCAGCTGTCCATTACCAATACACTTGAGATTGTAAATGACTTTGTCCAAGACTCACCCCACTTTTTGCCCCTTTTATTCCTCCATTATCTTATACATCCTTCCAAATTATAATTTATATATTTTCTTTCGCCCTCATATACGAACAACACAAAAATACGCTGGCAATGATGTACGCGTATAAATGAAAGAGACATACGAATAATTAAGAAAAACCACCATATGAAAAAAAAATACTTTGATAAAACTAAATAATAGAAATGTAAGATGAAAAATACACAAAAAAAAATTATGAGAAAATTACTTTGCAGCTTTTCTTGAAAGGTTGTTGTAAGATAGATTAGATTCGAAATGGGGGAATATAAGGTAGATTATCCATTCATGCATTTACTAATGGCTATGATATTTGTAAAATAAGTAACTAAGGTTATTTAAAAAAGAGAGGAAATTAATTAAAATGCCATAAAAGTATCAGATTCTCCTTGCTTTAAATAATAGTATAACCAGTATAGATATATATGGTATAAAAATATATATATATCACATCAAATCACATATTATTAAATGACACCATAATTAATAATGACAAATAATAAAAAAATAAAATACAGAAAAGTACACATCTACCTCATCATCATCACCTTCCCCTCTCTCTCTCTCTCTCTCTACCAAACCCAGCCCTAACCAACAGCAAATGCACCCCCGCACATTTTAGCAAACACCCCCTTCACTTTCCGATTTAATTAAATTAAATTAAATTAAAATCAAAATTAAAATCAAAATGTTATATATAAATAAACTTTATATTAACGCCCGCCCCTCCCCGTTTACTTTCACTCAATCTCATAATAATTTTTTTTATTTTTCCTCCGTTTTATTAACTCCCTTTTTTTGGGGCCCTTTTCCTCTAAAGACCACATCCCCCCACCCATCGGCGATCCACCGGCATCTCCCGGTCCGCGCCGCCGATCGCCGGAGCTGCTCCGCCGCGCCGCCCCGAAGCTCGCCGCCCTCCCCCCGCCGTGCACGGTGAGTCCTCCATTCGCGGCCCCCGTCTCTGTGCTGCGGCCGCCTTGAAAAGCGGTTCCTTCAGTGTGTTTTGTGTGCGCGTGGGCGTGCGTGCGTGCTTTTGGTGGTGCGTAACCCCACCGAGATTCGCGAGCTCAACTCGACCTCGATTCGCTCGAGCTCCGGATCGCAGCGCCGCGATCCGAGGCCCCCCGAGCTCGAGTCTCAGCTGGAGTAACTGTGAGTGTTGATTATCTGCTTAATCTCTCCCGTAATCTTCCCGGTTAATCGCTCGCCGAATCGCGGTTGGGCCGGATACGGCGGAATTCGCCGTTGTCCGGCTTCCGTCCGGTGATTCTGTGCCGGGATCTTGGTGATTTGGCGCCCTAGTTGATTTTGAACTGCGAAATGATGCTTTTTGCTGTTGATTACAGTCGTTCGGGTCGATTTTCGAGTGAAATGCTCGGTTCCGCTAGGGTTTTGTGTTACTTCGCCTTTGCTCGGTGCTAGTGGAGTATCGGTGTAATTGAGGTCAAGTATAAGTCGTGGACACTCGGGCTTTTGGTGTTTTGACTTTCGAGGTAGGGTAGAGAAGTACTAGGCGAGTCTTTCTAGGGTTTTGAGCTGGTGCTGCTCACTGCTCTGTACGGTTTTAATGTTTTCCGGTTCTGTCTCTCTGACTTCAGGTTTTACGTCATAGCCCGCTGACTCGTCCTTGGTCTTTTGCGACGTTGGGATTATCTGGATGCGATGCATGATTAGTCGGTTTGATTGCATGGGGAAATGATAAAGCAACTCAATTAGAGTTTTGTAGCTGTATTTATTGCGCAGTATGCTGTGCCGGAATGAGAAAGCAACTCAATTAGAGTATCGTAGCCGTATTTACTGTGCAGTATGCTGTGCCGGAATGAGAAAGCAACTCAATTAGAGTTTCGTAGCTGTATTAATTGCGCAGTATGCTGAGCCATAACAGTTGGCTCAAGTTGGCGTTATAGTCCCTCGATTGCTTGCTATCGTGTTTTGGTAATAGTCAGATTTTTGAGATATCAATTTTCTTTTATCTGACTTTTATTTTTCTTTTGGAATTTTAGTTATCAGGTGGACCGGAGAATATAAACTCGAGATTCAAAGCAAGTTGTGGTAGTACCACCGGCGGATAATTTCGTTATTTAGCATCGTGGTAAGCAGTACATTCAACTGAATTAAGTCAGATTTGATTGTCTTAACGCTCGTAGAGTGTGACTGACGTTTAATACGAATTAGACTTTAATGTTAACCAAAGTATTTGCAGACTTGATAAGGTGGCTCTACATTGAAGTCAAGCTTGTTTCTGTATCAAGATGCTGAAGTGACCGTGGCTTCCATTCAACCACTACTGTTCTAAAGCAATTCACTACATGGAAGCAAACAAAGAAGAGGCCCTTAAGGCAAAAGAAATTGCTGAGAAGCGATTTGCTGAAAAAGACTTTGCTGCTGCAAAAAGTTATGCCTTGAAGGCTAAAAAGCTGTGGCCTGAACTGGATGGTATATCTCAGATGGTGGCCACTTTTGACATTTATGTGGCTTCTGCAGTACACCTTAATGGTGAGGTAGATTATTATTCGATTCTTGGGTTAAAGCCTACTGCAGATAAATATGCAGTGAAGAGACAGTACAGGAAGTTGGCTGTTCTCCTTCACCCTGATAAAAACAAATGTGTTGGAGCTGATGGTGCTTTTAAACTTGTTTCTGAGGCATGGACTCTTTTGTCGGACAATGCTAAGAGAGGCTCTTATGATCTAAAGAGAAATCAACACGTGGCATCGTTGGTTTCACAGCCAAGTTTATCTTCAGTACACGGGGCTGGTTATACAACACATGCTAACTGCTTCAGTCCACCCACAGCTCAACCTACAGTTGATACTTTCTGGACTGTCTGCACGTCTTGTAAAGTTCAGTATGAATATCTTCGTAAGTACGTCAACAAGAGACTTTCATGTAAAAATTGCCGGGGTATTTTTGTTGCTGTGGAGACCGGTACCGCTCCAGTTACTGGGTCTTTTCCCTATAGTCCTTATACTTATCTCCCCGGTAATGGATATGGAAGCCACAGATCTGATGGCGTGTCCTACGTCCCAACAAATGCCACTTATTTTGTGGGAAATGGAGTGTCAGGCTATCACACCGGACAGGGCTATGATTACACCTCGAATGTGTCCTTCCAGTGGAGCTCGCCCTCTGGGAGTTCCACTGTAGTTGTTGGCCCTAATGGGTCTACAGCCAAATCAAGTGATGCAGTTAATCCAGCCAATGGTAAGGTTCATAAAGCTAGACACAGAAGCAGTGAAAAGCATGCTACTAAAAATACTCTGGCAGACAGTGGTCCAAATTTGTCTGGTGGTGTTAATGGATCATCAGGGTTGAACACGGTTAGACCTGACAAACCTGACAAGAGAAGGAAGGTTGTGGTTGGATCCGAGTTTAGGAATGGCTCTGAACTAACAGGGGTAAAGTCGTCTCCAGAAACCAAAAAAGAGTTTGATCCTAAGTTGTCGAACTCAAATGAACTTCCAGCTAGACGTTGCTCTGCTATGCCAGCATTTGATGCTAGGAAATTGCTGATGGACAAGGCTAGGACAGAAATCCAGAAGAAATTGGAAGAGATGAAGCAGAAAGCCGCAGCAGCTGCAGCAGCAAAAGAGGCTGCGAGGTTACAGGCTGAAGCTGCTGCTCAGTCCAAGTTAGTTAGTCATTCAAAAGCTATTAGAAGTGGACCAGTCACGATAACAGTTCCTGACCCTGATTTCCATGATTTCGACAAGGACCGATCTGAGGAATGTTTCAAGCCCAAGCAAATATGGGCTATTTATGATGAAGAAGATGGCATGCCTCGACTTTATTGTCTGATCCGTCAGATCATCTCGGTAAAGCCATTCAAGATCCTGATCAGTTACTTGAGTTCTAAAACTGATTCTGAATTTGGGTCAGTTAACTGGATAGATCGTGGATTTACCAAATCATGTGGTCATTTTAGGGCATGGACCTCTGATGTTGTTGATCAAGTGAACATCTTCTCTCATCTACTGAGTAAGGAAAAAGCTGGCCGTGGAGGTTGTGTTCGCATATACCCAAGAAGTGGAGATGTATGGGCTGTTTATCGTAATTGGTCTCCCCATTGGGACCGATCCACACCAGCTGAGGTGAGGCATCAATATGAGATGGTAGAGGTGGTCGATGATTATTCTGAAGAGCTTGGTGTCTGTGTTGCCCCCCTTGTAAAATTGGAAGGGTACAAGACGGTATACCAGAGGAATACAAGCAAGGATGCACTTAGGTGGATCCCAAGGAGAGAGATGTTACGCTTTTCGCACCGGGTCCCATCTTGGTCTCTGAAGAGAGAAACAAGCAGTAACTTGCCTGATGGTTGCTGGGATCTGGACCCTGCTGCAACTCCTGATGAACTCCTCCACGCTGGAATTGAAGTCCCTGCCTAATGCATCTACAGAGAGAGGCAAAGAAGGATCAGGTGGAACCTATACTGTTAGCATTCTTTAGACAAGGTTACCTTAAGGTGTACAAATATTCAGACACATGGCCAAAAGGCCATTGTAACATTAACCCCAAGATGGTTTTCGAGGGTTCTTTGTTGTGCCTTTCTTGACTGTTGACTGTTTGTTCGTGGAAAAATCCACTTTGTGGTCGGTCTGATAACATAGGATACATGCAAGCAAGTGGGTTTTGCCAAAGCCTGGAGGGAGTGAACAGCATTCAAATTCCGTCATGGTTGAGAAGCTCCATTCCAGTTATCTGCAGCATTCACCTCAAGGTCCGTAGGAGTATCTACAGCCCTTATTGTTCCGGGAATACTGAAGAATCCCGTCATAGATCTTTATATTTCGAGTTTCACTGACAAGTTTGATTGGGCATATTATGTCATTTTCAATGTCAAGAATTTAGATACCGTTCAGAACTTGGATTACGGATTATTTAAGGTTTATCTGTGTACCAATAGTTGTGGGAGGATGCAGGATCATTTGAATTGAAATTTTAGGGCAGCAACTCCGCTTCGATTGTTACTATGCTATGATGTCGAATCTTAGAAGTCTGTCATTCAGTCTGCCGTTAGCTCTTGAGCCATTCATTAGTGATTTAGTGTGCTTTCTTCTTTTTTGAATTAACCCCGATGTCTGTCATCTGGCTACAGTTTTCCATGTTCAAATTGAAACTAGAATAGTCTCATAATTTTTCTTTTTCCTGGAAAGGTAACTTCAGATTCGTAATTAGAGTTATGACTATTATTTCCCATGAGGCATAGTTCCTCGTCTTTCTTTCGAGTCTTTCAATTCTGCGATTTTCATGTTCTCTGTAATTGTTCTATGTATAGAGCATAACTAGTTGAAACCCCAAGAGGAATTTCACATCTCTTGGCAATGGAAAGAACCGCTTGCAAGCATGATTTAGGTACACTTCCAGCAAGAACATTCCTATGACCGATTACTCAGGAACTAGTTTAACTCAGCTTAAAAATTCCGTATTTCTGAGGAGAAATCGTCCATACATTGGGAAAAGAAAATGAAGTAGAACGATAACGAAGCTCTCTGGTTTGAATTTCCTCCAAGTAAACCTGGAGACCGGATCATGCGGCCTTGGCCCATTGATCTGCATGCATCCGAATCATGGAAGGTAGTCGTAGTGGCAAGAACCATGACCTGCGAATCGAACAGCTTGTAAAGTCAGCAGAACAGCGACAGATTTTCTCGGGATCCGCCCGATGATTACGCTTCCTCCCTTCTAATCGAGAGCACTGATGAGATTTATGCAATTGTTGATTTATGGTCATTTGTCTTCTCTCGATGTTTAGAAAGCAAAGTGAAAAGGAAAAAGAAAAAGTTAAGCTTTGGGCCATGATATAAGAGTCAGCTCGAGAATGCATGGGATTCCGGACGTGGCCATTTAAAACTCCCAAGGCACACTCTTCCTGGGCACATGGACTTTTGCTTCTTTTCTCTAGATCCCATGTGAAAGATCGCATACCAGTAAAGCTTTAGCTTCTCGGATCGCCCCTCAGTAGGAAATTAATTATAAAATGTAAAGCGTGATTTGTACACTCTTTGAATTGAACAAACAAAAGAATATCTCATCTTCTGTAACTTCAGCTACCAAAATCTTCACGCAAGTGGTATTGTGCTAGAAGATTAGTACTTTCGCTGTCATGACATATGACCCTTCACATAGCGTAGACTACTTTCAATAGTAAACACTCATGTTTTCTAGTTAGATCTGTATGGAAGAATCAATTCGGAAGCAAAGAGAGGAGATCAAGATGCTTACTGGGATCAAGCTCGGTGGTCATGGCGGCGCTGCGGAAGTAGCAAGATCCCCCCGAGCGCTTGAACTTCTGGTAGTAGCTGTTGAAGGCATAGGAAGCATGCGCCCTCACAGTGTTGGGGAGATAGCAAGGCTGGTTCACCTGGATCGCGGTGCAATCAACCCCTCCTTGTGCACATGCCCAGTCCAGAGCTGCTTGCAGTTCGTCGTCCGGGGTCTGCTCATCGGCCACGCACCATTGCTCGAACTCCCCAGCTGAGTGAAACGCCATAAAGAACAGAGAAATTGAGATCAGAAGAGGCTCTCTTGCTATGCCTTGCTGTATCAGATGAGCAAATGGAGGCATCAGAGATGTGAATCAGATAGCGGAAGCTCAGTGAGATGCTTGTCTATTTGTCTGGTTTAACTTTACCAGTGTTTGGAAGAGCAAACCCACCATTTACGGTATACAGTTTCAAGATCCTTGATTGCCAATGAATTTCTTGTGACGCAATAATGAGAAACTCACCTGATTTGTGTGGAACAGTTGCCAAGAAGAGGGCAGCTACCAGAATCCATTGCAGTGAAATCGACATGCCTCTTTCTGGTGTGCGTGGGTGTGTGTGTGTTTGAGAGAGAGAGAGAGAGAGGTTCAGTGGGGACAAATATGTGAGCTATCTCCAGAGGTCTTATGGCCACATTCTATTGAAGCTTAGAGGTATCCAGAGCAAAAATGTCACATTATTATAAGAAGGGCAAGACGCGAGATCAGAGAAAATAAAAATTTATCAAATTCCAATTATAACATGGACTCCAGCTAGGAGATTTTTATATTCCAATCCAAGATTGCGAATTCATTCGGAGAACAATTAGATGCATGTGACAAAGTTATCGCCATATGTCCCTGTACACAGTTCATGAGGAGGTGTTCCCTTTTCAACTTTCTTTAGCACTTGAACTTCTCCAGTTCACATTGATGCGGTTTTGGCCTATTCCTTCTTCTTTCTTATACTATTTTTCCTTTCTAGAAAAATGAATAACCTCACAGCCTGCTAGGGCCAAAATGAACACAAACTTTGTCGCATCGCCAATGTCAAATGCCAACCCCACTGTAAAGGTGGAGCTTGTGTAGCAGTCACAGGAGAGAAAATCTTGTCGATAAGCTGCCCTTGTATGAACACAACGATCTATATAATGTACATACAGCCTTCCCGAGGTCGTATTATTTACCCATGTCCATCTCATTCTGAGGTAGGTGATATCCGTGGACGAGTTTGCCTCTTCTTTTTACGAGTCGGGCGGACATTCCTTTTCAATGATATCAAAACGGAGATCTTTGCAAAGAAGTAGATGGCAAATGGGATTCTTATCATCTACCTTAATCTCCTACAAACAATGTCCCGGTAACGACTAAATTGCTGTCCGATGTCAGGATACTATGTTCGACAAAAACATGCGGCTTAAACGTTGTTACAATCCTTTATGTTGTATGAATGGCCAGTCCTAAATTTTGGGTTCTTCTCCTTTTTTAACCAAACAGGCTTATGCACTTTCCTCGTGTTTGAACTGCCCACCAACTAGCCCCAGGAGATATGCACCTTCATCAGCTCATGAACCTTGGAATATATAAGCAAGCTTCATTCTGAAAGACATGCTCAAAATCTGCAGTTCAGAAGAACTCGCATAGAATGGAGATGGCCTTGTGGCTCTTCATCCTTCTTCAGATTTGTGCTTTCGCCGAATCTTGGCCCACAGGTGAAATTAACCGGATAGACCTGCACGAAGCCATCGCCGACATGAGAATGAAGTCCTACCACGTCTTTGTCATCCTTCTCCAAATTCTAAGCACTTACCCCGATGCGCTCCATGGCTCTGATATCGCCTTAATAATGCCAAATCACCAGAAACAATCTCCAAGATTTCATCCTTAGCCATTATCCCCATGCCACTCCTGATGACCCACGTGATTCAATTCCCCAAGAGGACACTCATGCCCGCATGCCTTGCCAACCGGATGATCAAAATCACTAACGACGGCAGGTCAGGCATGTTAGTGAACAACCCCAGGATTGTGAACCCAGACGTCTGTCTGATTCTCTGACTCGGTGCCACGGTATTAGCGACACGCTCATGTCGGACGCTTTCGGTGAGATGAAAAGGTTCGATAGACGGAACCAAGCCAAATTTGCTGCTGACCGTTTGGCTGAAAAGAACGACTCCCCTCCATTGATCCTGGCAATCAGCTTCTAGTAATTTCTGTTCTGTCGAATAAGATAGATGTGCGTTTTATCCATGGCACGCTTAAAATTGTCCCAGTGACGGTGATACAGTAACATCGACAATAATGCTCACAAGAACTTTCAAACCCGGAACCTTGGACAAACCCACTACTCTGCAAATTTGTGCTCTTGTGAAGCTTTAGTCTTTTATCAAGCATATTCAACGATTAGAAACGGCAAAGATTCTTTCTTTTTAAAATTACTTTACAGTGGTGCTACAGACGTGAATGTTGAGAATATATTCCCGGTGGCCTTGCTGTCTCAAAATCTAGTTCTTGCGCAAGCAATCCGGACAGAATAAATCTATCATTTGAGACATTGCTCAAGAAAAAGCAAAGGATCATGGTAGGAAACTGCGGAAATCATCGGGATTCCAATTTTCAGTAAAAGCATGTCCGGTATACCATTTTACAAAGTTCTTGACCCAAAGACATAAGTGGTTCGTTTGAAATCTAACACTGACCACACGAGGTCATATGCATATGTGAGGTTGACTCTTCCATTCATCAAACAGTGCACAACCGAAATCAATTAGAAAATTGCACAGTGAGCATCTCATCCCTATCATCAACGACACCCCCAGGGCTGCATCTCCTACATCGCTTAATCACTCAAAGTAGTGCTCTGCAGTTGGCTTTCCAAATCATCAGAGCAATGGCAACTTAAATCGGACTCAAACCGTTTGAGTGAATTTCTGATACCATCGCAAGCCCGAACAAAACCCTCTGAAGTTCCTTTAATATTTTCCACCTCCACCTGTAAATCATTGAGATGAGTCAACATTTTCCCTGAAGCCACCATCATGGCCGAGACCTCTTGTGGAGGGTAAAGGCAAGCACCAAGCTCGTCGATTTGTACTCCTATTCCTTGGCATAGCTTCAATAACTTCTCCAGAGAATCCACAAAAGCACCACTGTCATCTGAATTTTCCATCTTGAGCAAACCTGTGATGACACGTATTAACTCCTTGATGACTGTGAGGGTATCGGATACCACCACAATTGCCGCATTAGCAACTTTCATCTCTTCAGGTGATAAGTCATTGCCTATGTCACCTTCACTTGAATTATCATCAACTTGAGTCTCGCCTTCCTCTTTTATAGAGGAGACATCAGAAGTTTCATTACTGGGGTCCAGGCAAGCTGGCTTGAGCTCTTTCATCTCGCGAAGGACATCTTTCATGGTAACTGCAACCTGCGACATGGCTCGCCCAATTGCAGTTATATTTGTTGCTGGAGCTTTCTTAAGAGCAGAACATGCCTCCCATACTGTACCAACTACCACTGGAATGGAAGCCGCCTGTTCCTCACCATTGCTAGAACCTGTTGATAAATGAGTTCTAAAATATTCAGACTATTACCATAGATTGCAGGACAACATGCACAAGTGAGCTAGTCAAGCGAAATGTGCAAGTGCCAAAGACCCACCAAAAAAAAAAAAAAAAAAATTGTGCTTCTGAATTCGTACCTTTATATATTAGAGAAAAAAATATTAGGACAACTGAAAATAACATTAGGCATTTTCAGATGACCCTGCTTTCAAAAACAATTGTCAAAACAATAAACTATTTAACAGTTAGACAAGCAAGTCTACATTGATATATGTCTTCGGAAACAAAAACGGTTCCTAAAAACAGCTTCAGACAAGCTCTTAATTTCTTTCATTTGAATGTACCCACGCAACCCTTTTCCTGGAATTTTCAATTATCTACTCCATGAATCCCATCACAAGTTACTTTGCATCATTGTCACCTCTCCGGGAACTCAACAAGTTTTCCTAATGGGATGGAGCATCAAATAAATCAAGGCTCAATAGCGAATGCCATGCTAAATCAAGATGTTACCAGCCTTAGTCTCTCAATCATTTTATCAAGGACCCGAACTTCAAACCTATCCATTGGGTGTAGGATGCACGAATATGAGAGAGCAAAAGAAAGAGATGCGACCAGGATTTACCATAAGAATGGACAGATGTGCTGAGCAACTTAAAGCTACAATCAACAACTTTCTTCACTGCTTCATGGATGTTGGAAGAAAGAGTCGGTCCAGCACCCACCATGCTTCCATGGGACAACAGCAGAAAACCCTGAAGTGCATTAAAGTAAGTTGTCATGCTTTCCTCCATTGCTTTAGCTTGAGGTTTTTGTCCCATCCACAACATTCCGACTGCACAGTTAAAACAGGCACCAATAAGTATGAAAGAGCCAATATTGTTTGCTCCCTAAGAACTGACTTCCATCACAAAGCCTTTGGTCAAGACCCACTCAAGATACTAGCAAAAACAGTTTGTCCTCTTTCTTTCTTTAGAAAACAGATAGCTTGTCCTTTGAAAACCACAATGGTGATATATGTCGTTCCAGCACTTTTTCTTGACCATTCCCTTTCCACATTTAGCTGTATCTGTACTGAATTTATAGATAATTTCACCAGATAAAATCCAGCCCTCTCCATGCATGTTTTCATCTTACCCTTCAACCATTACTCGAACCAATTCAGTCTTTGGAAAAAACCCAAAGGGTGAAATAAAATTTGCCAAAGTTCCAAGACCCGCAATGAATACTAATCTAGACAGCAGCCTAAGGTAGAAAGATGGATTTGCAGACATACTCTCCACACACCATCAACTAAATCTACCTGAAAAAATAAATGACGGGTTCATCCTGATATGTTGAGAGAATGACGCCCCCCCAAGTGCACAAGAAAAGGAACAGCATAGGCATAGACCAGAAAGGCCCATGTCTATGCCTATGCTGAAGGTGAAGTATCGCCACCACAACCATACATACGTATCAAGAAAACTACGAGGTCACCGATCATCATCAGAGCAAGCAAAGAGAAAGAGCACGTTCACGAGCTGCAAACATTGACAAGAATCACACAGAAGCAAAAATTACGAGCTCGCAGCAAGAGGACAGACAGAGACAGAGACAGAGAAAGAGACAGTACCCACAGTGGCTTGCTTGGAGACTTGGTCGCCGATCTTGACGACCTCTTCCCAACTCACCCGTTCGAGAGAACGAGAGGGTTTTTGGCTTAACAACTGCACAAGGTTTACGCAAGCAGACACCCATGCGATCCGCCATCGTTAGGAAAAGAAGGAACCCAACAAAAAAAATCGAATCTTTTTCTTGGAAATGGAAGAGAGGAGAGAGAGGCGAGCGGACCTGGAAGGTGTCGTGGATGTTGTCGAGGTGGGTATTCAAGACGCGAGCCAGGTGCTCGTGCTCTGCCCCTGCTCCTCCCATTCTCTCTCTTTCTCTCTATTGTCTACTGCGAAAGTTAGGGCATGGAGTGGTGATGATGATGATGGCTGCATATATAGAGCCATGTAAACGTGCTCCAGGTTCGGTTCGTCCCGGTTAATCGCCAATTTGATCAGGTCTTTTTTCTCGATTTGAGAGGAAAGCTTTTTTGATAAAATACAGAATGTGATCAATTAGTTTAGTTTTTTTAAGAGATAATTAGTCTGAATTATTATAAATATATTCATCGACTCATACTTAACAACAATTACAAGATATGACTATTCGATAACATTATCATAAAAATTATCCTTACCCACTTTTCTTTATATCGTAATCATTTTGCTCCAGCATCTCCTTTTATTTTGATAGTATGGCAAACGAATTTTTAAAGTTATAATTATATTATCGTAAAAATTAATCCACTTTTCTTTCTATCATACCCACGTTGTTCATCATCTCTTTATATCTTATTAGTATAACGATTTGAGTTTTTAGAGTTATAGAAACACAAAGTCCGATTCGAAACTGAGTAGGATCCTTTCTCGTTTGGACTCGATATATATACTTGAGGTACGCTCATTTCCGAAGGAGGCAAATTACTCTAGAAGGGTTCTGTATGTTATGCCTTCTCTTGTCCTTACAAATGGGATGTCCACAGTGAGATCCAAATTAGATTGCCTTCCTCAGTTTCTCCAAAGGCTGCCTACAACATCAGGTTGCACCTGCAACTTTCTCTGTTTCATCCATACTATGAGGTAGTCACACACTCCAGAGCAGGAAGTCCGTGATGATCGGCTATTTGTAACATTATCAATGGTGACTGTGCTCCTTGGGTGGAAAGAAAGGAGGAAAGGAAAGGAAAGGAAAAAAAGAGGAGAACAAGTCTTGAAATGAACAAGAAAACGAGCTGATCACAAAACCGCCGAACACTTATTATTATTATTTGCCATTGTATATGTATTGTTATCACTTATCCCCCTCTGTTCACGCAGCATATAATAAAGAACAAGGGTACAAGATGTATTGATTTCCTCTAAAGATGGAGAGAAGTATCGACGTCTGAATAATCAGGACTTCTAAACGAAGTCGCAGACGCTGCATTTGGCCATATGTCAGGAGACGGCATCGTGTTCATGGTCCGAAACTTGCCGTGGCTCCGCTGCGGGTGCGAATTGAGGCCTGGCGAGAGGAAACAATCTTCAGGGGCCGGTCTTGATGGGAGATGAGGATGACTCGTCTGATACTGGAAACAAGCCCTGGAGCGGTCGGGGCTCGCGTTGTAGTTGGGCTGGACCGGTTCTGGGAACCATCTCATGTGCTCCCTCTGCTCTCTCCTCTCCTTGGCTCTCTGAAGCTCCTTGAACCTTTCTTGAAGTAAGGCCAGGGAGGACCGGACCATCTTCGTATCGCCGCTCTGCCTCGCCATTGTCGGAGGGGTTTAGAAATTCTTGTGATTTCTTGGCCTCACTCCTTGAAAGCGGAGGCTGAAATATAAGGGGAGGATCGGCAGGGTGGAAACTAAGTCCAAGAGCAAAAATTCAAGATTCCGGTGGAGGTTCATGGAGGGAATGAGGAGGCAAAATGAATTCTTGTGGAGGGTGGGGGGGAGTAGTTGCAAGAGGAAGAGTCCAAATGAAGATGGAGCTAGCATATTTGGAGGTGCCTCTGCAAGGGAATAAGCAGATTCTGGGTGGTTGTCACAGCCATCTAATTTTGTCATCAACAACCCTCCTAGCTTCGGAGAAAGAGCACTTTTTTGTTCTAATAGGGAGTTCATTAATCCTATTTATTGGACTGGTTCTCTTGTTTTCTTCTTCATTCTGGATTATGAGAGAGAATGCATGAGATTTGATGGGGTCCTTGAGAAGGAGACAATAAACATAGTTTTTAAGTGTGTCATCTTCTGATTAGAACCATGCTTTAGGGACGTAAGGAGTGAGGCCTACCATTATATGGCCTCTTTCGCTTGTTGCCGTCAAGAGCATCACCTGAAAAGGCCAGAGAAATGAACCAGCAGGGCTTGGAATGGGGCATATGGTATAGGGCCTCTGCAGAATACACGTGAGACGCGAGATCAGAATGTGGAGAATCAAGTCGTGAAAATCAAGGATGGGAAATAGATTTTGATTTATCAATGTCACTAGAGATGAACCAGAAGGCCAGAAACCAAACAGATGACATGAGAAGAAGTTACCGTTCAACCATATCTTGGATAAATTGCAGCTCAATGCAAGAACTAACGCGTTCCTTCTTTCATTTCATCCTTGAATGGATAGATTACCCGATTTTCTCTTGACAAGAATGGGGAAAGAGAGCACTATGTAAGAAGTCTCGAGTCATTGAAAACTCAACTGAGGATAACACGGTACGGACTCCGACACTGACTTCAGAAGTTTAGTCCACCTGAAGAACTAAAGAATGCATGACCACAAGGCAGCCCAAACATATGGGCAAAAGAAGTTCGCAAGTTGCACAGGGAACAAGCTTAGATAACAGAATGCGTTCTCACTGGACAATTTTTACTCACTTTGAATGCACTATTTTTTATCAGTAGAGTACCAAAGGGTACCACCCTATACAATGATACAAAACTTGAAACAAATTCTGATGACAACTCTATCTCTCTGGTACAACAGCCCAGAAACTTCATCAACCTATCTTATCAAACGGTAGACTTCTGATTCTCAAATACCCCTCAGGTCACCCAAATGGACAACCTTGCCAAAATTGAAGAGTAGATTACGAGTGCTTGATGCACCACTTATTTGCATAACCTATAATTGAATAAAGAATAGGAGAGCCAACTCAACAAGGAAAACCTCCATCCTTACTAAGGAGCACCTTTATAAAATTAGACCAGAATGCAGTGATTATTTTCCTGATCACTTCTTTTACCGAGGCTTGACTACGATGATTAAACATCTACCAATGTACAATAAAGAATTCATCACTGATGGTGATTTTGAGCTCTACTTCTCCTCCTCCTCGTCCTCCTCCTCCCCTGCTTGTCTCTTCTTCTTCTACGGCAGGGCCGCATAAACTGTACTTCATTACCTCAACATTCATCTCTGCTGTCTGCCAGGCAAGAGGAAAGCTTCAAATGGCCAAGAAACACAGTTTCATCCTGCAAAATGGAGGCAAGTATGTCAACATTCCCATATCTAAGCTTGATTTCCATCTGTCATGGCAAAGCTATACTAAAATTTGCACGATTCCGCAATTGTGCTGAAATGGACAAATGAAGGTAAGGCACCATATCGTTCAGTTTACATTGTAATTGTGGTGTACTATTGGCAGAGCCACTCTGGTGAATATATATTGTTGCAAACATTTCTCCTCCAAAATGTTAACCCTGAATACTTCCTCCTTGAGCTTCGCAGAAAGAGCTTATAGAAGTGAGTCATACAAAACCAAAAGTGACCACAAAAGGGATGAGAGACACTGAAATTGAAGTAAAAGAAGGAAGAGAGTAAAAAAACTACTTTTGGGAATGAGAAAAAATAAAAATAATTGCAGATCTTTGACATTGAAATCAAGAACATCTACTAGGATTAATCATACTAAAAACTATGCAATCTTCACCACTACTAATATTACAAACTCTACCATCTTCTCTAAACAAATCTGAACTTGAGATGGCATAAACTTCAACTCGCAGTAAAAGACTGGGTTAACAATGATAGAAGCATTGCTTTAGACAAGAAAATTCATCTTAAAAGTATGAGAAGTCAAAAACCAATCATTAAAACCTCCACTGTGCTTCGCTATTTATGAATTTATAGCAGAAAAACTTCAAGAGCAAAATGGAGAACTTTCAAGAGCAAACATAAATTTCATTTGAAGTGAAGTCAGCAGGTACTTATATTCTCTAATCTACAAATCAACTATTCAACAAGATGTATCCAAAGACATGAGTGTCCATAAACTTGGGATGAGACATTTCATAAACCGGTTAATAGCCAAATATTTCCTATGAAGAACCTGTAACAGATCCTGCTCTCTACTCGAACTTTGGACCAGGACAGTTCATTATAACTTAGGTCAACCGTGTGCTGAAGTAGTAGAATGTGTTAGCTTCTTCATTTCTCCAGTATATAAATGTTCACAAGGAAGCCATATCAGGTACTTCACTAGTCCTGCTGCTTAAGAAAGATGGAGAATTTGTTTACATTGCTGCCCTGAGGTCCAATCAAACAAGGGTGTAATAAGAATATTCCACAAGGCTCAAACTGCTAAAGGCAGTCTGTGGCAGGATTGAGCAGGGTCCTTTGAAATTCTGTAACTCAATTATCAGGTCAGGCCAGGTGGAAAACTCAAAAGCTTTCCCTAACTCAATCATCAAATGCAAATCCCTGATGAAGTACGAATAAAATTTAGGGTTGGCCAGAACCTAGCAGAGTAAGAATAATATTTTGGCATTGGGCAACGATCAATGGGCTAGGCTAGGTACTATAGAAGAGCCAATTGTCCAAATCACACTTTTGATCACTTCAGGTCGACCTGCATTATGAAACAATACTTTTTCCGAGTCTACCTAAACGGTGGACTTGGCCACTCAAAATAGTCAGGTACATTGTCTGTAATCCAGCCAATAGTAACTCATTCATTATCCATGCAGGGGCTAGGCACTCACAAACTCACTCTAGAACCACGTGCTCCATCTTTTTTGGTGCATAAAAAAGTTCATTTCATTTCATACAAGAAATTCACTAGCCACTATCAGAGATTTTTTCCTGGATAGATAACAACTATCGGATATTTATGCTTTAATTTATTTTCCGGTCTTCTTTGGCATCAAATTACATATCTCTGCGTTTACTACATTCCAGGTTGTCAAGACAAATGTTAAATGTTTGAGGTCTTCTTATAACATGCACAAATTGTTTCCAATTGCAAAAAATGCCCGAGAAACATCAATAAATTTGAACGCCTCCTAGCGACCAAATTGTACCACGTAAAAGTAAAAGTATTAAATTGCACAATCAGAAAATTTAGAATATTCTATTTTTTCCTTTATCAGCAAAATTTGGCCAGACAAAAGAATAAGCGCATGGTTAGTGCCCACATTATGATGCCCAATTTCTCAAACTTAGCTGGTAAAAAGTAGACATGATTCTGAAGGTCAAGATAATGGGTGCATAATATGAATATATCTCGAGGAGCATGATACCTGTAATATGACACCCACCTTAAGCCAGTGCTTGACATAGGGCAACCGTTCCAAATCTAGCTTGACCACAATCACCTCTCCAAAATATGCAAGTTTCTCCAATCCTATCAATTTGTTGCAAAGGTGGCAGATGTGTGTTTCACAGAATTGTCAGGTGAACTACCGTTAGTGAGAGGATTCAGATGTTTGTAAAGAGAAAATCCCAGAGTCAAGTAGACACAGAAGACAGAAGCAGAAGTTACAGCTTACCGATTATTCAGAATGGGGTCGCCATGAAAATTGGAAGCAGCTCCGTGCCAAAAAGCGAAATTACTATGGCCAGCTGGGCTCGCGGAGTGGGCAGCACTGTCATCTCAAAGAACCTCCCTTCTGGTGAATGCTGATGTTACAGTGAGACAATCTTATTTTTATTGCTGTACCTGAAAGCTTTCATTTTCTCAGCTATGCAATCAGCTTCTTCTGACTTGTCTATTTTGGACAGTTCTCTTGCCATTATTGTGTACGTATGAAAGCTAATTATGTAATTTTTGGATTCTATGATGTGGAGGAACTCCATGCAGAAATCTGTATTTCCTTGCTTCAGCAAGCCATCAATTAATACTGTCCAAACAATCTCATCTACATTCAACTCTTTCTCAAGCATCCTCTCAAATAATGTTTTTGCCTCACCAAAGCGACCTACCCTGCATAGAGCAGAGATGAGTGCCTTAAATGTCAACAGGCGACACTCAAAGCCTCTAACTGCCATCAAATCAAAGATTCTCAAGGCAGGATCAACTTGGGAATCTCTACAATGCGAAATTAACAAAAACTGATATGCCTCCTTGTTGGGAGACAAGCCTTTCTGCTCCATGTTTTCCACCAACTGATCTGCCTCTGCACATCTACCTTCCCTACACAAGCCCTTTATTAACTCACTGTACATGTTGGTTGTGGGTTCACATCTGATCTCAGACAAGCGATTCAAGAGCACAAACAAGTTGATGGTAGAGTAACTCTCATCAGAGACACTAGTGTAAGCAGCTTCCTGTTGGGCAACAGCCTTTTCTGAGAACAACTGGCATTCCTTTTGCAAACCTTTAAGCAAAACAGCAAAAGTTCGAAAGTTCGGTTCACAGCCTCTAGCTACCATAAGCTTAAAAAGCAAGAATGCATAATCTAGTTTGCCAATCATGACGAATCCATCAATTAAAGAGGTGAATGTTATGTGGTCAGGATAAAAACCCTTCCCTTCCATCTCTTCCAATAATTTCTCAGCATTCTCTGGCTTACCCACCTGACACAAGCCAAAAATCAGCGAACTGTAAGTTAACAAATTTGGCAAGCAATTTCCTCTTTCCATTTCATGAAAAATCTGAAATGCATGGTCGATCCCTCCATTTCGAGAGAGCCCGTCAATTAACGATGTATAGGTGATAACATTTGGTTGAAGTCCTTGATCTTCCATCATACTAATTAGCTTTTCAGCTTCAGCACTGCGATTTGCTTTGCTCAAACCACTAATAATGGCATTGTATGTTTCAATACTAGGCAAGCAATCTTTTTCCCCCATCTTTTCAAATATGTGCAAAGCATTATCTACCTTCCCCTCCTTACAGCATCCATCAATCAAAGCTGTGTAAATGACATGATTAGGACTGATCCCCTGTCCCACAACATCATTGAAAAGATCAAAAGCTGAACTTAACTTGCCAGCTTTACAAAACCCAGTTATCAATTCACTGTACGTCCACTCATCTGCTGCACATCCATTCTCCTTCATAAAATACAATAGTCTAGTTGCATTGTTAAGTGAACCCTGTTTGAGGTACCCACCAATGAGTGTGTTATATGTTATCACATTTGGAAAAGGACCAAATTTGAGCATCTTATCAAAAAGAACCATTGCTTTGTCCATCTCATCAACTAAGCATAATCCCCTTATTATTTCATTAAAGGTCTGAATGTTGGGTGCACAACCAAGTCTCTCCATCCTACGAACAATTGTCGATGCATCATCAAATCTTCCACTTAGACATAGCAGATTTATTAAGGCATTGAACGTGATAGTGTTTGGCTTCAGACCTAGCTTCAGTATTTTATGGTACATTCCAACTGCCAATTCATACAGTCCTGCATCAGAGAACCCACTAATAAGAGCTGTATAAGTCTGAATATTTGGACTGCAACCTCTCTTCTTCATGCTATGCACAAGCTCCATTACTTCTTTCACTCGTCCAACCTCACACAAAGTGGTGATCGGAACCGTGTAAGTATAAACAGTTGGTTCGATTCCTTTCTCAATCATTTCATCGAGCATATCAAGTGCCTCACCCAACCTTCCTACCTTGCACAACCCATTGATCAGATTCGAATATGTAACAGAATTCGGATCACAACCCTCCCTGGTCATCCTATCAAAAACCTCAAAAGCCGAATCTATATCCTCATTCCTACAATGCCCAAGAATCAAGGACGTATAAGTAAAAGTATCTGCACGCATGTCATACTGAAAAATCTTACTGAATATCAACATAGCTTGTTGAACCATGCCCTTCCTACACAACATATTAATCATCGTGTTGAATGTCAACAGACTAGGTTTAATACCATCATTAAGCATCTGAGTGTACGTGTTCTGAGCTAAAGCAATCATCCCAAACTTTCCCAGCTGCAACAAAAGAGTATTATAACTGTACAACGTCAAAGCAAGACCCTTTCTACCAATCTCATTCAAATACTCAAGAGCCCGCTTCAGCTCCTCCTCGTTTCTACAAGCCTGGATCATCATGATCCTAACCTTATCCGCAGGCGCCAAATACCGGTCCCGGACAAGCCTATCCAACATCGACACAAAGCAGCGCGCATCATGTTTGTAGAAATGCCGCCTAGACATCCAGAAAAAGAATTGCAGGGCGGAGCCGGTGTTATCATGCCATTGCACGATTTCGGACACATGGTGGGGCTTCAACTCCGCGCTGACACGGATGAGCTCGGGATTCTTCTGCCAGTGGACGACGCGCAGAAAGCTCAAAACTTTGGACACCAGGCCGGCGGGAGAGCCCGTTTCCGAGGAGGAGCAGAGGGGGGAGCTCGGATTGAGGGCGGAACGAAGGCTTTGGAGGTGAACCAGAGATGGGTTCTTGGGTTTGAGCGGGTTTAACATGGCGGGCGATTCGGGTTCATGGGTTCGTCCCGTTCTTGAAGTTCAGCACGAAGAAGCCGGATTGGCGGGGCGGTTTGCCAGAGCTGTCGTCGATCTTGGGAAATGGTAACATCCGGATCTTGGGTTTGGATTTGCGCTTGGTGGGTTTGCGTAGATGGGATTTGAGTATGTGGACATTGCAAGATGCTGGGGACGTGGTTACAGCGACGCCACCAGTGCCTGGGATTCGCTTATATGTTGTTGCCCATGAGAGAGGACCAGGACCAGCAGGTTTCTCTCTCCGGGAAGGAAGGGAGGAAGGACCGGTCTACTATTTTGGACGATGGCCGGCCGATCCTGCCTAGGGTTGCTCCCAAGTCACCAAGCAGAATAACAACATGAAACAGAAATTTCCCATTTCTCCCTAAGATTAATATCATTAAAATCTAAAATCGATATATTGATTTTCGTCTCGAAAAATACCTCATACCAGTAGCTACATGACACATTTTCACTAGAGATCTCGAATTAGTACTCCCAACATAAGTCTATCCAAAAGCCCCGTCGAAGTAATTATAAATTTGTGTGGTGAAAATTAATTTGAGAGAAATCAGCCATAATACCAATTTGAGTAAATGTATCATAAGTAGGGATGAGCATAGCTCCATAATAGAATTTGGAATCTAAAAACCGAACCAATTAGAACTAATCTGATTTTAGGTTCTAAGGTATGCAAAATAGATTTCAAGTTTCAAAAATTGTGAAACTCGTTTGGACGTATAGATTCCAAGTTTTTGATTGATGGAACTTGGAATGTGGAACAAATTTTTGTATATTTATTGGTTTATATCTTCATGTGATTCTACAATATTTCATAGTGTTAGATAATGAGAGTATAATCTAGAACCACTAATCTAAGTTTTAATTTGATAACTGAGATTTTTATTTTGTTAATGTTTCATATTTTTCATATGTCTAAATATAAGTTATGATCAATGAATTATAACAGCAAGTAGTGATCATTAAATGTGATAATCTACTTCAATCATTCAATTGATAATACAAATGAAAATTAAGTAAACATTGAAACTTATGACAGAGTAGCTTCTAGGTTTCCAAAAATAAGAAGCATGTTCCAAAGGATAGGTTTCAAGTTCTATGTGAAATCTATACAAAACCTAGGACCATTCATCCCTAATCACGAGTACATCAATTTTGGATTTTTTGTGATTGGATAAATGCGTCATTAAGGTACCAAGTTGTGATTTTTAATGGTATAAAGTATAGCTTTTACTTCGTTACTTTCTTTAAATTATACTCTTTGAGTTCCCTTTAATGAAATAATTCTATAGACCTTTAAAAGCAACTTATTCTTAATGTAAATTCTCATATAAATTTTTCATGATTTTTGAAATTCGAATAATATTATAAATTCTTATGGCAAAGTGAAAAATACCAGTTCTCATTATTCATAAATCCAGACAAATAATCCCAGTAATGTGGATATGAATTATTTTTGGTAACCAATAATCGTGATTATTCCAAAGTATGAAAGAAAAGTTTTTTTTTTTTTTTTTTTTTTTTTTTTTGGTAAAATATGAAAGAGAAGTTGATAAGTTATATTCATTGCTCACCAACCAACAAAGAGAGTGGGAGACTAAGTCCACTTGCAAGCCAAAAAGCACAATCCCATCAAGAACAATGCAAACCAATACAGCTAACAAATAACAATCCCAACATATCAGAAGTGACCAATCTGCCGCTAATACCACAAGATCCACCACCAAAAGCCTACAGAGATTGATACAGCAATCCTCCGATAGCAGCAACGAAGCACCAGGGTAAGCTCAAATTTCAGTTTAGCAAGTGCCGCATGCATAATCTCCTCTGCAGCTCAGTAGTAATTCCACTGCTGAAGTTCGTCGCACCCCAAAACAATGTTTAACTGTACATCTCACAGATCGAATCACAGCATCCACGGGAAGAGAAGTCTGAGAATGCTGCTTGGACTTTTTAGCTCGCCCAATCTAATAGATTCAGCAACTGCAAACCAACTTTATCAGACCCTCATGAAAATCTCCGCCCTTAGGGGACTGCTGCAACCAAAGCTAGCTCACCGTTCCAATCACCAGTATTACGATGAATGTAACACAATTGTAGAGTTCCCATTCCTGATGTGAACAACCACACTCAAAGAAGAGATGGGACCTAGTATAAATCACAATTATTAGAAAGGAGATATAGAAAATGAGCATAACTTGTGGACGACCACTTGCCAATCCTCTTAAAAAGTTGGCGACTTTTCTAGTGTGGCAAGCCATGCGAGGAAAGAACCAAAGCAAATTATGCCAATTAACTTTATGGCCTCTGTTTCATAATGATATTCAATTCAACACCAGGAGTAAACAACCTAGATGCTAAAGATGAGCAAATGACTTTATCATCCATGGAAGAGTTGGGAAATATCAGACGACAAATAGCTGATTGTATAGCTACAAGATCTTCAGATCTAGCATTTGGCCAACTCCATTCAGACTTGCTTCAGACTTGCAAGTAACAGCTGCTGCTTTGGCATATTTGGAAGAGTAGGATCATATTCATATACCTCTCTCACAGGATATTTATAATATATATATATATATATATATATATATATATATATATATATATATATATATTTAGGTATCCCATTGGATGCCACAAATCATTCCACAACGAAATAGACTCTCCTCCCTTCCCAACTGGATCTTTGATATGGGGTTTCAAAATATGCCTCACCTTCCTCCAAGCTTAGGTGGCATCTGTAGGAGAGCTCACAGACCAGATACGACCCTGGCTAAGAGGGTAACCATATAGCCAAGAATCCATAAGCAGCCAAACTCCATGAAATTCTCCATAAGCACCTTAAATACAAGCAAGATTCCATCAATGCCAAGACCTCCTTCATAGTTGGGAGACAAAGAAAATGCCATTTAACAGTAGCATCTACTCTGGCTTCTGCCATGAGCCCTGCATTTTTGCTCCACAAGCTTGATAACCTCCTTTGGCAACAAGAAAAGCTGATACCAATAGTTAGTAAGACTAAAGATGACAGACTTAATTAGTTGCACTCAACCAGCAAAAGACAGCCATTTAACAGTCCAACCCTCAGACCTTGAAGTGATTCCATCTGCAATATTATGCAGAGTCTGCCAGAAAATGCAACACCCAGATATTTAACAGGTAATAATCCTCCTTTCTTGATCCCACAGCAAGCTATTAATTTCTCCACTTGCTCAGTAGTACAACCAGAAGTATAAACCTCAGTCTCCGGAGGATTAATTTTCAGCCCGAAGATGCTTCTGAAGTATTGAAGCAGATGAATTTCTCTCAAGAAAGCCATGTCAACTACAAAGAACAGCATTTAATCATCGGCAAAGCATACATGATTGAGTTGGATTTTACTACGTTCAGGATGAAAACTAAAATCTTTCCAGCCTTTGCAGCATCATTTAACAGCCAACAGAGGACCTCCATGTCAAGGACAAAAAGATAAAGGAGAGAGAGGATCTCCCTGCCTCCATCCTCCATTTGACTACAATACACCCTTAATCTCAGCAACAGTCAGTGGCTCGATGAGAACTGAAGAATCTCATTTCGTGCTGATAAATAAATACCAGAGTAATCATCGTCGGGAGATCCCAGACTGCTCCAAGAGACAAACTACTTCACTATATGCATCTCATTACAGTCGTCAATCATACATCGCAAGGAAACATTATGACTTCCAATAGATTGATTGTACATAACACGAGAGAGGCAATGCCTTGGAAGTGACGAGCATTCCTTATCTGATTGTTTAACAAGAGGCACTTGTTAGGAAAACCCTCATTTTACAAAGAAGAGATAGAGCGCAACAAGGCACCCAGGAGTAAAATCCTCAATGTATAAAGCCTATGCTAGCCATATATGCTGTATAATATGGCAAAAGACACTTTTCTGGAGTGGAAGCCTCTGACAGTTTCCCTCATCACCAATCGTTGCGCTCTTATCATCACCAAATAAACCCACGACTCCAAAAGGATATGATGCATGAGAAATTGGCCCGAAATGTGCTCCGATTAAGCCCATAAGTTAACCGCATCTTCCATGAAAGCCGATCATCTTTCCATCAACTTGTGAAAATCCAATAAACTGTCCCTTTTTGGATCCAAACAGTCCGCATGTCTTCCTACTGCTATGGTCCTATGGATATAGGAGCTTCGTCATTTCTAATATGGCATGATATAGAAACTAGGTATTCACTTGGATGATCCAATCTCACCTGCAAGAAATGAAAGAGTTATTTGTGTGTGTGGGACAATCGACATATTCACTTTGTTCATTTACAGGAAGAGGAATTTTCGTGGATGGCCAAAATCTGTTATAAATAATATTTCTTAGTCCATATCCTAATAGTTTAAGCCTTTTTTGGAAAAATGGTCTATCTAAGATGTGGTATAAAAGTACAAGTCCATGGTTCAAATTCGGGCACTCTCTCTTAAGTTTCTCTTGACTAAACTTCATGGTGTTCTGTGTGTGTTGCTGTACAGTTGTCTCATTGATGCGATTACGTTCATATCATGCCTTACGCTTGTAAGGAAGTGGCTTACGCGTGAGGAAAGTGTTACAACATGGTGTTAAAGGATCTGAAATATATTTGACAGGTGGGGCATTTTTCTTGGGGTTAAAAGGGGGGATAAGATTGAAAACACTGGACAAGATTGGGATTAATGTCGTAATGTGCCCAAATTAGAATTAGGGTTCTCTCCAGAAGTGAGACAGATGCCAGTTCCACTTCAAGAAAACCCAACCAACAACAGAACAGAACGAAAGGAAAAATGGGCACACCAAGGAATATGCCCGGTCCTTTGAACCAAACACAGTGTCAGTTCTTTCCGCATGCTCATCATTAGACAGCAAAGATATGCTGGAGATGAGGGTTTCTTACCAACTTCTCCAATATCTGATGCCATTGATCTTTGGACTTGCCGACTTGCCATTTTGGAAGGAACCGAGTGTTTTGAGACCCCAAGGATACTTTCCTGCACAGTGTACTAGACTTTTAGACAACCCCTCGGGACCTTCCTCGGGATCCAGTCCTTTGGCGAGGAGCTTGTCGTCAACTTTTGAGAACGTCGAGCAAGTCACCGTCTTTCCCAAGGCGACCGTAAATGACTCCAGCCGCCATGGTCTTACCTATTCCTCCTACTCCATGTACCTCAACACAACGGGAGGGAGGTAAAGGAGGAAAAGGGGGAGGAGGGGACATGATTTCTGGCGCGTTCATAGTGATTCGTTGTCAGAAACTTCGTTTGAGAGGTCATATGTATGTGTTCGGTCAAGACATTGGACGCAGCGGACAGACTTCTCGTTTACAAAAGTCGTGAAGACCACCTACTTTAGCCTTGGCCAAGGAAAGAATGATTCGAAGAACCGACAGGAAAAAAATCCTGTGTCATAGAAAATAAGAATCTGAACGAAAGATAGATAAAGAATCCCTCAAGATGAGGGGAGAACTCATGAAGGAATCCTCAATCACCTCTTCTTTTCTTCACTTTGGATCCTTTAAATGAAGCACGTAAGAACCATCTTTCGCTAGAGAAATCTCTCTGCCATCTCTCTCTTTCCCTCCTTCTTTCACCTTTGCACTGCTCCATGTTTAATCTTCCACATCGGTTTCGGGGACTTCCAACCGCACCTTACTCTCGACGTCTTAATTTTGACCCGCCAATCGGGCGAGATTGGATTTGGGGTCGACATGAATTAAGGTCCTGTATAGGGTCTTTTCCAATGGGTCAAAAGCTTTGATTGACACAGACCCACTTCTATTCAAGCTGGCTTGTGCCCATTTTTTGGCCCATTTCTCCCGTCGATCCAGAAATAACTCCAGCATTTGATACATAAAGATTTCACGCAACAAGCCATACAGTGTCTTGCACTTTGTTCGCAATGACATGATATTGTTCTTCGAATATTAGGGTAAATGCGTTTAAAACATTTACAAGAATTAACAGAAAACGCGCAGAACGTTATCCGTGCAGGTTGGTGATGGTTCTCCGAGAAGGGACCAACGGAAGCACCTTGCAAGATGCAAAGAAGCCAAAGAGCTTGCTCCTACTTTCACTTTCCTTCTACGAGGCAATCTTGATGTCGGCAAAACCATATCACAAATCATGGTTCTAGTTTCAGTGAAACAACCCTTGATTGTCTGTTGCGCTTCGCTGCCTTCACAGAGACTATCGAGAGGCACGACGGAGCCCACCATGGCCTCCGGACCTTCTGATCGCCTTTCAAGCATGCCACTGGAAAAAGTAATTGACCTCAGAACATGTAAGGAAACTGACGCGTAGCCTAGAGTGCATATAACATATAAACAGATAAATATGCTCGCCTGTCAATTTGTCAAATGCCATTATGCATAGCAAGAAGAGACCAGGAGAATTCTACATGAGGAACACCCGTGACAGCAGATAACATAATTTCAGATCATCACAAGTTATCACCGAATGAGAATATCTGGCTACAGACAAAAAAATTAATCGGAACCACTAACAACGCCACTACTGAAAAAGATTTGCCCCTACTTAATCTTAGTCAAACGTATTCCCTCAAAGAGATACCTGCCCTCATAAAGGAACTACCCCTAAGGATAAATATGATTCCTGAATATGCATCAAAATGAAGCAAAAAGATATCCACAGCTCCAAAGTCAAAAACAACACTACTTATCAAACAAAAAAGTCCAAAACGCCATTCACGGTTCATATTGACGGTGATTTAACATGTGAAGCGAAAGATACTACTGACACGATAATGCATGTGGAAAACATAGAATGAGACTGGAGGGAGGGGGGAGAGAGAGAGAGAGAGAGAGTATGAGGACCCTTAATCCGCCGGAGTTCTTTACAGAGCGTAATGAAGTCCCCCCATTTCATGTGGCACTTTCTGATAAACCGAAGTATCTGCTCAGTCGTGAACGTGGACATGCTTTCCAGATACTCACCATTGACCCCATTTTCTTTAAAAATCTGGCGGTAGGTTCCCAAATTTATCTCTTCCAACCACCTACCAACATCCTGAAAAGCAAATAAGAAATGGAAGAGCCACAGAAGAATCGCCATTGAAATATGTGGCGTTTTGTGAGGGCATATCGAAAAAAAAAAAGTATGTATCTTGTTTGACCAACCTTCCACTTCGTTATACTCAAGTATTGCACTAATAAATCAAAACTTTTTAGCACAGGGATATAAGGACACAAGTTTTTCAACTTGAAGATTGTATCCCAGGCATACAGCCTAACTAATCTAATAATCATAACACCTACATCAAGATTATTTACACATATCATTACAGAAACATGCGGGCACGAGGTTACTAATGAGAAAATCAGATAAATTCTAAATCTATTGGTAAGACCTTCGCGTTTCATCCAAGTTCAGTCCTCATAAAACTTATCTTCAAACCAATTTGACAAGCAAGGTCATCTCCTTTGCCAGATTTAACACTCAAGAGTAGAGGTTTGATTCTTGCAAAATTTCCAAATGAACCATCGATTGCTCCAATTTAGGTGCATGACAGGGCAAACGAACCACACATCCTGTCAGCAGTTAATTTTTTTTTGCTTGCGCTCAAGTTCCATTTTGAGCAGCGCTAGAATGAACTAAAGTCTAGAATGAACTAAAGTAGATATATCTGTCGCTGGAAAATCACAACTTTTGCCATGCCAAACGAAAAACTGTGATTAGCTAATCCAGAGACCTCCTAAGTCGCTCTGCTGATTAACCTCCTGGGTGAACAGAGGAATTCCCCTATTTCTAGTCCCTTAATCACTCCATTATATTGCTTGTCCATCCAACAGAGAGGATTAAATTTGAACATTCATGACAAACTTGCAGGCAGATTATGTCTATCATGTAAAGAAAATTTGGATTTGTGAAGTCTAAAAACCCAAGCATCTTGTGACATAGATAGTAATGCTTCAAAGATATTGGTAGAGCGCAAACTAAAGCGTCGCATATTGGTGATGGCAATACGTTCAATTGTTGTGTCAGTGCTTCACTTTTGCATCAATTACTTGTTGTAATCACAACATTATAAATGCCTATACCAAACTGCTGCTAAGAAAATGGGCTCTTGAAATCCAAAGGCATCACCTGTCCTGGAATTCGCATTAGGTATGGTGCTCTAACAAACCAATGGATGATCTAGAGTCAGGTGCAATAGGGTGAGTGTAGAATGCCAACATGACAAGCGCAGTTTATAGACAAATGCTCTCATTTGCTTGCGACATCACCAAACCAAGAAATCCCCCCAGTGCAAACCAACAAATGAAAATTCCGGTTCACTAATCACTAAAAATCCAAATTCCAATTCCTTGTATAAGGGCAACATCTCGAAATGAAAGAAACAGAACTTCTTTTCTTCTCGGAAGGGAAAAGAAAACGAGAAGAATCCAGAACCCAAAACTCTCATGGACATGAAAATTTATACCATGTCTCCCAAAAGACAAGAAAAGAAGAGAAACTGCAGGCAGAGTCAACCAAAAAGCTAATCAATCAAGAACCCTCAGAAAAATGAGTACCTCAACAGTCCAGATGAAGAAATCGAGAGGCTCGGGCGACTGCGCTTTTCTCATTTCCCAAATCAATTCTACACGACGAAGATCACAACATCAATTCAAGCCCCAACCCTTCACTCCTGGAATGACATGATGAGGACCAGCAAACAGCAACAAAATCAATTCCCAGTATTCATGGGCAACGACACATCCAAAATCAGGAAAGCAAAAACTCAAAAACAGGAACCACCCCACAAAATTAAAACGAGGAGGCAGTGAAAAAGCCTCCAGCTTTTTTCGTTTCATTTGACATACACGCCCCCCTCTACCTTTCTCATCGCTCTGCAACAGCCAAACAGCAGCTGGGAAATCAAAGAAAAAGGCAAGTATAGAAAGATCAGTCAACTTACCTTGACAGTTGAATTCTGGGAAGCTTTCCACATTTGGGACTGAAAGAATCCAAGAGAAAAAGAGACCGAAAGAGAGAGAGAGTAAAGGGAAGGCGCAAAGGAAGGAAGAGAGAGAGAGAGAGAGAGAGAGATGCACGCACAGAAGCTCACGCTCGTGCGTCAGCTTGTGCTGTACGTGTACGTGGTCAACCCATACGAGTCCTCCATCCCATCCTCTTGTATTGACATGTTCACTGCGTATCCATGAAATCGTGACGCAACCTCATGAACATGCAGGCTCGATTTAGTAAATCCGCGGTTTACTGAAGATGCCTTTGATAGAATTTCTGTTCCGCAAAACAATTTTTATTTTATAAAATAATTTGTGAGTAAAATAATGCGTTTATCTAGTAGAAAAATGATAGGAATGTGTTTGATATAATCCGTAATTTTTTTATAACGTAATTTTTTTTAATTTTTAATGATTTTTGTAGTTTTTTTTCTTTTTTCCTTCTTTTCTTCTTATTGCTCTTTCTCAAGCCAGTGACTGACAGCTAGCAACCAATGGCAAGTAACGGCCGATGACAAGAAAAAAAAAAGAAAATGATTTATTTATAGAATTATTCCTGAAAATAAAAAGTAATGTTTTCCTATTTCTTATTTCTGCCTCAAACATATCCCCTACTATTTTTTTATTCAGGGAAATAAAAAAAATTAGTTGACATTGCCAAATGAATTTATGTTCTTTTTTGTTGTGGAGAACAAAAGAATAAAAATTTTGAGAAATAAAAACGTTAACAAATGGAGCCTAAAGTTTGCAAATCAAATACATCATAACTTAAAGATCTATTTGGATGTTGCGAGTGCGAATTTACTTGACATTAAATAATAAGGAGAGACCTAATGTTTCGATCGATTCTATCTGTATTGCTGAAGTGGCGAGCTTGATTCGGTATTCGAACAAATTGGAGATTACAAAAGGAAAAAAAGGGTTGTGCATTATGCTTCTAATTAAATAGGGGGAGTGCAGTCAAAGTCAATGGCCACCATGGAGATGCATGTGCAGCATGTGGTGCCTTAGAGCCTCAAGCCGCGGTTCCCGTAATTGTCGGCACGCTAGGGCCACACCGTTCCTAATATGTTTGACCTCGACTTTGCATTAATTTTGAGATTTGGGAATGATTACTTCGCAAAATCATGTAGTCAGTCGGTCCGATTCGGGCAAATTAAGTGTCGCCGAGCCCCACCGGAGATGGAAAATTAAGCTGAATGTGGTTGCACAGCAATTTAATTCATCTATTCTTATTATAAAGTCTAACCGGAAAATATAAATTAAATTATTGTGTAAAGGGAGAATGTCTAAATGTAAAGGTTTCTCAAAACTTGGATTTAAACAATGCAAGATAATTTTTTTAAAATTCTTCCAGCATTACTTTCGTTACCCGATAAAATTATTTATTATAACAATATCGTTCAAATCATGAATTACATGATAACCAAATATATGAATGTGGCAAAGTGGCACAAAAGCTTTATAAAATTAGGGGTGAGTATGGGTTCAAGGTAAAATCGAGAATCGAATCAATTCTAAGTTCTATTAGGATTCGGTCCAATTCTCGATTTCATATATTTTTTGCACATGTACGATGCGGTTCATTTATTGATTCTTAGGTAGAAATCGAATCGGGAACCAAACCACTTACAGTATTGGTGAGGGCCGTGTGGCAGAAGCAAAAAAAAAAAAAAAAATGTGTTTTTGAGTCTCCTTTGCTTTCTAACTACTGCTATCAACATTTATGGCCTTATTCAGTTGAAGTGCAGTGCACGGGAGTGGTGAGCTCCTGTGCTCCGTTTTATGCCATCTGCATGCATTTAGTGTTTATGATAGTCACCGCGAGCATATTATAGATTATTGGATTTGCTTAACTAAAAGTTTTAAATAAATAAAAAAAATTGTTAGTTCCGAGCTAGACTTTGGAACTGACTTTTGGTATATAAAGTGGGTTCCTAGTTCTAAAAAAAAAAAATGGATAATTGATTTTAATTGGTAAGTTTCGAATTTTTAGTGAAATATGAAATTGCTTACCCTTGAGGTAATATAAGAGCTCTCTTTCTCGATGCACTTTATTTTTGGCATGCTTTATCATCGCAAAAATAATTATTGCTTCTTTAAGAAGAAACGGTTTGAGAAAGTTTATTCTTTGAATTAACCTGATAGTAAATAAATAAATAAAATGTATACTTCTCTGGATTGCATTCCCATATTTCATCAATGAATTGAGCAGTATGCTGTGGAGGTAAATTAATCCTATTACTTGGTTTATCAAACTTTCGAGCGTCCAATGACAAAGAAAATGCAAATAGAAAAAAAAAAAAAAAAAAAAAAGACACGACTTTGGTCGACATTATTATATTAACATGTCACGTGATACCATATAATTGGTGGAAAATTGGCAAGCTAAACTTTCTCGTCATAATAGTTAATAGGAGGATTGGAGACTTGTGGCGACATGGATGGGCTTGCTTGATGGGCCTTGGGCTGGTAGACAGGAGTGGCCTTAGAATTTTTTTGGATGAAAAGTGCTGCTTTGAATACTTTCCTTCTTTGCAGAATGACAGGAAATTACCTTAAGTATCTGCTATTGCTACAGAATATATATATATATAGGTTTCTAACACTTGCAATTCATATTAAATGAACAGGAATGGCAAATCAAAATTCCAAATTGTACTCTTCTCCAATCAACTATCACCAGGAAGGGCCTAAGTGCAATTTGGCTTGCTAATATCTAGTTGTCAAAGAATAATAGATTTCACTTTGAACATTCATATCCATATCTGAGTTTATTATATTAAAAGTCGACAAGGGCATCGTTAAATTTGGTAAAGAAATTAAACAAATATCAGGGACCCACAATACGCAAACCTTGTGTTTTTTTTTTTTACGCAAGTCATATCCATCATTGTATGCTGTAGCAGAAGGCATAGATGAATATGATAGGACGAATTTGCTTTAATTTAATTACCATAACATCAATAACCAATGCTGGTTTTCTTCCCAAAAATAGAAAGATCTTTTGAAGGGATTTTGCGGAAACCCATGAGAATTGACACCAGTCCAAGTCCCAGGTGTACTAAAAAGAAGACGAATTGCAATTATTTCATAACATGCATAAGAACATGGTGGGAGCTGCGACTATGATTAGCATCCAATAATTTTCGTAAAGTATCTTATTTGATTGGATAAGATTAAAAGAGAAAGGAAAGAAAATAAAGGAGGGGATATAATGAGGTCAGCTTTCATAATGAGTTTCTTATGGTGAACGATCGATCGTGACAAGTGTGTCGAATGGGAGCCCTCAATGATTTTGCTTGCTTTCATTGCTCATTTGGACTTTATATTAAAAAAGACAATAAAAATCCCCATACCCATAAGCTATATAATATATATACATATAGCTAGTGTTTAGCATCTAGTAGTGTCTTTGATTGTGATTTTTAATTTTGCCTGGGCTCTGAAATGTATGAGGATGATGAACTTTATCCTTATATTACCTTTTTCATCATGATCGGATAATATAAATGCAATAACACGAAATAACATTTCTAATAAGTAAAAAAATCGAATTGAAACCATCAATCTAAATAGCATTTCATGTTTGGCAACTAGTCATCCTAAACCTATGTGGTCAAGAAATCAATCATAGGGTCATCGCTTTACAAACTAATACCTCCATAAACTCAAATGTCGATTTTATTACAATTTTGCCCTAAACCTTTCTTCATCTCATAAAAAACCTAAAATTTTACATCTAAAAAACCCTTAACTTTTGGTCCAATTCCAATTTTATCCTCGACTTTAATCACCAATTTTTACTTTGGTTCCAACTCTAAGCGCATTAACCCTCATTTCAAAATTTCTTTTAACAACCAAGAGATAGAAAGCTCTAGAGCAAGAGCTCTCTGACCACCAAAGATTGAAGATTCCCAAACACAAGAATTTATGAAATGGAAGGAAGGCTCATTTAAAAGTAAGAGCATTTGAAGAATGTCGACCCTAATTGCTATAGTTTTTACCCAAAATTTAGATTCAGAACAACATCATTTGGGCTAACATGGAAATTCATTTCCAAAAGATGTCTTCTTGGATTTGAAATTTGGAAAAAAAACTAGAGTGGCGACATGGAGCCGGCCACATCACTGAGCAAGGGTGAGCAAAATAGATTGACCGAAACCAGGGATTGCCAAAATTGGACCAAATTGGCCGATTGGGTCCGATTCCTGAGAGCATCAGTATGGATCCAATGGACGAATTGGATTGACCAGGACTAGTGGAGCCAATTGTTATTCATTTATTATTTGTATTTCTTAAAAACTCTCACACACATCTCTTCTCTTTTGATCTTTCCCTTCCACCTCATGACACTCATGCCTACTCTCTTCTTTCGGTGTCTTTTTTTCTTTTCTCTATGTCTCTTCACCTCTTTTGGAGTTCAATGCATTATCTCATTTGAACTCAATCAATTTTATTGGATCGCCCAAAACCTGAACCAGATTGGGAATCGATCCCCTTATCACTAAGGGCAATTTTGGATGAAGTTTTAATGGGGGTAAATATGAGACTCAAGTAAAAGTTTGTGATTCTTTATGTGACAAAATAATTATGGTAAAATTAGAACATGACCTAAAGCTAATGATTTCTTACGAGACAAAAAAAGATTTAGGATAAAATTAAGATTCGGTCAAAAGTTGACAATTTTCTATAATATACGATAATATCGTGTTATGCTACATAATTTTTTCTGATTAGCCAAATTCCGAGAGGAGGATCTCGTCATTTCTTTCTTGGGTTATCTCGTTCACACCTCTTCGGATGTCTAATTTCACGATTCTCTAAAATTAGATCACCAAAACAAGATCAAGCAGAGATCCCTCTTGTTGTCTACGTTGCTCTAGCGAGGTCCATCTCGGAGACAGAAAAGTCACGCACGACATTCATAATGATGTATTTTATATTTCTTCGAAAGGAACGAGGAAATATCGGTAAAATAACCCACCGAGAAAAAAAAATTAAGATAGTACAATAAAATAGAGATTGACTCGACATCGAATTTCGGCATCGAACTGCTTAAGCAACCTTTTGAACACGGCATTAACAATTCTCAACCCTTGGAGCTGCCAATTCGTCGCTGATTTCGATGCTTATTAATTTATAATTAATTATCTCCTCGTTTTAATTTAATTTAATTTAATTTAATCTAGTTTAATTTAATTCGTTAACTGTGCTTTGCCCTTAAACCTACCAATGCCAGCATAACACCAGCACTGCCTCCCATGAAACAGATTTCTTTTTTTCTTTTCTTTTTTTTTTCTCGATACTTTTTTAATTACGTTATTTTTAGTATCACAGAAACATAAAATTCATTGGGACATTATATTATATGATATATTCATTGTGACGACAGCAAACATGCATCTTCGGACCGATTACGTTGTTATGGGACGTAAATCAAGAAAATTCCTGTTTGTCGCGTGAAATCATTCTATGTTCACGAGACATTTCAAATCATATAGAAAAATAAATTAATATTTTTTCCAAAGAAATATAGGGTTTTGTAGAGATAGCGTAGATGTTAGTTACAGGAGAAAAATGTGTGAGAAATTATCCATATCATCATTAGAAATATCATGACAACTAAAACAATATATATCATCATTATATATACTGATCACCAGCTATTTCATACAGAGTCTTAATACACTAAACATCGACTTAGCTAGCATTTAACATAATGTATGACCTCAGGCTGCTTTGCTTTTCTTGTGATTTCGATTATTCATCTCAATGTACATATACTGATCACAAGCTATTTCATATAAGGTCTCTATACACTAAACCCCGACTCAGCTAACATTTAACATAACTCCAAATAATAAAGTCAATTAGCAAATCCCTTGTGTATCATTATCGAGCATACGATTCTTATTGATAATTGGGTTTTACTAAAAGGCGACCTAGAGGTTGGTACTTATCGAAAATTCGATTTATATACTCTACAATCAAGATATTTATTTTTATACGTTTAGTTTTCGTTGTAATGTACACATTGGCCTTTGTCAACAATGTGTGCTAGGGTGAAATCCCCATTATTTGCTAATAAAAAGAGTCGCTTGATTTAATTTATTAAACTTGAACATAATCTCCAAAATGCGAACCACTAAATTGCTCCCCTCTAATCATGTCGACCATAAACTTTTTTTTTTTTTTTTTTTTTTTTTTTTTGGGGTCCATCAATTCGGGTTGGCTTGCACTACTGTTCAATGAAATCTTATGCCCTTTTCGGAAAACCAATTAATAAAAGAAATGCAATCAAATGTCTCCATCAAAGCTTGGATAATCCGGCATCATCATCACTACTATTTAAAATATAATTATCTTTTATGAAATGTCCGTATGTACGTGCTAGCTACCAACATAATCGATAATTAAAAGCTCCTTTTCTTTATGGTCGGTTTATAATTAATATAAATGCGATCGTCGGAATTGTCTTATGTCACGGTACTTAGTGTTAAACCACCACCGTGACAACATAAATTCCATACGGAATGGTGACGTGGCGGCACGAGGAAAAGGACCCTTTTTTCTTTTTAATAAAATAATTTTAGCTATTGCGGAAAAAAAAAAAAAAAGCTTTTTCGAAATTGGAAATAACCGCGTAAAGAGGATTATTACTAGATACTTGCTGGGAGACCGGCAGATTAGGCAAGGTTTTTAACAAATTCAATAGCGAGATAATCTCCCGGTTAATCGGGAAATCCCAACGTATTAGGAATTTTGAGATGGGGCTTGCGTTTTGTCCAATTTGCCCTTTTCTCTTGTTTCTCCTCTAACCCATTTCGACAATTAATAAAAAGAAAAAAATCAAGATTAAAATCGAAACAAAAACTCCAACCATTCGTGGTCGGTGTTCGTCGTCTGAGGTTTAGCTTCAAATCGTCGCACTTCCATCTGCGAACTTGCATGCTAAGTTGTCGAACTATTACAAATTGGTTTTTTATTTTTTATTTTTTTGGGGATGATAATTATTTACTTGGTTAGTTGTGAAATTCGCGGGTTGAGGCAATTATTATCGACCGCTAATCACGGAAGACGTGATGATGCGCGCGGTCCGGTTCTCTCCCCCCCCTCCGCGGACCGGACCGGACCGGACCGCCGTCGAACCGGACCGGGAAGATGGAAGCCACCGAATCTCCGGGCCACGTTTGGATTTGGAACCCGCAAAAAGAGGGGACAGAAAAGGGAAAAAGGGCAAAAAAAGAAAAAAGAAAAAAGAAAAAAGAAAAAAGAAAAAAAGGGGAGAGAACTTCTGTAGATGAGGTGGGTCCCACCGGATTTACCCTGCGCGGTCCTGATTCTCTGCATATCCACATAACGATCCAAAAAATCCCGAGATCCGAATACGGCGCGGGCGGGAGCACCGCGCGCCCCCCTGGTCCCGCACCGCGGACCGCAAAAAAACCCAAGAGGAAACCGTGCAGGACCCGCGCCTCCGGCCGACACGTGGCGCGCATGCAAGCGCCTCGGGCGGGGGGTTTCGCATTTCCTCCTTCTGGCGGGAATCCAACGGAACCGGCAAAGAGGAGAGGAAAACAGCTTCTCGAAGTTGGGAGGATCGCAGCCGCTGATTCCTCCTTCCGTGGGGCCCGCCCCGCCTCTTTCTGATCCCCCGCGCCGCGGCTACCGTGCACCCTCGTTGCTTCCGACATTTCGCAAAGAGAAAGAGGCTATACATACCGATCTTAAATTCAAGGATTACATCGAGTAAATTAAAATTTTAAACACCCTATTGTATATTTGGTTGAAATTTATAAATTATCTATATTATCTTTCTTATTTAATGCTGAAAATTTACTATTATTCAAATTTTGCGACCATTCATATTTAATTAAAATGAAATACTATATCAAGACAAATCTCGTATCACTGTATATAATATAGTAAATTCAACCGTTAGAATATATATTCGACTCACGTCACTCAATCACGAGATTGATTATATGTAAGATTGTCGTTTTCTCTTTGCGTTGTCTGTAACGCGTACTAGATTGTTCTTTCATGCGTTTTAGATCCTTACTTTCTAACTATCGCCTCTCTAGTGATTGATCCACAAAAGTTGGAAGTAGAAATTGGTGTATGAACATGTCTGTTGGTCTTTTCAATTGTCCAACACAAAATTAATTGAACAGTTTGAATAAATAGTAAACTCGTGTTGACCTATCTTCCTAGTGGTCAATTGAATGTAGAGACTATTATATTTCTTTCCAATTTTGTCTATATTGCACGTTCGACCATTTTATTTCGTGTTCTTAATTCTACTTTTCGAACCGCTTTAAGATTAGAAATCCCCAAATAAATACGTCATGTCGATATTTCATTGTGCACTCGGAGAACAAATATTAGCACATGTCTCAAATCTATGTTACTCAGCACTCTAAATGACATCTTTAATCGAATAGATCGCCATAATAAAAAAAAAAAGATTGAAAAAAAAAGATCGCTATGATCAACGGCCAGGATTCGCTCACACCGATTCGGAAAACGGTGTGCTGGCCGCACCGTAGAATCGCCCGTTCGAGGACACGGACAAGGAGAGCCGACAGATTTTCAGTTCGTCCGCCCTGTAACCACACATAGAAATTCACGAACTCCGCAGAGAGAGAGAGAGAGATGGCAGCCTCGAGGTTCCGCGGCCGCGGCAGGGGCATTCCCGTCAATCCGCAGGCGTGCCCGTTTCGGAAATCCAGGCGCATCCCCACTAAAAATCCCCCCGTAATTTTCTCTCGCGGGGGGCGACGGAGTTCAAAGTACACCCTGTAAATCACCCCCGCGCGCTCTCATTATCTCTCCAATTTATTAATATATTATTTTTTTTAATTCCCTCGCTATATAACGCTCGAAACGAAACGAAACGAAGATGATGATAATGATGATGATGAATTGCGAGAGAAAGCTCATCCCTTTCTCAAGAAATCCATGGATGATTTCTTGAGTGACAGCAACAGGGGAGAAAGAGAAAGAGAGAGACAGAGAGGGATGATGGGTGATTAAAGAAATGCAAGTGGCAGTAAATTAGCAATCAAAGATATGATTTTTTTTTTTTTGGTTTCCTGCTCACGTTTATTTCTTTCTTCTTCTTTTTTTTTTGATTAATTGGAGACAAAGTCATGGGCGTTGCTGGGTGCGTGCGCGGGTGGCTTATATAAAGGGAGCGTGAGGTGGGTTGGGGTCTCGTTTTGGAGCAAAAAGACATGGCGCTCTCTTTATAGCTATCCATTTATTGTCAGTTTTTGGTTTTTTTGGGTTTTTGGGTTTTTTTTTTTTTTCTTTTCCGTTCGCCTCCCTTATTTTAAAAAGGCGTGTTGCTGTCGCTGACTCGCTTGCTGCTGCCAAGGGGTTGAACTCCGGGAAACACAGTTAAAAATAGCACCCCCACCAAAAAAAGAGAGAGAGAGAGAGGGAGGGAGGGAGGGAGGGAGGAGGTTGAGGGCCATGGATTGGCTTGTCTGAATTTGAAGTTTTTCTCTCCATAGAAGGCCCCCGGTTGAAGAGTTTGTGGTGAGTACGTGTATGTACCGTGGTGTGTTTTTCGCACTGAAAGCAAGGGAAAATAAAGGCTCGAGACTTGGGATTTTTGTGTTGTTTCCCCTGCATTTTTCTCTGTTTCTGGGGGTTAATTGGTTTGGAATACGTGGGTTTTGGGGGTGGTTTTCCTCTGAATTTGGTCGTGTGTGCATATACGTGTGTATATGTATCTCTGTATTCATCTTCTGGTGTCATTGTTGGCCTATTTGTTTGATTATTCTGGAAATGGGTTGTGTTTTTCTTCCAAAACATTGCCTTTTTCTTCTCTTTTTTTTCGGGGAGAAGCAGTGATTTGGGGATGAGAAACGATAACCCTTTCGTGTTTTGTCTTTGTTGTGTGAGTTTGACTTCATGTTGCTTCTGTTCTTGGCGCGTGGATAATTTTTTTCTGGAAAAGAAATGGTAACGAAAGCTTGAAATTCTGTTGTGTTGCAGTTCTCCGGGGGAAAAAAAAGAGGAGGCATTTTGAGTTTCATTTGTCATTTCTTTTTCTGTGGTTTGGAATTGTTCTCAGGATGTTAGAGAGTGGGAGGCCTTTCGGTTCCGGCAGACAATTGTGGTCCGGTTATGTTTGTGTCTTGTTTTTGTCTTTCAAACTAGAAAATTTAACCTTTACTGTTCCTTCGTGTTGGGTGACTTGTGGAGATGTCTATAATTTGACAGTTTTTCATAGAAAAGGAGATGATAGAGTAGGGGAAATTGTGAGTTTTTAGTCAAAACAGGAAAAAGAAAGTGGTTGAGTTTTTTTTTTTTTTTTTTTTTTTTTTTTGCTTTTTGGTGGCGTTGTTGCTATGGTTCTCAGAGAAATGGGGAAAAAAATCCCATTTTTTGTTCTGCATAAAATATTGAGGCCTTCTTCTTTCCTTTTCCTGATAGCTATTAGTTAGACGTCATAAATTTACGCTTCAGAAGTTTATCTTTGCCTCTTTTTTCAGACTTTTTACTTTTCTGAAAATTTTGATCTGGCTTTCTCTTGGTTATAATCTTTTCCCTGCGTCTGTTAATTTCCTTGGATAGGAAAAGAACGGAGACAATGAATATGTTGATTACATATAGCATAATGCCTTTCCGGGGCAAAAAAATAAAATGAAATTGCTCATTGGTGTTTTCACTATAATCATCAACTTCGACACGCCAAATGTCGTGGAATAGCTTTGAATGCATTTTTGCGGGATTATAGCAATATCTTGGTTGCCAGATCTGCAACTGTTTCAACTTTTTTTTTTTTTTTTTTTTTTTCTTCCTTTTTGCTGTATCTGTTGTTTGCACTCATGCATATTTTCTAAAGTTCTAGCTTTTTGCAGGGTTTGCGATGGACTTTTCGGAGTCCACGAAAGTTGTGTACAACAGGATCCAGAAACTCGAGCCCGAGAATGTCTCGAAGATCATTGGATATCTTCTTTTGCAAGATCATGGCGAACGCGAGATGATCAGGCTCGCCTTCAGCCCTGATAATGCGATTCACTCCTTGATCGCCAAAGCAAAATCCGAACTGGGATTGTCTAAACCAGCAGTATCTGTCAATAAGTTACCCCATGTAAATTCTGCACCAACGGTTAGTATTCAGTCTGCTGCCGAAATTCCTGTGCAATTCACTCCGTTTTCGCCAGCGTCAGCCCCTGCACTTTCACCTCCATCGTCTCTCCGAATCACCAGCCCATACTGGGAATCGCAGGTTCCTGGTGGTCACGTGCCTGATGATTTTCATCTCATAAACCAAGTTCGCCACTTGGGTTTGGAGGACCCTGCTGAGTTTGCCAACTTCAGCGGTTCGGAGTTTATGGGGAGTTATTATTTCCCCGAGGCTGCAATTTGTGCAAAATCGAGTCGGAGGTCTCCGAGTTTACCAGATTTTCCTGTTAAGATTTGCCATTACTTCAATAAGGGGTTTTGCAAGCACGGGAACAACTGTCGGTACTTTCACGGCCATCTTATGCCGGAGAGCTTTTCGCAGCATTTTAATGCAAATTACAATGAGATAGGAAATGATGATCATGCATTTATTCAAGGATCTCTTGACAAACTAGAAATGGAGCTTGCCGATCTTTTGAAATCAAGAGGAGGAATGCCTGTTTCAATCGCTTCTTTACCCATGTTGTATTATGAGAAGTATGGGAGGACACTTCAGGCCGAGGGGTATCTAACAGAGAGCCAAAGACATGGCAAGGCTGGTTTTAGTTTGTCGAAGCTTCTTTCTCGGCTTAAGAGCAGCATTTGTCTTATTGACAGGTACTTCCTATGAATTTAGAGGTTTTTAAACTTTTCATGCTAGCGTTCTACCTTTTAACATTGTTCCTAAAATCTCACAGACCACATGGCCAACACTCTGTGATTTTGGCGGAGGATGCTCAAAAGTACTTGGACTATACGATTGAAAGATGTGATCCAGGTGTAAACTCTGGGTCTCGGCAAATATATCTTACGTTTCCGGCGGAGAGTGTTTTTACCGAACAAGACGTTTCGCATTACTTCAAGTATGGAAGCGCATTTTCTGTGTACTTTTCTGCCAGAAGCACCTCACATTGTGAATAATAACCCATTGCTTACTTTGATGCAGTAATTTTGGACCTGTTCAAGATGTTAGGATTCCTTGCCAACAGAAAAGGATGTTCGGATTCGTCACTTTTGTCTTTGCAGAAACGGCCAAGCAGGTTTTGGCCAAGGGAAATCCTCACTTTATATGTAATGCTCGTGTTCTTGTGAAACCGTACAAGGAGAAGTCGAGGCTTTTTGACAGGTGAACTTACGTATTTCAAACGTTGTTTTGGTGGGTTTTTGTTGCCATTCGGGTGGTTTGTTGCTTGATGGTGCATTTCTTTCGGAGTGCACTTTTAGGGGTCATGTCGTGATATATATTAAGTAAAACAACAATCATTAATTTGAATCATTAATTGAAATAATTATGCATTCTTTTACCTTTTAGTACCCTCTTTAAGAATAAACAAAATAAAACCATCACCATTTGAACGAACTTTTCATAAGTGCTTGACCTAGTAATTTCCAGCTGTCTTGAGTTCTGCGTCAGTGCTGTGCGCTTCCTTTCTTTATTTACCATTATTTACATTATTCTAGTGTACAATCAATACGTACATATATTATTTTTCCTCTTTATAGTAGTTGGTTGACCAACTATAGAACATATGCTGCTTTGGTTGCTAAAAGGAATAATTTTTTTACTATAACTACATATGCACCGAGTATTAATTCTTAATTTCAGTTGGCATTGTCGGTTGTTGTTTCCTTTTCACTGGTTTTCATGTGAAGTGTACTGTATAAGAACTGTATCCAAAGGTGCTTTCCCTTTATCTCATGATCTCTTTTGACGGTTTGAAATTTTACTTATGCGCAGAAGGTATATGGAGAAAATGCAGAATCTCACATTTAATTACAATCAGCACCTTATAGAAGGGGAGACTGATATTCAGTCAAGTGAGTAGATGATACCGTTGACGGTGCATGTATCTTTTGTGCAGAATCTTCTTGATCTACATGTTCTCATCGGTTTGTTTGTCTCCAAAACTATTGTTTTTCAGTGCCAAGAAGTTGTGATAATTCAAGGTTTCTTAGGAAGGAGGTCATCCAAGAGCATGAAACTGCACTTGAACTCGAGAGGAGACGCTTTGCAGAATTTCATATGGCACCAAAAGCTTTGGCCCGCCCTGTATACTTTGGGCACTTAATGGACCAATTGAACCCATCAGAAGGTCTGCAATGCATCTTTATGCCTCTTTTCTCGACTCCTCTCTATTCTCTCAATTATTCATTTCTCCCCACTATCTTTGACGATGTCCTTTAATTCCTGATGACTTGTTCTTTCTGTGTAGGCCAAGAAGAACCAGCAGTGTCACCACCTGCCGATCATTTTAATCACTTCCTAGATTTCGTACAAAATGGTTCAGGCAATACCAGCAAAATCTCGCTGCGGGTCACTAATTGCACCGAACAGGATAGGTAAAAAGTCTACTATGATCCTCTGACATTCTGAAACAGAGTTCATGACTATACTGCTGAAAATCGCGATCTTATCTTTTTATTACCACATGACTTCACTATAGCAGAGATCGAAATTAAAACTTGGTCATTTCGATTGATTTGCATCTAATTACATAGCATGTCTAATTTAACCTCTTTTTTTTTTTTTTTTTCCCCACTTTGTAGCAGCCAAGGAATCAATCTTCCTGACAGCCCATTCGCATCTGCAATAGGGACTGGAATTTCAACAGTTACATAGACAACCAGGGAAAAAAAAAATAAAAAAAGCAACTATAGAGGACCGAAGAACTCGAATACCATGTGGCGAGTTCGGCATACAACTGGACTTTTCTCTCTTTCTTGTTCCTTTCTGCAGTTTCAACTAGCTGCTGCTCAGGAGGGACGCGTGATTTAAGTCCTCCGTATTTCACTGGCGAAAGTAGATCAGGCAAAAGAAATTGATGCACAGAGAAGAAGCTAATTTCATGACAAGGGTTTTATACAGAGTCAAAGTTACAAGCTTTTCATCAGAGCTTGTGGGTGTGTTAGAGGATAAGTTTAGTAATAGTAGAGTCTTGCTGTTATAGTTGAACAAAGGAAGTAAAGAAATTGTGCAGAGAAAGAAGAATGTGAGAAGCTGTTGTTTTTAAGTAAATATATGCCTACAGAGAATTGAAAGAAAGGATGTTTATGCTTTGGTACATAAAAGAAGGAATCACAAATATTATAGCTATCCAATGATATACACTTTCTCTTTGGGTCACTATCAGTGATCATGTGCATTTTGTTTACTTCCCCATCTTTTGCGCATGGCTTTGTGGGGGGTCCCGATGATCATTGATAGATCTTTGCTTTTCTTAATCTTTTCGCATTGACCCTACGTTACCAACCGGAACGTGGGTCCAGCCATGTTCATGCAACGCAAGTTTTCCGGTAATTAGTTGCGTCGTCACTCAGAAGCCAGTCTTAATTGATCCGTGATGTTTATATGCGACACAAGAGGGAAGAAGATGACAGCTATGAAGAATCTGGATCGGTTCATGTGTCAGCTAAGACAGTACCCGAAATGGAAATGCCTATCTGATCTGTTCGTGCGGCGTAGCTTCCGCATAGATTAGATCGATATTTGCGCGGGGAACGGAGGATAGATAGCCCGCAAAAATGTTCGTAAAGCTGTAAAGCTTCAACCCAACGAAATAGACCCTGAAATGGAGGACAGAGAGGCGACGGTGGGGTTCTAGGATTCGAGCAGAGTTGGATGTCTTGTCTGTGTCTTGCCTTTTCCACCTCTTTGAAGGAGGAGGAGGAGGGTAAGGAAAGGGAAAAAAGGACGCGGTGGTTGTGATGTGATGATCAATCTGCTGCTCCGCTCATAGGAAGATTGACTTTTTCTCCTGGTCGGTGGGGCTGAGGTCTGCGTAGCTCTCCATTCGGCGCTTGACTTGCAAAGTGTAACATGGATGCGATGGGAGACGTGCGTCTTCCCGTGATATTGCGGAAGATTTTCTTGACCCAGGAATGGCAATCGCGGATTTAGATTGATGGGCTAGTTGTGTGCACTTTTGGGGGGAAGTTCTTGCTGTATCGACTGGGACAGGTGGGCTGGTGAAAATGATGGAGGCGTCTCGTGGATAAGCAGGAGGATAAAGGTGCTGAGAACGTTGTCGGTTCTTGAGGATCGAGGACTAACTCGTGGATGATTTCAGGGTAAAGCCCAAGTTTAAGAACCCAAAACGAGGAGAGGCCTCAGGAACCGCTCAGTGCATAAGTGGGTGCCTTCCCATCTGCCCTCGATTGGGCTTTAAGCTGTTCAGGACAGGACTAATTTTCACATTTGAAAAGATTTGGTTTCCATGAGAAGGCTTTAGAGAAAGGTACTAACTTTGCCGTTATTCGGGAACATTTTTTGTTCAAAAATAATTTTTTTCTATTTTTATTCTCTAGATACGCTCTTGAGCAAAAGAAAACGTTTGGTAATTGTACTAAATTTATACTTCCGGAATAGAAATGTGTTTGGTATGACACTTAAATATTTTTATGACTTATAACTTCTTTAAATTTTTTTAAAAATAATTTTATGACTCTCTCTCTCTCTCTCTTCCTTTTCTTCTTCTCCTGCTCCCTTTGATTGGTTGTTGGCCTCGGCCAAGTCAGCGACCTTGTTAGAGTGTTGCCGAGTCAATGACCTTGTTAGAGTGTTGCCGGCTCATGGCAAGGTCGAGTTTGTCCAGCTGTTGGTGAGGCTAATCTCGTGATGGCTAAGCGAGATTAAGTCTGCCCAGCCAAGGTGAGGCCCAAGGTGACCTCGCCAAGGATTGGTGATGCTTTGGTGAGGTCATCGATTCTTGTTTGGCTGGTTGCTAGCCATCGTCGAGGCCAACGACTTGCTTGGGGAAGAAAAGGAGGGAGAGAAAAAGAAAGAAAAGAAAAAGAATAGAGAAAAAAGAAAATTGGGTTTGATTCTGAGTTGTTTCTAGAAACAACGGAGTAAATTCTTCTTTTTTGTTTTTAATTTTTGTTTCAAATCTATTCCTAAAAACAAATTTTTTCTTAGTAACAAAAATTTATGCAAATGGATTTATTCTCTATTTTTGTTCCGGAAAAAAAAAAAAGGGGGAATATTATCAAACACACTCTTAGTTTGTAGCTTGGACATGTTTTCATCTCATTTTTGAGCCGAGGAATCGATTTGGTCGACGTAATTACCGGTTCCTGGTTTTGAAGCCAGTGCTAAACTAGTACTAATAACTCTGGAGGGAAGCTGCATTCGGGAATCCTTGGCGTATGTTTTGTGCTTTGCTGCACTGACTCGACACGCACGCCATGTTGACCCAACAAATGGGTGGCCGAGACAAGAGAACGAAGGCGCGGCTCGTGGCACGTTTTGTCCCGGTGTCAGATCCGAGGGAAAGCGGGACTTTGTCTGTCGTCTAAGGATGCCCTTCCCTTTAAATATCTCATTCCCCTCTTCGCCAAAAGATAAATGCAAAGTGAGATGGCATTCTGTGCAGGCCTGCTCAAATTTTTACATGCTTAACAAAGCCCAATTCTATTGATCAACGTGATGCACTTCGACTTAGGAATTAAATATTTAGGATCCATTCGTTTCGTAAAAAATATCACGTTTCGGAAAATATTTCTAAGAAGTCATTTTTCAAAAAATAACTCTATTTTCCTAGGTATTCAAATTTGAAACTTGAAATTTGAATGGATAATATTTTTCATTATTCGTTACCTAATTTCATTTTTTGGAAAAATTACCAAAAAATTAAATTTTAATATTTTTAATTGACCAGAAAATTTTAATTTTAATATATATTTAAAAATTGAATTTTTGATTATTTTTATTTTTTAAAAATCGAATTTTTAATATTTTAAATTCTATTTAGAAAAGAAAAAAAGAAAACATAAAAATAAAGAAGAAGAGAGATAACAAAGAAAATAACCAATAGTTTGAATTAAAAAAAAAAAAGAAGAAGGAGGAGGAGGAAATGAGGGCATATAGGGGGTGTAAAATAAGAGAGATCAAGTAAGGAAAATATTTTTCACAAGTAGAAAATATTTTTACCTAATCTAGAAAACTTTTTTACTTCATATAAAATGTTTTCCCCAAGTAATTTATTTTCTATAAAATGAACACCAAAAAATTTCGAATAACATATTTTTCTCGGAAATATTTTTCATGAAATGAATAGAACATTAGGGGGTGCATGATAACCAAAATTTCTTTTCAAAAATAGTTTTTCTGTTCTGACTTTTTCGGAAGACAAATCCATTTGATAAACATATTTAGTTTTTCTATTTACGAAATAGATTCCTATTCCGTAAATAGGTTTTGAAGAATCGAAATCGAAGCTAAAATTTTCTACTTCTCTATCTCTGGAATAGAAATCAGAAATAAAAATTCTTCTTATCGTTTGTCAATCAGTCCTTAATTTGTCGCCGTTGACCACCGTCCGTCGGTCGCTCGCAGCCGGTGATCGCCGCCACCGTTGGCCGGCGATTGCTGCCGTCGCCGCCAGCTAGCCGCCGCCGTCGCCGCCACCTGTCGATCGGCGACCGCCACCGCTACCGCCTGCCGGCCACCAGCCGTCCATCCCTGCCGATCGCTGGTCCACTGTCGTCCGAAAGGAATAAATTTTGTGTCGTTATCAAACGAATTTATATTTTTAGAGTATAAATTTTGTGTCGTTATCAAATGGTTATTGTTACTTAGAAACTCTTCTAGAAATAGAAATAGAAAAATCTATTTCTGTTCCATAAACTATTTTTGAAACAGAATGGTTGTCATGTACCCCCTTAGTACGAGTAGGAGCTTAACACGAAAATGGTGACACTGCTACAATAAGAACATCAAGCAATCTGCATAGTGAAGAACCATGGAATGCCGATGTATCCACTCATGTCCAATCCTCAACTGTACTCCAAAGTCCAGTGGGCATAATGCGATTCTAGAGTATGGATAAAAGAGACGATTCTCGTTAGCCCTCTTGTTGGATACGTTGGGCTTTGATTGTTCAAAATCTTATTCGCGGTTCTTGGTAAATCTAAAAATTATTCTTTCGACTCACTATTGCCAAATTATTGGAAAATTGCTTGTTAATGTGGTTGTGGATTTTTTTTTTCTTTTCCAAATTTTCGATTGCGACCATGTATCGAATTTTCTTATTTATTCATTAGCAAATCCCAAAAGTGAACATATTCGACAATTAAAAGTTAGGGAAAGTAAATTTATTACATTTTTCCCAATTGAGTTTATTTGAAAAGCGTTATATTGATCGTACTACATGGCACGAAAGGTGTTTTTTTTTTTTTTTATGACCCAGGGAACCCCGCACAGCTGAAAGCTGCGTAAGTAAACCCTTGGGAGGCATGTAGGAAACCACCACCCACATACTCCGAGTATGTCGCCAATGTTCCACCTGGCTCCCTGCCAAGGGCTTCGAACTCTAGACCTCCAACATGAAAGTCATGGAGCCTACCAGCGGAGCCACCACAGTGGGTGGTTGCACGAAAGGTGTTGATATAGATAAATTTTACAATTTTTTTATGTTATTTTTACTTTATTTTTTACTATGATCCTGTTAAATGGGTGGGTCAGGTCGAGTTTGGGTTGGGTCATAAATAGTCCGACCCAAATCAATCTATTTAACCTGTTTATGACCAATTTATTACAGTACAAAATTTTAGACCCATACTTGACCCGACCCATACCCAACCCATACCCGACCCGTTTAACTAAATTTAATAAAGCTTATTATATATATAAGTTTTTAAAAAATAGTATTGCTAAAATAGTTTTATACAACATAAATTTAATGGATAATTTTTATAATTTTAAAAATAATTATTAAAAAATTGAATTTTAATTATTTTTATTTTAAAAATTATTTTTTAACTATTATTTTTTATTTTTTAGATATAATTTTCATTTTTCTTTCTCTTTTCTTTTTTTTTCTTCTTCTTCTTTGGTTGGCCGCGGGCCATCGGCCACAGCGAGCCTCGAGCCTCGCCCGGCACCCGGCAAGGCTCGAGCTTTGCCCGATGCCGACGAGCTCGAGTCTCGCCAGATTCGGCGAGCTCAAGGCTCGAGCCTTGCTAGATTTGGCGAGCTCAAGCTCACCCAACGCCGATGAGCTCGAGGCTCGCCTGTCGGTCGCCGCGCCCATCATTGTGCCAGCGGCCCAGAAAAGGAGGAAGGAGAAAGAAAAAAAAAGAAAGAAAAATAAGAAAAATAAGAAAAATAAATAATTTTAATTTTAATTTTTATAAAAAAATATTTTTGGAAAGTTAAAGAGAAAAGAAAGAAATTATAACGTTTTGGTCAAAAATGGGTTCTTAACCCATTTAAGACCCACTTAAGACCTACATATCTTTAGTATTTAGTTATGAAACCCATTTAACTACTATTATCTAAAAACAAGTAACCCATATATGACCCATTTATAATTTAAATGGGTCATATATGGGTTTAAGACCCATTTTAACATCTCATCGGTTGACAAGAGCTCTCGCCACCAAGCCCTTGCTAGATTTGGCAAAAGTGGACCTCACTTGGCTGCGAGGGTTAAGCTTGCTAAATTTGGCAAGGGCCAGCCCTTGCCTGCAGCCTATTATGGCTTGGGCAAGGGCTGCGACCCTTCCCAACGGTTAACGAGACCACAATAAAAAAGAAAGAAATAGTAAAAAATTCACAAAAAAATATTTACAAAATTTTAAAATTTGCAAACATTGGTACTTGTCATGCCACATGGATAACTTGCATTTAAATTAGTAATTTTTAGTCAAAATTAGAAGGATTGACTTAATTGCAACAATGCAAAAAATCCAATTGAAAGTCTTTATACTAGATCGGTTGATTTTTCTAGTACTTTCACATCCAAGTTACCATTACTTTTTCGAAATACGTCAACTCTCATTATCTGATTTTAATTCAACGTGAAGCATGAAGATTATTGAATATATACGGATATTCACATGTAGTTTGTGGCTTCTATAGTCTCCTGAAATTTAGAGCCTCTTTTCAAAAAATTTCATATTTTAGGAAAAAAAAATCATTTACCAAAAGCGATAAATAATTCTTTTGTGTAATTTAAGCCGGCCGAAAGAAGAAAGGAAAAACAAAGAAAAAAGAAAAAGAAAAGAGAAGCCTCTATATTAATTTCATTATCATACCAAATTAATAATCTCATAAAAAAATCGTAATTCCAGTAGGAATCAAACGCGTAACCGCACGAGAAAAACGCCACTCCTCGCGTCGGCGGCCACCGCCCATCATCATCTTCTTCTTCTTCTCCAATTGGGGCCAGAATCGGAACCCTAATCGCACCTCCCTCCCCCAAATTCCCTCAAAGCTCCGATCTTTCTCTCTCCAGCAACGATGCTCCTCTCTCCCGGCCACTCCCCCGCCACCTCTCCTCGCCGTCCCCCTCGCCGGCCCCCGCCGAACCCCTAAATCAGCACCCCCCGCCGCCGCCGCCCTCCGCCTCCGCCGCCGCCCCGAACCCCCGGAAGCGGCCCGCGGTCCTCGACGAGGATGCCTACGTGTCGGCCATCGAGGGGATCATCGAGCGCGACTTCTTCCCCGACATATCCAAGCTCCGCGACCGCCTCGACTGGCTCGAGGCCGTCCGGACCGGCGACCCCATCCAGATCCGCGACGCCCAGCTGAAGATCATGGAGCGCCGCGGCAGGAGGGCGGCCGGCGGCTCGAGCACCCGGGGCCGGACGCAGACGCAGACCCCCGGCTCGACCTTCGCGCGAACTTTCACTCCTCTCGACGAGTTCGACGGTAAGACCCCGAGGACTCCGGGTGCTCAGGGTGGGGACGGGGTAGGTGGTTTAGAAGCGGGGGAGGGTGATTCCGGCGTCGACGTCTCGCTGTCGTTGGACGAGTTCTTTAGGCGGTACACGAGCGAGGACAACGAGAGCTTTTCGAAGATTCTGGAGAAGGTTAATAAGAAGAGGAAGGAGAAGTATGGGTACTTGCTGGAAGGCCAGAAGGAGGGTGTGCAGGCAATTGAGGATGCCGAGAGGGACAGAATTACCGATGGGTATGGGACGTCGGATCAGCCGGCAAGTACTTTAGAAGGGTGGAAATACACGCCGAAGAATCTTTTGATGTACCATCCTGCTGATCGGGGGGAGGCTCCGTTGACCGCGGAGGAAATGGCTGTTAGGCTCAACGGTCTGACTAAGGAAGTGAGTTATGCTAATACTAGGTTTCATGGTAAAATAGTGGATTCGAGGCCAAAAGATGATGGTACGGTTGAGGTCTTGTATGCGCCGATTGCGGGTGGTTCTCCGATGCTAAAGTCAGCTAGGGATGGGGACAATGTTAAGAAGTACGACCTGGATGACTTGAGGAAGACCCCCAATCCATTTTATGTGGAGTCAGGTAAAAAGGCCGATAATGGATATAGTTTTGTTAGAACTCCTTCGCCTATGCCAGGTGCTGATGAGTCACCGTTCATCACGTGGGGTGAAATTGAGGGAACTCCGTTGAGGTTGGAGCCTGAGGACACACCTTTTGATATCGGCGGTAGTGGAGACGGGCCTCACTTCAGGATCCCATCGGCACCAGCACGAGATGTGAAGGCTCATTTGCTTTCTAGAGAGGCTGCTCGAAAGTTGAGGGACAGGTCTAAAATGTTCCAGAAGCCACCACTACCATCACCCGTCAGAGGCGGAAGTGCCAGTCCAAGTATGCGGACTCTTTCTCCCGCTGCCCAGAAGTTCGTGAGAAATGCAATTTCTAGGTCGTCATCTTCAGTTGATGAATCACTTCGAGCTAGTTATCGAGGTGCAAGCCCCGCCCGGACTCCCAAAAGTGTCAGGAGCATGTCCAGGTTTGGTAGAGATGGGAGTCTGGAGTCCAGATCTCCTTCTGTAAAAGAGAATTTGAACCCTCCTAGGTAATAGTTTGTGTGCTATAAATAAGCGAACCGTGATAGTCTCTGGAAGTCTGGCTTTATGTTATTACTGGAGCATATATGTTCTTTTACTTTCTAAAAGATGTGGCTGTTTCTTGTTTAGTATCTCTATTTTCATAACCATCACATTGTTAAAGATATTTGGTCAAAGGCTACAGTTTCAATGTAAATTCTAAGGATACTTAAGGACCCAGGGAAGCTTCCTTATTTAGCAGTACATTATGCTGTTGTTTTTTTCCCAGAGAGAAAAGAAGGTAAAAGTGAATCCAAAAAAGGTCGACTGGGAGCCTCTGGTTAGATTATCGGCTGATGCATTTTGAAATTCGAGATTGTGATTGGAATAAAACTAGCCACATTTTGCATCATTTCTGGTTGAAGAGCAAGAAAAGGTATATATAAAGAAAGAAAAATAGGTAAGCCATGTATAATGTTTGTTTTCAACAGCTTCTGGGATGGGGAATTTGGAACTTTAATCTGCTCGAGGCTTATACATATAAGCTAATATAACCTTATCACTTTGAATATGGAGTTTTCAGCTTCAGTCATTAGGACTCCTTGCAGCGATTGGATGTGTATTCATCTTCATCAACTTTATATATGTCTATGCTGAGGTTGAGGGGGCTGTATCTCAGAAGTTGCTATATGTGTGTTTTTGTCGCTTCTGATGATGTTTCTGTCGTCACTTTTAGAACCATTATGTCGAATGAGCTAAAAGCTACTTTTTTATTTTTTCATTCTTTCTTTTTCCTTAAATGCTATGGTGCCAGTGCTTAAGATTTTTCCTTAACAGCTGTGGTCATTGCTAGGTTGGCAACTGTCTGTAAAACCAAGTAATAGTGTTGACAATGAATGGAGAAAGATTTTTTGAAAGCCAGGGCTGCTGAAGTTTTAGCAGTGTCACTTGCTTTCCAGGATGTTGCAGTAATCAGTTTTTGAAAGTTTTGCAGATTGTTTAAAAGCTTTACATTGTTACCATAGCAAAATTGGTCACAGCGGGAACCAAACAAATGACATTTTTATGTGAATATGAGATTTTCTACCCTTGGTTTTTGCTCATGGTCTTTCTTGAAATGGGACTGCAAGCTAGAATCTACAGATGTGGTGTTTGTGGTGGATTTTGGCATGTGGGATTGGTAATTTTTTGGCACTAGTGAAGGATGGATGCTGCTTCTGTATTCTTAAAACTCTGCTTCTTTGCAATCATCAATTTATTTAACTTAGCGAGGGGGTAGGGGCTTTTTACGGTCACCGGAAGTTTGTAATTTGTTTCTTCTGTGGTAGTTTTGCTCGTGTGGGTTGGTACTGAAGGTGGCTGCTTCTGTTCTCATACGTTGCTGGTTTGAAGGTAAAGGTAGGCTTGAAAATTAAAACAGAGGTATTGAGCATCAGCTATTGGCAGTGAACGCCAGACTGGTCGTCTAAATGAAGAGGTCTTATGTTTGAAGCACGCGCAGCGATGCAAACTAATCGACGATGGACATAATTATGCGTATCTGAATTCTGATCTGAACTACTCGGGCACATAATCTGCAACCCGCAATGAGCCTCTTGTCTTTGTTCTAACTAGTAGTGTAAACAAACTGAGTTTCCGGTGACAGTATGCAACTAATAACGCCGTGCCATTATATTTCTTTTAAAACTATCCACCTAAATACAACTTAGGGATCGAGACTCGATCAATGAGTGGGTTTGAGTGGGTTTGGGCGGTGTCGGATCATGCCGGGTCGAGTTGGTGCCTGAGCTTGCAAGAGCTTGCTCAAGCCCTGCCCATTGTACATTAACTTATCAAATGTCAAATGTCAAATGTCATTCACAGGCTACAATGACAGTATTAGGGTTGCTGAGAGAGAGAGAGAGAGAGAGAGAGAGAGAGAGAGAGATTGTTTGCCTGCCTTTTGGATAGAAAGAGAGTGGAGGTGGGGGTTGGATGCTTCATAATCACATGATGAGCTCAAAGAGCAAAGGGCTCTTTCTTCCTCTTTCTTTTCACATGTGGATGTGGGTGAGAGCTGTGATTGCTGTGTGAGTGGGTAACACAAGAATTATGCCTCACCGGTATCCCCTTCTCTCTCTCTCTCTCTCTCTCATTAAATATTTATTTTGGGGGCTTCCCTAGGATAATAGTTATTAATTACATCAGAAAAATAGATTACTTATACATTCCTTGCACTCCTCACCCTATGTTTGCCTGTAAAAAGCAAGGTGCTGTCTGCTGCAGAAGAGTGGAATGTACCATCATCAACCAACCCTAGCCACCAAATTGAATAATGGAATGGAATGAAACATGAGATGAAGTCGGTGGTAATGGACGGAGTTAAGAGACTTAAAAAAGCAAGATGGGTTTGATATTTTTACCTCGTCCTCGGCTATCTTTTTAGGGCACTGACGATCCATTTAGAAAAAATACATCTTCCTGAGTCGCACCATACGAGAAATGCATGTTCGTAGAAGAGACGAAATGTTTAGGGTGAGTTTGAGAGAACCTTAGCATTTCAGAAAGCTCGTTCGGAGGAAAATGGTACTTTCTATTTTATGAGGTCTTTAATGTGACGAATTTGAGCTTTTTACTTTTTAAATTTGTTTAAAATTGAAAGAAACAATGATTGCAATTTTTACAGTTTGAGTGTTCAAAATAACAAATCTATAAATGTAAACAAAAATCGTACACGACAAACATAGCATTGTATTAACAAATTGATGAATGTAAAAGAAAATCACATTGAAGTGGGCTCTTTCTCAATTGAAAATGGAGTAAGTTTGTTATAACGAATATGGTCACATATGCCCTGTGGGAGAGAAGGCAAACTTTCCAAAATTATAAGCATCCTCAATTATTTACCAAACCTATAGCAATCTTTGTAAACTCATTATGTCATACGATACATTATCATTTGAAGTACTAGCCTCTCATTTAAATCAATGGATAAAATACGTATCCAACTTTAGAATCCAACTTTACCTTTGTAAAATGAGTACCATTCATGGTGTTTCTTTGTATATAATTATGTAAAGTCAGTGCCATTGCCAACGACTTTTAGTTGCTTTTTATATGAGTAGACTGTAATTTTTTTTTTTTCAGAATCTTCAACTTTGTTTTTAATATGCTAAGGACTTGCTTAATTTTTAATCACAATGAATAATGGGCTTGGTTGAACACTTCTTGATAGCCTATAAACCTAAAGTCTTATTGAAACTCCAACCAATGAAATTAAATTTCTTTATATGCCTCGAAATACACTTTGGAGTATGAATATCCAGTATTCATTAAATGCTATCTACCCGCACAAATTTAATGCAAAACTAAATAGAATGTACCACATATATACTAATGCTTTTGACTTGGTACTCTGGAGATTAGCTAAATGCTTGTGGCTATTACCCTACGAATCACCTTTACCCTTGGTAACTCTAAATTCTGAACTAAACAATTAAGGTCAAAACGCATTCATTAGTGTCGCCAATTATAAAATGTCAAAAGCACTCTTGGCAACTTGCAATCAATTCTCTTGATCTCGAAGCACCCAATGATTGCTTTCGAGTGTTGAGTTGTTGTTTGTTGTGTGGGTAAAAAATAAAAGGGTCGCAGATATTAATGTGCATAAATCAGGCGTTCATAAAGAGGCAAAGCCGAGAACAATGTGGTGAATTAAAAATTAACCTCATTGCGGAAGAACAGCTAACATGCCAGCTTCTATCTTATCATTCTTGAGCTTGACAACCCCTACATATATATTATATGTATATATAAACCTGTAATGTCTCTCCTATCCCTCCAAAGATTCTAAGTTAAAAGAGTATTGGCCCAAAAAAAAAAAAAAAATACTTTGCCTATGCTTTGTATATGTTATTTCTACATCATTTATATGTGAAATATTATTGAACTTTCTCCCCCTTCTCTAAATACAATATCCGTTGTATCGTCGGTCTCACACCTCAATATTAGTTGACAATTTCAAATACTTGCTATTTAAAATACACCATATTAAATACTTTATTAGATACATGTTTTTTTAAATACACTATCAACTATATGACATGAGTACATGACTCAGCTGCGGTATAGAATTAGCAAATTTGGGTTTGCCATTTATGTGTGATTATTACGTTAGCTCTAGCGACACAATTAATAGACTAATGCATGATTACCTGAAAGCGATTGGTTTAGTCCATTTTTGCAAGAGATTATGTAAGATCTCATGAGTCGTGCATCCATAATTACACTTAGTATATATATGATATTTCGACTCTTTAATTATAATTATGTTTCGGTTACCTTTTTGTTTCTTTCTCTTATATATTTACTATTGAATTTTCATTTTTGACTGCGTGAAGCTAAAGCATAATTAACCAATCCTGAAAAGTGGGCAGTTTTACTTTTTTCTACGATAATTTTGACTGATATGACTTCGAGCGCGAAAAATCAGTTGCCATGTACAACTGAAGCTTAGAATGAAGAAAAGAAGAAAAAAGAAACAAATGCCAGCATTCTCTTCTTGAAAATTATTGCGCAAGGCACGTTACTTTTCCTCCTTAAAAAAGTCCATGTGCTTGAATTTACTCAGGCATTGCAGGCTGACTAGACGAGGACTTTCTTTTCTTCTTTTTATTATTATTATTATTATTATTATTTTTATCTTTTTGCTTATTCTCCTATAAAATTATATTTGAACATGAGGCAGAGAGAAAGCAGACCCATTCAAAGTTGCATTTAATTAATGCTTCATCGGTTATTATTAGGCTGAGAATTCATCACAAACGTGACAAGCAAGTGATGATGTACGATGTCTTAATGTAAGATAAGTTGGTCAATAAAACCCTCACGACAAATCTCAAATCAAGAAAATCCGATTTTGCTCGTACCCTCGGTTGAATTCTTTTTGATGGTATTCCAATTTCAAGCAGCCTGAATTCTTTACTTTTTCAGAGGTGCTATGAGCTCCTTCTTTCCATAAAAATCTCCAAGAGTGCTACGATTTCAGACCCTTCGAAAAAGCTATTGGATCAAGTCAAAAACCGATCCGTTTCACACTAGAGTTCATCTGGAAATTTGTGGATAAACCGAGCCCTTTCGCTTGGATCCATAATTGAATTCGGTGTTGACCTCCGGATTGATCATAAGCTATTTTTATAAAAATTAATATCTCTTTGAATATATGAAAAGATAAGAAGAAAAAGGACAACGAGATGAAACGTTCTTGCATGCGATCGCAAAAGGGCGTCGTCATGAATAGCTGAGAAAAAGCGAGGCCGGCCATTTGCCACCGAAAAATCCCTGAAAAGAGAAGCTTTTTTGAGTGGGGTGCACGAAGGGGCGTTGCTGACCTAATTTTGCCATATAGATTCAGTCAATTTTTTCAATTTATTAATTTTTTTTTGCCCATGTTGTTTGGTGATATAAATGATTTCGTTTATTAAAAATTTCAGCAAATATTTGGGTTTTTCTGCATTTTCTTCATCCTCTTTTGGAAGCCCAATTGCACAAAACAAGTTGATATCGTGAATCCATGATCTGATGAGTTCCTGGGGTTTGTGCCCCTTTTTCTTTTTTATTGGACTTGTGGATATTTGTACATGTAGAAATAAAATATATGGTTTGATGATAAAATTGTCCAAAAAATCACTTCAAAAAAAGAAAAAGAAAAAAGAAAATTTAGAAACAACGCACTATAAATGTTCAAAGGGTAAATGAAGTGCAGAAATCCGAACACGTCGGGATCATCTAATAAGTGCAATGACTTTGTCTACACATCGAGCCAAGAAAAAAATTCTAATACATTTTAATGATAATTTTGAGAAAGATCGTTGACTTAAAGATAATGTAATGAATTTAAGCAAAAAACAAAGTCTGCCCGATTTAGCCAGAGCGTCGATAAGAGGAAAACTTAAAGTTTCAATGCTAAGGAGTCTCGGGTATTATCTTTATTTCCCAAAAAATTATATATTTTTGGCAGCTAAACCCATAAAAACACTATTAATTTTGGGCACATCTCCTTAAATGAAAAACATGAAGATGGATGCTAGGGTTCAGGAAAAAAAAAGGGGAAATCAGACAGTAGAAGAAAAATCGTTATTACAGAAATTAATGAATTTTGTGTTTGGACGTCACAAGAGAAAAAGAAAATAGCGCAAGAAAATGACCACCGAAAATGTAAAAAGAGGTGTACGCACGATAGAAGAAAATGACCCCCAGACAAATTAATATCGACGCAACTCCCTCCCTCCGCGTACGGGAAAAGGGCGAGAGAGGAAAGGAAAAAGTGGGGGCAAAAAGACTGCATTGACCCTTCAAAGTCAACGCAATTCTCAATGTATGCGACCCCAGAATTGAACATCATCCGCGAGAGATTTCCATACAACCTTGTTTCCTTACAACCTTTGCAATCAAAAACATTCTCCTGGCCACTTCCCTTGATTTGTCCCCCCTCTTTTGATGCGTATTTTTGCCCTTTTCCCCTCCAATGTAATGTAAGAGGCCCTCTCGCGCGATCATAGTGTCCATGGCTTTGGCTAAAAGAGGCAAGCAATCTTTCATTCTTTCCCCATATGGAGTGCACATCGAAATGGAGAGCATCGTGTCCTTCTGATCAGAAGGGAGAATTCCGTATTTAAGCCTAGATGAGTAACCGGAATTTCGAAATTGGATTTACTAGGGATATGGCGTAACGACGAAAGAGTTGCTTGTAGTCAAGCTATGTTGGCAAGTGAGGTTGATATGGTAAATTGGTGAAATTGCACAATTGTTGACTTGTCTGGAGTGGCTTTCCAATGGGGTTGTATTAATGGGCTTGTTAATCTCATGACTATCCTTTTTATCGAGGAGATACGAAAACATTTGACATATCAACATGTTTGGAATGTGACATTCATATCTTGTTTAGCGAGATAAATTTAGGAATGAGGATGTAAAGTCATAATTACATACCCCCAATGTCGAGTTTTGATTGGACACTACTTGTCAAGTGGGGTGATGATAGGATACATAGTAGTTGGGCTTGTATTCTTGAGAAGGTAACACTTATCTTGTTTGGTTTAAGGATAAGGATGTAGAGTCGGGATTACATATCAAATTTTTATTGGATGCCACTTACCAAGTCGGGTGATGACGCAACATATAGCAATTGAGCTCATACCGTTTGGAAGGTAACATTCTCATCTTGTTTGGCGAGATAAATTTAAGGAGGTGGAAATTGGATCATGATAACATACCCCTGAATGTCGTGTTATAATCATATGCCACTTACCAAGACGGGCGATGACGTGGCATGTAGCAACTGGGCTTGTATTATTTAAAAGGTAACGCTCACGTCTTATCCGACGAGATAAATTTAGAAATGGAAGCGTAGAGTCGAAATCGTATATCCAAGAATGTCGCCACTTACTAAGTTGGGTAATGACGGGACAACGTAGCGACCATGCTCATATATCGATCCCCGGAGCCGAGGGTCCCGATCCGATCGGGCGATCGCGGCCGCCCGTGCCGACCGACTCCCGAAGAGAAGTCAGCAAGATCAACGGCGGAGGCTCCTGGGCCAATGGGATCGCGGGGAGGGGGACAGATCGGTGTGAGCACGCAAACACGGCCGTCTCTCTCCAATAAGTATAAAAGGGGACGAAAAGCCAACCCTCTTCTCTCTCTCTCTATCTCTCTCTCTCTCTTCCTCCATTTTTATCACCAGATCCCGCATAAATACCGAGGAAAAAAATTCCTCTTTTTTGCTGCTCTCGCCTCCTTCTTCTTCCTCCTCCACCATTTCGAGTCTTTTTCTATTTCCTTAAGAAAGTGGGAAAAAAAAATCGAATTTTTATCGAGAATTTGAGAAAAAGATTTAATTTTTTTTATATTTATATTTATATTTATTATCAAAGTCTATATATACTCCATTCACCGGATGCTGCAATCCTTCTCCCTTTCTCCTCTGCTCTTCCTCCTCCTCCTCTTCTCTCTCTCTATCTGAGGAAAAAGAAGGAAGAAAGTGGGAGAAAAAAAAAAATAAAAGAAAAAAAAATAATACGGGAAAAAAGCATATTGTTTTCCTGGGCACTTGAATATGCATTTGGAATTTATCGGGGAATAAAAACGATTGATTCACGGACACGGGCGGCTGTGGTCGGGAGGGGGCATATGGAGATCATGCCCTCGGTTCCGGTTGTTGTTGTTGTTGTTGTTGGTGGTGGTGGTGTTGTTGCTGTCAGATCTTAGGCGGTGGCCGTCGCGAGATTCGGCGTCTCCCCCGGGGTCTGAGCTCCGATCGGTGCGAATCTGGAGTTGGGTCGTTTCGATTTTCAGGAATTTTGGGTTGGTTCTTGGATCTTGATGGATGTGGGTTCGGTTGTTGTCTGATTAGGTGGGATTGCGTTCTTGGGTCGGCTGGACGAGGATCTTATGTTTCGGTCTTGAATCTGAAGATTGGTTCTTTTGTTTTTTGATATAAAATTTTTTTCGTTTGGCTTGGCATCGAGCTCGCGGTTCGTACTCATCTGTCGACAGAAGGTATTGATATGCGTTATGGGATTGGTCGTGTGCGTGCATTTTTTATTGTTCCTTTCCCTTTTCGGAGTGGATGGTGTTCGGGCGAATTCGATTCTGGTTCCTGGGTAGCTTTTGTTTGCTCGATTTGGATGGTTCATCGGTTTTCAATTGTGGATTGAAATCGGGTGGATCTTATACAGACTGTGTGGTTTCTAGTGGAAATGGGTTTTTCATTCCGTCTTTAAAGGGCTCGCCTTTTGCTTTCTTGGTATTGTAAGTATTTTGGATTGAGTGGCGTGTGTTTTGATTGATGCGATGGTAATTTTTAATTGTAGAGGCAATGCAATCTGATAATGGGAAGCTATTTATCGGTGGAATATCATGGGACACAAATGAGGAGAGACTGAAAGAGTATTTTGGTGCTTATGGAGAGGTGGTGGAGGCAATCATCATGAAGGATCGAACCACAGGGCGTGCCCGCGGTTTCGGTTTTGTCGTTTTTGCGGATCCGGCTGTTGCCGAAAGAGTCATCAAGGATAAGCACAGCATTGATGGCCGGATGGTAAGTGAGTGATCTCCGCAAGTCTACTTATTACTGTGGCATTTCTTTTTTGAGGGTTAATTATGATTTGTTATACCTGATGATGTAAATTCTTCAACTTTCTATTGAGATTACAAGTCCAACATTGTGATTGCAGGATTCTGTATTCAACTAAATTTGAAACTCAATGTAATATTTGTCAACACTTCCTTTTTCGTTTTTCCCCTTCTCCTTCTTTATGAGTACATTCTTTCTCCCATATTCATTCAATTGGCGGTTTCTTTTCTAGTACATTACAGTTACATGAGGTGTATTCTTGATCATCAAGTTCTGTATCCTCAGGTTGAGGCTAAGAAAGCTGTTCCTAGGGACGACCAGAACATTCTGAGTAGGAACAGCAGCAGTGTTCATAGTTCTCCTGGCCCTGGCCGTACCAAGAAGATTTTTGTAGGAGGTTTAGCATCCACAGTAACTGAGAGTGACTTTAAGAAGTACTTTGAGCAATTTGGTACGGTCACAGATGTCGTCGTAATGTATGATCACAACACCCAGAGGCCCAGAGGCTTTGGGTTTATCACTTATGACACAGAGGAAGCTGTGGACAAGGCGTTGCTCGGTACCTTTCATGAACTGAATGGCAAAATGGTTGAGGTGAAGAGAGCAGTTCCCAAGGAGCTATCACCAGGTCCAAGTCGTAGCCCACTTGGTGGGTATAACTATGGGATGAGTCGTGTCAATAACTTTCTTAGTGGATACACTCAGGGATATAACCCAAGTGCCGTGGGAGGATATGGACTTAGGATGGATGGTAGGTTTAGTCCGGTTGCAGGAGGTCGAAGTGGATACCCAGCATTCGGCATGAATTTTGAGACAGGGCTTAACCCAAATTATGGCGGGACTACAAATTTCAGTAACAACATCAGCTATGGCCGGGGACTGAATCCTTATTACATTGGCAATTCCAATAGATTTAACAATACAGTTGGATATGATGGAGGCAATGGAGGAAGCTCTTCTTTCTTCAGCTCAGTGACTCGGAATCTCTGGGGAAATGGGGGCCTGAATCAGGCCACGAACCCTACAAGCTCTAACACCAATACGGGAGGAAATTTGAGCATTGGAGGAAGCAGCTTTGGCGGTAGTGCCGTTAATTGGGCCTCTTCACCAATTACTGCTCAAGGTGGTGGTGGTGGTGGAAATAGCGCCTCCAATGATAGTCCGAATTTTGGTTATGGAGGTGGTAGCAACAGCTACGCATTGGGCAGTGTGGGGTATGGAAGAAACAACAGATCTGGTGGGCCCCTGACATCATCATATGGTACATCAAATGGTGCCTACGATGGTGCCTTTGCAGACCTCTATGGAAGTGCTTCAGTGTATGGTGATTCTACTTGGCGCCCGCCAAATCCTGAGAGGGGAGGATCTGGTTCATTTGGTTATGGAATTGGCAATGCTGCTTCAGATGTTTCAGCTAAAAGTTCTCCAGGTTATGTTGGTGATTACAGTGTCAATAAGAGAGTGAACTAGAGGTAATCTCTCACTTTAAGATCTCCATGTAATTTCTTAAATTTGTTTTAGTACCTCTTAACGATTTCTCAATAAAGACTTCTTTTTTTTGGGAAAGAAAATTTTATTTTTCCTTTTCATATGTTGAGGGAAGGACAATTCCTTTTATCCTGTTGTATTTGTTTGATCATTCTGCTAGGACGCATTTCGGCTTAGTCAGTTGTTTTGGTTCTAATGTCTGCAAAATTTGAACAATATTGCTTTGAGACAAATGGTCTACACTGTTAAAAGTAGTACTCATTATCCATTAATTTCGTCTCCCCTATCTCTATTACAGCCTATATTGCTAGCTATCATTCTTCTGCTGTGACTAAGCCTGTTCCTGAAGGAGATGATTCTTTGTCCTCAAATTAAGAAGAAAAATATATTAACTGTTACCTGAGATTCTAATCTGTTGGGAATCAGGATCTTTTCTTAGCATGATCATGAATGATGAAATCCCAGGGATTGATGTGTCCCACTGATACCACCAATCCATTGTCCTAGAAAATTAGTTTACTTAATTAGGTATTACTTTGTTTACTTACAAGGGTGCTTGGTATGTGGAAGTTTTACATATGGGCTAAGTACCCTATTATGTCATCCCTGAAGATCCTTTGGACCATCCAATTTGACAGTGTTGGCTGTTAAGTTCTGGTGTTGCTACACCATGCTGCCATGATTTATCCTTGGCATCTGGTGATATGCTGATTGCACTGTTTACTCCTTCATAATGTAATGTCTGCATGTGATTCTGTTGTTGGGTGGATAAGTAAGTGCATGAGAAGCTTAATTTTCCCCTGGTGAAGCTTTTCCAACAGCGTATGTGCTGAGAATTTCTCTGAGGCTTTATCTCCTACTACGGTCGAGTTTGGTGAGTTTGTGTTGGGCCAGATAGTTGTGTTAAGAAGCTTAATTTGAGCTTTTAGGTAGCAGCTGTATGTGCAGGAGAACTTTCATGACCTTCTGTAATGAATGAAGTTGCACATGCATTCAGAATTGAAAATTGCAAATTGAACCCTTATTTTGTGGTTGTCTTAAAATTCCACTGCAAGCATTTTCAGGGATGATCAGGTTAAACGTAAAATTTGTCTGTCTACTCTTTTGGTGCAATCAGTACCAGCTGTGCTGTGATTCCTGGGTTAACACTTACAAATTCATCTGACCCTTCATTCTGGATTGGGATGTCAAAACGTTTAAGCTTGTCTCGAGTACTATTTGCCCTTTGCATGTACTTAATATGACCCAAAAGTGGAACTAAGATCCCTCACTCAAGTGGAACTGAGGTCATGAAACTGTCAAAACTTTCATGAATGAAATGGTCAATATTTCTTATTTTTATTTTTTATTTTTCTACTCATGTTTTGAGATAGTACCTTGGAAAATTTTACATAATTTGCAACAGGATTTATCCAATCAATTGATTCAGCTCGGTTTTAGAAGTCTGTGAGTGAGAATGTATGTGCATCTGGATGCAAGTAGCAGATCTAGATTTATCAAGTACTAGTTTCTGGTTGATTAGTGGATAATACGAAACACCAAAAACTTTTTCATGTCTATGTGTACGGTCTGATTGCTTAATATACTAGTGCAGGTTAATTTTTTCCCCCATTGTAGCAGAGCACAGAATGAAAATGTCAACTTGTGAAATCATGAACTTTGTGCTGTTTTTGGCTTAACTTTAACTTTTTTTTTGAAATTGTGTTTAAAATGCTAGTTTCTAGTCCATAGTGACATTCGAGTTTTCATGCTAGGGAGCATGTGTCATAGTGCTACTAAATTGTCACCCTCATATTGACAGCTTCTGGCACTTCTGTTGTTGTGCCTCCCTCCCTCCCTCCCTCCCTCTCTCTCTCTCTCAGAGGTGGCAACTGCTAATGTATTAGAAATGTTATTTGAAGTGCTTTTATGTTCCAAGCGTCTGTTGCATTGACTTTGTCTGCTCTGCAATCCATGTGTAGTATGCTCATTTCTTTGTTTCCTACTTGAAAAAAAGGGAATACACCATAAGAGCACCCCATTTAATGAAAGTTGATGGACACCCCATGCTTTCTGAAATCTGCTTTGCACTCCTGTTAAATGTGGAGGATCGGTTCCTTTTTCAAGGGAAATACCCCTTGTGTGTTGGACTGCAGTAGCAAAACCCCCTCCTAATTTCATTAGAGTAGAGAGAGTTCATGAAATTATCTTTATAATATTACATTCAATTAGGCTTTGGGTTTGTTTAATTCAATCTGGGATTGATTCTGTTATAGCCACACAGGAGAAAATTCTTTCATTTTTCTTTTACTGAAACTGACAATATAGTTAAGGTCCTGTATGTTCATTCAATTATATCTTGATATCCATCTAGTATGATGTATAGAATATATGACAAGGGTGGAGAGTTGGAGGATGTCGATTGATAGGTCATGTCTTAGACGCCCAAATTGTATGTCCAAATGCTTATTTCTACACCAACTAATACTCCATGTTTGTTTATGTTAGTGTAGGGGAAAAGGATATTCTATGGTCTTTCCAAACCATCGTGAGAGTGTTTAATGTACATATGTAATTATAAATTGTAATGTCCTAAAGTTGCTTCCGAATTTGCTTTGATCAATTTAGAGGAAGAGAGGTGCATTTTCTTAATGAAGGAAAGTGGAGCCAGGAGTGGTGATATTAGATTTTGACATGTTGATATTAGGGAGGAGATGGTTATAACATTATACAGGCAATGAGGGCATTGAATACTTGTTGCATCTGAAGTTGAATTGCTTTTATAGTGTGCGGTTGTGGTTAGTGGACTTTGTTGTGCTTAAGCATTTATCTATCGGGATAAATCAGTAATTAATGTTGACCATATCATATTAATAATTTATAACCATTTCATGGTCCAAGTTAAAAGTTTGAATCACCTTTTTCACACGAGACATCTTAGCTAGTACTTATTGGTTTTTTCCTGATGGTTGTGTGTAACATATATGCATATGTGTTTCACGAATGCTTCTGTAGTGGTGTCAATTTCCTGCGAATGAGGTTGATGTCCTTCTGCCCTTGTCTACAGGTTGAAGTTCAGGCAACCTCATATATATAGAAAGTTTATTTCTTGTTGGAAAGTGAAAATCTTTCGTATCACCATTTCATGTTAGAAGTTGCTTTTATTTTCAACAGTAATTTTTCGTTACACATAGATCCATCTTTTCTCTCTTCAGTCCAAGTATTTAGTTATTGTGTATACAAAATATTCAGCATTTTGATCTAACAAGGTTGCCTTTTCTTTTTCATCAGGCATTGCTTCCTAGGGAGGTCGTCTCCATACATTCAGAATTCGATAGGTGAAGAAGAGTTTGGCGAAGCTGGTGAACTATGATTTGGGATATCTCTCTAAAACTTTGGTCAAAGAAATTGGTTGTTTAGAGCTAACGGGAGTGTCTTTTGGAAAATTAAACTTACAGATAGAAGTTACACAAGGATTTTGTGTTGAGGCTTGAGTTTTTTGAGGTACAACTTTAGGTTGTTTTCTGCTACTTGAGTGATGTAAAATTAGATTTCGGATATAGTCGGAAATGTATCATGCATCTTTGGTGAGGTCGCGATACATAGAAGCATAGACTGATAAAAATTTTCCCCTAGATTTTTATTTGCTCAATTGTCTGGCAAGGCTGTGAGTTCTTGTCCAGGTTCCTTTCTTTCTGCAGATTGTAACTGGAATTCTTGATTTACTAGTGTGAAAACGTTAAGGGAATACCCATGTAGGGTCCCGGGAATAAGCTACTACATAATTCGATTCTTTCTTCCGTGGATACAATTAATGAGACACATTTCAGCTTTATTTGATTGCAAAGTCTAAGTTTGTGTCCTCAAGTAGTCATTTATACACTCCATATTCGCTTGGTTAGAACTCTATTTCATCTCGTGGTATGAAGTATTTTCTCAACATAATGCTTATGTGGTTAGCTTGTGGTGATCCAGGATTTCGTGCAGATGAGTTTCTTGTTCTTTTTTTTTCATGTTCTTGGGAAAAGTTGTTTTAATCCTTGTGAACTTAACTTTTTCTATCGTACACATTTCATTCTGTTGACCGGTTTCTGTTGCTCTGGTTATTGTGGTTGTCATCTAATTTAGTTTCCTGACTGGGTTAGCCAGATCTCTAGGATAAGCATCAGTCGCTGATGTGTTTGTATACATAAGATGTCAACCTTGATTTCTTTTTCATGTGGGGATTTTCCAGCACAGTGCTCTCTCACTGGTAATCACGTGTTTGATGGCCTAACATAGAAAAAAGTGTATGGAACAGGGCAGATTTGTAAGTTGTGATGGATCTCTCAGGTCCCCATTGGCTCAGTAATATTTTTCTTCTTAGGGACAATGAGATGATGATGATGATGACTGAATCTTCTCCTGGTCCAACAGATCATACACTAGCTATGCTCAGGTCCCAATAAGAAGTTTTCTTTATGAAAGACATCTCTGTCCCTCTCTCTAGCGGTCACCCTTTATTGCACCATCTCTTTGAAATTCATCTAATGATGAAGATGACCTAAAGAGAGACCGCCTTGTCTTCGCCGTAATTGATGGCGATTTCCATGTCGAAAGAAGCATCATGATTTTACCAAAAAGAAAGCACTTCTGAAGGTGGGATGTCCTTTGTACTCTTTTCAGTCTTAAAGCTAAATTTGTGGCCTAGATTCCTGGTCACAACAGCGGATAATCGATTTTATGTCCTTTTCATTAACGAAAGCTGGTGATACAAAATTTGAGCTAGTAATTATCCACTAACTAGTTGGGAATGTCGTCTTCCTTCTGCAATCTCCAATCCTTGTTACATGAATACTGTCACCTCTCATTGGAGGTTTAGATTCTCTTGAGCAATGTCATAATGGCATAAAAGAGAAGGCTAGATCCAAAACGGCGCGCAGCGGAGCATGAGGAACCATGTTGCTGATCTCTTGCGATAGGACCTTTTTGGCTGCTGCTGTCGTCGAGTTGCTCTAGAACCTCGATGAAGTGCTTTGAATGTGCAATTCACTTCTCATCAGTGAGAACTCATTAGCTAAAAAATTGTGTTTTGGACTAAAGTACAGAATCCTCCCATTCAGCTGTCATGCTTAGTGTACTCTAACGCGAGTCGACGAGTTTGGTTCTGAAACTAACTGTGCAAGAGCAAATGCACCAGATCGAAACGATGGATAGAATCAGTCGCAAAACCACATACGACATCATCAGCTCTCGCATAGTTAGAAATGAGGATAACAGAGGAAACGGGTTTCTTGACATGAAAGCTTGCATCTGATGAGATTCTTTAATCAGACAATACTTATATTTCTTGCAATGCAATCGACCGATTTAGGAAAAATGAAAGAAAAAAAGTTGCACATTACACTCAAGAGTTGCTATCAAACTTTTCTGTGAGTTAATTCAATCTGTAGGTTCCGCTCTCTTTCTCAGAACCACCAATCAGTCCCTCTCTCCTCATCTTGTCTTCCTTGGACTTCCTACAGAAAATCACCCAGCTGTTGACCTCTAAAGCTATGCAGGCACCAATCAAGGTGGACAGGCACAGACAATAGCTCAGCTTCTCATAGGACCTGCCTAAGCCCATTGCTTCAAATCCTTGGAAGACATTCACGACTCCTATTACCACACAAGCATACCCAACAAAGTGGTGGTACGATTTCCAGTACTTCCTGAACTTGTTCGTGGACCGGGGCCTGAAAAGAAGCGCCAGCGTCTGGAGCGCGCCGAGGCAAAATGCCGTGAACCCGAGTTTCCGGTGGAGCCCGTAAACCACTCCCGGAGACAATTCCCCGAGCCTAATCCCGATGCCGAACCCGACGGTTCCTAGGAAGAAAGCGGACAGTTGTATCCCGGCATGAGCATAGAACCACGAGGGTCCTAGCGCCTGCACGTGCCTCAGGTACCGGGCGATCACCGCTCCGCCAGGGAGAAGGATTCCCCAGGCGATGGCGTTTATGATCCCGTGAGCCGTCTTTAGAGTTCCAATGTTGCCGTGCTGAGAAGCGGCGGATCCCGACAGGACATCGATCGTGGTGATGGACGAGAGATCGTTCTCGGTGGTTGGGTGAATGGTCGGCGAATAGCCTTGAACATATAGTCCGCGGTTCCAAACAAAATGGATCCTGGTCTTGTTCGGAGTCAGCTTTAGTGTGACATAAATTTGTATTTGAGCTCCATTGTGGACCGTGGCCAGTTTCCCGCCGTAGAGCGTGGCCGAAGACGACAAGAGGTGGATGTCGTCGATCGGCTGAGAGAGAAGCGGCGCCTTTTGGAGCTTAACCGTTGGGTCCAGGACGAACGGGAGGAGCACGATCTGGCCCGAGTTCGGGTCCGGGAAGGCGATGAGCGCGCGAGTCCCGGTCATCTCGGCGGAGGTGGGATTGATCCCCCACCCGACCCAGCCGGACGGAGAGATGAAGGAGCCGAAGAAGGCGAGGTCGAGGGTGGCGTTGCGGGGGTGGAAGGTCCAAGCCAGGGAAGCCTGCTGGGTGGGGAGGGAGGTGCATTTGTGGAATGACTTGGTGGATGTTGTGGTGGTGCAGTGGGCAGAGAAGGCAGGCTCAGGGCAGGAGGACAGGAGGAGGAGGAGGAGGAGGGAGAGGAGGATCAGATGATGGGGGATTGGCATGGTGAGTTGTGAATTGTGGAAGAGAAGATGGGGGTGGGATGATGAAGTTGGAAGATGAGCTGGGTGCTCTTGAGTGACAAGCTCTTGGTGGGCATTTTTATGTGGTGGGTTGGTTGGTTCAGGAATTTTTGGGAAGTGAAAGTGACTGCTCATGATAGCAACCCAGTAAGCTCATTAGAGAAAAGCCTTTCTCAGTGCTTGGCTTTGAAGGTAAGATAGTCCCTGAAGATGACAATTCTTATCTCTTTTTTACTTCTACAAATGTTCTTTTCATTTGACATGAGTTCATCATGTTTTGCTTCACTTTGAAGCTAAGCTAAGCTAAATTATTACACGTCTAAAAAGCTCTTTAATTCTTAGGCATGAGAATAAGAGATTTGGCATTCTTTGGGTAAGCACCGTACCCTAATAGAATATTGTAATTAATGCGCATCAAAACCTTCCTACGGAATCTTGAGTAGGCATTATGGAATTCAACATAAATAATCAATAATGATTACTTAGGATAATTGTGAGATAAATTCAAATGGTTCTTCCAATCATGGCATTTAGCAATATGACGATACTATTTTCATTATATTCGTTCAGTCATTTTTTATAATTGCGCAATCTTGAGTGGAAAATGTAATTTAATAGACATCACATCAGTCGATCTAAATTTTGATAAAATTTCTGCCAAAAATTGGGGAGATGGTGGTAAATTACGTCAGTTTGTCCCAAAAAATAATTAAATCACGTTGATCATAGTTGTTATTCGATCGGGCTTTCTGCGAGCGACGACGGGTCAAAAAGGCCCGACCCGTCTCGTCCGAAGACGACATCCGCGGCGGCCGTCGAGTTCGAACCCCGTAAACCGAAACGAAGGAGAAGGAGATGGGGAAGGAAGCGAGCTTGGAGGGGGAGAGGGTGGTGCTGGTGCCGTACACGGCGGCGCATGTGCCCAAGTACCACGAGTGGATGCAGGACCCGGCCCTCCTCGCCGCCACCGGCTCCGAGCCGCTCTCCCTCGATCAGGAGTTCCAGATGCAGCGTTCTTGGACCCTCGACCCACTCAGTCGGTCCTCTAATCTCTCTCCTTGCGTCGTGCGTGTTGGGTGTGCATGTTTTGATCTGGGTTTGTGCATGCATGTACGTTCGAATCGATTCGTGCTTGCCAGGTTCCCTGAATTGCGCCGGAGGATCTGAAGGGGGCGGTTCTTGCGGCTCGAATCGTTGATTAGGCTTTCAAATTTCGTTTTTCTCTTTTAACCCTTGTTTCTGAGCAGTGAGCTGACTGTCGGGGTTTAGGGTTCTTTCCTGGCTGAGTAGGTGTGGTTGTTTCGGGATTGTGTCGTTGCTTCTGCATAATTGACATTGCAAGCATGGTTCTTGCAGAGCAGACGTTTATCATATTGGACAAGGAAATGGTGGACGGGAAGTATGTGCAAGGAGATCCCCATGTCGAAGGTGAGCGTTGCGGCTATCTTCATGTATATTTTCTCGTTAGTTAGACAAGAAATTTCCCGAGAAGGGCTGGAAAAATTGGAGCTTTGCGATGCTGTTCTTCAGGGTAGGAAAAAGGAAGGTTCGCCTTACCCATCATTGATCAAATGAAGGGTCTGATAGTCTGCAGTAAAATGGTGCTTGTGTGGACCGTGTGTATTTAGTCGGGGATGCTTATTTTTCGCGCGACAAATATCAACTTTGATGTGATTTCTTGTTCAGTCATGAAGGATTTGGACCTTCCAGTTGAAGTAGGATAATACTCTGTTGAATGTAATCAACCGATGCTGCAATTCTGTAGTTAAAAGAGTTCTAATCTTATGCTTAATCCAGCCATGGTTGGTGATGTGAACATATACATGAATGATTTGGACGATCCCCAGATGGCAGAGATTGAGATAATGATTGCAGAGCCCAAGAGGTACTTGATTTTCTTTTCGAGCATTCCTGATTGATAGGATGAGATTGCTAATTGGTAGCTTAACTTACCTTCTTAGGTGAGGCAACTTATTGATCTCAATGAGTATCCTGAGCAATCAAATTTATTGGCTTAAATATTATTCTAGATGTGATGGTCCTCTCAAAGATTTTCTGAAGCTTTTTCTTTAACAATCAGTTACCTAATTGGCCGAATCCTATTTCTAAAATATCAAAAAAACAAGTGCAGGTTTTCAACATGACAAGATTTTCTTTGAAACATATAAGAAAAACTGATGAGTGATGAAATCAGGTGTTGAGCAAATGACTGGAACTAATTTTAAATTGTAATATTTTTATCCTGTTTTTGCAGGGCATTGTGATGAATCATTAACTGCATTGATCACTACTCTTAGCAGTTGCAAACTTTCTTTTGTCTCTTCCATAATATGAATCTACAGGAAGATCATGTTTACTACCTTAATTATTTTGAGATCTCTTTGGTTATCTGTTCCTGTTGGTCCTAGGAGTGCATAACTTTCTATAAGTGACATGAGTTTGTCTATTCAGAACATTAGGGAAATCATCCATACTCAATTAGTTTGATATAATTAAATTCTTTGTTGACTTTATATGTTTGAATTGGTATTAGCTGCGTTTACTATTGTCTCATATCTTCTAGCTTAGCCGTGGCAAGGGACTTGGAAAGGAATCTGTTCTGATGATGATGGCTTTTGCAATGAAAAACTTTGGGATCCACACTTTTCGTGCAAAAATTGGAGAATCGAACAGAGCATCTCTTCATATGTTCCAGAAATTGGTCTCTCTCTCTTTCTCACTCTCTCCTCTCTCTCTCTTGGTGCATGTGCATGCTTGTAGGAGTGTGCGACTTTGGCCCACATCATGGTGATAATACCTTGAGATTGTTGTTGCAGGGCTTTGTGGAGTCGTCTTACAGCGAAATCTTCAAGGAGGTTAGAATCTTTCCCCTTCAGTTGGCACAGATCCTGCTGTATAGTTTTCATTTGTTCTGTATGTACCAGTATATGAAAAGTGAAAGTGTTAGTCATCTGTTTGTTGTGCATACATTTTTCGGATTTGTATTTTTATGTTTGAGTGCTGGCATGTGGATGGTCAGTCGGCCGCTGGAAATTTTCACGAAACAACAGAACTGTTGTCGCAGTTCTATGCTTTTAGCTCAATGGCACTCATCGGAATGTTGCTCCATGATATGTTCATTTCTTTGTTTTTGCTTATGAATGAAATGGAATTCCCATATTCTGAGCTGTTTTACAGGTGACCTTGGAATTAGATGTTACAAAGGCGAAGCAGGAGGAGCTGCAGTGTCTACTTGGTGATGTTAACCACGAATAAGAGTGAACGAATGTGGTCGCCCCTCTTATTTAGCTATGAGCAGTTATCTTCATTTGGGGGAGTGTTGCTGACATGCACAATGATTGGCGCTGTAAAGAGTTGAACAGACAAAGTAACAGTTTGTACTACATCGTATTTTTTCTCCCCCATTATGTACATAGCAATTCGCAATGCCCCACAGATCGCTGTTCATCTCTTCATCGACAAGTTTAGAGGCAAATTAGGCAAGTTATGACGATATCTTTTCGGCTACATCGAGGGCCACTAGGGCATTTTTAGCAGCAAGCAAGATGAGAGTAAAGTCAGAAACGCCCTCATGAAGATGGCCGTATGGTTCACTGCTAACCAGATTCCACTCGGTAGCTGAGTTCGGTTTTGAGTATAGGTTCTTACATTGCCTTAAAGTATAAGAAATCTCAACGTAAGCTCTAGATGTAGATTGAAAATTGGGGAAGTTCACGCGCAATGAGTTTGGAATGCTGCAGACTTTCTAGGATGGTATTAGCATCAAGTGCAAGCAATACGGAGAAAGGCAGCATGGTGTAGCCCTGTCTAGTTTTGCTCCAAACTTGAGTAGCTATTCTCGTGATTATTCCCATTGGAGATTTACAAATGGTATTTCACGTGGTTGAAAGTCATTTGGGTTCTTTTGGATCATCAAGATCGCTTGTACAGTCAGTCACCCATTTCTCGTGCACTTTTCATCTAGATCAATAAGGGCCGTTTGTTAAAAACGATTTCTGTTCCTCAGAACAAAAAATTTTGTTTCAAAGAACGAAAAAAAGAATGGAAATGTGTTTGGTTAAATTTTTGTTCCCAGAAATAGATTTGGAACATAAACAAGAAATAGAAAAATGTAACTTCTTGTTCTCAGGAACAATTTCTAGAACCAATTTTTCTCTCTTTTCTTCTTCTTCCTTGTGTTGGGGTCGGCAACCTCCGATGAGGTTGAGCAAGGCCAGGGTGAGGTCGACCTTGTGCCGCCCGAGCTTTGCCCAGATTTGGTGAGGCGGAGCCTCGCGGTGGCCCGGTGAGGCTTTGGCGAGCTTGCTGGATGTCGCCCAATTGGTCACCTTGGGTTCTGCCATTGCCAGCGACCACCAAGGAGGAAGAAAGGAAAAAAAAAAAAAAAAAAAAAAAAAAAAGAAGGAAAAAAAAAAAAAGAAACAAGAAAGAAGAAAAAAAGGAAAAATATAATAAAAATATTAAAAAATTAAAAGAATAATAAAATCATACAATTTTATCAAACGCATTTCTATTCCGAAAATAATTTTTTTAAATTTTTTTTTTATAGTTATCAGTGCGTTTTTATATTCAGAAATTGTTCATGGGAACAAAATAAAAATAAAAAAAAACTATTTTTCATCAAAAATTATTCTTCAAAATAGAATCGTTACTAAACCTGCCCTAAAAAAAGTACCTTCAAGGATTGTGCTTGAGAGAGGATGAGTCGTTAAGGTGTATTGGCAACCTGAAAAAAATGGGGGATTGCAGCTTAGGAGCATCGCGCCGTGAGTAGGATTTGATTGTGTTTCATCGAGAGATAGTGTTGCATTTGCGGCGACCACCCCACGGGGCATGTGAACGAGTTCTTGATCGATGCTTCGGAAGCAAGGAAGCAAGCTGCATCAGGTTTCATCCGCGCAGAGCGGGGGAAAGAACGTGCATCCGAAGCAGGTGCGTCATCGAAGCATGTCTCGATTCATTGCTCTTGCTCAACTTGTAAACAAAGTTGGCTTCTCATTATAATAATCCACTGCAAAAGCTCCCATGTTGGTTCAGCTGAAACCCAATGAAGCAGCGGGGAAGGGACGTGCTGGTCACTAGCTGCTCTATTATATTCGTTTCTAACATCTTGAAATGGGACCCATTTGAGTACTCGGGCGATGATGCCATCTCGGCGAAATACAGAATAAACTGTGGGCGAAAGTTTTAATACAGAAGAAACTGTGGGCCGAAGTTTTAGTTTTTACGCCTGGTTGGAACTTGGAAAGCGAGGAAATTGCTTGTTTAATATTATCACATACTCGAAATGCCTCTTTCTGATGCAATCACTTCGAGATTAGGCGTAGCCAAACTCGCCTTCCTTAAATTCCTCCTCCTCTTGTCGATGAAGCTGATTGGTCATCCGGAAAAAAAGAAATTAAAAAAAAAAAAAAAAAAAAAAAAGGCTGATCAAGAAAAAAAATAAGATAATTTTTTAAAATAGATTTTAAGGTTAATACAATGAAAAGTTTTAAATCGGTATATTTATGATAAATTTATCAAAAACTAATTTTTAACCGCAAAAACTCTAAATCAATACGCTTTGTGACTAATTTATCTTTCATTAATTTTCTGTTAAATTTTACTATCAAATTATCAAGTTGAATGATACATGATAGTTTTGGGTTAATTTAATTTAATAAAAACTAATAAAAGGTAAATTTATTACAAATATACTTATTTAAGATTTTCTGTGGTCAAAAAATCAATTTGAGTTAAATTTATTACATATGTACTTATTTGGGGTTTTTAGTAGTCTAAAAATTAATAAATTTATCACAATTATATTGATTTGAGGCTTTTGGTGATTTTAATCTAATATTCTAATGGATAAAAACAAGTACAATTCCACGTGGTCAAGAATGTGGTGCAGCTAACAAAACGACAAGGCAAGACAGAGCACTTGACGTGGCTGTTGCCTCGCCTCACGGTCTTGGCCAGGCTGTCGATCTAGCTGTCTATTGCCTATTTTTTACTGCAAATATTTGGAATAACATCAGACCTTATAGTTACACCTACGTTTTTTTCCTTTTTTTTTAATTGGGCGGCGCATGGGAGCCACACGCCATTCTATTAATTTTCCTTTTATTTTGGTGGGACCCATTCAGTTCTAGGTTGTATCTTGAATAATTAACCATCTTTGTTTATTTTTCTAATTTCTTATTTAGACCCCACCTCGGATAAAGAGAAAGTTCAAAAGCGAAATGGACCCCACACCCACATGCCCGACACACGCCACTGAATTTTTTTAATATTTTCAGACGCGGAATCAACTTGACTCCGGACATAGAAAGCAGAACCCGAGGACTCCCTACTAAACTAAATTATCACATATTATTATTATTATTATTATTATTATTATTATTATTATTATTATTATTATTATTCAATCGCCAATTTTCCCTTTGACCAAATGCAATCTTAAGTCATATATTCACAAAGAAGAAAAAAAGTAATTCTCTATTCTTTTTTTTTTATCTGTTTTATAATTTATATCCCACACACTTTCAAATTTTATCTTGATATATAAGTTAACACACACAATAGGCTAATAATCAAATAATGTAATTTTTCTTAGCTTATTTTCCCTAAATATCCTCAATTTTTCTTACGCATATTTATTGTGAGAATATCCATTTACGAAAAATAACATTAAAACCAACATAAGTAATGACAATAAAGTGTCGCAACGGAATGTTCACTCGTCTTTCCTTTGATTCTTCTCGACGGAGTCAAAATAAACGACGCATTGGCAGCGGCTGGAAGTATGATTTCCAAAACAAGTTGACATATAAAACCCTAAAGAAATTCAGGAAATTTCAAGAACAAGGAAGGAAGACTTTCTAGGAAAGTTCCCACTTCCCGCAACACACCTTACCCAGTACTCACCTTATATATATATATATATATATATAAATCTCGATTAATTCTCAGGTGGTGGGAAAAAAGAAAGAAAAAGAAGAAGAAAAGAAAGATCTTGGCCACTCATCATGAAAGAGACACCACTATATATAAGAGACCTAGTCTTAGCAGGATCAGTCATTAATATCAAACCCTAACTCGATCACTTCTCCTCCTCCATTTCTTGATCATCTCATCTTGCATTTTTCATCCACCAAACTTAACAAATTCTCCTTAGAAAAGGTACTATGCAGAGTGCTTCGATGAGGTCCGTGTTTTCTCTATGGGCCCTCTTGGTGTTTTCTCTTTGCGTTTCGCGCTCTCGTGCGCAGACCTGCCGGAACTACACGTTCTCCAACAAGAACACCTACGCCTCGTGCGTCGACCTCCCCGTGCTGAGCTCCTACCTCCACTGGAACTACACGCAGTCGACCGGCACGGCCGACGTCGCGTTCCGGCACACGGGCGCCTCGACTTCGAGGTGGATCTCCTGGGCGATAAACCCCAAGGGGCAGAGGATGTTGGGGTGCCAGGCGCTCGTGGCCTACATGAACACGAGTGGGTCGATGTACGCCTACACGTCGAGCGTCGACAGCTACAGCACGGGCTTGCCGGGGGGGGCCCTGAGCTTCGGGGTGCCGAGCATATCGGCGACGTATGAGAACGGCGAGATGACGATATTCGCGAGGTTGAAACTCGGGACGAGCATGACGAGCGTGAGCCAGGTGTGGCAAGAGGGTCCGATGAATGGGCCCGGAACCCCCGGCATGCATTCCACGAGAGGAGTTAATGTGCAATCGACGGGGACGCTCAACTTCTTGTCTACGTCGGGAGGCGGATCGCCATCGGGATCATCGGGAATCAGCTCGACGGAGCGGAAAAAGAATGTAAGGTTTCGTTGCGTGAATTAGCTTTGAATCTACCTCTTTGGCAAGGTTGACCTTTCGTTTTACCCTCTTTACGTCTAAGATGACTTCATATCTTGTTACGCATGCATGCGCCAACATATAATCTATTGAATAAACTAGTCCATCTATGCTTAGGTCGTGCAGGCCATTTGCAGCAATTATAGGCGGAAAATAATATAAATATATAATTAGCTATACATGTACATGTACTGAGTGAATGGTGTAAATATTTTAGTTGTTATCATAGCTACTATACATATAAAGATATTAAAGTTTTAGAGTGGTCGGTCTATTATTCATTTGATTGCTTTCTTCTTTTTTTGTTGGGAAAATTTGTGCAGGTTCATGGGGTTTTGAATGCTGTGAGCTGGGGAGTACTGATGCCAACGGGAGTGCTGTTGGCGAGGTACTTGAAGGTGTTCAAGTCAGCAAATCCAGCTTGGTTTTATCTCCACGTGACGTGCCAGACATCTGCCTATGCCGTTGGCATCGCCGGTTGGGTCACCGGCCTGCGGCTCGGCGACGCGGGCGGAGGCAGCAGCGTGGGCACTCATGGCAACATTGGCATGACCCTCTTCGTCCTCGCAACTCTTCAGGTAAAATTTTACTTGATATTTTGGCAGTCACGACTATCAACTATTCAAAAACTATATCACAATTTGGCGGTCACAAATTTAACCTAGTAATCAGATTGCAGCCAATGGAATCTTTTTCATGTTCAGATAACTTCTTTTATAAATGTTATTTGAATTATGTCTATCTCCTCTAGAAAAAAGAACAATGCTAGGAAATCGCCCATGTTCTGACTCTAGTATAATAATTAGTTAAGTGGAAATGAAAGGATGATAAGAAAATGTAATTACCTGGTTCTGCCCATAATAATATATATTAGTGGTGTAATCATAGGTTTTTAATAAATTCATGAATATAGAGAATTGATTACGTGATAGTTTTTAATTTATTGTGAGAATAATAGTATATTTTGGACAAAAAAATTAAATAATAAATAATTATAAATTATTATGGAACCATTTCTTAAAAAAATTATGACTTACAAAAAACCATTATTTTACGGTAACCTAAAAATTGTTATATTAGCAAAGCTCGTAAATATAATATAAAGTCTCTCAGCCGTCTAAAAGCAGCATGGGTCATGTCTCTCCTCGGAGGTTCTAAGTGACGCATCGTGGCGTGATTAGTGGGTCAAAGCATCTGAATTTCGCCTCTTTCGGTTAGTGGGTCGATTTTTGCCGTCTCATTTTAAGTAAAGTCAACTTGCATTACATATTGCAAATTTGCGAAGCGATGCGTCTTGAGCGATCTCGCTCTCGTGATTTTCTACTAACTCATTCACCAATCCTGTGTGGCACGTTGCGTTTCTTTAGTAATGCTGACTTACCCATTTGCTTAATCGATCATAAGAATCGATTCGGCAAAATGGTTGTTCCGTAGCACCATCATGAACAGATCCATTCTCAGAAGAAGAGTTCAAAATGCTCCCAAAAGAGTCTGTCGAATTGCTCAGTCCTAAAGATCAATCCTGCGCATATCTGTTTATTCTGATCACCGAGATTTACGATTATATTTGGTGAAATTAACTGGATGGAACGTAATAAAGGCAAGGATTATTGGCGAAAAGAGTATCAGTTCGAGAACCAAACGCATCATATATCCTTATTTTGTAGATTCTTCTTCTGACAAAACGAGGGAAAAACTCTTGCAACTAACGAATGTGCTTTGGATTATTTTCTCTAGGTTTTTGCTCTTCTCCCGAGGCCTAAGCCGGACCACAAGTACAGACTCTACTGGAACATATACCACCACTCTTGTGGGTACACTGCGATCGTGCTGAGCATCGTCAACGTGTTCATTGGTTTGGACCTTTTGGACCCGACGAAGGTGTGGAAGCGGACGTACATCATCATCCTTGTAGTTCTAGGCTGCGTCGCCCTGATCATGGAGCCGGTTACGTGGGCCGTCGTGATCAAGAAAAGGAGGAGAGAGAGATCCCAGAAGCACCCGGCCGTCGGCATGAACGGTGCTCATAGCAATGGCTATAACGGCAGATCCCATGAGGGCGGTGTTTAGATCCGTCGGTATCGTGTTTGATTAGCATATGTACCGCCGTATGAGCAGCTATTGCGTACGTACCGAGGACACTCACGTCTTTTACTTTGACCGTTTCTTGTTCTTCTTCCGTTTCGATAGATCCCGTGTTGGTAGGTCGTACATGTCCAATATGACTATTGTTGATACTTTGTACTTTATTGGGTAGGTACTATGAAGCACCAACACTCTCCAAGAGCCTTCGTGTCATGTCAGACACTTTGACACGTGTCCAATATTTTCCGACACTCTCGGAGACTCGGTCAACATGTGTCGGAAAATCCGATACCTGATCAACTTTCTCAACACTCTCCGACACTCAAATTGAAATTCTGACATAAGAGTTTTCGATACGTGATTCCGATATCGAGGTTAATTTTAAAATTTAATAAATGAGAAGTCAATATATATATGAAAAATAAAACATAATAATAGAAATAATAAATGGAGAAATAAGAAAAGCCTAGTCTTCGTTTCTCTTCTGACTCCCATTTCCCGTGATACACAATTCAACTCTTAATTTTTTTTTCCTCTTCCAACATATCTAACATGCGAGTCTAGAATATGGATCACTTGTTTTTTCTCTAAATTTTATGAATTATTGAAATAGAGTTGAATTTATCAAATTGAAACAATGAATGATATTAATAAATGTCATATTAATATTTTTAGTGTATATTCATTCTAGGCTATTTTTAATTAATTAATTATTTATGAATTTGATTCAAATTAATTTGATTGAAATAATCATAAAAATGATAATTTATTATTCTTATATAAAAATATATATTTAATATATAACGTGTTCTAACGTGTCGGAATTCTCTATTTTTTGAGAAACGACATGTTGTTGTGTCGTGTCGTGTCGTGTTGCATGTTGCATGTTAGTGTCGGTTCTACTTAGGGTAGGTATATCATAGTTATTCATGACGATGATTTTGTAACTATTAGGCATTGACAGCGCTTTATTTATCATAATGTATCATGTCCATCGATACACTTTCTCCTACTTTTCTTTTCTTATTTCCTTGTTAGGGTTTTGACTCTCGTCCCAATTAGATAAAATAAAGAGGAGGAGGATGAGGAATAAAAGAATAATCTCTGGCATCATCGATTGGGTTTTTCCAGAACAAGGAGGTAGGTTAATTCATCTAACATTGAAGGACCATTTCTTTTTAATTAGTATGTCTAATCAAGGAGCAAATTGAGGGTGGTTATATCACGTTGGCGCGCGTGCAATTCTTCTCCACAAATCACCAGCATCTTCCCTTCGAATTTTCTATTATGGACAGACCAAATATAATGAGTTCATTCTTAGAAAAGCGAAGGGTCCATACATGTGCCTGTTTTATGTCCATTGGCCCAATTAAGGAGCACGATTTTGCTCCAAAGGAAACCCAAATTACTCCTCCGCGCCGCTCACCAAATTCATGGACGAAAGGGATAATCACCTAAAATTAGGTTAAATGTTTTGCGGTGCTCATCGCCTTCTATCACACTATAAATGAAACCCCTACTGGTGTTCTTGATTCATGAGATCAATTTAGCTATTGAATAGGGCAAAAGCACAAAAAAGGAAAAAAAAAAATCACAAAACAAAAACCGCCAAAAAAACAGAATAAAAAGATAGAAGAAAAGACACCAGAGAAGAGGAGGGAACAGATTCTCAAACATAGGTTCCGAGATGATGGCCAGAGCTGCAATTTTCCTTTATCTGCTCTCCCTAGCGGCTGCCATGAGAACTAAAGGTGTTTCCATGATAGGTCAAGCCGAAATCGACGTGAGAAAATTTGGAGCGAAAGCCGACGGAAGATCCGACGATAGCCAGGTAAATACAAACTTCATCAATCATCTGCTTTGATTGTTTTTGTTAAAATATATTTGAGACGGATTGTTTAATTATCAATTCCATCCGGATCGTCTACAAGCACACGTATGAAAACACAAATTGTAATTTCCATATAAACGATTCAAGAGCTGTAATTCTCCTTTTGTTTTGAAGCCCTAAATAAGAATTTTTTATCTTGTAGATTATTGTGAATGCCTGGAATAAGGCATGCACGTCTCCAAGCCCTAGCACGGTCGTGATATCCAAAGGGAGTTACCTGGCGGGCCCGCTGAAATTCCAAGGGCCATGCAAGACGGACGTCAACCTGAAGGTCGAAGGGGCCGTCAAAGCACCGGCGGAGTTGAACAAGCTCAAGTCGCAAGGCTCCTGGGTCCTCTTCCAGAACATCGACGGCTTGACCCTTTCCGGCGGCGGGTCGTTTGACGGCCAAGGTGCGGCCGCCTGGAAAGAGAACAACTGCGCTCAGACCGGCAAATGCAATTCCCTCCCCACCGTAATTCTCTCCCGTAATGACTATTTGAGCTTCGTTAGAAGACAATGAGCGTGGCATAACCTTTTGATTTTTAACAGAATCTGATGTTCACCTCGATCAACAACTCGCACGTCCAAGACATCACCTCCCTCAACAGCAAGCTGTTCCACGTGGGGCTCCTGAACTGCAATAACGTGACGCTCCAGCACGTCACCATCGACGCGCCGGAAGACAGCCTTAACACCGACGGAATCCACGTGGGCCGCTCCACGGGGGTCAACATCACCGATGCCGACATCAGGACCGGTGATGACTGCATCTCGCTCGGCGACGGAAGCCAGCAGGTGCACGTCGAGGGCGTGACGTGCGGGCCTGGCCATGGCATCAGCGTCGGGAGCCTCGGCAAGTACCACGACGAGCAGCCTGTGGTCGGCGTGACCGTGCGCAACTGCACCCTCACCAACACGATGAACGGGATCCGCGTCAAGACGTGGCCTAACTCCCCGAGCGGCGTCGCCAGCGGCATGCACTTCGAGGACATCACGGTGAATAACGTGTCCACGCCTATTCTCATCGATCAAAACTACTGCCCGTATAACGATTGCCAGCAGAAGGTAGTCTGCTGTCATCCGCCGTTTCATGAGCTCAAATTGCCATCACAAGTGATCCCATATCGAATGATGTATGAATTATGTCAATCCCATGATTTATGTCAATCCCATGATTTTTCTTTTCCCATTTTCAGATTCCTTCAAAGGTAAAGATCTCAGATGTGAGCTTTAGGAACATCCGAGGAACGTCTGCAACACCACTTGCTGTGAAGCTTGTGTGCAGCAGAGGAGTCCCTTGCCAGAAAGTGGAGCTTTCTGATATTAACCTGAGGTATAATGGGAGAAACGGGACTGCCACATCGCAGTGCGCGAACGTGAAGCCTACGATCGCCGGGAAATTGTCTCTGCCCATTTGCGCGGGGTCATGAAGTTGATCAATCTTCATATTCATCGCGCATGTGATCGTCGGAGTGTTTAGAGGAGTTCGATTGATAATATGCACCCCCTTCATGCTCCAGGGCACGATGAGAGACTGGTGAAATAGAGCTGCAAATAAAAAATGCCTCTTTTGGCTTTTCAAATATCTTTAGAAATAAAGCTATGTACTCCTCTACATGCTTTTGCTAGTTATACAATACAGAAGGTGCTTATTGCTTAGTACCAACAAGACATTGTGAAGAGATTTCTGGAGAAATCAATGAGATTTTCAATTTCCTATCACTTTGTAATTTTCTTGCATAGAAGTCATATTCTATTCAGAACATGAACATGTTCATGGGAGTTTATTACGTCAGTTTCGACCTGCAGTTGATAAGCTTCAAATTCCAAAAAAGAAAAGGAAAAAAAGGGAAAAGTTTTCATGTAGCTCTAATTGGGTCGCTTTGTGGTTCTATGTGATGAAGAAAATTACTTGAATTAACAAGTACATAACTAAATGACAAAAAAAATTACTTGAATTGAATAAATGGGTTTGGAAATTTTTTTTTTTTTAATTATTTTTTCCTGAGGTCCAACTGTAATGGGAATTTAAGAAATGGTTTTAAAAGTTGATGGCCATTTATAGTTTGTCTTTTTTTGCCATAGCCAATTGACAGATTATACAACTAAACATTAGTCATGAGTGCTCATATGTTTGCATTAAATATCACATTCTAAGAAGAAGAATCACCACAAATTAAGTAAAAAAGGGAGTCTCCGTCACAGAAAGGTCAAATGCCAAAAGCCGATTAGTCGTTATGTATATTTAAGGAATTAATTGATGTGAAAATTTATTGATCGATAAAGATATGTAACAGATCATAAGAGTAAATGATTTCCTCAACTCATGAATGGAAATCATTTGTTTTTCATTAATTAACCATCTAAAAGTACATAATCAATATAACTAGAAATTTCTACTCTTCTATATAATTTTTATAATTAAAATATGAGATTATAAATTAAAATTAACGACCTTGTCTAGGAAAAATGATAATATGATATATGGATTCATGGGGAGATAAATTTTTTTTTTTTTGGGTGTAATTTGATGAGAGAGAGAGAGAGAGAGAGAGAGAGAGAGAGAGAGAGAGAGAGAATTTCGGTAAAGTGTTTCAGCCAAAATTAAGGTGGAAATAACATTGCTCCTTTTAAAAAATAAATAAATTGGAAATAGATTTAAATTTATAGATAAAATGGGTTTTTGGTATTATCTATCATTTAAAAGCAAAAGTGAAGATGAGAGATTTGTATATCAAAATATTTTGGTATTTCTCTATCTAGTCACCTAATAAATGCCATCTCGAAAACCTTCTTCAACAAGAGTCGTCGGTTCAATCCAATAGGAGCCAAACTTGGAATCAGAACGCGTTATCGAAGAGTGTTGATTCGGTCGGGGTACTTGAAGCCTTCAAAGAAGAATGGGGAGAAAACAAAAATGATGGATTGCAGTTTGAGGATGAGACCTGATATGAGTTTTTGATAGTAAGCGAGGCATTTGTGTCGCAGTAACTTTGGAAAGCTAGCTCAAAAAAACACCGGATGGCAAGGATAGGAAGATGGATCAGCTAGTTCAAAATAACACCGGACGGCAAGGATAGGAAGATGGATCGATTCTCCGCAATTACAACCCCCCCGGTTTCAAGATCAGCCATGACAGAGAAAATCCAGGGCCCCTGGACATGGATGTTGATGATAAGTATTTACCGTGGATGAGCTAATGATAGGGGAGAGCCAGGGACGAGGAGGGAAATCGCGGGGACTTCTTGGCACCCGCTCTATCCCTGGGGGATATTCCTTGAAATTGGCTAAAAGCTGTAGATGGCGTTCCAAGCTTCCCCCCACGGATGCGGTATAAAAGGCCCCCAGCGCCAAAGGGGGAAAGATCAACCGAACAGCTTCCTCTTTCTTTCTTCTTGGAAGTTCAGTCAAGCACCGAGGGGAGAGAGAGAGGGAGACCAAGAATCCTCGTAGTAGAAAGGGAAAAGATGGCAATCAAATCCTACATTGGCGCGCTGCTGCTGCTGCTGCTGTCTTTTTCTTCTACCATCAACGCTCAGGTCTTTCAAGTCGAGAATTACAGTGCAAAGGGCGGTGGCATTCCTGACATAACCCAGGTGCGTATATTCTTTAGTGAATTGCTTTACGGCATCCTTTCCTAAATCTTTGCTGCTATCGAGGGCTTGTTACGAATTCTTTTGAAGTCATTGCTAGGTGCATGGAAAAAGGCGTGCGCATCCACCACTCGTGCTAAAGTGCTTATCGCGCGAGGAACTTTTGCACTGTCGGAGGTGGTGCTAGAAGGCCCCTGCAAGGCCCACGTGGAGTTCGAGATCCATGGCAGGCTGCAGGCCCCGGCGGACCCAAGCCGTTTCAAGACCGACGGTTGGGTCGTGTTCCAACGCATTGACGGCCTCACCGTGTCGGGCGGCGGGACCTTTGACGGCCAGGGCAAGATAGCCTGGGGGCAGAACGACTGTGACAAGAACACGAACTGCCGTACTCTCCCCTCCGTAAGCACCCGTCGGTATTATTCGTTTCTATGTCGATTTCGAACCGCACGGTCATTAGAATAACGGATACGCTGATGGGGGGTATATCCGAACTAAGACAACGCGATTAACTGAGTTTTGAGCACCAGGGGGAATTGCTAACACCCATTGAATTTCGACAGAATTTGAGGTTCGACTTCGTCAGCAATGCCATAATCCATAACGTAACGACGCTCGACAGCAAGAATTTCCACGTAAACGTCTTGGGCGCCAAGAACCTGACGTTCCAAAATTTCTACGTGAATGCGCCGGGCGACAGCGTCAACACGGACGGAATCCACATTGGACGGTCGCTCGGGGTCAACATCCTCGACACCGACATCAAGACCGGGGACGACTGCGTCTCCCTCGGTGACGGGAGCCGGCAGATCACTGTCAGGGGGGTGACCTGCGGTCCGGGTCACGGCATCAGCGTTGGCAGCCTCGGGAAGTACGACAATGAAGAGCCCGTGTCAGGTGTCTTTGTCACGAACTGCACCATCACCGGCGCGACCAACGGCGCGAGGATCAAGACGTGGCCCGCATCAAAGATCGGCATAGCCACCGACATGCATTTCGAGGACGTCCAGATGAACAATGTTGCCAACCCTGTGGTCATAGACCAGGGATACTGCCCATTCAACCAGTGCCAAGCACAGGTAGACATCAATGCTTGTTTTGCTCACAATTCTCAAGTCAGTTAGGAAACAAAAACTAATCGCACAATCGATAAACCATATACATGTCGGCCCTAATCTGTATGTTATTCGATTTGTTCAGATTCCTTCCCTTGTTAAGATCAGCAATGTCAGCTTCAAGAGAATCAGGGGAACCTCGGCGACCAAGGTCGCAGTGAAGATCGCCTGCAGCAAGCGCATTCCATGCGAGGGCGTCGAGATCGCGGACATTAACCTTGTGTATAAAGGCCCTGATGGCCCCGCCACGTCGGAGTGTTCCAACGTCAGGCCTTTGATCTCCGGCATGCAAAACCCTCTGGCTTGTGCCAAGATTGTGAGCTAAAGACTTCGCTCTTTCTCAGTGAAGACGAATTGACGCCGAACGTTTCTTTATAAAGGATGTGAAAGGTCGAGCTTTGAAGACTAGGATCCTTGAGCGAAACTGTTTGGTTTTTGTACTCTTTTGTGTACCCATGTAATTTACACATTATTAATGATACGAATATGTCTGATTGCATACCACGTTGGATTCCGTCTGAAGAAAATTAGCACTCGTACAACCCACTTAGTTATTAATTTATATTTAGTTTGCCAAAAATATGAGAGTAGCCTCCATAAATTTTCACTACTCCAGGCTTAAGTTTTCCCATGCACATGTTGTGGAGTTTAAATTTCACGTTACGGTGCATCAAAAGGCTCGAGTGATCTCCTTTACTCAATCAATTCATCATCGTAAAATCCATCTGGGTGTTTTAAAGATCTTTTCTCCAAACTCCAACTGACCTCTTCTACGTCTTCCACGATTGATTCTAATTAATTTTTATTTGGTTTCGCAATATTTTATTATTTTAGATAGTTATCTAGAACAACCTATAAATAGACCACCGGCCGCGGTGGCTCCACTGGATAAGACTCTACTGATCCTCAACGAAGAGGTGAAGGGTTCAAAACCCAGGGGAGGCGCTAGGTGTATTAAGTGTGACTCAGGGGTGGTGGGTCCTCCTACTTAAGTGTCACTTGGGGGTTTACGGCGCGGCTGTCGGTTGCAAGCCGGTTCCTCCAATACCAAAAAAAAAAAAAAAAAAAAAAAAAAAACAACCTATAAATAGGCTCTTGTATCATTAGTATCGGAGGTGTGCAAAGGAATCAAGAATCGTTCGGACCGCCCGGACCGCCCAGAATCGGATCGGACTAGACTAGAACCAACAGTTCCCAAGGGAGCCGGTTTGGATCTAAGTTCCCACTTTATTGGAATCGGTGGGTACCGGCTTAGTTCTCGGTTCTCAGTGTGGAACCATCCACTCACCCATTTGGACTGGACTGGTAATATAAAATATATATTTAATTTTTAAGAAAAGTTTAAGATCAAAAGATCAAAAAACAATTTAAGAAAAATGAAAACCCAAAAATCCTTAATTTGGAGCTCAACACTTATTCTCGTCTTGTCTCCCTCTTACCTCGTTTGAGCCATCTCACTATCTCTTATTCACGGCCTTCACTCTCAAACTCAACATCCATCGATTCACGGCATTGACCATCAACTTTTAATATGAGTTCAATCTTTTTACTAATATTGCAACTAAGAATATGGAAATTCTGTCTTTTTACTTTACTTTAGCTTGCTAGAAAATGTCGCATTAGTGTGCGAAATTTGGTGGGACCGGTTTCATGGACCCACCCAAGAACTGGCCCACACCAGGGTTTCCGGGTGAATCTATGGAACCAACAAGCGGTTGTCGATTCCAAATTTTCAAAGCCGATCTTTAGTGGGCGGTTCTTGGTTCTAGAATGAGAACCGATCACTCGGATCATGCTCACCCCTAAGCAGTATTAGATGTACAAAAATATATAGAAATTCTCTTTTCTACTTTATTCTAACAGACATGATCTCAGGATGCATTCGTAATTAAGCCCGTTTTTCTTGTAATTTTGGGGTCATCAATCGTGTCCATGTACTCTATTAAATTAATAAAAATGAATACCATCACGTTGACTAGTGCGATAGGCCTAGAAGCATTGATGAAATAGTTTTGCCGTTCTTGATTTTGGGTGCAAATCTCGGGATAATGCGCTGATATCCTCAATAAAATAATTGGGAGGACGTGAATTAAAGTGGGTTTAACGTCCAAATTTCTAATTAGCCACACATTCCCCACAAAGGTCAAGATCTCTGATGTGAGCTTTAGGAACATCCGAGGAACGTCTGCAACACCACTTGCTGTGAAGCTTGTGTGCAGCAGAGGAGTGCCTTGCCAGAAAGTGGAGCTTGCTGATTTTAACTTGAGGTATAATGGGAGGAACGGGGCCTCCACGTCGCAGTCCGCGAACATGAAGCCTACGATCACTGGGAAATCGTCCCTGCCCATCTGCGCAGGGTCTTAAAGTTGAAGCCTACGACTGGAGCCGATTGAAATTGACATGTTTTAAGTGATTGTCTGGGATTGATTGAATGGATCCACATCGCAATTTGAATTAGGATTTTTGACACGGCAACCCGAATTGGAGTCCAAATTTGGCCAATGAGGAACGAAGGATAATGGATAATAGCTAGGTTACCGGCTTGAAAAAGAGAACGCACATCGCGATCTTGAAAGGACCGTGATTGCCGGGGCATGCTTGAAGTCACGAGGAGGAAAATCGGTGGAATTTCTTCCACAATTGAAGGATTCACAATTTGAAAGTGCGGCCGGCAAGGGGACAGGGATGAATTTTTGGCAAGATACTGAGGAATGGAAAGAAAAGAAGAAGACTTTTGAAGAGATGAAATGAGGGAAAAGAGTCAAGATATTTGCGTAAGTTAGTGCGGGAAAATTGTCCAAAAAGTCCTAAACCTATTGTACTTTTGCCAATTTAGTTCTAAACCTTTTAACTTGTCAATTCAATCATAAATCTTTTAACTTTGTCAATTCAGTTCTAAACCCTTTCACTTTTGGCTGATTCAGTTCATCCGGCCAATTTTGGCCGGAAAATGCTGACATGGACAACGGCAGTGCCACGTTGGATCGCTGGCGCTAACGTTGACAATTTTTAATAATATTTTAATAAAAATTTGAATTATTATTATTATTTTTCTTTTTATTTCTTTCCTTTTCCGGTGGCCGGCCATCGCCACAGTGACGGCTGCCACCGGCCATCGTGAACTCAGGCCCGAACCACATCACCATCGTTGTTGCCGCTGTCGTTGTCTTTGTCTCTCCATCTCTTTTGCTCGGGTCCTCCCGCCTTGCCCCCGTCGTCCCTCCATCTCTTCTACTTGAGTCCTCTTGCCTTGACCCCGACTCGCTCGACTCGCCGTTGGGAATCAACAACGTTAGCAGGGTGGAAGGACCGTCATCATCTTCCTGATCGTCCACGCCCCGCCGGCTAGGGGCGAGGGCCAGCCTTGCTAGATCTAGTCTGGGTGAGGCTGACGCTTGCTTTGGCGAGGGTGAGCCCCGGTGAGGCCGGCCCTCACCCAGGCTAGGGCGGCCTTGCTCGGTGTCGCCGTCGCTTGGCTAATGCTCGGCGAGGCCGCCCTAGCCTGTGTGAGGGTCGGCCTTGCCTAGGCGACCCTTGCCAGGCCGTGCCTAGGCGAGGGCTCCCCTTGCCGGGGCTCCTCCTCGCTCGGTTAGGCCTCACCCGTGGCGGGCGAGCCGTGGCCGATGGCCGGCCGTCGCCCGTGGCCGGTGGCCGGCCATCGGAAAAGTAAAGAAAAAAGCAAAAAAGAAAAGAAAGAAAAGAAAAAAAAGGAAAAAAAAACAGAAAAAATAATAAAAATTCAAAAAAATATTAAAAAAATATTTATTAATTGTCCACGTTAGTGCCGATAGTCCAACGTGGCACCGCCGGGCGTCCACGTCGCATTTGCCAACCAATTTTGGCCGGATGGATTGAATCGGCTAGAAATGAAAATGTTTATGATTGAATTGACAAAGTTAAAAGGTTTAGAACTAAATTGACAAAGTTGTAATAGGTTTAGGACTTTTTGGACAATTTTCCCAAGTTAGTGCTCCCAAAATTAGCAAGCCGTGAAGCCGCAAGGTTAGTGAGCAAATTCAGGGAAAGATAGAGAGACGTCTTTATCATCATCACGGTGGTTTTCCTCTATGAGTCTCCAATACGGGAGAGAAGCCATCGTTGAAAAAAAGAGAAAACCATTGCAGAGAGACCAAAAATTCTTTCTTCTTGCTGAAGGTCACGTCCACCCACTAGAGATACCCGGCAGCCCGATTTCCTTTTTTTACCATCATTACCACTTTTTTCTTCGCCGTGCACGATCAGCGATCCCTACCCTCCTCCAATTCCTGCGAAGCCCCGGCAATTTATTCACTTTTTGGTGACATTGCAGCTCTCTATCCGCTACCATCCAGCCCCGGCGAAGCCCTCTGCAGGTCATTCCAACGAGCTTGGGTCCCCCTGCAGCAATGAAACGATCCGGTGATGACCCTAGTGTCCTACGTCCACGCCATCGCCATCCACTGCTGAAGCTCATACTGCCGTTGCCTCATTGCCATCCCCAGCAAGTTCCTAGGTGACACCAGCGAGTTTCCGCTCACGCCTGGTCCTCTTCCATTTCCAGCGAGAACTAGATCTCTGCGGATCCCCTCCGAACAACAGCGCGCCCCTCTGCGTCTCCTGCTGGCCAAGCAACAACCAGCAATGCGTCCAGCATTTCCAGAGTAGCCCATTACTTTGTTTACTCATTGCAGGTCGTCTGGGTGAACTTTGCAGTACGGTAGTACCCTTATTCTCGCCAGCTGTACAGTTCCTCCATCATCGTTGCTCAGTTCATCCCGGAAAGCTTCGTCTAGCCAGGCTGTTTCTTCACTGCAACATCCTTTTTGTGCCCCTTGCTGGTTTAACACCAAACCCGGTGGCCACGCTCCTTTAAGTCTTGTCCTACTAGTCTCATATCCCTCGGGCCAATTCTAGTCAAGGTGAGGATGAGGTTTGTTTGAGTGGATGATTGACGGTCCCAGTATGTAATTTAAGTTCATGTTTATAGTTGATAAAGCCTTAGTTCACTGTCGTTTTTGATTTTGTTTCATGCACCAACAAAGACATATTCAGCTTTCTTACCTTTAGACATTAAGGTCGATCCCCAATATTGTCTTGTATGGATTGCTATGGTTGAGCATGTTGTGATTAATTCGTACATTGTCATTGCACGTCAGTATATCATGCATATTAGAGTTTAAAGTACATTCATAATTTACGATTTGGGGTTTTCATATTTAGGGCCATGCATGATTAATTTCATAATACATATGGATTTAGAACATGTTAAGTTAGAATCCAAATAAATTTAGGATAATTTTCATAATAAAACCAAATAAAAAATTTCATTTAGATTTCACCAAGATTGCAAATAGACCAAGATTTAATTAGTCTTATAACATATAATGTAAATCACTTAGAAAATAAGATAGTTACTAATTGCATTACATCATCTGCATTGCACATAGTTAACATCAATACCTAGTTCATTAGATCACATTATAGTCCTAGCATTTAAATTTGCTGTTTTCATAAAATTAGAAATAAAGATAGCACTTCATATTGATTTGTATCATTGGATTAATCCATGGTTAGTCCTAGAATAGAAAATGCATGCACATTTATTTTTCAGACTTGAGGGGCATTTGTCTTTTTACTAAGAAAAGAGAACAAAAGTAAATTAGTCGGTCTCATATACGTTGCATTAATTAGGAGAAATAATTTAGTAAATATTGCACATTAGTTAGTCATTATATCATACATAACTTTCATGCATTTTGTTTGCATATTTTTCTAAAATGGTAGTATGCAGAAATCTCGTGATGGTGGATAGGGATACACTTTGCTCGCTTAGTGCATCTAGGTTCTTAAAATCTTATGCAATCTATTTACTATTTTGATTATTGGGTGCTACATTTCCTGATTGCGTACCCATTTGATCACCCCTCAAATATTAGTGGCAAGGTAAAGATGGACAAAGACTGCATGCAAAACATTTTTGAAATAAAGAGAAAACGTACCAAAGGGGTGTTAAGTTAATCTAGCATAACTAAGTCCCCGTACTCATGAATCTCTAGTTTGAGAAGTAAAATATACTATCACATTTTACTTGGGTGTCTAATCGACTCATAATCGATCATGACGGCTCTAAGTTTAATCACATGTTGAATTGAGTACCAATTTGTGATTGGTAACACTTGAGAGAGCCAGCACTAGATGCAAGTGGTGGCCTCATGAGAGGAAACTTCGTTCTTGTTTAATAGTCCATTAGCTTTTCGCCAACTGATCCACTCTTGGGAAGGTCATGAAAAGAACATGAACATGTTCACGGTAGATCACTATGCCAATTTCGAACTGTACTCAATAAGCTTCAAATTCCAAAAAAAAAAGAAAAAAAGGGGGAAAGTTTTATAGTAGCTCTAATTGGGTCGCTTCGGGGCTCTATGTGTTTACCGATCGATGAAAAGAATTACTTGAATTAACAAGTTCATAGCTAAATGACAAAAAAAATTAATTTGAATTGATTAAAGAGGCTCTCAAAGTAGACTTATTGGGAGTAAATGGGTTTGGAAGTTAATATCTTTTCTTCCTGAGGTCCAAATTTATTGGGAATTTAAGGAATTGGTTTTAAAAGTTGATGGCTATTTACAGTTTGTCTTTTTTTTTTTTTTTTTTTTTTTTTGCCATGGCCAATTTACAGACTATACAACTAAATAGTAGTCGCTTATGTTTCATGAGTGCTCATTTGTTTGCATTAAATAAGATATTTAAGAATAAGAAAACCGCAAATTAAGTGAAAAGGGAGTCTCGATAACAAGAAGGTCAAATGTCACAAGCCGGTTACTCATTATGTATATTTAATGGATTAATTGATGTGAAAATTGATTGATTAATGAAAATATCTAACAAATTACAAGAGTAAGTGATTTCATAAGGAAATGATTAATTGAACCCTTGGTGATAAGTGTTTTTAATTGGTTAATCATTTGTTTCCAATAATTACCCATCTAAAAGTAGGGGTGAACGATTTTGGGTTCCGTATAGATTCCACATAGAACTTGGAAGCTACCCATTGGAACAAGTTTCTCTTTTTTAGGAATCTGGAACTTATCATACATACCCTGAAACGTGGAACCTACTCTGTCACAAGTTCCAGAGTCGGTTTCAGGATCTACCCACGTTATGCTTTTGTTATTAATTGAACGATTGAGGTGAATTATCACTTTTAATAACCACCACTTGCTATTATAATTTACTGACCATAACTTATATTTATACATACAAGAAATATGAAACATTAATGATGTAAAAGTATTAGTTATAAAATGAAAACTCGAACTAGTGGGTTCAAATTATATACTCATTATCGAACGCTATGAAATACTGCAAGATCTTGCGAAGAACTTGGAACCTAAAACTTACCCGTCAAAATAGGTTTTCCAATTTTTGAAACTTAGAACTTACCCTGCTTACCTTGGAACCTAGAACGTGACAGGTTTCCACTGATCCAATTCTCAGGTTTTAGGTTCTGCCATAGAATTATGCTTATGCCTATCTAAAAGTGCATAATGAATATCCCTTCTTTGAAATTTGACCTTTCTATTATTGAGACATTTTTCCACTTTACTTAATTTTCTCTCTTTTTCTCTAAAAAATTCATTAGTTCTATTAATATGTTCCTTAAAATTTCGACAACTTTAATTTTTTTAATATTATAATTCCTATTTATTTCTTCCAATATTAACATTGTAATCAAATTATGCTTGCTTAACTTTTGCCCCATAGAAGTCAAAAGTAAAAGAGATATTTCCTTTGAAAGAGATGAAAAATACATCTTTATCCTTTAAAACTCATGTGCATTTCACATGCTGAGGAATATATAACGGAAGGCAAACCGCCTTAAAAAGAATGAAAGTTCAGGAGGGTGATATCTAACGTGTGACAGTTAATTATTTAGGGGTAACCGTGTAATATGTCAGGTTGCAAAGAGTTTTGTATATAATATGCATCAGCTAAAGTCACTCTCAAATTATGTGAAAACGAGGTTTATCTATAATTAACATGGATGGGGAAAATTTCTCGTTTTTGTAGAATCATTTCTTAATATAGCCTCGTCATCAAGTGCTAATCCCCTATTAGTAATATACAACAATAGAATTTTAATTACATGAATGAAGAAAAGGATAAGGAGTGAGCAATGCTAGTATAATGGCATCGTTATCGCTTGAAAATGACCGTGCAATCTCAACCGTCACTTTCGCTTCAAGAGAAACTAGCTATCAATTTTGTGTAAATAAGATTGTTAAATGGGTTGCTTTCAACTCTTAAGTTCTCTTGATCTCTAGCCCATCTTTTTCCTTGGGACTTTTTATTGTCCAGTACAAATATTTCTTTCTAATTTTACAAATTTAGAAAGCTTAATTGCTATGCAAAGCTGGAGCGTTACTAGTCAAAAGACAACATTTGAAATATTGTGACTGAATCATATCACATTTGACAACAGTGACCGTGATCGGTGGCGATGGTGGGGGCAACTAGCGGCGGCAGGCAATGACTAGTGGTGCCGACCAACAACCAATGGAGGCAGCCGGAAAAGTGGTGTTTTTCATAGTTTTATGGTTTTACAAATGTGATAATGGAATTGCAGTATTGACTGAAAAAACGCAAATCTGATGAATTTTTTTTGCTGATTATAATTATAGTCTTACACATGACATATAATATGTCAATTAAGGGAAATTTTTAGAAAATCTGTATAGAATATGTTTGTATTAGTTAATTCTGATGATATGCTTGTTAATCGTGAACAACTTTGTGATCCGATTAGCTAATCATCCGGTCTCTCAGAGTAAGGACCTTGCGAATCATAAACGTCCTTTGGCAAATAATGGACGGTCAGGCAAGCATTTTCGTTTTAGAAATGGAAAAATTTATTACACTTTTGTTAATTCAATTTTAAATCTTTTAATTTTACTAATTGAGTCCAAACATTTTCCAGTTTTACCAATTGAGTCAATTCGCCTAATTTTGGCTGAAAATAGCTAGCGTAACAGTCTAGTTAGCATTGGCCGTTCTACATGCCATGGCCAACCTTGATGTGGATAAATTTTTATAATTTTTTTTTGATTTTTTCCATTTACTTTTCTTTTCTTTCTTCTCTTTTTTATTTCAAAGGGCTGGTGGGGCCACTGGCCCTTGGATAAGGGCCATGAAGCCCATGCCAATTGAGGCAAGGGTTGCCACCCTCGTTAGATCTAACAAGGGCTTGTGAGCCCTCGCCGACCATAGCGAGGGTAGGCGAGGGCCATAGTGCAATTACTGTGGCAAGCAAGAGCTCACGATACCCTTGCCAACCACAATGAGGTCTTGCAAGCCCTCGATGGCCATAGTGAGGGTGGGCAAGGGCCGCAACGCCCTGGCTGTTGCTTGCAAGGGCTTGCAATGCCCTCTCCAACCTTAGCAAGGGGTCGCAACCCCACGCTCATGATTGGTGAGGGCTTCATGGCCCTTCCTAGGGGTTGCTAATTTTCGGTTAGTGGTTGGTAGAGGTTGCCGTCCCTTAGTCGGTGGCTCTCAGCCCTTTGAACCCATATATAAAAAGAAAAAGACAAAGAAAAGAAAGAAAAGGATAGAAAGTTAATAAAAAAAATTTAAAAAAAATTATTGAAAATTATTTACATTTGCGAATTATGGTCAAAATTAGTTGGATGGTTTTGGTTGGCAAATTTTGAAAATTTTTAGAACTCAATTGATAAAATTGAATTATTTAGTATTGAATTAACAAAAATGCAATAGGTTTAACACTTTTTGGATAATTTTCCTTTTAAAAACTACTCATTTTTCTATTTTCAATTTTGCATTTATGTAGAATGACAACAATTTTTCTTTTTAAAAATGGAAACAAATTTTGGCCAATAGATAAAATGGGATTCCGGTATCATTATCATTTAAAAATAAAAATGAAAATGAGAGAATTGTACATCAAGCGATTTTAGTATTTCCCTATTTAGTCACCTAATAAATGCTGTCTCGAAGACCTTCTTAACAAGAGAGTTGTCGGTTCAATCCAATAGTAGGTAAACCCGGAATCAGAGAACATTATCGAAGAGCAGTTGATTTGGTCGGGGTACTTGAAGCCTTCAAAGAAGGAGAGAAAAAAAAAATGATGGATTGAAGTTTGAGGATGAGATCTGCTCTGAGTTTGATAGTAAGCGAAGCATTTTGGTGGTAAGTTTGGAAAGCTAGCTTGGGATAACACTGGACAGCAACGATAGGAAGATGGATCGATTCTCCGAAGATAGAACCCCCCTGGTTTCAAGATTAGGCAGGATAGAGAAAGTGCCCCAGGACATGGATGTTGATGACAGGGAGGCAACCGTGGGAAAGCTAACAATAGCAAACGGAGGAGAGCCAGGAACCTAGAAACGTGGGGACTTTCTCTTGCCCACTCTATTCCTGGGGGATATACCTTAGAATTGGCTAAATGCTGTAAATGGCATTCCAAGCTTTCCCCCACGGATGCAGTATAAGAAGGCTCCAGCGCCAAGGGGAAAGATCAACCAAACGGCATCCTCTCCCTTTCTTCTTGGAAGTTCCAGCAGGCACCAAGGAGAGAGGGAGAGAGACCAAGAATCCTCGTAGTAGAAAGGAAAAAGATGGCAATTAAATCTTACGTTGGCGCGCTGCTGCTGCTGCTGTCTTTTTCTTCCACCATCGAAGCTCAGGTCTTTCAAATCGAGAATTATAGTGTAACGGGCGGTGGCATACCAGACATAACCCAGGTGCGTATACTCTTTAGTGAATAGCTTTACGGCATCCTTTCCTAAACCTCTACTGCTAACAAAGGCTTGTTACGCATTCTTTTGAAGTCATTGCTAGATGCATGGAAAAAGGCGTGCGCATCCCCTACTCGTCCTAAAGTGCTCATCCCGGGAGGAACGTTTACACTATCGGAGGTGGTCCTAGAAGGCCCCTGCAAGGCCCATGTGGAACTCGAGGTCCACGCCAGGCTTCTGGCCCCGCCAGAAGTAACCCGCTTCAAGACCGACGGTTGGGTCGTGTTCCACAATATCGATGGCCTCACCATGTTGGGCGGGACCTTTGACGGCCAGGGCAAGATGGCCTGGGCGCAGAACGACTGCAACAAGAACAAGAATTGCCGTATGCTCCCCATGGTAAGCGCCCCATCCACGTTATTCGCTTCTATATACGTTTTGAATCACACAGTCGTTAGAATAACAGATACGCCAATTAGGGGTGTGCATGGTCCGGGTGGGCGTTTCTCGGCCTAGAATGGAGAATTGCCTGCTAAGGACCGGTTCCAAAAAATTGGAACCGGGAACCACTCGTTAGTTGCATGGATCCACCCGAGAACCAGACCGTCGGTCCAGTCCGGTTCTCGGGTAAATCCATGGAATCGGTCTCACCAATAATAATATCGTTTTCCAAATTCTGCCGTGAGTACTTTTCATATCAAGTAATATTTTTCTTTAAATTGAACTAGCTTAATTAAGGGTACCATTTTTCTTTATTTTATTGGAAAACACTACCAAAGAAGAGAAATATGTTTTTTTTTTTCTTATTTTTGAATCATTTCAACTGAAATCTAAAATATTCTTTAAGTTCAAGGTTTTGGATGATTGTCATATGTAGATTGTTTTTTTCTTTATCTCCTAACAGTGCTCAATCTCTTACAATCTTTGCTTTAAGTTCAAGTTCAAGGTTTTGGATGATTGTCATATGTAGATTGTTTTTTTCTTTATCTCCTAACAGTGCTCAATCTCTTACAATCTTTGCTTTACTGAATTATTTTCGTAAAAATAATTCCACCAGTACTCCACATTTTCTTGAACACGGTGTCCTATGTGAGTCTTGAAAATATCATTTGAATAAGCCATTTGTTGAGTTGCTGAAAGGCAGCTTACACACTTTACTAAATTCTTATAAAAATATGGAAACATAAGAGGAGATGGAGCCATAAAATTTAAGTTTGCTAATTAGTAATTTCGAAATTTATTTTAATATTAAAGATTAATATATTATTATAATATAATTGGTTCGGTCCGGGTGGGCGGATCCGCCCATGGAACTGAGAACTGGACAGGTACCCGTTGGTTCCCATAAATTAGAACTGGGAATCGGACCGGTTCCCTTAAGAACCACTGGTTTCGAGTAGTTTAGGCGGTCCCATTTGTATGCACACCTCTAATGCTAATGGATATATCCAAACTTAGACAACGCGATTAACTGAGCTCTGAGCACGGGGGGTAATTGCTAACACCCATTGAATTTCGACAGAATTTGAGGTTCAACGTCGTCAGCAATGCCATAATCCACGATGTAACCTCGGTCGACAGCAAGAATTTCCACGTAACCGTCTTGGGCTGCAAGAACTTGACGTTCCAACATTTCCACGTGAATGCGCCGGGCAACAGCGTCAACACGGACGGGATCCACATCGGACGGTCGCTCGGGGTCAACATCGTCGACACCGACATCAAGACCGGGGACGACTGCGTCTCCCTTGGTGACGGGAGCCGGCAGGTCACTGTCAAGGGGTTGACCTGCGGTCCGGGCCATGGCATCAGCATTGGCAGCCTCGGGAAGTATGACAACGAAGAGCCCGTGTCAGGCGTCTTTGTCACGAACTGCACCATCAATGGTGCCACCAACGGCGTGAGGATCAAGACATGGCCCGCGTCGAAGATCGGCATAGCCACCGACATGCATTTTGAGGACATCCAGATGAACAATGTCTTCAACCCTGTGCTCATAGACCAGGGATACTGCCCATGGAACCAGTGCCAAGCACAGGTAGACACATGAACATGAGAATTAGCATAGGTCATGCACATTAGAAACGAAATGCATTTGATCAGTCTGCCAAACGAAACCAATTTAATTTCGAACGAAACTTAAATGCTTGTTTTGCTCGCAATTCTCAAGTCAGATAGGAAACGAAAACTAATCGCACAATCGATAAACCACAGACATGTCGGCCCTAATCTTTATGTTATTCAATTTGTTCAGATTCCTTCCCTTGTTAAGATCAGCAATGTCAGCTTCAAGAGAATCAGGGGAACCTCGGCGACCAAGGTCGCAGTGAAGATCGCCTGCAGCAAGCGCATTCCATGCGAGGGCGTCGAGATCGCGGACATTAACCTTGTGTATAAAGGCCCTGATGGCCCCGCCACGTCGGAGTGTTCCAACGTCAGGCCTTTGATCTCCGGCATGCAAAACCCTCGGGCTTGTGCCAAGATTGTGAGCTAAAGACTTTGCTCTTTCTCAGTGACGACGAATGGATGCCGAACGTTTCTTTATAAAGGATGTGGAAAGGTCGAGCTTTGAAGACGAGGATTCTTGAGCGAAACTGTTTGGTTTTTGTACTCTTTTGTGTACCCCATGTAATATAGACATTATAAATAATAGGAAGATGTCTGATTGCACGGTATTCTGATGCCACGTCGGTTTCCATTTGAAGAAAATCCTCACTCGTACACCTCACTTAGTTATTAATATATATTTGGTTTGCGAAAAAAATAAGATTAGCCTCCATAAATTCTTACCTACTCCGGACCTAAGTTTCACCATACACACATTATGAAGTTTAAATTTCACATTACGTACATCAAAAGGCTCAAATAGTCTCATGTACTCGATCAGTTCATTATCGTAAAATCACGACACATCTAGCAAATAGTGCAAGTCACCCCGCTCGTGTAATATTTGGACGATAATCAATCGATGTGATCTCGGGACACATTGTAATTAAGCCCATTTTTCTTGTAATTGTAGTTTTGGGTCATCAATTGTGTCCGTTTACTAAATTGATAAACAATGAATCCCGTCACGTTAACTAGCGCGGTAGGCCTAGGAGCATTGATGAAATAGTTTTGCTGTTCTTGATTTTGGGTGCAAATCTTGGGTTTAACGTCCAAATTTTAATTAGCCACACATTCCCACGAAGGTCAAGATCTCAGATGTGAGCTTTAGGGACATCCGAGGAACGTCTGTAACACCACTTGCTGAGAAGCTTGGTTGCGGAAGAGGAGTGCCTTGCCAGAAACTGGAGCTTGCTGATATTAACTTGAGGTATAATGGGAGGAACGGGGCCGCCACGTCGCAGTGCGCGAACGTAAAGCCTACGATCACCGGGAAATCATCCCTGCCCCTCTGCGCGAGGTTGCGAAGTTGATCGATCTTCATATTCACCGCGCATGTGATCGTCGGAATGTTTAAAGAAGTTCGATTGAAAACAGGCACCCCCTTCACTCTCGAGGACATGATGAGAGACCGGTGAAATAGAGCTGCAAATAAAATAGAACTTTTGCCTTTTTATTTTTATATTTTGTATACTTAGAAATGCTATGTGCATCTCTTTATGCTTTTGCTAGTTATACAGAAGATGCTTAGTACCACCAAGAAATTGTGAAGAGACTTATGGAGAAATCAATAAGATGTTCAATTTCTTGCTACTTTGTGATTTTCCTGCACAGAAGTCATATTTTATTCAGAACATGAACATGTTCATGCTAGATAATGTCGCGACCAATTTTTCGGGTGCACCACCTAAAATTTGGCTAATAGATTGCTAAGCCTAAACTTAACTCGGGCTCTCCCAAGCCCATACCAATTTGCAACTTAGGTTAAGTTCTTAACATGCATCAATTTAATTAGGAGTCGCCACTAATCCATTTATGGTAAATCGATTAGACACTTAAGTAAAATAATGAAAGAATTATTTTACTTCTACGAACCATAGATTTTGGATACGGGGACTTGATTACGTTATATTTCTCTAAAGTTCTTTCGGTACCTTTCTCTTTTATTTTGAAAAAATGTTTGGCAAGCAACTTGAATTGATTTTAATTCCCTTCCCTAACATGTGAGGTGACCATGGGGGTGCGCAAATCACCAATTTAACACTTAAGAAAGCAAATGAATAAATTGCAAAACTTAACAACAAAAGCATCTGCAATGTAAATCAGAATTCACATCGACAATCTTAGATATGATTTCTAATTAATACGCAATTACCCAATTTTTGTTTTCTCTTTTCTTAATGAGAATCTAATCTACATGTAATGCAATGTTACTAATCTAACATGTAATGATATGGCATGGTAATATGACTTAAACTATATGACATAAATAAAATGCAGTCTATCCTAAAGAATGAAATTGATCAATTCTAAGGCCATTTTTTTGTATTTTCCATGAAATACGAAATTAGAAAAATGCAAAGATTATCTAGTTAGATTAAGATTCTATTCAATTTGTATTAGGAATTAGGTTAAGCCAAATCATAATTTAAACTAGAATCTTATCTTAACCAAGTAATCGCTAACCTAAAATGCAATCTATCTAAAAGGATCTATCTAAATAAAACTTAAACATGCAATCAACCTAATATGCAATGACGTGCCAAGGATGCCCTAAGTCTACATGATACATGCATGAAGAATTTTTTTTGTATTTTCGGGATAAACAAAACAATTAAGAGATAAACACTAAATCATCCATGGTCATCATAAATATTATCCATATTCGAATTGAAATCCAAAACTTGATTATTTCGCTAATAAAATCGATAAATTGATCTTAAGCTTTAAAGATCAAGATATCAATGTGAATAATTATTCCATCTAAAGCCTTATAGATGGAATAAAAATTCGTGCGGTTACGAATTGGATGCTACATCAGGGAATTTCAACCATGCATCAAAAGATAAATCAAGCAAAGAGACTAAATATCAAGAAAACTAAAACAAGATAAAATAAATCTTCCTAATAAACTAAATCGACCTAGTAAAATAAATCTCTACCTAAATTGAATTTTTTTCAAAATTCGAATGGTAGAATGGACCAATGATGGAAACTTGGCGCGGCTAAGGACAGTGCTCGGCAAGGCCGCGAGGAACGCCAAGGGAACCTGCAAAAACAAAGAATCCACAGCTGGTGCGGTTCGGTGATCAATGAATTCACGGCCTACGATGGCTCGGCCGTGATGAGTGCTGCTTGGTGGGACTCCTTGATTGAACCACAAAGTCACGATCTTCTCTTGCTTCAATTCCACGTGGTCTCTCTTGGGGAACTCAGTCAACTTTCCAGCTTTCACACAACAAGAAGAGATAAATTCCACAGCTTCTCTTCCCCTTCTTATTATTACTTCTCCGCAGCCTGCGTTTGTCTTCTTCCCTGGCCCCACCAAGCTCCAGTTTTTATTTGCTTTCAAAACCAACGAGGGCAAGATTGAGGGACAGTCGGGGGCACATGCGGGAATCGCGAGCAGGGACACAGGTGGCGGACAGCTTGCTAGCGAAATATCGACGGGCACCGATAGATAAGAGCGATTCGGTGGTAATTGCGGACTGCTGGTGTCGCGACCTATTTTTCGGGCGCACCACCTAAAACTAGGTTAATGACTACTAAGCTTTTAAACTTAGCTCGGGCTCTCCCAAGCCCATACCAATTCGCGACTTAAGGTTCAAACATTTAACATGCAAAATGTTATTAATTAGGAGTCGCCACTAATCGGTTTATGGTAGGTCGATTAGACACCTAAGTAAAATAAATGGAGATTTATTTTACTCCTACGAACCAGAGACTAAGGGTACGGGGACTTGGTTACACATGAATTTTCTAATATCCTTTTTGTACCATTTCTTTTTTAATTTTCCAAAAATGTTTTTGCAGGCAGCTTAAATTGATCTATTTTTCTAACATGTGAGGTGATCATGCGGGTGCGTAATCCACCAATTTAACACCCAGATAAACAATAAATAAATTGTAAAAACTTACCTCAAAGCAACGAAAGCATCTGCAATGTTAGGTTAAAAACCACATTAACAACCCTGGATACGGTTTCTAATTAACACGCAATTTCTTTTTGTTTTCACTTAATTAATGAAAATCATGCAATAAGCAATGCGATATTAACTAAATGACCTAATTCTAATGACATGCAATTTCTAATTAAATGAACCTAGCAATGATCACTAAATGGCATGCATTTCATGAATCTAATTCTAAATAACATGCAATGACATTTTTTTTAAAAAAAAAACATGCAATTCATCCTAAAGGCTTAAAATTAATTTATCCTAAGTCATTTTTTGTATTTTTTCATGAAATTCGAAATTAGGTTAAATGTGAAAATTATCTAGCTAGATTAAGATCCTATTTAATTTATATTAGGAATTAGATTGAGCCAAATCCTAATTTAAACTAAAATATTATCTTAACCTAAATAATCCTAAAATGCAATATATCTGAAAAAAGCCTAAACTTATAATAAATTAAAAAAAGAAGAATTATCTAAATTAAACTAAGTGCAATTTAACCCTAATATGCAATGACACGCAAAATATGCCCTAATTCTACATGACAAGTGTATGATGATTTTTTATTGTGTTTTTGTTTTCTTTCTTTTTTTTTTTAAATTTCGAAATTAATAATTGCCAAGTAATTAAGCATGCAACTTAAATTAAAATCTAGCAACCTAAATTGATTTATTTGAATTTTTTTATTTTTATGAAATTCGAAATTAAAATTCCTATTCTAAATATGCAAACCTTAAAACAAGTAATATCCTAACATGCATCTAATCTAACCCAATTTTTATTTCGAAAATTCATGATAAATAGAATGCTTTGCCTAAATATGCAAATAACCCTAAAACATGTGATATTCTATCTCAAACATATCTCAAGATAAATAAAAACGATCAAATCCATTCAAAATTACCCCAAAAGGACATTACATATCGCTCAGATCAAGGGATAATATTTCGCTAGTAAAATCGATAATTTGATCTTAAGCCTTAAAGATCAAAACATCAATTTTGTTCCTGCTTAATTAATTATTTCATCTAAAGCCTTATAGATGAAATAAAAAACATTGGCGCGGTTGCGAATCAAGTGATATGTTGAATTTCCAATCATATACTAAAGACTAATTATACCAAAAAAACAAGATAAAAGTAAAATAAAATAAACTAAAGACAACTACCTAATGTGTTTTCTTTTTCTTTTTTTCCTTTTTTCAAAATTGGGATTGGTAGGTGGGTGCTCGATCGCCAAGGGCGGGGTCCGCCGTCGGTCGGATCTCCGGCGAGGGCGGCAACGGGCGGAGGCGGCGGCGGCACTTGAGCGGCGGTAGCGCTCGGGTGGCGGCGCAACGGTCGCGGTCGGGCGGGACGGGGCGGGCGACGGGCGGTTGAGGGCTTGCTGCGTCGGGTCGCGGTGTTGGGCTGCGGGCAAAGCGAGCGCGGTGGTGGTCTGCAGCGCGCAGCTAGCGCGAGTGCGGCAGTGATGTGCAGAAGCGGTTAAAGCAAGCGTCGGTGAGGGAGATCGGCCGAGACGCGGCGGAGCGGGAGTAACGTCGGGTCGGTGCGGGCGCGGCAGGAGAATGGCGAGTGCAGGGATGGAGGCGCGATGCTCGCGAACGGACGGGCTGAGCGGGCAGTATCCGAAGCGGGGGACGTTCGGCGGCTGAAGAGACGCGGCAGATGAGGCTGCGCGAAGAAGAAGATGAACAGCCCCCCTCCCCTTTTGCTTTTCTCTTTTCCTTTTTTTTTTTTTCTTCTTTTCCCTCTGCTGGCCGGTCACTTCCCTCGCAGACCTCCTCTTTGCCACACGTCCTTTCCTCTATGCTTTTTTCCTTTTGACTTTTTGTTCTTTTTTCACCAAAGGAAGCCCCCCCTTTTTTTTCTCACGAATTTTCTCTCGCTTTTTCTTTGCTCTGAAAATTTTTCTAAATTCGCCACCTCAGTCACGAAAAATGTAGCTCTCTTTTATAGTGATTTCAGACAGCCACTTTGTATGGTATTTTCCGAGTTTCCATCTTCCGTCGCATTAAATCAAGGCTGCAAATCAAAGCGAGATTTCGCAATCAGCTCGATCCGGCCCAGATTTCTTCCATTTTGCAAAATTCTTGCCTCTTATTCACTTGATTTTTAAATTACTTTTGCATTTAACGAAATCTGAATGCTCATCAGAATTTCAAATTTCCTTGCATAATTCAATCAAATCAATTTCCCCCAATTTCATTTTTTTTTCTTTTTATTTGTTCAAAATGCAATTTTATTTTTCCAAAATTAGGTGTCAACATCTGTCCCTCTTTGAAGGTGAGCTCGCATAGGTTGCCTTCAAAGACAAGTTGAGACCTAAATGTTAATCATGCACATGTACTAAGTGACTTTTTAGTCCCATTTTGAAATGAAATTTATATGATGCATGCAAATGCTAATGCAAATGATAAAGGAACTTACTTGGAATTATTTACCTTCGGGGATGGTAGAGTAACTCAAGATAGATTGGTGTTACACGCCCAGGACTCGTACCATTCTACGGTCGCCTAGAATAGTAACATGAACTTCACAAAGTGACTGCTTTCCTAGGACCCGTACCATTCTACGGTCGCCTAGTATGGCATTGTTTGGTTGTGTCTAGGACCCGTACTATTCTACGGTCGCCTTGACGAAAAAATGATTTTTCAGGACCCGTACCATTCTACGGTCGCCCGAACTGAGGTTGTCTAGGACCCGTACCATTCTACGGTCGCCTAAACGGGGATATGTTTTCCAGGACCCGTACTATTCTACGGTCGCCTGAACTGAGGTAATTGCTTTTCCAGGACCCGTACCATTCTACGGTGGCCTAGACTAAGGTTTTGCTTGGCTAGGACTCGAACCATTCTTCGGTCGCCCAGCCTTGCGACAGAAATCATCCGACCAGGACCCGAACCATTCTTCGGTCGCTTTAATCGATTGAATCGGAGGAAAAATCTTTAATGTTGTCTAGGACCCGTACCATTCTACGGTCGCCTAGGCGAGGTTTTGCTTGGCTAGGACCCGGACCATTCTTCGGTCGCCCGGCCTTGCGACGAAAATCATCCGACCCGGGACCCGAACCATTCTTCGATCGCCTTAATTAGATTGAATCGGAGGAAAAATCTTTAATGTTGTCTAGGACTCGTACCATTCTACGGTCGCCTAGACTGAGGTTTTGCTTGGCTAGGACCCGAACCATTCTTCGGTCCCCCAGCCTTGCGATAGAAATCATCCGACCAGGACCCGAACCATTCTTCGGTCGCTTTAATCAGATTAAATCTGGAGGAAAAATCTTTGGGGGACAACTCAATTGAGTGTCGGTGCTTGAAAAGGAATACTTATACAATGACAAGTATTTAAAGTATGGATAGAGATAGACTTACCTTCAGACATCTCTGTTCCTTGGGGATATGTCTCCTGCAAAACATGGTCGTAGGAGAGGCAACATGCATTTGTAATCATAAGCATGCATCAATATAATGGAGGTTCATGATGATTTCCATTAATCTCGCATCACTTAATTTCCATTCTGAACACATGAGTGTCATGAATGTGTCAAATGAGGGATCCTTTGGTCTGAAATGACTTTTTCTCTCATCCTCATTAAAATGGCCATTTCATCTTGACCTTTGATGCAGGATTTTGTCAATCACTCTATCTCACCATCGTCATGCCAAACAAGGGTCTGAACAATCTCGCAAGTGGTACGATCTCACCAATCTGAGAGGTCTTGAACAAGGACCGTAATGTGGGCCTGGTCAACGGCTTAACAAAAGGGACTTTTTGAGTCAAGGCTTTTGAAAGAATGAGTGATATTCTGTAATCATCTCATCTGGGGGTTTACAAGTCAAGAACCTTGCAAAATGAGAAAGGAATAATCTTGCTCGCACTTCTTCGAGCGATGCTTAAAACATGTGAACCCCTAGGTTAATTCAAGTGCAATAATTAGAAGAGACTTTGCAAGGGACGTAACATAGGCTTGGTTCATGGGTTGAGAAATGAAAGGATCATTAGGCTCAAAAAGTGTTTAAGGGGGTTAAAGTTGGTGATCATCTTGACATTTCCACCACTTTCTTTCTCCACTGTTGAAGATTTTTTATCACAACTCCATTGATTACAACAACATTTGAGAGGTTTTTGGTACCACCTTGCTGGGGATACAACTTACTATATCAAGAGTTTGATTTTTTTTTTCTTTTCTTGGCATTGGCCTTACTTTTACCAGGCACACTGCTTTTTTTATGCCCCATTATTTTGTACTTTTTTGAACTTGCACAACCATCCTTTACAGCATTCTAAGCCATGTTACTTGAATGGTTCTTTTTGCCTTGCCCCAATGTGGGGGATGATCACCAACTGGGTTTAATATGAAATAAATTTATAGGCTCAAGTGGGCTATGCAATAGTCAAAAGTGTGTAGGATAAAGAAATAACCGCTCTTCGTCATCCTAAGGCACTTGAATTACCGCGTAAGTTGCACTGTAAAAGCGATGCTCGAAGATTGATGCAAGTGTGAGCAAAAAGATTCCTACCATTCATTTTAAATTTGCCCCAGTATGGGATGATCCTTGACAGGGGTAATTTTAAAAGAATCTCCATAAGTGTATGGGGCTCAAAGGGGTTGAGTAATGGATCACCTGTAGTGTTTGGAATAGAGAAAATAATGCCTCTCATCACCTTGGTTGACGTACCCTTTGCGAGATAGCCCTCTTCCTTGCGGGCATGGAATTTTTCACACAACTCACTGGGGGTTAGTGTATGAAACAATGTATGGAACTAGGCTTGCCTTTCATCATTCCAAAGTATTCCATTTGACACATTCAATTTATCTCACACAATTCATCAAGGGAGAAAAAACGCAAGATTTGCAATAAATTTGAACAATTGAACTCATTGAAGCAATTTATTCATCATAGAAATGCTTGTAGTTTGAAACATGACATGGCAAATTCTATCATGGATAATACTTCTTGATAGCATTAGAGTTAATAGGATCAGAAAACTCACGACTATCCATTTCCGCCAGAATCAAGACACCTCCAGGGAGCACTTTCTTCACCACATATGGGTCACTGTAATTTGGTATGAACTTGCGCCCAGGATCTTTAGGCAGATTTGCCCCAATTTCAACTTGCCCCTAGGATCGTTGGGGAGATTTGCCTCAATTTTCATTTCCTTGGCTTCTTTCTTGTCACTTAAATTAATAGTGACGATCGCTCGGATGTAAAAGCCTTGGCTTTTTATGTCGTTCCCAGCTATACTGCACCTCAATGGAGTCTTCGATCGAGTCTTCGGGATCATCATTATCAGCACTTGTTGCATTTGATTGGATCATTTCCACACCTTTGCCTATTACAAGATTGTCTCTGAAACATAAAGTAGATGAATCAAAAAGACAAACAGGGTAAACTATATATATTTTTTATTTTTTATTTTTTTTGAAAGAATTTTTTCAAAAAAATATATTTGAAAAGTCTTTGCAAAAGCATTTTTTTAACATTTGGACATAAGAAAACATGATGAAGCCCAGGCCTCAGAGTCCTCCTTGGATTTTTCTTTTGTTTTATCGACTGGGTATCATCACTGGGCTGGTTTGATGTACCTCATCATGCCCTCAAAATAAAATTTGTAATTTCATTGAAATTCATCAATCAATTACATTTATTGAATGGAAAAAATGCAACACTCAATTACTAAAAGAAACTGAAAACATCATTAAGAAAATAATAAAAATTCTCACGTAGGGGAAATGTGCAAAAGCAATAAAAGAGTTACTCTTGTGGGCCAAGGCCCATCTCTTCAGGGGGTCCTTCATCAATGACTTCTATGATGAGGTCGTCGAATAAGCTTGCAACTCTTTCCAGCTCATTATCAGGGTTTTCTATCTCCGAGGGTGTCGGATCATCCATGCCACCCCATCCATCTGGAACTATCTCGCGAGGGTCAATAAAAAAGCTTGGAGGGGCCGAATACTTCACCAAGTAATCGAACTTCCCACTAGGCTGCCCAGAGTGTCTATCACTTCCGCTTCATCCTGCATTATTCTTGGAGGACCGGGGAATATCTCATGAATGCCTGGGGGTAGCGGGTTTTGCCTCCCTTGCCCTTGGTCAGGTGATAAGTTCCGCATTTCCTGCATTTGTCCTCCAGAATTTTCTTCACCTCTTCCATGGTGTCATGATCCAGCAGAATGGGACCTTCGAGGGGCTTCAGTGGGGTTTTGAATGCCTTGACCCATTCTTTCGAGACCATATGGCATCATCTTAAACCTCAAAAGTGAAGAGTACGCTGGTTTTCCCTAAAGAATAAAACAAGACTAATTCGAAACCTTGTCAGGGATCAACAAAAATTGCAATGGAGTAAGTAAATTGTGAAGTGAAAATTCGGACAACTTACTTTTACCGGGAATGGATGACAATCACATAGATACACGCATGAAGTGTGAGACTCGATTTCTATCTAGACGGCTTATCAAAATGGAGTTAAAAGGGTGGGATGACTTAGTTGCAGCCTCGCATGCTAAGTCAAGTCCTCCTAACTCCGGCTCAGTCAAGAATGATACCCCAATGCGATGCAGCCTCGCGGGCAAAGGTAAACATTCTTGACACCAAGAAAAAATTTCGGGATTGAGTTGGGCAACCTCTACTACGCGGCCTCGCGGTCGAAGCCGTATCCAACTCAATGCCATCCTATGTATCCTAGTGCGGCCCAGGTCCGGCGGCGGGTTGTGTGTGCAAAAGTGTAGTGAAAGATGTAAGGCATGCACAATAGTTTAAATCAAACAGCACTTCAATAGCTTGAATTTAAAACATTCATCCTTAACTCCGATCTGCAAGACAAGAGTTAACAACCACTACTCCCCTTATACCTCCCAATCTGTAAAAACATTTAACACCTAAATGTTAGGGACGTACCTGGGATCTTCGCTGCCAAATAAAAACATTTTTCAAAAAGAAGAAAATTGGCCTAAGTCCACTAAGTGTTTTAACACAAGTCCCCAGGGGAGTCGCCAAGCTGTCGCGACCTATTTTTCGGGCGACCTATTTTTCGGGCGCACCACCTAAAACTAGGTTAATGGACTACTAAGCTTTTAAACTTAGCTCGGGCTCTCCCAAGCCCATACCAATTCGCGACTTAAGGTTCAAACATTTAACATGCAAAAGGTTATTAATTAGGAGTCGCCACTAATCGGTTTATGGTAGGTCGATTAGACACCTAAGTAAAATAAATGGAGATTTATTTTACTCCTACGAACCAGAGACTAAGGGTACGGGGACTTGGTTACACTAGAATTTTCTAATGTCCTTTCGGTACCATTTCTTTTTTAATTTTCCAAAAATGTTTTTGCAGGCAGCTTAAATTGATCTATTTTTCTAACATGTGAGGTGATCATGCGGGTGCGCAATCCACCAATTTAACACCCAGATAAACAATAAATAAATTGTAAAAACTTACCTCAAAGCAACGAAAGCATCTGCAATGTTAGGTTAAAAACCACATCAACAACCCTGGATACGGTTTCTAATTAACACGCAATTTCTTTTTGTTTTCACTTAATTAATGAAAATCATGCAATAAGCAATGCGATATTAACTAAATGACCTAATTCTAATGACATGCAATTTCTAATTAAATGAACCTAGCAATGATCACTAAATGGCATGCATTTCATGAATCTAATTCTAAATAACATTCAATGACATTTTAAAAAAAAAAACATGCAATTCATCCTAAAGGATTAAAATTAATTTATCCTAAGTCATTTTTTGTATTTTTTCATGAAATTCGAAATTAGGTTAAATGTGAAAATTATCTAGCTAGATTAAGATCCTATTTAATTTATATTAGGAATTAGATTGAGCCAAATCCTAATTTAAACTAAAATATTATCTTAACCTAAATAATCCTAAAATGCAATATATTTGAAAAAGCCTAAACTTATAATAAATTAAAAAAGAAGAATTATCTAAATTAAACTAAGTGCAATTTAACCATAATATGCAATGACACGCAAAATATGCCCTAATTCTACATGACAAGTGTATGATGATTTTTTATTGTGTTTTTGTTTTCTTTCTTTTTTTTTAAATTTCGAAATTAATAATTGCCAAGTAATTAAGCATGCAACTTAAATTAAAATCTAGCAACCTAAATTGATTTATTTGAATTTTTTTATTTTTATGAAATTCGAAATTAAAATTCCTATTCTAAATATGCAAACCCTAAAACAAGTAATATCCTAACATGCATCTAATCTAACCCAATTTTTATTTCGAAAATTCATGATAAATAGAATGCTTTGCCTAAATATGCAAATAACCCTAAAACATGTGATATTCTATCTCAAACATATCTCAAGATAAATAAAAACGATCAAATCCATTCAAAATTACCCCAAAAGGACATTACATATCGCTCGATCAAGGGATAATATTTCGCTAGTAAAATCGATAATTTGATCTTAAGCCTTAAAGATCAAAACATAAATTTTGTTCCCGCTTAATTAATTATTTCATCTAAAGCCTTATAGATGAAATAAAAAACATTGGCGCGGTTGCGAATCAAGTGATATGTTGAATTTCCAATCATATACTAAAGACTAATTATACCAAAAAAAACAAGATAAAAGTAAAATAAAATAAACTAAATACAACTACCTAATGTGTTTTCTTTTTCTTTTTTTCCTTTTTTTCAAAATTGGGATTGGCGGTGGGCGTGGTGGGTGCTCGATCACCAAGGGCGGCCGGTCCGCCGTCGGTCGGATCTCCGGTGAGGGCGGCAACGGGCGGAGGCGTGAGCGGCACTCGAGCGGCGGTAGCGCTCGGGTGGCGGCGCAACCGTCGCGGGTCGGGCGGGACAGGGGCGGTTGACGGGCGGTTGAGGGCTTGCCGGCGTTGGGTCGTTGGTGTTGGGCTGCGGGCAAAGCGAAGCGGCGGTGGTGGTGCAAGCGCGCGCAGCGCGAGTGCGCAGTGATGTGCGTAAGCGGCTGAAGCAGGCATCGGTGAGGGAGATCGGTCGAGACGCGGCGGAGCGGGAGTAACGTCGGGTCGGTGCGGGCGCGGCAGGAGAACGGCGAGTGTAGGGACGGAGGCGCGATGCTCGCGAACGGACGGGCTGAGCGGGCGTATCCGGCGGGGACGTCCGGCGGGCGAAGAGACGCGGCAGATGAGGCTGCGCGAAGAAGAAGATGAACAGCCCCCCTCCCCTTTTGCTTTTCTCTTTTCCTTTTTTTTTTCTTCTTTTCCCTCTGCTGGCCAGTCACTTCCCTCACAGACCTCCTCTTTGCCGCACGTTAGCAGACACTTCCCTCGCAGACCTCCTCTTTACCTCCTCTTTGCCGCACGTCCTTTCCTCTCTGCTTTTTTCCTTTTGACTTTTTGTTCTTTTTTCACCAAAGGAAGCCCCCCCTTTTTTTTCTCACGAATTTTCTCTCGCTTTTTCTTTGCTCTGAAAATTTTTCTGAATTCGCCACCTCAGTCACGAAAAATGTAGCTCTCTTTTATAGTGATTTCGACAGCCACTTTGTATGGTATTTTCCGAGTTTCCATCTTCCGTCGCATTAAATCAAGGCTGCAAATCAAAGCGAGATTTCGCAATCGCCGATCCGGCCCGATTTCTTCCATTTTGCAAAATTCTTGCCTCTTATTCACTTGATTTTTAAATTACTTCTGCATTTAACGAAATCTGAATGTTCATCAGAATTTCAAATTTCCTTGCATACTTCAATCAAATCAATTTCCCCCAATTTCATTTTTTTTCTTTTTATTTGTTCAAAATGCAATTTTATTTTTTCAAAATTAGGTGTCAACAACTGGTCACCGCGGTGAGGACCGATCTGGCACGGCGAAGTCGTTGGAAACTGTCGCGGAAGTTCACCATGGCCGGAAAACCTCCAAGAAGGTGAAGCTTGTAAGCGCACAAAGGCTAGATGCAGCTGGGGACGGGGAGGATCGCCGCTGCAATTCTATGTATTGAATCGTGTCTCCTCTATATCTTCCCCACCGTCTCTCACCATGGAGGACATGAGTCCCTTTTTTTTTGGTTGTGGCCCTGTGTTTCTATTGTGCGTGCCCCCCAAATCCTACACGAACAAACCTATTTATAAGCCACCGATTACGGTTTCAATTTTTTCCAAATCGATATCCCGAAAAATTTCAAATTCTTATTTTTTCACGAGATAATTTCCGATCACTTCAAAAAGGGGCTTGGGACAATTTACTCGCTTCATGGGCTTAGTCCGGCCTGTCAATCTACAACTCAGAAACATCTAATTGAATCCATTCGTCACAGGTCCAATGAATAAATGCAAAAAACTCAAATTAATAATAAATGCACCTAAATCTATATGCTATATTTTTTTTTTCAAGGATAAAAATTAATCCCTAATTTTCTATGCAATAAATAAATGACTGGATCGCCAAAATTTAGGTGTAAACAGATAATTTTGTGGCTTTGTGTTTATCCATCGATGAAGAAAACAACTTGAATTTACAAGTATATAGCTAAATGACCAAGAAAAAAAAATACTTGAATTGAATAAATGGGTTCTCAAAGTAGACTTATTGGGAATTAATGTGTTTGGAAGTTATTTTAAGAACCGTTTTCCTGAAGTCCAAATTTATTAAGAATTTAAGAAATGGTTTTAAAAGTTGATGGCTATCTACAGTTTGCCTTTATTTTTTTAAATGGCCAATTTACAGAGTATACAACTAAATAGCACTCACCGACCAAAAAAAAAAAAAAAAAAAAAAACTAAATAGCACTCGCTTATGTTTCATAAGTGCTCATTTGTTTGCATTAAACAAGATATTTTGAGAAAAAGAATAACCACCAATTAAGTAAAAAGGAAGTCTCGATTAGAAAAAGTCAAATGTCAATAGCTGGTTACTCATTATGTATATTTAAGGGATTATTTGATGTGAAAATTGATTGATCAATGAAAATATCTAACAAATTATAAGAGTAAATGATTTGCTCAACGCATCAAAGGAAATGATTAACTGAAATCCGTGATAATTATTTAAGTATTTTTAATTTCTAATTCATTTGTTTCCATTATTAACCATATAAAAGTACATAATGAATGTCCCATTCTTGAAATTTGACCTTTCCGTTACGGAAACATATTTTCACTTTCTTAATTTTCTTTCTTCTTCTTAAAAAAATTCATTAGTTCTATTAATATGTTTCTTAAAGTTTAGACAACTTCAATTTTTTAATATTGTAATTCCTATTTATTTCTTTCAATATAACATTATAATTAATATGTGCTTCCTTAATTTTTTTTCCATAGAAGTCAAGAGTAAAAGAGATATTTCCGCTGAAAGAGGTGAAAATACATCTTTAATGCTTTAAAACTCATGCGTATTTCACACGCTAAGAAATATACAACGGAAGAATAACCGCCCTAAGAAAATGAAAAAGTTTAAGAGGTTGATATTTTGCGTGTGAAATTTGATAATTTAGGGTTAATTGTGTATTATGTTAGGTTGCGAAGAGTTTTGTATAATTTTCTAGAGATATCATATGCAAAGTCATCTCTCATATCGGGTAAAAACGAGGGATAATGAGACAAACAATCTTTGAATTTTGGCTTGGTTGATGAACTTTTAATTTGTTTAATGCGATCCTTGAACTTTAGCTCAATGTGCAATATAGTTCTTGAACTTTTAATATGTTCAATATAGTCTTTGAACTTTTGATATGTGTTCAGTATAATCCTCGAACTATATGAAAAAGTTCAACATAGTCATTGGTCTTGAATTAATGAAAAATGATTATATTGAACATTTTCATATAGTTCAAAGACTATATTGAATATGTACCAAAAGTTCATGGACTATATTAAACAAATTAAAAGTTTATGGGCCACATTGCGTATTGGCTAAAGTTAAGGGATCACATTGAATAAATTAAGAGTTCAATGACCAAGTTGCACATTGAGTCAAAGTTCAAGAATTGTTTGTCATTTTTTCAGAAAACAAGGTTGATCTTTAATTAACATCAGTGGATAAAATTTCTCATTTTTGTAGAATCATTTCTTAATATAACCTTGTCATGAAGCGCTAATCCCCCATAGCGATGTACAACAATAAATTTTTAGTTACATGACTAAAGCTTATGATTAAATAGATGCATATCTAATGAAATTATTTTGCTAATTATAATATAGTTAACATATGGCGTAAAATACGTTAATTGAACAAAGTTTTAATAAATGGTTTAGAATATGTTTGTATATATTATTTAATTTTGACAAATGCTCGTTAATTGTGAACGACTTTGTGATAGATCTCTCTGAGAAAGGAATTTGTGAATCTTAAATGTCCGTTAACCACTGGGGGTTTGTCTTAGTGGCCATCCTTCCAACATGAAAGGGGGGGGTGGGGGTTCAAATCCCCACCTTCTCGGGGTTGGGGTGGGGATGATTTAGTTTCAAGTGTGGGTTTCGACTCCCATGTCCTACAAAAGATAAGGCAAAAGTCTAAGAGTGAGAGTTAGAGTAGGAGTAAAGTAGGATCGACAAAATAATAATAATAATAATAATAATAATAATAATAATAATAATAATAATAATAATAATAATAATAATAATAATAATAATAATAATAATAATAATAATAATAATAATAATAATCTTAAACGTCTATTATTCCCCTAGCAATTAATGGACGATCATGCAAGCATTTCGCTTTAGAAATACAAAAACTGTCCAAAAAGTCCTACACTTATTACACTTTTGCCTATTAAGTCTTAATTCTTTTAATTTTACTAATTAAATGCCAAACATTTTGAAATTTTGCTAATTGAGTTCATTCGATCAATTTTTATTGGAAACCACTAATGTGGCGGCTCAATCGCGTCGGTCATCTTACATGGTATGATCGGCACCGATGTAGATAAATTTTAAAAAAAATTTAAATATATTTTGAATTTTATATTATTTATTTTTTTCTTTCCTTTTCTTTAGTTTAATGGGCCGGCAACCCTTGCTAACCCTTGGGCAAGGGCCATGAAGCCCTTGCCAGCTAGGGATGAGGGTGACCAAGCCCGCACTAGTCAAGGGTGAGGGCTGCTAGCAAGGGCTAGTGAGCCCTTGTTGTGGCTGAGGGTTTGGGCAAGGGCTTGTGACGCCTTCGCAAGCCTTAGCAAGGGCTAGTGAGCCCTCGCCAGATTTGGTGAAGCGAGGGCATGGTGGCCCTCATCAGCAATGTGAGGGTGGGTGAGGGCCATGACGCCCTTGTTGACCTTGGCGGATGTCCATGAACTTGTGCTTGTTTTTGGCGAGGGCTTTGTGGCCCTAGCCTAGAGGCTGCTAGGGGTTGTCGACCCTCGATCAGTAGTTGACGTAGGTCATTGAGACACAACTAGTGGCCAGTAGCCTTGTCGATCTTTTAAACCAAAAAATAATAAAAAGAAAAGAAACATATCAAAAATTAATAAAAATGTCAACGTTGGCTACCCATGTACGACATGTGACTTCTATGTCAACCATTTTTAGTCAAAATTAGCTAGATTGACTTAATTGGCAAATTGTGAAAATATTTAGTATTCGACTAACAAAATTGAAAAGTTTAGACTTAAATTGGCAAATGTGCAATAATTTTAAGACTTTTTGGATAATTTTCCTTTTAGAAACTACTCGATTTTCTATTTCTAATTTTTCAGTTATGGAGAATGAAAGTAGTTTTCCTTTTTTTATTTTAACTTAAAGACAGATTTGGGTTTATGGACAAATTGGGATTTCCTTATCATTTATCATTTCAAAATAAGGATGAAAATGAGAGGCGTGCATATCAAGCTATTTCGGTATTTCCTTGTTTGGTCACCTAATAAATGCCGTCCAGAAGGCCTTCTTCAACAAGAGAGTCGTCGGTTCAAATCCAGTAGCAGGCAAACCCAGAATCAGAATGCGTCTCGGAGGGTGTTGGTTCGATCGGTACTCGAAGCCTTCAATGAATCGATAGAAGCAAAATGATGGATTGAAGTTTGAGGATGAGATATGCTCGGAGTTTGATAGTAAGTGAAGCATTTTTGTAGTAACTTTTAAAAGCTAGCTTACAACAACACCGGACGGCAATAACAGGAAGATGGATCGATTCTCCGCAACCAGGACCCCGGTTTCGAGATCTGGCATGATAGAGAAAATCCAGGGACCCAAAATATGGAAGTTGACAATCAGCAGGCAACGGTCGGAAAGCTAACAATAGCAGACGGGGCAGAGCCAGGAACCAGGAGGGGAAACGTGGAGACTTTCTCGCGTGCGCTCAATTCCCGACGGATTTACCTTAAAATTGGCTAAAAGCTGTTAATGGCGTTATAAGGTTCCCCCCACGGATGCAGTATAAATGGCTCCAGCGCCAAGGGGAAAGATCAACCCAACAGCGTCCTCTTTCTTTCTTCTTGGAAGGTCCAGCAAGCGCCCGGGAGAAAGAGAGAGACCAGGAATCCTAGTAGCAGAAGGGAAACGATGGCAATGAAATCGTACGTTGGTGCACTGCTACTGCTGTTGTCTTTTTCTTCTTCCATCAACGCCCAGGTCTTTAACGTCGCGACTTACGGTGCAAAGGGCGATGGCAGTTCAGACATTAGCCAGGTGCGTGTATTCTTTAATGAATAGCTTTACGGCATTCGTTCCTAAATCTCTGCGGCTAACGAGGGTTTCGCCACAAATTTTTTCGAAGGCCTTGCTGAGTGCATGGAAAGAGGCGTGCGCATCCACCACCCTGCTAAAGTGCTGATCCCGGGGGAACGTTTGCGCTGACGGAGGTTGCCCTGGACGGCCCCTGCAAGGCCCCCGTGGAGTTCGAGCTCCAAGGCACATTGAAGGCCCCGGCGGACCCGAGCCTCTTCAAGACCGACGGTTGGGTCGTGTTCCAACACATTGACGGCCTCACCATGTCGGGCGGGGGGACCTTTGACGGCCAGGGCAAGACAGCCTGGGGGCAGAACGACTGCGACAAGAACACGGACTGCAGTACTCTCCCCACCGTAAGCACCCGTCGGTATTATTCGTTTCTATGTCGATTTCGAACCGCACGGTCATTAGAATAACGGATACGCTGATGGGGGTATATCCAAACTAAGACAACGCGATTAACCGAGTTTTGAGCATCAGGGGGAATTGCTAACACCCATTGAATTTCGACAGAATTTGAGGTTCAACTTCGTCACCAATGCCTTAATCCATGACGTAACGACGCTCGACAGCAAGAATTTCCAGGTAAACGTCTTGGGCGCCAAGAACATGACGTTCCAGAATTTCCACGTGAATGCGCCGGCCGACAGCATCAACACGGACGGGATCCACATTGGACGGTCGGACGGGGTCAACATCCTCGACAGCGACATCAAGACAGGGGACGACTGCGTCTCCTTGGTGACGGGAGCCGGCAGATCACTGTCAAGGGGTGACCTGCGGTCCGGGCCACGGCATCAGCGTCGGCAGCCTCGGGAAGTATGAAAACGAAGAGCCCGTGGAGGGTGTCTTCGTCACGAACTGCACCATCATAGGTGCGGATAACGGTGTGAGGATCAAGACTTGGCCTGCGTCGAAACCCGGCACGGCTTCTGACATGCATTTCGAGGATATCCAGATGGACAATGTCCTCAATCCTGTGATCCTAGACCAGGGATACTGCCCATTTGACCAGTGCAAAGCAGGGGTAAACACATGAACATGAGAATTAGCATAGGTCATGCACATTAGAAACGAAATGCATATTGACCCGTCCGCTAAACGAAATCAATTTAATTTCGAACGAACTCGAACGCTGGTTTTGCTCACAATTCTAAAGTCGGTTAGGAAACAAAAACGAATCGCACAATCGTTAAACCATTTACATGTCGGCCCTAATCTGTATGTCATTCGATTTGTTCAGGTTCCTTCCCTTATCAAGATAAGCAAAGTCAGCTTCAAGAAAATCAGGGGAACCTCAGCATCCCAGGTCGCGGTGAAGGTCTTGTGCAGCCAAAGCGTGCCGTGCGAAGAAGTCGAGATTGCGGACATCGACCTCGTGTATAATGGCCCCGAAGGCCCCGCCACATCAGAGTGTGCCAACGTCAAGCCTGTGCTCTCTGGCAACATAAACCCTGCGGCTTGTGCCAAGGTCGTGAGCTAAAGAGTTCGCTTTTTCTCAGAGATGATGAATCAACGCCGAACGTTTCTTTATAAAGGATTTCTTGAGCGAAACCGTTTGGTTTTTGTACTCTTTTTGTATTCCCCATGTAATAGACATTATAAATGATAGGAAGATGTCTGATTGCACGGGATTCTTATACCACGTGGGATTCCGTTTGAAGAAAATCCTCACTTCGTACACCTCACTTAGTTTTTAATATATATTTGGTTTGCGAAAAAAAATAAGATTAGCCTCAATAAATTCTTACCTACTCCGGACCTAAGTTTCACCATACACAAATTATGAAGTTTAAATTTCACATTACGTACGATACACAAATTATTAAGTTTAAATTTCACATTACATACATCAAAATGGCCAAATAGTCTCATGTACTCGATCGGTTCATTATCGTAAAATCACGACACATCTAGCGCATAGGTCAAGATCTCAGATGTGAGCTTTAGGGACATCCGAGGAACGTCTGCAACACCACTTGCTGAGAAGCTTGGTTGTGGAAGAGGAGTGCCTTGCCAGAAACTGGAGCTTGCTGATATTAACTTGAGGTATAATGGGAGGAACGGGGCCGCCACGTCGCAGTGCGCGAATGTAAAGCATACGATCACTGGGAAATCATCCCTGCCGCTCTGCGCGGGGTTGCGAAGTTGATCGATCTTCATATTCACCGGGCATGTGATCGTTTGAATGTTTAAAGAAGTTCGATTGATAACAGGCACCCCCTTCACGCTGCAGGACATGATGAGAGACTGGTGAAATAGAGCTGCAAATAAAAGTAGAACTTTTGCCTTTTTATTTTTATATTTTGTATCCTTAGAAAAAGCTATGTACATCTCTTTATGCTTTTGCTAGTTATACAGAAGATGCTTAGTACCACCAAGAAATTGTGAAGAGACTTGTGGAGAAATCAATAAGATGTTCAATTTCTTGCTACTTTGTAATCTTCTTGCACAGAAGTCATATTTTATTCAGAACATGAACATGTTCTTGATAAATAATTTTGTGGTTCTGTGTTTATCCATCGATGAAGAAAACAGCTTGAATTAACAAGTATATAGCTAAATGACCAAAAAAAAAAAAATACTTGAATTGAATAAATGGGTTCTCAAAGTAGACTTATTGCGAATTAATTTGGAATTTATCTTAATAACTGTTTTCCTGAAGTCCAAATTTATTAGGAATTTAAGAAATGGTTTTAAAAGTTGATGGCTATCTACAGTTTGCCTTTATTTTTTTAAATGGCCAATCTACAGATTATACGACTAAATAGCAGTCCCTTATGTTTCATAAGTGCTCATTTGTTTGCATTAAACAAGATATTTTGAGTAAAAAGAATAACCACCAATTAAGTAAAAAGGAAGTCTCGATTAGAAAAAAGTCAAATGTCAATAGCTGGTTACTCATTATGTATATTTAAGGGATTATTTGATGTGAAAATTGATTGATCAATGAAAATATCTAACAAATTGTAAGAGTAACTGATTTCCTCAACGTATCAAAGGAAATGATTAACTAAAATCCGTGATAAACTTTTAAGTATTTTTAATTGCTAATTCATTCGTTTCCATTATTAACCATATAAAAGTACATAATGAATATCCCATTTTTGAAAATTGACCTTTCTGTTACGGAAACATATTTTCACTTTCTTAATGTTCTTCCTTCTTCTAAAAAAAATTCATTAGTTCTATTAATATGTTTCTTCAAGTTTAGACAACTTCAATTTTTTAATATTGTAATTCCTATTTATTTCTCCCAATATAACATTACAATTAATATGTGCTTCCTTCATTTTCTCCATAGAAGTAAAGAGTAAAAGAGATATTTACGCTGAAAGAGATGAAAGTACATCTTTAATGCTCTAAAACTCATGCATATTTCACACGCTAAGAAATGTACAACGAAGGAATAACGGCCCTAAGAAAATGAAAAAGTTTAAGAGTCTGATATTTCACATGCGACATTTGATAATTTAGGGTTAATTGTGTATTACGTCAGGTTGTGAAGAGTTTTGTATAATTTTCTAGAGATATCATATGCATGACGTAAAAAGTCATCTCTCATATCGGGTAAAAACGGGGATAACAAATAATCTTTAAATTTTGGCTTGGTTCATGAACTTTTAATTTGTTTAATGTGATCCTTGAATTTTAGCCCAATGTGCAATATAATTCCTAAACTTTTAATTTGTGCAATGTAGTCTTTAAAGTTTTGATATGTGTTCAATATAATCCCCGAACAATATCAAAAAGTTCAACATAATCATTGGTCTTGAATTAATGAAAAGATTATACTGAACATTTTTATATAGTTCAAGAACTATGTTGAATATGTACCAAAAGTTCAGGGACTATATTAAATAAATTAAAAGTTTAGGGACCACATTGTATATTGGCTAAAGTTAAGGGACCACATTGAATAAAGTAAGAATTCAATGACCAAATTGTACATTGAGTCAAAGTTCAAGGATTGTTCGTGTCATTTTTCCAGAAAACAAGGTTGATCTTTAATTAACATCCGTGGATAAAATTTCTCATTTTTCTAGAATTATTTCTTAATATAACCTTGTCATCAAGTGCTAATCCCCCATAGCGATGTATAACAATAAATTTTTAGTTACATGACTAAAGCTTACAATTAAATAGATGCATATCTAATGAAATTATTTTTCTAATTATAATTATAGTTGACATATGGCGTAAAATATGTTAATTGAACAAAGTTTTAATAAATTGTTTAGAATATGTTTGTATGTATTATTTAATTTTGACAGTATGCTTGTTAATTGTGAACAACTTTGTGATAGATCTCTCTGAGAAAGGAACTTGTGAATCTTAAACGTTCGTTAACCACTAGGGTTTGCCCTGATGCCATCCTTCCTACATGGAATGTGGAGGTGGGGGGGTGGTTCAAATCCCCACCTTCTTAGGGAGGGTTGGAATAAGGATGATTTAGTTTCAAGTGCGAGTTTCAATTCTCACGCCCTACAATGAGATATGATAAAAGTCGAAGAGTGAGAGTTAGAGTGGGAGTAGAGTAGGACCGACAAAAATAAAATCAAATTTTAAACGTTTCTTGTTCCCCCATCAATTAATGGACGATCATGCAAGCATTTTTGCTATAGAAATACAAAAACTATCCAAAAAGTACTACACCTATTACACTTTTGCCTATTAAGTCTTAAATTTTTAAAATTTTATTAATTAAATGCCAAACATTTTGAAATTTTGCCAATTGAGTTCATTCAATCAATTTTTATCGAAAACCACTAATGTAGCAGCTTAGTCAACGTCGGTCATCTTACATAGTATGATCGGCATTGATGTAGATAAATTTTAATAATTTTTAAAATATATTTTGAATTTGATATTATTTGTTGTTGACACCTAAATTTCAATTAGGTTTTTAATTAGGCTTTAGCCTCTATATTTTTCCTTCTTTTAAATAATAAAAACAAAACAAGAAAAACGAACAAAAAAATAAATAAACAAACAAGAATAACCAAAAAGAAAGAGGAAAAGTAGCCAAAGAAGGGTCAAGCTTGCGAGCCCAGCCCTTCCTTCTCTCTCGTGCAGGCCCCACAGGCTCGACTCGTGCAACCCCTAGCCCCTTCTCCTTCTTCCCTTTGTCTTCTTCCTCTGCAAACCTGCAGCATCTACGATTGAAGAGAGGGTAGGTTGACGTCGGCTGGAAGTGACGGGTCTTGGGTGCCATCAATGCCGAGCACGAGGGAGCTCGGATGGTACGCCGATTCAACCGAGGGGGACCGATTGGCGTGCTGAAGGCCCACGGCTGAGGTTCTCTGTCAATCGGATCTCCCTCACCTATAAATAGATGCACGAAGCCATCGGAAGGGGGGCCGACACCGAGGAAGGTCGAAGGCACGCAAGCTTCGATAGCTTCCCACCGAGAGACTTCGGGGGAGGTTCGAGAATGAGTGAGCCCAGATCTGATCGGAGGTCGGCCGGAGAAGAGGAGATTTGGGGCTGAGTGAGGTTGGCTGGAGTAGGAAGTTGCCCTGGTCCAAATCTGAAAGAAATTGTCCCCCAAGCCTTGCTGTGCCGTGGTCACCACTGCTTCGACGAGCCCTCTGGACTTCACCGTTGCTGCTGCCACCATTTGCTTCATCACTTCTTGGTAAGAAGGCGTTGCCTCGCCTTGCACCGATGGCCTGTTCCGGAGCTCACAACTGACGGGTTCGCTTGAGCATCGGACCGGGCTGTCTCCTCGATCCCTCATCACCGCCTGTTCATGTCGCCTCCTCCGTCGATTCACCACCCCTAGCTCATGCTGACATCACTGTCTCCGTGCCTGGCCACCATCGCTCATCACTGCCGTCTCCGCCGGACGATGTAGAGGTAGGGTTCCACGAACCAGGTCGCGGCTGCGAACCGGGTCAAAAGGCGGGTCGGGCGTGGATTTGAACCGGGTAGGGTTTCCGCCTGGGTTGGTTTTGTTCGCATGGGCTGAATAGTTTTTGTGTCGAAATTCTTTTAACAAAAGTGGGCCAAATTCGGTTTGGGTTGTCTTAAAAAAATCCGAGTCGGGCTCGCGTTGCGGGCTCGTCCGGTTCTGGGGCTCGCGGCTTGGGTCGGACCCAACCCGCGGATCCGACATGGGTCACATTTTAATATTATATTATATTATATTATATTATAATATTTTTAAAATAAAAAATAAAAAATAAAATTTATTTTTCCAAAAAATCAAAAAAATAGAAAATATCCATATTTTCCCAAAAAAGCAAAGAAAAGTCAGAAAAAAAGCCAAAAAATGATTTTTTTTTTTTCAGAAAAAGATCAAAAATCCAAAAAATGCTTTTGTGTCCAAAAAATGAGAAAAAAGACCAAAAAATGTTTTTCCTCACAAATGCATGGAAAATCTCTCAAAAATCCAAAAGCCTTAGGGTTTAAGCAAGATTAAGTACCGAAAGAGTATTAGTGATTAACTAGTGTAATCAAGTCCCCGATCCTAATTTTTCTAGTTGCACAGGAGCAAGTATTTCTTCCGATACTTCGCTTGGGTTTCTAGTCAACTTACCCCAAACTGATTAGTGGCAACTCTGTTTTAAAATTGACTTATAGGTTAAGAACTTGGACTATTAAAGTCGCGAATTGGTGGACTTGGGAGAGTTCGGGCTAAAATAGACATAGCCGAACCATTAGCCTCCGAAGGCGCTCACCCCGATCGAGCACCGGGAAAAAAGAGGTTGCAATAGCTTGGCGACTCCGCTGGGGACTTGAAGACTTAGGCTTTTTTTTTTTATCGTGTTTAAATGCTTTGCTAACTTGGTTTTCTTTATGTGTAGGATAGTAGCTTTTTTTTACTCCGTTAAAATAAAATGTCTTGTGATTATAAACTGTTGAGCATGCTTTATTATTTTAACACTACACATGGCACACATAACCCGGCCGCCGAACCTGGGCCGCCATATGATTTAGGATAGTATTAAGAAAGATACGGCTTCCAACGCGAGACTGCGTTGTAGAGGTTGCCTTTTTTTTCTCCGAATTTCATTAGCCGAGGTTAAGGGGGTGCGTTGCCAACGCGAGACTGCAATGGGTGGACACTCTTTTAATTTCAACAAACCTTCTCAGTTAGAAATCGAGCTGCACTTTCCATGTGCATGTTCCTGTGCTTGCCACTTTTCTTTAAAGTGACTTCTTTATTACTTAGTTTTTTTTATGGCTCATGGCAAAATAGGTCGGTCATGTAACTCCCTTTTTATATGCAATGGGAAGAGTCGATATCCAGTTCATTCCTACCCCTAAAAAAGAGCTCCTCAGTTGGTGGAGTTAGTTGGATTAGCTTGGCCAAGAACGTGTCAAAGCAAGTATTGGTCATCTCCTCCCGTTGCTCCAAATCAATATCCACTGTGGGGTTATGCAAGCACTACCGCACTTCTGGTGCCCTAAAACATCCACCTTCATGTTCGGCAAATTTGAACTGACTTCGACTTTGGAAGAATATAGTCTCGCCATAGGAATATCCCTGGGAAAGGAACTTGCCAAGCCACTGATTAGCATCGACCCTGAGGTTATTCTATCGCGTTTTTTAAAAATCATTCGGTAAGAGAAATGGTTAAAGCCAACAACAATACTTTCCCGCTATCATCTTTAACCAAATGTTTTGAAAAGCAATCGGTGACCCAAAAAACCAAGATCTTCCTCTTAGCGTTTTTCAGATTCATTATCTTCCCCCATCGAAAGAATGTCATAAATCCTTCAGTCGCATGGGTGGTGAATCAAGTCACTTTTGGAGCGGGATATGTGAACAGGGTTTTAGCTGAAACATTTTTATCCCTTAATCATTTCAAAGACAAAAAAGAAAAAATATAAGGGTTGCCCCAGAAATTTTACAAATGTGGTTCTTTTCCCATATTAAAGGATTTGGGCATTGATGCAAATATTTGAAATCAATGACTTCAAACACCCTTTGCAAAAGTTTCAAAACTTGGAAAAGTATTCTCCCAACGAGGAATACTCTCGATGGATTAACTTATTAAAGAATCTTGTCCCTGAGACATTCTTATGGCGAACTAAATGGTTCATTGCAGGAGAGGCGCGCTTCGCGCTTGATTATTACAACCCCATCCTGTTGCTAGGCCTCTCTGGAGCCACCTCATATTATCCATATAGGGTGGCTCGTCAATACAGGGCCCTCCAAGAAATCCCGCCACCACTCAAACCAGGATTGTTTCAAATCTCTTTCACCCATACAGGCTATGACTACTCGGAGGAGATCCGTATAATTCAAAATGCATGGAGTAGATGCCACACCGAAAAGATCCTCATACCTAGAAAGTTGAGCGGATAGGAAAAAACCCATCATGTGTCCACATTCTACATCCTCAACCATAGAATTCCCGAGGAGCTACAGCCGGTAATCTCCGATGTTGGTGATAAACTCACTCGGCAAGGACGGATTGAGTCTCTTGAAGAAAATTTGGAGACAAGCAAAAAGCGCATATCAAAGCTAGTTCGAAAGAACAAGCAGCTTCGCAGGACTGAGACTTTCCATCACATATAAAAAGCGGGTGACTTGGCTTTTTTGATGTGAATATTTCTAATGTGAATATTTAGGGTTGTTCTACCCCGCTTGAAAAGCCCTTTCTGGCGTTGTATAAATCTCCTATGTATAAATAAAAATGAGTTGACCCTTGCCATGGGCCAGCGTTCCGCATATTTCCTTCGCTTACTTTCTCTCCATTTTGTGCAATGTAGGTAATTACGACATAGTCACATTCGCCAAATCCAAAAGCAAGAATGGTTGAAGAGGATGTACCGAGCCATGTCGAGATTATCGAAAGTGAAATGAAGCAAGTTTTCAACGTGCTTCAACAACTCTCAAAGTAGATGGATTCCATCCAAAGCAAACTGGCTCCCGCCCCGGCCTCAATCGAAGTGTTGCTACCTCAATCATCCATCCAAGGCGAGCAAGGAAGAGATACCGATGACAGCATGCCCAAGTTGGAGGATGACCCGCACCAAATCATAGTCGAGAGAGCAAAGCCCAACGGTTTGTCTAAAACTGAACATGACAAATGCCTCGAGAAGCTTGAAGAGAGGTTGAAACAGCTGCAAGGCCTCTAAGATCCTACTCCGACAAACCTCTCGGTTTATTCCAAAGTCAAAATGCCGGAAAAATTCAAAATGCCTGAGTTTGAAAAGTACAATGGCACGACTTGCCCAATGGCTCATTTGCAAATGTACCTGGTTTGAATGACTCAGTACATTAATAATGAACCTTTAATGATCCAACTTTTCTAGTCAAGTTTAGTAGGCCCTGCCCTGAGGTGGTACATCACGAAAACCATAAATCTCCTTGAAGCATGGAGTGAAGTAAGTGAAGCATTCCTTAAGCAGTACAAGTTCATAATGGACATTACCCCCACTCGTGAGGATCTCGAGCGCACAAAAAAGAAAAACCATGAATCTTTCAAAGAATATGCTATTAGATGGAGGAATCTAGTCGCCAAGTTAGTCTTGAACCAATTGATTTCAAATTAAGAAAAATGTTCATCAAAACCCTTCCCTACGAATACCGCACTCGAATGGTGACTATGATTGCTGAATCATTCAATCAACTCATTCCAGTAGGGGAGCAGATTGAGGTAGGGTTAAGGGATGGTTGGTTCATTGAGCCTGCACCCATCAACAGAAGGCTCAACATGAAGAAAGACAAAGAGCCCCCGGTAGATGTCAATGCGGTCTACACCGCAAGCACCGGTCACCTCCCGACCATTCAGACAAGCGCGGGTCAACCACAGACCACCAGTCGTCAACCGCCCTAGCGGTACAACGGCAGAAGACAATTCACTCTGCTTCCTGGATCTTTATCATAGGTTTTGGTCATCCTCCAAAATAAGAGCCTCCTCTCAATTGAGCCAAAACGACCCAATATTGAAAGCTTCTCCAACTATGACCCATAAAAAAAATGTGACTATTACATGGGAGAAGTAGGCCACTCAACTGACGAATGTTTCATCCTTAAGCATCGAATCCAGAACTTGCCAGATACTAAGGTCTTCTCATTCCAAACTACCAAATCGAATGTCCAAAGCAATCCGCTTCCCGATCACGCTGACAAAGTAAATGCGGTATTTAGTTCTGAGACCAGTCAAAACAAAAGTGTCAATGCACATACGATTGACATTTATCGAGGGCTGGTAGAAGCCGGGTATTATTTAGGCGATGAAATACCACCCTTAGTAGCAATGGAAGGAAGGGTATCAAGAATGATAGAGGCTGGAATAATTGTGTACATTGGCTGTACCAGCATGGTCTCTACTATCATCAATTGGGATGAAGAAGTTGACACGCTAAATGCAAAAGGGGAGAGGAAGGATTCCACCCCGCCTGAAGGCGTCTTCGAAGGAAAATGAGCCATAGCTCAAGCATCGATAGCAAGAGCGGCTATAGTCGTTGAGGTCCCCCAGCCCTAAAAATACGAAAGCAACGATGTAGTACCATGGTATTTATGACCTTGATGTTGGCTTAGTCACGAGGTCTGGGCAAACCTATGCTCAAGCCAATACGTAGCCTGCCAAGCTCGTCACTGATGAAGAAGCTAAGGACTTTTTGGCTGTAGTTAAAGCTAGTGAATACAATGTGGTGGAACAATTGCGGAGGTTACCAGCACAAATCTCTCTACTGGAATTACTTCAGACATCTGTCAAGCACCAAAAATCCTTGATGAAGGTATTGAGTGAAGAACATGTCCCCGAAACCATTGAGCACGACAAACTCGAGGAGTTTGTTGGTACCATCCTTCTAAAAAATGACATTTTCCGACGAGGAGATCCCCGAGGAGGGTAGAGGACACAATATGGCTCTCTATATATCGGTTAAGTGCAACGCCTCCCATGTCGCCCGAGTACTAATTGACAATGGATCCGCTCTCAACATATGTCCACTAGCGACACTATGCCGTCTTAAAATTGAGGCGTCCCAGATCCAGGCAGCTAAGACTTCCATTCGAGCATTTGATGGGACAAAGAACGATACGATGGGTGAAATTGAGTTTGACGTGAAAATAGGCCCAACCATATTCAAAATCTTGTTCCAAGTATTGGATATCTCCTCTGCATTCAATTTCCTCTTGGGCCGCCCATGGATCCACGTTGTTGGAGCAGTGCCCTCAAGCCTCCACCAAAATGTGAAGTTTGTGGTCGAGGGAAAATTGATCACAGTCCACGGAGAAGAAGACCACCGCATCTACCACGAGACGGCCATCCCTTATGTGGAACCCGTTAGCAAAAATGAATCCAGTTATCAATCATTCGAGCTAGTGTCTACTATACATAGGACTAAGGGGACTCTATCCTTTATCCCCGAAATGTCAAGCGTTGCAGTTATGGTAGGAAAAATCATGGTTGGATACGACTTTACCCAGCCTTGGGGCTCGGCAAGGGAAGCCAAGGCATCCGTGAGCCTATCAAGACCTCAAGGAGACCTCGTACCATCAGCTTAGGGTATCACAAAGGAAAAGAGCAGCACCAAGAGGAGAAAGCAAAAAAAAAGACAGGCCTTGTATACCCCCTCCTTGAGGAAACTTTCCAGGGCCCTACAAGGATGATGCACGAGGAAGAGGAAATATTCGGTACTCTGAAGAAATTTAGCCATGAAAGCCCAAAGTCGCCCATTTACTTAGGCATGAGCCGAGATAGCATAATTCGACCGACGCTTACGAAGAAAGAAGCGCTAGATGACATATCCACTATGTTAGGAGACATCTTCATAGGTGCCATTGAGGAAGAGCAACTGGAGGGAACAAGCGATAACTTCTCATTCGGCCAACTTCAACGTCAAGTCAATGAACTAAGCGAGACCGTACACCACTTGACAGAAAGCTTCACTCAAGCTGCCCGTGCATTCCTCTATTGTCATAATAGAGTTGGTAGCCGAAATAGATGAAGAGGACCCTACACACACAACCTGGCTAGGGGCTCGACTCCCTTAGTCCTCAAACAACATGCGGTCATATTTGTCGCTACCTAAATCAAAGGCCACTATTTTCCCTATCTTCCTAGAACAAGGAATAATCTCTAGGGAACTGAGACGCCCTACTCCCGAATACTCCTCTGATTATGATCCATCTAAGTACCGTGATTATCATTCAGGAGAGTGGGGACACTTACTAGATGATTGTATCATCCTGAAAGATAAGGTTCATGATCTGCTGGATGCGAGGGTGTTCACGTTCCGCTCCCCATGGCTGTGTTAAGGTAGAGATGACCTTCTCGTGGTACCTAGCACCCGCACTGTGTTCCCCGAGTGTACTAAGGAGATGCCTAAAGAAAAGGCAATCATGGACATCTTAGGTCAACCGAGTGGTAAATTTGATTATTATGTTAACTACAGAGTTCCCCAAAGCTTCTATGACAATCACCGGAGCATTATCCCTGATGGATGGGGAGGCATGGATGATAAAAAATTCACAAAGCTGGGAGCACAGGAAGGCATGACTGGTGACTGGTATGAAGATTTCTTCGTGGGCGCCATCAACGAAGGACCGTCAGGGGGAATGGGTGCAAACCCACTCGAGCAGAACCCTTTTCAATTCCCTTGCATATTCCCCTACGTGGGAGCTTGTATATATTTCTTAAGTCTAGCTTGTTTTGTTTTCAACATCAGTTCCGCTTGAGGAGCTAACTTTTGAAATTACTCTTCCAAAATGTAAATCCACCTACTATTAAATAAAGTTGAAAACATTTTGAGGGCATGAGGAGACACACCAAACCGGCCAGTTGATGACATCCAGCCACGAAATGAAGGAAGAAATCTGAGACCTGGGTATGTTTCCTCGTCTTAGGCCTTCCAAAGAGATTCATCACATTTTCAAAAGAAAAAGAAGCATACATATTATTAACATTAGTCGTTTCATTGACCAATCTACTTTATGATACAGGTGTAATCTAGCGGCAGGCAAGGGAACGGGGACGGTTCAAACCAACACCATAAGTAGCCATCATAGCAATTCTGATAACTCAGACGAGGATTCCTTTGATTACAACAAAATTCAGCGGAATTGGGAGCGACACGAAGAAACAAGGCCCCCTACTACCGAAGACACCATCACCGTCAATTTGGGCACCATAGAGGGTCCAAGGGAAATAAAGATCGGCGCGAGCCTTCCTAAAAAAGAAGCTGCAAGCTTAATTGCCCTCCTAAAGAGATATCAAGACGTATTCGCATGGTCATATGCCGATATGCCGGGCCTCGATCTAATGATCGTGGAGCATAGCTTACCGACCGATCCTAATGTAGCCCCTAAGAAGCAACGGCTAAGAAGAACCAAGCCAGAGTTGGTAAAGAAGATTGAAGAAGAGGTAATGAAGCTCCTAGAAGTGGGTTTCCTCAAAGTTTCGCGTTACCCCAATTGGGTAGCAAATATTGTACTAGTGAAGAAGAAGGATGGTCGAATTCGGGTTTGTGTTAACTATCGCGATCTAAACATGGCAAGCCCAAAGGATGATTTCCCGTTATCACACATAGACGTTCTCGTGGATAGCACTGCTGGTTTCAAACTATTCTATTTCATGGATGGATTCTCGAGATATAACCAAATAAAAATGAAAAAGGAAGACAAAGAAAAAATAGCATTCAACACTCCATGGGGAACCTTTCACTACAAGGTTATGCCTTTTGGCCTGAAGAACGCTGGAGTAACTTACCAACGTGCCATGGTCACCCTCTTCCATGACATGATGCATAAAGAAATGGAAGTATACGTTGATGATATGATCGCCAAAACCAGACTTGGAGAAGACCATGTGAAGACTTTGGAAAAGTTATTCAATCGGCTTCGCCCGTTCAAGTTACGCTTGAACCCAACAAAGTGTGTGTTCGGGGCAACTTCTGGCAAATTACTTGGATTCATCGTAAGCTGTGAAGGGATAAAAGTGGACCCATCGAAAACTAAAGCGATATTTGAGATGCCTCCTCCCTCAACCATAAAAGTCCAAAGCCTTCTAGGAAGATTGAATTACATTGCACGGTTCATATCCCCACTCTCCGAAACTGTGAAACCTTTCTTTAAACTTCTCAGAAAGGACGCACAAATTAGATGGGATGACGACTGCCAATTGGCATTCAAAAATCTAAAGCAGTACTTGATGAAACCCCCGGTTCTAGTACCCTTGACTCTGGGGCACCCTTTGATCCTCTACCTTACCGTCAATAATGAATCCCTAGGCGCAATGCTAGCACAGAAGAGACCCCATGATGGCAAGGAGCGAACCATTTACTATTTGAGTAAAAAGTTCACCACATCAGAACAAAGCTACTTCAAATCAGAAAAAACATGTGCTGCATTGGTATGGGTGCTGCATAGGCTCCGGCAGTACACCTTGCATCACCAAACATTTCTTGTCACTAAGAATAACCCGATCAAATACTTGCTCGGTCGCTTGGCCTTAGTGGGGAAATTAGCCAAATGGCAAATCCTAATATCAGAATTCGACATTCAGGCAATGTCACAAAAATCAGTTAAAGGACAAGTGATTGCTGATATATTAGCCGATTGCCCTGGGGAGATACATGAGGATAATCCCCCAGATGACCGAATTTCAGTAGTAAATGAGGACATGTGGACCATGTTTTTCGATGGAGTCGTAAACCTGTCAAGATCCAGTATTGGGACAGTTTTGATATCCCCAAGCAGGCAACATTACCCTGTGGTCGCAAAATTGATGTTCCCATACACCAACAACATAGCCGAATACGAAACTTGCATCCTCGGTCTACAGGCGGCTATTGAAATGAAAGTGACAAAACTAAAAGTGTTCGACGACTCCGCATTAATTATACTCCAGACTTTAGGCAAATGGAAGATGAGAGATGCCAAACTCATGCCTTATCATGATTACTTGGAAGAATTGGTGGAGGAGTTCTAGGATATCTTGTTTGAATACCTACCCAGAGCACATAATCAGTTCGCTGATGCGCTAGCAATGTTATCATCTATGTTGCGAGTAACGGAGGGGTTAGAAGTGGAGCCTTTGAAGATTGAAATCCTGGTGAGAAAGGCTCACTGCATGGCTGTAATTGAAGAACCCGACGGGAAGCCCTGGTATCACGATATCATGAAGTACGTCTAGAAGCAAGAGTTCCCTAAAGAAAACACTCCCGCTGATCAAAAATACCTAATGAAAATGGCTTTGAAGTTTTTCGTCAGTGGTGAAAATTTGTACAAGAGGTCCGATGACTCAGTCTTGTTGAGATGTGTGGATATGACCGAAACCATACGAATAATGCAAGAAATGCACGAGGGAGTATGTGGCCCTTACATGAACGGACACATGTTGGCCAAGAAAATAATGAGACTAGGTTATTACTGGCTCCCCTTGGAGAGCGACTGTGCCCAGCATGTGCGAAGTTGTCATCATTGTCAGATTTACGAGGATGAGATAAATGTCCCTCCAACTGAACTACATCAGTTATCTAAACCATGGTCCTTTTCAATGTGGGGCATCGATGTAATCAGCCCAATCAATCTGAAGGCATCAAACGGACACCGGTTCATCTTGGTCGCAATCGATTACTTCTCAAAATGGATTGAGGCCACATCCTATGCAAGCATAACTGCACGAAATGTTATGAAGTTCATCAAACGTGACATAATCACCCGTTATGGCGTGCCAGAAACTATCATCACTGACAATGGGTCAAACTTGAACAACAAATTGATCAATCAATTGTTTTCTGAGTTCAAAATCCAACATCTAAACTCGTCCCCTTACCATCCACATGAATGGAGCTGTAGAGGCTGCCAACAAGAACATCAAGAGAATCCTAGCCAAGATGGCTAAAAACTATCGTGATTGGTATGAGAGGTTGCCCTTCGCACTAACAACATATCGAACTTCGGTTCGAACTTCCACGGGTGTAACCCCCTTTTCCCTAGTCTACGTCATGAAAGCAGTCTTGCCTGTGGAAGTAAAAATCCCTTCCTTACGAATTCTATCCTAGGCAGGATTGTCCGAGGAAGAATGGACGCAGCAGAGGCTCGAACAACTGAATATGATCGACGAAAAATGACTGAAAGCCCTTTGTCATGGTCAATGCTACCATCAGAGGGTGGCCTGGTCGTTCAACCAAAAGGTACGACCTAAGCATTTCAAGGTAAACGAGCTAGTCTTGAGAAAGATACTACCAATCTTTCTAAAGCCCGGAGGCAAGTTCACCCCAAATTACAAGGGTCCCTATGTGATAAAGAAGATACTCCCCGGAGGAGACCTGATCCTGATTGAAATGGATGGACGAGAATTCTCCAAACCAGTCAATTCTGATGCTATAAAAAAATACTGCACTGGAAAGATGTTCATTGTCTAGCTTTGCCAAGCATTTCTCTATCAGAATGAAAATGCCTATGCACCTATTATATATGAGTGACATTTTACACCGTCATAAAAATACGTTTGGTTCAACGAAGAATAACGAACTATGATCGCTAGCATTTAAGGGAGTGTCAGAATTCGGGCATCAAACTCAATGGAATGATTTGAGTAAATCAATACTGTCCAAGCAGACATATAGGAATGACCCATGTCGAATTCGCCTAGCTTGGTGTAAAAGATGTCACCCAAGAACCAAAAACCCCCTACAAGCACCATCGGCCCCTCGGCCTAGTGGATGGGAATTGAAGCAATCCAGAGGCATCCGAAGATCACCCGGCCACTAAAGATATGGATAACGAATCAAAAGAGGCGTGTCAGATAAACTCTCATCCCGAGTATCACAAGAGCAAATCCTTTAAAGCTCAACCCATGTTTGATTTCAGCCCTACTAATCGATCTATTTTTTACATCTTCTACTCTGTAGGGGCAGAAATCAAAGATAGTCGATCGGATTCTCGACCACGGCTGAGCGTTTTTGCGTTGTCCCCCCATTGAATAGGGACAACCCATCAACACCCCTTTGTGAATGACTCTTTTGATGTTTAAAAAATTCAACACATTTGAAGATACCTTGCTGTCAATAAAGTCTTTTTGAACAAAAACCATTCATTTTGTTTTGAGAGTACAAACTCCATTACATTTAAGATGCTGCATGCTTTTTCCAAAAGGATTTTTCCATGATGATTTTGTCTGTTTAAATCACTAATTCTACAAGGATTATTAGAATAGACAGCTAAGTGAAGAATACAAGATTAATCGAGCATGCTGGATGAGGTGCGTCAGAATGATGAAAGGCAAGCCATATCCTACACACAACCCCCCATCTATACACTTGTGAGATGAGTGCAGAAGATTCTATGACTGCAGGGTAGAGAGTCTCTCACGAATGGTACAATAACCAATAGTGAGAATTCTATCGCTCACCCCATTGAGCCCCATACATTGGTGAAATTTCTGTCCTACCCCTATCAAGAACCACCCCACATTGGGGCAGATCGGAGGCAAAGCAGCATCACAAGGTGAGAAGAGAGATAGAAATTTTCTTACTCGCATTTGCATCAATCTTCGGGTGTCTTTATTGCATATGAACACTCGCGTTAATTTAAGTGTTCTAAAATGACAAAAGAGCAATTCTTTCTTTATGCACTTGTATTCATTGTACAACCGAATTGAGTCTGTAATTTTACCTTCACGTGGAGGCAAGATAGAAGTCACTGCCATTCAAGCAGTATAACCTGAAGCACTAGCTAAAGATGAAGACTCAAGAGTTTAACAACAGTGTCATGCCAGGACTTGCCTAGGCCAATTCCTCTAATGACAAAAAGTAGGGGCATAAAAAAGCAGTGTACTTGGTAAGAGCAAGGTCAATGCCCATAAATGAAGAGCTGGAATGAAAAACAGAGGCACAAAAAAAAGCAGTGTGCCTGGTAAAAACAAGGCCAATGCCCCCCAGTCAAAAATACAACTAAGAAAAAGTTGTTGTAGTGGTCCAAAGAACCTCCATCTGACAGTGAGAAAAGAAGACTGGTGACAAATGCCAAGATAATCACCAACTCTCACCCTTTTACACACGCGTCAAGTCTACATTGCGTCCCATTGTAAAAGTCTCTTTAGACTAGGGGCACTTCAATTAACATAGGATTTCATATGTACATAAACATCGCTCGAAGAAGTATGAGCAAGATTACTCTATCTTTTTTCGCAGGGTTCTTGACTTGGAAACCCGGAGATGATCGTGCGGCACTTCATTCATGAGCCTTGACCTCGACGGTCCCATTTGATGAGCCAGACCAAGTCTTCATCACAATTTCAACGAAGACCTCTCACATTGGTAAAGTCGTATCACTTGCAAGAATACTCGGACCCCTATTGACATGATGATAGTGAGAAGTGTGGTCTTTATAAATCCTACATTAATGGTCAGGATATCTTTTTCTATGAGAGTGAGTGAAAAGTCCTTTCAGACTGAAAGTCCCTCATTTGACATGCTCAAGACATCTACATTCTAAATGAGGGTTGTCTTTCAAAATCTTCCCCAGTGGAATTCAGATGATGCAAAACTGACAAAGTTGTCATGCATGAATCCCATTTGAACTTATGAATTTACAGCATATACAATCGTGTGTGCTTATTGTGCAAATAGCAGACATACTCTCAGAGATCAAAGATATTGCCAGGTATGCTTTCTTACACTTGGAGTAGCCTGAGTGGTCCCAGATCGTATCATTAAATACTTGTGTTCATCCAAGTATTCCGGTACTTTGTACAGCTGAGTGCCTGTGGCCATCCAGGTAAGCCTCGTGCTACATTTAAATTATTAATTAACAAGAGGTGAGAGACCTTCATGAATATCCAATGTACGTCCTCGATTTCCAATTGCTAGGAGGTGGGAGACCTTCATGAATATGCGGGGCACGTCCTTGATATCCCCCCTTACTAGGAGGTGAGAGACATTCACGAATATCTCAGGTACGTCATCGATATTCCATCTACCAGGAGATTTTCGAAGATGACTAAGTATCCTCCAAGAGTTTGCACTTATGATCATTCAAGTACCCTTTCGACACCTGCAAAAGTCTAGGTATCCTTCAGTGTTTTGTGCTTGTGATCATCCAGGTACCCCTTCGATACCTGCGAAAGTCTAGGTATCTTTCAGAGTTTTGCACTTGTGATCATCTAGGTACCCCTTCAATACCTGCGAATGTCCAGATATCCTCCAAGAGTTTGTGCTTGTGATCATCTAGGTACCCCTTCGATACCTGCGAAAGTCCAGGTATTCTTCAAAGTTTTGTACTTGTGATTATCCAAGTACCCCTTCGATACCTGCGAACGTCTAGATATCCTCTAAGAGTTTGTACTTGTGATCATCCAGGTACCCCTTCGATACTTGCGAAAGTCCAGGTATCGTTCAGAGTTTTGTACTTGTGATCATCCAGGTACCCCTTTGATACCTGCAAACATCTAGGTATCCTCCAAGAGTTTGTACTAGTGATCATCTAGGTACCCCTTTGATACCTGCGAAAGTCTAGGTATCCTTCAGAGTTTTGTACTTGTGATCATCCAGGTACCCCTTCGATACTTGCGAACGTCCAGGTATCCTCCAAGAGTTTGTGCTTGTGATCATCCAGGTACCCTTTCGATACCTACGAAAGTCCAGGTATCCTTCAGAGTTTTGTGCTTGTGATCATCCAAGTACCCCTTCGATACCTACGAACGTCCAGGTATCCTGCAAGAGTTTGTACTTGTGATCATCCAAGTACCCCTTCGATACTTGTGAACGTCCAGGTATCTTTCAAGAGTTTGTACTTGTGATCACCCAAGTATCCCTTCGATACCTACGAATGTCCAGGTATCCTCTAAGAGTTTGTACTTGTGATCATCCAAGTACCCCTTCGATACTTGTAAATGTCCAGGTATCTCCCAACAAATGGATGCCCTGAGAAAGGTCGGCGTATCTCTCGAGAAAGGTCGGGTAAACTACTTATTGCTCTAACAGGCGACCGAAGAAAGGTTCGGGTCCTGGAAAAATGATTCCCTGTCAAGGTTACTGAAGAAAGGTTCGGGTCCTAGACAAATCACTTATTGCTCTAACAGGTGACCAAAGAATGGTTCGGGTCCTGCGAAAGTAATTTCCCGTCAAGACGACCAAAGAAAGGTTTGGGTCTTGGAGGAGTAACCTCCTCGCATCACTAGGTAAAATGATGCCCTGATACTTACCAAGCTCGAGATTTGCACCCTATCTCGCTCACGCCCGGTAAGTAATTACATGTATCTTCTTATCTGTCTTACTACATATAATACTATATTACTCTTTCCTGCATGGGACAATAGGTCTTGAATAACAGATAACCCTACATAGACAAAATTTAGGTATCAATTTGTCTTTGAATGCAACCTCTGCGAGCTCATTTTCAAAGAGGGGTAGCTGTTGACACTTAAATTTCGATTAGGTTTTTAATTAGACTTTAGCCTCTATATTTTTCCTTCTTTTAAATAATAAAAAAAACAAGAAAAACGAACAAAAAAATAAATAAACAAACAAGAAAAACCAAAAAGAAAGAGGAAAAGCAGCCAAAGAAGGGCTGGGCCTACGAGCCCAGCCCTTCCTTGTCTCTCGCGCAGGCCCCGCTGGCCTAGCTTGTGCGACCCCAGCCCTTTCTCCTTCTTCCCTTTGTCTTCTTCCTTTGCAAACCTGCAACACCTACGATTGAAGAGAGGGTAGGTTGATGTCGGCCGGAAGTGACAGGTCTTGGGCGCCATCAATGCCGAGCACGAGGGAGCTCGGATGGGACGCCGGTTCAACCGAGGGGGACCGGTCGACGTGCTGAAGGCCAGCGACTGAGGTTCTCCTCGACCAGATCTCCCTTGCATATAAATAGATGCCCAAAGCCGTCGGAAGGGGGGCCGACATCGAGGAAGGTCGAAGGCACGCATGCTTTGATAGCTTCCCACCGAGAGACTTCGGGGGAGGTCCGAGAGTGAGCAAGCCTAGATTTGATTGGAGGTCGGCCGGAGAGGAGGAGATTTGGGGCTGAGTGAGGTCGGCTGGAGACGGAGGTCGCCTTGGTCTAGATTTGAAAGAAATTGTCCCCCGAGCTCTGTTGTGCCGTGGTCACCACTGCTCCGACGAGCCCGCTGGACTTCACCGTCGCTGCTGCCACCATTTGCTTCATCGCTTCTTGGTAAGAAGGCGTTGCCTCGCCTTGCATCGACGGCCTGTGCCAGAGCTCATGAACGACGGGTTCGCGTGAGCACCGGACCGGGCTGTCTCCTCGATCCCTCATCACCGCCTATTCTTGTCGCTTCCACCGTCGATTCACCACCCCTAGCCCGTGCCGACATCACCATCTCCGTGCCAAGCCACCATTGCTCATCACCGCCGTCTCCGCCGGATGATGCAGAGGTAGGGTTCCACGAACGAGGTCGTAGCTACGAACCGGGTCAAAAGGTGGGTCGAGCGTGGGTTTGAACCGGGTAGGGTTTCCGCCTGGGTTGCTTTTGTTCACGTGTGCCGAATAGTTTTTGGACCGAAATTCTTTTAACAAAAGTGGGCCAAATTCGGTTTGGGTTGTCTTAAAAAAATCCGAGTCGGGCCCGCAATGTCTGGGGCTCACGGCCCAGGTCGAACCCAACCCGCGGATCTGACCCGGGTCGCATTTTAATAATATAATATAATATAATATAATATAATATAATATAATATAATATAATATATTTAAAATAAAAATCAAAAATAATTTATTTTCCAAAAAATCAAAAAAATAGAAAATATCCATATTTTCCCAAAAAAGCCAAAGTCAGAAAAAAGCCAAAAAATGATTTTTTTTCAGAAAAAGATCAAATATCCAAAAAAATGCTTTTATGTCCAAAAATGAGAAAAAAGACCAAAAAATGTTTTTCCTCCACAAATGCATGGAAAATCTCTCAAAAATCCAAAAGCCTTAGGGTTTAAGCAAGATTAGGTACCGAAAGGGTATTAGTGATTAACTAGTGTAATCAAGTCCCCGATTCTAATATCTCTAGTTGCGCAGAAGCAAGTATTTCTCCCGATACTTCACTTGGGTTTCTAATCAACTCACCCCAAACTGATTAGTGGCGACTCCATTTTAAAATTGACTTACAGGTTAAAAACTTGGACTAGTAAAGTCGCGAATTGATGGACTTAGGAGAGTCCGGGCTAAAATAGACATAGCCGAACCATTAGCCTTCGAAGGCGCTCACCCCAATCAGGCGTCGGGAAAAAAGAAGTCGCGACATTTGTTCTTGTCTTTCTTTTTCTTTGGTTTAATGGGCTGGCAACCCTTGCTAACCCTTGGGCAAGGGCCATGAAGCCCTTGCCAGGTGGGGATGAAGGTGACCAAGCCCGCACTAGTAAAGGGTGAGGGCTGCTGGCAAAGGCTAGTGAGCCCGTGTTGTGGCTGAGGGTTTGGGCGAGGGCTTGTGATGCCTTCGCTAGCTTCAGCAAGGGCTAGTGAGCCCTCACCAGATTTTGCGAAACAAGGTTATGGTGGCCCTCACTGGCAAAGTGAGGGTGGGCGAGGGCCATGACGCCCTTGTTGACCTTAGCAGATGTCCATGAACTTGTGCCTGTTTTTGGTGAGGGCTTTGTGGCCCTTGCCTAGAGGCTGCTGGGGGTTGTCGACCCTCAGTTGGTAGTTGGTGTAGGTCATTGGCACGCAACTAGTGGCCAGTGGCCTTGTTGATCTTTTAAACCAAAAAAAAAAAAAAAAAAATAAAGAAAAGAAAAGAAACATATCAAAATTAATAAAATTGTCAACGTTGGTTGCCCACGTACGATAGATGGCTTCCACATCAATGATTTTTAGTTAAAATTAGCTAGATTGACTTAATTGGCAAATTGTGAAAATGTTTAGTATTCAACTAATAAAATTGAAAAGTTTAGACCTAAAGTGGCAAATGTGCAATAATTATAAGACTTTTTGGATAATTTTCCTTTTAGAAACTACTCGTTTTCTATTTCTAATTTTTCAGTTATGGAGAATGAAAGTAGTTTTCCTTTTTTTATTTTAACTTAAAGGCAGATTTGGGTTTATGGACAAATTGGGTTTTCGTTTATCATTTATCATTTAAAAATAAGAATGAAAATGAGAGGCGTGCATATCAAGCTATTTCGGTATTTCCTTGTTTGGTCACCTAATAAATCCCGTCCAGAAGGCCTTCTTCAACAAGAGAGTCGTTGGTTCAAATCCATTAGCAGGCAAACCCAGAATCAGAATGCGTCTCGGAGGGTGTTGGTTCAATCGGTACTCGAAGCCTTCAATGAATCGATAGAAGCAAAATGATGGATTGAAGTTTGAGGATGAGATATGCTCGGAGTTTGATAGTAAGTGAAGCATTTTTGTAGTAACTTTTAAAAGCTAGCTTACAACAACACCGGACGGCAATAACAGGAAGATGGATCGATTCTCCGCAACCAGGACCCCCGGTTTCGAGATCTGGCATGATAGAGAAAATCCAGGGACCCAAAATATGGAAGTTGACAATCAGCAGGCAACGGTCGGAAAGCTAACAATAGCAGACGGGGCAGAGCCAGGAACCAGGAGGGGAAACGTGGAGACTTTCTCGCGTGCGCTCAATTCCCGACGGATTTACCTTAAAATTGGCTAAAAGCTGTTAATGGCGTTATAAGGTTCCCCCCACGGATGCAGTATAAATGGCTCCAGCGCCAAGGGGAAAGATCAACCCAACAGCGTCCTCTTTCTTTCTTCTTGGAAGGTCCAGCAAGCGCCCGGGAGAAAGAGAGAGACCAGGAATCCTAGTAGCAGAAGGGAAACGATGGCAATGAAATCGTACGTTGGTGCACTGCTACTGCTGTTGTCTTTTTCTTCTTCCATCAACGCCCAGGTCTTTAACGTCGCGACTTACGGTGCAAAGGGCGATGGCAGTTCAGACATTAGCCAGGTGCGTGTATTCTTTAATGAATAGCTTTACGGCATTCGTTCCTAAATCTCTGCGGCTAACGAGGGTTTCGCCACAAATTTTTTCGAAGGCCTTGCTGAGTGCATGGAAAGAGGCGTGCGCATCCACCACTCCTGCTAAAGTGCTGATCCCGGGGGGAACGTTTGCGCTGACGGAGGTTGCCCTGGACGGCCCCTGCAAGGCCCCCGTGGAGTTCGAGCTCCAAGGCACATTGAAGGCCCCGGCGGACCCGAGCCTCTTCAAGACCGACGGTTGGGTCGTGTTCCAACACATTGACGGCCTCACCATGTCGGGCGGGGGGACCTTTGACGGCCAGGGCAAGACAGCCTGGGGGCAGAACGACTGCGACAAGAACACGGACTGCAGTACTCTCCCCACCGTAAGCACCCGTCGGTATTATTCGTTTCTATGTCGATTTCGAACCGCACGGTCATTAGAATAACGGATACGCTGATGGGGGTATATCCAAACTAAGACAACGCGATTAACCGAGTTTTGAGCATCAGGGGAATTGCTAACACCCATTGAATTTCGACAGAATTTGAGGTTCAACTTCGTCACCAATGCCTTAATCCATGACGTAACGACGCTCGACAGCAAGAATTTCCAGGTAAACGTCTTGGGCGCCAAGAACATGACGTTCCAGAATTTCCACGTGAATGCGCCGGCCGACAGCATCAACACGGACGGGATCCACATTGGACGGTCGGACGGGGTCAACATCCTCGACAGCGACATCAAGACAGGGGACGACTGCGTCTCCCTTGGTGACGGGAGCCGGCAGATCACTGTCAAGGGGGTGACCTGCGGTCCGGGCCACGGCATCAGCGTCGGCAGCCTCGGGAAGTATGAAAACGAAGAGCCCGTGGAGGGTGTCTTCGTCACGAACTGCACCATCATAGGTGCGGATAACGGTGTGAGGATCAAGACTTGGCCTGCGTCGAAACCCGGCACGGCTTCTGACATGCATTTCGAGGATATCCAGATGGACAATGTCCTCAATCCTGTGATCCTAGACCAGGGATACTGCCCATTTGACCAGTGCAAAGCAGGGGTAAACACATGAACATGAGAATTAGCATAGGTCATGCACATTAGAAACGAAATGCATATTGACCCGTCCGCTAAACGAAATCAATTTAATTTCGAACGAACTCGAACGCTGGTTTTGCTCACAATTCTAAAGTCGGTTAGGAAACAAAAACGAATCGCACAATCGTTAAACCATTTACATGTCGGCCCTAATCTGTATGTCATTCGATTTGTTCAGGTTCCTTCCCTTATCAAGATAAGCAAAGTCAGCTTCAAGAAAATCAGGGAACCTCAGCATCCCAGGTCGCGGTGAAGGTCTTGTGCAGCCAAAGCGTGCCGTGCGAAGAAGTCGAGATTGCGGACATCGACCTCGTGTATAATGGCCCCGAAGGCCCCGCCACATCAGAGTGTGCCAACGTCAAGCCTGTGCTCTCTGGCAACATAAACCCTGCGGCTTGTGCCAAGGTCGTGAGCTAAAGAGTTCGCTTTTTCTCAGAGATGATGAATCAACGCCGAACGTTTCTTTATAAAGGATTTCTTGAGCGAAACCGTTTGGTTTTTGTACTCTTTTTGTATTCCCCATGTAATAGACATTATAAATGATAGGAAGATGTCTGATTGCACGGGATTCTTATACCACGTGGGATTCCGTTTGAAGAAAATCCTCACTTCGTACACCTCACTTAGTTTTTAATATATATTTGGTTTGCGAAAAAAAATAAGATTAGCCTCAATAAATTCTTACCTACTCCGGACTTAAGTTTCACCATACACAAATTATGAAGTTTAAATTTCACATTACGTACGATACACAAATTATTAAGTTTAAATTTCACATTACATACATCAAAAGGGTCAAATAGTCTCATGTACTCGATCAGTTCATTATCGTAAAATCACGACACATCTAGTGAATAGTGTGAGTCACCCTGCTCGTGTAATACTTGGACGATAATCGATCGACTTGATCTGAGGACGCATCGTAATTAAGCCCATTTTTCTTGTAATTGCAATTTTGGGTCATCAATCGTGTCCGTTTACTAAATTGATAAACAATGAATCCGTCACGTTAATTAGCGCAGTAGGCCTAGGAGCATTGATGAAATAGTTTTGCTGTTCTTGATTTTGGGTGCAAATCTTTGGTTTAACGTCCAAATTTTAATTCGCCACACATTCCCACAAAGGTCAAGATCTCATATGTGAGCTTTAGGTGTTAAATTGCTAAAAGGAGGAGAGATGAGGCTTAAACTTCATCTTACGTACAGAACAACCAAGTCGTTTATAAAAGACAAAATACGTAACGTAAAACACACCATAATTACCCATGTTCTGCATAAAGCACTTGCCCCACTAACACCTAAAAACTAGGATAACCAACACACATGACTCCACTAACTCTAATAACTGAAAAACCAAATCAGCAACACATGCAAAAGGAAATAACTATTATATCAATAATCCCTCCCTTAAACTGATGTTTGCTAACATTCGGTTTAAAGCCTTGACTTTTTTCACCGTGCAAACACCTAGTGACCTTCTGAACTTCACAAATGACTCCATCTTGAGGGCCTTGGTGAATATATCAGCAACTTGATCTTCACTCCTGCAGTAGATTAGATCAATTGTTCCATCATTGCTAAGATTTCTCAAGAAATAAAGCTTCACATCAATGTGCTTGCTTCTTCTATGTAACACCGGATTCTTGGAGAGTTTTATTGCTGAGTTATTGTCAGAAAAAAAAATTAGTAGGTCCCGGTTGCTTGAATTGTAGCTCCTCAAGAATTCTCCTTAGCCAAATAGCTTGACAGGCACTAGCTGTTGCAACAACAAATTCAGCTTCTATACTTGACAATGTGACAATTGGTTGCTTCTTGGATGACCACGAAATAGAACCTGTTCCAAATATAAAAGCATAACCCGAAGTGCTCCTCTTATCATCTTGATCTCCTACATAGTCACTATCAGTAAATCCCAACAAATCGGACTTTTCACCCTTCTTGTAAAATAGCCTAAAGTCTCTAGTTCTTTGCAAGTAACGAAGGATTCTCTTGACAGCTAACAAATGCATTTGTGCAGGATTCTCCATATATCTACTGATTAAACTCACAGAATACATTATGTTTGGTCGTGTTGCAGTTAAATACATCAAACAGTCCACAATTTGTTTATAAAGTGTGCCCTCAACCTTCCTCCCTTCACAATCTTTGTATAACTTTAAGCCAAACTCAACCGGAGTGTTTACAGGATTACAATCCTTCATCTGAAACCTGTCCAAAATTTCTCCCACATATTTCTTTTGAGAAATAAAGATCCCATCATCCGATTGTACCACTTATATGCCAAGGAAGTAATGCATCATACCGAGATCGAGACATTTCAAACTCATCCATCATAGATTTTTGAATTCTTCAAACATGCCATCACAACTTCCAAGAAATATAAGATCGTCAACATACAAGCAGACAATAAGCATTTTCCCTTTATCTCCAATCTTGACAAAAAGCGTATGCTCAGAAGGACATTTTGAAAAACCAACTTTAAGAAAATAAGTTTCAATGCCACTATACCAAGCCCGAGGGGCTTGTTTTAGCCCATAAAGAGCTTTCTTCAATCTATAAACTTTATGCTCATTTCCAATCTTGACATAACCAGGGGGTTGTTCGACAAATACCTATTCCTTCAAGTACCCATGCAAGAATGTCGATTTGACATCTAGTTGGAAAATAGGCCAAGAATTATGTGCCGCCAGTGCAAGCACCAATCTGATCGTGTCATGTCTCGCAACTGGAGAAAAACCTCTATATAGTCGATCACATATTGCTACTTGTATCCCTTGGCAACCAAACGTGCTTTATATTTGTCAACTTTACCATTTTTTTTTTTCCAGTTTTGTTTTAAAGACCCACTTTACTCCAATGGTTTTTTGTCCATCCGGAAGATCGAATAGCTCCCAAGTATCATTTATTTCGATGGCATTAATTTCATCATCCATCGCTTTTCGCCATTTTTCTTCTTTGACAGCACTCTCAAAAGTTGTAAGGTCATAGTTTGAAAATAAGGCACAGTGAGTAATTGAATCTCCAATTCCAATTACCTCATAATCTTCCATCCAAGCAAGCTTTCTTCTAACGCGGCGAAGGGATTGGGCTTCTTCTTCATTGACTTCAGAGCTTGTTGGTGAAATTCCAGCAGCTATAGAAGTCGCATTTAATGAATTTTGGGGCATACAAAGTGTTAAAATTTGCTCATGTTCAGTATCATTGTCATGAAGAACTTGGGTAGGCTGCTGCCTATTCCAATCCCAAGTGTTCTCTTCATCGAAAACAACATCCCTGCTAGTCACAATCTTCTTTGTTAGTGGATTGAATAATTTATATGTTTTGGATGCTTCACTTACACTAAGAAAGACACATTTTTCAGTCTTGTTATCAAGTTTCTTCCTTTTTATATCAGGGATATGGGCATATATGATGCATCTAAAGATTTTGAAGTGATCTACAGCCGGTCTTCTCCCACTCCAATCCTCTTCAGGTGTCATATTCTAAACAACAAAAGTTGAACTTCTATTCAAAACATGAATACTCCAATTTACTGCTTTTGGCTAGAAAGTCTTTGGAACTCTTCCTCTTGCCAATAAGCTTTTCACCATATTAAGAATGGTTCTATTCTTCCTCTCAGATACACTATTCAGTTGTGGTGTATATGCAGCAGAAGCTCTCTTCGAATGCCATGCTCTGCACAAAAACTTCAAATTCTTTTGAGCAATATTCACCACCACGATCTGTTCGAAGAGTTTTAATGGTCTTTCCTGCTTCATTTTCAACACAAGTTTTGAAACTTTTAAATGTGGAGAAAGCTTCTGATTTTTCCTATAAAAAATAAACCCAAGTTTTTCTGGAAAAATCATCAATGAAGGTAATGAAGTATATTTTACCTCCATTAGAAGATGGGTTTATGGGACCGCAAATGTCTAAATGTACCAGCTGCAAAACATCATTTGCTCTCCATGACTTTTCTTTTGAAAATTAAGAACGATGCTGTTTGCTAACAACACATTTTCGCAGACTTGGGAAGGAACGGTAATTTGAGGAAGACCCGTCACCATGTTTTTATGTTGGAAGGTCTTTAATCTACCAAAACTCAAGTGACCATAGTGAAAATGCCACAACCATGAGGGATCTTTCTTTTCAGCCATCAAACAAGACTGAATGTTTTCAATCTTTAATGGAAACAATCTATTTGAACTTATAGGAACAACTGCAATAGCACCTTTAACAAAATTATAAATTTCACAAGCACCCCTTTGAATGGTGATTACATAACCATTTTCTTGTAATTGGCCAGCACTCAATATGTTACTTTTCAAGTTATGAATATACAACACATTAGAGATCGTTTCCACAAAACCATTATTCGTTCTTATCTTAATATCACATTTTTGCATCACTTTCACAGTAGAATGATCCTAAAAACTCACAGTGAAATGAAAATCTTCATTTAGATGAGAAAAATAAGACTTACTTCCACTCATGTGGTTACTGCAGCCTGTATCCAAATATCAAATATCTGACTCACACTTCTTTTCATCTTGGACAGTCATCAACAACGTTTCTGCTTTCTTTTCTTCAACAAAATTTGAACTCTACATTTTCTTTATTATTAGGCAGCCTAGTATAACATTTAGATGCATAATGACCAAATTTATAACATCTAAAACACTCTATTTTGGATTTGTTAGGATCCCGTCCTCTTACTTTGCCTTGAAATTGGTCATTATTGGCCTTGAAATTCCTGCCAACATCTCTATTTTCTCGATCTCCCTTTCCTCTACCTCTACCTCTACCCCTTCCTCTGAAATTGTTGGAATGAGTATTGGTAGAAGCCTTCAACGCTTGCTCCTCTATTGTTGAACTTCCGTTCATCTTCTATTCATGGACCAATAAAGGCGCTTTGCAATTCATCAAGAGAGAGCGCATCTATGTCTTTCGACTTTTCAATTGAGCAGACAACATAATTAAACTTTCTAGCTTCCAATTCTGCTTTATGGGGATCTGTCAAAGCCATGCCTGCTGGTGGCTCCTGAATTCCAGATTTGACAACCGACCAATACTCCTTTGATCGTAAAAAATTCTCCATCAGCATTCTCCAATGGTTATAGTGACCATCAAAGCGTGGAATTGCTGATTGAACAAAATTGTCGGTGGCCATTGGAAATATTGTTGCTGCAATTTTCTCATTAAAGTATCTCACACCTCTAAACCTTCTTTAAAAAAAAAAAAAAAAAACTCTCTCACACTTCTCTCTCGGCTCTCATACCACTTTAAATTGCTAAAAGGAGGAGAGATGATGCTAAAACTTCATCTTACGTACAGAACAACCAAGTCTTTTACAAAAGACAAAATATATAACGTAAAACACACCATAACTACCCATGTTCTGCATAAAGCACTTGCCCCACTAACACCTAAAAACTAGGATAACCAACACACATGACTCCACTAACTCTAATAATTGAAAAACCAAGTCAGCAACACGTGCAAAAGGAAATAACTATAGGAAAAAGGCTGATAAGAACAAATAAATTTGTCTGAGGCGTGCAAACGTAAGCATTGTCTTTAAAGATAATTCTGTCCATCGGAATGCGAAACTCGATGCGATAGGCTTCTGACAGTTATCCTCCAAAGATACAATAGACCTTCTTCTATATTCCGCACTAAATATTAGAAGGAACATAAACAACGTCTATGTATAACCCAGCAAGAAAAATGAAAGGAAAGATTTCAAAAAGAAATAATATTCTCTGCTTCATTCAGTGTGTATTTTTAAGATTGTCCTGTGAGATTTTATATTCAGATAAAATAGAGCCGTTAAAAGAGCCATTGTAAAATAATAAAGGATTTATTTGAGAAATAAATTAAACGTTACAAAACGATTGGAAAGCCGTTGTATGACCATTAAGAAACCATTATGTGACCGTTAAAAATAATAATGGTCTTCAATGCGGTCATAACTATTATCGAAGTTATTATTGTTAATATTTCAAAATATTATTGAAATATCCAACAATCCCCCACATATTTCAAAAGATTTTGAAAATAAAATTAATATGATGCTAGGTTATTGGAGTGTAATGCATTGGAACTGGTGCTTGTTAGGCTATGAACCGGCCCTAGAAAAAATGAAATATAATTCACGAAATTATTGGTGAAGTTTGAAATTTCTATGAACCAAAAATTTCTTTTGTGAATTATAATTTTCATCAATCACATTGCACTCCCACAAACTTTGTTGTTCAACGCGGTTTTGCGCTAATAGGCCATGCGTGTGCTTGGTTTATTCATAAGTGCTTTAGAGATTTTCGCCAAAAATTCTCATAGGAGCGGCCCCACTCTACACTTATATAGGTGATTCCATCAAGTGTATTCTGCAGTTTAATACACCACCAATAATGGCTATGCAATTTCATTAAGAGTTTAGCTCAACCTTTTTTTTCCTTGCAGTTTTGCACCATTCTCATCTTAAGATGGACAATAATTTTTAATAGTGCATCACTAGAACAAAAAGTGACTTGTTATTACACATATGAACCTAATTCATGGGATCGCCAATCACATAGGTTGGGTTACCATCATTTTTGCTTTTCCTCAATTGGCTTAAGTCCCATTCCCCCCGATGTGTCATAAATTAATTTTCTTCCCACAGGTTTAGTTAGAGGATCGGCCAAATTCACTTCTGACTTTACAAAATCAATGGATATAATTCCATCTTTAAGCAGCTGCTTTATTATATCATGTCTCAATCGGATGTGTCTATTTTTACCATTGAAAGTTTTATTCTTTGTAATGGCTATTGCCGCTTGGCAATCACAGTGCATAGACACAGAAGTTGTCGGTTTCATTCCCAAAGGAATATTCGCTAAGAGATTCCTTAACCACTCATTCTCATTGCCAACCAATTCTAGAGCCACAAACTCTGACTCCATGGTGGATTTAGCAATTATTGTTTGTTTGGCTGACTTCCAAGGTACAGCACCTCTACTAAGGGTAAGCACATATCCACTAGTGGATTTTGTCTCATCTGAATCTGAAATCCAATTAGCATCACTGTATCCTTCTAATACAGCGGGAAATCCACTATATAAAATACCATAATTCATAGTTCCTCTCAAATATTTCATTAATCTGCTCAAAGCAATCCAGTGATCATCATTGGGATTTTGTGTATATCTGCTCAATCTACATACATCATAAGCTATATCAGGTCGAGTATAATTCATCAAATGCATTAAACTCCCAATAATTTGAGCATACTTAGATTGAGCCATACCATGTCCTTTATTTTTCACTAATTGGATATTAGAATCATAAGGAGTATTCACAAGTTTAATATCAAAGTGATCAAATTTTTTAAGTAGCCTCTTCACACAATACGCTTGGGTAAGCATTAGGCCACTATCACTCTTTACGATTCTAACACCTAAAATAATATTAGCTTCCCCCATGTCCTTCATATCGAATTTAGAAGTCAAAAAAATATTTTGTTTCATTCGCTACATCAATACACGTACCAAAAATAAGCATGTCATCAACATATAAGCTAATAATTATAAATTCACCATCAACAGTTTTTGTATATACACATTTATCTACTCCAATAGAGAAAAATCCATCATTAACTAGAGCATCATTAAATTTCTCATACCATTGCTTTGGCGCTTGCTTTAAGCCGTATAAAGATTTAACAGGTTTACAAACTTTATTTTCTTGGCTAGGAAAAATACAGCCCTTAGGTTGCACCATGTAAATTTTCTCTTCCAATTACCATTTAAAAAAGCCGTTTTAACATCCATTTGGTGAATAATAAGTTTATAAGTAGAAGCCAAATCAATTAAAACACGAATTGACGAAATTCTTATAACTGGAGCAAAAGTGTCAAAATAATCAACATTTTGTTTTTGTGTAAAACCTTTTGCAACTAATCTTGCTTTATATTTATCAATAGAACCATTAGGATTATATTTTCCTTTAAAAATCCATTTACAACCGATCGGTTATGCACCGGGTGGTAAATCAACTAATTTCCAAGTTTGATTTTGTAAGATAGAATCAATCTCGATTTTTATAGCTTCTTTTCAAAAATTGCTTTCTGAGGAAGATATTGCTTCAGAATAAGTTAAAGGATCATTATCAATAAGATAAGTATAAAAACCATTCCCAAAAGAAGTTTCTTTCCTTATTCTTTTACTCCTTCTCAATTCATCATTTGAATTTTCGAAAACGTTTTTATGAAGAGGTGCAGGAGAAATATTATCAACACTTAATGGAAAAATATGCACAAAAAATTCTACATTTTTTGTCTCAACTATAGTATAATTATCAAGCACGTCACTTTTTAATACAAGAAATCTATATGCAGCACTATGTTCAGCATAACCAATAAACATGTAGTCGATGATTTAGAGCCTATTTTTCTTTTCTTAGAATTAGGAAGCATAAACTTAGCAAGACACCCCCACACTTTCAAATATTTTAAATCAGGACGATAATCTTTCCAAAATTCACAGGGTGTTTTACCTGTTTTCTTATGAGGTATTCTATTTTGGATGTGACATGCAGATAAAATAGCTTCACCCCATAAATTATTTGGAGCATTAGAACTAACAAGCATAGAATTCATCATCTCTTTCAAAGTCCTATTTTTTCTTTCAGCTATGCCATTAGATTCAGGGGAATAAGGAGACGTAGTTTCATGAATTATTCCTTCCTTTTAACAAAATTTATTAAGCAATACAAATTCTCCACCTCTATCCGATTTAATTCTTTTTATCTTTTTATTCAATTGGTTTTCTACTTCAGCTTTATATAAAAGGAACATATCAAAAGCTTCATCTTTATGCTTAAGCAAATAAATTTTAGTAAATCTAGAATAATCATTAATGAAGGTCACGTAATATTTTTTACCTCCTCTAGTCATAGTTAGTTTTAAATCTCCTAGATCAGTATGAATTAAACTCAACAAATCAGATTCTCTATTTACGAAATACAAGGCTTTTTTGTTAATTTTGTTTCGGCACATATTATACATTTATTAAAACATGGGTATTTAATTCCAGAAATTAAACCTTGTTTTTGCATTTTCTTAATATAAGAAATACTAACATGACCTAATCTACCATGCCATAAATCAACAGATTCAGTCAAGTAAGCGAAAGCAGTAGCATTTTCATTGATAACATTAGAAACGTTAAGAACAAAAAGTCCTTGATTACAATAACCCTTTCCCACAAAGACGTTATTTTTTGTCATTACAATCTTATCAGATTCGAATGACACCTTCACCCCAACCTTTCCCAAAAGCGCTACTTTTGAGACCGGTTTGCCCTTATATTAGGGACATGTAATACATCATTCGGGGCCAAAGTCTTGCCGATGTGAGCTTGAAAAGAACGTTTCCTTTCCCAAGAACTTGAGTTGTTCTTGAATCACCAAGATAAATAACTTCTCCTTCCCCTACTGGCGTGTAGGAGGAAAAGGCATTTTTGTTTGCACAAATATGCTTGGTAGCACCTGAGTCTACCACCCACTCTTTCATATTGGCCAGAATGTTGGCCTGGGAAATAACTGCAACAATTATATCATTAGAGTCATCTACTTTAACTAAATTGACTTTTGGTTTAGCAGGATTGTCATTTCCCATCATTCTCTTTCTGCAGTGCGCTGCATGATGACCTGATTTTCCACAAACAAAGCAAGAGCCTTTCTTTTTGAAGGTGGGGTGAGCAATTTTGGGTTTGTAATCAGGTTTTTTGTTATAATACCTGTTTTGGCGATGTTGAAATTTGCCTTGCACCAAATTTGCCCTAGTAGCAATTTCCTTAGCTTTGGCAGCTTTGATCTCCTTGCGAGTTGTATCCTCAATGATAATATGCACGATCAGATCGGCTAGTGACAATTGTTTGTCTTCATGCTTGAGTTGTTGCTTGAAGTTATTCCAAGACTTAGGCAACTTTTCAATCAGCAAGCCCGCAAGAAATTCTTCTTGTAAATTGATGTTTTCTGCCTTCAAGTCCTCCACTAGCTTGTGATATTCATTGATTTGTGTCTTGATCTCCTTATCATCAGACATTTCCCATCGATAATAATTTCTGATTACAAATTTTTGTCTGCCCACATCTTCAGCAGTGTACTTTGCAGTCATGGAGTCCCATATTTGTTTTGCTTCCTTGTACCGACAGTAGACATCAAACAATTCATTAGAAAGAGTACTAATAATTGTGTGCCTACATACTTTATTAGCATGTATCCATTGATCTCGAAGCTTGTTATCAGTTGGTTCGGCCTCTGTAAGTGCGAAAGCCATGCCCTGCACATCTAGGATAGAGAAAACCCTTTCTTGCCACCTTCTGAAATTGTTGCCGTTGAAAACTTCGATCTTCGATATGTCGGGGAATGGTTTGGCATAGGACATATGTGGTAGTGGTGGTAGTGCAACTGGACTGGTGGAGATTCAGGCATCAGCAGCGGTATCGACTTGATGCTCCATGGGAATTATCCTTAAGATTGTAGGAAAAAGGCTGATAAGAACAAATTTGTCTGAGGCGTGCAAACGTAAGCACTGTCCTTAAGGATAATTCCGCCCCTCGGAGTGCGAAACTCGGTGCGATAGGCTTCTGACGGCTATCCTCCCAAGATACAACAGACCTTCTTCTATATTCCGCACCGAATATTAGAAGGAACAAACAACGTCCTGTATAACCCAGCAAGAAAAAAAGGAAAGGAAAGATTTCAAAAAGAAAGAATATTCTCTATTTCATTCAGTGTGTATTTTTAAGATTGTCTTGTAAGATTTTATATTTAGACAAACTAGAGCCGTTAAAAGAGCCGTTGTAAAATAATGAATGATTTATTTGAGAAATAAATTAAACGTTACAAAACGATTCGAAAGCCGTTGTATGACCGTTAAGAAACCGTTATGTGACCGTTAAAAATAATAATGGTCTTCAATGCAGTCATAACTATTATCGAAGTTATTATTGTTAATAATTCAAAATATTATTGAAATATCCAACAATAACTATTATATCAACATTAGGGACATCCGAGGAACGTCTGCAACACCACTTGCTGAGAAGCTTGTGCGCAACAGAGGAGTGCCTTGCCAGAAACTGGAGCTTGCTGATATTAACTTGAGGTATAATGGGAGGAATGGGGCCGCCACGTCGCAGTGCACGAACTTAAAGCCTACGATCACCAGGAAATCATCCCTACCCCTCTGCGTGGGGTTGCGATGTTGATCGATCTTCATATTCACAGCGCACGTGATCATCGGAATGTTTAAAGAAGTTCGATTGAAAACAGGCACCCCCTTCACTCTCGAGGACATGATGAGAGACCGGTGAAATAGAGCTGCAAATAAAAATAGAACTTTTGCCTTTTTATTTTTATATTTTGTATACTTGGAAAATGCTATGTGCATCTCTTTATGCTTTTGCTAGTTATACAGAAGATGCTTAGTACCACCAAGAAATTGTGAAGACTTCTGGAGAAATCGATAAGATGTTCAATTTCTTGCTACTTTGTGATTTTCTTGCACAGGAGTCATATTTTATTCAGAACTTGAACATGTTCGTGGTAGATAATTTTGTGGCTTTGTGTTTATCCATCGATGAAGAAAACAACTTGAATTTACAAGTATATGGCTAAATGACCAAGAAAAAAAAAATACTTAAATTGAATAAATGGGTTCTCAAAGTAGACTTACTGGGAATTAATGCGTTTGGAAGTTATTTTAATAACCGTTTTCCTGAAGTCCAAATTTATTAGGAATTTAAGAAATGGTTTTAAAAGTTGATGGCTATCTACAGTTTGCCTTTATTTTTTTAAATGGCCAATTTACAGATTATACAACTAAATAGCAGCCGCTTATGTTTCATAAGTGCTCATTTGTTTGCATTAAACAAGATATTTTGAGAAAAAGAATAACAACCGATTAAGTAAAGAGGAAATCTCGATTAGAAAAAGTCAAATGTCAATAGCTGGTTACTCATTATGTATATTTAAGGGATTATTTGATGTGAAAATTGACTGATCAATGAAAATATCTAACAAATTATAAGAGTAAATGATTTCCTCAACGCATAAAAGGAAATGATTAACTGAAATCCATGATAATTTTTTAAGTATTTTTAATTGCTAATTCATTTGTTATCATTATTAACCATATAAAAGTATATAATGAATATCCCATTTTTGAAATTTGACCTTTCTTTTATGGAAACACATTTTCACTTTCTGAATTTTCTTTCTTCTTCTTAAAAAAAAATTCATTAGTTCTATTAATATGCTTCTTAAAGTTTAGGCAACTTCAATTTTTTAATGTTGTAATTCCTATTTGTTTCTTCCAGTATAACATTATAATTAATACGTGCTTCCTTCATGTTTTCCATAGAATTCAAGAGTAAAAGACATATTTCCTCTGAAAGGATGAAAATACATCTATAATGCTTTAAAACTCATGCGTATTTCACACGCTAAGAAATGTACAACGGAAGAATAACGGCCCTAAGAAAATGAAAAAGTTTAAGAGGTTGATATTTCACGTGTGACATTTGATAATTTAGGGTTAATTGCGTATTATGTCAGGTTGCGAAGAGTTTTGTATAATTTTCTAGAGATATCATATCCATCACGTAAAAATTCATCTCTCATACTGGGTAAAAATGAGGGATAATGAGACAAACAATCTTTGAATTTTGGCTTAATGGGCAGTTAGGTGAATGAACTTTTAATTTATTTAATGTGATCCTTGAATTTTAACCCAATGTGCAATATAGTTCATGAACTTTTAATTTGTTCAATGTAATCCTTCAACTTTTGATATGTGTTCAATATAATCCCCGAACTATATACAAAATTTCAGCATAGTCATTGGTCTTAAATTAATGGAAAAAAGATTATGTTGAACATTTTCATATAGTTCAAGGACTATGTTGAATATGTACGAAAAGTTCATGGACTATATTAAACAAATTAAAAGTTTAGGGGCCACATTGCATATTAGCTAAAGTTAAGGGATCACATCGAATAAATTAAGAGTTCAATGAACAAATTGCACATTGAGTAAAAGTTCAAGAATTGTTCGTGTCATTTTTCTAGAAAACAAGGTTGATCTTTAATTAATATCAGTGGATAAAATTTCTCATTTTTGTAGAATCATTTCTTAATATAACCTTGTCATCAAGTGCGAATCCCCCATAGCAATGTATAACAATATATTTTTAGTTACATGACTAAAGCTTATAATTAAATAGATGCATATCTACTAGAATTATTTTGCTAATTATAATTATAGTTGACATATGGAGTAAAATATGTTAATTGAACAGAGTTTTAATAAATTGTTTAAAATATGTTTGTATGTATTATTTAATTTTGACGATATGCTTGTTAATTGTGAACGACTTTGTGATAGATCTCTCTCGAGAAAGGAACTTGTGAATCTTAAACGTCCGTTAACCCCAGTGGCCACCCTTCCAACATGGAAGGGGGCAGTGGGGGCTTTGAATCCCTACCTTCTCAAGGGGGGTTGAGATGTGGATGATTTAGTTTCAAGTGTGGGTTTCGACTCCCACCCCTACAAGGAGGTGGGGTAAAAGTCTAAGAGTAGAGTAGGACCGACAAAAAAATTAATAATCTTAAACATCTATAATGGACGATCATGCAAGCATTTTCGCTTTAGAAATAGAAAAATTGTTCCAAAAGTCCTACTCCTATTACACTTTTGCCTATTAAGTCTTAAATATTTTTTATTTTAGTAATTAAATGCCAAACATTTTGAAATTTTGCTAATTTAGTTCATTCGATCAATTTTTATCGGAAACCACTAATGTGGTAGCTCAGTCAGCGTAGGTCATCTTACATGGTATGATCGGTACTTTATGTGGATAAATTATAAAAAAATTTAAAATATACTATGAATTTAATATTATTTGTTCTTTTCTTTCTTTTTCTTTGGTTTAAAGGGCCGGCAACCCTTACTAACCCTTGGACAAGGGCCATGAAGCCGTCGCTGGCTGGGGATGAGGGTGACCAAGCCTACATCGGTCAAGGGAGGGCTGGTGGGCCCTTGTTGTGACTGAGGGTTTGGGCGAGGGATTGTGATGCCTTCCCTAACATTAGCAAGGGCTAGTGAGCCCTTGACAGATTTGGCGAAGCGAGGGCATGGTGGCCCTCACCGGCAATGTGAGGGTGGGTGAGGGCGGCAATGCCCTTGTTGACCTTAGTGGATGTCTATGAACTTGTGCTTGTTTTTGGCGAGGGCTTTGTGGCCCTAGCCTAGAGGCTGCTAGGGGTTGTCGACCCTCGATTAGTAGTTGACGTAGGTCATTGAGACACAACTAGTGGCCAGTAGCCTTGTTGATCTTTTAAACCAAAAAAGAATAAAAAGAAAAGAAACATATCAAAAATTAATAAAAATGTCAACGTTGGCTACCCATGTACGACATGCGACTTCTATGTCAACGATTTTTAGTCAAAATTAGCTAGATTGGCTTAATTGGCAAATTGTGAAAATATTTAGTATTCGACTAACAAAATTGAAAAGTTTAGACTTAAATTGGCAAATGTGCAATAATTTTAAGACTTTTTGGATAATTTTCCTTTTAGAAACTACTCGTTTTTCTATTTCTAATTTTTCAGTTATGGAGAATGAAAGTAGTTTTCCTTTTTTTATTTTAACTTAAAGACAGATTTGGGTTTATGGACAAATTGGGTTTTCCTTATCATTTATCATTTAAAAATAACAATGAAAATGAGAGGCGTGCATATCAAGCTATTTCGGTATTTCCTTGCTTGGTCACCTAATAAATGCCGTCCAGAAGGCCTTCTTCAACAAGAGAGTCGTCGGTTCATATCCAGTAGCAGGCAAACCCAGAATCAGAATGCGTCTCGGAGGGTGTTGGTTCGATCGGTACTCGAAGCCTTCAATGAATCGATAGAAGCAAAATGATGGATTGAATTTTAAGGATGAGATATGCTCGGAGTTTGATAGTAAGTGAAGCATTTTTGTAGTAACTTTTAAAAGCTAGCTTACAACAACACCGGACGGCAATAACAGGAAGATGGATCGATTCTCCGCAACCAGGACCCCCGGTTTCGAGATCTGGCATGATAGAGAAAATCCAGGGACCCAAAATATGGAAGTTGACAATCAGCAGGCAACGGTCGGAAAGCTAACAATAGCAGACGGGGCAGAGCCAGGAACCAGGAGGGGAAACGTGGAGACTTTCTCACGTGCGCTCAATTTGATGGGAGAACGGTAATAATTCGAACAATATCGAATCAACGCAGTGGAATAAAATAATCTCCCCTCTTGTGTAAACCTAATAGGAATTGATATAGTAGAGTAAAATAAATACCAAGCACGCGAACACAAGACGATTTTTACGTGGAAAACCTCCTCAATGTGAGGAGATAAAAAACCACGAGACCGGAGTCCACCTGAAAATCTTCACTATCAATAAAATTGTTCTTCTCTAGCAAATACTAGAGGTACATAGCAGCAAATACCTCAAGAACATAATTCTTGGCAATACACATGAACTTCACAAGAGATCAAGGATAAATCGACCAAAAACGCAGGTTTTGATCAATCCACGAAAACCTGATGTAGGGAGCTTCAAACGAAAATCAAACCGTTCAGATTCGATAAAATTGCGCCACGAACATGCTGACAAAATTTCAGCTCAATCGGACCACGAATCGACCTCCGACGCCAGCTTGATGTAAATTAGATATTGCCCCAAACCCCAGATTTTCTGATTTCTCTTTTTCTCTTGTTACTATTTCCTTTTCTGCTGCTACCTCCTTTTATATAGATAGTGAGAAATCCTATTTCCTCATATAACTTATTATATGGGCTCAAGCCCTTTTTAGGCTTGCAACTCATTGGGCTTCCTCCACATAGGAGTGAACCTAGCTAACAAATCTCCCCCTCACGACAATGTGGAGGGATTCACCATCCCTGCTATTAAACGGCAATGTTCAAGCTTCTCTCTTGGTAGAGTCTTCGTCATCATATCGGAGCCATTATGATCCGTATGAATTTTCTCGAGTTCCAACAACTTTTCATCTAGAACATCCCTTATCCAATGATATCTAACATCAATATGTTTCGATCTAGAATGAAAAGATGAATTCTTACCAAGATGAATTGCGCTTTGATTATCACAAAATAGCACATACCTCTTTTGCTTGAACCCAAGTTCTTCTAAGAACTTCTTCATCCATAGCATCTCTTTACTAGCTTCAGTCACGCAATAAATTCAGCTTCGGTTGTAGAAAGTGCAACACACTTCGCAATCTTGACTTCCATGACACAGCTCCACCCGCAAAAGAAATCAAATAACCAGAAGTAGATTTACGAGTATCAATATCTCCTGCCAAGTCGAAATCTGTGTATCCAACTAACTCAAGTTTCCCGGTCCCAAAACTGAGTTTCAAATTTGAAGTTCCCCGAAGATACCTCATAATCCACTTCACTGCATTCCAGTGCTCTCTGCTTGGATTTGACAAATAGCGACTAACAACGCCAACTGCATGCGCCAAGTCTGGGCGTGTACATACCATCGCATACATTAAGCTTCCTACAGCTGAAGCATATGGAACACTTTCCATATCTTTCTTTTCTTTATCGCTTGTAGGACTTTGCATCATATTTAACTTAAAGTGGGCAGCAAGAGAGAGTACTAACCACTTTAGCCTTGTCCATGTAAAATTTCTGAAGAATCTTCTCGATATATTTCTCTTGCGATAAAAATAACTTCTTAGCATCTCTATCTCGGGTAATTCTAATGCCAAGAATCTGCTTTGCCGAGCCCAAGTCTTTCATGGCAAAAGACTTGCTCAACTGTTTCTTCAATAACTCAATTCTTGAAGCATTCCTACCAACAATCAGCATATCATCAACATAAAGCAAGAGAATAATAAAGTCACCATCAGAAAATTTTTGGACAAACACACAATTATCCGAGGAAGTCTTCTTATAGCCCTGTTCTATCATAACTGACGCAAATTTCTTATACCACTGTCTCGGTGCTTGTTTTAGGCCATAGAGACTTTTCTTCAATTTGCACACATAATCCTCTTTCCCTTTCACTTTGAAACCCTCGGGTTGTTCCATGTATATCTCTTCCTCCAAGTCACCATGTAGGAAGGCTGTTTTAACATCCATTTGCTCAATTTCTAAATCTAGGCTAGCTGCCAAGCCTAGTACCACACGGATAGAAGACATTTTCACTACCGGAGAAAATATATCATCAAAATCAATACCCTTTTTCTGACCGAATCCCTTAACAACCAATCTAGCTTTGTACCGTGGTTGTAAAGTATGTTCATCTTGCTTCAACCTATATAGCCACTTGTTCTTCAAAGCTCTTTTACCTTTAGGTAACTTCACCAATTCAAAAGTATGATTATCATAAAGTGACTGCATCTCATCTTGCATAGCATCGAACCAATTATTTTTGTACTCATCTTCTATTGCTTCGCATAACACTGGGTTCACCCGCATCGCCAATAATACATACTCATCTTCGAATACCTGTGGAAGGTCGTCGGTCTCTAATGGATCTCCGGACCGGAACATCCAAAGTGGAACATCTAATTGAGCCTCGGTTCAGGAATAGTATTATCTATCTCAACATGTTCAGAACATGTGCATTATTTGGAACATTGACTTCCCGCTGCTTTTCATCAACTTTGTGTAGGGATATTTGTAAGAGGAACTGGATCTAAATCAACCAGATTATCACTAACTCCGTGGTGCTGAAATCATCTTTGATTTCTCAATATCCTCTATTGTTTGATCTTCCATAAACACAACGTCTCTCGCTTCTTACAATTTTCTTTTCAAATGGATCATAAAATTTGTAGCCAAGCATATCCTGTCCATAACCAATAAATATGCACTTCGTGTTTTCACATCAAGTTTAGACCTCTCATCTTTGGAACATGCACAAATGCTTTGCACCCAAATACACGCAAATAATCATAAGAAACTTCTTTGCCTGTCCAAACTCTATTAGGAACATCAAACTCTAAAGGAACGCATGGAGTAAGATTTAATATATGCACAACTGTACTTAAAGCCTCACCCCAAAAGGATCCAGGTAGTTTTGACTGTGAAAGTAAGCATCTTACTCTTTCAACTAATGTTCTATTCATTCTCTCAGCTAAGCCATTTAACTGAGGCGTCTTGGGAGGTGTCTTTTGATGTCGAATACCTTGTTGTCTGCAAAGTATTCATCAAAAGGTCCAATATACTCTCCCCGTTATCGGTTACCGATACATTTCAATTTCTTTCCAGTCGTCTCTCAACCGAAGCCCGAAATTGCTTAAAAGCATCTAACACTTGATTTTTAGTTTTCAAGGTATAAATCCAAATTTTCCTTGAAAAATCATCTATAAAAGTAACAAAATAAAGAGAGCCACCAAGTGATTTTGTTTTCATAGGATCGCAAACATCAGAATGCACTAAATCCAATATACCCGACTTTCTTGAAGGAGGGGTGCTTTTAAATGCAACTCGTTCTCGTTTTCCCGCTAAACAATGAGCACACTTCTTTAGCGCTGAACTTTTCAATCCTGAAAGGAGCTTCTTCTTGGCCAATATTGACAAACCCTTCTCACTGATGTGACTGAGCCTCTTATGCCATAACTCAGCTGCATCTTCGCTATCTACTGCATTAATTTTGTCTGTAGACAACTTTGCCTGCATAATGTATAACGAAGAATATTTTTCACCTCTAGCCACAACAAGAGAACCTTTGGTAAGTTTCCATTGACCATTACTGAAGGTGCTGCAATACCCCTCATCATCCAACTTGCCTGTAGAAATCAAATTCAAGTGGATATCGGTATATATGTTTAACATTATTCAATACTAACCTTGTGCCATTGCTGGTTTCTAGGCACACATCACCGATGCCTACAAAATTGAGCTAGTCCATTGTTTCCCATCTTCACGAGATCCGAAGTCACCCGACCAGTATGATGTAAAGAAATCTCTACGAGACGTAGCATGAACGGATGCACCACTATCAATTACCCAACCGGTCTCATGAGAAACAAAATTCATCACATCACCATCAAAAATAGTGAGAAAGTCTTCTTTAAGTGCAGCAACACGATTGTCATCACTATCATCATCACTTTTCTTCTCTTTACCTTTCTCCTTTTGTTTGTCCCTTTTAACCGGCGACAAAACCTCTGAATATGTCCCTTCGATGGCAATAATGGCACTCAACATTAGCAAATTTATTATACTTACCTCTCGCTTTTGTCTCGACTTTTATCTCTATTTCTCGGACCTCGAGACTCACTTCTCCCCCTTTTCTCAACAACCAAGGCATCGAATGTGAAGAGGATGATCCCCTGTGTCTTCCTTCTCATCTCTTCATTCAAAATACTACTCTTGGCTAAATCCATGGTAATCGTACCATCCAGGGCGAGTTAGACAAAGATGTTCAAACGTCTCCCATGAGTCCGGCAAAGTACCAAGCAACCATAATGCTTGTATCTCATCATCAAACTTGATTCTCATCGCAGCCAACTGATTTATAATTCCTTGAAAAGAATTTAAATGATCGATCAAACGAGTACCATCATGATATCTCGAGCCATCATCTTTTATCAAAAATAACTTATTATTCCCGTCTTTCGAGCATATAACTGTTCGAGCTTATCCCATAAACTGCGTGCATGTGTTTCCTCAATAATATGGTTCAAAACATTATCATCTACCCACCGCCCGATATAACCACACACTTGACGATGAAATATAGACCATTCAACATCGCTTTATTCTCTAGTTTCTCCTCAAGAAATACAGGCAAATAAAAATCTTTCACATATAAAAGATCTTCCATCTTCCCTTTCCGGATATGATAATTTGAACCATTCAAAGTGTAACCATTCTACTCATATTCGTTTCCATTGTTTAACACAAGTCAGAAAAATCAAGCAATAACCTGATGCTCTGATACCACTCTGATGGGAGAACGGTAATAATTCGAACAATATCGAATCAACGCAGTGGAATAAAATAATCTCCCCTCTTGTGTAAACCTAATAGGAATTGATATAGTAGAGTAAAATAAATACCAAGCACGCGAACACAAGACGATTTTTACGTGGAAAACCTCCTCAATGTGAGGAGATAAAAACCACGAGACCGGAGTCCACCCGAAAATCTTCACTATCAATAAAATTGTTCTTCTCTAGCAAATACTAGAGGTACATAGCAGCAAACACCTCAAGAACATAATTCTTGGCAATACACATGAACTTCACAAGAGATCAAGGATAAATCTGACCAAAAACGCAGGTTTTGATCAATCCACGAAAAACCTGATGTAGAGAGCTTCAAACGAAAATCAAACCGTTCAGATTCGATAAAATTGCGCCACGAACATGCTGACAAAATTTAAACTCAATCGGACCATGAATCGACCTCCGACGCCAGCTTGATGTAAATTAGATATTGCCCCAAACCCCAGATTTTCTGATTTCTTTTTTAGCTTCTTATTTTTCCTTTTCTCGCCGCTACCTCCTTTTATATGATAAATGAGAAATCCTATTTCCTCATATAACTTATTATATGGGCTCAAGCCCTTTTTAGGCTTGCAACTCATTGGGCTTCCTCCACATAGGAGTGAACCTAGCTAACACAATTCCCGACGGATTTACCTTAAAATTGGCTAAAAGCTGTTAATGGCGTTATAAGGTTCCCCCCACGGATGCAGTATAAATGGCTCCAGCGCCAAGGGGAAAGATCAACCCAACAGCGTCCTCTTTCTTTCTTCTTGGAAGGTCCAGCAAGCGCCCGGGAGAAAGAGAGAGACCAGGAATCCTAGTAGCAGAAGGGAAACGATGGCAATGAAATCGTACGTTGGTGCACTGCTGCTGCTGTTGTCTTTTTCTTCTTCCATCAACGCCCAGGTCTTTAACGTCGCGACTTACGGTGCAAAGGGCGATGGCAGTTCAGACATTAGCCAGGTGCGTGTATTCTTTACTGAATAGCTTTACGGCATTCTTTCCTAAATCTCTGCGGCTAACGAGGGTTTCGCCACAAATTTTTTCGAAGGCCTTGCTGAGTGCATGGAAAGAGGCGTGCGCATCCACCACTCCTGCTAAAGTGCTGATCCCGGGGGGAACGTTTGCGCTGACGGAGGTTGCCCTGGACGGCCCCTGCAAGGCCCCCGTGGAGTTCGAGCTCCAAGGCACATTGAAGGCCCCGGCGGACCCGAGCCTCTTCAAGACCGACGGTTGGGTCGTGTTCCAACACATTGACGGCCTCACCATGTCGGGCGGGGGGACCTTTGACGGCCAGGGCAAGACAGCCTGGGGGCAGAACGACTGCGACAAGAACACGGACTGCAGTACTCTCCCTGCGTAAGCACCCGTCGGTATTATTCGTTTCTATGTCGATTTCGAACCGCACGGTCATTAGAATAACGGATACGCTGATGGGGGTATATCCAAACTAATACAACGCGATTAACCGAGTTTTGAGCACCAGGGGGAATTGCTAACACCCATTGAATTTCGACAGAATTTGAGGTTCAACTTCGTCACCAATGCCTTAATCCATGACGTAACGACGCTCGACAGCAAGAATTTCCAGGTAAACGTCTTGGGCGCCAAGAACATGACGTTCCAGAATTTCCACGTGAATGCGCCGGCCGACAGCATCAACACGGACGGGATCCACATTGGACGGTCGGACGGGGTCAGCATCCTCGACAGCGACATCAAGACAGGGGACGACTGCGTCTCCCTTGGTGACGGGAGCCGGCAGATCACTGTCAAGGGGGTGACCTGCGGTCCGGGCCACGGCATCAGCGTCGGCAGCCTCGGGAAGTATGAAAACGAAGAGCCCGTGGAGGGTGTCTTCGTCACGAACTGCACCATCATTGGTGCGGATAACGGTGTGAGGATCAAGACTTGGCCTGCGTCGAAACCCGGCACGGCTTCTGACATGCATTTCGAGGATATCCAGATGGACAATGTCCTCAACCCTGTGATCCTGGACCAGGGATACTGCCCATTTGACCAGTGCAAAGCAGGGGTAAACACATGAACATGAGAATGAGCATAGGTCATGCACATTAGAAACGAAATGCATATTGACCCGTCCGCTAAACGAAATCAATTTAATTTCGAACGAACTCGAACGCTGGTTTTGCTCACAATTCTAAAGTCGGTTAGGAAACAAAAACGAATCGCACAATCGTTAAACCAATTACATGTCGGCCCTAATCTGTATGTCATTCGATTTGTTCAGGTTCCTTCCCTTATCAAGATAAGCAAAGTCAGCTTCAAGAAAATCAGGGGAACCTCAGCATCCCAGGTCGCGGTGAAGGTCTTGTGCAGCCAAAGCGTGCCGTGCGAAGAGGTCGAGATTGCGGACATCGACCTCGTGTATAATGGCCCCGAAGGCCCCGCCACATCAGAGTGTGCCAACGTCAAGCCTGTGCTCTCTGGCAACATAAACCCTGCGGCTTGTGCCAAGGTCGTGAGCTAAAGAGTTCGCTTTTTCTCAGAGAAGATGAATCAACGCCGAACGTTTCTTTATAAAGGATTTCTTGAGCGAAACCGTTTGGTTTTTGTACTCTTTTTGTATTCCCCATGTAATAGACATTATAAATGATAGGAAGATGTCTGATTGCACGGGATTCTTATACCACGTGGGATTCCGTTTGAAGAAAATCCTCACTTCGTACACCTCACTTAGTTTTTAATATATATTTGGTTTGCGAAAAAAAATAAGATTAGCCTCAATAAATTCTTACCTACTCCGGACTTAAGTTTCACCATACAAATTATGAAGTTTAAATTTCACATTACGTACGATACACAAATTATTAAGTTTAAATTTCACATTACATACATCAAAAGGGTCAAATAGTCTCATGTACTCGATCGGTTCATTATCGTAAAATCACGACACATCTAGCGAATAGTGCAAGTCACCCCGCTCGTGTATACTTGGACGATAATCAATCGACTTGATCTGAGGACGCATCGTAATTAAGCCCATTTTTCTTGTAATTGCAATTTTGGGTCATCAATCGTGTCCGTTTACTAAATTGATAAACAATGAATCCGTCACGTTAATTAGCGCAGTAGGCCTAGGAGCATTGATGAAATAGTTTTGCTGTTCTTGATTTTGGGTGCAAATCTTTGGTTTAACGTCCAAATTTTAATTCGCCACACATTCCCACAAAGGTCAAGATCTCAGATGTGAGCTTTAGGGACATCTGAGGAACGTCTGCAACACCACTTGCTGAGAAGCTTGGTTGCGGAAGAGGAGTGCCTTGCCAGAAACTGGAGCTTGCTGATATTAACTTGAGGTATAATGGAAGGAACGGGGCCGCCACGTCGCAGTGCGCGAACGTAAAGCCTACAATCACCGGGAAATCATCCCTGCCCCTCTGCGCGGGGTTGCGAAGTTGATCGATCTTCATATTCACCGCGCATGTGATCGTCGGAATGTTTAAAGAAGTTGGATTGATAACAGGCACCACCTTCACGCTCCAGGACATGATGAGAGACTGGTGAAATAGAGCTGCAAATAAAAGTAGAACTTTTGCCTTTTTATTTTTATATTTTGTATACTTAGAAAAAGCTATGTACATCTCTTTATGCTTTTGCTAGTTATACAGAAGATGCTTAGTACCACCAAGAAATCGTGAAGAGACTTCTGGAGAAATCAATAAGATGTTCAATTTCTTGCTACTTTGTAATCTTCTTGCACATAAGTCATATTTTATTCAGAACATGAATATGTTCTTGATAGATAATTTTCTGGCTCTGTGTTTATCCATCGATGAAGAAAATAACTTGAATTAACAAGTATATAAGTAAATGACCACCAAAAAAAAAAAAATACTTGAATTGAATAAATGGGTTCTCAAAGTAGACTTATCGCGAATTAATTTGGAAGTTATTTTAATAATTGTTTTCCTGAAGTCCAAATTTATTAGGAATTTAAGAAATGGTTTTAAAAGTTGATGGCTATCTACAATTTGCCTTTATTTTTTTAAATGGCCAATCTACAGATTATACAACTAAATAGCAGTCGCTTATGTTTCATAAGTGTGACATCCCGATTTTCCAATTTTATTTTCAATAAATTGAGACGGGCATTTCGTTGGCACGCATATAGTTTTTTTCCTTGAGTCGGCCACTCATGTGAAAGCTAGTCTATCGGGTGAAGTCGTTAAGAAATTATAATGCATCAGACTTGAGAATTTGGCCAGGAAGCGACTTTTTGACCGAGCTAATCTGCAAGGGTCATTACGGCACAAATAAAAATCGATTAGAGATTGGAGATAGGTCGACTTGATAGAGGCGTGTGATCGAGTGTGGGTGATTCCACCGGATCGCACAATCCTTGTCGATCGACACTGGACCGATTTTTCTATCGATTGGGTACCCTGTGTTCGTATTTGAAACCTTGAGATTATGCCGACAATCGAAAGTCGCCAATGTTTCAAAGATGTACATTGTGGCTTGAGATGATCAACCACATGTCAAATGCATGAAAATTTCTAAAGGCTACCCGGTAGGTTGGGTCGCGCTAGTATCGTGCCAAAGTGAAATTAACTGTGGAATTGAGATCGAATTCAGAAATTGGAAGTCTGGGTGTGTCACAAATCATTTTAAGAATATTAACTCATCTTCGGAAGATTTTTCGTGCAAGTCGAGTTTTTCAGCAAAATAATCAGAGAATGGCTAATTTGGCTCGAGAAATTAGTAGGCCCGCCTTTGGTCGCGCTTTTGGGACTTAAGTTGGTTCTATGGACAAGTGAAGATGTGAATTGATGTTTGGTGACATTGGATTAATTTTATGGACTTCGATTGAAATCAATTGGGAGAGAATTGATTGGAATTGAATGAATTGAGGTACAAAGTTTCATGCCCCGACGGAAAAATAAAATGGACCCATTGAAGATTGTTGTGGGGGGAGGATTTGAAGTTAGTGGAGCATGACATGGGATGAGGTCATGGTGGGCCATTTGTTGGATTAAAGAAAAGGAAAAAAAGAAAAGAAAAAGGGCCCCCTCCTTCTCTCTCCTTCTCTCTCCTTCCTCTCTCCCTTCGGTTGGTTTCTCCTCCATCTTCTTTGTGCGAAAAGACCAGAAAATTTCAGAGAAGAAGGAGTTGCAGCCATGGTCGTCCGCTCCCGCTCGCACGCCGTCGCCGCCGCCGCCGCCGCCATGTGTCCGCCCCGCGCCGCCTGTGCGCTGCTCGCCGGCCCGCCGTCGCGCCGTCTCCGCCTCCCACTTGCCTGCCCTTGTGTCGCAGCTGCTGCATCAGCCCGTGCCGGAGCCGTTCGGCCACCTCCGGCCACCGTTCGGGTCCCGCCTTGGTCCGGTTCGACCCCTCAACCTTCCCCGGTCCTTCTCCATCTCATCCAAGCTCCTAATCTACCCTTTCTCGGCCTCAAATCGCAGCGGACAGCAGCTGGAAAAATGGGTATGGCAGCCCGGTTTTGGCCCGTTTTGGCCGGCTTCCCGACCCCGGATGCTTGGCCCGCTTTGAAGAAAGTTGTTCCCCTCGGCGTCCCCGTCGTTTTGGTCCGCTCGGCTCGTCATTTGAGTGAGTTTAGCTCACTAAACCTTGATTAGAGGGTTAATGATGCTTTAGGTGTGTTTAGTTTATATTAAGTGTTATTAGGTGGTTAGTTTAATTTATTTAAGTGTAGATTATATTAATGTGCTTGATTAACTTAAAGTGTGATTAAATTAAGGTTAAGTGAATGTTTACATTAATATAAACCTTGATGTGACATAAATGAATTTACTTTTGATTTATTTAAATATTTCGAAATTATTTAATAATTTAATAATATATTATTATTCGAAATTATTAAAATATTATTATTTAATTATTTTCGGAATAAATTTAATTATTTATTAAATTCCGAAAATTTTGTCGGAATCCCTAAATTCTCGAATTTCGTGCGCTGGTCGCTTGCGTAGTCAGATTTTGAAATTGATGATTGGATATTATAAATTGAGCGTGGATTGTGAAAATATGGATGTTATTATTTAATTAATTTTCGGAATAAATTTAATTATTTAATAATCCGAAAAATTATTTTGGGACCCTAAATTCCCTGAATTTCGTGCTGATCGCTGCTAGGTATTTGGAATTTGAATTTGATGATTGATTGTGGCAAATTGGATGTTGATTGTGATAAATAGGGATTTTATTCATAAAAACCCAAGTGTCAGGTTTTGATGCAAAAATTGGATTTTAATGATTATATTAAATAGTGGGGTTTGAAAAAGTGAGATATTGGCTTTTTGATTCGAAATTAGCGTGTCCCTACACACGTGAATAATTTCTGGAATATTTTTAATATGAAGAAAATTGGCCGGGATCACTATTTTAAGTGGAAGCATTGATTGAAATATAAAGTGTCCTGGGGCCGAGTATGCTTTGGCTGTGTGATAACTAAGAGGAATCGTCCTAGGCTGTTGAGCCGGACTTGCCCCTATATGGGATGCCCACGTGGTAGATGCGGGTCGCAGTTGATTCTGGGCCCATGCTCCTTCGGGAACGCCGTCGACATACTGACGAAGCCGCGCTCCATGGGGGGAGGCGATGCCTGGCTATATGCCAGTAGATAGCCGAACTGCGATTAGGCTATGCCCTTGTGTGGCAGTGAATAACAATTGGAATGCATGTTGAGTGTTGTTGATGTGTCGGATTATGGGACGGAATTATGTGGCATGGAATGGGACGTGTCATAATGATTTAGTCTTATAATCAGGACCCCCGCGATTGTTGGTTATATGAAAGTGAATGCGTTCCGGTTGTTTAAGTTCTTATTACTGCATATGATTGAATGATATGAACTGTGCTAACCTGCAGAAAGGAACCGAGGTGAGGTAAGTCCTCTATGTTGTGTGGCTAGGCCACCCTTGGGCGTATTTTCTTTCTAATAAGGGTTTAGGGGGTTGAACTTGCTGAGACAACGTCTCATCCCGGTTGTGGGATTAAAATCTCAGGTCCCTAGATGGCAGTCGTGGAGGACCCGAAGCCCTAAGTCTGGAAAGGTGGAGACTGAAGTATCGGTGAACGTGTCCTGCTAGTTGGTTTTAGGATAGTTCCCCTTTTGTCGAGTTGGTCTATTTTGTAGACAGTCCAGAGTTGTATTTAAACCTATGTGGTTGTAAATGAGTGTTTGGTGTTGCGATTGATTGCCTGCTTTTCTATCCAAAGTTAAATGTAGTCAGGGGATTTGTTTCGCTTCCGCATGCGTAATAAAATGGATGGGTTGGCGACGTATCCTGGGATGTCGCATATTTGATCGACCGCAGTGGGATGTGCGCGCGCTCGGGGTTCGGGGCGTGACAATAAGTGCTCATTTGTTTGCATCAAACAAGATATTTTGAGTAAAAAGAATAACCACCGATTAAGTAAAGAGGAAGTCTCGATTAGAAAAAAGTCAAGTGTCAATAGCTGGTTACTCATTATGTATATTTAAGGGATTATTTGATGTGAAAATTGACTGATCAATGAAAATATCTAACAAATTATAAGAGTAAATGATTTCCTCAACGCATAAAAGGAAATGATTAACTGAAATCCATGATAATTTTTAAGTATTTTTAATTGCTAATTCATTTGTTATCATTATTAACCATATAAAAGTATATAATGAATATCCCATTTTTGAAATTCGACCTTTCTTTCACGGAAACATATTTTCACTTTCTGAATTTTCTTTCTTCTTCTTAAAAAAAATTCATTAGTTCTATTAATATGTTTCTTAAAGTTTAGACAACTTCAATTTTTTTAATATTGTAATTCCTATTTGTTTCTTCCAGTATAACATTATAACTAATATGTGCTTCCTTCATGTTTTCCATAGAGGTCAAGAGTAAAAGAGATATTTCTGCTGAAAGGATGAAAATACATCTATAATGCTTTAAAACTCATGCGTATTTCACACGCTAAGAAATGTACAACGGAAGAATAACGGCCCTAAGAAAATGAAAAAGTTAAGAGGTTGATATTTCACGTGCGACATTTGATAATTTAGGGTTAATTGTGTATTATGTTAGGTTGCGAAGAGTTTTGTATAATTTTCTAGACATATCATATCCATCACGTAAAAGGTCATCTCTCATACTGGGTAAAAATGAGGGATAATGAGACAAACAATCTTTGAATTTTGGCTTAATGGGCAATTAGGTCAATGAACTTTTAATTTATTTAATGTGATCCTTGAACTTTAACCCAATGTGCAATATAGTTCTTGAACTTTTAATTTGTTCAATGTAATCTTTGAACTTTTGATATGTGTTCAATATAATCCCCGAACTATATAAAAAAGTTCAACATAGTCATCGGTCTTAAATTAATGGAAAAAAGATTATATTGAACATTTTCATATAGTTCCAGGATTATGTTGAATATGTACCAAAAGTTCATGGACTATATTAAACAAATTAAAAGTTTAGGAGCCACATTGCATATTGGCTAAAGTTAAGGGATCACATCGAATAAATTAAGAGTTCAATGAACAAATTGCACTTTGAGTGAAAGTTCAAGAATTGTTCATGTCATTTTTCTAGAAAACAAGGTTGATCTTTAACTAATATCAGTGGATAAAATTTCTCATTTTTGTAGAATCATTTCTTATTATAACCTTGTCATCAAGTGCTAATCCCCCATAGCGATGTATAACAATAGATTTTTAGTTACATGACTAAAGCTTATAATTAAATAGATGCATATCTACTGGAATTATTTTGCTAATTATAATTATAGTTGACATATGGCGTAAAATATGTTAATTGAACAGAGTTTTAATAAATTGTTTAAAATATGTTTGTATGTATTATTTAATTTTGACGATATGCTTGTTAATTGTGAACGACTTTGTGATAGATCTCTCTGCGAAAGGAACTTGTGGATCTTAAACGTCCGTTAACCCCAGTGACCACCCTTCCAACATGGAAGGGGGAAGTGGGGGGTTTGAATCCACGTCTTCTCAGGAGGGGTTGGGGTGGGGATGATTTAGTTTCAAGTGTGCATTTCGACTCTTATCCGTACAAGGAGGTGGGGTAAAAGTCTGAGAGTGAGAATTATAGTAAGAGCAGAGTAGGACCGACAAAAAAATAAATAATCTTAAACATCTGTAATGGACGATCATGAAAGCATTTTCGCTTTAGAAATAGAAAAATTGTCCAAAAAGTCCTACTCCTATTACACTTTTGCTTATTAAGTCTTAAATCTTTCCATTTGAGTAATTAAATGCCAAACGTTTTGAAATTTTGCTAATTTAGTTCATTCGATCAATTTTTATCGGAAACCACTAATGTGGTAGCTCAGTCAGCGTAGGTCATCTTACATGGTATGACCGGTACTTTATGTGGATAAATTATAAAAAAATTTAAAATATATTATGAATTTAATATTATTTGTTCTTTTCTTTCTTTTTCTTTGGTTTAATGGGCTGGCAACCGTGCTAATCCTTGGGCAAGGGCCATGAAGCCGTCGCCGGCTGGGGATGAGGGTGACCAAGCCTACACCGGTCAGGGGAGGGCTGGTGGGCCCTTGTTGTGACTGAGGGTTTGGGTGAGGGATTGTGATGCCTTCCCTAGCCTTAGCAAGGGCTAGTGAGCCCTCGACAGATTTGGCGAAGCGAGGGCATGGTGGCCCTCACCGGCAATGTGAGGGTGGGTGAGGGCTGCGATGCCCTTGTTGACCTTAGCGGATGTCCATGAACTTGTGCTTGTTTTTGGCGAGGGCTTTGTGGCCCTAGCCTAGAGGCTGCTAGGGGTTGTCAACCCTCGGTCAGTAGTTGACGTAGGTCATTGAGACACAACTAGTGGCCAGTAGCCTTGTCAATCTTTTAAACCAAAAAAGAATAAAAAGAAAAAGAAAGAAAAGAAAAGAAACATATCAAAAATTAATAAAAATGTCAACGTTGGCTAGCCATGTACAACATGTGACTTCCATGTCAACGATTTTTAGTCAAAATTAGCTAGATTGGCTTAATTGGCAAATTGTGAAAATATTTAGTATTCGACTAACAAAATTGAAAAGTTTAGACTTAAATTGGCAAATGTGCAATAATTTTAAGACTTTTTGGATAATTTTCCTTTTAGAAACTACTCGTTTTTCTATTTCTAATTTTTCAGTTATGGAGAATGAAAGTAGTTTTCCTTTTTTTATTTTTTCCTTTTTTTATTTTAACTTAAAGACAGATTTGGGTTTATGGACAAATTGGGTTTTCGTTTACCATTTATCATTTAAAAATAAGAATGAAAATGAGAGGCGTGCATATCAAGCTATTTCGGTATTTCCTTGTTTGGTCACCTAATAAATGCCGTCCAGAAGGCCTTCTTCAACAAGAGAGTCGTCGGTTCAAATCCAGTAGCAGGCAAACCCAGAATCAGAATGCGTCTCGGAGGGTGTTGGTTCGATCGGTACTCGAAGCCTTCAATGAATCGATAGAAGCAAAATGATGGATTGAAGTTTGAGGATGAGATATGCTCGGAGTTTGATAGTAAGTGAAGCATTTTTGTAGTAACTTTTAAAAGCTAGCTTACAACAACACCGGACGGCAATAACAGGAAGATGGATCGATTCTCCGCAACCAGGACCCCCGGTTTCGAGATCTGGCATGATAGAGAAAATCCAGGGACCCAAAATATGGAAGTTGACAATCAGCAGGCAACGGTCGGAAAGCTAACAATAGCAGACGGGGCAGAGCCAGGAACCAGGAGGGGAAACGTGGAGACTTTCTCGCGTGCGCTCAATTCCCGACGGATTTACCTTAAAATTGGCTAAAAGCTGTTAATGGCGTTATAAGGTTCCCCCCACGGATGCAGTATAAATGGCTCCAGCGCCAAGGGGAAAGATCAACCCAACAGCGTCCTCTTTCTTTCTTCTTGGAAGGTCCAGCAAGCGCCCGGGAGAAAGAGAGAGACCAGGAATCCTAGTAGCAGAAGGGAAACGATGGCAATGAAATCGTACGTTGGTGCACTGCTGCTGCTGTTGTCTTTTTCTTCTTCCATCAACGCCCAGGTCTTTAACGTCGCGACTTACGGTGCAAAGGGCGATGGCAGTTCAGACATTAGCCAAGTGCGTGTATTCTTTAATGAATAGCTTTACGGCATTCTTTCCCAAATCTCTGTGGCTAACGAGGGTTTCGCCACAAATTTTTTCGAAGGCCTTGCTGAGTGCATGGAAAGAGGCGTGCGCATCCACCACTCCTGCTAAAGTGCTGATCCCGGGGGGAACGTTTGCGCTGACGGAGGTTGCCCTGGACGGCCCCTGCAAGGCCCCCGTGGAGTTCGAGCTCCAAGGCACATTGAAGGCCCCGGCGGACCCGAGCCTCTTCAAGACCGACGGTTGGGTCGTGTTCCAACACATTGACGGCCTCACCATGTCGGGCGGGGGACCTTTGACGGCCAGGGCAAGACAGCCTGGGGGCAGAACGACTGCGACAAGAACACGGACTGCAGTACTCTCCCCTGCGTAAGCACCCGTCGGTATTATTCGTTTCTATGTCGATTTCGAACCGCACGGTCATTAGAATAACGGATACGCTGATGGGGGTATATCCAAACTAAGACAACGCGATTAACCGAGTTTTGAGCACCAGGGGAATTGCTAACACCCATTGAATTTCGACAGAATTTGAGGTTCAACTTCGTCACCAATGCCTTAATCCATGACGTAACGACGCTCGACAGCAAGAATTTCCAGGTAAACGTCTTGGGCGCCAAGAACATGACTTTCCAGAATTTCCACGTGAATGCGCCGGCCGACAGCATCAACACGGACGGGATCCACATTGGACGGTCGGACGGGGTCAGCATCCTCGACAGCGACATCAAGACAGGGGACGACTGCGTCTCCCTTGGTGACGGGAGCCGGCAGATCACTGTCAAGGGGGTGACCTGCGGTCCGGGCCACGGCATCAGCGTCGGCAGCCTCGGGAAGTATGAAAACGAAGAGCCCGTGGAGGGTGTCTTCGTCACGAACTGCACCATCATTGGTGCGGATAACGGTGTGAGGATCAAGACTTGGCCTGCGTCGAAACCCGGCACGGCTTCTGACATGCATTTCGAGGATATCCAGATGGACAATGTCCTCAACCCTGTGATCCTAGACCAGGGATACTGCCCATTTGACCAGTGCAAAGCAGGGGTAAACACATGAACATGAGAATTAGCATAGGTCATGCACATTGGAAACGAAATGCATATTGACCCGTCCGCTAAACGAAATCAATTTAATTTCGAACGAACTCGAACGCTGGTTTTGCTCACAATTCTAAAGTCGGTTAGGAAACAAAAACGAATCGCACAATCGTTAAACCATTTACATGTCGGCCCTAATCTGTATGTCATTCGATTTGTTCAGGTTCCTTCCCTTATCAAGATAAGCAAAGTCAGCTTCAAGAAAATCAGGGGAACCTCAGCATCCCAGGTCGCGGTGAAGGTCTTGTGCAGCCAAAGCGTGCCGTGCGAAGAAGTCGAGATTGCGGACATCGACCTCGTGTATAATGGCCCCGAAGGCCCCGCCACATCAGAGTGTGCCAACGTCAAGCCTGTGCTCTCTGGCAACATAAACCCTGCGGCTTGTGCCAAGGTCGTGAGCTAAAGAGTTCGCTTTTTCTCAGAGATGATGAATCAACGCCGAACGTTTCTTTATAAAGGATTTCTTGAGCGAAACCGTTTGGTTTTTGTACTCTTTTTGTATTCCCCATGTAATAGACATTATAAATGATAGGAAGATGTCTGATTGCACGGGATTCTTATACCACGTGGGATTCCGTTTGAAGAAAATCCTCACTTCGTACACCTCACTTAGTTTTTAATATATATTTGGTTTGCGAAAAAAAATAAGATTAGCCTCAATAAATTCTTACCTACTCCGGACCTAAGTTTCACCATACACGAATTATGAAGTTTAAATTTCACATTACGTACGATACACAAATTATTAAGTTTAAATTTCACATTACATACATCAAAAGGGTCAAATAGTCTCATGTACTCGATCGGTTCATTATCGTAAAATCACGACACATCTAGCGAATAGTGCGAGTCACCCCGCTCGTGTAATACTTGGACGATAATCAATCGACTTGATCTGAGGACGCATCGTAATTAAGCCCATTTTTCTTGTAATTGCAATTTTGGGTCATCAATCGTGTCCGTTTACTAAATTGATAAACAATGAATCCGTCACGTTAATTAGCGCAGTAGGCCTAGGAGCATTGATGAAATAGTTTTGTTGTTCTTGATTTTGGGTGCAAATCTTTGGTTTAACGTCCAAATTTTAATTCGCCACACATTCCCACAAAGGTCAAGATCTCATATGTGAGGTTTAGGTGTTAAATTGCTAAAAGGAGGAGAGATGAGGCTTAAACTTCATCTTACGTACAGAACAACCAAGTCGTTTATAAAAGACAAAATACGTAACGTAAAACACACCATAATTACCCATGTTCTGCATAAAGCACTTGCCCCACTAACACCTAAAAACTAGGATAACCAACACACATGACTCCACTAACTCTAATAACTGAAAAACCAAATCAGCAACACATGCAAAAGGAAATAACTATTATATCAACAATCCCTCCCTTAAACTGATGTTTGCTAACATTCGGTTTAAACCCTTGACTTTTTTCACCGTGCAAACACCTAGTGACCTTCTGAACTTCACAAATGACTCCATCTTGAGGGCCTTGGTGAATATATCAGCAACTTGATCTTCACTCCTGCAGTAGATTAGATCAATTGTTCCAGGATTGCTAAGATTTCTCAAGAAATAAAGCTTCACATCAATGTGCTTGCTTCTTCCATGTAACATCGGATTCTTGGAGAGTTTTATTGCTGAGTTATTGTCACAAAAGAAATTAGTAGGTCCCGGTTGCTTGAATTGTAGCTCCTCAAGAATTCTCCTTAGCCAAATAGCTTGACAGGCACTAGCTGTTGCAACAACAAATTCAGCTTCTATACTTGACAATGTGACAATTGGTTGCTTCTTGGATGACCAAGAAATAGAACCTGTTCCAAATATAAAAGCATAACCCGAAGTGCTCCTCTTATCATCTTGATCTCATACATAGTCATTATCAGTAAATCCCAACAAACCGGACTTTTCACCCTTCTTGTAAAATAGCCTAAAGTCTCTAGTTCTTTGCAAGTAACGAAGGATTCTCTTGACAGCTAACAAATGCATTTGTGCAGGACTCTCCATATATCTACTGATTAAACTCACATAATACATTATGTCTGGTCCTGTTGCAGTTAAATACATCAAACAGTCCACAATTTGTTTATAAAGTGTGCCCTCAACCTTCCTCCCTTCACAATCTTTGTATAACTTTAAGCCAAACTCAACCGGAGTGTTTACAGGATTACAATCCTTCATCTGAAACCTGTCCAAAATTTCTCCCACATATTTCTTTTGAGAAATAAAGATCCCATCATCCGATTGTACCACTTATATGCCAAGGAAGTAATGCATCATACCGAGATCAGACATTTCAAACTCATCCATCATAGATTTTCTGAATTCTTCAAACATGCCATCACAACTTCCAGTAAATATAAGATCGTCAACATACAAGCAGACAATAAGCATTTTCCCTTTATCTCCAATCTTGACAAAAAGCGTATGCTCATAAGGACATTTTGAAAAACCAACTTTAAGAAAATAAGTTTCAATGCGACTATACCAAGCCCGAGGGGCTTGTTTTAGCCCATAAAGAGCTTTCTTCAATCTATAAACTTTATGTTCATTTCCAATCTTGACATAACCAGGGGGTTGTTCGACAAATACCTATTCCTTCAAGTACCCATGCAAGAATGCCGATTTGACATCTAGTTGGAAAATAGGCCAAGAATTATGTGCCGCCAGTGCAAGCACCAATCTGATCGTGTCATGTCTCGCAACTGGAGAAAAAACCTCTATATAGTCGATCACATATTGCTACTTGTATCCCTTGGCAACCAAACGTGCTTTATATTTGTCAACTTTACCATTTTTTTTTTCCAGTTTTGTTTTAAAGACCCACTTTACTCCAATGGTTTTTTGTCCATCTGGAAGATCGAATAGCTCCCAAGTATCATTTATTTCGATGGCATTAATTTCATCATCCATCGCTTTTCGCCATTTTTCTTCTTTGACAGCACTCTCAAAAGTTGTAAGGTCATAGTCTGAAAATAAGGCAAAGTGAGTAATTGAATCTCCAATTCCAGTTACCTCATAATCTTCCATCCAAGCAGGCTTTCTTCTAAGGCGGCGAAGAGATTGGGCTTCTTCTTCATTGACTTCAGAGCCTGTTGGTGAAATTCCAGCAGCTATAGAAGTCGCATTTAATGAATTTTGGGGCATACAAAGTGTTGAAATTTGCTCATGTTCAGTATCATTGTCATAAAGAACTTGGGTAGGCTGCTGCCTATTCCAATCCCAAGTGTTCTCTTCATCGAAAACAACATCCCTGCTAGTCACAATCTTCTTTATTAGTGGATTGAATAATTTATATGTTTTCGATGCTTCACTTACACTAAGAAAGACACATTTTTCAGTCTTGTTATCAAGTTTCTTCCTTTTTATATCAGGGATATGGGCATATATGATGCATCCAAAGATTTTGAAGTGATCTACAGTCGGTCTTCTCCCACTCCAATCCTCTTCAGGTGTCATATTCTGAACACCAAAAGTTGAACTTCTGTTCAAAACATGAATACTCCAATTTACTGCTTCTGGCTAGAAAGTCTTTGGAACTCTTCCTCTTGCCAATAAGCTTTTCACCATATTAAGAATGGTTCTATTCTTCCTCTCAGATACACTATTCAGTTGTGGTGTATATGCAGCAGTAAGCTCTCTTCGAATGCCATGCTCTGCACAAAAAAACTTCAAATTCTTTTGAGCAATATTCACCACCACGATCTGTTCGAAGAGTTTTAATGGTCTTTCCCGCTTCATTTTCAACACAAGTTTTGAAGCTTTTAAATCTGAGAAAGCTTCGATTTTTCCTATAAAAAATAAACCCAAGTTTTTCTGGAAAAATCATCAATGAAGGTAATGAAGTATATTTTACCTCCATTAGAAGATGGGTTTATGGGACCGCAAATGTCTAAATGCACCAGCTGCAAAACATCATTTGCTCTCCATGACTTTTCTTTTGAAAATTAAGAACGATGCTGTTTGCTAACAACACATTTTCGCAGACTTGGGAAGGAACGGTAATTTGAGGAAGACCCGTCACCATGTTTTTATGTTGGAAGGTCTTTAATCTACCAAAACTCAAGTGACCATAGTGAAAATGCCACAACCATGAGGGATCTTTCTTTTCAGCCATCAAACAAGACTGAATGTTTTCAATCTTTAATGGAAACAATCTATTTGAACTTATAGGAACAACTGCAATAGCACCTTTAACAAAATTATAAATTTCACAGGCACCCCTTTGAATGGTGATTACATAACCATTTTCTTGTAATTGGCCAGCACTCAATAGGTTACTTTTCAAGTTATGAACATACAACACATTAGAGATCGTTTCCACAAAACCATTATTCGTTCTTATCTTAATATCACATTTTCGCATCACTTTCACAGTAGAATGATCCTAAAAACTCACAGTGAAATGAAAATCTTCATTTAGATGAGAAAAATAAGACTTACTTCCACTCATGTGGTTACTGCAGCCTGTATCCAAATATCAAATATCTGACTCGCACTTCTTTTCATCTTGAACAGTCATCAACAACGTTTCTGCTTTCTTTTCTTCAACAAAATTTGAACTCTACATTTTCTTTATTATTAGGCAGCCTAGTATAACATTTAGATGCATAATGACCAAATTTATAACATCTAAAACACTCTATTTTGGATTTGTTAGGATCCCGTCCTCTTACTTTGCCTTTAAATTGGTCATTATTGGCTTTGAAATTCCTGCCAACATCTCTATTTTCTCGATCTCCCTTTCCTCCACCTCTACCTCTACCCCTTCCTCTGAAATTGTTGGAATGAGTATTGGTAGAAGCCTTCAACGCTTGCTCCTCTATTGTTGAACTTCCGTTCATCTTCTATTCATGGACCAATAAAGGCGCTTTGCAATTCATCAAGAGAGAGCGCATCTATGTCTTTCGACTTTTCAATTGAGCAGACAACATAGTTCTTCCAATTCTGCTTTATGGGGATCTGTCAAAGCCATGCCTGCTGGTGGCTCCTGAATTCCAGATTTGACAACCGACCAATACTTCTTTGATCGTAAAAAATTCTCCATAAGCATTCTCCAATGGTTATAGTGACCATCAAAGCGTGGAATTGCTGATTGAACAAAATTGTCGGTGGCCATTGGAAATATTGCTGCTGCAATTTTCTCATTAAAGTATCTCACACCTCTAAACCTTCTTTAAAAAAAAAAAAAAAAAAAAAACTCTCTCACACTTCTCTCTGGCTCTCATACCACTGTTAAATTGCTAAAAGGAGGAGAGATGATGCTAAAACTTCATCTTACGTACAGAACAACCAAGTCTTTTACAAAAGACAAAATACATAACGTAAAACACACCATAACTACCCATGTTCTGCATAAAGCACTTGCCCCACTAACACCTAAAAACTAGGATAACCAACACACATGACTCCACTAACTCTAATAATTGAAAAACCAAGTCAGCAACACATGCAAAAGGAAATAACTGTAGGAAAAAGGCTGATAAGAACAAATAAATTTGTCTGAGGCGTGCAAACGTAAGCATTGTCTTTAAAGATAATTCTGTCCATCGAAATGCGAAACTCGATGCGATAGGCTTCTGACGGTTATCCTCCAAAGATACAATAGACCTTCTTCTATATTCCGCACTAAATATTAGAAGGAACAGAAACAACGTCTGTGTATAACCCAGCAAGAAAAATGAAAGGAAAGATTTCAAAAAGAAAGAATATTCTCTGCTTCATTCAGTGTGTATTTTTAAGATTGTCCTATGAGATTTTATATTCAGACAAAATAGAGCTGTTAAAAGAGCCATTGTAAAATAATAAAGGATTTATTTGAGAAATAAATTAAATGTTACAAAACGATTGGAAAGCCGTTGTATGACCATTAAGAAACCGTTATGTGACCGTTAAAAATAATAATGGTCTTCAATGCGGTCATAACTATTATCGAAGTTATTATTGTTAATATTTCAAAATATTATTGAAATATCCAACAATCCCCCACATATTTCAAAAGATTTTGAAAATAAAATTAATATGATGCTAGGTTATTGGAGTGTAATGCATTGAACCGGTGCTTGTTAGGCTATGAACCGGCCCTAGAAAAAATGAAATATAATTCACGAAATTATTGGTGAAGTTTGAAATTTCTATGAACCAGAAATTTCTTTTGTGAATTATAATTTTCATCAATCACATTGCACTCCCACAAACTTTGTTGTTCAACGCGGTTTTGCGCTAATAGGCCATGCGTGTGCTTGGTTTATTCATAAGTGCTTTAGAGATTTTCGCCAAAAATTCTCATAGGAGCGGCCCCACTCTACACTTATATAGGTGATTCCATCAAGTGTATTCTGCAGTTTAATACACCACCAATAATGGCTATGCAATTTCATTAAGAGTTTAGCTCAACCTTTTTTTTCCTTGCAGTTTTGCACCATTCTCATCTTAGGATGGACAATAATTTTTAATAGTGCATCACTAGAACAAAAAGTGAATTGTTATTACACATATGAACCTAATTCATGGGATCGCTAATCACATAGGTTGGGTTACCATCACTATTGCTTTTCCTCAATTGGCTTAAGTCCCATTCCCCCCGATGTGTCATAAATTAATTTTCTTCCCACAGGTTTAGTTAGAGGATCGGCCAAATTCACTTCTGACTTTACAAAATCAATGGATATAATTCCATCTTTAAGCAGCTGCTTTATTATATCATGTCTCAATCGGATGTGTCTATTTTTACCATTGAAAGTTTTATTCTTTGTAATGGCTATTGCCGCTTGGCAATCACAGTGCATAGACACAGAAGGTGTCGGTTTCATTCCCAAAGGAATATCCGCTAAGAGATTCCTTAACCACTCATTCTCATTGCCAGCCAATTCTAGAGCCACAAACTCTGACTCCATGGTGGATTTAGCAATTATTGTTTGTTTGGCTGACTTCCAAGGTACAACACCTCTACCAAGGGTAAGCACATATCCACTAGTGGATTTTGTCTCCTCTGAATCTGAAATCCAATTAGCATCACTGTATCCTTCTAATACAGCGGAAAATCCACTATATAAAATACCATAATTCATAGTTCCTCTCAAATATTTCATTAATCTGCTCAAAGCAATCCAGTGATCATCATTGGGATTTTGTGTATATCTGCTAAATCTACATACAGCATAAGCTATATCAGGTCGAGTATAATTCATCAAATGCATTAAACTCCCAATAATTTGAGCATACTTAGATTGAGCCATACCATGTCCTTTATTTTTCACTAATTGGATATTATAATCATAAGGAGTATTCACAAGTTTAACATCAAAGTGATCAAATTTTTAAGTAGCCTCTTCACACAATACGCTTGGGTAAGCATTAGGCCACTATCACTCTTTACGATTCTAACACCTAAAATAATATTAGCTTCCCCCATGTCCTTCATATCGAATTTAGAAGTCAAAAAATACTTTGTTTCATTCGCTACATCAATACACGTACCAAAAATAAGCATGTCATCAACATATAAGCTAATAATTATAAATTCACCATCAACAGTTTTTGTATATACACATTTATCTACTCCAATAGAGAAAAATCCATCATTAACTAGAGCATCATTAAATTTCTCATACCATTGCTTTGGCGCTTGCTTTAAGCCGCATAAAGATTTAACAGTTTACAAACTTTATTTTCTTGGCTAGGAAAAATACAGCCCTCGGGTTGCACCATGTAAATTTTCTCTTCCAATTACCATTTAAAAAAGCCGTTTTAACATCCATTTGGTGAATAATAAGTTTATAAATAGAAGCCAAATCAATTAAAACACGAATTGATGAAATTCTTATAACTGGAGCAAAAGTGTCAAAATAATCAACATTTTGTTTTTGTGTAAAACCTTTTGCAACTAATCTTGCTTTATATTTATCAATAGAACCATTAGGATTATATTTTCCTTTAAAAATCCATTTACAACCGATCGGTTATGCACCGGGTGGTAAATCAACTAATTTCCAAGTTTGATTTTGTAAGATAGAATCAATCTCGATTTTTATAACTTCTTTTCAAAAATTGCTTTCTAAGGAATATATTGCTTCAGAATAAGTTAAAGGATCATTATCAATAAGATAAGTATAAAAACCATTCCCAAAAGAAGTTTCTTTCCTTATTCTTTTGCTCCTTCTCAATTCATCATTTGAATTTTCGAAAACGTTTTTATGAAGAGGTGCAGGAGAAATATTATCAACACTTAATGGAAAAATATGCACAAAAAATGTAGAACTTTTTGTCTCAACTATAGTATAATTATCAAGCACGTCACTTTTTAATACAAGAAATCTATATGCAGCACTATGTTCAGCATAACCAATAAACATGTAGTCAGATGATTTAGAGCCTATTTTTCTTTTCTTAGAATTAGGAAGCATAAACTTAGCAAGACACCCCCACACTTTCAAATATTTTAAATCAGGACGATAATCTTTCCAAAATTCACAGGGTGTTTTACCTGTTTTCTTATGAGGTATTCTATTTTGGATGTGACATGCAGATAAAATAGCTTCACCCCATAAATTATTTGGAGCATTAGAACTAACAAGCATAGAATTCATCATCTCTTTCAAAGTCCTATTTTTTCTTTCAGCTATGCCATTAGATTCAGGGGAATAAGGAGACGTAGTTTCATGAATTATTCCTTCCTTTTCACAAAATTTATTAAGCAATACATATTCTCCACCTCTATCCGATCTAATTCTTTTTATCTTTTTATTCAATTGGTTTTCTACTTCAGCTTTATATAAAAGGAACATATCAAAAGCTTCATCTTTATGCTTAAGCAAATAAATTTTAGTAAATCTAGAATAATCATCAATGAAGGTCATGTAATATTTTTTACCTCCTCTAGTCATAGTTAGTTTTAAATCTCCTAGATCAGTATGAATTAAACTCAACAAATCAGATTCTCTATTTACAGAAATACAAGGCTTTTTTGTTAATTTTGTTTCGGCACATATTATACATTTATTAAAACATGGGTATTTAATTCCAGAAATTAAACCTTGTTTTTGCATTTTCTTAATATAAGAAATACTAACATGACCTAATCTACCATGCCATAAATCAACATTCGACAAGTAAGCGAAAGCGATAGCATTTTCATTGATAACATTAGAAACGTTAAGAACAAAAAGTCCTTGATTACAATAACCCTTTCCCACAAAGACGTTATTTTTTGTCATTACAATCTTATTAGATTCGAATGACACCTTCACCCCAACCTTTCCCAAAAGCGCTACTGAGACCAGGTTTGCCCTTATATTAGGGACATGTAATACATCATTCAGGGCCAAAGTCTTGCCAGATGTGAGCTTGAAAAGAACGTTTCCTTTCCCAAGAACTTGAGTTGTTCTTGAATCACCAAGATAAATAACTTCTCCTTCCCCTACTGGCGTGTAGGAGGAAAAGGCATTTTTGTTTGCACAAATATTCCTGGTAGCACCTGAGTCTACCACCCACTCTTTCATATTGGCCAGAATGTTGGCCTGGGAAATAACTGCAACAATTATATCATTAGAGTCATCTACTTTAACTAAATTGACTTTTGGTTTAGCAGGATTGTCATTTCCCATCATTCTCTTTCTGCAGTGCGCTGCATGATGACCTGATTTTCCACAAACAAAGCAAGAGCCTTTCTTTTTGAAGGTGGGGTGAGCAACTTTGGGTTTGTAATCAGGTTTTTTGTTATAATACCTGTTTTGGCGATGTTGAAATTTGCCTTGCACCAAATTTGCCCTAGTAGCAATTTCCTTAGCTTTGGCAGCTTTGATCTCCTTGCGAGTTGTATCCTCAATGATAATATGCACGATCAGATCGGCTAGTGACAATTGTTTGTCTTCGTGCTTGAGTTGTTGCTTGAAGTTATTCCAAGACTTAGGCAACTTTTCAATCAGCAAGCCTGCAAGAAATTCTTCTTGTAAATTGATGTTTTCTGCCTTCAAGTCCTCCACTAGCTTGTGATATTCATTGATTTGTGTCTTGATCTCCTTATCATCAGACATTTCCCATCGATAATAATTTCTGATTACAAATTTTTGTCTGCCCACATCTTCAGCAGTGTACTTTGCAGTCATGGAGTCCCATATTTGTTTTGCTTCCTTGTACCGACAAAGACATCAAACAATTCATTAGAAAGAGTACTAATAATTGTGTGCCTACATACTTTATTAGCATGTATCCATTGATCTCGAAGCTTGTTATCAATTGGTTCGGCCTCTGTAAGTGCGAAAGCCATGCCCTGCACATCTAGGATAGAGAAAACCCTTTCTTGCCACCTTCTGAAATTGTTGCCGTTGAAAACTTCGATCTTCGATATGTCGGGGAATGGTTTGGCATAGGACATATGTGGTAGTGGTGGTAGTGCAACTGGACTGGTGGAGATTCGGCATCGCAGCGGTATCGACTTGATGCTCCATGGGAATTATCCTTAAGATTGTAGGAAAAAGGCTGATAAGAACAAATTTGTCTGAGGCGTGCAAACGTAAGCACTGTCCTTAAGGATAATTCCGCCCCTCGGAGTGCGAAACTCGGTGCGATAGGCTTCTGACGGCTATCCTCCCAAGATACAACAGACCTTCTTCTATATTCCGCACTGAATATTAGAAGGAACAGAAACAACGTCTGTGTATAACCCAGCAAGAAAAAGGAAAGGAAAGATTTCAAAAAGAAAGAATATTCTCTATTTCATTCAGTGTGTATTTTTAAGATTGTCTTGTAAGATTTTATATTTAGACAAACTAGAGCCGTTAAAAGAGCCGTTGTAAAATAATGAATGATTTATTTGAGAAATAAATTAAACGTTACAAAACGATTCGAAAGCCGTTGTATGACCGTTAAGAAACCGTTATGTGACCGTTAAAAATAATAATGGTCTTCAATGCAGTCATAACTATTATCGAAGTTATTATTGTTAATAATTCAAAATATTATTGAAATATCCAACAATAACTATTATATCAACATTAGGGACATCCGAGGAACGTCTGCAACACCACTTGCTGAGAAGCTTGTGCGCAACAGAGGAGTGCCTTGCCAGAAACTGGAGCTTGCTGATATTAACTTGAGGTATAATGGGAGGAATGGGGCCGCCACGTCGCAGTGCACGAACTTAAAGCCTATGATCACCAGGAAATCATCCCTACCCCTCTGCGTGGGGTTGCGATGTTGATCGATCTTCATATTCACAGCGCACGTGATCATCGGAATGTTTAAAGAAGTTCGATTGAAAACAGGCACCCCCTTCACTCTCGAGGACATGATGAGAGACCGGTGAAATAGAGCTGCAAATAAAAATAGAACTTTTGCCTTTTTATTTTTATATTTTGTATACTTGGAAAATGCTATGTGCATCTCTTTATGCTTTTGCTAGTTATACAGAAGATGCTTAGTGCCACCAAGAAATTGTGAAGACTTCTGGAGAAATCGATAAGATGTTCAATTTCTTGCTACTTTGTGATTTTCTTGCACAGGAGTCATATTTTATTCAGAACTTGAACATGTTCGTGGTAGATAATTTTGTGGCTTTGTGTTTATCCATCGATGAAGAAAACAACTTGAATTTAGAAGTATATGGCTAAATGACCAAGAAAAAAAAATACTTAAATTGAATAAATGGGTTCTCAAAGTAGACTTACTGGGAATTAATGCGTTTGGAAGTGTCGCGACCTAAATTTTCAGGGCAATCCTAAAGTTTAGGTTAATGGATTACTAAGTCCGAAAACTTGGTACGGACCCTCCCAAGTCCTACCAATCGCGACTTGATAGAAATTAACTCATTTAAACATGCAATTTCAATTCAATTTGGAGCCGCCACTAATCAATTAGGGTTTGATTAGAAACCCAAGTAAAGTATGGGAGAATACTTTACTATTGCGAACCAGAGATTAAATAGGTCCGGGGACATGGTTACGCTAGATTAGTCTAACGCCCTTTCGGTACCTTTTATTTTAATTTTAAAAGTATTTTGCAGGCAATGTTGATTAATTTAAACCTAAGCTACTAACATGCAAATGGTGATTGTACGAGTGCCCAATCAATAAATTAACATTCAAATAAAAAATGCTAATAAAATTGCATGTCCTAAACATGATTTCTAAATGACATGACACCTAATTTTTCTCTTTTAAAAATGTTAATTATATGCAATCTTAATTTAACTTAATATGCATGTGCTATATGATATGAGATGTGTGACGTGGTAATTCTATATGCATGAATTTATTTTAATGACATGCGGGATGCAATTCATATGGTATAACTTAAACTTGTCACTATATGTATGCAATCTAATTTATATAATCATAAATATGCATGTGCTACGTGACATGGGATGAATGACATGATATTTCTACATGCATGCTTTTTTATGATTTTTTTTTTTAAAATGATTCATTCATTTTTTAATGTATATATGCAACCTATGCTAAGTAATGATGATATGAAATGAGATTAATTATGAATTAACCTATTTAACTAATTAGACTAAACTAAAGTGAATGATATTCTAATTTATTTTAGGAATCAATTTAACTTAAACTATATCTTATCTTAAAAGCTATATAAAAAATAAGACATGCCAACATTATTTAAAATTAGTCCTAGCAAAAATCACCCATCTAAAAGTATAATCTAAAACTTATAATCCTATAAATGCAATTCTAATTTACTAACCCTAAAAATACAGTCCTAATTTACTAAACCTAAATGCTCTAATGCAATATTTAGATTTTTATGTACTTTTTGATTTTTTTATTTTTTTAATCTTTCCAAACAAGTAATTATTTTAAAAGAATGAAGATAAGAATTAAAATAACCGAAAAAATAATCCGTTGTCTCACGGATTAAATTAACAATTATTTTAACTCTATAATGATTTAACAATTGAAATGCTATCAAAATTCCTAAAAATTAAAGTAATTAAAAAAATGACCCGAAGTCTTACGGGTCAAATTAATAATTACCATAATTTGGGATAAAATACCTGTAGTTAATGTCTATGAGATTTATAAAAGAAAAGCACATCTTAATATTCTAAATTGAACAAGTAATAACAAAATAAATAAAATAAGGAAAAACAAACTACCTAATTTGCTTTTCTCTTTTTCTCTTGTTTTTTTTTTCTTTTCCCTTTGCTTCCAAAAGAGAAGCTCGGTAGCTCGTGCGGCTGGTCACCGAGGGGACCGATCGTTGGTCCGCAAAGGAAACTCCGGCGAAGGCGGACCGGCGAGCGGGGCGGCGAGTGTCGCTCGGGCTGGGTCCGGGCCGAGGAGGACGCGGCGTCGGGTTGTCGCGTGGCGCTGCAAGTGGAAACGAGCGGTGCCGCCGCGGCGGCGTCAAGCGGAGCGAGGCGGTGCAACAGTTGGCGCGAGCAATCGTGAATGGAACGACGGCTCGGCGTCCGGCGAGTAGGGGAATCGAGTCGCGGCGCGCGGGCTCCCGTGGGTCGTCGCTCGGGCGGCGCAAATCATGGTCTCGATCGGGGCGGCAACGGCGTCGCGGCGTGGCCGGCGACCGGACACGGCTTTGCGGGCTACGGGCGAGGCGCGGCGAGGCTCGCGGCAGGCGCGGTGTTGCTCGTAGGCCGACGAGGGTGGTTCGGAGAGGATCTGCTGCGGCTCGGTGGTCGCTCGGATCGGCACGGCAGCGGCTTCGTCGGGCGGATGTGGAGGTGATGGCGTTGCGCTCCCGCGGAGGTGCGGTCGCTGGACGCTAGGGCGGCGCGCTTACGGGACGCGCAGCGGAGGTCCGGATGACCGGTGGAACAGCGACGGTGCAGGGCGCAGGAGCGGGCAACAGGGATTTCGGATGGGGACTCACGAAGAAGATGAACAGTTGTTCATCATTCCTTTTTTCTTTCTTTTCTTTTCGTTTCTTTCTCTGCTCACTCTCTGCCAAACATCCCCTCTCTCTCTCTCTCCCACTGTACTTTTCTTTTTCCTTTTCCTTGCTCACGTCAACTCCTTCTCTCTCTCACTTTTTCACTTTTTCACTTTTTCCACATTTGTACTCTTTTTCTTCCTTCGACCAAGACAAAGAGAGAACCCTTACTGACTTTTTTCTTTTGCTTTCATTTTCCACGACGAAGAGAAGTCGCCCCTCGAACGACAGAATTTTTTTGCTCTGAATTTTTTTGAATTCCTTCCCCCTGCAGTTGTCAGGAAAAAGAGAAAAAAAGCTCTCTCTCTTTTTTTACTTCCCTCAGCCGCACGTCCTTTCTTCCTTTTCCTCTCTCTTTTCTTTTTCCTTCTGTGTTTCCCTTTTTGGCCGAACGAAGAGAAGACCCTCCTATTTTCTTTCTTTTCACTTTTCAATTTTTTTGACGAAAGAAGCCCCCCCATTTTCACGTCTCGCACCCTCTATTTATAAACTGAAAACTCGAATTTGTTTTGCCAGTGGAGATATTCACTCAACCGTTCAACAAATTAACAGCTCCAAAATCACACGATTTTCAAACCTTTTTAAATTTTGAAATTTTGTTCAATTCCCTCCACAACCAAATGCTCTATTATTGTTTTCTAAAAGATAAATTAAATTTTAAAATAGGTGTCAACAATGCCCTCTTTGAAGGGAAGCTCGTAGAGGTTTCATTCAAAGATAAATGACACCTAAATTTAAACCATGCAAAATGAATATGCAAATGCTAATTGTAATGACCATTTAAAAAAGAAGAAAAGAAATGGACTCAAATAAATGCAATGTCATGCAATAAAGAATGCCATGTAAATGCATATATTTCAATGTGTCTATGCTCAATGAAATGCAAATGCAAAATGAATATGGAATGTATATGCAAATGCTAATGACCTCTTTTTCAAATAAATTTAATTCTTTTTGAAATGCAAGGTCATGCAATAATGCAATGTAAATGCAATGATTTTATCGAGAGCATATATTTCTATGTCTTCATGCTTAATGAAATGCAAATGCAAAGAAGAACACGTACTGTCATACTTATCTCGGAGATTCAGAATAGTATTATTAGGAGTGAAATGATTCCTATGAGACCTGACAAACATCTGGAAATCTCTTCAGATAATTGAAAGGCTCAAGGTCTTCACGGATCTGGAACTCTCATCAGATCCCAAGCACCTAGAATAACCTACCTTTAAGAAGGATAGAGTAGTTCTAGGCGCCGTGTTACATGTCCAGACCCGTACCATTCTACGGTCGCCTAAAATAGTAACATAACTTTACAAAGAGACCGCTTCCCCAGGACCCGTACCATTCTACGGTCGCCCAGTATGACAATGTTTGGTTGTGTCTAGGACCCGTACCATTCTACGGTCGCCTAAACGGAGATTTACCTTCCAGGACCCATACCATTCTACGGTCGCCTGAATAGGGAAATAGGTTTTGTCTAGGACCCATACCATTCTATGGTCGCCTAAACGGGATTCACTTTCTAGGACCCGTACCATTCTACGGTCGCCTAAATAGGGAATAGGTATTGTCGAGGACCTGCACCATTCTATGGTCGCCTTGACGGAAAATTGATTTTTCAGGACTCGTACCATTCTACGGTCGCCTGAATGGGGAAACTGCTTTTCCAGGACCCGTACCATTTTACGGTCGCCTGTTAGAGCAATAAATGTTGTTTAGGACCCGTACCATTCTACGGTCGCCTAAATCAAACTGAATCTGAAGAAAAATCTTTGGAGGATTTGGGACTCTCATCAAATCCCAAGCACCTGGAAATTGCATCAAGTACTTAAAAATTCTAAACATCTGGAAATCACATCAGACGCTCGAAAAGACAAATACTTGGAAGTCACATCAAGCATTTGAGGGTTCAAATATCTGGGGTTCACACTAGGCATTTGAAAATATTTTACTAAACATCTGGAAATCACATCGATGTTTGAAAAGACAAGCACTTGGAAATCACATCAAGTGTTTACGGGTTCAAACATCCGGAACTCAAACTAGACATTTGAAAACATTTTATAAATGGGTACTTGGAATTCTCATCAAGCACCAAGATGACTAAACAAACTCAGGGTTTCAAAGACAATTTTTGGTCTTTGAGGAAAAATTTAATGAAGGTCCATGCATGATGGCTTTATCAAGCTTTTACTGGAAAAATTTCACAAGGACAATTTTCAGTAAGCTGTGAATCTCTTGAACATGCTAAATGAGACACTTTTGGTGTGAAAAAGGCTTTTTCACTCGCTCTCATTTAAAAGGGGTTATTTGTCCCGACCATTGATGCGGGAATATATCACTCAATCTCATCATCTTGTCGACAAGAGTTCGAATTTTCTTGCAAGCAGTACGACCTTACCAATCTGAGAGGTCTTTGACAAGGATTGTGATGTGGGTTTGGTCAGCGGCTTAGCAAAAGAGACTCTTTGAGTCAAGGCTATTGAAAGAATAATTCCGTGATCATCTTCGGGTTTACAAGTCAAGAACCCTGCAAAATGAGAAAGAAATAATCTTGCTCGCACTTCTTCGAGCAATGCTTAAAACATGTGAATTCCTATGTTAATTCAAGTGCCCTAATCTGAAGAGACTTTGTAAGGGACGTAACATAGGTTTGGTTCTTGGGTTTAGAAACGAAAGGATCGTTAGGCTCAAAGATGTGTGTAATGGGTAAGAGTTGGTGATCATCTTGATATTACCACCAGTTCTTCGCCACGGATTGTCTTCTTGACAAATTTCTTTATTGGCTCAAGAGTTTATCACTGATGCCAATGATTATTCAACTGAAGATCTTTTCTCAACATTTTTTCCTTTTAAAATCATTTTCTTTGATGATGGGCATCGATAGGCACACTGCTTTTTTTTTTTATGCCCCCCAATTCATCAGTCATTTCCTTTTCTTTTTCACGGGCATTGGCCTTGCTTTTACTAGGCACACTGCTTTTTATGCCCCTTTTTGCACTTATTTTCTTTGGACTCACACAGTCTTCTTTCATCAATATTTTAGACCATGCTATTCGAATGATTGTCTTTCATCTTGCCCCAGTGTGGGGGATGATCACCAACTGGGTTTGACATGAAATGAATTTGTAGGCTCAAGTGGGCTACGCAAATGATATAAGTGTATAGGGTAGTGAAAGAAATGCTCTTCGTCATCCTAAGGCACTTAAATTACCATATGAATTCAATGTAATAGCATGACTTGAAGATTGATGCAAGTGAAAGCAAGAAAATTTCTATCCATTTCACTCTCCTTCAATGTCAACTTAGCTCCATTTGCCCCGATGTGGGGTGGTCCTTGACAGGGGTAGTATGAAAGAAATTCTTCAAGTATTTAGGCTCAAAAGGGTTAAGCAATGGATTATCTGCAGTGTTTGGGACAGACAAATGAACGCCTCTCATCATTTCAGCTGCCGTACTTCTTGCAAGAAAACTTTTCACCTTGAAACACAAAATGTTTCCATACTCACCTCACAATGTGTAAACAAGGGAATTGTGTATGGGATTAGGCTTGCCTTTCACACCTCATTTAGCATCATTTAGCATGTTCAAGTAACTCAACATCCTTCACTAAATTATCCATTTTGATCAATTTCAAGTGGAATTGGTGAATTGCACATCATGTGAAAGCATTCTATGATGACAAAATGTTATGCTCTATTCTTGCATATCAAACCATAAAGTCAAAGCTGTTGAGTGTCCGTGTCTTGCCTCTCTTTGTAGGGAGGCTCATAGAGGTACCTTACAAAGATAAAAGACACTGTTGCTCATATCCATTCTTTGCCCCCTGCAAAAATAAAACATGTAGCATTATATACCGGAGATTTGACCAACTTTGAGTAAGGAAAAGGTTTTTACGAGCCCTTTTATTCATGGATAGTATTTCTTTACAACATCAGAATTTACAGGATTTGTGAATTCACGCCCATCTATTTCTGCTAAGATTAAAGCACCTCCGGAAGTACTTTCTTCACAATGTATGGCCCACTTGTAATTTGGAGTGAACTTGCCACGAGGATCAAGGATAATTGGTAGCATCTTGCGTAGCACCAAATCATGAACCTTGAAACGCCTTGGGCGAACCTTCCGATTAAAGGACTTGGCCACCCGTTGTTGATAACATTGACCATGACATATGTTCTTCAACCGCTTTTCATCAATCAAATTGAGTTGGTCATACCTCTGTTGTGCCCATTCAGCTTCCGTCAGCTTAGACTGAGACAAAACTCTTAGAGAAGGGATTTCTACTTCAATTGGCGGGGCTGCCCATGCCATACACCGAGAGAAAAGGAGTTGCCCCGGTAGAAGTACGAACGAAGTCCTATATGCCATTAAAGCATAAGGAAGCCGCTCATGCCGATTACGATAATTATCACCGTCTTTGCCGAATTTTCTTGATGTTCTTATTTGCTTCAACCGCACCATTCATCTGAGGGCGATAGGGCGATGAATTCAAATGACGGATTTTGAACTCCTTGAACAAATCATTGACAAGTTTGTTGTTTAGGTTTGTCCCATTATCTGTGATGATGGCTTCAGGCACGCCATAACGGGCAATAATATCCCGTCGCACAAACTTCACGACATTCTTTGCGGTGACAACTGCATAGGATGCTTTGCTTCTATCCATTTTGTGAAATAATCGATAGCGACAAGGATGAAACGATGACCATTCGAGGCTTTCGGATTAATTGGGCCGATTACATCGATGCCCCACATCGAAAAGGCCATGATTCGACGTTGATGCAACTCATTTGGAGGAACATTTATCTTGTCTCCATAAATTTGACAACGGTGACAATTCCGGACATGTTGAATGCAATCAGTTTCCAAGGTCAGCCAGAAGTAACCTAGTCACATAATCTTCTTTGCTAACATGTGGCCGCTCATGTGAGGACCACACACTCCCTCATGTATTTCTTCCATCAACTGAGTGGCTTCCTTAGCATTGACACATCTAAGTAGGACGGAGTCGAAGGACCGTTTGTATAATGTATCCCCACTAATAAAGAACTTGGAGGCAAGTTTCATGAGATGCTTTCGGTCAGCTGGATTGCTACCTTCTGGGAACTCTTGCTTTTGAATATAGGTCATGATGTCATGGTACCATGGTTTTCCATCCGGTTCTTCTGTCACTACCATGCAATAAATTGGCTTCGGCAAAACCTCTATTTTCAAAGGCTCAACCTCTAATCCATCGGTGACTTGCAACATAGAAGACAATGTCGCAAGTGCGTCTCGCAAATTGATTATGAGACCTTGGCAAGTACTCGAACGAAACTTCCTCGAACTTTTCCACCGATCTTCTAAATACTTGTGGTATGGGAGCAACTTGGCTTCCTTGGTCTTCCATTCACCTACGGTCTGCATTATGATTAGTGTGGAATCTCCGAACACTTTTAACTTGTCCACGCCTATATCAATTGCGGCCTGAAGCCCGAGGATGCAAGCTTCATACTCGGCCACATTGTTAGTGCATGGAAATATCAATTTTGCAGCCACTGGATGGTGTTGTCCATCTGGGGATATCGAATCGCTGCTCCAAGATGCGAACTGCACAAGTTTACGACTCCATCAAAGAACATCTTCCACAAGTCTTCATTTACATTCAAGACACGGTCATCAAGGAGACTATCATTGTCATTAGAGGTTTCTGAATTCTCGGCCAATAGGTCAGCGATCACTCGTCCTTTAACCGACTTTTGTGGCATGAATTGCACATCAAATTCGGAAATTAAAATTTGCCATTTGGCCAACTTACCCACCAAAGCGGGTCGATCAAGCAAGTACTTAATGGGGTCATTCTCAGTCACGAGGAAAGTCTGGTGATGTAATGTATATTGTCACAATCTATGCAATACCCACACCAAAGCCGCACAAGTCTTTTCAACACCAGGATACTTGAGCTCTGATACAGTGAATTTCTTGCTCAAGTAGTAAATGGCTCGTTCTTTTCTGTCAACGGGACTTTCTTGAGCCAACATCGCACCTAGTGACTCACTATGAATGGTGAGGTAGAGAATTAAAGGATGCCCCTGATGGTGGGACAAGCATTGGTGGATTCATCAAGTAAGACTTCAATTTGTCGAACGCTTCCAGACATTCATCGTCCCAGTTGACTCGTGCATTCTTCTTTAGGAGCTTGAAGAATGGCTTGGCGGTTTCAGAAAGTTGGGAAATGAATCGAGCAATGTAATTCAACCTTCCCAAAAGGCTCCGGACTTCTTTCACCGTTGACAGAGGTCGCAGCTCACAAATAGCCTTAGCTTTAGCCGGGTCAATTTCAATCCCTTTACTACTCACAATGAATCCGAGTAATTTACCGGATGTTGCTCCGAATACGCACTTAGCAGGATTCAGTCGAAGCTTGAACTCACGGAGTCGATCAAACAGCTTCTTTAAGGTCTCAACGTGGCTTTTTCCGGAAGTCGAGTCTTTGCAATCATATCATCAACATAGACCTCAATCTCTTGATGCATCATGTCATGAAACAATGCTATCATGGCTCGCTGGTAAGTTGCCCCGGCATTTTTAGTCCGAAGGGCATAACCTTATAATGAAAGGTTCCCCATGGGGTGATAAAGGCAGTCTTCTCCTTGTCTTCCTCCTTCATCCTTATTTGATTGTATCCAGAAAAACCATCCATAAATGAGAATAGTTCGAAACCAGCGGTACCATCCACAAGGACGTCTATGTGTGGTAACGGAAAATTATCTTTCGGACTAGCTTTATTCAGATCTCGATAATCAACACAAACTCGAACCCGACCGTCCTTCTTCATTACTGGAACAATGTTGGCCACCCATTCGGGGTACTGTGAGACTTCAATGAATCCCACCTTCAATAGCTTCATCACTTCCTCCTCTATCTTCTTTGAGAGCTCAGGCTTAGTTCTCCGCAACCTTTGCTTCTTAGGTGGCACCTCCGAATTAGTAGGTAGGCAATGCTCCACAATTGACGGGTCTAAACCAAGCATATCAAAGATAGGTCCATGCAAAGATATCCCGATATTCTTTCGAGGCCGAATTAGGTGCTTGGCCTCATCTTTGGGGAGACTTGCCCCAATTTTCACCTCTCTGGCTTCTTCAGTGTCACCTAAATTAATAGTGACGGTCTGCTCGGATGTGAGAGCCTTGGCTTTTTCGTGCTGCTCCCAGCTACGTTGCACCTCAATGAAATCTTTGATCGAGTCTTCGGGATCATCATTATTGGCACATATCGCATTGGATTGGACCATTTCCACACCTTTGCATGCTATACGATTATCCCTGAAACAGAATGTAGATGGATCAGAAAAACAAACAGGGTAACCTAGATTTTTTCTTTTTATGAAATTCTTTGGCAAAAACCCCTTTTATTTTCAAATTTTTGACACGAGGAAGCATGATGAAGCCCGGCCTCGGAATTCTCCTTGGATTTTTTTTTCTTTTATCGGCTGGATATCATCACCGGGGCTAGTTTGGTGTACTTCAACATGCCCTCAAAACATGAAAATTTTATTGGATGAAAAAGCAAATTACATTATTGAAATGATAAAAATCCTAGGAATGGAAATGCAAATACGGAAAGCAATAAAAACTCATGCGTAGAGGAGTGTGCAAATAATTAAAATTCTCCTACTCTCGAACTTCGTCGATGGCAAACACGAAATTCTCCTTGAATAATTCGGCCATTCCTCCGAATGCGTCGTCTTTTCCAGTGGATCGAATGGTGTCTGCAACTGGCTTGTCTGCCTTTCTCCATCTGACAGGAATAACATCAACGTCAACACCTGGAGGCTTGGGTTTTTGAACATAGGTATCGATCGCCCCTTCTTCCTCATGCATCATTTTCGCAGGCCCAGGGAATGTGGACCTAATATGGGGTATAATGAAGCCAGTTCGTCCCTGTCCTCTTCCTCTTCCTCTACATGATCGTCCACCTCTACCACGATAGCCCAATCCAGTAGTATATGAATTCTGCCCGGCCTCAATTGGTTGGCGAGTGCCCTGACCATGTCGGCCTAAACCATTACCTGGAACAAAACCGCTCCCGACCATGGTCTTGCCTACCATGATCGCCGACTTTGATAACTTCGGAGTGGGTATGGTAGTGCCTTGAGAGACATGAATGGTCGAAACCAACTCAAATGCTTGAAAACTGGATTCTTCTTTACAATCTGGTTCAATGTAAGGGATAGCCGTCTCATGATAAATCTTGAACTCATCCTCTCCTCGAACTGTAATAAGCTTCCTTCCGTCACAAACTTCACTTTCGGTGAAGACTTGAAGAAACGCCCCCGCATGAAGCCATGGACGGCCTAACAAAAAGTTGAAGGCTGTAGGTATGTCCAGGACTTGAAAAACTGCATTGAATAACACTGGCCCTATTTGCAAGTCTAAATCAATTTCCCCAACTGCTTCTTTTTTGGTTCCATCAAATGCTCGCACAGAGGTTTTAGCCGTGCGAATTTTCCCCAAATCATACCCAAGACGTTTTAGAGTTGCAAGAGGGCATATGTTTAAAGCCGATCCATTATCTATGAGCACACGGGACACCAAGGTATTTCGACACTTGGCTGAGATATATAGGGCTTTGCCGTGTCCTCTTCCTTCATCTGGGATTTCATCATCTGAGAAGGTAATCTGGTCATTTAACAAAATGGCCCCCACGAATTCCCCTAACTTCTCAGGTTCAATGGACTCTGGGATATGTACTTCATTAAGGACTTTCATCAATGCTTTTTGATGTTTCTCTGATGTCAAAAGCAACTCTAATATGGAGACTTGTGCTGGCATTTTATGAAGTTGGTCCACTACGCTATACTCACTTGCCTTAATTACAGCTAAGAATTCTTTAGCCTCCTCGTCAGTGACTGGCTTGACAGGTTGTGAGTTGGCCTGAGCGTAAGTGCGTCCCGATCGAGTGACCACATCTATCTCCGCATCATAACGCCATGGTACCGCCTTATTATTCGTGTAAGCATAGGGTTGCATAACATCAAGAATCAATTCTTCATCACCAGATGGTGGCATATCGTTGATGATTAATCCATCTTCATCCGACGCATCTTCCAACGGTGGCATGTCAAAAGCCAGGGGATCGTTAGCTCCGATATTTAAACCAGCAAACTCATCTTCAAAATCAGATGACTCATCTTCCATATCAATAATGATTGGAGTGATAGTCGAAACGGTGTCAGCAGGATCCATGTAGGCAATCATCCCCTTCTTGGACATTGCCTTAACTCTTTGTACCTTCTGAGACATAGTAGGCTCCTCTATGTCTGAGTAGTATCCAGCTCGAACTAAACCATTATAAACATCGTTCACATGTACTCTCGAACTCCTCTTTCGACCAGCATCAAAACTGAAAATGGCGTTCACGGCTTCTGGGTGATCAGGGAGTGGATTATTCTGGATGTTTGGTTGTGCATCACGGAATGAAACCACATTGGCATCCAATAGATTCTGGATTTTGTGTTGCAGTGTATAGCAATCGTCAACCGAATGCCCTACCTCCCCCATATGGTAAGCACATGTCTTAGAAGGATCGTAGTTAGGGAAACGCTCAGGATTAGGTCGCTTAGGCTCCTTAGCGAGTAATCCTTTCTTCTGAAGGGTTGGCAAGATTTTAGACAATGGCTTGGGAAGGGGCGTAAATTGACGCCTGAAAGAGTTCTTCTGTTGGCCAAAGAATGGTCGTGCTCCTCCCTGTTGAGTGTTCGAGATGGGGCGAGGAGGCTGAACATAAGCTGCATTAACTTCCGCTACAGGCTCCTTATCCTTCTTGACTGAGACTCTCCTATGCGAGTTGATTTGATCAGACGCCCATCCATCACGTAGTGCTACCTCAATTCGCTCGCCAACAGGGATTAGTTGATTGAACGACTCGGCAGTCGATCCTAACATCCGATTTCGATACTCAGGCGGGAGCGTCTTCATGAACAAATCCATCAACTCCTTTTCTGTCGGCTCTGGAGTAATTTGAGCGGCTACGGTCCTCCATCTCGTGACATACGCTTTGAAAGATTCCGTCCTCTTCTTCTCAGTGCGAAGTAAATCTTCTCGAGACGGGGTGACATCAATATTATACTTGTATTGCTTGAAGAAGGCATCGGTCAAATCCTCCCAAGTCTCCAGAAGATTAATTTTCTTCATAATGTACCACTGTAGTGCCGGTCCTGTCAAGCTTGCCTGAAACTGTTGAATCATCAAGGGGATGTTATCAACATATTGGGTCATCCTGACCACATATGTCTGCAAATGGATCTTCGGGCAAGAGGTGCCATCATACTTTTCAAAGTCCGGCATTTTGAACTTCTTCGGCATCTTGACCTTTGCATAGTGGGACAAATCAGTTGGGCCTTGGATAAACGAACCCTGCAACTGCTTGAGTTTCTCCTCGATCTTTGCCATGCGTTTTTCTTGTTACGTCTTTGGTACGGCCCGAGTGTATCACTTGTACCTCCTCATCAACAACAATTTGAGGCACGTTAGTAATTTTCTCCTTGGAAGCACCATCGAGGTTGATGTCCCAACTCGCGAACGTATTCTTGCCTTTATCTTTTGGATCGGCCACGGGAGCATGCTTTGTGGTAACACCACTTCAACTTGCGGAGCTGGTGGAGCGTGTTTGCTTGAAGAGAATCGATTTGCTTAGAAAGCTGCTCAAGAACATTCGGGACTTGCTTCATCTCCGATTCGAGGGCAGCGATGCGAGTTTGTTCGGCAACACGTGTTTGCTCGTTTATCGCCATTGTTGCTCGGAACAGTGCAGATTGGTGATCTTAGGTGAGCCGTGTTGTCACCTAACAATGTAAAATAATACAGTAAGTATCATAGCAAATGAGATTGGTCCATGACAACAGTCAATCGTTTATTTTATTAAGTGAAATCAAATTCCAAAGACATCAACTTAAAATGCTAACATAACTCCCTAGGAAATTAAATTCCTAAAACATCAATCTAAGAAATTGAAATAATATCATAAAACTAGAATTAAACTCCTAAATCTAGTGACTCTTTTCTATATACAATTGGGAAATCACAGTCTTTCGAAGCTTCTTGTTACGTCGAACCAACTCGAAATACGAGCTTCTTTCCTTTCCACCGTTTCTTCAAGATTTTCAATTTGTGCTTTACGAGTGGGCTTCAAGGTCACTTCAGGTATCACAGGAAGTAGAGCTTGAGGGATCTCATGATGGTGGATATAATAATCCGAGGCATGAAAAATCCTCTCATTTCCTTTCAATCTTCTAGGCACCACAATCTTTTCCAGATGGCATTCCTTCCATGCATTTTCAAAACGCTCGATCTCATCGAGGTATTTGTGATCCTTGCACACGAAGCGGGCTTGAAACAGATCCATTCGAAGAGGAGGTGGGATATCTTGGAGCACTCGATACTGGCGGGCCACTCTATAAGGATAGTAAGATGTTGCACCAAAGAATTCCTATCGGTGGAATTGGATTATCTGTCTTGTGAGAGAAATGAGCCACGCTAACATGGAACCATTTAGCATACCATAGGAAGCCCTTGAGATCTGGATCTTTAAGAAAAGTCACCCAATCGGAAAATGATTTTCCGGTATATTTTTTCTCTAAGATTGAAAATCTTTTTATTGGGTGATCAATTTCACCTCGACGCATGAAATGACCAAACTCCTTCATGTGAGAAAGAAACCAAATTTGTAAAAGTTCGGGAGGCATTCATGATTTTTTCTCCATTTTGTTTAAAACGGTTGAGGGATAAAAATGTCTCAGCTAAGATCATGTTTATAAAATTCATGCCAGCACATGCTTGTCTGACCACCCATGCAATCGAAGGATCAATAGCATTTCTTCGATGAGGAAATATTATAAGTCCAAAGAATGCTAAGATGAATATCCTACCCTTTTGGCGCATTGAAGACTGATTTAAAAAATGATTAGCCAAAAAGGAGAAAGGGCATGCATTACAATTAGCTTTCAAAATTTTCTTAACCTCATCAGTTTTAATTCTTAAAAATTGAGATAAAATTGATGTGGGTTCCATACCAAGAGGTGGCCTAACAAGTTCGGTCTCAAGGGGCATTCCTATGATGACGCTATATTCTTCCGAGTGTTGGAGTTAGCTCATTCTTACCAAAAATAAATGTAGCCGTCTCGGGACACCAAAAGTGCGATATAGCTTGCAAAACACCACTATGGACTCCGATATCCAAAAGGGGGATGAGCCGTCCCAATATCGACTCCACATAATCTTGACCTTCTTTACTTAAATTGTTCCACCACCCTCTAAGCTCAATCTTAGGAGTTGGAATGAATTGAACATCTGATCTCCCCATTGCATATAAAATAAGACTGACGACGAAACCTATTGTCATGGACCAACGAAATTGCAATAAATAAATTGCGAAGAATTTAAACAACTTACTTTCGCTGGAAATAGATGACAATCACATAGACACACGCATGAAAAGTGAGGCTCGATTTCTGTCTAGACGGCTTAACAAAGTGGAGCTAAGAGGATGATCTGACCGTTGCAGTCTCGCATTAACGTGTCGGGTCCTCCTAACCCTGGCTCAGTCGAATGGAATACCCAATAATCACGCAGTCTTGCGGATATGGATAAACACTTTTGACACCATGAAGAACTTTCGGGGAAGAGAAGGTCAACCTCTATATAGCAGTCTCGCTTTAGAGGAAGTATCCTTCTCAACACCATCCTAAGAATCCTATCTAGCCCAGGTCCGGCAGCAGGTTGTGTGTGCTATAGTGTAGTGCTAAAGACAATAAAACATGCACAACAGTTTAATTGCAAACAACACTTCTATAGTTTAAATTCAACCATTCATTATTAACTCCAACCTGTAAAACAAGGGTTAGCAAAGACTACTCCCCTTATACCTCCTATCTGCAAAAACATTTAACACTTGATGTTAGGAGCGTACCTTGTTTCCATGCTGCCAAACAAAATATTTTTCTTAAAATAAAACAGGCCTATGTCCACTATGAGTTTTAACTCTGTCCCCAGTGGAGTCGCCAAGCTGTCGCGACCTAAATTTTCAGGGCAATCCTAAAGTTTAGGTTAATGGTTACTAAGTCCGAAAACTTGGTACGGACCCTCCCAAGTCCTACCAATCGCGACTTGATAGAAATTAACTCATTTAAACATGCAATTTCAATTCAATTTGGAGCCGCCACTAATCAATTAGGGTTTGATTAGAAACCCAAGTAAAGTATGGGAGAATACTTTACTATTGCGAACCAGAGAGATTAAATAGGTCCGGGGGACATGGTTACGCTAGATTAGTCTAACGCCCTTTCGGTACCTTTTATTTTAATTTTAAAAGTATTTTGCAGGCAATGTTGATTAATTTAAACCTAAGCTACTAACATGCAAATGGTGATCGTACGAGTGCCCAATCAATAAATTAACATTCAAATAAAAATGCTAATAAAATTGCATGTCCTAAACATGATTTCTAAATGACATGACACCTAATTTTTCTCTTTTAAAAATGTTAATTATATGCAATCTTAATTTAACTTAATATGCATATGCTATATGATATGAGATGTATGACGTGGTAATTCTATATGCATGAATTTATTTTAATGACATGCGGGATGCAATTCATATGGTATAACTTAAACTTGTCACTATATGTATGCAATCTAATTTATATAATCATAAATATGCATGTTCTACGTGATATGGGATGAATGACATGATATTTCTACATGCATGCTTTTTTATGATTTTTTTTTTAAAAATGATTCATTCATTTTTTAATGTATATATGCAACCTATGCTAAGTAATGATGATATGAAATGAGATTAATTATGAATTAACCTATTTAACTAATTAGACTAAACTAAAGTGAATGATATTCTAATTTATTTTAGGAATCAATTTAACTTAAACTATATCTTATCTTAAAAGCTATATAAAAAATAAGACATGCCAACATTATTTAAAATTAGTCCTAGCAAAAATCACCCATCTAAAAGTATAATCTAAAACTTATAATCCTATAAATGCAATTCTAATTTACTAACCCTAAAAATACAGTCCTAATTTACTAAACCTAAATGCTCTAATGCAATATTTAGATTTTTATGTACTTTTTGATTTTTTTATTTTTTTAATCTTTCCAAACAAGTAATTATTTTAAAAGAATGAAGATAAGAATTAAAATAACCGAAAAAATAATCCGTTGTCTCACGGATTAAATTAACAATTATTTTAACTCTATAATGATTTAACAATTGAAATGCTATCAAAATTCCTAAAAATTAAAGTAATTAAAAAAATGACCCGAAGTCTTACGGGTCAAATTAATAATTACCATAATTTGGGATAAAATACCTATAGTTAATGCCTATGAGATTTATAAAAGAAAAGCACATCTTAATATTCTAAATTGAACAGTAATAACAAAATAAATAAAATAAGGAAAAACAAACTACCTAATTTGCTTTTCTCTTTTTCTCTTGTTTTTTTTTTTTTCCCTTTGCTTCCAAAGAGAAGCTCGGCAGCTCGTGCGGCTGGTCACCGAGGGGACTGATCGTTGGTCCGGCAAAGGAAACTCCGGCGAAGGCGGACCGGCGAGCGGGGCGGCGAGGTGTCGCTCGGGCGGGTCGGCGAGGAGGACGCGGCATCGGGTCGTCGCGTGGCGCTGCAAGTGGAAACGAGCGGTCGCCGCTCGCGGCGTCAAGCGGAGCGAGGCGGTGCAACAGGTTGGCAGCAGGCAATCGTGAATGGAACGACGGCTCGGCGTCCGGCGAGTAGGGGAATCGAGTCGCAGCGCGAGCTCCTGTGGGTCGTCGCTCGGGCGGCGCAAATCATGGTCTGATCGGGGCGGCAACGGCGTCGCGGCGGTGGCTGGCGACCGGACACGGCTTTGCGGGCTACGGGCGAGGCGCGGCGAGGCTCGGCGGCAGAGGCGCGGTGGTGCTCGTAGGCCGACCGAGGGTGGTTCAGAGAGGATCTGCTGCAGCTCGGGTGGTCGCTCGGATCGGCACGGCAGCGGCTTCGTCGGGCGGATGTGGAGGTGATGGCGTTGCGCTCCCGCGGAGGTGCGGTCGCTGGACGCTAGGGCGGCAGCGCTTACGGGGACGCGCAGCGGCGGAGGTCCGGATGACCGGTGGAACAGCGACGGTGCAGGGCGCAGGAGCGGGCAACAGGGATTTCGGATGGGGACTCACGAAGAAGATGAACAGTTGTTCATCATTCCTTTTTTCTTTCTTTTCTTTTCGTTTCTTTCTCTGCTCACTCTCTGCCAAACATCCCCTCTCTCTCTCTCTCCCACTGTACTTTTTCTTTTTTCCTTTTCCTTGCTCACGTCAACTCCTTCTCTCTCTCACTTTTTCACTTTTTCACTTTTTCCACATTTGTACTCTTTTTCTTCCTTCGACCAAGACAAAGAGAGAACCCTTACTGACTTTTTTTCTTTTGCTTTCATTTTCCACGACGAAGAGAAGTCGCCCCTCGAACGACAGAATTTTTTTGCTCTGAATTTTTTTGAATTCCTTCCCCCTGCACTTGTCAGGAAAAAGAGAAAAAAAAAGCTCTCTCTCTCTTTTTACTTCCCTCAGCCGCACGTCCTTTCTTCCTTTTCCTCTCTCTTTTCTTTTTCCTTCTGTGTTTCCCTTTTTTGGCCGAACGAAGAGAAGACCCTCCTGTTTTCTTTCTTTTCACTTTTCAATTTTTTTGACGAAAGAAGCCCCCCCATTTTCACGTCTCGCACCCTCTATTTATAAACTGAAAACTCGAATTTGTTTTGCCAGTGGAGATATTCACTCAACCGTTCAACAAATTAACAGCTCCAAAATCACACGATTTTCAAACCATTTTTAAATTTTGAAATTTTGTTCAATTCCCTCCACAACCAAATGCTCTATTATTGTTTTCTAAAAGATAAATTAAATTTTAAAATAGGTGTCAACAGGAAGTTATTTTAATAACCGTTTTCCTGAAGTCCAAATTTATTAGGAATTTAAGAAATGGTTTTAAAAGTTGATGGCTATCTACAGTTTGCCTTTATTTTTTTAAATGGCCAATTTACAGATTATACAACTAAATAGCAGCCGCTTATGTTTCATAAGTGCTCATTTGTTTGCATTAAACAAGATATTTTGAGAAAAAGAATAACAACCGATTAAGTAAAGAGGAAATCTCGATTAGAAAAAAGTCAAATGTCAATAGCTGGTTACTCATTATGTATATTTAAGGGATTATTTGATGTGGAAATTGACTGATCAATGAAAATATCTAACAAATTATAAGAGTAAATGATTTCCTCAACGCATAAAAGGAAATGATTAACTGAAATCCATGATAATTTTTAAGTATTTTTAATTGCTAATTCATTTGTTATCATTATTAACCATATAAAAGTATATAATGAATATCCCATTTTTGAAATTTGACCTTTCTTTTATGGAAACACATTTTCACTTTCTGAATTTTCTTTCTTCTTCTTAAAAAAAAATTCATTAGTTCTATTAATATGCTTCTTAAAGTTTAGGCAACTTCAATTTTTTTAATGTTGTAATTCCTATTTGTTTCTTCCAGTATAACATTATAATTAATACGTGCTTCCTTCATGTTTTCCATAGAGGTCAAGAGTAAAAGACATATTTCCGCTGAAAGGATGAAAATACATCTATAATGCTTTAAAACTCATGCGTATTTCACACGCTAAGAAATGTACAACGGAAGAATAACGGCCCTAAGAAAATGAAAAAGTTTAAGAGGTTGATATTTCACGTGTGACATTTGATAATTTAGGGTTAATTGCGTATTATGTCGGGTTGCGAAGAGTTTTGTATAATTTTCTAGAGATATCATATCCATCACGTAAAAATTCATCTCTCATACTGGGTAAAAATGAGGGATAATGAGACAAACAATCTTTGAATTTTGGCTAAATGGGCAATTAGGTGAATGAACTTTTAATTTATTTAATGTGATCCTTGAATTTTAACCCAATGTGCAATATAGTTCATGAACTTTTAATTTGTTCAATGTAATCCTTCAACTTTTGATATGTGTTCAATATAATCCCGAACTATATACAAAATTTCAGCATAGTCATTGGTCTTAAATTAATGGAAAAAAGATTATGTTGAATATTTTCATATAGTTCAAGGACTATGTTGAATATGTACGAAAAGTTCATGGACTATATTAAACAAATTAAAAGTTTAGGGGCCACATTGCATATTAGCTAAAGTTAAGGGATCACATCGAATAAATTAAGAGTTCAATGAACAAATTGCACATTGAGTAAAAGTTCAAGAATTGTTCGTGTCATTTTTCTAGAAAACAAGGTTGATCTTTAATTAATATCAGTGGATAAAATTTCTCATTTTTGTAGAATCATTTCTTAATATAACCTTGTCATCAAGTGCTAATCCCCCATAGCAATGTATAACAATATATTTTTAGTTACATGACTAAAGCTTATAATTAAATAGATGCATATCTACTAGAATTATTTTGCTAATTATAATTATAGTTGACATATGGAGTAAAATATGTTAATTGGACAGAGTTTTAATAAATTGTTTAAAATATGTTTGTATGTATTATTTAATTTTGACGATATGCTTGTTAATTGTGAACGACTTTGTGATAGATCTCTCTGAGAAAGGAACTTGTGAATCTTAAACGTCCGTTAACCCCAGTGGCCACCCTTCCAACATGGAAGGGGGCAGTGGGGGCTTTGAATCCCTATTCTCAAGGGGGGTTGAGATGGGGATGATTTAGTTTCAAGTGTGGGTTTCGACTCCCACCCCTACAAGGAGGTGGGGTAAAAGTCTAAGAGTAGAGTAGGACCGACAAAAAAATTAATAATCTTAAACATCTATAATGGACGATCATGCAAGCATTTTCGCTTTAGAAATAGAAAAATTGTCCCAAAAGTCCTACTCCTATTACACTTTTGCCTATTAAGTCTTAAATCTTTTTTATTTTAGTAATTAAATGCCAAACATTTTGAAATTTTGCTAATTTAGTTCATTCGATCAATTTTTATCGGAAACCACTAATGTGGTAGCTCAGTCAGCGTAGGTCATCTTACATGGTATGATCGGTACTTTATGTGGATAAATTATAAAAAAATTTAAAATATATTATGAATTTAATATTATTTGTTCTTTTCTTTCTTTTTCTTTGGTTTAAAGGGCCGGCAACCCTTGCTAACCCTTGGACAAGGGCCATGAAGCCGTCGCCGGCTGGGGATGAGGGTGACCAAGCCTACACCGGTCAAGGGAGGGCTGGTGGAAATCTGTTTTTACTGGGGGTTTGGGCGAGGGATTGTGATGCCTTCCCTAGCCTTAGCAAGGGCTAGTGAGCCCTCGACAGATTTGGTGAAGCGAGGGCATGGTGGCCCTCACCGGCAATGTGAGGGTGGGTGAGGGCGGCAATGCCCTTGTTGACCTTAGTGGATGTCCATGAACTTGTGCTTGTTTTTGGCGAGGGCTTTGTGGCCCTAGCCTAGAGGCTGCTAGGGGTTGTCGACCCTCGATTAGTAGTTGACGTAGGTCATTGAGACACAACTAGTGGCCAGTAGCCTTGTTGATCTTTTAAACCAAAAAAGAATAAAAAGAAAAGAAACATATCAAAAATTAATAAAAATGTCAACGTTGGCTACCCATGTACGACATGCGACTTCTATGTCAACGATTTTTAGTCAAAATTAGCTAGATTGGCTTAATTGGCAAATTGTGAAAATATTTAGTATTTGACTAACAAAATTGAAAAGTTTAGACTTAAATTGGCAAATGTGCAATAATTTTAAGACTTTTGGATAATTTTCCTTTTAGAAACTACTCGTTTTTCTATTTCTAATTTTTCAGTTATGGAGAATGAAAGTAGTTTTCCTTTTTTTATTTTAACTTAAAGACAGATTTGGGTATATGGACAAATTGGGTTTTCCTTATCATTTATCATTTAAAAATAAGAATGAAAATGAGAGGCGTGCATATCAAGCTATTTCGGTATTTCCTTGCTTGGTCACCTAATAAATGCCGTCCAGAAGGCCTTCTTCAACAAGAGAGTCGTCGGTTCATATCCAGTAGCAGGCAAACCCAGAATCAGAATGCGTCTCGGAGGGTGTTGGTTCGATCGGTACTCGAAGCCTTCAATGAATCGATAGAAGCAAAATGATGGATTGAAGTTTGAGGATGAGATATGCTCGGAGTTTGATAGTAAGTGAAGCATTTTTGTAGTAACTTTTAAAAGCTAGCTTACAACAACACCGGACGGCAATAACAGGAAGATGGATCGATTCTCCGCAACCAGGACCCCCGGTTTCGAGATCTGGCATGATAGAGAAAATCCAGGGACCCAAAATATGGAAGTTGACAATCAGCAGGCAACGGTCGGAAAGCTAACAATAGCAGACGGGGCAGAGCCAGGAACCAGGAGGGGAAACGTGGAGACTTTCTCGCGTGCGCTCAATTCCCGACGGATTTACCTTAAAATTGGCTAAAAGCTGTTAATGGCGTTATAAGGTTCCCCCCACGGATGCAGTATAAATGGCTCCAGCGCCAAGGGGAAAGATCAACCCAACAGCGTCCTCTTTCTTTCTTCTTGGAAGGTCCAGCAAGCGCCCGGGAGAAAGAGAGAGACCAGGAATCCTAGTAGCAGAAGGGAAACGATGGCAATGAAACCGTACGTTGGTGCACTGCTGCTGCTGTTGTCTTTTTCTTCTTCCATCAACGCCCAGGTCTTTAACGTCGCGACTTACGGTGCAAAGGGCGATGGCAGTTCAGACATTAGCCAGGTGCGTGTATTCTTTAATGAATAGCTTTACGGCATTCTTTCCTAAATCTCTGCGGCTAACGAGGGTTTCGCCACAAATTTTTCGAAGGCCTTGCTGAGTGCATGGAAAGAGGCGTGCGCATCCACCACTCCTGCTAAAGTGCTGATCCCGGGGGGAACGTTTGCGCTGACGGAGGTTGCCCTGGACGGCCCCTGCAAGGCCCCCGTGGAGTTCGAGCTCCAAGGCACATTGAAGGCCCCGGCGGACCCGAGCCTCTTCAAGACCGACGGTTGGGTCGTGTTCCAACACATTGACGGCCTCACCATGTCGGGCGGGGGGACCTTTGACGGCCAGGGCAAGACAGCCTGGGGGCAGAACGACTGCGACAAGAACACGGACTGCAGTACTCTCCCCTGCGTAAGCACCCCTCGGTATTATTCGTTTCTATGTCGATTTCGAACCGCACGGTCATTAGAATAACGGATACGCTGATGGGGGTATATCCAAACTAAGACAACGCGATTAACCGAGTTTTGAGCACCAGGGGGAATTGCTAACACCCATTGAATTTCGACAGAATTTGAGGTTCAACTTCGTCACCAATGCCTTAATCCATGACGTAACGACGCTCGACAGCAAGAATTTCCAGGTAAACGTCTTGGGCGCCAAGAACATGACGTTCCAGAATTTCCACGTGAATGCGCCGGCCGACAGCATCAACACGGACGGGATCCACATTGGACGGTCGGACGGGGTCAGCATCCTCGACAGCGACATCAAGACAGGGGACGACTGCGTCTCCCTTGGTGACGGGAGCCGGCAGATCACTGTCAAGGGGGTGACCTGCGGTCCGGGCCACGGCATCAGCGTCGGCAGCCTCGGGAAGTATGAAAACGAAGAGCCCGTGGAGGGTGTCTTCGTCACGAACTGCACCATCATTGGTGCGGATAACGGTGTGAGGATCAAGACTTGGCCTGCGTCGAAACCCGGCACGGCTTCTGACATGCATTTCGAGGATATCCAGATGGACAATGTCCTCAACCCTGTGATCCTGGACCAGGGATACTGCCCATTTGACCAGTGCAAAGCAGGGGTAAACACATGAACATGAGAATGAGCATAGGTCATGCACATTAGAAACGAAATGCATATTGACCCGTCCGCTAAACGAAATCAATTTAATTTCGAACGAACTCGAACGCTGGTTTTGCTCACAATTCTAAAGTCGGTTAGGAAACAAAAACGAATCGCACAATCGTTAAACCATTTACATGTCGGCCCTAATCTGTATGTCATTCGATTTGTTCAGGTTCCTTCCCTTATCAAGATAAGCAAAGTCAGCTTCAAGAAAATCAGGGGAACCTCAGCATCCCAGGTCGCGGTGAAGGTCTTGTGCAGCCAAAGCGTGCCGTGCGAAGAGGTCGAGATTGCGGACATCGACCTCGTGTATAATGGCCCCGAAGGCCCCGCCACATCAGAGTGTGCCAACGTCAAGCCTGTGCTCTCTGGCAACATAAACCCTGCGGCTTGTGCCAAGGTCGTGAGCTAAAGAGTTCGCTTTTTCTCAGAGAAGATGAATCAACGCCGAACGTTTCTTTATAAAGGATTTCTTGAGCGAAACCGTTTGGTTTTTGTACTCTTTTTGTATACCCCATGTAATAGACATTATAAATGATAGGAAGATGTCTGATTGCACGGGATTCTTATACCACGTGGGATTCCGTTTGAAGAAAATCCTCACTTCGAACACCTCACTTAGTTTTTAATATATATTTGGTTTGCGAAAAAAAATAAGATTAGCCTCAATAAATTCTTACCAACTCCGGACCTAAGTTTCACCATACACAAATTATGAAATTTAAATTTCACATGACGTACGATACACAAATTATTAAGTTTAAATTTCACATTACATACATCAAAAGGGTCAAATAGTCTCATGTACTCGATCGGTTCATTATCGTAAAATCACGACACATCTAGCAAATAGTGCGAGTCACCCCGCTCGTGTAATACTTGGACGATAATCAATCGACTTGATCTGAGGACGCATCGTAATTAAGCCCATTTTTCTTGTAATTGCAATTTTGGGTCATCAATCGTGTCCGTTTACTAAATTGATAAACAATGAATCCGTCACGTTAATTAGCGCAGTAGGCCTAGGAGCATTGATGAAATAGTTTTGCTGTTCTTGATTTTGGGTGCAAATCTTTGGTTTAACGTCCAAATTTTAATTCGCCACACATTCCCACAAAGGTCAAGATCTCATATGTGAGCTTTAGGTGTTAAATTGCTAAAAGGAGGAGAGATGAGGCTTAAACTTCATCTTACGTACAGAACAACCAAGTCGTTTATAAAAGACAAAATACATAACGTAAAACACACCATAATTACCCATGTTCTGCATAAAGCACTTGCCCCACTAACACCTAAAAACAAGGATAACCAACACACATGACTCCACTAACTCTAATAACTGAAAAACCAAATCAGCAACACATGCAAAAGGAAATAACTATTATATCAACAATCCCTCCCTTAAACTGATGTTTGCTAACATTCAGTTTAAAGCCTTGACCTTTTTCACCGTGCAAACACCTAGTGACCTTCTGAACTTCACAAATGACTCCATCTTGAGGGCCTTGGTGAATATATCAGCAACTTGATCTTCACTCCTGCAGTAGATTAGATCAATTGTTCCATCATTGCTAAGATTTCTCAAGAAATAAAACTTCACATCAATGCGCTTGCTTCTTCCATGTAACACCGGATTCTTGGAGAGTTTTATTGCTGAGTTATTGTCACAAAACAATTTAGTAGGTCCCGGTTGCTTGAATTGTAGCTCCTCAAGAATTCTCCTTAGCCAAATAGCTTGACAAGCACTAGCTGTTGCAACAACAAATTCAGCTTCTATACTTGACAATGTGACAATTGATTGCTTCTTGGATGACCACAAAATAGAACCTGTTCCAAATATAAAAGCATAACCCGAAGTGCTCCTCTTATCATCTTGATCTCCTACATAGTCACTATCAGTAAATCCCAACAAATCAGACTTTTCACCCTTCTTGTAAAATAGCCTAAAGTCTTTAGTTCCTTGCAAGTCACAAAGGATTCTCTTGACAGCTAACAAATGCATTTGTGCAGAATTCTCCATATATCTACTGATTAAACTCACAGAATACATTATGTCTGGTCTTGTTGCAGTTAAATACATCAAACAGTCCACAATTTGTTTATAAGTGTGTCGTCAACCTTCCTCCCTTCACAATCTTTGTATAACTTTAAGCCAAACTCAACTGGAGTGTTTACAGGATTACAATCCTTCATCTGAAACCTGTCCAAAATTTCTCCCACATATTTCTTTTGAGAAATAAAGATCCCATCATCCGATTGTACCACTTATATGCCAAGGAAGTAATGCATCATACCGAGATCGGACATTTCAAACTCATCCATCATAGATTTTTGAATTCTTCAAACATGCCATCACAACTTCCAAGTAAATATAAGATCGTCAACATACAAGCGGACAATAAGCATTTTCCCTTTATCTCCAATCTTGACAAAAAGCGTATGCTCATAAGGACATTTTGAAAAACCAACTTTAAGAAAATAAGTTTCAATGCGACTATACCAAGCCCGAGGGGCTTGTTTTAGCCCATAAAGAGTTTTCTTCAATCTATAAACTTTATGCTCATTTCCAATCTTGACATAACCAGGGGGTTGTTCGACAAATACCTATTCCTTCAAGTACCCATGCAAGAATGCCGATTTGACATCTAGTTGGAAAATATGCCAAGAATTATCTGCCGCCAGTGCAAGCGCCAATCTAATCGTGTCATGTCTCGCAACTGGAGAAAAAACCTCTATATAGTCGATCACATATTGCTACTTGTATCCCTTGGCTACCAAACGTGCTTTATATTTGTCAACTTTACCATTTTTTTCCAGTTTTGTTTTAAAGACCCACTTTACGCCAATGGTTTTTTGTCCATCTGGAAGATCGGATAGCTCCCAAGTATCATTTCTTTCGATGGCCTTAATTTCATCATCCATCACTTTTCGCCATTTTTCTTCTTTGACAGCACTCTCAAAAGTTGTAAGGTCATAGTCTGAAAATAAGACAAAGTGAGTAATTGAATCTCCAATTCCAGTTACCTCATAATCTTCCATCCAAGCAGGCTTTCTTCTAACGTGGCGAAGAGATTGGGCTTCTTCTTCATTGACTTTAGAGCCTGTTGGTGAAATTCCAGCAGTTGTAGAAGTCGCATTTAATGAATTTTGGGGCATACAAAGTGTTGAAATTTGCTCCTGTTCAGTATCATTGTCATAAAGAACTTGGGTAGGCTGCTGCCTATTCCAATCCCAAGTGTTCTCTTCATCGAAAACAACATCCCTGCTAGTCACAATCTTATTTGTTAGTGGATTGAATAAATTATATGTTTTGGATGCTTCACTTACACTAAGAAAGACACATTTTTCAACCTTGTTATCAAGTTTCTTCCTTTTTACATTCGGGACATGGGCATATATAATGCATCCAAAGATTTTGAAGTGATCTACAGCCGATCTTCTCCCACTCCAAGCCTCTTCATGTGTCATATTCTGAACAGCAAAAGTTGAACTTCTGTTCAAAACATGAATACTCCAATTTACTGCTTCTGGCCAGAAAGTCTTTGGAACTCTTCCTCTTGCCAATAAGCTTCTCACCATATTGTGAATGGTTCTATTCTTCCCCTCAGATACACTATTCAGTTGTGGTGTATATGCAGCAGTAAGCTCTCTTCGAATGCCATGCTCTGCACAAAAAAACTTCAAATTCTTTTGAGCAATATTCACCACCACGATCTGTTCGAAGAGTTTTAATGGTCTTTCCTGCTTCATTTTCAACACAAGTTTTGAAGCTTTTAAATGTGGAGAAAGCTTCGATTTTTCCTATAAAAAATAAACCCAAGTTTTTCTGGAAAAATCATCAATGAAGGTAATGAAGTATATTTTACCTCCATTAGAAGATGGGTTTATGGGACCGCAAATGTCCAAATGTACCAGCTGCAAAACATCATTTGCTCTCCATGATTTTTCTTTTGAAAATTAAGAACGATACTGTTTGCTAACAACACATTTTTCGCAGACTTGGGAAGGAACAATAATTTGAGGAAGACCCGTCACCATGTTTTTCTGTTGGAAGGTCTTTAATCCACCAAAACTCAAGTGACCATAGTGAAAATGCCACAACCATGAGGGATCTTTCTTTTCAGCCATCAAACAAGACTGAATATTTTCAATCTTTAATGGAAACAATCTATTTGAACTTATAGGAACAACTACAATAGCACCTTTAACAAAATTATAAATTTCACAGGCACCCCTCTGAATGGTGATTACATAACCATTTTCTTGTAATTGGCCAGCACTCAATAGGTTACTTTTCAAGTTATGAACATACAACACATTAGAGATTGTTTCCACAAAACCATTATTGGTTCTTATCTTAATATCACATTTTTCCATCACTTTCACAGTAGAATGATCCTAAAAACTCACAGTGAAATGAAAATCTTCATTTTGATGAGAAAAATAAGACTTACTTCCACTTATGTGATTACTGCAGCCTGTATCCACATATCAAATATCTGACTCGCACTTCTTTTCATCTTGAACAGTCATCAACAACGTTTCTGCTTCATTTTCTTCAACAAAATTTGAATTCTCTGCATTTTCTTTATTATTAGGCAGCCTAGTATAACATTTAGATGCATAATGACCAAATTTATGACATCTAAAACATTCTATTTTGGATTTGTTAGGATGCCGTCCTCTTACTTTGCCTTGAAATTGGTCATTATTGGCTTTGAAATTCCTGCCAACATCTCTATTTCCTCGATCTCCCTTTCTTCTACCTCTACCTCTACCCCTTCCTCTGAAATTGTTGGAATGAGTATTGGTAGAAGCCTTCAACGCTTGCTCCTCTATTGTTGAACTTCCGTTCATCTTCTGTTCATGGACCAATAAGGCGCTTTGCAATTCATCAAGAGAGAGCGCATCTATGTCTTTCGACTCTTCAATTGAGCAGACAACATAATTAAACTTTGGTGTCAAGGAACACAAAATCTTCTCCACAATGGTGACATCGTCCATCTTCTCGCCCTGGAATCGCATTTTGTTGCCGATGTCCATTGTTCTGGCACAATAACTAGTGATAAATTCTCCATCTTTCATTACTAGTGTCTCAAAATCTTTTCTCAAGGCTTGAAGCTGTGCACGCTTCACTCTAACAGAGCCTTGATATTTCTTCTTCATAGAATCTCAAATATCCTTGGAAGTTTCTTTGTAAAGAATAGACTCCAAATGGGACAATTGATAGCCTGAAAAAAATAATTTTTTGCCTTTAGGTCCTTCAACTTTCTAGGTTCCAATTCTGCTTTATGGGGATCTGTCAAAGCCATGCCTGCTGGTGGCTCTTGAATTCCAGATTCGACAACCGACCAATACTCCTTTGATCATAAAAAATTCTTCATCAGCATGCTCCAATGGTTATAGTGACCATCAAAGCGTGGAATTGCTGGTTGAACAAAATTGTCGATGGCTTGCACCTCTAAACCTTCTTTTAAAAAAAAAAAAATCTCTCACACTTCTCTCTGGCTCGATACCATTGTTAAATTGCTAAAAGGAGGAGAGATGGGGCTAAAACTTCATCTTACGTACAGAACAACCAAGTCTTTTACAAAAGACAAAATACATAACGTAAAATACACCATAACTACCCATGTTCTGCATAAAGCACTTGCCCCACTAACACCTAAAAACTAGGATAACCAACACACATGACTCCACTAACTCTAATAATTGAAAAACCAAATCAGCAACACGTGCAAAAGTAAATAACTATAGGAAAAAGGCTGATAAGAACAAATAAATTTGTCTGAGGCGTGCAAACGTAAGCACTGTCCTTAAGGATAATTCCGCCCCTCAGAATGCGAAAATCGGTGTGATAGGCTTCTGACGATTATCCTCCAAAGATACAACAGACCTTCTTCTATATTCCGCACTGAATATTAAAAGGAACAGAAACAACGTCTGTGTATAACCCAGCAAGAAAAATGAAAGGAAAGATTTCAAAAAGAAAGACTATTATCTGTTTCACTTAGTGTGTATTTTTAAGATTGTCTTGTGAGATTTTATATTCAAACAAAATAGAGCCATTAAAAGAGCCATTGTAAAATAATGAAGGATTTATTTGAGAAATAAATTAAACGTTACAAAACGATTGGAAAGCCGTTGTATGACCGTTAAGAAACCGTTATGTGACCGTTAAAAATAATAATGGTTTTCAATGCGGTCATAACTATTATTGAAGTTATTATTGTTAATATTTCAAAATATTATTGAAATATCCAACAATCCCCCACATATTTTAAAAGATTTTGAAAATAAAATTAATTTGATGCTAGGTTATTGGAGTGTAATACATTGGAACTGGTGCTTGTTAGGCTATGAACCAGCCCTAGAAAAAATGAAATATAATTCATGACTTTATTGGTGAAGTTTGAAACTTCTATGAACCAAAAATTTCTTTTGTGAATTATAATTTTCATTAATCACATTGCACTCCCACAAACTTTGTTGTTCAACGCGGTTTTGCGCTAATAGGCCATGCGTGTGCTTAGTTTATTCATAAGTGCTTTAGAGATTTTCGCCGAAAATTCTCATAGGAGCGGCCCCACTCTACACTTATATAGGTAATTCCATCAAGTGTATTCTGCAGCTTAATACACCACCAATAATGGCTATGTAATTTCATTAAGAATTTAGCTCAACTTCTTTTTTGCTTGCAGTTTTGCACCATTCTCATCTTAGGATGGACAATAATTTTTAATAGTGCATCACTAGAACAACAAGTGACTTGTTATTACCCATATGAACCTAATTCATGGGATCGCCAATCACATAGGTTGGGTTACCATCACTATTGCTTTTCCTCAATTGGCTTAAGTCTCATTCCCCACGATGTGTCATAAATTAATTTTCTTCCCATAGGTTTAGTTAGAGGATCGGCCAAATTCACTTCTGACTTTACAAAATCAATGGATATAATTCCATCTTTAAGCAGCTGCTTTACTACATCATGTCTCAATCGGATATGTCTATTTTTACCATTGAAAGTTTTATTTCTTGTAATGGCTATTGCCACTTGGCAATCACAGTGCATAGACACAGAAGGTGTCGGTTTCATTCCCAAAGGAATATCCGCTAAGAGATTCCTTAACCACTCAGCCTCATTGCCAGCCAATTCTAGAGCCACAAACTCTGACTCCATGGTGGATTTAGCAATTATTGTTTATTTGGCTGACTTCCAAGTTATAGCACCTCCACCAAGGGTAAACACATATCCACTAGTGGATTTTATCTCATCTGAATCTGAAATCCAATTAGCATCACTGTATCCTTCTAATACAACGGGAAATCCACTATATAAAATACCATAATTCATGGTTCCTCTCAAATATTTCATTAATCTGCTCAAAGCAGTCTAGTGATCATCATTGGGATTTTGTGTATATTTGCTCAGTCTACATACAGCATAAGCTATATCAAGTCGAGTATAATTCATCAAATGCATTAAACTCCCAATAATTTGAGCATACTTAGATTGAGCCATACCATGTCCTTTATTTTTCACTAATTGGATATTAGAATCATAAGAAGTATTCACAGGTTTAACATCAAAGTGATCAAATTTTTTAAGTAGCCTCTCCACATAATACGCTTGAGTAAGCATTAGGCCATTATCACTCTTTACGATTCTAACACCCAAAATAATATTAGCTTCCCCCATGTCATTCATATCGAATTTAGAAGTCAAAAAACATTTTCTTTCATTCACTACATCAATACACGTACTAAAAATAATCATGTCATCAACATATAAGCTAATAATTATAAATTCACCATCAATAGTTTTTGTATATACACATTTATCTACTCCAATAGAGAAAAATCCATCATTAACTAGAACATCATTAAATTTCTCATACCATTGCTTTGGCGCTTGCTTTAAGCCGTATAAAGATTTAACAGGTTTACAAACTTTATTTTCTTGGCCAGGAAAAATACAACCCTCAGGTTGCACCATGTAAATTTCCTCTTCCAAATCACCATTTAAAAAAAATCCGTTTTAACATTCATTTGGTGAATAATAAGTTTGTAAATAGAAGCCAAAGCAATTAAAACACGAATTGATGAAATTCTTATAACTGGAGCAAAAGTGTCAAAATAATCAACATTTTGTTTTTGTGTAAAACCTTTTTGCAACTAATCTTGCTTTATATTTATCAATAGAACCATCTGTCGTGACCTCTTTTTTTCGGCGCCCGCAGTCGGGTATGAGCGCCTAAGGGGGCTAATGGCTCGGCTGAATTTATTAAGCCTAGACTCTCCCAAATCCACCAATTCACGACTTTAATAGTCTAAATTTTTAACCCGTAAATCAATTTTTAAAATGGAGTCGCCACTAATCGATTTGGGGTGGGTTGATTAGAAACCCAAGTGAAGTATCGGGAGAAATACTCACTCTGCGCAACTAGAGAAATTAGGATCGGGGACTTGATTACACTAGTTAATCGGTAATGCCCTTTCGGTACCTAATCTTGTTTAAAACCCGAGGTTTTTGGATGTTCGAGGGATTTTCCATGCATTTTTGGGAGGAAAAACATTTTTTGAGTCATTTTCTAATTTTTTGGACACAAAAGGGATTTTTTGGGATTTTTTGGTATTTTTTGGAAAAATACAAGTCTTTTTTGCTTTTTCTGAAATTTTTGGCTTTTTCATGAATTTTTGGCTTTTTTTTTGTGATTTTTGGCATTTTTTTGAAAATATGAAAATTTTTTGATTTTTTTGATTTTTCGGAAAATAAAAATATTTTTCTTTGCGTGCCGAATTCCAGGTAATCTCGCCTCCTTCTGGGCAGCAAAGTTCAATGTCTTCTGGCGCAACAAATCGTGGCGTGAGAACCTTGATTGGGCCTCCTCTCGTTTTTCGGATCGGGACTTCTACCACATTTTGGCTCGGTTTAGTTTTGGTGCTCTTTGCTATATCATATGGAAAGAACGCAACAACATCATCTTCCGGAATCAGACTCTTTTTATCCCGGCAATGAAGATGCATCTTGGCAAGGCTATTAAAGACAAAGCGATGACCTTCAAGCATGTCATGGATACCCCAAAGAACAGAAGGCTGCAACGGAGTAGCTGGGACTTGAGTCCTTCTATCTTTGATTGATGGAGGGTTGGTCGGTCTTAGTTTAGCCTTTGTCTATTAGGGTTTCCTTTTCGGTGTTGTTCTTGTTGTTGTTCATTGGATCCAAGGCACCCCTGCACTCTTCTTGACTTTAGTCTCTTTGAGTGTCTGTTTTGTTAGTGCCTGGTATCCCCCCCTTGTATATTTTCTGCAAAATCTATTCATATCTTACCTTTACCAACAAAAAAAAAAAATATATATATTAAAATATTTTTTAATATTTTTGGAAAATAAATTATTTTTTTATTTTTCTCGATTTTTTTGGAAAATAAAACATTTTTTTTACATTTTTAAATATTTTTGAAAATAAAACATTTTTTGATTTTGATTTTTATTTTTTTGAAATAAAATATTTATTATTTATTTATTTATTTAAAATATTATTTTATATTAAAATAATATAAAAATTGACCGGATCGGATCCGCGGGTTGGGTTCGACTCACGGGCCAACGATCCGAATGAGGACCCGACTCAGATTTTTCCTTTTTTTTTTTTTTAATTTCTCGAAAACGACGCCGTGGCGGGCGTTTGGGGGCGCCCGGCCCGACCCGACAACCCGGATCCACCACTCACCCCACAACCCGGTTTGCTGACCCGCTCCCCCGGCGAAACCCTACCCGGATCCGACTCGGCTTTCGACCCGACTCACTGCTGCCCCCTTGAAACCCTACCCGGCTCGCAGCCCGGGTCTGATCCGACAACCCGAGGCCCCGACCCGAAAAATCTAGAACCCTAGGGTTCTCGATTCGCGGCACCGGAGAGGGGAAGGTTGAGGTGCTGCGGCGGCGGCGGCATCGGCAACGATGGCAGCGACAAAGGCGGCGACAACGCTTGGACTACGGGAAGAGGCGATGGTGACGGCAACGGTGACAGAGGCAGCGGTGACGACGACGACCCCTTTTTACCTGCGGTGGCCTATGGCGGTAATGACAGGACAGCGACGGCAATGATGCTGGACCGGTTGAAGGCGGCAACGGCGAAGACGAGCAACGGCAACAAAGGCGGGGACGGACTGACGGCGACAACCACGGCGAACGACGACGACAACGTTGGCTCCTGGACGGTCAAATCTAGCCGGACCCGCGCCAGATTATCCTCCCTCTCCCTCGGGCTCGCCCGGCGAACTCCCCAAAGTCTCTCGGGGACCCTTCCAAGCTCACCACGCCACAGCCGACCCTACGCTCGAACTCCCCGAAGTCTCTCAGGGGACCTCGAGCTTCGGCCGACCTCTCTCCCTCCTCTCTGACCGCTCTCTGTGTCACTCTCTGTGTCGCTCTCGTTCGTCGACTGTGGCCCCCCTCTATTTATAGGCGCGGGAGCGGCCGGTCAGCGAGGCTTCGACCCGCCGGTTGGACCGCCGTCCCATCCGCCATCATCACCTCCTCCAGTCACGTCCTGTCGACGCCACCTAATCCTCTGCTCCGCACGTGACCGTCGTTCGCTCCTGCTTCTCCGGCGTCGCGCCTGCCCGCGCGTGCTCTTCAGTGGCGCGAGGAAGAAGACGATGCAGAGGGGCTGAGCTTGAGGCGACGATGGGCCAAAGGCCCATGTGGGGGGCTGCTTCTTTGCTTCTGTTTTCGCTTTGTTTTCGCTTTTCAATTTTTTTGTTTATTTATTATCCAATAAAGAAAATAATAACTTAATAAATAAAATAAAACAGACCTAAATAAAATTAAGGCGTCAACAGCTGCCCCTCTTTGAAGGTGAGTTCGCAGAGGTTGCATTTAAAGACAAACTGATGCCTAAATTTTATCTATGCATGCGCAGCAGATTATACTTTATTTGGAACCTATTGTTCTACGCAAAAAGAGCAATATAACATTACATATATTAAGACAGATAAGAAGATACATGTATTTACTTACCGGGAGTGAGTGAGATAGGGTGTGAACCCCGAGTTTGGCAAGTATCAAGGTGTCATCTTTCTTGGTGATATGAGGAAGTTGCTTTTCCAAGGCTCGAACCATTCTTCAGTCGCCTGTTAAAACAATCAATAATTTGTTTAGGACCCGAACCTTTCTTCAATCGCCTTGACGGGAGATTGCTCCTCCAAGACCCGAACCATTCTTCGATCGCCTGTTGGAGTAATCATTGGTTTGTCTCGGACCCGAACCATTCTTCGGTCGCCTGTTAAAACAATCAATGATTTGTCTAGGACCCGAACCTTTCTTCGGTCGCCTCGACGGGAGATTGCTCATCCAGGACCCGAACTATTCTTCGGTCGCCTGTTTGGAGTAATCAGTGATTTGTCTCGGACCCGAACCATTCTTCGGTCGCCGTGATGGGAAATTGCTTTTTCAGGACCTGAACCACTCTTCGGTCGCCTATTAAAACAATCAATGATTTGTCTAGGACCCGAACCTTTCTTCGGTCACCTTGACGGGAGATGCATCGACCTTTCTCAGGGCATCTCATTTGTGGGTGCTTGATTTGTATCGAGGACACCAATTGATACCCGACCTTTCTCGGGAGATGCACCGACCTTTCTCAGTGCATCTGTTTTGTGGGGGTGTCTAACCTTTGTCAAAGACAACAGCTGGTACCCGACTTTTCTCGGGAGGATGTGCTAACCCTTCTTAGGGCATTGATTATGGCAGATACCTGGACATTCACAAGCATATCAAAGAGTACCTGGATAATCACAAGTACTAACCTAGAGGATATTTGGGCCTTTGCAAGCATCAAAATGGATATTTTGGCTGACCATAGGCATTGAAGGGGTACTTGGATGATCACAAGTATGAATTCTTGGGGGATACTTGGGGGATACTTGGACATTCACAAGTATCGAAGGGGTACTTGATAATTGAAAATATTGAGAACATACCTTGGATATTTGTGAAGGTGTCCCATCTTCTGGCAATTGGGAAATATCGAGGGCATACCTGGAATATTTGTGAAGGCCTCTCACCTCCTGGTAGTAGGAATATCAAGGATGGGTCTCGCATATTCATGAAGGTCTCTCACCTCATGGTAGTAGGAATATCGAGAACGTACCTAGGATATTCGTGAAGGTCTCTCACCTCCTAGTAATTGTGAATATCGAGGACGTACCTTGGATATTCGTGAAGGTCTCTCACCTTCTGGTAATTGGGAATATTGAGGATGGGTCTCGCATATTCGTGAAGGTCTCTCACCTCCTGGTATTATAAACTTAAATGTGGTATGAGGCTTACCTGGATTGCCGCAGGCATTTAAAAGGGGTAAAAACACCTGGATAGCCACAGGTGTACAAAGTACTGGAATACTTGGACGAACACAAGTATTTAATGATACAACCTGGGACCACTCAGTTGGTCCAAGTGTAAGAAAGCATACCTGGGTAGGCGCAGGCACACAAAGCAGCGGAATGCTTGAACAGCTGCTATTATTTGGGGACAACTCGGGCAAGTTAAGTGTCATGAAAAGGAAATACCTGGACAACGGTGAGTACTTGACGATATGGGGATACCTAGACAGCAGTAGGTACTTCAAGAGATACTTGGTCAGTCACAAGTATTAATACTCTAGGGACAACTCAAACAGATCGAGTGTCAGGAAAAGGGAGTATCCGAACAGTGGCCGATACTCAAAGACAAGAGGGATACCTAGACAGCAGCAGGTATTCAACGATAAAGGGATACTTGGTCAGTCACAAGTATCAATAATCTGGGGACAACTCGAACGGGGTGAGTGTCGATAAGAGGGAGTACTCGGCAAGTGGTGGGTACTTAAAGACAAGGGGATACTTAGACAGTTGCAAGCACCTAAACTCAAGGGATAACCCGAATAGGTCGAGTGTCAATAAGAGAGTACCTGGACAGTGATAGGTACTTTAAGACAAATGGGGATAGATATATGCTTACCTGGCAATATCTCTGATCTCTGAGAGTATGTCTGCTATTTGCACAATATGCACACATGATTGTATATACTGTAAATTCATAAATTCAAATGTGATTTATGCATGACAATTTTGTCAGTTTTGTATCATTCGAATTCCACTAGGGAAGATTTTGAAAGACAACATTTATTCGGAATATAAATGCTTTTAGCATGCCAAATGAGGGACTTTCAGTCTGAAAGGATTTTTCACTCACTCTCATGGAGAAGGCTATCCTAACCATTGATGCAGGATTTATAAAGACCACACTATCTCACTGTCATCATGTCAACAGGGGTCCGAGTATTCTCGTAAACAGTACGACTTTACCAATGTGAGAGGTCCTTGTCGAAATTGTGATGAAGTCTTGGTTAGCGGCTCATTAAAGGGGACCATTAAGGTCGAAGCTGATGGATGAAAATGTTGCACGATCATCTCCGGGTTTACAAGTCAAGAACCCTACGAAAAGAGATAGAGTAATCTTGCTCGTACTTCTTCGAACAATGCTTATGAACATATGAAGTCCTACGTTAATTGAAGTGCCCCTAATCTGAAGAGACTTTTACAATGGGAATGTAACGTAGACTTGACTCACATGTAAGAGGGTGAGAGTTCGTGACTGTCTCGGCGTTCGTCACTAGTCTTTCTTGTCAGATGGAGGTTTTATGGACCATAACAACTTTTTCTTGGCTGTATTTTTGACTGGGGGGCATTGGCCTTGCTTTTACCAGGCACACTGCTTTTTCATGCTCCTATTTTTTATCCCAACTTTTCATTTATGGGCATTTGACCTTGCTTTTACCAAGTACACTGCTTTTTTATGCCCTAGTTTTTGTTCTTGTTACTTGAGGAACTGATCTTGACAAGTTCAAGCAAATGCTTTCGTTAGACTTATTGAGTCTTCTGGTATTTCCGATTATGCTGCTCGAATGGCGGCAGCTTCTGCTTTGCCTCCATGTGAGGGTGAATTTTACAGACTCAATTGGGTTGTACAATGGATACAAGTGCGTAAAGAAAGGATTGCTCTTCATGATTCTAGGGCACTTAAATTAATGCGAGTGTTCATATGCAATAAAGACACCCAAAGATTGATGCAAGTGCAAGCAAGAAAATTTCTATCTCTCTTCTCATCTTGTGATGTTGACTTGCCTTCGACTTGCCCCAGTGTAGGGTGGTCCTTTGGCGAGGGTGGGGTAGAAATTTGTCAGTGTATGGGGCTCAAAGTGAGCGATGGAATGCCTCTCACTGCTTTGGTCATCATACCATTCGCGGGAAAACTATTTACCCTGTAGTCATGGAATTTTCTGCACTCATCTCACAAGTGTATAGATAGGGGACTGTGTGTAGGATATGGCTTGCCTGTCATCATTCTGACGCGCCTCATCCAGCATGCTCAATCAATCTTGTATTCTTCAATTAGTTGTCTATTTTAATAATCTTCAATGGAATCAGTGATCAAGACAGACAAAATTATCATGCAGAATTTGCCTGGAAAAAGGTATGCAACAAATGATGTGAAAGAGTTTGTAAAAATAAATGAATGGTTTTTATTCAAGAAAAACCTATTAACAACTTTAGTGGTGTTTACTTAGGTGGAATGGTATTCACAAAAGTATTGAATTTTGAATATCAAAAGGGTTATTCGCAAATGGCTATTAACAAATGGGTGTCGATAGATCGCTCATATTGGTTAGGGACACGACACGTGAATAATCAGCTAAAGGCCGAGAATTTGATCGGGCATTTCTGCCCTTGTCCCGGGTTTGGATCACTTGGTTTCCCCCATTTAACCATTAAGCCTAGCCCTTGAATTTCGATGCTTCCTGTAAATATAAGTTCAAAGAGTGAGTGTTAGAAATGACACCAAGCACATTTCCCCAGAGTTTATATGAGCTGGCTTCTAAGGATACTTGAATGTCGATGATAGTCTCTTTGTAGTTCCATGCTTCCTTCGACCGGCCCTTCTTACTTGTGGCCACGTAGGCATGCTTGCTAGCTGTTGATTCACTTTTAACGCCTTCCTTCTGTGGAACTTCCCCTTCTGTCTTTGATTAGCAGCATTGGGCAAAGTCATGTATCTTAGGCTTCTATGGAACTTGAGATAGACAATCAAAACTTCCACCTTTCCAATAGCAATTGCTTCTTGCAAGGGCATGCGTCTAGAACAAGAAGTGAGGCTTCCAGATTCTAAGATTGTTGACTGGGACAGAAGGTTCCTTCTAACCAGACTGGTTCCTGAATGACGTGTCCTTTACACCAAGCTGGGCAAAATTGACATGGATTACTCTTATGCGTCTGCCTGGGTAATGTCAATTTGCTCAAGTTATGCCATCAAGTTTGCTATTTGATTTTCGATACTTCCTTAAATGCTGGTGATTACCATTCATTTTTCTTCATTGAGTCAACCAAACACACGCTTTTTATGACGGTGTAAATACATCACTCATATATAAAAGGTGGATAGGCATTTTCAATCTGATAGAGAAGTGTTTGGCAATGCCAAACAATGAACATCATTCAAGAGTAGTACTTTTTTACAGCATCGGAATTAACTAGTTTAGAAAACTCTCGCCCATCCATCTCAGTTAGGATCAAGGCTCCTCCGGGGAGTATCTTCTTTATTACATAAGGACCCTTGTAATTTGGGGCGAACTTGCCTCCAGGCTCTGGAAAGATTGGCAACGTTTTTCTCAAGACTAGCTCGTCTACCTCGAAGTGCTTGGGTCGCACCTTTTGATTAAATGATCGAGCTACCTTCTGCTGATAACACTGACCGTGATAGAGGGCTTTCAGTCGCTTTTCATCGATCATGTTCAACTGCTCGAGCCTTTGTTGTGTCCATTCCTCCTTAGATAATCCAGCCTGGGATAAAATTCGTAGGGAAGGGATTTCTACTTCCACGGGTAAAACTGCCTCCATACCATAAACCAGGGAAAAAGGGGTTGCCCCAGTAGAAGTTCGAATTGAAGTTCGATATGCTGTCAGTGCGAAGGGTAGCCTCTCGTGCCAGTCGCGGTAATTTTCAGCCGTCTTGGCTAGGATTCTCTTGATATTCTTGTTGGCGGCCTCTACAGCTCCATTCATTTGCGTACGATAAGGGGATGAGTTCAAATGCTGGATCTTGAACTTAGAAAATAATTGATCAATCAACTTGTTGTTCAGATTTGTCCCATTGTCGGTGATGATGGAATCTGGCACGCCGTATCGGGCGATTATGTCACGTTTGATAAACTTCATAACATTCCGTGCAGTTACACTTGCATATGATGTGGCCTCAATCCATTTTGAAAAGTAATCAATTGCAACCAAGATGAACCGATGCCCGTTTGACGCCTTTGGGTTAATTGGGCCAATTACATCGATGCCCCACATTAAAAACGGCCATGGCTCAGATAGCTGATGCAGTTCAGTTGGAGGGACATTTATCTTATCCCCGTGAATTCGACAACGATGACAACTTCGTACATGCTGAGCATAATCATTCTCTAAGGGGAGCCAGTAATAACCCAGTCTCATTATCTTCTTGGCTAACATACGTCCATTCATGTGAGGGCCACATACTCCCTCATGTATTTCTTGCATTATTCGTGTGGCTTCTGCTACATCCACACATCTTAGCAAGACTAAGTCATACGATCTTTTGTACAGATTTTCACCACTGACGAAAAACTTTGAAGCCATTTTCATTAGGAATTTTCGATCAGAGGGAGTGCTTTGTTCAGGGAACTCTTGCTTCTGGACATATTTCATGATATTGTAATACCAGGGTCTCCCGTCGGGTTCTTCAGTTGTGGCCATGCAGTAGGCCTGTCTTGCTAGGACTTCAATCTTTAAAGGCTCTACTTCTAACCCTTTCGTTGCTTGCAACATAGATGATAGCGTTGCCAGTGCATCAGCGAACTGATTATGAATTCTAGGTAGGTATTCAAACGAGATGTCTTGGAATTTTCCCGCCAACTTTTCTAAGTAACCATGATAAGGCACAAGTTTGACGTCTTTTGTCTTCCATTCGCCCAATGCCTGGAGGATTATTAAGGTAGAATCACCGAACACCTTTAGCTTTGTCACTCCCATTTCAATAGCCGCTTGTAGGCCGATGATGCATGCTTCATACTCGGCTATATTGTTGGTACATGGAAACATCAATTTTGCAGCCACAGGATAATGTTGTCCATTTGGGGATATCAAGACTACCCTAGTGCCAGAGCCTGACAAATTTACAGCTCCGTCGAAGAACATAGTCCATGTGCCTTCTTCTACCGCGGAAATTCGATCGTCCGGGGGATTATCCTTGCGTACTTCTTTAGGACAATCTGCTAACATATCGGCAATTACCCGCCCTTTAACTGATTTTTGTGATATCACTTGAATGTTGAATTCCGAGATCAGGATTTGCCATTTGGCCAATTTTCCTACCAATGCTGGGCGACTGAGCAAATACTTGATCGGATCACTTTCGGTTACGAGGAAAGTTTGGTAATGCAAGGTATATTGTCGGAGTCTATGCAACACCCATACTAATGCGGCGCATGTTTTTTCTGATTTTGAGTAGTTTTGCTCTGATGTGGTGAACTTTTTGCTCAAATAGTAGATGGCTCGCTCCTTCTGGTCATGGGGCTCCTTTTGTGCCAGCATTGCACCTAAGGATTCACTGTGGATGGTAAGGTAGAGAATTAAAGGGTGCCCGGACTTGGAGGTACTAGAATCGGGGTTTCATCAGGTATTGCTTTAGGTCTTCAAAAGCCAGTCGGCAATCATCATCCCATTTAATTTGTGCGTCTTTCCTGAGAAGTTTAAAGAAAGGTTTTGCAGTTTCAGAAAGCTGGGAAATGAATCGGGCAATGTAATTTAATCTCCCTAGGAGGCTCCGGACTTCTTTTACAGTCAAGGGAGGAGGCATTTCAAATATCGCCTTGGTTTTTGATGGATCTACCTCTATTCCTTTACAGCTCACAACGAATCCAAGTAATTTGCCAGAAGTTGCCCCAAACACACATTTCGCCGGATTCAAGCGCAACTTAAACTGGCGAAGTCGCTCAAATAGTTTTTCCAGGGTCTTCACATGGTTTTCTCCATGTCTGGTTTTAGCGATCATGTCATCGACATATACTTCAATTTCTTTGTGCATCATGTCATGGAAAAGGGTGACCATGGCTCGCTGGTAAGTTGCTCCAACATTTTTTAGGCCAAAAGGCATGACCTTATAATGGAAAGTTCCCCACGGCATTCATTACTCCATGGGGAACTTTCCATTATAAGGTCATGCCTTTTGGCCTAAAGAATGCCGTTTTTTCTTTGTCTTCCTCCTTCATCTTTATTTGGTTGTATCCTGAGAATCCATCCATAAAAGAGAACAGTTTGAACCCTGCAGTACTGTCTACTAGAACGTCTATGTGGGGTAATGAGAAATCATCTTTCAGGCTTGCTTTGTTCAAGTCACGATAGTCGACACAAACACGTATTCGACCATCCTTCTTCTTCACTGGCACAATGTTTGCTACCCAGTTGGGGTATCGCGAGACTTCGAGGAAACCCACTTCGAGGAGCTTCATTACCTCTTCTTCAATCTTTTTTGACAATTCCGGCTTGGTTCTTCTTAGCCGTTGTTTCTTGGGGGCTATATCAAGGTTTGTTGGCAAACTATGCTCCACGATCATTGGATCAAGGCCTGGCATATCCGCATATGACCATGCGAATACGTCTTGATACCTTTTTAAAAGAGCAATCAGGTCTGCAGCTTCTTCTTCAGGAAGGTTGGCGCCAATCTTTATCTCTCTTGGACCTTCCGTGCTGCCTAAATTGACAGTGACGGTGTCTTCAGTGGTAGAGGGCCTTGTTTCTTCATGACGCTCCCAGTCTCGTTGAATTTTATCGAAATTATCAAAGTCATCATCTGAGCTATCAGAATTGCTATCATGGCTATCCACGATGTTGGTTTGGACCGCTCCCATACCCTTGCCTACCACTAGATCATTCTTGTGTCATAGAGTAGATAGGCTAAGAGGACAAATAAGGTTGGTAGTATGCATGCTTTTTTTCTTTTGGAAATGCGATAAATTGTTCTTGAAGATTTAGGATAAGGAAACATGAGGACACCCGGGCCTCAGATTTCTTCTTTCATTTGACGGCTGGCTATCATCAACGGGCCGGTTTAGTGTGTCTCCTCATGCCCTCAAAATGTTTTCAACTTTATTTATTAGTAGACGGATTTACAGAGTGATTTCAAAAAATGGTTCCCTAGGTGGAACTGATGTTGAAAACAAAACAAGCCAGACTCTTAAAAAAATATGTACAAGCTCCCACGTAGGGGAGTATGCGAAGGAAATAAAAAGGATTCTACTTGAGCGGGTCTACACCCATTTCCCCTGACGATCCTTCGTTGATAGCGCCCACGAAGAAGTCTTCATACCAGTTGCCAGCCACGTCTCCCTGTGCTCGCGGCTTTGCAGATTCCAGATCATCCATGCCTTCCCATCCATCAGGGACAATGTGGTGATGATGATCATAGAAATTTTGGGGGATTGAATAATTGACATAGTAATCAAATTTACCACTTGGTTGGCCCAAAGTGTCCATGATCATCTCTCCTCTACGTGCTTCCTTAGCATGCTTAGGGAACATGGTACGAGTGCTGGGTACCACGAGAAGGTGATCTTTGCCAAAACACAGCCACGGAGAACGGAACGTGAATACCCCAGCATCTAAAAGATCCTGAACCTTGTCTTTCAGGATGGTACAGTCATCTAGCGAGTGTCATAATTCCCCCGAATGATAATCACATTGCTTGGATGGATCATAATCAAGGAAGTACTCGGGAGTAGGATGACTCAGTTCCCTGGTGATTAGTCCTTGCTCTAGGAGAATGGGAAAAATGATGGTCATCGATTTAGGAAGAGGCGAATATTGCCTCATGCTTTTTGAGGACTGAGATAGCCAAACCCCTTGCCAGATCGCATCAGTAGGGTCTTCTTCATTTACTACCAAATCCTCATTGTGACGAGAGCGGAATGCGCGGGTAACTTGAGCGAAGTTTTCTGTCAAGTGGTGTACTGTCTCGCGTAGTTCATCAACTTGGCGTTGAAGCTTGATGAACGAGAAGTTATTGCCTGCTCCTTCTAATTGCTCCTCCTCAATAGCACATATAGAAATGTCTCCAAACATGGTGGTCATGTCATCCGGCCTCTCTTTCTTTGAGGGCCAAGTTGTGTCCTCCTGGATTACGGGCAAGTTTGAGCTCCCGGGGTTGAACCACTTTGGAGTATTGATCACTCCCTCCTCTTCACGCATCATCCGGGCTGGGCCTGGGAAAGTTTCCTCGAGACGGGGGTATAAAAGGCCGACTTTTTTCTTTGCTTTTCTATCCGGGAGGTATCCTAAACCGATAGTGTAGGGTCTCCTCAGGGCTTCAATAGGTTGACGAATGACCTAGCCTTCCTTACCAAGCCCTTGTCCTGGAATGAAACCGTGTCCAACCATGATTTTTCCTACCATGATCGCAGCACTTGATACTTCGGGGATGAGGGGCAAGGCCCCTCGAGTTTCGTGTACAGTAGACACGAGCTTGAACGATTGATAGCTGGCTTCATTCTTGTCACCAGGCTCAATATAAGGAATGGCTGTCTCGTGATAGATACTGTGGTCTTCTTCTCCTCGGACTGTGATTAGCTTTCCTCCAACCATGAATTTCACACTTTGGTGGAGGCTTAAAGGTACTGCTCCTGCGACATGGATCCATGGGCGCCCTAAGAGAAAATTGAAAGCAGTGGAGATATCCATTACTTGGAACAAAATTTTGAATACAGTTGGGCCAATTTGAACGTCGAGCTCAATCTCTCCTACTGTTTCCTTCTTTGTTTCATCAAATGCTCGAACGGAAGTCTTGGATACTTGGATCCGTGATCTGTCTATTTGAAGGCGACAGAGTGTCGCTAGTGGACATATGTTAAGAGCAGATCCATTGTCAATTAGCACTCGAGCAACGTGAGATGCATTGCATTTGACTGATATGTAGAGGCCTTTGGTGTGTCCTCTATCCTCCTCAGGGATTTCTTCGTCAGAGAATGCCATTTGATCTTTCAGTAGGATGGTGCTGACAAATTCCTCGAGTTTGTCATGTTCAATCGTTTCAGGGACATGTATCTCACTTAATACCTTCATAAGGGATTTTTGGTGTTTGACCGATGTCTGAAGCAATTCCAGCAGAGAGATCTGTGCTAGTGATTTTCGTAATTGCTCCACCATATTATATTCGCTTGCCTTAACTACGGCCAAAAACTCCTTGGCTTCTTCGTCAGTGACGGGCTTAGCAGACTGCGTATTTGCGTGAGCGTAGGTTCACCCAGATCTCATGACTAAACCCACATCAAGGTCATAAGACTATGGTACCGCATTGTTACGTTCATATTTGTAAGGCTGGGGGATTTCAATGATTATAGCTGCTTCCGCTATCGATGCTTCGATTATATCCTCTGGTGGGGTGGAATCTTTCTTCTTCCTTTCTGCATTTAGCGCGGCACATTCCTCATCCCAGTTGATGAGGACTTGCGATATAGTGGAAACTATGTTGGTGTGACCAACGTGCACGATTACTCCGGCTTCTATCATTCTTGATACCCTCGCTTCCATTGTCGCAAAAGGTGGTATTTCCTCATCTGAATAATACCCGGTTTCCACTAGCCCTCGATAGATATCAACAATATGGGTATTGACATTTCTAATTTGACTGGCTTCGGAACTGAATATCGCATTTACCTTGTCAGCATGATTGGGGAGCGGATTACTTTGGACATTTGGTTTCGTCGTCTAGAATGAGAAGGCTTTAGTATCCAGCAGGTTCTGGATCCGATGTTTAAGGATGAAGCAATCATCAGTTGAATGGCCTACTTCTCCCATGTGATAATCGCATTTTTTGGACGGGTCGTAGCTGGTGAAGCTTTCAGCATTGGGTCGTCTCGGCTCAGTCGAGAGGAGATTCTTGTTCCGGAAGATTGCCAAAACCTAGGAAGGAGATCTAGGAAGCGGAGTGAATTGTCTTCGGTTGCTGTAGCGTTGAGGCTGACGGCCATTGGTATGTTGTTAGCCTGTGCTTGACTGAACGGTCGGGAGGTGACCGGTATTTGTAGTGTAGGTGGCATTGACATCAATCAGGGGCTCTTTATCCTTTTTCATGCTGAACCTTCTGCCGACAGGTGTAGACTCGGTGAACCAGCCATCTCTTAACCCTATCTCTATCTGCTCTCCCACTGGAATGAGTTGATTGAATGATTTAGCGATCGTAGTCACCATCCGGTTGCGGTATTCATAGGGGAGGGTTTTGATGAACATTTTTCTCAATTCAAAGTCAGTCAGTTCGGGACTGATCTGGGCGGTGAGATTCCTCCACCTGATAGCATACTCTTTGAAAGATTCCTGCTTTTTCTTTTCCGTGCGATCGAGATCCTCACGAGAAGGGGTAATGTCCATTATGAATTTGTACTGCTTGAGGAATGCCTCGCTTGCTTCACTCCATGTTTCGATGAGGTTTATGTTTTTCTTGATGTACCACCTCAAGGCGGGACCTACCAGACTTGACTGGAACAACTGGATCATTAAGGGCACATTATTAACGTACTGGGTCATTTGAACCAAGTACATTTGCAAATGAGCCCTTGGGCAGGTCGTGCCATCGTATTTCTCAAATTCCGGCATCTTAAACTTTTCGGGCATTTTGACTTTGGAGTAGATGGAGAGGTCTCGTTGGAGTAGGATCCCGTAGGCCCCGGTTGCTTTAGCCTTTCTTCAAGCTTCTCCAGACGCTTATCATGCTCGGTCTTAGACGAAATGCTGGGTTTTACTTTCTCAACTATGATTTGGTGCGCGTTGTCCTCCAATTCGGGCATGCTATCATCGGCTTCTCTTCCTTGTTCTCCTCGGGTGGATGATTGCGGTAATACTACTTCGACTGAGGCTGGGGTAGGAGCCAATTTGCCCTGAATGGAATCTATTTGCTTTGAGAGTTGTTGAAGCACATTGAAAACCTGCTTCATTTCTCTTTCCATAATCTCGACACGGCTTGATACATTTTCTTCAGCCATCCTATCTTTTGGATTTGGTGAATATGGCTATGTTGTGATTACCTGCTAGCACAGAAAATGGAGAAAATGTAAACAAAGGGAACACATGAAACACTGGCTCACGGCAAGGGTCGAGTTCTTATTTATTAACAAGAGGTCTATACAATGCCAAAAGGATTTTTGACACAAGCTAGAACGATCTTAGACATTCACATTAAAATATTCACAAAAACACAATGCCCATTTTTATATGCGATGGGAAGTCTCGATCTTGCAACACCGCTTGCTCCTTTGAGATAGCTTTGATATGTGTTTCTTGCTGGTCTCCAAACTTTCTTCAAGAGACTTGATCCTTTCTTGCTTGGTAAGCTTATTACTTACATTAGGGATTACCGGCTGCAACTCCTCAGGAATCCCATGGTTGAGGATGTAAAAGGCAGATGCATGATGGGCTTTTTCCTGTTCCTTCAATCTTCTGAGTATAATAATCCTCTCTGGGTGGCACCTATCCCAAGCATTCTGAATTATGCTGATTTCCTCTGAGTAGTCATAACCGGTGGGGTCGAAAGAAATCCTAAACAGTCCTGACTTGAGTGGTGGCGGGACTTCTTGAAGGATCCCCGTCGGCGAGCCACCCTATATGGATAGTATGAGGTAGCTCCGGAGAGGCCCAGCAGTGGGATGGGATCGTAATAATCAAGCGCCAAACGCGCCTCGCCTGCAAGGAACCACTTAGTTCGCCATATGAATGTCTCTGGGACCGGGTTTTTTAATAAGTCAATTCATCGAGAATATTCTTCATTGGGAGAATATTTCTCCAAGCTTTGGAACTTTTGCAGTGGGTGCTTGAACTCATTAATTTCAAATATTTGCATGAGGTGCCCAAATCCTTTGATATGGGAAAAGAACCACATTTGTAAAATTTCTGGGGCAGCTCTCATGATCTTTTCTTTTTGATCCTTGAAACGATTAAGGGATAAAAACGTTTCGGCTAAAACCATGTTTACATATCTCGCTCCGAAAGTGATTTGATTTATTATCCCCACGATTGAAGGATTTATGGCATTCTTTCTATAGGGAAAGATAATAAATTCAAAGAACGCCAAAAGGAAGATCTTGGTTTTTTGGGACATCGACTGTTTTTCAAAGCATTCGGTTAAGGATGATAGTGGGAAAGCATTGTTGTTAGTTCTAACAATTTCTCTTACTGAATGATTTTTTAAAAAATGTGATAGACTGACTATGGGGTCGATGCCAATTTGTGGCTTAGCAAGCTCCGCTCCCAGGGGCATTCCTATGGCGAGACTGTATTCCTCCAAAGTGGGAGTCAGTTCAAATTTGCCAAACACGAAGGTGGATGTTTCCGGACACCAGAAATGTGGTAGGGCTTGCATGATCCCACAGTGAATATTGATTTGGAGCAACGGGAGGAGATGACCAATCCTCATTTTGACACGCTCTTGGCCAAGCTGATCTAACTGATTCCACCACCTGAGGAGTTCTTTCTTTGGGGCAGGAATGAACTTGATATCGATTCTTCACATCGCATTAAAAAAAGAGGCTACACGACTTGACCCTATTTTGCCATGAGCCAGAAAAGATTAAGTAAAAGTAAATAAATTACTTTGCTTTTAAGTAAAAAGACAAGCACAAAGACATACAGATGGGACGTGTGGCTCGATTTCTAACTCAGAAGGCTTGATGAAATTAAAAGGGTATCCGCCCGTCGCAGTCTCGCGTTAGCAACGTACCCCCTTAACCTCGGCTAAAAAATTCGGGGAAAAGAAAGGCACCTCTACATCGCAGTCTCGCGTTCGAGGTCATTTCTTTCTTAACACCATTCTAGAAATCCTATGGCGGCCCAAGTCCGGCGGCCGGTTTGTGTGTGCCATGTGTAGTGTTAAAACAGTAAAGCATGCATAGTAATTTATAATCACAAGATAATCTATTTTAAGCAAAATTAAAGTAAATTTCTAGGCTACTAACCTGCATAAAAAAAAAAACAAAAAAAACAAAAAAAAGTCAGTAAAGAATTTAAACAAGACAAAAATGGCCTAAGTCTTCAAAGTCCCCAGTGGAGTCGCCAAGCTGTCGCGACCTCTTTTTTTCGGCGCCCGCAGTCGGGTACGAGCGCCTAAGGAGGCTAATGGCTCGGCTGAATTTATTAAGCCCGGACTCTCCCAAGTCCACCAATTCACGACTTTAATAGTCTAAATTTTTAACCCGTAAATCAATTTTTAAAATGGAGTCGCCACTAATCGATTTGGGGTGGGTTGATTAGAAACCCAAGTGAAATATCGGGAGAAATACTCACTCTGCGCAAGAACCGAGAGAAATTAGGATCGGGGACTTGATTACACTAATTAATCACTAATGCCCTTTCGATACCTAATCTTGTTTAAACCTTGAGATTTTTGGATGTTCGAGGGATTTTCCATGCATTTTTGGGAGGAAAAACATTTTTGAGTCATTTTCTAATTTTTGGACACAAAAGGGATTTTTTGGGATTTTGTGGTATTTTTTTGGAAAAATACAAGTTTTTTTGGCTTTTTCTGAAATTTTTGGCTTTTTAATGAATTTTTGGCTTTTTTTTTTTTTTTTTGGATTTTTGGCATATTTTGGAAAATATGAAATATTTTTTATTTTTTTATTTTTCGGAAAATAAAATATTTTTAAAATATTTTTTAATATTTTTGGAAAATAAATTATTTTTTATTTTCTAGATTTTTTGGAAAATAAAACATTTTTTTACATTTTCTAAAATTTTTTTGAAAATAAAACATTTTTTTATTTTTTTTTTTTTAAAATAAAATATTTATTTTTTATTTATTTATTTATTTAAAATATTATTTTATATTAAAATAATATAAAAAGCCGACCCGGCCGGATCTGCGTGTTGGGTTCGACCGGGCTAGCGATCCGAATGAGGACCCGACTCGATTTTTCCTTTTTTTTTTTTTTTTTTTATTTATCAAAACGACGCCGTGGCGGGCATTTAGGGGCGCCCGGCCTGGCCCGACGACCCGGATCCACCACTCGCCCCACAACCCGGTTTGCTGACCCGCTCCCCCGCGAAACCCTACCCGGATCCGACCCGGCTTTCAACCCGACTCGCAGCCGCCCCCTTGAAACCCTACTCGGCTCGCAGCCCAGGTCCGATCCGACGACCCGAGGCCGTGACCCGAAAAATCTAGAACCCTAGGGTTCTCGATTCGCGGCGCCGGAGAGGGGAAGGTTGAGGTGCTGCGGCGGCGGCGGTGTCAGCGACGATGGCAGCGACAACGCTTGGACTACAGGAAGAGGCGATGGTGACGGCGACGGCGACAGAGGCAGCGGTGACGACAATGACCCCTTTTTACCTGCGGTGGCCTATGGCGGTAATGACAGGACAGCGACGGCAATGATGCTGGATTGGTTGAAGGCGGCAACGGCGAAGACGAGCAACGGCAACAAAGGCGGGGACGGACTGACGGCGACAACCACAGCAAACGACGATGGCAACGTTGGCTCCTGGACGATCAGATATGGCCGGACCCACGCCGGATTATCCTCCCTCTCCCTCGGGCTCGCCCGGCGAACTCCCCAAAGTCTCTCGGGGACCCCTCCGAGCTCACCACGCCACGGCCGACCCTACGCTCGAACTCCCCGAAGTCTCTCAGGGGACCTCGAGCTTCGGCCGACCTCTCTCCCTCCTCTCTGACCGCTCTCTGTGCCACTCTCTGTGTCGCTCTCTGTGTCGCTCTCGTTCGTCGACGGTGGCCCCCCACTATTTATAGGCGCGGGAGCGGCCGGTCGGCGAGGCTTCGACCCGCCGGTTGGACCGCCGTCCCATCCGCCATCATCACCTCCTCCGGTCACGTCCTGTCGACGCCACCTGCTCCTCTGCTCCGCACGCGACCATCGTTCGCTCCTGCTTCTCCGGCGTCGCGCCTGCCCGCGCGTGCTCTTCAGTGGCGCAAGGAAGAAGACGATGCAGAGGGGCCAAGCTTGAGGCGATGATGGGCCGAAGGCCCATGCGAGGGGCTGCTTCTTTGCTTCTGTTTTCGCTTTGTTTTCGCTTTTCGATTTTTTTGTTTATTTATTATCCAATAAAGAAAATAATAACTTAATAAATAAAATAAAACAGACCTAAATAAAATTAAGGCGTCAACGCCATCAGGATTATATTTTCTTTTAAAAATCCATTTACAATCGATCGGTTTTGCACCGGGTGGTAAATCAACTAATTTCCAAGTTTGATTTTGTAAGATAGAATCAATCTCGATTTTTATAGCTTCTTTCCAAAAATTGCTTTCTGAGCAAGATATTGCTTCAGAATAAGTCAAAGGATCATTATCAATAAGATAAGTATAAAAACCATTCCCAAAAGAAGTTTCTTTCGTTGTTCTTTTGCTCATTCTCAATTCATCATTTGAATTTTCGAAAACGTTTTTATGAAGAGGTGCAAGAGAAATATTATCAACACTTAATGGAAAAATATGCTAAAAAATCCTACATTTTTTGTCTCAACTATAGTATAATTATCAAGCACGTCACTTTTTAATACAAGAAATCTATATGCAGCACTATGTTCAGCATAACCAATAAACATGTAGTCAGATGATTTAGAGCCTATTTTTCTTTTCTTAGAATTAGGAAGCATAACCTTAGCAAGACACCCCCACACTTTGAAATATTTTAAATCAGGACGATAATCTTTCCAAAATTCATAGGGTGTTTTACCTGTTTTCTTATGAGGTATTCTATTTTGGATGTGACATGCAGATAAAATAGCTTCACCCCATAAATTATTTGGAGCATTAGAACTAACAAGCATAGAATTCATCATCTCTTTCAAAGTCCTATTTTTTCTTTCAGCTATGCCATTAGATTCAGGGGAATAAGGAGACGTAATTTCATGAATTATTCCTTCCTTTTCACAAAATTTATTAAGCAATACATATTCTCCACCTCTATCCGATCTAATTCTTTTTATCTTTTTATTCAATTGGTTTTCTACTTCAGCTTTATATAAAAGGAACATATCAAAAGCTTCATCTTTATGCTTAAGCAAATAAATTTTAGTAAATCTAGAATAATCATCAATGAAGGTCACGTAATATTTTTTACCTCCTCTAGTCATAGTTAGTTTTAAATCTCCTAGATCAGTATGAATTAAACTTAACAAATTAGATTCTCTATTTACAGAAATACAAGGCTTTTTTGTTAATTTTGTTTCGGCACATATTATACATTTATTAAAACATGGGTTTTTAATTCCAGAAATTAAACCTTGTTTTTGCATTTTCTTAATATAAGAAATACTAACATGACCTAATCTACCATGCCATAAATCAACAGATTCAGTCAAGTAAGCGAAAGCAGTAGCATTTTCATTGATAACATTAGAAACGTTAAGAACAAAAAGTCATTGATTACAATAACCCTTTCCCACAAAACGTTATTTTTTGTCATTACAATCTTATCATATTCGAATGACACCTTCACCCCAACCTTTCCCAAAAGCGCTACTGAGACCAGGTTTGCCCTTATATTAGGACATGCAATACATCATTCAAGGCCAAAGTCTTGTCAGATGTGAGCTTGAGAAGAACGTTTCCTTTCCCAAGAACTTGAGTTGTTCTTGAATCACCAAGATAAATAACTTCTCCTTCCCCTATTGGCATGTAGGAGGAAAAGGCATTTTTGTTTGCACAAATATGCCTGGTAGCACCTGAGTCTACCACCCACTCTTTCACATTGGCTACAATGTTGGCCTGGGAAATAACCGCAACAATTATATCATTAGAGTCATCTACTTTAACTAAATTGGCTTTTGGTATAGCAGGATTGTCATTTCCCATCATTCTCTTTCTGTAGTGCGCTGCATGATGACCTGGTTTTCCACAAACAAAGCAAGAGCCTTTCTTTTTGAAGGTGGGGTGAGCAACTTTGGGTTTGTAATCAGGTTTTTTGTTATAATACCTATTTTGGCAATGTTGAAATTTGCCTTGCACCAAATTTGCCCTAGTAGCAATTTTCTTAGCTTTGGCAGCTTTGATCTCCTTGCGAGTTGTATACTCAATGATAATACAACTAGATATACAACTAAATAGCAACCGCTTATGTTTCAGAAGTGCTCATTTGTTTGCATTAAACAAGATATTTTGAGAAAAAGAATAACAACCGATTAAGTAAAGAGGAAATCTCGATTAGAAAAAAGTCAAATGTCAATAGCTGGTTACTCATTATGTATATTTAAGGGATTATTTGATGTGAAAATTGACTGATCAATGAAAATATCTAACAAATTATAAGAGTAAATGATTTCCTCAACGCATAAAAGGAAATGATTAACTGAAATCCATGATAATTTTTAAGTATTTTTAATTGCTAATTCATTTGTTATCATTATTAACCATATAAAAGTATATAATGAATATCCCATTTTTGAAATTTGACCTTTCTTTTATGGAAACACATTTTCACTTTCTGAATTTTCTTTCTTCTTCTTAAAAAAATTCATTAGTTCTATTAATATGCTTCTTAAAGTTTAGGCAACTTCAATTTTTTTAATGTTGTAATTCCTATTTGTTTCTTCCTGTATAACATTATAATTAATACGTGCTTCCTTCATGTTTTCCATAGAGGTCAAGAGTAAAAGACATATTTCCGCTGAAAGGATGAAAATACATCTATAATGCTTTATGTTGACACCTATTTTAAAATTTAATTTATCTTTTAGAAAATAATAATAGAGCATTTGGTTGTGGAGGGAATTGAACCAAATTTCAAAATTTAAAAAGGTTCGAAAATCGTGTGATTTTGGAGCTGTTAATTTGTTGAACGGTTGAGTGAATATCTCCACCGGCAAAACAAATTCGAGTTTTCAGTTTATAAATAGAGGGTGCGAGACGTGAAAATGGGGGGGCTTCTTTCCGTCAAAAATTGAAAAGTGAAAAAGAAAAAACAGAGGAGAGGAGAAGGGCTTCGGTTCTGGAGAGAAAAAGGAAAAAAAGTCAAGAGCTTCTGCAGAGAGAAAGAGAGTGCAGTGGACGAAAGAGAAAAAGAAGTGAAAAAGTGGAAGAAAGTCGGAAAAAGGGGCAGAGGGAAAAGAGACGTGAGAGAGAGAGAGAGGAGAAAGTAAAAAAAAAAAAAAAAAGTAAAGGTTGATTTGACCTTTACTGTTCATCATCTTCCCCCACATTCGCTGCCCCCATCCTCTGTCCCGCTGGCTTCTCTTCACCCGCGCTGCGCGCTGTGCCGACGCCATCAAACCGCAAGCCGCTCGGACTCCTTCGCCGTCCGATCCGTCACGCCTCCGCAGCCGTGAGCACCGCCGCGCCCGGCGTCCGGCGACCGCATCTCGGGCGCCCGTGGTGCCGCCCACCGCACTTCCGTCCGCGAACGCCCTCGCCAAACCGGCGCCGTCGCAGCAGCTCAACCGTTCATCGCTGCGGTCACCGCACCTCCTCACCACCGCGAGCCCGGCGCGAGACCCTCCCCGCCGTCCGTCTCCCGTGTTGATCTTCGCTGAACCTCCGCTAGAGCGGAACTCGAGCCGGATCTGCGCAGATCTCTACTCATGACGAAGCCACCGCCTAAGCTAGACCCGGCCAGATCTGTAGTCCATCGCCGCGACGACCCGACGCCGCGCCCTCCTCCCGACGCCGTGCCCTCCTCCGAACCGACGCCCGTAACTCCGCCGCAATCTACGGTGCCCATCACCGCACGCCTCGTCCCCTTTTGCGGGTCGCCGTGCTGCCCTCCGATCCTCGCCGGAGCTCCGCACCTCCGCAACCTCCAATCGACGGTGACGCCACCATTACGATTCTGCCCTTCACCGGAGCCGGTGATCGCCACACGAGCACAAGCCGTGCTTGGAAAGAAAAAGCGAAAGGAAAAAACAAAACAAAAAAGAAAAGGAAATTAGGTAGTATATTTTTTATTATTTCATGTTATGTTAGCTTATTTTTTTTAGTTTAATTATTTGAATTGTAATATTATATGTCAATATTTGTAGACCTTGTAGACATTAGGAGTTTTATCCCAAATTAAGGTAATTATTAATTTGACCCGTAAGACGTCGGGTCATTTTTTTTAATTACTTTAATTTTTAGGAATTTTGATAGCATTTTCAATTGTTAAATCATTATAGAGTTAAAATAATTGTTAATTTAATCCGTGAGACAACGGATTATTTTTTCGGTTATTTTAATTCTTATCTTCATTTTTTAAATAATTACTTGTTTGGAAAGATTAAAAAAATCAAAAAAATCAAAAAGCACATAAAAATCTAAATATTGCATTAGAGCATTTAGGTTTAGTAAATTAAGACTTCATTTTTAGGGTTAGTAAATTAGAATTGCATTTATAGGATTATAATTTTTAGATTATACTTTTAGATGGGTGAGTTTTGTTAGGGCTAATTTTAGATGATGTTGGCATGTCTTGATTTTTATATAGCTTTTAGGATAAAATATAGTTTAAGTTAAATTGATTCCTAAAATAAATTAGAATATCATTCACTTTAGTTAGTCTATATATTTTTAGATTAAGTCAACTTTCATTTAGTAGAACAAAGAGAAGATAAAAAATGTCATGCATGCCATGTGAGTTATAGTTTAACTTTTTTTTAAAAAAGAAAATGCCAAAAGATAATCATTGCACCATTAAGTTACTTTCTTTTTTAATCATTAGGTCATTAAAAAATTAAAAAAAAAAACTAAAGATCATTTCATTGGTTAGTTAATAGGTTAATTCATAATTAATCTCATATCATCATTATTTAGCATAGGCTGCATATATGCATTAAAAAATGAATCATCATAAAAAAATCATAAAAGAGCATACATGTAGAAATACCATGTCATTCATCCCATATCACGTAGCACATGCATATTTAGGATTAATAAATTAGATTGCATACATATAGTGATAATTTTAAGTCATATCATATGAACTGTATCTCGCATGTCATTAAAATAAATTCATGTATATTAAGTTAGATTAAGATTGCATAATAATAAAAATTAGGTGTCATGTCATTTAGAAATCATGTCTAGGGCATGCATTTTTATTAGCATTTTTTTATTTGAATGTTATTTTATTGATTGCGCACTCGCATGACCACCATTTGCATGTTAGTAGCTTAGGTTTAAATTAATCAACATTGCCTGCAAAATATTTTTTTTAAAATTAAAATAAAAGGTACCGAAAGGGCGTTAGACTAATCTAGCGTAACCATGTCCCCGGACCTATTGAATCTCTGGTTCGCAATAGTAAAGTATTCTCCCATACTTTACTTGGGTTTCTAACCGGCCCTAATTGGTTAGTGGCGGCTCCAAATTGAAATTGCATGTTTAAATGAATTAATTTCTATCAAGTCGCGATTGGTAGGACTTGGGAGGGTCCGTGCCAAGTCTTCGGACTTAGTAATCCATTAGCCTTCTTTAGGTAATTCACTCCTTAAAAAAAATTCGGGAAGGTCGCGACACTTTAAAACTCATGCGTATTTCACACACTAAGAAATGTACAACGGAAGAATAACGGCCCTAAGAAAATGAAAAAGTTTAAGAGGTTGATATTTCACGTGTGACATTTGATAATTTAGGGTTAATTGCGTATTATGTCAGGTTGCGAAGAGTTTTGTATAATTTTCTAGAGATATCATATCCATCACGTAAAAATTCATCTCTCATACTGGGTAAAAATGAGGGATAATGAGACAAACAATCTTTGAATTTTGGCTTAATGGGCAATTAGGTGAATGAACTTTTAATTTATTTAATGTGATCCTTGAATTTTAACCCAATGTGCAATATAGTTCCTAAACTTTTAATTTGTTCAATGTAATCCTTTAACTTTTGATATGTGTTCAATATAATCCCCGAACTATATACAAAATTTCAGCATAGTCATTGGTCTTAAATTAATGGAAAAAAGATTATATTGAACATTTTCATATAGTTCAAGGACTATGTTGAATATGTACGAAAAGTTCATGGACTATATTAAACAAATTAAAAGTTTAGGGGCCACATTGCATATTGGCTAAAGTTAAGGGATCACATCGAATAAATTAAAAGTTCAATGAACAAATTGCACATTGAGTAAAAGTTCAAGAATTGTTCATGTCATTTTTCTAGAAAACAAGGTTGATCTTTAATTAATATCAGTGGATAAAATTTCTCATTTTTGTAGAATCATTTCTTAATATAACCTTGTCATCAAGTGCTAATCCCCCATAGCAATGTATAACAATATATTTTTAGTTACATGACTAAAGCTTATAATTAAATAGATGCATATCTACTAGAATTATTTTGCTAATTATAATTATAGTTGACATATGGAGTAAAATATGTTAATTGAACAGAGTTTTAATAAATTGTTTAAAATATGTTTGTATGTATTATTTAATTTTGACGATATGCTTGTTAATTGTGAACGACTTTGTGATAGATCTCTCTGAGAAAGGAACTTGTGAATCTTAAACGTCCGTTAACCCCAGTGGCCACCCTTCCAACATGGAAGAGGGAAGTGGGGGGTTTGAATCCCCACCTTCTCAAGGAGGGTTGAGGTGAGGATGATTTAGTTTTAAGTGTGGGTTTCGACTCCCACCCCTACAAGGAGGTAGGGTAAAAGTTTAAGAGTGAGAGTTAAAGTAAGAGTAGAGTAAGACCGACAAAAAAATTAATAATCTTAAACATCTGTAATGGACGATCATGCAAGCATTTTCGCTTTAGAAATAGAAAAATTGTCCAAAAAGTCCTACTCCTATTACACTTTTGCCTATTAAGTCTTAAATCTTTTTTATTTTAGTAATTAAATGCCAAACATTTTGAAATTTTGCTAATTTAGTTCATTCGATCAATTTTTATCGGAAACCACTAATGTGGTAGCTCAGTCAGCATTGGTCATCTTACATGGTATGATCGGTACTTTATGTGGATAAATTATAAAAAAAATTAAAATATATTATGAATTTAATATTATTTGTTCTTTTCTTTCTTTTTCTTTGGTTTAACGGGCCGGCAACCCTTGCTAACCCTTGGGCAAGGGCCATGAAGCCCTCGCCGGCTGGGAATGAGGGTGACCGAGCCTACACCGGTCAGGGGAGGGCTGCTGGGCCCTTGCTGTGGCTGAGGGTTTGGGCATGGGATTGTGATGCCTTCGCTCGCCTTAGCAAGGGCTAGTGAGCCCTCGCTAGATTTGGCGAAGCGAGGGCATGGTGGCCCTCACCGGCAATGTGAGGGTGGGTGAGGGCCGCGACGCCCTTGTTGACCTTAGTGGATGTCCATGAACTTGTGCCTGTTTTCGGCGAGGGCAATGTGAGGGTGGGTGAGGGCCGCGACGCCCCTGTTTTCAGCCTATATGGTAGAATTATTTTGCTAATTATAATTATAGTTGACATTCTGTTGGCGTAGGTCATTGGGATGCAACTAGTGGCCAGTGGCCTTGTCAATCTTTTAAACCAAAAAAGAATAAAAAGAAAAAGAAAGAAAAGAAAAGAAACATATCAAAAATTAATAAAAATGTCAACATTGGTTGCCCATGTACGACATGTGACTTCTATGTCAACGATTTTAAGTCAAAATTAGCCAAATTGGCTTAATTGGCAAATTGTGAAAATATTTAGTATTCAACTAACAAAATTGAAAAGTTTAGACCTAAAGTGGCAAATGTGCAATAATTTTAAGACTTTTTGGATAATTTTCCTTTTAGAAACTACTCATTTTTCTATTTCTAATTTTTTAGTTTTGGAGAATGAAAGTAGTTTTCTTTTTTTTCTTTTTTTAACTTGAAAACAGATTTGGGTTTATGGACAAATTAAGTTTTCGTTATCATTTATCATTTAAAAATAAGAATGAAAATGAGAGGCGTGCATATCAAGCTATTTCGGGATTTCCCTATTTGGTCACCTAATAAATGCCGTCCAGAAGGCCTATTTCAACAAGAGAGTCATCGGTTCAAATCCAGTAGGAGGCAAACCCAGAATCAGAATGCGTCTCCAAGGGCGTCGGTTCGATCGGTACTCGGAGCCTTCAATGAATCGATAGAAGAAAAATGATCGATTGAAGTTTGAGGATGAGATCTGATCGGAGTTTGTTAGTAAGTGAAGCATTTTTGTAGTAACTTTTAAAAGCTAGCTTACAATAACACCGGACGGCAATGACAGGAAGATGGATCGATTCTCCGCATCTCGAACCCCCGGTTTCAAGATCTGGCATGATAGAGAAAATCCAGGGACCTAAAATATGGAAGTTGACAATCAACAGGCAACGGTGGGAAAGCTAATAATAGCAGACGGGGCAGAGCCAGGAACCAGGAGGGAAAACATGGAGACTTTCTTGCTCCCGCTCAATTCCCGACGGATTTACCTTAAATTTGGCTAAAAGCTGTTAATGGCGTTATAAGGTTCCCCCCACGGATGCAGTATAAATGGCTCCAGCGCCAAGGGGAAAGATCAACCCAACAGCGTCCTCTTTCTTTCTTCTTGGAAGGTCCAGCAAGCGCCCGGGAGAAAGAGAGAGACCAGGAATCCTAGTAGCAGAAGGGAAACGATGGCAATGAAATCGTACGTTGGTGCACTGCTGCTGCTGTTGTCTTTTTCTTCTTCCATCAATGCCCAGGTCTTTAACGTCGCGACTTACGGTGCAAAGGGCGATGGCAGTTCAGACATTAGCCAGGTGCGTGTATTCTTTAATGAATAGCTTTGCGGCATTCTTTCCTAAATCTCTGCGGCTAACGAGGGTTTCCTCACAAATTTTTTCGAAGGCCTTGCTGAGTGCATGGAAAGAGGCGTGCGCATCCACCACTCCTGCTAAAGTGCTGATCCCGGGGGGAACGTTTGCGCTGACGGAGGTTGCCCTGGACGGCCCCTGCAAGGCCCCGTGGAGTTCGAGCTCCAAGGCACATTGAAGGCCCCGGCGGACCCGAGCCTCTTCAAGACCGACGGTTGGGTCGTGTTCCAACACATTGACGGCCTCACCATGTCGGGCGGGGGGACCTTTGACGGCCAGGGCAAGGCAGCCTGGGGGCAGAACGACTGCGACAAGAACACGAACTGCCGTACTCTGCCCACTGTAAGCACCCGTCGGTATTATTCGTTTCTATGTCGATTTCGAACCGCACGGTCATTAGAATAACGGATACGCTGATGGGGGTATATCCAAACTAAGACAACGCGATTAACCGAGTTTTGAGCACCAGGGGGAATTGCTAACACCCATTGAATTTCGACAGAATTTGAGGTTCAACTTCGTCACCAATGCCTTAATCCATGACGTAACGACGCTCGACAGCAAGAATTTCCAGGTAAACGTCTTGGGCGCCAAGAACATGACGTTCCAGAATTTCCACGTGAATGCGCCGGCCGACAGCATCAACACGGACGGGATCCACATTGGACGGTCGGACGGGGTCAACATCCTCGACAGCGACATCAAGACAGGGGACGACTGCGTCTCCCTTGGTGACGGGAGCAAGCAGATCACTGTCAAGGGGGTGACCTGCGGTCCGGGCCACGGCATCAGCGTCGGCAGCCTCGGGAAGTATGAAAACGAAGAGCCCGTGGAGGGCGTCTTCGTCACGAACTGCACCATCAACGGTACAGATAACGGTGTGAGGATCAAGACTTGGCCTGCGTCGAAACCCGGGACGGCTTCTGACATGCATTTCGAGGATATCCAGATGACCAATGTCTTGAACCCTGTGATCCTAGACCAGGGATACTGCCCATTTAACCAGTGCAAAGCAGGGGTAAACACATGAACATGAGAATTAGCATAGGTCGTGCACATTAGAAACGAAATGCATATTGACCCGTCCGCCAAACGAAATCAATTTAATTTCGAACGAACTCGAACGCTGGTTTTGCTCACAATTCTAAAGTCGGTTAGGAAACAAAAACGAATCGCACAATTGTTAAATCGGCCCTAATCTGTATGTTATTCGATTTGTTCAGGTTCCTTCCCTTGTCAAGATAAGCAAAGTCAGCTTCAAGAAAATCAGGGGAACCTCAGCATCCCAGGTCGCGGTGAAGGTCTTGTGCAGCCAGAGCGTGCCGTGCGAAGAAGTCGAGATTGCGGACATCGACCTCGTGTATAATGGCCCCGAAGGCCCCGCCACATCAGAGTGTGCCAACGTCAAGCCTGTGCTCTCTGGCAAGCTAAACCCTGCGGCTTGTGCCAAGGTCGTGAGCTAAAGAGTTCGCTTTTTCTCAGAGAAGATGAATCAACGCCGAACGTTTCTTTATAAAGGACGTGAAAGGTCTATAGCTCTGAAGACGATGAGTATTGAGTGAAATTGTTTGGTTTTTGTACTCTTCTGCGGACCCCATGTAATATAAACATATTAATAATAGGAAGTTGTCTAATTGCCTGGCAATTGGATACCACGTCGGATTCCTTTTCATGGAAATTCTCGCTCGTACACCCAACTCAGTTATTAATTTATATTTGGTTTGTGAAAAAATAAAATTTGCCTCCATAAATTTTCACCGACTCCAAATTTATGTTTCACTTAAACACATTGCGAAATTTAAATTTCACGTTATGGTACATAAAAAAATTTGAAAAATCTCATGTGTTCGATTGGTTTATTGTCGTAAAATTATGACAAATTGAGCGCATAATGCGATCGTAGTACTTGTGTAGTTTTAGAACGATAATCAGATGGTGTGATATGAGGAAGCACCATAATTTTTCTTGTAATTTTGGATCATCAATCGTGTCCGCTTACTCTGTTAGATTAATAAAAAAATGAGTCCCATCATATTAAAGGCAGACTAGTGCGGTAGGCCTAGGAGCATTGATGAAATAGTTTTGCTGTTCTTGATTTTGGGTGCAAATCTTGGGATAATGCGCTGATATCCTTAATAAAATAATTGGAAGGACGTGAGTTAAAGTGGGTTCGACGTCCAAATTCTAATTAGCCACACATTCCCACAAATTCCTCCATAGCCATGAAAAAGATTCTGCCATTTAAAGGGTGAACATGCTTTGAATCAATTCACAAAGGCATCACTTTTCCCATTGGCTTATGCGGTTGCTGCTGCCTGGATAGGTGACAATCATCGATAGGTTGTATCTGTTGGAAACATGCGAATCTGGCCACGCCGCGTATGATATATACAGTTCTACCCTCCCACATCAATCAAATGCCCTCCACCATGGCCGGCCATCGTGGCCCGTCACCTCGTCGAGCAAGGACCCCATCGCTCCTGGCCATCCATCGATCGACAACCGTCGCTACAATCAACGGCCACTAGCAACCTCAGAACCGAGTCCTTCGGTGGTTGTCGACGAACACCATGGTCTCAGGCCGGAGGTCAAAGTTGAGGTGGCCGGCTGTGACTCAGTGGCAACGGTGGCTTGGCAGATGGTGCCAAAATTTGTTAGATGCCAATCGTTGTGATCATGTCCATGTAGGTGTAGGTTTACATTCAATATTGACCAATTAAAGGTTGGTTCACATTGTTCATCATGTACATGTATAATGTACTTATACATTACCGTCTGATCAGATGAAAGCTCCCTCATGAATCCGAACATAGTCAAATGCCCATGGTCGATATATTTTTGATGGCATAGACAGAGAGAACAAACGGATTCCTCACAGGCTACTAAAGGCACTTTATTTAGTGCAAACTAAAAGGGCTCGAGCAATTAGATGTTGCTCAATATTGCTATAACTTAACAATGGAAAAGCCTTGCATCGAAAGCACCGTCTTTCAAGAGGTTAAGCCCGATAAAATTACCTGAATTAGGTTGTGATTTTAGTGGGATGTTCTACATCAATCGCAACCGTAGAATTAGGATACCACGATCCAGAGTTGACCAGCACATCAGCAGGGTTGGGTTAACTTACTTGAGGAAGTGTTGAACAAGTGCCCATTCACAGCAAATGAAGCAGCAACCGTGGAAGTGCTTCCTTGATGAAGCAGGGGAGCGTGACCCTTCATCCTCAGTTACTTCCCGAGCAAACGACAAACAGGAAGGACGACGGCCTCTACCTCCTCTCGACAATCGACCACCTGATCTCCCCCTTTCCCAGGTCCTTTCGGTGCGAAAGATCAAACAAACCCCTTCCTCTATCTATTCCTTTTGGATGGTGCTACCAGAGAATGCATCTTTTTCGCCTAGGCTCTCTTACGAGTTTAGACAGTACAACAACCGTTCCTCTTATTTTTTGGGGGCTGTATGTGAGTTCATCTTCTTTTTCTTTTTGTTGGGCAATGTAACGAAACATCTTTTGTTGACAGCCATAAGAAGATGAGACAACCACCATCCTCCACATAGCTTTTCTTTCTTACCCAAGTGCATAAATTTTGAACATTCCCTAGAAGCTTTTCTATTTTCCAAATTTGTAATCAACAACCAGTGTAAAAGACAAAAGAAAAACCAGCATAGACATCATAAATATATTTCGGAACAATCACTACACTCTAATTGATTGTGCACAAGCGAATCTACCTCAGTGTATAGATAATGGAGTTTTTTCTTTTTTTCCTTTTTTGGAAAAGAAAAAAAGGTAACTAAACAACAACATATCTGTCCTGGAAGGCTCTCTTTACATCGATCCACTCGAACTCAGGCACTACATCAAGATTGCATACCGCATGCTGTCACTCACTATGAGATGATTCATCTCTGATGCTTGGTGACCAAATTCATGGCCAGACACCCACACCCCATCAGCCCCATTCACATGGGGAGGAGAGAAGCAAGAGACGACCGAAACCATGGCGCGAAAGACACCGTGGAACAACACCGGGAGGCCGCTCCAACCACGCTCCGCCCGCCCATCAGCATCCCGCACCAAGATTGGCAGGTCAGCTCGGTTCCCGCCACCCAGCATGGCCTCGTCGGCGACTCTCGAGCTCTTCCTCCTTGCCATCGCGGCGAACATCCGCCGCATGCCGGCAGAGAGAGGGAGGGGACTTCAGGCTCCGATTTCAGGTGGAGGATATGAGAGTATGCGATCGAATGAGAGAGAATCAAGGGGCTTGGCGTGTGTATTGGGGGTTTTGATAATGGGTGAGTTGGTGGTGGTGTTGCTAGTGCTTGTAATTGTCACACCCTAAAAGAAATAGAGACCCTTTATTGTAAAGGAAACTTAATGCACAATTATGTTGGTGGGGTCTACGAAGCGCCAAAAATGCCGACAAAAAAGATGTATAATTAAGCACATACATAGATTTTGATGGAGATTTTCTAGGATAATTTTGAAGAATCACTAAACTTAGTACATCAAAAAGAAGAATTTTATTTCTCCCTTTTTTACCTTTCGATTTTTGGTGGCATCTTTCTGGTTCATATGAATGTGAATCGATAAACTAGAAAATCTGCAAAAGACGAATCAAAAAGTTTCATTAGCAGATCTTGTCCAAATAAGTTGGCTCAATTCCAATCTAATTGAGAGTTATAGCCATTGATGAACTTGATTTGATTTGTTTTTCTCTTTTCTTTTTTCGAACATAATAAGGAATAAATTAAAGATACGTAGATTTTTAGATGTGAAAAGAAATATAATATATATTTACAGAGAAAAGGAATATCTTACTTTGTTGATGGCTCAGTGCACTTAGGAAATTGAGTGGTCCATCCATGTGTGAGAGAATCGGGACTCTGCATTATGCTTTTATCAAGTCACACAAAATGTGTTGCATGCTGGTCATTCTTGAAAGCTACATCTCTTTTCTTTAAAGAAAAAGAAATGCAAATAAAGATATGCTTACCCCAAAAAAGAAAAGTACAAATACTAGATGAATTTTAAAAAGAAAATAATGGAGACATGGAAGAGAGGACAAAAAAATCTTACTATGTGCTATGTGTTCTTTTGCAAATATCATGCGCAAGATGGCGTCTTAGTATTTGTTACATCATTTAAAAGTTAAACTTAGGATAGACAAATATACATATACATCTTGCCCGTTATAGGTAAGACACTACATCATTATTGGTGGATCTATCACAGTGCATGATTTGATTAAGATAACAATTTTTTTTATTTAATATTATCAGGAAGTGGTGGTTGACCAGGAGCCAGTCAACGCTTAAGTGTTATAAATAGAGTCTTGTTAAGGAGATTCCTGAGATCTGCGTAATGCGAAATGTGCAGAATCAGACATGATCAAAGGCCCACTAACTTGGTGGCCCTTTCTAGACAGTGGGCCTAGTTATACCTTAGTCTGGTCAGTTCATATGGCCTGAGCTTCTTTTAGGGGGTTGCTGGTGGCCGCAGGTTTCGGGGTTAGCAAAGGCGGTGGCAGCGGCGGTGGTGGTGACGGTGGCAGTGGCGGCAGCGGCGGCGGCAGCGGCATCGGCAGCCGTGCTGGAGGGTGATGATGGCAGCAGGGCTCTCTCTGTCTCTGTCTCTGTCTCTGTCTGTCTCTCTTTCTCTCCCTCTCTCCCGTTTTCTTTATTTCTTAATACCACAAGTTAGGGGACTCAGTTGCGCCGGGAAAGAAGGAAAGATCGACGACCCAATTGCGAAAAGAACATAAGTTGAAGGATTAAAATCCAAGAACCCAAAACACACATCCCGTCCACAGCTAACTCGCAGCCCATGGTGGTGTTCGAACGTGGGCTTGAAATAAACAAGACAAACATGACATGAAAGTAACGAGTGACCTCGTAGTACCATAATCAACAACCAGAATTTCTCAATCTAACAAGAAAATTTTTTAACTTTCATTTCTCAAAAATAAGTTCCAAATCGCCCCGTTTTCACATTTTGTAGGATGTATCTTCAAGTTTGTATGGAATTGTGTGCTCCCTCGCTCGCCCATATATGAGGAATTGATGCTCTCATGCTAACTAATGATTAATCGATTGCTCAAAAAGTCGGAGACATTGTACAATCAATGAAAATGAGAAGATAAAAAATGCATTCTAGTACATGTGAAATTACAGATCTATGGTAGGAAGAGTCAACAGTAAAAATTAAAATAACAACTCAATCAGGTCACCCAGTTGCTCAAATGGAATATTAAAAGGTATGGTTTTGGCTTTGCGTACGAGTCTGGAGAACTAAAACGCAATTCCAACTTTTGAATAAAGCTGAGGTTACCATTTGGTCAGATCACTTGTTAGATAGACAAAACCCCCCAAAAAGTATTATTTGATGTTCGTGTCTATCTTGATCATTTTCAACCCCAAGTTCCTTCAAAACAAAAAGAATTATGAATTTAATACATGTAATTCAGATGAATAGTAGTGACTATGTCATCATAATTTAGAAATGTCATTTGGACGTGCAATTTCTTCTTTCACAACACCAAAATCATATCACCATATAAAGTGGATGAAATTCAATAAGGCTCCCTCCGTTTCGTAACAAAACAAATGTTTGAAAAATATATTTCTAAAAATAAGTTTGTATTATTTGAAATAATTAGTCGATGGGAAATCTAATTATTATCGAATATAATTTATATCTAAATATTTTTATGGACGAAAAAAAAATATTTTTAGAATCATTCATTTTTCGCTTGAATTATGTATGGACAAAAGCCAAAAATCGTTGTAGCAACAATTCGACATCTTTCGATCCATTGTAGATGCTTTTTCCAATCATGCCACAATGATAAACTTCAATTTTTTTCATGATAAACCTTCTTCCATTTAAAATCCATTTGGGGGTGTAAAGTTAGTGGTGGGTCCCCTTTATTACTTAATTTCCCCACCCCCCCTCTCTCTCACCCTCTTTTTCTTTGCATGCTTTTTATTTATTATCCTATTCCTCTTTTATTTTTTATTTTTATTTACAAATAACTTTAACCCTTTAAGCTAGGGCTGACAATTGAGTAGAGGGCCTTTAAATAAGACATAGTGGTCGCTAAAAGTTGTTTTCCTCTCAAAGGTTCCATGTGAATATGCCTTTTTTTAAATCTTGACTTTTTGGTGGCCAATTGTCTTTTAAAGCACCCCCATCTAATGCCTCTCTACCTTTGCACATTATCAAAAGGAAAAACCAAATTTCTTAGGCGGCTTTAGATAGGTCGCAACATTTTTTTTCCTTTACTTTCATATGGTTGCGATGTGATGTCAGTATATATCATTTTTTAATTTTGGGAGTTTTGTATTTTGGGTTTTAAAATTCTTTCCCCTCTATTATGAAACTCTAGGAGACATGATTTCGTAATCTCTGGTGTTAGATTTTACATACATACATGTATATAATTTTTTGGATTAGGTATTGGCATTGAATATAGGATTCTTGAAATAATTGATGGTGCAGAAAAGAAATCTTGCTTCATCATCCATTTGAAGAAGCATCATCAATATACAATAAATGCACATGAATGACACACCCGTCTTGTGAGAAAGATACAAAGAGATAAATTTATTATGCATTATAAACGAAGGTTTGGGAAATGAGGGGTTTAGACAATACAATTTTTTTTTTTTTGCAGTTTTTTAATTTCTCTTTTTTTTTTTTTTTTTTTTTTGGATTAGGGAAGAAATTCGGGGTGGAGGGTCCTCATCACTAGCGTCACCGACCCATTGTCATGGAATTGGATTTGATTATTCGATCAAAATGGCGATCACGGCAGCCGTGCCCCCGCCTAGATCGGACGGCCTGGATCGCTCGGACCGTCGTTTTCTTTTCTCCCCAAATCTCATGATCATATAAATTCAATCTCCAGCCTTTTATTTTTATTTTTTCTCTTGCTCCTACCTAGCTAAGAGCATATAATTCAACGGTGGATCCCACAAATTTTTAGGGGCATTCCTCTTCCTTGTGGCTTCCGTCTTCCTTTTAATTGTTTTGATGGGGTCACCCACATCTTGTTCTAATTGTCACTATAGGGTTTTATCTGCAAGTCATCGTCGTCGTCGGCCTCGTTCGCAGGCTCTCATTGGTCTCTCGCTTTCCTTTCGTGCTCCGTCTCTTGTTGAACCGGTTGGTGCTCTCTCTCCTCTCTTTTTCTTCCCCTGGTGATGATCCATGGAGTTCGCTCAGGAGCCGCCGTGTAAGAAGCAGAGACGTGAGCTAGGCGATGAGGGCGAGGCCGAGGCCACCGGCATGGAGGGCCTGCCGAGGGATATCGTCCTGGACATCCTGTCGCGGCTGCCCGTGACGTCGCTCGTGCGGTTCCGGCTCGTCTGCCGGTCCTGGCGGGCGCTGGGCGGAGACCTGCTCCTTCCCGACGCGCAGATTGCCCGCACGGCGGTGAGAGATCCGTTCCTGGTGTTCCACAGCGACTTCCCTCTCAGGAACCAGCTCAGCTTCGTGGAGTTGTCCGCTCAGGACCAGGATTGCGGGCACGGCAGATCCAAGAAGAGCGCCGTCGTGGGGAAATTCAACCTGCCTTTCTCGAATTCGATGCCCGAATTCGACGTGGTGGGTTCCTGCAACGGCTTGCTATGCCTTGCAGATTCGCTCTACAGGGAGACGCTGTTCGTATACAATCCCTTCACCGGGGACCACAGGGAGCTGCCGCGATCGCAGCAGTACGCGGACCAGACCGTGGTCTTCGGGTTCGGCTTCCACCCGGAGACCCGGGAGTACAAGGTGATCAAGATAGCATACTACCCGAACCCATCTCGAGCGGGGGCGGGGGCGGGGGCCCGACGGCCGCGTCGGGTCCCGCACATGCAGTCGGAGGTCCAGGTCCTGACGCTCGGGGGGAGGACCCCAGCCTGGCGGAGCCTGGGCCGGGCGCCATACCAGATCGACAAGAGGTCGTCGGACACGGTGGTCGACGGGAGGCTGCACTGGGTCGCGGGGCCGCGGAGGTACCGGACGGCCCGGCAGCTGGTGTCCTTCGACCTGGCGGACGAGCAGTTCCGGGAGGTGCCGAGGCCGGAGGGGGTCTCCATCGGGCGGTCCAACTACCAGCTGATGGCTCTGAGGGGGTGCCTCGCGGCCGTAATCTACTGCAACTACGGGAGGCTGGAGATCTGGGTGATGAGGACGTACAATGTGAAGGAGTCGTGGGCGAGGGAGCACGCCATCGGGTCGTACATGCCCAAGGCGCTCAAGCAGAGCGCGAGCCCGATGCCGTTCAAGAGCAGGGGCGGCAGGGCGTCGAGGGTCGTGTGCGGGCTGGACAGCGGGGAGATACTGCTGGAGTGTAAGAGCCGGGCGCTGGTGGCCTACGACCCCAAAAGGGGTAAGTTCAGGGACATTTCGTTGCAGGGTGTGCCCAGTTATTTCCATGCATTAGTTCATGTGGGAAGCCTCAGCTGGATTGATTCCCATCCAGACACATGACCATTTCTTTATAATTTCTTTTAAAGAAAAAACCTAGAAAAAAGAGAAAAGAAAGAAGAAAGAAAGGAGAAGAACAAGAAGAAAGATGCTCCATTTGTATTGCAAGTTCAAGTTCACATTTTTATTGTTTGAGATTATCATTAGGGTCCATGTTCTCTCTCTCTCTCTCTCTCTCTCTCTGTACTGGGAGTCTTGCTTTTGGGTTCTTTTGTTTATGGCCTGTGATGGGCATCGGCTCATTTCAGATCATGTGCTCACATCAGATTGGATTTGTTTTTTCAAATGGGGGTGCGAGCCTCTTTCTTTCCAATCTGGATGGGGTGTGAGTCACAGGCCAGTCGGGATAAAAATCAAAACTTTTGGGTTGGCCCTCGGGCCCACCGGCAGGAATTATCTAAGCTAACCCCCTTGAAACTTTCCAAATTCTTGCAAAGACTTTTCAACCATAACGAAAAAAGAGAATAAAAAAGAAGGGGGGAAATTCAACAGGATTGTGCTTTCCCTCATCTTAATCTTCTTGGCTTAATAATTAAGTCATTCGCGGCCGCCATGGCGTCGTGTCGTATGCACAAGCTCCGCGTACTGTTTATGTGCTCGATAAAATCTTTTTCATGTTCATGATCATCTTTGTTTATATCAAGTCATGGCCACATAATCTTTCAACATAGTTAGGTTGAGCGGTTGAAAATGTTTGGCAGTATAGGGATCCCTTTAGAACCTACCTCAGGTGGAGTTGCTCGATGCAAATGCCAAAATTCCAGTATTTCCCTCACCTCAATGCAAGAATACCTACCCCATAAAGGGAGAGAGAGAGAGAGAGACGAGAGACGAGATGTTTATGGCCACGGATTAAAAAAAAAAATCTTTCATGCTTTGTCTTTATGGCTCAGGTTGCAGAAAGATGAGGTGCCTGTCCATTGAATTTTTCCCCCACATAGCAATAGCATATATGCAGAGTAGAACAACATCTCAATGTCAAAGAATGGACTAACGTAAGGGTCAAAAGGTGAATCATTGGAGCATGAAAAGGGGGTCCTTTTTGATCAGGGTTATCTCCCAAATTCATTTAGTTGTGCAGATAATCAAAACCGTGCATCATGACCACTCATTTAAAAGCAAGGAAAAAAATTTTGCGTTCAAAAGGAAGATCAGGGTTATGTTTCCAAGCTTTTATTTTCTTTATGCAAGTAAAGTTGGCACAAAAAATCAACACCCGGTCCCAGGAGTGGAAAAGAAAATATGTGGGATCTTTTCTTCTAGTCATGGCAAATACAAGAGATCAATTGTCGAATGACCAAGTAAAACTCATTTAGCAGCCACAAACTTCTTTTACACAAGAATCTGCGCAATATAATCGTCTTTCGATTGCTTCTTTTGCATATGATTGATGTAAGATGCAATCCATAATACGTTACCTTTCATTTTTCTTTTTAGATTCCACAATTAACAAAAACAAGTTGATTAAGGCGGACCGAAAGCGAAATAAACTGAATTTTGCTCTGGTGTGAACGTTCGGACTCATTTCAAAATTCTCAAATGAAACATTTGAGGGTTTTAGTAGAAAGCAAGACAGGCCAGATTGAATCATTCACACATGGCTCCTATAAATTAGTGGTGGATCACACTTCTGGGACATCCCCTAGACTTTTTGTCTCCATTTTGGTTTTCCTATAGGGTAAGGACATAGATCTCTAGCCCGGATACCGATTTCTCAAAAGCAAAATAACTAAAAAAAGATGGGTTCCGTTGACCTGTGGGAAGGAGATCTCTAGAACCTTATGGTCCTGCTTTTGTTGTTGTGAAATGATGTAGGACCATGAATAGTAGTATACAAATCACCATTGATCACCCAAGACTTAGGATCCAGTTGTGTTACCACCTTGTGACGGTGAAACTATGCTAAGATACATGGATGATCTCTCTCTCTCTCTCTCTCTCTCTCTCTCTCTCTCTCTCTCTCTCTCTCTGTGAAAATGCAGAAAGCTGTAAGGTCAGATGCAACCAATTTGAGCTTAATCAACCATAAGTCACCTGACCGCACGACTTAGGCTGAGACCCTGAACAATGAAATATTGCACCACCAATGAGCTTTACCGTGGATCAATGGACTTCGACTCTGGCACAGAGAATAAACCAATCACAAGAGTGAGGTTCCGTAATGTTGAAGGTTTCGAGCTTGGATAGGCTGTGCATTTTGGGTTAGAGAGAAGGCTTAGAGATCGGAATGCAATCCAATCCTCAATCTTCATAAAACGTTGCCCTGTCATCCAAGAATCAATGACAAAAACATGCCCTTTCTTCACAGCAATGCTCGTAATTCCTAGCGAATCGATTTCCTCCAAACGAAAATTATACGGGTTCACGAAGTGTATCTTTGATAAAATCTTAAGGAGACCGTAACACTCAAGTTTCATATATTGCCTAGTGTACTTGCTTACGATTTTATGAGATACGAGTTCACATTGCAATGATTACCGGGTGTCTCGTCAGCAAGTTCCATCACCACTCTTGGCTATGATGTTCGGTGATTAAACTGTAGAGCGCGTCAACATCTTGAGCATCTGAACTAGTAGAACATCACACCAGCAATAATGACAATACGAAGTCTGGGTTGGCATGCCTGCAAACAAATATATGAAAACAAACCAAAATAAATTGAGTGCTATAAATCTTAGTGGGGCGGCCTTCAATTGTGGAAGAGTAATCGACGAAATTGGTGAACAGCTTATTTCGCATCTGCGATACACATGATCATTACACTTTGATGAGGTGATTTTACATTAACTTTGTTCTGCTCAAGACTAAGTTTGTCCGTGGACTTACAGGAGTACAGCCAGAAATTTGATTCCTTAAATCAGCCAAGCAGAGCGTCTTCTCAAGCGCTCTAACACAAGCTTTTCCCCGGTAAGGCACTCGACCAGACCTGAGCAGTGTGAGAGATCAAATAAGGATCACCGCAGTATATAAAAGTCAGTTCAGAGTCAGAGACCATATGTGTTATAATAGAGGATATCTGATCAAACAGACACATCAGTCTCCATCTCAGGTTCAAAAACACAAACATCAACCACAATGGACTTATGTTATCTTGGAATGACAGCTACCATTGGCATAATTGCGGCAATCATGAATACCCATCCTCCAGTCAGTTTCCCAAGTATCATTGAATTTAAGCGCAATGTCCAGGGAATCCTCTTCACTATATCCCACAGACCAGCATCTTCGTTTGGGTAGCCTTGTCAACTTTCTACTGAGAAGAGTTCCTTGAACAAAAAGGTTTAGCTTCATTAGGCAACATGACTGAACAAAGACAAAATGAACTTCAAGGCTGACCATATTCGATTTTTTTTTTTTTGCACAATCAGCATCTCAGACTAAACTGACTATGGTTCAGCATTTGTGGATCATGAGAGCAGAAGATTTCATAGACTAACCTGGGACCAATCCACCTGGCAAGGCTGCAAGTGCCAGTGCAAAAACATTTTGTGGGTCTTCGGGTTGAAAATCAAAAACAGATGCCTAAGACATTTAGAAATATTACTAGAAAATTAATGCAAACATACTGTAGAAAGTCCACTTGTTCTAGGCAAAATATCATTCAATTCCAACAAAAATTAGAGATACTCATCACCATAAGATGACCCAAAAAATTAATTTCCAAACCCATTATAACCAACTAACTCTCTGCAATTTGAGAATTGATAAAGACAAACCATGAAACATGATCATCACAACCTCGGAATTGGATGGTGGTGAAGAGGTTTTGATGATGACTACGAAATGTTGCAAATCCCAGAGATGGAGTCCGTGAAGAGCTGATGTCACTGATTGAAATGGTTCCATCGCTGCTGTAAATGGCAGTGCTGCTACATATACTTTGTCTCTTCCACTAATGTTCATGGTCGATTGTAGTGATGTCCAAGCCATTTTTGCAAATTAATCAGACAGTGGAAGTTAAAAGAAGCGAAGAAGAGGCAAAGTTCGGATAATCTGCAGATAAATCCTCATTGGTCGTGTAAAATCCAACGGTTGGCAATGCACTGCAAAAATGGGCTCGCAACTTGGAATAGAAAGTAGCTGTATCCAATCACTTCCTTTTATTCCTTTTGATGTCCATTGTCCAAAAGACTCCTTTCAGTATATTTTACTGTACAAAAATTAAATGCTTATCTGGTAATTCATTTCCACTAAGCCATCCAGCCCAGGTTGCGAACTCAATCTGTCACATAATGTGCAGTGGAAACTAGCGATAACCATAGCATAAAGTGTATCACGTTATCTTCCAAGATATCAACATAAAAGCGATCTGAAAGATCAATTAATGTATTGATAAATATAGTGGAGAAGTAATTAATTAAATTTAGGAATAAGAAATAAAATTGAACTTTCAGATCGACTATACTCATAAGCCTACCAATTTCAATGGTAGTTTTCACTCAACTTTGTTCTTCTTGTTACCAGGCACATGGATGAACTTACAGAGCTAAAACAATGAAACCAGTAAGTTGATGCCCTAGTCCAGATCACCAAAGCTTCTTCTCAAGTGCTCTAGGACATCCTTTTCGCCAGTAAGGTGCTCAACCAACCCTGTGTACAAAAGTTCTATAAGATCAGAAAAGGATCGTGACAGCATCTAAAAGTAAAGTGTGAGAAAAAATAATTTGTTTGACAACTTATATAGCTCATCCAATGAAATAGACTCAAGCATCATTCGTGGGTACATACAAGCACAAACATATGAAGGAGCTGAATTTTGTCCTATCAGACTGATTACCATTGGCATAATCGCGGCAATCGTGATGCCCGATTTTCAAGTGGGTCTCCCAGTGGTTGCTGAACTTACATGCAACATCCAGAGCATGCTCTCCACATGATCCCACAAACCAGCACCTTTCTTTCGGTAGCTTTGTCAACTTTCTTTTGAGAACAGTTCCTAAAGAAGAATGTAGATTCGTCACGCAAACACAGAGTGGACACAGTCGACATGAATAGGAATTTCAATCTCCAAGTCTGACCGTACTTTTAATACCGGGATTTCGCATGATCAGCACCTCTCTCTTTCAGGATCAAACTGACTCTAACTTAGGAAGTAAGCTAAAAATTTTCCATGTAATTGCATGATGAGGGCTGTAGTAGTCGGAGAATTCATGGACTAACCTGGAATTGATCTACCTGACAAGGCTGCAAGTGCCACATACACATTTTCAGGGTCTTCAGGTTGAAAATCAAACACAAATGCCTAAAACATAAACAAGAAAAAAAGGAGAATCAACTGGCCTTGGTGCTAACAGATTGTGGCCAACACATGAATCGAATTCAAACAAAAGATCAGAGGCATCACACCCACAAAAGAAAACCCAACAATTCATTTAACTTCCAGAGCTTACACCTATCAACAAGCTTGCCCCTTTATCAACAGTTCAAGATGGAAACCAAAACCCAAAATCCATGTAAACACAATCGATCAAGAACCTGAGAATCGGATGGAGGGGAAGTGGATCTGATGATGACCAGGAAATGTTGAAAGTCCCAGAGCTTGAGCGAGTAGGCGGCCGAAGTCAGCAGCTGAGCGGGTCCCTTCGTTGCTCTGAGTGGCACCGCCGCCACGTACACTTCGTCTCTTCCGGCGATTCTCGCCGGCGACTTCATCGGCGCCGTCGCCATTTCTGGCCGATTGACCGGACGGTTGGTGGTAGTTAAAGAGAAAGGGGGACAGTTCGGATAAAATGCTCATAAATCCTCGTCCGTCCGTCGATCTGGATTGGAGATTAATCCGACGGTTGCCATATAGCTGCACAAATGGGCTCTCGATTCGCAAAGGACAAACAAGCCCAATGTGAAAAAAAAAAGAATAACTTTTTAACCGAAAAAATTCATCTATTTTCTATTCGCAAAGGATAAGCCCAGTGTGAAAAAAAAAAAAAAATTGACGGAAAATATTCATCTTAAATAGATAATTTTTTTTTTTTTTTTTTTTTTTTACTCAAGGCAATTCGTCAACAACTCTCAAAATAATATATCATCTTTTTTATTTATCAATATTCATAGTCATCGGAATGAGCTGGTATTTTCAAAATAATGTATATGCACCTGGTGCCATGTATAACCAGCGCATTCTGATATATGTGCTTTTACATATTTATTTTTAGCCATCAATTGACCAAAAGGAATTTTATAAAAAGTTTCGATAAAGGGAGATGGATGGCCAATATCGAACTCTAGTTTAGGAAAGTGACCAAAGCGAATTCAATAAGGTTATCCAAGTAATAAGCAAATAAACATGCTAGAACATACATAACGGCGAAGAAGTATCATTTATTTTATTTTCTTTTATTTTTGAATCTCCATAATTAGGGAGTAAATAACTAGAATTACAAAGTAGGAGCTTATTTTCGCTCCTATTTTCTTGCTATTTTCTTGCTATTTTCAAGCTGTCTTAGGCTTTATTTAAATGTTATGTTCTCTGTAAGTATGATATGCATTAAGAAACATAAGAAAATATCTTTCTTTTTAAAATCCGCATAGTACAAGAGCTGAGGTTTTGAATCTAGCTCCTACTATGGTGAGACGGCAATGACTGGAGTTAGTAGGCACACCGCTTCTTCAAATGTCATGCTAGAAAACAATTTAACTAATTTCTCTGCACAATTGAGCAATGGTGAAGAGCAATTCTCCTAAAACTCCATACGACTATTAATAGTTCGCCAATTGAATGACATATCACTTGGAGTGGTTTCAATAGGTGAAACTAGCAATTAATGTTGGAGGGAAGGAAGCTAGGCCACTTGACAGGCGAGGTGAAGGAATCTACAGAAAGCAATTCGTATTGAAAGACTTGAAAATCCAATTTACACATTGCCCGGCTGCTCAATTTTATGGAGCTATCAATTAAGAAATTCTACCTATTTCTTTCAACCACTAAAGTATTGTGTGGGATGTTGTGAGGAAAACATATTATGATTTGGGAAATTCTTTCTTGATTTTTGAATTGAAGACAAAGCTATGGCAATCAAGGCAAGGAGACTGTTAGGTCACTATCTACTATAATGAAATGGTGACCTTGTGGTAGGAATTAGGTCAATGCTATGATAAAACATGGGAAAGTCCTACTGATTGCAAGAGAAACGAAGAGAGGAGAGTGATAAGTGTATACATGTTTCTAGCATGCCTTAATCAAAGCTCGAATGAGGTGAGAGGCAGAATTCTTGGGAAAGTCTAATTGATTGCAAGAGACAAATGAAGAGAGAAGAGACTGATAAGTGTATACATGTTTCTAGCAGGCCTAATCAAAGCTTGAATGAGGTGAGAGGCAAAATACTGGAACGAAAACCTCCACCATCCATCCATGTAGAGATGAAACATGGGAAAGTCCGATTGATTGCAAGAGACAAATGAAGAGAGAAGAGAGTGATAAGTGTATACATGTTTCTAGCAAGCCTTAATCAAAGCTTGAATGAGGTGAGAGGCAAAATCCTTGGAAGAAAACCTCTACCATCCATCCATGAGGTTTTCTCTGAAATTAGAAGGAAGGAATCTTGGAGGCGAATCACGCTACATGATTTGGAACAAGCGTTGGCTCTATATTCGAAAATTCTGCACTTGTATCTTGGGGGCTTGATTCTAAAGAAGATGGAAGGAAGAAACTATGGTGTGAATATTGTGAGAAACTTAGACCTATGGGATCGATTACTTTGAGACCTTCTCTCTAGTTGCAAAACTAAACACTATAAGAGTGCTCTTGTTAGTTGCAGCCAAGCTTGACTGGCCTATGTAGTAGCTAGATGTGAAAAATGTATTTTTGAATGGAGATGTGGAGGAAGAAGTATACATGAATTTCCCCTTGGGCTTTGATAAAAGGTTTGGATCAAAGAAATGTAGATTGAAGAAGTTACATGGACTGAGGGCCTAGTTTGAAAGTTCACTTAGTTTGTATAGAAACTAGTCAATATTCAAGGACAAGCTAATCATACCATGTTTGTAAAGCATTCTTGCAATGGAAGGTTGCAATTCTGATAGTATATGTAGACAACATCATTCTCACCGGGAATGATACTGCCAAGATGAGTAAGTTGAAAGAATGTCTTGTTTCTAAGTTTGAGATCAATGATTTGAGAAACTTGAAGTATTTTCTTGGAATTGAGGAAGCTTGATCGAAAAAGGGAATTGTAATCTCATAAAGAAAATATGTCCTAAATCTTCTAAAAGAGATCTAAATGAGGGATTGTTGACTAGTAAAAACTCCGATAGACTATAATCAGAAACTTGGAGATGATAAAGATGGGACTCTCGGTGATACATCAAGATATCAATAACTAGTAGGGAAATTGATCTATTTGTCACATACTCCTAGATATTGCATTCTATGCGAGTATGGTAAGCCCATTTATGCACTTTCCATATGAAAAATATCTTGAGATTGTGTATAGGATCCTGACATATCTTAAAAGCACTCTTGGAAAATGTCTATTTTCAAAAAAAATTAATCAACAGGAGACTGAAGCACACATGGATGTAAATTAGGCAGGGTTAATAATTGATAGAAGGTTGACTTCAGGTCATTATATGTATGGGGAAATTGGTTAATTGGCAAAGTAAGAAGCAGAATGTGATGGCATGATATAGTGCAGAAGCGGGATACCAAGCAATGATTCAAGGGATGTGTGAGATGTTGTGGATGACATGGATATCGAAAGCACTTTGAGTGTCGGTGAAAATGCCTATGAAATTGCATTGTGATAGTAAGGCTACAATCAACATTGCACAAAACCCAATGCAACATGATAGAACCAAGCATAGTTCATCAAGAACAAGATTGATGCGGGGGTTATTGTGAATACCATTTGTGCTAACACAACAATTAGTTGGTATTTTTATAAAGGCATTGTTCGACCTAATTTTGATTTAGTCATTCGCAAGTTGGACATGATAAAACATTTACGCACCAACTTGGGGGGTGTGCCGAAGAATTAGGAGAAAATCTCGAGAGAGGAAATTATTTTGTTTCCATTTATTTTATTTCCTTTTATTTTTGAATCCTTAGAATTAGAAAGTAGATCAATACACTTATGAAGTAGGAAATTTGTTCCTATTTTTGCTTCTAATTTATTGCTATTTTTTAGCTGTTCTAGGCCCTATTTATGTTTTATGTTCTCTATAAGCATGACATACAATAAGAAATAGAAGTAAACACTTTTTCTTCAATTAAATTTGCAATAACCATGAACAAAAGAAAGAGCATGTAGACCAGATAGAAGTAGGATTTATTATTATGTTGGCCAAAAAGCAAAATCCCAGACCAGGAATCAAGAACTCCTCCTGGGATCTGCCACGTGACAGGCCAAACCACAAAGAGATACTACAGAGAATTTTTACAATACTAGAACATCATAAACCAGCAAATTACTTTATTAGATTCTAGACCAAGTCACTGAAACAAACCCCCCAGCACGCCAACACACAGACAAGACTCGCTTACTCCCTCCCTCGGTCACTCACTCACTCATCCACTGACACATCACTCATCAGAAGACATCCATAGACACATCACTCATCAGTAGTCTTCTTCTCATCAGCTTCTGCAGCAGCTCCCTTTTCTTCCTTCCCTACCTCCTCTGCTCCTCCTTTGACACCCTCCTCTTTTGGAGCCTCCACGGTGGAGTCCGGATCTGGTTTGGCCACGACAGTCTCTTCGGCCACGACATTCTCTTCGGCCACGACTGCCTCGGGTTCCGCTGGTTTCGTGTTGGCTTCTTCTGCTTCCTCCTTGTTCTCTTCTGGCTCTGGTGCCACCTTGGAAGTCTCCTTTGGTGCCTCGACTTCTTTTTCTTCTTTTTCTTCTTTTGATTCAGTCTGTTCTCCCTCAGTTGTTTCGAGGACGCCTTCTTCTTGTTTGGTCTCGGTACACTCCTTTATGGTCTTGGTCTCGGTCTCAGCTGGCTTTTCTTGATCTTCTTCTTTCTTGGGGTCTTCTTTTGGTGCGACCACCGCTACTTCCTCTTGATGGACAGTTTTGATTTGCTCTTCCGGCTTATCCTCCACGAGCGCAGCTTGTGCTGATACAACCTGTTTCATCCACATAAATCATTTCATCAAAATATATGGATCGGCAAAATGAACATACAGTTATAAAATCGTATAGGAGGTCGATCCTTTCATTCGAAACCTGTAATCTAATAATGCTATGTTACTTCATCTTCGGGTGTCTTTCGGCAAGTCACTAGCGTTATAACTGACAATCCCGAATTGATTGTTATTATTCCTACTTCACTATTCAAGAACAAATCATGTAACTGTTGGCAAAAACAGTTTTCCAAATCATCTCTTCGACAAGAGCTAAACATGTTGAACCAAGGTTTCTATTCTAAGAACTTCAATGAGTAGTTATTAGAGTTACCTCGACGGTAGCCATAGGAGATCCAACGTAGTTACTTTGGCAGAAGCTGCTAAGAAAATAAACAGAAGCTATGAGGCCAAAGAAGATTGAAAGAGGAAGGAGAAACGAGCTAGTGGAGGGTTGGACTGTGAGAGTGAGATGAAGATGATCCAGTGGGACAAGCTATTTATAGGAGAGTGAACTGGTGAATTAGGGGTGGAGAACAAAAGAAAAAAGAGACGGGAAAGATTAGAAGAATCTTGGGATTTGACATTCCTCATTCACTGGCTCCAAGAAAATTAAGCATGTTGGTGTAATAATAACACTAAGAAAAAAGTTTAGAATAATGTCAAAATAATTTAACTTTTCATACAAATACTAATTACATGGCTCTACTTTTCAAAATGCATGTTTTGCACTTTTCACCTGGATACCAATTGGAGTCACGAGTGCATAGTTAGAGTCGAGAGAGTAAATTTGACTAAAGGAAAGAGAAAGGGAGGGGAGCCGAGATGAAGGGGGTTGGCATCGACAGAGGACGGCACTTAGATATGACGGAGATGGCGAGCGGCAGCAGGCGAGGTGGCGTCTGGTTTGGGGTTGGGAGTTTGGGTAGCTTGAGACTACGAGTCGCTGGGGATTTTTGATAGTAAATGTTGTTTTGGTCATTATAATTGGCCGACTTAAAAAATAGATATTTTGAAAAATGGGAACAGCTGATGTTTAGATGGAAATTGAATTGTCTTTTTGGCATTTTTTTTTCGAAAAGTCTAAAATGATATAATTTCTCTTACGGCATTCTTCCTCTGTGATCTAATCTTCATTGGAAAAAGCCAAATAATAATGGAGGTCATATCAGTCGTCATCATCATGATCAACATGATCACCCTTTCGGCCTTCGAGCCACCGTGTTTTGTGCAGCCCCCATTGAAGCCGACCTTAACTATCATTACCCCACGTTCAGTCTCTCATTCGTCCCTCCCGTCCTTTTTTCGGGTTTGTTCTCTTCCTTCTAGTCAGTCCATCACTAATTTCTTTCTACTGATCTGTCAAGAAATTGTACTGTGACACCTTCAATTCCACCATACTGTTCAACAAGATTGATCTTAGAAGTGCCCTCGTCTAGCCCCGACAGTTCTTGTTCAGGCGTTGAAATTTTTCGAAGTTCGACGAAAGAAGGTCTAGACCCAGAAGAGTTGAAATTGAATTGGGTTAGACAAATTAGGACCTACGTATGTGTACTTAGGTGTTACTGATACTTTCCACTTATTAAGTGCACATGCAATTTATTATTTCGAGTGAATTATATCTCCGAGCCATTTTAATCTAAAGATCACGTATCGTTCTGTTTGAGCAATCATGTATCCAAATCACAACAAAATTTCATTATTATTATTATTATAATAATAATAATTATTATTATTAATAACAATGAATCATACCAGCATCTAGATTTTAGTGAGGTATACATCTCTCTTGTAAAATTTTGTGTTCTCTTTATTGTTAGAATATTTAAATTATAAACAACGCATTCATCTCATGACTTAAATTTTTAGAATATTGTATAATATTTGAGTAAGAGATTCTAAGTTCGAATCTTTTCAGCCATCATTTTTCTCCCCAATTGCATTTTTAAATTTAGACCAAAATCCAGATCTCACATTTATTATCTCCCAGTTTATGCAATTCATATGTTTTTAGTGTTCAGTTAGCAAGATGAAGAATGGTTCAATCAAATTTAATTAGGTTATTAGTATTTGTTTACGGTGAAGGCACATTCCTATGTAGTTCGAGATTCGAGTTGGTACAAAAAATTATTAAATTGTTCTCATTTCGGGTTACAGACGGTCCATCCCAAGGATTTGTCCAAGGTGCATCGGCGTGGGAAATAGGGAATCCTGCACAAATTACTTGAGACAAACGCATGAAATTCATCATCCCCACTTACCCAAAAACCTAATCGAAAGCCCTAGGCTAAACGCTGGCATTATTGTCGTTCTATAGCGACAGATATTGACTATGGTGAGTCATCAGCCACGATTATGCTTTAGTCGTATCATCTTCTTTCATTATCATTCCACTTGCATCCCGACGTACGTCACATTTTTTTACATTATTCCATTCCACCCTCGATGGGTATTATAATATTCTTGCGACCAACCTAAAAGTTGTGAAAGCTACCGCTACTTATATGTCTACAAATTTCCAAAAGTGTATCGTCAATCAGTCCATAGTTTGGCAGATTTGAAAAGACCTTAAAAAACGCAGACAATCGATTAAACATTAGGGAAAAAATGATGATTATTATAAGTAGAAGTAAATGAAGAATTCTAACATTATAATATGCAGTGTCCTAATACTTTACTCAATTAACTTTTACTAATGTATGTGAATCATTTCGTCCACGTGCACGATAGTAGTAGTCAAGGCTAAAGTTATTTTCAGTGAGACTAAAATCGTACAAGTTAATTAGTGGTAGAGTAGATGGAAGTACCGTATCATTCAACGGAGAAGGTGGTCACAGAACTATTACACTTCAATCAATCTGGCGAAAGCCTTTTTCACAGGTCGATGTCATCTAACAACGTTTCGTGTTCCATTAGCATAGCTAAATTGGAATAGGATGACTCAGCGTCAGGAAAAGTAAGCCCCCCTTGCCTTTATTCTCTTATATAAACAATCAAAGATCTTTTGTAAAAAGAAATGAACAAGAAAAAAAAAAAGACGAAATCTACTATCTTCTAATGAAATTCATTTGGTTGATATTCCTTTTTAACATAGATTCAAAATATTTGATCAAATCATATCATGAAGAAAACTGAATTTGTTCTCTGAAACAAAACAAAATCTCAAATGAAAAATGTCAATTAGCTTCTTGATCTTGATCCCTGCTCCCCAGATTCGAGAAAGGGTACGAGCTTCTTTCCAGCTATGAAATTCTTTTGCTTATTTTAACTTGGAGTTAGGCAATGAGGTTTGGGCGGTGGAAAGGGCCCACCAGCCACCACCATATTCATGCAAGACCCCACACAGGGGGCCTTTGGTCAAGCAGTGACTGCTCGCTAATTGGATGATGCCACGTGGCTAGCCGTACGCCATTACGCCGACCACATGGAAAGGAGAAGTTCCCCATTCTCATCGTTGACGTGGACGGGGAGGTGGTTAGTTCAGGTCACGTGACAGTAATCGGTGTTGTAACCAGTCAATAAAGAGGAAGAACTTAGCAGTATACACGCAAAAATTGTATAAAGAACTGCATATTATTCAAAAAATGTGATTGGTTGGTTAAGAGATTCCTTGGTTTGAGCTGGAGAAGCAATGTCACTCGATCATTATCAAACTGACTATAATCTTTTTCTATCCACGAGGATCCCATCAGAGCGCCTTTTACTTCTAATAGGCCATAAACTAGATCTAAATCATTTTCAACGAAACCATAAGAAGTGATCTCATTTGTTTTTATCGGATTCGGATAGAGACGAAAGGTCTTGAGCAATTGATCTGGTAGAGCCCGTCAATTGTATGATTGATACATAACATACCTTTTCATGCTTGAGGCTAATTAACTTGATAGAAATGATTTTTCAATTTATAATGAGCTTTCGAAAAAGTCAAGTACAATTCTAGCGAGTAGGTAAATCAAAGTAAAATTTTTAAAAAATTACTTGAAATGAGATCATTTTTTCCATGGAAGATCCATAATGGCAGTGTATCTTAAATAATGTGATGAAGTGGCCATTTTAATCTCTAATAAAGGCCCCAATTTGTTAGCCGGCCAAGTCTTTGTCCGCCAGCGAAAGTGAGAGGGGCATTTTCGTAAAATCGAAAATTTTCATTTTGGCCCAAAACATCACATTCCTTTAATTTATGAACTAGGCATTTTATTGAATATTAACAACCAACGTAAGACCAACAGCAACTAAAATCTTGAACAAAAAAGCACCAACAATTTTCTAGTGGTTTTGTTATTATCTATCAGATTGGGAAGGAAGAGGACATTGGCGAGTGTGCAAGGAAATTGGCGACTCTGTCGACGGCAAGGACTGGCCTCGCCGTCGGTGGATGGCTGAGGAAGGAGGTGGGCCTGGTGGACAGCGAGAGAAGGGTGTGAGATATCGTGAGGTCGCACAGGATCGGGGCCTTCTTCTTCCGCACTATGAAGTCTTACTCAAGCTGCATTGCTTCCTCGCGTGACTACGTTTGTCTCCACCATAAATCGGCGGCGGCGGCGGCTTTGCTGAAGCCCCACTGGGGACATTGGACCCTCGCCAGTGGCTATGCAGTAGCTGCCATAGCCGTCACGGTCTTCCCATCCCCTTCGGGAGGACGCAAATCTCCCAAGCTCACCGGTGGGAAGGCTGAAAGGTGTCACAGACTGGAGGTAATGCAGAACGAAGAAGATGGAGTTGTGAGGGTGAAGAAGGAAAAAGAAAAAGAAAGCAGAAAAGGAGAGAAGAAAATTAGAGAAAAGAAGAAAGAGAAAAAAAAGATAAAGAATGACGAAATTCGCTCAGACAAAAAGGCCCTGTTATCGTTGTTGGTAATTAGACCAAATTCATGAATGTGCTGCACGCATGTAGAATGTTCATGTATGTTTAGATTCATGCTTTTATGTCCAGTCCAATGTTTTGTAAATTCAAGGGATGTATTTCCTTGAAATGCTGGATATAGTTATGAGCTATTTAAACAATTTATATAAAAGTAAGTCTTGTCATCATTTTATAAGATAAAAAGAGAAAAGAATAAGAGAATTGTGTAGAATAGAAGTTCAATTTCATTTGAGAGTTTCTCCTACTTGTCTCCTTCTTTTTTCGTGATTAGAGTATGAGTTGAGTAACTTGTTAGTGTTTTTGCCTTCTAATTATTATATCAATTGCCACATTAGTCACGTGCTTGCCACGAGCAAATATATGACTAGTCGGTGAGCTTGAGGCTTTATTTGAGATTAAGTTGGCCGCTTCAGAATCTTATTTAAAATAATTTTTACTTTGAGCTGTCTTTTAAGAAAATGTCATCACTTCGTATTCTTATTTAAAACTTTGATTAAATTAAATTACAAAAAGATTAGCCTATGCATAATTAACCAAGCTAGCTACAAAAGGACTAACTGAATCCTCCAGCACGCGACTCCTTTATGCCTCTTTGCTTCTGTGGTGGGCAAAGAATAGGATCAGCTAAAGCAACTCAAAGCAAAGAGGAAGCATATGCGAGAATACAATTAACACGAACTTTAGCTCTATAATGCATAATAAAATGGCAATGCTGACCTACCGCTTTGGTTAATCTTTTGTCGAATAAATGAGTTGAGCGGGGAGTTGCGATTAGCAAGTGCTCGGCCGCTCTCGACATCTCCTTTAGATCGTTGGAGAAGCGAGTTCTCGTATTCAAAGGCATGTATTTTTGAAAATTATCAAGATTTACCACCCTTGTCTTTTTCTCCTGCTAATTGTCTAATTTCCTTTGTTAACTCTAATTGTCTTCAATCTTGATGCTGGTTCACAGGCTTTTCATTATATTCTCTCTTAGTTAGTTGCCTCTTATTCAATGGTGTTAATGTATATCAACAGAACAGCCTTGTTTCCTACTGTATTAGGATTAGCAGTCTTTCTCAAGTTACCTCAAACTGTCCTTTCTTTGAACTGCTCCTTGCTTCTGCACCCCCACTGGTGGACAGCGCTAACTTTAGTCTGCACGATCGCCCCATGAGCAGCGATACATCTATTCTCTGGCCGAAAAAGTCGATTCCTGGGGCCATCAAATTCCAGCCCCGTTCAAGCTGGACTAAATAAAGGACCTGCTAAACACGTGCCTCGATCTACTTAGTTTGCAAGATTCTAAGAGTCGTCGTGGGGAAAATGTGAGACGACTGATCAGGCAATGCAGCATTCTGTCAAGGACCTGATTTTGTTAGGAGGCTGAGAGTTGTACATGAGATGTAGCTTCTGTTCGTCTTTGTTCAACCCCAAAAATCCAGTATCTCTCTCTCATAGCTGTCTCTGCCATTACTGCCAACGTCCCCGTGGCGCAATCATTGTCCACCACCGTCTCCGAGCTCGATCCTGCAGCGCTCACCGCCACCATTTGCTAGGCACCCTCTCTCTCAAAGAAACTTTTTAAGAAACTCTAATATATATACTTTGATTCTTTTGTTTTTTTTATTTTTAGTATCTTTTGGTGTTCGGGGCTCTAAAATACTTGATGAATAAATGGTTTGAGCACCTATAATCTTTTTCTCGTTTCAAGTGGAACGTCTCATCAATCTCTCTCCATAGAAAAGTTATGCCCAGCCAAGCCGTCACACAAATTTGCTGTTGAATTGTGAAAGCATGACTATAATAAACCCTCTCTTAATATTACAATAACACTTAATTGCATCATAAGTATACAATGAACTCTCGCACTCACATACGCCGCTCTCACGTCACTCACTCATGTACGCCCACGGCACACTCTAGATGACCACCTTCAAAGACCCCACTCATACACAAGGCCCCTTACACTCTTTCTATAGACTCCTATGCCTACATGATGGGGACCACTATTTTACTCTCGGCTCATGCCATGCTCTACACTCATGCCACTGGATTTACCTGTCAAGTTAATCTCTAGATCATCCCGCTCCCAACAGAGTTAGAACATTGCATTTACAAACCTCAAATACGTCCCAAACTCTTTAGGGTTTTTAGCATTTGACCCCAAATATGTCCCATTTACTCAATAGATACTGGGAAAAATTTAAAGTAAATACCTAAAAAAAGATCATTTTCTTGAAAGAGGGCTCAAGAGTGAACTTTGTATCAAATAAGAGGAATTAAGTAAGTAACTTAGTTTCAAATAAGGGTTTGCATGTGCAACTCGCATTCTTATTTTGGCTGCTAATGCAGTGGGAACTTTGTCATAAGTTGTGATAAATTATACAAATTTTCTATCTGGTTGATTCATATGAAGTAGTTGGACATACAAAACTTTTATGCAATTTACGTTATTTCACCATACCGTAACGCAAGGATAACCTTAGAAGTATAACAGAGATTTGCCACTTCTCATTATACAAAGTAATGTCACAAGTCCTGTATGTTCCCGTATAATATGAAAGAGTAACGTTACATGTTTATTAAAAAAGCTTGCTAAATGATAATGACTAAGTATAGATTAAGTAAGCATAGTGCAATGAAAATTAATAAGGAAAAAAGCCATAGAGAAGGAAAGTAATTCATGCTAGAGCTTGTTTTAGTATTTGGATCTTTTCGAAATTTATCTAAGGTCGTCATGTCATGTTCCATTGTGTTAGAGATGGAAAATTGCAACGCCTTTGAGATTCACAGCTCAAAGAGCCACAATTGTTTGAACCCGAAAATGGGTTAGATAAATTTCTAAAAGCATTTGACTGATTCAACCAAGATTATCACAACGTGTTTCGGCATTGCAATCTAATCCAGCATCAGCGACTATCAATCCTAGTCGTGATTATGGTCCCCAAATTGGAGCTCCTGATCGTAGATTTAGCGGCCAAGATACTGAAAAAGAACATCAAGCTTTTTGCAGTGACTGACTCCAGAAGTGGTAATGTATTCCAGGTTAGCTGCTTACATGAATCAGACTGAAGTATTCGAACTCTTGCTACCAGAAACTGAATACTTGGCCCGAGCACAGGATATGAATGGGGATCTTCCCATTTATATTGCGAGCAAGATGGGTTATGTTGAACTGATCGAGAAGCTATATCCTATATCAGAGTTCCTATACGGACGAGGACAAACTGTTCTTCATGCCACAGCAAAATATGGACGAGCTTCGGCAGTGAACTATATACTCAGACATCCGGAACTGCAAATGCTGATAAGCGATAGATATTATGCTGGAAATACAGCTTTGCACTTGGCCGCGATGCATTCACAACCCGTGGCTTTGATTCCTCTTGTGCTGGATAAAAGAATCAACCTCTTCGTTCTTAAGCATGAATGCTTGACTGCTCTTGACATTGGTCAATATCGCATCAGAAGGGAGTATACGCTGCGTAAGGTAAGTAACATAAATCGTCATTATTTTCGCCTTTAAATGAGTACTCCAGGGTTCATTCCCGCTATCGTTATGGTAACAGCTTGTTCTGTTTTTCTTCATTTGCTTCCTATCTCAGCAATTGACAGTCACGGTGTTGAAATCCACGTCATTTGGGAAAGGTTCAGCTGTAAACGCAGACTTATTCGCGCTAAGGGCGGAAGCTCGAGATGAAGCGCTTACACTATTCTATGCCCATGAAAAGAAGCCAAATATGGACCATGTGAAGGATGCGATCAATACCCGTCTGCTGGTGGCAACGCCCGTGGCCACCATGACTTTCGCAGCTGGTTTCGCAGTTCCTGGAGGATTTAACAGCTCGGACATGGCCTCCAAAGATGACCAGGGCATGGCTACGATGCTGGACAAGAAAATGTTCCGGGCCTTTGTGATTTGCAGCACCATTGCGATGTTCTGCTCATGATCGCGGCAGTCAACCTCATCTGGACACAGCAAAACAACGTCTACATGGCAATAGCTGCATACCAGCAGACGATACTGTCGCTAAAAATTGCAATCCCGGTGATGTCCGCCGCTTTCTGAACTGGCATCACCTTGACGGTTGGCAACTCTCTTGGCTTGCTAACACCATAATTTTATTTGGGACTCGTTTTCCTGCTCATTATCTCAGGTGCCAAATCGTTAAGAGTACCCTCCAGTCTTTCGGAGCCATAGTCGTCCTATCCGTCGTCTGATATACTGGCTTGTTCCCGCTTACTTTTATCTATGGAAAGTTGAGACATACCTTTTGGTTGACTTGGGAGACGACGGAACGGCGAGCGGGACCTCTGCAAGTCTGCCTTCGGATGGTGCCGGTGAATCGAATGATCGATGAGTTGGCGGCAATGAACATGGGGGCTTTGCCGCACCCTCCCATCACTTATTTCATTTGATCATTCAATTTTGTCTATGATTTTGCAGAAATTAATATGTATTTGCCTTGGCGTATTTGGCTACATTATTAGGCCGATTTCCTATTGCGTTAGGTTAGCGGTGACTGTTAAGATATTTGAATTAAACCCCGTCTTCCGCTAATGGTTTAAGGTTTTTAGGATAGTTAGATAAAATCTTATAAAATTTCACGTGATATTAGAGCAGTAGATTATAAATTCGAACTTTTTTAGGTCCCATTTGCTTTCTATTAAACCATGCCAAATTTTTGAGTTTTAAAAATAGTTGGACATAGTTTCACAAAATGTCATAGCGATACATGCGCGCACTCACTCACGTGTCCATGTGTAAAGAGAATAATTCTCATCACCTATTCTCTAAGTCAAGCGTTTGGCGAAGAAAACCAGAAGAATACTTAGAAACTTCCTCTTCACCCGTCGCAAAAATTGAATTCTAGACCAACTCGTTGCGCCCTTTCATTTCCCCCACTTCTCTCAAGCATAAAGGAATTTCCGCATAGCGAAACTTGAATGAACCTGGTGAGGGTTTGAAGACCAAGAATTCTGTGCATATATACGAACAGCAAACCGACTTCTTAATCTGGCTTGAAGGGATGTCAAAGGATTCTGCTTGCGGTAATTTCGTATCTGACAACAAATTAAGCAACATCTTAGAGTTAATTAATGGTGATGATGGTCTTAAAAGTAATAGTAGATTACTTAATCGCAATCCAATCGATCTAGTCAAACTTTTCCTTTTCCAGGTTCATATCTGAAAACTTTTGTGCTCCATTAGCGTAGCTGCTTTGGCAGAGCATGACTAAGTGTCCGAATAAGTAAACCCCGATGCCTCTTGTCTCTAACATGACCAATTGAGATCTTATATCGGAGAAAATAAAGAAAGTCTACTCTCTTCTAATGAAATTCAGTCAAATGATATTATCTATCAATTCGACATAGATTCCAAATATTTATCAAATCATCAATGAAGAAACTAAATTTGTTCCCTGAATAAAAACAGATTCTTCAACTTTAAAAAACTTCAAATACTTCTTGATGTTAATCCCTCTCTCGGATTTCAAAATGGATACAATCTTCTTTCGAAATATAAGGTTTTTCATGACAGAGTGGTGATATCTACACAATGGATTATTCTTACTAATCCTGAAGTATTCAAAATTTCCTTCTCAATGTTCCAAAAAGCACAAGCCATTTGAAAAAGTTCATAAGCTCAAAGGTGCCTGTCGCCTTCATGTACGTGAGTTATGAGCTATGAAATTCGTATTATGCAAGCAATGCGATTAATTGGCTAGCCACGTGGTTATGTGGTTGGCATGACATACTTTCTCATGATTGGGACCTACAGACTTGCAAAAACTAGTCTTTCGATACACGATATCAAGCTTTCGAGGTTGCTAAGTGAAATTCTGGTGATACGTAAAGTAAATTACAGACCGATTTGTCAATGATTACTTAACCTTGATATGTGGTAATAAGCGGTATAAAGGATGATCCTAGTAACAATTGAAAAGCCAATGGAATATGTAAAATCTTACCGGCGACCATCAAAGTTGAACAGTATGATGGTGGTGGAGCAACTAATAAGTTACCAAATTCGCAGCTTCCTATTTACCAAATCTAGCTTTAAAAGGAGTAACTGATTCTCTAAGCCTCTTTGCTTGTATGGTAGGCAACCGTGATCCTTTGGGGGACAGGTTAAAGCAAAAAAATAGGATCAGTTAAAGGGACTCAAAGCAAATAAAGAAACTATGTACGTGGATTTATTCTACAACAAGTTTAGCCCTTTGTGTAATATAAAATGGTTGCTTTGGTCTGTCTTTCATGGGATGTGCAAGTTGTCTGCCTTCAATATCACCTATTCACCTATAGATCTTGGAGAAGAACGTTTCGGTATAGGGAGGTATGTCCTTTTCAAAATGATTAATATATCATTTCCTTTTTCTTTTGTTAATTGTCTAATTTTTCCTTTGTTAATTCTAATTGCTTCAATCTTGAAGCTCGATCACACACTTTTTAATTTATTATTTCTTAATTGGTTCACTCTTATTCAGTGATGTTATTAGTATATCAATAAAATATCCTTGTTTTCTACTGCATGAGGACTATCATTCTTTCTCAAGTTAGCTCAAGTGTCCTTTCTTGTCACTCCTTTTTGCCTCCACACCACACCACAAGTTGACCGTGCTAAATTTAGTATGCACTTTGCACGACATCGTGCAAAGTTTTGGTAAATACGCAAATTTAGTTTGCACTTTGCCTCCACACATCCTCCGGCCGAAGAGTTGATTCCTGTTTCAATCAATCTCCGGCCCAACGGAACAGGATGAAACGAAGGATGTGCTAAACACGCGCCTAGTGGTGGTGGCAACACCAGTTATACCACCAGCGTTGGCCGAGCGGCTCCTCTCTTTCATGAATTGACTTTTTTGAGGGCGTACCTCTAATTTACGCTTCGACTTATATTTTTGAGGATTCTTTGTGCGAGCACTCATAGTCTTTAGCTTGTTTAAAGCGAAACACCTTTATCGATCTCTTTTTTTAAGAGGAGGTACCTCGGGCCGAACCACCAAGCAAACCCGTGGTGTCTGATTAATTTCTTGCACTAAAATTATTATAACAAATAATTTGTAGTTATTCACGTGAAGCGATCTTGTGAAACAATTTTTAAACTAGAAAAATTTAACATTCAGATCCACATAAAATTTCGTAGGACCATAATAATTATTATAAAAGTTTAAATATGTTACTTCATATTTAAATTAATATATTGTCTCCTTACACAACCCTTGTCACCTTGCAATAACTACATTACTTGCAAAGCTTAGGCTCGATGGAAGTAAAGGTACCTATAGGAGAGGAGCAACAAGATCCAGCAAAAGTGTATGCAGCTGCTAAAAATCTAGCCGATGTCATCAAAGGCGCCAATGTCGAGGATATCATTTCCGCGATCGAAACGCTTGCCTGTCAAGCTGATTCGTCTGCCGTTTTCAATTTCCGGAGGCTGTCGAGGGGTTCGCTACTCCACATTGCAGCAGCCACCCGCAAGAGCAACATCCTGAGGCTCCTGCTTGATCGTGTCGATGCCTACCTCATAGCCGCCCAAGATGATTGGGGAATACCCCTCTCCACATCGCCACTAAGGCCAAGGCATTTGGAGTCGTCGCTATGCTGATTCGCCATGCAAGAGACCTCCCCGACGTGGATGACAAGAACTGGATCCTAAGGATGAAGAACAATCATGGAAACACCGCTTTGCACGAGGCCGTGCTTACATGTGACGTTGACTTGGTGAGCCATCTGTTGAACGAAAATTCGGAGCTCGTGTACTTGGCGAACGCGGATCAGAAATCTCCCCTGTACCTGGCCATTGACCCCTGCAAGCCCCAGATATTTCAGGTTTTATTTTCGCCCTCGCTCGATCCATCAAGAATAGAAGGCTTGCCGCCCGTTCATGGCGCCGTTGCATGTGAACAATATGGTATGTACTTAAATCTACTTATGGGAAATATCTATAGATGTGTGGACTGAATTCATTTCAAATCTGTGCAACCACTCTTTGTGCTTGCCCAAATCTGTTACGGGGTTCACATAAAATTTCACACCTTGCTTATTAAAGTAGTTAGGTACCCATGAAGAAGTTGCAACTGCCATATCATTCTCCTAATAAACAAATTATCTCCCATTACAACATAATAGATCAGCTCAAATACATTCCAAACTCTATAGGAATTCAAGCATTTGCCCCAAATCTGTCCCATTTCACATTTCCCCAATGGAATTGGGCAGAGGGCGGGCTTATGCGGAGCATCCATTGAACCCATACTTCTTTAGTTATCTTTAAAATAATCATAATTTGTTCGAGTATGTACGTCTATTAAAAGTTTCATCATAACTATCCGATTTTTATTTTTTCATAAAGATATATCATTTTAGTTTTTGTAGTCATATAATTGTAATAATGAATCAATGTGATGTTAAAGGAAAATTCATCCATTTAATGAAATGATATAAATGATTGGATGCTAGTTTTTTATCTACTGTGAAAATAACAATTTTCTAAACCACAAAAAAATAATAAGTAATTATAAATTGCTGTGGGTCCACTCCCTTAAAAGTTTGTGACTCGCAACATACAGTTACTTTTACAGTAGCTCAAAAACTATTATGTTTGCAAAGTTCATAAAATAATACATGTTTCAATTTAATCATGAATTTGTAGATTAAGTGAATAATTTTAATATCTTTAGTTATGTCTCATGAAAATCTACTTTCTAATGCATTACTTGCGGTTGATATACGTTTTGGAAAAATCGTAGACCAGGCCTGCATAAATTCTGCCCTGTATCTTTTTGCCTAGTCCGGGTAAATTTGCTCGGTTTGGGCAAGGCACCTCGGGGCGACAAGCCCTGTGCCCATTCGAATTATCAATTAATACATAAATCGACGTATACGTACATACATGCTTTCACCTAATAATAATAATTCAGATTGGTATATTATATAGAGTTTCTTCAGCTATGTTGATAACACATCCCAAGTAATGCAGGTTGAAACTAATCTTGCAGTCTCCTTTACTCTATGCACGTAATTCTGTGTCCAATCGCATTTTCATTTTGGACATGCATTAGAAATCACAAAAAGAAAATACAGAAGGTCCTCATGTGTACGAAATCCCCACATAAAATCTTACGACTTCAAAGTAAATAAATCTTAAATGTTAATAGTGAATCATTAGGTGCAGATTATTTCCATAGAATTTGTACTTATTGAACGTATCCGTACACAAATAAAACATTATATGTGTATTTGATTTTTGACAATGAGATTTTTACATGATCAAGATTGTGAAAGTACAAAGATTCATTAACTAGGTAGAGGGTGAGATTCGACATAAAATTATATTCCTGTTTAGGAAAAATTCATCCATCTCTGTATTTGTCCACATCAATGTGGTGCCTAAAAATTCATACAAAGCTTTTATGCCTTTTATATTATTGTACGATATTATTTTACCTTGATTTAATTTGAATGTGCAAACTTTCAAATCCACGAAACGTAGAAGAGTTCAATTTATATATAGTGCGTGTGTGACGGTGGCGCCACATCCTCTGATTTGGGTGGATTCCGCTCGACTCTAAAATAAATTTTACTTAGTTTTTGCTCAAAAGGTTTGGTAAATATGCAATTTCTTAATTGAACTTAATAGGTGCCGACCTTTACGAAGAAGTTGACATTTGCTTTATACTTGCCAGAATTTGACGACCATAATAGGAAAAGACCATTCTCCTTTTCTTGATCTTGCCCTAGCTATTTAAATGTCGTTTCCTTTTTGTCCTTAACATTATATTTGCGGACTCTATAGATACTTCATAGCATGGAAATGTCATATAATTTGCCATAGATTTTTACAGTAAAATCTCAGTACATGTTGATGTCACATTGCTTTGGATGAAAATGTTCTGAAATTTGTCTAAAGTCATTCCAAAATACGTAAACGGGATCCTTTCGAAATTTATCTAAAGTCTCACGTATTGTGTTCCATGATGCTAGAGAAGGAAAGTCACAATATTTCGAGATTCACATATTGAAAAGTCATTATTTTTTGAACCAAAAATGGGTTAGATAAACCTTTCAAAGCCTTGATTTATTCAATCGAAATTATCACCACTAGTTTCACCATTGCAATCTAATTCCCCATCAACGACTATGAACTCTAATAGTGATTAAGGTTATGTTGAAGATGTCCTTATCCCAGGTTAAGATGCATTAAAACCAACCAAGCCCCAACCAGTGTCAAATGTTTATGCGGACGGTGGTCCCTAATTTGGAGCTCCTGATTCCAGGTTCACTTCGCGAGATACTCAAAAAGGATGTGAAGCTTTTCGCAAAGAGAGACCCTGGAGAAGGTAATGTATTCCATTTAGCAGCTTTCTGGAATGTGCCCCAAGTATTCGACCTCTTAAGACCAGAAACCGAATATTTGGCTCGAGAACGAGACAAAAATGGGGATCTTCCCATTCATATTGCGAGCAAGGAGGGTTGTGTTGCACTAATCGAGAAGCTACTTCCGGTATCACTTTGCGTAAATCGGCAAGGACAAACCATTCTTCATGTGGCGGCAAAATACGGGAAAGAAAAATTAGTGAAATATATACTCAGACATCCCGATCTGGGGGAGATGATAAATGAAAGAGATCATGATGGAAATACACCTTCACACTTGGCAGCGAAGGAGATTCAACCTGCCGCTTTGGTTCATCTTGTGCTGGATAAAAGAATGAACCCCTCCCTTGTCAACCACGAGTACTTGGCTGCTGTCGACCTCACTGCTAGCAAGTTCTTTCGACCTCGCTCGCCAGCGACGTTACGAAGGGTAGGTAACATGAACAGTCACTATTTTATTCATCAACTTACTTGAAATTTATGTTGACTAATACCTTAGTTAAGTGCAGATCTTATATTCAAATGATTATGCTCGCAGTCAACAAGACTGTTAAAGTATTAATAAATTTCCCAAAATAGTCGAGACTCCTCTAGGATGAATTTTGCACGAGTCTCTAATTTAGCCTTAATGGGAGGTACTTAAATTTTTCTCATGAAACAAGTGAATATCTCTGACAAATGCTGAGATAAAAAGTTATGTCTCAATTAATTGAGCCAACAAATAGGATCGGGGATGTCAAAGTTGCAATCCTTTTTCTTAGAAAGCCAGGGGTCAAGGCGGCAAATTTGACCACTCTAAGGTGAACCATATACATTTCATTCGTGCCTCTTTTCTTATTTGCAGCGAACTTGCTACTCTAGTGTTTATTCTTTAAAAAGTGGGGACACGCCATCTTTTGAAGTGAAAGTTTTCCTTTAAATGAATACTCCAGAGTTCGTTCCCGTTATCGATTCACCAACAATTCGTTCTTTCTTTCCTTTTTCATATGTTTATGATCTCAGAACATGGCATGCACGCTGTTATCAAGTGTATCAGCAAAGAGATCAGATCGAATTATACTTAAGCCGGATGCTCGAGACGAAAAGTACGAGAAGATAATTTTGCCAGATTTTCAGAGATGGGATGACACCATCAATACCTTCTCGTTGGTGGCAACGCTAGTGACCACTGTGACTTTCGCAGCTGCTTTCACAGTTCCTGGAGGAATGAACGGCTCAGACACGCCCTCCAAAGATGACCGGGGCATGGCTACGATGCTGGATAATAGAATGTTCCAGGTCTTTGTGATTTGCAACACCATCGCGATGTTCAGCTCAATGACCTCGGTCATCCTCTTCTTGTTGGCGTACCTGGCTGAAGTCCACTCCTCACTACTTCTATGCGTGATTGCAGCAGCGTCACTAGCAATTTCACTCCCAGCAATGTCTGCCGCTTTCTTAACTGGTGTCATCTTGACCGTTGGCAAACTCCCCTGGCTTGCCACCACGATAATAATTTTGGGATCCATTTTCATCCTCATCATAGCAGGTGCTTTATTATCGCCGATGTTTTTTGTATTAACAGGAATTCTCTTACGTTGGAACTGCCTTCGTCCTATCCGTCCTCTGGGAGGCTGGCTTATTCTCGCTTTCCTTCGTTGTGTTAACCTTGAGACGGCGTTCATTGCGGATGACTCAAAAAAAGACACAACGGGGAGCGAGGCCAGTAAAGATTGATTTGCAGAAACAAATATATATTTGCCTTGTGGATCTGGCTCATTCTATTGTTGCTTTCCCATTGCATTACATTAATGATGACTGTTAAAGTATTTAAGTTGAACTGCCTCTTCTTTTAATAGCTTATATTATTAGAATAGTTGGATGTAATTGCATACATTTCATATAGTATCAAAGCAAGAGATTCTCAGTTTAAACCTTTTCAAACCTCTTACCTTATATATTTTGATATGTTAGACTTGGAGCGAAGTCCAGCCTACTTGCAAAGAGGAGTGTTAAAGTACTGAAACTAAATTATGCTTTGGGTTTAATAGTTTAAGTACTCAAAACAATTGCGTTGTAATTTAACAAAACATTATAACGATACACACACCATGCGACATGTTGTGTCAGTTGAATAGATGAGTAGACCATTTCATCCGTTTCACCATTAGGAAATCAAATCTTTATTTTTGAACATGTAGAAGCTCTCCTCTTATGAAATTGCTTGTCTAGACCGGCCAAGGACGATTTACCATCAGGCCAGTCCAATTTCCTTTTCTACAGGCGTGGCTTGGCTCACGATTTTGAAGCTTGACGCCCTCCATGGCAGCCCTAGTGTTTCCTTCCTCTCTCTCTCTCTCTCTCTCTCTCTCTCTCTCTCTCTCTCTCTCTCTCTCTAAAATATTCTTTTTCTTTTTCTTCCAAACAAATATCAGATTTTATAGAATTATCCTTTGTTTTCCACTTATCTTTTAAGCTTCAAATTGTATTTGGTGCTTTTATATTTTGAAACCAACCAACTAATGTATTTTTTTATTTTTTTTATTTTTTTCTTTGATTTTATTTTTTGGAGAATATTACTAAATGACATCCAAATTTAAATGATTTATCCTATCGTTCTAAATTTATTTATTATATAAAAATTAATTTAGGGTGAACAATTTGAATTCTATGATATTATTGTCAAACGATACAATTATTACCAATAATCTCTATCTTATTCAATATGCATTTCATTATTGTGGTGTATAGAGAAGATGTCATGCGCACACTTGATTCACCATACCCCTACTAATAATGATATTCACCTACATATGAAGTTATAGATTCCAAATATTATTTTGTCGATAGGCTCTTACTTTGGCGGAATTGATTTTTCTTCATTGAATCGGTTTTTCTTACTAAATTATTTCATTTTTCTAAAACTAAGCTATTGACACCTAAATTTTGATTAGGTTTTTTAATTAGGCCTTAGTTTATTTCTAATAAGTATTAAAAATAAAAACAAAAAACAAAACAGCAGCCGAAGTGGGGGCTGGGCCTTTGAACCCAGCCCCTTTCCTTTTCTTTACCCTCGAGCGGGCCCAGGGCCCAACCCGGCCTTTCTCTTTCCCCAGGCTCGGCCCCCTTCTCTTGTTTGTCTCCTTCCGCAGGTTGTCTTCTTCCCCGAGCAGCAGACGGATGGGACGCCGGTTCGGCCGGCGGAGGCCGTTCGGCGTGCGAGGATCGGCGGCCGAAACCCCCCGCCGATCGACCTTTCCCTCGCCTATAAATAGGGTGTCGGGGAAGGCCAAAGGGGGCACGGCCGAGGGGGATCACCAGCAGCTGGCTCCGATCGCTTCCCCTGAGAGATATCAGGGGAGGTCCGAGAGCCGGCCAACCGGAGATCTAAGTCGAGGCCAGAGAGGGAGTGGATCAGATCTAGCCGGAGCAGAAGAAATCGAGGCCGTAGAAGGTCGGAGCCGGAGAGAGGAGGTTCCGGAGGACCAGATCTGCAGGGAGGAAGACCCACCGACGCCGTTCAGTGGCTGACCATCACTCCCTACGCCGCTGCACCAGATCTCTGCCGAGCCGGCCCGCCGCCATCCCGACGACCAATCGAGGAGTCGCCTGTCGTCTCGCCGACTAGCCTCGCGCCATCGAACGCCCTAGCAACCCCGACGCTCGCTGCCCGCTTTTGCAGCTCTCGCAGCCCCGACAACCAGTAGCTGACAATCCCCTCGCCGTGCTGGGCCATCGCCATGCCGCCGTGCCGTGCCGACGCTGCGAACAGGTAATGACGAGCTCCGCTCGCCTCCCTCGCCATCGCTGCCCCCCTCTTGAAACCTTGGCCACCGCCCCAACCTGTCGCGTCGTCGCCATCGCCCCCCCTCCGCGAAACCCTAGCCTCGGTTCCGACTGGCCGAGTAGGTCCGCTACGTCACCGCCGTCGTCAAACGCCGCGCTGCCATCCACTACGTCGTCGTCGTCAAATGCTGCGCCGCCGTCTGGTGACGTCCCCAGCCCCTCCTCCGACGCCACAGACGAATGGAGAAGCTGGTGGCCTCGTGTCGGGTTGAGCCCGGGTCGGGCGCGTGACCCGGCACCCTAGGTTTTTGCGGAGCGGGTCAGATCGTCGGGCCGGATTCGAAGCTCGGGCCGAGCGTCCTAAAACAAGGCCGGTTTCGTCTCGCGGGCCAGGCATCCCTTTTAAAAAGAGTGAGGCCTGGTCTGGGCCCGTGCTTCAGGCCCATCCGGGCCAGCCTCTGGCCACCCGGGTCGGACCCAACCCGGGGATCGGACCCGGGTCGTTTTTATATTATAATAATAAGTAATATTTTAATAAAAATAATAAATTATTTTTAAAAATTAGAAAAAGCCAAAAGGATTAATATTTTCATAAAAAGACCCAAAAAAAAAAAATCCAAAAACCCCTTTTCATGTTGAAAAAATAGAAATAGACCAACAGTACGCTTTTCCTTCACAGAATGCATGGAGATTAGGTACTACAAGAGTATTAGTGATTAATTGGTATAATTAAGTTCTTGAATCTAGTTTTTCTGGTTGTGCATGAGCAAATATTCCTCACAATATTTCGCTTAGGTTTCTAATCGACTCATCACAAATTGATTAGTGGTGACTTCTTTTAAAATTAACTCATAAGTTATAATATCAAACCATTAGCTCGTGAATTAGTGGGCCTGGGAGAGTTCGGGCTAAGCCTAATAAACCTAGTCAAAGCATTAATTTCCGCAGGCGCCCACCTTAATGTGGACGCCAAAAAAAGAGGTCACGACAACTAAGATGAAAGATATTGAGTGTGATAAAGACATTAGTCTTTCTTGATCATATTATAGATTGACAGTTAACTTCCTTCAAAAAATTAATTCATTTTCTTTTTTCTCGACTCATAAAGGTTTCCTTTCTTCATGAGAGCATGTCTTTCTAACTTTATAAACAATCATTTGTCTTTCATTGCAATCAAAATCTATATTCAAGAGTTTCTTTAACTGAACTAGGTGTGTTTTCTAAGCGCCAAATTTATGTTATCAAATTAAGTTGCCACTATCTATCGTTGTCTCAGTAGTATGATGTGTCTTTCCATCCGTCCAAGCTAAGCCTAATCTATATGCCTCTGTTTTGCTTTTTGTTTTTCAAGCTCCTAGTGGTTGCCCTTCTTGATGGCTCAACCATGGCGATTGGAATTGTGAGATATGGTGGGATTATAGCCAACTGTTCTAAAAGCTTAAACTTTTGAATGGATGCATGGTTTATTATTTAAGTATTCTAAAACTCCCCTTCATGCTTAGTATAATATTTTTGCCTAGTACTAAAAGTGAAAATTAAATTAGAGAGGCAAATGGGGCTTTTAAAGTTCTAACTTAGAATCATTAACTCTGATACTATGTAAGAATTTGTGGAACTATAGTCAATTGTTCTAAAAATTTAAACTATTAGATCAATGCGTGATTAATTATTAAAATATTCTAATAGGAATATCGACCTCATCATTGAGGCTTATGGAGAGGGACTGGTTGCACAGTCATACCTAAAGCATGGTGCTAGATATAGAAGCTCAATGCCCTCCATGGCCTTGGATGCTTTCGAGCCTATGAATCCAAAGACACCTCCAAATCTAGACCAGTGTCATTGCAATTCGAAGTAGAACTCAGTGCCACATGATGTTGATATTTAGAGACAGAGAGAAAAAATGACAAAGTGTTTATGGTGGCGCAACCCCAATTAGGGTTGAATGATATAATTATAGAAAGCGTCGACGGAAACATAATTACCAAAACGCCATATAATACACATAAAATACAAATTAATACTCCCCTCAATTTGAAGTATGTAACAACCGAGAGATTGGATCTTAATAGTGTGTGATGCAAATTAGGTAGTCCATTGGTTAAGATATTTGTCAACTAATCCCTTGTAGACATGTAACGAACATGTAAATCACTGCAAGCAACCCGTCCGCGACCAAAATGGTAATTTGACTCAATGTGTTTGGTGCGAGCATGAGACACAAGATTGATATCAAGATAGTAGGCAAAGATGTTGTCACTATAAATGGTGAGAGGATTATAAAGGGGGACCTCGAGCTCACTAAGTAAGTGATGAATCCAAATTAATCTCGCCAACACAATGAGTGACAGCATGATACTCAGCCTCTATACTATAACAAGCTATGGTAGGTTGCTTCTTGGCACTCCATGAAAAAAGATTGGTGCCTAGTGAAACGCTAAACTTTGAGGTGGACCTATGGTGATGACTTCGTAGCCCTCACCTATGGCCGATGACCCCTGTGAGCCTTTGCCAAGGCCACAAACCAACGGAGGAACATAGAAAAAAATATAAAAGGAAAAAGGAAAGAAAAAAAAAGGAAAAGTTCAAAAAAGTTTGGGAAAAATTGCAAAGCCAAGTAGGATGCTTGATATCTACATCAATGATTGCCAACAAAAATGGTCGAAAAGGACTATATTGATATGTTATCAAAAGTTGTAGAACTAAATTGACAAAATTAAAAAGTTTAAATCTAAATTAACATTTGAACAGTAGATTTAAGACTTTTTTTTTGATAGTTTTCTTTGAAAAACCATGGGTATATATCGTTGCGACTTACCTTTTCCATCCAGAGGGGAAAAGACATATAGATTTAAGAGTTTTGCCTAGAGGCATGCTAAAGGTACTTGATTAAGCATAGGTTCTTCTAAGTCCATACCTCGTGCGACATTGGGATATTCAATTTTAGTTTCAATATGACACTATAAGGAGTTTATAATGGAGAGTCACCACTTGTTTATTAGGATCGACTAGAAATCAGGTGAGACATGAGAGTGTAGTTCACTTCCTATATAACCATAGAATCTAAGGTTAGGGACTTGATTGCACTAATTATCTAACTAGCACCCTTTCAATACATAATCTTGTTTATTTTAAGAAGATGTTTGTTAGATAACCTGGATTGATTGTAAATTTATCCACTAACATGTGATATGATCATGTGGGTGGGCAATCATTAAAATAACAATCAACAACTAAGAAAACGTTAAATAAATTGCAAGGAAAAGCATAAAAATGCCATTCCTAACTAGGCTAAAAGGAAACAACAATTAACATTTTAAAAGTGTGAAATAAAGTAATCATGAAAATGAAAATGCACAAACAACGACCTAGTATTTGTCTTTAAGAACATTCAAATCCTATGGTAAAGCGCCAAGAGCTTGTTCAATTTTGAGCACAAGTTTTATCAAGTGTATTCACGCATTTTAAGATAACAACTACTCAAAAACTAATTTTTAAGCTTTTTACTAATTTTTAAAAAATAATTTTTTCTAAAATTTAAAAACTTAATTAAAAAAATTTTTAATCGGAAAAAAGGGACTCGGGCCGGGCCTCGGGGCTCGGTCCAATCATGGGCTATTACTGGTCACACGAACCTAGGCTCTCCGATACTAATTGGGCCCTTTGCATTGGGCCCTGTAAAATTCTCTAGACCCATTTCATTAAAATAAACCCAACCCGCACAAAACTAAGCCCAACTTGTGTAACATAAATAAGCCCAGCTTACCCAACTAAATTAAGCTCAACAATTGTTGGCCCTATAACTAAAACTTAGCCTAATACTGAAAGTTTAGGTTTTATTTTAGGTCCTTAGCCTTGCTTCAGCCCAGATGCGGCTAGCCGAAAGAGCAAACAAGCTCGGGTCGGTCAGCCCAAACTCACCTAACCTGGATCCGGGATGACCGACCCGGCTTGCGACCTACCGCTTCACAGCAAACTAGCCGCGACGGAGGTGGCATGGCAACATAGTGCCGCATTTCTCAGTCCAGCCGAGGCATGGCGGTGCTGTCTCAGCTAAGCTAAGCCCAATGTTCAGCCCTCGTCCAAGCGGTGGCGCCTCCTCGATGGCCATGAGGGCCATTGCTCGTGGCCCAGAACAAAAGAGAACCGCGGCCTCCGTGGGTCGCCACGAGGGCGACCGCGGGTCGAGTGGCGTCAGCTATGCCTGAGACGCTAAAAAATTGTAGGAAAGCCTCGACTAGGTGGGACGGCTCTTGGATGACTTGATTTAGGCTTGTAAAAACAAAACAAAACTGGATCTCGTTCAGGCATTTTACCAAACGGGTGGAGTGCACTATCAAAATGAGAGATTCTTGGCTAGAATGGGACCAAGACCCACATCAGGGACAGACAAACCAGGACGCGCACAATGGTATAACAAGAGACGGACGAAGGCCGAATCTCGCTTGAGTTGGACGACCACAAGCTCCGGCCCGGCATGCCCGAAAAGAAGGCAAAAAGGGGGTTGGGGCTTACTGGTTTGGCTCAAGGACACTAGCTAGGAAAAGTTGTCGGATGGTGGTCAAGCGCGGCTCAGGGTGCGCATGGTAACACTTCTTGGCTGGGGAACAGTTTCTTTTCAGAAATAATTATTTTCTATTTCTACTCCAGGGAACAATTTCTGAGTAAAATAAGATGTTTGGTAACTACACAAAATTTCTACTCTTGAAATAGAAAAATAATAGAAATGCGTTTGGTATGAAACAGTTTCTTTTTTGTAGTTATTTGTTTTTTATTCTTGCTCACGAATCACCGACTACTGACCATCGGCCGTCATCGCCCGTAGCCGCCTGCCGCCGCCGCTACATGACTATCAGCCGTCGACTACCACCGCATAGCCCATTGACCGCCGCTAATCGCCGGCCGTCAACAGCAGAGTTGACAGCTAGCGGCCGACAACGGCCAGCAGCGGCCAGCAGGCGACGGTCGGTTGTGGCTCCAGGCGGTTGGAGGTGGCCGCGATAAGAGAGAGGAACAAAAGAAAAATAAAAAAGAAAATTGGTTTATTTCTAAAAATTTCTGCTCAAAATCTATTCCCAGGCTACTTTTCTATTCCGGGGAATAGAAAAATAAGTTGGCGTTACCAAACGCATTTCTGCTCTTTTTTTGTTCCGAGGAACAAAAGAACATAAATCGGGAGGAACATAAATGTTACCATATAAGCCCTCAGTTGCCGGTTAAGGCTCCCTCATTCTCAGCCTTCTCCACTCTCTCTTTGCTGCGTCTCTCCGCCCCAAACCCTCTTCTCTCTATCCGAACCTCCCTTTTTAACCCCAACTAACACTGGTGCATGGCCTCTGCCACTGCTAGCTTGCCATGCCGGCCTATTGCACATCCTCGCTTGACACCCCCTCTACATCCTATCCTGTATCGTCCTTCTCTATCCTTGCATCCTTCCTTTGGTGAGCGTGAGGGAAGAGAGGAAGGGGAAAACGAAGGAGGTCGGGCTAGGCCTAGGCGAAAACAAAAAGGAGGAAAAGAAAAAGAAAGGCGCTTTTTTTTTTTCTTCTTTTTTAAAAATAATTTTTAAAATTTTTATTTTTAAGAAAATAATTCTATTATTATTAATATAAATGCTCATAATGTCTATATGTCATGCAATTTAAAGAAAATTATTTTTGTTGGGGATTAAAATTAATCCATCATTTTTTATACAATTAATGAATAATTAAAATGGTCGTTAAAATTTAAATGTCAACATATATCACTGTCAATTTTCATTCATTCCTTCCTTGATCTTAAGATAGTAGTGTCATTGACCTGCAATGGCATTGTCTACTTGTCATTGCTAAAGAGTAAGGAAGGTTGTTTCAGTTCATTCAGTTGATACATATTACCTATCTTTACGATGAATCTATTTGTATTCTCCATTGTTAGATCGCGACATTTGTCCACTAAATGCCACCGAATCTTAGCAGTTAGGATAGTATTTGGAAATTTGTGCAAGTATTTATATATAAATATAACACCGGGGTAGTCAAGTGTGATCATCATCATCATGTTGTCATCCATCAATTCGATTGCACATAATGATTTATGTATAACTTTCAATGTTTTGATTGCGTTTGGTCATTTGGATTTTAATTAGGATATAACAAGATAAGGTAGGATTATAAATTCTCCAAATATTCTCTGGAAATTTGATCATATGATTAATGCAATTTAAGATGAGATTGAAAATCTTTGAAAATTCTCCATGGTATTCAGCTGCTTTGGCCACAGTTAGACAAGGTTGAGCCAAGATAAAGTCGCCAAAAAAATTGTGCAATGTGAAAAGTTTGTCGTTTTTCCAACATTCATTCTTTTTTTTCTTTTTTAACAGTTTCCAACAACCCATTTCAGCGGACGCTGTCAGGGCATAAAAACAGTTTCCTCCAATGATAACGATGTACAAAATAAAGATGGCAATACAATTTTTAATTTTTTTTTCCTTCTTTTTTCTTTCATTTTGCTTTTTACATTTTCTTATTTCCCTTTGCGGGTCCGCAACTTTGGTGATTGCCGACCATTGGCAAGGCCATCCTAGCCCTCGTTGACCCTTGCTTGGCCCTTATAAGGTGAGGACGTCGTGGGCCTCACTTATGGCTAGCAGACCAACGGAGGAACATAGAAAAAAAATGAAAAGACAAAAAGGAAAGAAAAGGAAAGAGAAAAAAAAATTAAATGCACTGACCATATCACCTAGGATGCTTGGCCTCCATGTCAATGAGTGCCAACCGAAATTGGTTGGAAAGACTACATTAGTAAACTGTCAAAAGGTTTATAATTAAATTGGTAAAATTAAAAAAAAATTATGATTAAATTAACATCCATACCATATATTTATGACTTTTTTTAATAATTTTCCTAAAAAAAGCAATGGCTATATGTCCATGTCAATTATCATTCCTTCCTTCATCTTATGATAGTAATGTCATTGACTTGCAATGGCTTTGTCTACCTTTCATTGTGAAATAGTGAGGAACTAGTTTTGGGTCCATTCCATGGACACAAAAGCTATCTCTATAGTGAATCCATTTGTTATTTCAATTTTTAGATCATGACATGTGTCCATTCAATTCTAGTCCTCTAAATACCACCAAACCTTAGCAGTGAGGATAGTATTTGTCGATTTGTGCAAATATTTATATGTAAAAATGACATTGGGATAGTCAAGTGTGTTCACCATCATCATATCATCATCCATCAAGTCGATTGCACATGATGGTCTATTTATAACTTTCATTATCTTTGGGGATTCAGTGTTTCAATTCAATAAGGTAGGATGAGAAGTATTCTTCATATAGAACGTGCACTCAAGAAGTATATGTTACTAGATTGATAGATTGATGTTGCAAATGGTTCTCTCCTCAAGTAGCATGAAATATAATGCCACTCTTAATGTAGAGCCTCCGACCATTAAAAAAAATAAAAATAGAGCCTCCTATTTCTAATTTGTTTGGCGAATATTCCAAATCCAATAATAAGGTCACGACAACGAAAACTTGCAGAACAAGTACAACAAATACAAAATCAATCATCTATCAACTTATCGATGCTCGGTTCTGTTGACACCTAAATTTTGGCGATCCCTTTAGTCATTTATTGCATTAAAAATTAGGGATTAATTTTAACCCCTAAAAAAAATAATTTAATTCCATAACATATGGTCATTAGAAGCATATTTCATTTAATTGCATATTTGTTAGGCCGGTGGTGAATGGATTTTGGTGAATGGCTTTGAATATTGAAGCCAACAAGAGCATTAAACTGTGGATAAGTCGATAATTCCTCCATGGTAATTGATATTACATGGATGTCCTAAATTGTTAAAAGTCAATTAAGAAATTTCCAGCATATTGGCACCGACATATTTGTGCATTTAAGGAACGAATGCAAAGGAAGGACAGCGTGTAAGCGGCCACCGATTCGAACATAGAGAAGCCCATCCACGTGAAGGAAAATTATGCGCTTTCCCATAATTCGGTCAACGTGGGGAGCAAGAAATTGACCAGCATTATTTTAAGAGGAAAGATACGAGCATATGCACAAAGGAAATTCGGAAGATCAGCATGAGAGGGGAATGTTGGGCACGTTCTGCATTGCGAGCATGGATTTGCAAAAAAAAAAAAATATATCGGCATTCGATCAATAAAGAGGAAAGGAAAGAAAATATATTTCAACGCATGCACAGAAGGAAACAGAATATGCTTTCTTTCCTCATTGGTTTACGCCCTTTCAATATAAATTGACTCATTACAGGACAAAAGCTGGGGGCATTCTTCATACGAGAGAGAAAACACGTGAGAATCGAGAGCGGAGAGGGAGCTCCGCCAGAAGCTCTTCACGGCCGTGACTTTGCTGAGTTCGTGGCCGCACCTTGACACCGATCTTGCTGCCGATCGTCTGTTGCATTGACAACGACCAGCTTTCCAGTGATCCTCCCCGATGATAGAGCAACATCGTTCACTTCCAGTCAAGCCTTGATCAACAACCACGAAGTTTTGGAGGCTACACAATGGAATACAAGGCCACGAAAGAGTGAGAGAGAAGGCTGCTTTCCTCGGTCAAAGACTTCGTTGGATCCAATTTGAATTATTTGCAGACACCTCAGTCCATTCAAGCCATCCCTGACGTTGAAGTCCCACGGCTAAAACAGCCAAATTCGGTCATCGCAAGTCCCTTGCACCAGGCGACTCCGCTATTGTTGTGGCCTTGCCACGCGACGGGGCTGCTTTTCTGGTCTCGCCGTGTGGACAACGAAGCTGCTGCTCCCCCCATCTCGACGCGCCGCCCCTGCTTCATCCTACCTGAAGGCTTTATTAGATTTGGGCTTAAGGCCCTGTCCGCCCAAGCTGGGCCCAAAAAGCACGGCCCATGGGAATATGGCCCGTGGAAAGAATGGGGTATAAAGGAGAGAGAGAGAGAGAGAAGACGTCTGTTGGAATCAGAAATTACGCACATCTTTTCTCTTCCGCGTGTTTTCTCTCTCAAAAGGAACAGTAGGCATACGGCTTCTAATTCTTCCCTTCAAGGCTTCATCGGATCGAATTCGACCGGATTTTCTTCCTCAATTGGCGTCGGTGTCTAATCTGTGGCTAACAAGGTACGCTCGAATCCGTGGTGTGCTTTACGATCGGTGATACGTGTTGTTTTCTTGGGCTTCGCTTCCGCATTGATTTAGGGGTTCGATTTAGTGTCGAATCCGGTGTTTCGGGGATCCGTTATTCCCAACACTACCATCGGTGGCGCTGCTGGGCTCGTGCCACATCAAAAGCCTCTTGGGCGCTCTTCGCATTAAATATTTTTTTTGGCCTTTGCAGGTTAAGAGGAGAGCTTCAAACAGGGGTCAAAGGAACTGTATTGGGGGGTTATAAGAGGAGACGATCGGCAAATAAGAAAGCCCACTTTTGGTTGTGTCTGATAATATTGACGCAACCCTTACAGAGCCGAGAGCCCTCTCCACCGTCGAGTGCCACGGGCGATTCCCAAAACGTTATCATTAGCCAGCTACTGTGAACAAAGTTGATCGTGACTCCTACAATCTCATACCCGTCCAAACTAGGAAACAACAATCAAGGTAGGTAAAATTCCCATCTAAATTAATTCTTGAATGTTTCGTTTGCTCAATTGAGGTATTGCATTCTTGATTAAACCCCCGAATGATGTTATCTTGTCCCATGTTTCCCGAATAGTCTTTCAAATTGGGAAATCTTCCTAATGATTGACGGTCCGATTTCACGCTCGAAATATGACCTGCAATCGTATGGAAAAATCACCAATCCGATCTCACGCTCGAGATATGATTCGTGATTTTATTTTAAAATTGGCCAATCCGATCTCATGCGCGAGATACGATTCGTCAATTTATTTCCCAAAATTAAATGGACATGGATGATAACTTGCTTGATTTGTTGCCGTGATGTTCTTGATGCTTTATTTGATTGCTCCCGTAAAAATAAATATTTAGGTTAATTGCATATTAGGATAGATCGCATGCTTATTAGAGAAATAAAAACCATGTGCACGTCATATAGAATTAAGTTCATATAATGCACGTCATTTAGTGATTTTTGTTAGGTTCATTTAATTAGAAATTGTCCGTCATTAGAATTAGGTCGTTAGATTAATTTAGATTGCATATTTAAGTGTTGCATTTCTTTAATTTCGAATCTCATGGAAAATACAAAAAAAATTATTTTTTAGAATAAGTCCATCTCATGCTTCAGGATAGATTACATGCTTATTTATGTCATATCGCTTAGGTCATATAGCTAAGTCATGTTGCCATGTCATATCATTTCACATTAAATTAGTAGCATGCATTGCATAAAGCATGATTCTCATTAATTAAGCAAAAATAAAAAATGTGTGTTAATTAGAAATCATATCTAGGACTGTTGATGTGAATTCTGAACTAACAACGCAGATGCTTTCGTTGCTACGAGGTAAGTCCTGCATTTTTCTATTATTTGCTTTCTTGGGTATTAAATTGGTGGATTGCGCACCCGTATAATCGCCTCACATGTTAGGGAAATAGCCTAAAATTAATTCAAGCTGCTTGTCAAACATTTTTCAAAATAAAAGAGAAAGGTACCGAAACCCCAAACTCATAAATCTCCGGTTCGTAGAAGTAAAGTAATTTATTACTTTACTTGGGTTTTTAATCGACCCACTAAAAATAGAATAGTGGCGACCCCTAATTAAAAGATCGATTGCATGTTAAGAACTTGAACCTAAGTCGCGAATTGGTATGAGCTTGGAAGAGCCTGAGTTAAGTTTAGGCTTAATAATCCATTAACCAAACCCTAGGTGGTTCACCCCCGAAAATTTGGTTGTGACAGGTTCCTCATAAAAATTATGGATAAAGTATTAAGCCAAGGCAAGCCCAAACAAATTATTTAGTGAATTAAATCTGAGTCACAAAATGGGTTCCAGCCCTACTAAAATCTAAACATATTAATAATTACGGATTTGTACAGCGTCCTTGTTCAGAAAGATGCGCTGTCGCTGCTGACAAAACAACAGTGATTGGGTTTCATGTGAACTCGCTGTCATATAGTCAACATTCCCATTATACATGAGCATAAGAGCGAACTTTGATGTTTGGAAGTTATAATCTGCAGAGAGCAATTGGAATTCTCCGAAGAAATGAAGTCAACCACAGCGTTCTTGATTACCACAACGATTTTGCTGCTCTCTTCTCCTGAAGTGAATGCTCAAACCACTAAATCTGCCCCCTAGCCTGGCGCTGGCGCCGGCCCGACAACTGACCACGTGAACTTCAGGCACTTGCTTATTGTAGTGGTCTCGTTCCGCACTATTCGATTCCACCCTCTATGAGTATTATTATAGTCTTGCGAACAATATAAAAGTCGTGAAGGTAGCCCATACTTACATATTCTCAAATTTGCAAAAAAAGAAAAGTAAACGTAAAAGTGGAAAATCGAAAATAAGACGATATATGAAATGAGAAGTAGACAATTAATTTTTTTTTCTATTTTTAAGATATATATCATTGTCAATCAGTTTAATTTGGTTGACTAAAAAGACCTTAGAAGTGTAGGCAATCGATTAGAGATTAGAAGAGAAAATAGGATTATTTGAGTAGAATTAAATGCAAAATCTTATTTTATACTATGAGTTATTCCAATACTTGAGACGATTAATTTCAACGAATGTGTGCAAAATAGTTTGTTCACATGCATTAAATAAAGGCTCTCTAGGGATTAGCCGCCAAGGCTAAAGTTACTTTCACTGAGACTAGATTTATTATTTAAGCGCCAAATTTTTGTTCTCATATTAAGTGATAAATTAATCAACTGACGCTTTATGAGTTAATCAATGGTAAAATAGATGGAAGTATGAAGCCATGAGATGAGAGTCACAAAAGTAATAGTAAATTACTTTATTGTTATTGAATCAATCTAACCAATTGGACATAGATTCCAAATTATTCATCATATGATGAAAAAAATAATTCTTCCCCTCTGAATCAAATAATTTCTGAAAAGAAAAAGGAAAATTGGATAACTTGTTTATCTTGATCATCCTTGATTTGAAAAAAAGGTGCGAGTTTTTTTTTTTTTTCAAAACATGCGGTTTTCTGGATATAAACGGTGATATATATGCAGATGAATCATTTCCTGTTGCTCTCGGTGCTTAAACTTTCTATCCTAATATTCCCAAAATCATCTCTGCTCACGCTTGAACATTCGCGGATGCGAGTCATCAGTTATGATATTCATGTGCACTGTCTATTTGTCCCACTTGTGACTTCCTCTAGGTTCATTTTAATTTTAATTATATCGGCTCGATTTCTACATCTGACTTCTTACGGAAGAGAATAAGTATGGGCTTAGATCGGGTGAAAATCGCCCACTGGCCACCACCAATAGTAATTGATGTGACAAGCCAATAGAAAAGAAAAGTTTCGAAATTTAAATTCAGCATATCTAATAAAAAATACATATTTTGCAAGCCGTTTAATTGGTTGGTTAGTCGCTTCAGTTGTGTGATCGGTACACAACATATTTTCTCGTAACTGGGACCCACAGACTCGCGAAAGAACCGGTCTTTCGATGCATACTATCTAGCTTTTGATGAGGTCAAGTACCATTTCAGCAACACGTAAATTAAAACATGGAATAATATGTACATGATTACAAAACTTTAGTATGTGAAAATATTTGGCAAGATGGGGATCGTAGGCATAATTACCAAAGCTGGCTGCAAAAGGATTGATTGAGAATCTCTTTGCCTCTTTGCTTCTGTGATTGGCAAAGAACAGGACCAGTTAGAGGAACTCTTAAAAAAATAACTATGTACGAGGATTGTATTTAACAAGTTTAGCCCTTTATCGTGATATAAAATGGTTGCTTTGGTTCATCTTTCGTAGGATACTCGAGTTGACTACTTTTGATATCACCTATAGATTGTTGGAGAAGGAAGTTTTCATTTTGGAAGGTATGTATTTCTCAAAATGATAAATATTTTTTCCCCTTTTGTTTTGCTAATTGTCTAATATTTCCTTTGTTAATTTAATTGGCTTCAATCTTTGATGCTGGATCACACACTTTTTCATTATATTATTTTCTTATTTGAGATAATTTGTATTTTGAGCTGTCTTTTAAGAGAATGGCATCACTTCGTACTCTTATTTGAAATTTTGACTAAATTAAATTACAAAAAGATGATCCTATGCATAATTAACCAAGCTAGCTACAAAAGGACTAACTGAATCCTCTGGCACGCGACTCCTTTATGCCTCTTTTCTCCTGCTAAATGTCTAATTTCCTTTGTTAACTCTATTTGCCTTCAATCTTGATGCTGGATCACAGGCTTTTCATTATATTCTCTCTTAGTTAGTTCCCTCTAATTCAATGGTGTTAGTGTATATCAACAAGGCTGTTCTGTTGATATACATTTTTTTTTTTTGGTAAAGGTAATATATTTCTTACCTTTAGCAAAAAAAAAAAAATTGTATATCAACAGAACAGCCTTGTTTCCTACTGTATTAGAATTAGCAGTCTTTCTAAAGTTACCTCAAACTATCCTTTCTGCACCCCCACCGGTGGACAGCGCTAACTTTAGTCTGCGCGATCGCCCCGTGAGCAGCGATACATCTATTCTCTGGCCGAAAAAGTCGATTCCTGGGGCCATAAAATCACAGGCCCATTCAAGCTGGACTAAATAAAGGACCTGCTAAACGCGTGCCTCGATCTACTTAGTTTGCAAGATTCTAAGAGTCGTCGTGGGGAAAATGTGTGACGACTGATTAAGCAATGCAGCATTCTGTCAAGGACCTGATTTTGTTAGGAGGCTGAGAGTTGTACATGAGATGTAGCCTCTGTTCGTCTTTGTTCAACTCCAAAAACCCATTCTCTCTCATAGCTGTCTCTGCCATTACTGCCATGTCCCCAGCCCCGTCCCTGTGGCGCAATCGTTGTCCACCGCCGTCTCCGAGCTCGATCCTGCAGCGCTCACCACCACCATTTGCTAGGCACCCTCTCTCTCAAAGAAACCTTTTAAGAAACTCTAATATATACTTTCATTCTTTTTTCTTTTTTTTTGAGTATCTTTTGGTGTAACCGGACCTCAAGAATTACTTCATGAACGAGTGATTTGAGCACTTATAATCTTTTGCTCGTTTCAAATAGAACGTCTCATCAATCTCTCTCCATATAATAGGTACGCCTGGCCAAGCCGCCACAGAAATTTACTGTTGAGTTGCGAAAGCATGACTATAATAAATACTCTCTTAATATTACAATAACACTTAATTGCATCATAAGCATAGAATGAACTGCCGCACTCACACACATCACTATCACGTCACTCACTCATATACACCCACGGCACACTCTAGACAACCACCTTCCAAGACCCCACTCATACACAAGGCCCCTTACTCTCTTTTTATAGACTCCTATGCCTACACGATGGGGACCGCTATTTTACTCTCTGCTCATGCCACGCTCTACACTCGCGCCACCCACTGCAACGCAACGTTTTTCCTCTCTCCGCACACCCACGCACACCCTCTTAGTTGGACTTCTTACTCACACCTACATAAAAAGCAAGTTGCTCCTATTTATAGGATGGAAGGTCGGTGCATTCACCGACTTTGCTGGCTTTCTACAGTATTCTACAGATATCATCCTATTACAGCTTGGCAACTAGATTTCTTTGGAGAAGTCTAGAAGTGGTGCAGCTTTTCTTTATTGATGGATTTTTGCTAGAAAATTCTGGAGAAGGGAGAGAGAGTGGCGGTGCTCTCCTCAACATTTACGACGTCTTGTTAATATCTTGCACTTCAATTTTCACAGCAAATAGTTTGTATTCAGGCATGTTTCCATGATCTTGCACAACAATTTGAAACTCGAAATTTTTTGTTCCGATTCCATATAAAATTTTGTAGGATCACTATTGATTATTAATTTTTTTTTTTATAAAATAATTAGACGAATGCATTATTTACTATTTAAATGATGTGAAGGCTCCTTATACAATCCTTGTTTCCTCGCAACAACTGACGATACTTACATAGCTTAGGCTTGATGGAGCTATCTATAGAAGTAGGGGACGTTGGCATGAGCAACTCGATCGAGGAGGAGGTCAAGAAGGATGAGATGGATACTTTGAAGGAAGAAGAAATCTGGAGGAGTCGACGGGAGAGAATGAATAATGCATTGGCGGCTGTGAGAACCGCGGTGCAACAAGATCCGGCAGAAGTGCATGCACCTGTTCGAAGACTGGCGGATGTCGTCAACCGTACCGCTGCTGTCGAAGAGTTCATTTCCGTGGTCGAAAGGCTTGCCGAGAAACCGATCCGTCTGCTATTTACAATTTCCGGATCCATCGGGCACTTCACTGCTCCACGTCGCAGCACACGCAGGCAAGGAAGACATCGTAAGGCTTCTGGCTGATTATGTCAATGACCACCTCATAGCCGCCCAAGATGATGGGGGAGATAACTCCCCCCCAACATGGCCGCCAGGGCTGGAGGATCTAGAGCCGCCGCGATGTTGATTCACCGGGCAAGAAACCTCCTCAATGTTGAGGACAAGAACCTGATCCTGAGGATAAAAAAACAGACATGGAAACACCGCTTTGCATGAGGCCGCAATTTGTCATCACGTCGGCATGGTCCGTCGTTTGTTGAGCGAAGATTCAGAACCTGTGTACTGGATGAACGTGGAAAAGAAATCTCCCCTGTACCTGGCTCTCTACACCAGTGACTCCGCTATACACAACGTTTTATTTTCCCTCCTGCTCGAACCGTCGAGGATACAAGGCTTGCCGCCTGTTCATGGAGCCATCCTGCGCAAGAACTATGGTATGCACCTAAATTTGCTTATCGGTAATATCTATTTATGGACAACAACTTTTTGCATCCGTCATGACCGGTCTCATCCAAAGTCATTTTGCTAAAATCATGTGTTGTTGATCTTCGATTAGAAAAACTACAAAGTGCAAATACTCATGATCGACAGTCATAAAAATCTGGAATCTAACAACGATAGAAGCAGAAAGATAGGTTTGAAATAATGCTTGTTGATGATAACGTTAGATTCCAATAAATCTTCTACAAGGTTTCAAAAAACTGTGTAGTGTTGATATAGAGTAAAATTTAGTTTGGTTGGTGAATGATTTATCATATTCCGGTTTTGGATTTACCTGTCAACTTAATCTCTAGATCATCCCGCTCCCAATAGAGTTAGAACATTGCATTTACAAACCTCAAATACATCCCAAACTCTTCAGGGTTTTTAGCATTTGACCCCAAATCTGTCCCATTTACTCAATAGATACTGGGAAAAATTTAAAATAAATACCTAAAAGAAGATCGTTTTCTTGAAAGAGGGCTTGAGAGTGAACTTTGTATCAAATAAGAGAAATGAAGTAAATAACGTAGTTTCAAATAAGGGTCTGCACGTGCAACTCGCATTCTTATTTTGGCTGCTAAAGCAGGGGGAACTTTGTCATAAGTTGTGATAAATTATACATATTTTTTATCTGGTTGATTCATATGAAGTAGTTGGACATACAAAACTTTTATGCAATTTACGTTATTTCACCATACCGTAACGCAAGGATAACCTTAGAAGTATAAAGGTGAGAGAGATTTGCCACTTCTCATTATACAAAGTAGTGTAACAAGTCATGTATGTACCAGTATAATCGTAGACCAGGCCTGCATAAATTCTGCCCTGTATCTTTTTGCCTAGTCCGGGTAAATTTGCTCGGTTTGGGCAAGGCACCTCGGGGCGATAAGCCCTGTGCCCATTCGAATTATCAATTAATACATAAATCAACGTATACGTACATACATGCTTTCACCTAATAATTATAATTAGACGTTTTTAGATTATTCAGATTGGTATATTATATAGAGTTTCTTCAGCTATGTTGATAACACATCCCAAGTAATGCAGGTTGAAACTAATCTTGCAGTCTCCTTTACTCTATGCACGTAATTCTGTGTCCAATCGCATTTTCATTTTGGACATGCATTAGAAATCACAAAAAAGAAAATACAGAAGGTCCTCATGTGTACGAAATCCCCACATAAAATCTTACGACTTCAAAGTAAATAAATCTTAAATGTTAATAGTGAATCATTAGGTGCAGATTATTTCCATAGAATTTGTACTTATTGAACGTATCCGTACACAAATAAAACATTATATGTGTATTTGATTTTTGACAATGAGATTTTTACATGATCAAGATTGTGAAAGTACAAAAATTCATGAACTAGGTAGAGGGTGAGATTCGACATAAAATTATATTCCTGTTTAGGAAAAATTCATCCATCTCTGTATTTGTCCATATCAATGTGGTGCCTAAAAATTCATACAAAGCTTTTATGCCTTTTATATTATTGTACGATATTATTTTACCTTGATTTAATTTGAATGTGCAAACTTTCAAATCCACGAAACGTAGAAGAGTTCAATTTATATATAGTGCGTGTGTGACGGTGGCGCCACATCCTCTAACTTGGGTGGATTCCGCTCGACTCTAAAATAAATTTTACTTAGTTTTTGCTCAAAAGGTTTGGTAAATATGCAATTTCTTAATTGAACTTAATAGGTGCTGACCTTTACGAAGAAGTTGACATTTGCTTTATACTTGCCAGAATTTGACGAACATAATAGGAAAAGACCATTCTCCTTTTCTTGATCTTGCCCTAGCTATTTAAATGTCGTTTCCTTTTTGTCCTTAACATTATATTTGCGGACTCTATAGATACTTCATAGCATGGAAATGTCATATAATTTGCCATAGATTTTTACAGTAAAATCTCAGTACATGTTGATGTCACATTGCTTTGGATGAAAATGTTCTGAAATTTGTCTAAAGTCATTCCAAAATACGTAAACGGGATCCTTTCGAAATTTATCTAAAGTCTCACGTATTGTGTTCCATGATGCTAGAGAAGGAAAGTCACAATATTTCGAGATTCACATATTGAAAAGCCATTATTTTTTGAACCAAATATGGGTTAGATAAACCTTTCAAAGCCTTGATTTATTCAATCGAAATTATCACCACTAGTTTCACCATTGCAATCTAATTCCCCATCAACGACTATGAACTCTAATAGTGATTAAGGTTATGTTGAAGATGTCCTTATCCCAGGTTAAGATGCATTAAAACCAACCAAGCCCCAACCAGTGTCAAATGTTTATGCGGACGGTGGTCCCTAATTTGGAGCTCCTGATTCCAGGTTCACTTCGCGAGATACTCAAAAAGGATGTGAAGCTTTTCGCAAAGAGAGACCCTGGAGAAGGTAATGTATTCCATTTAGCAGCTTTCTGGAATGTGCCCCAAGTATTCGACCTCTTAAGACCAGAAACCGAATATTTGGCTCGAGAACGAGACAAAAATGGGGATCTTCCCATTCATATTGCGAGCAAGGAGGGTTGTGTTGCACTAATCGAGAAGCTACTTCCGGTATCACTTTGCGTAAATCGGCAAGGACAAACCATTCTTCATGTGGCGGCAAAATACGGGAAAGAAAAATTAGTGAAATATATACTCAGACATCCCGATCTGGGGGAGATGATAAATGAAAGAGATCATGATGGAAATACACCTTCACACTTGGCAGCGAAGGAGATTCAACCTGCCGCTTTGGTTCATCTTGTGCTGGATAAAAGAATGAACCCCTCCCTTGTCAACCACGAGTACTTGGCTGCTGTCGACCTCACTGCTAGCAAGTTCTTTCGACCTCGCTCGCCAGCGACGTTACGAAGGGTAGGTAACATGAACAGTCACTATTTTATTCATCAACTTACTTGAAATTTATGTAGACTAATACCTTAGTTAAGTGCAGATCTTATATTCAAATGATTATGCTCGCAGTCAACAAGACTGTTAAAGTATTAATAAATTTCCCAAAATAGTCGAGACTCCTCTAGGATGAATTTTGCACGAGTCTCTAATTTAGCCTTAATGGGAGGTACTTAAATTTTTCTCATGAAACAAGTGAATATCTCTGACAAATGCTGAGATAAAAAGTTATGTCTCAATTAATTGAGCCAACAAATAGGATCGGGGGATGTCAAAGTTGCAATCCTTTTTTCTTAGAAAGCCAGGGGTCAAGGCGGCAAATTTGACCACTCTAAGGTGAACCATATACATTTCATTCGTGCCTCTTTTCTTATTTGCAGCGAACTTGCTACTCTAGTGTTTATTCTTTAAAAAGTGGGGACACGCCATCTTTTGAAGTGAAAGTTTTCCTTTAAATGAATACTCCAGAGTTCGTTCCCGTTATCGATTCACCAACAATTTGTTCTTTCTTTCCTTTTTCATATGTTTATGATCTCAGAACATGGCACGCACGCTGTTATCAAGTGTATCAGCAAAGAGATCAGATCGAATTATACTTAAGCCGGATGCTCGAGACGAAAAGTACGAGAAGATAATTTTGCCAGATTTTCAGAGATGGGATGACACCATCAATACCTTCTCGTTGGTGGCAACGCTAGTGACCACTGTGACTTTCGCAGCTGCTTTCACAGTTCCTGGAGGAATGAACGGCTCAGACACGCCCTCCAAAGATGACCGGGGCATGGCTACGATGCTGGATAATAGAATGTTCCAGGTCTTTGTGATTTGCAACACCATCGCGATGTTCAGCTCAATGACCTCGGTCATCCTCTTCTTGTTGGCGTACCTGGCTGAAGTCCACTCCTCACTACTTCTATGCGTGATTGCAGCAGCGTCACTAGCAATTTCACTCCCAGCAATGTCTGCCGCTTTCTTAACTGGTGTCATCTTGACCGTTGGCAAACTCCCCTGGCTTGCCACCACGATAATAATTTTGGGATCCATTTTCATTCTCATCATAGCAGGTGCTTTATTATCGCCGATGTTTTTTGTATTAACAGGAATTCTCTTACGTTTGGACTGCCTTCGTCCTATCCGTCCTCTGGCAAGCTGGTTTATTCTCGCTTTCCTTCGTTGTGTTAACGTTGAGACGGCGTTCATTGCGGATGACTCAAAAAAAGACACAACGGGGAGCGAGGCCAGTAAAGATTGATTTGCAGAAACAAATATATATTTGCCTTGTGGATCTGGCTCATTCTATTGTTGCTTTCCCATTGCATTACATTAATGATGACTGTTAAAGTATTTAAGTTGAACTACCTCTTCCTTTAATAGCTTATATTATTAGAATAGTTGGATGTAATTGCATAACATTTCATATAGTATCAAAGCAAGAGATTCTCAGTTTAAACCTTTTCAGACCTCTTACCTTATATATTTTGATACGTCCAGCCTACTTGCAAAGAGGAGTTTTAAAGTACTGAAACTAAATTATGCTTTGGGTTTAATAGTTTAAGTACTCAAAACAATTGCGTTGTAATTTAACAAAACATTATACGATACACGCACCATGCGACATGCTATGTCAGTTAAATGGATGAGTAGACCATTTCATCCGTTTCACTATTAGGAAATCAAATCTTTATTTTTGAACATGTAGAAGCTCGCCTCTTATGAAATTGCTTGTCTAGATCGGCCAAGGACGATTTACCATCAGGCTAGTCCAATTTCCTTTTCTACAGGCGCGGCTTGGCTCACGATTTTGAAGCTTGACGCCCTCCATGGCAGCCCTAGTGTTTCCTTCTTCTCTCTCTCTCTCTCTCTTTCTAAAAAATATTCTTTTTCTTTTTCTTCCAAACAAATATCAGATTTTATAGAATTATCTTTTATTTTTCCACTTATCTTTTAAGCTTCAAATTGTACTTGGTTCTTTTGTATTTTGAAACCAACCAACTAATGAATTTTTTTATTTTTTATTTTTTGGAGAATATTACTAAATGACATCCAAATTTAAATGATTTATCCTATCATTCTAAATTTATTTATTATATGAAAATCAATTTAGGGTGAACAATTTGAATTCTATGATATTATTGTCAAATGATACTATCTTATTCGATATGCATTTCATTATTGTGATGTATATAGAAGATGTCATGCGCACACTTTATTCACCAAATCCCTACTAATAATGCTATTCACCTACATATGAAGTTATATATTCCAAATATTATTTTGTTGGTAGGCTCTTATTTTGGCGGAATTGATTTTTCTTCATCGAATCAGTTTTTCTTACTAAATTATTTGATTTTTTTAAAACTAAGTCATTGACACCTAAATTTTGATTAGGTTTTTTAATTAGGCCTTAGTTTCTTTTTAATCTTTATTTTATTTTTTTATAATAAATAATGAAAAATAAATAAAAACAAAAAGAAGAAAAAAAAAAAAACAAAACCGCAACCGAAGGGGGCCGGGCCTTCGAACCCAGCCCCTTTCCCTTTCTTTACCCTCGAGCGGGCCCAGGGCCCAACCCGGCCTTTCTCTTCCTCCAGGCTCGGCCCCCTTCTCCTGTTTGTCTCCTTCCGCAGGTTGTCTTCTTCCCCGAGCAGCATGCGCCGGAGGCTGGACGCGCGCGACGCCGGAAAGGGAGGCGGACGGCGACGTACGGCACAGCAGATGAATGGGACGCCGGTTCGGCCGGCGGAGGCCGTTCGGCATGCTAGGATCGGCGGCCGAAACCCCCCGCCGACCGGCCTTCCCCTCGCCTATAAATAGGGCGTCGGGGAAGGCCAAAGGGGGCACGGCCGAGAGGGATCACCGGCGCGGCGCTCCGATCGCTTCCCGAGAGATATCAGGGGAGGTCCGAGAGCCGGCCAACCGGAGATCTAAGTCGAGGCCAGAGAGTGAGTGGATCAGATCTGGCCGGAGGAGGCTCAGATCTGGCCGGAGCAGAAGAAATCGAGGCCGTAGAAGGTCGAAGCCAGAGAGAGGAGGTTCCGGCGGACCAGATCTGCAGGGAGGAAGACCCGCCGACGCCGTTCAGTGGCTGACCATCACTCCCTACGCCGCTGCACCAGATCTCTGCCGAGCCGGCCCGCCGCCATCCCTACGACCAACCGAGGAGTCGATTGTCGTCTCGCCGACCAGCCTCGCGCCGTCGAACGCCCTAGCAACCCTGACGCTCGCTGCCCGCTTTTGTAGCTCTTGCAGCCCCGACAACCAGCAGCTGACAATCCCCCCGCCGTTCTGGGCCGTCGCCATGCCGCCGTGCCGTGCCGACGCTGCGGACAGGTAATGACGAGCTCCGCTCGTCTCCCTCGTCGTCGCTACCCCCCTCTCGAAACCCTGGCCACCGCCCCAACCTGTCGCGTCGTCGCCATCGCCCCCCTCCTCGATGGCCATGAGGGCCATTGCTCGTGGCCCAGAACAAAAGAGAACTGCGACCTCTGTGGGTCGCCACGAGGGTGACCGCGGGTCGAGTGGCATCAGCTATGCCTGAGATGCTAAAAAATTGTAGGAAAGCCTCGACTAGGTGGGACGGTGCTTGGATGACTTGATTTAGGCTCGTAACAACAAAACAAAACTGGATCTCGTTCAGGCATTTTACCAAACGGGTGGAGTGCACTATCAAAATGAGAGATTCTTGGCTAGAATGGGACCAGGACCCGCGTCAGGGACAGACAAACCAAGACGCGTACAATAGTATAACAAGAGACGGACGAAGGCCAAATCTCGCTTGAGTTGGATGACCACAAGCTCCGGCCCGGCATGCCCGAAAATAGGGCAAAAAGGAGGTTAGGGCTTACCGGTTTGGCTCAAGGACACCAGCTGGGACAAGTTGTTGGATGGTGGTCGAGCGCGGCTCAAGGTGCGCATGGTAACACTTCTTGGCTGGAGAATAGTTTCTTTTCATAAATAGTTCTTTTCTATTTCTACTCTAGGGAACAATTTTCGAGTAAAATAAGATATTTGGTAACTACACAAAATTTCTACTCTTGAAATAGAAAAAGAATAGAAATGCGTTTGGTATGAAACAATTTCTTTTTTGTAGTTATTTGTTTTTTATTCTTGCTCATGAATCACCGACTGCTGACCATTGGCTGTCATCGCCCGTAGCCGCCTGCCGCCGCCACTACACGACTGTCAGCCGTCGACTGTCACCGCCGACCGCCGGGGGTCAACGGCAGAGTCGACAGCCGGTAGCCAGCAATTGCCGGTGGGCGACGGTCGGTTGGAGGTGGCCGCGATAAGAGAGGGGAACAAAAGAAAAATAAAAAAGAAAATTGGCTTATTCTAAAAATTGTTTTCGAGAATAAGAAGCTACTTTTTTTTGTTTCTTGTTTCTACTCAAAATCTATTCCCAGGCTACTTTTCTATTTCGGGGAATAGAAAAATAAGTTGGTGTTACCAAACGTATTTCTATTCTTTTTTTGTTATGGGGAACAAAAGAACAGAAATCGGGAGGAACAGAAATGTTACCATATAGGCCCTTAGTTGCTGGTTAAGGCTCCCTCGTTCTCAACCTTCTCCACTCTCTCTCTGCTGCATCTCTTCGCCCCAAAAATCCTCCCCTCTTCTCTCTATTTGAACCTCCCTTTTTAACCCCAACTAACTAGGGCGCATGGCCTCTGCCACCGCTAGCTTGCCATGCCGGCCTGGCCCTAATTGCACATCCTCGCTTGACACCCCCTCTACATCCTATCCTATATCGACCTTCTCTATCCTTGCATCCTTCCTTTGGCGAGCGTGAGGGAAGAGAGGAAGAGGAAAACGAAGGAGGTCAGGCTAGGCCTAGCGAAAACAAAAGGAGGAAAAGAAAAAGAAAAGTGCTTTTTTTTTCTTTTTTAAAAATAATTTTAAATTTTTTTTATTTTTAAGAAAATAATTCTATTATTATTAATATAAATGCTCATAATGTCTATATGTCATGCAATTTAAAGAAAATTATTTTTGTTGGGGATTAAAATTAATCCATCATTTTTTATACAATTAATGAATAATTAAAATAGTCGTTAAAATTTAAATGCCAACATATATCACCGTCAATTTTCATTCATTCCCTCCTTGATCTTAAGATGGTAGTGTCATTGACCTGCAATGGCATTGTCTACTTGTCATTGCTAAAGAGTAAGGAAGGTTATTTCAGTTCATTCAGTTGATACATATTACTTATCTTTACGATAAATCCATTTGTATCGTTAGATCGCAACATTTGTCCACTAAATGCCACCAAATCTTAGCAGTTAGGATAGTATTTGGAAATTTGTGCAAGTATTTATATATAAATATAACACCATGGTAGTCAAGTGTGATCATCATCATCATGTTGTCATCCATCAATTCGATTGCACATAATGATTTATGTATAATTTTCAATGTTTTGATTGCATTTGGTCATTTGGATTTTAATTAGGATATAACAAGATAAGGTACGATTATAAATTCTCCAAATATTCTCTAAAAATTTGATCATATGATTAATGCAATTTAAGATGAGATTGAAAATCTTTGAAAATTCTCCATGGTATTCAGCTGCTTTGGCCACAGTTAGACAAGGTTGAATTGAGATAAAGTCGCCAAAAAAATTGTGCAATGTGAAAAGTTTGTCGTTTTTCCAACATTCATTTCTTTTTTTCTTTTTTTTCCTTTTTAACAGTTTCCAACAACCCATTTCAGCGGACGCTGTCAGGGCGTAAAAACAGTTTCCTCCAATGATGACGATGTACAAAATAAAGATGGCAATACAATTTTTAATTTTTTTTCCTTCTTTTTTCTTTCATTTTGCTTTTTACATTTTCTTATTTCCCTTTGCGGGTCCGCAACTTTGGTGATCGCTGACCATTGGTAAGGGCATCCTAACCCTCGTTGACCCTTGCTTGGCCCTTATAAGGTGAGGATGTCGTGGGCCTCACTTATGGCTAGCAAACCAACGGAGGAACATAGAAAAAAAATGAAAAGACAAAAAGAAAAGAAAAGGAAAGAGAAAAAAAAAAGTTTAAATGCACCGACCATATCACTTAGGATGCTTGGCCTCCATGTCAATGAGTGCCAATCGAAATTGGTTGGAAAGACTACATTAGTAAACTGTCAAAAGGTTTAAAATTAAATTGGTAAAATTAAAAAAATTATGATTAAATTATTATCCATACCATATATTTACGAGTTTTTTTAAATAATTTTCCTAAAAAAGCAATGGCTATATGTCCATGTCAATTATCATTCCTTCCTTCATCTTATGATAGTAATGTCATTGACTTGCAATGGCTTTGTCTACCTTTCATTGTGAAATAGTGAGGAACTAGTTCTGGGTCCATTCCATGGACACAAAAGCTATCTCTATAGTGAATCCATTTGTTATTTCAATTTTTAGATCGTGACATGTGTCCATTCAATTGTAGTCCTCTAAATACCACCAAACCTTAGCAGTGAGGATAGTATTTGTCGATTTGTGCAAATATTTATATGTAAAAATAACATTGGGATAGTCAAGTGTGTTCACCATCATCATATCATCATCCATCAAGTCGATTGCACATGATGGTTTATTTCTAACTTTCATTATCTTTGGGGATTCAGTGTTTCAATTCATTAAGGTAGGATGAGAAGTATTTTTCATATAGAACGTACAATCAAGAAGTATATCTTACTAGATTGATAGATTGATGTTGCAAATGGTTCTCTCCTCAAGTAGCATGAAATGTAATGCCACTCTTATGTAGAGCCTCCGACCATTAAAAAAAAAAAAAAAAATAGAGCCTCCTTTTTTCTAATTTGTTTGGCGAATATTCCAAATCCAATAATAAGGTCACGACAATGAAAACTTGCAGAACAAGTACGACAAATACAAAATCAATCATCTATCAACTTATCGATGCTCAGCTCCCCATAAAAATTATGGATGAAGTATTGAGCCTAGGCAAGCCCAAACAAATTATTTAGTGAATTAAATCTGAGTCACAAAATGGGTTCCAGCCCTTCTAAAATCTAAACATATTAATAATTACGGATTTGTACAGCGTCCTTGTTCAGAAAGATGCGCTGTCGCTGTTGACAAATCAACAGTGATGAGGTTTTATGTGAACTCGCTGTCATATAGTCAACATTCCCATTATACATGAGCAGAAGAGCGAACTTTGATGTTTGGAAGTTATAATCTGCAGAGAGCGATTGGGATTCTCCGAAGAAATGAAGTCAACCACAGCGTTCTTGATTACCACAACGATTTTGCTGCTCTCTTCTCCTGAAGCGAATGCTCAAACCACTAAATCTCCCCCCTAGCCTGGCGCTGGCCCGACAACTAACCACGTGAACTTCAAGCACCTGCTCATTGTAGTGGGCTTGCTCCGCACTATTCGATTCCACCCTCTATGATTATTATTATAGTCTTGCGAACAATATAAAAGTCGTGAAGGTAGCCCATACTTACATATTTTCAAATTTGCAAAAAATGAAAAGTAAACGTAAAAGTGGAAAATCGAAAATAAGACGATATATGAAATGAGAAGTAGACAATTAATTTTTTTTTTCTATTTTTAAGATATATATCATTGTCAATCAGTTTAATTTGGTTGACTAAAAAGACCTTAGAACTGTAGGCAATCGATTAGAGATTAGAAGAGAAAATAGGATTATTTGAGTAGAATTAAATGCAAAATCTTATTTTATACTATGAGTTATTCCAATACTTGAGACGATTAATTTCAATGAATGTGTGCAAAATAGTTTGTCCACATGCATTAAATAAAGGCTCTCTAGGGATTAGCCGCCAAGGCTAAAGTTACTTTCACTGAGACTAGATTTATTATTTAAGCGCCAAATTTTTGTTCTCAGATTAAGTGATAAAATAATCAATTGACGCTTTATGAGTTAATCAATGGTAAAATAGATGGAAGTATGAAGCCATGAGATGAGAGTCACACGAGTAATAGTAAATTACTTTATTGTTATTGAATCAATCTAACCAATTGGACATAGATTCCAAATTATTCGTCATATGATGAAAAAAATAATTCTTCCCCTCTGAATCAAATAATTTCTGAAAAGAAAAAGGAAAATTGGATGACTTGTTTATCTTGATCATCCTTGATTGAAAAAAGGTGCGATTTTTTTTTTTCAAAACATGCGGTTTTCTGGATATAAACGGTGATATATATGCAGATGAATCATTTCCTGTTGCTCTCGATGCATTAAAATTTCTATCCTAATATTCCCAAAATTATCTCTGCTCACGCTTGAACATTCGCGGATGCGAGTCATCAGTTATGATATTTATGTGCACTGTCTATTTGTCCCACTTGTGACTTCCTCTAGGTTCATTTTAATTTTAATTATTTCGGCTCGATTTCTACATCTGACTTCTTACGGAAGAGAATAAGTATGGGCTTAGATCGGGTGAAAATCGCCCACCGGCCACCACCAATAGTAATTGATGTGACAAGCCAATAAAAAAGAAAAGTTTCGAAATTTAAATTCAGCATATCTAATAAAGAATACATATTCTGCAAGCTGTTTAATTAATTGGTTAGTCACTTCAGTTATGTGATCGGTACACAACGTATTTTCTCGTGACTAGGATCCACAGGCTCGCGAAAGAACCGGTCTTTCGATGCATACCATCTAGCTTTTGATGAGGTCAAGTACCATTTCAGTGATACGTAAATTAAAACACAGAATAATATGTACATGATTACAAAACTTTAGTACGTGAAAATATCTGGCAAGATGGGTGATTGTAGGCATAATTACCAAAGCTGGCTGCAAAAGGATTAATTGAGAATCTCTATGCCTCTTTGCTTCTGTGGTTGGCAAAGAACAGGATCAGTCAGAGGGACTCTAAAAAAAATAAAGAAACTATTTACGAGGATTGTATTTAACAAGTTTAGCCCTTTATTGTGATATAAAATGGCTGCTTTGGTTCATCTTTCGTAGGATACTCGAGTTGACTGCTTTTGATATCGCCTATAGATTGTTGGAGAAGGAAGTTTTCATTTTGGAAGGTATGTATTTCTCAAAACGATAAATATTTTTTTCCCTTTTGTTTTGCTAATTGTCTAATATTTCCTTTGTTAATTTAATTGTCTTCCTTTGATGGTGGATCACACAATTTTTAATTATATCATTTTCTTATTTAAGATAATTTGTATTTTGAGCCCTTTTTTAAAGAAACGGCATCACTTCGTATTCTTATTTGAAATTTTGACTAAATTAAATTACAAAAAGATGATTCTATGCATAATTAATGAAGCTAGCTACAAAAGGACTAACTGAATCCTCTGGCACGCGACTCCTTTATGCCTCTTTGCTTCTGTGGTGGGCAAAGAATAGGATCAGCTAAAGCAACTCAAAGCAAAGAGGAAGCATATGTGAGAATATAATTAACACGAACTTTATCTCTATAATGCATAGTAAATTGGCAATGCTGACCCGCCGCTTTGCTTCATCTTTTGTTGAATAAATGAGTTGGGCGGGGAGTTGCGATTAGCAAATGCTCGACCGCTCTCGACATCTCCTTTAGATCGTTGGAGAAGCGAGTTCTTGTATTCAAAGGCATGTGTTTTTGAAAGTTATCAAGGTTTACCGCCCTTGTCTTTTTCTCCGCTAATTGTCTAATTTCCTTTGTTAACTCCAATTGTCTTCAATCTTGATGCTGGATCACAGGCTTTTCATTATATTCTCTCTTAGTTAGTTCACTCTTATTCAATGGTGTTAATGTATATCAACAGAGCAGCCTTTTTCCTACTGTATTAAAATTAGCAGTCTTTCTCAAGTTACCTCAAACTGTCCTTTCTTTGAACTCCTCCTAGCTTCTGCACCCCCACCGGTGGACAGCGCTAACTTTATTCTGCACGATCGCCCCATGAGCAGCGATACATCTATTCTCTGGCCGAAAAAGTCGATTCCTGGGGCCATCAAATTCCAGCCCCGTTCAAGCTGGACTAAATAAAGGACCTGCTAAACACGTGCGTCGATCTACTTAGTTTGCAAGATTCTAAGAGTCGTCGTGGGGAAAATGTGTGACGACTGATTAAGCAATGCAGCATTCTGTCAAGGACCTGATTTTGTTAGGAGGCTGAGAGTTGTACATGAGATGTAGCCTCTGTTCGTCTTTGTTCAACTCCAAAAACCCATTCTCTCTCATAGCTGTCTCTGCCATTACTGCCATGTCCCCAGCCCCGTCCCCGGGGCGCAATCCTTGTCAACCACGGTCTCCGAGCTCGATCCTGCAGCGCTCACCGCCACCATTTGCTAGACACCCTCTCTCTCAAAGAAACCTTTTAAGAAACTCTAATATATACTTTTTCTTTTTTCTTTTTTTTTTTAGTATCTTTTGGTGTAACCAGAGCTCAAGAATTACTTCATGAATGAGTAATTTGAGCACCTATAATCTTTTGCTCATTTCAAATAGAACGTCTCATCAATCTCTCTCCATATAATAGGTATGCCTGGCAAGCATAGAATGAACTCCCGCACTCACACACATCACTCTCACGTCACTCACTCATATACACCCATGGCACACTCTAGACAACCACCTTCAAAGACCCCACTCATACACAAGGCCCTTTACACTCTTTTTATAGACTCCTATGCCTACACGATGGGGACCGCTATTTTACTCTCTGCTCATGCCACGCTCTACACTCGCGCCACCCACTGCAACGCAACGTTTTTCCTCTCACCGCACACCCACGCACACCCTCTTAGTTGGACTTTACTCACACCTACACAAGGAGCAAGTTGCTCCTATTTATAGGATGGAAGGTCGGTGCATTCACCGACTTTGCTGGCTTTCTACAGTATTCTACAGATATCATCCTATTACAGCTTGGCAACTAGATTTCTTTGGAGAAGTCTAGAAGTGGCGCAGCTTTTCTTTACTGATGGATTTTTGCTAGAAAATTCTGGAGAAGGGAGAGAGAGTGGCGGTGCTCTCCTCAACATTTACGACGTCTTGTTAATATCTTGCAAGTCAATTCTCACCGCAAATAGTTTGTATTCAGGCATGTTTCCATGATCTTGCACAACAATTTGAAACTCGAAATTTTTTGTTCCAATTCCATATAAGATTTTGTAGGATCACTATTGATTATCAATTTTTTTTAATAAAATAATTAGATTACTATTTAACTGATGTGAAGGCTCCTTACACAATCCTTGTTTCCTCGCAACAACTGACGATACTTACATAGCTTAGGCTTGATGGAGCTATCTATAGAAGTAGGGGACGTTGGCATGAGCAACTCGATCGAGGAGGAGGTCAAGAAGGATGAGATGGATACTTTGAAGGAAGAAGAAATCTGGAGGAGTCGACGGGAGAGAATGAATAATGCATTGGCGGCTGTGAGAACCGCGGTGCAACAAGATCCGGCAGAAGTGCATGCACCTGTTCGAAGACTGGCGGATGTCGTCAACTGTACCGCTGCTGTCGAAGAGTTCATTTCCGTGGTCGAAAGGCTTGCCGAGAAACCGATCCGTCTGCTATTTACAATTTCCGGATCCATCGGGCACTTCACTGCTCCAGGTCGCAGCACACGCAGGCAAGGAAGACATCGTAAGGCTTCTGGCTGATTATGTCAATGACCACCTCATAGCCGCCCAAGATGATGGGGGAGATAACTCCCCCCCCCAACATGGCCGCCAGGGCTGGAGGATCTAAAGCCACTGCGATGTTGATTCACCGGGCAAGAAACCTCCTCAATGTTGAGGACAAGAACCTGATCCTGAGGATGAAAAACAGACATGGAAACACCGCTTTGCATGAGGCCGCAATTTGTCATCACGTCGGCATGGTCCGTCGTTTGTTGAGCGAAGATTCAGAACCTGTGTACTGGATGAACGTGGAAAAGAAATCTCCCCTGAACCTGGCTCTCTACACCAGTGACTCTTGACTCCGCTATACACAACGTTTTATTTTCCCTCCTGCTCGAACCGTGGAGGATACAAGGCTTGCCGCCTGTTCATGGAGCCATCCTGCGCAAGAACTATGGTATGCACCTAAATTTGCTTATCGGTAATATCTATTTATGGGCAACAACTTTTTCCATCCGTCATGACCGGTCTCATCCCAAGTCATTTTGCTAAAACTCATGTGTTGTTGATCTTCGATTAGAAAAACCACGAAGTGCAAATACTCATGATCGACAGTCATAAAAATCTGGAATCTAACAAGATAGAAGCAGAAAGATAGGTTTGAAATAATGCTTGTTGATGATAACGTTAGATTCCAATAAATCTTCTACAAGGTTTCAAAAAACTGTGTAGTGTTGTTATAGAGTGAAATTTAGTTTGGTGAACGATTTATCATATTCCAGTTTCGGATTTACCTGTCAAGTTAATCTCTAGATCATCCCGCTCCCAATAGAGTTAGAACATTGCATTTACAAACCTCAAATACATCCCAAACTCTTTAGGGTTTTTAGCATTTGACCCAAATCTGTCCCGTTTACTCAATAGATATTGGGAAAAATTTAAAGTAAATACCTAAAAGAAGATCGTTTTCTTGAAAGAGGGCTCGAGTTTGAACTTTATATCAAATAAGAGAAATGAAGTAAATAACTTAGTTTCAAATAAGGGTCTGCACGTGCAACTCGCATTCTTATTTTGGCAGCAAAAGCAGGGGGAACTTTGTCATAAGTTGTGATAAATTATACATATTTTCTATCTAGTTGATTCATATGAAGTAGTTGGACATACAAAACTTTTATGCAATTTACGTTATTTCACCTTACCGTAACGCAAGGATAACCTTAGAAGTATAAAGGTGAGAGAGATTTGCCACTTCTCATTATACAAAGTAATGTCACAAGTCGTGCATGTACTAGTATAATATGAAAGAGTAACGTTATGTGTTATTAAAAAAGCTTGCTAAATGATAATGACTAAGTATAGATTAAGTAAGCATAGTGCAATGAAAGTTAATAAGGAAAAAAGCCATAGAGAAGGAAAGTAATTCATGCTAGAGTTTGTTTTAGTATTTGGATCTTTTCGAAATTTATCTAAGGTCGTCATGTCATGTTCCATTGTGTTAGAGATGGAAAACTGCAACGCCTTTGAGATTCACAGCTGAAAGAGCCACAATTGTTTGAACCCGAAAATGGGTTAGATAAATTTCTGAAAGCATTTGACTGATTCAACCAAGATTATCACAACGTATTTCAGCATTGCAATCTAATCCAGCATCAGCAACTATCGATCCTAGTTGTGATTATGGTCCCCAAATTAGAGCTCCTGATTTTAGATTTAGCGGCCAAGATACTGAAAAAGAACATCAAGCTTTTTGCAATGACTAACTCCAGAAGTGGTAATGTAATCCATTTAGCTGCTTACACGAATCAGACTGAAGTATTTGAACTCTTGCTACCAGAAACTGAATACTTGGCCCGAGCACAGGATATGAATGGGGATCTTCCCATTTATATTGTGAGCAAGATGGGTTATGTTGAACTTGTTGTACTTTAGCTAGTACGTCCATGATGGGATGCGATTAGACCGCACCATTTGGACTTGATATGCTACGATGAAGGGGTGTGATGGGGTCATATAAAAGACCCCTGAAGACAATCGTTGGTGTGGTTGGACAAACGTACGTTCAGAACATTTTCTTCATTTTCTCTCCCCTTTCCATCAAGGCGTTCCATTTCATCTTTGCAAGAACAATAGGCATTTACGCTGTGGAAATCGGGTGCTTTCCTCGTGATTGCATCCAGACTAACGTAAGGAAGTGTTGTTCGTGATTTATTCGCAATTCAATGTTCATTCCGGAGCTATTTGTTGTTTGCGCATCGGAATCAGGTAAGTCATCTTCCGCCGACTTGAATTCCAACAGAACTGATCGAGAAGCTATATCCTATATCGGAGTTCCTAAACGGACGAGGACAAACTGTTCTTCATGCTGCAGCAAAATATGGACAAGCTTCGGCAGTGAAATATATACTCAGACATCCAGAACTGCAAATGCTGATAAGCGATAGATATTATGCTGGAAATACAGCTTTGCACTTGGCCGCGATTCATTCACAACCCGTGGCTTTGATTCCTCTTGTGCTGGATAAAAGAATCAACCTCTTCGTTCTTAAGCATGAATGCTTGACTGCTCTTGACATTGCTCAATATCGCATCAGAAGGGAGTACGTAACATAAATCGTCATTATTTTCGCCTTTAAATGAGTACTCCAGGGTTCATTCCCGCTATCGTTATGGTAACAGCTTGTTCTGTTTTTCTTCATTTGCTTCCTATCTCAGCAATTGACAGTCACAGTGTTGAAATCCACGTCACTTGGGAAAGGTTCAGCTGTCAACGCAGACTTATTCGTGCTAAGGCTGGAAGCTCGAGATGAAGCGCTTACACTATTCGATGCCCATGAAAAGAAGCCAAATATGGACCATGTGAAGGATGCGATCAATACCCGTCTGCTGGTGGCAACGCCCGTGGCCACCATGACTTTCACAGCTGGTTTCGCAGTTCCTGGAGGATTTAACGGCTCGGACATGGCCTCCAAAGATGACCAGGGCATGGCTACGATGCTGGACAAGAAAATGTTCCAGGCCTTGTGATTTGCAGCACCATCGCGATGTTCTGCTCAATGATCGCGGCAGTCAACCTCATCTGGGCACAGCAAAACAACGTCTACATGGCAATAGCTGCATACCAGCACACGATACTGTCGCTAAAAATTGCAATGCCGGTGATGTCCGCCGCTTTCTTAACTGGCATCACCTTGATGGTTGGCAACTCTCTTGGCTTGCTAACACCGTATTTTTATTTGGGACTCGTTTTCATCCTCATTATCTCAGGTGCCAAATCGTTAAGAGTACCCTCCAGTCCTTGGGAGCCATAGTCGTCCTATCCGTCGTCTGATATACTGGCTTGTTCCCGCTTACTTTTATCTATGGAAAGTTGAGACATACATTTTGGTTGACTTGGGAGACGACGGAACGACGAGCGGGACCTCTGCAAGTCTGCCTTCGGATGGTGCCGGTGAATCGAATGATCGATGAGTTGGCGGCAATGAACATGGGGGCTTTGCCGCACCCTCCCATCACTTATTTCATTTGATCATTCAATTTTATCTATGATTTTGCAGAAATTAATATGTATTTGCTTGGGCGTATTTGGCTACATTATTAGGCCGATTTCCTATTCTGTTAGGTCAGCGGTGACTGTTAAGATATTTGAATTAAACCCCGTCTTCCGCCAATGGTTTAAGTTTTTAGAACAGTTAGATAAAATCTTATAAAATTTCACGTGATATTAGAGCAGTAGATTGTAAATTCGAACTTTTTTAGGTCCCATTTGCTTTCTATTAAACCATGCCAAATTTTTGAGTTTTAAAAATAGTTGGACATAGTTTCACAATATGTCATAATGATACATGCGCGCACTCACTCATGTGTCCATGTGTAAAGAGAATAATTCTCATCACCTATTCTCTAAGTCAAGCGTTTGGCCAAGAAAACCAGAAGAATACTTAGAAACTTCCTCTTCACCCGTCGCAGAAATTGAATTCTAGACCAACTCGTTGCGCCCTTTCATTTCCCCCACTTCTCTCAAGCATAAAGGAATTTCCGCATAGCGAAACTTGAATGAACCTGGTGAGGGTTTGAAGACCAAGAATTCTGTGCATATACACGAACAGCAGACCGACTTCTTAATCTGGCTTGAAGGGATGTCAAAGGATTCTGCTTGCGGTAATTTCGTATCTGACAACAAATTAAGCAACATCTTAGAGTTAATTAATGGTGATGATGGTCTTAAAAGTAATAGTAGATTACTTAATCGCAATCCAATCGATCTAGTCAAACTTTTCCTTTTCCAGGTTCATATCTGAAAACTTTTGTGCTCCATTAGCATAGCTGCTTTGGCAGAGCATGACTAAGTGTCCGAATAAGTAAACCCCGATACCTCTTGTCTCTAACATGACCAATTTAGATCTTATATCAGAGAAAATAAAGAAAGTCTACTCTCTTCTAATGAAATTCAGTCAAATGATATTATCTATCAATTCGACATAGATTCCAAATATTTATCAAATCATCAATGAAGAAACTAAATTTGTTCCCTGAATAAAAACAGATTCTTCAACTTTAAAAACTTCAAATACTTCTTGATGTTAATCCCTCTCTCGGATTTCAAAATGGATACAATCTTCTTTCGAAATATAAGGTTTTTCATGACAGAGTGATGATATCTACACAATGGATTATTCTTACTAATCCTGAAGTATTCAAAATTTCCTTCTCAATGTTCCAAAAAGCACAAGCCATTTGAAAAAGTTCATAAGCTCAAAGGTGCCTGTCGCCTTCGTGTACGTGAGTCATGAGCTATGAAATTCGTATTATGCAAGCAATGTGATTAATTGGCTAGCGACATGGTTATGTGGTTGGCATGACATACTTTCTCATGATTGGGACCTACAAACTTGCAAAAACTGGTCTTTCAATACACGATATCAAGCTTTCGAGGTTGCTAAGTGGAATTCTGGTGATACGTAAAGTAAATTACAGACCGATTTGTCAATGATTACTGAACCTTGATATGTGGTAATAAGCGGTATGAAGGATGACCCTAGTAACAATTGAAAAGCCAATGGAATATGTAAAATCTTACCGGCGGCCATCAAAGTTGAACAGTATGATGGTGGTGGAGCAACTAATAAGTTACCAAATTCGCAGCTTCCTATTTACCAAATCTAGCTTTAGAAGGACTAACTGATTCTCTAGGCCTCTTTGCTTGTATGGTAGGCAACCGTGATCCTTTGGGGGACAGGTTAAAGCAAAAAAATAGGATCAGTTAAAGGGACTCAAAGCAAATAAAGAAACTATGTACGTGGATTTATTCTACAACAAGTTTAGCCCTTTGTGTAATATAAAATGGTTGCTTTGGTCTGTCTTTCATGGGATGTGCAAGTTGTCTGCCTTCAATATCACCTATAGATCTTGGAGAAGAACGTTTCGGTATAGGGAGGTATGTCCTTTTCAAAATGATTAATATATCCTTTCCTTTTTCTTTTGTTAATTGTCTAATTTTTACTTTGTTAATTCTAATTGTCTTCAATCTTGAAGCTCGATCACACACTTTTTAATTTATTATTTCTTAATTGGTTCACTCTTATTCAGTGATGTTATTAGTATATCAATAAAATATCCTTGTTTTCTACTGTATGAGGACTACCATTCTTTCTCAAGTTAGCTCAAGTGTCCTTTCTTGTCACTCCTTTTTGCCTCCACACCACACCACAAGTTTTTTTTGACCGTGCTAAATTTAGTATGCACTTTGCACGACATCGTGCAAAGTTTTGGTAAATACGCAAATTTAGTTTGCACTTTGCCTCCACACCTCACCACTGGAGGATGTATGTGCGGCGATACATATACATACATCCTCCGGCCGAAAAGTTGACTCCAAGGTCAATCAATCTCCGGCCCAACTGAACAGGACGAAAGGAAGGACCTGCTAAACACGCGCCTAGTGGTGGTGGCAACACCAGTTATACCACCAGCGTTGGCCGAGCGGCTCCTCTCTTTCATGAAGTGACTTTTTTGAGGGCGTACCTCTAATTTACGCTTTGACTTATTTTTTTTGAGGATTCTTTGTGCGAGCACTCATAGTCTTTAGCTTGTTTAAAGGGAAACACCTTTATCGATCTCTTTTTTAAGAGGAGGTACCTCGAGCCGAACCACCAAGCAAACCCGTGGCGTCTTATTAATTTCTTGCACTAAAATTATTATGACAAATAATAAGTAGTTATTTATGTGAAGCAATCTTGTGAAACAATTTTTAAACTAGAAAAATTTAACAGATTCACATAAAATTTGGTAGGACCATAATAATTTTTATAAAGTTTAAATGCGTTACTTCACATTTAAATTAATATATTGTCTCCTTACACAACCCTTGTAACCTTGCAATAACTACATTACTTGCAAAGCTTAGGCTCGATGGACGTAAAGGTATCTATAGGAGAGGAGCCACAAGATCCAGCAAAAGTGTATGCAGCTGCTAAAAATCTGGCCGATGTCATCAAAGGCGCCAATGTCGAAGATATCATTTCCGCGATCGAAACACTTGCCTGTCAAGCTGATTCGTCTGCCGTTTTCAATTTCCGGAGGCTGTCGAGGGGTTCGCTACTCCACATTGCAGCAGCCACCGGCAAGAGCAACATCCTGAGGCTCCTGCTTGATCGTGTCGATGCCTACCTCATAGCCGCCCAAGATGATTGGGGGAATACCCCTCTCCACATCGCCACTAAGGCCAAGGCATTTGGAGTCGTCGCTATGCTGATTCGCCATGCAAGAGACCTCCCCGACGTGGATGACAAGAACTGGATCCTGAGGATGAAGAACAATCATGGAAACACCGCTTTGCACGAGGCCGTGCTTACATGTGACGTTGACTTGGTGAGCCATCTGTTGAACGAAAATTCGGAGCTCGTGTACTTGGCGAACGCGGATCAGAAATCTCCCCTGTACCTGGCCATTGACACCTGCGACCCCAAGATATTTCAGGTTTTATTTTCGCCCCCGCTCAACCCATCAAGAATAGAAGGCTTGCCGCCCGTTCATGGTGCCGTTGCACGTAAACAATATGGTACGTACTTAAATCTACTTATGGGAAATATCTATAGATGTGTGGACTGAATTCATTTCAAATCCGTGCAACCACTCTTTGTGCTTGCCCAAATCTGTTATGGGTGTTCACATAAAATTTCACACCTTGCTTATTAAAGTAGTTAGGTACCCATGAAGAAGTTGCAACTGCCATATCATTCTCCTAATAAACAAATTATCTCCCATTACAACATAATAGATCAGCTCAAATACATTCCGGACTCTATAGGAATTCGAGTATTTTGCCCCAAATCTGTCCCATTTCACATTTTCCCCAATGGAATTTGGCAGAGGGCGGGCTTATGGGGAGCGTTCATTGAACCCACACTTCTTTATTTATCTTTAAAATAATCATAACTTGTTCAAGTATATACGTCAATTAAAAGTTTCATCATAATTATCCTATTTTTAATTTTTCATAAAGATATATCGTTTTAGTTTTTCTATAGTCATATAATTGTAATGATGAATCAATGTGATGTTAAATGAAAATTCATCAAGGTAATAAAATGATAGAAATGATTGGATGATAGTTTTTAATATATTGTAAAAATAATAATCTATTCTGAATCACAAAAATAAATAAATAATAAGTAATAATTAATTGTTGTGGGTTTATTCCCTCAAAAGTGTGTAATTCATAATATGCTGTTACTCTCACAATAGCCCAAAGACTATTATGTTTGCAAAGTCTATAAAATAATACATGTTTCAATTTAATCATGAATTTGTAGATTAAATGAATAATTGTAATATCTTTAGTTATGTCTCATGAAAATCTACTTTCTAATGCATTACTTGTAGTTGATATACGTTAGACCGTGCCCGCATAAATTCTGCCCTGTATCTTCTTGCCTAGTCCGGGAAAATTGGCTCGGTTTGGGCAAGGCACCTCGAGGCGATAAGTCCTGTGCACATTCGAATTATCAATTAATCCATAAATCAACGTATGCATACATACGTGCTTTCACCTAATAATAATCATTAGACATTTTTAGATTATTCAGATTGATATATAATATAGTTTCTTTAACTATGTTGATAACACATCCCAAGCAATGCAAGTTGAAACTAATCTTGCAGCCTCTTTTACTCTATGCACGTAATTTTGTGTCCTATCGCATTTTCATTTTGGACATGCATTAGAAATCACAAAAAAGAAAATACAGAAGGTCCTCATGTGTACTAAATCCCCACATAAAATCTCACGACTTCGAAGTAAATAAATCTTAAATGTTAATAGTGAATCATTAGGTGCATATTATTTCTATAGACTTATTGTATGTATCTGTACGCAAACAAGAACATTATATGTGTATTTGATTTTTGAGAATGAGATTTTCAAATTATCAAGATTGCGAAAGTACAAAGATTCATGAGCTAGGTAGACGTCGAAATTCAACATAGAATTATATTCCTGTTTAGGAAAAATTCATCCATCTTTGTATTTGTCCACATCAATGTGGTGCCTAAAAATTCATACAAAGCTTTTATGCCTTTTATATTATTTTATGATATTATTTTACCTTGATTTAATTTGAATGTGCAAACTTTCAAGTCCACGAAATGCAGAAGAGTTCAATTTATATGCGAAGATTATATATATAGTGTGTGTGTGTAATGGTGGCGCCACATCCTCTGACTTGGGTGGATTCCGCTCGACTCTAAAATAAATTTTACTTAGTTTTTGCTCAAAAGGTTTGGTAAATATGCAATTTCTTAATTGAGCTTAATAGGTGCGCCCACCTTTACGAAGAAGTAGACATTTGCTTTATACTTGCCAGAATTTGACGAACATAATAGGAAAAGACCATTCTCCTCTTCTTGATCTTGCCCTAGCTATTTAAATGTCGTTTCTGTTTTTCCCTTAACATTATATTTCTGGACTCTATAGATACTTCATAAGATGGAAATGTCATATGATTTGCCATGTCATTTAGTAAGATTTTTACAGTAAAATCTTAGTACATGTTGATGTCGCATTGCTTTGGAAGAAAATGGTCTGAAATTTGTCTAAAGTCATTCCAAAATACATAAATGGGATCCTTTTGAAATTTATATAAAGTCTCACATATTGTGTTCCATGATGCTAGAGAAGGAAACTCACAATACTTCGAAATTCATAGATTGAAAAGCCAATATTTTTTTTAACCAAAAATGGGTTAGATAAACCTTTCAAAGCCTTGATTTATTCAATCGAAATTATCACCACTAGTTTCACCATTGCAATCTAATTCCCCATCAATGACTATGAATCCTAATAGTGATTAAGGTTACGTTGAAGGTGTCCTTATCCCAAAATGGGTCAATATACATTGAAACCAACCAAGCCCCAGCCAGTGTCATATGTTTATGTGGATGGTGATCCCTAATTTGAAGAGCCTGATTCTAGGTTTACTGGGCGAGATACTAAAAAAGAACGTGAAGCTATTTGCAATGACAGACTCCAAAGGCGGTAATGTATTCCATCTAGCAGCTTTCTGGAATGTGCCCCAAGTATTTGAACTCTTACGACCAGAAACCGAATATTTGGCTCGAGAAAGAGACAACAATGGGGATCTTCCAATTCATATTGCGAGCAAGATGGGTCATGTTGAACTAATCGAAAAGCTACATCCGGTGTCACAGTGGGTAAATGGGAAAGGACAAACCGTTCTTCATGTGGCAGCAAAATACGGAAGAGAAGAAGTAGTGAGATCTATACTCAAACATCCGGATCTGAGGGAGATGATAAATGAAAGAGACCATGACGGAAATACACCTTCACACTTGGCAGTGAAGTATTTACAACCCGCCACTTTGGTTCATCTTGTGCTGGATAAAAGAATGAACCCCTCCCTCCTCAACCATGAACGCTTGGCTGTTGTCGACAGTGTTCCACATCACTCACCAAAAGGATTACAGCGGGTAAGTAACATGAACAGTCACTATTTATTTATCAACTTACTGGAAATTTCCCTAGACTAATACCTTAGTTAGGCACAGATCTCGTATTCAAGTCATTAGTCTCGTCGTCAATGGAATTGAGTGTCAATCGAATTTCTAGAATAGCCAAGACTCCTCTAGGATTAATATTGCAGAAGTCTCTAATTTAGCCTTAATAGGAAGTACTTAAATTTTGCCCATGAAAATGTCCGGGGTTAGAAGCAACTGAATATCTCTGACAAATGCTGATATAATTTGCTACATGTCTCGATTAATTGAGCCTATAAATAAGATCAGGGGTTGTCAATGTTGCAATCTCCTTTTTGTAAAAAGGCCAGGGGTCAAGGCGGCAAATTTGACCCCTCTAAACATGGCATAATCTCGTTACATTATCGGTAAGTCAACCCATGACAAAGGTGAACCATATACGTTTCATTCGTGCCTCTTTTCTCATTTGCAATGAACTTGTTACTATAGTGTTAATTCTTCAAAATGAGCAGATACTGCATCTTTAAAAATAACAGTTTCCCTTTAAATGAGAATTCCAGAGTCCGTTTCTGTTACCAATTCGCTAACAATTTGTTGTTTCTTTCCCTTCTCATATATTTTCTGATCTCAGCGCTTGGTACGCTCCCTGTTGAAGTTCGTGTCAGCTGAGAGACCAGATCGATTCATAGTTAAGCCAGAAGCTCGAGACATAGTGTACAGGGGCAGAATTTTGAAAGGTCCTGCCAATTTGGAAGAGGCTATCAATACCTTGTTGGTGGTGGCGACGCTTGTGACCACTGTGACTTTCGCAGCTGGTTTCGCAGTTCCTGGAGGATTGAACAGCTCAGACATGGCATCCAAAGATGACAGGGGCGTGGCTACGATGCTGGACAATAGAAAGTTCCAGGAATTCGTGATTTGCAACACCTTCGCGATGTTCTGCTCAATGACCTCGGTCGTTGTCTTGATGTTAGCATACCTGGCCAACTTAAAATTATTTTACTTCAAGCTTGCACTAGGACTACTAGGAATGTCACTCCCGGCAATGTCCTACGCTTTCTTAATTGGTGTCAACTTGACCGTTGGCAAACTCCCTTGGCTTGCCACCACGATATCAATTATCGGATCTTTTTTCATCTTCATCATCATCATCACAGGTTCTTTATCTTGGTGGGTGGTTCATGAAATATTTATCTTTGACATAGTTATCCCCTACCTTCCTCCTTTCCGCCCTATGCTACTCAGGTGTTTCCGCCCTTACCTTCATCTTTTACGAGTTGCGACGACGCTCGATTCGGATGACTCAGAAGAAGACAAAACGGGGGAGCAAGACCCCTGCTAGTCCGCCTCTGGGTGGTGGCGGTAAAGATTGATTTGCAGAAACAAATATATATTTGCCTTGGTGGATTTGGTTTATTCTATATTTGCTTTCCTATTGCATTACATTAATGATGACCGTTGAAGTATTCAAGTTCAACCATCTCTTCCTTCAATAGCTCATATTATTAGAATAGTTGGATATAATTCCATATATATTAAAGCATAAGATTCTTAATTCAAACCTTTTCATACCTCCTGCCTTGTATATTTTCATATGTTAGACTTGCAGCAAAGTCTGACCTACTCGACCTACTCGCAAAGAGGAGTATTAAAGTATTTGAACTAAATTATGCTTTTGGCTAAATAGTTTAAGCTGTTAAAATAACTACATTGTAATTTAACGAAACATTATAATGATACGTGTGTCATTTGACATGCTGTCTTAGTTGAATGGATGAGTGGGTCATTTCATCCATTTTACCGCTTGGAAATCAAATCTTTAATTTTGAACATGTAGAAGCTCGCCTCTTATGAAATCGCTTTCCTAGACTGCCTGCCTTCGCCCTTGTATAGTATACTGCATTTTCCCCAGCGTCCCAGTTGAGCCCAACCACCATGCCTCTGCTTTCATTTTTTGTTTTCTGAGATGGCAGCCGTTTGCCGTTTTGACGACTCATCCATGGCCGTTGGGATATCGACCTCACCATCGAGACTCGCGGTGATGGACCGGCTGTGCCGTCAGACCTATCGGCATAACTCTCGATTTGGAAGCTTGACGTTCTCCATGGCAGCACTAGTGTTTTCTTCCTTTTTTCGGTTTTTTTTTTTTTTTTTTTCGAAAAAATCAATTTCCTTTTCTCCTAAACAAATATCAGTTTTTGAAAAAAGTGTCAAAAAAATCCTAAATCTTTTGCCTTTGTGCCAATTTAGTCATAAACTTTTTTTTTGTGCCGATGTAGTCCTAAACCTTTTTAAGTTGTGCCAATTCAATCCTTTCCAGCCAATTTTAGCCGGATTTTGCTGACTGGACGTCAGCCGGCTAACGTGGCCTGATCGGCGCTGACGTGGACAACTTTTAATAATATTTTAATATTTTTGAATCTTTTGAATTTTTGAATTTTCTTTTTCTTTTTTTTTACTTTTTCTTTTTTTTTCTTCCTCTAGCCAATCGCTAGACCTCGGCGACCGGCCAAAGGCGATGGCCGGCGAGGTCAAGGTCGACCTCGCCGGCCACCTCGCCAATGGCCGCGAGGGCGAGCCTTGCCCATGGCCAGCGAGGGTCGACCTCGCTAGATCCGGCGAGGGCGAGCCTCGCCCGCCTGATGCGAGGCCGCCCTCGAGGCCTGGGCGGCAAGGCTTGCCCTCGCTGAATCTGGTAAGGGTTGAGTTTTGCCCATGGTCGGCGAGGGCGAGCCCTGCCAGCTCGGCGTGAGGAGGTAGCCTCCAGCTGGCCTCACGTCGAGCCACCAGAAGCCTCCGACCAGATGACAAGCTCCACGTGCCGTCGAAGATCTCTCTCTCTCTCTCTAGTGTGACCGTCAAGATTCCCTCTGCTTCGTGATCCTCTCGTTCTCCACGTCCCTCCCATCTTCACCGGAGACAGCCTCCTCGCTCCAAGTTGGCGGGGCTCGCCCTTGCCACCCAGGCCTCAAGGGTGAGCCTCGCCGCCTAGCGCGAGGCCACCCTCACGGCCACTGGCGAGGTGGCCGGCAAGGTCGACCTTGACCTCAACCTTGCCAGCCGTCGCCTCTCGGCGGAGTCGCCGAGGTCCGGCGATCGGCTCGAAGAAGAAAAAAAAAAGAAAAATTAAAAATAAAAGAAAAATTAAAAAATATTAAAATATTATTAAAAGTTATCCACGTCGGTGTCGATTAGGCCACGTCGGCCGGCCAATGTCAAATCAGCAAAATCTAGTCAAAATTGACAAGAAAGGACTAAATTGGCACAACATAAAAAGGTTTAGAACTAAATCGGCACCAAAAAAAGGTTTAGGACCAAATTGGCACAAAAACAAAAAGTTTAGGACTTTTTTTTTGGCACTTTTCCGTTTTTATGGAATTATCTTTTGTTTTTCCACTTATCTTCTAAAGCTTCAAATTGTACTTTGGTTCTTTTATATTTCGAAATCAACCCACTGATGTATTTATTTTATTTTATATTTTTCTTTGATTTTTTTGAGAATATTACTTAATGAAATCCCAATCTAAATGGTTTATTCTATCGTTCTTAATTTTTTTATTATATAAAATCAAACTTAGGGTTAGTAATTTGAATTTCATAATTTTATTGTCCAATGATACAATTATTACCAATAATATCTATCTTATTTTATATGTATTTTATTATCGTTGTCTTTGAAGAAGATGTCATGCTTACATTTTATTTGCCAAACCCCAACTAATAATGGTATTCACGTATATATGAAGTCATAAATTCAAAATATTGTTTTGTGAGTAGGCTCTTACTTTGGCAGAAATGATTTTTCTCGATTGAATTAGTTTTTCTTATTAAATTATTTTATTTTATTTTCTTGATCAAATCATTGATAAACAATTAATTACTTTACAAAATCAGTTCATTTTATATTTTTATCGACTCGTAAAAGTTTCTTTTTTTTCATGTGAGCATATCTTTCTATCTAATCTTATTCACAACCATTCATCTTTCATTGTAATCAAATCATTATATACATAAATTATCGTGCTTTGTTATCGTCCAATAAAATATGGAAAATAAACACTCACTAGTCACTACAACTGAAAGTATTTAGATGCTGATATCAAGTGAATTAAAATAGTTGCATTTTCTTTATTGCAATGGACATACTTGAAATTTTAGAATGCATTATTAGTTCATCATATAATTGAAATGCATGTGAGAGGATACATTCTATTATCTCAGCTTTTTAATTATATATATGCTAAACCTTAATTAGCGCACGGTCTTCAGCAAATATCGCAAGCTCTTGCTTTAATTAGATTGTTTTAGAGGCCTTCCTTTCTCTGCCATGCACCCTTCGTTGATGTGCGACACAATGCTCGGATTTTTCATTTTACTAATTGAGCCATCGCGGTCGACTAGAATATGTAAGTTTGACATTCGTGCTCACCAATCTTGGGTTGTCAAGGAGTATTTTATTTGTCACCTTTTTGATACACTCATGAAAACCAATAACCAAATACATATTAGAGCAAGAGATATGATTTGATTCCAATTATTCTAATTGTGAGGGGAAATATGCAAAAAAAGTCATAAACCTTTTGTCTTTGTGCCGATTTAGTCCTAAACCTTTTTAGGTTGTGCCAATTCAGTCATTTCCGGCCAATTTTGGCCGGATTTTGCTGACTAGATGCCAGCCGGCTGATGTGGCCTGATCGGCGCTAACGTGGACAACTTTTAATAATATTTTAATATTTTTGAATTATTTTTATTTTTATTTTTATTTTTATTATTTTTATATTTATATTTTTCTTCTCCTCTTCTTCCTCTAGCCAATCATTGGACCTCGGTGACCAACCAGAGACGACGGTCGGCGAGGTCGAGGTCGACCTCGTCAGCCACCTCACCTGTGGCTGCTAGGGCGGCAAGGGCGAGCCTCGCCAGCTCGCCGGATATGGTGGCGAGTCGGCGAAGCGGCGAGCAGCAGTGGACGGCATCGGGCGACAGCGTTGCGGCAGTGGTCTCACATGGCCAGGGTTTCCTCGGCTTGGTCAGGAGAGGACTCTCTCTCTCTCTCTCTCTCTCTCTCTCTCTAGTCCCGCCCAGATCAAATGCCCTCAGATCTCGAACCGAATCCTTGAAGAACAATCTAGGATGTGCATAGCAAACAAAGGGAGGTTGGGGACGGAGCTTGTGCGACAGACGATCGCGAGCTTCGGCTTGGTCTGACCAACGCAAGGCACAAAAAAGGACCGAGGCCTATCGGAGCTTCGGCGCTTGAAACTAGGCGCGGCCGTAGGCCGACGGCCGCGGCTCAAGTGCGGTGGCCAGCGATCTACCCCTCCAACTCTCTCCCCCTGCTCGAACCCCCTCACTCGCCAGCCATGGGCGAGGCTCAACCCTCGCCAGATCCAACGAGGGCAAGCCTCGCCACCTAGGCCTCGAGGGCAGCCTCACGCTGGGCTAGCGAGGCTTGCCCTCGTCGGCCATGGGCGAGGCTTGACCCTCGTCGGATCCGGCGAGGGCGAGCCTCGCCGCCTCGCGTGAGGCCGCCCTCATGGCCACTGGCGAGGTGGCCAGTGAGGTTGACCTCGACCTCGCTGGCTGTCACCTCTGGTCAGTCGCCGAGGTCAGGCAACCGGCTGGAGGAAGAAGAGGAGAAGAAAAAAAGAAAAAAATAATAAAAAAATAAAAAAATAAAAATAAAATAAATTCAAAAATATTAAAATATTATTAAAAGTTATCCACGTCAGCACCGATCAGGCCATGTCAGTGGGTTGGCGTCCAATTAGCAAAATTCGGCCAAAATTGGCCAGAAATGACTGAATTGGCACAATCTAAAAAGGTTTGTAACTAAATGGACACCTACAAAAGGTTTAGGACTAAATCGGTATAAAGACAAAAGGTTTAGGATTTTTTTGGCACTTTTCCCTAATTGTGAGTTAATTGATCCGATTAATTAGTAAGCTCAGATATTTGGAATATAGAATAGGAAACGTTATTTCATATATTCTTTCCTATTGTATATCCTTCTTGTGTTATAAATAGGCTTGTAATAGATGTACAAAATTTGAGATATACACAAAACAATTTTCTCCAATATTTTTTATGTTCTATTCAGAAAAATGGCATCAAAGCACGGTCATCATTGAGCCTGTCTCGGCCGGCGACCACTAGCCATCTGTTTGCTTCTTCTTTGGACCCATCGTCCTTCATTAGTTTGCTTTGATTGATTTTTCTGGGCACTATCTTTTTTTTTTTTTTTACATTGGTTATCATGTCTGAACAAAGCTCCCAGACTGAGGAATCCTCCAGCTACACATTGGCTCATGAGTGGACCGACAATCCGTTCTTCCTCCATGCCTCGGATGGCCCTGGTTCTAATTTAGTCAGCATGGTTTTGACGGGTGATAATTATGACAACTGGTCACAAGCCATGACCATTGCTCTATCCGCAAAGAACAAAATAGGTTTTGTCGTGGGAGATATTCCAAAACCTGAATCAACCAATGCCACATATGCCCCATGGGTTCGCGTCAACAACATGATATTATCATGGGTCCTGAATTCCATCCACCATGATCTTGTCCCAACCATGTTGACCACGGAATACATATTTATGTTAGCAGTAAGTGTAGTAAATAAAGTTTTATGTCATTTTCTACTATGTAAGCAGTGTTAGTAACATTCTTTTAGGCTGTTACTTGGGCTTTTAGGTTCCAGAACCTCATGAAGGAGTTGATCGTTTTAACTTTATGGATAGATCCATACGGTTGTATTGAGATAACAAATTTGTAGTATTATTTATTTACTACAGAGGTCTCAATGGGTCTAAATATATGGTGGTCAAATTTTTTGATCAAAAGCAAACAGTACAAAAATGTGACGTTTTAATATAATATATTTTCACAGATGATGTGATTGCAGATTCACTAACTAAAGGCCTACACCCGTGTGTATTTGAGTAACATATCATTAACATGGGCCTAAGAGCATCATGAGATGCTGTTGTTTAGTGGGAGCTATTTTGGCTTTACTCTAATAAAGGTTTCATCTGTATTCGTTACACTTTGTAACATTTTGATATGTATCAACTTTTGCATTCAATAAAATATTTTTGAATGTATTGTTATTATGTTGAATACATATTGATAAAGTCTCAAGGGATTGTATAAACCTTGAGTGAAGGCTAGGGGCATCCGGGCATCCGGTTATTAGCCTTGTGCATATGTCTTGTGATACATAAAAAAAGGTTAACCATAAGGACAAGACATATGTGGGTTCATTAGAACCATAAAGCATTCTCTTGTGGCACAAGTTTTTGTGACACCTAAGGTAAGAGAATGGTGGTGACAAATGGGATCTCTCATGAGAGATGGTATCCATTTGACACACTACCATATTGAATCCATATCAATAAAGTTGAGAACATTCGTGACCATGGAAAGCTCTGTGTGTATACATGCAGTTACCGCCATGATTCGGTGTTTAAGATTTTATGGGATAGGATTGATTATTAAGAAACCTTCTATCTCACCTTAGACCAACCTTGTTTTACGGTAACCGTAAAAACAGTAAATTACAATATCAATTAATTTAGTCCACATCAGGAAAACTCTTACACTTGCCACTCTCGGCTCCATCCCATAGCACACCGAGACCGCTTCTATTCACCTTGTAAAACGCAGCCCTGCATCACGTGCCCGTGAACGTTGTGCCCATTGCGGTATACCAGGCCATTCCCGTGATGTTTGCTTTCACATCCATGGATTTCTCGCTAATTATAAGGGACAGCGTCAGGACCAGCCTCCCACCAAGCCCTCGGATAGCAAGCTTGCCACCAATCCTAAGAACTCCTCTTCCACATCTCCACCGCCATTTACTAGTGAGCAATATAAACAAATCATGCGATTATTCCAAGAGGTGAACATTTCCAAGGCAAATCTCACAGGTACTATTCTCAACTTGATTTCTAATTCATTAAATTCTTGCACTTAAGAAGTTGACATTGGAGTTACGAATCACATTACACATAACCTTCCTAAAATCTCTAATGAAAATCTCTAACATCGAGCCGAAACCAAGCTAAATCTCTAACGAAAATCGAATCAGATGCTTAAATACACTGATCATCCTTCCTTGTCATGGATAATGCCAACATCTCTCTATTTTTCAGATTGGTTCTTTTCAGACGAATCTAGACATCTAAATAAGTTTTTATTAGATACAACCGCTAATGATTCCACAAACGCATTTAAGAAGTCTCTTGAACTTCGCCATTTCCTCAAATCATCATGACCACAAAATGCACCTCCCAAACGAGCACACAAGAGGATGTTCCTCGACAATCCGATCCAGTTCTAAAACTTCCGTAGCTCCAATGCCGATGGAAACAAAATGATGCAGCCAAGCTTGCTCGGCAAACCGATTCGCCTCATCGCAAGCCGAAGAAAATTAGAGACATCGACCAATTACTTGATTCGAGCAAAGGATAAACGAACTCAGACAAGCACAAACAGAAGCTAAACTGCTCGAGGAGGTGGAAGATGCAGCAAGTACGGACTCCGGCGATCCAATCGGAAATGGCGACTGACAGAGACTTCGTGGAGGGTCGCTCAATCTTCTCTTGGAGTCGCACGAAGAAGAAGAAGAATAAGAAGAACTGACGAGCGGTGAGCTTTAGGGGGGGAAAAAGGGGAATGCGAAGGATTTTGTGAACTGGAACGATAGAGGTCATCCTAATGTACTAACTCCTGCGCAATGCGCACTCGTGACGTATGCAATAATTTACAAATTTGACATTTTTCGTTTCGTTACCGCCAAATTGTTTTTTTCTTTTTTTAAAAGAAAAATTATCTGCTTTATGACGCTAATTGATATTTATGCAATTTGTTTTTATTATAATGTGTTTGAGAGTTTTTATTTGATTAGTGTGAATGATGGGACGATTGGTACATTCGGAGTGAATTGATATAAAATGTAAATATGGTATATGGAAGTTTTTTATTTTATTATGGAAGTACAGGGGTATGAAAAGTAAAGTACATTCTTTCACAAATTTAACTTCTATATGTGCAAATAATGCTTCTATGGTCTTTTGAGAAAAAAAAAATTACAACAGTTTGGTAAAAACAAAAAAAAGTCTTTCGCATGTGGTGACATCTTAAATTTTTAAGCAGTAGTTATGTAAATATCATCACCGATTGTCCCTATACTGTTCCTTGAAATTCAAAATTGTTGATTTAAATAATAGTCTTTCAGCTTTAACTCAATATGTAATGTGATTCTTAAATTTTAATTTATTCAATGTGGTCCCCAAAATTTAGCTATATGCGCAATATAATCCATGAGTTCTTAATTTGTTCAACATGGTCCATGGACTTTTCTGGATCATTTGTGTTATTTTCCTATGAGAAATTAATAAACCAAAATGGGGTTGGTGTTTTTATGCTTAGTAAAGAAGTTAATGCAATAAATTCTAGCAAAAAAGCCATTGTATGTCATGGTACATGGAGAAATTTATTTTGAAAATGAAAAATTTACAAATTTCAATGAGTGATATGTATCGCTCGTGACAATTCGACATAATATTATGCAATTTGTCAACATTTTGAAAATGACATTCGCCCGTGGCGCAATTACATCATTCACCGTGCAATCCCAATCATTGTCAAGTCCATACCCCTGTATGCCTCCTCGTCCTAATTTGACTGGATGAGTTAAGAGTTCGTTGAGGGGGACCATGAGGCAAGGAAATTGCAGTGCCCAAATGAAGCTCTATGTTCCAATGGCTCGTGCTCGAAACCAGCGCCCCAATTGAGGAAAGACGGGTCGCCCATCGATGATCTTTGGCGGTGGCGATGACGGTAGTGGCGATGACGGTAGTAGCAATGACATGGGGGCTAGACAGCCATAAGTGCTTTGCTAGAGTCTTGAATATCTCGGAATCAATCAGCTTCCAATATGTGAGGAGCATGTGAAGAATCGATACACAACCTTATTAGATTCATCGTATAGTTTAAATTCATTAAAAACTTGACTAAGAAAATGTGGCTTGATAGACTTAACACAACATTTCTCAAAAGTTTGGGACTGAACAAATTAATATGTGTTGTGACACACTTGATTTAACTTTATGGTCGATTTTTGCGATAACCGTTGATCAAATCAAATTAATCAATTCTTTTGAATGAAAAAAAAAAGGGCCTTTTTTAAATAAAAAAAAAAACTATCAAAGTTAACGCTTTTAAATTTATTTTTTCCGCCCCCTTCGATATCCTCCATTTTCATTTCAAGGACATTGAAAAATAAGAGATCCTCTTTTGTAATAAAATTAAAGAAAATATTGTTAAGGATCGTGCGTTTTGCTAAATTCCCCAGTAAGCCCGACAATGGCAGCGGGAGGCGAGAGGCGAGAGGCGAGAATGGCGGCGGTCGCGGTCCACCAGTTCGCTCCGTGCATCACCTGCCACGCCTGGAGTCCCGACCGCTCCAGTAATCCTGCTCTTCCCTCGATTTTGCATTTCGTTTCGGATTGTTTAATTGTTTTGGAAATGCGCTGTGAAATTAGATGAGTTCTTTGTTGCTTTTCTCTGTGATTGCAACTCGATATCTGCGAAAGAATGCCTCGGTGAGTTGATATGCTGCTTGAGGGAGAGTGTTTTGATTTTTTGTGTACTTTTGGTACCTCGGCGCTTACATAGTCGATTGAACTCAACGAAAGCCTTTGCCTATGGTAATGATCGATGAAACGGAGGGCAATGTATGACGAAGTGCGCATTTTAGAGGGTGCAAATCTCTATATCTCTTTCCCCCGATTGCTGCAAATGTTCGCCTGGTGTGTTTCCTGGTGGTCCTGTCTTTCCTATCATTCAGTGTCTATCATGGTATTGTAGTCCTTGTATTCATCAACTGTTACGGGCCAAGAAGGGATTCCAAATTCAGGTTTTTGAAGGCAGTTCTAACAAGTAACAAAGTAATAAATTGCAGTGTGAGAAGTTAAGTATAAGCTAAGCATTCTAACGACTATGGATAGATGAAATGCATTTTGAATGGCAGGTCTAACTTCTAACAGCTCATGAGGATCTCCACCTTAGATAGATAAATAGTGGGCCATGAAATGTCCCACTTGACCAGGTAAGACGCATATTGAACTCTGAATGGGTGACCAAAGGCAATGGTGTTTGTGCCAGGTGGTGAAGTATGAGGTAATAAATTTTGAAGAAAAATAGGTACAGCGGAAGGATGATGTTTAATTTGATTTTTCATCCTGGGATCCACCACAGCTTCCCGTTCTTAATCTGCTTAGAGCAGATGAAATATGAACAGCAGCTTTTCATGATTCTACTAAGATGTGTAATCACTTTGTAGTTAGTAAAAGTTATCATTACTTTTTAATGCTAATTATTGCCCTTTTTATGGTTATTGTTACTTTGTTGTCAATTAGGTGTTTAATGCATGTTAGTAATATTTAACGCGATTGCCTTGCATATACTAATACTTGCTTGTTCTTTAAAGACTTAAACTGTTCTGGCTAAATCTAAATAAAGTTAACCTGGCAAGTATATGCCTTGATTGTTGTTGTCAATGGTTGACAGGCTTCTTGATTGTAGACAAATCTCGCATTAGTTTTTCTCCTTGTCAATACCTTGACTTAGTGTATTCTCAATATCCTACTCTATTCTTTCTAGTTGATGATCTTTTCGAATTAGAATGTTTTTCAACCAATCTTTATGGATTTTTTTACATAGAATCCTACGTATTTTATCTGTCTTCTGCACCTTGCACCTTTTCAGTTTGAGATCAAGCCCATACCTTTCACGGTCTCATTTTAAACGAGGAATTTGTTTCATGTCAACGGATGTGGTTCATTGCCTCATCATGTCATCAAACATGCAAAACTAGGCCTTGAGATTCTTCTGATTTTGGATTTTCTGTTTGTCTTCTTCTACTGTAATTTCTTTGAACTGTAAAATCTCTTTATATTCTCCTGCCTCTAGAGTCTCTGCATATCAGTAGACTGTATTAATGATAACTATAACATCTGCTTTCTTGTAGTGGTTGTATTCTGTCCGAACAATAGTGAAGTTCACATTTACAAACTTTCAGAAGACAAGTGGGAGCAAGCGCATATTCTCCAAAATGTCATTATTTCAGTACTTCATCCTTAAAGAGTAATTGACTTTGAATTAAAATGACTGAAACACAGGGATGGCGATATACTAAACATTATTTATGTGAGCACAGAAATAAAAGCTATAAACTATATTTATTGAAAGATAAGCAAAACCGCATTTATGTTGAGCTCTCTGATTTCTTGTCTTCAGCATGATAATTCTCCTGCCATGTTTGTTTTTCTCCAAAACTAAAGAAATAGGACCAGAAGACACTCTATTTTAGTTTTCCCACTTTTCTATTGCTTGTCTCTTCATTGTTCTTTTCTCTCTCCAGATTATGGTATTGATGACTTCTTTCTCCACAATGTCAACTGTCATTTCTAAACAGTGATTCGATGACCACGTATGACCTGCAAGCTGGAGTTCTAACTTAAGCTCTACAATGTCTTCTTTCCCCTTGGATGTCAAGGAAATGAACTGGTGAATGATGATGCACCTTTGAAATTTGATGTTGCTTGTTTTATCTTGCTAACAAAGCTTATCTCATCGACTAACAGATTTCCAGCATTTAATGAAAGATTCTAGCATGCACCTCACTGATGTTTCATTGCCTTAAACATGTAATAAGTACATGATGGTTCATTTTGGTCGTATCTTTTGGTCTTATCTATGCTTGAGAATTTAATTTTGCATTCTACATAACAAGATTAAATGACTAAAGTCTATGTTATGCTAATTAATAGTTTAAATGAATAATTTTGTTCTTGGTGCTCACAATGGGGAATGTATCGTCACAACATGACCAAATTGATTCTGGAATAGACTGGAGTGCTGGGTCAAACAGAATAGTGACAGTGTCCCATGATCGAAATTCGTGAGTACCTAATGCAGTCTTTGTTCTTATGTAAAATTACCTAATTGGAACCACCTTCTGTTCTACCTCCTTTCTGCATATTTTTCAGTATCTAATGCAATTTTTTTTTCTTATGTAGATATGTATGGAATCATGAAGGATCAGAGTGGGTACCTACCTTAGTTATCCTTAGGCTAAACTGAGCTGTGCTTTGCGTTCAATGGAGCCCAAAAGGTATGCAGCATCATTGAGTTTGAAGACAGGATGATGTTGAATGTTGCCTGTCAAAGACTTCTTAGAGTATTTACATTGTATTGAAGGAGAATAAAATTCTGTTGAAATTGCTAGGAGAATTTGGTTTAGTCAGTTGTTCTTAAAATGGCACTTGAGCTGTTAGACTCCAGGGAGCCATTTACAAATGTGAAGTACCAATAACTTTCTGCATGAATTATAATTCCTCTAATAGGTTTATTCATCTTTCATAATTAGTTAAAAAATTGCACATAGTTTTATCTTACTTGTTTGGACCTTGCAGTTTAGCTGTTTGTGGTTCTTTTTTTCTCTATAAGTAAAGAGAAATTCACAATGAGGCTTCAAGGGTGCTGACCTATATATAAAAAGAGCTGAAAGCAAAAAGAATGCTCATTTACCAAACTAGTGAGTTAGTTACGATCTCTGATTGTACTTCAAATTTGAGGTCTCCCTATATTTCCAACTCTGTAATGATCCTTCTAATCCTCTCTCCCCTCTTCCTTTACTCCTCCTTCACATGTTACAGATATTTTCACTGTTGACTGCTAATTTATTCTGCTTGATTTCCTCTTGTCAAATGGACTGAGTATGATGAGCTAATAAATACTCTCATCGTTTTCTTCTTTTCCCTGCAGAAAACAAATTTGCTGTTGAAAGTGGAGCTAAGACAACGTGCATATGCTACTATGAGCAAGAAAACAACTGGCATTAGCTTCTATTTCTGGGTTTTTCCTCTTCATTGTTTCTTTAATTTATTTTTCACAATCTTATGTTGGGTTGGACATGTATTCTTCTGATGTGCTTTTTAGTAAGTCATCACTGACTGATCAAGGATTTATGGGTGATATGTTTTCCAAATTTGGGGGACAAGTTAGTTGTGTTCACCGCATTTGAACTCAATTCTTTTATGGTGAAAGCTTTTAAATTCGGGTATGAGCATTGGCCAAGCATTGTCTGCTTGAAGTTGACCTAGGTCGTTTCTGAGTATGCGATACTTGTGGATGAGCCTTATGTAGTTGTGGAAGCACATATAAATGGCAAAACGCAGAAGTTCACGATACAGGACTTTGAAGAGGAACAAATAGTATTCTGGCAGGGTTGATGCTATTGTACTGCTCATTTCTTCAGCAGAGTTTGGAGTGCAAACTCCAATGGAGACTTCGAAGCAGTGCTGTTGCTACATATATGAATCAAATATCCCTCCTGCAGTTACTCCAAGAATTTAGCATTATGGAAATGAAGACCTGGAATAGAAATTAACTAGTTACTGACATGCTCTATAACTTCATAAAGAAATGAGATGGTTACATATCAAAAAGACAGGAGATTAGTCCACTTAGTTTCTGATTTTGGTAATTAGTCGACTTAGTTTCTGATTTTGGTAGCTCTTCAGGAGCAGTTATTAATATATGTTCTGTTGTAGGTGGGTCAGTAAACTCATCAGGAAAAGACACAAATCATTGGTAACAAGTGTTGCTTGGCATCCTAACAATGTGAGTGTGTCCTCTTTCTCACATTTTTGTGGTGTTGCAACACTTGCAACAAAGCTTTGTATCTGTTGACTGGCTGCACCTGTGAATGCCTTTGTTATTTTCGATCATGCTTTCTGCGTACAATTTCTTTGGGTTACTAATAGTCACTCCGTTTGTTTGAGTGAGAGTTCATGAATTTTTTAGGGCAAAATATGATCTTATTCTCTATATATCTGCATATGAAAGCTGTTAAGAATGGTAATCAGTTTAAGCAGGAAATAGTGAAAAAAGCACAGTGCAGTGCTGGAGAAATAGACGTGAAGACAATAAAATTGAAATGGTTCACTAGTTAGACTTGTTATTCCCTGATAAGGATTTTGTACAACATGATATAAGTCTGAGAATAGACTTCGTGATTTGGAATGGGAAAAAGAGTCGATGAGTTTTCAGTCAGTCATTGATTTAGGCATTTTCTTTAGTTAATTCATGTAGCCAAAGGCTATTTTTGAGATAGGATTTGAGATTCAAAGCAGGAGAAGGGGATAAAGATGTACACGCTGACTCTTCTCCTTTCCCTTTTAATATGTAGGGCTGGCAGTCCTTGAAGTTGATAACTTTATGCATTTGGTGGTTTCATCTGCTGATGAATGATTATGACAATGTTAAAAGATTTATTTAGTCTATATTACATTTTGGTCAGTCCTAAATGAGAGGAGATGGCTTCAATGCGGATTCATGCTTGCGAGATCAAAGCTTCAATCAAAATTATCACGACTAGTTTCAGTATTGCAATATTATCTAAAATCCGCAATTATCAATCCTAGTAGTGATTAAGGTTACATCGAAGATGTCCTTATATTGAGACCAACCAAGCCCCAACCACCCTAAAATGTTTGTGCGGATGTGGTCCCTAATACGGAGCTTTTGACCCCAGATTTAGTCACAAGGATACTCAAGAAAAACGTGAAGCTATTTGCAATGACCGACTCCGGAGACGGTAATGTGTTCCATCTAGTAGCTTCTTTGAATGTTGCCCCAGTATTCAAACTCTCAGGACTAGAAACTGAGTATTTGGCCCGAGAACAAGACATGAATGGGGATCTTCCCATTCATATTGCGAGCAAGAGGGGTTGTGTTGATCTAATCGAGAAGCTACTTCCGATATCAGCTCCGTATAACAGGCGAGGACAAGCCATTCTTCATTTGGCAGCAAAATATGGAAGAACTCAAGTAGTGAGATATGTACTTAGACATCCAAAACTGTGGATCATGATGCATGATAAAGATGATGCTGGAAATACACCTTCACACTTGGCAGCGAAGTATTCACAACTTGCCGCTTTGATTCCTTTTGTGCTGGCTAAAAGAATTAATCCCACCCGTGTCGACCACGAAAGCTTGATTGCTCTTACCATTGCTCGAAATCTCTCCATAAGGGAGCCTACATTACGGAAGGTGGATAACATGAATAGTCACTATTTTATTTATCGACGTGCTGGAAATTTCCATGGACTAATACCTTGATTAAGCACAGATCTCGTATACAACCAGTTGATAGCATTGTTGAAGCATTGATCAATTTTCTAGGATGGCCGAGACTCCAGTAGGGTTAACGTTCCACAAATGTCTACTATAGTCTTAATAGGAGCTAGTTAAAGCTTGTGGCCATGAATATGTCCACGGGTGGAAACAAGTTAAACATCTTCAAGAAATGCATAGATAAATAGTTATATATCTTGATTAATTGAGCATATAAATACGGTCATGTATAGAAGCGGGGAGTTGTGTTGCATTCTTTTTTTCTTTTTTTTTTTCCCCAAAAAGCCAAGGGTCAATGGTAGGGGTGAGCATCAGTCCAGGGTCAACCGTGGACAGACCCTAGACCGGCCCAACCCTGCCGGTCTTGGTTTGGTTCCCGAGGAGATTGGGTTGGTCCTTAATCCTAGAATTCCTGAACCAGCACTGTGCGGGTTAATCCTCGATCTTGAAAGTTCCGGGTCAGTTCAACCCGAACCAATCCTAACTATATATATAATAGTATTTGTAATTTTTTTTATATAGAGAAAACTTTAAAATAAACGACTTCAACAATATTAAACAGCTATTTAGTGATGAATTCAAGTAATTTTACATTATTATTTAATAACTTAGGTTTTTAATGTTTTTTACGACGTCAATAGTCATAATTTACAAAGAAGGAAAATGTTTTTGTGAGGAGTCCTCACGGCATCCAAAAAGGCATCTTATGGCATCATTCTCTAGTATTCGTTCTCTTCCGCCTTATTTGTCCTCTTAATTTCAATTTGCTAAAATCGAAAAAAACAACTTCTCTGCTTGCCACTCGACACTCACCTCGCTCGCTTTGGGTCACTCATGCCGCTTGTCACTTGATGCACGCTTGGCTTGTTGCTCCCCGCTCTTTCTTAGTTGACCTTCCTCATCATCGAATTCATTGGGTCGGTACGATTCTCGATTGTCGTTTCAAGGAGTTCAAAAATTACAGAACTTTCAATTTTTGAAATTGGATTCAATTTCGTAGTTAATTTTGATCTGGTGTGATTTTAGCGTGACCTAAACTACCAGGTAGCTTTTAGGAATTTTTGGTGCAATTGACCTGTGGTTGATTATTTTCAAACTACATTGTACATCTTTGACACATTGGCGACTCTCGGTTGTCGTGAAAATCTTGAGATTTCAAATACGGGCACAGAGTACGAAAATGACAGAAAAATCTATATAATGCCGTTCGACAGAAATTTTGCAATTAGGTGGAATTACCCACACACTAATTACATACCTCTATTGAATTAACCTATCTCCAGTTTCTAATCGATTTTGACGGTGTTGTAATGACCCTTGTAGACTAGCACAAGTGAGAAGTCGATTCCGAGTCGAATTCTCAAGGTTATTGCATTAAAATCCCTTAACGACTTCACCTAATAGGTTAATTATCTCGTGAGGGGTCCTCTTAGAGAATAAGGCCATAAGCGTGTCGATGAAAAGCTCATTTCATCTCATCGAAATCAAGCTCGAAAATCAGGATGTCACATATGTCTTCTTTATCATCTTAGTATTCAATTTGCCAAAATCAAAAGAACTCGTTGCTCGACACTCGCCTCCCTTGCTTCCGGTCGCTTGCACCACTCACCACTCGACACTTGCCCCACTCGCCACTTGCCACTTCCCTCTCTTCGTTAACCTCGCTTGTCATCGAACCCATTGAGTCAGTCTGGTCCTCGGTTGCATTTTCAGGAAGTTCAAAAAATGAAACAAAAAAATATATCGGTCGGTCCTAAGTTGACTCTGGAATCGAACCAAATCCATTGGATCAGTTCGATCCCTGGTCCTAGGCTTAATAGGATCGGTTATTGATCTCAAAAATTGAGGACCAATATTGTGCAGATTAGTTATAGGATTAAGGGGTGGACTAGCCCAACTCGAACCATGCTCACCCTTAATTTTGACTTGAAGCTTGGCTTATAGGTGAATTGATTTCCTTGTTATTTGACATGGTATCAAAAGGAGGGTTTTGAATTCTTACTCGGGGTTATCATTTGTTATGCAAAATCAAGATCACAACAACAAAGCATAAACAAGACTGGAGCAATTCAAGGATCGCGAAAGCTAGGCCAAGAAAAGTTGCTCTGATACCATGAAAGAAAGCAAGAAGCCAAAGACAAGGAGAAGGAAAAGAGAGAAAATGTGGGGAATTTTTTTTTTTTTTTTGTATTTTTGTATTGCTAACAGACTCAATGTACATGCTCCATATTATAGTACAAAATGTATATAAGAAAAAGACAAAAATATAATCAACAAATCAGATCCAATATTAAATTGATCTCGATTGATTCAATATATCAATCTCAATCTAAATAATATCCGGAAGATTCACGCGTATCTTCCAACAAAGATTAGCAAAAGAAAAATAAAAACAATGATTATTTGAGTAAAAGTAAATGATAAATCTCATTTTATACCAGGATATGTTTCAATACTTGAGCCGATTAATTTCATCCAATGTAAGCAAATCTGTTCGCCCATGTGCATTAAATGAAGGCTCTCTCCAGTTTAGCAACCAAGGCCAAAGCTACTATCATTGAGGTGTATTTTTGAAGCATGAAATTTGTGTTCTTAGATTAAATCACAAATTAATCAACTAATGCTTTATGAGTTAATTAATTGTAGAGTAGATGGAAGTGGGAAGCCATGAGATGAGAGTCATAAAAGTTATAGTAGATTAGTTTATCGCAATTTAATCATTCAAACCAATTTGACATAGATTCCAAATTATTCATCGAACCATATGATGAAAAAGCTAACTTTCCCCCTTAAATCAAACAATTTCTTAAAAGGAAAAAATTCGATAACTTCATGATCTCGATTGTTCTTAATTTGAAAATAGGTACATGTGTTTTCCAAAGCATGACGATTTTCTGGATTATTCCGGTTGCTGTTGTGGTTATTATGTTTCTATCCTAATAAAGCTAAAATATTCACGTTCATCGTCTTTTGTCCCATTTGTGATTTCCCCTACTCTTATTTAAGTTTTTAATTATTTTGGCTCGATTTATGCATTTTGCTTCTTATCGAAGAGAAGAAAGAAGGGGCTTCAATCGGGTGGAGGCAATTAGGTTGGGCCACCTCCGTACTCGTGCAAGAGCCCACCGGAGCTTGTTCAAGCAGTGACTACTCGCCAGATTAGATGATGCCACGTGGCTAGCCTCCCGCCGACCACATGGAAGTGGGACGTTGTGCATGATGCGTAATTTATTATACGGACTTTCATGCACTTTTTAATTATTTAATTTTGACGATGTAATCTAGATCTTTTTATAAAATTCCAATACAATTGTTTCGATTCATTTTAGTTGGAAAAGTTTTACGTGGCAATCCTGTCATCGTTGGCGGGCCTCCATGACATGGCCGGTGGCCCAACGTCTAGTGTGGACAAATTTACTCGACGTCATTCTGAGTAAATTTTCTGTATTTTCTTTTTTTTTTTCATTTTTCTTTGCGATGAATCATCACCTTCTTCCTATCTTCACGGTTCATCATCTGCTTGATTTTTTGCTTCGATAATTCATCACCCTTCTCTATTTGCCGTTCAGGTCAGCGGCTCCCAATTCACAGCAAGCTAAGGATCTTAAGCTCCGCCGCGTGGTCAAGCTCGAGTTCGAGATCTGGAGGGCTTGACTTATGTTGCGGCAACGAAATCTGGAGGGCTTGAGCTCCGTCGCGACATTGAGCTGGAGCCCCAAGTCTGGTGGCTTTGACCGTCAATTCGGACAGTGTTGCGTCTTAGCTATTCGCGTTCTCTCTGTAACGAGACTTGTAGAGTTCTGCAACAAAGTGAATATTCGATTCCACCGCCATGAAGATGTGTTCACATCATTCTATGAAACCTGCAGTCCGGGATGAACTTGATGGGTGTTCTAAGACCACAACTTTTGTGCATATAAACGACTGACGAATCGACTTCTTAATCTGGCTTCGGAGGGATAGTGAAAGGATCCTGCTTGCAGTCCAATGAAACACTAAATCGAATGGCCTGAACATGGTTTTCATATGTGTTGCTATTTTGTGATGATAGGGGTTGTATTATGTGTTCCATCGAATTAACATTGGCAATTGTCACTAAATTTCTATGCATATAAATGAGTTTGGTGTTTGGTTCATGTTGATGTTTAATCTAGGGAGTGGCGGACGCTGAAATCTAGTCAGGACGGAACTAAAAAGGAGTTGCAATACGTAACTCTAGGAGAGGGGAAATTGTAGAAAAGTGACTAGATATGTAGTTCTCCTCCTCCGACCTCTGTTTTTACTTCAATGTTGGTTGGTATTGACTTGTCAAATGGAACTCTAATGTTATCCTTGATAGTTTTGCCTAATGTAGGTCTCGAGTAAACATGGTTCCTAATGAGGTGTTTACGGTCTCAACCCAAAAATGCCTAGGGATTTTCTATCTCTTGCAGGGTCCTACTTTTTCTCTCAACAACACCATTTTGTTACAATGTGTAAGGAGATTGTGCTCAATGTACTCATCACAAAATGATTTAAAGTCACGATTGCTTCTAATGCATGAAATGCCAAGTCCATTCTCATTTTGGAATTTCTTAGCAAGCTTAGCAAATGCATGCAAAGCGTTATTCTTATGAGGTAGGTAAAAAAAACACCCGAGCAAATCTAGAATGACTTACTATATAACAAGTTCATACATTTTTCTTACACATGCAGTCTCAAAATGGAAATATAAACCTGCTTATAGATTAGATCTTTTGCTAAAGATTATGTTAAAGATATTTAGGAAATCTACTTGATTATGAATATTTCTTAGGATTATGTGATATCTCTTTTGATTGTATATATCTTGATTGATATATGATATCTTTGATAGTCTCTCATAAAACATATAAGTAGGCTATAATACTCTTTATTATGACATATCGAATCATATAGAAATTCATCAAATCTATCTTCCGCATTATTATTCTCAACTTGTTATCAGAGTCTCCTTTCCTAAGTCAACTTGGTGCACTCAATGCACCTCACACACCTAGAAATTTCTTTCTGCTTTATGCCCAATGCACCCCTAATAAAACAAATCAATCCCGCCTTCGACAATGTTCACCAAAATGCCCCAATTCTCATCTGAGTAGGCACCAGGGTGGTTGTGTTATGATGTTTGTAATGCATCGTCAAGTCGAGCTTTTCTTTTTTATAGAAGCATTTTTCGATGCCAGAAAGATGTGTCTTCACACAATAACTTTTTGCTTATCAAAGCTTGGCTTATTCCACTTGCTGTAACCATGCCATTTGTATGGGCCACGTTTAAGTTACCATCTTGATAGTAAAGTTAGCCACATAGGCTGCATCCAGTAACTATTTTCCCAGCTAGTTGTATAGGTCGCTTGATTCTACGACTCTAGTTGTATAGACTATGTCACTTAGTTGCTGTTTCGCAAGCTAGCCACATCAGTGCCTTACTGTTTTCCCTTAGATTCTCACCGCTTACCACTCTTAGACTAGCTAGATTTGGAAATTTCGCCATCAACAGCTACCGGATGTGGCCTCATTCGCTACGTCTCAGCAATAGGACATTGTTTGGACTTGCATTCAAACTCAAGTTGACATCTTCAATATACCTTGAGATATTTAGGAAGTCTACTTGATTATGAATATTTCTTAGGATTATGCAATATCTCCTTTAATTGTACATATCTTGACTAATATATGTTACATTTGATAATCTCTCATAAAGCCTATAAATAGGTTGATGTACTCTTCATTATGAGATATCGAATTATATATAGAAATTCCTCAAATTTGTCTTCTGCATTATTATTCTCAACTGTTTAAAAGAAATTACACATGTCATTCTCTAAAACCTACTTGTATAATTAACTTTCTACACTGCTACTGTACTGAATAAAATTCTTCTGTTGGCTTTTGATACACTAATTGATCTATCAGTATAAACGTGCTATTCTATTTACTGTTTTACTCCGATAGGGGCGTCACACTATCTTGTTAATGAATTAACATTGTAATTCGTACACATAATAACTGAAATATGAGTAATCTATAAATCATTTCATTGATTCATATTGTGCTGTGGCTGGTCTTCTCTTTACATAATTGAAAAGAAAAAATAATCATATGAAAAGGTCTCTGTTCTTGAAGTTTGACCTAGTTCAAGAGCCCGAAATGGAAGCTACCCCTTTTTAAATGGTAAAAGTCATTATTTAGGCTTAAACTTTTTTATAAGAAATCCAAAGTTTTGGCAGCTGAGTACTTAAGCCTTTTGTCAGACAGTGTGACTATTAAATTGTGCTCGTCGTTGGCTGAAAAAGAACGAATAAAGAAAGAATTACTGATTACTTAACGTGTTAATCATGCAAAAAATGTAGTGATTTTATTTATTTTCAAATCCTTATTTCAAGGATGTCACGTCCTTATATCTGAAGAAGGGCCATTAACTTAACTGAGATTATTCCCAATCGACTATATTATTCTGAGGAATTTGGTTCCTTTGAATAGTCGATACACAAAACTTTAATTGATTGGAGTTTGAATTGCTGAAATTGTGATAACAATTAAGTCAAAATGTAGAATATTGTGAGCTACTAATTATAATAACAAGAACAGCATGAAGATGCAATGTGAGATAGTTGTACATTCATATATTATATATACTTTCAGTATGTTTAACTTGAAGTTGACTTTTTCGAAACACAAATCTGTGCGTTTCTTGGGGGAAGACGAAACCTAGATTTTAAAAAAGGCGAATTTGGATTGTCGCCAGATTTGTCTAAGTTGGATTTATTTGATCGCTCAAATTTTGGAGAAAAAGACGAAAATTGTTTCTTTTATGTGAGAGATTATGGGCAGTTGGGAATCGTAGTGTGTCCGGATCAACAGGGAATAAATAACAATGGATAGCTTAATGTAAAAACATATAGTTAGTTGGATCATCAAAAGATGATATTAGGGACTTTTTGTAGAAGTCTGATAAATTATAGTTGTGGATATATATATATAGAGGATTTAACTCCAAATAACCTCTCAAACTTTGTAGGATCACTGTCATATTGTTTCCAATAGTACTCATCTTCACACTTAAATTAAGATTTGACCTAAAGTTAAAGCATGAAAATCTATAATCATAAGGTAACTAAGGGATATGGAAATATTCTTCTTATTTATGGTTCAAAGAGCCACCCCTATTCAATCGTTCATGAGACGCGGGTGGCTGTGGTGCATCAGGCGGGCGCCCAATGTTGAGGACAATAACTGGATCCTGAGGATGAAAATGAAACTTGTAATGGAAAGCAAGGGTAGGAAAAGCGACTCAAGATCGTGTCAACTAATTAAAGATGAAAGTGAATATTATTGTAATTGTGGGCTTAAAGACCACACTTCAACTATGGATACCCACTTCGAAGCTTCAACCTTTCATATCGACTTTCTGATTTTCCGATTTCCCTCAAGCCATTCGATTTTCTCATTGCTAGTTGGTGATTTCTTTTGAAAGGTTATATTCTTCTTTTATGTTGTGGCTATCTTCTTACGTCATATTGTGTTGCAATTGACTTTTTTTTCTTTTATGTGGCAAGAAGAACTAGGGCTTTCATCACAACAAAACATGCAAATAGCAATTGATAAGTTTCTGCGTATTAGTTTCCAAGATTAGAGCAGTTCGTGCGGAGCTAATGTGACCCATTTGTCGCTTTTAGCCGCAACAGTCCCTCTAGCACCGAACTATAATTTTTATTCTTTAAGTTTTCGTCTTTTCCAGCACCTTCACTATGTCTATAGTGTGAAAAAAGGACGAGAGAGAGAATGGGTGATCAGTTCTTAGGAGGGCCATTTCCGAACCTAGAATTGGGAGCTGGCCCTGTCACTCCCGATTCCCAAATTTTGGAATCGGGAATCAGGTTGGCCGGTTCCCGAACTGCCGATTATGGTTCCCATCCAATCTTGTTCCTGGGTTACCCGTGAACCGATAGAAGCATGTAGATCTGACTCAATATTGGGTTTTAAATTTTGTCTTTATAAATATTCATTTAACTGTGTTTTTAACTCTTATCTTTGTAATAGTAAAATTAGCTTGAAAATGACACTAGAAGTGCCATAACTTTTATACAACACTCTCTTTAATGTCAAAAATTTTAAAGTGATCACTTAAATGTCATTCCAAAAAAAAAAAAAAATTACTTCAATATTTTTGCCGATTTGAATTCCTGAAAATTTAGACAATGTATAGACAATGTAATCTTTTAATATAAATAGTTTGACATGGCTCACTGGCAAAGTGAACTCAACATTATTTGACCTAAACGACATCCTCTAACTCATGTTCGCCCCAAATTAACAAGTTGGGAACAAGTTGAGTCTCTTCTTCTAACCCTAAACTCCTGTCCAAGGATTTGGAGTAAAAATATGAAACTTACATTGTAGAGAAAGAGCAGGAAAAGCAACTCAAGGTTGTGTTAATCAATTGAAGATGAAGGTGAATATATATTATTCTAATTTTGGGCTTAAAAGTCAAATATAAACAACACGTCAACTGCCGATATCCACTTCGAAGCTTCAACATTTTGTACCAACTTTCAGATTTTTCCGCTTTTTTCCTCATGCCATTCGATTTTCGCCTTACTAGTTGGTGAATTCTTTTGAAAAGTTATGTTCTCTTCAATTTTGTGGGTATCTTCTTAGTTGGTGATGCTTAATTGTCAGATTGTGTTGCAATTGACTCTTTTATGTGGGAAGAAAGAGAAATGAGGTTTTCATGACAACAAAACCTGCAAATTTCTGTGTATTAGTTTTCAGGATTAGAGTAATTCGTGTGGAGCTAATGCGACCCATTTTGTGCTTTTAGCTGTGATAGCCCCTCTAGCACTGAGCCATAATTTTATCCCTTTAAGCTCTCGCCTTGAAGGGTGATCGGTTCCCAAGTGGACCGGTTCCTAATTTAGAATCAGGAACTAACCCTTTAATTCTCGGATCCAAAATTTAAGAATTGGGAATCGAATTAGCCTATTCCAACCCGATTTCTGAGTTACCTATGAACTGATAGAAGCATACATATCTACTCAGTATTGATTTTTTTTTTTTTAAATTTTGGTCTATATAAATATTCATTTACCTGTGTTTTTAGCTTATATCTCTATAGTAGAATAATTAGTGTAAAAAGGATAAGAGAAGTGCCATAATTTTCATAAAACACGTTCTTTAATGTCAATAGTTTTCGAGCAATTACTTATATGTGAAAAAAATTACTTCAATACCATTGCTAATTTGAATTGTTGAAAATTCAGATGAGGTAATTTTATTTTTTTTAATATAAATAGTTTGACGTGGTTCACTGGTAAAGTGAACTCAATATTATTTGACCTAAATGACGTCGTCTAACTCATGTTTACCACAAATTGAAAAATTGGGAACGCACTGAGTTTCTTCTTCTTACCCTAAACTCGTATCCAAGGAATTAGGAGCAAAATTACCATATGAAACTTGCAATGGAGAACAAGAGTAGGAAAAATGACTCAAGATCATGTCAATCAATTGATGATGAAGGTGAATATTATTGCAATTGTGGGCATAAAAGTCAAAGCATAGAGAACACTTCAATTGTGGATACCCAAAGCTTTATCCTTTCACTATGAAAAGTCATATTCTTTTTTTCAAATTTTTGGGCATCTTCTTTGTCCGTGATGCTCAATCGTCAGATTGTGTTGCAATTGATTCTTTTATGCGGGAAGAAGAGAACTAGGGTTTTCATGACAATAAAACCTGCAAATAGCAATACATAAGTTTCTACATATTAGTTTCCAGGATTAGACCCGTTCATGTGGAGCTAATGCGAACCATTTTATGCTTTTAGCCACGATAGTCCCTCTAGCACCGAACCATAATTTTTAGAATAAGGTTCCCACGTGGACCGGTTCCTGATTTAGAATCAGGAACTGACCCTTTAATTCTCAGATTCAAAATTTTAGAATTGGGAATCGAATTAGCCTATTCCAACCCGATTTATGAGTTACCTATGAACTACAGATCTACTTAGTATGGATTTTTTTTTTTTTTAATTTTGGTCTATATAAATATTCATTTACCTGTGTTTTTAGCTTATATCTCTATAGTAGAATAATTAGTGTAAAAAGGACAAGAGAAGTACCATAATTTTCATACAACACGTTCTTTAATGTCAAAAGTTTTCGAGCAATCACTTATATGTGAAAAAAATTACTTCAATACCATTGCTGATTTGAATTGTTGAAAATTCAAATGAGGTAATTTTTTAATATAAATAGTTTGACGTGGTTCACTGGTAAAGTGAAATCAATATTATTTGACCTAAATGACGTCGTCTAACTCATGTTTACCTCAAATTGACAAATTGGGAACGCACTGAGTCTCTTCTTCTTACCCTAAACTCGTATCCAAGGAATTAGGAGCAAAATTACCATATGAAACTTGCAATGGAGAACAAGAGTAGGAAAAATGACTCAAGATCATGTCAATCAATTGATGATGTGGAGCTAATGCGAACCATTTTGCTTTTAGCCACAATAGTCCCTCTTGCACCGAACCATAATTTTTTTTCCCTCTAAACTCTCGCCTTTTCCTACACCTACATTATGCCTGCAGTGTGAAAAAAAGGAAGAGAGAGAGATCTTTATTTATAAGTGGCGTTGTTTTGTCAAGAAGAGCCAAACCATTGCCACGTTGAGCTGCCTTTTTTTTTTTTCATATCATAAAAAAGCTACGTGAGAATAAAATTTTTATTAAAAAAGTCACTTGGGATGAATTGCCGGAATTTATCGCCGGAGGCAACTGATTATTTTGCTCTATCGATGCGGCACTCAAGTGATCGCTCGAAAATTTTTGGCACAAAGTGAGTGTTATACAAAAATTATGATACTTCTAGTGACATTTTCATTATAAATTAAAACTTATTTAGAGTTGTATTGAGTTGATTTTCGTGTTTTTTTCCTAATTTACAAATTTAATTAACAAAGTAAGAAACACAACAGCTTGAAAGGTTTATCTATCTAAACAGGAATGAGATTTAGATTATAAGTGCATATTTCTATAAATAAATTTTTATCTTTCTAGTTGTCCTTATGAAAGCACTTATATTCAAAATAGTAGGAATATCAACCCGATACAACTGTAGATGAGATGACTACTTTTACTATTACAAAAATTATGACCTAATTTACACATAAATAGAATTATTATAACAAAGATTGACTTGATTTTGCTATGAAAAATTGAGGAGTTATATAGTAAACAAATTCAAAGTTTAGGAACTACATTAGATATTTAGAAATAGTTCAAGTACCACATTAAATGAATTAAATTTTCAATAATGACATTGAACATAGGGCCAAAATATGGGAACTATAAGTGTCAGTTTCCTAAACTGAACTACAGAATAATTCGTCCATAGCTACTAAACTTTAGTATGTGATAGTACTAGAAATGAAGGATGATACTTTACATAATTACCAAAGCTTGCTGCATAAGGCCTATATAGATATCTGGGACGTGATTCCATTTTGCTTATTTGCATTAAAGCTACGCAAAGAATAGGATCAGTTGAAACGACTCAACTCTAAAAGGAGCCATGTGCGAGAATTTATTCACCACTAAGTTAAGCCCTTTAACGTGTTATAAAATGGCAACCGCGAGGGACGCCCAACTCGCGGCTTCGGTTCATCTTTCGTTGTATAAACAAGTTGGGTAGGGAGTTGTGATTAACGAACGCTCGACCGCTGTCGACATTGCCTTTAGATCGTTGAAGAAGCAAGTTTTCGTATTGAAAGGTAATGTAATTTTTTATTTATTTAATGATGGATATTTTCTTTCCTCTTTCATTTGCTATTGGCTAATATTTCCTTTGTTAATGTCAATCGTCTTCAATCTTGATGCTGGATCACACGCTTTTCATTATATTCTTTCTTAATTGGTTCACTCTTATTCGATGATATTACTAGCATATCAATATAATAGGTTTTGTTACCTACTGCATTAGGACTACCGCTCTTTCTCTAGGCAGCCCAAAGTGCCCTTTCTTTTAATTTGCACTTTGCACGACATCGCCTGCGAGCAGCATATATCCATTGCACTTTTTGAGGGCGAACCTCTAATTTACTCTATGATTCTTTTTTCTTTTTTCTTTTTTGAGGATTTTTTGTTTGAGCACTCGTAGTCTTTTGCTTGTCTCTTTTTGAAGAGTAGGTACCTTGGGCCAAACCACCATGCAAATCTATGGCGTCTTATTAATTTCGAGAAAATTATTCAAAAAATCTTAAACCTATTACATTTTTGCCAATTAAGTTTTAAACATTTTAACTTTGTCAATTCAGTCATAAACCTTTTCATTTCTTACCAATTGAATCCATCCAGCCAATTTAGGCATGAAAATGCTGACGTGGACACCGGCACAAGACCGTCAAGACGATATAAATAATTTTTAATAATATTTTAATTTTTTTATTAATTTTCAACATTTTTTTCATTTCATTTCTTTCTTTTCTTTTTGGCCACCTTCTTTTACTTTTCCAGTGGCCGGCCGATTGGCCTCACATAGGCCAAGCAAAGGCCTAAGTAGCACTAACATGTGACACGTCATTTCTCAAAAATAAAAAAAAAATCGACATGTTGTATATTAAATGAATATTTTTATTTTTAATTAATTTGATTCAAATTCATAAATAAATAAATAATAATAAAGAGTCTACAATGAATTTACACTAATAATATTGATAAATCTATTCATAGGAAATTCAAAAGACATATACATAGTTAATGCGATGTTTGGGGATATGTTTCTAACTTTAACAAAAGTTGTTGATGAAATTAATGACTAACACCCAATTAGAATTTACTTATCTAAATAAATCTATGATCTTCTACAATGACAAAAAATTATCATTATTTAACATTCGGTGCTTTTGTTTTCCAAAATCACTTTTTAGCCTCATTTATTATTTCTGATAAAAATAAATAAAAAAATTAAAAAAATCACTCCATCGGTTCCTAGAAGATGCCTACATTTTCTTTTATTCATTTTTGCCCTTGTCTTCTCTCTCTCTCTCTCTCTCTCTCTCTCTCTCTCTCTCTCTCTCTCTCTCTCTCTCTCTCTCTCTCTCTCTCTCTCTCCGTACTTTATATTTTTTTTTTGCCTAGATATTGAATTGCAAGTTCAAAGAAGTACAAAAAAGGGCCGTTGGAAAGGAATTTTTCAAAATAGTATGAATGTGATGAATTTCCCTCATTTCTTTCCCCCAGAAATTTATTTTCCTCGTTTCTTTCCCCAACCCCTGTCAAGCCAGCCGCCGCCCCCGGGTAACTTTCGAATGAGCTGGTCTAGATCTGTTTCTTTGCTAGTTGATGTGGATATGTGAATTAGCGTTGACTCGGTTCTGCTGGTTTTTTAGAAGCACTGAGTGTAAAACTAGTAGGATTGCCAGCTCCTGCAGAGTCGGCTTCTGCATAGCCTTCATTTCCAAAACCACTTTCTCTAGATTCTGCTTCTCCATAACCTGCTTCCACAACAAAGTAATCTTCAACAGGGGATCATCAAAGAAGACAAGAACAGACTCTTCAAGCATTTTGGTTCTTTCACAGAATACCCTATACGCTTTGTTAGTAGAAGAGTATCCAAGAAAAATACCTTTATCTGACTTAAAGTCGGACTTTCCCACATGATCACTAGCATTCTTGAGGACAGAGAAAGCACAACCAAATTTTACGTATGTGAGCAACATCGGGGCTTCCTACCTTTGTAAAGCTCAAAGATATTCTTGCCAAATAATATAGGCCGCAAGGGAACACGTTTCTTAATGAGGTGTTTATGGCCTCAGCTCAGAAATGTTTAGAAATTTTGCTTTCTACCAACAAGATACACCCCATCTCTTGCAAAGTCCTATTTATCTTGTCAACAACACCATTTCAATGTGGTATGTAAGGAACGGAAAAATCATGTTCGATGCCGTACTCACCTGTCATTACACAAAAATTCAAAGTCATAATTGCTTCCGATGCATGAAATGCTAAGCATATTTTCATTTTTGGACTTCTTAGCAAGTTTATCAAAAGCATGTAAATCACCATGGTTGTTGACACCTAAATTTTACTTTTTTTACGTAGGACTTAATTGCGTAGAAAATTAAAAATTAATTTTTAACCTCCAAATAAAAATAATTTTCATTAAAATTGCATCCTACATATAGGCATCCGGAATAATTGCACCACTAGCATTAATTATTAAAATTTTCAAAAAAAAATTATCTTTAAAAATTATTTTAAAAAATCGAATAGGGCCGGGCAGAGGCTCGGCCTGCCTGGCTCCCTCCTTTGTCCCTTCTTTGTTCTCTCTCGTTTTGGACGATGGCTCCAGGACAAGAACCAGAGATGTTGGCTGAGGGAGGACAGAAGGACGGTACGAAGTACGAAGGACGCGCGAGGAATATCGCACGCGACGTTCAGCCAACCGGCCATCGTCCTTGGATGACAGAAGGACGGGATAAGAGGGGGAAGGAGAGAGAGAGAGAGAGAGGTAGAAAACAGCACGATTTTTCGGGGGAGGAGCTCTGCTTTTTCTATAGGTTTTGGAGCCTGAGCGAGAGAGCTTGAGTGAGTGGGAGCGAGGGAGCCAGAGAGAGCGCGAGTCCGAGAGAGATCGGAGATTGAGAAGGTCCGGGAGAGAGTGGAGAGACTAAACCGAGAGAGCGAGGCCCAAAGCGAAGAGTCCTCTGGCAACGCGGCCGCGCCGGAGCTCCAGCTGACGCCCTCGAGCCCACGATTTCTCTTTCACGGCGCTTGATCTTTGGTGAGTTGAGTTGAGTTTTGGATTTGATCCACCATTCCCGAGGATCCTGGCTTGGCGGCGCCGAAACGACCGGTTGTAGCTTGATTCGTATCGAGATAGTCTTCCGGCTGTCGTCGTCAGCCGGGTAGGGGTCTCCGCAATTAAACGCTTATTCCCGCAAACCCTTTTGCTCCGTTTTGTTGATATAATTCCTTTCGTTTTAAACTGGAATGAGATGATTTTCACTGACTTTGCACTTTGTTTGGTGTCCTAGTTTCTGTGCCGTGCATCCTAGCGGACTGCCATGTGTTCGTGATCATGCCTAAACGAAGCTACGTCTTTGTTTGAGGAAGGTCTTTCGAATCAAGTATCTAAATTTTTTTAGAAAATCATAACTTTTGACTTCAGTCCATTCGATCTGCATTTGTTTTCCTGAGATTCGAGCTTACGGCTGGACAATTTTTCTGTCTGAAGATGGAAGGTGTTAGTTTGTAAATCCATGAGCGTTCTACGTTTACTGGCAAAAGAGCCCGTGCAATTCATGAGAGGAGAAGTCGGCATTGAGGTGGCCGGGAGTTGTGAATGATGGGCTTGATTAGGTTTAATTGTTTTCGGGCTATTTGCGACGCTTAGTGAGCCTTGGGCTTGAAGGGTTATTTCGGATGAAATTGGGCTTCGTTCTTGCTCCGAGAGTAGTGGGTTTTTTGGGCTTAGTTAGGCATAGTGCATTTTAGGCTCATTTAGACTTAGTGGACCTTGGGCCAATTTTGTCTCAGAGTAGTATTTTCCTCCAATTATACTTCTAATCAATATATCACAAATTATGAATATTACTTACTTGCAAATTTAACCAAAATTAAATCTGAGTGATGTCCGTAGTTATGTGCTTTTTGTTGTTGGAAAAATTACTAAAAAAGTCTTAAACTTGTAGACTTTTTTTGTTGGTCAATTAAATCCTAAACATTTTTGCAATTGTATCAATTTAGTTTATCTGGCTAAATTTGGCCTGCCAAAGTTGACATGGATGTTGGCCGGCATTGACGTGGACATCGATTGTTTGGAAAATTTTGATGTGACCATTTTAAATAATATTTCATATTATTTTCAAAATTTTCAATTGATTTTTTATTTTTTATTTTTTATTTTTCCTTTTCTTTTTTCTCTCCTTCTCTAGCTTCTTCTCCACTGGGCGAGGGCACTGAGCCCCTACAATGGCTGGCGAGGCTCCGACGGGCTTGCTGGCCACTGGGCTAGGGTCGCAAAGCCCCTACCGGCCGTTGGTAAGGGTCACAACCCTCACTAGACTTTGCCTACCCTCGCCGGTGGCCTTACCCAAATCTAGGTGAGGCTTGGAACCGCGAGCAAGGTAGCTTCGCTTGAATCTAGGTGAGGCTAGCCTTTCCCTAGCCTTGCTGCAAGTGAAAGTGGCCTCACCAGCCACGAGGGAGGCCACCTTCGCCCTCAGGCTGGTGAGGTTGCCTCGCCCATAGCCCCAGGCCTCCCCCAAATCTAGGGGAGGCTACCACTAGTGAGCCCAGCCAAAGCCTCATCGGCCACTGTGGGTAAGGAATCCAAAGGGGAAGAAGAGAAAAAAAAAAAAAGGAAAAAGAAAAGGAAAAAATTAATAAAAATTTTGAACAAATATAAAATACTATTTAAAAATTGCCACATCAACGTTGGCCAAACGACCAGTGTCCACGTCAACGCTGATTGGCCAAATTTGATCGGATGGATTGAATTAACATAATTACAAAATGTTTAAAATTAAATTGGGTAAAAAAAGTTTATGACTAAATTGGCACGATTGTAAGTATAGTTGTTTTCACACTTTCTATGCACAACACGGTAGAATCTCTCCCCAAATTCTAAATCACACCTTTGAGTGTTCACATGGAGTCCATTATACACTTCCTCTCTCACCTAGACAAATGTCTTCATTGTTAGCACGGACAACCACTTCTTTCATATATTTATAAATGGATTTGCCGTTCTTGCTAACTTTCAGAGACAACACTAAAATGGATATTGCCAGCTTATAAAAGAGACGAATTCAAAAATCTCTCAATCATGTTCAAATTCACTTGTAGTTCTTATATCCATCTAATCCTCTGTAAAAAGTTCTCGACAAAATATCTGCAGAAACATGTGCAGAACCTTGCTTCAATCTGGGGTGTCAATCAGAACTTCTATTAGTGCAGGTTTTGATCACATCATTTCGACAATCTCCAGAGAATTAGTCCATCATTTTCGGTATAAATAATCGTTGAATATCCTATTTTATTGCTATCATTTGGGCCTTTGATTACGAATAAATATGCTTGAGTTAGAGAACAAAAGGATCTAACTTATAGACACACTTGGAATGTTACATGTTCTGACAAAGATAAAATTATTTTCAATTTTTTATCCATGAAATTTTACATCACGTTACAAAGGTCTAACATGCATTTGCATTGCCAAATTTAACAACATTTTTGGATGACTTCTGGACTATCTATGTTGATTACATAATTATGTCATGATCCAATTAAATCATGCCCAATAGCTTTGACTAGAATCATTGGGCGATTTTAGTTTTCTCACATTTATTTGAATCGAAGTGACCTTTATTGCACAGGATTTGAACTTCAATAATATTCTCACATGAAATTTTTGGCTTGTCAATTATGTAACTATAACTATGGTGTAAAGTAAATCAATCGCATTGGAAAAAATTCGGATTGATATTTGACAGAAATAGAAGTTGTGGACCAAAACCACATAACATTAGATTGGATAAGCAAAATCTAAATTTCAAGAGATTGAAAACATGACTGCGGTGGATATCAAACTTTAGGGCCGTGAATAAAATGATCTTCATTTTCTTGTTGCCTCCACTGAGAAAATTTCCGAGTTCCACCACTAGTATGCAAGATTCTAGAGTTTTTGAGGGGAAAAGGTGTGCCGACTGATTAGCCAATGCAGCATTCTTTCAAGGACCACATTTTGCTATTTACTTGAGTTTGCCTATGATGCTTCAATTTCTGCTTTTAGGAGAGTGGATATTAGGAGGCCCAGAGTTGTATATGAGATGCAGCTTGTGTTCGTCGTCCCACCACCACTGTCTCTGAGCTCAATCCGGCGGCACTTACCGCCAGCATTTGCCAGGCAACTCCCTCTCTCTCAAAGAGGGAGAACCTCTAATTTACCCTTTAATTCATTTCACTTGAGGATTTTTGGTGCAAGCACTTGTAGTCTTTTGTTTGTTTAAAGCTCTCTCTGTAGAATAGGTACATCCGGCTGAACAACCAAGTAAATCCTTGGCGTCTTATTAATTTCTTGCACTCACGGTGAATCATTTGTATCTGTGATGTTGCGCAACAATTTTGTCACTTTAAATTTTATGTTCTGATCCATATAAAATTTTGTGGGCCACTATTAAATATTATGAAAGGTTAAAAGATTTACTTAATATTTAAATTGATACAGCGTCTCCTTACACAACCCTTGTTCCCTGCAATTACTCCATTACTTGCATAGCTTAGGCTAGATGGACGTAAAGCTCTCTATAGGGGAGGCGGACGTTGGCACGGGCAACCCAATCAAGGAGGAGGTCAAGAAGGATGAAATGGATTCTTTGAAGGAAGAAGAAATCTGGAGGACTCGACAGGAGAAGATAAAAAATGCTCTGGCAGCTGCAAGAGCCGCGGCGCGACAAGAACCAGCAGATTTGTATGCAGCTGCTAGCAGACTGGTGAATGTTATCAAACGTGCCGATGTGGAAGAGTTCATTTCCGAGATTGAAAGGCTTGCCGATCATACAGATCCGTCCGCCACTATCATTTTTCAGGGGCTTCCGAGGGGTTCACTACTGCACATTGCAGTACTCGCCGGCAAGGACGACATCCTAAAGCTCCTGCTTGATAATGTCCATGACCTTTTCATAGCCACCCAAGATAATTGGGGAAATACCCCCCTCCACCTCGCCACTAAGGCCAAGGCAATTGGAGTCATCGATATGTTGATTCGCCGGGCAAAAGACCTCCCCAATGTCGAGGACAAGCTCCTCCTGAGGATGAAGAACAATCATGGAAACACCGCTTTGCACGAGGCCGTGCTTACACGTGACGTTGACCTGGTGAGTCATTTGATGGGGGAAGATTTGGAGCCTGTGTACTGGGAGAACGTGGATCAGAAATCTCCCTTGTACCTGGCCTTTGACACTAGCAACTCCAAGATACTTGAGGTTTTATTATCGAAATCGCTCGACCCATCGAAGATACGAGGCTTGCCGCCCGTTCATGGTGCTGTTGCATGTGAACAATATGGTACGTACTTAAATCTACTTATTGGAAATGTCTATTTATGTGTGGACCGAACTCGTTTCAAATCTGTGCAACTACTCTTTGTACTTACCCAAATCTGTTATGGGCGTTCAAATAAAATTCCAAACCTTGCTTATTAGAGTAGTTGAGTCCCCATGGAGTAGTTGCAATTAGCCATACGATTCTCTTAATAAAAAAATTTTCTCCCATTAGAACATAATAGATCGGCTCAAATACATTCCAGACTCTATAGGAATTCAAGCATTTGACCCTAAGTCTGTCCCATTTCCCCAATGGAATTGGGCATACGGCGGGGTTGGACGGAGCGTCCATTGAACCCACACTTCTTTATTTATCTTTAAAATAATCATAATTTGTTCGAGTATATACATTTATTAAAAGTTTCATCATAATTATCCAATTTTTATTTTTTCATAAAGATATATCATTTTAGTTTTTGTATAGTTATATAATTGTAATGATGAATCAATGTGATGTTAAGTGAAAATTCATCAAGGTAATAAAATGACAAAAATGATTGGATGATAGTTTTTAATCTATTGCAAAAATAATAATTTATTCTGAATCATTAAAAAATAAATAATAAGTAATTATTAATCATTGTGGGTCTATTCTCTCAAAAGTTTGTAGCTCACAATACTCTATTACTCTCACAATAGCCTAAAAACTATTATGTTTACAAAGTCTATAAAATAATACATGTTTCAATTTAATCATGAATTTGTAGATTAGGTGAATAATTTTAATATCTTTAGTTATGTCTCATGAAAATCTCCTTTTTAATGCATTACTTGTAGTTAGCGTGCCCGCATAAATTCTGCCCTGTATCTTTTTGCCTAGTCCGGGAAAATTTGCTCGGTGTGGGCAAGGCACCTCGGGGCGATAAGTCCTGTGCACATTCGACTTATCAATTAATCCATAAATCAACGTATGCATACATACATGCTTTCACCTAATAATAATAATTAGACATTTTTAGATTATTCAGATTGATATATAATATAGTTTCTTCAGCTATGTTGATAACACATCCCAAGTAATGCAAGTTGAAACTAATCTTGCAGCCTCTTTTACTCTATGCACGTAATTTTGTGTCCTATCGCATTTTCATTTTGGACATGCGTTAGAAATCACAAAAAGAAAATACAGAAGGCCCTCAAGTGTACTAAATCCCCACATAAAATCTTACGACTTTGAAGTAAATAAATCTTAAATGTTAATAGTGAATCATTAGGTGCAGATTATTTCTATAGACTTTTTATTTATTGTCCGTATGCGTACGCAAATAAGAATATTATATGTGTATTTGATTTTTGAGAATGAGATTTTCACATTATCAAGATTGTGAAAGTACAAAGATTCATGAGCTAGGTAGACGCCGAACTTCAACATAGAATTATATTCCTGTTTATGAAAAATTCATCCATCTTTGTATTTGTCCTCATCAATGTGGTGCCTAAAAATTCATACAAAGCTTTTATCCCTTTTATATTATTTTATGATATTATATTACCTTGATTTATTTTACATGTGCAAACTTTCAAATCCACGAAACACAATAAGAGTTCAATTTATATGTGAAGATTATATATATAGTGTGTGTGTAATGGTGGCGCCACATCCTCTGACTTGGGTGGATTCCGCTAGACTCTAAAATAAATTTTACTTAGTTTTTGCTCATAAGGTTTGGTAAATATGCAACTTCTTAATTGAGCTTAATAGGTGCCCACCTTTACGAAGAAGTTGACATTTGCTTTATACTTGCTAGAATTTGACGAACGTAATAGGAAAAGGCCATTCTCCTTTTCTTGATCTTGCCCTAGCTATCTAAATGTCGTTTCTTTTTTTCCCTTAACATTATATTTATGGACTCTATAGATACTTCATAAGATGGAAATGTCATATAATTTGCCATGTCATTTAGTAAGATTTTTACAGTAAAATCTTAGTACATGTTGATGTCGCATTGCTTTGGAAGAAAATGGTCTGAAATTCATCTAAAGTCATTCCAAAATACATAAACGGGATCCTTTCAAAAATTATTTAAAGTCTCACATATTGTGTTCCATGATGCTAGAGAAGGAAAGTCACAATACTTTGAAATTCATAGATTGAAAAGCCATTATTTTTTGAACCAAAAATGGGTTAGATAAACCTTTCAAAGCCTTGATTTATTCAATCGAAATTATCACCACTAGTTTCACCATTGCAATCTAATTCCCATCAACGACTATGAATCCTAATAGTGATTAAGGTTACGTTGAAGATGCCCTTATCCCGGGTTAAGATGCATTAAAACCAACCAAGCCCCAACCAGTGTCAAATGTTTATAAGGATGGTGGTCCCTAATTTGGAGCTCCTGATTCCAGATTCACTCGGCGAGATACTCAAAAGGAACATGCAGATTTTCGCAATGAGAGACTCCGAAGGCGGCAATGTATTCCATTTAGCAGCTTTCTGGAATGTGCCTGAAGTATTCAAACTCTTACAACCAGAAACCGAATATTTGGCTCGAGAACAGGACAACAATGGGGATCTTCCCATTCATATTGCGAGCAAGATGGGTCATGTTGAACTAATCGATAAGCTACATCCGGTGTCACAGTGGGTAAATGGGAAAGGACAAACCGTTCTTCATGTGGCAGCAAAATACGGAAGAGGAGAAGTAGTTAGATCTATACTCAAACATCCGGATCTGAGGGAGATGATAAATGAAAGAGACCATGATGGAAATACACCTTCACACTTGGCAGCGAAGTATTTACAACCCGCCGCTTTGGTTCATCTTGTGTTGGATGGAAGAATGAACCCCTCCCTTCTCAACCACAAACGCTTGGCTGTTGTCAACAATGTTCCACATCACTTATCAGAAAAAAAATTTCCACTATTATTTATACGGCTGGTAAGTAACATGAACAGTTACTATTTTATTTATCAGCTTACTGGAAATTTCCCTAGACCAATACCTTAGTTAGGCACAGTTCTCGTATTCAAGTCATTAGTCTTGTAGTCAACGGGATTGAGTGTCAATCGAATTTCTAGAATAGCGAAGACTCCTCTCGGATTAATATTGCACAAGTCTCTAATTTAGCCTTAATAGGAAGTACTTAAATTTTGCCCATGAATATGTCCGGGGTTAGAAGCAACTGAATATCTCTGACAAATGCTGAGATAATTTGCTACCTGTCTCGATTAATTGAGCCTATAAATAAGATCAGGGGTTGTCAATGTTGCAATCTCCTTTTTGTAAAAAGGCCAGGGATCAAGGCGGCAAATTTGACCCCTCTAAACATGGCATAATCTCGTTACATTATCGGTAAGTCAACCCATGACAAAGGTGAACCATATACGTTTCATTCGTGCCTTTTTTCTCATTTGCAATGAACTTGTTACTATAGTGTTAATTCTTCAAAATGAGCAGACACTGCATCTTTAAAAATAACAGTTCCACTTTAAATGAGAATTCCAGAGTCCGTTTCTGTTACCAATTCGCTAACAATTTGTTGTTTCTTTCCCTTCTCATATATTTTCTGATCTCAGCGCTTGGTACGCACCCTGTTGAAGACCGTGTCAGCTGAGAGACCAGATCGATTCCTAGTTAATCCAGAAGCTCGAGACAACGTGTACAGGGGCAGAATTTTGCCAGGTCCTGCCAATTTGGAAGAGGCTATCAATACCTTGTTGGTGGTGGCAACGCTTGTGACCACTGTGACTTTCGCAGCTGGTTTCGCAGTTCCTGGAGGATTGAACAGCTCAGACATGGCATCCAAAGATGACAGGGGCGTGGCTACGATGCTGGGCAATAGAAAGTTCCAGGAATTCGTGATTTGGAACACCTTCGCGATGTTCTGCTCAATGACCTCGGTCGTTGTCTTCATGTTAGCATACCTGGCCGAAGTCCACTTAAAATTATTTAACTTCAAGCTTGCACTAGGGCTACTAGGAATGTCACTCCCGGCAATGTCCTACGCTTTCTTAATTGGTGTCAACTTGACCGTTGGCAAACTCCCTTGGCTTGCCACCACGATATCAATTATCGGATCTTTTTTCATCTTCATCATCACAGGTTCTTTATCTTGGCGGGTGGTTGATGAATTATTAATCTGGTGGGTGGTTGATGAATTATTAATCTTTGTCATCGTTACCCCCGACCTTCCTGCTTTACGCCATCTGTTATTCAGGTGTATCCCCCCTTACCTTAATTTTTTACGAGTTGGGACGACGCTCGATTGGGATGACTCAGAAGAAGACAGAACGGGGAGCAAGACCTCTGCTAGTCCGCCTCTGGGTGGTGGCGGTAAAGATTGATTTGCAGAAACAAATATATATTTGCCTTGGTGGATTTGGTTTATTCTATATTTGCTTTCCTATTGCATTACATTAATGATGACCGTTGAAGTATTTAAGTTCAACCATCTCTTCCTTCAATAGCTTGTATTATTAGAATAGTTGGATATAATTTCACATATATCAAAGCATAAGATTCTTAATTCAAACCTTTTCAGACCTCCTGCGTTGTATATTCTCGGATGTTAGACTTGCAGCAAAGTCTGACCTACTTGCAAAGAGGAGTATTAAAGTATTTGAACTAAATTATGCTTTTGGCTAAATAGTTCAAGCTGTTAAAATAACTACATTGTAATGTACCGAAACATTATAATGATACATGTGTCATGCGACAGCTGTCTCAGTTGAATGGATGAGTGGGTCATTTCATATGTTTTACCGCTTGGAAATCAAATCTTTAATTTTGAACATGTAGAAGCTTGCCTCTTATGAAATCGCTTTCCTAGACTGCCTGCCTTCGTCTTTGTATAGTATACTCCATTTCCCCCAGCGTCCCAGTTGAGCCCAACCACCATGCCTCTGCTTCATTTTTTGTTTTCTGAGATGGCAGCCGTTTGCCGTCTTGACGACTCATCCATGGCCGTCGGGATATCGACCTCACCATTGAGACTCGCGGTGATGGACCGGCTGTGCCGTCAGACCTATCGGCATGGCTCTCGATTTGGAAGCTTGATGTTCTCCATGGCAGCACTAGTGTTTTCTTCCTTTTTTCGGTTTTTTCTTCTTTTTTTTTCAAAAAAATCAATTTCCTTTTCTCCCAAACAAATATCAGTTTTTTATGGAATTAACTTTTGTCTTTACACTCATCTTCTAAAGCTTCAAATTGTACTTTGGTTCTTTTATATTTTCAAATCAACCCACTGATGTATTTATTTTATTTTATATTTTTCTTTGATTTTTTTTTTTTTTTTTTGAGAATATTACTTAATGAAGTCCCAATCTAAATGATGTATCCTATCGTTCCCAATTTTTTTATTATATAAAAATCAAATTTAGGGTTAGTAATTTGAATTCCATAATTTTATTGTCCAATGATACAATTAGTACCAATAATCTCTATCTTATTTTATATGCATTTCATTATCGTAGTCTTTGGAGAAGATGTCATGCTTACATTTTATTTGCCAAACCCCAACTAATAATGGTATTCACGTATATATGAAGTTATAAATTCAAAATATTATTTTGTGAGTAGGCTCTTACTTTGGCAGAATCAATTTTTCTCGATTGAATTAGTTTTTCTTATTAAATTATTTTGTTTTTTCTTGATAAAATCATTGATAAACAATTAATTACTTTACAAAATCAGTTCATTTTTTTTTATAGACTCGTAAAAGTTTCTTTTTTTCATGTGAGCTTATCTTTCTATCTAATCTTATTCACAACCATTCATCTTTCATTGTAATCAAATCATTATATACATATATTATCGTGCTTTGTTATCTTCCAAAAAAATATGGAATATAAACACTCACCACAACTGAAAGTATTTAGATGCTGATATCAAGTGAATTAAAATAGTTGCATTTTCTTTATTGCAATGGACATACTTGAAATTTAGGATGCGTTATTAGTTCATCATATAATTGAAACGCATGTGAGAGGATACATTCTATTATCTCAGCTTTTTAATTTTATATATGCTAAACCTTAATTAGCGCACGGTTTTCAGCAAATATCGCAAGCTCTTGCTTTAATTAGATTGTTTTAGAGACCTTCCTTTCTCTGCCATGCACCCTTCGTTGATGTGCACGCAATGCTCGGATTTTTCATTTTACTAATTGAGCCATTGCGGTCGACTAGAATATGTAAGTTTGACATTCAGGCTCACCAATCTTGGGTTGTCAAGGAGTATTTTATTTGTGTCACCTTTTTGATACACTCATGAAAACCAATAACCAAATACATATTAGAGCAGGAGATATGATTTGATTCTAATTATTCTAATTGTGAGTTAATTGATCCGATTCATCAGTAAGATCAGATATTTGAAATATAGAATAGGAAACGTTATTTCGTATATTCTTTTCTATTGTACATCTTTCTTGTATTATAAATAGGCTTGTAATGCATGTACAAAATTTAAGATATACACAAAACAATTTTCTCCAATATTTTTTATGTTCTATTCAGAAACATGGCATCAAAGCACGGTCATCATTGAGCCTGTCTCTTGCCTTTGGTCATCCGATTTTGGCCGACGACTACTAGCCATCTGTTTGCTTCTTCTCGGGACCCATCGTCCTTCATTAGTTTGCTTTGATTGATTTTTCTGGGCACTATCTTTTTTTTTTTTTCCTTTTTTACATTGGTTATCATGTCTGAACAAAGCTCCCAGACTGAGGAATCCTCCAGCTACACATTGGCTCATGAATGGACCGAGAATCCGTTCTTCCTCCATGCCTCGGATTGCCCTGGTTATAATTTAGTCAGCATGGTTTTGACGGGTGATAATTATGACAGCTGGTCACAAGCCATGACCATTGTTCTATCCGCAAAGAACAAAATAGGTTTCGTCATGGGAGATATTCCAAAACCTGAATCAACCGTTGCCACATATGCCCCATGGGTTTGCGTCAACAACATGATATTATCATGGGTCCTGAATTCCATACACCATGATCTTGTCCCAACCGTGTTAACCACGGAATTTATTGCGGACGTTTGTGCTGCTCTGTGTGAACGTTTTTCACCGTCAAATGGCCCTCCAATATTCCACCTCAAGCATAAATTATGCACTCTTGAACAAGGTGAAGACGACATCACTAAGTAATAAAATATTTTGCGGCGTTATTGGGATGAGCTAAACAATTTGGATCCCTTGCCGAACTGCTCTTGCGAAGCAAGGACATTGTTTGTGATGCAAGTTGAGAATCGATATTTTTATCAATTCTTAATGGATTTAAACCCAAGGTATCCTAATGTGGTTATTCAAGTTTTGCTCATGAATCCATTAGCCACTGTTGTGTGGGCTTACTCGTTCTTTAAGACGAATCTCGATGCGACATTCACTCGACTTGGATCTCCACAAAAAACATACTGTTGACATATGGCTCCATGCGAAACATCCCGCCTCAAATGGACTTGCCACTCTCGGCTCCATCCCATAAGCACACCGAGACCGCTTCTATTCACCTTGTAAAACGCGGCCCTGCATCACGTGCTCGTGAACGTTGTGCCCATTGCGGTATACCAGGCCATTCCCGTGATGTTTGCTTTCACATCCATGGATTTCTCGCTAATTATAAGGGACAGTGTCAGGACCAGCCTCCCACCAAGCCCTCGGATAGCAAGCTTGCCACCAATCCTAAGAACTCCTCTTCCACATCTCCGCCGCCATTTACTAGTGAGCAATATAAACAAATCATGCGATTATTCCAAGAGGTGAACATTTTCAAGGCAAATCTCACAGGTACTATTCTCGACTTGATTTCTAATTCATTAAATTCTTGCACTTAAGTTGTTGACATTGGAGCTACGAATCACATTACACATAACCTTCCTAAAATCTCTAACAAAAATCTCTAACATCGAGCCGAAACCAAGCTAAATCTCTAACAAAAATCGAAACAAATGCTTAAGTACACTGATCCTCCTTCCTTGTCATGGATAATGCCAACATCTCTCTATTTTTCAGATTGGCTCTTTTCAGACGAATCTAAACATCTAAATAAGTTCTTATTAGATACAACCGCTAATGATTCCACAAACGCATTTAAGAAGTCTCTTGAACTTCGCCGTTTCCTCAAATCATCATGACCACAAAATGCACCTCCCAAACGAGCACACAAGAGGATGTTCCTCGACAATCCGATCCAATTCTCAAACTTCCGTAGCTCCAATGCCGATGGAAACAAAATGATGCAGCCAAGCTTGCTCGGCAAACTGATTCGCCTCATCGCAAGCCGAAGAAAATTAGAGACATCGACCAATTACTTGATTCGAGCAAAGATAAACGAACTCAGACATGCACAAACAGAAGCTAAACTGCTCGAGGAGGTGGAAGATGCAGCAAGTACGGACTCCGGCGATCCAATCGGAAATGGCGACTGACAGAGACTTCGTGGAGGGTCGCTCGATCTTCTCTTGGAGTCGCACGAAGAAAAAGAAGAAGAATAAGAAGAATTGACGAGCGGTGAGCTTTAGGGGAGAAAAAAGGGGAATGCGAAGGATTTTGTGAACTGGAACGATAGAGGTCATGCTAACGTACTCACTCCGGCGCAATGCGCACTCGTGACGTATGCAAAAAGTTTACAAATTTGACATTTTTCATTTCGTTACCGCCAAATTGTTTTTTTTTCTTTTTTTTTTTATAAAAAAGTTATCTGCTTTATGACGCTAATTGACATTTATACAATTTTTTTTTTATCATAATGTGTTTGAGAGTTTTTATTTGATTAGTGTGAATGATAGAGACATGCGACGACTATTACATTCAGAGTGAATTGATATAAAATGTGAAGATGGTATATGGAAGTTCTTTATTTTATTATGGAAGTACAGGGGTATGAAAAGTAAAGTACATTCTTTCACAAATTTAACTTCTATTTGTGCAAATAATGCTTCTATAGTCTTTTGACAAAAAATTTACAACAGTTTGGTAAAAACAAAAAAAGTCTTTCGCATGTGGTGACATCTTAAATTTTTAAGCAGTAGTTATGTAAATATCATCACCGATTGTCCCTATATTTTTCCTTGAAATTCAAAATTGTTGATTTAAAAAATAGTCTTTCAGCTTTAACTCAATATGAAATGTGATTCTTAAATTTTAATTTATTCAATGTGGTTCCCAAAATTTAGCTAAATGCGCAATATAATCCATGAGTTCTTAATTTGTTCAACATGGTCCATGGACTTTTCGGGATCATTTGTGTCATTTTCCTATGAGAAATTATTAAACCAAAATGGGGTTGGTGTTTTTATGCTCAGTAAAGAAGTTAATGCAATAAATTCTAGCAAAAAAGCGATTGTATGTTATGGTACATGTAGAAATTTATTTTGAAAATGAAAAATTTATAAATTTCGATGAGTGATGTGTATCGCTCGTGACAATTCGACATAATATCATGCAATTTGTCGACATTTTGAAAATGACATTCGCCCGTGGCGCAATTACATTATCCACCGTGCAATCCCAATCATTGTCAAGTCCATACCCATGTATGCCTCCTCGTCCTAATTTGATTGGATGAGTTAGAGTTCGTTGAGGGGGACCACGAGGCAAGGGAATTGCAGTGCCCAAATGAAGCTGGCTCGTGCCCGAAACCAGCGCCCCAATTGAGGAAAGACGGGTCGCCCTTCGACCATCTATGGCGGTGGCGATGACGGTAGTGGCGATGACATGGGGGCTAGACAGCCATAAGTGCTTTGCCAGAGTCCCGAATACGTCGGAATCAATCAGCTTCCGATATGTGAGGAGCATGTGAAGGATCGATATACAACCTTACTAGATTCATCGTATAGTTTAAATTCATTAAAAACTTGACTAAGAAAATGTGGCTTGATAGACTTAACACAACATTTCTCAAAAGTTTGGGACTGAACAAATTGATATGTGTCATGACACACTTGATTTAACCTTATGGTTGATTTTTGCGATGACCGTTGAATCGAATCAGATTAATCGATTATTTTGAATGAAAAAAAAAAAAAAGGCTTTTTTTTTTTTAAACTATCAAAGTTAATGCTTTTAAATTTATTTTTTCCGCCCCTTTCGATATCCTCCATTTTCATTTCAAGGACATTGAAAAATTAGAGATCCTCTTTTGTAATAAAATTAAAGAAAATATTGTTATGGATCGTGCGTTTTGCTAAATTCCCCAATAAGCCCGAAAATGGCAGCGAGAGGCGAGAGGCGAGAATGGCGGCGGTCGCGGTCGACCAGTTCGCTCCGTGCATCACTTGCCGCGCCTGGAGTCCCGACCGCTCCAGTAATACTGCTCTTCCCTCGATTTTGCATTTCGTTTCGGATTGTTTAATTGTTTTGGAAATGCGCTGTGAAATTAGATGAGTTCTTTGTTGCTTTTTCTGTGATTGCAACTCGATATCTGCGAAAGAAGGCCTCGGAGAGTTGATAGGCCGCTTGAGGGAGAGGGTTTTGATTTTTTGTGTACTTTTGGGACCTTGGCGCTAACATAGTCGGTCGAAGTTAACGAAGGCCTTTGCCTTTGGTAATGATCAATAAAAACAGACGGGAATGTATGACGAAGTGCGCATTTTGGAGGGTGCAAATCTCTATATCTTTCCCCCGAAATGCTGCAAATGTTTGCTTGATGTGTTTCCTGGTGGTCCTATCTTTCCTATCATTCAGTCTCTATCATGGTATTGTAGTCCTTGTATTCTTCAACTGTTACGGGCCAAAAAGGGATAAATTCGGGTTTTTCAAGGCAGTTCTAACAAGTAACAAAGTAATAAATTGCAGTGTGAGAAGTTAAGTACAAGCTAAGCATTCTAACGACTATGGATAGATGAAATGCATTTTGAATGGCAGGTCTAACTTCTAACAGCTCATGAGGACCTCCACCTTAGATAGATAAATAGTGGGCCATGAAATGTCCCACTTGACCAGGTAAGACGCATATTGAACTCTGAATGGGTGAGCAAAGGCAATGGTGTTTGTGCCAGGTGGTGAAGTATGAGGGAATAAATTTTGAAGAAAAATAGGTACAGCTGAAGGATGACGTTTAATTTGATTTTCATCCTGGGATCCACCACAACTTCCTGTTCTTAATCTGCTTAGAGCAGATGAAATATGAACAGCAGCTTTTCATGATTCTACTAATATGTGTAATCACTTTGTAGTTAGTAAAAGTTATCGTTGCTTTTTATTGCTAATTATTGCCCTTTTTATGGTTATTGCTACTTTGTTGTCGATTAGGTGTTTCATGCATGTTAGTAATATTCAACACTATTGCCTTGCATATACTAATACTTGCTTCTTGTCAGTACCTTGACTTAGTGTATTCTCGATATCCTACTCTATTCTTTCTAGTTGATGATCTTTTCGAATTAGAATGTTTTTCAACCAATCTTTATGGATTTTTTTACATAGAATGCTACGTATTTTATCTGGCTTCTGCACCTTGCACCTTTTCAGTTTGAGATCAAGCCCATACCTTTCACAGTCTCATTTTAAACCAGGAATTTGTTTCATGTCAACGGATGTGGTTCATTGCCTCATCATGTCATCAAGCATTCAAAACTAGGCCTTGAGATTCTTCTGATTTTGGATTTTCTGTTTGTCTTGTTCTACTGTAATTTCTTTGAACTATAACATCTCTTTATATGCTCCTGCCTCTAGAGTCTCTGCATATCAGTAGACTGTATTAATGATAACTATAACATCTGCTTTCTTGTAGTGGTTGTATTCTGTCCGAACAATAGTGAAGTTCACATTTACAAACTTTCAGAAGACAAGTGGGAGCACAGAAATAAAAAGCTATAAACTATATTTATTGAAAGATAAGCAAAGCCGCATTTGTGTTGAGCTCTCTGATTTCTTGTCTTCAGCATGATAATTCTCCTGCCATGTTTGTTTTTCTCCAAAACTAAAGAAATAGGACCAGAAGACGCTCTATTTTAGTTTTCCCACTTTTCTATTGCTTGTCTCTTTATTGTTCTTTTCTCTCTCCAGTTTATGGTATTGATGACTTCTAGCTGGAGTTCTAACTTGAGCTCTGCAATGTCTTCTTTCCCCTTGGATGTCAAGGAAATGAACTGGTGAATGATGATGCACCTTTGAAATTTGATGTTGCTTGTTTTATCTTGCTAACAAAGCTTATCTCATCGACTAACAGATTTCCAGCATTTAATGAAAGATTTTAGCATGCACCTCACTGATGTTTCATTGCCTTAAACATGGAATAAGTACATGATGGCTCATTTTGGTCTTATCTTTTGGTCTTATCTATGCTTGAGAATTTAATTTTGCATTCTACATAACAAGATTAAATGACTAAAGTCTATGTAATGCTAATTAATAGTTTAAATGAATAATGTTGTTCTTGGTGCTCACAACATGACCAAATTGATTCTGGAATAGACTGGAGTGCTGGGTCAAACAGAATAGTGACAGTGTCCCATGATTGAAATTCGTGAGTACCTAATGCAGTCTTTGTTCTGTCTTTGTTCTTATGTAAAATTACCTAATTGGAACCACCTTCTGTTCTACGTCCTTTCTGCATATTTTCGAGTATCTAATGCAATTTTTTTTTCTTATGTAGATATGTATGGAATCATGAAGGATCAGAGTGGGTACCTTAGTTATCCTTAGGCTAAACTGAGCTGCGCTTTGCATTCAATGGAGCCCAAAAGGTATGCAGCATCATTGAGTTTGAAGACAGGATGATGTTGAATGTTGCCTGTCAAAGACTTCTTAGAGTATTTACATTGTATTGAAGAAGAATAAAATTCTGTTGAAATTGCTAGGAGAATTTGGTTCGGCCAGTTGTTCTTAAAATGGCATTTGAGCTGTTAGACTCCAGGGAGCCATTTACAAATGTGAAGTACCAATAACTTTATGCATGAATTATAATTCCTCTAATAGGTTTATTCTTCATCTTTCATAATTAGTTAAAAAATTGCACATAGTTTTATCTTACTTGTTCTGGCCTTGCAGTTTAGCTGTTTGTGGTTCTTTTTTTCTCTATAAGTAAAGACAAATTCACAATGAGGCTTCAAGGGTGCTGACCTATATATAAAAGGAGCTGAAAGCAAAAAGAATGCTCATTTACCAAACTAGTGAATTAGTTACGATCTCTGATTGTACTTCAAATTTGAGGTCTCCCTATATTTCCAACTCTGTAATGATCCTTCTAATCCTCTCTCCCCTCTTCCTTTACTCCTCCTTCACATGTTACAGATATTTTCACTGTGGACTGCTAATTTATTCTGCTTGATTTCCTCTTGTCAAATGGACTGAGTATGATGAGCTAATAAATACTCTCATCATTTTCTTCTTTTCCCTGCAGAAAACAAATTTGCTGTTGAAAGTGGGGCTAAGACAATGTGCATATGCTACTATGAGCAAGAAAACAACTGGCATTAGCTTCTATTTCTGGGTTTTTCCTCTTCATTGTTTCTTTAATTTATTTTTCACAATCTTATGTTGGGTTGGACATGTATTCTTCTGATGTGCTTTTTAGTAAGTCATCACTGACTGATCAAGGATTTATGCGTGATATGTTTTCCAAATTTGGGGGACAAGTTAGTTGTGTTCACTGCATTTAAACTCAATTCTTTTATGGTGAAAGCTTTTAAATTCGGGTATGAGCATTGGCCAAGCATTGTCTGCTTGAAGTTGACCTAGGTCGTTTCTGAGTATGCGATACTTGTGGATGAGCCTTATGTAGTTGTGGAAGCACATATAAATGGCAAAACGCAGAAGTTCACGATACAGGACTTTGAAGAGGAACAAATAGTATTCTGGCAGGGTTGATGCTGTTGTACTGCTCATTTCTTCAGCAGAGTTTGGAGTGCAAACTCCAATGGAGACTTCGAAGCAGTGCTGTTGCTACATATATGAATCAAATATCCCTCCTGCAGTTACTCCAAGAATTTAGCATTATGGAAATGAAGACCCGGAATAGAAATTAACTAGTTACTGACATGCTCTATAACTTCATAAAGAAATGAGATGGTTACATATCAAAAAGACAGGAGATTAGTCCACTTAGTTTCTGATTTTGGTAATTAGTCGACTTAGTTTCTGATTTTGGTAGCTCTTCAGGAGCAGTTATTAATATACGTTCTGTTGTAGGTGGGTCAGTAAACTCATCAGGAAAAGACACAAATCATCGGTAACAAGTGTTGCTTGGCATCCTAACAATGTGAGTGTGTCCTCTTTCTCACATTTTTGTGGTGTTGGACACTTGCAACAAAGCTTTGTATCTGTTGACTGGCTGCACCTGTGAATGCCTTTGTTATTTTCGATCATGCTTTCTGCGTACAATTTCTTTGGGTTACTAATAGTCACTCCGTTTGTTTGAGTGAGAGTTCATGAATTTTTAGGGAAAAATATGATCTTATTCTCTATATATCTGCATATGAAAGCTGTTAAGAATGGTAATCAGTTTAAGCAGGAAATAGTGAAAAAAGCACAGTGCAGTGCTGGAGAAATAGACGTGAAGACAATAAAATTGAAATGGTTCACTAGTTAGACTTGTTATTCCCTGATAAGGATTTTGTACAACATGATCTAAGTCTGAGAATAGACTTCGTGATTTGGAATGGGAAAAAGAGTCGATGAGTTTTCAGTCAGTCATTGATTTAGGCATTTTCTTTAGTTAATTCATGTAGTCAAAGGCTATTTTTGAGATAGGATTTGAGATTCAAAGCAGGAGAAGGGGATAAGGATGTACACGCTGACTCTTTTCCTTTCCCTTTTAATATGTAGGCTGGCAGTCCTTGAAGTTGATAACTTTATGCATTTGGTGGTTTCATCTGCTGATGAATGATTATGACAATGTTAAAAGATTTATTTAGTCTATATTACATTTTGGTCAGTCCTAAATGAGAGGAGATGGCTTCGATGCGGATTCATGCTTGCGAGATCAAAGCTTCAATCAAAATTATCACGACTAGTTTCAGTATTGCAATATTATCTAAAATCCGCAATCATCAATCCTAGTAGTGATTAAGGTTACATCGAAGATGTCCTTATATTGATACCAACCAAGCCCCAACCACCCTAAAATGTTTGTGCGGATGTGGTCCCTAATACGGAGCTTTTGACCCCAGATTTAGTCACAAGGATACTCAAGAAGAACGTGAAGCTATTTGCAATGACCAGCTCCGGAGACGGTAATGTGTTCCATCTAGTAGCTTCTTTGAATGTTGCCCCAGTATTCAAACTCTCAGGACCAGAAACTGAGTATTTGGCTCGAGAACAAGACATGAATGGGGATCTTCCCATTCATATTGCGAGCAAGAGGGGTTGTGTTGATCTAATCGAGAAGCTACTTCCGATATCAGCTCCGTATAACAGGCGAGGACAAGCCATTTTTCATTTGGCAGCAAAATATGGAAGAACTCAAGTAGTGAGATATGTACTTAGACATCCAAAACTGTGGATCATGATGCATGATAGAGATGATGCTAGAAATACACCTTTACACTTGGCAGCGAAGTATTCACAACCTGCCGCTTTGATTCCTTTTGTGCTGGATAAAAGAATTAATCCCACCCGTGTCGACCACAAAAGCTTGATTGCTCTTACCATTGCTCGAAATCTCTTTATAAAGGAGTCTACATTACAGAAGGTAGATAACATGAATAGTCACTATTTTATTTATCGACATGCTGGAAATTTCCATGGACTAATACCTTGATTAAGCACAGATCTCGTATACAACCAGTTGATAGCATTGTTGAAGCATTGATCAATTTTCTAGGATGGCCGAGACTTCGTTAGGGTTAACGTTTCGCAAATGTCTACTATAGTCTTAATAGGAGCTAGTTAAAGCTTGTGGCCATGAATATGTCCATGCGTGGAAACAAGTTAAACATCTTTGACAAATGCATAGATAAATAGTTATATATCTTGATTAATTGAGCCTATAAATACAGTCATGTATAGAAGCGGGGAGTTGTGTTGCATTCTTTTTATCTTTTTTTTCCCCAAAAAGTCGAGGGTCAATGTTAGGGGTGAGCATCAGTCCAGGGTTAACCGTGGACCGACCCTCGACCAGCCCAACCCTGCCGATCCTGGTTTGGTTCCTAAGGAGATTGGGTTGGTCCTTAGTCCCAGAATTCCTGAACCAACACTGTATGGATCAGTCCTCAGTCTTGAGAATTTCGAGTCAGTTCAACCCGAACCAATCCTAACTATATATATAATATTATTTGTAATTTTTTTATATAGAGAAAACCTTAAAATAAACGACGTCAACAATATTAAACAACTCTTTAGTGAAGAATTCATGTAATTTTACATTATTCTTTAATAACTTAGGTTTTTAATGTCTTTTACAACGTCAATAGTCATAATTTACGAAGAAGGAAAATGTTTTTGTGAGGAATCCTCATGGCATCCAAAAAGGCACCTTATGGCATCATTAATTAGTATTCGTTCTCTTTCGTCTTATTTGTCCTCTTAATTTCAATTTGTTACAATCGAAAAAAACAACTTCTCCGCTCACCACTCGACACTCGCCTCGCTTGCTTTGGGTTACTTGTGCCGCTCGCCGCATGATGCTCACTTGGCTTGTTGCTTCCCGCTCGACATTCGATGCTTATTCTATTCGACACTCACCCCACTTGACCTAACCACTTGCCTTTCTTAGCTGACCTTGCTCATTATCATATTCATTGGGTTGGTACAGTCCTCGTTTGCCCTTTCAAGGAGTACAAAAAATACAGAACTTTCAATTTTTGAAATCGGATTCAATTTCGCGGTTAATTTCGATCTGGCGTAATTTTAGCGTGACCTAAACTACCGGATAACTTTTAGGAATTTTTATTGCAATTGACCCGTGGTTGATTATTTCCAAGTCACATTGTACATTTTCGACACTTTGGCAGATGTTTTAAATATGAGCACAGGATACGAAAATGACAAAAAAATCGGTCTAGTGCCGTTCGATAGAAATTTTGCAAGTAGGTGAAATCGCTCACACACTAATCACATGCCTCTATCGAATCAACCTATCTCTAGTCTTTGATCGATTTTGATGGTGCCGTAATGACCCTTGTAGACTAACACAGGTGAGAAGTCAATTCCAAGTCGAATTCTCAAGGTTATTGTATTAAAATCCCTTAATGACTTCACCTAATAGGCTAGTTATCTCGTGAGGGGTCCTCTTAGAGAATAAGCCCATAAGTGCGTTGATAAAAAACACATTTCGTCTCATCAAAATCAAACTCAAAAATCAGGATGTCACATATGTCTTATTTATCATCTTAGTATTCAATTTGCCAAAATCAAAAGAACTCGTTGCTCGACACTCGCCCCCCTCACTTCTGGTCGCTTGCACCACTCACCACTCGACACTTGCCCCACTCGCCACTCGCCACTTGCCTCTCTTCGTTAACCTCGCTTGTCACCGAACTCATTGAGTCAGTCTGGTCCTTGGTTGCATTTTCAGGAAGTACAAAAAATGAAACAAAAAAATTATCGGTCGGTCCTAGGTTGACCCTAGAATCAGACCAAATCCATTGGATCAGTCCGGTCCTTGGTCCTAGGCTTAATAGGATCGGTCATTGATCTCAAAAATTGAGGACCAATATTGTGCGGATTAGTCATAGGATTAAGGGGTGGACCAGCCCAACTCGAACCATGCTCACCCTTAATTTTGACATAAAACTTGGCTTATAGGTGAATTGATTTCCTCGTTATTTGACATGGTATCAAAAGGAGGGTTTTGAATTCTTACCCGGGGTTCTGATTTATTATGCAAAATCAAGATCGCAACGACAGAGTAGAAATAGGACTGGAGCAATTCAAGGATCGCGGAAGCTAGGCCAGGAAAAGTTGCTCTTGTACCATGAAAGAAAGCAAGAAGCCAAAGACAAGGAGAATGAAAAGAGAGAAAACGTGGGAGAGAGAAAACGTGGGAACTTTTTTTTTTTCGTATTTTTATATTGCTTACAAACTCAATGTACATGCTCCATATTATAGTACAAAATGTATATAAGAAAAAGGCAGCAATATAATCAACAAATCAAATCCAATATTAAATTGATCTCGATTGATTCAATATATTAATCTCAATCTAGATAATATTTGGAAGATTCACGAGTGTCTTCCAACAAAGATCAGCAAAAGAAAGAAAAACAATGATTATTTGAGTAAAATTAAATGATAAATCCCATTTTATACCAAGATACGTTCCAATACTTGAGTCGATTAATTTCAACCAATGTAAGTAAATCTGTTTGCCCATGTGCATTAAATGAAGGCTCTCTCTAGCTTAGCAACCAAGGCCAAAGCTACTATCACTGAGACTTGGTGTATTTTTGAAGCATGAAATTCATGTTCTTAGATTAAATCACAAATTAATCAACTAATGCTTTATGAGTTAATTAATGGTAGAGTAGATAGAAGTGGGAAGCCATGAGATGAGAGTCATAAAAGTTATAGTAGATTAGTTTATCGCAATTTAATCAATCAAACCAATTTGACATAGATTCCAAATTATTCGTCGAATCATATGATGAAAAAGCTAACTTTTCCCCCTAAATCAAACAATTTCTTAAAAAGAAAAAAATTCGATAACTTCATGATCTCGATTGTTCTTAATTTGAAAATAGGTACAAGTTTTTTCCAAAGCATGACGATTTTCTGGATTATTCTTGTGGCTCTTGAGGTTATTATGTTTCTATCCTAATAAAGCTAAATTTTTTACGTTCATTGTCTTTTGTCCCATTTGTGATTTCCCTTATTCTTATTTAAGTTTTAATTATTTTGGCTCGATTTCTGCATTTTGCTTCTTCACGAAGAGAAGAAAGAAGGGGCTTCAATCGGGTGGAGGCAATTAGGTTGGGCCACCTCCGTACTCGTGCAAGAGCCCACCCGAGCTTGTTCAAGCAGTGACTCCTCGCCAGATTAGATGATGCCACGTGGCTAGCCTCCCGCCGACCACATGGAAGTGGGTCGTTGTGCATGATGGCGTAATTTATTATACGGACTTTCATGCACTTTTTAATTATTTAATTTTGACGATGTAATCTAAATCTTTTTATAAAATTCCAATACAATTCTTTCGATTCATTTTAGTTTGAAAAGTTTTACGTGGCGATCCTGTCATAGTTGGCGGGCCTCAATGACATAGCCGGTGGCCCAACGTCTAGGGTGGAATTTTTTTTTTTTTTTGAACAGACTAGGGTGGACAAATTTACTCGACGTCATTCTGAGTAAATTTTCTGAATTTTATTATTGTTTTTTTTTTTTTTCATTTTTCTTTGCGATGAATCATCTCCTTCTTCCTATCTTCACGGTTCATCATCTGCTTAATTTTTTGCTTCGATATTTCATCACCCTGCTCTATTTGCCGTTCAGGTCAGCGGCTCCCAATTCACAGCAAGCTAAGGATCTTAAGCTCCGCCGCGTCGTCAAGCTCGAGTTCAAGATCTGGAGGGCTTGACATATGTTGCGGCAACGAAATCTGGAGGGCTTGAGCTCCGTCGCGACATTCTTTGACCGTCAATTCGGAGAGTGTTGCATCTTAGCTATTCGCGTTCTCTCGGCAACGAGACTTGTAGAGTTCTGCAACAAAGTGAATATTCGATTCCGTCGTCATGAAGATGTGTTCACATCATTCTAAGAAACCTTCAGTCCGGGATGAACTTGATGGGCGTTCTAAGACCACAACTATTGTGCATATAAACGACTGACGAATCGACTTCTTAATCTGGCTTCGGAGGGATAGTGAAAGGATCCTGCTCGCAGTCCAATGAAACACTAAATCGAATGGCATGAACATGCTTTTCATATGTGTTGCTATTTTGTGATGATAGGGGTCGTATTATGTGTTCCATCGAATTAACATTGGCAATTGTCACCAAATTTCTATGCATATAAATGAGTTTGGTGTTTGGTTCATGTTGATGTATAATCTAGGGAGTGGTGGACGCTGAAATCTAGTCAAGACGGAGCTAAAAAGGAGTTGCAATACGTAACTCTAGGAGAGGGGAAATTGTAGAAAAGTGACTAGATATGTAGTTCTCCTCCTCCGACCTCTGTTTTTACTTCAATGTTGGTTGGTATTGACTTGTCAAATGGAACTCTAATGTTATCCTTGATAGTTTTGCCTAATGTAGGTCTCGAGTAAACATGGTTCCCAACGAGGTGTTTACGGTCTCAACCCAAAAATGCCTAGGGATTTTCTATCTCTTGCAAGGTCCTATTTTTCCTCTCAACAACACCATTTTATTACGGTGTGTAAGGAGATCGTGCTTGATACTCATCACAAAATGATTTAAAGTCATGATTGCTTCTAATGCATGAAATGCCAAACTCATTCTCATTTTGGAATTTCTTAGCAAGCTTAGCAAATGCATGCAAAGCATTATTCTTATGAGGTAGGGAGGAAAAAAAACACCCAAGCAAATCTAGAATAACTTACTATAACAAGTTCATACATTTTTCTTATGCAGGCAGTCTCAAAATGGAAATATAAACCTGCTTATCGATTAGATCTTTTGCTAAAGATTATGTTAGAGATACTTAGGAAATCTACTTGATTATGAATGTTTCTTAGGATTATGTGATATCTCTTTTGATTGTGTATAGCTCAACTGATATATGTTATCTTTGATAGTCTCTCATAAAACATATAAATAGGCTGATATACTCTTTATTATGACATATCAAATTATATAGAAATTTATCAAATCTATCTCCCATATTATTATTCTCAACTTGGTATCAGAGTCTCATTTCTTGAGGCAACTTGGTGCACCTCACACACCTCAAAATTTCTTTCCGCTTCATACCCAATGCACCCCTAATAAAACAAATTCATCTTGCCCTCGACGATGTTCACCCAAATGCCCCAATTCCCGTATGAGTAAACACCATGGTGGTTGTGTTATGATGTTTGTAACGTGTCGCCAAGTCGAGCTTTTCTTTTCTATAGAGGTATTTTTTTATGCCACAAAAATGTGTCTTTGCACAATAACTTTTTGCTTATCAAAGCTTGGCTTATTTTGCTTGTTGTAACCATGCCATTGTGTTGGCCACGTTTAAGTTACTACCTTGTTAGTAAAGTTAGTCACATAGGTTGCATCCCAGTAACTACTTTCCCAGTCAGCTGTATAGACCGCTTGATGCTACGACTCTAGTCGTATAGGACACGTCACTTAGTTATTGTTTCGCAAGCTAGCCACATCAGTGCCTTATTGCTTCCCCTTAGATTCTCACCGCTTCCCGCCTTAGACCAGCTAGATTTGGAAATTTCGCCATCAATAGCTACCGGATGCGGCCTCATCCGCTATGTCTCAGCAATAGGACATTGTTTGGACTTGCATTCAAACTCAAGTTGACATCTTCAATATACCTTGAGATATTTAGGAAATCTACTCGATTATGAATATTTCTTAGGATTATGCGATATCTCCTTTGATTGTACATATCTTGATTAGTATATGTTACATTTGATAATCTCTCATAAAGCCTATAAATAGGCCGATGTACTCTTCATTATGATATATCAAATTATATAGAAATTCCTCAAAGTCTTCCACATTATTTTTCTCGACTGATTAAAAGAAATTACACATGTCATTCTCTAAATCCTACTTGTGTAATTAACTTTCTACACTGCTACTGTACTGAATAAAATTCTTCTGTTGGCTTTTGATACACTAATTGATCTATCACTATAAACGTGCTATTCTATTTACTGTTTTACTCCGATAGAGGTGTGACACTATCTTGTTACTAAATTAACAATGTAATTCGTACACGTAGTAACTGAAATATGAGTAATCTATAAATCATTTCATTGATTCATATTGTGCTGTGGCTGCTCTTCTCTTTACATAATTGAAAAGAAAAAATAATCATATGAAAAGGTCTCTGTTCTTGAAGTTTGACCTAGTTCAAGAGCCCGAAATGGAAGCTACCCTTTTTAAATGGTAAAAGTCATTATTTAGGCTTAAACTTTTTTATAAGAAATCCAAAGTTTTGGCAGCTGAGTACTTAAGCCTTTTGTCAGACAGTGTGACTGTTAAATTGTGCTCGTCGTCAGCTGAAAAACAACGAATAAAGAAAGAATTACTGATTACTTAACGTGTTAATCATGCAAAAAATGTAGTGATTTTATTTATTTTCAAATCCTTATTTCAAGGATGTCACGTCTTTATATCTGAAGAAGGGCCATTAACTTAACTGAGATTATTTTATTATTTTTTGCCTTATTATATATATATATATATATTATGAGGTTTAGTACCCAATTGACTATATTATTCTGAGGAATTTGATTCCTTTGAATACTCGATACACAAAACTTTAATTGATTGGAGTTTGAATTGCTGAAATTGTGATAACAATTAAGTCAAAATGTAAAATATTGTGAGGTACTAATTATAATAACAAGAACAGCATGAAGATTAGGTTGTGCGCATGCAGATGCAATGTGAGATAGTTGTACATTCATATATTATATATACTTTCAGTATGTTTAACTTGAAGTCGACTTTTTCGAAACACAAATCTGTGCGTTTCTTGGGGGAAGACGAAACCTAGATTTAAAAAAAGGCGAATTTGGTTTATTGTCGCCAGATTTGTCTAAGTTGGATTTATTTGATCGCTCAAATTTTGGAGAAAAAGACGAAAATTGTTTCTTTTATGTGAGAGATTATGGGCAGTTGGGAATCGTAGTGTGTCGGGATCAACAGGGAATAAATAAAAATGGATAGCTTAATGTAAAAACATATAGTTAGTTGGATCATTAAAAGATGATATTAGGGACTTTTTGTAGAAGTCTGATAAATTATAGTTGTGGATATATATATATATATATAAAGGATTTAACTCCAAATAACCTCTCAAACTTTGTAGGATCACTGTCATATTGTTTCCAATAGTACTCATCTTCACACTTAAATTAAGATTTGACCTAAAGTTAAAGCATGAAAATGTATAATCATAAGGTAAATAAGGGATATGGAAAGATTCTTCTTATTTATGGTTCAAAGAGCCCCCCCTATTCAATCGTTCATGAGACGCGGGTGGCTGTGGTGCATCAGGCGGGCGCCCAATGTTGAGGACAATAACTGGATCCTGAGGATGAAAATGAAACTTGTAATGGAAAGCAAGGGTAGGAAAAGCGACTCAAGATCGTGTCAACTAATTGAAGATGAAAGTGAATATTATTGTAATTGTGGGCTTAAAGACCACACTTCAACTGTGGATACCCACTTTGAAGCTTCAACCTTTCATATCAACTTTCTGATTTTCCAATTTCCCTCAAGCCATTCGATTTTCTCATTACTAGTTGGTGATTTCTTTTGAAAGGTTATATTCTTCTTTTTTATGTTGTGGCTATCTTCTTATGTCAGATTGTGTTGCAATTGACTTTTTTTTTTTTTTTTATATGTGGCAAGAAGAACTAGGGCTTTCATCACAACAAAACATGCAAATAGCAATTGATAAGTTTCTGCGTATTAGTTTCAAAGATTAGAGCAGTTCGTGCGGAGTTAATGCGACCCATTTTTCACTTTTAGCCACAACAGTCCCTCTAGCACCGAACTATAATTTTTATCCTTTAAGTTTTCGTCTTTTCCAGCGCCTTCACTATGTCTGTAGTGTGAAAAAAGGACGAGAGAGAGAATGGGTGATCAGTTCTTAGGAGGGCCATTTCCGGACCTAGAATTGGGAGCTGACCCTATAACTCCCGATTCCAAAATTTTGGAATCAGGAATCAGGTTGGCCGGTTCCCGAACTGCCGATTATGGTTCCCATCCAGTCTTGTTCCTAGGTTACCCGTGAATTGATAGAAGCATGTAGATCTAACTCAGTATTGGGTTTTAAATTTTTTTCTTTATAAATATTCATTTAACTGTGTTTTTAGCTTTTATCTTTGTAATAGTAAAATTAGCTTGAAAATGACACTAGAAGTGCCATAACTTTTATACAGCACTCTTTAGTGTCAAAACTTTTAAAGTGATCACTTAAATGTCATTCCAAAATAAAAAATAAAAAATTACTTCAATACCATCGCCGATTTGAATTCCTGAAAATTTAGACAATGTATAGACAATGTAATCTTTTAATATAAATAATTTGACATGGCTCATTGGCAAAGTGAACTCAACATTATTTGACCTAAACGACATCCTCTAACTCATGTTCGCCCCAAATTAACAAATTGGGAACAAATTGAGTCTCTTCTTCTAACCCTAAACTCCTGTCCAAGGATTTGGAGTAAAATTACAATATGAAACTTACATTGGAGAGAAAGAGTAGGAAAAGCAACTCAAGGTTGTGTTAATCAATTGAAGATGAAGGTGAATATATATTATTCTAATTTTGGGCTTAAAAGTCAAAGTATAAACAACACGTCAACTGCGGATATCCACTTTGAAGCTTCAACATTTTGTACCGACTTTTAGATTTTTCCGCTTTTTCCTCACGCCATTCGACTTTTGCCTTGCTAGTTGGTGAATTCATTTGAAAAGTTATGTTCTCTTCAATTTTGTGGGTATCTTCTTAGTTGGTGATGCTTAATTGTCAAATTGTGTTGCAATTGACTCTTTTATGTGGGAAGAAGAGAAATGAGGTTTTCATGACAGCAAAACCTGCAAATAGCAATTCATAAATTTCTCTATGTATTAGTTTTTAGGATTAGAGTAATTCGTGTGGAGCTAATGCGACCCATTTTGTGCTTTTAGCTGTGATAGCCCCTCTAGCACCGAGCCATAATTTTATCCCTTTAAGCTCTCGCCTTGTCCCCTGCCTTCACTATTTCTGCAATGTGAAATAAGGATGAAAATGGGTGGGGGGGAGGGTAAGGGTGATCGGTTCCCAAGTGGGCGATTCCCGATTTAGAATCGAGTGAACCGACCCTTTAATTCTCGAGATCCAAAATTTTAGAATTGGGCATCGAATTAGCCTATTCCAACCCCATTTTTGAGTTACCTATGAATTGATAGAAGCATACAGATCTACTCAGTATTGACTTTTTTTATTTATTTATTAATTTTGGTCTATATAAATATTCATTTACCTGTGTTTTTAGCTTATATCTCTATAGTAGAATAATTAGTGTAAAAAGGACAAGAGAAGTACCATAATTTTCATACAACATGCTCTTTAATATCATAAGTTTTCGAGCAATCACTTATATGTGAAAAAAATTACTTCAATACCATTGCTGATTTGAATTGTTGAAAATTCAGATGAGGTAATTTTTTTTAATATAAATAGTTTGATGTGGTTCACTGGTAAAGTGAACTCAATATTATTTGACCCAAATGACGTCGTCTAACTCATGTTTACCTCAAATTGAAAAATTGGGAACGCACTGAGTTTCTTCTTCTTACCCTAAACTCGTATCCAAGGAATTAGGAGCAAAATTACCATATGAAACTTGCAATGGAGAACAAGAGTAGGAAAAATGACTCAAGATCATGTCAATCAATTGATGATGAAGGTGAATATTATTGCAATTGTGGTTATAAAAGTGAAAGCATAGAGAACACTTCAACTGTGGATACCCAAAGCTTTAACTTTTCACTGTGAAAAGTCATATTCTTTTTTTCAAATTTTTGGGTATCTTCTTTGTCCATGATGCTCAATCGTCAGATTGTGTTGCAATTGATTCTTTTATGCGGGAAGGAGAGAACTAGGGTTTTCATGATAATAAAACTTGCAAATAGCAATACATAAGTTTCTGCATATTAGTTTTCAAGATTAGACCCGTTCGTGTGGAGCTAATGTGAACCATTTTATGCTTTTAGCCACGATAGTCCCTCTAGTAGCGAACCATAATTTTTAGAATCAGGTTCCCAAGTGGGTCGATTCCTGATTTAGAATCAGGAACTGACCCTTTAATTCTCGGATCCAAAATTTTAGAATTGGGAATCGAATTAGCCTATTCCAACACCATTTCTGAGTTACCTATGAATTCATAGAAGCATACAGATCTACTCAGTATTGACTTTTTTCTTTTTTTTTTTTAAATTTTGGTCTATATAAATATTCATTTACCTGTGTTTTTAGCTCATATCTCTATAGTAGAATAATTAGTGTAAAAAGGACAAGAGAAGTACCATAATTTTCATACAACATGCTCTTTAATATCAAAAGTTTTCGAGCAATCACTTATATGTGAAAAAAATTACTTCAATACCATTGCTAATTTGAATTGTTGAAAATTCAGATGAGCTAATTTTTTTAATATAAATAGTTTGACGTGGTTCACTGGTAAAGTGAACTCAATATTATTTGACCTAAATGATTTCGTCTAACTCATGTTTACCTCAAATTGAAAAATTGGGAACGCACTGAGTTTCTTCTTCTTACCCTAAACTCGTATCCAAGGAATTAGGAGCAAAATTACCATATGAAACTTGCAATGGAGAACAAGAGTAGGAAAAATGACTCAAGATCATGTCAATCAATTGATGATGAAGGTGAATATTATTGCAATTGTAGGCATAAAAGTGAAAGCATAGAGAACACTTCAATTGTGGATACCCAAAGCTTTAACCTTTCACTGTAAAAAGTCATATTCTTTTTCTCAAATTTTTGGGCATCTTCTTTGTCCATGATGCTCAATCGTCAGATTGTGTTGCAATTGATTCTTTTATGCGGGAAGGAGAGAACTAGGGTTTTCAAGACAATAAAACTTGCAAATAGCAATACATAAGTTTTTGCGTATTAGTTTCGAGGATTAAACCCATTCGTGTGGAGCTAATGCGAATCATTTTATGCTTTAGCCACGATAGTCCCTCTAGCACCGAACCATAATTTTTAGAATCAGGTTCCCAAGTGGGCCGGTTCCTGATTTAGAATCAGGAACTGACCCTTTAATTCTCGGATCCAAAATTTTAGAATTGAGAATCGAATTAGCCTATTCCAACCCGATTTCCGAGTTACCTATGAATTGATAGAAGCATACGGATCTACTCAGTATTGACTTTTTTTGTTTTTTTTGGTCTATATAAATATTCATTTACCTATGTTTTTAGCTTATATCTCTATAGTAGAATAATTAGTGTAAAAAGGACAAGAGAAGTACCATAATTTTCATACAACACGCTCTTTAATGTCAAAAGTTTTCGAGCAATCACTTATATGTGAAAAAAATTACTTCAATACCATTGCTGATTTGAATTGTTGAAAATTCAAATGAGGTAATTTTTTTAATATAAATAGTTTGACATGGTTCACTGGTAAAGTGAACTCAATATTATTTGACCTAAATGACGTCGTCTAACTCATGTTTACCTCAAATTGACAAATTGGGAATGCACAAAGTCTCTTCTTCTTACCCTAAATTCGTATAGAAGGAATTAGGAGCAAAATTACCATATGAAACTTGCAATGGAGAACAAGAGTTGGAAAAATGACTCAAGATCATGTCAATCAATTGATGATGAAGGTGAATATTATTGCAATTGTGGTTATAAAAGTGAAAGCATAGAGAACACTTCAACTGTGGATACCCAAAGGTTTAACCTTTCACTGTGAAAAGTCATATTCTTTTTTTCAAATTTTTGGGCATCTTCTTTGTCCGTGATGCTCAATCGTCATATTGTGTTGCAATTGATTCTTTTATGCGGGAAGAAGAGAACTAGGGTTTTCATGACAATAAAACTTGCAAATAGCAATACATAAGTTTCTGCGTAATAGTTTTCAGGATTAGACCCGTTCGTGTGGAGCTAATGTGAACCATTTTATGCTTTTAGCCACGATAGTCCCTCTGGTACCGAACCATAATTTTTAGAATCAGGTTCCCAAGTGGGTCGATTCCTGATTTAGAACCAGGAACTGACCCTTTAATTCTCGGATCCAAAATTTTAAAATTGGGAATCGAATTAGCCTATTCCAACCCCATTTCTTAGTTACCTATGAACTGATAGAAGCATACAAATCTACTTATAATTGATTTTTTTTTTTTAAATTTTGGTCTATATAAATATTCATTTACCTGTGTTTTTAGCTTATATCTCTATAGTAGAATAATTAGTGTAAAAAGGACAAGAGAAGTACCATAGTTTTCATACAACACGTTCTTTAATGTCAAAAGTTTTCGAGCAATCACTTATATGTGAAAAAAATTACTTCAATACCATTGCTGATTTGATTTGTTGAAAATTTAGATGAGGTAATTTTTTTAATATAAATAGTTTGACGTGATTCACTGGTAAAGTGAACTCAATATTATTTGACCTAAATGATGTCATCTAACTCATGTTTACCTCAAATTGACAAATTGGGAACGCACTGAGTTTCTTCTTCTTACCCTAAACTCGTATCCAAGGAATTAGGAGCAAAATTACCATATGAAACTTGCAATGGAGAACAAGAGTTGGAAAAATGACTCAAGATCATGTCAATCAATTGATGATGAAGGTGAATATTATTGCAATTGTAGGCATAAAAGTGAAAGCATAGAGAACACTTCAACTGTAGGATACCCAAAGCTTTAACCTTTCACTGTGAAAGGTCATATTCTTTTTCTCAAATTTTTGGGCATCTTCTTTGTCCGTGATGCTCAATCGTCAAAATGTGTTGCAATTGATTCTTTAATGCGGGAAGAAGAGAACTAGGGTTTTCATGACAATAAAACCTGCAAATAGCAATACATAAGTTTATGCGTATTAGTTTTGAGGATTAGACCCATTCGTGTGGAGCTAACGCGAACCATTTGATGCTTTAGCCACGATAGTCCCTCTAGCACTGAACCATAAATTTTAGAATCAGGTTCCCAAGTGGGCCGATTCCTGATTTAGAATCAAGAACTGGCCCTTTAATTCTCAGATCCAAAATTTTAGAATTGGGAATCGAATTAGCCTATTCCAATCCGATTGCCGAGTTACCTATGAATTGATAGAAGCATACGGATCTACTTAGTATTGATTTTTTTTTTTCTAATTTTAGTCTATATAAATATTCATTTACCTATGTTTTTAGCTTATATCTCTATAGTAGAATAATTAGTGTAAAAAGGACAAGAGAAGTACCATAATTTTCATACAACACATTCTTTAATGTCAAAAGTTTTCGAGCAATCACTTATATGTGAAAAAAATTACTTCAATGCCATTGCTGATTTGAATTGTTGAAAATTCAGATGAGGTAATTTTTTTAATATAAATAGTTTGATGTGGTTCACTGGTAAAGTGAACTCAATATTATTTGGCCTAAATGACGTCGTCTAACTCATGTTTACCTCAAATTGACAAATTGGGAATGCACATAGTCTTTTCTTCTTACCCTAAACTCGTATCCAAGGAATTAGGAGCAAAATTACCATATGAAACTTGCAATGGAGAACAAGAGTAGGAAAAATGACTCAAGATCATGTCAATCAATTGATGATGAAGGTGAATATTATTGCAATTGTGGTTATAAAAGTGAAAGCATAGAGAACACTTCAACTGTGGATACCCAAAGCTTTAACCTTTCACTGTGAAAAGTCATATTCTTTTTTTTTTCAAATTTTTGGGCATCTTCTTTGTCCGTGATGCTCAATCGTCTAATTGTGTTGCAATTGATTCTTTTATGCGGGAAGAAGTAAACCGGGGTTTTCATGACAATAAAACCTGCAAATAGCTATACATAAGTTTCTGCGTATTAGTTTTCAAGATCAGACCCGTTCGTGTGGAGCTAATGCGAACCATTTTATGCTTTTAGCCACGATAGTCCCTCTTGCACCGAATCATAAATTTTTTTCCCTCTAAACTCTCGCCTTTTCCCACACCTACATTATGCCTGCAGTGTGAAAAAAAGGAAGAGAGAGAGATCTTTATTTATAAGTGACGTTGTTTTGTCAAGAAGATTGATTTGATTTTGCTATGAAAAATTGAGGAGTTATAGTAAAAAAATTCAAAGTTTAGGAACTACATTAGATATATAGAAATAGTTCATGTACCACATTAAATGAATTAAATTTTCAATAATAACATTGAACATAGGGCCAAAATATGGGAACTAGAAGTGTCAGTTTCCTAAACTGAACTACGGAATAATTCGTTGATAGCTACTAAACTTTAGTATGTGATAGTACTAGAAATGAAGGATGATACTTTACATAATTACCAAAGCTTGCTGCATAAGGCCTATATAGATATCCGGGACGTGATTCCATTTTGCTTATTTGCATTGAAGCTACGCAAAGAATAGGATCAGTTGAAACGACTCAACTCTAAAAGGAGCCGTGCGCGAGAATTTATTCACCACGAAGTTGAGCCCTTTAACGTGTTATAAAATGGCAACCGCGAGGGACGCCCAACTCACGGCTTCGGTTCATCTTTCGTTGTATAAACAAGTTGGGTAGGGAGTTGCGATTAACGAACGCTCGACCGCTGTCGACATTGCCTTTGGATCGTTGAAGAAGCAAGTTTTCGTAATGAAAGGTAATGTATTTATTTATTTATTTAATGATTGATATTTTCTTTCCTCTTTCATTTGCTATTGGCTAATATTTCCTTTGTTAATGTCAATCGTCTTCAATCTTGATGCCGGATCACACTCTTTTCATTATATTCTTTCCCAATTGGTTCACTCTTATTCGATGATGTTACTAGCATATCAATATAATAGGTTTTGTTTCCTGCTGCATTAGGACTACCGCTCTTTCTCTAGGCAGCCCAAAGTGCGCTTTCTTTTAATTTGCACTTTGCACGACATCGCCCGTGAGCGGCGTATATCCATTGCACTTTTTGAGGGCGAACCTCTAATTTACTTTATGATTCTTTTTTCTTTTTTCTTTTTTCTTTTTTAAGGATTTTTTGTTTGAGCACTCGTAGTCTTTTGCTGGTCTCTTTTTGAAGAGTAGGTACCTTGGGCCGAACCACCATGCAAATCTATGGCGTCTTATTAATTTCAGGAAAATTATCCAAAAAGTGTTAAACCTATTGCATTTTTATCGATTAAGTTCTAAACTTTTTAATTTTGCCAATTCAGTCCTAAACCTTTTAATTTATTGCAAGTTGAATCCATCCAGTCAATTTAGGCATGAAAATGCTGATGTGGACACCGGCGTAGGACTATCGGCACTGACAAAGTTAATTTTTAATAGTATTTTATTTTTTATTAGTTTTCAATTTTTTTTTTCATTTCATTTCTTTCTTTTCTTTTTGGCCACCTTCTTTTACTCTTCCAGTGGCTAGCTGGCTGGCCTCGCATAGATGAGGCGAGGGTCTAAGTAGCACTGACATGTGACACGTCATTTCTCAAAACTAAAAGAATCCGACATATTGTATATTAAATGAATATTTTTTTAAAATTAATTTGATTCAAATTCATAAATAAATAAATAATAAAAAAGAGTCTACAATGACTTTATACTAATAATATTAATAAATCTATTCATAGGAAAATCAAAAGCAATATTCATAGTTAATGCATATTGATGTTTGGGGATATGTTTCTAACTTTAACAAAAGTTGTTAATGAAATTAATGACTAACATGAAATTAGAATTTACTTATTTAAATAAATCTATGATCTTCTACAATGAAAAAAAAAATATCATTATTTAACATTCGGTGCTTTTGTTTTCCAAAATCACTTTTTAGCCTCACTTATTTATTATTTCTGATAAAAATAAAGAAAAAAAAAAATCACTCCCTCGTTTCCTAGAAGATGCCTACATTTTCTTTTATTCATTTTTGCCCTTTTTCTTCTCTCTCTCTCTCTCTCTCTCTCTCTCTCTCTCTCTCTCTCTCTCTCTCTCTCTCTCTCTCTCTCTCTCTCTCTCTCTCTCTCTCTCCCCGTACTTTTTATATATATATATATATATGTATATTTTTCCTAGATATTGAATCGCAAGTTCAAAGAAGTACAAAAAAGGGCCGTTGGAAAGGAATTTTTCAAAATAGTATGAATGTGATGAATTTCCCTCGTTTTTTCCCCCAAAAAAATTTATTTTCCTCGTCTCTTTCCCTTAATCCCTATCAAGCCAGCCGTTGCCCCCGAAAAAAAATAAAACCTTCTTACCGTCATTTCTTCCCCACCCCCAAAAAAATTTATTTCCCTTGTTTCTTTCCCCAAACCCCCACCCCTATTAGGTTGCCATTGCCTTTCTTGAAAATTCTATGTCCAATCCCATCAAAATCCCTATTTTTAATTTGTTTTCTACTCTTCTTTCTAAAGCCCAAAACTAAAAGAGGAAGAAACTCTAAAACCTAGCCACTGCCGCCCCCTCCTCCTCCTCCTCCTCCTCCTCCTCACACGACCCTCTTCCTCTCGATCTCTGCTCTCTCTTGGTGCCCTCGCAATCGCTCACCTCTGGCCCCTCCTCCTTTGTAGCTACAGCCTCACCTTCGGCCCTCCATCGCAGGATCATAGTCACGACTCTCTGGGTTCTCACGGTCTCTACTCTTCCTCTAGCCTTCCCTTTGCAGTTGCGGCCCAGTCATAGCTCGCGGCCTCATCATCACTCGCGGCCTCGCTGTCGCTCACGGCCTCACCTTCGCTCCTTGGACCTGACCTCCACCCTCCATCATCTTCTTCAACAATTCTCTATTCCTTCGCACTTGCAGACCCACCCCGAAACTGACCATGCCTCTTGCAATTCTGGACTGCATGTTGGAACATGTCGAGAAGAGTTGACCACGTGTTAGAAAATCCAACACATGTTGATCGCATGTCCGAGCATGCCAAACACGTCAACACATGTCGAACACGACACAGAAACTCATCCAACGTGTCCGTACTTCATAGGTGAGGGCTACCCTTGCCCAAGTGAGGGTGGCCTCATCGCGCGTCGGCTGAGCGAGGGAAGCCCTCACCAAGGTTTGCCCAGAGCAAATCAGGTGAGGCCCCGCCTAGGCGAATATCAGCCTCGCCTAGACTAGATCTGGCAAGGCCGGCCTTGCCCCAAGCCAGGGCAGCCTCGCTGGGCATTGGCTGGGTGAGGATTGAAAAGCCAACCTTCGTCGGGCCGTGCCTGGGTGAGGGCTCCCCTCGCTTGGGCTTGCCCTCGCCCAGTCAGGCCTCCCCTATGGCAAGCAAGGCCAACTAGCCGGCCATGGCCGATGGCCGGTGGCCGGCCACTAGAAAAGGAAAAGAAGAAAGCCAAAAAGAAAAGAAAGAAAAGAATAAAAGAATAAAAATTCAAAAAATATTAAAATATTATTAAGAATTATTCACGTTAGTGTCAGTGGTTCTACGTGGCATTGTCGGTGTCCAAGTCAGCATTTTCTAGCCAAAAATAGCTGGACGGACTCAATTGGCAAGAAATGAAAATGTTTAGGACCGAATTGATAAAGTTAAAATATTTAGAACTAAATTGACAAAGGTATAATAGGTTTATGATTTTTTGGACAATTTTCTCTATTAATTTCTTGAACCTAAATTATCATAACGAATCATTTGTTTATTCACGCTTCCTGATCTTGTGAAACAACTTTTATACTAGAAATTTTATGTTTGAATCCATATAAAATTTAGCAGGACTATAATACTATTATAAAAATTTAAATGCGTTACTTCATATTTAAATTAATATATTATCTCCTTACACAACCCTTGTAACCTTGCAATAACTACATTACTTGCAAACCTTAGGCTCGATGGACGTAAAGGTATCTATAGGAGAGGAGGTTGGCATGAACACCTCGATCAAGTTGGAGGTTCGGAAGGATGAAGGAGGAGCTTCCCTGAATAATGCTTCGGCGACTGAGCGAAGTGCGGAGCAACAATATCCAGCAAAAGTGTATGAAGCTGCTAGAGAACTGGCCGATGCCATCAAAAGGGCCGATGCCATCAAAGGCGCCAATGTCGAAGATATCATTTCCACGATCGAAACGCGTGCCTGTCAAGCTGATTCGTCCGCCGTTTTCAATTTCCGGAGGCTATCGAGGGGTTCGTTACTCCACATTGCAGCAGCCACCGGCAAGAGCAACATCGTGAGGCTCCTGCTTCAGCGTGTCAATGCCCACCTCATAGCCGCCCGAGATGATTGGGGGAATACCCCACTCCACCTCGCCACTAAGGCCAAGGCAATTGAAGTCATCAATATGTTGATTTTCCACGCAAAAGACCTCCCCAATGTCGAGGACAAGCTCCTCCTGAGGAAGAAGAACAATTATGGAAACACCGCTTTGCACGAGGCCGTGCTTACACGTGACATTGACCTGGTGAGCCACCTGGTGAGCCATTTGTTGGGGGAAGATTTGGAGCTTGTGTACTGGAAGAACAAGGATCAGAAATCTCCCTTGTACCTGGCCATCGACATTGGCAACTCCAAGATACTTGAGGTTTTATTATCGAAATCGATCGACCCATCGAAGATACAAGGCTTGCCGCCCGTTCTTGGTGCCGTTGCACGTAAACATTATGGTACGTACTTAGATCTACTTATGGGAAATATCTATGTGTGGACTGAACTCATTTTAAATCTGTGCAACCACTCTTTGTGCTTACCCAAATCTAATACGGGTGTTCACATAAAATTCCACGCCTTGCTTATCAAAGTAGTTTGGTACCCAAGAAGAAGTTGCAACTGCCATAATAGAGCAGCTCAAATACATTCCAGACTCTATAGGAATTCAAGCATTTGCCCCTAATCTGTCCCATTTCACATTTCCCCAATGGAATTGGGCAGAGGGCGGGCTTATGGGGAGCGTTCATTGAACCCACACTTCTTTAATTATCTTTAAAATAATCATAACTTGTTCGAGTATATACATCTATTAAAAGTTTCATCATAATTATCCTACTTTTATTTTTTCATAAGATATACCATTTTATTTTTTGTATAGTCATATAATTGTAATGATGAATCAATGTGATGTTAAATGAAAATTCATCAAGGTAATAAAATGATAGAAATGATTGGATGGTAGTTTTTAATATATTGTAAAAATAATAATCTATTCTAAATCACAAAAATAAATAAATAACAAGTAATAATTAATTGTTGTGGGTCATTCCCTCAAAAGTGTGTAACTCACAATATGCTGTTACTCTCACAATAGCCCAAAGACTATTATGTCTGCAAAGTCTATAAAATAATAAATGTTTCAATTTAATCATGAATTTGTAGATTAAGTGAATAATTGTAATATCTTTAGTTATGTCTCATGAAAATCTACTTTCTAATGCATTACTTGTAGTTGAGATACGTTAGACCGTGCCCGCATAAATTCTGCCCTGTATCTTCTTGCCTAGTCCGGGAAAATTTGCTCGGTTTGGGCAAGGCACCTCGGGGCGATAAGTCCTCTGCACATTCGAATTATCAATTAATCCATAAATCAACGTATGCATAAATACGTGCTTTCACCTAATAATAATCATTAGACATTTTTAGATTATTCAGATTGATAAATAATATAGTTTCTTCAGCTATGTTGATAACACATCCCAAGCAAGGCAAGTTGAAACTAATCTTGCAGCCTCTTTTACTCTATGCACGTAATGTTGTGTCCTATCGCATTTTCATTTTGGACATGCATTAGAAATCACAAAAAAGAAATACAGAAGGTCCTCATGTGTACTAAACCCCCACATAAAATCTTACGACTTCTAAGTAAGTAAATCTTAAATGTTAATAGTGAATCATTAGGTGCATATTATTTCTATAGACTTATTGTATGTATCCGTATGCAAATAAGAACATTATGTATATTTGATTTTTTAGAATGAGATTTTCACATTATCAAGATTGTGAAAGTACAAAGATTCATGAGCTAGGTAGACGTCGAAATTCAACATAGAATTATATTCCTGTTTAGGAAAAATTCATCCATCTTTGTATTTGTCCACATCAATGTGGTGCCTAAAAATTCATACAAAGCCTTTATGCCTTTTATATTATTTTATGATATTATTTTACCTTGATTTAATTTGAATGTGCAAACTTTCAAATCCATGAAACGAAGAAGAGTTCAATTTATATGTGAAGATTATATATATAGTGTGTGTGTAATGGTGGCACCACATCCTCTGACTTGGGTGGATTCCGCTCGACTCTAAAATAAATTTTACTTAGTTTTTGCTCAAAAGGTTTGGTAAATATGAAATTTCTTAATTGAGCTTAATAGGTGCCCACCTTTAGGAAGAAGTTGACATTTGCTTTATACTTGCCAGAATTTGACGAACATAATAGGAAAAGACCATTCTCCTTTTCTTGATCTTGCCCTATCTATTTAAATGTCGTTTCTGTTTTTCCCTTAACATTATATTTGTGGACTCTATAGATACTTCATAAGATGGAAATGTCATATAATTTGCCATGTCATTTAGTAAGATTTTTACAGTAAAATCTTAGTACATGTTGATGTCGCATTGCTTTGCAAGAAAATGGTCTGAAATTTGTCTAAAGTCATTCCCAAATACATAAATGGGATCCTTTCGAAATTTATGTAAAGTCTAACATATTGTGTTCCATAATGCTAGAGAAGGAAAGTCACAATACTTTGAAATTCATAGATTGAAAAGCCATTTTTTTCAAACCAAAAATGGGTTAGATAAACCTTTCAAAGCCTTGATTTATTCAATCGAAATTATCACCACTAGTTTCACCATTGCAATCTAATTCCCCATCAACAACTATGAATCCTAATAGTGATTAAGGTTACGTTGAAGATGCCCTTATCCCGGGTTAAGATGCATTAAAACCAACCAAGCCCCAACCAGTGTCAAATGTTTATGCGGATGGCGGTCCCTAATTTGGAGCTCCTGATTCCAGATTTACTCGGCCAGATACTCAGAAAGGACACGAAGCTTTTCACAATGAGAGACTCCGGAGGCGGTAATGTATTCCATTTAGCAGCTTTCTGGAATGTGCCCGAAGTATTCAATTTCTTACAACCAGAAACCGAATATTTGGCTCAAGAACAGGACAACAATGGGGATCTTCCCATTCATATAGCGAGCTAGCAGGGTCATGTTGAACTAATCCATAAGCTACATCTGGTGTCAAAGTGGGTAAATGGGAAAGGACAAACCGTTCTTCACGTGGCAGCAAAATACGGAAGAGAAGAAGTAGTGAGATATATACTCAAAGATCGGGATCTGAAATTGATGATAAATGAAAGAGACGATGATGGAAATACAGCTTCACACTTGGCAGTGAAGTATTTACATCTCACCGCTTTGATTCATCTCGTGCTGGATGAAGATATGGACCCCTACCTTCTCAACCATGAAGGCTTGGCTGCTGTCGACATTGCTCGACATTCCTCACAAGCGGGATTACGGAGGGTAGGTAACATGAATAGTCACTATTTTATTCATCAACTTACTAGGAATTTCCAGAGATTAATACCTTAGTCAAGCGTAGATCTTATATTCAAATCATTATGTCTCGCAATCAACAATGGCACTATGAAAGCAATAATCAATTTTGTGGAATAGCCAAGACACCTCTAAGATTAATATTGCACAAGTCTCTAATTTAGCCTTAATAGGAGTTACTTAAATTTTGCCCATGAATATGTCCGCGGTTAGAAGCAAGTGAATATTTCTGATAAATGCTGAGATAAATTGTTACATGTCTCGATTAATTGAGCCTCTAAATTAGATCAGGAGTTGTCAATGTTGCAATCTTTTTTTTCTTAAAAGGCAAGGGGTCAAGGCGGCAAATTTGACCACTCTAAGCATGACACAATCTCATTACATTATCAGTAAGTCAACCTATGACAAAGGTGAACCGCATACATTTAATTCATGACTCTCTTCTCATTTGCAGTGAACTTGTTACTCTAGCTTTGATTCTTAAAATTGTGGACACTGCATCTGTAGAAGTAAAAGTTTCCCTTTAAATGAGGACTCCAGAGTTTGTTTCCGTTATCGATTCGCTAACAGTTTTTTCTTTCTTTCCTTTTTCATACGTTTCCGATCTCAGGGCTTGGCACGCATTCTGTTATCAAGCGTGTCGGCTGAGAGAACAGATCGATTCATAAGTAAGCCGGAAGCTCGAGACGAATCGCACGCTCACGGAATTTTGCCAAGCCGTAAAGAAGTGGATGAAACAATCAATGCCATGTTGGTGGTGGCAACGGTTGTGACCAGTGTGAGTTTCACAGCTGGTTTCGCAGTTCCGGGAGGATTGAATGGCCAAGACCTGGACAATAGAAAGATCCAGGCCTTCGTGATTTGCAACACCGTGGCGATGTTATGCTCAATGGCCTCGGTCATTGGCTTCATGTTTGCGTACCTGACTGAAATCAACATATCGATATATGGATGCCACCTTGCAAATCTGCTACTAGCAATTTCACTCCCGCCAATGTCCGCCGCTTTCTTAATTGGCGTCATCTTGACCATTGAAAACCTCCCTTGGCTTGCCATCGTGATAGTAATTTTGGGATCCATTTTCGTCCTCGTTATCACATCTGCTTTATTATCACCGTTCGTTGCTATATTTTTAAGCTGCCTTCCCCTCATTCGGAACCACCTTGGTCCCATCCGTCCTCTGATATCGTGGCTTTTTTGCGTTTACATGATATTATTTCGAATAAAGAGGACGTTCATTTCGGATCACTCAAAAGTACACAGAACGGCGAGCAAGACTTCAACTAGTCCGCCTGATGGTGACGCTGAAGATTGATTTGCAGAAACAAGTATATCTTTGCCTTGATCTATTTGGCTCACTCTATAGTTGCTTTCCTATTGCATTACATTAATAATGATTGTAGAAGTATTTAAGTCAAACCATCTCTTCCTTCAATAGCTCATATTATTAAAATAGTTGGATGTAGTTCCATGACATTTCATATGATATCAGAGGTGGAGATTCTCAATTCAAACATTTTCAAACAATCTACATTATGTACTCTCATATTTTAGAATTGTAGCAAAGTCCAACTACTCACAAAGATGAGTGCATGTACTCCCATATTTTAGAATTGGAGCAAAGTCCAACTACTCACAAAGATGAGTGCTGAAGTATTCGAGCTAAATTATTCTTTGGGCTATAAAGAGTTTAAGCTTTTAAAATAATTGCGTTGCAATTTAACTAAACATCACAATGATACATGTATTATCTTGTCTCCATTGAATGGATCGGTGGATCATTTCATCCGTTTCACAGCTTGGAAATCAAATCTTTTGTTTTTAACATGTAAAAGCCCGCCTCTCGTGAAATCATTTGTCTAGACCGGCCATGAAAGAAACCGAAGGTGGTCGAGAGAAGGAATCGAGAGAAGGTGATAGAGAGAGGGATAATGATTTTTTGTATTTCCTCAATGGATCTATAAATTGTACAGATCCTAAAGATATAGAACTAGGGTTGTACAATTAATGGAAATGAAGAATTCTAAGTATCAATCTAGATCTGTATCTAATCTATAATTGATATGTACATAATCAAATCAAATCACAATCTCACAATCTCCTAAAAGAATATTGCATATCTTCTAACACTCCCCCTCAAGCTGGTGGCTTGTAGATATCCAATATGCCTAGCTTGCTCAGTAGATATGCGTGCTGTCGATGACATAAGGGTTTGGTGAAGATGTCTGCTGGCTACTCTGCTGTGCCAATTCCATATGTTTCAATTACCCATTCTTGAATCTTGTCTCGTGTAAAATGACAATCCACTTCTATGTGCTTAGTCCTCTCGTGCACTATAGGATTTGCTGCCAATTTGAGAGCTACATCATTGTTGCAAAATAATTTAGTCACTCCTTGTACTTGTATTTCGAGGTCCTTAAGCAACCCTCGTATCCACACTACCTGACAAGTGGTTTTTGCCATAGCTCGATACTCAGCTTTGGCTGAAGACAAGGATACAATAGGCTGTTTCTTGGTCTTCCATGAGAGAAGCGAATCTCCTAATTTGATGCAGTATCCAGTGACTGATCTTCGGCTAGTAGGACACATAGCATAATCAGCATCACAGTATGCCCTCATCTTCATGTCACATTGTTTGGACAAGAGAATTCCAAGTCCTAGACACTTTTTCAAATACTTCACAACCTTCAATGCAGGTTCCAAATGAGATTGCTTTGGACTGTGCATGAACTGACTAAGCATCTGTACTGCATAAGAGATATCAGGTCTAGTCATGGTCAGGTATATGAGCTTCCCGACAAGTCTTTGATACCCTGATGGATCTTTGAGTATGGGATCATCGTTTTGTGATATACCCCTATCATATTCTGCAGTAGTCAACTTAATATTCTGCTCAATAGGAATCACAGCTGGTCTGCATCCTGATAGGCCTGCTTCTGATATAATCTCTAAGACAAATTTTCGTTGACTAAGAGAAATTCCTTGATCAAATCGAGCAATTTCAATTCCAAGGAAATATTTAGGTGCTCCTAAGTCTTTGATGTGAAAGGTAGCATGTAAATAATTCTTGAAATTGTCTATGGCAACCTTATCATTTCCCATAACAATTATGTCATTGTCGCGACCTCTTTTTTTTCGGCGCCCGCAATAGAGTACGAGCGCCTAAGGAGGCTAATGGCTCGGCTGAAATTAGTTAATGCCCGGACTCTCCCAAGTCCACCAATTCACGACTTTAATAGTCCGAGTTTTTAACCCGTAGATCAATTTTTAAAATGGAGTCGCCACTAATCGATTTGGGGTGGGTTGATTAGAAACCCAAGTGAAGTATCGGGAGAAATACTCACTCTGCGCAACCGAGAGAAATTAGGATCGGGGACTTGATTACACTAGTTAATCACTAATGCCCTTTCGGTACCTAATCTTGTTTAAACCCCGAGGCTTTTTGGATGTTCGAGGGATTTTCCATGCATTTTTGGGAGGAAAAACATTTTTGAGTCGATTTCTAATTTTTGGACACAAAAGAGATTTTTTTGGGATTTTTGGTATTTTTTTTTGGAAAAAATACAAGTCTTTTGGCTTTTCTGAAATTTTTGGCTTTTTTTATGAATTTTTGGCTTTTTAGGATTTTTGGCATTTTTTGGAAAATATGAAATATTTTTGATTTTTTTGATTTTTCGGAAAATAAAATATTTTTTAATATTTTTTAATATTTTTGGAAAATAAATTATTTTTTATTTTTCTCGATTTTTTGGAAAATAAAACATTTTTTAACATTTTTTTAAATATTTTTAGAAAATGTGTTTTTTTTGAAATATAAATATTATTTATTTATTTAAAAATTATTTTATATTAAAATAATATAAAAAACCGACCGGGTCGGATCCGCGGATTGGGTCCGACCGGGCCAGCGAACCGAATGAGGAAAGGGCCGCGTTGCGGGCCCGACTCGGATTTTTTGCCTTTTTGCCTTTTTTTTTTTTTTTTTTTTTTTTTTAACGACGCCGTGGCCGGGCGTTTGGGGCGCCCGGCCCGGCCCGACTACCCGGTCCGACAACCCGCTCCGGCTCGCGACCCGGTTCCTTCGAACCCTACCCGACCCAGATCCGGCGCATGACCCGACTCGCAGCCGCCCCCCCGGATCGCAAACCCTACCTGATTTTCCAGGTTCGGATCCGCTTCGCGACCTGGAAAATCGCAAACCCTAGGGTTTGCGAATCCGCGGCGCCGGGGAGGAGGCCGAAGTGATACGACGGCGACAATGGCCACGGCGGCGACGGCGACGACGGTTTTTACCTTTTCTCGAGAGGAGGCGATGACCGCGGCGGACGACGACGGCGTCGGTGGGTCTGGGCGGTTAGATCCGAGCCCGGATCCGCGCCGAGTTAGCTTCTCTCTCCCTCGGGCTCGCCCTTCGAGCTCCCCGAAGTCTCTCGGGGACCCCTTCGAGCTCACCACTCCATGGCCGGCGAACTCGAGCTCCCGAAGTCTCTCAAGGGACCCCAAGATCCGGTGGCCTCTCTCTCTTTCTCCTTCGGTCTCCGTCCCTCCCGTTCGTCGGGGATGGAGGGCCTATTTATAGGCGCGGAAGCGGCCGGTCGGCGAGCTTCGACCCGCCGGTTGGACCGCCGTCCCATCCGCCATCATTGCCTCCTCCGGTCACGTCCCCATCAACGCCAATCTGCTCCTCTCGCGCACGCGATCGCCGTCCGTCCGCCCCCTTCCCCTCCGTCGTGCCCTCTGCGCGTGCGCTACAGAGGCGCGAGGAAGAAGAAGACATGGTGGGGGCCGGGCTTGGCGGAAATGGGCCGAGAGCCCATGGAGGGGCTGCTCCCCTTTCTTTTGTTTTTTTTTGGGTTATTATCCGAAAATCAAACAAAATAATAATAATAAAAAAATAAAGCCTAATTTTAAGCGTCAACAGCTGCCCCTCTTTGAAGGTGAGCTCGCAGAGGTTGCATTCAAAGACAAACTGATGCCTAAATTTTACCCGTACATGCGTAGTAGATTATATTTTATTTGAGACCTATTATCCTATGTAAAAAGAGCAATATTACATTACATATTCTAAGACAGATAAGAAGATACCTGTAGTTACTTACCGGGAGTGAGTGAGATAGGGTGTGAGCCCCGAGTTTGGCAAGTATCAAGGCGTCATCTTACCTGGTGATATGAGGAGATTGCTTTTCCAGGGCTCGAACCATTCTTCGGTCGCCTGTTAAAACAATCAATGATTTGTCTAGGACCCGAACCTTTCTTCGGTCGCCTTGACGGGAAATTGCTCCTCCAGGACCCGAACCATTCTTCGGTTGCCTGTTGGAGCAATTAGTGGTTTGTCTCGGACCCGAACCATTCTTCGGTCGCCGTGACGGAAATTGCTTCTCCAAGACCCGAACCATTCTTCGGTCGCCTATTAAAATAATCAATGATTTGTCTAGGACTCGAACCTTTCTTCGGTCGCCTTGATGGGAGATTGCTCCTCCAGGACTCGAACCATTCTTCGGTCGCCTGTTGGAGCAATCAGTGGTTTGTCTCGGACCCGAACCATTCTTCGGTCGCCGTGACGGGAAATTGCTTCTCCAGGGACCCGAACCATTCTTCTGGTCGCTGTTAAAACAATCAATGATTTGTCTAGGACCCGAACCTTTCTTCGGTCGCCTTGACGGGAGATGGACCGACCTTTCTCAGGGCATCTCATTTGTGGGTGCCTGATTTGTATCGAGGACACCAGTTGGTACCCGACCTTTCTCGGGAGATGTGCCGACCTTTCTCAGAGCATCTGTTTTGTGGGGGGGTGTCCGACCTTTGTCAAAGACGCTAGCTGGAACCCGATCTTTCTCGAGAGGATGCGCCGACCTTTCTCAGGGCATCGATTTGTGGGGTGTCTGATTTCTGTTGAAGACACCAGTTGGAATCCAACCTTTTTTAGGAGGATGCGCCGGCCTTTCTCAGGGCATCAATTCTCAAAGATACCTGTACATTCACAGGCATATCGAAGAGTACCTGGATATTCACAAGTACTAACCTGAAGGATATTTGGGCCTTTGCAGGCGTCAAAAGGGGCATTTGATTGATCATAAGCATAAACTCTTGGAGGATACCTGGATGTTCGCAGGCGTTGAAGGAATACCTAATTGATTGTGGGTATTGAAAGAGTACTTGAATGATCACAAGTACAAACTCTTGAAGGATATCCAGCATTCACAGGTATCAAAAAAGTACCTAATTGCTTGCAGGTGTTGAAAGAGTACTTGGATAATCACAAGTATAAATTCTTGAGGGATACTTAGACATTCACAAGTATCGAAGAGGTACTTGATAATTGAAAATATTGAGAACATACCTTGGATATTGGTGAAGGTCTCTCACCTCCTAGTAGTTGGAATATCGAGGGCGTGCCCCGCATATTCGTGAAGGTCTCTCACCTCCTGGTAATTGGGAATATTGAGGACGTACCTGAGATATTCGTGAAGGTCTCTCACCTCCTGGTAATTGGGAATATCGAGGACGTACCTGAGATATTCGTGAAGGTCTCTCACCTCCTGGTAATTGGGAATATCGAGGACGTACCTGAGATATTCGTGAAGGTCTCTCACCTTCTGGTAATTGGGAATATCGAGGACGTACTTGAGATATTCGTGAAGGTCTCTCACCTTCTGGTAAATCGGAATATCGAGGACGTACCTGAGATATTCGTGAAGGTCTCTCACCTTCTGGTAATTGGGAATATCGAGGGCGTACCTGGGATATTCATGAAGGTCTCTCACCTTCTGGTAATTGGGAATATCGAGGGCGTACCTAGGATATTCATGAAGGTCTCTCACCTTCTGGTAAATGGGAATATCGAGGGCGTACCTGGGATATTCATGAAGGTCTCTCACCTTCTGGTAATTGGGAATATCGAGGGCGTACCTGGGATTATTCATGAAGGTCTCTCTTCTTCTGGTAAATGGGAATATCGAGGGCGTACTTGGGATATTCATGAAGGTCTCTCACCTTCTGGTAAATGGGAATATTGAGGACGTACCTGAGATATTCGTGAAGGTCTCTCACCTTCTGGTAAATGGGAATATTGAGGACGTTCTTGAGATATTCGTGAAGGTCTCTCACCTTCTGGTAATTGGGAATATTGAGGGCATACCTGGGATATTCATGAAGGTCTCTCACCTTCTGGTAATGGAAATTTGAATGTAGCACAAGGCTTACCTGGATGGCTGGGTAATTGCAGGTGCACAACGCAATGGAATACCTGAGTATTCAATGATGTAATTTCGGGACAATTCGGACAGGTTGATTGTCATGAAAAGGAAGCACCTGGACAACGATGGATACTTGACGATACGGGGATACCTAAACAGTAGTAGGTATTCAATCGATAAAAAGATACTTGATCAGTTACAAGTATCAATACTCTAGGGACAACTTGAACAGGTCGAGTGTCAGGAAAAGGGAGTATCCGAACGGTGGCCGGTACTCAAAGACAATAGGGATACTTAGATAGCAGTAGGTATTCGATGATAAAGGGATACTTGATCAGTCACAAGTATCAATACTCTGGGGACAACTCGAACAGGTCGAGTGTCAGGAAAAGGGAGTATCCGAATGGTGGCCGGTACTCAAAGACAATAGGGATACCTAAATAGCAGTAGGTATTCAACGATAAAGGGATACTTGATCAGTCACAAGTATCAATGCTCTGGGGACAATTCGAACAGGTCGAGTGTCAGGAAAAGGGAGTATCCGAACAGTGGCCGGTACTCAAAGACAATGGAGATACCTAAACAGCAGTAGGTATTCAAAGATAAAGGGATACTTGATTAGGTCGAGTGTCAACAGAGGGAGCACCCGGCAAGCGGTGGGTACTAAAAAAACAAGGGGGGGTAATTGACAGTTGCAAGCACCCAAACTCAAGGGACAACTCGAATAGATCAAGCGTCAATAAGAGAGTATCTGGACAAAGGTAGGTACTTTAAGACAAATGGAGATAAGGATACGTTTACCTGGCAATATCTCTGATCTCTGAGAGTATGTTTGCTATTTGCACAATATGCACACATGATTGTATATGCTGTAAATTCATGACTTTAAATGAGATTCATGCATGATAATTTTGTCAGTTTTGTATCATTCGAATTCCATTTGGGAAGATTTTGAAAGACAACATTTATTCGAAATATAGATGCTTTGAGCATGCCGGATGAGGGACTTTCAATCGAAAGGACTTTTCACTCACTCTCATGGAGAAGGCTATCCCGACCATTGATGCGGGATTTATAAGGACCACACTATCTTACTGTCATCATGTCAACGGGGATCCGAGTATTCTCGCAAACAGTACGACTTTACCAATGTGAGAGGTCTTTGTTGAAACTATAATGAAGTCTTGGTTAGCGGCTCATCAAGTGGGACCGTCGAGGTCAAAGCTGATGGACAAAAAATGCTGCATGATCATCTCCGGGTTTACAAGTCAAGAACCCTGCGAAAAGAGATAGAATAATCTTGCTCGTACTTCTTCGAGCGATGCTTATAAACATATGAAATCCTACGTTAATTGAAGTGCCCCTAGTCTGAAGAGACTTTTACAATGGGAATGTGACGTAGACTTGGCTCACATGTAAGAGGGTGAGAGCTGGTGACTGTTTCGGCATTTGTCACTAGTCCTTCTTGTTAGATGAGGGTTCTATGGACCACAACAACAACTTTTCTTGGCTGTATTTTTGACTGGGGGGCATTGGCCTTGCTTTTACCGTGCACACACTTTTCTTTTTCATGCCCCTATTTCTCATCTTAATTTTTCATTCATGGGCATCGACCTTGCTTTTACCAGGTACACTGCTTTTTTATGCCCTAGTTTTTGTCCTTGTTTGTTTGAAGAACTGATCTTGACAAGTTCAAGCAAATGCTTTTGCTAGACTTATTGAGTCTTCTGGTATTTCTGATTATGCTGCTCGGATGGCGGTAGTGGCTTCTGCTTTGCCTCCATGTGAGGGTGAATTTTCAGACTCAATTGAGTTGTACAATGGATACAAGTGCGTAAATAAAGAATTGCTCTTCACGAATCTAGGGCACTTAAATTAACGCGAGTGTTCATATGCAATAAAGACACTCGAAGATTGATGCAAGTGCAAGCAAGAAAATTTCTATCCCCTTTCTCACCTTGTAATGCTGATTTGCTTTTGACTTGCCCTGTGTGGGGTGGTTCTTTGTCGGGAGTATAGCAGAAATTTGTCAGTATATGGGGCTCAAAGTGAGTGATGGGATGCCTCTCACTGCTTTGATCATCGTACCATTCGCGAGAGAACTCTTTACCCTGTAGTCATGGAATTTTCTGCACTCATCTCACAAGTGTATAGATGGGGGGTTGTGTGTAGGATATGGCTTGCCTGTCATCATTCTGACACGCCTCATCCAACATACTCGATTAATCTTGTATTCTTCACTCAGCTGTCTATTCTAATAATCCTTTAATGGAATCAGTGATTTAGACAGACAAAATCATCATGCAAAATCCATTTGGAAAAGGCATGTATCATTTTAAACATGAGAGAGTTTGTACTCTCAAAACAAATGAATGGTTTTTACTCAAGAAACCCTATTAACAGCTTTAGGGATGTTTACTTGGTAGAATTGTATTTACAAATGCGTTGAATTTTGAACATCAGAAAAGTTATTCACAAATGGCTATTCGCAAATGGGTGTCGATGAATTGTCTCTAATGATTAGGGATATGACACATGAATGATCAACCAAGGATTGGGAATCTAATCATTGATTTGACGGGTCCTTCTTCTTTTGCCCCTGTAGAAGAGAAGATGTACAAGTAGATCAATTAGTCTGGCCAAAATCAAATGTGAGTTGAGGCCTGAAGATTTTCTGTCATTTGCTTTGGCGATACTTGAGATGCCATTTTGTTTGGGAGAGCTTGTCATGCCTCTCACTGATTTGTTATCTGTATTTTGACAGTCAGGTGATCCTACAACAAAGAAGAGATAATGTGTTAGTCATGAACTCTTTCAAGAGTCGAAAAACTGGGAGCGATACAACCTCACCCTTTGCTGGTTTTGCAAATGATTAAGTGGACCTGGAGTACAAAGAGGATGTGAAGTCTCGTGTCTTCCACTTCATCAGGTCAATTATTTTCCTTAATTGGCTTATGGATGGCGTGTCCCTTTACACGAAGTCAAGTGAATCCGTGGGTCATTTCCACTTACTAGCTCGGCCAATGTTGATTTGCCAAACCTAACCATCAAGTTTGGCTCTTGAATTCCGATGCTTCTTGTCAATAGGGAAAATATGTCAAAAGCAGGTTCGAGTAGTGGGAGTATTGGAAACGATACCGAGTTACTCTTTCCCAGAGTTTGTATTTGTTGATTCCTAAGGATATTTGAATGTCGATGATGGACTCCTTATCTTGACACAGTTCAATGCTTCCTTCGATTAGCCCTTCCCATTTGTGGCCCTGTATGCATGATTGATGGTCGTTGATTCATCTTCAACGCCTTCCTTCTGTGGAATTTTCTTCTATCTTTGACTATATGACCATTAGCAGCATTGAGCAAAGTCATGTACCTCAAGCTTCTATGGAATCTGAGATCAAAATCTCAAGCCTTGTGATAGCAACTACCCCTTGGAAGAACATGTGTCTGGAGTACGAAGTGAGATTTCTAGGCCTTAAGTCACAATTTGAGATAAGGGGTTAGAGACTGTCTCAACTGACTAGATTTTCTCCCTGTTGACAGTAGCCAATTCGAGAGGAGAAATTCATTTTCTGTGCTTCTTGGCTTGTCAAAGCTGGAACTGTAACATCTAGCTGTTTGGGCGTGTCGTGCAACAAGATAGTCCTTTGGCTTAAGATGGAGCTGGGCAGGAGTGAGACATGTCATGGATGCTTCGATCTCAACTCTATGCCTGTACCTATTACGTTTCATCTTTTGTATCCTGTAAATAGAAGAGAGAGGACATCATTTCCAAATTATATTCAGAGAATAAGACTTACCCTCTTTTGGTGTAGGATGATTCTTTCTATCTGCCCCTGTTTTCTTGGCAGGGTGTCTCCGAATTTGGCGAGTTCACCTGATGCGCTTGCTTCAAATGTCCCCCGTCACACTAAGTCAAAGGGAATGGGAATGATCTTCTGAGACATGAAGTGAATGAGTCAGAAAGACAAACATGATTAAATTTATCAAAAGCTTTTGGGTGATGAAATATTTTTTATTTTCAAAATACGTCTTTGGGGGAGAAAAAGCATGAGGAAGCCCAGTCCTCAGTATTCTCCTTGGATGATATTTTCTTTTCATGGTTGGATAACATCACTGGGCTAGTTTGGAATACCGCCTCATGCTCTTAAAACAAAATATTATAACTGTAAAATAGAGTACTTGGAATGGAAAATATAACAGTAGCACACTAGACAAAATAAGAAACATGAAATTATAAAAACAAGTAAAACTCATGAAAACCCTTGTGTAAAGGAGTGCTTTGATAGTGCTGGTCTTGAGGCTAAGCGTGCTTGAATTCCTCGTCTTCAGTAGACTCGAAATATTCGCATGCGATGACTACTTCATTGAAGCTATGGAAGTACAACCCATGTAACCAACAACGATGCTCGTGAGGTAAAGTCCCTATGAACAGCTTTATCATTTCTTCTTTGGCCAGTTGAGGGCGGGTTTGCATCATGAAAGCTCTCCATCTCCCTGCGTATGCTTGGGAATCCTCCATTGGTCTTCTTGTGAAGTGAGCCAAACTCTCACAAGGCAATTCAGTTCCGATCTGGTTTTGGTACTGATGCAAGAATGTGGAAGTCAGCTCATTCCAATCCTTTAGGAGATAAATATCTCGCCGTGATGAACCACTTTGTAATGCACTCGTAAGAGTTTCTTGGAATACCTGAGTTGTGAACGACATCGGGCCATAGTACCGACTCATTTCCGCATGGAGATATTGCAAATGAGCCACGGGACAAGTTGTGCCATTATACTTACGGAAATCAGGTATCCACATCTCTCCAGGGGTCATGATCCTATGAGCGCAAGACGGGCTTGATGTATCTTGGTTAGGCCATTGGTTTTCCCACTGCATATCTGTTGTAGTGGTGAATTTTTCTATTTCAGGGAAGTTGGATTCTACTGAGATTACCCCATTGCTTTCTTCTTGGTCAAAATTTCCAAATGAGGATAAAGTATTGAAGCTATCCTCATGGTCAGAGGACAAGCTTAGTACTTCGTTAGGATCATAGCGGATAAAGACGTATGCTTCTTCTTCGACGGGCCTTCATCTCCTGGACGAGTAGGAAACAGGTTATACGATGAATCGTCAGTTTCATTGTTGAAATAACGCTGGAAGTCCTTGGGATTGTATTCTAGGGCCGGGAGGTCTTCAGGATTGTACTCTAGAGGATGGTGGCCTTCAAAGCTGTATTCTTGGGAATGCTCAAAGCTTTGGTGCGGTGGCTCGTTGGCGAATCTTTGCATTGATCCGCTTAGGCTTTCTTTTCTTGCCTCCCGGTCCGGACCTTTTGAGTAAGGCCCTTCGTTTTGCCAACTCGATCCTATCCAGGAAGTGAGAGATATTAGAGTGTCGCTCTCGATTCACTTTCTAGGTTGATAGGGGTTGGTATTCTTTGGACCCTAGCTCTTGGAGTAAGCTTGGGAGTCGTCCGCCGTGCCCCGGTCTTGAACATGCTCGTGTCTTTGATCTCATACATAGGCTCCTTGCCTTTCCTAGTGGGAAATTTTCCAAGAACAAGATGTTGCTCACCGCCCATTTATCATGCAAGGTTTCATTGACATGCTCTTCTCCCCGTTTTAGCGACTAATAACTCATCGCGCTCCGCGATTATCGGCTCTTCGTAGGGCAAGGTGATGTCAGGGGTGATGTCAATATCATACTCTTGGTGAAAAACATGAATTAGTTCCCTCCAGGTTTTAAGGGGACTAATTTTCCTGACAATATACCATCGCAAGGCAGGGCCAGTCAAGCTCGATTGGTACGATTGAATCATCCTTCAGACCAAGTAGGCCTACAAGTAGGTCTCCGGGCGGGAGGTATCAGCATACCTTTCGCATTCAGGTGTTTTGAGTTTTTCAGGGATCTCAATGCCTGCATAATTGGACAGGTCTAGGGGATTCTGTTCCTGCAGCTGGTTTAACTTTTTCATGATTCTTTCAAATTGTCCATGGTGCTGGCTATTTTCTAGCAAATTTGCGGGTGTCATGACGGTATTTGAGGCAACTATAGAGTTGGGCTCAGCTTGAGTGGATTCCATTTGTCTCGAGAGTTGTCGAAGGACAATAGACATCTGTCCTACGCCGTCTTTGATGTTAATGAGACGATTTTGTACATCATTATGATCGGGCCTTATTGCATGAGGCCATTCGCGGACGAGTGGTGGCCGACGATTCATAATTACCTGTCGTTACGAAAATAATGAATGAGCATGAAAGTAAACAAAAATTGACCCATGGCAATGGTCTAATTGCTTTTTCATTCATCAAAAGAGGATTTTATAGACCGCGACTTCTAACATCTAGAACTTGAAATTGAAATGACTGAATAAAATACTAGATATTAAACAAAAGTCCCTAAACAATGGGACAAAACTTTCACACTATTAACACTAAGGGGCACATGATTGCCAGTTTATATGCGATGGGGAGTCTTGCGCTTGCGCAGAAGCTTGCTTTCTTGGACCGGCTCTGAGGTGTGCATCCAGTCCATTCCCAAATCCCTCTCTATGAGCTCTGCTTGCTCGTGCGGGCTGCCCTCTCTGATTGAGCGAGGGACTGATGGCTTCCACCTTGTCGGGATGTGATGATTGTGGATGTAGGCCGCAGGGCGTGGTGGGCTTTTTCTTCTCCCTCAAGCCCTTCGGGTATCACAATCCTTTTGCGATGGCACTTGTCCCGGGTTTCCTCGGCGGTAGAAATTTCGAATTCATAGTCACGGCTTGTGTTGAAAAGAACTGGAGGGACCATCATCTTGAAAGGCGGTGGGATCTCCTGAAGGGCTCCATATTGTCGTGCTACCCGATACGGGTAGTAGGGAATGGCACCGGTGAGACCGAGCAACGGAATTGGGCGGGTGCGCATGTAAGCAAAGCAGGCCCTTTTTTCATGGAACCAACCAGTACACTATTGGAATGCCTCAGGAGTTGGGTTTCTTAGGAAGCTTACCCAATTTAAACAGCTTTGATTGGGAATATATGGTCCTAAAACCATAAATTTTTGTAATGGATTTTCAAAAGCATTTGTTTCAGGCGATCGCATGAAGTCTCGAAATTCGTTTAGGTGATAAAAGAACCAGACTTGCAAAATTTCAGGAGAGGTTCGCATGATTTTCTCCGAGTTGTCTTTAAAACGATTAAAAGACAAGAATGTTTCAGTTAAAATCATGTTGACATAATTCCCCCTCTTAAGATCGATCAACTATCCATGCCATCTTGGGAGTTATGGCATTTTTTTGATGGGGGAAGATGATGAGTCCGAAAAGGCCGGGAGGAAAATCTCACTTTTCCGGGTCATAGGCCGATTTTGGAAACAGGCATTCATAAATTCTAGTGGGCAGGTATTATGGTTGTCTTCAAGAATTTGTCTCATGACATGGATTTTAGTTCCTAAAAGTCGTGCTAACCCACGCCATGGGAGGGCGCCTATCGATGGCTTGACGAGCTTTTTCTCAAGAGGCATTCCAGTGATGATGCTGTATTCTTCCAAGGTTAGGGTTAGCTCAAACCTACCGAATATAAAAGTAATTGTCTTTGGGCACCAAAAATGTGCCATGGCCTGTATGACTTCGGGACGAACAGTGATTTGAATCAATGATAGGAGATGACCGATTTTGGCTTTCACGCACTCTTGGGCAAGCTGATCCAATTGACCCCACCATCTGAAGAGCTCCGCCTTAGGAGCAGGAATGAACTGGATATCGTCTTTCCCCATTGCACATAAATTGGAATTTGAAAAGCTTATCCTAAATTGCCATGGGCCAAATAAAAAGACGAGTAAAAGTAAAGAAATCACTTTGCTTTTAAGTAAAATGGCAAGTATAAAGACATACGATGGGACGTGCGGCTCGATTTCTAACTCGAAGGCTTGATGAAATTAAAAGGGTATCCGCCCGTCGCAGCTCGCGTTAGCGGCATACCCCCTTAACATCGGCTAAGAAATTCGGGAAAAGAAAGGCAACCTCTACATCGCAGTCTCGCGTTCGAGGTCGTATCTTTCTTAACACCATCCTAGAAATCCTAAGGCGGCCCAGGTCCGGCGGCGGGGTTGTGTGTGCCATGTGTAGTGTTTAAAACAAGAAAAGCATGCACAACAGTTTATAATCACAAGATAATCTATTTTAAGCAAAAATTAAAATAAATTTCTAAGCTTTTGACCTGCATAAAGAAAAAACCTAAGTCAGCAAAGAATTTAAACAAGACAAAAATGGCCTAAGTCTTCAAGTCCCCAGCGGAGTCGCCAAGCTGTCGCGACCTCTCTTTTTTCGGCGCTCGCAATCGAGTACGAGCGCCTAAGGAGGCTAATGGCTCGGCTGAAATTAGTTATGCCCGACTCTCCCAAGTCCACCAATTCACGACTTTAATAGTCCGAGTTTTTAACCCGTAGATCAATTTTTAAAATGGAGTCGCCACTAATCGATTTGGGGTGGGTTGATTAGAAACCCAAGTGAAGTATCGGGAGAAATACTCACTCTGCAAACCGAGAGAAATTAGGATCGGGGACTTGATTACACTAGTTAATCACTAATGCCCTTTCGGTACCTAATCTTGTTTAAACCCTGAGGCTTTTTGGATGTTCGAGGGATTTTCCATGCATTTTTGGGAGGAAAAACATTTTTTGAGTCAGTTTCTAATTTTTGGACACAAAAGAGATTTTTTTTTAGATTTTTGGTATTTTTTTTTGGAAAAAATACAAGTCTTTTGGCTTTTTCTGAAATTTTTGGCTTTTTTATGAATTTTTGGTTTTTTTAAGATTTTTGGCATTTTTTGGAAAATATGAAATATTTTTGATTTTTTTGATTTTTCAGAAAATAAAATATTTTTTAATATTTTTTAATATTTTTGGAAAATAAATTATTTTTTATTTTTCTCGATTTTTGGAAAATAAAACATTTTTTAACATTTTTTTAAATATTTTTTGAAAATAAAACATTTTTTTATTTTTTTGATTTTTTGAAATATAAATATTATTTATTTATTTAAAAATTATTTTATATTAAAATAATATAAAAAACCGACCCGGGTCGGATCCGCGGGTTGGGTCCGACCGGGCCGGCGAACCGAATGAGGACGCGGGCCCGACTCGGATTTTTTGCCTTTTTTCCCTTTTTTTTTTTTTTTTTTTTTTTTAAAACGACGCCGTGGCCAGGGCGTTTGGGGGGCGCCCGCCCGGCCCGACTACCGGGTCCGACAACCCGCTCCGGCTCGCGACCCGGTTCCTTCGGAACCCTACCCGACCCATCCGGCGCATGACCCGACTCGCGGCCGCCCCCGGATCGCAAACCCTACCCGATTTTCCGGGTTCGGATCCGCTTCGCGACCCGGAAAATCGCAAACACTAGGGTTTGCGAATCCGCGGCGCCGGGGAGGAGGCCGAAGTGATACGACGGCGACGATGGCCACGGCGGCGACGGCGACGACGGTTTTTACCTTTTCTCGAGAGGAGGCGATGACCGCGGCGGACGACGACGGCGTCGGTGGGTCCTGGGCGGTTAGATCCGACCAGATCCGCGCCGAGTTAGCTTCTCTCTCCCTCGGGCTCGCCCTTCGAGCTCCCCGAAGTCTCTCGGGGACCCCTCCGAGCTCACCACTCCATGGCCGGCCAGAACTCGAGCTCCCCGAAGTCTCTCAAGGGACCCCAAGATCCGGTGGCCTCTCTCTCTCTTTCTCCTTCGGTCTCCGTCCCTCCTGTTCGTCGGGGATGGAGGGCCTATTTATAGGCGCGGAAGCGGCCGGTCGGCGAGGCTTCGACCCGCCGGTTGGACCGCCGTCCCATCCGCCATCATCGCCTCCTCCGGTCACGTCCCATCGACGCCAACTGCTCCTCTGCTCCACACGCGATCGCCGTCCGTCCGCTCCCTTCCCCTCCGTCGTTCCCTCTGCGCGTGCGCTACAAAGGCGCGAGGAAGAAGAAGACATGGTGGGGGCCGGGCTTGGCGGAAATGGGCCGAGAGCCCATGGAGGGGCTGCTCCCCTTTCTTTTGTTTTTTTTTTTTTGGGTTATTATCCGAAAATCAAACAAAATAATAATAATAAAAAAATAAAGCCTAATTTTAGGCGTCAACAGTCATCGACATATATCATTAAATAAATGGATGACATACCTTTAGTTCGTGTGAATAAAGCATAGTCATGTTTAGACTACTTGAAGCCTACTATTGTCAGAGCATTTGCAAATTTGGCGTACCATTGTCTGGATGCTTGCTTCAATCCGTAAAGGGACTTGCGGAGACGACATACTCTATTCTCTCCCTGTCTCCGTAGGCCTTGAGGAATATCCATATAAATTTCCTCATTAAGATCCCCATGTAAGAAAGCATTGTGCACATCCATTTGATGTAGACTCCAATTATTAATAGCAACAACAGACAAAAAGGAACGAACTGTGACATCGGTGGCAACCGGAGAAAAGGTCTCGTGGTAGTCAAAACCTTCCTTTTGTGTGAATCCTTTTGCAACCAATCGTGCCTTGTATCACTCAATGGAACCATCGGCACGATACTTTATCTTGTAGACCCATTTGCAGCCAATTGGCTTGCGACCAGAGGGTAATGGGATAAGATCCCATGTTTTATTTTCAATCAATGCTTGAAGCTCCGCCTTCATGGCCTGTTGCCATTTTGGCTCAATAGATGCCTCATCATAACTGGATGGCTCCTGTTCTTCAGATAGGCGACTAATACAACATCTATGTTCCTGTGATAATCTATGAAAGGAAACATATGATGAGACTGGATATTGAGTACCTGGAGAATGATGAGTTGCACATATATAGTCTTTAGTCCAAGTAGGAGGTCGTGTGGTGCGACCAAAACGCCTTGGAGGAAGGGTGTCTGTATTTGTTGCACTAGTAGGTGGCGACTCTATATTCTGACTTTCCTCATTATCATGGGAATCTTCGAGTCGTGGTTCTAAAATTGCTTCTGAGCGATCAGTCCTCTCAACAGGTGTTGATGTTGATACTGGAAGAAATAAATTAGGAGGAATGTAACTCGATTCTTCCATTGGTATATAGGTAGGACCTTGAGGCACTGCTTCATCAGATGGAATGTTACGGGGAGGAGCTATCATCCTTGTATTTGCATCTGAAGTTGTCTGCTCAGAAAAAGGAAAAATGTCTTCATGAAAGATGACATCACGACTTACCAGAAATTCCTTTGTGGAAATGTCAAGAACCCAATACCCCTTTTGCAAATTGGGATATCCCATGAAAATGCATTGCCGAGCACGTGCACTGAATTTGTCTCTAGGTCCCACTATTGCAACAAAACAAAGACATCCGAAGACCCTGAGGTGCTGGAGTTCTGGTTTCTTCCGGAACAACAACTCAAATGGAGTTTTCCCTTTAAGTATCTGAGTTGGCATACGGTTGATTAGGTAAGTGGCTGTGACCACACAATCTCCCCAATACTCATCTGGAACTAATGCTTGAAACTTCAAGGCTCGTGCGACTTCTAATAGATGACGATGTTTCCGCTCTACCACGCCATTTTGTTTTGGTGAATAGATATAGGAGCTTTCATGTTGTATGCCATGTGTAGCAAATAGTGAGGAGCAATCATGGCTGAAGAATTCTCTCCCATTATCGGAACGGATCCGTTGTATGGATTTGCCAAACTGATTCTTTGAGAGTGAGATAAAATTCTTCAAATGAGAATATGTCTGATTCTTAGACTGCATTAAGAAAACCCAAGTCGCACGAGAATAATCATCGACTATAGTGAGAAAATATCGAGACCCATCATGATTTAATGTGTGGTATGGTCCCCATATATCCACATGAATTAAGGAAAAAATCTCACTTGTCCGAGTGTTACTAGACGAGAAAGGGCTACGAGATTGTTTAGCAAGAGGACATATAGAACAATGTGGACATGGAAAAGAAGCACTGTGGCCCAATCTCAAATGTATAATGGAATTTCTATCATTGGTAGTTAGGTTACACAATGATGGCTTTAAATAATTGCAAGGAAAATTACTTGAGAAACTATTCCAGAAAAATAGGCCTTCAGAGAGATTACCCAAGCCCATCAGTTTCCTAGTTGAAAGGTCCTGAAAGAAACACGTGTTAGCATTGAAAATGGCTTGGCATGAATTTTCTTGACAAGCTTTGGACACAGAGATCAGGTTAAACTGGAATTCTGGGACATAAAGAACATTTCTAAGAGTAATTTATGAACTGAGATTGACTGTTCCTGTTTCATGGACATGAGTAATATCCCCGTTGGGCAGTTGCACGGAAATAGAGAAATTCAATCTGTCATTTATACTTGAGAAAAATCCCCTGTCACATATAATAAGATCACTTGCCCCTGAATCAATTATCCACGTCTTTCTGGATATTGAATTAATCAAGCAATGGATAATACCTGAGAAACTCGCTCCTCTATTTGTCGTGTCCATTTTTTGAATTGCCTCCATCAGCTGATTATACTAACTATACGAGATAGGCTGGTCAATTTTTTTACCAATCAACCCAGTAACTTGATAAGCTGCTGAAATCCTTTTTTCTTTTTCACCGGGCTTCCCATGCAATTTCTAGCAATTATCAATTGAGTGATTAGTACGTTTGCAATAATCACAAAATAATTTATTCTTGCCTTTAAAATTTCTTTCGAAATTTCTTGATGACGTGGCAAGCATCTGACCGTCCGATCCTTTAATCGCAGTGAAGATCTGACCGTCCGATCCTTTGTTCGCGAGCTGCTGTCCACCGTTGGATCCGATCGAGGGATCGAAAGCTTGCAAGCCGTCCGATCCTCGTATCAGATCCTGACCGTCCATCTGGTCTGATTTAAATACCCTGAATTCCTCTTCTGCGAACCCTAATTTCGCCGCTCGCCTCTCTCTCTCGTGATTTAGGTTTTGAGTTCTGGTGGCCGCGTCTCGCCGATCTCCGTGGGCTGCGAGTGCGACGCTCTCGCCGCTCCTGGCGTGGTCTGGCGTCGCGTGTCGCTGACTCTCTTCCTGCACAGCCAATTGAAAAATCCGCCCAATCGGCGGCATGGGATCCATGGCGAGGATCTGTGAGCGAAATCCGAGGTATGTTTCATTCAAAATGAGGAGAAAGCGTGTAGCTTTCTCCCTATCTTTGATGGATCTGTATTGCTTGAGAGTGGACTCCAGTCCCACGAGCTTCTCCTTGGCCGTCTCGAGATTGTTCCATAGAGACGAGAGCTTGTTGAAAACGGCTGTGACCGTCATATTACCCTATTTCAATTCACTGAGCTCTTGCATTAGATTAAAAATTTTCGCCTGATCCAGTTTCCCGTACATTTCCTGGATATTTTCCCACATTTCTTTTGCGTCTTTTGTTGGTGGGAGTCCGGCCGCGACCTCGAAGGAGACGCAATTGCCGATCCAAGTTCGGACCAGGCGATTGCTCTTCCTCCAGAGTCGAGCCAGACGTTCGTCCATGGGAACTGGAATGGTTCCGTCGAGGAAACCATCTTTATCTTTGGTTGCCAAGGCGCGCCGGAATTCCTACGACCATCTTGTATAGTTTTCTGGCCTGATCAATTGCTGGCTGATAAGCCACAATTCTGGTTCGTCAGCATTAGAGACGAACAGTGGATCATCGGGTTCTGGTCGTCCGGCGAATGCCGCCGCCGGAAAAGGTAGAAAGCTAGGTGCGAGGTTCGGGTAGGCATTTCCTTGACCCAATTCGTTCGCCCCAATTGGATAACCTGCATGATAAAAACCCAGGTAGGGATTTGTTCCCATACCCGGCTCTCCCGACCCACTTAACTGCTCCAATCCGATGGCTGGGCTTGCCCCGCTCGCGGTTGGTGGGCCCCCATCGCTTTGGACGTAGCTCTGGTGGCCCACATATGCAGACGATGATGGATTTGGGCTTGGCCCAAAATAAAGTGGATACGGAATCCACTGGTATGGTTGGCCCGCCAAGGGTTGCCCCACATTGAGCTGAGTCTGCGTGGGTCGCCACTGAGCGGGTTGAAGTTGAGTCTGCTGACTTGTGGCTGTAAGTGTCGCAGGTTGAAGATTAGCCTGCAAATCTTGGGGTGTTACTTCTCCAGTCAGTGAATTTGCAGAGACAGAGATGCTGGTTTGCGGGGAGGTCATGGTGAGTAAGAAAAGATCCTTCGGATATTGATTCTAATGCCAAACAGAACCCTTTTTTGTAGGTTGAAGAACTATTTGGCAGAAGAACGAAGCGGAAGCAAATCAGAAGCCTGGAGGCTCTGATACCATGAAAGAAACCGAAGGTGGTAGAGAGAAGGAATCGAGAGAAGGTGATAGAGAGAGGGATAATGATTTTTTGTATTTCCTCAATGTATCTGTAAATTGTATAGATCCTAAAGATATAGAAGTAGGGTTGTACAATTAATGGAAATAAAGAATTCTAAGTATCAATCTAGATCTGTATCTAATCTATAATTGATATGTACATAATCAAATCAAATCACAATCTCACAATCTCCTAAAAGAATATCGCATATCTTCTAACAGGCCAAGGACGATTTATCAAGGACCGGTCCAATTTGCGGCAAACTCGGAGTCATGATATCCTCGACGCTCACTCAACGAGTGTCATGGGTAATGAAAATAACTCTCCCCCTCAGTCCTCAGGAAAAGAATGTTTATGCCGCTCGATTTGGTGTTTATAAATCTAGAAGAAGAATCCTTTCACATCCCTTTAAGCCAGATTAAGAAGTCGATCCGTTTGTTCGTATATATGCACAAACGGCTTTGGTCTACAAACACTCGTCAAAGTTCATTCAAGTTCTGCCGTCCGCCCTCGTCCTTGTATAGCATGCTTCATTTTCCCATGCATCCCGATTGAGCCCAACCACCATGCCTCCGCTTTTGTTTTTATTTTTTCCTGAGATGGCAGCTGTCGGCCGTTTTGACGACTCACCCATGGCAGTCGGGATATGGACCTTACTTTGGAAGAATTGATTTTTCTTGATCGAATTAGTTTTTTCTTAATAAATTATTTCATCTTTTAAAACTAAGATAAAATAAATTAAGTCTGATAAAGACGTTAATTTTTCTTGAGCAAATCGTTAATAAACAGTTAACTTCCTATTAAAAAGTAGTTCATTTTCTTTCTTCTCAACTTGTAAAAGTTCCATTTTTTCATGCGAGCATGTCTGTCTATCTAACTTTATAAACAATCATTCGTCTCCCGTTGTAATCAAATCAACATCGACAGTTTATTTCACTGAATTAGGTGTGTTTTTTAAGCACCATATTTATGTTCTCAGATTAAGTCACAACTAACCAACTAACGCCATATGAGTTAATATATGGTAGAGTAGGTAGAAGTATGAAACCGTGGTATGAGAGCCATAACAGTGATAGTAGATTACTTTCCCGCAATTGAATCAATCTAATCAAAGCTTTGTTCTTTTTTTCCAGGCCTATTTTCATGTTCTATTAGCATAGCTAAATTCAAATAGGATGATTTATCTATGCTCTTATATTAACAATCAAGATCTTATACAAGAGAAAATGAAGAAACTATAATGTCTTCTGAGGAAATTTGTTTGATCGAAATTATCTATTAATCTGATATAGATTCCAAATTATTCATCAGTTCATATGACGAAAAAACTAATTTTTTCCCCTAGAATTAAACAATTTCTTGAGAGAAAAATTTCGATAGCTTCATGATCTTGAACATCCTCGATTTGAATACAGGTATAGGTTTTTTTCCAAAGCATGATGGTTTTCTGGATGTAAACGATGATACATAGGCAGATGGATTATTCCTGTTGCTCTTGTGGCATCAAATTTCTATCCTAGTATTCCCAAAATCATCTCTGCTCATGCTTGAACTTTCGCGGATGCGAGTCATCAGCTATGAAATTCACTTCATTGTCTTTTGTCCCATTTGTGATTTCCCCTATCTCTATTTTAATTTCAATTATTTTGGCTCGATTTCTTCGTTTTACTTCTTATGGAAGAGAAGAAAGAAGGGATTTGAGTTTGATTTTATTGTACGGATTTGAGTTCGATTTTAAAATTTTCAATTTTGACAATATAACTTTAAAAGATTAATTTTAGTATGACAAATTTAACATGGCGATCCGGCCATTACTAGTGGGCCTTCATGGTATGGCCAGCGGCCCGACGTCTAGTGTGGACAAATTTACTTGACCTTGTTGAGTAAATTTTCTGAATTCTCTAGTTTTCTTTTTCATGTTTCTTTTTTTTTCTTCTTTTCTTCCATTTTTCTTTGCCATGAATTATCTCCTTATTCCTATCTTCACGGTTCATCATCTGCTTAATTTTGTTTTCCCTCAATATCTAATCGCCCTGCTCTATTTGCTGTTCAGGTCAGCGACTCCCAATTCACGGCAAGCTAGAGGATCTTAAGCTCCGCCGTAACGTCAAACATAAGCCCGAGATCTGGAGGGCTTGACATATGTCACAGCAACGAGCTCGAGTCCTAGATCTGGAGGGCTCGAGCTTGGTTGCGACACTGAGCAGGAGCCCCAAATCTGATGGCTGCGACCGTCAATTTGGAGAGTGTCGCGTCTCAGCACGAATACGAGACTTGTAGAGTTCTGCAACCAATTGAAAATTCTATTCCACCGCTACGAAGATATGTTCGCATCATACTATGAAACCTGCAATCTGGGATGAACTTGATGAGTGTTCAAAGACCAAGACTGTTGTGCATATATATGATCGACGAATCGACTTATTAGTCTGGCTTCGGAGAGATAGTGAAAGGATCCTGCTTGTGGTCCAATGATGGACCAAATCGAATGGCATGAGCATGCTTTTCATATATGTAACTATTTTGTGATGATAAGTGGTTGTATCATGTGTTCCATTGAATTAACGCTGGCAATTGTCACTAAATCTCTATGCATACAAATGAGTTTGTGGTTTGATTCATGTTGAGGTATGATCTGGTGAGCAGCGGACGCTGAAATCTAGTCAGGGGTACGCTAAAAAGGAACTGCAATACCTAACTCAGGGAGAGGGGAAATTGTGGAAAAGTGACTAGATATGTGGTGTAGTTTTCCTCCTCTGACCTCTGGTTTTTACTTCAATGTTGGTTGGCATTGACACGTAGAATGGAACTCAACGTTATTCTCGTTCGGTTTATTCGACTGTTAAACGTAGGGAACATTTATGGGTACATGTGTGCAAAAATGTCGGTTTACGTTCGTCCCTTTGTTCAAAATAGCAATGTCATTGACCCGGAGTAGCATTGTCCACTCGTCACTGCTGAAGAACGAGGACTGCGGCTTGGGTCCATTATACAGATGTTTATCAGCTATCCCCATAGTGGATCCATCCGTTGTATCCATCTTTCTAGTTCTCCCTGCACCTAATCCAAATATCACAAAACCCTAGCGGAGCACCTAGCCCTCTTCTTTTTTCTCTCTTCCTCCTCTACGCCCGCAGCCACCTCTAAGCCGACCTTTGTGCCTTCCCTTGATGATACCATCGGTGGGGTTGTCGTTGCCGAGTCCAAGCCAACCACTGCTGCGCATCTAAGACATCCCATCCAAGAGTTGCCACCGTCTGCTGTCGCCATTAGTGGGATTGTCGTTTTTTATTTTTGAGCTTGCAACAATCGCCCATGTTGACTGCTCGTCCCTGGCAATCGGGATATCGCCTCGCCATCGAGGCTCACGGCAATGGACCCACCACACCATCAGATCAAGAGCCATGGTACTATTTATGGAATCTCGACGCCCTCCATCGCCATAATTGTTGCAAGCCTTCAAATCAAAGGCATAGCTCCAAATCTAGAATAATGACGTCCCCGGCCAAGGTAGGGCTCCACACCGCGTCTAGCCCCTCAGAGTACTATATATAAACACTGCATATTTTGAAAGAAAAGGCCTAATTTCATGAATGCATGAAGATCATCTCATCTACGTGCATAAATTAGGGCTCTCTCGAGAGTAGCATCTGAGACCAAAATTACATTTAGGAGACTCGGGATACTTAAACATGAAATTTGTGTCCTCAGGTTAGGTTTTTGACAACTGATTTAGTAACGCCTTTTAACTTGATTAATGGTAGAGGGGATGGAAGTATGAAGTTGTTTAATGGAGATGATAGTCATAAACGTAATAGTAAATTACTTATTTGTAATTCAATCAGTCTAATCAAAGCTTTTTTCCAGGTTCATATTTCAAAACTTTTTGTGTTCCATTATCATAGCTAATTTGGAAGAGAATGACTCAGGTAGGATAGGTAAAAACCCCTTGCCTCTATTCTCTTGTATAAAAATTGCGATATTATATAAGAGAAAGGAGGAAACTCTACCCTCTTCTGACTAAATTCATGCAATTGATATTGTTCATCAATTTCATACAGATCTCGAATATCTTGTCAAATTACACAATGAAGAAACTAAATTTGTTCTATAAATCAAACAAATTCTTCAAGAAAAACTTTCATAATTTCTTGAAGTTGATCTCCTTTCTTGGATTTCAAAATGAGCTTCTTTCAAAACATATAATTTTTAGGATGTAAACGATAATATCTATACATTGGATAAAAGCTACCGCTCTTGAAGTAATGAAAATTTCTATCGAATGTTTCCATGAGCATGAGCTAATTGAAAAGGTTCGTGCAGTTGAAGGCGACTCTCATCTGTGTTCATGCTTGAATATTCGTGTATATGAGCCATTAGCTATGAAATTCATGTTCGTTTTCTATGTCCCATTTAAGATTTCCCCTATGTTCATTTAAAATTTTAGGATATGTTCAGTAGAAGTCCTAAAACTTGTCAAGAAAGTGCAATTGAGTCCTAAAACTTACAAAAAGTGCAATCAAATCCTAAAACTTATCAAATTGGTTTAATTGAGTCCTAAAGTTAACACCGTCAAGAAAGTTAACGGAAATTGCTGACATGGTGCTGACGTCATATTTTAAATGAATTTTTTTATTTTATATATGTCTTTTTAAAATTATCTTTTATTCAAAATCTTTAAAAATTAGATAAAAACTAAAAAGAAAAAGCTAAATTTATTTAAAAAATAAAACTATTAAAAAAAAAAGTTGCCGGTTGAGCTTCCGCCGCCGCCCATCGCCGGAGGGGGCCGGTGATACCCCGGACCGGCCGGTGACGGATCGCCGCCGGCCCCGGGCGGGTGGCCGGTCTTTGCCCAAGGCGAGCGATGGTCGCCGGCCCTCGTGCCCGGATCCGGGCGTCCTCGCCCGATGACGCCCGGATCTGGGCACGCCGCGGGCGAGGTCTCGCCTCTCGCGAGGGGCCGGCGACCATCACCCGCCCTAGGCAAGGCCTCGCCGGCCTTCGCCTGGGATCGGCGATGCTCGCCCGGATCCGGGCGTCGAGCAACCGAACTTCATGGTCCTCCTCCTCCTCGGCCTCGCCATTCTTGTCGTCGTCGGTGGCGGGGACGGCGTCGTCCTCGTCGGCGGAGCTGGTGGAGCGAGCGACGGCCTCGAGCTCCTCCTCGTCCTCCTCATTGGCCAACTCGTCGAGCCGCGACGCTCCTCCCCCTCGGACCCGTTCGACGGGGCCTCGTTGGACGACGCCCGCTCGCCCAAATGCTGGGCGAGCATCGCCGACCCCAGCCGATGGTTGCCGGCCCCCCGCGAGGCCTCGCCGGCCCTCGTGGGGGGCGGCGTGCCCATCCGGGCGTCCTCGCCCGACCTAGCGGGGTGGCCGGCCCTCACCCAGGGCCGACGAGACCTCGCCCGGCGAGGGCCGGCCACCCCGCCCAAGGCCGGCGACCATCGCCGTCCCCCCCTCCGACGACCGTCGCCGGCCCCTCCGGCTATGGGCGGCGCCGGAAGCTCCACCGGTAGACTTTTTTTTTTTTTTTTTTTTTTTTAATAGTTTTTTTAAATAAATTTAGCTTTTCCTTTTTAATTTTTTTATCTTATTTTTAAAGATTTTGAATAAAAAATAATTTTAAAAAGCCATGTATATAATAAAAAATTCATTTAAAATATTATGTAAGCGCCACGTCAGCAATTCCATTAACTTTCTTGACGGTGTTAACTTTAGGACTTAATTGAACCAACTTGACAAGTTTTAGGATTTGATTGCACTTTTTGTAAGTTTTAGAACTTAATTACACTTTCCTAATAAGTTTTAGGACTTCTGTTGAACATTTCCCTAAAATTTTCGGGGCAGTGAAAATGGTACTAAAGGCCAGGCCATCACCACATTCATGCAAGAGCCTACCTAATCTTGTTCCTGCAGTGACTGCTTGCCAATTGGATAATGCCATGTGGCTAGCCACACGCGGCCCACATAGAAAGGAGACGTCTGCTTGTTCACTTTCCTGATGTGATTGGAGAGGAGATCATTTGTGTTTTGCACAACGGTACATGGTGTAAGAAGTCAATATAAAAGAAAAGTTTCCAAGTTCACATGCAGCATACAATAAAAAATGCGTAATTGGCAAGCCATGTGATGATTGGTTAGCCGCTTCGGTTGTGTGCTTGATACATAACATATTTTATCGTGATTGGGGCCCACAGACCTTCAATAAAACTGGTTCAAACTTTTGACGCGGTCAAGTAGTGTTTTGAGCGATAAATAAATTTTGACATAGAATAATATGTCCAAAATTACTAAACTTCAGTATGTCATTGCAATTGGCATGAAGGATGATCATACGCATAATTACCAAGGCTGGCTACAAAAGGACTAATTGAGAATCTTTATGCCCCTTTGCTTCTATGGGAGGCAAAGAACATGATCAGTTAAAGGGACTCAAAGCAGTAAAGGAACTATGTACGAAGATTTATTCAACAAGAAGTTTATCCCTCTAATGTAATATAAAATGGCTGCTCTGGTTCATCTTTTGTGAGACGAATGAATTCACTGCTTTCAATATTACCTATAGATCGTTGGAGAACGAAGTTTTCGTATTGGAGGGTACGTGTCTTTCAAATTTATTAATACTTTCTTTCCTTTTTCTTTTGCTAATTGTCTAATATTTCCTTTGTTAATTCTAATTGTCTTCAATCTTGATGCTGGATCTCACACTTGTCATTATATTCTCTCTTGATTGGTTCATTCTACTCAATGCTCGTACCACTACATCAATATTAAAAGTTTGTCCCATTTGTGATTTCCCTAAGCTTATTTTGATTTTAATTTTTTTGGCTCAATTTCTTTGTTTTTACTTCTTATGGTTCAATCGGGTCAGGCAATTAGGTCGGGCGGTGAAAAAGGCCACCAGCCACCACTATATTCATGAAAGAGCCCACAGTTGAGTACTAAAAGATTGAGTAATAAATAAATCATTTCATGAATTCATGTTGTGCTCTGGCTGCTCTTTTCTTTTGCAAAATTGAAAAGACAAAAAAAAAATAAGCACATGGAAAAGTCTCTGTTCTTGAAATTTGATCGAGTTCAGAGCATCAATTAGTAAAATCATTCTTTAGGCTTAAATCTTTTTTTACAAATCCAATTTGGCCATCGTCAGATAGCGTGACTGTCAATAAAAACAACGAATAAAGAAAGACTTATATCTCAATAAGGGCCATTAACTCAACTAAGAATATTTTTGCACCTTTTTTCCAATTATATATGTCACAAGGTTTAGTACACAATTTAACCATATCATTTTGAGCAATTTTATTCCATTTTGAATACTTGATACACACAAATTTTGAGTGATTGGGGTTGGAATTACTGAGATTGTGAGAAAAGTTAAGTAAAAATGTAAAAGAGACCTAGTAACCGATTATGTAGATAAGAAGAATATGAAGATTAGGTTGTGCGCATGTAGATACAATGTCAGATTGTTATACTTACATATGTCTATCTTGAAGTTAACTTTGTCAAAGCACAAATCTGTGCGGTCAGCAGCTAATAGCGAACGGCGGGTCCAAGCGTTAAACAACCTGCAAAAAGTCCAATAGGATTGTCCACCGATGCTTAAGTAAAAGATTACTCATGAAAGAAATAAGTGAGAGGAGATAATTTAGGTTGTCATCAGGAAGATAAAAGCCACTAGAATCGGCTGTCTTTTCCGTCTTTGTTTGAAAAAAAGAAAAAAAAAATCTATTGTAAAGGAAAGTGAACGTTAACCAAAAGGATCACAAACCGGTGCTAACACCGATTTCATCCATCAAAATAGAAACCTATTGTTGTCAAGAGGTTTAGTCAGAATATGAGCAAATTGCAAATCGGTGCTAACAAATTTTTTTCATTGATTCATATTGTGCCGTGATTGCCATAATTTAAGGGAAAAAAAAAAAAAAGAATCATATGAAAGAGTCTCTCTTCTTGAAGTTTGACCTAGTTCAGAGCTCCTCGAAATGGAAGCCATCCCTGTTAAATAGTAAAAGTCATTGTTTAGGCTTAAATCTTTTATTAGAAATCCAAAGTTTTGGCAGCTTGGCCAATTCTAAGACAATGTGACTCTCAAACTGTGCTCGCATTCAACTGAAAAACAATTAGTAAAGAAAGGCTTACTGATTGCTTGACAATGTTGCAATTGCATTTATTTTCAAATCCTTACGTTAAAGATGACAAATCCTTATATCTCAGTAGGGGCTATTGACTTAACCAAGAAATTTTAATCTTTTTTCCCATTGAATACTCGATGCACTCAACCTTGACTAATTGGAGTTTGAAAGACTGAAATAGTGACAACAATTAAGTCACTGTGTAAAAGATAGTTAGTTACTAATTACATTAACAAGAACAACATGAAGATCAGGTTGTGCGCATGCAGATGCAATATGAGATCGTTATACATTCATGCATTATATATAATTTTTCAGTTTGTTTATCTTGAAGATGTAAAATTAGTTGGATCATTACAAGATAATATGAGGGACTTTTGTAGAAGTATATATAAAATAAACTATAGTTGCAATAACCACATCACTTGAATGTCTTAGGCTCGATGGACGTAAAGCTATCTATAGGGGGGGAGGACGTCGGCATGAACAAGTCGATCGAGGAGGAGATCCAGAAGGATGAAGGAGAAGCTTCCATGGAATTGTTGGAGAACAAAATGGATTCTTTGGAAGAAGAAGAAATTTGGAAGAGTAGACGTGAGAGAATGAATAATGCATTGGCAGCTGCGCAAGCCGCAGAGGGACAAGATCCAGCAAAAGTGTATGCAGATGCTCGAAAACTGGCTGATGTCATCGAAGGCTTTGACGTCGAAGAGTTCATTTCCGAGATCAAAAGGCTAGCCAATCGAACCGATCTGTCTGCTATTTTCAATTTCTCGGGGCTATGGAGTGGTTCACTGCTCCACGTTGCAGCAGCCACCAACAAGGACGACATCCTAAGGCTTCTGCTTGATCATGTCAATGACGACCTCATAGCAGCCCAAAATGAATGGGAAGATACCCCACTCCACATGGCCGCTAAGGCCGGGGGATCTAGAGCCGCCACGATGTTGATTTGCCGGGCAAGAGACTTACCAAATGATGAGGACAATAATCGGATCCTGAGGATGAAGAACAAACATGGAAACACCGCCTTGCACGAGGCCGTGTTCAATGGTCACCTCAACATGGTGCGCCTCTTGTTGAGAGAAGATTTGGAGCCTGTGTACTGGAAGAACGTGGCTGAGAAATCTCCCTTTCACCTGGCCCTCGACACCAACTCCGCAATACATAAGGTTTTATTTTCACTCTCGCTCGAACCATCGAAGATAGAAGGCATGCCACCCGTTCATGGTGCTGTTGTACGTCGGGATTATGGTACGTACCTAAATCTGCCTGTGAGAACTATCTATGTATGCGAAAAATGATATCGTCTCAAATTTGTGTGGCGACTTTCTCCACATACCAAACCCGTTATGGGTTTTTATATAAAATTCCAAACCCCGTTTAGTTGGATATATCCAACCAGCCATACGATTCATTATTCATTTAATAAGTAAAGTATCTCACATTTGAACATACTTAAATTGACAAGAGAACCAATTGGCTAAAACTCATTTGTTGTTGATGTTTGATTAGAAAAAGTACAAAGTACAAATATTTAAGATCGGCAATCATAAAAATCTAGAAACTAACAATGACAGATGGAAAAAGATACACTTGCAACGATTATTGTTAATGATTAGATTGCAATTGATCTTGTTAGAGGGTTCACTAAATTAAATTTCTAGTTTTGTAACAAAGTAAATTTAGTTTCATCTATCACATTCTGGTTTCATATTTACTAGTCGGATTAATTTCAAAACCATCTCAAATCCTGGTAGAGTTTTGGATGTTGGATTTCATTATAGGATTTTAAGCATTTGATCCTAAATTTTTCCCATTTCCCCAACGGAATTGGGCATATGGCGCGGTTGTGCCAACCGTCCATTGCACCCTGACTTTTTATTTATCTTTAAAATAATCATGATGCGTTGGATCAAGTATAATCATAATATACATAATTTTTCCACTTAGTCCATAAAAAATGTAATTGAGGAATTTTCCAACATCAATTGATGTAATTTGTTAATTTGGATATAGCATGATATAAGAGAGACTAAACAAGTTAAATTGGCTATTGAAAGAACACTACTTGATTCTTTATTTATTTATAGTCATCTAAATGACAAAATAAATAAAATAATTTCTTTTAATTATTGGGATAATGATATGGATGATCCCTAAAAAAATTTTCAATATTGAATGCGATGGCTATATATATATTTTTATTCAATTTAGCCATTGAACTTTCAAAAATTCATTTAATGTAATCCTCCCGTTAAAAAATTATAATATCATTAGCTGGCATGACCATAAGTTATATTAACTTGTTGTTATTAGATTTGCTATGTTGGCGTCCATCTGGTGTACATGTGACGTTCATGTGCTATGTTGGCATCCATGTAGTGTGTATTGTTGGCGTCCATGTGGTGTACGTGTTATCAGATTTTTTTTTTTTTTTGGGTACTATTAACTGTTTTTATATTTGCTTTTATTTTCAATATAATAAATGTGAATGTTACATATTGATGTAAAATGTAGGGAACTCGATAACAGTTAGAAAATTCTTAATTATCATTATCAGATGACATCGGGGAAATTTATGTGTACTTAACAAATATTAGAGTATCGGACCTGAGCAGATCCTAAAACTACTCATGGAGGTAAAGGCAGGGGAACCACCTTGGGATGGGGGACCCTATACTTGCCTCCCCCATCCTCTCAGTCGGGTGGATAGACATAGACCGGAAATTTGGGAGTCCATCGGCAATGAAGGTGGGTAACCAATCCCAGAAACACTACATTTGTGACAACACAAGCTACGACTGGGCTGGCATGGGGTAACTAATCCCCGTCCCTCGCTAGCGTGATATGGAGTGGGTGAAAACCCCACGGCTAGCTAACCATGCCTTATGGCACAGTTCCTTAACCAATGGGTTAATCAGTCCCCCCGGTTAAGAATGATTGGACCTAAGTAGGTCTTAAAACTGCTCATGGAGGTAAAGACCGGAGAACCGCCCTGGGGTGGGAGCCCTCGTACTTTATAGGAAGCATTAAAGAAAACATTAGAATTTTAACGATTGCTTATTAAACTCATTAGAACTAATCTAATTAAGACTATGATTTTCTTTTTTCAACAAAAAGCCATGTGTTGACACCTAAGTTTTTGCTAAACATTTAATGATAAATTACATAGAAAATTAGGGATTAAGCTTTAACCCCTAAATGAAAATGGTATAATTAAATTGCGAAGCAATAGACATTAAGAGGATTTGCATTAATAGTAAAAAAAATTATCAATATTTTTATTATCGTTGTTGTTGTTGTTGTTATTATTATTATTATTATTAAATTTTTCTTTAAAAAAAATAAGAAAGAAGGGAAAAAAGCTGAAGGGGGCGGGGTCGACCCGGTCCCATATTTCTTTTACTGATTGAGCCTGGCCCAGCCTCTCCCTTTTCCTGTCCCCTCTGGCCCGGCCCGTGCTCTCGTCTTCTTCCACGCACCCAGCAGCGCAGCAGCGAAGGACAGAAGCAGAGCAGGGCAGGAAGGGCAGACTGATTAGTTTTGTGTGTTCCTCGTTCGCCGCCGAATCGATGTTCCCGCATAACGCTCGCCGTCCCCGCTTTGTTGTGATTTCTCTGTTTGCCGTTTGTTCGGGGCCACCCGCGATTTCGTTTCGCCTCGGCCCTCCCCCTCTTCTCCTTTGTTTAGTGCCTGGCCGGCGGTTAGAGATCGGCCGGCGGTGTGGAGTTCGGCCGGTGAGTGGCGGCCTAGATGGGTGTCGAGAGGTGTCGATGCAGGGCTTGGGGTCGAGTTTGGCCGATTGTGGTTGAGTCGAGTCTTGGCCGAGCTTTGGGCGTGAGGAGGCCGAGCCGAGTCTCGGCCGGCGGAGATGGCTGGCCGGGCGGAGGCTGAGGCAGTGCCGGGTGCGCTTGCGGCCAGGCCGAGACTAGTGGTGCCGCTCGTTTGGGCCATCTCCGTTGGGGGGCTGCGAGAGGCGAGGGCGCGAGTCAGGTTGGCTGTGGGGTCGGAGCTGGTTGGGGAAGGGAGTTGGTCTGGTTTCATTTGCTTCTCCGGGCTGGGCTGGCCGACATTTGGGTCTAGGCTTGGCGGGTTGGGTTAGATGTTCTGGGCCGGCCTGTATGGGCTTGATGAGCCCAGTCCATTCGTGGACCTGGTTGGTCCCAACCGGGTCGGATGGGGGAGATCCAACCTAGGTAGTTCATTGCATTATATTATTTTTTATAAAAAATTAAAAACTTTTGAAGATTAATGTATGCAAGAATTTGGTTAGGAATTGCCATGTCATGCATTCTCAGTATAATTAGGCCTTTGTTTGTTCGCATGATGGTTATGTGGCATGTTTGATTTGCATATTTAATTATGTATGTGAATATTTAGTTGCTCGTGTTAAATTTTAGTGCAATTTGGACTTTGGTTGTCTTACTACCACACCATTTTTCAAAAAATCGTTTGTTAATTTCCCTTTCCTAGAATAGGTTGGGGTTAGTTTAGACCTTAATGAAAATGAGACCTACAAAAAACATTTGCATGCTCAAATGGACACTTGCCTTTAGGATCATGATCAAAAATCAAGGCTGCTTGAACATGTTAATTGATGATTGAACAAGGCTAGGTATCGAAATGACGTTAGTTGCATAATTAGTGTAGCCAAGTCCCTAATTCTAAATTCTTTGCTTACATAAGAAGTAAGGTATCCTCTCATACCTCATATGGTTTTTTTTATAAGGCCAATTTAGATTAAGATTGAATATCTTAATGTCACACAAGATAAAAGCTTAGGAGAGCACATGCTTAATCGAGGCTTACAGGCCCATCATTTAGGCAATATTCTTAAATGTATGCCTTTTCCCCTCTTGAATGGAAATGGTAGGTCCGAACGTCATGGTATTGAATGAGTTAAACATAAACCCTAATTCAAAGCAAAATAAGTGGATGGCGCAAGAAAAATAAATAATTTCTTGCAAATTAGAGTTCTACGTGTCACATGTCACTTTAGAGGCAAATCCGTTAGGAAGGACCTCTTATAATTATTTTGCAAAAGTCACCGAGCTTTTATTATTAGGGACGTAGATTTTACTGGCAGTGAAAGGGGACTCGTTTTGTTGTCTGCCACTGTGTTTATGTCATCACAGATCAACACTGTGGCTGTCGTGACTTAGATTTAATGATTACGTGCACAGCACATTCAATATGGAACAAATCATGTACCGGCACACGCCCATGTGTGTAGTAACATGGCTGTGTAAAAAGATAGTTTTAAGTGGGTTGTTACGTGCGTAACGCAAGGACAATTTAAGAAATACAGAAGTGAGAGAAATGCTGCTTTCCCATAATACAAAATAGTCTCACCCGGTGTATATTGCGTGTATAAATGAATGAGTAATGCTACATGTATTAAGGTTTCCATCAGAAAGCCTTACTAAATAATATGGCATATGTCATGTCATTAATTATGTGTGGATTAAGTCAAAATGGTGCAATGAAAATTAAAACGGAGAAAAAGCCATGAATTGAGCAAGATCAAGGCTTCCCTGTATAGTCAAAATTATAACAACTAGTTTTAGCATTGCAATCTATTCCAACATGGGCGACTGTCAATCCATCTCGTGTTTACGTGGATGTGGCCCTAATTTGGTGCTCCTGATCCCAGGATTAGTCGCCAAGATACTCCGATGGAACAAGAAGTTGTTTGCAATGACAGACTTTGAAGGGAGCAATGTATTCCATTTAGGTGCTTACATCAGGTGGTCCCCAGTCTTCGATATCTTACTACCAAAAATTGAATATTTGGCGCGAGAACGGAACATGAATGGGGATCTTCCCATTCATATAGCGGCCAAGAGGGGCCAAGTTAACCTAATCAAAAAGCTATATCCGGTATCACAATTGCCAAATGGACAAGGACAAACCGTTCTTCATGTTGCAGCAAAATATGGGAGAGCTTCAGCGGTGAGACAAATACTCAGACATCCAAAACTGGAAGAGCACATAAATGCAATGGATCATGCTGGAAATACACCTTTGCACTTGGCTGCGATGCATGCACAACCCGCTGCTTTGATTCATCTTTTGCAGGATAAAAGAATTCGACTCACCATTTCCAACAACAAATGCTTGACCGCTTACAACGTTGTTCAAGAATGCATCACAAGGGAGCATACAATTCGGAATGTAGGTAACATGAATAGTTACTATTTTATCTATCAACTTATTGGAGATTTTGTATACTAATTAATTTTCTAGAATAGCCAAGACTCCTCTCGAATTGATGTTCTACAAGTCTCTAATTTAGTTACATATCTTGGATAATGTGGAAATAACAATTTATATATCCTGATTTATTGAGCTTATGAATACGGTCATGTACAAAAGGCAGGGATTGTCAAGGTTGCATTCCGTTTTTCATAAAAAGCCAGGGGTCAAATAGGCGAAATGTTGCACAATCTCATAACTTATCATTATGTCGACCTATGAAAGGATTGACCACATACATTTCATTGATGCCTCTTTTCTCATCTAAAATGAACTTGGTGCTTGGTTGTCAATTCTTCTAGAAGAGCAGACTCTTCATCTTTAGTAAAAGTTTCCAGAGTCCATTCCCGTTTTCAATATGGTATAAGTTTGTTCCTTTTTCCATTTTATATGCTTCCCATCTTAGGAATTGTCATTCGTGGTGTTGGCTTGCTCGGACCTTTGGGAATCTTCAGTTTCTGGCAGAGATACACTCATACTTCGGCCGAAAGCTCGAGATCAAAAGCTTGTCTCGCGCGAAAAGAAGCCAGACAGTGATGCCAACAGGGATCCCGTATGGTGGTGGCAATGCTTGTGGCCACTGTGACTTTCGCAGCTGGTTTCGCAGTTCCTGGAGGATTTAACGGCTCGGACATGGCCTCCAAAGGTGACCAGGGCATGGCTACGATGCTGGACAAGAGAATTTTCCAGGCTTTCGTGATTTGCAACACCATCGCAATGTTCTGCTCAATGATCGCCGTTGTCAACCTCAACTTGGTGCGGCCAAATGACGTCGGAGCTGTGACATCTGCATACGCGAACTCAATAGTGCCATTAATAATTGCACTCCCGGCAATGTCGGTTGCTTTCTTAACTGGTGTCACCTTGACCATTAGCAAACTCCCTTGGCTTGCCAACGCCATATTTTATTTGGGACTTGTTTTCCTCCTCTTTATCTCAGTTGCTTCATTGTTACAGTTCCCTTTCTTACTTATAATAGGCGGCCTTTGTTGTCGTCGTCTGGTGTATAGGATTATTCTCATTTACATTTCTTTGTGGGGAGTTGGGACGTCCGTTTATAATGAAGCGGAAGATTACGAAACGGCGAGACTCTACTGGTCAGCCTACGGATGATGCCAGTAAATCGAAGACCGATGACTCGACGGCAGCGAAATGTGGGGATCCGCCACATCCTCCAAATCACTGATTCAATTGATCATTCGATATTATCTATGATCTGTATTAAATAATACATATTTTCCTTTATGTATGTGGATCATTGTACAGTTGTTTTCCTATTATGTCAGATCCAAGGTGATTGTTAAAGTTACCGCTGAATTTCACAAATTAATAAAATGTTATGATATACATGTGAGTTATGTTAAAGAAATCTCATATCGAAGAATTAATATGATATGGAGCAGTCAATATATCCTAGTTGACAAGTTAAGCTTTTAAATAAAGGTGGGGTCAACTGAATATGCTGACAGATTCAAAGTTGGCTCTCTCTGGGTGATCTCCTTAGGCGAAGGTATTGGGCTGCTGGGTTCAAACATTTCCATGTCCTCTTTACCTCATCACTTATATGTTCTCATATTTTAATTTTAGAGCAAAGTTAAGTCTGTGACCACTTCAGGCAGTGACACGTAGGACGACTAGCACTGACTAGGTATCCCATGTCAGACTTTTTCGGGTAATAGAACTGAATTGGAGAATATGCAAAAAGTTTAGACAAAATTGGCTAAATTGAAATGTTTAGAAGTTAACTAGCATAAATGCAATAGGTTTATGACTTTTTGGGTTTTATCCCAAAATCAACTGTCTATCAACTTTTTGATGCTTAGTTCCTCATGAAATTATTGACAAAGCATTGAGCCGAGGCAAGCCCAAATGAAGTATTTGGCTCATCAAATCTGAGTCCAAATATGGGTTGGAACTCATTTTGATGGCCCTACTAAAATCTAAACATATTAATAATCACGGATTTATACGGCATCCTTGTTCACAAAGATGTGTTGTTGCTTATGACAAATCGACAGTGATTGGTTTTCATGAACTTACCTGTCATATTGTCGACATTCCAATTATATATGAGCATAAGAGTGAACTTTGATGTTTGGAGGTTGTAATCTGCAGAGAGCAACTCGAATTCTCTGAAGAAATAGTTTCAACCACGGTGTTCTTGATTACCACAGCTATTCTACTGCTCTCTTCTCCAGATTCAAAAGCTCAAACCACCAAATCTCCCCCTCCAAGCCTGGCTCCGGCGTTGGCCCGGGTCCCGACAACTAACCACGTGAACCTCAGGCACCCGCTAGTATTGCACTATTCGATTCCACCCTCTATGAGTATTATTATAGCCTTACGAATAATATAAAAGTCGCGAAAGCAGCCCATACTTATATGTATTTTCAAATTTGCAAAAAAGGAGAAGTAAACGTGAAAGCGGAAAATTGAAAGTAAGGCGTTAAACTAAATGTAAAGTATCCAATTAAATTTCTCTCTTTTTAAGATATATATTATCGTCGCTCAATTTAAAAATTTGGCAAACTGAAAAGATTATAGAACTGTGGGCAATTGATTTAAGAAAAAAAAAAAGAGTAATTATTATACGAGTAGAAGTAAATGAGAAATCTTATTTTATACTATGAGGTGTTCCAATACTTGAGTTAATTAATTTCGACGAATGTATGCAAATTAGTTCATTGACGTGCATTAAATAAAGGTTCTCTTGAGATTAGCAATTGAGGTCAAAGTTACTTTCACTGAAAATAGGTGTATTTTTTAAGCACAAAATTTATGTTCTCAGATTAAGTCCCAACTAATCAACTAACGCTTTATGTGTTAATTAATGGTAGAGTAGGAAGTATGAAGCCATGAGATGACGTGATTCGCTGGAAGGCTGACTTAGCAAATAAACACAAAAACGATATCGTTTTGGTACAATTCGAATTTTAATATAATTAATTAAATTAAATTTAAAACCAAGCTTTTTTTTTAACAAAAAAAGTAAGGAAAAAGATGAATAGCGGGCGATGATTGAGGGCTCAGCCCTCATCGCCGTCGCCGTCCCACAATTGTCTGGAAGGCGGGGAAGGGTTAACCCGGGGCCGTCGAGCCCCAGCCTAAAAGTCAAATTATAGACAACACTTCAACTTTGTGGATGTCCGCATCAGAGCTTTAACCTTTTGTACCCACTTTCAGAATTTTCTGCTTTTTCCTCATGCCATTAGACTTTCACGTTGCTAGTCGTGATTTCTTTCAAAAAGTTATATTCTTCTTTTTAATTGTGCCGATTTCTTTTTGTTTTTCAAACCCAGTCGTCAGATTTTGTTGCAACGATTATCTTACGTGGGAAGAGAAGAACTATGGTTTTCATGACTACAAAACTTGCAGATAGCAATTCATAAGTTTTTGCTATTTTTCAGGATGAGAGCAGCTCATGTGGAGTTAATGTGACCCATTTTGTGCTTATAGCCATGATAATCCCTCTACCACCGAACCATAATTTTTTCTCTACACACTCTCGCCTTTTCTCGCGCCTTCACTATGCCTGCAGTGTGAAATAAGAGGATAACAGAAAGAGTAGGGGTGATCTACTCTAACTATACCCAGAAACTAACCCTGTAACTCTCGGTTCCAATATTTTGAAATCGGGAATCGGACCGGCCAATTCTAGAACTGCCGGTTATGATTCCCGTCTATTCCGATCCGATTCCTGGGTTACCTCTGAACTGATAAAAGCATACAGATTTGACTCAGTTTTGGTCTTTATAAATATTCACTTAAGTTTGTTTTTAACTTATACGTCTATAATAGTAAAATTAGCATGAGAAGGACATTAGAAGTGCAATAAATTTTATACCATGTTGTTCTCTTTAGTGCCAAAACTTTTCGAGCAATCACGAAATGTTACTTTGGAAAAAAAAATTACTTCAATAAAATTGTTGATTTGAATTGCTGAAAATTCAGACGGGTAATTTTGAAAATAAATTATCTAACGTGGCTTTCTAGCAAAGTGAACTCAATTCTATATAACCTGAATGACGTGATCTAACTCATGTTTGTTGAAATTAACAAATTGGGAACTAATTGAGTCTCTTCTTCTAACCCTAAACTCATATCCAAGGATTCTGCAGCAAAATTACCATATGAAATTTGCAATGGATAGCAAGAGAAAAAAAAAACGACTCAAGATCATGTTAACCAATTGAAGATGAAGGTGAATATTATTGCACTTGTGGGCTTAAAAGTCAAAGTATAGACAACACTTCAACAGTGGATGCCCTCTTCGAAGCTTCACCTTTTGTACTCACTTTCAAATTTTTCCACTTTTTCCTGACACCACTCGATTTTCTCATCGTTAGTTGTTAATTTCTTGGGAAAGGTTGTGCTCTTCTTTTTAATTTGTGGGTATCTTCTTAGTTCGTGAATCGTTAGATTGTGTTGCAATTGATTTTTCATGTGGGAAGAAGAGAATTACAGTTTTCATAACAACAAAACCCGGAAGTAGCAATTCATAAGTTTTTGAGTATTAGTTTTCATGATGAGATTCGTTTTGTGCGGAGGTAATGCAATCCATTTTGTGCTTTTAGCCGATAGTCCCTCTGGCACTGAACCATTGTTTTTTTTTTTTTCCACTATGCCCTCGCCTTCACTATGTCTGCAGTCTCAAAAAGGACGAGGGAGAGATAAATTCCTGGGTGGCACGGTTTCTGACCTAGACCGGGAACTAATGCTGGTTTCAAAATTTTGGAATTGAGAATCAAACTGATCAGTTCCAAAGTTGCCAATTGCAGTCATCTTCAGTTCCGATTTGATTTCGGGGTTTCTTGTGAACCGATAAAAGCATTCAGATATAACTCAGTATCGGTTTTTACATTTTTGGTCTTTATAAATATTCATTTAACTATGTTTTTTTGCTTATATCTCTATAATAGTAAAATTAACGTGAAAAAGCATACTAGAAGTGTCAACCAATTGAAGATGAAGGCAAATATTATTGCAACTGTGGGCTTAAAAAGTCAGTGTAGCCAACACTTCAACTGTAGATGCCTACTTCAAAGCTTCGATCTTTTGTACCACCTTTAGATTTTTCTGCTTTTTTTCCTCAGCTCATTCGATTCTCTCATTGCTAGTTGATGATTTCTTTTGAAAAGTTATATTCTCCTTTTAATTTGGTGGGTATCGTATAAATTCGTGATGCTCAATCTTCAGATTGTGTTGGAATTGATTCTTTTATGTGGGAAGGAGAGAACTAGGGTTTTCATGACGATGCAAATAGAAATTCATAAGTTTTTGCGTATTGGTTGCGGATAAAAGTAGTTCGAGTGGAGCTAATGTGGCCCAGTCTGTGCTTTTAGCCACTACAGTCCTTCTAGCACTAAACCATAATGTTTTCCCTCTAAGCACTCTCCTTTTCCCGCACCTTCACATTGCTTGCAGTGTGGGGGGAGAGAGGGCGAATGATTTCTTCATTCACAAGAGGCGTCGTTTGTCAAGAAGAGCCAAATCATTGCTACCTCGAATTGCTTTTCTTATCACAGGAAAATCTACGTAAGAATAGAACTTTTTATTAAAGAAGTCACTTAGGATGAATTGCCGAAATTTATCATCGGAGACACTTAATTGATTATTTTTTCTATTGATGTGGCACTCAACTGATCACTCGAAAAGTTTTGACACTTAAGTAAATGTTATACAAAAGACATAACACTTATAATATCCTTTTTATTAGAAGTAAAAACTTATTTAGAGTTGTAAAGGTTGATTTTCTTGTTAATTTACAAATTTAATTAACAATATAAGAAACACAATGGCTTGAAAGGTTTATCTATCTAAATAGAGAGGGATGGGCACGCGCTCGGAGGTTCGAGGCGTGACACAATCTCCATTGGAGATTTTACCTTACTGCAAGGGATATAAGGTAATCTACCCGAGCACTTGAACTTTTTGCTCGATTTTGATGGAAAAAATTTGATCAATGCTTTACATCATTGAGTTGATGTTGATTCTCTACGTTTTAGTCATTTGATTCATGTTTCCATTCATCTTCTTCAAGCAAAATTAATATTGTATAATAAATGCATGTAACATTAAAATGAATGTGTACTTGTTGGGTTTGTTTGTGAAATTCTCTAGCGATTTGATTGCTTCTCTTTTAAATATCCATTTTGCGGTATAAAACCTGTAATGTAGTTCTTTGGCCCTTAAACTCGATGGCTTCATCCTCTAGTTTAACATGATATTCAGACAGCAAATAAGCAAATTAGTCTGGCTATGTTATTTGTACCCAATTGTCTCCAAATTTGTGGCGGTCTTATATAGATTGCAGCAGGGAGACTCATGTCGAATTGATAAATAACATAAGATATGTGTAAAGATACTGGAAGAATCGAGTTAAATCTTAGTTATTATAGATAAAAATACATTTGCATGGGACAAAGCAATTAAGCTCGCCCTGGGTCTTTTCTAGAGACAATGTTATTTGGTATCAATCAAACAATTTCGGCAATCAGCTATAAACGAATAGGTTTCTATAAATGGGTTTTCCTTTTGTTCTAATGCTGCTAAATCTCCTCTTATGAGATGCTATCCATTTATTTTGAATAATCCGTTTTTCTTGCTTGATAATGCCACTCTAGGAGTCTGTAGCTTCATTTTTTGATTGTCCCTTCTTCCAGCTTTGATTTTTCTTTAATTTTATCTTTTCTGCTATGTATCTTCTCCAGGTTCTGATCTTAAGAAGGAGCAATTAGAGCAACTAGTGATACATATGATATTAGATCGAGTGTTGGTAAGAACTTAGATTCTCTTGACCTTTTTAATTATTTTTGTGATTTTTCTGCTATATTATTGTTAGTTTGTCTGAGATAAGAATGAGTACTTAGATCTACGTCTGTAGTGGATGCAAGAGAAATTCTTAATCACTCTTGCCAAATAACAGTCTTTCGATGTGGTTAATTTTCACATGGGTGAAGACATAACTGAATTTTAATTTTGTCCTCTACAAAGAAGTGATGGAGGTTGAAGGTTTTGATGAAGCTACCCTTGCACATGCCTTTTATTATCTAGTGGACAATGAGAGAGTTGCAAAAGCATTCATTGTCAAGAGTGTTAAGTTGAAGAAGTTATGGAAGTGGATATTGACAAGCATCTAACTTTCAATGTTTGTTCTTGATACTGTCTGAACATTAGACTTGTTCTTTGGTTACTTGTAGTAGCTATTCAAGTAGCTAAGCATCAGACTTTGAATGTTTGTTCTTGATATTGTCTAAACATTGGACCTTTGGTAACTTGTAGTAGCTATCCAAGTCGCTTTTTGTAGCATAATGTTCTTTGATTACTTGTTGTAGTAGCTATCCAAGTACCCTTTTGTGGCACAATTTATCCTTATGTGTCATAGGAAGATAGAGACATTAGTACTAAACTATGAAATGTTTAGCTCATGTACTGCATGGAACATTGTGCCTGAGAAACATGAACTTGCTTGATGGCTTTAACAACTTGAGTTGCTCTTGTAACCGGAAATCATGTCCATTTTCAGAAAAAAAAAAAAATATGTGTATGGATTTAGGTTACCTTTTTATTTTGCAGGTTCAAATTCTAGATTTACTAAACTGATCAATAAAAATTAGTTTATTAAGTAATATGGACTCAACATATTAATTTGGAAGTAAGAGGCACACTATTGTCAATTGTTAGGTCAAATGTCATTCAATCATTTTTCAAATATAATCCAAATATCAGAAAATACTTTCAATCATATATCATCAAACAAAGGAGAACTAACAATTTTCTTGGAAAACATTTTCCAAATACGTTATATTTTTTATGAAATAAACACACCCTAAGTTGACGAATTTGAACAGTAAATTTGATACGATGAATATCTACATGATCTAACTTTCTTTTTCAATCTTTTCATCAGAGTTAAAAAAAAGTCCACCAACATGGCTATAATTGAACGAAGAAAATTTCTCTACAGTACTTTTTTGTCAATGAAGCCGCAACAACCTGTAGTACTAATCTCTCTCCTTTCGTTATATGATCACATCATGTAGTTTTTTTTTTTTTCTTTTTACGTGAACTGCTTTGTCAGCGTTTATTGAGCCAACATATGATGCGGCAGCTTTCAAATCAACGAATTTATTTTCCTTTCTTTTTAGGCTGAGAGAGAGAGAGAGAGAGAGAGAGAGAGAGAGAGTACGTGGGACGCACCATGTACACCGCATGACGCCAGCTATTAGAATTTTTTAGCATTGTGCAAATTTTTGAAAGTTCAAGAAATTAAGTCTTATCTCAACAAGTGATCAGTTATATATTAATCATTTCAAGTTCATCACGGTCGAAATCTCCAAACGCGTTCTATTCGAACAAAGATAATCCAGATTCCACCTGCCAATCTTAAGTTATTCCTCCTTAGAACAGCACTCCATGGAGCATATTTCGGAACAAATCCTTATAGACATTTGTTAGATAAGATATTTATTCCACGTATATACAAATGATTAAGTTATGCATCCAAACCATTTGGCCTCAAGCCTCCATCCGTTGATCACATCATCCAGCTAGAGCACCTGAACCTTTTTTTTTTCTAAGCCATTTCGCATGAGCTTCTCTAATCTTGTCCTCGACAGGAGTAGCACTTATTCTTCGGTAAGTTTCATAGCAACGGCCTTATCCGACTAACAAATCTTATTTCAAATCCAATCCATCTTCCGTTTTAGGGAGACATACATCGAAGTAACCCACACCAGTAGCTTTGCCATCATATCCAGACCGCAAGAAGGAATTACAACAGCTCTCAATTTTCTCAATAACCTTTTTAGGCATGTATAGAGAACCCCGCACAGACAACGATGTGAAGCACAGAGCTTATCAGCTCTAGCCTTGCTGCAAAAGACGACCTTCTAGAACTCCAACTCCCAATTCCGCCCACAATTTAGAGCAATTCTAAGACAATCGACGTAACCTAATTTCTTATCTTTTCATCAGAGTTAAAGCGAGTGAACCGACCCAGCTACAATTGAACACAGAAAAAAAATAAATGCTATACAGTAACCATCAAGATGTGCACCAACTAGTGCAGGACAGAAGAAAAGGCTTCCTTGGTTCAGTCCTATTGCAATGTGTGTAATTTCGCCAAACCATTGTCATTATTTTAGATAATGGTATGATTTACTATTTAAATATTTCAAAATTCCTCCTCATGTGTATATTGAATTTTTCCCCCTACTCAAAGTGTGGAAATATATAATTCAAGAGGCAAACACTGGATTAGGAAATTGAACTCATGAGGTCTTGCTCCGACACCATATGAGATTTTGTGATAAGTATTTTAAAAGCTTAAGCTATTTAATATATTCTAGCACTCCCCAGTGATCTAAATTGTGAAAATATGTAATTAAAGAGGCAAATATCTTATCTATTGTAATATTAACATTGAAACTGATAGGATTCTGCAATTAAATCAAACAAGATATCACTGGAGAAATAAACGATCATCGTAAATAGCTTTATGTTATTGTTGAGTATCTCATCAAGTAAAGCGGGGATCAGGAGCTCCAAATTAGGGACCACGTCCGCATAATTAAAATATGTGACCAGAATCTCTTTCTAGGATTGAACAAAGTACAGCTTATGATTACAAATTACAGAAAGGAAAAAGCTCAGCCAAAAGAAGAAGTTTTCTTTTCGCTAAATAAGCGCATCGCGACATTTTTGGTAACCCTTTTCTCTGTCTCCTTCTCTCTCTCTCTCTCTCTCTCTCTCTCTCTCTCTCTCTCTCTCTACAAATTACAGAAAGGAAAAAGCTCAGCCAAAAGAAGAAGTTTTCTTTCGACATTTTTGGTAATCCTTTTCTCTCTGTCTCCTTCTCTCTCTCTCTCTCTCTCTCTCTCTCTCTCTCTCTCTCTCTCTCTCTGCTGCTGCTGCTGCTGCTGCTGCTCTTTCTTCACCATCTTTGTTGATTTCACTCCAATCAGTGTCGGCGAAATAGTTCACTCCAAGTCCTTTATCTCTCGGACTTTCCATTCCAGAGCATCAGCATTAGCATCGTCCTCCGCTCCCAACACCATATTTTTCTTCTCAAGTCCAGCCCTTCTTTATTCTTCAGGTTTTGTTTCCTCGATCTCTTGACTCATTGCTTCTGTTCTTTGATGTTCTTTGTGTGTTACCATGTTCAATTAGATCTAGGTTTTGGCAATGGTTTTCTTGTGTTCTGGGATCGATCTCTTTTAAGGATACTCGAACATCATAGTTTTGTTGCTTACTGAACTATGCGTGCACATTCAAACGTCACATGGCTTTTTGCAATTACAATTAGCTTGATATAAGAATGTTTAATTCTTTGGATTAGTTAATTTTGATCTGCATTTGGTTACTGCTAATTCTGCCTTACCCCAGCTTCTAGATTGCCGTGGGAAATCTGGTCATCTGAAGTTTGATGTGAGCATAATTTGAATTTGCAGCCCACCCATAGCCCACCCAAAAGGGAAAATCTTACATGTTCACAGCGAAAATTCTAAAAGTCAATTAAAGTGAGAATTTGCAGACTATCAAGAAAAAGTTGCTTTTTCACAAAAGTGCCATTAAGTTATAAATGAGTTACTTGGAAATCAGGTAATACTTTTTTTTTTTTATATCATTAACTTTTTAACACTTACTAATTCTTTTGGAATTTATCCGCATGCAAAATATCCATTCGTTTTAATATGGAATAGTAAAGTCGCCCCTGTAAAGTACAATAGTTACTCAATTGCCTTTTTAACAATTTGCGTCTGGATGGCCTCTTCACTAAACAAGAGGTTATCTTGTAAATGGCGTAATTATGACTGTATGGGTGCTGAATTGTCGTAATAATACGATCATAATTGTTATTACTTTTTTGACCAAGATCATGTGTTCTCCGTCAGTCCAATTCCAAGGCCATTTGTTACCCCCCCCCCCTCCCCATAAGAGGGGGTGAATTGATTTTTCAAGAAATTAAAAATCAATTTTGTAAAACCTACCCCTATAAAAGTTGTGCTTCTACTACAAAGTATACTAGCAATTTAAACAGGACAAACTAAAAAGTTTAGAGAAAGAAAAATTGCAAAATGAGAATTATAAAAGTTCTGTTTGGGTATACATACCCCTCTTTCTAGCTCTATTAGCCCAAATAGACCAAACTCTACTAGCTATGCCAAGAGTACAAATACCATCTTGTTTGGAAAATTACTTAATCGGTCCTAAATCTATTGTATAAATATCTATTCACTCTTAAACTTTTCAGTTTTGTCAATTTGATCCTAAACATTTGTGAGAAATTCCAATATATTTCTTTTGGTCATTTTTTGCCAGAAATCTCTAACATGATAGTCCAATCATTATTGGCCATCCCATATAGCACACAACTATGTCTGCGAATTTCCACGAAAATGGGCAAAAAGACTAAATTTAAATTTCACGCAAATGTTTAGTTAATGACCGAATTAGTATCCATACAATAAGTCTATGATTGATTAGACAATTACCCTCTTGTTACAAGTGTAGAACCTACTGCCACAGAGAACTTGACTTCCTTTCTGCAGCAATCCCACTATACACTGAGTAACTTTTGGACCCTCCAATAGCCGTTCTCACACCTTGTGCACACAATACAAAGGTCCTTTTCTAAATTGTAAACCACACCTCTGAGCATTTGCAAGGAGTCCATTGGTATGTTTTATCTCTTGCCTAGACAAATGTTGTTCACTCTAAGTATGTACAACCACCCTTTTCATATGTTTACAAATGGGTTTGCCACTCTTGCTAATACTTAGGAACAACACTAAAATGGGTAATACAAGCTTACAAAAGAGACTAACTCAAAAGTCTCCCAATAATACTTAAATTCTCTTGTAGTAGTTATATCTATCTAATCTTTCGTAAAAAAAAAAATCTCAGCAAAATTCCTTAAAAAACACGTATAAAACCTTATTATAATCTAGGCCATCAATCTGATCTTCTATTAATGCAGATTTTAATCATATTGTTTCACCAATCTTCTGAGCGAATTAGTCCATTTTTTTCCATAACTAATCTTGGAATGTTACATTTTATTGCCATGACTTGGGGCTTTGATTTAGGAACTCCAATAGTCATTAAATCTATCCATGGAAAGTGCCCACTAAAAAAATCAGACTGCTTTGCAGAACCTAGTTTGGTTCTACACCTTTGCTTCCGCAGCTTTCCTGACATAGTAAAATCTTACTTATATACCTGTAGAATCTGAACCAAGCTTCTGTATGGTTTAAACATAAGCCTTCGCACACTTAAATGAATTCTAAATGCTTGGGTTAAATATTGATATTATCATAATCCTTTTAGTATATTTTCCAAATAGTCTCTCCTTTTTCGACAATGACAAACCTATACCCTTCTTTCAATAAGAGTGAGTTATGCACATACGCGTGCATATTCTGCAGAACCTATTTAACTGTAAAACCAGAGTGACAAACCTATACCATTCATTCAATAAGAGTGAGTTATGCACATATGCGTGCATATTCTGCAGAACCTATTTAACTGTAAAACCAGAGAAGATTCATGCACGCTTCTACATGCGACATTTTAATAGATCATATAAAGTATATCCGCAAAACATAATAAACTCCCCTTGATATGCACACATAGTGCGATCCTCCCCCTGAGGATGTGGTTCTCCCCCTTTTTGTATCAGTAAAAAGTAGGAACATCAGACACGCAGAGAATGAAAATATATACGCAAGAGCATCCATTTATTTATATAAAGGCATATTCTAGCAAAGTAAATTTTAAGGAAAGTGAACTCTGACCAAAGGAGTCACAAACACCGATTACAGTCATAAAATATAGAACATTATTGTTATCAAGAGGTTTAGTCAGAATATTAGCAAATTGAAAATAAGTGCTAACAAAGTATTTCATTGATTCATATCGTGCTGAGGCTTGCTCATCTCCTCACATCATTAAAAAATAAAAAATAATCATATGAAAGGGTCTCTGTTCCTGAAGTCTGACCTAGTTCAGAGGAGAGCGTGGAACGGAAGCAAGTAGCAGCCCCTCTTTATTAGTGAAAGCCATCGTCTAGGCTTAAATATTTTATTAGAAATCATAAGTTTTGGCAGTTCAGCCCTTGGCCATTTGTGACATGGAAAACTAACACAAATGATCTTTGAACTTTGACTCAACATGTACTTTGATCTATAAAATTTTAATTACTTCAATGTGGTCATTGAACCTTTAATTTGTTCAATGTGGTCCCTAAACTTTTGATACATTTTCAATTTAGTCCCGAACTATATGAAAATATTCAATGTTGTCCCTGATTTTGAATTAATGGCAGGACAATATTGAACATTTTCATATAATTTGATGACTACATTGAACATATACCAAAAGTTTAGGGACAACATTCAACAAATTAAAAATTCAAGAATCATATTGCATATTTGGCTAAAGTTTAGGAGTCACATTTAATAAATTAAAAGTTCATGGAGCAAATTATACATTAAACCAAAATTTAGCGATCATTTAGGTCATTATAAGACTGTCACATTGTGCTCGTAGTCCGCTGAAAACAAGTAAAGAAAGACTCGTCGATTTCGTAACCTATTAATCAGGCAACAATGCTGCAATTAAATTTATTTAAAATCCCTAAAGTCAGGATTACACGTCCTTATATCTCAATAAGGGCCGTTGACTTAACTAAGGAATATTTTTTTTGCCTTTTCTTCCGATTATATATGTCATGAGTTTTAATGCACAATTTACTATATTATTATGAGGAATTTGATTCCATTGAATACTCGATACACACAAATCTAACTGATTGCAGTTGTTAGAAAACTGAACTTTTGACAACAATTAAGTAAGAAAAGTAAAAGAAGCTTAGATTTCGTTTGTTTCATAGAAAATGAACGATTTTTTAAGAACATTTTCTTGAAAATAATCGCTTGTATCACTTATAAAAAATGAGCTAATGAAAATATTTTCCATTGTCCATGAATTAAATTATTGCCAATTATTAAAACATTTTATATTGACTAATTATTTCAAGTAATATAAACGATCATTTTCAAAAATTATTTCCAAATGATTTTTGTTTATGAAATAAACAGAGCCATAGCTACTGATTATATAAATAGCGATAACATGAGGATTAGTTTGTGCAACAGTAGCTAACTTGCCCCCTCCCCTTTAAAAAAAATGATGTGAATAATGTCCATATTCATAATTCATCAAATAGAAGACTAGTTTGGAAGTGGAGGATGTAAGAGTTTTCCTAATGTGGACTACATTAATTGATATTGTAATTTACCGTTTTATGGTTACTGTAAAATGGGGTTTGGTCTAAGGTGAGATAGAAGGTTTCTTAATTAGTCTAATATGGGGTTAGCTAGTGTGGGTCGAGCTGAGCCTGGCTCGTAATGATGGGCTCTGGCTGGAAACTCTATAAATAATGCTAAAGTCTCTCCTCTAATCCTAATTCTTACATGTATCCTCACATAAGGAGCATTTACCTAACGTTAAAGGTGAGGGGGCCACCTCATTGAGCCGGTGATACGGATGGTAATAGAGGAGAATGACTTGTGCGTGGAACATTAGTTTTCTGCTTTCGCTTCAAGAACAATAGATCCAAAAACATGTGCATTAATTTTTTTACTTAATTATGCATGTTCTTCTTCTGGTTATGGAGATCTTGGGATTGCATAATTTGCATCCAACAAAGGACACCATTATTGAGGGTTGATGCCTCGTTATATATTGAACACTATGGGTTTGACTAATAGACCCCTTTGTCAAAGCCATACATGCTATTGGAAAAATGATAACCTATTTAGGCGCACTTTGTGGGCTATCGCATGGTGCACTTGTCTTTCATATTAAGTTTTGGTTGGCCAATTTTGTTTGTTAAAAATATTTTCCTCCAATCATACTACTAATAGGTAACAAGTGATGGACATATATATTTTTTTTATCAAAAATAATAATTTTATTCATATCTCAAGATGATATATGAAAGGTTCAAAATAAATAAATAAAATCCCAAACAACAAAATAGAACATCAAAGTACAATTTGCCGTGACAATCACACTATTATCTCACAAGAACATATCTATCTCAGCATCAAAACGGAATGCATGGTGCCAATCACAAAATCTCACATCATCATCAATGATGAGAACATACACCGCAATTTCCTTCTCCAATGATACAACTTGTCAAGTGGGCGGTAGGTGCCTTGGTTCAGCATCCTTAATACCACCACTGCACATCAACACCAAAGACACATTGAACAAGTTCTCAAATCTAGATATAGATCAGGAGAGATTGGATGAGTACAAAAACATCTCTAAGGAACTCTCAAATTTAGATGTAAGATCAGGAGAGAAGAACTCCATAATATAAGTTCAGATTGAAAGATGAGAGCTTCTAAGACTCGGAGAAGTCGTATAATTGCTTTAGTTTAGTAGGAACTCACCATATTCTCCTCAATCTTGTCGGACTCATTAGCTTGAAGGATCTAAAGTAGTAGTTTCATTCTTAACTATGGAAGTGAAAAATACACCTAGAGAGCGAAGAAGAAAATATAAATTATATGAAAACAACAAAAAGCTCCTAGATCAGATCGAGAGAGAAAATCTCAACTCTAGTTGAGAAGATGAAGTCTCCCACGACTGTGACTTATTTCTTAGTCGAGGGAGCTTGGAGTGGAAGGGAAAGGGGAAGCCAGATAGAAGTGGATTAGAGTTATTCAATGGGTGTTATTTAGTGGTCTGAAGTTTACTGATAAGGGATGAATCATCAAGTGATGGACATTCATCAACATGGAAAAGTAACAAAATTAAATCTGAATGATATGCATGTCCGTGTAATCCACCATTATGGTCGTTTGTCTGCATAATCGAAAAAAGTGACTGTTCGGAGGCCGAGAGTTGTAAATGAGTGGAGCTTTTGTTTGTGTTTTGATGGGAAAATTTCAAATAATGATATGAAGTGTGACATTATTCCAAATAAAAGTCTGAAATAGCCAAATTATCTCAAATAATAGTCTGGAGTGATCAAATTTGTGTCGAATGAGGACTTTTGGCCAACTGGTGACTATTTCAGCCATTGAGAAGGGGTATTTTAGTCAAAAAAATTATATTTATTATATTTAATTATATATTTTTTTTTCCTTTCCTTTCCTTTCCTTTTCTTTTCTTTTCCTTTTTTTTTTCCCTCTTCCCTCCCCCACCTGTTGCCGCACCTAGTTGATGGCTGGTGGAGGTTGTCAGCCTCAGGCGAGGGCTGCCTCATTAGTGTTAAATGAGGGCGTTTCGTGCTAGATTCAGCGAAGGTAAGGCGAGGTTGACTTTCACCAGATCCAACAAGGGTCACCTCACTTGGGCTGGGTGGGCAAGGGCCCCTTACCTAAGTCCAGCGACCTCCACCATGATTGACGAAGGGAAGAAAGCAAAAGAAAAGAAAAATAAAAATAAAAGATGAAAATGCCCATTGACTTTCAACTAACAAGGTTAAGCCCTTTTTTAGATTAATATGGCCACTTCAACCTTTATTTGAAACAGGTTCCACTTCAGGTTTTTATTAGAGAAAATGATAACACTTTATGCTCTTATTTGAAATAAGATCCACTTTACACTGTTATTTGAGAAAATAAGAGCACTTCAGCCCCTTATTTAGAATTTTCCCTTCTTTCAAGTTTCAAGGGCTACTGATGTTGTTATTCCCTCAAAGTTTGCGTATGGGGCTTCAATTTCTATTTATAGGAGATAAAGTGGGTGTTCATAGGTCGAGAGTTGTATATGAAATGGAGCATGTGTTTGTCTTTTGTCAGGAAATTTATCCAAAAAGTATTAAATTTATTATATTTTTTTCAATTTAATCATAAATCATTTAATTGTGCTAATTTAGTCATAAATCTTTTGAAGTTTTGCCAATTGAGTCAATTCGGCCAATTTTAATTGAAAATCATTAACGTAAACGCCGATTTGTTTGTGGACAATTTTGAGTAATATTTTAATGATTTTGAATCTTTTTTTTTTTTTTTTTTTTTTTTCTTAAGGCCGGCCAAGGCTCGATGACCCTTGCAAATCATCGGGTGAGAGACTACAAGCCCTCGCTCACAAATGGGAGATGGCTTGTAGCCCTCATTGGCCACTAGGCAAGGGCTCTGCAGCTCTCGCTTGGAGTTAGGAGAGGGTTTGTTGCCCTTGCTCAATGTTGGGTGAGGGCTGCAAGCCTTGCCATCCATTGGGGGGGGGATTTGTGGCCCTTGCTTGTGATTGGCAAGGGCTCGCTCGGTGACCAGTGAGGGTCACCGGGCCTCGGCCGGTGGCTAGCAGCCCCTGCCGGCCTTAATAATGAAAAAAGAAAAAAATTGAAGAAGGAAAAAGAAAAAAATTAAATAAATAATTCAAATATGATTAAAAATTGTCAATGTTAGCATCGGTCATACCACGTAAATTAGTTAACGATTTCTGATCAAAATTGATCGGATAGTCTCAATTAACAAAACGTTATTATCACTTAAATTTTGACATTTTTATATAGGACTTAATCGCGTAGAAAACTAGGGATTAATTTCTAGCCCTTAACAAAATAAATTTTATTAAATTGCATAGATATAGACATTGGAAGCATTTGCATCAATAGTAATATAAATTTAAAAAAAATTAAAAAAATTAGAGGAAAAGATTCATTAAAAAAAAAAAGGAAGAAGAAAAGAGAAAGGGAAAAAAAGCGAGACCGGCCCGGCCTTCTTTCCTTTCTCTTTGTCCGTTTCCTGTGGCTTGGGCCTGCCCCGGCCTCCATTTTTCCTTTCACCGGGCCAGTTTTCTTTTCCTCTTCCTCTCTCTCACGCTCTCTGCAGAAAGAAGGGAAGGCAAGGTACAAGCCAGAGGAGCAGGCGAGGCAGAGGATCACGCAGGATGATCCTAGGGTCAGGGCCAGGCCGGCAAGGCAGCTGGCGGCGGCAACAGCCATGCGCGCTTGCAGGCCGAGCTTAAAAGAAAGAGAGGAAAGCGGGTGGGGCTCAGTTCGAAGAGATAGGGAGCCGCGAGCGAGAGAGTGGCTCGAGAAATGAAATCCGGGAGAGAGCTGGAGGGAGGGGGCATCGTGAGAGAGAGTAGAGAGTACCGGAGAAGCTCGGCCGTGCTCGAGACCCCGCTTCCCGGCGCTCTTTTTCCGGGTAAGGTTTTTTGAGCTCGTCGGACTAGGGGCTCACGGTTCTTCGGTTCGATCGAATCCCAACCCAGTGGTGCTGCGCTTCGTTGCCTGGACCCTGCTTGGTCGTCTATATCCATCTCAGTCGCGTTTTGATGTTCCGTCAAGTTACCGTTCGCCCATCGGTGATGGGTGGTGGCCAACCGTGACTTTCGTAGAGGGTGAGGGTGGATGGTGGACAAATGAGAAGCGTTCAGTTCTGCATTTGCAGTTCCGAATCAATGGAGGTTTAGTCTTAATCTTGCCGGTTTTTGCTTAGTATTAGTGAATATGTTGATCTGTTGGACTCAGGGCATGACGTGGGTGCAGGCGCGCGCGAGTAAGTGAGGATGGCAGCAGTAAGGAAGATGATGTTCGGTGAAGGGGAGAGGACGAACAAGAAAAGGGAAAGAAATAGAAAAGGAAAAAAAAAAAAAAAAAAAAAAAGAAATTCAAGGGGTAACAGAGAAAATAGTTAGATGGGCTTAAGTGGGGTTTTAATAATTTTGGCCTCAACCTAGCTAATGTGAATGTAGACTTGCGTTGGTGCCCTTTTGGGTTCAAGTTGGTTTGATGGATCTGGGCTTGTTTCAAATTGTGATTGGAGTACTCATTCTTGGGCTTCTCTCACTAGCAGCGGATTGGGCTCAAGTAAATGAGCCCCCTTCAATTCTTAGCTTTTTCCTGTTTTCGTGACCCAGGCCCGGAAGTCCACAATTGCCCAGGTTCGGGCTGGGCCGTAGGGTCCAGCCTAGGTCCCTATTTTCGGATTTGAAATTTAATTTTTAATTATTTTAAAAATATATTTTTTATTAAAAAATTAAAATTCCTAAAAATTATTTTTCTTTCTAAAAATTAAGGAAAAAACTTAAAAAGTAGTTTTTGAGTATTTTTTTCTTAAAATGTGTGAAAATCCTTGATAAAAATTATGCTTAAAATTGAACAAGCTTTTAGGGCTTCACTATTTAAGTATTCTTAGAGACAAATGATAGGTTGCCGTTTGCGCATTTCCATTTAGGGTATTATGTGATTGCACACTTTTAATATGTTAATTTTGTTTTCATTATAGTCTAGTTAGGAATAGGAATGGCATTTGTCTTATTTCTTAGGGTTAGAATCTTGTTTTTCCTTGCAACTTATTTTACTTTTCATTGGTCGTTGATTGTTAATTTAATGATTGTACACCCACATGATCATCTCATATGTTAGTGAATTGGCTTAAAATTAATCCAGATTGCTTGACAAATATTTTCTTTAATGAACAAGATAAGGTATCAAAAGGGTATTAATTGATTAATTAGCATAACCAAATCTCCGACTTTAGATTATTTAGTTGTGTAGGACGTGAGGTATCTCATACCTCACTTAGCTTTTAGTCGACCCCAATAGGTTAGTAAGGACTTCTCATTAGATAATTCTTATGGTGTCAATTTGAATACCTATCATCGAACGAGGTATGGGTTTGGGAGAGCTTACATTTAAAATGATGGCCATAGGCTTGCTTTTTAATCAATACCCCTAAATCTTTGTCTTTTTTTCATCTATATGGAAAAAGGTAGGTCATGACAAACGTGAAAATGTTTAGAACTCAACTGACAAAATTAAAAAAATTTAGGACTAAATTAGAAAAATGCAATAGGTTTATGATTTTTAGATAATTTTCTTATCTTTTGTGCACTCTATTATACTGAAAAAAGATGCACATCGTCCATGCGTAAATTCAAGTAAAAAATCACACCAAAAAAAAAAAAAAAATCAATTTCTCTCTCCCTCTCATACCTGCCTTTGCCATAATATGCTTTCGCAATTTGGCGCAACTATTCTAAACTCGAAAACTTCCTATTATAATGCTATATAAAACTTCATGGCACCTCTAGAACTATTATAAAAGCTCAAATAGTTAGATGAATGCATTGTATCATATTTAGATGATATAATGTCTCCTAACACAACCCTTTTTCCCTTGCGATAATTACATTACTTGCATACCTCAGGCTTGATGGACGTAGGGTCATCCATAGAAGAGGGGCACGTTGGCATGAACAACTCGAAGGAGGAGGTCAAGAAGGATGAAGGAGGAGCTTTGATGGAAATGATAGGGAAGTTGAAGAAGAATGAAGAAATGTGGAGGAGTAAACGGGTGAGAGTGGATAAAGCATTGGTGGCTGCGCAAACAGCAGCGCGACAAGATCAAGAAGGACTGAATGCAGCTTTTCGAAATTTGGTAGATGTCATCACGAGCGCCGATGTCCAAGAGTTCATTTCAGCGATCGAAAAGCTTGTTCATCAAACCGATATGTCTGCCATTTTCAATTTCAGGGAGCCATCAGGCCGTTCACTGCTCCACATTGCAGCAGGCGTTAACGAGGATGATATCCTACAACTCCTGCTTCATTATGTTACTGACGACCTCATAATCGCCCAAGATGATTGGGGAGATACCCCCCTCCACGTCGCCGTCAAGGCCAGGGGATATAGAGCCGCTGAGACTTTGATTCGCCGGGCAACAGAGCTCCCCTTCAATGTCAAGAACCATGTCCTGACAAGGAGGAACAAACATGGGAACACCCCTTTGCACGAGGCCATGCTTAATGATCACTTCCGCTTGGCAATATATTTGTTGAAAGAAGATTTGAGGCCGGTGTACTGGATGAATGTGGATCATAAATCTCCCCTATACCTGGCCCTCGACACAAGCAACAACCTGAAGTATACGGTTTTTCTCAAGTATCCACTCGAACCATCGAGCATACAAGGCTTGTCGCCTGTTCATGGTGCCATTTTGCGCTCCGACTACGGTACGCACCTAAATCTACTTACAGGAAACTATTTATGTGAAGACTGACCTCCTCTTAAATCTGCATAGCCACTCTCTGCGCTTACCCAAAACCGTAAAAAAGTAGTCGGATACCCATGGGTACTACTTACACGTTACACCCAGCCATATAATTCTTTAAGTAAACAAATTGTCTCACATGAGAACATAGTAGATCAGCTTAAATTTTCAGACACAATCACTACATTAAAACTCAGATATTGTTGGTCTTCGGTAGGAAAAAGCAACAAAGTGCAAATGTTTAAGATCGACAATCATAATAATCTAGATTATAACCATGACAAAAGGAGAAAAATAGGCTTGAAATTGATGATTTTTTTTATAATAATGTTAGATTAAAATTAATCTTGTTTAAGGGTTCACAAAATTATATCTTCAGTTTTGGAAAAGAGAAAAGTTAGTTTGGTAACTGATTTACCATATTCTGTTTTGTAACAAAGTAAAATATTTCTATCAATTTTTCGGGAGGATGGCGTGGATTGTCTTTTAACTTTTCTTCAATACTCAATCTGGTTCCTACGTTTTTTATTTTATTTATTTATTCTAGTTCTTGAACTTTATAAAATCCACTCAATTTTTTTGTTTCTTCATTAAAAAATTCTAACACCGTTAGTGACCATAATTCCTACTAACTTGACATTATTAAATTTGTCATGTTGGCATCCATGCGGTTTACATGTGACTTCCATATCTTAGCCAAGAAAGAAAGGTTAGAAAAGATTTGGTAACTTGGGAAAATGATGTGACAGTCCGCATCATTATTTTGCAAGATAAATGATGACGTAGCAGTTTGAGTAAAAAAAAAAATGCATCTGACGAGATGATACACTTGACAGAAATATTACATTGATTTGATTTTTGAAAGTTCAATGAATAAATTGAATAAAAAAATTCCTAGACCACATTGAATATTGAAAAAAAATTCAGGGACTACTCATATCAATTCCCGTTAATTATCAAATAAGAGTGAGGCATAAATGAACAAATGCACATGTACATGACTTCACCACAAAAAAATAATTATGGCTTTTAAGATTATTTGAATTCAAATTTTATATAGCATTTCTTTAGCTATGTTAATAACATTCACCAAGTAATGCAAGTTGATACTAATCTTGCAGTCTCTTTTATTCTATCGATATAATTATGCATTTTCATTGTGGACATGCATTAGCAATCCCAAAAAAAAAATACATAGTTTGTCCTCATACATACTAAATCCCTCAAACCTAAGTAGGTCCTTAAACTGCTCAAAGAGGGAAATGGAGGGAGAACCTCCCTAGGGAGAGTGACCCCTTACGCCCCTCCCAGACCGGGATCCAGGCCTGGATAAAGATTCCAGCCCCATTGGCTGACCCGGCCACTCCTGAATAGGGAGAGGGCAGCCACGTCGGATCCCCGCGACGCCTTCCCCCAGGGAAACTTGGGGCGTGGTACAGGGAAATGAAGACGCCAGTTGAAGGGTGGCCAACCGTAGTTCGTCCTCATACATACTAAATCCCCAGATAAATTATTATTACTTCAAAGTAAATAGGACTTAAATGTTCATAGTTGATTGTTAGGTGTAGACTATTTCTATAGATTGTGTGTGTACGTAGATAAATTTTATAATTTTATAATTATTTTTTCTATTATTTTTTTTTCTTTTTTTCCCCTTTTCCTTACCCTTTGGATGACGCCAACAAGGTTACTGACTAACCATCGCCGGTTGCAAGTTGGTCTAGGCGAGGGCCTCTGCGCTCTCATCGGCCACTAGCAAGGGTTGCCACGCACTCGCCAGCCATAGGTGAGGGCATTGGGTCAGTGCCCAGATCCACACAAGGGTCGAAAACCCTCACTCGTTGGCTGACAAGGGCCGTGACGCCCTTGCCCAGACTAGGCAAGGGCGTTGCGACCCTCGTCAGCCATGGCCGAGGGCCTCCCCACCCTTGTGGCCAAAAGCGAGGGCGCAAAGGCCCTCACTTGTGGCCAATAAAGGTGTCATATCCTAGCCTAAATCTAGGCGAAGCGAGGGCCTTCGCACCCTCGCCTATGGCCGATGAGGGCGCAGTGGCCCTCGCTTGTGGCTGATGAGGGTGTAGAGGCCCCCGTCTAGACTAGCTTGTGGTTGGTGATGGTTAGCTAGTGACCTCGCTAGTGCTTGGGAGAGGTAAAAGAAAAAAGAAAATAAAGAAAAGAGAAAAAATAATTAAAAAATTCTAAAAAATAGTAAAATATTATAAAATATGTCCATGTCAACATCGGTTGTGCCACATAGAGGATTGCTAGCATGCACATCAATAATTTCTAGTCTAAATTGGCTAGATGGACTTAATTAGTATTATTGTGAAAATGTTTAGGATTAAATTGGTCTGATTGAAAGATTTATAATTGAATTGGTATCAATTCAATAGGTTTATGGCTTTTTTGTACTTTTTTTCTGCAAAAAAATAAAGGAAAAAAAGAGAAAAAAAGAAAAATGATTTGAATTAAAAAAAATAAAAAAGAAAGAAAGAAGGGGGCTAGTAGGGTATGAGATAAGAGAGAGTGAGTAAGGAAAATATTTTCCCCTACATGAAAAGTAGAAAATATTTTCCTTTATTTTGGAAGACTTTTTTTTCCTTTGATGGAAAATATTTTCCCCAATTAGTTTATTTTCCGTGAAATGAATGGCGGAATATTTGGAAAATATTTTCCTATAAGTTGTTCTTTGCAAAAGGAACGGTGCTTAAATATTTCCACAGTTAGTATTAGGCAAAAAGACCAAACTAAGTGTAAAGGGATTATTAGAATATTTAAATAATAAACTACGCCTAATTCTCACATCCACCATCATTTTTATGCCATCACAACTCAACAAAGTGGTCATTATGGCTAGGATTTACACGATTACATGCATTGCACATACAAGATAGAACAAATCATGTGATTTATTGAGTAAAAATATCTTTCCTAGAGTAATTAAATATTCACAAAATATATTTGGTCTGTTAACCATATTGTGCATTTGCAGCAATTCACTAAAAACATTCGAAATTTATTGCATTTATGTCATTTTAGTTGTAAACCATTTAATTTAGCCAATTTAGTCTTAAGTATTTTGATAATTTTTCAATTTAATCTTAAACATTTCAAATGTGTTATTTTAATCATAAATATTTTGACGAATTGCTACTTTAGTCTTGAACCTTTTAATAATTTTTTAATTTAGTATTTCCGGCCAATTTTGATTGGAAATGACTGACATGATAATCGAGTCTATACCAATAATTTTAAGTGGCATGGATGGCGCTAATAAGAATAATTTTTACAATTGTCTTTCATTTTTCTGAATTTTTATTTTTATTTATTTTTCGTTTTTTTCCAAACTCTAAGCTAGTGAGGTTGCCCATCAACCCTCGCAAGCCCCATGCGAGGGCCCGCGGTGTGGGCGAGGGGTCGCAACCTCGGAGATGGAAGTTTAGTTGATGGAGAAAATGGGCGTGGCGGAGATAGCTTAAAGTTTAATGGCACACGCACTTGCGTGTGGTTTCATGGCTATGCATAAAGATAGTGGCAAGTGGGTCGTTATGGATATAATACAAAGATAATTTTAGAAATAGAAAAGTGAGAGAAAAGCCATTTTCCCAAAATACAAATAGTTTCAGAATTCGTCTGTACAAAGATAAAATGAAAAAAATGTTACAAGAATTAAAGTTTTACTGAATCATATGGCATATGTCATGTTATTAGATTAAGTATGAATAATGCAATGAAAATTAAAACGGAAAAAAAGCCATAAATCGAGCAAGATCAAGGCTCTCCCATCTATCATTTTTTCTTTGTTGAGTAGCACAATCCCTAAGTATGAGGCTATCCATAAAGCATTATCACCTGTCTCTGAGGTACAATAGCCATCCACAATCCTCAAAACCAAACCACACACCACCCCACCCTGAAACACCACTCGCATATTATTTGATCCTCTTTTCTAGCACCTCTAAATTTTTTAATTTGGGACCAACACTTCTCTTGTTCGAGCTTTTCCTTTCTGTATTTTGTGATTCATAAACTCTACTTTGTTTAATCTAAGAATACTTGCTTCGTAGAAAATTTCATCATGAAGAAAAATACTTTCCATGATAATCATTTTCAAGTAAAATTGTCAGTTTTCATTTATTTAGTGATGTATTATAAAAATGTGACAAAAAATATTTTCAGGTGTATGATAAGAGAGCATTTTTCAAAAGACTTGATATGCTTAGGAAAATGATTTCTCTATTTAGAAACGGGAATTCATTTTCCTAATATATTAAGTGTGTGTATTTTCTCTGACTATGAATGTCTTTTTGTTGACTAACTAAACACTAGGAAGTCTCAAAACTAATTCGTGGAGAACTTTTTTTTTGGAAAGAAATGTAACGTTAGAAAGATATTATGTTCACAAAATCTTCTTAGTTTTTACTCAAAAGTTTCGGTAAACAGGTGATTTCTTACTTAAGCTTAATAGGTGTCGCAGACCTTTCATTCTAAGGAGGGTGGAAGAATTTCAATGGGGATTTTGGTACGGTGCCATGGAGGCTAATGCGACTTTCTTGACAATGGAATAAATTTGATTGATAAGTGCTAGAATTTGACGAACATAATATGAAATGTTAATTTTCCTTTTCTTGATCTTGCCCTAGCAATTTAAATGGCGTTTCCTTTATTTTCCTATGACATTATACTCTGTATATACTTCATGATATGGAAATGCCATATAAATTGCCATGTCATTAGTAAGAGTTTTATAGCAAAATTTTAGTACATGTCAATCTCGCATTGCTTTGTATGAAAATGATCTGAAATTTATTTTAAAGTCTTACCAAAATACATAAACGGGATCCTTTCGAAATTTATTTGAAGTCTCATGGCTTTGCGATTCACAGCTTGAAGAGTCATTACTTTTTTAACAGAAATGGGGTTAGATAAACCTCAAAGCATTTTGATTTATCGTATCGAAATCATCACCCGTAATTCAGCATTGTAATCTGATCCTACATCAGCGACTTTTAATCCTCCTGCGTCGAAGATGTCCTTATCCCAAAACGAGTCATGTCCAAACCAACCAAAGCTCCAACCAACTTAAAAAATGTTCTTGCGCATGTGGCCCCTAATTTTGAGCTCCTGATCCCAGGTTTAGTCAAGAATATACTCAAATCGAACATGGAGCTATTTGCAAAGACTGACTCCAGCAAGGGCAACGTATTCCATTTAGCAGCTTACATGAATAAGCCCCAAGTATTTGAACTCATACAACGAGAAACTGAAAAATTAGCCCGAGATCAGGACATGAATGGGGATCTTCCAATTCATATAGCGAGCAAGATGGGTCATGTCGATCTAATCCAGAAGTTACATCCGGTATCACAGTTGCTAAACAAGCAAGACCAAACCGTTCTTCATGTTGCAGCAAAATATGGGAGAAGTTCAGCAGTGAGGTATTTGCTGAGACATCCAGACCTGGGGAAATTGATAAATAAAAGAGATGGTGCTGGAAATACACCTTTGCACTTGGCTGCGATGCATTCACAACCGGCCGTTTTGATTCATCTTGTGCTGGATGAAAGAATTAAGCCCTTCCTTCTCAACTACAAACAGTTGACTGCTATTGATATTGCTCTAAATCGCATTAGAGAGGAGCCTACATTTCGAAAGGTAGGTAACATGAACAACCACTATTTTATCTGTCAACTTAGACTAATACAATAGTTAAGTGCACATCTCGAATTAAAATCATTACATCTCCTATCCGACAAGATTGTTGAAGTATTGATCAATTTTCTAGAATAGCTAAGACTCCTCTAGGATTAATGTGGTGCAAGTCTCTAATTTAGTTATAATAGGAGGCAGTTAAAGTTCATGGCCATGAATATGTCCGCTGTTAGAAACAAGTGAAATATCTCTGATAAATGTAGATAAATGGTCATATATCTCGATTAATTGAGCCTATGTGTAAAAGGTGGCGTTGTCAATGTTGCATCTTTATGAGAAATGATTGGGTGATAGTCTTTAATCTACTATGAGAATAACAGTTTATTTTCGACCACAATAAACTAAATAATAACTAATTATAAATTACTATGGGGTTATTCCTTCACAAATTTGTGACTTATAACAAGTTGTTATTTTCATGTTAGCCCAAAAATTATTATGTTAGCAAAGCCCCATCCTTATTTTCTTAAAAAGCCATGGGTCAATGTGTCAAAATTTACCACTCTAAACACGGCATAATCTTTTGACAAAAAAAAAAAAATTGGATAATCTCATAACGTTATCATAAAGTCAGCCTATGACCACGATATTTTCTTACTCATGACTCTTTGCTCATTTAAAATGAACAGATACTCTAGTATTAATTCTTCAAAAAGAGTAGACACTGCATCTCTAGAAGTAATAACTCCGTTCTAAATGAGTACTCACAGAGTTCATTCCTCATATCGAGACGGTAACAATTTGTTCTTTTCTCCTCTTTATATGGTTCCGATCTCAGGTATTGGCATTCACGTTGTTGGAATCCGCGTCAGTTGTAAGCAGAGACTTAATCTTACAGAAGCCGGAAGCTCGAGATAAAGAGTTTCCAAGATCCGGTGTGCATATGAACCTGACGAAGGAGGTGATCAATTCTCGTCTGCTGGTGGCTGCGCTTGTGGCCACTGTGACTTTTACAGCTGGTTTCGCAATTCCCGGAGGATTTAACGGCTCAGACACGACCTCGACCTCCAAAGACCGGGGCATGGCTACGATGGTGGACAAAAGAATGTTCCAGGCCTTCACGATTTGCAACACCATCGCGATGTTCTGCTCAATGATCGCAGTCATCATCCTCATGATGGCGCAGCAAAGTGACTTACACAAGGCGATAACTGCATTTCAGCGCACCATACTGCCGCTAGCAATTGCACTCCCGGCGATGTCTGGCGCTTTCTTAACTGGCGTCTCCTTGACCGTTGGCAAACTCCCTTGGCTTGCTCACACCATTTTTTGTTTGGGATCCGTTGGTCTCCTCATTGTCTCAGGTGCTACATTCTTAGAGTACCCTTACTTCTATCGGGGCCACTGTCGTCCTATCCGTATTCTGACATCCTGGCTCGTTCTCGCTTACATTTATCTCTGGGGAGTTGAGACTAACATTGCCGATGACCGGGAAGACGATGGCTTGCAAGAACTCCATTAGTCGGCCTTCGGATAGTGCTGGTGAATCGAATGGCTTATGACACGGTGACAGCAAAAGGTTGGTACGCGCCACATTCTCCCAATCACTGGTTTCAATTGATCATTCGAAATCATCTATGATTTGCAAATATTAATATACATTTGCCTGTGTATTGGGCTCATTCTACGGTTACTTTCCGGTTGAGTGAGATCAATGGTAATTGTTAAAGTATTTGAATTAAACAATGCATTCTACTAATTACTTAAACTTTTATAACAATCGAATGGATCTCATAAAGTGTCATATGAAGTCGGAGAAGAAGATTCAGAATTCAAATATTTATAGGCCATATTTGTCTCCTCTATTGTATTCTTCTATGCGTGAGGAGTATGAAAGTAGCTAAACAAACTAAGCAACATCTAATAGTTTACATTCTTTGTACAATTGATAGTGATTACGATAATATTTGTGTCATACGATATGCTATATTAATTGAATGGATGAGTGGCTAATTTTATCCGTTTTACCGCTTTAGAATCGAATTGTTACCTTTGAACATGTAGAAGCTCACGGTTTCATGAAATTGCTCGTCTAGAGTGGCTGTGGACTATTTCATCTAGACCAGTCCAATTCACAGCACTCTCGAGTCACGACGTCCTAGGCACTCACTCACAGGTCCTTTGTGTAAACATAATAATTCATACACCAGTTCTCTAAGTCGAGCTTCAGGCGAAGAAAACCAGAGAAAAAACATAAAAGAATTTCTCTTTATTTCTCGCAAAAATTCAAATTTTAGCCCAACTCTTTACACCCCCTTCATTTCCCCATCTCTCTCCTTCCCAACAAATCGTAAGGAACTTCCGCACAGCGGAAGTTTAAAGACCAATCCTTTTGAGCATGTATTCGAACAACGAATCAACTTCTTCTTCTGGCGTAGAGCGATGCGAAAGGATTATGCTTGCGGTCTATTGAAACACTAAATTGAACGGCATAAATATGCTTTTGGTTTATATCACTATTTTGTGATGAGAGTGGTCGTCTTGTGTGTTCCGCGGAATAAACATTGGCGATCGGCGCTTAATTTCTAAGCATGCCAATGAGTTTGGCGTTTGATTCGTGTTGAGGTATGATTTGGTGTGCAGTGGATGCCGAAATTTAGTCATGGGGCGAGATAAAAGAAAATTGCAATACGTAAGTCTGAGAGGGTGGAAATTGTTGAAGATAACGTTGCCCTGGACTAATTGATCTTGCAGCTCTAAATTGATCCTGATGCTGATTCTATTTGATGCTAATTAGTCTATTGACGGAAAAATAGAATATTGTGTATTAGGAAATCATTTTCTTTTATTATGTATACTTTTTCCTTAGTTAGTTTTGTCCTATGTATTATAAATAGGATTATGAGTTTTAATCATTAATTAGTGAAAATGAATACACAATACACTTTCCACAATATCCTTTCTTCACTCAACCTTTTTTCATGGTATTAAAGCAGCCTTTTTTTTGGACTTAGCTTCTGCGCATTTTTTGCCCAGCGTCAGGGTTATTCCTCCTTCACCACTCTTCATTCACAACCTGTGAAGAATATTTTGCTTATAACACTTGCACAAAAAAAAAAGGGAGACCATGACCAAAAACCAAACTTCAAGATCTGGGTCACACGATGATTCAGAAACCTTTTCCAACAGTCAAGGAACGGAAGATTTACCTTCGGATCCGAGATCAAATCTGGTGGATGAAAACCAGAATAAAGAAGGGGGCCAAACACGCCCCAACGAAGGGCTTCAGGACCCGATTCAGCCCAATCCAGGGCAATTTTTTCAGAGATCATATGTACAATGGATCCCCGTTCAAGTTTAAGTTCAAGTTTAAGCCAACCAGAGCGCTATGGGTTAAACGGAAGGAGCCCATGGAGAGAATCTCGGGCAAGGAGGAAGTCCAACAATTGCCACCGGACACAACCCAGGATCCGGATCTGGATTCAGCTGGTCATACCCGAACCATTCTGGTTCGAGTCCAACAGGTTTTCCTTACGCGGGATTCGGGCTGTGATATCCCAAAATTTGGCCCCTATTTTGAAATATATGAAATTGTCATTTCATTGATGTGTTTATGATTACTTTACCTTGAACTGATTATTCATGAGTTAACTAATCTATTGGTGAGTAACGGGTTAAAACGCGAAGGACCAGAGAATTCAATCAGGGATTGACCGCTAGACCATTAGGATCGACAATGGTCAGTATTGCACTGTTATACGTAAATTAGCTAATAGATATAAATCGATTCGACGGAAGTATGTAGTTGGTTTGCAGGTGGTTCCACACAATTATGATACTTGTGTAGATCAAAGATAAACCGATTTTCTATTGATCTTGTATTCAAGGTACTTAATTGAATCCTTGCAATTACATGACAACTGAGGGTCATCCACGATTTGAAGAGGCACAAACGTGGATCGAAAATTATCGATCATGAGTCAACCTCACGAGAACCCCTAAAAGCACTCGATAGTTTAGGTTGTACCAAAGTCGTGTTTGATCGACTTTTAATTATGAAATTTAATTCGATTTCGGGTATCGAACTTTTGAGAGTTTCGAGACTAATTTATTAGAGGTCGTCTCATTGTCTATTGAATTATTGGCAAGTTCGAATGTTTTGAAAAATGAATTTGGAAGTCGAAAAGGAAAACCAAACCTAGTGGCAATATTGTAATTTTTGGATAAAAAACTTGTTTTAAGAAATTGGAAATAAAAAGAAAAAGAGGGGACAAGAGACTTCACATGGAGAGTTTTAGGGAGGAGTTGGTGAAGGGTGATGGAATTTTTGGAAGAAAAATCTAGGGAAAGTCCCTTCTCTCTCTCCTCTCTTCTCTCACGCTCATTAACCCACACCCGCCCCCCCCCCGGCGGCGGCTGACCCTTCCTCCTCCTCTGCTTCTTCTTTTTCCCTCAAACTTCTTCCTTCTCTTCTCATTGCGCCAACCCTCATCACCACCATCATCATCCCCATCTCACTCATCATCTCCACCACCATCACTGCCCGCACCACAATCATCTTCATTTTTCCCCTCACCCGCATCACCATGTCATCGCCATCGAACTGTCCGCTCGCCGTTGAGCTGCCCGTCCATTGAGCCACATGCGCCACTGCACATCACCACCACCACCACTCTTGGCGCCATCATCGTTGCCGTGAGCCACCGTCCACTCGAGTCGCCACCACCGCACACCCAAGCTCAAGTCATGAGCTTGAGTTGCCATTGCCATCGAGCCTCTATTCGAGCGGCGAGCGTCATGTTCTCGATGCTATCATGCCACCGTCGCCGCGAGCTCGCCATCATTGGAAAACCCGTGAGTTAACTTCCTAATCGTGGATTAGGGTGTTAATTACGTTTAGGGGTAGGTTAGTTTAAGGATAATAGCAGTTAGTATTAGTTAATTTTAGTTTAGCCTTAATTGCCATTAAGGAAGGTTTAAATTAATGTTCAGTGCGATTAGCTTAAGTAATAGTTAGTCATAATTAAGCGTGATTTCTTTGATTAATCGTAATTTGTTTAATTAATTGCAATTATTTTAATTAATGACAATTAAATTTTAATTAATTATAGTTAGATTAATTAATTGCAATTAGCTTAATTAATCACTTTGTTAGCCTAATTAATAGTGATTAGTGTAAATTAATGATTTTTTTTTTTTTTTTTTTTCGGTCGATCCTACTCTATTCCTACTCTACACTCACTCGCAGACTTGTGCCCCGCCTCTTGCGGGCGTGGGAGTCGCAACCCACTCTCAAACTTACGCGTCCCTAGCCCCCCATCCCTCGAGAAGGTGGGGATTTGAACCCCTCACCTCCCCCTTCCATGTTGGAAGGGTGGCCACTGGGGCGAACCCCCAGTGGTTAGTGTAAATTAATGATGGATTAGCCGTTAAGTAGAATTTCATGTTTGTTTTATTGGATGGATTTATGCATAATTCTGATTATTTGAACTTGTTGTGCCATGTTATTGGTTGTTTAACGTATATGCCCTAATTACTATTTTCAAAGAAGGCTTTATGGGCAAGAAAATAGCAAATTTTGAGGTATCGGGTTTAGACACCAAGTTTTATGTGTGAAATGGAGTGGGTTTTAGAATAAAAGTGGGCAAAATTTGACTGTTTGATTTCAAACACGTGACCACGTGCAAATATTTTATGGGAATTTTAAGTATGAAAATTTGCTAAAGTTGGGTATTTGAACGCAAGTTCTTTTGTACTGAGCTAGTTACTAGCAGATAAAAAAATTGGCTTCACTGATAATGTGCTCGAGTGGTCATTTATTTGATCCATCATCCAACGGGAGTTTCGGGACGATGCTCGATTTTTATCGGATGCCTGGCGGAGGTCTGGATGTTGAGTCGTGATTGAGACCATACTGATGCTCTTTTATGAAATACGGTCTAGGCGAGGTATCTGCACAATGTCGTGCCTGATGGGGCGGGACGATATCCAATCATGTCAGAAGATCATTGACTTTTGTGTTGGTCATGGCCCAAAGATCATAATAATTGAAACATGTATGCTTGACAATGCGCTTGGTTATTGTGGATTGAATTCTAATTATTATTCATGCTTGTTGCATTGTTACTGATATATTTGAGGAACTAATGTGCAAGGGTGTGCCAAGGCAATGTAAATTTGTATATTGTGCATGTTTTGTCACACCCCGATCCTTCAAGTGTGTGCCCATCTCTTTGTGGTCGATTAAATAGCAACGTCCCAGGACGCATCGCTGACCCATTCATCTTAATGTGCATGCGGAAGCGAATAAATAAATCCCCAGAAAACAACAAGATGAGATAGAAAAGTAGAGCCAAATTTTCGAAAAGACCAAACCACGCCTTTATACATATCACGTCAAGTCATATATAGAATTAGCCAACACCATACAAGGTTTGCAAAGAGGAGGGCGGGGGGGGTAAAGAGGCTACGAGATCCTCTAATCGTCGAGTCTTTAACTGAATACTCCGGGGTTCCTGGCTTCCACAGACACGGGTCCACCACTGAACCACCTAGTGGGTCGGCCGTGTCTTTCCTAAAAGCAACCTCCAGCAAATACATGGAGACCTCAGACTCTGGTATGAGGCCCTCTCTCTGACCATTCTGCTCCTGACGGTACCATGACCTATATTGATGGGGTACCTTGTGGGGTAGACCCGCATCAACCCAGACCACGGACCTCACAAGCTTATCTTCATAATAAAGAAAAGACTTACTATCTTTGGGATCTGATGCTACACCGTTGCTCAATATCTTAGGGGATCGACTTTATTACATAAATGGATACCCATCCCCTTAGGTTTCCATGAAGCGGAGTAAAACACTTTTGCTATGTGACTTTCTTCGGCTGTCCAAAATGCTCGGGAGGAGCTGCCATCTAAGGACCTGAAATGTTATCCCACAATAGAGTGAGATGATGTCTCAGTAAGTTCACCCTCTAAGTCTCGACTAAGAAGGAAATATGCCCTAAGGGCTGCCTAAGCATAGGCACAAGTCAGAGGACTTACCTTTGCCTCAGTTACTTCCTGCAAGTTAGTACAATTCAATCACTCAGTCAATCAATTCAAGTTATCAAATTAGATCGAATCATCGATCAATCGAACCAGTTGATTCCATGTCATCAAGACCATCTTTTGGTCAATCCATACAATACTATCTATCTAGTTGTTTCTTTGAAACGATCACTACTCATCTAAGTTGATATACGACCAATGCTCGCCTAAGCTGATATGGATAGATAATATAGCTCGCCGAAGTTGATATAGATAGATAGTATAGCTCACCGAAGTTGACATATGCTCACTGAAGTTGATTTGTGTTCATCGAAGCTGATTTGTAGATATTATACTCATTCACTACCCATTTCACTAATATCCAGTAAAATAATCGTGTGTTGGTATACGGTAGGCCTCAGCAAAAAATATAATATCTTTATGTCGTAAAATCCCACTAATTATATAATCGATAAAAACATTTTTGGCATTATAAACCGACGCCCGGTAATTTTCTAATTAAATATTGAAATTAATAAATTTTGGGATAAATACCCAAAATAACAATCAACACACAATTTACACAAATTATCATCCAGAAAAATAATCTAACCACACTATTGCAATCGGCATAAAATTCCGGTTATCGACTATCCCGGTCTAATTTCCAAAAAATAATAATTAATTAAATAATTATCAAAATAAATAAATAAATAATAAATGCAACTTAGGCCGAAAAAGCCTAATTAAATACCGAAACGATCTCGGAAAAATCCCAAACCTCACTAGATAAATATTAGAGCTTATCTACTCTCTAATTACACTACTTTAACCACCTAACATGCAATAACGATTAATTAAATTGCTAATTTATTCTAACTATCCACTTAATTCATACTTAACTTAAACTAATCAACCCTTAAGCATAATTAACTCCATAAGCGGAGATTAATGAGTAAACTCACTGGATTTGCGAGCCGGTGAGTTCACTTTGACGGGGACACGGAGGCGGTCCACAAACTTCAAAGTGGGGACACCAAGCGGGGCTGGGAAGGGCTTGGAAACAGGCCAAATAGTACGCTGTAGACCTAGGCTTCTCGGTTTTGTTCTTGGGCCGAAGGAGGAGGCTAAGCGGATGGTTAGGGCCAAAACAGGCAGGGATGGGCGGCGTGGCTATTGCGGGTCCAAGTGGCTACTGGACAGCAGTGAGCTAAGCTCCGACGACCACCACAACAACCATGGGACGTGGAGAAAGGTGGCTAGGCGTGATAGGAGGTAGGATGGTGCAGTAGGACTCGCGGGACTCCAACAGCAGCGATGAGTGAGCGACAACGCACGAGGGAGACTCCGGCGGCTTGATGGGTGGTTGTGACAATAGGTGGCTGCTTTGCTCTATTTTTTGGGTTCTGGGGGATTTCAAACTTGTTGGAAAATGAATGGGGGGTCAACGGAAGGGAGGAGAAGAAGGGAGGAACAACTTTGGCTTGGAGGAGGCCACTTTGGTCCCCCTCTCTATCCTCTTGTCTCCCTTGGCTTGGCCCCACCACTTAGCTGACTTCCTCAGCAAATTTTCTAGACGTTAACTTGCTTAGGAAGCCTTGGAAATGGTCCAAAAGGTTGAAGCAAGGGGGGCTACGAATTTACACAATTTTCATTCAATTCCACTTCTATTTTTCTCTTGAATCAACTCAATTCGGCCCTAAAAAATTCCACAATCGAGTTCTCGATCAAATTGGTATTTTTCCTTGCCAATAGAACCAACATGCATTCAAAAAACGCAATAAAAAACGGTCCCTTAAATTTTCCAGTCGAAAATGGCCATATATCGACTTTTCGCCAAAAATCTCGGTTTGCAGAAAAATTTTCGGAGGATAAGTCGACGTTTCTAAAATGACTCATGACATGACATAATTTTCAATTTCTGAAATCGAATTCAAATTCGCGGTTAATTTCAATCTGGCGTGATTTTAGCGTGACCTAGGCTACCGGATAACTTTTAGAAATTTTTAATGCAAATGATACGTGGTCGATTTTCTTCAAGCCACAATGAACCTCTTCGACACATTGGCAATTCTCAGTAGTCGTGGAAATCTCGAGATTTCAAATACGGACACGGGATACCAAAACGACAGAAAAATCAGTCTAGTGCCGATCGACGAGAATTTTTCAATTTGGTGGAATCACTCACGTTTAACCACACATCTCAGTTGAACCGACCTATCTCTGATCTCTAATTGATCTTTACTGTGCCGTAATGATCTCTGCAGATGAGCACGGTCGAGTTGTCGATTCCTAGTCGAATTCTCAAGTCTATTGCGTTAAAATTCCTTAATGACTTCCCTAGATAGTTTAGTTATATCAGGAGTGATCAGCTACGAGAACAGCATTATAGGTGCGTCGATGAAAGGCCTGATTTATTTAATTGAAAACAAAACTGAAAATTTTAGGATGTCACAATTCTTCCATTCTTATAAAAATTTTGTCATTGAAATTTAAACCATTACAATACCTTAAGTAAAAATGTGGGGGTTACAATTGTCTCATTGACTCTTCACTCTCCTAGGTTGCTCCTTCAATGTCGTGGTGTTGCTAGACCACTTTGACCAATGGGATGTTCTTGGTGCGTAGAACCTGTTCTTTTCGATCCACAATCTGAACCGGGCTTTCAACGTCGACATTCTATCATTCACATCAAATTCTTCGAAATTAAGCACGTAGGTCGGGTCAGGTTCATACTTCCTCAACATCGACACGTGAAAAACGTCATGCAATTGCGCCAGTCTTAGCGGTAATGCAAAATGATACACTAAGATCCCAATTCTCTCTAGAATCTCAAAGGGACTTACGTACCTCGGACTCAATTTTTCCTTCTTGCCAAAGCGCAAAGTATCCCGTATTGGTGACACCTTCAAAAAAACGTGATCACCAATTTGGAATTCCAATGGTCTCCGATGCTTATTTGCGTAGCTTTTCTAGCGGCTCTGAGTGGTCTTTAATCTGCCTTTGATGATTGCAACTGCATCTACTAACTGCTAAACTAACTTTGGGCCTGTGATCTTTCTTTTCCCAACTTCATCTCAACACACTGGCGTTTTACACGCTCTGCCATACAACGCTTCAAAAGGAGCCATTTGAATGCTCTGCTGGTAGCTGTTGTTGTAAGCAAACTCGACAAGATGAAACTGTTCCTCCCAGCTTCCATTGAAATTCAATACGCAAGCTCGCAGCATGTCTTCGAGGGTTTGGATCGTCCTCTCAGACTGGCCATCCATCTAAGGATGATATGCCGTACTGTACTACAGCTTGGTTCCTAAGGTAGCCTGCAAACTCTTCCAAAAAGCAGCTGTAAATCTCGGGTTTCGGTCTAAGGTAATCATTACTGGCACTCTATACAGACGAATAATTTGACGCACGTACAACTCTGCGTGCCTATCCAAATTAAGGTCCTTTCGTACTGTAATGGAGTGAGTCGACTTTGTCAGCCTGTCGACCACTGCCCAAATGGAATCATTTCCTCTTTAACTCCTCGGTAAACCTATCACGAAATCCATCATGACGTGCTCCCATTCCCACTCTAAGACCTCGAGAGATTGCAAAAGTTCTCCCGGCTTACAATTTTGTACCTTTACTTACTGACACTTCAAACACTTGGCGACATGCTTGGCGATATTCGCCTTCATACTATACCACCAATAATGTTGACGCAGACTTTGATACATCTTCGTACTACCAAGATGAATGCTGTAACTGCTAAGATACGCTTTTAATAATATCTCCTCTCTAAGCTCTGCATCGTCAGGTACATAAATCGTCTTTAGAATCTCAGTGTTCCATTCTCAGAAATCTGAAAGTCAACCTTCCTCTTATCGGTGTCCTCTTGCAGAATCTTCTTAACATCTGGGTCTGTCGGCTGAAGTAATTTTATTCAAATTCGGCTCAATTCTGAGGGTGGCCATTAGATTCGAAAGGTGGCCTTCCTCAAACTTGAAAACCAAATCTTGAGGTCTCTCGATTAAATTCCACTCCTTAACCAGCATATGCGCGACTAAAAACTTTCGACTCAACGCATCAGCGACCTTATTCGTCTTTCCAGGGTGATATAGGATATCACAATCATAGTCCTTCAGAAGTTCCATTTATCAACGCTGTCTCATATTCAACTCCTTCTGAGAGAATATATACTTAAGACTTTGATGGTTAGTGAAAATCTGGAATCTTTCTCCACATAAATAGGGCGCATTTGGTAACGTTTACGTTTAAAAATTGTTCTAGGGAACGAAATAGAAAAAACTATTTTTGCTCCAGGGGAACAATTTTTCAACAAAAGAAGGCATTTGGTAAACTTATTTCGGGAATAAAAAATGAACAAAATACGTTTGGTAAATTTGTGTTCTTTTTTGTTTCTTTTAATTTTTTAATATATTTCTTTAATTTTTTTTTTTTTTTCTTTTTTGGCCGGTTGCTAGCCTCGGCCATGGCCGACGAGGGCCGCGGCCTCGCCTCGCCTGATCCGGTGAGCCCGAGCTTACCTAGCCTTGCCCCGCGTCGGTGAGGCTCGGCCTCGCCTTGGCTAGGCGAGCTCGGGCTCGCTAGATCCGGGCGAGCCCGAGCTCGCCCGACCACCGGCGAGACTTGGCCTCGCCGGGCCATCGCCAGCCGGGCGAGCCTTGGCCGGTGTGGCCGGGTGAGCTCGGGCTCGCCGGATCTGGGCGAGCCCGAGCTTGCCCAACCAAGGTAAGGTCGAGCCTCGCTAGGGGCCGGCGACACTCGGCCTTGCCGGGGGCCGTGATGCTCTGGTGAGGTCACCAGCCCTCGACGGCCGGTCGCCGGCCATGGCCGAGGTCGATGACCGGCCAAAGAAAAAGAAAAAAAAGAAAAGAAAAAAAAAGAAGAAAAAGAGAGGAGAGAGAAATTTGTTCTTAAAAATTGTTTTAGAAACAAGAAACGTGTTTTTCTTGTTTCTCGTTTTTGTTCCAAATGTGTTCCTGGGAACAAAAAAATAGATTTGGAACAAAAATGCAAACAAACGCGTTTCTGTTCCTTTTTTGTGCCTTGGAATAAAAAAACAGAAATTTTGTTCATAAACAGAAAAAAAAGAACGTTAACAAACAAGGCCATAATGTCTCCAAATTTTCAAAGCGAAAATGATTGCTGCGAGTTTTAAGTCATGCGTCGGGTAATTTTGCTCATGAGGTCTCAATTGGCAGGAGGCGTATGCAACAAACCTGCCATGTTGCATCAACATGCAACCTAGTCCTCTGAACGATACATCACTGTAGATCTCGTATCCTCCAGGATCAGATGGAATGGTCAACACAAGTGCTATAGTCAGCTTTTGCTTAAGCTCTTGGAAACTACGCTCACACTTGTCCGTCCACACAAACTTCTCTTCTTTCTTCAAGAGTTGAGTCAACGGCGACGTCAAAGCGGAAAATCCTTCCACAAATCATCTATAGTAACCAGCTAAACCCAGAAAACTTCTGATTTCTGTCACTATAGTCGATCTTGGCCAGTTGATCACTGCTTCAATCTTGGCTGGGTCCACGGGGATTCCTTTGCCTGAAATCACATGACCTAGGAAAGTAACACGAGTTAACCAAAACTTGCACTTGCTGAACTTGGCGTATGGCTTGTAAATCCTCAATGTCTGAAGTACTATTTTCAGATGACTCCCATGCTCTTCATCACTCCTCGAATACACCAAAATATCATCAATGAATATGATCACGAACTAATCCAGATATTCTTTAAACACTCGGTTCATTAGATCCATAAAAGCAGCTGGAGCGTTCGTCAAACCAAACGGCATTACAGTGAACTCATATTGGCCGTATCGAGTATGAAACATTGACTTTGGAATGTCCTCCTTCCTGATCCTCAGCTGATAATATCTTGTTCTCAAGTCGATTTTTAAAAATATCAACGCTTCTTGTAACTAATCAAATAAGTCATCGATCCTTGGGAGTGGATATTTGTTCTTGATCGTCACCTGATTGAGTTGACAATAATCGATGCACAAACGCAACGAACCATCCTTCTTCTTCACGAATAGAATTGGTGCTCCCCAAGGTGATGCACTGAGACATATAAATCCCTTATCTAACAATTCCTGCATTTGCACCTTCAATTCCTTCAACTCAGATAATGTCATTCGGTAAGGAGCCTTAGAAATTGGTTCTGTCCTGAGTGCTAACTCAATCACAAACTCGATCTCTCTCTTTGGCAGTAGGCTTGACAATTCCTTCGGGAATACATATGGAAATTCTTGCACCACTGAGATATCTTCGATCTCTTCCCATTTCCCTAAATAATGATTACTCAGAATATATTTTTTGGAAATATTTTCAAAAAATGTTAAATTTTTTACTATACAAGTGGACTTCATATGCATTGAATTCGAATAATGAATTCGAATATAACGAATTGCATTGACAAGTGTCTTTTGAATTTCTCAGTCTATTAGCTCAAAAAAATTAAACTTAAAAGAAAGAAAAAGGCTTTTGGGTTTAGAATCCCGTCCTAGGCCCATGGGAAATTACAAATTTGGATCGTGCAGTAATAATGACACATGAGAGGTTGCTGAGGGATCCACCAAAATTTGGGCTATCCTTAGGCTTTGATTGGATTTGAAAAGGTCTCCCAATTGCTCGTCTTTCCCTATCGCTCGACCAATCTGGTGGCCAGTGGCGCATCAGATCGGAATGGACCGTGTTGAGTATCGTCCCAAACTGAAATGTTAGGGCATGTTTGGTAACGTTTACTGTTCAAAAATTGTTCTAGGGAACGAAAATAGAAAAAACTATTTCGTTCCGAGAACAATTTTTGAACAAAAGAACGCGTATGGTAATCGCATAAAATTTTTGTTTCTGAAATAGAAAAAGAATAAAGACACGTTTGGTAAATTTGTATAATTTTTTTTTTGCTTCTTTTAATTTTTTAATTTTTAATTTTATTTTTCCTTTTTCATTTTTCTTTTGTCCTTTTTATTTTTTATTTTTTCTTCCTTTTGGCCAATTGCCAGCCTCGGCCATGGCCGGCGACTAGCCAATGAGGGCCGGCAACCTCGCCCAGCCAAGGTGAGGCTTGGCCTCATCGGATCTGGGCGAGCTTGCTTGGTGGTGGCCAAGCGAGGCTGAGCCTCACCGGTGGCTAGGCGAGCTCGGCCAAGGTGAGGGTGAACCTCGCCGAGGGCCGGCGATGCTTCGGCGAGGTCACTGGCCCTCGACGACCATGGCTGAGGTCGATGACCGGCCAAAGAAAAAAGAAGAAAAAAAGAAAGAGAAGAAAAAAATATGAGAGAGAAAAATTGTTTCTCGAAAGTGTTTCAGAAACAAGAATTAAGTTTTTCTTGTTTCTGTTCCAAAATTTGTTCCTGGGAACAAAAGTGTGAACAAACACGTTTCTGTTCTTTTTTTGTTCCTCGGAACAAAATAACAAAAATTATGTTCCGAGGAACAAAAACAAATTGCAAAGAAACATGCCCTTAGTGATGGAGGAAGCTGACTTTAAGAGTCCGTCAAAAGCAAGTCATCCAGGTACCTGATCTCTCGGCAACGTCACTCAACACTAATTATGAATCCAATCCAACCTTCATGATTTGAGAGATCATCACACGAATTGTACAATCGAAATAACATCACAGATACAAGGACACGGTACACCTTGCCCCAAGTATTGTGCGGCGTATGTCCTTCCCCATTTGAGACGACATTACTATGAATATGGACCAAAACATCTCCCGACATGGGGGTGAACAGTGATTAATTAGTATTTAGCATTTCGGTTAAATTCTCAAGTGAGGGCTAAGAGTAGACAGAGGACCTATTGAAAAATTTACAGCTTTTTAAAGTACCAGCTTCTCTAGCAACATATCTGGATTTGGTGCTTTGAATATTGAGTCATATTTTCTTTAAAACATGCTTAATATTATCAGTTTTGCTTAAATCGAGAAGCACGCGCTCTGGACAGCTAATGAAGTGGTGAATGAAATCCACATTTTGTACGCATTAAAGAAATGGCGTCGCCATTGCGGGTAAAATTGTAATTCTGATGCAAAAATAAAGCCCACCAGAGAATGCCATGTGTCAAAGCTTCATTGGTCGTCCAGGCCCTCTAAATTATAGATAAATCCACGCTGCATATTTTCAAAGAAAATGCATCATTATCCTAATGTTTAGGGTTTCATGTGTGATTCTAAGGCGCCAGGATGTGGGGAAATCCCCCAACTATAGTGGTACCGGTGCTTTCTTTCTTTCTTTTTGGTTTTTTCTTCTTCTTTTTTAACCAAAGGGATCACAAATACCGATGCATCAATTGGTTTAGTCAGAATGCCAGCAAATTGAAAAATCATTGCTAACAAATCATTTTCATTGATTCATAATGTGTTGCCGCTTGCTATAATTAAAAAGAAAGAAAATAATCATATGCAGGAGTCTGTTCTTGAATTTTGACCTAATTGAGAGGGCAAAATGGAGGCTACCTCCGTTCATTAGGAAAAGTCTTTCTGCTATTAGAGATCCAAAGTTTTGGGTGCTGAGTACTTGGCCATTTGCCAGATAGTGTGACTATCAAATTGTGCTCGTAGTCAACTGAAAAACAATGAATTAAAAAAGACTTACTGATTGCTTAACATGTTAATCATGCTAAAATGTGGTAATTAAACTTGATTTCGGATCCTTCTTTCAAGGATGACACGTCCTTATAATTCAATAAGGGCCATTAACTTTAACTAAGGAACTTTTTTCTAGCCTTTTTGCTGATTATATATGTTGTGAGGTTTAGTATACAATTGACTATATCATTTTGAGGAATTTGATTATATTGAATACTCGATACATACAACAAATTTGACTGATTGGAGTTTGAATTACTGAAATTGTGACAACAATTTACCTGAGTGAAAATGTGAAAGAGAGTTAGCTACTAATTATATAAATAAGAACAAGATAAAGATTATGTTGCGCAAAAGTAGATGCAATATATACAATCATAAATACATTCAGTGTGTTATATTGAAATTGGCTCTACCAAAGCACAAATCTGTGCGGTCAGCGGCTTCTAGCGAGAGGCGGGCCCAAGGCCTAAAAGAAACAACAAAAAGCCCATGGGATTTTCCCCTCGGTGCTTAAGTTAAAGATTATTCAATAAATAAATAAATAAATGAGAGGAGACAATTTAGAGTCTTAGACGGAAGAAGAAACGCAATACAATCGGCTATATGTTTGTAATCCGCCAATTAAAAGATTGATCGCAGCAAGTTTTTTCCATCCACTAATGGAGGAAAACATGCCCATATTCAGGGTTGATGCCTGATTATATATATAAATACCATGGATTTGATTAATAGATATGCTATTGGAAATATGAGTACCTATGTAGGCACATTTTATGAGCCAATACTGTCTATTAACAGTATTTTTCTCCAACGAAACTTCTAATGCATAGGCCACAAGGTATAGATATCACCAACATGCATGTCCCAAAATTTAAATCTTGATGATGTTAATGCCTGTGTAACCTACCAATCAGAGATATGATTGAAGAGAGTTCCATTTAACAAAGGTCGTAGAAAAATATGGTCCTTCAATTATATTAGATTTATTTTCTTCTATTGAAAAAAAAAAAAAAAAAAAAAAAGCAGAGGTGGCGCTAGCATATGTTCAATAAGGTGCCTCCACTGACCATGCAATTTTTAAATTATGCCAATTAAATTAATTATTTACATTTTTTTACCCCAAATACTATATAAGCCCACTATAATTAGTATGCCCGAGCTACAAATCAAAAGGATCTAACTTTCAAACGCATGCTATCCGTAAACTTCTATAGCATGTTGCTACGGTCGCTAACATGCATTTGCATAATCAACTTTTTCCCCGTTTTCATCCTTGTCCACTTTAGTAGAAGTTGTCATTGGTGTAGGAACTGTTCAAGAGGCGTCGCCTCTCTCTCTCTCTCTCCCAACTTTTCTAGACTACTCCAGCTTGTTCTTTTCTTCTGCAAGTTGGCACTTGCCAACTTGCTACGAATGGTGTGGAGACTTCCTCCACCGACATAGAGGCACTATAAATAGGCAAGTTGACGTACCATTAGAAGGTTTGGAGAGTACTCTTCCGCCATATGTGGGGAGGACATGTATGTGCTCCACCGAGGAGAGTAGCTGTGCATAAGAGATAAGAGTGTTGTATGTGGGTGTGTTAGTGTGTTTCAAGTATTTGTAGAGAATATTATAGTGAAATCGAGAGTTTAGTATATCTATGCCACGCTTGAGCAACTCTGTAATGAGATCAAGAGTTTAGTATACTTATACCTCACTTTTTTTTTTAATCATATTACCATCTCGTCGAATTTGTTTCAAAATGTCTCCTTTGATGCAAATTATATATTTATCTTCAGGTCCTGGAACCAAAGTCCACATTTGGCTTCTCTCAAATTGATTGAGTTCTTCTTGCAAAGCGAATGTCCAACCATCATCATCTAAAGCTTCCTCGATATATTTGGGCTCACTTTGAGACAAAAATGCATATTTGAAAATTGATAAATGCGAGGAACTAAGGCAACATGTCCATCTTCATCTCTGAACGAGGAAGTGTTCCCATCTTTAGTCCAATACGACTGAGTAAGAGTTCCATAGGATGATTAGCATTAAAACCATTCCTTTTCTAGGATGTTATTCTAACGACAGTAGCTGCAGAAGCAATTGTTATAGAACTAGTAGGATTGCTGGCTTCCGCAGAGTCTGCTTCTACATAGTCTACATTTCCAAAAGCAGTTTCTCCAGATTCTGCATCTACAGAATTTGCTTCTACATTGACATGATCTTCGGCAGGGATTAGATTTCTCAAGGAATCATCAAAGGCGACAAGAATATACTCTTCAAGCGTTTTGGTTCTTTCGTTGTATAAACTATATGCTTCGGGTAAAATAGTATCGTCAAACCTTCCCACATGATCGCTAGCATTCTTTAACGACATAGCAAGCACAAATAAGTGCATGAATGTAACCAACATCGGGCTTCCTACCTTATGTCTCAAGTGTTCTTATTGAGGCACCTACATCCTCAGGCCCATAATGCTGAGGGATTTTGCTTTCCATTGACAAGATATGGGCCATCTCTTGCAAGGTCCTATTTTACCATTTTGTTGTGAAGTGTAACTGTGTAAAGAGCAGAAAAATCGTGCGAAATGCCCTACTATCACAAAACGATTCAAAGTGACGATGGCTTCTAATGCACGAAATGCTAAAGCCCATTCTCCTTTTGGACTTTTTAGTAAGTTTAGGAAATGCACGCAAAGCACCATTGTTATGAGCTAGGAAAAAAGAGCCCAAGTAAATCTAAAATAAATCTAAACCTGCTTTTTCTTATGCAAGCAGTCTCAAAATGGAAATATTAACCTTGTTATAAAATAATTAAACTTGCTAAAGATTAAAAAAAGTTACACGTGTCATTTCCAAACTCTAGTTGTATAATTAACTTTTAAACCAGTAATGTACGGAATAAAACCCCTCCATTGGCTTTCTATTTACTATTTTAGGACGATGGAGGTGTCCCACTATATTTTTCATGGAACTAACATCCTAGCTGGTGCGAAGATTCTATGAATTGCTTACTGAAAGATCGAGTAATCTATAGAATAATTTCATTCATTTATAATGAGCTGTGGCTGCTTCTCTTTACATAGTTAAATAAACATCATATGAATAAAGTAAGACTTAGTAAAGTCATTGTTTAGGCTTAAATCTTTTACTATAAATCTAAAGATTTGGTTGTTGTGTACCAAGTCATTGTCATACCGCGTCATTGTCAATAAAAACAATGAAGAAAGAAAGACTTATATCTCAATGGGGGCCGTTAACTTAATTTATTAAAATGATCAGCTTGTGATTCCTCGTCGTCAACACGCATGAAAATATATGGAAGAAAAAGACTGACCCCACGCCTAGCTCACCTAACCCCACGTCATCTTGATCTCTCACTTACCAAACAAACGGGAACCATTATTCATTTGCTTGTCCTACTTTACTATTCCACGTCAACGTCAACGTCAACGTCAACGTCAAAGTCAAAACATGAGAAAACATTAGTAAATATACTTGGCCAGGTCTACCAAGTTGGGCCAACTGAGAGAAAAGTCTCGGAAGCTACGATTCTACACTCAAAACGGAGGAGATTTCTCCACGTAGTCCCCCTTCTCCCCCTCCCTCACTGTTTAATTGTTTATTGTGGTTTTGGAAAAAGTTCAATACATAAATTTGTGTGCTCTTTATTGAGTAATTCATATCGATCACTGTCGAGATGAATAATTAGTCAAATTTTAGGTCATGACTATGTGATTAATGGTGATAGACATTAATTGTATACTGAAGGTGAAAAGCCACAAACAATCAAACCCCTATAAACCTCCATTGGCAAACACCTACTTGATCAAGAACAACAAAAAAAATTATGTCTCTTGTGATAAAAGCACCTGAATTGTCATATGACTCACTAATGATTGATATTTCAGGAATCAAATTAGCACAGACATTTCCTCTACCTATAGACATGCAAAATTTGATACTCTTCCGAGCATGTTAGAAAAATACTTTGACCTATCAATGGGTCTTCCAAAAATTGATACTCTCTATTTTCAAGCAGTCTTCTTTGCAGAAAAAAAAATGAAAAGAGAAAAAAGAGGACAAAATATGGGCTGCTCGGAGTCACAATGTATCGGGATGAATAGGGATTGGACAAAAATGGAGCTGGTGGATCATCAAAAGATCGTATGAGCGGCCTTTTTGGTCAAAGATATTTCATGTGTGTGAATGTGGTTTCGGTGGAATTGATGAAGTCAATCTACTAAGTCAACTCAGAAATCCCCTTTTGATCCTTCAGTCTTCCTAAATTAACGAGAGGGCCATCTTCGTCTACCTCACCAGCTGTTACCCACCTCAAATAGCTTCCATCTTACAGCTTCATTATAAAGAACAAGCCATCTTTGTTTACTTCACTCATTCAGAAACAAGCGCTCACTTCAAGTCCTTCACTCTCGGACTTTCCAATCCAGTGCATCAGCATCAGCATCAGCATCGTCCTCCACTCCCCCAACACCATATATATATTTTTTTTCCTCAGGTCCAGCCTTCTTTTCTCTTCAGGTTTTGTTCTCTATCTCCTGCCTCCTTGCTTCTGTTCTTCAATGTTCTTTGTGTGTACCATATTCATCTAAAATCTGCGGTTTAACAGTGCTGCTTCCACAGAATTTTCTTTTTTCTAGTTCTGTCGTTTTGACATTTCGGGTAATTTTCCAATGAGCTGATCTAGATTTGTTTCTTTGCTAGTTGATGTGCACTTTGGGGGATATGTGAATTAGCGTTGACTCGGGTCTGCTAGTTTTTTAGAAGCACTTGTTGTAAAACTAGTAGGATTGCCAGCTTCTGTAGAGTCGGTTTCTGCATAGCCTGCATTTCCAAAACCAGTTTACATCAACGTAATCTTCAACAGGGGATCAGCAAAGATGACAAGTATAAACTCTTCAAGTGTTTTGGTTCTTTCATGGAATACCCTGTATGCTTCGTTAGTATAAGAGTATCCAAGAATATCTTTATCCGACTTAGAGTCAAACTTTCCCCACATAATCACTAGCAATCTTAAGGACAGAGCAAAGGAAAAGCGACTCAAGATCGTGTCAACCAATTGAAGACGAAAGTGAATATTATTGCAATTGCGGGCTTAAAAACCACACTTCCACTGTGGATGCCCACTTCGAAGGTTCAACCTTTCATATTGACTTTCTGATTTTCCAATTTTCCCTCAAGCCATTCGATTTTCTCATCGCTAGTTGGTGATTTCTTTTGAAAAGTTATATTCTTCCTTTTGATTTTGTGGGTATCTTCTTCCGTTACATTGTGTTGCAATTGAAATTTTTTATGTGGCAAGAAGAACTAGGGCTTTCATCACGACAAAACCTGCAAATAGCAATTAATAAGTTTATGCGTATTAGTTTCCAGTATTAGAGCAGTTCGTGTGGAGCTAATGCGATCCATTTTTTGCTTTTAGCCGCAATAGTCCCTCTAGCACCGAACCATAATTTTTTCCCTCTGAGCTCTCGCCTTTTCTCGCACCTTCACTGTGTCTTTTTTTTTATGACGAGCGCCTTTTCTATGTTTGTAGTGTGGAAAGAGGACGAGAGAGAATGTCTTTTTTTTTTTGACGAGCGCCTTTTCTATGTTTGTAGTGTGGAAAGAGGACGAGAGAGAGAGTGTGGAAAGAGGACGAGAGAGAGAGAGAGAGAGAGAGAGAGAGAGAGAGAGAGAGAGAGAGGGGGTGATCAGTTTCCTAGTGGGCCATTTCCAGACCTAGAATTGGGAGTTGACCTTATAACTCCCGATTCCAGTTCCCGGCAGGTTATGGAACCCACCAATTTGATTCCGATTCCAACCCCGTGAACTGATAGAAGCATATAGATCGAACTCAGTATTGGGTATTACATTTTTTTTTCTTTATAAATATTCATTTAATTGTGTTTTTAGCTTATATCTTGATAGTAATAAAATTAGCTTGGAAATGACACCAGAAATGTCATATCTTTCATACAACACTCTCTTCAGTATTAAGACTTTTTAAGCGATCACTTAAGTGTCACTTAGGAAAAAAATTTACTTCGACACCATCGCTGATTTGAATTGCTGAGAATTTAGACAAGCTAATTTTTTAATATAAATAGTCTAAGAAGTGAACTCAAAATTATTTGACCTGAACGACGTTATCTAACTAAACCTTTCTTCCTTCCACAGCTACATTGCTACACACTAAGTAGAGTGTTTCTCACACTTCATATAAACAACATAGTAGATTCTCTTCCCAAACTATAAACTCCACAACTGTTTGTTTACAAAGAGTCCATTGTATACTTTGTCTCTTATTTAGACTAACGTCTTCACTCCTAGCACGTTCTACTACTTATCTAGTATATTTACAAATGGGTTTGTCATTTATGTTAACTCTCAGGGGCAATAGTAAAATGGGTATTACAAATTTACAGAAAAGACAAACTAAAAAATCTCTCGACAATGCCTAAGTTCTCTTATATCTGTTATAACCATATAATTTTCTATGAAAAATCGTGGCAAAATTCCTTAAAAAACTCATGCAGAATGTTGTTTCAATCTGCGCTGTTTAAACTTTTTTTGCTAGTGCAGGTTTTGATCACATCATCTCACCAATCTCTTGAGCAAATAGTCTGTCATATAAATGATTTTGAAACATCATATTTATTGCTGTGAGCTAAGCCTTTGAGTTAGAACTAATGTTCTTGTGTTACAGAACAAATGGATCTGACTTATAAACACACTCAAATTGTTACGTTTTCCAATAGTGATAAAGTTTTCTTTATCGATTTCTATCCATTAACTTTTACATCACGTCACAACGGTCTCTAAAATGCATTCTCATTGCAATATTCAACAACCTTTTTGGGTGACTTTTGGACTATCTATGTTGATTACATAATTGTGTTGTGATTCAATTACATCATGCCCAATAGCTATGACTAGAACTATTGGGCGATTATAGTTTTCTCACATTTATTTAAATCAAAGTTACCATTATTGGACATGATTAAAATTTCAATAATATTCTCACATGACATTTTGGGCTTGTCAATTATGTAGCTATAACTATGTTGTAAAGTAACTCAATTACACGGAAAAAGTTCAGGTCAATATTCAATACAAATAGGAGATGTGGACCGAAACCACAAAACATTAGATTGGATGAGCAAAATCTAAATCTCAAGAGATTGATAGAATAACTGCAACGAATGTCGAACTTTAGGGCCGTGAATATTAAAAAAAAAAAAAAAAAAAAGCATCATGATTTCCTTCCATCGCTGGTTGGACAAATCGAAGAGACCAATTCAAGGATAGCGGTTAATTCGTTTGCAAGATGCTAGAGTTGTTGAGAGGAGAACGGGTGCCGGCTTATTAGTCAATGCTGCATCCATTCAAGGACCAGACTTTGTTATTCACTTGAGTTTACCTATGAGGCTTCAATTTCTGTTTTTAGGAGAAAAAGTGGGTGTTAGGAGGCCGAGAGTTGTATAAGGGATATGACCTGCGTTCGCCATTGTGCCAGCAGTGTCTCCGACCTCAATCCGGCAGCATTTACCGCCAGCATTTGCCAAGCAGCTCCCTCTCTACGTCAAAGAGACTTTTTGGAGGGTGAACCTCTAATTTACCCTTCGATTCATTTTTTTAAGGATTTTTTGTGCGAGTACTTATAATCTTTTGTTTGTTTAAAGTGGAACACCTTATCAATCTCTCTGTATAGAGTAGGTACATCCAGTTGAACCACCAAGCAAATCCATGGCGTCTTATTAAATTGTTGTACTTAAATTCTCATAATGGATTATTTGTGGTTATTCATGCTTTCATGATCTTGTGCAACAATTTTTAAACTAGAAAGCTTTATGTTCGCATCTATATAAAATTTTGTAGGACCATAACAACTATTACAAAAGTTTAAATAAGTTACTTCGTATTTAAATTAATGTTTCGTCTACTTACACAACCCTTGTTCCCTTACAATAATTACGTTACTTGCATGGCTTAGGCTCGACCGACGTAAAGCTATTTATAGAAGAGGAGGATATTGGCATGAACACCTCGACCAGGGAGGAAGTCCAGAAGTATGAAGGAGGACCTTCCCTAAGTAATGCATCGGCGACTGCGCCAACAGCGGAGCAACAAGATCCAACAAATGTGTATGCAGCTGCTAAAAAGCTGGCCGATGTCATCAAAGGCGCCAATGTGGAAGATATCAATTCCACGATCGAAACACTTGCCTGTCAAACTGATTCATTTGCCATTTTCAATTTCAGGGGGCTATTGAGGGGTTCACTGCTCCACATTGCAGCAGCCACCGGCAATCGCGACATCCTAAGGCTCCTGCTTAGTTATGTCGATGCCAACCTCATAGCCACCAGAGATGATTGGGGAAATACCCCCCTCCACATTGCCACCAAGGCCAAGGCATTTGAAGTCGCCGATATGTTGATTCGCCGAGCAAGAGACCTCTCCAGTGGCGAGGACAAGAACTGGATTCTGAGGATAAAGAACAATCATGGAAACACCGCTTTGCACGAGGCCGTGCTTACTCGGGACGTTGGCCTAGTGCGCCATTTATTGGGGGAAGATTTGGAGCCCGTGTACTGGGAGAACAAGGATAAGAAATCTCCCCTGTACCTGGCCCTCGACACCGGCAACTCTGACATACTTCGGGTTTTATTGTCGCCCTCACTCGACCCATCGAGAATAGAAGGCTTGCCGCTTGCTCTTGGTGCTGTTGCGCGTAAACAATATGGTACGTACTTAAATCTATCTACGGGGAATATCTATCTATGTGTGGATTGAACTTGTCGCAAATCTGAGAAACAACTTTATGTTTCTAACCAAATCTGTTATTGAGTGTTTACATAAAATTCCAAACCTCACTTGTTAAAGTAGTTGGGTACCCATGGAGTATTCGCAATTAGCCATATAATTCTTTTAATAAACAAATTATCTCCCATTAGAACAAAATAGATCAGCTTAAATTTACAAACATGACCATTTTACTACAAAGTGCAAATATTTAAGATCGGCATTGATGAAGTTCTAGGACCTAACAATGACAAAAGGAGAAAGATAGGCTTGAAATGATGATTGTAGATGATATTGTTATATTAGAATTGGTCTTGTTTAAGGGTCCGCTAAACTATATTTTTAGTTTTGTAACAGTGTAAATTTAGTTCGGTAAATGATTTATCATTGCAAAAAAAAAAAAATGATTTATCATATTAAAGTTTTGAAATTACCTGTTGGGTTAACCTGAAAATTATCTCAAACTCTGATAGAGTTAGAATATGCCTACTTACTCATTAAATTATCTAAGAAATGTCAAGAAAATAAGAGCAATTTTGTAATTGATACTTATTAAGGTTGGTTATCGGATTCCATTATATGATTTTAAGCATTTGACCCTAAATCTGTCCCATTTCCCCCAATAGAATTGGGCATAGGGCGGGGTCCGGCGGAGCCTCCATTGAGCCTACTCTTCTTTATTTATCTTTAAAGTAATCATAAAATTTTTGATCAACTATATACGTCTATTAAAACGTTCGACATAATTATTCTATCTATATTACTTCATAAAGAGATCTCATTTTGGTGATTGTATAGTTATTGTTGCGACTACCTCTCGATAAGGAGGAAAGGAGGTTTAGAAATATTACCTAAAGAATGGGCCTATAGCTTATGATTTAGACTGAGCTCTCCTAAGCCCATATCTCACTCCGTGTTAGATATTCAAATTGATGCTATATAGAATTTTCTAAAAAAGAAGTTGTCATTAGCTTATTAAGGTCGATTAGAAACAAAGTAAAGTGTGGGAGTGTGCTTTACTTCCTATGCAACTAGAGAATCTAAAGTCGAGAACTTAATTACACTAATTAACTAATTAATGCCATTTCGGTGCATAATATTATTCATTTAAAAAAATAATTTTTCAAGTAATCTAGATTGATTTTATACCTATTTACTAATATGTGAGGTGATCATATGAGTACATAATCATTAATAATCAGCAACAAAGGAAAGCGTTAAATAAATTGCATGGGAGAACAAAGATATAACATTACCAAATAGGGAGCACGCCATATCTAACCAATCTAAAGGGAAGCAATGGTCAACACATTGTGCACAATCAAGGGCATTCATTTTTAACAACAGACGGAATCCTATGGTGAAGGCTTGTTCAATTTTGAGCACAATTTTTAAGTTAAGAGACTTCCACCCTTTTTTAAAAGGAAAATTATCCAAAAAGAGACTATATTTAAACATTTTGGAGGAATTCTAATTTTAAGAATTTATTGTTATTTTTTTAATTTTCTAAAATTTTCATGGACTTTCGAATTTTCTAAAATTTATTAATTTATTAATTTCTTATATTTTTTATGTTATTTCTAAATTTTCGAAATTTTTTTATTTTCTAATTTTTAACGAATTTATGAATTTTCTATTTTTTTAATTTTTTTTTAATTTTTGAATTTTGAATTTTTTCTGATTTTTTTAATTTTCTGAATAGTTTTTTAAGCTTTTAAATCTATTTTATGATGTTTAGTATTTTTACTATTATAATTTATTATTTTTATTTTTATTTTCAAGACATTTGAATTTTTTAATATTATTATATTTCTGAAAATGGGGTAACCCAGTCCAACCCACTAACCCGACCCGATGACTTGAATCCAACCCAATTCAAACTAAACCTATATTTTAAATCCATCTTTTATTATTAATTTATTTACTCTTTTATTTATTTTTTAGTTCTTTTTATTTTTATTTTATTTTCTTTGGTCGTCTTCCCTTCTTGCCGAGAAAATATTCAGTGATTTGCAAACACCACATCATTAGCTGACATGATGCGCACTTATTTACTATTAACCAATTACAAATTGACACATGGGATCAAATAAATAAATTAAAACTAATCCACATAGACTCTCTTTCCTCCCCTTCCATTTGTGCGAGCCCAACCTCCGCTTGTCCTTTAGCCATTGCCACCAATGGAGTCAAAGTTGCCGGCGCCAATCCGTCTCATTTGCCCGCTACCTCAATTCCAAATCCGGTGTTGAGGACTAGATTTGGTCATGAGAGAAGCCATGGGTGAAGTCGATTTCTCTGTGTTCCATGGATTGGAACCTGTGTATCCAAATATGTCACTTAGGCGCCAGGATGGCGGAGAGGGTGGATTCGGAGGTTAGCCACCACCGCAACCGCCTCACTGTGGCCACCAAGATCCGTGGCAAAGTTGTTGAGATCATTGCTAGCAGTCATGGATGAGCCAAGACTCGAGCTCAAAGCTGTTGAGCAGCAAACCACATCTGGAGATGCAGAGGAGCGGTCGGCCATGGACGGCTTCTCGGTCCGTGGCAAAGTTGTTGAGCTCTTCACTAGTAGCTATGGACTAGCCAAGACTTGAGCTCAAAGCTTTTGAGCAGCAAATCAGATATGGAGATGTAGAATAGCAATCAGCCATGACAGCTTCTCGTTGTGCCCACCCTCTCTGTCACCCCGGTGGCTAAGCAGCAGAGAAGGAGATGCAGAGCAGTGGGCATTACGTCCATGGCTATGAGTGACGATGACCTCCGCGTTCACCCTCTCTGTCACCCTGGTGACAGATTGAAGACACACAGTAGTGGGCTCGCGGCCAAAACTACATATTTGGAGCCATAGCCGTGAGTGACAATTGACCTTAGCGTCCATCCTCTCAATTGTCTCGGCGGCCAAGCGACAAATTTGGAGAGGCAGAGCAGTGGGCTCATGGTTAAGGCTCCAGATCTAGAGCCATGGCCAACGGTTCCGGTCCATGGAATCTCTTTTGAGTGGTGGAATGAGAGAGATTAGCTTCAACCGTGGCTTCTCTCATGACCACATCTAGTCCCTAGTAGTTGGATTTGGAACTAAGGCACGAATAGAGGAGACGGCCAAACTAGTTTGATGTGACGCCAGCAAATCTGACTTCATTGGTGGTGATGGCAGAAAGAGGGGCGGAGGTTGGGCTCGTGCATGTAGATGGAAGAGGAGGAAAAGAGAAATCTAGGTGGATTAAGGGATTTTTAATTTACTTCTTTGACGCCACATGTCAATTTTTGATTGGTTAATAGTAAATAAGTGAGCACCATGTCACTGTTCACATGGCACTTGCAAATTACTGAATATTTTCTCTTGCGTGTGTGAGCCGCAGCACGAGAAAGAAGAAGGAAGGGGAAGGAGGGGGAGGGGTTGGGCTTAGAGAAGTTGAGCTAGATGGGGCCTAGCCTTGGGCGAAGGTAGGAGAGACAAAAAAGGGGGAGAAAATATTAGCTATCCTAATATTGCACGTCATTTTTGCTCTGAACCATTCAAAGCGTGACACATGTTCGTGTCAAGTCCACGTGATCCCACTTTTCTGATCGCACTCCTATACTCTCTCTTCCATAGGCCCTAGCCCACCTCTCTACACACTCTGACGTTCTCTCTCCTATGCTCTCCTCTGTAGACCGTTTCCCTCCTCTCTTTCCTCTCTATCTCTCTCCCCGTTCTCTATTTCGTTGCGGGGAGAACAAAATTGCGAAGGGTTCAGAGGAAAACATAAAGGTTGAGCCCCTCCGCCTCCGCTGGTTGCTTCCATTGCCCCCCACCCTGACGTCAACGCCGCTAACGCTCCTCCACCTCCCTCTCGCACTCTCTCCTCTCTGTCTCTGTCCCCGTTCTCCGTTCCATTGTGGGGAGAACAAAATTGCGAGCGCCTAAGCGGAGGCGGAGGTGGAGGCAGAGGCGTTGGCGTTAGAGTCAGGGGCAATGGAGGCAACCGGTGGAGGGGCGTCGGCGTCGTAGTTTGCTGGAAGAAAGGTGCAACTTCGCAGACAAAAGAGAGAGAGAGAGAGAGAGAGAGAGCAGACTAGAGGTTGTGAGAGGGAGGCGGAGGGGCGTTGGCATCAGAGTTAGGTTTAGGGGAGGAGGCGAAGGCTACGTTGGCATCGGTGTCGGAGGCAACCGGTGGAGGCGAAGGTGGAGGGCCATTGGTGTCGCGTTTCGCTGGAAGAGAGGCACGACTTTGCGAAGGGGGGGAGAGAGAGAGCAAAGCGAACGTCACGAGAGGGAGGCGGAGGAGCGTCGACGGCGTCGGCGTTAGGGTGGGGGGCGATGGAAGCAACCAACAAAGGTGGAGGGGCTCAACCTTTATGTTTTCCTTTGAACCCTCCGCAATTTTGTTTTCCCTACAATGGAACGAAAAACAGGGAGAGAGTAGGGAGGAGAGAGAGGAGAGAGACAATCTGTAGAGGAGAGCAGAGGAGAGAGAGCGTCAGAGTGTGTAGAGAGGTGGGCTAGGGCCTATGAAAGAGAGAGCAGAGGACTGCGGTCAGAGAAGTGGGACAAGGTGGACCTAAAACAGACAAGTGTCACGCTCTGAATCGTTCAGAGCAAAAATGACGTAGTAGCTAATATTTTCTCAAAATGGGGGCTGGGCAAAGCCTTTTCTCCCATTTTCCTCTCTTTTTAATAATTATTTTTAATTAGTTTTTAAAAATTCTATTTATCTAAGATGTAGTAAAAATAAGAGAAATTAACATAAAACTAGAACATAGTGGGTGCAAATAATATTAAAGTTCAGGTGATGTGAAAATCCTTTTTGTTAGGGCCAAATCGGTCCCTAATTTTTTATGCAATTTAACCAAAGCATTTAATAAAAAATTTAGATGTCAACATCTCTATAAATACTTTATAACATGGAAATGCCATATGATGTTCCTTTTCATTTACTAAGATTTTTATAGTAAAATCTTAGTACAAGTCGATGTCGCATTGTTTTGAACGAAAATGCTATGAAATTTGCCTAAAGTCTCTCAAAATACGTAAATGGGATCTTTTCGAAATTTATTTAAAGTCTCACAGTGCTATAATTTCTTGGACCGAAAATGGGTGCATTTGATTAATTCAATCAAAAGTATTACCACTAGTTTCACCATTGCATCTAATCGAACATTGGCGACTATGAATCCTAATAGTGATTAAGGTCAGCGTCGAAGATGTCTTTATCCCAAAATGGATTAAAATACATCAAAACCAAGCCCAAACCAGTGTAAAATATTTGTGCGCATGTGGTCCCTAATTTGAAGCTCCTTATCCCAGGTTCACTTGACGAGATACTCAAAAAGAACAAGAAGCTATTTGCAATGACCGACTCCAAAGGTGGTAATGTATTCCATTTAGCAGCTTTCTTGAATGAGCCACGAATATTTGATCTCTTACGACCAGAGACTGAATATTTGGTCCGAGAACGGGACACGAATGGGGATCTTCCCATTCACATTGCGAGCAAGATGGGTCATGTTGAACTAATCGAGAAGCTACATCCGGTATCACAGTGGTTAAATGGGCAAGGACAAACCATCCTTCATGTGGCAGCAAAATACGGGAGAGAAAAAGCAGTGAGATATATAATCAGACATCCAGATCTGCGGGAGATGATAAATGAAAGAGATCATGATGGAAATACACCTCTACATTTGGCAGTGATATATTTACGACTCAACGCTTTGATTCATCTTGTGCTGGATGAAAACATTAACCCCTCCCTTCTCAACCGCAAAGGCTTGGCTGCTGTCGACATCGCTCTAAATCACCCACCAAGAGGGTTACGGTCGGTAAGTAACACCGAACAATCACTATCATATTTATCAACTTACTGGAAATTTCCATAGACTAATACCTTAGTTAAGCACAAATCTCGTAGTCAAATTGTTAGTCTTGTTAAAATATTGCGCAAGTCTCTAATTTAGTCTTAATAGGAGGTACTTAAATTTTGCCCATGAATATGTCTGCAGTTAGAAACAAGTGAATATCTCTGACAAATGCTAAGACAAATTGTTATTGTTGGAAATTAATCCAGAGAAAACAAATTGTTTGTTGTAATCAGAACATAAAATTTGAGGTAAGGTATGTATATCTGAATCTCCTTAAAGCGATTAGTTCCTGCCAATGGTGCTCTGCAGATTCACAAACTATGTCTCATAAGATACAATACCTCGAACCTGTTTGGATTAGTACTATACGAACAAGACTCAATCGAACCATTTAATTGAACTAGCTCACTCAGAAAAATCAGAAGAGTAGAAAAGTATATCAAAGCCTTTTTGGAATCGAGTTAGAAAAACCAAAACCAAAACCGTGATGAAGCTCTATGTTCCAAACTATTTATAGAGCTTTTTAGTTCATGTACATAAGAGATATATAAATTAAATAGATGCATGTATCCACGAAATTCATGAATCAAGAGATACGTGAATTCAAGAGATTCATGAATCCAAAGATACGTGAATTCAAGAGATTCGTGAACTCAATAAATACATGAACTAAAAGATACATGAATCTAGAAAACTCATGAATTCAATAGATACATGAATAGAAAAGTTTAGGAAATTCATGAATCCAAAAGAGATACGTGAATAGAAAAGACGTATATTAATTTATTGGCTTTCGTTGATCCATTAATCATAATTATAACCATAATTATAACAATCCCCCACATTAATGGATCAACAAAACATTTTTGACTCGAAGGAATCTGAGCATGCCTATTGAAATACACTGCATCAAGATAGGTAGCTTTCGCTTTGAACATTCTTTAGTGAAAGCCTATTAGACTTACTTAACTAGTCAATGGACTAAGCCTTGAATCGCCAGTTGTTTGTGTAAGCCTAGACAATAAACCTCACACAGAGTATTTCCAATTCAAGATTGGTTCTTGGTTGTGTTCGTTCTTTCGGCCTTGAACCTCTCGGGATTCATGCGTGTTTTAGAAAATCTAGCCTTTAAAGATTTTTATAGAGTCGGCCAGCTCCACGTATATAGGTGCATTCCTATTTAAGATATCTTACCATATCTCACTTGGATGTTACATTCCAAGTTATAGGAATCATTAAACGCATAGTGTACCCTTAATAACGCTATAGGAAAGTACTGTTGCATCATAGGAATGGAAGACAATGCTTACACTAGAGTCTCCAAAATTTGCTTTGTCCTATTGAACCTAGCCTATGGGATCTCCAATCGCATAGGTTAGGTTTCCACCATGGAATCTCTTTGTTAGGTTAAGGCTCTTAAACCCATTCCTCTCAATGCGTAGTTTATCTGCTCTCTTGACAAACATTTTGTCAACGGATCCGCAATATTTTCCTTTGACTTTACAAAGTCTAAAGAAATGATTTCATTTGAGAGGACTGCCTTATGGTATTGTGTCTACGACGAATGTGTCTAGACTTACCGTTATAAATCACATTATATACCCCCACATTTTTAGAAAATTATAGGATGACAACTTTTCATTCCATAACTCATATGGAGTTTTACCTGTCTTTTTGTGGGGTATTTTATTAAGAATATAATTTGCAGTTAAAAGTGCCCACCCACAAGTTCTAAGGTAAACCCGAACTCAAAAGTATAGTGTTAGCCATCTTCTTTAGCCATATTAGCTTTAAACAGGTCATTACACAAGTACCATTTTTCCACATACATCCCTCCTTTCAAAAGTACAAAATTTGTCGGATTCAAATACAACTTTGAAACCCTTCTTGACAAGTATTGGGCTAGAAATTAGGTTTTTCCGAATCTCTGGTACATGCAGCACATTCAACAAGGTGACCTCATTGCCAAATGTAAACTTCAGGATCACCTTTCCTCTTCCGGCAATCTTCACTGATGCAGAGTTAGCTATATAAAGCTTCTCATCTTCTTCAACCTTCTCATAAGATGAGAACATGTGTTTATCTGCATAGATGTGATTTGTGACACCTGTGTCTAGCCACCATCCATTAGTATTTGACACCAAAGATGCTTCGGACATTATTACAACAGACAGTCTCTCGATATTGTTATATTCTATCTAATCCAGTTGCTGGGCTACACCATCATTCTTGCCTTTTTTTTTTTTTTTTAGGTGCTTCTTGCAATCCTTAACATAATGGTCAGGCTTGTTGCATATAAGACATGTCCGTTGGAATTTCTAGAACTGTTCCTTCTGTTTGCCTTTTCCTTGAAAAGACATCTTCTTTTTTCTATTTTGCTTGGATTTGGAAGATTCCACAACGTTGGCCGTTGGCTTAGAAGAAGGGTTTGCACTCCTTCTATTGTCCTCCTCAATTCTGAGGCACAAAATGAGATCTTCAAGGCTCATCTCCTTCCATTTATGCTTCAAATAATTTTTGAAGTCTGACTAGCTCGGAGGCAGTTTCTAAATCATGGCCTCCACTTGGAATGATTCACTGAGTATCATTCTCTCAGCAGAGATGTTACTCAGAATTAACTATAATTCTTGAATCTGACTCTTGACAGATTTAGAATCCACCATCTTGTAGTCCAAGAATTTGGCAACCACAAATTTCTTGGTGTCAGCGTCCTCAGTCTTGTATTTCTTCTCAAAGGACTCTCATAACTGTTTAGCAGATTCAATACTACAATAAACATTATATAGAGAATTCACTAAATAGTTAAGAATATAATTTTGGCATAAGAAGTCCCCATGCTTCCAAGCCTCCAATGCACCGAGCGCCATGACATTGTGCTCATCTGAACTAATTACCGGGCACACCTCTGATAAATATTTCATTAGATTTAGCATGGTCAGATAGAAGAACATCTTTTGTTGCCACTGTTTAAAGCCCACTTCGATGAATTTCTCTGATTTCTCATTAGCTGTAATTGGAGGTGTTGCCATCATAGTAGGCAAGGTTCGCTGAACCATCTCTCCAAAAATAGAGCCAAAAGCCATTTGGCCTGTACTGTTCGGAAAAACAGTCTCGGACATACTATTCGTATGACTTGTACTCGCATCACCAAAATTGGTGTTAGCCCAAGGACCCATAGCATTAGCTGCTACAAATTCAGACTTAGAGGGCTGAACATCTTCCACAGCAATTATTGAATCGACCATAGGAATGTCTCCTAAAACATTCTGGACATTGAAGGGCACTTGATTGTTTTCAGCCATCTCAATAATCTGATAAGAACAACAAACAGTGAGTGATATAATTGCCTTAAGATTGTTGGAAATGAATCTAGAGAAAAAAAAACGGTTTGTTGTAATTAGAACATAAAATTGGAGGTGAGGTACGGATATCCGAATCTCCTTAAGGTGATTAGTTCATGCAAATGGTGCTCCGCAGATTCACGAACTATGCCTCCCAATATACAACACCTTGAATCTGTTTGAATCAGCATTATGCAAACAGGACTCAGTCGAACCATTCAATTGAACTAGCACACTCAGAAAAATCAGAAGAGTAGAAAAGTATATCAAAGCCTTTTTGGAATCAAGTCGGAAAAGCCAAAACCAAAACCGTGATGAAGCTCTATGTTCCTATCTATTTATAGAGCTTTTTAGTTCACGTACAGAAGAGATACATGAATTAAATAGATGCATGTATCCACGAAATTCATGAATCAAGAAATACGTGAATCCAAGAGATTCTTGAATCCAGAGACACGTGAATTCAAGAGATTCATGAACTCAATAAATACATGAACTAAAAGATACATGAATCTAGGAAATTCATGAATTCAATTGATACGTGAACAGAAAAGTTTAGGAAATTCATGAATCCAAAAGAGATATGTGAACAGAAAAGACGTATCTTAATTTATTGGCTTTCATTGATCTATTAACCATAATTATAACCATAATTATAACAGTTATATGTCTCGATTAATTGGGCCTCTTAATAAGATCAGGGGTTGTTAATGTTGCAATCTTTTCTTTCCTTAAAAAGCCGAGGGTCAAGGCTGCAAATTAGACACCCCTAAACATGGCATACTCTCATTATGTTATCAATATGTTAACCTATGACAAAGGTGAACCATGTAAATTTCATTCATGCCTCTTTTCTCATTTTCAGTGAGCTTGTTACTCTTTAAATGAGTACTCCAGAGTTCGTTCCTGTCATCGATTTGCTAACAATTTGTTCTTTCTTACCTTTTCCATATATTTCTGATCTCAGGGCTTCGAACACTTGCTGTTATTAAGCGTGTCAGCTGAGAGTTCAGATCTAATCATACTTAAGCCGGAAGCTCGAGACAGAGCGTATGCGAACAGAAGTTTGCCAATCCCTGACAGACTGAGGGAGGGTATCAATACCTCGATGGTGGTGGCAACGCTTGTGACCACTGTGACTTTCGCAGCTGGTTTTGCAGTTCCTGGAGGATTTATTGGCTCAGATACGACCTCCAAAGATGATTGGGGCATGGCTACGATGCTGGACAATAGAATGTTCCAGGCCTTCGTGATTTGCAACACCATTGCAATGTTCTGCTCAATGACCTCGGTTATTGGCTTCATGTTGGCGTACCTGACCGAAGTTCGCTCAGCAATAGTTGGATGCCTGCTTGCAGGAGTGCCACTAGCAATTGCACTCCCGGCAATGTCTGTCGCTTTCTTAATTGGTGTCACCTTGACCATTGGCAAATTCCATTGGCTTGCCACCGCGATATTAATCTTGGGATCCGTTTTCATCCTCATCATTACAGGTGCTATATTATCACCGGCGGTTCTTTTATTATTACTATTCTTACCCTTCTTTTTCCACCGCCTTCGCCCTATTCGTCCTCTGACATGCAGGTTTTTTCTCGCTTACCTTCGTTTTCTTCAAGTTGGGACGTTCAATTTGGATGACTCAAAAGAGGACCGAACGGGGAGCATGACCTCTGCTAGTCTGCCTCTGGATGGTGGCAATGGAGATTGATTTGCAATATATATATATATATGTTTGCCTTGTTGGATTTGGCTTTTTCTATAGTTGCTTTCCTATTACATTACATTTGATGATTGCTAAAGTATATAAATTCAACCATCTCTTCTTTTAGCTACTTCAATGTAGTTCCACAACATTTTATATGATATTAAAGTAGAAGATTCTCGATTCAAACCTTTTCAGACCTCCTACATTTCATACTCTCATATTTTAAACTTGGAGCAAAGTCCAGCCTACTCACGAAGAGAAGTACTAGAGTATTCCAATCAAATTATGCTCTAGGCTAGATAGTTTAAGTTTATAGAATAATTGTGTTGCAAATAAATGAAACATCACAATGATACATGCATGATGCTGTGTCAGTTGAATGGATGAGTAGGTCATTTCATCGTTTGCATCATTTGAAAATCGAATCTGTAATTTTGAACTGTAGAAGCTCACCTCTTATAAAAACGCTTGTCTAGACCGGCCAAGGACAATTTACCCTGGAATAGTCCAAGTCGCGGCACACTTTAAGTTACAACATCCTAGGCCCTCACGGGCATGTGTCGTGTGTAAAGACAATAATTCTCCTCTTCCCTCCTCACGTAAGGCATGTTTTTGCCGTTCGATTTGGTGTTTATACTGCTAGAAGAAGAATCCTTTCACATCCCTCTAAGCCAGATTAAGAAGGCGGACCACAATAATTCTCCTCTTCCCTCCTCATGTAAAGCATGTTGTTGAAAGAAGATATCATTTGAAGATATGAAATCAAATTGAAGATTGTAATTGATTGGGATTGTAATTATTTTAGGACTAGGATTATTTTCTAACTAGGAATATTTTCTTTACTTCTTTATTGAATCTCCTTGTACAATATATACGTCCCTATAACAGTGTACAATTCAATGAAGAAAATACAATTCACACATCTTCCTTTACTTGAGTTTGTTACATGGTATCAGAGTTTATGCCGATCCTGGTGTAGCTTTCATCTCTTCGAATTGCCTGCGTCGTCTTCTTCTATTCCTTATTGTTGCCTCGTTGCAAAACAAAAAAATAGCATTTAGCAGGAATTTGCCTTTCTTTACCCTTTGTTACCTAGAAAACCAATCTTTAGAAAATTCTTCATGACAAACCCAGAAATAAATACCTCAACCTCCAGTAATCAGACCGCAGGAGAAACGACGCCACAAACTTCTCAGGTCCAGGAATCCTCAACAGTAATCACTGTGTCTCAGGAACAAATTCAGCCACAGAATCATCCTCAGCATGCGTAGTGGGGGACTGTTCCGGCTCAGTTCAATATGAGGCAGCCCTTTTCGGGGCTGCCTTACCAATGGGTACCGTATCCTTGGTACTATGGGCCAAGCCCAAATACATCATTGCCAGGTTATCAAGATGGTGTGCGGACTGATGGAGGCCCACCAACTAGCAACGGGGCAGGCACAACCATCAATCCGTAGAAGATAGGCGAGTCGACCGAACCGGGTAATGGAACGAATCCCTACCCGGGTCCCTTTTTTTCCAATGCCGATTCTACAACCGGATCTGGCGGATCGGGTTTTGGAGCAAATCCCTACTCGAATTCGCCGCCGGGGTTTCTTCCATACCAGATCTTCGCTGCCAGCGATCGGCCGGAACTTGGTGACCCTCTTTTCACAACTAATGCTGACGGACCAAAATTGAAGCTTATTGCTCAACAGTTAACCGGATCAGATAATTACTCAAATTGGTCGCGCGAGTTCCGGCATGCACTAGTAACGAAAGATAAAGAGGGCTTTATTGACGAAACGGTTCCGGTTCCATCCGACGAGCGAATGGCACGACTTTGGAAGAAATGCAATCAATTGGTCCGAACGTGGATCGGAAATTGCATCACTTCTGAGGTCGCGGCTGGTCTTCCGCCGACGGAGGACTCAAAATAGATGTGGGAAAATATCAAAGAGAGGTTTGGAAAATTAGATCAAGTGAAAATTTTCTCCTTAACGCAACAGATCTCGGATTTAAAGCAAGGAAATACGACTGTTGCCTTGATTTTTAACAAACTTTCAGGTTTGTGGAACGAATTGGAGGCAGCCAAGGAGAAGTTCAACTGGCCAGAACCCATCTTACAACGATACAAAAGGATGCGGGACAGAGAGAAAGCAATACGTTTTCTCCTCATATTAAACGAAACCTACCTTTTGTTTCGGTTGCAGATCTTAACCATGGAGCCGATGCCGACCCTTGGCCACATCAACCAGCTTGCTGTCCAAGAGGAAAGCCAACAAAGAGTGGCCGATTATGGGAAGAATGGAGAGAGCGTGGCTCTAGCGGCGAAGAAGTTTTCTCGCCCGCTACAGAGAGCCATGGGAGGAAGAGAAATTCTCGAACCCAATTTAGGGTTTCACGAAGAAAACCCTAGGGGGTATTGATCCATGACGAGCAGCCACAATCTGTTTTGTCGATCGGACAGCTCCCGTTTGTTCTTTGCAGACGTTGGATCTGACGGCTCAGGAAGCAAGGGGATGATGGAATCGAACGGTGCGTGTGGCTCAAATGTATATGGGCCGGATGGCCCACGCGGGCGTTACCTAGCATATTCCGACAGCCCGCGAGGTGATTTTCTCGCAATTTCTTATGGGCCATATGGGGCAATGACGGCCCATGCCGTAAATAGGCCCACTTCATTCACAAAAAACAACTAAAAAGGAAAGGGTAAGCTGTACTGTGATTATTGTAAACGCCCACATTACACGGTTGAAAATTGCTGCAAACTCCATGGTAAACCTGGCAAAAAAGAAAAAGGGAAATTTTCAACTGTTTTCTAGGTATTGGGCAAATCAGCAGATAAATCAATTTCTCATAGGAAATATCAGGAGCTGATGGAAGCTTAAAGAAGTTGGATGCCTCTAACAAGGTAGAGAGTTTCACAGGTATTTCTCATTGTCTCATGAACTCGATTACAAAGAATGCATGGATTATTGATACTGGAGCTAATGATCATATTGTCTGCAATCAGAAATTCTTTTCCAACATTAAGAAATTATCCTTTCCTATATCAATGCAACTCCCGAATGGAAACACCACACATGTTGGTATGACTGGGACCGTGAATCTTAGCCCACTCATTACTCTTAAAAATGTCTTTTATGTCCCTAGTTTCCAATTTAATCTCATGTCTCTCAAGCTTGCGAAGAAAATTCCTGTCATGTCTTGTTTGACTATGATAAATGTCTATTTCAGGCCCTTTCAACTGGTAATCTGATGGGCTTGGATAGAATCTATCAAGGATTGTATTTTTGGATCGATCTTCCAAGCAATTTTAAATTCTCTTCTGTTGCATTCAATAAATCAATGTGTAACATTGCTAACAATAAAAAAAATTTCCTTCATCATCAAAGATTGGGCCACACTGCTTCTTTCCCTTGTCCTCAATGTCCTATTTGTCCTTTAGCGGAACAAACTTGTGCTCCTTTCCAAACTAGTAACACTCGCATGGACAGTATTTTTTCTTTAATTCATGCTGATGTCTGGGGACCATATTACACCTTGAATCATGACGGTTCACGGTTTTTTCTCACAATTGTGGATGATTTCTCACATGCCACCTGGGTCTTTCTCATACAATCAAAGAATCAAGTCCTATCTCACCTCAAAATTTTCATCTCTTTATCCAAAACTCAGTTTGGAAAGTCAATTCACCGCATCTGTACTGATAATGGAAAAGAATTCTTCAGTGGTGAATGTGCTTCCCTTTTTTACTCAAATGGGATTTTGCATGAAAGTACTTGCACCTATACACCACAGCAAAATGGAGTTGTTGAGCGAAAATACCGTCATCTTTTAGAAGTGGCATGGGCCCTTAAATTCCAGGCATCTATATTAGAAAATTTCTGGGGAGATTGTGTGGTCACTGCAGCATATATGATAAATCGTATGCCATCTCAGATTTTGAAAGGAAGAGCTCTGTTTGAATTATTATATGGAAAGAAACCAAATCTGAGTCATCTTCGAGTATTTGGTTGTCTCTGTTATGTGACTACAGTAGGGCCTCAGGATAAAATGGACCCTCGTGCTTGCCAGTGCATATTCATGGGGTATGCCAATCTCAAAAAGGGTTATCAAGTTTATGAACAATCTACTGGGGAATTTTTTATTAGCAGAGATGTGGTTTTTCATGAAGATGTTTTCACTTTGTGGAATTCTACTTCCATATCTAGGAATGATGTGGGCACTGATCGTAGATTTCTATCAGAAGAAGATTTATCTTCTGGAGGATCCTATGTTATTACCTCTCCTCCAAGACAATAGATAGTGGATACAGTATCAACTTCAACACCTAATGAGCACCCTACTGGAAATTCAATTAAGGAGCATTTCATGGAATAGGAACCTCAAGTGATCAATTCCATAGAATCAACAAATATTGAAGAACCATCATTGGAAGTGTTGAATGAGCCACCACGACGATTTGGTCGAGTCACTCGTCCACCAGCTTGGACAAAAGATTATGTTTGTTCTTCATCAAAATCATCAGGTACTCGTTACCCCATCTCCTCCTATGTGTCTTTTGATCAGTTGTCATCAAAATATTTGTGTTGCATTAGCCGCATTTCTGAGGAACAAGAACCATCTAGTTATCATGAGGCTGTACATGATCCACGCTAGCAAAGGGCCATGGAGGCAGAACTTAAAGCCCTGATTGACAATCACACCTGGGATATCGTATCATTACCTCCTCATCGCAAGCCCATTGGCTATAAATGGGTGTATAAGATTAAATACAAAGCAAATGGTTATGTGGAAAGATACAAGGCCCAGTTGGTGGCCAAGGGGTTCACACATAGAGAAGGATTTGACTACCATGAGACTTTTTCTCCGGTAACCAAGGATGTCACGGTTCGCTCTTTCTTGTCGGTTACTGCTTTTTGCAACTGGTTGTTGCATCAAATGGATGTCCACAACGCCTTTCTTCATGGTGATCTGGAAGAAGAAATTTATATGGATCTTCCATAAGGATTACAGAGATAGGGGGAATCTAAGGTATGTCGTCTTCGCAAATCTCTTTATGGTTTGAAACAAGCTTCTCGGCAGTGGTACACCAAGTTTACTAATGCACTCACGGGTGCCAGATTCAAGTAGTCCAAGCATGATTATGCTCTCTTCACTTGGACAAAAGGTACGTCGTCTATCTACTTGATGATTTATGTTGACGACATACTTATCATGGAAAATGATGATTTCGCTGTGAGGAAGCTTAAGGAGCATCTACATTCCTCTTTTCATATCAAAGATTTAGGGCCACCTAAATATTTTCTTGGAATAGAGATAGCTCGTTCTGATCAGGGGATTTCTCTTAGCCAAAGAAAATTTGTGATGGAGATTATATCAGAAATGAGATTATCGGGATGCAAACCGGCAGCCATTCCCATTGAACAGAATGCCAAGTTGACCAGTGTTGATTATGACGCTGGAATGTCTTCCTCTAACGATCCATTATTGAAGGATCCGACAAGTTATCAGAGACTTGTTGGAAACTTATCTACCTCACCATGACTAGGCCAGACATTTGCTATGATGTACAGAATCTTAGCCAGTTCATGCACAGTCCAAAACAATCACACATGAACGTAGCCTTGAAGGTGGTAAAATACCTGAAGAAATGTCTAGGACTAGGGATACTTCTTTCTTGAAAGTGCGATATGGAGATGATAGCCTATTGTGATTCAGACTATGCTACATGTCCTATGAGCAGGAGATCTATTACTAGTTTCCGTATTAAGTTTGGGGAGTCACTGCTTTCATGGAAGACAAAGAAGCAATCTACTGTATCGTTATCATCGGCAGAAGCTGAGTATCGATCTATGGCAAAAACTGTCTGTGAGGTGGTATGGTTACGAGGTCTACTTCAAGATCTTGGGATACAAGTTAGAGGTCTGACATTACTCTTTTGTGATAATGAATCAGCAATCAAGCTTGCAACAAATCCCATATTACATGAGAGGACAAAGCATATAGAAGTTGATTGCCATTTTACACGATAGAAGATCAAAGAAGGTATCATCGAAACAAGAGGGATTAGAACCACGGAGCAACTTGTGGATATATTCACTAAACCTCTTTATTAGAGACAGCATGCATATCTTCTAAACAAGCTAGGTGTCTTGGATATATACAAGCCACTAGCTTAAGGGGGGGTGTTGAAAGAAGATATGATTTGAAGATATGAAATCGGATTGAAGATTGTAATTGATTGGGATTGTAATTATTTTAGGACTAAGAATATTTTCTTTACTTTTTTATTGAATCTCCTTGTACAATATATACATCCCTGTAACAGTGTACAATTCAATGAAGAAAATACAATTCCCACATCTTCCTTTACTTGAGTTTGTTACACATGTTTATGCCATTCGATTTGGTGTTTATACTGCTAGAAGAAGAATCCTTTAACATCCCTTTAAGCCAGATTAAGAAGTCGGTCCACCGTTCGTATATATGCCCAAATGGCTTGGTCTTAAAAACACTCGTCTATGAAAACTAGCAAAACAACTACAAGAAGTACAAAACCGATCATCTATTAACTTCTTGATGCTCATCAGGTCCTCGTAAAATTACGTGGATAAGAAGACAGAAACAGTCTAGGAAAGTCAACAGAGAGATTTTGTTTGATCAAGATGCCAAACCTCAATTACCGCACTGTTTTCCAGCGAACATCCTATGCCCTGGCTTTAATTTCGTTGTTTTAGAGGCCTTCCTTTCTCTGCCATGCATCCCTGGTCGAAGTATCGTGCAACGCTCACATTTTTGTCATTACTAATAGAGCCATCGTGGTCGACTAGAGCATGTAAGTTTGAGATTTGGGCCCACCAATCAGCGCTATCAAGAAATGTAATATTTGCGCTGCCTTTTCCGATTCACTCATACAAATCAATCAGCGAATATAAAATCTTGTATAATTTTAAAAAGGACTTTACTAACATAATAGTTTTTGGTATACTGTTAAAATAACAGCTTGTTATAAGCTACAAATTCAATTTAATCCCTAAAAAGAGGAATCGACAATGATCGCGCGATACGAAAGCATATATACCCAAAAAGGCCTTCTAAATGGAATAGATGTTATGTGAGGTCAACCATATTTAATAATGTCTTTGTATTTGGCTAGGCGCATTATGTGAGAGTAAAGCGTAATTCTACAATCACAGTTTTGTTGATTAACCTCTTTGATCCAAGATTAATGTTAACATCGCCCTTAAAAAATCGAAAACATGACAACCTCCTTAGTTAATTGACGTATGATAAGGGTCAACGAAAAAGACAGCATCTAAGTTAACAATTTGGGAAGATTAGTATTTGTGATGGAGGATATCGACTTATCATGTGGCAGAATCTTTCCCACATCTCACAATCAGCTCTCAAGCAAGTTTTTTCACCTTTGGTTTATTTTTTTATTTTTTTTTCAAGAAACAAACTACCGCAAATTTTTAGAGACAGACCAAGGGCCCATTCACTTGAGAGAAAATTGCTTGGGGAGATAACTTTTCGATATTTGGATGACGGAAAATTAATTGATTAACATAAAATGTTTTCTGTGGATTGGAAACAAGAAGTTTATATCAAGAAAAATGACTTCCCCTTATGGCTAGGGGGAAATCCTTTTCCCCGATTTCTTGATAATTTGTAGTCGTTAAATTAGGTTCAGTTAGACTATGTTAATGCATTTTAGTGGAACTAGATTTGGCACAAACAAACACAAAAAGAAAATGATTTATTTTGTCTCAAATTGAATTTTCTGAAAATTTGGAGTTTTAATGAAAATGACACACTCTCTCCCTCTTCGTGCTCTGCTTTTCTTCACCAGCTGTAAAGGCCGAAATATAATTGAGAGTCCCCAGCCATTAATAGAAGAAAAAATGCAGCTAAAGTAGCTTTATCGGACAATTTGAAGATAAGTAGCAGCCCATCTTCGTTTCCCTCACTCCAATAATTGTTGGCGAAATAGATATGCTCACTTCAACCCATATAACTATCGGAATTTCCACTTCAGAGAATCAGCATCGGCATCAGCATCGTCCTCCACTCCCTACACCATATTTTCCTTCTCAAATCGTGCCCTACTTTTTTCTTCAGGTTTTGTTTCTTTGATCTCTTGGCTCATCGCTTCTGTTCTTTGATCTTCTTCATCTATTACCATATTCTATTAGATCTGGGTTTTGGCAATGGTTTTCTTGTCTTATGGAATTGATCTCTTTTGAGGATCCTCCAACATCGTAAGTATGTTTCTTATTGAATTATGCCTGCATATTCAAGTATTCAAATCCACAATCACATGTTCTTTTTGCAATTACAATTAGCTCGGGAAGCATTCTTTTTATGAACTTTTCTACTTCTTTGAATTTGCTAACTTTGGTCTATATTTAGCTACTCCGAATTCTGCCTTACCACATCTTCTAGATTGCCCTGAATGATATGGTCATCTGAATTTTGTTGTGAACATAACTTGAATTTGCAGTCCACCCAAAAGAGAAAACCTTGCATGTTCACAGTGAAAATTCTAAAAATCCGTAAAAGTAATGATTTGCAAATTATCAAGAAAAGGTTGGTAATTTCACAAAAGTGCTACTAAGTTACTAACAAGTCACTTGAAAATCAAATAACTCATAATTTGTTTTTACCCACAACTTTTTAGCACGTGCCAACTCTTTTAGAAATTCGCTGGCACAGAAAAAAATTGTCTTTTAAACTGCAATAGTAAAACGGTCCCTCTAAAGTACAAAAAGCGAGAACGATTTGTGAAATTTGAAAGGAACAAAAAACCAATTACCACTGTTCCTAAATTATGATAATATGTATGTGATTCGATAAGCTGATTAATCTAATGAAGGGTATGTGAAACACTCTATTAATCTACCGATATGATCAAGTCTAAGCCTAATATCATGTGCCAACGAAATGTCAAAGTTTTGGACTTAAGGTGCGACATCGATTAGAAAAAGGCTAGCTCAGATTATGTTGCTAGCTTTGTGTATATTCTATTTATTCATTTCAAGGAAGAAGCCAAAAGAGAACGAGGATTTTGGCCGGAGATTAAAGAAAAAAAAAAGAGGTTAAAATTTGGGCAATGGGACCAATCGGGAATCGACCAAAAAGGAAAATGGATAGCATGTGGCAACGAGGGCATGGCGGGCCAGAGACCAAAAAGGAAGAGGACAAGATAGGGGCGGCTTTATGCATGAAAATCAATCGGCAAAATTTTGTAGGAATACTGTGAATTGTCTAAAAAATATGACACGTTTTTATATGTAAATGCCCTAATAGTACTTATTTTCATATTAGGTACACTCGGCTGAGTCATCACGCAAGTCTGTGTCATCTTATTGCTTGTGTTTATATTCTTGCGGTAAACCATTTGTTTTTATTCATGCTTCTGCGATCTTATGTAACAATTTTAAACTTGGAAGTATTTGGTTTAATGGTGTACGCTAATTTTGTAGGATCGTTGTTAACTATTATAAAAGTTTAAATAATAAGTTAAATTGGGTAAGTATACTTAAAGTGCCAAAAGTTATGTACGACGCTCATTTTAATACCAAAAGTTTATTTTGGATTACTTAAGTACCAAAAAATTTGAAAAACGATCGTTTTAGTGCCCACGCTGATCTCATTGGCCGAACATCTGATGTTGCCATTTTTTATTAATTTTTGAAGCTAACGTATCTCACTGGAGAGTACAATTAGTATGCAAACAACAAGACAACGCCATTTGGCATCTTTTCCCTAAGTGAGAACCCTAAATCCCCAAATTGAAAGAGAACCAAAAGTTCAAAATCCTAAATCCCCAATTTGAATGCATACTTTGATTTTCTCCCAAACTTATTAGCTCGCTTTTGTAAATGGAGAGCAGAAGTTTCAGCAGTGGCTCACATTCACGCAAAAAAAGCGAATTAGATAATGAGTGTTACTATTATTGCGAGTTACCGAGTTTGAGAAGAACATCTACGATTCGATTGAATCCCAAGAGAAGATTCCATGGGTGTGGCAAATATAAAGAAGGCTTAATGTGTAAATGTTTCAAATGAGTTGATGCGAAATTCTCCGATCGAGCGATAGGAGTAATCTTGGAGCTACTTAAAGGTCGACATCAACCTCCACCTAAATTAATGGATGAGTTGGAGGATATTGACTCAATGCAAACTCAAATAAAGGATTTAACATATATGGTCGACCATTTGAAGAAAAAGGTTTCAAGGCTGAAAATTGAAAGAAAGTTTTATCGAGTGTTGATTGTGTTATTATTCTCTTGTGTAATCTATTCAAATGTGAAGTGAGTAATGAGAAAAAAGTTTGTATGTCTACCATAGTCAAAAACATGGAATATGTAATTTTACTTGGTTATTTATAAGTTGTGTTTTTGGTTTGCTGCAATATTTGTATAGAACAAAAGGTTTTGTTGCAATCTAAGGTAGAAATGGAAAGTTGGAATTGGAATGCATTAGTTTGTTGACACTTGATTTTTACTTGACATATCATTAAAACAATAAAAAAAAAAAAAAAAAAAATCGAGATTTAGGTTTCTGATCACAACGGAACCCCATCTCTTGACCAAAAATGTTGGTTTTCATTTCTTTCTTTTGCATTGTCATCTTTAAGCAGTTTTTAGTTCATTTTCAAGAAAAACTCGAAAAGTCAAACGGTTGACTTTTCGAGTTGATTTATTTGGTCAACCCTTTGACCAAAAGTCAATCCCGAGTCAAAAATTGACTTTTTACCCAAAAAATTCCATTTAGCTTTAATTTTACTTCGTTCAAATCAATTTCTTGAAAATTCAAAGATTTGATCAAAAAAATCAACATTTTAAGAAAATTCAACTAAATTGTTGACTTTTGGTCAAACCTTTGACCCAAAAAAATAAAAAAATAAAAAAAATGCACAAATACATTTCTTTTAATGCCAATTTGACTTTTGTGTCAAAAATTTCACAAAATTCGATTAAAAACCTTGATTTCTAAATTTTTCAGTTTTAGGTTCTAAATCGATAAAAAATAAAATTACTTTTATTTTAATCATAATTAGGTGTAGTTCCTTTTTTGACATTTGGTTTAGAGACTATCTTAAATCTGTTTGAGCATTCAATTTTGCATTTATTGAGTCAAGATGCGAATTGTTGTTTTGAGCCCTAATTAGGGGACCAAAATCGATCTTTCATAACTTGCGAACAGATGCGAATGGACGATTACTTCTCACTCATTTTCTTAAGATAAGTCCAAATTCGAGATTGATTTTGTGAAATTCGCACAAGAACTCATCAATTTGAAGAATTTTATCCTCCCAAGCATTAGAAAGTCAAGCAATTAAGCTTCAATTAGCAAAATTTAAATTGACCCATTCATGGCTATGATTTAATTTCATAAATCTGGGTCCAATTTTAATATTAGGCTTAGATCCATTTTTGACCTAAGTTTGAGCACTTCAATTCAAGGTCAATTTGAATGTGGTAAGTGATCTTACCTTTGAATAGCTCATTAGATAGGGCAATTGTGACACTAATTGAGTTCAATTTTGATTCATTTGCAATTTTGTCCATTGAATTGCAAATTTTACCATTTTAGCCCTTTAGGCCCAATTCAAAGCACCCATGGTTTCAACTCATTTTTTTCCATGATAATCATTCAATTAGGTCAATAAAAGACCCCTAGATCACATTCATAAGGTTTGATTAGCTTAATTGTATCTTAATTGGTCAATTTTTTCATAAAAATGATAAATTTCCTTTTCAATTAAGTCCTTTAGGTGTCAAATTGCATAAATTTTTTACCCATAAGGGTCCTAAGTGGAAAAAAATGGCAGGAACCGGACCAAACTAGTCAAGAACTCGTCAAAATCCGGCCGAACCGGACCAAATCGGTTCAGCCGATCTGACCAGCCGTCGGCAGGATTGGCCGGTTCGGGCCCTTTCTAGCCGGTTCATGGCCTCTGGTCACCAGTTCTGGAACCCTCTCACTCACAATTTCACTTCTAAACCTTCAATTTCCTAAAATTTTACAAATTGGTCTGTGAAATTTGTCAAATGGCAAATTGACCCATAATTAGACATTTTGACGCTATCCCAATTTTGGCTTGGTTTTTTGCAAATCAAGCCCACTAGATCAATTACCCAACACCTTGATATTATAATGGAGCATTCGAAATGGATTTTTGATTGTTAGATCGAGATTTTGACCCTAGGGTCGAACCGACGGCTAAAATCAGTTAATGTGAGAGTATATAAGTAAAATCTCTTCTATTTTCATATTAGAAGGCTCATTTGCACGAAATTTTCTCCCTCTTCAGACCTCTCTCTCTCATTTTTCCCTCCAAAAACCCTACCAAAACAGATCACTCTCTCTCTCTCTCTCTCTCTCTCTCTCTCTCTCTCTCTCTCTCTCTCTCTCTCTCTAAGTTTTGGTTCATCTCTTGGATCGATTCTTCCAATTTTTTCTTGAGCCAGTGATTTGATTAATCCCAATCCGAGCCATAGTGACTTGGTCTACATTCTTGGAGTCCCGAGCATGATCCGGTGATTAGATCCGACTAATAGTGATTGAAACCGACAAAAATCGCAACAAAGGTAATGATTCAAAACTCAAATCCAATGAAACGAGATCGAGTTAGTTGATCAGGGCTAGGATTCAAGATTAGGAGCTTTTACATGCTTAATATTGATGAGTATGAATGCTGCAATGAGTTGTTTGATGATTTGAATGATAATTGTGATTTTAAGCCTAATCAGTGATTTTCGTAGGCCTGTACATAGGCCACTGTTTTGGCTAAAACGAGGTCTGAAATGACCTCATTTGAGCTTGAGTCCTGTTAGGATTAGGTAATAGACATTCCGAGCTTCAAAATGATAGGTCGCATGCGCAAATGACCATCATATGACCCTCCAAAAATACCTCTGAAAATTAACAATTCTGCAGTAGTTTAGGTTTTTTTTGGTTCTGATCCGGTTCCACCTTCTGACTTTGTTATTTTTGTGCTGACTTTCATGATCATTTTTTGATAAAATTTTCATCATGATTTTTGTTCCAAATCATTTCTTGCATCTTTTGTAATTTTTTCATGATTTTTGGATGTGTTTGACAAGGTCAGATTTACTTGGATCTAGGCTTAGGTCAATCTGTTCCATATCGATCTCTGTTTTGCTATTTTTGTGCTGATTTTTGTGTTGAGTTTTGGAACGACTTTCCTCAATAAAAGTTTCTCGTACAAGTGTTTTGCATCTTCTTTAGTTTTTTAAAAAATGTTAGACATGATTAGCTAGGTCAAAAGTGCTTAGATTTGGACATAGGTCAGTCTGTCCTATATTAGTCCGAGATTTGTTTTAATGAATCTATGCTTTTTGCTATTTTTGTGCCGATTTTTGTGTTTAGTTATGGAACAACTTTCCTCGATGAAAGTTTCTCGTGCGAGTGTTTTTCATCTTCTGTATTTTTTTCAAAATTTTTAGACATGTTTAGGTAGGTCAAAATTGCTTAGATTTAGACATAGGTCAGTCTGTCCTATATTAGTCCGAGATTTGTTTTGATGAAATTGAGTCCATAACTGCACTTATTTGATCTCAAGTCCTTTATGAAAGATGAAATACATTATATATATGTTCAATTTATGTATGCTTTGAGTGATTTTAAGTTTTTCTAATGAATGCTTATGTTTTGCCTTCTTAATTATTGATGTGCGCACTTTCGGAGATCTCGATTTTAGTATACCAAATTGACCTAGTTTGGACTCAAGCTCTTCTAGGAAGATGTAGGAAACATTTAAAATTTTCTAATGCCACTAATTTCATGTCAATCGCTCATCATTTAGACTAATTTTTCATTTTCTCAAAGTCAAATTACCATCTGAATGAGGGATCAAATTTGGACCCCTGTTTTAACTCCTGTCTGGACAGACCTTTGATATTTTTATTCCATTTTTTCTATTCGGAATCTAAACTTGGTCTCTTAATGAAACTTTCTTTTCATCATGTTGACTATGTTGTGTATAAATTTCATGAGTTTTAGACATGTTATGATAGGAAAAATTCTAGTGACATTAACTGAATGTCCTGTTGTTTTGACAAATTTCTGATATGTTGTTACTTATTGTTTGATTTTTGTAAAATCAAGTGTACATTTTTCAAGAAAACTTTCTTCACAAAAGTTGTTTGTTATCATGTCATGCATATTATGAAATTTTTTCATAGCTAGATTGTCAATGGGTGTTACTCAATTTTGCTTTCCTTGCACGTTTGTTCTGAAATTTCCTGATTTAAACGTGATTGTGATTATTTAACTACACCTTTTAGATTAGTATGTACATGAAATTAGGACATTCCATCTTCATGATTGTTTTAAATAATTTGATCTTTGTTGTTAAGCAACCAGCCTTTTCAAATCGCATCTTTCAAAAAAAATGTTTTGATACATGTGCTGTTTCTCAAAAACGATTCCTAAAAAGGTTATTTTCCAAAACTCAATTTGGCTTAAGGAAAGATCATGGTTTGGACCATATTCAAAATGCCTACGACGCTTATGACTTCTAATGCGAGGCTCGGGCTAGCCTTGGCAATTGAATGTGTTCCATAGCCTAGATATTCCTTAATCCTAAATATTTTTAAACATTTTTAAAAATCATGTTTTGACAACGTGAAAGTCATGGTTTGAATTGTATTCAAAATGCTTGCGACACTTGTAGCTTCTAATGTGAGGCCTAGGCTAGCCTTGGCAATTGAATGCCTTTCATAGCTGGGACATCACATTGTCTCAAAACTTTTCATAAATGATTTTGAGATATATATTAAAATATCACATGTACCCTTCATACATATCATCCCATCATGTATTTGAAATTACTTGTGTTTGTGATTGGCGCATACCCTTGGTAATAAGTGACCTGCCGACGGGATAACCAGACCACTTGGAGAAGCAATTAAGGAATCTAAATGTAATGAACTTGAAAATTCGACTAGGAATTGACTGCTCGACCGTGTTGATTTGTAAGGGTCATTACGGCACTATCGAAATCGATTAGAGACCAGAGATAGGTCGATTTGACTGAGATATGTGATCAAAGTGCGGGTGATTCCACATGATTGCAAAATACTCATCAATCGGCACTAGACTAATTTTTCTATCATTTTGGTATCCAATGCCCGTAATTGAAACCTCTAGATTTTCAAAACAATCGAGGGTCGCCAATGTGTCAAAGATGTACATTGTGACTCGAGATAAATTGATCACGGGTCAATTGCACCAAAAATTCCTAAAAGCTACCCGGTAGACTAGGTTACGCTAAAATCGCATCGGATGGATATTAACTGCGAATTTGAACACGATTTCAGAAATTGAAAGTTCTATGGTGTCACGATTTATTTTAGGAATGTCGACTTATCCTCCGAAGAATTTTCATAGTTCCGAGATTTTTACGAAAAATCGATTCGGATGTGCGGAAATTAACGGAAATTCAAGCAAGCCAAATTAAAGGAAATTTTGACTTCCAAGTGGCGCTTTGAGTGTTGGGACTTAGAAAATTATACGAGATTTTTTTTCATCGAAATCGACCGCCAATTTGGGGAATTGAGTAAGGAAATTGGAACTATTTGAGTAAAATTCGGAATTTGCATGGGGCTGCAAAATGAGATTTCAATTTGGACAATATTGTGGATTTTCAAGCTAGAAAGTAATGTGGGCCGGGGGGGGGCATACTTGAAGACTTTTGGACCATCAATGATGAAATTGGATAATGTTTGATGACTTTTTGTCCCTCTCCTCTTCCAAGCTTGCACGCCACTCTCCCTCATCCCTTTCCTCTCTCTCTCTCTCTCTCTCTTCGATCGTCTCCCTCGCTCGACCCCCCTTTGGATTCTGCTTTTGCTTTCATTTTCTTTCCACGAGATTCAGCTCTTTCCTTCAAAGATAGCTGCCCATCGTGGTCCACATCTTCACCGTCAACCCCACCAGCGAGTTGCTCCATTCCCCGTGTCCTTCTCTTGCTTGATCAACCTGACCGAAGTTGTGCTGCCCCACCATCTTCAATTTCTGCTTCACCAGCGATTTCCCCTTCATCTTCTCTGCTCCACCTGTCCAAGCCCCAGCACCGTTGGTCAAAAAACCAGCTGAAGCCTCCATTGTTGACTCAACTGCCTCGCTGAAGCTACCCACGTTGCCTCTCGCCTTTAGCCCGCGTGGAGCCCAACCCATCAGTAGCCTCTGCAAGTCCACGTTCTCTGCCCCTCCTCGTGTCTTCCGTGTGTGCAGTCAACCAAAGCAACTCACACACAGCAGCTTCTTCAACGTCCCTAGCAGACCCAGTGAAGCCACGCGTCTTCGTCTTCAGTAGCTTCCATAAACCGCTCGCGAGAAACCCAGCCGTAAGTTGGCCCAAGCCAGCGAACTTCGGACCCAGCAAAGCCCATCTTCGGGCTTTCTTGTGCAGCCCAGTGAAGCCAGCAATTTCGGCCCGCATCTCCATCAAGCTCAGCCCATTTCCAGTTGGATCCAAGCCCTGCAGCAGCCCAAGTTCTCAGCCCAATTCAGTTGCATTTCAATCGAGCAGTTGGGCTATTTGAAGCCCACGAAAATTACAGCAGCCCAATTCAGCAAAGCCCACTTAGTTTAGTCCATTTTCAGCAGGCCCAAGCCCAAGTCTAAGCCCAGAAATTTATGTGGGCTTGCAAGGTTTCTTGGCCCGGTCTGAGTGTCCGTCGACGCCGCCAAAAATTCGAATTTCAGCTGCCGTCACATCGTCATCACAGTGTTCTAGTCTTCGCATTAAACAAGAGAGTTTCACTCATTAATCCTCGCTTAGTAGGTTAATTATGTTTAGGGATTGATTAGTTTAGACTAAGATGGTTTAGGTGGATAGATTAGTTAATTTAATTATCTGCCGATGCATGCTAGGTAGTTAGTTAGTGACATTAGCAAGTAGACTCGTGCTATTATTTATTGAATGAACCTTGGAATTTTTCCAGATCCGTTTTAGCGTCCAATTAGGCGTTATGGGCCTAAGTTGGATTTATTGCATTTATTTAATATTTTTTGTAATTTTTTAATTAATTATTAATTTTCCAGAAATTAGGCTAGGATAGCCGACAACTAGAATTTTATGCTGGTTATTGTGGTGCAATCTATTTATTTATTTGAGCTCTAATTTGTGATGAATTGATTTAATTGTGATTTTAGGATTTTATTCCTATATTAATTAAATTTGATAATTAAGTGAAAAATTACCGGGCGTCGGTCTATAATGCCAAAAATCTATTTTGGGATTGCTGAAAGAAGTGGGAGGAATAAAAGTAAAATTATTGTATTTTGACTAAGACCGACCGTGTATCTACACACGTGTATTTTTGTCAAGTATGATAAAAATGGTAAAATTGATTGTATCTTCGAAACAAAAATACTATAATGGCTCGATGATTCATATATCATCTAGAGAATTGACGTTATACTATTATAGCTTGATGACTCTCTTGTCATCTTGAGAAAGAATTGTTTGTATACTCAGTGAGTCTATATGTCATCTTGGAAATATGATGATATGATTTGACAACTCGATGACTTTCATGTCATCTTGAGAAGGAATTGTTTATATACCGACTCGGTAACTCTATATATCATCTTGGAGATAGGACAGTATGACCCAACGGTGTTTTATAACGTCTCAATGACTCTATATATCATTTGGAGATATAACATTATGCATGTTATAATGGCTCGATGACTCTATATGTCGTCTCAAAGATAAAACGTTATGCATACTCGCTTGATGGCTCTATATATCATCTGGAGATAGGATAGTACTATCTATATTTCACTATTGATTAAGGAATCCTAGATGTTGATTGAATTCATAGATAGTATTGAATGAAATGACCGGGGAATGGTCTAATTGACATGTAATCGACTAGGTTGATTGATCGATGTTTCAATTTGTAGTGAATAATTGGGTGCCTATTGAACTGTATTGAATTGCAGGTGGAATCTGAGATCAAGATAAGTCCTCTAACCCATGTTGTGCATAAGCAACCCTTATGGCATATTGGCTTTCTAATCAGGTCTTAGTGGGATAGAACTTGCTGAGACATTGTCTCATTGGTTATTGTATAACCATTTTCAGGTCCCTAGTTGACCGTGGTGAAGGACTTAAGGCCCGAAATTTAGTAGGTGAAATCCGGAGAATCGACGAGCATGTCCGACTAGTTAGTCCTAAGACATTTCTCTTTTGTTGAAAGTTAATTTCTTTTTGTAAGCTTCTATGTATAAACTTGTGTGTTTATAAAAGGTATTTTGTGAAAATTTGGTTCTACTTTCCTATCTCATTGTTTTATTATTTGGGGATTTTATATGATTTCGCATGCGTATTAAAATGAAAGGGTCGGCGATGCGTCCTAGGATGCCGCTATTAATTGACCAGGTGAGGGATGGGTGCGTGCCCGAGGATCGGGACGTGACAATGGGCCTTAGGTCCATCTTTAGGTAATACCCATAAACCTGTTCTCTCCTCCCGATGGTAGGTCGTGACAAATACATATTAGGTTTAGATATCAGATTTTGCAATTACAAACATCATACGGCCCAAACCATATAGGACTTTTAACATTTGAATTAATGTTTCCTAAATCTCCATTAAAGATGCGTTTACTGAGATGGCTATGTATAATGATAGTGGTAAGTGGGTAGTTGTAGGCGTAATACAAGGATGATTTTAGAAATACAAGCTCACAAGCCATGTATGTGTATGTGTATAATTGAGGGAGTAATGCTATACATCTTAAGTTTTACTCAGAAAATCGTACTAAATAATATTCTATATGTCATGTCATCAAGACTGTGTAGATCAAGTAAGAATAATGCAGTGAAAGTTAAAACGGAGAAAAGCCATAAATTGAGCAAGATCAAGGTTTTCCTATTCAATCAAAATTCTCCCTACTAGTATCAGCATTGCAATGATTGCTCCAGAGTTCTTTCCCGTTATTGACATGGTAACGATTTGTTCTGTATTATCTTCTTATATGCGCCCTATCTCAGCGATTGACATTAATGGTGTTGTCATCTTCGACACTTGGGAAAGGTCCAGCCGTAACCGGATCCTGACTCGTATTTAGGCCGGAAGCTCGAGAGGAAGCGTTTTCAATATTATCCTTTCGTAAAAAGAAGGTAAACCTGGAACACGTGCAGGATGGGATCGATACCCGTTTGCTGGTGGCAACGCTTGCGGCCTCTTGTGACTTTCGCAGCTGGTTTTGCAGTCCCTAGAGGATTTAACGGCTCCGACACGGCCTCTAACGATGATCGGGGCATGGCTACTATTTTGGACAAGAAATTGTTCTAGGCCTTCGCAATTTGCAATACCATCACGATGTTCTCCTCAATGACAATGGTCATTAACGTCAACTATGCGCAGCAACATGACGTTGAAGTTGCGATAGCTGTAGATCGGCACTCGGCACTGCCACTAATAATTGCCCTCCCGGCAATGTTCGTCGCTTTCTTAACTGGTGTCACCTTGACCGTTGGCAAACTTCCTTGGCTTGCTAACACCATATTTTATTTGGGACTCGTTTTCCTCCTAATTATCTCAGCTGCTACATTGATAGAGTAGCCTTCCTTACTTCGGAGTCATCATCATCCCATCCCTGGTCTGATATACTGACTTATTCTTCCTTACATTTATTTCCGGGGAGTTCAGACGTACCTTTTGGATGACCTGGAAGATGACATAACGACAAGCGAGACCTCGGCTAGCCGGCCTCCGAATGATTCTGGTGATTGAATGACTGACGACTTTGTTGGAAATATGATGAGAGATATCGATTTCATATCGATTATGTTGCCAATTAATTGATTCAGTTAATCTGTGATTAGCTTGGTGAAGCGGGAATGTAATCGTGATATAATCGTGTATATTCTCTTTCCTGTTTTTCTCTTGTAATATATATAGAATGGTTAGATTACAATTTCTCCCAAATGCTCTCCATTTTCTTCCATTTCTCTAATTTTTGTCATTCAGACCTAGCTTCTGCAATCTCAAAATTGCCCTTGTCTCTTTTTTGAGTAATTGTTGTTGCGGTTTTCCGACCTGCAAAACAAACCAAAAAGCCGAGTTGGAATTCAATTTCCTATACCATGGCAAAAAAGGGGAATGCTCAGGACTCACCTTCAGAAGAAATGCCTCAAGATCAAACTCCATGGCAGCACTATTGTTTTCTTCTTTTTTAAAAAGAATATTCAAGTTCCATTTATCCCAAACAAATATCAGATTTTATAGAATCATCTTTCGTTTCTCTACTTATCTTTTAAGCTCCAAATTGTACTTTGGATCTTTTATATTTCCAAATCAACCAATTAATGTATTTTTTTATTTGATTATATATATTTTTGAGATTATTACTTCATGAAAGCCAAATTAAATGATTTATTATATTGTGTGAAAATCAAATTTAGGATGGAAACTTGAACTTTATGATATTATTGTCAAATGATACAATTAGTACCAATAATCTTTATCTTATTTTAAAAAACTTCTATCTTATTTGATATGCATTACATTATTGTGGTGTATAGAGAAGATGCACTTTATTGGCCAAAACCCTACTAATAATGTTATTCACGTATATATGAAGTTATAAATTCTAAATATTATTTTGTCGATACACTCTTACTCTGGTAGAATTGATTTGTCTTGATCGAATTAATTTTTTCTTACTAAATTATTTCATTTTTCAAAACTAAAATAAAAGAAATTAAGGCTGATAACGACATTAGTTTTTCATGATCAAATCGTTGATAAACAGTTAACTTCCTTTAAAAGATCAGTTCATTTTATTTTTTCTCGACTCATAAAAGTTTCTTTTCTTCATGCGAGCATATCTTTCTATCTAACTTTATAAACAATTATTAACAATCATTTGTCATTCTTTGTAACCAAATCGATATTCGAGAGTTTCTTTCACTAATCTAGGTGTCTTTTCAAGCACCAAATTTGTGTTCTTAGACTAACTCACGACTAATCAACTAATGATTTATGAGTCGACTTATGGTAGAGTAGATGGAAGTATGAAGCCGTGAGATGAGAGCCATAAAAGTGATAGTCGATTACTTTCTTGCGATTGAATGAATCTAACCAAACCTTTTTGATCTCAATCATCCTCAATTTGAAAATAGGTGCAAGCTCTTTTTAAAAAGATGGCAGTTTTGTGGATGTAAATCATGATGGATTATTTGTTTTGCTCTTGAGGCATTAAAATTTCTATCCTAATATTCCCAAGATCATCTCTGCTCATGCTTGAACATTCATGGACGCGAGTCATCAGCTATGAAATTCATGTTCATTGTCTTCTGTCCCATTTGTGATTTCCCCTATCCCTAATTTAATATTAATTATTTTGGCTCGATTTCTACATTTTACTTCTTATGGAAGAGAAGAAAGAAGTGGCTCAACCAGGAGAGGCAATTAAGATGGGCCGCAGAAAAGGCCCATGGGCTACCACCATAGTCATGCAAGAGCCCACATGAGCTTGCTCACGCGGTGACTCCTTGCCGAATTGATGATGCCACGTGGCTAGCCCCACACCGACCGCACGGGAAAGAGTGACAATAATGCATGATGGAATGACCCAATGAAGAGGGAGACTTTTGAAAAAAAAAAAAAAAAAAAAATTAAAGTCAAATAGAGAACGCGTATCATGCAAGCAGCGTGATTAGTTGGTTAGCCATGTTGGTTGTGTGGCTGACACCAAATCTCACAAAGATATATGCCTGATGCAAAATGCTGTGTAAATTGAATGGCTGAGGGGCTCACTTCAGCTGTTTCACTGCTCTGGAATAAGATTGTTAATTTTGAACATGTGAAAACCTATGATTTTGTGAATTTGCTCGTCTAGAGCAACCAAGAACGATTTACCTTGGACCAGTTTGATTCGTGGCACTCTCGAGTCATGACATCCTAAGCACTCACTCACATGTCTCATGTGTAAAGAGAATAATTCTCATCCCCTATTCTCTTAGTCCAAATTTTGGCGAGGAAGACCATAAAAAAATTTCGAAATTTCTCTTCAATTCTCACAAAAATTTCAATTCTAGCCGCCGAACTCGTCGCAGCCCTTTCATTTCCCCCACTTCTCTCAAACCATAAGGAGCATTTGCATAGTGTATCTTGAATGAACTTGATGAGTGTTTAAAGAATAAGCAATCCATGCATATATATATGACCGACGATCCGACTTCTTAATTTAGCTTAGGAGGATGTGAAAGAATTTTGCTTGCAGTTTAATTTAGTATTTGACAATTAAATATGTAACGTCTTATGGTTAATTAATGGTAGAGCAGATGGAAGTGTGAACTTGTTCTATGGAGATGATAGTCATAAAAGTAATAGTAGATCACACAATCGCAATTCAATCAATCTAATCAAAGCTTTTTTTTTCTAGGTCCATATCTGAAAATCGTTTGTGTTCCATTAGCGTGGCTAATTTGGAAGAGGATGACTCACCGTCAGGTAAAGTAAGGCCCCTTGGCCTCTATCCTCTTTTATCACCAATTGTGATCTTATATAAGAGAAAAAGAGAAAATTCTACTACTCTTATGACAAAATACAATCAATTAATATTATCTACCGATTTAACGTGGATCCCAAATATCTCATCTAATCACGTGTTGAAGACTAAATTAGTTTCTTGAACTAAATAAATACTTAAAGAAAAAATCTCGATTGCTTTTTGATTGACCTCCCTCCACAGATTTCAAAATGGGTACGAGCTTCTTTCTAAAATATATGATTTTTTTAAGGATGTAAGTGATGATATCTGTTCAATGAATTATTCCTACTGCTCTTGAAGTGTTGAAAATTTCAATCTCTGTGTTCCCAAAAGCACGTGCCAATTGAAGAGGTCCGTGCGCTTGAAGGCACCTCTCGTGTCTGTCCATGCTTGAATATTCGTGTATGGGAGTGAGTCATCAGCTATGAAATTCAAGTTAATTGTGTTTTGTCCCATTTGTGATTTCCCCTGTGCTTACTTTAATGTTGATTTCTTTGGCTCAAATGTCTACATTTTGAGTTTTATGGAAGAGAAGAAAGAAGGGGTTCATTCGGGTCGAGAAAATATTGCCTACGGCTACGTCTAACGTTCTCCGTTCACTCGGGTTAGGCAATTAGGCTGGACGGTGAAAAATCAGCCTGTTCCCCACAGTAATTGCGTGCCAATTGAACGATACCAGGTGGCTAGCGCCACGCGGGGCCGCGCAGAAAGGAGACGTTTCCTTATCCTCATTCTTCATGTGATTGGGGAGAAGGAGGCAATTTGTGCCCCAGGACTATAATGTATAATGTAATCAGCCGATAACGAGGGAGAGTTACAGAATTTTGAAAAAATGGAATAGAAAATGCATATTATACCAGCAATTGATTGGTTGGTTAACTGCGTTGATAGTGTGATCGGTACATAACATAGTTTCTCGTGATTAGGGCTTAGAGACCCGTAAAAACTAATCTTTGGATGCACACTATCGAGCTTTAGATGAAGCCAAGCAGCATTCTAACGACACATAAATTAAAGGGAAAATAACATAAACAGTCCTTAAACTTTGGTCAGATTTGCAATGTCGTTTTTGAACATTTGACTTGTTTGATGTAATTATTGAACTATTAATAAATGCTCAATATAACCCATAAAATTTAAATTTGTTCAATCTAATCTCAACAATTTCCATGTCAAAGTCTAATTAGCCATTCCGAAGTATTCACAAGTTTACATAATTACACTATTACCTAGATTTTAGAATATTTTTAATTTCAATCAATTTCATAAATCAACAAAAACATGCTATCTATTTCATTAGTTATTTACACTTTTGGTCTTTATAAATATTTATTAACTGTGTTTTTAGCTTATGTCCCTATAATAGTAAAATTAGCATGAAAATGGCATTAAAAGTAGCACAACTTTCATATAGCACTTTTTTCAGTATCAAAACTTTTCGAGCTATCACTTAAATATCACTTTGGAAAAAATAAAATTACTTCAATACCATCGCCATGAAAATTCAGACAAGGTCTTTTTAATATAAATAATCTAAAGTGGCTCATTAGTTTAGTGAACTCAACATTATTTGACCTAAACGACGTGGTCTTACTCATGCTGCCCAAAATTAACAAATTGGGAACAAATTAAGTCTCTTCAACCAACCCTAAGGTTACATTTGGTCATTTAGATTTCTAACCAAGATAGAACTGAATATGATAAAATATGAAATCCAAGGATTTTGCTGTGTCATATACATTGTTTAGTGATTGCAATAATAAAGTCGAATATATTCACATCATATTATGTACATTATTTGGTATGAATGGTGTATTAGTATAAATGAACCAAAATTATAAATTGAGATGGTAAAAATCTCTCACGAAACTTTTGCTAAATGATTTTTATTTTATTTTTATTTTATTTTCCTCTCTTTTTAAATTAATTTCTTTTTTATTTCTTTCTTCCCCTTCTATCATTCTCTAATGAAATCTTACTATACTTGATATACTTAAAATACTAAAATACCTAAAATATGTAATAAATATAAATATATATTATTTTTTATATATTCAAATTATGTTATAAAATAGAATTAAATTCAAATATATAAATAAAAATACAACTACAAATAAAATAACTAATTTGTTGTTTTTTTTTTGTTATTTTGAATTTCTTATTTTAGAAATCAAATATTATTTATATTGAAATATAATTTCAATTTGTTAATTTAAGAAGTTTATCATTTGAGAAGTAGAAATCCTAACCATGTTTATTCTACATCATCATGGGATAGTTTTGCACGGCTTATATCCCCATTATATCCGACTTTATTCTGTCTTGAGCAAGTACCAAATACTGGATATAATAAATTTTATCATATTCTAAATTTTATGTTGATCACCAAGCGTAGTCTAAACTCATATCCAAGGATTCTGGAGCAAAATTATCATATGAAACTTGTAATGAAGAGCAAGAGCAGGAAAAGCGACTCAAGATCAAGTCAATCAATCAAAGATGAAGGTGAATATTATTGCAACCGTGGACCTAAAAGTCAAAGTATAGACAACACTTCAACTGTGGATACCCACTTCAAAGCTTTAACCTTTTCTATCCACTTTCAGATTTTTTCGGTTTTTCCTCACGCAATTCGATTTTCAAGATGCTAGTTGGTCATCTCTTTCGAAAGGTTATATTCTTCTTTTTAATTGTGTGGGTATCTTTTTTGTTTGTGAAGCCCAATCGTCAGATTTTGTTGCAACGATTATTTTGTGTGGGAGAAGAGAACTATGGTTTTCATGACAACAAAACTTGCAAATAGCAATTCATAAGTTTCTAGGTACTAGTTTCCAGGATGAGAGCAGTTCATGTGGAGTTCATGTGACCCATTTTGTGCTTTTAGCCACGATAGTCCCTCTAGCACCGAACCATAATTTTTTTCCCTCTAAGCTCTTGCCTTTTCTGGTGCCTTCACTTTGCCTGCTGTGTGAAATAAAAGGATGACTGAGAGAGAGTAGGGGTCATCAACTCTAATCTAGAACCAGAAACTAACCCTATTACTCTCAGTTCCAAATTTTGAAATCGCGAATTGGATCGGCTGGTTCTAGAACCGTAGGTTATAGTTCCCCCATCTGTTCAAATCCGATTCTCGAGTTACTTATGAACTGATAAAAGCATGCCGATCTTATTCAATATTGGTTTTTACAGTTTTGGTCTCTATAAATATTCATTTAATTGTGTTTTTAACTTATATCTCTATAATAGTAAAATTAGTATGCAAAGGACGCTAGAAGTGCCATAATTTTCATACATCACTCTATTCAATACCAAAAATTTTCGAGCAATCACAAAATGTTACTTCGGAATAAAAATTACTTTAATAAAATTGCCGATTTGAATTGTCGAAAATTTAGACAGGGCTCAACATTATTCCACCTGAGAATGACGTTGTCTAACTCATGTTTGTCCCAAATTAACAAATTGGGAACAAATTGAGTCTCTTCTTCTAACCCTAAACTCATATCCAAGGATTTTAGAGCAAAATTACCATGCGAAACTTGCGATGGAGAGCAAGAGAAAAAAAGCGACTCAAGACTGTGTTAACCAATTAAAGATGAATGTGAATATCATTGCAATTGTGGGCTTAAAAGTCAAAGTATAGACAACACTTCAATTGTGGATGCCCACTTCAAAGCTTCAACCTTTCGTACCCACTTTCAATTTTTTTCCACTTTTTCCTAACACCATTCGATTTTCTCATGCTAGCTGGTGATTTCTCGTGCAAAGTTGAACTCTTCTTTTTAATTTGTGGGTATCTTCTTAGTTCGTGACGCTCAATCATCAGATTGTGTCACAGTTGATTTTTTATGTGGGAAGAAGAGAAATGTGGTCATCATAACAACAAAACTTGCAAATAGCAAATTCATAAGTTTCCGTGTATTAGTTACCATGATGAGATTTGTTTGTGCGGAGGTAATGCAACCCATCTTGTGCTTTTAGCCGCCATAGTCGCTCTAGCACTGAACCATAATATTTTCCCTCTGAGATCTCGTCTTCACTATGTCTATATTGTGAAAAAGAGACGAGAGAGAGATCAATTCCCGAGTGGCCCAATTTTTGACCTAGAACTAGGTACTGATGTTGTAACCCTCGGTTTCAAAATTTTGGAATCGAGAATCAGATCGACCAGTTTCAATGTTACCTATTATGGTTATCTCCGGTTTCAATCCAATTCCCGGGTTACTTGTGAACCATAGAAGCATACAAATCTGACTCAGTATTAGTTTTTACATTTTTGGTCTTTCTAAATATTCATTTAACTATGTTTTATGCTTATATATCTATAATAGTAAAATTAAAGTGAAAAAGGATACTAGAGTGTCATAACTTTGATATAATAATCTCTTAAGTGCCAAACTTTTTCGAGCAATCACTTAAATGTCACTTCAAAAAAATTATTTCAATGCCATTGCCGATTTGAATAGCCAAAAATTTAGACGGGGTGATTTTGTTAATATAAATAGTCTAACATCATGACTCACTAGCTAAGTGAACTCAACATTATTTGACCTAGAAGATGTTGTCTAAATCATGTTTGTCCCAAATTAACAAATTGGGAACAAAATAAGTCTCTTCTTCTAAACCTAAACTCATATCCAAGAATTTGGAGCAAAATTGCCGCATGAAACTTGCAATGGAAAGCAAGAACAGGAAAAGCAACTCAAGACTATGTCAACCAACTGAAGATGAAGGTGAATATTATTGCAATTGTGGGCTTAAAAGTTGAAGTATAGACAACACTTCAACTGTGGATACCCACTTTTATGCTTCAACCTTTCGTACTCACTTTTAGATTTTTTTGCTTTTTCCTCACGTCATTCAATTTTCTCATTGCTATTTGATGATTTCTTTTGAAAAGTTATGTTCGGCTTTCTAATTTTGTGGGTATCTTATAAATTCGTGATACTTAATCTTCAGATTGTGTCGGAATCGATTCTTTTATGTGGGAAGAAGAGATAGGTTTTCATGACAATAAAACTACAAAGAGCAATTCATAAGTTTTGTGAATTAGTAGCCAGGATGAAAGCAGTTCGTGTGGAGCAAGATACTAAAGTGTCATAACTTTGATATAATAATCTCTTAAGTGCCAAACATTTTCGAGCAATCACTTAAATGTCACTTCAAAAAAAATTACTTCAATGCCATTGCCAATTTGAATAGCCAAAAATTTAGACGAGGTGATTTTGTTAATATAAATAGTCTAACATGACTCACTAGCTAAGTGAACTCAACATTATTTGACCTAGATGATGTTGTCTAAATCATGTTTGTCCCAAATTAACAAATTGGGAACAAAATAAGTCTCTTCTTCTAAACCTAAACTCATATCCAAGAATTTGGAGCAAAATTGCCACATGAAACTTGCAATGGAAAGCAAGAACAGGAAAAGCAACTCAAGATTGTGTCAACCAACTGAAAATGAAGGTGAATATTATTGCAATTGTGGGCTTAAAAGTCAAAGTATAGACAGCACTTCAACTGTGGATACCCACTTTTATGCTTCAACCTTTCGTACTCACTTTTAGATTTTTCTGCTTTTTCCTCACGTCATTCGATTTTCTCATTGCTATTTGATGATTTCTTTTGAAAAGTTATATTCGGCTTTCTAATTTTGTGGGTATCTTATAAATTTGTGATGCTCAATCTTCAGATTGTGTCGGAATCAATTCTTTTACGTGGGAAGAAGAGATAGGTTTTCATGACAACAAAACTACAAAGAGCAATTCATATGTTTTGTGAATTAGTAGCCAGGATGAAAGCAATTCGTGTGGAGCAGGATACTAAAGTGTCATAACTTTGATATAATAATCTCTTGAGTGCCAAACTTTTCTGAGCAATCACTTAAATGTCACTTAAAAAAAAAAAATTCAAACCATTGCCAATTTGAATAGCCGAAAATTTAGACGGGGTAATTTTGTTAATATAAATAGTCTAACATGACTCACTAGCTAAGTGGACTCAACATTATTTGACCTAGATGATGTTGTCTAAATCGTGTTTGTCCCAAATTTACAAATTGGGAATAAAATAAGTCTCTTCTTCTAAACCTAAACTCATATCCAAGAATTTGGAGCAAAATCGCCATATGAAACTTGCAATGGAAAGCAAGAACAGGAAAAGCAACTCAAGACTGTGTCAACCAACTGAAGATGAAGGTGAATATTAGCAATTGTGGGCTTAAAATTCAAAGTATAGACAACACTTCAACTGTGGATACCCACTTTTATGCTTCAACCTTTCGTACTCACTTTTAGATTTTTCCGCTTTTTCCTCAGGTCATTCGATTTTCTCATTGCTATTTGACGATTTCTTTTGAAAAGTTATATTCTGCTTTCTAATTTTGTGGGTATCATATAAATTTGTGATGCTCAATCTTCAGATTGTGTTGGAATCGATTCTTTTACGTGGGAAGAAGAGATAGGTTTCCATGACAACAAAACTACAAAGAGCAATTCATAAGTTTTGTGAATTAGTAGCCAGGATGAAAGCAATTCGTGTGGAGCAGGATACTAAAGTGTCATAACTTTGATATAATAATCTCTTGAGTGCCAAACTTTTTTGAGCAATCACTTAAATGTCACTTAAAAAAAAAAAAAAAAAACTTCAATCTATTGCTGATTTGAATAGCCGAAAATTTAGACAGGGTAATTTTGTTAATATAAATAGTCTAACATGACTCACTAGCTAAGTGAAATCAACATTATTTGACCTAGATGATGTTGTCTAAATCATGTTCGTCCCAAATTAACAAATTGGGAATAAAATAAGTCTCTGCTTCTAAACCTAAACTCATATCCAAGAATTTGGAGCAAAATCACCATATGAAACTTGCAATGGAAAGCAAGAACAGGAAAAGCAACTCAAGATTGTGTCAACCAACTGAAAATGAAGGTGAATATTATTGCAATTGTGGGCTTAAAAGTCAAAGTATAGACAACACTTCAACTGTGGATACCCACTTTTATGCTTCAACCTTTCGTACTCACTTTTAGATTTTTCCGCTTTTTCCTCAGGTCATTCGATTTTCTCATTGCTATTTGACGATTTCTTTTGAAAAGTTATATTCTGCTTTCTAATTTTGTGGGTATCATATAAATTCGTGATGCTCAATCTTCAGATTGTGTTGGAATCGATTCTTTTACGTGGGAAGAAGAGATAGGTTTTCATGACAACAAAACTACAAAGAGCAATTCATAAGTTTTGTGAATTAGTAGTCAGGATGAAAGCAATTCGCGTGGAGCAAGATACTAAAGTGTCATAACTTTGATATAATAATCTCTTGAGTGCCAAACTTTTTGAGCAATCACTTAAATGTCATACTTAAAAAAAAAAAAAAAAAAAAACTTCAATCCATTGCCGATTTGAATAGCCGAAAATTTAGACAGGGTAATTTTGTTAATATAAATAGTCTAACATGACTCACTAGCTAAGTGAACTCAACATTATTTGACCTAGATGATGTTGTCTAAATCATGTTCGTCCCAAATTAACAAATTGGGAATAAAATAAGTCTCTGCTTCTAAACCTAAACTCATATCCAAGAATTTGGAGCAAAATCGCCATATGAAACTTGCAATGGAAAGCAAGAACAGGAAAAGCAACTCAAGACTGTGTCAACCAACTGAAGATGAAGGTGGATATTATTGCAATTGTGGGCTTAAAAGTCAAAGTATAGACAACACTTCAACTGTGGATACCCACTTTTATGCTTCAATCTTTCGTACTCACTTTTAGATTTTTCTGCTTTTTCCTCAGGTCATTCGATCTTCTCATTGCTATTTGATGATTTCTTTTGAAAAGTTATATTCTGCTTTCTAATTTTGTGGGTATCCTATAAATTTGTGATGCTCAATCTTCAGATTGTGTCGGAATCGATTCTTTTACGTGGGAAGAAGAGATAGGTTTTCATGACAACAAAACTACAAAGAGCAATTCATAAGTTTTGCGAATTAGTAGTCAGGATGAAAGCAGTTCGTGTGGAGCTAATGTGATCCATTTTGTGCTTTTATCCGCGATTGTCCTTCTAGCACCGAATCAAAAAAATTTCCCTGAAAGCTCTCGCCTTTTCCCGTACCTTCACAATGTCTGTAGTGTGGAGAGAGAGAGAGAGAGATTTCTTCATTTACAAGAGGCGTCGTTTTGTCAAAAAGAGCCAAATCATTGCCACGTCGAACTCCTTTTTTTATCATATGAAAAGCTACATAAGAATACAAATTTTATTTGAAAAAAAAAAAAAGTCACCTAAGATGAATTGCCAGGATTTATTATCGGGTGCACTTAATTGATTATTTTTCTATTGATATGGCACTCAAATGATTGCTCAAAAAGTTTCGATATTGAAATGAATGTTACACAAAATTTACGACACTTCTAATATCTTTTTTTATTAAAAATAGAAACTTTTTTTCAAGTTGTAAATATTGATTATCATGTTTGTTTTCCTAATTTACAAATTTAATTAACAAAGTAAGAAACACAACAGCTTGAAAGGTTTATCTATCTAAATAGGAACAAGATTTAGATTATAAGTACATATTTCTATAAATAAAGTTTTATCAATTTTTAATGTCCTTATGAAAATACTTACTTTTAAATAGTAGGAATATCAACTCGATACAACTGTATAAGCTAAATTATACATAAATAGAACTATCGAAACAAAGATTGATGTGATTTTTTGTGAAAAATGGAGGGTTTGTAGTGAACAAAATTAAAGCTTAGGGACTACATTAAACATTTAGGAATTGTTTAAGTACCATATTAAATGAATTTAAAAGTCCAATAACAACATTGCACATTGAGCCAAAGTATGGGGACTATAAGTGTCACTTTCCTAAATTGAAATGTGGAATGATTCGTCCATAGCTACTAAACTTTGGCTACATAAGGGCTATATAAATTTCTGGCACGTGACTCCATTTTGCTTATTTGCATTTAAGCTACGCAAAGAATAAGATCAGTTGAAGCGACTCAACGCTAAAAGGAATTATGTGCGAGAATTTATTCACCACTAAGTTGAGCCCTTTAATGTATTATAAAATGGCAACCGCGAGGTATGCCCAACTCGCGGCTTTGGTTCATCTTCCGTTGTATAAATGAGTTGGGTGGGGAGTTGCAATTAGTGAATGCTTGACCGCTCTCGACATCGCCTTTTGATCGTTGGAGAAGCAAGTTTTCATATTGGAAGGTGATCTAGTTTTTTTTTTTTTTTTAAATGATTAAAATTTCCTTTCCTCTTTCTTTTGCTATTGTCTAATATTTCCTTCTTCTTTTTTAATGTTAATCGTCTTCGATCTTGATGCTGGATTACACACTTTTCATTATATTCTTTCTTAATTGGTTCACTTTTTAATCAATAATGTTACTAACATATCAATATAATAGTTTTCGCTTCCTACTGCATTAAATTTAAGACTACCGTTCTTTCTCCGGTAAGCTCAAAGTGTCCTTTCTTTTCGCTCCTTTTGGCTTCCGCACCCCACTGGTTGATCGGGCTGTTTTGAATTTGCCGTTTGCACGACATCGCCCGTGAGCGGCGATAGATGCACGGAGCGACCGATCTCTGGCCCAACGAAATAGGAGGAAGTAACCATTGGGGGTTCGCCCCAGTGACCATCCTTCCAACTTGGAAGGGGGAGGTGGGGGGTTCAAATCCCCACCTCCGTAGGAGGGATTGGAGTGAGGACGATTTCATTTCAGGAGTGGGTTTCGACTCCCATGCCCTGCAATGAGGCAGGGCAAAAGTCTAAAAGTGAGTATTATAGTAGGATTAGAGTAAAAAAATAGGAGGAAGTAAAGGCCCTGCTAAAAATGCGCCCAGTGGCGACAACACTTGTGACCACGGTGACTTTCTCAACCGATTTCACCATTCTGGGACTCGAATTTGAGCTCACGAATTAAACTAATACGAAGTCCTGTCATGTGATATAATTTAGGAAAGTCTTCATTGGACTTTTGGCTGACCGAACATACGAAGTAACAATATATCCTTGTTGGATTTTTAGTTTGAGTCGGCAAAAAGAAAAAAAATCCTGTTCTCACACCTTGTAGACGCAATACAATAGATCATTTTTCTATAAAAAAAAATTCTGTTCTCACACCTTGTAGACACAATACAACCACATTTTTCATATGTTTACAAATGGGGTTGTCACTCTTGCTAATACGTAGGAACAACACTAAAATGGGCTTTACAAGCTTACAAAAGAGACAAACTCATATGTCTCCCAACAATACTTAAATTTTCCTGTAGGAGTTATATCCATCTAATCTTCTGTAACAGAGAAATCTTGGCAAAATTCCTTGAAAAACACATACAAAACCCTGTTTCAATCTAGGCCGTCAATCTAATCTTCTATTAATGCAGGTTTTGATCATATCGTTTCGCCAATCTTCCGAGTGAATTAGTCCATCAATTTTTGTATAACTAACCTTGGAATATTAAATTTTATTGCTATGAGTTGGGGCTTTGATTTAGGAACTCCAATAGTCATTAAATCTATCCATGGAAAGTGGCCGTTAACAAAATCTGACTGATTTGCTGAACTTGGTTTGGTTCTACAACTTTCCTTCAGCAATTTTCCTCACTTTGTAAAATCTTACTCATATTCTTGTAGAATCTAAACCTAGCTTCTGTATGGTTTAAACATGAACCTTTGCACACTTAAATGAATTCTTTAAATACTTGGGTTGAATTTTGATATTGTCATAATCCTTTTAGTATATTTTCCAAACAGTTTCTCCTTTTTCGAATATGACAAACCTATGCCATTCATTCAATAAGAGTGAGTTATGCACATAAGCATGCAGATTCTGCAGAATTTTCTAACTGTAAAACCAGAGATGATTCATGCATGCTTCTACATGCGACATTTTAATAGACCATATAAAATATGTCTGTAGAACATAGTAAACTCCCCTCTATAAGTACACTACACATAGTGTAATCCTCCCCTTGAGTATGTGCTTCTCCCCCTTTTTGTTTCATCAAAAAGCAATATCATCATATACCTGGAGGATGAAAACCATAAGATCAAAAGCATCCATTTTTTTATATACAAGAGTGCTCTACAAAGCATATTCCGGCAAAATAAACATAAAGGAAAGTGAATATTAACCAAAAGGATCACGAACACTGATTTCATCCATCAAAATAGAAATCTATTGTTATCAAGAGGTTTATTCAGAATATGAGCGAATTGCAAATTAGTGCTAACAAATCTTTTTCATTAATTCATGATGTGCTGTGGTCACCATAATTAAAAAGAAAAAAAAAAAGAATCATATGAAAGAGTCTCTCTTCTTGAAGCTTGACCTAGTTCAGTGCTCCTCGGAATGGAAGCCATCCCTGTTAAATCGTAAAAGTCATTGTTTAGGCTTAAATCTTTGATTAGAAATCCAAAGTTTTGGCAGTTGAATACTTGGCCAATTGTAAGACAGTGTGACTCTCAAACTGTGCTCGCATTCAATTGAAAAACAATTAGTAAAGAAAGGCTTACCGATTGCTTGACAATGTTGCAATTGCACTTATTTTCAAATCCTTACTTCAAAGATGACACATCCGTATATCTCAATAGGGGCCATTGACTTAACCAAGAAATTTTAATCTTTTTTTCCCATTGAATACTCGATGCATTCAACCTTGACTGATTGGAGTTTGAAAGATTGAAATAGTGACAACAATTAAGTCACTGTGTAAAAGATAGTTAGTTACTAACTATATTAACAAGAACAACATGAAGATCAGGTTGTGCGCACGTAGATGCAATATGAGATCGTTATATGCATTATATATACTTTTTCAGTATGTTTATCTTGAAGATGTAAAATTAGTTGGATCATTACAAGATAATATGAGGGACTTTTGTTGAAGTATATATAAAATAAACTATAGTTGCAATAACCACATCACTTGAATGGCTTAGGCTCGATGGACGTAAAGCTATCTATAGGTGGGGAGGACGTCGACATGAACAAGTCGATCAAGGAGGAGATCCAGAAGGATGAAGGAGGAGCTTCCACGGAATTGTTGGAGAACAAAATGGATTCTTTGGAAGAAGGAATTTGGAAGAGTAGACGTGAGAGAATGAATAATGCATTGGCAGCTGCGCAAGCCGCAGAGGGACAAGATCCAGCAAAAGCGTATGCAGATGCTCGAAAACTGGCTGATGTCATCGAAGGCGCTGACGTCGAAGAGTTCATTTCCGAGATCGAAAGGCTAGCCAATCAAACCGATCTGTCTGCTATTTTCAATTTCTCGGGGCTATGGAGTGGTTCACTGCTCCACGTTGCAGCAGCCGCCAACAAGGACGACATCCTAAGGCTTCTGCTCGATCATGTCAGTGACCACCTCATAGCAGCCCAAAATGAATGGGAAGATACCCCACTCCACATGGCCGCTAAGGCAGGGGGATCTAGAGCCGCCGCGATGTTGATTTGCCGGGCAAGAGACTTGCCCAATGTTGAGGGCAATAATTGGATCCTGAGGATGAAGAACAAACATGGAAACACCGCCTTGCACGAGGCCGTGTTCAACGGTCACCTCAACATGGTGCGCCTCTTGTTGAGAGAAGATTTGGAGCCTGTATACTGGAAGAACGTGGCTGAGAAATCTCCCCTTTACCTGGCCCTCGACACCAACAACTCTGCTATACATGAGGTTTTATTTTCACTCTCGCTCGAACCATCGAAGATAGAAGGCATGCCGCCTGTTCATGGTGCTGTTGTACGTCGGGACTATGGTACGTACCTAAATCTGCCTGTGAGAATTATCTATGTATGTGAAAAATGATATCGTCTCAAATCTGTGCAGCGACTTTCTCCACATACCAAACCTATTATGGGTTTTTATACAAAATTCCAAACCCCGTTTGGTTGGATATATCCAACCAGTGATATGATTCATTTAAAAAGTAAACTATCTCACATTTGAACATACTTAAATTGACAAACAGAACCAATTGGCTAAAACTCATTTGTTGTTGATCTTTGATTAGAAAAAGTACAAAGTACAAATATTTAAGATCGGCAATCATAAAAATCTAGAAACTAACGATGACAGATGGAAAAAGATATACTTGCAAAGATTATTGTTAATGATTAGATTGCAATTGATCTTGTTAGAGGGTTCACTAAATTAAATTTCTAGTTTTGTAACAAAGTAAATTTAGTTTGATTTATCACGTTCTAGTTCATATTTGCTAGTCGGATTAATTTCAAAACCATCTCAAATCCTGGTAGAGTTTTGGATGTTGGATTTCAAATCCTAAATTTTTCCCATTCCCCCAACGGAATTGGGCATATGGCGGGGTTGTGCCGACTGTCCATTGCACCCTGACTTTTTATTTATCTTTAAAATAATCATGAGGCGTTGGATCAAGTATAATCATAATATACATAATTTTTCCACTTAGTCCATAAAAAATGTAATTGAGGAATTTTCCAACATCAATTGATGTAATTTGTCAATTTGGATATAGCACGATATAAGAGAGGCTAAACAAGTTAAATTGGCTATTGAAAGAACGCTAGTTGATTCTTTATTCATTTATAGTCATCTAAATGACAAAATAAATAAAATAATTTCTATTAATTATTGGGATAATGATATGGATGATCCCTAAAATTTTCTTCAATATTGAATGTGATGGCTAAATATATTTTTTATTCAATTTAGCCATTGAACTTTCAAAAATTCATTTGATGTAATCCTCCCGTTAAAAAATTCTAATATCATTAGCTGGCATGACCATAAGTTCTATTAACTTGTTGTTATTAGATTTGCTATGTTGGCCTCCATGTGGTGTGTATGTTGGCGTCCATCTGGTGTACGTGTTATCCAATTTTTTTTTTTTGGGGGGTACTATTACTTGTTTATATATTTGCTTTTATTTTGAATATAATAAATGTGAATGTTACATATTGATGTAGAATGTAGGGAACTCGATAACAGTTAGAAAATTCTTAATTATCATTATCATATGACATCGGGAAATTTATGTGTACTTAACAAATATTAGAGTATACTTTATAGGAAGCATTAAAGAAAACATTAGAATTTTAATGATTGCTCATTCAACTCATTAGAACTAATCTAATTAAGACTAATGATTTTATTTATTCAACAAAAAGCCATGTGTTGACACCCAAGTTTTTGCTAAACATTTAATGATAAATTACATAGAAAATTAGGGATTAAACTTTAGCCTCTAAATAAAAATGGTATAATTAAATTACGCAGCAATAGACATTAAGAGCATTTGCATTAATAATAATAAAATTTATCAATATTATTCTCTTTATTATTATTATTAAAATTTTCTTTAAAAAAAAAAAAAAAAAAAAAAAGAAAGACGGGAAAAAAGCGGAAGGGGGCGGGGTCGACCCGGCCCGATATTTCTTTTCCTGACTGAGCCTGGCCCAGCCTCTCTCTTTTCCTGTCCCCTCTGGCCCGGCCCGTGCTCTCGTCTTCTTCCACGCACCCAGCAGCGCAGCAGCGAAGGACGGAAGCAGAGCAGGGCAGGAAGTGGCAGACTGATTAGTGGCAGCTTCGGGCTAGAAATAGAAAGAAAAGGAGCTGGCGCTGTTGACTGATCCGGGGCCATTTTGGAGGGATGCCAAAGAGAGAGGACCGGCGGGAGTCTTAAAAAAAGGGACTAAAAGTGAGAGAGATGGAGAGAGGGATCGTAGAAGGAGAAAAAGACGGGGAGAGAGAATTGAGGGGGCCAAGGGAGAAACCGAGAGGGAGAGTGTGATCGGGAGAGGGAGAGAGCGAGAAACAAAGAGCAGAGAGCGAGGCCGATAGTGAGAGGCTTCCTCCAGTAGCCACCGTGCTTGGACCTTGGTCGACAGCCCTCGCCGACGCGTCCTTTTCCCCACGGCAGGTCTTGGTGCGATATATAATATAATATAACATATATATTTTCATTTTTTTTTTCGGGTCGTGTGGATTTCCCGGGGATCCCGGCTCGGAGGCGCACGAGGCGAGCGGGCGCAGTCTGATCTATCGAGCTCGCCCCACTCACCGCCACCGACCGGGTAGGGAGCACCACCGACCGCCCCCTGTTTTGTCCTTTCTTGTGCCTTGCTTTGCCCTGTTTCGCGCTCGCCGGACGGGGGTTGCCGTTGTCCGGTTCGCACGAATTCCGGTCCCGTCCGTATGTGTGCTGCGCTTTTTGGGTCGTTGCTTGTTGATTGCCGTGAGTCCCGACGTGAATCTGAGCCTGGGTCGGTTCGTTTCTTTTCTTTTTTAGCCATAATGTACTCCAAATGCTCGATGAAATGCCTGAGTTAGATTCGTTTTGTGTGTTCCTTGTTCGTCGTCAAATCGATGTTCCCGCGTAACGCTCGCCTTCCCCACTTTGTTGTGATTTCTGTGTTTGTCGTTTGTTCGGGGCCGCCCGCAATTTTGTTTCACCTCGGCCCTCCCCCTATTCTCCTTTGTTTGGTGCCTGGCTGGCGGTGTAGAGATCGGCGGGCGGAGTGGAGTTCGGCCGGCGAGTGGCAGCCTAGATGCGTGTCGAGAGGTGTGTCGAGGCCGGGCGTGGGGTCGAGTTTGGCCGATTGTGGTTGAGTCGAGTCTTGGCCAAGCCGTGGGCCTGAGGAGGCCGAGCCTAGTCTTGGCCGGCAGAGATGGCTGGCCAGGCGGAGGCTGAGGCAGCGCTGGGGTGCGCGTGCGGCCAGGCCAAGACAAGTGGTGCCGCTCGTTTCGGCCGTCTCCATCGGGGGGCTGCAAGAGGTGAGGGCGCCGAGTCGGGTTGGCTTTGTGGTCGGATCCGGGTCGGGCGAAGAGAGCTGGTCTGGTTCCATTTGCTTCTCCGGGCTGGGCTGGCCGAAATTTGGGTCTAGGCTTGGTGGTTTGGGTTAGATTTTTTTGGGCCAGGCTTTTTTGTTTTTGAGGGTTGCCGGACTGGGCTCATTTGATGAGCCCAGTCTTGTAGTGCACTGATCGGTTCCGACCCGGGTCGGCTGAGGGAGATCCAACCTAGGTAGTTTATTGTATTATATTATTTTTAATGTTAAAAAAAATTTAAGAAAAAAGTTAAAATTTTTTGGAAATTAAAAAATGCGAGAATTTTGTTAGGAATTGTCATGTCTTGCCTTTTTAATGTAATTAGGCCTTAAGTTTGCAAATGTTTAGTTGAACGTACTAAATTTTACTTTAATTAGGATCTTTGTTGTTTTATTAACACACTGCTTTTGAACAAATCATTTGTTAATTACCTTTTCTAGAATAGGTTGGAGTTAATTTAGACTTTAATGAAAATGAGACCTACAAGAAACATTTGCATCCTCACTTAGTAGACAATTGCCTTTAGGATCATGATCAAAATCAAGGCTGCTTGAACATGTTAGTTGATGATCGAACAAGGTTAAGTATCAAAATGGCGTTAATTGGATAATTAGTGTAGCCAAGTCCCTAATCTTAAATTTTTTGATTGCATAGGAAGTGAGGTATTTTCTCATATCTCACATGGTTTCTAACCGATTTCAATAAGTTATTAGTGAGTCACTTAAAATTTTCATAAGGCCAATTTAGACTAAGATTGAATATTCTAATGTCATGCAAGATAAGAACTTGAGAGTACAGGTCCATCTTTTAGGTAATACTCCTAAATCTATGCATTTTCCCCTCTTGAACGGAAAAGGTAGGTCACCACATCGTGGTATTGAATGTTGTGTTTATGTCATCACAAATCGACACTTTGGTTGTTATAACTTGGATTTATATGATTATGCACACAGCACATTCAAGACAAAACAAATTATGTAGTGGCACATGCCCATGGATTGTTATGTGCGCAACGCAAGGATAATTTAAGAAATACAGAAGTGAGAGAAATGCCACCTTTCATGATACAAAATAGTCTCAAAGGTTGTGTATATTGTGTGTATAGATGAATGAGTAACGCTACATGTACTAAGGTCTCCTTCAGAAAGCCTTACTAAATGATACGACATTTGTCATGTCATTAATTATGCGTGGATTAAGTCAAAATGGCGCAATTAAAGTTAAAACGGAGAAAAAGCCATGAATTGAGAAAGATCAAGTTTTTCATGTTCAATGAAAATTATAACTAGTTTCAGCATTGCAATCTATTCCAACATGGGCGACCTTCAACCCATCTAGTGTTCACGTGGATGTGGCCCTAATTTGGAGCTCCTGATCTCAGAATTAGTCGCCAAGATACTCCGATGGAATAAGAAGCTGTTTGCAATGACTGACTCTAGAGGGCACAATGTATTCCATATAGCTGCTTACTTCGGGCAGTCCCAAGTATTCGATATCTTACGACCAGAAATTGAATATTTGGCACCAGAAATTGAATACTTGGCCCGAGAACGGGACATTATTGGGGATCTTCCCATTCATATAGCGGCCAAGAAGGGAGATGTTGAACAAATCAAAAAGCTACATCCGGTATCACAGTTGCCCGACGGACGAGGAAGAACCGTTCTTCATGTTGCAGCAAAATATGGGAGAGTTTCAGCAGTGAGATATATACTCAGACATCCAGAACTGGGGAAGCACATAAATGCAGTAGATCATGATGGAAATACACCTCTGCACTTGGCTGCGATGCATTCACAACCCAGAGCTTTGACTTATCTTTTGCTAGATAATAGAATTCAAGTCACCGTTACCAACAACAAATGCCTAACCGCTCTCGACATTGCTCGAGAATGCTTCACAAGGAAGCACGCGTTTCGGAATGTAGGTAACATGAACAGTCACTACTTTATCTATCAACTTACTACAGATTTCATATACTAATTAATATTCTAGAATAACTGAGACTCCTCTCGAATTAATGTTCTACGAGTCTCTTATTTAGTGACATATCTTTAACAATGTGGAGATAACAATTTATATATCTCGATTAATAGAGCTTATGAATACGGTCATGTATAAAGGGCAGGGGCTGTCAAGGTTGCATTCCGTTTTTCATGAAAAGCCAGGGGTCAGTGTGGCAGATTCGACTGCTATAAATGTAGCACAATCTCATAACATTATCATTGTGTCGACCTATGAAACGATTGTCCACGTACATTTCATTCATGCCTCTTTTCTCATCTAAAATGAACTTGGTGCTTTTGTGTTAATTCTTCAAGAAGAGCAGACACTGCATCTTTAGAAGTAAGAGGGTTCAAGAGTTTCATTCCCGTTATCAATGTGGATTGAGTTTGTTCTTTTTTCCATTTTATATGCTTTTGATCTCAGGAATCGGTATACCGGCTGTTGCAAGGCCATCCCATTCAGAAAGGTCGAACTCTTGGCAGAGACTCACTCATACATAGGCCGAAAGCTCTTGATAAAAGGTTTGTCTGCTCGGGCAGAAACATAACGAGCAGGGACATCGTCAGTGATCTCATCAATTCCCGTATGGTGGTGGCAACACTTGTGGCCACTGTGACTTTCGCGGCTGGTTTCGCTGTTCCTGGAGGATTTAATGGCTCGGACACAGCCTCCAAAGATGACCGGGGCATGGCTACCATGCTGGACAATCGTCAGTTCCAGGTTTTCGTGATTTTCAACACCTTTGCGATGTTCAGCTCAATTTTCGCACTTTCCATCCTCATCTGGGGGCGGCTAGATGAAGTGGACAGTGCGGTATCCGCATTTAGCCGCACAACGCTACCGCTACAATTGACAATCGTGACGATGTCCGTCGCTTTCTATACTGGTGTCGCCTTGACCGTTAGCAAACTCCCGTGGCTTGTGACCATCATAACATTAATAGGATTCCTTTTCTTGTTTTCCTCACTTTCTAAAAAGTTAACTTCCAGTACCAATCTTATATTGTTGACTATTCCTACTTGTCGTCGGACGGTCTTGCTTGCTTTCGCTTACATTCTTTTGCGGTATGTTGACACGTCCATTAATGATGATGCGGAAGAGGACGGCACGACGAGCGAGACCTCCGCTAGTCGGCCGACGGATGGTGCTGGTCAGTCGAAGACCGATGACTCGGCGACAGCAAAATGTGGGGACACGCCACATCCTCCAAGTCACTGATTCAATTGATCATTCCATATTATCTATGATCTGTATTAAATACTATATATTTTCCTTGGTGCATATGGATCATTCTACGGTTGCTTTCCTGTTATGTCAGATCAAAGGTGATTATTCGATTATACGAATTAAAAACCGTTTTCCTTTGATAACTTAACTTCTTAGAATATTTTGTTATAATGCCACCGAACTTCATACGTCATTAGAGCAACTGTTTTGGTTTCAAACTTTCTCATGTCGTATTTGCCTCATCTGTCATATGTTCTCGTATTTTAATATTAGAGCAAAGTCGAATTTACGATCACGTCAGATCACGTCAGTGCTGGTCATGTCACGTAAAACGGCTAATGCTGACTAAGTATCACATATTAGACTTTTATAGACAATAGGATTAAATCAAAACATATGCAAACGGTTTATGATTGAATTGAATTGGCACAAATATAATAGATTTGAGACTTTTTTTAATAATTCTCTCCAAAATTAATCATCTATCAATTTCTTGACGCTCGACTCCTCACTGAAATTATTGATGAAGCATTGAGCAGAAGCAAACCCAAACGAAGTGTTTAGCTCATTAAATCCAAGTCGCAAAATAGGCTGGAACCCATTTTGCCGGCCCTACTAAATCTAAACATATTAATAAATAACAGATTTATACAGCATACTTGTTCACAAAGATGTGGTGTTGCTTATGAGGCTCCTGGCAGTGGACCAGCCTCACTATCATACTTAAAGCATGGCGCTAGATTTGGAAGCTTGATGCCCTCCGTGACCACGGATGTTGACGAGCCTCTTAATCTAAAGGCACATTTCCAAATCTAGACCAGCGGCATTGCAGTCCGAGGTAGAGCTCAATGCCGCATCGACTTCCGCTGCGCAACGAGCTTGACAGCGACGTCGTGCTCAAACAAAGACAACAAAAGGGTTTAACAAAGAGAGAGGGAGGGATATAGGGAGACCGGAGGCCGTGGGGACAAAGGTTGAGGGAGGGAACTCATCGGCGTTGTCGCCGGACACGATGGCGCCAGACAGTGGAAGCTAAGATAGAGGACTCAGCTCCTTGGGCGATGGAGATGAGCGAGCTGGATTATGGGGAGAGGGTTAGCTCACCGGAGAACGCCACGTGTCAATGTTTCATTGGTCATCCAGACACTCTAAGTTACAGATTAATCCAAGCAGCATAGTTTCAAAGAAAATGCATCATCATTATCCTAGTGGTTGGGGTTTGATGTGTGGTTCTAAGGCGCCAGGATGTGGGGAATCCATAAGCTATGGTGGTACTTGTGCTCTCTTTCTTTCGTTTCGTTTCTTATTTTTTATTTTAATGAAAGTATTCCAGCTCCTTCTTTGTCAAATAAATATAAGGGAAATGACAATAGGAGGGAAAAAATTGGCTAAAAAATCTTAAACCAATTGAACATTTTTCAATTCGGTCATAATTTTTTTAATTTTTTCAATTGAATTCTAAATCTTTTCACACTTTACCAATTAAGTCAATCTGGTCAAGTTTGGCCTAAAATTGCTAATATAGACATTCTTTATCATATATAATATGGCCGACGCAGATAATTTTTAATAATATTTTAATTTTTTTTCAAATTTTTTATTTTCATTTTTTCCTATTTTTTTTCTTCCGCTTCTTCTCTTCTTGTTTTTTCCCACTTTTCACTTCTTTTCTTTTTCTTCTTTATTTTTTCCATTTTTCCTCTACCGAGCATCGCTAGGCCTCATCGATAGCCAACCTCAAGCCCTCGCCCTCACCCTTTCATCCCAGCCTAGGCCTAGGATGAAAAGTGATACTACTTAGTAGATCTCCCAATTAATAATGTTACAACTATAAAGTTGGTGATACAAGTACAACAAATATAAGATTGATCATCTATCAATGTCTTGATGCTTAGTTCCACATTAAATTATATGGAGGAAAAATTGAGCCGAGGGGACCTAAAACGAGTCGGGCTTGAACTTTTAGTCCATTTCACAAGAAAAAACCTCAACCCCTTTCACAATGTTCCATGATGGACAAGAACCACATATTAGTATTTAGGAGCACATATGGTTTTGATAACCTATATTTTCCACACATAGAAAAAAAGTCTATAATCTTTCGTAAGAGCACATGCTTGATTCACGTGATGAATGAATGTATGAATGATTAGCGCTATGGTTGTCAAGTTGCGGCATGCCTCATGAAATTAAAACCAATTTCCATTCGAGAAAATACAAATCCCCAGTGGTAAGAGCTAAAAAAAATAGAAAAAGAAAAAGGAGAGACAAGGGTGAGTTGCACCTTCTCCCATAACAAGACAGAAATTGTCTGGAAAAAGTCAAAGCTGAGATTATGGTTAATATAAGATGCTAGCCTTAATTGGTGCCCGGTTTTCAGCGAACATCACATGCTTCACCTTTAATAAAATTATTTTCAGAGGCCATGTTTTCTCTGCCTTAATTTGTTTATATCTTTTAATAAATAGTGACCCGTTAGTCAATGTGGCCTGGATGGTTTATGATGTGCATGTTCGGGGCAAATTGTTTGGGCCTTCGGCCGTACAGCACAGTGAGATTTGGGCCCACCAATCGTGGGCTGTCGATATATAAATATATATTTTATATATCAAAGTGACATTTTTATGTACCTGCTCTCTCTCTCCCTCTCTCCTGCTCTTTCTTGGGCCAAAAAGTACGTGAGTTGAGCTTTCCCCATCTCACAGTTTGATGATAAAGAGACACCCCATCTTTGTTTACTTCACTCCACTCGGTGTCCCCGGCACAAGTAAACCCATTTTAAGTCCTTTAACTATCAGACTTTCCACTCCAGAGCATCAGCATCAGCAGCATCACACTCCAGTCCCAACGCCACATTTTGCTTTTCAAATCCTGCCCTCCTTTTTCCTTCAGCTTTCGATCTTTGATCTCTTGACTCATTGCTTCTGTTCTTCGATGCTCTTCGTGTGTTACCATGGTTCATCTGAAATCTGCAGTTTGACAGTGCTGCTTCCACAGCTTTTCTTTGAGTTCTGTTGTTTGGACGTTGTGGGTAACTTTTGAATGAGCTGATCTAGATCTGCTTCTTTGCTAGTTGATGTGCATTTTGGGGGGATGCGGGAGAGGGTGTTGATTTGGGTCTCTGCTGGTTCTTGCTGGGAAGCTCCTGATTTGAGCAGGAACAGGGAAAAAGACAAAATTAATAGGAAGAAAGGAAGATATTCGGAATTCCGGAGCACCCATTGTTAGACGCAAATTACGTAACCCCAAGATCTCCATAACAAGAACAAGAACAAGCATAATTGAGTAGAAAGATTAACACACCTGTTTTGGAATCCATCAAATATAAAGCGGAAGCGAAAAGGGATTACCCACTCATCAAGGGGATCTACTGTTCTTGAAGCGGAAGCGGAAACACAATGTTCCCACGCGCAAGTCCTTCTCCTCTATTGCCCTCCGTATCACCGGCTCAATGAGGCGACCCCCTCACGTGTAGCGTTAGGAAAACGCCCTTAGGTGAGGATACATGTGAGAATTAGGGTTAGAGGAGAGACTTGAAGCACTATTTATAGAGTTTCCAGTGAGTCCCTCTCATTACGGGCCAGGCTCAACTCGGCCCACACTAGCCAGCCCATATTAGACTAATTAAGAAACCTTCTATCTCACCTTAGACCAAACCCCGTAAAACGGTAAATGTTAAACGGTAAATTACAATATCAATTAATGTAGTCCACAATTAGAAAAACTCTTACATTCTCCCACTTGGACTATATTAATTGAAATCGTACCTTATGTGCGCACATTGGTCTAGAGATAATTCTTAATAGTCAATCCTATCCCATAAAGTCTTAAACACCGAATCATGGCGGTAACTGCATGTATACACACAGAGCCTTCCATAGTCACGAGTACTCTCGACTTTATTAATATGGATTCAATATGGTAGTGTGTCAAATGGATAACATCTCTCATAGAGAGATCTCATTTGTCACGGGCCACCATTCTCTTACCTTAGGTGTCACAAAAAACTTGTGCCACTAGAGAATGCTTTATGGTTCCAATGAACCCACATATGTCTTGTCCTTATGGTTAACCTTTCTTTATGTATCACAAGACATATGCACAAGGCTAATAACCGGATGCCCGGATGCCCTTAGCCTTCACTCAAGGTTTATACAATCCCTTGAGACTTTATCAATATGTATTCAACATAACAACACATTCAAAATATTTTATTGAATGCAAAAGTTGATACATATCAAACCGTTACTAAGTGTAACAAACCACAGATGTGAACTTTATCAGAGTGAAGCCAAAATAGCTCCCACTAAACAACAGTATCCGAAGATACTCCTAGGCCCATGTTAACGATATGTTACTAAAATACACATGGGCGTAGGCCTTTAGTTAGTGGATCTCGCAACCACATCATCTCGTGAAAATATGTTATATTATAAGTCACCTTTCTGTACCGTTTCTTTATAGTCAAAAAATATTTGACCACCATATATTTAGACCCCTTGAGACCTCTGTAGTAAATAAATAATACTACAAATATGTTATCTCAATACAACCATATGGGTCTATCCATAAAGTTAAAACGATCAACTCCTTCATGAGGTTCTGGAGCCTAAAAGCCCAAGTAACAACCTAAAAGAATGTTACTAACACTGCTTACAAAGTATAAGATAACAAAGAACTTTATTTACTGCACTTCCTACTAACATAAATCTGTATTCCGTTATTGATTGCATGTCATCAAAACAGCCAACAAAGTTTACATCTAAATACTCTACTAACTGCAAGAATTGAACATAGCTATAAATTAGCATATAATCTTTTGTCTTCTTTAAGTACCTTAAAACCTTCTTGACAGAACCCGGTGATCATGTCCCGAATTTGACCGATATCCGCCTAGAAGTCCCGTCACAAAGACAACATTTAGTCTAGTGCAAATTCGAGCATACATTATACTTTTAAGTGCATCGACACAAGGTACACCATTTAATTAGATTTTTCAATATCTAAATAAGGACAATGTGATAGATTTAGTCCATCACCCTTAACAACAGAGCAATTCCTGGCTTGCAATAATGTATATTGAATATTTCCAATATACAATCAGCAAATGTCCTCCGAGAAAATCTAATATAATATGGCAAAAATAATCCTTACAGACCTCAGTACAAAGGATAAAAGATGTCTCAAGGTCACAACTTGTAAGCAAAACATCATGTACATAAAGTATGAGAAAAATTAAATTTTCTCCCACTGACCTTGCAGTATATTGAATTACTTTGTTCCCAATTGAACAAAAATAACAACACTATGAAACTTTAATAATATTGTCTGGAAACTTGCTTAAGACTATTAATAAGACTTTTCAGTCTACACACAAGTTTATTTAAATCTGCTGCAAAATCATCCAGTTGTACAATATAGATTTTGTATCTATTTGGCGTAACTTTATATCAAAATAAATTATTAATGCCACGTTCACTCTGAAAGAATATTTAAAGAAATAATTGTTAATATTTAAAGAAATAATTATTTCTTTACCATAAACAATCCACCCCTCTTTCAGAGTGAAAACTTTAGTTACCAATTTGGCTTTAAATTCCACAATCTTTCTTTGAAATTCTTTTAGTTTGTACACCAATTTGCAACTAATAAACTTGTGATCTTTAAACAAGTCAAGAGTTTCCAAACATGTTTCATAGATTGTATATCGCCTTTTTATGGCATCTAATCACACACTTGATTGAGGATGAGAAACAACATTTATTTATGTCGCTAAATCAACCGTGTAGTGGATATTATAGTCATGTCCTTACAAATAGACTATATATTCTAATGGAATAACTGATCGTCTTCCCCTAACAAATCTCCTTAATAAAGCTGCAACCACTTTATTCTGCACTTAAGAGGTTTAAGAAATTTCATTATAAACTATATCAAGAATAGTACCTTAAACCTCAACAAGTTTAGTCTCAAGTACAGGAGATTCCATAATTATTTGTATAGGTAAAGACAAAAACATAGTAAGATCCCTCATACTATTATCTTTAATAGTCTCGAGAGCATCCTCCTTTACAATTACGTCAATCTTTAGAAACTTTAGAGTATGTGATTCCATAATTGTTGTAGCTTCTTTAGGGTCATAAAATTAATACCCCTTCGAACAATTAGAGTAAGATACAAAATAATTCCAAGTGAATCTTTTGTCGGGATTTTCAGGCATAGTAATTAAGTTACCACCCCAGAATCTACCAAGTATTTGACAAATGACCCTTTAAGCTATTTCGCATTGTCATACTTGCCAAAATACTCATGGCCACTGTTAAACCTAACAACCTTTTAATCATGTATGTCATTAGGACTTAAACACAATCTTTACAGATATGTCCTAATTTCAATATCAGATAAGACATAATTTCAAGCAACTAAGGCTTCCATCATCTTATAGCAGTGCAGTCCGCAGGCAAACCTCTTTTCAAGTGTTCTAGGATGGAATGCTTTATTGACAGTAAGCAAATTCAATTGCTCTTTTCTCAAGCAACAAATTATATGTCCATAACTTAAAATTTGAAGCAGTAAAAAAAAAAAACCTCAATGATGACGGAATTACCATTTACAGAAAAGGTGACTGAAAAACAAGTAATGTATATAATTAGCATCATGTGAGTACCGTGTAACTTGACGTACAAGTACACATCCGAGAGAGTTACACGCATAATCATATAATCACCTTTGGGCAGAATATATGGCATGCAATTGTACACTCCCCACATGATAAGGGTTATGAGAATATATTCCAATCTTCGTGAATTCATCACCTTTGGGCATATGAACCATTAGGATCGTCACTCCTCCACCACACTATCATGTATCCCTCCATGAACTAATACACAATCACCTCCTTTGGGAGTATAACTATGCATTAGACCAGGAGACATCCCAATTAAATATACGAGACCGAAATTTCTCAAACCCAATCAAGTGTGCCACTTTGGCGGTCACAACTCAATTGAATCATTGAAATTCTCTCATACCAGGGATATAAACTTTACTCATCACATACACTATATACATGTGATTTTAACTTTAGTGATAGGGGCATGTTATCACTAAAATCACATATCATGCTAATTACATTGTTTTATCCATTAATAAAAATTAATCATACATATATATAAATATATATACGAATAACTGAAAGACAGATTCCAATGAGATCATTGATCACAAGTAACACAAGAAACTTCCCATAACGAGAGAATAAAACATCTCTTATGCACCCCAATTACATATTACCAGAACAACATAAAAGAATGCTAATCTAAAATATCTCTCACAAATTAACATCAATAGTAATACAGGGGTACACCATATCGACAAGCTTAACAGCCGATCAACTATTGCTCATGAGTTTCATAAGGCAAAACATGACTCCAAGGCCAACAACCGATTTATTAATCAATTTAAGTAACAAATATCATTACTTCAATCAAAGGTGGCCTATAAATTGAGTCAAACCACAGAACTAAATATCTAAACTATAATAGTAGATACTATTGCTCTGCATAAATATTGCCATACTCCTTAACCATAAAAAATATTAACTTGATAGACATTAACAAGTGACCAGATGAATTCATGTACAATATGCGTCTTAATCGACATGCATTACCCACATACAAAGAGAGATATGTTAATTAGTACAATCGGTTTGGTCACAAGTTCTTAAGACGTCCATCATTCAAAGATTATCAGCATGTCAAGGAGTATGCTTGAGCAACAAAAATTTCATAACCTTTACTTGTTTCTCATCGTTCAATACATAGCTCAATTACTATTCCATAATGATTGTATCTCATTAAGCCGCTTCAGTTCACAATAAAGTTTGATTTTAACTGATGAATCACACCAATATAATATTTATGTGATAACATACCTGTAACCCAACACTTATATTTCCAATTTCACAGAAAATATAAGAAAAATACGCAAAAATACACTAAAAATACACGTATTTAGGGTTCCGTATGTATTTTCACATCCATAAAATTATCAAATATGTAAAATAAATACATCACGACGTAGAGGACGGCCATACGAATCCAACGCCGCCAGCCACGCGCCGATCCGACTCTCCACGCGCCCTCACACGCCGCCTAAGTGCGCGGCGCGTCGAGCTCACGCGCGGCGCGCGTTCAACGCCCAGGCGGCGCGTGGCCGCGCGTGGGGGCGCGTGCGGCCTCCCCCGGCGACGCGCCGCCGACCATCTTGCTCGTCTCGTCTCCCCCAATCCAAATTTGTGATTTAATTTAATTTTCATTGAACAAAAAGTCTCGAAAATCACAAATTAGGGCAAGATCAATACCAATTAAGGCTAATCCATACAAATTAGGGTAGATCTTTATGTGTTCAAGTTCTAGGGTTATGGTTGCTCTGATACCACATGTTAGACGCAAATTACGTAACCCCAAGATCTCCATAACAAGAACAAGAACAAGCATAATTGAGTAGAAAGATTAACGCACCTGTTTTGGAATCCATCAAATATAAAGCGGAAGCAGAAAAGGGATTACCCACTCATCAAGGGGATCTACTGTTCTTGAAGCGGAAGCGGAAACACAATGTTCCACGCGCAAGTCCTTCTCCTCTATTGCCCTCCGTATCACTGGCTCAATGAGGCGACCCCCCTCATGTGTAGCGTTAGGAAAACGCCCCTTAGGTGAGGATACATGTGAGAATTAGGGTTAGAGGAGAGACTTGAGCACTATTTATAGAGTTTCCAGACAGTCCCTCATTACGGGCCGGGCTCAACTCGGCCCACACTAGCCAGCCCATATTAGACTAATTAAGAAACCTTCTATCTCACCTTAGACCAAACCCCGTAAAACGGTAAACGTTAAACGGTAAATTACAATATCAATTAATGTAGTCCACAATTAGAAAAACTCTTACACCCATAAGTAGGTGTTAGATCTGGGTTTTGGCCATGGTTTTCTCGTCTCCTGGGATTGATCTGTTTTGAGGATCCTCCAGCATTATGACTTTGCTGCTTACTAAACAACATTATAACTTTGCTGTTTTGTGGATCCTTCGAATATTCAAATTGCCTGCTCGCAATCACATGCTATTTTTTGCAAGTGCGTTTAGCTTGATAAGTGTTCTTTTCGTGCACTTCTAATTCGTGGGATTAGCTAATTGGGCCTGCATTTTGTAACTGCTTTTTCCGCTTTGCCACAGCTTCTTGATTGCCCTGAAAATGCCGGTCATCTGGATTTTGTCGCGACTTAATTTGAATTCTAAGTCCACCCAAAAGAGAAAACCTTGCATGTTCACAGTGAAAATTGTAAGAATCTGTCAACTGAAGACACAGGCTTTATTTCCCGAACGGGTTGGTAATTTTCACGTTGGTAAATTTCATTATTTCGTCTGCACTTTCTAGAATCTAGACATTGTAATAAATTATGGATTTATACAGCGCCCTTGTTCACAAAGATGCGTTGTTGCTTTTGACAAATCGACAGCGGTTGGTTTTAATGAACCCATTGTCAATTGTCAACATTCCCTTTATATATATGAGCATAAGGGCGAACATTGATTTTGGAAGTTATAATCTGCAGAGAGTAACTCGAATTCTCCGAAGAAATGAAGTCACCCACGATGCTCTTGATTACCCCAGCAATTCCGCTGCTCTCTTCTTCAGAAGCGAAAGCTCAAACCACCAACTCTCCCCTTCGAAGCCTGGCTCCCTCGCGAACCCCACGCACCTGCTCACTCTAGCGGGCTCGTACTGCACTATTCGATTCCACACTCTGAGAATTATTATTAGGGGTGTGCAACCGGACCGGGTCAACCCGGTTCCCGGTTTGGCCCACCCGAAAAACAGGGTCGGGAACCGGTTCCGGTTAAAACCGGTCCGGGAACCGGTTCCCAAAGTTCAGACCCTGTTTGAACCGGTCCGGGAACCAGTTCCGAGGGAATACCCACCCGGGAACCGGATCGACCGGACCGGTTTGAGAACCGGTTTTTGAGCCCCAAAACAAAACCCTAGTTGTTTCTAACATTTTATCTTTACTCTCACGCAGCACGCTCGTCGCTCTCAACCTCTCACGGTCTCACCTCCGCCGATCCATCCGAGCAGAAGCAGCATCGCCTTCCTCCAGATCAGCGCCCCCATCTTGGTCTCGGCCATCCTCGCCACCCCGGTGCCGTCGGCCTCGCTGCTCGAGAAGGCTGGGTGCAAGACGTTCGCGGGCCTCCTTGTCTCGACACCGGGGTCGACTCCTCATGGGTGGCCAGCACGGTGCTCAAGTCCACCCCCGTCGCGATCTTCACCGTTGACAGCGTCCTCCTCCCCGCCAAGCTGTTCGGCAAGTCCCCGTCCCCCACGCCAGCGCCGTCGCTGGTAAGCACGATTTTTGCTCTTCGTCGTGAGTTGCCGGCTAATTAGTTCTACTTACCCCCGCGCCGGTGCCGCGATGTTTGCTCTTTTGATTCGTTCGGTATTTTAAGAAGATATTGATCCGTCGACCGTTCTTGTATTGCGAATCTGGTGTTTTTTTCTCGGTGGGGACGAATCTTGAGAATTGATCGGGAGTTGAGCGAACGAGCGAATGAGCATTTGAGGTTATTGTGATGATGCGCATTCGCGATGGATGGTCGAGTGGTCACCGATGAATACGATGAGTTTGAATGGGCCATCTTCGCCGGTATTCTATTCTCGAGGAAATGCCGAGAATTGTAATTCCAAGCAAAGAGCAAAGCATGTGAAAGTGAATGCTGTAAAGTTTGTTTGGTTAGCAGGATTCTCTTTTAAGAGATGTAACCAATTCTGTTGTAACTAAAAAGTTGGTTTATTTGATAGGAGAAAGAGATGACAGATAGAAAACGGACGGAGCTATTTTTTATGCCAGATTACCAATGTTTTCGGCCGACTAATTCTTTTTAAATTGAGTTTATCAGAATTTACACATGTTTGGACATACTACTAAAGACTCAGATTTCGTCGATTCTTGTCTTTGACTATCTCGCGTGCTTTCAATTGGCATGAGTGCCTTGGATTTGAGCATCAGACAAAATGCAGGGTTGCTCTTTTTGTGGGCTGGCTAGGTCACTTCTTGCTTTCCTTAGTTTATAGGTGGCTGCTTTTTTTCTCGGTGGGACGAATCACCGATTGGCGATATGTGACTTCATTTTTCGTTTTTCTATTGGTGGGAATAAGTTTTGGGGAAAATTGAGGGGCGGCTTCTGCACTTGCCCGTGTGATGGTGCCCAATTTACCAATCCGCAATCGCCACCGGTGATTATTTTTGAGAAATGATCTTTCTTGGCTCTTCTATTCCAACCCATCGCTCCCGAAATCCAAAGTGGAAGCTAGACCCCCGCGCTCCAAGTCTATCACCACCACTACCGGTGCTATTCGCCGGAGAGGAAGTGGAGCGGAAGAGAGATTTCTTCTTTTGGTAGGATTTTTTATTTTTTTTTTGGTAAAGCTTCTTTTGGTAGGATTTTTTTTTTTTTTTTTTTTTGGTCGGAAAAAGTAATATATTATACGAAAATATTCATACAACCCGCTAGTACAAATCGGTAAGGATAATGTTCTGGAAATCAACAGGAGGAAAGACAAGCCAGTTAGAAGTAGATCCATTTGCCCGATGGGCTTTGGCGGCCCAGTCAGCCGCGAGGTTGGCTTCGCGAGAGATGTGCTGAACGGAGACATTAGGGCACTGGGAAAGCAGGTCTTGGAGAACGGCAAGAAAGTGTCGCTCCTGCCATGGATGCGGCTGGTTATTTCGGAGGATTTCCACCAAGGAAAGGCAGTCCGATTCAAGCAAAACTCGATGGTGCTGATGCCGCCGCTTGATAAGGTGCTGAAGAGCTCGGATCATGGCAAGGATCTCTGTTTGAAACGCCGATCGAGCCAAGACAGAACAGGTAAACACATCGGTAAGCTGGCCTTTGGAATTTCTGAAAATACATGCGATGGCTCCTTGGGGACTACCTGGAATGAAAGCCCCATCGATGTTGCATTTGATGGAGTCTTGATCAGGTGGTTTCCAGCGATGATCAGTACTAATCGATTTCTGTGAAACCCTAGGTTTTGGGGGTTGAATACTGTTGAAGATCCTGTACTGGGCAAGAGCATTGTCCACAGCTTGGATCGGATTTGGAGTTTGCTGTCTGAAAGTGGCATTATTTCGTTGGCGCCAAATCTCCCATAGAATATTAGCAATCTCTTCAAAGCTGGGGGAAGAAAGACAATGGGTTGCACGGGTCACCAACTAGGCATCCAATCGCCGGATTGAGGTAAGGGAAATGTGGATCCTGATTTTTTCATTCTCCCAAATCATACGTGTCCAGTCACAGTAAAAAAATAGGTGTTCAACGGTCTCGGGAGTATGCGATCACGAGGGTGCGGTAAGGGCTTGGAATGATGTGTCTCGAGTAGAGATTAGCTTTAGTAGCGAGGGCATTTTTACATGCTAACCATAAGAAAACCCGAATTTTTGGAGCAACTTCCAAATGCCATATTTTTTTCCAGAGTTGATGGGGAGGCTGATAAGATGATGAAGCATTGATAGGGGGAGTTGTTGCTGGGCTAATAAGAAATAATAGCAACTTTTAACAGTATATAACCCGAGGGATGTGGCGGTCAAATCAATTGATCGAACAAAGGGAAGGATTTATAGGGGTGTGTAATATTGCTGTGCTAACCTGTTCAGGGAAGAAATGAGATATAATATCCTGTTTCCACGTTGCCGTAGATAAATCAATAAGTTCAGCAACTTTAATGGGTTCTCCTGCAGCAGCATGTCCTCCTAGTTGCCCAATTGACAACCAAAAATCTTTCCGGATATCAATTTGCGAACCATCCTTCACCATCCACCTAGTATTAGGAAGAATAGCATCCCTGCCCTTTAAAAGACTACGCCACGCCCATGATGGTCTATATCCTGTATTAGCATACTGAAAAGAAGACCTTCTAAAATATAAACCCTGAAACAACTGACTCCATATTGCCTTGGGTTGCTGTAATAAACGCCACGCTTGTTTACCTAACATCGCTAGATTAAATGACATAAGATCTCTGAAGCCCATACCCCCGTCTGTTTTCGATTGTTTTATCTGTGACCATTTCAACCAATGTATACCAGAGTCACTGTGATTTTTGCTCCACCAGAATGCTGACATCTTTTGTTCCATTTGTCTACAGAGAGAAAGGGGGAGCATGAATAGAGACATTGCATACTGAGGTAAGGCTTGAACAACTTGCTTTTAATAAAACCTCCTTTCCCCCTTTAGATAAGAAATTTTCCTTCCAACCAGCTAATTTCGCATTCAATTTCGCCAGGATCCAAGAAAACATCTCCCGTTTAGATCGCCCCCAATCTGATGGAATGCCCAAGTACTTACCATATCTTCGCACCACAGGTATTCTCAGTTCCCGTTGTAAGTTATCCTGTAGCTGTAGTGGGCAATTCGGACTGAAAAATATTGCTGATTTATTCCTGTTGAGAGTCTGACCAGTGGCATGGCAATACTGGTTTAATAGGTCAGAGAAGTTTTGACATTCAGATATAGAAGCTTTAAGGAAAAAGACAGCATCATCAGCAAAAAGTAAATGGGAGAGCTGTGGGCAAGCACGATTAAATTGGATCCCCGTAAGTGTCCTAAACCGATAGCCTGGTGAATAACCGTTGATAACGCATTGGCCATTAAGATAAAGATGTAAGGGGATAGGGGGTCACCTTGGCGAAGTCCTCTAGAAGGTTTAAAAGATGGTAACAATTCTCCATTGAACCGAATAGTATAGGAAACAGTTGTGATGCATGCCATGAGGAGTTTTACCCATTTATCCGTGAAACCCAACTGATTTAAATAAGCACCAAGAAAATCCCATTCAACACGATCATAAGCTTTCTGCATGTCTGTCTTGAGGATGAGATTAAATTTTGTTGTAGATTTGGATCGGATCTTAAACGGTGTAAGACCTCTGAACCACCAGGATGTTATCCCGAATGCATCGCCACTAACAAAAGCCGCTTGTTCTCGGATTAATTATGATAGGGAGCCAACACTTCAATCTATTAGCCATGACTTTGGAGATAATCTTGTATGCAAAATTACAGAGACTAATAGGCCTAAATTGATCAATGCTTTCAGGATGATGAACTTTAGGAACCAGGGTTAAAATTGTTCTATTTAAATTCGGAGGCATGTGACTGTGTCAAAGAAGTCTTGCCTTTCGTTTTGATAATTGTTTCTTTGATGATGTTCCGTGGTGCACTCAAATGGACCGGGGAGGCCATCTCGGACCGGGAGCTTTCGATGCTCCCAATTGAAAGGTAGCTTCATATACTTCAGCTTCAGAATCGGACTTATCGGAAAGTATTAATCGAGGAGTAATAATCCGTGGACATTTTACTAGGAAGGGATGAAAGTCCCGATGTCCCACTGATTGATAAAGTCCAGTAAAATAAGCCATAGTTATTTGTTGAAGCCTTTCTGGCTCTCGCTGCCAGTTCTGGTTGTCATCTCTTAACATAGTTATTCTGTTTCGTTGCCGCCTTTGAACAGTGCAAGCATGAAAAAATTTAGAATTCTTGTCTCCCCATGTTAACCAGTTAAGCCTAGAACGCATGGCCCAGAATTGCTCTTCCTGATTCCACATTTGCTGAATTTCCATTCTAATTGAAGCTGCTAATTCCCTGTCTCCCAACTGATAGTGGTTGCGATTTGTAATAGTCTGAAGCTGTTGCTGAAGACACTGAATCTGCTGCCTAGCATTAGTGAAACGAGCTCGACTCCAGCTTGATAACTGGTGTATTTCTGAGAAATCTAGTTCTTTAGCATTCTTAATTCAAAGTCCTCTGTGGTTGGCATAGAAAGTATGTTGGATGAATTTTTAACCATTATTTTTCTGGCCATGCAAAATTTATACCTTTGAAATCTTGTCATGGTTTGGCTGCAGGATGAGATGTTAAAACAGAGATTCATGGTTTATAATGGAGTTAGCTCAATTGATACGTCATTAATAGCTACTAAGTACATGCCTACGTGTAAATGGCTTCAGCATACACTCCAAGCTCATGAAGTGATGATGCTGAGCACTGAGATTGAAGATGGGATCAGTTTAGATGATCGAGAAGTGAAGAACAGAGTTCCTTGTATAGCATTAGGTTGAGTAAAATTTTGGAGTTTTCCTTTGTGTATTTCGTCCTTTACTTCTTCAAGGAAAGTTAGATTGTATGCAAAGAAAAACGGAAAGGGAAAATCAAATCGTAGGTCTTTGAAGTCTTTCTCGATCTTTACTAGTTATGAGCAAACTAAAATCCTTTCTTGAGCCATCTGTTAAACTTGATACAGCTGGTGAAGTTTGCTTACTGCAGTTTACTAGAGGTGTGAAATGTGCACGTTCAGAATTTTTTTTTGCAAAACAGGTTCCAATATAAACAGGGTTAACCCTGTTCCCGGACCGGAAAAACAGGGTGGGTCGGGAACAGGGTCCAATACAAACAGGGTAGGGAACAGGGTCCAAAAAAATAGAACCGATTATAACAGGGTCGGGAACAGGGTCCAGGTCTAGACCCTACCCACCCTGGACCCGATCACCCCTAATTATTATAGTCCCTTGAACAATGTAAAAGTTGTGAAAGCAGCCCATACTTATGTATTTTCAAATTTGCAAAATTAGAAAAATAAACGTAAAAGCGGAAAATCAAAGGTAAGACGTTATCTGAAATGCAAAGTAGACAATTAATTTTTTCCCTGTTTTAAGATATGTATCATCATCAATCAATCTAAAAATGTGACAGGCTGAAAAGACTATAGAATTGTAGGCAATCGATAGAGATTAGAAAAGAATAATGATTATTTGAATGGAAATTAATGGCAAATCTTATATTATACTGTGAGGTGTTTCAATACCTAAGTTGATTAATTTCGACGGATGTAATCGAATTAGTTCGTCCTCATGCATTAAATAAAGGTTCTCTCCAAATAAGTAGCTAAGGCAAAAGTTCCTTTCATTGAGATGAGGTGTATCTTTTAAGCACAAAATTCGAGTTCTCAAATTAAGTCACCATTGATCAACTGACACTTCATGAGTTAATTAATGATAGAATAGATAGAAGTATGAAGCTGAAAGATGAGAGTCATAATAGTAATAGTAGATTACTTTATTGCAATTGAATCAATCTAACCAATTCGACATAGGTTCCAAATTATTCATCGAATCATGCGATGAGAAAACTAATTTTTTCCCATGAATCAAACAATTTCTTAAAAGAAAAAAGTTCGATAATATCTTGATCTTGATTATCCTCAACTTGAAAATAGGTGCAAGTCTTTTTTTTTTCCAAAGTATGTGGTTTTCTGGATGCAAATGATGATACATATGCAGATGGATTATTCCTGTTTGTCTTGAAGTTATTAAAATTCCTGTCCTTATATTCCCAAGATCATCCTGCTCATGCTTGAACATTCGAGGACGGGAGTCATTCCCTATGAAATTCATGTTCATTGTCTTTTGTCCCATTTGTGATTTCCCCTATTCCTATCTTAATTTTAATTATTTTAGCTTGATTTCTTCATTTTACTTCTTATCGAAGAGAAGAAAGAAGGGCTTCAATCGGGTCACGCAGTGACTGCTTGCCGATTGGATGATGCCACGGCTAGCCCCACACCAACCGCACGGGAAGGAGATTGTCCCACACGACAATAACGCATGGTGCAATGAACCAATAAAGAGGGAGAGTTTTGAAATTTAAATTTAAAAGCCGAATAGAGCGCACATATTAAGCAAGCAATGTGATTAGTTATCTAGCTACGTTGGTTGTATGATTGACACATAATATATATTCTCATGATTGGGGCCCACAAAAAAATTGGTCTTTCGATACACGATATCGAGCTTTCGTGGCTGCTTTGATTCATTCCTCTTGTGCTGGATGAAAGAATTAATCCCGCCCGTGTCGATCACGAAAGCTCGAGTGCTCTTACCATTGCTCGGAATCTCTCCATAAGGGAGCCTACATTACGGAAGGAAGGTAACATGAATAGTCACTACTTTATTTATTGACGTGCTGGAAATTTCCATAGACTAATACCTTGATTAAGCACAGATCTCATATTCAAATCATTATGTCCCTCAGTTAATAGCATTGTTGAAGCATTGATCGATTTTCTAGGATGGCCGAGACTCTTATAGGATTAATGTTCTGCAAATGTCTACTATAGTCTTACTAAGATTTAGTTAAAACTTGTGGGCATGAATATGTCCATGGGTGGAAACAAGTTAAATATCTCCGACAAATGCATAGATAAATAGTTATATATCTTGATATTTTCTAAAAAATTCAGGGGTCAATGTAGCAAATTTTGACCACTCTACATATGTCATAATCTCGGTATCATAAAGTCAACCTATGACACGACAAACAATATACATTTAATTCTTGCCTTTTTCTTTCATCTAAAAAGAACTTGTGCTCTAGTGTTAATTCTTTAAAAAGAATGGACATTGAATCTTTAGAAGTAAAAGTTTCCCCTTAAATGAGTACTCCAAAATTCTTTCCCGTTATCGATGTGGTAACAATTTGTTATTTATTTATTTATTTATTTTCCATCTTATATGGTCCCGATCACAAAGATTGACGTTCATGGTGTTGCTATCTTCCACAATTGATAAAACTGCAGCTGTAGGTGGAGACTTACTTAGGCCAGAAGCTCGAGATGAGGCGTTTTCATACACCATAAATGACCTGAAGGATGTGGTTAATACCCATCTGCTGGTGGCGACGCTTGCGTCCACTGTGACTTGCACAGCTGGATTCGCAGTTCCTGGAGAATTTAATGGCTCGGACATGGCCTCGAAAGATGGCCAGGGCAGGGCTACCATGCTGGACAAGAGATTGTTGCAGGCCTTCGCAATTTGCAACACCATCGTGATGTTCTGCTCAATGACCGTGGTCATCAACCTCATCTATGTGGAGGGACACGACTTCAAAGCTGCGTTGGCTGCATTGCGGCACTCAAGGCTACTGTTAACAATTGCACTCCTGGCAATGTCGATCGCTTTCTTAACTGGCGTCATCTTGACCATTGGCAAACTCTCTTGGCTTGCTAACACCATATTTTATCTGGGCTCGTTTCTTTCCTAATTGTCTCGGGTGCTACAGTGATGTTGTACTCTCCCTTCCTCCAAAGTCATCTTCGTCCTATCCTCCGTTTGATATTCTGGCTTAGAATTGGTTTTAAAAGCAATTTATCATCAATTCGCTTACAAAGTCAGGACTCTCTCTCGTTTATGTTAGAGCTTCTTCTCGCGTCATGCTCGAGTCTTTCTCAATGTCTTTGATATACCCAGATGTCCTTCTGCACTTTGCGTTCTGTTTGCAACACCGTCGCCTCCTTCTCATTTCACCATAAATGCTCCCTGTCTTTGTCGATACCTTTGCATGTGAAGTTTCTTTCATCCCCTCCAGATATCGCCATCTTCTTTCTCGTCCTAACCCTTTTCTTCTTACTGCTGGTCTTCTCAATTCCACAAAAATCTGCAAAATTCATGTATGCATGTTGGCGATCTGGAACATGCAACCCCCGAGAGCTTATTTTCTGTAATCTGTTCCTTCCAATTATCCATACTAGTGAATTACTGTAATTTTGGATATGGAGAAAAGTGACAATACCTCGCGCATAGCTTCATTATGTCATCGTCTGGGCCGTCTGTGTTCGGAACAGGAATTGGAGGTTTGGGATGACATACCTACTTATTCTCGCTTACATTTATTTGTGGGGATTTGGGATGCACCAATTGAATGACCCGGAAGACGATGGAAAGGTGAGCGGGACCTCAGCTATTCAGCCTCCAAATGATGTTGGAGATCAAATGACTAACGACTCGACGACAGCAAAATGTGAGGACGCGACACATCCTCCACTAACTAATTTCAGTTGATTATTTGATATTATTTGATATTATTTATGATTGCAATAAATAATCATAAATTCGCCTTGGTGTATTTCGTTCATTCTACAATTGCTTTCTTGTTGCTTATTTTAATGGTGATTGTCAAGGTATCTAAATAAAACCCTGTCTTTCTCAAATAGCTTGAACTTTTTTTACTTGGATGGAGTCCCACCAAATTTCACATTATATCAGAACAAAAACTTATAATTCCAAACCTTCCGAGACCTTATTTGTCTCCTCGGTTATATATTTTTCTACTTTAGTTTTAGAGCAAAGTCTAGCCTACGCTTGAAAATGAGTATCAAAGTATTTTGAGTTAAATAACACCTTCATCTAATAATTGAAGTTCTTAGACTTTCTTTGAAATTTCATGGTGATAAATACGTACTGCAACATGCTATGTCAACTAAATGGATGAGTGGCTCATTTAATCTATTTTCCTACAATGGAATCAAACCAATGGAGCATGTAGCAGCGACTCATTCACATGCCCTGCATGTAAATAAAATGATCCTCATAAACTATTCCCCTAAGTTGAGCTTTTGGCAAAGAAAACCAGAAATCTTTAAGTGAAAATTTCTCTTCACTCCTCACAGAAACTCAGTACTTTAGCCCATTCTTCACACCCGTTTCATTTCCCCACTTCCCTCCTTCCCAAACAAACCACGAGGAACTTCTGCATGGTGGAACTTCAATGACCTTGACGAGTATTTTTGTGCAAACATACGAACCGCAAATCGACTTCTTAATCTGGCTGTGGAGCGATGTGAGTATTTTGCTCACTATCTATCGAAACACTAAATCAAACGGCATGAGCTAGTGAGCAGCAGACGCTGACATCTAATTAGAGGGCGAGATAGAAAGGATTATAATATCTAACTCAGGGAATGGGGAAATTGTGGAAACGTAACAAGATATGTGATTTTTCTCCTCTAACCTCTGCTTTTATTTTAATGTTGCCTGGGATCAACACGTAGAATGGAACTTTAATGTTCTTTTCGTCTGATGTATTCAACAGTAAACGTAGTGAAATATCGGTATATGTCATGTGAAAAAAATGTCTGATTTGCATTCCTTCCTTCGTCCTTAATAATGTCATCGACCTGCAGTGGCATTGGCTGCTCCCCATTGCGAAAAAATGAGGAACACGGCTGGGCTCCGTTCCACGGATGCAAATCAGTTATTCATACTGTGGTTATCCATACGGTGGATTCCACCTGTCTTCTCTATCTTTAGATCACCACACGCTCATTCAATTCCAGTCCTCACTACACTTAATGTAAATACCACCAAACCCTAGCAGAGCACCTAGCCCTCTTTTCTTTTTTCTCTATCTTCCTCCTCCGCATTCACAGACACCTTGAAGCCGACCAAACATGCCTGCGCCAATCGTACGCACCAGCAGAGTTGCCGATACCGTGTCCAGGCCGACCACTGCTGTGCATGCAAGACATGCCATCCAAGATGTGCCACTGTCTATCGTCCCTTTAGTATGATATGTATTTCCATGCGTCCAAGCCGAGCCCAACCACTATGCCTTTGTTTTGCTTTTTTGTTTTCTGAGCTCCCAGTGGTCGCCCATCTTGGTGGCTCGTCCATGGCAGTTGAAATATCGACCTCATCATTGAGCCTCATGGCGATGGACTTGCCACACTGTCATACCTAAAGCATGGCACTAGATTTGGAAGCTCAACGCTCTCCATGACCATGGATGTTGTCGAGCTTATTAATCTAAAGGCACACCTCCAAATCTAGTGGCAATGCAGGTAGAGGTAGAGCTCAACGCCACATAGAGTTCCACCGCATGCAACGAGCTCGACGGCGCTGTGCTCAAGCAAAGACAACAGAGGGTTTCACATGGAGAGAGAGAGAGAGAGACGGGGGGCCCTGTGGGGACAAAGGTGGAGGGAGGGACTCAGGCATGACGGTGAGGCGACGGATGTCAATAGTGTTAGCTAAGACAGAGGTTGAGCACCGTGATGCAGATGAAAGAGCTGGATTCTAAAGAGAGGGTTGAAGAGTGAGATAGAGAGAGTAGAAGGATTAACTTTGTGATTTTACCGGAGTATTCGTCTCCCACCCCTAGGCCATTGGGGCTCCGGCTTGGGTCCACAAAGGCTGGGTTAAGTCCGTACCAGTCCCCTTGCTCACCCTCCTAGCTCTCTTGCCCAAGTCCTTGATGCTCAAGCCTAGGTCTTCAACACTGTGCTTGAGTTCTCAGTGGCTAGGCTCAAGAAACCCCGGCTCCTCCAATCAAGACCCCTAATAACTAGGAATCAAGTTTTCATTTTTAAGCAACGAAAAATAATTTTTAGTTAATCTTTTATATTTTATAAATAGATACTAAAAATATCATCATTTCCTTGAATAATGATTTCTTAGAATATATTTTTCAAAAATACTTTCCAAAAACGTTAAATTTTTTGCTATACAAGCAGAGTTAATATGCATTGAATTCAAATATATCGAATTGCATTGACAAACGTCTTTTGGGTTGAGGATAGAGACTTGGGCCTGTCCTAGGCCCACGGGAAATTACAAATTTGGACCATGCAGTAATAATGACACATGTAAGGTTGCCGAGAGACCCACCAAAATTTGGGCTATGCCTAGGCTTTGATTGAATCTAAAAGGGTTAATACTCTAAAAAATTCCAAACTGGTACACTTGTGACAAATTTATCCCAAACTGGTACACTTGTGACAAATTTACCCCAAACCGGTACACTTGTAACAAATTTACCATCTATTAATTTCTGTTAAATTTTATCGTCAAATTATTAAATTGAATGACATGTAACAGTTGACTAGTATACCAGTTTGGGATTTTACTCTCCGTTTGTCACAATTTATAATTTTTTTGATTTTTTTATAGTATTAATCCAATTTAATCGATTATATATTTATTACAAGTACACCGGTTTGGGGTTTTTGATAGTTGAATAAATTAATTTGGGGTAAATTTGTCATAAATGTACCAGTTTATGATTTTTTATGGTCAGTCGGGGTAGATTTGTCATAAGTGTACTAATTTGGGGTTTTTCATGGTTAAAAAAATAGTTTGAGGTAAATTTGTCATAGGTGTACTAATTTGAGGTTTTTCAGGGTATTAACTCGATCTAAAAAGGTCTTTCAATTACACCTTTTCGGACTGCTCAACCAATAATTGGTGGCTGCTGGCCCATTGGATCGAAGTCGACCGTGCCAAGTATCGCCTCAAACCGAAATTTTGGCGAGGAAGCCGACATTAAGAATCCGTCAAAAGCCGGTCATCCATGTACATGATATCCCGACAACCTCACTCGACACTTTATTACGAATCTAGTCTGGCCTTCATGGTTTGAGAGATCATCACACAAATTGTACAATCGAAATAACATTGCAGATACAAGGACATGGAACACCTTGTGCCAAGCATTGTGTGGCGTATCTCATTCCCCATTTGAGATGACATTCGTATAAAATATGAACTGAAACATCTCCTAGCATGAGGGTTGTGTAGCACCGACATTGACATGTGACATGCAAAATGACACGATAAGACATAACACGACACAACACGCCGACACATCGTTTCTCAAAAAATAGAGAATTCCAACACGTTGGGACACGTTGTATATTAAATGTATAATTTTGTTTATGCATGATAAATTATCACTTTTATGATTATTTTAATCACATTATTTTGATTAATTCACACATAAATAGATAATAAAAAAAAAGAGTTTAGAATGAATTTACGCTAAAAACATTAATCAACCATTTGTTAATATAATTTATTATTTCAATTTGACATATTCAATTCTATTCCAGTAATCCATAAAACTTGAAGAAAAGAAAAATAAGCAATACATGCTCTAGACTTGCGTGTCAAAGCATGTTGGAAGAAAAGATAAAAAAAAACAAACTTGAGATAAATTGTGTATCACAGAAAGTAAGAGTCAAAAGAAAAAAGAACACTAGTTTTTTGTTCCCTCTTTTATTATTTATATTATTTTTTACATATTTATATTTTGACCCATCATTTATTGGAAATTTTAAAAATTGACTCATGCATATCGGAATCATGTTTTGGAATTCTGAATTTATATGCCGAAATTTCGAACTTGAGTGTCGGAGAGTATCGAGAAAGTTGATCAAGTGTCGAATTTTTCAACACATATTGGTCAAGTGTCGAAGAGCGTTAAATAGTGTCAGAAAGTATCAGACACGTGCCAAATTGTCTGACACAATACGAAAGTTTCTAGAGAATATCAGTACTTCTTAGCATGGGGTGAATAGTGATTAATTAGTGTCTCCCAACATGGGGTGAACAGTGATTAATTAGCATTTAGCATTTCCGTCGAATTCACAAGTGAGGGCTAAGAATAGCCAGAGAACCTATTGAAAAATTTACAGCTTTTTCAAGTACCAGTTTCTCTAGTAACATATCTGGATTTAGCGCTTTGAATATTGAGTCATATTTTCTTTAAAGCAGGCTTAATATAATCAGTTTTGCTTAAATCCAAGAGCACGCGCTTTGAATAGCTGATGAAGTGGCAAATGAAATCCACATTTTGTATGCATTAAAGAAATGGTGTCCCCATTACAAGCAAAACTGTAGTTTCAATGCAAAATAGTGGCAATGTGGTCATTGCAACATGATTTCCATAATTGACAAGCTAATTGAAAGAAAGTTGACTTCATAATCTTTCAATTTATTGATGTAGGATATTAAAGGGAAAATCCCTTTAGCGCCCACCAGAGAATGCCATGTGTCGATACTTCATTGGCTGTCCAGCCCCGATAAATTATAGATAAATCCACACTGGATATTTAAAGAAAATGTATCATTATCCTAGTGTTTAGGGTTTGTTGTGTGGTTCTAAGGTGCCGAGTCATGAGGAATCCCCCAAACATGGTAGAACGATTGCTTTCTTTCTTTCTTTTCGTATTTTTTTCTTTTTAAACCAAAGGGATCCCAAACACCAATGCTACGATAGGTTTAGTGAGAACATCGGCAAATTGAAAAATCGATGTTAACAAATCATAACATGATTCATAATGTGCTGCCACTGCTATAATTAAAAAGAAAAAAAAATAATCATATGAAGGAGTCTCTATTTTTGAAGTTTGTCCTAATTCAGTGGGCAAAATGGAGGCTACCCCTATTTATTAGGAAAAGTCTTTCTACTATTAGAAATCCAAAGTTTTGACTGCATAGTACTTGGCCATTTGTCAGATAGTGTGACCATCAAATTGTGCTCGTAAGTCAGCTAAAAAACAACGAATTAAGAAAGACTTACTGATTACTTAATGTGTTAATCATGCTAAAATGTGGTAATCAAACTTAGCTTCAGATCCTTCTTTCAAGGATGACACGTCCTTATAATTCAACAAGGGCCATTAAATTAGCTAAGGAACTTTTTTCTAGCCTTTTTGCTGATTATGTATGTGTGAGGTTTAGTATACAATTGACTATATTATCTTGAGGAATTTGATTATATTGAATACTAGATACACACAAATTTGATTGAATGGAGTTTGAATTACTGAAATTGTGACAACAATTTACCTGAATGAAAATGTGAAAGAGAATTAGCTACTAATTATATAAATAAGAACAAGATGAAGATTAGGTTGCGCAAAAGAGATGCAATATGAGAAATTTATATATACATACAATCATAAATACATTAGTGCGTTTATCTTGAAGTTGACTCTACCAAAGCATAAATATGTGTGGTCAACAGCTTATAGCGAGCGGTGGGCCCAAGGGCTAAAAGAAATCACAAAAAGCCCATAGGATTTTCCCCTCGTTGTTTAAGTTAAAGATTACTCAAGAAATAAATAAATGAGAGAAGACAATTTAGGGTTTCAGAGGGAAGAAGAAACCCAATACAATCAGCTATATGTTTGTAATCCGCCAGGTAAAAGATTGATCGCAGCAAAAGGTTTTTCCATCCACTAATGGAGGAAAAGATGCCCATATTCAGGGCCGATGCTTGATTAGGTATAGAAATATCATGGATTTAATTAATAGCTATGATATTGGAAATATGAGTACCTATTTAAGCACATTTTATGAGCCAATATTGTCAACTGGTAATAATTTTCTCCAATGTAACTTATAACCCATAGGCCACAAGGTATGGGAATCACCAACATGCATATCCTAACTAAAATTAGATCATGATGATGTTTGTGGTTATGTGACCTACCAATTAGAGATATGATTAAAAAGAGTTCCATCCAACTAAGGTCAATTTTCAAGAATAGAGACTAGAATAGGGGGGATGACACAACCTCCTTTTACCGAAGGATATAACTTATAAACACACTCTATCCGTGAACTTCTATATAATGTTAGTAGGGAACACTTCCACTCCGAGGGCGAAATGGATTACCTTAGCTTGACCATCCAACTAAGGTCAAACTTCTAGAACAAAAGGATCTAATTTATAAGCACACTATTTGTGAACTTCTACATAATGTTACTATGATTGCTAATATGCATTTGCATTTTTGGACCATCTATGTCAATTACATAACCACATCGTGTAATTTGGTTTAATCATGTGCAATAGCTATGACTAGAACCATGGTGCAATGTTAGTTTTCTCACATATATTTGAATATAAGTTACTCCTATTGCACATGATTTAGACTCCAACAATATTCTTACATGACATTTTTTGCTATGTATTAACTCAGTGAAAAGTCGATATTTCACACAAACAGGAGTTATGGACTGAAACAACGTAACTATAAATTTGATGTAAAAAGTATATGTCAAACTTTAGGATCATATTTATCCATGTTGAAAAGTAATTTTCTTATTCTTGTTGCCCTGCTGAGAAAATCTCTTAGCTCTTGTCACATCCCAACTCCAACTAGAATAAGGGGATGACAGGGTTATTTTTTTCATCTGAATGACACAATTTCCAACATAAATCAAGAACTTATTATCAAAATATAAATCTTCATCTATAATTGGTTAAAGGATTAGGGTTTCTACGATCCATCAAAAGTTTTATACACTTATAACTCGATTAAACTCGAAAAATATCATTTTAAACATGTATAAAACTATCTCGACTCATACCCAAATTTCTACTATCAAAATTCCCTTGCCAACTTGAATGGATGATTGGCGCATTTCATTTGTTTCACCGCTCTAGAATCAAATCGTTAGCTTTGAGCTTGTAGAAGCTTGCAATTTTGAGAAATCGCTCATCTAGACCGACCATTGAAGATTTCCCCAAACCAATCCAATCTACCAAACTCTTGAGTCATGACATCCCAAGCACTCACCCACAAGTCCCCCCCATAAAGAAAATAATTATCATCAATCATCCTCCAAGTCAAGCATATGGTGAAGAAAACTAGAAAAAAAAAATACCTTGTTAAATTATTGAGCGGAGGTGAGCTAAAATGAGTGGGGCGCGAAATTTTTAGTTTCAACCAATTTTACCATGATTTATGATGGACAAGACCATATATGATATTGGTGACTTACCTTTTTCATATGACTAAGATAGTTGGCCTCAGAGTAAAATAGTCAAATTTTTTACTAGTTCTCATCAGTAAATCTCTTAATAGCCTGGTCTAATTTCAACATATCTCGTGAAATGAAAGCGAGTTGAAATACAAATCTCAAACTACAATAGGCAAAAAGAAAAAAGAAAAGAATAAAAGGAGGGACAAAGGTGATTGCACCTTCTCCCATGATGCGACAAAAATTGTATACAAAATAAAAAATTCAACGAACATCACGTGCTTTAATTTTAATTGAATCATTGTTGGTCTTATTTCTCCACCACGCCTCCACCGTTGAAGTTATCCTTTGATGTTACATATTTGAATGAATTGGAATTTGTCTATATGTTATATGTAGTGACATGCTTAAAGTAATATGGCTTTTTTGATGGGACAAATTTGCCCGCATCACCAATTATCTCTGATTAGGGCAAGATCTTTCAAGGTAAGATCTTGTCTCTTTTTCTATGACGTCTTATTTTTTTGTTTTGGTGACGTGTTCCCTTTTCTAGATTCATTGGAATATATCATTTTGAATATATTAGATGTAGTCTTTCAATCACTTATTATATCTTACTATTGAAAGTCACGCAAGAGTACTCAACTAATGATATGGCCTGACACATAATAAACAAATGCGAAAAGCTAGATTTTTTAGTAAAATAAATTTGGAATTGAGTATTGGTATTATTTATCGACATGGACGTCAACCTATAGTATCTTCTTTTAGTGATGAATAGGACTTGGATTAAATAATCAACCTAAAGATAGGCTAAAATAGCTCCTTTTGCCTACCTCTTCTAGCTTTGGACATCAGCTTTATGATTTTTGTGAATTTACTTGGAATCTTATTTGGTGAAATCTATACATGCTCATCGAAAATGCCCGACCTAAAAAAGTACATTAGTGTTATAGCCACATCCAAAAAATATGTGTGATTTGTTTTTTGGGAATATCAAACTACATTACTAGGCAACCATGTATTTAAGTACCACGAGAGTCATATTTGGATCTCGCATAAACTGAAAGCACGCTAACATTCAGACCAATATTGAATTGCCTATGGACTACCGACTAGGAAAGCATTAAGGGGTATCTATATAAATTAATCCTAGCTAGGATCTTCCTACCTTTCTATAGGGGTAGGTATTTACACGATAAATGACATAGGCATGGAGGGAGGGAGGGAGGGAGGGAGGGAGGGAGGGAGTTTATATATAAATCATAATTCTAATTGTATATCTACTCTCTTAATAATAATGATGATGATGGTAATTATATGAAATTGAGAGGAACACAATGTTTTTTTGGCCCAGCAGATTATAAAGAGCTACATAATACATCGAGATGATCCTAAGATGAGAGTGCATGCTTATAAGAATGAAAATCATTTAGTAGGGTAGAGATCTACCAATATTTGGAAACCTTGTTTTAATGGTTTTCCTTGGATGAAAAATTCTTCATTTAACACATGATTCAATTAATTTAATCAGTCCAAGAGAGAGATACACCGCCCTTGTGCCTCATAAGCTAATATGTTATGATCGACAAAATTTGTGTGATATCCTAAAATTTGGTCTCGTTCGGAATATATAAAATGATTATCTTGTCAATGTACTAACAGTTAATTTATATGAACTAATCACTCATGAGTTAACTAATCTACTGGGCGAGACTGTAAATGGTTAAAACTCTAAAGCCTAATCTACTAGGCGAGTCTGTAAATGGTTAAAATGCGAAAGACCAAATAATTCGATCAGAGATCGATTGCTCGACCATAAGGATCAACAATGGTCAATACTACACAGTTATAAGTCAAGTAATGAATAGATATAAATTGATTCGACGGAAATACGTAATCGGTTCACAGGTGATTCTGCATGATTACGATACTCCCATCGAACGACGATAAACCGATTTTCTATTGATCTTATACTCAAGGTATGTAATTGAACTCTCACATGACAACCAAGGGTTGTTCACGATTCAAATATATACAAACGTGAATCGAAAATTATTAACCACGGGTCAACCGCACGAAAATCCCTAAAAGCCACCCAATAGTTTAGTTCGTATTAAAGTCGCATTTAATCGATTTTAACCACAAAATTGTAATTGATTTCGGGTGTCGAACTTTTGAAGATGTCAAGATTAATTTATTGGACATCACCTCATTCGTCCATTAATTTATCAACAAGCATAAAAATTCCGGAAAATGGTTAATCAATTGAGAATTGAATGTCAGGAAGAGAAGCTAGGCCAAATGAGGGCCGTTGGGCCTCACACCCATGTGGACTGGCCAAGGAGGCCCAAATGGGCCAAACCAATCCACCAACCCCAATTCAAGCAAATAGTCCCAAGGGTAAAATTGGAAAGTTTGGACAAAAAGTATGTAAAATGTCCAAAATGCCCTTACATTTATGGGCTAGAGGACAAATGAAGTAAAGGAAATGAGGAGAGGGTTTTAGGGGATTTTGTAGATTTTCTAATGATGAAAATCTACAAATCTCAGTACCGCCTTGGTGGCAGTGATAGTTTAAGCTCTTTCCCCCTCACGAAGGGGAGGAGTTCGAATCCCCTCACGGTCGTATGGGGTCTTAAGTGGGACGCCGGGAGTGGTGAGTCCTCCCGCTTACATGTCTCTCTAGGTTTACTCGCCAGCTGCTGGCTGTACAGAGTTTCTTAGTTACCAAAAAAAAAAAAATCTTGAAATCTCACCACTCCATGTGGTGGCCGCGTTGGCTCAAGCTCCCTCCCTCCCACGAAAGGGGAGGAGTTCGAATCTCAACGCGGTCGCTAGTGGTCTTAAGTGCAGTGTTGTGGTAGTGAGTCCTGCGCTAGCATCGCCTCAAGTTTGTGTCTCCAATTGTCGACTTTCGGCGGTTCTTGGGTCATATATATATATATATATATATATATATCTTGAAATCTCTCTCTCTCTCTCTCTCTCTCTTCTCCCCTCGTTCTTCCCCTCAAGTGACCATAGCCCCTCCCCTCCATTTTCTTCTTCTTATTAATCATCTCCATTTCCTCCATTTTCGCCCACCTTTGGCTGTTCCTCACTGTCGTCTACCCACATCGTGTTCGCCATTCATCATGCCGTCTCCACCGCCGCAAGCCACCCCCGAACCACCCTTGGTGGCCGTGGGCATCAAGAGCCAAACCACTGCCGTTCGTGTCCTGGTTAGAGTTGGGAACAGCATATCCTCAACGCCATCGTGCCATTGTCGCCGTGAGCTCACCTTCACTGTAAAATGATAAGTTAACTCATAATCCTTGACTAGGAAGTTAATTGCGTTTAGGGGTAGGATTAGATTATGGCTAAGTGAGATTTGTCTTAAATAAGGACGATTTTTTTAAAGGCGCATTTGGTAATGCTTCTATTCCCAAGAACAATTTCTGATTAGAAATGATTTTTTTTTTTTTTAGTTCCCTAAAATAATTTCTAAGCATTTTAAGCCATTTGGTAATTGTCCAAAATTTCAATTCCTGTAATAGAATTGTGTTTGGTACCGTACTCAAAATTTCTACTCCAATTCATTTTCTTTTAATTTTTAAATAATTTTATTACTTTTTTCCTTTTCTTTCTTTTTTCTTCTTTCTTTTTTTTCCTTTCTTTCTCCTATTCTTCTTTTTCAAGTGGCCGATCATCGGCCTTGGGATGACTGGTGACCAGCCAGACGAGGTCGACAACCTCACCAAAGTGTAGGCCGGCCCTCATTGGCTGAGCCTCGGCGGGGCTGGGTGAGGCCCGCCTCGCCGATGGCTAGGCTCGCTGAACCAATTGCTGGCAACCAATGATGGTGGGCGGTGGACGGCGGACAGCAGACAGTGGTGAACGGCAACTGTGGCGGTGGCAGTAAATGAAGAAGAAGAAAAGGGAAGAAGAACGAGAAAATAAAGAAAATAAAAAAAGGAGAAAATATGGGCTTGATTCTAGAATTGTTCTCGAGAACAAAAATCAACTTTTTTTTTTTATTCTTGATTCTGTTCCAAATTTACTTCCGAGAACAAAAAAAAATAGAATCCTTTCGATGACCTATGTTGTGTTGAAGGGATATCTATATGATCCGATCAATTGCGTAAAACCCGCAATAATTTTTTCCCATGAACAAAAATTTTATCAAACACGATTTTGTTCCAAAATTACTCCCGGGAACAAAAGAATATAAATTTTTACTATTTGGCCGGTTACTAAACGGGGCTTAAGTAACCATGATAAGGTTAAGGGCGTGCATGGAAACGTTTTTAAGAAACGTTTCCGGAACACTTCTGTACGGAAAGTGTTCCCGGGAACAAAAAAGAAACAGAAACGCGTTTGGTTGCGTTTTTGTTTCTTTTTTGTTTTTTTGTTTCTGGAACAAAATAAGAACAGAAAAAAGAAACATAAAAAAGTTGTTTCTATTGAAAAGAAACACTTCTTGGAAGGCACAAAAGAACAATAACGAAAAGAACAAAAAAAACAAAATCGGAACAAAGGAAGAACACCGGCCGAAGCTCTTCTCCTTCGTGCGTGCTCGTGGCTCTCGTCGGCCGTGAAGCTTCGTTCTCCCTTTTCCGGTGTCTCTCCCATCTCTCCGGCGGCTCCCACTCGGCTCACTCTCCCGGCGACTCCTCACTCCGGCGACTCCGTACGTTTCCGGTGCTCCTCCTTCTCCGGTAGCGTTGCTTCCCCTTCGGCGCTCCTCCTCCGGTCGGCGTTGCTCCCCCTTCGGCGCTCCTTCTCCGGTCAGCGTTGCTCCCCCTTCGGCGCGACAGATCTGGGACGGCTCACTCGAGCCTCGAGCGAGCGTTGCTCGCCCGGATCCGACGCGCCGAAGGGGGAGCAACGCCGCTTCGAGAGCGAGCTCGAGCCGCGGCTCGATTTGCAACGCTCGAGCTCCCCTTCGCTCGAGCAAAGGCTCCGGTGATGCGGCGGCGCGGCTCGGAGACGGACCGAGGCGGCGGCGCGGGATCGAGGGAGGGAAGTGGGAGCGGCGGGAGTGATGCGGCGGAAGGCGGAAACTTGGGCGCCGAAAAGCCGGCGCAGTCCGATGTGGAAGAGGAGGAGGTGCTCCTAAGCGGCGACGGCGGCATCGCCGCCATCGCGTTGAGGAGCGAAGAGGAATCGGAGAGTAAATTGAGGGCGAGGTGTGGGCGACAGGTGATGAGGCGATCGAGCATGGTGGCGAAGCAAGTGATCAGCATCGAATCTCGCTCTTGGCTTGGGGTTCGTCTCTCGGCTACGGGTGGATACCCTCTCGGTAAGTGACGGAATTCTTCATCTTGGTTCGTGTAGCAAAACCTCGAGTGCCTGCGAAGATTGTCCATTGAAAAATTTAGGTGGGTTGTCTTTGTAGCGGGTGACTTTGAACGGTAACGAAGGCTTAAAAGTGTTGTCCTTATAACAACTCCCGGAGTTTACTAGTATTCGTCTTGGTTCTTGTAGTTTTCTCGTTGTCTCTTTGTGGGAAGCAAAATCTCTATGCCTGCGAGAAGATTATCCAATGAAAAATCTAGACGGGTTGTGCTACAGTCGGTGACTATGAATGTTAATGAAGGCTTAAAAGTGTTGTCTTTATATACCAACTCCTGGAGTTTACTAGTATTCATCTTGGTTCTTGTAGTTTTTCTGTTATCTTTGTGTGGGAAGCAAAATCTCTCGTGCTCGAGAAGATTATCCATTGGAAAATCTAGGTGGTTTGTACTTTAGCATGTGACTGTGAATTGTAAGGAGGCTTAAAAGTGTGGTCTTTATAAACCAACTACTGGAGTTTACTAGTATTCAATTTGAGTCAATCAGAGCGAACCACTTCAACAAAAAGCTAACAAGACAGATAATAGTAAATGTCATGTTTTTTTTGGTAAAGATAGTAAATGTCATGTTGGTCTGTGCATTTTTTATTTTTTTTTTGCATTTGGTATCTTATTTGTAGTTATCTAAATTTATTCGATAGTTGGAGGAAGATAGAGATGTACATAAGTGAACGCATTTGCTTTTGCACTTGATTGTACTACTTAATCAGCCTTCAAGTCAAGTTTGCCTTGTGAATCACTTAATAATGCAGTATCCATTGGAAAACCAGTGATTAAGGGAAGAATCAGGTCCATGTGCAGTCTTGATGTTGTGCTTGTTGAGAATTAGAGGGTAATGGAGAATGAGTTGAAAATGGTGGGGCTGGAGACATTGGTATGTTTCTGTACACTAGAGTTTCTTTTTCTCTTGATTTTCAAATTATTTATCTGCGTAAGTAGTGTTCAACTTGTTATGGAACTTGTCTAAGGAAGGTCCGAATGAGGTTTGACGACGTGTTGGGTTAAATTCTCCTCGTAAAATTGACATGTTCCGGAGAAACGTGCACAAAACATAGTCGATCAACTCATCATATGCACATATAAAAAGGATGGTGGAGTTTTGGTTGGCTATTGACAAGCGTGCAATATTAAGGGAACATGAATTCTCGTACCTGAAAACTGTTATTTTTCTGCATCGCTTGCTTGCTTGTTTCGGGAGCTTATGCATAAGTTTGCTATTAAGAGCTTTCTATTTCGTTAGGTAGGGTATGGAGTTGTAACTCCCGGCGGAAGAAGTATTGGCAAGGTATAATGATAATTTGCACTATTTATATCTTTTTTATAGCTATGTTTGCGGGAGCTACAGCATGTCATCATAAGTGTTATCTTTCTTAAGTAACTTCCTTTTGGTATTTGCTAGGTCGAGGTTACACATTTAATGTTAATTCGGGGCTCTCGAGTCCCTCGAGCTTGATTCATTCGGTATCTCAATCATTCCATCAAGTTTGGTATGTGAAGCATTCCTTTTGATCTTGCAAACTGAGTGTTCTATGTGTGCCTGGGCCCCTGTGCGTGCATGCGTGCGCGTGGGGTCTTGATGTGTATTTTTACGGAATATGTGTCAACTTCAACATTCATGTTTGTATATGCTTGCTGTTGTTTCAGGTGAGTACTTATGCTTTGTTTGTTGAGGATGTGCTAGAAGTTGCATCGGATAAAGTGTTCGTGCATGAAGCTGCAGCAAAGACACGCTTCAGAGGCTAACAAAGGTACGTCGAGTGACAAAAACCAATCTTCATGGTCTCTAGAGCATCTCTGACATCAACCTTTCAACTTGCTTTTGGTCCATTTCCCTTTGTTTCAATCTTATGCACATTCCCCCTACTTAGCAACTTTCATCTCATGTGCCAGGGTTGGTGGGGTGCCCAGAACGTTGGGAAATCCTTCAACGAAGTGGAAGAATATTATGATCTTGAAGAAGATAGATTAGCTAATGATCGCCGCACGAGAAGAGAATTCCGGCGCAGGAGATCCCGTCCTAAATCGAGGGAAAATCAGGACGACTTGGACCTTCCAATGGACTTTTTATGATCCCTGGGCATACGCACTATCCCGGCATTTAGCGTACAACCATTACTCTGTGGAGGACCTTCCAGTTGAAGTCCATAAAAGGGCTCTTTGGTGATGCTCGTTACCCGTCAATCAGCTCAAAAGTGCACACAAGAGTCTTTTCGGTCAAGTACTATAGTGATTTCGACGGAGCATTCGACGGATCTCGAGGAACGACAAATGCAATTGGATGCGGGTTTGGATGAGCAAAAGGAGGCCAAAAGAGTAGGCGATTAAAGATTGACTTGGTAGCTTTTTCCAATCTTTGCTCCAATGCGTTAAGGATTCTTAATGATTTGAGCCATGTATAAAGCCTTGTATTGCGCCAATACCATGAGGTCTGATGGGCCCTGCACTATGGCATTCCGTGGAGCACTGTGAATAATTCCATATTGTTGCTAATTGCTGTCGCAACAGCCACATTGCGCATCTCGCGAAGCAACTCAAGGCGGTGTATGTTTCAAGAACAATTTCATGATTAAAGAAAATAATTTTTTTCGAAATAATTTTTCAAGAAAATGTCCATTTTCAAGTTAGAAAATTTATTTTTTTAACTTTGAGTATACATGTATCTTTGACCATAATCATTTTTAGCCAACTAAACAAATGAAATTTTAGAAAACTAGTTGGCAGCGAATATTTTTACTTGAGTAAAAGCAAAAAAGAACAATTATTCGATTGGCTGCGTTGCCTAGAAAAATAAAAAAAAAGGTAACTAGTTCATGTTGAGATGTATGAAATTTTCATTTAAGGGCGCACATATGAGCATGTTGAAAATATTTTTCATTTCACACCCCATTTTTAAAAAATTAAATTTATAAGCATTTAATGAGAATGAAAAATCAATATCAAGTTTTTTTTTTGGTAAAAGAAATCAATATCAAGTTTATATGCTTTAAAACTAAAAAAAAAAAAAAAAATGTACTTGAAAAAATTTGATACAAACTTTAATTACAACATTTTCTACGAAATATGCCATATGATCATGCTAAAAATGTTTGTCTTCACTAACCATGAACAAAATAAAATTAATGAGCATTTCATAAGAATGAGAATTCAATATCAATTTTAAACTTTATTAAAAAAATTTATAAAAAAAAAAAAAAACAGAAATTTTTTTGTCGTTTACCAAACGTGTTTTGCTTCTTTTTCTATTCTGCGAACAGTAATCGATCGATTCTACAAAACATGTTTCGTTCTTTTTTATTCCAAGAACAGCTTTTTTTTTTACACTTACCAAACGCGTTCTTTTGTTCGAAATCGTTCCTCTAACAGAAACACTTTTTTTTTTTTCTGTTCCAAGGAACAAAAAAGAAAAAGAAGTGTTTTTTCCATGCGCACCCTAAGAACCATAGTTAGTTCAAAATAACTGTGGTTAGGTTAATTAACCGTAGTTACTTTAAGTAACCTTGGTTAGGTTAATTAACTATAATTACTTTAAGTAATCCTAATTAGATTAATTAAGTGTAGTTCGTTTAATTAATCACAGTTAATATTAATTAATTGTAGTTAGATTAATTAACGACGATTAATTGTGATTATTCTTAATTAATCACAATTATTGTAATTAATTGCCGTTGGCTTAATTAATTGCATTTAGTGCTAATTAATCACAATTAGTGGGAATTAATGACATATTAGCTGTTAAATATAATTAATGCTTCATTTATTGTCTGAAATCATGCACAATATAACTGTCTGAGCTTGTAATGCCATGTTATTGATTGCCTAAATCATAAGTTTAAATGCTATATTCAAAGGATGTTTATTTGAAAAGAAAATGGCAAACTTTGAGGTGTTATGTTTGGATGCCATGTTTTATGTGCTAAATGGGGCAATGGGATTTTAAAATGAAAGTGTACAAAATTTAGCGGGTTGATTTTAAGCACATGACCACGTGCAATTATTTTTCTAGAATTTTAAATGTAAAGATTTTCCGAGATTTGTTATTTAAGCACGAATTCTTTTACACTGGGCTAATTGACGGTAGATAAAAATTGGCTTGAGTATTGGCATGCTTGTGTGGTCACTCAATTGAATTTGTCACCCAATGGAAGTTTGGAGATGATGCCTGATGTTTATCGAATGTCCGGCGGGAGTCCGGATACCGAATCACGGTTGAGACCGGACTAATGCTCCTTATGGAATGCTATATAAACAGGGGTTCTAGATGATGTCGTACCCAATAAAACGGGACGATGCCCGGTCATGTCGAAAGACCACCAACTCGTGTGTTGGCTGTGGCCTGAGAGGTTGTAATAATCGGAATATGTGTGAATGATTGCGATGCATTACACCTGATAAAACTGTGAGGCACGGTATGAAACGGGTCAAAATGGGTTTTGCCTTATAATTTGGACCTGTGTAGATGCTTGATGCATGAGAGTTATATGTTCTGATTATTAATTATGCTTGTTACATTGGTGTTGGCATATGTGATGTTCTAATATGCAGGAGTGTACCAAGGCGAGGTAAGATTGTATGCCGTTGTATGTTTAGGCTGCTTCTGAGACAAATTTGTGTCATAATCTAGGCTTAGGCTATTAACTCGCTGATTTATATCTCACACCGTCATTGTTTAAATATTTTTAGGCCCATAGTATGGAGAACCGTCGCATATGCTTTGGGGCCTCGTTGGACCAAGATGTGGGTGTGCGTGGCGTCACTTTTGGTTGGTCCCTGTGTTAGAGAAGTTAGGTTAATTCTAATCATGTAGGCTTTTGAGATGGTCAGTTGAAAGTGGCCATAGAAATGCAAACTTATTAAACTTCCTAGGGTTAACAGTTTATAAAAGAAAGTGCTACTTTTGGGAATGTTTGCTTTATACTATCCCAATTTGTTATGATTGACTGGATGATGTTTATATTAAATGCTTCCACTTGCATTTAATTGAAAAATAAAAAGAATGGGTTAGTGACGTGTCTTGAGATGTCGCAGCTAATTGACCGTTGTGGGATGATTGTGCACTTGGGGGTTCAGGGCGTGATAATTTGTATATATGTTATGGTGGACAAGACCATATAATTCCTTTCTCTCTTTTGATAAAAGTAAATTATTGTGCAATCAATGAATTAAGATCTAATGTTATTATGATCTTTTGCATATGCAGATGTAGTTTAGGTCTAATAGATCAAACCAATATAGAACGTCAACTCAGATAGACGCATTTTTGGCCATTCACTCTTCCTAGATAAAAATCCCTTTGAAGGCCAATTGTACGATAACCCTTGGTACTTGACACCCTAAAGTTTAATCAGCAAAGGTTCAATAAGTTAGGTTTTGGAAGGGTCATCGGGAGTATTGTTGATCGGAACGGGTCAAACGACTATAAAGTTAACCACCTTGCTGGAGTTGCTTTTGATGAATGAATTGCTCCCAACTGGAATTCTTTTAAACCATATGTTAACAAGACAATCTCAAAATTGTCGTCCAATAAAGCACCCAGGCCAAAAACGGAATTGATCACGATGATTTTTGGACTAAAGTAGTGAAAAAGCTTGGTTAAGAGCTACTTGGGATATAGAGAAAGTTCAAACTTTGGAATAGACAATTTTGTGGCTAATGATAGAAACTAGAAAAGGTTCTGGCCACTCCCGCATGTGCCGGGCCTAGTCTCAGGTGAGCGCGGACCTGGTCTGTGTCTCGGCCTCTTGAGCCTCTCTCCTATTCTTCAATCTCCACTTTCCATCTCCCATTAATCCCATCTTCCTCGTTGACATGAAGTCATCAACATTGGATTTGATCCCAAAAAGAGAAATCAACACTTATGGCATGAATTGGAAGCAAATACTATGGAATCGGTATCTCACGAGATCAATCTTATTTAATAACATCTTTGTATCGGCTACATATATTATGTGCGAGTAAAATGTAATTATTTTTATTATATTTTTGTCAATTCACCTCTTTGATTCAAAATTATTGCTGATGTTACCCTTTAAAGATCAGAACATGACATCCTCCTTAGCTCATTGATATATGACAAGGGTAGACAAAAAAGACAGCATCTAAGTTAAACAATTTAAAAAAATTAATGTTTGTGATGGAGGGTATTGACTTATTATGTGACAGAATCTTTCCGACATCGTACAATTAGCTGTCAAGCAAACTTCTTCACCTTTTGTTTTTCAAGAAACAAACAATCACAATTTTTTAGAGATAGATCAATTGCCCATTTATTTGATTGAAAATGGTTTACGAAAAGTTTTTCATTTTTCAGTATTTAGATGACAGAAAATTGGTCAATTTATCGAAAATATTTTCTCTGGATTAAAAAAAAAATTTATATTGGGAAAAAAAATTCTGTTTATGGTAAGATATCATTTTTCTAATTTTTTTCTTACCGATTAAATTAGCCTAAATTAGACTTTACTAACGCATTTTAGTGGATTCACTTGCTATCAAACATTATAAAATTAATTTTTCTTCAACATGTTTTTGCATGAACAAACACCAGAAATTTATTTACTTTATCTGGAATTAAATGTTTTGAAAATATTTTTCAGCGATAAATTTTCACTACATAAAGGCATCCAAGCGACATTTTTATTGGCGTGTTTTCTGTCTCTGTCTCTGTCTCTGTCTCTGTCTCTCCTGCTGCTGCTGCTGCTCTTTCTTCACCGGCTGTAAAAAAGGCCAAAAAAAATAATTGAGTTTCACCAGCAATTATGCACCTAAAGTCGCTGGGTCATCAAGCTACAGGCTAAACCAGCTCAAGCTCGAATGAAGAAGACGGCACAGTGAAAATATATGGAAGAAAGAGAGCAACCCCACCATCATCATGATCTCTCACTTATCAAACAAACAGAAACCATTGTTCATTTGCTTGTCCTACTCACGTCAACGTCAAAGCACGAGAAAATATCAGTAGATATTCTTGGCCAGGTCAACCAAGTTGGGCCGACCGAGAGAAAAGTCTTAAAAGCTGCGATTCTGCATCCAACGGAGCTTATTCCTCCTCGTAGCCCCCCTTCTCTCCCTCCTTCGCTGTTTAATTGGTCATTGTGGTTTTGAAAAAAGTTTAATACGTAATTTGTGTACTCTCTATTGAGCAATTCATATATACCACCGTCGAGATGGATAATTAGTTAATTTTTAGACCATGACAACCCGATCAATGCTGATAGATATTAGTTGTATATTGAAGGGCAAAGCCACAAATAATCAAAACCCCTATAAACCTCCATCGGTAAACACCTTTTTGATCACGAAGGATTAAAAAAAAGAAAAGAAAATGATCTCTTGTGATAAAAGGAACTACATCATATTTATCGGCTAAAGGACTCCCATGAATTCCAATAGCAATCAAATGTTTCTTCGCATTCTCGTGGAAGCTAACAAAACTGATATCTAGCGTAATTTATTGCACGTGAATTAAGATCTAACATTATTATGATATTTCACGTGCGTGAAATCGAATGTCATTTCTGTCTAATAGATTAAGTCGACCTACTTTGTTGACTTAAAAAGTCACCTTTGGTCGTTCAGTCTTCGCAAATTAAAGAACGAGCCAAGTTGGTTTACTTCACCTGTTATTACCCCCATCAGGTAGCTTCCATCTTACAGCTTCATTATAAAGACCAACACATCTTCGTGTACATCACTCATTCCGAAACAAGTGAAATCATTTTAAGTCCTTCGCCACCAGGCTTTCCACTCCAGAGTATCAGCATCAGCATCATCCTCCAGTCCCACCACCATATTTTTCTTCTCAAGTCCTGCCCTTCTTTTTTCTTCAGGTTTTGTTCTCTGATCTCTTGATTCATTGCTTCTGTTCTTTAGTGTTCTTCGTGTGCTGCCATATTCATCTGAACTCTGCGGTTTAACAATGCTGCTTCCACTGCTTCCACTGCTTCTTTTTCTTTTTCTTAGTTCTGTCCTTTTGACAGTTCGGGTAACTTTTGGATGAGCTGATCTAAAGCTGTTTCTTTGCTAGTTGATGCGCATTTTGGGGGATATGTGAATCAGCGTTGACTTGGGCTGCTGGTGTTTTAGAAGCACTTGGTGTAAAACTAGTATGATTGTCAGCTTCTGTAGAGTCGGCTTCTGCATAGCCTGCATTTCCAGGACCAGTTTCTCTAAATTCTGCTTCTCCATAACCTGCTTCCACAACAACTTAATCTGCAACAGGGGATCATCAAATATGACAAGAATAGACTCTTCAATCGTTTTGGTTCTTTCACCGAATACCCTATATGCTTCACTAGTAGAAGAATATCCAAGAAAAATACCTTTATCCAACTTAGAGTCAAACTTTCCCACATGATCACTAGCGTTCTTAAGGACAGAGCAAGCACAACCAAAATTATGACTGTAAGAAACATTGGGCTTCCTACCTTCGTAAATCCCAAAGACAATCTTGCCCAATATAGGTCGCAAGAGAACACGTTTCTTAATGAGGTGTTCACGGCCTCTACTAAAAAATGCTTAGAACTTTTGCTTTCTATCAACATGATTCGTTCCATCTCTTGCAACAACACCATTTTATTGCTATGTGTAAGGTGCAGAAAAATTGTGCTCCATGCCATACTCATCAAACTAAGATTCAAAGTCATCTTACATGACATTTTTGGCTTGTCAATTATGTGACCATCACTAAGTTGTACGTTAACTCAATTACATATAAAAAGTTGCAGTCGATAATTGACACAAATAGGAGTCGTGGACCGACCGCATGATGTTAGATTTGTGGTGCAAAATGTAAATTTCAATAGATAAATAGCATAACTTCAGTAAACATCAAACTTTAGGACCGCAAATGAAATTTCTTGTTGTTGAAAATAATTTTCCTTCTCTTGTCGCCCCCACGGAGAACCTCTTTTAGCTCCACCACTGGAAAAATGATGCTTTTCTTCCATCACAAATTTGATTGGTGAGTTATCAAAATCTGAAGAATCATCCTAGAGACTGATTCTAGGACAGCAATTGATGTACTAGTTGGCAAGATTATAGAGTCGTTGAGGCTAGATCAAGTGGTGAAAACGCGACTCTGCCCGTGAAGGCTAAATGTGTGAGGATTGATGAGACATTGCAGCATTCTTTCAGGGACCAGATTTTGTTATTGACTTTAGTTTATCTACGGGGCTTCGATTTATGTTTTTTCAAATGATAAAAGTGGGGGTTAGGAGGCCGGGAGTTGCATATGAGATGTAGCCCGTGTTTCTCTTTGTTTATTCCATTATACAAAAACCCGAAACTTTCTATTCTAATGCCATATGAAATTATGAAGGAGCACTATTAGCTATTATAAGAGTTTTAATAATTAGATGAATGCATTAGTCAATACTTAATCAATATAATACATTACTTGCACAGCTTGGGCTCAATGGACGGTGAGCTATCTATACAAGTGGAGGACGGTAGACTGAACAACCCGATCGCGGAGGAGGTCAAGAGAGATGAAATGGATTCTTCGAAGGAAGAAGAAATCTGGAGGAGTCAACGGCAGAGAATGAATAATGCATTGGCAGCTTTGCCAACAGCATCAGAACAAGATCCAGCAGTAGTTTACGCAGCTGCTGTAGAACTGGCGCGTGTCTTCAATCTCAGCGATGTTGACAAGTTCATTTCCATGATCGAAAGTTTTGCTGATCGAATCGATCTGTCTGCCGTTTTAAATAACCGATGGGATTCACTGCTCCACAGGGCAGCAAGCAAACCCAAGGACGATATTCTAAGGCTCTTGATTGATTCTGTTGGTGAAGACCTCATAGCCGCCCAAGATAATGGGGGAAATACCTCACTCCACTTCGTCGCTATTTCGGGGGGATCTACTAGAGCTGCTGAGATGTTGATTCGCCGGGACAAGAACATCCTGAGGATGAAGAACAAACGTGGAAATACCGCTTTGCACGAGGCTGTGCTCAATGGTCGCACCGGCGTGGTGAGCTATTTGTTGAGCGAAGATTTGGAGCCCGTGTACTGGAAGAACGCCGCTCAGAAATCTCCCCTGTACCTAGCCGTCAACACCAACGACTCCAAAATGCTTGAGGCTTTATTTTCGCTCCCGTTGGAACCATCAAGGATAGAAGGCCTGCCGCCCATTCATGGTGCCATTGCATTTTTCAACCGCGGTATGTACTTAAATCTGCTTACGTGGGAAAATATCTATCCGTGTATAGGCTGAGTAGTTCCAAATCTGTGCAATAACTTCTTGCGCTTACCCGAACCTCTTACTGGTTTTTACTGAAAATTTCCTACCCCGCTTATTAATGTAGTTGGATACCCATCGGTTGGCCACATGATAAACAAATTATTAACATTAGAGCATAATAGATCAGCTTAAATATTACAAGTACATAAAAACTCGTGTACTGTTGACCTTCGATTAGAAAAACTATAAAGTGCAAATATTTAAGATTGACGACCATGAAACTCTGGAATCTAACAATGACGCTATGTTTGAAGCGAATGAGAGCCATGAACCAAAATGAACAAATGAAAGTTTAGGGCATGAATTATAAACTAGTAGCAAACCTGTAGGCTGTGCGGGTGTGATTTTTCTCATTGGAAAAAGAGGAGGTGGAGGTTCCGTCACTCTCAACAAAGTGACGGAACATTGTAGAATGTTATTTCGTTACTGACAAACAGTCATTAGGTATTTAAGAAATTAAGAGAAAGTGGATCTAAATAAAGAAAGAAAGTTTTTGATTTTTTTAAATAAATACAGTTATCATAATCTTTGCAAAAAAAAAGCCAACACCGTAATCTAGGGTAAATTACCTTGACCATTAATAATATTGAGATGAAATTCAACAGACACACAATAATCAATTATGTGGAATTTTTTGGCTGCCACCACCATGGATCCCAAGTTTACAACTTGTAAGGTTCACTGATCATCATATTGGTGGATTGCATTTAGGTGTTATAGTCATATCAAATAGGGAGAATTATCCAAAAAGTCTTGAATTTATTGTACAGCTGTCAATTCAGTTCTAAACTATTCAATTGTGTCAATTTAACTATAAACATTTTGATATTTGCTAATTGAGTCATAAGCACTTTAAAGATCTATCAATATAGTTATTTCGACTAATTTTTACTGGAAATTGTTGACGTGATGGTCTAGTCAATTTTCGCCATTCTACGTGGCATTGTTGGCATTGACATGGCTAATTTTTATAAGATTTTTGTAATTTTCTGCATTTTTTCTTCTTTTTTTTTTGTCTTTTTCTTTTCTTTTTGTTTTTCCCTCTTTCCTTAGGTGAGAGTAGCCCTCACCAAATCTAATAAAGGCGGCCCTCGTCCTCATCAAATTGATGAGGGTAACCCTTGCCCTTAGTCGATCTTCACCAGGCATCGACCTTTGATGGCTGGTGGAGGGAAAAAGGGAAAATAGAAAATAGAAAAAGAAAAATAATAACAAATGAAAAAAAAAAAACTCAAAATTTTTTTAAAATATAAAAATTATTTACGTCGCATTGATCGTCGTGCCACATGGGATGATCGGCGCTAATGAGACCATCACATTAGTGATATCCAGTAAAAATTAATCGAAATAACTAAATTGACAAATCATTAAAAGTTTTAAGACTAAATTAGTATATTACCAAAATGCTTAAGACTAAATTAGCACAGTTAAAAGATTCATGACTAAATTGGTAAGTTGTCAAAACGTTTAGAACTCAATTAGTATGACTGTTGACCATTGTACAATAGATAGTATTATGGAATGAATCGAGCGTTGTGCACAGTGTCTAGAACTAGGGTTACTAGTTAGACATGCCGGTAGCATGTGCTTCTATAGATAGGTACTTTAATTAGGTTATCATGTTAGTTAGTTTTTTTTTTTTTTTTTTAAGGTTCATATCAATTAAATAAGGTAAGGTTATTTCTTTAAATCTAGTGAGATTCTTTCACTATTGTATCCGGGATCCAACCGGTTGCCCATATTGCTTAATTGAAATTTGTGTCCAGAATTGCTCCGTCAATTTCAAGAATGATGGCATCCGTCATGCGAGCACATTTTTTTTTTTTTGTGTAAAATTGAAATGCGTTTTTTGTTAGAAATAATTGGTCAAACAGTATTCTATTTCATATCAAATTACATCTTTTGAATAGAATAAATCCGAAATTCTTAATTCATGTTATATATTAATGTAAAGTATAGGGGACTCGATAACAGTTAGAAAATTCTTAATTATCTTGGTTGTATGACACATAGAATTTGTGTATGTACTTAACAATATTATTAGCATATATTTTATAGGAAGTATCATAGAAAATGTTAGAATTTTCAATAACTGCTCATTTGCAGTTTTGAAACTCATTAGAACTAATTTCAATAAAAGTAATGTCACTTTTGTTGAACAAGAGTCATGGTATATGAGGCAAACATAAGTCCTAATTTGAAGCAAAATAAATGGAAAGTGGAAGAAAAACACTATTTGTAAGGAAAATAATCATTCCCTTACAAATTAGAGTCCTATACATCACTTTTACAGACAATTCTTAAAGAAAAAAAAACATTATTTAATTATATAAATGTTACAACTGTCTTGATTAATTTGCAAAAGTCACTGAACTTTTAGTATTATGGATGTAATTTTTCTGACAGTGAAATGAGACTCGTTTTGTTGTGTTGTGTCATCATAGCTCAAATATGTGGTTGTTATAACTAGGATATATATATGATTACATGTAATATACATACAAGATAGAAGAAATGATGTGATTTATTGAGCAAAAATATATTTGCCAGAATTACTAAAATTTCACAAAATATATTTTGTCCATTCACAAGATGCAATGGGATTGAGTAGCACAATCCCTGAGGATGAGGTTACTTCTAAAGCACTCTCCCCTGTCTTTGAAGTCCTATGGCCATCCACAATCCTCAAACACCCTTGGAATATTCTTAAAGAATCGAATACCTCTCCCATATTATCGAACCTCTTTACCAGCACCTCCAGATTTTTATATTTGGGGCCAATTTTTTTTTTTTTTTTTTTTTGGTGGAGCCTTTTCCTTTCTGTAATTTGTGATTTATAAGCTCTACTATCTCAGAAAGAGATTCTGGTCACAAATTTGACTTAGATTTTACTCAAAAGTTTTGGTACGGTATGTAGATGATTCCTTAATTGAGCTGAAAAAGTGCCGTATACGTTTGCGAAGAAGATGACGTTCAGTCTGAAGAGGGTGGAACAATTTTAAAGGGATTTCGGCACGATGGCGTGGAGGCTATTGCAATTTTCTTGACAATAGAATAAGTCTGCTTGATACTGGCTAGAATTTGACGAACATTATATGAAAAGATCATTTTCCTTTTCTTGATCTTGCCCTAGCTTGCATTATATCTGCCGACTCTATAGATACTTCATGGCGTGGAAATGCCACATAAATTGCTGTCATTTAGTAAGATTTTTATAATAAAATATTAAGTACACGTCGATGTCATTAACTAGTTTCATCATTGCAATCTAAACTATCAATGTCGACTATCAATACTAGCAGTGATTAAGATTATGTTGAAGATGTCCTTTTCCTAGAAGGGAAGCGTTTAAATATATCGAGATAAACCGATCCCCAACCACCCTAATTTGGAGCTCCTGATCCCAGATTTAGTTGCATTGATACTCGAGAAAAACATGAAGCTATTTGCAATGACCGACTCCGGAGGCAGTAATGTATTCCATACAGCAGCTTTCCTAAATCAGGCCTGGGTATTCGATTTCTTACGACCAGAAACTGAATATTTGGCCCAAGAATGGGACATGAATGGAGATCTTCCCATTCATATTGCGAGCAAGATGGGTCGTGTTGACCTAATCGAGAAGCTAAAAACAGTATCAACGAGGCTAAATGGGCAAGGGCAAACCATTCTTCATGTCGCCGCAAAATATGGGAGAACCTCTGTAGTGAGATATATACTCAGAGATCCAAAACTGAAGGATGAGTTAAATAGACAAGATTATGCTGGAAATACAGCTTTGCACTTGACTGCAATGCATTCACAGCCCGCTGCTTTGATTCATCTTGTGCGGAGTGAAAAAATTGAACTCAGAGTTTGCAACGACAAATGCTTGACTGCTTTTGACACTGCTCGAGGACACATGGCAATGGAGCATACGAAACGGCAGGTAGGTAGCATGAACAATCACTATTTTATTTATCAACTCACTAGAGATTTCGTAGACTAAAACATTATTTAAGGCAGATCTTGTATTCAAATCATTATGTCTCCCAGCCAATTGAACATTTGAAGTATTGATCAAATTTCTAGAATAGCCGAGACTCTTCTCAGATAAATGTTTTACAAGTCTATAATCTAGTCTTAATAGGAGGTACTTAAAGTTTGCGATCATGCTTCTCTGCAGTTAGAAATAAGAAAAGTGTCTTTGATAATACGGAGATAACAATTATATATTTCGTTTAATTGAGCCTATTAATACGGTCAAGGTTGTCAAGGTTGCATTCTGTTTTCCATAAAAAGCCAGGGGTCAATGTGGCAAATTTGACCGCTCCAAATGTATTACAGTCTCGTGTCATTATTATTATGTTGACCTGTGAAATGATTGGCCACATACATTTTATCCATACCTCTTTTCTCGTCTAAGATGAGCTTGGTACTTTCGTGTTAATTCTTCAAAAAGAGCAGAAACTGCTTTTTTAGAAGTAAAAGTTTCCAGAGTTCATTCCCGTTATCAATATGGTATGAGTTTGTTCTTTTTCCCTTTTTTACATGCTTCCGATCCCAGCAATTGGTACTCCTAGCATTGGCTTGCTCGGTTGCGGGAAAAGTTCCACCTGTAAGCACAGAGTTACTCATGCTTAGGCCGGAAGCTCGAGATAAAGAGTTTCCATCATTAGTCCGCTCACGCAAAAACAAGCCGGACAGGGACATCGTCAAGGATTACATCGGTGCCCGTCTGGTGGTGGCAACGCTTGTGACCACAGTGACTTTCGCAGCTGGTTTTGCAGTTCCCGGAGGATTTGACAGCTCGGACAAAACCCCCAAAAATGACTCGGGCATGGCTACGATGCTGGACAAGAGAATGTTCCAGGCTTTCGTGATTTGCAACACCATCGCGATGTTCTGCTCAATGACTGTGGTCGTCAACCTCATCTGGGCACGGCTAGTCGACATCGAAATTGCGGTAACTGCATTTGAGCTCACAACACTGCCGCTAAAAGTTGCACTCTTGGCGATATCCACTGCTTTCTTAACTGGTGTGACCTTGACCGTTGGCAAACTCTCTTGGCTTGCCAACACCATATTTTATTTGGGACTCCCTTTCCTCCTCATTATCTCAGGTGCTATATTGTTAGAGCACCCTCCCGTCTTTATCACGATCCAAAACTGTCCTATCCGTCGTCTGACATTATGGCTTATTCTCGCTTACATTTATTTGTGGAGAGTTGAGACGTACATTTATGATGACACTGAAGACGACAGAAGGGCGAACAAGACCTTCGCTAGTCGGCCTGCGGATGGGGCTGGTGAATTGAAGACTGACGACTCGGCAACAGCGAAATGTGAGGATGCGCCACATTCTTCAAATCACTGATTTCTGGTCTTGTTTGCTTCATCTGTTAATAAGTTCTATCTTTGAGCAAAGTCTGAGTCTATGAGTGAAGATGAGTATTAAAGTACTTGTACTGAAGTATTTGAATTAAGCCTCGCTATTGTCTGATAATTTAAGTTTTAGAACAATTGATTATAGTTTTATGAAGTTCCATAGTGATGCACACGACGTTTAAATTAAATGGATGAATGACTCATTTCATCCATTCCATCGCTTTGGAATCAAATTGTTAGTTTTGATCAAGTAGAAGCTCATGGAATTACAAAATCACTCTTCTAGAGTGGCTATGTATGATTTACCTTGGACCAGTCCAATTTACGGCCCTCTTGAATCACAACATCCTAGGCACTCACATATCCAGTGTGTAAAGAAAAAAATTCTCATCACCTACTCTACGAGTCGAATGTTGGGCAAAGAAAACTAGGGAAAAAAAATGAATAAATGTATCAAAAGTTCTCAAACTTATTACGAAAGTGTAATTAAATCCTCAAATTTGCAAAAATGAAATCCTTAACTCCGTCTAGCTTGATTGACGGAAAATGCAGAAATGTTTTCTTTTATTATTTTTTTTCAATCCTATGCAGCGATGATGTGGCTAAAATGACATTATTTCAATCCAAATTTCAGTACAATATTTATTTACATTAAATTTAAGAAGCTAAATTTAAGAGAGAGAGAGAGAGAGAGGCCGTGGCCGACCCACGATCATTGGGAAGGGCCAGTAGGGATCGCCAAGCACCAGTGCAACCCTTGTCGCCCGGTTGCTCTCTCTCTCTCTCTCTCTCTTTCTCTCTCTCTCTCTCATATTTAGCTTATTTTTAATTTAATTTAAATAAATATTTCATTAAGAATCAGATTTGGAACAAAGCAATGTCGTTTTAGTCTTATATTTCATATTTTAGCTATGTTATCGCCGCATAGGAGAGAGAAAACATTATTAAAAAAAAAAAAACAATGTCGGCATTTTTGGTTAGCAAGTTGGATGAAATTAACAAAAGAACTCGATTGCACCAATTTAACAACTTTTAGGATTTGATTGCATTTTTTATAAGTTTTAAGATTCGATTGTACTTTTGTTATAAGTTTTAGGACTTATGGTGCATTTTTCCCAAAGAATTTCTCTTCACTCTTCACAAAAAAAAAAAAAAAATTGAATTTTAATCCCCCCCCAAAAAAAAAAAGGCCTTTCATTTCATTACTTCTCTCCTTTCCAAACAAACCGGAAAAAAAAAAAAATCCCCGTATGAATTTGACGAGTGTTTTTTTGGTTGGTAACTTGACGAGAGTTTAAAGACCAAGCTTTTTGTGCATGTATAAGAACGTCGAATCAACTTCTTAGTCTGGCTTAGAGAGATGTGAAAGGATTCTGGTTGCAGTCTATTGAAACACTAAATCGAATGGCATAAACATGATTTTTTGTTTGCGTTACCATTTTGTGATGAGAGTGGTCGTTTTATGTGTTCCATGGAATTGACATTGGCAATAGGCACCCAATTTCTATTCATGCAAATGAGTCCGGTGTTCAATTCATGTCAAGATATAATTTAGTGAGCAGCGGACGCAGATATGTAGTCAAGGGGCGAGATAAAAAGGCATTGCAATAACTAACTCAAAAAGAGGGAAAATTTAGAAGTAACTAGATATATGACTTTTTTTCATCTGATCTCTTTTATTTCAATGCTGGTTGTTGTTGACATATAGAATAGGGATGTGATTATTTCATGAAAATTAAATAATTTAGAAAATATTTTCTTAAAAATGATAATTTGCATCGTTACAAAAATAAATGATAATTATTTTTCTAAAGATGATTACTTATATTGCCAAAACAAAAAATGAATACTTTCTTGCTGACATAGGCGTTGGTCATCTTACGTGACACGGTCAATACTAAGGTAGATAATTTTTGTAATCTTTTAAATTTTCTGAATTTTTTTTTCATTTTTATCTTTTCATTTTTTTTTTCAATTTCCTTTTTACTTTTTCTTCTTTCCCTTCACTAGCCATCAACAAGGATGGGATTGGCCTAGATATGGTGACAACTTCGCAACACTCGCCTATGGCTGACAACCTCTATGGGCCTCCGCCAAGGCCACAAACCAGCAAAGGGACATAGAGTAAAATTAAAAAAAAAAAAGGGAAAAGGAAAGAAAAAAGGGAAAAGAAGGAAAATTTTCAAAAAAGTTTGGAAAAAATTACAAAGCCATGTAGGATGCTTGGCATTTACATCAATGATTGCTAACAAAAATGGTTAGAAGGACTATATTGATATGTTGTCAAAAGTTGTAGGATTAAATTGATAAAATTGAAAATTTTAAATCTAAATTAATTTTTGAACAATTTAAGACTTTTTTGTTAATTTTTTAAGAAAAACCATGGCTTTATGTTGTCGCGACCTACCTTTTTCGTCCAAAGGAAAAAAGACATATAGGTTTAAGGGTATTGCTTAGAGGCACGCTTAAAGCACTGAATTAAGAGTAGACTCTTTCAAACCTATACCCCGTGCAATGTTGGGATATTCAATTTTAGCTTTAAATTGACACTATAAGGAATTTCTAATGGGGAGTCACTACTAGCCTATTGGAACCGACTATAAACTAAGTGAGGTATGAGCATGTACCTTACTTCCTACACAACAAAAAAATCCAAGATGAGAGACTTGATTACACTAATTATCTAACTAGTGTCCTTCCGATACCTAGTCTTATACATTTTAGAAAAATGTTGTTTCAAATAGTCTAAATTGATTTCAAACCTATCAACTAACATATGAGGTGATTATCTAGGTACACAATTATTAAAAAAAAAAAAAAATCAACAACCAAGAAAAGCATTAAATAAATTGCAAGGAAAAGTGATAATCAAATGCTAAGAAATAAGAAAAATGCCATCCCTAACTAAGGTAAAGGGGTACAACAATCAACATTTTAAAAGTGTGCAATCAGGTAAGCATGGAAATGGAAATATGCAAATAACAACCTAGCATTTGTCTCTAAAAATATTCCAATCCTATGGTAAATCGCCGAGGGCTTGTTTAATTTTGAGCACAATTTTTATGAAGGATTTTCACACATTTTAAGATGAAAACTACTCAAAAACTAAATTTTAAGCTTTTTCCTAATTTTAGAAAAAATAATTTTTCTTGAATTTTTTAATTTAATTTTAAAAAAATATTTTTGATCCAAAAATAGGGACCCTAGTGGACCTCAAGGCCCGGTCCAATCATGGGCTATCGCTGGTCACACGAATCTAGGCTCTCGGATACCAATTGGGTGCATCTGGTCCTCTCAAATTCTCTATACCATTCACTAAAATAAACCCAACCCACACAAAACTAAGCTCACACTTGTGTAACCTAAATAAGCCTAGCTTATCCACCTAAAACTTAAGCCCAACACTTGCTGGCCCTATAATTAAAACTCGGCCCAATTCTTAAAGCCCGTGACAAGCCTACCTAAAATAAAGCCAAAACTAAGATTAGACCGGGCCAATGGCCTTGCTTCAGCGCAGACGCAGCTAGCTTGAAGAGCAAACAAGCCCGGGTTGGCCAGACCCATGGATTGGCCCGCCTTGGATTAGAGATGACCGACCCTCCTTGCGACCTACTGCCTAGTGACAAACTTGCCGTGATGGAGGCGATGTAGCAACTGGGTGGCGCACTTCTCAATCCAGCCGAGGCACAACGGCGCCGCCTCAACCAAGCCGAGCCTAACGCTCAACCCTTCTCCGACTGGTGGCGGCTCCTCGATGGCCACGAGGGCCACCGCATGTGCCCCGGAACAAACGGACCCGCAGCCTCTGTGGGTCACCATGAGGGCGGCCGCAAGTCGAGTGGTGTTAGTTATGCCTCGGACGTTGAAAAGTCAAGCCTCGACTAGGCAAGATAGTGCCCGAACGACTCGATTCTGGCTCAAAACAATGAAACAAAATTGGATCTCATTCAAAAATTTTACTGAATAGGTAGAGTGCACTATCAAAACAAGAAATTCCCAGCCCGAACAGGATTGGGACCCGAGTCAAGACTCGACAGACAAATCAGGACGCGCAAAACAATATAACAAGAGACGGATGGCGGTCGGAGCTTGCATGAACCAAACGGCCACGAGCTCCAAGTGGATGCTAGTAGGAACCGGGATAACCTCTTTGGTTTTGCCTTTATATGGGCTCCCTGAACAGTATCTATGATTTTATTGCTCTGGAAATTTGCAAATTATACACATCTCCATTTTGACATTGCTTCATGGTAGAGTTTTCTTTCCACACCCTATTATAATCATTTTCTTTTGTGATGCACTTTTTTTTCAGTGTGTAGGTAAGGGCCTCTCTATTTTGAGAGAACTTAAGAGACAAAGGAAACGAGTAAAAAAATTGAAAAAGAAGTTGCTATGGTCCACAAGCTTGGAGGAGGTAACTCTAGATTTTTACTATATGGGAGCTTTGTAGCCTTTTCCAACCATAAATATGAGTTTACTTTATGATTGGAGCAAATCCGTCCTTTAAATTTGCCATACCTTAGAGTTATGCAGGCATCTTCTGGGAATTCCCTTAGCGGAACCTTTTAAATGGTTTCCAATGCCTCATTGCTATTTAAATGGACATAACTTGCTATTAGGGAATGTTAGCCAACTCGCTGGAAATCTATTACAATCATTTTCTTTTGTGATGTGCTTTTTTTCGATGTGTAGGTGATGGACATTTTTGGGTTTTTTTTTTTATCGGTATTTTTATTTTAGATAATTGCAATCACTTTGGTGTTGTTAAGTGTTGCAAGATATATGGTTGCATCTCTTGCATTCCCATCAAATTAAGGAAATTGGAAAGTTACACATAGGTGATAAGCCGTAAGGGCAGACCTTCAGATTAGATCTTTAAGAATGCCTAAAAGTTGGTTTAGCAAACTGTATTTTAAAGTACCTTTTGAATTAAACACTTCAACATAGATTGAATTTATTTTTTTTCTTCTGATATTACTAAACGTGCAACTCAAATGTCACGATGGGTTGTACCTATGGTAGCGAATAGTACATCTTAAGATAATTGTAAGTGCACATTCTTTTATGAGCAACATGATATTTGTGAATGTATGTTACAAATCACATCTGTTTGGCTTCTGGTCATTCTCCATAAGGTTCATCATTTTAAGAATTAACATTTTAACAGAAGCTTTTGGAAATTGATATAGATTAATCCTGAGATTTTTTCCTTTCCTCGTCCCAAAATAGATTAACTAATGACTTGAAGCATTATACTTTTCTCCCGAACATAACTGGAAGATCTTTATACGTACTAGCATAACAGTCCCCTGGGTAACCACCTGCCTTAGTATGATTTTTTTTTTTTTTTTTGAGCAAGCCTTAGTACGGTTTGAAGGAAGCTTTTTGGTGCATATGTAGGATTTACTTCCTGTTTGGATTGGGGTTCGTAGTCAAAATGCAAGAAGTATTAATGTAAATATCTGAAGTAGGGTTTGAAGAGAGTTCTTTGATGCATAACTGGTGCTTGCCGATGACCTTTTTGGCTAGAATTTTGTGATTGTAGAGTTGTGAGAATCAATGAATGGAGCTACTCATATCTATTCCAATTGTTAGTTGATATCTATTCCAATTTTTCTTGAATAATAAAATTATTAAATTAACAAAATTGAAATCATATTTCAATAAAATAATATTTGAATTCTAATAAAAGAAATCCAAAATTTTATCTATATATTGGACTTTAATTCTATCTCATAATATATTCAATCTATAAGTATGAATATATATTTATATTCATTACATATTTTAGGTATCTTTGTATTTTAGGTATATTAGTATAGTTTACTATTTCATAAAATTTTATTAGAGCATGATGAAAGGGGAAAAAAGAAATAATCCAAAAAGAGAGGAAAAATAAAATAAAAAAGCAAATAAAAATGAATTAGGGTATAGTGTAATGAGAGATTTATAGCTTCTCTGTTTGTGAACTTTTATATTTATTTACACTGATTTATACCAAAAAATATACATGATACAATGTGAACATATTGAACTTTATTTCTGCAATTTATCAAACAGCGGATAGGATATGATAAAATCACAGGATTTCATATTATTTCTTATCCGGTTATATTCTAATTAAAAATTTAGACGACCAAACGTAATCGAGTGGTTGCCCATCTTGCTGGCTCGTCCATGGCAGCTAGAATATTGGCCTCCCCATTGAGGCTCTTGGCGATGGACCAGCTGCACTATCATACCTAAAGCATGGCACTAGATTTGGAATCTCCATGCCCTCCGTGACCATGGATGTTGCAGTTCAAGATAGAGCTCAACGCCGCATCGAGTTCCGCTGCATGCACCGAGCTCGATGGCGATGTCGTGCTCAAACAAAGACAACAAAAGGGCTTTACAAAGAGAGAGGGAGGGATATAGAGAGACGGCAGGCTGTGGGGACAAAGGTTGAGGGAGGGAACTCATCGGCATCGTCGCCGGGCACGGTGGCGCTGGACGGTGGAAGCTTAGATAGAGGCTCAGCTCCTTTGGCGATGGAGATGAGCGAGCTGGATTCCGGGGAGAGGGTTAGCCCACCTGAGAATGCCACATGTCAATGTTTCATTGGTCATCCAGAGCCTCTAAGTTATAGATTAATCCACGCAGCATAGTTTCAAAGAAAATGCATCATCATTATCCTAGTGGTTAGGGTTTGATGTGTGGTTCTAAGGCGCCAGGATGTGGGGAATCCTTAAGTTAGGAAGAAATGTCCAAAAAGTCCTAAACCTATTGCAATTTTGTTAATTCAGTACTAAACCTTTTAATTTTGTCAATTGAGTCCTAAACCTTTTACTTCTTTTCGATTCAGTCCATCAGAACAATTTTGACCGGAAAATGTTGACATGGACGCCGGTGGTGCCACGTAGAACTGCCCGATCTTGCGTGGACAATTTTAAATAGTATTTTAATTTTTTTGAATTTTTTTATTTTTTTATCTTCTGTTTTTTTCCTTCTTTTTTTTTTTTTTTTAATTTTCTTCTTTTTGGCTTTTTCCGTTGGTCGGCCACCGCCACCGGCCAGCGACGGCGACCCTCGGCGAGGGCACCCTGGCCCCGCAAGAGCCAACCTCGCCAAATCTTGTGGCCAGTGGTTGGCCACAGGAAAAAGCCAAAAAGAAGAAAAGAAAAAGGAAAATAAAAACAGAAAATTAAAAAATTAAAAATTAAAAAATTAAAAAAATTATTTAAAATTTTTCACGTTAAGACCGATAGTCCTATGTGGCACCGCCGGCGTCCATGTCGCATTTTCCGTCCAAAATTGGCCGATGGATTGAATCGATAATAAATGAAAATGTTTATGACTCAATTGACAAAGTTAAAAGGTTTAGAACTGAATTGGTAAAACTACATAGGTTTATGACTTTTTGGACAATTCTCCCCTTAAGTTATGGCGGTACCTGTGCTCTCTTTCTTTCGTTTCGTTTCTTATTTTTTTATTTTAACGAAAGTATTCCAGCTCCTTCTTTGTCAAATAAATACAAGGGAAATCACCAAAGGAGGGAAAAAATTGGCTAAAAATCTTAAACCAATTGCACTTTTATTAGTTTAGTTATAAATTTTTTAATTTTACCAATTGAATTCTAAATCTTTTCACGCTTTACCAATTAAAACAATTTGGTCAACTTTGGCCTAAAATTGCTAATATAGATATTCTCTATCCTACATAATATGGTCAACCTTAATGTAGATAATTTTTAATAATAGTTTAATTTTTTTTTCAAATTTTATTATTTTCATTTTTTCCTTTTTTTTTTTCCTTCCACTTCTTCTCTTCTTCTTTTTTCCCACTTTTCTCTTCTTCTCTTCTTCTCTTCTTCTTTCTTTTTTCCTTTTTCCCTCTACCGGGCATCAACAGGCCTCATTGATAGCCGACCTCAAGCCCTCGCCCTCACCCTTTCATCCCAGCCCAAGCCTAGGATGAAAAGTTATGCTACTTAGTAGATCTTCCAATTAATAATGTTACAACTAAAAAGTTGGCAATACAAGTGCAACAAATACAATATCGATCATCTATCAATGTCTTGATGCTTAGTTCCACATTAAATTATATGGATGAAAAATTGAGCCGGAGGGAGCTGAAACGAGTTGGGCTTGAACTTTTAGTCCTTTTCACAAGAAAAAACCTCAATCCCTTTCACAATGTTCCATGATGGACAAGAACCACACATATTTAGGAGCACACATGGTTTTGATAACCTACATTTTCCACACATAGAAAAAAAAGTCTATAATCTTTTGTAAGAGCACATGCTTGCATGTGATGAATGAATCTATGAATGACTAGTGCTACGGTTATCAAGTTGCGGCATGCCTCATGAAATTAAAACCAATTTCCATGCAAGAAAATACAAATCCCAACGGTAAGAGCTTTAAAAAAATAGAAAAAAAAAAAGGAGAGACAAGGGTGAGTTGCACCTTCTCCCATAACAAGACAGAAATTGTCTGGAAAAAGTCAAAGCTGAGATTATGGTTAAGTTAAGATGCTAGCCTCAATTGGTGCCCGGTCTTCAGCGAACATCACATGCTCCACCTTTAATAAAATTGTTTTCAGAGGCCTTGTTTTCTCTGCCATGCACCCCTTATTGAAGAGTCGTCATGGTCGACTTGAATATATAAGTTTGAAAAAAAAAAATCTATATATGATGAATCAGAACTTGTTTACATCTTTCAATAAATAGTGACCCCTTAGTCAATGTGGCCTGGATGGTTTATGATGTGCATGTTTCGGGGCAAATTGTTTGGGCCTTCGGCCGTACAGCGTAGTGAGATTTGGGCCCACCAATCGTGGGCTGTCGATATATAAACATATATTTATATAATATATAATAAATATATATTTTATATATCAAAGTGACATTTTTATGTACCTGCTCTCTCTCTCTTTCTCTCTCCTGCTCTTTCTTCACCAGCTGTGCAAGGGCCAAAAAGTACCGTGAGTTTCATCAGCTATGACCCACCTCAAGTAAGCTTCCCCTGTCTTACAGTTCGATAATAAAGAGCCACCCCATCTTTGTTCACTTCACTCAGTGTTCCCGAAACAAGTAAACCCACTTTTAAGTCCTTAACTATCAGACTTTCCACTCCAGAGCATCAGCATCAGCAGCATCACACCCCTGTCCCAACGCCACACATTTTGCTTTTCAAGTCCTGCCCTCCTTTATCCTTCAGGTTTCATTCTTCGATCTCTTGGCTTATTGCTTCTGTTCTTTAATGCTCTTCTTGTGTTACCATGGTTCATCTGAAATCTGAGGTTTGACAATGCTGCTTCCACAGCTCTTCTTTGAGTTCTGTCGTTTGGACGTTGTGGGTAACTTTTGAATGAGCTGATCTAGATCTGCTTCTTTGTTAGTTGATGTGCATTTTGGGGGCATGTGTGAGAGAGTGTTGACTTGGGTCTCTGCTGGTTTTTGCTGGGAAGCTCCTGATTTGAGCAGCAACAGGGGGAAAAGACAAAATTAATAGGAAGAAAAGAAGATGCTCGAAGCACCCATAGTTAGGCGTCAGATCTGGGTTTTGGCCATGGTTTTCTCGTCTCCTGGGATTGATCTGTTTTGAGGGTCCTCCAACATTATGACTTTGCTGCTTACTAAACAACATTATAAATTTGCTGTTTTGTGGATCCTTCAAATATTCAAATTGCCTTCTCACAATCGCATGCTCTTTTTACAATTGCAATTTGCTTGATAAACATTCTTTTCGTGAACTTCTAATTCGTTGGATTAGCTAATTGGGCCTGCATTTTGTAACTGGTTTTTCCGCCTTGCCACAGCTTCTTGATTGCCCTGAAAAAGCAGGTCATCTGGATTTTGTTGCAACCTTAATTTGAATTTTCAGTCCACCCAAAGGAGAAAACTCTACATGTTCAAAGTGAAAATCCTAAGAATCTGTAAACTGGAAACACGGGCTTTTTTTGCCAAATGGGTTGGGAATTTCATGTTTGTAAATTTCATTATTTCGGCTGCAACTTTCTAGAATCTAGACACAAAAATGTTTTATTGCTTTTGACAAATCGACAGCGGTTGGTTTGCATAAACTCGTGGTCATATTGTCAACATTCCCATTATATATGAGAATAAGAGTGAACTTTGATTTTTGGAAGTTATTATCTGCAGAGAGTAACTCAAATTCTCTGAAGAATGAAGTCAACAACGGTGTTCTTGATTACCACCGCTATTCTGCTGCTCTCTTCTCCAGAAGCAAAAGCTCAGACCACCAAATCTCCCCCTCCAAGCCTGGCTCCAGCACCAGCCCCGACACCTGACCACGTGAACCTCACTCACCTGCTCACTGTAGCGGGCTCGTTCCACACCTTCCTTGGATATCTTGAGTCCACCAAAGTCATCGACACCTTCCAAGAACAGGCCAACAGCTCCAAGGATGGCATCACCATATTTGCGCCAGCCGACAAGGCCTTCTCATCGCTTAAACAGCCATCCCTCTCCAACCTCACCCAAGACCAGCTCAAGTCGCTCTGCCTGTTCCACGCCCTGTCACGTTTCTACAGTCTCGCTGATTTCAAGAACCTGAGCCGATCGAGCCCCGTCAGCACATATGCCGGCGGCCAATACACTTTGAATTTCACCGATATGTCTGGAGAGGTGCACGTCAATTCCGGGTGGACCAATACAAAGATCAGTAGCAGCGTGCTTTCCACCAACCCCGTAGCAGTGTACCAAGTTAATCACGTACTTCTCCCAGAGGCGATCTTTGGTACTGATATACCACCAATGCCAGCTCCAGCACCGAGTCCTGTAGCTGACACTCCCCCGGCTGCTGATACTCCGAGTGGAGTAAATGTTACTACTAATTCTTCACCATCTTCGTCAGAACAAAATCAGAATTCATCTCCACAGCTTATCAGTTTGGGAATTTGGAGCCATTTGTTCGTTGCTGTTTCGAGCGTGATGATTATGATGTCGGGTTGATAATGGAGTTTGATTAATGAGCTCTTGGTTTAGATTAAGACAGTAGAATTGGATGTGATTGAATTGCTTGATTTGAAACCATTTTTTTTGGGGATTTCATGTTATTGACGTTGTGTAGGAGAAAGTGAATTTGGTTAGTGCTATTCTATCAGTACGTTTTTTCAATGCCATATTGTTGATTCAGTTAGTTTGTTCTTGATGATGTAAAGTGCAACAAAGCTTTTCCATTCTTGATTACACAAGAAACCAGGGTTCCATTCTGTGCTTCTTCGGCGAGGCCAGTGCGAATAAACGTTGCGCTCAGTTTCGGAAAATGTCAGGAGATGTTTTCACGAGTCTTCAAAGCTTGGAGAACTGCAGAAGTCAACCGCTTGTGGTGAAATTGGTCATTCTAACCCCTTCCCTCCAGCAGAAGTAAAATTTCTGGTTCAATCATCAGTGAATCCAAATTGTCGATTTTGCTCTGCACTGTGCTTGTAATTGAGCCAAAATAGGTTTTCATGAAAGAACTCGTTAACCTCGATCGGCACGTTTTTGACTGAGACACTCTAGTGAGAAGCTATCAGATTAGCAAACCTGGGAAAACTTCTGAAATTGTTCTGCTTTGCGACGCTCCGAAGGGACATGGAGTTTACATGAGCCATTCATTGAGCCGCAATAAATTATTCACGAGTTTGGTAATCTGTCACCAACAAGAACGACCGGCTCCTTGCGCAGAAATCACTGATTCGTCGAGGAGATTTTCCCATGCAGTAATGCATGGCGATGGTCACTTCTTGCCACTGCAATTACTTCATACTGACTATGAGTCTATGATCATGTCATGATTGTTTGCGGGCTTGAATTCGTCTCATGACAAGCTGCCTAATTGATTGATGATTCAAGACATCATGATGTTTGAAAATGACTATTCATGACCTCAAAATTTATTTGGAATCGAAGTAAGTCGTCCTAAGATTGAATGATTCCGATCCTCTATCTTCCTCTATCCAAAAGCAATTTTGAGCTTTAACATTGGACCAAATCCAATTCACCTCATATGTATTATCTATTACAAATAATTAAAACTGGAATCGAGATAGTGGCCATTCTTGCAATTGCCACGTGGCCCTCCATTAGCCCCATGACTGCCGCGTGGCAAACAATTGTCACATGGCAAGACACGGGGCTTGCATTTGACTCATAAATATTATTTTGTTACACTTCGTGATTATTGTCATGGTTATGACTCTAAACTTACTATCGCATTGGATGCACACGCTTAGAGACATAAATTTATTTGCAACAGAGTATTTAAATACAAAACCTATAGGAAACTTGGGCAAATGCACTAGCCATAGGAAAACTCCACTTCCAGACTCTAGAACCCATCTTTTAATTAAAAAATAAAATAAATTCCCAAATCCAATTATTATGGTAATAATTAAATAGGCTTAATTTTATCAAGTAAGAAATCCCACATGATAATAATAACCCCAATAACAGACATAATTACATAGCAATGGCATTTTATGGCGTCGATTGGATTGAATCATGAGCTGAACTTTTTAATCGAATCTCAACGTTCCCCCCACGAAACAGAAGGAAGAAAGAAGGGCAGAATGATGTGCTTAATATTAGGCATTCCGACATCCTTGTTTTGATGATTCCTGTCTCTCTTCCCGGCTCCTCAAAGGCCACACGCTTTTCTCTCTCCCCCTCTCCCCCTCTCTTTCTCTCTCTCTCCCTACGCAATTCGCACGTTCGTTCGTTCGTTCCTTCAATCCGATCAGTGATTCATTCGGACGACGCCACCAACGCCCGAAAGATTCGAACTTGACGCAGAAACTCTCATGGGCGCCTCGTTTCCCATCTGTTTTTGACGTTCCCAGGTTCGTTGTCGAATCTGAATCTGGTGTTCCGGGGCGCGGACGTTAATGGGTAGTGCTTAGATTGCGTTGTCATCGATCGAGGTGCTCTTGGGGATGGCTCGTTTGCATTACTTGGTTGATTTGATCCTTCGAGATGAAGAAAAGAGCACTGTTTTATTCACGCGCTGCGGGGCGTGGAAACTTTTCGGGGCGTGGACGGTAATGGGTAGTGCTTAGATTGCGTTGCCGTCGATCGAGGTGCTCTTGGGGGTGGCTCGTTCGGATTTCTTGGTTGATTTGATCTTTCGAAATGGGAAAAAGAAAGGGCACTGTTTTATTCACGCGTTGCGTGGCGTGGAAACGTTTTTCGCCGTCTCAGCTTGGTTTCATGCTTTACTCGATCCTATGTTGATCTGAGAATTCCTCTTTTTGTTGTTCATTATCAAGCGACTGCCTTGGTGCGATGTGTTGGCGCTTTTGTGTTCCGCTTGCGATTATTGTTGTTGTTTAGTTTCAGGATTTGAAGCAGAGGAAGGCATTAAGATGGCTGGTTTTGTTGGCGTTCTGGTATCTGATCCATGGCTGCAGAGCCAATTCACCCAAGTCGAGCTTCGGACCCTCAAATCCAGAGTGAGCATTTTCTTTTTTCCGTTGGGCACATTTTCCTCCTCCTGTTGGGTTGGCTATGTCGTTTGTTATCTTTGATTTGCTTTATAATTGGCTGCATTCTGGTGGCTAATCGAATGGTCTTTGTCGGTTTCAGTATATCTCAATCAAAAGTTCATCTGGCCGGGTCACAGTCGGAGATTTGCCACCCATGTTTGCAAAGCTGAAAGCTTTCAGTGAAATGCTCAACGTGGATGAGATTAGGGTTATTCTTGGGGAATCGTGTACAAACATGGAGGAAGAGATTGATTTCGAGTCTTTCCTTAGGGTGAGTTTGAAAAGAGCACAACATTCTGTTATAGTTTTTGGTGATGGTAAGTAGTTGTGCAGACACTGAAAGTACGCATGTTATAGCACTCTTAAAGGTGGGATTATAAAGTTCACTGGCATAGCAGAGTAGAGCACATACATCTGAAATTCATACTGTTTAGAAATTAATTTTAGTTGTGTCAAATGAATGATAGTGGAATTCCCATCCTTTGGGCAGGCATTTTTGAATTTGCAAGCTCGAGCAACAGCTAAATCTGGCAGTTCGAAACATGCATCTTCTTTTCTTAAGGCAGCCACGACCACTTTCCAGCACACAATAAATGTATCAGAAAAGTCTTCTTATGTGGCACATATCAACAGCTATCTGGGAGAAGATCCGTTCTTAAAGAAGTATCTTCCTATGGATCCAGGGACAAACGCTTTGTTTGATCTAGCAAAAGATGGAGTTCTTCTCTGGTACACGCTTTTTTGACCTTCCAACTGTGTATTCATACATAGAAGATCTACTCTTCATTGATGCCTAAAGTTTCATGATGCAGTAAGCTCATCAATGTAGCTGTCCCTGGAACCATAGACGAGAGAGCTATTAACACCAAAAGTGTCCTCAATCCATGGGAGAGGAATGAGAACCATACTCTTTGTCTCAATTCTGCAAAGGCCATTGGCTGCACAGTTGTAAATATTGGTACACAGGATCTGGTTGAAGCAAGAGTAAGTTGAACTTAGAGAAGATTCTAATTTTGTTTAGTGTAGATCTGTTTTACTTTTGAAATCTTATTCTTCTTTTCTGTCTGGATTTTCCAGCCCCATCTGGTTCTTGGTTTAATTTCTCAAATTATAAAGGTAATTAACTGGATGTTATTTGTTTATTTATCACAAAGTGAATTTATATATTATCAATAGTCCAAGTAATTGATTCTCAAGTTGGTCATTTTCTCTGTGGCTATATCAGATCCAATTGTTGGCTGATCTCAACCTGAAGAAAACTCCTCAACTTGTGGAATTGGTGGATGACAGCCAGGTGATTGAAGTTCAAGATTTCTTTTAAATATATCGATCAGGAAGCTCAGTGTTCTGAAATTATCATTTTGTTGGGGCATTCAAATTGTTGCAGGATGTAGAGGAGCTATTGGGTTTACCACCTGAGAAAGTTTTATTGAAATGGATGAATTTTCATCTAAAGAAAGCTGGGTATGATAAGCAGGTTACAAACTTTTCCTCAGATGTGAAGGTAAGCAGGAGTTTACTAGTACTTTTTATGCGTAGAATAGAAACTGCTAACCCTAGGATTGGAGCATCATCACAAACGTTATTATTTCATCAGCTTAAAATTACAAATGATCTTGGATTTCTGCATCTTTACTAGAAATTGCTACAGTAGAGGTCCCATGAGTTGCTTATAGTGTTCTTTTCAGAGCTTTTTTCTTCTGCTCATGTTGGCACAACTGGTAAGTAGACTGCAGACCTGGTAACAAGAAAAGATCACCGCCAGAAATGAGCTATGGCTCATATTTGTATTTTCTGGTTCTCACAAAGCATGTTTTAAAGTTGGTCTTGTTTATATGCTTGTCTGACACTTTGAACCCCTAATATTTCAGGATGGTGAGGCTTATGCTTACCTGCTCAATGCTCTTGCTCCAGAACATGCTAGCCCCTCCACCTTGGATGCAAAGGATCCCAAGGAAAGAGCAAACATGGTACTTGAGCAAGCGGAGAAATTGGATTGCAAAAGATATCTCACACCCTCTGATATTGTGGAGGGTTCACCAAATCTTAATCTTGCATTTGTGGCACAAATATTCCAACACAGGTGCCTTATATGTCACTTTCTTGTATACATTGTGCTCTTTTTCAATTATTTAGAAACGGTGAGATTGCACAAACCTATGAATAATGGAGTAGGAATTGGTGGGGATGACAAGGTTTTGATAATTGATTGGATTGGGTCTTAAGCAGTGTTTGGGGAATAACATAATATTGTGATTGTGGTTTATGAGAGGCCTTTTGATAAGTGAAAATTGTGCTTTCTTTGCTACCCCTTAGTTAACATAATGAAATGTTTACTTATCTTTCTGCTTTTTTTGCCACTAGTTCTTCTATTCCATTTCTCCAAGATTCCATTGTGTAAACGTGTGCTTTCTTTGCTTCCCTGTGGTCAACACAACTAGATGTTTACATTTCCCTCTCCACTTCCACCTGTGCTGGATCTTCTATTCCAATTTCTCCAAGATTTTGCTGTGTCACTTACTGAGCCTTGTGGTAGTTTGAGTTACTATGGTTATATAGCGAGTGTAAAAAAATACCAACTTTGAATTTTATCTGCTTATGGAAAGATTATTAAACTTGTATTTCCCAGCTCTACCATGTGTTAATCTTACAAATCAAATTGCAATAAATCCTCACTATTTGAAATCATATCAATTCTATCCCAAGACTAGACTCCATCCAAAAATTGTCTGTCAATACCTTTTTGCCCTCTTCTGCCTTAAGTATTTATTGCATCGCAATTACGACTATATTATTGTAGAGAAATCTAATTTTTCTTCTCTTTTTTTTTTCATAAAATTTTTTCAGAAATTTTTAGATTATGATTGATATCAAGCCTGATAAATATTTCGAATTATTATGCATAAGATATTCTCCCTTGAATAATAAAACTAGATCTTTCTTCTTCCTTTAGGGGCAAAATCGAAATTTGGGAAGGAATAATCTTAATATTTCCCGTCACAAGTGGTGCTTGTAGACCTGGGATAGATTTGAAATGAATTTGAAAGGTTTAGTATTTTTGATACAGGATTTAAAGGTTAGGATAAAACTAAAAATCCTTAAAAGGTTGGGATTTATTTTGTCATTTTGCCAATTCTATATGAAAAGGTGAGAATGTGTAAGTTTAAAATTGATATTAAGACTGAGAGGAATATTCACCTTTTGAGATGGTACCACACAACAAAATTAATTTTTAACTTTGCAGGAATGGCTTGTCTACTGATACCAAGAAGATTTCCTTTGCTGAGATGATGACTGACGACAATCAAACTTCTCGTGAAGAGAGATGCTTCCGCTTGTGGATTAATAGTCTTGGTACTGCCACATATGTCAATAATGTTTTTGAGGACCTTAGGAATGGGTGAGATTTCATATTTTCTTCTCCAAGTTATCTGCATGTGGAACTTTCAGTAATGTCTAAAATTTCATTCAGATGGGTTATGTTGGAGGTGCTCGACAAGATTTCACCAGGATCGGTTAATTGGAAGCATGCCAGCAAGCCTCCTATAAAGATGCCCTTTAGAAAAGTTGAGAACTGCAACCAAGTTATCAAGATTGGAAAGCAGTTGAATTTCTCCCTAGTGAATGTAGCTGGCAATGATATCGTGCAAGGAAATAAGAAGCTCATACTAGGTTATTTCCAACTTTTGATTTTCTTTTTCTTATCAACTGAATTATCTTTTCAACATAACCATTTGTATTTTTCAGGCACATTTTGGTCTTTAGGTTGTAGTTCACATGATGTTCTGCTGGTTGGTGTTTGTAAAATAACCCTTAGTAGTACATAGATTGGTTGTTGGTGGAGCGCAGAGAAATATATATGGGCCATGCATTGTTTTCGTGAATTCTTTCAGCCACAAAACACGAGGTGAACCTAAGGAAGATTCTTAGCGAAATTTTGGATAAGGGGGAGCATCTTTCAATATTTCTTCATTTTTCTGTTTGCAAATATTCTTCCCTCACTACTTCAGCGTATCAGACTTATAAAATCACGTGGGTGAAGACTCGTATTATTTCTTCATCCTTTTTGAACTTCTTCGGGAGTTAAAATAGAATCTTCCTTTTCTAATTGGCCCTAGCTAAACTGGCTTATTTAGTCAATTTGTTCTTCCTCGGGGAAAAAATACTTTCTCGGAAATGTCTTTTATCCTGATTGCTTTACAGGTGTTCTTGTTATCCAATTTGCAAATTTTGTCTTTGTTTTTTGCGTTGAATCTAGATGCTCCCATTATGTTGCAGAAGCAGCTGTATTCCTTCACCAGAATACTTAAGTTTTAATGAGTGCTCTCATCTTTTCTTCAAAAAGGAAGTGTTTCTTGACCTATAAACTAGGAGGCATTGACGACTCCTTGGTCTTGGTATCTGCAGCATACTTATGGCAATTGATGAGGTTTACTATGCTCCAGCTTCTGAAGAACCTTAGATATCACGCGCAAGGTAAGGAAATAACTGACGCCGACATTTTGAATTGGGCAAACAGAAAAGTTAAGAAGGCAGGTAGATCATCCCAAATGGAGAGCTTTAAGGTAATAAAACCAGACAACACCTCGCATTAGAATCGAAATAATCATAACTCAAAGTTTGAAATTCTCTTATCTCTTTTGTCTTTATTAGGACAAGAACCTTTCGACTGGGATTTTCTTTCTCGAGCTTCTTAGTTCTGTGGAGCCAAGGGTGGTCAACTGGAGTCTTGTCACGAAGGGGGAAACTGGTTGGTCATTCTTATTCTCATTCAATTAGATATTATATAGTTATATTTGCACATTGTATTTTGCCAACTTGAAGGTTGAAGCTGCTATTTTCTTGGTGATAAAAATAATGGAATGGATTACTTGAGAGTTACATTATCCTCCTTCATCGACCGCACTAGTGTGTTTCCTGTGGACCATGGTAATGATATTTCACACTTTATCTGCAGATGAGGATAAGAAGTTAAATGCCACGTATATAATCAGTGTTGCTAGAAAGCTCGGATGTTCCATCTTCTTGTTACCTGAGGACATTATAGAGGTACTTTCACTTTGATATACTTTAGATATGCAGCTCACAATACTTGTCCAGGAAAAAAGTTGTTCACTTTCAGTACTAGTTATGGTTCAGTGCTAATTTTGCTTCTTCTCCTTAGCTGTGTCTCCTGATATGCTATGATATGGTTCTTTATTTAATTGTGCTGGAAAACGATTTGTTGATCATATGACATGACACTACCGTGAAGGTGAATCATTTGTCTCCCCTTCCCTTTTAGTTCTTCATTAGGTTAGTTTGTATGTCTCTGGTGGCAACTGGTTTTAAATACCTCGTTTATATTCTTACAGTGTGCTTAGAACTCTTGGAAGTTCCACGGCACATGATGATACCATTTAAAATGCTTGTTTACAATTTGTTATTAGTTGAGCTTTGATTAAACAGAAGGGCTTCTTTGTTTTTCGCTTCATCATTTAGACAAAGTGGCTGATCTCACTTTGCCTGAAAACTGAAAATTGTCAGCTGATCTTCCTAAGTTTCCCCCACATCATATATGATACGGCTGCTTTGGACTTGCATGTTGAAAAAACTGCTGGTTAGCATTTCTTGATGTTATTTTCACTTTTCCATGAGGACAGGTAAACCAGAAGATGATCCTCACTTTAACAGCGAGCATCATGTATTGGAGCCTGCAGCAACAGGCAGGTGACTCAGAGACCGGTGAATCCACTGATCTAGATGCATCACCAGTGGGTTCTGCAAATGGTGAGAATGACAAGGTTCTGGCCAGTGAGATCTCTGATTTGTCCATCAATGATGCTGCTTCAGATGGCACACCTTCCCAACAACTTGGAAAAGATGAATCTTCTCAAGAGGTTGAAAACACAGGACCATCATCAAATAGCGAAAATGGGGTTACTATTGAGGGATCCCCTTCAACCGAAAATGAAATGGCCTTGACTCATGTAGAAGGGGGAGGACGTGATACAGAATGATGATAGCTGGGACTGTTATTTTCTTCTTCTTCTTCTTCTTCTTATTCTTCTTTTTTTCAAAAGAGAAAATCAATTTACAGTTGAGTTTTAATTTACACCATAGGAATTGCTCAATTCATTCATACTTGTAAAATGCAGAAGGTGGAGGGGTCCTGCTTGTATCCTGCTCATGTGACGATTTTCTTTACATGACTTCTCTGATCGCACTGAAGCCATATTTGATGCTTCCGGATCAGTTAGAAAATTGAATGTAATTTGTTTCTGCTTTCTCTGTGTATCTCAATATGACAGTTTGACAGTTCCTTTCCACCTGTCTGGGGATGCATCCGTGCTCAGCTAATCTCTTTATGGAACGCTGCTCTGGTTTCATGGCGTACTTAACATGATTGGGAGAAACATTCTTGCAGCTGTCGAAAGTTTTCATTTTCAAGCAAGTCTCCAACAGCTTTCAACAGTCTGCAGTTTCAAGCAACGCAGGTAATTGGACACATTAAAGGGCGATACAAGGAAGTCCGACTTGCCCACATGGTGTGGGCACATCCGTCCGTGGACGCATTTATCAGCAAAATAACTAACAAACGTTGATGTTCACAAAAACTAACTGGTAACTTGGTAACTGGAAATACAAACCATTCGAAATTCAGAGGCCTATGCCTCCTTCAGTCTCCGCATGCACGCTCAAATTCTATTGTTTTAACAATTCTCTTTGCATGCTTATGCATTTGGAGACATGCAAAGCTGTTCCAGCACTTACATGCACAATACGTACCTAAATGGAATAATCATACACAAATTCGTCCAAAGCAATCCTCGCTCAGGAAATTCAGAAGGGAAATGCAGTTCTCACATTGTAGTCTAAGAAGAGTCAAAGATGTATTAAAAACGTGAACTAAAATATCACTCCTGTTACAAAATTTCCACTCTACCCAACGTCTTTTATTTATATTGTAGAAAAAAATGATTACAATCTACATTTTGGTTTTCTATTTGTTTGATGTTTGAGGAGAAAGGACTTCATTATGCAAGACGACCATGATCATCGTCGCTTAAAGTTTCAGACTTTTCCTGTTCAGCCACAAGCATGAGTATCTCAAGGCGCTTATCAAAGAGCAATGCACTCTCATCTCTCTTGTCTAGTTCAGCAGCTTCAGCTTCAAGCCACTTCTCACGTAGGTCATCTAGAAGATTGGCTTGATCAGTATTTGCCACAGCTCCAGGGGCACTTGGAACCGTGGTTCGAAGCGAAGAATCCCCAGAGGGAGGTGGCAAAGTCAATAACATTGCACGGAACTCGCAAGTGTCTGCAAATGTCTCAAAGTTACAAGCCATTGTATCTAGACAATACTCTCGCATCTTCAAAACTCCGTACCTACATGTGCAGCATAAATGTCAAACGAGAACTCTCATCCAAGACTCAAGCCTATTTGATAAAACTGAAAACCAAGAACTGAAAATTTAAATATTGAATTATAAGTGCAGAAAATAAATCAGAATATTATTTGATAATAGCTGAATACAGTATTGAATACTACGTAACCACATATGGAATGATGAATATTAGTGGTAGGTCTTAGACTTAGGTTAATACCACGAAAAACCCTAAACCGGTCTACTTGTGATAAATTTACTCCAAACTAATTTTTATATCATGAAAAACCCCAAACAAGTACAAATTCACCCTAAACCAATTTTTTCACCACCAAAAACCTAAATTGATTAATTTGTGACAAATTTAATCTCTGCTAATTTCCATAAAATTTAATTTTTTTTTTTTGGTAAAAGTCATAAAATTTAATTAATACCACAGAAAACCACAAATTAATGCACATATGACAAATGGAGAGTAAAACTCCAAATTGGCAAACCCATAAACTGTCTCGTGTCATTCAATTCAGCAATTTAGCAGTAAAATTTAATGGAAACTAATAAAGGGTAAATTTATTATAAGTGTATCAGTTTAGTTTTTTTGGTGATCAAAAAATTAGTTTAGAGTAAATTTGTAATAAGTGTATATATGGTTTTTCATGGTATTAACTCTTTAGACTTTTTAGCAATGTCATAAGCAAGATTTTAATTCCTTAAAATGTGTATTTTAATCTAAGTAATTAAGTAACACCAACCTTACTTAGCAAATTAAGTGATATTTTTACTTAATTGAATCCTTTAAATCAAGACCAATTATGGTTGTTAAATGTGCTTAATTTTATTGAAGTGCTGAATGTATAAATTTTCAACACTTATTCAACATATTAAACAGGACTGACTACATAGTTTCAGCCGCCTATTCCAGCATCAGACACATTTCTTTTCTTGTTTAGTTTAAACTGACCACAACTAAACATCCTCTTTCACTAGACAGACAATGAAAACCAGAAAGAGATTTATTCAGCAACTTCACTGTTTAAATAGAAAAAAATTGCCCAACTCTAATGAATTTCAAATTTATTAGCAATATTCAGGGATCTAACTAACTAATTGATTTAGTCACTATGCCTGACACTAGTACACTTCAGTATCTGTGCCTTGAGCACAGCCAAAAGAAAATTGTGCCTTGGCATATATGAAATCATAGAGAGCAAGCGATCAAGAAAATAATAGAATCTGGAGGTATATCCATGCTATACTTACATGTCTGATAGTAACAACCAATGGCACAATTCAGCTGGCGAGGCCATTTCCAAGTGCGGCAGCAATACATCAGCCACAGCACGCCTCAGAGGGAACAATAGGTATCTAGAAGCAGCATCAAACATTTCCTCTGCCTGCAAATTAGTTCAGTGAGTTGCAGCACCACAAAATAGGACCATCTACCTTCAATCATCTAGTACATAGATTACCTCATCTGGATCTACTTCCTTCAAACTATCAGTGTACCTGAACCATCAATGAGCATGTATAAGTTTCACTATGGTGAAACTTGAAGGCGAAAATCAATGAGAGAATAAAATCGTTCAAGTTAAGATTTCATGCATAGTACTCCTAAAGACAATATGGGGTCCTAACTCTTATCAGTGCACCGAATTGGACTGTGACTAAAATTTGGAGAACTATTGAGACCACTACCATAAACCCAATCTAGAAACAGACTGGATGCAAACAGAGACCACTGAAGCACGTTGCCCAACACTTACATATATTCAATCATTTTCTCAAAAATTTCCATGCTTAAGTCATGTTCTTCAAGACATGGAAGTGTAGCCGCAGACGACATATCTTTCTCATCTTGTAAATCCCTCATATGGGATAATCTTGCTCTAAAATATTCTGACCTCGATGCTAAAACCACCTGATGGCAACGAAAAATCTTTTTATCAACTCTAACACAAACATCTGCAAGATCGTCTACAAAATCATTTATCTTCAATGCACCAATAGAAGCAACTAAGTTATGGACACCATTCTGCATGTTGTGCTCTGACGAAGAATTGGCGAGACAAATCTTAAGAATCCGATTCATGGCAGCAGGAAGGCGATCCTCCTCAGGAAGGGACAAACCCTGTAAGATGAATCGCTTTTGAGAGTTATCTGCATCCCTCAACGACTTGTACTCCGCAAACTTTTGGTGGATCAATTCCTTCTCAAGAGTTATTTCCAATGATGCACATTTGCAGACCTTGCAGATCCTAACAAGATCTTCCATGTCCTCTACAGAGATCTCTAGTCTGTCTGAATAGAAAAAGTGAATAAGGCTGTGAAGCGCAGGATATGACAACTTTTCCCTGGAAAATCTGACTTCTCTGCGATCTTTCCAATCTGATTCAAACTTTTTCTTGAAGAAGGGTGACCGAGCACTTAAGATGACTCTGTGTGCTTCAATAGGTCTACCATGTATGAAAAATACTACATCCGGAGGAAAATGGTCATAATTTGAAGCCTCAGAAGAACCAATACCTAATCAACAACCATATCAGGCATTAGATGGTTACTTCCTCGTAGGGTACTAAGAGCCACGATAAATTGATAATTATCCAGCTAAAGTACAGAGCAACTAGAACCACCATGCTCAAATAGTTAACTAACGTGATTTCATATAGGTTCTACACCACGAGTCTATAAAGTACAAGTACATTAAATGGCACTTTCTCTGTGCAATGAGGAGTTTTCTAGGTAAATTCACCAGTAAAGCCCAACACCTCTATCTATACAGGACACTTTCAGCACACAGACATCACAGATGACCGATTCATCAAACTCCACTACTTGCAAAATCCCAATAACAGACCAACTCCAAATTCCTACTGTTCCAATGAAATAAAAGTACTTGACAGTGCCTGCTACTTCGACCAGAACCTGAGATTACTCTAAAAACCTTCAGTTGCCAAGTCGAGCGTCATTAAGCTCGGACAAGACTTCAACATAGGTAATGAATCCACTAAAACTCAATTCATAGTCGATAAGAATTGAGTCGAGTTCGATGATCAAGTGAACATCTCAACTCACCGACCCAACTATTTTACACCAAAAATATATCTCAATTACACTACAAGCACTTAAACAAAGTACCTGATCCCGTAAAAAGATTCCCCGATTGCTCCAAGAACGCTCGATTCGCCTCGCAATTCAAGAACGTCTCCCTCAACTCCCCCTGCAGCGGCCCGAGCGGCGGCGGCCTGGCCTCGAAAGCCTTCAGCAGCTTCCTCACCTTCAGGTTGAGCGCCGCGTAGTGGCAGCGGTCGCCGTCGAACGTGTGCTCGGAGCAAATCGCGCCGCTCTCGAGCAGCATCCTCGCGGCGTCCAGGTGGCCCGCCAGGCACGCGTAGTAAAGGGCCACGGAGTCCCACTGGTCGCGGGCGTTGACGTTGACGCCGGTCTCGATGAGGTACCGGAGGCGGTCGACGTCGCCGGCGCGGGAGGCCGAGAAGATGTCGCCGTTGGGGACCCTCTTGAGGGCGACGGAGCAGCCGAAGTCGGAGGGGTCGAGGTCGATGCCCTCCATGTCGGGGTCGAGCGTCCAAGAAGGGCGCTCTGAAGGCATTCTTCCTTTCTAATTAGCGACCCAACAATTCAGCGATGATGGAGAGAAATGGGGAGGCTTCAATTATGGAGTTACGGGGAGAATCGAGTGGTGCGAACATGGTGGAGTGAGGGAGGAGGCGTTCATTTTTTTTTCTTGGGTGGATTTCAATGGCGGTGTTCGGGTACGAGGAGGCGGCGGAAGAGGCGGAGGAGGAGGCGGAGGAAGAAGATAGGGGAGGGAGAATTTGGTCTTTTGGGGTTATATAGGTAGGGTTATAAGAGGGATGTGAAGTTCCGGTGTTGTAACTGCCATAGCCAATTGAGGCAACGGCATGTCGTATTTCTCTTGTCCTGGTAAGATTTGGAATCTTCTTTCCCCATCTATTTCCTTCAAAGTGAGCTTTGGTCCTTGCTTTTAGAAGTGATCGGTTCCTGAGCAGTCCGATTCCCACTCGAGAGCTAGGAACTAGATTAGAGAGACCGATTCCTCATTTCTGGAATCAGGGATCAGATCAAATCAAGTCCGATTTTGTTCTCGAGTGGGCTAATGAAAATGGTGGTGTGTTGTTCTTTTTCTTTCTCTTTTTGGTAATATTCACCACTTAATACAGGGTTAAGTGTAAGGTCATATTGAGAGGGAAAGTACAAAAGTGTTTCCTTTTCCTTGTATTGATAGGATTTGTTCTCGAGGATGGACAATATAGTAATTGCCCTGGGTTCTAAAATTCTCTTAGCATAAATGGCGGTAATTGGTAGGTTGGAAAATGCAATCTCATCCGTCAAATCGAAATATAATTAATTATTGTAATCAAAGTCAATAATATAAGAATATGTGCATTTCCCCTCGTTGTATCCATCCAACCATATTAGTACCCATGTTCCTTCTCTTCAAAAACTTTGTCTCTTTATGATTCGACTAAACGAGTGAATTATCGGTCCCAAGAAAGGCTTAACTTAATCGGCGCATGACATTTGCATCTCACTCTCGCTTGCAACAACCACATCAAGAAAAGAAACCTTTTGTATTGACATTAAGGGTGAACTGTATAGAGGCAAACGATCAACAGCAATAACATCCCATGTAATTAGGCAATATGGCACTATACAAAAACCCTATTTATTAAAAGCACGAAAACCCACAATATGAGCTCTTAATACCAGAGATATCTCCATTCCGCATTGTTGAAAATGGTCGTCAAAAAAGAAGCGGGGCTTTTTCACGACGAACGGATAAGAGACGGTCTCCATTCACATCTGGCCGGACTATGTAAAGCACTATACCTTACCTTTGCACTATTTCTCGTTGCCGGAGTTGATTCAGAACCGATTAGCCAGGGTTGAAAGGCTCTCTCTCATCAAACAATGCCGCGAAGAAGGATCATCGGAAAATTGGCAGCGGTCCGCATGCCTTCACTTCCCATTCCACGTAGCCCACTCTCTCATCTCGCCCTCTCTTCTTCTATTGCCACAAGTTGTGGTCTCACACTCCTTGATGAGAGTATGAATGATAGCGAACACGTCCTCGGGGAGTATACATTATCAAACCTCATAGAACAAGATCCATCTCATTCTCGACTTCCTACCCAAAATCATTGTCCATCTTCCTCCGGATTGCCTTAATCCGTTCTACCTACTATGGCAACACTGGAAGTACGATCATCGGCGGCTTCTTGCAGTTTAAACACCACGTATTTGAAAACAATTTATGATTCATGCTCAGTAGATTTTTTCCACAAAACCTTGAAGAAAACAAAAAGAAAAGAAAGGATACTTCCAAATCTCTTTGGTGCATTTTTGTTTTTCTTGCGATTGGAAATTCCTTTTGTCATCTCCCAAAAACTTATAAAGTCCACCTAATGCAAAAAACAGAAATATCATCAACCAATGGCCAACACCACATGCAAAAAGAACGAGATCTAACCAGTAAATCTTACATTTCTATCACGTGATAAAACAAGGAACTTGAACCTTTGCAAGGGCATCAAATTTCTGAGCACCCTTTCCCTGGTTAATTGTGGTAATTATAGAGCAAAGTCGTGCTGCATTTACTTGGAAATAAATGCATGGAGAATGAATTACACCCTAACCATAACATAATAAGCACCTCTTGCAACCATCACTTAGAACAGCAAGCCACATATCACCTTAGGGAAGGAAGGAAGGAAGGCAAAAGACGGCAAAAACCTGAATTGGTAAATCGTGTAGCAGTAACTCTCTGCCGCTTCCTCACGAGCAACACAAAACTCACTTTTTGGAATTTTAAGCATATGTATTCGGTCTTTGCACGAATACTATCTGCACTCAAAACAGTCGTTAAACTTCCTGAAGGAACATGAATCATTAAAAAAATTGCACAATGCAAGCGAAACTGATGATTTCCAGGAATTAATTTTTTCTTTCACTCTTTTCTGTGCTTGCTACAACCACATTTCATTTATGGCACAACTATTAAATGTGCACAGATTATACCTTAACATATTTAAGGCTCGAATTTTTACACACTCATTGGGCTCAATGCGTGATTTCCATAGTGGCAACTCCTTTATGAGCGGCGTACTCCTCCTTACGCCCAACCCCAATCCTGAGGATGATGAGAGTATAGATGATAGCCATTCTAAGGTCCAGTTCAGCCGAGTGCTTCCTTTTACTCACCCCTACTTGGTCTCAGCATGATATGTTTTAGTAATAGCAAAAGACAATGATTTTACACGTACGCTGATGCGCGCGTTGTTTTTAGCTTACACCTCAATTTCCACATTACTTGCGTATGCTTGTTCGTGGGATTATCAAAAGAAAAGATTGATGCGCTTTGGTCCACTGATGTACGTCATCGCTAATAAAGATAAGGATCGTGCTTATTTTATGCTCTTGGGGCAGGCCTCGGGAACGTCGACACAATCCATAATCATGCTCCGGTGCCGGATTTCTAACAAACCTAGAATTTGATTTGTCGCTTGCGTGACATTTTTACATTGAGTAAGATGAAATTTTTGAAAAAGGGAGAAAAAGAATGGGGCATAGTTCATTTTTGAGTCTTGAAAGTATTGGATAACGCTCAAATAATTTGTAGTGCGATTGAACCGCTGTATTATTTATGAGGACAATGTTCACATATCGCTCGATTGTTGAAAGTTTTGAACCCATAGTCCAGAAACAAGGACCATGAGATTTATAATTCTACGCCCAATATCTCTCTATCTGAGCTTTCTTCCCATCATTGCATTGCATCCCATCGTGACTTTTAACATAATAGTGAAACTCATTGGGAATATTAGATGGAGAGAACAGAAAGAAAGAAAAATAATTAAATGTGCTTTCGAGAAGTATTACCTATTTGAAGTAAATGGTTTCATTAAAATCTATAATTCTTCCATTTTTAATATATCTTGAAAAGTATTTCAACTTTTAGTTTATCCAACTCGTGCTGCGGGGACAATTGTTAATATCCTCACTAGTGATATGAATACACAATAATGAACAAAATTGTATCAACATATATATGGTAAAGAGAACATTTCAAGATGTGAAATCCTTTTAGGAAATTTCTAGTACGATCCAAATTTTAATGGTGAAAGATGTGAGTGATCATATAGTATTTATGGGGAAAATTATCCAAAAAAAATCATGAACTTATTCTATTTTTGCTAATTCTATCCTAAACCTTTTAATTGTGTCAGTTAAATTCTATATCTTTTCATGTTTAGCCAATTAATTTCCTCCGGTCAATTTTTGTTGGAAATTATTGACATGAACATCAATCATCCTATATGGCATAGCTACTATTGATGTAAACAATTTATAATATTTTTTTCTTCTTTACTTTCTTTCTTTTTCCCCCTCCATCGGGCCTCGTCGATGGTCGTTGAGGCCCACAAAAGGAAAAAGGGAAAAAGAAAAAAAGAAAAGCAATAAATAAATAAATAAATAAATAAATATTAAAATACTATTAAAAGCAACCACCGTGCCACGTAGGCTAGTCGGCATTTATTTTAGGGAATTCCGGCCGAAATAGGCCAAACACACTTAATAGGTAAAACATGAAAATGCTTAAGATTTAATTTATATAATTAAAAAGTTTATGATTATATTGGCAAAAGTGGAATAGCTTTAGAATTTTTTGAATATTTTTTTCCAATATTTGTGTATTCACATTTGCCCATGTACACAACATATGTAAAATAAGTAATGATGCTTAGAAAAAGAAAAAAAGAAAAAAAAAAAAGATCGATATCTCCTTAAAGTATGAGTTACTCTTTATTTTATATAACAATAAAGAGTAGGAATTCAAAGCGGAGATGCTGGAATCTGATTTAACATCTATATATAAAAACCTTGATCGGCGTTGGAGGAGGAACAAAATATTACAATCCTACATTGATGAGTAAGAGAAAAAGGAAATCGGAAAAACGAAAGTCAAAGAACAACTTGCTCTCGAGCGCAATGCAAGCCGTGTAATTTTGAAACCAAATCGCTTTCACTCTCGGACACGGTCTACAAAGAACAACATTTCCCCAAAACCCCACCATCCTTATCTCTCTCTCTCTCTCTCTCTCTCTCTCTCTCTCTCTCTCTCTCTCTCTCTCTCCATCCATTCACTCCATTCTGTCTAATTCCATAAATTAATAATACCCACAAATTCAATCACGTTAAATAGTTTACAGTTGATGCGAACTGACCCCCTAAACCTTGTTAAAGGGCGAAGAAATTAAGGTTAAACACTGCCGTAAACGCAAGAAATATGTCACCCTTGCTCCATGAAGTCAAACATATTGACTTTGAAGCAAGACACGGCTAGGGTTAGGTCTAGTTTGTTCTCTTTTCTGCTTTATGTGAGGTTTTCCTCTCTTTTGTGAACGTTTATAAGCGTGTAGTTGGCGATAAACACTATTCATCTCGATACAGCTATCACTTACTTTGAAGCCATTTACTGAATGGGTCCATGCAAAAAAAAGAAAAAAAAAAGAGAGAGAAATAATAATAGTAAAAGTGGGATTTTCTCAAAATATTAGGGTTGGATGTATCTCTCTCTCCCCCCCTTCTCCCCTTTCTCTTCTCCATGAGATGACAAAGCTCTCGTTTTCCTTTCCCTTCTTTCTAAAATACTAAAATGTGGGTTCTGGTACGAACAACAACATATTTATATTGCAAAAACACAAGTTGCTTACCCATTTCATTAATGGCTTCTTTTGATTATTGGCTTTGTACTATGATTCCCCATTGTTTTCATACATTCACGGGTCGTGCTGCTTACCAACTAGGACAATAAAAGAACAAAAAAGGGCAGAAAAACAGCGTATTGCATTATTCGTGTTGTCCAAATTAATATATAGGTTATTTCATTTCCATGTAGGTGTGGATGTTTAGTTATTTGATTGCGATGGTGGTTAATCACAACAAATAGGTTGGAACATGAAAGTGGCCCCTGCTTTTGTAATGCTCCTTATGTGTTTATCTCATCAGCCTGTCTGCTTCTATACCAACCAACAGTGTAGGACATGTATGCACTGTATAAGACCAAACTAACATAGAAGTTTAGAACAATCCCAAAAATATGACTAAAAATGAAGATTGAAGACAGCTATCGATATGTTGGCATGGTTTTTGCATTTTGTTTGATATGGTATTGAAACCTATAAATGCACAAAATACTCGAAATTATCTATATTTCTCTTTCTTGGAACGAAAATGAAGATATGCCTAATTAATGTTAGCACAATTTCTTTCAAAAATATAAGCACTGTCCGAATGACAAGAAAGAGTAATTGATCGGTGGCTCTCCAACACTCGTTTGCAACACTCTTTTTTACCAACTCTTTTGATTAGGCATATTAATAAAATAAAAAAATCACCATGCTGTGCTTATATATCACAAAACAAAATTAGGTTTTCCGTTTCCATACGGGGAGAGAGAGAGAGAGAGAGAGAGAATTGAAACGCTATTTCATTGCCACCAAAATGACTTGAAGATCTAACTAAAAGCTTATTCAACAGTAGTTTTACTGTATACAAATGTTGGCACCAATCCTGTCACTTCTATTCGATAGTCAAGAAGAAACAAGTAAAGGAAGGAACAAAAGAAAAGAAAAAAGAAAAATACAGAGAAAAGGAAACAAGGTTTCTCAAGAGAATTCGGCAGAGAGAAAAGAGAAAAATAAAAGAAAAATTGCCTGGCCTTTCCATGTACGCCGTTGAGAATACATTGAATTTTTCACCGAAAAATCAAAGTCCCTTCTCTGCAAACAATCGATCCCACGCTGAACTTCTCTCAACCAGCGACAACAAGCTCAATCAAACTCCATATGGTGATGATACTGTACAAAGTGAGCATGCGTTGATGACGAGGCAATACATCTTCTTTCTCTTCTTCATAGCTTCGGCGCTGCTGCTGCTGCTGCTGCTGCTGCTTCTTCTTCTTCTTCTTCTTCCAGCCAGAACACGCGGAAAGACACCCTAAAGAGAGAGTGAGAATCAAAGCGAGAAACAAAAGATGTATATATAAAGGGTATATATAAAGGGAGAGAGAGGGACTGTTCCCAAGAAGATGACGAGGGTTTCCCGTTAATGTTGCTTTCACGAGGGTGTCTTGAGTAATTTAATCTTTGTTTTCTTAGCCTAAATCAAAAGGGAAATTAGTTAATTATATTTTGTCTAAGTGTGGGCCAAGAATAGAACAGGCCGTTCTTGTTTCGCACGTTGGGGTCGTTCTGTGTCTAAGAGTCCATGATTTCAGGGCCCTTCAGTGTCCCTAATGACCCTTTTTTTCTTGCGACTAGTTTAACCTTTTCGCAACATTTCTAGATGCCTCGATACGAGGGAACGAATCATATCTTGATTAGAAATAAATTACCAATTCATCCGTGCTTTTTTGGGACGTGCTTATTAGAAATAATATGAGCAATTAATTAACGTTGAAATTATACGAATGAGACTCGTTAACTGGCGATAATGACGTAATAATGTCAAAAAATTGAATATTCAAATTTGAATCAATGTCTGCTAAGTATAATGGAAACATTTTTATTGAAGGGAAAATCGTGATTTGAAAATGAGAAAAGATTGAGGAAACCTTTCTTGTGCTTCCACATGAAACATAACTCAACATGTGAGAATCACATTCTTGATGAACTAATATGATGATGGTATTGGCAATTTGGAAAAGAATAGCGAAAGGAGACAATGTTGTTTATATTAAAATTTTCTTAAAGAAAAAGAATGAGTAAAAATTAAACAAGTTAGGCAAGAGTGTACCGTGTCCCCACGCTAGATCTATAAATTTGCCTTGATGTCCATGACAAAGACTGATGTATCTCACATTATGTGTCTATTTTTTTTACTCGATTTAGTTGGATTATTCAAATTCATTCTCCTAAGTAAAATCAGATAGATTTAATAAAAATGCATGACTCAAAAAGTTGTCAGACTAATTAGGTGGGGGGCAATTTCCAATCAATCGCCGAAACGAGTCTTGGGCTCTTCCTGATTTCGTCCGTCATGGGGGTGATCATGCTTGCATAAGAAGCGTTGACTTGAGAATCGGACCGTAGTCAAAACAGTGTCGTGGCTCTTTTTAGAGAGAGAGAGAGAGAGAGAGAGAGAGAGAGGGTTAGGTTAGGTGATTGCCCCAGCTGGACCGGAACGCAAGGAGGCAAGACGCGGACACCTCCTTCGAGGTAATGCCCAAGACGTCATTAGCGCCACCAAACCTGTTCAATTATTTTCTCGGGTTTCGTCGCCTAATTGCCTTTGTCCTAATTTGTCTTGTCCTCGTCCCCGACATCTCACTCTTCGTTTCTCCTAAATTCCTAATTCACTAATCGACCAAATCGAAAGAGAAGAAAAAGAGAAAAACAGTAAAGTTATCATCACACGTAATTCCATAATTTTCAAATTCAAAACGCTTTAGCGAATAAATAACTCGCCCGGATTCCTTTTTGTTGCTAATTCCATAATCCGCGCAGATGCGAGGTTGTTGACTAGTTCCGAGGCTTGGCGTCGGGCATCTTGTCGATTGCCTCACCGGCAAAGGAACAGCGCCCCGCATCATCCGTAGTATCCGCAGCCGCAGCAACCGAAACGGCAATAACCCTCCTCCTCCGCAGCCGCCACGTCCCGGATGACCACCTCGGCCCGGATAGCCTCCGTAGCCGCCGCGGCCCTCATAACTACGATAACCATCACTGCCCGGGTATCCTCCATATCCATCGACGAGGTATCTGCCGCATCCGCTGCCTGGGTATCTAGATGATGGTATTCATCTCGTTAGGGCATTTAGCTGCGAGATTAAGAACAATGTGCCTATAGGCAATGAAATGGATGAATGTTAATTAAGTATTATCAAACGAATTGTCGAAATTAGAGCACAAATTTAAATATATGCCAATTCTAAGTTGTTGCATCCAATTGAGGAGTTATCGCATCGTGTGTGTATATAATAATGATAGTTTACGGCGTTTTGAAAGTACAGCATTTTATGCAACGGATATTTGAAGTTGGGTGTACGTGCTGTATAGTAGCAAGTGATACTTTTCAGGGCTGAATTTCTTTGCTTTCAGCTAGATTTTGGGTTGGCCATGTTAAGGATTTTATATCATATTGAAAGGGCTTTCTATGGACTGTAAGTTCGCTTAAAACTGAATTTGGTGGAGGAAGTTATGATGCGAAAAAATTCAACTCACAAATTGCACATAATAGACAACAATGGGTGTATTGTTATAGACGGGCATTTAATTGGCTCGTGGGTGTAATTTTGTCTACAAATAGACGATAAAATAACGAGAGGGAGGACCAAAGTGATAGCTAGCAATTTAGTTCACTTCCCGAGGACATGGTCGTCCTCACAGGCAAGTCTGTGTTCGAAAGCCACACTTGCCAAGTTTACGTACTTGGATCATACATAGGACTAAAGTGAGCATTATGAAACTTCAAGCTTTAAATTCTATTTTGTGAGGATATAATCTATATACATTTAAAGTTTGTGCCATAAGGGTGTCTTTGTTGTAGCATTTGCGAAATCCTTCGGAGCCCTAAAGCTCCTTGGCAAATACAAATGATGTTTGGCGAAATTTTTCGAGTACTTTGGGAAATGCAATTGCATGTCCAAAACTCTCTAAAGGTCTTTAGCCCAAGATAGATGAGGAGGTACTTTGGAATGCTGTATTTCCGAGATGCAACTATAATTTCTTTTCTTCCAACTTTGCATTGCTCAACTTTCATAGTTCCATAAATGTTCACAAAAACCCTTACTTTGCCTCAACCTCTCGTGAGTAACCAACAAGCAGTTGGCATGCAGCGCATGTGCCATTGGCGAGCCAGCTGAATTTTACCGTTAGATTATTTGAGATTTTTTATTAAAAAAATTAGTAAAACTCTTTTACAAAATAAAGTTTTTTATCAAACCACATTTACGTCAAAATTGCTTTCCAATGTGTGTTCAAATTACACATTAACAAATATTATTTATATTTTGGAAAATCCCTTTAGCTCAAAAGTTTGTACATTTTCTCAAAAATATTCCCTCAAATCAAACCAAACGCACCCTTTGTCAAGGCTCTAGTTCTCCAATTAATTACATTGAAATATGGCCAAAAATAATTAATGATATTACGAGGACTCTTGTTAATGTAAGAATTCCCTGTTGCCAATGGCGAGAGCATACTCGAAAATAAATCATTGTAGAAACGACTCTCTTCCTAGCAAGGAGCCACGCGATGGAGTTGGCAAGAACGTGCCATCGCCGCTCGATTTAGCCACCGCCATTAAACCCTCCTAGCAGAGGCTGCTCACAAGCAGATCGGTGCAGGCAGTTCCCTTCCACTCTGAGTTAAAGAATCGGTGCATTTTCATTTTGATTGATATAATAAGTTAGGAAGTATGGAGGTAAGAACTGAGAATGTATTTTCTTTTTTTTCTTTTTTTTTTTATATCTTTAGGTCTTAGCCAAATCTATTTTCCATTAATGAATGGATGCATTAACCTTCTCGATCAACGTGTGTATGAGCATGCCTAGGATTGCTCACGATGGGATTTTTGCGTCATTTTGTCAAGATTCTAGTTCTCCAATTAATTACACTGAAATATGGCCAAATATAATTAATGATACTATTAGGACTCTTGTCGATGTAAGAATTCCCAGTTGCCAACGGTAAGAGGTTATGGAAACTATACACCAAGCCATGCTAACTACGTTAATATAGATCTCTAGTCATTATTCAAGTTGGGACACATCATATTTTTGCGTCAACCCTACTGGCCCTGATAATGTCTTAGGCCCCATCGTGAGTCGCCAATTAGGACTAGGAAATTTACAAGACATATGTTACTTTTATTGTTGCTACACCTACAAACAACCGAAAAGATATTTCAAGATCAAATATCATTTCAAATATTAATTATGCGAGTCCAAAAGGAGAAGATTTTTAATGTAAGACCATGCAATATATTTTCCTACTTCGAGGAAGTGCCAAAAAGTCTTATTGTGGTGCGATAAGGTTGCAAATCTTCAAAAACATGTATCAAAATAAATAAAATTGAAAATCTTACTGTTCAGCTACATGTGAGCACACGTCTGGGAACAACTTCCAGGAAAAGAAAAGTTGGTTCAAAAGAAAGAACAACCCGAGGGCATAATACAACGGGCCAAAACATTCTATTGGCGCTTCAAACGCACATTTTCAAAATTAACTAAACAAAACGTCGCTTCTTTAACTGTTCATCGAGCTTATAAATAGCCTCTTCAACATGAACAAACCACAAACCACCTTCACATAAGATACCATCTTTCTCTCACACCCCAGCTTTTTGCTCACTACACTCATTCGTTATTCACCAGAAGCCTTCAAACCCCGCCCCCCCCACCCAAAAAAAAAAAAAAAAATGAGCGTGGAAGTGTTGGATGCAGCGACCATCGTCGGCTTCGTGGAGGACGAGGAGGCCTTCAATGCCTTCATAGGTGACCGCTTCTCATCCCTCGACGTTGACCGCGACGGCTGCCTCTCCTATGCGGAGATGCTGCGGGATCTGCAGGGTCTTCGAGTGCTCGAGACCCACTTTGGGGTCGACGTGAAGCCAGACCCCGACGAGTTGGCCCGTGTGTATGGCTCACTGTTCGTGCAGTTCGACCACGATGCCAACGGATCGGTGGACCTGGAGGAGTTCAAGGCGGAGACAAGGAGGATGATGCTCGCCGTGGCGGACGACTTGGGGTTCTTGCCGGTCCAGATGGTGTTGGAAGAGGACAGCTTCTTGAAGAAAGCCGTGGAGCGTGAGCTCACTAAAGTCGCTGCTTAATTTGGAGGACTTTATCTTAAGAGGGATTCGTCATGGTGGGAAGAATGTGGTTGCATTTGAGATTTTGTCATTTTTATGGTGTTTTTATGTACGCACCCCTTATTTTCTAAACTGAGTTATGTACCCGAGAATGATGTTGCGGATGAAATTAATGGATTTAGCACTTGTTATTGATTCATGTCGTGCTTACAATCGGACTTGATTTACGTGTACGATATTTACTTTCATTTATTATTAGGGCAATTCTCAAACATCACAATGTAGTAAATTGGGAAAATGTAAAGAATTAAAAAAAATAAAAATAAAAAAACGAGACAAATTCTCTCTCGAAATGAAATTATTTTGTTCTGTTTCTTTCATTTGGAGAGGAATTATGGTAAGAACTAGAAGAAATAATTGCACGTTTGGAAAGGATGCTGATTTTATCTCAACTCGTACTGGGCACTATTTCTGTTTTAATATGCAAACCAAACTATGCGATGAGATTCACCAATATTGAATTATGTCTGAAAGATTAATTGAATGATTCTTAAATATAAACATACCAAAAATTGTGATATTCGAAATTTTGAGGTCATCATCTTTCGAATTAAATAAAGTTAACGTAAAGGCCAAGTTACTTCAGTGCGAGAGATCTGCCACCGAAGGAATGGAAAATAAGGTCAAAAAGCCGAGACCCGCGTTTTTGAACATAGGAAGAAACGCGATTTGACCTGTGAAACGACGTTGTCTTATTCCTTCTCTAGGTGCCTTGTCAATTGTTTCTGACTTTCTCAGACAAAGTAAACCAGAAGGGACATTATGTCTAAATATTCGACACGTGGGAAGTCGTATTTCGCACTTTTCTTTCATGTACCAATGTGCACAGAGCTCACACAAAACGGACGCATTTGACAAGATTGCCCTAAGTTTCACCTTGATTTCTATAAATTTCTTCAGCTCTTATTCAAGTCCTCGAGTTAACAGTTGAATATTTGTCTAGATTCAGTTCTTTACTAATCAACTCACAGCTGTACCCCGGTGGCCACATTGGAAGGATGAAGTGGGAGGTTCGAATCTCTACCTTCTCAGGGAGGTTGAGGTAAGGACAAATTAGTTTCAGATATGGATTTTGACTCTCACACCCTACAAGGAGGTAAGGTAAAAGCCTAAGAACAAAAGTTAGAATAGAAGTATAGTAGAACCGACCAAAAAAAAAAACTCACAACCGTAAGTGCAGTTGTAACGGTAGACTTCTATGCCTTTTTATGCAACTCTTTCTTGTTCCAATGCCAAACAGACGATCGCCCATCAATGAGTGTTGATGCCCATTAATCTTGCTCGAGTTCATACGCCATACATCAACATTTGTAGTTATGAAGAATTAACATCTTGTAAGATTAGTAGTTAAATCATAATGAAAGTCATGCGAAGCAGTAAACAACTCACTGTGGAGATTGTTGGAGCGTCAAGCTTTATTAATTAAACAAATGATCTCTTATCTTTTGAAAAGTGCATTCTTCAAACGGAATAAATTTTTGTAATTATAAAGAAAACATGTCACAAGATTAGTAATATAAAAAAAAAAAAAAAGTGACCAGACGTGGTGCACACATGCATGTCATTGTGCATCTTGCATGCATCATTTCCGGCCAATAAGATGCCGGTGGGAAGGCGACTCGTCGGTTACTATATGAGTCGATTTCACTGTTTTCATTTACATACCAATTAAAGAAATTTCAATTACCCTCTTGTCAAAAAAACCATCAATTCATCAACAACGACAATTGGTGACCGACACCTCATTTATTTACTTCATGATGATCGGTCTATGCCTCTCGGTGATGCATGTTTGACTTTAATTAGGGAAAACTGGACAACCCCAATAGATGTTTACACACCGTTTTAAGAGATTTTAATTATTTATTGTGCATCTACTGACAAACAATGAAATGGATCGTGGAAACTAAAAGATTCCATTGGCATGTTGTTAGAATATTAGCACACCATTTCTCTTCCGTGCGGTGTCTAGTTTTCATGCAACAGATTAAGTCTATATTTTCGATTCAATCAAAAGTAAACTATCTACAACAAAACTATTGTGTGCTTGCTTATACCGATGTACCCCCACAAAGGCCTAAAAACGCTTTGGGGTGCGCATGAACAAAGGCATGGACATAAGACTGGCTTGACCCGGTTGGGCCTTAGCCGTGTCTCATAGCTATGCTGTATTATATTCTTGATGTGTCAGTTGTACAATGTTTTAGGCCCGGTCAAAGATTGCCAATTAGAACTAGGAAATTGAAAAGGTGGGACTTCTTTATTGCTCAGCACACATTGAGGGACAACAATTAAAAATATTATTGCAAGACCAGTTATTATCTCAACCATTAATGCTCTCGATTTTGAACTCCGTATAATCAACGGATGAGATGGGTTAGGTTTACATGGTTCATAGACCATGCAACATAATTTCTTATTTCGAGAAACTATTGAAATGTCCATTATTATTGCCCCCACAACATCACAAATTCAAATGTAACATACAAAAGTCAAAACAAAATTGGAGAAATTCAAAAGGAAAATCCTACCGTTAGGCTATGTGTGCATGTGAGCACGCGTCTGGGAACAATCAAAAAGCTCTTTCTAGGACGACCTAGAAAGGTCGGCTCAAAAGAAAGTACAAACCGAGGCCGTGATACAACGGGCCGAAACATTCCATTGGCGCTTCGAAGGCATACGTTTCGAACTCAGCTGAACCAAACATCACTTCTTTAACTGTTCGGCGAGCTTATAAATAGCCTCTTCAACATGTACAGACCAACAACGAACATCACATAAAGAACCGAAAGCAACCTTCTCATCCTTCTCTCTCTCTCTCTCTTACACCGACCCTTTACTCATTTCATTCATTCATTATTCACCAGACACCTCAAGACAGAAAAAAACATGAGCGTGGAAGTGTTGGATTCGGCCACCATCATCGGCTTTGTGGAGGACGAGGAGGCCTTCAATGCCTTCATAGGCGACCGCTTCTCTCGCCTCGACATCGACCGCGACGGCTGCCTCTCCTATGCAGAGATGCTGCGGGATCTGCAGGGCCTGCGAGTGCTCGAGACCCACTTCGGGGTCGACGTGAGGCCGGACCCTGACGAGCTGGCCCGCGTGTACGGCTCGCTGTTCGTGCAGTTTGACCACGACGCCAATGGGTCGGTGGACCTGGAGGAGTTCAAGGCGGAGACGAGGAGGATGATGCTCGCCATGGCTGACGACTTGGGGTTCTTGCCGGTCCAGATGGTGTTGGAAGAGGACAGCTTCCTGAAGAAAGCAGTGGAGCGCGAGCTCACCAAAGCGGCTGCTTAATTTGGAGGATTTTATCTTACGAGGGATTAATCATAGTGGGAAGAAATGTGGTTGTATTTGAGATTTTGTCATTTTTATGGTCCTTTTATTTACACTCCCCTTGTTTTCTAAACTAAATTATGTACCCCAAGAATGATTTTATAGAGGGAAATGAAGGATTTAGCATTTGTTATCGATTTGTGTCAAGATAATAAGACCGTCATGCTTTCAATCGGACTTGATTTAATGTACGACACAAATTGGGTTTATTATTAGGGCCATTTTCGACCATAACAGTGTATAATACTGGGAAAATGTAAGGAATTGAAAAGAAATAAGACAAAGCTTAAGATGAAATTATGTTGTTTACTTTCTTCTATGTTGTGAGGGATCATGGTAAGAACTAAAAAAGAATTGCACGTTTGGCATTTGGATTGAACCGCGCAAGGTAAATTGTGGGCTTTGGAATTTTGAGGTCATCTTGCGAATAAAATAAAATAATTTGAATGGCTTGTAACTTCTTTGCAAGAAATCTGCTAGCGAAGGAACAGAAAACAACAAAATACGGTCAAAAAGCTAGGACCCTTGTTTTTGAACGAAAGGAGAAAGCGATTTGACCTGTGCACCGATTTCGTAACCTTCTCGTTGGGCGAGAACTGGCAGCCCTATGAGTCGGTGACGTACTTTACACGAAGTAAACGGAAAAGGACATTGTCTACGTATTTGGCATGTGGTAAGTCGTATTTTGCACTATATTTTCGTGTATATTAACACGAGGAGCTCACATGAACCGAATGCATTGATAAAGATTTCCTAAATTTTACATGACACATTGATTTCTATGCATTTCTTGAGCTCTCTCAATCAATTTCTCAAGTCAAAAGTGAATAATTTGTCTAGATTCGATTCGCTATGGACATGCACGGGGAATTGTCACGGCGGTCTTCCATCCACCCAATCCACGCAAGTCTTTCTTCTTCCACGGTAAACCAACATAGAGCTCCCACAGAACGTGTATTTGCAAGCTGAATAATCTTAATCAGGACATATGTATTTAAACATTTAAGCCTAGTTCATAAAATTCATTATCAAATTGTTTTTCAAGTGGCCAGGAATATCGATTAGTTTAAGTTAATCGAACCGCGGTATCGTCGCAGTCGGTTGTTTCTTTGGAGAAATCCGGCAAAAAAAAGGTATCAAAGTCGTTGATACTTTCCACCGTTCGTTTGTTGATGGTCGGTGTCAAAAACCTCAGGAAACAACGAATGCACTCGCAGTTTCAACACAGCAGCTGTCGGTCGTTTCTTCGGAGAAATCCGGCAAGAAAAGGTATCAAAGTCGTTGACACTTTCCACCGTTTGTTAGTTGATGGTCGGTGTCAAAAACCTCAGGAAACAACGACTGCACTCGCAGTTTCAACACAGCAGCTGAGGCCCACCGATTCCCATGGTCCACCGAAAGTAAAGCTACAGAAAGCTACAGCGTAATAATGCTCATGCTTAGAAGTCGTGTTTCTTGGTGATTAAATAGTCCACATGAACCGTACCAGGAAGACTCTGAAGATTTGTAATTTACCATGACTTCAGGATCCCAAAATACTAACGAGATAGCTAACTTACATAGGAAAATGACCAACACCTTAGAAAATTCGCGATTCCGGTGAATAACGAATCAGAAATTCGCAATTCCGGTGAATTCAGTCCCCCTCGGGATGGACCAGATATAGACTCCAATGACCGCATAGAATGTACAGGACCAGAAGCCAGACAGCCAGAGTGTTTTTCACTTTTTGCTCAACTAAGCCTAATCTTATTGTAAACGCCCATGTATTACAATGTTAATGGGCTGGGGCTAACATTACAAAAAGACTGACAATTCAGGGGACGGGAGGAAGGGAATGAGGCTCTCGCCATACTGCTCAAACAAAGAGACTAGGAGACGCCCCGAGTTCAAGTCGTCCTTCCAAATTTGTTTTAGCATAGCTGACATGTTCACAGACCGACTGCTCCCGTTGACTCTTCCACTTCCAGTGCCCACGTCATTATCATTAGGCTCCTTCCCTGCTGCGGATGGAGTGGCATCTGCATCGGAATCATTGGAAGGAGTCACGGCAGCAGCTTCTTCTTGCCCATTAGTGGGTGATGGGTTGGTGGACATTGCATTTATTGGCCTATCAACAGCCATTTTCTTGAGGGGTGACTGCTGCTCCAAGTGCTCTGTGCTTGCTCCGCGTTTCTCTGATGTTCCCAAAGAAGCTTAAGGCGTTAAATTTACTCTGACTTGCATACTTATAGCATGGATCACGTTTCGGTTGCAGATAAATGTATCTTCCAAGTCACAAAGCTCATTTGTAAAATTCAGTGCTGTGAATCAAGACTATCAGTTAATTTCTCCCTACTCAAGTCAATTTCTGGAAGCTGGATCCCTACTCCTTCAAAGGTTAGTTCGTTATATAATCAGCAAATGACAACCTAAAGAACACTCTCCTATCAACTGGACAAAAAGTTAAAACCTAGACAGTCTTTTTATTTGCAGAACAAGGTAGCCAAGCATGTGAAAGAAATGATAGCCAAAAAATAAAAAAGAATTGTCTCCCATCCTTGAAAGCAATGGTACTTCATTCAAGAAGTCCATCTAAAACTTTGTCCAATGACCTGTGGCCATATTATTGTATGAGAAAATAGAGTTAAAGCAGTAAAAAACAAATGCAAGAGTACAACTTACTCGAGAGTGAAGTAATAACTCTTGCATTAGTCTTCCAGACAGCTCCTGGTTGAAGGGATGGCAGTGGCGGGAGGATCTTGAAGCGGTCATACAGACTTTGACCAGACGCATGCTGGAAAACATTTTGCGTCATGACATGCTAAGCATGGATCAAACTGTCACAATTCACAAAATACAAATGTTAAGCACTATAGACTCACCAGCAAGGCCCCATAAACACGCCAAGCTTCATGCCTCTTTATTTTATTTTTCTGCGTCTCAAGAAGCATCTCTGGTTCAAGGAGTTGCAGATATGGCTCCAGATTCGGCAGTATGAGAAGGCGAACCTATCAGCATGAAAAAAGGCAGATAATGAGCAAAAGAGGAAAAAAGAATGCAAACGAGTTTATCTTTAAGGGTTGTAACATAGATATCGGGGAACATTTTACAGCATGCATTAAGTTATGCAGCAGTTCTTAGTTCGAGTGAGGATAGACAAAGAAAATACCACATTAGGTCCCAAAGCTGCTAAACCTTGCACTGCACCATAGTGTGTCGCCAATGTGTGTTTTGGGTTCAAAAACGCATTGATCAGTTGCTTCGTAAGACGCGATTGCAGAGTATTATAAACTAGGCCATACCTACAAGAGACTGCAAACTTTACTCCTCCATAAAAGCTGAAATTTGTAGGACACTGAAAGTAACAGCTCCAGAACCATAATCATAAAAAATATAAGGTTTATACCAGTAAAACATGGCGCACTTTCAGTCTGAAGTAGATAACAACCATAGAAACCAAGCATTATATTAAAAAGTGCATTGATGTCTACTAATTTTCCATCCTCCTATTAAGCTCATGGCACCAAGCATAACATATTCAGCACTATTAGAAGGATGATGCCATCACATTCATCTATTTTTCCAGTGAGAACTTGTTCAATGACACATATCTAAAGTTTACAATTTGGATTTTCAATGGCAGTAGTCCTCCTAAAGCTATGGAAAAAATACAGAAGAGCAAAAGGAAAATTCAAGATTGAAATCCTCAGTTCTGAAGTTTTTATACTACATCTTATAAAGCTCATCTAAGGTCCAAACTGGCTTAAAAATTGGTCAATTGATCCCCTTATCCAAAACATGAGAATGAAACCAACGTTGCATGCTCATCCAGCAATATCTCAATTGAATAGTCTTCACACGTACGAAGAATACGGGGAGAAATGAAAAGGAAAATGAAACAAGACAATTGACTACAATGGGTCTGTGTCAGATATAGTCCTTGATGATTTCCTTTGCTGGCACAGATAGAAGTATCACCTTTTGCATATAGAGGAAACCAGGTTTGCCGCAAAATCTCTAAGCTCCCAGTGATTGTCTGAAAGCCTTTTACCCAACCTCTTTGCTACAAGACATGTGACAACAGCTGGCATCAACTGATGTAACTGGCAATAAGAAAAAAGATGTTCTTCTCAGGCTTCTGGGAGGAATATGATTTATAAGACCTGAAAATTTATGTGTACTACTAAGTTGCACCATCTCCTATGGTGACTTCTGGGCAAAAAGACTACTTGAACCAAGAACTTAAGCGAAAACTTATAAAGCTTTTGACAGTTACAGAAAGGTCATTCAAGATTTGCCCAAGCATATATATGATATAAAGTCAAGATGCACAGGGATCCCATTAAAGACGAGCATCCTTGAAGAGAAACAAATAGACCAAAAACACAGTGACCAACTCAATATGTTAAATCATTGTTAGCATCAGAACACACATGCAACTCTAGATGTATACAAAAAGCATACCTATCTAATGTTTCTTTCCAGACATACAAGTTTGCCTATCTGGTCACTTGTTTAATTGACTTCCTTCTGAAATTTCCAATCGCAAAAATAACAAAAATCAGTTTTGGACACAACGATCACAAAAGTTGAAACAGACATGTAGAGATTTCCAGCTCAAAGCTCCAAACCATTGTAAAGAGAATGTTAAGTTCCTGTCTTCCAGAATAGGAGCTCTCTAAAAAGAGAATAAAGGACCATTTGAGAAAATCAGATCACGAGACAACTTGTCTCTGATCTTTGATTACCACAACAGCCAAGAACAGGTTTTTGCCCCTCCACCTATATATCATCTGGTTAAAGAAGTTGGAAATTCATAATGCTAAGTTCCTCTCTTCGAGAATAGGAGCTCTTTAAAAAGAGAATAAAGGACCATTTGAGAAAATCAGGTCACAAGATAACTTGTCTCCAATCTTTGATTACCACAAGAGCCAAGACCAGGTTTTTGCCTCTCCACCTATATATCATCTGGTTAAAGAAGTTGGAAATTCATAACGCAATAGAATAGGGCTTATTGACTTCGTAGGCATCCGGTTCCTCTATAGCCTCCCAGATATATTCTGAAGGAAACTCTAATTTCCAGACAGAAAGCCCCAATACCAAAATAATTCAAGAAGTCAGGATGCAAGTCCAGTTACTAAGAAGACAAATGTCATCCAAATGGAGAAGGCACTGAGCCCGAGCCTCATCCTCCCTGCCTCAAGAAAGTAGATGGCCGGTTACTTCAATACATACCCCACCCACCCCCAAATCAATACTCAGCTAGCTTGTTTCTGCTGCGAAGATGACTATTTTGGATGAGAATCACTAAACAATAAAAGAGGAAGATGATGGGCATGCAAAAACCAACAACTGAAATTGATACAAGAAGGCTCTACTGTGTGGGAAAGATCTTTAGAAAGGGAAAAAAATATATGGGCTGACAAGTCTGACAAAGAAACTGCATTCACACTGAAAACATAAATACTGATAGAAAAAATCAAGCTAGATTAGGAATCTATACTTCAAAATAATGCAAAAACAAGTATGCAAAGGTTCAACTTACATAAGGTTCCATATTGATGTGAGGATTATGAAGGAGACTGCGAACAACACGCAACAAGGCCAAAAGAAGGGACAAATCATTTAAGCCACGAGATACCTAGCAACATAAGAAGAGGCATAGGTTAGAAAAGCATCAAAACTAAGCTAACTTACTGTGTATCTAATTCATACCTCATCAGCTATAAAGCATGTGAAGTACGGGACGAGTGGATGCAGTCCTGAGTCTGTAGCCAAACTCGCTAATGCTTCTTTGAAAAGGACTGAATCGGGGCTTCTCATAGTTAGCTCGGTGATCTTTTCAAAATATATCTGCAAAGATACAAGGATAACTAGTAGCATAAGCAAGACAGAAAAACTAATGTGCAGAAAAACAGTGAGGCCAATAAACACATGAATCAAAACATTCTCATTAAGTCTGAAACTACAAAATTGTCACAGAGATGATATTCCACCATAACACACATCTCTTGGACACAAAATTTTCTGTACATACAAGAAAATGCTCAAACATTATATAAATTCCTTTTTTTTGCTTAAGCAAACATTATATTATTGTCAATCTGCAGTCTGTATCATATACCTGAAGCTCTCTTGACAGCACATGCCTGATAGGAAGCCTAATGTCTACAGGAAGTGCATCCTCCTTTTGTTCTTGACTTTTGACACGAGAAGGAGCTGTAATTACTGAAGGAAATGATGAATAGCGGTTAGCATTAGAGTTCCTTGCATAATATTCAGCATAAGAAATCCCTGATTGCATTCTCAACTGTTATATTCTAACCAATAAACGAAAAAAAAAAGAAGGTGGCTTATGCAACCCTCATCTAACTATATGACATTCTACTAAAGGTAGCACAATGTTAATGTTAGTTCCATAAATTCATCCACTAACTTTGTACCAAGATTTTTCTTGAGTGAAAATTTAAATTGATAGATGTGATTATCAAGAGAAGGCACTTTAGAGTCCAAGTTAAGACAGACCTTCTACAGGAGCATTCTCAGGAATAGCAGGTTGTACACCTTCAATTGCCAGCCAGTGACAAAGGACAGCAGTATCAAGAGGAGCTTTGGGTAAAGGAGCTTCAATAACCTGCAGCACCAATGGTGATTAAGTCAAAAACTCCAATACGCTACCTGACAATATAATTCAAAACGATAGCTGCTCCTTAGTCCTTACATCTTTAATGTCTACATCTTTGTCATCAAGGTAAAACAAATCTTTATGTCCAATAGCTTTTTTGAACTGCATAGCTCCACCAGAGGCAGACCCATAAATTGGCTGGTGCACATAAAGACACAAAGTTATAAGTTTCAGAAAAGATTATGCATATGTAAGAAAGTTGTCGCAAACGGAATTTCGATAATCAAATCTGACGCATCACCATCTCCATACTCATTGAACGCATGGTGTAGTTGCCAGTACGTAAGGTACAGATGACAAAATGATTCACCTTCTCCTACTTTGCAGATTAAAAGATGACAAATAAACTAAAGTACCCCGGAAGAACACCAGAGACAGAAATACATTAAATGGGCTCATGAAAGCTATACCCAGGGGCTGCACGCAAGTGCTTCAATTGTTGTTCATGTTCTAATCTAGCTGATGGTGCAGTCTTTATTGATCTGGTTTATGCCCTAGAAACTACTCGATATCAGTTCCACCAATTCGGAACTGATTGTAATGACTATTTATGCAAGAACTTGATGAAAAGTACCTCAACATTTTTCAAGTTCAAAGCACCCTCCACATCATCAACTGTTAGGACCGTTCTCCTGGAGTGGCGCATGCATTTGACAGCTTCCTGCATTTCATCAGATGCTTCTCAAATCACGTCAAAACATGCCAACCTTTCTATGCTTTCTAATTACTTCAAAATTGACTAGTCAACCTCCAAAACGAAGTTCATAGTGAATGGAAAAAAACACAGGTTCTTCAGTGCAGCACAAAAACGCATTGCCTTCAAGAACTCAAAATCAATTAAGCAGATATTCACCTAATTTGAGCCAGATTCTGCAAAAGGTATACCTAGCAAAATTTTGTCACTCCAAACAAGAGAATGAAAATAGAATCAACAACCCCCACCCCCCCAAAAAAAAAAAAAAACCGAGAAAAAACACCAAGAGTGAAAGGCAAAGCTCATTCAAATACGCAAAAAATGACCCCGACCATACTTAAGATGTCTAAGACAATCTCTCCAGTATGTAGACTAATTATATGAATGCCTGTACTAGTAGTACCAAATAAATCCAGCAATCACCTAAGAAGAAAGAAAAGGAGATGATTTTAGTGGAACAACTCCTTGTCGAAAGTTCTACTGCCGTTACATTTCTCTAATTTTAAGGCAAAACATTGCAGAAATGATTGTTGCTCCAGAAAGATTTTAACTGGAATGAATGTGCTAACCTATAAAATACAAGACGAAATCAATAACCCTATCCATGAATTTATGCAGAGAGATCTCTAGTCCATAAATTTCTAGCCATATTGTAAAGCATAGATCTTTTGCTAACAAGACAACAAAGCGACGGGTGCCGATTCTCCCACTTTTAGAATATCTCTGAGGGAAAAGGGAAATTACAGAAAATCTGCATTCCTCGTACTTATAGCAGCTACTCATTCATTATGCTCGAATGCCTACAGCCTGCCACAATCCGCGCGAAGATAAGTTCCCCCAAGAAAAACGACAATCCATCGGTTCCGAGTTAATCAAACACCACATCATAATTAATTAAGAGAAGGCGCATACGGTTAGGGCAACTGCACACGGATTCCACACAAATCGTTCGAAGGAAATGCCTTACCGAGATTTCTACACGAAGAAACGCCGCGATTACTCGACGACGCGTAAACAAGGATAAAAAATGGGCATGGATATTCAATCAAAGATTACACATACACGAAGAACTCAACAGCCCCGCAACCTCATCCGCCCGAACTACAATGCACAGAAACGCGGCGGCCCAACCGGTCAGTCCGAAACCATACCTGCATGACCTCGCGCAGGCGGTACTCGACGTCGGGCGCGAGGGCGAGCGCGGCGTCCGGCGACAGGTTGCTGATGCCGATGCTCTGCGCTATCACCTCGATCGATTCCTTCGACACGATGCTCATCCTCGCGAAGACGATATCTCCACCGGTACGTATGCTACACTCTCGCGAACCGAGGAACGCGAAGGCAAGGAAATTCCGGCGATCCTTCGGCCCGATCGAGCGACGAGAACCCCGGACGGACGGAGCTCGGAGAAAGCGACGGAGTACGCACCGTCCACTGTCTCCGGAATTCGAGCGGGTTTCATAGACAGCCGCAGCAGAGCACGGTTATAGCTCAAATTTCAGTTCAGGGGAAGACGCAATTACCTTTTTGCCCCTCTAGCTCAATTTATCTATTAAAAGAAAAAGTTTCAGGTCAAGTTTTATTAATTGGGATTTTTCCTATTCGAAAGAACAAAAAAAAAAAGCTCAAGATTATAAAGAAAAACAAATACAAGAATAATCCGTCGTGTGTGATTTTCACGACCTCTAATTCATTTAATTTTTTAAAAAATTAATGTTTGAGTTGAGTTCTAGTTCATAAGTCCAACACAAGTTACACGAGTAAATTAGACTTGTTCATCAATTTTTCAACATCATTCGCGTGTCATTCGAGATTCATCAATATGATAGGTGGTTTTATTCCATGACCAAATAAAGACTTGGCTTTTATTACGTGTTGAGTAGAGTCCATGTCTAGTACTTTGCATTTCCAAAGACGGAAAGAGGCGATATTGCAATAATAATTATGTTAGTGAGTTGAACATGGACCTACCAAAACTTATTGGAATGCGTATGGTTCACTATTCGTAAAAAGACTTTGGTGTTGTGCCAAAGATGAGATGTTTGCCAATACAATATCAAAGGCTAAGTGCCTATGTTGAGTTGGGTCTTCGGAAAAGTCCTTAGAAAAAGGTAAAGGATTTTAGGATAAAGAAGTTTGTTGAAATACAAAAAGTGTAGTAAAATGTAACTTCGATTTAAATGGTGCTTGGAAGGGGAGGTGAGGGGTTCAAATCCCCACCTTCTCAGGGGGGGATGGGGGTAGGGACGCGTGAGTTTTCGAGAGTGGGTTGCGACTCCCACGCCCGCAAGAGGCGGGCACAAGTCTGCGATGAGTGTAGAGTAGGCGTAGAGTAGAGACCGACCAAAAAAAAAAAAAAAAAAGGAATTTTGCTTTTTATAAATAAAAATAAACTCAAAACAACAAATTGGGCTATCGACAAGCAAGATTTAACACCAACAAATAGCAACCTCCAGGTGAGGGTCATTGGCGCCAAATCTAGCCAAATCTGGCTTCTGGCAAGGTAAGGGCGTTTCCAAAATAACAAGGGAAATTTGAAAGAAGAAAAAAGGTATTAACATTCCGAAAATACTCAAATTTCTTGAGCCTTCATAACTTTCTTCGGAACCACTTCTCTACGGGGCTTTGGGCCAAAGCCCCTTCAATTAATTTTTTTCACCCAAAACCATCCTCATCAATTTTTACTTTTTATTTTTCTATTTTGGCCTCATAGGAGGAACTATTCATCTTCACTAGTGAACCTTCCTCAACAGTTGCATGAGGCGAGCGAGTTTGAACTTTCTTTGGAATCACTTCTCTACCCCTTCAATTAATTTTTTTCACCCAAAACCATCCTTATCAATTTTCTTGTTTTCCTATTTTGGCCTCATAAGAGGAACTATTCATCTTCACTAGTGAACCTTCCCCAACAGTTGCATCTTCACTAGTGAACCTTCCTCAACAGTTGCATGAGACCGATCGACAAAGCCAAATCTAGCTATGAGCAAGTTTGAACTCCTTTGGAATCACTTCTCCATGAGGCTTTGGGCCAAAGCCCCTTCAATTGAATTTTTCACCTAAAACCATCCTCATAATTTTTTTTTGTTTTTCTAGTTTGACCTCGTGGGAGGAACTATTCATCTTCACTAGTGAACCTTCCTCAATAGTTGCATGAGGTCGGTTGACAAAGCCAAATCTAACTACGTGCAAGGTAGTCTAGCACCAGCCAGTCTTGTTTGCAAGGTTGCCAACTACTAAGCCCTTCGCTAGTTTTGAGATTTAAAAATTAAAAAAGAAAAGAAAAGAAAATTAGTAAAAGTTTGTTACATTGTGATTTTTCTAAACACTATTTAATTTAAAATTGTTTCCAATGAATTTTTAAATTATAATTGATCAATTTCAAAAACTCCATTTACTTTCGCACGTTTCCAAAGATTTTCCCTAAAAGCCAAATCAAATAAAACCTTAAAAAGCCTTTGGAAATACAATTACACCGTTACAAATTCTCCAAAAAAATTTAGAGGAAAAGTTTTCCCAAACACATCCCGCAAATCCCAACTACCATTGGCTTTGAGCATTTTCCTAAACACTCACCCGACACCCATGTCTCGTTCCGGCTAGCGTCCTCCTGCAACCGAATCTCTCGCCCTCGTCCTCGCTCCCGTCATCGACTCCAACAGAGCTCTCTCATTGGGGTTCGGATTCTTAACATGGGTGAAGAGAGTGAGCCGCGTGGAGTTGGACGAGTGGCCAGGCCAAGCCAGGCGATTCACGAACCGGGTTCAGGCGAGGTGAAGGCGTGCCATTGGCTGTCAATTTTTCGAAAGTTTTTGCTTTTCATATTAACATGATCGTCTCCATTGATTCTACTGAGGGCCGTGAGGGTACCTTTTGATGACTTTCGGTGGTTTCGCTTTCCATACTGATGTAATTGTCTTTTCTTTTTCTGTTTTTAGTGGAGATCGTCTTCCTCTAATCCCCTTTTTATCCGTCGTCTTCTTCTGAAAGACCATAACGTTACATACATACAAAAATACATATTTCTATGCTGCTCCTTTTCTTTTGGTGTTTCATAGCTTTAATAACTGCTTACAATCAAATTGTTACGATTAGAAAATTTGTTCTGATGATTACTATCAAGTTGTCAAGGATTTGAGGAGAATGTTATTTTCTTTTTCGGATGTTTTGACATGGAGGTTAATATGAACGGAAGATGATAATGCTGAATTGTTGAGTTAGGAGGGAGCATTTAACCTCCTTTATCGTTCAAAACACCGAAAAAAAAAAAAAAAGGAATATTTTTTACCATACCACATGCAAGAAGCACTCGCAATATTTTTCAATGAGATCTAATGCAATAATTCTTACCAACAATTAACTTAGACTTTTCCCAGAGTTGCATTGCTCGTGCCCTTGCCCATGTCCGTGTCCTTGCCCATGTCCTTGTCGGCTAACCTGTGGCAGTGGAAGAGCAAAGTCATAGAGGGAAGCAATGGAATTTAAAGTAAACCCATAAATAATGCTTTGTATATACGGAGCATCTAAGAAACTGCAATTCAAGTCAAATATCGTAATCATCTATGAAGATTCACAATGTCCATAGAAGTCTATCAACAACATTGACTTTTGGACTCTCAGCCATCCTCTAGCTCCTCTAGCCTAGGAAATCAACATCCTTCGCCTTGATTTCTTCAGAAATATACATGGAGAATGAATCACCCATAACTATTACATAATAAGCACCTCTCACACTGATTTCTTAGAGGCTCTCTATAGCCATCACTTAGAAGATAAGAACACCTTAGGGAAGGAAGGGAAAAGAAGGCAACACTTGTAGGGGACAAGTACAGTATTAACAAAAGCGAGAAAGTTATGTGTGAGTTAAATTGACTTTCGGATTCTTGGCCTTCCTCTAGTGTGGGAAATGGACGTAGTTGGCCTCCAAAATGAAGCACTCATGCTGTGCTGTGCTGCTCAAAAGGGCATTGTTCTACATTTCTTTGGAAATGAATGTATGGAGAATGAATTACTCCTAACTATTAATAATAAGCATCTCTCACATTGATTTATGAGTATCAATCATTGATGCCGATGGTCCAGACGGTCTCTACAGCTATCACTTTAAACAGCAACAGAACACCTTAAAAGGAGGAAGGGAAAAGAAGGCAATACTTGTTCTGGGCAATCAACCAGCCAGCCCACTTCCTTGCTTCTTCTTCCGCTACAGCATATACATCTTCATCTTGGCTAGAGAGCACAAACTTATTAACAACCTAATAAATAACAGAAGTGAGATCCAAAAGGATATATCTTGAGATACAAATTAACAACCTAATAAATAACAGTCCAGTTAAAGGAGATACAAAAGAAAAGGGATACAAAAGGATCTAGCAGAGGGACTAATGCTGACATAAAATTTGGTCTTAAACAGGACACCTCATGGGTTGTAGCGATCAAAGTTGGAAACAGATTGCAGAACAACATGCCAAGCTCCGTTGGATTGACCATTAGAAATCACCCAGGGATGGAGATGAAATCAAATTGATCCTTTAGATTTGTATCAAATGATACCGATCAAAAGAGCATGTGATGTACACTGAAGACATCCTCTCCCATGAAAAAAATTTGCCACAAAATATGTCAAAATACTCTTCTCCCGGAGTACTCTACTCGATTCTGGTGCTTCTTCAGAAGGAAAACCCACAAGATGTGAATTAGAATTAGAGTGTTAAACTAGAAAATCTATGGGATAAAAAGGTAGGATATTGTGAACGCCAAACAAAACAAGAAACAAAACAAGCACCACACGACCTATTGAAAACCATCATGGTCCACTCAATGCTTGTGAGATAAATTTTTGTAAAGAAACAAGCCCAACATTCATATAAGACACACCTTCCATTTATGTAGCATCCTGTCCTTTCCAAATGGAAAGTCATCACTAGGCCAAAGAGCAGCTGCCACCTGCACTCAAAACAGGAACCGCAATCAAGGTCGTTCTGAAGCATAGAACAATGCACAGTGCAAGCGAAACCCCTCAACATGATCCATCTCAAATTAGCATGAAGAGAGAAACACCTCCAGTTCCGGCGAGTAAGTCATATAAAGCTCTACTTCTAGTTCTCTACATGATTCCTGCAACCAAAGCCATCTTATTACATTTAGGGCACCAGCATTAAAAATAATCTGACAATAAACTATGGTCGATTCTCTTTCACTGCCACATTTTGTGGGCAACCAAAAAGATCATCAAGCCCAAATGCAAGTAACTCAATTTTCCAAGTCTCATTTCCTTTTCCCTTCATTTTCCTTCTCCCAATTCCAAATTTTAGAACTCGAACCTTTGCAGCACTCTTTGCAGCACTCGCTCCAGACCCCTGTTTCCTCTGTTTCCTCCGGAGCACGTACACGTACGTCCAGTTCTCCCTGGGGTCGTACCTCCAGGGAGGGTCCTCGGACACGCATGTGACCACCACTCTCCTGGAGAGTTCCTCGGGTAGCCTCCTACAACCGGATGTTAAAGTAATCAAAACTGCAGAATGAAAAATTGAAAGCAACTAGGTCTTGACTCTGGTGTCATCCTCCACTGAGGACAGATCAATTCCACGCAACCTCCAAAAATAGAGAGAATACTCACGGGTCTCCCTCGTGAAGAATTGTCTCGACTTCCTTACTCATTTCTCGGTAAAAATGGTCCAATGTCTCCTCAGCATATTTCATCTCCTAATGCAGAAAACCAGGAATTTCGCGAAGTGTAATGACTTCTCTCTGATGGTCTACTATACCACATGCAAGAAGCACTCGAGATATTTTCAATGAGATCCAAAGCAATAAATCTTACCAAAAATACTGCCCTGCATCTCTCTCTAATTTCCTCAGATGAACGCTCTTTCCAACGCATTATCAGGGGAACACACTAGAGAAGAGAAAAGTAATGGAATTTAAAGAGGGCAAACTAAAGTAAAGTAGAGAAATAATGCTTTGTATATCTAGACCATCCAAAAACTGCAATTCAAGATGGCGACTAGGGCAACTCCATAAAAGTCATCAACTCCTAAAAATACTCCTAACTAAAAATGCAACAACGTAAGTGAGTTGATGAAGTGGTCTCTGCTGCTCAAAAGTATATTGTTCTGCATTTCCTTGGCAATAAATGCGTGGAGGATTTCGTTGAAGCCCATAAACTCAACAACGGAATAGATGCATGGAAGGGAAAAGAAGGCAATACCTTTATTGGGTAACCACCAACGTACTCTTGTTCTCGTTGGGGAGAGTCCTCACCCATATTAGCAACCTAATAAACAACTCAAGTGAGATCCATAGGGATATATGTAGATTCTAAAAGGATATTATTCTGCATTTCATTGGCATGGATTAGGCCTCCTAATTATTACATGATAATCACCTCACATTGATTTGATTTTCATTGGAGCCGATAAAGCCATAAAGCCGTTTGTTCCATCAGAACAACGACAAGGACGAGGGAGGGATACCATGAAAATACTCTTGTTGGGGAGAGTGGTCAGGCACATTAGCATCCTAATAAACAACTGAAGTGAGATCCATATATGGATATATGTTTTTTTTGGTAAAGCATATATGGATATATGTTGAGTCCAGTCAAAAGTTAAAAGTTAAAAGTTAAAAGGGATGCAAAAGGATGTAGCAAACAGATTAATGCCGACATGAGATTTGGTCTAAACCAGACACCTCATAAGTTATAGCGATCAAAACTGGAAACAGATTGCAGAAAAACATGCTTGCACATGACCTAAAGGATACCCATTGGATGGACCATTAAAAACCACCCACAGATGGAGATGTAATCAAATTGATCCTTTAGATTTGTATTAAATGATACTAATCAAAAGAGCATTTAATGTACACTGAAGACATTCACTTCCTCTCCCAAACAATCCCCAGAATTCATTCCAAATCCAAAATTTAGAGCTCACAACCTTCACAACACTCACCTCATCGACTTGGCTCTGCGCGTTGGGGTTCGGCTCGTCGGGCTCAGGCGCACGAGAGTAGTACGCGACGGTGGAGGGGGGCCGGATCGCGAAGGAGAAGAAGAGAGGTGGCAGAGGAGAGAGCGAGGTGCGTGGGGTGGGGCGACTGGCCGAGCCGGCCCATTCAGGAACCGGATAAAGGCGAGGTGCAGGCGCGCGAATCACTGTCAGTTTCTGGATTCCTTGCTTGATCCTCCATCCATGCAAAGGTTTCCGCAACATTGCCATGATGAATTAGCAACGCGAGGATCAGCTCGACGACGACTCGTGAAGAGGATGAGAGCAGATTCTTATGGAGAGAGGAAGGAGGGAGGAGAGCTCCGATATCAGCGGACACAGAATCCTAACGAGAGAGAATCCCCTGTGATACGATTTGACGTGGAGCGCAAGCTTTCCTTTTCGGTTTAGATTATGGAGCGGGAGGATTCATCTCGGACGATAGGAACATGTCAAATGACATCTGTATTGTTTTAGGGGCTAATACATGTCGAATTTTTAACATAGTGATGCTTAAGTGATATCTTGTCGATACGGTAAGCATGATCCCATCAATCAGTCAAAAATCACTCCGATCAAACGAGCCAGAAAAGATTCTCAATAAGCAACCGTCGAGACTTTCAAGAAAGTTGACCAGATTTTACGAGGATTTTGCCTTCGGAGTGGCCTCGCTTTCGTCTTTAGAACGCAATGGTCTCCTTCTTCTTCGGGAGCAGGTGGGAGATGCGAAATGGCCATGATAGCCTCCCTCTGCATCGTCGCTATAGACGGGTACTCGGCAAAGACCGAACCGATTTTTGAACCGACAATGCTCTATTGCTCTCTCGTAAAGCGCTTTCCGCGCGCCTCCCGCTGTGCCGGACCGGCTCCACCCACGCGAGGCTTGAGCAGCTGCAGGAGCAGCTTGAAACCTCAAGCTATGAGTCTATGACCATGGCTCAGCGACTCTGGTTGCTTTGAATGCGAAACGGCTCCACCCACGCGAGGCTTGAGCAGCTGCAGGAGCAGTTTGAAACCTCAAGCTATGAGTCTATGACCATGGCTCTGCGACTCTGGTTGCTTTGAATGCGAAACATTCTTCTTCTTCCTCAAGCTATGAGTCTATGGCTCCGCGACTCTGGTTGCTTTGAATGCGGAACGGCTCCACCCACGCGAGGCTTGATAATTTCAAGATGGATATAAAACGGAGGAAACGGAGGAAACACGGGTCTCGAGCAAGTGCTGCAAAGGTTCGAGCGCACAGGAGGAAACATAGGTCTCAAGTGAGGGCTGCAAAGGTTCGAGTTCTACAATTTGGATTTGGAACGAATTATGACGATTGTTTGGGAGAAGGAAAATGAAGGGAAAAGGAAATGAGACTTGGAAAATTGAGTTACTTGCATTTGAGCTTGATGATCTGTTTGGTTGCCCACAAAATGTGGTAGTGAAAGAGAATCGGATTCATCGATCATAGTTTGTCAGATTATGTTTAATGTTTGTGCCGTAAATGTAATAAGATGGCTTTGGTTGCAGGAATCATGTAGAGAAGTAGAAGTAAAGTTTGCTATGACTTACTCGGTGGTCACAGAGGTGTTTCTCTGTTCATGCTAATCTAAGATGGATCATGTTGTGGGGGTTTCGCTTGCACTGTGCATTGTTCTATCCTTCATAACGACCTTGTGGTCCTTGATTGCGGTTCCTATTTGAGTGCAGGCGGTAGGTGTTCATTGGCCTAATGATCAGTTTCCGTTTGGAGTGGGTAGGATACCGCATAAATGGAAGGTGTGTCTTATATGAATGTCGGGCTTGTTTCTTCACAAAAATTTATCTCACAAGCAAAAAGTTTGGTGATCACAAGCATTGAGTGGGCGATGATGGTTTTCAATAGGTCATGTGGTACTTTTTTTGTTTCGACTCTAGAACTGCCTTCACAATATCCGACCTTTTTATCCCATAGATTTTCTACCTTAACACTGTAATTCTAATTCACATCTTGTGGGTTTTCCTTCTAAAGAAACACCAGAATATTGAGAATACTCGGGGAGAAGAGTATTTTGACATATTTTGTGGAAAAAAAATTTCATGGGAGAGGATGTCTTGAGTGTACATCACATGCTCTTTTGATCAGTTTCATTTGATACAAATCTAAAGGATCAACTTGATTTCATCTCCATCTGTGGGTGGTTTTTAATAGTCAATCCAACCGGTATCCTTTACGAGCGGTCACGTGCCAAGGCATGTTGTTCTGCAATCTGTTTCCAACTTTGATCGCTACAACCCATGAGGTGTCCTATTTAAGGCCAAATTTTATGTCAGCATTAGTCGATCTGCTACATCCTTTTGTATCTCCTTTAACTGGACTCAAGATATATCCTTTTAGATCTCACTTCTATTATTTTTTAGGTTGTTAATAAGTTTGAGTTCTCTAGCGAAGAAGATGAAGATGTATTTGGTGTAGTGAAAGAAGAAGCAAGGAAGTACACTAGCTGGTTGATTGCCCAGAACAAGTATTGCCTTATTTTCCCTTCCTCCTTTAAGGTGTTCTATTGCTATTTTAAGTGATAGCTGTAGAGACCGCCTATGATGCATTCTGGTTTATGGGCGTCAATGATTGATACTCATAAATCAATGTGAGAGATGCTTATTATGTAATAGTTAGGGGTAATTCATTCTCCATGCATTCATTTCCAAGGAAATGTAGAACAATGCCCTTTTGAGCAGCACAGCATGAGGGCTTCATTTTGGAGGTCAACTATGTGAATTTCCCACACTAGAGGAAGGCCAAGAATCCGAAAGTCAATTTAACTCACACATATCTTTCTCAATCTCGCTTCTATTAATACTATTTTTTTTGGTGGAGGGGGGGTACTAGCTGATTGTCCGCTGCAATTTTTGCCTTATTTTCCCTTCCTTCCCTAAGGTGTTCTTATCTTCTAAGTGATGTCTGTAGAGAGCATCTAAGAAATCAATGTGAGAGGTGCTTATTATGTAATAGTTAGGGGTGTAATTCATTCTCCATGCATTTATTTCTGAGGAAATGCAGCACAGTATCCTTTTGAGCAGCAGAGACAACTTCATTCCAAAGGCGAACGATGTTGATTTCCTAAGCTAGAGGAGCTAGAGGATGGCTGAAAATCCAAAAGTCAATTCAACTCACTTATGTTGTTGATCGACTTCTATGGACATTGTGAATCTTCATAGATGATTACCATATTTGACTTCGATCCAGATTACCCTTAAGTCGCGATCTTGAATTGCAGTTTCTTAGATGCTCTGTATATACAAAGCATTTATGGGTTTACTTTAGTTTGTGCTTTTTAAATTCCATTGCTTCCCTCTTCTCATGACTTTGCTCTTCGACTGCCACAGGTTAGCCCGCAAGGACATGGGCAAGGACATGAGCAATGCATCACTTTTGCATGCAAAGGTAAGAATTATTGCATTAGATCTCATTAAAAAATATTGCGAGTGCTTCTTGCATGTGGTATGGTGGACCATCAGAGAGGTCATTCCACATGGCACGTGGCACCTGTCCGTTAGTTTGAATAATCGATGGTTTATATATCCTTAATCGTGTCATGATCTTTTCTTTTTCTGCATCTGATGTTTATGTTATAACTTGTTTTGTTGCTTTTGTTAGGGAGTGGATCGTCTGGAAGTTCCTCATGAGGGTTTATGAACACAGAGGAATGGCGTTTCTTTCTACCGGTTGGTCCTCGTTCGTGAGAGAAACTGGTCTTCATGTAAGTGATGTCTGCCTGATCGAGCTCATTGATAGGAATGACATTATGTTCAGAATCTCCATCTTTCAACAATGATGGTAAGGACCTGATTTATATTGATTGAGAAGGACACTAGAATTGCTACTTTAATCTGTCTAAATCACCTAGGAATTCAGTATTCCTAATTACAACTCAGTTGTTCAGTTTAGTACCCACTGAATCCGTAAAAAGTGCAACTTTATCTGTTTTTTCTTCCTTAGTTATGAGCCTTCCAAGATGATGAACTTTTTCCGTATGGTGTGTGAAATTCATAGTAATTAACTGCACAGTGCCATGATTGATGGCGCTACATCAAATCTAAATTTGGATGTGTCGGTCACTTGTTGCAATATAAGTTATGTTTCTGCTGACATTCTTTCTATTTTCTAATCTGTTTTCAAATCCTAAAAAATCTTTAAAGAAGCTGTTTCTTTTTTTATTATGAGATGATGATTTGGGAGCTGTAAAATCCACTTGGTAACATTTTCGGGGACGATGATGAAAATGATAATCTATGTTGATATGTGATCCTCGTTAAATCCTTCCATTGTGAATCCGTGAAAAGTTCACATTGGTGCTCATGAGATATCTCCTCTTTGTGGTGCAGGTCGGATCGAAATCCAATGTCAAGAGAGCTCTTCGGAGCCATCTTTTCGTGGTTCTCCATGTTTGAGCCCTGTCACTGCTCATGAAAAAGCTAGTGGATTTGAATCGGACCATCCCTTTTTCAAAGTGGTGATGCAGCCTTCTTATGTTCAGAATTATTTGGTAAGATCCCGAGCTCTATTCATCGGTGGCATACATCGAGTTCAAACGTGATTGTAGTTTGTATTTGTCTTATATTTTAGTGTTTACCAAGTTGATTTATTTGTGTGGGAAACCACATGACTTGCTAGTCTTCTCGAAGTGTCCGTGGTATGAGTCCAATTCAAATATGAATCGTATCTATGCTTGTCTCAAAATTGATGGCTCCAGTTATGTCCAAGAGCATATATTTTGACATTTAGATGCGAGATTGCAGGTTAAGTGGTCATGATTGGTAACTTCCATTGTCTCATGTTTATTTCTCTCATGAGTGTATCCTTATGTTGGTTGTTAAACACCTCCTGGGCAGAGCATTCCTAGTGAATTCTTCAGGAAACACGTTCAAAAGAACAAGCAGGTAGCGACTCTTAGATACTTAGATCTTGGCAAGTGAAGTTGAGGAGCTATGATCACAGAGGGATGGCATTTCTCACTAGTGGTTGGCCCTCATTCGCAAGAGAAACTGGTCTTCGTCTAAGGGATGTCTGCGCGTTTGAGCTCATTGATAGGGATGACATTGTGCTCAGAATCTCCATTTTCAGCGGTGATGGTAAGCACCTGATTTATGTTGATTGAGATGAACACTAAGAATGTCGCTTTGAGCTGTCTGTATCACCTAGGAATTCAGTATTCCTAGTTACGACTCTTTTGTTCAGTTCAGTATTGCTGAATCCATAAAAGTGCACCTTTTTTTTTCCGTTTTTTCTTCCTTAATCATGAGCTTTCCTATATGATGAATTTTTCGGTATGGTTTGTGAAGATCATGGCAATTCAGATGCACAGTCGCTGATGCTGATGGTACCATATTCAAATCTGAATTCGTGGTGTCAGTCACTTGTTTCTTTATAAGTTATGTTTCTGCTGACATATTTCTATTCTCAATTTGTTTTCAAATCCTAGAAAACTTTTTAAGAAGCTGTTTGTTTGTTTGTTTGTTTGTTGATTGACGAAATAATGATTTGGGAGGGGTGCGAAATCTACTTGGTTATATCTTCTGGGAAGAGAAAGAAAGTGATGCGATCCATGTTAAGTTCTTTCATTGTCCGTGCACGAAAATTTCATACTGGTTCTTGTGAGAATTCTCTGTGGTGCAGGTCGGATTGAAACTGAACAATCTCAATTCCAAGAGAACTCTTTGGCGCCAGCTTTTCACGGTTCTCCATGTCCGAGTCCTGTCACTGCTTATGAAGAAGCTAGCAAATTTGAATCAGAGTATCCGGTTTTTCCACGTCGTGATATCGCCAAATCATATATACAGAAAAGAAAATTGGTAAGCGGGAGCTATCTTCTGTGCTTCGCTCATGAATTTGCATGCTTATATTATGCTCATTTTCAATCACACGGTTGGTCATCAAACTAATATGTGAGCAGAACATTCCCTGGAAGTTCATGAAGACATACATTCGGGGAGACCGGCGAATGGTGACTCTTGTTAATTCGGGCAGATCGTGGGAGGTGAAGCTCCATGGCTATAAGCGCTTCCACACTGCATTCTTGGCAGCCGGCTGGTCAGCATTCGCAAGAGAAGCTCGCTTGCAGAAAGGAGATGCCTGCGTGTTCGAGCTCATCGATAGGGACAACATCGTGTTCAGAATCTCCATTTTTAAGTAGTGTGAATGAGGAAGTGATCTGCATCGATTGAGGTGAACCAATGGAAGTGTCGCGGATGAGGCTGTTTACAGTGCCGAGAGGAACTCGAGAAACTAATTTGCCAACACTACTTTATGCCTCCCTTTATCTGTTGCTCGATTAATCGATGAAGAGCTCGCATCTGCTCGCTCACATAAATGTTCTTTTTTTCCCTGGTGATTACAAATAGAGAATGTAAATCCACTTGAACCAGAACGTTGCCTGAACATGTTTACTGATGGGTTAGAAGAAAAACAGGGGAAAAGCTCGTGTGTTGGGGAATGAGTTTCTTCTTTTATTTGTAGATTAAGTCTTGTTAGCGTTGAAATTTTTGGCAGGGTGTCGGTCGGTTAAAGTATTGGGCGATTTTACGGAAGATATATATATATATATATATATATGCTAAATAAACATAAACGGAAGAAGAGCAAGATACTACATGTGTTCTTCCAAAGGCCTTTAATCAAAAGGATTAGCTATCCCTCTCTCGAAGCTTTAACCACTTGATTTAAATGTTCTTCATTCTTGGAGCCCCTAAATGTTAGTTCAGACACATCAAGACGCACCACCACCGCAGAAGGCACCTCCAACCAAGAGCTGATTAGCTGATTGTAATTGTGCTAGCAATCTTGGAGACAATTCTCTACTTTAGCAATTGCTAAGTTCTCTCTTTCCTAACCATATAGTTGTCTTTGAACTTTCTCTCCCTTTTTCTTAACATGACCCACTCTCTCTCTCTCTCTCTCTCTCTCTATTTATAATGTTCTCTGCGCTATTTAGAATCTCAAAATTTAACTTTAAGTATTTCATCACTTCCTCCGTGATCTTTCCTCTAGGTCCTACTCCTTTAACCAAATTTAATCCGTGAACTTGGGGCAAAAGCATGGAACTCAAACAGCAACTTAGGTAGGTGCAATATGACAATCATCAGATTTCAACGAGGAAAAAAACCTATGCAGTGTTTTCCAATAAAATAAAGAAAAAGAGCATCCTTAATTAATCCAGTTCGATAGAGTAGTCATGATGGGATTTTTGAACCGGTCTTAACCAGCGGTTCGATTCTAGGCCGGGAGCCGTGGGAGCCGTTCCAGGCCCTACCTACATCCATGCCCCTCTCGGTGGAGTTTGCATCACCAACACTTTCCATTTTTTTCTAGGTATATAAGGTTAGTACCAAATGAAATCCCAAACTGAATTCATTGTAAAATCCCTTGAAATTCATTGTAAAATCTCTTGAAAGGTGCTGGAAGAGAGGATATATTGTTGTATAGGTTTGGGTCTTAAAATTGCAAGGGGTTAAGTCCCCTTCTCCACCATGGAGTGAAAATAATTCCTCATAATACTAAAAAATAAGATCAAAATCTATGGTTTTTTTCCCCCAGAAAATAAAGGTTACGGCATTATGACCAGAAGTGAAATAAATTTTTTTATAATAAGAACACAAAATTTCTATGGATGATGGAGTGGCGGCGGTGGCCGGCAGCTGGGAGTGGTAGCTTGCCAGTGGCTGGGAGTGGTGACGACGGTTGGTGAACGGCCACTGTAGGTAGTAAAAGAGGAAATAGAAATAAATATGGAAATCAAGAAAATGGGAATATCTTTTTTGGGGATATTTCTCCATTGCTGGCCCACTTCTCTCCGCATCCGGGCGTGTTAGGTCAAGGGAGAACTAATAACACCTTTTGGTTATCGCTAGCAACAATAGCATTGAAGTTTTTGGTTTTTTTCCCTTCCTTTTTGGTTAAAACCAATATCTCTTCTTCATATGAGAGGTTGAAATAAGTGCCCATTAGTAGTACTTTCTAGATGGACGGATAAGAGTCTCTTATCCGGGCAATGAACAATTACACATCCGCTTGCACTTCCACAGAAAAATCATACAAAATCCAAACCCTCCCATGGGCGAGAGTAACTCTTGCCAATGCTTCTTGGACCTTGGCTGTTTTTACTTATTATTTTTCAGTTTCTACAGTCTCAACGATATAAGTGCATGTTAAGAATAGTAAACTGTACTAACATATCTAAAACACAAAAATATCGAAAATATATAATAAATATAAATAATTAATTTATAGATTGAATATTTATTATAAGATAGAATTAAAGTTGAATATATAAATTAAAATAAGATTAATTAAAAATAAATTTCTATTTTTTATTTTTAATTTATTAAATTAGAATTCAAATATTATTTATATTGAAATATAATTTCAATCTTGTTAATTTAATAAGTTTGTTATTGTAGAGAAATAACTTTATTATGGACATTAGAAATTATCCCACCTCCCCGTGCGATAATTTTATCCTGCATATATCCCTTATATCCGATTTTACCCTAAGCGAGGAATCAAATGTAGGATAGGATAAATCATATCTTATCCTGAATTTTATCCTGACTACTAAACGCAACATAAGAATTTTTTTTATAAAGTTCGGGTTTTGATATGATCCAGAGTCCATTGTTCAAATTGTGCATGTAGGCATCGTACTTGTACCTGATTATAGCCACATAGCAGAGGGCCCCCATTAGAATCATTTTTTGTAATTTCTGTTCTCTTGTTTCAGACTGCTGCAGATGCATTATCAAAATTTTAGTACCCAACAGTTGCAGCAGTAACCCTTTCATATCCAAAGGAAGCTATCGGATCAGAGCGTTTGATAGATGGGGAACTCAAGGGGTTTGGTCAATTACATCCTTGTAGCCACGGGTGAAAACTCTAGGTGTGATTTTAATTCTTATAGCAATGAGCTTTTTTTGAGAAACAATATATTCATGCAGTAAATTTCAATTGTTAAAGTTTTTTGTTAGAATTTAACAATATTTCCTGCCAGCTTAGCCGCTTGGGTTGCACTGCAGGAACTTTATACAGCTCATCACTTTTCCTGAACAGAGCGCCAAAAGGAAGGGTTTTGCTGCTGAGTTATATCGGAGGGGCCACTATTCGTGGAATTGTACCCAAGGTAAGAAATTTGTGCAGTTAAATTGTCAATTTGGTTTAGGTCCCGTAAGAGTAGTTAATGAGTTAGTGAGTCTTTTGGTTAGGTAAGAATGGATTGATTTCAACTATGACGATGGACTTTCATTTTGTTACCCTTGACAACTTTTAGTGTGATGAAGTGTCTTCATCAACTTACACATCTCCGAACATTATCAAGAATATTACTGGGATAGCTGGAACTTTCTCATGTCAAAGGCACATTTACATGACATTATTCTCCTGAAGCACATAAAAAAAAAAAAACTAACAGTGGCTTCTCTTTTCATCAACTGATACCCCCTTCTTGATAGCTGAGGAAAGATAAATGAACTACCAATCCAGCATGTATAGGTAGTGTGGATTAGTTGCCAATGCTTGTGTAGGAAAATTGTCTAGTTCATTACTGATATATTGTGCAAACTAATGTGGTGTCGAGGGAGGTTATGTCGGCATAAGGGAGAAGGGTGGTACCCTGTTAATACAACACCCCTAGGTACAATTCCTCATCTTCACTTATATCAAAGAAAATGATGATTTAGAAAAGTTAAGGCAACCCAAAAAATACATTTTCTTTTAAGGATGAAAATACTTTTTGTTAGTCCATTTTTGCAAATGACATGAGCAATCAAACTTAGGAATATAATTTTTTAAATGGTCGATCTTTCCCGGAAACAAATGCAAGTTGAGAACTGGAAGTGGCATGAAATAGTTGTAGAGCTAATCAATAGAAAACATAAATTTAATAAAGGAAGGCCTCCTCAACCTAGCAAGGCAAAAGAAAAGATGAGGGGAAAAAAAGGAAAGAAGAGAAAAAAAGGGCAGCCCAAGAAAAATGATAAACAAGAAGGGATTGCATGCACGTTCCCGTTGAGATCGATGTACCCTCAAGAACGCTAAAGCAAGATCCAGGGATCACTCCCCAGGAGGACACCATTCCGACCAAATCCACCGTTAAGTCGCATAATGCATCTCGAATCGTGAGGAGGAGAAGGCACGTGGAGCCGGACGACGAGGCTCTCCTCCTCCGGCGAGAAGGCGCCCTTCTTCAGGTTCGGCCTCAGGTGGTTCACCCACCTCAGCCGACAGCTCTTGCCGCACCACAGCAGCGGGATGCGCCTCTGCACCGCGTTCCAATTCCCTTCCCCGTACCTCCTCACGTACTCCGTCAGTATCTCGTCCTCTTGCCGACTCCACATCCCCTTCTTGAGTATCTTCCTCGGCCGCTCCTCCCCTCCTCCTCCCCTACCGCCTCCGCCGCCGTTCATCGCTTCGGACGTTCGAATAGCCTTTCCCCCACCGGTGGTTTTCAAGGCCTCTTGTGCTTGTGGGTATGTGTGAATGCGGTGCTGCCCCCATTGCTGGTGAAACGTTCAGGTTTCAGGAGGAGCGGAGGGACGAAGTCGACATTGCTAATGTTTTCCCGTTTTGAGTAAAGATTGTCATCTCTACTTCCCTAATTTGGTGAGAGATTTCAGGGGGGAGAGCTGGGACGTCGCTCCGGCTTACGTACAACGTTTTTCGTCCCATTTGTTCTTTTCTCCTTCACCTTTGAGGTGTACGCTCCACGCATCCCTACGCATCATGAGGGGCATTTTGGGTACTCCACATTTCGGATTTTTCCCACATAGTTTAGTCCAAAATAATAAACGTTATTCAGTTACCTAAGTGCATTTATGTGACCGAATTGGAAATAAAAAGGGATCTTATGCAGCTAGGGATGAGCATGTACCATAATGACAAGCTCCTCTAAATTATGGTGAGAGCCATGATGGGTGAAATATCTTTTTGGCTATAGAATCAAAACACATTTTTCTCTATTATTAGGAGATGTTAGGAACGATGACAAATTACGAATAGGACTTTTTCACGCTTTGACATGAAGTTATCAGACAAACTCATCCTTGAGTGCATATCTGTCAGTAACCAAATATCCATTATGAAGTCATTTTTGTCGATTAACCTATCACCTTAGGTTTGGAGAAGAAGCGCCCTACGTAATGAACTTGATTTCTTTGTTTATTCGTATAACTTTGCCATTAATGCTTCTCCATCTTTTCCTGTTTCTTTTTATATGATGCCATCACTTGCTGTGTTTATTTTAGGGAAAATTATCCAAAAACTGCATATTGCATGTTTTGCCCCCGGCCATTCGGTGTGAATAACGTGCGAAAAGAGGATGAAATGTGAGCTTGCGGCAGTGGAAGAAGAGAGGGAGGAGGGGAGAGAGCGAGCATGGGGAAGGGGGATGAGCTTGGGGAGGAAAGGTGGTGGGCTGGGATGGCTGAGTATGGCTATTCTCAACCTACGAGTTATTCTTGCAAAGCACAGAGACATGATGAAGAAAAGAGAGAAGACAAGGAAATAAAAATAAAAATAAAAAATTCTTAAGATTACGAGAGAAATAAGGATTTTTGAGCCGGCAAGCCTATAGCACAACCTCCACGTGGGGATTTGTGTGACCATGGCATCGGTGTCACATGGCCTCCGACGAGGCCCAAGGTCGCACAACCTCGATGCAGAGGCGTTGGGCTTGTGACGGCCGAGCCGACACTCAAGTTGGATTGTTTTTTTAGTCGGCCCTCAAGTGAGCTAATCAATTCATTCTCTCTCAAATTTTATTCTAAAAATTACTTTTCAAATTGGATACCAAAATTTGTAAAATAAATGTTCACCAAACACTATTTGGGTTTGGTCCAAATTCCTTCGGGCTAAAGGGTTTTCCAGAATCTTGTCTCCAAGGGCACCCTAAATCGTGTGAAAGCTGAAAAGCCTTCTGCATGGACTCAATCCCTTGGATCATATGCAAATATCTTTCTTTTTAAAATTCTTGAATCTCCGTGTAATTTAGTGCGCCCCCGATCATACCCATGAAATCCTTGATTCGTTCGCGCTGGTAACGATTATTTTGTCCACTACTTGTGATTCTTTCTCTTACAACAAGCAAAGAAAAAAGAAAACACAAACATAATGTTCAAAATAAAAATCCATATTCTAATCAAATGATTGAGTCGTACACATTATTCCAATTGGACGTGTGCTCAATCCATCTTACGCTTACGAAAGCGATTGACTTTGATCCTTTTGATTAGGAGTTTACTCAACCCCGTTCATTTGGATGCAAGAGTCAAATGGAAGAGATCCTTATCGGAGTTTTTGCGCAATAAAAGAAACCATTCGATTTCTAGAATGACGAGATGACTGCTCGAAAGCCCATGAACTTTGGCTTTGTTGCGCAATTACCTTTTTAAATTAGAGAAGTTACGGATTATCCTCATCAACTTGGCACCCTTGCACAATTGCTCCTGAACTTTATAAAGTTTTTCTCCTTGAGTTTTGATTTTCAGTGTCGCTAGCCATTTTGTCTACAAAACCACCGAGAGTTACCCGAAAATGAATATGTTCAGTTTTTTACCGAGATGGTCTATATTATATGGTTAATGGAGTTAAAAAAAAAAAAAAAGATGGAGATTAAACAGAAATCAAAACATTTAAAATTAGATTCGGCAAACTATCATTGTAACTCCATTCAGTGTGTAAGTGGTTCGGAGCTATTTCCATGGGGTAGAACCAACAAGGGCCGGCAAGAACTGGCACGAGAATTTGCTTGCCACATGACGCGATCTTATGTTATGGAAAGTTTAGTTATTCAATCAAATTAAAGTTTAGTTATTCGATCAAATTACGTAATTTTCATCATTTTCTTTTTATAATTTTTTTTTTTTTTTTTTTTTGCAAGAGCACATTGATTTGTTCAAAAATGAATCAAACGTGGGATCATACATAAGCATCTTCGCATCGCGGCCGAAATACCTTCGTTCGGACATTAATGCCCGGACGGAGCATTGTTTTCTAACACTAGACTCCAAGTCTCCAACTACCTCCACCGCTTCCGAACCCAACTCGTCCGCTCCGACTCAGCCGGCAACTCCGAGTTCGCCCCTCCGATCCGGCGCCGCTCATGGCGTCGCCTCCTGCTCCCGCCGCACTCCTCCTCCTCCTCCTCCTCTCCTTCTTCTTCATCCCCCTCCTCGCCGTCCCGTCGCAGTCTCGCTCCCAGCCCGCCGGCGACGACGCCTTCACGTCGATCCTCATATCCCAGAACGGCCTCGATTTCGTCAAGGACCTGCTCGTCACCAAGGCGATCGCCTCCGCGGTCCCGCTCCGCCTGCCGGACATCGAGAAATCCCAGAAGATACCCTTCGTCGGCAACGTCAAGATGGTCCTCTCCGACATCACGATTTACGAAATCGGCGTCTCCAGCTCGCACCTCCGGCCCGGGGACTCCGGCGTCGCGCTCGTCGCGTCGGGGACGACCTGCAATCTGAGCATGAACTGGTTCTACTCGTACCAGAACACTTGGCTCGTGCCGGTCGAGGTTTCCGACAAGGGAGGCGCTTCCGTTCAGGTGCTGACTCGGACTTGACCAAGTCGCTTCCGGCTGTTTCGTTACCAAATTGATGTGTGGTTTAGTCATATGAAGTGCCTCTAGCCCTAGGTTGAGGTTTTGTTAGATCAATTGGAGATGCCCTTCTTGCGTCAGCTTAGGGATGCTGAAGTTTTGCTGTTCATTGAAATGCTTGTTTTGCCGCAGTTTTGTCTTTGCCTGCTAATTCTTGGGAAAAAGTTTAGCTAAGAGGCGACTTCGATCTCATTACTTGCGTCTTATTGCTTAGGTTGAAGGCATGGAAGTGGGGCTAACTGTAGGCTTGGAGAACCAGGAAGGTACCCTTAAGCTCTCTCTAATGAACTCCGGTTGTCATGTTCAAGATATATCGATAAAGTTGGATGGAGGTGCAGCTTGGCTTTATCAAGGGTATGCAGTAGTGGTAGCTCGTCAGTCTTTGACCTTCACTGCCTTTTCTTGCTTGTGAATTTTTTCCTGTTGTTGTAGATATCATGAATTGGCATCGAGTACTTTCTCATCCCTTGAAGCATATAGCCACCATAGAAAGTATCATATAGTTGCTTCTCATCCTTAGGTAGAGGGTGGTTCTAACTTCTAAGCAATGACTGCATGGAAAGGTGTCTTATCTTGCCTTCATTTATTCTGGGACACGGACGGGAAGTTTTTAAGGTTTTTGTGTGTTTCCTTGCCCTTTACTTTCTTCTTTACTGTGCAAGGTTTAACTACTTACAAGTCAGAGCGATGAATGCTTCCTTGAATGAATCTTTAACGGCATCACATGTTCACTCTCAAATGGGATTAACCATTGGTTGGAAGGCCTTTTCTTTTTTGTGACTTCCCTTTTTTCATCTTTTAGAATGGTCGATGCATTTGGAGCACAAATTGCCTCAGCAGTGGAAAATGCTATAGCAAAAAAGCTCAAAGAAGGGATATCAAAACTTGATTCCCTTCTCCAATCTCTCCCAAAAGAAGTTCATGTGGATCATAATGCCTCTCTTAATGTAACATTCGTGAATGATCCTCAATTGAGTAGTTCTTCAATTGGATTTGAGATCAATGGTTTATTCATGGGACGACAGAACGAGATACTTCCCAACTTCTACTACCACAGAAATCAACGCCTTTCAGTTCTCTGTAGAGATCCAGCCAAAATGCTTGGGATTACATTAGATGAGGCTGTGTTCAACTCTGCATCATCCTTGTATTATGATGTAAGTTTAAACAATAGTTGTACTGTTACTTTTCTGATATACTGAGCAATTGAAGTTGGAATAGAGGTTGTTCCAGTATTAGTTTTAACTAACCTTTTTTTTTTTCGGTGAAGATGTTGATGTTGAGTTGAGATAAGTCATGTAGCAATTAGCACGCTTTAATTTTTTTATGAAGACTGGGCGTCTTGTAAAGAAACAGGGGAGCAATATTTATAAACTCTATTTCACATGATATAATAATCAAGTACCTGTTGTTGTCAACTGCTTATAGTTTTTGATGTAATGATACTCAATTAGGCCATTAGTTCTGCTTCAGATAAAAATTATGATGCTCTTGCATGTAAATTTCATTGTGGGGCACCACTTAACTTGAAATTTGCATGTGAACCTATTGATTGGAGGTTGATTTGGTCGCTAGAATCGCACTCGTCATATGATATACCTTGGTTTGGCCTGAGTTGTATGGAGATTAAACCTCACGTGTCTCCAATCATGGTCATGCTATCTCTCCACATGCTACTCGTGATGGTGGTCTGCAGTAGAAGATATGAGAAAAGATCATCTAAGGAGAAACTTTGCTGATAGTGGATACCACTCTGTCCTTAAAAAAAATCTGACTTTGTTCTTTTCTTTTTGGAGCTGGAGAATGTGTTACTGTTGGGGTCTGTTGAATAGGAAAACGTGACAGGCTGATGAGGGTTCCTCCTTTACTTTCACTAGTTAGATTTGAACACAATGTATCTTGATAGAATTTCAATAATTTAAGGTTACTAATTAGAATAGTTATTCTATGACATAGCGTTTTGTTTTCCTTAGATATCTTCTAAGATAAGTTGACAATTTTCTGTGGTCAGGCAAAGTTTATGCATTGGACTGTGGATAAAGTGCCGGATCAATCTCTTCTGAATACTGCTGAATGGAGATTTCTTATTCCCCAATTGTATAAAAAATACCCAAATGATGATATGGACCTGAATATATCATTGTCTTCTCCTCCAGAGATCAGGATATCAGAGAACAATATAGATGCTACTGTATATGCAGACCTGATAATTGATGTTCTGGAAGCAGGCGAAGTAATACCAGTAGCATGCATCTCATTGGTAAGTGGAAATATAACAAACCGCTTGGTGTTATAACTGATGATGCTGAAGTTTTTGCTTTTGTGAATATATAATTTTCTTGTTGGTGAGTTTAGTTCCCACTTCTTCGTTTGTCTTCCTTCTTTCTGACAATTTGATTGCATTATTGTATATATCGGTATTAGTGTGCTGTTAAACCACTGTCAACGATGATGATCATCAAATTTAGTACATTGAGGTGATTTGTGAAGAACTTGGGACAAATGTTGAAACTGTTGACAAGCATCAGTGTTGTTGGCTTTTGGCAATGAAGTGCTGCAAGGCAAGATGACTCCCGAGCGCTTTTGTTTCCATGCTTATGCTTTAGTAGAAGTCCTAACACGGCCCATGGTTTGACTTGGACACCTGTAATATAAATTTTTCAACTATGGTGGACCTAGAAAGTTGGTGATTAGCAGTCTTTGTTGGGCAACTTGCATGTTGATGTAGCTATGATGAGATAGCTGTTATTGGGCAAATATTACAGCTTGTTTGCATCTAATGCTGTGCGAGTACTAATTTGCTCCTTTCCACGCTATTTATTGTCCAGTCTTGTCCATTCATAACTCTAAGAGCGCTTATAGCATGATGGATGCGCTTGCATAATAGTTTTTTCTTTTTGGTTCATTACTTACACCTTTCCACGGTATTTATTGTCCAGTCTTTTCCATTCATAACTCAAGAGCGCTCATAGCATGATGGATGCGCTTGCATAATAGTTTTTTCTTTTTGGTTCCTTACATATATGACGATCTTCACTTAAATTCTTGTGGTTTTTCAGGTGATGCGCGGTTCCGGTTCAGTTAAAATCTTACAGAACAATCTTGCTGGAAGTGTGAAATTGAATGATTTTGCAATGTCACTGAAGTGGAGTAACATTGGTAATCTGCGAATTTATCTTATTCAGGTATATGATGAAAAGAAGTTTGATCATTTTGCAACTTTTGTGGTTTGCACGTTTTTTTTTTTTTTTATGTTTTCTTTGACGATCTATAAGAAACCGGTATTTGCTTGCTGCAGCCAGTAATATGGACAGTTATTGAAACCGTGTTCTTGCCATACGTGAACGCACACCTTGCCAAAGGATTTCCATTGCCAATAATCCACGGTTTCACCCTTCAGGATGCTGATATAGTCTGCTCTGCTTCAACAATCACCGTTTGCAGTGACGTGTCCTATGCTGAGGCGGGAAACTTGAAGAACCTATTGATGCGCTTCCTGTGATTACTGTTCTCAGATGCCAGTGAGAGAGACCCGTGCTGGCCTACAATTTGTACAGTGCTGTAGGATACACACAGAGAGCAGGGCATGGTGCCGACTTCAGCAGTCATGATCTGCCAAGCTGGGGAAGGAAAATTGCTTTCAAGTGTTTCTTCGAAGAGGGTGTTGAATGTGAGTGTCTGTCATAAGCTGCGGTTTGAAGTTAAGTTCAGATGTGCCACTTTGCCACGGCCATGGCACAATTCAGTCTGTGGGATCGAAAACTGCACGGGATCATCCTTGGCAATTGCTCTCGCTGTGTGAATCGGTTTCAACAAGGGACTGGAGTCACGACTGTCACCATCCATTGGACTCACTGTATAGGTTGCAGATAATATGTAACGATGAACATGGAAAACACAGTGGCTTTTGCTTACATGAATCGTTTCGTTGCCGTTGATTTCGCCTTCTCATTCTCTGTTTTCATTCGCCTTCTTTATTCCTCTTTACCCCTGAACTTTCGCACTTTACATTAGGCCACCGGAAATTTCGAAATCGGTTGTTATGTCCATCCTAGCGTTGACTCTTGACTCTTTTTTAACTGGACCTTTTGTCATGTGCTTGTCACATGACTAATTTTTTCCTTTTTAAGAGGGTCAACAATAAAAGTGAATTGCATTTTGCCCTTCAAGTTTTGGCACTTGTTGTAAGTTGCCCCTTGATTTTTTTAGCTTTTTCCAATTTCCCCCTGAAGTCCTGAAATCAGTTGCAATACCCTTCAGTGTTGGACTTCGGCCAATTTTCATAAATGGCCTACATCTTTAATAGTTTTTTTCTTTTATAATATATCTAGCCCAAATTTGCATTTTGGTTTTGATTATGGCCTCCAAAACTATCGAAAATCATGTAATCAACCAAACTTTATATATCATTTTCAGAAGACGACCTATTCGGGGTTGCAATACATAAAGACGACTTGGACATTTTTTTATGAGCACAAATTATGGTGTTTACTATATAATTTAATTGGTTTTTTTGTTAAACAAAAGGTACAATATTCTAGCGCTAACAGTACCTCCTAAGAAATATAATTCGAGTATCAAACGTTAATGCTATGGAACAATGCACTAAATTTTATTCTTATACCACGTCTTAAAGAATACTTGACTTCTATGAATTTTAGAGTGAGAAATCACTCGAAATTAGGAGAAACGATTTCTTCTACAATAAATAAATGGAATAGGAATGTTTTAATAAAATAGAAAAGAATGGGAGAGAGGGAGGAAGGAACAGTCTAGCACGTTGGCTGGTGGAGGCTATGCCATCGCCACACGCATGAACGGAACGACGGCAAGACGACTCCCGCTTAGGTTGCCTAAACTGATCTCCCAAGAAAGTTAGATAAATATATATATATTGGTCGAGATCCATGTTAAGATGACTTTGAAACTCATTTCAACATGCCAGTGGAAACAGTCGAAAAACTATTGAAAATTTACAGGATGACTTACCACATGCACCAAAACTTGAGGCCCGGGAAATAAAATGTAATTCACTATTCACCATTTGCGGTCAAACGGATTTGCTGTCCGTAAGAGAGGGAGCTGACCACGTGATAAGCATACCACCGGAGCTTCAACTGAAAAAACGTTCACTCGCGCCGGGCGGACACTGCAACCGATTTCAAGACTTCAGTAGGACACTGCAAACACTCCAAAAAAGTAAAAAAAGTAAAAAAAATTGGGGAGCAATTTGCAAACAAATGCCAATATCCGGGGTCAAAATGCAATTCGCCCAAAGATAATAATCCTATCTGGTCACTGTTTCATCTTCTTCATCGCGCTTGTCGGATTACTGTCTTCCCTCCACACCTTCACACTCTCTCTCTGCAAAAAACCTCCCATAAACCCTCTCTCTCTCTCTCATCTTCAACCAAAGCAGCCAGAAAATGCGAATCTCCATCCCCATCTCTCCCTCCAAATCCCCCCAAATCTTCCCTTTCCACCACCACCACCACCACCGCCGGCGCCACCAAATCCCCGACCTTCGCCGGCGTCCTCCCGCGCTCTCCCTCCCGGCGAGCGCCGTGAATCCCCTCAAGAGCTCCGGCTACCTGTCCACGATCCACCGGGCGATGGAGGAAGAGGAGGAGTACCGGAAGGCCCGGGCCGAGGTCGCCCGCAAGGGCGTCGACGTCGAGGGGTTCTCCATCGAGGGCGTCTCCGTCGGGGGCCACGAGACCTGCGTGATCGTGCCCGAGTTCAAGTGCGCCTTCGACATCGGCAGGTGCCCCACGAGGGCCATTCACCAGAATTTCGTGTTCATCACCCACGCGCACCTCGATCACATTGTAAGGCTCCGCCGCTGCTTTTTGTCCCTCCCCCCCGCTTCTCGTCACAAGGATGGGAAGTTGTAGGAGAAAAATGGAAATGATGCGTGTGATGATGTGATGGAATGAGCAGATCTTTTGTCAGTGTGGGAATGCTGGAAACGTGTTCGTTTAATTTCATTTTCGAGTTCTTGGATGGAAGCCCACGGAGTTTGCGAAATCCTGAAGTGTGATTGGCTCGGTGTGTTGATGTTGATGTTGTTCTTATGTGCCTAATGCTCTTTGCATCGTATCATCTAGTGCAAGCTCTCCTTTTTCATATTTGTCCCTCCTCTTTTTCCTTCGAATTGCAATGAAAAGTGCACTTTTTTTCTCAGTTTGAATGTTGGACTTTGATTGGCTTCCGAGTGATCCTAGTCTCCCAATGCTTAGACAATCTAATATCAAATTTTGACTGTTGGATGTTGTGGGGAGCTTAATCTGTATTATTTTTTCAGGGTGGGTTGCCAATGTATGTCGCATTCCGCGGTTTGTATAATTTGAAGCCTCCGACAGTGTTTGTTCCTCCTTGCATTAAAGAAGATGTGGAGAAACTACTTGACATTCACAGGACCATGAGCCAAGTGGAACTGAATCTGGATTTGGTTGCATTAGATGTGGGTATGTGGCTTTAGTTTCCCAATTTGATCCATGAAAGATTTATCCTGTACTAAGAATGTTGGAACTCACTCATGACTTTTTTTTTTTTTTTTTTTTTTTGGTTGGAAACTCATTCATGAATTTAACCTCAGGAGAAACGTATGAATTGAGAAATAATCTCGTCGTTCGACCATTCAAAACTAACCATGTTCTTCCCAGTCAGGTATGACTTACAAGGTTTTTCTTTATACTTGTAAGTGTACGTAGAAATAATTATGCAATGTCAGACTGCAACAGAACATTTTTGCTTTCTAGATTTTGATGAGGATTCTGCAGAATTTGTGAAATTATGAAAGATGACCATATCATTGCCATGGGACTGGAAAAGATGTGAAAATCCATCTTTTTTCTTTCTTTGAAAGGCTCCCTGTGGATTAGGGGTGAGCACTTGCTCCTTATCTACTGATGAATGTGGTCTCTAGCCAATGCAAGAGTGAGACTGCTTCCTTTGACCTTCCCAGACGTGCAATGAGGATGCTCACTTCATAGGGATGCTCAAACCATGTTGTGGTTTTGAGAATACTTCTAGAAGGCAAAACAGTTGCATCTTGTAATATTTGTATGCTAAGTTCTTGAGTACTAGCTTTTTTTCAGATTAGAGCTAGCTATAAATTGTTCTTTTAGGGTCTTTTTTGTTTGCCGTGTTTCTTTTCCAAAGTGATATCCAATGAAAGGCACTGGGAGGTACCGACCCTACATAAAATCAAAAAGTGAAATGGTTATTGTTCTTTTCAGGGTTATGTCATTTACTCTGTTAGGAAAAAACTAAAGAAACGGTACATTCATCTTAAAGGGAACCAAATCGAGAACTTGAAGAAGTCTGGTGTTGAGGTACTGTAACTCCTACAAGTTAAAGTTGGTTTTCTAGTATTCATAGTAATAGGCTTTAACTTCTTTTTTTCGCTCTCACTCATTTAAACCCCCTTTTCTTTTTCTTTTTTGTTAGATTACAGACACCATTTTGTCTCCAGAGGTGGCCTTTACTGGAGATACAACATCTGATTACATGCTTAATCCACGCAGTGCAGATGCATTAAGGGCAAAAGTTCTGATAACTGAGGTGTGAATGAAAAGGCTCTAGTCCCAATGTTAGTTGTGTTGGTATATTCATTGTTATCATCATAGAGATCATTAATGTTTGCTGCTATTTAGTGGTCCAGCTAGTGATTGTTCCAAATTATTTAATTAAAATGAAAATCTAGCTTGTTTCTGTGTATTGAGATGCCAGAGTATTAAAATTTATCCTTAAGCTTGGGTTATATTAATTAGTTTGGCTATCAAAATAGTTTAATTAAGTTTGCATGCCTGCACTTTAACAGTAGCCTCACTTTCTTTAGAAATCTGTTTGCATTATATTTTAATGCACGTCTCAACCATAGAGATATGCTTCGGGTCCTATTTTCCTGGTTACCACATTTGAATAGGTCATGTTTTTAAGACATTTCTCTCCATAGTTTGAAGTTTGAGCCATGGCAGCCTTGCATTAAGAAATGAGTCAGTAAGTTGCTGACAAGTACTAGCTGCTGAAGAGTACAGTGAAGCACAAGTATCTTGTGACATGGCCGATTAGATGCGTGTGCTCACTGTCGCTATCTATAATGAACATAATCTTGAGTAGTAGTTTCATTATATATAATATCAAATCAACCTAACAAAATCTGGTATTATTCATGAACCAGGCGACTTTTCTCGATGATAACATAAGTATAGAGCATGCACAGCAACATGGCCACACTCACTTATTTGAGGTATGTTGATCCCCCCTCACTTCTCCATCACTTACCTCCAGAAGTTCCAAATTTGAAGGACCATGAACTGGGCTGATTCTGTTACATATGCAGATTATTGAACACGCTCAATGGATTCGAAGTAAGGCGATATTGCTCACTCATTTTTCTTCCCGTTACAATGTCGAGGTAATATTCTAAAGGACGTTCAAACGTGGATGTTTGTATGTCCTCATTCTATTCTTAGAGCTTTCTTGAGTATATACCCCAGATTTCCAGTCAGTGGATTCTTTTATGTCTGAAAGAACACATTTACACTTTATACTTTATAGCACCCTCATGCATCATCTTAATTTTTGCTAGCTGGATGGTTGCGTGTATATTTACTTCAGTGAGCGTAAGTGTACATTTTGTGTTGAACTTTTACTGTCAGAATATTTGTTGTTTAAAAACTTGAGAGTATCCAATCATCCAAGGTCAGTGAACGGGGGCATATCGGTTAGTTTGGAAAGCAGTTTCTAAGTTTGCTCGCTTGGTGACTGACTTCATGAGCTGATTAATTGAGTAATGTCCACAGGATATTAGACAAGCTGCGTCCAAGTTGCAATCCAAGGTGTCAGCAAAAGTAGTTACCCTTACTGAAGGTTTCAAATCGGCATACTCTTAACTTCATATGCTTCTGTTTTGTAAAATGTAGCTTGATGAAAGGAAAGAATAGACATGTAAATGTAATTCTCTTCATAATTTAATTGCATCTCACAATAGATGTCCTCTTGAGAGCACTGTACCATATTTTCTAGCAAAGGCAATGTCATGTGCAATTTCTCTAGATGGTTGTAATTATTTCTAGTTTCAATGCACATGATACATCTGGCTTGTTTTGATCCAATCGTGGCTCACGATTTGCGCTCATACATCATACACGAAAGTTGGAACAGTGAATGATTTTTTGCATGTCAAGGACACTAGCTTGCGTTGGGTGGAAGAAGCAGGCCACTCATAAGGTTTAGACTTTTGACGGAAGGAACTTGTTAGCGGGTACATCTATCACATCGTGGGCAAAAAATGAATGACTCTGGTTCAATTCACTGATGTTAGCTGATGCTTCTTAGATCAACAAATGAGTCCTTGTACTTATGTGAAAATTACTAATTAAGAATATATGGAAAGTTACTTCCTTTAGATTAGATGGGCGTAGGCACAATGCGCTAATTATATCGATTGATGGAGAATGGATGCGAAAGCATCCTTCCAACAAATAGATTTGAATACTAATTTCTTCTCATGAAGTCATGTTGCTTGCCTCCTTTTTTTGGGTCAAAGAATCTCTTGCGGATGCTATGTTCTTTAAATGGACGCTGGACCATTGTTGGATTTTCTTACATTTAATAAGATGATATCTACTAGCTCGCCAAGTCCCTGTAAGTATGAAAGAACATGGATACAATACAGCAATTCAAAAACCATACTGCTCTTATTTCGTTGCTCTCCTAGAAACTATGAGAAGTTTCATTGATATTTATGCCAGTTACAAGATAGAAACAATATTACTATTACAAAGAGACTCAATAAATCCAAGATGTGCAATAAATCAGGAGGGCAAACCTTTCTCTTTTGCATACACACTAATTGATTAATCTACAAGAAAGATTATCATGCTACAGCGGGGAAAAAAGCACAAATGTCAAGAACAAAACCGGGACACAAAAACAGCAGTACAACCACAATGCCCTAAATCTGTCGGAAGACCCTTTCAGCTGCCGCCACCGTCTTCTTGATGTCTTCAGGAGAATGCGCCAAACTGGTGAATCCAGCTTCGAACTGGGAAGGGGCAAAGTACACACCTTCCCTTAGCATTCCTTGGTAGAACCTTGCGAATTTTTCAGTATCACTCTTCTTCGCATCCGAAAAGTTGTAAACTGGCCCTTCTGTGAAGAAAAAGCCAAACATCCCACGTATGTATCCGCCACACATGGCATGCCCAGCCTTCTTTCCAGCATCCACAATGCCTTGGACAAGTTCGCCGGTAATCTTATTCAAGTACTCATAGCTTCCGGGCTCCTGCAGCCGCTTAAGAGTGTGGATTCCGGCTGTCATTGCTAATGGATTCCCACTCAAGGTACCTGCCTGGTACATCGGTCCAGCTGGTGCAACCAACTCCACGATGTCCCTCCTCCCACCATATGCACCAACAGGAAGACCGCCGCCAATGATCTTACCTAGAGTCGTCAGATCAGGGGTTACTCCAAAATACTCCTGCGCACCACCATAAGACAAGCGGAATCCTGTCATGACTTCATCGAAGATGAGGAGAGCATCATTATCTTTTGTAATCTGGCGAATGGCTTCAAGGAAACCAGGTCTGGGAGCAATGTAGCCTGAATTTCCCACGACGGGTTCCAGAATAACGCCAGCAATTTCCCCCTTGTGGGTCTTGAAAAGCTCTTCCACAGCAGCAGCATCATTGAATGGAGCAGTCAGAGTGTCTATAGTGGCTGCTTTCGGAACTCCAGGAGAATCAGGGAGCCCCAGAGTAGCAACACCACTGCCGGCCTTCACAAGGAAGGGATCAGCATGACCATGATAGCAACCCTCGAATTTGATTATCTTCTCCCGCTGAGTGTAGGCACGGGCCAGTCGGAGCACGCCCATGCATGCTTCTGTGCCGGAATTGACAAACCGAACCATTTCTATGCATGGAACTGCAGAAATAACCATCTCAGCCAGAACATTCTCCAGAAGACAGGGAGCACCAAAACTGGTTCCCTTTTTCATTGTCTCGGCAAGGGCTGCCAGGACCTGCGGGCAGATATTTGGGCCACATAAGAAATGAATTGCGGCACCATGAATGCAATATGCAGTAGATAGATGGACAACACCAAATGAGCCATCATGCTTAAGTACTTTCACAATTTGGTAAATCAGAAGTTCCTTGAAACTTCTTCTTACTTCTGGCCTAATCTAAAACATCTTCTCTAGGTACTTATGCATACTTCACTCAGAGCGAAAATCAATTTAGACCGCAAAGAGATATAGACACTGGTTACATCCATTACAACAGCTAGTAAAGACAGATTCCAAACTCCGAGAATTGCTATTCATGAAAAGACAAGATGTGAGACGTTTCTTGAGGTTAATGAAATCTGGATGTCAGCAATGCGAGGCAATGAGAAAGAACAGGACATCATCAACAGCATACCCAGTAATGGCAGGACCCCAAGACCCAACCAAATGAACCACCATGCTTATTTACTTTCACATTTTCAGTAAATCCAAAGTTCCTTGAAACATTTTCTTGCTTCTCGCGAAATCTAAACCATCTTTTCTAGGTACTTATTCCCACTTCACTCAGAATGAACGTCAACTTAGAGCACGCACAGATGCAGACACTGGTTCCACCAAATGCAACAGGAAGCAAGGCACGATGGTTGAAGTTGAATTCAGCCAAAGACATTTAAAAAAAAAAAGAAGAAGAAGAACTCTGAGAATAATATATTGAAAGATTAGATGCAAGATGATGTTTGAGTTTAATATCATCAGGATGCCACAACGCGAGGCGGTAAAAAGAAGAGGACCTCATCATCGGCGTGACCAATAATGGCAGGACCCCAAGACCCGACATAGTCGATATACTCGTTGCCATCGATGTCCCACATGCGAGATCCCTTGACAGAATCCATCAAGATAGGCTGGCCGCCTACGGATTTGAATGCGCGGACGGGGGAGTTCACACCTCCGGGCATCAATTCCTATCAACAACAGGGACAAATGCCATTATTCATCATCACCACCACCACCACCGAAACAAAATACAAAGAAAGCTTGTGATGGCACACGTAAAGCACCGAAGAAGCATAACATCCGCATCTCAAATGGAGTAGGACTAGCATCGGATAAAGTGATCAAATCGACTCCAAATCCCACCCACATCAACTCAAAACACACCGGGCAATGCTTTCAGCACAAACAAAAAGTCACCAGCCTCGATACAATCAAATGGGTACATGCAGCCGATGAACGGGGGGAGCACAAATCTTCTTCCGAAGGCATTTCTAACGAAAAGGGTCGACTAGAAAAAGATCGGATTCCCCGAAAAACGCAGGCTTTTCGTCTTTCTGTTGAATGTCTTTCAATTTACCTTGGCGGCGCTGAAGGCTTCTTCGGATTTCTGGAGGGTGTACGCCTTCTTCTCCTGGTCGAGAGAGACGGCCATTCTCACGCAAGCGCGGGAGGAGGGCGGCCTAGGGAGCTTGGAGGACGACGGCCTCGCCGTGACGGTGAGCCCCACGACCCCGATTCCGCTCGCGGCAGCCATCGTCGGCACTTTTATCAGCTTCTCCCTCCGCCGGTCAAAACAACAGAAGGCAGAAAGGATAAGAAAATTTCTATCTCCTCTCTCTGTCTCTCTTTCTTTCGCTTCCAACCTTCGCAAAAGCTAAAAGGTTTCTGACCTGTTTTTTTTTTTTTTTTTTTTGGGGGGGGGGATGCCATTGGCATGATCGCCGTTGGATTGAGTTTGTCTTCATCTGGACCGTCCATTCGGGTGTCCGGTGTTCCATCCCGAAATCTCAGCGGTTGGTTCTTCACGATCGATCTCGGCCGTTCGAGCCTTTGACTCTGCTGCGCGTCGAAAGTGTCGAGTGAGGGCGGCGGACAGCCACCCCCGCAATGATAAGACTCCCATTCGTGGTCAACTGAGTGATATGACTTGTTAAAATGAGCACCAACTTGAATGATTACAAGGCTCTCGTTGCTATTTTCACCTCTTGAGTAATTTAAGACACGATATAAAATTTAAATAATTTGACGTAATCTTCACCAGCACTGATAAGAAAAGTGGAAAAATAGGCTTTTAATAATCAACTTTTCCAAAATCATTGCCTCCTCTTCTTTTATGTCCAAATTGAAGAATTTTACTTGTCCTCTACCTTTTCACGAGAGTCATGTAATATTCGTTTGCTCTAATAAAATTTTACTAATGGGGAAATTTTTTGTTAATATTATTGTCCAGTTTAATTTTTTCTTCAGGAAAATTCTTTGGTTAAGATTGTGAACTCAAGATTCGAACTTATTACGAAAAAAATCCTTCATAAAAATCAGTTTGGGCAAAGTAGTAAGTAAAATAGAGAGAATCAAACTTGCATGAAAGAACAATAGAAAAATAACTGAGGTCGTGAAACAAAATATCTTTGTTTTTATTGATACGAATAATATTGCATTTTTGCGACATTTGCATTTTCAATAAATAACACATTTCACTCTTTTTTTTTTTATTTTAATTAATCAGTTCTCTTGAGATTATTTTCATCAAACTCAATAAGTTAAAAAAGAATGTTATAGTCTCTCCATATGTGAAATAACATGAGCCGAATGGTAAAAGTGAAACATTTCCTCTTGTTCTCATTCCCCTGGCCCTCTTCTCCAGGGAAAAAGGAAAATCCTTTAGCCTCCGTTTGCACCATTCATGCTTTGCTTCGATTGCATCTGCAGTTTCCATCGAACAGCCTCTTCACATTTCAGAGGCAGAGTATTGAGTGCCGGCATGGATCTAAGCTATGGAGCAGAGGTGAACAATAGTGATGTATTTGTTCCTCCAAAGCCAAAAGAATTGGACATTGCTGCTCTCACCGGCATCTCCTTCGAAACAGTCAAAGGCATGAAACCATCGGTGAACACCGGATCAGGTTTGGTAAGATTAAGAGTCAAAGGTGCGATTCCCTGCAAGAACACCATTGAGCACCCACTTAGATTCACGATGACAAAGTTCATAGAGGTGACAGCAAACCAACTTTGTAATAACTTTTGAAGCCACGGAAGGGTATGTCCACCAAGTGGCTCAGGCCTAAGGACAACGCATCTGTATCTACAAATTATGCTCGAACAACTGGAAATGGTAAAACCATGAACACCAAGAATTGCTTCATCCATTTGGCCATATTACTTCAATTTTCTTCTGGCGAAACTATGGCATACACAGAAATTCTAGAGGAACTTGTCTGAGCATAAAAGATACTAAGGCCAACATATGCTCGTTCCATTCAAACATCACTCTACAATCAGTCATATAAGGGCAGAAGAAAGGAAGTGAGAAAGATTGCTCTTTTTTTTAGTGGAATCATTTAAGGAGCAAGAAAGAAAGATTGCTCCATTTTATCGGTAAAATGGAATAAAGATTCCTCACTTTATGTATGGCCAAAACCGCGAAAATTGCTTCCACTGCTCCAGCCGCTCCAAGCAGGTGACCAATAGCACCCTGTAGTTAGTAGAAATTAAAGATTAAGAAAAAATCCTATCGAGGTCGGTGAGTAATGAGGACAACAATTGGACCAATGGCCACCGCATTGAAAATGCCCACTCTGAACATCACCAAGTAAAGAGTAGTCTGAAGTTGGCAAATGGCACGTAAATACATATGCAATTATAAGCATTTCCAATTAGATTAAGCTAGAACGAGGGCAAAAGGAATTTAACTAGAAGCCATTGAAAAGCACACAAACTGTATAGCCTTATAAATTAGCATTCTGAATGGACCATAAAGTGTAATTTATTGTTTGTGGCTGTAATGCAGGGTCTATTTGTCTCTACCATGCCCCAAGAAAAGCCTGTTCCCATTCAATGAATAGAACATATTTAAACAAAAGAATTACCTTAGTGGAGGACAGGGCCAATGCACCTGATGATGCGTGGTCAGAAAATATTGTTTTGATTGCTTTCGCTTCCACCGCATCACCTGCACAAAAGTTTTTCTTCTTTCATCAGCCATGCTGTGGAATTTCTCATGCATTAACTTATCAACTAACTGACAATTATATCAATCAGCAAAAAGCTGTCAAGTTTACCCAAAGGCGTAGACGTCGCATGCGCATTTACATAATCCACCTGGTTAGCATGAACATTTGACTGCAAAGATGAAATCTCAGGCTCACTATTGAGAAGGAAAGAGGAGCAAACAAAAGAAATTAGAGATACTATTGAGAAATATTTATGAGCATAGCGCCGTTTTGAAGGTCCACTATAAAGTAGATCAAATAAGAGATTTAGCAATAAAGCTGAACTTAACAGTAGTTAGATAATTATTACATCGCAAAACCCCTTTCAATGTTCACCAGCACATGAAACTTTCAAAATGACCAGACCTGTCATGGATGATTCCCATACCTGCTTTAGTGCACGTGTCATTGCCAAAATGGCACCTTTTCCATCACCATGTGGCTGGGTAATGTGATAAGCATCCCCTGAAACATCGCTACAGTAAGGAACAAGAAAACAAGGCACTCTTACAAAACTGTTAATTTCTTTCTTGACAGTTTTGACAGATGACCTGACATCCCATAACCACGGAACTCAGCATATATCTTTGCTCCTCTTTTCTTTGCATGCTCAAGTTCCTATAAGGCGAAAAAACAAGATGGTAATTCAGTTGAAAGTAATAGAAAGGAAAAGGAATATAGGTAATTTCCAAAGAAAGAGATCTTCAACTCACCTCCAACACTATGGCACCTGAACCTTCACCAATTCTGATATTCGAGTGCATCTTAGATAAGGAATATTACTAATCACCTAAAAGCAGCAATTGCCAATAATAAATAAAAAAATGTTTACTTACACAAAACCATCTCGACCACAGTCAAATGGCCGCGATGATTCCTCTGGGCAGGAATTGTACTTGGTGGTCAGAGCCCTTGACCTGCAATTCTCTAGCATTAGTTTTCCGTGTGTCATAGGCTTTACTAGACCAAAAAGAAGGAAGATGAAAGAAAGAATAAAATAGGGTTTCCTGAAGAATAGAAATTGCTATTCCAGAGATGCCACCTGGAAATAAAATATGCCATTCTGCAGGCGTTTACCTGCAAAATCCTGCAATAGACAAAGCATCTATGCTGGACTCTGTACCCCCAGCAACCATGACATTTGCATCTCCAAATTGAATCATCCTTGCAGCATCACCGATTGAATGTGCCCCAGTTGCACAAGCTGTTACTGCAGCATGATTAGGCCCCTATATTAAGGCAAACATATGATCAAGCAAGGGTATTAATTTACAAATTGACTCGATTACTTATTTTTGAAAGATATGTGATCAGTAGAAAAATGTATAAAGAATGAAAGACCACCACATGAGAGTTAATTGCAATGAGATGTTTTCTAAGAATTCTAAGAGACATGGAGGAAGGCTAGGTTTGCTTACAAAAATTACATGATCAGTCGAGGAAAGAAGCATAAATCTCAAGGGTCATATCTTTATTAGGAGAATGAATGATGCAGTGAGACATCAGCAGAAAGTTATCCTGTTGTCTTTTGGATAGTTTTATCATACGAAATCATCTGGCGACATTTGTATACTCACCTGGAAACCATATTTCATGCTCACATGACCCGATGCCATGTTGATTAAAATCCTTGGAATAAAGAAAGGGCTAAGTCGACGAAGACGCTGCAACAAAGAGCAAGAGATTGTTAAAGCTTCCACCGTCATAGAAGAAGGCAATTTATCAGTTTTGAGACTGCAGGAACAGTTAATGCTTTGTAAATGGCTGATAGAATGGTAACATATAAACCTTCTCACAAATCATTTGTGCTGCATCCAGTATGTCACTGATGCTTCCAGTTCCCCCTCCGATAGAAACCCCCTGGCGTTCTTCAAGTTAAAGGAAGGTACATCACCAAAGAATTTATAAAGCGTAATATTCTCCCAAAGCATCTGCAAGAAATACATTGATTACCGTCATTTCTTTCTGTTCCTGTTCAGTGGGTAGCCAATTTGCATCTCTTAAAGCCTCATCAGCAGCACACAGTGCATAGCCTATGAATCTTGCAATCGAACGATGCTCCTAAACAGAAAATTGAGAAGGGATCAAATTCATTATGCAGCATGTATGAATGACTTCTTTTAGAATTAACAGCCTATTGCATCAGCAGATGATGGGACTGATTTGTTATATCACAGAAATTCCTCATACCGATGGAAAATGGAGTGATCAAGCAAAGTAAAGTATATTGATATCACTTTCGCACGGACTATAAAATCATGAGCAAACTCCAGACAGTGCCTCCAACTGTATCGGGTTACTAACTAGTAAATTTCAGTATCTCACTGTCACAATTAAATTCATTTATTACCACAGCAGTTAAATCAGACATAAAGTCAAGCCAGACCTGCCAATGCCAACGGCGTTAAAAGAAGTCACAGAACTTGCCATCGCATTGGAGTTTAATACAAATGTCCCATGTGTTCATTACAGCCCATAGCAAAATCATTAGATAGTTACAAGCTCAAGAATTTTAATCAGAGCCATAAGTAGGTTTCAAAATGTCAAGGTCGCATGTATAACATTTGCTCGAAATTGGCACATTGAATAAGCATGCAGCACGACTGCTTTTCAGTCTCAGTAAGCAAATTTAAATGAAAAAACTCGCTCTCGCTCTCTTCCAATTCCTCCAATCACCCATCGTGCATCATCTTTGTTGCACAGCAAGGCAAAGGTCAGCTAGTGGGAATTCAAATTTACGCAATCTGCCATCTATCTACACAGTACTCTCGGGCAGGAATTCCCATCACCGGATAAATGCGCATATAAAGGTACATCATCAAACAGAAGGAAAACACATGTAAAGCAAAGTACCAACAGTCAGGAGGAAACAGAATATTTACTTTGGAATTAAGCCACAACTCGTCATTAAATTCGCCGGGATGGGTACCGCGGGGCACCGTCGCGGCAACTTTGGACGTCAGCTGCTCGAACGTGTGCAGCCGCGTCTCTCCATCGAAATTATCCATCTTGAGATCCTCGGGCGTGATCGCTCTGATCCCGCATTCCCCATCTATCAGCCGCTTCCACGTCGTTTCCACTCCACACCCGAGCGGCGTCACCATACCCAAGCCTTCAATCCACCCCCAAAAATAAATTAAAAAAACCAATCTTTATCGTGAAAAGCCAAGAGTAAACCTCCCAAGAGCATCAATGTGACATCGTCCGAAGTGGAAAAAAAAAAAAAACAACAGATTGAGCTTTAAGTTGAATAGAAGGAGTGCGCGGTGCGGACTCACCGGTGACGACGACTCTTCGAGGCGTGACGGCGGGCGGCGGTTCGAAGGGTTCGAGCGAGGAGGAAATGCGTCGGATGCATCGGGAGAGAGGAGGAGAGAGGAGCATCCGCCGAGAAGGGCCTGCCATCGCCGTCGGTCGATAAACCCTAGCGCGCCAAACCGGTAGGATTTTGACACTATCTCTCTCTCTAGCTTGCTCGCGGTTGAACTGTTTGGAAGACGAAAGGGGAAGCTTCCGCGTAAAGGCGCTCTGCCCTGTTCAGCGTACTCTGTTCACATTTCGTTGAGGGTGAATGCGTATCCTAAACAAAATTCAAAAAATATTATATTGGTAATATAATTTGTCATTTTTATTGCTGATAATTATCTTAAAATCTATTTGTTTCACAAAAATCAACTTCCGCCTGAAAAAGTTTTTCTAGTTTTTCAACGTTTGATTCAAAATAATAAACTTGGCAAAACGTTTTTTCATCAATAAAGAAATATATTGGAAGTTTCCTCTTCCCTTCTCTTTCTTTCATTCGGATGACTAGGGTGAGGCTCGAGTTTGCTGATTTGGGGAGCCTCACCAAGGCAAGCTTGAAGCTCGCTAGCTCTAGTGAGGCTCGACGACCCAAAATCTAACGAGGTTGAGTCTCACTAGCTTAGGCGAGCTCAAGGCCTATGACAAGTTTGAGCTTTGTTGGCGTAACTAGCCCGTGACTAATCAAAGAAAAAGCGAAGAGAGAAAAAGTAATTAAAGATGCATTAAAAAATATAATTTCCATATCATTTTCCTTATGACTAAATTTTCAATATAAAATAGCAAAAAATAATTTCTAATTCATTTTAAACAAACACCAAAAAGTGTCGCTATTTTTCTGAAAATTTATTTTATGAAAAATATTTTCTAAAAATGGGATATTTTTCACGAAATAAATAGAAGTTTATATATTCAACATGAAAAATTCAAATCTCCCCATCCTACAATCGACCAACCATTTCAACATGAAAAATGCACTAGGAAGGTAATATTGCTTGCCGTATTAGGAGCAAAGTTTTGACTACAAACTCTCAGTCATCACGCTAGAAGTGCGCTAATGATAGCCAAAATCAATCATATCATCAAATAAAAATTCATTTGCCTCCCATTTTTTTTTTTTGTCGGATTTTGCCTCTCATGAAATACATAGAAATAAGCAATGTTTCTAAATAAGCTTTTGACACATAATATTTTTGGGATAAGAACATAAAAGATATCTAAACTTTGACTTTATATATATATATATATATATATATTGTGATCCCTAAATTTTTAATTCGTTCATTGTCATTTATGAACTTTAGCCCACTATTTTAAATTTATTCTTGGTGAATGTTCAAATTAGTCCTTGAATTGTATGAAAATATCTAATATTAAGTTTATGGACAATATTAAACATTATTTTATAGTCCAAGGATTAGTTTTAACATATGCTTAAAGTTTAAAGATTACATTAAACAAATAAAAAGTTCATGAAAGATATTGCACATCGAACTAAAATTTAGGTACTGAATTGAACAAATTGAAAGTTTGTAAATCACGTTATATGTTGAATCAAAATTCAAAAAACAATAATTTCATTTTTTCAATATATAGACTATGTAACCAGGAGTACTACACCAACAAGTCGATTGAAAAACAATTGTCATAGCAAGAGGGATTTCACATCCCTCTCCCACTTTCACGAATAATATCGGCCTACTATAGTTCTTCAAATGACTTTCGAAGAAGTTGCAATGAAGTCTACTTTCTCTATTTCGATTTTTGGATATATGTTAAGCAGTTCAAGGACATACTTAGATGCCACGGTAGTTAGTTAAAAAAAATTGACTTTCTGTGTTCGCCAATGATGTTATGGCTGGAAAAACAGGTTAGCCCTATCAATCAACGGAAGAAAATCATTCGCAGAGTAGCCTGTTGTCAACATTGGCAAGATCATGCCGTACGCCGAGCTGGATTCTTAAGGCCTAAGCACTCCCCCTATACCCCCTCACCCCTTTGATCTCTCATTTTTTTTTTAAGATTCCTTTCCGAGGCTAAGCCTTGAAAGCGACTCAGTAGCAATCTCAATCTCAATCTCAATCTCAATCTCATTATTATACTCTGCTTCCTGCCTCTTCTCGGTAAGGACGGCAACTCGCTCTTCGAGTGGGACTCGGTCAGCAAGTTCGAGTCGGTGAGTCCCGATCTTTTCCTTTCTTTCCTTTCTTGCTCTTCGGGGTGGAAGGGGAAGATTGCGATCCTCAGTCCCTCATGCTAGAAGCGCACTATGATTGCCAAAATCAATCATATCATCAAATAAAATTCATTTGCCTCTTGGGAATTACATAGGAAGAAGCCATGTTTCTTAATAACCTTTTGACATTGGGATAACGACACAAATGCTCTCTCAAATTTGATTCAATATACAATATTTGGTGAATGTTCAAACTAGTTTTTGAACTATATGAAAATATCCAATGTTAAATTCATGGACAACATTTAACATTTTTTTATAATTTAAGAATTAGTTTTAACACATGCTTAAAGTTTAAGTACCGCATTAGATAAATTAAAATTTCATGAATGATATTATATATTGAACTAAAGTTCAAGTACCGAATTGAACAAATTAAAAATTTATGAATCATATTATATATCGTATCAAAATTTAATAAATAATTGTATCATTTTCCCCTTTTTTTTAATATACAGACTGTGTGACTAGGGATACTAGGCCGACAAGTAATTGAAAGCTATTTCGTGAAACACAAATCAACCTAGTAGAAAGGCTTTCACCTCCCTCTTTCACTTTCACCGGTGCGGGCGGTAACTAATTGGCCCACTAGTTTCTCAAAATACTTTAAAAAAAGTTGTAATAGAGTTTATCCTCTCTAATTCTTATCTTTATAATCCCTGTTCAGAAGGGAATACCTCAAAATTTTACATCCTCCTCAGATTTTTACGTCTTAAATTATAGACAAACGGTTTAAGGACAAATTTAGGTCCCACGACACAATGGAAAAAAAAAAAAAGAAGAACCGACTTTCTGTGCACCCCCATGATGTCATGGCTAGGCCTATCAATCAACGGAGAGAAAATCATTCGCAGGATAGCCTGTTGTCAACATTGGCAAGATCGTGCCGTACATCGAGCTGGATTCTTAAAGCCCAAGCACTGCCCCCCCGCCCCCCTAATCATTAGTCTTAATATTCCTCGTCGAGGCTAACCCTCGAAAGCGACTCGGTAGCAATCTCCATCTCTCAATCTCAATCTCTCAATCTCCATCTCCATCATAAGACTCCAAGCTTCCTGTCTCTTCCCAGTAAAGGACGGCAAGGCAACTCGTTCTCCGAGTGGACTCGGTCCGCGTGTCCGAGTCGGGCGAGTCCCCGATCTTTTTTCTCTTCTCTTTCCTTTCTTGCTTGCTCTTCGGGGATATGACTGGGACTGGAAGGAAGACTGTGATCCCCAGTCCCTCAACGCTCGACGGCGGCCGTTGGATCTCGGGCCTGATCCGAACGGAGGCCGTCCGATCCGACTGATCTTTTCCCTTTCTTTTCTTTCTTTCTTTTTTTATAACGCAGTCGTGGCTCCTTCGTACTTGCACCGTCTCCTATAAAGGACAAAAACATCAATCAGACGCTTCCTCAAGAGAAAAAAAAATTACAATTCAATACAAAATCTCCTAAAAGCCTCTCCTATCTCTCTCCTCACGCAATCTCAATCTCGGGGGTGCGTTCCTCGTATCGTGAATCCACTCGAGACCCGCGTTTCCTCTTCCCCCGAATCGATCTGGGTCGGCGGTAGTTTCGCGTGGGCTGAATCGGTTTCCCCGAATCATCCGCCGCCGCCAGCAGCAGCAGCAGCAGCAGCAGCAGCAGCCGCCATGAGGAAGAGGGAGAGGGAGAACCCGTGCGGGGTGTGCGGCCACTACCACAAGTACGAGGAGGGCGAGGTGTGCGGGATTTGCGGCCACCGGATGCCCGCGGCGGCGGAGAAGTCGTCGGTCCACGTCAGCGCGTTCCCGACGGCGATCCTGCCCGATTTCCTCTACCTGGGGAGCTACGACAACGCCTCCCGCTCCGAGCTCCTCAAGACGCAGGGGATTTCGCGGATTCTCAATGTGTGCATCGCTCGATTTTCAAAGTTTCCTAATTGATTGGTGAATGATGATGTCTGTCGCTGCTTTCTTTTCGCCTGCGCATCGATCGGTCGGGTTGGCCGCGGGATACGGTGGATTGGAATTTGTAGTAGCTTTTGCCTGTCGGGCTGCGCATATGCTCAGATTAGGTCATTGGTTTGTCATTGGATTGCTTGATATCTGCGAGAACGGGGAAGTTTCAGCTTGGTCGGAGCAGCTATTTGTGCTGAGCGAATTTTGTCTGTGGGGTTTTTGATAGAATTCTTCGGTAATGCGGCATATGCAAGATTTGGCGGATCAAGGAATGCTGACTTTTAGATTTGTATGTGACCTTGGATGTGTGATGGAGATGATTGTGAAATTTACGCTTGGAAACAGTTGGAGGGATATATTTTGGGCAATGTTATTAGAGTTCTTTATAGGATCGTGTGTCTGTTTGTTCCCTTTTCTTTGTCAGCTATTTGGTTATCTCTACATCTCACTGTGTGCAACAGTTTCAGCTGGATTATAGTTTTGGTGATAAATAACTTGAAAACTGAGGGCTTTTGTACCAAGTCAGCGATGTGAAAGTTACCATTGGTGAGATGTGAATATTCATTGTAATCTGAATTATCGGCCCAACTCTAATATAGAGTTTCTTCTAATCTGTTTTAGTACTGTGATGTATTGTATTTATTTGTCATCTTGACCGGTTGCTTATGGCGTATTATATATATGTGGGTTGAAGTCTGAAAGTTTTATTCGTTGTTGTGTGCAGACTGTGCCTGCCTGTCAAAATCTTTACAAAAACTCATTTACGTATCACTGCCTCCAATATGACCAAACCTTGCCCTTTGACGATGCGAACCAGTTTTTAGGTATTTCTACCCTTACCTGCAATACTCCTTTATGTGTTGATTGGCATGCTCACATTCTTTTCTTTTCAAAGTTGAAATCTTGGGAGTCCTATTCATTTGTTAGCAATGAGAACCCTTGAAGTGGTGGAACAATTCATGAATGACCATGATGAAGACTGGAAACAGCTGGTTTTAGTTCTACAGAACTTGAAGTATGTAGAAGTTTGAGGAGTCTCCTATCTTGTGCTTTGCAGGGTGTTTTTTTTTTTTTTTTAATTCTGGTCTTGTGTCAGTGTGACTGAGTTTTGGCCAGTTTGGAGTGATTGACATGGTGACTCTTACTCTACGTAATCAACAAGGCACTCAGGACTCTGTTTGACTCTAGCAAGACACTTGTCAATTGGAGGTTGCCATGCTTGGTTGAACAACCATATTATATAGCTAAATGTCCTTTCCTTTTTTGAGATGCTACCTAATCATCTTTACCATAAGGCTTCAATTTTTTGGACCTTGCTTTGAGCATATATCATTCCCCTCTCTGTACTTTCTTTGTCAATAATGTTGCTGTGGGACCATACATCAACTAAGGTGAACTTGTTCTTGCTACAAACTAAGATAAATGTGTTTATCAGCTTACGCTTGGTTTCAGAAATTGGCCTGTTCATTTTACATGTATAGGATGTGTCTCATCTTTTTCCTCTGCAGAGCAATGTGAAAGGGACAAAGCCCGAGTTCTTGTGCATTGCATGTCCGGGAAAAATAGGTGTGATTTACATGCCCTTTTTCTCCCTTCAAGAAAAGAGAGACAATTTAACACATTGGCAAGCATGTAATTGGCGATTTGAAGAATGTAATAATTTGGCCATAACTTCAAAATATGCAATTTTGCACGTAAATGGATGACATTTCAGAGTTATTATAGTCGAAATAGTCTGATGGAAGAATACCAATGTTTTTTCTGTGACTTAATTATTGATGCTTTTCTTTTGACAGGTCGCCAGCCATTGTGATAGCTTACTTGATGAAGTCAAGAGGATGGAGGCTTGCAGAGAGTTACCGGTGGGTGAAAGAGCGGAGATCATCGGTGGAACTAAATGAAGGTTTGCATCCTTATGTGCAAAATGACCTCGCACTGCCCACCCCCACCCAAAAAAAGAGTTTCACATGCACACACACACATAAAGTGAAGGATGAAAGATTATATTGTTAGTAGGTATTTCATTTGCACGTGTTAGACATCACTGGTTTCACATTATTAGTGCATAATTGTCATATCTAGTCTTGTGAGCCGAGTTGTTGGGAAGAACCCAGAAATTAATTTTTTTTTTTTTTATCTCATTTGGTTCTAAAATTGTGTTTGTTTTTCTGCTTGCACGATAGGAAAATGGCAACTACGCCAAAATTCTCACAATAATTTCAAGACCATCTTGTGTGCCCTTAACTGACTGTTGTATGAATAGTATACATACGTTGCCTTTATTTGTTTGTATGAGACATGAACTCCCAAAAGACGCAATGTGTCACTAATTGTCAACTTTATGTTAGCTGTCTCGCCTAAATGTTTTCCCCACCCTTTCGGCTTTTTCCATAATGGGCATGTTCAATTGTCTCGTCCCAACTGTTATCTTTGGTGAATCTCTCACATTTCTGTTGACTGCAGCTGTATACCAGCAATTGCAAGAATATGGGCAGAAGATCTTTGGTTCCATGGATGGATGTGATGTAGCTCCACCCGTCTTTCCATCTATAAATGCACCGCCCTTCAGCTTTGGCTTCTCAAATGTTAACAACCCAGTTCCACCTCCTGCATTTAATGTTGGTGCTGCCTCAATCTTGAGTCGCCCTGCGTTAGATATTCCTCCACACGGGTTTACTTTTGGAGCAAGCCAATTACAGAAAAGTTGTCACGAAAGCCCTCTCACAGCAAACTCCACAAACTCAAATGGCGGTGATACACCAATGGACAGTGCTTAAATTTCTTGTCATCTCCTCTGGCTCCAAAATCGTCCGTTTGTTGGGAGCATCCGGTGCTGACTTAACGAGGCTGTTCATGTTGTCGGGTGTAAAGTTGGGCGAATGTTAAAAACTTGCTCTCTTGGGATGCATGGGTAAAGGAATTCGTGCTTTGGTTCCTGATAAGATTTCTCAAAAGGCAAGTGTTTTTTTGGGGGCTTGTCTGTAATAACTTCTATGCAACTTAAGTTGTTAAAAGTCTTCATGGTAAATTGCTTTACATTTCCTTCACTTGTTATTAAACTTTGATCTATTGTCGATCCTGTTTCATGTTTGTGCGTTCTGTGTTGGGGTGAGAAGTGAGTTCGGCTAGATGTTTGCGCCTCATCTGTAGCTATTCTATCGTTGGAGAGTGGCGAGGTGATGCTGTTTGTCGATTGCGTTGAGGTGAGAAGATGAATAGTGTAGGGCCAACCTGAACAAAAATGACACTTTGGATCAAGGACCATCATCACTTTGACATTGTAATGGTGTTGATGAGAAAATGCACGACTTAAATTTTAGATGCGATTTCAACGCCGGTGGTGTGAAATTAATTTGTTAATAGCCAAGTCAATAGTGCCAAAGTCCTCGAGGATGAACTATCTGCTCGATTTTTGGTGGCTCGCTGGAGGCGTCTCAAGAGAACGCGTTCCTTCATGTATCTTCTCAACATTGTCGGATTTTCCTTTTGATTAGACAACCCAGACATCAGTCCATTAGTGTGAAATCCAGTAGCTTGGCACACTACGCGGCAGCAAGGTGCTAGAAACCAATGAGGAGGTCACAAAAGACATTAGAATCTGAAAGACTAAAACGCACTCTTGGAACGGACCAATGCAACAATATTACAAGCGGGAGAAATTTCCTGCTATAATTCAAGTAAAAAGGTTTGATTGATAACATAATGCGTAGATATTATACTCGAATAATCTGTTTTGGCATGCAAATATCCCATCATACATATACACGGACCGGTTTATTCAGAATTCAGGTGAGTACCCTTGATATACAAGCTCTTTTACGGAGACAGAATCGTCATACGCCAGGTACCATATCGTACAGCGCGCTTCTCAAGTAAAGAAGAAACACACGTTCTATACAAGTGCAGGATGTACAAATAATACCCTGTATGTGTCTATCTATAGTTGCACGTATTCCGCAAATCAGCAGCTGGCCATGAATGTTTCAATGGTGGATTTAGCAAGCCACAACAAGCCAGGGTCATTCCGCTTCAACACTAGACAAGCTTCTGCTTTACCAGTATCAGCGAACAGTACATCTTCACTGAAACCAATCAGAGACAGAATTTCCACGGCAGCTGAAATATGCACAGGAGGAGGCAATATTAGAAACTCTTAAAAGCTGGATGCAGCGTCCAGATCATACCAAGTGAGATGAGCAACTCATTGAATTTCAACGCTTCGTTTTTACTGTTCCTCATAACCATTTCTTTCATCCAACCGACCCATGAGATTATGACATATACCACAGAGGCACATTATTTGCTCAGAAATTACATTGTTCGAAATGCACAGGACAAACCTTATCTTTTTCCTACATTTCAATGAAATATGACTCCCAATTGCTACATTTCATAATTAATCAGCTTAAGACCCAGAAGAAGATATACCTGCAGAATTCGCGATATTCCTTTGTATTACAGGATTAGCCTGCAATTTATAATTTATCGATGATCATAAACACTGTTGATACTAAAAATATCCAAAAGGAAACCCAAACAGGAAGGTAACCTAAAGATGAGAAATCTCTGTACCTTACGGAGTCTTTTGAACTTCATCTCATCCGGATGTTCAATCACGTTCCTGCCACAAAGAGGTTATACTTGCAGGTGTTAAAACCATACCATCGTTATGTTGTTCCACATAATTTTCAAATGGGGAGGTTCACGCCCTTCACACTACTCGAATGACTGATTTGTAACAAAAAAATCGACTAGTGCGCCCTGAGAAACAAAAAGCATAAATCTCACCTTATTATTTTCACGAGTGTTTCCATGACCTTTGTAGCCTCCATGGGATTGACTTGTGACTGCAGCATCTTTATTGCCTTCTGTATACGACTGCAGACAAGACTGACAGGGTCTTGGATTATTTTCAACTCTTGATCATCTGGATCTGGCTCATCAATTTGCATTATGGATTCTCCAGTTGGATCTTTAATACCATCATCAGGATCAGGCTCTGCATGCTGGAATTCATTAGCCTGAAATTCACTCAGTTCAGTCTCTTCATGAGCTTTTCTAGCTTCTTCATGGGCTTGCTCTACCACAATCTCGTTTCTCAATCTTGTAATGTTTTTAACTTCTAAATCATCAGGATCAGGTTCTTTCTCGGTTCCCTCCTGAACTCTATCCTCCAGGACATTGGAAACTAAAGACCGGTCGAGTTCAGATATAAGCATAATACTGTCCTTGAGAGAATCCGAATCATCAGGATCAGGTTCCCTGGACATTTCTAGACCAGCAGATATCTGACCATTTATCAGAGGAGACTTTACTTCTGTCATCTCAGAATCACTAACATTTGATCCACGTTTGACATTGTTTGCAGTGTTCTTTGAAGCATCACCACCAAGATGATCATCAGGATCAGGCTCACAGTTTGCTTGATTGTCAGGAACATCAGGATGGCATTTGCGATCAAATTTGTGCCTGCTCAGGTTGTCATCATTCATGTTTTTGTTTTCAACAGAAACCTGGGGAACACTATCCTTTACAATAACAAATCCAGAATCATCAGGGTCTGGTTCAGCATGCACTTCAGGTACCACATCTTGATTGATTGAAGCGGTTGACATGCGCCTATAAGCAGCAGCAACCGATGATGCACGGGCACTGGCCAACTGATCTGACATGTTACCCCCAAGCTTTTGTGGAGGAACATTGATTTGGACCATACTGTAATCATCACTTTCATAATTGGAATCCCTAATTCCACTAAGCGTTTGGCTTTGTGATCTTGTCCAATCTAAACTACCAGCTTCCTGGTTCAGCTGCTCAGCCCAAGGAAAAAAAAACAATGACTTCAACACTGGATAAAAGAAAACTTACACAACTGAGATTAATCATTTACCTGCTTATCGAGAGCATAAAAGTTCGCATCGTGCTCTGAGTACACCATGTGAGCCTGAAATTAAAGAATAACAAATAAACATATCCTTCAGCAAGCATAACCAATAAAATAAGAAATGATTGCAGGACCTACACTCAAAGAGGCAACAAAGGTCTTGAAACCACTTGACCACTTTTCTCCCAATAATCAAAATTCAAAAAATATATAATTCAAAGGCAAACAATCTATATTACGAACTCAAATTAATCTTACAAGCTCATGAAGAAGAGTCTTCTTTATGCTTTCATACTTCCTAAAACCCTTGAGATCATCAGTTCGGAGACGCAAGGATATCTCCTCTCCATAATTCTGCAGGATTACATATTAAGGTGAAAAGAATTTTAAAAAATGCATTACAATGCATGAACTTAATCAAGTTACAATTAGGGAGCAGCAACAGGTAATTACCTTATTGAGACCAAGAATACATTTGGGGCTAATACCAACATAACCAACTGGGGCCATCTCAGACATAACTCCAATGCGCCATCGATGCTTTAAAAAATGAAAAGTAAGAGATTGTTGGTGCTGAAGTATACCACTATAAAACCAAAACGCCTAGTTATTTATGAACCAAGCCTTATAATACCCTGTTCATGATGGCCACAATTCCAGGATCTGCAGCAAGCATGTGCATTCTTCTCAATGCCTCTGAAGCCGGTGGATGCAACTGCAGGTTTAAATAAGGGAAATTAGATGAAAGTAACTAAAGTGATGGACACTGTTTTGGTAATTTTCATTTAGACAATAACTGTACAGACAGACTCTTCAGCTCAAATAATATCTACACTCTGCAGAACATTTATTATGCACATCGAAAACTCTTCAATCCAAATAAAAGCGAGAGAGAAACTATTGAACTGCCAGTAACGTTTCCCATAGGATATCAATTATTATCCTTAATTAGATCTAGATTACTACATTCTGATCCAGTTTTGTCATTCCTGGCTTCAGAACGGAAAAAGTCAAGGATGGTCTGTCTATTCCTTAATTTTATTGATCCTCTGATGGCAAAGGATAGGGCTCTAGCTTACGGTTTTTCTTTATTCTTCCACATTAAAGGCTTAACAGGTTGTTTCTGGTAATGTAAGGAAAATTATGGGTTGGGCTTTCTATACCTAACTGTACTGATCCTAATGGGAAGTATAGGAATTAGTCAGAAGTTTTCTTTATTCAGCTACCAGCATGTAGTTTATTAAGAAGATCGCAACAAGTAATTAAAATAAGCTCCAAGCAGCTCTCTCCTTGACAGATTTCAATCAAGCTCTAACAGTATTATTCAATATCAAAATCTTTACACTTGGGCTCTTTCCATGTAATATTCCATGCGAAAGACCAAGTTCCAGCATCGGCAGCAAATAGAAAGGATAACACAATATCAGTACATTGGTGCAAAGAGATTGGCCACTTCCCATTTATTCTTTCGCAATCTCAAACATGAAACCCATCTACTTTAGCCCACACATTCTTCCAAACACTTCTCCAAGATATCTTAAAGGCTTAAACAATCAAACAAAGGAAAATCCTAGCTTAAGAAGTACCTCTACTCCTGGAAGTTGAAGAGTGCGAAATTCACAAAAGATATAAGCTCCTTTAGGAAGTTGTATTGACCCAGAAGGCCGGTCTAGCATCCGTCTAGCTCTCCTTTCCTCCTCATCAAATCCAGCAATCCTCAAGTCCTTCTTTGCAATTTCCAGCACCTCATCAACCTCAACTTCAGGCACTCCCATCATTCTGATAGGTTTATCCTGAAATGGGATCTCCCAACATTTAAGTAAAATGAAAGATGGCTAGAATTTGACTGTCAGAACAAAACAAAACTAAATCATAACAACAATAGCTATTATAATAATAAAAACAAATAAAAATTACTAGGAAATTCTTTTCTCTGTAATTGAGTCAATTATCATTTCTTTTTGTTACATCAAGACATGTCTAGACCAGTGGAAAGATAAATTTTCAGTGTTAACAAAGGAAAATCTTCAAATAAACATGACCAAATGACGACAAAGACTTTCAAAAACTACAATTGATACAAATGACAAAGGTAACTCGGGAGAGAGAGAGAGAGAAAGAGAGTTATGTGGATAGCTGAAATGTCATCTTCTGAAAAGATTACCGGTAATCTTGTATTCGATTCAAGGAAGCAGGAAAACCTCACCATGGCAGGAAAACAAAGAGAAGCTCAAATTCAAGGGGTGAAAAAAAAGAGTTACCTCATTTATAGGAATTTCCTGCAATCTTAAGGAAGAGTGTTCATCTGAGAAAGGATAAAGCAATTTGGAGCTCTTGCTAGAAAATTGAGGGACAATGAGCCGCATAGTTTCTGCTTTTACATCTGTCAATTTCTGCAGCTCATTTCCAAAATCCTCAAGGGTAGCATCCATATTCATTTCGATGATTAGCTTTTGTCCCCTCCATATAACAGCAGTTTTCAGTATGCTCTCTTGTTCTGGCATGTTTTTCTGCGACAAGAAGTCAAACATCTAGTAAGAAAGAATTGCTTTTCAACAACAGTTCCCAAAATGGGGAAAGGTTTCCAGGAGCCAACACTTCCACACACTTGTAGTCCACTCCTAGACAAAGCGAACAAGTAATGTCACCTGGCAAAACCGGGGCCAAAGAAGATTCGGAAAAAAAAAATTGAAAATGTAGAATAGCTGCAATCAGCTATCTATCTTTGAATTATTATATAAAAAAAAATAATAATAACAATTCTGAGAGGAGACACGACTTCCTTGAGAAACATGTGGTCGATACTCTCATATTCCTATTAAGCAGGAGGTTTAACCAGGAATAAGGAATAACAAGAGATGTTTCATAGATGCACAAGGTGATTGGATATAGATCCAAAATCACTAAAGACAGAAAAGAATCATCCTTGTGATAAATCTTGTTTATCGATGGAGGTTCATGAACAGAAATTAGCAACACTAATGAGGTAGCCATTCTACACATCCCTATAATTGCTTCCGGAACTTACAGATTACAAATATCAAGAATTCGCAAACAACAAACGTGCACAAACTAATCTCCCAACTCACACAGCTAAAGACAAAATCGAGCGGGCAAATTAAATAGATGCTACGTTCTGCAGGCGCCACCCCAAGTCAAATCACATTTTCCCCAAAGATAGGAGCTCCAAAATTAGACGCGGATGTCGTTTAACATGGAATCCAAGGACCTTTCACCGGGGAGGTCAATCGCAATCCCTTTTTCACCGAAACCCTAGGAAGCTCGAACCGGCCCTCGCTTCTCATAAAACAACCTCACTTCCCGCAGCATCCTCCCACTCGTTGACCACAACACGAACGGCGCTGACATCGCAACATTCGACAGCTTCTACAAGAAGGTTACCGAGTCCGGCTCCAATTCAAAGGGAGGATCAGACAAACAAGCGGCGATCGAAGTCCCAACAGGAGCGCGAAAACCCTAGGGAGGCCACGGGGGCCAAAAACGACTCGACAATAGCGAGCCCCGTCGGCCGGCGGGCGACGAAACCCGGCGACCGCGGAACGGCACGGGAACTTCGCGGCGCGATCGGACGGAAATCCACGGAACGAGAATCGCGAGAAGAGAAATGCAACTGACCTTCGGGGGGCTTCGGCTCGCCGGAAGAATTCCCTCTTCTTGTTTTTTTTTTTTTTTTTTTTTTTGGTTGGCCCCTTCTCTTTTCTTTGTCAGCTCGCCGGACCGGAGACGACGAATATTCTGGTTTCGAAACGCGAGACGTTGACGATGGACGGAAAAAGTTAAATTCTGGCTGTATTTAAGCGGGTGACGGGACAACGAAGGGCGGCGGGGGATACGATAAGAGGCAGCTCACGTTAGCATCATCGGGTGGGATGCGCTAAATTGAGCTCCCAGTGGGACCATGTCTACGCATCTGCTGACGTTGCCCGCAGGCCTCTCAAGAGAGAAGAGAGAAGACGAGAAAATATTGGGTGGGCCGGTCAAGCCCAGTGACGTAACCCCTTTGTCGTTCGACCTCGGGCCTTTAACTTGGGTTGGATGTGGAGTATTTACGATTCAATCCGATTATTTTAATGGACTTTTGAGGTTAGAGCTTATTGTCTCTCTCCCACGATTTCATATGTAACTGTCAGGAAAGAAAAAAAGATAATTCCTTAATATTTTATGTGCTGTAATCGATCAGATTTACCTCCATTGCAATGAATGGATGTCCGTTTTAAGATCAGACAGTGTTATCCTATGAAGCCGGTATTTTTTTTTTAAATAAAAAGTTATTAGTTGCCATATCTTTAATAAGGAGATTTTATTTGTGCCCAATAACATTTTTGCGATGAAATATATCTATAGACGGTAATTCTTACACAAGTGCTGTAACTATTTCTCAGAAGGAAAAAAGTTACAACAAACTCCAAACTTTACATATTGTGACACATTTATTCTAAATAATTTTTTTTGATACAAAAAAATCTTAAACTTGTATTCATGTGACATATTTACCTCAAATATGTCACACCAAACTTTTACTTGTATGATGCATTTATCTCAAACTTTTTTGATATAAAAACTCCAAACTTATAGTTATAATATTAATTTTTTCAGGGTAAATGTGTCACATAGATATAAATTTAGAGTGCATAAAAAATTTCGGGATAAATGTGTGACATTGTTACATAGGTCCAAGTATGGGTTTTTGGTGTAATAAAAAAAAAGTTTAGGATAAATACGTAAAACAAGCATAGTTTAGAGTTTATAGCCAGTGATTTGAGCCTCGGACATTACCCCTTTTCAAGACCAATTGGGTTTGTGGAGATGACCCAAACTTGATCCTTCAGGTAATCCGAATCAAATCGAACAAGATTGGACATCATCATCGAAATTTTGTGGAAAATGATCTGCAGCACGCCTGTTCTTGCAACAACATGCATTGGTCCGCTTATTCCAGCTAACTCGCGCATTTCTTCACAGCTAACACACATTTTTTCACAAAAGCTGCAATCTGCTCTTGCTTCCTCACGTTGAGTACCGCATGTTTGGAGGAGAAAGAGTGGACACCCATCATCGAACTTTCGACAATCATAACATTTATGCACAGAGATGTGTAAAACATGGATGTCGTCGGTACCATTACGTGTGCTCATTTCTCTTAGAGCAAGGTGAAAACCACTTATTTATTCTAAGCACAGCTCGGCTCTGAACTGTGTAGGGAGAGAGATCAAATGGAAGTTGCGGAGCTCCCAATGTTTTTAGTTGAGGTGGATGAACTATTCTATCGCATCCGCTTCACAGTTGGACGAGAATTCGTGCCTGGCAATCGGATTCATTAGCACAGTAAAAGATTAGTCGTTAGTTGTGCATAATCGATGTAGAATTACAGTCAGAAAGGAGGAAAATATTTGATGGACTTACGCAGAGTTGATTATCATTTCAAAGTAGCTATCAAAGTCTGAGGCATGCATCAGACGAGTGAAATAGCTGTTTGATCCACAATGAACAAACAAACTTTGCGACTTACTCAAGTTTGCGCGAGAGTTGGTGTGTGCAGATTGAAGCCATCCCGAGGCTACTACTCAAGAGGGTCCAATTCTTCTGAAATTCCACAAATTCGAGCATAATGTGGAGTTCGTTGCTGAATGAGGAAACTTCCAATTAGAACTGTTGAATGTTTTGGCAGTGAAGTACTGCTAATCTAGAACTTTACTGGGGTTATTACTGAGCTGTACCTCGCCCAGATGAGTCCGTTAATTGTGAGAGCTGAGGGAAAATTATGAGAAATGGATAATCATTCTATCCAAATAATATTGCTTGAAGTTATAACGTAGAACTGGTGCCTTGGAGAGGACGCTAGGGTTTTCCTTTTGGGGAAAATTAGAGTTTAATCAAATAACTAATGACTAAACTTAGAACAGCAGGCGACAGAAAAAGTCAGATATCCACGTGCCTGATTGCTGAGGATAAGAAATTTCCTCCGGAGGCTTCGAGAGGTCGGCAAGATTTGCTATGGTGATGCCCCATTTAAACAGAGGGGCCCAAAAATGAACTGCAGCATGAGTTTAGAGAAGGAAAAAAGAATCAGAAATATTTTCTATAAAGTAGATGATTAATCCAGGAACATTTCCTTTCGAGCTCAAAAGTTTCATGTCGGTAGGTTGCATAAAGTCGTATGACGCATCTTTCGGTCTAAATGATCTCTCAGAATCTGAACTCTGGAAGCTGGACATGAATGCTATTTTCATATTGTGGGGGATACAGGATATCTTCTATCTGAGCGGATGCATATGTTCCGGCCTAACCAACTGATGATCATCTATCAGAAAAAGAAAGTCAACTGATTTATGTACCTGGAAAGTTTGAGTCTTTGAAAGGTTTATTTAAAGTCGACTGATATATGTACCAGCTAAGTTGAATTTTTTGGATGGTTTATTTAGCGGAAGGAGCTTATACAGGACCATCAACCGTAAGAATCTAACCGATCTTTACAATTTTTGAGGTTTAAGACATAAGGTCGGCTACATGGTCGAATCATCGGGACATATGCACTACACAAGCATCTTAAAAACTGCCAAGCCTGTGAGAGAAACCCTGAGACACCCAGATGGAATATACATGTGACTGACTCGAAATCACAGACCCTACATGTCCTTGTTGTTACTGCGTCGAACCATAGCCACACCGAAGAGAAGGATCGATTTAAGATGTGAGCTCAGAAAATCATGAAGGCAAGACAGAAGAAGCAGTTCAAATCCAGAAGAAGGCAAAATGAAAAGAAACAGATCCTTAAATCACAGGCAAAAGAAGGGAAACAGCTGAGAAGAAGTGAACCCACTGGTCTTGGGCCCTGCAGGATGGTTCCAAAAAGCTTGAAACTTGGAAGCTGCCATGACTCTCTCTCTCTCTCTCCCTCACTCATAACATGGCAACTCAAAACCGGGCAGTTAGATTTAATGTTTTTGTTTTGTGAATATGAATATCACCCACACTACATGGCAGTTGAGCACTCTCCGATGAATAGATTAGTCTGCAAAAGCTCAAGTTCATGTTTCCATCAGTAATATAAAAAAGCAACTTGCTTTGATTAATTTCGCGTTATCAAGTGATATTCTAAATCTGACACGTGGCAACACGCTGTGAATGATACGTGTTGTATCGCCGTCGTCATTTCGTTTTAAAGAAATAATGACATGCCACCTTAAATGGACTCTTCTACTTTGATAACCTTATCCTTCGAAATGGTGTTTCCTAGGTGATTTGATCGGGCTCTGTCCGGTCTCTGGCATGCTTTTGTGGGCTGCTAACCCAGTTCATTCGCTTGCCGTCGTGAATTCTATTCGAAGTCTCATGTATTGTTTAGAAACCATTTCTATTGCTTTAAAGAAGAAAGTAAGCACCAACCGAGTGAAGTTAGCCAAACTAAGAAAAGCATTGCGTAAAGAGTCGTGACATTGGGCAAATGTTCCTTTCATTATCTATTTACATTTCATCTATGATACAATATCGTACCATACACCATCAACTATCAGCCTGCTGAATAATAACATTGTATGCTACGTTATTGTATCTTAAGTTTGTCACAGCTTTTGGGTGTACTGTTATTTCCGGTTTGGAAATGAGCTGCACTTATAAGTCTACTGCAATCATCTCAACCATGCAATAGATACAACTCTCACTGCATTTATTATCTCATCGACAGAGGAGCGGGACTGCCTCTGTGTTGGAGTCAACACCTAATAGAAGACGCAAGAATGACAATGTTCAAGAGAAGTTACTTCTTGCATGAGAGGCACGCCTTTCCCTCTCTCTATTTCCCCTAGAAGCCGCAAGTTGCTGGAGAAGAAAGTCAAAGGAAAACATGCAGCCCACAATTGTTTGACTCCTTAGCAAAGAAGAAAATGAAAGTCCATTATGCATGAAGTCGGCTAGTAGACTGGACTTGGGGCACATATTATAAGATTATACCCTCTCATGAGCAGCTAGTGGAGTCTTCAAGAAGCAGGGAACACGTTGGTCAAAAGAAGAAAGGGAAGCAAGGTCAACTTGCTAACTTATACTTGGACGTGAAGAAAAAGTTGCAGCAGATCCTTTCACGTTAAAGTCGGCAATGAATGCGGTGGAACTCCTATAAATAAGGCTTCACGAGAAGCATTTGAAGAAAGGCCGAAAGGCCTCAAAGAGAGGCTTAGCAGCCTCAACCCACCGCAGGCAGAGCAGGGAGGCTTAGAGCCTCAGGCCAGGGAGAGGGCCTCACGCCACATTCAGGCGGAGAACCTCAGGTCAGAGAGGAACCCACCAAGTGCAAAAGTGAGCTTTAGGGAAGTCACACGTATGTGAGCTTCAAGGATGCCTCCAGCAGTGAGATCACTAGGTGCAACAGTGATCTTTAAGTGAGCCTTAGTAGTTTGCATGAGGGAGTTATCCCTCCATGATCGATAAGGAAAAATAAAATAGCTGAGTGTGTGCATGTATCAACTAGTTTATTTTGAGTCTTTTGAGTATGTGGTGAGAGAGAATATATTGTAATAGTTATGTCAGAGTGATTATTCTGGGTAATATATTTGTAATGCAGTCTAGTATAACGTGTTTTTTAGTCATCTATTACAATTCTCTCATGTAAACATCATAATGCTTCTGCATATCCTATAAGCTGCACACTCTACAATTGGTTACAGAGAGCAAAGGGTCGTGTATCCTACACTCTACACCGGTTTCTTTTGGAGCAACATCTGTTGTACGGGCTTGACAAAGGCGGCAATATTGAATTGTGGACTGGAGATTGAGAAGCAAAGAGTTCACTGCCGGAACTACGATCCGCTGATAGAGGCGCAGGAGGAGGACTGCCTCTGCACGGTTTGATTTGGAGCTGCCTCTGCGGCGAGAGTTCGACGGAGGCAATAGATATGTTGCCATAACGTGGATTCAGTGCATATGTCAACCTTATATGCATACGCATGCAATAGATTCATTCTTGTCGCATGTAATCATTATTATACAGATTTCGATTTGATTCGAGCCAGATTATCTTTCTTGCAAACATTCCGACATGGCTAATCCAGATATGAACAGGACAAGACATCATCAGATCCGTAGCAATTGCTGGCAAAGGATGAACATGAAAATTTGGAAGGAGAAAAATAAAACAAAGACAAGAAGAAGAAGAATCACCCCAATGTATCATTAACTTTTTTTTATTTTTTTGGAGGAACTTAACATGAATCAACTTATTTCACTGAGGGTTAGCTATGTGGGGCTTGCTTGGAGTTAGTCAAGGTAAGGTACTTAAAGAGCATTGGGATTATGGAAATGCCATAATTATTTTGTTTTGTTTCAAGAATTCATTTTGATTGAACTATTTCAATAAATAGTTTCTCTTTATTTTGATTAAACTAGGGTTGTAAATAGGCCATTATACTTCTCTCCCTAATTAATTATTATTTTTTATTTGATGAATTTATTTTGATTAATAAGTGCACCAAAAGTAAACGAAAAGTAAAGGGAAAGGGGAAGAAGAAATAAACTATTTTGAATTAACTTTCTTGGTAAATTTAAGAAGTAGACTAAACATGCCCGCGCCTGTGCCCATTGTTCTAAGTAGTAGAGCATTAGGATTTTTTTGAATAAACACAAGATTTTATAAGTAAACAAACTAGAATGGATAGATTTATTTTGACTAAACAAGACCACAAGTAAAGGAAAAACAAGAGACTAAACTAAAAAGACCATTAGATAGTTCTTCATCTTAAATAGACCATAGGTTTTTCATCCATTCTTTCAAGCTTAGATAATCATTATCTTGTTTGGATTATTCAAAGTTTATGTATTATTAACTTTTTTTTTTGGAGGACTTATCATGAATCAACTTATTTCTCCGAGGGTTAGCTATGTAGAGCTTGCTTGGAGTTGGTCAAGATAAGACACTTAAGAGCATTGTGATTATGGAATCCCATAATTATTTTGTTTTGTTTCAAGAATTCATTTTGATTGAACTATATGCATAGTTTTTTTGTAAGTAAATAAGAGGAATGGCTAGCGTTCTAACTACTTCAATGGATAGTTTCTCTTTATTTTGATTAAACTAGGGTTGCAAGTAGGCCATTAGACTTCTCTCCCTAATTAATTATTTTATTTTTTTATTTGATGAATTTATTTTGATTAATAAGTGCACCAAAAGTAAAAGAAAAGTAAAGGGAAAGGGGAAGAAGAAGTAAACAATTTTGAATTAATTTTTTTGGGTAAATTCAAGAAGTAGACTAAACATGCCTAGGCCCGTGCCGAATGTTCTAAGTAGTAGAGCATTAGGATTTTTTTGAATAAATTCAAGTTTTTCTAAGTAAAAAAAAATTATAATGGATAGATTTATTTTGATTAAACATGACCACAAGTAAAGGAAAAACAAGAGACTAAACTAAAAAGACCATTAGATAGTTTTTCATCTTAAATAGACCATAGGTTTTTCATCCTTTATTTCAAGCTTGGATCATCATTATCTTGTTTGGATTATTCAAAGTTTATGTCTCATTAACTTTTTTTTTGGAGGAACTTATCATGAATCAACTTATTTCTCCGAGGGTTAGCTATGTAGAGCTTGCTTGGAGTTGGTCAAGGTAAGGTACTTAAGAGCATTGGGATTATGGAAATGCCATAATTTATTTTGTTTTGTTTCAAAAATTCATTTTGACTGAACTATATGCATAGTTTTTTGTAAGTAAATAAGAGGAATGGCTAGCGTTCTAACTAGTTCAATGGATAGTTTCTTTTTATTTTGATTAAACTAGGGTTGTAAGTAGGCAATTACACTTCTCTCTCTAATTAATTATTTTATTTTTTTATTTGATGAATTTATTTTGATTAATAAGTGCACCAAAAGTAAACCGAAAGTAAAGGGAAAGAGGAAGAAGAAGTAAACTATTTTGAGTTAATTTTTTTGGGTAAATTTAAGAAGTAGACTAAATATGCCCTTGCCCGTGCCGAATAATCTAAGTAGTAGAGCATTAGGATTTTTTTGAATAAATTCAAGTTTTTCTAAGTAAACAAACTAGAATGGATAGATTTATTTTGATTAAACAAGACCACAAGTAAAGGAAAAACAAGAGACTAAACTAAAAAGACCATTAGATAGTTTTTCATCTTAAATAGTTTACTTCTTCTTCCTCTTTCCCTTTAGATAGTAGACTGGTCTACACTAGTTTAATCAAAATTATTGTTTGGATTATTCAAAGTTTATGTATCATTATTATTTTTTTTTTTTGAGAAACTTATCATGAATCAACTTATTTCTCCGAGAGTTAGCTATGTGGGGCTTGCTTGGAGTTGGTCAAGGTAAGGTACTTAAGAGCATTGGGATTATGGAAATCCCATAATTATTTTGTTTTGTTTCAAGAATTCATTTTGATTGAATATATGCCTTGTAACTAAACAAGATAGTTTCTCTTTATTTTGATTAAACTAGTTTGAAGTATAATTTATTTTGATTAAGAAGTTCACCAAAAGTAAAGGGGAATTTTTTGGGTAAAGTTAATAGGAGACTAAACATACCCATTCCATGCCCATGCCCATGCCCAATGTTAGAGCATTGTGATTTTTTTGAATAAAGTCAAGTTTGTAGGTAGACATTGGATAGTTTTTTTTTTAAGTGAACGACCGGATATATTTATTTTGATTAAAGAAAAACAAGAAATAGACTTTATCTTGTTTGGATTATTGATCCTCAAACTCTTTTTTTTAAAAGGAAAATCCACTTATTTCTCCCACTTCCGGTGGGATTGGTGAAGGTACTGTTATAACTATTTTGGAAGAATTTATTTTGATTGAAGTATATGCCCAATGTGATAGTTTTTGTAAGTAAACGCCTAGATAGTTTCTCTTTATTTTGATTAAATTAGTTTCTAAGTAGAACGTTATACTTCTCTCTTGATTAACAAGTGGACCAAAATAAAGGGAAAAACAAGAACTAAACTATTTTGAATTAATTTTTTGGGTAAATTTAACATACATAGCCGTGCCCATGCCCAACGTCCTTAACTCGGTAGACATCGGATAGTTTTTCTAAGTAAAGAGATAGTTTGGATAGATTTATTTTAATTAAACAAGACAAAAAACAAGAAATATCTTTGTTTTGGAGACTAAACTAATAGTTTTTAATTATCTTATTATCTTGTTTGGATTATTAATCCTCAAGAAGTCATAATATCATTAACTTTTTCTTTTTCTTTTTTTTTTTGTGAGGAACTTATTATGAATCTACTTATTCATCTGTTTATTCATCTTAGGGTTGGTCAAGCATTGGGATTTCCTTGTTGATTGAACTATATGCCCAAACAGGATAGTTTCTCTTTATTTTGATTAAAACCATTATACTTCTCTCCCTAATTATTATTTTTTTTTTTTATGAATTTATTTTGATGAAGAAGGGACCAAAAGTAAACTAAACCAAAACTAAAGGGGAAAAACAAGAAGTAAACTATTGTTAATTAATATATTCTGGGCAAATTTAACAAGGAGACTAAATGCCGTAGCGTATTGGGATAGATTTCAAGTTTTGGTAGGAAGAAACAAGAAATATTTTGATGTATCATTAACTTTTTTTAGGAGACTAAACTAAATAGAGGAGTAGATGGTTTTTACTAAATAGACTTTGAAGCTTATTGATTCTCTTAATCAAATGTATCCTCAATTCATCTACAATAATTAAGTCATAATTAATAATTGATGTATCATTAACTTTTTTTTTTTGTGAGTAACTTATTATGAATCCGCTTCTTTCTCCCACTTGCTTCCACAGTAGCATTATTTAAGTATATAGCCGGATAGTTTTTGTAAGTAGACAGAAGTTTCTCTTTAGTTTGATTAAACTAGTGTAGACCAGTCTACTCCTCTCCCTAATTAATTTTAATTTTTTAATTTATGAATTTATTTTTTTTAACTAAAATATTTTGAATTAATTGTTTGGGTAAATTTAATAAGGAGACTAAAATAACTAACATTGGGATTTCTTTGAATAAACTCAAGTTTCTGGGTACACATTGGACAGCTTTTCTAATAGTTTTTCTAAGTAAACAAACTAGACCTAGTTTGGATAGATTTATTTTGAAAAAACAAGAAATAGATTTTGTTTTGGGAGACTAAACTAATAGGTTTTCATTATCTTGTTTGGGTTATTAATCGTCAATTCATCTCCAAGTCATAATTCATGTATCATTATTTTTTACTTTTTATTTTCGTGTGAGGAACTTATTATAATCCACTTATTTCTCGCACTTGGAGTTGGTCACTGTTATAAGTAGCATTGGATTTCCATAATTAATTTGTTTTGTTTGAAGAATTTATTTTGATTAAAATAGATGCCCTTGGATAGTTTTTAAACCATGGATAGTTTCTCTAGTTTCTCTTTATTTTAATTAAAACCATTATACTTCTCTCCTTAATTAATTTTTTATTTGATTATTTGATGAATTTATTTTGATTAAAAAGTGGACCAAAATAAACTAAACCAAAACTAAAGGGGAATTAATATATTTTGGGTAAATTTAAGGAGACTAAACAAGAAATAGACTTTAGTTTTTCATCCTTGTTTCAAGCTTGGATCATGATTATTGATTCTCTTAATGAAATGTATCCTCAAGTCATAATGAGTCATAATTAATGTATCATTAACTCTCTTTTTTGTGAGTAACTTATTTTATAATGTATTCCAGTTCCTTGCCTGTGCGGCTTGCTCGGAGTTGGTCTGTTATAAGTAGCATTATTGAAGTATATGCCCAATGGGCTAAGTAAACAAAACTTTCTTTGTATTTTGATTAAACTAGTGTTGTTGACCATTATACTTCTCTATCTAATTAATTTTAATTAATTTTAATTTTTGATGAATTTATTTTGATTAACTAAACTATTTTGAATTAATTTTTTGGGGTACATTTAACATGCCCATGGCCAATGTTGTTGTAAGTAGAGCATTGGATTTCCTTTGAATAAACTATGGTACACATTGGATAGTTTTTCTAAACCATTGGATAGTTTCGATACAAGAACACGAGTTAGTTTTTCATTATATTTTTGGATTATTCATCCTCAATTCATTTTGAATATAATATTGGCACCACACGTGTTCGCCTCCTTCACGGCCACGTGAAATTCGCTATAGTGTAGCTCAAGTAAACGCCGTCAATCAGAGGACAACTCAATGAATACCGCACGGATTTCACAGCAGCAATAATATCTCGCACATCGTTTCTTGAATCTAGAAAGAAAAAAAAAAATCAAAGTTACTAGGAGATATGATGCATGGACAAATCTAAATCTAAATGTTTACTAGAACCACCTCAGTTCGGTGTGTCGTTCCTAAGATAACGAGAATGCACTTGCCCGTCTCATTTACTATCAACCGGATCTGAAATATGGGCTTCTCGTTCCAGAACTTAAGTATCTCATTACCCACGTGATCACTGGATGAATAAGGTGCGCAGAGAGGAGGAAATGTGAGCTTGTGGAAGAAGAGAGCGGAGAGGAAAGAGATTTAAAATTTCGAATTTTTTTAGAAATAATTAAAGATTCGTTTTTAATAACAAAATCATTGAAAATTCGATTATAAAAAATAAATAAAGAAATTTAAAATATTATTAAAATGAGGGAGAGATAAATTTGGCTAGATTTTACTTTCACCGTATGGAGAGAGAGAAAGAGGGGGAGCCAAAAAAGTTAACTTTCTAAGGGCATAAATAGTATTTGTTAGTATTAAATAAAAATTAAAATAAAAACTTCTATTATTGTGTTTTTGGATAAAAAGAAGGGAATTCCATACGCTAAATCAAATTTTCCAGGAAAGAAAATCATTCCAACACGAATTTAGGACAAAATGGAACCTATTAAAAATGTATGGGGCAATTACCTTTTTAGTCATTTATACGAATTTATTAATTGAAAAAAGGATTTTTGAAACTCCCGTTGAAACCATAATATCCTCCGACTCTCCTCGGTTACGAGAGTCAAAGGGTATGAAAGTGAAAGGAAGGCGGGATAAAGAGTGAGAGAGGAGGAGAGAGACTGACGGTTCAACTTCATGCGGCATAACAAAAAAATGGCTAAAGCTCCTGTCTTTTGCTTTCTTCCAGACTTTTTTTTTTTTCCAGTCTGCAAGTCGATCCATGCTAATACCATGAGCTGGTACAATAATCAAATTTATTTATTTATTTTTGAAAATTAGATTCTTTCTTTTTAAATCGATTTTTTGATTTTCTTCTTTTTTTTTTTCATCTTCGACCAACCTTTTAAAAAAATAAAAAAAATAAAAATTTCGAATTTTTAGAAATAATTAAAGATTTGTTTTTAATAATAAAAATAATTGGAAATTCGATTAAAAAGAAATAAATAAATTAAAAATATTATTAAGATGAGTGCAAAAGAAAATATTATGTAGGTAGTATAATCGAATTTAATTTATTTTTCTTTAAAAAAAATCGGATTCTCTTTTTTTCCAAATCGTTTAATTTTTTCCTTCATCTTCGACCGATCTTTTTCAAAGCATAAAAAATAATTAAAATTTTGAATTTTTTAGAAATAACTAAAAATTCGTTTTTAATAATAAAAATCATTGGAAATTTGATTAAAAAAGAAATAAAGAAATTAAAAATATTATTCAAATGAGAGAGAGATAACTCCAACTAGATTTTACTTTCATCGTACGGAGAAAGAGAGTAGGGAAGAGGGATGAGCTCAGGGTAGGAGGAAAGGGATGGCTGATCTGCCTCCCAGTCATTCTTCGAGTCATTCTGCAGAAGAAAGATATTTTTTCTTGATAGCTAAGGATTCTTGAGCCATGAGAGTTTTTTGAACAAGAGAAAAGAGTGGCTTCGAACCCACACACTCTGCAGTCGTGGTATCTAATGAATTTATAATCTAATTTAATTTTTTAAAATCGAATTCTTTTTTTTTTTTTTTTTCTAAATCCATTTTTAATTTTCTTCCATTTTCTTCGTTTTTTTTTTAAAAAATAAAAATAATTAAACTTTCGAATTTTTTAGAAATAATTAAAGATTCGTTTTTAATAATAAAAATCATTGAAAATTCGATTAAAAAAGAAATAAAGAAATTAAAAATATTATTAAAATGAGGGAGAGATAACTCCGACAAGATTTTACTTTCAACGTACGAAGAGAGAGAGAGAGCAAGGAAGAAGGATGAGCTTGGGGCAAGAGGAAAGGGATGGCTAATTAGCCTCCGAGTCATTTTGCAGAAGAAAGACATTTTTTCTTCATAGCTAAGAGTTCCTGAGCCAAGAGAATTTTTGAGCAATGAGAGTTTCTTGAGAAAGAGCGGCTTCAAACCCACACACTCTGCAGTGGTGGTATCCAGTTAATTTATAATCTAATTAATTTTTTTAAAATCGAATTCTTTTTTTCTAAATCCATTTTTAATTTTCTTCTTTTTTTCTTCATTTTTTTAAAAATAAAAAATAATTAAAAATTCGAATTTATTTAGAAATAATTAAAGACTCGTTTTTAATAATAAAAATAATTAAAAATTCATTTAAAGAAATAAATAAACTAAAATTTTTATTAAGATGAGTGCAAAAGAAAATATTCTGTAGGTATTATAATCGAATTCATTTTAAAAAAATCAGATTCTCTTTTTCTTCCATATCGATTTTTAATTTTTTTCTTCATCTTCCACCAATCTTTTTTAAAAAATAAAAATAATTAAAATTTCAACTTTTTTTAGGAATAATTGAAGATTTTTTTAATAATAAAAATAATTGAAAAATCGTTTAAAAAAGAAATAAATAACTTAAAAATATTATTAAGATGAGTGTAAAAGAAAATATTATGTTGGTAGTATAATCGAATTTAATTTACATTTACTTTTTAAAAAATCGGATTTTTTTTTCCAAATTGATTTTTAATTTTTTTCTTCATCTTCGGCCGATCTTTTTAAAATATAAAAAAATAATAAAAATTTGGATTTTTGTTAGCAATAATTAAAGATTCATTTTTAATAATAAAAATCATTGGAAATTCGATTAAAAATAAATTAAGAAAATAAAAAGTATTATTAAAATGAGGGAGAGATAACTCCAACCAGATTTTACTTTTACTGTACATACAGAGAAAGTAAGGATGAGCTCCAAGGCAAGAGGAAAGGGATGGCTGATGAGACTCCAATCATTCTGGAGAAGAAGAAAGACATTTTTTCTTAATAATTAAAGATTCTTCAGCGATGAAGGTTTTTTTGAGTAATGAGAGTTTCTTGAGCAAGAGAGAAAAGTGGCTTCGAACCCACACACTCTACAGTGGTGGTATCTGGTGAATTTATAATCTAATTTATTTTTTTCTAAATTCACTTTTAATTTTCTTCTTTTTTTCTTCATTTTTTAAAAATAAAAATAATTAAAATTTCGAATTTATTTAGAAATAATTAAAGATTGGTCTTCAATAATAAAAATAATTAAAAATAAATTAAAAATAAATAAATAAATTCAAAATTTTATTAAGATGAGTGCAAAAGAAAATATTCTGTAGGTACTATAATCGAATTCAATTTTAAAAAAAAAAAAATCAAATTCTCTTTTTCTTCCAAATCGATTTTTAATTTTTTTCTTCATCTTCGGCCGAACTTTTTAAAATATAAAAAACTAATTAAAATTTGGATTTTTGAAATAATTAAATATTCATTTTTAATAATAAAAATCATTGGAAATTCGATTAAAAATAAATTAAGAAATTAAAAATATTATTAAAATGAGGAAGAGATAACTCCGACCAAATTTTGCTTTTACTATATAGAGAGAGAGAGAGCAAGGATGAGCTCGGGGGCAGGAAGAAAGGGATGGCTGATGAGCCTCCCAATCATTCTCCCAGAAGAAAAAAGACATTTTTTCTTAATAATTAAAGATTCTTGAGCCAAGAGAGTTTTTTAATCAATGAGAGTTTCTTTAGCAAGAGAGAAGAGTGGACCCACACACTCTAGTATCTGGTGAATTTATAATTTAATTTATTTTCTTAAATCGAATTCTTTTTTTTTTCTAAATCCATTTTTAATTTTCTTCTTTTTTTTTTCATCTTTAAAAAATAAGAATAACTAAAATTTCTAATTTATTTATAAATAATTAACTATTCGTCTTGAACAATTAAAATAATTAAAAATTCAATTAAAAATAAATAAATTAATTAAATTTTTATTAAGATGAGTGCAAAAGAAAATATTCTGTAGTTATTATAATCAAATTCAATTTTTTTAAAAAAATTGGATTCTATTTCTCTTCCAAATCGATTTTTAATTTTTTCTTCATCTTCGTCCGATCTTTTTAAAATATAAAAATAATTAAAATTTTGACTTTTGTTAGAAATAATTGAAGATTTTTTAATAATAAAATAATTGAAAATTCGTTTTAAAAAATAAGAAATTAAAAATATTATTAAGATGAGAGCAAAAGAAAATATTATGTTGGTAGTATAATCGAATTTAATTTATTTTTATTTTTAAAAAAATTGCATTGTTTTTTTTTTTTCCAAATCGATTTTTAATTTTTTTCTTCATCTTCAACCAATCTTTTTTAAAATATAAAAAATAATTAAAATTTCGATTTTTATTAGAAATAATTAAAGATTCATTTTTAATAATGAAAATCATTGGAAATTCGATTAAAAACAAATTATGAAATTAAAAATATTACTAAAATGAGGGAGAGATAACTCCGACCATATTTTACTTTTTACCGTACACGAAGAGAGAGCAAGGATGAGCTCGGGGCAGGAGGAAAGGGATGGTTGATGAGCCTCCCAATCATTCTCCGAGTCATTTTGCAGAAGAAGAAAGACATTTTTTCTTAATAATTAAAGATTCTTGAGCCAGAAGAGTTTTTTTAGCAAGGAGAGTTTCTTGAGCAAGAGAGAAGAGTGGCTTCGAACCCACACTCTGCGATGGTGGTATCTAGTGAATTTATAATATAATTTATTTTCTTAAATCGAATTCTTTTTTTCTAAAAAAAATTAATTTTCTTTTTTTTTCTTCATTTTTTTTAAATAAAAATAATTAAACTTTCGAATTTATTTAGAAATAATTAAATATTCGTCTTTAATAATAAAAATAATTAAAAATTCAACTAAAAAGAATTAAAAATTTTATTAAGATGAATGCAAAAGAAAATATTCCGTAGGTATTATAATCGAATTCAATTTTAAAAAAAAATCGATTCTCTTTTTCTTCAAAATTTATTTTTAATTTTTTTCTTCATCTTTCACCGATCTTTTTTAAAATATAAAAATAATTAAAATTTCGACTTTTTAGAAGTAATTGAAGATTTTTTTTTAATAATAAAAATAATTGAAAAATCTTTTAAAAAAGAAATAAAGAAATTAAAAATATTATTAAGATGAGTGCAAAAGAAAATATTATGTTGGTAGTATAATCGAATTTAATTTATTTTTATTTTTAGAAAATCAAAAAAATTTCCAAATCGATTTTTAATTTTTTTCTTCATCTTCATCTTCGGCTGATCTTTTTAAAATATAAAAAATAATTAAAATTTCGATTTTTCTTAGAAATAATTAAAGATTCATTTTTAATAATAAAAATCATTCAAAATTCGATTAAAAATAAATTAAGAGATTAAAAATATTATTAAAATGAGAAAGAGATAACTCCAACCATATTTTACTTTTACTGTACAAAGAGAGAGCAAGGATGAGCTCGGGCCAGGAGGAAAGGGATGGCTGATGAGCCTCCCAATCATTCTCCGAGCCATTCTGCAGAAGAAAAAAGACGTTTTTTGAGCAAGGAGAGTTTCTTGAGCAAGAGAGAAGAGTGGCTTCGAATCCACACACTCTGCAGTGGTGGTATCTCGGTAAATTTATAATCTAATTTATTTTCTTAAATTGAATTCTTTTTTTTTTTTAAATCCATTTTTAATTTTCTTCTTTTTCTTCATTTTTTTAAAAATAAAAATGATTAAACTTTCGAATTTATTTAGAAACAATTAAAGATTCATCTTTAATAATAAAAATAATTAAAAATTCGAAAAAGAAATAAATTAATTAAAAAATTTATTAAGATGAATGCAAAAGAAAATATTTTGTAGGTATTATAATCGTATTCAATTTTAAAAAAAAAAAAAATCGATTCTCTTTTTCTTCCAAATCGATTTTTAATTTTTTTCTTCATCTTCCGCCGATCTTTTTTAAAATATAAAAATAATTAAAATTTCGACTTTTTTAGAAGTAATTGAAGATTTGTTTTTAATAATAATAATAATTGAAAAATCATTTAAAAAAAGAAATAAAGAAATTAAAAATATTATTAAGATGAGTGCAAAAGAAAATATTATGTTGGTAGTATAATCGAATTTAATTTATTTTCATTTTTTAAAAATCGTATTGTTTTTTTTTTCCATATCGATTTTTAATTTTTTTCTTCATCTTCGGCCAATCTTTTTTAAAATATAAAAAATAATTAAAAATTTTCGATTTTTGTTAGAAATAATTAAAGATTCATTTTTAATAATGAAAATCATTGGAAATTCGATTAAAAATAAATTAAGAAATTAAAAATATTATTTAAATGAGGAAGAGATAACTCCGGCCAAATTTTACTTTTACCGTACAGACAGAGCGAAAGAGCAAGGATGAGCTCGGGGTAAGAGGAAAGGGATGGATGATGGGCCTCCCAATCATTCGAGTCATTCTGCAAAAGAAGAAAAACATTTTTTCTTACTAATTAAAGATTCTTGAGCTAGGAAAGTTTTTTTAGCAAGGAGAGTTTCTTAAGCAAGAGAGAAGAGTGGCTTCGAACCCACACACTCTGCAGTGGTGGTATCTGGTGAATTTATAATCTAATTTATTTTCTTAAATCAAATTTTTTTTTTTTCTAAATCCATTTTTAATTTTCTTTTCTTTTTTTCTTCATTTTTTAAAAATAAAAATAATTAAAATTTCGAATTTATTTAGAAATAATTAAACATTAATCTTTAATAATAAAAAAATTAAAAATTCAATTAAAGAAATAAATAAATTAAAAAATTTATTAAGATGACTGCAAAAGAAAATATTATGTAGGTATTATAATCGAATTATATTGAAAAAAAAATCAGATTCTCTTTTTCTTCCAAATCAATTTTTAATATTTTTCTTCATCTTCAGCCAATCTTTTTTAAAAATAAAAATAATTAAAATTTCGACTTTTTTTAGAAATAATTGAAGATTTGTTTTTAATAATAAAAATAATTAAAAAATCGTTTAAAAAAGAAATAAAGAAATTAAAAATATTATTAAGATGAGTGCAAAAGAAAATATTATGTTGGTAGTATAATCGAATTTAATTTTTTTTTAAAAAAATTTGATTTTTTTTTCCAAATAGATTTTTAATTTTTTTCTTCATCTTCGGCCGAACTTTTTAAAATATAAAAGATAATTAAAATATGGATTTTTTTAGAAATATTTAAAGATTCATTTTTAATAATAAAAATCATTGGAAAATTGATTAAAAATAAATTAAGAAATTAAAAATATTATTAAAATGAGGGAGAGATAACTCCGACCAGATTTTACTTTTACTATACAAAAGAGAGAGCAAGAATGAGCTCGGGGTAGGTGGAAAGGGATGGCTGATGAGCCTCCCGGTTATTCTCCGAGACATTCTGTAGAAGAAAGACATTTTTCTCTTGATAGTTAACGATTTTTTGAGCCATGAGAGTTTCTTGAGCAAGAGAAGTGCGACTTCGAACCCGCACACTCGTGGTATCTGGTGAATTTATAATCTAATTTATTTTTTTAAATCGAATTATTTTTTTCTAAATCCATTTTTAATTTTCTTCTTTTTCTTCATTCTTTTTAAAAAATAAAAATAATTAAAATTTTGAATTTATTGAGAAATAATTAAAGATTCGTTTTTAGTAATAAAAATAATTTAAAATTCAATTAAAAAGAAATAAATAAATTAAAAAAATTATTAAGATGAGTGCAAAAGAAAATATTCTGTAGGTATTATAATCGAATTCAATTTTTTTAAAAGAAAATCGGATTCTCTTTTTCTTCCAAATTGATTTTTAATTTTTTTCTTCATCTTCCGCCGATCTTTTTAAAAAATAAAAATGATTAAAATTTCAAAATTTTTTTAGAAATAATTGAAGATTCGTTTTTAGTAATAAAAATAATTGAAAAATCGTTTAAAAAAGAAATAAAGAAATAAAAAATATTATTAAAATAATAGAGGGAAAACTCGATCGAATTTTACTTTTTGCGTACGGAGAAAGATAAAGAGCGGGGGAGGGATTTAATTGCTGATCTTGCGATAAGTACTTAAATATTTTTCGTGGCATTTCACCACTCATCCGTTCGAGTAGACTTTTCTCAATAAGCCGACTTATTCCTTATTCTTCAACTCGCCAACCTCGCATACAAAGAGGAGCTCAACCATGTAGGAAGCCCAAATGTGGCCAAATTAGGTGGCTCTCTTAAGTAACTTTATTCCTGACTCCACCTTTATGGGACTTACATATTCATACTGCAACATACACAAATTGTTGATGTTCTCTAAAAATTATTGTGTTGTTCCACCACATGCTGCGAACGGTGTTTACTTCTCGCGGCATTCCATCACTCATTCATTCGAGTACACTTTTCTCAGCAAGCCAACTCATTCATTCTTCTTCAACTCGTTACTTTCGCACACAAATGAGGAGCTCAACCATATAGGAAGCCTCAATGTGGCCAAATTATACTACTCTCTTAAATAGCCTCATTCGTGACTCTACCTTCATGAGACTTACATATTCATATTACAACATACGCAAATTGTTGATATTCATTTTATGTGGACATGCATGGAGCAACTCTTTAGGAGCTCTTAGAGTTCACTTTGTAAAGTATTGAACAATTCTAATGTAGTGTTCTTGGGGAGTGTAATGAGCTTGAAGTGCTCATAGATGATACTGAAATCATCCATAAAGTAGTGCAAAACAAATCACCAACCGAAACAAACAACAATTCTCGTTTGGATTCCTTTCATGTGACCTATTGCAAAAAGGCAGTTGATGGACTACACAAATTATTTGAGAGCAAACCAAACCAAATCCAATAATAGGTTTTACTTGGTTTTTGTTTTGTGGTACGATGCACTTAGAATAAAATGAAATCTAGTTACAACTTATAGATGACATAATTCTCTTATTGCAAAGAAATTTTGCTTAGTTTGAGGAACATCAAATTGATGTTAAACATTGTTTTCGTCAGCACAAGGAGCATCATCAAGAACCTATAGAAAAGAAAATGAAGTCGTATCAAATACTCCAAAAAAGTACTTGTGTATTAAGATTTATTTTGAGCTAAAACAGGCTCTCTCCCGCCCTCTCTTTAAGCAAATCTCTCGTGGTTAGGGGCGTCCACAATACTTGTATAGAATCTTTATTTATGTTCGGCAAATGCATTGTTCACATTCAGTGTCATCGTAATAGTCGATATCACGCACCTATCCCCTCCTCTTGCAGTGCTTGATTTGCATTTCACAATCATAGCGATGAAGTTATTCTCTAAAGATCAGTGTATTGTTTCACCACATGCTGCGAACGGTGTTTAAATACTTCTCGCGGCATTCCACCACTTGTCCGTTAAAATAGACTTTTCTCAACAAGCTGACTCTTTCATTCTTCTTCAACTCGCCACTCTCGCACACAAGGAGGAGCCCAACCATATAAGAAGCTCCAATGTGGCCAAATTGTGTGGTTCTCTTAAATAACTTCATTCCTGACTCTACATTCATAAGACTTACATATTCACACTGCAACATACACAAATTGTTGATATTCTCTAAAGATCATTGTGTTGTTCCACACATGTTGCGAATGGTGTTTAGATAAATCTTGCGGCATTCCACCACTCGTCCGTTTGAGTGGACTTTTCTTAGTAAGCTGATTATCTCCTTCTTCTTCTACTCGCCACCCTCGCATATAAGGAGGAGCCAAACCATATGGGAAGCCCTAAGGTGGCCAAATTATGCGGCTCTCTTAAATAACTTCATTCTTGACTTCACCTTCATAGGACTTACATATTCATATTGTAATAGACACAAATTGTTGATGTTCATTTTATTTGGACAGGCATACAGCAACTCTTTACGAACTCTCTAAGTTTACTTTGGAAAGCATAGAACAATTCAAACATCATGTTCTTGGGGAGTGTAATGAGCTTGAAGTGCTCATAGATGATGCTGAAATCGTCCATAAAGCAAAGCAAAGCAAAACAAATCACCAACTGAAACAAACAACAATTATCGTTTGGATTTCTTTCATGCAACCTGTTGCGAAAAGACAGTTGAAAGACTACACAAATCGTTTGAGATTAAACAAAAACCAAATCCAACAGTAGGTTTTACTTGGTTTTTGTTTTGTGGTATGATGCAATTAGAATAAAGTGAAATCTAGCTATAACCACAGGACAGCTATAAATGGCATAATTTTCTTGTTGTAATGGAATTTTGCTTAGTTTGAGGAACACCAAATTGATGTTAAGCATTGCTTTTGTCAGCACAAGAGGTATCATCAAGAACCTATAGAGAAGAAGATGAACCCATATCAGATACTCCAAAAAAGCACTTGTGTATTAAGATTTATTTTGAGCTAAAATAAGCTCTCTCCTGCCCTCCCCTTAAGCAAACATCTCATGGTTAAGGGCTTCTGCAATACTTATATAGAATCTTTGTATCCGTTCAGCAAATGCATTGTTCAAATTTAGTGTCATCGTGATAGTTGATATCACGCACTTATTCTCTTGTCTTACAGTGTTCAGTTTGCATCTCACAATCAAAGCGATGAATTTCTTCTCTAAAGATCATTGTGTTGTTTAACCACATATTGCAAACAGTATTTATATACTTCTCGCAGCATTCCACCACTCGTCCGTTCGCATAGACTTTTCTCAGTAAGCCGATTCCTTCCTTCTTCTGCTCGCCACCCTCGCACACAACGAGTAGCCCAACCATATAGGATGTCCAAAGGTGGCCAAATTGTGCGGTTTTCTTAAGTAGCTTCATTCCCGACTCCATCTTCATGAGATTTACATATTCATATTGCAACATATACAAATTTTTGATGTTAAGCATTGCTTTCGTCAGCACAAGAAGCATCATCAAGAACCTATAAAGAAGAAAATGAAGTCATTAGATACTCCAAAGAAGCACTTATGTATTAAGATTTATTTTGAGCTAAAACAGACTATCTTCCGCCCTCTCTTTAAGCAAACCTCTCGTAATTAGGGGCATTTGCAATATTTGTATAGAATCTTTGTCTCCGTTCGGCAAATGCATTGTTCAAATTTAGTGTCATCATAATAGTCGATATCACGTACCCATCCCCTCCTCTTGCAGTGCTCGGTTTGCATCTCACAATCATAGTGATAAAGCTCTTCTCTAAAGATCGTTATGTTGTTCCACCACATGCTGGAAACTGTGTTTAGATACTTCTCGCGGCATTCCACCACTCGTCCGTTCGAGTAGACTTTTCTCAGCAGGCTGACTCCTTTCTTTTTCTTCAACTCGCCACCCTTGCACACAAGGAGGAGCTCAACCATATAGAAAGCCCAAGATAGCCAAATTGTGCAGCTCTCTTAAGTAGCTTCATTCCTAACTCCACATTCACGAGACTTATATATTCATACTACAACATACACAAATTGTTGATATTCTTTAAATATTATTATATTGTTCCACCACATATTGCGAACGGTATTTAGATACTTTTTGTGGCATTTCACCACTTGTCCGTTCGAGTAGACTTTTCTCAGTAAGCCGACTTCTTCCTTCTTCTTTTACTTGCCACCCTCACACACAAAGAAAAGCCCAACCATATAGGATGCCTAAAAATGGTCAAATTGTGCGACTCCACTTTCATGATATTTACATATTCATACTGTAACATACACAAATTGTTTATGTTCATTTTATTTAGACAGGCATGCAGTAACTTTTTAAGAGCTCTTTAAGTTTACTTTAGAAAGCATAAAACAATTCAAATGTCATGTTTTTGGATAGTGTAATGAGCTTGAAGTGCTCATAGATGATGCTGAATTCATCCATAAAACAAAACAAAACAAATTACCAACCGAAAAAAAAAAAAAAAAAAAAAAAAAAAAAAAAAAAAAAAACAATAATTCTCTTTTGGATTCCTTTCATGCGACCTGTTGCGAAAATGCAGTTGATGGACTACACAAATCATTTGAAAGCAAACCAAAACCAAATCCAACAGTAGGTTTTACTTAGTTTTTGTTTTGTGGTTCGATGCACTTAGAATAAAGTGAAATCTACTTACAACCACAAGGCAGCTATAGATGACATAATCCTCTTGTTGCAACGGAATTTTACTTAGTTTGAGGAACACCAAATTGATGTTAAGCATTGCTTTCGTTAGCACAACGCATCATCAATAACCTATAGAGAAGAAAATGAAGTCATATCAGACACTCCAAAAAAATACTTGTGTATTAAAATTTATTTTGAGCTAAAACAGGCTCTTTCCCGCTCTCTCTTTAAGCAAACCTCTTGTGGTTAGGGGCGTCTACAATACTTGTATAGAATCTTTGTCTCCATTCGGCAAATGCATTGTTCACATTAAGTATCATTGTAATAGTTGATATCACGCACCCATCCCCTCCTCTTGCAATGCTCGATTTGCATCTTGCAATCATGGCAATGAAGCTCTTTTCTAAAAATTATTATGTTGTTCCACCACATGTTGTGAATAGTGTTTAGATAAATCTTGCGGTATTTTACCACTCGTCCATTCGAGTAGACTTTCTCAGCAAGCCAATTACCTTATTCTTCTTCAACTCACCACCCTCGCACACCAAAGAGGAGCCTAACCATATAGGAAGTCCCAATATAGCCAAATTGTGCGGCTCTCTTAAGTAACTTCATTCCTGATTCTACCTTCATGAGACTTACATATTCATACTGTAATATACACAAATTATTGATGTTTTTTAAAGATCATTGCCATCACATGCTGCGAACGGTGTTTAAATACTTCTCGCGGCATTCCACCACTCGTCCATTCGAGTAGACTTAGCCAACTCATTCCTTCTTCTTCTACTCGCCACCCTCGCATATAAGGAGGAGCCCAACCATATAGGATGCCCCCAAGGTGGCCAAATTGTGCGATTCTCTTTAAGTAGTTTCATTACTGACTCCACATTCATGAGATTTACATATTCATATTACAACATACACAAATTGTTAACAGTTATAATCGGTATCTAATTCAAACAAGTAAAGAATTTCAGTTTAAATAAAAGGGGATATGACAAAATTGGTAGACACTAGGAAATAATTGGACTAAGCCTTGGTATGAAAACTAATAAAATTTCAAATTCAAAAACCTTGAAATTAATGATAGACAATCTTCCCAATCTACCAAACCAACAAAATAATAAGGAATTTGGGATACCTGGAGTGCCAAAACTTGGCACAGAGGGACACTTAAGTGCCATAACTTCGGAAATGTACACTTAAGTGCCAGCTTCAGAGTAAAGTGGAACATTTAAGTGCCACTCTGGCCAAAATTCGGCCAAATGGCTAACGTGACTATTTTCCGGCGAGTTAAGTGCAAAACGGCGTTATTTTGCAAGGCGATGTGGCGAGAAAATGCAAAAATGACGTCGTTTTGTGTCGATATGTAAATAATTAATATAAAAATATAATTAATTTAAACTTAAACTTAATTTTATTTAAAATATTCTAAAAAATAAAAAATTTAAAATTTAAAAAATTTAAAATTTAAAAAACTTAAAATTTAAAAAATTTAAAATTTAAAAAACTTAAAATTTAAAAAACTTAAAATTTAAAAAATTAAAATTGCCACCTTAGCTGCCCCCTTCGCCCCCCCCTTTTTAATTTTAATTTTTTTTTAAAATTTTAAGTTTTTAAAATTTTAATTTTTTAAATTTTAAGTTTTTTTAAATTTTAAGTTCTTTATTTTTTAGAATATTTTAAATAAAATTAAGTTTAAATTTAATTTAATTAATTTTTATATTAATTATTTACACATCGACACAAAAACGGCATCGTTTTTGTATTTTCTCGTCACGTCAACGCGCAAAACGACACCGTATTGCACCCAACTCGCTGGAAAATTGTCACGTCAACCATTTGGCCGGATTTTGGCCGGAGTGGCATTTAAGTGGTCCACTTTACTCCGAAACCGGCACTTCAAAGCCAGTTCGACATTTCCGAAAGCTTCACGTGACTCCGTCCCTCCGCGCGAGATTCGCACTTGACTGCTCTTCCGCCAAATAATAAGAGTTCATAAAGCATAAAGTGAAAATAAAAGAAATAGAAACTGCACATTCCACTCGATCTCATGAGCAAAATTTAGGTAAAACTCTATCTTCTTCTAAAAAGACTAAATTATAAATTATCAAGCTATATCAAAAGTAATTAGTGAAACCCTCTAGGTGCAAGAGGCGAGGCGTCCATCTTCGACAGGGGCAAAAAATACTTAAGCACAAAAGCCCATAAAAGCCCATAAAACGAAGTTGGGCTCTAGCCAAAATTAAGCCTGATTCTTTTACTCGGCCCATCTTCCTAATGGTACCTTTAAAATGAGGGCTAGATCTTTCTCGTGGCATCGTCGCAGAACACTAGAAAACCACAAAAAATCCGTGCCCTCGCTCGCTCCCTCCCTCCCCCCTTCCCTTCCCGACCACCACCAAACCCTCTCCCCAAGCGAATTGAGGCTTGTAGTCATGAAAGGTCATAAACTACCAGAAAATAGGCTAGGGAAATGGAAGGAGAGAATAAACATTTCTTAGGTTAGGATAAAAATGGACTAAAAATGGATCTCTCCACTAGGAAATATTATTACATCCATTTCGTTCCATGGACAGCAATAACAGTGCATTTCAGCAAGATTAGAACTAAGTAAATGTAAGACGAGAGGGAACACCAATCAACACGTGGAAAAGCAGAGGTAAAAGGTGGCCGAAACTCTAGGGGGAGAAGGACAAGGTACAATTTTCATACTCCTCACAGTAAGACAAAGCAAGCTGAAAAGGCGATTTCCAACCAAATGAAAAAAATTAAAATAAAACAAAAAGGCAACAATCGCTTATATAAAACAAAAAATGCTATTGAAATGAGAATTCTCAGCTTCTGAGTATATCATCAAGGAATAGACGTGGAAATTGAATGCAATTTGTATTAAACTGAATAATAATGCTAAAAATAAGTTTCTCGAGCCCTTGTTGAACCTAAAGCTTCCTAATTGTCCGGAAGAAGATGCTCCTGCTCCTAGATCCAAGTGATCCGTTCTAATATGTTGTTGTTACGAATACGGGAATGAACAAAAAGTGGGGCACTTCTATTGAAGTGCAGTTAAAGCAGCAATTGAATGGGTGCCTCATTGCCTTGCATAACTGATTCTTATAGCATTTCTTTCAATCATCCGGTCTAAATAACAATGACCCCTAAGATCCAAGAAGCTGCGGACCACCCCAGGCTTTGGATTTTGTATGATTTTTCAGTACTGTGTGTAGGCTGAGCATATAAGCCTCTCATCCATCCATCTTAAATGAAGAGAATAAAGTATTACTCAAAGTATTACTTGAGGATGCTTATTGCAATATTTTATGTGAAGACATATTGGTTCTAACCAAAAAGGAAAAGGAAAAAAGAACAAACTTCTAGTATTGTTGCCATTGATATCTCTCATGAGAAGGCTTTGCAACTAGTTTCGTAATTAGTTAATAGCCTTGTCCTTCCAAGGTTTCCTTTCCATCTAAATGGATTTTCTGAATTTTTATGATTTTTTTCTGGATTTTCTGAATTTTTTAATATTTCAATATTTTATTATTCTAAAAAATGGGATTCGGATCGGGTTCATCCAAATAATTATTTTTTTTAATGTTTTATGATTTCAAAGATATCTTGCACTAATTATTCCACGTCATGCCAAGTCAAGTAAAAAAAAAAAAAGAGAGAAGAAGAAGTAAAGAGTCTTGCTGTTCAAATTCCGTATCGAGTTTCGTTTCTCTGTCTATTTAGCATTTAATTATTGTGGGTGTAACATTTAGTTGCTAATGGACCGTTCAAATACATAATAAACTATATACAAAAGTAATGAGATGCAAAAACTGTAATAAAACATAGCATTCTTCACTGTCATGCTACAGTTTCATTGGTGGTGTCCGAACTTTAGTAGACGTTGCATTTACGTCACTACTCAACGCACTAAGGTGCACATGACAATATTTATCTATTCCAGAAATAGATTTGAAGCATAAATCAAAAGTTAAAATTTTTAACTTTTCTATTTTTAAAATAGCCTCATCGTTCACTCTCGTTATCAACCGTGGAATGCCGGACGCCCACCGCCGATGGCCGCACGCCCGCCACCACTGGCCGCTGAACTTTCGCCGTCCATCACCAACCGTTGGATGCCGGATGCCCTCCGGTCATTAGCCACTCATCACCAACCGTTGGACATCAAAGGCTCACTGCCAACCATCGAATGTCCATCGCCGACTGTTTGCTGCTCGCCACCGCCCACTGATTGCCAGATTCCAAGTGTCGGATGCCGAATGCCGGCCATCAATCGTCGGACACCAAATGTCAGACTTCAAACTTTGGCCGCCCACCACCAATCACCAAACACCGAACATCGGTCACCGGATGTCAAACTTCGATTGTTGCCATTCTTAGAAATATAAATTTTATTTTGTTATCAAACGAATTTTTATTCTAGAAATAGAAATTTTGAATCGTTATCAAACGTGTTTCTTTGCTGAGAAACTCGTCTATAAAATAGAAATTGATTTACATTAAAATTTTATTATACGCACCCTAAAATTCTGTTTTTCTCTCTTGTTTCACTTGGTGCACTTTGACTGATATCCGGTCAATTTTTCCATGACGAGCTTGGTGTAGTGGCCACATGGCATTGCGTCCAGAAAAGTTGGCCAAGTTTCAGACACATCACTAATTTTACCGGAACCAGTTTTACCGGAATAGAGACTGGTTCCGGTCAAAGTTCATCAATTGGTAATGTCAGATCCTGGTAACTCCACAAAGGAAATAGCTGGTGCAACTCACGGCCAAAAAATAGAGAAGTTCAAGGGTGAAAAGAAGAACAGATCCTAATCTTTATTCAGGGTCTATCATCCTCAAATAGCCTAATGCCACAGTCAAATAATTAAAAGATCTTGATCAGACTGATAAGAAGGATGCTACGTAAATGATGTGGCACTGGATTACCAGTAAGCAAGATAAATCAAGCAGTAGCTTTGTTTAAAGCATATTGATCAATATTACATGCCAAAACGACAAGAACATTCTCAACAAATAAGAACACTAACAATAGTAAGTTGTTTTCCCTCTTCCAAGGTAAGTCAGGGAGGCTAAAGCAATGCCGTGTTTTATACAGTTAAAGCTGCTTAGCCGCCTGCAATGTAAGAGTAGACATTGGTCAACAAGTTATTTTTCGTAGGGATGTGATGCATCGTGCGGGATGATAGCATGACCATAGCCAGTGAGAAGAGGTCGCTAAACTTCTGCAAACTCCCTCAGGGAAGTCTGAAGTGATGGATGAAATCAAGGCCAAGTTGGAAGAGTGTGCCCTGGCATTGTGTCTTGTGCAGATACTATCGCCCTCGCAGCCCGAGGATCTACTGTTCTGGTACGTTCTATACTCCTATTGTATTATTCACTCTTTTTATATGGTTAAATGTCAAGATCAAATCTACAGGTCACTTCGACTTAAGCTCCCCTGTTTAAGCTTCGGAAAGGTGTCCATATTCCAACTAACACTGTCAAGACCATCTGAACTAAATCCAGGAAGCTACATTTCTTCTGTAGTTTGCTTTCTTAGATTGGCTAACAATTTACTTCTTTGAGATTTAGCAGAGTGGTGGACGAAATTGAGAGATTCCTCTTGGAGCGAGGGACTCTAGAACAGCAAGTCTTTCAGGCTCTAACAACAACATTCCCCCACCAAACTCCACAATCCAAAATCTCATCACACTATTCCTGCGCCAAGGCCTAAACGAAGCGGATCTCATCACTCTCTCAGGTGCCAGCAATCATTCAGCACTGAGAAAATCGTTCGCTAGGCCCTTTCTGTCACCCATGTTCTAAACTAATGTCAATTACAGCAAGGCAAACACATGACAAACGATAACTGTAACTGGCATTACAAAGTCTGTATACCTCATCTGAAGCTATTGGCAAAAGCAGAGGTTTTAAGGTTAATTCTGTCGGCTATAATTATAAGGTAGGAATAATTCAATCATGTACTTCCTGTGTATGATTTGGTTCCTGTTATGTCCTTCAGAAAACCAGCGAGAGGGTCCATTTGTCAAGCATTAACACGGTGAAGTTAGTCAAGTTAAGGTAAGATCTTGGGCTAAAAAATCGTCACAAACATTAGGAAAACGTTTCTTTCATTTTCTATTTCATGTCATCTATAATACGACATCGTACCCCATTTGTGAACTTATCTTATTGACAGAGGAGGAGGACCGCCTCTGCAGCGGCTTATTTTGGAGCAACCTCTGTTGTATAGGTTTGAACCGTGGACCGGAGGAGGCGCAGGAGGAGGACAGCCTCTGCACCGTTTGATTTTGAAGCTGCCTCTGTCGCGAGGGTTCGACAGAGGCAATAGATATGTTGCCATAACGTGGATTCGGTGCATGTGTCAACCTTTTCATGCATCTGCATGCAATATATTCATTCTTGTCGCAAATGAATTTCATAATTATTCAGATTTCGATTTGATTCGAGCCAAATTATTTTTCTTGCAAACATTCTGGCAAGGCTGATCAAGATATGAACAGGATGAGACATCATCTGAACCGAAGCCATTATGGGCAACGAATGAACACGAAAAATAGAAAGGAGAGAAATAAAACAAAGAAACGAGGAAGAAGAATCACCCTCAATACAGATCGAAACATTGTCAGAGGATAAAAGCCTTGCTCAATGCCCCAAAACAATTAACTCCGACTCTATAGTGGGCATCTCTGTCTGGTCGGTGGTCGGAGCCTTAGTTGGTGCTGCTTTGATCACCTCCGCATCTCCAGCACTGCCATCCTCTTGATTCGTTGTGTCCGTACCATCGTCCACCGCGCTGTTCCCTCCAGCTTGGCCGCTTGGAGCTGGGCTCGAAGCCGACGCTTCGCACAGGCTGTCACCGCCGCATTGGCGCACAGCGCCATCAGCATCGCTAGCAGAACCCGAGTCCATGGCCTCGGCACAAGAGTATGACAAGAGCACGAGAGACACGAGGGCAACAAGTTTTTTCATTCTTGGGATAGTAGCCATTAGTTGCAGCGATGAGATAAAAACTAGTTTAGTGGTTTTGGTTGAGGAAGGACTGACGAGAATGCGTTTAAATAGATGGGAAATTTTGTTTGTGCTATTTATGGACTCGAAACTTTTTGTGGCGATAGAGGCTTCAAGCTAATTTTGAGCGAGTCTTGCGGAGAACTCTTATGCTGAAAATGGAAAGACTGAGACTTATCCATTTTGCAATTTATCTTTTGAATTTGTCTCATTCTTTTCTTTTCTCGCCCAGCCTTTTTCTGTTGCACTTGCTATTAAGCACGTTGCGGCTAGATCGAACAACTGATTAGAAAAAAAAATGGGATTCATATCACGGAGCAAATTGATCGTGGAACTGTGCAGCAAAAATCACGTCCCTGATGTTTATAAAGGAGATACATATGAACACAAGAATCAACTGAGACTGGCGAGACACTGCAGAGAAAATGGGAGTGCCGAGGACGAAGTAGCACATATCATCATAAGTAATAAAGAGATCAATGTATCTCGAGACAGAACATTTCCTGCCTTTTTCATGTGTTTTTGGATGATCTCGGTTTCATGGTCGATCGCAATAATTGGCATCTGTAAATGCTCGAGGAATTCAAACCTGTTTAACACTGCGGTTTGGTCAACAAAGGCGTTGCATAACTCAAGACTTGTAAAAAAAAAAGCCGTAAGTATACATACCGCAAGCCTAAAACATGTTTAAAAGAAAAAAATGGAGGCTTCGGGGCAAGCAAGAAGCGCCATGTGTCAGCATAGCTGTCCTCGAGATAGAAATACTCCACTTTATTATATAAACGATTAACATAGAGCACATCATAAAGTACAAAAATGGAATCCATCAAAGTAAAGAACTCCTGCTAGAGTCCATTGTCACTATGCCGATAATGAGGATACTCCTCCTAGTGTACTCAACTCGATCAGTTCAACTCAAACAGCAAATTCCCTAGAATAACTATAGTCAAGCCATATTTTGTTACCTTAGTCTCTTCTACTCGATCAGTGTGAGCTCTGAACCAATTAAACTAAACAGTTTCATCCATAATTAATGTTTGTTTCATGAAGTATACCTTGCACTGTAATAGACCTGTATCTGACAGGATATGGTTGACAAAGGTTCCCAACTTCCCACTGACTAACACGAGAAGGGATCAGATCATAGTCCACGCCACACAAACTATGGATTCTTCTGTCCTTTTATTTTACTCAATCTCATCATCTTGATGTTGGCTTCACGTAGTCTAGTATGGTCGATGCGGCTATCATGCTTGGGCTGCTGTACAAACACTTGCTGCTTGATCCCCATTGTGCTCTCTTTGCTACTTTTTCCGAAGGCCACAGAAGCTTCATAACCTCCGGCGCAGCGAGGATTTGCTTTTCACGAAGCCCCTCATCATGGATTAGTTCCCTGCAACGAGACAGCCCATCAAATCATAATATATAAAGATCAAGTCTTTCCATTCAAGACCATAAAAACTTAATTACACCAGCTCAAATCTATGCTGAAAAAGACAGTGAAAACTTGGCATTTACTAGTACCAGTCACTCATTCCATCAAACCTATCCATTCACCAAGTGTCTTTCTTTAATTTTTACACCCTCCCCAAATCAGCAGGTATTGAAACTTGAACTATAATATAACTTGATCATGCACCAAGTGATAGAAGGAACTACTGTAATGTGTATTTCCATTATAAAGATAGTGAATCTACTCCACAGGCATTATATACAATGTAATTAATCAAAAATACAATCAAAACCAAATGAAAAGGAAAACACTTATGTTCAATAACTTCTTACATGAGCAAAGAAGTCAGGTTCCCAGGTGTACATTGTTGAAACAAAGCTTCTGGAATGACACTTGCATTTAAAAGGATATTGGGGAGAGAGATGTATGGTATCTTCGCTTTGTAGCGAATAAACAACTCTGTTAGAAAATGAGCTCGGTAAGCAACAACACATGGTAGCCGCGCAACTTGCATTTCCACAGCAACGGTGCCAGAAGTACACAAAGCAACTCTGCTTGCCTGCAAGGAGTCAATTAACTCAACTATGCAGAAGTTTTGACAGAAGATAAGACTGCCAAATTTGTAGGTGCCAACAAAAGAATTCATTGCCGAGAAAATTGAGAGGCGACAATAATATGTTGCATTTGGATGTTGAAGCATGCAAATTGTGGCACCCTAATGCTTAGAGAGAGGAAATTCCCATGCAAGATATTTTGTCCACAAATCTCCCTAGTAACAAGGCAACTGACATACAGTGATTGATTAAACAGTCTTACCTCATGAGCAACAGCATATGCAATAACTAGGCACGAAAGCAGGGTGGAAAGTAGTACATCAACTAAACACAAGAATATTCACGACAAAGATGATTACCCGACTGAATTGGCCTAGATAATAACCTTTTGGAAAATAGACCAACACAGAAGCTCAGACTTCATGAATCCAGATCATGATTTGACTTCATTCACACACCAAAAGTATAAAGAAGCCTTACACTCAAAGCCTCATATTTTGGCTGTGTTTCTCCTCCTGGAACCAATATGACAGGCACTGGCCACTTCCGGACAAATCCTTCCACGTAGTCCTCCACATGCTGATTAGATGCCACGTGAACTACTGTTAATAGCTCCGAGATGGATGATTTCAGCATATTAACAGTCTCTGCAAAGATTGGAAGCATCTGTGCAACCTCTTGCAGTCTACTTCCGGGGAGCAAGCTAATGATTGTACCTCCTTAAGGCCCAAACAAAGTGTCAAAACCAGGTTAAAGAAAGGCTTGCAGCAAAAGGAAACGTCAAGGCTTCGGAAAAAAGTTCAATCAAATAATTTGATACAGAAAAAAAAAGCAAGAAATCGGTTAACAGGGTTGAAAGTGACCTTTCATTTTTCAAGCATGACCCTACATCTCATGCCCACAGCCAACACACAAGGTCTTTTTTCTGGGCTAAAAGGCACTAGGTCTTTTTATTTGTCAACGAAACATTACAAGTGCAGATTGGTGAAAAAAAAGTTTAGGGAAAGATTAGGACACCGAATTCTCTTAATTCACATTGCCTGAGCTTGCCACTGCACTCACAATATCTTCAAATGCCACACCGACAACAGATCAGTATGCACAACTTGCCATGTTAAAATTTTAAAATGAGAGTAGAAGACCCAGTCCTTCACATTACCTGAAGGTACTCTGTATTTGGACCAAAAGCTTTCCCTACTCCCAGCCAACTTCTGTATTCTTGACGCATCTTCTCCCTAAATATGCATTTTGTTCAGGTGTCAATATAAAACAACACTGAGAGCAAATAGAAGGCATAATATTGCGTCATTAAAAAATCTTAAGACGAATAAACATATTCAGATGGAGCAGGCACTAGCTCAGTGAGCAAAGGCTAAAAGCTAGAAGATTTGAGCAACAAAGACACCCAAATGATTTCAACTGAGTACATAATCATACAATCCAAGTCCCATAAAAATGGAATGCTCAACTCTACATAACACAGGCACACATCACAATCTCAGAAGATAAAATGACACGGAGTACCTGATTCAACTCCAAGGCATCTTCTAATATAGGGTGGCCCACAAAATTCGCTGACAGTCCATTTAACTTGCAAACTTCGGCCTCATTTGGGAGTATACAGAAAATGTGGTCCACAAACTTAGCAAGGTTCGCTAGTCTTGCTTCACCCCCTTTCCATGCCCAGAATGAAGGAGCAACATAGTGGAAGTGAACAGGGCCATCTGCATATTGCTGATAATGTCCAGCTGCAAAAGACAGTCCAATTTCCCTATACCATACAATCTGCGGAAGCACTATGTGAAAATGATTTGGACTACTCCAAGGCATTACAAGTTACCCCTCAGCAGCTTCAGGAGACGAAAAGAGAAACCCTTGGAATCCACTGTCACCACAACGTGAGGCTGAAAAAGAAGAGCAGCATCCACTGTTTCCTTCAATTTAACCTGTCAATTTAAACTCAAGTATTCATGGACAAAATAAAAATGCATTGTATAAACCACCAAAAGCATATGCGAAAAACAACATGAAAATTTTACATGTTTCATGAAATGCACAAGCACGACATGGGCATTGCTCAATACTCACTCTGATTTTACCCAAATGAGGAATTAGCTCCCAGATACCCATCACTGAAATGTCCTCCATAGGAAACAGGCTTTTTAACCCCTGCTTAGACATCATCGACCTGAGATAGCATGGAGACAAGTCCTTTTGGAGATGAAAGAGCAACATGCTATGCACTTACCCTTCAATGTATGCATAAACATTTCAGCCTAACGCAAATACAATTTTCTTGAAAATGACCTTTCTAAGCCTAATCCAGGAAACAAAGTTGACTGAACCCATGTTTATCACCAGAAGTGCATCATCATTCACACAAATTTCAGCAAGCAGTTTCTTTTCCCTCTCTAACTCAAACGGTAGCTTTTCTCTGACCACGAAAGCACAATGCTGAACTGTAAGAGCAGCAATACATGTACAGAAAGCACTTAGCGTCAATCAAACACTGACCCAACTTCAAATGCACCCAAAAGTTCAGCCACTAAAGTAAAGGACTAAATTCCGACCAAAAACAAAAGTAAAGAGCTAAAAGAACACACAGCGTGCCAGAAATAAGCGGCGACATATCATTACCCTCCGACGCCGGCGAAACGAACCGGAAAAGGAGAGAGAGACTTGAGACCGGTCATGAGGCGAGAAGCGATGGTGTCCCCTGAAACCTCCCCTGCGACGACGAACACCCTCAGCTCGCCGTCCCTCGCCGCCATGCCCACCACGGACTCGCCCGACATCGAGGCGTGGCTCCTCCATACACCCGAAACGCACGGTCTACGGCGATTTCCGTATAGCTTCCGCGCCGTCCGGAGTACCACCGCCATTTCCTGCGACCGATCGTCACGGGATAGCCGAGCGACGCACCGGATATCGACCGAAACGAAATGGAAGGACGAGGAAAAAGTTTTGGGCTTTGGACGGAGATGGAGAAGCAAGTTAAGAAGGGAAGGTTCCTCGACGAACGTTGCTTGGGTCCGTAACATGACGTGATTGATTGGTAAAAATCAGATATATTTTGCTCATAATGATTTGATTCTTCCATTTTAAGGACGTTTAATGATTTTAGATTTTGTAAAAAAAATTCTTCAAAAGAGAATTAAAATAAAGAACAAAGGTGAGATATTTCCTTTTAAAAGACCATGAATAATGCATGGAAATATAGTGAAAATTAGAAAAGCGAGACAAATTTCTCTTTTAAATTAGAAAGTTATCCACCACATGTGGGACATGTCAATTTAAGTCTACATCAATATTTAAGAGAGCATTTGAAATTGAACCACTTCTCGAAGTCCAAAAGCATCTCGCAATTTTACGGTTTTTTTGCTTGAAATAGGTAAATTTCAAATAAAGATCTAAAATTGAGCCTTTTTAGAAGAGGGTCTTAAAATAACTTGTGCATAGGGACCTCTTCTTTGTTTTCCCATCATTTAATCGTTGTCTTCTGATAATGTATCCATCATAAAGTCTTTTAATGTACATAAGAGACCAATTTGGAAAAACTAAACTCTCAAATGTGAAAGAATAATTTGAATTTGAGAAAGCAGAATATGGCAAACTAGAGTAATTATGTGAAATTGTGCGATGGAGCATCTCTCAAAACTACAAATAAATTAGTGAATATTCTTAAAAGAATAGACACGAGCATCAACTTTGACTTTCTAATGGGTTCTCTACAGCGCATTGAGTGCTGGGAAAGATGAGCTGTGTGGCTTCCTATAGTAGCATGCCTGGGAGCTACATAAAATTGGAGATGTTGCATTACAATATATTACGAAGTTAAATTGGGGACTTTACCAAAGGTTTAGTCGATTACATAGGGGAAAAAAAACCCGAAAACAGGGCGGCACATATTCTAATTCATGCTAAACCAGTTTTCTATTTAGCTCGTTGTCCATCCACTTGAGTTATTAAGAGAAATATCAAACATCATTCACATTTCATGTAATGACCACTCACACTTCTTTAAAGATACCAAAATGCATGCACAAATTTTACGTTTAAAGATCATTTTGCATCTTCATATAAATTTTCCTCTCGTATCCCCATTTATGAAAATATTATTTTCTTTCTCAAAATACTCATCCCCAAATTTTAAATTTTATTCATTCAAAAAATCCAAAACCAACTAAAGATCAGACCAAGCAAGATGGTAAATGAGTTCGCAATAAGGCATATTTCAGTCTTCTTCTTAGTGTTGGATTTTGCCTAAAGGTATATAAATGATATTTGCAAAAACAAGAGATGTAAATGGTCGTTGACTCATAGCGTCAAAAGTGAGGTAAATTTCTTCCGTTTTCCCAAAATTCTTATATTTTAGACAAATAAGACTGACCTCTCTGACCTACTAACATCTGCGTCAGGAGAATAATCTCACAACCAGAAAAACTGAGAACAAGTACACCAGCAAGGCAAACATCGGACTTTCTATTACACTTGAGCAATATCCAAAAGCAAATAGTCAATTTTGCCGGACCTCCTCATTCTGTCTCCAAGTGTAAATTGGTCATAACTCATCCTTGTTTGGTGCATCCTCGCTCATTAGTTCCTCGAGAGAAAATTCATCCTCCTCAAGAATCTCTCCATCTTTACCATCCCATGGCTCCGTCTTCGCGATCACTGGGGCGCCTTCAAAAGGCAAGTTGCCCTTACCACCCAGCCCGGCTTCCCTCACAAACTCTCTGACAGGCCGAAATTGAGTACAACATGTCAAACTATTTATAGACATTGTCATAGATACTTAAGTAATGCGGTGTTTGAGACTTACACAATATGGTTAAGTTCGAATGCGCTCCGAAGCGGGGCATATGCGCCTTTCTTTGCATTTAGTGCCACCAACGCAGGGTACCCATATCCACCCACACCAACAAGTTTCTCTAGATCTGGCTGCTTACCAGCGGCAGCCCAAACAAAACTGCACCAGGTGGAATTCAATTTTTTAACTGAGCTTAACTAAAACATGTTTGGAAACCACAGGCATTTACCATGGAGAATGTTAAAGAGAATCCAAAGGAAAGCACATGCATAAACGCTGCAGACAAAATTCAGCGAGCAAAAGCACGGTGACTAACCTGTAAGGACTTCTTTTGAACTTTTCCGCTGCTGACAATAGCATCTGAATATATCTGTTCCTTCCTTCTGCCTTAGTGTCCAAGATATCGGGCAAGAAAGCAACAAAACAGATGGCAGCTGAACCGCATTTCTCTTCCATAACATCCTTTTGAAATAATAACAGCGTCATGCTAGCGGAGTTACTAAAAGTGAAAGAAGCAGAGACCTACAGCCATGAGAAGAACTTACTTGGCTGGTCAGCTCAGTCACTTCAGGAGGAGCAACATTTGTCTCCAGCTGCTCTTGAGCAAAAGACTCAATAGCAGAGGCAGTTCTAGCACCCTCATAAGGAATTGGACTGTCTTTGTCAGCACCAAACACAAGGATAGTAGGGAAGCCTTGTACATTGTACCTGCTCATTAGAGACTGGCAATCCCAATCCATCAGAATTGTACAGAGGAATAATTTTGCAAAACATGTTAAAAAAATTAAGATATTTGTCAGTGTGCACTAGCTAGGAAACTAAGGGCTGGAGCTTGCCAGAAGAAGTGTTTCATTTCGAGAGCATTTCCCTGGACAATCCACAAATATAAAGTTTTTCTCTTTTAAAGATTTGACAGTTAAATTGATGTATGATAAAATGATTATGTACTAGGGTTCACTGAGAATGCATCATTTTTAGTGGCAAATAAAAAATGTGAATCCAATCAGGTAACAGATTAAAGTTCAAAATGATGATAATAATAATTCTTACAAACATGCAGGGGCTCAAGCCTTTCATTAAATGAAGACAATTGCATGTAGAAGCAAAAATTACTATCAATTTCCTATTTGTTGTAATGATGAAGACGATTGGAAAAAAAATGATAAATGGAAGGACCATTTCCTTCTAAATGTGGAATTATATATACTACCTTCTCAGCATCACAGTCAACATGTCCCAACTTCACTTTTCCTTTCAAATTTTTGGCAGCCTTCTTCCACTCAGGTGCCAGTTTCTTACAGTGACCACACCTTCAAAAGCACAAGAGGCATAAACTTCTTGAGAAGCTAAACGAGCAACATTTAAAAGTGGCCATTAAACATATAAAATCCAAAATGAGACAAGTGAATAAAAATTGTTCTTATCAAGATAATTTCTCCTCCTTCTTATTATTACAGCTGTTTTCACTATTTAAAGATGCATAACTTTGTTTTAGCAACATAAAAAACAAATGAGTTTACAATCAATGGAACTGTATACAGACTTCTACTACAAGGGGATAATCGAACTCATATTGACAGAAACAACAGGTAGTCATGATTAGTTGGTGACATATTACACTGTAATCATATAATTGAGCACCGATTCTCAAGAAAATGTTTCAGTAATCAAGTTATCAGCTTCTATCCGACTAAGATCTAGACTTCTCCATAATTTCTTCTGTCAGTACCATGTTTATATACATAAACAAAAAAGATGGATTAAACAAGCTAAGAATTAATTCCAAGCAGCAATAAACATACTAGCTATAAAAACCAAAGAGATCAACCATCAAGGAAACAGAATGTACCATGGAGCAAAAAATTCTACAACCCAGAGTTCTTTACTTTTGAGAACCAACTCATCAAAATTGCTGGAAGTCAGCTCAGCTGACGCACTAGGTTCGGATTTCTCACTTGATCCTCCAGTCGATTTACCATTTAAGCGATCTTTGAGAAGTGCCTTAACCTGCACATAGATACAACCATTGAGAATTGAGCATATTCATGTAGACTCTGTTCAGTAGATAACTAAAAATTTAAGAATAAGACACAATTTTGCTTTTCAAAGTATATTACTGAGTTGAACACAATTCATGACACAATAATGCGTGTATTATTGAAAAAGTTAATAGTCACAAGGAGAAGGCATTTATGTTCCTATCGTTAATTTTAGTACATTGAATGAAGGCAAACCCATGAGAAAATACTATGCCTGAGCCTGGAAAAACGGATATATAAAAGTTTGAAGTTCATATCATGTATTAAAGATGAAGACTAAACTTAAAATTCTGGATCTAGAGATGTTATACATCGTTTAAGTATTAATTCTATATAGTTCGTTATCATTTAAAAAAATTATATGTTTACGTCAATTGCCATGATCTTAGGAGCCCCACAAAGGTCTCATGATCCCATCCCTCAGGCACCCTTTCTCCCAAGCTGGATTTTTCCAACAACCTTGACTATTACTGTGTTCCAAAACAGTCAAATATGGTACCCCCAGCTCCACCCCATAAGGACGCTCTCTAATAATCTTAGAGATTCCATGCAACAGCAAATAGTTACTATCCAGTGGCTGCATTGCAAGCCATACCAGGAGACAAAATACTACAGTGGAACAACTGTTTGCAGTGCATTTTAAAGGCCACAGAAAGGACAAAAGAGAAATAAAAAAGTAGACTCAACCTCAGGGAAATTTGAGTTTAGTCTTCAATTCCATTTAGAAATAATATTGTGAGATCAAAAATGTGTCTAGGGTTATTTATGCAGATTTCTTTAATTGTATTTCTCCATCAGGCAGTGAGGTGTTGGTGGCCACTAAAACCTCTTCTTATTGCTATCAAGGCATGGCCATGGCTTTCAATTGGTTTCACAGCCAAAAAAATAATGTAAGTTAAACTTACCTTAAGTCTAATTCCCTAATTAAGCTGGCAAGCAATGATCAAAATCCTATGTAAACCCTTCCGCAGAAATGCATAGATGACAAAAACATAAACAGGGTAATCCATTAGTCCGATCAAGAGAGAAATAAAAGCAGACCTGTTTTAGTGCGAATTCTGCAATAGGTTTGACCTCCCTTGCTCCTTGGTAATCAATAGGAGGTTGCCCAGGTACAAACACCTTTATGGTTGGAAATCCTCTAATTCCATACTCCTATACAGTAAAGTAGACAAAAAGTACATAATCAGAGAGGCAAGGGAACATAATGTGAGGATATCTAAGTTCCTCATGACAATTGTTACCCGCGCTGCATAGTATAATAGAAAGGGAAATAATTCGCTTCAAAGGCTCATTTTATGAATAATTTGCGCCTCAGTATAGATGTGAAGAACCCATGAGAAACTAGTGCTGTCTACTTTCTTGTGCTTTGTGGTGCCTAAAGTTGCTCCTACTGAATTGACGGACAAAAAACTCTCAAACCGAAATTCGAGTTTCGCGAACCAAAATCGAATCCATCAACTAAAGAAATCCAAATGGAGGGAAAACCTGAGCGAGGGACTGGTGCGCATCGGCATCTAGAGCCGCCACGGTGGCTACCCCTTTCAACACAGTGGCCGCCTTTTCCCATGTCGGTGTTAGAGCTTTACAATGGCCGCACCAGGGGGCAAAGAACTCGACCAAAACAACTCCATTCGAATTCAAAACCTGCAAGCACAAAGCATGGAATAACTCAAATCCGTGTAGCTCTCACAATCACAAGAACGATAGACACTAACATATCACTAAGGTAACAGAAAATAAAAGAATAGCGATTTTAAGAGCGATTTCGCAAATAAAAGGCGCGCCCTCGCACGAAATCAAGCAGCCTCGACTTCACCATCATGCTGTCCGAGACCAGACAGCCAATGCTGGAGACGTAAAGCACGTAGCGTAGAAGGAACTCGGCGCATCTCAACACGCGCGAGCCTCGTTCCTTATCCGATCTACAGTACTCGAACATCTCCGAACGGAAGGAGGGGACGGCATCGCGGAACGCTCGGGAAAACCGAATGCCGCCGAACGCGACGCGGAACGAGCCGAGAGAGCGTGGAAACTTCGAGCTCGAGACGGCGGAGTCCCGAAACGAAACCGCGATTGGATCAGGAAGGGACGGCGGCGAGTTACCTTGCTCTTGAAGTTGGAAGGGGTGAGCTGAACCACCGGGGAGGACGGCCCGTACAGCGCATCGCAGGGAGCGAGCGCCAGCAGGAGCGAGGCGATCGCGCACACTAGCGACGCCGACGCTGATCTACCCCGCATCTCTCTCTCTCTCTCTTTCTATCTCTCGCGCTCGCTCGGTGGCCGATTAGCAGAGAGTCTCTCTCTCTGAAACAGAGCTGAAACCTCACGAGTTATAATTTACACAGGGTCGGTCCGGGGAGGAAGAAAGACCATGGCTCGTCGTCGCGTGGGGTGCTTTGCCAGTCGTCGCCCGAGGCAACGTGTTCTAGCCAATGGGATCCTTACACGTCACCAGGGTTCGCGGACGCACCGCAATTTCCTGCTCCTCTACGTCGCTGTCGTGGCCCGTTGTCAGCCCAATGGGCCAATAATTTTTTATTTTCTTGTCAGCCTCGTCCGGGGCTCCGCGTAAAAATTTGTTTCATAAAAAGAAGGAAAAAGCCACAAAAACTCTAAACTTTACTCAAAATGACACATTTATTCCAAACTTTTTGTGACGTGAAAAACCTCAATTTTGCCAACTACGACACATTTACCTCAAACTTTTTTTTTTGACACAAAAACCCCGAATTTTTGTCGTATGACACATTTACCCCAAAATTATAAGACATTTTGGTCTTTTTATTTTTTAAATTCTTTTTTCTTCTCTTCCCCGGCGTCCCAAGGGGGTTGCCCTTGCGGCGTCGGGCTAGGGCCACCCTCGCCCGGCGTCGGGCGAGGGCGACCCTCGACCCAGGGTCAAGCAAGGGTCTCCCTCACGCCCTCGCCTGCGTCGAGCGAGGGCGGCCCTCAGTTGGGTGGGCAAGGGCCTCCCTCGCACCCTTGCTTGCATCAGGCAAGGGTGTCCCTACCCTCGCCAGATCTGGCGACTAGCAAGGGCCGCCCTTGCCTGACGCCAGCGAGGGTGGCCCTCGCCGAATACTGGTGGACTGAAGAAGAAGAAAAAAAAAAAGAAAAAAAAAACATAATAAAAAGAGAAAAATGCCCTTTAATGGGATAAATGTGTCGCGATTTAAAAAGTTTAGAGTTTTTCACGTCACAAAAAAAAAAAAAAAGTTAGGATAAATGTATCACTTTGGGCAAGTTCAAGGCTTTTCGTAGCTTTTTCCTTAAAAAGAATTGGTCCTGAAAGTTTTGACTAATACGCCTATATGAATTTTTAATTTATTTAATATGATACCTCAAATTTTAATAAATATTCAAATAAATTTATAAATTATGTAAAAATATTTAATATTAATTTAAGTTCATAAACGACATATTTAATATTAATTTAAGTTCGAAACAACATTAAATACTTTTATATACTAAAAGTTTATAAATCATATTGAACAAAGTAAAAATTTAAGAATGATATTACACATTGACTAAAATTTAAGAACCACAATTGAACAAATTATTAACTTAAGAATCACATTACATATTGAATTAAAATTAAATGACCATGTATGTTGTTTTCCCTTCGTAAAACATCATCTACATAAAATCATATTCTCAAAATTGATCTCACTTAAAAAAATAACACAATATATATAATCATTTTTAATAAAATACTTTGCCAATCACGAATTATCCTCAAACTAACGCTTTTTTTCTCTCCATATCTTAAGATACCCACAATCTGATCTCTATTTTTAAGTATCGAGATCGAACTCTTTCGCATATCAATCATGTAAATGTGACAATGTAACTTATACTTTAAACTGACAGTGATTTTATAGAACAAATAAACCAAAAATCATATGTAGAATTATATATTGTTCTTTCTAATTTTGACACGGGAACAAAAGTCCCCGAAATGATGGCATTCCATCCCCACGATTCATTCTCATTCCCCCGCCATTCGACCGGATCCATGGCAAACTAATGCCTCATCCTCATTCCCTTCCTAAAACTCCCCACTTACCGAACGAGGCCGGCAAGTAACGATCCTGTATGCAATTTGCAAACAGCACTCCCATGACACTATCCTTAGGTTCTCCCCTTGTCTAGATAACATCTTTCGTATGCACAAAATATAGTTGCAGCCAACCCTTCTCCAGGAAAAGAGAAGAAAGGAAAAAGTGAACCCTCTTCTGAGATCAATAAGCACACCGAACCTTCTTATCCCAACGAATTCTTGTATGCGCAGGACACAATGCCAATCACTTGGACAGCAGAAGTGGTGACAGGTTAGCTGCCAAGCTCTATAACTGTGAACAAGTGCGAGTGGACTCTCTGATATTGCGCGTAGCAGTAGCGTCTTCTAGTAAATTCTCGGATGCCTTGGTTGTGGTCTCGGCTGCCTGGGTCTTGCTCAATGATCTTCTCAGGAATTGGAGTTTCAAACCTTTCGGCTTTATCTGGCCCAGCAATTCCCACCTCCTCGGCTTTAACTGTCCCAACAATTTCATCTGCTCCCTTCTAAACTTCCTATTTGCGTGCCATCTTCCACCTCGCCAACCCAAGGCATAGCTGCAATCATAGCGAAGACGAGACAATAGACAATAAGAGTGCAAGATATGAATCAGAAACATCCATATCAACTTAACCACAGTTCAAATAATTTTCAAGAATATCGAAACACTAAGGAAGCCATGGAAAAGGATCTACCAACCAGAAATCTCTCCCAGGGAATTACAATTTTCAGTCTTCAATCAAAATTATCAACTAAACTCTACAAAAGTAAACCAAAGTCTTCTACCAAGCACAGCAAAGGAGGTAACATGCCCATGTCTATAGACATATAGAACACCTGTTTATTTTCACTGTTCTAGCTTCTTCCAACCTAACCAAAAAGAAGAGGTAATGGTACCACAATTATGTGGCATTTTGTCCGTCTTACGATCCTAAACTTTTTTTCTGTTTGATTAAATACCTCAACTTTTAAAATTTGACTCAATTTGAGGCATCCATAAAATAAATTGTTGCTATGTAATGTGATTTGGCTATCATGGCTTCCTTACTCAGCAAAAGTCGAGCAAAATGATGTGGCACATTCACTCAACAAAAATTATGTCTTCTCTATTTAAATGTTGGGTGATGAGGAAGGAGAAAGGGTGTTGACTTGGATGATCTTAATCATCCAACATGTCTTTGATGACATAGCATCATCCCAAGAGGCCTCACTAGATGCCAAATCGACAGCTCTTTAACAGCATTTATCCATGTCGGCATTTTCTTTCACATTTTTAGCAAAGGCCTCACGTAGAGCCAAAATTGAAAAGTTGATGTACTTGATTGAACAGAAAAAAGATTAATGATCCAGTGTTGAATTGGTAAAGATTCATACAATTGCGGTGTCAAAGGATCCAATAAAAGGAGAATCATGCACCTTCCTACTGTTTTCTCTAACAATGCACATTGACGGCTTATTAAAATAATGTCCCTTTCTAGAGTATGCATCTTAACCAACCTCCTTTTTCACCATGCTTTAGTATGCCAACTCTTATAGTGCATGCACAAATCAAGTTGCACAGTAAGCATACTTAAATTCTGGAACTGGTTAACTGTAATTATGGCATACCGCCCCTCTTTATACCAAAGAATTGCACAGAGATCTGTTCAAGCCACAGAGTATTAGTACAAAAGTCATTCTATGCTCCTCAAAGAAGCTAAAAATCTGCAATTGCAAAAACTTTGTCCAATTCATTGTGATATCTAGTAGATGAATGCTGCAGAAATTCTAGCCACCACCCGCAAGATTGGAATCCCATTCCACCATCACATTCCCCACATCAAAAATATTAAACTGGAATAAAATTTTAAGGTTAGTCCAAAAATGAGACCAAGCTCATTATGGCTGGACAGATTTATCCAGATCATCATAGATTCATCCATCACTCCCAATATTTCATGAGATAATCTAACAACAAAATTACAAACAACCACAGTTCTGCCTTCGCCTTTAAAGGAGTGAAAAAGGAGAAAAAAATGCATCAATGATAAAGAGCAGGAAAGGAAGTGAACGTGGACCAACCCAATCACTAAAGTGGTACCGGCAGTGGCAATATAAGCCGCAGTACTGAAACTTTCTCGACCAACAATCTTCTTAATTTCCTCATGTTCAAATTGATAATTATTCTTCATCTGCCTCAGAACAACAATAAGCACTCATGTTAGATGCAAGAAGTGATGCCAAGTAACAAGAGAGGATAGAAAAAATTGGATTGGGCAGAATTGACATGTGATTTTAGAGAGCACGCTTGATTCATAAAAGAAATTAAGTACGGATAAAAGAAAGAAAAAGGCAATGATAGTGCCGTATACAAATCAAGCAAAAGATAGGCTGACAACACCTTCTCGAACATCACAAGAACTTGTTTAAACTACATCAAATTTAAAAAACAGGCTCAACAAAGCTACTTTCAATTAAAAAATATATATGCATGACAAGGTTTTATGAGATGGCTAATAGAAGTCTGAAATTCAACCACCACTGCCATGTTTGTCCAGCATTATACTGAAGGGAAATGGAAATACTTCCTTGCACATGACAAGTTATTTGATCTGAAATTGTGAACACCGAAGACGAAACACAAAATCTTTACAGCCAAAAAAGGGGAAATACAGAAATTATTTAAATTATACAAGGGGATCAATATCGAGACAGAAGACAGAACTGCAATGCAGAGGGTGCCATCCATCTAGGGAAAGCATTTCATTAATCCCTCAAAATATATTATCTAATCTAATCTGACACACAAAAATAAAAGATAAAATTCACTGCATTCCTTTTTGCAATCTTCGAATCTTAAATAAAGGCTTTATCCTTCCCATCCATGACAAATGGCAGAGTATCACCTCTACCTAGAGAAAACAATATCACGTAAACTTCAAATGCAAAAAGAAAGATACTCACAGCTCTTTCTATTGATTCGAGCCTTTCATCAACTTTTGTTTCGTGATAGTGGCGTATAGAATAACCTGCAGCATGAATTACAAACCAATGAACAGGTTACAAATACCTTTAAGAATGTATTAATGTAGCAAAGAATACATGCCCTTAAGTCAACACACCAAATAACTACACTTTGACATGAGCAACATAGTTCCTTAAACATGTTAATAACAGCATTATTTTTTATTTATGTGCATGGTGCCTCCCCAACTAATAATTGATAAGATCTTGAAAGCCATCAAACTAGTCTTGCAGGACTATTAACTACAAGGCTCAAGAAAAGCAAATGCCAAAGAGTGCATTTGTTCCACCTGTGAGTATTTGAGTGTTAAAAATCTTGTTTGTACTCACAACGGGCAAATAGGGACTAATGCAATATAGGATCTACATTCATCTCGTAGAACCACTAAAGTATCAGACTTATCATGATCTTCACAAGCGCAAACCACTGTCCTTGTTGCTATCATCGTCAATCAGACCATTTGCTTGAATGATGAAAATTTCAGTTTCCAGTCACTGCAGAAGTCAAGACTGCAGGATCTAAAGGTCCAAGCTCCCCGTGATAAAAGGATGCTTAAGCGCTCCTACCCCAACACACTTCTTACCACCCAGGAGTCAGATGAGCAACCATGCGGTTCATAGATGTCAATCAAGAACCTTTTGCAGTATCATAAGTTGTGGAAGCTAACAGCCCGGAAAGCCCAAGTTCATTATATACATATCAACTGCAGATGCGTTATTAGCAACAGCAAACTACCCAATTGCTTGACAATTGCTTTCTCATAGGCCTTCGAGATTCATTTCGCTCAACTCGCGAGATAAATTAAGACACCCGGATGCGAATGAACAGTCATCTTTCTCCTAATTTCAAAACAAGTGCCAATTATCCAATTTTGCCGCAAATAAGGTGCCAATTCAATCACCAAAATCCACAGCCTTCATAAGCAATCATTTAACGGAACAAGCCCAAGCTAAGAAGAGAAGAAAAAAAAAAAGCGTGAAGCGAAACGGAAGAAAATCACCTGCCCATGCCGTCGCCACGGAAGCTATCGAAGTTCCGACAGTGAACACCACCCGATGCCTCTCGAAAGTATCCTGCACAAAAAACGACCGCCGAAACGAAATCAACAACGACAACAACCGAACCGAAATCCCGAACAAATTACAGTTTTTGGCTATGTCTTCATTCCAACCTTGGTGGAGAAAAAAGTGTCCTGAACCGCGGCCCACGAATTGAGGGCTTTCTTCTTCAATTGAGGCGCCGCCAAGCCGCCGAAGAGGGACGTCCCCCTCCGGAGTCTCTGCATGCTTACTGCTCCGTCGCGCACGGAGGCGAAACCAGGGAAACTGGTGCCGCTCCTCCTCCTTCGCTCCGGACACGCGAAGTTTCGCGGAGGGAATCGCCCGGTCCTTCGATCAGATGGGCCCGTCTGGCTCTTTTCAGCTTCGAAAAGTGAAAACTGACACCGGTGATTTGTCACAAATGGTCCCTATATTTTTACTCAATGTCCGATCTAGTCCCTGAACTTTCGATTGGCTCAATTTGATCCCTAAACTATTGATAAATGTCCGATCTAGTCCCTGAACTTTCGATTGGCTCAATTTAGTCCCTGAACTATTGATAAAATGTCTAATCTAGTCCTTGAACTTTCGGTCGGCTCAATTTGATCCCTAAACTATTGATAAAATGTCCGATTTAATCCCTAAACTTTCGATTGGCTCAATTTGGTCCCTGAACTATTGATAAAATGTCCGATCTAGTCCTTCGTGCCGGTGGAGGGAAGAGAGGAGAAGCAAAAAACAAAAAAAAAGGAAAAGGAAAAACAGTAACAAAGACTAGATCGGACATTTTATCAATAGTTTAGGGACCAAATTGAGCCGATCGAAATTCAGGGACTAGATCAAACATTTTATCAATAGTTCAGGGACCGAATTGAGCCGATCGAAAGTTCAGGGACTAGATTGGACATTTATCAATAGTTCAAGGACCAAATTGAGCAAATTAAAAGTTTAGGGACGAAATTGCACATTGAGTAAAAATATAGGGACCATTTGTGACATTTTCCCAACAAAATAACACAATTGCCCTCTAAATTTTGATTTAATATATAACGTGGGATCCGAACTTTGAATTTATTTAATATGGTACCATAACTTCTGGTTTGTCTTCAATTTAGAACATGGACATTCATTGAACATTTTTATATAAATTGAACATGTACCAAAAGTTAAGAGACCATATTGAATAATTAAAAATTCAGATATCATATCAAACAAATTAAAAGTTTATGGGCTATATCATGAATTTCCGATACATATTTAATTTTATATATGGGATGCATTGAAGATTTGACTAAAGTTTAGGGGTTCCATTAAACTAATTAAAAGTTCAAGAACTATATAGTTTTATGAATTATTTGTGTCGTTATTTTTTAAAATAAAATGAGTCTAAATTTAAATTTGCATTTAGCTTATAAGGATTATATTAAATCTTTCATGCCTTTATATTATGCAACTTACTACTAGCAAAAAGAAGAAGAAGAAGTTAAAAACACAAAAGATCTCAAATTAATACATTCCGTGTTATATTTACACCAAACTAATATTTTCAAGTCACCAAAAATCTGAATTAGTATGCCCACGCCACGATTTCTCCAAATTACTTTTTCTCGCAAGAAGTCCGAAACTACTATACCCAATCTCATTTTCTCAAAAATGACTTTCTTATAATAAGAAATCCTAACTCACCAAAATATTTTGGTGATTTGGGATTTTTTGTGATACAAAAATCAATTTAAGGATAATATGGCACGAGTTTATCGATTTGAGATATTTTGTAATTAAATTATTTTGAGTGGATGTGGTACAAGTATACCTATTTGGGATTTTTCGCGATGCAAAAATTATATAAGGATAAATATGCCATTGGTGCAACGATTGAGTTTTTTTTTTTTAAACGATATGAAAATTATTGTGAAATAAATGTGGCACCAGTGTATTGATTCCAATTTTTTGATGGTGTAAATTCAAAAAAAAAAAAAAATAGCAGCCCAATTGGACAAGCAAAGAATGGTTATTGCTAAAAATACAAGTGTAGCTGACATTTGGGCCTCGATGCAATTCTTAATCTATAGAATTGAATTAGGAAAAATAATTTTAAGTCAAAGTAAAATTGCAAATAACACATTTGACTTTAGCCGAAGTTGTGTATCTATTTTGCATTTGGTTATTGCCACATTCTAATTGCGGGGCAAGAATTCGAGATTAAGGGTGCCCTTCATATAATAAGTCAAAAGTTTCTTTCAATTATGATCATGTCGTTGTCAATGAATGTTTCTTTTCAAATGACTGTAAAAACAATTCACACTTGATTCTAATCGATTATTGCTTGATCGGAGAGTTGTCCGACGATATCTATGGGTACAAAGTTTTGTGGGTGTGTTACAAGCGTGATTAAATTGGGATGACCGATGAATAGCGAGGAATGTAGAGAATTTGAATCTAGACGATAGGAATAATAATTTACAATGTCCAACGAGATAAGTAATCTTATATATGAAATTTCGATATATAATAAATATGCTGAAAGCTATACTAAACACCGAGGCGACGAAAGACAAGGAAGAACTCTATGACCGCCAGCTTCCTTTATCAGTCATGAGCCTTGTCAGTAGGCATTTGTATGCTCAAAACATGGCTCGCTAAGAAATTTCATCTTTCGAGCCCTCAAATGCCTCGGGAAAAAAAAAATCATTTTCTCCTAATTTTTTCTTTTCATATTTGAGCATGATGGCGACCGGTGTTGTCATGCCACTTGATGATCCATCACGAATCAAATGTGTGGCCCATGAGTTGCTTGGTGGCAAATCACTATGGCATTTGCTCCCACAACTTTGTAGTATAAACACTTCATAGATTCAATCTTACTTACTTATTACTACCGTTCGCTCACATTTGAAATCTAAACTCGTAAATGTTACTTTCTCGTGGGTTTTCTATCGTTAATTAACGCAGTGGGCAATTCAGATTAAAAGCAATATCATCCTCATAAAAACATGAAAAAAAAATAGGATTTGATGATTTTAAAAAATGCTCATTGCTTTACAAATTAAATCAGATTAAAAATGAATAAAGGTTGTCAAATAGTATTTTTCATAATGTTCCAATTGATTTATAAATTGATTTCACTTCTCGTATTAAGTCATATTTTTTTTTTGTCATCTCCACCCTATTTTTTTTCGATGAGACCCATGATTTGATAGGCCTGCCACAACCATATCGCAACCGGACCCAATCAAATTTCCAACATCACCATCATAGCCGTGAGCAATACAATGATAAAGGGGGAGGTTTCAATCTGTTTCAATCATTCATTCTCACTAAAACTAAAAACTATAAAACCTCCCAAAGAAAGCAAAAAAAATGTCATGTTTCAATAAAATCAAAATTACATATTAATAGGAAAAAAACATAATCTCCTAGCAAAAGAAAATATTAATTCAAAGCAAGTGCCCAAAATAAAATAAAATCCAGGAAAAGGACAAATTTCTATCAGCCCTATCATTGAGCCTTTTTTGTAAGGGGAATCTACTATACAATTGGAAGTCAAAATTAATATAACACTATAGTCATGCAATGAGCGGACGATTTTGCTTACATATCCACGGAGTGAATTTTGTGCTGTGTGTCAAGAGGCTGATACGAGTGGCATTGAAATAATTTTAGGCGATTTACCAATTGAGGCATTTGCCTCTTCTTTTTGAGGCAGAAGTTACATGATTTATCATCTAAAGGAGATGTAAGATTTATTGATTAGATCTAGTACATTTTTAATTTAGTCCCTGAATGTTCTTTAAATATTTTTACATAAATTAAACATATATCAAAAGTTAATGGACCACATTAAACAAATTAAAAGTTCAAAAATCACGTCGAACAAATTAAAAGTTCATGGGCTATATCTATGAACTTCTGGTATGTGCTTAATTTAGTCCATGGACCACATTGAAAAGTTGACTAAAGTTTATAAATTACTTTGAAAAATTAAAAGATCAGCAACCACATTGTACATTATATCAAATTTTATGGATTATTTGTATCGTTATCATTTTGCAATAAAACAGGTCTAAATTATATCTGTATTTCATGTATTCATAATATGCAACTTACTGTTAGAAAAAAAAAAGGTTAAACACACAAAAGATCCTAAATTGATGCATTTCATGTCACATTTATGTCAAACTGTATTTTTATATCACAAAAGATCTAAACCGGTATGCCCATGCCACATTTACTTCAAACTACTTTTGATTACAAAAAGTCACAAATTGGTACACCCATACCACATTTTCCTAAAAATGACTCCATTAACACAAAAAAATCCCAAATCACCAAAATCTTAAATCGGGAAATCTCTAATTTTGGTTATTCAATATTTTTTGTGATGCAAAAATCAATTCGAGGGTAACATTGCATGAGTTTACTGATTTGAGATATTATAGTAATATAAAAAAAATTAGAGTAGATGTGGCACGGGTATACGATTTAGGATTTTTCGTGATGCAAAAATTATATTAGATTAAATGTGGCATTGGTGCACCGATAGAGTTTTTTTTAGTAAAATGGAAATTAGTTTGAAATAAATGTGGTATCAATATATCTTTTAATTTTTTGATGGTGTAAATACAAAAAGGAAAATATAGCAGCTCCATTGGGCCAACAAAGAATAGTTACAGCTAGAAATACAAGTTTAGTTAACATTTGGGCTCCAATGCAATTCCTAATCTATAAGATTGAATAAGGAAAGATAATTTTGAGTCGAACTGAAATTGAAATAACATATTTAATTTCAGCTGAAGTTGTATATCTATTTTGCATTTGGTTATTGCCACATTCTAACTACGGACCAAGAATTCGAGATTAAGACCGCCTTTCATATAAAATAAGGACAATTTTCATCCAACTAGAATCAGGCCGCTAATGAATATCTCTTTTCAAATGACTGTAAAAACAATTCACACTTGATTGTAATCGATTATTGTTCGATTGGAGAGTCGTTCAACAATATCCTCAGGTGCAAGGCTTTGAATCTAAAAGACAGGGTGAATAATTCACAATGTCCAACAAGGATAAGCAATTTTATATATGAAATTTCGCTATATTATAAATATGCTAAAAGCTATACCAAGCACCGAGGCCACAAAAGACAAGGAAGAGCTCTACCACCGCCAACTCCCTTAATCGGTCATAGCCATGTCAGTAGTGCGCATCTGCCACTTGGGTGCTCAAAACGTGGCACGCCAAGAGAGTTCATCTTTTAAGACTACAAATGCATAAAAAAAAAAAAAAAAAAAGTTCATTTTCTCCTAATTTTTCCTTTTCATGATTGAGCATGATGGCGACCTGTGTGGTAATGCCACTTGATGATCCATTACTAATCAAACGTGTGGCACACGATTGCCAGGTGGCAAATCACTATGGCATTGACCCCCACAACTTGGTATTATAAAAATTTCATAGATTTCCTCTTGCTTTCTCATTTCCACCATTCACTCACATTTGGAATCTAAGGCGCGTTTGGTTGTGTTTACATTTAAAAATTGTTAGGGAATGTAAAATGAAAAAAGTATTTACTTCCTAACAATTTTGAAACAAAATACGCGTTTGGTAAACTTGTTCTAATAAAAATAAACGAAAACACGTTTGGTAAATTTGGATAATTTTTTTATTTCTTTTATTTTTTCTATTTTTTTTTTTTTTTTTTCTTTTTTTTCTTTTCATTTTTTTTTTCTTTTTTGGCTTGGTCGCCGGCCAAGGCCTTGGCCGGCGACCGGCCGGCGAGGGCCGAGCTCGCCCGGCGGCGGGCGGGCGCGGCCTCGCCGGCCACCGCCGAGCGAGGCCGAGGCTCGCCGCCGCCGGGCGAGCTCGGCCTCGCCGGCCCGGGCGAGCTCGAGGCCGGATCTGGGCGAGATCGAGCTCGCCCGGGCCGGCGCGAGGTCGGCCTCGCCTTGATCCGGCGAGGCCGAGCTCGCCCGGCCGGCCGGCGAGCCGCGGCCTCGCCGGCCACCGCCCAGCGAGGCCGAGGCTCGCCGGCCGGGGGCGAGCTCGGCCTCGCCGGATCTGGGCGACCTTGAGCTCGCCCAGCCGGCGCGAGATTGGCCTCGCCATGGCGGGCGAGCTCGAGCTCGCCCAGATCCGGCGAGGCCGACCTCGCCCGGCCGGCCGGCGAGCCTCGGCCTCGCCGAGCCACCGCCAGTCGGCGTCGCTGGCGGTGGCTCGGCGAGGCCGAGGCTCGCCGCCGCCGGGCGAGGTCGGCCTCGCCGGATCCGGGCGAGCTCGAGCTCGCCCGGCCATGGCGAGGCCGACCCTCGCCCGCCTACGGCGAGCCTCGGCCTCGACGGGGACGCGAGCGTCGGCCTCGCCGGGGCCGGCGAGCCTCGCCGTGGCCGGGCGAGGCCGCCGCCCTCGTCGGCCGATCGCCGCCGCCGTGGCCGAGGCGCGGCGACCTCGGCGTGAAAGAAGAACAAGAAAATAAAAGAAAAAAAAAAAAAAAAAAAAAAGTGTTTCGATTTGTGTTAAAAAAAAAAAAGTTTTTTTTGCTTTTTTTCTTTTTTTGTTTAACAAAAGAACAAAAAGCGAAATGCAAACGCACACAAACGCGTTTACTGTTCTTTTTTTCCTGAAACAAAAACAAATTTTTGTTCCTTTTAACAAAAGCAAGTTGCAACCATGCAGGCCCTAAATTGTAAATGTTATTGTCTCGTCGGTATAGTTCATCCTGACTTTAACGCGGTATGAACCACTCTTGAAAACAAAATACTCTCAAAAGCAATATCATCCTCACAAAAACATGAAAATAAATGGAATTTGATTATTTTAAAATATGCTCATTGCTTTACAAATTAAATTATATTAAAAATGAATAAAGGTTGTCGAATGGGGTTTTCATAATGTTCCAACCGCGTTTTGAGTTAGAATAATGGGAAGCTTTATAATTTGATTTCCCTTGTAATTCCACATCATTTTTATATTTGTTATCTATCATTTTCATCCCAATATTTGTTTTTTTGACGAGACCCATGATCTCCAACGTTACCGCCAAGCCGGGCTGTCAGCCATCAAAGGAGGTTTCAATCTGTTTCAATCATTCATTCCTACCAAACCTAAAATCAATAAAATCTCCTAAAGAAGGAAAGAAAATCAAGTTTTGATAAACAAAATCCAATATTAACAGGAAGAAAAAAACACAATCTCCGATGAATAAAATTCAAAGCCGGTGCCAAAAGAAGATTAAAATCCAGGAAAAGAAGAAACTTGAGACTTACCATTGAGCCCTTTTTGTACCTTTTTGTAAGGGCAATTGGCTATACGACTAGAAGTCCGAGTTAATCTAGAACGGCTGTCAATCAAAGATTAAGAGGGGTTGATTTGAAAATTGAAATCCACTAAAGAGAGTTGTCACGGACTCCTCACTTATCCCATCAAGGCAAGCCAGAGTTATTAAAAAAATAAAAAAATAAATTAAAAGTCTCCCAGTAGAGAAGGAACGACCTTCTCCCCCATCAACTGTCAACAGGTCATACATGCATATATAATCCAAATAACAGATGGACGCTGTCATTTCAGAAAGTTGGACTCTCACTTCACAAAGTCGGACTATAGTAAAACTTTAAATAGTCTTCTCTCCCCCGTTGATTCCCGTACCCATTTTCCTCGCCGTGGGCTCGCGAAGAGACAAAGGCCGTTGACACTCTGTATTTCGGTATGCAATACTTTGTAAAACCAGCACAATCGGGTGCCAACTGCCAACGTTGGTGGTGATCACTAAATTGATCCAGTGTTCCATTATCAATTAAATATAATCTCATAACAAAAATTAATCCTAGCACAATTTCATGGATGTCATTATGATATTCGTATTTACAATTATGCAACGAGAAATCTTTGTTCTTATCTGGGAATAATGCAACCGGCTAAAAGAAGACAGATTCTCTGTACAGAGCACAACAAATCAAAAGAGAGGAACACTGCATCATATTCACATGATCCAACTTCAATCTTCAAATTCATACGTACAATTGTTTCGGCTCGTTAGTCAGATCATGTCGGCAGCCACTGTTCGTGAATCTTTTCGAACTAAAATCTAACTCGGCGAAAAAAACCAAAGCAGCCAAGCTTTTCCAGATTTCTTTTTTTCAATCAATGAGAGTGGGAAAGATAAAAGTTTGAAGCCAGGAAGATGGAAGATAACACAAACTCCAGAGGCCATAAATCATCATCACAGGCGCAGAGCAGTGGCCAGATCATCACCGTTGAGATCGTCGCTGCCGCCGGCGCAGTCCATCTGCGGTGGAAGATTGAGATCGAACGGCAGAGCTCGGCGGCTGAGCGGCGCCGCCGTCGCCGTCGCCGTCGCCGTCGCGCAGCAGTCCTCCACCTCATCGACCACGGACGAGGAGGAACCGCAGTCGCTGTGGCAATCGTCGCCCGGAACCGGCTGGACTGGTCTCCGGTTGGCGGCGGCGACGGCCACCGGGACCCGGTTCGCAACCCTAGGCCCGCCGAACGACTCCACGGTGCTGCTCAAGCTGCTGCTCGTGGGCCGGCTGGCGTCGAAGCCGTCGCTGGCCACCTCGCGGTCGGGCCGGTTGTGCGCCTGGTCGAGGCCCGTGGCCTGGGAGCCGACGGACTGGGGGTCCGCGGCGAAGTTCGTCCGCGCCTTGGCCCCGTAGATCCCGCGCGCCGCCGCGTCGTAGGCCCGGGCCGCGTCCTCGGCGGTGGCGAAGGTGCCGAGCCAGATCCGGCACTTCTTCGCCGGGTCCCGGATCTCGGCGGCGAACTTGCCCCACGGGCGCTTCCGCACGCCCCGGTACCTGATGTCCGGCGGCAATCGGGCGTCCGCCGCCGCGAAACCCGCCGCGCCCGCGGTGGCCCCGGGCCGTCGCATGGGTGGGAAGTGGGTGGGGTGGGGAGGGTTTCGGGGGGCGAGATGGAGACGGTAGGTAAGTGTAGTGGGGGAAGGGAGGGAGAGAGAGAGAGAGAGAGAGAGAGATTGGTGGAGTTAGGAATTTGTGCGCGTATATGTCAACCACCTCGTAACAGAGATGGTTAGGTTTTCGACCTCTCCATGAGCGAGCTCGCTCTCTCTCTCGCGACGGCTCGTCGGCGGGGCGGGGGCGGCGGCGGCGGCGGGTGCTTCTTCTTCCTCAGATTCCGATTTCTGAACTGATCTCTCGTCGCTCGCGGCGACGGACTGGCTGAAATCCGTTCTCAGCTCTTTCTTCCCCTCCTTTTGATTCTCCCACCGGACATGGGGATGGGGTGCGAAATGACCGGAGTGCCCTCCTCGCGGTGGTTGGAAACTCGAATCTCTTTCCCCAATCGGGCCAAAATAGGAGTCGGAATGGACTTTTGTGGTATGAAATCGGAACGGGCAACGCGAGAACGATGCCCTTAGCGGATTTTCAATTCGAATCGAGGTTTTGATTTTGTCTAATTCGGTTCTTACGCATTTTTTAGAGTCGAACGAATTGAATTTTTTTTTTTGTGAATTTTGTCTTGTCATTCAAACACAAATCTAGGAATTACGTTTACTGAGTTGTGCATGAAAGCAACTATGTTGACAAATTCCGAACAGAAAAGCATCACCCTAAGCAAAGATGTTCTCGCATTTTGAATCAGAAACGCTCGCTTCACCTTGTTAAAGCAGGCAAGTTATTACCTCCAGGCTCCAACACCAGGGATCTATCTTACAATTAGCAAGCTATCATGATTAAGTCCTGACTTATTTATTAGTTTATCAGATACGTGTATGGATCTAAAATTTACTAAGAGGTCAATATGGATTATATGAATAAAACTGCGTCCTTTGAATAAGAGAGAAGGGCAATTTCATTTCTCCTATACTAATTTTCTTCCACCTCTATTTCTAGTGTTCTAAAAATGATTATTTCTTGCCAGAATTTTTCTGCTGCTTATACCCTCTTTGATGACAATGAGAAGGCCCCTTGATAAAAAGCTAACGGTAATCCGGTTTAAACTGCTGACGAAGACGTTCCCATAGTCTTTGGGGAGTCAATTGGAGCAACACAAATAAAAAGGGGGAAAAAACTCGCAGGCCAGGGTACTGCAATCAAGGTTTATATCCATGTGAAAGATTAGCCGATAAATGAAAGATCAAAGAGCAGATTACACCAAACTGGTGATCTAGTAAGAAGACCCGATGGTCATATCTTCAGAAGCTGGAGAGCTATACAACGCAGAGACATTGACTTCCTTTGACATGAAGCACTCAAAAAATTTTCCTATTCACAAAACTGATCGCTTCAGGTGTTTCCTATACTTAGCTCTTCCGTATGATTAACCTAAAATGCAGCCAAACTAGAGGTCGCCTGCATATAAACTTAGTACCTAACTCTACAAATTATGGACATCAATGGAACTAGCGGCATTCACAGAAAGCAGTGACCAGCACACTAACAGAAGAACATAGAACTTCTGACATTCTCGTGCAACCTGGGGAGCTCAGGTACGGGAGGAGCAGATGCGATGCTTTCTTGTCCAGACGAGGTTTCTGATAAATCCTCGAACTTCATAAACTGGGACATCTGCCTTGCAGCAAGGTGTGCATAATATATCGGAGCAACTGCAGAGGGAAAAGGTATTCATTTAACTATCAAGACAGGCATCAACAGGCCCACAAGAACTGCTACATAGAAGGCTGGGAAATGCAAGAGCATCTATGTAAAGAACATTACCAATGGAGATAGCAGTGGTGCTCCTCTGATACCTGATTTAATACAAGGAACAGCAAAATGTCAACAGAGACAATCGAACTGACTGCCAAATAAGAGAATCAGCAAAATACTTACACATAAGAAAGCGAGTGAATAAGATTTTGCAATTCATCAGCAGAGAAACCAATCTCGTCGAGCAGAACATGATAGTGTGCCGGTCTAGAAGTTCCCTATTGTTCATGAAAACCAAATAATATGATGTTAAACGAAAATAGAGAAAGAATGTTGGGGTTGAGGCCGCTGATGAGTGGACCATGCTCAAAAGGACCTACTGTTATTTGGATTATAGCAGCCTCAGCCTTCCTAAGCTAATGGAGGAACCAAGTTCTCAAAAGATTTTATCATATGCAGACATGTATTTCAAATAAACCAGTTTTTTAACAGGATAATTGAGATGCATAACTTCAGATTATCTCCTAAAAACACAAAGCACTCACTATCATCCCGGCTTGAGCACACATGTAGAAGTCATAGTTTCTTGGATGTACGATCATTGAGTCCACCACTGTCCCTGGAGAGAAGAAGGAGGGGGTTGGGGAGGGGGTGGGGAGGGAGGGAAGGTCAGGGATGAGAAGGCAAATACTATGCTAAAGAGAAATATCAATTACACAGAACATACCAGGTGGAACATTTTCTGAAGAATTGGCTTGAAAAAGCTTTGTGTGGTGATTCTTCTGTGCCACGATAACAGTGAATCGTGGAATATTGGTCTCCCCCAAATTCTGATAGGCCTGTACCACACATAAGGACCATAAAACCCATTGCATATGCTCACAAGCAGTAAGAGACGCAAATAGCAAGCTTTGACATTTCAAGCTGTGTTCATATGAGAAACATCAATCCCATGTCACCAACTTGAAAAATGTTATTTCCCGGGGGCATTATCTAATCAAAATTTAATTACATTAAAGCTTCAACTACATCTGCCTGAATGCAATCTTAATAGGAATTTATAGATGCTCAACATGAAGTCATTAATGATTTTTCATGAGCTAAATACCTAATGGGCCAAAGACTGAGACTAGCTCACCATCCACATACAATATTTCTTCAGTTAATAGAAAGGGAAACAAAAGATGATAACTAGAGCCATACCTTGACAATTTGCTCCAGTTCAATGTTTAGAACTTGATTGAACTGCGACTCGCTCACTCCATCCCTAAGAAAAGAGAACAGATCAAGGCAAAGAAAAGCAGGTAATGACCCCATGTAAAAAAGTCAGTTCTGCATTGCAAGAGGACAGTAACTAATTAACAACACCTGAATGTCAACATGGGTTTGATCAGATGCTCTTCTCGGACAGCTAAGCAATGACGGATTATCATTTAATGTTCAATGCCAGAGTGCCAAATAAATTGAATTAAGATAGTCTAATATGATTGGAAATCGAAGCTAGTACTACATATTTCTACTAAGCAATGGAAAGAAAAATGGAACTTATTCTTATTTTAAATAGCTAATAGTCCATAAAAAATGGAGTATATCACTTGCACCAGAAAGATGATGAATGTAGCAAAATGAAGAATATTGTGAGTAATGGACATTAGATAACAACCTTGAATGCAAGGCTGATCAAACAATAATCATATTGCCAAGTTTTACTAAGGAGAGCCACTCAAGGTATAAGATCCCAAACAGCAGTTCATGGCTTCATATAGAGTGCAGTATAGAGTGACCAAAGTCCTATGCAGGCAAATTGGCAAAGTAACCTTTTGATGAATGACACTTTTGGTGAGGTATCTATTGTTGTAATTAGGTTTAATATACAGCAGTTATCACATTATCAGAAAGAAATAGAGGGCAAAATGAAAAATGAAAAAGAAAAAAAAGAAAAAACAGAGCTATCCTCAATTTCGCAAGGAGATCATAGAACAATCAGACAAACTTAGATATTTAAAAGCAGGCAGCAGCATGACATAATAACATTTCGACTTGTATTAAGTTAATCACATCTGGGAACTTATTAGGTGATGAGCTGAGCTGCCAGGAATTGATCCATATGGTTGAGATAGACGATTAGAAAATACTTATGGCATTCAAAAAAATCAAACGCAACAATACCGGAAAACAATTATCTGAGTTGGCTTGCGTCCTTTGCTTGACTGATAGAAATCTATGAGCAGTTCTCTGCAAAAGGACAAAGGAAAATCTCCCATTGTATAAAATATGCTAAGAAGAATTGTGTCACAGACAATGTCTACTAGTGGCCAAAGTCAATACATGGAGATGAAAATAATAAAACAAAGACCATAGAGAAACGGCTGAAACCCTTTAACACGGAAAACATGTGTTTTGAAATCGGTGCGTATGCATAATAAATCCACTATTTTTACGTAGCAGATGTTCATAGCTAGTGTGCAAACCAATGACAAAACTACCCAAGGATATAGAAACATGGTCGCATGTGCACAATCAAATGAGAAGTTTTATCGTTATGAAATAAAGTATAATTTTCAGAGAAATTCAATGGGACATTAGCACGCACTCAAATGCTCCTATGATAGCTAGCGCTGATTAAGAATAAAACTTGAAAGGCACGAGATCAAGATATACATACCGCACAATACCATCATCAACCCCGTCAGCCAAAGGCTTGAATAAAGCATCAATCATCTCCACCTTTGGTGACTGTGTTCTTACAGATGCTCTATATCTTGAAATCAATGGCCAACATCGAGAGCCAACAACCTACTCAAGATGCAACAAAATTGTCACAGGAACAACACCCACAATGATCATTATAATGTTTAATATTTCTACTCAGACCATTTACCGCAGCAACGGATGGCATATCTGATCGACCAGGAGAACCATGAGAGACATCCATGCCCAGAATCATTGTAGGAGTATCCTTTATTATGGGGACACTCAAAGAGCGCTCTATAGCCAACAAAGAATTTATTCCCCCGCACTGCCAAAAGTAAATGTCAGCACAGGAAAGAGCCAAAAAATTTAATTGCCGCCTCGCACATTTACCTTTGCGTTGACTTTAAGAAGAACATTTGTCAGGTATTGATCATTTATCTTAAATGGGCAAATGCATTGCGTGACAACACCAAAGTCACTGAGACAGATCTTCTTCCAAGGCCCTTTGAAGCGAAATGGACATAAAGTTGGTTATTCACCAAAAGACAGGTAACCCAATCAAAACACAGCACTACTCCTACCATAGATATCAGAGTTCTTCCGCTCTGCCAAAACACACAGAATGAGATCAGGTGGACGTGATAACTTCTCTCTAATCTGTTCAAACATCCTTTCTACTCTTCTAACAGGACTCTCTCTTCGCACTTGAGAACCTTCCTCAATAAGAGCCAATGGACGTTCAATTTGCTGTGACAGAGAGAGAGATAGAGAGAGGTCAAAAAACGAAGAGAATGAACTGTGCATGAATATTTACTTTCGTTTAACGTACCACACCCTTATTCCGACCGCAGTCAATGAACTCACGTGAAAGGCGACTAGTATCACATCGAGCAGAAAAGTTGACAATAACCCAACGTTCGATCTTGGAAGGTTGCAAAAGGGTCTACAGAACAGGTTCAAGGGAAATTGGGGAAAGAAATGAACAAATGATTAAATAAGATGGAAACGGAAAATAACAATATAGCAGATCTTCAAAAGGGAAAAGCAAATCATAATTCATTTTCATCATTCTCAGAAGTCCAAGACAATACCCTCTGATTGTAGTTCCACCGTCCATTACGAGGGATGCAATCATTACCATTCCCCACTTTCAGCTGTCAGTTACAAAATACACGTTAACTAACACAAAGCGAGAACCCTTTTAACGTGCCTTTAGCTCTATAAGCTCTAAGGCATGTAATGCATTAGAATGTACCTTTGGGGATTCAAGAACACGGCCTTTGATTTGGATCAATTGCTTTTCTAAGGAAATACCGCACTCAGCAAGCACAGGATCCTCATCATAACGGTAGTTCCTCAAAGCCTATAATTTCAAGAGAGGAGATTGCATCTTTAAAATCGAAGAAGAACAAAAAGAACAGAGACCAGTGAGGCCAAGAGGTGTGCAGTGTGTACATCAACTAGAGTTCCCATCCTCTCCAGAGGCTTTTGCCTTGACTTTTCAACTAAAGATGCCCTCTGCATTGATGACAGCGCTTTTGTATAGCGTTGAAGTGAAACAAGTGAACAAAGCTGTAAGGTAAAAGTAAACGGGACAATATTTAGAGAGTTAGACCTCAGTGATTAGGTTAATAACCTTAAGTTAAACTATGGGAAAAAAGTTGCCCACCTCCAGAGGTAGGTAATTTGGTCGTTTTGGTTTGCCAACATTAAGGCATGGCAAGTATCCAGAGCATGTAAGCTCTATTCTACGGTGCTTAGTAAAATAATCATATACAGTAATATCCACAGTCTGCTCCTCATCATCTGCGCCTTTCCTATTTCTCAGTTTCATAGGGAAACTTGGGGACAACAGGAAAATGTTAAAGCTCCTCCAGTTTTCCAAGAAAAAAATAATGGCTAAGAAGTTACATAAACATAACATACAATTGCTGATTGCATGGCTTCTCACTAAGACCAACTACTTTGTACTCCATATTGCTGTGTCTAGTCTTAACCCTCAGATTCTTCAGCATCTTCTTGGCCTGCAAGAAGGATGATATTACAAAGGTTTGGAGAACTTTATAATCTAAAACATAAGATGCAACAGTTTCTTTACCTTAGCCCAGTCGATGTAACGAGCCTCCTTCACATCCTGGTTGGCCAAAAGGAAACTGATCACAGGTCCTGGTTTAAGGATCATTGTCGTAGACACATCTTCATTGACAGAAAAGATAAGCATTACTGCACATGTCATGTCAAAATAAATATTAGCAAGTGGCGTGAAAAGTATCCTACCCATATTCAGGGACAAGCCACCCTGAGTTGGACGAAAGCTGGCATGAAAACCTTTAACACCAGTTACACCTCCTCCGACATCAGTAAAATTCTTTGAATCTTCATGGAAGAATGACTGTCTCACCAGAAGACATCCCCTGAATATCCAACAGACCCTTAACAACAAATAATGGTAACCATCATATGATAAAAATGAGTAAAATATTGACAAGAATATTACCTTTTCGCCACTGTCTGTCTCAATGCTATATCAAGAACTCTTAGAGCATCCTGAGCATTATTATCCTTATCCATTCCTTTTAAACCAAGAAAGATCGACTTCAAGGGTACTTTTGCAGCATAGCTTATTTCTACCTGAAACGTCTTAGACTGGAAAGAGCGTTTTGACCGTTTAGTAGAACCATTCGGACTCTCACCACCACCAACGCTCTCACTTTCCCTGACACATGAAGGAAAAGTGCAACGCCACACATAAATTTAGTAGCTTATGATTTCAACTTTAGAAAAGGAACTCACAAGGAATTTTATAATGTACATACCTCTTTGCAAAAGAATCCTCAAGAACCACAGTGAATTGGAGCTTGTTCTGTGGCAGGGGACCCACTGTATACAAAGTTTTTTCTCCATCATAAGCAAATTTCTTACCAGCAAGTTCAGAAGAGTAGGTTTGGTATAGCTTGTCAATAAGCTTTCTCCCAATTCCCTTTCCCTCAACAGCCCTCGTATCTTCTGAAGTGATAGAAACCTGCGAAAGAGACATCTCAATGTCTTCAGTACACGTATTAAGAAAGCCAACCAGATGTACTCACTTAAGTAACTACTTGGAGAAAATACTTGCACATATAACAAGCTAAACATACACTGTACTGGTAAAAAACTGCATCTGGAACATTGACAGAAACTTTAAAGTGGTTGGTGAGCAGATTTATTTGCCTTCCAGCACTCCCTATCCCACGCCTGCTGATTACGGAGTATTTAGGAATATCCATGCATTCAGGCTTCGTGTCGGGAGGATGATTTGAGGTTGGAACAGGATGTGGCAGATTTGAATTTCCCTCCATGTTGCCAGTAACTTTGTCCATCTTCTTTTAGAAGACACCCACAACTCTCTTGTGCAAGTTTTTCCGTCAAATATTGTGTGAAGAGGTAGATTAGTTCACTGCCCAGTCATCAAGCATCCTAAAAAATAAATTGAACAAGCTAAGGTGAAAAGGAAAAAAAAATCGAGATACCCTATATCTTAAATAGCATAACCACGATGATATCAATAAGCGAATTTAGCTCTCTTCTTGAAAGGTTTCTCCATCCTCCACAATACCAATAAGTGGTCCTAGATTGACTTTCCTCTTAGAAAGGTTTCCCTTCTTTTTATTTTTTCAGTAGCTGCTTAGCTAGCACGAGATCAAACTCTACCAAGAACCCAGCAGCAACCAAAGGTTCTCGCAAGATTCCAAAATGGAAAAAAGTCAAACAATGACCCGATGGTGTTCATCTTCTATTGTAAATAAAATTGGTGCAGAGCAGCAAACCACTGCCTAAGCATAAGACAATGAAAAGCCCGTTGCATCGGACCCGTGTTATCGAACGCCGTAAGGCAAGGAGGAGACCAGGAAAACAGCGGAACATAAAACCGGGAAGGGGGAAAAAATAAGAAGAACGAAGCATGTGTAACGAAGCTTAGAAGAAAAAAGAGCCCACAAACCAGCATTCACGTTGATCATCCACAAGCATGACCAAGAAAACCAAGAAAAATCTTAACAGAACGGCTTCCTCGTCGATGAAGACTAGTCGAGAAACCCAAGCGAGGAACCAACGATTTCCGCGCACAAAACACGCGCACGCATCACAAGACCCGAAGAAAATCGCCCCCCGCGTGCTAATCACGCGGGACGAACCCCATCTACAGACGAAAAAAGGCAGCAGCACATTCGCAGAAAACCGCGTCGCGAGCGTCTCCGCGGGGACATTGTTCCCGACGCCAATGTAGCGACGCTCCCCGGAAATTTCGCCGCGACGCGCGACTCCTCGAGGCTCGCGGGAACAAATTCTCGCCGGGAGCGGCCTTACCGGGCCGCGAAAAAACTCAGACGCGCGACGAACATCGCAGTCCGCGACAACCCATGCACGGAGACGGTACACACTCGAGAGGGAGGAGAAGAAAGAGAGGATTAAAGTACGATCGCGACGGGAACGAAAATCGGCACAAGGCGAGAGCGCTTACACTGAGATCGGAGAGAAGGCAGAGGGCTTCGAACGGGAGAAGGAGAGGAGGACGAGGAGGAGGAGGAGGAGGAGGAGGAGGAAGAAGAGCAGAGAGCGTAGAGCAACGACTGAGCTTTTCCTCCGCCTCCTGCTGGTTCTGGCGAGAGTGAAAAGAGTATGGAGGGAAAAAGAGGGGAGAATGTCCGCGTGTGAACTCGGGATTCCCCAGTTAAAAAAGGATAAATTTTTAGAGATTTTGAAACTTCGGGAGTGATCTTTTAGGGTCAATCTATTTTATAATAGATATGTTATAGATTTAAACCATATCTATAGAATTGGTTCCTAATATTTTGAAATAGGATTTCACCTTACAAGGGATTGACCCTAAAGTGAAACTGAATTGATCCATTATTGATTTTGAATTGAGAACCAAAACAGTTCTTTGTGAATTGGTTTTGAATTAATTTTGTAAAGTCGATTTGATTGGATTTCAAATTATAATGGCTTTGTCATCATATTATTCTTTGCTTTTTTGGTAAATCTAGCAATTTTATGAAATCATCGTTCAAATTTTTATTCAAACCTATAGAAGTCCATAGCAATTATAAGAAGTCATCAATCAAAATTTTATTCAAACCTGTAGAAGTCCGAATAAATAGGAAATAAGAAAAAATCCAATCAAGGAAAAAAGGGGTGAAAAGTAATTTTGTATTTTCCTTTTTCGCTTTCTAATGAATAATAGGAAACTCGATCTACAAAGGTTCTTTATTAAAGGAAAGAAAATCTCCCTCTAAAAGAGTCGTATTATGCTAGCAGATTGTATTTATTACAAGAAGCCTTATTTGGAAAGAAGAATCTTTAGCTTTTTTTGTTAGATATAAGATAGATATCCTCTTCTTTTTTTTTCCTAAACTATAGAATAGGTTTGATTAGATGATTGAGCATCTAGCTTTCATTTATTGCCAGAAGAGGAAGAGTGGAGTTCTCTTCCTCCTCGTCCCAGTTTTGACGAGTGAAAAAATGGGAGAAGTAAGTCTGCCACGACTTGTGTACGGCGCTGACTTTTAGTGTCAAAAGTTTTTATCATATCACTTAAATGCCAAAAAGTTTGAAAAACACTCACTTTAGTCTAACTCCGATCTAGTTGACCAGAAATCTGACGTGGCACTTTTTTATTAATTTTTTAAGTTGATGTGGCTTGCCAAAGAGTATAGTCAGCATTTAAACAACAAAACGACGTCGTTTTGTGTCTTTCCCCCAAATTCAAAACCCTAAATCCCCAAATGACGCCGTTTTGTGTCGTCTTCTTCCCTGAAGGCTGATTCTTCTTCGAAGAACAACACTAGCAACGCCGAAGAACAGCACTAGCAACACCAGCAGCACACCAACACAACCAGTAGTTTTCCAGAAAAGAAATCACGCATTCACCTCCGCCCTGCCCCAATAATTTTTCCCAATTTTCAATCACCTTGTCGACCTTTCAAATCCCCAAATCTCAGCCCCACCACCGCCTTTTCCCAAATAATATCATCAGGTGCAAAGGAAGTGTGAGCTCGAAGAATCTCCAGAAGTACGAGCGATCTAGCCAATGGTAGCCGCGAAGATCTGGAACGCCATGAAGGTCGTTGGCGAAGCTAGTTGCGACGACGGCGACGGTTGTGGCCCCGCCATCCCCTCCTCCGCCCTCGCCGTCGACACCTCCCTCACCCTTGGGATTTTTCGTTCGTTTTTTTTTTTCTTTTGTCTTGCTGTGGCAAGCAACTTCGATGAAGGTTAAGGGACGGCGGCCAAGCGACGGTGGCCGAGGGACGGCAGTCGAGCGACGATGGTTGAGCAACAGCGGACAAAAAAACCTTAATTTCAATCCAAAAAAAATAAAAATCCCCAAATGAGTTAAACAGCGTCGTTTTTGTGAGGCCATCCATGTAAGACAGCAAACGACATCATTTTCTTAAGGAGGACCGAAAACGACATCGTTTAAGGCCTTGTCAAATTTTTTTAAAAAAAAAAGCCACGTAATCATTTTTACCGGAATTTTTCGCTAGTGGTACCAAAGTGATCGTTTTTCCTTCAATTTGGCACTTAAGTGATCATACGGAAAATTTTGATACTAAAGTGAGCACCATACACAACTTATGGCACTGATAGTATACTTATCCCGTGAAAAAAGTATGGAGGGAAAAAGAGGGGAAATTGTCTACTTGTGAACTTAGGATTCCCCAATAAAATTTCCTAGAGATTTTGAAATTTTGGTGTGTTCTTTTAGGGTCGATTTATTTTATAATAAGTAGATTCTAGATCTAAACTATATCTATAGAATTTGTTCCTAATATTTTGAAACAAGGTTTCACGAGATTCTCGAGTAAAACTAAACTAGTGAAGGTCAATTGTTGAATTTTGAATTGGGAATTGGAGTAATCCCTTTGTGAATCGATTTTGAACTAGCCAGTAAAGCCGAGATTGGTTTCCGAGGCAAAATGGTTTTGTCACCCTAGTAATCTTTTTTCTTGGTAAATCAAGAAAAAAAGGGGTGAAAATTAATTTTTTGTTTTCATTTTCCAATGAATGAGAGGAAAAACGGTTTACACAAGTTTTTTTTTTTTATTAAAAGAAAGAAAATCTCCCTCGAAGAGGAAAAGAGAAGAGTCGTATCGTGTTAGCCGTCACGTAGATTGTATCCATTGCGAGAAGCCTTAATTGAAAAGAAGAATCTTTGGTTTTTCTTTTGTTAGATATAAGATAGATATTATTTTTTTCCCCTGAATTATAGAATAGGTCTGATTAGATGATTGAGCATCTCTAGTTTTCATTTATTACATGGAGTCTCGCAAGAATGGAAAATTATAGGAAAATGAAGGATAGATCTTAAGGTCAATCCATGTCATTTTAGCCGGCCACTCTAAAAAAAATGAAGTAAACTTACTCATGTTGAAGGGAAGTTGCCAAATATAAAATTGTCAAGTTACGAATAATTAAGGACAATTATGACAAAAGGGGAAAATTACTCGTTCGTGAATTTCTTAAATTTACGAAAAGTGAAGAAATGTAGGGAGGGAAGCTTATCAGATTTGAAATGGTTAATCTCATCAAACCTGTTCAGATGACTTTTGACTATTTCCCAAAACATTATGGGTCTTTTTTTTTTTTGTGAATGGTACCTCAAACACGATCGAGTCATTCGGTACTATGAAGTATGAATGAAGCACATGACAGATTTTCTATAACGTCACTCTTTTATGTCCTCTTTACGTAATTTTTAGCTAGAAATTATCTAACCTGGAATAATTAGTATGCTATCTTAATTACACATGCATAGTACAGATTTAAACCCATCTCTAAATTTCGAATTTTGGACTTTCACGGTATATGGAAATTACCTAAGTGGTCTTATTTTATTGGGTTAATATCCTAAAAAATCATAAGTTGGTACATTTATGATAAATTTACCAAAAACTAATTTTTTGACTACTAAAAACTCTAAACTAGTACCTTCCAAAAAAAGAAAAACTCTAAACTAGTACACTTTTGACAAATTTCCTAAACTGGTGTACTCGTGATAAATTTATCCTATGTTAGTTTCCGTTAAATTTTACTGTCAAATTACTAAGTTGAATGACATGTGACAATTGACTGATATACTAATTTGCGATTTTACTCTTCGTTTGTCACAGTTATACAATTTTTGTGATTTTTTGTGGCATTAATCCAATTTAACGGAAGGTACATTTGTTACAAATGTACCAATTTAGGGTTTTTGGCGATTGAATAATTTGTTTGGAATAAATTAGTCACAAATATATAGTCAATTGGGGTAAATTTGTTACAAGTATATAAGTTTAGGATTTTTCATGATCAAATAATTAATTTGTAATATATTTATAACACGTATACTAATTTGGAGTTTTTCAGGATATTATCCTTATTTTCTTAAAAGAGTACAACTATTTTAGCAAATGTCGCCTTTGTTTGGGTTTCCTGTATGACAATTCTCAAACCCGTCTCAATTTCCTTTTGGGCTTTTGTAAACATACTGACAACTTTAAACGGCAATCCATTCAAGCAATATTAATTCTAGGATGGGTTTTGATTACGCAACTGCCATGCCAAAAATTTACGATCATCGAGAGAAGTTATTCCTAAGCAATTAAAAATAACATTCATGCCATTTACAATTTTTCGTGAAAAATTGCCGACATTAGATTCTTCAACCGTACAAGACTATGAGACAGTTTATTATCTTTGAAATAAAGTTATTACCGATTGTCATCTACAATTATTTACATTGTACAGTTGTTGAGGATAGTTATCAAGCATAGCCTATAGGTATCGTTGGTTGTGATAACTTGAGACAATTCAATACATCATCGATTAATGTTCTAAGTGCTGATATTTCCTCCTCATGAACTATAATCTGAAAAGCTAATTGTAAAAGATATATTATTTGGTATGATAGTTGGTACGATAGTATCGACATTTCTTTCTCATTTCAATTATCTCGCTTTTGTAACACCGACTCTTGCATTTTCATCTGTGAAGTAACTTTAATATATTCGATTATTATTTTATTTAGATTATCGCGACTGTGGTCCAAATAAGTGATTTTGTTTTGGCTCAATAATAGGCCAAATAAAGAATTAGAAGAAACCGTGTTGTTCTGTTATGTCTAGTGCCTGTTTAATGGAGCTCTCCCTCTACGGCTATAACCTGTTCAAAAGGGCACTACTGCTTTGTAAGATGTATAGCGAATTCCTTTCAAAATTTGCACTCTCCCGTGAGACCATGCCTGATAGACAAATTATCATTGGTCGCGTCTATGAAGTTGCATCATTCGAGTAAAAAGACAACCCTATCATTTGTGAATTGAGATGTGACAATTTTAGGACACAAAATACATATCATAGATCGATAAATTATATTTAGAAAGATTTTTAGTTATCATCAATTCAGCACCATCGTTATATTTCTCTCCACCTCAATTTCTAATTTTCTCGAAATGATTATTTCTTTGCCCCAGAATTTTTCTTCCGCTTTTACCCTCTGGGATGACGTGGAAGAAACTTTACCTGTCCAACACTCAAGTTAAGCTGATAATAAGAAGGTTTCTGATAAATCAACGGAGCAACACAAATGACGAGGGGCAAAAACTCAGTAGACCAGGGAGCTGCAATCAAGATTGCATTTTCATTCAGATAATAATCATGGGAAGACTAGCTGATAAATGACGGATCAAAGAGTAGATTACACCAAATTGGTGATCAAGTAGTAAGACAACCGGACAGTCATATCTTCCAAAGCTCGAGCACTTCACAATTTAGAGATATTAACTTCCTTTGGCATGAAGCACTTCAAATTTTCCTATACACAAAACAGATTGCTTCCGGTGTTTTCCTGTACTTAGCTCTTCCATATGGTTAACCTATAAAACGACTAAACTAGATCGCCTGCATACGAAATTAGTACCTAACTCTATGAATTATGAACATCAAACGAACTCGCGGCATTCACAGAGAGCAGTGACTAGCACTCTTAACAGAAGAACATAGAGCTGCGGACATTCTTGTGCAGCCTGGGGAGCTCGGGCACGGGAGGAGCAGATGCGGTGCTTCCTTCTCGAGACGAGGTTTCTGATAAATCCTCGAACTTCATAAACTGTGACATCTGCTTTGCAGCAAGGTGTGCATAATATATCGGCGCAACTGCAGAGGGAAAAGGTATTCATTTAACTATCAAGACAGGCATCAACAGGGCCGCAAGAACTCCTACATAGAAGGCTGGGGAATGCAAGAGCGTCTATGTAAAGAACATTACCAATGGAGACTGCAGTGGTGCTCCTCTGATACCTGATTTAATACAAGGAACAACAAGATGTCAACAGAGACAATCGAAGCGACTGCCAAACTAGAAAATCAGCAAAATACGTACGCGTAGCATAGCGAGTGAACAAGATTTTGCACTCCGTCGGCAGAGAAACCAATCTCATCAATCAGAACGTGATAGTGTGCTGGTCTAGAAGTTCCCTATCGTTCATGAAAACCAAATAATATGATGTTAAACCAAAGAAGAGAAAAAAATGTTGGGTTTGAAGTTGCTGATGAGTAGACCATACTTAAAGGACCTACTGTTATTTGGATTATAGCAGCCTCAGCCCTTGTTAAGCTAATGGCAGAACCAGGTTCTCAAAAGATTTTATCATACGCAGGCATGCTTTTCAATAAAACCAGTTTTTAAACATGCTAATTGAGGTGCATAACTTCTGATTCTATCCTAAAAACACAAAATACTCACAATCATCCCAGCTTGAGCACACATGTAGAAGTCGTAGTTTCTTGGATGTACGATCATTGAATCCACCACTGTCCCTGGAGAGAGAGAGGTCGGGAATGAGAAGAAGAATACTTTGCTAATAGAACCGCCAATTACAAGGAACAAACCAGGCGGAACATTTTCCGGAGAATTGGCTTGAAAAAGCTTTGTGTGGTGATTCTTCTGCGCCACGATAACAGTGAATTTCGGAATACTGGTCTCCCCCAAATTCTGATAGGCCTGTACTACACATAAAGACCATAAAACCCATCTCGTATGGTCACAAGCCATGAGAGACACAAATAGCAAGCTTTGACATTCCAAGCTGTGTTCATTTTAGGAACATCGATCCTATTTTGCCAACTTGAAAGATGTTATTTCCAGGGGTCTGAAATTTGACTACATTTATGGATTCAAATATATCTGACTAGACACAATCTTGATAGGAACTTAGAGATGCTTAACTTGCATGAAGTCGTTAAAGAATGGAAAGGGAAACAAAAGATGCGTAACTAGAGCCAAACCTTGACAATTTGCTCCAGTTCGATGTTTAAAACTTGATTAAACTGCGACTCACTCACTCCATCCCTATGAAAAGAGAACGGATCAAGACAAAGAAAGCAGGTAAACGACCCCATTGGAAAATATCAGTTATGCAATGCAAGGCCAATGCTACAGGAACTAAATAACAATGCCAAAACATCAACTAAGGTCCAATTGGATGCTCTTCTCAGACAGCTCTGCAATTGGGATTTTTCATTTAATGTTCAACGTTAGAAAGCCAAATTCATTGGATTAAGATGGTCTGATATGGTTAAAAATCCAAGCTAGTACTACATATCTCTACTAAGCAATGGAGATAAAAATGGAACTGCATATTCTAATGTCCAATAGCTATTAGTCCATAAATAGAATGATTGTATCCCAGTTGGACTGGAAAGTTGATGAATGTGGCAAATGAAGAATTCAAAGGATTAATGGACATTAAGGAACAACCTTGAATGCAAGGCTGATCAAACAATGATCACAAGGACATTAAAATCAGCAAGTTTTACTAAGTTGTTAGAGCAACTTAAGGTATAAGATCCCAACCAGCAGTTCGTGGCTTGATATACAGAATTCAGCATACAATGAGCATACCCCTATCAGGAAAATCGGCATAATAACCTTTTAATGAATGAAGTTTCTGTAAGATATTTATCGTTGCAATTGGGTTTGATATACAACTGTTGTCACATTATCAGAAGAAAAGATGGGGCAAAATGGAAAAAGAAAAAAAACTGAGTGATCCTCAATTTCTCGAGGAGATCACAGAACAATCAGACAAACTTAGATATTTAAAAGCAACCAGCAGGCAGCAGCATGACATAATAACGTTTTGACTGGATAAGTTCGATTTATCACATTATGAAACTTATCAAGCAATGAGCTGAGCTGCCAGACAGATATCCATATGGTTGATATAGACAGCTAGAAATTATCTTTGGCATTCAGAAATCAAATGCAAAAATACCGGAAAATAATTATCTGAGTTGGCTTGCGTCCATTGCTTGACCGATAGAAGTCTAAGAGCAGTTCTCTGCAAAAGGAAAAGGAAAATCTCCTAAGAATTGTGTCACAGACAATTTCTAATAGTGGCCAAAGTCAATATATAGAGATGAAAATGACAAAACTAAGAGCACAGAAATATGGCCAGAACCCATTAACACAGAAAAATATGCTTTGGAATCAGTGCATATGCATGATAAATCCATTATACTTGTGTTGCAGATTTTGATAGCTTGCATCGGTAGCACGCACACCAATGACAAAACTACCTGAGGAAATAGAAACATAGTTCCATGTGCTCAAAAAATTGAGAAGTTTTATCGTTATTAAATAGAGTACGGTTTTCAGAGAAATATAATGGGACATTAGCACACGCTTGAACACTTCTATGATAGTGAACACTGATTAAGAATAAAACTTGAATGGCATGAGATCAAGATATACGTACTGCATGATACCATCATCTTTCCCATCAGCCAAAGGCTTGAATAAAGCATCAATCATCTCCATCTTCGGTGACTGTGTTCTTACAGATGCTCTATACCTTGAAATCAATGGCCAATGTCGAGAGCCAACAACCTACTCAAGATGCAATAAGATTGTTACAGGAACAACACCAACAATGGTCACTATAATTTTCAATAGTTCTACTTGGACCATTTACCGCAGCAATAGACGGCATATCTGATTGACCAGGAGAACCATGAGAGACACCCATACCCAGAATCATCGTAGGAGTATTCTTTATTATGGGAACACTTGAAGAGTACTCTATTGCCAGCAAAGAATTTATTCCCCCGAGCTGCCAAAAGTCAATGTCAGCGTAGGGAAGAGCCAGAAATCTAATTACCATTTAAATTGTGGCCTCGCACATTTACCTTTGAGTTGACCTTGAGCAGCAGATTTGTAAGGTACTGATCATTTATCTTATATGGGGAAATGCATTGGGTGGCAACACCCAGATCACTAAGACATTTCTTCTTCCAAGGCCCTTTGAAAAGACAAGGACATAAAGTTGATAATTCACCAAAAAATAAGTAAACCCATGCAAAACACAATAATACTCCTACCATAGATATCTGAGTTCTTCCTCTCTGCCAAGACACACAGAATGAGATCAAGTTGATGTAAATCTGGAAACTTTTCTATCTGCTCAACCATCCTGTCTACCCTTCTAACAGGACTCTCCCTTTGCAATTGTGAATCTTCCTTAATAAGTAACTTGGGACGTTCAATTTGCTGAGAGAGAGAGAGAAAGAGAGAGAGAGGTCAAAAAAAGGAAGAGAATCAAGTGTGCATGACCATTTACTCTCGTTTAACGTACCACACCCTTCTTCCGACTGCAGTCAATGAACTCGTGTGAAAGGTGTCTCATATCACAACGAGCAGAGAAGTTGACAATAACCCAGCATTTGACGTGGAAAGGTTGCAAAAGGCTCTACAGATCAAGTTTACAAGAAATTGTGTAAAAAAAATTTAGAACAGATGATTAATTAAGAAGGAGACTGAAAATAAAAGATCAAAAGTGCAATGTAGCATATTTTCACAACGAATGATTCAGGAGTCCAAGACAATATACTCTTTGATTGTAGTTCCATCGTCCATTACGAGGGATGCAATCATCACTATTCCCCACCTTCAGCTGTCAGTGACCAAACACACGTTAACTAACACAAAGCAATATCCCGTTTAACATACCTGTAGCTCTATAAGCTCTAAGGCATGTAATGCATTAGAATGTACCTTTGGGGATTCAAGAACACGGCCTTTGATTTGGGTCAATTGCTTTTCTATGGAAATACCACACTCAGCTAGCACAGGATCCTCATCATAGTGGTAGTTTCTCAAAGCCTATAATTTCAAGGAAACAGATTGCATCTTTATGCTCACAGAGAAGGGGAAAAAGTAACAGAGATCAGTGAAGCCAAGTGGTCTGCAGTACATCAACTAGAGTTCTCATCCTCTCCGGAGGCTTTTGCCTTGATTTTTCAACTAAAGATGCTCTCTGCATTGATGATAGTGCTTTTGTATAGCGTTGAAGCGAAACAAGTGAACAAAGCTGTAAGATAGAAGCAAATGGGACACCATTTAGAGGGTTAAAACTCAATGCTTTGGAATAACCTTGAAGTTGAATTATTACCGAGAAAAACAACAAAAGAGGGAAAAAAGTTGTCCACCTCCAGAGGTAGGTAATTTGGCCGGTTTCCTTTGCCAACATCAAGGCATGGCAAGTCTGCAGAGTTTGTAAGCACTATGCCATGGCGCTCGACAAAATAATCAGATACAGTAACATCCACAGTCTGCTCCTCGCCACCCGGGCCTTTCCCATTTCTCAGTTTCAGAGGGAAACTTGGGGACAACAGGAAAATGTTAAAGCTCCTTCTGTTTTTCAGGAAGGAAAAATGGCTAAGAAGCTACAAAAATATCACATACAATTGCTGATTGCATGGCTTTTCACTAAGACCAACTATTTTGTACTCCATATGGCGGTGACTGGTCTTAATCCTCAGATTCTTCAGCATCTTCTTGGCCTGCGTAACAAAGTGACATTGCATACATCTGGAGCCATTTAGAATCTATAGCATGAAGGCCAAACAGTTTTTTTACCTTAGCCCAGTCGAGATGACGAGGTTCCCGCACATTCTGGTTGGCTAAAAGGAATTCAATCACAGCTCCCGGTTTAAGGATCATTGTCGTAGACACATCTTCAATAAGAGAAAAAATAAGGATAACTGGACATGTCATGTGAAACTAAATACGGTTAGTGGTATATAAAGAATCCTACCCATATTCAGGGACAAGCCACCCTGAGTTGGACAAAAGCTGGCATGAAAACCTTTAACACCAGTTACACCTTCTCCGACATCTGTGAAGTATCTTGAATCATCATGGAAGAATGACTGTCTTACCAGAAGACATCCCCTGCATATCCAACAGCCCCATCAACAGAAGATAATAGTTATCATCACGCAATAGAAACGAGTAACATAGTAACAGGAATATTGCCTTTTCGCTGCTGTCTGTCTCAATGCTATATCAAGCACTCTTAGAGCATCCTGAGCACTATTATCCTTATCATTTCCTTTTAAACCAAGAAGGATCGACTTCAAGGGCACTTTTGCAGCATAACTTATTTCTACCTTAAAAGTCCTTGACTGAAAAGAGCGTTTTGACCGTTTAGTAGAACTCTCGCCGCCACCTAGGTTCTTGCTTTCCCTGACATGTGTGTGAGGGAAATCCCTTATGATGTTTTGAAGATGACAAAATAAATCAAAGGCTACTAACATGTTTGATGGTTGAGTAATAGACCATGTAGATAATAGAACATGTAAAGGATATTGTCAAAGTGTGAAGACGACTAGAAGACTGAACGTAACACATGTCCGAAGTATATTCTGAAGATTTCAAGACTTCTGTGTCAAAGTCTGAAGACTGCTAGACTCAAGACTCAAAGTCTGAAGACTGCCAGACTTTAGTGTCAAAGTCTGTTCTACATCAGAAGTCTGTCAACTCTGACTAATTCCGGCATCGAAGCCGAACCGGAAGACGACTCTATCTTGCTGAAGCCGAACTGGGTACAGACCTTAAAGCTAAATCTGTTCAGAAGTAGATATGTTCAGACTCAAATTGTAAAGTCTACAGACTCAGATTGTAAAGTCTACAGACCCAGATTGTAAAGTCTACAGACTCAGATTGTAAAGTCTAAAGACTCTCAGACTTTACATCCAGATTACGATGAATCGTAACTCAAGCCCAATCATACAACGACTAGTGATCTGGTTTGGATTCCACATCAAGATTGATTTGATTGATTCAATCTAATTGATTGACGATTGGATCTTGAAGACAAGAACTTTCTATACGAAGAAGCTTTACTTATGGAAACCAAGATTTCGTTTGTATGGGCGATCGGAATCAATTTGGGATTTTACCTTTGTCACTCAACGGCTACCAAATCTTCTAGATACGAGCTGTCCAATGGGTATATTGGAAGACGATTCTCCGGGATGCTGTCCAACGGCTAGTTTGGAAGTGAAGGAGTATTTAAGGAGATCATGGACTGATGAGCAAGTAAGAGACAGAGCGTAGAATTTATAATTCCAAAGTCTGAGTGACTTTCGATCATATACTTGTCTTTGAAGAGCTTAAACGTTTGTAATCGTGAGAGAAATACCAAAAGAGTGACTTAGTGAGATAGTGTGATCTACTACTAAGTGTTTGCACTCGAAGTTGTAATCTCTTGTTGATTGCATAGTGGAATCCAGCCAAGAAGGCTGTTAGCGTGGGAGAGTGGACGTAGGCTTGGATTAAGCCGAACCACTATAAATCTTGTGTTCTTATTCTCTTCCTTAACTCCTTTATTTTGTTCATACTAGAACTCTCAATTGGTATCAGAGTCAAGTGCTCGGTTTATAAACGTGTGTTTACTTTTGAGCTAAAGATTCTTTATGGCTAGTATGTTGGCACCAGGACTTATGGAAGGGCAAAGCAACACAAGGCCATCATATTTTGATGGAAAGGAATACGACGTATGGAAGAACAAAATGAAAGCATTCCTAAGATCCAGAGATCTCTTACAATGGGATGTTGTGGAAAGAGGAATCAACCCCATTGCTGCGTTTACATCAAATAAGAATTGCAAAGACAAAGAAAGCAAACCCCCCGCTCCTATGTCTCGGATGGAGATGTCCAAAAGAGAAGCGCTTGATGCAAAAGCCATTTATTCTTTATATTGCGCTTTGTCTCTTGCTGAATATAACAGAATCTCTTCATGTGAAACAGCAAAAGAAGTTTGGGATAAACTTCATGTTACATATGAAGGTTGGGATAAACTTCATGTTACATATGAAGGGACCGATCGTGTAAGAGAGACAAAAGTAAACTTTCTTCTTGGCAAATATGAATCCTTCAAGATGAAGCAAGGAGAATCAATTGGAGATACTTTTAGCCATTTTATAGAAATTGTAAATGGTTTAGCATATCAATGTCAGCAAATTTTTACCCCGATGAAGGTCAACAAACTCTTGCGAGGTCTCTCAAAAGATTGGAATCATGTCAAGACCTCAATCCGGGAGACTCGAGAGGATTATGCCACTCTCCGTTGATGAATTGATTGGCACTCTTCAATCCTATGAAGCGGAACAACTTAATGACGAAGATCCCGAAGGTAAGAAGTCCATTGCTTTAATATCTAATGCTGTTTTTGATGAAACATACTCAGAAAATGACATGGACGATGAAGAACTTGCCTTTATGGTCGAGAAATTTAAAAAGCTGAGTAGAGAAGGAAGGAACTTCGATGGAAGAAGTCAATACAAGCATAATGGCCATAAAAGAATCATGAAAGAAGATGATGATCAAGAAAATATATGCTTGATGGCACATTCAAAATTTGAGTCTGATTCAGGCACAGACTCAGAATCAAAGTCGACTCGAGCACGGACTCGAAATCAAAGTCGACTCGCATACGTACTCGGAATCAAAGTCCGCTCGGATACGGACTCGAATCCGATGAGGAAATCGAGGTAAGCAATTCAAAAATTCCTCTCAAAGTTTCAAAGTATATAAATGAGCTTTGTTCAAATCTCAAATCTTCTTTTAAAATGATTTTCGAACTTAAAAAGGAGAATTCTCGACTTAGGCAATAAGATCTTTCTCAAGTCTGGAGACCTATTAAGAAAAATTGGATAAAAGCAACATATTCTGCTAACTCTCATGGACCCAAGAAAAAATGGGTACCAAAGAAAAGATAAGTTATTTTTGCAGGATATAAAGAAGAAAGAAGAAAGAGGATTTGGTAAGGAATTTTTTTTATTCTCAATTTGATTTGGGCAATAATTCTCATTATGCTTGATATTCGATATATCCTTGGTTGATTGAGATTTTATAATGATCATATTTTGCTTTATGGAAGAAAGAATCGTATGATTTGTTTTTGTGATTTGTGAGTTAAGATTTGATTTAGTACGTATGATTATTTGAGATAATTCAGATTATTTTGTCTAATTTTATACTCTCAGATATAATCATATTTTGCAAAATGAAAATCTGTTTTACGTGATGATGCAAGATATTCTTAGATATTCAAAGATTTTATTCTCTCTGTTTTTATCATACTAAGTGAGAATTTATTTTTCAAAATATCATTGTGCATAATATTCTTTCTTTAAATACTTTGTTACGATGAATTAAGAAAGAATATTTGATTATGGAGATTTTCTATTTTACTCTAACGTCAAGGAATGATCCAAATTGAGGGATACCAAAAAAAAAGGAAAATGAGTTGATTGCAGGAAATTCTTTAAGGGAAAGATGATTGCGAATCTACACAAATTTTGGTGCAATCAGAAAATATCTCCTGCGACAATTGAAGATATATTCTATCTAGGGGAGAAAGCAAATCCAAAAGAAAAGGAAAAGAATCGTGATCATCTAAAAAAGGCAACAAATTGAGGGGAAGCTTTGATCAATTATGGAAAAATCTTTTTGAATTGATTGTGATCTTATTATGGATGGAATGAAAGGTAAATGTGTCAGAATTTGTTCAAAAAAAAAAATCCGGTTAGTGCATTTTTTTTATTACCTTTTGTCATTAACAAATCTCTTATTGATATTATCATTTTATCATGACAAAAATGGTACGTGCAAGTTATGATGCATCCGTGATTTTTATTGAATATTTGCTGATATATATAATCGAAGTGAGCTATATTGCATATCTTTAATATTCGATAAAAGCTAATTTTTGGAAATTGTGATTCATGCAAGATATTTGTTATCATTCTTTACGTGAATCCATTATTATCGCTTTTTGATTATGACAAAAAGGGGGAGAAGATATGAATATGCATATGTGCTGATTGGTTGATATTATCTATGGCATAATATTGAGCTGCGACTATTTTTCTATATATTGTTATGCTCAATCTATTTGCTATTTTCTGATATCCTTTGATTTAATATTTTTAAAAGCGTGTTTACAAATCTACATATTCAGAGATTGTTTTGTCATCATCAAAAAGGGGGAGATTGTTAGGGAAATCCCTTATGATGTTTTGAAGATAACAAAATAAATCAAAGGCTACTAACATGTTTGATGGTTGAGTAATAGACCATGTAGATAATAGAACATGTAAAGGATATTGTCAAAGTGTGAAGACGACCAGAAGACTGAACGTAACACATGTCCGAAGTATATTCTCAAGATTTCAAGACTTCGTGTCAAAGTCCGAAGACGCTGACTCAAGACTCAAAGTCCGAAGACCGCTGACTTTAGTGTCAAAGTCCTGTTCTACATCGAAGTCCGTCAACTCGACTAATTCCGATTGAAGCCGAACTAGAAGACGAGACTCTATCAAGCCGAACCGGTACGACCTTAAAGCTAAATCTGTTCAGAAGCAGATATGTTCAGACTCAGATTGTAAAGTCTACAGACTCAGATTATAAAGTCTACAGACCTAGATTGTAAAGTCTACAGATTCAGATTGTAAAGTCTAAAGACTCTCAGACTTTACATCCAGATTACGATGAATCGTAACTCAAGCCCAATCATACAACGGCTAGTGATCTGGTTTGGATTCCACATCAAGATTGATTTGATTGATTCAATCTAATTGATTGACAATTGGATCTTGAAGACAAGAACTTTCTATACGAAGAAGCTTTACTTATGGAAACCAAGATTTCGTTTGTATGGGCGATCGGAATCAATTTGGGATTTTACCTTTGTCACTCAACGGCTACCAAATCTTCTAGATACGAGCTGTCCAATGGGTATATTGGAAGACGATTCTCCGGGATGCTGTCCAACGGCTAGTTTGGAAGTGGAGGAGTATTTAAGGAGATCATGGACCGATGAGCAAGTAAGAGACGGAGCGTAGAATTTATAATTTCAAAGTCTGAGCGACTTTCGATCATATACTTGTCTTTGAAGAGCTTAAACGTTTGTAATCGTGAGAGAAATACCAAAAGAGTGACTTAGTGAGATAGTGTGATCTACTACTAAGTGTTTGCACTCGAAATTGTAATCTCTTGTTGATTGCATAGTGGAATCCGGCTAAGAAGGTCATTAGCGTGGGAGAGTGGACGTAGGCTTGGATTAAGCCGAACCACTATAAATCTTGTGTTCTTATTCTCTTCCTTAACTCCTTTATTTTGTTCATACTAGAACTCTCAATGTGAAGGAAAGGTGCAACACCACACATTAATTCAGTGGCTTATGATCCAACTTTAGGAAAGGAATTTACAAGGAATTTTATAACTTGCATACCTCTTCGCAAAAGAATCCTCAAGAACCACGGTGAATTCGAGCTTGTTCTGCGGCAGGGGACCCACTGTATACAATGTTTTTTCTCCATCATAAGCAAATTTCTTACCAGCAAGTTCAGAAGAGTAGGTTTGATATAGCTTGTCCATAAGCTTTCTCCCGATTCCCTTTCCCTCGACATCTCTCCTCTATTCTGAAGTAAAAGAAACCTGCCAAAGAGAGATCTCTATGTTTTTAACGTATTCAAAAAGGTAACCATATGTATTTACTTGGGTAACTACTTGGACAAAATGCTTGCACATATGACGAGCTAAACATACACTGTACTGGTAAAAAACTGCATCTGGGACATTGACAGAAACTTTAAAGTGATTGGTGAGCAGATTTATTAGCCTTCCAGCACTGCCCGTCCCACGCCTGCCAATCATGGAATACTTGGGTAAATCTGCGCACTCAGGCTTGATGTTGGGAGGAAGATTTGGGTTTGGAGCGGGATGCGGCAGTTTTCGGTTTTCCTCCATGTTGCCGGTAACTTTGTCCTTTTTTTGTAAGAACACACCCAAAATTCTCTAGTCCAAGCTCTTCTGTCAAAAATTGTGGGAAAAGTGGAATATTTCACTGCTCGGTCATCAAGCATTTTATATAACTAATCAAATGAACAAGCTAACGCGACAAAAAAAAAATCAAGAAACTATCTCTATCTTATCTCGCAGAATCTTTGAAAAGAAACTAGTGATGATATCAATAAGTGAATATAGCTTTCTCTTTGCAAGGTTTTTTCATCTTCCACAATGTCAAAACTGCAGTGGAATGTTTTTAGTAGCTGCTCAGCAAGCACGAAATCGAACTCCACCAAGAACCCAGCAGCAACCAAAGGTTCTCATAAGATTCCCAAACAGATAAAAATCAAACTAAGAGCTGATGATGTTCATCTGCCATTGTATATATAAAACTGGTGCAGAGCAGCAAACCGCTGCTTATGCATAAGATAACGAAAACAGCCAATTGCGTCAGACTCGTGTCATGAGGACGCCGCGATGCGAGGAGGAGACCAGGAAAACAGAGGAACGTAAAACCGGAAAGAGGAGAAGAAGAAGGAGGAGGAGAAGGAGGAGAAGGAGAAGAAGAAGGAGGAGGAGGAGGAGCAGGAGGAGGAGAAGCAGGAGGAGAAGAAGAAGAAGAAGCACAGCAGCATGAGTAAAGCAGCTTGGAAGGAAAAAAGAGTTCGTCAAGAAGAAGGAGGAGGAGGAGAACTTGGAAGGAAAAAAGAGTTCGTCAAGAAGAAGAAGAAGCAACAGCATGAATAAAGCAGCTTGGAAGGAAAAAAGAGTTCGTCGAGGAGGAGGAGGAGGAGAAGAAGGAGAAGAAGCAGAAGAAGAATAAGGAGAAGGAGGAGGAGGAGGAGATGGAAAGAAAAAGAGTTCGAGAAGAAGAAGAAGAAGAAGAATCTTGGAAGGAAAAAAAGAGTTCGTCAACCAATATTCATGCTGATCATCCACGGGCATTGACAAACAAAAGAAGAAGAAGAAGAAGAAGAAGCAGAAGAAGAAGAATAAGGAGGAGGAGGAGGAGGAGGAGGAGGAGGAGGAGATGGAAAGAAAAAAGAGTTCGAGAAGAAGAAGAAGAAGAAGAATCTTGGAAGGAAAAAAGAGTTCGTCAACCAACATTCACGCTGATCATCCACGGGCATTGACAAACAAAAGAAAGAAGAAGAAGAAGAAGAAGAAGAAGAAGAAGAAAGGAGAAGAAGCAGAAGAAGAATAAGGAGGAGGAGGAGGAGTGGGAGGAGATGGAAAGAAAAAAGAGTTTGAGAAGAAGAAGAAGAAGAAGAAGAAGAAGAATCTTGGAAGGAAAAAAGAGTTCGTCAACCAAAGCATTCACGCTAATCCTCCACGGGCATTGACAAACAAAAGAAGAAGAAGAAGAAGAAGAAGAAGAAGAAGAAGCAGAAGAAGAATAAGGAGGAGGAGGAGCAGGAGGAGGAGGAGGAGGAGGAGATGGAAAGAAAAAAGAGTTCGAGAAGAAGAAGAAGAATCTTGGAAGGAAAAAAGAGTTCGTCAACCAGCATTCACGTTGATCATCCACGGGCATTGACAAACAAAACGAAGAAAGATATAAGAAACCAGCTTCATCGTCGTTGGAGCAGCATCATCGGACCATAAAGAACCTCGAAAACAGGGTGAACATCACGCTCCATGACAATCCATGCAGAGAGACAGTGAACTCAAAGGAGGAAAAAGAGCATTAAAAAGAGAAATCGACAGGAAGTGAGAGTTCTTACACAGAGATTGTAGCAGAGAACGGAGAGATTTCAGGGCTTTGAGCGGGAGAAGAAGAGACGAGGAAGAAGACAGAGCAGAGTAGAGACTCAGAGAGTGAAAAAGAGGACGGAGGAGGGACGACCAGATATGCAGTCTAACGTTTCCCCGCAAAACATTTTGAGAGAAGCTCGGGAGAAGACTTGGAACGAGTTCGATCACATCGAGGGTGACCATCTCAATCGTAGATTTCTCTTTGACGTGAATATTTCGTCTTACAGTCTACCAACTACCTGCATTAATTATAGATACATTTCTGGACCACAAAAAATCAAATAACAAATAATTATAAATTATTGTGGTACCCACTTCTTCAAAAATTCATGATTCACAATAAATTATTATTCTCACAGTACTTCATTTTTTGAAAAAATAGGTTTCACAATAATTTATAATTATTTGTGATTTGATTTTTTGTGGATTATAATAGATTATTATTTTCATGATACATTAAAAATTGTTACACAATCCGTTCTCTTCTTTTTATAACACTCTTGAAATAATTTTTTAGAATCTCTCGAAAAAAATTACATTAATTCACAGAAAATTCATTCACTTTAAGCAAGCAAATAATAATGGAGGGGGAGGAATAATGACATCAACTCGTTTTCTACATATCGCTCTCCACCGTCATTCGCATGTGCTTCAAATGCACTCCGAGACCCTTCTCGACATCACTTTCCTCCCTCCCTTCGGTGCCATTTTTTGGTTCTTTTGTCCTGTTATCGTCGGTTCTCCCTGCTCTGAGGTTTCCCATGTCAGCTTCAGCTGCTAGTTTTGGGATGTGCTTTTTTTCAATCCGAACGTGTAATATTTGGCTGGTGGGGGCCCAAAAGAAGAAAAAGAAAGATAAGTTGAAAAGTCAAAAAAGTAAAAAGGAGAGGGGAGTGGGGGGTGCTCGGCTAAAAAGGGCAGCTGAGAGCTCCCTCGACCAAAAAAGAGAGAAAGAAAAAGAAGAAGAAGAAGAAGAAGAAGAAGGGGGAAAAGAGGAAAGGGGTTTTGGCATGTGCATGCCACGGATATCTCGCCAAGCCAACTCAACTTTATAACGCAGCACTCGGATCGCGAGATCGAAGGATCAAATAACACGCATTATTTGATTTTGATGCATCCCCAGGTGAGTAGTACTAAGGTCTCCTTTAATTTTGTGAAACTAAGAGTAATCAACATATACTTATGTAGGAAAGTGATGACATATTTGTTGTATAAAGATGGATATAGTACTTGGTAATTTTGAATTATTGTGGGATGATTTGACAAATCTCTCTTGAAGGGTTATGTATGCTGTTTTGGTACAATTGATTTATGTGATTATATGATGACTATTAAAAGATCTCTCTTGAAGGGTTATGTATGCTGTTTTGGTACAATTGATTTAGGGCAGTTGAGAGCTCCCTCGACCAAAAATGAGAGAAAAAGAAAAAGAAGAAGAAGGGGGAAAAGAGGAAAGGGATTTTGGCATGTGCATGCCACGGATACCTCGCCAAGTCGACTCAACTTTATAACACAACACCTGAATCGCGAGATCGAAGGATCAAATAACACACGTTATTTGATTTTGGGGCATCCCCAGGTGAGTAGTACTAAGGTCTCATTTGGTTTTGTGAAATTAAGAGTAATTAACATATACTTGTGTAGGGAAGTGATGACCTATTTGTTGTATAAAAATGGATATAGTACTCGGCAATTTTGAGTTATTGTGGGATGATTTGACAAATCTCTCTTGAAGAGTTATGTATGCTGTTTTGGTACAATTGATTTATGTGATTATGTAATGACTATTAAAAGATCTCTCTTGAAGGGTTATGTATGCTGTTTTTGTACAATTGATTTATGTGATCATGTGATGACTATTAAAAGATGATATGTGTTGTGCTAAGGAAATCAAATGTGTTATGAAGAGGTAAAAGACTAAGTGCTACACGACAACAAAATTTCATGTGAGTCACCTCTAGAACCTTGTAGTCAAGGGCTAAGTGCTACATGATGACTCGAGTCACATGGGAGCCACCTCTAGAGCTTTGCATTATTGACATGCATAGTAAAAAGCTAAGTGTTACACGATAACGTAATTTCGTGGGAGCCACCTCTAGGGCCTTGAGTTTGGATATTAAGCGTGGAATGAACCATCGATATGAGATAGGATGAGTCCGATTATATAATCAAATTGATGATGCTTGTTTTGTTATTATGGATGAATTAGAAATTTTGCTATTTGATATAGTTAGGTAAAACATTTTGTTCAAGTTAGTTATTATATTTTTGTTTGGCGATAATGAGCCGTGTCTTGAGTTTTAAATATGTAATGTGAAAGTTTGATATGCTTTTATGATATGTACTACTCACTGCGCTGTGGTTGTTCATTCCATTCATCTTTCATATTTTCAGGTCCTAGAATTAGCAACTAGTAAGACGAGAGTGCTGTTAGGAAACTTTTGGGAGTTCTATTTTTGGGTATGGTTTAAGGAAGTGGTGCACTAATTCTTGCTATTGATTGGACTAGTTGAGTTCTAAATGTAAATTTCTTTTTGATGGATTATAGAAACTCTGATGTTGCAAACAATTTGTTAGTTTATCTGATATGTGTGTGTGTGTGTATATATATATATATATGCGGTTGAGATATATAAGTTGATATCGGGTTTTTTTGTTGTGTTTGAGGCTGCGTCCTTCGCATGGAAGGACGGCCGTGTCATCCCCATTCTTTGTAGTTTTAGGGTATGACAGAATGAATCCGTCGGCTCTCTCCTCAAGCGCATCTCCCACATGGGTCCTCCTTTTTCCATCAGAGCCTGCTGTTTATTAGCATCTACATTCTACAGTACAGGATAATAACTCATGTGCTAAAGGAGAAAATATTGCGTACCCTAACAGTAGCACATTAATTTTACTCCGATCCATTCACGCTTCGACACTTGTCGTCCGGGCCCGCCACATCTGCTCTCTCTTCTCTCCATCTTCTACTCCTTCTCTCACTCTATCCCCTCTTTCCTGACTCCACGACTCTCTCCCAAATAGCGCTTGCTCTCTGATGATGGCCGTGCTCTCTTTGACGACGGCAACGTTCCCTCCCAATGACTCGAGAACAGGTGTCGACTCGTGAATGAATCAGAGTAAAATTGATGTGGCACTGTTAGAGTATGTAATATTTTCTCCGAAGGCGAACTACTCTGATCGCCAAGTTGGATGTTTCCACTTATGTACAGTAATGAATGCTATGGCTTAGAGTCAAAGCCAAACGCTTTTTAGGAAAGCCAGCGATGTTTTCAGATGACAGAGACTGGTGTTGCATTCTGTTGGGCTGCAACGAGCTTAGGTAGGTTGCCTTATTCTCTCGTGATTTTAATGGAAGGATGGCGAGTTGGGGCGTGGTGCAGTGCGGTTCCTTTCAATGAAACTGATGATCCCTGAAACGATTTTTGATTTTTTCTTTTGAATGGGGCAAATTTTTATTCATGTTCAAAACTATCCCAAGGATCACAAGTCATTGGAGTGCTTTGTGCAAAACAATTGGGAATTGTTCCATAACAATTTCTGAGAGGTCCTAATATTATAGGCTGCGCTTATACCTACTAATATCGAATCTTATGATATCGAACATCGCCACGAAATGCATCAAGACTTTCAATATAAGTTTGACTTCCTAAGCAAAAATAAATAACCTTTCTCAATCTATTATGACTTAAATTATTGAAACCACTGCTTATTATTACTTATCAGCTGAGTATTGGACCTTTTATTCTGAAAATCATAATTAGATTAATTTTATGATCTAAATCTGCCCAATTTCATCAATAACCAATACTCAAAACATTTTCAAACTGAAAAATTGATATGATGGAACAACAGCTTATGACATTGCAATTGATAGTGAAACGTCCAAAAAAAAAAAAAAAAATCATCAATGAAAGAGGACAGAGTTAAAACTCAACACTTCTAAAACCCTTACCTTGCAAATACTAAGATTTTTGTGGTTGTAAGACTTAATAACCTAGAATTCTAACAGACTGTAGCTTATCAGATGGTCAGTTTCTTACTAGATCAAAGCTTATTACTTTCGCATTTCCTATCCATCAAGTTACTCTCAGGACTTATAATCCATTTGTGCAGTCTATCTATGTCTTTTTAAGCTTAAGCTTTTAGTCATTAGTTCATCTTATCACTTTATTAACCTTCTTATAATACCGAACTATTAAGACCCAAATTTTCACTATAATTTCAGCCTCAAGATGTATAATTTAACCCCACTCTCTATTACTCGTGATTTCCTTGTAGGGCTTGTTTGGCAATGTTCCAATTTTTTTATTTTTTTATTCTTTTGTCCTCCAGAATAAAAAAAAAGGAACATAATTCCGTTTGGTAAAATTAACTAAGTTTTCTATTTATCAAAATAGAAAAGTGGCCGAAAATAGATTTAGAACAAAAACAAGAAATATAAGAAAATAAGGGTTTGTTTGTTAATTTTCTTTTGTTTTCGGGAGTAAATTTGGAACAAAAGTGCGTTTGGTAAAATTTTTGTTCCGAAGAGCAAATTTCTATTTTTTTTGTTCTCGGAAGTAGACTTGGAATGGAATTGAGAAGTAAAAAAAAAATTGATTATTTGTTCCCGGGAACAATTCTAAAATCAAGTATCTATTTTCTCTTTTTACTTGTTCTTCTCCCCTCTTTCTTCTTCTTCAACTGACGCCGTCACCCATCGCCATCCACTGTCCATTGCCCATCGTCGTCGGTCACCAGTGAGCTCGTTGGAGGCTTGCCAAGCCAATGCGAGATTTAGCGAGCTCGCCGGTGGCCAAGCGGGCCTCGTCGGGGCCTCCCTCGGCCACTGGCAAGGCTCACTTGGCTAGGTGAGGCTCAACCTCGCCTAGATTTAGCGAGGTCGAGCCTTGCTGATGGCTGGGTGAGCTCGATCTCCCCAGATCTGGGCTAGGCCGCTCGCCCAGCTATTGGTGAGGCTTGGCTGATGAGGCACAACCTCGTTGAGGGCCGGCGACGCTCTGGTGAAGTTGTCGGCTCTCGTCTGGCCAGTTGCCGATCATCCCAAGGCCATCGACCGGCCACTTTGAAGAAGAAGAAGGGGAGAAAGAAAGGAAAAAAAGAAAAGAAGACAAAAGAAAAAAAAAAAAAAAAAAAAAATATAATTATCTAAAAACTTTTAAAAAAATGATTTGAAGCATAAATTTTTAGAACGGTGCCAAATGCAATTCTATTTTGGGAATTGAAATTTTGGATAGTTACCAAATGACTTAAAATGCTTATAAATTGTTTCCGGGAACAAAATTAAAAAGAATCATTTCTGATCAGAAATTGTTCCTGAAAATAAGAGCGTTACCCAACACGCCCTAACTTATTAATCCATGAACAATTTTTAGAAATAAATTATTATTCTTTCTTTTTTTCTTCCTTATTGCCCATCATCCCTTGCCACTTTGCCCTGTTGTCCGGCCACCACCAACCGACGAGCCACCGCTTCTGGTCGTTAGTTGGTGGCCGGCGATCAAGGTGCCCGGTGATCGATGGTGGTCACAAGGAAGAATAAGAAAAGAAAAAAATCTTTAAAAATTATTTAAAAAATTTAAAAAAATTCTACGTCACAAAAAATTTCTGAATTGTATTAAACACATTCATGTTCTTTTTCTATTTCGAGAATATAAATTTTGTATAATTGTCAAACGCGTTCTTTTATTTAGAAATTCTTATGTGGAATAAAAATTAAAAAAATTAATTTTGAAAATAAATTATTCCCTGAAAAGTGTTACCAAATGGACCAATAGCTATCTACTCTTGTTTTGTAAACCTTTTCTTTTACTAAATGGATTGGCAAAGTAGGGGCGCAAAACGAGGATTCAAGCTTATCAAAAACATCATTGGACTAGAGTTAAAAAAAATAAAATAATGCCATGCCCGATATAATATGAAATTAAGAAACTAAATGAAAGACTAAAAACGTGGCATGCTATATTAGTAACAAGCGGTTGGTAAGGTAAAGTTTAGGGGCAACATGGTTATCCTTCAAAAGATATTTGAAATTTCCATAAATAATAAGTAAGAAGTATCTGTTCTACTTGCCGATAAGCCAAAAAATATTTTTAAACCACCAAAATAATTAGCAAGGCATGTAGAATGGCCGAGTAATCTTAACTTAGTGAAATTCACTTTAAATAATAACCCTATGTGCTTTTCAGGATACATCGATTCCGTTTGATAAATAGTATGTTGATTTGTTTTTCACCGTTAAACTCTGATAACAACTTATGCACTAATTCAATATATTCATGCGTATTGAAGTTAGTAAAATCATTGCAATGTATTCAAATACTGCACATAACCAATAAATTCTATGTTCTTATAAAACTTGTAATGTTGATAGACCTTCGAAGCAGTTTCATCAAATATAGCTCTGTTTTGTCCTTCTTGACCTTTCAACAGATTTAATAACCTTCTGCAAAATCACATACTTAATCAATCATGGTTCGGAACACAAATCCTAGAAATCTTTCTAGATTAGCACATTCATTTATAAGTTGAATGGAGTAGTTTTTTACTTGGACACAGAGCTGTACCTAATATTTTCTTGAATGGAGGGCCCACCAAATGAAACCTTGGCTGAGTTTGTTACGGAAAATAGAAAAAGGAATCTTGCAAAAAAGGGGGTTTGCGAGCTACCACCCACTTGGGTGGCGCTACTGGCGGCGAGCTTCTCCCTTTAACGCAAGAGGAGGAGTTCAATTCTTGGGCGTCGCAGGGTGACTTACCCGGTGGCATGTGTGTGGTGGTTAGCACGTGTTGCCTCCAGGATTTACCTCCCGTTACCCCGGGCCTTTCGGGCTGTCCGTGTTGGTACGGTGTGCGGGTTTCCCGGGTCACCAAAAAAAAAGAAAAAAAAAAGAGAGTGAGCTTGGTCGGGAGTCGGGACACGGGGGAGGATATGATGTTCACCTCCGATTGACAAGGCCAGCCGAACCAAGTAGAGCACTCTACCCCCACCTTTGCGCTATTTCTCCTTGTCGAAATTGATTTGGAGTTGATTCGCCGGAGTTGAAAGGTTCTCTCATCCTACGAAGGGATCATCCAGAAATTGACGGCGGTTTGCCACACCTTCACTCCCCACTCCACGTAGATCGCGTACATTGAAACTCATGGTTATGGACTCAAATCCATTAGTATGGAACATTTTCTTTTTCAAGTGAAATCCCTTAATATATATGAAAGGATGAAAAAGTGTTTTCGTTGTCGTGGAATCTTTCTCTCCTCTCCCTCCTTTCTTCTTTTAGTGCCACACGCTCTTTCGCCGGTCTTACACTCCTCTTGCACTAGCCACCCACATTCCCCTTTTTAGGAGCCTCCACAGCTCCTTCATAACCACTGTCACATGCTCCTCCCGTGCGCCCTAAGGATGATAAGAGTATAAATGATAGCAACCACGAGCAACTCGTGGAGGACGTGGTCCTTCCTCCTTAAGTTGCTAGTCCTTGCTGGAGGGTGGCATCTGTCATATCTATGTGATGAGATCGTGCATCGGATGTGAAAGTTCGAGTTTTAAATTTATTAAGGTATAATTTGCGCCATAAATGAAATGTTTTTTTGATTGCAACAAGCACGAGAAAAAGTGAAACAAGAAATTAATTCCCGAAACCACAGGTTTCACTTATATTGTGCATTTTTTTTAATGATTCGTGTTTGCATTATTCCTGGAGCTATGCAGAAGACCGAATAATGTGTTCGAAGATGGGAAAGTGAGTATTGTGTTGCTCATGAAGAAGTTAAAGGAGAACGGCTGCAAGTTATTGCTAGGCAATTTACCAATTCACGTATTGCCTGCTTTTGCCTTCCCTTTTTTTCTCTAAGGTGTTCTGCTGCTTGCTATTCTAAGTGATGGCTAGGTGCTTATTATGTTATGATTACGGTGTAATTCATTTTTCATGCATTTATTTCCAAGTGAATGTAGCATAAAAAACAAGGAAATGGGCACTCAGAAATTTGATGCCCTAGATAAGTTCAAGTTACTTGTTTTATCACAGGGTAAGATTTATTGGTTAGATCTCGTGATATTTCTAAGGAAAATATTGTGAGCATTGCCGACTTAACAAATTACTAACCCACTTAGCCGTCGCCGGGGCCAGGCTTAGGTGAGGGAGAGGAGAGAGAGAGAGAGAGAGAGAGAGAGAGGTCATCCATGCCTATAAATAGTAAAATTGAACGAAGAGTCTGACAAGTGGGCCCCTTCATGGGTACATTGGGTTCAATGAATGAGCTTCCAATTTGTCCAATTTTGTTGCACTTGCACGGCTCGTGAAGCCAAGCGTATCTTCGGATCACCGTTTTTTTTATCACTCCGCCCAGCGCTCGTCGCGTGGACCATTTTCCCCCTCAATCTCCTCTCCGCCCGGCCCCACTCCCTCTCCCTCTTTCTCTCATCAATCTTCCTGCTCCTTCTGCTCAGAACGGCACGCATCTCCTCCTCTCTCCTCCTCTCCAACCGATTCGCAGGCCATCCCCCCGCCCACCGCCGCCGCCGCCGCCGCCGCTTGGAAACGTAGTCCACGCATGGAGGAAGTGTCCACCGGGGCTCTGGTCCCGGCGGTGAAGCCCGAGCCGGTCTCCTCTTCGGCGACCGTGGCCGCCGCCGCCCTCCCCCATGCCGCCGCGCCGCCGCGGCCGCCGCCGCCGGAGGTCGCCGGGGACGCGGCCGCCGCGGGGGCCTCCGCCGCCGAGCAGCTCGACAGGGACTTCCTGTGCCCGATTTGCATGCAGGTGATCAAGGACGCGTTCCTGACGTCGTGCGGGCACAGCTTCTGCTACATGTGCATCACCACTCACCTCCGCAACAAGAACGATTGCCCCTGCTGCGGCCATTTCCTCAACAGCCACCAGATTTTCCCCAATTTCATGCTCGATAAGGTCCCTGATCTGCTCATTCGCCTTTTCCATACTGTTTTTGACGGCTTACGGTTTTGAGTAGTCATTGCGGTAGCGCGTCGGATTCGTGGATGGGGACGATTCTTTATGTCGGTGATCGGTAATTGTGTCTGCTTTGGAATTGCTTCGCGGAGAGCTGAGTTAGCATTGGTAGTCTTTTGACGTCTCAGAGCCATACGTAACCGCAATATTAAGCGCCTTATCTCTATTCGCGGGAAATTTCTATCCGAACACATTGAGAGCTCGGCAGATAGACTGAAGCGCACAGCCCGACAGAATTATTATTGCGAATCTCAAAATTGAAGCTTGATAGCTGTAAAACAACCTTCTCATGGAAGATTTTGGCATCGGGTGTACCCGACTTGATTTAGAGTACTCTTATCTCCGGACCGCGTCTCCAGTGTAAGGTTATTTGATGGTATCCATCTGGCTCATTTGCAGCTATTGAAGAAGACTTCTGCTCGGCAAGTATCAAAAACTGCATCTCCCATTGAACATTTTCGTGTGGCGCTGCAACAGGTTAGTCCTTGCTGGCTTTTCTTTTCGTGATTTTTTTAAAAGGTGGAAGTTTCATTCAGGCATAGAGAGTCCATGGAAGCCATCTCCAAATTTTGGCAAACGCATAAATGGGTATCTATATGAGCAACTATTATTTTTCACTTTCTAGCTCTGTGGTAACAAGGTCCAGGCTCTTTATGCAAGCGTCTAGTGCATTACTTTATTGACTGTGGCAAATAATAAGTTAGCGAGAAGGCATCTCTAACTTGAAATTCTCATTCTGGACACTTTTTTATGCGACAATGAACGCAATTTAATCACAACTTTGCACTTTCTGCTGATATGTTCTGTTCAATTATAGTGGACTGAAGTTTGTAACTCGTGACTTTAACACATGCCTTAATCAAATTTTAGCTAGATCTCTCTTCCTTATTTATTTTCTTGCTCAACATTTTTCCACCTTAGCTAAGTAAACCATGAGCCACAATATATATGCTATTGACTTATGGATTATATAAGTAGTAAGCCAAAGCTCAATTGAGTGATCCAATTACGAGATTGCTGAACTTGTCTCTTTTGAGGAATTGAACCTGTGATGTTGATCCTTTCCTTGAACTTGTTCGTACTTCTTTATGGATAGCATTTCAATCATAGAAAAACATAGTTGACCTTCAATCTTAATAACCTGGAGATGCTATCCAATGATGCTCCAGTGCATTGGGTATTTACCGGACATGTAGCTAAGTAGCCGTGGAGAACAAAATAATTTGGACTGTGTTGGCTGTTTTTGAGTTGAAATATATTCTGCTAATTTGGCCTTTTGATTATCCATAGGGTTGTCCAGTGTCAATCAAGGAGCTAGATAGCCTTCTCGTGTTTCTTGCAGAGAAGAAGAGAAAAATGGAACAAGAGGAAGCCGAGAGAAATATGCAAATTCTTCTTGACTTCTTGCATTGCTTGAGGAAACAAAAAGTTGAAGAGTTGCATGAGGTTTGTTTTCACCTTTTATCTGTGAATGTCATCTCGTTTCTCCTTGCTAAGTTCTGCTGCTGTAGTCCTGCAGCCTCTTGCTTAACCCCTTCCCTCAAAAATAATCTGAGGGACAGTGGTTAGGTGAAAGTCCTAATTGACAATCATGTCCAGGAATTCTTTTTCTGCTACAGATACAAAATGATCTCCAGTATATCAAGGAGGATATTAATGCTGTGGAGAGACATAGGATAGAGTTATATCGGGCAAGGGACAGGTACTCTGTGAAGCTGAGGATGCTTGGAGATGATCATAGCATGAGAAAGCCATGGCCTTCGTCAATGGAGAAAACGCCTAGTGGCTTTACCTCCAGTAACATCAGTACCCGGGGAAATTTGTCCTCTGGTAGTCTACAGAGCAAGAAAATGGAAACAAAGGCTCAAGTGAGCTCCCACGGACTACAGAGAAAGGATACTCTTAGTGGGTCTGACTCGCAACACATGAATCAATCCAGTCTTTCAGTGACTAGGAAAAAGCGAGTTCATGCACAGGTTGGTGATATTGAAGAATTTACTTTTGCATAAAGCTCATTATGAAAGCTTATCTTCTGGAGATGCTCAACTTACTAACCATGTTTCTCTATAAGCATCCTTTTTGCTGCCATGGAAATTTATGAGAATTTCTTGCATAAACTATCTCTTGAGAAAGATTGTCAAAATTGAGTTTCCATGTAGTATTGATGGTAAGATAATCTCTTTCAAAAACATTTACTTGTCTATCTGTGCCTCATGTTACTCACTTGTAGTTAATGATCCTTAACTTCTTGCCCATCTACATGGAATGGACGTAATTGTTGGGTGAATGTCTGTTTCAGTTTACTGATCTCCAAGAATGTTATCTACAAAAGCGACGCCAGTTGGCAAATCAACTACATTTCCAGGATGAAAAGGACAAAAATGTCATACATAGGGAGGGTTATAATGCAGGTCTTGCTCATTTTCAATCTGTATTAAGCACCTTTACGCGGTACAGGTATAGATTAAGTCTAATATCCTTGTCATAAATCAGCAATTCCTTTTGCCTTGTTTTCTTCTGATGGTGCTTACATGCCTTCTCTTTTTTGTTCCTCTTGACCAGTCGTCTACGGGTAATTGCTGAACTTAGGCATGAAGATTTATTTCACACAGCTAATATAGTTTCAAGGTGATTTTCCTGTCTTTTGAGTTTTATTTAATGTACCAATATCTGAACTTTTGGATGATAAATATATATATTCTTTTTTTACCTCTGCACAGTGTATGTTGCATATAGTAGTCCTCGCAGTACTTGTACTAATTATGGTATGCTGCGTCTACATCATCGCAGTAGTTGTACTAATTATGGTATGCTGCATCTACAGTGATTGTATTGATTATATCTTCTGCAAGGGTAATGAATGCATATGTATATATATGCTATGAGTTGTGTTTAAAACTCTGGTTCAGTTTAGGGGTTTGGTTAACACTTTGAAAATGAAAATTAGCAAGGAGAAGTAGTATCTCATTTGTAGGTGGAGAAAATTAATCAGGTTGTGTTCAAATTCGAGGTAAATTGACCAGCCTGCAATATGTTAGAATATTGTTTTTTTTTTTTTGGTTAACCGAGGAACCGCCGGAGATCACCCTTCGGGGATCACACGACCCTCCAGTGCTTGGTGGCACCGTCGGGCCTTGCCGCAAGCCGCTATTTAGACGTAAACCTCGGGGGAGGGAGGCTAGCCTAGGACCCCAACACCAGGACCCTCCACTTTAGACACTTTAGTAACGAGAGGGTTTGAACCCTCGACCTCTGCAGTGAGGGAGAGAACTCACACCAATTGCGCTGCTTATGGTTGGGTATGTTAGAATATTGTTGTCATTGCAAAAACATTCCTATGAAATTCAGCTGTACCACAAGTGAATAAGAATAATGACAGACTTGAATGGGCAAGACCCTTGAAAAAACTTCTTGTTGTTTTCTATAGCTATTTTAAATTGGAACCTTTTTCTAGAGGCATGACATGTGGCAGTGCTGATTATGTCTGCTGGACTTGCGCTTCTTGCTGAACTGATGCGGTAATGCTTCTTAATTGAAGTTTTTAGTTGAACAAATTAGGTGTCTCTGCTTGTATGCTCTAGATTATTGAAGATCCCTTTTTTTGAGGTCTTCAGTGAAGCTAGGAGATGGATCAAATAATTGACAGAGACAGATCCTCACTGAATGTTCACGCATATATTGAAGCTCTGTGTGCTTACTATTCCATCCTTCTATTAGTTGTCTTCTGAAACTGAGGAAATTGGTTGGTTCTGCTGCAGCATTGAATTTGATCGAGATGACGAGTTATTTGCCACTGCCGGAGTTTCCCGTCGCATAAAGGTTTTTGACTTCTCAACAGTAAGTTTCTAAGCTTGCTGTTTAATCATTTTCAGGTTTTTTGAGATTGTTGGGAGGAGCCAGGTTAGCATGTCTTTGTGAAAGATTGCAATTCTTTTTCGTTCTTCTTTGCAATGAACTCTGGTGGAAATATATTAAACATTTATATTTGCAATGGGAAAGAGAATTTGAAACACTTACATATGTACCTGCCTACCTGCATCTGTATATATATGCTCCAGATTTACGAGATCTTTGATGATCTGCCAAATTTCTATGCTTTATGTGACTCCTCAAAAGGAACCTATGATTGTTTATGTTGTGTTCATTGCAAATTGATGTGAGTATGAATTAATACTTATAGAAGAAAATTGATTAAAGACAAAAAAAAGTACCCAAGTCTGTAATTTTGATTCCATATTGAGTTCTCCTCCTCCCCCTACTCTTTTTGACCCTTAGTAACTAATACTGTTATCTGCTTCCATTAAATGGCTTAATTATGCCAATGCTATTGATTATCAGGTTGTGAATGAGCCAACTGACGTTCACTGTCCTGTGGTTGAGATGACCACGAGGTCCAAGCTTAGTTGCTTGAGCTGGAATAAGTATGCCAAAAACCATATAGCAAGCAGCGACTATGAGGGAATAGTGACTGTCTGGGATGTGGATACCCGGCAGGTAACGACTGTCCTTATAAATTAGACAATAATTGTCACTTTTATTGCTGACGAAATACAAAAACCCAGTTTCTATCTTCGGCCGTCTTATCTATCTGCTTTGGTTCTATTTACTTCTGTTGCAATAGTAATTTAACCTTTTGCAGAGTTTGATGGAATATGAAGAACACGAAAAACGCGCATGGAGTGTTGATTTCTCAAGGACTGAGCCTTCGATGCTTGTATCTGGCAGCGATGATTGTAAGGTACCTCCTTGCACTTTGTAGATCCTTTGTCCTCTTGGTGTGGGTTGATCCAAAGTTTGCAGTTGTCTATGTCTGTGGGTTTTCCAGTTTGACCGTTTGTAATATATTCCTCGCCATGCTTTTTTGGACTAAATTTTGATCCTTTCTTAGCCATTTGACTGCAAGAATCGTTTTGCCATGTCAGAGATTAACTATTAATGAAAAACCATTCTCTTGGTGTGTAAAAGTTGCTAGCCCCTCAACGTATTTAGGTTGTTGTACTGATCGCTTTCATTTTTTTAAAATGACGAACACCCTCAATTTGCCTTCATAGTAGAACACAATCTTTGGGAAACAACAGTGAAACTTTATTTTACTTATACGTAGAAGCAAATTTTATTATTTAAGAACTCTGTAAAGTGTTGATTCTTCTGTAATTATATTTTGCATGTATTTTATTAGACAATTAAAGTTTGTGTCTGTTTAATTTTTGTTTTTTGATTACTAGGTCAAGGTTTGGTGCACACGGCAGGAAGCTAGCGTGCTAAACATCGACATGAAAGCAAATATATGCTGTGTCAAATATAATCCTGGATCTAGCAACCACATAGCGGTAATTTCCTTTTGTCCAAGATCTTATGGCACTTATCATGCCATTTGAATTTTGCTGGTAGATAGTTTAACGGGTTGTACTTATCTACAGACAATTAGTAAGCAGGACAGTTTAAGTGGCTGCTTATGTTTCAAAGTTGCCTCTTCAGTATATTTATGCATCATTTAACTTGCAACTAAGTTCATATTACACTTAGCTAGTTCAATAAACTCCGGCCAACACAAACATAGAATTTTTCTGAGCTGGTATTGCAATTTCTTGATTCTTTCAGGTTGGTTCAGCTGATCACCATATCCATTATTATGACTTGCGCAATATTAGCCAACCACTCCATGTATTTACGGGGCACCGTAAAGCTGTCTCATATGTGAAATTCTTGTCCAACAACGAGCTTGCTTCTGCATCCACTGACAGCACATTACGGCTATGGGATGTAAAGGAGAATTTGCCGGTGAGTAAAATGTGTAGCGACAGGATGAGTCTCTTTAAATTTCATATATGTAGGCTTAGTTAGATGCCCTACAATCCAGTAGTTCAAGCAGCATATAAATTCTCTGAGTTTTCTCATATTGAGGAAGTTAATTCTTAGAATTGGATCAATGGAACCACTTTTACTCATTCATTAGGCCCAAAAATTGGTTGCCATGGAAGTTGTGGTTTCTGGGTATCAAATAGTAGGCCCTGCCTTTAATTGAAAGCACCAGAAAAGCTTGTGTCTTCATGGTTGCCTTTTTCTAGCCCCACTGTGTGCATGTTCCCGTTCTCTCCAAATGTAGGCGAGCTATCCTTTTTATTTTTAATCTTCTCGCAACTATTATTCTGATCGAGGGAACAATCTTGGTCTCTTGGTATTGCAGGTTAGAACGTTTAGAGGCCACACAAACGAGAAGAACTTTGTGGGTCTAACGGTAAATAGTGAATACATCGCGTGTGGCAGCGAAACCAACGAAGTCTATGTCTACCACAAGGTGAGAATTGCTGAAGCAGCAATCCTATCTAGTTACTCTTCGTGTGGCTCAAAGATTGTTTACTTTCTCTCTGGGATATATCAAAGCACTAAAGATTGTCTACTTTCTCTCCAGGAAATATCAAAGCACGTCACTTCGCATAAATTTGGTTCGCCGGATCCTGATGATCCCGATGATGATGCAGGATCTTACTTCATTAGCGCCGTGTGCTGGAAAAGCGATAGCCCAACCATGCTGACTGCTAACAGCCAGGGAACAATCAAAGTATTGGTGCTGGCTGCCTGATTATGTTGCAAAAGACCGGGAAAATATCTAAAAAGCGGGAAATTATACAGAAGGACCGTGAGCTCGATCCATTGTATTTGATCGTTGGCATCAACTCTTGTTGAAAACGAAAAAGAAAAAAAGCAAGCTTGTATTGCGAGGCCCGCAAGGTTGTAGATAAAGCAATTAGTGTACGATGTATCTACTTACGTAAGAAATCGCCATGTACCATGGGCAAGGGCTACAGCATTGATTCATGTTCAACTGAAGGAGCTTTAGCAAATATATTGGCAGGCAAAAAGAGAGAGGAGTTGGGCACTGCAATTTTGCAACAGAGCGCGCCAGCTGCCTACGCCAGAATTCACTCGTTTTCTCGATGTACCTCTTACCTAGTTAGCCGGTTTTCCCCGTTCCATCAATTCGTACTGGCCAGTTGTGAGTTGAAACGACCATGCATTTGACCCTGACGCCGATTCGATTCAAGATCGACAGCAGAGGGCGCGACCGTACACCAGTTAGTACTCTTTCTGGTCTGATAATCTCGAGCACTTAGAAAGCAAGCAGGGCGAGATTCTACTACAATGGCCGATATTCATCGAACGCATGCCTGAATGAAAGAAAACCCGGTTTAGTTTAAAGGCTAAGGCCCTTCAGTTTGTCGTGCTCTTTCGCCTCTTTCTGCTTGAAGAACATGGTGTATTATGTGCTTTATGCCCTCCAAGTTGAGAAGGAGCAGTTTCATCTTATATTAAGCAGAGACGACCGTGTAGAATATACAAGTGACAAGCGGGGGTGGTAATATCTCTACGAGATGATCACATTGTCATTTGCTGATATAGCTCTACGACAAGGATATACAAACATCACCTTGTTCTACATGAATGTATAACATTTCACAACCAAAAAGGAAAGGCGAACCTTATACAAATGGATATCGTTTCCAATATCACGTCAAAAGGAAAAGGCGAATCTTATATAATTGGTTACTGGACGAGGCAAAAATCCATCTTGAAAAAAGAAAATACAATAAGAAAGGTGTGCGTGCACTGATAGTCGAGCACAAGTTGGAGAGTTGCCTCTGCCGAGACCGCCCGAATGGACACTTCGGCTTCCTCGCATGAGATGTCAACCGTTCAGGATCTTGAAAGTCCTATTCCAGGACTTGCAAGGTCAAGAAAATTTGAACGGACTTCGTGAAGCCCATTAAAGAGGGAAGAAGCTGGAGGAAGAATAAGCTCAGGAGAGATACCGCCGTAGTGATTAAATCACTATCCCGTCGTTGTCTATATCTCGAAGGAGAACGCGACGCAGACGAGATGGTAAGATGACCGGCAATGAGTCGAGGAGTAGCCAAGCATGGTTAGGAACCGAGAGAGAGGCGACGGACGATGATGGTAAGAAGAAGAAGTGGGGTTTCAGAAAGTAGGGTTCTTCCCAAGGAGTTGACTCTTGCTGGGCAACTTCCATTTGGGACTACAATGGTTTTGAGGTGTGTCGTGTGCTCGCTCGCATTTTATAGACGCGAGACAATCTTTTTTGTAATCCTCAGTGTTTTATCAACTTGAGAAGTATGGCCAATCAAAAAGATACACATACACACACAAAAGAAAACAAAACCACTCAAAATAAGTGGTGGATTTTTATTTAAAAAGAAAAACTCAATGGTATGTGGACTTAGGTAAATTCCTATTTCACAAGACTGGATACTTTTATAGAGAGGTGTAATGAAATATCATTTGAGTTGGTCAATGAACCATGTCTTCCATGGTTTAGATTGACACTCATCTAGAAGAACCTTTGACAAGAACAGCACAAATTTTTTTCTAAGATTTCGATGATTAGTTGTGACTCATTCTATTGATTTTATGTCATATAACATATATATAGTGACAATTATAAAAAAAAAAAAAAAGTTTTAAATATATTGTATTCATGCTAGTTTAATCTTAAATATTTCAATTAAGCCAATTTAGACCTAATTTTTTTTACAATTTACAGATGCAATCCTTTTAGCTAATTTTGACTGAAAAATAATAACGTGGTAGTCCAATCCAACCAACTAATATAGTGTGAATGGCACTAACATGAAAATATTTAAAAAAATTTTGAAAATAAATTCATATAATTGAAAAGTATAAAATTAAACCAATACAAGTGCAATTGATTAATTTTTTTTTGTGGTAATTTTCCCTAATTACTCTAGAAATTGGATGCATTACTCTTATAATGACTGGCCTCATCGTACATGGCAACATCATAGCGAAAAAGAAGAAAAAGTACCGAGTGCAATTCACAAAACCACGGCCTCATAATGATGCGTACGTCGATAAGAATAAAGCCCCCCCCCACCCCGGTACATTTGCCCCTTTTTTTCCCCATGACATTTCTCTGTCGGCGAATTAAATTAGGGTTTGACAAAGGGAATGGTCTCTCCATCTCTTGCATGTGTAAAGAAAAAGGTCAAGCCACCATTGGCCGCTCACTAAGGAATGGACCCGATGCGTCATTTTCTCCCGCAGAAGTGAATGAATGGCATGAAAAAAACAACCTCTTCTTTTTCTCGGGATTGCAGTCTCATGAATTATTCTCTTGAATTTGTTCTCTTCTTCATTTATTTGTTTACTTGTGTGTGTTTTTTTTTCCGTTTCTTTGTTTTGCCCAGTTGGGTATTTCAGAGCACAACCCTTTTCATCCATGTCAAGATTCGGAAGGCGAGAGAAATATATACACACACTCCTGCGACTCGATGAAGTTGGGCTAAGTGAGAAATATATTTACTTAGTTTTTGAAATGATCTCGATACTGCCCTCGTACATCATTAGCTACTGCATCGATTTGTGGAGTCGACCCTTCTTGGGTAAAAGCTTCATTTTTTTTTACCCATTGATTTCTTCTTTTTCAAGGAACATAAGCATGAAGAAGGCCAATGAAACTGGAGGGGCAGTGCATTTATCATCTTGCAATCCATGCAGAGCCATATTTGACCGTTGAATATTCACTTTGCTCCACCACTCATTTTCTCTGAGTAAAAAGATCAAGGCAAGACAAGAAAACTTCTTACCTTAGTCGTGCGTGAGAGAGAGAGAGAGAGAGAGAGAGAGAGAGTATGAGAGAACGTGTGCCTCAGAAGAATACACAAGACCTTGTCAGTTCTTCAGCTACAAAAATAGATGCCTCCCACAAATTTCCAAACTTTTATTGACTGTACGTTTTGTCTCCCGGCTCTGCACAGCCCCAGAAAAAAAAAAAAAAAAAAAAAAAAATGAGAGGAAAGGGAGAAAAAAGGGACCCCTGCAAAAATCCCAAATTTAAAAGCACTCAAACAAAATATCATGATGCTGATCATGTCTTATGTAATAACTCCGTATTGCAGTCACAGAAATGGGGCCTGCAATGAGAGGTCGATCTCACACGGTCCATTGCCAAACGCTAAGGCCCTTTTGCCAATATTGTCTTTTACGGGTCCCTTAATTCCCTGCCCTTTTCTTTTCACCTCCCCACCTTCCCTTTGGGTAAAATTGCTCTGCCCTCCTCCCCCCCAAAAAAAAAAAAATAAAAAGAAAACTCTTGTTTAGGTTAGGGTTTATGGGCAACGTGGATTTGGCGAGACCCGCACGAGACTCGTATGTATAAGGACTCAAAGGAACAATCGACGGGTGTGATTTATTCGGTTCATGCGGATCCGGGCCTCAGCAAAAGTACTTTTCGTTTTAGAAAGACCCAAGCCAACAAGCCAAGAAAACTTCGTGAGGGGCTTCTTCAAACGGGGATTTAGGTTTTTGCACACTGTGAATTCATTCCTGTCGAAAAGGGGTTTTAAATTCCTCTGTTCTTGCATGCATGCAAATTTTTTACCGGAAGAGGAGGGGGCAGGAAGAGGGAAAGGCTTCCTTTTGCTCCGGCCCCTCCTTTGCTGAACGGGGGATTATTATTAGGCAAATGCGACTCAGACTCAGAGAAGAGAGCGAATTCAATTTGCTTTGCACTCCACTGCACCACCACCCCCCATCTGCTGCTGCTGCTGCTGCTGCTGCTGCTGCCGGTGGTTCTGAATGAATTATCAAGTTCAAGCCCAAATTTCTGAAAATCTCGCCAGCCCCACGATGGCCAGCAGCTCTGAAGTCATCATGATACTCCCACCGTCAGGTCACCTCACCCTTATTGATTAGGGGGTGGTCCAAGGGTACTCGCCCCATTTTCTTTTGTACTCAATATATGTCGATTCCGGAATTTTGGCAAAAATTAGAAGAGTCGGCAGTACTTTGTAATTACTACTTTGGGTATAGATATATAGTTGATAAAATCACACCCGATAAATAAAATTTTTTAGGGTAAACGCTACCAACAACCTCAATTTATACTAATTGCAACATATTTACCTTATATTTATATCAATGTGACACATTTATCCATAAAAAAATTATGACCTCAAAAATCTCAAACTCATATTAATGTGATATATTTATCCTTAACTCGAAGGTGAGGATAGTGGCAATGATGACGGCGAGGGCGGTAGCAGCAGCACCAACGATGAGGCTTCTCTAGTGTAAAAAAAAAAAAAAAATTAAAGTATATATGTCATATTAGTATAAATTTGGGGGTGGCTAAATGTATCGGGTTTTAATTTTGGGTTTTTGGTGGCATAAGGAAAAAGTTTAAGATAAATTTATCACAATTAATACAGATTTGTGATTTTTGGTGTCACAAAGAAGTTAAGATAAATATTCGCAATGAGTATAATTTGTGACTTTTTGTGATTTTTTTCCCTTTTTATTTTAAAATAAGGATGCAGGTATGTAGAGATAAGATAGAATTTTATGAGATGAATTAATACAAAAAAAAATCATTAAATAAAACTATATTAATCATAGAGGCATTTTTGTATTTGAAAAATAGTTTTTGAAAAAAAAAAAAAGATCCTCATTTACCCGATGCGCAGAAGAAGCAATCCTGCATGCATCCGTGCAGATACGCTGAGCTGGAAAACATATATATTCTCAGAAAGCACCGGTCTAACATATAGTTAGTAGTGTAAAGGAAGATTGAATTTTGGGATTATCATGAGTTAGAGTGCTTTTAACTTTTAAGCATTCGTCAGCATAAGAAACGCAAGGCTGGAACTTGGATGTGAAACCATAGTTTTGCTTCTTCAAAAATCAACTAGTCTTTTGAAGTTGATGTGCTAGGTTATGTATATTTTTGTTAGTACTGTTAAAATGGGTTATAAATCCATATTTTTAATTCCTATTTATGAAAGTAGATCGTAAATAGGCCATTTCAAATTTAAAATATGAGCCATAATAGGTTTTACTAAAAAAATAAAAACAAAAAAGCCCGACTGAATCTGGGCCTTGGTGGGTTTAAAAGAAACCAATTTCCAACCCACAATAGTAATTAGTTGAAGAAAGGGGAAAAAAAAAAAATCTCTTATGGTGCTTTTTTTTTTTTTTTTGGTAACCGTTGACTTCATCACAAACCCCCCTGTGCCCGGACAGCACATAAGGGCCGGGCCCCTATACCTCGGCGAAGACTAACACAGGACCCCACCATCGTGGCCTCCCACTTAAGATGCTAGCACTTGGAAATTCGAACTTGCGACCTCGACGATGAAGAGCAAGTCTTGAACCATCACAGCTTGTCTATTGGTGGATTCTTATGGTGCTTGTTGATCTCTCTCTCATCCAGATTGACGAAGATTGGAATGACTCGGCCAAAAACAATAGCTTCACCATCAACCATGCAACCAAAAACGCACAACGATTTTTCAATGCCAATCCTCCAAAGTCAAAACTGATCGGAGTCTCCCCACAATCGAGAATTCATCAAATAAAAACCGATGAACGAAGATATGGAGCGATCAACTAAAAGAATCCCAGCGAAGCCGCCAATGCAGCTCAGGTCGCTGTCGAAACTTGCAACCGTGTGATTTTTACCACCGTAGTTGCAGAGAAACTATGAAGTGCTTGACACCCGGCTTGAATTTGCAGGGTCTCTCACCATCTTGCTCTCCATAATGAGAAAAAAAACAACAGTCTCGATGTTCCAGGCGGGTCGAGGGTTTGTTTGGAGAAGGAGCATTCCTACAGATGAAGAGGGTGGTGGTCGAGGTGCTTCGGTGGTTCAGGGTGGTGCCAACGGCGGAGAAAGGGTGGAGGTGATGCTCATTTCGTACCTCGTAGAGGAAGGGGCGGATTGCATCTCCACTTTTTTTTTTTTATTACTTTTTATTATCTTAAATTTGCTAAGTGCTTGATCGGTATATTTAAAAAAATATATGAGTTACGTGAGTAGGTTTGGATTGAACCTGGGTTGAGTTAGGTACAAGCCATTTAAATTGTCTAGAATATAAATGGGCCTTCGTGAGTTAAATAAGCGAATTTGGATTAAACCCATCAATGACCCACTCAAAGCCAACCCAACTCACCGATTTGTCGCCTCTAGTTCTTGTTTTCTTTCTTCCATCTTCTAAAACTAATCAACAGAAAAGGGGAAAAAGGGCCTTATTTGGGCTAGCCCGGTCCGGTTTGCCAATTGAGAGCCCAAGCTTAGCTCAACTAGCTCGTGGAGCCCGGCCAGAGAATGAACCGTGGATCTGCGCTGGATCGTTACCACTTAGGCATCCCTCTCGTTGGTATAATTTAGTCTTCAAAAAGTTGGTTCGATTAGGTGGACAAAGTCAGGAAATTCATATGGTTCTTACTATAGTCTCATTTGACTCGCCGAGTCCCGATCTTCCCTTTAAGCACTGTAATTAGTCCAAGCACAGAGGAGAATTTTATGGTTCGAGTTGAAAAAAACAAAAAAGGGAAGAAGACTACGAAATAACATGTGAAGTATGCATGCATGTGCTGTTAGAATGAGGAACCCTTTGGCTTTGACCAGTTAGGAGGACTTAAGAAGGAGCACTAACGTGTGCTCTTTTGATAACCGGTCACGAATTCGGTAAGGAGTAGTTGAATACTTGGAAAGGTATAGAACCCTATTATTTCCAGCTTAGGAAAGAATTAGAGAGGACGCGAACACAGTGCAAATGGAGATATGGCCCTAGTAATGTTTTAACATAATTTATAAGTTATTCCATCTACTCCATTTGATCAATAGTGGGTTTATTACCTCATTTGCTTCAATGGCATTTGGATTGAGAATTCGCGATTTGTCAATTTGTTCAGTGTTCTCCGTGTCTCGATCTTCCCTTTAAGCACTGTAATTAGTCTGAGCATAGAGGAGAATTTCACGGTTCAAGTTGGAAAAATACAAAGAGGGAAGAAGACTATGAAATAACAAGTGAAACATGCATGCATTTGCTGTTAGAATGAGGAACCCTTTGACTTTGACCGGTTAGGAGGACTTAAGAAGGAGCACTAACTTGTGCAATTTTTTTTTTTTATAGCCGGTCACAAATTCGGTGAGGACTAGTTGAATACTCGGAAAGGTATTGACTGTATTATTTCCAGCTTAGGAAAGTATTAGAGAAAACACTGACACAGTACGAATAGAGATATGGCCCTAGTATCGTTTTAACATAATTAGTAAGTAATTCCATCTACTCCTTTTGATCAATAACGAATTGATTACCTCTTTTGTTTCAATGGCATCTCGATTGAGAATTCGCGATTTGAAAACTTGTTCTATATCCTTAGAGTAATCACAAGATCTTATAAATATCCAGGTTAAATATATGTTTTGGAACAAATTTTGTCTGAAAATCACATCCACCCTCCTTTTGGCAAATCGACATTAATTCTCCCGCAGTCCAACATTATCCAAAAACTCTCAAATCGAATCAGATCTAGATCTCGAAAGGAAATTTTATCCAACATCATTTTTGGCTTTCCCCATTTTTATTATATTTCTTGGGGGGTGTTTCCCATGCGATTACCTATTCCATGGTTGGAATTATTCAAATTACAGACGGCCGGCCCTTGTCTTATCTGGCATCATTTTATGTCTGAAGCACTGATTGGCTGCTCCACCGAACCCAATCCAAACGAGACGTCAGATTTCCAATTACGAACGACACCAAGAACGAGGGAAGTTTTGGCGGAGGAACGACCGTCGTTTTGTTTTGGAGAGGCATCCTCGATAACTTAATATGCATCGCCGCACGACAGAAAACATAGAAAGATGCATAATAATAATAATAATAATAATAATAATAATAATAATAATAATTCTTAATAATTGCACCCAGCTGTGTGTCAGATATAATGTGGGTGATAGGATGGTCAGAGAAGGCGATGTTCCCTTTCCCGGCGACAAGGCTGCGAGCGCTGCATGTGATAATTCTTTATTCCTACATAAAAATCATGTTACCCCAACAGAATAAGACAATGTATATATTATTTATAATATGCTATATGGAAAGGTCGAGGGACGTGAAGCGAATGGGCCCCACCGTGTGAAGTTTGACCCTTTGACTTTCTGTGTTTGAATTGAGGCTGTCGTCACGTTGAAAACGCTCTCTTTTTATGTAAATTAGGGTACGAATGGTAATAACATTTCGTTTTTTTTGTTAGGGAATGAAAAAAAAAAAGTATTTATGTTCCTAACAATTTTTGAACAAAAGAACGCGTTTGGTAACGTTTGTTCCTAAAAAAAATGAATAGAAACACGTTTGGTAAATTTTATTTTATTTTGTTTTTTTTTAATTTTTTAAACATTTTTATTTTATTTTTCATTTTTTCCTTTCTTTTTATTTTTTTTTTTTCGGGCCGATCACCGGCCTCTCCGCGACCGGCCGACGGGGCGCGGCCTCGCCTAGCCACGGCGAGGCTCGCCGCCCTCGGCGAGGCTCGGCCTCGCCTTGGCCGGGCGAGCTCGGCCTTGCCCGGATCCGGCGAGGCCGAGCGTCACCGGTCCTCGGCGAGGCTCGGCCTCGCCGGATCGGGCGAGCCCGAGCTCGCCCGGCCAAGGCGAGGCTCGGCCTCGCCTAGCAAAGGCGAGGCTCGGCCTCGCCCGCGCCGGCGATGCTCGGCCTCGCCGGGGGCCGGCGAAGCTCTGGCGAGGCTCCGGCGGAGTGAGGAGTCACCGGAGAGAAGGAGGACGAATGAAGGAGACGAACGAAGGAGGACGAATGAAGGAGAAACAACAATTTTTGTTTTTTTGTTCTTTTCATTTTTGTTCCTTTCGGGCGTCCAAGAAGTATTTCTTAAGGCCGAAACAACAATTTGTTGTTTCTTTTTTTTTTTTTGTTCTTATTTTTGTTCCGGGAAAAAAAAAAAAAAAAAAAGAAACGCAACCAAACGCGTTTCTGTTTTTTTTTTTTTTGTTCCCGAACAAAATCCGTACATGTAAGTGTTCCCGAAATATTTCTTTGGAACGTTTCCATGCACGCCCTTAATGTCCGGATGATTAGCACTGGGTACCAAAACCGGTTTTCAGATCCAAAGGAATACGGGAGAAATTATTTTAAATGATCTTTCACTCCTATTATTTCCAATTGAGCATATTGTTACAATCCATAAATCAAAGTACATATTGGGACAAAGTTCAAATATGTACTTATACTGATGGCTAGAATCTCCTCAGTTGGTCTAATCATAAATTAAAAATAATAATAAAAACAAAAGCCAATTTATTCTTCTGCCTCCACACTTAAAGAAGTCCCAAATTCTCCAAATCAAGCGGTTGCGATTGGGCCCAAACTGGGGCTCGACTCCAGGGCTTTCATGGCTTGGAACCTTGGCTCTTTGGCTTGGAACTTGAGAGCAGCATACAGTTTCATGTAGTCCTCGAACACGAACTTTGGGTAAGCTGCTTTGCTGGCCTCCTCTACCTCGCTCTCCACGAGTGCTGGCGCTGGATAGATCAAGGCGTCACTGCCTGGGTTGTAGAATGAAGCTATGGACATCCTGTTCCCATCGGTCTGGGCCACCACCCTGTGCAGTACGCTCTTGTACTTTCCATTTGTTATAACCTGCATTTGATTTGAAACTTTCTTGTATTAAAAGGGTGATGGTTTCGTTGTTACTGCCTAAGCAGTAGTGCGACTGATGCGTCGAGAAGCCCTTTTTTATTTTTGTTTTTGTTTTTTGGGGTCGCAAGTGTGAGTATGTATGTTACCTCAATTTGGTCACCGAGGTTGACGACGATGGAATGGCGCATTGGGGGGACGTCAACCCACTGGCCATCCTTGAGGAGCTGCAGGCCGCTAACCTTGTCGTCTTGGAAGAGCAGGATGATGCCACCGGCGTCGGTGTGGGCCCGGAGCCCCTTGATCAGGTCGGGCTTCGGGCACGGCGGGTAGTTGCTAACCTTGGTGCCGAAGTTCGGTCCTTGGGACCCGTACAAGGCCTTCTTCAAGTAACCTTTCTCCAGGCCTAGGTTCTCACACAGTAGGTCCATGAGCTCCTCCGCCAGCTTCTCCAATTTCAGTGCAAACTCCTTCATGACTTTCCTGCACATCAAACGATAGAAGGTCATCAACGATGCATGCGAAGCGGAATGTAGCTTTTCATCTAAGTTGATAAATTCTCATCATCAGTTACCTGTAGTCATCATCGAGATCTGGGATTTGGGAGATGTTAGAGGCAGGAAGGTGCTTCAAGTGGAAGGTGCTTTCCCAGTCCAAGTCGTGGACCTCTGTCTGGACACACTCGAGCCCCTTGCTCGCCACCAGCTCTCCAAACCTCTGCTCCATGCACTTCTTGTAGTGCCCCTTTGTCATGCTCTCGATCGTGTCCATAAGCTCGGGTGGAATCCCATGATTCACCAGCTTCATTTGGTCATTTCCCAAGGCATGACAAACCAAAATGTTAGACCCACTTTTTTAAACATAAAATATAGGTTACAGAGAGAGAGAGAGGTACCTCAAAGAAGCCCCAGTTCTCACAAGCATCTTTGATCTTGTCCATGGTGATTGCTCTCTTCTCACCATTCAAGTTCTCCATGTTGATCACTGGGAAGCTCTCCATTTTCTCTCTCTAGAAGCTGTAGTGAAACCTTGCTTGTCTTTTGGTTACTCTCTCTCTCTCTCTCTCTCTCTCTCTCTCACAGAATGAAGACAATGCACTTGCTCTTTTGCCTTGCCTTGTCTTGTGCATTGGGTTGTCTGGTGGGTTCGCTATTTATAGAGGTTTTTTCCTACTGCACAGGAGAGGACTTCTTTGATCCCTTTCCATGTTCACATGCTGGTACAGAGCATTGAATGGGCCATCGAATGGAACGAGGATTGAATAAGATAAAAAATTACTAAAATTATGACATCCAGTGGGTCCCAATGGTAGTGGCTCTGGTCAGCCTGCCTTGTCCAACCTTCTCTCTTGCTCTCTGGATTTTGGACCCCCCTTTGGATGGTGGTGGCTAAGATTCCTCTTCCTTTGTCGCGTTTATTTTTTTTCTTCCGCTCCCTTTTGACCAAAGTTTAAAGTCGCCAGTGACCCTCCATGAACGTGCACTAAACTAGACCCCGCAATTTCTTTCGCTACGGCTCCGGTGGGTTCCCTTAACCAAGCCATTGCCTCATGGATGACGTGTTGCTAAGATAGGTTAAACAAGATGTTCACAAGGTGTACGGCAATTAGAGTACACAAGTTGCGGGTCTTGTGACAAAAAAAAAAAAAACATGTTTGATTTATGATCTTGTACACTATGGTTTAAGTTGTATTCGCATCTTGAAAATGTGACTAGTTCAACAAGCCAGGAGACTTAGGTAATTTCATCTAGATACACACCATAGTTAATATTTGGACAAATTATCCAATCAATTATAAACTTATTGTACGGATATCAATTCTACTATAAACTTATGAATTTTGTCAATTTTGTCTCAAACCTTTGCGCGAAATTCTAATATGGCTATTTTTTTTTATTAATTTTCATCATAAATTGTAGACGTAACAATCTAGTCATCATCAGTCGTCTTATGCGACATACTGCCATGTTTTCGATTTCTAGCGAAAGTTGATAGGAAGAACTACGTTAGAATTTCATACAAAAGGTTTATAATTAAATTGACGAAATTGGAAAGTTGAAGGATTGAATTGATATTCATATAATAGATTTATGATTGATTAGAAAAATTTCGCATTGACGTTTTGCATATCTTAATCGTGGGTTATCAAGAAAGATCCACGTGAATCCCAAAATAATCAACATGCTAAGCACCATGGCCTGTGTGCTCTAAGCAAAGTTTTTCATGACATCAGTTAAATAAATGGGATTCGATCCTTGTTTAGAAGCAAGTGACTTGTGCACATTTTCCTATTTGACATCGCAATCTTGTATGACAAACGTTTTGCTGTTGAGTGGTTCTGTAACTAGATGGTTTTCGTATGATCTCGCTCATCCGCATCGTCTTGCCATTTTTTTTTTTATAAATTAAATCCAATCCTTATGATAAGATTAAGAGATCATATTATATAAATGGGTCAATTGAACACTAGTTAGGTGGCTATGAAGAAGCGGAGATATTGTTGGATGCTTTTGAGACGAGATATTGTTGGATGCTTTTGAGACAAGATCACCCAATTCAATTGTTAGGTGTCACCACATTGATTTTAATAGAAGAACATGAAGAGATATTCATGACATTTAAAAATAAACTGGTTTCACTGGCTGTTGAGGGTAGTTTTCTAGATTTTAACTTTGAATTTCAAAAGTGATTTTCTTGCCAAAGTTTACGAAAAGTTACGATTAATTGTGAATATTTTTAAAATGATAGATCTATATTTTTTGTAATCAATCTAATGCACATTCTACATATCTCTGGCTCTTTAGTGTCAATTGAAGTCAAGAAACTGATGTATTTGATCTTGTCAACTCGACAATGTTTGGTAGCAATTTTTCAGATGCACCTACCCTATCATTAAAAGTGTAATATACATGTTGGAAATGTCAATAACAACTATCACAAGATGTAGAAATAGTCTAAGGGTTGCAGACACTATCCTCAATCATACGTTTTGTTCTTCACAGAGTGCAAAAGGTGCGGTGTAAACATCCTTTAACATTCAATAGACATTTTAGATAGAGTGCACGTGGGATTCACTTCTAACCACTGCAGCCCACTTCTTCCAAAACATAGCAGAGTACATGCCATGATAAAACAATACTTGATGCGGAATTATAGTTAATTATCGATGATATAAGAGGGATATCTCGATTGTAAAGGAACAAATAATGATGTGTTTGTTTGAAAGTCATGCTTGTTTAGGTAAAACCCTAGAAAAAAAAAAGCGAACTCCTTTTGGCCTTTGTAGTGGGAATCCAAAGAACTCGAAGTGGGAATAATATTCTTTGCTAAAGTTACGGTGCACAAGCAGAAAAGTAGTGGAAAAAAATGGACTGCAAAGGCAATTTAAGTCATGTTCCAGCTGCTTTTGGTCGTTTTCCATAGTGCCCACCAATGACACCCTCTTCTCCTTTCTTGGAGAGTTTGGTCGTCAGTGATTTAACCCCAACCTACTCATTTAGCAAATAGCTAAAATTGAAGCGGAATGTTGCTAACCTCAAAGCAATCGTGCTTTGCGGGGTGGGATGTCTCTTTACGTATTTTCCGCAAGAAGGCCAGGCGAATTTGGGTTGGAACATGATGCTGGACATCTTTTTTGATTCTCATGTGTGAACTACTCCATTTGGCAATGATCCGGTTAGTCTCTCTCACGCGTTCCGTCATGCATTTTATCATTATGAATCATGTGCATCATGATATAAAAATCGGACACGTTTTATTTTTTCATATTCAACCAAAATCAATGAATCCCGCGCCGATATTTTTACACATAATGATAATATTGTGTCTTGTCATGATTTCGACTGGCAACATTGGCAAAATAAATTCGGCAAAAGAATTACCAAAATAGACCTAAACTTATTGTATTTTTTCTTATTTGCTCCTAAATCTTTTTTTTTTTTTTGCTTTTTGCTAATTAAGTTCTAAATTTTTTACATTTATGTCAATTTAGTTTGTCTGACCAATTTGGGCTAGCTGGCATTGATGTGGATGCCATCCGGCTAATGCTGATGCATCAAATCTTTATTATTTTTTCTTTCTCTTTCTCTTTTTTTTTTTCCTTCTTTGTTTGCACCTCATCGGCCACTGGGGAGGCTTGCACTTGCCTGAATTGGTGAGAGCAAGCCTTGACCACCCTTGGTGAGGCCTTGTCATTGCTCGCGAGGTTGAGCCTTGCCCTCACTATCACGATGCTATTCGAGGTTGTGCTCCCTAACCATGAGGCTTACCCTCACCAGAGTGCTTGGTGAGGTTGAACGAGATGGCTGTAGCCTTTGGTTGGTCTGGTGATCGACCAGAGGAAGAAGGAAAGAAAAAACAAAAACATAAAAAATAAAAGAAAATATTTAAAAATATTAAAAATTAACATGTCAGTGTCCATGTCCATGTCGGATGGCTAGCACCAGTTGGCATCCATATTAGTGCTAGCCAACTAAAATTGGTTAGATAGACTAAATTGACATAAATGTAAAAATGTTTAGAAGTGAATTAGCATAAAAATGTTTAGCATTGCATTGGAAAAATTACAATAAGTATGGATAAGGTTCACGTAATTCTATGCAAGTAATGAATGGTGAAACCAAACAATTCCAAATATGTAGGATGATAATTACAACAGGAAAGTACTAAAAAGAATTAGAGAGAGAATGTTAGTTATGGAATGGCTAGAGAGAGTGGGATGGTGGGGTTGCATTGGAAAGGGTCTGTTCTTTTTTTTTTTTTTGATCGAAAAAGGTATTTTATTTATATCAGAAATCAGAAGCGCCAAAGCCCACTGCTGGGGCATCGATACATAGCAGAGCCCAAAGGCTGGGAGGAGGAGAGGCCCACCGGTTCGGAGGTATGGTTTTCATTCTCTGCTGTTTCGCGGCCCAATCCACCACAACATTCGCAGATCTTGGGCAGCAAACCAGGCCCACTAGCGGCAGTTGCTGTAGAAGAACTCTGCATTTCACCAAGACTCCACGTGCTTGCTAGTCCGTCTGTTCTTCACTCTTCAAGTGTTTGACCAGAACTTGGTTGTTAGACTCCACATCGCTTCCCCGATTTTTTTTTCCCTTCAAGTACTTTTGGGCTTCGAGAACCCCTAGGGTTTCCACCTGCAAGACCGTCTCCACCCGAACTGTCTTCGTGAAACCGTCTAAGAGGCTGCCAGAAGAGTCTCGGACAACACAAGCCACGGCTCCCTCGGTTGATCCCTCCCTCAGTGCCCCATCCACATTCAGTTTGAGAGAGCCAGGTTTTGGAGCTTGCCAGGTAAGCGGGTTCTTTGGGTTCTTCTGTTCTTCGATTTTTCCGGCTGGTGAATACCCAAATCCCCATTTTTGGTAGCTAGCATGCTGAAATATTGCTAGATCTATGACTTTGCAGACCTCTGGTTTCGTCCCTTGAAAGACAAAATTGTTGCGCTCCTTCCAAACTTGCCAAAGGAGATTTTCGACCCTCTCCAAAGAAGGGAGGTGCGAATTTTTCTTAATGAATTTTACCAGCCATTCATCCATTCTTTTAACTTCCTGTGCATCTACTCGTAGGTTAATTTCCGACTGTTTCCCTACCCTTGCAACCCATGAACAAAGGAGAAGGGTGTGCTCGACCGTTCCACTTCGACTCGGCAAATATCGCATACCGGATCAGGTAAGATCTTTCTTTTCCATAGGTTCTCCTTGGTTGGTATAGCGTTTTGACAAACATTCCAGGCAAAAATCTTCACTTTTGGGCTGGTGCGCATATGCCATATTGCATTCCATAGTTTTGTGGGTGTTTGATATGAGGAGGAAGGTTGTTCTGTTGCTCTACTTGCTGTTGTTCTGTCTCTTAGCAAGTTGTAGGCATTTTTGACTATAAATGACCAATTTTTAGTGCCTGACCATATTAGTTCATCGTTGGTAAGATGATCATTTATTGGTATCGCAAGGATTTCCTGAGTAGTCGGCTCATCAAAAATGTTACTTATTAGCGGTTCATTCCACTGATGTGTCTCAGATAGCATCCAACTCTGAAACTTTTTGGGGATTATTTCTATTTTCGAGCCCTCCTATTAATCCTCTTTTCAGCCATCTATCTGTTCTAATATTGACATTTTCTCCATTTCCTATAGTCCATCTGATTGAATCTGCAATAGCCTCCCTTCCAATAAGTAGACTTTTCCATCCCCGTGATGAGTTAAAACCTTTATCAGCATGCCAGAAGTTTGAGCGACAAAAATAAAGCCCTTTCAATAATTTACTCCATAACGCATCCGGATTTTTAATCATCCTCCAGGCTTGTTTACCCAATAGGGCTTTATTAACGGTAATCAGGTCTCTAAATCCCATTCCTCCCCTATCTTTCCTCATCTTCATGATTTCCCATCTTTTCCAATGCAGACCAGCCTTTGATTCACTATTTTTCTACCAAAAATTACCTATTTTTTTTTTCTCTATAGCCTTGCAAATTGACACTGGAATTTTAAAAACTGACATGGCATATTGTGGTACCGCCTGTACTACTGACTTCAAGAGTATTTCCTTACCTGCTTTTGATATAATTTGTTCATTCCATCCCTCCAATTTCATATTGACCTTGTTTAATATCCACCCAAACATTTGCCTCTTTGATGCTTCCCAATTAGAGGGAATTCCCAGATACTTACCTGATTGCTCTAGTTATGAGACCCTTAATTCTCTTTTCATATTATCCCTTAATAGAGATGGACAGTCTTTACTAAAGAAAGTACCAGATTTATTTAGGTTGACAGCTTGCCCTGAGGCATAACAATAGTGATTAATAACAGCTACAATATTTTGGCATTCTTGTAAAGAGCCATCCAAGAAAAAAATTAAATCATCTACAAACAATAAATGAGTTAAAGTAGGGTAGAACCTGTTCAACTTAATTCCTTTACTATTCCCATCTTGCAAAGCTTTACCCATCAAAGATGACAAACTGTTTGCCACCAAAATAAACAGATAGGGAGATAAGGGGTCTCCTTGTCTAATGCCTCTAGTGGGAGCGAAAAAAGGAAGGGGTTCCCCATTAAATTTGATGCTGAAAATGACTGTAGTGACACATTGCATAATCCAGTGAACCCATTTAGCACAGAACCCCATTTTCAGTAAACAGCCTTCTAGGAAGTCCCATTCAATGCGATCATATGCTTTCTGCATGTCAAGTTTCAGCACCGCTTGGAAGTGTTTTTTCCTTTTTCTTATTCTCAATTGATGCAACACCTTTTGTACAATAGAAATATCATCTTGAATCTGTCTTCCATTGACAAATGCACTTTGCTCTCCTGAAATCAGCATAGGCAACCATATTTTCAATATGTTTGCCAAAATTTTTGATATTATTTTGTATGAAAAATTGCAAAGGCTAATAGGGCGATATTGATCAAGTCTTTCCGGGTGGGGGATCTTTGGTATCAATGTAATATGTGTTTTGTTGAGGGCTAGTTCCAGCATTCCCAAATGAAAGAAACCTCGAACTTCCTCCAGCACATCAGAATTTATTATATCCTAGTGATGTTGATAAAAAATGCCATTTAACCCGTCTAGACCAGGAGCTTTCTGAGCTCCAAGTTGAAACACAACATCATAAATTTCTTCCATAGTGACTTCCGCCACTAATCATTCATTTATATCATTTATGATTAGTATAGGACATTGATCCAGAACTTGTTGGTAGTTGCGAGGCCCAACCGAGGTATATAGCTCCTTGAAAAAAGACATAGTGAGGTGCTGAAGTTGCTGTTTTCCCCTGATCCACTGCTCTGATTCATTTTTCAGCATGGTAAATCTATTTTTTTTTCGTCTCCTTTGGATTGTTGTTGCATGGAAATATTTCGTATTTTTATCTCCCCAGCGAAGCCAATTGACTCGAGATCTCAAACCCCAAAACATTTCCTCTCTGCACCACAAGGTTTCTAGTTCTTCTTTTATAATCTTTATCCTGTTGGTTTCTTGAGAAAAGCTATGGCTGTTGGTTAAGGATTGAAGCTCCTTCTTTAGGGCTGTGATCTGGATATTGCTATTGGGAAATTTCCTTTTACTCCATTCTTTTAATGCTTTGCTTGTGGTATGTAATTTATCTCTTAATTCTCCTTGGAGACAAGATTGAGATTGCCATGCATGTTTAACTATATCCCTGCATTCACCATCTTCAACCCAAAAAGCCTCGAAGTGAAAGTCTTTTTTTTTTTTTTTTTTTTTTTTACAGGTTTAGCACTACTCACCAATAGGAGCGGACTATGATCAGATCCAACGGCTGGGAGAGCATGTGACATCCTGAAATTCGACTCCGTTTCGATAAAGTGAAATGGATATTTTGTCGACGTGCCTATGGTCTTTTTTCTCTGAGCTGATCACTCACGAGTTAACTAACCTATTGGGTGAAGCCGCTAAGAGATGTATCTACAGTAAAATCCCTAAAAGTTATTTAATTGGTTCGATTGGACTAAAATCACGTCTGATTGATTCTAATCATGAAATTTAATTTGGTTTCGGGAATCGAATATTCGAGCGTGTCACAATTCATTTTTAGGATCCTGTCTCATCGTCCATCAAATTATTGACGAGTCTGAAATTTCGGAAAGAAATTATCGGAGGAAAAATTGAAGACCGAAAGAAAATAGAAAGGGAAAGAGAAAAGAAAAGAAAAAAAAAAGACTAATGGAATTATGTTATTCTATTTCTTTTCTCTCCCTCTCTCTTCCTTTTTCTCTCTCTCTCTCTCTCCTCTCCCCTCCCCCTCGTGCGAGAAACCCCCTCCCCCCCACCGAACACCCCTTTACCAATTTCAAATTGGCTTCTTCTTCCCTCTCTCTTCTTTTGACTAGTCAAACCTTATCTCTTCTTCTTCTCTCTCTCTCTCATCTCTCCTTCTCTCTCTCTCTCATCGGGCCACTCACCGTCGCCGCTCGTGCTCCGCCACTCGCACCGCCGCTCGCGCGGCCACCGCTCGCGCGGCCACCGCTCGCCGCCGTGCACCGCCTGCCCTCTCCACTGCCCAGGCGTCCTCCCCCGTGTGACTTCCGCTCCTGCCCAGCTCGGCCTGACGCCTCTAGCCGTCGCCTAGCTCCGTTTGGCCATCGTTCGGACCCGCCAGAGCTTCCCTCGCCCTCTGCTGGCCTCGCCTCGTTGTTTTGGCCACCGGACTAGCTCCGGCCAGCCAAGAATAGCAACCCACCGAGTGGGTTTCTAGCGGCTTCGGGCCCGCTTTTGGGCCGTTTCCGTGCCCCGAACCCGAGGCCCACTTTGGGGTTTATCGTTCCTCGTGTCGTCCCTGTCGGATTGATATGTTTTGTGCTTAATTCCGGTGAGTAATCTCACTAATCTTTGCTTAATGAGCTAATGACACTTAATGGTTGTTTAGTTTTATTTAATTAGGTTTAGGTGTTTAGATTAGTGTTTATTAGTTAATTGTGATGCAAATTAGACAAATTGAATGTGTATTTAGCAAGTAGACATGGTCTACTATTTATTGAGGGTAGCTCGGGATTTTTCCGACCCTTTATCGGGTTTCAATTTGACAATTAAGGCCTAAATGGAATTTTTGGTATTTAAATATTATTTTTCGGAATTAAATTAATTAATTAATTATTTTCCAAAAATTCAACTGGGATGGCTAGTGACCGGAATATTATGCTGATGATCATGGTGAAGTCCGTTTATTTAATCGGGCTTTATTTTGAGCTAAATTGAATTTTTAATATTAATTATTTAATTTCGAAATTAATTAATTAATTAATTAATTTTTGGAAATTAAGGTTGAGATGGACGATGACCAAAATCTCATGCTGATTGTTGTGGCCCAGTCCGTTTATTTATTTGAGCTCTACGTTGCATGGAATTAAATAAATTGTGATATTTTAGGGATTTACCCTAAATTGATTGGAATTGATTTAGATTGAATTATTGATTGGTAAATGGCCAAGTATGTTTATTCGGCATTTATAATGCTTTGTTGAGTTGTAAAGTGAGTAGAATGGTGAGAGTGAATCAGAAGTACTTTGGGCTTGGACCGATTAGGTACGGTGTATGGATCTACGTGGTTCGGTGATTGGGATATCACTGGCGAAAATGGTGCCTTAAAGAACGCATGCATCGGTCTTGTACTCATATTGTTATAGGCATGTATAGTTCGGTGGTTAAGGACATCATTGGCGAAAACGGCGCCTTAAAAAATGCAAGCACTTGTCTATTAAACACATTGTCATAGGCATGTGTGGTTCGGTGATTAAGGACATCACTGGCGAAAACGGCGCTTTAAAGAACGCACACAATTGTCTATTGAGTACATGGTTATAGGCATGCGTGGTTCGGTGACTAAGGATGTCACTGGCGAAAACGGCGTTTTAAAGAACGCATGCAATTGTTTAGTGGATAAATCACCTTGGCGAACTTGACGCCCGAGAGCATTGATGTGACTCTTTGACTGAGTGCCCGAGGGGAGGTTATATGGTGTGGAATCAATGACCTAGAATGGTCCGTTTGACATGTAATCGACTAGTTCGATTGATCAATGATTTGATCAGATTGTCGTGATTTGATTGATTGTTCGTTATGATTTATAAAGCGTTCATATATAACCTTGAATTGCAGGTTGAGACTGAGGCCAAGGTAAGTCCTTTGACTTGTGCTGTGCTTAGGCAACCGAGTAGTGTATTGGTTCCCTAATTGAGTCTTGGTGGGGGTAGAACTTGCTGAGACGTAGTCTCATCCCGGTTGTGGGACAACATTTCAGGATCTTGATGAGGAGCGGAGGAGGAGGAATCTGAGAAGGAGAACTCTGAGGTGAAACCTGAGGAGAAGAATTTTTGGAAGAAGAAAATAATACCGAGAGGGATCTTGAGTACGACCTGGATGAACTGAGATTCCATCTTCTTTTGAGAACTCCATTTTGATGTGAATAGAGTTAGAGTAAAAAGTTGTGAATAATTGTGAAGTACTTTGGTTTGTGTTTTGTATAAAAGTTTGGTTATAAGTTTCAATATGAAAAATATGGTCTTGCTTTTCTATCCCATCGATTTATTGTCTGGGGATTTATAATTGCTTCCGCATGTGCTTAATCAATGAAAGGGTCGGCAATACATAATCTTGGGATATCGCATTATAAAATCGACCAATCAAGAAGGATGTGTGTGTGCCCAAGGATCGAGGCGTGACAGAGCAAAAGCTTCTGCTTCCGGGAGCATGAGCCGCCAATCCATCGAGCAAAACACTCTATCCAGCTTCTCCTTAACCAGATCAGCCCCTTCTCTATTATTAGATCAGGTAAACGCACACCCTTTGCAATCTATTTCCATTAAAGAGCAATCATAGATACTGCTTTGGAATGCTTGCATTCTATAACTCTCTGCTATCCTTCTTCCCATATTCTCCCATAAATAAAGTACTTCGTTGAAGTCCCCCACAAATACCCATGGGAGTGTATTAGATCGACCTATCTGTCTGAGTTTCTCCCATAACTTTAATATTTCTCCAAATATGTTTGGAGCATGCACACAACTGATCCGCTTTTTCCGACTGTCATGATCAACACATATCAAATTAATCATTTCTTGAGAATTAAATTCCACCTCCACATCCATTTCCTCATTCTATAACACCGCCATTCCCCCCACAATTCCTTCCGGATTCTCCACAAAACTATTCTTGAACTTTAGTTGCCTTTTGATGCGAGTTACCACATTTTCTTTGTTTTTTGTTTCCATTAACATGACTAAATTGGGCCTTTCTTGAGCCACAATGGCTCTTAAATTTGGACTGTTAGTGGTGTGTTCAATCCCTGACAGTTCTAACAAATAGCCCTCATTTGTAACCCGGTGGCTTATTAGGGCTAGCCATCAAAGCCCTTCCCATGGTTTCTTTTGAGAGACTTATAGGAGTGTCCTGCAAATTAGCTTCATCCAAACTTGCCAACTCTAAAGCTGAAGGGTGATAAGGAGTATACCTCTTCAACTTTTTTGCTGGAGAGCTTTTTACAATCCTGCTTTCCTTCTTTAATCCTGCTTTTTTTGTCTCGGAAGATGATATTACAGCCGACTGAACCCGTTGTTCTGGTTCGTCTATATTCATGATGCCTTTTCCTTTCTCCTGTTGCTATTTGGTGTTCATGTATCATTTTATCAATATGAGCCTTGTTCAAAGATTGTGTTGGTTCTGTATATCTTGCTTCTGTTTGCTCGCCGGAGAAAATAACTATTTGGGTATTGTGAGAGGAAAAGTCGCTGTCTTCTTGTAGTTCCTCCTCTTCAGCCACCCTTTCATCATAAAAAATCTGCCAAAACGGGCTATTCTCCTTGGCCTTTGCTTTTAGCCAATTCCCAAATCTACTTGTCTTTCTATCTTCAATTTTGTTTACATCATAAGGAATATCTTCACAGCCAATCGTAAAGTGCCAAACTTTTCCACAAGAGTAGCAAAATCTAGGTAGCCTCTCATACTTGAAATCCAGCCAAACTTTCTCCTCTCCCAAGTTATATAACGTGCCTGGCCTTAAAGGTTTGTCCAGGTCTGTTCTTTTCTTTGAAGTGTATAGATGCACATAGATGTATACGGCACATGCAATGCCACGTTCACACGTTAGACCACTTGATGAACCTAAGTCTCCCATTCCGTGTCTGCTAAAAAATTGAAATCGACACCAACATGCGAATGTGTGCTTGTTCGATTGTTATTGAAGGCACATTGTTGTTTCTATACATAATTGAAAATAAGGATTTTGATGTTAGTCTTATCTCTATGTGATGATTTTGGTTAGATAGGAATGCTTATCAATTGGTGCAGTTAAAAGAGTTAGGATTGAATTGGTAAAAGTGTAATAATTTAGTACTTTTTAGACAATTTTCCTACAAATGATATATTATGTATCAACTGAGTGTATTAATTGAAAATTATCATGTGTATTGAGAATGTAGCTAAACTAGTAATATACTAAATTGTTATTGGTTTTTGAATATGATTCGCTTGATATAAATCCACTCAGACACATTGCCTAGCAAACCAACAATCTAAACTGGTCCTTGCAAGCATAGAGCACACACAACATTTACAGTCAATGTGGTAAATATAGATTAGGATATGCGATGTGGACTAACTTTTGCCCCTAATTTTAGACTAGCCTATTAAGTCTATTAAGTTATGATGTATTCGTAGACTATGTACATGTATGTCAAACTTTTCTACGACTCAAAAAAGAGAAGTTTGCCCTTACGGCACCTAGAAATTTTTTTCTAGGTTTCCCTTACCAAATCAAACAAGTCTATTCTAGACAAGATCCTGCTTATGCATCACATGCATGTTATTGCGATTTAGGATGAGGGCGCCTTGAACCATGTAATTCTCACATTGTAAGCTCCTAGGTAAATGAATAATTTATGAAGTAAGCAACCTTGAATATTTTTCACGAGGCAGCTTGCAATTCTATCATCTTGAGTCGTCTCTCCATTCAAAGGGATTTCTTTAGTAGAATGGGGAGCATGCCCATTCTGATTTTTCAAATTAATCAAAGTGAATTTCAAAATTTGCTCAAGTATACAAGGCTCGACTTCATTTATCATTAAGGACTTAATCTCGCCTCTAATTAAGATCATTCCTATGATGCAAGCATGCATAGGGACAAAATTCAAGGAGGGCTCTGCATTAAATTCTAGGAAATTTCTCTTGTCAACATGTGGTCAAATCATTTGTGGAGGGCAAAGTAGACCTTTCTTGTCATTGACCTCAATTTGCTAAGAGCGACGTGCTCTTGATTACTCCAAAAGATTACAAGTACTAAAAAGAATGATCTATAATGTACTTATTTTAATGTAAATACCTCCCAATGTGTAGATTAACAAAAGATGACGAAATTACAAAATGATCGGTCCAATTACATCATATTGTTGGCTGAATTGACTGGTGTAAGTATTACACAAAAGATCGCTACAACTTGCATTGGTACTTGCGAAAAATAATTTCGATAATGGGTCTAGTTGATGATATAATATTATTACTATAGAACTTTGACCGTGAGAGAGAGGTCTTGGTCTTGCAACTTGACGAGTTTTTTAGTCTATTGAGGGTCGTTTACGGTTCATGCATGGGGCTGTGAGGCAGCACATTCTCATGATTTGAAAAATGCACGTGATTTTCCTTTTTCTTATCCCTTGTGGTTTCTTGCCAGAAATTCTTGAAACCGTCGAAAGGTTACGGCCCATGAACAATGGGGCCCGCAAAGAGAAACCAAAGATGTTGACGACCAATGACATTTGAGTCAAACCCCGAGCCCGCGAGTCTTCTACGAAGAAAAGAACAGCGAAGGCGAGGGGGCCCCAACGAAGTCTTTTTTTTTTTTTGAAGGGTTCAAAAGATGATTTACATTCTTACCTTTTACCAAAAAAAAAAAAGAGAAGAAAATGATTTACAGTTTTTTTTTTTTTTTTGGTCGGTGACTTAAAGTTCAATGGTGGTGGCCCATGATGCAATGAGCAAAGCATGTGAGCAATTTTAGCAAAGTTTGATTTTTCTCTTGACCTATGTAATTAGGAGCTAAGATGGAGTGCCGAACACCCTAAGGCTAGCCAGGATAAAATTTAGGATATGATATGATTTATTCTATCATATGTTTGGTGTTTACTTAGGATATGATAAAGTCGGATATAAGGGGATATACGCCAAAATAAAATTATTTCATGGGAGAGATGTGATAAATGTGGATATGATTTCTAATATCCATAATAAAAAAATTTATTTTTTTCAAATAACAAGTTTCTTAAATTGACAAAATTAAAATTATATTTCAATATAAATAATATTTGAATTCTAATTTAATAAATTAAAAATTAAAAATTATTTTTTTAATTTAATTCTATCTTATAATAAACATTCAATCTATAAATTATATATTTATATTTATTATATATTTTAGGTATTTTGGTATTTTAGGTATGTTAGTATAGTTTACTATTTGATAAAATTTTATTAAAGAATGATGAAAGGGGAAAAAAGAAATAATAAAGAAAATAATTTAAAAAAGAGGAAAAGAAAAGAAAAGAAAAAATAAATTAAGGAATAATGTCACAGAGATTTTTACCATCTCCGTTTATAAACTTTTAGGTTCATTTACAAAGATATGGCGTTTATATTAAAAAAATGTATATCCAACTTTTTTTTGGTAAAGGTAAGATTTGTATTGATAAGATTTTGCACAAAATACAAGAAAAGCTTGGCACCAACAAAACGAACCTTCAAAAGGACCTAAGTTGCGGGAGAGTGTAAGGGTGCCAAGGACCAAAAGATAAACAAACCTAAGAAACAAAAGACCAAGCCAAAACTAAAGACCCTCCATCAATGAAAGATAGACGGACTCAAGCCCCAGCTCCGTTGCACCCTTCTGTTCTTAGGATTATCCACAACATTCTTCAGGGTCGACGATTTATCCTTAACGGCCTATTCTGGTTAGAAATTCGGATGACTAAATGTAGCCTAAGTGTTAAGACTTAGTATGGATGAACATTGAATTGCCAAAACTTCCCAAAGATATATTGAAATTATGTTTAGTAGTTTGAATTTCTAATAAGAGTAGAACTTGATATGATAGGATATGAAATTCATGAGATTTTTTTTTTATTATATCTACTTATTGTTTGGTAATTACAGTAATAAAGTCGTATATATTCACATCATATTATATTTAGTGTTCGATATAAATGACATATCAATATAAATGAATAACAAATTTTATAAATGGAGATAGTAGAAATCTCTCGAAGTACTCTTATCTACTTTATTTTATTTTATTTTCCTCTATTTTTTAATCAATTTCTCTTTCATTTCTTTCTTCCCCTTCCATCATTCTTCAATAAATTTTATTAAATAAAAAAATATATTAATATACCCAAGATATTAAAACACCTAAAATATGTAATAAATATATATTTATATATTAAATTTATATTACAAGATAGAATTATATTTGAGTATAAAAATAAAGTAAGATTACATTTAGAAAATTGATTTTTAATTTTTAAATTTTTAAATTTAAATTTCTTATATTAGAATTCAAATATTATTTATATTGGAATATAATATTAAATTTGTTAATTTAAGAAATTTTTTATTTGAGAAAAAAATTTCCTATTATAGATATTATAAATTCTATCTACCTTTATCCTACCTTCCCATGAGATAATTTTATCCAGCCTATATTCCTTTTATATTAGACTCGCAAGCACTAAATAAATGATATGATAAATTTTGTCCTATCATGAATTTTATCCCAACCGTCATAGATAGTCTTAAGTGCCCAAATCGGAGAAGAAATAGACACTTAAGTGTTAACGGTGAGAAATTCCGATCAAAATATTGACGTGACATTTTGCGATGACTTTTTTTTACCTAAATGGCAATTAGTTTTAAAAAAATATCCACGTGGCTAACTTGTGCCAAAAAAAAAAAAAAATATTGTTTTGCCCCCAAAAATTGATTTTTAATATAAATATTAATTAAATTAAATTAAAAAAGCTAAATTTATAAAAAAAAAAAAAAAAGGGGAGGGGGCAGCATTCGGTGAGATTTTTTTGGGTAAAATGACATGGTTTTGCACATTGATTGCTGAGTAGCTAACTCTAGTGAGTCATGTAGACCACATTTATTCTTAAAATAAGTCATGTCAGATTTTCAGCTACTGTCATCGGAGTTGGCATTTAAGGGCGCGTATGATAATCTTTCTATTTATGTTTTAGAACTATTTTTTAGTTTCAGACTTATTTTTGGAACAAAAATCCATTTGATAAAACTAGTTCATTTATTTATTTATTTCTAAAATAGTTTTTTACCCTAGAAATAGATACATAATAGAAATCGTACGTAAAAAATTTCAATTCCTTATTTGGAACTTAAATAAGAAATAAAAAATCTTTTTATTTTCATCTTCACTACTAGTTGGCCGCCCATCCGTCGCTATGACCATCCACCGCCTCTATTGTCCATCTGTCATTCGATAGTTGCCAGCCATTGCCTCCCACCACTCGAGAAGAATAAATTTTGTGTTGTTATCAAATGAATTTCTATTCCAGGAGTAGAAATTGTGTCGTTATTAAATGCGTATGTTTGCTTAAAAACTCATCCAAGAATAGAAATAAAAAAATCTATTTTTAGAATGGTTATCATTTGCGTCATAAGTGTCTCAATTTTTTTTTTCTTAAATGACACTCAATTGTACCTTTTGGAATTTTTGGCACTTAAGTGTCTATCCATACCGAGTTTTGATACTTGTGGTGTATTTTAGCTTGCTAAGATGAGTAGAAGGAAAATCAAGGAGATTCGATTAAAGATGACATGTTACATACGTGAACATTGTGCGCATGAGATATTCTAATGTGGTCTGACCTTGATCAATTAGAAGTTCTTCTCGTAAGAAGCAGCAGTTTTTATGTTTTCTCAAAATCTGCTACGAATGTTGTGCATATTAAGATTAAATTCGAGTGAAAAATTATAGTAAATGGAGATATATCTTAGTTGGTACATTCAATAGCAACAGAGCTTTGTTTTCAGCATAGCTTATATTCAAGACTTTTTAACCGGATTAATCTAAGTCACCCACTTTGACCTTCTAATTAGAACCGAGTCTCTGTGAAACAAGCTTGTGCAGTCGCAAATTTAAGCATGATGACCTCGATTGTTCTTCTTATTCTTTCTACCCATATGAGATCCTTCTTGTTGCCTCTAGATGGAAAAATGGGAGCTAACATTCTCAAAGAAAACATGAACCGGCAAATTCTAGGAAACAACATATTTATGGGCCATCTTGGAAATAAGCAGATGGAGAGATTGGAGAGGTTAGTGGAGACTAGAAAGAGCCAATGGGACTTACAATTCAATGTCTTTGACCCGTTTGATCGAATCAACGAATCTGATTTGCGTTCACAACCAAATTAATTGGAGATGGATATGGAATTTTGGAACGAGTTCATCTTGATTTTGTCCCCTTTTGTTTCCCCATTTTTGTTTTGGTCTTGTGGGGGAATTGACAGCGTGACGGTCCATGATGCTGTTGAGGTCCTTCGAAGCTGCTAAATTACAAAGCACGTCTTAGAGATTGTGTTGGAAGCGGCCCAAACCAAGGAATCCCTTAGATATGATGCAAAATGGATCTTTTTCTATCATAAGTCCACGAAAAATGAGCACCAAAGTTTGATGATAGGCTTGGGCATCTTGGCTTAACTCATATCTGGAGAGCGATGAGCTTAAGAAGCATCAATTCTTAGGCCAATTGGAGGACAACGTTGTAAGATTCAACGATGGAGAATGAAACTAACATGACTTGACCCATTTCATCTTATTTTGAATGGATTTTTCATTCTCCCGACATTAATATATTTATGGCCATGATATGGAAATTTCATGAATAGCCAATGTGACTATAATGTTACAACACAAGTTGACAGCTCTAAGGAGAAAATTATTCATTAATAGCAGTAAAATTGTTCAAATACATGTGATGATAAAGAGGGATCGGTGGAATTATTCGAGCATCCTTAGAACATGATGGGTTTGACAATTGACTCAACACCCTTCCAGGCCCATAAAGTTTCTCTGTGGTCTCACTTTGGGCTAGTCAACAGAAGAGCCATCACTTGATTTATCTTGTTCATGTCTGCAAATCTAATTAACATGGAAGCCAATATCAAAGAGTTGGCTAGTTCCTGGATCATGACATAATTGGACTAGATCAATGATTGAGTTTGGATGGGTAGAATGAGGTATCCGGGCTAAAATTTCTTTGAAGGCTCGTTTGTGGTATCCAACTTCTAGATAAAATTGGCTGGACTCGGGTTGGCCTTGATGGACTGTTCGGAAAGGGATTTTCCTCACCTGATACTGCTCATTTTGTTGATTGTACCAATTTGGGGAGGGGGGAATGGCCTTCACCTATCACCCAGTTGTTATCTATAATCACGAGATTATTTTGACAATCCCCCTAATGCAAATGCATCATTAAGATGTTATGTCGCACAAAGATTTGGCATTAAATCCACCAAATTTAACAATTTATACTCTGATATATTAAATGAGATGCATACATTCAAAGATTGGGTGCTTCATTAATGTCAAGAGGTTTTTTTTTTCCCTCCTTTTGACTAAGTGGTTGAGGTATCTATTTTATCGATGTTTGCTCATTGCCGAGTTATTTCGCGACGCTCACCATCTTTAAAATCAATAAAAGCCTTCATTGGGTTAAAACGATGTTTTAACTTATTAGATACTATAAAACCAACTAATGGAGGGGCAACGTTGAGCTTGTGGTATAACATCAGAATTTAATTAACGACACTGCACTAGAGTGTAGATAGTCATCGGTATCTAATCAACAATGGGAATTGAGAGACAACTATGAAAATTAAAGTGCGATAAAGTAAAAATAAAGACATTTGATGTGTTGTTCGGGGGGCTTTTTGGTGGAGGGCTTGTGGTATTTATAGAGCAATTTGGTAACCGTCGAACAATTACTCCTTTGGTAACTGCCTTTGACCTTTTCACATGTTCCTTTGCCTTCCTACTTTTCTCCATAATTGCCTCGATCGTGCAGTACTGCCTCTTGATTTGTCGACAACAACTGCATGACTTGGTCACCGAACAACAATTGTTCCTTAACTCTGTGGAGTCTTTTGCATATTGGATTATTTCAACTCAAATTGTGATGTCAACACCGCTCGAATTTTGTATCTGGACACGTGATAGCTCTTTTCCTTACCATCGAACCATATATTTCCATTCATAGGGTAATTGACACTTAACCAAATATCCTTGTGTGTCCTGACTTTTCCTTGCTCTCGTGACTAGCACATGATTTGTTACTACATTTATCATTGCGATCAACACGTGACAATATGGGTAATTTTGGGTGTCTAGCATCTACACAAGTAATGAACGGTTAAATAAAAAAAATTCCCAAATATTCAGGATGATTATTACAACGGGAAATTATTGAAAGTAATTAGAGTAAGAATGTAGGCAATGGAATGGTGAGAGAGAGGGATGGTGGGGTTGCATTGGAAAGGATTTGATAAGGATAAAATGCACTTTCTTTTTCTTTCAACTGTTCTTTTCTTGAGAGTGTATAGATCACGAAGATGTATACGGCACATGTGATGCCATGTTCACACGTTAGACCACTTGATGAACTTGTGTGTCCCATTCTATCTGCCAAAAACTGAAATCAACACCAACATGTGAATATGTGCTTGTTCGATTGTTATTGAAGGCATTCTGTTGTTTCTACACACACTTAAAATAAGGGTTTTGATGTCCGTCTTATCGCAATGTGATGATTTTGGTTAGATTGAAATGCTTATCAATTTATAGTCTAACATGGGGTGTATTAAAATTTGAGTGAAATGATTTTTTGCCAATTATTTTTCTAGACTTTTTCACATGTGATTAGTTGAAAATGATTGGTTAACGGAAAATCACTTACTGTCAAAGTAAATATACATATTTAAAATCAGGAAAATGAATTCCCTAATCTGGAAAGGGAAAAACATGGTTTCTCGAAATGCATTTTTCATTATCACGAAATCTTCAAACACACTCTAAGCATCTTTTTTCTCCGAATGGAATGTTCTGACGTTTAAATGAAAGAAATCGATAGTGTCTATGCTTGAAGAGTTGCTATGACAAACTAGCAAGACATTAATGGCCGAAAAGAAAACTAGCAAGGTTAATCTGACCATGGAAAGTTGCACTGCGATCCTACTAAGGAAAAACTCATTTCAATTATCCCAACAGGAGAACGGCTTGTCAATATCATTTGACAAAATCTATTCTACACCTAGCAAATGATATATTATGTCTCAGCTAATATTAAACTGTTATTGGTTCTTGAATATGATCTGCTCGATATGAACCCACTCTCTGCTCGATATGAACTCACTTTGACACATTGCTTAGCAAACCAACTTCCTCAACTGATCTCTGTAAGGGTAGAGCACACACAACATTTATAGTCCACGTGCTAAATATAGCTTAGGTTATATGCAATACAAACTAATTTTGGCCCCTCATTTTAGACTTACCTATTAAGTCTATTTAAGTTATGATGTATTCATAGACTATGTAAGTATATGTCAAATTTTGCTATGACCCAAAAAAGAGAAATTTAGCATTACAGCACCTGTGATGAAATTTCCAGCATTTCCCTTGCCAAATCAAATAGGTCTATTCTATACAAGATCCACTTTGTGCATCAAATGTGAAAGAAACCGAAGGTGAAGAAGGAGCGATGAAGAAAGTAGCGAAGGTTTTCTGTATTTCCTCAATGATCATGTAATCTGTACAGATCCTATGTAAATAGAGCTAGAGATGTACAATTAATGGAAATAAAGAATCCTATGTATCAATCTAGATGTGTATCTAATCTCTAATTGATATGTACACAATCAGATCAAATTACAATCTCCAAAGAGAATATTGCATATCTTCTAACACTCCCCCTCAAGCTGGTGGCTTGTAGACATCCAAGACACCTAGCTTGCTTAGTAGATATGCATGTTGTCTATGACATAGGGGTTTGGTGAAGATGTCTGCTGGCTGCTCTGCTGTGCCAATTCCTTCTGTCTCAATTACCCCTTCTTGAATCTTGTCTCGTGTGAAGTGACAGTCTACTTCTATGTGCTTAGTCCTCTCGTGCACTATAGGGTTTGCTGCCAATTTGAGAGCTGCATCATTGTCACGAGAATAATTTTGTCGCTCCTCGTACTTGTATTCCGAGGTCCTTTAGCAATCCTCGTATCCACACCACTTGACAAGTAGTTTTTGCCATAGATCGATACTCGGCTTCGGCCGAAGACAAGGATACGATGAGGGTTGTTTCTTGGTCTTCCATGAGAGGAGTGAATCCCCTAATTTGATGCAGTATCCAGTGACTGATCTTCGACTAGTAGGGCATGTAGCATAATCAGCATCACAGTATGCTCTCATCTTCATGTCACATTGTTTGGATAGAAGAATTCCAAGTCCTGGACACATTTTCAAGTACTTCACAACCTTCAATGCAGCTTCCAAATGAGATCGCTTTGACCGTGCATGAACCGACTAAGGGTCTCATGCGCATAAGAGATGTCAGGTCTAGTCATGGTCAGGTATATGAGCTTCCCGACAAGTCTTTGATAACCTGATGGATCTTTGAGTATGGGATCATCATTTTGTGATGCATCCCTATCATATTCTGCAGTAGTCAACTTAGTGTTCTGCTCAATAGGAATCACAGTTGGTCTGCAACCTGATAGGCCTGCCTCCGATATAATTTCTAAGACAAACTTTCGTTGACTAAGAGAGATTCCTTGATCAGATCGAGCAATTTCAATTCCAAGAAAATATTTAAGTGCTCCTAAATCTTTAATGTGAAAGGTAGCATGTAAATAATCCTTGAAATTGTCTATGGCAGCCTTATCATTTCCCATAAGAAGTATGTCATCGACATATATCATTAAATAAATGGATGACATACCTTTAGTTCGTGTGAATAAAGCATAGTCATGCTTAGACTGCTTGAAGCCTGCTGTTATCAGAGCATTTGCAAATTTGGAATACCATTGTCTGGATGCTTGCTTCAATCCGTAGAGGGATTTGCGGAGACGACATACTCTATTCTCCCCCTGTCTCCGTAAGCCTTGAGGAATGTCCATATAAATTTCCTCATCAAGATCCCCGTGCAAGAAAGCATTATGTACATCCATTTGATGTAGATTCCAATTATTAATAGCAGCAACAGACAAAAAAGAACGAACCGTGACATCGGTAGCAACCGGAGAAAAAGTCTCGTGGTAGTCAAAGCCTTCCTTTTGTGTGAATCCTTTGGCGACCAACCGTGCCTTGTATCTTTCAACGGAACCATCAGCACGATATTTGATCTTGTAGACCCATTTGCAGCCAATTGGCTTGCGACCAGAGGGTAATGAAGTAAGATCCCATGTTTTATTCTCAATCAAGGCTTGAAGTTCCGCTTTCATGGCCTGTTGCCATTTTGGTTTAATTGATGCCTCATCATAACTAGATGGCTCCTGTTCTTCTGATAGGCGACTAATGCAACATCTATGTTCCCGTGATAATCTATGAAAGGAAACATATGATGAGATGGATATTGAGTACCGGAGAATGAGTTGCACGAGATATAGTCTTTAGTCCGGGTAGGAGGTCGTGTGGTGCGACCGTAACGCCTTGGAGGAGTCATGTCCGTATTTGTCACACTTTGGTAGGTTCGACTCTATATGCTGATTTTCTTCAGCATCATGGGAATCTTCGAGTCGTGATTCTAAATTTTCTTCCGAGCGATCGGTGCTCTCAACGAGCATTGGTGTTGATATTGGAAGAATTGAATCGTGGAAGGAATGTACCTTGATTCTTCCATGGGTATATAGGTATGACCTTGAGGCACTGTTTCATCAGATAAAACGCTATGGGAAGGAGCTGTCATTCCTGTGTTTGCATCTGAAGTTGCCTGCTCAGAGAAGGGAAAAACATCTTCACGAAAGATGACGTCACGACTTACCAGAAATTCCTTTGTGGAAATGTCAAGAACCCGATATCCCTTTTTCAATTTGGGATATCCCATGAAGATGCATTTCCTAGCACGTGGACTGAATTTATCTCTTGGCCCCACAAGGTTGCAACAAAACAAAGACATCCGAAGACCTTGAGATGCTTTGGAGTTCTCGGTTTCTTCCGAAATAGTAATTCAAAAGGAGTTTTCCCTTTAAGAATCTGAGTTGGCATTCGGTTGATTAGGTAAGTGGCTGTGACCACACAATCTCCCCAATAATTGTCTGGAACTGATGCTTGAAACTTTAAGGCTCGTGCGACTTCTAATAGATGACGATGTTTCCGTTCCACCACGCCATTTTGTTGTGGTGAATAGACACAAGAGCTTTCATGTTGTATGCCATGTGTAGTAAACAGCGAGGAGCAATCATGGCTGAAGAATTCTCTCCCATTATCGGAACGGATCCGTTGTATGGATTTGCCAAACTGATTCTTTGAGAGTGAGATAAAGCTCTTCAAATGAGAATATGTCTGATTTTTAGATTGCATCAAGAAGGTCCAAGTAGCACGAGAGTAATCATCGACTATAGTGAGAAAATATCGAGACCCGTCATGATTTAATGTGTGGTATGGTCCCCGATATCCACATGAATTAATGAAAAAATCTCACTAGTTCGAGTATTACTAGACGGAAAAGGTGAACGGGATTGTTTAGCAAGAGGACATATATGACAATGTGAATAGGGAAAAGAAGCACTGTGGCCCAATCTCAAATGCATAATGGAATTTCTATCATTGGTAGTCAGGTTACACAATGATGACTTATTCAAATAATTGCAGGGAAAATTACTTGAAAAACTATTCCAGAAAAATAGACCTTCAGAGAGACTACCCAAGCCCATCAGTTTCCCAGTCGAAAGGTCCTGAAAGAAACATGCGTCAGCATTGAAAAAGACCTGGCATGAATTTTCTTGACAAGCTTTGGACACAGAAATCAAGTTAAATTGGAATTCTGGGACATAAAGAACATTTCTAAGAGTAATTTGTGAGCTGAGATTGACTGTCCCTGTTTCATGAACATGAGTAATATTCCCGTTGGGCAATTGCACAGAAATAGGGAAATTCAATCAGTCATTTGTACTTGAGAAAAATCCCCTGTCACATATAATATGGTCGCTTGCCCCCGAATCAATTATCCATGTCTTTCTCGGATATTGAATTAATCAAGCAATGAATAATACCTGAAAAACTTGCTCCTCTGTTGGTTGTGTCCATTTTTTGAATTGCCTCCATCAACTGATTGTACTGACTATATGAGATGGGCTGGTCAAATTTTTTTCCGGTCGGCCCAGTAACTTGGTAAGCTGATGAAATCCTTTTTTCTTTTTCACCAGGCTTTCCGTGCAACTTCCAGCAATTATCAATTGAGTGATTAGTACGTTTGCAGTAATCACAAAATAACTTATTCTTGCCTTTAAAATTTCTTCCGAAATTTCTTGATGACGTGGCAAGCATCTGACCGTCCATTCCTTTGATTGCAGCGAAGATCTGGCCGTCCGATCCTTTTGTCGCGAGCGGCTGTCCACCGTTGGATCCGATCGAACGATCAAAAGCTTGCAAGCCGTCGGATCCTCGGGACAGATCCTGACCGTCCATCCGGTCTGGTTTAAATACCCTGGATTCTTCGGTGAACCCTAGTTTCGCCGCTCGTCTCTCTCTCTCGCGATCTAGGTTTAGGGTTCTGGAGGCCGCGTCTCGCCGATCACCGAGCGCTGCGAGCGCGATGCTTTCGCCGCTCCTGGTGTGATCCGGCGACGTCGCGTGTCGCTGACTCTCTTCCTGTACGGCCAATTGAAAAATCCGCCCAATCGGCGGCATGGGATCCATGGCGAGGATCTGCGAGCGAAATCCGAGGTATGTCTCGTTCAAAATGAGGAGAAAGCGTGTAGCTTTCTCCCTATCTTTGATAGATCTCGTATTGTTTGAGGGTGGACTCCGGTCCCACGAGCTTCTCCTCGGCCGCCTCGAGATTGTTCCACAGAGGCGAAAGTTTGTTGAAAACGGCTGTGACCGTCATATTACCCTGTTTCAATTCGCTGAGATCTTGCATGAGATTGAAAATTTTTGCCTGGTCTAACTTCCCGTACATTTCCTGTATGTTTTCCCACATTTCTTTTGCGTCTTCTGTTGGTGGGAGTCCGGCCGCAACCTCGGAGGAGACGCAATTGCCCATCCAAGTTCGGATCAGGCGGTTGTTCTTCCTCCAGAGTCGGGCCAGACGTTCATCTATGGGGACTTGAATGGTTCCGTCGAGGAAACCATCTTTATCTTTGGTTGCTAGGGCGCGCCGGAATTCCTGCGACCATCTTGTGTAATTTTCTGGCCCGGTCAATTGCTGGCTAATGAGCCGCAATTCTGGTCCGTCGGCATTAGAGACGAACAATGGATCGCCGGGTTCTGGTCGTCCGACGAGCGCCGCCGCCGGAAACGGTAGAAAGCCAGGTGCGAGGTTCGGGTAGGTATTTCCTTGACCCGGTTCGTTCGCCCCAATTGGATACCCCGCATGATAAAAACCCGGGTAGGGATTTGTTCCCATACCCGGCTCTCCCGACCCGCTCAACTGCTCCGATCCGATGGCTGAGTTTGCCCCGTTTGTGTTTGGTGGACCTCCATCGGTTTGGACGTAGCTCTGGTGACCCACATATGCGAGACAATGATGGATTCGGGCTTGCCCGTAATAGAGTGGATATGGAATCCACTTTGGTATGGTTGACCCGCCAAGAGTTGCCCCGCATTGAACCGAGTCCGTGTGGGTCGCCACTGAGGGGGTTGAGGTTGAGTCTGCTGACTTGTGACTGCAAGTGTTCCAGGTTGAAGATCAGCCTGCGGATCATGGGGAATTACTTCTTCAGTCGGTGGGTTTCCAGGGACAGAGATGCTGGTTTGCGGGGAGGTCATGGTGAGTAAAAAATAACCTTCGGATATTAATTCTAATGCCAAACAAGTCCCCCTTTTTTGTAGGTTGAAGAACTGTTTTGACAAAGAAGAGAGCGGAAGCAAATCGAAGCCTAAAGCTCGATACCATGAAAGAAATCGAAGGTGAAGAAGGAGCGATGAAGAAAGTAGCGAAGGTTTTCTGTATTTCCTCAATGATCATGTAATCTGTACGAGATCCTATGTAAATAGAGCTAGAGATGTACAATTAATGGAAATAAAGAATCCTATGTATCAATCTAGATGTGTATCTAATCTCTAATTGATATGTACACAATCAGATCAAATTACAATCTCCAAAGAGAATATTGCATATCTTCTAACAAAATGCATGTTATTAGGATTTAGGAAGAGAGCAACTTAAACCATGCAATTCTTACACCGTAAGCTCCTAGGTAACTAAACAATTTATGACGTAAGCAACCCTGTTTCTGTAGCATCAACTGTTCTTAATTTTTTTTTCCCCAAACTTTCCATTTGTAATATCTGAATTTTTTTTCCCCAGAAGGCTTGCGTTCCTATCATTTTTTCTCTCCATTCAAAGGATTTCTGCAGCAGAATGGGGAGGATGCCAATTCTGATTTTTCAAATTAATCAAAGTGGATTTCAAAATTTGGTCATGCGTACAAGGCTCGACTTCATTAATCATCAACGACTTATTCACGTCTCTAATTAGGACCGGTCCTCTTCGTGATGATGAGCTAACGATGCAAGCATGCGTAGGGACGAAATTCAAGGAGGCTCTACATTAAACTGCTTGGAAATTTCTCTTGGCAACATGCAGTCAAATCATTTGTAGGGAAGAAGTAGACCTTTCCTTGTCATTGACCTTAATTTGCTAAGAGAGACACGCTCTTGATTACTCCAAAATAATACGAGCACTGAAAAGAATAATTTAAAATGTACTTATATTAATGTACATACTTCATGATTTGTAGATTAACGGAAGATGATGAAATTACAAAAAAAAGGGTCCAATTGCTTCAGAAGATCGTCAGCTGAATCGATTGGTGAAGGTGTCGTGCAGAAGATCGGTCCAACTCGTGTTGGCTGCATCCATGTGAAAAAGAGTTTTGATTAGGAATTTAGTTGATGATTTAATAGTACTATAGAAGAACTTTGACCGTGCGAGTGGTCTTGGTCTTGCAATTTGACGAGTTATTTTTCTATTGAGGGTCGTTTACGGTTCATGGGGCCGGGAGGGGGCAGCATATTCTCATGATTTGGAAAATGCACGTGAATTTTTATTTTTATTTTCCTTTTTCCTTTTTCCTTTGTGGTTTCTTAACAGAAATTCTTGAAACCGTCGAAAGGCTACATGGAATTCCAATCAAATCCCGAGCTCGCGAGTCTTCTACAAAGAACAGAACGGCAGGGGTGGGAGGCCCACCAAAGCCCAATCATGATGGGATTTGAATGATTTCATGGGACAATTTGAGCTCTATTTGATAACCGATCAAACGGTGACTATTGCCGTTCTTTTTTTTTTTGAAAAAATAAAAAATAAAAATTCATTCGGTAACATCAGCTAATTCTTATTTATTTATTTATTTATTTTCCGTAATAGAATCAAGAAGTTAAAAAAATTGCTTTTTCGTTCTTGGGAACAATTGAAGAATAAAGTAATTTTTTTTCTTCTTTTCCTTTTCTTCTTCTTGGCAATGGCCGGCGATTAGCCAAACGAGAGCAAGTGACCTCTCACTGGCCATGAGTGAGGCTCCCTTGAGGCCAGCGCTAGCTAGAAGAAGAAGAAGAACTTGAGGCCGCGCCAACTAGAAGAAGAAGAATTGGAGAAAAAAAGAAAAAAAGAAAATAAAAATTACTTAACAAATTAAAAGAAATTCGAAGTCACAAAAAAATTTAAAGGTCGTACTAAACACATTTTAACTCTGGAAATAGAAATTTTGTATAATTACTAAATGGTTTCAAATATTCAGAAACTTGTATTGGAACATAATTGGAAAAAAACTATTTTTGAGTAGATATTATTCTCGAGAACAAAATAATTACCAAATAGGTCCTTAGAGTTCAATGTGGGGCCCGTGATGCTATGAGCAAAGCATGAGAGCATTTTTAACAAAGTTCGATTTTTCTCTTGATATATGCAATTAAGAGGAGCAAGTCAAGCAAAATTGTCGCATGATTTGATTCAAAATGACATGATACGTACGTGAACATTGTGAGCATGAGATATTCTAATGTGATCCGACTTCGATCGACTAAAAGTTCTTATAAATAGCAAAAAAGTGTGTGTGTTTTTAAAATCTGTTATGAACGTCGAATATTTTCTCCTCCTTGAAGTCCCTTAAGATTGAAATTCTAGTAAATGGAGATATACCTTACTTGGTATAGCCATTCGTAACATAGTTTTTCTTTTATTTTTAATGCCATTAACTAGATCAATCTACACCGCCCAATTCGGCAGTTTGAGAACAAAACCTTGCCCATTTTGAACAAGTTAGCAAATTGCAGATTCAAGCATTGGGACCTTTGATTGTTCTTCTTATCCTTTCCACCCTGTAAGATCTTTCTTCTTGCCTTTGGATGAAAAAATTGGGAGCCGATATTCTCAAAGAAGAAATGAACTGGCAAATTCTAGGAAAGAACATTTTATGGGCCATCCATCTTGGAAACGAGCATTGACAGAGCAGATGGAGAGACTGAAGAGACCGGTGGAGAATAAAAGGAGCCAATCAAGACTTGCAATTCAACGGTTGAATTTCTCAAGAGTGAGAGCAAATTGACATGGGTTTGATTTATAACACCCCCCAACCAAAAAAAAAAAAAAACAGACTTTTGATAGATAATAATTATAAGTTTTGGGTCAGTGAGCCCGTCGATCACGGTTTCTAGTGGATGAGCCCATGATTCGATTGCCCATATCAATGCGTGGCCAACTTGTCTTTGAATTGACCCCTTTGATAGAATCAAGAAATTCGATTTGCGTTCACATCCAAGTTAATTGGAGATGGAGATGGAATTTGGGAACACGTTGATCTTGATTCTGTCGCCCTAACCGACCCAAACCACACCCCCCTGATTTTTTTTTTCTATATTGTTTTGCTTTAGTGGGGAACTGACAGCATGATTTTGACGGTCCAAGATGCTGTCGAGGTCCTTCCAATTTGCTAATTTACAAGCATGTTTTAGAGATTGTGTCGGAAGCAAATCCATGGAAATGAACATTTTGATGACAGGCTCGGGCATCTCCGAGCTTAGGTAGTATTGATTCTCAGGCCAATTGGAGGACAGCGTTGCAAGATTCAATGAGGGAAAGGAAATTGACACGACTTAACACGTTTCAACTTATCTTGAATAGATATTTCATTCTTGCATCATCAATATGTTTTTTACAATGATATTGAAATTTGACGAATAGCCAATGCTACTACAATCTTATCACACGAGTTGACAGCTTTAGGGGGAAAATTATCTATCTAGAACAGTGAAATTGTTTAAATGACATGGGATGAAGAAGGATGGGTAGAATTATTCAGACATCCTTAACATCATGGGCTTGGTAATTGATCTAATATGTGTCTAGGCCCGTAAAATTCCTCTGTGGTCTCACTTATGGCCAATTAATGGACTAAGAGTCGTCACTTGATTTGTGTTGTTCATGTTTGCAAATCTAATTAACATGGAAGCCAATACCAAAGAGTTGGTTGGTTCCTGGATATACGGCATAAGTGAACTTGATCATTGAGCGAGTTTGGATGGGTTGAGTGGGGTGTCTGAGCTAAAAATGTTATCGTAGGCTTGTAATTCACCAAATTTGACGATTTATACTCCAATATGTTAAATGAGATGTGTACATTCAAAAGTTGGGTGCTTCATTAATTTCATGAATTTTTTTTCCAGAGTAAGAGGTTCTAGCAGCTATTTTATTGATATTTTGCTCAAGCACATTGTTGAGTTATTTTGAGCTGCTCGCCATCTTTATAATCAACAAAGCCTTCATTGGCTTTGGGTTAGAATGATGTTTTAAGTTATTAGATACTATAAAACCAACCAAGGGAGAGATCAATTGCACATGCTATCACATGCAATATTTCATAAATAATTTAACATGTATCATATCAAATATTAACGCAACAATTTTTCTCAAGTTTGGCGTAGGAAAAACTTTCCTTCCACGACCAAAAAATTCAGTCGTTTCCAACCCAAGAGGACTTCCGTATATGTGTATGACTAAATCTTTTGCAAGCAAAGAATTGCGAAGAATTCCCCAAATCAAGCGGTTGCAATTGGCTCCAAATTGGGGCTCGACTCCATGGCTTTCATGGCTTGAAATCTTGGCTCCTTGGCTTGGAACTTGAGAGCAGCATACAATTTCATATAGTCCTCGAACACGAACTTTGGATAAGCTGCTTCGCCGCCCTCCTCTGCCTTGCTCTCCACGAGTGCCGGTGCCGGATAGATCATGGCGTCGCTGCCTGGGTTGTAGAATGAAGCTATGGACATCCTGTTCCCATCGGTCTGAGCCACCACCCTATGCAACACACTCTTGTACTTCCCATTGGTTATCACCTGTATTTGATTTGAAACGATCTTTCAATTTCAAATGCCGATCATGATATTCTTGTATTAAAAGGTGATGGTTTCGCTATATTGCGTAAGCAGCAGTGCGAGTATGTATGCTACCTCGATTTGATCGCCGAGGTTGACCACGATGGAGTGGCGCATTGGGGGGACGTCGACCCACTGGCTGTCCTTGAGGAGCTGCAAGCCGCTGACCTTGTCGTCCTGGAAGAGCAGGACAATGCCGCCGGCATCAGTGTGGGCTCGGAGCCCCTTGATCAGGTCGGGCTTCGGGCACGGCGGGTAGTTGCTGACCTTGGTGCCGAAGTTCGGCCCTTTGGACCCGTGGAAGGCCTTCTTCAAGTAACCTTTCTCCAAGCCCAGGTTCTCACACAGCAAGTCCATGAGCTCCTCCGCCAGCTTCTCCAACTTCACTGCAAACTCCTTCATGACTTTCCTGCACATCAAACGGTGAAAGGTCACCATCGATAGATGCGGAGTGGAATGCAGCTTTTCATCTAAGTTGATAAATTCTCGTCATCAGTTACCTGTAGTCATCATCGAGATCTGGGATTTGGGAGATGTTGGATACGGGGAGGTGCTTCAAGTGGAAGGTGCTTTCCCAGTCCAAGTCATGGACCTCTGTCTCGACATACTCGAGCCCCTTGCTCGCCACCAGCTCTCGAACCTCTGCTCCATGCACTTCTTGTAGTGTCCCTTTGTCATTCTCTCGACCGTGTCCATCAGCTCTGGTGGAATCCCATGATTCACCAGCTTCATTTGGTCATTTCCCAAGGCATGACAATCCAAAATGTTAGACCCACTTTATCAAGCATAAATATAAGTTTGAGAGAGAGAGAGAGAGAGAGAGAGAGAGAGGGTTTTGTACCTCAAAGAAGCCCCAGTTCTCACAGGCATCTTTGATCTTGTCCATGGTGATTGCTCTCTCCTCACCATTCAGGTTCTCAATGTTGATCACTGGGAAGCTCTCCATTTTCTCTCTCTAGAAGCTGTAGTGAAACCTTGCTTCTCTTTTGGTTTCTCTCTCTCTCTCTCTCTCTCTCTCACAGAATGAAGATAATGCACTTGCTTGTTTGCCTTGGCTTGTCTTGTGCATTGGGCTGTCTGGTGGGTTCCCTATTTATAGTAGTTTTTTCCTACTGCACAAGAGAGGATTTCCTTTACCACTTTCACATGCTGGGCGAACGAGGATTGAAGAGGATGGAAAATTACTAAAATTATGACATCCAGTGGGTCCCAAAGGTGGTGGCTTTGGTCAGCCTGCATTGTCCAACCATTTCTCTTGCTCTCCGGATTTTCCACACCTTGGTGGTGGCTAAGATTCCTTTTTCCTTTTTCGCGTTTATTTGTTTCATGACATCAGCTAAATAAATGGGATTCGGTCCTTATTTAGAAGCGAGTGGCTCGTGCACATTTTCCTATTTGACATCGCAATCTGTATGATAAACGTTATGCTTTTAATTGGTTTCGTGGCTAGATGGTCCACATATGATCTTGCTCATCCGCACCGTCTTGCTAGATAAGATTAAGAGATATTTAAATAAATGGGTCAATTGAACAAAAGTTAGGTAGCTATGATGAAATCAGAGATATTATTGGATGCTTTTGAGACATGATAATCCAATTCAATTGTTAGTTGTCACCACATTGATTTTAAGAGAAGAACATAAAAAGATATTCATGACATTTAAAAATAAACTGAATTGATTGACTGTTGAGGGTAGTTTCTAGATTTTAACTTTGAATTTCAAAGGTGATTTTCTTGTCAAAATTTATGAAAGTTATGCTTGACTGTGAATATTTTTACATAAAAAAATATATAGTTTTTGTAAATGATCTAATGTGCATTCTACATTGTATATCTCTAGCTCTTTAGGGGTCAAAAGCTAGAAGTTGAGGTCAAGAAGCCGATGTATTTAATCTGACAATGTTTCATAGCAATCTCTTAGATGTGCCTACCCTATATTTAAAAGTGTTATTTACTTGTTGAAAATGTCAATAACAACTACGACAAGACGTAGAAATTGTCTGAGGGTTGTAGACACTATCCTTAATCATATTGTTTGTTCTTCACATAGTGTAAAATGTGACTATCCTTCAACATTCAATAGGCATTCTAGATGGAATGCAAGCGGGATTTGCTTCTAAGCATAGCATCCTACTTCTTCCAAACATAACAGAGTACACGCCATAAGAAAACAATACTCGACACGGAATTATAGTCAGTTATTGATGATATAAGAGGGATATCCTGATTGCAAAGGGGGCAAATGATTATGGGTTTGTTTGAAAGTCATGCTTCTTTAGGTAAAATCCTAGAAAAAAAGAGAGGAGAAATCTCTTTGGCCTTTGTAGTCGGCTCCAAAGAACTCGAAGTGGGAATAATATTCTTTGCTAAAGTTACACCGCATGAGTAGAAAAGCAATGGAGAAAATGGACTGCAAAGGCAGTTCAAGTCATGTTCCGGCTACTTTTGGTCATTTTCCTAATCCCCACCAACGACACCCTCTTCTCTTTTCTTGGAGAGTTTGGTCGTCAGTGATTTGACCCCAACCTATTCATTTAGCAAAAAGTTAGAATGGAAGGGGAATGTTACTTGCTAACCTCGAAGGGCGCGCATGACAAAATTTCTATTTCTCGATTTTTCTGTTTCTTTGTTCCCCGGAACAGGTTTGAAACAGAAATCCGTTTGATAACGCAATTTGATTTCTCTATTTCTGAAATAGATTTCTATTCCAGAAATAGAGAAATTGAAGAAATCAAAAGCTGAAATTTTTAACTTCTCAGTTTCTGAAATAGAAATCAGAAGTTGAAATCAAACCACATAAAAGAACATTGCGCTTTCTTGCTAACTTAATTCACTCATAACCACAACTTCACAAATTATTGCTAATTTTCTTATTCTTATTTTGCTCGTGTTTTTTTTTTCATTTTTTTTGATAACTTCCTCTTTAGGATGAAAGGCAATCGAATGGGTCCCCAACTTTAAAAAACGACCAAAGTTCTTAAATGCTTACTTAAAAACAATGGGGCTCTTTCCTCCTAGAAAGGGCGCGTGCATGGCCAGTTGAAGAAAAAGTTCTTACGTAATAGATGAATAAAAAACGTGCCTAGAAATTTAACCTTATTTCTTTACGGATTCAAAATTCTTGCAAAATCAAAATAATTAGATTGTTACACAATCTTGAATTTTAATTCGAAGGCAAGAGATTCAAGAGAATCTCTCTCTTTGTTATGCAAGGGCTATTAAAGGTTCATTGAGCAACAATAAAGAAATTAGGGATGAGCAACTGGATTGATTCAATTCGAGAATCAAAATAAACCGACCTTCCCCCGATTAGTTCCTAACCATAAACATTACTTCAAGGTAGAATTCTCATATATTCCTTTACACCATCAATTTTATTTTGTTAATAATCTTGTATAATACTAGTCTTTGATAAAATGATAGGGCTGTATAGGTACCATTGATGACACCCATATTCATGCTTCCGCAATACTTGTCTAAACCCACACAAGATAAACTTGCAAACAATACATTGATCAAGAAGGGAAACCAAATAAATACGCTTAGGAAAACCATTGCCAATAAAATGGCAAGGGATAATAATATGCCGGAAATTCCATAAAATTGTATTTTCAACTTTTGTAATGTATTAGTATTATTTTGACTATTATTTTGTATTTGAGGATTTTCTATGTTGATATCTAATCAATTTCTATTCTTAGAAATAGAAATTTTATTTTGTTATCAAACGGATTTCTGTTTCAGAAATAGAAATTTTGAGTGGTTATCAAACGGGTTTCTTTGCTCAAAAACTTGTCAGGGGAATAGAAATTGAGAAATTGATTTCTGGCTAGAAATCAATTTCTGTTTCAGAAATTTTGTCATGCACAGCCGAAGCAATCATGCTTTGTGTGGTAGGATGTCTTCTTTTGTCCTTTCTACAAGGTGGCCAAGCAATTTTGGGTTGGAATATGTTGCTGGACATCTTTTTTAATTCTCATGTGCGAACTCCTCCATTTGGCAATGGTCCGATAAGTCTCTCTTACGCATTCCACTGTGCGTTTTAACATTATGAATCACGTGTGGAGTAATATGAAAATCAGACGTGTTTCATCTTTTCATATTCAACCAAAGCCAATGAACCCTGCGGCAAGATTATTACACATTCAAATAATGTCGTGTCTTGTCATGATTTCGATAGGCAACATCGGCTAAATAAATTCAATAGGAAAATGATCAAAATAGTCCTAAACTTATTGCTATTTTTCCTATTCAGTCCTATTTTTTTTTTGCCAATTGAGTTTTAAACTTTTTGTATTTGTGTCAATTTAGTCAATCTGATCAATTTTAGCTAGCTGGTGTTGATGTGGACGCCATCTAACTAATGTTGATGTGTCAATTCTTTAATTTTTTTTTCTTTCTCTTTCTCTTTTTTGTTTTTATCTTTCCTTTTTCCTCTAGACCTTGTCGGCCACTCGGGAGGCTCGCCCTCAGTAGAACTGGTGAGGCGAGCCTTGACCACCCCTGATGAGGCCTTGTTGTTGCTTGCGAGGTTTAGCCTTGCCCTTGTTGTCACCACACCATCTAACGTTGTGCTTGCCTAGCCATGTTGAGGCTTGCCCTCACCATATTTGGGTGAGGGCGAGCCTCCTTAGTGCTTGGTGAGGTTGAACTCAATGGTCATAGCCTTTGGTTGGTCCGGCAACCGTCTAGAGGAAGAAAATAAGAAAAAAAAAAATTGACACGTTGGCGTCCATGTCAATCTTGGATGGTCAACGCTAGCTGGCATCCATATCAGTGCTAACTAGTCAAAATTAATCGGATTAACTAGATTTACATGATGCAAAATGTTTAAAACTGAATTAGCAAAAAAAAAAAAAAAAATTAGGACTGAATTGGAAAAATTACAATAAGTAAAAGACTATTTTGATAATTTTCCCCAAATTTGACATCCCCCACTTCTTGAGACGTATAAAGCAGCATTATTTCACAGCCGGCAAGGATAAGTTTCCTGTAATTCCACTCAAGTGATGAATGGTGAAACCAAACAATTCCCAAATATTTAAGATGATAATTACAACGGGAAAGTATTGAAAAGAATTAGAGAGAGAATGTCGGTTATGTAATAGCAAGAGAGAGTGGGATGGTGGGGTTGTGTTGGAAAAGGGTTCGATAAGGATAAAATGCACTTTCTTTTTGTCATGCCTAGATCCTCGGGCACAGGTACATCCTTTACCTTGGTTGATTTTAAAAATGCGATATCTAGGACGTATTGCCGACCCTTTCATTTTAATATGCACACACGAAAGCGATTATAAATCTCCAGACAATAAAGCAATGGGATAGAAAATCAGGGCCATATTTTTCATATTGAAATTCACAACCATACTTTTATACACACACACTACATAATATTTTACAATACTATTAACATAGGTCTGATCTCACATCTATCTACAAGAACACAAGGTTTACACAAAACGGGATGGGATTTCAGTCCTCATTTGGGTCATACTTAGGTTCATCATCCTGATCCTCCCCTGATTTTTCAGAATCAATCTCATTCTCTTCCAGCTCTTCATCTTCTTTTAGCTCATCATCAGGGGCATCCAAAAAGTAATCCTCCTTCGGTTCCTCCTCCTTAGGCTTCTCTATCTCTGGCCATTCCCAGTCCCGATTCTCCTCCTGTTCCTCCTCTTGCTCAACTACCTCTTCTTCTTCTGGCATGCTCCAGTTGGAGTCTGCTACTAATGGTTGGGAGGAGTCGTGATTAGCCTCGAGTTTAGGATCCTTGGCATCCACTACCGATCCATCCTTAGGGTCTGTTGTCCCCAATTCGAATGCTGCTTCTAGAACGTATAGAGGTACGTCACCTTTTAGAATGGGACCCTCTCTTCGCCCATCATGGTAGTGACAATATCATGATCGATACTCGTGGGGCCTTAGGGCGTTCAGACCAACATCCACCCAGACCTTGGACTCTATCAATACATACTCTAACCCTTCTGGATGGGGGTGTATTGGGAAGTAGTATGCTACCTTGGTAATCTCTTCAGGGATGCTAAAATGCATGGGAGGACGAGAAGGTGGAGGTGCTGCCATCTAGGGGCTTGAAATGATTATACAATAACCACTGAGACAATGTCTCAGCGAGTTCTACCCTCTAAGACTCGATTAGTAAACCAATACGCCACATGGCTATCTAAGCATAGCACGAGTCAGATGACTTACCTTGGACTCAATTCCAACCTGCAATTCAAGGTTATACATAGATGCCTCATATATCACATCAAACAATTAATCAATTCACGACACTAGATTAAATCATTGATTAATTGACCTAGTCGATTACATGTCAGTCGGACCATCTCTAGGTCATTTCACTCCTCATTATATAACCTCCAATAGTACACTTAGTCATAGAGCCACATTAATGCTCTCGGGTATCGTTTTCGCCAAGGTGACGTATGTAATAGACAATTAGGTGCGTTCTTTAAGGCACTATTTTCGCCAGTGATATCCTTAATTACCGAACCATGTATGTCCGTAAATCACATACATTCTTTTTCTCTTTGGCGTCGTTTTCGCTAATGTGATGTATACAATAGATAGTTACGTGCGTTCTTTAAGGCGCCATTTTCAACAGTGATATTCTTAATCACCGAACCACGTATGTCCATAATGATGTATGTACTAAACTGTTACCTACGTTCCTTAAGGTGTCGTTTTCATTAGTGATATCCTTAATCACCAAATCACGTAAGTCCATAACATCGTACTTGATTGGTCTTAGCCAAGAGTATTCCCATTTCACTCTGACAATTCTCTCCACTTTAGCCCATCAAAGGATTATTGACGCTAAATAATTATACTCGGTCATTTACCAATCAATCATTCAAATTCAACTCAATTTCAATCAATTTAGGAATAATTCCTCAAATTGCACAATCCATTCAATTCAACACAACATAGAGCTTAAATAAATAAACGAACTGCACCACGATAATCAGCATAAAATTTCGGTCGTCGACTATCCCAGCCTTATTTTCGAAAAATAAATAGATAAATAAATACAATGAATCCAATTTAGGCCCATAATGCCTGATTGGAGCTCGAAACGGGTCGAGAAAAATCCCGAGATGCATTCAATAAATAATAGAGCATTTCTACTTCCTAATGTCTATATCTAACCACCTAACATACATTGCAATTAACTAATAATCACTAATATATTCTAATCTAACCACATAATCCTACTTAATTAACCCTTAAGCATAATTAGCAAACTAAGTAAGGATTAGTGAGCTAAACTCACCGGAATAACGCGCGAGTCGGATCAATCTGACGGGAACGGCACAGGGAACGCTTTTCTCCAAAGTGGACCTAGGAACCGAGGCCCGGAACACTCCAAAAGCGGGCCTAGAAGTGGCTGAAAACCCACTCTCAAAACCTGCTGAACTTGGTTGAAAATTGAAGAAAAACCACTCAATTTAGGCAAGACTTGCTCGGGAATGAAAGATTGGACTAAACTAGGCCTAGAGGAGGACTTGTGGGGCTCAAACAAGTTCAAAACAACCTCGGCTAAGCCTCCATAGATCAAGAACAACAACTAGACAGCAAGCTGGGCGGGAGAGAGACGGCCAAGGGGGACGGCGGTGTGCGGCGAGGCGGGCGCGCGCGCGAGGGGCGAGGGCGGCGGTCGGGTGTGGCGACGAGCGGCTGGCGGGCTGCAGCTTCTTCCCCTTGTTGGCCAGTCAAGAATGGAGAGGGGAGAATGGAGGTGGACGGTGGAGTGAGGGAGAGGATAAGGGGGAGAGAGAGATGAAGAGTCCCCTTAACTTGATATTTCCACAAATATCTTTTTAAACTCAACCTTGGCCAAGTGTTAACCCTTGGCTCACAACGGGTCACCAATACCTCTTTCTTGGACATGTGAAACGGTCTAAAACGCTAGGGGAGAGGGGGCACACGAATTTACAAGTCATTTCCTCTAATTGGACTCTTATACTCACTTGATTCAATCTCAATTGGCTTTGATAAATTCAATTGGTCATCCATCGATCATCTCAGCATTTTTTCTCACCTATATATCCATCTTGCTTTCCAATTTTGCCACCAAAATTAATCCCCGGCTTTTTTTGCACAAATACGACCCATGGACGACTTTTTCTCAAAAAGTGTCAGTTGTCAGAAAAATCTTCTGAGACCGAGTCATGGGTCTTAAAATTTATTGTGATATGAAAGAATCTTCAATTTTGGAAATCGGACTCAAATTGGCGGTAAATTTCCATTTGGCGCATTTTTAGCGTAACCTAGGCTACCGGGTAGTTTTTGGAACTTTTTAGGACAAATGACCCGTGGTCGATTTTTTTTGAGCCACAATGAACCCACTCAACACATTGGTAACTCTCGATTGTCGTGAAAATCTCGATAATTCAAATACGAACACAGGGTATCAAAATGATAATAAAATCAAATTAGTGTCGGTTGATGAGAATTTCCCAATTTTGTGGAGTCACCCACAATCGGCCACACATCTCAATCAAACCGACCTATCTCTGATTTCAAATCGATCTTTAACTATGTCGTAATGGCCTCTAAAGATGAGCATGGTCTAGAGGTTGGTTCTTGGTCGAGTTCTCAAGTCTATTGTCTTAAATTTTCCTAATGGCTTACCCAGCTAGTCTAGTTATCTCGAGAGTGATCGGCTCTGAGAACAACTCTATAGATGTTTCAATGAAATGTCCGATTAATTCAATAGAAAACGGGTTGAAAATTTAGGATGTCACAATTCTTTCTCTCTTATAAAAATTTCATCCTTGAAATATAAACCTTATACACTTTGATCGAAAATGTGGGAGTACAACTGTCTCATCGACTTCTCAGTCTCCCATGTTGCTCCTTTTGTACCATGGTGTTGCCAGACCACTTTAACCAATGGGATGGTTTTTGTATGTAGAACTTACTCTTTGCGATCCACTATCTGAACCAGGCTTTCAACGTATGATGCACGGTCATCCACGTCCAATTCCTCGAAATTGAGCAAGTGGGTCGGGTTAGGCTCATACTTCGTTAACATCAACACGTGAAAGACGTCATGCACTTGTGCTAATCTCGGCGGCAATGCAAGACGATATGCTAAGGTTCTGATTCTCTCAAGAATCTCAAACGAACCTATGTACCTCGAACTCAGTTTTCATTTCTTGTCAAAGTGCGAAGTTCCTCTCATTAATGACACTTTCAGAAAAATGTGATCACTAACTTGGAATTCCAGCAATCTGTGGCGCTTGTCTACGTAACTTTTCTGCCTGCTCTGCGCGGTCCTTAATCTATTTCTGATCATTGCCACGGCTTCCACTAACTACTGGACCAACTCTAGGCTTGTAATCTTCATTTCTCCGACTTCATCTTAACACACTAGTGTTCTGCACACTCTGCTATACAACGCTTCAAATGGAGCCATCTTGATGCTCTACTAATAACTGTTGTTGTAGGCGAACTCTACCAGATGAAGCTGATCTTCCCAACTTCCTTTGAAGTCTAGTACACAAGCTCTCAGCATATCCTCGAGGGTTTGAATTGTCCTTTCAGATTGGCTATCTGTCTGAGGATGATATGCCGTATTGTACTGAAACTTTGTACCTAGTGCACTCTGCAAGCTTTTCCAAAAAGCGACAGTAAATCTCGAGTCTCTGTCAAAGGTTACCGTAACCGACACTCCATGCATTTAAATCACTTGGCACACGTACATGTCTACGTGTCTATCTAGAGTGAGGTCATTTCGAATTGCAATGAAGTGAGTCGATTTCGTCAGCTTGTCGACTATTGCCCGAATCGAATTATTTCCTCTATGACTCCTTGGTAATCAAGTCACGAAATCCATTGTGATATGTTCCCATTTTCATTATGGGATTGCAAGAGATTACAGAAGTCTTCCCGGCTTGCAATTCTGAGCTTTCATTTGCTGACATGTCAAACACTTGGCGACATGCTTGATGATATCCGTCTTCATACCTGACCATCAATAGTGTTGACGCGGATTTTGATACACCTTAGTACTTCCAGGATGAATGCTGTAATTGCTACGATGCGCTTTTGATAGAATATCTTCTCTAAGCTCCACATCGGTAGGTACAACTAATGGTCCATGGAACCTCAACGTTCCATCATCAGAAACCTGAAAGTCTGCCTTTCTTTTCTCTGTGTCCTCTTGAAGAATTTTTGACACATCTGGGTCTGTCGATTGGAGTAACTTGATTTTGACCCGAACATTTAGTTCAATTCTGAGGGTGGCCATAAGACTTGAAAGGTGGCCTATCTCAACTTTGAATACTGAATTTTGAACTCTCTCGATTAAATTCCACTCCTTAATCAATAAGTGAGCCACTGAAGACTTTCGACTCAAAGCATCGGCGACTTTATTTGCCTTTCTAGGGTGATATAGAATATCACAGTTGTAGTCTTTCAGCAATTCCATCCATCTACGTTGTCTCATGTTTAATTCCCTCTGAGAGAACAACTACTTAAGACTCTGGTGGTCCATGAAGATTTGGAATCTTTCCCCGCACAAGTAATGCCTCAAAATCTTCAACGCGAATATGATAGCTGTGAGTTCTAAGTCATGCGTAGGGTAGTTCAATTCATGAGGTCTTAACCGACGTGAGGCGTAAGCAACAACTCTACCATGTTGCATCAATACGCAACTCAGTATTTTAAATGACGCATCACTATAGATTTCGAATCCTCCAGGACCAGATGGAATTGTCAGCACAAGTGTGGTAGTCAGTTTTTCCTTAAGCTCTTGGAAACTACGCTCGCATTTGTCTATCCATACAAACTTCGCGTCTTTCTTCGTGAGCTTTGTCAGAGGCGATGCTAACGATGAGAAACCTTCCACAAACTGTCTATAATAACTTGCCAATCCCAGCAACATGAGCATTCGTCAACTTGAATGGCATCATTGTAAATTCATAGTGACCATATCGAGTACGAAATGATGACTTAGGAATATCCTCATTCCTAATCCTTAGATGATGATATCCTGTCCTCAAGTTGATCTTCGAGAAAATTGATGCTCCTTGCAACTGATCGAACATGTCATCGATCCTTGGGAGTGGGTACTTATTTTTAATCCTTACCTGATTGAGTTGTTGATAGTCGATACATAAATATAACGAACCATCTTTTTTCTTTACAAATAGAACGGGTGCTTCCCAAGGTGATGCACTATGACGAATAAATCATTTATCCAGTAACTCTTGCATTTGCATAATTAGTTCTTTCAACTCAGATAACGCCATTCGGTAAGGTGTCTTTGAGATCGGTTCTGTCCCTGGAGCTAGTTCAATTACAAATTCAAATTCTCTTTCTGGCGGTAACCCTAGCAATTCCTTTGGAAAGACATCTGGAAATTCTTGTACCACTGCAATGTCCTCCATTTTCAGCTCCATAACCGTCGTATCAACGATGATTGCTAAATTACCTTGACAACCCCCGTCTAGCAGACGAGTTGTTTCTTGCGACGAGATTATGACAATCGAGGGTCCTCTATTCCCGACAAACTCGAAGCTCTTATCCCCTAACGGGTCAAACTGAATCGCTTTGCAATAGCAGTCCATCGTAGCTCGTTACTTGGTGAGCCAATCCATGCCAATTATTAAATCAAAATCATACATGGCTAGGACTAACAAGTTTATTTTTTCCACTCGCTCACCAATCGCTAACTTGCAACTAGAACAATCTAAAGCAGCGATAACTTTATCTTTCAACGGCGTAGATATGCAAATTGTCGACTTCAATAATATATGACTCAACCTTAACAACCTAACATATTGCTTGGCAATGAAAGAATGAGTTGCTCCTGAATCAAATAAAGCATAAGCAGGTTGGTCGTTGAGTGAAACCATACCTGTGATCACATCAAGCACAACTTCTGCCTGACCTTGTGTAATTGCATTTATTGTGCCCTAAACTGGAGGTCTCTACTGTCCCCTTTGTGGCGCATTCTGAGGGGCATACCCTCTTATTTGTCTCATTGGTGGCGGTGGCGGCAACTGAGGTTGCTCTCTTTGCTTCCTCGAACAATTCTTTGTGATGTGACCCTGTTGGCCACATTTGAGACATACTCCTATCCTAGCTAGGCACGGAGCTAACCCGTGTTGCCTTCCACACAAGCGACATATACCAATATTATTGGGTATCGGCCTACATAATCCACTCCTTTTGAAGGGTGGAGCATGGGATTTGCCTCCAAGCATGGTCTTTTTCCTAGGCGAATACTCTCTCGATGAGAGCTAAACCTCGATCCAAATGAGGCAGCTCTCTCGTTATGATCTTTCTCAATTTTCTAGGCTCTTCGATATATGTCATTATAAGTCCTTAGATCCAGAGAGACCAATATGCTCCTAAAGTCTGGTTTGAAGCCATCCCTAAACCTTCTCACTCGGTTTATTGGATTTTCTATCAATTCTAGGGCATATCGCGAAAGTTCAGCGAACTTCGCTTTATACTCATCAACAGCTAGGGAACCTTGGCGAAGACGTTGGAATTCGGCCATCTTCACCTCCCTAGTGGTCTCGGAGTGTCGCGAGCTAAATTTCGGATGCACCACCTAAAATTAGGCTAATGGATTACTAAGCCTAAACTTAGCTCGGGCTCTCTCAAGCCCATACCAATTCACGACTTAGGTTCAAGTTCTTAACATGCAATTGATTTTTTTAATTAGGAGTCGCCACTAATCTATTTTTGGTGGGTCGATTAGAAACCCAAGTAAAGTAACGGGAGATTTACTTTACTCCTACGAACCAGAGATTGTGAGTTCGGGGACTTGGTTACGCTAGATTTCTCTAACGCCCTTTCGGTACCTTTCCCTTTTTATTTAAAAAAAATATTTTGCAGGTAGCTTGAATTAATTTTAATTTACCTCCCTAACATGCGAGGTGATCATGCGAAACCACTAATTAAACACCTGAATGAAACAATGAATAAATTGCATGACTTACCTCATAGTAATGAAAACATCTACAATATTAGCTCAGAATTCACATCGACAATCCTAGATATGATTTTTAATTAACATGCACTCACTCAATTTTGGTTTTCACTTTATTTAATGAGAATCATGCAATGCATGCAACTAATTTAACATGAAATGATATGACGTGGCAATATGATCTAAATTATATAACATGAATAAGCATGCAATCTATCCTAAAACATGAAATGAATTTATTCTAAATTTTTTTGTATTTTCCATGAAATTCGAAATTAAAGAAATGCAACAATTAAATATGCAATCTAAATTAATCAAATGACCTAATTTTAATGACGAGCAATTTCTAACTAAATGAACCTAGCAACAATCACTAGATGACGAAAATTTCATAAACCTAATCATACATGTCTGATTTATTAAACCTAAATGCTTTGATGCAAGATTTTGATTTTTTGGTTTTTTTGATTTTTTTTTAGTGTTTTTCCAAGACAAGTAATTATCAAAGAAACATTAAGTCTAAACAATCAAGATATTTAGCAAATAAAGGATTAAGGTAATTGAAAAAATAACCTGTTGTCTCACAAGTTAAATTAACAATTACTCTAACCTTACACATCACGGCATAGAGTTCAAAATAATTAAAAATCTGATTCGAAGTCTTACGGATCAAATTAATAATTATAATGATTTACTATCAACAAATCCCAAAAATTAATATGATTAAAAAAATGATTCGACATCTTATGGATCAAATTAATAATTACAATAAATTTGGGTAAAACCCCTATGGTTAATGACTGCAATAAAACAAAAATCAACTCCCCACGTTCCAATTGGTAGAATAATAGCAAAACTTTAAAAAAAAGTAAATAAAATAAAATAAATGAAATATAAAAGTAAAAAGAAAAGTAAGTAGCCTAAGGAAAGGAGGGCAACGGGTTGGTCGGCGCTGGGTGGACGGTGCAAGGGTAGTTCATCGGGAGTAAAGGCATAGTTGGTCGCGGGTCAGGCGGGATAGGGGCAGCATGGACGAAGCAAAAGGCGCTCGGGCATCGGCGAAGGAGGGCGTCGCGGGTGTTGTTGGTGACGAGCGGACCATCAGATTTGCAGTAGTGACTGGTATAGATGGCTTGGTGGAAGGCTACTGTGGGTGTCGCTCGGAGAGGGGCGGAGCAAGGACAGAAACGGCTTCATGGGCAAGACCAACCGGGTGGTGATGCAGATCGGCAGTGTTGCGGCTTCGTGGGCAGAACAGAGCCGGGTCGTCGGAGTAGAGGCGGAGCAGGGGTGCGGTGCTAACTACAGAGAAAACTGGCATCACAGGGGCTACAGTGAAGGTTGTGGTGCTTGTGATCGAGCAAAGGCACGGGTCGGCAGGGAAAAAAAACTCGACAGCCAAGGGGGCTCGGCGAGGGGCAAAGCCTCGGGTCGCAGCAGGCGGAGTGGCGCACGGTGGGACTCCGATTGCTAGGTGGCGTTGGCGAAGCGAGTAGGTGGGGCAGACAGTGGACACAGCGACGAGCGAGCAGGAAGATGCAACGGTGGGGCGCGGCGGCAACTACAGGCGTCGGCTTCGCAACTTCTGAGTAGAGGAGGTCGCCAACCGAAGGCCCTTCGAGGAAGAAGAACCTCTTCTTCCATTTCTCTTTTCCTTTTTTTATATTTTCTCTCACCTTTGCTGCTGCGTACTTTTCTGTAGAAGCTTTGACTTTTCTCTTTTTCCCCAAAAGCTTTTCCCTTTCGAACCAAGAGAAGCCCTAGAGAAGTTCCCCTTTTTATAGGCAAAACAAAATATGATCCTTTGTGAATATATATATTTTGGTGACCTAGGGAACCCCGTGCGCCGTTTCGCGGCAAAGTAAACCCTGGGGAGGAATAGAGTTACCACCACCCTTGCTCCCTGTGTAAGTCAGCATGACGCAACTGGGATTCGAACGCTGGACCTTTTGCGAGAGGAACAAATGCTTGAGCCAACCATGCCACAATGCTGGGTGGTCTTTGTGAATATTTCATCTCACGAAGATTGCCTATAACCTCCTCATGATCACAAAAATCCTTATCTTATGAATATTTTCCCATGATTTCATCATTTATTGCTAAAGATAAGATTGCGGTGCGATTTTCTTAAATTCCCAAAAACCACCGTAATATCACACCAAATCTCAATTTCTTACAAGATAATTAATAAAAAAATAAAATAAATAGTGGGCTTGGGCTATTTTGCTCCTTTCATGGGCCTAGTCCGGCCTGCCAAGCTAGAGCTAAAAAACGTTAATTCGAACCCATCCACCATCGGTCTAATAAATAAAACGCAAAACATGCAAATTAAAAATAAATGCATCTAAATTTATATGCTATGCAATTACTTTTTTTTTTAGGGATAAAATCACCCAATAATTTTCTATGTAATAAATAAATAACCGAACCGTCAAAATTTAGGTGTTATTGTGAAGGTTTCCAGAAAAGTGTTCCACTCCTGAACAGCGCCTTCTGGGAAAATCATTTCTCGAGTAGTCATCCACCAAGTGTTTGCAACTCCGTCCAGCTGGTAAGTTGCTAAGACTACTTTCTTAGTCTCGTTGCACATCAACAGTGCAAACGCTTTCTCAAGCTTTTGAACCCATGAAGAAACAGCTTCGGGATCTCTTGTCCCGATGAACAACGGTGGGTTCAATTTTAGGAATTGCTTCACCAGCTTATGGATTGATCTTGTAGCGACCATAATCCCCAGTGGACCTTCAACATTCACGGTGGCGGGAGCAACGGTAGGTGCAACTGTAGGCGCGGCAATACGGGCGGCCTCAACAGCGACGGCAACAGCAACGGTAGAGGCGGCCTAAGCGGTGGCTTCGATTGTAGTAGCTTGCTGATCTATTCTTGTACCCATAGCTTCCAGTACACGCATGATCCCTTCTATTTTGGGATCATTAAGGGTTGTGACCCCGTCATCTACAATAGGTGGAGTCACTCCACTTGCGCTAGCCTGTGCCGGCACTCGACCACGGCCTCCTCGGGTATCGATTCGAGTCGGTGCTCTACCCCAAACTACGGCCCTACTGGTAGTTTTAACAGGAGTTCTCAGCTCTTGGTCACTCATAGCTCAGCTTTATCTACTAGAGTTTGCTTCCAATTCCACAACGAATTAGAAACAGAGTGACCCAAACAACAAGCAATTCTAGCATTTAGCTATCTGTGGGTGAGCATGGTCCCGGTTGGTCTGGGCCACCCCCTAACTCTAGGACCAACCCGTACAGTGTCGGTTCTCAATTTTTAGGATCGAGGACCAACCCTATTGAGCCTAGGACCAAGGACCGGACCGACCCGATGGGTTCGGTCCGGTTCCAAGGTCAACCCGGGACCGATCGATAATTTTTTTCGTTTTGTTTTTTATACTTCCTAAAAAAGCAAACATACAAATTCAAATTACACATCCATCGACAATGCGGCATTGTGCAACTAAACTATAAATACCAATACATATTCACCAAAATTTCCTTTCTTTCCACAGAAAAACTTTGGCATTTTTTACCTGATTTCAACTCATAAATTACAAGCTCGTGTCTTTATCAAGCTTGTTGTTCCAACATGCAATGATCTAGATTTTAAAAACATGACATCAATATGGTTCGATTGCTACTTCAGTTAAAATCACGATGGATGATGAGCACGATTCGGTTCTCCAATCAAAGCTAAAACCCATCTCCAAAAAAGGAAAGAAAAGCCCAGAAAGAACACATCGGATACAATCACCCTCGTCAATCAAGGGTCCAAAAGGGGAGGCCACAGGGACTAATACCCAGCCAAACTGATCACGTACGCAAAGCAAACGTGTAAAAATAAAAATTCAACACAAATCAAGAGCATTGAAGATCTCAAATGAAGCACAAAGTAGAACTCACTAACCAAGTTGTGTTCGGAAAGCAAGGGTGAGTCGAGCATTAAGGTTTCTAGTTAGGGCTTTTTTTTTTTTTTCCTTCTGATTTAGTCGGCAATAAGCAAGGCGACTGGCACAAGTGGCAAGCGGCAAGTGTTGAGCGTCGAGTGGGGCGAGCGTCAACTGGTGAGCGGCAAGCGTTGAGCAAGGCTAGCGGCAAGCGGCGAGCGTTGAGCGAGGCCAGCGACAACAGCAAAGGGCGAGTGGTGAGTGGCGAGCAGCGAGCGACAAGCAGCGCGAGTGGCACGCACAGTCAGAGGTGAGTGGCGTGGGCAACCAGACGCGAGTGAGATGTTGCTACTTTTGATTTTGGCAAATTGAAGAACAAGAAAGACAGAATGGAAGAGAACGTACTTTGGGGAAGGAGGCCGTGAGGAGATTTACGGTGTAAACTTCGCGCCGTTTTGGACATCGCGAGTCCGTGACTGTGAGGACTCCTTGGTCCTCACAGTGAAGATTGAAGAACATACTCTGGACTGTGGAGGACACCATGAAGACCTTTACGGCGTAAACTTCATGCTTTTTGGAGTTGGATGCCGTCTGTCCGTGACTGTGAGCCTGAGGAGTCAACAGCTTTAACATCATTTTACTTAGGTTTTTTTTTTTTTGAACAGACATTTTACTTAAGTTTGAATATATAAAAGAATTATAAATAATATAATATAATATAACAGACATTTTACTTAGGTTTGATTATATAAAAGAATTATAAATAATATAATATAATATACAGGGTTGGTCTAGGGTTGGACCGACCCAAAACTCTTAGAACCAAAGACCAACCCGCACAGTGTTGTTCCTAGAATTTCAGGACCAAGGACCGACCCAGTCCCCTTGGGAACTGGACCAGGATCGGCAGGGTTGGGCCGGTCCAAGGTCGGTCCAGGGTCGACCCTAGACCGCTGCTCACCCCTAACCACAGACATGCACTAGTTGTGAATTTAAAGGCCTTTCTTACTACTATCCCGTAGGTCATCGCACATTATCACTATAATCTCTAAACTAAGGTCTGATACCACAAAAGGGGATGTCATGCCCCGATCCTCGGGCACACGCACATCTCCTACCTTGGTTGATTTTAAAAATGCGATATCCTAGGATGTATCACCGACCCTTTTATTTTAATATGCACATGCGGAAGCAATTATAAATCTTTAGACAATAAAGCAATGTGATAGAAAAGCAGGGCTATATTTTTCATATTGAAATTCACAACCATACTTTTATATGCACACACTCCATAGTATTTTTCAATACAATTAACATAGGTCTGATCTCACACCTATTTACAAGAACACAAGGTTCACACAAAACGGGATGGGATCTCAGTCCTCATCTGAGTCATACTCAGGATCATCATCCTGATCCTCCTCTGATTCTCCAAAATCAATCTCATTCTCTTCTAGCTCTTCATCTTCTTCTAGCTCCTCATCAGGGGCATCCAACAAGTAATCCTCCTTTGGTTCCTCCTCCTCAGGCTCCTCTATCTCTGGCCATTTCCAATCTTGATTCTCCTCCTGTCCCTCCTCTCGCCCGACTACCTCTTCTTCTTCTAGCATGCTCCAGTTGGAGTTTGCTACTGATGGTTAGGGGGAGTCATGATCAGCCTCGAGCTTAGGATCCTTGGCATCCACTACCGACCCGTCCTTAGGGTCTGCTGTCCCTAATCCAAACGCTGCTTCTAGAACGTACAGAGGTATTTCTCCTTTTAGAATGGGACCCTCTCTTCGCCCATTATGGTGGTGATGATATCATGATCAATACTCGGGGAGCCTCGGGGCGTTCAGACCAACATCCACCAAAATCTTGGACTCTATCAATACATACTTTAACCCTTCTGGATGGGGGTGTATTGGGAAGTTGTATGCTACCTCGGTAATCTCTTCAGGGATGCCAAAATGCATGGGAGGACGAGGAGGTAGAGGTGCCTCCATCTACGGGTCTGAAATGGTTATATAATAACCACCGAGACAACGTCTCAGCGAGTTCTATCCCTTAAGACTCAATTAGTAAACCAATACGCCACATGGTTGCCTAAGCACAGCACGAGTCAGAGGAGTTACCTTGGCCTCAGTTCCAACCTGCAAATCAAGGTTATACACAGATGCCTTATATATCACATCCAACAATCAATCAATTCACAACATTGAATCAAATTATTGATTAATCAACATAGTCGATTATATGTCAGTCGGACCATCTGTAGGTCGTTTTACTCCTCACTATATAACCTCCAATAGTACACTTAGTCACAAAGCCATATTAATGCTCTCGAGCGTTGTTTTCGCCAAGGTGACATATGTAATAGACAATTACGTGCATTCTTTAAGGCGTCGTTTTCGCCAGTGATATCCTTAATCATCGAACCACGTATGTCCGTAAATCACGTACATTCTTTCTCTCTCTGGCACCATTTTCGCCAACGTAATGTATACAATAGACAGTTACGTGCGTTCTTTAAGGTGTTGTTTTTCCTAGTGATATCCTTAATCATCGAACCACGTATGTCTATAATAATGTATGTACTAAACCGTTACTTGCGCTCTTTAAGGCGCTGTTTTCGCCAGTGATATCCTTAATCACCGAATCACGTAGGTCCATAACATCGTACTCGATTGGTCTTAGCCAAGAGTATTTCCATTTCACTCTGATAATTCTCTTTACTTTAGCCCATCAAAGCATTATTGACTCTAAATAATTATACTTGGCCATCTACCAATCAATCATTCAAATTCAACTCAATTTCAATCAATTTAGGAATAATTCCTAAAATTGCACAATCCATTCAATTCAACACAATATAGAGCTCAAATAAATAAACGGACTGCACCACGACAATCAGCATAAAATTATAGTTGTCGGCTATCCCAGCTTTATTTTCGAAAAATAAATAAATAATTAAATAATTTCGAAAATTAATAAATAAATACAATAAATCCAATTTATGCCCATAATACCTTATTGGGGCCCGAAACGGGTTGGAAAAAAATCCCAAAATGCATTCAATAAATAATAGAGCATTTTTACTTCCTAATGTCTATATCTAACCACCAAATATGCATTGCAATTAACTAATAATCATTAATATATTCTAATCTAACCACTTAATCCTACTTAATTAATATTAAACTAATCAACCCTTAAGCATAACTAGCAAATTAAGTAATGATTGATAAACTAAACTCTCCGGAATAATGCGCGAGTCAGATCAATCCGATGGGAACAGTGCAGGGAACACTTTTCTCCAAATCGCCTAAAAACCGAGGCCCGAAACACTCCAAAAGCGGGCCTAGAAGTGGCTGGAAACCCACTCTCAAAACCTGTTGACCTTGGCTGGAAATTGAAGAAAACCACTCAGTTTAGGCGAGACTTGGTCAGGAATGAAGGATTGGACCAAACCGGGCCTAGAGGAGGACTTACGGGGCTCAAACAAGTTCAAAACAACCTTGGATAAGCCTCCACAGACCGAGAATAGCAGTTGGATAGCAAGCTGGGCAAGAGAGAGACGGCTAAGGGGGACGACAGTGCGTGGCGAGGCAGGCGTGTGCGCGAGGGGAGAGGGCAGCGTTCTGGCATGGCGACGGGCGGCTGGCAGGCTGCAGCTTCTTGCCCTTGTTGGCTGGTCGAGAATGGAGAGGGGAGAATGGAGGTGGATGGTGGAGTGAGGGAGAGGATAAGGGGGAGAGAGAGATGGAGGGTCCCCTTAGCTTGATATTTCCACAAATATCTTTCTAAACTCAACTTAGTGTTAACCCTTGGCTCACAACAGGCCACCGATGCCTCTTTCTTGGACATGTGAAACGGTCTAAAACGCTAGGGGAGAGGGGGCACACGAATTTATAGGTCATTTCCTCCAATTGGACTCTTATACTCACTTGATTCAATCTCAATTAGCTTTGATAAATTCAATTGATCATCCATCGATCATCTCGGCATTTTTCCTCACCCATGTTGCTTTCCAATTTTGCCACCAAAATCCCCAGCTTTTTCAGCACAAAAACAACCCGGCGACGACTTTTTTCCAAAAAGTGTCAGTTGTCAGAAAAATCTTCTGAGACTGAGTCGTGGGTCCTAGAATTTATTGTGACATGACAGAATTTTAATTTCTGAAATCGGACTCAAATTGGCGATAAATTTCCATTCGGCGCGTTTTTATCGTGAGTTAGGCTACTGGGTAGTTTTTGGAACTTTTTAGGGTAAATGACCCATGGTCAATTTTTTTTGAGCCACAATGAACCCACTCGACACATTGTTGACTCTCGGTTGTTGTGAAGATCTCGATAATTCAAATACGGACATAAGGTACCAAAACAACAATAAAATCAAATTAGTGTCGGTCGATGAGAATTTTCCAATTTTGTGGAGTCACCCACGATTGGCCATACATCTCAATCGAAGCGACCTATCTCTAATCTCAAATCAATTTTTAACTGTGCCGTAATGGCTTATAAAGATGAGCACGATCGAGAAGTTGGTTTTTGGTCGAATTCTCAAGTCTATTGCCTTAAATTTCCATAATGGCTTCCCAACTAGTTTAATTATCTCAAGTGATTGGCTTTGAGAACAACCCTATAGACGAGTCAATGGAATGCCCGATTAATTCAATAGAAAACAGGTTGAAAATCTAGGATGTCACATGTTTTCTCTCGTTTGTTCTTTTCTTGGAAGTGTATAGATGCATGTAGATATATACAACACATGTGATGCCATGTTCATATGTTAGACCACTTGATGAAATTGTGTGTCCCATTCTGTGTTCACCAAAAAATGAAAATTGACACCAACATGCGAATGTGTGCTCGTTCGACTGTTATTGAAGGCACTTTGTTGTTTCTACACACAATTAAAAATAAAGGTTTTGATGTCAGTCTTATCTCTATGCGATGATTTTAGTTAGATTGGAATGCTTATCAATTGGTGCAATTAAAAGGGTTAGGACTTAATTGGTAAAAGTGTAATAATTTAGTACTTTTTAGACAATCAACTATGTGTATTAATTGAAAAATGATCATGTGTATTGAGAATGTAGCTAAAATAGTAATATGCTAAATTGTTATTGGTTCTTGAATATGATTCGCTTGATATAAATCCACTCGGACACATTGCTTAGCAAACCAACAATCTAAACTAGTCCTTGTAAGCGTAGAACACATGCAACATTTGTAGTCAATGTGGTAAATATAGATTAGGATATGCGACGTGGATTGACTTTTGCCCCTAATTTTAGACTAAGCTATTGAGTCTATTTAAGCTATGATGCACTCGTAGACTATGCACATGTATGTCAAACTTTTCTATGACTCAAAAAATAGAACTTTGGCTTTACAGCACCTATGACAAAATTTCCAGGGTTTCCCTTACCAAATCAAACAGGTCTATTCTAGACAAGATCCAACTTCTGCATCACATGCATGTTATTGGGATTTAGGATGAGGGCAACTTGAACCATGCAACTCTCACACCGTAAGCTCCTAGGTAAATAAATAATTTATTGAGTAAGCAACCTTAAAATTTTTTTTAGGAGGCGGCTTGCAATTTTTTGAATTAATCAAAGTGGATTTCAAAATTTGCTTATGTATACAAGGCTCGACTTCATTTGTCATTTATGACTTAATCTTGCCTCTAACTAGGACCATTGCTACGACGCAAGCATGCATAGGGACAAAATTCAAGGAGGCTCTACATTAAATTCTAGGAAATTTCTCTTGTCAACATGTGGTTGAATCATTTGTGGGGGGCAAAGTAGACCTTTCCTTGTCATTGACCTCAATTTGGTAAGAGTGACAAGCTCTTGATTACTCCAAAAGATTACAAGAACTAAAAAGAATGATCTATAATGTACTTACTAATGTGTATATTAATAGAAGATGACGAAATTACAAAACAAGGTTGAGCCTCGCCCTAACTAATGTGTATTTTAATAGAAGATGATGATCTATGATGTACTTACTAATGTGTGTAAGGTCGAGCCTCGCCCTTGTTGTCATGATACTGTTTGAGGTTGTGCTTGCCCAGTGCTTGGCGAGGTTGAAATCGATGGTTGTAGCCTTTAGTTTGTCTGGCAATCGGCTAGAGGAAGAAAATAAGAAAACAAAAAAAATTGACATGTTGGCATTCATGTCAATGTTGGATGGCCAGTGCCAGCTGGCATCCATATCAGCACCAGCTAGTCAAAATTAATGGGATAGACTAGATTGACATAAATGCAAAATGTTCAAAACTGAATTAGCAAAAAAAAAAAAAAAAAAAGATTTAGAATTGAATTGGAAAAATTACAATAAGTATAAGATTGTTTTGATAATTTTCCACAAATTAGACATCCCGCACTTCTTGAGACGCATAAAGCAGCAGTATTTCACGGCCGGCATGGATAAGTTTCACGTAATTCTATGCAAGTAATGAATGGTGAAACCAAACAAATCCCAAATATTCAAGATGATAATTACAATGGGAAAGTACTAAAAATAATTAGAGAGAGAATGCCGGTTATGGAATGGCGAGAGAGAGTGGGATGGTGGGGTTGCGTTGGAAAAGGGTTCGATAAGGATAAAATGCACTTTCTTTTTCTTCCGTCTGTTCTTTTCTTGGAAATGTATAGATGCATGTAGATGTATACGGCAAATGCAATGCCATGTTCATGCGTTAGACCACTTGATGAACTTGCGTGTCCCATTCCATGTCTGCCAAAAAATTGAAATCGACACCGACATGTGAATGCGTGCTCGTTTGACTGTTATTGAAGGCACTTCATTGTTTCTACACACAATTAAAAATCAGGGTTTTGATGTCGGTCTTATCTCTATGTGATGATTTTAGTTAGATTGAAATGTTTATCAATTGGTGTACTTAAAAGGGTTATGGCTAAATTGATAAAAGTATAATAATTTAATAGTTTTTAGACAATTTTCTTCCAAATGATATATTATGTATCAACTAAGCATATTAATTGAAAAATGATCATGTGTATTGAGAATGTAGCTAAACTAGTAATATACTAAATTGTTATTGGTTCTTGAATATGATTCACTTGATATAAATCCACTCGGACACATTGCTTAGCAAACCAACGATCTAAACCAGTCCTTGTAAGTGTAGAGCACACGCAACATTTGAAGTTGATGTGGTAAATATAGATTAGGATGTGCGACGTGGACTGACTTTTGCCCCTAATTTTAGACTATCCTATTAAGTCTATTTAAGTTATGATGTATTTGTAGACTATGTATATGTATGTCAAACTTTTCTACGACTCAAAAAATAGAAGTTTGGTCTTAGGGCACCTATGACAAGATTTCCAGGGTTTCCCTTACCAAATCAAACAGGTCTATTCTAGACAAGATCCAACTAATGCATCACATGCATGTTATTGGGGCAACTTGAACCATGCAATTCTCATGTCATAAGCTCCTAGGTAAATAAATAATTTATGAAGTAAGCAACCTTGAATTTTTTTTAGAAGGCAACTTGCAATTTTATCATCTTGAGTCGTCTCTCCATTCAAAAGGATTTCTTCAGTAGAATGGGGAGCATGCCAATTTTGATTTTTTGAATTAATCAAAGTGGATTTCAAACTTTGCTCATGTATACAAGGCTCGACTTCGTTTATCATTAACAACTTAATCTCGCCCCTAACTAGGACCATTCCTACAATGCAAGCATGCATAGGGACAAAATTCAAGGAGGCTCTGCATTAAATTCTAGGAAAAATTCTCTTGTCAAATGTGTTCGAATCATTTGTGGGGTGCAAAGTAGACCTTTCCTTGTCATTGACCTCAATTTGGTAAGAGTGACACGCTCTTGATTACTCCAAAAGATTACAAGAACTAAAAAGAATGATCTATAATGTACTTACCAATGTGTATAACAACAGGAGATGATGAAATTACAAAACAATCGGTCCAATTACATCAGAAGATTATTGGTTGGATTGATTGGTGTAGGTGTTATATAAAAGACTGCTACAACTTGTATCAGTTGTATCCTTGTGAAAAATAATTTTGATTATGAGTCTAGTTGATGATTTAATAGTATTACTATAGAACTTTGACCGTGAGAGAGAGGTCTTGGTCTTGCAGCTTGACGAGTTTTTTTGTCTATTGAGGGTCGTTTACGGTTCATGCATGGGGCTGTGAGGCAGCATATTCTCATGATTTGGAAAAAGCACGTGATTTTCCTTTTTCCTATCCCTTGTGGTTTCTTACCAGAAATTCTTGAAACCGTCCAAAGGTTACGGCCCATGAACAATGGGGCTCGCAAAGAGAAACCAAAGATGTTGACGACCAATGGAATTTCAGTCAAACCCCGAGCTCGCGAGTCTTCTACGAAGAACAAAACAGCGAAGGCGACGGGGCCCCAGCCGAAGTCTAGTCATCATGGGATTTGAAAAGTTTAAAAGATGATTTAGGGGGGTTTTTTTTATTTTTTCTTTTTTTTGGTCGGTGATTTAGAGTTCAATAGTGGTGGCCCGTGATGCAATGAGAAAAGCATGTGAGTATTTTTAGCAAAGTTTAATTTTTCTCTTGATCTATGCAATTAGGAGGAGCTAAGATGGAGTGCAGGGATCCTAAGTGTCAAAACTTGACACGGTTGATACTTAATTGTCAAAATCTTTAAAAGGTACACTAAAGTTACGTTTAGTTATTTGAATTTCTAATCATGATAGAACTTGATAGGACATGATATAATATTTTTGAAATTTTGTTATATCTTATCTATTGTACAATCACAATTATGTCATATTTATTATTTGGTATAAATGACATATCAATGTAAATAAATCACAAATTTTACAAATGGAGATGATAAAAATCTTTCGGAAAATTCTTATCTACTTTATTTTTATTTACTTTTTTACTTTATTTTCATCTATTTTTTAATCATTTTCTGTTTTTATTTTTTCTTCCCCTTCCATCATTCTTTGATAAAATTTTATTAAATAGAAAATTGTACTAATATACCTAAAATATTAAAACACATAAAATATGTAATAAATTAATATTTATATATTGAATTTTTATTATAAGATAGAATTGAATTCAAGTATATAAATAAAATTAGATTACATTTAAAGAAATACTTTTTTTTTCTTATATTATAATTCAAATAGTATTTATATTGGAATATAATTTTAAATTTGTGAATTTAAGAGATTTGTTATTTGAGAAAAAACTTGCTTATTATAGATATTAGAAATCTCATCTACCTTTATTCCACCTCCGATGTGGGATAATTTTGTCATGCATATATCCCTTTCATATCCAACTTGTAGGCACTAAGCACATAATATGATAAATTTTATCTTATCTTGAATTTTTTCTCAACCGTCAAACACAATGCTAAAATCGAGAAGAAATGGACACTACAGCGCTAACGGTGAAAATTTGAGCCAAAATACTAACGTGGTATTTTGCAGCAATTTTTTTTTGCTGAGGTGGCAATTTTTTTAGTAAAATTATGCACATGGCTAGCTTGTCCCAAAACAATGTCATTTTGCCCTCAAAAATTGATTTTTAATATAAATATTAGTTAAATTAAATTTAAAAAGCTAAATTAAAAAAGGGAAGGGACATTCATCAAGAATTTTTTTGGGAAACAACATCGTTTTGCACATTGATTGCTAAGTAGACAACTCCCAATGAGCCATGTAGACCACATTGATTCTTAAAATAAGTCACGTCGGATTTCCGGCTACTCTCACTCCGGCTACTCTCACTGGAGTTGACATTTAAGGGCGCACATGATAACCATTCTATTTCTATTCCAAAACTATTTTTCTGTCCGGACTTATTTTTGGAATAGAAATCTGTTTGGTAAAACTATTTTATTTTTCTATTTCTCGAATAGATTTTTACTCCGAGATAGCTTTGGAATAAAAATTAGTTTTTATTTCTCTATTTTTAGAACATAAATGATAAATAAAAACTCCTTTTGTCGTTCATCCTTGCTACGAGCCAACCATCCATCCATTGCCACTGCCCGCCCACCCACTCGCCCACTCACCATTTGTTGCTGCCACCGTTGGCCCACTATTGCTACCGTTGCATGCTTGCCATCCGCCGGTTGCTGGCTTCTATCTGTCATCGTTGGGGAGAAAGGAATTTTGTGTTATTATCAAACGAATTTCTATTCCAAGAATAGAAATTTTGTATTGTTATCAAACGTATATTTTTACTTAGAAACTCATCCAAGAATTGAAATAAAAAAATCTATTTCTCTTTTAAAAATCAATTTTCAACTAGAATAGTTATCATTCACGTCATAAGTGTCCCAATTTTTTTTTTTTTTTTAAATGGCACTTAAACATATCTTTTGAAACTTTTGATACTTAAGTATTCATCCATGTCAAGTTTTAACTTGGGGTGAGCACGGTTTCTAGGTAGAACCGTGAACCGGAGAACCGCATCGGAGGGTCCAGTTCGGTTCCCGGTTCTAAAGGGACCGGTTTCGGTTCTTGGTTCCCTTTTTTGGGGAACCGGCGTTCCTGGTTCCAGTTCCGATTCCCATAGAAACCGGAATTGGAACCAGTCAGAATTAAAAAAAAAAAAAAAAAAAACCCTAGCCCCTCACTTCCCCCAACGTGATTTCCCCCATTTCTGCCGATTCTTCCCCCTTCCCTTTTCTCTCTCTCTCTCTCTCTCTCTCTCTCTCTCTCTCTCTTTCTTTTCTCCCCTTTTTCCTCCTCACGTCACTTCTTGCCCCCCAACTTTTTCTTTTCTTCTCTCTCTCTCTCCTCTTTCCCCCTCTCTCGGCCAAAGCCCCCTTCTTCTCCTCTTCTTCTTCTTCTTCTTCTTCTTCCTTCCTCTTGCTGGTTGCTGCTTCACCCACCACCACACTGCCGCCCCACGCCCTACTCACCACCACCTCTTAGCCACCGAACCACCACCACCCACCGCTCATCCAACGAGCCGTCTCGTCGTTGAGCCCGACGAGCTGTCGCGCCGTCCGCGCCGCTCCTCGCCGCCTCTCGGCCCCTTGACGCTGCTCGACGCTTGCTCGGCCCCCTAGACGCCCTGGACACTCGCTCGACGCCTCTCAGCCCCTTGATGCCCCCTCAACGCCCGCTCGACCGTCTCGACGTCGCCCGCCACCCTCGACACCGAAGAAACTCGCCTCCTCTAGCTTCAATCGCAGGTCTAATGTCTTGTTGTTTTTGCTCTTAATTGTTAGATCTAATCTAACATTTTAGTTGTTTTATTTGGTCAATTTATGAGATGTGAGTGTCATGCTTGTGTGCCTTGATCCAAGTATATACATAGTGAGGGAAGGGAATTTGTGGGGTTGTGTCACGTAGGTTCTTCTGTATCCCAAAATAAGACCAAGATGGTTGTTTTGGGATCTTCATCGTGCCGTTCAGTGGCTATTGTTGGGACTGTTCTTGTTTTGGTTTTGAATGGGGCTGATTTGTGCAATGGCGGGAAGACCGGCACTTTTGTCTGTAAAGTAGAGAAAACTGTGGACATGCCTCTAAATAGCGATGTTTTCCGAGTGCCTCCTGACCATAATGCCCCTCAACAAGTCTCAACTGAGCTTGTCTTCTTGCTTTTTCTTTCAGTATAGCACAAGCTTTTCCTTTTGTTCATTTGTGACTTGTGAAATGGTTAACATCTATGTGTAGACACACTAGGATGAGCTAGAGTCGCATTAATTCGGTTTCGGATTCAATGTGAATTAATGTTAGAGGTCACTATTGTCAATTTTGTTCTATTCGTTGTGGTTTTTGATTTGGTTTTGATTTTGGCGCGAGTCTTTAGGTACATATTACCCAATGAGATCATGTGGGAAAAGGAGTGATTGTGTCATGGGTGACTCCGAATGAACCTGGGTCCAGTGCAATGTGTTACTAGAGTGAAAACAACAAGCACAAGAAAAAGGCAAAGGGCAAAGTTAATCATTATAAGTTCTACAATTATACTTTTGGCTACATCCACCTTGCACCCTAAAAAACTTGATGGTAAATTTCTGAATTCCTCCAGAAATATTAATTTTTTGGTGCCTGGTCTGCAAAATTTGGTAAATGTAGTTGATGTTTATTCTGTTTACTTGTAGTACAACACTAAATACTATTATGAGGTTGGAATTGGACACACGGTTTGACAGTTCTGGTTCATTACTCCTCCAGAGATTGGCCTTGATGTTCCATATACTTTCGGTCTCATAGGTAAAGTAAATCATATTGTCATGCATAGATAGTCAATGACTCAGAGTAGCTTCGAAAGCTCATTCCTGTGTATGTACTATGAGTCTTTGCAGAATCATTTAGTTTTGATAGTCATTTTCATCAGTAAGGTGCAGCAAATTTAGTTCTACCGGTAATTTACATGCATCCACGGTTCTACTTCTTTCTGTGCTCAGCATGCTGATGACCTTTGCAGGGGGATCTTGGTCAGACTATTGATTCAAACCGAACGCTCGCCCATTATGAGCATAATCCATAGAAAGGACAGACTTTATTGTATGTTGGAGACTTGTCATATGCGGATGATTATCCCGACCACGACAATGTGAGGTGGGACACATGGGGAAGGTTTGTCGAAAGAAGTGTAGGTTGTCTCCTATTCGCTGCATTGTTGACAGTTATCTTCTGATAATGATTTGCAGAAGGTGGGAGACAACCATTGGACTGGGCATCACGGGTGAAGATTTCTCTAGGAGTGGCTAAAGGCATTGCTCACATCCATTCGGCCAGAGGCAGGAGGTTTATCCATGGCAGCATACCTTGAAGGTTGCATCTCAGAGTTTGGCCTGACTCCTCTGATCCGCACTCTACAGTGCCTCCTAGAACTAGAAGTGTAGGTTATCGGGCTCCTAAAGTCATGAAAACTTGGAAACCCACACAAAAATTAGACATCTACAGTTTTGGAGTACTGCTCCTTGAAGGATTGTCAAGGTGTCGGACCTGTTATGATGAGTTCAAGCTATTTTTCTGTGTTAATCATGATTTGAAGGATAAGCTCAAAAAAGAGTGAGGATTAAGAGGTATAAGATTGTTTATTATTGCTGCGTTCATTTTCATTTTTTTAAAACTAAAAATGAAAAAAAGAAGAACTTATTGGAACCTGGAACCGACCTTGGAACCCGTGACAAGGTATGTGATAAGGTAGGTTTCAGGTTCCAAAAAATGAGGAACCTGTACCTGAGGGTAGGTTCTAGGTTTCAGGCGGAACCGAACCGGAATTGGAACCGGGAACTGCTCACCCCTAGTTTTAACACTTGTGGTGTACTTTAACTTGCTAAGATGAGTAGAAGGAAAATCAAGGAGATTCAATTAAAGATGACACGTTACATACATGAATATCGTGTGCATGCGATATTATAATGCGATCTGACCTTGATAAATTAGAAGTTCTTCTCATAAGTAGCAACAATATTTATGTTTTCTCAAAATTTGCTACGCATGTTAAGCATTTTAAGATTAAAATTCCAGTGAAAAATTATAGTAAATGGAGACATATCTTACTTAGATACATTCAATAGTAATAGAGCTTCGTTTTCATCATAGCTTATTTTCAAGACTTTTTAACTGGATTAATCTAAGTCACCCATTTCGACCTTTTAAGAACAGAACCAATTCTCTATGAAACAAGCTTGTGTAGTCGCGAATTCGAGCATGACGACCTTGATTGTTCTTCTTATTCTTTCTACCCATATGAGATCCTTCTTCTTGCCTCTAGATGGAAAATTGGGAGCTAACATTCTTGAAGAAAACATGAACCAACAAATTCTAGGAAAGGACATATTTATGGGCCATCTTGGAAATGAGCAGATGGAGAGACAGGCTAGTGGAGACCAGAAAGAGCCAATCAGGACTTACAATTCAATGTCTTTGACCCGCTTGATCAAATAAACGAATCCGATTTGCATTCACAACCAAATTAAGTGGAGATGGAGATGGAATTTTGGAACAAGCTCATCTTGATTTTGTCCCCTTTTGTTTCCCCATTTTGTTTTGGTCTTATGGGGGAACTGACTGCATGATTTGATGGTCCACGATGCTATCAAGGTCCTTCCAAACTGCTAAATTACAAAGCGTGTCTTAGAGATTGTGTTGGAAGCGGCCCAAAGCAAGGAAACCTTTAGGTATAATGCAAAATGGATCTTTTCCTATTGTAAGTCCATGGAAAATGAGCACCAAAGTTTGATGATAGGCTCAGGCATCTTGGCTTAGCTTGTAACAAGAGTAACGAGCATAAGAAGCATCGATTTTCAGGCCAATTGGAGGGCAACGTTATATGATTCAACGATGGGGAAAAAAACTGACATGACTTGACACGTTCCACCTTATTTTAAATGGATTTTTCATTCTCATGAAATTAATATATTTATGGCCATGATTGGAAATTTCATGAGTAGCCAATGCGACTATGATGTTACAACACAAGTCAACAGCTTTAAGGAGAAAATTATTCATTAGTAGCAGTAAAATTGTTCATATGACATGTGACGATAAAGAGGGATTGGTGGAATTATTCAAGCATCCTTAGAACATCATGGGCTTGGCAATTGACTCAATACGCTTCCAAGCCCAAAAAATTCCTTTGGTGGTCTCACTTTGGGTCAATCAACAGACCTTGAGTCATCACTTGATCTGTCTCGTTCATGTTTACAAATCTAAGTAACATGAAAGCCTATACCAAAGAGTTGGTCAGTTCATGGATCATGATCAAGTTTGGATGGGTAGAGTGGGGTATCTAGGCTAAAATTTCTTTTGTAGGCTCATTCGTGAATCCAATTTCTAGATAAAATTGGTCGGACTCGGGTTGGCCTTGATTTACCGCTCGGAAAGGGATTTTCCTCTCCTGATACCAATCATTTTGTCTTTTGAATTGATTTGGGGAGGGGGGAATGGCCTTCACCTATCATCCAATTGTTACCTATAATCATGAGATTATTCTGACAATCCCCTTAATGCAAATGCATCATTAATATGTTATGTCACAGAGTTTTGACATGAAATCCACCGAATTTAATGATTTATACTCTAATATGTTATATGAGATGCATACATTCAAAAGTTGGGTGCTTCATTAATTTCGAGAGTTCTTTTTTTCCTTTTGACTAAGCTTTTGAGGTAGCTGTTTTATCGATGTTTTGCTCATTACTGAGTTATTTCGCAACGCGCACCATCCTTATAATCAATAGAAGACTTCATTGGGTTAAAACAATGTTTTAAGTTATTAGATAGTATAAAACCAACTAATGGAGGGACCAACTATTGGAGGGATCATTTCCACATGCCATAACATTCAACATTTCATAAATAATCTTACACATATCATTATAATTGCTAACGTGACACATAGGTGACTGTTCAATAATTTTCTCTCAAGCTTGTCGAAGGAAAAAATATTCCTTCCAACCATCGAAAAATTCACAGTCCTATCTTATCAAAGAGGACTCCCATATATTTGCAGGAGTGCATGTTTTGCAATCAAAGAATTGCAACCTTTATGAAGAAGAATTCCCCAAATTTCCCATATCAAGCGGTTGCAAATGACTCCAAATTGGGGCTCGACTCCATAGCTTTCATGGCTTTGAACCTTGGCTCTTTGGCTTGGAACTTGAGAGCAGCATACAATTTCATGTAGTCCTCAAACACGAACTTTGGATAAGCTGCTTCGCCGGCCTCCTCTGCCTTGCTCTCCACAAGGGCCGGTGCCTCACCACTCATTGCTCGCCCAGTTGCCCCCGATGCCGCTCGCCGCTAGCCTAGTCGCCCCCGACGCCACTCACCGCTTGCCCAACCGCCCCCGACGCCGCTTGCCACTAGCCTAGTCGCCCCTGACGCCACTCACCGCTCGCTAATTTTTAAGTATTGTCAAATAACATGCTATTTTGTAAGTATTGTCAAGTCTCTATAATGTTGATTTCTTTGTGATTTCAGGTATTAAAATGTTTGAGGATGTTGCTGAGTCCAAGGTATGTGTAAGCCTTCCGCTTTCTTCTTTCGCTGTTCTCACGTGTCTCTTATGTTTCTGTAGTACTTGAAGGGTTTTTTACTTGATCAGAATTAAAAGATGCCTCTTTCGGTAAAAAGCATAGTCAACATACTTGCCCGTGTTTATGTTGTCACATTATATAAATTGCTTCTCTTAATAGACTGAATATTTTGGTAAAAGTAATCAAACTTGCTTGATAAATCCAAGCCGAAGATGTAAAATTTGCTGTCAAATTGGTACCAAACAGTGACAATGCTTGTTGTGATTTGCAGATGAGAAAAAGGTGCTCTTGTGAAGTCTGTTGGTGTTGTTGATGCGAGTGCAGACACTGAATAGATCTAGTACTCCCATAACGGTCGCTCTGTGATTCCATTTGTCTACCTATACATTTCAGGTCTTGTTGCTAAAGTTTTTGATTGCGTGCTTTCTATGATTTTTCTTGTATCCTGAAGTCGAAGGTATGAAAGTCAAAGACTAGAATGCATGTATTGCATTCTATTCTCGTCAACTCACATTCTCTTATCATATTTATTTTTAGTTATTATTTCTTGAAAATGTACAAACGGTAACTAATGTGAGTTCTATTAGCATAATACGTTTGACCTATGAGTGATCCAAACTTCTCTTATCATTGTCCAACCACTTTTATTCCTTGTTTTTTCAGATGGGCTCTGTGGGAACACCAGCGAATCATAGAGATTTTTTTTGGATGCAGATGCATGTATTATCATATGCTTTTATGTACGTTTATAGTTTGTCCTTCTCCCTCAAATAAAGGGAAATAAGTACAATATCTCACTTTTCTAAAAATTCATTTTAGTCCCAACTTACTAATTCCACATTCTGTTGCCCCTTACTCCCGGCAAATCCATCTTTGAGCTGATACTTTTGAATAACTCATAATATAGAATGGATTACGATCATTAGCAGTTGCACTTGCAACTCCAGTTTTGCATTAGTTGTTTGTACATCTACTTCCAGACCTTAGTAAACTCCTGAAACTACGTGCATTAATATCATATCACGCCACTAAGATTTGAGGGAAAAACAATAGGATTAAAAGATAGAGAAAGAACAGGAAACTAAGTAGTTCTCATATCCAATTACATGCTGAATTGCTCTATTTGTCATCAAAGGAGCTAACTTCTTCACAGATTGAGCTCTTGACAGATCTGTGCTTGTTTGCACAATGCATGCCGGATGAGATCTCAAATTCATAAGTCTTTCAATGAGTGGATGCTTTTCATTGGGTGCTTTGTTGCTCTTGGTAGGGGTCTAGAGCTTATATTCCTACCATCAAATTGCATGATGTCTTCAAACTTTTTGGCTATCTGATTGCCCTAACATTGCTCATTATCCTTTCTTGTAGCTCTTGAGCAGTAAAGGGTATGGATTGCCAGGTTGCTGGTGCGCACTTGTTGGATTCCAATGGGTATGGCTAAATTCTTTGTCGTTGGCTTCTTTTTCCAGCATTAGTCACTTGCTTGGAGACTGAATTTTATTGTGGAATGTGTCCTTATTGGGACTTAGTTTATTCATGTGATGATGTCAGGCTCGGTTTTTCCTTGCTCTCCAATGCCTGCTGTCTCCAAATGGCATACTTTATGAAAATGATTCAGGCAAATACAAGCCAATTGACCTAAGAACTACATAGCTTTAGATCCGTGTCTAATTCGTCTTGTCAACAAATTAGCAATCATGAAGCTGGAATGAGTCATCGAAAATGAGCTAATGATACTTCTGGGGAAGAGAATTATGTACGTAGATGAGAATAGGTGTGAATCTGTACATGTCATGCTAGACAAAGTGTTAAAAGGCCTGGTTGCTGCTTGATTGTTTTCAAATTCTGATGTTGCAGTGTAGAAGAAAGGGTCAAATAATTGGAATGGTTGTGGCTCTGTGACTTTGCCTGGCATCCTTACAACCAAAAAGCATGGGTCCGCTGAAACTTCAAATGCATTGATTGATTATTTGTTCCGTCAGATCATAATTCTTCTTTTCTGGGCCAAGAAAGATAACCAATCGATGCAAGTATTCTCTTTTATCTAGTTGAATTCCTTGTCAAGAATTGCTTTTCCTCTGTTGATAATTCTCTTCATTTTGTATACTCTTTGATGAATGACAAGTTTGTTTATTATTGTTACGTTCATTTCCGTTTTTTAAACTAAAAATGAAATTACAAAAAAAAAAAAAAAAAAAAAACTTGTTGGAACCTGGAACCGACCCCGGAACCTGTGACAGGGTAGGTTCTAGGTTCTTGGTTCCGATGGGTAGGTTCTAGGTTCCAAAAATTGAGAAACCTGTACCCGAGGGTAGATTCTAGATTCCAGGCGGAACCTGTAAGGAACCTGGAACCGTTCACCCCTACTTCCAAGCTGCTAAATTACAAGCACGTTTTAGAGATTGTGTTAGAAGCAAGTCTGCGAAAATGAGCACCAGAGTTTGATGACAGGCTCAACCAGCTCCAAGCTTCAAAAATATTGATTCTTAGGCAATTAGAGGACAACATTGCATCTTTCAACGAGAGAAAGAAAACTTACATAACTTAACACAATTCAGCTCATTTTGAATAGATTTTTCATTCTTGCCTTATCAATATATTTTTTTACAACGATATGGAAATTTCACCAATAGCCAATGCTATTGCAATGTTATGACACGTGTCGATAGCATTAGGGGGAAAATTATCTATCTATAACAGTGAAATTGTTTAGATGACACGTGATAAAGAAGGATGAGTGGAATTATTTAGACTCCCTTAACATCATGGGTTTGGTAATTGACCCAACATTCTTCCATCCCAGAAAATTCCTCTATGGTCTCACTTTGCGCCAGTCAATGGACCACGAGTCGTCACTTGATTTGTATCGTTCATGTCCGCAAATCTAATTAACATGGAAGCTGATACTAAAAAGTTGGTTGGTTCTTGGATATATGATATAAGTGAACCTGATCGTTGAGCAACTTTGGATTGGTCAATTGGGGTATGCAGGCGGAAATTTTTTGTAAGCTTTTACTCCACCAAATTTGACGATTTATATTCCAATATGTTAAACGAGATGTATACATTCAAAAGTTGGGTGCTTCCTTAATTTCATGAAGCTTTTTTCCTGATTAAGAGGTTGTAGTAGCTATTTTATTGATATTTTGCACAAGCATATTGTTGAGTTATTTTGAGCCACTTGCCATCTTTATAATCAACAAAAACCTTCACTGGATTAGAACAATGTTTTAAGTTATTAGATACTATAAAAACCAACTAATGGAGAGATCAATTGACTATAACATGCAATATTTCATAAATAATTTAACACGAATCATGTCAAATACTAACATGAGTCACACTGACAATTTTTATCAAGTTTGGGGTAGGAAAAAATTTCCTTCCACCACCAAAAAACTCAGTCCTTTCTAACCCTAGAGGACTCCCATAATGTGTATGACTACATCTTTTACAAGCAAAGAATTGCAAAGAAGAATTTCCCAAATCAAGCGGTTGCAATAGGCTCCAAATTGGGGCTCGACTCCATGGCTTTCATGGCTTGGAATCTTGGTTCTTTGGCTTGGAACTTGAGGGCAGCATACATTTTCATGTAGTCCTCGAACACAAACTTTGGATAAGCTGCTTCGCCGGCCTCCTCTGCCTTGCTCTCCATGAGTGCCGGTGCCGGATAGATCACGGCGTCGCTGCCCGGGTTGTAAAATGAAGCTATGGACATCCTGTTCCCGTCAGTTTGGGCCACCACCCTATGCAGCACGCTCTTGTACTTCCCATTGGTTATCACCTGTTATTGATTTGAAACAATCTTTCAATTTCAAATGCCGAAAGGGACATTCTTGTATTAAAAGGTGATGGTTTTGTTATATTGTGTAAGCAGCAGCGCGATTATGTATGTTACCTCGATTTGGTCGCCGAGGTTGACTACGATGGAGTGGCGCATCGGGGGGACGTCAACCCACTGGCCGTCCTTGAGGAGCTGTAGGCCGCTGACCTTGTCATCCTGGAAGAGCAGGATGACGCCGCCAGCGTCGGTGTGGGCCCGAAGCCCCTTGATCAGTTCGGGCTTGGGGCACGGCGGGTAGTTGCTGACCTTGGTGCCGAAGTTCGGCCCGTTGGACCCGTGGAAGGCCTTCTTCAAGTAACCTTTCTCCAGGCCCAGGTTCTCGCACAGCAAGTCCATGAGCTCCTCCGCTAGCTTCTCCAACTTCACTGCAAACTCCTTCATGACTTTCCTGCACGTCAAACGGTGAAAGGTCACCATCGATAGATGCAGACTGGAATGCAACTTTTCATCTAAATTGATAAATTCTCGTCATCAGTTACCTGTAGTCATCTTCGAGATCAGGGATTTGGGAGATGTTGGATAGGGGGAGGTGCTTCAAGTGGAAGGTGCTTTCCCAGTCCAAGTCATGGACCTCCGTCTGGACATTCTCGAGCCCCTTGCTCGCCACCAGCTCTCTGAACCTCTGGTCCATGCACTTCCTGTAGTGCCCCTTGGTCATTCTCTCGACCGTGTCCATGAACTCGGGCGGAATCCCATGATTCACAAGCTTCATTTGGTCATTTCCCAAGGCATGACAATCCAAAATGTTAGACCCACTCTTTTACGTAAAATATAGGTTACATAGAGAGAGAGAGAGAGAGAGAGAGAGAGAGAGAGAGAGAGCTGTACCTCAAAGAAGCCCCAGTTCTCACAGGCATCTCTGATCTTGTCCATGGTGATTGCTCTCTTCTCACCATTCAGGTTCTCCATGTTGATCACTGGGAAGCTCTCCATTTTCTCTCTCTCTCTCTCTCTCTCTCTCTCTCTCTCTCTCTCTCTGAAAGAAGATAATGCACTTGCTTGTGTTTGCCTTGTCTTGTGCATTGGGTGTCTCATGGGTTCGCTATTTATAGTAGTTCTTTCCTTCTGCACAAGAGGATTTCCTCGACCACTTTCCATGTTCACATGCTTGTACAGAGTGTCGTATGGGCCATAGAGTCAAACGAGGATCAAAGGCGGTGGCTATGGTCAGGCTGCCTTGTCCAACCAGCTCTCTTGATCTCTGGATTTTGGACCCACTTTGGCTGGTAGCTAAGATCCTTCTCTCCCCTTTCGCCTTTATTTATTTATTTATTTTTCAGTACCTTTTGACTAAAGTTTAAACTCGACAGTGACCTTCCATGAATGAACGTGCACTAAACTACACCCTACAATCTAAATGCCTTCTTTTTGAGCATCGATGACGTGTCGATAAGATAGGTTGAGTTTTTCACAAGGTGCGTGGCAATTAGAGCATTTAAGTTGTGGGTCTTGTTACAAAAAAAAAAAAAATGCTTGATTTAAGATCCTGTGCACTATCGTTGAAGTTGTATTTGTATCTTCAAAACGTGACTAGTTCAACAAGCCATGAGATTTAGGTAATATCATCTAGATACACAAATGAATTGTAGATGTTACTGCCATAGTTAATATTTGGACAAATTACCCAATTAATCACAAGCTTATTTTATAAATGTCAATTCAGTCATAAATTTACAAATTTATCAATTTAGTTCCAAACTTTTGCATGTAATTCCAATATAATCCTTCCTCATTAATTTTGTCGAAATTGCTGATGTGGCAATCCAATTATCACTGCAATCCTATGTGGCATACTATTATGTTATCGATTTTTTGGCGAAAGTTGTTAGGAAAGACAACATTGTAATTAGCAAAATTTAAAAGTTTAATGACGAATTGATATCCAAATTAACAGATTTATGACTTATTAGACAAATTTCTCGTTAACATTTTGCATATCTTACTTAATCATGGATTATCAAGAAAGATCCATGTGAATCCCAAAATAATCAACATGCTGAGCACCATGGCAGGTGTGCTCTAAGCAATGTTTTTTCATGACATCAGCTAAATAAATGGGATTCGGTCCTTATTTAGAAGCGAGTGGCTCGTGCACGTTTTACTATTTGAAATTGCAATCTGTATGACAAATGATCGTTGCTGTTGTTTGGTTCTGTGGCTAGATGATCCACATATGATCTCGCTCATCCACATCGTCTTGCCAAGAAAAAAATTAATTAAATTCGATCCTTATGATAAGATTAATAAATGGGTCAATTGAACACTAATTAGGTGGCTATGACAAAACAGAAATATTGTTGGATGCCTTTGAGACATGATAATCCAATTCATTTGTTAGGTGTCACCACATGGATTTTAAGAGAAGAACATAAAAAGATATTCATGACATTAAAAAAAAAAAAAAAACTAGTTTGATTGATTGATGAGGATAATTCTTTAGATTTTAACTTTGAAATTCAAAGGTGATTTTCTTGTCAAAGTTTATGAAAACTTATGGCCAGCTGTGAATATTTTCACATCGGTAGATCTATAGTTTTTGTAATCGATCTAATGTGCATTCTACATTATATATCTCTAGCTCTTTGAGGTCAAAAGCTAGAAGTTGAAGTCAAGAAGCCAATGTATTTGATCTTGTCAGCATGACAATATTTCATAGCAATCTCTTAAATGCATCTACCCTATCTTAAAAGTGTAATGTACTTCTTAGAAATGCCAATAACAACTATCACAAGATGTAGAAATTGTCTGAGGGTTGTGGACACTATCCTCAACCATACTGCTCGATCTTCACAGAGTGTAAAAGGCGTGACGTGACTATCCTTCAACATTTAACAAACATTCTAGATAGAGTGCAAGCGCGATTCGCTTCTAAGCATGGCATCCCACTTGTTCCAAACATAGCAGAGCGCACGCGCATAAAAAAATAATACCCAACATGGAATTATAGTTAGTTATCGATGATATAAGATATCTCGATTGCAAAGGGGGAATGATGATGGGTTTGTTTGAAAGTCATGCTTCTTATGGGGAAAAACCCTATAATAATAATAATAATAATAATAATAATAATAATAATAAGAGAGAGAGAGAGAGAGAATTGCAAAGGGGGAAATGATGATGGGTTTGTTTGAAGGTCGTGCTTCTTTTGGGAAAAACCCTGTAATAATATAAATAAATAAATAAATGAGAGAGAGAGAGAGAGAGAGCTCCTTTTGGCCTATGTAGTGGGACTCCAAAGAACTCGAAGTGGGAATAATATTCTTTGCTAAAGTTAAGGTGCACTAATAGAGAGAGAGAGAGAGAGAGAGAGAGAGAGAGAGAGAGAGAGAGAGCTCCTTTTGGCCTATGTAGCGGGACTCCAAAGAACTCGAAGTGGGAATAATATTCTTTGCTAAGGTTAAGGTGCACGAGTAGAAAAAACAGTTGAGAAAATGGACTGTAAAGGCAATTTAAGTCATGTTCCAGCTACTTTTGGTCGTTTTCCATAATCCCCACCAACGACATCCTCTTCTCTTTTCTTGGAGAGTTTGGCCGTCAGTGATTTGACCGCAACTTACTTATTTAGCAAAAAGCTAGAATTGAAGGGGAATGTTACTTGCTAACCTCGAAGCAATCGTGCTTTGCGTGGGAGGATGCCTCTTTATGTACTTTCTGCAAGAAGGCCAAGCGAACTTGGGTTGGAACATGATGCTGGACATCTTTGATTCTCATGTACGAACTCCTCCGTTTGGCGATGGTTTGATTAGCCTTTCTTACGTGTTCCGCCGTGTTTTAACATTATTAATCATGTGCATAATGACATAAAAATTGGACACGTTTCATCTTTTCATATTCAACCAAAGCCGACAAACCCTATGCTAGGATTACTAAACATTTGATAATATCACGCCTTTCATGATTTCGACTAGCAGCATCAAGTAACATATTTGACATCATGCTCTTTTCGAGACGTGTAAAGTTGTCAACTGTGTAAAAACTTAAACTGTTAGATAAACACATGATTTTTTATTTAAATATTCTAACATTTCCTCTCACTCTTATTATTGTCTTTTAAGTAGTATTAAAATCTCAAGCTTTGATACCATATGAAATTTTGGTGAGACCACTGCTAAATGTTCTAAAAGTTTAAACTATTAGATAAATACTTAGTTTATTATTTAAAAATTCTAACACTCCTCTTCATGCTTAGTTTGATTTTTTGGCCTAAAACTAAGTGCGAAAACTTAATTGGGGAGACAAATGGGACATGAAAATATTAAACCTTAAGATATCTAGTTTTGATACCATGTGAGAATTTATGGTATCATTGCCTGTTTTTCTAAAAGTTTAAGCTACTAAATGTATGCATCGTTTATTACTTAAATATTCTAACAATTACAATGGGAAAGTATTGAAAAGGATTGGAGAGAGAATGTCGATAATGGAATGGCGAGAAAGAGTGGCACGGTGGGGTTGCATTGGAAAGGGTTTGATAAGGATAAAATGCACTTTCTTTTTCCTTCGTCTACTCTTTTCTTAGAAGTATATAGATGCACGTAGATGTATACAGCACATGCGATGCCATGTTCACATGTTAGACCACTTGATGAACCTGGGTGTCCCATTCTGCTTGCCAAAAATTGAAATCGACATCACCAACATATGAATGTGTGCTCGTTCCAATGTTATTAAAGGCACTTTGTTGTTTCTACACACACTTAAAATGAGGGTTTAAATGTCGGTCTTATCACTATGTGATGATGTTGGTCAAATTGGAATAATTATCAATTGGTACAATTAAAAGGTTTATGACTGAATTGACAAAAAATGCAATAGTTTATGACTTTTTCGACAATTTTTCTGCAAATGATATATTATGTATCAACTAAGTGTATTAATTGAAAATAGCTAAATATGTGATATATTAAATTGTTATTAGTTTTTGGATATGGTCTGCTCCATATAAACCCACTCAGACACAAAGTGTTTAACAAACAACTTTCTAAACCAGTCTTTGTAGCGTAGAGCGCACGCAACATTTGTAGTCGATGTGCTAAATAAAGCTGAGGTTATATGCGACGTGGACTGACTCCGGCCCCTAATCTTAGACTAACCTCTTAAGTCTGTTTAAGTTGTGATGTATTCGTAGACTATGTATGTGTATGTCAAACTTTTCTACGACCCAAAAAAGAGAAATTTGGCATTATGGCACCTAAGAAAAAAATTTCAGGGTTTCCCTTATCAATTCAAACAGGTTTATTCTAGACAGGATCCAACTTGTGCATCAAATGCATGTTATTAGGATATAGGATGAGGACAACTTGAACCATGCAATTCTCATGCGGCAAGCTCCTAGGTAACTAAATAATTTATGACGTAAGCAACCTTGAAATTATTTCACGAGGCGGCTTGCAATTTTATCATCTTGAGTCTTTTCTCCATTTAAAGGGATTTCTTCAGCAGAATGGAGAGGATGCCAATTCTGATTTTTTGAATTAATCATCGTGGATTTCAAAATTTGATCATGTAGACGTGGCCTGACTTAATTTATCTTTAACTTCTTAGTCACGCCTTTAATTAGGATCATTCCTGTTTGTGATGATGAGTTGACGATGCAAGCATGCATAGGGACAAAATTCAAGGAGGCTCTGCATTAAACTGCTTGGAAATTTCTCTTGGCAACATGCAGTCGTATTATTTGTGGGGCGAAGAACTTTCCTTGTCATTGACCTCGATTTGCCAGGAGCGACACGCTCTTGATTTCTCCAAAAGATTACAAGCACTAAAATAATAATTTCAAGGATTAATATCACAAAAATGAGAAATTGGTACATATTAAATAAATTTATCTAAAACTAATTTTTGACCACAAGAAATCCCAAACTGATATATTTACTATTCATTAGCTTCGATTAAATTGGATTAATACCATGATTAAAATTGACTTATTTTAATGTAAATGCATGCTAATGTGTAGATTAACGAAAGATGGAAATACAAAAAATCGGTCCAATTGCTTCATAAGATCATCAGCTAAATCATTAGGCATGGATGTTATACATAAGATCGCTACACTTCGCATCGGCTGTATCCGTGTGAAAAGTAGTTTTGATGAAGAATCTAGTCGATGGTTTAATAGTACTATAGAACTTTGACGGTGAGAGTGGTCTTCGTCTCGCAACCTGAGGAGAAATTTTTCCACGGAGTGTCGTTGACGGTTCATGGGCTGTGAAACAGCATATTCTCATGATTTGGAAAATGCACGTGATTTTTGTTTTTTTCTTTTTCCTTTGTGGTTTCTTACCAGAAATTCTTAAACCCCCGAAGGGCTACACGGAATTCCAGTCAAACGCCGCGCTTGCGAGTCCTCTACAAAGAACAGAACAGCGAAGGCGTGAGGCCCCACCGAAGTCCTGTCATCATGGGATTTGAATGGTTTCACGAAACAATTTAGAGTTCAATCGTGGGGCCCCGTGATGCTATGTGCAAAGCTTGTGCTTTTTAAAGAAGTTTGATTTTTCTCTTGTCAGGAGCAGATCAAACGAAATCATCACGTGATTCGATTCAAAACGACACATTATGTATGTGAACATCGTGAGCATGAGATATTCTAATGTGGTCCGTGTAGAAAATTTATTCACATATACAATTAATTAATCAAGGGAATAACGGATCCATATATGATTGTAAAACACCGATCAATAAATACAGCGGAATTAAAGCGTCACTGTTTGGCCATTCTTTCTTTGCGTTAAAAAATAGATCACTCGATAACTGGGGATCTATCGAAATGCCGATCTTCCTCTTTATGACTTATTTCGATATAGCAGCCTTTCAATGGGATTAAAAGAATCGATAGGTATAACCTACCCTTTTATAGGCTAGAGAGGGGACTTAGCAAACCCTAATCAATAGCGTGTCAACTGGGCCCTTCCCATTACGGGCTTCAGTCAAACATAATTGCCTACACTTTGCTGCTCAACTAGGCCCGTTATCAATAGATGCCAATACCTAATTCAATCGGATCACTTTAGGGTTCAACAAATATTGGAATATCCATTAACCCGATTATTTAAAATAGAAAATCAATTAATTAATGTAAGCCCATATTATAGAAAATTTCCAACATTCTCCCACTTGGGCTACATTAATTAACTTATTTTATTTTGAAAAATATTTTATATTGAAAACGACACTATCGGGTTAATAACTAAAATTTTATTTTATGTGGCCACAACTTTTTAAAAAAAATAATATTCCAATAATGGCATCTCAAAACCAATCCAATCCTATATAATCTCAATATAGGACTATGGAGATCAATGTGTTAAGAAAATGCCAACACAAGACCTTCCATAATCACATATAATAAGTATTATATATTCATGGATCATGGGCCTAGTAGTCTAGTAAGAAATAGTACCAACATGTGATCAAAATATGCACTATTTCTTATCGGTCCTCAATGCAATTTCTCAAAGAACATGAAATTGCATTAGCGCAATTTCTAAACAACATGAAATTGCCTCAGTGCGATTTCTAAACAACATGAAATTGCACAATTATGTCACAATCCAACATGAGATCTTATAATCAGTGACATCCAGTCATCTTTAAACTTAAATTTGTTTAAAGATACTGTTTTATACTTCCATTTCTCAGTCAACAGGAGAAAAAATAACAATAGAATCAATAACAACAATCATTGAAAATAAATGCTTTAATAGACATCATAAAAGCATTATCAGTTTGCATATAACTATAATATCTAGAAATACAAACTATATAACTCCCACTAACAAAAGAAATCAAAGGATTCTAAAACACCCATATTCTTTACATGTTCTTTAAACAAAATGGGTCGTAAGCCTTTTGTTAGAAGATCAGCTAATATTGACTTAGTTCTAATATTCTCAATTACAATGTCTCCCTTTTTGACCAAGTCCTTAATAGTATAATATTTGATCAAATTAACATTTCAACTGTGGCATTGTTGTTATTTATAGCAAAAATAATTGTTTGTCACACATAATGCAATAAGATCAATTATGGGCAATAAGTATTTCAACAAAAATAATCAGTACATTATAAACCCCCCTTTGGGCAGAGTGTATAATGCACAATTATTTTTCACAGCATGAAGTTTATAAAATAACAATAAGGAGAATTACATATAATTGTCAATAATCTATGCCCTTTGGGCAAACAAATCATTTAAATTATACATCTCCATGATATCAATATATAGAGATGATAAAAGAGAATTACATATAATCTTCAAGGTTCAATCCCTTTTGGGTAGACAAATCCTTTAAATTATATATATCTCAATTATCTCAACATAGAGGGGAATTACACATAACTCTAAAAAATTTATTCCCTTTAGGCAGATAAACCTTTTGAGTCACACATCCCCATCATTCATCTCTAATATATCAAAATAGAGGAGAATTACATATAACTTTCAAAAATTTATTCCCTTTGGGCAGATAAATCTTTTTGAGTCATACATCCCCATCTTTTAATTTTGGAATTTATCTTCATCCAATTTTCAAATTAATATACACAATAACCCCCTTTGGGCAGGTAATTGCATATACTACTTTTTATCAATAGGATACTCCAAAAAATATATGCCCAAAATTCATCTAACAATATGAAGCAACAATTTTTTGCCACAATTTTTTTTAATTATTATTTTAATATTTTGGACTCATGGCAAAACAAGAATGGATATGAATGGTTACTAGAATTAAAGGGAGCCAAAAATTTCGTAGCTATCATTAATCATTACATCAAAAAATCATGAGGATAATCTTTATCTCGCACTTCCTCACTGTCAACCCTTGGTTGGCATATTTAAATTTGGCATCTTTTAAATTTGGGAAATTTCATAGTCATGCAATAACTCAATCTCCACCTATTTGACACAATCATATCATCTGAATTTAGAAGTATCCTTCATGCATGCCCACAAGAGATCAAGCAAAATCTCTATAAAAAGAATTTCTAAACCTCAATCATGTTAAGCCAGTCCACTTCGATGATTCGTGGTAAAACCACACAAGAAGACATGAAAGGTCCGTTTGGTTCACCAGAATTTTCAATAATATTGATTAATTCGTATTTTGATGCTATAGTCTTCCATCACCACCGGTCCAAAGATTACAATAAAAATAAAAGAAGCTACAAATGAATAGATTTAAAACATAATTCCCATGTAAAAAAAAAACATTCATGTGCTTCTCATCATGCACCATCTATGATTTTCCCCTTTTGAACCTAGGGTTTCCACAAAGCACTACACGGTAGACTATTGACTTTTCTTCCACTGTTGAAACCTTCAGCTTTTACATCTCTCTAGCCTAATCCTAATTTTTTTTTTGATAAATAAAATCCTCTTGTTTGTATCTATATACATCTGGATCTCGATTCACAAATCTCTTGGTTTCATTGTATCGCCTTCAATGGAATTTTAAACCTTAATCAATAAAACACCAATGCATCGCAGGAGCCGTGCGAGCAATTTGCAAAAAGATTAGAATTTGCAAGTTTGGAATTTGCTGGTCATGCCACATTACTCAGCAAATCAACTATGAACCCAACAAATCCAGACAGATAACTTAGCATAAAACCGCTCGTACAAACAAAAATCACAGTTTGGTCTTTTGCTCACCCCACAATCAACATATTTATGGAGAAATCATAATGAAGCCTTAAAATAGCGGTTTCATTTAGAATCTAGCAACAAGATGCACGCACTGCATGTGAAAAGCAAAAACCGACTATTTCCATCGTTAAATTTTGATATCCCGACAACTTGAGAAATCTTAACTATTGGTTCTCTTTTCCAGACTATAGGGAGTACCATAGCCCCAAAGCTTCAGCGACTCACTAACTACTTAATATAGAAATAACCCAAATCAACGAAAAATAGGGCACGAATCTCAACTTTATAACAAAGCACCCCATAAGCGTCACCCATTGCGTACGTGGATCAATTGATGCGTAATCTCGGTCCACCGAGTAAAACAGCAAAGCGGCAATCAAGGAAAAGGAAAGAGGTGCAAGAACCTAATGTGAACGCACAGAAACCCCGTACGCACAATCGCACCGAAGCACGAGGCGGGAGGAAGAGAAGGCAGAAACCCTAACCACTCGTCCAGAGCGGAACAAACAATCAGCTACAATAATCTCTAAACCAACCGTTGCTACCGTTGAATAAAAATCGAAGGTAACACTAGAATCTAACTTAAAATTTTAGAACTTTTTCTATATATATACGAGACAATCACTCCAATTGCACCATACATAGCAACCCAAAACCCAAAAATCTCAAGCAGCCAGTTAAAAATAAATAAAAAATTCTCTTTCCGAACAAAACGATCACTGCACAAGCTGCATCTAAAGAATTCTGCCACAAGATTTTGGATCTCTAAAAAAAACAAGAAAAGGGTGATCAAACATGGGCACTTACTCAGGATTGACCCCTTTGAACACCGAAAAAAGAAACAATCTTTGCCATGGGAGATGGAGCCCAAGGAACTTTCTTTATTGCAATCGAAAGATGCTAAAACATATATATAACAATGCTCATGCAACGATTTACAATGAACATCAACCAATTGCAAGTAATTTGAAAATTCTAGAACTTTTCATGTATAAACCATAGAATTTCAAATTTAAAATTCTCTCTCAATTCTCAATGAAATTATACAAATTATATATGGTTGGAAAGATCTCGACATGTAGAACAAAAGTCCTATGGTTTCAGATCAATCAAGCAAAAAATCCACACGAAAGATAATGCCCATATTTGGCTCAAAGAGGAAAATTTCGAATTTGTCCATAAAAAGATAAAATTTGGGTTCTACAATCATATATGACAAGCTCTGATACCACATGTAGAAAATTTATTCACATATACAATTAATTAATCAAGGAAATAATGGATCCATATATGATTGTAAAACACCGATCAATAAATACAGCGGAATTAAAGCGTACCTGTTTGAGCCATTGCTTTACTTGCAGAAAAATAGATCACTCTGATAACCAGGGATCTATCGAAATGCCAGATCTTCCTCTCTATGACCTATTTCGATATAGCAGCTTTCAATGGGATTAAAGCAACTGATAGGTATAACCTACCCTTTTATAGGCTAGAGAGGGGACCTAGCAAACCCTAATCAATAGCGTGTCAACCCAAGCTCTTCCCATTACGGGCTTCACAAACACAATTGCCTACACTTTGCTTTGCTCAACTAGGCCCGTTATCAATATATGCCAATACCCAATTCAATCGGATCACTTTAGGGTTCAACAAATATTGGAATATCCATTAACCCGATTATTTAAAATAGAACATCAATTAATTAATGTAAGCCCATATTATAGAAAATTTCCAATAGTCCGACCTCAATCGACTTAAAGTTCTTCTTATAAACAGCAACCATACATATGTATGTTCTCAAAATTTGCTATGAACATTGCACATTTTCTCCTTCTTGAAATCTTTTGAGATTGAAATTTAAGTAAGAAATTCTAGTAAATGTAGATATACCTTACTTGATATAGCCAATTGTAACATAGTTTTTCTTTACCATAACTTATTTTTAAGGCCTTTAACTAGATTAATCTACGTCATTCAATTCAACCGTCTCAGAATGAAACCAAGTCCCCATTGAACAAGCTTGCTTAATCACAAAATTGAGCATTAAGACCTTTGAACATTCTTCTTATCCTTTCCACCTAGGTGAGTTCTTTCTTCTTGCCTCTTGATGAAAAATTGAGAGCCAACCTTCTCAAAGAAAGCATGAACTGGCAAATTCTAGGAAAGAACGTTATATGGGCCATCCTGGAAACAAGCATTGACAAGGCAAATGGAGAGACTGGAGAGGCCAGTCAAGATCAGAAAGAGCCAATTGAGACTTGCAATTCAACAGTGAAATTTTCTCAAGAGTGGGACCAAATTGACATGACTTATTATTTATAAACCCCCACCCTACCCCACCCTACCCCACCCCACCCCAAAAGAAAGAGACTTTCGGTATATGATAATTATATAAGTTTTTGGTCAATGAATCCGTCAATCACGGTTTCTAGTGGACTAGCTTTGGTTTCAATCGTCCGTACCAATGCGTGGTCAATTTATCTTTGAATTTACCCATTAGATTTGTGTTCACATCCAAGATCAATGGAGATGGAATTTCGGAGCACGTTCATCTTGATTGTGTCCCCTTGACGGCCCACAATGTTGTTCAGGTCCTTTCTAAGCAGCTAAATTACAAGCACGTTCTGAAGATTGTGTGGGAAGCAAGCCCGCAGAAGATGAGCACCAAAGTCTGGTCTCAGGCTCGGGCATCTTGGTTTAACTTGGAACTGAAGGGCGACACGCATATGAAGCGTCAATTCTTGGGCTAATTAGAGAAAAACGCTACAAAATTCAACAAGAATGAAGAAAACTAACACGATTTGACACATTTCTGTTGACTGAGTTTACTCTCATATAGAGAAAGCCCTATGAATTGTAAGCCCAAAAGTTTAAGCCCATATGATAATTAATATGAAGAAATAGGATTTCTCACTAGCTCAAAGAATGTTAGTTGAAACGTGGAAACAAGAGAGAATGAGAGAGTAGAAAATCTAGATTCAGGATAGTATCATATTATCATCAAGCTGGCATCAATTTATGGTCCGATTGAGCTGAAATTTTATTAGTGTATTCGTGACACACTCTTTTCAAATCTGAACAGTTTGATTCACTTGAGCTCCCTACCTCAGGTTTTCTGTAGGTTGAACAGAACCTATGCTTTTTATGAGATTTATCCTTAATCTCTTGTGAAATTTATGCGTATTATCAAAAATGATATTCTTGATATCTTTACTGCTATGTATCTTTAGAGAAGAACTTTGTTCACCTGATTTTGTTGAGAGTGAAGATTTTGAGTGGACTCCAATCCTGTGATTTTTTATTTCCTCACACTAAGAAGGTTTTCCATGTAAAAAAGTTGCCTTGTGTTCCGCGGAAAATGAGCACCAAAGTTTGATGATGGGCTCGAGCATCTTAGCTTAATTCAGAACTAGAGAGAGATGAGCTTACGGAGTGCCAATTCTCAAGCCAATTCGAGGACAACATTGCGAGATTCAACGAGGGAAAAAAAAACTAACACGACTTGATAAGTTTCAACTCATCTTGAATGGATTTATATTCTCACATCATCAATATATTTTTCATGACGATGTGGAAATTTCATGAATAGCCAATGCAACTACAATGTTATGACATGAGCCGATAGTTCCAAGGGGAAAATTATCCATATGTAATAGTGAAATTGCTGGGATGACATGTGATGAAGAGGGATTGGTGGAATTATTCAAGCATCCTTTACATATTAGGCTTAGTAATTGATCCAATATGCTTGCGGGCCCATAAAATTCCTTTATGGTCCTACTTTGGGCCAATCAATGGACATGAGTTGTCACTCAATTTGTGTTGTTCATGTTCGCAAATCTAATTAACATAGAAGCCAATACCAAACAATAGGTTGATTCCTGGATACATGACATTAGTGGACTTGGTCAATGAGCGAGTTTGGACAGGTAGAGTGGGGTATCCAAGCTAAAATTTCGTTTGTAGGCTCATAATCCACCAAATTTGACGATTTATACTGCGATATGTTAAATGAAATGCATACATTCAAAAGCTAGGCTCTTCATTAATTCCATGAAGTTTTTTATTTTATTGATCAAGAGGTTGTATTAGCTAATGTTTTGCTCAAGCACATTGTTGAGTTATTTTGAGATGCTTCCCATCTTTATAATCAACATAAAACTTTGTTGGGTTATAACGATATTTTAAGTTATTAGATACTAAAAAACCAACTAATGGAGAAATCAATTTCACACAATAAAACATGCAATATTTCATATATAATTTGACACATATCGCGTCAATTCCTAAGACAACACAAACGATAATTTTTCTTAAATTCTGGGTATGAAAAAAATTCCTTCAATCACCAAATTATTCACATTCCTTTATTAAGGTGCACGACGGCATGTTTTGCAAGCAAAGAGTTGCCAACTTTTTGATGAAGAATTCCCCAAACTCCCCAAATCAAGCGGTTGCATTTGGCCCCAAATTGGGGGTCGACTTTATGGCTTTCATGGCTTGGAATCTTGGCTCTTTGGCTTGAAACTTGAGAGCAGCATACAGTTTCATGTAGTCCTCAAACACGAACTTCGGATATGCTGCTTCATCGGCCTCCTCTGCCTCGCTCTGTGCAAGTGCCGGTGCCGGATAGATCACTGCGTTGTTGCCCGGGTTGTAGAATGAAGCTATGGACATCCTGTTCCCATCGGTTTGGGCCACCACCCTGTGCAACACGCTCTTATATTTTCCATTGGTTATCACCTGCATTTGATTTCAAATGTTCTTTCAAATGCTGAATGTGACCTTCATATATTAAAAGGTAATGGTTGCGCTGTACTATGTAAGCATCAGTGTGACCAACTCGTTGAGAAGCTTTTTCTTTTTCTTTATTGTGAGTGCGAGTATGTATGCTACCTCGATTTGGTCGCCTAGGTTGATGACGATGGAGTGGCGCATAGGGGGAACGTCGACCCACTGGTCGTCCTTGAGGAGCTGTAGGCCGCTGACCTTGTCATCCTGGAAGAGTAGGATGACGCCGCCGGCGTCAGTGTGGGCCCGGAGCCCCTTGATCAGTTCAGGCTTTGGGCACGGCGGATAGTTGCTGACCTTGGTGCCGAAGTTCGGCCCGTTGGACCCATAGAGGGCCTTCTTCAAGTAACCTTTCTCCAGGCCCAGGTTCTCACACAGCAAGTCCATGAGCTCCTCCGCCAGCTTCTCCAATTTCAATGCAAACTCCTTCATGACTTTCCTGCGCATCAAACAGTGGAAGGTCATCATCGATGGATGTGGAGTGGAATGTAGCTTTTCATCTAGGTTGACAATTCTCATCATCGGTTACCTGTAGTCATCATCGAGGTCAGGGATTTGGGTGATGTTGGAGACGGGGAGGTGCTTCAAATGGAAAGTGCTTTCCCAGTCCAAGTCATGGACCTCCGTCTGGACATATTCGAGTCCCTTGCTCGCCACCAGCTCTCTAAACCTTTGCTCCATGCACTTCTTGTAGTGTTCCTTTGTCACTCTCTCGACCGTGTCCATCAGCTCCGGTGGAATCCCATGATTCACCAGCTTCATTTGGTTATTTCCCAAGGCATAACAATCCAAAATGTTAGACCCACTATTTTACATAAAATATAGGTTACATAGAGAGCGAGAGAGAGAGAGAGTTGTACCTCAAAGAAGCCCCAGTTCTCACAGGCATCTTTGATTTTGTCCATGGTGATTGCTCTCTTCTCACCATTCAAGTTCTCCATGTTGATCACTGGGAAGCTCTCCATTTTCTCTCTCTAGAAATTGCAGTGAAACCTTGCTTCTCTTTTGGCTGCTCTCTCTCTCTCTCTCTCTCTTCCCCGAATGAAGATAATGCACTTGCTTGTTTGCCCTGACTTGTCTTGTGCCTTGGATGCCTGGTGGGTTCGCTATTTATAGAGTTTTTCCTACTGCACAAGAGAGGATTTCCCTGATCACTTTCTATGTTCACATGCTTGTACAGAGTATTGCATGGGCCATTGAGTCGAACAACGATTGAAGAAGACGGAAAATTAGTAAAATAATGACATCCGGTGGGTCCCAGAAATCCTCCATGGACAGCCAACCCCAAGGTGTTGGCTATAGACAGCCTGCCTTGTCCAACCATCTCTCTTGCTCTCTTGATTTTGGGTCCACTTTGGATGGTAGCTAGGATCCCTCTTCCATTTCGGCAGTGACCTTCCATGAACATGCACTAGATCCGACGTGCCTTCCTTTTGAGCGTGGATGACGCGCCGAAAAGTTAGGTAAAACAAGTTTTTTCACAAGGCATGTGGCAATTAAAGCGTGTAAGTTGTGGGTCTTGTGAAATAAAAACATGTTCGACAAGCCATAAGACTTAGGCAATATCATCTAGATACACTAATGAATTGTAGGTATTACCTCCATAGTCTTCATTTGGAAAAATTAACCATTCGATTGTAAATCTATTATATGGATGACAATTCAGTCTCACATTTTTCAATTCATCAATTTAGTGTTAAATCTTTACACGAAATTTACGACATCGAAAATCACCGACATGGCAGTCTAATCATTGCTAGCCATCTTAGGTGGCATATTGTTATGTCAGCAATTTTCGGTGAAAATTGACGGGAATGACTACGATGGAATATCGTGCAAAGATCTAAGACTAAATTGGTAGACTTTGAAAATTTAAGGACTGAATTGACATCCATACTATAGATCTATAACATTAGACAACTTCCCCCCGTTATCATTTTGCATAACTTAATTGTGGGTTATTGAGAATAATCCATGCGAATCCCAAAATAATCGACATGCTAAGCCCATGGCTCGTGTGCTCTAAAGCAAAGTACTTCAGCTAAATAAATGGGATTCGGTCCTTCTTTAGAAGGGAGTGGCTCATGTGCATTTTAATATTTAACGTCGCAATTTGTATGATAACGTCGCAATAGATGGTTCACATATGATCTTGCAAATAAAAAATTTAATTAAATCCGATCCTTGTGATTAGATTAAGAGATCATATTATATAAATGGATCAACTGAACACTAGTTAGGTAGCTATGAAGAAGTGGAGATATCGTTGGATGCTTCGGAGACAAGATCATCCTATTCAATTGTTAGGTGGCACCATATTGATTTTAAGAAAAGAACATACAAACATATTCATGACATTTAAAATGTAAAGTATTGAAAAGAATCACACAAGATGATTATTACAACGGGAAAATATTGAAAAGAATTAGAGAGAGAATGTCGGCAATGGAATGGGGAGAGAGAGTGGGATGGTGGGGTTACATTGGAAAGGGTTCGATGAGGATAAAATGCACTATCTTTTTTCCTTCGTCTGTTCTTTTTCTTGGAAGTGTATTAGATGCAAATAGATGTGTACGGCACATGCCATGCCATGTTCACATGTTAGACCCCTTGATGAACTTGCATGTCCCATTCTCTGCCAAAAATTGAAATCGACACCCACACGTGAATGTGTGCTCGTTCCACTGTTATTGAAGGCACTTTGTTTTTTTCACACACTCTTAAAAAATAGGGTTTTGATGTTGGTCTTATCGCTATGTGATGATTTTGGTTTGATTGGAATACTTATCAATTGGCACTATAAAAAGATTTATGACTGAATTGACAAAAATGCAATAATTTATGACTTTTTAGACAATTTACCCACAAATGATATATTATGTATCAACTAATTGTAATAATTAAAAAATTATCATGTGTGTTGAGAAACCTATTGTTATTGGTTCTTGAATATGGTCTGCTCGATATAAACCCACTAAGACACATTGTTAACAAACCAACTTTCAAAACTGGTCGTTGTAAGCACAAAGCACACACAATATTTGTAGTTGACATGCTAAATATAGCTTAGGTAAATTGTGAGGTGGACTAACTTCGGCCCCTCATCTTAGACTAACCTATTAAGTCTATTTATGTTATGATGCATTCGTAGACTATGTACGTGTATGTCAAACTTTTCTATGACCCAAAAAAGAGAAATTTGGCATTACGGCACCTAAGACAAAATTTCCAAGGTTTCCCTTATCAAATCAAACAAGTCTATTCTAGACAAGATTTAACTTGTGCATCAATTGCATGTTATTGGGATATAGGACTAGGGCAACTTGGACCATGCAATTCTCACACCGTAATCTCCTAGGTTACTAAATAATTTATGAGGTAAGCAACCTTGAAATTGTTTCACGAGGTGGCTTGCAATTCCATCATCTCAAGTCGTTTCTCCATTCAAAGGGATTTCCTCAGCAGAATGGGGAGGATGCTTATTCTGATTTTTTGAATTAATCAAAGTAAATTTCAAAATTTGCTCATGTATACAAGGCTTGACTTCATTTACCATCAATGACTTAATCACGCCTCTAATTAGGACGATTCCTATTCGTGATAATAGCTAACGATGCAAGCGTGTGTAGGGATGAAATTCAAGGAGGCTCTACATTAAACTGCTAGGAAATTTCTCTTATCAACAAGCGGTCGAATCAATTTTAGGGGTGAAGTAGACCTTTCCTTGTCATTGACCTCAATTTGCCAAGAGCGTGTTGATTACTCCAAAAGATCACAAGTACTAAAAATAATAATCTATAATGTAATTATTTTAATGTAAATACTTCCTACTGTATAGATTAACGAAAGACGATGAAATTAGAAAAATTCAGTCCAATTGCTTCAAAAGATCGTCAGATGAATCAATCAATGTCCGTATTACACGGAAGACCACTACAACTCATATCGGTTCATTTGTGTGAAAATTAATTTCAATTAGGACTCTAATTGATGATTTAATTGTACTATAGAAGAACTTTGACCGCGAGAGAGGACTTGGTCTTGCAACTTGAGGGTCGTTTACGGTTCATGGGGGCGGGAAGGGGCAGCATATTCTCATGAATTGGAATATGAACGTGATGTTCTTTTTTCATTTTCCTTTGCGGTTTCTTACTAGAAATTCTGGAACCCGTCGAAAGGCAACGGCCCATGTACAATGGGGCCCGCAAAGAGAAACCAAAGATGTTGACGACCAATGGAATTTCAGTCAAACCCGACCTCGCGAGTCTTGTACGAACAACAGAACTGCGAAGGCGCCCCAAGAGATCTCAGACTTTAATGGTTGGGGTGAGCACGGAAGCCTAGTAATCATGGGATTTGAATGGTTCCCAAGACAATTCAGACTTCAATGGTGGTGGCTGGTGATGACATGAACAAAGTGTCATTAGCTGACACTTCTTTGGCCTCAAAACAACCCGTGCGGCACCTGATAAGCGGAATTCACTAGGCCAACCATTGTTCAATTGTTGTTCCAAAGAATAATATGATAAATAACTTCCTTATACGAGATCATATCATGCCCAATTTAGCCTGGGCATCTAGTGCATCAAGTTAGATAGTAAATCACTTTATGCTTAATAATTGGTCTCGACCTACCATGATCTCATCAGAAGAGTGGCATTAGCTCAACTAGTTTATGCATGGGAAGCCAATTATGTCTCTCGTGCTCTTAAGTAAGATAATCCTTCTATCCTACAACTACTAGTACCAATTGTCGTGATGCCACCCTAATGAACTAGTTATGTTCATCCCCTTTGTATTATCACTCTTCACTCGATAACCCCAACTTGCACTCATGAGGGTTCACAAATACAGTAGAATCGCGGACCGTGACAAAAGTATTTGAGCATTTTTAACAAAGTTTAATTTTCTCTTGATCAATGCAATTAGGAGGAGCAAATCAAGCAAAATCGCCACATGATTTGTGTAAAGATGACATGTTACATACGTGGACATCGTGAGCATGAGATATTCTAATGTGGTTCGACCTCAATCGACTATAATTTTTTCTCATAAGTAGCAACAATATGTATATTTTTTCGAAATCTAATATGAATGTCATGCATTTTCTCCTCCTTTAAAATTTCCCATGATTAAAATTTGAGCCAAAAATTCTAGTAAGCGAAGATATATCCTACTTGATACATCCAGTAGCAACAGAGCTTTGTTTTCAACATAACTTATTTTCAAGACCTTTTAACTGGATAAATTCAAGCCGCCCACTTCGACCTTCTAAGGACGAAACCAAGTCTCTATGAAACAAGCTTGCATAATCACAAATTCAAGTATTGGGACCTTATTTGTTCTTCTTATCCTTTCCACCTATGTGAGATCTTCTTCTTGCCTCATGATGGAAAATTGGGAGATGACATTCTCAAAGAAAGCATGAATCAGCAAATTCTAGGAAAAAACGCCTTATGATCCATCTTGGAAACAGGCATTGACAAAGCAGATCAAGAGACTGGAGAGGCCATTGGAGACCAAAAAGAGCCAACTAAGACTTGCAATTTAACGGTGGAATTTTCTTAATAGTGAACGAATTGACATGACTTGTTGACTTAAATAAACAAATGAATAACATTTTGATAGATAGAAATTATAAGGTTTGGGTAAGTGAGCCCGTCGATCACGGTTTCTAGCGAATTAGCCCAGCATTCAATTATCCGTACCAAAGTGTGGCCTGACTTGTCTTTGGCCCGTTTGATCGGATCAACGAATCCGGGAATCCGGTTTGCATTCACATCCAATTAATTATAGATGGAGATGGAATTTTGGATTATATTCATCTTGATTTTGTTCCCCTTTTGTTTCCCATTTTGTTTTGGTCTTATGGGGTAATTGACAGCATGATTTGACGGTCCACGATGCTGTCGAGGTCCTTCCAAGCTGCTAAATTACAAAGTCCATTTTAGAGATTGTTTCGTAAGCAAGTCTGCGGAAAAATGAGCACCAAGGTTTGATGACAGGCTCGGGCATCTCAGCTGAACTCAGAACTATAGAGCGACGAGCGTAGGAAGTGTTGATTCTCAGGCCAATTGGAGGACAACACTACAAGATTCAATAATGGAAAAAGAAACGGATGCGACTTGACATGTTTCAACTTATTTTAAATAGATTTTTCATTCTTATGATATCGATGTATTTTTTGTCACAATATGGAAATTTCACGAATAGCCAATGCGACTATGATGTTACAACAAGAGTCGACAGCTATAAAGGGAAAATTACCCATCGGTGACAGTAAAATTATTCAAATAACATGTGATGATAAAGAAGGATTGGTAGAATTATTCAAGCATCCTTAAAACATCAAGGGCTTGACAACTGACCCAATATGCTTCCAGGCCCATAAAATTCATTTATGGTCTTACTTTGGGCCAATCAACAGACCATAAGTACTCACTTTCCTCACTTGATCTGTCTTGTTCATGTTTATAAATCTAATTAACATGGAAGCCAATACCAAAGAGTTGGTTGATTCCTAGATCATGACATGGACTTGATCAATGATCAAATTCTAAAAATTGTTAACATTTTTCATTTCTCCGAGGCCCACCGAAGTCCAGTCATGATGGGTTTTGAAAAGTTTGATAAGGCAATTTAAGTTCTATTCGATAGCCACTTAAACAATTATTATTTCTATATTTTTGTTATACGAAATAAAAATAAAAATAAAAATCCGTTTGATAAGGTCAGCCAATTTTTTTTATTCTCAGTAATTAAATCAAAAAGTAGAAAAAAAAAAAACAACAACTTATCTCTTCTTGGGAACAACTTAAGAATAGAGCAATTTGTTTTTCCTTTTCTTTATTTTCTTCTTTTTCTTTTCTTCTTCTCTGTGATGGTTGGCGACAGGCCAGATAAGAGCTGACAACCTCACCAACCTTGGGTTAGGCTTGGGCCAATAAGGCTCACTCAAGGCCAGTGACCAAGAAGAAGAGGAAACAAGAAAAGAAGAAAAGAGAAAAATATAATAAAATTATTTTAAAAATCAAAAAATTCTAAATCACAAAAAAAAAAAAAAAATTGAGGGTCATACGAAATGTATTTCAACTCCAGAAATAGAAATTTTGTATGGTTACCAAATGGTTTCAAATGTCTAAAAACTCGTTTAGTAAACGAATTGGGAAAAACTATTTTTAAGCGAAAATTATTTTCGGGACCAAAATAGTTATTAAGGATACGTTTGGTAAGGTTTATGTTTAAAAATTATTCCAGAAAACAGAAATAGAAAAAACTATTTCTATTCCGAGAATAATTTTTGAACAGAAGAACGCGTTTGGTAAATTTGTTCCCGGAATAGAAAAAGAACAAAAACATGTTTGATAAACTTGTATAAATTTGTTCCATAGCGAGGCTCGCCGGCCTCTGACGAGGCCGAGCTTGCCCAGCCACCGGTGAGGCTGAGCCTCTCCAGGGGCCGATGACGCTCTGGTGAGATCGTCGGCCCTCGACGGCTAGTCATCGGCCATGGCCGAGGTCGACGATCAGCCAAAGAAAAAAGAAGAAGAAAATTAAGAGAAGAAAAAAATAGGAGAGGTAAAAGTTGTTTCTTGAAAGTGTTCCAAGAACAATAAACAAGTTTTTCTTGTTTCTTTTTATGTTCCAAATTTGTTCTCGAGAATAGAAAAAATAGATTTGGAATAAACACGCAAATGAATGCGTTTTTGTTCTTTTTTTGTTCCCAATAACAAAAAAATAGAAATTGTGTTCATGACCAAAAGAAAAGAACACAAACAAACAGGGCCTAAACTGTAAGAGTTTTTCTAATGTGAACTACATTAATTGATATTATAATTTACTATTTTACGATTATTATAAAACGGGGTTGGTCTAAAATGAGATGGAAGATTTCTTAATTAGTCTAATATAAGGCTGATTAGTGTGAGCCAAGTTGAGCTTAGCCCGTAATGAGAGAGCTTAGTTGGAAACTCTCTAAATAGTGTTCAAGTCTCTTCTCTAATCCTAATTCTCACATGTATCCTCATATAAGGAGTATTAACCTAGCGCTAAAGGGTGAGGTGATCGTCTCATTGAGCCAGTGATACGGAGGGCAATAGAAGAGAAGAACTTGCATGTGGAACATCAGTTTTCCACTTTCGCTTCAAAAACAATAGATCCCAAAATAGGTGCGTTAATATTTCTACTCAATTATGCATATTCTTGTTCTGGTTATGGAGATGTTGGGTTGTGAGTTTTGCATCCAACATAAACAAGCCCTTAAAGTTCAATGTGGGGCCTTGTGATGTTATGAGCAAAGCATTTGAGCATTTTTGACAAAGTTTGATTTTTCTCTTGCTATATAAGCAATTAAGATGAGCTAGTCAAGCAAAATCGTCACATGATTCAATTCAAAATGACATGTTACATACGTGAACACCATAAGCAAGAAATATTCTAATGTTATCCGACCTCCATCGACTAAAAGTTCATACAAATAGCAACAAAGTGTATGTGTTTTTTCAAAATCAATTATGAACATCGTACATTTTCTCCTCCTTGAAATCCCTTGAGATGGAAATTCTAGTAAATGGAGATATACGTTACTTGATACAACCATTCGTAACATAGTTTTTCTTTATGATAACTTATTTTTAGCGCCATTAACTAGATCAATCTATGTCATCCAATTCGGCTATCTGAGAATGAAACCGAGCCCCTATTGAACAAGTTTGCATAATCACGGATTTGAGCATTGGGACCTTTGATTGTTCTTCTTATCCTTTATACTATGTGAGATCTTTCTTTTTGCCTCTTGATGAAAAATTGGGAGCCGACATTCTCAAAGAAGATATGAACATGCAAATTCTAAGAAAGAACATTTTATAAACCACGCCCCCCAACCCCCAAACTAAAAAAAAAAAAAAAAGAATCGACTTTGGATAGATAATAATTGGGATAAGTACACTAATTGTGCCATAAGTTGTGTACGGCGCTCACTTTGGTGCCAAAAGTTTCCGTCGGATCACTTAAATGCCAAATCGGAGGAAAAACAATCACTCTGGTGCCACCAGCAAAAGATTCCGGCCACCGGCGAAAGATTCCGGCCAAAATTAATACATGCCTTTAAAAAAAAAAAAAATCGATAGGCCTTTAAATGACGTCGTTTTCGGTCCTCCTTAAGAAAACGACGTCGTTTTGCCGTCCTACATGGATGGCTTCACGGAAACGACGCCGTTTAGCTCACATGGGGATTGAAATTAGGGTTTCCGCCGCTCGGCCACCGTCATTCGCCCGCCGTCACTCGGCCGCCGTCTCTGCTCGGCCACTGTCGCTCAGCCACCATTGTAGTTGCTCGACCAGGTGAGCGAGGAGAGACTGAGATTGTTGCAGGAAAAATCGAAGGCAAGGGCGGAGGAGAAGGAGGAAGAAGATGGGTCGAAGGTGCTGCTGGTGCGTTGCTAGTGTCGTTGCTGGTGTGCTGCCAGTGCTGTTGCTGGTGCCGTCCTGGTGCTGTTGCTGGTGTGGGTCTTCGAGGAAGAAGAAGACACGAAGACAAGCCTCCCTACTCTCTCAATTTGGGGATTAAGGTTTCAAAGTTGGGGGAAAGATGCCAAACGGCGTCGTTTTGGTGTTTGGATGCTGACTCAACTCTCCGACGAGCCACGTCGGCTTCAAAAATTAATAAAAAAAGGCCACGTCGGATTTCCGGCCAATTTCGTCGGCGTTGGCACCAAAGTGAGTGTTTTTCAAATTTTTTGGCACTTAAGTGATCCGACGGAAACTTTTGGCACCAAAGTGAGCGCCGTACACAACTTATGGCACCATTAGCGTACTTATCCCGATAATAATTATAAGTTTTGGGACAGTGAGCCCGTCGATCACGGTTTCTAGTGCACAAGCCCATGATTGGATTGCCCGTACCAATGCGTGGCCAGTTTGTCTTTGAATTCACCCCTTTGATCGAATCAAGGAATTGGATTTGCGTTCACATCCAAGTTAATTGGAGAAGGAGATGGAATTTGGGAACACATTCATCTTGATTCTGTCCCCACCTTTTTTTTCCCATTTTGTTTTGGTCTAGGAGGGGAATTGACAGCATGATTTTGACGGTCCAAGATGCTGTTGAGGTCCTTCCAAGCTGCTAAATTACAAGCACGTTTTAGCGATTATGTCATAAGCAAGTCCGCGAAAATGAGCACCAGAGTTTGATGACAGGCTCGGCCATCTTCGAGCTTCGAAAATATTGATTCTTCGGCGATTAGAGAACAACATTGCATATTTCAACGAGGGATAGAAAACTTACATAACTTGACACGTTTCGGCTCATTTTGAATAGATTTTTTATTCTCGCATTATCAATATATTTTTTACAACGATATGGACATTTCACCAATAGCCAATGCTATTGCAATGTTATGACATATGTCGATAGCTTTAGGGGGAAAATTATCTATCAAAAACAGTGAAATTGTTTAGATGACACGTGATTAAAAAAGGATGAGTGGAATTATTTAGACTCCCTTAACATCATGGGTTTGGTAATTGACCCAACATTCTTCCAGCCCAGAAAATTCCTCTATGGTCTTGCTTTGCGCCAGTCAATGGACCACGAGTCGTCACTTGATTTGTATCGTTCATGTCCGCAAATCTAATTAACATGGAAGCCGATACCAAATAGTTGGTTGGTTCTTGATATATGATATAAGTGAACCTGATCATTGAGCAACTTTGGATTGGTCAATTGGGGTATGCAGGCTGAAATTATTTGTAAGCTTTTAATCCATCAAATTTGACAATTTATATTCTACTATGTTAGACAAGATGTATACATTCAAAAGTTGGGTGCTTCCTTAATTTCATGAAGCTTTTTTCCTTATTAAGAGGTTGTAGTAGCTATTTTATCGATATTTTGCACAAGCATATTGTTGAGTTATTTTGAGCCACTTGCCATCTTTATAATCAACAAAAGCCTTCACTGGATTAGAACAATGTTTTAAGTTATTAGATACTATAAAAACCAACTAATGGAGAGATCAATAGACTATAACATGCAATATTTCATAAATAATTTAACACGTATCATGTCAAATACTAACATGAGTCACACGACAATTTATATCAAGTTTGGGGTTGGAAAAAATTTCCTTCCACCACCAAAAAATTCAGAGTCCTTTCTAACCCTAGAGGACTTCCTAATGTGTATGACTACATCTTTTGCAAGCAAAGAATTGCAAAGAAGAATTTCCCAAATCAAGCGGTTGCAATAGGCTCCAAACTAGGGCTCGACTCCATGGCTTTTATGGCTTGGAATCTTGGCTCTTTGGCCTGGAACTTGAGGGCAGCATACAGTTTCATGTAGTCCTCGAACACAAACTTTGGATAAGCTGCTTCGCTGGCCTCCTCTGCCTTGCTCTCCATGAGTGCCGGTGCTGGATAGATCACGGCGTCGCTGCCCGGGTTGTAAAATGAAGCTATGGACATCCTGTTCCCGTCAGTTTGGGCCACCACCCTATGTAGCACGCTCTTGTACTTCCCATTGGTTATCACCTGCATTTGATTTGAAATGATCTTTCAATTTCAATTGCCGAATGCAATATTCTTCTATTAAAAGGTGATGGTTTCGATATACTGCGTAAGCAAAAGTCGGAGTATATATGTTACCTCGATTTGGTCGCCGAGGTTGACTACGATGGAGTGGCGCATCGGGGGGACGTCAACCCACTGGCCGTCCTTGAGGAGCTGTAGGCCGCTGACCTTGTCATCCTGGAAGAGCAGGATGACGCCGCCAGCGTCGGTGTGGGCCCGAAGCCCCTTGATCAGTTCGGGCTTGGGGCACGGCGGGTAGTTGCTGACCTTGGTGCCGAAGTTCGGCCCGTTGGACCCGTGGAAGGCCTTCTTCAAGTAACCTTTCTCCAGGCCCAGGTTCTCGCACAGCAAGTCCATGAGCTCCTCCGCTAGCTTCTCCAACTTCACTGCAAACTCCTTCATGACTTTCCTGCACGTCAAACGGTGAAAGGTCACCATCGATAGATGCAGACTGGAATGCAACTTTTCATCTAAATTGATAAATTCTCGTCATCAGTTACCTGTAGTCATCTTCGAGATCAGGGATTTGGGAGATGTTGGATAGGGGAGGTGCTTCAAGTGGAAGGTGCTTTCCCAGTCCAAGTCATGGACCTCCGTCTGGACATTCTCGAGCCCCTTGCTCGCCACCAGCTCTCTGAACCTCTGGTCCATGCACTTCCTGTAGTGCCCCTTGGTCATTCTCTCGACCGTGTCCATGAACTCGGGCGGAATCCCATGATTCACAAGCTTCATTTGGTCATTTCCCAAGGCATGACAATCCAAAATGTTAGACCCACTCTTTTACATAAAATATAGGTTAAATAGAGAGCAAGAGAGAGAGAGAGAGAGAGAGAGAGAGAGAGAGAGAGTTGTACCTCAAAGAAGCCCCAGTTCTCACAGGCATCTTTGATCTTGTCCATGGTGATTGCTCTCTTCTCACCATTCAGGTTCTCCATGTTGATCACTGGGAAGCTCTCCATTTTCTCTCTTGAGAAATTGCAGTGAAACCTTGTTTCTCTTTTGGTCTCTCTCTCTCTCTCTCTCTCTCTCAGAAAGAAGATAATGCACTTGCTTGTTTGCCTTGTCTTGTGCATTGGGTGTCTCATGGGTTCGCTATTTATAGTAGTTCTTTCCTTCTGCACAGGAGGATTTCCTCGACCACTTTCCATGTTCACATGCTTGTAAAGAGTGTCGTATGGGCCATAGAGTCAAACGAGGATCAAAGGCGGTGGCTATGGTCAGGCTGCCTCGTCCAACCAGCTCTCTTGATCTCTGGATTTTGGACCCACTTTGACTGGTAGCTAAGATCCTTCTCTCCCCTTTCGCATTTATTTATTTATTTATTTATTTTTTAGTACCTTTTGACTAAAGTTTAAACTCGACAATGACCTTCCATGAACGTGCACTAAACTAGACCCTACAATCTAAATGCCTTCCTTTTGAACATTGATGACATGTGGATAAGATAGGTTGAGTTTTTCACAAGGTGCGTGGCAATTAGAGCATTTAAGTTGTGGGTCTTGTTACAAAAAAAAAAAAATGCTTGATTTAAGGTCTTGTTTGCTATCGTTGAAGTTGTATTTGTATCTTCAAAACGTGACTAGTTCAACAAGCCATGAGATTTAGGTAATATCATCTAGATACACAAATTAATTGTAGATGTTACCACCATAGTTAATATTTGGACAAATTACCCAATTAATCACAAGCTTATTTTATAAATGTCAATTCAGTCATAAATTTACGAATTTATCAATTTAGTTCCAAACTTTTGCATGTAATTCCAATATAATCCTTCCTCATTAATTTTGTCCAAATTGCTGATGTGGCAATCCAATTATCACCGCAATCCTATGTGGCATACTATTATGTTATCAATTTTTTGGCGAAAGTTGTTAGGAAAGACAACATTGTAATTAGCAAAATTTAAAAGTTTAATGACTGAATTGATATCCAGCTAACAGATTTATGACTTATTAGACAAATTTCTCGTTAACATTTTGCATATCTTACTTAATCATGGATTATCAAGAAAGATCCATGTGAATCCCAAAATAATCAACATGCTGAGCACCATGGCAGGTGTGCTCTAAGCAATGTTTTTTCATGACATCAGCTAAATAAATGGGATTCGGTCCTTATTTAGAAGCGAGTGGCTCGTGCACGTTTTACTATTTGAAATTGCAATCTGTATGACAAATGATCGTTGCTGTTGTTTGGTTCTGTGGCTAGATGGTCCACATATGATCTCGCTCATCCACATCGTCTTGCCAAGAAAAAAATTAATTAAATTCGATCCTTATGATAAGATTAATAAATGGGTCAATTGAACACTAATTAGGTGGCTATGACAAAACAGAAATATTGTTGGATGCCTTTGAGACATGATAATCCAATTCATTTGTTAGGTGTCACCACATGGATTTTAAGAGAAGAACATAAAAAGATATTCATGATATTTAAAAAAAAAAAAACTAGTTTGATTGATTGTTGAGGATAATTCTCTAGATTTTAACTTTGAATTTCAAAGGTGATTTTCTTGTCAAAGTTTATGAAAACTTATGGCCAGCTGTGTATATTTTCACATCGGTAGATCTATAGTTTTTGTAATTGATCTAATGCGCATTCTACATTATATATCTCTAGCTCTTTGAGGTCAAAAGCTAGAAGTTGAAGTCAAGAAGCCAATGTATTTGATCTTGTCAGCATGACAATATTTCATAGCAATCTCTTAAATGCATCTACCCTATCTTAAAAGTGTAATGTACTTCTTAGAAATGCCAATAACAAATATCGCAAGATGTAGAAATTGTCTGAGGGTTGTGGACACTATCCTCAATCATACTGCTCGATCTTCACAGAGTGTAAAAGGCGCGACGTGACTATCGTTCAACATTTAACAAACATTCTAGATAGAGTGCAAGCGTGATTCGCTTCTAAGCATGGCATCCTACTTGTTCCAAACATAGCAGAGCGCATGCGCATAAGAAAATAATACCCAACATGGAATTATAGTTAGTTATCGATGATATAAGATATCTCGATTGCAAAGGGGGAATGATGATGGGTTTGTTTGAAAGTCATGCTTCTTATGGAAAAAACCCTATAATAATAATAATAATAATAATAATAATAATAATAATAATAATAATAATAAGAGAGAGAGAGAGAGAGAGAGAATTGCAAAGGGGGAATGATGATGGGTTTGTTTGAAGGTCGTGCTTCTTTTGGGAAAAACCCTATAATAATATAAATAAATAAATAAATGAGTGAGAGAGAGAGAGAGAGCTCCTTTTGGCCTATGTAGTGGGACTCCAAAGAACTCGAAGTGGGAATAATATTCTTTGCTAAAGTTAAGGTGCACTAATAGAGAGAGAGAGAGAGAGAGAGAGAGAGCTCCTTTTGGCCTATGTAGCGGGACTCCAAAGAACTCGAAGTGGGAATAATATTCTTTGCTAAGGTTAAGGTGCACGAGTAGAAAAAACAGTTGAGAAAATGGACTGTAAAGGCAATTTAAGTCATGTTCCAGCTACTTTTGGTCGTTTTCCATAATCCCCACCAACGACATCCTCCTCTTTTCTTGGAGAGTTTGGCCGTCAGTGATTTGACCGCAACTTACTTATTTAGCAAAAAGCTAGAATTGAAGGGGAATGTTACTTGCTAACCTCGAAGCAATCGTGCTTTGCGTGGGAGGATGCCTCTTTATGTACTTTCTGCAAGAAGGCCAAGCGAACTTGGGTTGGAACATGATGCTGGACATCTTTGATTCTCATGTACGAACTCCTCCGTTTGGCGATGGTTTGATTAGCCTTTCTTACGTGTTCCGCCGTGTTTTAACATTATTAATCATGTGCATAATGACATAAAAATTGGACACGTTTCATCTTTTCATATTCAACCAAAGCCGACAAACCCTATGCTAGGATTACTAAACATTTGATAATATCACGCCTTTCATGATTTCGACTAGCAGCATCAAGTAACATATTTGACACCATGCTCTTTTCGAGACGTGTAAAGTTGTCAACTGTGTAAAAAACTTACTGTTAGATAAACGCATGATTTTTTATTTAAATATTCTAACATTTCCTCTCACTCTTATTATTGTCTTTTAAGTAGTATTAAAATCTCAAGCTTTGATACCATATGAAATTTTGGTGGGACCACTGCTAAATGTTCTAAAAGTTTAAACTATTAGATAAATACTTAGTTTATTATTTAAAAATTCTAACACTCCTCTTCATGCTTAGTTTGATTTTTTGGCCTAAAACTAAGTGCGAAAACTTAATTGGGGAGACAAATGGGACATGAAAATATTAAACCTTAAGATATCTAGTTTTGATACCATGTGAGAATTTATGGTATCATTGCCTGTTTTTCTAAAAGTTTAAGCTACTAAATGTACGCATCGTTTATTACTTAAATATTCTAACAATTACAATGGGAAAGTATTGAAAAGGATTGGAGAGAGAATGTCGATAATGGAATGGCGAGAAAGAGTGGCACGGTGGGGTTGCATTGGAAAGGGTTTGATAAGGATAAAATGCACTTTCTTTTTCCTTCGTCTACTCTTTTCTTGGAAGTATATAGATGCACGTAGATGTATACGGCACATGCGATGCCATGTTCACATGTTAGACCACTTGATGAACTTGAGTGTCCCATTCTGTTTGCCAAAAATTGAAATCGACATCACCAACATATGAATGTGTGCTCGTTCGAATGTTATTAAAGGCACCTTGTTGTTTCTACACACACTTAAAATAAGGGTTTAAATGTCGGTCTTATCACTATGTGATGATGTTGGTCAAATTGGAACAATTATCAATTGGTACAATTAAAAGGTTTATGATTAAATTGACAAAAAGTGCAATAGTTTATGACTTTTTCGACAATTTTTCTGCAAATGATATATTATGTATCAACTAAGTGTATTAAGTGAAAATAGCTAAATATGTGATATATTAAATTGTTATTAGTTTTTGGATATGGTCTGCTCCATATAAACCCACTCAGACACAAAGTGTTTAACAAACAACTTTCTAACCAGTCTTTGTAGCGTAGAGCGCACGCAACATTTGTAGTCGATGTGCTAAATAAAGCTGAGGTTATATGCGACGTGGACTGACTCCGGCCCCTAATCTTAGACTAACCTCTTAAGTCTATTTAAGTTATGATGTATCCGTAGACTATGTATGTGTATGTCAAACTTTTCTACGACCCAAAAAAGAGAAATTTGGCATTATGGCACCTAAGAAAAAAATTTCAGGGTTTCCCTTATCAATTCAAACAGGTTTATTCTAGACAGGATCCAACTTGTGCATCAAATGCATGTTATTAGGATATAGGATGAGGGCAACTTGAACCATGCAATTCTCATGTGGCAAGCTCCTAGGTAACTAAATAATTTATGACGTAAGCAACCTTGAAATTATTTCACGAGGCGGCTTGCAATTTTATCATCTCGAGTCATTTCTCCATTTAAAGGGATTTCTTCAGCAGAATGGAGAGGATGCCAATTCTGATTTTTTGAATTAATCATCGTGGATTTCAAAATTTGATCATGTAGACGTGGCCTGACTTCATTTATCTTTAACTTCTTAATCACGCCTTTAATTAGGACCATTCCTGTTTGTGATGATGAGTTGACGATGCAAGCATGCATAGGGACAAAATTCAAGGAGGCTCTGCATTAAACTGCTTGGAAATTTCTCTTGGCAACATGCAGTCGTATTATTTGTGGGGGCGAAGAACTTTCCTTGTCATTGACCTCGATTTGCCAGGAGCGACACGCTCTTGATTTCTCCAAAAGATTACAAGCACTAAAATAATAATTTCAAGGATTAATACCACGAAAATCCGAAATTAGTACATATTAAATAAATTTATCTAAAATTAATTTTTTGACCACAAGAAATCTCAAACTAATATATTTACTATTCATTAGTTTCGATTAAATTGGATTAATACCATGATTAAAATGTACTTATTTTAATGTAAATACATGCTAATGTGTAGATTAACGAAAGATGGAAATACAAAAAATCGGTCCAATTGCTTCATAAGATCATCAGCTAAATCATTTAGCGTGGATGTTATACATAAGATCGCTACATTTCGCATCGGATGTATCCGTGTGAAAAGTAGTTTCGATGAAGAATCTAGTCGATGGTTTAATAGTACTATAGAACTTTGACCGTGAGAGTGGTCTTCGTCTCGCAACCTGAGGAGAAATTTTTCCACGGAGTGTCGTTGACGGTTCATGGGGCTGTGAAACAGCATATTCTCATGATTTGGAAAATGCACGTGATTTTTGTTTTTTCTTTTTCCTTTGTGGTTTCTTACCAGAAATTCTTAAACCCCCGAAGGGCTACACGGAATTCCAGTCAAACCCCGCGCTTGCGAGTCCTCTACAAAGAACAGAACAGCGAAGGCGTGAGGCCCCACCGAAGTCCTGTCATCATGGGATTTGAATGGTTTCACGAAACAATTTAGAGTTCAATCGTGGGGCCCCGTGATGCTATGGGCAAAGCTTGTGCTTTTTAAAGAAGTTTGATTTTTCTCTTGTCAGGAGCAGATCAAACGAAATCATCACGTGATTCGATTCAAAACGACACGTTATGTATGTGAACATCGTGAGCATGAGATATTCTAATGCGGTCCGACTTCAATCGACTTAAAGTTCTTCTTATAAACAGCAACCATACATATGTATGTTCTCAAAATTTGCTATGAACATTGCACATTTTCTCCTTCTTGAAATCTTTTGAGATTGAAATTTAAGTGAGAAATTCTAGTAAATGGAGATATACCTTACTTGATATAGCTAATTGTAACATAGTTTTTCTTTACCATAACTTATTTTTAAGGCCTTTAATTAGATTAATCTACGTCATTCAATTCAACCGTCTCAGAACGAAACCAAGTCCCCATTGAACAAGCTTGCTTAATCACAAAATTGAGCATTAAGACCTTTGAACGTTCTTCTTATCCTTTCCACCCACGTGAGATCTTCCTTCTTGCCTCTTGATGAAAAATTGAGAGCCAACCTTCTCAAAGAAAGCATGAACCGGCAAATTCTAGGAAAGAACGTCATATGGGCCATCCTGGAAACGAGCATTGACAAGGCAGATGGAGAGACTAGAGAGGCCAGTCAAGATCAGAAAGAGCCAATTGAGACTTGCAATTCAACAGTGAAATTTTCTCAAGAGTGGGACCGAATTGACATGACTTATTATTTATAAACCCCCCACCCCACCCCACCCCCAAAAGAAAGAGACTTTCGGTATATGATAATTATATAAGTTTTGGGTCAATGAGTCCGTCAATCACGGTTTCCAGTGGACCAGCTTTGGTTTCAATTGTCTATACCAGTGCGTGACCAATTTATCTTTGAATTTACCCATTAGATTTGCGTTCACATCCAAGATAAATGGAGATGGAATTTCGGAGCACGTTCATCTTGATTGTGTCCCCTTGATGGCCCACAATGCTGTTCAGGTCCCTTCTAAGCAGCTAAATTACAAGCACGTTCTGGAGATTGTGTCGGAAGCTAGCCCGCAGAAGATGAGCACCAAAGTCTAGTCTTAGGCTCATGCATCTTGGTTTAACTCGAAACTAAAGGGCAACACACATATGACACGTCAATTCTCAGGCTAATTAGAGAAAAACGCTACAAAATTCAACAAGAACGAAGAAAATTAATACAATTTGACACATTTTTGTTGGCTGAGTTTACTCTCATGTAAAGGAAGCCTTATGAATTGTAAGCCCAAAAGTTTAAGCCCATATGATAATTAATATGAAGAAATAGGATTTCTCACTATCTCAAAGAATGTTGGTTGAAACATGGAAACAAGAGAGAATGAGAGAGTAGAAAATCTAGATTCATGATAGTATCATAATTTTCATTAAGCTGGCATCAATTTATGGTCCGATTGAGCTGAAATTTTATTAGCGTATTCGTGACACTCTTTTCAAATTTGAACAATTTGATTCACCCGAGCTCCCTATCTCAGGTTTTCTATAGGTTGAACAAAACCTATGCTTTTTTATGAGATTTATCTTTAATCTCTTGTGAAATTTATGTGTATTATCAAAAATGATATTCTTAATATCTTTACTACTATGTACCTTTAGTATTTACTAGAGAATAACTTTGTTCACCTGATTTTGTTGAGAGTGAAGATTTTGAGTTGACTTTGATCCATGGTTTTTTATTTCCTCACATTGAGGAGGTTTTACATGTAAAAAAATTGCCTTGTGTTTTGCAGAAAATGAGCACCAAAGTTTGATGATGGGCTCGAGCATCTCGGCTTAATTCTGAACTAGAGAGAGATGAGCTTAGGGAGTGCCGATTCTCAAGCCAATTGGAGGACAAAACTGTGAGATTCAATGAGCGAAAGAAAATTGACACAACTCGATACGTTTCAACTCATCTGGAATGGATTTATATTCTCGCATTATCGATATATTTTTCACGACAATGTGGAAATTTCATGAATAGCCAATGCAACTACAATGTTATGACATGAGCCGATAGTTTTAGGGGGAAAATTATTCATATGTAATAGTGAAATTGCTAGGATGACATGTGATGAAGAGGGATTGGTGGAATTATTCAAGCATCCTTAACATATTAGGCTTAGTAAATGATCCAATATGCTTGCGGGCCCATAAAATTCCTTTATGGTCCTACTTTGGGCCAATCAATGGACATGAGTTGTCACTCGATTTGTGTCGTTCATGTCCGCAAATCTAATTATCATAGAATACCAAAGAGTTGGTTGATTCCTGGATACATGACATTAGTGGACTTGATCAATGAGCAAGTTTGGACAAGTAGAGTGGGGTATCTAAGCTAAAATTTCTTTTGTAGGCTCCACCAAATTTGACGATTTATACTGCGATATGTTAAATGAAATGCATACATTCAAAAGCTAGGCGCTTCATTAATTCCGTGAAGTTTTTTATTTTATTGATCAAGAGGTTGTATTAGCTAATGTTTTGCTCAAGCACATTGTTGAGTTATTTTGAGATGCTTCCCATCTTTATAATCAACATAAACCTTTGTTGGGTTATAACGATATTTTAAGTTATTAGATACTATAAAACCAACTAATGGAGAAATCAATTTCACACAATATAACATGCAATATTTCATATATAATTTGACACATATCGCATCAATTGCTAAGACAACACAAACGACAATTTTTCTTAAGTTCTAGGTATGAAAAAAATTCCTTCAATCACCAAATTATTCACATTCCTTTATTAAGGTGCACGACGGCATGTTTTGCAAGCAAAGAGTTGCCAACTTTTTGATGAAGAATTCCCCAAACTCCCCAAATCAAGCGGTTGCAATTGGGCCCCAATTGGGGGTCGACTTTATGGCTTTCATGGCTTGGAATCTTGGCTCTTTGGCTTGAAACTTGAGAGCAGCATACAGTTTCATGTAGTCCTCAAACACGAACTTTGGATATGCTGCTTCATCGGCCTCCTCTGCCTCACTCTGTGCAAGTGCCGGTGCCGGATAGATCACTGCGTCGTTGCCCGGGTTGTAGAATGAAGCTATGGACATCCTGTTCCCATCAGTCTGGGCCACCACCCTGTGCAACACGCTCTTATATTTTCCATTGGTTATCACCTGCATTTGATTTCAAATGTTCTTTCAAGTGCTGAATGTGACCTTCATATATTAAAAGGTAATGGTTGCGCTGTACTATGTAAGCATCAGTGTGAACAACTCGTTGAGAAGCTTTTTCTTTTTCTTTATTTTGAGTGCGAGTATGTATGCTACCTCGATTTGGTCGCCTAGGTTGATGACGATGGAGTGGCGCATAGGGGGAACGTCGACCCACTGGTCGTCCTTGAGGAGCTGTAGGCCGCTGACCTTGTCATCCTGGAAGAGTAGGATGACGCCGCCGGCGTCAGTGTGGGCCCGGAGCCCCTTGATCAGTTCAGGCTTTGGGCACGGCGGATAGTTGCTGACCTTGGTGCCGAAGTTCGGCCCGTTGGACCCATAGAGGGCCTTCTTCAAGTAACCTTTCTCCAGGCCCAGGTTCTCACACAGCAAGTCCATGAGCTCCTCCGCCAGCTTCTCCAATTTCACTGCAAACTCCTTCATGACTTTCCTGCGCATCAAACAGTGGAAGGTCATCATCGATGGATGTGGAGTGGAATGTAGCTTTTCATCTAGGTTGACAATTCTCATCATCGGTTACCTGTAGTCATCATCGAGGTCAGGGATTTGGGTGATGTTGGAGACGGGGAGGTGCTTCAAATGGAAAGTGCTTTCCCAGTCCAAGTCATGGACCTCCGTCTGGACATATTCGAGCCCCTTGCTCGCCACCAGCTCTCTAAACCTTTGCTCCATGCACTTCTTGTAGTGTTCCTTTGTCACTCTCTCGACCGTGTCCATCAGCTCCGGTGGAATCCCATGATTCACCAGCTTCATTTGGTCATTTCCCAAGGCATCACAACCCAAAATGTTAGACCCACTCTTTTACATAAAATATAGGTTACATAGAGAGCGAGAGAGAGAGTTGTACCTCAAAGAAGCCCCAGTTCTCACAGGCATCTTTGATTTTGTCCATGGTGATTGCTCTCTTCTCACCATTCAAGTTCTCCATGTTGATCACTGGGAAGCTCTCCATTTTCTCTCGCTAGAAATTGCAGTGAAACCTTGCTTCTCTTTTGGCTGCTCTCTCTCTCTCTCTCTCTCTCTCTCTCTCTCTCTCTCTCTCTCTCTCTCTCCGAATGAAGATAATGCACTTGCTTGTTTGCCTTGATTCGTCTTGTGCCTTGGATGCCTGGTGGGTTCGCTATTTATAGAGTTTTTCCTACTGCACAAGAGAGGATTTCCTTGATCACTTTCTATGTTCACATGCTTGTACAGAGTATTGCATGGGCCATTGAGTCGAACAACGATTGAAGAAGACGGAAAATTAGTAAAATAATGACATCCGGTGGGTCCCAGAAATCCTCCATGGACAGCCAACCCCAAGGTGTTGGCTATAGACAGCCTGCCTTGTCCAACCATCTCTCTTGCTCTCTTGATTTTGGGTCCACTTTGGATGGTAGCTAGGATCCCTCTTCCATTTCGGCAGTGACCTTCCAGGAACATGCACTAACCTAGATCCGACGTGCCTTCCTTTTGAGCGTGGATGACGCGCCGAAAAGTTAGGTAAAACCAGTTTTTTCACAAGGCATGTGGCAATTAAAGCGTGTAAGTTGTGGGTCTTGTGAAATAAAAACATGTTCGACAAGCCATAAGACTTAGGCAATATCATCTAATATCATCTAGATACACTAATGAATTGTAGGTATTACCTCCATAGTCTACATTTGGAAAAATTAACCATTCAATTGTAAATCTATTATATGGATAACCAATTCAGTCTCACACTTTTCAATTCATCAATTTAGTCCTAAATCTTTACACGAAATTTACGACATTAAAAAATCACCGACACGGCAGTCTAATCGTTGCTAGCCATCTTAGGTGGCATATTGTCATGTCAGCGACTTTCGGTGAAAATTGACGAGAATGACTACAATGGAATATCGCGCAAAGATCTAAGACTAAATTGGTAGACTTTGAAAATTAAAGGATTAAACTGACATTCATACAATAGATCTATAACATTAGACAACTTCCCCCGTTATCATTTTGCATAACTTAATTGTGGGTTATTGAGAATAATCCATGCGAATCCCAAAATAATCGACATGCTAAGCCCATGGCTCGTGTGCTTTAAAGCAAAGTACTTCAGCTAAATAAATGGGATTCGGTTCTTATTTAGAAGGGAGTGGCTCATGCGCATTTTAATATTTAATGTCGCAATTTGTATGATAAACGTTCGTTGCTATTAATTGGTTGCATGGCTAGATGGTCCACATATGATCTTGCTAATCCACATCGTCTTGCCAATAAAAAAATTTAATTAAATTTGATCCTTGTGATTAGATTAAGAGATCATATTATATAAATGGATCAACTGAACACTAGTTAGGTAGCTATGAAGAAGCGGAGATATCGTTGGATGCTTTGGAAACAACATCATCCAATTCAATTGTTAGGTGGCACCATATTGATATTAAGAAAAGAACATACAAACATATTCATGACATTTAAAATGGAAAGTATTGAAAAGAATCACACAAGATGATTATTACAACGGGAAAGTATTGAAAAGAATTAGAGAGAGAATGCCGGCAATGGAATGGGGAGAGAGAGGGGGATGGTGGGGTTACATTGGAAAGGGTTCGATGAGAATAAAATGCACTATCTTTTTTCCTTTGTCTGTTCTTTTTCTTGGAAGTGTATTAGATGCAAATAGATGTATAGGACACATGCCATGCCATATTCACATGTTAGACCCCTTGATGAACTTGCGTGTCCCATTCTCTGCCAAAAATTGAAATCGACACCCACACGTGGATGTGTGCTCGTTCCACTGTTATTAAAGGCACTTTGTTGTTTTCACGCACTCTTAAAAATAGGATTTTGATGTTGGTCTTATCACTATGTGGTGACTTTGGTTAGATTGGAATGCTTATCAATTGGCACTATAAAAAGATTTATGATTGAATTGGTAAAAATGCAATAATTTAGGACTTTTTAGACAACTTACCCATAAATGATATATTATGTATCAACTAATTGTATTAATTAAAAAATTATCATGTGTGTGGAGAAAGTGATTGTTATTGGTTCTTGAATATTGTTTGCTCAATATAAACCCACTCAGACACATTGTTAACAGACCAACTTTCAAAATTGGTCGTTGTAAGCGCAGAGCACACACAACATTTGTAGTTGACGTGCTAAATATAGCTTAGGTTATATGTGAGGTGGACTAACTTCGGCCCCTAATCTTAGACTAACCTGTTAAGTCTATTTATGTTATGATGTATTCGTAGACTATGTGCGTGTATGTCAAACTTTTCTACGACCCGAAAAAGAGAAATTTGGCATTACGGCACCTAAGTCAAAATTTCCAAGGTTTCCCTTATCAAATCAAACAAGTCTATACTAGACAAGATTTAACTTGTGCATCAATTGCATGTTATTGGGATATAGGACGAGGGCAACTTGGACCATGCAATTCTCACACCGTAATCTCCTAGGTTACTAAATAATTTATGAGGTAAGCAACCTTGAAATTGTTTCACAAGGCGGCTTGCAATTCCGTCATCTCAAGTCGTTTCTCCATTCAAAGGGATTTCCTCAGCAGAATGGGGAGGATGCCTATTCTGATTTTTTGAATTAATCAAAGTAAATTTCAAAATTTGCTCATGTATACAAGGCTTGACTTCATTTATCATCAATGACTTAATCACGTCTCTAAGTAGGACGATTCCTATTCGTGATAATAGGTAACAATGCAAGCATGCGTAGGGATGAAATTCAAGGAGGCTCTGCATTAAACTGCTAGGAAATTTCTCTTATCAACAAGCAGTCGAATCATTTTTAGGGGTGAAGTAGACCTTTCCTTGTCATTGACCTCAATTTGCCAAGAGCGTGTTGATTACTCCAAAAATCACAAGTACTAAAAATAATAATCTATAATGTAAATACTTCCTACTGTATGGATTAATGAAAGACGATGAAATTACAAAAATTCAGTCCAATTGCTTCATAAGATCATCAGGTGAATCAACCAATGTTCGTATTACATAGAAGACCACTACAACTCATATCGGTTGCATCTGCATGAAAATTAATTTCGATTAGGACTCTAATTGATGATTTAATTGTACTATAGAAGAACTTTGACCGCGAGAGAGGTCTTGGTCTTGCAACTTGAGGGTCGTTTACGGTTCAGGGGGGCGGGAGGGGACAGCATATTTTCATGATTTGGAAAATGAACGTGATGTTCTTTTTTCATTTTCCTTAGCGGTTTCTTACCAGAAATTCTGGAACCCGTCGAAAGGCAACGGCCCATGTACAATGGGGCCCGCCAAGAGAAACCAAAGATGTTGACGACCAATGGAATTTCAGTCAAACCCGACCTCGCGAGTCTTGTACAAACAACAGAACTGCGAAGGCGCCCCGAGAGATCTCAGACTTCCATGGTTAGGGTGAGCACGGAAGCCTAGTAATCATGGGATTTGAATGGTTCCCAAGACAATTCAGACTTCGATGGTGGTGGCTGGTGATGACATGAGCAAAGTGTCATTAGCCGACGGTTCTTTGGCCTCAAAACAACTCGTGCGGCACCTGATAAGCAGAATTCACTAGGCTAACCGTTGTTCAATATTTTTTCAAAATCTAATATGAACGTCATGCATTTTCTCCTCCGTTAAAATTTCCCATGATTAAAATTTGAGCGAAAAATTCTAGTAAGTGGAGATATGAATGCGTTTGGTTCGGCATTTGAAAAGCTCATTGAGAAAATCAAGTCTCTATGAAACATCCAGTAGCAACAGAGCTTTGTTTTCAACATAGCTTATTTTCAAGACCTTTTAACTGGATGGATTCAAGCCGCCCACTTCGACCTTCTAAGGACAAAACCAAGTCTCTATGAAACAAGCTTGCATAATCACAAATTCAAGTATTGGGACCTTATTTGTTCTTCTTATCCTTTCCACCTATGTGAGATCTTCTTCTTGCCTCATGATGGAAAATTGGGAGCCGACATTCTCAAAGAAAGCATGATTCGGCAAATTCTAGGAAAGAACGTCTTATGATCCACTTGGAAATGGGCATTGACAAAGCAGATCGAGAGACTGGAGAGGCCATTGGAGACCGAAAGAGCCAATTAAGACTTGCAATTTAACGGTGGAATTTTCTTAATAGTGAACGAATTGACACGGCTTGTTGACTTAAATAAATAAATAAATAACATTTTGATAGATAGAAATTATAAGGTTTGGGTAAGTGAGCCCATCGATCACGATTTCTAGCGGATTAGCCCAACATTCAATTATCCGTACCAAAGTGTGGCCTGACTTGTCTTTGGCCCGTTTGATCAGATCAACGAATCCGGTTTGTGTTCACATCCAATTAATTATCGATGGAGATGGAATTTTGGATCACGTTCATCTTGATTTTGTTCCCCTTTTGTTTCCCCATTTTGTTTTGGTCTTATGGGGTAATTGACAGCATGATTTGACAGTCCACGATGCTGTCGAGGTCCTTGCAAGCTGCTAAATTACAAAGTCCATTTTAGAGATTGTTTCGGAAGCAAGTCTGCGGAAAATGAGCATCAAGGTTTGATGACAGGCTCGGGCATCTCAGCTAAACTCAGAACTATAGAGCGATGAGCTTAGAAAGTGTTGATTCTCGGGCCAATTGGAGGACAACACTACAAGATTCAACAATGGAAAAGGAAACTGACACGACTTGACATGTTTCAATTTATCTTAAATATTCTTACAATATCAAGGTATTTTTTGCCACAATATTGAAATTTCACGAATAGCCAATGCGACTATGATGTTACAACAAGAGTCGACAGCTATAAAGGGAAAATTACCCATTGGCGACAGTAAAATTATTCAAATGACGTGTGACGATAAAGAAGGATCAGTAGAATTATTCGAGCATCCTTAAAACATAAGGGGCTTGACAACTGACCCAATATGCTTCTATTCCCATAAAATTCATTTGTGGTCTTACATTGGGCCAATTAATAGACCATAAGTCCTCACTTTTCTCACTTGATCTGTCTTGTTCATGTTTGCAAATCTAATTAACATGGAAGCCAATACCAAAGAGTTGGTTGATTCCTAGATCATGACATGGACTTGATCAATGATTAAATTCGGACGAGTAGAGTGGGGTATTCGGGCCAAAATATCTTTTTTAGGCTTGTTCGTAATATCAAATTTCTAAATAAAATTGGCCGGACCCAAGTTGGCCTTGAGGGATTTTCCTTGCCTGATGCTGCTCATTTTGTCTTTCAAAACCGATTTGGGGAGGGGGGATGCCTTCGCCTATCACCCAATTGTCACATATAATCATGAGATTATTCTGGCATTCCCCCTATTGCAAAAGCATCATTAATATGTTACCAAGTTTTGACATGAAATCCACCAAATTTAACAATTTATACTCCCATATGTTAAACGAGATGAATACATTCAAAAATTGGGTGCTTCATTAATTTCAAGAGTTTTTTTTTTTTTTTTTTTTTTCCTTTTGACTAAGCGGTTAAGGTAGCTATTTTATCAATGTTTTGCTCATGGCTGAGTTATTTCGAGACACTCGCCATCTTTATAATCAATAGAAATCTTTATTGGGTTAGAACAATGTTTTAAGTTATTAGATACTATAAAACCAACTAATGGAGGGATCAATTTCACATGCTATAACATTCAACATTTCATAAATAATCTTATACATATTATGTTAAAGTCACACACGCAACCATTCAATAATTATTTGTCAAGCTTGGCGTAGTAAAAAAATTCTTCCCAACCACTAAAAAATTCACGGACTCCCACGCATGTGCATGACTGCATGTTTTGCAATAAAGAATTGCGACTTTTTTGGACAAGAATTTTCCCAAATCAAGCGGTTGCAATCGAGCCCAAATTGGGGCTAGACTCCGCGGCTTTCATGGCTTGGAATCTTGGCTCTTTGGCTTGGAACTTCAGAGCAGCATACAGTTTCATGTAGTCCTCGAACACAAACTTCGGGTAAGCTGCTTTGCCGGCCTCTTCTGCCTCGCTCTCCACAAGCGTCAGTGCCGGATAGATCATGGAGTCGCTGCCCGGGTTGTAGAATGAAGCTATGGACATCCTGTTGCCATCCATTTGGGCCACCACCCTGTGCAACACGCTCTTGTACTTCCCATTAGTTATCACCTGCATTTGATTTGAAACGTTCTTATAATTTCGAATACTCTTGTATTGTTAAAAAGCTTACTTTTTTTCTTTTGGGGAGGGGGTTGCAAGTGTGAGTATATATCTTATCTCGATTTGGTCGCCAAGGTTGACGACGATGGAGTGGCGCATTGGGGGGACGTCGACCCACTGGCCATCCTTAAGGAGCTGCAGGCCGCTGACCTTGTCATCCTGGAAGAGCAAGATGATGCCACCGGCGTTGGTGTGGGCCCGGAGCCCCTTGATGAGGTCGGGCTTCGGGCACGGTGGGTAGTTGCTGACCTTGGTACCGAAGTTTGGCCCGTTGGACCCGTAGAAGGCCTTCTTCAAGTAACCTTTCTCCAGGCCCAGGTTCTCACACAGCATGTCCATGAGCTCCTCCGCCGGCTTCTCCAATTTCACTGCAAACTCCTTCATGACTTTCCTGCACATCAAACGGCAGAAGGTCATCATCGATGGATGTGCAGTGGAACGTAGCTTTTCATCTAAGTTGACGATTCTCATCATAGTACCTATAATCATCATCGAGATCTGGGATGTTGGAGACGGGGAGGTGTTTCAAGTGGAAGGTGCTTTCCCAGTCCAAGTCGTGGACCTCCGTCTGGACATACTCAAGCCCCTTGCTCGCCACCAGCTCTCTGAACCTTTGCTCCATGCACTTCTTGTAGTGTTCCTTTGTCATTCTCTCCACCGTGTCCATCAGCTCGGGTGGAATCCCATGATTCACCAGCTTCATTTGGTCATTATCCATGGCATCACAATCCAAAATGTTAGACCCACTTTTTGAAACATAAAATATAGATGAGAGAGAGAGAGAGAGAGAGTCACCAGCTTCATTTGGTCATTATCCATGGCATCACAATCCAAAATGTTAGACCCACTTTTTGAAACATAAAATATATATGAGAGAGAGAGAGAGAGAGAGAGAGAGAGAGAGAGAGAGAGAGAGAGAGAGAGAGAGAGAGAGAGAGAGGTACCTCAAAAAGCCCCAGTTCTCACAGGCATCTTTGATCTTGTCCATGGTGATTGCTCTCTTCTCACCATTCAAGTTCTCCATGTTGATCACTGGGAAGTTCTCCATTTTCTCTCTCTTGAAATTGCAGTGAAACCTTGGTTCTCTTTGGTTTCTCTCTCTCTCTCTCTCTCTCTCTCTCTCACCGAATGAAGATAATGCACTTGCTTGTTTGCCTTGGCTTGTCTTGTTCATTGGGTGCCTGGTGGGTTCGCTATTTATAGTAGTTTTTCCTACTGCACATGAGAGGATTTCCTTTCGACCAAAAAAATAAATGAGAGGATTTCCTTGATCACTTTCCGTGTTCGCATGCTTGTACAAAGTATCGCATGGGCCATGGAGTCGAGCGGCAATTGAAGAAGATGGAAAATTAGTAAAATTATGGCATCTGGTGGGTCCCAAAAATCCTCCACTGTGGCCCAACCCCAAGGCGGTGGCTATGGTCAACCTGCCTTGTCCAACCATCTCTCTGGGGGGATCAAAAGAAGGAAAAAAAAAAACAAACAAATTGTTGGAGAAATCTTCCTGAAGTATTTTGAAGCTGACAAAACGTTTCCATCAGTCTAGTCTGAAGATTTGCAAACTCTACTATTTAAAGTCTGAAGACCTCCGGACTGCTAGACTCAAGACTCAAAGTCTATTCTCATTGACAGTTTCTAATCCGTCGAAGAAGGGCTATCCAGAACTGGGTGTTTCATTAAGGATTTGACCTCATCGACTGGAGAAGATCTCTTGGCTGGATATGACATAACGGAATCATTTATTTGATCATGATTGATTCAGAGATTAAGGATCCGATGATTGGTGAAGTATACTTGGAAGGTTCTACTTATGGAAACCGAAATCCTGATTGTATGGGCGAGCAGAATTGATGGGCTATCGACATGTTCCTTAAATAGCTCGAATGATCTTCCTAATTGATTCTGTCCAACGGGAAGGTTGGAAGAATTCCTTTGGTAAGTGCCAACGGGAATGATGGCATAAAGGAGTATATAAGGAAGACGTTCTAGTTGTTCGAGTGTGTGCACGATAGAAGAATTCCAAAGTCTGAAGCTCTTTGTTCTTAGTCAATTCATTTACTGAGCGAAATCTTATATGCAAAAGAGAGTCTATATTCTGAGAAACCTTGAGGAAGTGTGGTAGAGTATCTACACTGTGGAATCAAGGGAGAGCCTTGCTGTAACAACTCTTTTGTTCATAGTGAAATCCAGCCGGTGGGCTGTCAGTGCGGAAGAGTGGACGTAGGCTTGAAATAAGCCGAATCACTATAAACCTTGTGTTCAATTTTCTCTTCCCTACTCTCTGCTTTACTTTGATCATAATTGTTTTGTTAACCAAAGGAGAACTTCCTTTCTATTGTCTGCTTAGTATTGCTCTCTTATCTCGATAAATTATTTTTACACCTATTCACCCCCCTCTAGGTGCTTATACTAGCTATCTCAATTGGTATCAGAGCGAGTGTACTCACTTTGTTTGAAGTGTTTTACTTCAGAGTTAAAGATCTATGGCTAGTATGTTAGCTCCAGGGCTGGTAGAAGGGTAAAGCAATACCAGACCGCCTTGCTTTGATGGAAAAGATTACAACATATGGAAAAACAAGATGAATGCGTTCCTAAGATCAAAGGATTCTTTGGAATGAGACGTTGTAGAAAAAGGAATCATTCCTAAAGCTGTACCTATCTCAGAGAGAGGAAAAGAAGTTGTTGAGTCTAGTGAAATGACTCAGGAAGAGATAATCAAGAGACAAGCTCTTGATGCAAAAGCAATTTATTATTTATATTGTGCTTTGTCACCTACTGAATATAACAGAATATCTTCTTGTGTTACAGCGAAAGAAGTCTGGGATAGATTACATATTACCTATGAAGGAACCGATCAAATGAAAGAGACCATAATCAACATTCTCATCGGTCAATAAGAAGTCTTCAAAATGAAATCAGGAGAATCTATAACTGACATGTTTAGTCGTTTTACAGAAATCGTGAATGGTCTTGAAAATCAAGGTCAACCAATTTCTGATCCCATGAAGGTAAACAAGCTACTGCGTGGACTCTCCAAGGATTGGAATCACATAAAGACCTCAATAAGAGAGACATAAAGAATCATGCCACTATCTGTTGATGAGTTGGTTGGGACTCTTCAGTCTTATGAAGTGGAACGAATCAATGAAGATGAAGATCCTAAAGGTAAGAAATCCATTGCATTAAAATCCAATGATGATTCTGATGTTACAGATTCTGAAGACGATATAAATGATGAAGAGCTTGCTCTCATGATAAGAAGATTCAGAAAGCTGAACAGAAAAGGAAGAAGATTCAATTCAAAGAAACAGAGTTTTCAAAAGCAACAGACTAAGTCTGTTGAGGATGATAAATCAAACAAAGATGTAGTCTGCTTTGAATGTAAGAAAAAGGGACACATCAGACCCAACTGTCCTCTTCTGAGGAAGAAAAAAGGAAAAGCTGAAAAGTATCGAAAGGCTCTTAAAGTAGAAACCGGGTGATACGAGTGTGAAGAAAGTGATGATGATTATGCCAATATATGTTTGATGGCACAATCGGATTCAGATTCAAACTCTGAGACAGACTCAGATTCAGACAGTGAATTTGAGGTGAGTAACTTTAAAATCCCTTTTAAAGTTTCTAAATACATTGATGAGTTGTGTTTTAGTCTTAAGACTTTTCTTAAAAGGATTTCCGAACTTAAAAAGGAAAACTCTGCACTGAAACAACAGGAAAAAGTTTTGAAAGAAAATGTGAAATGTTTAGACATGAATGTTTCTTCTCTTAAAGAAAGTGAAGATAATCTTTTAAAAGAAAATGTATTTTTAAAAAATGACATATCAAATATTTCAAAAAGATTTTCAATAGGATCTCGAGAAACTTGAGAAAATTCTTTCAAAGACAAAGACCTTATTTCAATAAATCTGGTTTGGGAATGACTATGGAAACCATTCCTTTAATTGATTTTTCTAAAGTGAAGGAAAGAATTAAGCAAAGACCCTCAAGAGATGCTTACAAAAATCATTTTAAAAAGATCTTTGTAAAACCAGTAGGTCGCAATGCTCTCAGATGTTCAAAGTGCAATAGTGCAGATCATTTTGAAAAAGAATGTCCTATGGTTTGGAAACCTGTTAAGAAAGTATGGGCAAAAATTGCATATCATACTAACACCAATGGACCCAAGAAAATATGAGTACCAAAGAAAGTTTGAGTCTCTTTTTTAAATACAGGTCACTATCAAGAAAAAGGTAAAATTGTATCTGAATAGTGGATGCTCAAGACATATGACAGGAGATTCAAATTGCTTCATAAAGCTCGTTCAAGTAAATGGTGGAAAAATCTCATTTGGAGGAAACAGCAAAGGAAGAATTGTGGGATTTTGAACTGTAAAGATTGGAAACCTCACAATAAGTAATGTTTCTTTAGTGGAAGGACTCAACTACAATCTGCTCAGTATCAGTCAACTGTGTGATACCAGTTTCAAAATCAACTTTCAAGAGAGAATATGTTCAGGAACTAGTAAAGATTCTACTCAGTCATTCATGAGTCGAAGACATGGAAATATCTACCTCTTGGATGTGAAACCAGATAAATCGCAATGTCTAATCTCAATTCAAGACGAAGCGAACTTATGGCACAGAAAGCTTGGGCACATCAATATGAAGCAGATAGCCAAAATTTCAGCAAAGAAGTTTGTTCGTAGTTTACCCAATCTATCATACCAAAAGTTTGATCTATGTACACCATGCATATTGGGAAAGCAGCTTCTGCATATGGATCTCTTTGGACCAACCAGAACTCAGAGCATTAGAGACGAAGGCATCTTCCTTGGATATTCTACCTCAAGCAAAACCTACAGAGTCTACAACAAGAAGACTCAATCTATGGAGGAATCAATGAATGTCAAATTCCAAGATTCTATGCAAAATGAATCTATTCAGACTCATCTTGAAGAATCGAACTCGCTCCGTACTCTACAAAGTCTAAATCTCAAGAAGCAGCTCAGACTTTGAAAGATCAGCAACAAGTGATTATTGAAGATTCACATGAAGGAATTGATCATCAACCTGACAAATCAACCAGTAACTGGAAGCATAAGTCAAGTCATCCCAAAGATCTCATTTTTTGGCGACATTAATGAAGGAATTCGCACAAGATCCAAAAGGCGCGAAGAGTCTAGTGCTGTGGCTCTTATTTCTGAAATAGAACCCAAAAGCATAGAAGAAGTTTTATCTGATGAAAGCTTGATTGAAGCTATGCAAGAAGAACTCAGGCAATTCAGCATTAATGATGTCTGGGAGTTGACTCCTAAACCGAAAGATAAATCTATTATTGGAGCTAAATGGGTTTTCAGGAACAAGATGGACGAGAAAGGAAAGGTCGTAAGAAACAAAGTAAGACTCATGGCCAAGGGATATACGCAAGAAGAAGGGATAGACTATGACGAGACTTACGCACCAGTAGCAAGGTTAGAAGCAATTCGATTATTACTTGCTTTTGCTTGTTATAAGAATTTCAGGTTATTCCAAATAGACATCAAAAGTGCTTTCCTGAATGGATTTATCCATGAGGAAGTCTATGTGGAACAACCACCTGGGTTTGAAGACCCAAGGAAACCAGACTCAATATTCAGATTGAAAAATGCCTTATATGGTTTAAAGCAAGCATCTCGAGCTTGGTACGACAGGCTGAGTAAGTTTTTAATTCAAAACGGCTTTGTAAAAGGTAAAGTAAACACTACTCTGTTTATTAAAAGAGAAAACAAAAGTTTTCTGCTTGTTCAAATATATGTTGATGATATTATTTTTGGATCCTCTAATGAAAGTTTGTGCAAGAAATTCTTTAAGTCTATGCAGGATGAATTTGAAATAAGCATGATGGGTGAACTAACATTCTTTCTTGGACTTCAAGTGAAACAATTGAAGGAATGGACTTTTATTCATCAAGAAAAATATGCTAATGATCTTGTCAAAAAGTTTGGACTAGAAAATTGCAAAAAGACTGATATACCAATGTCAAGTTCTTTGAAGATAGACAAAGATGAAGGAGGAAAGAAAGTTGACCAGAAACTATATAGGAGTATCATTTGTTCACTTCTTTATCTTACTGCTTCTAGACCTGACATTTTGTTTAGTATTTGCATTTGTGCTAGATTTCAAGCAGACCTTAAAAAATCTCATCTAAGTGCTGCAAAGCGTATTATCAAATACATTGCATCAACTTTGAGCATTGGTCTTTGGTATCCTAAAAAGGGAGATTTTACTCTTCTTGGATACTCAGACGCAGATCTAGCCGGTTGCAGAGTTGATAGAAAGAGTACCTCGGGTATCTGTCAACTACTTGGAAACAGGATAGTGTCTTGGTTTTCAAGGAAGCAAAATACAGTAGCTCTTTCTACAGCAGAAGCAGAGTATGTAGCTCTTGGAAGTTGTTGTTCACAAATTCTGTGGATAAAACAACAGCTAAGAGACTTTGGAATTGAAGATTCATGCACGAAGATTAACTGTGACAACACCAACGCAATCAATCTCACCAAGAATCCAATTCTTCACTCAAGAGCAAAGCATATAGAGATTCGATATCACTTCATTAGAGATCATGTTCAAAATGGAGAAGTTTTGATTCAGTTTGTTGACTCAAAGAACCAACTGGCGGATATATTTACAAAACCTTTGGAGAAAAATCAATTTGAAATCATTCGTTCCAGACTTAACATCTTGAAGTCTGAAGAAGTTAAAGTCTAGAGACTCTCAGACTCAGACAAACAAGATTTTTGACTGTAAGTTATTTTATTCTCTCTCATATTAAATCTTGGAAAGGTACGATCATCTATCTATAATTGATTTTTGCTACTTTCAATTTCTGTGATAAGTGCAATCTTTTTTTCAAAAAGGAGTTAATTTTTTAAAATTGTAGTTATCTATTTTTGAAAAAGGTAGTTATTTTTAAAGGGCATCTTTTTACTTTTCATTACGACGTTTTGTATGCCTCTCTTCGACTGACCTATATACTGTCCGTCCCTCTTCATTTTACTCCAAAAACCCTAAAAAGCATCGATCTTCCACTCCTGTCTTCTTCTCTTGTTTAATCTTCGAAAAGTCGTCATCTTTCTTAGGAAAGTCAAGTTTGGAATCTTTCAAAGACTGTGAAAGATGTTGTCTCAAAGGAAGTCTTCGAGGATCGCAAACAGGGGACCGCAGCAAATGCGTGAGGGGCCTACGTACTTTGATCTCACCAAGGAAGAAGAGTCTCCTAGTCAGCAGCAGAGCCCACAACATTCTCAGCAGCGTCCATCTCCTCCATCTAGTCCACAGGATGTTGCTCATCGAGAAAATGAAGAAATCATCGAAGGCGCAGAACCTGTAAGAATTCATAAGCCCTCTTTTACTTATAAGCTTTACCGTGCTTTAAAGAGGAGCGGTACTCCATTGAACTACATCGATGAGTTTCTTAAGGACAAAGGGTATGGTAATGAGTACATCTTCTTACGAAATATGGAAGGTTTGGGAATTGCCCCTGCGGGATCGGCAGAAGAAACCCTTGCTAATATCCCAAGTGATCTGTGTGTTGGAGGGCCGAATCAGATAGATGGGAATGATGATGACAAGTTGTACACTCAGTTTCAACTGAGAATGGGTGTTGTGGCAAAAATTCAGGGAAAAAGGACAAACTTGTTTCGATCGGAGGAACAAAAGCATCTATACTCTAAGTTGTTGAAGCGTGGGGTGATAAACCCTAGAAGTGTGGATTTTGATTTCCTTGATGCTGTGAATGTTAATTTAAGGGAAAAATTCAGTCTTCTTCAACTTGAACAGTTCTGTTCTGACTCTACAGAAGCCTATGCTAAACTCACTACTTATTTCTATTCGAATCTTAGTTTCTTGGATGTGAATAGATTCTCTTTTAGTGTCCGAGATCAGGATTATGTGCTGGATGTAGATATGTTGGCTGATGTGATTGGGGTTGAGAGAGGGAGATATCAACCTATCAATGTCTCTATTGCTCGTGCTACGTTGGAACTTGTTAAGGATAGAAGGACAGAGGAAAAGATTTCTTACTCGAGAATGAGTGCATTTAACATTCTGCTTCACAAGATTGTGATTAATTGCCTCAGACCAAAATCTACTTCAAAGACTGATGTTTCAAACTCAGAGGCAAAGCTGATGTATGCCATCAATGCTGGGAAAAAGTTTTCTCTTCCTCACACTATTATGTTCCACATGTATAGAGCAGTGGTAAAGGACAATGGTCAACTTCCTTATCCAGCTCTTGTGACAAAATTATTCAGACATTTGAATGTTCAGCCTCCACGAATTCTCTATGTTCGATCTTGTGATCAAATGGTGGTGGGACTGAAAATGGTGTCTAAAATGCGTCTGAATGAACTCAACAAGGCGTTGGAGAAATTCAAGAAGAAAACCCTTGTCAAAACTCATCAAATATCTTCGGCAGCAAAAAGAAAAGGGAAGAAGCCCATGGATGCTCCATCCAAGAAAAGAAAAGCTCTCATCGTTGAGGATGAAAATGATGAGGAAGACATCACCATTTCTGCTATGGCATTGAAGAACCTGAGTCGTTCTATTCCAGAATCAATGGAACGACAAGAGAAAGACTCAAAACAGAGGACTGGAGAAAGAGAAGATTTGGAAGCAGAAGAGATAGAAGCAAAGGAGAAAGAAACAGAGGAGAGAGAAGCTAAAGAAAGAGATGCAGAGGAGGAAAGATTTGAAGAAGAAGAAGAAGAGGAATGAGGAAATCAAGAGGAATGAGAGCATGAGGAACTCTCTTCTCCACCTGAAGGCATGAAAACAGGGGGAGACCGTGAGAAAAGAGGAATGTCCTCATATCCTGCTACCAGTGAAGGAGTCAGTCGCTCTCCAGCAGATCCAGAGGACATCTATGCCTCTTAATTTCCTAAGGAGAGACATGATGTTTCATCGCCCAATCTGCGTGACTATACTGATTTGCCATTGTCTGCCTTTACTCCATCTGATCGTGCAGAAGCCAGTATGCAGACTGATAATTCAGCAGATTTTCGCAGAATTCTTGATGTTCTCTTGGAAATGCGGGGCTAGATATATGCTCTGGGATGCGAAGTTCAAAATTTGTAGACTGCAGGTCAAGCTTCTTCAGTTTCTTTGAATGATCAGATCCAAGCCCTTGCTCTTCAGATTCAAGCAAATGCTAAGGGTGAAGAGGTGGCTCAACTGAAGGAAGAGTTGCAAAAGCTGGAAGGCATTGTCCAGTCAATGGGAGATTTCCAGCTTGTTCGTGTTCCCAAGCATTTTTGATTCCATTCTCTTTCCATCTCAACCTTTTTTTTTATGATGACAAAAAGGGGGAGAGATGCAAGATTTGAAACTTTGAACTTGAACTTTTGATTTATTTTGATGTTTGACTTGACTTTTGTGTCTGGATGTGGACTAAATTTGGGATTTGAGTTTGACTGCTTATATTAAGTACTATTGATATCTTATGAATGGCTTTATCATGCAAGACTAACCTATTTTCTGTGGTTGCAGATTCTAGTGTTATCATTAAGCCATTTATCTTTATGAGATATCCATATTTGCTTGAGTAATGTTTTGCAGGTCAAAGTTATCCAAATCTGCAAGAAAGTTTTGTCACCATCAAAAAGGGGGAGATTGTTAGAGAAATCTTCCTAGAGTATTTTGAAGCTAACAAAACGTTTCCATCAGTCTAGTCTGAAGATTTGCAGACTCTACTATTTAAAGTCTGAACACCTCCGATCGCGCCCGGACTCAAGACTCAAAGTCTATTCTCATTGACAGTTTCTAATCCGTCGAAGAAGGGCTATCCAAAACTGGGTGTTTCATTAAGGATTTGACCTTATCGACTGGAGAAGATCTCTTGGCTGGATATGACATAACGGAATCATTTATTTGATCATGATTGATTCAGAGATTAAGGATCCGATGATTGGCGAAGTATACTTGGAAGGTTCTGCTTATGGAAACCGAGATCCTGATTGTATGGGCGAGCATGATTGATAGGCTATCGACATGTTCCTTAAATAGTTCAAATGATCTTCTTAATTGATTCTGTCTAACGGGAAGGTTGGAAGAATTCCTTTGATAAGTGCCAACGGGTATGATGGCATAAAGGAGTATATAAGGAAGACGTTCCAGTTGTTCGAGTGTGTGCATGATAGAAGAATTCCAAAGTCTGAAACTCTTCGTTCTTAGTCAATTCATTTACTGAGCGAAATCTTGTACGCAAAAGAGAGTCTATATTCTGAGAAACCTTGAGGAATTGTGGTAGAGTATCTACACTGTGGAATCAAGGGAAAGCCTTGCTGTAACAACTCTTTTGTTCATAATGAAATCCAGCCGGTGGGCTGTTAGTGCGGAAGAGTGGACGTAGGCTTGGAATAAGCCAAACCACTATAAACCTTGTGTTCAATTTTCTCTTCCCTACTCTCTACTTTACTTTGATCATAATTTGTTTTGTTAACCAAAGGAGAACTTCCTTTCTATTGTCTGCTTAGTATTGCTCTCTTATCTCGAGAAATTATTTTTACACCTATTCACCCCCCCTCTAGGTGCTTATACTAGCTATCTCACAAATCTCTCTGGCTCTCTGGATTTTGGACCCCACTTATGGTGGCTAAGATTCCTCTTGCCTTTCCCCTTTATTTTTTTATTCACTCCCTCTTGACCGGAGTTTAAAGTCGACAGTGACCTTCCATGAACATGCACTAACCGAGTCCCTTTATGCATTCATTTTGAGGATCGATGACGTGTCGAAAGGATAGGTAAAACAAAAATTTTCACATTGTATTTGGCAATTAGAGCATGTAAGTTGTGGGTCTTGTGACAAAAAAACATGGTTGACGAATGATCTTGTCCACTATGGCGTAAGTTGTATTGTTTCTTGAAAATGTGACTACTTCAAGTCATGAGACTTAGGTAATATCAACTAAATACACAAACGAATTGCAGATATTACCACCATAGTCTACATTTGAGAAAATTACTCAATCAGTCTTAAACATAATGCACGAATGCCAATTTAGTCTATACTTTTCAATTTCACGGTAGTCATTTTGAAAATTACTGACGCGACAATCCAATCATCACTGACTATCTTGCGTGGCATACTACATTGTCAACAATTTCCAATGAAGGTGGAAATGACTATATTAAAATTTCATGCAAAGGTTTAAAACTAAGTTAGCGAAATTGGAAAGTTTAAAGATTGAATTAATATATGTACATTGAATTTATAATTGATTAGACATTTTTCCCATTAACGTGTTGCATATCTTAGTCAGAGGTTATTAAGAACAATCCATGTGAATCCGAAAATAATTGACATGCTAAGCACCATGGCCCATGTGCTCTAAGCAAAGCTTTTCATGACATTAGCTATATATATAGGATTCAATCCATATTTAGAAGCAAGTGACTCGTGCACATTTTACTATTTGACGTTGCATTATGTATGATAAACATTCAGTGCTGTTGATTCGATCCATGGCTAGATGATCCAAATATGATTTTGTATGATAAACATTCATTGTCGTTGATTCGATCCATGGCTAGATGATCCACATATGATCTTGCTCATCTCATCGTCTTGCCAAAAAAAAAAAATTAATTAAATCCGTGTCAGAAACTGAAGGCAAGCAAGGAACGGACGACAAAGAAGAGGAGAAGAACGAAGTTTAGGAAGAAGATTTTCTTGTATTCTATCTTGTAATCAATGTACAGGGCTTTGTTGTTTATATTACAAAGTCTATACACAAAGAAAGGCAATGTAATATTTTACAAATCAATCTAATATTTGGATTGATCCTCTATAATCTGAATGTGGATCAATCAATTCCCGATATATTTCCAGAATCTTCTGCATATCTTCCAACACTCCCCCTCAAGCTGGTGGCTTGTAAATGTCCAAGACGCCTAGCGTGCTCAGTAGATATGCATGTTGTCTTTGACGTAGGGCTTTGGTAAACACATCTACAGGTTGTTCAGCGGTTCCAATCCCTCTTGTCTCGATTGTCCCTTCTTGAATCTTCTCCCGAGTGAAATGGTAATCCACTTCTATGTGCTTGGTCCTCTCGTGTATTACAGGATTCGCCGCAAGTTTCAGAGCTAATTCGTTGTCACAGAATAATTTCGTCGGACCTTTTAGCTTTATTCTGAGATCACCAAGTAATCCTCGTATCCACACAATTTCACATGTGGTCTTTGCCATGGCCCGATATTCTGCTTCAGCTGAGGATAGAGAAACTGTTGCTTGCTTCTTGGTTTTCCATGAAAGAAGAGAATCTCCCAACTTAATGCAAAACTCAGTTATGGATCTTCAACTCATAGGGCACGTTGCATAGTCTGCATCACAATATGTTGTCATTTCCATGTTGTATTTGCTAGATAGAAGTATCCCGAGTCCTGGACATCCCTTTAAATACTTCACGGCCTTTAGAGCGGCATTCATATGGGATTCCTTCGGTTTGTGCATAAATTGACTAAGATTCTGCACTGCATATGATATATCAGGCATGGTCATAGTTAGATAAATAAGTTTTCCTACAAGCTTCTGATAACTCGTCGGATCCTGTAATATATGATCATCCTGAGAAGTTCCTCTAGTGTGGTCTGCTGTAGTCAATCTGATATTCTACATCCTAATAAACCGGCCTCTAATATAATCTCCAACACAAACTTCCTCTAACTGAGAGAAATTCCTTGGTGAGATCGAGCGATCTCAATCCCAAGAAAATATTTTGGTGCTCCCAGATATTTTATATGAAATGTAGTATGCAAATATTTCTTTAGGCTCTTTATTGCAACTTCATCATTTCCCATGATAAGAATGTCATATACATAGATCATCAAGTAAATAGATGACGTACCTTTGGTCCATGTAAATAAGGCATAATCATACTTGGATTGTTTGAAGTTTGCACTGATGAGAGCGTTAGCAAATTTAGCATACCATTGTCTAGAAGCTTGTTTCAGCCCATAAAGGGATTTGCGGAGATGACATACTTTATTCTCCCCCTATCTCCGTAAGCCCTGAGGAATATCCATATAAATTTCTTCATCCAGATCACCATGAAGAAAAGCGTTATGAACGTCCATTTGGAGCAATGCCCAATCATGGATGGCTACAACTGATAAGAATGAGCGGACAGTGACATCTTTAGCAACTGGGGAAAAAGTTTCATGATAGTCGAAACCTTCTCATTGCGTATATCCCTTCGCTACTAATCGAGCTTCGTATCGTTCAATAGATCCATCAACTCTATACTTTACTTTATAGACCCATTTGCATCCTATGGATTTCCTATTTGAGGGCAAAGGAACTATCTCCAATGTGTGATTATCAGTTAAAGCTTGTAATTCTGCTTCCATGGCCTTTTGCCACCGTGGGTCTTTGGATGCCTCATCATGACTAGATGGTTCTTTCTCATCTGATATACAACTAATGCAACATCTATGCTCCGACGAAAGCTTTTCAAAGGAGACATAAGAAGATATTGGATAGTGAATACCTGGTCCGTTAAGTGAGGCGCAGACATAGTCTTTGGTCCACGTTGGCAGTTTCGTAGCTCGCCCCGAACGTCGTGGATGATCCGTTGGTGGTGGAGGTGAAGATATTTCCGCAGCATTATTGGTTGTTTGTTTGCCAGAATCATCTTCAATGTGTATTGGAAGAACAAGGTCACTTTCCAATGTTGCCTTCTGAGTCAATTGGTCAATTGGAGAAGGTGGAATGACTTGTCCCAGTGATGCTGCGAGAAAATATTTAGGCAATATATTTTCCTCAATTGAGGAATGATGAGAACTGGCGGAGATATCCAAATCCTCTGTAGACTCACGAAATGGAAAGATAGTTTCGTGAAAAATGATATCCCTGCTCACGAAAAATTCTCCTGTCGATGGATCTAGAACATAATATCCCTTTTGTAAGGTAGGATAACCCATGAAAATGCACATCCTAGCACGTGGACTCATTTTGTCTCGAGGCCCCATAGTTGCAGTATAGCAAAGACAACCAAAAACTTGTAGATGATCTATTGCTGGTTTTTTTCCATAAAGTAATTCGAAGGGTGATTTACCAGCTAATATCCGAGTAGGCATACGGTTGATGAGATAGGCTACAGTGAGGACACAATCTCCCCAGTATATTGCCGGAACAGATCCCTGAAACTTCAAAGCTCGTGCAACCTCCAGCAAGTGACGATGCTTACGTTCCACCACTCCATTCTGTTGTGGAGTATAAATACAGGAGCTTTCATGTAGAATGCCATGAAGCAAGAAAAGTGATCTGCAATCATGACTAAAAAATTCCTTCCCATTGTCAGTTCGTATTCGTTGGATTGACTTCCCAAACTGATTTTTAGTCAGGGTGATGAACATTTTCTAATGAGATGGAACTTGAGCCTTTGATTGCATCAAGAATACCCATGTGGCCCGAGAGTGATCATCCACAATTGTGAGAAAATATCGTGAACCATCACGATGTGCTGTGTGATATGGTCCCCAAACATCCATGTGAATTAAAGAAAGGACGGTAGTGGAATGCTTTGTATTTAAGGGGAAAGATGTGCAAGATTGTTTTGCAAGAGGACAAATAGGACATTTAGAATATGGAAAAAAAAGCACTATGCCCCATCCTTGAATGTAAAAGAAAGTCTTTATCATTGGCAATAACATTACACAATGACAACTTATTGAAAGGAATTGAATTCAAATCAAGATGACTTGGAATGCTGGTCCAGAAATATAAACCTTCATAAAGACTACCCGAGCCCATCAGTTTCCCAGTCGAAAGGGCCTGAAAAAAACATATGTCAGCATTGAAGAGTATTTGATAGGAATTTTCCTTGCAGACTTTGGATACGAAAATGAGATTGAACTAAAATTGTGGGACATAAAGGACATTTTGCAGGATAATTTGGGAGCTAAGTTGAACAGTCCCTGTCAATGTGACATGAGTAATATTCCCATTTGGAAGTTGCACAGAAATAGGCATATCCAATTTCCTATGCATTTTTGAGAAAAAATTTATATCACAAATGATATGATCACTTGCTCTTGAGAAACTTCCTCCTTTATTTTCAATGTCTGCTTTCTACAGTGCCTGCATCAATTGCTAATATTGCCCATAAGTAATTGGTCGATCACTACTTGGTCTAGTAGGTCCAGTCACCTAGTAAGCTGCAAAATACTCTTTCTTTTTTCCTTTTTCTCCTGGCTTTCCATGTAATTTCCAGCAATTGTCTATATGGTATGATGTTGACGTCTGCAATTATCCCCCTGGAATTTTGTCTGAAATTCCTAATTGATGCGGAATAAATATGGCCGTCAGATGCAGCATTTGGATCGACCCCTTGCGGACTGACAAATCTCTGCGGGAAATCAAGGCCATCAGATCTCCGCGGGAAATCGAGACTATCAGATCTCCGGATTGAATCTCCACAGTAGCTTCCTTCCCTTTTAAGGGTTTTGTTCGCGTTTGCAAACCCTAGCCCCTCGCGACTTTCTCTCTCTCGGGCTAGGGTTCTCGCCCCCAATTCTCTTCCGCGGCGTTCTCCGCGAAGAGTGAGAGCGACAACCTCGCCTCCTCGTGTTTGCTCCAATGCTGTGAGCCGTTGGCTCTCTTCTTGGACAGCCAGCTGGAAAATCTGACCGAGGGGCGACACAGGATCCATCACCAGGATCTGCGAACGAAATGTTAGGTATGTTTCATTCAATATCAAAAGAAATCAAGTGGATTTCTCCCTCTCCTTCATGGATTTGTACTGCCTGAGGGTTTCTGGAGGTCCCTCGAGTTTCTCTTCCGTGGCCTCGAGCTCGTTCCAGAGCGATGACAGTTTGTTATAAACCGCTGTGACGGACATATTTCCTTGCTTGAGATCTGTGAGTTCCTGCATAAGACAAAATATTTTTGCTCAATCGAGCTTCCCATACATTTCTTTTATGTTGTCCCACATGGTTTTCGAATCTTCCATCCCCGTTGCAACGTCTGGGGAGACGCAGTTGCCGATCCAGGTGCGGATCAGGTGATTGCACTTTCGCCAATGCCTCGCCAGCCTTTCATCCGACAGAATAGGTATGGTTTCGTCAAGGAAACCGTCTTTATCTTTTGTCACGAGGGCTCGCCGGAAGTCTTGCAACCATTTGTTGTAGTTTTCTGGCCCGGTCAGTTGTAAACTAATCAGTCGCAACTCTAGACCGTCGGCAATTGATACGTGCAAGGGATTGCCTGGCTCCGGTCGACCGGTGATGGCCACAATTGGAAACGGTAAAAATCCGGGTGAGAGGTTCGGGTAGGGATTCGTCCCTACACTCGACCTATTGAACCCGGTCCCATGACCCGCATTAAAGAGTCCCGGATGAGGGTTTGTTCCCGAACCCGCTTCTCCAGACTCGTTTATTCGCTCTGCCTCAGCGGCTGAGTTTGCCCCGCTTGCGGCTGGTAGACTCCCGTCATGTTGAACATTACTCTGGTAACTCGTTACCCCCGACAATGATGGATTCAGGCCTTGCCCGACGTACCATGGATAAGGTACCCATTGGTAAGGATGGCCCGGAATGGGCTGCCCCATATTTGCCTGAGCCGGGAATATCTGCTATTGAGTTTGGATTTGTTGTTGGGTTGTGGAAATTGCAAGTATCGCATGGGTGTTGTGGCCTTGTGTCTCTCCCGTCGGTGTGACGTCGCCTGTGGGAGGAGCGCCAGTTGTTCCAGGGAGCAGATTCTCTGGATTCATGGTAAAAATTCCGTTTCTTCTTCCTTCTTACAGAATTCAATTCTTTCGTAATCAAGACGTTGATCTGTCTTGCAACTTCGAAAGCAACCAATTGCGGAAGATAGAGCTTAAAGCCAAAGCTCTGATTGTTAGATATATGCCCTAAAACTGCTATGTAATAGTTACATATTAGGGATTCCATTTGTACATATAAAGATTATGTTCTTTTTATTTTTAAAAGGAATTGATTAATTAATTATTTTTTCGTTTAATTAATTAATTAATTAATACCTTTTAATAACCAATAATAAAATAATATATAAAGTTTCATGCATGTGCACGAAGCACATGCATGAAACTTGGATGGTCGCAACCGCCGACCATCACCCACGAAATCATGCATGAACAGTCGGCCAGTTGCGACCATCATGCACGAAGTCGTGCATGAGCAACCGCTCATACACGAAGTCGTGTATGAGCAACCGCTCATGCACGATTGTTCGTGCATGAGTGGGGACGATCAGCAACGGTTGCTGATCGTCCATCGATCAACAACCGTTGCTAATCAGTTTATATTTTTATTTTAAAGAGTTGGTTTTTGGCGACACTTCAATGGGTTGAAAAACAGAGAAAGGTGGGTGTGCGTTTGTGTTTTTGAGAGGGGAAAATGCTTTGCTGAAAATAGAGAGCAAAGTGTGTGCGTGTTCTTGTGTCTTTGAGGCGCAAGAAAGAAGAGCGTTATCTCGTTCGGGCCATGACTACTATACATCAAGAATACGACGGATTGTTTCCACATGATTGCTAGCACGATTGAAGTGGTGAATATCCGAAAGTTCTTTCTTCTGTTCGACGTTCGTTGTTGGTGTGTCTGAACTAGAGGTTCAACGCTTGTGGGACTTGAACTGTAGAACATCTGAACCGACTCGTTTCAAAGCGCGCTTCAAGAGGTATTTCGTTTAACTCCCTTTTATGTTTAGATTTTTGATTAAAACGCACAAACAACGCCTTAGGAGAATCATGTGTAATATATATCTTTGTTTCCGCTGCGTTCATTTCGTTAATTTCTCTAATACATGATTCTTGAAACCCCAACAGTGGTATCAGAGCCAACCTTAGGCGTTTTTCATGCGTTTAATTGATTTATAGTTCAAATATGTTTTTGCGTTCTAATGGCCAATTTATTTTTATTAAGAGAATTGGTTCTCTTGCTCAAATGTGGCCTATAGAAGTTGATTGATTTATGTGATAAATTTAATCAACTAAGCAAAAATTAGAACTAAATCAATTTTAAATCAAAAATCCATAACTTGTTATACTTTGTGTTTATATTCTACAAATGATATGCAAAATTTTATGCATGCCTTCCAGAGCTTTAAATTTTGAATTTATGGCTCGTAAGGAAGGGTGGTGATCATGGAAAAATCCCTAATTGTTGTGATTGTTGTATGGATGAATGTATGATGATTACGGGTATTCTTTTTGGGATGTAATTATTAAATGGAGGCTGCGTCCTTCCTTTTATTTTATTTTAATATGTAATTTTAGTATAATTTAGTATTTCAATTGTTGATGTAAATACTACAAGAGAGGAGGAGCCATTGGAGGAGCCATTAAACCGGTGAGCTCTTCTGGGCCCGGTCTTTGAAGAGTTCAAAGATTGAAGAAAAAGTGAAGAGCAGGTCCATATTATTAAAACATTAAAATGGCTAAATGGGTCTCTTTGGCTCGAGACCCATTAAACCATAATTCCATGATCACCACATAGGATAGATATTATATGATATCTATTTATTTATTGTGTTTATGATATCGTGCATGTTAAACCGGTTAATGTGCAAAGTGAGACCGTTAACAATGACCCAAATCTCCTTACAAAGAATATTAAGTCGAAACAGGTTTCAGACTCGTGGCCTTCCATCGTCGTGGTTTGATCCAATATTATAGTGGTTAACTAACCGGTTATGGATACATAGGGGTTAATTACCATTTATAATATTGGACCACTCCATTATGCATATGATGTTGTGGGGTTGGAGCCAAATGATTTCTAATAACTATCAGGTGAGGGAATCATTTGTGTTTTTCAATACTTGCATGAAACGATGGGCTAGACTTAACTATGATCATGATGCCAATAACTGTTAGGTGAGGTTTTCATGGTCTAGAGGCCGAAGTTATGATTGGGATTCGCATATGATGCGTTGAACAAGCTGGTTCACTCACTAAGTTCATAGGACACCAATAACTGTTAGGTGAGGTGGACTTTGGGCCGATGGGACTCAATCCCCACTAGTAATCTTTACCCAACAAAGATTACCGCTTCCCATCTTAAGGAGTATGGGATTCGAAGATAAATTTAGTGGGAGGATCTATTTCATTTAAAGACCAAACTGAAATAGTTATTATGAAAAGTACAACGGCTAACAATTTATTTTCTGCAACAGATATATTATTACTTTGAAAAATGGTGACCACAAACCCACTCGCTTCTATACTTGACAAGAATTGTTTGACTTGACCCAATTTCACTGACTGGGTGAGGAATTTGAGAATTGTTCTCAATTCAGAAAAAATTGGGTATGTGCTTGATGAAAAGATGCCAACCTCCTTTCCTGAGGGTGGGACCCAAAAGGAGCGTGTCACTTATGATAAGTGGCGTGATGATGACTTAATAGTTAGGTCATATATACTTGCTTCTATGAATAATGAATTACAGAAGAAGTATAAATCTATGGAAGATGCTGGGTCGATCATTTTGCACTTAAAGGAATACTTTGATGAGAATGGTCGAACCTCTAGATATGAGATATCTAAGGCATTGTACCGTATGAGGATGACTGAAGGATCATCTGTTAATGATCATGCTTTGAAAATGATCTGGCACATTGAAGAATTGGCTAGGCTGAATCTTGTTATGGACAATGAGTTAGCTGTGGATTTGATCCTCCAATCTTTACCCGATTCCTTCTCTGGTTTTGTCCAAAACTTCCACATGCATAAGATGGAGAAAACTCTTGCTGAGTTACATAGCATGCTGGTAGTTTATGAGAAGGAAATGCATAACACGAGGCCAAATGTAGTGTCTATGGCTAAGGCTTCTTCTTCAAAGGGTAAGATTGTTTTAAAGAAGAATAAATGGAAGAGGCCTGCCAAACCTGTTGTGCAACCAAAACCCATGATTGATAAAGGGAAATGTCATTACTGTGGTGTCAAAGGGCACTGGAGGAGGAACTGTAGGAGGTACCTCGCGAGCTTGAAGGTCAAGCCCAAGAACCAACCTTATGAAGGTATGGTGTCTATGCTTATTGAAACTAATCTTATGGTTAGTGCTGAATCCAGCTCATGGGTTCTAGATTCTACTGCAACTTCACATATTTGTATGTCTTTGCAGAATCTGGAAATAAGCAGGATGCTAGGGCGAAATGAGATTGTCCTGATGTTTGCCAATGGAGCAAGAGTTGCTGCATTAGTTATAGGGACTTTTCATTTATGTTTGCCTTCTGGACATGTAATGTTTTTAAAGAACTGTTTGCATTATAAGAATGCTATTAGGAACATCATCTCTATACCTCGTTTGGGTAAAGAGAATTATGAATTTTCTTTTGCTGATGATGTATGTTCTATTTATCATAATAGAATATGTGTTGGTTCTAGCTTATTAACCAACAATCTTTATACCATTACAATGTCCGGTAATGCGATTACCAATGTCAATAAGCAAAATAGAATTGATATAAATGCCATAACTAATAAACGCCCTAGAGATGGTCCAAATAAAAAGTATGTTTGGCATCTCCGATTAGGTCATATTGGAGAAGACAGAATTAACAAGTTGAGTAATGATGGATACATTGATCCTTCAAATTTTGAGTCATACTCAATTTGTGAGGCATGTCTTCTAGGAAAAATGACTAAAGCGCCTTTTGTGGGACAAAGTGCACGAGCCGACATATTATTAGAATTAATACATACGATATATGTGGACCAATTAATGAAACTGCTAGAGGTGGTTATAATTACTTCATTACCTTCACCGATGATCAGTCACGGTATGGTTATTTATACCTCATGAAGTATAAATCTGAATCCTTTGAAAAGTTCAAGGAATTCAAGGCTAAAGTTGAGAAACAAACAGAAAATGTATTAAGGCTCTTCGATCGGATCGAGGAGGTGAATACCTTAGTACTGAATTCCTGGATTTTCTTAAAAAGAATGGCATTTTATCACAATGGACACCTCCTGGAACTCCAGAACATAATGGTGTATCTGAACGAAGAAATCGTACTTTATTAGATATGGTACGATCTATGATGAGTTACACCGTTTTGCCAATATCCCTTTGGGGATATGGCCTTGAGACAGCTGTATATATACTGAATAGAGTGCCGTCCAAATCTATTCCAACTACGCCCTATGAGATATGGCATAGTAGGAAACCTAGTCTTAATCATATTAAGATTTGGGGTTGTCCAGCTTTTGTGAAAAAGCTGAAAATGGAAAAATTGGAGGCAAGATCTCGAACAAGGTCGCTTCATTGGATATCCAAAGGAAACTCTTGGATATTATTTCTATTTTCATTCAGACCAAAGAATTTTGGTATGCAAGCACATTTCTTTTTTGGAGAATTAGTTCATCCAAGAAAGTGGTGCTGGGTGGAAAATAGTCTTACAATAAGAAAATAATGAAGTATCAAACAACCGAGTTCAGATACCAATCTCTGATTTAGTGGGAGCTTCTGATACACAACCTCTTAGGAGAAGTGCGAGAACGTCTCGCCCACCTGCTCGTTATAGACACTCGGTTGATCATATTGAACCATTATTCATTGTGAATGATAGTGATCAACCCAAAGTGATCCTAAAACCTATGAGGAGGCGATGTTGGACATCAATTCGGTAAATGGCTAGAAGCCATGAAATCCGAAATGGATTCAATGTATTCCAATGAGGTATGGACCTTGACTCGACCCGCCCGATGGTATTGTACCAATTGGCTGTAAATGGATCTTCAAGAGGAAGATGAATGTTGAAGGTCAAATTGGAATTTACAAAGCACGGCTGGTGGCGAAAGGATATCGTCAAAAAGAATGAATTGATTATGATGAAACTTTCTTACCTGTGGCCATGCTAAAATCCATTCGGATTATGTTGGCTATAGCTACACACCTGGATTATGAGATATTCCAGATGGATGTCAAAACTGCTTTTCTAAATGGTTTTCTCGATGAGGACATCTATATGGAACAGCCACAGGGTTTTGAATCCAATAGTGAAAAACAGAAGGTGTGTAAGCTTAAGAGATCCATTTATGGACTCAAACAAGCCTCCAGAAGTTGGAACATCCGTTTTGATGAGGTAGTCAAATCATTTGGCTTCATCAAAAATCTGGATGAACCTTGTGTATATAAGAAGATTAGTGGGAGTGCAATTGCATTTCTGGTTTTGTATGTCGATAATATACTTTTGATTGGAAATGATGTACCAATGATATCATCGATAAAACTATTCTTGTCACAGAAATTCTCCATAAAAGATTTAGGAGAGGCAACCTACATTTTAGGTATCAAGATCTATAGAGATAGATCAAGACGATTGATTGGCCTCTCACAATCTACGTACATATACAAAGTGTTAACACGGTTTAACATGCAATGTTCCAAGAGAGGATTATTGCCTTTTAGGCAAGGGATCCGTCTTTCTAAGGAGATGTGTTCCAACACTCCTGAAGAAAGAGAGCGGATGGCAAAGATACCATATGCATCCGCTATTAGAAGCATAATGTATGCTATGCTATGTACTAGACCCGATATTGCGCATGCTGTAAGTATTACTAGCGAGATATCGATCGATCCAGAGAAGAGCACTGGATAGCAGTCAAGAATATTCTTAAGTACTTGCGAAGGACTAAAGATTTATTCTTGATATATGGAGAAGGAGAATTTAAAGTTGTAGCTTATACTGATTCTAATTTTCAATCGAATCCTAATGATTATAAGTCTACGTCTGGGTTTGTCTTTACATTCAATGGTGGTGCAGTTAGTTGGAAAAGTTCCAAACAAAGTATAACTGCTGATTCCACCACGAGGCGAGTATGTAGTAGCTGCTTCCGGAAGCAAAAAAGGAAGCCGCTTGGATGAAAAAGTTTATTTCTGAACTTGGAGTCATTCCTTCAATTGAGCAACCGATCACATTGTTTTGTGATAACAATAGGGCGATAGCTCAAGCTAAGGAACCAAGGTCTCACCAGAAGTCCAAGCACATTGAGAGACGCTTCCATCTCATCGGAGAAATTGTTGGGAGAGGTGATATCGCCTTGCAAAAAATTGCCTTAGCAAAAAACGTGGCAGATCCCTTCACTAAGGCCTTACCTCAGTCTTCTTTTAAAAGACATATTGACAAAATCGGTTTGAGGTACCAGACAAGTTGGCTTTAGTGCAATTGGGAGATTGTTGGATGCATGCCCTAAAGCTACTATGTAATGGTTACATATTAGGGATTTCAGTTGTACTTTCATTATTATTATTTAATTAATGGCAATGACGTATTCATTCATTTGTCCAATTATTTTATATTGATGAATGATTCCATAAGATCAGTTGTAGCTAGACCTATTCTTGAGATGTCAAGAATATATGTGACGGGTTCATAGTTAGACTGAATCTTTAAATCGTTCCCGGTTGATGGATTATTGAGTGGATATTAATAATTCTGTTGAGACCAGTGTGTTCTTAACTTCGCCATTAAGTATTGGATACTTAAGGGAATGATGAGTCACATGTTATTGGGTATTATGATGCCTGAGTTAGAACACAGGTGTTTGTATTAGACAAATTCACTGAACGTGACGCATATAGAACGATTAGCGACATGGAAGCTTTTAGCGTGGTCAATGTCTAATTGTTCATGCTTTGGTCTTGTGTAAATAATCCTTAGACCTGAGGTACAGTGTTAACTTGTGTATTGAAAAATTATGGTTCACCGGGTGCACATAATGCCGGGTCGTTGATCCGTCTTTATACCTGATGGTCATAGTTTATTCATATATGAAGTTACACGTGTGCGCAATATGGAATCTGTCTCCTTGTTATATGCAATGTATGATAATGATGTCCTATGCGATCTAATTGTGACACTGCATTAAAATCCTCGGCTGGGGTTGTAACTGAGAACAAATTGTTTATGTCTTGAATAAAATGCATGTCAATTAGATTTGTGCATATGATCGAATTAATGACTTGACAAATATTCCATGGTCTTTATTTGATTGGGACATAATAAGACAAAAGGATTGAATTACACTATAGCCAAAACTGACAGGTTTATTATGTTATTAAAGTATTCACGTTATCTGGGCAGCCATGACATATTGCTAGATGTCAATCATGGCTTGTAGGACCTAAAAGATTAATCGGGACAATTAATTCTTTTGGAAGTACTAATGTGTTAGTACAAGTCTTACTACCAGCTTAGTGATGAACCTAGGGATGTCACACACCATAAACAATTAGGATGACGTGGAACAAGAGAGAAATATTATTGTAAATATGTTTGCAATTACTGCAATCGAATTGAGCCGATTTAAAATTAAATTAAATGAGATTTAATTTAATTTGTATTATAATCACGAGCCTACTTGCATATGATGCACACGCATGCCCAAAGTGGATATATGTTAACATACCCCAATTGTGTACTTTCATTATTATTATTTAATTAATGGTAATGAATTGACAAAATGGGTTTGAGGTACCAAACAAGTTGGCTTTAGTGCAAGTGGGAGATTGTTAGATATATATCCTAAAGCTGCTATGTAATAGTTACATATTAGGGATTCCATTTGTACATATAAAGATTATGTTCTTTTTATTTTTAAAAGGAATTGATTAATTAATTATTTTTTCGTTTAATTAATTAATTAATTAATACCTTTTAATAATCAATAATAAAATAATATATGAAGCTTCCTGCATGTGCACGAAGCACATGCATGAAACTTGGATGGTCAGCAACCGCTGACCATCATCCACGAAATCGTGCATGAGTGGGGATGATCAGCAACGGTTGCTGATCATCCATCGATCAGCAACCGTTGCTGATCAGTTTCTATTTTTATTTTAAAGAGTTGGTTTTTGGCGACACTTCAATGGGTTGAAAAACAGAGAAAGGTGGGTGTGCGTTTGTGTTTTTGAGAGGAGAAAATGCTTTGCTGAAAATAGAGAGCAAAGTGTGTGCGTGTTCTTGTGTCTTTGAGGCGCAAGAAAGAAGAGCGTTATCTCGTTCGGGCCGTGACTACTATACATCAAGAATACGACGGGTTGTTTCCACGTGATTGCTAGCACGATCGAAGTGGTGAATATCCGAAAGTTCTTTCTTATGTTCGACGTTCGTTGTTAGTGTGTCTGAATTAGAGGTCCGAAGCTTGTGGGACTTGAACTGTAGAACATCCGAACCGACTCGTTTCAAAGCGCGCTTCGAGAGGTATTTTGTTTAACTCCCTTTTATGTTTAGATTTTTGATTAAAACGCACAAACAACGCCTTAGGAGAATCATGTGTAATATATATCTTTGTTTCCGTTGCGTTCATTTCGTTAATTTCTCTTATACATGATTCTTGAAACCCCAACACTGATACCATGTCAGAAACTAAAGGCAAGCAAGGAACGGACAACAAAGAAGAGGAGAAGAACGAAGTTTAGGAAGAAGATTTTCTTGTATTCTATCTTGTAATCAATGTACAGGGCTTTGCTGTTTATATTACAAAGTCTATACACAAAGAAAGGCAATGTAATATTTTACAAATCAATCTAATATTTGGATTGATCCTCTATAATCAGAATGTGGATCAATCAATTCCCGATATATTTCCAGAATCTTCTACATATCTTCCAACAATCCGATCCTTATGGTATGAGATCATATTATATAAATTGGTCCAATTGAACCCTAGTTAAGCAGCCATGAAGAAGTGGATATATTGTTGGACACTTTTGAGACATGATTTCATCCAATTTATTGTTAGGTGTCACCACATTGATTTTAAACGGAGAGCATGGAAAGAAATGGGAGAAGCGTAATGAAAGATTTAAAATTAAATATGAAAGTGCAATTGAGTCATTTCAAATATTGTAATCAAATTCTAAAAGTTGTTAACATTTTTCATTTCTCCGAGGCCCACCGAAGTCCAGTCATGATGGGTTTTGAAAAGTTTGACAAGGCAACTTAACTTCTATTCGATAGCCACTTAAACAATTATTATTTCTATATTTTTGTTATTCAAAATAAAAATAAAAATAAAAATAAAAATCCGTTTGATAAGGTCAGCCAATTTTTTTTATTCTCGGTAATTAAATCAAAAAGTAGAAAAAAATATCTCTTCTTGGGAACAACTTAAGAATAGAGCAATTTTTTTTCCTTTTCTTTCTTTTCTTCTTTTTTCTTTTCTTCTTCTCCGTGATGGCTGGCGACAGGCCAGATAAGAGCTGACAACCTCACCAACCTCAGGTTAGGCTTGGGCCAATAAGGCTCACTCAAGGCCAGCAACCAAGAAGAAGAGGAAACAAGAAAAGAAGAAAAGAGAAAAATATAATAAAATTATTTTAAAAATCAAAAAAATTGAGGATCATACAAAATGTATTTCAACTCCGGAAATAGAAATTTTGTATGGTTACCAAATGGTTTCAAATGTCTAAAAACTCGTTTAGTAAACAGAATTGGGAAAAACTATTTTTAAGCGAAAATTATTTTCAGGACCAAAATAGTTATTAAGGATACGTTTGGTAATATTTATGTTTAAAAATTATTCTAGGGAATAGAAATAGAAAAAACTATTTATATTCTAAGAATAATTTTTTAACAGAAAAGAACGCGTTTTGTAAATTTGTTCTGAATAGAAAAAGGACAAAAACATATTTGATAACTATTTTGGTCCTGAAAATACTTTTGTAAATTCGTTTTGTAAATTTGTATAAATTTGTTCCATGGCGAGGCTCGCCGGCCCCCGACGAGGCCGAGCTTGCCCAGCCACCGGCAAGGCTGAGCCTCTCCAGGGGCTGATGACGCTCTGGCAAGATCATCGGCCCTCGACGGCCGGTCATCGGCCATGGCCGAGGTCGGCGATCGGCCAAAGAAAAAAAGAAGAAGAAAAGAAGAAGAAAATTAAGAGAAGAAAAAAATAGGAAAGGTAAAAATTGTTTCTTGAAAGTGTTCCAAGAACAATAAACAAGTTTTTCTTGTTTCTTTTTATGTTCCAAATTTGTTCTCGAGAATAAAAAAATAGATTTGGAACAAACACGCAAATAAATGTGTTTCTGTTCTTTTTTTGTTCCCAATAACAAAAAAATAGAAATTGTGTTCATGACCAAAAGAAAAGAACACAAACAAATAGGGCCTAAACTGTAAGAGTTTTTCTAATGTGGACTACATTAATTGATATTATAATTTACTGTTTTACGATTATTATAAAACGGGGTTGGTCTAAAGTAAGATAGAAGGTTTTTTAATTAGTCTAATATGAGGCTGGTTAATGTGGGCCAAATTGAGCCTAGCCCGTAATGAGGGAGCCTGGTTGGAAACTTTTTAAATAGTGCTTAAGTCTCTCCTCTAATCATAATTCTCACATGTATCCTCATATAAGAAGTGTTAACCTAGCGCTAAAGGGTGAGGTGACCGTCTTATTAAACCAGTGCTACGGAGGGCAGTAGAGGAGAAGGACTTGCACATGGAACATCGGTTTTCCACTTCCGCTTCAAGAATAATAGATTCCAAAATAGGTGCGTTAATTTTTCTGCTCAATTATACATGTTCTTGTTCTGGTTATGGAGATGTTGGGTTGCGAGTTTTGCATCCAACATAAACAAGCCCTTAAAGTTCAATGTGGGGCCTTGTGATGCTATGAGCAAAGCATTTGAGCATTTTTAACGAAGTTTGATTTTTCTCTTGCTATATAAGCAATTAAGATGAGCTAGTCAAGCAAAATCGTCACATGATTCGATTCAAAATGACATGTTACATATGTGAACACCATAAGCAAGAAATATTCTAATGTTATCCGACCTCCATAGACTAAAAGTTCATATAAATAGCAACAAAGTGTATGTGTTTTTTCAAAATCCATTATGAACGTCATACATTTTCTCCTCCTTGAAATCCCTTGATGGAAATTCTAGCTAGAAATTCTAGTAAATGGAGATATGCCTTACTTGATACAACCATTCGTGACATAGTTTTTCTTTATGATAACTTATTTTTAAGGCCATTAACTAGATCAATCTATGTCATCCAATTCGGCTGTCTGAGAATGAAACCGAGCCCTTATTGAACAAGTTTGCATAATCACGGATTTGAGCATTGGGACCTTTCATTGTTCTTCTTATCCTTTATACTCTGTGAGATCTTTCTTTTTGCCTCTTGATGAAAAATTGGGAGCCGACATTCTCAAAGAAGACATGAACATGCAAATTTTAGGAAAGAACATTTTATAAACCACCCCCCCCCAACCCCCAAACTAAAAAAAAAAAAAAAAAAAAAAGAATCAGACTTTGGATAGATAATAACTATAAGTTTTGGGGCAGTGAGCCCGTCAATCACGGTTTCTAATGGACCAGCCCATGATTCGATTGCCCGTACCGATGCGTGGCCAGTTTGTCTTTGAATTCACCCCTTTGATCGAATCAAGGAATTGGATTTGCATTCACATCTAACTTGGAGAAGGAGTTGGAATTTGGGAACACGTTCATCTTGATTCTGTCCCCACCTTTTTTTTCCCATTTTGTTTTGGTCTAGTGGGGGAATTGACAGCATGATTTTGACGGTCCAAGATGCTGTTGAGGTCCTTCCAAGCTGCTAAATTACAAGCACGTTTTAGAGATTGTGTCAAAAGCAAGTCCGCGAAAATGAGCACCAGAGTTTGATGACAGGCTCAGTCATCTCCGAGCTTCGAAAATATTGATTCTTCGGCGATTAGAGAACAACATTGCATATTTCAACAAGGGATAGAAAACTTACATAACTTGACACATTTCGGCTCATTTTGAATAGATTTTTCATTCTCGCATTATCAATATATTTTTTACAACGATATGGAAATTTCACCAATAGCCAATGCTATTGCAATGTTATGACATATGTCGATAGCTTTAGGGGGAAAATTATCTATCAAAAACAGTGAAATTGTTTAGATGACACGTGATTAAAAAATGATGAGTGGAATTATTTAGACTCCCTTAACATCATGGGTTTGGTAATTGACCCAACATTCTTCCAGCCCAGAAAATTCCTCTATGGTCTCGCTTTGCGCTAGTCAATGGACCACAAGTCGTCACTTGATTTGTATCGTTCATGTCCGCAAATCTAATTAACAGGGAAGCCGATACCAAATAGTTGGTTGGTTCTTGATATATGATATAAGTGAACCTGATCATTGAGCAACTTTGGATTGGTCAATTGGGGTATGCAGGCTGAAATTATTTGTAAGCTTTTAATCTACCAAATTTGACAATTTATATTCTAATATGTTAGACGAGATGTATACATTCAAAAGTTGAGTGCTTCCTTAATTTCATGAAGCTTTTTTCCTGATTAAGAGGTTGTAGTAGCTATTTTATCGATATTTTGCACAAGCATATTGTTGAGTTATTTTGAGCCACTTGCCATCTTTATAATCAACAAAAGCCTTCACTGAATTAGAACAATGTTTTAAGTTATTAGATACTATAAAAACCAACTAATGGAGAGATCAATTGACTATAACATGCAATATTTCATAAATAATTTAACACGTATCATGTCAAATACTAACATGAGTCACACGACAATTTATATCAAGTTTGGGGTTGGAAAAAATTTCCTTCCACCACCAAAAAATTCAGAGTCCTTTCTAACCCTAGAGGACTTCCATAATGTGTATGACTACATCTTTTGCAAGCAAAGAATTGCAAAGAAGAATTTCCCAAATCAAGCGGTTGCAATAGGCTCCAAATTGGGGCTCGACTCCATGGCTTTCATGGCTTGGAATCTTGGCTCTTTGGCTTGGAACTTGAGGGCAGCATACAGTTTCATGTAGTCCTCAAACACAAACTTTGGATAAGCTGCTTCGCCGGCCTCCTCTGCCTTGCTCTCCATGAGTGCCGGTGCCGGATAGATCACGGCATCGCTGCCCGGGTTGTAAAATGAAGCTATGGACATCCTGTTCCCGTCAGTTTGGGCCACCACCCTATGCAGCACGCTCTTGTACTTCCCATTGGTTATCACCTGCATTTGATTTGAAACGATCTTTCAATTTCAAATGCCGAATGCAATATTCTTCTATTAAAAGGTAATGGTTTCGATGTACTGCGTAAGCAACAGTCGGAGTATATATGTTACCTCGATTTGGTCGCCGAGGTTGACTACGATGGAGTGGCGCATCGGGGGAACGTCAACCCACTGGCCGTCCTTGAGGAGCTGTAGGCCGCTGACCTTGTCATCCTGGAAGAGCAGGATGACGCCGCCAGCGTCGGTGTGGGCCCGAAGCCCCTTGATCAGTTCGGGCTTGGGGCACGGCGGGTAGTTGCTGACCTTGGTGCCGAAGTTCGGCCCGTTGGACCCGTGGAAGGCCCTCTTCAAGTAACCTTTCTCCAGGCCCAGGTTCTCACACAGCAAGTCCATGAGCTCCTCCGCTAGCTTCTCCAACTTCACTGCAAACTCCTTCATGACTTTCCTGCACGTCAAACGGTGAAAGGTCACCATCGATAGATGCAGAGTGGAATGCAACCTTTCATCTAAATTGATAAATTCTCGTCATCAGTTACCTGTAGTCATCTTCGAGATCAGGGATTTGGGAGATGTTGGATAGGGGGAGGTGCTTCAAGTGGAAGGTGCTTTCCCAGTCCAAGTCATGGACCTCCGTCTGGACATTCTCGAGCCCCTTGCTCGCCACCAGCTCTCTGAACCTCTGGTCCATGCACTTCCTGTAGTGCCCCTTGGTCATTCTCTCGACCGTGTCCATGAACTCGGGCGGAATCCCATGATTCACAAGCTTCATTTGGTCATTTCCCAAGGCATGACAATCCAAAATGTTAGACCCACTCTTTTACATAAAATATAGGTTACATAGAGAGCAAGAGAGAGAGAGAGAGAGAGAGAGAGAGAGAGAGAGAGAGAGAGAGTTGTACCTCAAAGAAGCCCCAGTTCTCACAGGCATCTTTGATCTTGTCCATGGTGATTGCTCTCTTCTCACCATTCAGGTTCTCCATGTTGATCACTGGGAAGCTCTCCATTTTCTCTCTTGAGAAATTGCAGTGAAACCTTGTTTCTCTTTTGGTCTCTCTCTCTCTCTCTCTCTCTCTCAGAAAGAAGATAATGCACTTGCTTGTTTGCCTTGTCTTGTGCATTGGGTGTCTCATGGGTTCGCTATTTATAGTAGTTCTTTCCTTCTGCACAGGAGGATTTCCTCGACCACTTTCCATGTTCACATGCTTGTAAAGAGTGTCGTATGGGCCATAGAGTCAAACGAGGATCAAAGGCGGTGGCTATGGTCAGCCTGCCTTGTCCAACCAGCTCTCTTGATCTCTGGATTCTGGACCCACTTTGGCTGGTGGCTAAGATCCTTCGCTCCCCTTTCGCCTTTATTTATTTATTTATTTTTCAGTACCTTTTGACTAAAGTCTAAAGTCGACAGTGACCTTCCATGAACGTGCACTAAACTAGACCCTACAATCTAAATGCCTTCCTTTTGAGCATCGATGACGTGTCGATAAGATATGTTGAGTTTTTCACAAGGTGCGTGGCAATTAGAGCATTTAAGTTGTGGGTCTTGTTACAAAAAAAAAAAAAAAATGCTTGATTTAAGATCTTGTGCACTATCGTTGAAGTTGTATTTGTATCTTCAAAATGTGACTAGTTCATCAAGCCATGAGATTTAGGTAATATTATCTAGATACACAAATGAATTGCAGATGTTACCACCATAGTTAATATTTGGACAAATTACCCAATCAATCACAAGCTTATTTTATAAATGTCAATTCAGTTATAAATTTACGAATTTATCAATTTAGTTCCAAACTTTTGCATGTAATTCCAATATAATCCTTCCTCATTAATTTTGTCGAAATTGCTGATGTGGCAATCCAATTATCACTGCAATCCTATGTGGCATACTATTATGTTATCGATTTTTTGGCGAAAGTTCTTAGGAAAGACAACATTGTAATTAGCAAAATTTAAAAGTTTAATGACTGAATTGATATCTAGCTAACAGATTTATGACTTATTAGACAAATTTCTCGTTAACATTTTGCATATCTTACTTAATCATGGATTATCAAGAAAGATCCATGTGAATCCCAAAATAATCAACATGCTGAGCACCATGGCAGGTGTGCTCTAAGCAATGTTTTTCATGACATCAGCTAAATAAATGGGATTCGGTCCTTATCTAGAAGCGAGTGGCTCGTGCACGTTTTACTATTTGAAATTGCAATCTGTATGACAAACGATCGTTGCTGTTGTTTGGTTCCGTGGCTAGATGGTCCACATATGATTTCGCTCATCCACATCGTCTTGACAAGAAAAAAATTAATTAAATTCGATCCTTATGATAAGATTAATAAATGGGTCAATTGAACACTAATTAGGTGGCTATGACAACACAGAAATATTGTTGGATGCCTTTGAGACATGATAATCCAATTCATTTGTTAGGTGTCACCACATGGATTTTAAGAGAAGAACATAAAAAGATATTCATGACATTAAAAAAAAAAAATAGTTTGATTGATTGTTGAGGATAATTCTCTAGATTTTAACTTTGAATTTCAAAGGTGATTTTCTTGTCAAAGTTTATGAAAACTTATGGCCAGATGTGAATATTTTCACATCAGTAGATCTATAGTTTTTGTAATTGATCTAATGCGCATTCTACATTATATATCTCTAGCTCTTTGAGGTCAAAAGCTAGAAGTTGAAGTCAAGGAGCCAATGTATTTGATCTTGTCAGTATGACAATATTTCATAGCAATCTCTTAAATGCATCTACCCTATCTTAAAAGTGTAATGTACTTGTTAGAAATGCCAATAACAACTACCGCAAGATGTAGAAATTGTCTGAGGGTTGTGGACACTATCCTCAATCATACTGCTTGTTCTTCACAAAGTGCAAAAGGCGTGACATGATTGTCCTTCAACATTTAACAAACATTCTAGATAGAGTGCAAGCGCGATTCACTTCTAAGCATGCATCCCACTTGTTCCAAACATAGCAGAGTGCACACCCATAAGAAAATAATACCCAACATGGAATTATAGTTAGTTATCGATGATATAAGATATCTCGATTGCAAAGGGGGAATGACGATGGGTTTGTTTGAAAGTCATGCTTCTTTTGGGAAAAACCCTATAATAATAAATAAATAAATAATAAGAGAGAGAGAGAGAGAGAGAGAGCTCCTTTTGGCCTATGTAGCGGGACTCCAAAGAACTCGAAGTGGGAATAATATTCTTTGCTAAGGTTAAGGTGCACGAGTAGAAAAAACAGTTGAGAAAATGGACTGCAAAGGCAATTTAAGTCATGTTCCAGCTACTTTTGGTCGTTTTCCATAATCCCCACCAATGACATCCTCTTCTCTTTTCTTGGAGAGTTTGGCCGTCAGTGATTTGACCGCAACTTACTTATTTAGCAAAAAGCTAGAATTGAAGGGGAATGTTACTTGCTAACCTCGAAGCAATCGTGCTTTGCGTGGGAGGATGCCTCTTTATGTACTTTCTGCAAGAAGGCCAAGCGAACTTGGGTTGGAACATGATGCTGGACATCTTTGTTTCTCATGTACGAACTCCTCTGTTTGGCGATGGTTTGATTAGCCTTTCTTACGTGTTCCGCCGTGTTTTAACATTATTAATCATGTGCATAATGACATAAAAATTGGACACGTTTCATCTTTTCATATTCAACCAAAGCCGACAAACCCTATGCTAGGATTACTAAACATTTGATAATATCACGCCTTTCATGATTTCGACTAGCAGCATCAAGTAACATATTTGACATCATGCTCTTTTCGAGACGTGTAAAGTTGTCAACTGTGTAAAAAACTTAAAATGTTAGATAAACGCATGATTTTTTATTTAAATATTCTAACATTTCCTCTCACTCTTATTATTGTCTTTTAAGTAGTATTAAAATCTCAAGCTTTGATACCATATGAGATTTTGGTGGGATCACTGCTAAATGTTCTAAAAGTTTAAACTATTAGATAAATACTTAGTTTATTATTTAAAAATTTTAACACTCCTCTTCATGCTTAGTTTGATTTTTTGGCCTAAAACTAAGTGCGAAAACTTAATTAGGGAGACAAATGAGACATGAAAATATTAAACCTTAAGATATCTAGCTTTGATACCATGTGAGAATTTATGGTATCATTGCCTGTTTTTTAAAAGTTTAAGCTACTAAATGTACGCATCGTTTATTACTTAAATATTCTAACAATTACAATGGGAAAGTATTGAAAAGGATTGGAGAGAGAATGTCGGTAATGGAATGGCGAGAAAGAGTGGGACGGTGGGGTTGCATTGGAAAGTGATGGTTTTATTTATGGAGATGGGCCTAAGTTGGCCCGTCCGCCCATGTTGGGCCTAGAAGCCCGGCCCACGGGAATAGGGCCCGTGGATGGGGGAAGGTATAAAAGGGAGGAGAGAAAGAGTGAAAACACCTTTTGGCATAATTCCAACCTACGTTCTTCTCCCTCCTTTTTCCTCCAAATGCTTAAGGCACGTTGTTTCCCTTTTCAAGGCGAATTGATATCATCGGATCAGAATTTCTTCCTCGATCTTCAGCATTGGTGTTTAATCTGTGGCTAACAAGGTACGCTCGAATCCGTGGTGTGCTTTACGATCGGTGATACGTGATTTTCCCGGGCTAGACTTCCGCATTGATTTAGGGGTTCGATTTAGTGTCGAATCCGGTTTTCGGGGATCCGTTATTCCCAACATTGGTATCAGAGCCCTAGTTCACGTTTTCCCGACCTTTATATGATGTTTTTGATTGATTTTTGGCGAAAGACATTCGGCCGTACGGATCGGGGCGAGAAATCCCGACACCCGAGCATTGTTCGTCCCTTTTTCTGAGTTTTCGTAAGTCGAAATAAAATTCTCAAAGCATAGGGAGAAAGGGGTCATCAAGACAAGTCCGGCGACATGTTGTGCACCGCCGGACGACGCCGCAGGCGCCCACACGCGCGGCCGGAAGCCGCTGCGCGTGGGCGCGACGCGCCCGAAGCGCTGGCAATGGCCAGCGCGTGCGCCACACGCACCGGTGACGAACCAGCACGTGCTCGCCGGCGACCGGCAAACCGACGCGTGCTGACGTCAGCATGACGTCATCCAACGGTCAGTAACCGCTGGGATGACGTCATCGATGACGTCGGTTGGCCGGGTGGCGACCCAACCGACGACCCGACCCGACACGACCCGCGGGCGCCGGCACGCGCGCAAAGACGTGCCGGGCCGACGCCCGAGTGACGCGTCGGCCCACGCACGCACGCGGCACGTGCCGGCTGACATCTGAGTGACGTCAACCCACGCACACGCGCGGCACGTGCGGTCGGTTTGTCCGACCCGGCCCGACCGGCCCGACCGGTCCGTCCAGTCCGACCAGTCCGACGACCGACGACCGTTGACCACCGTTGACCGTTGACTTTGACCGTTGACCGTTGACCAAAAAAAAAAAGAATTTGTTTCTTTTTTAATCATGCCTATGTGGGTTATAAGTAATCCATTTTTAATTCTGCATTTGTTGCATGAATTTTGGAAAATTATGTATTTTCCCTTATGTATATTATGGATTATAAGTAATCCAATTTAAGTTCTGCATTTGTTGCAGGAACTATGATGCGCAATGCAAGGATGCCTGCAATCCCGAGAACGGACGAGGGAAATGCAAGACTTAAAAGGCTGCTGACTGAGTTAGCTAATTATTGGTGGCATGACGGTGATTTAGTATCACATGTGGTCAAGGTCAATCAGATGATACAGGAAATCATCTGGAATGGTTATCTTATCTTGGACTTTGAGAAGGTGCCGGCTTTGATGAACACTCTTCCACCCGAATGGCAAGCGGTGTTTGATCGGCTATGGGAGGTCAACGTGGTCCCGGTTATAGGAGGCTAGTGGAAGCTTTTGTAAGAGAAAGTACTATAGGATTGAGTTAACCAAAACTTCAACCCTTAGATTGAGCGCCACATGGCGCCGAGTGAATGCGCCTTGGAGGCGACATGAAAGCTCTCCAAAAAATTTTCCATGGTTGGCAAATGTGCCTTCAGTTTTCTCAGATGTTTTGACTGATAGATTAGAAGGGACTTTCCCTATTTATTTCTTGGATTAATTTGAGATGTTTTTGATGTGAATATCTCTTTCTATGTTGATATTTTTCTCTGTATATATTGCTGAGTGTAATGTATAGTTGTATTATGTGAAAGCATTGTTATTCTATTGGATGTTAGATATTATTTGCTTTCTGTTATTGCTGGTTGCTGTGGGTAGTTTTAGAAGCTTTTGTAGCTTCATAGAATTGATTTTGCATGAGACAATTATATTAATAATAATTTTGAGTTAGGATTTTTTGGAGGATGATTGGAAACATAGTGACCTTTTGATTCTGAAACCTTACTTGAAATTATTCATTAGTATGATGGGTCTGTGCAAAGAGGATGTATAAATGATAGGCATTAATTATTCGTGTATTTATATCTGATGTGTTCAGATCGATGGTTTCAGCAACTAAGAACGTAATTGCTGATATGAACGGCAACAATTGTGAAATATTGAATATGAAGATTCAATATGTACTGGAAAAGTAAGAAGCACTAAAAGCTCTTGACCATGTTATGGAAGATCTTGAGGGTGCCGTGCGCTGCCTTGAGCTAGTAGAGGACCGTCTAACGGCATTTGAGCAGAAAACAGACATTTGCAATACTGGTTCTAGCTCAGAAAGGGCTTTGAGCTCTAAACGCAAGCGTATTGATTCATTCAATATTTGGGAATGCAAAGGATCAAGTCCTTGTTGCAAGAGATCAAGAGTTGACCAACACAAGAGAGGAAAACGTCCTCAAGTGAAGAAAATGTCAATGGTGAAATGTTACAACTGTGACAAGAAATGTCACTATGCTCGCAACTGTTGTGAGCCAAAAAAGGTAAACACCTCTTGTACATTTGAGAACTTTGCTTATGTGTCAAGTTCTGTATTATTGGCTGAATCCAATCCTTTGTGGACTGTAGATTCAAGAGCGACAGACTATATAGCGAAGGATAGAGGATCCTTCGTGAAATTTCGACGAGTACCAACTGGAACTGAGTGGATCCATATGGGAAACAACTCTAGAGATGAAGTTAAAGGGATTGGCACCTGCCAATTGAACATGCATGGTGGACGCATCTTGATGTTCTATATGCTCCGGAGATTCGTCGAAATTTTGTGTCTGTTTTTGGTGTTGGTTAAGCTTGGTTTTAGTGTGAACTTCCATAATAGAAGTGTAGATTTGTATTTTGATACAAACTACTATGGTTGTGATTATTTTCTGGATGGTTTTATTGTACTAGATGTTGACTATGGTGATGTCAATATTTGTTATTCCCTTGTTTCACGTCTTCTACTTTATATGACAATGATGTGATTGTGTGGCATGCTAGACTTGGTCATATGGGTCAACAACGTATGAATAGACTAGCCAAAGAAGGCTTGTTGGGTGACATTGAAAAAGTCGATTTGCCCATATGTGAGCATTGCCTAGTAGGGAAAATGACAAGGAAACCATTTAGAAAAAGATAAAAGAGCTGAATTTCCTCTGTATTTAATCCATTCTGATGTCTATGGTTCAATGAATGTGAGAGGAAGGCATGGGGCTGTTATTTCATCACTTTTATAGACAATTATACTCGATTCGAATATGTCTATTTGATTTCTCATAAACCTGAAGCATTAAGTTGTTTCAAAAGGTTTGTGAACTTGGTAGAAAATCAATTAGACAAGAAAATAAAAGTATTGAGATCCGATCGAGGTTGAGAATATTTATCTGATGAGTTCAGAAAATTATGTGATGAAAAAGGAATAGAAAGACAGTTGTCTATTCTATATACTCCTCAACAAAATGGTGTTGCGAGAGAGAAAAACGAACCCTCTTTGGAATGGTTAGGTCCATGATGGCGCATGCTAACTTACTTATCACTTTTTGGAGTGATGTGTTGTTAATTGCTGCCTATATACTTAACCGGATGCCTTCCAAATCAGTTACTTCCACTTCATATGAGTTATGGACAGGTAGAAGACCGGACTTAAGTTTTCTTAAGGCATGGGGTTATGATACCTATAAACATGAGTCCTCTCACAAGTTTGGGAAATTGGGTCCCAAAGGAAATAATAGTATTTTCATGAGATACTCCGAACACTCGAAAGGGTATGTGTTCATAGGTGAGCAGGAAAGTGAGAGTATAACTGAATTTGAATCACGAGATGTCACATTCTTAGTGGATGAATTTCCTAAGAATGGCGAAATAGGGGAAGATTACTCCTTATTTGAAACCTTGGATCAAGATAATGATATTAATGGAATTCGTCCAAGTGGGAGTAATATGAGAAGTGATGAATTAATTTCAACTCATTCTCAATTGCAACCATATGATGAGATGTCGTTATCATTATCTAATCCTAGTGGGAGCATAATGGGAAATGATGTGCTAAGTGTGCAATTTTCCATACGGTGAACAAGTTGCCAAAGTATTCCCCGTCGACGTTTTGACATTGAAGGGGAAACTTTTATGATTGCTCCACAAGATGAGGATAAGTTAAGAAATATTAATGAGGCTCTGAATTGCCCTAATAAGGAAAAATGGATTCATGCAATGAAAGAGGAAATTGAGTCAATGAAGTCAAACCAAGTTTAGGAACTGGTTGATCTTCCAAATGGACACAGAGCTATTGGGAACAAGTGGGTTCTCAAAATAAAGCGAAAGGCTGATGGCTCGATAGAAAGGCATAAGGCTCGCCTTGTGGCGAAGGGGTATAATCAACAGGAAGGAATTGATTATGAAGATACATTTTCTCTTGTAGTGAGATTTACCTCAATTCGCATTATTCTGGCAATAGTGGATAGTATAGATCTTGAGTTACATCAGATGGATGTAAAGACTGCTTTCCTCAATGGAGAATTAGAGGAAGAAATATATATGGAACAACCTGCTGGTTTCATAGTGAAAGGCCAAGAAGAAAAGGTATGTCGACTTTTGAGGTCGATATATGGTCTTAAACAGTCATCAAAATACAATGGTATATACGTTTTCATAATGCCATAATGGCATATGATTTTAAAATGATTGATGAGGATCATTGTGTATATATCAAAAGATCCAATGATCAATTTGTGATCATATCATTATATGTTGATGATATACTAATTGCTGGAAACAATATGGAGTTTGTTAATACTGTCAAGAGTTGGTTGTCATCCAACTTTGAGATGAGGGATATGGGTGAAGCTGCATACATTCTTGGAGTTAAGATTTCAAGAGATCGTTCGAAGAGATCGTTGTCTCTTTCGCAAGAAACATATATAAATAAGGTTCTTGAACGATTTCGTATGCAAGACTGTAAACCCATAGACACTCCTATTGCAAAAGGTGAAGGATTGAGCCATAGACTGTGTCCAGGGATTCCACAAGAGAAGGAATAAATGAAACATGTTCCTTATGCTAGTGCTGCTAGGAGCTTGATGTACACTATGATGTGTACATGACCTGGCATATGTTTTGCAGTTGGAATGGTGAGTAGATACCAATCCAATCCAGGTCCAGCACAATGGAAAGCCGTTAAAAGAATACTGAGGTATCTAAAAGGAACTGCTGATTATACGCTGAGTTATCAAGGAAAGGATCTGCGACTCTAAGACTATCCTGATGCTGATTGGGAGGAGATTTAAATGAAAGGAAATTTACCTCTGGGTTTGTTTTTCTTACCGAATGATGGCACCATATGTTGGAGCTGTAAGAAACAAACATGCATAGCCTTGTCCACGATAGAAATTGAGTTCGTGGCATTATCAGCAGCAGTATAAGAAGATGTTTGGCTTTAGAGATTTTTGGATTATTTAGGTGTTATTGGAAGTACTGCAGATTTGTTATTGGTTAACTGTGATAGCCAAGCAGCGAAAGCATACACCAAAGATCCAAAATATCATGACAAGACCAAACATATAGATACCAAGTATAATTTTTTCAAAGATAAGGTTGCACAAAAAGAAGTGAACTTACAGTACATATCTACGCATAGAATGGTAGCAGATCCTATGACAAAGCCAATACTTAGAGATGTGTTTTTGTGGTCATATGAAATCTCTAAGGTTGCGTAGAAGCTGATGTACTGAATATTGTAATTTCCCTAAGTGTTCACAATTTGATGAATTTGTGTTTTCATCATTAATGCCTATGAATCTTTGTTTGATCTTTATGCATCTTAATGCTCAGTGCATTATTTTAAGTTGAGAAGTATGTCGAACAGATATAAGATTAGCCCACTCACACGGGTAATCGCCTCTGTTTACTGTGTGATAAATAGAGATGAGACTGTTTTTAAGCTTATTATCTAGGTGATAATCGAGAGCTCAAGCTTAAAACACGTATGTCGCCTTAACTGAGTGTTAAGATGAGGACATAATACTTACTATGTCCGAAAGTAAAATACCCCACATATTTTACTTTATCTGTCTAAGATGCCAGATGTGAGTTCTGATGAATTTTGTGAATGAGTAGATACGTGAACTCAAGTTAGACATTGGGTATGTCTGAGCTATCATCTGTACGGTATTAAAAGGTGTAGACATACGCTCCATGGGAAAGGAGTTAATACCGTAATACGTATTTCATACTACGTATGCATGAGACGACCAATAAGAGTGGCAAAAGTTTGATCTCAACTTTTATGTCATGTGAGACTCTTGAGGAAAAGAGTTCCTCAATTTTTTTTTAGTCCCCTCATGACTCTTACTTATTCTCAAGATTTCTATTTAGTGTTTGCTATCTTAGAATGTTGCCAATGGTCATGAGTTTGATTCAATCTAATGGGGCATTTCTAGAAAAGCAAGCTAAACTGAAATTGAGAGTTTGAAGGAAAGAGGAAGATCGAATTTGGAGAATTACATTGTAGTTTTGTATTCACCGGTTAACCAATTATGACTGTCTTTGTAATAATCATAATTGTGAATACAATATATATATATCATTGTTTAAAAGAGATCAGGAGAGATATAAATGTGATTGATCGATCTAGGGTACTGCATACTAAATCTACTTAAGATGTGATGCCCATTATGAGCTGCTATATATTCCTAACAGATGTATGGCAACGAGCTCTCAAAGTATGCTGGTCGCACGAATTATTCACCAGTATGAATGTTGAAGAGAGGAAAAGAGGATTACATTGTTCGCCCACCACCATGTTAAGTGAGAGTTTATGATGGATTTTTCTTTGATGGGGTTGAGTAGGGCCTGTCCGCCCATGTTGGTTTTGGACCACCATGTGCGAGTGGGAGATGATGGTTTTATTTATGGAGATGGGCCTAAGTTGGCCCGTCCGCCCATGTTGGGCCTAGAAGCCCGGCCCAAGGGAATAGGGCCCGTGGATGGGGGAAGGTATAAAAGGGAGGAGAGAGAGAGTAAAGACACCTTTTGGCATAATTCCAACGTACGTTCTTCTCCCTCCTTTTTCCTCCAAACGCTTAAGGCACGTTGTTTCCCTTTTCAAGGTGAATTGATATCATCGGATCAGAATTTCTTCCTCGATCTTCAGCATTGGTGTTTAATCTGTGGCTAACAAGGTACGTTCGAATCCGTGGTGTGCTTTACGATCGGTGATACGTGATTTTCCCGAGCTAGACTTCCGCATTGATTTAGGGGTTCGATTTAATGTCGAATTCGGTTTTCGGGGATCCGTTATTCCCAACATAAAGGGTTTGATAAGGATCAAATGCACTTTCTTTTTCCTTCGTCTACTCTTTTCTTGGAAGTATATAGATGCACGTAGATGTATACGGCACATGCGATGCCATGTTCACATGTTAGACCACTTGATGAACTTGAGTGTCCCATTCTGTTTGCCAAAAATTGAAATCGACATCACCAACATATGAATGTGTGCTCATTCGAATGTTATTAAAGGCACCTTGTTGTTTCTACACACACTTAAAATAAGGGTTTAAATGTCGGTCTTATCACTATGTGATGATGTTGGTCAAATTGGAACAAATATTAATTGGTACAATTAAAAGGTTTATGACTAAATTGACAAAAAGTGCAATAGTTTATGACTTTTTCGACAATTTTTCTGCAAATGATATATTATGTATCAACTAAGTGTATTAAGTGAAAATAGCTAAATATGTGATATATTAAATTGTTATTAGTTTTTGGATATGATTTGCTCCATATAAACCCACTCAGACACAAAGTGTTTAACAAACAACTTTCTAAACCAGTCTTTGTAGCATAGAGCGCACGCAACATTTGTAGTCGACTTGCTAAATAAAGCTGAGGTTATATGCAACATGGAATACTCCGGCCCCTAATCTTAGACTAACCTCTTAAGTCTGTTTAAGTTATGATGTATTCGTAGACTATGTATGTGTATGTCAAACTTTTCTATGACCCAAAAAAGAGAAATTTGGCATTACGGCACCTAAGAAAAAAATTTCAGGGTTTCCCTTATCAATTCAAACAGGTTTATTCTAGACAAGATCCAACTTGTGCATCAAATGCATGTTATTAGGATATAGGATGAGGGCAACTTGAACCATGCAATTCTCATGCGGCAAGCTCCTAGGTAAATAAATAATTTATGACGTAAGCAACCTTGAAATTATTTCACAAGGCGGCTTGCAATTTTATCATCTCGAGTCATTTCTCCATTTAAAGGGATTTCTTCAGCAGAATGGAGAGGATGCCAGTTATGATTTTTTGAATTAATCATCGTGGATTTCAAAATTTGATCATGTAGACGTGGCCTGACTTCATTTATCTTTAACTTCTTAATCACACCTTTATTTAGGACCATTCCTGTTTGTGATGATGAGTTGATGATGCAAGCATGCATAGGGACAAAATTCAAGGAGGCTCTGCATTAAACTGCTTGGAAATTTCTCTTGGCAACATGCAGTCGTATTATTTGTGGGGGTGAAGAACTTTCCTTGTCATTGACCTCGATTTGCCAGGGCGACACGCTCTTGATTTCTCCAAAAGATTACAAGCACTAAAATAATAATTTCAAGGATTAATACCACGAAAATCCGAAATTAGTACATATTAAATAAATTTATCTAAAATTAATTTTTTTACCACAAGAAATCCCAAACTAATATATTTACTATTCATTAGTTTCGATTAAATTGGATTAATACCATGATTAAAATGTACTTATTTTAATGTAAATACATGCTAATGTGTAGATTAACGAAAGATGGAAATACAAAAAATCGGTCCAATTGCTTCATAAGATCATCAGCTAAATCATTTGGCATGGATGTTATACATAAGATCGCTACATTTCGCATCGGCTGTATCCGTGTGAAAAGTAGTTTCGATGAAGAATCTAGTCGATGGTTTAATAGTACTATAGAACTTTGATGGTGAGAGTGGCCTTCGTCTCGCAACCTGAGGAGAAATTTTTCCACGGAGTGTCGTTGACGGTTCATGGGGCTGTGAAACAGCATATTCTCATGATTTGGAAAATGCACGTGATTTTTGTTTTTTCTTTTTCCTTTGTGGTTTCTTACCAGAAATTCTTAAACCCCAGAAGGGCTACACGGAATTCCAGTCAAACCCCGCGCTTGCGAGTCCTCTACAAAGAACAGAACAGCGAAGGCGGGAGGCCCCACCGAAGTCCTGTCATCATGGGATTTGAATGGTTTCACGAAACAATTTAGAGTTCAATCGTGGGGCCCCGTGATGCTATGGGCAAAGCTTGTGCTTTTTAAAGAAGTTTGATTTTTCTCTTGTCAGGAGCAGATCAAACGAAATCATCACGTGATTCGATTCAAAACGACACGTTATGTATGTGAACATCGTGAGCATGAGATATTCTAATGTGGTCCGACTTCAATCGACTTAAAGTTCTTCTTATAAACAGCAACCATACATATGTATGTTTTCAAAATTTGCTATGAACATTGCACATTTTCTCCTTCTTGAAATCTTTTGAGATTGAAATTTAAGTGAGAAATTCTAGTAAATGGAGATATACCTTACTTGATATAGCCAATTGTAACAATGTTTTTCTTTACCATAACTTATTTTTAAGGCCTTTAACTAGATTAATCTACGTCATTCAATTCAACCGTCTCAGAACGAAACCAAGTCCCCATTGAACAAGCTTGCTTAATCACAAAATTGAGCATTAAGACCTTTGAACGTTCTTCTTATCCTTTCCACCCAGGTGAGATCTTTCTTCTTGCCTCTTGATGAAAAATTGAGAGCCAACCTTCTCAAAGAAAGCATGAACCGGCAAATTCTAGGAAAGAGCGTTATATGGGCCATCCTAGAAACAAGCATTGACAAGGCGGATGGAGAGACTGGAGAGGCCAGTCAAGATCAGAAAGAGCCAATTGAGACTTACAATTCAACAGTGAAATTTTCTCAAGAGTGGGACCGAATTGACATGACTTATTATTTATAAACCCCCACCCCACCCCACCCCACCCCACCCCACCCCAAAAGAAAGAGACTTTCAGTATATGATAATTATATAAGTTTTGGGTCAATGAGTCCGTCAATCACGGTTTCTAGTGGACCAGCTTTGGTTTCAATCGTCCATACCAATGTGGGGCCAATTTATCTTTGAATTTACCCATTAGATTTGCATTCACATCCAAGATAAATGGAGATGGAATTTCGGAGCACGTTCATCTTGATTGTGTCCCCTTGACGGCCCACAATGCTGTGCAGGTCCCTTCTAAGCAGCTAAATTACAAGCACGTTCTGGCGATTGTGTGGGAAGCAAGCCCGCAGAAGATGAGCACCAAAGTCTGGTCTCAAGCTCGGGCATCTCGGTTTAACTTGGAACTGAAGGGCGACATGCATATGAAGTGTCAATTCTCAAGCTAATTAGAGAAAAACGCTACAAAATTCAACAAGAAGGAAAGAAACTAACACGATTTGACACATTTCTGTTGACTGAGTTTACTCTCGTATAGAGAAAGCCCTATGAATTGTAAGCCCAAAAGTTTAAGCCCATATGATAATTAATATGAAGAAATAGGATTTCTCATTATCGCAAAGAATGTTGGTTGAAACGTCGAAACAAGAGAGAATGAGAGAGTAGAAAATCTAGATTTAGGATAGTATCATATTATCATCAAGCTGGCGTCAATTTATGGTCCGATTGAGCTGAAATTTTATTAGCGTATTCGTGACACACTCTTTTCAAATCTGAACAGTTTGATTCACTTGAGCTCCCTACCTCAGGTTTTCTGTAGGTTGAACAGAACCTATGCTTTTTATGAGATTTATCCTTAATCTCTTATGAAATTTATGCGTATTATCAAAAATGATATTCTTGATATCTTTACTGCTATGTACCTTTAGTATTTACTAGAGAAGAACTTTGTTCACCTGATTTTGTTGAGAGTGAAGATTTTGAGTGGACTCCAATCCCATGATTTTTTATTTCCTCACACTGAGGAGGTTTTCCATGTAAAAAAGTTGCCTTGTGTTCCGCGGAAAATGAGCACCAAAGTTTGATGATGGGCTCGAGCATCTCAGCTTAATTCAGAACTAGAGAGAGATGAGCTTACGAAGTGCCAATTCTCAAGCCAATTGGAGGACAACATTGCGAGATTCAACGAGGGAAAAAAAACTAACACGACTTGATACGTTTTAACTCATCTTGAATGGATTTATATTCTCACATCATCAATATATTTTTCATGACAATGTGGAAATTTCATGAATAGCCAATGCAACTACAATGTTATGACATGAGCCGATAGTTCCAGGGGGGAAAATTATCCATATGTAATAGTGAAATTGCTGGGATGACATGTGATGAAGAGGGATTGGTGGAATTATTCAAGCATCCTTTACATATTAGGCTTAGTAATTGATCCAATATGCTTGCGGGCCCATAAAATTCCTTTATGGTCCTACTTTGGGCCAATCAATGGACATGAGTTGTCACTCGATTTGTGTCGTTCATGTCCGCAAATCTAATTAACATAGAAGCCAATACCAAACAATAGGTTGATTCCTGGATACATGACATTAGTGGACCTGATCAATGAGCGAGTTTGGACGGGTAGAGTGGGGTATCCAAGCTAAAATTTCTTTTGTAGGCTCATAATCCACCAAATTTGACGATTTATACTACGATATGTTAAATGAAATGCATACATTCAAAAGCTAGGCGCTTCATTAATTCCATGAAGTTTTTTATTTTATTGATCAAGAGGTTGTATTAGCTAATGTTTTGCTCAAGCACATTGTTGAGTTATTTTGAGATGCTTCCCATCTTTATAATCAACATAAACCTTTGTTGGGTTATAATGATATTTTAAGTTATTAGATACTATAAAACCAACTAATGGATAAATCAATTTCACACAATATAACATGCAATATTTCATATATAATTTGACAAATATCGCGTCAATTGCTAAGACAACACAAACGACAATTTTTCTTAAGTTCTGGGTATGAAAAAAATTCCTTCAATCACCAAATTATTCACATTCCTTTATTAAGGTGCACGACGGCATGTTTTGCAAGCAAAGAGTTGCCAACTTTTTGATGAAGAATTCCCCAAACTCCCCAAATCAAGCGGTTGCAATTGGCCCCAAATTGGGGGTCGACTTTATGGCTTTCATGGCTTGGAATCTTGGCTCTTTGGCTTGAAACTTGAGAGCAGCATACAGTTTCATGTAGTCCTCAAACACGAACTTCGGATATGCTGCTTCATCGGCCTCCTCTGCCTCGCTCTGTGCAAGTGCCGGTGCCGGATAGATCACTGCGTCGTTGCCCGGGTTGTAGAATGAAGCTATGGACATCCTGTTCCCATCGGTCTGGGCCACCACCCTGTGCAACACGCTCTTGTATTTTCCATTGGTTATCACCTGCATTTGATTTCAAATGTTCTTTCAAATGCTGAATGTGACCTTCATATATTAAAAGGTAATGGTTGCGCTGTACTATGTAAGCATCAGTGTGACCAACTCGTTGAGAAGCTTTTTCTTTTTCTTTATTGTGAGTGCGAGTATGTATGCTACCTCGATTTGGTCGCCTAGGTTGATGACGATGGAGTGGCGCATAGGGGGAACGTCCACCCACTGGTCGTCCTTGAGGAGCTGTAGGCCGCTGACCTTGTCATCCTGGAAGAGTAGGATGACGCCGCCGGCGTCAGTGTGGGCCCGGAGGCCCTTGATCAGTTCAGGCTTTGGGCACGGCGGATAGTTGCTGACCTTGGTGCCGAAGTTCGGCCCGTTGGACCCATAGAGGGCCTTCTTCAAGTAACCTTTCTCCAGGCCCAGGTTCTCACACAGCAAGTCCATGAGCTCCTCCGCCAGCTTCTCCAATCTCACTGCAAACTCCTTCATGACTTTCCTGCGCATCAAACAGTGGAAGGTCATCATCGATGGATGTGGAGTGGAATGTAGCTTTTCATCTAGGTTGACAATTCTCATCATCGGTTACCTGTAGTCATCATCGAGGTCAGGGATTTGGGTGATGTTGGAGACGGGGAGGTGCTTCAAATGGAAAGTGCTTTCCCAGTCCAAGTCATGGACCTCCGTCTGGACATATTCGAGCCCCTTGCTCGCCACCAGCTCTCTAAACCTTTGCTCCATGCACTTCTTGTAGTGTTCCTTTGTCACTCTCTCGACCGTGTCCATCAGCTCCGGTGGAATCCCATGATTCACCAGCTTCATTTGGTCATTTCCCAAGGCATGACAATCCAAAATGTTAGACCCACTCTTTTACATAAAATATAGGTTACATAGAGAGCGAGAGAGAGAGAGAGAGAGAGTTGTACCTCAAAGAAGCCCCAGTTCTCACAGGCATCTTTGATTTTGTCCATGGTGATTGCTCTCTTTTCACCATTCAAGTTCTCCATGTTGATCACTGGGAAGCTCTCCATTTTCTCTCTCTAGAAATTGCAGTGAAACCTTGCTTCTCTTTAGGCTGCTCTCTCTCTCTCTCTCTCTCTCTCTCTCTCTCTCTCTCTCTCCGAATGAAGATAATGCACTTGCTTGTTTGCCCTGACTTGTCTTGTGCCTTGGATGCCTGGTGGGTTCGCTATTTATAGAGTTTTTCCTACTGCACAAGAGAGGATTTCCTTGATCACTTTCTATGTTCACATGCTTGTACAGAGTATTGCATGGGCCATTGAGTCGAACAACGATTGAAGAAGACGGAAAATTAGTAAAATAGTGACATCTGGTGGGTCCCAGAAATCCTCCATGGACAGCCAACCCCAAGGTGTTGGCTATAGACAGCCTGCCTTGTCCAACCATCTCTCTTGCTCTCTTGATTTTGGGTCCACTTTGGATGGTAGCTAGGATCCCTCTTCCATTTCGGCAGTGACCTTCCATGAACATGCACTAACGTAGATCCGACGTGCCTTCCTTTTGAGCGTGGATGACGCGCCGAAAAGTTAGGTAAAACAAGTTTTTTCACAAGGCATGTGGCAATTAATGCGTGTAAGTTGTGGGTCTTGTGAAATAAAAACATGTTTGACAAGCCATAAGACTTAGGCAATATCATCTAGATACACTAATGAATTGTAGGTATTACCTCCATAGTCTACATTTGGAAAAATTAACCATTCGATTGTAAATCTATTATATGGATAACAATTCAGTCTCACATTTTTCAATTCATCAATTTAGTCCTAAATCTTTACACGAAATTTACAACATCGAAAATCACCGACATGGCAGTCTAATCATTGCTAGCCATCTTAGGTGACGCGCGGACACTGAGTCTTATAGCTTTGGCGAAAGGGACACTTAAGTCTTGTAACTTACGAAGGTACACTTAAGTGCCACTTTCAAGAAAAACGGATCACTTAAGTGCCAATCCGGCGAGAGTCCGGCCAAAATGTCGACATGGCACTTTTTCGGCGGCGAGCTCAAAACGACGCCGTTTTGCAGACGCGACGTGGCCAAAACGGCGTCGTTTTGGGGCGACGTGGTTATAAAAAATTAAAAAATTAATTAAATTAAATTTAAAATTAAATTTAGTTAAAATATTTTAAAATAATAATTTTAAATTTAATTTAGTTGAAATATTAAAAAATTAATAACTAAAAAATTTAAAAAAATTTAAAAAAAATTTAAAAAAATTTAAAAATTTTTTTTAAAAAAAAAAAAAAAAGGGGGAGGTGACTGAGGGAAAATTTTTTAAAATTTTTTTAAAATTTCTAAAAATTTTTAAAATTTTTTTAATTTTTTTTAAAATTTTTTAGTTATTAATTCTTTAATATTTCAACTAAATTTAATTTTAAAATTAATTTAATTAATTTTTTAATTTTTTTTTAACCACGTCGCCCGAAAAACGACGCCGTTTTGGCCACGTCGGCGTGCAAAACGGCGTTGTTTTGAGCTCGATTCGCCGGAAAAGTGCCACGTCGACATTTTGGCCGGATTCTCGCCTGGATTGGCACTCAAGTGATCCGTTTTTCTTGAAAGTGGCACTTAAGTGTACCTTTCGTAAGTTATAAGACTTAAGTGTCCCTTTTGACCAAAGCTTATGGACTTCTTCAGCTTTGCCCATCTTAGGTGGCATATTGTCATGTCAGCAATTTTCGGTGAAAATTGACGGGAATGACTACGATGGAATATCACGCAAAGATCTAAGACTAAATTGGTAGACTTTGAAAATTTAAGGACTGAATGGACATCCATACAATAGATCTATAACATTAGACAACTTCCCCCGTTATCATTTTGCATAACTTAATTGTGGGTTATTGAGAATAATCCATGCGAATCCCAAAATAATCGACATGCTAAGCCCATGGCTCGTGTGCTCTAAAGCAAAGTACTTCAGCTAAATAAATGGGATTCGGTCCTTCTTTAGAAGGGAGTGGCTCATGTGCATTTTAATATTTAACGTCGTAATTTGTATGATAATGTCGCAATAGATGGTCCACATATGATCTTGCTAATCTACATTGTCTTGCAAATAAAAAATTTAATTAAATCCGATCCTTGTGATTAGATTAAGAGATCATATTATATAAATGGATCAACTGAACACTAGTTAGGTAGCTATGAAGAAGTGGAGATATCGTTGGATGCTTTGGAGACAAGATCATCCTATTCAATTGTTAGGTGGCACCATATTGATTTTAAGAAAAGAACATACAAACATATTCATGACATTTAAAATGGGAAGTATTGAAAAGAATCACACAAGATGATTATTACAACGGGAAAATATTGAAAAGAATTAGAGAGAGAATGTCGGCAATGGAATGGGGAGAGAGAGTGGGATGGTGGGGTTACATTGGAAAGGGTTCGATGAGGATAAAATGCACTATATTTTTTCCTTCGTCAATTCTTTTTCTTGGAAGTGTATTAGATGCAAATAGATGTGTACGGCACATGCCATGCCATGTTCACATGTTAGACCCCTTGATGAACTTGCGTGTCCCATTCTCTGCCAAAAATTGAAATCGACACCCACACGTGAATGTGTGCTCGTTCCACTGTTACTGAATGCACTTTGTTGTTTTCACACTCTTAAAAAACAGGGTTTTGATGTTGGTCTTATCGCTATGTGATGATTTTGGTTAGATTGGAATGCTTATCAATTGGCACTATAAAAAGATTTATGATTGAATTGACAAAAATGCAATAATTTAGGACTTTTTAGACAATTTACCCACAAATGATATATTAAGTATCAACTAATTGTAATAATTAAAAAATTATCATGTGTGTTGAGAAACCTATTGTTATTGGTTCTTGAATATGGTCTGCTCGATATAAACCCACTCAGACACATTGTTAACAAACCAACTTTCAAAACTGGTCGTTGTAAGCGCAAAGCACACACAACATTTGTAGTTGACGTGCTAAATATAGCTTAGGTAATATGTGAGGTGGACTAACTTCGGCCCCTCATCTTAGACTAACCTGTTAAGTCTATTTATGTTATGATGCATTCGTAGACTATGTACGTGTATGTCAAACTTTTCTATGACCCAAAAAGGAGAAATTTAGCATTACGGCACCTAAGACAAAATTTCTAAGGTTTCCCTTATCAAATCAAACAAGTCTATACTAGACAAGATTTAACTTGTGCATCAATTGCATGTTATTGGGATATAGGACGAGGGCAACTTGGACCATGCAATTCTCACACCGTAATCTCCTAGGTTACTAAATAATTTATGAGGTAAGCAACCTTGAAATTGTTTCACGAGGCGGCTTGCAATTCTGTCATCTCAAGTCGTTTCTCCATTCAAAGGGATTTCCTCAGCAGAATGGGGAGGATGCCTATTCTGATTTTTTTAATTAATCAAAGTAAATTTCAAAATTTGCTCATGTATACAAGGCTTGACTTCATTTATCATCAATGACTTAATCACGTCTCTAATTAGGACGATTCCTATTCGTGATAATAGCTAACAATGCAAGCATGCGTAGGGATGAAATTCAAGGAGGCTCTGCATTAAACTGCTAGGAAATTTCTCTTATCAACAAGCGGTCGAATCATTTTTAGGGGTGAAGTAGACCTTTCCTTGTCATTGACCTCAATTTGCCAAGAGCGTGTTGATTACTCCAAAAAATCACAAGTACTAAAAATAATAATCTATAATGTAAATACTTCCTACTGTATGGATTAATGAAAGACGATGAAATTACAAAAATTCAGTCCAATTGCTTCAGAAGATCATCAGCTGAATCAACCAATGTCCGTATTACATAGAAGACCACTACAACTCATATTGGTTGCATCTGCGTGAAAATTAATTTCGATTAGGACTCTAATTGATGATTTAATTGTACTATAGAAGAACTTTGACCGCGAGAGTGGTCTTGGTCTTGCAACTTGAGGGTCGTTTATGGTTCAGGGGGGCGGGAGGGGACAGCATATTGTCATGATTTGGAAAATGAACGTGATGTTCTTTTTTCATTTTCCTTAGCGGTTTCTTACCAGAAATTCTGGAACCCGTCGAAAGGCAACGGCCCATGTACAATGGGGCCCGCCAAGAGAAACCAAAGATGTTGACGACCAATGGAATTTCAGTCAAACCCGACCTCGCGAGTCTTGTACAAACAACAGAACTGCGAAGGCGCCCCGAGAGATCTCAGACTTCCATGGTTAGGGTGAGCACGGAAGCCTAGTAATCATGGGATTTGAATGGTTCCCAAGACAATTCAGACTTCAATGGTGGTGGCTGGTGATGACATGAGCAAAGTGTCATTAGCCGACGGTTCTTTGGCCTCAAAACAACTCGTGCAGCACCTGATAAGCAGAATTCACCAGGCTAACCGTTGTTCAATTGTTGTTCCAGAGAATAATATGACAAATAACTTCCTTATACGAGATTGTATCATGCCCAATTTAGCCCGGACATCTAGTGCATCAAGTTAGATAGCAAATCACTTTATGCTCAATAATTGATCTCGACCTACCATGATCTCATTAGAAGAGCGGCATTAGCTCAACTAGTTTATGCACAGGAGGCCAACCATGTCTCCAGTGCTCTTAAGTAAATAATCCTTCTATCCTACGACTACTAGTACCAATCATCCTGACGCCACCCTAATGAACTAGTTATGTTCATCCCTTCTGTATTCTCACTCTTCACTCGATAACCCCAACTTGCACTCACGAGGGTTCACAAATACACTAGAATCGCGGACCGTGACAAAAGTATTTAAGCATTTTTAGCAAAGTTTAATTTTCTCTTGATCAATGCAATTAGGAGGAGCAAATCAAGCAAAATGGCCACATGATTTGTGTAAAGATGACATGTTACATACATGGACATCGTGAGCATGAGATATTCTAATGTTGTTCGACCTCAATCGACTAGAAGTTTTTCTCATAAGTAGCAATAATATGTATATTTTTTCAAAATCTAATATGAATGTCATGCATTTTCTCCTCCTTTAAAATTTCCCATGATTAAAATTTGAGCGAAAAATTCTAGTAAGCGGAGATATGGGTGCGTTTGGTTCAGCATTTGAAAAGCTCATTAAGAAAACCAAGTCTCTATGAAACATCTAGTAGCAACAGAGCTTTGTTTTCAACATAGCTTATTTTCAAGACCTTTTAACTGGATGGATTCAAGCCGCCCACTTCGACCTTCTAAGGACGAAACCAAGTCTCTATGAAACAAGCTTGCATAATCACAAATTCAAGTATTGGGACCTTATTTGTTCTTCTTATCCTTTCCACCTATGTGAGATCTTCTTCTTGCCTCATGATGGAAAATTGGGAGCCGACATTCTCAAAGAAAGCATGAATCGGCAAATTCTAGGAAAGAACGTCTTATGATCCATCTTGGAAATGGGCATTGACAAAGCAGATCGAGAGACTGGAGAGGCCATTGGAGACCAGAAAGAGCCAATTAAGACTTGCAATTTAACGGTGGAATTTTCTTAATAGTGAACGAATTGACACGGCTTGTTGACATAAATAAATAAATAAATAACATTTTGATAGATAGAAATTATAAGGTTTGGGTAAGTGAGCCCGTCGATCACGGTTTCTAGCGGATTAGCCCAGCATTCAATTATCCGTACCAAAGTGTGGCCTGACTTGTCTTTGGCTCATTTGATCGGATCAACGAATCCGGTTTGCGTTCACATCCAATTAATTATAGATGGAGATGGAATTTTGGATCACATTCATCTTGATTTTGTTCCCCTTTTGTTTCCCCATTTTGTTTTGGTCTTATGGGATGATTGACAGCATGATTTGACGGTCCACGATGCTGTCGAGGTCCTTGCAAGCTGCTAAATTACAATGTCCATTTTAGAGATTGTTTCGGAAGCAAGTCTGCGGAAAATGAGCATCAAGGTTTGATGACAGGCTCGAGCATCTCAGCTAAACTCAGAACTATAGAGCGATGAGCTCAGAAAGTGATGAGCTCAGAAAGTGTTGATTCTCGGGCCAATTGGAGGACAACACTACAAGATTCAACAATGGAAAAGGAAACTGACACGACTTAACATGTTTTAATTTATCTTAAATATTCTTACGATATCAAGGTATTTTTTGCCACAATATTGAAATTTCACGAATAGCCAATGCGACTATGATGTTACAACAAGAGTCGACAGCTATAAAGGGAAAATTACCCATCGGCGACAGTAAAATTATTCAAATGACGTGTGATGATAAAGAAGGATCGGTAGAATTATTCAGGCATCCTTAAAACATCAGGGGCTTGACAACTGACCCAATATGCTTTTATTCCCATAAAATTCATTTGTGGTCTTACTTTGGGCCAATTAATAGACCATAAGTCCTCACTTTCCTCACTTGATCTGTCTTGTTCATGTTTGCAAATCTAATTAACATGGAAGCCAATACATGGACTTGATTCCTAGATCATGACATGGACTTGATCAATGATTAAATTCAGACGAGTAGAGTGGGGTATTCGGGCCAAAATATCTTTTTTAGGCTTGTTCGTAATATCAAATTTCTAAATAAAATTGGCCAGACCAAGTTGGCCCTGATGGACCATCTGGAAAGGGATTTTCCTTGCCTGATGCTGCTCATTTTGTCTTTCAAAACCGATTTGGGGAGGGGGGATGCCTTCGCCTATCACCCAATTGTCACATATAATCACAAGATTATTCTGGCATTCCCCCTAATGCAAAAGCATCATTAATATGTTATGTCCCACCAAGTTTTGACATGAAATCCATCAAATTTAACAATTTATACTCCCATATGTTAAACGAGATGAATACATTCAAAAATTGAGTGCTTCATTAATTTCAAGAGTTTTTTTTTTTTCTTTTTTCCTTTTGACTAAGCGGTTAAGGTAGCTATTTTATCAATGTTTTGCTCATTGCTGAGTTATTTCGAGACACTCGCCATCTTTATAATCAATAGAAATCTTTATTGGGTTAGAACAATGTTTTAAGTTATTAGATACTATAAAACCAACTAATGGAGGGATCAATTTCACATGCTATAACATTCAACATTTCATAAATAATCTTATACATATTATGTCAATTGCTAACGGGACACACACGCAACCATTCAATAATTATTTGTCAAGCTTGGCGTAGTAAAAAAATTCTTCCCAACCAATAAAAAATTCACGGACTCCCACACATGTGCATGACTGCATGTTTTGCAATAAAGAATTGCGACTTTTTTGGACAAGAATTTTCCCAAATCAAGCGGTTGCAATCGAGCCCAAATTGGGGCTCGACTCCGCGGCTTTCATGGCTTGGAATCTTGGCTCTTTGGCTTGGAACTTCAGAGCAGCATACAGTTTCATGTAGTCCTCGAACACAAACTTCGGGTAAGCTGCTTTGCCGGCCTCTTCTGCCTCGCTCTCCACAAGCGTCGGTGCCGGATAGATCATGGAGTCGCTGCCCGGGTTGTAGAATGAAGCTATGGACATCCTGTTGCCATCCGTTTGGGCCACCACCCTGTGCAACACGCTCTTGTACTTCCCATTAGTTATCACCTGCATTTGATTTGAAACGTTGTTATAATTTCGAATACTCTTGTATTGTTAAAAAGCTTACTTTTTTTCTTTTGGGGAGGGGGTTGCAAGTGTGAGTATATATGTTACCTCGATTTGGTCGCCAAGGTTGACGACGATGGAGTGGCGCATTGGGGGGACGTCGACCCACTGGCCATCCTTAAGGAGCTGCAGGCCGCTGACCTTGTCATCCTGGAAGAGCAAGATGATGCCACCGGCGTCGGTGTGGGCCCGGAGCCCCTTGATGAGGTCGGGCTTCGGGCACGGTGGGTAGTTGCTGACCTTGGTACCGAAGTTTGGCCCGTTGGACCCGTAGAAGGCCTTCTTCAAGTAACCTTTCTCCAGGCCCAGGTTCTCACACAGCATGTCCATGAGCTCCTCCGCCAGCTTCTCCAATTTCACTGCAAACTCCTTCATGACTTTCCTGCACATCAAACGGCAGAAGGTCATCATCGATGGATGTGCAGTGGAACGTAGCTTTTCATCTAAGTTGACGATTCTCATCATAGTACCTATAATCATCATCGAGATCTGGGATTTGGGAGATGTTGGAGACGGGGAGGTGTTTCAAGTGGAACGTGCTTTCCCAGTCCAAGTCGTGGACCTCCGTCTGGACATACTCAAGCCCCTTGCTCGCCACCAGCTCTCTGAACCTTTGCTCCATGCACTTCCTGTAGTGTTCCTTTGTCATTCTCTCCACCGTGTCCATCAGCTCGGGTGGAATCCCATGATTCACCAGCTTCATTTGGTCATTATCCATGGCATCACAATCCAAAATGTTAGACCCACTTTTTGAAACATAAAATATAGATTAGAGAGAGAGAGAGAGAGAGAGAGAGAGAGGTACCTCAAAAAAGCCCCAGTTCTCACAGGCATCTTTGATCTTGTCCATGGTGATTGCTCTCTTCTCACCATTCAAGTTCTCCATGTTGATCACTGGGAAGTTCTCCATTTTCTCTCTCTTGAAATTGCAGTGAAACCTTGGTTCTCTTTGATTGCTCTCTCTCTCTCTCTCTCACCGAATGAAGATAATGCACTTGCTTGTTTGCCTTGGCTTGTCTTGTTCATTGGGTGCCTGGTGGGTTCGCTATTTATAGTAGTTTTTCCTACTGCACATGAGAGGATTTCCTTGATCACTTTCCGTGTTCGCATGCTAAAGTATCGCATGGGCCATGGAGTCGAGCGGCGATTGAAGAAGATGGAAAATCAGTAAAATTATGGCATCCAGTGGGTCCCAAAAATCCTCCACTGTGGCCCAACCCCAAGGCGGTGGCTGTGGTCAACCTGCCTTGTCCAACCATCTCTCTGGGGGGATCAAAAGAAGGAAAAAGAAAAATCAAATCTCTCTGGCTCTCTGGATTTTGGACCCCACTTACGGTGGCTAAGATCCCTCTTGCCTTTCCCCTTTATTTTTTTATTCACTCCCTCTTGACCGGAGTTTAAAGTCGGCAGTGACCTTCCATGAACATGCACTAACCGAGTCCCTTTATGCGTTCGTTTTGAGCATCGATGAAGTGTCGAAAGGATAGGTAAAACAAAATTTTTCACATTGTATTTGGCAATTAGAGCATGTAAGTTGTGGGTCTTGCGACAAAAAAACATGGTTGAAGAATGATCTTGTACACTATGGTGTAAGTTGTATCATTTCTTGGAAATGTGACTACTTCAAGTCATGAGGCTTAGGTAATATCAACTAAATACACAAACGAATTGCAGATATTACCACCATAGTCTACATTTGGGAAAATTACTCAATCAATCTTAAACATAATGCACGGATGCCAATTTAGTCTATACTTTTCAATTTCACAGTAGTCATTTTGAAAATTACTGACGCGACAATCCAGTCATTGCTGACTATCTTGCGTGGCATACTACATTGTCAACAATTTCCAATGAAGGCAAAAATGACTATATTAAAATTTCATGCAAAGATTTAAAACTAAATTAGCGAAATTGGAAAGTTTAAAGATTGAATTAATATATGTACATTGAATTTATAATTGATTAGACATTTTTCCCATTAACGTGTTGCATATCTTAGTCAGAGGTTATTAAGAACAATCCATGTGAATCCGAAAATAATTGACATGCTAAGCACCACGGCCCGTGTGCTCTAAGCAAAGCTTTTCATGACATTAGCTATATATATGGGATTCAATCCATATTTAGAAGCAAGTGACTCATGCACATTTTACTATTTGACGTCGCATACTGTATGATAAACATTCATTGCTGTTGATTCAATCCATGGCTAGATGATCCACATATGATTTTGTATGATAAACATTCATTGTTGTTGATTCGATCCATGGCTAGATGATCCACATATGATCTTGCTCATCGCATCGTCTTGCCAAAAAAAAAAATTAATTAAATCCGATCCTTATGGTATGAGATCATATTATATAAATTGGTCCAATTGAACCCAAGTTAAGCAGCCATGAAGAAGCGGAGATATTGTTGGACACTTTTGAGACATGATTTCATCCAATTTATTGTTAGGTGTCACCACATTGATTTTAAACGGAGAGCATGGAAAGAAATGGGATAAGCGTAATGAAAGATTTAAAATTAAGTATGAAAGTGCAATTGAGTCCTTTCAAAAATTGCGATCAAATTATAAAACTTATTAACATTTTTCATTTCTCAAGTTGGATAGAGTTAATGGAAGGGCTTAATTGCACTAACTTGACAAATTTTAAGACTTGATTACAATTTTTGAAAGTTTTAGTACTCGATTATACTTTCATAACAAGTTTTAGAACTTTTATTACACTTATCTCAAAAAATTTATAACATTTCAAAATACATTAATTTGATTGACTGTTGAGGGTGGTAATTCTCTAGATATTATCTATGAATTGCAAGAGTTCTTTTCTTGCCAAAGTTTATGAAAGGTTACAGCCGACCGTGAATACTTTCGCATCGATAGATCTATAGTTTTTATAATCAATCTAATGTGCATTCTACATTGTATATCTCTAGCTACTTGAGGTCAAAAACTAGAAGTTGAAGTCAAGGAGTTGATGTGTTTGATCTTGTCTAGTAATCTCTTAGATGCACCTTCCCTATCTTTAAAAGTGTAAACTTGTTGGAAATGTTGATAACAACTACCACAAGACATAGAAATTGTCTGAGGGTTGTGGACACTATCCTCAATGATCCGTTCCGTTCTTCACAAAGAGCAAAAGGCGCGATGCGCCTGTCCTTCAACATTCAATAGACATTCTAGATAGCATGCAAGCGGGATTTGCTTCTAAGCACGGCATTGCACATCCTCCAAACATAGCGGAGCATACGTCATAAGAAAACAACACCGGTGCAAAATTATCATAAGTTATTTATGATATAATAGGGGTATCCCAATTACGAAGAGGGCAAATGGCAAATGATATGGGTTTGTTTGAAAGTCAAGCTTCTTTAGGTAAAACCCTAGGGAAAAAAAAAATTTAATCCCGTTGGCCTATGTAGTGGGACTCCAAAGAACTCATGGTGGGAAAATTATTTTTGCTAAATTTACGGCGCACGAGTAGAAAAGCAGTGGAAAAGATGGACCGCAAATGGCAGTTTTAAGTCATCTTCCAACTTCTTTGGTCATTTTCCATAAGCCTCACCAAGCACTACCGACATCCTCTCCTCTATTTTTGGAGAGTTTGGTCGTCAGGGATTTGATCCGAACCCACTTATTTGGCAAAAAGCTAGAATCGAAGTGGAACGTTACGTGCTAACCTCGAAGCAATCGTGCTTCACGCGTGGGAGGATGCCTCTTTATGTACGTCAAGGCAAGCAAATTTGGGTTGTGTAAGAACTCCTCCATTTGGCAATGGTGCTCGGCAGAGTCCGATTAGCCTCTCTTACAGATTTTAGCAATATGAATCACATGCATAATGACGGACACGTTTCATCTTTCTATATTCAATTAAAGTCGGCAATCCCCAAGCTGAATTTTTTGGACATTCGAACCACATCGGGTCTTGTCATTATTCCGACATATCTCGAGATGTATAAAGCAAGAATATTTCGGAATTGACATAACTAAGTTTCACGTAATTCTACATGAGTAACGAATAGCGAAATTAAAAAATTCCGAAATATTCAATGATTATTACTAGGGGAAAATATTGAAAAGAACTAGAGAGAGAATGTCGGCAATGGAACGGTGAGAGAGGGAGGGAGGTGGCGTTGCGTTGGAAAGGACTGGATAATGATGAAACGCGCTTTCTTTTCCTTTCTTATCTTCTTTTCATAAAGGTGCTTTGTTGTTTTCGCACACTTAAAATAAGGATTTTGATGTCGGTCATGTCTCTATACCATGATTTTGCTTAAATTGAAATATTTATTGATTTAGAGTCTAAATAAGGGTGTGTTATTTGAGTGAAAAAAATTTCTACGAATTAGGCTTTTTTTTATTTTCACGCATTTGATTTATTGAAAACATCAGTGAACGGAAAACCATCTACGTTAAAAGAAAATATGCATGTTTAAAGTTGAAAAAAGAATTTCCTAACCTGAAAAGGAGAAAATATGATTTCTTGATGGAAGGACAAGTACAATAAGTGCCATAACTTTTGTACGATGGTCAATTAAGTCCTAACTTTTTTTTGCACTTACTTTAGCGTCACAAATTTAAAAAATCGATCACTTAAGTACCATTGGCAATTTATTTGTAGACACCAATCGTCCTACGCGGCATTACCGATGTCAACGTAAATAGATTTTTGTAATTTTTTCACTCACTTGAGTAACACAAATTTTAAAAATTAATCACTTAAATGTCATTAGTAATTTACCTCGTTGGAAAATCTATCCCTGGGCCATCACGGCCTTGCAAGCTGCAAGCGGAGGCACGAAGGCCCTCACAATTTGCCTCACCTACAACTAGCAAGGTTGCCTTAGGCGAGGCTGCCATGGCCTTAGGCGATGCCATCACAGCCTCACCCGCAGCCGGCAATGGCCTCACCCAAGGCCTTCATAGCCCCACCAGTCAAGGGCGAGGCCTTTATGACCAACGCCACAAAAAAATAAAAATAAAATAAAAACTAAAAAAATCAATGCAAAACATTGTTGGACAATTTGCGGGAAATGGCACTCAAATAATTGATTTTACTATGATGTTGAAGATAGTGTTGCCTATGATTGATCATAATTGATCCTTATTGATTTTCCTTGTATATTTATGGAAAATTAGAATTTTGTATATTTGGGAAATTATTCTTGTATATTTATTTTCTCTAATTAGATCAAGCTTGTACATTATTAATAGGGCTGTAAACTGTACAATTGAATTGCAGAGAAAGAAAAACACTTTTCCCAACTTTCGATTCCCGGTTTGTTTCCATCTAATATTCTGACATGGTATCAGAGCCTGTCTTCTAGCTTCCGCTCCTTCTTTACATCTTTCTCTACCACTTTTTGCTCATTCTCTTTTCTGCAATTTCCGCTCCTTCTCTACATCTTCTCTGCTTCTTCCAGCCCTCGAAGCTTTCTCTGTTCCCCTGTTTCCTTTTCTTTCCACATTAAGCCTACAAATTTTCTTTCGTACTAAAACAGCAAGGAAACAAAAATGCCGAGAAACCAAACATCGAAATCAGGGAATTCTCAAGATCCAGAAATTTCTTCTAACATCCAAGGTTTAGGCGACTCACCTTTGGATGAACAGACAGATCAGGTGACAGAAAATCAAACACAACAACAGAATCAAGTGCCGACTCTTGAGGCGCGACAGGGTTCTGTTCATCCCAACACAGGGCAATTTCTTCCGGGCCCATATGTTCAATGGGTTCCCATCCAGGTTCAACCCCTTCCAGGCCAGACGAGTCAGTTGAATCCTGCCCAAAGTTCCACCGGCTTTCCCAAGAGAACCAATGACGGAACAAGGGGAGAAGATCCGCAACTTAATAATCAGTCCAACTCTGGTGGGACGGGATGGCCATTCTTGAATCAAACCGGTTCGGGTTCATCAGGATTTGGGGCAAGTCCGTACCCGACCTATGGACCGGGTTTTCTTCCTTTCGCAGGCTTCACCAGAGCTCGACCCGAACCAGGAGACCCTCTTTACACCTCCAACGCGGACGGACCGGAGCTCCGCCTCATCACACAGCAGTTGTCGGGGCACGAAAATTACTCCATCTGGTCCCGCGAGTTTCGTCGGGCCCTAATCACAAAAGATAAAGAGGGGTTTATAGACGGCACAGTTCCGGTTCCGAGCGACGAACGACTTGCGCGCCACTGGAGAAAATGTAATTAGCTTGTCCGGACATGGATCGGCAACTGCCTCACCCCGGAGGTTGCCGCCGGACTACCCCCGACTGAAGATGCTAAAGGAATATGGGAAAATATACGGGAAATGTATGGCAAACTTGATCGAGCCAAAATTTTCAGCATAACTCAGGCGCTATCCGAGCTAAGACAAGGAAATCTCTCAATCTCTACCGTTTTTAACAAATTATCAGCATTGTGGAACGAATTGGAGATGGCCGAAGAAAAATTGGAGGGACCCGACGCAACCCTAGCGCAATACCGAGCGATAAGGGAAAGGGAGAAGGTAACTTGGTTCTTACTCATCCTAAATGAAAGTTACTTACCGTTTCGCAGCCAAATCCTTGCCATGGAACCCGTACCCTCGCTCGGCCGGATTTACCAGCTCGCGGTCCAGGAAGAGTCGCAACGCCTGGCTTCCTCAGAGTACCTAAAAGTCGGAGATCGCGTTATTCTTGCGACCAAGGCAACGCCGGAGCAGAAGCTGGCCGGACCGAAGTTCGGCCATGGGAGCCATGGCGGATCGGGAGCTGCAATCGCAGCTCTAGGGTTAGCGAATGGAGAAGACAACGCCTTTTATCCATCTGGAATGAGCGGCCACGATCTAATTGGCCGATCAGACGGTCCAGGGCTCTTGCGGGCTCCTTTTCCAGCGAACGGCAGAGATCTCATCTCTGGATCCGACGGCTACAGCTGGCCCGAACAATCTGACGGTCCAGGATACATCTTGGCGGCGCCCAGATCTAATGGCCCACAACAGGCCATGTTTGCACCGGCGTGGAGAGGATCTAACAGCCGGCAAATTTCTCAAATAAATACCATGGCGGAAATTCCAACAAAGGGAAAGGCAGATTCTGTGATTATTGTAAGCGTCCCAATCATACACGGGATAATTGTTGGAAATTGCATGGGAAGCCGGCAAATAAGGAAAGGAAGGAAAAAGAAATTTCTATCGCAGCAAATGCTAAAGCTCACCAGCCCGTTAGTAATAATCAATTCCAGCAAATCATGAGAGCTTTAGGCCAATTGGGATCACAGGATAAAGCAGCGAGTTATACAGGTACTTCTGATTGCTTAAGCTCTATTTCAACTGAAGCATGGATTATTGGCTCAGGTGCTAGTGATCACATAGTTTGTGATAAACGTTTCCTTTCTGATGTTAAAGAATCCTCTCATGTTACTTCCGTCCGTCTTCCAAATGGGAATGATACGTCGGTCACCAAAATTGGAACAGTTAATCTCAGTCCATCCATTACCCTGAAAAATGTCCAGTTCATTCCTGAATTTCAATTCAACCTAATCTCTGTCTCAAAACTTTGTGAGGACAATTTCTGTAGAGTCATCTTTGATTCTAATATATGCTTATTTCAGGCCCTTTCGACTGGGAAACTGATGAGCTAGGGTAAAATTCAAGAGGGACTCTATTTTTGGGCCACACTTCCCAAAAATCTCAATGTTTCGTTTCTTTTAAATAAGGGCATCTTATGTAATGCCAATTCCAATAAAAATATTTTGTTCCATCAACGTATAGGCCATAGTGCCTCATTTCCTCATTCCAAATGTCATATTTGTCCAATAGCTAAACAATCTCGATTGCCTTTTTCACAAAGTACCTCACGAAGCAAAACAGCTTTCTCTCTTCTACATATGGACATTTGGGGACCATATCATACACCACATCGGGATGGATCTCGTTTTTTCCTTACAATTGTGGATGATTATACACGAGCTACCTGGCTTTTCTTGATGCAATCTAAGGCACAAGTATTTTCTCATGTTAGAAATTTCCTTGCATTAATTAAAAATCAGTTTCATAAATCCGTACAACGGATTCGTACTGATAATGCTCGTGAATTTTTTAATCATGAGTGTTCTTCTCTATTTACATCAAATGGCATCATTCATGAGAGTTCATGTATCTATACACCTCAACAAAATGGGGTGGTTGAACGAAAACATCGTCATCTCTTAGAAGTTACTCGTGCTCTTAAGTATCAAGCCTCGATTCCGGAAACTTTTTGGGGTGACTGTGTGATCACAGCAGCTTATTTGATCAATCAGATGCCATCCCGAATCCTAAATGGGAAGACTCCATTTGAATTACTTTTTGAGAAACAGCCGGATATTAGTCATCTTCGTGTCTTTGGATGCTTGTGTTATGTCTCAACAGTGGGCCATCGGGACAAATTAGGTCCCCGCGCTATTAAAGGTGTGTTTATGGGATATCCTGTTTCTCAAAAGGGATACTCGATCTATGATCTATCTACTGGTCGCCTCATCGTTAGCAGAGATGTTATCTTCCATGAGGACATTTTTCCCTTCCAAGAAGAACTTCTTTTAGATCAAGATTCGGGATCAGTGGCACATCATCGTCCATTCCTCCATGAAGAAGATTTGTCGCCTTCACAGCAAGTCCTGTTTCTTCATGCATCATATTCTACACCTGGAAGTAATCCGCAATCCTATGCGGAGAATGTCGCACCTGAGGAACCACAAACAGTGGTATTGGAGGGTTCCGCTTCACCAACAAATCCAAATGAGAACTCTGCTTTGCCACTTATAAATGCACTGGATCAACCTCGACGATCAAGGCGTAGTACACGCCCGCCCACATGGACAGCAGATTATCTTTGTCCCACTTTAGGATTATCTGGTACACATCATCCTATCTCATCTTATGTTAGTTTTGCTCGTCTTTCCCCAGAACATATGTGTTGTATTAGTAGAATCTCTGAGGGACAGGAACCATCTACATATGAGGAAGCTGTCCAAGATCCTCATTGGCAACAAGCAATGAAGGACGAATTACAAGCCTTGGTAGAAAATGAGACTTGGGATGTTGTTACCTCGCCTCCTCACAGACGACCTATCGGCTGCAAGTGGGTATATAAGATCAAGTACAAGGCAGATGGATCCATCGAACGATACAAAGCAAGACTAGTGGCCAAAGGGTTTACACAGCGGGAAGGATTCGATTATACAGAAACATTCTCTCCAGTAGCCAAGGAAGTCACTGTTCGTTCCTTTCTCTCTATTGCCGCTTTGCGTGATTGGCCTCTTCACCAGATGGATGTTCATAATGCTTTCCTTCATGGAAATCTCGAAGAAGAAATTTACATGGATCTTCCACCAGGTTTACGCAGACAGGGGGAAAATCGAATATGTCGTCTTCGTAAATCCTTGTATGGACTCAAGCAGGCTTCTCGCCAGTGGTATGCTAAGTTCACTGCTGCACTTACAGCTGCAAGATTCCAACAATCCAAACATGATTATGCCCTCTTCACATGGAATCAAGGTACATCATCAATTTACTTACTTATATATGTTGATGATATCCTCATTATGGGAAACAATGAATTTGCATTCAACGTTTCAAGAAGTACCTACACTCCACATTTCGGATTAAGGATTTGGGACCTCCCAAATATTTTCTCGGAATAGAGATTGCATGATCGGATAAAGGGATTTGCCTCAGTCAACGCAAATTTATCCTAGAAATCATATCAGAAGCAGGATTATCAGGATCCAAGCCAGCTGTCATCCCAATTGAACAAAACGTCAAGTTAACTACGGCTGAGTACGATAAGGGACTTTCACCCCTAAATGAAGATCCTCTATTGAAAGATCCTTCCGTTTATCAGAGACTTGTAGGGAAGCTCATTTATCTCACAATGACTAGACCTGACATATGTTATGCAGTGCAAATTCTCAGTCAGTTTATGCACAATCCAAAACAGTCTCACATGAATGCCGCTTTAAAGGTCGTGAAGTACTTGAAAGGATGTCCAGGTTTGGGAATACTGTTGTCTCGAGATAATAACATGGAAATGACAGCATTTTGTGACACAAATTATGCTACTTGCCCCATGAGTAGAAAATCTGTTACGGGATTCTGTATAAAACTGGGGGATTCGTTGCTCTCATGGAAAACTAAAAAGCAATCGACTGTGTCATTATCATCTGCTGAAGCGGAATATCGGGCAATGGCAAAGACTAGCTGCGAAATAGTCTGGATGAGAGGCATGCTTCAAGATCTTGGTGTTTGGGTAAAAGAACCAACTGTCTTGTTTTGTGACAATGAAGCTGCACTTAAACTAGCAATGAATCCGGTTTTTCATGAAAGGACGAAACATATAGAAGTTGATTGTCATTTTGTCAGAGACAAGATCCAAGCTGGAGTGATCAAGACAAGAGGAATAAGTACAACAGAACAGCCTGCAGACATATTTACCAAGCCCTTATGTCAAAGGCAACACACGCATCTACTAAGCAAGCTTGGTGTTTTTGATGTGTACAGACCACAAGCTTGAGGGGGAGTGTTGAAGATAGTGTTGCCTATGATTGATCATAATTGATCCTTATTGATTTTCCTTGTATATTTAGGGAAAATTAGAATTTTGTATATTTGGGAAATTATTCTTGTATATTTATTTTCTCTAATTAGATCAAGCTTGTACATTATTAATAGGGCTGTAAACTGTACAATTGAATTGCAGAGAAAGAAAAACACTTTTCCCAACTTTCGATTCTCGGTTTGTTTCCATCTAATATTCTGACATATGATGTGATACTTAAGTGAGCAAAAGAAAAAGAAGTAATGACCCTCAAATGAGCATCATACGAAATTTATGGCCTCCTATTGTATTTGTCCTCTTTTTCCATTATCACGAAATTTTCTTCAAAACAAAAACACTCTAAGCATCTTTTTTCCCTAAATGGCATTTCCTGGTATTTAAGAAATCACATGAGTGTCTATCCTTAAAGAGTTGCTATGGCAAACTAGCATGACATTATTCCCACCCCCTAAATAACCATGTCCACCCCCATTTACACTAAAAAGATAACACTCTCTTTAATCTTTCAATTGTAGTTTAAAATGATGGCCCACTCCTTTCTTTATGTTTTTTTTTTTTCAATTTTTCCTTTTTTTAGGATAGTTACCATAATTACGCATTTCAAATATTTTGTTTTAGTATATTAAAGAAAAATGCATTCTCAGATATTCTTGTAACGTTTTACATGCTTGATATAAATTATCTCACTAATAGTAAGGTTAAAAAGACAATTTTTGATAAAGCATAAAACTAGACAGTCTCTTCTTCATCATCGATCTTATAATAACTTATCTATTTTTCCATTTCTCCTATATCAAAAGTTCATCTTCTCGGTGAACTTTTTATTAATTTCATTAGTCTAAAAATATTGTTCACGATGAGATATATTCATATTTTTTTCATGAACAGTTCATAAATGATATCAAGTTTTGTCAATCCAACATAATGATACTTCATTGGCTGTTTAAAAAAGAAGTCATTACTTTATGCAATGTCTTACTTTTATTAAATTTCATATATTTAACAATTTATTCAAAAATTTGATCGACAACGTAGAAAAGAACTAGATTTTTTGGAAATCTCTCTTTTCAACAAAACAAATTTATATGGAGGTAATTTCTAACAATTAAAAAAAACATAGTTTTATTAATATACATGGGAAGTCTATAATAAACATAAACTAAATATAAGAAATTGTTAATTATGGTCACTAGATCATACATAAATATAGAAATACTAAAAGAAAAGTAAGTAAATAAATTTGGGACCACCATTTTAAATTGCAGTTAAATGATAGAGGGCAATTTTGTCTTTTTGATGAAAATTGGTGAATTTAGTCATTTAAAAGGTGAAAATATCGCCGCCCAAAAAGAATAGCAAGATCAATTTGCTAATAGCTAGGTGATAATTAATCCAACATTGGAACGAAGCACCGCGATCCTATAACAAAAAGAGAGCAACTTGTGGATGTCATACACTGTTCAACACAACATATCCTACACCTAGCAAATGATATATTATGTAGCAACTAAGGCTTCGTTCACTTTACATAAAATATAACATTTCTGGAAGATGTTTTCTAGGAAGACATTTTAACAAATCAAAAAAAAAAATGACAATATTTTTCAGTATTCAGCTAGAACTTGAAAATGAACTTTTTCCTACCGTTCAATATAGAAAATTCAATTTGATTTTCCTCTATGCACTCCTTTTAATAATTTTTATTTTATTTAAAATTTGAATTTTTAATTATTTTTTATTTTTCTTTCTACTTTATTCTTTTACCCTTTTTTTTAATTTTTTCCTTTCACTTTTTCTTTTCCTCATCCTTTTTCTTTGATTGGTTGCCAACCACAGTGATGGCTGGCCACCAACCAAAGGCGAGCTCAAGCTCGCTCGAGGTCAACAAGCCCGAGGCATGCTTGATTCCAACAAGCCTCAAGCTCGGTCGCCTCAATAAGGCTCGCCGATTTGGTGAGGCCCAAGGCCAGTGAGTCTCGAGCTCACCTGTGGCCAATTGCCATGGCCAGTGACCAGCCGAGTAAGAAGGAAAAAAATTTGAAAAATTAAAAAATAAAGAAGTGGGAGCTAATGCCTAATGGGGATATGAGATAAGAAAGTGAGTGAGGAAGAGGAAAGACATTTTCCTTTTCATTAGAAGACTTTTTTCTGTTAATGGAAAATGTTTTCCTCAACTAGTTCATTTTTCGTGAAACGAACATCGGAAAATTCAAAAATCATTTTCTTGAAAGTTGTTTTCCACAAAACAAATAGAGCTTAAGTGTATTAATTGAAAACATGTGTATCGAGAAAGAGCTAAACTAGTGATATATTAAACTACTACTAGTTTTTAATATGGTCCGCGCAATATAAACCTACTCAAACACATTGCTTAGCAAACCAACTTTCTAAGCCGGTCCTTGTAAGCATAGAGCACACACAACGTTTGTAGTCAACATGCTAAATATAGCTTAGGTTATACGCAGTGTTGATTGACTTCAACCCCTAAATTTAGACTAACCTGTTAAGTCTATTTAAGTTATGAGGTATCCATAAACTCTATGCATGTATGTCAAACTTTTCTACAACCCAAAAAAGAGAAATTTGACATTATGGCATCTATGACTAAATTTCCAGGATTTCCCTTATCAAATCAAATAGGTCTATTCTATATCTAACTTTTGCATCACATGCATGTTATTGGGATTTGGGATGAGGGCAAATTTTCACACTGTAAGCTCCTAGGTAACTAGACAATCTATGACGTAAGCAACCTTGTTTCTGTAGCATCAGCTGCTCTTAATTTTTTTTCCAAGATTTCCATTTGTAACATCTGAATATTTTTTTAAGGCGGTTTGCAATTCTATCGTCTTGAGTCATGTCTCCATTCAAAGGGATTTCGTCAGCGAATGGGGAGGATGCCAATTCTGATTTTTCGAATTAATCAAAGTGGATTTCAAAACTTGCTTAGCTGTTCACCACAAGCTCGTCTCATGTATTCAAGGCTCAACTTCATTAATCACGCCTCTAATTAGGACCATTCCTGTTCATGGTGATGAGCTGACGATGCAAACATGCGTAGAGACAAAATTCAAGGAGGCTCTACATTAAATTGCTAGGAAATTTCTCTTGGCAACAAGCGGTCAAATCATTTGCGGGCGTAAAGTAGACATTTCCTTGACATTGACCTCAATTTGCTAAGAGTGACATGCTCCTGATTTTTTTTTTTTCTAAATCGAAAGAAAATTATATACTTTGCTCGAAAGAATACATAAAAAGTATGTAATTTTCATGAAAAAACAAATCAAAACAAAGCAAAAATAGTAAAGAGCTATATATATATAGAAGAACAAGAAGAAGAATCAATGGAGCATTAATAAAGTTATGCACACACTCGTTCCACAAGAATAGATCTGTCAAGCAAAGTAATCGACAATCGATCACTGGACCTCATGTCTTTGTCAATGATGGGCATACGCTGATAATTCCTTCTCCAATAACTATGATGTGTGATGCGTACTTAGATTCGGCTTTCTTTACATCATCACCATATGGAGACAACTAAAACAAGTTGAACAAACACAAATTTAACATGTGGAGGAGCAAATCTTCGTGATTCAAAGATACGAAGCTGAAGGCAGAAAACCTGTACATGAGTAGAGCAAGTGGGTATCGAACCCTTAAAAGTATATTTATTAAACTTCCAAATTTAGTTTGGGAAAGGATAACACCCAGATCTAGAATTAGAGATTAGGAGAATTCAAACTCTCAAATGGATAATTAGACCCAGAGAAGGGAGCTCCCAAATCTAAATCGAAAGAGAAGAAAAAGCAAGAAAAGAACAAACGCAAACAGAATCAACAAAAGAGGGATGTGAGGGTGAGACTAGCTCAAATCTTCTCCCATGGCTGAAGGTTGAAGAAGAGGATAGAGAGAAAAGACTTTTTGGCTTCCACTAACTCTTGATAACTCCCAAAGAATACAAGTACTAAAAGAATAATTGTAAATACTTCATAATGTGTAGATTGACGAAAGACAATAAAATTACAAAAAGTCAATCGATTGCTAAATCGATTGGTGTAAATACTGCGTAAAAGATCGCTACGACTCATGTTGGCTGCATCCACGTGGAAACTATTTCTTTTGGGACGCCAGTTGATGATTTAATAGTACCGTAGACGAAGTTTGACTGTGAGGGAGAGGTCTTGGTCTTGCAATTTGACGAGTAATATATCTATGGAGGGTCGTTTACGGTTCACGGGGCCGGTCTTATCCCTTGTGGTTTCCTACCAGAAATTATTGAAAAGATTCCAGTCAAACCCCGAGCTTGCGAGTCTTCTTCTACAAAGAACGGAACAGCGAAGGTGGGGGGCCCTATCGAAGTCTAGTCAGCATGGGATTTGACAGGTTTCTCCAGACAATTTAGAGTTCAACAGTGGGGCCCGTGATGCGATGAGCAAGCACCGCAAAGTTTGATCTTTCTCTTGATCTATGCAATTAGGATTGGCAAATCAAGAAAGACGACACATTACGGAAGTGAACATCATGAGCATGAGATATCCTCATGTGTTCCGACCTAAGTTCTTCTCATATATAGTAACAATATGTGTATTTCTCAAAATCTTTCTCCTTCTTAAAATCTCTCGAGATTTAAATTCGAGTGAAATTCTAAATAAAGATATACCTTACTTGACATAACCAATTGTAACATGATTTTTCTTTACATAACTTATTTTTAAGGCCTTTATAAATAAATTTACGTCTCCCAATTTGACCGTCTAAAGACGAAACCCAAGTCCCCATCGAACAAGCTTGCTTAATCACATATTCGAGCATTAGGACCTTTGATTGTTCTTCTCATCCTTTCTACCCGTGTGAGATCTTTCTTCTTGCCTCTTGATGAAAAATTGGAAGCCAACATTTTTTAGGAAAACACGTACCGGCAAATTCTAGGAAAGAACATATTTATGGGCCATCTTGGAAATGAGTATTACCAAAGCAAGATGGGGAGACTTGAGAGGCCAGTGGAGATCAGGAAAAGCCAATCAAGACTTACAATTCAACGGTGGAATTTTCTGAAGAGTGAGAGCAAATTGACATGACTAATTGATTTATACCAACCAAAAAAAAAGACTTTTGATAGATAGCGATTATAAGTTTTAAGTCAATGAGCCCATCGATCACATTTGATTCAATTGTCCGTACCAATGTGGCCAATTTGTCTTTGAATTTACCCATTGGCCAATTTGTCTTTGAGTTTACCCGTTTGATCAAATCCGAGAATTCAATTTGCGTTCACATTCTAGTTAATCCGAGATGGAGACGGAATTTTGGAGCACGTTCATTTTGATTTTGTCCCCGTTTTTCACCAGTTTGTTTTGGTCTTATGAGGAATTGACAGAATGATTTTGACGGTCCATGATGCTGTTGAGGTCCCTTCCATGCAGCTAAATTACCAACACGTTTTAGAGATTGTGTGAGGAAGCAAGTCGGCGGAAAATGAGCACCGACGTTTGGTGATGGGCTTGGGCATCTTGGCTTAACTCAGAACTGGAAAGCGATATGCTTAGGAAGCATCGATTATCAGGCCAGCTAAAGGACAATGCTACAAGATTCAACGAGAATGAAAAAAAAAAGTGACACAACAGGACACGTTTCAACTTATCTTGAATAAATTTTTTATTCTCATGAAATCAATATTTTTTGTCATGATATGGAAATTTTTACAAATAACCAATGCGATCGTGGTGATACCACACAAGTTGACAACTCTAAGGGGAAAATTATCATCCATTTTAATAGTAAAACTGCTCGAATGACATGATGATAAAGAGAGATAGGTGGTGGAATTATTGAAACATCCTTAGAACATCATGGGCTTGGCAATTGACCCAATATACTCCCAAGCCCATAAAACTCCTATTTGCTCTCGCTTTGGGCCAATCAAGGATCCATGAGTCATCACTTGATCTATGTCATTCTTGTCTGATCTAATTAATATGGAAGTCAATACCAAAGAATTGATCGGTTTCTAGAACTATGGCATAAGCGGTATCGTTCATGACATCAAACTTCTAGGTAAAATTGGCCAAAATCAGACAGAAAGGGATTTTCCTTGTTTGATATTGCACATATCGTCTTTCAAGTTGATTTTCTTTTCTTTCTTTTTTTTTTTATTGGGGGGCCTACCCAATTATTACCTCACAAGATTATTCTGATAATCACCCTAATGCAAATGCATCACTAATATGTCATGTCCTGTCGAGTTTTAACATGAAATTCACCAAATTTGAGGACTTTATACTCCGATTTGTTAAACGAGATGCATACATTAAAAAATTGGGTGTTTCATTAATTTCATGAAGCTTTTTTTTTTTTTCTGATTAAGAGATTGTAGTGGCCCTTTTATTAATGTTTTGCTCAAACCCATTGTTGATTTTTCGTGGTGCTCCCCCATCTTTATAATCAACAGAATCCTTTATTGCATTAGGACAACGTTTTGTGTTATCACATACTACAAAACCAACCAATAGATGGATCAAATTCCACCTACTATAACATGCAACATTTCACAAATAATCTAACACATATCATGTCAATTGCTAACGCGACACACATAACGATCATTCGACAATTTTTCCCTGAAGTTTGGGTTAGGAAAGAAATTTCGTCCACCCACCAAAAAATTCGGTCCTTTCTTACCCACGAGGACTTCCATATATGTGCAATGTGCATGACTGCATGTTTTCCTTGAAGATGATTGTGTTGGAAGCAAGTCCACGGAAAATGAGCGCCAAAGTTTGATGACAGGCTCAGGCATCTTGACTTAACTCAGAAATGGAGAGCGACAACCTTAGGAAGCGTCGATTCTCGGACCAATTGGAGGACAACACTGCAAGATTCAACAAGGGGAAAATGAAACTGACACGACTTAACATGTTTCAACTCAATTAAAATAAATTTTCTATTCTCACGACATCGATGTATAATTGGCCACAACATGGAAATTTCATGAACAGCCAATGCCAGTACATTGTTACAACACAAGTCAATAGCTTTGAGAGGAAAATTATCCATCAGTAACTGTAAAATTGCTCAGATGACATGTAATGATAAAGAGGGATTGATGAAATTATTCATGCATCCTTAGAACATCGTGGGCTTAGCAATTGACCAATACGCTTCCAGGCCCATACAACTCCTTCGTAATCTCACTTTGGGCTAGTCAACGGACCATGAGTCCTCACTTGATTTATGCTGTTCATGTCCGTAATCTAATTAACATGCAAGCCAGTTGGTCGGTTCCTGGATCAATGACATAAGTGAACCCGATCAATGATTGAGTTTGGACGGGTAGAGTGGGGTATCTAGGCGAAAATTCCTTTTGTGGGCTTATTCATAATATCAAACTTCTAGGTAAAATTCATTGGACTTCAAGTTGGCCCTGATCGATTATCCAGAAAGAGACTTTCTTGATGCCACTCACTTTGTCTTTCAAGCCAATTTGAAGGGGATGGCCTTCATTTACCACCCAATTATCACCTCTAATCACAAGATTATTCTGACAATCTCCCTAATGCCAACGCATCATTAATATGTTATGTCCCACTAGTTTTAACATGAAATTCATCAAATTTGGTGACCTATACTTCGATATGTTGAATGAGATGCATACATTCAAAAATTGATTGCTTCATTAATTTCATGAATTTTTTTTTTCTGACTAAGAGGTTGTAGTGGCTATTTTATCGATGTTTTGCTCAAACCCATTGCCTGAGTTATTTCAAGATGCTTCCCATCTCTAGAATCGACAAAAGCCTTCATTGGGTTAGAACAATGTTTTAAGTTATTAGAAACTATAAAATCAACTAATGGAGAGGTGAATTTCACATGGTATAACATGCAACATTTCATAAAATGACCTAACGCATATCATATCAATTGCTAACGCGACATACCCGGCAACCATTCAACAAAATTTTTCTCAGGTTTGGGGTATAGGAAAAAACTCCTTCCAACCACCAGAAAAATTCACAGTCCTTTCTTACCCAAGAGGACTCCCATCTATGTGCATGACTGCATGTTTTGCAAGCAAAAAAATTAGGAACCTTTCTGAAGTAAGAATTCCTCAAAATAGGTCAAGAATCTCAAGAATGGAACGGTTGCAAATGGGGCAGCACCCGCGATTGACCCACAGCTCCCGCGAGCACACCCTGCAGAACGTGTGGCCGCACGGGATGAAGGCCGCGCCCTTGCTCCTCTCCATGCACACGCAGCACACCCAATCGCACCCCGCGCCGCCGCCCACGCCGCCGCCGCCGCCGCCTCCGTTCCTCTTCCTCGCCGCCCCCTTGTCCCTCCTCCGCCCCTGCTTCAGGTCCACGCCGTCCGTCTCCTCGATCAGCCTCATCAGCGTCTTCACGGGCCCCGGCCCCCGCCCCCGCCCCAGGTTGCGCTCCGCCTCGAGCGCCGCCGCCAGGTTCATGCCCGAGAGCGCCGGGGCGTGCAGCAGCGCGCGCTCCTCGTCGTCGCGCGCCGCCGGGACGTCGCTCGGGTGCATGGCGGCGGCGTGACGATCGCGGCCGCGCCCTCCATCCGGGTCGTCCGTCATTTCGGGCGACGACGGCTCGGTGATGATGGTGAGGATGGTGCGGGGCGGTGGGGTCCACGTGGCGGCGCCGCAGCAGCCCATGCGCTTGATTCCCAGCCGTTGCTTCAGCGTCTTCCACATCCTGCTCCCATTCCCGCCGTCCATCTCTCTCTCTCTCTCTCTCTACAATTTCTTCCGAGAAAGCAAACGCTCTGGTTTTCCGACGCCAGGCCCTGCAAAGTTGGAGTGACAGCGTTAACGACATGTTTACGGGGCGAATGATATGGCGAAATCTCGAACGTAAACCCATGCTGCTACGTCGCATCAGTGCGGGTCTCTTACGTTGTTCGTCGGCTTGCGAACTCGAAGAGAGAGAGAGAGAGAGAGAGAGAAAGGACAAGCGAATGAAGGGTGTTTTCTTTTATTCAACGAAACGGACGTACGAATCAAAATGCGTGATCATGCTTTGCCGCCCGAGCACGAACGAGTTGGAACGTGGGATGAGAACGTTTAGAAGACGAAAACGAAAGGACCCAAAATGCAGGAAGCGTCTGTACTGAGCACGAGAAAGTCGATGCAAGAGGCAGGAGCTTACTTACTCGACTAGAGCCGGATCACGACCCCTTGTGCTTGCATGGGATCGAGCTCCTGGGGAGGCGAAACGGCGTAGCTTTCGGAGTGCGTCGCGGGAGGGCGAGCTTTCTGAAAGATTTGTGCGAAGCTATAAGTTGTCTAAGGCAGTGGAAACTGAGAAGAGATTGACCGATGCACCAGCCACGAGGAAAAGGTAACGACAGAGATCGAGAACGACGCGTGTTTAATCATGGCGATTCGGGGACCTATGCCCTTGAGCGAAGAGCCATTTGTAGTAAGCACAACGCCCCCTTTTTTTTTCCGACCCTCGACTCATCATCATCAGTGGAGCAGATGGAGGTTAAAACATCATTTCAACTTTTCTTCTTATTCCAAGAAGAGAAATTGCGGCATGCACGCTGATAGAATCTAGGCAGATCAAACGGCTCGGATAGACCCGAAACGTGCATGGCGACCAGTCGATGCAATCGATTTTCCTCTTAAACCCCCAAGCTACTGTCGGGCTAGGAACTATGGTTGTGGATCGAATGATGCGTCCTGCGTGGGTGGGCTCGCTTGGGATAAAAAAGTCAAGACGTGATTCGAGCAAAAAAGCCATGAAATCCGGCCCTCTAATTGCCCCGTAATTAGCTGCGACCCGGTGTTGAACTTCTTGACAAAATGAGGCGACGGTGACAAACGTACACGCGCATATATGTTGTATCCGGATTTTCGTTCAGGCCATTTTTGGACTCATCCGGGGGATGGAGGGATAGTCAATAAAGAGCTTAGCACGCTTTTCCCTCGTTTTTTTTTTTTTTTTTTTTTTTTAAGTGTTTCCTTTTTTTCAAGAAGGATTAAATGTCATAGAAAAATAGTTGTAGTTCAGAGCTTTATGTAGTTGTATAATTTAAACTGCGCCATGAAGAGGGGAACACATCAGCAGATGAGCACTTTTGGCCAAAAAGTAAAAAGCACATGAGTACTTCATCTTCTACAGACCGACTGATAAAAGAATCGTGATTGAGAGATGCCGAGACACCCGATCTGACAGCCCCTAAAGTGGAGAAAACAGGGAAATTAAGGAAGCCGAGATATGGATGGCCATGTAGCAAGGGTGAGCGGGCTCAATGGTATAGATCCATCTGGTGGAGATGCGCAGAAACACATTCTCTTTACCATCAAACTGTTAACTGGAATTGAAAAGAATAGTATAATGTACAAACATCAACTATATCAATTTGCAAAAAGCTGGATAGGTAGATTGGATACCTAACCATGATGGCAAAAGACACTGGCTCTCTGCAAATGAATACTTACTTTCCGATTCTCAAAAGACATGCTAATCATACTAATATCAATGCTGTATTGAAATACTTGTGCAGCTACAAGTTGTCTACTCGCTTATTCTTAGTCACCGTCAGTGGGCACAGTCTCCCAAGTTAATATGAGGGGATCCTTCGTCAGGCACAGATGGAGAGACCCATTTTCATTGCCAACTAGAAACACTCGATCTAAAAGGAATCATGTGTACACAGGTTAATGGAGGATCCTCTGTTTGCAGGCACCTCAAATCAAGGGCTCGCTTTGACACAATCTACATGAAGAGAGACAGACGTCACTGCTGTCTTCATACCCCATGAAGCTAATAACATAAATGGACTTAGAAATGGAGGAATCGGCTCCTGTCAGATGAACCTAGTTCTGCTTGGAAGTGCTGATATCTTTATTTACTGATGAAAAATAATACTTTGACTAAGCATGAGTACATTCACAACCGAAATTCTGACACGGTTATTCCGGATAAGAAGGAACTCTTACCAATGTGCCAGTAGCAAAAGAATCATTCTCAGCATGCTGTTCTGTTTCCCTGCATATAATGAAGCGGACAGATCAAATTTCAGCAACCAAACCAAAATTTTAGACCACAATCCAGCAACTCTTGTGAAAGTAGTTAAATTCAAAGTAGAGTTATCAACGTTATTATGTGTTGTATAATCGTAGATTAGTAGCAAGTACCTTATTTCTTGGCAACTGTCAAAGAGAATGCTGAGGCACAGAAGGATGAACCAGCAATATATTCCTGAGAAGTTTTACAAAGAAGTAAGCCAATGACTTCATGAGGCAAAATCAACCATCATATAAATTGCTTCTGCCCAAAAAGGGGTCGCCTCATTACTGGTTTAAACCACAATCTCACAAAAGCAAAGTAAAATATCAAGAATAAACTCTTATTTTAGCCCAGCTTCCACAGGTTCCCCCTAGACTTTATCTGGACAATTGTAAATTACCCAGGTTGACTTTGCAAGCATGAACAACAACTGTGAAAGCATCACTACAATATTATGCCGCACTGACTATATTTCACTAGTGCTCCCTCAGTTTGCATGACAGTCCAAGAGGAAAACAGCCCGCTAAATTTCAAGATATTGGGGTGCAAATTAACTTCATAAACATGACATGGAAAGGATGGACACTTGGACTTACATTGGAGTCACTTATAGCCTTCTTGTAACATCAAATGGCGATAACTACGACCACGGAAAACTCGCTGCCACAGGTACTTGAGTGAGCTATGGAAGCTCAACTGCATTCGCTCCTGCACAAGCCTGTGACTCAAAATGAGCATGCATAACTCACAACGGTTTCATCTTCTTTAGTAGTCTTATGTAAGAAAATACATCACATACCATCTCACAAGACACCTCTGAATACCTCGTGACACAGGGCGAATGAAAGAAGGATCCCTTTGTGTATAGAGCAAGCCAACCTACAAAAAGATCAAAAGAAGAGTGAAAAAGAAAAGGCCTTTTACCTTCCATACTTGACAGGAGATTAAAAGAAGATACAAAGCCAAAGAAAGTATTGGAGATATCTTTGATTCTAAAGCAAGTGTGCAGACAAGAAATATTCCAAAAGAAGCATCAATAACTTGCTATCCAGTGGTATGAAATTTGGGAAAGTCAAAAATCAAATGTTTTGTCAGTCATTTCAAGAAAATGGCTGTGCGCTTGAATACGGATATCTTTGCTAAAGTAAGCAGAATACAAGTACCTCAATTAATGCTACAGCAGATGGATCATCAAAGATCTCGAGGCTACAATCAGCAAAGTAATTGACCTGTACAGCCAATGCGAAGCAATTTTCATTTGCAAAAATGAAAAAATTGACAGGCAAACTAGAAAAGCTTGCAGTAGATGTGATTCAATTTGCTCATACATCAATGGCAGAACCTACATAGTAATGTCGCTATTCAAAAATAATTGAGAGAAGATGCATGAAAACAAGAAAAAAAGATACTGTTCCAAGTGCAGAACAAAAAAGTACCCCAAATTCCGCATTATCAAGGCATTGAACAAAGTCCAAAAGCTGAAGCTTTGCCCATTCCAAGCTCAGTGTAGGGTTGTCATCAGATGGAGGATGCCTCCAAGGAGCACCAAAACGGAGTCTGTCTTTTGGAATTTGTCCACATCGCACATCAGCAGCAAACTTCTGAAGTATCTTCAAAGCCTTATCCATTGCAGGATTCACCGTGGTAATCTAACAAGAAATATAGGATAAAGTGCTCAGTCATGCAGTATACCAGAAAATAGGCAGCTTGAACTGGTAGAGGCGTACCACTCATATACATAATGATACCTCTAGTTTACATAACTTTTCTAATACACTCAATTAAGTAAAGCCAACCCGGATAAACTACAAAGCAAAACTATTTGATACAATTTGCCATCATTGGTGGTAAAATGCATAGATCCTAGAATGCACATGATACCCTCACCAAATCACATAGATGAAGACGCTCAACAAGTTCTTTGATAGCACAGGAAGGTACTTGTGCTGAACAAAATTGAGAGACCATTTAATGCGGCACCACAGTCTGTTCAGAATGAGGAAGCTTGAGACATTTTGTGAATATTGACTACTGGATAGTCCCCAGTGAAGAACTAACATATATTGTAACAACAAAAACAAAAACTCACATCTATATCTTATTGCTGGCTGCAAACCTGAAATGTAACCATTTATCTCAAAAACCATAGCATGGATGATAGGCAACAAGTGGCCTCTCTAGAGGAATCAGTTGATCATTTTATCAATGACCAAAGCATACACCCCCTCCACAGAGCTGATTAATTCAGATTGATTAAGTTTGTATTTGCCAACAGTAAACCAATTAATTGGAGACTGATACTCAGGCAAGCAGAAGACAAATAATAGCGTTTGCACACACTAAATACTTAAGTACCCATGCAATGCACATACTTTCTCCTGTACAAACAATAAGGATGCAGCAACTTAACAGAAGCACTCAGCCTACGTAGTCAGCTGGCTAATTTTACCATCTTCACCATTTGCAATACAATTGCTTGTTGCGAGCATATACAAGTGTGTGAAAGGACAATGGAGGCCCCACTGGGACTGGAAAAATTTTGAAAAATCTGTAAGATGTCTGACATTCAACAAACAATTGACTAACAGCTACTATGTCTTCAGTAAGAATAATCAGAGAACTTCGATTTTCTACAATGATTCAATGGTGCTAAGTAGCTAACAAATTTCCACCCGGTGAAAATGCAAATATTCATTGAAAAGAGAAGCAAACACGCAGCTAATTTGGAAGTTACCTGCAAGTATGCTAAATATGCATCCACAATGTCTTCAAATGTGCTATTCTTGTCACTTATAACCCTGTGTTGTTGTAGAAGGTACAAACCATTATGCAATGGCAATATAGAAAGATACGGCACTGTTCAATTATCAAAAGCACAAGCATGAAACTACATTTCATGATATGCTTCCACAATATCTTTTCTATACGGAAACATGAGCTGCTGCTAGATAGCTTTATATGGTGTTGTAAATTTACAAATCATGCAAGAATTCTAATTTAAGTAGTTATAAAGCTCTTTTGCCAGATCATGATCGGTCGGCAAGGTAGCCACTTTAGAATAAGGTGACTGATGATTTCTGACCTCTGATCTATGCACGCTGACAGAGAAGTCATCTAATGGAAGGTACAAGAACTTGTTGAGCAGGATAACCAGCACATGCATTTAAAAGTATCTGGTAATTAATTCCAAGCTGACCACGTGATTATGAACAACTTAAGAGGCTGTACAGTCTAAAAACTCCTTTCTCAATATCATTTAACATGTTCCAGTTCTCCAAGTTTTTAACATCTCAGCTTATCGTAAGGAAAAAACCGATGCATTACCAGTTTCCACCAGTGCAATCTTTCATCAAAAGACAATCAAGGATTGCCTAATACAATTAGCCATGACCACTTATGGATATATATATTCAGCATGAAATAAAATTTCCACGTCATGGAACTGGAAGTGAATGAATAACTTGGACATCCCTCTTATAAATTGATAATCATACAATTCCTTGCACTTTTGATAGGTGAACTGATTGAAGATATTTTTGATTTAGCAAAGACAGAGAACCAGGAAGTAAAGGTTCATTGAAGAGAAATCAGGCAGGAGCAAACAGCTAGTACAAAAGCAAATATCAATGTTTCAGCCCATGGAAGAGTAGGATATGACAACCTTTGTAGAAGCAGGTAGATCTAACCCATAAAATTCACTGCTGGATGCAGCAAGGTTGATGGCTTCTAGAACCACTAGAAACAATTGCCCTAAATGAGAGGAGTTTCAAACATGTGCCTTCTTCACAAGAACCAAGAAAGTAGCACAAAGGGCACATTGCTTAAGTTTGAGGATGAGCAAAAAGAAAAATGATGCAGACATGTCAAAGAACAAATTCCAACAACTAAGAGATATTGCAAGGATTTTTGAACTAGATATGATTACAGCATAAAATAACATATACAGCTATTGGAAAGACCATCGCACATACTTTTCTAAAGTGAACAACAGCAGGAGCATCAAAGATTACACTTGTGCTCTTCTAGGAAAAAAACATACCTATTATAGAAATTGCTTTGTTTGAGTGTGTAGAGCTCGAAGAGGTGGCGAGGATTTGACCCGAGCACCTCAGAAATCACCAACCACTACATTTATCACAAAAAAAAGCTGTTACAATGGTAGACCATGTCATAAAAAATTATGACGATGCTACTGAATTATGCATGTTAGAACAAAACGTAGTGATGTGAATTAATTAGTGACCGACTACTGTCCAAAACTGCTATTTTCATTTTGATCTCTAGAGTCATTATCCATCACAGTAAAAGTTATCTATGAACTACGTTTACCCATATAGTCATCAGATCTTCTCACCTCTGAATTGCTGAAGAAATTTGCCACCATATGCATTTTAGCTTCTTGTGGAGTCCAGCCAAAGGTCTATAAATAGTAGAAACAAAACAAAGTTGAATCACTCATAGTTAAGAGATTATAATGTACCGACTGCCCTATATGGAAAAGTGTGAGCTCTTGAACCACTTTGTGCAGTATTTATCAACTAGTGGTAAGTCTAATTCTTAACAGCTGGAAAAAGGATTAATATGTAGAACACTTTCAGAGAAATTAGATTAAGTAAACTAAGCTCTAAGTCAGATATCTTCATTGCTAAAAAGATTTTACAAAAAATTTTCAATTTCTTTTAAGGACTCATGACAGGAAACTTTTGCCAACTGCGGGTTGTGTTAAGTGAACTTTCATAGAGCAATGCTACTATTTCATGCTTCAGCAAGCACATCTTTCATTTGAAGTCTACCAAGTCATTCACGTATAGTCACACGGTAATGTTTAACATCGAGTACCTCACGGGAGATGAATATGTCTGGAAACCCAAAATCCATGAAAGCTCTGTAGGAGTAGTAGCTGAGGCATCACATTCCAAGTCAGAATAAAGATATATAAACAAATTGAAAAGTAAATAAATCTTAAAATAGAGTCAAAAGGAATAGAATCAAAACGATCTTATGACAAGGATGATCAGCACCCGTCTTAATCAATGTAGAGTTCAATGAATTAACTGATCCACTGGCAGGTACAGGAATCTGAAGAATGTATACTCAAATTGCCAAAACTAATCTGTTCCTTTTTTATTAACTGTATTGCATATCAGGAATTACATTTAGAAAATCCTAAGCATTAGCAGGAAGGATTACACAAGGACAAATCTGCCATGTATCCATGTGTCCTATGCAATTCGTGACTTCTAGGGTTGCTTGTTGTGAAAAACTTCTAATTGTTTTACAAGCAATTACAGTACCGGTAGTCAACCATGTAAATGAGGATGCTCAACCAGGAGAAAATCAAATTGAAAATCTTAATATCAAGTGACAGGAAACTTATTACAAATATCATTTTGACTTGCATTGTACACACTCTATTCCAAACAAGTAAAATGAAAAATATGTAAGTTACATATCATTTCATTATCAACATAGGCAGACGAATTTGTGAACACCAGTCACAGAGGAACCAATTACCTATCAGAAGTGACAAGTATAACTGGTAGGCATCTCTCATTTGCACCTAAAGCAATTATTCTCCATATCAAACTGTCATGGTACATTGATGCACTAACTGATGAATCATCAGTCAAGATAGCATGTCTTAGCACATCTATGTTGTTGATCACCAACTTGGGCTGCCAAATTTAATGCAAGCAAATTGTTAGAGCACAGCGCCAATCAAAAGTTAAATTACATGCATAGTCAAACTAAGTAGACTTTGTTATTGTTTTATACCATGACACATAAACAACTGTCATAGAGGATGTGAAGGTAAGAAATAAATAAAGTCCGTATTCTCCACACATACCTGAAAATGATCTAGTTCAGCAGCTTGTGACAGCAGTTCCAACAGTAAACACGGCCAATCAGTACAGGAATTTGCTAGAGACCTTGAAAACGCACCAGTCTGATTCAGATGTGCAATTGCCTTACTCCTGCACCCATGCTGAAGCTTAATGACCTCCTTGGCTAGCTTCAATGCAACAATGGCCTCTCGCAAATAAGAAGCCTCCTCGACCGACAAACTCCTTCCCTTCTCCTTCAATCCCAAAATACCATCAATCTCTTTGGCATTGCATTGAGTAGACAGCGTGAAAACTGCTCGACTCCACAATGCAGAACCAGTAACCTTTTCCGAAACCACAGTCTTCGAGGCATGATTGCTCTCAAGAATCCGTCGAAGCGCTGTGTTCAGGCCGTGCCATTTTTTCATAGTCGTGAATATTTGCTGAGAAGTTATGGTACCGAGCTTAACACCCTTTTCCACCATGGATTCGAGGCATTGTTCGAGCTGATTCTGGAGAGTCGCTAGATTGGGCAGATCGCAATTCGACCAAGAATACCACGGGAACGAGCCATTGTGCTGCGGGTGGTGATCCTTGATCGATTGAGCCAAGTCCACGTATCCAGTGACGTGAACACCTTTATTCCACTCGCCGAGGAGTCCTGGCAAAAGAGAGAAAACCATGAAGCATTAACCAAACACAAATCAATCCCGGTTCTCGTCGTCATTTTCCGATCACAGCGTACGCTAAAGAAAGACCCAACAACCAATTTGCAAATATCGCACTGCCCATGTTGAAAAAAACCGACTTTTGCCCGCCCACTGTTCGACGAAAGTCCAGAGAGAGATAAGAGGATGAGGAGGATGACCAATTACTTTCGAGGATGAGGGTGGTCTTGCCGACGCCTCTAGGGCCGTGGAGGATGAGGGGCTGAGGGACGCGGTGGTGCTGAGCATGGTTGTTGAGGACCGTCTCCATCAAAGGCCTGGGAATTATCCTCCACGCTTTGTGCACCATTTCCCTTCTTCTTCTTCTTCTTCTTCTTCTTCTGCTGCTGCTTCTGCTTGATTCGGCGAGATCAAACGAGTGCCGCAGTGTCTTCTTCTCGGTTTCTTAAACCCTGACTGCTGTCTGGTTCAGGTGGCGTGAAGGGTTTTGGCGGCTGCACGGGTCGTTGAGCCCGTGCTCGTTGGAGTTAAAGCCTTAGCTGTTTTCCGCGCTCCTTCCCTCCAAATTGACGTGATGATTGAACATAATTAGGGTCTATTTTCATTTCATGGACATGCTTGGTATTGGTAAATTAGAAGTTAATTTCGACCCAAAAAAAATGGAAGTTAATTTTGGATAATCCCAAGAGGAAAATAGTGGAGAAGGCATCGTCATTAGATATCAAGACTATGCTTATTTCACGAAAAAATGAATGATTTAAAATATTTTCCTGAAAAATAAATATCGCATCAGTTGAAATAATTAATCAATACAAAATCTTGTCATTACCAATAACCATTGATGTCTTTAGTATGCTATGAAGATATTTTTTGTTCATTTATTTTCGTAAGTGATACAATCGATATTTTTTAAGAGAAGTGTTTTCCAACTTATTCATTCCTTATAAAACAAACGGAGCCCGTGAATTTGAAAACCCAATGCAAGTCAATATGGCGGATGCACAATGATGAGATTGCCACTATAACTGGTCCAAGACTTGATTTGCAAGTCCAATATCATAAGATTCGGTCTATCCTGAATCTCAAGAAGTCTTTATTAGTTTGCCAAAAATGAATTAGGGCTTGAATGTATCTCTAATTCTAAGTTATCGCACCTAATGAGGTTGTGATAACGGACTTGCCTATAAACTTATCCCTTAACTTATAAGGGCATAACACCCTTAAATTTAGCTTTGGTCTCTCAATTCTACCATAATTTATTTTGTCTCATAAAAAAACCTACCATTGCTTGAATATTATATTTGCTTTTTTAATATCCCACCCAAAATTGCCCTTAGTGATGAGGCATTTCCACGTCATTCTCTAATTTTTCTCCACATTTTAGATCTAAGAGAACGTGTTATGGAGATAAATTCCCATGTTAGTCCAATTTGGATATGTAATTTGGATAAAAATTAAAGCAATTTGGGTTAGCCTTCTTCCATCTCGCTCATTGTTCATGAATCTTCGATTTTGCGTTTAGCAAAATCTTTTTCACAATATCTACTTTGTGAAAAGATTTTTTTTTTTTTTTTTTTTTTTTTTTTGGGGCGGTTGGTAAAAGCCGGTGCATATCCCAAACACTTTATTAATGCAAATAACGTCAAAGCAACCGCAAAAAGATTTCACAAGAGCTACTTTGGGAAAAAAACTGATGCATATCAATGGAAAGAGAAGCCACATCAAACGCGAAGAACCGGCAGAATAAGAACAACGCTACTGTTTTCTTTAATCTGAAGGGAGGTGAAAGAGACTTACGGCGACTTGGTAAGCTCGATTCGCAAAATCCCTTCAAATTGAACCTTTTCTGGCTGGAGATGTGCTATTTTTTTCGGTTCATGTCTTTGTTCAGCACGCTTTGAACCCCTCTGCTGAAATTTGAAAGAGAAAGAACTCAAACACTGCCATCAAATTTATACCAGATTTTATCCTAGATAGAGAATCGAACCCAACATTGAAATACTTTTGATACTATCGGAGCATGGCAGAACCAGGATAAATCAAGCCATGATGATGGAGTTTCACAATTTTCTTCTCGTTTCAGAAAATTATGGACGTTAGTGATATTCACTAAACAAAATTATACCACAAAGACAGCTAGGGAAGCAGCTTCATAACATACACATTATCTGATTCATCTAAACCAGAACTATTGCAATTCTTCAGTCAATGACCAAGTAGCATGCATCTAGAACCTGCATCTAGAACTAGAAGTGTAGCCAGTAGAAAAGATTCAATACTATGTTCACTATCAACTCAAGCAGGCCGCGATCCCTGCGGCAATTGAAATTCGAAACCCCTCTCTCCCCAGCACCGAGAAGCTCTGTGTCCGGCCCGAGGCTTACCTGATCGGCAAGCCCCAACGAGGTGGGGCTAGAAGGCGGTCGCCAAAACCTTAGAAAGTCGCCAAGAACCGAAAGGAGGGGGCCCGACGGCGGCGGCGGCGGAAGCTCCAGATTCCCAATGGAAATTGAGCGAAGCTGCAGGGTCCCTTGAAGACCAGCGCTCGCGCCGTGCTCGCCGGGAGAGATCCCTTGAAGACGGCGAGACGACGGCAATGGACAGCGAGACGACAGCGAGACGACAGTAATGGACGGCGAGACAAGAGGACCACGGCGATGGACCGCGAGACGACTGCGAGATGACGGCGAGAACTTGTTCGATCGCGAGGTGAGAGAGAGTGTAGAAGGAGAGACGTGGAAGTCGAACCGTTTGCAGTTCTGATCTGTTCTCAATCGTTCTCAATCCTCGTCAATTTGCTTGCCTAATTTTCCGTCTGGCACTTCGATCTTCATCTCCAGGAATTGCAGGTGCATACTGTAACTTTTTCAATCGTTCTCAATCTAAGTCTTTGTGGTGCGTCCTGTCCGCTCACGTTCGCATTCGCTTTTGTTCAATCTAATCATGCATCCCATGCGTTCGCGTTCGATTTCAATCTGATCGCAATATGGTCATCGAGTGATTTTTTTAATCGCCCGCGGTTGTTATCTAAGTTGCTGAGGACTTCGCTCGATTTATACCTTCACTTTTGCAGAAGCTGTGAACTTGCGGATTCCATTGTTGTGGTGCTTCTTTTAGTGCTTTAATAGGCAATCTCTTTGATTGGAAGTATTTGGGCTGAGGTTTTGCCCAATTTTGCTTGTCATGCTTAGCTTGAGTTGTTCTCATTATGAGTGATTGATTGCTGACTCACCCATTTCGGCACTGATTTTTTTTTTTTTTTTTTTTTTTTTTTTGTCGAAAGGATAATAATTTCATTACTGGCCCATAAACGGGGCTCCATTAGATGTAAAGTCTAGACATAAGATGGAAAGTAAAGGTTGGGGGGGAAATAAAACCCAATCAGTTGGGAGGGAGTTTGCTCGGTAGGCTTTGGCGACCCAATCCGCGGCCTTGTTGTTTTCTCTCGACTCGTAAAGAACCGAGACATTACTGAGCTGGGCCATAATTCTTTGACAATCCTGTACTACTAGCTGGGCCGGCCAAGGAGGCTCTGCCCGGCCCGATATGCACTCAACCAATGGTAAGTTGTCGGATGAGATGCTCACCTTCAGATCAGTTCCCTCGAAGAGTTGCTGTTGAAGTCCCGCACGAGCAGATCTGGTTTCACTTACCCTCACCAGGACCTCTCTCAAAGCAAGGGTTTCGGCCACACCAACCATCGAAGCTTGGATCTTTTTTGCGAATCCATCCACAAGAACACCAGCAGCGTTTCTGCAGATGCCAGCTACCGTTCCCGCGAGCGAGGATCTGCACCACGAGGCGTCAATGTTCCATTTCAGCTCCTGCGGGCCAGGTGAGACCCATTTCGTCTGGGTCTGAGCTTCGGTTTGCTGCCTGCTTCTTCGGCTTACATCTTTTTCTGCCATTTTCGTGTAAAGATCAGCTGCTGTTCGGGCCTCTGTTTTGGTGTTCATCAGGTCGGGTTTTCGGCCTTGGAAGATAGCTGCGTTACGAGACTTCCAGATCTGCCAAAGAAGACCAGCAAATAGGGTCTTTTCGTGTGAAACATCTTTTGAGGTAAGATGCTCGAAGACCCATTTGTCCATTCGAGTTATCCTTGCTGGAGAAATATCGGCTTTGAGCTGGGGATCTGACCATAGTCTTTCTGTCCATTCACATCCAAGGAATAGGTGCTCAGTTGTTTCCGGTGCTCGGCCACATATTTGACAAGTTGGATCAGGTAACATTTGCCGCTTGTACAAGTTTTCTTTTGTTGGGAGAGAGTTGCTGCACATCTGCCATAGAAAGAAACGAATTTTTGGGGGAGTCGGGAGTTGCCATATCTTACTCCATAATGCTCTTGGAACTTGGTAGGAGGAGGATGGAGTGTTTTTGGTAGATAGGTTGTCTCTGGTATGTAGTCGATTGTAGCTACTTTTGACGGTGTAGGAACCCGAGCTATTTGCTGTCCATATAAGCTTATCTGAGTTGGGGTGCAGGCTAAGAGGCTGCGCAAGAATTTCTTTCACAACATTTCCGTCAAATAGTTCAGTGACTCTGTTTACATTCCAGGTCTTAGCTTCAGGTTCAATTAGATCTGCCACCATTCTTGGATCATCCCTATTAGCCGGGCCTATAAGTTTCCCAGAGGGGAGCCAAACATCTTCTCTGATTCTGATTGACCGACCGTCACCAACCTCCCATTTAGTGGTCAAGTTTCTATTGTGTCTCTCCCCACCAAGAGGCTTTGCCATCCCCACGAAGGACGGATACCCTTTTTTGCTGTCCAGATATCACCTCTAGGATAGTAGATGCTTTTAATGACTTTGCACCATAGGGCGTTCGGTTGTTGGAGTATTCTCCAAGCCTGCTTCCCCAACATAGCTTTGTTAAAATCTACCAAGTCTTTAAAGCCAAGGCCACCATAGTCCTTCCTCATTTTCAGATCTTCCCATTTCTTCCAATGAACTCCTCTTCTATCGGAATTCTGTTTCCACCAAAAGGAAGCTATTCGCTTCTCAATAGCATGACAAATAGAAGTTGGGATCTTGAAAACAGCCATAGCATATTGGGGTATTGCTTGAATGACAGTTTTAATGAGGATTTCTTTGCCTGCTTTGGAGATCAGCCTTTCTTTCCACCCTTCAAGTTTCCTCTCGACCCTAGCAAGTATCCAAGCAAATACTTGTTTTTTTGTTTGGCCCCAATTGGATGGAATTCCCAGATATTTCCCTAAGTTTTCGAGATAGGGACTCTCAATTCGGCGCTAAGTTTCTTTTAAGGTTACGAGGGCAATCTCTCCCAAATAGAAGACCCGATTTGTTGAGGTTTATAGCTTGTCCCGACACAAAACAATACCGGTTCAAGATATTTGCAACATTCGAGCTTCTAGTATCGTTCCTTTAGAAAGAATATCGCATCATCAAAGAAAGAGGAGATATGAGAGGGTTGGGCATGTAGGGTTTAGACGAATCCCCTTAATACTTCCATCTTGTACAGCTTTTCTCATAAGAGTCGAGAGAGAGTTGGCCATGATTATGAATAGATAGGGGGAAAGGGGGTCCCCTTGCCGGATACCTCTAGTGGGCCTAAATTCAGCTGACGGTTCACCATTAATTAGGATTCTGAAAGACACCGATGAGATGCAATATTTAATCCATTTGACCCATATCTCATGAAACCCCAACCTCAAGATGTAGTCACATAGAAAGTCCCACTCTACTCTATCGTACGCTTTCGCATGTCTAATTTTAAAATGGCTTGAAACTTGCGCTTCCTCCTTCTCACCCTTAGTTGATGAATCACCTCTTGGACGATATAGATATTATCTTGGATCTGCCGATTACTAATGAAGGCCGTTTGCTCCTCAGAAACTATATTTGGCAGCCATGGTTTCAATCGATTAGCTAACACTTTAGCAATAATCTTATAACTGAAATTACAAAGGCCGATAGGTCCGAATTGGGTGATGTTCTCGGGGTTTGTTACTTTAGGGATGAGAGTTATGTGGGTTCTATTAAGTGCTGACTCGAACGTACCTTGGCTGAAAAAGGAGTGCACCATTCTGAATATGTCATCACTGATGATAGGCCACTGGTTCTGATAAAATAAGCCATTTAAACCATCCGGTCCCGGTGCCTTGGTTGCCCCCAAAGCAAATACAGCTGCTTTAACTTCCTCTTTTGTGACAGGTTTGATTAATTCTGTATTCATCTCCTCGCAACCACCGCCGTGCATTGATCTAATACAGTTGGTAGTTCCGGCACCCACCGAGGTAAATAAAGATATGTAGAAGCTGCGAATATGCCGACTAAGAGTCCGGGAATCCCTACACTGTATGATCATCAATTCGCAAAGATTGATATTTTATTTCGTTGTCTTCTTTGAACTGTTGTTGCATGGAAATACTTGGTGTTGTGATCCCCCATTTCAACCAATCAATTCTTGACTTCATACACCAAGCACATCTCTTCTTGCCTCCACACTCTTCAATTTTCCTAACAATGTCTCGATTTCCCGTCTGTTTTGGTCTCCAGTTGTTGTATTTGTTAACTCCACAAGTCGCAATTTAAGGGGAATAATCTGTTTTTGGGCATTTTGATACTTCTTCCTACTCCACTTGTGAAGTTCTCCAGCAACCAGGCTTATTTTATTAGTAAAGCTCTGTTCAGTGAGTCTATTTGCGAGCCAAACTCTCTTGATCACCTCCTCACATTCAGGGTCTTCGAGCCAAACCGGTTCAAATCTAAACATTTTCTGGCTTTTCTTCTCCTTTTGGTGTAGGGATAGAATAATTGGGCTATGGTCCGATCCAATCGCCGGTAGGGCAAAAGCCATTGCATTTGGATACAATACTCTCCACTCCATGTTACATAATACCCCGTCTAATCTCTTCTTTACCGATGCGCCGCCTTCTCTTTTGTTTGACCAGGTGTACGCACAACCCTTGCTTTCAATATCCATCAAGGAACATTCATTTATAAATCCCCGGAAGGCTGCAATTCTACCTCGGTCCGCCTCTCTACAACCTACCTTTTCCCAATGGTATAATATTTCATTGAAATCCCCTATACATAACCATGGGAGTGGATTGTTGTGGTTGCTGTCTTTAACTTCCCGCCAAAGCCTCATTCGCTCTTGAAATTTTGTTGAAGCATGTAGAAAAGATATCCGCATTAGTTCTCCTCTATAGAGGTCCGTGCATTTGATATTAATGAGTTCCCCGGAGCTTCCCTCCACTTCCACCTTTATCTCCTCATCCCACATTATTGCCAAACCTCCTGCTATACCTACTGGCTCGATAGTAAATAGATATTTGAAATGATTCCTTTTCCTCACTCTTTCTAGAACATTATGTTTGTTTTTTGTCTCCATGAGGAAAATCAGGTTGGGCCTTTCTTGAGCCACTAAGGCTCTTAGATGCTGGACTGTCAAGGGAGTGCCCAACCCTTGACAGTTCCAGCTTAATACCTTCATGTATCCTGTGGTGGCTTATTAGGGCCAGCCACCATAGCCCATGCACTCACCCCTTCCCAAGCCCCGAATTGGGGCATCCAAGAATTGGTTCTCATCCACCACAAACTCCCTATAGTTTTCTTCTCATAGGGACTCGACCCGCTTTTGTTTTTTTTTTTTTTTGCCACCGGGGTTTTATATACCGCCTTGCCTTTCTTTGTCTTCTCGTGATTGTGTTTCATTCCCGACGAGGAGGAGGTAACATGAGGTTTTGTTCTCGTGTTGCGCCCCTATTTTTACTTGATTTGCTCAGACGCCTTCTTTGGACAGAACAATTGCCATTGCATTTGGTTCATCTTCAGCTGTTCTCAGTGGAGTTTCAGTCACCACTGGTTGAGTTTCCATCACCACTTCTTCATCTGAGGTTAAGAGGTCAAGTTTACCATAAAAGGTCTTCCAGTAAGGGCTTACTTCTCGGACTTCTGCCTTTAGCCACGAGCCAAACCGACCTGGTTGATCCTGAGCGAGTCCAGTTTCTTCATAAGGTATTTCATTGCAGTAGTTGGCGTAATGCCCTATACGACCGCAAGAAAAGCAAAAGTGAGGAAGCCTTTCATACTTATAATCTATCCACCACTTTTTGTCCCCACAGTTAATCACGGATCCCGTTTTTAGAGGGTCGGATAGGTTGAGCAAAGACTCGGCTTTCCCATTTTTCCGGGAGTTGTTGCTTTTCGCCTCAATTTTTATCTCCTCAACTTTCCCTAGTCCGGAGGCTAAAAGGTGGATCACATCTTCGATGGTCGAGCTCGTGGAAGGCCTATAAAGTGTACCCAAAACGCATAGTGCGTGAATTCATAGCAATGCTCAGGTATGTTTGGATCTCCTTCTCTAAGTACTAGAAGATGGCTTGCAAAGGACCATGGTCCCGACTCTAGAATCCGCCGTTTCTCTTCACATGATTGGAATATGAATGAGAAAATGCCTGGTTGGATTAACTCACACTTTACAGAATCTGCTTTCCATACTCTTTTCATAGTAGTAGTAAAAGCCTGGAAATTAACATTGGACTTTGAGAATAGCTTACCATAAAGAGTTAACTCACTTTCCTTTTGTTCTTCTTCCGTATTTCATCCCCTAGGTCTCGTGATGTCGTCTTCGGACCATAGATCTCCCATACATCGACAAAGAGCTGCCAGTCGAAGCTGATTGTTCTCCCGCTCTTCCATTTGCTGCCCTCAGTTCTGTTTTGGCCAAGTTACGACAGATATTTGATTGTGGAATGAAGGGAACTCTACTGATGATGGAATAAACACAGCTTTTCTTAAATGGGTCACTTCTTTTTGGACGCAAACGTAAACTCCGGAAGACAAAGACTACATAAAACCTAGGTGTTGCGGTAGGATCTTGGATTTTGGAGTAGAGCAAAGACCAAGTGAAACCGCAAGGGACGCCGGAAGGAGGAATGGGACTGGGAAATCTTTGATCGAGATAACACCCGCACCCCAGATTAAGAGGGCTTTGATCGGGGCACCTTCAAAGCTGCAAATCCAAATCCAAACTTTAGATTCGTCGGCACTGGACTCAACAAATCGAAAAAACCCCCGCAGAGCTTCAAATCCATGGAGGCTGAAGAGCGGGGATGGGGTTTAATCGGGTGGGAAAACCCTAAAATCTGCCATGATTTGCAGTTTAGGGGTTGGAAATTGAGGGATTTGTTTGACAAGATCAGCTATCACCAAGAGGGATAGAGAAAGAGCTCAACCCAGGTTGAGAGAGAATATCATAAAAACTGCTTTCGCCATTTCGGCACTGATTCATTTGTGCTGAACATTGTGAATTTGGGAGAGGTTCGCGCAAATTGAATTGTGAATCAGCGAAAGTCCCATTTGTAACTTTCAAATAGGTTCTTTGTGTCTAAGTTTAATGGGGATTATGTAGACAGAGGGGCTTGGGATTTGGAGACTTTCTGGCTCTTTTTGGCTTGGAAGATTAGTTGTGATGCTGCAGATATGCATATCTCTTGATTTACATGTACATTGTGTTATGGGCATGGAAGCTGCATGAGAAAGGGGAGCATATGGTTAAGAGGCATGCCTACTCATGAAGATTGGTCTTCTCTGCGCAAAGGGTATACCAAGGCTTCAACCATCCATGTTGACCGTTGTGAAGATGCAAATGGACCTAGTTAAGATTAATGACAGTGAAATATCGAGACCTCAGTCACTTTAGGCGCGTTTGGTAACATTTCTGTTCAAAAATTGTTAACACAGAAATAGAAAAAAATGTTTACATTCGGGAACAATTTTTGACCAGAAAGATGCATTTGGTAAATTTGTTTAGAGAATAAAAAAATGAATAGAAACACGTTTGGTAAATTTATATTCTTTTTTTTGTTTCTTTTAATTTTTTAATATTTTTATTTTATTTTTCCTTTTTCCTTTCTTTTTATTTTTTTCTTCTTTCGGCCGGTCGCCGGCCTCCGTGCGACTGGCCGATGGGGCCGGGCAGCCTCGCCGTGGTTGGGCGAGGCTCGGCCTCACCTTGGTTGGGCGAGCCCGAGCTCGCCTAGCCAAGGTGAGGCCGAGCCTTGCCGGGGCCAACGACGCTCCGGCGAGGTCGCCAACCCTCGACGGCCGGTCACCGGCCATGGCCGAGGCCGGCGACCGGCCAAAGAAAAAAGAAGAAGAAAAGAAGAAGAAAATAGAAGAGAGAAGAAGAAGTGTTTCTTCAAAAGTGTTTCTGGAGCAATAAACAATTTTTTTTTGTTTCTCATTTTTGTTCTTTTTGTGTTCCGGGAATAAAAAATCTGATTTTGAACAAAAACGCAAACAAACATGTTTTTACTTCTTTTTTTGTTCCCAGAAACAAAAAAACAAAATTTTTGTTCATAAACAAAAAAAAAGAACGAAAACATGCAGCCCCTTTCAGAACTCATGAATCTAATTGTTAAGGAAGGCTAGAAAGGTCACTCAAAGGATTCATCTTCCACTTTATATGGGGAGTCAAGCGGGCCAGACAAATTATCTTTGTGGTCGAAAGATCATGTGATACAATGACGTTCAATTCTATCTATGATAGGAGCATTTGAACTTTTATGTAGGCTTTGCATGTGCACGGAGAATAAATATTTGAGAACCTATGTTGTATCAAGGTTCGTTGTACATAGTTCTTTGGCTTGATCAAAGCTATAGGAGATATTTAATGTTGTTTATAATTTTGGGAAAAAGCCACGAAAAACCCCGAACTTTGCCCAAGGTAACACATTTACCTCCAACTTTTTTTTGTGATGTGAAAAACCCCAAACTTTTCAAATCATGACACATTTACCCCACCAAGAATATTTTTTTGTCTTTTATTCTGTTTTTTCCTTTTTCTTTTTTTTTCTTTTTGTCTTCTTCTTCCCTCCGCTGGCCATGGCAAAGCCGGCGAAGGGAAGCCGGCATCGGGCGAGGGCGGCCCTCGCGGGCGTCGGGCGACAACCTCCCTTGCCAAATCTGGCGAGGGCACTCCTCGCCCAACACCGGTGAGGGCACCCCTCGCCAGATCTGGGGAGGGTCATCCTCGCCAAACGCGGGCGAGGGCTGCTCGACGCAGGCGAGGGTCGCCCTCGCTGGCAACGGGTGAGGACGGTCCTCACCAGATCTGGCGAAGGTAGGGACACCCTCACCCAACGCAGGCGAGGTCGGCCCTCGCTGGCGTCAGGCAAGGGCAGGGACACCCTCACCCGACGCAGGCGAGGGCCGCCCGCGCTGGCAACGGGCGAGGACGATCCTCGCCAAATCTGGCGAAGGCAGGGACACCCTCGCCCGACGCTGGCGAGGGCCGCCCTAGCCCAACGCCAGCGAGGGTGACCCTCGCCCGACGCCAGCTAGGGCAGCCCTCGCCAGACGCCGACTTCCCTCCCCCGGCCAGCCGGCGGAGGGAAAAGAGAAGAGAAAAAAAATGAAAAAAATTTTAAAAAATTAAAAGACCAAAATGCCCTATAATTTCGAGGTAAATGTGTCACATAACAAAAGTTCAGGGTTTTTTGTGTCATAAAAAAAAAAGTTTGGGGTAAATGTGTCACGGTTGACAAAGTTCAGGGTTTTTCACGTCACAAAAAAAAAAATTGGGGCAAATGTGTTACTTTGAGTAAAGTTCAGGGTTTTTCGTGACTTTTTCCCTATAATTTTTAAAGATAATGAATTTCTTTTCTTGGGTACATGTTATCATGTTTATTGTAATGAAGCTATTCTTTCTTTCTTTTTTTAATTAAGAAAGAGACCATTTTCATGTGAATCCATTTGATTTTTTTTTTTATTATCGTCAAAATTTATATGAAAAAAGTTGCATACATTTTTTTGAACTTTAAACAAATAAAAATTAAAAAGCTAATATTAAACATTGAAAGTGGCTTTTCAAATGTATTTTTACCAAAATGTGGACAATTTATTTACAATATATTTATTTTTTTTCGAATTTTTTTTCTTCACTTCCTTCTCCTTCCTCTAGCTAGCCCTAGAAACCCCAGGAAAGCTTGGTCGTGGCTAGGTGACCACCCAGTCCGCTAGCTAGGCTAGCCCTTGCCAAATCTAAGTGAAGCCAAACCTCACTAGAGGTTGCACAAGGTCATGACCTCTAGCAAGGGTTGCCAGTGGCTGGACAAGGCTCACCCTTGTCAGATCTAGCAAGTCAAGTCTCATTAGCTATGGGTGAGGCTTGACCTCACATGGCCTCTAGTGATGGCTGCCAATGATTAGGTAAGGCTCACCCTTGTCAACCGTGGCAATGCTCGACCTTGCTAGATTCGATAAAATCACGAACTACCCATGGCCGACGATGCTCGCCCAAGCCAAAGCAGGCGGGGCCTTACCTAGCCACGGCAAGGGTGGCCTTGCCATCGTTGGATGAGGCTCACCCTCACCAATGCTTGCCTCTAGCTGACTAGCCAAAGAAAGGAGGGAGGAGGAAGAATGAGAAAAAAATATATTATTAAAATATTATCCACATCAATATCAATCAAACGGCCCAATAGGCCAAAATTGATCAAATAGGCTGAATTAGCATAATTGCAAAAGATTTTGGATTGAATTGGCCAGAAAAAAAAAGATTTAGGATTGAATTAGAAAAATTACAATAAATTTAGGACTATTTTGATCATTTTTCCAAAATTGCACACTATCTTATTCGAGTTTTAGATTTCTTTTGTGTCACACGGACCAGCAAGCCATTCTCTTGTCGTCACATTCATTCTTTGCAATATAATTACCAACTAATACTTTATTAGATAGGCCCTCACTAGCTTGACATTAATTTTATCCAATGTAAGATCATCTCTTTATATTATTTTACTATTTTGCGTTTCAAACACGAGTTAAGGAATGAATATAAAAATGAAAATAAACTCATCCGCATTCAAAGTCGTCCCTCTCTTACTTCTGTCCTCCATTAAAATTTTCATTTCTTTTTATTAGTTATGAAACAAGACAACTCTTTTGTTACACTCGCTTGTTTCGACTTTAAGAAAATGATAGTGGTTTTTATGAAACAAAAGGACGATAAAATAATTTCAAACCCCTAATAAAGAACAAACCTTAAATATTTCGGGCTCCGGATTGAGATCCAAATGACAAAAAATTTTCCGACATTTCTCAAAAAGGTCGAGTGGAAAAGAGCGTCGTTTCATAAAATCTTTTGATGAAAGCCGAAAGTCGAAAGAAACGCGTGGGGCCTAGCCCACCTCGACGTTCGTAGATAGAAAATAGGAAAAGTGAAAGGAATGCGTGGGCCCCGTCCGCCCGTCGGACTTCCCTCCAATTCCTACGCGAATCGGACGGCCCGGACGGATCACACGGCGCTGTGCTGCGGCAGTGAACGGACCTGATCTAAAGCTGGAGATTGGGTCCGGTCCATTGGAAAGAAGCTTCGACGAGCCCAGTTTCCATCATCGCCATCGAAGCTTTGGCGGTCAAACAAAATCCGAGGGCCCCAATCGACTAGCCATTTGCTGACTTGGGACGCTCCAACGGAGACCAGGGTCACAAGAGGAAACGCACGTCAATCAAGTGAATCATGAATTCACCATTAAATGAATTATTTAATATGAAGAAATTATCAGCGAAAAAGATATATAAAAAAAATTCACATCCCCTGTTGTCGTTTCTTATTAAATAATTCTCCCTGTAAAACTCAAGAAACACGAAAAATATATTTATCTCAACGTGCCAATGTTTATATGTGCGTTAAGTTTATTCTGGTTATTGTGCCATAAATCAAAAGTGCAATTTCCAACCATTATCAACAACATTCATACGCCTATCATGCTTAAAACAGCGGCCCGCTCTGAGTGTTCACACCAACTCAACATTAGACCTATCAAAATGAATTACAAATTTATTTCTTAATCCATAGTTGATGGATTGGATTGTTATGTGGATAGGTCACATGACCATATATGAGTTTAAAATGACGAACCTTAAAATAATATAGGTATTAAATGAATTTACAACCTATTTAATCTCAATTCATCTCTGTAACTCCTTCACTTTTGCTTACTCTATACTCTCACCTCAATTTGACCTCAATTTGAGTACGAATTTTCCCTAGATGGTCGGGTATGCTTCACTATCCAATCATAATTGCCTGTTTGACGGATCTGCCGGACGTTACTCAGCCCACAGCGTTCGGTATTCCCAATCTTTAAGGCCCAAATCGGTAAACCGCCCCAAGAAATCCGGACAGCGCGCCGCGTGGCCTTAAGCCCAAGCGGTCGACCCCCACTTCGATCATGTCATCCGCACTCGACAGTTTTCACTCGCTTCATGTGCCGGCTGGCGAGTGGCGACTCCTCTCTCTCTCTCTCTCTCTGTCTTTCTCTCTCTTCTGAAACTTCTTTCTCACTCATCCCCCCCCGCAACTCCAAACTTCAACCCTCCCCCCTCTCCTCGGTTGCTTCGCTTTTCTTTACCCCCTCCATTCTCGTGTCTCCCCTCTGCCGCTCCCGCTTCCTTCCTCCCTAAGCCTCCCTCCCTCCCTCATTAATGCATCTCCCTCCTCCATCTCCCCCATCTCCCCCGGCCCTAGCCCGGTCCCTCGCCGGAAATGCATCCCTCCGCCGCCGCCACGCCGCCGCCGCAGCAGCCCACCCCGGCCCCGGCGCCGCCGCCGCCGCCGCCGCCTCCCCCAATCCCTCCTCGACCTGATAAACCCCCTCCTCTCCCTCCTCCTCCTCTCGTCCCTCACCGTCCGGTCCTTCACCGGGCGGTGGCAGGCCCTCCGCTCCAAGCTCACCTCCCTCCACTCCTCCCTCTCCTCCCTCTCCTCCTCCCCGCACTGGTCCGACAACCCCCTCCTCCTGACCCTCCTCCCCGACGTCCTCTCCACCCTCCAGCGCCTCCGCTCCCTCCACGACCACTGCTCCGCCCCTTCCTTCAATGGCAGCAAGCTCCACATGCAGAGCGATCTCGACATGGCCTCCACCTCCCTCTCCAACCACCTCCACGACCTCGACCTGCTCCTCAGATCCGGCGTCCTCCACCAGTCCAACGCCATCGTCCTGTCCCAGCCCGGCCCGGGCTCCGGCAAGGACGACGTCCAGTTCTTCGTCAAGGATCTCTTCACGCGCCTCCAAATCGGGGGGATCGAGTTCAAGAAGAAGGCTCTCGAGTCTCTGCTCCAGCTCCTCGCTGACGACGAGAAGGCCGCAAGCCTCGTCGCCAGGGAAGGTAACGTCGCTTATCTGATCCATCTGCTCGATCTGAATAACAATAGCTCCGTCCGCGAACAAGCGCTCGCGGCTGTCTCGATTTTGGCCTCCGCGAACGACGAATCGAGGAAGAGCGTGTTCGAGGGAGGTGGATTGGGGCCGTTGTTAAGGATCATCGAGACAAGTTCTTCGGCGCTCAAAGAGAAGGCCGCCATTGCCGTGGAGGCAATAACCGCCGATTTGGAGAACGCGTGGGCCATTTCTGCGTACAGCGGCATCTCTGTGCTCGTCGAGGCCTGCAGATCAAGTTCTCCGGCGACTCAGTCGCACGCGGTGGGGGCGATTCGGAACGTCGCTTGCGTGGCGGACATAAAAGTGGCTTTGGCCGAGGAAGGCGCCGTTCCGGTGCTTGTGCAGTTACTGAGCTCGAGTTCGACGTCGGCAATAGAGAAATCAGCCGGCTCGATTGCGATTTTGGCGGAATCCGGCGAGTACTTTCGCACTCTGATATTACAGGAAAGAGGATTGCAGAAATTAATGCGTTTGACTCAGGATTTATCGAGTCCGGATGCATTGGAAAGCGTCTTGCGTGCGATTAGCTCGCTATCAGCTTCAGATGCCGTGGCACGCATCTTGTCGTCTTCGACCGCATTCATTGTTCAAATCGGCGAGCTAATCAAACACGGAAACATCAGATTACAGCAGATTTCGGCGTCTTTGTTGTCTAATTTGTCCCTAAGCGATGGTAACAAGCGGGCGATCTCGAGCTGCATGGGCTCGCTGTTGAAGCTGATGGAGTCGCCGAAGCCGGTTGGTTTGCAGGACTCGGCGACGCAGGCGCTGGTGGCGCTGCTGACCGTCCGGTCGAACCGGAAGGAGCTGGTGAGGGACGAGAAGTGCCTGACGAGGCTGGTCCAGATGCTGGATCCAGAGAACGAGCTGGTGCCGAAGGGGCTACCGGTGGCCGTGGCGTCGGCGATCGTTGGGACGGCCAGCCAGGGATGCCGGAAGAGGCTCGTGGCCGCCGGGGCTCACCAGCACATGCAGCGGCTGGCGGAGATGCAGATCGCCGGAGCGAGGAGGGCGTCGCAGAGGCTCGCCGGAAACAGGCTGAAGACGATGTTCAGCCGGACGTGGAGGGAATAAGCGAGTTGCGCCAACTAACCACCCCGCCAAACAAAAGGTCAGTCGTCTTTGCCGAGGGTAAAGCGGGAAGTTCAACATTTCTGTTTCGTTTTAGGGAATTATTCTCTGAGGACTACGGGCCAATCCGGAGGCGCCATGTGGCAGTCCTCGCTCTGTGAATCTTGTATGGGATTCCGAGCTTGGCGCGTGAAGTCGAAAGGGTTCTCTTTTCCTTAGCGCCTTCATTTTTAGAAATTCTGTGACGGTTCTGCCCCTAGGGTTAAGAGAAAGTTGGGCCTCCTCCACCTTGGGCGGGCGTATCATTTCGCGGGGTCATGTCTTTTCCCATCAAAAACGGCTCCGGTAGTGCTTGAAATGAGCACAAAAAACCTGCCAAGGTTTTTTTTTTTTAATCATCTCGTTTGCGCAAGCCTTCTCGAGAGCACATTGATGGGTCAAAACATCAAACATACCGCAGACAGTGTCGACTTTTTTGGGCCAATTCAGCGGCATAAAAAGTGCTATATATACCATTCATTAGTGCTGTGAATGCCAATATTGGACACCAAATAATGCATCCACCGGCTCATGATTCAGACCAGTCTCTTAAAAAGCACCGATCACATCATGTGATTTCGCTTAGCTTATGATCTTAGCATGCCTAGCATTGCCCTTTATTATTTGTGATTGCGTGTTTCTGAAGACAGAGGGGCTAGCCATTTGCGTCCTATTTGTCTTTGCATCTCACATAGTCTAGGAGCTGTAACTATTGAGGGATGAGGAGTTGCGAGCATTTTAGTAGACTTGATTGGCAAGAAAAAAGGTTTAAGTTTCTTTATCAAGCGACAGTCATGGTGGAAAAAATAATTGTTTGAGTGGTTATGTTCTTTTCTTATTGGATTTGGAGGAAACTTTGAACGTGTTAAGGTAGAGCACCAGTTTCAAAATTTCCTTTGCACGCACGTACTCCTAATCCCGAAATTTGCGGGATTAGCATGTAGTCCAGCAGCCCCATCCTGTGATTAGGTCTTCAAACTTCACACTCATGGGTTGTTGTCCTGGGCCGCATTCCGCCGAATCTGTCGGGTAGTTGCGCATGTTTTGACCGAATGCCACCATGGGGGGCGCGCGGGGTCTAACTCAGATTCTAGACGCATTTCGCTTTTATATTTCCCTTCTATCGAGTTAGGGACAGATTCGCTTTTATTAACTGACTTATGATTCACGCCCTGTTTCTGACCCCTCCGCTGTGATGATTGTCGTTGAACAGGGGCTGATGTGCCTTCCTCGGATTTGTCTAACCGTCAAAGATGGGAAACTACCCGCCAACACGCGCTCACATGCTCCGAGCTGTCCGAATTCTTTCTTCTTTTTTTTTTTTTCTTTCCTTTTTTCCACCTTCCTTTCCATTTTATCATAAAAAGTATATTATTATGTCTAAAAAGGAAAAAAAAAAAAAAAAATCTCCTTGCCACTAATATTATATTGATAGCAAAAGCATGATGGATGCGGTTTTTAGGGAGTATCCTCGTTTTGCTTTCTCTTGTCTTGTTTCATAGTCCTTAATTTTATGTGCTCATGAAGCTGTAAGAGCGAGATTGTCTTATGACCCTTCATATCATACGTAACCGTCTTTAGAGTTTTCTCCTGGCTGATTTGTAATGAGAGGAGTTTTTATTCAGAAAGAATTGCTGAGTGTTTCTTCCCGCGTGCACCTCTTTTTCTTTTGTTGCTTGCACTTTCTTGACTCTCTTGATGCCGCCCTGATCCCCGCATTCATCGTCTCGTTGCCTTGCCTTTGTTTGGTTCCTGCTGGGCCCTTTTTGGCGGGCATGTCCGGCGGCCTTGACTGTGTGATTTGACTTCTATGCAAACGCTGAGAATGAAAGGTAGGTGTGGAGGGCGGTTGCGATTGACCGATAGAACCTACAATGGGTCATGCCTGCCTTGGCCGAAACCTAAATACTATTGATTAGGAGAGGCGCGAAACTTTTCCCAGAGATTTCGCTTTTCATACGTCTTTATCCCAAGTAGGTTCCCTTTTTCTTTTCTGTTGATTTCCTTTTTCTTTTTTTAACGTTTTGGGAATCAAGAGCAATGATGGGGCTAATGGGCGTCTATGGTTTGCGCAATGAGCTGGCTGTTCCGTCACGGAGGTCGATTCCTGATGCCTCGTTGGGTCCCCTTATCTCTCTCTCTCTCTCTCTCTCTCTCTGTGTCAGATTTCTATGCACATGAATGATTGAATTATTGCGTATTCCATCACATACGCCTAGAGAAAAAAAGAAGGGGAATAAGTTAAAGCACCAGGACTGGCCAACTTTCATTTCGCGCACCGATTTGGGTGTTCAATTTTTTTCCCTCTTTAAAATATACTAAAGTGGAGAAGGGCACCAGGTCTCAAGGTAGTATAGGGAGGTGGGGTTCGATTCGATTTGATGTTCGTAGAATCTGAAAAGGAGTGAACAACGCGGACAAGAGAGGGAGGAAGCACCGGCGGAGATGGAGGTGAGAAAGACACTCTGAAAAGAGACCATGGGAGAAGCCATAGGATACGGTGGGTCCCCGAACAGCGACCTCACACAATGAGCAAAGAACAGAGGAAAAAAAGAGGAATGACTATAGGGCATAGTGCGTAGTAAACTAGACACGAGTGGTCGTTTTCTTCACTTCATTCTTCAAGATTCAGCAACTGAGGAGGGAGCTCCTTTACAGCTTGTGCATTCAGTTCCCTTTGAAGCAAGCACCAAGTAAACATGACCACATGACATGCAGTCCTTTGAAATCTTGAATTTGTTGGGTCATGGGTACTTACTCATGTGGTACCCGTGTCATTTATCTTATCCGGGCTTGTCTAGACTTTTTGAGGTCATATTTCTTAGTAGTATCTCTTGATGATAGCTGAACGCTAGATGAGATATAATTAACTTCTAGTGCGAGTATCCCTGCAATTCTAATTCTAATATATCCGATAATTCATCAAACAAGTGGTGTGATGTTATACAGGAAAACCCGTATTCAAACTCTGACGTTTATTTTGATCTATCGCAAGTTTAGGCAAATGACCAAAAGCAAACAATGTGTCAGCGTTCCAACGGCCTCAACAAATCGCTGTTAATTGTTTTGGTTGCTGAGCATGAGGTTGTGTTCTTTAAATGAGCAATCATTGAAAAAGGAAAATCATGATCAATTAGAACACAACTACGGTGAACTAAGAAATGTCCTGTAATTATTTACATAAACTTGTCGGCATCGTACACGGTTACTTCGTGTGTTTTGCTATGATCTTGTTCTGGTGCTGCAACCATAGCTGTTGCTCATACTGCAAGTTTTCTTGGTTAGTGGATCCATCAGACTTCTGTCCGCTGGCCGCTTCTTCGAAGCTTGATGCAAATGGATCGTTATCGATTTGGGCCGTAACTGCATCCGCATTTGGATTTTGTGCGCCAAAAGTTGGTTTTGCCGTAGCCTGGAAGGTGGGAGCAACCGAGAAGAGATCAGTGCTGTAATGGAAAGGCTTGCTGGAGGCTACGGTTGATGCCGGCACCATGGTGCTTAATGCAGCTGTGTCCTGCAGAAATGGATTATTTTGAGAACTGGGAATTGGGGCGTCGCAGAAAAGATCAATTGCAGTGGTGGAGGCTGATCCGGAATCACTGGGAATATCATCATTCACATTTGGTTGCACATGTCCTGCTGTCATGGCCAATTCTAGCTCCCAACAATCTTTCGTACCATTTTCCCGATTTGGTCCTGAAATATGTTGTCCTTGCTCTTGATGTGGTGTTTCTTGTGGTGGCCAGTCATCAAAAGCTACAAAAATTGCTGCGGAACTTGTTTCTTTAGAATCTGTTGATGATGAATGCACCGAACCTGTAGCCATGTCGGCGTTCATGCCGTCCTCTTGATCCAGTTGCTTCTTGAATTGTTCAATATGAGTTTCTTGCTCGAATGTGATCGATGGGCTAGTTCCTGCATCCGTCACACTCACCACGTCCTCCAGCGACATGCATCGCGAACTGAACCCAGAACCCCTCTCGGAAACCTCCGTGCGCTCTGAGGTCTCGGAGCATGGGTAGGAACCAGACTGCTCAGACATCACGCCTGAATCCTTCTCGCTGCCCGGCATCATGGGAAGGAGCATCTGCGGGGACAACATCCTCCCACTAGCTGGGAACGAGTCCTGGTCTTTCAAGAACTCCCGCAACGTCTCGATGAGCTCATCAGATATCTTCTGCACGCTTGGGTATTCGGATGTTCGACCGACCCCCATGGTCTTGCACATACTGTAGTAAGATGATAGCTCTTCGAATTGCTTCGAGGCCTTGATGCTTGTTTGGAAGGCATTGACACAAGTCTGGTATTGCAATTGGAAGAAGCTGTCCAAGAGCAGTGCAAGGCCATCGGATATGTCTCTGTACAGATCAAAGCTCTCCTGAACAACGGCATGGAGTGAGATCCGAACCAAATTGTTGCCCTTGGCGGAGCCTGTTGGCCTTGTGGCAATGGCCCTCTCAAGCAATCTCTGCCAATGGGAAATCCTGTCGAGTATCATTCCGGGCTTCATATCCCTAATGATCGGCTCGGTTGCCCTCCTGTTCACGAGCGGCTCGTTTTCCCTCGTCCGGTACGCCACCTTCCGCTGCAGCTTCCCCATGAGGAAGCAATCTAATCGCTCGTCGAGGTAAAGCGCGAATGTCCGGACATAGGCGGTGTAATCCCACGGGCTCGAATTTGAGTTGTCTCGGAAGCTCGACAGGTTGAGGATCTTGCCACCGCGCTTCATCGTGTGGAGCACCTCCCTGGGGAAGAAGGGGTCGCCGTCCTGGAAGATCCGGAGGACCAGCATCAGGGACTTGAGCGCGACGATCCAGTTGCGGGTCTTGCCGATGCGCTTGGCGAGCAGATGAGCGCAGGTCGCCGCATAAGCCTTGTTCAAGGCAATCAGCTGGAGGATCTCGTCCACGTAGCGCTCCTCCATGGGCACCTCATCGTGCGAGGTGGCCTTGAGGACCGTGACCTCGAGGATCGACGCATTGGTGTTGCCGACCTTCGCGAGGCTTATGCTCGTATGATCCTTCACAGCCCCGATCGCCTTCTTCAGCTTACTCGGCATGGCGGGTCGGTCCTCTGTTGTTGTTTCAGGAGTTTCATGAGGAAATTCTGCTTCAGTCCCTTATCAAAGTCCTAAAATTTTGGCAATGATTCGCCAGCGTTTCCTCCGTTTCCCTCCTCAACCATTGAGGTGTTCCTTTTCTATAATTGGGCTGTGGTGGTTTTGACAATTAGAGGTGTTGCTTTGAGGTAAAATTGGAAAAAGCAAAGCAGAACGAGTGGTTGTTAGTATTGCGGGGGAAGATAATGCTGCTTGCCTTACTGTGATGTCCAGCTTACAAATGCATGTAACAGGATTCATCTTTGGTGTCGCCTTAACGTTCTCTAAACCAAGTCAACACGACACGACACCGATTCACATTTGTAGGTGATCGAGTCAATAGAGAGCTCCGAAACCTTATTTTTCAGAAACATCGCAGCTCAATAACTCGACCGCGATTTGATCTTTGTGAAAATGTATGTAGCTGTATAGGAAATAAGAAGAACACATGATTACGCCAATGCCAGAGGCGTTGGCAATGTAGGTCAGCCTTCGGAGTCACCCATTTTGAATGCACTCCCATCGATCATAAGCTATTATTTTGTGAAGCTTTTTACCATGCAATCGACGCCGATCGCAACAAGAATGATCCATACGCCAGAAAAAAGAAATGATCCGCACGCGACAGTGTTAAAGTGGTTGGTGCGCTTGAAAATGAAATAGTCAAATCAAATAAGAAGAACAATACGTCATTAAAAACATGCCAGAGTGTGCGAGATATTCAACACGTGTAGTTGCATAGGCTTTTGATGCAATTCAAATGACTTGCATGATGATAGAGAAGTGATTGTCATCAAGAATAGAAGGATAAGAGAAGATAAAAAGAGGGTAGAATAAGGCTAATTGCATGACTATGTCGTCCACAAAGTAAAATGCTTTGAGAAACTTTGGGATCGGTTTTAGTCACGACGATTGATGATAAAACACTCAAAACTTTTATTCTTTGCCTAAAGCAGTTTCCAATAAAATTTTCATATGTCTAAATATCCACAAATTTGAGATTTTTTGTGTAAATACAGTTCATCGTAGATCACATGGGAGTCCTATGAGCTTCACATGGGATTGACCAACTTAATTTTTTATATAAAGCCGAAGTCAATGAATAATTCCCCCTGAAAAATCCTAAATTTTGATCTCTTATTTTCTTAAGGGAACTAGGGTATTAAAAAAAAAAGTGTTGTCACTCTATGAGAAGGTATATTATGTACCAATGACTTATAAAGAGGCGATAATTATCAAAAAAAAAAAAAGAGTCATAAACTCATTATAATTGTATAATTTAGTTCCAAACTTTTTAAATATGCCAAGTGAATCTTAAACATTTTCATATTTTGACAGTCTAGTCTATCCAATCAATTTTAGCTAGAAAATATTAACATGAATACTAGTTATCATATATGGTACAATTAGCACTGACCTGAACATTTTTTTTTTTTTTTTGGACTGAGGACCAATGACTCTCGTTTAATTTCCCCAAGAATGAAAGTAAATGAAGTGAATTATTTCTGGTCAAAGAATTGAAGTGAATTGAAGGTAAAATAAAATTGATGAAATGGTATTTAGTCAATAGTACCATAATTGCTTACAACTTTAGGTTCTATTCTTTTTGTAGAAAATGTTATTTTTCTAAAAATATCTTCCAGAAAATCATTTTCCAAAAAAAAAATGATAATATTTTATGATGTTTGGTTGAAATCTAAAAATAAACTAGAAAACATTTCCACCGTTTGGTGTCTATTTTGATTTTATGAGAAAAATTACCAAAAAAATCAAATTATTTTCATCTTTATTTTTAAATATTTTTTAAAAATTGATTTTTTAATTATTTTCATTTAAAAAATAATATTATTTTCCTTTCCTCCTTCCTCCACTAGCTGTGTACCTCAGCGGTGGCCGCTAGCCTAACAAACGACCAAGACACAAGTCAACGCGCTTGAGGCTTGATCGATCTAGATAAGCCTTTGGAGTCACCCATTTTGAATACACTCTCATCAGTCATAAGCTATTATTTCGTGAAGATTTTACCATGCAATCAACCCCAATTGTAACGACATGATCCATGCATTAGAGGGGTCGGTGCCCTTGAAAATGAAATAGTCGAATAGAATAAGAAGAATAATATGCCGTTAAAAACATTTTGAGTGCACGAGATGTTCAACACATATAATTACGTAGGTTTTTTCTTTCAATTCGAATAACTTGCATGATAATAGAGAAGTGATTGTCGCTAAGCATCGAAAGATAAGAGAAGACAAAAAGAGGGCAAAATTAGGCTAATTGCGTAACACTGAAAATCAAAATATAAATTGACCTTTCATACCGATTTGATGGTTGCGAGTGCTTAAGTTGCTCCTGCTCCTACGTTCTCTCTTGTTGCTTTCCTCTCCCTCTTGTCGTCAAGAATCTCCTCATTCTCCAACAGATCATAATAGGAATCTCCTCATTCTCCAACAGATCATAATAGAGAGAGAGAGAGAGAGAGAGAGAGAGAGAGAGAGTGAAAAATGAAGAGATGAGGCATGTATGTGAAAATAGAGAGCAGACCATCTCCTATAAATACTAATTTTTTATGAGCGTTTTCTTTTTTGTTTTTTCGGCTTTTGTTGAGGGGACTAATTAAGAAAATAAAAATTTCCTCTGTAGCAACAGGCAACTACTACTATAAAAGGGAGAGAGGAAACAAAAAAAAATTTGTAGCTACGCAATCATCATGGAGCCCAGCAGCTTTAGAAGTAAAAGGAGGCGACATGTGACAGTGTTGTGCACTTAAGGGTCTTATAGGATCTTATAGCAGATCAAAGCTGCCCAATATTTTATTTGCTTTTGATAGGGGAATAATTATGCTTAGCTACCTTTTTTCCACGTTTATAGTACAAGTGATTCCTTTAGTGTACATTCTAGGAAAAGCCACATTGGAAAGTAAGGAAAGATGGAGGAAAATTACAAAATATCTATTTGTTTTAACAAAATCGCAATGCTAATCTTTTTTAGTTTGATTATTACATGAAAAGTTGGAGGAAAATACAAGTGTCTTTGTGTTATTAAAGCATAAAGGGAGTTATAAACTGATCTCGGTATGCATTTAATATCATTACATAAAATTTAATTTTGGATCAGCTTGATAAACGTTACTCGTCTTTCCTATTTTTGGTAAGTTAAACAATTACTAAACATCAACTATTTTGAGAAATTGCAATCCACTTTTTGACACATTTGGGTCATTTTTGAATTTATACCGTGATTTTTGTTGCTCATTTCAATTAGTTAAGTTAGCCAACAAAAGAAATAATGAAAGAATCCAAGATAGGCAACCAAATTTTTGGCCTGATCCAAAATGAGCTGTAAGGTAGAATTAACAAAAAATGACTGTTGCTTGAGTCTTTTTATTTGCACCATGTATAAAATAAATTGATCCGCTTGCCATTTACAACTTTGCTTTTTCAACAAAGCTTTATATATGAGAGTGAAAAATAATGAAAATGATATGATGTGAAAAGAATTCTCAAGTTAAAATTAAATGTGATAAATATGTTGATGTATAATAGAAAAGCCTTACAAATTTAGTAGCCAAAATCTCTAGATAATTTACCCAAGTTTGAGAAAAACGAAGTTTTATTGGATAGATGGGGTTGAACTAAAAATAATCACGAAAGACCAATTTTATCATAAATAGTAATAAGCAGCTAAAATCTCTAGATAATTTGCTCCGAGTTTAATGGGAAAAAAAAGGAATTTATTGAAAAGAAAAGATACGGTTAAATTAAAAATAATCACAAAAAAATGTCTTATCATAAATAGTAATTAATACGTGTTCGTTTAATACTGTTGCATCTATACAGTATCTTAGGATTTCTCTAGAATTTTTTTTAAGTTATTAATGTCAAAGTAAGAAAACATATGTTTAGAATTTTAAGCTTAAACAATTTACCTATAATCTAATTTGATAACTATATATGTGTATATATCAACAACCATAATTCTTTTGTTCGTGTAACAGTGGTTTATTTCAATATTTGCATGAAGATTGAAAATGGTATCCAAACAAAAGAAGAGCTAAAAGGTTGTAGCTATTCATGAAAAGAATTCAAGGGTTGCAACACTTGGTAACCAAGCAAACTCAAAGTATATTCACGAGAAAACTCAAAGATGCAATTGTTTCGTACAAATTGGTTTAATATATTTTTCCATAAGTTTGTATTTGGATTATAACCATTTGGAAGGAATATTTACAGGGTAGCACTTTGAGGTAATATGGCTCATTATGATGTGTGTGTGACCGATCTTCATAATTGAAACTTCTCAAGTTTTTAAAATCTTTCCATTTCTTTTTTGCTTGCTCTTTTATGTAGTACGTCACATATTTTTACAATTACTAGTCAAGTGGAATAAAATATAATTATTTGCATGAAATGATACTTATCATAAATGTTGGTACAGGTTGGATAGAGTTGGCTCTATGGAGTTGGCTCTCCTATGGAGTAACACACTCGAGCATGATTTTTATTCTAAAGTGAATCTTGGATTTTACATAAAATACTTTGTGTGTCGTGTAATTATAGTTGTCTTATAAATATAATGAATTTTTTTTTTAAAGATAAGTATAGCAAATAAAACTACTTCATTGAGGAAAAATTACTTCCTAGTATAATACTAGAAGTTATTTTTATTAAAAGTGAAGACAAATACTCATATTAATCTGTGCTGACTCACTAAGTGTTCCCTTTTTTTTTTCTTCAAGGATGGGAATGAAGTCTTTTTAGGGATCAAAATGAGTACTCAGCTGAAGAAGCTCATGAATGCCTACTGTGACGAGCAGTTTGTGGAGATGAACTTGATTGCTTTCTTGTTTGATGGCCGATGTCTGTGAGGCAACCAGACTCCTAATGAGGTTTGTTTCTCTTTTGCATAGATATCCTGCTAAAAGTGTTGAAAAAAATTAAGCTTTAGACAGTCTCCTAAGATGCCAAGTTCTCTCATTTTCTATTTCAGTTAGAGATGGAGGATGGAGACAAGATCCGTGCGATGTTGCACCAGACTGGCGGAGCTAAAACTTTGACTTAGGCTCCTCTTTCTGAAACTGTGATCTGTAAATATGAATTATGCTATGTGAGAATACCTATATTTAATACCGCCAATGGCGGAAAATACTGTGTTGAAGACTTTGCCTTATGAGCTTTTTCTCATAGGCGTTTTTGCTAGACAACCAAATTTTTGGCTTGACCCAAAATGAGCTGTATGGAAGAATCAACAAAAAATGACTGCTGCTTGAGTCTTTTTATTTACACCATGTACAAAATAAATTGATCCGCTTGCCATTCACAACTTTACTTTTTCAGCAAGGTTTTATACACGAGAGTTATAAATAATGAAAATGATATGATGTGGAAAGAATTCTCGAGTTAAAATTTAATGTGATAAATATGTTGATGAATAATAGAAAATCCTTACAAATTTAGTAGCCAAAATCTTTAGATAATTTACCCAAGTTTGAGAAAAAAGAAGTTTTATTAGACATATGGGGTTGAATTGAAAATAATCACGAAAGACCAACTTTATCATAAATAATAATGAGTAGTCTCTAGATAATTTGCTCCAAGTTTGATGGGAAAAAAAAGAATTCATTGAAAAGAAAATATATGGTTGAATTAAAACTAATAACAAAAAATACATTATCATAAATGTAATCAATATGTGTTCGTTTAATATTATTGCATGTGTACAGCATCTTAAGATTTCTCTAGAAACTTTTTTAGGTTACTGATGTCAAGATAAGACAACATATGTTTAGAATTTTATGTTTAAACAATTTACCTATAATCTAATTTGATAACTATATATGTGTATATGTCAACAACCATAATTTTTTTGTTCATGTGACAATGGTTTATTTCAATATTTGCATAAAAATTGAAATGAGTATCCAAACAAAAGAAGAACTAAAAGGTTGTGACTATTCATGAAGAAAATTCAAGGGTAACAATGGTTGGTAACCAAGCAAACTCAAAGTACATCCACGAGAAAAATCAAAGAGGTAATCGTTTCGGACAAATTGGTTTAATATATTTTTTCGTAAGAAGTTTGTATTTGGATTATAATAATTTGGAATGAAGATTTACAGGGCAGCACTTGGAGGCAATATGACTTGTTACGATGTGCGTGTGACCGATCTTCATAATTAAAACTTCTCAAGTTTTTAAAATCTTTCCACTTATTTTTGACTCGCTCTTTTACGTAGTATATCACTTATCTTAACAATTGCTAGTCAAGTGGAATAAAAAATAACTATTTGCATGAAATGATACTTATTATAAAAGTTGGTACAAGTTGGATGGAGTTAGCTCTATCGAGTTGGCACTCCTATGGAGTAGCACACTCCAGCATGATTTTTGTTCGAAAATAAACCTTGGATTTTACATTAAATGTTTTGTATGTCTTGTAATTATAATTTTCTTATAAACAAAATGGAGTTTCTTTTTTTTTTTAGATAAGTATAGCAAATAAAGTTACTCCGTTGAGGAAAAATTACTTCCTAGTGTGATAGTAGAAGTTGTTTTTATTAAAAGTGAAGGCAAATACTCGTATTAATCTATGCTGACTCACTAAGTGTTACCTTCTTTTCTTCAAGGATGGGAATGAAGTCTTTTCTAGGATCAAAATGAGCACTCAGCTAAAGAAGCTCATGAATGCCTACTGTGACGGGCAGTCTGTAGAGATGAACTCGATTGCTTTCTTGTTTGATGGCCGCCGTCTGTGAGGCGACCAGATTCCTCATGAGGTATGTTTCTCTTTTGCATATATACCTTACTAAAGTATTGAAAAAATTAAGTTTCAAACAGTCTCCTAAGATGCCAAGTTCTCTATTTTTCTATTTCAGTTAGAGATTGAGGATGGAGACGAGATCGATGCGATGTTGCACCAGACTGACGAAGCTGGGACTTTGACTTAGGCTCCTCTTTCTAAAACTGTGGTCTGTAAATACGATATTATGATATGTGAGAATACTTACGTTTAACACCGCCAGTGGTAGAAAATACTATGTTTGAGACTTTGCCTTATAAGCCTTTTCTCGTAAGCGTCTTTGCTAGGCAACCAAATTTTTGGCTTAACCCAAAATGAGCTGTAAGGAAGAATCAACAAAAAATGACTGTTGCTTAAGTCTTTTTATTTACACCGTATACAAAATAAATTGATCCACTTGCTATTCACAACTTTGCTTTTTCAGCAAGACTTTATACACGAGAGTTATAAATAATGAAAATGATATGATGTGGAAAAAATTCTCGAGTTAAAATTAAAGGTGATAAGTATGTTGATGTATAATATAAAATTCTTACAAATTTAGTAGCCAAAATCTTCGGATAATTTATCCAAGTTTGAGAAAAAAAAAGTTTTATTGGACGGATGGGGTTGAACTAAAAATAATCACGAAAGACAACTTTATTATAAATAGTAATGAGCAGCTAAAATCTCTAGATAATTTGCTCCGAGTTTGATGGGAAAAAAAGAATCTATTGAAAAGAAAATATACGGTTGAATTAAAACTAATAACAAAAAATGCATTATCATAAATAGTAATCAATACGTGTTCATTTAATATTATTGCATCTGTACAGTATCTTATGATTTCTCTAGAAACTTTTTTAGGTTATTGATGTCAAGGTAAGACAACATATGCTTAGAATTTTATACTTAAACAATTTACCTATAATCTAATTGGTAACTATATATGTGTATATGTCAACAATCATAATTTTTTTGTTCGTGTAGCAGTGGTTTATTTCAATATTTGCATGAAGATTGAAAATAGTATCCAAACAAAAAAAGAGCTAAAATGTTGTGACTATTTATGAAGAAAAATCAAGGGTTGCAACGGTTAGTAACAAAGCAAACTCAAAGTATATTCACACGAAAACTCAAAAAAGCAATCGTTTCGGACAAATTGGTTTAATATCTTTTTTCATAAAAAATTTGTATTTTGATTATAATAATTTAGAATGAAGATTGACGGGGCAGCACTTGGATGCAATATGGCTCGTTACGATGTACGTGTGACCGATCTTCATAATTGAAACTTCTCAAGTTTTTAAAATCTTTCCACTTGTTTTTGGCTCGCTTTTTTACGTAGTATGTCACCTATCTTTACAATTGCTAGTCAAGTAAAATAAAAAGTAACTATTTGCATGAAATGATACTGATCATAAAAGTTGATACAAGTTGGATAGAGTTAGCTCTATGGAGTTAGCACTCCTATGGAGTAGCACGCTCCAACATGATTTTTGTTCTAAGGTGAACATTGGATTTTACATTAAATGTTTTGTGTGTCCTGTAATTATAGTTGTATTATAAACAGAATGAAGTTTCTTTTTATTTCTTTTTTTTATTGAGATAAGTATAGCAAATAAAATTACTCCGTTGAGAAAATGTTACTTTGCTGATGAAAAAATTACTTCATAGTATGATACTAGAAGTTGTTTTTATTAAAAGTAAAGGCAAATACTCATATTAATCTGTGCTGATTACTAAGTGTTATCTTCTTTTCTTCAAGGATGGGAATGAAGTCTTTTTCAAGATCAAAATGAGCACTCAGCTAAAGAAGTTCATGAACGCCCGCTGTGACGGGTAGTCTGTGGAGATGAACTCGATTGCTTTCTTATTTGATGGCCGCTGTCTGTGAGGCAACCAAACTCCTCATAAGGTATGTTTCTCTTTTGCATAGATACCCTGCTAAAGTGTTGTCGCGACCAAATTTTTCGGTTCACCACCTAAAACTAGGTTAATGGACTACTAAGTCTTTAAGCTTAGCTCGGGCTCTCCCAAGCCCATACCAATTCGCAACTTAGGTTTGAATTCTTAACATGCAAATGATTTTCAATCGGAGTCGCCACTAATCTATTTTTTGGTGGGTCGATTAGAAACCCAAGTAAAGTAACGGGAGATTTACTTTACTCCTACGAACCAGAGATTTATGAGTTCGGGGACTTGGTTACACTAGACTATCCTAGTGCCCTTTCGGTACCTTTTATTTCATTTTTTTGAAAAATGTTTGGCAAGCAATTTGGATTGATTTTAATTTAACTTCCTAACATGTAAGGTGATCATACATGTGCGCATACCACCAATTTAACACTCAAGAAAGCAATAAATAAATTGCAGGACTTACCTCGAAGCAACGAAAGCATCTCGCAATGTTAAATTAAAATCCACATCAACATCTCTAGATATGGTTTCTAATTAACACGCAATTTTTGTTTTGTTTTCACTTAATTAATGAGAATCATACTTTATGCAATGCATGCCACTAATTTAACATGAAATGATATGACATGGCAACATGACTTAGCTATATGACTTAAGCGATATGACATAAATAAGCATGTAGTCTATTCTAAGCATGAGATGATTTATTCTAACTATATTTTTTTGTATTTTTCTATGGGATTCGAAATTAAAGAAATGCAACATTTAAATATGCAATATAAATTAATCTAATGACCTAACCTTAATGACATGCAATGCAATGCAAAATTATGACATGCAGCATACAATTTAGTATGTGAATTATATGTCATGCGACATTTATTAAATGAATTAGTCTAATGACGAGGACTAAGTTTTAATTAAATGAACCTAATAAGAACTAAATGACGTGCATTTGATATTTCTAATTAAAAATGTAAAAATGATCTAACTAGATTAAAATTCTATCTAATTTAAACTAAGGATCGGGTCACATTAAATCCTAATTTAAACTAAGATATTATCTTAATCTACCATGCAATTTATCTAATATGCGACGATATGGCATAGCGACATGTCCTAAACCATATGAATAAAATTTTTATGATCTCTTAATGAACATGCAATTGTTAAATATGCAATTTAAATTAATCAAAATGATTTAATTCTAATGACGTGCAATGCAATGCAATGACGTACGAAATTATTTCAACTAAAATGATATGCAACATCGCGATTTAACATGCGAGCTATATGTCAAATGACATTTATTAAATGGCATAATCTAATGACGGCAATTTCCAATTAAGAATGAACCTAACAATAATCACTAAGATGACGTGCATTTCATGGACCTATGACATGCAAATGACGTTTTTATTTAAAAAATGCAATCTATCCTAGAAATTGCAACTAATTTATCCTAAGACAGATTTTATGAAATTTGAAAAGATCTAGTTAGATTAAGATTCTATCTAATTTAAATTAGGGATTAAGTCATATTAAATCCTAATTTAAACTAAGACATTATCTAAATCTATAATGCAATTTATTTAAAAAATGATCTAAATTTAAAATGAGATATGCAACCACAATCTAATATGCACAATGGTCTTTTTTATGTTTTTCTTTAAGAAATTCGAAATTAAAACGAACAAGTAATTAAACATGCAATTCAAATAAAAAACTAAATGAATACACTTTTTTTGGATTTTTTTATTTAAAAATTCATGATAAGATTGCAGTCTTAACAGGCAAGATAACAAAAACAAATCTAATTCTTATTCGGATTTTTATTTGATTTTCTCATTTAAAAATTCAGAATCAGATCGTGATTTTAATTCTAAGACTAAGAATAACCCTAATTTGAATTTTTTTGATTTTTTCTCCTCTTAAAAATAAAATTGATCCAAACACACGATATCAAATCAAACCGACAATATTGATATCCAAAATTGGCGAACCATATCTCGCGCATGAGATCGGGTTGACCAATTTTTTATTTTAAATCGCGAATCAAATCTCGGGCTTGAGATTGGATTGTCGATTTTATAAGGGATTGCGAGTCGGATTTCGAGCGCGAAAATCGGACTATCAATCTCTCACTCGAGGGGCACTTTCACGTTCATCAATCATATATCTAGGAATAATCCTACTAAAAAAAACAAATAAATAAGTGAGAATAACCTTAAAATAATAATAATAATAATAAAATAATAAAAGAAGAACTACCTAAATGATCTTCTCTTTTTTTTCTTCTCAGCAGGCTTGTGGATCTCCAAGCGAAACAGCGAATTGGCTCGGCAAGGGAGGCTCCGGCCAAGGTGAACCGGCGGCGGCAACAACACCGGAGCGGAGCTAGGGAAGCTCGGGTCCGGACGGGCACGGCCGGCGTTGGGGTGGATCGGCGTCGGTGCTCGGCGGTGTGGGCGCGGAAGATGCTCGGTGAGCGTGGCGGACGGGCCTTGGCGCTGAACTTGGGCGTCGTGGGCGGAGGTCTTGCGGCCGGCGGACGCAGCAAGTCGCGGCCGATCGCGAATCAGGCAGGAGCAACGACGCCTGGTTGCAGGTGGAGCTTCGAGCTAAGGGTAGAGCAGAAACGGCGTCGCGGGGACTCGGGATCTGGTGCTCGGGCAAAGGTCCGGAGGTGGAGTGGCGAGGCGGCGGCGCTGGTGCACGGCTACTAGCGGAACGGCGGTGGCGACCGGTGCAACGGCGGTGGCGAAAGAGTAGCCAGAGGTCTCCGGCGAAGGAGTCCCACGAAGAAGAAGATGCAGCTTTTCCCTCCTTTTCTTTCTCTACCCCACGTCTCCTCCCTCTGACACACTTTCAGCAGAAGACTTTTCTTTTGGTTTTCTCTCTCCCACGTCTCTTTCTCTCACGTCTCTGTACTCTCTCTGTCTCTCAATTTTTTTACTTTTGAACCGAGAGAGAACCCCTCCCCTCATCGTACGCAGTTGCTTTTATAGGGTGTAAAAGATAAACTTTCAATCTCCCCTTCAAATCTACATCCGCGATATATTTTCGCCAAATGATCGCTATTGATAAAAATTTAAGATTATGATGAATATTTTCTTGAAATCCAAATCTCGCGAAGATAAATCGCAATATTTTTCACACATGTGCTCTATCCAAAAGATTCATATCTGAAAAATTTCAAAATTTTTAATTCTTCCCGAGATAATTAAAAAACATGGGCTTGGGCCAACCAAATCGCTTCGTGGGCTTAGTCTAACTAATTTGAACACATTCACCACCGGTCCAAAATGTGCAAATAAATGCAATCTAAATCTATATACTATGTAATTAATGACTAAACGGACCGTTAAAATCTAGGTGTCAACAATGCCCCTCTTTGAAGGTGAGCTCGAAGAGGTTGTCTTCAAAGACAAATTGAGACCTAAATTTTGACTATGCACTTGTATTAAATGATTGCTTGATTTGATTTTTTTTTTTTTTTTTTTTCTAAAAATGAATTCCATTTTAAAATGCAATTAATATGATGCATGAAAATGCTAATGCAAATGCATGATGTGAAAGGAAAGAGTGTACCTACAATTACTTACCGCCGTCGGTGCGGTAAAGCATCTTGAGGTACATGATAAATCCTGTTTACTCTACAAGTACCCAACTCTCACTCGGGTTTCTTGAAAAGCATAACGAGGCAAGAACATTCACATCCAAAGTGAAATGTTCAACGGAAGAAACCGAGACATCCGGATCCGGATCGAGATGTCAGAGGAATCTATCTGGAATATCTTACCTTCAATGATGGTAAAGTAATTCAAGATAGTTGGTGTTACTTTTCCAGGACCCGTACCATTCTACGGTCGCCCGGTATATAGCGGTGTTTGGTTGTGTCTAGGACCCGTACCATTCTACGGTCGCCTAAACGGGGATTCACTTTCTAGGACCCGTACCATTCTACGGTCGCCTAAATAAGGAATATGTTTTGTCTAGGACTTGTACCATTCTACGTCGCCTAAACGAGGTTTTGCTTGGCTAGGACCCGAACCATTCTTCGGTCGCCCGGCCTTGCAACAGAGATCAAACCGATCGGGACCCGAACCATTCTTCGGTCGCCTTAATCGATTGAATGCGGAGAAAAATCTTTGGGGGACAACTCAATCGAGTGACGGTATTTTCAAAAGGGAATACCTGCACAATGACAAGTATTTAAGGTATGGATAAAGATATACTTACCTCGGTATCATCTCTGTTCTGGAGGAAATGTCCTCTCGCAAAATATGGTCATAGGAGAAGCAATATGCATTTGTGATTACAAACATGCATTAATTTAAGGGAGGTTCATGCGTTGTGATTTATATCAAGCCTGCATCACCTAATTTCCATTGGGAAAGATTTCACAAGGAATGTTTCATCCAACACATGAGTATCATGGATGTGCCGAATGGGGGACCTCTTGGTCCGAAAGGACTTTCACTCATCCTCATTAAAATGGGTTGTTTTATCCTGACCCTTGATGCAGGATTTTTGACAATCACTTTATCTTTCCATCATCATGTCAAATAAGGGTTCGAGCAATCTTGCAAGTGGTACGACCTTACCAATCTGAGAGGTCTTTAACAGGGACCGTAATATAGGCTTGGTCAACGGTTTTAACAAAGGAGACTCTTTGAGTCAAGGCTTTTGAAAAATAAGTGATATTCCGCAATTATCTTGGGGTTTACAAGCCAAGAAACATGAGAAATGAAGCAGAAATTATTTTACTCACACTTCTTCAAGCGATGCTTTCAAACATATGAACTTCTACGTTAATTCAAATGCCCTAATCAAGAGACTTTGTAAGGGATGCAACGTAGGTTGGGTTTATGAGTTGAGAGATGAAGGATCATTCGTCTCAAAAAGTGTTTAAGGGGTCAAAGTTGGTGATCATTTTGACATTTCTAACAATTTTCCTCCCCATTGTTGAAGATTTTCTTCGCATCACAACTCCACGATTGCAACGTCTCAACATTTGAGTTTTTTTTTTTTTTTTTTTTTTTTATCCATCTTGTTGGAGATACGACTCACTTCATCAAGTGCTTGATTTTTCCTTTGGGCATTGGCCTTGCTTTTACCAGGCACACTGCTTTTCATGCCCTATTTTTGCACTTATTTTCTTTGGACTTGCACAACCTTTCATCTTTCATTAGCATTGTAAACCTTGCTACTTGCGTAGTTCGATTTTTCTTGCCTTGCCCCGGTGTGGGGGATGATCACCAACTGGGTTTAAAGAAATGAAATTGCAAGCTCAAATGGGTTATGCAAAGGATATAAGTGTATGGGATAGAGAAAGAAATGCTCTTCGTCGTCTTAAGGCACTTTAAATTATCATACAAGTCACACTGTAGAAGCAATACTCGAAGATTGATGCAAGTGTGAGTAAGAAAATTCCTATCATTCATTTCAAATCTTGTCTCGGTATGAGACGATTCTTGACAGGGATAATTTAAAAAGCTCTTCATGTGTGTGGGCTCAAAGGGCTGAACAATGGATATATTTGTAGTGTTTTGGGTAGCGAAAGAAACGCCTCTCATCACCTTGGTTGACATACCCTTTGCAAGATCACCCTTTTCCTCATAAGCATTGAATTTTTCCTCATAACTTACTTGGGGGTCGGTGTATGGAATAGTGTATGGAACGGGGCTTGCCTTTCATCATTCCAAAGTATCCCATTTGGCACATTCAATTTAACTCACATAATTCATCAAGAAAAACATGCAATATTTGCAACAAGTTTGAATTTGCACTTCAATGAGGCAATTTATTCATCATAAAATATTTGCAATTCAAAACATGATATGACAAATTCTATTCATGGGTAATACTTCTTGACAAAGATCGAATTAACGGGAGTGGAAAACACACGACCATCCATTTCAGCCAAGATCAAAGCACCGCCATGAAGTACTTTCTTTACCACATATGGGCCACCGTAGTTTGGAGCGAATTTCCCTCCGGGATCTGGAAAAATTGGCAATCTGTTTCCTTAGAACAAGATCATTTACCTCGAAATGTCTTGGCCGCACCTTTTGGTTGAAAGATCTGGCTACTCTCTGTTGATATGTTTGGCCATGGCAGAGAGCCTTCAGCCTTTTCTCATCAATCAAGTTTAACTGTTCAAGTCTTCGTTGCGACCATTCTGCCTCAGATAATTCCACTTGGGATAATACTCTTAGAGAAGGGATCTCCACTTCCACAGGTAAAACGCCTCCATGCCATATACCAACGCAAAAGGAGTTGCCCCGGTAGAAGTACGAATCGATGTCCGATACGCCAACGGTGCAAAGGGTAATCTCATGCCAATCTCGATAATTCTCGGCTGTTTTAGCCAAGATCTTCTTAATATTCTTATTGGCTGCTTCAACGCCCCATTCATTTGAGGGCGATAAGGGGACGAATTCAAATGCTTGATCTTGAATTTGCTGAACATCTCATCAACAAGCCTATTGTTCAAATTTGTCCCGTTATCAGTGATAATCGTTTCAGGGACACCATAGCGAGCAACTATGTCACGTTTGATGAACTTCGCAACATAGCGAGCAGTGACACTTGCAAATGACGTAGCTTCAATCCATTTTGAAAAATAGTCTATGGCCACTAAAATGAATCTATGACCATTGGAAGCCTTTGGATTTATTGGGCCGATCACATCAATGCCCCACATTGAGAAGGGCCATGGCTCGGAAAATCGGGTGCGGCTCCGTTGGAGGAACATTTATCTTATCACCATGGACACGGCAACGATGACAACTTCGAACATGCTGAATACAGTCGCCTTCTAGCGTGAGCCAATAATAGCCTAATCTCATGATCTTCTTAGCCATCATGTGTCCATTCATATGAGGGCCACATACTCCTTCGTGAACTTCTTGCATGATTTGAGTGGCTTCACCGCACCCACACACCGCAACAAGATTGAATCATAAGATCTTTTGTACAAATTCTCACCACTAACGAAGAATTTTGAGGCCATCTTCATGATGTACTTCCTATCAGCTGGAGTACTTCCCTCGGGGAATCCTTGTTTTTGGATGTAGTTCATGATATCGTAATACCATGGTTTTCCGTCAGACTCTTCTGTCACCCAGGCATACAATAAGCCGGTCTTGGCGAACTTCTATCTTCAATGGCTCAACTTCTAATCCGTTGGTGACTTGCAACATAGATGATAAAGTGGCGAGTGCATCTGCGAATTGATTGTGAGACCTCGATAAGTATTCAAATGCAACTTCATCGAATTCCTTGATCAAATCTTCTAGGTACTTGTGATACGGGAGCAATTTAGCATCCTTAGTCTTCCATTCTCCTACGGTCCAATATGATCAACGCGGAGTCCCCGAACACCTTTAGTTTGGCTACACCCATCTCGATTGCAGCTTGAAGCCCGAGGATGCAAGCTTCATACTCAGCTGTATTGTTAGTGCATGGGAATATCGGTTTTGCGGCTCTTTGGGTGATGCTTTGCCCGTGCAGGGATACCAAAATCGCCCCGGTGCGAAACCGCACAAGTTCACGCTCCATCAAAGAACATTATCCATGAATCTTCATTTATACTCAAGATACGGTCATCCAAGGAACAATCATCATTATTTGAGACTTTTGGATTCTCGGCCAATAAATCGCGATCACTCGACCCTTAACCGACTTACGTGGCATATATTGCACATCAAATTCCGAAATCAAAATTTGCCACTTAGCCAACTTACCCACCAAAGTTGGCCGATCAAGTAGGTACTTGATAGGATCATTCTCAGTTACAAGAAATGTCTGGTAATGCAGTGTATACTTTGCCTCAATCTATGTAACACCCACACTAGTGCGGCACAAGTCTTTTCCATATCGAATATTTCAGCTCGACACGGTGAATTTTTACTCGGGTAATAAATAGCTCGTTCTTTTTTGTCGGGGGGGCTTTCCTGTGCCAACATCGCACCCAAAGACTCACTATGAATAGTGAGATATAGAATCAAAGGATGCCCTGGTGATGGCGGGACAAGAACTGGTGGATTCATCAAGTATTGTTTCAACTTGTCGAATGATTTTCGACACTCATCATCCCAGTTGACTCGTGCATTCTTTTTCAGAAGCTTGAAGAATGGCTTGGCGCTTCGGAAAGCTGGGAAATGAACCGAGCAATATAATTCAATCTGCCCAAAAGACTTCGGACTTCTTTCACTGTTGATGGAGGTTGCAACTCACATATAGCCTTAACTTTAGCCGGGTCGATCTCAATCCCTTTACTGTTCACGATAAATCCAAGTAATTTACCGGATCTTTGCTCCAAACACGCATTTAGTGGGGTTTAGACGAAGCTTGAACTCACGGAGCCGCTCAAACAACTTCTTCAAGGTCTTAACGTGGCTTTCTCCGGGTCGAGTCTTGGCGATCATATCATCAACATAAACCTCGATCTCTTGATGCATCATGTCATGAAATAGTGCTACCATAGCTCGGTAGGTTGCCCCCGCATTCTTGAGTCCAAAGGGCATGACCTTATAATGGAAGGTCCCCCACGGAGTGATAAATGCGATTTTCTCTTTGTCTTCCTCTTTCATCCTTATCGATTGTACCCGAAAAACCATCCATAAATGAGAATAGTTCGAATCCGGCGGTACTATCAACAAGGACATCTATGTGAGGTAGTGGGAAGTCATCTTTTGGGCTAGCCTTGTTCAAATCCCGATAATCGACACAAACTCGAACCCGACCATCCTTCTTCATTACCGGCACGATGTTTGCTACCCATTCGGGATATTGCGAGACTTCAAGGAATCCGACTTTCAAAAGCTTCATCACTTCTTCTTCTATTTTCTTTGAGAGCTCGGGTTTAGTCCTCCGCAACCTTTGCTTCTTAGGTGGCACGTCCGGATTAATAGGCAAACAAAGTGTTCCACAATTGACGGGTTTAACCCGGGCATATCGGCGTAGGTCCATGCAAATATGTCTTGATATTCCTTCGATGTAGTTGAGTCGGGCGCTTGGCTTCATCTTTGGGGAGATTTGCTCCAATTTTCACCTCCTTGGCTTCTTCAATATCACCTAGATTAATAGTGATAGTTTGCTCGATCGTAAGAGCCTTGGTTTTTCATGTTGTTCCCAACTACGTTGCACGTCAATGGAATCCTTAATCGAATCTTCAATATCATCATTATCGCACTTATTACATTAGACTGACCATTTCCACACCATTGCATGCCATATGATTATCCCTGAAACATGAAATAGAAGGGTCAAAAAGACAAACAGGGTAAATAGAAGCAGCTGTAACTTTACCAGTTGTACCTCACATAAAAATATTTTTGAAACTCTTTTGCAAAAGCATTTTTTTTTTTTTGAAACATTTTAACATGAGAAAGCATGATGAAGCCCAGGCCTCAGAATTCTCCTTAGATTTTGATTTCGTTTTATCGGCTGGATATCATCACCGGGCTGGTTTGGTGTACCTCATCATGCCCTCAAAACAAAACTTCCAATTTCATTGACGTTCATCACTTAATTACAATTTATTGAATGGAAAATGCAATTCAAGTCCTAAGAAGAAAGTGAAAAAGAAGAAATTGAAAACAAATCCTAGAAAGCAATAAAAATTCCCACGCGGGGGACTGTACAAAAGTGATAAACGGGTTACTCTTGTGGGCCGGGGCCCGTTTCTTCCCGAGGCTCTCCATCAATGGGTCCAATGAAGAGGTCATCGAACAAGCTTGAAATTCCTTCTAAGGTGTCGTCAGAGTCTTCCGTCTTTGAAGGCGTCGGATCATCCATGCCATCCCATCCACTTGGAACTATGTTGCGGGCATCAAAATAAAAACTGGGAGGAGCCGAATACTTCACCATATAATCGAACTTCCCACTTGGCTGTCCGAGAGTATCCATCACTTCAGCTTCATCTTGCATCATGATTGGAGGACCGGGGAACGTCTCGTGAATGTTTGGAGGTGGTAAATTTTGCCTCCCTCGCCCTTGCTCGGGTGGCGAGTTATGCCTTCCCCGTCTTTGCCTTCCGAACTTCCTCCACCTCTTCCATGGTACCCTAACCCGTGATTGGGACCTCTCGAGGGGCTTCAATGGGGTTTCGAATGCCCCGGCCATTTCTTCCGAGCCCATTGCCGGGGACGAAACCATTCCCAACCATTACTCTTCCTACCATGAGGGCAGCATCTGAAACCTCAGGAGTGGGCGGCGATGAACCTCGAGAAGCATGTATGGTAGACACTAGCTCAAATGAGTGGTAACTTGATTCGAGCTCAGAATCCGGCTCTACATAAGGGATAGCCGTCTCATGGTAAATCCGGTGGTCTTCTTCACCATACACAAAGTGACCGGCTTCCTTTCGATCACAAATTTTACAGCTTGATGTAGACTTGAAGGGACGCACCAGCGGTATGTATCCGGGGACGACCTAGAAGAAAATTGAACCCGGTAGGGATATCCAAGATACTTGGAAAGGAATGTTGAAGACGACCGGCCCTATTTGCACATCAAGGTTAATTTCCCCGATCACCTCCTTTTTCGTTCCATCAAAAGCTCTCACAGAAGTCTTCGCAGCATGTATCTTGGACGGGTCTACCTTGAGACGGTGAAGAGTGGCCAATGGACATATGTTTAGGGCGGACCCATTATCGATGAGCACTCGGGATACATGAGAAACCTTGTGCTTAATCGATATATAGAGTGCTTTATTATGCCCTCTACCCTCAAGAGGGAATTCCTCATCGAAAAAGCAATCATGTCCTTAAGAAGGACCGATCCTACAAAATCCTCCGGCTTATCTCGCCCGAATCGGGTACGCGCGAATTTCACTTAAAATCTTCATCGGCGACTTTTGATGCACGAGAGGAGGTTTGAAGGAGCTCAAGCAAAGAGATCGAGCGAGGCATCTTTCGCAATTGATCAACGATATTATATTCACTTGCTTTAATCACAGCCAGAAATTCCTTAGCATCTTCATCAGTGACGGGCTTTGCAGGTTGAGCATTATTTTGAGCATAAGTTCGGCCAGACCTTGTAACAAGGTCAACATCTAGGTCATAAGACCAAGGTACTGCCTTATTGTTGACATATTCATATGGTTGAGGTATCTCAATCACAATCTCCTCATCACCGCATCTTTTAGTGGGGGCATGTCTGCGAGTGACGGATCTACTTCTTTCTTACCATCATCGAGAGCAGCCTGCTCCTCCTCCCAATTGATGATGATATGGGAAATAGTGGAAACCACACGCTTATGGTCGGCATACACAATAATGCCGTCATCCACCATTTCGGCAATTCTTTCTTTCATCGGTGATAGGGAAACATCTTCTTGACTGAATAATATCCAGCTCTCACTAATCCATTGTAGGCATCTGCCACATGCACCTTCGGGTTCTTGATCTGTCTAACTTCGGGCTCTAAGATAGCATTCACCGTACCCTCATGCTCTGGTAGCGGATTTTTCTGGACATTTGGTGAGCAGTTTGAAATGAGAAGGCCTTCGTGTCCAAGAGATTTTGGATCTTGTGCTTGAGGGTGAAACATTCGTCGCCTTGAATGCCCTAATTCACCGTTGTGGTAGTCACACTTCTTTGTCGGGTCATAACCACGAATGCTTTCGCGATTGGGACGCTTTGGTTCATTAGTAAGCAAACCCTTCTTTCGGAGGATCGTCGGCACTTGGGATGGAGACCCGGGGAGAGGAGAAAATTGCCTTCTATTATTCGCCCGGGCAAATGATTGACGGCCGGCGGTTTGTGGTTGTCTTGGATTCATGTGGATAGCCGGGCACGTTTGACATTTTCTTGGTTAAAAGCCACATTCACATCTACAAATAGCTTCCTTCTCCTTCTTGGCGGTGAATCTTTTACTAGATGGCTCGGAAACCATCCTTCCCTTATCCCCATCTCGATTTGTTCTCCTACGGAATAAGGCGATTGAAGCTTTCGACATATGTACTTGGCCATCCGATTGCGAAACTCGGACGGGAGGGTCTTCACAAACAATTTCATCGGCTCCTTGTTGGTAGGCTCGGGAGTAATTTGAGCCGCCAAGTTTCTCCATCTCACAAAGATATTCTTTAAAGGACTCACTCCTTTTCTTTTCCATACGCTCTAAGTCTTCTCGGGAAGGTGCAATGTCCATGTTGAATTTGTACTTGTTTGAGGAATGCGTCGCCACTTCATTCAGTGCCGAGGAGGTTCACATTTTTCATCACATACCGGTTCGGGCGGGCCCAGTCAAACTTGCATGAAATGATTGGATCATGAGAGGCTCATTCTTGACATATTGAGCCATGCGTACATGGTACATCTGCAAATGAGCCTTTGGGCAAGAGGTGCCATCATATTTCTCAAACTCCGGCATTTTGAATTTCGTTGGCACCTTGACTTTCTCGTATACGGACAAGTCGAACGGGAGCGAACTCTGTGACTCCTGCAATTGTTTCAGCTTTTCTTCTACTTTCGCCAAGCGTTCATCCCGCTCGCCTTAGGGATGCCGACAGGCTTAGCCTTTTCCACATTGATCGGGAATGGATCATCTTCAAGCCCGGGCATATCATCCACACCCGTTTGGGCCTTTTACGCCGGCTTCGGGACAACTATCTCGGGAAAAGCGGGCGCAGTGGTGGATTCGCCGGAGAGCGGGTGCGGCTTTCTTGGATTCACTTGGAGAGATTGGATTTGAGCTGTTATAAGCTCCATAGAAGCACTAACTGTTGAAGTTGGCCTTCCATAGCGGAAACACGATCACGCATTTCGGTTTGTTCAGCCATTCTAGCTCTTAGTCGTGTGATGATTGGCGAGCGTGGCGGATCCGTTATAACCTAATATAAGAAATGAACAAAAATAAGCATTCTCATATGAAAATACGTCGATCCATGGCAATATTCTAGAACTTTATTCATCAATGGAGCTTTTGACGGACCTATCGAAATGGAAATTCAAAACGTCCTAAACAAATGAACTAGGAAAGTAAATGACTCAAACTTCCTAATCTAAAACTGAAAATAGCAAGATTGATTCAAGCATTTCATTTAGCTTGATCAATATACACTCGGGACACCATTCGGCGCAAACGTTTATTCTCCTCTTGAGCTTTTTCAGCAACTCTTTTGAGGCGTTTATTCTCAGCTCGATTGGTGATCTTCAACGGCGCCTCCGGTATCTTTGGAAGCAGCTCTTCGGGAATCTTGTGTTGTTGGATATACTTAATCGAGGCATAGTACCTCCCTTCCCTGCCTTTCAACTCCTCCTCGGGCCATTTGAGTTTTCGTGGACGGCACATGTCCCACATCGATTTGATGGTGAGGATGGAATCTTCATGGTCTCGGCTTCCATCAACGAAACTAACTTGGAGTGGATCCGCTTGTAACGCCGGGGGAAGCTCTTGTACGACTTGATACTGACGAGTCACTCTAGCCGGATAATACTCCAATGCTCCAGTGAATCCCAATAGAGGGATTGGGCCAACTCCTCCACACGAGAGTCTCGCTACCCGAACTTGGAACCATTTAGCATGCCATAGGAAACCCTTGGAAGTTGGTTTTTCATGAAAGCTAGCCACCTAGAATAATGATAATCGGTGCATGTTTTTGGTTGTTCTCAAATCTCATAATAGGGTGATTAGAATCACTAACATGATGTATAGTCATTGAACCACCAAATCCCTTTAAATGAGAAAGAAACCAGATTTGTAAAAGTTCAGGAGAGGAATGGAGAGTCTTATCGCCACCTCTTTTGAAACGAGTGAGAGAAAGAAAAGTTTCAGTCAAGACAGTGTTTACAAAATTTTTTCCTTCTAACACTTGCCTAACTAATTGAACAATCAAAGGGTTAATAGCATTCTTGCAAGTAAGGAAATACTATAAACCCAAAGAAAGCCAAGAGGAAAATCCTACGCATTTGAAATGAGGTGCCTTTTTCAAAACATTCTTTCAAAAAAGATAAAGGACACGCATTACGGTGGGCCTTTAAAATCTTTCTTATATCATCTTCTTTAATTCTCGAAAAATCCGATAAAGTCATAACAGGATCAATTCCGATAGGCGGACTGATCAATTCAGCTTTTAAGGACTTCCCTATGGCGATGCTATATTCTTCCAAGGTGGGAGTGAGTTCATGCTTACCGCCGAAGATGAAGGTAGAAGTCTCGGGGCACCAACAAGTGGGCGAGTGCTTGGATGAGGCCGCCATGGATGTTGATACGCAGCGGTGGAATCAATCGACCAATATGTGACTCAACGAATTGACGGCTATTCGATCTAACTGGTCCCACCGGGTGCTAAGCTCCTCCTTCGGAGGGAGAATAATCCGAATGTCCGGTATCCCCATTGTATATTAATCAAAGCTTAGGACAATCCTAATGCCATGGACCAACAAAAATAATGTGACAAAGTAAGTAAATTGCAAAGGCAAAAATTAAAGAACTTACTTTACCAAGAAAAATTGACGGCAATCACATAGACATGCGTATGGTAAGTGGCTCGATTTCTAGTCTATAAGGCCTATCAAAGTGAAGCCACAATGATGATCGAGACCAGCCACGGGCTTGTGGACTATGTCGGGTCCTCATGACTCCGGCTTGGTCAAAGAACCGACCCCAGTCGCGGGCATGCGGACCGAGGTGGGTATTCTTGACACTATGAAAGAAATTTCGGGATTGAGATGGGCGACTCGTACCGCGAGCATGCGGTCGAAGTGGTATCCATCTCAATACCATCCTAAATAATCCTATGCGGCCCAGGTCCGGCGGCAGGTTGTGTGTGCAAAGTGTAGTGATTTATGCAAAGCATGCATAGCAATTTAAATCAAACAACACTTCAAATAATAATAATAAATAAACCATACATCCCTAACTCCAACTCCGCAAAACAAAGGTCAGCAAACACTTCCCCTTATACCTCCCAATCTGCGAGAACATTTAACACCTAAACGTTAGGGACGTACCTGGAATCCTTGCTGCCAAACAAAAGCATTTTTCAAAAAGAAAATTGGCCTAAGTCCACTAAGAGTTTTAACTCAAGGTCCCCAGTGGAGTCGCCAAGCTGTCGCGACCAAATTTTTCGGTTCACCACCTAAAACTAGGTTAATGGACTACTAAGTCTTTAAGCTTAGCTCGGGCTCTCCCAAGCCCATACCAATTCGCAACTTAGGTTTGAATTCTTAACATGCAAATGATTTTCAATCGGAGTCGCCACTAATCTATTTTTTGGTGGGTCGATTAGAAACCCAAGTAAAGTAACGGGAGATTTACTTTACTCCTACGAACCAGAGATTTATGAGTTCGGGGACTTGGTTACACTAGACTATCCTAGTGCCCTTTCGGTACCTTTTATTTCATTTTTTTGAAAAATGTTTGGCAAGCAATTTGGATTGATTTTAATTTAACTTCCTAACATGTAAGGTGATCATACATGTGCGCATACCACCAATTTAACACTCAAGAAAGCAATAAATAAATTGCGGGACTTACCTCGAAGCAACGAAAGCATCTGCAATGTTAAATTAAAATCCACATCAACATCTCTAGATATGGTTTCTAATTAACACGCAATTTTTGTTTTGTTTTCACTTAATTAATGAGAATCATACTTTATGCAATGCATGCCACTAATTTAACATGAAATGATATGACATGGCAACATGACTTAGCTATATGACTTAAGCGATATGACATAAATAAGCATGTAGTCTATTCTAAGCATGAGATGATTTATTCTAACTATATTTTTTTGTATTTTTCTATGGGATTCGAAATTAAAGAAATGCAACATTTAAATATGCAATATAAATTAATCTAATGACCTAACCTTAATGACATGCAATGCAATGCAAAATTATGACATGCAGCATACAATTTAGTATGTGAATTATATGTCATGCGACATTTATTAAATGAATTAGTCTAATGACGAGGACTAAGTTTTAATTAAATGAACCTAATAAGAACTAAATGACGTGCATTTGATATTTCTAATTAAAAATGTAAAAATGATCTAACTAGATTAAAATTCTATCTAATTTAAACTAAGGATCGGGTCACATTAAATCCTAATTTAAACTAAGATATTATCTTAATCTACCATGCAATTTATCTAATATGCGACGATATGGCATAGCGACATGTCCTAAACCATATGAATAAAATTTTTATGATCTCTTAATGAACATGCAATTGTTAAATATGCAATTTAAATTAATCAAAATGATTTAATTCTAATGACGTGCAATGCAATGCAATGACGTACGAAATTATTTCAACTAAAATGATATGCAACATCGCGATTTAACATGCGAGCTATATGTCAAATGACATTTATTAAATGGCATAATCTAATGACGGCAATTTCCAATTAAGAATGAACCTAACAATAATCACTAAGATGACGTGCATTTCATGGACCTATGACATGCAAATGACGTTTTTATTTAAAAAATGCAATCTATCCTAGAAATTGCAACTAATTTATCCTAAGACAGATTTTATGAAATTTGAAAAGATCTAGTTAGATTAAGATTCTATCTAATTTAAATTAGGGATTAAGTCATATTAAATCCTAATTTAAACTAAGACATTATCTAAATCTATAATGCAATTTATTTAAAAAATGATCTAAATTTAAAATGAGATATGCAACCACAATCTAATATGCACAATGGTCTTTTTTATGTTTTTCTTTAAGAAATTCGAAATTAAAACGAACAAGTAATTAAACATGCAATTCAAATAAAAAACTAAATGAATACACTTTTTTTGGATTTTTTTATTTAAAAATTCATGATAAGATTGCAGTCTTAACAGGCAAGATAACAAAAACAAATCTAATTCTTATTCGGATTTTTATTTGATTTTCTCATTTAAAAATTCAGAATCAGATCGTGATTTTAATTCTAAGACTAAGAATAACCCTAATTTGAATTTTTTTGATTTTTTCTCCTCTTAAAAATAAAATTGATCCAAACACACGATATCAAATCAAACCAGGACAAATATTGATATCCAAAATTGGCGAACCATATCTCGCGCATGAGATCGGGTTGACCAATTTTTATTTTAAATCGCGAATCAAATCTCGGGCTTGAGATTGGATTGTCGATTTTATAAGGGATTGCGAGTCGGATTTCGGCGCGAAAATCGGACTATCAATCTCTCACTCGAGGGCACTTTCACGTTCATCAATCATATATCTAGGAATAATCCTACTAAAAAAAACAAATAAATAAGTGAGAATAACCTTAAAATAATAATAATAATAATAAAATAATAAAAGAAGAACTACCTAAATGATCTTCTCTTTTTTTTTTTTCTTCTCAGCAGGCTTGTGGATCTCCAAGCGAAACAGCGAATTGGCTCGGCAAGGGAGGCTCCGGCCAAGGTGAACCGGCGGCGGCAACAACACCGGAGCGGAGCTAGGGAAGCTCGGGTCCGGACGGGCACGGCCGGCGTTGGGGTGGATCGGCGTCGGTGCTCGGCGGTGTGGGCGCGGAAGATGCTCGGTGAGCGTGGCGGACGGGCCTTGGCGCTGAACTTGGGCGTCGTGGGCGGAGGTCTTGCGGCCGGCGGACGCAGCAAGTCGCGGCCGATCGCGAATCAGGCAGGAGCAACGACGCCTGGTTGCAGGTGGAGCTTCGAGCTAAGGGTAGAGCAGAAACGGCGTCGCGGGGACTCGGGATCTGGTGCTCGGGCAAAGGTCCGGAGGTGGAGTGGCGAGGCGGCGGCGCTGGTGCACGGCTACTAGCGGAACGGCGGTGGCGACCGGTGCAACGGCGGTGGCGAAAGAGTAGCCAGAGGTCTCCGGCGAAGGAGTCCCACGAAGAAGAAGATGCAGCTTTTCCCTCCTTTTCTTTCTCTACCCCACGTCTCCTCCCTCTGACACACTTTCAGCAGAAGACTTTTCTTTTGGTTTTCTCTCTCCCACGTCTCTTTCTCTCACGTCTCTGTACTCTCTCTGTCTCTCAATTTTTTTACTTTTGAACCGAGAGAGAACCCCCTCCCCTCATCGTACGCAGTTGCTTTTATAGGGTGTAAAAGATAAACTTTCAATCTCCCCTTCAAATCTACATCCGCGATATATTTTCGCCAAATGATCGCTATTGATAAAAATTTAAGATTATGATGAATATTTTCTTGAAATCCAAATCTCGCGAAGATAAATCGCAATATTTTTTTTTTCACACACGTGCTTTCTATCCAAAAGATTCATATCTGGAAAAATTTCAAAATTTTTAATTCTTCCCGAGATAATTAAAAAACATGGGCTTGGGCCAACCAAATTTCGCTTCGTGAGAACTTAGTCTAACTAACTAATTTGAACACATTCACCACCGGTCCAAAATGTGCAAATAAATGCAATCTAAATCTATATACTATGTAATTAATGACTAAACGGACCGTTAAAATCTAGGTGTCAACAAGTGTTGAAAAAGTTAAGTTTCATATAGTCTCTTAAGATGCTAATTTCTCTCTTTTTCTATTTCAGTTAAAGATGGAGGATGGAGACGAGATCGATGCGATGTTGCACCAAACTGGCGGAGCTGGGACTTTGACTTAGACTCCTCTTTCTGAAACTGTGGTTTGTAAATTATGCTATGCGAGAATACCTATATTTAACACCGCCAGTGGCGGAAAATATTATGTTTGAAATTTTACCTTATAAGCCTTTTCTCGTATGCGTCTTTGCTAGGTAACTAAATTTTTGGCTTAACCCAAAATAAGCTGTAAGGAAGAATCAGCAAAAAATGACTGTTGTTTGAGTCTTTTTATTTGCACCGTGTACAAGATAAATTGATCCGCTTGCCATTCACAAATTTGTTTTTTCAACAATACTTTATACATGAGAGTTACAAATAATGAAAATGATATAGTGTGGAAAGAATTCTCCAGTTAAAATTAAAGGTGATAAATATGTTGATGTATAATAGAAAATCCTAACAAATTTAATATCCAAAATCTCTAGATAATTTACCCAAGTTTGAGAAAAAAGAAATTTTATTGGAAAAATGAGGTTGAACTGAAAATAATCACGAAAAACCAACTTTATCATAAATAGTAATGAGCAGCTAAAATCTCAAGATAATTCTCTCCGAGTTTGATGGGAAAAAAAAAGGAATTTACTAAAACAAAAAAAAAAAGATACGGTTGAATTAAAACTAATCATAAAAAAATGCCTTATCATAAATAGTAATTATTTCGTGTTTATTTAATATTGTTGCATCTGTACAACATCTTAGGATGTCTCTAGAAACTTTTTTAGGTTATTGATGTCTAAGTAAGAAAACATATGTTTATAATTTTATGTTTAAACAATTTACTTATAATTTAGTTTGATAACTATATATGTGTATATGTCAACAACCATAATTTTTTTGTTCGTGTGGCAGTGGTTTATTTCAATATTTGCATGAAGATTGAAATGGTATCCAAATAAAAGAAAAGCTAAAAGGTTGTGACTATTCATGAAGAAAATTCAAGGGTTGTAACAGTTGATAACCAAGCAAACTCAAAGTATATCCACGAGAAAACTCAAAGATGCAATCATTTCAGGCAAATTGGTTTAATATATTTTCCCATAAGAAGTTTGTATTTAGACTATAACCATTTGGAAGGAAGATTTACAACGCAGCACTTGGAGGCAATATAACTCGTTATGATGTGCGTGTGATCGATTTTCATATTTGAAACTTCTCAAGTTTTTTAAATATTTCCACTTCTTTTTTGCTTACTCTTTTATGTAGTATGTCGCCTATCTTCACAATTACTAGTCAATGAAATAAAAAATAACTATTTGCATGAAATGATACTTATTATAGAGATTGGATAAAGTTGGCTCTATGGAGTTTAGAATTTCAATAATAATTCCAAATATGACATCATTCCAAGTTTAAAATAAATATCTTGGCTTTACCCAAATGAGCTCACAGGAATGGGAATGAGGTGGATGTCAATAACATCTACTAAAATACTTCAATGAAGACACTTAACAAAAAAAACCCCATAATAAAGTCAATACTCATTATAGTTGGGATTTAGATTTCTATTAAATGGATTGTGCCTAATTTGAATGCTCAATTATTGTCATTCGATTTTTTCAATCAATTTTAATGCCAAGGTTTCACTTATTTATTGTTTTTTTGGGGGGGGGCATTTTTAAAATTTTAACCGACAAATATGTAAGCTTTTTATGGTGGTAATTAATAGCCCACGCTTTCAATATATGTTTGTGGCCTAGCTCAAAATGTTTGTCCATGGAGGACGCATCACTCCCTTCCCCCTACCTCTCGAACCACCACCAAACCCTCACCCCAAGCGGATTGGGGCCTCCGGTCATGAAATATCATAAACTACTAGAAAATTGGCCAGGGAAATGGAATGAGAGAATAAGCATTTCTTAGGCTAGGGTAAATGTATGTTCATGTATTTAAGAATGGACTGGAAAATAATGCAAAAATGGATTGTAATTTCTTTATTTAGGTTTGTTCGGCAGCTTAATAAGATAGGAAAATTCAAGACTTTTCCTTGAATTTTATCTTCAATCGTTTTCATAAATGCAAGTTACAAAATTATTTGTTAATGGATTCACTTGGTTTGAAGAGGCAAAAAGAAATAAAAGTCTACTTGGGATTAAGGATAGTGAGACGAATGTAATGGTATCCAACAAATTTCAAATTGTTATATGAATATTTCCAAGAAATTTTAAAGATTATGAAAAAATAAATAATAATAACCTCTTTACCAATTCGAAATTGCAATTTCCACCGTATTTATTTAATTTTAGGATACTATACTTATATACACTCACACTTTTTTAAAAGCAAATTTTTTTTTTTTAAATTCAAGGCCCAAAATGCATTAATAAAGGAAGATGAGAAAGCAAAAGCCAAAGCGGTAGCATTATATTCAAAGCAAAAAATAACATTGAAAATCAAAATCTAAATTGACCTTTCATATCGATTTGATAGTTGCGAGTACTTAAGCCGCTCCTGCTCCTACGTTCTCTCTCGTTGCTTTCATCTCTCTCCGGTCTTCAAGAATCTTCTCATTCTCCAATAGATCATAATAAAGAGAGGGAGAGGGTCAAAAATGAAGAGAGGAGACATGTCTGTGAAAATAGAGTGCGGACCGTCTCCTATACATACTATTTTTTTATGAGCATTTTCTTTTTTGTCTTTTTGACTTTTGTTGAGGGGACTAATTAAGGAAATAAAAATTTCCTCTGTAGCAGCAGGCAATTGCTACTACAAAAGAGAGAGAGAAAATAAAATGTTTATTTATAGCTGCGCAATCATCATGGAGCCTAGCAACTTTAGAAGTAAAAGGAGGCGACATGTGACTTAAGGGTCTTACAGGATCTTACAGCAGATTAAAGCTGCCCAATATTTTCTTTGCTCTCTCGCTTAGGGAATAATTATGCTTAGCTGCTTTTTTTCCACGTTTATAGTGCAAGTGATTCTTTTAGTGTACATTCTAGGAAAAGCCATATTAGAAAGTAAGGAAAGACGGAGGAAAATTACAAAATATCTATTTATTTTAACCAAATCGCAGTGCTAATCTTTTCTAGTTTGATTATTACATGTTAAGTTGGAGAAAAATATGGGTGTCTTTGTGATATTAAAGCATAAAGGGAGTTATAAGCTAATATCGGTATTGATTTGATATTCTCGCATAAAATTTAATTTTGGATCAACTTGATAAACCTTACTTGTCTTTTCTATCTTTGGTAAGTTAAACAATTACTAAACATCAACTATTTTGAGAAATCGCAATCCACTTTTTGACAAATTTTGAGACATTTTTGAGTTTATACTGTGATTTTTTTTTGCTCATTTCAATTAGTTAAGATGGTCAACAAAAGAAATAATGGAAAAATCCGAGGTAGGCAACCAAATTTTTGACCTGACCTAAAACGAGCTGTAAGGCAGAATCACCAAAAAAGGACTGCTACTTGAGTCTACAAAATAAATTGATCAACTTGCTATTTACAACTTTGCTTTTTCAACAAGGCTTTATACACGAGAGTGATAAATAATGAAAATGATATGGTGTGGAAAGAATTCTCAAGTTAAAATTAAATGTGATAAATATGTTGATGTATAATAGAAAATCCTTACAAATTTAGTAGCTAAAATCTCTAGATAATTTACCCAAATTTGAGAAAAGAGAAGTTTTATTAGACAAATGGGGTTGAATTGAAAATAATTACAAAAACCAACTTTATCATAAATAGTAATGAGCGGCTAAAATCTCCAGATAATTTGCTCTGAGTTGAGGGCAAAAAAAATGAATTTACTGAAAAGAAAAGATACGGTTGAATTAAAATTAATCACAAAAAAAAAAAAGCCTTATCCACTAGCAAAATATTTTGAGAAACTTTGGATTGGTTTTAGTCGTGAAGATTGATGATAAAAACAGTCAAAAACTTTTATTTTTGCCTAAAACCTTTTCCAATCAAATTCTCATATGTCTAAATATCCACAAATTTGAGATTTTCTTTTCATCGTAAATGACATGATCACAGCCCTTGGGAATCGTATGAGCTTCACATGGAATTGACCAACTAAATTATATATAGCTAAAGTCAATGAATAATTCCCACTGCAAAATCCTAAATTTTGGTCTCTTCTTTTCTTAGGGGAATTAGGGGATTTGAAAAAAAAAAAAAAATCTTATCACTCTATGAGAAGGCATATTATATTCCTGATTAGTTCACAATGACTTATGAAGATTAAAGGTGGTAATGACCAAAAAATTTATAAACTTACTTATGCCAATTCAATTCCAAACTTTCTAATTATGCCAATTAAGTCTTAAACATTTTCATATTTTGACAATTAAATCCATCCTACCATTTTTTTTATTTCTTCTTTTTTTTTTTTTCTTTCTTTTGGGGGAGGGGGAGGGGGACTGAGGGCTGATGACCCTCACTCGTTGTCACCAGTTTAGGATTTTTTTTTTTTTAAGTGTAATAGATTTATTCTTTTCTCTTTTTTTTTTTTTTTGATAATTTTTCTAAGAATGAAGTAAAGGAGAATGATTCTTTTTTTTTTTTTTTGGGTCAAATAATTGAAGGTAAAATAAAATTGATTGAAATAGTATTTAGTCTTTGTGCTTGGAATGGTATTTAGTCAATAGTACCAAAATTGATTACATGTCCTTGTGTGTGTTGAGATGCAAGTACCATATATGACTAATTTCCAAAAATAAAAAATCATAAATTTAGGTCCAATCTTAATTCTATCCCGAATATTTTTTCTCTAAAAAAATTATTAACCTTTACTTCGATATCAAATTTGCTCCTGTTAACTCGTCATTTACAAAATCCACATGTTGATGTTTTGTCAACTTCAAAATCTAATATGAGTTTTCTCAATAATAACGACATGATCCATGCATTAGAATGGTCGGTGCGCTTGAAAATGAAATAGTCAAATAGAATAAGAAGAATAATATGTCGCTAAAAACATTTCGAGTGCGGGAGCTATTTAGCACATATAATTGTGTAGGCTTTTTCATTCAATTCGAATAACTTGCATGATGATAGAGAAGTGATTGTCATTAAGCATCGAAAGATAAGAGAAGACAAAAAGAGGGCAGATTTAGGCTAATTGCATGAATAAGTCATCCACTAGTAAAATATTTTGAAAAACTTTGGATTGGTTTTAGTCGTGAAGATTGATGATAAAAATAGTCAAAAACTTTTATTCTTGCCTAAAACATTTTCCAATCAAATTCTCATATGTCTAAATATCCACAAATTTGAGATTTTCTTTTCATCGTAAATGACATTATCACAATCCTTGGGAATTGTATGAGCTTCACATGGAATTAACCAACTAAATTTTATATATATAGTCGAAGTCAATGAATAATTCCCACGACAAAATCCTAAATTTTGATCTCTTCTTTTCTTAGGGGAATTAAGGGATTTGAAAAAAATAAATATCTTGTCACTCTATGAGAAGATATATTATGTTCTAGATGTATTGTTCACAATGATTTATGAAGATTAAAGGTGGTAATGACCAAAAAATATATAAACTTACTTATGCCAATTCAATTACAAACTTTCTAATCATGTCAATTAAGTCTTAAACATTTTCATATTTCGATAATTAAATCCATCCTACCAAATTTTTTTATTTCTTCTTTTCCTTTTTTTTTGGGGGGGCAGGGGGACTGAGAGCTGATGACCTTGCTCATTGTCGCTAGTTTAGGATTTTTTTGTAAGTGTAATAGATTTTTTTTTTTGTAAAATTTTTCTAAGAATAAAGTAAAGGAGAATAACTTTTTTTTTGGGGGGTAAAATAATTGAAGGTAAAATAAAATTGATTGAAATGGTATTTAGTCTTTGTGCTTGAAAAGGTATTTAGTCAATAGTACCAAAATTGATTACATTTCCTTGTGTACTAATTTTCAAAAATAAAAAATCATAAATTTAGGTCCAATCTTAATTCTATCCCGAATATTTTTTTCTCTAAAAAAAATTATTAACCTTTACTCCAATATCAAATTTGCCCTGTTAACTCGTCATTTACAAAATCCCCATGTTGATAATTTTGAAAAATGGACATTGGGTTGGGAGGGCAAATTTGAGATTAGGGTTAAAAGTTAAGACTTTAAATGCAGAATCGTGATAAAGATCTAATATGAGATAAGATCGGAGACGGAGGATTCTTTTGGGCGGGGGAATTAATTAATAGATATAAAATCCGATTTGACTCCAAAGTCAATCAAGATTACTTCTGGAAGAAGCCATATAAAAAAAACTCGTTTTCGAGGCAACTAAAATAAAAATAAATTGAATATGAAGGCGGAGAAAGAGTTGCGGGATCACAAGACCACAAAACCTAAGTCGCTCTGCATCTCTGAGTCGTCTCCTCGGACGAAGACGACGATCACAGAGAGAGAGAGAGAGAGAAGCGAGAGAGAGATGTCGGCCTCAGGGGTGACCCAGCAGCACGAGGAAGACAAGAAGCCGAACGATCAGTCCGCCCACATCAACCTCAAGGTCAAGGGTCAGGTACTGCCTCTCGTGTTTTCTCTCTTTCTCTTCTTCCGACCGAGAACGACGGCTCGGCGTGGCATTTCGATTCTCGTCTCTGTGTGGGTTTTCCTGCCCGATGCGCGTGCCGCATTGTCCTGTCTGTGGAAGTTAGCTCGTGCTCTTTCGAGTAGTGTGGTAAAGGCGGGATCTTTCGCCAGAAAAAAGATGATCTTTTTTTGGTTTGTTGGCTCGTTCGTGGTTGTAGTCCTTGTCTCTGGTGTGATTCTGAATTGTGGGTTTTGCCCTCTACCATGTGACTTTCCTGGGTTCGTACTCTGCTGTTTTCCGCGTGCCCGATCGTTTTCTTGAGAGGGCTTTTCGAAAGCTGCGCGTGTGATGGGCATTTCTGGGAGGAGATTGGGACGATGATGATCGCCAAATCAGGAGGTTAATGACCCTTTCGAAAGTACCTCTCGCGGCGAGTTGCTGGCCCGCTGAAAATGTGTTTGTAATGCTGCTTGGTTTTTTTGACGTGGAAAAGTAGACTGTTTGCATACAAATGTTGGGGCTTTCTGTGTTCTCTCGACAAACCAATCGTCTGTCCTGACGTCCGTCTTTAGGAAATGTGGAACTACGCAAACTCTTTAAAAAATTCGAACTGTATGATTGAGATCTCTTTCTTTTCGTAACCCATTGTTTGCCAGTCCCCAAAGATCGGTTCCTCGAGGATGAGTTAAAACGTTCATGTGAAGTTAGACATGTGAAGGTTGTCTGCTGGTCGCAGATGCATAAACTTGGATTGGTGGAGGTCAAGATACAACCTTTTGCGATACCCTTGCCCGGGAGAGGGATGTTGACACATTATAGGAAATGTCGAAGACTTAAACGTACATATTTAGTAAAAATTACACTAAAAGAGTGGCCATGGTGGATGGAGATGTGTTTCCTCTGATCTGTCATTGGTGGCGTTGCTAAAATATAGTCATAGTTTTAGTTGAGAAATATAGCTGATCCATGGAATTTCTTGCGATCTTCCCATCATCTCACATGTGTTCGAAATTTCTCCCACGTGATTTTTCTTGTTTTCCCATCATAGCCTTTCAATTAAATTGAATTTGTTGCATTATGCGCGGTTTTGTGTGTCCTTCATGGTTTTGATGCTCAGGATGTTTTTGCTCTTCTATGTCAATAGTACTAATCTCTAGCTTTGTCCCCCTTGCTGTGATTTCTCAGTATAACTTCATCATCCGTTGATCTCCCAATTTTTACGCAGATTCTATTGTTTGCATTGTTAGTTGTCATTTTAGTTTCTAAGCGTTGATGATTGTTCATTCTTGTTATTATCCGATTGAATTTTGCGGAGGAGGCACTCCTATGGAGTAGCACGATTTTTGTTCTAAGGTGAACCTTGGATTTTACATTAAATGTTTTGTGTGTCCTGTAATTATAGTTGTCTTATAAATAGAATTACAGTTGTTTTATAAATAGAATGGAGTTTTTTTTTTTTATGAGATAAGTATAGCAAATAAAGTTACTTCGTTGAGGAAAAATTACTTCGCTGAGGAAAAATTACTTCCTAGTGTGATACTAGAAGTTTTTATTAAAAGTGAAGGCAAATACTCATATTAATCTATGCTAACTGACTGACTGTTACCTTCTTTTCTTCAAGGATGGGAATGAAGTCTTTTTCAGGATCAAAAGGAGCACTCAGCTGAAGAAGCTCATGAATGCCTATTGTGATAGGCAGTCTGTGGAGATGAACTCGATCGCTTTCTTGTTTGATGGCCGCCGTCTCCGAGGCGACCAGACTCCTGATGAGGTCTGTTTTTCTTTTGCATAGATACCTTGTTAAAGTGTTGAAAAAATTAAGCTTCAAACAACCTCCTGAGATGCCAAGTTCTCTCTTTTTCTATTTCAGCTAGAGATGGAGGATGGAGATGAGATCGATGCAATGTTGCACCAAACTGGTGGAGCTGGGATTTTGACTTAGGCTCCTCTTTCTGAAACTCTGTGGTCTGTAAATATGATATTATGCTATGTGAGAATATCTATGTTTAACATCGCTAGTAGCGGAAAATACTGTATTGGAGATTTTACCTTATGAGCCTTTTCTCCTAGGTGTCTTTGCTAGGACTCGTTCCCCCCCAACCACCTGCATAGTAACCTGGTTTGTCATGCTGAATCTCTGATAATAGGAAGACTTCTTTAGCTGGTGCTTTTTTTTTATCATTGATTGGTACTTTCCATGCTTGAATATTTGGCTGCTTCTGGTTATTAAAATCGGTTTTCGGGTACTTGGATACTTGAAAATCAAATCTCCCATTTGGTTTGTAGGCAGAGAATTCACGGGACGGTTCATTTATCGCAAGCCGATCCACAGTGTTCTCCCATGAGTCGTCAATAAAAAGTAGGTGTTGACTTTGTCGATGGCAATGGAGATCTCTATCCTGACATAGCGCAACGATTGTCCCAAAAATCTTCCTTGACTGCCTTCCAACAATTGAATGAAAGCGTGGACTGGGCGAGTATTGCATTGATACTCCAAGAGTGTGCCAATTTTCCTGTTCAAGTATGGGAGCATTGAGTTCAGGCTACAAGATAGAATATGGCTGGGATCCTCGAAACAGGTATCCATAGCAGCGCAAGACGTACAGAGAGCCAGGGGAACGGAAAAATGAGCCAGGAGATTTAGATCCTTTCGGTTCTGTATATGATACGATTGGTAATTTGCGGATCAACAACCTGCGGCAGAGTAGAAAGGACGTCTCTTTAGTAAGCAAGAGACTAGCTAAAATTATGTGATAAGCCTTTCAAATAACCAGAGTGGAGTTCATCTCAGTGTCGCCACATGTTTGATTCCATCGTCTCGAGATTGATTCCAATCGAGCGAGTCACGTGAAGCTGCACAGCTTAGAGACGACAGGAGAACAATAATAAACTAGACCCTGCGATCAACGCAGAACGCAGGACAAATATAAAACCGCACATGACGATGCAATAATAACTTGGAACGCATCCATCAGGCAAAATTTATCTTTTCCCGCACTAGATTGGATACTCAACAGCTGTACAGGCTAACTTACACTGGAAAAGGATCTAGCGCGCACATTACATATACACGTTGAAACAAAAGGATGTAAGAACGAATGAACAAATGGAGAAAGGTGAAGATGGATAGCCGTGTAACATTGAAGTGGGAACGTTGAAGAGGCAAATCCCAATCCGCTTCTAGGATGGATTCAGGCCACTGCTGTGATGCCTGCATCCTTCTTTCCCTGCTTTTCTTTGGAGCTGCTTTCTAGGGAGGATTCTTGGAGGCCTTGATACTAGCGTTGTCAGATGCCCCGACTCATAGCAATTCTGTTCGATATGAAAATCCCTCCACTTTTGTTAACTACAAAGGATTAATTTGCGTGGCTTTTCCTCCTCTCTTTCTGTTGAACATAAAAAAAGGAGAGATAAATTCCTTTTGATCATGTCAACAGCAGCATCAGCTCTAGGCAAAAAAAATTTAAAATGAAAATCACAAGTTCCAATTAAGCAATTCTTCTCCTTCACTCTGCTAGAGAATATAGTGACAATATGAAAGAAAAATTTTCCCCCAGGAGACCAGATATAATCCAGAATGCAAAACACATTGCATAAGGCAAGCTATAGTTCAATGTCATGATCAGCAATGCGCATAATAAATTAGTTCATATGCTCCGCGGTTTGCATAAACATACTATAAGGACAAAAGAGCAATTCCCCTCCACCATCCAGGAATGACTTACGGGATGTCACACTAGAATAAACTATCATCCATTTTCATGATGAATTCATCATGCAAATAATCAATTTGTGGAGATGCTCTGAAGTTTGCATTCCTAATCCACTAATTTATGATATCTGAGGTTTACTTACCGGGCTTCCGCTTCCGAGTGTTGACCTGTGATGACCATGATCTAGAGAGCGTGACCCTGAAGTATGACCCAACCTTCGCGCAAATCCTTGACTGTGATTATAAATGCTGCATGAGATCATACAGGATGACCAAAGGTAAGAAGGCTTCAAAGTCATTGAAAAAAAAAAAAGACCACATAAGGCGATAAGGTTTCCTATATCTTTGTGAAGAGTCATTGGCCAACACCAAGGAAAAAAGAAATAAAAGCATCCTAATCTTAAGCCATGGAATATATTGTTCCAAGGGCATCTCTGCAATAGAACAAACATTGTTACAAATATTGGACCTGAGCTTAATGGTTGTAGCTGGTCGACCCATTCTACACTTACAAGACCAGGAAGTAACCATGTTGCTATATTTTACTCGTCTGAGGTTAATTTCCACAATCTTACTTTCACAAACCAAATGAAAGCCACTAGCCACAAAGGCTGCCTCACTTCTGTGCTGATCTCCAGTGACATATCTTGGAAATCAGAATTTATGGAGGAGGGTGCATATGGTACGATGCCAAAAACAAATCATAAAAATGTATCCACACCTGAGGCGATGCCTGTTGCAGGCTGAGAAGAAGGCAACGAACCCATTTAATATGCTCCTCACAGCACGGAAGACCTGACAACAAATTGACATTAAGACTTTTTGAACAACAAATCAGAATCCATCTTGCATCGTCAATTAACCAAAGCAATTTGATATATGACATACATGAGAAAAAAGATCATTCCAAAGCATACGCCACATGGAAACTTCAGTAGTCTTCACTGCAGTACTAGCAGCAGAGGCACTCCGGAATATGGTCCTAAGGGTCTGCCAAACTTCAATTATAGAGCCATACATGGAAGTCCACATAAAAGTCACCATATTCCCTAATGCAAGGACCATGCGGATGGGCAAGTACAGAGTCTCCCAGAGGACCCAAAATATGGGACACAAGATGGAAGTTCCTGCAACACAGCTCAAGGCCTATGTATCAAGATACTTACAGCAATATCACACCAAAAGACCAAAAGGATACGCTATTTATGTAATCTCACTAAATAGATTGCACGCATGATCATCAAATCAAAGCGGAAATGTTCAAAAACCTGAAGGCAATAAATGGTAGCACACATATGTTACGTACCAATTGTCCAGATTGCTGAGAGTATAAACCACAGTGGCTGCAGTAAAATGTCTGATAGGTTTTCCACTAGACTGCAAGAATATTCAATAACAAACCAAGCGACCGAGAAGAAGCTCCCAACCACTCCAGAGCACACATTCCATAAAGGAAGAAGGCCCTCAAAAAGCTCTAAAAGAGGTTCTGCAAGGGGTTGAGCTAGAACTGAAAAAAAGGACTGAGTGGTGCGCATGACCATTAGGAACCATTTTATTGCTTTCTGGCAGTTATGAAGAAAAAGCATTGTCCCCAAGTACTTGATTCGAGATACCATCTCCCAAGATTCTATCCAATCGAAAAGAGGGCCACACAAATGTGCGGCTGTTGCCTTGAGGACAGGGACATTTTTGTACAGATCATAGAATCCAATCAGAACGGTTACCACTGACATAATCACATAGAAAGTTCTAGCTAAGGGACACATCCACGGGCGATACAGGTGACAAAACCCAGGATATGACTGGAGGAATATGACCCAAGATGGAAGTCCCGACTCCAACAGTGTAAGTAACCTCACGTCTGCCATTATTATTTCCCTCAATTTGAATGGAAGGTCATGGTCATTAAACCTAAACAAGATCAAGACATCCTTATACTGGAAGGAGTCGCTTGCATTATCAGAATCACTAGCACAACAGCTTTCAGGATCGTCCACTGAATCTTCACTTTCACTATGTTTTTCATCTGCAGAGAAATCAACCTCAACACCAGCGTCATTAGATCTAATCACTCTTCTCTTCTTGGTCGGGGGAGTGCTTGGTTCACTTATACGGATTTCGGGGGAAGCAGCAAAGGCATGACAATTGTTGTGAACATGCTGGGAAGAGTCATTCCCAGAAGACAATACATCAAAGCAAATATCTTCATGGGAATCAATACTAGACTCAGAAAATTCTTCTTGAGCATCATGGAACGTCTCTCCTGGATATTCAGAACAAGAGTAAATAACAAAGCCAATGTGTTCTGTTCTCACCAATAGAAATAATCCAGAGAGAACCAACAGTCACAGAAGTCAGAAAGGAGTCATATCAACTTGAATTGTCCAAGCAAATTTTGGTTATTTCTGTTATACAGGTTAAAGTTACATGAGCAAGCGAACTTATTGCAATTAATGTACCGACAAGAAAGCAAGCCTACATGCACACTCAACCAGTGTACATTGAAACCACCACGGTCACACATAAACCATGCTGATGAGATATACAAATACCATAACTTCTATAAACATGCTATGTAAATATCCATATGTGGTTGACTGCATCAATACCAGATGGAGAATTGTTGAATTGTTGATCCACTTTCTAGAAAGTTCAAAATAGACATTAGCTAGAAAAGTCAAGAAAAATCCTAAAAAAAGAAAATCTATCATAGGTGGCAATGAAAGGTGTAGAAAGCACAAGTGCAGAAGTATCTAGGAGAAGAGGGAAAGTGAAAAATCTCTGACAAGAGCAGAAGATTTTCCTTGGTAAAATCGGTGATGGAGGCCTATAAAAAGCCTTGTGGTCGTCCATTTTGAGGGGCAGAACAAAAAGGCAAGCTCCTCCCCTTCCCTTTGTACTACAACTAAATAAAAAAGTTTTCTTTCGTTCCCTTGTGCTCCCTTGCTGCCACTCTCTTTTACACATTCTTATTATTACTTTGCCCAACCATTTCTTGCCCACATTGTTCTTGGTGTGCTCTCTTGATAGTTCACACACAAAACACTCTCTTGCATACAAATCAAACACACGTTTCCGCAAATACCAACAAGAATGCTTCTTTCAAGGAAAACAAGTGACAGCAAAAATGCCCCAACTGCAGTGCCAATAATTTGACATAAAAACACATACCTATGGAACTTTCCAAATATGCCTTCAGAATCTGTTGTTCAGAAGGGGTCCCTGAAAACCATGAAGGCATACAGCTTTCAGCTTGAGCTATGCTATCAAACTCCCACCTTTTCATTATTTTGGCCTCTAGGGCCAGAGATGTATCAGTCTGCAAGGGCAAGAAATGATGGAAAATTTATCTCTTATAAATAATTACAAACAAACGGAATGTAGAGGAACAGTAGCAAGTGATACCTGAAGCTCATTCAAATAATTTATACCTCGAACATTACTCCATTCAACCTCAAAAACTATAAAGCCGTGCAAAATCCCATGCAACTTGCTATCTAGAAGCAAAGAATCCCGTAATTTCTCCACCGGCATGAGAACTCTCTTCCGGGACAAATTTGCAGAGTCGATTAATTTGAACCATCTCTCAAACTTTTTGGTCTCACTGGCGTCAGATTTGCAACTTGTTTCCTTTCCCTCCTTTGTCTTCCTCCGTGCTTTACTCTTCGCAAAAGGAGATAGCCTCGACTGTACAGAAAGCAGAGGAAACCATCATGGGAGGAATTGGGGATATAAACAATACAGGGCATATCAAAACACGTAAAAACACGAACCTTTGTAACCATCAACTGCCATATTCGGGCTGGGCGCGAGCTAAAGTTTCTCAACCACGGCCGATTGTCCACCAATATGTAAAATTTCTTACTCTCACAGGCCAAGAAGATGCTGAGATCTGAAAGATAAGATTGCAGGTCTCTGCAAAAGTGCAATGGGGCCAAATTAGGGGACAAAAGACACTAATTAGCAAATCTAGCCCCCACTAGTCACCCTACTTTTCAACAATTCCATCCACAGACACTGCCAAGATTGCACAACGGAGATGATTCGCATGCAGCACGCATATTCGAACCCAAAAGCAACCGAAAAACGGACGCCGAACTGCTCCATCCAATCACGACCCGCCCCGATTCTCATCTAGAATCTTTAAGAACACAGAATGCAAGGCCGATTCCAATTCAAGAACGAGAATCCTCGTCGCAGACATACCCAATCTGCAAGCTGGTGAGCGGGAAAACGCATCGGCCGGCGTCACCTTTCCCCATCGGACCCGGCATCGCCACCGGGCTCACCGGAATTCTCTGCACCCGCCGATTAGACGAAGAGAAAAAAAAAAAACACGAAGCAAGCTCTCGTCAGTCCGGAAAAAGAACCCCGCGAGACGAGAATTCGGGCACAAACGTCCAAAAAAGCAAGAAAGAAGAAAGGAAAAGAAAGACAAAGCAAGACGCGAGCAACGTGGACAATGCTACGGAAAAGACAAGGCAGAGTGACGAACCTGGATCGGCGAAATCCCATGGCGGCGGAAGAAGAAGAGGACGAGGAGGAGCGGGCGACGCCGCAATGGCGGCCGAGGTTCATCGACGGAGGCGACGCGCGCCGGAGGTCATCGCCGCCAACTCGGACGCGGGAGACGCGAAGGAAAAGGCGGTCGCGCCGAAACCGACAGGCGAGCGAACCCGAACCCGAGGCGCTGACGCTTCCTTCCGAAGGCGGCGCGGCGAAGCGAAGCGAAGCGACGGCGACACGGCGACGGCGACGGCGGGGAGGAGTACGGCGGTGGGGACGTCGAAGGTTTCGTGAATGGCGGTGATGTCTCGCGGATTTTAAGTACGAATTGAATCGGGATTTGGATTTTCGGATTTGTGTTTTTTTCGGGCAAGAATAAACGAAGAAGGAAAGAAAGGAAAAGGAGAGGAAGGAGTCAAGGGTCCGAGACACGTAAAGAATTTTCTTATTTTGTTTTAAAAGAGAAATTCGGGGGAAATATAGAAAGGAAAAGGTGACGTCATCCGACGGTCCGGTCGCGTCCGGCGCCATGCACCAAGCGGAAAATCCCACTTCGAGATTTCGGGGACTTAGTGGGACGCGCTGAGGTCATATTATTGACAAATTCGCTAATGAATGATGATGATGACGTCGATATTTGGTTTGAATACATAGATAACGTGTGATTTTTATTTCGGGACATCGACACATCACATATTGTGCATGGAACCAAATATCAATGTTTCCATGTTAGCTTAATTTATTTCGTTAAAAATAATTGATCGGTAACATTTTCATTAGTGGAAAAAAATCATACACTTTCATTCTAGTGATAAATCTGTCCATGTATCTAAAAATCATTATTGATCTTTTCGAAATTATCGATATAATGAGGCTGTTATTATTTTATACGAAAGTGAGAACATTAATAAAGACGCGGATTCTATAATAAATCTCTAACCGTTTCTTATGGTAGTATAAAAGTTGGGAATTTTTTCAATAAAATTGAAATCGGAGGTTTTAGGGAACTGGGCTAAGAAAAAGGAACGCGGTTAAACCAGTTTTTCTGGTGGGGAAACCGTCGATGCGGCGATGGAAGAATAAGATAGATCCATTCGTTCCATGCCGGCCATGCCTACTTTCCTCGGCGCGTGGCGCGTGGGGTTGGGGGTGGGGATGGTAAATAAGCGAGTGGGGGAGGGGTAGGACGGTAAAATGAGGACGGCCGGTTCCAATGATACGCGGGGTGTCAGGGATGGAGTCAGGAAGTTTCGGGAAAAGAGGGTCGGAACTAAGAAAAGAAAACCCGCGGAAAAGGACGGAATATTCGGATGCTCCTCATTTAGGTTTAAAAATAAAAATAAAAAAGGAAAAATCATTGGACCTCATCAGTACGCACCCGTCTTCGGGCGAGAGCGACATAGCTAGCATGCACTACTTGTTTAATTATGGCAAAATTAACATTTTTTCCATTAGAAGTTGAAAAGAATGACACTAAAAGCGCTCCGTTCGTTTCGCGAAAAATATCACAAGTGTTCCTAAAAATATTTTTCCTGAAGTCATTTTCCGGAAAATGACTCATTTTCCTAAAGGTGTTCTACTAAAATCTAAAATTTGAATGGAAAATATTTTTCACTTTTTCGTTAAATTTCATTTAATTGTTTGGAAAAATTATCAAAAATTAAATTTTAATATTTTTAATTGACAAAAAAATTATTTTATTTATTTATATTTTTTAAAATGATTTTTTAATTATTTATATTTTTAAAAATCGAAATTTTTATTATTTATTATTTATTATTTCTTTTTATTTTCCTTCCTCCTTCCTCCTTCCTCCTCCTCCGCCGTCGCCTCCTTCCTCCTCCTTCTTCCTTCTCCTTCCGCCGCCACCTCCTTCTTGCCGACGATGGCCGGCCGCCCAAATGACCGACCAAGACCCGGTGGCCGATCCGGCGAGCTCGAGGCTCGGCCGATCTCACCCGAGCTCGCCGGATCGGTGACGAGCTCAAGCTCGCCCGCATCGGGAGCGCGAGCTCTGCTGCTAGATCCGGCGAGCCGCGAGCTTCGCCGCCAGATCCGCGACCTCATCGCCGTCCACCGGAAGCCTCGCACCACACAACGAGCGGCCTGGACGGCGGGCTCCTCACGAGCCTCCCGAGAGGCTTCGAACCGCCGGGGAAGCGGAGCGCCGCGGCGGCGGCGGCGGCGGCGCCCCAGCCGGAGTAGGCGGGCAGGAGCGGCCGGGGAGGGCGGAGAATGAGGGATGCTTCGCCAATCGTCGGCGTCGAAGGAGGAGGAGGAGAACAGAAACCCTAAGCTTTTGCAGCCTGAGAGAGAACGCGAGAGGCGAGAGAGAGCGCGAGAGACCAGGAAAATGTTTTCCTCTTTTGAAAAGAGGAAAACATTTTCCTCAATGTCAAGAGAGAATTTTCCGTTGACTGGAAAATATTTTCCGTTGACCATTATTTTCCGTCCATCCGAACACCGGAAATCCAGGAAAATATTTTCCTGGAAGTTGTTTTCCGCGAAACGAACGGAGCATAAGTATCAAAATTCAGCGGTCAAGTTCAAGTCCATTAAAGATATTCATAGGCATTGTGCCAATGAGAGCTCTAACACATGCTCGGTTGTTGGATTGTTATGTACTTTTTCGATAAGGAAGAAATCGAGCCATGTCACGGACGTGATTCAAGTACAAATCCGTTTTTAATGACCGAGTTGAATTATGTGAGTTGGAGAATTTAATTCCATCTCATTAAATGAGAATCGCCAAGTGACTTTCAAAGCTTGTGGTCCTGAATTTCATCTTCGCCATCATCATGAGTCCAGCAGGTGGCAGGAGCTATGGTGGATTCTTAGGGGCGTGACCATTTTTAAGAAAAGGAGGAGGAAGAATTCCATCATGGGTTTTTAGGCTTTTAGCCATGCGAGTTCTAGGAAGCAGGAAGCATAGAAAGCATCAAAATGCTCGTGGCCACATGGGGGGGTTAGGAACTTAGGATTTGGAATAGGAATCTCATTTTTTTTTGCAGCAATCAATTTCAATTTTTCCTTTCTAACAAGAAAAGAATAATTCATTTTTTCCTTATTTTTTCCTCTCTTTTTCCACTTTTTTTTTCCAAATAGGGAGGGTGTTCATTATTTATGACAAATGGTAGTGCCTGCATAATTTTTTTTTTCCTCTTTTTATTTGACGGCACTTTTGCACATACATTATTGACATGAATGACCTTATATGATAATGAATATGGCTATTCAAGAGTAACTATTGAGACAGGAAAAGATGCCGAATTAATTGCCTTCTCACTAGAGTTTCCTTAGAGTTGCACCAACAATGTTTGGCTCTGCCCTTTTATGCATCATTATAACCCAAATCGGATAGTACTTGATTTGTGAATTCATTACATAAGGAAAGGCCTTTTTATTAGAACCATACCGAAAATCAAACTAGATTCCCAAATATGATTAAATATGATGACGTTGAATTGGTTTAGATTGATTCAAATGGAATATTAACCCTAGAAAACAATTGCATTTGACCGAATTAATTGATCTGACGCAATTACGACATTTCTACCACGTCGAAAGGAAGGGAGGGGGATGAAAAAGTTTTCTTAAGAAAGTTAGGGATGAAAACAATTTCTCATTGTTTAGGAGTGCTAGGGGTAATCAAGGCGGGGATATTTGAATCTAAGATTTTCTATGCGCCTAACGAGTATAAGCTCTCCTTTTCATTTTCTTTACTTTCAATCATTACTCTTCTAGACATAAACCGGAAAAAATTTGCTTTTGCACTTTCCTATTTTGCCAAAAATACTTACCTAAACTCCAAATCTAAGTCAACTAAATTAGCTCAATTTCGACGATTGAATACGTAGGCTTTACATACAAAATTCACGCAAGACTCACATAATTGATGATAAATAAGTCCAATAAACGAATCTGGGTCCAAAGGCAAAAAAAAAAAAATATAAAAATTTCCCCTTTTCTACGTATCTTTCATTTTCTCTGCATCCATGAAAATCTTCCATCCATTAGCATGAACTTAGAGCGGATGCAATGTGCACATATTGACCTTTTCCTATGTAGCCGCCTATAAATAGTGTATATAGTACGGCAGGATGCGCCTTCCTTTTTTTTATAATGATTTTCGCGGCATCATCAAACTTGTATTTTATCCTTATCCTTTAAAAGGCTCTGGGTCCCACAGGCCCATGATTGACTGCGACTGCGCTGGATCGCGGGACCCACAAGGAGTTTTGTGCGCATCTGGAGGGCAGGTGGCACCATCAGCGGCGGTTGGTCCCTCCCCCTTTCCCCTCGTTCTTCTGTCTCATCAGCGGCTTGATTAGACATGTCCCTTTTGCTCTTCTAGACCTTCGAGATTTTCTTGATATTTTTACTCATAAAGCCCAGCAGTAGTTCTCTTTGCATAGTGAGATCACTCACATTATTAAATTTAGTGGCCCTCACCTTGTATCTTCCACCCACATATTTACTAATCAAAACCACTTTTATTGTTAGGACCCACGATATAAAGCCTTGGGTTGTTACCGAACACCGATCATATGATTTAAAGATAAGTACATCAGAAGTCCTAAAATTTATCATGAATTTACAATCAAATCCTAAAATTTTTAAAAATTTAATTAATTTTTAAAACTTATTACAAAAATATAATCGAGTCATAGTACTTTCAAAAAGTTTAATGAAGTCCTAAAACATGTCGCAAAAGTACAATTGAATTTTAATAATTTTAAAAAATATAATTAATGAAATGACTTAATTAGATTAATCTGATAAGTTTGAGAAAGTGATTACACTTTTTAAAAATTTTAGAACTCGATTGCACCTTCGTTACAAATTTTAAGATTTAATTAGACTTTTTAAAAGTTTTAGAATTTCATTGTATATTTATAACAAAGTTTTAGGACTTCTAATATATTTATTCCTATAATATAAAATGGTGCCAAATGATTATCGAATATTGCATCTAGTAACACGCATTTCAATTGACATCACAATTGCTTTTATCATAGGCTACCATGAGTCGATTTCAATAATCAGATGGATATATACGTGTTGAAATTGCTGTGTCTGCAATGACTTCCGCCATAAGGTCGGAATATAAAATGGAATACCTAAAAGGTGAATAAAGCCTAAAGGGGAAGAAAAAAGGGTAAAGGATAATGGGAATATAGGAAAAGAAGGGAGAACTTGCAGCCACAATTCATTTGGAGGTCTAAGCACGCAATACCTCGATTGCGCCACATCTAGGAAAAACGTTGCCGTCCTCTCTCCATCGAGCAGCCCATGAACACATCATCATAGGCACATTTCTGGTCAAGAGGCAACGTCCAAAGTAATGTATGAAAACGATACACATCCGAGAGACTTCAAGATCACTCTACTCCATCGAATGATTGAACAATTCCTTAGTGTATGTAGGAAATAATGCCACCCAATGGCACATTCCCATCAATTCACAGGCTCACAGTGAACCGTGGTTTTAGTGTTATTTTACATGTTTCCAATGGGTTTGATCAGAAGAACCGATAAATCATTAGCCTTTACAAACGAACGGGAGATCCTTGCCTTCGAACTAGGCACTGCCCTTCCTTATCGGAGGCCAAGACAATCTCCGGTTACCCGTGCCATCGGGAAGATGGTGCTCCCCAACCTCGTTGTTGTCGTCTTCAGGATGCTCGATTCCTTGTCCTCTCCTGCTCTTGATGGCTAAGTCATCGATGCTTGACTCATTTCTCCAGGAAGGCGGAGTGACGCAGTCGGACACTCCTAGGATTTTCTGTGAGGGATCCCCACTTGGTGTCGCGGGCAAAGAGGGGAAAGATGGACCCACTCTCAGCTTTTGAAGGGTGGCAAACGACTCTCTCATGGCAGACATAGCCTCGAAGAATCTGGTGCATGATGCTAAGGCCACGGGAATAGGGCGAAGCATTTCCTGCATCATTAAGGAAGAATGATCTATGAGTTCCACAATTTCATCACGCAAATGTTTAATATTTTATTCAGGACAGATTCAACATTAAATCTCCATTAAAAGAGGGCTCATAATTGTGATCTAGAGACGAATTCCTCAACTTACCCCCCAAACTGAAGGAGGTTCCTTGAAGTTCTGGCTCCATTGGAAATCCCCAACAGATGCTGTCAAGGCACCATAGTCGCCGGCAGCCTTCATCAGCAATTCTGAAAATTGTTTCTGTCATTTAAACAAGAAATGCCGTTAGTATTGAAGTAAAGCTTTTTTTGCCCCAACTGATAGAAATCCATATATAACTGCAAAGACATCATTCCAAAGAAATGAGTCACTTCTCTAATTGAAATTTCGAACAGATTAGCAGCTGAGCTGCATAGCAGATTGCAATAATGTCATCAATCTAAGTTCGGATATCTCCACAAGCAGGATTAATTTTAATCTTCTTCTGTTTACCAAAGGGATTTTTCCTGTATATCTTCTAGCTTGCTCAAAATGACACACGTACTGAGCGATCCTCCACAGAAAAGTCCCATTTCTAACGCACAAGCTGTTGGCACTCTAATAATTCTCATTAGCTATTAGCAAGAGTACAACTCAAAGCAATCTGTCTATTTGGCCAAAAAAATCCACGTTAGATCACTCCATGGTAACCTTTCCCTTCCAATTGTAGCAGTAAAGTCCTCCAGCTGGCACCTGGGACTGATCTTCATTATCATTGCTTTAAAGACCTTCAATGTCATGCAGTTCATGCATCTCATTTTTATAAGGTAAATTCACATCGGTCTTTCCTCTGTTTCCTGTAGAGGTATTATACCGGCCCACCTCTTCAGCTTTCAATGTTCTCTACTCCATTCTAATTTTGTTTCCTAGATTTTGGGTAATGAATCCTTGTTAATGATGTGAGAGAGAGAGAGAGATACAGTATATCATGCTTGCTTAGTTAATTGTCTAACAACAGTCTGATTAAAACACAAGCTAGAATTTCTCCCACAATTGCTGTGTCTGAATGCCACTCCAAAACTGAAAAATGCAAAGCATTTAGCACTAAAATGTTGATTCCTTCTTTCAAGGTTGATTATTAGGCTCTAATAGCGGCATTTATCAACATGTAGGTATAACATTTGGAAGGATGACATCCAAACTGAATACTCTTTGACATACAAGTCAGTTAGCAATTGATAACATTTTAACAAGATGTCCTTTGCTGAAATCCACTTCAATCCGAAGAAAAATTACTAAACTGAGTTTCTGAAGACTTTTTCCCTTTTTTGTGTACTCCGAAGCCATTTAGAAGCAGTTGTCAGAAAGCCAATGCACTATTAGGTAGTTGCATAACTTCGTTAATTTTTGTGCTCCAGGCTCTCAGTTAATAACAAATCAGGTAATGAAAAATGAGAGAAAAAAATATCGAACTGTTTATTTAAGAGAGTCATATTCAAATCACTGTTAATTAAGATCGGTGGCCTAAATTACAGACCAACTTACCCATTTAGCCACAAGAGAGGTTTCCATCTTGAGAAAACATTCCATCCATGTCAACTTCCTTTTTTGCACACAGGCAATTATTTATGGGTAGCAAGACTGCCAAAGTAACAAGCATATACGACTTGACTCTTCACATACAGGGGAAAGATGTAGCAACTAACCTGGTATTCTGCTTCCACTGGAATACAATCAAGGGAATAGGGTTGTTGTAGCCGAGCTATGATGCGATCCTAAGAGAAGAACAACAGATTTTTGGCTATAGATCAACTTAATAATGATGTCATTAAAGAATTAAAAGAGCAACGAAAGACCTATACAAGTTTAAAAAAAATGATCGATCTTCCAAGAGATATACTACCTTCAATTCTTAATTTGTAATAGTCTAACTCTGCACAGCAATTTTATATCGACAAAACTTAATTTTCAATAAACCAGATAATAAGTCGCAATGGTTGGCATTTTGTTACAATTCGACATTAGACCACAATTAGTTCTACAAGATACACATTACTTTCTGTTTCTTTATTTGGAAAATAAGAAAAAAAAAAAAAAAACCAGGTAATTAGTCACAAGAGACGGCATTTTATTACATTTCGACATCAGACCACAATTAGTTCTACAGGATACAATCAAATTGTTCCCTGCAAAGCCTCTACAGTATAAAGAGGTTAGCATAAGAAGCAACAATTTGGGGATTTCGAATCGTGTTGACATTGAGAAGCCCTCAATACATGTCAAAATGATCTTCTTTGACTTACTGACCATTTGAATGTAAATGCACATTGAACTCCTTTTCACAAGAATGAAATACATACTCCCCAGAAACATCTCATTAACACCGATGCTGTTATTTCTATGTCAGAAGAGAAGTTAAAGACACTCATTTATTTATCTCATGGCACTCAAATATATGATGATGTCAAATAAATAAACACACTATGACTTATACAGAATGTGACAGTTAAATTCAGTCATTAGGTAATAGTCATGACGTTCATGCAGGAATAGGGAGAAGGACAAAAGATTACCTTATTTTGAATAACATCTTTCAATATTGTCGTGATCCTTGCCAAAGTTTCAATCTTCTTCTCCATCTCGCTCACATGTGTCAAGTGTGACACGTTTTTATCATCCTACCCATTTCAAAGTACTGTGTGTCAAATGAGTAGAGCAGGGACTATGAGACCAAAGAATACAGAGATTGCAATGACACCAGAATTACACAGTTTTTACCACACATTCAACTTTTCTACTAACAGATGAGCAGTCATGATACACCCAGTAATTACTATACATGAATCGATCAAGAGGAAGCATTCAACAAATCCACTGCCATAATGTGTTATATTATTGACCAACAGATTTAAAAATCAATAACTACACAGCCCCTCACTGCAAAATGATAATTTCCAGAGTAGCATCTTTTTGGCAATCACACCACGCCTAGTTCACTCTAATCCATTGATTTCAACATAAAAAAACTGGCAATGCACCTTTGCACACAGTAAAAGAAACCCAGTAAATTGAAGCAGAAGAACTCACCTTTCTGCCCTGAAGTTCCACCTGCAGATCTGCAATTTTTCTTTGCACTGCAGTGAGCTCTCTTAGAACCCTTATCAAGTCATCACCCTTTTCACCATTACTCAAGGTCAAGTTTTGGACTTCTTCCTATGAAAACCGCACATTGATTGAGTGAGATAAGGTATGATAATCAAATACAAATTTATCCACGGAAAAATTAGTACATTTGCACAATGAACCCAAGGCAACAGTTTCACCAGAATACATAATAGCAAATAGTGGAGTGCTCAAGTTCAATGGCACACATCTCTAACTTTGCAAATAACAAAGGTTAACCAACAAGACAAGAATTTCATGGTTGCAGGCCAAAAATGTCGGCAATGCTGGCAAACCGATAAAAAAATCAACAAGGCCGGATCATAAACTGCATTGGGGTTGAACCATCCGGAGCACCTTTCGATAGAATTACAACTCGAAAAAAAGAGTTAAAGAAAGAGCTCGACAAGACCTAGTCACCACCGATGCACCAAAACTACCAGAACCAGAGGAAAAACCGCGACCTAGGGGTCCCCACAAACAGAGGCTCTTGCTCCTTAACGAGGAGTTAGATTTCAGCACAATTGGCAAGAAGCAATTCACCCCAAAAAGTTCCGAAATGCCACTCGAATTACAACTGCAGATCGCAAATACAGCTTGCCAACAAGATCAGCTGATCATTTAGCAAAGACGAGCGCCACATTACTCTCTAAGAAGGAAGCGGATTTCATACTCCAAGCTAAAGCTACACAAGAGCTTCCCGCAAAAGCCACTCGCACGCCGGGAGAAGCAACACCGCCAACACCGATTTGAGCAGGGGAAAGAACCCATCGAGCACGACGCATCGGAGAACGAGCACGGCGAATTCATCGATTCGAAAGCGAAGGAAGCGAAAGGGGAAAAGAGAGAGCGAGAGAGAGAGAGAGAGAGAGAAATGACCTGCGAACGAGGAGCTGACATGGAGAAGCCGAGATCGGAGGCGATGGAGAGGGCATCGGACATGCCCCCGATCCGCCGCAGCGGCTTCTTCCCCACCCACGTCGTCGCCTCGCTCCCCATCGCCATTGCCACCACCTCCACCAACTCCCTCTCTCTCTCTCTCTCTCTCTCTCTCTCTTCCCGGACGGCAATTTGAATTGAAATTACAGCGTGGTTTCTGGCCGGCCCATCGACACCGAAATGGGCCCACTCCGTAGTTGGGCCCACTGACGTCCAATTAGCCCGGCCCACATTTAATGGGCCTACGAACCGCTTTTGGAGTCCGACTTCAGACCCGCGTGTGGGGGCTAACCTCGGAATTCGCGACAGCCGAAGTTAGCATTAGGGTTTTCTCGCTCCGTCCCTATAAAAATCGCTTCGCATCCCCTTTCTTCTCCATTCCGATTCGTTCCGATCTGGCGACGGCGACGGCGACGGCGACGGCGACGGCGACGGCGACGGCGGGCTCGGGCTGCGAAGGAGGGTGAGTTTGGGGGGTTTTTAGGGTTTCCTTTCGCGAAGCAGAATCAAGATCCCGATGAGGAAGCACACCCTTAAAGATAGGAAGTGCCGTATGACACTCCAAAACGGCGAGCGGGGGTGGCTCACCCGCCTCGCCGTCGCGCTCGCCCCTCTCCCCATCCACCGATCTCGGGAGAGTCTCCTTTGTGGAGCCTCTCGGGATCGGTCGGGGACCGTGGTCGGCCGACGGCGGTCCGGTGGCGCCCCCTCTAGCCGTGGGTGATTTGAAACGGGTCTCTGAGGGTTTTTGGTTTCTTTACTTTTTATTTTTCTTTAATCGAAAAGCTTCGAGCTTTTTTTGAAGGTCTGAGCCACGTCGCCGGTAGCCGGAAAGGGCATTGACCGGCGATGCTATGATCGGACCGAGAAAGATCTGATTCGTTCTTTGATAGGAACCTGTGGACCTTGATTTCTGTGGTCTACGGAGCCGTTTTTGGCGATCACATTCTAGCAAAAAGTTTGCTTTTCTTGATTTTTTGGGTTTATTTCAACGTCTTCTGCGTGAAAATTTTTGTTGTGGGTTTTATGCAATTTGGAAATGGACCGAAATAGGACGAGAAGCCAATGAGGATTTGTGTTTTTTGTTGGAATTACCGGCTGAATTTGCATTGATGTCAAATACACTGGCTATCTATCTGAGGCTTCCCGTACAATGATTTTCTGCTCTTTTTTATTTGTGTTTATTTTAGTTTGCAAGGAAAATTATTCCTTTTGCTGAGGCGAGTTGCCCAGACATAATACACTGCACAAAAGTCTCAGAAGAACTAAATTTGCTTTCTGCTGACAATTCATTGGTTTTGGGCACAATAATCAGATGGGTAAAAGCATTCTTTGTGTGTTAAAAAAAAGCATTCTTTGTGTAATAAAAATAAATGTCAATCTGGAGAAAACTCGAACTTGCCAAATTCCACAGTGATCGGACCACTACATAAGAATTTACTTGGAAATGATTTGTTTTGCATAATATCTAATCGATAGAAAAATTATTCTTTCCTAACAATATTTGTTTTGCATAATAAAAGATGGTCTAAATCAATTAATGAAGCAGTTTTCAAAAATATTATTAGAAAAGAATGAAGTTTTCTTTTTCGAAAACGGGTAAAAAAATAAGAAAACTAGAATCCGATGTCTTATTGTATTGTATATATATAGCTATTCCAATAGGAGAAAACTTGGGACGTCAGAACTTATGAAGTCTTTCGCACTTTGAATGAGCAGGACATGTTCACATCGGAGATCGAGCCAGCCTTTTTATTAATTCTGGAAGGTTGATGACAAATATATGAAATTTCAGACCATTCTACAAAATGGGCTGCAAAAAAATAAATTGAGAACCGATGCTCCTGAGAAAAATTAGCGTTTGCTAATTGTTGTTCTAACTAGTGGCCCTACAAAAAGTCCTAAACAGATCATGTACCGACAAATTAGATTGGGATTCGATGCATTTATGAGAAAGAATAGCTTTTGATCCTGCACCTACACGGACATGGACAATGTTTTTTAAGTGGGAGGGAAAAATCTGTTCAGATTGAATGGCAGTGTGTAGAACTCTTCGTTCCTGTTGTCTCCTCTGAACGTCCTGAACTTCACCCACCAGGGCATCCCGCGGTCTTTCTTCGACCTCTCGACTTCCAGCGTGTTGTCGAGGAAGACAGCGACGATCAAGCCCACCATTGCCGGGGACGAGAATATGGTATTAAGAAATGCATTGAACTGCAGAAGAGCAAATTCGTGTAAGTTTCCGTTAGGCGAAGGGAATGGCAATGGCAGGCCACACTCAACTTTTAATCAATATCATGAACTCTGTATAGCCAGTTTCCATAAGCCTTTCAACAAACATGACCAGTCATCAGGAAGCTACTTACCCATCCAGCATTAGTGTGAACAAGGCCCTTGCGATTGGGAGTCCAGTATTCATAGAAGAATTGGGGAACGGATATCCCAAGAAAGAGTGAGAGTCCAGTAATGATGAGGTTCCTCATAGAATTCATGTTTGTGAACTGAAGGAAAGACAATCCTACGGAAGCTGCAAGAAATATGGATAACAGTAATCAGTAATCATGGTGGCTGAAATGACAAACAAGTAGGCAAACACGAGTTAGCTGCATACCTACAAGGCCGAAGAGAACACAGTACAACGCAGCAAATATTGGGAAGGGTATGGATGCAAATACAGCTCCAAATTTGCCTGAAAACGTATGACCAAAATAAATAGATTTGAAATACTATGTCAAATACTGAATCCGCAACAATCTGACATTAGAAAATCTTGCTCATGGTCGACCAATTTAGCTCTTGCAGGCTCAAATCTCTCTTGTCGCAAGGGTTCACCGCATCAAGCAGAGAATAATGGCACCACACATGCAATTATTCTCTCATGTCTTAAGTAATACCAACCTAAGATGGAAAAGAATATCATGAAGGCAGCAGATAATTGCACAACTCTCCGACTTCCAACCCGTGTTAGTCCAAGGAGTCCCACATTCTCTCTGAAATAGATGACATCAGATCCCTGTCAAGCATATGCTGATCGCCGTACAGACAAACAAAAGTTGTCACAATATAGCTCAGTGGAGCATGCGTTCTTACACAGAAACCGTAGAGCCAGTGCCAGTTCCAAAAAGACCATCTAGTAAGATTCCAATCCCCTGCCAAATGAAAACTTCTCAGCAAGACACTGATAAGCCAAGCATTCAATTGGATTAAGCAGAATACTGAGAAGATCACTCTGAACATATAAACATGTTTACATCTTTGTATATTCAAACACGTCATGCAGGAAGATGCTAGCAAAACTCTGGCCTTCTCTCCGTAATTAAACTTATCTCATATTTCTTTAAATTCATTATTCCAACTTTCCGATGATTGATCAATAATACTTGATTTAGCAATATAACAGGAAAGTATTCAGACTGATTTCCATTTTACTGCCAGCTACATCCATATTGTCTTTGACATAAATTAACACTGCCACAGGGATCATCCCTCAATTTGTTACAAGCAATTTGCTCTTGGATATCTTCCTAATCAGGAATTCGGAATTATAATATTATCAGCATTGTTTAAGTTTCTTGAATTCCCATAAGCACCATATCAGCATTGCCATTATTAAACCAGTGGGCACAAGACATCACGTATGGAACCAAGTAATGCTATAAGTGTCACTGGATACCGTGGGTGACAATCCAATAAAAAGATTGTGGCTGACAAATGTGTATGTAATTGCATGAGGTAACTGATGGTACATACTTCATTGATATTTTTTAATGGTAGGTCTTTTAACACCCTAGTGATAGCTATCATAGATTTACAATGATTTCATTAAGCACATAAACTTTGTTGTGTTGAACCTCCTTTTTTTTCAAATCACATTTCACTGGTTTGCACCAAAAAGCTAGCAGGGCAGGAGGCAAGAAAGAACTGTTTCACTGTTGCTGTGTCGAACCAACTTACCTGCCAGCCAATGCCACGACTCAATACATAAGCCGGAGGTGGAGTAGCAATTGCCAACCGAGAAGCTGCCATGTATGCACCAGTGGACTGGACATGATCCATAATATTAATACGTCATTCCAAAAGGACAGAAAAATCCTTCAACTAACAAACCTCACGGCAAGTCTTTTAACATATTTCAATCCTTGAGGCATCATTCAAAATTTATGAACCGTGATTAATGTAACTGGCTCCAAAATTCATAACAAGAGTGGGACATCCCAAATCATTTTAGAGTTGCCTTACGGTTCATTTCCAAATACAACGGTTGCACACAGAAATCACTTGCATACCTCAACCATTGACACAAGAACTGAAGACATCATTGCAAAAGAATGGCCAGCTGAGAAAGTTGGCGGCCCCCATTGTAGAGGGTAAGGGAATTTAAACCTGTAAGAGATCAAACATAAAGTTATTGGATTCGGCAAAAATCAGAAAATGAGGTGAAGTCATTGAAATACCATGGGGCAGTAGATATAAGGTTCGCCCTATCTGTACGGCAACTTTGTTGAGTTATGGCCGGCCTATCTCGATAAGCCCCACTGGCGGTCAAGATAAGCGAATAGAGCCAGATGACTGCGACACAAATCAGTACAGGGAATCGCTCGAAGATAGGGAGACCTCTCATTAGTCTTACGTGCTTTAGATACTGCAATACACAGGCAAGTATACTTTAAAAAAGATAGAATTGACTGACATGGATAAGCTTTAGACCAAAGGAATGTTTGAAACAACATACCTGTGACACTCCAATGATCATCAGCAGCATGGGTATCCCAATTTCCACACACTGGCCCAACTGAAAATAAGATCCTTAAGGATTAACCACCATAATATTTCAGGAGAATCACTTATATGATGACAAAACAAGAATCTCCCCCATAGTTATAGAAACATATTAATCTTGTTAGTCCTAAGGCTCAAATTTTGTACTATGCATATGGAAAAGTCAATTAAAAAAGAAAATGAAAAAAAAAAAATTGAAGCATAAATACAATGCTTGTCATGGTGTATTAATTCATCATAGATGGTACCAATGCTATGCATTTTGTAGTATTGCATTATCACGTACCGTGGGAAATCCCCTTTGAAACAACCCTAGTCCAACCAGTCCCACAACGGGTGCCATACCAAGAGGACTGAAAAAACTGAAAAGAACAGCACATTGTTTAGAATACAACTACAAGGAAGTTGGATTTTCTTTTAGCTTGGTGGTGGCAGCCCAGTACCGTGAGAAGAGACCCCAAACTTGGCTGTAACCCAAGACAATTTGTATGCTTGCAGCCACAATGAGAGCTCCTTGAATTGCACGCATTGTTTGCAGAAATCTCTGGAAACCAGAAAGAGTGGAGGATCTTCATCAAACCTGGAGAAAAAATGACCAACCAAAACCTTTGCCAAAGGAGCAAACCATGAAGATGGGAAACACACGGGACAGTCTAATTTAACATCAGGAATTGATATGACATCCAGAAGCCAGATAAATATCAGCTATTTTCATTGGATGATGCACTGGTAAGAATCTCTTCATCCTTTCTATTGGCATACGATTTTACCCATAAGATCTAAACATAGGGTTACAACCATGTATTTGGACAACCATCAGCACCAATACCCATGCCCAAAAAATTGTATGCATTTCTTTTTGAATCACAAAAGGTAGGAGAGAAGCGACTCCGAAAGAAGATAGCAGAATTATAATGTCCAACCTAAAAACTAGCCAATAGGTGGAGGGAGACAGAATGAATATAAGTCCCACAGAAACTCCATAAACAAGCCATGGGAAATATGCTTTTTAATACCACTCTCACGTGAAAACTGAGCTGAGAACGGCACATGAAACGCGGAACCTCACACGCAATAAATCTGAGTAGAGCTTGGCTGTTATGTTAGAATGTCCAACTGAAAAAGCTTAAGCTAACATATCAAGGGAAACTACATAAATATAAGGACCGTTGATACCCCAGAGACAAGGGGGCATACTTTAAAAAGCAGGAACGAGTAGTTTAATTGTGGATGTAAATATTAAGCAAGAGTTCTTCTATGTCCAGAAAACAAGTTTAAACTTCATGGATTTACTCCCATCAGTTTCCAATAGACTAATCACAAACTTACTTCTTGAGGATCATCAATCTTCTGCAGTCTTGAGTCGCCTATGATGTAAACGATAGGAATAACATATGCAAAGGATCCTCCAACTACTGCTGGCAGCCTTGTTCCAAAAAGTGCCTGGAGAAGTGTATTAATGCCAGCAACAAAGAGCAAAGTTTGTATCACTCGAGCCTTGTCACCCTGGTTGAGTTAACCAGAATATTAGTGGTAAGGCCAACCAGCCACAAGAGCAGAAAATCAATATTACAGTGAATGAGTTTTTACTTAAGGGGAAAATTAAATCTACTCATGAGTCCTCTTAGAAGACATTGTGCATGACAGACAAAATGAATAAAAAAACCCACAGACGAGCAAATTTTAAGACAAACTAAGGAAGACAGAGATAATATCTGCATACTGGAAATTCCAAATTAGAGTGTCGTATAATGGATCCGTATAGAGTAAATCAACTTGCTGGTTTATGCTAAAGAGGCATTATAAGGAGGAAAAAGAAATTTATAAAGGTTTGGCAGAAGCTAACAAGGAAACAGATGTCGTTCTGCGGAAATTAGCTTACATCACTCCCTCCCATCATTGGCACAAGCATTGAAGGGATCATTACACTGGTTCCCAGCATCAGAATGTAATTCTGAAATGCCAATAAGACAGTTTCAGCTGCAAGACAAATTTTGAAAATTAAAAAAAGTAAAATATTAAACAAATCAATGGGAAAACTACAAAACAGAGGAGCCCCTCTTTCTTTCAGCAGAAGTCATTCATGAATTCATAGGAAGTACATACTCAGTATCGACTTTAAATTGCCAAGACAAACTATGAATTGTATGTTCTTCCATGCTCCATGCAAAGGAGGTAAAAATTGTCATACACTCACTTAACATCAGCACGTCCTCATCTGAGCATGTATCTTTAAAGGAAAAAGCCGCCAAGACACAAACGTGCTTATGGTAAGGAACATGTTAAAATGACAGAGATTATGGATTCCAATGTTACAAAAAGAGAACACAGGGATCCATAATTTTAGTTCAGGTGAGTAATTCTAATTCCCCATTCATCACAAGCAGGTTCCTCTAGCTCCATGCAAAGCCGCAAAGCATGGAGACTGAGGTTACAAAAATCTACTCTTTATTTAACCAGCCAACTTTCATTGTGCGTCCAATGCACATGGATACTCTGGACAACTTAAGCCACTAAGGCGCGATCTTTTTTGCCAAAAAGGAACCTCGAGAAATGTCGTCAAAATCTCTTTCTTGATCATCCATAACTCTAATTCACTGCATTTTTCTTAAAAGCATTCCTCCGTTGCGTGGCCTCTCTGCTCATAGAGATGCAACTGTCTAGTCTAGAAAATGCACTAGAGACTGCATCGGCCGAAAAGTGGCACGAACTAAAGGTGATCGATGAACAAAATCACTTCTTGAGCAAGTAACCGCGACTCCAGTCTCGACTCCTTTCTCCTTGCCAGAGTTTTTCCCGACCGAATCAAAACTATACTTCATAAAGTGTTTTTGACCAGCAGCATCAGAAGGCAGAAGCAGAGAAGCTGAAGCTAGCTCTCGGAAAGCCAGGTCTGGCAACCTTAAGCTTCTTAACCAAGTAATTCTCCGGCAAACTAGGAGTTCGGAGAAGAGAAGGCAAATGCCGATTCCGAGCAAGTCCGCTCCTCGAACTCAACTCACCGTCGCCCGATTCCGTTACACTCACGTAATCAAAGCCCCACACACACCCCACGCTCATTAAAAAAAAAAAACCGACATAAACACGGCACGAACGAGCAAGCTAATCCTAGCGCGCGCGAGAATGCCGCGTCCCTCGGCGCACGAACTCGCCGCGAGCGCCACCTCGACGCGCGCGGAACGAGCCGCCCCTCCCGCTCGCGAGACCAGCCAAAGATCAAACGGCGTCGCGGCGATCGGGAGGACGACGACGACGACGACGACAGGCACGAGATGAAGAAGGGAGGGAGAGGGGGGAGCGTACCCCAGGGAGGGTTGGAGTCGATGCAGTACTCCAGGTCCTGGAGCTGGTCCATCGGATGATGCGCTATGTCCGCCATTTTTGTTCCTCCTCCTCCTCGTCCTCCTCCTCCTCCCCGGGGAAAGCTTCCACGTCCTCGCTTCCACGCGGAGACGGAAAAGCGAGGGAGGACGAAAAGGAGAGAGAGATGGAGAAGAAGAAGAAGAAGAAGGTGTTGAGAAGATGAAGAAGAAGAAGGAGAAAGAAGAGAAAGGAAAAGGCGACTTCCAGATAAAAAGTGAGAAAAGGAGTTGAAAAAAAGAGAGGCGAAGAGAGAGAGAGAGAGCGGAAAAATATGCAAAGCAAAGCGAGAGAAGCTTCTCTCTCTCTCTCTCTCTCTCTCTCTCTCTGCAGTTTCTTCCGCCGATACCATGCTTCTCTCTCTCTCTCTCTCTCTCTGTATTTTCTTTTCGAAAATCTTGCAGTTAAGCCGGAACAGGCATTTCGCCCCCGTCGCGCCCCGGTATTTACGAAAGGGCCACCGAGCCGGGCCCCACCTACGTCGCGGGGGGGGGGAAGGCGAGGGGAATTTAATTAATTCGATGTTTAATTTTAGCAAGACTCGCACGTTAATCGAGGGGGCGTTTATTCCTTTCTTCGTCCTGCAGGGGCGACATGCTTCTGCCCAATGCATGCTTGCTTGTTCTTTTTTTCAGAGTATTAGGACAAAGGCGGAATTAAATAATTAATTTAATTAATATCGATGGGGTCCCATCTGGGAGTTTGCAGATTTTGAGTTATTTTTTTAGTGTTATTTGTGATTTTATTTTATTTTATTATTAGGGATCTAACTTGGTACGCGATGGTACTGCTGCCGTTGAAGGTTAAAATCGAGAGGAGCGGGGTCCGTGGAGCATTTTGACTAACGCAAGGTCAGCTCCACTCACCTTCTGACCCTACATTTTCTAATAGTCCATCGTGGACCGTCGAGTTTCGTACAACATCATCGTCATCATTAGTCAAATAATAAATAAACTCTTGCGCATGTCTCCTCAAAAATTGGAACGCGGGTCAAAATCACATGCCACTTGTCAAAACGGTGAGCTTCAGAAGAGTTTTTGAGAGGGTAAAGCTAAGTTTACTTGACATGATGGGAATACCATAAGGTCCATTTGGACAAAAAGAGGCCGGGCGGGCCATGCCGAGATAGGGGGTACGCTAGGACAATCCTCGGTGTCGGGTTGCGGTAGATTGTGGGAGTGATTCTATGTCGGAGGAGTGGGAAAAAAGAGGGAAGCAGAAGAAACCTTCATGGAGAATAATAATGGTCATCTTAGTCTTATCATATCGTGTATATTTTTTCAAATCTTAAAATCTCAGGGGGCCTCTGGCGTGCGGACTGCCGTACGCCCCTCCGGGTTGGCCCACCAATTGGCCACTTGGGCCCACCATTTTTTAAGAAAGAATCCGATGAATCGGCGTGGCGGAGAATCGGAGCGGGCCCCATGGCCATATATGTTCGGCTGACTCATCCGACCACTTTATCTGGCAAAATATTACAAATATTAAAAATATTAAAAGTATCAAAAATATAAAATAAAAATAAAAGGAGATGGAGTAATGAACAAACACTGCATGCAATGCAGGAATTGTGCCCTACAGTCTCAATAGCACAGTTCACAGGAGTTGGTAAGATTGGTAAAAAGGGGGTCTCTTTGGGTTGGTGCTACGGAGTAATTGCACCCATTGGAGGGGAGGAGAAAATATGGATTTTAGACCAAACCCACATGGTATTCTCTCTCATCCTCTTGTGACATGCTAGAGCAATGCTTAATGACATCATCGAAATATTGTGATGATCGATAATTGAGCCTTTAAATAAGCGAGTCATATTCAACGTCTACTATGAGTTTTTATGTTTTCGTTTAATATGTTGATTTTATAAACTATTTCGATATGACTAGTACAAAATGTAATTATTGACTTTCATAATTTCCATAATATGAGAAGCCCTTTTGGCGATTATAAGATAGAATAGCAAATCCCTCACCTTTGTTGTTCGTATGCCATATGGAAGCTAATCGAATATTATATGAGACAGACTACTTGCCGGTGTATTCAAGGCATGGGGTAAGATATAATTTGAAGTGGGTAGAAGCAGAACAAAGATATGGGATATTGCTAAAAAATAAATACAAAATTACAAAACAACGATGGTGTTGATTGCCATTGCGCAAGGATGATGACCGCCCCCCATCTTCATCCTTGAACCATAGCTTCGTCATGATCTCGAGCTTTCCACACCACCATCGGGTGAATAAGTTATGTATCTGACTTTCCATTCGGATTACCAAAACAACCTACGTGCTATGCGATTAATGAATTACAGCAGCTAGGTGTAAATTATGCACAACATAAATTCTTCCTCTAGAATTTGTTGAGAATTAAATGAGACGAAAAGGGCTTGTGCTGCCACATTTACTGCCACTGCAAGACGAGTTTTGTTCCAATTTTTCTTTTTCTTCTAAATTCCGTTTTTCTTTTTCTTTAAAGGGAGCGGCGGTGCAACTGGAGAGAATATATGCCGGCGCGGCAAGGTGGTGCAGTGGAGTGAGGCCACTTTCGAGACACGTGAAAAAGCAGTGGCAGTGTCGTAAATTAGCGCGTCGAGAGAGGGTAGTTCCGGCTTGGTACGAGCTGAAGTCAGAAAGGAGAAAGGAGCGAGGCTGCACGTGCGGCCGCTGAAATCTGCTTCGCGAGCTCTCAGCCTAACCCCAGCTTCGCTACTCTAAATTCGTTTCCCGCTAAAACGACTCCCCAATTTCAAACGTCGCTGCGTTTTGCTCTCCCTTTTTCTAACGAGAGGATCCCCTGTTTTTGTAGGGGTTTTCTTGTTGTATTTCTTGGGCCTGATTTGCGGTTTGGTCATATCTTTTCTCACCGGAAACAACAGAAGACCTTAGGCGCATGCAAGATCATATAAAACATGACAAATGAGTCGGTTAAATGGCTAAGTACTTTATTTGCAAGTGGTGAATCCCGTATTCAAATCACATCTCTCGTTCAAATTAGCCTCGAGAGCAAATGCTTGCTACATTGTATGTGGAACCTCACCCACCTTTGTTCAATATTCTTGGACAAGACCCATTTCATATATTCAAGCAGATTAATTGAGTTCAAAGATCTAGCGATTCTAAAACATTAAGTCCAAAGATCTAGCGATTCTTAAACGACACAACTATGCTTAACTACAACAAAACACAACTATACGTATATTGAATTGAACCTTGGCTAAACTCCAATTTTAAACACCAAGCTCAGTTGAACTCGTATAAAGCATCACATCCCCACCTTTCACAACTTGTAAAGCTTTGACTAGACTTTGATTGCCACCCGTCAAATCTAAGAAATCTTTTAGACCCCAAACAGTGATTAAGCGAGGTCCCTCCCTCCAATCTTTTGATTCGATCAGCTATTAAAATCCCCAACGAATCGTTATCTGATAATGTGGTCATTGACCCTTGATTCCCAGCAATGTAATCTGCCCTTTAATGCCTCTCCTCACGTCATCGTTAGTACTAGCAATACCATCAACTACTGAAAAGGGAAACTTGTATGGTTCCAGATTCCATAAAGTGCCAAACTTTCATTCCGGAAAAGAAAGGTCACCTCAACTCAAGCAAGTGGGGAATAAACATTTTGGCGGAGAAAGCGAAGCCACAGTCCAATTTGTAAATGACCTGGAACTTGGAATGACTTGGAATGACTTGGGATGGCTCCCAAAGCCCACCGTTCCAAAGACTGATTTTCAGAGTCAGTGTCCTTACCAGGGGGTTTCAGTCACAACATCAGTGTCCTGTTTACAGAGCATCGCCCCCAAAGACTTTGTTACAGCATATTCTTTCCATGAAGATGATGATAGTGAATACACCAGCTTCTGTAGATGGTTCATATCATAAGCAATACTAGCTCAAACTCGAGTAAATATAAAATCGTGATATTTTACAAGGATCCGAGCTATAATGACAGTTGTACAAGATGGAAACTCAAAATCTACTCGGGCTCAACTGTAGAGACTTACTGGAAAATTCTCAGGCCCAAAAAAAAAAAATTCCTGGAAGATTCTCCTTGAACATTGTCCATGCAATCTTGTCGTCTCATCCATTGACATGGTACCCACTGTGTACACCTTTTCATTTTGCAGTGAATATCTCTTAAGAGCGCAAATTCATTGTTAGAACAGCATTCACTCAACACATCCAATTGAAACTGTGAGCATCCCCTTCCTCCACCTTGATGAGTAACTAGTTAGCTTGTACTTTGGAGGTGAAAGCCTTGGCCGCAAGATCAACCATAAAAACATGAACTCTTGGAAAGTCCATCTAGCATCATAAATTAACTTACGTTGAGCTCCCTGCCTCATCAGCAAACCTTGAGATCAAGATATGATTAGTTGTCCCTTTCTCTACCTCGCAAGTTGGGATTTAGAGACATCTCTATTTCTTCGAGTGACCTTCCTTTTGTTTCTACTATGAAATAATAAGCAAATATCGCAGATAACAAGGAAATGGCACCAAAGCCACCATAAACTGACTTAACCCCATAAGTCTCAGTAAGTTCAAGGAAGAAGAGACCAACCAAGAAGTTGCAGACCTATCAGAAACAAAAGTTGTGCCATCAGATCAAGCAGGAGAATGAAGGCATATAAGAATGGTGAATGAAGAATCAGAGCTTTAATTATTCCATTTTCATCGGAAATCTCAAGATACATACCCAATGAACAGAAAAGCTGAATCCCATAATCTTCCCACGCATTCTCGTGCTGCTTAGTTCTGGTATGATGATACCGGTTACAGGCCCAGCACCAACAGCGAAAGTGAATATGTACCTGAGGTAAAGTGGAAGATCCGCTAGCTTCAAACATGTATAAGACAGTGCCCAACAGGATTTTGACATAGAGGCATTAATATTTCAGTTGCTGTGTTGGAGGAGAACTATATACTTACATAAGGGTTCCTAGAATTGATAGCGAGTGGCTGAGATCTTCATCTAGCGGAAAACTGACAGCATAGACTACAAGAAACATTGCTGCTGCCTGTTTAATGATTTACAAGCCAATGTCAGTACACCTGATGCATCCTGAACTCATTCACATAACTGAGAAGAATTAAGATGCAAGTATTAGAACAAGTGGAGCTTATGTGTTCCTGTATGACAAAAAATAGAATCCTACTCCACTCCTTTCTCACCATTCCTATGTAGCTTCCAACTAGAAGTCTTTTTCTTCCCTGACTGTCTATCAAGTACAGTGCACAGAGAGCACCTATAAAAATTGGGTGAGCATTAGACCACATTAAGGGTTGCATTAACAAGCTCATCAATCATAAAAGCAGATATCAGGTTCAAAACCTGCAAAGTTCGTCAATCCAACTAACAAACTTGCTAAAGCACCATTTGGGATACCAACATCCTGGAAAGTCAAGGATGAGAAGTAAAGAACTCCATTTATGCCGGCAAATTGCTGCAGTACGAAAAGGGCACCTCCAATACATGCAACTGCAACCAAAAGATCAGCAGTTTAGAGGACATGATCATCTAGAATTTCTGCTGTCAACCTTGCTTCCCAGCAAGTCATATATGAACATCCAGTTTTGTACCCTCTAGATTGATCAAAAAACTGAAAATTATCCATATTTTTTTTGGTCGAAGAAAATTCTCCATATGATCTCGCATGTTTATGCTCTAACAACCATAATTCAATAGAAAAGAAAAAACAAAATTTCGCATAAGAGATATGAATATTGGAAAAGCTCATTAAATATAATGGAAATCACATCTAGTTTGAAAAATTCCTTAAGATCACTTTGAATGCAGACAAACACAGAATTCCTACTTAATGACAATCCCTTCATTTCCAGGATGAGTAACTAATGACGGCTCAGGATTCCCATAATCCTCCCTCACATGCCAAAACAAAGATCTGAAATTTTCACATCACTTTCAGGGTGCTACTGATAATGCTACCAATAAAGCTATCCAGAGTAGTTTAAATTCACAAAGCACCTTGATACAACCTCTTAAATGTGGCTCCTCAAGGAGTTCCGACCATTTGCTGTCTACTTCACTTCTATCACTCTTAATAACAGACTGAAATTCTTCAATCGCTTTATCAACCTCAGATGCACCCCATAGATTAGAAATAACTTCTCTAGCATTGCCCACTTTCCCCACCTATGCACATTTTTGAATACAAATGTTGTGAGAAAAAAAACCAAAACACCACACAAATATACAGATCAGAATAGTGCTTGAAATCAGATTATCAAACTGCCACCTTACTTTGCAAAGCCAACGGGGGCTATCAACAGCAAACTGCATCCCAAGTGTAATTATAAAACCAGGGACACTGGCAATATACAGTATTGTCCTCCACCTGAGCATATGAATTAAAAACGAATGACATTTATCGGTAACTATCCGCTGAGATCAAAACCACTGTATTCTCATTAAAGATGGATGACAGCAATACGGCAGAAGTGGACAAGATGGCCATCTGTTGAATTCACTATTCAGCATTTTCAAGAAATCAGCAATAACACAACCCCCACCCAAAAAAAAAAAAAAAAAAAAAAATGAAAAAGAAGAGGAAGAAGAAGACATACCAATGTGGATCATCTCCCGATGGAATTCCCAGATACAATGAAGCAATGATTCCAAGGCAGGTACCTATCTGACAGATTGTTCCAAGGGAACCCCTATATTTTGTAGGAGCAACCTATAAAATGAGCATTTACTTTCAGGAAAAGAATGATGCTGCAACATGACAATGCACAGATATGATAATATATGGAATAGGAGACTGTTCTTCATGTGTTGATCATAATGCACGAGAAAAGGAAATTAGCATTCCCCTGGAAGCTCGAAACCTGAAAGGCAGCACCAACTCCAGTTAACTAACTCTTTAACGCACAGTTTTCTCACTAAGATGAAAAAAGTTGTCGTCCAGATAAGTCAAGTCCAGTCCTCATAGAAAAAATCAAATTGCAAGAACACCCATACAATAAAACCAGTGGAAACTTTAAGCACACTTTGTGCCCTAAAACTCACTGAAAAAGTCTTATCATCTGCACTCTGCTACAACTCTGACCCAATCATTTTATCAGCCAGAACTCCTGAGAATTAACAATGCAAATTTAAGATTGTTTCTAAGCTTAAAATTGGACTTTGGTCACAACTCCTATTAAAAACCAAATAAGCAAATTATGTATACCATTCAATACAAAAGACAAAAAGGTACTGTTAAAGCTCAATATATTCTTACTTTTACCAAAAAAAAAAAAAAAAAAAAAGACAAAAAGGTACCTCTGAAATATAAATTGGAACAAGAACATTATTCACGCCGATACCGAGGCCCACTAGAAATCTCCCCAAAAGTATTTCATCCAATGAGTTGGCTTGTGCACTGTAACAAAAGCTGCAGAGTCAGATCCTAGTAAATGAATGAAACCCCTTGGTCAGGTTATCTCTTCCTCCTACTTTTCTTTGTACGTGTGTGTTACTTTTGAAAGAGGGACATGTTGGCCAAGTATGATGAGCATTATCATACAAGGTGTCCAACAACACTTCTACTAAAGTTGAGAAGCATCTTGGGCTTCTATGAGTGAAGTGGTTCAGAAAATTGGAGGAAGCTTTATCTATAGTTTGCCCAAAAGAATAGATAAGTTAATGATTTGCATCTACCACAACTGCTAACCAGTGGTTATCACATTAAAGAAATGAAGATACAATTGCAGAACTATACAACTGGAATGTACACAATCAACAGCTTGTGGTCAGCATATTTTGGAACAGTCCGCGATAAGTTAATGACAACTTGATGCAACCGTAAGAAACAATGAAAGATTTTAAGTAGCTGTTTATAGGGATATTATTCCTCAACCTCTACCTTCAACTAGAGCACTTTTTGCAATAAAAACTGGCAAAACTATCAACAACTTCCATACAATAACAACTGCCAAACCAAATCTCATTGCTAAAATAAACTCTTATGAGATTTCATCCGCTTAACAAAAATACATTGCTGTTGGATTTTGAAAAGTTGTTCAGCACTGCATAATTTTTTTCTGAGAGTGACCTAAAGCCTGCCTAACAACATAAGGCCTGATTATAAGATGGATATGTAACTATTAACTGGTTGAAGGAGTATGCCGAAATTTCTCAGCATATCATTTCAGCTGATGGAGCACTCATTTATTGTCATAGCTGCAGGAGTACAATAAAGGATTACCTAACGATTGCACCAAGAATGAGTGGTACCGTATCTATCTGGAATGTGCGCCGACAACCGAGCCTATCTACCAGTGAACCACAGCTTATACTTCCGATAAAAGCACCAGCTATAAATATGCTTACTACAAGTCCCTCAATGATTGGGTTGCCTTCAAAACCAAGCTCCCTTGCGATGGAGACTATGGGTCCGTTCATTACGCTGCAAAGAAGACACTGAAACATTGTGAAGATGGAACACCAAATAGATGATCATAACAGTAAGAAGAATTCAGCGTAAAGATGCTATAACTGCTCAATAAAGATTCTCTACACAGCACCTATAACAATTCTCAACATCAAAACTACAAAAAATGTAGGTGTTTCAGATAGTCATTTCATTATTGCTTGTGCTGAAAGACGTCGTCTGTTCCCTATAACTTCATTCTCAAAATATCAGCATGATTAGACAACTGTAATTTATATGAACAACCCCACCTAGCATCCCTCAAAATAACTCGTCAACATACTTTCTAAGAAATAGCCGCAGGCAAATTTGGTCCTCGAAGATTAAAGTGACCCCCTTCCTCTGCACTCATACATAAGGAAGTTCGTTGCTCCACTTCAAGTTTCAGCTTTCACAGCTGAATCCCCAAATGGATATAGTCCAATCTCCTCACTGCCTAAACTCCAATTTTAACAGCAAACTGGCTCTCTAATGCCTGATTTTAAGCTGGGGATCAGGCTTTCTATTAATTAACTAAATTTCAGAGCTGATGATGTCGACGGTTTGTATCCCTTGCTTCAGCATGCCGTTGCAGTGGAACTTCGGGTGCATATCTACTCATGTTCCACAAATTGCATTTTGGCAACAATTTGCATCCGTCGTCACAGTAAAGCCAAAGCTTGCTAAATTATGAACCACAAAATAACATATAACATCACGATGAAAATGAGATGTTAAACACTGCCAAACTTATCACTAGTAGAACCAGAATAGGCAGGTCTCAGAAAAGTTTTTCTTAAGACTTTGTTCTCTGTGACGACAGTCGAAATCATATGCCTGTACTAGATTATCAACCCCATGGAATAAGGACTTAAGCAGAAAGCAACAACAAAGCAGGATTTCCAAATAAACCTATTCCTGCAAATCTTCCAATAACAAAGAGATCTTCGCAGAACATTGTCATCTCCATTGTCAATAAGCGACATTACGACACTGTTTTCTAAAACCAAATGACGTCTGAAGTAATCAGCTATGTCCTGCATATAACATGATTCTAGGATCATGTTCCTAAATTCCTTTCTCTCATTGCCCAGACAGAGATGCGTTCAACCACCCCTCCACCCACGCTCATTAGACAGTTGGCACGGAACATGCACTGGGTAAGAGCACACCGCAGGACGGCACCGCACACGCACGTACAGAGACAGAGCCTCGGACAAATGAGAGGAAGACAGAGCAACAGAGAGACTCACCCGATGTGATAACCGAACAGGAAAGTGGACATGGAAGCAATCAGCACGTGAGGAAAAGCGGGAAGCCATCCCAAATCGAGGCCTCCGCTGCTACCGCCGCTCGAAGACGGCGGATCCTCGCTCCCTGCATCATCGGAACATCCGAGCTTTCAGAACGATCACTCCCCGACTTACCAAAGAAAAGGAGAAAACAGGTAAGCAGCACGTTCAGTACAAGGACCTGGCTCGTTCGCCTTCGACTTCGGAAGCTGCTTATTCGCCGCCGCCGCCGGCGGAGGCGCCTCGGGCTTGCTCCGGCGAAGCCGAAGGTCGAGGCTGAAGAAACGATCGCCGCGGAGACGGGAGGAGCCGATTCTCCGGTAAGGGAGGGACGGGAGCGTGGACGGAACGGCACCGCAGGGTCGGTTCAGAAGAGCCGCAGCCGCAGCCGTGGCCATCGGAGGGTTAGAGAGAAAGAGAGAGAGAATCTCGCGATGAAATGATGACCATGGGCGGCTTTAGCGAACTGCAGAGACGCCATGCCGGGGCGCTGGCCCCGTCGGGTCGGCGGGACCCATTTTTTTCCGGACTGGTTCGGTTGACGAATCCGCTCCAGATAGGACTGTACCTTCCAGATTTGACGCGACATCACCCGATAACAGCTGACATATCTGGTTTTTGAGCCATTCGTACGTATGTGATTGAAACCTACAACTTATTTTAGTTTCTTGTAAAGGTGAGCATCAATCCAAGATCAATCATGTGTCGGCTTTGAATTAGTCCAACTCTATCGGTCTTGGTCCAATTTTTAGGGAGATTGGATTGATCATTGATCCTAAAATTCTTGAACTAAGACTGTACTGATTGGTTCTTGATTCTAAGAGTTTCGAATCAGTCCAATCCGGACTAATCCTAATTATATATATTACTTTTAATTTTTTTATATAAAGGAAATCTTAAAATAAATGGCGTCAACAATATTAAACAGCTATGTCATTTAGCTGGTTGTGGTTCTTTTTTTCTCTATAAGTAAAGATAAATTCACAATGAGGCTTCAAGGGTTCCGACCTATATATAAAAATAGCTGAAAGCCAAAAAAAAGCTCATTTACTAGACTAGTGAGTTAGTTATGATCTCTCATTGTACTTCAAATTTGACCTCTCCCTATGTTTCCAACTCTGTAATGATCCTTCTAATCTTCTCTTTCCTCTTCATTTCCTCCTCCTTCACATGTTAGAGATATTTTCACTATCGACTGCTAATTTATTCTACTTGATTTCCTCTTGTCAAATGGACTGAGTATGATGAGCTAATAAATACTCTCGTTGTTTTCTTCTTTTTCTTGGAGAAAACAAATTTGCTGATGGAAGTGGGGCTAAGACAGTGTGCATATGCTACTATGAGCAAGAAAACAATTGGTATTAGCTTCTATTTCTGGGTTTTTCCCCTTCATTTTTTTCATTTTATTTTTCACAATCTTATGTTGGGTTGGACATGTATTCTTCTGATGTGCTTTTTAGTAAGTCATAACTAACTGATCAAGGATTTATGGGTGATAAGTTTTCCAAACTTGGGGGACAAGTTGGTTGTGTTCACTACATTTGAACTCATTCTTTTATGGTGAAAGCTTTTAAATTCGGGTATGGACATTGGCCAAGCATTGTTTGCTTGAAGTTGGCGTAGGTCATTTCTGAGTATGCGATACTCATGGATGAGCCTTATGTAGTTGTAGAAGCACATATAAATGGCAAAATGCAGAAGTTCACGGTAGAGGACAATGAAGAAGAACAAATAGTATTCTGGTAGGATTGATGCTATTGTACTGCTCATTTCTTCAGTAGAGTTTGGAGTGCAAACTCCAATGGAGACTTCGAAGCAATGCTGTTGCTACATATATGAATCAAATATCCCTCTTGCAGTTACTCCAATAGTTTAGCATTATGGCAATGAAGACCCAGATTAGAAATTAACTAGTTACTGATATGCTCTATAACTTTGTAATGAAATGAGATGGTTACATATCAAAAAGACAGGAGATTAGTCCACTTAGTTTCTAATTTTGGTAGCTCTTCAGGAGCAGTTATTAATGTATGTTCTGTTGTAGGTGGGTGAGTAAACTCATCGGGAAAAGACAAAAGACACAATTCATCGATAACTAGTGTGGCTTGGCATCCTAACAATGTGAGTATGTCCTCTTTCTCACATTTTTGTGGTGTTGGACACTAGCAACAAAGCTTTGTATCTTTTTGCTGGCTGCACCCATGAATGCCCTTGTTATTTACGGTCATGCCTTCCGTTTACAATTTATTTGGGTTATTCACACTGTCTGTTTGAGTGATACCTGCATGTGAAAGCTGTGAAAAGGAATTATATGCGCGAAGCACCATGGACTCCTCGGTTGGTTGGGAGGTAGGGAAAATAATAACAGATAGCAAATTAAAAAGGTGAAGGTTGGGGTAGAAATTTATCCCGAAACCTCGATCGCATGTTAAGGAAAAAATTGAAATTTCTCTTAAGAGAGAGATGGAGTTGGGTGGAGAGATCAATCCCCCACCCGTACCGACCCAGCAACTATTTGCTCTTGTCGGTGAAGACAAAACATAAAGTCTTGGGTTGCATACTTTGTGGGCGATGTGGGATTGCTGGTCCGAGAAAAGGCGAGAGCTTAGGGACTGTTGCGGCTAAATGCAAAAAATGGGTCGCATTAGCTCTACACGAACTGCTCTAATCTTGGGAACTAATACGCAGAAACTTATGAATTGCTATTTGCAGGTTTTGTCGTGATGAAAGCCCTAGTTCTTCTTGCCACATAAAAAATTTCAATTGCAACACACGTAAGAAGATACTTACAAAATCAAAAGAATATAACTTTTCAAAAGAAATCACCGACTAGCAATGAGAAAATCGAATGGCTTGAGGGAAAATCGGAAAATCAGAAAGTCAATATGAAAGGTTGAACCTTCGAAGTGGGCATCCAAAGTGGAAGCGTGGTTTTTAAGCCCGCAATTGCAATAATATTCACTTTCTTCTTCAGCTACTTGCCGTCGACGCCGCCGTTGGACGCCGCTCGTCCCGCCGATGGAGATTGCTCGCTCGCCCAGCCACCCTGACGCAGCTCGCTACTCGCCTAGCCCCCCAATCAGCCTTAACTCCACACCCCTTCGCCTCCGCTTCCACCTCCACCTCTTACATATGGTATTCTACTCCTGTCCTTTGAGACCTTAATTAGATTTGCTGGTGTTTATTCTAAAATATTCTAATAATTTGAGTCGTTGTCCCCTCAGTTACTTGGTGTCTTGCTGTTTTCATGCTTGTAATAGGCATGGGCTGAGAGAAATTAGACTGATGATTCTTAATCTACTCATTTCTCATTAAAGATGACTGCTTTAAGGACCGATGACTTGGAGCTGACTGATTCTTTGAGTTTGGTCGAGTATGTTTACCAACGAAGTAAAACATGCTTTACGTTATGGTGGAAGTTTATGAAATCCTTTTGATCTTGACCTAGTTGTGCTTCCGAATTAATTTTCAATGTGAAAAATTAGAAACAACTTAACAATTGTTAACTTGATTTCTCTAATGGAGGGGCAAGATCTTGCAATGTTCTCATGAAGTACCTTCCTTGAAGAGGTCAAGTTTAAAGGAAAAAAAGAACACTTTGATTGATTTGGCAAAATTGTAGTCTTTTAGTTGTCTCTCTGAGTTCTTTGATTATGAAATTATTTGAAAATGTTTCACTTTGTTTCTCTTTCCTGAATTGGTATTTAGTTCTGTTTTTTGTAGCCATTTGGTTTATTATAATTGCATAACTACTTTTTTATGTGCTCCCTTATGCAGCCATCTGGTCAAGATCAATGTTATCAAGATTTTTTGGCAGAGCACTTTTTGGTGTTGGTAGAATAAAGTGTTCTGCTGGGACTATTGCTGCTGCTTTTGTAGCTACATCTGGGACAGGACACAACCTTCTCGAGGTATTCTTTCAGGCAGATAGAAACCCAGAGAATGACATTCCCGATGTCTACGTGCATTGGTGGTTTTACCTATTCGGGACTTAGCATTACAAGTTAGAGACCTCTTTTATTTTTGTTGCCATTGCTTCTGTAGAGCTGAATTCTTAGGATTTCTACTGTATGGTGTGGATCTGGAATACAGAAACGTGAATGCCATGTCTATATTTAGTCTCTCCATAGATTGGTGTCTCTTTGTGGAAGCTTTTTAATAAGTTTTGTCACAGTTCCAAAGTAGGCCGATGATGAGTTGGCTGATTTTAGAGGATGCCTTGATATTATTCCACAGAAATGCTCTGAACTTGAGATTAGTGTTTTTGAATGTCAAATTTTTGTTAGTGCTTTTTCTGGACCTTGTTGTTTTGCCATCGTTGTTTTGCCGTCGACAATGCTGCTGCTGTTCGGACTTCGATGACGAGCAGCCCGCGTGTCGACGAGCTGCCATGGAAAAAAGTCCCACGTGTCGCTATTCAGTTTTATTTGTTTTGTATTCTCTCTCATAAATGACAAGCTTGTTTATTATTGTTGCGTTCATTTTCGTTTTGCTTAATTAAAAATGAAAAAAGAAAAAAGAAAAAAAGGAACCTGTTGGACCTTTGAACCGTTCCAGGGCAGGTTCTAGGTTTCAGATTCCGACGGGTAGGTTCTAGGTTCCACAGAATGAGGAACTTGTACCCGAGGGTAGGTTCCAGGTTCCAAGCGGAATCTGTAAGGAACCTGGAACCGCTCACCCTAGTGATGATGGTATGTACCTAGTTAACCATGTTTCTTAGATTAGGTTTAGATTAGGACCCTGAAGATGGAGAAGGCGTGAAGATGGTGGAAGTGGAGGTCGATGTCCATTCCGACCATATCATGTAATACTCATTTTCCCGACATATGTCTCGAGTTCCATTTGTTGTATAAAACCCGATGAATTGCGAGTTTTCTCTTTTTCTCTTTTAATTGTGTTCTCTTTCATGGGATTGCATGATAGATTTAATATGTCTTGGTTAGCTTGCTAGTACTTATTTCTCAAGTCTTGGTTAGCTTGCTGGTTCAAGTACGTACCAGAAATCTCATAATTTTTTTGTATAGTTTCTCTAGATTAATCTAGTGCCATTATATTTCTCTCCCTAATAATTAGTAATTTTTTACTTTTTATTTGACTAAATTATTTTGATTAATAACAATTTATTTTGAATTAATTTTTTTGGGTAAATTTAAGCAGACTATGCCTATTTCCGTGCCCATCTTTGTGGGATTTAAAACTCAAGTTTGTTTTTTTTTTTCTAAGTAAACAGATTTATTTTATTTTGATTAAAAGAAAACTAAATTCTCTCCCTAATAATTATTAATTTTTTATTTTTTTATTTGATGAATGTAAATTATTTTGAATTATTTTTTTGGGGTAAATTATGGGTACCCAATGTTCTAAGTAGAGCACTGGGATTCCGTCAAGGTCATCATTTGCATTATTCAAAATTTGCATTATTCAAGTTTAACTTTTTTTTTTAGGAAAAGGTTAGCTAAGGCATTGCCAAGCAATTACCACATATCCGACTCGGTTTGGTTGGGGCAGCAAAATGATAAGAAGAAAAGGGCCATGATGATTCTATCTTCATTTTTGCCCTGCCCCAATACCGGAAAAAGAAAAAGACTCTCTCTAAACCTTTGAGAAGAGAATCGTTGGTTTGACCGACGGACTACGTATATAGGCAAGCCGCTACATCTTCTCCCCTTGCCCTTTTTTGATAGAAGAACTACAACTCTTCTCTTAGATAGCGGTCGATCGGATTGATTCGCATCTATGGTGAATCTATTCTTCTATACCATAAATGGCCATTTGTGGATCGCATCTATGGTCAATCAATAGGTCCACGGAAAAAAGAAAGAGTTTATGATAGAAATTTCGGTTTATGGTTTGTAGTGTTAGGAAGCTTCCTCTCTGTGGTTAGAAGAGAAAAGCCCTAACTCTTAGTGTAAGCGTTAGAAAAAGAATTTAATTGCCTAATGTTCTCTTTAGAGGGGAGGGAATATCTTATTAAAGAGATAGTCTTTGTCTAGGGAAGATGTCCTTCTTTTTTTTATTCATATAGTCACTGCCAAGCGAGCCAAGCGCCTAAAGAAAGAAAAGATTTATCGCCATCTCGTAACATCACCACATGATTAGAGCAAAAATCAAGGCTGACTTGCCCTGCTCTGCTTTCATAAAAGCACTCCAATCTATTCCATAACATAAACTTCAGTAATCTTGTTAGCAACAAAACATCAGTTTAGACAAGCAACATCAAAGAATTAATACTTGGAATTAAGAAGGAACCACATCACATCTTATCAAGTATTGCGTAAATGGTAATTAGTATTGTGCGGAGCAAATAGCTGATGACTATGCTATTGCTACTGCTTCATATGTCTTTAGGTTTTATGTCTTTGAGCTATTCTTCTTGAAAGGGTATGCGGTGTCGAGTGCCCCCAGAAGCCATACCAATCCTGCCATGTGGGCTCTGCCCACAATAGCAACTATACAGTTATGCGTTTTGGCAAATTCCATGATGTGCTCGAACATGAATCTGTATATAAAATAATGTATGAGGAATGCAAATGTCAAGCACGAAAGCACGAAAGCAAGCACACACCAAAAGCAGAAAAGCAAGCACTTGTTTCTTTTGTCGATCAAAATCTGAGGGAAAGTATTGCATATTTTTAAGGATAATGTTGGATTGGTTGTAGGTGAGTGTGGACACATTCGGATCGGGAATCTCCACCTTAAATTCCTCGCAGAAGTCATGACGGCATTCCCATCTTCTGTCATGTGGATGTATATATTCTTCATTATGCTCTGAAGATAAGAAAAAAGATAAGAAAGATATATCGGGGTAAAAAATGTATTGTTCTGAGGTTCTCTAGAACTCATAGGAACGAAAATAAAATGTCACAACAATAACAACATCATATATATTCAATTTCAATACCTCCAAGCCCCAAAGCAGATAAAAACAAGACAGACATGAAAAAAATGTCTGCACAATTCACTGTTGACATTGATGATCATTTTATTAGAGAGCACTGTATAACTTTGAACAAATGCTTTGTCATCCCTTCTGGGACATGTCTCCCATCATGATTTGGGCCTCATATTTTTTGCCCTCCTCGGCTGTCACGGAAAATTCAGAATGGGGATTGTTAAGTACGCTTTCTCTATCTTGGGACAACTCCCTATCCCATTCTATGGGTTCTAGAGAAAGTGTACTTAATAATCCCCAAATTTTCCGTGGCGGCCAAGGAGGGCAAAAAATATGAGGCCTAGATCATAATGGGAGACATGTCCCAGAAGATATGACAAAGCATTTGTTCAAAGTTATACAGTGCTCTATAATAAAATGATCATCAATGTCAACAGTAAATTGTGCAGATATTTTCTTTATGCCCGTCTTGTTTTTATCTTCTTTGGGGCTTGGAGGTATTGAAATTGAACATATATGGTGTTGTTATTGTTGTGAGTGACATTTTATTTTCATTCCTATGGATTCTACATAACCTCGGAACAATACATTTTTTATCCCAAGATATCTTTCTTATCCTTTTTCTTATCTTCAGAGCATAATGAAAAATATATATATCCACATGACAGAAGATGAGAATGCGGTCTTCCATGACTTTCGCAAGGAATTTAAGGTGGAGATTTCCAATCCGGATGTGTCCACACTTACCTACAACCAATCCGACATTATCTTTAAAAATATGTAATACTTTCCCTCGGGAGAAAAGATTTGGTTGACAAAAGAAACAAGTGAGTGCTTGCTTTTATGCTTTTGGTGTGTGCTTACTTCGTGCTTGCTTTCGTGCTTGACATTTGCATTCCTCATACATTATTTTATATACAAATTCATGTTCGAGCACATAATGGAAGCTGCCAAAATGCATAACTGTATAGTTGCTATTGTGGACAGAGCCCACATGGTAGGATTGGTATGGCTTCTAGTAATGGGGGCACTCAAAGCCGCATGCCCTTTCAAGAAGAATACCTCAAACCTAAAGACATATGAAGCAGAAGAATAGCAATAGCATAGTCATCAGCTATTTGCTCCGCACAATACTAATTACCATTTACACAATACTTGATAAGATGTGATGCTATTCCTTCTTCTTGGTTCCAAGGAAGGTATTAATTTTTTGATGTTGTTTGTTTAAACTGATATTTTGTTGCTAATAAGATTATTGAAGTTCATGTTAAGCACTCCTTATGAAAGCAGGGCAGGGCAAGTCAGCCCTAATTTTTGTTTTGATTTTTGCTTTAATCATGTGGTGGTGCTACGAGATGGCGATAAATCTTTCCCTCAGGCGCTTGACTTGCTTGGCAGTAACTATATGAATAGACTGTATGAATAAAAAAAAGGAGGACCTCTTCCCTGGACAAAGACTATCTCTTTAATAGGATATCCTCTCCCCTCCAAAGAGAACATTTGGCAATTAAATTCTTCTTATAAAATTCTTCTTCTAACACTTACACGTCACTAAGAGTTAGGGCTTTTCTCTTCTAGCCACAAAGAGGAGACTCTGGTGAGAGAGGTGACTCCTTGCCGATGCGAAAGCTATGATTCCAGCTTCTTTTGGATATTGAAAAGACTTTAAAAGTCCTTATCTATATATAATTCTTCCTGCAATCCCACTATTGACGAAAAGATGATTTAAACTTTCTGTAGAATGAGATATACAAGAGGAAACTAACACTACAAACTATATACCGGAATTCCTATCATAAACTCTTTCTTTTTTTCGCGGACCTATTGATTGACCAAAGATGCCATCCACGGATGGCCATTTATGGTATAGAAGAATAGATCCACCATAGATGCGAACCGATCCGATCAACCGCTATCTAAGAGAAGAGCTGTAGTTCTTCTATAAAAAAAAGGGCAAGGGGAGAAGATGTAGCGACAGGGAAGGGGAGAAGATGTAGAGTCCGTTGGTCAAACCAACGATTCTCTCCTCAAAGGTTTAGAGAGTCTTTTTCTTTTTCCGGTATTGAGGCGGGGCGAAAACGAAGATAGGATCATCATCATGGCCCTTTTCTTCTTATCATTTTGCTGCCCCCAACCGAACCGAGTCGGATATGTGGCAATAGCAATTGCTATTGTGCCCACGTATGCCTTCTCTTTTAGCTAGTAGATTTGCCAAGCCCTCCACATAAGCAAGCTCACATAACTAACATTTTCCTAAAAAATAAGTTAAACTTGAATAATGCAAATTTTCAATAATGCAAATGATGACCTTGACGGAATCCCAGTGTTCTAGTTAATATGGGCCTCATTGGAACTGCGACTAAGTCGAACGGTGCAATTACACGTGACGCAAAAAAGTTACTAGGTTGGTTAGTAAATCTTGATACGGTATGAGAGTACGACTTGAAACTAGGGGTATGCATGGTCCGAACGGGCCGGGTTCCCAACCTTGAATTGGGATGCCCACTAAGGACCGGTCGTTTGGCTCTTGGAATCACATCGAGCATGACCGGTTCCCAAAAATTGGAACCGTGATCCACTCGTTAGTTGTGCGAAACAACTTTGATTTTCACCGAAATTGCTGGTTCTTTGCCTCACCTATTCTTCTTCTCCTCCTCCTCCTGCTTCTCGCGTGCTTGCTTTTTGCCCACTAACTCCTCGGTTTTTTGTCAAGGACTTTTCAAGGATCGTGACCTCTGCATTTGGTGTGATTGGCATGATATTAAATTACCCACTTTAATTAATTTTTTTAATTATTTTAATTTGGGTTTGTTAATTAGTAATTTCAATTTTTTAATATTAAAAATTAATATATTATTATAATATATTGGTAAGCGAGTGGACAGATCCGCCCATGGAACCATAAATTGGAACTAGGAATCGGACCGATTCTCTCAAGAACCACCCACCTTAGTTCTTCTGCACACTCCTAACTTGAATAGCACATGAAACTTGAATCTGGTAGTACACAACACCACATGATTATTGACTTCACACGTTGTCACCTATATGACTTGTTGACACTATGAATCAAATATATAATATTTTGGCAACAACAAGAAGATACGGCAAGGTTCAACAACATGAATAGACACAGACATGACGCAAGTTTGTATGAGTTATCTCTCTTTCATTTTCATTTAAAGTTATGATAAGCAAAGTGAATTTTTTATTAGGTGTCCAAATGCCAACTTTCAAAAGTCATGGATAATGTCAAGTGCTATTAAGGTGACATAAGGGGGTGTCGCGATCTACCCTCGGGGGAGGGAATAGGTTTGGGGGTATTGCCTAAAGGATGGGCCTAAGACTTATAATTAGGTGCGGGCTCTCCCAAACCCATACCCTGCGTGATATTGGGATATTCTTAAAAATTTTGCACAAAAGAACTTGCCACTAGCCTATTGAGGTCGGCTAGAAACCAAGTAAGATAGGGGAGCGTGCCTCACTTCCTACACAACTAGAGAATTTAGGATCGGGGATTTAATTACACTAATTGACTAATTAGTGCCATTTCGGTACCTAATCTTATTTATTTTAACAAAATGATTTTTATCAAGTAATTTAGATTGATTTCATACCTATCCACTAACATAGGAGGTGAGTATGACGGTGCGTAATCAATAAAGTAATAATTATAACTACCAAGATCCTATTTGCCCTAAAATTAAACACGTGCAAATTAAACACAAAACACGCAAATTAAACATGCGATAAAAACAACATACAAGAAAAGAAAGGCCCAATTACACTAAAGTGACAATACATAGCAATTCCTAACCAAACCTCATTATTTTTGGATTTTCGAAATTTTTAATTTTAATTTTAATTTTTAATTTTTAATTTTTTTTTCTTAAAAAAAGTCGAATTTTTTAATGTTTTCTGAGTTTTTTGAAATTTCGGAAATTTTTTTGAATTTTTATCATTTTTCGAAATTTTTGAATTTTTTTGAATTTTTAATATATATTTAATATTTAATATTATTATACTTCAATAAAATGGGTTCGGACCGGGTAAACCCAATCCGGCCCGTAGACCCAAACCCGGATCCTACACTTTTGGATTAAAAAAAATCATTTTCAATTTAAAAAAAAAAAAAATCCTTCCGTTAGTCTTTTCTCATTGCACACTCCCCTCATGCGATTCCTCCTTCCCAAGACCAACTTTTCCTTTATTTTTAATATTTTGTTTTACTTTTTTACTTTTTCCATACTTTTCTTTTTCTCTTTCTTTCACTCTTTTTTTTTCCCTTTTTGGTCTTCTTCTCCTTCGTGCTTGCCCCCTGCACGCCTTCAACCCTCCCGAAGACTGTCTTCTCCTTCCTCACGACACTCCTCACCAAAATTTATTTCTTTACCAAAACTAATTCGAACAATAACAATAACCAAAGCACTTAGCATCCCTTCTAACACCAAACCACCCCGACCGACGCAAATCAACGCCGGCCATCTAACTCCGAGGGCTGCTACACCATTTTCGGATACAAACACCCCCAGCTCAAACACACATGGTTACTTCACGAAAATCGCATGAAATCGCGATGAAAACATAAAAGACAGACATGGTCCAACATATATGTGAACAAGCGCAAATTAGACCGAGTCTGAACGCAGGTTTTTTTCTCGGTTCTCTTTGAGACATTTTGTCAAACATTGGGTGTGCAGCAGCTAAAAGGGGCATACGAACTCACTCGAGGCTCGAAACCGAGTAAAGATCAACACAATATGCACAAGCAACTCTCAAGATCCACTAAGGGACATACATCACGCTCGAACAGATGTGAACACAGCAAGTATTTTCAGCCACAACATACTCACAGACTCGAATCTCTTTCAGGCATTTCATCAACTGGTTAGCATACACAACAAAAACGAAGGATCTTCGGACTGGTATAGGCTCAAACACAAGCCTGGGCGTTTATCAACATGCACTAGGACATCTATGAGCTTTCATGGAGGACCGGTGAAGCCGAAGCTCGCGTGAACAGGTCGGCCGTGAGCTCCGGCCCGAGACCTCGAAGTGAAGCGGGAAGCCTACCTGGTTCGGATGGCGAGCAACGGGCGTACTTCAGGCAACGGCGAAACGCTCTCTCCCTGATCGTCTCTCCCTCTCTCAAGCTCACTCTCCGGTGCTCTTTGTTCTCTCTCGACCAAAAAAACCAGTCGAGAACCCCCTTCTGTTTTTTCCTGTTCTCCTGGTTCGGATGATGAGCAACGAGCGTACTTCGGGTAACGGCGAAACGCTCTCTCCCTGATCGTCTCTCCCTCTCTCAAGCTCGCTCTCCGGTGCTCTTTGTTCTCTCTCCACCAAAAAAACCAGTCGAGAACCCCCCATCTACTGTTTGCTCTCTTTCTTTTAAAAGCTCGGCCAACGACAGGCGCGCATGGCTCCTGCCACCGCCAGCCTGTCGCGGCCGCTTGATCTCCGAATCTGGGATCACGCCGTCCTCGCCTTGCGATCCTCTGTTCCTCTGTTTGTACCCTCCTCTTTTCTCCTTTTTTGCAGAAGCATGGATGTTGTGAGGGGAGGAACATGATCTGCGCACGGGCTGGGTTGAAATAAAAGGAGATGGGCCAACCCAAGTGCGAAAAAAAGAAAAGGAAAAGAGATATGTGGGCAAGCCCATGCACAAAAAAAGACCCATATACTCGGCCTCATTCGATTTTTATACCTTTTAATGGATCTTTTTTTTTTCTTTTTCTTTTTTTAAACTTTCTTTTTGACAATTTTGGAAAAATAAAGACCATTCAATATGCCGTGCAATAATGAAAACACGATACCTTAATGATTTCTTTTTTTTTTACTTTTCCTTCCTCTTCTCTTTTTTTATTTTTTTTTTTTTTTTTAATTTCGATTTTTTTATTTAAATTTTTTGAAATAATTTTTGATAAATTTTAAAACTAGTGATGCAAATGCTCCTAATGCCAAAATTTAGGTGTCAATAGGGGTACTATCTATTCTCCAATACAAGCTAGTATTTTTCGTGTATTTGACATCAAATGGTATCAAACACCCAAAAAAAAGCGTGATTTAGCAGCCTGAAAATAAGCACTTTCAATTAAGCCGCATGCTCGTCGCACTCTTCTAGCTCATGCATCGATTAATTACTTCGAACTCTTGATTAGAACTCAATTGGCATGCGTGATCACGCTTGAAGAAATTAAGAAAATGATGTGGAAGTGGTCAGGTATACCCTACCACCATCTAATCATATCTAATGGAACAAATCATAATTCATGAAAGATAGGTACATTAGGAAAAAAGAAGCCACATAGCTTCACAAGAATATCTGATCCGGACGCGGTTTAGATATTTCCATGCCTACCTGGCAAATCTAGTGGGACCTGACATAGGAACATCGCACGTTCAAAACGATGATATTTGCTATCGTCATGGATTGATATCATTTGGACATGCACCTCCTGATTTTTGTGTTTTCTTTTTTCTATTCTTTCGTGGCTTTCGTCAAGGGATTTCGGTAGTTGAATTTGAGGCATAAGTGCATTGCCGGTGATCTTTCAGCTACCGCCTGTAGCCACCAGGACTTCAATTCGACTTAGATAGGGTTCTTTTTGTCCATGACCATTAGCTCGACTGTCTATAAAAGCCAAAGGAGTCATTGACCTTATCTATGTTAGAAAAAGATGTGGTTGAGGCAAAAAAGAAACAAATTGCTAAGATAAAATGTCAGTACGATCCCACCACCCCCACTACCCCCATGACATAATATGATTTAGTGACGAACTAATTGTAATTTGACGAAAAGTATGAGGCACAATATAACATTTTCTATATTAATATCAATATACAACAGCCATGTATTTCCTAAAAGTTGTTTGTTGAACACGTGGTTATTGTAATTTACAAGGAATCATACATCTTTTTTTTGTGTGCAAAGACCGCTTGTTTTACACTCTCTACTCATTTTAGGGATAATTATTATAAAAAAAAAAAAAACATAAATCTATAGCACGAATGTTAATTTAGTCAAAAGCTCTTTAGTTTAATCAATTTTTTTTTGGTTGAAAGTAAATATTTTATTCATATATCAAGAACTCAAGATAATACATGAGAGATTCAAAACAAAGCAAATCCCAAACAAAAAAGTAGAACAAAAAAGAATAAAATGTCTTAATAAGCACACTCTCATCTTACAGGAATAGATCCATCTCGACCTAAAAGCATAATGAACCGAATCTCGTATCATCATAAGTGATAGGTGCACTTCGTAATCTCTTGCTTCAAAAGCTACAATTTGCCCAATGAGCGGTGCACGCTTAAATTCAACGCTTTCAACACCATCACCATCTAGAGACACAAAAAACAAGTTGAACAGGCTCCAAAATCTATATATAGATTAGGAGATATTGAATGAGCACATAAATGCCTCTAAGTAACTTCTCCCAAATCTAGATTTAGCATATGAGAGCTTCCAAAACTCAGAGGAGTCTTATAACCGCTTCCAAGAAATTATGAACTCACCATATTCCTCCTCAATTTTATTGGACTTCTTGATTTGGAGCATACTTTTCACTTGCAAATGCTTTGGGTATCTTACATGACACGACTAGCATGTGAGCATAGACAATTTTTTGTAAATATTAAAAAAAAAAAACTGATTTTTTTTCTTTTTTTCTCATTATGGCTAGTGACGGTCATTGAGCCTACAGGCCCTCATTAGATCTACGCAAAGGCTTGTAGGCCCTTGCCAAATGGCCAACAAGGCCTTGTCGACCCTTGCTGGTCTCAATGGAAAAAAATAAATAACATAGAGTCACATAAAAAATATAAAATTATAAAATTTCACAATTTTTTTTTTTTTTAAATTTGTAACATCCACGTCAATATCAACCATGTCATGTGTGACGATCCGTGTCTATGTCAATGGTTTCTTTTGTCAAAATAGTTGAAATGGCTATATTGACAATTCGTCAAAAAGTTTAGAATTAAATTAGTCGAATTGAAATATTTAGGACTAAGTTGGCATTTATACAATAGATTTATGATTATTATTTTTTTTGTAATTTTCCTATCATTTTACTACCTATTTATTACCCTTGCCCCTTGCTCTTCATTATCTCTCTCTTTTCTAATTGTAACCCCTTATTATTAAAGAAGTTTTTTTTATGTACCGACATTACAATTTATATTGTCTACGAATGCAGCTACTACAATACGAAGACATAAATTACGTGGAGTTGAGGCATAGTACAGAACAAACGAAACATAACAAGTGAAAACATCACGTTAGCTTTCTGATTTCTAAATAGTTGCTCAAAAAGATGGATATCGTATTGATATTAGACTCTTGTAACATCAGCCAAACCCAATTTTTATTTATCACAAAAATGTTGCGGAGACAAGAGTTGAACCCATGACTTCAAGGTTATGTTATGTCAATTTGAAGCCTTTTTTATGCTTGAATGCTTTTTATACACACACACACACACACACATAATCTTATTCATACAATAATCCATGTAAGGTGCGAGTTATGCAAAATTGAAGATATTTCAGAACCATTGTGGTGTAGATTCCCAATTTTTGCTTTGGGTTCAATTTAGAAGGAAGATACTTCCAAGGTCTTAGGTTGTAGGTTCCTCCATCATCACTTCGCTTTTTCATGAGACCATTCCGAGAAATGTAATTCTTCCATAACCCCTTTTTTCGGAAGGTGTAAGGTTCTAGGTTCTTGGTGAGGGTCACCTAGCCTAGGGCGAGGATGGCCTCACCAAGGACGGGGGTGCCCTGCCCTCTTCGAGCATCATCGGAAAGAGGAAAGGGATAACTAGAAAAAAATAAAGAAAAAAGGAAAAAGACTCAAAAAAAGATGAAGGATGAAAATGCTCTAAGTAATCGGAAAGCCGGGTCCTCCTTTAAAATTGACATAGTCACTTTATACTTTTATTTGAGAAAATCATAATATTTTATGTTCTTATATAGAACATGATCCACTTCGGATCTTTATTTGGAATTTTCCTAATGCTTACATATAAATTCTTATTTATACAATAATTGACGCAAAGTGCGAGTTACGCCAAATTGAAGATATTTCCTAGCCATTGTGGCGTAGGTTCCCAATTTTTGCTTTGGGCTCAATCCGTAGGTTCCTCCGTCATCACTTCGCTTTTGCGCAAGACCCTTCTGATAATTTAATGCTTCTCCAACCCTTTTTTCATTTCAAGGCAACTAAAGGACAATTACGTTGTCATTGTCATAGTTTGGCCCCGCTTTATACTTCGGTTCGATCGTTAAGGAAAAGTTGTTTCCGAGCAATCTCCACGTTCGCTTCCCTTGTTGCCAAGGTCTTTCTGAGAATTGGTACTTCCATTGCCCCTTCCTCGTTCGATGAAATTAAGGTACAATCGCGTTGTTATACTCGGTTTACGGGGTCTTGGTGCAACGTCCGCGTCTTTTCTCTTTTTGGGGATTCGGACGTGAATCTTCCGGCGAGGTCGCGTGGAGTTGGGAGTGCTTTGAACCGTGGACTTGAACGCGCAGACCGGCCAACAAAGTAAAGGAGAGACGCGGGCACCGCGGTTTTGACGATTGTTGGATGCTTGAACGCCCGCTTCTCTCCAACTCGGGAAGAATTATTAAAAAACTCTCATATTTATTATAATCGTGTCAATTTAATTATATTTATTTTTGTATTTATGTCAATTCAATTTATTTAACCAATTCTAATATGGCGCACTGCAGCGTTGATTTGGACCTTTTAAAATAATATTTTAATTATTATTATTATTATTATTATTTTTTTAGTTTTTTCCCTCCACTTAAGGTGAGTATGCCCTTGCTTGTCACCGCCCTCGCCGGATTTGGGTGAGGGGCCTTGCATACTCACCTTTTTCAGTTAGGGTGTCCCGAGCCTTGCCTATGCCCAATAAGGGTTGTTGGGCCGCCCTAAGTGAAAAAAAAAAAAAAATATAGGGAAAAAGCCCATCAAAAACTCCAAACTTTCCCTAAAGAGACAAATTTATCCTAATTTTTTTTTTTTTTGGTAAAGTATCCTAAATTTTTTTTTGCAACATAAAAAATCAAAAAAAAAAATTGCTAACAAGAACACATTTACCTCAAACTTTATTTTTTGTGACACTAAAAATCCTGAAGTTATATTCGTGTGACATATTTACCTTAAACTATATGGCATTTTTGTCTTTCACTTTTTTAATTTCTTTTTCTTTTTTTTCTTCTTTTTCTCTCTTTCCTCTGGCGGAGGGAAAGTAGAAGAAGAAAAAAAGGGAAAAAAAAAAAGAAAAGAAAAAAAAAGGAAAAACGGAAAAAGAAAAAAATGAGACGAAAATGCCATTGGTCATAGAGAGTTTGGGGTAAATGTGTCACATTTATCATAGTTTGGAGTTTTTATATCACACAAAAAATTAAAAAGTTCACGTTAGCGTTGGTCAGCAAATTAGTGCGATAAACTAAAATGGTACAAATACAAAAGATTTAAAATTAAATTCATATAATTACAATATATTTATAACTTTTCGTTAATCTTTCTCTTGAGCCCGTGAATTAAATCTCGCTTTGTTTCGAGTCTTGGACTCAATATTATCGAAGAAAAGGAGAAAATCTACACTGTTTCAACTTTTGTAATTATTTGACCAAAAAAACACATTTGTAATTAAGGAACTTGATAAGCACTTCTTAACCTTGGCAACTAAGGAACTTGATAAGCACTTCTTCACCTTGGCATTACGGCATCTTCTCCACTAATCTAAAAACATCTATTATTTTCGAATGAATAGTAAATAGTTTCGAGTATCAACACGCCTAATGTGGCTTGTTTTAAAGAGATGCTAGAATCAACATGGGCCGCATGTATTTTGCAAATGAATTTGAGTACTTTTTCTTTTTTTGAGTAACTGGCAGTTTTCTGTTTGTGGCACTTTTACAATTTTAACTATAATTCTTTTAATGAGAAGAATAAATTATAGTAGAGAAATAAAATGAGTGAATTCCTTTGAAAGATGGGGAGTAATATAAGGATAAAATTCAGAAAGTCAAAAAGTGAGACAAACCTCATTTTTGACTTTAATAAATCACAGATTACCTTGGAGAGTGATATAAAATTCATAGGCATCAATCACCAGATTACCCACCTCAAACAAACGATCTCTCATTTTTCTCTATTATGATTAAGAAAACTCTTTTAAAAAGGGTTTTTATTCACTCAAATTGAAGAAGAGGGCACTTTGTGGCCGGTCATCACCTGCAGACCCAAATGCCTAAACTAGAATTACGAGATTTGTGTAGGCTTTCGTGGATTTTCAAGAAGTTGAGTCTCCACCGCTGGTTCTCGTTCGCCTAAATTACGCCAAAAAAGGGGGAAAGTGGGTGGGCAATTTAGACCTTGAAGTGCCGTTCCTTCCTCTCCATGAATGAATGGAGAAAACCTTCTTTATTCGATTCTTCCTTTTCTCTACCGCACCTCTTTTCGATATTCAAGTTCATCCCTATTCCCTGTTCCTTTCCTCCCTCGCATTTCCCTTTACCCCGGTATATATATATTTATCTCCTTTATTAGAACGAAAACTTTAAAAGGATTAAAAAGGATTCTAGTGGAGTGGTGGAGCATGTGGTTTAATTCGATACAAATCAAAACATCTTATGGAAGCTCGACAGATTAACATGCCACTAAATCTGAACCCTCTTCGTGAGGTCATAAAAGCATACCTCTCTACTTTTTTTTCCCAAGTCATATCTTGAGGTAGAGAATTCCCAATATTATACCTAACTATTTTCGGCCCATAAGGATTAAAAATGGGAAAAAGATAAATCGTTGGGTTGGGTCAGGGACATATATTCCCTTCAGAAATTATATAAAAAAGAATTAGAAGAAAGAAAAAAAAAAAAAAAAAAGAGCCCACAAGTTTTTGGCATGAAAGTTGAGATGTGGTTGGCGTTGGTCGCAAGCCCAAGGAACGGAGGTGCGTCCCGTCAATTCCGTCCACAGAGCCGAAAGCGGTATATGCCGCTGGTTTCTTCTTATGCCGATCCGCGCTCGCTCGTGCAGGCACCCACCGACCACCGTCGATTCCTCACGTCCTCATCAAAGAATTCCCCATTTTGACTCTTAGTTTTTTTTTTTTCTTTTTCTCAGTACTTTGACTCTTAGTTGATCTGTCGATAATACTGCATTTACTGATTGATCAACGTTAGGGACACTCAAAACCAATCCCCAAATCTAGTTCGAAACCAATCCTTCCGGTCCGGTCTGGTCCGGTCACCAGTCGAACATCTTTCGCCCGTCACAACAGCATTTCTTCTTTCATCTCCGGCTCCTTTAACAGCAATCTTTTCTGGAAGCGAGTGTGCTCTTTAGTTTACTCGACTCTTTCCCCATCTTGTCTCGTTTTTGTTCAGTTGTTTTATTTCCTACAGCAATATTAATTTCCTCGACCCTTTGCCGGCCCTCTGAAGATGTGGCCGTGCTTGAGTGTGTCATGTCATCGGGGAACCAACGGGCCGGGACCGTCCGTCCTTCGCACGCCAACCCACCGTCCCATGTGCCTTTTCCAACTCCTCTTCTAATAATAGAGCCAAACAAGATAATAGAGCTAAAAACAATCGATGATGTTCTTTTGCTTTTAACAAATTAAGGAAATTTTGTTTTTCATTTTGAAAATAATCACTGGGGTAATTACTTGCTTAGACGTGTTTTAATTAAGATGGAGTAAACAAATGCCAAGTTTAATTCTTTGAGAAATTAATATACCTTGTCATATATTATGGCGTTTCTATTTAAGCATCTTATTTTGTGTGTGACAATTCCTCAATATCTAATCATCCTTAGTAATTTGTCTTTTTTTTTTAACCCAAACTCCAATAGGATCGGTTCATTCAATATAATACTAGAATATTTTGGAATTTTTATGTTCTTAAAATTGAACCAAGCGATTTCGATAGGATTATCGATTGATGATAGATCCAATATAATAGAGAAATGATTTGATTATAGTATTTGATATATTATTAGAATAACAATATGTTCAAAATAATAAAAAAAAAATTAAATAATAAATTATTATAAATTATTATGGGGTCGACCTCTTCAAGAATTTGTGATTAACATAATAGCAAAAAAACCGAAATGTTAACAAAGTTCAATACAAAAATATGGGTGGAAGGATGTAATAAGTCACAAAGCAATATAAGGGCCAAGATGAATCCACTTAAATGCCTCCTTACTATAAAAAAAGATCGCTCAATAAAAGAAAATTTCAAATAAAAGCCTAAAAAATCCACATTTTCTTAAATAAGGACCTGAAGTGATAATATCAATGTTAAATAATGGTACTTTCAAATAAAGGTCTTATCTCACGGGTTACTAACCAACACTAAATATTCCACTTCAATCAATTACGTCTTTGTCTAGATACAATTTTAATTTTAAGCTATTTCATATTCTTTTTTCTCTTTTTTTTTCTTTTCAGTGAGGTCAAAAAAAGGAAAAAAAAGAAAAAGTCAGAGGAAGAAAATACTCTTGACCAACCAGAAAGTCGAGCTTTTATTTGAAATAAATATAATCAATTTTATATCATTATTTGAGAAAATGTTAGTACTTCAGGTCTCTATCTAAAATAAGATTCATTTTGGATATTTATTTGAAAAAATGAATGCATTTCAAATCCTTATTTGGATATTTAGTTGGCTCACCTTGAGAGAGATAAGTACTTCCGAAGTTCTCTCACACTACAAAAACATAGCCATTTGTCAACTAAGTGAATTCAAATACAACAAATTAAATACATGAGGTCTACAATTTGAAGAAGAATAAAATTCTGTTGAAATTGCTAGAAGAATTTGGTTCGGTCAATTGTTCTTAAAATGGCACTTGAGCTATTAGACTCCAGGGAGCCATTTACAAATGTGAAGTACCAATAAGTTGCTGCATGAATTATAATTCCTTTAATAGGTTTATTCTTCATCTTTCATAATATACTTAAAAAATTGTGTATAGTTTTATCTTACTTGTTCTGACCAGTGAAGAGTTCAAGTAATTTTAACTTAGATTTTTAATTTTTTTTATGGCATCAATAGTCATAATTTATAAATGAGGAAAATGTTTTTGTGAGGAGTACTCATAGTGTTCAAAAAGGCATAAATAGCTCGTTATGGCATCATCCTCTAGTATTCGTTATGTTCTGTCTTATTTGTCCTCTTAGTTTTAATTTGCCAAAATTGAAAGAAACAACTCATCCGCTCACTACTTGACACTCGCCTCACGGGTCACTCATGTCGCTCGCCGCTCAATACTTGCTTAGCTTGCTACTTCCTACTCGACATTTGATGATGCTCACCCCACTTGACCCTCACCGCTTGTCTTTCTTAGCTGACCTCGCTCATCATCACACCTATTGGGTTGATATGATCCTCGTTTTCCCTTTTAATGAGTACAAAAAATGAAATAAAAAATTATTAATTGGTCCTAGATTGACCCTAAAAGCAAACCGAATCCATTGGGTTAGTTCGATCCTTAATCGTTTTTTTAAGGAGTACAAAAAATGAAATGAAAAATTATTGGTTGGTTTTTGGTTGACTTTGAAATCGGATCGAACTCATTGTGTCCGTTTAGTCCTCAATCGTTTGTTTAAGGAGTACAAAAAAATGAAATAAAAAATTATTGATCAGTTTTGGGTTGACCTTGGAATTAGACCGAACCCATTGGATCAGTTTGGTCCTCAGTTCCAAGCTCAATAGGGTTGGTCCTTGTCCCAAAAATTGAGGACCAATACTGTGCGGGTTGGTCCTAGGGTTAGGGGGCGGACCGGCTCAATCCGGACCATGCTCACCCCTAGTTTCTCAGATCTATCTTGTTTGCTTTGCTTTGAAACCGACTTTAAAACTTACCTTGTTTTTTCTGTTTGATTTTACAATAGAGCATGTTTTTCTTTTGTTCCTTTTTCTGATTTTTTTTTTTAACAAAATAATTTGGAGTAAAAAGTGAACGAGGATGAGTAAGCAAAAGTGAGTTAGAAACAAGTAAGGGCCACGAGGCTTGAATGAGTGAGCAAGGATGAGAGTGAGTTCTGAGTGAAAAAGAAAATCATGAAATGTTTGAGTGAGATTGGAGAAAACAGAGAAAAAGAAAGAGATAGAAAAAAAGATGTTAAAAAAAAAATTATGTTTTTTAGGGTTTATGAAACTAGTTACAAATTCGATTCGATTTCCTAATGATTTTTCACTCAAAATAATCAATCAAACTAGTTCTCACCATATTCCAAAAATTTGGAATCGGACTACTTTTGAGGGATGCCATACTTTCGCACTAAGTCTACAAATTGGGCTAATAATTCACAACGATAATCCGCATCTAGGATTTTGTCATGATATGGAAATTCTCCCATTTTCTGCACTAAATAATCAATTTCAAATTAAAAATGTGCTGAAAAATACAATGGCTCGCATACTAGAAAAACAAAAATATCAACATGTGATTGCAAATATTTTCAATGAGTTCACCATGATAAATCTTACTGTTTGAGCCCCTCATATATCAGCTTAGAGAGCTTTTTCTTCTCCCAGGTTGGCATGGTCATCACTATTCTTTCCGTAATAATCTATGGCGGTAATGGAGAAGTTAAGGAGCAAGGAGTAAATTGAGAAAAGAGGAAAGGACAAATAAGGCAATACCAACTCATCCATATTGCCCAATAGAATGTGGGAACCATACTTTTCAACCTCTTTTATGGTGACACAAAATTCTCTTTCGGAATATGTATGGACAATCTCTCGATGTGTGGACAGCTCTATAAATACCACTTGCACTCAAAAGCATTAAAAAATGTAAAGAAATATATAAACAAATGAAAATACAACAGTGGAGGGTGGAGCATTCGACGAGAGGAGAGAGGTGAGAGAAAACTTTGAGAGAGAGAGAATAGGGGGCTGACGTTGGGTGGAGATAGACCCATCAAATTGATGGGTCGGATCAGGTTTGGGTCGAATCGAAAATGGGTCGATCCATATCTAACCCATCTAACCCGTTTTGACTCATATTTATATAATGTAAATTAAGTAACTCATACCTGATCCGACCCGTATTTGACTCATACTCACCCTGACCCGTATTACTAAAACTTATTAATATTCTAGGAAAACCCACTTTCACCGTGTAGATGAGAGAAAGAAAGCATTCGATGAAAGAGCGAGACGAGACATCTACAGAAAAAGAAAAATCTCTCCAGAAGAAACCATTAGCGCACACTCCTTCACCACCCTTCGCTCTCTCTGTTGGTGGTTACCGTTCTCGACCTCGGTGGGGACGGTTCAAGCCAGGCCGACTTGAGAAGACACGGCCAGAACATCTCGCCGTTCGGAGGTGAAGAGCCTAGTGATTTCCTTTAGAGTTTCCGAGCTCCATCGGTGCCGATTTCAGCAACTCCATTTCACCAAAGGAACAAGGTATGTAAACTCTCTCTGTGGCACGCCCTATATATGACTTGTTTTTAACCGAGAATGAGCCACGAAATTTGAATGACGAAATCGTGAGGAAGCTTGGGTAAAATAGTGCATTGCTGAATAGTCCGATCTTGATGCATGTACATCGTTTTTTCAGATGGAAAATCATGCCAAAATTGAATCGGAAGCTTGTTCTCGTTGCTGCATATCACCTGTTTGATAAAATGCCTAAAAGAAGATCCAAATTTTTTTTTCAATGCAACGCAAAAATGAAATTGTGAATTCACCGACGGAATCCATAATATATTCCCCGTGGTCGATAAAGGTGATAGATATAACATTACAATTACTAATTTCCTGACTAACCGACGAGTGCAGTAAACTGCGCCAATCAATAAAATGAAAACAAATCAAAACGATATCCTCGAAGCACTTCGGATGAGCGTGGGGCTTGCATACTTCCCACATCATTGAAAGCTGTCACTTTGACTCGCCGATGTTTGGGCCAAACTTAACAATCAATTGCGCTTCACGGCCCAATATGGTAGCCACTTTCCTTTCGACTTTACGTAGAAAACTAGGGCAAAAGGCCAATAAGTTCAAAAAGAAAAGAAGAAAATGGTTAATACCACGAAAAATCTCAAATTTCCAAATTGAAACATTTGTCATAAATTTACCCAAATTAATATTTTAATCGCCAAAAACTCCTGTATACTTTTGACAAGTTTATCCCAAATTAGTATATTTGTGATAAATTTATCTTTTGTTAGTTTTCGTTAAATTTTATTATCAAATTACTGAGTTAGATAACACGTGACAGTTGACTGATGTACCAATTTGAGATTTTACTCTCCGTTTATCACAATAGTTTTGTGATTTTTTGTGGCATTAATGTAGTTTAACCTATGGCGTATTTGTTACAAATGTATCAATTTGGAGGTTAAAAAAATTACTTTAGGAAATGTTACCATTCTGGTTCTATTTTGGTGCCTCTAGGCTTTGAACTAAAGGTTATAGTGGTTTTCTGCTAGAAAGTTGTCCCTTCAGGGCTTGAACAGGAGGTTCGTTGTCCATTATGGGAAGGAAACTGACTTTGTCCTCTCTGGTTCAGAGTCTAGGTCCATTCGATGATTAATTTGGAGTTTTTTGTAGTCATTTAGGGTAAATTTGTCATATATATTCATTGGGGGGTTTTTCGTGATAAAAAATTAATCTTGAGTAAATTTGTCATATATATACTAATTTATGATTTTTTTTTAATGATATTAACCATTTTCAAGAGAACAAGAATCAAGAGGCGGTATTGAGTATGACCTTAAACTATTTCATGTGAGCTTTTGGAGGTATTCCCATGAGAAGGGAGAAGAAAAAATAATTTTCTCAAATTGCGAACTAAGACGTGCAAGCATCAATACATTAAAATAAGAAATGTAGTTCTATCAACTTATTTGAGTTACTAGGCAAGCAAGGTGGTCCCTAGCGAAGCTCTCTCGAGCTCTTGTGTAATGGTGAGGTACAAGATTAATCACTGGTAATCGAAAAATTCTTGGATGCACCAAGCGCAAAGCAACCAAGCCAACAGCATCGGAGCTTCAAGATCCCGCGAGCCCGGTGACGGTACCCGCCCGATCTGATTCTGAGTTCGACTGCAAGGACGCCTACTACACAATTAGTCCATCGTAAGCACGTCTTGCATCGTTATCACGTAGGGATAACAATTATTACCTCGTGATTTCCTTATATAATAAGTACTCCTTAGAAAAAACAAGGGCCCTGGCGGGCTCAATTATTACCGTCGATTCTTGTCTGCTGGGAAGAATCTCCTTGTGGGGTGCGGAGCATTTGGTCCATGTCCGAGTGCCTGGCCAGTTCAATTGAAAGCAACTGGCTTTTTTTTTTTTTTGTCTCGCCGAGGTTATTTTGAATTCAAACGCGACCAGTACATAACATCACTTTCAACCGCGACAATTGTCTCCCTTCGGGATTTGTCATGTCATGTCATAAAATAAAATCCAACAGCATAGATGGAAGATGATATGAATTGCGTAACTTCTTTTGAGGTAAGAATCTTAGAGGGTTTACATTAACAAGTTGCCACAACATGGGTATGTAGTCGAATGAAACTTCGAGTCCTTGTAAGTTTCCAAAGAGTCGGTCTAGTGTACGTAGTAAGGCTCCTTTCTTGTATGCTGATTCGCATTCTTCTTTATGGAGTTATAAGAGACCCACAACCTCAAGCTCAAAAGTATAGTTATAGCTAAAATAAATGTGTCACAAGTTCAACTAGTGCTTGAGCCAGAACTATCACTAGTTTTACCTTTGACATTTACTATTTGACGTGGAGAGACTAGACTGTTTCTAATGCGTCAACAATAGGACCTTGTTGACGGGCTCTTGCATTTACGAGTGGCTTGTGCAATTATAGCTCAAATCAAACATTTGGAGATTAGAGAAGCGTTAATCGTACTCGTTGCCCACCCTTTTCACTGAAAAGAAAATCATAAAAACGTGAACTTTCGTCTGTTCCTTTGCCCATGAACCGGATGGATTTCACCTCTAGTAAAAAGGAGGACAACCATAATGGAATCGGTCCATTTACACTTTTACCCGGCTCAGATATTCCACAGTCGAACTGGAGTGTCGGCCAGGCAACACGCCAGCTCCACTCCACATCAATTCCAGAAAAACCAAATCGCCTGGATACGTCAGCTGCCTTTTCGGGTCGGGCTCACATGCGCAGGATCGAAATTAGGTGACGACTTCACGAGCTCCGATTGGAGTACAGGAACTTGCCCGGACACGTGGAAGCACCAGGTGGCACCGACAGAATGCCTCGCTCCCACAACCTCTCGAATCTCCAAGGACACCGCACTGGCGTGAGATTGAGCCTCATTTGCACGAAGAGATTTGAGCGCTGAACGATAGGCCCCGCAAATGGCGACTGAACCGCACGCACACGCGGAGTCGCCATGCGCAACTAATCATGGATTGGCTTAGTTCAATCGACAACTGAAGTCCCTCATCTACATTTCGGTCAATTTTCGAGCGAAGCATCCACTTTTCATTACTGGAATTTTCAGATGGAGAAAATTCCAGCTTAGATCCGAGTCGGATCGGATCTCCACCGTGAAAATTCTCGATAGAAACACTGCTCCAGCATTAGCAAAATTGACGAGTCGAGCGCCTGTCACGGCTGAACTCGAAAGGAGGACCGGTGTCTGACAGACCGGAGTCAAAGGTCTACGAGTCCTCTAAAGACTCTACTACACGTTCCGCCCTTTTCAACGGCCGTTACGGGCCGCTCGAAATTCCACGTTCCGCACCGAAACAACAGCAATAAAAGAGATCCCCAGAATTTACGGTTGCCAAAGGGTCAGAAAAGCGAAACGGGCAATGCAGAGAAAAGGAAAAAATCACATGTGAAATGCACATGATCATCTGATACTCACTGCTCCCTCTCTCTCTCTCTCTCTCTAAAGCTCTAGTTTTGATTTGAAAGCCATACATTTTCAAACGAGAGAGAGAGAGAGAGAGAGAGAGCTAACAATCTCGTTCGCTCTCTCTCCCACTTTCCCTTTCCTCCTCCTTCCCTTCCGTCGCACGCCCTCTCTGGCTCGCTGCCGGAGAGAAGAAGAGGGCAATGGGAGTTCGCCGACACCCGCCGCAATGTCGGCATTGGGTCCATCTCCTCCCCCTCCTCCTCCTCCTCTGCGCCTCCGCTCTCTCCGCCGCGGCCGGAGCCTTCGACTACGCCGACGCGCTGGCCAAGAGCCTCCTCTACTTCGAGTCCCAGCGCTCCGGCCGCCTCCCGCACGGCCAGCGCGTCGCGTGGCGCGACCACTCCGGCCTCACCGACGGCCTCGAGCAAGGAGTGAGTGGCCGCCCTCCCTCCCGACCGCCCCGTCGGAGCTTTCAGTCCGGCATTTAAACCCGAGTTCCGAACCCGACCGAGTCCAATGCGGTTGCCTTTTTTTCCTGATCCTTGCAGGTGGACTTGGTGGGAGGGTACTACGACGCCGGCGACCACGTCAAGTTCGGGCTCCCGATGGCGTTCACGGTGACGATGCTGTCGTGGAGCGTGATCGAGTACCGCGACGAGATCGACGCCGCCGGCGAGCTGGCGCACGCGCTGGAGGCGATCAAGTGGGGCACGGACTACTTCGTCAAGGCGCACACTAGCCCCAACGTCTTTTGGGCTGAGGTTAATTAATCATCACTGAGATTTTTTGGTCATTATTTAATTATGGGAATGTTTTCCGAGTCAAAACGCTCTAAAAATCCATGCCTAAATTAGTTTAATTTCATGTGTATTCGTCAAAACCGTACGATTGCGCAGGTCGGTGACGGGGATACGGACCACTACTGTTGGCAACGGCCGGAGGACATGACGACGTCCCGGCAGGCGTACAGGGTGGACGAGAGCAACCCCGGGTCGGATCTCGCCGGAGAGACGGCGGCGGCGATGGCGGCGGCGTCGATCGTGTTCCGGAGATCGAACCCGCACTACGCACACCTCCTGCTGCACCACGCCCAAGAGGTAAAAATTGCAATATCTTGGCAAAGTTAATACTAGTCCCCACGTAATTGGCGCGTCCATCGGTCGATAATTGATTGGCAATGAAGCGCGCCTTTATAGGCGACAAAACGTCGGAAAGGGTCGTCTCATGATGGCCTAATTTCAAAGATTGTCGGTTACCAAGTTCGCATTCGAATGATGTCGTGCTGATTTTGCTTTACCGAGCAACCCGTAATTTGAATGGTCTCGAGTCATGCGCATTCCGTAGATACTTATGATGTTGTCGTTTCACCTTTCGATTTATGTTCGCATCCATGCAAGACGACGGTCCAAATAATTTTCATACGAGAGGCGTTATGACGACTATAGCCCTGAGATCTGAAATTGCATCCCCCGGCGGCTCAACGTCGGCGGGTCGATGACGAATTCTTCTCATATTTCCCGTGGTTGGGCAGCTGTTCGAGTTCGGCGACAGGTACAGGGGGAAGTACGACGGGAGCGTCGGGGTGGTGAAGAACTACTACGCGTCGGTGAGCGGGTTCAAGGACGAGCTGCTGTGGGCTGCGCTGTGGCTGCACAGGGCCACCGACAGGGAGGACTATCTGAAGTACGCGATCGACAAGGCCGGGTGCTTTGGCGGGATCGGATGGGCCATGTCCGAGTTCAGTTGGGAAGTCAAGTATGCCGGTCTCCAGCTGCTCGCTTCCCAGGTAAAAAATTTGCGAATGAAACTTCCTCCACTTTTGCTTGCCCCTTTCTTCTTTCTTGTCACTTTCGCCTAAACAAGGAATGAGATAGCAATATAAGGGCCACACAAAAGCAGAGCTCGATTTCCCCATAATTGAACTCCCTACCTCCTTGGGAGGACGCGAAAATGAGGGAATAGGAGCACAGCACATAACACATAGGGTGACTTGTAAAATAGATATGGGTAGGATCAAGGGAAAAAAAGAAAGATACTTGAGCTTTAAATGGAGATGGGGTCGGTTGTTATACCACGTGGGTTCATGCACTCGTGAGCTAGTAAATATGGTTTTGAAGTTTGGAAGTAATCAAAACTTTATACACCATGTAATCATTCACATATCAATTCTTCCTAGCACAAAAAAAAAAAAAATTGACATATGAATTCACGTATTTTTTTTCATAACTTTTAGAATTTGAATAATGTCTTAAATTTTGATGAGGAAATATAAAAAAATAGTTACCTTTTAACTTTATAGTTTTCTTTCCATGCCTTGAAACTCCACCTCGAACAAATAAATTCGGCCCCACGCGCTATAAACATTCGCATTAGGATTTTTATCAATCAACTGTCTTGAGCGGGTTGGGGCCAACACACAGTAAAAAAAAAAAGACTTGCCTGGGTAATATATAGTGCGAGTGCACATTCCATGAGGGCTTTGATTTGAACTTTCAGCCCCCGGCAAATCTTCATAGGATCATGCTTTTGCCCTCTACTTTTGTTTTTTTGGTCATATTTTTCCCTCGCTTTCAAAGACAGAAATAATGCAAACGCTAGTGCTCCAAAGCAACTTTCGCTTTCCCGAAAGCTTTCGTAGATAGAGTAAACCCTAGTTAAGGCACAAATCAGGGTGGGATGCTTTGCTCAGAAGGGGAACAAGAGGATCGATTCTCATCTCCCCGTTCGCGGCATAAAATCACGTGCCCCGGAGCGGGCCCTTTCACCCGTGACCGTCCGAGCGGCAATTGCCGATCGCGCATCTCATGTCCGTCCGCCGAGCGAGTCGAGATCTCGCACACCCGACACGAGTCATTAAAACCGAACGAGCTGAAATCATGGCTCGTCTGATTGGCCTGTCGGGTTCCTCTGAGTGGACTCGGCAGCGGAGTTTTCCGCGAGGATGCGTGACCCCCCACTCGCCAGACCAGTTCACGTTTCTCCCATTTATTGCGTCGGTCAATGTGTATTTTTGTCGCCACGGGACTGGTGAAGTGGAGGAGGAGCGATGTGGAAAGGAAATGGACAAAGATTGCTAGCCCGCAAAAGGACATCGTAGGAGAAAGATAGAGGCACTTTTATCTCCGTCAATCCTGGAAATTGGCGGGCTAGGACGTCGTCGAGTGATCGTAGGCCGCGTGCTGTTTTGGACTTCACTTCTCTCTCTCTCTCTCTCTCTCTGTCGCTCTACTCCTTCGTAAAAGTACTGTCTAGCGACAATATCATTGTCCTTCCTAATTCATGACTATTTCTAGTCGGACAACTTTTATCGTGTCGTGTTTATTTAGGTGGAAAGGACATTATTTGCTTCTGAATAATTGACTCGCAATTATTTTGTTTCGAAAGAGTCCTTGGGGGCTGGAGCTTTTGGACTTGGTAAGGAAAGCTAGCGACGGTGCTGGCGAATGCGTCTATTACTAGCATCTCCAATTTGCAATCGGGTAGTCCGAGTCTAGTTTCCGTTAGCGGGCATGCGGATGATTTCAAGGGATTGAGGGCATTACAATCACCTATGTATACGGAATATCTTATATGGACCAAGATCTGTTCGATGATGTGGGTCCTTATCAAACTCACTAGATGAGTGATTGAGATCCACCCATTTATTCAAATCTAGCTATGTTATTTCATAAGTATAAGGCACATATTTTTGTGACCCGGCCTAACACATTGGTATAGCTGGCCAGCCAGTCCTTACTATTTTGGACCTATGGCTATTTAAGGCTGGAGGTCCTCAATATCCCATCAAGGATCCTGGATTAGATTGCTTTCTACTACATGGATCACATGGAATCACGTGCTGGACCCGAAATCATGCACGCAAATGATATCTATATTTATATATATTTTTAATCTAGCTCTTTTGCATTATTGCAGCTCCTCCTGGAAGGCAAGCACAAGGACCATGCTCACGTCCTCGAGCAGTACCGCTCGAAAGCCGAGCACTACCTCTGCTCCTGCCTCGACAAGAACACCAACGGCACCAACGTCGAGCGGACCCCGGGAGGTCTGCTCTACGTCCGGCAGTGGAACAACATGCAGTACGTCTCGTCCGCCGCCTTCCTCCTCACGGTCTACTCAGACATCCTCAGCCGCGGGAACCGGAAGCTCCACTGCCCTCAGGGGACCCTTGGCCACGAGGAGATTCTCGGTTTTGCCAGGTCCCAGGTCGACTACATCCTGGGCTCGAACCCGCTCAAAATGAGCTACCTGGTGGGCTTCGGCCCGACGTACCCGACGAGGGTCCACCACAGGGGGGCCTCGATCGTGTCCTACAGGGAGAGCAAGGGGTTCATCGGGTGCACCCAAGGGTACGACAGCTGGTACAGCAGCCCCGGACCGAACCCGAACGTGCTCGTCGGTGCCCTGGTCGGGGGGCCCGATTGCCAGGACAACTTCCAGGATGAGAGGGGGAATTACATGCAGACCGAGGCCTGCACTTACAATACCGCGCCGCTGGTTGGAGTTTTCGCGAGGCTGTTGAGATTGCAGGATCGAGAGGCCGATCCGAATGGGAAAGCGTCTCTGCTCGCTTCATATAAGAGGAAGTGAATCTGGTTTCCTTTCTTTAGAGGTGCTCTTTTCCCTTTTTATGTGGCTTGGGACGAAGGTCTCCAAGCCTCATTTTGTTGCTTTCTTGAAATTTTGTCAAGCCCGTGTAGTAATCTCCCTGGGCTTAAAATGTCAAAGGGTCTTCATTTGCTTTTTGGACCAAAATCTTGAAAGGCAAAGCATACATATATATATATGGGGGGAACGAGGCCTCATCTTATACAAAGAGGATCAGTTCTTGGGTGGATCCGAAACAACCATGTGAGCCGCGATTTCACGCGGGTTTCCGGTTCTGCTCAGACACCGAATTCTGGGTAAAAACCCAGATTTTTGTAGTGACAAAGAATTGCACCAATTCAATGGAAAAGATTCCTTAATCGAGTTGTTATATGGTAGCTTTGATCATATTGAAGACTATGCTTCCAATCTTGATTGTTGTAAAAGTAATTTTTTCCTTTAGGCTTCAAACCCAGTTCAACTCAGTTCTAGCCTTGAAACTGGGAACCATTGTAATTCTGTTTAGAACAAAATCTACAACTGAATTGGCTTCTTCTCGATTTTAAATTTAGTTCTAGATTTGGATGCTATGCTCTCTAAATCTAGATTTGAGAGTTCAATAAATATGCTTTTGGGGATTCGATGTCTCTTTAGTCTGTTCATGTACATGTTTTCTACCTCTAGCCTCAATGAGATCATAGAAGTTATGGCGTCTCATTGAATCATAAAGATTTGCTCCACATGTTAGATTTGTATTTGTTTAACAACGATGGTGTAAAGGAAGCCAACTTGGGCATGCACCACCAACTGGCAACGTTGTAATTATTGAAGAAGAAATTTCCAGTATGTGCTCATTACTGACAAAGACATGAGATCCAGTGATCGGCCATTGATTTTAAGTGATCGGCTGCTGATTTTAATTGACAGATTTGTTCATGTGGAACGAGCTTGTGTTTAACTTTGCAAATGCTCCATCATCCTTCTCGTGTTCTGGATTTGGCTTTATTTTTCAGTATTCATATGCTGTTTTGATTTGCTTTGTTATGAAAACTATACATTTCTACGTCTTTTTTAGTGATGAATATAATTTTCTTTTAACCAAAAAAAAAATTAGCTTGGTCTGTTCCATTCAATTTCTGAATTTGAAATGAAATCGCCCCTTAATCGACATGTGTGGCACATTTTTCATTTACCAAAAACTTAAAATGTCACTTTCTTATTCTAGAAAGAAAAGCTTGTCACTTTCAAACGGTTCTCTGCAGTATATCCCACGTTTTTTTGTTGGATCAGAACAGTATCCCCATTGGAAACAAGGCGATATATATTCGCATCACTTGAATTTAGTAATTGACCACTTAAAAAGAGCACCTTCCTTTCCAAATGTCATGGATGCTAGGATTAGTTGAGAATAAAAACTTTCTCTAATAAACAGAAATCCAAAAAAAATGGTTAAATAGAAAGAAAACCCTAAGGCAAACTCACAATAGTTCGCTTTAGCGAATCGACATATCCAACCAAGAATCTCCTTTTTCACGATAGTGATTTTCTTCTCTCGATGGAGTATAAAGTTCCCGATTCTTTTCCCATGACATCAATACTATTCAAAGTCTCGCTCACACAACCGCCTAATATACCTTGTCTGGGTTGAAATTGTCCAATCAGTCCGAAACCTACTATATTGATATTAATTCAATTTTAAACTTTTCAAGTTACATGAAATTCTAATATAGTCATCCCACTCAATTTTCAACATAAATTGCTAATGTGGTGGGAGCGGTGGTGTCCCACGTCAGAGATTTTTGGTGAAAATTGATAAGAATAATTAAATTAGAGTTTTGAGAAAAATTTTAAGACTAAATTGATAAAATTTGAAAAATTTAAGATCGATTAAATAATTTTTTCGGCCTCAAACGTATTGTCCATTCATGCACCTAAAAATATGAAATCTTGATTCGATGTTCTTGCGGTCACTTTCAATCTAATCGTTCTACAATTGAATACGCATAACTTTTTCTTATTCCACGTTGACCCGTTTGTCTGAAATGTCATTGCCTTGCGGGGGAGTGGGAACCTTGTGGACACGTTTCTTAACCTATTTGAAAAGTCTAAACATCTAAACTGATTTAAAAAAAAGAAAAAGAAAAACTTAACAAGCCTCCCGCTTAGTCCATAAACTCAGGCTGGATGGTTTACAAGAAGCCTCGGAAAGCCCTTGTTTATTTCGTCAGGACAATGCAAAAACTATGACATCCACCATGACAAGAAGAGCTTGAGAATCCCCGCCTTGTCGCTCTCTCAAGAGGGGTTTCCCACGATCTCCCAAAAAACCAATCCATCCTTGTAATGTATCGTATGCCCTTGCCTATCTCATCAAGACAATGCAAAAACTATGACATCCACCTCGTCAGGAGAGCTTGAGGATTCCCGCCTTGTTGCTCCCTCAAATGGGGTTTCAACGGTGTCCCGAAATGCTAATCCATCCTTGTAATGCATCATATTATATACATTTTTCCATGATTTCCGTATAAGAAGAATTTTTGGGAGCACGCAACAAAAGTCTAATGCCTCGACATATCCAATTAGATTTGCTTTGATAAAAAATTTAAGCCAATGAGTCACATGCTAATTATGATATATTAACTGCTCAACATCACACAGATCTTTTGAACACAACTTAGAGGTATATTTCAACAAAGAAAATGACATATGTCTCAATAAAAAAAGGTATTCGTTGTATAAGGAAAAGAACCTAATCGAAACCAAGGTGAAGAATTTTAGTTCTGTCAGGCTGGAAAAAAGAACAAAGGGGGAAGGAACCTTTGTGTTACATCAAATCCAAAAAAATTCTTTAGTGAAAAGCGAGGAGCTTTCTTTCAATTGAAAAGCTCCCTTCGCCAATGAAGCCGTTCCACATGTGAGGATACGCGTAGAGAGTAAGTAAAACGACGTTTCGATTCATTGGAATTTTGCTTTCAGAAAAGGAGCAGAAAAGGAGATATAGGTGGAAATTCGTGCATCATCTACATCATGTCTTGGATGCGCCTGTTGGAGATATAATCGAAGATTCTCATTTGGGCACCGATTCTAATTATGGAGTCCTTCTGTGATTTTCTTGATGTATAGGAAAGATATAATTCTTTATATATTCTCTGCATATTTACTTGTAAATTCTTTCCTTTTTTTTCCTTTCGTCGTTTAGACTCCAAATAGGACGAATGTAATCGTACAAAAGATATCAATGAACAGTGAAAACGTTTTCCCACTTCTTTTCTCTTTTCTGTCAGTGCCTGCCTGTGGCCTCATTGGAACCCCCTCCGGAAGAACAAAGTAAGACGAATACCACCTTCGACTCGTGCATCGCGTGGCATTTCCTTTTTTGGATTCTTCGTCTCTATTGGAACACGCCTTGTTGAAGATGCCACGCCATTACGTCTTCACAGATGTCAAAAATATAAAAGAAATAAGGATATTATAATTCTCAAAATCAGTCATGAAAATATAATGAAATTTTTAAATTTTTAAAAAGTATAATTAAGTTATAAAACTTATCATGAAATGTAATTGAGTTTTAAAATTTTCAGAAGACGTAATCAAGTCCTAAGACTTATTAAATTGGTTTAATCAATTTTTTCTGTCGATTGCACTTTTTGATAATTTTAGATTTGACTACGCCTTGTAATGGGTTTTGTGACTTAATTATAAGTCTTGAAGGTTTTTGAATTTGACTACACTTTCATTTCAAGTTATAGAATTTGATTGTAAATTTTGAAAGTTATAGGACTTAATTGCATTTTCGTAACTAGTTTTAAAATTTTAAGAAATGACATGCATGTTTACCTCATCATTCACTTGATTGATTGATTGATTGATTTGCTTCTATCGTTAGAATAGTTCGTAACATGATGTTAGGAAATCCTTGCGCTCTACACTTAATCATTGCGTGAAGAAGAGTGTCATACGATGCGACAAATATCTGCCATTGGTCTCCATAAGTTAAGCACTCGGAGTAATCGATATCAGGATAAGCATGTCGGTCGCCAATTCCCCACATTTTCCCTATTTACCTTCTGAGTTCTGACACATTCGAGCTCGCCTCTCGATAACGTTCGATGTCGAATCCCATGGAAGGAGGGGCCAGCGTGGACATGGACAGAACAGACCGAAAACAGCCGAATGTCTCATGGTCCATGAGCTCGATGCGATCGCGACAGGCAAGTTGATCGAAAACTTGACCCACAGATTCGCACGTGGTTCTCTCTCCTGTCGGCAACGCGACCCTTTCCTCCTCGCGTCGCACATTCAGGCTTCCCTTCATATCTCTCGCGACCCCTTTTTCCCCATTTTGGCAGAATCGGAGGGAGGCATCCATCTCGCCCAGATTCGCGCAGACTATCAAGTACCTTGAAAGCTGAAAGCTCATCGCACCGTGAAATTAGTCATCTCCCTAGGACGGTTCCCACCTAAAACGATAAGGCTCGCTGGCCTACCAAGCTGTCATTAAGGCCAAACATCTTTTCCTTCACCTAAATGGTCGGTAGGGCTTAAAGTCATGACCACGAGCGAGTCGTTCTTAAGTCTTCTAGAGCCATCCTCTCTCTCTCACTTTCGTCCTCCTCGAATCAGGGACATTTCCTAGACCACGACCGCACTCAGCTCAACAGGCTAGACGAGCTGATAAGTTGATTGAGACTTACCATTTAAAGGGAATGCAATGTCAATCTCGATTTTTTTTCGATTATGACGAAACTCTTGACCCGATGATCTGGTCATAAATGGTCCACATAATATTGGACGTGCGGGCCTGGAGTCTGTAAGCTTTTGGCCAAAGGACACTTAAGTCTTGTAAACTTACGAAATGTACACTTAAGTCTTGCGTTTTAAGAAAAATGGGACACTGAGTCTTGTCTCCCGTGAGAAGTTGGTAAATCATACGTGGCGTTAAAATATTAATATTTCTCGCCGATGTGTGTCTTCTTGGGAGAGTTGAGTCGGCTCGAATTCGGCCAAAACGACGTCGTTTTGACATCATTTGAATTTTATAATAATATAAAAATTATTTAAATTAAATTTAAAATAATTTTATTTAAAAATAATTTTATTTAAAACATTTTTAAAAAATTTAGAAACTTTAAACATTAAAAAAATAAAAAATAATTTACAAAAAATTTACAAATTTACAACAAAAAATTAAAAAATTACTAAAAAATTAAAAAATTTACAAAAAATTTACAAAATTTACAAAAAAATTTAGAAAATTACAAAAAAAATTACAAAAAATTTACAAAGTTTACATAAAATTTAAAAACTTTAGACAAAATATAAAAAAATTTAAAAAAATTAAAAATTTGCAAAATTTTTTAGAAAGTTACAAAAAATTTACAAAATTTATAAAAAATTTACAAAATTTACATAAAATTTACAAAATTTACATAAAATTTACAAAATTTAAAAAAAATTCAAAAATTTACAAAAATTCAAAAAAATTACAAAAATTTTTAGAAAGTTACAAAAAATTTAAAAAATTTACGAAATTTACAAAAATTTAAAAAAGTTACAAAAAATTTCAGCCCTCAACCGGCACCCTTTTCTTTTTTTTTTTAAAATTATTTTTTTGTAAATTTATTAATTTTGCAAATGTTTTTAATTTTTAAAATTTTATTTTAAAATTTTTTTAATAAATTTATTTTTAAATTAAAATTAATTAATTTACATATTAAATTTTTTACCATGTTAGCACCAAAATAACGTCATTTCGGGTGTTGGCCAGATTAGAGCACTTAAATCGGCCAAAACGACGTTGTTTTGGTATAAGTTGAATTTTAATATAATATAAAAATTAATTAAATTAAATTTAAAACAAATAATAATATAATTTATTTTTATTTTAAAAAAAAAAATGTAGGAGGAGGAGGAGAAAGGCAGCCAACGGCTGAGGGCAGAGCCCTCGCTGCCACCGCCTCCCCACCGTCGCCGGAAGGTGGGGGAGGGTTGGCCGGGCCCGCCTCATTTTCTTAAAAAAATTTTCTAAATTTTTTAAAATTTTTTAAAATGTTTTAAAAATTTTAAAATTTTCTAAAATTTTTTAAAATTTTCTAAATTTTTGAAATTTTTTTATTTTTAAACTTTTAATTTCTTTTTAATTTTTTAATTTTTAAATATTTTATAAATTTTTATAGAATTTTATAAATTTTTATAGAATTTTATAAATTTTTATAAAATTTTACAAAATTTTCTGAAGTTTTTTAAATTTTTTAAATTTTTAAAATTTTTAAATTTTTAAATTTTTAGTTTTTTTAAATTTTTAAATTTTTTAAAAATTTAACATTTTTAATATTTAAATATTTTTAGTATTTAAATATTTTTAATATTTAAATAAATTTAGTTTTAAATAAATTTTTATATTAAATTTTTAGGCCACGTCGCATTAAAACGACGCTTGTTTCGTATCTTCGACGCCAAAAATTGACACGTCGGCGTTTTGGCCGGATTTTGGGTGGATTGGACTCATTCAGTGGTCAGTTTTACTTTCGATTTTGGCGACTTAAGTGTACGCTTTCGTAAGTTATGGCGACTTAAGTGTCAAACTTTTCATCAAAGAAAGCTAAGAGCGACTCAGGCGTTAACTTTTCGCCCATAATATTGTTTGTAAATACCTATTGCAGAAGACGTGAAATTACGTGTCAAGGATTGAGTTTCAAAACACCTTTGCCATCCCAACCAAGTGCTTCAAATCCGAAATGAGAAGACCTCAATCATGATGTACCGACTCGCGTGACAAGGTGCCCCACCCGAATGGATGCATTTGAGCGTGAGGGACTCCACACATTTACCCTTTCCATAGGAGTAGAGTCCTACACGACAAAAACAGAGGCCGTCCAAGCTCTGACCGCCTGCCTCGCTTTATCTCCAACGAGAGCTGCGAAAACAGAAGAGGACAGAAGCCACTTTGGGATTGAAGGGAGTCCCTTTCCCAATGTCCTGGACACATTACACGAATACGGTTCTCAAAAGCTGCGAGCAACGAAAGCCACCACCACACAAGATACCGATAAAATTAAAACCCATCTTTATTGTCTTTCGGCTCGAAAAGATGATCCAAGGACTGTAGAAACGCTCATAACGCTCATCACCACATTGGACACCTCAGCAGATTTTGGAACATGGACAGCTTTAAGTCGGCCCGCTTATTCCAAGCTTCTCTCTCTCTTGAGTCCCTGCGTCTCCCTGTGTAACTTTGCTTCGGTTTTATAGCCCCGTCACCTCCTCTTGTACAACCTCATTCCCAAAGGAAACTTTGAGCAATCTCTCTCCTTCTCTCTCTCTCTCTCGCAACCAATAAGCATGGTAATGCTGCCTCCTCAACGCTCCAGGTTAAAAATTACTCGTCAGTCATCACGCTGCAAGCGTTCCTCATTCGTTTCCCTCATTTTTTCCTCTATGTAAGGTTTTGGTGGCAAGCAAAGGGGGTGGAGCCGATGAAGGGGAGGTGGTCAATTTTCGAGGGAAGCCGGCGGACAAGACGAAGACCGGAGGATGGCTCGCTGCCGGTCTAATCTTAGGTAAATTAGCTTATTGTCATGGCCCTTCTTCAGAGCCCCATTTAATTATGTAGAAGCTTTCTGACACCATATATGCATCTAAAGGCGGGTGGTCTTGGAGCAGCCTAATGTTTATATTCAAGCCTTCTTGACCATCTAAAGATCCGAAAAAATTCAAAGGCTAGTTCTTATGGTTTCATGAATGTATGGTGACTGCAGGAACAGAACTTTCGGAAAGAATATGTGTAATGGGAATATCGATGAACTTGGTGACGTATTTGGTCGGTGATCTGCATCTATCCTCGTCGACATCGGCCAACATAGTCACCAATTTCCTGGGCACTCTCAATCTTCTGGGTCTTCTTGGTGGTTTCTTGGCCGATGCTAAGCTTGGACGCTACTTGACGGTTTCCATTTTCGCCTCCATAACTGCTGTGGTGAGTATGGAAAGTCAATTTCATTCAGCTCCATATCTAAGCAAGCTCTGCCACATATCCATATCCTAAGGCTGTCCATGGTGGTCCTCTTCCCTTTCTCGCCCTATAGTGACCTCCCTCGCCCCGGCACAATAAAAAAAGAGAAGGGAAAAAAACAAAATTTCGGGCTTTCTAGGAACCTATCAGAATGCGGACCGGTTTAGACTATAGTTCCTCGTTTCACACACTTGGCCCCTCGAGAACGTTATCATCGACAAAAAAGATGGACATGCAATCTCTCGACCATCTCTTCTAAGTCCTTAAAATAAAATGTTAGGAAGTGTTAATTTGCACTCATCGCATCCAGCTTTGCCACTCAAGCTACTATACTTTTGAAGTAGGGATTAAAAATGGAGATTACGAGCTGAGATTTTATGGAAAGTGTAGGAGAGAGAAGCGGTGAAAAGAACATGTAAAGCAAAAGTTCTGAATCTATTATTTTTATTGTCTGATTGTGTTGCATGATCAAACGAAGCAGCCTGCTCCATGTCCAAGGATCTGCCTGTTCTGCGTCCCCAAAGATAGCGGACCGAAGCAGACTGGTCAAGAATAAGTTGAAAAGAAACGCTAAGTTATCTCAATCTATTCCAATGGCCAGTGCTAGATGAAATTCATGGTACAGGCGCAGAAATTTAACAGCAACTTGGACAAATTCATGAGGAATCTCAACAGAATAGACATGTTGAAACCCTGCCTCAGAATCCATTATTCTAGCTCAGAGACAAATGTTTCCCCTAAATTTGAGTACGTAACACTACCTTGAACAATTGATGAGGCTTTCTTTTGCCTTTCTGCAGGGTGTGAGTATGTTGACTCTGGCCACCTCCATTAGTGGCATGAGACCTCCTCCATGCGATGGCTACAGGCAACAACAAAATCAGTGCATTGAGGCTAGTGGCAAGCAACTCGCTCTGCTCTATGCTGCACTCTACACTATTGCGCTGGGAGCTGGCGGCATAAAGTCTAACGTCTCTGGTTTCGGGTCTGATCAGTTTGATGTCTCAGATCCCAAGGAAGAGAAGGCCATGATCTTTTTCTTCAATAGATTCTATTTCGGAATCAGCATTGGATCATTATTTGCGGTAATAGTGCTCGTGTACATACAAGACAATGTTGGAAGAGGATGGGGATATGGTATATCAGCAGGGACAATGGTAATTGCAGTCACCATATTACTAAGCGGGACACCATTTTATCGGTTCAGGAAGCCACAAGGAAGCCCTTTAACTGTCATTTGGAGGGTGTTCTTGTTGGCTTGGAAGAAAAGGACTTACGCTTATCCTTCTGACCCAAGCCTTCTGAATCAGTTCCAGAATACCAAGGTCCCCCACACACAGAAATTCAGGTATTTACTATTTTATAGCATCGATAGAACTCACTCATTTAATAACACAATAGAGACTTTTTCTTCCTATTCAATAAGCTAACACATAATGATAAATTATATGTCCAATGAATTCAGAGCTTGAGGTCAGAATTGTCAGAGGACAAAAAATCATATATGTTTTTCAGACATAATGTGTTCATGAAATCAAGAATGCATCAAAAGAGGTTCATGTTTAGAATATAGGGAGTCAATTTAAGAAGGGGATGAAAAAAGTAAGAGCGTGTGTTGCCAGCAGATTTTGCTTTTGTCCTGTGAAGTATCGTGCACTTCTCTGTGTCACCGAGATGTTATAGCCCTGCTGCTCTGAAAGCAGTAATGTCTCAAATTTTTCAAAGAGATGATAGAAATTTTCGTTGTAATTTTCCAATGTCCTTCAGGTGCCTTGATAAGGCGGCAATCCTAGATAAGAATGCCGGTACTAAGGAAAGCATGAACGACCCATGGATAGTTTCAACTGTGACAGAAGTCGAAGAAGTAAAGCTTGTACTGAAGCTAATGCCTATCTGGTCCACCTGCATCCTATTCTGGACAATCTATTCCCAGATGACTACCTTCACAATTGAGCAAGCTACGATTATGGACAGAAATATCAGTTCTTTTGTCATCCCTGCTGGAACTTACTCTGCATTCCTCTTCATATCGATTCTCCTCTTTACTTCTCTAAATGAGAGGTTCATTGTCCCTGTGGCTCGAAGGCTCACCCACAGTGCGCAAGGACTTACAAGTCTGCAGAGAATTGGGATGGGACTTATTCTGTCAATGGTTGCAATGGTGGCGGCCGCTATTGTTGAAAGGGAGAGGAGGAAAATCGCCGTTCAAGACAGTAAAAAGATAAGTGCTTTTTGGTTAGTCCCACAGTTCTTCTTAGTGGGTGCCGGGGAAGCTTTTGTCTATGTCGGCCAACTCGAGTTCTTCATTAGAGAAGCACCGGAACGGATGAAGTCCATGAGCACAGGGCTTTTCTTAAGTGCCATCTCGATGGGATTCTTCCTGAGCAGCTTGTTGGTGTCCCTTGTGGACAAAGTAACACATGATAGCTGGCTCAAAAGCGATTTGAATCAAGGGAAGTTAAACAACTTCTACTGGATGCTGGCAGGCTTAGCGGTGCTAAATTTCCTGGTTTTTCTGGTCTTCTCGATGAGGCACCAGTACAAAGTCCAGAATTATGCCAGAGACGACAACGATGACGAAGACGAACTCAAGGCTTCAAAAGAGATGAATGGCGACAGGAAGGAAAATGGGCTAATTGCAGAAGAGAAAGGAGAACTTCAGTTTGTGTGATCTTAGGGGTTGACGGGATTCGTTTCGCCCATTACACCTCACTTTCCAAAACTTGGAGGAATATCAAGATTCAGATGGTTTGATCTACTTGTATAAGTAGGAGCATTTGAATTTTCCTAGCTCAGGCCATTAGGTCGACGACGAAAGATTATGCATCAAGAAATGTCCTGTAAGTATCGCGTATCTTTGTAATCGAGCATTTAGAATTTACAAAACTTCGCTGCAGTGTGGATCTCTTGAATTCGATCGCATCAATAGCCAAAGCCTCTATAGTTTTACACTAGAGCACCGATTTAGGTCAATATCTTGAATCTCCATGACAAACCTTCCGTGCTCTCATAAGAAGTGCTAGTCATGCTTTGTAAAAGAAGCTCACAAATTAGCGCACCAAAAGCCACATCAGAAGTGAGGAGCTAGAAGAAAGTCACAAAGCTTTGTACATATACTCTGAATTTCTCTGTTTTGCTGATTATATCGGTTAGATACACATAGCTATATGTTCATAGAAGTTCATACATCGATTCCGATTTTCACATTTAAGGGACAGACAAGCCACGGTACTGCAGTCCCCGCAAATTGGTTGCTCTAATCATAGTTTGAGAGTCTTTAAATGCTATACGCTTTCCGGGAAAATATTACGCAGGAGAGGAGACTCTGAAATTTGTCCCTCTTTAGTTTGGTTTTCTTCTAGGTGCCTCAAAACTGTTGCTCTACTCTTGCGTTCCATTTGTTAAAAAAGGAAAAGTTTTTTTTTTTTTTTTTTGGTAAAAGAGAAGAAATATATTGACTTTAAACCAAAAAGTTGCAAGAAGCATAAGTAAGAACTCGGCACCAAAAACTTGCACTCATGAAGACAAAAGTCAGAGTGAGTAAAAGTCAGAGCGAGTGAAAGGGTGCCAAGGCGAAAGAGAAAGGAACCTGCACAAGAGCAGCTGCAAGCCAAAACAAGCGGCAAAAGCAAACAAAAACTGAAAACAGGGGGCACAAATACAAGCAACTAGGGGTGAGCAGTGGTTTAGGGTTGACCCTGAACCGACCCTGGACCGCCCAACCCCGCCTGCCTTGTCCGGTTCCCAGGGGGAGGGTCGGTCCTTGGTACTAAAATGCCGGGGCCGCGCGGCTGTGCGGGTTGGTCGCCGATGCTGAAAGTTTTGGCCCAACCCCTGACCAACCCCGTATATTATTATATTATATTATTTATAATTCTTTTATATATTCAAACCTAAGTAAAATTTCTGTTATATTATATTATATTCTTTTATATATTCAAATCTAAGTAAAATGTATGTTCAAAAAAAAAAAACCTAAGTAAAATGATGTTAAAGTTGTTGACTCCTCAGGCTCACAGTCACAGACAGACGGCATCCAATTCCAAAAGGCATGAAGTTTACGCCGTAAAGGTCTTCATGGCCTCCTCCTCCACAGTCTAGAGTACGTTCTTCACCATGAGGACCAAGGACTCCTCACAGTCACGGACTCGCGACATCCAAAATGGCGCGAAGTTTACGCCGTAAATCTCCTCACGGCTTCCTTCCCCAAAGTACGTTCTCTTCCATTATGTTTTCTTTGTTCTTTAATTTGCCAAAATCAAAAGTAGCAACATCCCGCTCGCCGCATTGTGGACCCTATCTTGTCCCATATCTCGATGAGCGTTAGCAGGTACGAAATTTCTATTATTGTGTTATCTTAAATTTGCCGAATATGTATTGGTATTTATAATTTAGTTACACAATGCCGCATTGTGGATGTATGTGTAATTTGAATTTGTAGGTTTATTTTTTTAGGGAGTATAAAAAACAAGACGAAAAAAATTATCGATTGGTCCCGGGTTGACCCTGGAACCGGACCGAACCCATTGGGTCGGTCCGGTCCTTGGTCCCAAGCTTAATAGGGTCGGTCCTCGGTCCTAAAAATTGAGGACCGACACTGTACGGGTTGGTCCTAGGGTTAGGGGGTGGCCCGGACCAACCCGGACCATGCTCACCCCTACAAGCAGCCCCACCGACACCACAAAACTCTGGGGAGGCTCCCAAAAAACCCAAAGCAGCCCCGTCAAGGGCTTCCAACTTCAAATGCGAGCAAACCAGGAGAACCTCCCAACTTCAAAAAAAAAAAAAAAAAAGTTTTATTTTTGGTAATGTAAAAAAAAAAAAAAAAAGAAGGAAAAGTCTTTTTTTGGTAAGTAAAAAAAAAGAAAAAGAAGAAGGAAAAGTTAATACTATGAAAAAACTAAAAACTGATAAACTAGTGACAAATTTATCCAAATTAACTTTTTATCACCAAAAATCTCAAATTGATATACTTGTGATGTAAATTTAGATTAATGACTACCGAAACCCTAAATTGATACATTTATGACAAATTTACCTTTTAGTGGTTTTCATCATTCATAAATTGGTAGGCTTGTGACAAACAAGTATACCTGTCAACCGCCACATGTTATTTAACTCAGTAATTTAACTGTAAAATTTAATGGAAACTAATTGGTGGTAAATTTGTTATAAGTGTACAAGTTTAGATTCTTTCGTGACTTTTTTTTTTTTTTTGGTCAGTTTTACTCTATTCCTACTTTACACTCACGCTCAGACTTTTGCCTTTTGCCTTGCCTCTTGCAGGGCGTGGGAGTCGAAACCCACTCCTGAAACTTACGCGTCCCCACCCCATCCCCCTGATAAGGTGGGGATTTGAACCCCTCACTTCCCCTTTCCATGTTGGAAGGGTGGCTACTAGGCGAATCCCAGTGCTTAATTCTTCCGTGACATTAACCTGTTAGAAAATGAGCGAAAAAGAGAATTTCCATTGGTACAAAAAGTGAATGATAAATTGCTTATCTCACCATTAATTAGCAAATAATATCATGAAACACCCCAAATTAGCAAATAATATCATGAAACACCCCAAATTATTACACATGTGATAAATTTACCTAAAACTAATTTTTTTACCACAAAAAATTCCATACTGATATATTTGTGATAAATTTACTAAATTTTTTTTACCTTCTATTGATTTTCGTTAATTGGATTAATACAACAAAAAAATCACAAATTAGTATACTTGCGATAAATGGAGGGTAAAATTCCAAACTGGTATATCCATCAATTGTCACATGCCGTCTAACTCAATAATTTGATGATAAATTTAACGAAAAATTAATATATAGTAAATTTGTCATATGTATTAATTTTGGATAGTTTTGAGTAAATCTATCGAAAACATATTAATTTGGAGTCCTATGCGGTATTAACCCTATATTAAATTATTGATATTTATTTGGTAGAACAACGGCTTAGATAAATCACAACGTATGACTTTTATTTTCGGTCAAAGGGAAATTACCAGCTTTAAATTGGGTAAATCACCTAACTTTTCTCCAACGAAATTACCAACTCTTCTCGAAGCCGCTGGCTAATTTTCATTTGACCGACCTCGAATTGCTGACTTTTTTTTATAACAACTTGTCCAAATCGTCGAACTCACGGTTGACGCGTAACTTACGGACATCATCTTGACAAAGAGGGCATGCGTGGAGGGTCGGACCAATGAAGGCATAAATCTTAAAGCTGTAAAGCGGAAAAAATTTATGCAAAAAAAAAAAAAAAAAAAAAAAAAAAAAACAGAAGAGGTTTCCAGGGAGAACTTTTTCTAATCGAATCGCTCGTACGATTGGTCGAATAAAAAGTGCAAAAGTATCCTAAGGACAATGACATTCTCGAGAAAAATCGAATTTTTCTAACTCCAAGAAAATATCTCTCTGGGGGCAGGCAACGTTAAGCGTCAACTAACAATCCTAGGAGCCCAACCTCGTGTGCTCTTCCTCCCTCCATCCAATTGTCACTTTCCCTTTAAATTTTCTAATTCAACGCTCAGACCAACCCCCCCGCGAACCTTCTTGATCTTCTTGCTCTTGAACACCCTTTGCTTCGCATGTTTGCTTGATCTCTGCTGCGGCATCATGTCCTCGGCTGCCTTGTCCAATGGCCGTGCTGCCCCTGAACAGGCGGCGCTGGGCCGTTGCGCCGCCCTGTATGGGGAAGTCCAGAGAAGCCGCCTCCACCACCCCCTCCCGCTCCCGTCCGTCCTCCGAGGATCCTTCCATGTCGTCGATGGCCCTCCAAGTTCCGCCGCCGGAGACCCCGGTATGTGTTGATGAATTGTATGTGTGCATTTCTGTGCGTGTATCTATCTATCTGTCTATGCATCATGCGTGCTTGTATGTGACTGATGAGAATACTCTGTACATGAATGAAACTTATGATCATCAGACGTATATTACTAGAGTTTACTGGAGAGTGGTGGATGTGTTCGATTATGTTTGATCAAAAGGATGAATTTTCATAGACTTCGTACTGTGCATAAAATGATGTGGCTAATTTCGATACTGGATCTTCAAATGCGATCGGCTTGTTTCTCGTAATCGTACCACATAAGACACCTCGAGTTCGATGTTTCAACCTCGAGAAAAGGGGAAAAACTTCTTGGCAGGTTGGGTAAGCTCGACCTTTTAGTATGCGCAGGTCAATATAGTCGCAGGAAGAGGTATGATCATTTGTTTCTGTAGCTAGTGGTGTGAAAGAGATCGAATTGTTGCCGTAGCAAATTCCCTTAGTCTTCTTAATACACTCGATCAATCATAGCTTAAAGCTCGAATAGAGCTTGCTGTCGAAAAATGCAAAGGAACTGCATAGTCCTTCGAACTGCGCTTTTCAATCCAGTTACTGCGTTGACCATAGTAATGGTTGCTTACTCTCACTGCAGATGAGATGGCAAAACTTTTCCCTAATCTATTCGGGCAGCCGTCGGCGAGCCTGGTGCCATCCACTTCATCAACAGGCGCGACAAAGGATCAGAAAGCCTTGAAGATTGGAGTGGTTCTCTCTGGAGGACAGGCTCCGGGCGGACACAATGTGATTTCTGGGATTTTCGGTGTGGACTCATCTGGCAAAGTTTTTGCTTTCATCTCAAAATTACTTGGATTTGGTAATGACTGTGCTCTGCTCTTCTTTTCCTTTTTCGGTCACTTAGATTACTTGCAGGAGCACACTAGCAGGAGTACATTGTATGGATTCCGAGGCGGTCCAGCCGGGATCATGAAGTGCAAATACATCGAGTTGTCAAGTGAATTTATTCATCCTTACAGAAACCAGGTCAGTGAAATCTTCATCATTTACTTCCAACTTGTCAATCGGGCGATGTGTACCAGCCTATTAGCTCCAGGGTTAAAGCTGATCGAATTTGATCCCTCTCCACAGGGCGGCTTTGACATGCTGTGTAGTGGTAGAGACAAGATTGAGACTCCAGAGCAGGTTATTTTGCTAATCCGCTCATATGAAAGTTGAAGTGATCATAGATTGCAGACTTCTTTCAGACCTAGAGTGGTTAACCGGCAACTGCATTGGACTTTTGACTTTTCAGTTTAAGCAAGCTGAAGAAACGACAAAGAAGCTCGATTTGGATGGACTTTTGGTCATTGGAGGGGACGATTCCAATACAAATGCGTGCCTTCTTGCCGAGAACTTCAGGTAGGACTAGGATTCTGATTCATCTGAATGCAGTGGCTATTGGGTCCGTAACCTTTGGATTGGGAACGTGATCATTCTGCAGCATGATCATTTTTCTCTGCCTTGTCACAATCATGTGAAGACCCTTAAAAAATTTGTCTCTTCATTTTGGTCAGGGCAAAAAACATGAAAACAAGAGTTCTTGGATGCCCGAAGACCATAGATGGTGATCTGAAATGCAAGGAGGTTCCCATAAGTTTTGGGTTTGACACGGCGTGCAAGGTGATTATACTCGAATGACATTTGTCTGTACTATTTATCATCTTCACGTGACCAGACATATTCGCTTAAGTTGGATATCCCCCAGCAACATAGAGTTTACATGCAGTCTTTGCTATGTTCTTCTCGAATTCATGCACGGTTGCTACAGTTACTATGAGTGATGAGTTGTCCTCATTATGGAAGCGCAGGTATATGCAGAACTCATAGGGAATGTGATGGTAGATTGTCGCTCTAGCGGGAAATATTACCACTGTAAGTAGCCTCCTCATTTCAAACTCAACACCGCACGTAGAAAATTTGTATCGCTAAAGTTCGCAGTCATACCAGATGATGAAATCGTAAAGCTCTGGGACATTGTGAGGTTGTTATAACCAACAGCGAGCTCACCGCTCTGATGACTGCAATAGTACAGAATTTTACAGCTAGAGACTAGAGAGGAGTTTGCCTTTAATGTGGAAGCGGTAAATGTTGATACAAAACATAATTACGTGCTCTCTGCAGTTGTGAGGTTAATGGGCCGTGCAGCGTCTCACATTACGTTGGAGTGTGCTTTGCAGACTCATCCAAACATCACCATTATTGGGGAAGAGGTACCTCTTTATGTGGTTGATTCTTAGCATCGCTGAACTGGGTACCTATACTTGAGTATGGTTTAAACTTCGGGGGCGCACTAGTCTTGATCATTTTCTTGATCATTTTCACATAAGCATGAGCAATTTTGGAACATAGTGCATTAGCATGTATATCTGCTTTGACACTGCATAGGCAATATCTTTCGTTGGATAGAAGCATTATGAAGTGTCTAGGTAAAACTGGCGATCCATGTTCGCCTACTTGTCACGATGCTTCCATTTAAAACAAATGATCTTTTCTGTACTTTGTATTCTTCAGCAACCTTGACCTGGTACTTTGGTCAATTCTTCCCTAGTACATGGCTGATGTTTCACTGATCAAGCAGTTCTAATTTTCAGATGGCTGCCAAGAAGCTGACACTGAAGAACGTCACGGATTATATTACCGATATAATCTGCAAACGCTCTGACATTGGTTACAACTATGGAGTCATACTTTTACCAGAAGGCCTAATAGATTTTATTCCAGAAGTATGTTTTCAATCTATGTCCACTTCAGTCAACCTTACTGTCATCACCATATAACAGTTTGTTTTTGGTTAATTTCCAGGTTCAACAGCTCATTTCAGAGCTTAACGAGATACTAGCTCGTGATGCCATCGATGAAGCAGGGATATGGAAAAAGAAACTCCAAAGCCAATCTAAGGAACTTTTCGAGTTTTTACCCCAGGAAATTCAGAAACAGTTGCTGCTAGAAAGAGATCCACATGGAAATGTTCAGGTGATTATTTTATTGCCATTAAGATGCTTGCTCTCCAACAGTTAACATGATCAATGTTTTCCTGACAATTTTGTGTCGCTGCATATCCTTTGATTCGCATTTAGGTTGCTAAAATAGAAACAGAGAGGATGCTGATCGAGATGGTGGAAACCGAACTAGAGAAAAGGAGAAAGGAGGGTTCCTATGGTGGGAAATTCATCGGGCAGCCCCACTTTTTCGGGTAACCAGACATACTTCCTCGATTCATTCAAGCTCCGGTCTTTACCTTCAAGCGTTGTTTCCTTTAGTACATTCTGTGATTTTACACCAACTTGAATGTGATAGTTGGTCTTAACTCTCTAGCTACGAGGGAAGATGTGGTTTACCAACTGATTTCGACGCCAACTACTGTTATGCTCTGGGCCATGCTGCTGGAGCCCTCCTGCATTCAGGGAAGACCGGATTGATATGCTCGGTTTGTATTTCTTGATCTTTTTTTTGTGCCTGCTATTAGTATCTAGTTTTTGTGTCTACCTTTTCCCCCATCATAACCATGAATACTTTTGAAGAACTGCACTGATGAGTCATCTATTCAAACTAAAATTGCAGGTGGCCAACTTGAGCGCTCCAGTCGACGAGTGGACGGTTGGCGGAACAGCATTGACCTCTCTAATGGATGTAGAGCGAAGACACGGTATACTTTTGCTACATTCTCTCTGTCGAGCTTCAATATTCTGGAAAACCAATGTGCTGAGCAGGGACAGTACAGAATAGACCACAGGCCTATCAACATATCAGAAACTTCTAGGATATGGTTTGCTGGGCAATTATGATCTAAGCACTCTTTGTCTTCCAGGGAAGTTCAAGCCTGTCATTAAGAAGGCGATGGTGGAGCTTGAAGGTAAAGCTGCCAGCGGTTTTGCGTTCGACATTTTACTCTTTCAGTGAATGTCAAGTAATCTGCAGTATGCCACTACGAAATACTAATGCAATTGTCCTGCTGCGAAATTCAGGTGCGCCGTTCAAGAAATTCGCATCCATGCGTGATGGGTGGGCCCTGAAGAATCAATACATCAGTCCAGGTTCGTTGCAATAACGGTCATCCGAATTATGTAGCTGGACTCGCTGATGACTGACAGAATAAATGGCGAATCGAATTCTCTTTGGTCTCAGTCGAGTAAACTTCGAAGTTTTTTTCTGGATTCATCCCATTTCTCTTCTCGAAGCAACCTCGGAACCAATAATCAAACTCTAGTGGGTTGAAAATAGAATCTTTTTCGCCAACACAACTCGAACTTTTCGGTCTTCCTGATGTGAAAACTACTGTCTTCTTCTTCTTCTTTCTGTTTTCCCAATCCAGGTCCCATCCAATTCGTTGGACCGACAGCAAAAGCAGTGAACCACACATTGATGCTGGAGCTTGGAGTGGAGAACTAGGAGGAGTCACTGGTTTTTTGGCTAACAGGGACCGACATCAGTGGCCAAATAATAGCCTCTCTTGAGGAGAGCAAAGCCTACCCCATTTCCATACAACTTCATAGGAGAGCTCTACAGATGGAGAAGCCAGAGATATTGTTTGAGTGACATTGAAAACTCTTTGTATGACGCTTGATTGAGACCGATAACAGCCATGTCCGGCTTACATCAATGTTTTTGTATAAATTCATCGTTGAACAAAACACTTGATCGGAACACGGCGATATTATTGTTTCTTGCTCGAAAGTAAACTCTACTATGTAAATATTCAGTAATTACGAAATGGGTCTTGAAAATATTGAAGTACAATTATGCATCTGCATTTATGAACTTGTAGAAAAGATGGGTTTTGACTTTTTTTTTTTTTTTTTTTCGTGTACTGCATCCACATCAATCGTCTTTTGCCAAGCAAGGGTTCTGACTTTCAGCACCATCAAAAGAAAGAATGGAAATGGATGGTGATCGATGACGTGGCACCCACCCTGCTGTGTTCATGCCCCCCAAGAAAAGAAACTCCCTCTCCTCTCCTCTCCTCTCTCTTTTTCTGTGAGTTGAAGCTCCCCTTCTCCTTCCCCTCCTCCTTCTCCAGCGCCTGGCTAGGGTTTCTGGGGTTCCTCTCGCTGCTCAGAACCCATTTCACCGTGCAATCCACGGACGCCCTAAAACCTCGCCGCCTGAACCCGCAGTTCCGTCGGCATCTTGTCGGAAGCATTCCGTCGCGGCGAGAGTCCCTTCGGTTTCGGCGAAAGTCGCAGCTCCCGGCGCCAAGCTCGAGTCTTTTTCGCTTCAGCCGAGCCCGTTCATGGCCAAGACGAAACCCGGAAGGAAGGACCTCGACTCCTACACCATCAGAGGCACCAACAAAGTCGTCCGACGTAACGCCTCCCTCCCTCTCCCTCTCCCTCTCCCTCTCTCTCGCCCTCGTCATCGCTTGATTCCACTCTCTGTAATTCCTTCTTGCGAGGGAAAAGATTGCATGAAATCATTGTAAATGTGAGACCTTTCTCTCGATTTGAGTCGGTTCGGTAGCTTTAGCGCTTCCCCAATAGCTATGCGATATGCTCCGTGTCAGTTAAGCTGGGCATAGTTTGAGGGGGTGGGGAAAAGTTTGAGTTTTTGTTTGCTTTCGTTCGTCGATTTCGCAGCCGGTGATTGCGTGCTGATGCGCCCGTCGGAGTCCGACAAGCCCCCTTACGTGGCGCGGGTGGAGAAGATCGAGGCCGATCATCGGAACAATGTTAAGGTCCGCGTGCGGTGGTATTACCGGCCAGAGGAGTCGGCGGGAGGGCGCAGGCAGTTCCATGGGGTGAAGGAGCTCTTTCTTTCGGATCACTATGACGTGCAGAGTGCGCACACCATCGAAGGGAAGTGCGTTGTGCACACGTTCAAGAACTACACCAAGCTCGAGAATGTCGGGGCTGAGGATTACTTCTATAGGTTCGAGTACAAGGCCGCAACCGGTGGGTTCACACCGGATGGAGTGGCCGTGTGAGTTCTGTTATTTGGTTGAATCATGTCGACTCTCGATAGTTTCTGTCAGTCGTTGGTAATTAAGCATATTATTTCAGCACTTTAGATGATTTTAGGTTTTTGTTCTTTTGTTTTCCTGATATTTTTCTTGGAGATTGGCATATATAAATGTCGTTTTGATATCGATTCTGTCTCCTTACGTCTCTTCTGGGTTGTTCGTTGAATGATTTTGATAGTCTTCTTCAAGTAGCTTGGTTTCTTTCTCTGTTTTGGCTTTAAGAATAGCGGGAGTCAAAACGTGGGATTATAGTGCTTCTTGAAGATGTCTCTTCTTACTTCTTGGGATATTTATGCATTTGTACTTGGCATTACTGGGGTTCCAATCGGTTTCTCATTTTTCAGGTATTGCAAGTGCGAAATGCCTTATAACCCCGATGATCTAATGGTTCAATGCGAGGGATGCAAGGACTGGTAAAATCTGAAGCAGCTGCTGTTCTCTTTTATGTAGTTCATAAGTTGTTGCAATCTTTGTTGATGGAAGTTTATTAGGGTTTGACCAGATATAAGTCTGTCATTCATATTTTAAAAGTATTAGGACTTATATGCATTAAGTTGCATGCCATTAGTTTCCAAAGCACACCAGCACCCTTTAATATGCTGGTCGTTCTGTTCCTTTCCTTTCACATGGTCCTTCTTTCCTAAGGGTCGATCCTTTGTCTTTGCTGTAGTTGTTTGGAAGAATTTGATCCCACCTTTTTCTAGTCGAAAATCTGATCCCACTTTTATGGTTATTTTTTATTGCAGGTTTCATCCTTCTTGTATGGGTATGACGATTGAAGATGCTAAGAAGTTGGATCGGTTCTTGTGCTCTGACTGCTCACCCAATGAATATGCCAACAGATCATTAAATCACTTTCCTGTATCGCCATCTATTGAAACTAAGGTCTCCCCCTCCCCCCTTCCCCTTCTTGCGCCATGCACTGGCAAAGTGCATGTGAGAGGGATGTATGATGAATTTTGATGCCATTAGACAGATTTAGGAATTTTCAGCATTGTGCCACATATTTAGGAATTTTGGCATTGTACATATTTCCTCATCCACTAATTATGCAGGCATTTCTCATTAGGATAATTTTTGTTTCCCATAAATTGAGATAATTGCACTCATAAAATAAGATAATGTTGGCTCTTAATAGAGGCATGCAATTCTGGCAGTCATAAACTATTGGATGGAAGGACTGAACTAGTTTATGCAATTAATTTTATATGTTGAAATCTCTCAACCCTCTGTTGAACTGTTGGAAGCCTTAAGAATTCCCTGAATTTCCCATCTTGACAATTTGAACCATGAGCTTCCAAAATTGGCTAACTTACAATTACATTCTCAAATACGAGTTATCCTTCCTGAAGTTTCTTATGTTCTTCAGTATGATCATTCTTGTTTCACAATGACACATTTGATAGACCTCTAAGCTTCTATATACAGTCAGGCACTAATGAGCACATTTAACGGTGTTCCCTCATCAGGGATCCCTTGGGAAGAGGATCAAGTTGGCTTAATCAATTACTTCTTTGGAATGCTAAAGAAAACCGATCATACCCTTACATACATGGTTGAGATGATCCTCAGGAAAAGTATTCTGTTTCCACCAAGCAGCGGGGTCCGGGAAAAAATAGGAAAGGTTAAGATCATGAATCATGATGAGAGTTATCAACACATTGACAGTGATGAGAGTCCTTTTTGCAGGCTCAGCTACTTTTGGGGTTTTTTGTGTGCTAGATGATTCTGCAATTAGCGTCACCGGAACCTTTTTTCCTTTCACTTGGTTGTTTTTCGTATGATCTTGCCCCTGTCGTGTCAGTAAGATATACTTCTTTTCCCCTTTAATGAGATCTTGTTCATTTAATTATGGCAGGTGGAGCCTAAGCGACGGAAGAGATGACAAATTGACCACGTTGTGAACAGTTAATGGACGCCTACTTTCTTGTCGTCTGCTTCAGTGGTGTTTGTTGTGAAACTGTACAGTGCAGAGAAGAAGACCATGCTTGCACAAAATTGAGCCTTGCATGGTGTCCGATGTCTCCGTGTGTGCTAGACTTGGGATGTGTCTGTTTCGTGTTTGCACCTAAGTGTGGCCTGAAAAGTGAGTCCGTCCCTCTTTAGAGCAAATGTGTATTTATGCTGAAGTTGGATGACTCTTGATTATTATCTTATGTTAGATTCAGTTTGTTTTTATTGAGCCAAAGATTCAGTCGTATTCCCTGTGCTCATTTAAGCTTCTTTTGCACGAATAATCTTATAATGGGATGAAAGGGGAATGATGATCATTATCATAAGACGTTTGCGTGGTGGTGGTGGTCAATGTCAGTCTGATGTTGGACAACAGTTATCCCAATAGATAAGTTCTCAAAACTCCTCTGTTTTCTAATCTTTAATCGGAGTTGGTCCTCTCTATTTTGTACTTCTGAAGTTGCTTTGCCTGCCCGGATGATTACAAAGTAAGCTAACGAGCTACTTCGCTTGACTAACGACAATCACGCACCGCCCGTGACCTATTTTCTTTTGACTCTGAAGCATTCTCTTACTATAATTTTCTCCGTTCCCTGTTTCTCAGAAGGGCATGTCCGAAACTTCATCGTGTTTCCTCTTCAGCTGCTCTGTTATTGTAATTGACGAACCATGGAACTTCTGGAACGCGTGATCTATTTTACTTGCATGAGTAGCAAAATCTGTCAAAAAAGAAACAGATAGGGTTCTTCATGTTTTATGTTGATCAATGCTTGCATGCTTGAGCAGCAAGATTGATGTTGTCCTAACTCCGAACCATTATGTCGCGTTTTGAACCTTAAAAAATTATCACCTAAATACGCATCCCCCTTTCTGATGTGGTGTAAAAATTTCCAGAGCTCATGTCACTATAAGAACCAGCACCTTGAACCAGAATGACATGGGTGTACACAATAAGCGAACTATTAGCAAACGCATATGGACCTTATTCGCTCAAAACCTAAGCACCATCTACCCATCCATCATGACATAGGACTTCCGAGTTGCAACCTACCAAGAACAGAGAGTAAATTGAAAGAAATCGTGCCGGATGGAAGGACTAGTTTGTCAGTAGAAGCCATGAGAGAGCACTAATCATCACCGTATGCTCGGAAACTATACCGCTCTTGGTATGGTCCATTGAAGTAAAGGTCAGCCTCAAACCACTTTGGATAAAGCACGAGGTCACCGGCCAAGAATTGCATGTAACGTTCGCTTCCCTCAGGCACGACCCTGACTTCCCCTTCCTCGACGTACACCAGCTGATCCACTTGCCAGTCCCAAGGCAAGCGGCACTTGCCTGTTTTCCACACCGACCATCTCGAAACCCCGAGCTCCTCGAGCCGTTCCTTCGACACTTTCCTCTCCACCCTCACATTGTACAGTTCCTCCAGAGGTTTCTCTATCCGCATTGCCCTTACACCGCAACATCTCTTGAGGGCATGACTACTTTTCTTGCTGTCTCTGGTGCTTGCTCTCTGAAAGGAAGAGCCGAAAGTTGGAGTCATGGTGATGCTCGCCATTTGAATGTGTGAATATCTCTCCTTATGAAGCTCACCTGAAAGAATGCGAGATCATGTAGATTTAACAATGACAAATGACATGTAAAATAAAGTTTGTAAATGCAGCTCCTTATCCAACAACGGTGTATGGTACACAAATTCAGGCACAAAATCTGCAAGCAACCACAAAAGAACGATATAAAACCCTTGCTGTTCATCAACGTCATCAGAAACCGGAATGCCCCAGATGAAGCATTCATCACAATGTTCGCATTTCGCATTTCATTCTCATGTTTAGATGGCATCGGATTTAAGCCATATCTATCCGGAAATTCCGATGGATTCCTCTAAACTTTCGCGAAAATTCATCAAACAGACCTCAAACACGAAAGAAGCGCCCAAACAAGGAATCACAAGCTAGGCCAGATTACCTCAGATTGGAAAAAAAAAGGCGAGAGAGATTCACAGTCCGATTCAAGCAGAAATTTTCACAAACAACTGGAGGGCATCCCAAGTTCTCGCCACTTCAGAACAGTTCAAGAAACGATGTTTAAGTCACCAGAGATGAATTTCTTCTCCATGCAACACAATTCCAAAGCCAAAGAAGAAGAGATAAATCAATCCCATGTTTTTAATCTCTTCCTTTTACCTGTATGAATAATCTTCGAAGGAGATCCTGAGCTCGGCTTCAATCTGGCTAGAGCTAAGCTGTAGCCAAGGTGTGAAAAACCCTGGACGAAGCAAAAGAGGGTTTACGACCGTTCCTTATCCAAATCCAATCATTCCTCGCTCTTGCCTCTTAAAAAAACCAGATGCATCTCATGGGCCGTTCCACTGTCGGCCCAAATCCCACTTCCGACATGAAAATGCTAATTTTGAGCCGAGGATCCGTGGACATGCACCCGCATCGTACAGTATTTGAGATACCTGATGCTAATCGACTGGTAAATTTGGCGTATCATAATTTAAAGAAAAAGGATCGATTTTGTATTTGTTCCTCTGGATAGATCCTCAAACTTTCAATTTAGGAAATTGAGTCCTCCCGCTTGTATAATTTGTGTTGAATCTTTTAGTCGCTAACTAATTAGCTCACTAATATGATGTTTGCTGTGGCAATTTTCATGTGGAAAGAACGGGATAAAATTGCAATTCATAACAATGGCGTTTGAGGGAAAAAATTACTTTGTGCATCTATTGCAAGTCATGCAACTAACCTGTCCATGAAATCTGTATTGATTCTCAATCAAATTTACATTTAAACCTTAAAATAAAATATCATCTCTAATTGATTGATTTCTTCGAGCGTCAATATGTCGTGCGGTCACACCTAAGGGTGCATTTGGAAAGTGATTCCCAAAGTCCTCTGGGCCTTTAAAGGCCCTTGGGTAATTATTAAAGTGTTTGGTAGACAATTTTGTGAGCTTATTTTCAAAATCTTCTAAAGGCCATTGTCTCAAGGCCACTATTCACTAGCATCAGGCATCTAGTATTTTCAGAATTTGGAGCTCATAATCAGTGCAATTTTTATTCTAGTTTTGCCTTCACCAATTTTCGCTATTCCCTTTTACCCTTGAATATTGGCACAATACTTCTCTCTCCCTCTACTCATCATCTCTCTCTGAACCAAAGGCACTATGTGAACCGATTCTAGTCTTCGAGTGCTGGTTGTCGAGGGTCAAGTGTTGCCAAAAGTCGATGGTCAATAGTAGGGATGATTAGTTCCCAGGTGAATTTGTCACCACCCAGAAATTGAACTGAACCAAAATACAGTTGTCCTCAATCATATATTTTTTTGTTCTTTAAATGGTATTTTAATTTGTTAAAACTGAAAATGAAATATATCAGACATACTGCTTTCTTTAAGTCTTCGTGGGACTGACAAAAACATGTGTGCAAAGACGGAACTGAAACACGCTACAAGGGAAATGTTTGGTGGGTGTCCATGTTCATTCTATTATTAAAAAACCCACACCTCCTCTCTCTTTACTCTCTCTCATTTGCATCGTGCACCTAACGTTTCCTCCATTGACGAACCTCTTTCCTCTTCCTCTTTTACTCTTACTTTCCACATGATGAGCTCTACTTTCGTCTAGTTCACTATGGAGGTGGTTGCACGAGGCCGTGGTGGTGGCTGCTCAAGAGAGGAAGGTGAGTGCATCGAGAGCATGAGGTGAGAGGCTGAGGTCTAAAAGAGAAAAAAGAAAGGGCCGTATAATTTATTGGGGGTTGCCTATTGGTCGTTTCCTTTGGTTCAGTCTGCTGGTTCGGTTCGATAAGATTCTGCACAAAGAATTCAGAACTGAACCGGTTATCCTTGGTTCCAAAGATTTTGGAACCGGATCCCTAGTTGACGGTGGCAGGTTGGTCATGCCAAATTTGGAGAGCTGATGCATGAGGGTTGATCAAGAGAATTGAGAGTTGTCAAGTTTCGTGCAACGCCGGCCGAGGGTCGCATGACAGTCGTATTCAATTTTGAGCCCTAATTGACATAATTGAGTGAGCCTAGTTGAGGGTGGCCAAGTCAGAGACTTGAGGCTTGCTGTCCTCCTCAGATGTGACTTGGTTCGCCCAGGGTCAAGCGACTCTAGCAACAATTGACCTGGCATCACGTGGTCTTGGTGACGGCCCTAGTCATGCCTTTCAGCTTCGCCTAAGTTGGGTCACTTTGCAATTTTGATTTGTATTATTTGTATTTCATGAAAACCCTTAGGCTTATTAGCCTTTTCATTACATCAAAATCCTTTAACCTTCTGTCCATTAATTTGTCTAAAGGCATTTCCCAAAAACTCTACCCAGCGCACCCTAAAGTCCAGTTATCAAACTACCTATGAAAGTAAGGATAAGCGGTTCTAGAGCAAGTTTTGCCTAGGACCTAGAATGGACCTTGTATTTCCTAGTTTGAAAAATTTGGAGCTGAAAGCAAACTCGGCTAGTTCTTGGTTCCGTTCGGGAATCGGCCACTTTCCTTTTTCCAAGTTAAAATTCAAAAGTTTATTATAAAATATAAAAAATCCATTTTCTAAACAAGAATATTCATCTTGATCTAATGGTTATCGAAGGTTTATTCATAGTGGAGACCACAGTTTAAATCTTGATGAGTGCGAGACTCTTTCATTTTATTTTTTAACAAAATGGTGTGGAACCGGTTCTTTCCCTGGGAGAATTAGCGTTTCCGGCCTTCTAACTCGAGAACAAAACTTGCTCTAGATATTCCAAAAAGGGGAACCAAGCCGGCTCTCCCTTCAACCAGTCCGGAATCGGATGCGGGGCCGGTGTTCCCCCGTTGTTGTAGGTTCACCACGCGAGTGACCTTAAGCACGCGTGATGAGATGATTGTTGGCCGTGGAATTGATGACACCGGGACTTCCTTTCAACTGCGAAATCATTGGTTCAACTAAGTCGAATCACTGCCTGCGCACATACTTGTGGGCGAACCTGTACGTTCACTTTGATGCACCACCACCATGTAATGGCCCTAGGAAATCCATTCCCCATTAAATCATATCTAACCAAACCTCATTCTAGAAAATGGTCATGCTCGCCTTGAGTTCATACTTCTTGCAAAAATAAAGTCAAAAGTTCAATATGCTACGATATCGTGATTGGTGCAACGCGCCATGTAATTCATGATATAAGTCTATACGATATTTTATTCGAATGATATACCGTCCTCTTCATCGTCGCTTTCTCTGCCATTATGGCAAGGGAAGGCTTCAAGATTGGGACATGGGTTTGCTTCATAAAGAGCTTCCTACTTTTGAGCAAGGATGCAAATCAATTTATGCGATCATGTGAGCTCCCAAATAATTGTCACGCTAACTATGTTATTGTCAGACTAACAAATTCTTTACTTAAGTTTTTTGAGCTTAATTTCCCATCGCAATAAGTTAATCGCATCATAATTTTATTCGCTGAGAGCATAAGCGAATTTCTTGCATTAGGACATCGATTATATATTTAAGCTCCCCAAACAAGACCTTGGAATTAAGCAACAGATGTTCCACTCATTAATATAATTCAATTTTCTATTATTTTACTGTGTCTGAAAAATGACTGCTGACTACATAACGGATTAGTAATTCCAAATATGACTTGTGATTGGAAAAAAGAAGAGAAAGATAAGAGAGACAGGACCGTTCGGGGTCTCTTCTTTCATTTTCCAGGCATTTACTTAGTGGATGAACTCTATCCCTAATTGGACCCAATCAGAGGCAAACATATATTCTCGATAAAGAAAATTTATTAATTGCATGGGGATAGGTAGTTGCATGAATTTAAAGCGTAATTACACGGAGTGGCAGGCATTCAATCTGCCCTCCTCGTCCTCTTCCCAGCTGCCATCACTGCAAACTCAGCTAATAAAGCAATGATGATAGCGACATCTCACGATAATTCATGGCAGCGGCGATGGTTTCAATATATCTCCGAACGAAACCAAAAAGAAGACAAAAAATGAAAAACAAAGAAGTGGGGAACGCCCGAGATTTTCTCAGCAAAACTAGCGAGCAGAAAGTGGGTTTCGGCAGCTTCAGATGCTTTCCAGATGGTGTGCTTTTTGGATCGACCCCCCCAAGATAATGGAGACCACACGCATAAGCAAGATACAAACTAGGGTTTCTCAGCCAGTAGCAAGAAGAAACTCAAACAGTAATGAACTGAGGTTCGAATAAAAGATATAAATCTCTTAATCTCCTTCTGTACAGAAATCTCTACAATTGAATGCAAAAGAGTTGTCTAATCTCATGATCTGTATAACCACTTTATAGGCTTAGGACACAAACCGGCAAACTGCGGTTTTCTCTCTGTAAAACCCCAAATGTAAATTCACGTATATATATAGACAGTGGTATATGGAAGAGACCTCTTGGGGCTTTGAAGTCTTGGAAGCTACCTCTAGTTGTGAAGAGGGTTCGATCCGGTCGGTACCCTCCGCTTCTCCGAACTCAAATCCGGGCCGGCTTGGCCTGCGAATGGAGAAACCGCACCTCCTTTGAAAGGATGAAGATCGTGAACGAGTTGTTGGTTCGAGGTAGAAGGAGACGATGATGACGACGACGAGAGGCTCGCCATCCTTGTCATCGTCGACGTCGACCGCCGAGCAGAGAAAACGAGATTCGGAGCACAGAAGAGCAGGAGGAGAGCGAAGAGAAGGCAGAGGCGAAAGCGATCCATATCTGCAGACACACAAACGGATCAGAAAAGAAGTATGCGTGTCCGTGTTGGACAGAGATTGACGAGGCCTTGCTTTTAAGCTTTTCTTGGCTTTTTTAGCTCTTTATATATACATGGGCGCGGCCGGTCCATATAAATGTGAATGGTACGAGACACGTTTTCTTGGTGCTTGCGACACTCGGACAGCTGATATTGATCTTTGCTCGGAATTTCCTGCCGTGTATCTATCGACTTTTGTCTCCAAGCGTACACGGACAAGTCTAGAAGTTCTTGGCAAAGGCGAAGAAAAGAAAACCGCATTGCACACGCACGGGGATTGGATCGATTATTTTATGGATAAACACAGTCGATTGAACCAATCGCGATAAAGAATCGCGTTCGCAAAGGCATTTCGTGAGCCGGGTTTGTTGAATAAATCGTATTTTCATCCTTGCACTTCGGTTTTTGTGTCTAAGCCTCGTGCCGATAAAACCCAATAAAATTTGGTCTTTTGAAAACGAAAATACAGAGACTTTTCCTCTCAAAATGATGGCGGTGAGTGGCGGCATCGATAGGTCACAAAGTCAAGGGCGAAATATAATAGTGACGACGGGGAATGACCGAGTTCGATCTGCCTCATGTGAAAACTCGAGATGGGGAGATAATGATGACGGGTTTACAGCTGTGCCGACTTTGGTTTAATTTAATCTTGTTGAAAATCGACTGTACCTACCTAATTAATGTTGAACTATACATACATAAACAATCTGCGAAGAGCATGGTGCATGCTTCTCTTTTCTTTACGTACAAACTAGTCAAAAGCAAGATAGGGCATATGAAGTCTACCGTATTGATAAGAAAGATAGATTTTGACTAATTCATTGTTATGAAGGATAATCGAGACATGCGGTTATGGATGATAACGTTACCAAAGTCAAAAGCGAGCTAAGCCATTTGCTAATTAGATTGATAAGCGCATTGATCAAACCTTTATACTATTGATTTAGGGTCATATTAATTATACTTTTTAAGTCCACGATGCACTAATGGATAAGTTCTAATCAAGCTCTTATACTGTCAATTTGAGCGATGATAGAGAGATCCGAATTTCCGTTCTGACATTAGGGAATGGGTGGAAATGTTGTGGAGACATAGATTCCGATTTCCATTAACATGGCCCTCTAATATCTACTTCAATTTGACAGATCTTCTTGGACAGAAAATTCCTCATCTTTTTTTTTCTTATAAAATGATTATTTTGACAACCTTGTGAGCTGTGAATGGTAACCCAGAGAAGAAGTTGCCATTAAAGGCGAAACCAGGCAAATGGGCAAGAAAAATAAGGTCCGAATAATAATAAGTTAGCTGTCTAATCAGATGTAAAAAAAAAAAATGGTCTCATCGATCCCTAGGTGGCCATAAAAGGAGGAGTGGGGGATACGAATTACACGGGTCAACCGTTGACTTCTAGATGGTACGGAACGCTCAGAACCAACCAAGGTGATGATTTCATTATTCTACAATAGCTGCTTTTATTTTCCTTTATTGTTTTCTTAGGTCATGTCGAATAAGAAGGTCAACTTCAACTCGGTTGGTTAGATTCCGTGTTATCTTTTATGCATTAATTTTATGTAATAAATAATTCATAAATTCATTTATATACAATATCTTACACTATATATATGATGGAATTTCGAAAACCAATAATGTAAATTATTTATGAAATCCTCCACTTAATGATGTGCTATCTCAATAGATCAAAAACATATTGGAGTTATAATTACAACCCCACCTAGTTTCTTTTTCCTCATAACCTACATAAGTCTTGTAATTCACGATCCTCGCACGACCACGACATGAGAAGGTTAGTGGGGTTTGACCATATTGGGTCAGTGATTTTTGCAACCACAAGATCCTCAAAATCCTTCAATGTGGACATCCAAAACGTTGACTCTTCCTTTCCCCCTATGTCGCCCACCATGTTAGCAAGATTCACATTCAAATCGATCTTCCCCTCTATTTCTTTTCTTATCTTGGTGTGGTCTGTCGTCTCTTTATTTCACACGCACGACACAAATTCTCGTAGGGCATGATGACGGCTTTTGAAATCACTTAATAATGATGCTGACTTTAAACTCTCATTTATATGAATGGTAGGATGGCTAGGACTAGGAGTTTGTAATTTTGAGAAATGATCCAATAATTAAAATAAGAAGTGCTTTTCTTTTTTTGGGTCAAAAGTAACATTTTATTCATTTCCACAAGAAAAGAAAAACAATGCAATTCAATTGCAAACCAAGACAAATCACAAATAATTTCAAAGTGAAACAAGTTTTAGATAACAAGATTAATTATAGAACAAAGTTAGTAGTCACATGCTTAAAGAGAAATTCTGTGACTTTTTTAATCAAAATCAGTGATTGATCACTGAATCCATTTTCAATAATAAGCATGTACCAAGAATTCTATCTGCTGTTACAGCTTTACCCTTTGGTGGTGTGCTTCTAGGTTCAACATCTCCAACACCATCGTTGTTTAGAGTAAAAAGATTAACCAAATGTGGATTTGATTGTGAGACCAAAACCTTTATGAAGCTGCTCTGATCTCTTACGAAATTGGACTTGTACACTAATGAAACTTGGGGGAAGCGAAATTCCAAAAACGTAAACACAAAAATCCCTATATGTAAACTAGCTTGAGATAGAAATCTTTCAGAAATGGGAGAGAGAAGTTTCTAGATCTAGATTAGATCAAAAGGGAAAATCTCCTCTAGTGGGAATAAAGTAAGGAAAAGAAAATAGAGAACCGAATTAGTAAAAAAAAAAGGGGGAGGGGAGTCAGAGATCTAGTTCAAACTCTTTCATCCATTGAGGTTGAAGAAGAAAGTTGCGTGGAGATGAAAGGAAGAGGAGAAGAGGAAGTTGACGGGTAGGGTTTGATGCAAGATTTGACCTAGGTAAATGAGAATTGCTTAATTATTCGGAAAAAAAAAAATACTTATTTAAAAATTCGAATGGTGCCACGAGACTTTTTACAAGAAAGCAATATCCGAAGTTTCATTAGATAGAAACGAGGCAACTTTCGTCGTACTGCGATCGGCTGTCACGAACCGATTCATCACGTGACAAGGCATATGACATCTCCATAGTAGTAGATCCTGCCCGGTCGAAATCTTTCTTTTTTATTTTTTGAATCATTCTATTGACTTGTGCCGTGGGTTTAAAAGGCGATCATGGGTCGGATGGGCTTTTGGGCGGATTCATGTACATGATTTAGGCAGAATATCCACCTAGACCCGATTGTGAGGCCCATGGATATGGCAAGATCCATACAAAATCCCACATAGGCCCGATAAAATCTAATCGGACTTGGATCTAATGAAGGACTAGGAATGCAATAGGCACCGATATAAAACCGGATGGTTTGGGACTAAACATCTAGGTAGCACGACCGTTTTCTGTTCCTCTAATTTTTTTGTTATTTTGCTCTCGAAAACGAAAAATAAAAAATAAAAATCCATTTGGTAACGTCAACTAATTTTTCTATTTTCAAAATAGAAAAGTAGTTGGGAAATAGATTTAAAATAGAAACGAGAAGTAAAATAAAGTAATTTTTCGTTCCCAAGAACAATTTCTAAAAATAACTTTTTTTTCTCCTTTATTTTCTTCTTTTTCTTTGCTGCTCCCCGCAGGTTGCCATTCGACGGCCTACCGATGGTTGCCATCGCCAACCATTGGTCGTGACCGCTCGACTACTACTCGCGGTCGACAGCTGACCACTGATGCTCGCCGCCGACCAACGACGCCCATTGTTGATCGCCACTTGTTGCCAACCTCTAGTCAGCGGCAACAGTTGGTGGCGGGCATTGGCGAGCGTAGGTTGGCAGCGCTGGGCATCGGTAAGCGACGATAGGCAGTGGGTGAGATTGGTGATGGCGACGATCAAACATGTTTATATTTTTTTGTGAATCGTACCAAATGTATTCCTATTCCTTTTGTATTCTGAGGATAGAAATTTTGTATAGTTACCAAACATATTGTTTTACTCAAAAACTGTTTCGAGAAATAGAAATTAAAAAAAAAAAACTATTTTTGAAAAGAAATTATTCTTCGAAATAGAAATGTTACCATTTACATCCCTAATTTCATCGTTCAACCCCACTCAAATGAGTTAGAGTAGGGCTTGTTCAATCCAAAGTATGGTGGACATGTCTAAATAGGCTTTTACTTTTTATTTTTTTTTGGTTTAAGCTATATTTTGCGATAAGATATTTCTCATGGTCGGATCTTTCGAAACTTTATTGACACGTAAATTATATTTAATTTTTTCAAAAACTCTTATAATTTGAATAGTATTTGAACTTTGGGTGAAATTTCCAAATGACGCCGGCCAGTATTCGTATGGGCGAAGATCCTTTGCTCCTGAATTCACTTTGAAATTTCCCGAAACATGATCCTTTCGAGGAAGTGTAAAAATCTCCTTTTCATCCGGATATGAAATTTAAAAATTTCATCGAGCCCCAAACACATTGAGCGGGTTTGGATTGACATTTTTATTTTCTCTTTTACATAATCAAAAAAATTTCCGATACAAAGGAGAGAGAATAATATAGGGAAAATTCCCTAATTCCAACTAAAGGCATGAGGTGTTATCATTTTCTCAAATAACAGCTTGAAGTTGACTCTTTGTCAAATAAGAGTCTAAAGCGACCATAACAGTTTTAAATAAAAGTCTGACCTCACCAGTCGTCGATCAACTCGATATTTTGGCCAGTCAAGAGCATTTTCATCAAAGGACAACTTTAATTTTAAATTATTTTTTATTTTCTTTTTTCTTTCAAGGCCCAATGACCCTCTATGATATTCGCTGCCAATTGTTCTAACAGTTTAAGTTTTTAAAACAGTTGGCAGTGATACCACAAAATTACTAGAGGTCCTAAGTTTGAATATCTCTAGGCCTCATTTATCTTCCTAATTAAATTTCCATGCTTAGTACTAAGCAAAAAAAGGACCAAACTAAGTGTGATGCTAGTCTTGGGACTCTCTCATCACAAATTTTAACTCCCCCACCCTCATACTTATAAAACAATCACTACTAAACAATCTCCCTCTCACACATAGAGTTTCGATTGGAGTCAACATAGAGTTTCGATTGGAGTCACGACAACTTGTAACTCTCTTGTGTGACTATTGGATCCAGATTTGTTGGCAACTTAAGCCCTGCTATCAGCGTTGGATTGTCTGGGCCTCTCTTATCTCAAAATCTAGCTCACGAGCTAAGGCTTTCCCTCACACTTACAAATCAACCATCAATCCCACCTCACACATCAAGCCTTCGGTTAGAGTAGCAACAACTTGTAACTCTCCCATTTGACTATTGGGTCCAAACTTGTTGCCAACCTGAGCCCTAATACTAGCCTCAAAAGATAGCTCAAAGGACAAGATTTTCTCTCACATTTATAGATCGACCACCAACCCATTCCATAATTGATGTGCGACAACTTCAATACCTTGAATCTCACCCAAATCTGGTGAGGAGCCTCTCCTAAGGCTTTCAAAGGTTGCCTACCCGGAGGCGAGGGTGGTCCTCATTAGATCAGGCGAGGGCGATCCTTGCCCAACCCTCTTTGGGCATCGTCGGTGGCCAACCATCGCTTGAGATCGGCCACCAGTGGAGAGAATAGATAAAATTCAGAAAAAAAAGAAAAAAAGAAAAGAAGAAGATAAATGACAAAAATACCTTTGACCAACTGAAAAGTCAAGTCATTATTTAAAATTGACATAGTCATTTCATATTTTTATTTGAAATAAGATTCACTTCAAGTTTTTATTTGAAAAAATGAGGCTTCTTCGTGCTCTTATTTGAAATTTTCCCAAAAATATATACATCACCACCAAAGTAGTACCGACACTGATACGCAATATGCAACACGATACAACATGACATAACACACCAACATGTTATTTTTCAAAAAAACAAAAACTCCTAACATGTTGGGACATACGCTATATTAAATTTATATTTTTATGTATACATAATAAATCATCATTTTTATGATTATTTCAATCAAATTAGTTTGATTCAAATTCACAAATAAATAAATAATGAAAAAGCCTACAATGAATTTACATTAAAAAAATTAATCTATCATTTATTAATATCATTCATTGTTTTAATTTGACAAATTTAATTTCATTCCAATAATCCATAAAATTTGGAGAAAAAAATGAGCAATTGACATTCTGAACTTGTGTGTCAAACGTGTCAGAAGAAAAGAGAAAAAAACTTGGGAAATGAATTGTGTATCACGGGAAGTGAAAGTTAGTACAAAAGAGAATATTATATTTTTATTCTTTTCATATTTATTATTTTTATAATTGTTTCTTGTTTTTTAACACATATATATATATATATATATATATTGACCCCTCATTTGTTAACTATTTTTAAAATTGACCTCTGGTCAAAAACTCGAATTCTGACCTGAGTGTCAAGGAATGTTAGGAAAGTTAATCATGTGATAAATTTTTTAACATATGTTGACCAAGTCTCCAAAAGTGTCTGAGAATGTAGGAACGTTTCAATGTGTCCGATACGATATGAAGACTCTCGAAAAGTATCGGTACTTCTTAGATCGCTGTCTCGTCCTGAAGTCCAAGTTCCAACCGACTTCAATATGAAAAGGAAAGATTGCCGACCGACGGAGCGGCTAGCCGGTTGGCTTTCTCATCATTTTCAAGGTAAAAGAACGTGGGCATCCTTTTCTATATCGCGTGGCTAAAAAGTAAAGTCCCACTTTGACCCAAACTCTTCCTCAGCGATTTAAAGAAGCCAACTTAGATTTTTTTTCCTCTTCAAACCCAAAATCAATATTTATCAATTTGAAAACAATGGCCACCAAAGATAAAATCGGATGGTTTGGGAGTTGGGACTAGACACCTAATTTCAAAGCTCGAGTAAGGTTCATTCTACCCCAAAATAGAGTCGGCACGTCTAGATAGACCCTTACAGGCAAAAGAATTTCCTCATATCCGGAACTTCCAAAACTCACACATTGGATATATATTGCTGTGTAAGTTCATATATAATTTTTCTCTGCATGAATTTCTAAAATTCAAATAGTGCTTGAACTCTGGTGAAATTCCTAGATACCCAAGCCAGTATTCATACGGGTGCAGAAGGATCTTTTGATCTGAATTCACTTGGAAGTTTTCAGCAAAACATGATCCCTTCGAGGAAGGACGTTCACAAATCTCCTTCTTTTTTTTTTTTTTTTTTTTTTTTTTTTTAAGTCTGACCCGGCGCCATTTCTTCGCACCGTGGCTCTTACGGATGCTTTCCTCGATCCATCAGTGGCTGACAGAGCAAATCCAAGTCGACCCGGAATCCAAATCCAACTCGCAAGGTCAAAGAACAAACTCATTTCCGACGGCGACTCGTCGAGAAGTGGCCGAGAAAAGGCGAGACAAGAGGGAAGAAAAAATCCCCCCACCGCGATCCGGCTCTTCGCTTTCTACGGGGAGCCGCGCGCGTCTCCATCGGCGGTCGTGGCGTGCAAAGCGGACCGACCGGGGTCTCCTTCACCTGATCTCAGCAGCGTCGCGTGGGCCATCGACGAAGCTTCCGACGCAAATCACACGCCCTTTCGGTGCTAGGAAAAGGGCATAACGTAAAAAAAGGGCTGTGATGTGAGTTGTCATGAATCACGAGCCGAACAATCTGCCCTTAACCCGCCGCACGGATCGAACTGAAAAGGGAAAAAAAGACATAGGTGGTCCATGAACTTCGTTTTGATATTATGTGACCTGTGGATTTTTTAATTCGTTTGATGTGGTTGCCGAACTTTAATTTGGTGTGCTATGTCATCACTAAACTTTTAAATTGCTCTTAGTATATATAAGGTTTAGTCACTAAATTACATGAAAATATTTAATGTTATCTTTGAACTTGGATAAATGGAAAGATAATATTAAACATTTTCATATAGTTGAGATACTAAATTGAAAATATATTAAACAATTTAAAGATCATGGATCGCATTGCATAGTAGAGTAAAGTTCAATACCCCATATTAAACAAACTAAAAGTTCCTGACCATTCGTGTCATTGTCCCAAAATATGGTACTCTCCCTTCCGCTTATCACATTTCAGAGGAGCAAAAGACCCCATTGCGAAAGAAAGTTCGCCGCCTTCCTTGAAAAGATAGGGCAATATTGGATGGTGGTCCTTTCTTTCCTTTCGGTAAGTCTCTTGCTCGACCGGATTTCTTCGATTTAGCGTCGACCTTTGATAGAAGAAAAAGAAAAAAGCAACATTCATGGAAATTCCGTGATGCAATCTCTTTTGGACCGAAATTGCTTATTACGTGATGCGTCTCTTCTTTGCATCTCTTTTTGCCTCTTCTCGACATTTGCCCTCGACTTTAAGAATGAAGGAACGTCGCCCAATTGCCAATAGTTTTATCTCAATAATGGCATGTCGCATCACGGACATTGCCATTCCACCGTCTGTCAGCACAAGGCAAGTTGGCATTCTTTATTTGTCGATAGGAATCGTGGATCAGTCAAAGAACCATACAGGAGTAATGTAGTTTCATTACCAGGAACAAAATGCACATAGGTTTGAATTGGGGCAGAAAGAAAAAAGAAGGAAACTTCGAAACAATTAATTAATTGCGAAAGAACTAAAATCCAAGAAAGACGTGTCAGATTAGTGGATAGAAGAGATTTTTCTTTCCATAGTTCATGTTACGAATAAGATAGTCTCGTTGCTTTCGAAAGAATTTAAAAAGTTGCTTAGTTATTGAAAACTCGTCTTGATTGACTTTCAATTATGATTTAATTCAAATCTTGCTGCTTAGGGCGCTTTAATTATTGTCAAATCTGACTCTTCCAAAAAGTTTCATAATAACACGTAAACAAACTGGATTAGGTAAAGTTTTAGGATTTAATTCTCAAGTAAAAAAAATTAAATATTAAACATTTTTCCCCATTATGCTAAGACAAGAGATTTAATAACATAATATAAGCAGAGGAGAAATAGAAGTGGAGGGAGATTTACCAATAACGCGCTAAATTAAAGGGCAAAAAATTAAAAGCATTAAAAATAAAATACTGAGTGACGAATTTAGCGGATCACAGTTTCCCTATGAAACAAAAATAACAAAAAAAACAAACTCGAAAAAGACGGCAAAAAAAAAAGTCCACTTTCTTGTTCTCTACTCTTTTAGATATATATATTCACAGCAAATCTCGAAACACCAACAACCGCTTCTATAACCTCCCATCAATTGAATTTTTGGAGTTTCTCCATCAAGTTATTTTTATTCGTTCGCCATGGAAGCTCGGAAAGAAGAAGACAAAGAAGAAAAATCACTTTCCGATCACGAGGAGGAAGCGCTGGTCGTCGAATTGGGAGAGCTCCACATGCACCAGCAGGAAGAAGAAGGCGGCGGCCCCGAGCCCAAGCTGGCCCTCGCCGAGAGCTGGCCAAGCCTTGACGACGTGGAGGCGATCCTGCGGTACACGTTCAACGACAAGAGGCTGCTGGAGGAAGCGCTCACCCACCAGTCGTTCGCCGATAAGTCGTTCTGCTACGAGAGGCTGGAGTACGTCGGCGACTCGGTGCTCAACCTGCTGTTTGCCAAGGAGCAGTACTTCCGGTACCCGGGCATGCTGCCGGGTTCGCTGACCCGGCTCCGGGCTGCCAATGTCGACACCGAGAAGCTCGCACGCGTGGCGGTCCGGCACGGGCTGCACCGCTATCTCCGTCACAGGAAGCCCGTTTTCAAGGAACAGGTAAAGCAATAATCTTTCGATTATGGGGATTGCGGAATATCGTGAAAAAGGGAGAAAAATTGGCGTAATTAGGCAATGATTCCTTTAATCTTGACCGAATCTCAAACGATTCTATTTCCCATCAAGCACGTTGCCTTGGATTATATATTAAATAACTGAAAATGGGGCAACGGAGGTGGTGAGAAGCTAAGTCAACACTTAATAATTTGGATAATTTATGCATGGATGGATTTTACACGTAAGTTTCCTTTCATTTGGGTTGATAAAATGTAGGATTGTTTCCGCAGATTGAAGAATTCAAAAGGGCAATTTTAGATTATCCATTGCATTCGAGCGGTTTGATTGAGGTGCCCAAGGCTCTAGCTGATATTGTTGAATCGACCATCGGTGCCGTCTTCATTGATTGCAATTTCTCGCTAGACACGGTGTGGAAGGTATATATACAAGTTATGATCTCTCATGTTTTGTCGAAAAAAATTTCACTCGATTTATTTTGCTTATGATATCTCGGGTTAGGCCCGAACCTTTTGCGTGAGTGGGCGGGCCGAACTTGTGGTATTCTAGAGTATTTTGTGAAGTAGAGTTTGTTGTTCTTATTTTACTTTTTTAATTTTAGATTTATGCATGATTATTTTGCTTTTTGTACATTTACTGATCTACTATATTTCAAGTTCATATAAATAAGTTGGAAATATCTACATTAGCCCCGTGTGGGTGGGTTTGGAATGCCCGTGTTTTTATGGAGAGGCCTGGATGCTTGAGCTTGGGCCTTGTAGGGCCACATAAAGTTAGGGCTGAATCAGTCCGATCGGGCTTGCTTAGGCCCACCCAATCTTTGCTCGTCCAATATAAAGAAAAGAAAAGGTGGTTTAAATATTCATTACTTTTCTTTTTGTTAATCCAACTTGTGTTTTGTGTTTTAAGACTTACTACTTGTGAAGCCTATGAAAATGTTGCTAACCAATTTGACGTTGTCTCTATATGTTATGTGGTTCAATAGGTATTTCAAAAGTTCTTGGAGCCAATAATCAGTCCTTCGGCCCTCAAATTACATCCGGTCACAGAGTTATATGAATTGTGCCAGAAGAAGAGTTTGAAGTTGAGATTTGTTGATCTATGGAGCGAAAGCTCGAGTTTCATTGTATTTGTGAACGACCGGCTTGTGGGAAAAGGCACGTACAAGCCCAAGAAGGATATTGCGCTAAATAGAGCAGCCAAAGATGCTTTGGAGAATATTGAAAGATTACTTGGCAAGGAAGAGAGTACCTATGAAGATGATCGTGATTTGAAAAAACTAGAAAGAGACAATGAATTACAATGATCAAAATAACTGTTGATAAATGTCATTTCATTTCTCCTTGCTACCATAAAATAAATATCGAGAAAATCGCTGGGATTGTCCATATTAACATAAACTACTGTCTCAAATACTGTTTAGTTCGATGTGCTAGGGACGGTGAACTAACCGTTGCCTATTGTCTCCTATAAGCAAGCCCCTACTAATATATAGAAGCTCTTTTTAGTTAACTGAATTACTTTAATATTTGACTAAAACAAGTTATAGTCTAGCTTTCATTCCTCGTAATTTATACCATCACTTAGGCAAAAGATCTTCAACCAAAAAAATTAAAAAAAAAAAAAAAAAAAAAAAAAAAAAGAGGCAAAAGAGCTACAAAACTTATGTTATCTCCAAGGAAAAGATGCACGCGACATGAGAGACGAACTAAGAAGATCTAAGATCCTTCAATTCAATAATTTAGCTTGTAATTTAATCAGATTCAACAAAAATAGACTCAAAGGAATGGAGTTGCAAGCAATGTCAAACTAAACTAGAAAGGACTTCCTATACGGCACTATCTTCCTAACTCTCAACCCTAATAAATCATCAAATCTAGATTGGATTGCATTTAAACTTGCCCCAGTTACCCTTATGATAAGGTTGTGTACTTGACCATGATGTAAAAGGTTAGTTGGAGATATAGCACAGATTAAATAATACCAGAAATTTAAAAGGGCCTAATGAAAATATTAGTTTGACAAGTGGGCATAACATGCTAGAGCAAATGCTACACTTGAAACCCCAAATCGATGAATGTAGCAGGGCGGCTTATCAACTCCATTGTAAACTACTAGAGATATGATGCGCAAAGTTAATTTCTTCAACTGACTCGACTTCCATAGCTATGGAAATTTAGATATATTTCTATATTGGTTCATTTCATGCTTACCTTCTTGAGTAAGCTCCTTTGTTCTCAATTGGACTCCAGTCGAATAAACGCCAATCCACCTTAGAAGATAGATGGTGGGTATAGCTGTCTTACAACTAAAATAATGCGTCTTGACCAACCAAATCAATAAAGAAAAATCTTGGATTTCCAATTTTACTGCAGGTTGAGGTACGTGTACATGGTAAAATAAGTTATCAAAGAGCTCTCGACGCTAATGTTGTCGACTCAAATGGATGATTTGGAGGTGTTTATTGTGAGAAGGGTCGCATAGCTATCGAGCGATATTTTTGTCATATGGAAATTCAAGGGTGTGGTCGAAGAAAAAATTTAGATATAGTACACTAAACTTTCCTTATTTGCAGAATGAGTCATATTTCTTTTAAAATTCTATAAGATATTTGAGAAAAATAATGATGAGGCCACTAATTCAGAATCAATTCTATAGAGATTCGAGTAGAACCCACGCATGGTCACCTACGTTTAGTAGTATTTTGATCAAATCATCGGCACTTCAATATCAATTTTATAGCCACCAAAGTATAGTGGTATTTTGACATTATGAAATTACAGTTCGAATGTATACCGAGTAGATTTGAGCCTCTGATCTGAGCTCTCATGCCACGCAATCAATATGTAAATCCGTCGAGTGATAAAATGGTCGCTTTGGCTTATCTATAACTCACCTTCTAAGATGAATCTTCTCTAACTACATGAAAGATACATGAGTAACGGCGACTACAGAATGTGCCAAGAACAGGAGAAAAACCAAGGCATGTCGCCTTCTTCCGTTCTCTACTGATCATATCAACGAATGAGTTCACTCTTGAGTCAATTCAATACTTAGCAAACATATCACCGTCCTTAATACCCTTTAGTGACGGCGTGCAAATTGTCACCTATCACCTCCTATAAGCCAGCCGCTGTTGCTATTTACAGATTGTTTTCGGGTCGGTCGCTGGTTGGATTACCGGTGGCAGTCAAGCAGCCGTGGCTAAAATGTAGCTATTGGGGACGGTCATCCGTCCTTGAAGGACTTAGACAATGTGAAGCAACAGCTTCCAAGGAACTCCTCAATGAGGATGCATTAGTAAACTGATCCAACTCCTTTCGCAAGGCAACAGAACTTCGCAACCACAGTATACACAAGCACAACTCTACCACATTGAATATACCATACAAGGATCGCATCACTCGAATCACATATCAATTGAATTGGCAAGTCAAAGCTGGTGGAAAAATCGACCAGAACTTCTAATTTGAATAGTAGCATAAGATATCCTCAAACCCTTTTTGACATTGAGCAAATTCTCAGATCAGAAAGTAATGATTTGATCTTTGGTCAGCCACAGTTTTCGGCATTGCAAAATCTTGACCAGGCATTGCCAAGTCTTATTGAGCTCTAAACCTTTTCAATTGTAAACATGGATCGAGACTCCTAAAATTCTATGAGTTCGTATGGCAGGATCCCGCATCTATACAAACTCACCATAGTAATAGGAATAAAGAGGAAATACTAACCTAACTATCGAAACAAAACTCAAATGACCATAAAGAAGCTCGCCATTCTCAGAGCAATGGCATGGCCTCAATCAGTACCTCCTTCCGGGTCCACCGCGGCCGAAGGCCTGGGCGGGCATCATGACCTGCGGCTGGACCTCGACGAGCCCCGGAATGTCGGACATGCCGAGGGAGGCGAGCATGTCGAGGGTCTCCTTGTCGACGTTGATCTCCTCGGTCTTGATGGCCGACACGTCGGGGACGAAGTCCATGCGGCGCTCGCGCTCCTCCTCCTGCAGCTTCAGCGAGATCCCGCGGACGGGGCCCTTCTGGATGCGCTTCATCAGGTGGGTGGAGAACCCGGCGATCTTGTTCCGGAGCTTCTTGGACGGGATGATGGCGACTTCCTCCAGGACCTTCTTGTTCGTGTGGAAGTCCAGGGTCATGCGGGAGTAGTACCGCTCGATCACCTGGCGGGAGGACTTCTTCACGGTCTTGGTGCGGACGCGGCCCATGGCGGCGGCTCACCTGTTGCGGCGTAAGAAACCGGCGAAGTCAGATCCAAGACAGGGACCGGGCTGAACTAAAAGGACATCGACAAACGCGAATAACCCATGAAAACCAAAGTCGCAGAAACCTCCGACCACCGCAAATTTGCAGTGGAATAGCGAGAAGCAGCACGAGCTTACGATATTGCTAGATTATGCTCAGGCTGTCGGGAGGCGATGAAGAGCGAAGACGACGGTGGAATGCAGCGGAAGAGCAGCACCCGGCGACGGCGAGGGCGACGAAACTGTGTTTGTACTTTGTAGATATGAGGGAACGAGGTAGGGTTTCTTCCTGTTGGGGTGGTTGTTATCAGGTGCGGCCGGTCTTAAGATAGGCTTGCTCCTAACGAATGGGGTTCTGCCACGTCCATCCAGGGGTTTTCCCCTTTGCTTCCTTGGGTTGACTATTGGCTTAGCAACGGTTCTGATGTAAGTAATTCCTGACGCAAACGGGCTGGGCGGTCGGGGAACATTTTGGGCTCTGGTGGAATAAATGGGCTTGGCTCCTTTGGGCCCAGTATGTAGGCCTGGCCCTAAAGAAGAAAATTGGTATTCATTCCCACCTGTATTTGCGTAATATGTAACTGATTCCTGAAGCAACAATTTCCTCCATTCCTATCTGTATTTGCATAGAATAATAAAATACCGGTATTTATCGTAAGTGGCTGGTTTGCATTTTTGAAGCTCGACAATGCCCGATTAATTTGGAATACCATGTCATTAAGAGTAATCGTATCATTGTGCATGAGAGAGGATTTGCATTAGCTTTTGATGCCGAACCTGTTTTGAAGGGAAAAAAAATTCAGATATTGTACACTAAACACTCTTTAAAATATTTGAGAAAAGTAATAATAGTAGGGCACTAATTCAAAGTCAACCCTACATGGGTCCGAGTAAATTGCATTTATGGTCAACGAAGTTCAGAATAATTTTTTATTAGATCATTGAACTTTGTGATTTCAATTTTTACCCTATGATTTCTAACTTTTAATTTTGTGCAAATGATGCGCTTTGACCAGAATCCAACCAATTTTTGATGAATAGACGATGTGGCAAATCACGTGGCTAATTTTAAAAATAACCTACAGATGAAACTCTAACGTTATCAATACGAAAAGCAATTGTGCTCGATTTGACAAAGGCGAAAAAGGTTCACTTTACAAACGGACTTTTAGGTGGAGGAAGCGCGTGTCCATCCCATCACAATGATTAATTAATAATTGATCATTTAAAAGACAGTACTATAATTAAATAAGCCGCCAAAAGACCAGTGCTAATACGATTAGACATAATCATGTGATGTACCACTGGCCCAAAGGCTGAAGATCCTCTCACTATCAAGCTTAAGGGAGCTTTCACGGGTGCCTGAAGAAACACGATTGGTCAACTTCATTTGTAGATTTTTACCAAAAAAAAAAAAAAAACTTCATTTGTAGATCACGCAATGTCCCCACTCACATGCCTATGGAATTAGAATCCTTACCTAACCATGGGTTAGGTTTCACTTTGCAAATGGAATTTAGGTATGATGCAAATGCTAAAAGTCACAACCCTTTGATGAAATGGAAATTGTGTTTGGTAAAAAAAATTTGTAAAGAGACTTTGGATTCAAGTAGTGTTTAATAAAAAGAAATTTATAATGAGCTTTGAATGTTTTCTTTATATATTTTTTGATTTAAAACGACTTAAACTTTTCGTCAAAACCGACAAAAGGCTATAGTCACTGACGAGCCAGAACTGGAGGTGGCGATTGTCGGTCGAGGCCGCCCAACCTCCGTGCGACTCTCGCTGGAGGGTCACTTGAGGTCACAAGACCTAAGTGGTGATTGCCCAAGGTGGTGGTCGCTTGGGCCATGCGACTTTGCCAGCCCTTCGCCAACCACTTGCTAGCCATTCTCGTGTGAAGAAAATGAATAGTTACAATAAGGGGCAAAAAAAAAAAAAAAAAAAAAACTACAACATTGGTAAAGGTAATTTTGAAAGGAAAAAAATATTTTAATCCTAGTTTCAACATTCCATAAATGCTACTTCGAGAAGTTGGGTGGGAGTAGCATTGGACTTTAAGTATTCTCAATATTAGCATTTGGCCGAAATCTATTTTAAAATGCTTGTTAAACGCTTCAGCATTTTTTCGAGAGACTTTAGAGATTGAAAGCCTCTTGAAAAAGATACCAAACGAACCCAAAGTGATTTGACATGAATGCAGAGACCATTTTTCTAATAAAGACACCTCAGGAGGATTTTGAGCAGGTGGATTTCTTTTCCCCATAAATAACATGAACTCTTGAAAAGATACCAAACGAACCCAAAGTGATTCGACGTGAATGCAGAGACCATTTTTCTAATAAAGACACTTCAGGAGGATTTTGAGCAGGTGGATTTCCTTTCTCCATAGATAACATTATTCGGCATGTTGTGACTTAAAAGAAGGAAAAACAAAAGGAACTGACATTTATAGTACAATACCAAACATAATGAATCAACCATCATATTTAGCATTTTTATAAGATATTTTTCTATGTTGGGAATAATTATCTTTATCTGTCAAGATTACACTTGTATTTGCCTTTGATTGTGCATTTATTGATTTGATTGCCTTAAATAATCATTTGATAAAATCTATAAATAGGTTTGTTCTCTGTATGGGATTTCATATTCATCTCTTTCGCATATTTACACAAATTTCATATTCCTCTCTTGTATATATATTATTTTCTTAGCTTATTATTTTTTTATACATTATGAGTTAGGATGACTTTACTGTAATTACTTTTAGCAGTCAAACCCATACATAGGGAGTATTTTTTTTTTTTTTTTTTTTAATGTCAAATCATTACGCTCTTATGAGATTGTTGTGCGTACTTCCCACTGAGATGGAGTAATGCTTTTCTTTCATTTGAAGTGGTCAATCGACATCTCAAGCAAATTTGTGCTTACTGAACTTAATCCAAAATTGCGATCGTCCACATGTCATAAATCAACTCGTGTCAATTACTAAGCATCTCACGGCGACGTACCATCCCAATCATATAACAGTTTTTTAGTAAACTTGGTCAATGAATGACGTGACAAATAAAAATCAATGACAGCGCATGATGTGCATAGGAAAAACTTTGGTTTTTTAATTAGAGCTAGTTCGATACCCAAACTAGTTTCTATGTGCAACCACCTTATTAAATAAAATGTAAATGTTATAAGGGTGTGCAAAACAGACCGCCTTAATCATGAATCGTCCAAATTGGACCGGTCAGTTTGGCCCAGTTTTCAAGAGTGTTGTTCCGATATCAGATCGGACCGACTAAATATACTTTTTTATTTTATTATTCCTTAAAAAATTAAAATGTAAACTAAATATTATCTTGATCCTATTTCAAGTAATGGGGAAAACAGTAATGGAAAACAAATAGTGGGAAAGAAATATAAATGATCGGTTCCATTGGATTAGATCGGACCGATAGTTTGCTTTGGTTCCTAGTTCTAATTTTTTTAGAACCGGTCCTCCTAGTCCCATTTTCACATTGGAATCGAACCGAATCAAGAATTGATTACCCATTATAATATCCTCAAATCGCTCATCTATTCAACAAAAGTTCTACAATAAGTGCCATAACTTTTTCGAACCATTTGAGTATCATAATTTCTTTAAAAAGTTCTTTTAAGTGCTATAATTTTCAATTAATCTTGGGACTAATGATTTTATTATTATCATTATTCTGGTTAGGGGACGTGCACGAGTAGGAGTGCGCAAAATCCTCGTTCCACTCGGACTTCCGAGGACGGGACCACTGTGCCGTCGCCGACCACGAGCCGAAAAGTCAAAACCCATGCAAAAGCGGAGAGGAGAAAAGGGTCCAAAGACGAAAAGCATCCGTAACCCATTCGTCAAAGCAACCTCCCCACGGCCCCACCTCGTACGATTCAACTCTTAAAGGAAAGTAGCCGTTACATGTAACCCTCCCCCTCCTCTGACCTCCCTTCTCCTTCCCCAGTTCCCACTGCTGTACTCACATGGCCTCCATTGCCGACAGCCATTCGTCCAGCTCTCCCCCCCTCTCTCTCTCTCTCTCTCTCTCTCTCTATCTGGGCATCCTTAAAGGCAAAGACCTTCCCCCCGCAACGTCATCAAAAAACCGATCTTTACCCAATAATTTATGTGCACCTCGCAATTGAATGCGTATAATTTAATGAGCAAATCAAGGAGCCCAAGAAAGGAGGGGAAGGGAAATATAATAAAAACCGAAAAGCAGCCAATGCGAGATGCAATGCGACTGTTGTTTACCGAAAGATAAACGCCACTGTAATGCCGTTGCCACCTCTTCCCATCATCTATCTCCCTTTCGTTTCGTCTTCGATCTATTTTCCTAGATTATCTCTCTCTCTCTCTCTCTCTCTCTCTCTCTCTCTCTCTGTGCTCTTGCGGCACCTGACGGCTGACCCTGTTCTGGGCATCAATCTTTTTGGCTTCCTGCTGCTGCCTTGTGCCTCAAAAGGTGCGTTTCTTTCGAGTGTCGGGGTGATCGGGGAGTGAATGTTTGACCGTTGAGCCCGGGTCTCCGTTTGTTAATAGGATAACGAAGGCAAACACCGGCACACCGGCTAGAGGTCAAATTTAAGTTCTTGTGGTTTGCTCTTTTGTTTTTGGGCAAATGGAATCACGTTCCTTTGTGGGTTTTGAATTTATCGTGTAGCTGTGAGATTTTTTTTAGGCCTTGTTGATTTCCCAATTCCAGGAGTCTTTAGGCGACCCGAATAGAGGGATAGTTCTTTCAATGTGCGGCTTTAAGCAGACATTTGTTGCAGTCAAGTCTCCGCGAGTGCCTTAACGACCGATTGGTGGGGCAAAGGAGATTTTTTTTCCTTGTGACGATTTACTACAGTTGCATCTGGGATCTTATGTTCTTCTTGCTGTCAATTAGTGGACGTTTCTGTTCTTGGTGATCGTTTTGTTTTAGTGGGCGTTTCCGTTCTTGGTGATCGTTTTATTTTCTGTTCATAGTATTGTGGAAAAGTACTTGGGTGTCCATCCGATTTGCCAGTCCTTTTTATGTACAGTGCTTTTTATGTGTTTAGTGCGCTTTGGCCTGCAAAGATCTCGCTAGGATGTCCAAGCTTGAATTTTAAGTTGATGATGCAACTGCGTACACTTCAACCTTTGAGAATGAGATGCGTTATCTGGCATAGCAATATTAATTTATTGTGATGGAGGATCATTCCACTTAGTCGAGGATGGCCTCAATACTTCTAGAAATTCTTCACAGATTCCCTTTTTTTATTTTAATTCTGTAGATTATAATTGATGCCAATGGTTCACCATTCGTATTTATATTTTCCTTTTCTCTTCCAGGAAATTACTTTACATTCTTTACTTTGAAGTGCACCTATGGCTACGCTTAGTGATATAGGAGTTGCTGCTGCTATCAACATCCTCAGTGCATTTGCTTTCTTCATAGTATTTGCCATCCTCCGAATTCAACCTTTCAATGATAGGGTCTACTTCCCGAAATGGTATTTGAAAGGTTTAAGGTGCAGTCCATTACGCAGTGATGCCTTTGTGAGCAAATTTGTGAACTTGGATTTGAGATCGTATCTGAAATTCCTAAACTGGATGCCTGAGGCATTACGGATGCCAGAACTTGAGCTAATTGATCATGCTGGACTGGATTCCGCTGTTTACCTGCGGATCTACCTGCTTGGGTATGCTTGCATCGATCCCTTATATGCCTTGTGTAGTTGTCCTCTGAAATACGTAATTCTCTGATTAAGAGTGACAGTTTCTTGAGAAATCAATTGATTGTTTCACATGCAAGCTTACTGTTAGGAGTTAAAATAGGAGTTGCGCATCTGTGTGAACTTGTTTGATGTCATCGATATTTGTATCTTTTTGAGATCAATTTGGCATTGCCATACGTGGCATGAGATCCACTACTATTATTTATGGCATTTGCAGGTAAATTTTCGAATATTGTTTTAGCAACTTGTTTTTTTAGCACGATTAGAAGATAATTTTCTAATTTACTAAGCAGACAATGTATTTGGCAGGTCATTTGTAGATTTATATCCAACACGATTTTTTCTTTGTTTCTTGATCCAAGCTGATTATCACATTTTGGTAGGAATTATCTTGCATCTTTTAAAATTTGGAAACGACTGAGTGAAAACAACTGCAAACATCAACTGCAAACATCAACTACAATGCTTTCTTGTTTTCAGAAACGGTTTGGAAATGGTCTTGAAAATGACCATCTAAACAAGCTAATAGAGTTTTCTGTTTGAATTTAAAAAGAAAAAAGAAATCAAATAAAGCCATTTTATATAGGACCCTTGTTTTTTTGTCCTCTTACAGTCACGTTATTCTATTCCTGTGCAGGCTGAAAATTTTTGTTCCCATGACCATTCTTGCATTTTCTGTCATGGTTCCTGTCAATTGGACCAATGGCAGCTTGGAGCAGTCTAAATTCTCCCACAGTAACATAGACAAGCTTTCTATCTCAAATATACCAAATGGCTCACCCAGGTATGCCATGCTTTCTGATGTTGACTTTCTTGTTTTAGTTACTTCATAGACCTGTCAATCATTAGCCTGAGCTCCACATTGCTAATGTACATCTCTCCCTTTTTAAAATAGATTCTGGACCCACTTGGTCATGGCTTATGCTTTCACTTTCTGGACGTGCTATGTCTTGAAAAGGGAGTATGAGATTGTTGCAATGATGAGACTGCATTTTGTTGCTTCAGAACATAGGAGGCCAGATCAATTCACGGTCAGATAGCTATTGTGCTTACTGGTAGCATGATTTTTGAGGATTACTAACTTGCCTGTTGCTGCAGTTCGTCTCCTAGTTATCTCACACATAGAGACTCCTAGGTTTTGATTTTGCATATGGATGTGTTTTCATACAGGTAATTGTTAGGAACGTGCCTCCTGACCCTGATGAATCAGTTTCTGAGCTTGTGGAACATTTTTTTTTGGTCAACCATCCAGATCACTATCTCACACATCAGGTTTGATCATAATGAAAAAGCACTTATGGCCATCCATAATTCTATCAGACTTTGTTCTTACTGTCCATGAAATCTTTGTATGGAGGAAATGCTGATTTTGTGCCCTTGGCTACTGAAGTTTCGTCACTTTTGTGTATGAAACTTTTTTATTTCTCCTGATCAGGCCAACTCTATAATTGAATTCCATTATGTCTATCTATATCAATTTATTTTCCTCTCTTTTTCGGGCCATAATGTAGATTGAACATAATTGAATTCCCTTGTATGTCTAGATTTGTGCAAGACATGGAGGACACCAAGAATTAAGCTCTAAGGAGCAGACCCTATTAAATTAGTGAACCACTTGTCTTACAACTTGCGAGATATTTGAGCTGAATGTCTAGGACAGAGGTGAATCACTGCTTGCTGCACTTCCACACCAAGTTATCAACTCACATGGTGTGCACAAGTCAACAACATTCTGTGAAGATCATAGAACCCAAATTTAAGATCATGAGGAAGTGGGCCAGAGGCTGACTTCAGACTCCACATGTCTCTGTTTTTCACACAATGTTACTTGCTGTCATCCCATGCAACAAGGGTCTAGTATCTTTCTTTGTGGAGGAATTCTTTGGGGATATTTTGTTCACCAGTTAGCATTCTGACTTTTAAATGATTTTTATCTTTCCATCTTTCCAGTTATTGATGATGATTGACTACATGTAATCCGGATATAGGCAACGTGCATTTGCAGTGACAATTCATTCGCCCGCAGCTTGCTCAAATTAGAACTTATGGTGCAGGTTGTGTACAATGCAAACAAGCTCTCAAAATTAGTTGATGAAAAGAAAAAATTGCAGAACTGGCTTGATTACCATCAACTTAAGTACACCAGAAATCAATCCAAAAGGCCTACCACAAAGGTTAGGTCATCGATAAGCATCCCTTGAGTTTTTATTTTATTTTAATCTTATGTCTTTGACAACTTGTTGATTTTGCTTGGTCAACAAGAAAAATGATCTCTTTCTTTCTTTCTCACATTCATTTCTGATTCATTTTTTATGCGCAGACTGGAGCTCTCGGTCTTTGTGGAGAGAGAGTAGATGCAATTGATTTCTATGCTTCCAAAATTGAAAAATTATCAAGAGAAGTAAGCTGCCTTTGCCAGTTTCTGAATCCTAATGCATGTTATGTTTTGCTGCCCAATTCAAGTTAGTTTGTTGAACAATCTTTTCTCCCAATCTAGTGCCTCATAAGCATCATGCCAATGGTGACTGCATGACATGCAATTTTTTTGTTGTCTCAAGCTTGCTGCTGATATCTTCCCCCTGCATTGCACTTGTCTGCCGAAGCATCGATGCGCATTATTTGTTCCCTAACAAGTTGCTCAATATTTCCGCTTAGAACCTGGGTGTGGGTAACATTCTGTATTATAAGCAAAGTCATTGCTACTTTATGTGCCCAAGAGTATGATCTTGCCTCCATTTTCACATAACCTCTCTGTATCATCAGTATTTCCAGAGTTGTAGTTTCACCTACAATTCTTTGCTCTAACCTTCTTATTATCTATTGCCTTTCAGATAGCCCAGGAGAAAGAGAATACTATAAGCAGCTCTAAATACGTCATGCCCGCATCTTTTGTTTCGTTCAAGACACGCTGGGGCGCAGCCGTTTGTGCACAAACCCAGCAAACCCGTAATCCAACTGTATGGTTGACAGAATGGGCTCCAGAGCCACGTGATGTCTATTGGGCTAACCTAGCAATTCCATATGTCTCCCTTTCTATAAGGAGGCTTATGGTTGCAGTTGCATTCTTCTTTCTTACATTCTTTTTCATGATTCCGATTGCTATTGTGCAATCTCTAGCTAACATTGCAGAAATTGAGAAAGCGTTACCCTTTTTAAAGCCCATTATTGAAGTGTGAGTCCCTGCTTGTTTCATTTTTCAACAGATGACAAATTTAGCTTTTAGTGTTTGTGATGGCTCATCTTCATGATAATATTTATTTGTCTCTAACACGTGACATGTCAAGAATAACTTTGGTCGCTTAGTTTCTGATTGGTATCTTTTCTTTGATTTATGATTATTCTATTTTTTATTCCATTTTATTAGGTCAAATACCTGAATTTTTTCAAATGTCATATTTTTCTAATGTGCATGCAAAAGGATCTATAGTGTTATAAAGTCATTTGATTACAAATAAAATGATAATAAAATGCTGCATTTTCTTTGTTCTTCTTGTCAGTCTGATTTTGGCTATACCTCTGCCTGATGGGTTGTTTGTTCTTCTGTTTTTTAAGTTACATTTGTACTAAACAACGAAAGCATTTTTTTTCTTTCTTGCAGGAAAGTGATAAAATCATTCATCCAGGGTTTCCTTCCTGGAATTGCTTTGAAGATATTTCTCATATTTTTACCAACAATTTTAATGCTAATGTCCAAATTTGAAGGACTTATAAGCATATCTGCACTGGAGAGGAGATCGTCAACAAGATATTATCTATTTCAATTCATAAATGTATTTCTTGGGAGCATAATTACAGGAACTGCATTCCAACAGCTCAAGAACTTTCTCCACCAGTCAGCAAACGAGTATGTTGCCCTTGTCATACATACAAACGCTTTGCCAGATTATGTATTTTGTTGCTGGGCAGATTAGATATTAGGCTCTTTTATGCTACTTCTGATAGGATACGTTGCTAATCTCATAATTTGGTGATGAGTACATTCCTGGTACGAATATACTAATACTGGTAGGGAACAAATTGCTAATCCCGTTATGGGCCGCTTTGTCCATAATTCAGAACATAAAAATGATGTCGCTTTGTGCAGGATTCCCAAGACAATTGGTGTCTCAATTCCGATGAAGGCCACTTTCTTCATAACTTACATAATGGTTGATGGCTGGGCTGGAGTAGCAGCAGAGATACTAAGATTGAAACCCTTGATAATTTACCACCTGAAGAACTCGTTTCTGGTCAAGACTGAAAAGGACAGGGAGGAGGCAATGGACCCAGGAACTCTAGGTTTCAACACAGGGGAACCTCAAATTCAACTCTATTTTTTGCTTGGCCTTGTGTATGCTGTGGTGACTCCAATCCTTCTGCCTTTCATATTAGTCTTCTTTGGATTGGCCTATGTTGTGTATCGCCACCAGGTAACTCAATGTGTAATTAGAATTAACATTATAGAGAAGGCTCTATTTCGGGGTAAAGTAGAGGAACTAATGAGGCAATCCAATGTTTAGAACGGATTTCTGCTCACCTATTTAAGTGTGGATAAATAGAGTTAGTTCGGAAAGAAGACAGGAAAAGCCTAGTCTGTTCCTTTTTATAGTTCCAGATTTTTCATATTTGAAATTTCTGGTGTTTTATGACATTGTTATTGCAATAGATGATTTCTTACAAATTTATTGCGCCACACTGCAGTTATGTCGTCATATGTAACTTCCCATGCATAGAGAGGCAAAGCAGAAGAGTCTCTTAGTACATTCACTTGAATATTTTAATCCTTGATGAGTGGGTGCCGTATGCCTCTTTCTTCCTACTATTTATTTCTTGTTTCTGTGAATCTGCAGATCATGAATGTGTACAATCAAGAATATGAGAGTGCTGCAGCTTTCTGGCCGGACGTTCATGGGCGCATTATATTTGCAATGATCGTTTCGCAATTGCTTCTGATGGGGTTATTAACTACAAAGGAAGCTGCTCAATCGACTCCTCTTTTGATTACCCTCCCAGTGTTAACCATAGGGTTCCACCTGTTCTGCAAAGGTCGCTATGAGCCTGCTTTCCGGAGATACCCATTGCAGGTTTGTCGAATTCTACTACATAACATATTTTCATTACATGCGCGTGGTTGCATTGTTTTGGGCGACTGGTCCTTCAAATTTAATGCATCTTTTCCTGTTATTGTACTAGTTTTTTCGTCTCTCTAGATAATAGATATCATTGGCCAGGACTGTTTCTGGTTTCGAGAGTTCTTGTTGCAAGACTTCTGGCTTTAGGTGCTCAAATTTAGCAATTCCTCAGGGGTTTCTGTTTTTGATTTCTTTTTCGACGTAATCCTTGGAAAGGTGACTGCTGTTTAATTCAACTTTTTCCCCCAGAGACAAAAGCAACAAAAATAGGAGGTCATGTATATATCATTTTTCACCAACATTCTCTTTCACTTCCCAAGCACTCGGGACCAGCATATTTCCTAGCACCTGTCTTTTTCTCTCGCGTGAGCTTGTGCGTACAACATGACGTAGATATAACCTGCTTTCATATTCACATTCTCAATTCTTATTATGGGGTTTCAGGAAGCTATGATGAAAGATACATTGGAGAAGGTGAGGGAGCCGAACTTGAACTTGAAGGGTTTCCTACAAACTGCTTATATCCATCCAGTTTTTAAAGAAGGAGATGACAGCGATAGCGACTCGGCGACCGACGAGATTGTGGAGGAACCCGTGCTCGTCCCGACAAAACGATACTCTCGACGGAGCACACCGTTGCCTAGCAAACACAGCGGCTCATTATTGTAAGGGATTTTCCCTTATGCCTCCTGCGAGTTTTTGTTGTACATTGAGGTTGTCATGAAGGCTTCAGAGCAAACGGACGGATATATGTGAATAATAGAACAGCTGCAGAGTAGGTACATGAGATAAGGTAGATATACAAAATGAGGAGATCTGGCGGGCGAGGAAAGAACTTTAAATCGTGCGTTCTTGTACTTCCCCGGTCGTTTTGGTCCTGTCGGAAAAGCCAAACGTGTGGCCAGAAGTGATCCATTTGTTATTAGATCAGAACTCCATACACAGATTCAAATATTCTTCCGTGACCGTCATGGTTGCTTCATTTCGACTTGTGCTCGACTCTACCAATTGATTGATGATGTCGAATTTGAAATCCAAGCACTACACATTTCAGCTCGGCATAGTGTAAAGTTTGGACTGATTCCGTCGCTCTCGTGTCGGCTCGAGGCATGGAGACCGATGACGGGCCTATCGGGTTACTGGCTGCGAACCGGCCATCCAAATCATAAACTCACCAACAATCCAGAGTCTCCCCCAGTCAACTTGTTTCGTGTTTGGGTCGGGTCGGGTTTTTTTGACACCCCCTATCCCCCACAGACCCTTTGATAAAATGTTCCTTGGCAGTCATTTTCCCCTTTTTGCTTTTCCACCGTGAAACTCACGACTTACAAGCGACTTTTGCCCAGATGTTTGAACGGGATTAAATCATTGTCAACATTCCTTTTTTTCGATAGAAGAAAGAGACCATCGGTACGTCTGTCACCCAAAGTTCTTTACTTTCCTTCATCGCCCTCCTCCATTATTCTGTCGCGGGAAAAGGTCCGTTCCATACAAAAGTCAACTGTCTCCTTCGTCTACTGTTGTTATTAATTCTCTTTTTAAAGAATTAATACCATAAAAAAACCATAATATGGTACACCCATAAAATATAAATAGTTGGTTTAAACAATCGGGAGTATTTAAATATTATCGTTAAATTACCAAGTTAGGTGATACATGACATTCGACGGATATATTAATTTGAGTTTTTATTCTTTGTTTGTTGCAAGAGTACCGATTTGTAGTTTTTCATTTGATTTAATAAAAACTAATAGAGGGTAAATTTATTATAAACATAATAATATTTTTGTATTTTATTATTAAATTGCCGAGTTGAGTAATATTGACGGTCGACGGATGTATCGATTTGGAATTTTATCCTCCGTTTGTTGCGGGAGTACTAGTTTATAGTTTTTGTAGTATTAATTCAATTTAATAAAAATATATATATATGATAAATTTGTCACAAACTTAATAATTTTAGGTTTTTTATGGTAAATTTATTATAAATATATCGATTTGAGATATTTTGTGATCAAAATGTTAAAATGTTAATTTAGGTTAAATTTATTACAAGTGTATGGGCTTTAGATTTTCCGTGGTATTATTTCTTATTTTAAACAAAACTCGTGTTGAACGTTGATCGATTAAGAAATCGGACAGAGGCCCACTCGCTGACGCAGCACGGTGGGCCCACACGTGCTCCTTCCTGGCGCTGGGGCGCGGGCCCCTTCTGTTTCTGTCTCTCTCTCTCAATTTCTAGGTAAGCAAGTTGCGCCCTCCAGGTCCAGCTGGAATCTAGAGAGAGAGAGAGAGAGAGAGAGAGAGGTCTTCCTCGGGCGATTGACCGGAGCGCGTCTTCTCCGCCCGGAAATCCCCCGCGCCGGCGATCGAATTCGGCGGACGCGCGACTAAGAAGAAGAAGAAGAAGAGAGAAAGCGGGGCGCGGCGACATCGATGGACGAGGTTCTCACGGCGGCGGACGGGACCTCCACCTCCTCGGCCGCCGCGTCGGGCGCGGAGGCGGCGTCGCTCCTCCCCTACAACCTCCCCCTCATCTCCTCCTTCCTCGCCTTCGCCCTCGCCCAGTTCCTCAAGCTCTTCACCACCTGGTCCTCTCTCCCTCTCCCTCTCTCTCTCTCTCGCTCGATCTGTTGTGCTTTGGCGCGATTCGTTGTTCCTGATTTGAAAGTCGTCCTCTTTTTTTTTTTTTTTTTTTTTTTCGAGTTTGCTTATGGACGAGCGAGCAGATGCGTCGAGCGATCGGGATGTGTTTTTTTTCTGCGTGGTTAGAAGATGTGGCGTGTTAGGTTGTGTTCAGTGTGCCGGATTTCGCGATTGACTGCTGCAATTCGACGATTGCTTAGCTTGATTTGCTCTCTGATTTTGTAATCGGATCTTCGGCGGTTCGTTTCCGAAACACGGAAAGATTCGCATCATCGTTCAATCGTTTATGGTAGTGTCGATAGGTACATTTGTTTTCCCTTTCCCAAGTTTCCAGAGGCGAAATCCAGCTTGGTGGAACACCGCCATTTTCAGCTGTTGCTAATAGACAGCATGGTGCCTATGTGGTTTTTGTTGTTCAGGAATTATTTTGACTAGGATCTCAACAATCTGTGATCTTGTAGAACCTGTATTGGAATATCGATTACGAATAATAAGTATCGTCACTTAACCTTTAGGCCATCCATATTCCATTAATATAGAAGTGGCATATGTTAGGATATCTCCCATTTGTCTCTCAGCTTCAATTGCATGTCTCGGCGCATTAGTTTATATGACCCTGTCTTTAGAAGATTAGTTGTATCTTTTGGTTTGTGCCGAATGCCATTTTTCACATGTTTTCCTTTCTTCTGTGTCTGTCCGGAATTGCTGAAAGAGCTTCAGTCCTGCATTATCTGACTAAAAATGAAAAGTTTCGATTTTGACCTCTAGATAACAAAGAAGGATTAGCCCACCTATTAAAATTGAAGACTGCAATGCTGTTTTATTTGTAATCCTTTCTGAATTTGAGATATACATAGTTCTATTTCCTACTATAGTTTGTTGCCTATTGAGGGAATAGTTTTGTTACCTGGAAATTTTCTCATCATATCCTTGATGCATAAATCGTTGGGTAGTATTCTAGATGTTGTAAATGTCTTCAAATATATGAACAGTTCTTCATACATGCAATGATTATCTTAGTGCATTACAGTAGCTCACTCTTTTAATTGCATTTCTCTTAGAAGCTCAGGTACAAGGAAAGGAGATGGGACTCCAAAAGACTGCTAGGCTCCGGTGGAATGCCATCATCACATTCTGCAACTGTCACTGCTCTAGCAGTGGCTATAGGTCTGCAAGAAGGAACTGGAGGATCTGCATTTGCCATTGCAATTGTCTTGGCTTGCGTTGTATGTCCTCTAAAACCTCATGTTTCCTTTTATGGCTTCATACCCATTCTCTTCTGTTAATCATGTGTTTTTTATACTTTTGGAGATTTCATGCGGATTAATACAATTTTAAAATTACTCTACTTGGGAGAAGCTACATTGTCACTGTTGTAATTTATATGTAGGTGATGTATGATGCCTCAGGCGTGAGACTTCATGCTGGTAGACAAGCCGAAGTATGTTCTCCTGCCACAATCATGTATTCTGTTGTTTGTTGCTTTAACATGTGTTGCAGCATATTCAGAGTAATCATTGATTGACGATTTGTTATCTGTAATCATTTTTGACTGCAGTTATTAAATCAAATCGTTTGTGAGTTTCCTCCAGAACACCCGTTATCCAGTGTTAGACCTCTACGCGAGTTACTTGGGCATACACCACTTCAGGTATGTTGCACTTCTACTGCATCTCCCGTGATACATTTTGAACAACAATCTACTGTTTTTCTATTGCTTGAATCCCTCTCCCTCCCTTGTCTTCCCTTTGGCCTTTTTCTAAAGAAAAATGATGAAAGATTGCGTTTCATGTATAAGGAGTGAAAAGTAACTGTATTGTTCTGGTCTGAGAGCTCTTCTCTTCTGAGGTTCCATTTTTCTCAAGGGTCATGGGTTGAAATACTGCTAAATTGACCTTATCTTCATTTCAGTGCTCCATTCCAGCAGAGATTAAAGACCTCTTCAATGTTTTGAAATTAATTCTTGCAGTGATATCTACTGTTCATGTCCAAAACATGAAGCCCTACTATTTTAATTTTCCTCTTAAGTTCATCTGTGCTGGATCTGGGGCAAGCGATTATTCAGCATCTGATCTTCATTGCATTTGGCTCGGTGCAGGTTGTTGCTGGTGCTATTTTGGGATGCGTTGTCGCATACCTGATGAGAAATACTAACTAGGAAAGGGTTGACAGTATAGATTCTTTGTACCGCCATTCATAGGATGATCCCAGAGGGAGGCTAATGAAGATGTGTTTGAAGCTTATTTGAAGTGTATTATTAAGTCGGTGGCGGAATAGTGGTTGCATATGCATGTCTGCTTGTAAGATACGTTACTTCTTCATATCAATGAACCGTTTCTCCAACCTCCTGTTGATGGTGATGATACTGATATCAGGAAAGATATTTCTGTCTCTTTAGGAAATGAATTCAAGAAAAGGCTTGAATTTGGAAGGCAAGTAGAACAAATGAAAGTTAAGTAATCGTGATAGGTTGATTCAGGTTGTCAAAAGGATTCATATTGTACGTCAGTGTGGTTTGAGAATTACAAAGCTGGCATTTTGTCACTGAAGTTATTCTCTCACCGAAATGTTTGAAGAAAATCGGCGGATACTAAGGTCACGAATTTGAGTCCGAATGTCTGCGTTCTTATATCTGATGGTCAATTCCGGGTAGGAGTAAGCGATTGGCAGGCCTTTGTTTTGTGAGTCACATACGGGCACAGGCACTCGCAAAACTTGAAGAGACTCCAAACGATTATTTGCTCTTTTCTCCTACACTTTCTTTGTTGCTTATATATTGATCAAACAAGAAAAAAGGGGGCCGAAATTATTCTCTGCTGTGGTTTCTGAGACAGAAATGCGGGTCGATGTCGTAAGCTGTTACTTTCTACTGCTTAAAAAGCTCTTTTACCCCTCAATGAAGATGAAAATCGGCACTATTGGCGTAGGACGGTGAAAATCGCCACGTGAGACGAGAGCTCACTTATTAACTCATGACAGCACATGTTCCTAATCATTACATTCATTTCCTCATCAATGTCGTGATTTCATAGCGCAATTTAAAACGTAAGCGCATTCTTAACATCCCTCTCTCTCCCTCTCCCTCTCTCATTCAGTTTCGTCTCTCCCTTTAAATTCTTCCCTCTCTCCATCTCGGATACTTTCAGTTCCTGCAAATTCTTCTCCCAGCATTACATGAGAACCGGAACGGGAAGCCATGGGCAAGAAGAGAGCTTCTCTGCCCATACGCCAGTTACTAGTGCTCCGCTCGAAGCTGGTTTTCTCTATGTTTCTCATGTTCTGCGTCTTCGCCTTTGCAAGCCTCAACTGGCCCAAATCAGGATCAAGCACCAACGAATCAAGCAATGAGGAAAAATCAAAGACTAACCCAAAAATTGCTTTCCTGTTTCTTGCCCGTAAAAATATTCCTTTGGACTTCATGTGGGGTGCTTTCTTCCAGGTTTGCATTTGGTCATATAATTCGATAGCTAGCCTGAAGTTCTTACTTCTATATGTGCCTTTTTGATGTTGGTATGTTGGAATTTTTTTGCAGGAGGCTAATGTGAAGAATTTCTCGATTTATATTCATTCAGAACCTGGGTTTGTGTTTAATGAGTCCACTTCTATGTCCCCTTTCTTTTACGGATGCCAGTTAAACGACAGTGTTAAGGTATTCTTTCATTGTAATTATGTTGGACATGAAATATTGGTCTGTTGCTAGCTTTTGTGTAACTGTCTTTGATTAATTAAAATTAAGGAAGCAGCTGAAACTAAGAACGCAGTGATGTTTTTAAAAAAAACGTATGATTCTCTCTTTTCAATACGTGGTCGCTTTAATGGAAAGATAATTTTGATCCATGTCTTCTCGCCGACGGTATGTCTGATGTATGAGATACTTTGTAGACACGTTAGGGCTTGAGATAAGCTTTTTTCCTTTTGTGGCCAAAACCAGATGAATTATCTGCTCCCATGGGGTTTATATGGATTTTATTTATGAGTCCTTTGTTTACTACGAGGCAAAAAAATTGCTAATAATGCGCAAACTTTGTTCATTGTAAAAAAACCGCTGCTGCAGGTAGCCTGGGGAGGATCAAGCATGATAGAAGCAGAGAGGTTATTGCTTAAAGTAGCCCTTCGCGATCCTGCTAATCAGAGATTTGTTCTCCTTTCTGATAGGTTTGCCCCCTCAAAGCAAAGTCTGAATAAGTTCTTAAGCCCATGTTACATTACCCCTTTTCTTGGTATGGAATGACAAACTCAAATAAGCACTTGAAAACTTGTTTGCTTTTACTTGGTTGGAAAGTTCATAGTTAAATACGCATTCTTACTCGTAACAGTTTTTGATGTTTGATTTGACAGCTGCTTGCCGCTGTACGAATTCCACGACATTTATAAGCATCTGATTTCTTCTCCAGAAAGTTACGTGGAAAGGTAGAGTCCGTCCAGTAAATTTCTTCTTTTCAGTAAGAAATGTCCTTTCTGGTATTACATGATGACATTTTATAGGCAATATGAGCTAAGTCCTCTATTTTCCATGTTATAGCTATTTTGATTTTGAGGATTATCGCTATGATCCAATAATGTTTTTTGCCATACCAAAGGACAAATGGCGGAAAGGATCTCAGGTCTTCCCATCTTCCAATTATCTTTCCTCAATTTTGCCTTCATTAATGAGTGCAGTAACCCTAAAGGATTGTGGTTGGCATAACGACAATTAGCAGAAGAACTAAAACCAGCAGACTTTATTGTATCTCCTGAACTGGGTCATTGTATGATATAGTTATGCCGTTGATCTCAGTGGTTCACTTTAATCAGAAGACATGCCCAAATTGTTGCAGATGACGATGTTGTTTTTCCCATCATCAAGAAATCTTGCAAGGTATGCAGGAGAATTTGCTACATTATGTCTGTCTTTCTCCTCCTATTCGTTTGGTTTAGGTTCTGTCTCAAATGTGATAGTAGCACTCTCCATGATCATTGTTTTGCACTTTATCTTGTTTGTCTGCAATGAGAACATTGAGTGACATGGGAAAACCAAGAAATTCCTTATTGTCCTCTATTCCTTCATTGCAATGCAATAAAAGGCATCGGTAAGTTAATTATGCAGAAAAAGCTAGCAACTACTAAGTCATAATCTCTCTTATCTTACAGAGACAGTCAAATGCAAGTGTGAGTGCAAGAAGACAGATGCTTGTAAGTCGATGCTTTCTCTTAATTGTTAAATGGCTAGAATAGCTTCCCATCCCAAAACTTTACTATGGAGGTTCCATCTTATGCGATAAGGAATACTTTGTGTACTGAACATATGTTGCAGGATCTTCATAAGATGCAGGACTGTATCCCGGACGAACATTATCTGCAGACATTGCTGGCAGTGAGTGACTTAATTCTTTATGTTTCTGTTCTGGATACAATTGACATGTCGCTAATGTGCAAAACAACTGAACAGTCCTGCTTCCTGCTCTATTATATAGTATTAGACAAAAACAACCTTTTCAGCACTGGCGACGGTGATGGCAGCCTAATGATAAGGATCAGCATTTCCAGAAACGCCAGGTCATGAGGTTGAAAACACTCACGGAGTAGTGCATGTATCAAGCTTTGTGCGGATGGGTTTTGGACCTCTAGCACCCTGGTGGAGCTGCAAGAAAGGCTCACCAGTCACAAATCTTTAGATCATGGAGGGTACTGATTAGATGCAACTAAAATTGAACATTCCATAGTGGGCGCTAAACTCTTTCGATAATGTCCATAGGAGATATCCCAGTTGCTCACCCCTCCTTATCCTTTCACTTTGCATGATTTGCCCGCTCCCTAGAAATGGTTCATTAGGGAATTGCCCTGCCGATACATTTGCATTCAAATTTCTACTGCTCTCAGTTTTTTTTATCTGTCGCGGTAAAGCTTTACTTTTTGTTCACTTGCTTGTGTTTCTTTTGAAGATGAGTGGGCTCGAAAATGACTTCTCCCGAAGATCATTGACCTTCACTCTGTATGATCAATCAGCTACACAAAACGATAAACAGTGGCACCCTGTCACTTTCGATTATGCAGATGCAAGCCCTCAAAATATCAAAGAAATAAAGGTGAGTGATGTTGCTTACTTTGGAGATCTGAACTTTTAAGATATCAAGTCTGTGGATGTGTCAAATATTTGATGAACGTCAGTTTCGCGAGCATACATCAGAATTCTGCAGCATTCGATACCCGTAGACTGCACACATTGGATGGATGACGATCACATGCTCTATAGTTTACAATGAGCCGTACTTTTACAACCATATTCTAAAGTTCAGCATGGACACGGCTTGAAACTTTTGCTCTTCTTTTTTGGTTTGCATACTTTCATAAGTAACACTTTCTCAAGTTTGCTTCTCCCCGTTCAATCACGCAGGAGATCGAGGCAATCTACTATGAATCCGAGAACCGGACTGAGTGGTGTCAGATCAACAGCGCACCCGCTCCATGTTATCTATTCGCCAGGAAGTTCACGCGCGGAGCAGCTGTCCGCCTGCTGTCCCAGGGACTGCTGGGCCCGTTCGATCCCGTTCCGTTTCTAAATGCTACCGGGCGATTCTTTCCGGTCAAACATAGAGATACAGGCGCAACATAGAGAGCCTTGCGAATTGGAGGACATGTTCATGGATAACCTTTGAAAAGTTGCATTCTACTTGGTATGAAAATTGCCCGTCTGCACGGTTCGGATACTCCGACCGCCTGTGCCGTCATCATTCCATGCTCAATGTGCTCTTCCTAGCTTCTTGAATCTCAGTAGGTCCATGCCCCCCCCCCCGCAAAGCAGTTCGTTTCTGAATTCTGAATACTACACTTCCGCTCCGTCTCTCAAACGCACAACCAAGACATTCGTTCTCACGGCGCCGCCCTCGTGTAGAAAAGATTGGTAGAACGAATACCTCGATGCAGGATCTTGTCTTGTGAACTGTGCGCATGTTTTCGACATTATCAACGACTTCAAAAGAACAAGCTTTATTTCTCCTTTATAATTTTATTTCCAATGAGAATTTGTACTCTGTCGACGTGCACCGATAGTTACTCTCGAATCTTTGTACAAGTTCGAATTTTTTTTCGAATGATTAGTGTCATTTCGTCATACCTTCCTCATCACTTCGTTCATCCGATCATCCAAAGTAAAATCGCCTACTTTTTTTCACCTTGATAGTGACGAAGTACTCATCCGGGGTTGGATTCCCCAATGGCGTGTAACACGCATCGGTGGACAGGAAGTACCGATGGACCCGACGATATCATCACCCCGTCACGTCCCTCTCCGTGTCGATTGGTCCAATGATGGGCCCCCCCCAACTGTATCGCCCTATCAATGCATAATGCAATCTGAATCCATTATCACCGTCCATGCGTTTGGCATTGTCACGGGGCCCATAGAAAATGATTAAAATGGAATCCTAGATTAACTGTATAGAATGCCAATTCAGTCTTAAATTTTTCAATTTTATTAATTTATTCATAAATTTTTTGACGATTTGTTAATTTAGCCATATCGACTACTTATTATCGTAAATCACTGTTATGAATACTGATATGAATACTGGTTGTTTTATATGACACGTGTTAGAATTTGGCCCTCAATTACAACGAAATAAAGAGTAAAAGTTCAGCACCAAAAAAAAAAAGAAAACTAAAGAGTAAAAGTAAGAAAAAAAGATCGAAACACGAGATTTATCTTGGTTCACCCTTGAATTAGAGCAATATCTAGAAGATGATTCCACTAAAATTAGCATATCCCACATCTTTTTTACAATTCTCAATTACAAGAGAAAGAAATTATACATATCTAATAGCTATTCATGGACTAAAATCTAAACCACCTATGAGCTCAAAATATAAAAATCCCCTCGCAGCTTAAGGGTAATGCCCCCTATGACCCTTGCCTACTCACTTGGTGGGGAGGGAACATCAATGCTTTTCTATTGATGGGGAGTATATACCATGTCCTAACAGTTTATTTGGTCGATTATCGGGCCTCAGCAATGGCCGGTGACTTTTTGGTTTTTTGGACAATCATCCAATCATCTTTAGGTCTACCAATTCTTACCGTCCATGCATGCAAATGAAGCATACATGAATCACCGTTCGAGATGCGTCGGGAGGCACCCATTTGGACACCACCCCACATGGTTTTTTTTTTAACTTCACATGCAAGGCCTCCCCCGGCAAGTCACGTCCTTCCCCTTCAAGTCAAGACGGTACAAAACATCACCTCCCACCGTAAATAATTCAGTCGAGGACCGCTACGAGAGGAGGAGAAAAAGTCGTAACCTGGCGATGACGTGTGCATCTCGTTGAAAAAGGGTTTTCTCCTAGTTCCTACCCGGTCCTGTGTCCGAGGTGGAAACGAGAAACATGCCAATCTCGAAAGGAAAAGCTCCAGCGATTGTGGGGGCGGCTCGTTACGATGAGGCGTCTTCTCGCTCGGGGATCTTTCGTGCCATCCTGACGGCACGGCAGCGGAAGCTCCAGCGGAAGAGAAAGTCAAGACGGCAACGCTCTACCACACGTCGTGGGAGGAGAGGAGACGGGCGACGCGTGCGTTTTTACTGTTGCCCTCCTCCGACTCGTTTTCAACGTGTTCCTCGACCGCGCAGTCGATGACGTTGTCGGTTCGAATTCTAATCGATGGTGTTCTCGGTTGTTAAAAAAAAACACTTGGTAATCGTGCGCGATGGCACGCCTTTCACGATTTCCAGGAGGCCAAACCCCCTGTCGTCTAGGCATCCTATGTTCGGAGAAACCGATTAGGCATCATCCCATTATTAGCGACTTCGCACCATATCTGGTCGATTATTTTCTCACTCATGTCTGTCTACCAGGTTTTGCACCGAAAACGTTGTCGTTTGCCATCCGAGGGGACCGCGACTTGCTTAGACACAGCAGATTTCCGTAACCCTGCTTAATTATCTTTACCGCTTACGAAGCTACCACTTTGCGCATAAGATCTACTCGGTTTGGATCGACCGGATCGTAAAGGATTGACAGCCCCATCGGCTTAAGGCGCATGCTCGAAAGGGCAATGTCCGTCTTTCTTCTTTGGACTTAGTGAATCGTGCTCCTGTCTCTTGTCACGGACGACATGGGCCAGAGCTTGAATTTGCAATGTACTTCCTTTCGATAAAGATAAAGTTTTCTCTAACCTCTATCTCGGCGTTTTTGTTGGTCCCATGAAACCCTACTTATTTGTGATTTTCCATCCATCGCAGATCGTCCTCCGATCCTCTTGAGACCCTACTTATGCAACTCTAACATTGTGGATAAGATTCACGATTTTTCCATCCATCACAAATCATCCTATGCATATCCAAAGCATCATCCATGTTGGTTTGATCCCCTGTTCTATTGAAACTCTAGTTATGCAACTCAAAAAGTTACAGATAAAATTTACGATTTGCTGTCAATTGCAAACCATTCTTTGATCCTCAATTCCATTTAAACTCTAGTTATACAACTCAAATGCCACGGATTAAATATGCAACTTTCCATCCCTTACGAAATCAACCTTTAATTCTATTGAAATCCTAGTTATGCAACTCAAATGTTGCCAATAAAATTCGTGAGTTCCATCTGGTTCAGTCCTCAGTTCCATTGAAACTCTAGTTATGCAACTCAAAACGATGTAGATAAAATTTGCGATTTTCCATCCATTGCAAACAATTATTTGATCTTTAATTCCCTTGAAATTCTAGTTACACAACTTAAATACTGCAAGTAAAATTTACGATTTTCCTATCATTGCTAGCCATCCTTCGATACCATTGAAATCCTAGTTATGGAACTTAAACATTGTAGATAAGATTCGTGATTTTTTATCCATGTTAAATCATCCAATGCATATCAAAAGCGTTATCCTATTTCATTTCCCATTATCCTTGAGATCTATGGGGTTGAGTTGCCCAATCAATTGGACCAACTACCGAGCCCCACACGGCCTCTCTTCCGCCATACCCACGAGGTCCCTGCCATCCATTGTCGTTTCCAGGTTCAATGACCCTAAAAATCTCATCGGCACGTGGTAAGATTTCCAACGTATTTAAATGGAAAGGCGATGGGCCAAAAAGAAATCCCAACGTTTCAATCAACGTTTCAATCGTTTGCAAAATACAGGAACCTCATCCAATTTATATAGATAGTGGACTCGACGATCTTTGCTCACCACACCTCTCTGTCCCTTAGATGCACAGCACAGGATCCTTCAACACCCCTCAATAGATCTCCCAACACACACACAAACAATCGCCGCCGGTGACGATGGCAAGAGTCGTGATGACCAACATGTCGCCGGCCATGTCGTCCTCTCCGCCATCGTCGCCAACCTCATCATCTCTCTCCCCCCAGCCGTCGGCGGTGCCACTGTCGACCGCCATCCCGGTGCGCACGATCCCGGGCAGCTACGGGTGGCCGCTCCTCGGCCCGATGTCAGACCGCCTGGACTACTTCTGGTTCCAAGGCCCGGAGAAATTCTTCAAGAAGAGGATTGAGAAGTACAAGAGCACCGTGTTCCGGGCGAATGTGCCCCCGTCGTTCCCCTTATTCCGGAACGTGAACCCCAACGTGGTGGTCGTCCTCGATTGCGAGTCCTTCTCTCACTTGTTCGACATGGAGATCGTGGAGAAGAGGAATGTTCTCGTCGGCGACTTCATGCCGAGCGTGAAGTACACCGGCAACCTCCGGGTCTGCGCCTACCTCGACACTTCCGAGCCTCAACACGCTCAGGTACGGTCGTGCAATATGAAATTACATTCACAGGAGAAGCTCTTACATCCGCTTGCCAAAACTGATGAAGTTTATATGCTTGAATTTATGCCTTTTGCTTACCAACATCTTTCTCACATGAACAGATCTACCTTCTTTCACCTAGAGTACTACCAATGTTGAAAATAGATGACATGTACGGCTGCGTTTGGGAATAGCTTTGGGATTGGACACCTAAAGCCTTTTTAGGCCAAATATTGGGTGTTGGGGAAAATTTTTACAAATTCCTTTGGGGGGAAGTTAGCCTTTTAAAAGTCGGAAGACCTTTGGGGTGCGTTAGGCATTAACCTTCGGGGCATGTAAAATATTGACTGGTTCATCTTCTCCTGTTAATCTTCTTTGTTGAGGGCGGCCGACGAGGTTGTGCAGAGCTATGAGGGGCTGGCGACAAGCTAGAGGGAGGTCGGCGACTTAGGCGACCGTCGTTGAGGAGTCGCGACGACCTCCGCACCATCTGGGTTGTAGCGACCTTCTAGAGGGGCTGTGCGATTTGGGTCACCACGACCTCGCCGAGGATCGCTCGACCCTAGGCGGCCCTCGCCGAGGCCGCATGACCTTGCGACAAGGTTGCGCAATTTAAGCGCGGCCCTCGTCGAGGCTACACGACCTCAGCCTGGGTCGCACGACCCTTTGTGGGCTTGAGGTCACACGGCCTTTGGTGAGGGCTGCATGGGTTCGCACGACCGTCACGTGACCCTTGGCACGCTTGAGGTTGTGCAGCCTTTAGTGAGGGTCACCTGGTGTTGCACGACCCTAGGCGAGGTCGCACGACCCCTGCCGACGATCGCTTGACCCCAGGCGACCCTCATCGGTGGTCTCTAGGGGCAGCTGCCGATGATTTAGATCGCCAGTGAGCCAACTATTTTTTTTTTTTTTAATAATAAAAGTCATTTGTAAATATAAGCCCTCAAAATACGATTTTACTTAAAATGTACTTCATAATGGATTTTTAGATTATAATTTATCAAACGTAATTTATATTTTGAAAATTTTCTTTTAAGTTAAAGCCCTTTGCATTTTCTTAAAGACTTTTTATAAAAGTTCAACCAAATACATCCATAATTTTCTTTGGATAGGCTAAGTTCACGAGATTTACTAGCACCATACGAATGTGGTCGATCGAAGTCAAAATCAAATATCAGTCATTTGAGGGAGCTGCACGATCACATAAAACTTTTGTCGGTTATGGGAGAAAAGTTCAGCAATTTTTGTCCTTATTAGTAAATATCTGGAGTTAATCAAGACAATTCCTTAAAAAGATTGGAGTTTATAGGGGAAAATAAAATTGTACGAGGTGGGGGTGTGCCGAATCCCGGTTTCGGGGAGGTAAAAGCGTAATTAAACCTAAGAATTGAAAATAAGCTCTTTATTTTTCCTAAATGGCTCTACTCCTTTTGGGTTATGATTTTAGCTAAATTAGCAAAGTTGCCATGCTCCTTGCAAATTTTTTTATTTTATTTTCTCAAACGTTAGGAAAAGATTTTCATTTGCCTTGATCCCAAAAATGAAAGTTGCGAAATTGTAATTTTACAGGGTATTTCAGGTTTTTATTTTTTCTACATGCCACACCACACACCCTAGACAACCTTAAAAAAATTTACCGTTTTAGTGGGCCCGAGAAAAGCGATGGGGATTGCCTACTTTTCCTCCAATAGAAATAAGACATGCATTATTGTCTTTGACAGAACCTCGTTCGTACGAGTTCAGCCAAGAGCTGATCTTGAACCGTCGGTTTCTGTGTGGTCGCCGTTGGGACCATCGTATTCACCGTTGATGGTCCCCACTCCATTCCCGGAGATTTCATGGAAAAAGGATCCGTAACAGTCTCCCTCTCGCCCGGGAATCTGGTCCCTGTCCTTCCATATATGGATCTTTCTCCTTCCATAAATAGATCTACAAGATATTTTTAGGGCTATCAATGTGATTTCGATCTTATATTTGCATAAAACATAAATTTTCTTTTGAACAAAATACCTATTCTTAAAATTATGATGTGCATAATCATTAAGCATGGTCTCTTAGAGCGATGCATGGGAATTTTAGTCCCAGCAGATTTGATAATTTGGAAATAATTATTCTTAAATCTATTATATAAATATTAATTCAATTTTAAACTTTTCATTTTAATTAATTTTATCTTAATTTTTTTAATGATTTATCAATATAGTCTAATTTGATCGATGATTATTGACGTCGATGTCAGTTGTCCTATATGATATGGAAATTTTTTTTTTTGCATTATCTTTAAAATTTTAAAATTTTGATTTTTTTTTTTTTTCCTTTCCCAACAATTAGGCTTATTTTTTTTTTTTTCTTTTCTAGGCACTGGGTGAGAGCCCCATCAAGAGGTTGATAGAAAAAAATAAAAGAAAAATAAAAGTTTAGAAATTTTTTTGAAAAATTGCAAAATGTCTACTTGTCAATCAATATAGTAATATTGGTTGGAAGGACTATATCAAAAAATTGTCAAAAGAGTTAAAATTAAATTTACCGAATTAAAAGTTTATAATTAAATTGATAATTTTTATAATAGATTTAAGAATTTTTTTGATAATCCTCTGATTTACTGTTTCCTTGTCAAGAGTTTGAGCACTCTCAACTCATCTGTACTTCCAAGTAAGATTTGTACTCCTCCTCATTAAGTAACATGTTTTATGATCAAGAAGAAAATACATTAACTTAAGTTTTCATGTTGCAAATTAGCAATCATCGAAAAATTTCTAACATTTTTTTGTTGCTCATTTTATTGAGTAATTCCTTTAAATTTTATTGAGTATTTCCTTTAAATTTTATTGTTATTTTCTCTCAATAATTACAATAGTACCATTTATTAAAGATAAGATATCTCAACATCACATGAGAAAATTTTCTTAACTTTCATCCCATTTCTGAAAAAAATTCATGCCCACGCGATGCACGAGTATGCTACTAGAACGCGGGAAACTAGAAATACCGTTTCTACATATTGCTAGGTTGAAATTGGGGGATAAAAAAGACATGAGAAGAAGAGAGAATATGCATAAGGAAAAATCAGAATGCCATGAAAAAAAAAGTTCTTAAAAATAGTAAAAAAGGAAAATCAAAATAATATTTTCACGAAGCACGGAAATTCTAAAATATCCATAGATTTCAATCGAAGATGGCATCTATTATTTCCTATTGATATATGATTCTTTTTTTTTTTTTTCTAATTTTGATTTTAATAATGTGATCATTTCTTCAATTATGATTATATTTGCAGGTGAAGAACTTTGCGATGGACATACTCAAGAGGAGCTCCAAAGTATGGGAGAACGAAGTGATCTCGAACCTGGACACCATGTGGGACACCATCGAGTCCAACCTCGCCAAGGACGGCAAGGCCAGCGTCCTCTTCCCTCTCCAGAAGTTCCTCTTCAACTTCCTCTCCAAGTCCCTCGTCGGCGCCGACCCGGCCGCCTCGCCGCAGGTGGCCGAGTCCGGGTACGCCATGCTCGACCGGTGGCTCGCCCTCCAGATCCTCCCCACCTTCAACATCGGTATGGACGGGGCGAAAGAGCGCGCGCCCTTTGTTTGTAAAAAGAAAATCAAAACGATAAACACGTCGACAAAATCGAAGATAGTGTTTAAATTTAATTGTTGAAACTAAAGGCAATGTTCGAATCCTGGTGACTTGCAGGCATCCTGCAGCCTCTAGAGGAGATCTTCCTGCATTCCTGGGCGTACCCTTTTGCGCTCGTGAGCGGGGACTACAACAAGCTCCACCAGTTCGTCGAGAAGGAAGGGCGAGAGGTGGTCGAGAGGGCGAAGGCCGAGTTCGGACTGACCCACGAGGAGGCCATCCACAACTTGCTGTTCATCCTCGGCTTCAACGCCTTCGGCGGCTTCTCGGTCTTCCTCCCCACGCTGCTGAGCAACGTGATGGGCAGCGACGCGGCCGGGCTGCAGGACCGGCTGAGGAAGGAGGTCCGGGAGAAGGGAGGGCCGAGGCTGGGGTTCGAGGCGGTGAAGGAGATGGAGCTGGTGAAGTCGGTGGTGTACGAGACGCTGCGGCTCAGCCCGCCCGTCCCGCTCCAGTACGCCCGGGCCAGGAAGGACTTCCAGCTCAAGTCGCACGACTCGGCCTTTAACGTCAAGAAAGGTGACCATTCTCCCGCATCTGCACGTCCTTTTCTCGAACCTCAAATTCGACACCAGCGTTAAATTTTTTCACGGATTCGCGTCTTCATCATTCTCTTGTTTTTCAGGCGAGCTGCTGTGCGGGTACCAGAAGCTGGTGATGAGAGACCCGAAAGTGTTCGATGAACCGGAGAGTTTCAAGTCGGACCGGTTCGTCCAGAACAGCGAGCTGCTGAATTACTTGTACTGGTCCAACGGGCCGCAGACCGGATCGCCGACCGAGTCGAACAAGCAGTGCGCGGGCAAGGACTACGTCATCCTCACCGCGTGCCTCTTCGTCGCCTACATGTTCCGGCGGTACGATTCCGTCAGCGGAAGCTCGAGCTCGATCACGGCGGTTGAAAAGGCCAAATGAGTTGACGCGCGTTTGTATGCATTTCGGGCTTTGTTGGGCTTGAGGCCCGGCCCATATATTTATACAATACAGAGTGATGGCCTCTTCATAAATTGTCGAGATAAATCAACATTCAAATTATTTAATGTATGAAGTATAGGCGCGTTTGTTTCGCAAAAAACTTCATGATAAAAAAAAAGATGGTTCCATGGATCGGGTTTTCATTTCAGAAGCTGCTAGAGAAAGGGCTTGGCATTTCACTCTTTGTTGTGGGGTTGTCACGGATTGGCCGGCCATACGGATAGGGAAGTCCAAGGAGCTTTTTCTTTGTGGAGGTTTCACATCACATTAGTCATTCCATTCCTTCCGGAAAACCTAAAACGTGCAGGCATATCGATGGGCAAAAAGCCTTTTCCGAGTATAAATTCGACTTGCTAGTATAATATTCATTGTGGTACTGTATAAATGACAGTCTATTATGAGGTACAAATCTTTTAAGAAGTGGGTCCCATCCATAATAATTTATAAATTTTTATTATTGATTTTTTATGATCAATAATAGAATATTATTTTAACAGTAGATTAAACAATGTCATGCAATCTCTTATCTAAAATATTAGTTTTCACTTATTTGTTGATATGTGACTGAAAACGTGTTTAAATTTTTGTTATTTGTTCCATTCTAACTCTCAGCTCACTATAAAATTGCCTATTTACAAAATTTAGAAGTCGCATCCCATATTTGAAATTAAACGTCCCCACTCTCAACTCCTCCTGAGAATATAGGGAGTTGAACCTCTCATCTCCCCACTCTCATTAGGAAATGGTGTTTTTGGGTGTTTGAATTGCATTTAAAAAATGCTTGTAACAGATTGAGTGATTGTGCACTTTGGAAAAGTGGAGAGTATCGATTCCACAATGGATTGATCTTGTAAGACCAAGTTTAGGGACTAAGGAAATGGAGAACCTTAATTTCTTCTCTCTCTCTCCACACACATTTCATAGATCTCATTATTCCCATATCCATGGTGTTCCTGGACGATTCCAGTTCCTAGAGGGTAGTCCTGGTAGAGGTAGCAAGGGATGAGGGAAGAGATGATGAATGGGAAGATGAGTAATTTCAAAAGGTGCTTTCACTTTTTTAGATTTATCAATTTACTTTCCTAATTTTATGCATGAAATTTTCGTTGATTGAAAAGTATTTTTGATTGATTAATTATTTTTGGTAAACCAAATAGGTGATGATATGAAAAACTAATTTCTAGAAAACACTTTCATTGAAATAAACACATTGTGTAATTCAATCTAGCCCAAATGATGTATTAATTATTAACAAGAACAAAGTGATGGTTTATGTTGGACATTACAAGATGATTTAAATTTCCAATCATTGAAATTTGGTGGGTCATATATCAAGCGCATGTGATTTACCAAATTGTGATTGTGGCTAGTTGATCGATCCGGCCCGTGTTAAAACATATTTCCTCGTGAAGGACCACCTAAAGAAGAGCAGGTCTTCAGCAGATTACAACCCATCGATTGCACAAGTTCCTCAAAAATCAGAATTTTCATATGACACCAATTATATAACAAGTGATAAGATTATCATTTAAATAAAAAATGATACAAATGGTCCAATCTTGTTCTATATTAAATTTTTAATTTATTCAATGCGATTCTCAAATTATAATCTCATGTACAATATTGTCCCTATACTTTCATTCTATTTAACGTGGTCTACAAACTTTTGGTATATCTTTAATTTAGTTCTCAGAGTATGAAAATATTTAATATTGTCATTTCATTAATTCAAGTTCAGGGCCAACATCGAACGTTTGTACCAAAAGTTTAGAGGACGACATTGCACATTAAATTATAGTTCGGGAGTTATTTTGAACAAATTGAAAGTTTAATGATAACATTACGTGGTAGTCATTCGTCGTTTAAACATAACCAACAGGCCCAATCTAACGGCCCGAGGCACAGACACATGGGCCGGATCTCTTTGGGCCTGGCCCACATAGATACACGCGGCCATTTCACTGATGGGCCCAACGATCACTTCGTTCGGCGTTTTCTCTCTGTTTCGTTTTTGTTCTTCCGCTGTTTTTTCTGTCCGACAGAGGAGAAAACGAATGGAGGAAACCTGAAACTTCGTCGTCGTACAGTGTCATCATCTTCTTCACTTCACCGCATTTCCCCACGACGTCGCGACCACCTGCGACCGCGCCGCGCTCCGCATTGATCTGAATCCCCCGGATTCGCGCCTCCGCCGGTTTCCCTCCCTTCCCGATCGGCCGCCGGCGACAATGTCGGTCGACGTCCCTCGCGACGCCATCCGGCGGCTCCAGATCGCGCTCCGGGAGGAAGCGAGGATCCCCTCCTACGATCCCGACGACCCTTCGATCCCGCCGCTGCGCCCCTACGAGGAGTCGATCGCCGAGGTCGACCCGTCCCCGCCGTACCTGCGCTGCAAGCATTGCAGGGGGAGGCTCCTCCGGGGCGTCGGCTCCGCGTTCTGCGTCTTCTGCGGTAAGGAGCAGTTCGGCGAGGTGCCCCCCGATCCCATCAATTTCAGGTCCACCCGGGGTTACCGGTGGCTGCTCGATTCGCTGCAGCTGGATGGATCGGTGAGGGTTTCCGCATCTCATTTTCGGTTTCAATGTCGGGTGCTTCAGCTCTGGATTGTGCGTGAATTTGGGGGAGTTTGGCGGGATTAGGGATTTGATTGTCTTGTCTAGATTTTGGTTGTTGTTTCTTGTGCTCATTCTTGGGATGTGTGTTCGAAGGTACATTCGCTGCTCTTTATTTGGCGTACTGATTCCTCTAGCAATCTCCAGCATAAAGTTATTTTTTTTTTCGATAATTAAGTACTATTATTGCTCAAAACATCAAAACTTAGGACTTAATCTCAATTCAAGATGTCAAGCAAAAGCATCAAGCCCGGAATTTCAGTTCCCCTGTTACTAAACTAATACAACCAAAGCATTATAGCACAATGAAACAGACAAAGTAGAGACAAATTATTCTCCTTAGCACTCTCAGGTATCAATATGCCCCAAGAAGCACCCAAATCTTGATCAAAGCAGCTCCTTTTCTCCTTCAGTGAACTGGCAACCTTATGCCTAATCACAAAAGATGGTCTTGAAAACATTTTCAGCTCAAGGAATTCCACCACCATCGTGAACCTTATCATTGAAGTTCCACACAGCTCAGCCTGAATGTCAAACAGATCATTTGATCAAGCAGAGGCCAAAACCACTCACTTCCTTTTATGACAGCCGAGACCTTAGCATTCCTATCCAAAGCAGAGTTATAGGTAACCCTACTAGGATGAATCTCAGCCAAATTCCTTTTGGGATGCCGATTGTCATGCCAAAGAGAGCATGAAGTTCATTATTCCGTATTATGTTTTATTTTGCATGTGGAGTCTTCTGATAAGCATTAAAGGTTTGGGTTTAAGAGTTGGCTCACTAAGCATTTGGACTCTCGGTTATAACTTTGCACGGTTCTTTTTACTTTGGCTTTAATTTTATAGGATTCTGTCATGCATACTTTGTTGTCAGAGAACTATGGCGCAGTTACTCAAGCGTAGTCTTTGCAGGGCTGAACCATGGATGGTTTCTTTTGGTACGAGCTTTGTGGTTTTGGGCATCCACTCTGTCATTATTGATTTTCCTAGTGGTTTATTTGACTGTTTATGATATTGGCTTAATTGGTTGAGAGCTTTTATTTTTAAGCTATAGACAAGAAAATGTCTGTTCCACACTCTGGTTTTATTTCTGATCATTATCGTCAATAAGTATATGCCATGACTATTGTATAAATTGGCTTCCAGGAGACTGTCGAACCATTTTCTGAAGGAAACGAGTCAAATAGAGGGCGGAGTATGCCAAAAGAATCAATTACCCTGTCCGACCTGCTTAATTTAGAGATCAGATGGTCTTCTAAGTCAGAGAAACCTGGAACTATTATTACCGATGAGTCAAGCCTCGCAATAACTTCTCTGAATCTGGCTGGGCTTGACCTTGACAACTTTTTTGGGGAAGTGAAGACAAAAATCATTCCAAATGAATCTGAAGAGCAGCTTGGAGCAAGCAAGCAGAGGGAAAAGGCAGAAAGCATTGCTTTCCATAGTTCTGAGAATCTAAGTTTGTTTGAGAATCTGCAGTCTTCCGCTGAACCTGTCCAGTCTCCTGAACATGGGAACTACAACACAATGTCTTCATGGGAGCCAGAGTTTCAGTCCGCTGATTCTGAGGCCTATGCTAAGGATTCCAGATCGTTGGATCCTTTCACAAGTTCTACAGTTGATCTTTCTACCCATATGGATACTGTCTTTGGATCTGGAATAGAATCGAGAGGCACTGATGCTGAAGATGGTTTACCTTCTTCTTCCAAAACAGATGACTGGTTTGAAGATGATCCGAGGAGTTATTCTGTGTTTGGGTCAACTGGCTCTACTGAGGGTTTTAAAGCAAATGATAATGTGGATATGAGTAAGGTCATCAACACTGCAGAGAGTTCTTCAAAAAGAGTTGATTGGGTTCAGGATAATCAATGGCCAAGTGATGGCAACATTGCACGTCATGTTGCAAGAGTTGATGAGAATGATGATTCTAATGATGCTTGGAATGATTTTACAAGCTCCACTAATCCAGCAGATATTAATACTTGGAAACCAAATGATGACCCTATGATGCATTCTGAGCAATCTTCGGATATTAACATGTTCAAGCTGGGGAACAACTCAGAAGATATGGATTTTGGCAATCTTTTGCAGCCTGACCCCTTCTTTGGATCATCTGGCATCGCAAAGGTTTCAGTCAATGAGAACTTAAAGCCTGAAGCTTCTGGCTTAGACAGGTACCCTTGGCCGCTATTTTCTTTTGCATTCATGAGCACCTCCTTGCATGTGCATGTTGCCTCATTTACACATTCACTGATGATATTGCTATTATAACTTTCTATATTTACCTTGCTTAACTCCTACGCTTCTGTCACCCTTACCATAGTGATTGCTGAAGTCAGTAATATATTTATATATGACGAGTCGCAGGCACAATATTGTTTGGGACAAAGGATGGTACCACTGTGGGTTAGGGATGGACTCATTGTACTCTGTCTTGCCCCGCGAAATAAGATGCTACCATTGATGTATCCCCACATTGTGGGTTCTTTTACAAAATTGCATTCCTGCCTGACCTAGAATAATCCATTTTATCTTATATCTTCAAGCAAAGTTTCTAAGCAAAACGAACTCAATTTATGATTGTAGAACCCAGAGATATATCAAATAGTTGCAAACTGTGAGTTGTAAATAATTAATCATTAAATGGGAAAAAGATATTTCATTTACGTTTGAGCGTTGTCTGCACATTGGGACATAATAACTTTTCCCTCTGTCATTCGGGGACAGTGATAGCATATTTGCGTAGTAAATTCGACATAGACTAGATTATTTTCTTGTTTCTTTTTTGTTACTATTACAATCTTTGCAAGCCAAATGTCTGTCTCAGATGTTTGTTGCTGTTCAGCTTGAATCAAGTTGGTCTCAGTTCTGATATTTACTTTCATTTAAATAATAAAAGATATATATAAAGGGAGTTTATAGGTAAAGAAGTTCAACTATAGGGCACCTGGGGGGGTGCAAAGCCATATACAAAAAGAGCCCAAAAAATTAAAGCCACATACAAAACAGCTCTAGAAATCATAAGGGAGCTCAAATATACGATAAATAATCAGCTATATCAACCAAGGCATTTACGTACACATGCAGGTTTCCACCATACTTAATGGGAAAAGAGCTATGTTTGGCACTAAAAGAAGAAGAAAAAAGAAGCAAGTCAAGGACAATTATCTTAGAAGTGACAATTCATCAGAAGAATGTGGATCGAATTGCTCCATAACAGCTTTTAGTCCTACTATCAATGTACTTTTAATAATATATTCAAGAAGTAGAAGAAGGGGAAGGCAACAGTAAAGTAAGAAACTCTCTCTCAATAATGATAACTTGAAAAGAAGACGAAGAGTTTTGACATTCCTAGAATTGAGCCTCCAGTTTACCTTCTTTTTTTATAATTTAGATTTTAAAAATATTGACTTTTGAGAACTTCTTTAGTGAAGCAAAGAGAGAAATCACTCCAGCTGAATCTGAAGGGCAGTCGGGAGTGAACAAGCAGAGTCAAAGTGCAGATGGCAATGCCTTTCAAGGTCTGGATGATATGAGTTTCCTTGAGAATGTGCAGCCTTCTGCTAGAACTGTCCAGTCCTCTGAATGTGAGAATGACAACTCAATGGCTGCCTGGGATGCAGAGTTTCAATCTGCAGATTCCAGTGGTCACGCCAAGAAATTTGGATTATCAGATCCTTTTGCAGGTTCTGTAGTTGATTTTTCTGGCCATATGGATGCTGTGTTTGGACTGGGAAAGCAATATGCAGGTGCAGATGCTAAGGATGGTCCAACTTCTTCCTCCAAAATAGGCGATCTGTTTCAGGATAATACGAGCAATTCTGGTTTTGGGTCAGATAGCTGCTATCAGGGTTCTAAAACGAGTGATAAAATTGATGACGCTTTCATGGGTGCCCCAAACATTTCTTCAAAGAATATTGATTGGGTTCAGGATAATCAGTGGCTCACGGGTGGCAGCATTTCACGTCACAGTGAATCTGCTGAGGAGAATGATCGTTCTCTCGATGTTTGGGATGAATTTGCAAAATCAACTAGTCCGGCTTATAACAATTTGTGGAAATCAAATGATGACCTTGGAGTGCCTCCTCAGCAATCTTCTGAAATAAAGTTGTTCAGCTCAGAGAGTGGTTCACAGCAGATGGATTCTCGCAATGCATCGAAACCTGATGTCTTGTCGGGATTGTTTAGCAGTTCTAATGATTCTATTGATGAGAAAGCACATTCAAATTTTTCTGCTTTGGAGAGGAATCGGTAATGGCCTTTTTGTTGAAAGTGTGAGCTTAATTATGCATATGCATGTGATGTGCATGTGGGGGCATGAGTGTCACCTGTGTATGCGCACGCATTTCTTGTGTTTTACTCATTTTGCTTCTGCAAAGAATTTGCTTCACTTTAGTCAAGCCAGTATATTACTCTCACAGCGATTCTTTAATAAAGAATTTATGTTCACATATCATCTATCACCTGTCTTTTGCAGGGAATCATCTGTTTTATATAGCCACTTTGTTGTGATAGTGATTCCGGTCGAAGTTAGTGCTCTTTCGCTTTTAAGTAGTGGGTAAATAGCGTTGCTTTTTGCTGAAGGGAGAAGTTATTGTGGGATCCCTTATGTGAAGATTTTGCTGTGAATTTTTAAGTGCGGTATGGAGTAGGATAAGTACCCATGGCCCTTCGATGAGGATGCATGTTTCCAATTCTTGAAGTGTCTTTCCAATGTTCTTTTTAAGTTCAATCTTTTTCCATGTGATACTTGCCCTGGCAAAATTTGCAGAGTATCTTTATGTATTATCAGGCTCAAAATTTTCTTGGTTATTGCTGTTCGAAGTTGGAATTTTGGCTTTCTCCAAGCTCAAATATTGTAGTACATGCTAGCTGTAGATGTTCTCATTTGTCTCTTTGCCTTTTGCATATTTAGGATGGACGATCTGGATTCTAAATGTAGAAGCGCAGAAGGTGGTGCCGAGGGTGAAGATATAAATAGAAACGTGAGAAAGAGTGATGATGCCAACATGCTAATGTCTCAGATGCATGATCTCTCGTTTATGCTTGATAGCAAACTATCAATTCCCCCAAGGTTAGAAAGGTCCCGTTCTTCTCAAGATCGAGATTAGTCTCTGAAATCTTTTTCATTTGTTTTTGTATTGTTGTTCATATCTTTTAGGCACGTCCATCTCTTCTCCCCTCCCATTTTTGGTAGACCTTAGGGCTGTGAAAATCAGTTTTCCTTTGAGTCAATTGTGATTGTGAAGTCCACGAGATTGCTTAAGATTAAATGATAAGTTCTATTACAATTTTTTTATCTCTGGTTAGCTGAATCATGTATGAACTTTGTGAGAAATAAGTATTTATCATTTCTCTGCCCTACTGGATGAATCAATGAGCTCTTTTCTACTTGCCATTCAATATGACACATTGCTATCTTTGTGATTTGAACTGTGATAAGCAGAACGCTTTTTCTGTGGTTGTAATGTATGCTTGTAGTTCTTCACCATGCTTCATTATCTAGTTGGCAAGAGGGGAATTTGTGCCATTTTTACCCTCTGGACCTGAGATATAGCATTCACTATCACGGAATTCACTATGTAGCTATTCTGGGATCTTTAAGTTAGAACGAGAGAGATGAGGCTCAAAGGCTACATGTTTACTTAAATCTTAGTGAAAGGGTACAAAGATGGCACTATATATATAAAGCATAAGATACCCTAACAAAACCCTAATTTCCTTATTTTTGATTATCTACGAACTACTGACTAATATTCATAGATATATTTCAATACTTGGAATGTGAAAATTTGCTGTTCCGTAAGAGTTTCCATAAAAACAATGAGAATATCTCTTCTTCAATCGGAAGCAAAGGGCATGATTAATTTTACAATCATGCTTTTAATTTTGCAAATACAAAATTCAACAATTGCAGCCCTTATCAACTTGTGGATGTAATTCTACATTAAGTAAACTACAACACTTGCTAGGATGGCTCCCTTCATTATAGTAGTGGAAGGAATCCCATATTTTCCTTTCCCAAATAGCCCCTTAAAAAATGGCCAGAAACACAACACCAGCCATACAGTACAGACCACCTCTCCTAAGCCAGAGCCATTGTCATTGGATGCTTGTGGGCGCAACCCTAGCAACATTGTAAGTACTGCGGTCAAGTGCACCAACAGGAGAGTAGTGCCCGGTACAAAAATTGGGGACTCATCAAAGGTGAACCTCCCAAGTTCAGCACTACTACTATCACTAGGTGCAGATTGTTCCTTCTTGGTTACTTCAAATACTGTCTCTGATAGCCCCAAGAGCTTGAGTACAACACTTAAGAGTCCAAATGACCAGGCACATGCAGATGTTATCTTTTGCATTCTGTGGTTATTCCACCATTCAAGTATTGACAAGTTAGTCATGAAGTACTCATGCAAACAGTATAAGTTGTAGATGACGAAAATGGCAGCTGGAATTACGGAAGCTGGTTCTTGTCCCTGCGATTACACAAGATAGAAAGATAATGAAGTGAATTCTTGATAACAAAGAAGTGATATTTGTTTTAGTTTCGTCTTACCTTAGGCAAGAAGTGGGAGTTGGTCATAATAGAGTAAGCTGGTATGAGAGCATATAAGAACTCAGGTATGGATCTAAGTGCTCGAATTAGGACCCAAAGGTACGCCAAACATTGCCTGAAATGGAGCTGCACGAATAGGGTGCCATATATTGGATTCTTTTTGCTTACTAGAACTTCGAGTAGGCCCGTGCTCCATCTCTTTTGCTGGGTCATTGAGGCAGGCCCACCGGATGGTGCGCAACCTAGAAAAGCAGGTGGATTTGGTGAACAATAGACCGATTTCCAACCCTTGGTTTGGATTGCCAATCCCGTAAGGATATCTTCTGTTGTCGATCCGTACATCCAGCCGATCTGCAAGAAGACACGTTCGAAACATATTATAACTCTAGCAAACTAAATTTTGCCGTCTTTCTTATTGTCACAAAACTGCTTCAACACAGCACAGTGCCGTGAATCGTGTGGCTAGCAATTCGTGTTCGTGGAAAAATCATAGATGTTCAGGTTAATGGTAGTGAGCTTATGGTGTTTGTAGTAGTGAAACTTTAGAGTTGAGAACGATTAGTTGATCAATCTTGGAAAATACAGCTGGATGTATGTATATCCAAATGTGTATAATGTCCGAAATCAGTGTGGACACGTACTGACCTTTTGACCCCAATCAGTATCATATTCATAGGTGGAACTAGCAACTTGATGGACTGTTTCAAGAGAGCTCGAAAGATCTTTGAGATGATTTGAATTGCCCTGTAGAGCTTGAGCAGCAGAATTTATGAACTGTTTTGAACTTCCAAATTCGTTTAGCAGGTTTTCCTTGGTTAATTCTCCTGTAAAAATCAAATTGGTAAATGAAAGAATATGGTTTATTATTAGGACTAGGCAAATAGTCTGTGCAGGCAAATAGTCTGTGCAGTTGACTGCCAAACCAAAACACATACCGTTTGAGGTAAGACCGCTATTTTCAGTCTTCATGTCATCTGGCCATGATCCATAGATCACTTTTCGACGATGAAAGCATCCCGTTCCTGAATAGAAAGGTCCTTGAATTCCCACTATGCCTCGTGCCATACACTAAAATCAACAGTGTCATAGGTGCATATGCTAATCAGTAAATAAGCTGCAAATAGGCTCCAAATGAGACTTAACTGCGTAGTAAAATGGCACGTACTGCGAATAAGACCACCATTTGATTTCCAAACGGGTCATCCTTTAGTCCACCATAGAAGATCTGTGGACATTGAACATATGCGCAGTCTCTCTCACGTTTTGTACCGAGAAGAAGACATAAAGCATGAAGAACAACTTGTGGATTGTTGGCATGCATGTCGCAGTCGACATTTAGCATGAATGGTGCATTCGTCATGAGTCCTGAAACTCTGGTCTGTTCATTCATCAAAAAGACATGGGAGGACAAGAATTATAAGACTGTTTTGCTCGACAAAGATCACACTTGTTTTGCTCGACAAAGATCACACTTAGGGCTTGATGGAAAGTCTTACACACCAAGACATTCATGGCTCCTGCCTTGTAATGATGTGGGTGCTTTGGCCGCTTTTCTCTTGATATATAGATCAGATGCGGCAATGCATCTGGATGACCTTCCTTATTTTCCAGTATGATCTTTTTGTCAATCACAATAGACACAGTGAGCCTCATATTAAAAAGTGTTGATGTTAATTTGGTGTGCCATATTAATCGTCAAACAATTTTATGCAAACCTGGACATGGATATTTTCTCAGGGATTTCGCTGTACCTTAATAATACTGGGATGATTACTACGTTCTGTGTTAGAGAAAGCCGCAAACTCCCCAGTAAGATCAAATGGGACTGAGCCTTGGGACGCGTCTTCTATCTTCCTGCTCAGCTTCTCGTACTCATCCTGTGAAAGAAGACAAATTTGAGCATTTCGACATCCGTATCTTATACATATCCGATCCGCACCCCCCCCCACCCCCCTCTCTCTCTCTCTCATATTTCACTTCCCTACAAAGAATCACCGATCAGTGTGACCGTCTCCAACACATGAACACTAGATTCGAAAGATTGAGCATCACCTTCATTGTGTCCCGTGCTTGTTGGAATTCCCAGGAGCAGTCTTCACCAGACAACGTCGTCACGTCACCAGCGAAGTACCGGAATGGGGCTCGCAATTGAATATTGTACTTCTTACAAAACGGAACCCAGAGCTTTGCAAACTTGGCAGCTTCCATTAGAGAGTAGAAGGTCAATGGCGAGCAGCCGTCGTCGGAGACATAGCACGCTAGCTTATGAGCTGGATAGTCTACCGCCATTAAAGAGAGGACTGTGTTCACTGTGATGATCGGTGGCTCTAGCTGTGGATCCGCTGTTGTGACAAAGACGTCCACCGGAGGAAGCTCAGTTACCCTAAATGATGGATATGTGAAAAAGAAAAGACAATCAGCAATGAGGAGCTAAACCTAAAAAGAATAACTCGGTTTGACACTACAAACTTACAGAACATACATAATCCGAAATCCACCGAGAACATACGTGAATGTTATTCGATACAGGTACTTCTGTCAGAACTCATCTTCTGAAACTGAACTCAATGGTATTGTAACTTTCCAAATTTAAGTTCAGCACGTTCGGTGCAAGTTATGATGTCCAGTGAAAGCATAAACTTGGATGCGGAAGGATGACAAATATTTTCAGAAAATTAGTTCTTTGCAACCACAATTCTGTCATTAAAAACTCGGAATGGAAAACCATGCTAAGGAGTTTTAGAGACGAGAGAAAGAAAGTAAAAGCGAGCTGTAATAGTTGCTGTAGCGCTATGGATTTTGGGATCGAGGGTTCGTGACAGAAACAATACGGTGATGCTGAAATAGTTGAAAAGTCAAAGCAAAGCAAGTAATGCGAAAAAGATGGCTCTCGTTCTATTGTCAAACCTTTGCAAGACACGTTGAGGGTAAGTTTTGTAGTCCACGGGGCTCCATTTGGTGCTGACGACGAGAACCCACACGAACGTGAACCACGACTCGCACACGAGCGCGACCTGCCACTCGAGTCCATGGTCCTTAAGGTGCACAAGCCGATATGCGAGAAGGGAGACAAGAAGGAACAAGATGATGATCTCGACCGCCCTCTTCGCATTGCTTTTCAGGCTTATTTTCTCATATAGAGTGGAAGTGGATTGGATGGCCATTGGAGAAGGCTTGTGTGTCTGTGCATACACCAGCTCTTGTTTTTGCTCTTTATATTCAGTGGTTTCGCATAACTCAAATGGTGGTGGCCACTTATATATAGAGAGAGAGGTCGAATCCCGATCATTAACTTAACTAGATTCAAGAAAAATGCTTATAATTTGATGAATTTAAGTATTTCAAACATATACCAATAAAAATTATTCACATTAGTGTCAACTATGTCTTATAGGACACCCGACGTCTACGTTAACAATTTCCAACAAAAATTGATTGTTCAAAAGATTATGATCTAAATTGATATAATTGAAAAATTTATGATTAAAATGTTCATTATATATCAGGTATAGAAATTTTTAGGTAATTACTCCTAATGCACTACCTTTATAGAGTGGACATACTCCTAATGCACTACCTTTATAGAGTGGACATAATATTCTTCCTAGTAAAAGGGTTACTTCTTTAGATTTTCTTCTTTTATTTTTTCGTTTCTTATATAAAAAAAGAGGTTGGTGGTCCAAAAGCCTCTAGTTGGACCTTTTTGTCATCTTGAGTTGGTTTTTAGCTTGGCGATCAATAACGAGGTGCTTCTCGGAACCGTCCAAAAGCGGAGGATTCTCGAGGTACATCGTATCCAATTACAGATTGGCAAGCCTTGGGCGTCTCTTCATTTTCTGTCGCAATGTCGCGTTAGGGTTTTAGTCCCCAAGAAACACACGGACAGTCGATCAAAGATCGGGAAGAACCTGCCAGTCAAGGCTAAAGAAATCGTACGCTACTGTATATACACATGCATGCATGCGTGTACGCATCGGTAGATGCTGATCGTTGTCGATGGAGAAATTCTGTCTCAATGCCGTAATGCAAGAAAGATAAATATTCATCGACGACAAGCTTAATATAGAGAAAAGCACGTGATTGATGCTGAAATCGTGTAAGCAACGGGGGGTTGATAGAGTCCAAAGGCACTTTTGGAACTAGCAGCGATTGATAAAATTTAAACGGCATTAGGATTAGCACATGGAGTCCAATTATATATAATTTTGAAGACATGTTCGAACAATCACTCTTTCTTTATTGATGTGATTAACAAAATCTTATTGTACTTTATTAATTTATGACTTGCATCGAATAGTTTCATGTTATCTAATCTTACGTCCTTTTTTACTTATCCGAAAAGGAGGATATGGCTAGATAGAAAGGGAGAAGGATAAATACAATTTCGCGACCCGACTTTGGACCCGTAAAATTTGGTTCTTGTCAACTTTCTGTTTTATTTTAATCTTTTTATTTTTGGGTCTATAGAGTTCATGTCTGCGGCGATGTAAAAATTAATCTTGTAATGTTGGGCTAATGGCGAGGGCTTGAGATGAGCTATCAAGAGAAAAGCGATATTATTCTATCACGAAGGAAGTTTATTTTACGCAACCTAACTTACTATAAAGAACATTGGCGACGAAATGACGCATGCCATGATTTCGGAGCTCAACTACCGTCCTCCGCCACCAAGTTGGATAGGTACAAGATGAAGAAGAGCCGCCACACACAGAAGGAGGCCCCTAGGGGGGCCGGGGTGGCGGCGGGGGTGGGTGGGTGCTATTTGTATTTAGTTTTGTTCAATTAAGCAAAACTTACCGAAGCTTTTGGATTCGTCGGGGCTCGTCGGGGCACGTCGTGGGCACCCTATGGCAGCGGCCACGTGAAGTGGTCACCTATACCCTGTCGCGTCTTTGTGCTATCAGCATCATGGGACGAAGCCGAAGAATCTCTGCCCCACGAGGAGGAAAGATGCATGATGCCTAGTCTTATCAAGTGCGGTCCAAACGGGAAATCAGGAGAAATCAGAGACCCCGAGCGTACGAACACTGAAAACTGCTAAGAGAAAGATGTTCCTACTTTTGTTTTTGGGACCAACGACGTGAAGATGTTTGATAGTAGTCAAATATTAAGTATTGAACAACAATTAATTTCATCGCATAGAACTGCGCAACGCTTTTGGTTGTTTTCAGTGTGATAATTGGCAAGATTTTTCTATTGAAAGAACGGGCTAATCCATTTCTTCGCCAATGATTTCCTCATGTGCCTACTTGACAAAAGGATGGAGCAATTTTCCGCCGTCTTTGGCTAAAAGGCATACATTTTAGTTTGAGTTAGTATAATGAAAAATTGATATATTCGTAATAAATTTACCTCAAATTATTTTTTGACCACAAAAAATCTCAAACTGATACACTCATAGTAAATTTATAATTCATTAGTGTTTATTAAATTTTACTATCAAATTTCTGAACAGAATGACATTTAACATTGATGGGTCTACCGATTTCGATTTTTATCATTTATTTATCACGATGTACAGTTTATAACTTTTCGTGATATTAATAGAATTTAATAGAAATTAATAGATGATTAATTTATCATAAATATACTAGTTTGAATTTTTAGTGATCAAAAAGATAGTTTTGAATAAATTTGCTACGGATGCACCGGCTTAGGTTTTTTGTAATCAAAATATTAGTTCGAGATAAATTTGTCACAAATATATTAATTTGAAGTTTTTCGTGGTATTAACCATTTTAGTTTTTAGTTAACAGACCAAACCACTCTCGCACACCAATTAAGTTAGGTATGAATTAGTATCCACAGTAACTTCATCTAGTGCAAATTCTTAATTGATTGATTGTCACTTTTTATCTTGATTTACTTCAAAATTTTTTCTTTATACTCGTCTAACCCATAATAAATGACTTTTTTTTTTTTTTTAGTATAAAGAGGGGAAGAGCGCAATATAATGATAAATTTAGCCGGGATCACTAATTAATACTACTCTAGTACTATTACAATAGAAAAGAAGGTGGTTATTATAGATTAAGGGAGAGCAAACTTAACACTGAATTCGTTAATGAGGGGAAGATTGTTGAGATGCATATGTAAATTATATTAGACAACTCCTATATTGAGAATTGGTGTGGTGTGAAGCCATTAATATAATTATCAAAATTGGCTTATAACTTATCAGCTGAAGTTTTTGAGTGAATGTAATTCCAACTAGATATTTTGATGGAATCCTTCTTGATGATCTCCATTGGCAAATGCATTGGATTTTTGCTTTGCACTCCCAACATCCCAAGTGCATTTATTCAATATTTTGCAGCAAAACTTTAGTTATGACTACCAAACATTTTCTGATTTTATGAAGGGTTGCAAAGGAGAATAAAGGGTACGATTTGGTGCGATTTTGTCCTTTGGTCTTTTACATATTTAGGATGGATGATCTCGATTCTAACCATGGAAGCGAAGGTGGTGCCAAAGGTGAAGATACGAATGTGAACGCGGGAGACGGTGATGTCTCATGTGCATGTCTCTTATTTGTGCTGGATAGCAAACTATCAATTCCACCAAAGGTTAGAATGGTCGAATTGTTCTCAAATCGAGATTAGTCACCTGAGCTTCATGCTGAAACTTTTTCATTGGCTTTTCTATTGTTGGTCGTATCTTTTAGGATTGTATATATAAGTTTTCCTCGAGTCGATTATGATTGTGAAGCGCACAAGATTGCCTGTAAGTTCTACTACAATTTTTTTTTAACCTCTGGTTAGTTGGATCATGTGTGGAATTTGTGAAAAATAAGTCCATGGATTACTGCTCTTATCATTCTTCTGCCCTAATGCCCGGATAAAACAATGAGCTCTTGTCGGCTGGCCATAAAATAAAATAAAAAGACATTGCTATCTTTGTGATTTGAACTGTGACAAGCAGGACTCTGTTTCTATGGTTGTTATTTATGCTTGTAGATCTTCACCTTGCTTCATTATCTAGGTCGTAATTTCGTGCCATTTCCTACCCTCTGGACATGTCTGGACATGACATGTAGCATTCTCTCTATCATATCGTTGACTATGTAGATATTCCAGGATTTTCAAGATAAAGTGAGAGAGAAAAATCATCAAAGACCATATATTTACTTAATAACTTAATTAGAGATATAATAAATGGCTCTTTTTATAGAGCATAAGAGACTCACAAATGCCTTAAATCTTTACTCATGAGCACCCCCTAACTATTGGCTAATATTCATAAAAATAGTTGGACACATTAAACATGGAAATTTGTTGCTCTGTGAGCGTATCACTATATACAAGGAGAGTATCTTGTCTCCTATCAGAAAGAAAAGGCAAGACTAATTTTACCACCATGCTTTAAATTTGCATATTCAAACATCAACAATCTGCAGCCCTTACCAACCTGTGGGTGCAAATCTACATAGGTAAGCAAAAAATGTTGCTAGGATAGCTCCCTTCATTATGGTAGTCGAGGGAATCCCATATTTTCCTCTCCCGAATAGACCCCTAAAAAATGGCCAGAAATACATAACCACTGTCGCTACCAAATTTTTCGGTTCACCACCTAAAACTAGGTTAATGGACTACTAAGTCTTTAAGCTTAGCTCGGGCTCTCCCAAGCCCATACCAATTCGCAACTTAGGTTTGAATTCTTAACATGCAAATGATTTTCAATCGGGAGTCGCCACTAATCTATTTTTTGGTGGGTCGATTAGAAACCCAAGTAAAGTAACGGGAGATTTACTTTACTCCTACGAACTGAGATTTATGAGTTCGGGGACTTGGTTACACTAGACTATCCTAGTGCCCTTTCGGTACCTTTTATTTCATTTTTTTGAAAAATGTTTGGCAAGCAATTTGGATTGATTTTAATTTAACTTCCTAACATGTAAGGTGATCATACATGTGCGCATACCACCAATTTAACACTCAAGAAAGCAATAAATAAATTGCAGGACTTACCTCGAAGCAACGAAAGCATCTGCAATGTTAAATTAAAATCCACATCAACATCTCTAGATATGGTTTCTAATTAACACGCATTTTTGTTTTGTTTTCACTTAATTAATGAGAATCATACTTTATGCAATGCATGCCACTAATTTAACATGAAATGATATGACATGGCAACATGACTTAGCTATATGACTTAAGCGATATGACATAAATAAGCATGTAGTCTATTCTAAGCATGAGATGATTTATTCTAACTATATTTTTTTGTATTTTTCTATGGGATTCGAAATTAAAGAAATGCAACATTTAAATATGCAATATAAATTAATCTAATGACCTAACCTTAATGACATGCAATGCAATGCAAAATTATGACATGCAGCATACAATTTAGTATGTGAATTATATGTCATGCGACATTTATTAAATGAATTAGTCTAATGACGAGGACTAAGTTTTAATTAAATGAACCTAATAAGAACTAAATGACGTGCATTTGATATTTCTAATTAAAAATGTAAAAATGATCTAACTAGATTAAAATTCTATCTAATTTAAACTAAGGATCGGGTCACATTAAATCCTAATTTAAACTAAGATATTATCTTAATCTACCATGCAATTTATCTAATATGCGACGATATGGCATAGCGACATGTCCTAAACCATATGAATAAAATTTTTATGATCTCTTAATGAACATGCAATTGTTAAATATGCAATTTAAATTAATCAAAATGATTTAATTCTAATGACGTGCAATGCAATGCAATGACGTACGAAATTATTTCAACTAAAATGATATGCAACATCGCGATTTAACATGCGAGCTATATGTCAAATGACATTTATTAAATGGCATAATCTAATGACGGCAATTTCCAATTAAGAATGAACCTAACAATAATCACTAAGATGACGTGCATTTCATGGACCTATGACATGCAAATGACGTTTTTATTTAAAAAATGCAATCTATCCTAGAAATTGCAACTAATTTATCCTAAGACAGATTTTATGAAATTTGAAAAGATCTAGTTAGATTAAGATTCTATCTAATTTAAATTAGGGATTAAGTCATATTAAATCCTAATTTAAACTAAGACATTATCTAAATCTATAATGCAATTTATTTAAAAAATGATCTAAATTTAAAATGAGATATGCAACCACAATCTAATATGCACAATGGTCTTTTTTATGTTTTTCTTTAAGAAATTCGAAATTAAAACGAACAAGTAATTAAACATGCAATTCAAATAAAAAACTAAATGAATACACTTTTTTTGGATTTTTTTATTTAAAAATTCATGATAAGATTGCAGTCTTAACAGGCAAGATAACAAAAACAAATCTAATTCTTATTCGGATTTTTATTTGATTTTCTCATTTAAAAATTCAGAATCGATCGTGATTTTAATTCTAAGACTAAGAATAACCCTAATTTGAATTTTTTTGATTTTTTCTCCTCTTAAAAATAAAATTGATCCAAACACACGATATCAAATCAAACCAGACAATATTGATATCCAAAATTGGCGAACCATATCTCGCGCATGAGATCGGGTTGACCAATTTTTATTTTAAATCGCGAATCAAATCTCGGGCAGAGATTGGATTGTCGATTTTATAAGGGATTGCGAGTCGGATTTCGAGCGCGAAAATCGGACTATCAATCTCTCACTCGAGGGGCACTTTCACGTTCATCAATCATATATCTAGGAATAATCCTACTAAAAAAAAACAAATAAATAAGTGAGAATAACCTTAAAATAATAATAATAATAATAAAATAATAAAAGAAGAACTACCTAAATGATCTTCTCTTTTTTTCTTCTCAGCAGGCTTGTGGATCTCCAAGCGAAACAGCGAATTGGCTCGGCAAGGGAGGCTCCGGCCAAGGTGAACCGGCGGCGGCAACAACACCGGAGCGGAGCTAGGGAAGCTCGGGTCCGGACGGGCACGGCCGGCGTTGGGGTGGATCGGCGTCGGTGCTCGGCGGTGTGGGCGCGGAAGATGCTCGGTGAGCGTGGCGGACGGGCCTTGGCGCTGAACTTGGGCGTCGTGGGCGGAGGTCTTGCGGCCGGCGGACGCAGCAAGTCGCGGCCGATCGCGAATCAGGCAGGAGCAACGACGCCTGGTTGCAGGTGGAGCTTCGAGCTAAGGGTAGAGCAGAAACGGCGTCGCGGGGACTCGGGATCTGGTGCTCGGGCAAAGGTCCGGAGGTGGAGTGGCGAGGCGGCGGCGCTGGTGCACGGCTACTAGCGGAACGGCGGTGGCGACCGGTGCAACGGCGGTGGCGAAAGAGTAGCCAGAGGTCTCCGGCGAAGGAGTCCCACGAAGAAGAAGATGCAGCTTTTCCCTCCTTTTCTTTCTCTACCCCACGTCTCCTCCCTCTGACACACTTTCAGCAGAAGACTTTTCTTTTGGTTTTCTCTCTCCCACGTCTCTTTCTCTCACGTCTCTGTACTCTCTCTGTCTCTCAATTTTTTTACTTTTGAACCGAGAGAGAACCCCCCTCCCTTCATCGTACGCAGTTGCTTTTATAGGGTGTAAAAGATAAACTTTCAATCTCCCCTTCAAATCTACATCCGCGATATATTTTCGCCAAATGATCGCTATTGATAAAAATTTAAGATTATGATGAATATTTTCTTGAAATCCAAATCTCGCGAAGATAAATCGCAATATTTTTTCACACACATGTTTCTCTATCCAAAAGATTCATATCGGAAAAATTTCAAAATTTTTAATTCTTCCCGAGATAATTAAAAAACATGGGCTTGGGCCAACTCAAATACTCGCTTCGTGGGCTTAGTCTAACTAATTTGAACACATTCACCACCGGTCCAAAATGTGCAAATAAATGCAATCTAAATCTATATACTATGTAATTAATGACTAAACGGACCGTTAAAATCTAGGTGTCAACAGTGCCCTCTTTGAAGGTGAGCTCGAAGAGGTTGTCTTCAAAGACAAATTGAGACCTAAATTTTGACTATGCACTTGTATTAAATGATTGCTTGATTTGATTTTTTTTTTTTTTTTTTTTTTTTTTTTTTTTTTTTTTTTCTAAAAATGAATTCCATTTTAAAATGCAATTAATATGATGCATGAAAATGCTAATGCAAATGCATGATGTGAAAGGAAAGAGTGTACCTACAATTACTTACCAGTCAGTGCGGTAAAGCATCTTGAGGTACATGATAAATCCCTGTTTACTCTACAAGTACCCAACTCTCACTCAGGTTTCTTGAAAAGCATAACAGGCAAGAACATTCACATCCAAAGTGAAATGTTCAACGGAAGAAACTGAGACATCCAGATCCAGACTGAGATGTCAGAGGAATCTATCTGGAATATCTTACCTTCAATGATGGTAAAGTAATTCAAGATAGTTGGTGTTACTTTTCCAGGACCCGTACCATTCTACGGTCGCCCAGTATAGCAGTGTTTGGTTGTGTCTAGGACCCGTACCATTCTACGGTCGCCTAAACGGGGATTCACTTTCTAGGACCCGTACCATTCTACGGTCGCCTAAATAAGGAATATGTTTTGTCTAGGACTTGTACCATTCTACGGTCGCCTAAGGCGAGGTTTTGCTTGGCTAGGACCCGAACCATTCTTCGGTCGCCCGGCCTTGCAACGAGAGATCAAACCGATCGGGACCCGAACCATTCTTCGGTCGCCTTAATCGATTGAATCTGGAGAAAATCTTTGGGGGACAACTCAATCGAGTGACGGTATTTTCAAAAGGGAATACCCGCACAATGACAAGTATTTAAGGTATGGATAAAGATATACTTACCTGGTATCATCTCTCATTCTGGAGGAAATGTCCTCTCGCAAAATATGGTCATAGGAGAAGCAATATGCATTTGTGATTACAAACATGCATTAATTTAAGGGAGGTTCATGCGTTGTGATTTATATCAAGCCTGCATCACCTAATTTCCATTGGGAAAGATTTCACAAGGAATGTTTCAGTCTGAACACATGAGTATCATGGATGTGCCGAATGGGGGACCTCTTGGTCTGAAAGGACTTTCACTCATCCTCATTAAAATGGGTTGTTTTATCCTGACCCTTGATGCAGGATTTTTGACAATCACTTTATCTTTCCATCATCATGTCAAATAAGGGTTCGAGCAATCTTGCAAGTGGTACGACCTTACCAATCCGAGAGGTCTTTAACGGGGACCGTAATATAGGCTTGGTCAACGGTTTTAACAAAGGAGACTCTTTGAGTCAAGGCTTTTGAAAAATAAGTGATATTCCGCAATTATCTTGGGGTTTACAAGCCAAGAAACATGAGAAATGAAGCAGAAATTATTTTACTCACACTTCTTCAAGCGATGCTTTCAAACATATGAACTTCTACGTTAATTCAAATGCCCTAATCAAGAGACTTTGTAAGGGATGCAACGTAGGTTGGGTTTATGAGTTGAGAGATGAAGGATCATTCGTCTCAAAAAGTGTTTAAGGGGTCAAAGTTGGTGATCATTTTGACATTTCTAACAATTTTCCTCCCCATTGTTGAAGATTTTCTTCGCATCACAACTCCACTGATTGCAACGTCTCAACATTTGAGTTTTTTTTTTTTTTTTTTTTTTTTTTATCCATCTTGTTGGAGATACGACTCACTTCATCAAGTGCTTGATTTTTTCCTTTGGGCATTGGCCTTGCTTTTACCAGGCACACTGCTTTTTTCATGCCCTATTTTTGCACTTATTTTCTTTGGACTTGCACAACCTTTCATCTTTCATTAGCATTGTAAACCTTGCTACTTGCGTAGTTCGATTTTTCTTGCCTTGCCCCGGTGTGGGGGATGATCACCAACTGGGTTTAAAGAAATGAAATTGCAAGCTCAAATGGGTTATGCAAAGGATATAAGTGTATGGGATAGAGAAAGAAATGCTCTTCGTCGTCTTAAGGCACTTTAAATTATCATACAAGTCACACTTTGTAGAAGCAATACTCGAAGATTGATGCAAGTGTGAGTAAGAAAATTCCTATCATTCATTTCAAATCTTGTCTCGGTATGAGACGATTCTTGACAGGGATAATTTAAAAAGCTCTTCATGTGTGTGGGCTCAAAGGGCTGAACAATGGATATATTTGTAGTGTTTTGGGTAGCGAGAAAAACGCCTCTCATCACCTTGGTTGACATACCCTTTGCAAGATCACCCTTTTCCTCATAAGCATTGAATTTTTCCTCATAACTTACTTTGGGGGTCGGTGTATGGAATAGTGTATGGAACGGGGCTTGCCTTTCATCATTCCAAAGTATCCCATTTGGCACATTCAATTTAACTCACATAATTCATCAAGAAAAACATGCAATATTTGCAACAAGTTTGAATTTGCACTTCAATGAGGCAATTTATTCATCATAAAATATTTGCAATTCAAAACATGATATGACAAATTCTATTCATGGGTAATACTTCTTGACAAAGATCATCGAATTAACGGGAGTGGAAAACACACGACCATCCATTTCAGCCAAGATCAAAGCACCGCCATGAAGTACTTTCTTTACCACATATGGGCCACTGTAGTTTGGAGCGAATTTCCCTCCAGGATCTGGAAAAATTGGCAACTGTTTCCTTAGAACAAGATCATTTACCTCGAAATGTCTTGGCCGCACCTTTTGGTTGAAAGATCTGGCTACTCTCTGTTGATATGTTTGGCCATGGCAGAGAGCCTTCAGCCTTTTCTCATCAATCAAGTTTAACTGTTCAAGTCTTCGTTGCGACCATTACGCCTCGGATAATTCCACTTGGGATAATACTCTTAGAGAAGGGATCTCCACTTCCACGAGTAAAACCGCCTCCATGCCATATACCAACGCAAAAGGAGTTGCCCCGGTAGAAGTACGAATCGATGTCCGATACGCCAACAGTGCAAAGGGTAATCTGTCATGCCAATCTCGATAATTCTCGGCTGTTTTAGCCAAGATCTTCTTAATATTCTTATTGGCTGCTTCAACAGCCCCCATTCATTTGAGGGCGATAAGGGGACGAATTCAAATGCTTGATCTTGAATTTGCTTTGAACATCTCATCAACAAGCCTATTGTTCAAATTTGTCCCGTTATCAGTGATAATCGTTTCAGGGACACCATAGCGAGCAACTATGTCACGTTTGATGAACTTCGCAACATAGCGAGCAGTGACACTTGCAAATGACGTAGCTTCAATCCATTTTGAAAAATAGTCTATGGCCACTAAAATGAATCTATGACCATTGGAAGCCTTTGGATTTATTGGGCCGATCACATCAATGCCCCACATTGAGAAGGGCCATGGCTCGGAAAAGCGGTGCGGCTCCGTTGGAGGAACATTTATCTTATCACCATGGACCTGGCAACGATGACAACTTCGAACATGCTGAATACAGTCGCCTTCTAGCGTGAGCCAATAATAGCCTAATCTCATGATCTTCTTAGCCATCATGTGTCCATTCATATGAGGGCCACATACTCCTTCGTGAACTTCTTGCATGATTTGAGTGGCTTCACCGCACCCACACACCGCAACAAGATTGAATCATAAGATCTTTTGTACAAATTCTCACCACTAACGAAGAATTTTGAGGCCATCTTCATGATGTACTTCCTATCAGCTGGAGTACTTCCCTCGGGGAATCCTTGTTTTTGGATGTAGTTCATGATATCGTAATACCATGGTTTTCCGTCGACTCTTCATCACCAAAGCATACAAAATAAGCCGGTCTTGGCGCGAACTTCTATCTTCAATGGCTCAACTTCTAATCCGTTGGTGACTTGCAACATAGATGATAAAGTGGCGAGTGCATCTGCGAATTGATTGTGAGACCTCGATAAGTATTCAAATGCAACTTCATCGAATTCCTTGATCAAATCTTCTAGGTACTTGTGATACGGGAGCAATTTAGCATCCTTAGTCTTCCATTCTCCTACGGTCTGCAATATGATCAACGCGGAGTCCCCGAACACCTTTAGTTTGGCTACACCCATCTCGATTGCAGCTTGAAGCCCGAGGATGCAAGCTTCATACTCAGCTTGTATTGTTAGTGCATGGGAATATCGGTTTTGCGGCTCTTGGGTGATGCTTTGCCCGTGCAGGGATACCAAAACGCCCCGGTGCGAACCGAGACAAGTTCACGGCTCCATCAAAGAACATTATCCATGAATCTTCATTTATACTCAAGATACGGTCATCCAAGGAACAATCATCATTATTTGAGACTTTTGGATTCTCGGCCAATAAATCGCGATCACTCGACCCTTAACCGACTTACGTGGCATATATTGCACATCAAATTCCGAAATCAAAATTTGCCACTTAGCCAACTTACCCACCAAAGTTGGCCGATCAAGTAGGTACTTGATAGGATCATTCTCAGCTACAAGAAATGTCAGTAATGCGGTGTATACTTGCCTCAATCTATGTAACACCCACACTAGTGCGGCACAAGTCTTTTCCATATCGAATATTTCAGCTCGACACGGTGAATTTTTACTCGGGTAATAAATAGCTCGTTCTTTTTTGTCGGGGGCTTTCTGTGCCAACATCGCACCCAAAGACTCACTATGAATAGTGAGATATAGAATCAAAGGATGCCCAGTGATGGCGGGACAAGAACGGTGGATTCATCAAGTATTGTTTCAACTTGTCGAATGATTTTCGACACTCATCATCCGATTGACTCGTGCATTCTTTTTCGAAGCTTGAAGAATGGCTTGGCGCTTTCGGAAAGCTGGGAAATGAACCGAGCAATATAATTCAATCCGCCCAAAAGACTTCGGACTTCTTTCACCGTTGATGGAGGTTGCAACTCACATATAGCCTTAACTTTAGCCGGGTCGATCTCAATCCCTTTACTTGTTCACGATAAATCCAAGTAATTTACCGGATCTTTGCTCCAAACACGCATTTAGTGGGGTTTAGACGAAGCTTGAACTCACGGAGCCGCTCAAACAACTTCTTCAAGGTCTTAACGTGGCTTTCTCCGGGTCGAGTCTTGGCGATCATATCATCAACATAAACCTCGATCTCTTGATGCATCATGTCATGAAATAGTGCTACCATAGCTCGTTTGGTAGGTTGCCCTGCATTCTTGAGTCCAAAGGGCATGACCTTATAATGGAAGGTCCCCCACGGAGTGATAAATGCGATTTTCTCTTTGTCTTCCTCTTTCATCCTTATCGATTGTACCCCGGAAAAACCATCCATAAATGAGAATAGTTCGAATCCGGCAAGTACTATCAACAAGGACATCTATGTGAGGTAGTGGGAAGTCATCTTTTGGGCTAGCCTTGTTCAAATCCCGATAATCGACACAAACTCGAACCCGACCATCCTTCTTCATTACCGGCACGATGTTTGCTACCCATTCGGGATATTGCGAGACTTCAAGGAATCCGACTTTCAAAAGCTTCATCACTTCTTCTTCTATTTTCTTTGAGAGCTCGGGTTTAGTCCTCCGCAACCTTTGCTTCTTAGGTGGCACGTCCGGATTAATAGGCAAACAAGTGTTCCACAATTGACGGGTTTAACCCGGGCATATCGGCGTAGGTCCATGCAAATATGTCTTGATATTCCTTCGATAGTTGAGTCGGGCGCTTGGCTTCATCTTTGGGGAGATTTGCTCCAATTTTCACCTCCTTGGCTTCTTCAATATCACCTAGATTAATAGTGATAGTTTGCTCGATCGTAAGAGCCTTGGTTTTTCATGTTGTTCCCAACTACGTTGCACGTCAATGGAATCCTTAATCGAATCTTCAATATCATCATTATCAGCACTTATTACATTAGACTGGACCATTTCCACACCATTGCATGCCATATGATTATCCCTGAAACATGAAATAGAAGGGTCAAAAAGACAAACAGGGTAAATAGAAGCAAATTGTAACTTTACCGGTTGTACCTCACATAAAAATATTTTTTGAAACTCTTTTGCAAAAGCATTTTTTTTTTTTTGAAACATTTTAACATGAGAAAGCATGATGAAGCCCGGCCTCGGGAATTCTCCTTAGATTTTGATTTCGTTTTATCGGCTGATATCATCACCGGGCTGGTTTGGTGTACCTCATCATGCCCTCAAAACAAAACTTCCAATTTCATTGACGTTCATCACTTAATTACAATTTATTGAATGGAAAATGCAATTCAAGTCCTAAGAAGAAAGTGAAAAAGAAGAAATTGAAAACAAATCCTAGAAAGCAATAAAAATTCCCACGCGGGGACTGTACAAAAAGTGATAAACGAGGTTACTCTTGTGGGCCAGGGCCCGTTTCTTCCAGAGGCTCTCCATCAATGGGTCCAATGAAGAGGTCATCGAACAAGCTTGAAATTCCTTCTAAGGTGTCGTCAGAGTCTTCCGTCTTTGAAGGCGTCGGATCATCCATGCCATCCCATCCACTTGGAACTATGTTGCGGGCATCAAAATAAAAACGGGAGGAGCCGAATACTTCACCATATAATCGAACTTCCCACTTGGCTGTCCGAGAGTATCCATCACTTCACTTCATCTTGCATCATGATTGGAGGACCGGGGAACGTCTCGTGAATGTTTGGAGGTGGTAAATTTTGCCTCCCTCGCCCTTGCTCAGGTGGCGAGTTATGCCTTCCCTGTCTTTGCCTTCCAGAACTTCCTCCACCTCTTCCATGGTACCCTAACCCAGCAGATTGGGACCTCGAGGGGCTTCAATGGGGTTTCGAATGCCCCGGCCATTTCTTCCGAGCCCATTGCCGGGGACGAAACCATTCCCAACCATTACTCTTCCTACCATGAGGGCGGCATCGAAACCTCGGGAGTGGGCGGCGATGAACCTCGAGAAGCATGTATGGTAGACACTAGCTCAAATGAGTGGTAACTTGATTCGAGCTCAGAATCCGGCTCTACATAAGGGATAGCCGTCTCATGGTAAATCCGGTGGTCTTCTTCACCATACACAGTGACCAGCTTCCTTTCGATCACAAATTTTACAGCTTGATGTAGACTTGAAGGGACTGCACCAGCAGTATGTATCCGAGGGGACGACCTAGAAGAAAATTGAACCCGGTAGGGATATCCAGTACTTGGAAAGGAATGTTGAAGACGACCGGCCCTATTTGCACATCAAGGTTAATTTCCCCGATCACCTCCTTTTTCGTTCCATCAAAAGCTCTCACAGAAGTCTTCGCAGCATGTATCTTGGACGGGTCTACCTTGAGACGGTGAAGAGTGGCCAATGGACATATGTTTAGGGCGGACCCATTATCGATGAGCACTCGGGATACATGAGAAACCTTGTGCTTAACGATATATAGAGTGCTTTATTATGCCCTCTACCCTCAAGAGGGAATTCCTCATCGAAAAAAGCAATCATGTCCTTAAGAAGGACTGATCCTACAAAATCCTCCGGCTTATCTCGCCCGAATCAAGTTTCGGTACGCGAATTTCACTTAAAATCTTCATCGGCGACTTTTGATGCACGAGAGGAGGTTTGAAGGAGCTCAAGCAAAGAGATCGAGCGGGCATCTTTCGCAATTGATCAACGATATTATATTCACTTGCTTTAATCACGACCCGAAATTCCTTAGCATCTTCATCGGTGACGGGCTTTGCGGGTTGAGCATTATTTTGAGCATAAGTTCGGCCGGACCTTGTAACAAGGTCAACATCTAGGTCATAAGACCAAGGTACGCCTTATTGTTGACATATTCATATGGTTGAGGTATCTCAATCACAATCTCCTCATCACCGCATCTTCTAGTGGGGGCATGTCTGCGAGTGACGGATCTACTTCTTTCTTACCATCATCGAGAGCGGCTGCTCCTCCTCCCAATTGATGATGATATGGGAAATAGTGGAAACCACACGGTTATGGTCGGCATACACAATAATGCCGTCATCCACCATTTCGGCAATTCTTTCTTTCATCGGTGATAGGAAACATCTTCTTGACCTGAATAATATCCAGCTCTCACTAATCCATTGTAGGCATCGCCACATGCACCTTCGGGTTCTTGATCTGTCTAACTTCGGCTCTAAGATAGCATTCACCGTACCCTCATGCTCAGTAGCGGATTTTTCTGGACATTTGGCTGAGCAGTTTGAAATGAGAAGGCCTTCGTGTCCAAGAGATTTTGGATCTTGTGCTTGAGGGTGAAACATTCGTCGCCTTGAATGCCCTAATTCACCGTTGTGGTAGTCACACTTCTTTGTCGGGTCATAACCACGAATGCTTTCGCGATTGGGACGCTTTGGTTCATTAGTAAGCAAACCCTTCTTTCGGAGGATCGTCGGCACTTGGGATGGAGACCCGGGGAGAGGAGAAAATTGCCTTCTATTATTCGCCCGGGCAAATGATTGACGGCCGGTTTGTGGTTGTCTTGGATTCATTTGGATAGCCGGGGCACGTTTGACATTTTCTTGGTTATAAGCCATATTCACATCCACAGCCGCTTCCTTCTCCTTCTTGGCAGTGAATCTTTTACTAGATGGCTCGGTAAACCATCCTTCCCTTATCCCCATCTCGATTTGTTCTCCTACAGAAATAAGCTGATTGAAGCTTTCGACGTATGTACTGGCCATCCGATTGCGAAACTCAGACGGGAGGGTCTTCACAAACAATTTCATCGGCTCCTTGTTGGTAGGCTCGGGAGTAATTTGAGCCGCCAAGTTTCTCCATCTCACAAAGATATTCTTTAAAGGACTCACTCCTTTTCTTTTCCATACGCTCTAAGTCTTCTCGGGAAGGTGCAATGTCCATGTTGAATTTGTACTTGTTTGAGGAATGCGTCAGCCACTTCATTCCAGGTGCCGAGGAGGTTCACATTTTTCATCACATACCAGTTCAGAGCGGGCCCAGTCAAACTTGCATGAAATGATTGGATCATGAGAGGCTCATTCTTGACATATTGAGCCATGCGTACATGGTACATCTCGCAAATGAGCCTTTGGGCAAGAGGTGCCATCATATTTCTCAAACTCCGGCATTTTGAATTTCGTTGGCACCTTGACTTTCTCGTATACGGACAAGTCGAACGGGAGCGAACTCGTGACTCCCGCAATTGTTTCAGCTTTTCTTCTACTTTCGCCAAGCGTTCATCCTGCTCAGTCTTAGGGATGCTGACAGGCTTAGCCTTTTCCACATTGATCGGGAATGGATCATCTTCAAGCCCGGGCATATCATCCACACCCGTTTGGGCCTTTTCTGCCGGCTTCGGGACAACTATCTCAGGAAAAGCGGGCGCAGCTGGTGGATTCGCTGGGAGAGCGGGTGCAGCTGCTGGATTCACTTGGAGAGATTGGATTTGAGCTGTTATAAGCTCCATAGAAGCAGCTAACTGTTGAAGTTGGCCTTCCATAGCGGAAACACGATCACGCATTTCGGTTTGTTCAGCCATTCTAGCTCTTAGTCGTGTGATGATTGGCGAGCGTGGCGGATCCGTTATAACCTAATATAAGAAATGAACAAAAATAAGCATTCTCATATGAAAATACGTCGATCCATGGCAATATTCTAGAACTTTATTCATCAATGGAGCTTTTGACAGACCTATCGAAATGGAAATTCAAAACGTCCTAAACAAATGAACTAGGAAAGTAAATGACTCAAACTTCCTAATCTAAAACTGAAAATAGCAAGATTGATTCAAGCATTTCATTTAGCTTGATCAATATACACTCGGGACACCATTCGGCGCAAACGTTTATTCTCCTCTTGAGCTTTTTCAGCAACTCTTTTGAGGCGTTTATTCTCAGCTCGATTGGTGATCTTCAACGGCGCCTCCGGTATCTTTGGAAGCAGCTCTTCGGGAATCTTGTGTTGTTGGATATACTTAATCGAGGCATAGTACCTCCCTTCCCTGCCTTTCAACTCCTCCTCGGGCCATTTGAGTTTTCGTGGACGGCACATGTCCCACATCGATTTGATGGTGAGGATGGAATCTTCATGGTCTCGGCTTCCATCAACGAAACTAACTTGGAGTGGATCCGCTTGTAACGCCGGGGAAGCTCTTGTACGACTTGATACGACGAGTCACTCTAGCCGGATAATACTCCAATGCTCCGGTGAATCCCAATAGAGGGATTGGGCCAACTCCTCCACACGAGTCTCGCTACCCGAACTTGGAACCATTTAGCATGCCATAGGAAACCCTTGGAAGTTGGTTTTTTCATGAAAGCTAGCCACCTAGAATAATGATAATCTGGTGCATGTTTTTGGTTGTTCTCAAATCTCATAATAGGGTGATTAGAATCACTAACATGATGTATAGTCATTGAACCACCAAATCCCTTTAAATGAGAAAGAAACCAGATTTGTAAAAGTTCAGGAGAGGAATGGAGAGTCTTATCGCCACCTCTTTTGAAACGAGTGAGAGAAAGAAAAGTTTCAGTCAAGACAGTGTTTACAAAATTTTTTCCTTCTAACACTTGCCTAACTAATTGAACAATCAAAGGGTTAATAGCATTCTTGCAAAGTAAGGAAATACTATAAACCCAAAGAAAGCCAAGAGGAAAATCCTACGCATTTGAAATGAGGTGCCTTTTTCAAAACATTCTTTCAAAAAAGATAAAGGACACGCATTACGGTGGGCCTTTAAAATCTTTCTTATATCATCTTCTTTAATTCTCGAAAAATCCGATAAAGTCATAACGGGATCAATTCCGATAGGCGGACTGATCAATTCAGCTTTTAAGGACTTCCCTATGGCGATGCTATATTCTTCCAAGGTGGGAGTGAGTTCATGCTTACCGCCGAAGATGAAGGTAGAAGTCTCGGGGCACCAACAGTGGGCGAGTGCTTGGATGAGGCCGCCATGGATGTTGATACGCAGCAGTGGAATCAATCGACCAATATGTGACTCAACGAATTGACGGCTATTCTGATCTAACTGGTCCCACCAGGTGCTAAGCTCCTCCTTCGGAGGGAGAATAATCCGAATGTCCGGTATCCCCATTGTATATTAATCAAAGCTTAGGACAATCCTAATGCCATGGACCAACAAAAATAATGTGACAAAGTAAGTAAATTGCAAAGGCAAAAATTAAAGAACTTACTTTACCAAGAAAAATTGACGGCAATCACATAGACATGCGTATGGTAAGTGGCTCGATTTCTAGTCTATAAGGCCTATCAAAGTGAAGCCACAATGATGATCGAGACCAGCCACGGGCTTGTGGACTATGTCGGGTCCTCATGACTCCGGCTTGGTCAAAGAACCGACCCCAAGTCGCGGGCATGCGGACCGAGGTGGGTATTCTTGACACTATGAAAGAAATTTCGGGATTGAGATGGGCGACTCGTACCGCGAGCATGCGGTCGAAGTGGTATCCATCTCAATACCATCCTAAATAATCCTATGCGGCCCAGGTCCGGCGGCAGGTTGTGTGTGCAAAGTGTAGTGATTTATGCAAAGCATGCATAGCAATTTAAATCAAACAACACTTCAAATAATAATAATAAATAAACCATACATCCCTAACTCCAACCTGCAAAACAAAGGTCAGCAAACACTTCCCCTTATACCTCCCAATCTGCGAGAACATTTAACACCTAAACGTTAGGGACGTACCTGGAATCCTTGCTGCCAAACAAAAGCATTTTTCAAAAAGAAAATTGGCCTAAGTCCACTAAGAGTTTTAACTCAAGGTCCCCAAATGGTCGCCAGTTCGCCGCGCGACCAAATTTTTCGGTTCACCACCTAAAACTAGGTTAATGGACTACTAAGTCTTTAAGCTTAGCTCGGGCTCTCCCAAGCCCATACCAATTCGCAACTTAGGTTTGAATTCTTAACATGCAAATGATTTTCAATCGGGAGTCGCCACTAATCTATTTTTGGTGGGTCGATTAGAAACCCAAGTAAAGTAACGGGAGATTTACTTTACTCCTACGAACCAGAGATTTATGAGTTCGGGGACTTGGTTACACTAGACTATCCTAGTGCCCTTTCGGTACCTTTTATTTCATTTTTTTGAAAAATGTTTGGCAAGCAATTTGGATTGATTTTAATTTAACTTCCTAACATGTAAGGTGATCATACATGTGCGCATACCACCAATTTAACACTCAAGAAAGCAATAAATAAATTGCGGGACTTACCTCGAAGAACGAAAGCGTCTCGATGTTAAATTAAAATCCACATCAACATCTCTAGATATGGTTTTAATTAACACGCAATTTTTGTTTTGTTTTCACTTAATTAATGAGAATCATACTTTATGCAATGCATGCCACTAATTTAACATGAAATGATATGACATGGCAACATGACTTAGCTATATGACTTAAGCGATATGACATAAATAAGCATGTAGTCTATTCTAAGCATGAGATGATTTATTCTAACTATATTTTTTTGTATTTTTCTATGGGATTCGAAATTAAAGAAATGCAACATTTAAATATGCAATATAAATTAATCTAATGACCTAACCTTAATGACATGCAATGCAATGCAAAATTATGACATGCAGCATACAATTTAGTATGTGAATTATATGTCATGCGACATTTATTAAATGAATTAGTCTAATGACGAGGACTAAGTTTTAATTAAATGAACCTAATAAGAACTAAATGACGTGCATTTGATATTTCTAATTAAAAATGTAAAAATGATCTAACTAGATTAAAATTCTATCTAATTTAAACTAAGGATCGGGTCACATTAAATCCTAATTTAAACTAAGATATTATCTTAATCTACCATGCAATTTATCTAATATGCGACGATATGGCATAGCGACATGTCCTAAACCATATGAATAAAATTTTTATGATCTCTTAATGAACATGCAATTGTTAAATATGCAATTTAAATTAATCAAAATGATTTAATTCTAATGACGTGCAATGCAATGCAATGACGTACGAAATTATTTCAACTAAAATGATATGCAACATCGCGATTTAACATGCGAGCTATATGTCAAATGACATTTATTAAATGGCATAATCTAATGACGGCAATTTCCAATTAAGAATGAACCTAACAATAATCACTAAGATGACGTGCATTTCATGGACCTATGACATGCAAATGACGTTTTTATTTAAAAAATGCAATCTATCCTAGAAATTGCAACTAATTTATCCTAAGACAGATTTTATGAAATTTGAAAAGATCTAGTTAGATTAAGATTCTATCTAATTTAAATTAGGGATTAAGTCATATTAAATCCTAATTTAAACTAAGACATTATCTAAATCTATAATGCAATTTATTTAAAAAATGATCTAAATTTAAAATGAGATATGCAACCACAATCTAATATGCACAATGGTCTTTTTTATGTTTTTCTTTAAGAAATTCGAAATTAAAACGAACAAGTAATTAAACATGCAATTCAAATAAAAAACTAAATGAATACACTTTTTTTGGATTTTTTTTATTTAAAAATTCATGATAAGATTGCAGTCTTAACAGGCAAGATAACAAAAACAAATCTAATTCTTATTCGGATTTTTATTTGATTTTCTCATTTAAAAATTGAGAATCGATCGTGATTTTAATTCTAAGACTAAGAATAACCCTAATTTGAATTTTTTTGATTTTTCTCCTCTTAAAAATAAAATTGATCCAAACACACGATATCAAATCAAACTGAACATAATATTGATATCCAAAATTGGCGAAACCCATATCTCGCGCATGAGATCGGGTTGGCCGATTTTTATTTTAAATCGCGAATCAAATCTCGGGCTTGGATTGTCGATTTTATAAGGGATTGCGAGTCGGATTTCGAGCGCGAAAATCGGACTATCAATCTCTCACTCGAGGGGCACTTTCACGTTCATCAATCATATATCTAGGAATAATCCTACTAAAAAAAACAAATAAATAAGTGAGAATAACCTTAAAATAATAATAATAATAATAAAATAATAAAAGAAGAACTACCTAAATGATCTTCTCTTTTTTTTCTTCTCAGCAGGCTTGTGGATCTCCAAGCGAAACAGCGAATTGGCTCGGCAAGGGAGGCTCCGGCCAAGGTGAACCGGCGGCGGCAACAACACCGGAGCGGAGCTAGGGAAGCTCGGGTCCGGACGGGCACGGCCGGCGTTGGGGTGGATCGGCGTCGGTGCTCGGCGGTGTGGGCGCGGAAGATGCTCGGTGAGCGTGGCGGACGGGCCTTGGCGCTGAACTTGGGCGTCGTGGGCGGAGGTCTTGCGGCCGGCGGACGCAGCAAGTCGCGGCCGATCGCGAATCAGGCAGGAGCAACGACGCCTGGTTGCAGGTGGAGCTTCGAGCTAAGGGTAGAGCAGAAACGGCGTCGCGGGGACTCGGGATCTGGTGCTCGGGCAAAGGTCCGGAGGTGGAGTGGCGAGGCGGCGGCGCTGGTGCACGGCTACTAGCGGAACGGCGGTGGCGACCGGTGCAACGGCGGTGGCGAAAGAGTAGCCAGAGGTCTCCGGCGAAGGAGTCCCACGAAGAAGAAGATGCAGCTTTTCCCTCCTTTTCTTTCTCTACCCCACGTCTCCTCCCTCTGACACACTTTCAGCAGAAGACTTTTCTTTTGGTTTTCTCTCTCCCACGTCTCTTTCTCTCACGTCTCTGTACTCTCTCTGTCTCTCAATTTTTTTACTTTTGAACCGAGAGAGAACCCCCTCCCCTCATCGTACGCAGTTGCTTTTATAGGGTGTAAAAGATAAACTTTCAATCTCCCCTTCAAATCTACATCCGCGATATATTTTCGCCAAATGATCGCTATTGATAAAAATTTAAGATTATGATGAATATTTTCTTGAAATCCAAATCTCGCGAAGATAAATCGCAATATTTTTTCACACATGTCTTTCTATCCAAAAGATTCATATCTGAAAAATTTCAAAATTTTTAATTCTTCCCGAGATAATTAAAAAACATGGGCCAACCAAATTTCCGACTTCGTGGGGGCTTAGTAACTAATTTGAACACATTCACCACCTTCCAAATGTGCAAATAAATGCAATCTAAATCTATATACTATGTAATTAATGACTAAACGGACCGTTAAAATCTAGGTGTCAACAACCACCCACACAGTGCAGATCACCTCTCCTAAGCCAGAGCCACTACTCTCGGATGCTTGTGGGCGCAACCCTAACAACATTATAAATAATGCTATTAAGTGCACCAGTAGAAGAGCAGTGCCTGGTACAAAAGCCGGGGACTCATCAAAGGTGAACCTTCCAAGTTCAGCACTAGTGCTATCACTAGATGTAGATTGATCTTTCTTGGTTACTTCAAATACCGTCTCCGATAGCCCTAAGAGCTTGAGTACAACACTTAAGACTCCAAATGACCAAGCACATGCAGATGTCATCCGTTGCATTCTTTGGTTATTCCACCATGCACGTATTGACAAGCCAACGGCCAAGTACTCGTATAAACAATATAGGTTGTAGATGACGAAAATGGTGGCTGGAATTATGATAGCTGGTTCTTTTCCCTGTATTTACATAAGAAAGGAAGATAATGAGACAAATTCTTGAGAATAGAGGAGTGATATTTGTTTTACTTTCTTCTTACCTTGGGCAAGAAGTGGGAGTTGGTCATGATACAATATGCTGGTAGGAGAGCATATAAGAACTCAGGTATGGACCTCAATGCCCAAATTAGGATCCACAAGTACGCCAAACACTGCCTGAAATGGAGATGCATGAACAGGGTGCCATATATTGGACTCCTTTTGCTCACTAGAATTTCGAGCAGGCCCGTGGCCCATCTCTTTTGCTGGGTCATCGAGGCAGGCCCACCAGATGGTGCGCAACCAAGAAAAGCCGGTGGGTCTGGTGAGCAGAAGAGTGATCTCCAACCCTTGGAATGGATGGCCAATCCCGTAAGGACATCTTCCGTCGTCGATCCGTACATCCAACCAACCTGCGAGAGGACACGTGCACAACATTTCTCATGCCGAAAATTAAATTTATACCGTCGTTCTCATTGTCACAAAAATGCTTAAAAACAGAGCACTTAATACCATAAATCATGCGTCTATTGATTCGTGTTCATGGGAAAATCATAGATCTTCAGGTCAATGACAATGAAATTTAATGATAGTTGTAGCAGAGTCACTTCAAAGTTTAGAGCCATGATTAGATTAATCATGTATAATGTGTAAATTCACTGTAGATATACACTGACCTCTTTACCCCAGTCGGTATTGTATTCATAAGTGCAATTAGCGACTTGATAGGCTGCTTCAAGAGAGCTCCAAAGATCTTTGGGATTATCTGAATTGCCTTGTAGAGCATGAGCAACAGAGTTGATGAATTGTTTTGAACTTCCAAAGCCTTTTAGTGATTCTACCATGGTTAATTCTCCTGTAAAAATCAAATTGGCAAATGGGAAAATATGGTTTACTATGACTAGGCACAGAGTCCCATGAACGCGCAATAGGCGACCAAACATACGCACATACCATTAGAGGTAAGACTTTTCTTTTCATAAATTACTTTCCGACGATGAAAGCATCCTGTTCCTCCATAGAGAGGTCCTTGAATTCCTACTATTCCTCGTCCCACATACTAAAATAAACAGTATTATAAGGTATAGGTACTGATCAGTAGATAAGCTGCAATTTGGCTCAACACAGGACTTATTTTGTAGTAAAATTGCACATACTTCGAATAGGACCACTAGTTGATTTCCAAATGGGTCATCCTTTGCTCCATCATAGAAGTATTGTGGACATTGAACAAATGCGCAGTCTTTCTCATATTTTGTGCCGAGAAGGAGACACAAAGCATGGTAAACAATCTGCGGATTGTTGGCGTACATGTCGCAATCGACATTTAGCATCAATGGTGCATTCGTCATGAGTCCTGAAACCCTAGTCTGTTCATCCATCAACGAGACACGAGAGAAAAGAATTATAAGATTGTTTTGATGTCAAAAAGTGACCACACTTAGGTCCTGATAGATAGGTCTTACTCACCAGGACATTCATCGCTCCCGCCTTGTAATGATGCGGGTGCTTTGGCTGCTTTTCTCGTGATATGTAGATCAGATGTGGCAATTCATCTGGACGACCTCCTTTGTTTTCCAGCATGATCTTTGTTAAAATCACAGCAAGAAATAGTGAGCTTGTAGATTTCGAAGTACAGTACTTCTGATTTTTTTGGAGGATAACACATACTCGATGTCAACAGAAGAATCTAACGTTAGATAGATCTGTGGATTGTCATTTTGGTAATGTAATGGAGTTGACCACATGACCGATTGTGGGAACAAATGTACTGCTTGACTCTTGAGTTCTTTGGGATTCATATAGCGCTGAGACGAAGGAGCTATCTGACATATACGAGTCTTTAAAAGGGTAGCATGGTCCCTGGTGTAAAAAATGAGAGAGACATGCTATCTACACGTCTTTCTAATTTTCAGAAATATAAAAAATAAAAATAATTGTGTTATAATATTTAATATGTTGTGAGAATAACGGTCTGTTTTGAATTACAAAAAATCAAATAATAAATGATATAAATTGTTATGAAGTCTAATTATTCAAGAATTTAAACATTTTTTTAAAGGATCTTAAATTTCTACATATACAATCAGATCTTTCATTTCGTTTATATTTCAAGATAGTAACAAATTGGAGGGAATTTAATTGCAATCCAATCAATAATAACAATTATTGGATGACAAAGTATTTGGATCCTCAATTTGTGACGTATAGATGTTGATTTGTTCTGCCATATTAACCACAGGAACATTTTATTCAAAACTGGACAAAGATATCCTCTCAGTAATTTTACCGTACCTTAATAATTGTGGGGTGATTTTTGCTTTCTGTGTTAGAAAAAGCGACAAACTCCCCAGTAAGATTAGATGGGCCTGATCCTAGGGACGCGTCTTCTATCTTCCTGCTCAGCTTCTCGTACTCATCCTGTCAGAGAACAAGACAAGCTTAGGGAAGGCCGCATCCATCCATATCTTGTCCATACCCAATCCTCTCTCTCTCTCTCTCTTTCTCTCTCTCACATATTTCAACAAAGAATCACCGATCACCGTGACCATCTCCAACACGTGAACACTAGACTCCAAAGATTGAGGATCACCTTCATTGTGTCCCGTGCTTGTTGGAATTCCAATGAGCAATCTTCACCAGACGATGTGGTTGAGTCGCCGGCAAAGTACCGGAATGGGGCTCGCAATTGAATATTGTACTTCTTACAAAACGGAACCCAGAGCTTTGCGAACTTTGCAGCTTCCATTAGAGAATAGAAGGTCAACGGTGAGCAGCCATCGTCGGAGACATAGCACGCCAGCTTATGAGCCGGATAGTCTACCGCCATTAAGGAGAGGACCGTGTTCACGGTGATGATCGGCGGCTCTAGCTGCGGATCTGCCGTTGTGACAAACATGTCCACGGGAGGAAGCTCGCTCGCCCTATATGAAGGAATTGTGAAAAACAAGAACAGCAATAAGGAACTAAACCTAAAAAATATAACTCGGTGGGTCAGAACCCGTTCATAACCCGAAATCAATGAAGAACATGCTTGAATATTGTACGATACAGGTACTTCAGTTGAAAGATGTCGGAAAAACTGAATGGAATTGTTACTTCTCAAAATTCATATCAGCCAGTTTGGTAGAATTATTATGTCCTATGAAAGAGCAAAAGTTGGAAATGAAATGAAAGAGGACCAATGTTTATCAGAAAATAAGTTCCTCGCAATGATTGTAGCGTCACTAGAAACTCGGAAAAGAAAACCATCCTGAGTATTCGTGGTGATGGAAAGAAAGAAAAATCGAGCTGTATCAGTAGCTGTAGCGCTAAGGAGTTTGGGATTGAGAGCGCACGACGAGTTGAAGATTCAAAGTAAAAGCAAGCCATGTGAAAAAGATAGCTCTTGCTCTATCGAGATACCTTTTCAAGATACGGTGAGGGTAAGTTTTGTAGCTCACAGGGCTCCATTTGGTGCTGATGACGAGAATCCACACGAACGTGAACCATGACTCGCACGCGAGTGCGACCTGCCATTCAAGTCCGTGGTCCTCAAGGTGAATAAGCCGATACGCAAGAAGGGAGACGAGAAGGAACAAGATGAAGATCTCGACCGCCCTCTTCGCATCGTTTTTCAGGCTTATTTTCTCATATAGAGGGGTGGAAGTGGATTGAATGGCCATTGGAGAAGGCTTGCCTGTCTGTGCACTCACCAGCTCTTGTTCTTGCCGTTTCTATTGGGTGGTCTTGTGTGTACAAAAGGTGGCGACTTAAATAGAGAGAGGTTGTGCCCCGGTTGTTAAGTTGGCGCAGTGATTCCAGAAACGAACCTGTGCCTGCCTATGGTAATTCCACATAAACGATAGGTGACGAGAGTACTCATATCTACCATGTCCGCCTAATGTGCGGATCGACAAGTAAAGGAAGGATAAAAACATCTGGTGCATATGTGTTGCAACAAGTTTACTTGGCTCCATCAGAGTAATGCCAAGGTCCACAAAATCGGCATTCTAACACATGGACTATTTTCACTTCTCAACAATATGTCGTATTACCTAATACCCTAGTTTTATAAGCGGTAATTATATACCTAGTGGTAAAGGATTGCTTCTTTCGTTCTTCTTTTGCTTTTTCTATTTGTTTTATTTTTAATATTAAAAGAGAGATTGGTAGTCCAAAGCCTCTAGTTGGACTTTTTGTCATCGTGTGTATGTCTTACTTGGAGGAATGTGTGGCAATGAGTTGGTGTTTAGCTAGGGATGGTAATCGTGAGGTGCTTCTACGAACCATCCCAAACCGAGGATTCTCGACGTCACTTCGTATTTACGTACACGTTTATCTTTGTTCATTGTCCGCCGCATGAAGGTTTTTTACTCTCCAGAATTCTCGGACAGTCGCTCAGAGATTCGGAAGAACTTGCAAGTCGAGGCTTAAGCAATTGTACAATAATAAGAGTGCGTTTCGTAACCATTATGCTTCGGGGAACAATTTTTGATCAGAAATAGTTTTTTCTAATTCTGTTCTTGAGAATAATTTACGAAAGAAAAAACGCGTTTGTAGAATTATCCAAAATTTCTATTTCGAGATAGAAATGTGTTTGGTAAGATTCTTAAATTATCTTGTTATTTTTTTTTAAAATTTTTTTATACTTTTATTATATTCTTCTTTTTCTTTTTTTTTTTTTCTCTTATTTTTCCTTCTTCTTTTGTAGCTGGTTGCCGGCCAGCACCATGGCCAGCGACTAGCTGGCCTGATGGAATAACGAATGGGACAAGCACAATCTCTCGACCCTATTTGGACCCATGCCATTTGGACCTTATTTACATTCCGCTTTATTTAAACTTTATGTCTATAGAGTTTATGTTTTTGATGATGTGAGTTAATTGCACGAGCAATAATAAAATCATAGCAAATGTATGCACGTTATAAACAGATTAAGATTTTCGTACTTCAAGACCGTCTGTGTCATAAAGCTTTTACATGGACAGTGCTGAAAAATATAAACCCGTTACTTGCTCAGGCATTCGCTTTTCTAAGCTAGAAATTAATTTTAAAATTTTTTCCAAGACTTTTCAAAATATAATTTCCTTCACGTGAATTTTCCATGCATTTTGATTATCGATGAATACAACATCCATCAAATTATTGGAATTCTCTTAATTATCCGATAGTTTTTAGCTCCGCTAGTTTTCTAAGAAATCGCCTCGTGCAACTTCTTATTGCACCACAAAGACGTCATCGTATACGATGGAAGAGAGGGGCAAAATGAACTTTCTAATTTCCCAAGAAGGTCATTATCGCAATCAAACCCAGGCTAAATCAACCTTTTCCATTCCACCCGCAGACAAAATCTGCTCGTTGTATGGCTTGGGTAAGCCCGAACGACGTATCAAATTCAGAAGTCCGGAAAAGAATGGTTGATAGAGGCTTGAACAGTGACTTTGAGCTGGAAAGAACGTGCCTAGTGGATGTAAAAGCCAAAGAATATCGAGATCATTCACGATCATCAAATAGACTTGAAATGGCTTTGTTCAATACGTGCGCGAACTTGAGAAAAATGAAATAACACAATATTAGAATGAGATAAACTCTTTAACTCATATGCCCTCATTTTTTACATCCATTTCGTGTTTTGCTCTTGTAAATTAAGGATAAAAAAGAAAAAAAATCATGCATTCTAGAATTGCAATCTATGAATTGATGTGATACTCCTGGTGTCTCGCCTATGAAAAAACCTCACAAATGAGGAAAAAGATGAGAGAGAGAGAGAGAGAGAGAGAGAGAGAGAGAGAGAGAGAGAGAGAGAGAGAGAGAGAGAGAGAGAGGGTGCTATTATAATTGAGTAATCCACTGTACAATGACAAAAAGATTCAAAATCAATGATGCAAACAACACCAGCTCTTCCTAATCATGCTTATGATTGCCGTCTTATTGACGCAATCACCCTAATGACACCACCAAGATCTTCTGCAAGAAAATGCACTGTTTACAACTATCTCCCAAAAATCATCCAACTTTAACTTACCATAAACAATGCTCGTGACCTAATGACGCATGCCATGACTTCGAAGCTCAACTACCATTCTTCACCATTACGTTGGACAAGTACAAGACGAAGAGCCACCATTTTGAGGAGAGAGAGAGAGAGAGAGAGAGAGAGAGAGAGAGAGAGTAAGAAGAAGCTTTTGGAACGTTCTTCTTTAAGACGAAAGGTCAGTCTTTGTCGGGGCACGTCGTGGACATCTCTGGTGGCGAATATATTCCCAGTCACATCTTTGCGCTATCAGGCCCATGGATAACCCAAGAATGTTTGCCCTACGATAAGAAAAGATGCATGATTTCTAGTCCAGTCCAAACGAGATATCAGAGGCAACGAACGTACGAACACTGTGGAAACTACTTTCGTTTCTTTGCGAGGGAGTTAAACAGAAAGAAAACGCAACGCAGTTTTCTTTCGGGAACCAACAATGTAAAGCAGTTTGATAACAGTTGAATTTTGAGTTCTAGATAATATTAATTTCTTCACATAGAACTATGAACACTTCTTTTCTATTGAATGATTTCGCAAGTGACTTCCTTATGTGCCTTTTTAGCCATAGAAGTGACTTCCTTACGTGCCATAGCTGAAGACTTCAGCTGAAGTGACTAATCTCGTTTATGCTTGATAGCAAACAACAAATCCCCCCAAGGTTAGAAAGGTCCAGATCTTCTCAAGATCGATATTAGATACATTAGCTTCATATTGAAATCTTTTTCTTTTGTTTTTGTGTCGTAGTTCGCATCTTTTATGGCTGTGAAAATCAGTTTTCCTCGAGTCGATTGTGACTGTGACGTCCGCAAGATTGCTTGAGGTTAAATGCCGAGTTCTATTATTAGTTTTCTTCCTCTGTGTAGAAGGGACGGGTGTGAAACTTGTGAAAGACAAGTCTATGGATTACTGATTTAATCATTTTTCTGCCCTAATGCCTGGATAAAGCAATGACCTTGTCTGCTGGCCATGAATGATAAGACATTGCTATCTTTTTCATTTGAACTATGAAAAACTGAACTTTTTTTTTTTCGGTGGTTGTTATTTATGGTTGTAGATCTTTCACCCTACTTCATTATTTAATCGGTAAGAGGCAAATTCGTGCCATTCTACCCTCTTGACTTGAGATTTGGCACTCACTCTGTCATCTCGTTTACTATGTAAATATTCTAAAATCTTCAAGATAGGAGAGAGAATAAACTCAAAACCTACATCTTTACTTAATAGTTTGATAAAAGACTACATAGATGGCTGTTTCTATACGGAATAAGAGCACTAACAAAACCCCACGTTAACTTGTCAAGACAAGGATTGGGATAGAACAATATATAGTGGGATATAAGATAAATTACCAAAAAAAATCCTAAATCGATTGTACAGATGCCAATTTAGTCCTAAATCTTTTGAGAATTTGCCAATGTAGTTATTTTATCGAATTTCGGCTAGCAACTACTAATGTGGCCAATTTTTTGCCTTTTTTTTTCTCAATTTTGTGATTAATTTTTAAGATTAGTTGAATTTTTCTTCTTCTTCTTTTCTCTTCTTCCTCTGCCAGTTGCTATTGACCACCATTCGTCCTGTTGGTGTCGTGCAGTGATCGTGCGATAGTTGTGCATTTTGCCACCATTAGCATCAATGTTGATGTCAATCCTCAACAAGCAGTAAGTTTTTTTCTTATCCATATCCCAACCCTTGTTTTGTTTTATTATCTAACATTTTATCCAGACATATTCAGCATTACCCAGTCATGAGATCATTGTTAAACACCAAATAAGATAACAAATTATTTGGACTCAAATTTGGACTACCAAACGTAACCTCATGTCTTTATTTCTAATTACATGCTAACTACAAATTTTTTCTCCTAGCATAGTTCAACGCATGGAATGTGAAAATTTGCTGCTTGGTGTGAGATTCATAAAAACAATGAGAATATCTTGTATCCTATTCAAAATAAAAGGATGATTAATCGTACAACTATGCTTTTGATTTGCAAATATGCTTTTGATTTGCAGATACAGAATTCAACAATTTGTAGCCCTTACCAACATGCTATGTAAATCCAAAAGCGAAAATAGTTGCCCCAATAGCTCCCTTGATTATAGGGAATCCCATATTTCCCTTTCTCAAGTGGCCCCCTAAAAAACGGCCAGCAACACAACACTACTCCCACAATATAGACCACCTCTCTTAAGTAGGAGCCGTTGTTATTAGTGATATAGCTAGTACGAGTACCTAGAAGGGGGGTGAATAGGTATAAAAGATTTTTCTCGATAATTACACAATACTTAGATAGTTGAAGGATTTGCAGCAATTACTAATCAATCGTAAGACTGAGTAAAGGAAAGAGAGAATTGAACACGCGGTTTATAGTGGTTCGGCTTGATTCAAGCCTACGTCCACTCTTACGCACCGATGCCTATTAGCCGGGATTCCACTATGAACAAAGAGATGTTACGGCGTTGATCTTCCTTGACTTTTAGGTGTAGATGATCTACCACACTCGCTCAAGGTATCACTAAGTATAAACACTCTCTGTGTATACAACTTCGCTCAAACTGTATCGACTAATAATCAAGGTTCTTCAGACTCTGGAATTTTTCTATCGATCACACTCTCCAAAACAACTAGAACGTCTTCCTTTTATACTCCTTTATGCCATCATAGCCGTTGGCACTTACCAAAGGAATTCCTCCAATCTACCCGTTGGACGGAATCAATCAAGAAGATCATTCGAGCTATTTAAGGAACTCCGACGATAGCCCATCAATCCTGTTCGCCCATACAATCAGGATCTTGGTTTCCAAGAATAGAACATTTCAAAAATATTTCGTCGACCATCGGATCTTCAATCGATCTAGATAAGAACAAAAAAAAGAATCCGAGATATTTATCCAACCAAGGGATCTTCTCCAGAGGATAGGATCAAATCCTCAACCATACTTCGGCTCTGGATTTCCTTCGTCCTTTGGATTTAGAAAGACCGTCGGTGAGAATAGTCTTGAGTCTTGAGTCTTGAGTCTTGAGTCTTGAGTCGGTGATCATAAAGTCTTCGGACTTTAAACCGTCGGTCTCCGAATATCCAGACTTAGGGCCGATAGAAACGTTTTGTCGGCTTCAAAATATTCGGAAAGATTTCTCCAACAATCTCCCCCTTTTTGATGGTGACAAAACTTTCTTGTAGATTTGAACAACTTTGACCCGCAAAAACATTTCTCAAGCAATATGGCTAACTCATAAAGATTAATAAAACAACCGGACTCGCATCCGAGAAAATTGGTTAGTCTTTCATGAGTAATACCATAAAACAACACTTGATATAAATGTAACCAGTCAAGCATCTAAATCCACGGCTAATTCAGTCAAATTTAACACCCAAGTTCACTCAAGTCAAACTCAAAAACATAACAAAAAAAAAATCAAAGTTTAAAAAGATGATGATATTGGTTCAAATTGGTTCTCCCCTTTTTTGTCATCATGAAAAAGGTGAGAAAGGAATCAGGTCTGCTTGGGAATGCGAACGATTTGGAAATCTCCCATAGACTGGACTATGCCTTCTAGCCTCTTCAAGTCTTCCCTTAGTTGAGCTATCTCCTCTCCTTTAGCATTGGCTTGAAGTTGTAGAGCGAGGTCTTTCATTTTGTCCTCCAGGGTAACCGAAGATGCTTGTCCAGCATTCTTTATGGTTTGAATCTCACAGTCTAGAGCATATATTTGTCCTCGCATTTCTAGAAGGATATCAAGAATACGATGAAAATCTGCTGAGTTATCTGTCTGTGTACTTGCATGAGCTTTCTCAGATGGAGTAAATGCAGACGATGGAGCTTCTGTATAATCTTGCAGATTTGGAGTCGACGTATCATGTCCTTCTTCAGGCAATTGAGAAACCTGAACTTCTTCTGAGTCTGCTGGAGATTGTCTTAGACCTTCACTATCGGCAGCATGTGGTGTGGATCTTTCTTGCTCGCCAACTCCCCCTGTCTTTAGGACATCAAAAGGGGAAGAGTGATGATCATGCTCTTCTCGTATCTTGATTTTCCTTTTCTCATTCGATTCGAGACTTTTCTTTCTCTCCTTCTCTTTGTTCTTCACTTCTTTCTCCTTCTCTCTCTGCTCTTCTTCTTCTCTCGTTCTTGGCTTGCTCCTCTTCTTCTCTCTCGTTTCTTCTGAAGTTCTGTTGGTTGAGGCACAGAATGTCTGGTTCTTGTTAAAGCACAGATAGTGGGATCTTCATCCTCCTCATCTTCATCCTCCAAGATGAGAGTTATTTTCTTCTTTTTCGATGGGGCTCCGATGGCCTCCTTTCCTTTTCTCTTTGAGGCAGACGGAACTGGAGACTTCACTCTGAATTTCTCCATTGCCTTGGAAAGTTCTTGCAGACGCATCTTCGTTAACATCTTTAAACCTACCACCATCTTATCGCACGGTCGAACACAAAGTGTATGAGGCGGTTCAATATTCATGTGTCTGAAGATCTTGGTCACCAGACCAAGATAAGGCAATTGTCCCTTGTCTTTCGACATTGCTCTGTACATGTGGAAGATAATGGTATGAGGGAGAGAGAACTTCCGTCCTGAGTTGATCGCGTACATCAACTTTGCTTCAGAATTAGACACAGCAGTCTTTGAGGTAGACTTCGGTGCCGAGACAGTTGATCACAATCTTATGAAGCACGATGTTGATGGCATTCATCCTTGAGTAGGTAATTCTCTTCTCTCGTATCTCTATCTTTGACAAGTTCCAGAGTAGTACGAGCATGTGAGACTTTGATTGGATGATAACGTCCTCGTTCAACTCCAACTATGTCCACCAACATATTCACATCTACCACGTAGACTTGGTCTCGTACACTGAATGAAATTCTATTCGCATCCAAAAAACTGAGATTTGAATAGAAATATGCGGTCAGTTGTGCATAACCGTCCGTGGTGTCAGAGCAAAATTTCTCAAGTTGAAGCAAATTCAACTTTTCTCTTAAGTTCATGTTGATGGCGTCCAGGAAGTCAAAATCAACACTTCTAGGGTTTATCACCCCTCTTTTCAACAGTCTGAAATACACATTCTCCTGATCCTTTGATTTGAACAAATCCATCCGATTTCCTTTCACCTTTGCTGCCACACCCATTCTCGGTTGAAATTCAAGGAACATTCTGTCATCATCGTTCCCTTCAATCAAATTTTGTCCTGGTACACGAGGATCACTTGGAATGTTCGCAAGTACATCCTCTGCTTTTCCTTTCGGAGAAATTCCTAATTCCTCCATTTTCCGCAGAAAAAGATACTCATTCCCATAGTTCTTGTCCTTAAGGAAATCGTCTATATAGTTCAATGGTGTACCGGTGCTTTTCAACGCAAGATAAAGCTTATAGATAAAGGAGGGTTTTGGACTCTTCTTGGGTCGGCGTCCTCGATTATCTCTTCCTCCAGGATGTTGACTTGCACCTTGTGGGGTAGAAGGCGTTGAATGACGTGGATGAGAGCGAATCGGACTTTGTCGCTGACTTGATAAGTCTTCCTCCTCCTCGGTGAGATCGAAGTGTGTCGGTCTCTTCTCCATTCTTTGTGGTCCCCCGCTTGCGATTCTTGATGATTTCCTCGAAGAAGACATTCTTCTTTGTCGTTTGAAAGATTCCTTCGCTTGCTTTCCCAAGAAAAATGACCACTTTCTCGAAGATAAACAAGAAGTAGAAACAGGTTCGGGAGGAGAGTGCCTTTTAGGGTTTTGAAGATTGGGAAAAAAAACTGTATATATATATATATATATATAACTCAGTTTTGAAAATGGAAGTTTAATCGGCACAAGGAAAGTGTACGAACACTTCTTTTTGAAATCAATAACTGCCAAAATTAATCCTTTTGAAAAGACAAGTTTTCGATTTTCACACGGATTATAACTGAACGAAAAATCGTACCTTTTCGAGTCCGGATAAAATAGCAACTTACAGTCTATAGCCATGAATGTCTGAGTCTGAGGATTTAGAGTCTGAGAGATTAGAGTCTAAGGATTGGTGAGTCTCTAGACTTTAACTTCTTCAAGCTTCAAAATGTTGAGTCTTGAACGGATAACGTCGAATTGATGTTTCTCCAAAGGCTTTGTGAAAATATCCGCTAGTTGACTCTTTGAATCAACAAATTGAATCGAGATTTCTCCATTTTGAATATGATCTCTAATGAAGTGATGTCGAATCTCAATATGCTTTGCTCTTGAATGAAGGATTGGATTTTTGGTGAGATTGATCGCGCTGGTGTTGTCACATTTGATTTCTGTGCATGAGTCTTCAATGCCAAAGTCTTGTAGCTGTTGTTTTATCCATAGAATTTGCGAACAGCAGCTTCCAAGAGCTACATACTCGCTTCGTCGTTGAGAGAGCCACGGTGCTTTGCTTCCTTGAAAACCAAGATACTTTGTCCTATTTCCAAGCGGTTGACAAGTTCCGTAAGTGCTCTTTCTATCGACTCTGCAACCGGCCAGATCTGCGTCTGAGTATCCTAGAAGATTAAAGTCTCTCCTCTTTGGATACCAAAGACCGATGCTTAAAGATGAGGCAATGTATTTGATAATACGTTTCATGGCATTGAGATGTGATTCTCTAGGATCTGATTGAAACCTAGCACAGATGCAAACACTCAACAAAATATTAGGTCTAGAAGTAGTAAGATAAAGAAGTGAACCGATCATGCTCCCCCGTACGCTTTTGATCTACTTTCTTCCCTTCTTCATCCTTGTCTATCTTCTGAGAACATGACATTGGTATGTCGGTCTTTTTGCACTTTTCCAATCCAAACCTTTTGACAAGATCATTTGCATACTTTTCTTGATGAATGAAAGTTCCTTCCTTCATTTGTTTCACTTGGAGTCCAAGAAAGAATGTTAACTCTCCCATCATACTCATTTCAAACTCATCCTGCATAGACTTAGAAAATTTCTTGCATAGACTTTCATTAGGGGATCCAAAAATAATATCGTCCACATATATTTGAACAAATAAAAAGCTTTTGTTTTCCTTTTTGATAAATAAAGTAGTATCTACTTTACCTTTGACAAAACCATTCTGCATTAGGAACTTACTTAGTCTGTCGTACCAAGCTCGAGGTGCTTGCTTTAAACCATAGAAGGCCTTTTTCAGTCTGAAGACTGAATCTGGCTTCCTTGGATCTTCAAATCCAGGTGGTTGTTCCACATAAACTTCCTCATGGATGAATCCATTTAGGAATGCACTTTTGACGTCCATTTGGAATAACCTGAAATTTTTATAACAAGCAAACGCAAGTAATAGTCGAATAGCTTCTAACCTTGCTACTGGTGCGTAAGTCTCGTCATAGTCTATTCCTTCTTCTTGCGTATATTCTTTGGCCACGAGTCTTGTTTTGTTCCGTACGACTTTTCCATCCTCATTCATCTTGTTCCTGAATACCCATTTGGCTCCAATAACAGTTTTACCTTTTGGTTTAGATGTCAATTCCCAGACATTATTGATGTTGAACTATGCGAGTTCTTCTTGCATAGCTTCGATCCGCTTTCATCAGATAAAGCTTCTTCTATGCTTTTTGGTTCAATTTCAGATATTAGAGCCACAGCACTAGATTCTTCACGTGTCACGCCCCGATCCTCGGGCACGCACACATCCTTCTGCTTGGTCGATTTTATAATGCGATATCCCAGGACTAGTATCGCTGACCCTTTCAATTCTTAAGCACATGCGGAAGTAGTTATAAATCCCCAGACAATAAAACAATGGGATAGAAAAGCAGGGCCATATTTTTCATATTGAAATTTATAACCAAACTTTTGTACATGACATCAATTAGAGAACTTCATAACTATTCACATCAATTGGAGCTCACAAGAGAAGATGGAATCTCAATCCCTTCAGGTCATACTCAAAATCTATCTCGGTATTATCTTCTTCTTCCAAAAATCATTCTACTCAGGTTTCACCTCCGAGTTCTCCTTCTCAGATTCCTCCTCGCTCCTTAACGGGGTCCCGAAATGTTTTTCCCCAAAACCGGGATGAGACTACGTCTCAGCGAGTTCTACCCCACTAAGCCCAATTAGTAAACTATTATACTATAGGCTGCCTATACACGCATAGGGCAGAAGACATACCTTGGCCTCGTATCCCACCTACAAGTCAGTACAATTCATAATAGGCACCTAAGCAATCATATCACGGATCGAAGCATCGATCAAATCGACCTAGTCGATTAAATGCCAACAAGACCACTCACGGTCATTTCTAATCAGTCAATCAGACCACGACATCAAATCAAAGCACTGAATCACATCAAGTCACACTCAGATTGAATCATCGATCAATCGACCTAGTCGATTACAAGCCAATCAGACCATCTCATGGTCATTTCCAATCAATCGATCAATTCACAACATCAGATCAAGCAATGGTCAATCGACCTAGTCGATTACACGTCATCACGACCCATGCTCGGTCAGCATATTCAATACTATCTATAAAGTCCTATCAAATCGGAATCGCTCACCCAAAGCTGATAAATAGATAGCATAGCTCGCCCAAAGCTGATAATAAGGTATACTGCTCACCCAAAGCTGACATATCGCCCGTAGGTCGATATAGTATACCGGTATACTGCTCACCCAAAGCTGACATATCGCCCGAAGGCCGATATAGTATACCACATGCTCACCCAAAGCTGATAATATATTGCTCGCCCAGAGCTAATAATAAGGTATACTGCTCACCCAAAGCTGACATATCGCCCGTAGGTCGATATAGTATACCGGTATACTGCTCACCCAAAGCTGACATATCGCCCGAAGGCCGATATAGTATACCACATGCTCACCCAAAGCTGATAATAAATTGCTATTCAGTCATAACTGATATAACCAATCACCGAGCCACATGCATTCTCCAATGCGACATACTTCGTCATTGAGCCATGTGCATTCTCCGAGGTGATATATCTAATCATCAAGCCCCGTGCCTTTCATGATGATTCATCCCATTTCTAAAGTAATTATCCACAACCTTAATTCGTACTCAATTTACCCAAATAATCACTTTAGGAACATATCCTAAATATCCACAATTAAATCAATTTGGCACAATTCAACGCTCAAATAATTAAACGGACTACGCCACGACAATCAGCACGAGATTTCGATCGTCGGCCATCTCAAACTTAATTTCCGAAAAATAAATAATTAATTAATTAATTTCGAAAATTAATTATTTAATATAAAAAATTCCGCTTAGCTCAAAATAAGGTCCAATTAAATAAACAAACTTCACCACGATCATCAGCATAATTTTCCGGTCACGGGCCATCCCAGTTGAATTTTCAGGAAATAAATAATTATTTAATTAATTTCGAAAATTAATTAATATTAAAAATTCAATTTAGCTTAAAATAAAGTCCGATTAAATAAATGGACTTCGCCACGATCATCAGCATAATATTCTGGTTCCAGACCATCTCCTTGAATTTTCGGAAAATAAATAATTATTTATTTTAATTCCGAAAATTAATATTTAAATGCCAAAAATCTCCCTTAGGCCCGAATCATCAAATTGAAGCTCAATTAGGGGTCCGAAAATTCCCGAGACACTCCCAATAAATAGTAGACCACGTCTACTTGTTAATTGCACAATCAATTTATTTAAATCGCATCACAATTGACTAATAATTGCTAATTAATTCTAATCTAACAACCTAAACATAATTAATTAAAACTAAACCAACCTAAAGCATAATTAGCCAACTAATCCGGGATTAGTGAGATTACTCACCAAATCGCGCGCAAATCGGATCAATCCGACGGCGGCGACGCGAGGAACAATTCTTCCCAAAGCGGGCCTCGGGTTCGGGGCCGGGAAACGGCCCAAAACGGCCCATGAACAGCTGGATACCCACTCCGTGGGTTTGCTGGTTCGGCCACAAAACAGCAAGAAAGAGAGAGGGTTGGGGGCGGCAAGAGGTCGGGAGAGCGGGTGGTAGCTTGGCGAGGCCGAGCGGTGGCCCACGGTGGCCCACGGTGGCCGGATCGTGGCCGAACGGAGCTGGACAGAGGATGGGCGGCAGCTGGACGGCGCACGGCGGGGATGGCAAACGTGAAGGGGCGGTGGCGGAGCGCCCGGCGTGCGCGGGTGGTGCGGACGCGCGGCCGGCGGCGTGCGGCGGCGGCGCGGCGGGCGGCGACGGAGCTGCAGCTTCTGGTCTTCCTCCGCTTCTGGTTCGCTTGAATGGAAGGGGGAAGGGAAATGTCGAGGGAGAGAGATGAGAGAGAGGAGGGGGAGATAAACATTGACTGGTCAAAGAGTAGAAAAGAAAGAGAGAGAGAGAATGGGCGGTGGGGAATCGCACGAGGGGGAGGGGAGAGGAGAGAGAAGAGAGAAAGAAAAGAGAGAAAAGAAAGAAAAGAAAAGAGAGGGAGAGAGAGAAAAGAAAAAAGGAAATGCATATTTCTTTATTTCAATTTTCCTTTTCCTTTCAATTTTCTTTTTGGTCTTCAATTTTTCCTCCGATAATTTCTTTATTGAAATTTCGGACCCGTCAATAAATTGACGAGCGATGAGAGAGGATCCTATTTATCCAGTCAAATTAAAACCCGAAAATCTGGATGTCACATCACGTCTTTTTGATCTGGTGCGGATTCCTTCATTGATTTCGCTGATAATGAGATCTTTGGGATGACTGGACTTATGCTTCCAGTTACTGGTTGATTTGCCTGGTTGATGATCTCTTTCTTTATTTGAATCTTCATGAGCATCTTGATGTTGGACTTCCAGTCCGAGATGCTTCTTGAGTTGTAAGCCTTGAAAGGTCGGAGCGGTTCGGACTCCTCATATTGAGTCATTTGGATTCAACTTGCGTTGAGTCTTGGAATTTGACATTCATTGATTCCTCCACCGACCGGCTTTTCTTGTTATAGACTCGTAGGCCTTGCTTGTTGTAGAATATCCAAGGAAGATGCCTTCATCGATCTTTCTTAAAACTTACCAACTCGATCATTTGCATTTTTCAAAATAAAGCATTTGCAACCGAACACATGAAAGTATGAAACAATAGGCTTCTTACCTTTGAACAATTCATAGGGGTTTTCTCTAAAATAGGTCTTAGAAAGACTCTATTGATGATATAACATGCTTTGTTGAAACAAACTTGACCCAAAATCGTGAAGAAATTTTACTTTCAATTAAAAGAGTTCTAGCCATTTCTTGAAGAGATCTATTCTTTCTTTCCACAACTCCATTTTGCTCTGGAGTATATGGAGAGGAAAACACATGATTAAAACCAGATTTATCACAAAACTTTGTAAAATCTTGATTTTCAAATTCACTTCCATGATCTGTTCTTATACTTGAAATAGCACATCCTTTTTCATTTTGAACCTTTTTAGCAAACTTCTCAAAGTACGAAAAGGTTTCTGACTTACTTGTAAGAAAATATACCTAGGTAAAGTGAGAGTAATCGTTCACAATTACTAGACAATATTTCTTACCTCCAATGCTCTGGGTTCTTGTTGGTCCGAAGAGATCCATATGCAGCAACTGTAGTACATGATTAGTAGAGACATGATTTATTGGCTTAAATGAATTTCTTACCTCTTTCCCGAATACATAGTGTGCATGAATCGACTTTTGGTATGGCAATTTAGGTAGACCTTGAACAAGCTTCTTTAATGAGATTTTGGCTAATTGCTTCATGTTGACATGGCCAAGCTTTACGTGCCATAAGACCGCTTCATCTTGAATTGAGATTAGGCATTGTGTTTCATTTGGTCTTACATCAAGGAGGTAGATATTTTCATGCCTTCGACCCATGAAAGACTGAGTCGAGTCTTTACTAATTCCAGAACATATGCCTTCTTGAAAGGAGATCTTGAAAACAGTATCACACAATTGGCTAATGCTGAGAAGATTGTAGTTGAGTCCTTCCACTAGAGAGACATTGCTTATTGTGAAATTTTCAATTTTCACAGTTCCAAATCCCACAATGCTTCCTTTGCTGTTTCCACCAAATGAAACTTTTCCACCATTTACTTGAATAAACTTTATGAAGCAATTTGAGTCTCCCGTCATGTGTCTTGAGCATCCGTCAAGATACCACTTTACCTTCTTTTGACAGAGACCTGCGTTCAAAAGAGAGTCTCAAGCTTTCTTTGGTACCCAAATTTTCTTGGGTCCTTTGGTGTTAGTAGGATAAGCATTATTAGGCCATACCTTTTTAACAGGCTTCCAAACCATAGGACACTCTTTTTCAAAGTGATCCCGACTGTTACACTTTGAACACCTTAGAGCATTTTGACCTATAGACTTTACAAAAACTTTCTTGAAATGATTTTTGTAAGCCTCTCTCGACGGTCTTTTCTTAATTCTTTCTTTTACTTTCGGAAAATCAATCAAAGGGATTGTTTCGCTGTCATACCAAAACCGGACTTATTGAAGTAAGGTCTTTGAACCGAAAGAACTTTCTCAAGTTTTTCGGACCCTATTGAAAATTTCTTTGAAATATTTGATAAGTCAATTTTTAAGAAAGCATTTTCTTTTGAAAGTTTATCTTCATTCTCTTTAAGAGTAGAAACATTCAAGTCTAAACTTTTCATTCTTTCTTCTAAAATGTTTTCCTTTTGTTTTAGAGCTGAATTTTCCTTTTTAAGTTCGGAAATTTTTTTGAGAGAAGTCTTAAGACTAAAACATAGTTCATCAATGTATTTAGAGACTTTGACAGGAATTTTAAAATCACTTACCTCAAATTCACCGTCCGAATCGATCCAAAGTCTCGAGTCGATTGTGCCATCGGACACGAGTTGGCATATTCCTCATCACTTTCTTCACACTCTCAGTATCGCTCCGTGTTTCGGCTTTGAGAGCTTTTCGAGACTTTTCAGCTTTTCCTCTCTTCTTCTTCTTAAGAGGACCGTTGGATCGATGTGTCCATTTTCTTACATTCGAAGTAGACTACATCTTTATTTGGTTCCTCATTATCAACAAACTTGGTTTGCTTTGTTTCGAAAACTTTGTTTCTTTGAGTTGAACCTTCTTCATTTCTGTTCAGCTTTCGAATCTTCTTATCATAAGAGCAAGCTCCTCACTTTGTCCGGATCTTCTTCGAAATCAGATCATCGAATCATCATTAGATTTTAATGCAATGGATTTCTTACCTCTTGGATCTTTGTCTTCATTAATTCGTTCCACTTCGTAAGATTGAAGAGTTCCAATCAGCTCGTCTACAGATAATGGCATAATTCTTTGCGTCTCTCTTATTGAAGTCTTTATATGATTCCAATCCTTGGAGAGTCCACGCGAGCAGCTTGTTCACCTTCATGGGATCAGAAATTTTCTGTCCTTGATTCTCAAGACCATTGACAATATCGTAAAAACGGCTAAACATGTCGGTTATAGATTCTCCTGGTTTCATTTTGAAGGCTTCATATTGACCAAGGAGAATGTTAATTCTGGTCTCCTTCACTCGGTCTGTCCCTTCATAGGTGATATGTAATCTGTCCCCGAGACTTCTTTTCTTTGTAACACAAGAAGATATTCTGTATATTCGATTGGTGACAAAGCACAAAATAAAGAGTAAATTGCTTTTGCATCGAGTGCTTGTCTCTTGTTTATCTCTTCTTGAGACATTCCGCTGGTCTCAACAGGTTTCTTTCCCTCTTTCGGACACGATGCAGCGGTAGGAGTGATTCCTCTTTCCACAACGTCCCATTCCGAGAGGATCCTTTGACCGTAGGAAAGCTTTCATCTTGTTCTTCCAGATGTTGTAATCCTTTCCATCAAAGTAGGGTGGTCTAGTATTGCTTTGCCCTTCCACCAATCCTGGTGCTAGCATACTAGCCATGGATCTTTTACTCTGAAGTAAAACACTTCAAATAAAGTAAGAACACGAGCTCTGATACCAATTGATATAGCTAGTACGAGTACCTAGAGGGGGGTGAATAGGTATAAAAGATTTTTCTCGATAATTACACAATACTTAGATAGTTGAAGGATTTGCATTAATTAATAATCAATCGTAAGACCGAGTAAAGGAAAGAGAGAATTGAACACGCGGTTTATAGTGGTTCGGCTTGATTCAAGCCTACGTCCACTCTTACGCACCGACGGCCTATTGGGCTGGATTCCACTATGAACAAAGAGATGTTACAGCGTTGATCTTCCTTGACTTCTAGGTGTAGATGATCTACCACACTCGCTCAAGGTATCACTAAGTATAAACACTCTCTGTGTATACAACTTCGCTCAAACTGTATCGACTAATAATCAAGGTTCTTCAGACTCTGGAATTTTTCTATCGATCACACTCTCCAAAACAACTAGAACGTCTTCCTTTTATACTCCTTTATGCCATCATAGCCGTTGGCACTTACCAAAGGAATTCCTCCAATCTACCCGTTGGACGGAATCAATCAAGAAGATCATTCGAGCTATTTAAGGAACTCCGACGATAGCCCATCAATCCTGTTCGCCCATACAATCAGGATCTTGGTTTCCAAGAATAGAACATTTCAAGAATATTTCGTCGACCATCGGATCTTCAATCGATCTAGATAAGAACAAAAAAAAGAATCCGAGATATTTGTCCAACCAAGGGATCTTCTCCAGAGGATATGATCAAATCCTCAACCATACTTCGGCTCTGGATTTCCTTCGTCACTGGATTTAGAAAGACTGTCAGTGAGAATAGTCTTGAGTCTTGAGTCTTGAGTCTGGTGATCATAAAGTCTTCAGATTTTAAACTGTCGGTCTCCGAATATCCAGACTTAGACTGATAGAAACGTTTTGTTAGCTTCAAAATATTCTGGAAAGATTTCTCCAACAATTAGATGCCTGTGCACGCAACCCTAACAAAATTGTAATTACTAAGGGTGTCAACAGTTAGGTTCAGTTGAGTTTGGATTTCTATGATACCCAAACCAAATTGAATATGACCTAAACTGAAAATATGGTTCTATTTGGTTCGGTTTAGAGTTCGGATTTCATTTTTTTTTCATCTTCTTCTTCCGCAACAGTTAGATGATGGAAACACTTAAAGGTGGTGGCGATGGCGATGATGATGTTGTTAACAACGACGAAGAGGTACGGAGGCCTAAACCACAAGAGCGGTGAGTCCAGTGTGAGAAGCCACTAAGAAGCCGAGGCTTGGAGGTCAATGGAACATAGGCTCTGAGAGTGACGATGATAAACATTGTATCGGCCGACATGAGCAAAGCTTTCAGAGATACCATCAAAGTGCTCGACAAACACCATCTCGACAATGGCGTGACGATTGTTTCGCAGTGAAGTCTGAGAGCAAGCTTGAGAGTGAAGTATCAATAACGAGGATCAACTGGAATGTTGCCGAAGACGAAGAATGAAGAGGTAGACGCGGTTTTGGGGTGATTCGAGGCCATTCGATCATATTCGACGGTGGGCGTAGGACGAGTGCAATTGTATAAGTATGGGAAATGCCTTACTTGAGGATAAGTACACTAATAGTACCAAAAGTTGTATACAACGCTTACTTTGGTGCCAAAAGTTTCCGTTAGATCACTTAAGTGCAAAAAAATTTGAAAAATGATCATTTTAGTGCCAACTCCGATCAAATTGACTGGAAATCCGACGTGGCACTTTTTTATTAATTTTTTAGGCTGACGTGGCTCGCCGGAGAGCACAGTCAGCATCTAAACCACAAAAACGACGTTGTTTGGCTTATTTCCCCCAAATTGAAACCCTAAATCCCCAAATTGAAAGAGAGAGAGAGAGAGAGAGAGAGAGAGAGAGAGAGAGAGGAAGAGAGAGGAGGCACGTCGTCTTCTTCCCTAAAGAACGACACCAGTAGCGAACGGCACCAGCAGCAACACCAGTAGCACACCAGTAGCAGCACCAACAACGGCACCAGCGGCAGCGGCGGCGCACCAGTAGTGGCACCTTCAACCCCTCTTCTTCCTCCTCCTCCTCCGCCCTTGCCTCATATTCTTTCTGCCACTTCTTGCCTGTGCAACAATCTCATTCTCTCCTCAGTCACTTGGTTGAGCACCTACAATGGTGGCTGAGCGACGGTGGCCAAGCGTTGGCGGGTGAACAACGGTGGCCGAGCGGCGAGGAAGAAACCCTAACCCTAATTTCAATCCACGTATGAGCTAAACGGCGTCGTTTTTGCGAGGATGTCCACGTATAAGGGCAAAACGACGTCATTTCTTGAAGAGGATGGAAAATGACATCGTTTAAAAGCCAAGCAACTTTTTTTTTTAAAAAAAATATAAATGCCACGTAATCATTTTGGTCAGAATTTCTCGCCGTTGGCACCAAAGTGATCGTTTTTTCTTCGATTTGGCACTTAAGTGATCCGGCGGAAACTTTTGGTACCAAAGTGAGCGTCGTACACAACTTATGGCACCAATAGTATACTTATCCCACCTTACTTGAGGATCCCACTGTAGGCCCACTTACCTTCTTTTCACAGGCTGTGACAAAGTGTGCAAAAAGAAGAAAAAGAGGAAATAAAGAAAGGGGAAACTTGAAACGAACCGAATTGTCAAATTACCCAACTCCCTTTACTTAATACTTGAATCGAATGAGACTCAAAATCTTCGATTTGGTTTTTTACACCTAGAAACTACTGTTGTCAAATGCACCATCAAAAGAGTAGTGCCTAATACAAAAGCTGGAGAATCATCAAAGGCAACCTCCTAAGTTTTGGACTGTTACCATTACTAGATGTAGATCGGTCTATCGTGGTTACTTCAAACACTACCTCGGATAGCCTAAAGAGATTCAGTATGACGCTTAAGACTCTAAATGACCAAGCACGTGCAAATGTTATCCGCTGCATTCTCTAGTTATTCTACCATGCACAAGTATAGGCTGTAGATGATAATTAGAGGTAAGACTTTTCTTTTCGGTCTTCATGTCATCTCACCATGATGCATAGATTACTTTTCGACCAGCAAAGCATCTTGTTGCACTATATAGAGGTCCTTGAATCTCCCCTATTCCTCGTCCGAAATACTAAAATCAAAAGCGTTATAGGTATATGTATTGAAGCATATAAGCTGGACATTGGCTCATAATAAAAATTATTTTATAGTAAAAAATTGCACGTACTTCAAATAAAACCATCATTTGATTTCCAAACGGGTCATGCTTTATTCCATCATAAAAGATTTGTGTGCATTCAACAAATGTGCAGTCTCTTTCGTGTTTTGTATCGAGGAGACATAAAGCGTGAAGAACAATTTGTGTATTGGGGGCATACATGTCACGGTTGACTTTTAGCACGAATGTTGCGCTCATCATGAGGCCTGAAATCCCAGTATGTTCATCCATAAAAGAATGATAAGATTGTTTTCAAATTGAAAGCGGCTATGCTTAGGCCTTGATAGAAAGTCTTATATAACAGTGTGTTTGTAGGTCTCAGAATATGATAATTTTGATTTTTTTTTAATCTAAGGATTGCGTACACTTGATGCCATTATCAGAATCTTATGTTGGATAGATGTACGAATTTTGTCATTTTGGTAACGAACAAACAGAAAATCACAGGCCTGACTTTACCGATTTTGAATTTGACTTCGATGGATTTGACCATGGGAGCAATTGTATGCTTTGCTCGACTCGATTCCTTCGGAATTCAATAGAAGCTAGGACAAAGGAGCTTATAATATCGAGGATATCAAATAAAAAAAAAAGAAAAAATAGTATCGAGGATAGGCGCCTGCCTTATGGACAAACTCGTGACAATTGCCTTTTTGATTTGCCAGTTAAGGTTAAAACTGTTAAAATTTGTCTCGAGTTTAAGTTCGAAGTGAAAAGCTGAATTTTGAAAATAAATTAAATTGAAATAAAGGGAGAGGGGTACACAAATTAGTCTTCTGGTTGACGTCATATTCTTAAAGCTAAAGCTGGTCAACGAATCTTGGAAGTATTTGGCCGAGGCACATCTGCTTCTTGATGGAGTTGGCTAGGACGAAACGGGAAAGTCCAAAATTGAACTTGGGCCGACCTAATCCTAGTTGGATTCTATTACCTCTCTAATATGGGTGGTGTATATATACATGAGATCGTGGGAATTTTGGAAGAATCTTGAAGCATCGTTGTTGATTGAAGTGCCGTTTTTACTTTTAGTGTAGTGGTTTCTCTGTTTGTAAGAGACGTTCGTAGGCGCTGGGTGCTTGATAGCGGGTCATCGTGTTTCTTGTGTGGCAAAGCTTATTTGTGATTTACATCCAATAAAGATTGGTATTTATAGTCGATTAAATTTTGTGGTAAGATTTGCGTGTAATTCTTTCGTAAGATTGAGAGATTATTTTGTGAGGAATTTTAGGGCTAAACACTGCATGCGTCTTTGGGTCTAATTGGGGCTTGGGAAACACTGAGAGAGTGTTTGAGTGTGTAATATCCATTGTATCACTTGATCTATAGTGAATTCATCTATACTCTTCCCGTGAACGTAGGTTTCTATGACTGAACCTCGTAAATCTAGTGTCCGATTTATTTTCTTCTTTTGTCTATATTATTGTTTGATCGCTCGCCTTCCACAACAATTGGTATTAGAGCCAGACTTAGCTAAGTTGAAGCGAATTGATGGTGACAGAAGAAGTAAAAGTGAGAATTGACATATTTGATGATAAGGATTTTAGTTTCTAGAAGATGCATATTGAAGATTATCTTTACCAGATAAAACTGCACTTGCCCTTATCTGGGGAGAAACCAAAGTTGATGAAGCAAGCTGATTGGGATTTGCTGGATAGACGAGCTATGGGTGTTATTCGGTTGACGTTGGCTCGTAATGTCGTGTTTAACATCGTGAAGGAGAAGACCACTGTTGATTTGATGCAAGCCTTATCGGATATGTACGAGAAGCCCTCTACGATCAACAAAGTCTATTTGATACGATATCTATTTAATTTGAGTATGAGCGAATGTGTGTTAGTTGCAAATCATATCAATGAATTCAATGTGATTGTTAGTCAATTGAGTTCAATTGAGACTGACTTTGAAGATGAGGTACGTGCTTTGATTCTATTATTCTCATTGCTTGATAATTGAAATACTGCTGTTACTGCTGTTAGTAATTTCTTTGGGTCAATAAGTTTGACGTTTGATGGGGTTTGAGATTTGATTCTGAGTGAGGACATCCGTAGAAGAGAATCTGGCGAACCTGTATCTGCTGCTTTAGTAGGTGAAAACAGAGGAAGGTCTAGAACATGTATGGGTAAAAGTAGTACTAATATGAACAGGCGTAGTCAGTCTAAGACTGGTGATGTTGTCTGTTGGAGTTGTGGCAAGAGGGGGCATCTTAGAAGGAATTGCCTTAAGCTGAAGAATGAGAAGGGTAAGAGAATTATAACTGATTCTGCAGATAATGTTGCAGTTGTAACAGATAATGCCGATTATGTCTTGTTTGTCACTGATTATTCATTGTTTGATGGATGGATTCTGGATTCTGGTTGTTCTTTTAATGCTACACCAAATAGAAACTGGTTTACTAGTTATTAATGCATGGATAATAGTAAAGTGCAGTTGGGGAATAATGTTAAATGCAAGGTCGTCAGTGTTGGCAATGATAGAATCAGAATGAATGATGGTATTATGAGGATATTGACTATAGTAAGGCATGTTCCAGAGTTGAAGAAGAATTTAATTTCCTCGAGTGCCCTGAATTTAGCTAGGTATTGATATATTTCAGAATGTAAACTTTTGAAAATTTTTCGAGGTGCTTCGATAATAATGAAAGGAATAAAGCACAATGGCTTATATGAGTTTCAAGGTAAGACAATGATAAATTTTGCTATGGAGACATCGGATGCATCTGTTTGAGACTCTGAATTGTGGCATATGCGTTTGGGACGCATTGGCGAGAGAAGCCTGAATGTTTTAAGTGAAAGAAATATGTTATGTGGTTATGTTACTAACGAATTGAATATATGCAGGTGCTACGATTTATATCAACGGCAGAAAGTGTAGTTCAGTACGACTATCAAAGAAACCATGGAAATTGGAGAGTTAATTCACTTGAATGTTCGCAGGTTGTCGCGGTTTCCTTCGAGAAAGAGTGCTAGATATATGCTAACAGTTGTTGATGACTACTCGATAAAGACGTGGGTATTTGTGCTTAGGCACAAGTTTAATATTGTTGTCATGATCAAGTAGTTGATAACTTTGATTGAAAAGGAGACTGGTAAGATGATCAAGCATGTGCAGACTGATAGTAGCATGGAATTTTGCTCGAAGCTGTTAAACGAATTCCACATGAAGGAAGGTATAGTGAAACACCGCACTAATGTTGATGAACCACAATAAGTTGCGGAATTGATAAGCAAAATATTACTAGAGACGGCCTATAAAATACTCTCTAGTGTTGGTATGACTAGGAGATTCCTGGCGGATGCACTTAGTAAGGCGAGCAACCTAATAAATAGATCCCTATAAACTGCAATTGGATATTGAACTCCCGAAAAAGTGTGGTTAGGTAATGTTGCTGATTATTCAGTTCTTAGAATATTTGGTTGCCCATGTTTTATTCGAGCGAGTAATGGTAAGCTCGACGGAAGGGTAAGAAAGTGCATATTCCTAGACTATGCTCGAGATGAGCGAGGTTATCGATTGTGGTGCTCAAAGTTAAATTCACTTATTATCAGCAGATAAGTTACTTTTGACGAGTCTCCAGTACTTCTGGTTAGGAGTGATTATAACAATATTCAAATGGATCTGAACGGTGTTTAGCTTGAGGTGGAGTTACAACCATAAACTCCTGAGGTAGCGAGTACGAGTACTAGCAAAGTAATTGACAGGGATGGTGCTTGTAGTGAGGTGGAGCCTATAGAGCTAATGGTTGCCATAACTGCTAAAATTAACAAGGTACGTATTCGATCTCCTGACAGATATGGATGCAACAATGGTTTTGCTTTATCTGTGGTGAATGAGGTTTCGTTAGAAAATTCTTGTGAAGTAGTTAAAGATGCATGTGGAGTTGGTATTCTGATGAGGTCCTCAGTTATGGCAAAGTTCAAGTGAGGCTTGGATTTGGATAAAATTTGTGGTGGTTGAGCCCATCAAGGGCAATGGGAGAGTAGTGGCAAAGTTTGAATTTTTGTGAAGTGATTGTGACTTGCCTCAAACGTGGAGACAAGGTGGAGATTGTTAAAATATGTTTCAAATTTAAGCTCGAAGTGAAATGCTGAATTTTGAAAATTAATTAAATTGAAATAAAGGGAGAGGGGTACACAAATTAGCCTTCTGGTTGATGTCATATTCTTAAAGCTAAAGCTGGTCAACAAATCTTGGAAGTAGTTGATCGAGGCACATATGCTTCTTGATGGAGTTGGCCGAACGAAACGGGAAAGTCAAAATTGAACTTGGGCCGACCGAATCCTAGTTGGATTCTATTGCCTCTTTAATACAGGTGGTGTATAAATACATGAGATTGTGGGAATTTTGGAAGAATCTTGAAGCATCGTTGTTGATTGAAGTGCTGTTTTTACTTTTAGTGCTATGGTTTCTCTGTTTGTGAGAGACGTCCATAGGCGCTGGGTGCTTGATAGCGGCTCATTGTGCTTCTCGTGCGGCAAAACTTATTCGTGATTTACATCCAAGAAAGATTGGTGTTTGTAGCCGATTAAATCTTGTGATAAGATTTGCATGTAATTCCTTCGTGAGATTGAGAGATTATTTCGTGAGAAATTTCGGGGCTAAACACTGGGTGCGTCTTTGGGTATAATTGGGGCTTGAGAAATATCAAGAGAGTGTTTGAGTGACTCGAGTGTGTAATATCCATTGTATCGCTTGATTTATAGTGAATTCGTTGCTACTTTCCCCGTGGACTTAGGTCTTTACGACTGAACCACGTAAATCTGATGTTCGATTTATTTTCGTTTTTTGTCTATATTATTGTTTGATCACTCACCTTCCGCAACAAAAGCAATAGTATCATCGACCAAGAAATTCGGTCTCGCGTAAATAGTGCCAATTTGAGATTTGGTTGCTGATCTACTCGTGCTTTGCACGTATGGCCTAAAGAGAGAGAGAGAGAGAGAGAGAGAGAGAGAGAGAGAGAGAGAGAGAGAACTCTTTCCATAAAAGGTCACAACACAAGAAAAAAATATCTCTTCATGAAAATGAGCTTAGTATAGAAAGAAAAATGATGGTTTGGATGACACATCCAAGCCATTATTTTCTCTCTATCATAGTTAACAAAACGTGAGTTTACCTCATTTATTGTAACTTGTATTGCATAGCATATGTTGTCTAATCATGATAAACTAGGTGAACAGCACCTGGTGTCTTGGGCCCCATTTGCATTGGATAGCTTGAGCTAGTACCATCTCTTAGACCATCATTTGGACCTTGTGGACAGTTTTGTTGTATTTAATTTTGATGTATGTTTTTGATGATGTAAAAGTTAATTCCGCAGGTGGTAATAACTTATAGCAAATATATGCCTGTTATAAACATACTGGTGTGCCTACTTCAAGTCTCTTACTTACTTTCGAAGGTAAGTAATAGGTTGGGGAAATTATAAAAAAATTCCTAAATTTATTACACTTATACCATTTCAATCTTAAACCTTCCAATTTGGCTAATTTACGATAGATCTTTTGACAATTTGCCAATTGAGTCATTTAAACTAATTTTACCAAGAATTGCTGACATGGATATTGATAGTCTTATGTGGCACGGCCGGTATTGGCGTGAAATAATTTTATAATTTTTTTGTAAAAAAATTTACATTTTTTAAAAACTTTTTTCCTTCTTTTTTATTTTTTTTCATTGTGTATACCATTGAATGGATTTATGCTTAGAGTAAAGGAAAATGAAGTCAGTTTTCTATAGGTATGCCTTCCCATAATGGGTGAACTTCTTGTTCAAGCCCTTTAGGGATAGCTTGTTAGTAGCAAACTAATCAGAATTTTAGTTTAGAGCATAAAGACACTCAGGGGTGCTGAGATGATAACATCTCTAACTATCCGAACTGTATTTTTCAAAGGATCCTACTAGACTGAAGAAGAAGATGTGTTTTAGGGAGACATTAAGATTCACAAAACACTCACTTTACTTCAGGGGACTCTACCCAATACATTACATCCTCTTGGCCTTTTATAGGCACCAAGAGGTCACAAGCAAACAAGAACTAAGCTTACGGGTCCTAAAATAGATAGAGGCTCTTGAAAATCCGTTCAGGAATTATTCTAGGTGATATGAATAGTGATAGTGAATAGGGATTTTCCCAGCCTATTGCTACAGTAACTTGCTATAGTGACCTAGCTATAGGCCTATCTCTTGTCACGGGCGTTGTCTTCTGACTCATGAGAGTCAATAATCTCTTCCGTCACGGGCATTGTAGTCATAGTTTGAATCATCGGAATTATGTGCTCTGCAAGAAGATGTTCTTCATATTTCTATTCAAGTTCTACAAGTTTGATATTAGAAGGGCTTTGGGTGACTTGTGCTGTCGAGGCATTCCACATGTTCATGTCGTTTGATGAGATGCTTCTTCATGAGTCTTGGAGGGTCCTAGAGTGTAGGCAGGTAGGCTTGGTTGAGACCAATTTGATGGTTGAGCATAGAAAGATGTGTCTAGTCCAAGGAATAAGGACAAAGGTCCTTAATCATAGGAGTCTTGAGAGAGAGGGTTGCCCATTGGGCAAAGGGGTCTTGAGATAACCGTGCAGGATCATTTGTGTTTGCCATTTCTTGCTCATGTGATAGAGGTGTCTTTGCTTGCTTGAAATCTTTGAGTGTTTCTTTGGCTTCTGGTGCAAGATTGTAACGATCTCGTGCAGTGGGTACAGTGTAATTTCATACATCTTCAGGGATGGTCTTGTTTTTTTGACATAAGACTCTCTAAAGTTCTCGATACTGATGCTCGCAACAATCAACACAACCGGGAAAGAACTTGTAAATACGGGCCTCCGTAAGATGTGGTTGAGATTTATAGGATGTGGTTCCTATACTTTATGGTGCATTGGCAATGGTGTCATTATTTCGTACAAAAGCCCATGGACGTCGAAGAAACACAATAGTGTGGATTTCTGGGTTTGGTCGAATAGTTCTTAGCTTTAGTTGTAAGAGGTGCTCCCAATAAGTGGGAGGGATAGAGCTAGTTGAGAACAGCTAGGAGGTTCCTATTGCTTTCTTTTTCAATGTTTCAGTCGAGCCCAAATATCTTTGTTAGGTTGGCAATAAATCCTTTGGTTGGAATCTCAATAGTTATTAAGTACTTATTAGTTAAGTACCATAACAACCATCTGAATTTATTAGGGAAATCATTTTTCTTCCAGATCAAAGGATGTATGAATGAATAGATGGGGTTTAATCCAAAGGGGTAAAGGATGGAGCATCCATGAAGTCTGAAAAGATCTATGTGGCATTGCCACATAACATTTTCTAGATTTTCAGTGAGATTGTCATTATGGATTTGTTCAATAATCTCCTAGAGGTATTCCAAGCTTGGCCAGTCTCGTATCCTCTCGATCTTATACCTTTCATTGTGATGAAATGAATGGAAAGCATTCCTCATGATGTACATGTTGATCTCTACGGGTGCCTTTGGTCTAGATAGGAAGTTAGCAAGCACATTTTTTTTTCAGCAACGTGTTTGATCTCAAATGAAAATTTTGAAAACCATTCGGCCCATCGTAGCAATTGAGAATGCGGAATTTACTTCTATTTGAACTTGGTCATTTGGGGAAAAGATGCCATGTCTAGTTTCATCGGAAGTGATGACCAATAAGATGGAATTCAAACTTTTTTATTCCATTTTTTACCGCTAAGATTTTTTTGAAAGTAGAATGATAATGCATTTCAGTCTGAGAAAATTTTCCACTTTTGTAAGCACACTGGTGTCGCTTACCATCAATTTCTTCGAATAGGATGACTACCAAGTATTCATCACTGGCATAAGTTTGGAGGATTCTCTTTCTTTTCGATGGAATTTGTAGTGGGGAAAGAGTTTGCATGGTCTCTTTAAGTTCGACGGCTACTTTAGTCTGGGATTTTCCCCAAGGTGGGGGATTCTTTTTCAGCATTGATTGCAATGGAATCAGCGGTTTTGCAATGTTGGGAACAAAGTCTTTGAGATAATTAATTACCCCAAGAAATTGCTGAACTTACTTTGTCGTGAGTTCTCTTCCGAAAACTTTCCTAAGCAATGTGTGGCCTTGGATAGTATGTACCTTTGTTAAGGTGCATACCAAGATATTTGATTTCTGTTTGGGCAATATTAATCTTTTTATGGGAAAGCATAATCCCATATTCCTTTATGATGTTTGCAAACTGCCTAAGAAGTTGGTAGTGAGATTCCTTATCAAGATTGGAGAGCAAGATGTCATCAATGTATACTGCTGTACTTGACAAGATTAGTTGGAAAATTTGACACATGACCTTTTGGAATAAAGATGGGGCCACCGTTACGTCAAAAGGAAGAACTTTCCGTTGAAAATGCTGGTTTGGAATACAAAACCCTGTCTTGAATTTGTCTTCATAATGAATGCTCAATTGCCAAAATCCAGTTTTAAGATCAAATCTGGAATAGATGTAGGCTTTGGTTAATCCAACAAAAAAGGAATTTCTTAAAGGTAGGGGGAATTTGTCATCTTACAGAAAAAGCTTAAGAGGTTGATAGTTTATTACGAGCCGCATTTTTCCCCTGTTTTGCTTAGCACGCTTGTTGACATAAAAAACTTTGTAGGCCCATTGAGAATTTGAAATTTTAATAAGATCTTGTTGCAGTAGTTCTAAGCATTCTTTTTGAGCTGAAGTAAGGTGTTTTGGCTTCATTCCCAAATGACTCACATTTGTTAGATTTATATCTTCATTTTTTTTGAAAAGGAGGTGAACAAAGAATTCTGAATTCTTCCACAAAGGATGAGAATATTTTTGGGAAAATTGAAAGTGGGATTCTAATAGACTCATCTAAATGGAAAAAAAGTCTTTAAATATTGACAAATTTAGAGAATTGGTTTTTATACTTAAAGCATTTTCTAGGAATGATGCGCAGTTGAGAAATTTGAGTCATGATGTCCCCGCCAATGATCAAATTTTTGTTGGGAGACAAGATTCTAAAATTTTTGTGGTTATGGAAAATTGAATAGTTACTTGGGTAGTTCTTACATTCATAGAAAAAGTGTTTCTTGAGGCAAAATTGAAATATTGAATACAAGAAGTCTAATATTCTTTAGGAAGAACTTTAGTATGTAGAATTGAAGAACTTGCACCAGTATCTATGAGAGTAATGATTGTGATGGGTTTGGCAAACTTCGAGATAAAGATTTTTACAGGAAAATGAGGACAATGGATTTGGCTTGAAAATATACTAGGGTCTTGTTTAGAAGAAGTGAGAGATAAATGGAAAAGATTTTCAAAATCTAAGTTAGAATTGGTTTCACTAGGTGTCACGCCCCGATCCTCCGAGCACGTGCCCATCCCTCTTTGGTTGATTAAATTGTCACATCCCAGGACGCATCGCCGACCCATTCTTTTTTTAAATGCACATGCGGAAGCAAATAAATAATCCCTAGAAAACAATTCAATAGGATAAAAAAGTAAGACCATAAATCTTTGAAACTAAACCATTTATACATATCATACTAATTCATATACATTACTAGCCGATATTTGCAAGGCCTACCAAAAAGGTGATCCTCAAAACTAGTCGTCTTATGACCAACTATTCATACTCGTTTATTGATCCTTTAGAGTCCACGGGACCCGGGCGAGATGGCGGTTCCTCCACTACACCATCAGGTGGGTCTGCTGGATCCTCATCCTAGACAGCATCCACCATCTCAGCAGGGATATTAAAGCTTCTAAGGGGACCTATCCTAAAACCGTAGGGAGTGGTGTGGAACCAGGCTTTGAATCAATTGGGTATCTCCTGGTGTGGGACCTCTTCAACCCAAACGGCGGTCACAACCAACTCGTAAGTCCAATCACTTCTAGGATCAGGGAAAACATAGACTTGCTTGGTCACTCTCACGGGACGACCATGACACCAAAGGGGAGTTGCCATTTGCGAACTTGAAAATGTTATCCCACAACGGGGTGAGACGATGTCTCAACAAGTTCAATCCCCTAAGACCCGACTAGGAAGTAAATACGCCTTAAGGGTTGCTTAAACATAACAGGGGTCAGAGGACTTACCTTGGCCTTAGTCTCTCCCTGCAAAATAGTACAATTCAAATAGACATCCAATCAATCACCACAGATCAAATCATTGATTAATCGACTCAGTCAATTCCATGTCATCGGACCATCACTTGGTCAAAACAATACTATTTATGAGTTTGATCAAAATCCAAGACTGCTTACCCTAGGTAATATATAAATAGTAGCTTGCCCCAAAGGCTAATAAATAGTATACTGTTCATTCTTTAAGATGACATATTGAGCCATCGAGTCAGTATTGCATACCGTTCCTTCTCTAAGATGACATATCGAGTCATCAAGTCGATATAATATATCGTCCTTTCTCCAAGATGACATATAGAGTCACCAAGCCGATATAGTATAACGTTCTTTCTTCAAGATGACATATAGAGCCATCGAGCCATTATAGTATACTATTCCGATTGTATAATCAATTTACCATTTTTATCATATCCGATAAAAATACACGTGTGTGGGTACATGGCCGGTCTTAACCAAAATATAAGATTTTCACTTTTGAACCTTCTACTATTTTCAGCAGTCTCAAAATAGATTTTTGGCGCTGTAGATCGACGCTCGGTAATTCTCTAATTAATTACCAAAATTATCCATTTTGGGAATTAAATACCCACCAACACAAGTCACAATCAATTTGCACAATCAAGTACTCAAATAAATAAACAGAAAGCACCACTGCAATCATCACAAAATTCCGGTCACCAGTTATCCCGATTTAATTTTCGGAAAATAAATAAATAATTAAATAATTACGAAAAATAATAAATAAATGCCAATAAATCCAACTTAAGCTCGTAATGCCTAATTGGACCCTGAAACGGACTCGAAAAATTTCCGAGTCCCTCTAGATAAATACTAAAGCTTGTTTAGGTCCTAATTGCACTAACTATCCACCTAAAATGCATCAATAATTAATTAAATTTCACTAATCAATTCTAACTAACCACCTAATCTTAGCTTAGTCTAAACTAATCAACCCCTAAGCGTGATTAACCTACTAAGTGAGGATTAATGAGTTAAACTAACTTGTTCGACGATCCAATCGGATCAAACTGACAAGGGTATGACGGGGCTCGATCTTCTCCAAAGCGAGCTTGTCAATTGGGGTCGGGAACAGGCTAAAACGGGCTTGCTAAGCTCACAAACCCTTGCTGGTTCGATACCAAAATTTGAGCTCAAGGAGCTGCAACGGGACTGGTTTGAGCACGATTCGAGGCTAGGTTCGGCCACCGTGAGTGGAGGTGCGGGCCGTGACTGAAACGGCCATGAACCGGGCCAAGTTGTGGCTGCCGGGCTTGCTGGAATGGGGCTGCCTTCATCAACTCTAAAGGGCTTCATGATGCTAAACTAGTGAAGACATGGACTGGGCTGAGCAAAAGAAAACGCGAGGGCTGTTGCTACTGCTGTTGGAGGCCACGACATCCACACTGGAGAGGAGTTCAACTTGTTGGAGTGCTGACCGAGAGAGGTGACGTTGTCCGCGGTAGAGAAAATGCGAGGGAAATGGACAACAAAAGAGAAAGAAAAGGAGAGAAGGCTGCCGGTCTTTGTTGGGCAGCAAACCAGCCAAAAAAAAAAAGAACACATGCAGGGGAGTTGTCGAAGCCGCGGCCAAAAAGAAGACCACCGAAGAAGCAAAAGCAGGGATTAAAAGATAAGAACAAGCAGAAAGTCAAAGGAAAAAGTGAAGAGGAGACCAGCATGCAGGGATGGTCGGCCAAGAAGGAAAAAGGAAAGGAATGTGCGACCAGAGAGAGAGAGAGAGAGAGAGAGAGTGCATGAGATGGGGGAAACGTCGACCGAAGAGGGGGGTGAGTGCAAGAGTGGTGGGACTAAGGAGGGAAAATGAAAAAAACTGAAAATAGAACACCCTATTTTTATCCAAATTTGGTCCTACAAACTTCTATGTAAAAGTTTGGTCTTCACTTGCTTCCTTGCACTATAATTCTCCCAAAATAACAAGTCTTGGGTAGCAAAAACGGCTATTCCTTTCAATTCCGAATTTTACTTCATTTTTCTCGGAATACGATTTTTTGAACAAACTTCTCTGATTGAGGTCTGATTTGTCGCGGAAAAGTCCACGAAATTCCCCGTCACTAATTCACTCACATCAGATGCCGAAAATCTCTTCAAATTAGCCAATCTGAATTTCCGTTTGTTTTCCGAATCATCTGAATCGGTTCTCCTGTAAAAATCCCGAACTCGTCGGAAATTCCTCAAAAGGTGAGTCAACATTCCTAGAATGACTCATGATACGACAGAACTTTCAATTTGTGAAATTGAACTCAAATTCGCGGTTAATTTCAACCAGACGCGGTTTTAGCGTGACCTAACCTACCGGGTAACTTTTAGAAATTTTTGGCACAATTGACTCGTGGTTGATTTTCTTTGAGCCACATGTACCTCTTCGACACGTTGGTGACTCTTGGTGGTTGTGAAAATCTTGAGGTTTCAAATACGAACATAGGGTACCCAAAATGAAAAAAAATTGGTTTAGTGCCGTTCGACGAGAATTTTGAAATCAGTTGGAATCACCCACACCTGATTACCCATCTCAGTTGAATCGACATATCTCCTATTTCCGATCGAATTTTAATTGTGCTGTAATGACTCTTACGTACTAGCACGGTTGAGCGATTGATTCCCTGGTCGAGTTTTCAAGTCTATTGCATTAAAATTTCTTAATGGCTTCACCTGATAGGTCAGTTATCTCATGAGTGGCCATCTCAGAGAAAAGCACTATAGTCACGTTGACGAAAGGCCCAACTTATTCAATCGTAATTAGAACCTAAAAAATTAGGATGTCACATTAGGAGTTTGATAATAAGGAATGACACAACGAGTTTGTTCGGATGGCTTTTCATCCATAGAAAACAATGATTGAATATCATCATTTTTGAGTGAGACACCAGTTTCAATATTTATGTGATGTATCAAATGGTTATGATATTTTCTCGCTTGGGGGCAATTTTTGGCAAAATGACCATTTTGGTTCCAGATGAAGCATCGATTTGATTTCTTGTAGCTTAAGCGATCTTTCCTTTTGCGTAGGAATCGCCATTTCTTCTTTCTCCGAGAGTGCTTAGATCCATGCCTTGATTTTTTTACCAAGAATTTCTTAAAGTGTTTCTTTTTTTTGGAAGACTTTACGTAAGAACCGTCACAGTATCTTTTGGAACATTTGATCTTCAGCTTTTGGCGAGAATATGCTCCATCAAGTTCTCTGTTGTTCGTTAGGTAGGTTTTCACCATCTGGCTTTTTAAGCATAGATCACCAAGGCACAAATGGATCTGTTATTATATTTCTCCCAAAGGGATATCCACAATTCTCCTCTATCCGTTGAGAAAGAATCTCTCAACTTGCTAAGAAATTCTTTGAGGATGGAGGTTAGAAAAACTTGTTTTAGGTTTAGATTAACTCCAATACCATAAAAGAGCTTAAGCATTTCTCGATAGTGATTATCCATGTGTCTTTTTCTAGAGAAAGCAACATTTTTGAGAAAGCAACATTTTTTTCTTAAACTCTCTTCTCTTGAGCTCATGAAGGTTAGAAGGTTTACCAATGACAAAATGATAGAGGAGGGCAATGGCTTGGCCAAAGTCAGGTGAAAGCAAGAATTGGACTTAGTCTTGTTTTGTAATCGATTGCCATCAATGTTTGAGGCTACTTGTAAACCTTGTAACAGACCTAAAAAGGACATCATACTTGTCTTGATTAGTGAGAGCTTGGGCGTTTAGGCAAGTATGGGATTCATTGAATCTTTCTAGCCATTTGGAGTAGGGGACATCATCGACTGTAAAAAAAAACTATTTAGAAGAGGGAGTTAGATTGTGGGATGGATTGCTTGGTCGAACAACCCCCCAACCTAGGCGAGGCCTACCTCGCTAACCACCGGGAAAAAAAGAGCAAAGAAAATAAAAATTCAAAATTTTACAAACATTGTTGACGTTAGCCCCGACCATTATATTAGGATAGTTGGCATCTATGTCAGTAACTTTTGGCCAAGATTGGCCAGAATGAGTCAATTGCCAAATTTTCAAAAGGTTTAGGACTTAAATGACCAAATTGAAAAGTTTATGGTTAAATTGACATAAATGTAATAGATTTAATTTTTTTTTTGGTACTTTTCCCATAATGGGTTTGGAATGGAAACGCTTCGTGACATAATTTCGTGTGAATTATGTGGATTCTATGAATTATCTGATAGTTAGCTCTTCCAAGGGAAAAAATGAGCTTAATTTTTTTTAAAACATTTAATAACTAGGGCATTATCGCATCATAATCAACGTTAAATCAACATTTTCCATTCCAACCCCCAAACAAAATCTGCTCATGATTTTTGCTTGCACAAGCACAAGCGACGTACCAAATTCAGAAGCCCGATAAAGAATGGTTGGTAGTGGATTGAACGGTGATATTGAACTAGAAGCAAATAATAATGAGATGCATTGGCAATCATCGAATAGACTTGAAACGGCTTCGTTCAATGCATGTGCGAACTTGAGAAAAATGAAATAGAATAATTTCCAAACGAGATCAATCCTAAGCTTTTTAAATCATGCACCCTCACTATTTTTCAGAAAAGTATAAAAAAAAGTCCTAAACCTATTGTTATTATGTCAACTCAATCTTAAAATTTTCAATTGTGTCAATTTAATTTTAAATTTGTTTACGTTTTATCAATTGAGTCTATCCAACTAATTTTAATAAAATATCGTTGACGTGAATGCAAGTCACCTTACGTGACACGTTTTGATTTTTTAATATTTTTTTTATTCTTTTCTTTCCTTTTCAATTTCCTTTTGTTTTAGTTGGTAAGAGCTATTAAGCCATTACTGGCAGTTAGCCAGGGTTGTAGCCCTCACCCAAATCTGGTGGGTGTCACAAAGGCCTCGATTGAGGTGGCTTTGCCAGCGATTGATGGGTGCTTGCTAGCCCTCGCCCAATGGTTGACACCCTCATAGGCAAAAAAAGAAAGGCAAAAAAATAAAAAATGCAAAATAAAACGAAACAAAAAATAATAAAAATTCGATTTTTTAAAAAAAATTTCCATATCAACACCAGTTATACCACGTAGGACAACTAGCGTCTACATCCGTTATTTTTGGCTAAAGTTAGTTGAAATAACTCAATTGATAAATTTTGAAAAAGGTTCGCAATGGAATTGACACAATTGAAAGGTAGCACAAATGCAATAAGTTTATGATTTTTTAAGTACTTTTTCCTATTATTTTTTTCACGTTGATTTCGTGTTTCACTCTATGTTATTTAAGGATTAAAAAGTTTATAGGTTCTCGAATTGCGATCTCCAATTTGACATGGTGCTTCCGGTGTCTTGCCAATGATGAATACCTTAAACAAATGAGGGGAAAGATAATCTGAAAAATGAGATGTGCATGATCAATCATGCAAAAGAGTGGTCCATACTCCGGACATTGGTCTCCTTCTTCCTAATTATGTAAAATGACCTCAATCATTCACAAGAAAATGCTTTCATTGTTCACAAATATCTCCGAAAATCCACCTTTTCTTTACCAAAAAAAAAAAAATATATCCGAAAAACCGACGCAATGACGCATGCCATGATTTCGAAACTAAACTACCATTCTTTGCCACCAAATTGGAGAAGTAGAAGAGGAAGAGCCGCCTTTTCGAGGAGAGAGAGAGAGAGAGAGAGGCTAATAATTTGCTTGACTAAGTAAAAACTCAGTGGAGCATTTGGAATCCTTCATCTTCAAGATGAAAGGAAAGTGATCGTCGGGGTTCTTCGTGATTTTCTTTGGCGGCGGCGATGACGTGAAGTGGTCAGACATCATCAGTCTAAATGAGAATCAAGAGACACCACACGTACGAACACTCTGGAAACTACTTTCATTTCTTGCCCGTGCATTTAATTGTCCAAACGACGACAGATATCCTGTCTTCTATCAGAATAACAATGAGAATTATCTTGTCTCGCAAGAGAAAGAAGAGGCATGATTAATTGTACACCCATGATTTTGATTTTGCAAATACAAAATTTAACAACTTGCACCTTTTATGGAGATGCGGAAGTGAATCTACATAAGTAAGCGAGAATGGTTGTTAGGATAACCCCCTTCATTATAGTAGTAGAAGGAATCCCATATTTCCGTTTTCCATGTTACCCTCTTAAAAATGGCCGAAAACACAGCAGCACCCACAGAGTGCATTATCGGATGCTTGTGGGTGCGACCCTAGCAACATTATAAGTACTGCTGTCAAGTGCATTAAGAGCAGTGCCTGATACAAAAACTGGGGACTCATCTAAGGTGAATCTCCCATATTCGGCACTGACATCATAAATAGATGCAAATTAATCTTTCTTGGTTACTTCAAATATCCTCTCTGATAGCCTTAGGAGCTTGATCACAATACTTAAGACTCCAGATGATTAGGCGCATGTAGACATTATCCGTTGCATTCTATGGTTATCCCACCATGCATGTATGACAAGCTAGTGATGAAGTACTCGTGTAACAGTGTAAATTATAGATGACGAAAATGACAGTTGGAAATAGGATAGCTGATGTTCTTGTCCCTGCCATTACACAAGGTTATGTAAGAAGATAACGATAATTAACAAAGGAGTGATGTTTGTTTTAGTTTTTTCTTACCTTGGGCAAGAAGTGGGAGATGATCATTACACAATAAGCTGGTAGGAGAGCATATAAGAACTTCGGTATCGATCCCAGTGCCCAAGTTAGGATCCATAGGTGTGCCAAACATTGCCTGAAATGGAGCTACATGAATAGGGTGCCATATATTGGACTCTTTTTGCTTACTAGAACCTCGAGCAGACCTGTGGCCCATCTTTTTTGCGGGGTCATCAAGGCAGGCCCACCAGATGGTGCGCAGCCTAGAAAAGCAGGTGGATTTGGTGAACAATAGAGTGATTTCCAACCATTGATATGGATGGCGAATCCCGTAAAGATATCTTCTGTTATCGATCCGTACCTCAAACCAATCTGCAGCAAGACCCATACACAACATTTTATCATAGTGACAAATTAATCTATGCCATATTTCTCATTGTCTTCATAATGCTTAAAGATAGAGCACTTAGTACCATGAATCGTGGGGCTAGCAATTTGTGTTTGTGGAAAAATCATAGACCTTCAGGTTAATGCTAGTGAACTTACAGTAGTTGTGGCAGTGCAACTTTAGAGTTGAGAACAATTAATGGATTGGTCTTGGAAAGTAGAGCATGTAGACATGCATAATGTGTGAAATCAGAGTAGACACATACTACACATACTGATCTCTTTACCCAGTTAGTAGTGTATTCATAGGTGCAACTAGCAACTTAAGGAGCTGCTTCAAGAGAGCTTGAAAGATCTCTGGCATGATCCGAATTGCCCCGTAGAGCATGAGCAACAGAATTAATGAACTGTTTCGAAATTCCAAATTTGTTTAGTTCTAAATTGGTAGAGGAGAGCTTCTGCTGAATCCGACCATCCTATTGGCTAGACTGACGATGTTCTCACAAAATTGTTAGCTATAAATAGATTTATTCTCCACAATGAGAAGAAAAAAAAAAGCAACAACAATGATCAAAAGAAGATGCCAACGAGGTGAGAAAAAAATTGAAGAATGCTTCAATTGTCTCTTATCACAGGCATAAAAAATAAAATAAAATTCAATTCTATGTTAAATTGCAAAAATTGAGATTATAAAACAACCGCTTCAGAAATGCATATAGATATGTGAAAAATTACGGCAGAATATGCCTTCGAAAGATCTCTTCATTCTTCAGATTATTGTAACTAGAAATTGGTAAGAACCGAGAATGTGAAAGAACAAATTACCACAATTCACTCAATCTTTTGAGGTATAAGATTTTAAGAAATATTGGCACGCCTGTATATATTAAAGCATTTGAAAGATATACCAGTAGAAAAGCTGAAAATCCTGTACAAGTCACTCGCTCATCTTTCCTATGTTATTCCTATATTAAGTCGAGGACAACTGCATGTAAAGATTTCTGACTCTTTCATTATCAATCTTAGTTCTTTTTCCGCTACGATATAATCGATCTCAGTTGGCCAAAAGACTAGAAATGTCGCGAATGCGTTTTGGAAAGGTAAATTTTTACAGAGCATAATAGACACTCACAATTGCCTCAAATCTTTAGTCATGACCGCCCACTAACTATTGGCTAATATTCATAAAAATACTTCGACACAGTGAATGTGGAAATTTGTTGCTTCGTGAGAGTTTCACTAAATAGAATGAGAATTCAGAAAGAAAAGGCATGACTAATTGTACTACCATGCTTTTGAATTTGCATGTTCAAACATCAACAATCTACGGCCCTTACCAACCTGTGGGTGTGAATCTAAATAAGTAAGCAATAATGGTTGCTACGATAGCTCCCTTCATTATTGTAGTCGAGGGAATCCCATATTTTCCTTTCCCAAACAAACCCCTAAACAATGGCCAGAAACACAGAACCACCCACATAGTACAGATCACCTCTCCCATGCCAGAGCCGCTACTTCTGGATGCTTGGGGGCGCAACCCTAACAACATTGTAAATGTTGCTATCAGGTGCACCAGTAGAAGAGCAGTGCCTGGTACAAAAACTGGGGACTCATCAAAGGTGAACCTCCCAAGTTCGGCGTTGGTGCTATCACTAGATGTAGATTGGTCTTTCTTGGTTACTTCAAATACCGTCTCCGATAGTCCTAAGAGCTTGAGTACAACACTCAAGACTCCAAATGTCCAAGCACATGTAGATGTTATTCGCTGTATTCTTTGGTTATTCCACCACACACGTATTGACAAGTCAATGGCGAAGTACTCGTATAAACAATATAGGTTGTAGATGATGAAAATGGCAGCTGAAATTATGATAGCTGGTTCTTGTCCCTGCATTTACACAAGAAAGGAAGATAATGAGACAAATTCTCGAGGATAGAGGAGTAATATTTGTTTTACTTTCTTCTTACCTTGGGCAAGAAGTGGGAGTTGGTCATGATACAATAAGCTGGCAGGAGAGCATACAAGAACTCAGGTATGGACCTCAGTGCCCAAATTAGGATCCCCAAGTACGCCAAACACTGCCTGAAATGGAGATGCATGAATAGGGTGCCATATAGTGGACTCCTTTTGCTCAATAGAACTTCGAGCAGGCCCGTGGCCCATCTCTTTGCTGGGTCATCGAGGCAGGCCCACCAGATGGTGCGCAACCAAGAAAAGCCGGTGGGTTTGGTGAGCAGTAGAGTGATCTCCAACCCTTGCTGTGGATGGCCAATCCCGTGAGGATATCTTCCGTCGTCGATCCGTACATCCAACCAACCTGCAAGAAGACACATGCTCAACATTTCTCATTTCGAAAATCAAATTTATATCATCATTCTCATTGTCACAAAAATGCTTAAAAACAGAAAAGCAAGTACCATAAATCATGTGTCAAGTTATTTGTCTTCATGAAAAGACTATAGATCTTCAGGCCAAGGACAATGAAATTCAAGGGTGATTGTGGCAGAGCTACTTTAGAGTTTAGAGTTAATCATGACATACAACAGGATGTATGGACATCTAGATCTATATAATGTGTGAATTAAGTGTAGATACACCGACCTTTTTACCCCAATCAGTATTGTATTCATAGGTGCAACTAGCAACTTGACATGCTACTTCAAGAGAGCTTGAAAGATCTTTGGGATGATCTGGATTGCCTTGTAGAGAATGAGCAGCGGAGTCGATGAATTGTTTTGAACTTCCAAAACCATTTAGTGATTTTTCCTTGGTTAATTCTCCTGTAAAAATCAAATTTGCAAATGGGGAAAATATGGTTTATTATGACTAGCCACACAGTCCCATGAATAGGCAATTGGCGACCAAACAAACACACGTACCATTAGAGGTAAGACTTTTCTTTTCGGTCTTCACGTCCTCTGGCCATGACCCGTAGATTACTTTCCGGCGATGAAAGCATCCTGTTCCTCCATAGACGGGTCCTTGAATTCCAACTATTCCTCGTATCAAATACTAAAATCAACAGTGTTATAGGTATAGGTACTGATCAGTAGATAAGCTGCAATTTGGCTCAAAATAGGACTTATTTTGGAGTAAAATTGCACATACTTCTTGTAGGACCACAAATTGATTTCCAAATGGGTCATCCTTTGCTCCATCATAGAAGTACTGTGGGCATTGAACAAATGCACAATCTCTCTCATATTTTGTGCCAAGAAGGAGACACAAAGCATGAAGAACAATCTGCGGATTGTTGGCGTACATGTCGCAGTCGACATTTAGCATCAATGGTGCATTTGTCATGAGTCCTGAAATTCTGGTCTGTTCATCCATCAATGAGACATGAGAGGAAAAGAATTATAAGATTGTTTTGATGTCAAAAAGCGATCACACTTAGGCTTTGATGGAAAAGTCTTACTCACCAGGACATTCATGGCTCCCGCCTTGTAATGATGTGGGCGCTTTGGCCGCTTTTCTCGTGATATGTAGATCAGATGTGGCAATTCATCTGCATGACCTCCTTTGTTTTCCAGTATGATCTTTGTTAAAATCACAGCAAAAAACAGTGAGCTTGTAGATTTCGAAGTATGATGATTTTGAGTTTTTGGAGGATCACATACACTCGATGTCAATAGAAGAATTTAATGTTAAATCTGCGGATTGTCATTTTGGTAATGCAATGGAGTTCACCACATGGCCAATTGTGGGAGCAAATGTACTGCTTGACTCTGAGTTCTTTGGAATTCAAATGGTGCTGAGACGAAAGAGCTAGCGGACAGATATGAGCCTTTAAAGGGGAAGCATGGTCACTGGCGTAAAAAAATGACAGACATGCCATCCACGGTGCAATCTCCAATTCAGGCTTTCTAATTTTGAGGAATATACAAAAGGAAGATGATAAGCTAACAGTACTCTTAGTCTTCAATAACAGACGATGGCTTTTCAACCACAAATTTTCTCAAAGAAACGTTTTTTTTTTTTTTTTTTTTTTTTGGGGGGGGAACAAAAATTGGAAAGTCTCATCGTGAGGAATTTCTTCAAATTCCACTGGGTGGGTTTGCTAGCCCACCAAGTGGGAATTCTTATATTAAAAAAATCAGCCAAAAAAAAAAATAAGGGAGTTAAAAAGAAACTTATTAACACCATTGGTGTTAGATACTTTTTTCATTAAGTACAAAAAGAAAAAAATTATACATTTTTATTTCAAGAAAAAATAAATGTAGAATTACTATTACCACCAAAACCTATACGAAACATTTATCACACTTTTAGTTTTTTTTAATCAATAACTTGCTTGTTTAAACAAGAAAGTAGCCAAAAAAAAAAAAAAAAAAAAATTGTAGCCCAAATTGAAAGATCTATGCTAGTGAATCAAGTTTTTCTCTCCCAAACCAAAAGTTAGCATTCCAAATTGTTGATTTTCAACGAATTTATCAATTTGTAGGGATAGAAAATTTATCAGTAGGTTATTTTATCCCTTAAGTAATTCATGAATTTTTTGGATCATTTAAAAGTGAGGATATTTTTTTTTTTTTTCATGTACATAATTCATGCTTATTATTATTATTATTATTATTATTATTATTATTATTATTATTATTATTATTATTATTATTATTATTATTATTATTATTATTTTGGAGATTTGGTTGGAAGAATTATAAGGGAAAACATTTTTAATCCATTAAATAGAACTATAAAACATTTGGCTGGACAAAGCTAGAAAGATAGAGGAATAAATTGTGACATTATTCCTTAAATAAAATAAAAACACCAAAACCCTGCCTCCCACAATTCTCCAATCTGATTGCCCACCTTTCACAAATTGAAAATTGTGGTCAATATTGACTGTTAGATATTCAGCATGACGGTACCATCATCGCGATCATATAAAAAAAGAGAAATGATTGTGTGAATAACAATATATTTTGGTTTATAAAAAATTAAATAAGAAATAATTGTAAATTGTTATAAGGCCTACTTATTCAAGAATCCGAACCTTTTTATCAAAAAAATAGGATCTTAAATTTCTATGTACACAATCAAATCTTTCATTTCATTTATATTTGGAGATAGTAATAGATTGATGGGAATTTAATTGCAATTCAATCAAGAATAGTATTAGAATGAGAATAGAGTAAGATCTATAAAAATAAAAATAAAAATCTAGAATGGTAATTATCATATCACAAAGTATTTGGATCCTCAATTTTCAATTCAACCATAGAACCATTTTATCCAAAACTAGACAAAGATATCCTTTCAGTAATTCTACTGTACCTTGATAATGGTGGGGTGATTTGCACGTTCTGTGTTAGAGAAAGCGGCGAACTCCCCAGTGAAATTGGATGGGACCGATCCTTGGGACGCATCTTCTATCTTCCCGCTCAGCTTGTCGTACTCATCCTGTCAAAGAATAAGACAAGCTTTAGATAAGGCCGCATCCATCCATATCTTGTCCATAAACAATCTCTCTCTCTCTCTCTCTCTCTCTCTCATACCACTACACAAAGAATCACCGATGACCGTGATCATCTCCAACGCATGAACGCTAGACTCCAAAGATTGAGGGTCACCTTCATTGTGTCCCGTGCTTGTTGGAATTCCAATGAGCAGTCTTCACAAGACAATATGGTTGAGTCGCCGGCGAAGTACCGGAATGGGGCTCGCAATTGAATATTGTACTTCTTACAAAACGGAACCCAGAGCTTTGCGAACTTTGCAGCTTCCATTAGAGAGTAGAAGGTCAATAGCGAACAGCCGTCGTCAGAGACATAGCACGCCAGCTTATGAGCTGGATAGTCTACCGCCATTAAAGAGAGGACCGTGTTCACGGTGATGATCGGAGGCTCTAGCTGCGGATCTGCCGTTGTGACAAACACGTCCACGGGAGGAAGCTCGCTTACCCTATATGAAGGAATTGTGAAAAACAAGAACAGCAATAAGGAGCTAAACCTTAAAAATATAATTCGGTGGAACAGAAGCAACTTATAAAACGTTCATAACCCGAAATCCACGAATAGCATGCTTGGATATTGTACGATACAGGTACTTCAGTTGAAAGATGTCTGAAATTGAACTGAACGGAATTGTTACTTCTCAAAATTCACATCAGCCAGTTTGGTAGAATTATTATGTCCTATGAAAGTGCAAAAGTTGGAAATGAAAGGAAAGATGACCAGTGTTATCACAAAATAAGTTCCTCGCGATGATTGTACTGGCACTAGAGACTTGGAAAGAAAACCTTCCTGAGTTATCATGATGACGGAAAGAAAGAAAAGTCGAGCTGAATCAGTAGCTGTAGCGCTGAGGAGTTTGGGATCGAGAGTTCATGACAAGTTGAAGATTCAGAGTAAAGTAAGCCATGTGAAAAAGATAGCTCTTGTTCTATTGATATACCTTTGCAAGATACGGTGAGGGTAAGTTTTGTAGCTCACAGGGCTCCATTTGGTGCTGATGACGAGAATCCACACGAACGTGAACCATGACTCGCACGCGAGTGCGACCTGCCATTCAAGTCCGTGGTCCTCAAGGTGAATAAGCCGATACGCAAGAAGGGAGACGAGAAGGAACAAGATGAAGATCTCGACCGCCCTCTTCGCATCGTTTTTCAGGCTTATTTTCTCATATAGAGGGTGGAAGTGGATTGAATGGCCATTGGAGAAGGCTTGCCTGTCTGTGCACTCACCAGCTCTTGTTCTTGCCGTTTCTATTGGGTGGTCTTGTGTGTACAAAAGGTGGCGACTTAAATAGAGAGAGGTTGTGCCCCGGTTGTTAAGTTGGCGCAGTGATTCCAGAAACGAACCTGTGCCTGCCTATGGTAATTCCACATAAACGATAGGTGACGAGAGTACTCATATCTACCATGTCCGCCTAATGTGCGGATCGACAAGTAAAGGAAGGATAAAAACATCTGGTGCATATGTGTTGCAACAAGTTTACTTGGCTCCATCAGAGTAATGCCAAGGTCCACAAAATCGGCGTACTAACACATGGACTATTTTCACTTCTCAACAATATGTCGTATTACCTAATACCCTAGTTTTATAAGCGGTAATTATATACCTAGTGGTAAAGGATTGCTTCTTTCGTTCTTCTTTTGCTTTTTCTATTTGTTTTATTTTTAATATTAAAAGAGAGATTGGTAGTCCAAAGCCTCTAGTTGGACTTTTTGTCATCGTGTGTATGTCTTACTTGGAGGAATGTGTGGCAATGAGTTGGTGTTTAGCTAGGGATGGTAATCGTGAGGTGCTTCTACGAACCATCCCAAACCGAGGATTCTCGACGTCACTTCGTATTTACGTACACGTTTATCTTTGTTCATTGTCCGCCGCATGAAGGTTTTTTACTCTCCAGAATTCTCGGACAGTCGCTCAGAGATTCGGAAGAACTTGCAAGTCGAGGCTTAAGCAATTGTACAATAATAAGAGTGCGTTTAAAACCATTATCTTGCCGAACAATTTTTGATTAGAAATAGTTTTTTCTAATTCTGTTCTTGAGAATAATTTCTGAGCAAAAAAACGCATTTTTTAACTATCCAAAATTTCTATTTCTGAGATAAAAATGCGTTTGGTAAGATTCTTAAATTATTTTGTTATTTTTTTTTAAAATTTTTTTATACTTTTATTATATTCTTCTTTTTTCTTTTTTTTTTTCTCTTATTTTTCCTTCTTCTTTTGTAGCTGGTTGCCGGCCAGCACCATGGCCAGCGACTAGCTGGCCTGATGGAATAACGAATGGGACAAGCACAATCTCTCGACCCTATTTGGACCCATGCCATTTGGACCTTATTTACATTCCGCTTTATTTAAACTTTATGTCTATAGAGTTTATGTTTTTGATGATGTGAGTTAATTGCACGAGCAATAATAAAATCATAGCAAATGTATGCACGTTATAAACAGATTAAGATTTTCGTACTTCAAGACCGTCTGTGTCATAAAGCTTTTACATGGACAGTGCTGAAAAATATAAACCCGTTACTTGCTCAGGCATTCGCTTTTCTAAGCTAGAAATTAATTTTAAAATTTTTTCCAAGACTTTTCAAAATATAATTTCCTTCACGTGAATTTTCCATGCATTTTGATTATCGATGAATACAACATCCATCAAATTATTGGAATTCCCTTAATTATCCGATAGTTTTTAGCTCCGCTAGTTTTCTAAGAAATCGCCTCGTGCAACTTCTTATTGCACCACAAAGACGTCATTGTATGCGATGGAAGAGAGGGGCAAAATGAACTTTCTAATTTCCCAAGAAGGTCATTATCGCAATCAAACCCAGGCTAAATCAACCTTTTCCATTCCACCCACAGACAAAATCTGCTCGTTGTATGGCTTGGGTAAGCCCGAACGACGTATCAAATTCAGAAGTCCGGAAAAGAATGGTTGATAGTGGCTTGAACAGTGACTTTGAACTGGAAAGAACGTGCCTAGTGGATGTAAAAGCCAAAGAATATCGAGATCATTCACGATCATCAAATAGACTTGAAATGGCTTTGTTCAATACGTGCGCGAACTTGAGAAAAATGAAATAACACAATATTAGAATGAGATAAACTCTTTAACTCATATGCCCTCATTTTTTACATCCATTTCGTGTTTTGCTCTTGTAAATTAAGGATAAAAAAGAAAAAATCATGCATTCTAGAATTGCAATCTATGAATTGATGTGATACTCCTGGTGTCTCGCCTATGAAAAATCCTCAGAAATGAGGAAAAAGATGAGAGAGAGAGAGAGAGAGAGAGAGAGAGAGAGAGAGAGAGAGAGAGGGTGCTATTATAATTGAGTAATCCACTGTACAATGACAAAAAAGATTCAAAATCAATGATGCAAACAACACCAGCTCTTCCTAATCATGCTTATGATTGCCGTCTTATTGACGCAATCACCCTAATGACACCACCAAGATCTTCTGCAAGAAAATGCACTGTTTACAACTATCTCCCAAAAATCATCCAACTTTAACTTACCATAAACAATGCTCGTGACCTAATGACGCATGCCATGACTTCGAAGCTCAACTACCATTCTTCACCATTACGTTGGACAAGTACAAGACGAAGAGCCACCATTTTGAGGAGAGAGAGAGAGAGAGAGAGAGAGAGAGAGAGAGTAAGAAGAAGCTTTTGGAACGTTCTTCTTTAAGACGAAAGGTCAGTCTTTGTCGGGGCACGTCGTGGACATCTCTGGTGGCGAATATATTCCCAGTCACATCTTTGCGCTATCAGGCCCATGGATAACCCAAGAATGTTTGCCCTACGATAAGAAAAGATGCATGATTTCTAGTCCAGTCCAAACGAGATATCAGAGGCAACGAACGTACGAACACTGTGGAAACTACTTTCGTTTCTTTGCGAGGGAGTTAAACAGAAAGAAAACGCAACGCAGTTTTCTTTCGGGAACCAACAATGTAAAGCAGTTTGATAACAGTTGAATTTTGAGTTCTAGATAATATTAATTTCTTCACATAGAACTATGAACACTTCTTTTCTATTGAATGATTTCGCAAGTGACTTCCTTATGTGCCTTTTTAGCCATAGAAGTGACTTCCTTACGTGCCATAGCTGAAGACTTCAGCTGAAGTGACTAATCTCGTTTATGCTTGATAGCAAACAACAAATCCCCCCAAGGTTAGAAAGGTCCAGATCTTCTCAAGATCGATATTAGATACATTAGCTTCATATTGAAATCTTTTTCTTTTGTTTTTGTGTCGTAGTTCGCATCTTTTATGGCTGTGAAAATCAGTTTTCCTCGAGTCGATTGTGACTGTGACGTCCGCAAGATTGCTTGAGGTTAAATGCCGAGTTCTATTATTAGTTTTCTTCCTCTGTGTAGAAGGGACGGGTGTGAAACTTGTGAAAGACAAGTCTATGGATTACTGATTTAATCATTTTTCTGCCCTAATGCCTGGATAAAGCAATGACCTTGTCTGCTGGCCATGAATGATAAGACATTGCTATCTTTTTCATTTGAACTATGAAAAACTGAACTTTTTTTTTTTCGGTGGTTGTTATTTATGGTTGTAGATCTTTCACCCTACTTCATTATTTAATCGGTAAGAGGCAAATTCGTGCCATTCTACCCTCTTGACTTGAGATTTGGCACTCACTCTGTCATCTCGTTTACTATGTAAATATTCTAAAATCTTCAAGATAGGAAAGAGAATAAACTCAAAACCAACATCTTTACTTAATAGTTTGATAAAAGACTGCATAGATGGCTGTTTCTATACGGCATAAGAACACTAACAAAACCCCACGTTAACTTGTCAAGACAAGGATTGGGATAGAACAATATAAAGTGGGATATAAGATAAATTACCAAAAAAAATCCTAAATCGATTGTACAAATGCCAATTTAGTCCTAAATCTTTTGAGGATTTGCCAATGTAGTTATTTTATTGAATTTTGGCTAGCAACTACTAACATGGCAATTTTTTTCTCAATTTTGTGATTAATTTTTAAGATTATTTGATTTTTCTTCTTCCTCTACCATTTGCTATTGACCACCATTCGTCCTGTCAGTGTCGTGCAGTGATCGCACGATAGTTGTGCATTGTGCCACCGTTAGGGTCAATGTTGATGTCAATCCTCAACAAGCACTAAGTTTTTTTCTTATCCATATCCCAACCCTTGTTTTGTTTTATTATCTAGCATTTTATCCGGACATATTTAGCATTACCTAGTCATGAGATCGTCGTTAAACACCAAATAAGATAACAAATTATTCGGACTCAAATTTGGACTACCAAACGTAACCTTATGTCTTTATTTCTAATTACATGCTAACTACAAATTTTTTTTCCTAGCATAGTTCAACGCATGGAATGTGAAAATTTGCTGCTTGGTGTGAGATTTGTAAAAACAATGAGAATATCTTGTATCCTATTCAAAATAAAAGGATGATTAATCGTACAACTATGCTTTTGATTTGCAGATAGATACAAAATTCAACAATTTGTAGCCCTTACCAACATGCGATGTAAATCCAAAAGCGAAAATAGTTGCCCCAATAGCTCCCTTGATTATAGGGAATCCCATATTTCCTTTTCTCAAGTGGCCCCCTAGAAAACGGCCAGCAACACAACACTACTCACACAATATTAGACCACCTTCCTTAAGTAGGAGCCGTTGTTATTAGATGCCTGTGCACGCAACCCTAACAACATTGTAATTACTAAGGGTGTCAACAGTTAGGTTCGGTTGAGTTTGGATTTCTATTATACCCAAACCAAATTGAATATGACCTAAACTGAAAATATGGTTCTATTTGGTTCGGTTTAGAGTTCGGATTTCATTTTTTTTACTTCATCTTCTTCTTCCGCAATGGTTAGATGATGGAAACACTTAAAGGTGGTGGCGATGGCGATGATGATGTTGTTAACAACGATGAAGAGGTACGGAGGCCTAAACCACAAGAGAGGTGAGTCCAGTGTGAGAGGCCACTAAGAAGCGGAGGCTTGGAGGTCAATGGAACATAGGCTCTGAGAGTGACGACGATAAACATTGCATCGGCCGACATGAGCAAAACTGTCAGAGATACCATTAGAGTGCTTGACAAACACCATCTCGACAATGGCATGACAATTGTTTCGCAGTGAAGTCTTGAGAGCAAGCTTGAGAGTGAAGTATCTATTAAAGATCATAAGTTAAAGAAGATTGTGGTAATACAGAGAGACAAAGAAGCTCTGGATATTGCTGATGCTGTGCTCGTGGCTATAAGGAAAAGTACTGAAGATAGTGGACTCGAGATTGACATGAAGTGAGAGGCTGGACCACACGTGTTAATAAAGCTTGAGATTTAAAAGAAAATTCACGTGCTCTAACACATAAGTGTAGTTATTCTGTTTTAGACATGTAACTGAAGTTGTTGAGTCTGTTTTGATCATCTTCTTCCTCGAGTCTCTTATTCATCTTCATGTACTCTGTTTTTCGAGCTTGTAGAATATAGTAGAAACAGAACATAGAGAGAGAGAGAGAGAGAGAGAGAGAGAGAGAGAGAGAGAGAGAGAGAGAGAGAGAGAGAGAGAGAGAGGGAGAGAATTGTAGAGAAATGAAAAGCTCTCAGATGTATGTACTTTTCATTCTTTGATTCAAGGAATATAGAATTCTTTCCTTTCATCTACATCTTGTGTTTTGTTCTTCATTTCTTCTCATGGTATCAGAGCTTACCTAAGAGCTCTAGCTTTCTCTACTATACTACTTGAAGTTTTACAGAGCTTGTGTGATCCAGACGACAGCAAGAAGTTCAAGAGCAGCTTCTTGGTTCTTTTTTCTCTGGTTCTTGTTTTGATAGTAGTCAAGAAAGCATATCTTCAAAGTTTCTGGAAATACAGAATGACAGCAAGAATACAGAAGTATCTCTTTCCGATTCATGTCAATATAGCCAACTTTGTTACAATAAAGTTAGCCGAAGATAATTTCCTACTTTGGCAAGCACATTTTCACAGGTTTCTGCAAAGTCAGGATCTCTTCGGATTCATCAATGGCGAAACACCACCACTAGCTCAAATGGTGCAAGTTGTGATTGAAGGTAATGAAACAGAAGTGGTGAATCCTGATCATACAGATTGGGTGAAGACTGATCAACTAGTTTCATCTTGGATAAGTGGAGCAATGTCTGAGAACATTTTAAGCTTGATCATCAGGCTAGAGACTTCATATGAGGTATGGCAGACCCTTCTTAATTGCTTTACACAAAAATCAGTGGCAAAAAAAATTGAACTAAGGGGAAAACTGCAAGCATGTCAGAAAAGAGATAGAGCATTGAGTGTTTATCTTCGAGAGTTTAAATCCATTTGTGATCAGCTTAATGCCATTGGAAAACTTGTTGATGAGATAACCAAGAGGTGTTCTCGAGGGGTTAGGTTCAGAATATGAAAGTTTCAGAATAACAATGTATTGCCTAAAACCTCAACCAAATTATGATGAGGTTATTTCTTAGCTTGAAAGATTTGAAACTAGGCTACAGACCTATTGTGTAAACCAATATAATCCTAATCTAGCCTACTATGGACAAAGAAAGTCTGCTGCAATTTTGCAAAACTCTAATTTCAGAAATCAAAGAGGAAATAGTCGAGGGGGATATAGCTATGGCAGAGGACGTGCAATGAATAACAGAGATCGTGGAAATGACTATGTTGGGACAGGAAGAAATCAACGTTACAGAATGAATAATCTTAATCTGAATCAAGAAGATCAAGTTAACAAGCTGTCACACAATTGGTCTAACTATGGACAGGGGTGTAGACCATATGCAAATCCTTCTCAAAAGTACCAAGCTACTAAGTCATATCCACCACAAAGTGCAGCTTCTATTAAGAGTATGCATAATGTGAAAATAGCAAATAATAGTCCTTTAGAATGCCAAATTTGTAAAAGACCAGGACATACAACACTTCGATGTTGGTATTGTTTTGATAATTCATATCAAGCAGATGAAATACCAAATGCACTAGCAGCAATGCACATCGAAGACTCTCATGGCACTGAATGATATCCAGATACAGGAGCCACAGCTCATATTACTGCAGATCTTGGTATGCTTCAACACTGTTCTTTATATAGTGGGACTGATACTGTTATGATAGGAGATGGTTCTTGTTTGTCAATCTCATGTGTTGGTGATGGCTTGTTACATACAAAAACCAGCTCTTCACCACTAAATGATGTATTGATAGTCCTTGAAATCAAGAAAAATCTACTTTCTGTTTCAAAATTAACAGATGATTATCCTTGTTCTTTTATTTTTGACAAATATGGGGTATATATGAAGGATAACTGCACCAATACAACAGTGAGGCTAGGAAGGAAAGTCAAGGGACTGTATCAAGTTGAACTTAAAGTCACATAAGTTTTCTTCACTCAAATCCAAAAAGAAGTAGGAGAAGATGTGTGGCATCAGAGGCTGGCACATACCAGTTTAAAAATAGTGAAGTATCTGCAGAGCCAGCACCTAATTCAATGCGATTCAAGAACTCAAAGCATATGTAGTAGTTGCCAGATTACTAAGAGTTCAGCCTTACCTTTCCCTCTGTCAAACTATGCATCTAATATTCCCCTAGAAAAGATACATTGTGATGTTTGGGGACCCTCACTAGTTCAGTCTTTTCAGAAATTTCATTACTATGTCATTTTTGTGGATAATTTCTCTCGATACAGTTGGCTGTATCCAATGAAACAAAAGTCAGAATTTTATGACATTTTTGTCATGTTCCAAAGGCAAGTGGAGAATCGGTTTGATCATAAGATCAAAATCTTTCAGTGTGATGGAGGAGGTGAATTTACTAGCAACAAATTTCAAAATTATCTACAACAGTGTGGCATTAAACAAAATATTTCCTGTTCTTATACACCAGAGTAGAATGGAATCTTTGAAAGAAAGCATTGACATGTGGTTGAGTTAGGAATAGCAATGCTATATCATGCTAAAGTACCATTAAAGTACTGGGTAGATGCCTTCATGACAGCAAATTACATCATCAATCTTCTTCCTACATCAAAGTTACATATGAATTCACCTTACAGTAAATTGTACCAACATAAACCAAGCTAAACACGTTTAAGGGTCTTTGGACCTACCTGTTATCCTTGCCTTAGACCATATGCACAACATAAGCTTGATCCAAGATCTCTTACATGCATATTTTTGGGATACGGTGAAAGACATAAAGGATATCGATGTCTTCTACCCGCTAATGGACATGTCTATATTACTTGTCATGTGGTGTTTGATGAAACAGTTTTTCCTTTCACCAATCGACTAACAACTGAGTATAATCAAGGTACTGAATTGTACAAACAGTGGATAAAGTGAGTGACTTTTCTAGGCTCCATCACTACAGAATAAGTCAAGCCTAAGTCCAATGAGCATATGGGACATCTGCAAGATACCGGACTAGTGCAGAATATCCACACTAATGCATCAGATCCTGCTGTAATACCACAGGTGCATATAGTTCCTGAGGAACTAGTATGTTCTATTCAAGCACCCACTCTGCCACCAGAGATCAATATAGATCAAGCACAAATCAGCTCCCTAGTCAATACACAAGGTATACTGTCTGTTCATCCTATGCAAACCAGGCTAAAGTCTGGAATTGTCAAACCAAATCCTAAATATGCATGCTTGGCTGAATATAAAGTTCCTATTGAACCAAAATCAATCAAATCTGCACTAGCAGACAAAGGCTAGTATCAAGCGATGCAAGATGAAATGGATGCCTTATATACAAATCAGACTTGGGAATTAGTGCCTTGAATTGATCACATGAATGTCATAGGGTGCAAGTGGGTGTTTAAAACTAAGCTTACAGCAGATGGTCAGCTTGACAGACTCAAAGCCAGACTAGTAGCTAAGGGGTTTCATCAAGAAGAAGGTGTTGATTTCACAGAGACCTTTAGCCCTGTCATTAAACATGCTACTATTCGAATTGTTTTCTCTGTGGCAATGACAAAGCATTGGCCAATTCATTAGCTTGATGTTAAAAATGCCTTCCTACATGGAACTTTGAATGAAACTGTGTATATGCAACAACCACCAGGTTTCACACATCCTCAGAAGCCTCAACATGTGTGTCTGCTTAAGAAATCATTGTATGGCCTTCGTCAAGCACCACGAGCCTGGTTTGATAAATTCAGTAACTTTCTACTTGAAAATGGCTTTTCTTGCAGCACCATTGATCACTCATTATTTGTGTTTCATCATGGCTCAGAAACCATACTGTTACTACTCTATGTAGATGATATTGTGCTTACTGGTAGCTTAGCTCAGTTGCTTTCCCACTTGATTCATTTACTGAGTCTTCAATTTCATATGAAGGATCTTGGCCTTCTGCATTACTTTTTGGGAATTGAGGCTAAACAAACTTCACAATACTTATTTCTTTCTCAAACTACGTATGCTCTTGATCTACTTACTCGAGCTAATATGAAAGATTGCAAACCCATTTCTACCCCTCTATCATTACGGTCTGCAGTCATGACAACTGATGACATATTATTGCAGAATCCACTTGAGTATCGAAGTCTTGTTGGTGGACTTCAGTATCTCACTATAACTTGTCCAAATATTGCTTATGCCACAAATCTCCTCTGTCAGAAGATGCAGCAGGCCACATTAGGAGAACAAACTGAAAAGGGTTCTTCGATACGTGAAAGGAACTGTTGCTCTTGGTCTAACCATTCACTCCAACAGCTCCATGCACTTGTATGGTTTCTCGATGCTTGATTGGGCGGGTGCGGCACTACCCGGGCGATCTACCACTGGTTTTTGTATGTATCTTGGCTCAAATCTTATTTCTTGGTCAGCAAAATGACAATCCACAGTCTCTCGTTCCTCAACAGAGGTTGAATATTGAGCTTTGGCTTCAGCTACAACTAATCTTACATGGGTCAATTTTGTACTTCGAGATATTGGAATTGGTTTATCTGCTCCAACAACTCTATTTTGTGACAACAAGTCAGCTATTGCTCTCACACTTAACCCTGTTCTACATGCTTGCACAAAGCATATTGAAGTAGACTTTCATTTCGTTCGTGAAAAGGTTTCTTCCGGGTCCTTAATTGTTTCTTAAACTCCTAGTACTCGACAACTTGCAAATATCTTTACAAAATCTTTACCTCGATTACTACATTTTACTCTTCGCACCAAATTGGGCTTGGGGTATTTACCCCTTCCCAATTTGCGGGGGGATGTTAAAGATCAGAAGTTAAAGAAGACTATGGTAATACAGAGAGACAAAGAAGCTCTGGATATTGCTGATGCTGTGGTCGTGGCTATAAGGAAAAGTACTGAAGATAGTGGACTCAAGATTGACATGAAGTGAGAGGTTGGACCACTTGTATTAATAAAACTCGAGATTTAAAAGCAAACTCACGTGCTCTAACACATAAGTGTAGTTATTCTGTTTTAGACATGTAACTGAAGTTGTTGAGTCTATTTTGATCATCTTCTTCCTCGAGTCTCTTATTCATCTTCATGTACTTTGTTTTTCGAGTTTGTAGAATATAGAAGAAACAGAACGTAGAAAGAGAGAGAGAGAGTGGAGAGAATTGTAGAGAAATGAAAACCTCTCAGATGGATGTAGTTTTCATTCTTTGATTCAAGGAATATAGAATTCTTTCCTTTCATCTACATCTTGTGTTTTGTGATATAGCTAGTACGAGTACCTAGAGGGGGGGTGAATAGGTATAAAAGATTTTTCTTGATAATTACACAATACTTAGATAGTTGAAGGATTTGCAGCAATTAATAATCAATCGTAAGACTGAGTAAAGGAAAGAGAGAATTGAACACACGGTTTATAGTGGTTCGGTTTGATTCAAGCCTACGTCCACTCTTCTGCACTGATAGCCTATTGGCTGGATTCCACTATGAACAAAGAGATGTTACAGTGTTGATCTTCCTTGACTTCTAGGTGTAGATGATCTACCACACTCGCTCAAGGTATCACTAAGTATAAACACTCTCTGTGTATACAATTTCGCTCAAACTATATCGACTAATAATCAAGGTTCTTACCACCCGCGGTGGTGGCGTAGGTGGTTGAGCAAGGGACTTCTAACGCAAAGGTCCTGCGTTCGATCCATGGCGTCGTCGTGCTTCAGTGCAAGCCGTGTCTTACCCGGGGCACGTGGGTGGTGGGTCCTCACGTGCCTCCCCAGGGTTTACCTCAGCCGCGAAGCGGCGTGCGGGGGTTCCCTGGGTCATCAAAAAAAATAATAATAATAATAATAATCAAGGTTCTTCAGACTTTGGAATTTCTCTATCGATCACACTCTCCAAAACAACTAGAACGTCTTCCTTTTATACTCCTTTATGCCATCATAGCCGTTGGCACTTACCAAAGGAATTCCTCCAATTTACCCGTTGGACGGAATCAATCAAGAAGATCATTCGAGCTATTTAAGGAACCTGACAATAGCCCATCAATCCTGTTCGCCCATACAATCAGGATCTCGGTTTCCAAGAATAGAACATTTCCAAGAATATTTCGTCGACCATCGGATCTTCAATCGATCTAGATAAGAATAAAAAGAATCCGAAATATTTATCCAACCAAGGGATCTTCTCCAGAGGATAGGATCAAATCCTCAACCATATACTTCGGCTCGATTTCCTTCGTCACTTTGATTTAAAAAGACTATCGGTGAGAATAGTCTTGAGTCTTGAGTCTTGAGTCTGGTGATCATAAAGTCTTCAGACTTTAAACTGTCGGTCTGCAAATATCCAGATTAGACTGATAGAAACGTTTTGTCAATTTCAAAATATTCTGGAAAGATTTCTCCAATAATCTCCCCCTTTTTGATGGTGACAAAACTTTCTTGTAGATTTGAACAACTTTGACCTGCAAAAACATTTCTCAAGCAATATGGCTAACTCATAAAGATTAATAAAACAACCGGACTCGCATCCGGAGAAAATTGGTTAGTCTTTCATGAGTAATACCATAAAACAACACTTGATATAAATGTAACCAGTCAAGCATCTAAATCCACAGCTAATTCAGTCAAATTTAACACCCAAGTTCACTCAAGTCAAACTCAAAAACATAACCAAAAAAAATCAAAGTTTTAAAAAGATGATGTTGAGATGATGTTGGTTCAAATTGGTTCTCCCCCTTTTTGTCATCATTAAAAAGGTGAGAAAGGAATCGTGCCGCTTGGGAATGCGTACGATCCGGAAATCTCCCATAGACTGGACTATGCCTTCTAGCCTCTTCAAGTCTTCCCTTAGTTGAGCTACCTCCTCTCCTTTTGCATTGGCTTGAAGTTGTAGAGCGAGGTCTTTCATTTTATCCTCCAAGGTAACCGAAGATGCTTGTCCAGCATTCTTGATGGTTTGAATCTCACAGTCTAGAGCATATATCTGTCCCCGCATTTCCATAAGAATATCAAGAATACGACGAAAATCTGCTGAGTTGTCTGTTTGTGTACTTGCATGAGCTTTCTCAGATGGAGTGAATGCAAACGATGGAGCTTCTGTATAATCTTGCAGATTTGGAGTCGACGTATCGTGTCCTTCTTTAGGCAATTGAGAAACCTAAACTTCTTTTGGGTCTGCTGGAGATTGTCTTGGACCTTCACTATCGGCAGCATGAGGTGTGAACCTTTCTTGCTCGCCAACTCCCCCTGTCTCTAGGACATCAAAAGAGGAAGAGTGATGATCATGCTCTGTTGTATCTTGATTTCCCTTTTCTCCAGATTCAGCTGCAGACTTTTCTTTCTCTCATTCTTTTTCTTCTTCAGCTTCTTTCTCCTTCTCTCTCTCGCTCTTCTTCTTCTTCTCTCGTTCTTGGCTCGCTCCTCTTCTTCTCTCTCGTTTCTTCCGAAGTTCTGTTGGTTGAGGCACGTAACGTCCGGTTCTTGTTAAAGCACGAGATAGTGGGATCTTCATCCTCTTCATCTTCATCCCCAAAGATGAGAGTTCTTTTCTTCTTTTCGATGGGGCTCCAATGGCCTCCTTTCCTTTTCTCTTTGAAGCAGACGGAACTGGAGACTTTACTCTGAATTTCTCCATTGCCTTGGAAAGTTCTTGCAGATGCATCTTCGTTAACATCTTCAAACCTACCACCATCTTATCGCACGGTCGAACACAAAGTGTATGAGGCGGTTCAATATTCATGTGTCTGAAGATCTTGGTCACCAGACCTGGATAAGGCAATTGTCCCTTGTCTTTCGACATTGCTCTGTACATGTGGAAGAGAATGGTATGAGGAAGAGAGAACTTCCGTCCTGAGTTGATCGCGTACATCCACTTTGCTTCAAAATTAGACACAGCAGTCTTTGAGGTAGACTTCGGTCTGAGACAGTTGATCACAATCTTATGAAGCACGATGTTGATGGCATTCATCCTTGAGTAGGTAATTCTCTTCTCTGTATCCCTATCTTTGACCAGTTCCAGAGTAGTACGAGCAGGTGAGACTTTGATTGGATGATAACGTCCTCGTTCAACTCCAACTATGTCCGCCAACATATCCACATCTACCACGTAGACTTGGTCTCGTACACTGAATGAAATTCTATTCGCATCTAAAAAGCCGAGATTCGAATAGAAATATGCGGTCGGGCCATTGTGCATAACCGTCCGTGGTGTCGAGCAAAATTTCTCAAGTTGAAGTAAATTCAACTTCTCTCTTAAGTTCATGTTGATGGCGTCCAGGAAGTCAAAATCGACACTTCTAGGGTTTATCACCCCTCTTTTCAACAGTCTGAAATACACCTTCTCTTGATCCTTTGATTTGAACAAATCCATCCGATTTCCTTTCACCTTCGCTGCCACACCCATTCTCGGTTGGAATTCAAGGAACATTCTGTCATCATCGTTCCCTTCAATCAGATTTTGACCTGGCACACGAGGATCACTTGGAATGTTCGCAAGTGCATCCTCTGTTTTTCCTTTCGGAGCAATTCCTAATTCTTCCATTTTCCTCAGAAAAAAGATACTCATTCCCATAGTTCTTGTCCTTAAGGAAATCGTCTATATACTTCAATGGTGTGCCGGAGCTTTTCAACGCACGATAAAGCTTATAGATAAAGGAGGGTTTTTGGACTCTTGCTGGGTCGGCGTCTTCGATTATCTCTTCCTCCAGATGTTGACTTGCACCTTGTGGGGTAGAAGGCGTTGAATGACGTGGATGAGAGCGAATTGGACTTTGTCGCTGACTTGATAAGTCTTCCTCCTCGGTGAGATCGAAGTGTGTCGGTCCTTTCTCCATTCTTTGTGGTCCCCTGCTTGCTATTCTTGATGATTTCCTCGAAGAAGACATCCTCTTTGTCGTTTGAAAGATTCCTTCACTTGCTTTCCCAAGAAAAAATGACCACTTTCTCGAAGATGAACAAGAAGTAGAAACAGGATCGGGAGGAGAGTGCCTTTTAGGGTTTTGAAGATTGGGTAAAAAAAACGTATATATATAACTCGGTTTGAAAAGGGAAGTTCAATCGGCACAAGGAAAGTGTACGAACACTTCTTTTTAAAATCAATAATTGCCAAAATTAATCCTTTTAAAAAGACAAGTTTTCGATTTTTACACGATTATAACGAACGAAAATCGTACCTTTTCGAGTCCGGATAAAATAGCAACTTACGCCTATAGCCATGAATGTCCGAGTCTGAGGATTTAGAGTCTGAGAGATTAGAGTCTGAGGATTGGTGAGTCTCTAGACTTTAACTTCTTCAAGCTTCAAAATGTTGAGTCTTGAACGGATAACATCGAATTGATTTTTCTCCAAAGGCTTTGTAAAAATATCCGCTAGTTGACTCTTTGAATCAACAAATTGAATCGAGATTTCTCCATTTTGAATATGATCTCTAATGAAGTGATGTCGAATCTCAATATGCTTTGCTCTTGAATGAAGGATTGGATTTTTGGTGAGATTGATCACGCCGGTGTTGTCACATCGATTTCGTGCATGAGTCTTCAATGCCAAAGTCTTGTAGCTGTTGTTTTATCCATAGAATTTGCGAATAGCAGCTTCTAAGAGCTACATACTCTGCTTCTGTCGTTGAGAGAGCCACGGTGCTTTGCTTCCTTGAAAACCAAGATACTATCCTATTTCCAAGCAGTTGACAAGTTCCGTAAGTGCTCTTTCTATCGACTCGCAACCGGCCGATCTGCGCGTCCTCGAGTATCCTAGAAGATTAAAGTCTCCCCTCTTTGGATACCAAAGACCGATGCTTGAAGATGAGGCAATGTATTTGATAATACGTTTCACGGCACCGAGATGTGATTCTCTAGGATCGATTGAAACCTAGCACGAGATGCAAACACTCAACAAAGTATCGAGTCTAGAAGCGGTAAGATAAAGAAGTGAACCGATCATGCTCCCGTACGCTTTTGATCTACTTTCTTCCCTTCTTCATCCTTGTCTATCTTCAAAGAACATGACATTGGTATGTCGGTCTTTTTGCATTTTTCCAATCCAAACCTTTTGACAAGATCATTTGCATACTTTTCTTGATGAATGAAAGTTCCTTCCTTCATTTGTTTCACTTGGAGTCCAAGAAAGAATGTTAACTCTCCCATCATACTCATTTCAAACTCATCCTGCATAGACTTAGAAAATTTCTTGCATAGACTTTCATTAGGAGATCCAAAAATAATATCGTCCACATATATTTGAACAAGTAAAAAGCTTTTGTTTTCATTTTTGATAAATAAAGTAGTATCTACTTTACCTTTGACAAAACCATTCTACATTAGGAACTTACTTAGTCTGTCGTACCAAGCTCGAGGTGCTTGCTTTAAACCATACAAGACCTTTTCGGTCCCAAGACGAGTCCGGCTTCTTTGGGTCTTCAAACCCGGTGGTTGTTCCACATAAACTTCCTCATGGATAAATCCATTTAGGAACGCACTTTTGACGTCCATTTGGAATAACCTGAAATTTTTATAACAATCAAACGCAAGTAATAGTCGAATAGCTTCTAACCTTGCTACGTGCGTAAGTCTCGTCATAGTCTATTCCTTCTTCTTGCGTATATCCTTTGGCCACGAGTCTTGCTTTGTTTCGTACGACTTTTCCATCCTCATTCATCTTGTTCCCGAATACCCATTTGGCTCCAATAACGCTTTTACCTTTTGGTTTAGATGTCAATTCCTAGACATCATTGATGTTGAACTGCTATGCGAGTTCTTCTTGCATAGCTTCGATCCGACTTTCATCGGATAAAGCTTCTTCTATGCTTTTTGGTTCAATTTCGAGAGATTAGAGCCACGGCACTAGATTCTTCACGCCTTTTTATCTCGTGCGGATTCCTTCATTGATTTCGCCGATAATGAGATCTTTGGGATGACCGGACTTATGCTTCCGATTCTTGGTTGATTTGCCCGGTTGATGATCTCTTTCTTTATTTGAATCTTCATGAGCATCTTGATGTTGGACTTCCAAAGTCTGAGATGCTTCTTGAGTTGTAAGTCTTGAAGGATCTGGAGCAGGTTCAGACTCTTCATACTGAGTCTGACTGGATTCATCTTGCATTGAGTCTTGGAATTTGACATTCATTGATTCCTCCACCGACTGGCTTTTCTTGTTATAGACTCTGTAGGCCTTGCTTGATGTAGAATATCCAAGGAAGATGCCTTCATCTGATCTTTCTTCAAACTTATCAACTCGATCATTTGCATTTTTCAAAATAAAGCATTTGCAACCGAACACATGAAAATATGAAATAATAGGCTTCTTACCTTTGAACAATTCATAGGGGGTTTTCTCTAGAATAGGTCTTAGGAAGACTCTATTGATGATATAGCATGCTTTGTTGAAACGACTTGACCCAAAATCGAGAAGAAATTTTACTTTCAATTAAAAGTGTTCTAGCCATTTCTTGAAGAGATCTATTCTTTCTTTCCACAACTCCATTTTGCTCTGGAGTATATGGAGAGGAAAACACATGATTAAAACCAGATTTATCACAAAATTTTGTAAAATCTTGATTTTCAAATTCACTTCCATGATCTGTTCTTATGCTTGAGATAGCACATCCTTTTTCATTTTGAACCTTTTTAGCAAACTTCTCAAAGTACGAAAAGGTTTCTGACTTACTTGCAAAAAAATATACCCAGGTAAAGCGAGAGTAATCGTCCACAATTACTAGACAATATTTCTTACCTCCAATGCTCTGGGTTCTTGTTGGTCCGAAGAGATCCATATGCAGCAACTGTAGTACATGATTAGTAGAGACATGATTTATTGGCTTAAATGAATTTCTTACCTACTTTCCTAAAATACATGGGGTGCATGAATCAGACTTTTGGTATGGCAATTTAGGTAGACCTTGAATAAGCTTCTTTGATGAGATTTTGGCTAATTGCTTCTTGTTGACATGGCCAAGCTTTCTGTGCCATAAGACCGCTTTATCTTGAATTGAGATTAGGCATTGTGTTTCATTTGGTCTTACATCAAGGGGTAGATATTTCCATGCCTTCGACCCATGAAAGACTGAGTCGAGTCTTTACTAATTCCAGAACATATGCCTTCTTGAAAGGAGATCTTGAAACCAAGTATCACACAATTGGCTAATCTTTGAGAAGATTGTAGTTGAGTCCTTCCACTAGAGAGACATTGCTTATTGTGAGATTTCCAATTTTCACGATTCCAAATCCCACAATGCTTCCTTTGTTTCCACCAAATGAAATTTTTCCACCATTTACTTGAATAAACTTTATGAAGCAATTTGAGTTTCTTGTCATGTGTCTTGAGCATCCGCCGTCAAGATACCACTTTACCTTCTTTTGACAGAGACCTCGCATTCAAAAGAGAGTCTCAAGCTTTCTTTGGTACCCAAATTTTCTTGGGTCCTTTGATGTTAGTAGGATAAGCATTATTAGGCCATACCTTTTTAACAAAGCTTCCAAACCATAGGACACTCTTTTTCAAAGTGATCCCGACTGTTACACTTTGAACACCTTAGAGCATTTCGACCTACAGACTTTACAAAAACTTTCTTGAAATGATTTTTGTAAGCCTCTCTCGACGGTCTTTTCTTAATTCTTTCTTTTACTTTCGGAAAATCAATCAAAGGGATTGTTTCTGCTTTGTCATACCTAAACCGACTTATTGAAGTAAGGTCTTTGAACCGAAAGAACTTTCTCAAGTTTTTCGACCCTATTGAAAATTTCTTTGAAATATTTGATAAGTCGTTTTTAAGAAAGTATTTTCTTTTGAAAGTTTATCTTCATTCTCTTTAAGAGTAGAAACATTCAAGTCTAAACTTTTAACTCTTTCTTCTAAAATGTTTTCCTTTTGTTTTAGAGCTGAATTTTCCTTTTTAAGTTCGGAATTTTTTTTAAGAGAAGTCTTAAGACTAAAACATAGTTCATCAATGTATTTAGAGACTCGACAGGAATTTTAAAATCACTTACCTCAAATTCACCGTCTCGAATCGATCCAGTCCGAGTCGATTGTGCCATCGACACGAGGTTGGCATATTCCTCATCACTTTCTTCACACTCTGTATCGCTCCAGGTTTCGGCTTTGAGGGCTTTTCGAGACTTTTCAGCTTTTCCTCTCTTCTTCTTCCGAAGAGGACAATTTGGTCTGATGTGTCCTTTTTTCTTGCATTCGAAGCAGACTACATCTTTGTTTGGTTCCTCATTATCAACAAACTTGGTTTGCTGTTTCTGAAAACTTTGTTTCTTTGAGTTGAACCTTCTTCCTTTTCTATTAAGCTTTCTGAATCTTCTTATCATAAGAGCAAGCTCCTCATCGTCCAGATCTTCTTCAGAATCTGTATCATTAGAATCATCATTAGATTTTAATGCAATGGATTTCTTACCTCGTGGATCTTCGTCTTCATTAATTCGTTCCACTTCGTAAGACTGAAGAGTTCCAATCAGCTCGTCTACAGATAATGGCATAATTCTTTGCGTCTCTCTTATTGAAGTCTTTATATGATTCCAATCCTTGGAGAGACCACGCAGTAGCTTGTTCACCTTCATGGGATCAGAAATTTTCTGTCCTTGATTCTCAAGACCATTGACAATATCTGTAAAACGGCTAAATATGTCAATTATAGATTCTCCTGGTTTCATTTTGAAAGCTTCATATTGACCAAGGAGAATGTTAATTTTGGTCTCGTTCACTCGATCTGTCCCTTCATAGGTGATATGTAATCCGTCCCGGACTTCTTTTTTTCAGTAACACAAGAAGATATTCTGTTATATTCGGTTGGTGACAAAGCACAATATAAAGAGTAAATTGCTTTTGCATCGAGTGCTTGTCTCTTGTTTATCTCTTCTTGAGACATTCCGCTGGTCTCAACAGGTTTCTTTCCCTCTTTCGGACAACGATGCGGCGGTAGGAGTGATTCCTCTTTCCACAATGTCCCATTCCGGAGGATCCTTTGACCGTAGGAAAGCTTTCATCTTGTTCTTCCGGATGTTGTAATCCTTTCCATCAAAGTAGGGTGGTCCGGTATTGCTTTGCCCTTCCACCAGCCCCCGGTGCTAGCATACTAGCCATGGATCTTTTACTCTGAAGTAAAACACTTCAAATAAAGTAAGAACACGAGCTCTGATACCAATTGATATAGCTAGTACGAGTACCTAGAGGGGGTGAATAGGTATAAAAGATTTTTCTTGATAATTACACAATACTTAGATAGTTGAAGGATTTGCAGCAATTAATAATCAATCGTAAGACTGAGTAAAGGAAAGAGAGAATTGAACACGCGGTTTATAGTGGTTCGGCTTGATTCAAGCCTACGTGCACTCTTTTCGCGCACCGACACCTATTGGCTGGATTCCACTATGAACAAAGAGATGTCACGGTGTTGATCTTCCTTGACTTCTAGGTGTAGATGATCTACCACACTCGCTCAAGGTATCACTAAGTATAAACACTCTCTGTGTATACAATTTCGCTCAAACTGTATCGACTAATAATCAAGGTTCTTCAGACTCTGGAATTTCTCTATCGATCACACTCTCCAAAACAACTAGAACGTCTTCCTTTTATACTCCTTTATGCCATCATAGCCGTTGGCACTTACCAAAGGAATTCCTCCAATCTACCCGTTGGACGGAATCAATCAAGAAGATCATTCGAGCTATTTAAGGAACCTGACGATAGCTCATCAATCCTGTTCGCCCATACAATCAGGATCTCGGTTTCCAAGAATAGAACATTTCCAAGAATATTTCGTCGACCATCGGATCTTCAATCGATCTAGATAAGAATAAAAAGAATCCGAAATATTTATCCAACCAAGGGATCTTCTCCAGAGGATAGGATCAAATCCTCAACCATATACTTCGGCTCTGGATTTCCTTCGTCAATGGATTTAGAAAGACTGTCAGTGAGAATAGTCTTGAGTCTTGAGTCTTGAGTCTTGAGTCTGGTGATCATAAAGTCTTCAGACTTTAAACTGTCGGTCTGCAAATATCCAGACTAGACTGATAGAAACGTTTTGTCAACTTCAAAATATTCTGGAAAGATTTCTCCAACATTTTGTTCTTCATTTCTTCTCAGTATCAATAACGAGGATCGACTGGAATGTTGCCGAAGATGAAGAATGAAGAGGTAGACGCGATTTTGGGGTGATTCGGGGCTCTTCGATCATATTCGATGGTGGGCGTAGGACGAGTGCAATTGTGTAAGTATGGGAAATGCATGGGAAATGCCTTACTTGAGGATCCCACTGTAGGCCCACTTACCTTCTTTTCACAGGCTGTGACAAAGTGTGCAAAAAGAAGAAAAAAAGGAAAGAAAGAAAGGGGAAACTTGAAACGAACCGAATCGTCAAATTACCAACTCCCTTTACTTAATACTTGAATCGAATGAGACTCAAAATCTTCGATTTGGTTTTTTACACCTAGAAACTACTGTTGTCAAATGCACCATCAAAAGAGTAGTGCCTAATACAAAAGCTGGAGAATCATCAAAGGCAACCTCCTAAGTTTTGGACTAGTACCATTACTAGATGTAGATCAGTCTTTTGTGGTTACTTCAAACACTACCTCGGATAGCCTAAAGAGCTTCAGTATGACGCTTAAGACTCTAAATGACCAAGCACGTGCAAATGTTATCTGCTGCATTCTCTAGTTATTCTACCATGCACGAGTATAGGCTGTAGATGATAATTAGAGGTAAGACTTTTCTTTTCGGTCTTCATGTCATCTCACCATGATGCATAGATTACTTTTCGACCAGCAAAGCATCTTGTTGCACTATATAGAGGTCCTTGAATCCCCCCTATTCCTCGTCCAAAATACTAAAATCAAAAGCGTTATAGGTATATGTACTGAAGCATATAAGCTGGACATTGGCTCATAATAAAAATTATTTTATAGTAAAAAATTGCACGTACTTCAAATAAAACCATCATTTGATTTCCAAACGGGTCATGCTTTATTCCATCATAAAAGATTTGTGTGCATTCAACAAATGCGCGATCATTTCGTGTTTTGTATCGAGGAGACATAAAGCGTGAAGAACAATTTGTCTATTGGGGGCATACATGTCACGGTTGACTTTTAGCACGAATGTTGCGCTCATCATGAGGCCTGAAATCCCAGTATGTTCATCCATAAAAGAATGATAAGATTGTTTTCAAATTGAAAGCAGCTATGCTTAGGCCTTGATAGAAAGTCTTATATAACAGTGTGTTTTTTTTTTTGGTTAAGTATATAACAGTGTGTTTGTAGGTCTAAGAATATGATAATTTTGAATTTTCTTTTTTTTTCTAAGGATCGCGTACACTTGATGCCATTATCAGAATCTTATGTTGGATAGATGTACGAATTTTGTCATTTTGGTAACGAACAAACAGAAAATCACAAGGCCTGACTTTGCTGATTTTGAATTTGACTTCGATGGATTTGACCATGGGAGCAATTGTACTGCTTGACTCTGATTCCTTCGGAATTCAATAGAAGCTAGGACAAAGGAGCTTATAATATCGAGGATATCAAACCAAAAAAAAAGAAAAAATAGCTCGCGCCTGCCTTATGGACAAACTCGTGACAATTGCCTTTTTGATTTGCCAGTTAAGGCTAAAACTATTAAAATTTGTCTCGAATTTAAGTCCGAAGTGAAAAGCTGAATTTGAAAATAAATTAAATTGAAATAAAGGGAGAGGGGTACACAAATTAGTCTTCTGGTTGACGTCATATTGTTAAAGCTAAAGCTGGTCAACAAATCTTGGAAGTAGTTGACCGAGGCACATCTGCTTCTTGATGGAGTTGGCTAGGACGAAACGGGAAAGTCCAAAATTGAACTTGGGCCGACTGAATCCTAGTTGGATTCTATTACCTCTCTAATACAGGTGGCGTATATATACATGAGATCGTGGGAATTTTGGAAGAATCTTGAAGCATCATTGTTGATTGAAGTGCCGTTTTTACTTTTAGTGCAGTGGTTTCTCTGTTTGTAAGAGACGTCCGTAGGCACTTGGTGCTTGATAGCGGGTCATCGTGTTTCTCGTGTGGAAAAGCTTATTCGTGATTTACATCCAAGAAAGATTGGTATTTATAGTCGATTAAATCTTGTGGTAAGATTTGCGTGTAATTCTTTCGTAAGATTGAGAGATTATTTTGTGAGGAATTTTAGGGCTAAACACTGCATGCATCTTTGGGTCTAATTGGGGCTTGGGAAACACTGAGAGAGTGTTTGGGTGTGTAATCTCCATTGTATCGCTTGATCTATAGTGAATTCATCTATACTCTTCCCGTGAACGTAGGTTTCTATGACTGAACCTCGTAAATCTAGTGTCCGATTTATTTTCTTCTTTTGTCTATATTATTGTTCGATCGCTCGCCTTCCACAACAATTTGTATCAGAGCCAGACTTAGCTAAGTTGAAGCGAATTGATGGTGACAGAAGAAATAAAAGTGAGAATTGACATATTTGATGATAAGGATTTTAGTTTCTAGAAGATGCATATTGAAGATTATCTTTACCAGATAAAACTGCACTTGCCCTTATCTGGGGAGAAACCAAAGTTGATGAAGCAAGCTGATTGGGATTTGCTGGATAGACGAGCTATGGGTGTTATTCGGTTGACGTTGGCTCGTAATGTCGTGTTTAACATCGTGAAGGAGAAGACCACTGTTGATTTGATGCAAGCCTTATCGGATATGTACGAGAAGCCCTCTGCGATCAACAAAGTCTATTTGATACGATATCTATTTAATTTGAGTATGAGCGAATGTGTGTTAGTTGCAAATCATATCAATGAATTCAATGTGATTGTTAGTCAATTGAGTTCAGTTGAGACTGACTTTGAAGATGAGGTACGTGCTTTGATTCTATTATCCTCATTGCTTGATAATTGAAATACTGCTGTTACTGCTGTTAGTAATTTCTCTGGGTCAATAAGTTTGACGTTTGATGGGGTTTGAGATTTGATTCTGAGTGAGGACATCCGTAGAAGAGAATCTGGCGAATTTGTATCTGCTGCTTTAGTAGGTGAAAACAGAGGAAGGTCTAGAACATGTATGGGTAAAATTAGTACTAATATGAACAGGCGTAGTCAGTCTAAGACTGGTGATGTTATCTGTTAGAGTTGTGGCAAGAGGGGGCATCTTAGAAGGAATTGCCTTAAGCTGAAGAATGAGAAGGGTAAGAGAATTATAGTTGATTCTGCAGATAATGTTGCAGTTGTAACAGATAATGCCGATTATGTCTTGTTTGTCACTGATTATTCATTATTTGATGGATGGATTATGGATTTTGGTTGTTCTTTTCATGCTACACCAAATAGAAACTGGTTTACTACTTATTAATGCATGGATAATAGTAAAGTGTAGTTGGGGAATAATGTTGAATGCAAGGTCATCAGTGTTGGCAATGATAGAATCAGAATGAATGATGGTATTATGAGGATATTGACTATAGTAAGGCATGTTCCAGAGTTGAAGAAGAATTTAATTTCCTCGAGTGCCCTGAATTTAGCTAGGTATTGATATATTTCAGAATGTAAACTTTTGAAAATTTTTCGAGGTTCTTCCATAATAATGAAAGGAATAAAGCACAATGGCTTATATGAGTTTCAAGGTAAGACAATGATAAATTTTGCTACGGAGACATCGGATGCATCTATTTGAGACTCTGAATTGTGGCATATGCGTTTGGGACGCATTGGCGAGAGAAGCCTGAATGTTTTAAGTGAAAGAAATCTGTTATGTGGTTATGTTACTAACGAATTGAATATATGCAGGTGCTACGATTTATATCAACGGCAGAAAGTGTAGTTCAGTACAACTATCAAAGAAACTATGGAAATTGGAGAGTTAATTCACTTGAATGTTCGCAGGTTGTTGCGGTTTCCTTCGAGAAAGAGTGCTAGATATATGCTAACAGTTGTTGATGACTACTCGATAAAGACGTGGGTATTTGTGCTTAGGCACAAGTTTAATGTTGTTGTCATGATCAAGTAGTTGATAACTTTGATTGAAAAGGAGACTGGTAAGATGATCAAGCATGTGCGGTGATAGTAGCATGGAATTTTGCTCGAAGCCGTTAAACGAATTCCACATGAAGGAAGGTATAGTGAAACACCGCACTAATGTTGATGAACCACAATAAGTTGCGGAATTGATAAGCAAAATATTACTAGAGACGGCCTATAAAATGCTCTCTAGTGTTGGTATGAGTAGGAGATTCTTGGCGGATGCACTTAGTAAGGCGAGCAACCTGATAAATAGATCCTTATCAACTGCAATTGGATATTGAACTCCCAAAAAAAGTGTGGTTAGGTAATGTTGCTGATTATTCAGTTCTTAGAATATTTGGTTGCCCATGTTTTATTTGAGCGAGTAATGGTAAGCTCAACGGAAGGGTAAGAAAGTGCATATTCCTAGACTATGCTCGAGATGAGCGGGGTTATCGATTGTGGTGTTCAAAGTTAAATTCACTTATTATCAGTAGATAAGTTACTTTTGACGAGTCTCGAGTACTTTTGGTTAGGAGTGATTATAACAGTATTCAAATGGATCTGAATGGTGTTTAGCTTGAGGTGGAGTTAAAACCATAAACTTTGAGGTAGCGAGTACGAGTACTAGCAAAGTAATTGACAGGGATGGTGCTTGTAGTGAGGTGGAGCCTATAGAGCTAATGGTTGCCATAATCGCTAAAATTAACAAGGTACGTATTCGATCTCCCGACGAGATATGGATGCAACAATGGTTTTGCTTTATCGTGGTGAATGAGGTTTCGTTAGAAAATTCTTGTGAAGTAGTTAAAGATGCATGTGGAGTTGGTATTCGATGAGGTCCTCGCTTATGGCAAAGTTCAAGTGAGGCTTGGATTTGGATAAAATTTGTGGTGGTTGAGCCCATCAAGGGCAATGGGAGAGTAGTGGTAAAGTTTGAATTTTTGTGAAGTGATTGTGACTTGCCTCAAACGTGGAGACAAGGTGGAGATTGTTAAAATATGTTTCAAATTTAAGCTCGAAGCGAAAAGCTAAATTTTGAAAATGAATTAAATTGAAATAAAGGGAGAGGGGTACACAAATTAGCCTTCTGGTTGATGTCATATTCTTAAAGCTAAAGCTGGTCAACAAATCTTGGAAGTAGTTGACCGAGGCACATATGCTTCTTGATGGAGTTGGCCAGAACGAAACGGGAAAGTCCAAAATTGAACTTGGGCCGACCGAATCCTAGTTGGATTCTATTGCCTCTTTAATACAGGTGGTGTATAAATACATGAGATTGTGGGAATTTTGGAAGAATCTTGAAGCATCGTTGTTGATTGAAGTGTTGTTTTTACTTTTAGTGCTATGGTTTCTCTGTTTGTGAGAGACATCCGTAGGCGCTGGGTGCTTGATAGCGGCTCATTGTGCTTCTCGTGCGGCAAAACTTATTCGTGATTTACATCCAAGAAAGATTGGTGTCTGTAGCCGATTAAATCTTGTGATAAGATTTGCATGTAATTCCTTCGTGAGATTGAGAGATTATTTCGTGAGAAATTTCGGGGCTAAACACTAGGTGCGTCTTTGGGTATAATTGGGGCTTGAGAAATATCAAGAGAGTGTTTGAGTGACTCGAGTGTGTAATCTCCATTGTATCGCTTGATTTATAGTGAATTCGTTGCTACTTTCCCCGTGGACTTAGGTTTTTACGACTAAATCATGTAAATCTGATGTCCGATTTATTTTCGTTTTTTGTTTATATTATTGTTTGATCACTCACCTTCTGCAACAAAAGCAATAGTATCATCGACCAAGAAATTCTGTCTCGCGTAAATAGCGCCAATTTGAGATTTGGCTGCTGATCTACTCGTGCTTTGCACGTATGGCCTAAAGAGAGAGAGAGAGAGAGAGAGAGAGAGAGAGAGAGAGAGAGAGAAAACTCTTTCCATAAAAGGTCACAACACAAGAAAAAAATATCTCTTCATGACAATGGGCTTAGTATAGAAAGAAAAATGATGGTTTGGATGACACGTCCAAGCCATTATTTTCTCTCTATTGTAGTTAACAAAACGTGACTTTACCTCATTTATTGTAACTTGTATTGCATAGCATATGTTGTCTAATCATGATAAACTAGGTGAACAGCACCTGGTGTCTTGGGCCCCATTTGCATTGGATAGCTTGAGCTAGTACCATCTCTTAGACCATCATTTGGACCTTGTGGACAGTTTCGTTGTATTTAATTCTGATGTATGTTTTTGATGATGTAAAAGTTAATTCCGCAGGTGGTAATAACTTATAGCAAATATATGCTTGTTATAAACATACTGGTGTGCCTACTTCAAGTCTCTTACTTACTTTCGAAGGTAAGTAATAGGTTGGGGAAATTATAAAAAAATTCCTAAATTTATTACACTTATACCATTTCAATCTTAAACCTTTCAATTTGGTTAATTTACGATAGATCTTTTGACAATTTGCCAATTGAGTCATTTAAACTAATTTTACCAAGAATTGCTGACATGGATATTGATAGTCTTATGTGGCATGGCCAGTATTGACGTGAAATAATTTTATAATTTTTTTGTAAAAAATTTTACATTTTTTATAAACTGTTTTCCTTCTTTTTTATTTTTTTTTCATTGTGTATACCATTGAATGGATTTATGCTTAGAATAAAGGAAAATGAAGTCAGTTTTCTATAGGTATGCCTTCCCATAATGGGTGAACTTCTTGTTCAAGCCCTTTAGGGATAGCTTGTTAGTAGCAAACTAATCAAAATTTTAGTTTAGAGCATAAAGACACTCAGGGGTGCTGAGATGATAACATCTCTAACTATCTGAACTGTATTTCTCAAAGGATCCTACTAGACTGAAGAAGAAGATGTGTTTTAGGGAGACATTAAGATTCACAAAACACTCACTTTACTTCAGGGGACTCTACCCAATACATTACATCCTCTTGGCCTTTTATAGGCACCAAGAGGTCACAAGCAAACAAGAACTAAGCTTACGGGTCCTAAAATAGATAGAGGCTCTTGAAAATCCGTTCGAATTATTCTAGGTGATATGAATAGTGATAGTGAATAGGGATTTTCCCAGCCTATTGCTACAGTAACTTGCTATAGTGACCTAGCTATAGGCCTATCTCTTGTCACGGGCATTGTCTTCTGACTCATGAGAGTCAATAATCTCTTCCGTCATGGGCATTGTAGTCATAGTCTGGATCATTGGAATTATGTGCTCTGCAAGAAGATGTTCTTCATATTTCTATTCAAGTTCTGCAAGTTTGATATTAGAAGGGCTTTGGGTGACTTGTGCTGTCGAGGCATTCTACATGTTCATGTTGTTTGATGAGATGCTTCTTCATGAGTCTTGGAGGGTCCTAGAGTGTAGGCAGGTAGGCTTGGTTGAGACCAATTTGATGGTTGAGCATAGAAAGATGTGTCTAGTCCAAGAAATAAGGACAAAGGTCCTTAATCATAGGAGTCTTGAGAGAGAGGGTTGCCCATTGGGCAAAGGGGTCTTGAGATAACCATGTAGGATCATTTGTGTTTGCCATTTCTTGCTCATGTGATAGAGGTGTCTTTGCTTGCTTGAAATCTTTGAGTGTTTCTTTGGCTTTTGGTGCAAGACTGTAACGATCTCGTGCAGTGGATACAGTGTAATTTCATACATATTCAGGGATGGTCTTGTTTTTTTGACATAAGACTCTCTAAAGTTCTCGATACTGATGCTCGCAACAATCAACACAACCAGGAAAGAACTTGTAAATACGGGCCTCCGTAAGATGTGGTTGAGATTTATAGGATGTGGTTCCTATACTTTATGGTGCATTGGCAATGGTGTCATTATTTCGTACAAAAGCCCATGGACATCGAAGAAACACAATAGTGTGGATTTCTGGGTTTGGTCGAACAGTTCTCAGCTTTAGTTGTAAGAGGTGCTCCCAATAAGTGGGAGGGATAGAGCTAGTTGAGAACAGCTAGGAGGTTCCTATTGCTTTCTTTTTCAATGTTTCAGTTGAGCCCAAATATCTTTGTTAGGTTGGCAATAAATCCTTTGGTTGGAATCTCAATAGTTATTAAGTACTTATTAGTTAAGTACCATAACAACCATCTGAATTTATTAGGGAAATCATTTTTCTTCTAGATCAAAGGATGTATGAATGAATAGATGGGGTTTAATCCAAAGGGGTAAAGGATGGAGCATCCATGAAGTCTGAAAAGATCTATGTGGCATTGCCACATAAAATTTTCTAGATTTTCAGTGAGATTGTCATTATGGATTTGTTCAATAATCTCCTAGAGGTATTCCAAGCTTGGCCAGTCTCGTATCCTCTCGATCCTATACCTTTCATTGTGATGAAATGTATGGAAAGTATTCCTCATGATGTACATGTTGATCTCTACGGGTGCCTTTGGTCTAGATAGGAAGTTAGCAAGCACATTTTTTTTTTCAGCAACGTATTTGATCTCAAATGAAAATTTTGAAAACCATTCGGCCCATCGTAGCAGTTGAGAATGCGGAATCTACTTCTATTTGAACTTGGTCATTTGGGGAAAAGATGCCATGTCTAGTTTCATCAGGAAGTGATGACCAATAAGATGGAATTCAAATTTTTTTATTCCATTTTTTACCACTAAGATTTTTTTGAATGTAGAATGATAATGCATTTCAGTCTAAGAAAATTTTCCACTTTTGTAAGCACACTGGTGTCGCTTACCATCAGTTTCTTCGAATTGGATGACTACCAAGTATTCATCACTGGCATCAGTTTGGAGGATTCTCTTTCTTGTCGATGGAATTTGTAGCGGGGAAAGAGTTTGCATGGTCTCTTTAAGTTCGACGGCTACTTTAGTCTGGGATTTTCCCCAAGGTGGGGGATTCTTTTTTAGCATTGATTGCAATGGAATCAGCGGTTTTGCAATGTTAGGAACAAAGTCTTTGAGATAATTAATTACCCCAAGAAATTGTTGAACTTACTTTGTCGTGAAGTTCTCTTCCGAAAACTTTCCTAAGCAATGTGTGGCCTTGGATAGTATGTACATTTGTTAAGGTGCATACCAAGATATTTGATTTCTGTTTGGGCAATATTAATCTTTTTATGGGAAAGCATAATCCCATATTCCTTTATGATGTTTGCAAACTGCCTAAGAAGTTGGTAGTGAGATTCCTTATCAAGATTGGAGAGCAAGATGTCATCAATGTATACTGCTGTACTTGACAAGATTGGTTGGAAAATTTGACACATGGCCTTTTGGAATAAGGATGGGGCCACCGTTACGTCAAAAGGAAGAACTTTCCGTTGAAAATGCTGGTTTGGAATACAAAACCCTGTCTTGAATTTGTCTTCATGATGAATGCTCAATTGCCAAAATCCAGTTTTAAGATCAAATTTGGAATAGATGTAGGCTTTGGTTAATCCAACAAAAAAGGAATTTCTTAAAGGTAGGGGGAATTTGTCATCTTACAGAAAAAGCTTAAGAGGTTGATAGTTTATTACGAGCCGCATTTTTCCTCTGTTTTGCTTAGCACGCTTGTTGACATAAAAAGCTTTGTAGGCCCATTGAGAATTTGAAATTTTAATAAGATCTTGTTGCAGTAGTTCTAAGCATTCTTTTTGAGCTGAAGTAAGGTGTTTTGGCTTCATTCCCAAATGACTCACCTTTGTTAGATTTATATCTTCATTTTTTTTTTTAAAAGGAGGCGAACAAAGAATTTTGAATTCTTCCACAAATGATGAGAATATTTTTGGGAAAATTGAAAGTGGGATTCCGAACATGACTAATAGTTTTTGCGTGATCGGATCTAATAGACTCATCTAAATGGAAAAAAAGTCTTTAAATATTGACAAATTCAGAGAATTGGTTTTTGTACTTAAAGCATTTTCTAGGAATGATGCGCAGTTGAGAAATTTGAGTCATAATGTTTCAGCCAATGATCAAATTTTTGTTGGGAGACAAGATTCTAAAATTTTTGTGGTTATGGAAAATTGAATAGTTACTTGGGTAGTTCTTACATTCATAGAAAAAGTGTTTCTTGAGGCAAAATTGAAATATTGAATACAAGAAGTCTAATATTCTTTAGGAAGAACTTTAGTATGTAGAATTGAAGAACTTGCACCAGTATCTATGAGAGTAATGATTGTGATGGGTTTGGCAAACTTCGAGATAAAGATTTTTATAGGAAAATGAGGACAATGGATTTGGCTTGAAAATATACTAGGGTCTTGTTTAGAAGAAGTGAGAGATAAATGGAAAAGATTTTCAAAATCTAAGTTAGAATTGGTTTCACTAGGTGTCACGCCCCGATCCTCCGAGCATGTGCCCATCCCTCTTTGGTCGATTAAATTGTCACGTCCCAGGACGCATCGCCGACCCATTCTTTTTTTAAATGCACATGCGGAAGCAAATAAATAATCCCCAGAAAACAATTCAATAGGATAAAAAAGTAAGACCACAAATCTTTGAAACTAAACCATACATTTATACATATCATACTAATTCATATACATTACTAGCCGATATTTGCAAGGCCTACCAAAAAGGTGATCCTCAAAACTAGTCGTCCTAGACCAACTATTCATACTCGTTTATTGATCCTTTAGAGTCCACGGGACCCGGGCGAGATGGCGGTTCCTCCACTACACCATCAGGTGGGTCTGCCGGATCCTCATCCTAGACAAAGATCCACCATCTCGGCGGGGATATTAAAGCTTCTAAGGGGACCTATCCTAAGACCGTAGGGAGTGGTGTGGAACCAGGCTTTGAATCGATTGGGTATCTCCTGGTGTGGGACCTCTTCAACCCAGACGGCGGTCACAACCAACTCGTAAGTCCAATCACTTCTAGGATCAGGGAAAACATAGACTTGCTTGGTCACTCTCACGGGACGACCATGACACCTAGGGGGAGTTGCCATTTGCGAACTTGAAAATGTTATCCCACAACGGGGTGAGACGATGTCTCAACAAGTTCAACCCCCTAAGACCCGACTAGGAAGTAAATACGCCTTAAGGGTTGCTTAAACATAACAGGGGGTTAGAGGACTTACCTTGGCCTCGCCTCTTCCCCGCAAAACAGTACAATTCAAATAGACATCCAATCAATCACCACAGATCAAATCATTGATTAATCGACTCAGTCAATTCCATGTCATCGGACCATCACTTGGTCAAAACAATACTATTTATGAGTCTAATCAAAATCCAAGACTGCTTACCCTAGGTGATATATAAATAGTAGCTTGCCCCAAAGGCTAATAAATAGTATACTGTTCATTCTCTAAGATGACATATCGAGCCATCGAGTCAGTATTGCATACCGTTCCTTCTCTAAGATGACATATCGAGTCATCAAGTCGATATAATATATCGTCTTTTCTCCAAGATGACATATAGAGTCACCAAGCCGATATAGTGTAACGTTCTTTCTTCAAGATGACATATAGAGCCATCGAGCCATTATAGTATACTATTCCGATCGTATAATCAATTTACCATTTTTATCATATCCGATAAAAATACACGTGTGTGGGTACATGGCCAGTCTTAACCAAAATACAAGATTTTCACTTTTGAACCTCCTACTATTTTCAGCAGTCTCAAAATAGATTTTTGGCGCTGTAGATCGACGTTCGGTTCTCTAATTAATTACCAAAATTATCCATTTTGGGAATTAAATACCCACCAACACAAGTCACAATCAATTTGTACAATCAAGTACTCAAATAAATAAACAGAAAGCACCACTGCAATCATCACAAAATTCCGGTCACTAGTTATCCCGATTTAATTTTCGAAAAATAATTAAATAATTAAATAATTACGAAAAATAATAAATAAATGCCAATAAATCCAACTTAAGCTCGTAATGCCTAATTGGACATTGAAACGGACTCGAAAAATTTCCGAGTCCCTCTAAATAAATACTAGAGCTTGTCTAGGTCCTAATTGCACTAACTATCCACCTAAAATGCATCAATAATTAATTAAATTTCACTAATCAATTCTAACTAACCACTTAATCTTAGCTTAGTCTAAACTTAGTCTAAACTAATCAACCCCTAAGCGTGATTAACCTACTAAGTGAGGATTAATGAGTTAAACTTACTTGTTCGACGATCCAATCGGATCAAACTGACAAGGGTATGACGGGGCTCGATCTTCTCCAAAGCAAGCTTGTCAATTGGGGTCGGGAACGGGCTAAAACGGGCTTGCTAAGCTCACAAACCCTTGCTGGTTCGATTCCAAAATTTGAGCCCAAGGAGCTGCAACGGGACTGGTTTGAGCACGATTCGAGGCTAGTTTCGGCCACCGCGAGTGGAGGTGCAGGCCGTGACTGAAACGGCCATGAACCGGGCCAAGTTGTGGCTGCCGGGCTTGCTGGAATGGGGCTGCCTTCATCAACTCTAAAGGGCTTCATGATGCTAAACTAGTGAAGACATGGACTGGGCTGAGCAAAAGAAAACGCGAGGGCTGTTGCTACTGCTGTTGGAGGCCACGACATCCACACTGGAGAGGAGTTCAACTTGTTGGAGTGCTGACCGAGAGAGGTGGCGTTGTCCGCGGTAGAGAAAATGCGAGGGAAATGGACAACAAAAGAGAAAGAAAAGGAGAGGAGGCTGCCGGTCTTTGTTGGGCAGCAAACCAGCCAAAAAAAGAAAAGAACACATGCAGGGGAGTTGTCGAAGCCGCGGCCAAAAAGAAGACCACCGAAGAAGCAAAAGCAGGGATTAAAAGATAAGAACAAGCAGAAAGTCAAAGGAAAAAGTGAAGAGGAGACCAGCATGCAGGGATGGTCGGCCAAGAAGGAAAAAGGAAAGGAATGTGCGACCAGAGAGAGAGAGAGAGAGAGAGAGAGTGCATGAGATGGGGGAAACGTCGACCGAAGAGGGGGGTGAGTGCAAGAGTGGTGGGACTAAGGAGGGAAAATGAAAAAAACTGAAAATAGAACACCCTATTTTTATCCAAATTTGGTCCTACAAACTTCTATGTAAAAAGTTTGGTCTTCACTTGCTTCCTTGCACTATAATTCTCCCAAAATAACAAGTCTTGGGTAGCAAAAACGGTTATTCCTTTCAATTCCGAATTTTACTTCATTTTTTCTCGGAATACGATTTTTTGAACAAACTTCTCTGATTGAGGTCTGATTTGTAGCGGAAAAGTCCACGAAATTCCCCGTCACTAATTCACTCACACCAGATGCCGAAAATCTCTTCAAATTAGCCAATTTGAATTTCCGTTTGTTTTCCGAATCATTTGAATCGGTTTTCCCATAAAAATCCCGAACTCGTCGGAAATTCCTCAAAAGGTGAGTCAACATTCCTAGAATAACTCATGACATGACAGAACTTTCAATTTGTGAAATCGAATTCAAATTCACGGTTAATTTCAACTAGACGCGGTTTTAGCGTGACCTAACATACCGGGTAACTTTTAGAAATTTTTGGCGCAATTGACTCGTGGTTGATTTTCTTTGAGCCACATGTACCTCTTCGACACGTTGGTGACTCTTGGTGGTTGTGAAAATCTTGAGGTTTCAAATACGAACATAGGGTACCCAATATGAAAAAAAATTGGTTTAGTGCCGTTCGACGAGAATTTTGAAATCAGTTGGAATCACCCACACCCTAATTACCCATCTCAGTTGAATCGACATATCTCCTATTTCCGATCGAATTTTAATTGTGCTGTAATGACTCTTACAGACTAGCACGGTCGAGCAGTTGATTCCTGGTCGAGTTTTCAAGTCTATTGCATTAAAATTTCTTAATGGCTTCACCTGATAGGTCAGTTATCTCATGAGTGGCCATCTCAGAGAAAAGCACTATAGTCACGTTGACGAAAGGCCCAACTTATTCAATTGTAATTAGAACCTGAAAAATTAGGATGTCACATTAGGAGTTTGATAATAAGGAATGACACAACGAGTTTGTTCGGATGGCTTTTCATCCATAGAAAACAATGATTGAATATCATCATTTTTGAGTGAGACACCAGTTTCAATATTTATGTGATGTATCAAATGGTTATGACATTTTCTCGCTTGGGGGCAATTTTTGGCAAAATGACCCTTTTGGTTCCAGATGAAGCATCGATTTGATTTCTTGTAGCTTAAGCGATCTTTCCTTTTGCGTAGGAATCGCCATTTCTTCTTTCTCCGAGAGTGCTTAGATCCATGCCTTGATTTTTTTACCAAGAATTTCTTAAAGTGTTTCTTTTTTCTAGAAGACTTTCTGTAAGAACCGTCACAGTATCTTTTGGAACATTTGATCTTCAGCTTTTGGCGAGAATATGCTCCATCAAGTTCTCTGTTGTTCGTTAGGTAGGTTTTCACCATCTGGCTTTTTAAGCATAGATCACCAAGGCACAAATGGATCTGTTATTATATTTCTCCCAAAGGGATATCCACAATTCTCCTCTATCCGTTGAGAAAGAATCTCTCAACTTGCTGAGAAATTCTTTGAGGATGGAGGTTAGAAAAACTTGTTTTAGGTTTAGATTAACTCCAATACCATAAAAGAGCTTAAGCATTTCTCGATAGTGATTATCGATGTGTCTTTTTCTAGAGAAAGCAACATTTTTGAGAAAGCGACATTTTTTTCTTAAACTCTCTTCTCTTGAGCTCATGAAGGTTAGAAGGTTTACCAATGACAAAATGATAGAGGAGGGCAATGGCTTGGCCAAAGTCAGGTGAAAGCAAGAATTGGACTTAGTCTTGTTTTGTAATCGATTGCCATCAATGTTTGAGGCTACTTGTAAACCTTGTAACAGACCTAAAAAGGACATCATACTTGTCTTGATTAGTGAGAGCTTGGGCGTTTAGGCAAGTATGGGATTCATTGAATCTTTCTAGCCATTTGGAGTAGGGGACATCATCGACTGTAAAAAAACTATTTAGAAGAGGGAGTTAGATTGTGGGATGGATTGCTTGGTCGAACAACCCCCAACCTAGGCGAGGCCTACCTCGCTAACCACCGGGAAAAAAAAAGAGCAAAGAAAATAAAAATTCAAAATTTTACAAACATTGTTGACGTTAGCCCCGACCATTATATTAGGATAGTTGGCATCTATGTCAGTAACTTTTGGCCAAGATTGGCCAGAATGAGTCAAATGCTAAATTTTCAAAATGTTTAGGACTTAAATGACCAAATTAAAAGGTTTATGATTAAATTGACATAAATGTAATAGGTTTAAATTTTTCTTTTGGTACTTTTCCCATAATAGGTTTGGAATGGAAACGCTTCGTGACATAATTTCGTGTGAATTATGTGGATTCTATGAATTATCTGATAGTTAGCTCTTCCAAGGGAAAAAATGAGCTTAATTTTTTTAAACATTTAATAACTAGGGCATTATCGCATCATAATCAACGTTAAATCAACATTTTCCATTCCAACCCCCAAACAAAATCTGCTCATAATTTTTGCTTGCACAAGCACAAGCGACGTACCAAATTCAGAAGCCCGATAAAGAATGGTTGGTAGTGGATTGAACGGTGATATTGAACTAGAAGCCAAATAATAATGAGATGCATTGGCAATCATCGAATAGACTTGAAACGGCTTCGTTCAATGCATGTGCGAACTTGAGAAAAATGAAATAGAATAATTTCCAAACGAGATAAATCCTAAGCTTTTTAAATCATGCACCCTCACTATTTTTCAGAAAAGTATAAAAAAAAAGTCCTAAGCCTATTGTTATTATGTCAACTCAATCTTAAAATTTTCAATTGTGTCAATTTAATTTTAAATTTGTTTACATTTTATCAATTGAGTCTATCCAACTAATTTTAATAAAAAATCGTTGATGTGAATGCAAGTCACCTTACGTGACACGTTTTGATTTTTTAATATTTTTTTTTTTTTCCTTTTCAATTTCCTTTTGTTTTAGTTGGTAAGAGCTATTAAGCCATTACTGGCAGCTAGCCAGGGTTGCAGCCATCACCCAAATCTGGTGGGGTCACAAAGGCCTCGATTGAGGTGGCCTTGCCAGCAATTGATGGGTGCTTGCTAGCCCTCGCCCAATGGTTGACACCCTCATAGGCAAAAAAATAAAGGCAAAAAAATAAAAAATGCAAAATAAAACGAAACAAAAAATAATAAAAATTCGATTTTTAAAAGAAATTTCCATATTAACACCCAGCTATACCATACGTAGACAACTAGCGTCTACATCCGTTATTTTTGGCTAAAGTTAGTTGAAATAACTCAATTGATAAATTTTGAAAAAGGTTCGCGATGGAATTGGACCTTTGACAAAGGTAAGCGTAAAGACAAATCAATAAGTTTATGATTTTTTAAGTACTTTTTCCTATTATTTTTTTCACGTTGATTTCGTGTTTCACTCTATGTTAATTAAGGATTAAAAAGTTTATAGGTTCTCGAATTGCGATCTCCAATTTGACATGGTGCTTCCGGTGTCTTGCCAATGATGAATACCTTAAACAAATGAGGGGAAAGATAATCTGAAAAATGAGATGTGCATGATCAATCATGCAAAAGAGTGGTCCATACTCCGGACATTGGTCTCCTTCTTCCTAATTATGTAAAATGACCTCAATCATTCACAAGAAAATGCTTTCATTGTTCACAAATATCTCCGAAAAACCGACGCAATGACGCATGCCATGATTTCGAAACTAAACTACCATTCTTTGCCACCAAATTGGAGAAGTAGAAGAGGAAGAGCCGCCTTTTAGAGGAGAGAGAGAGAGAGAGAGGCTAATAATTTGCTTGACTAAGGAAAAACTCAGTGGAGCATTTGGAATCCTTCATCTTCAAGATGAAAGGAAAGTGATCGTAGGGGTTCTTCATGATTTTCTTTGGCGGCGGCGATGACGTGAAGTGGTCAGACATCATCAGTCTAAATGAGAATCAAGAGACACCACACGTACGAACACTCTGGAAACTACTTTCATTTCTTGCCCGTGCGTTTAATTGTCCAAACAACGATAGATATCCTGTCTTCTATCAGAATAACAATGAGAATTATCTTGTCTCGCAAGAGAAAGAAGAGGCATGATTAATTGTACACCCATGATCTTGATTTTGCAAATACAAAATTTAACAACTTGCACCTTTTATGGAGATGCGGATGTGAATCTACACAAGTAAGCGAGAATGGTTGTTAGGATAACCCCCTTCATTATAGTAGTAGAAGGAATCCCATATTTCCGTTTTCCATGTTACCCTCTTAAAAATGGCCAAAAACACAGCAGCACCCACACGGTGCATTATCGTATGCTTGTGGGTGCGACCCTAGCAATATTATAAGTACTGCTGTCAAGTGCATCTGCATAAGAGCAGTGCCTGATACAAAAACTGGGGACTCATCTAAGGTGAATCTCCCATATTCGGCACTGACATCATAAATAGATGCAAATTAATCTTTCTTGGTTACTTCAAATATCCTCTCCGATAGCCTTAAGAGCTTGACCACAATTCTTAAGACTCCAGATGATTAGGCAGATGTAGACGTTATCCGTTGCATTCTATGGTTATTCCACCATGCACGTATGACAAGCTAGTGATGAAGTACTTGTATAACAGTGTAGGTTATAGATACGAAAATGACAGTTGGAATTAGGATCGCTGAGGTTTTTTGTCCCTGCCATTACACAAGGTTATGTAAGAAGATAATGAGAATTAACAAAGGAGTGATGTTTGTTTTAGATTTTTCTTACCTTGGGCAAGAAGTTGGAGTTGGTCATTACACAATAAGCTGGTAGGAGAGCATATAAGAACTCCGGTATCGATCCCAGTGCCCAAGTTAGGATCCATAGGTATGCCAAACATTGCCTGAAATGGAGCTACATAAATAGGGTGCCATATATTGGACTCTTTTTGCTTACTAGAACTTCGAGCAGACCTGTGGCCCATCTTTTTTGCGGGGTCATCAAGGCAGGCCCACCAGATGGTGCGCAGCCTAGACAAGCAGGTGGATTTGGTGAACAATAGAGTGATTTCCAACCATTGATATGGATGGCGAATCCCGTAAAGATATCTTCTGTTATCGATCCGTACCTCAAACCAATCTGCAGCAAGACACATACACAACATTTTATCATAGTGACAAATTAATCTTTACCCAGTTAGTAGTGTATTCATAGGTGCAACTAGCAACTTAATGAGCTGCTTCAAGAGAGCTTGAAAGATCTCTGGCATGATCCGAATTGCCCGTAGAGCATGAGCAACAGAATTGATGAACTGTTTTGAAATTCGAAATTTGTTCAGTTCTAAATTGGTAGAGGAGAGCTTCTGCTGAATCTGACCATCCTATTGGCTAAACTAGTGACGATGTTCTCACAAAATTGTTAGCTATAAATAGAATTATTCTCCACAATGAGAAGAAAAAAAAAAGCAACAACAATGATCAAAAGAAGATGCCAAACGAGGTGAGAAAAAATTGAAGAATGCTTCAATTGTCTCTTATCACAGGCATAAAAAAAAAAAAAATTCAATTCTATGTTAAATTGCAAAAATTGAGATTATAAAACAACTGCTTCAGAAATGCATATAGATATGTGAAAAATTACGGCAGAATATGCCTTCGAAAGATTTCTTCATTCTTCAGATTATTGTAACTAGAAATTGGTAAGAACCGAGAATGTGAAAGAACAAATTACCACAATTCACTCAATCTTTTGAGGTATAAGATTTTAAGAAATATTGGCACGCCTGTATATATTAAAGCATTTGAAAGATATACCAGTAGAAAAGCTGAAAATCCTGTACAAGTCACTCGCTCATCTTTCCTATATTAAGTCGAGGACAACTGCATGTAAAGATTTCTGACTCTTTCATTATCAATCTTAGTTCTTTTTCCGCTACGATATAATCGATCTCAGTTGGCCAAAAGACTAGAAATGTCGCGAATGCGTTTTGGAAAGGTAAATTTTTACAGGGCATAATAGACACTCACAAATGCCTCAAATCTTTAGTCATGACCGCCCACTAACTATTGGCTGATATTCATAAATATACTTCGACACAGTGAATAAGGAAATTTGTTGCTTCGTGAGAGTTTCACTAAACACAATGAGAATTCAGAAAGAAAAGGCATGACTAATTGTACTACCATGCTTTTGAATTTGCATGTTCAAACAACAACAATCTGCGGCCCTTACCAACCTGTGGGTGTGAATCTAAATAAGTAAGCAATAATGGTTGCTACGATAGCTCCCTTCATTATTGTAGTCGAGGGAATCCCATATTTTCCTTTCCCAAACAAACCCCTAAACAATGGCCAGAAACACAGAACCACCCACATAGTACAGATCACCTCTCCCATGCCAGAGCCGCTACTTCTGGATGCTTGGGGGCGCAACCCTAACAACATTGTAAATGTTGCTATCAGGTGCACCAGTAGAAGAGCAGTGCCTGGTACAAAAATTGGGGACTCATCAAAGGTCAACCTCCCAAGTTCGGCGTTGGTGCTATCACTAGATGTAGATTGGTCTTTCTTGGTTACTTCAAATACTGTCTCCGATAGTCCTAAGAGCTTGAGTACAACACTCAAGACTCCAAATGACCAAGCACATGTAGATGTTATTCGCTGTATTCTTTGGTTATTCCACCACGCACGTATTGACAAGCCAATGGCGAAGTACTCGTATAAACAATATAGGTTGTAGATGATGAAAATGGCAGCTGAAATTATGATAGCTGGTTCTTGTCCCTGCATTTACACAAGAAAGGAAGATAATGAGACAAATTCTCGAGGATAGAGGAGTAATATTTGTTTTACTTTCTTCTTACCTTGGGCAAGAAGTGGGAGTTGGTCATGATACAATAAGCTGGCAGGAGAGCATACAAGAACTCAGGTATGGACCTCAGTGCCCAAATTAGGATCCCCAAGTACGCCAAACACTGCCTGAAATGGAGATGCATGAATAGGGTGCCATATATTGGACTCCTTTTGCTCAATAGAACTTCGAGCAGGCCCGTGGCCCATCTCTTTTGCTGGGTCATCGAGGCAGGCCCACCAGATGGTGCGCAACCAAGAAAAGCCGGTGGGTTTGGTGAGCAGTAGAGTGATCTCCAACCCTTGTTGTGGATGGCCAATCCCGTGAGGATATCTTCCGTCGTCGATCCGTACATCCAACCAACCTGCAAGAAGACACATGCTCAACATTTCTCATTTCGAAAATCAAATTTATATCATCATTCTCATTGTCACAAAAATGCTTAAAAACAGAAAAGCAAGTACCATAAATCATGTGTCAAGTTATTTGTCTTCATGAAAAGACTATAGATCTTCAGGCCAAGGACAATGAAATTCAAGGGTGATTGTGGCAGAGCTACTTTAGAGTTTAGACTTAATCATGACATACAACAGGATGTATGGACATCTAGATCTATATAATGTGTGAATTAAGTGTAGATACACCGACCTTTTACCCCAATCAGTATTGTATTCATAGGTGCAACTAGCAACTTGACATGCTACTTCAAGAGAGCTTGAAAGATCTTTGGGATGATCTGGATTGCCTTGTAGAGAATGAGCAGCGGAGTCGATGAATTGTTTTGAACTTCCAAAACCATTTAGTGATTTTTCCTTGGTTAATTCTCCTGTAAAAATCAAATTTGCAAATGGGGAAAATATGGTTTATTATGACTAGCCACACACAGTCCCATGAATAGAATTGGCGACCAAACAAACACACGTACCATTAGAGGTAAGACTTTTCTTTTCGGTCTTCACGTCCTCTGGCCATGACCCGTAGATTACTTTCCGGCGATGAAAGCATCCTGTTCCTCCATAGACGGGTCCTTGAATTCCAACTATTCCTCGTATCAAATACTAAAATCAACAGTGTTATAGGTATAGGTACTGATCAGTAGATAAGCTGCAATTTGGCTCAAAATAGGACTTATTTTGGAGTAAAATTGCACATACTTCTTGTAGGACGACAAATTGATTTCCAAATGGGTCATCCTTTGCTCCATCATAGAAGTACTGTGGGCATTGAACAAATGCACAATCTCTCTCATATTTTGTGCCAAGAAGGAGACACAAAGCATGAAGAACAATCTGCGGATTGTTGGCGTACATGTCGCAGTCGACATTTAGCATCAATGGTGCATTCGTCATGAGTCCTGAAATTCTGGTCTGTTCATCCATCAATGAGACATGAGAGGAAAAGAATTATAAGATTGTTTTGATGTCAAAAAGCGACCACACTTAGGCTTTGATGGAAAAGTCTTACTCACCACTCACCAGGACATTCATGGCTCCGGCCTTGTAATGATGTGGGCGCTTTGGCCGCTTTTCTCGTGATATGTAGATCAGATGTGGCAATTCATCTGCATGACCTCCTTTGTTTTCCAGTATGATCTTTGTTAAAATCACAGCAAAAAACAGTGAGCTTGTAGATTTCGAAGTATGATGATTTTGAGTTTTTGGAGGATCACATACACTCGATGTCAATAGAAGAATTTAATGTTAAATCTGCGGATTGTCATTTTGGTAATGCAATGGAGTTCACCACATGGCCAATTGTGGGAGCAAATGTACTGCTTGACTCTGAGTTCTTTGGAATTCAAATGGTGCTGAGACGAAAGAGCTATCGGACAGATATGAGCCTTTAAAGGGGAAGCATGGTCACTGGCGTAAAAAATGACAGACATGCCATCCACGGTGCAATCTCCAATTCAGACTTTCTAATTTTAAGGAATATACAAAAGGAAGATGATAAGCTAACAGTACTCTTAGTCTTCAATAACAGACGATGGCTTTTCAACCACAAATTTTCTCAAAGAAACATTTTTTTTTTTTTTTTTTTGGGGGGGGACAAAAATTGGAAAGTCTCATCGTGAGGAATTCTTATATTAAAAAAATCAGCCAAAAAAAAAAATAAGGGAGTTAAAAAGAAACTTATTAACACCATTGGTGTTAGATTTTTTTTTTCATTAAGTACAAAAAGAAAAAAATTATACATTTTTATTTCAAGAAAAAATAAATGTAGAATTACTATTACCACCAAAACCTATACGAAACATTTATCACACTTTTAGTTTTTTTTAATCAATAACTTGCTTGTTTAAACAAGAAAGTAGCCAAAAAAAAAAAATTGTAGCCCAAATTGAAAGATCTATGCTAGTGAATCAAGTTTTTCTCTCCCAAACCAAAAGTTAGCATTCCAAATTGTTGATTTTCAACGAATTTATCAATTTGTAGGGATAGAAAATTTATCAGTAGGTTATTTTATCCCTTAAGTAATTCATGAATTTTTGGATCATTTAAAAGTGAGGATATATTTTTTTTTCATGTAAATAATTCATGCTTATTATTATTATTATTATTATTATTATTATTATTATTATTATTATTTTTTTTTTTTTTTTTTTTTGGAGATTTGGTTGGAAGTATTATAAGGGAAAACATTTTTAATCCATTAAATAGAACTATAAAACATTTGGCTGGACAAAGCTAGAAAGATAGAGGAATAAATTGTGACATTATTCCTTAAATAAAATAAAAACACCAAAACCCTGCCTCCCACAATTCTCCAATCTGATTGCCCACCTTTCACAAATTGAAAGTTGTGGTCAATATTGACTGTTAGATATTCAGCATGACGGTACCATCATCGCGATCATATAAAAAAGAGAAATGATTGTGTGAATAACAATATATTTTGGTTTATAAAAAATCAAATAAGAAATAATTGTAAATTGTTATAAGGCCTACTTATTCAAGAATCTGAACCTTTTTATCAAAAAAATAGGATCTTAAATTTCTATGTACACAATCAAATCTTTCATTTCATTTATATTTGGAGATAGTAATAGATTGATGGGAATTTAATTGCAATTCAATCAAGAATAGTATTAGAATGGGAATAGAGTAAGATCTATAAAAAATAAAAATAAAAATCTAGAATGGTAATTATCATATCACAAAGTATTTGGATCCTCAATTTTCAATTCAACCATAGAACCATTTTATCCAAAACTAGACAAAGATATCCTTTCAGTAATTCTACTGTACCTTGATAATGGTGGGGTGATTTCCACGTTCTGTGTTAGAGAAAGCGGCGAACTCCCCAGTGAAATTAGATGGGACTGATCCTTGGGACGCATCTTCTATCTTCCCGCTCAGCTTGTCGTACTCATCCTGTCAAAGAATAAGACAAGCTTTAGATAAGGCCGCATCCATCCATATCTTGTCCATAAACAATCTCTCTCTCTCTCTCTCTCTCATACCACTACATAAAGAATCACCGATGACCGTGATCATCTCCAACGCATAAACGCTAGACTCCAAAGATTGAGGGTCACCTTCATTGTGTCCCGTGCTTGTTGGAATTCCAATGAGCAGTCTTCACCAGACAATATGGTTGAGTCGCCGGCGAAGTACCGGAATGGGGCTCGCAATTGAATATTGTACTTCTTACAAAACGGAACCCAGAGCTTTGCGAACTTTGCAGCTTCCATTAGAGAGTAGAAGGTCAATAGCGAACAGCCGTCGTCAGAGACATAGCACGCCAGCTTATGAGCTGGATAGTCTACCGCCATTAAAGAGAGGACCGTGTTCACGGTGATGATCGGAGGCTCTAGCTGCGGATCTGCCGTTGTGACAAACACGTCCACGGGAGGAAGCTCGCTTACCCTATATGAAGGAATTGTGAAAAACAAGAACAGCAATAAGGAGCTAAACCTTAAAAATATAACTCAGTGGGACAGAACCAACTTATAAAACGTTCATAACCCGAAATCCGCGAATAGCATGCTTGAATATTGTACGATACAGGTACTTCAGTTGAAAGATGTCTGAAATTGAACTGAACGGAATTGTTACTTCTCAAAATTCACATGAGCTAGTTTGGTAGAATTATTATGTCCTATGAAAGTGCAAAAGTTGGAAATGAAAGGAAAGATGACCAGTGTTATCAGAAAATAAGTCCTCGGGATGATTGTACTGGCACTAGAAACTTGGAAAGAAAACCTTCCCGAGTATTCATGATGACGGAAAGAAAGAAAAATCGAGCTGAATCAGTAGCTGTAGTGCTGAGGAGTTTGGGATCGAGAGCTCATGACAAGTTGAAGATTCAGAGTAAAGTAAGCCATGTGAAAAAGATAGCTCTTGTTCTATTGATATACCTTTGCAAGATACGGTGAGGGTAAGTTTTGTAGCTCACGGGGCTCCATTTGGTGCTGATGACGAGAATCCACACGAACGTGAACCACGACTCGCACGCGAGCGCGACCTGCCATTCAAGTCCGTGGTCCTCGAGGTGTACAAGCCGATACGTGAGAAGGGAGACGAGAAGAAACAAGATGAAGATCTCGACTGCCCTCTTTGCATCGTTTTTCAGGCTTATTTTCTCATATAGTGGAGTGGAAGTGGATTGAATGGCCATTGGGGAAGGCTTGTGTGTCTGTGCACACACCAGCCCTTGTTCTTGCTGTTTCTATTGGGTGGTCTTGAGGGTACAAAAGTGGCGACTTATATACAGAGGGGCGGAACCCTGGTCGTCAAGTTGGCGCGGTGACTCAAGAAACGAATTTTTGCCTATATGAGATACTCATATTTACCATATCCCCCTAATGTGCGGATCGACTAGTAAAGGAAGGATAAGAACGTCTGGTGCATATGTGTGCGACAAGTTTACTCGCCTCCATCAGAGTAATGCCAAGGTCCACAACATCGGTATGCTAACATGGACTATTTTCACTTCTCAGTAATAATATGTCGTATTACCTAATCCCCTAGTTTTATAAGCGGTAATTATAAACCTAGTGGTAAAGGGTTGCTTTCTTTCGTCCTTTTTTTTCTTTTTTATTTGTTTTGTTTTCAATATGCAAAGAGAGGTCGGCAGTCCAAGGCCTAGTGGGTCTTTTTGTCATCGTGTGTGTGTCCCATTGGGAGGAATGTGTGGCAACGGGTTGTTGTTTAGCCTCGTGCTCCGAATCCGAGGATTCTCGACGTCACTTCGTATCCATGTACATATTATCATCTTCTGGCATTATCTTTGTTCATTGTCCGTCGCACGAGGCTTTTTATTTCCCGAGATTAACGGATAGTCGGTTAAAGATTTGGAAGATCTTGCCGGTCGAGGCTTAAGCAATCGTACACTAATTGAAAGAGACGTACACGTGCGCGCTCGCACATGTACCGTTAGATGCTGATCATGTTGATCCTCGGCTGAGAAGTTCCGTTTCGCATGCTCGTATAGATCCAGCTGCCATCAACTTTTGCCATGCACGAATGGCCCGGAAGGAAGAAAAACCCCTTCTCTGGAAAGTCGCAACGCAAGAGGAAATTCTTCATCGGCGACAAGTTCAAAATACAAAGAAAATGTGATTTGGGAGGAGGTTGTGAATGCTGAAAATGCAGAAGCAAGTTGGGCTTGATAGAATCCAGAGGAATATACTGAAGCATACGTAAACTTCATGATACATCCACATCATCATTTTCTTTCCGTTGTGATTGATAATGTCAACAAAACATGATTGCACCTCCTTGATTATAACTTTCATGATAAATTAGGCTTAAATTATTGTGTATTTGGCCCCATTTTGGTGATAAATCGACAATCTAGTGCATGGCCCAGCAGAAAAAGGAATAGGACAAGTACAATCTCTCGACCCTATTTGGACCCATGCCATTTGGACCTCATTGACATTCCGCTTTATTAAAACTTAATATCTATAGAGTTTATGTTTTTGATGGTGTGAAAGTTAATCCACGAGCAACAATAAACTCATAGCAAATGTATGCACGTTATAAACAGATCAAGATTTTCCTACTTCAAGACCGTCTGTGTCATAAAGCTTTTACATGGACAGCGTTGAAAAATATAAACCTTTTACTCGCTTAGGCATTCGCTTTTCTATTAAAAAAAATTATGCTAAGACGCTTCAAAATATAATTTCCTTCACGTGAATTTTCCATGCATTTTGATTTTCGATGTATACATCATCATTACCCAGTCTTGTTTTATTATCTGGCATTTTATCTGGACATATTCAGCATTACCCAGTCATGAGATCGTTGTTAAACACCAAATAAGATAACAAATTATTTTATTCGGACTCAACTTCAAATCACCAAACGTAGTCTTATGTCTTTATTTCAATTACCCACTAACTACAGAAGAAAATTTTTCCTAGCATAGTTCAACGCATGGAATGTGAAAATTTGCTGCTTGGTGTGAGATTCATAAAAAAACAATGAGAATATCTAGTATCCTATTCGAAAGAAAAGGATGATTAATCGTACAACTATGCTTTTGATTTGCCAATAAAAATTCGACAATTTGCAGCACTTACCAACTTGTGGATGTAAATCCAAAAGCGACAATAGATGCCCGAATAGCTCCCTTGATTATAGGGAATCCCATATTTCCCTTTCTCAAGTGGCCCCCTAAAAGACGGCCAGCAACACAACTCTACTCACACATTATAGACCACCTCTTTTAAGTAGGAGCCGATGCCTATTCACGCAATCCTAACAACATTGTAATTACTAAGGGTATCCACTGTTAGGTTCGGTTGGCTTTGGATTTCCATGATACCTGAACCGAACCGATTATGACCTGAACTGAAAATATGTTTCGATTTGGTTTGGTTCAGGGTACAGATTTCTTTTTCTTTCTTTTGTCTTCTTCTGATGATGATGGAAGCACCTGGAGGTGGCGGCGATGGGGATGATGATGTTGTTGACGACGACGAAGAGGTACGGAGGCCTAAACCACAAGAGAGGTGAGTCCAGTGTAAGAGGCGACTGAGAAGTAAAGGCTCGGAGATTGATGGAACACAGGCTGTGAAAGTGACGAGGATAAACACTGCACCGGCTGACATGAGCAAAGCTTTCAGAGATACCATCAAAGTGCTCGACTGCACCATCTCGACAATGGCGTGACGATTGTTTCGTTGTGAAGTCTGACAGTGTAAGCTTGAGAGTGAAGCTTATCAGTGATGAGGATCGATTGAAATGTTGCCGAAGACAGTGAAGAGGCAGACGTGGTTTTGGGGTGATTTTAGAGCCGTTCAATCGCATTTGACGGTGTGCGTAGGATGAGTGAATTATATAAGTATGGGAAATGCCTTATTTGAGATCCCACTGTAGGCCCACTCACCTTCTTGTCGCAGGCTGTGATAAAGTGTGCAAAAAAAAAGAAAAACGAAAGAGGAAATTCAGAACGAACCGAATCGTCAAACTACTCAGAATCCTTTACTTGATTCCCGGACCAAATGAGACTGATATTTTTGGTTTGGTTTGGATAATTTTGACACCCCTTGAAACTATTGTTGTCAAATGCACTATCAAAGAGCAGTGTCCGATACAAAAGCCGGAGAATCATCAAAGGCAATCTCCTAAGTTTTGGACCGATACAATCACTAGATGCAAACTGGTCTTTCGTGGTTATTTCAAATATTGCCTTGAATAGCCTGAAGAGCTTAAGTATGACACTTAAGACTCTAAATGACCCAGCACATACAAATATTATATGTTGCCTTCTCTAGTTAATTTTAGATAAGCAAAGTGTCACGGTCCGTGATTCTCCCATCCCCGTGAACCTTTGGGAGTAATACTTGGGGTTATCAAGTGAATAGTGAGGATGTTAAGGGGATTGAACGGTGACATTGAACTAGAAGCCAAATAATAATGAGACCCACTGGCAATCATTGAATAGACTTGAAATGACTTTGTTCAATGCATGTGCAAACTCCAGAAAAATGAAATAAAATAATATCCAAACGAGATAAATCCTAGGCTTTTTAAATCATGCACCCTCATTATTTTTTGGAAAAAGTATGAAATAAAGCCTTAAACCTACTGTAATCATGCCGGCTTAATTCTAAATCTTTTAATTTTAAACATTTTCATATTTTGTTAATTGAGTTTGTTCAACCAATTTTGATGAAAATTCGCTAATGTAAATACAAGTCATCCTACGAGACACAAGACTGGCGTAGATAATTTTTAAATTATTTTATCTTTATAATTTTTATAATTTTTTTCTTTCCTTTTTAATTTCCTTTCGTTTTAGCTTGCAAGAGCCAGCAAGTCACCGCTGGCCGCTAGCGAGTGTCATAGCCATCACCCAAATCTGGTTGGGTCGCAAAGGCCTCGAGTGAGGTGGCCTTGCTAGTGACTAACGAGAACTTGCTAGCCCCTGGCCAATGGTCAACATCCTCATAGGCCAAAATGAAAGGCAAAAAAAAAAAAAAAAAAAAAAGAAAAAAAAGAAATTTATTATTTTTTTCTTCACATCAAGACTGGTATGTCACGTAAGATGATAAATAAAATTAAATTTAAAATGACTCAATTGACAAATTGTGAAAAATGTTCGCAACAGAATTGACACAATTGGTAACACAAATATAATAAGTTTATGACTTTTTAAGTTCTGTTTCCCTTTATTTTTTATGTCCATTTCGTGTTTTGCTCTGTGTTAATTAAGGATTAAAAAGTTTATAGGTTCTAGAATTGCGATCTCCAATTTCACATGGTGCTCCCAGTGTCTTGCCAAAGATGAAAACCTAAACGAATGAGGGGAAAGATAAAGTAAAAAATGAGATGTTCATGATCAATCATGCAAAACAAGTGGTCCAAACTCCGAACTTGGTCCCCTTCTTCCTAATCATGGAAAATGACCTCAATCATTCACAAGAAAATGCTTTCATTGTTTACAAATATCTCCAAAAAACCATCCAAGTGTAACTTATTTTAAGCAACAGTCGCTGACGCAATGACGCATGCCATGATTTCGGAACTAAATTACCATTCTTTGCCACCAAGTTGGAGAAGTAAAAGCCGAAGAGCCGCCTTTTAGAGAGAGAGAGAGAAGGGCTAATAATTTGCTTGACTAAGTAAAAACTCATCGAAGCTTTTGGAATCCTTCATCTTCAAGATGAAAGGAAAGTGTTTGTCGGGGTTCTTCAGGAACATCGATGGTGGCAGCGAGGACGCGACATACATCGTCAGTCCAAAAGAGAAAAAACACCACACGTACGAACAATGTGGAAATTACTTCCATTTCTTGGGCGTGCATTTAATTGTCCAAACAACGACAAATATCCTGTCTTCCATCAGAAAAACACTGAGAATTTCCCTGTCGCGCAAGAGAAAGAAGAGGCATGATTAATTGTACACCCATGATTTTGATTTTGCAAATACAAAATTTAACAATTTGCAGCCCTCATAGACCTGTGGATGTGAATCTACATAAGTAAGCAAGAATGGTTGTTAGGATAGCTCCCTTCATTATAGAAGTAAAGGGAATCCCATATTTTTCCTTTTCCATATAGCCCTCTTAAAAATGGCCAAAGACACAGCACCACATAACATCTCTCCTAAGCTGGAGCCGTTGTTATTGGATGCTCGTGGGTGCAACACTAACAGCATTAACCCAACCATGGATAGTTGCGCTGGTATTAGAGTCCATCTCTTATCACCGAGATCGAGAGTTTGAATCCAGGTAGTTGCTAGCGTTGTAAGTGAGAGGCCATGGTGTTGGGTCATGTGCTAGTCTCTCCCGAGGTATAGGGGCACCGCCCTTCGATCCCGTGCCCCGTGATGGAGTCCTCGGTCATTAAAAAAAAAAAAAAAAAAAAAACACTAGCAACATTATAAGTACTACTATTAAGTTCACTAGCAGAACAGCAGTGCCCAATATAAAAATTGGAGACTCATCAAATGTGAATCTCCCACATTCGGCACTAATATCATAACTAGATGCAGACTGGTCTTTCTTGGTTACTTGAAATATCATCTTCGATAGCCCTAAGACTGTGTTTGGCAATCAAGATAAAATTCATAATAAAATAAAATTTATTCTATCTCACATTTAGTATCTACTCAAGATAGGATAAAGTCAGATATAAAAAGACTATAGGCTGAATAAAATTATTCCATAGGGGAGGTAGGATAAAGACGATAGGATTTCTAATATTTACGATAGAAAAGTTTTTCTCAAATAAAAATTCCTTAAAATAACAAATTGAAATTATATTTCAATATAAATAATATATGAATTCTGATATAAGATATTCAAAATAAGAAAAAATAAAAATTTAGTTTTTTAATTTAATCTTATTTTTATTTATATATTCAAATTTAATTCTATCTTATAATATAAATAAATATATAAATATATATTTATTACATATTTTAAGTTTTTTTAGTATTTTAGGTATGGTAATATAATTTTCCATTTAATAAAATTTTATTAGAGTATGACGGTAGGGGAATAAAGATATTAAAAGAAATTAATTAAAAAGAAGAAAATAAAATAAAAAATAAAATAAAAAAAAAGTAGACAAGAGTATCGCAAGAGATTGTTATCATCTCCATTTGTAAAATTTGTGATTTATGTAGGCATTTATTTCAAATAATATAACTGAATATATCCGATTTTATCATTACAATCATCAAACAGTGGATAAAATATAGTAAAATCTTCTAAATTTCATATTTTATTTTATCCAGTCATTTCTTGATTAGAAATTTGGATGACCAAATGTAATATAAAAGCTTAAGTACGACACTTAAGATGCCAAATGACCAGGCACATGTAGATGTTAGCCGTTGCATTATGTGGTTATTCCACTATGCACATATTGATAAGCCAATGATAAAGTACTTGTATAAATAGTATAGATTATAGATGATGAAAATGGCAGTTGAAATTAGGATAACTGGTTTTGGTTCTTGCGATTATACTAGGTAGGAAGATAACGAGGCAAATTCTTGAGAACAAAGAAGTGATATTTGTTTTGCTTTTTTCTTACCTTGGGCAAGAAATGGGAGTCAGTCCCAAGTTAGGAATCATAGGTATGCTAAATTGTGACATCCTGATTTTCGATTTTGTTTTCGATTAAATGCATTGGGCTTTTCATCGACGCGCCTATAGTCTTTTTCTCTGAGCTGATCGGTCATGAGATAACTAATCTATCAGGTGAAGCTGTAAAGGAATATAAACGCGACTAACTTGAGAATTCGATTAGAAATTGACTACTCGATTGTGCTAATTTGCAAGGGTCAATACGGCATCGTTAAATCGATTAGAGACCGGAGATATGTCGATTCGACAGAGACATATAATTAAATTGTGGATGATTTCATCTGATTGCAAAATTCTTGTCGAACGGTACTAAACCGATTTTTCTGTCAATTCTTATGAAGAAAGAATGCTAATCTTCCATTTTAAGGATATCCCATTGCCTCAAACAACCCAAAAAGGAAAAGATTCTCATGTCAGCTGAGGAAAACAGAAACTCCTCGAAAACTTCAAATGAACAAGAATTAGCACCATCGCAACGCTATAGAAGGAGGCAAATAAATGAGGCAATCTTACATATATGAATACATAATAAGGCATACAATGAACTCGAATATGCTGAAAAGAGAAAATAAGACAGTTATGGCAAACACAATAATGACTATCATAATTTGGCTTACCGTCTAATTTGTCTAAAATGAGGACCATACTTTCTTAAAAGGGTACAACAACATTGACAGTAGATGCACACACTTTCAACAAAGTTTAGACGGAATCATAAGTTCTCATTCCAAAAGACTGCATTGTGTAATGTACAATTTCTCTAACCCAATCAAAACCATTGTTTTGATTGGTTTTTTCGTAGAGCAAAAATCATCACGAAAAACTTGTATTAAAATTGAAGTAGCAAAGAAAAGAAAAGTAAGATTAGTGAACAGAGAGGAGAAAGAGAGGGGAAAGGAGAGATGGGCTAACAACCATTCTCCCATAAACCACGTAAAAAAACAAACACGGAATGATCACCCGCGAAGAACACACAGAGTTCCAAGCAAAGCACCGTGAGAAGGAGACACAAAGCATGAAGAACAATTTGTGGATTGTTGGCGTACATGTCACGGTCAACATTTAGCATGAATGGTGCATTCGTCATGAGTTCTGACACTCTGGTCTGTTCATCCATCAAAGAGACATGAGAGGAAAAGAATTGTAAGATTTTTTTTTCTTTTTGGGGGTCAAAGACTACACCTGGGGCTTGATGGAAAGTCTTATGCACGAGGACATTCATGGCTCCTGCCTTGTAATGATGGGGGTGCTTTGGCCGCTTTTCTCTTGATATTTAGATTAGATGCGGCAATTCATCTAGATGACCTTCTTTATTTTCCAATATGATCTTTGTCAAAATCACAATAACAGTATTGAGCCTCAAATTAAAAACAGTGAGCCCCTTTTCAATTTAATTGTGACGTGTTGATGTTAATTTGGTGTGCCATAGTAATCGTAGAACAATTTTATGCAAACCTAACTAGAGATATACTTAGGAATTTCATTGTACCTTGATAATATGGGATGATTACTACGTTCTGTGTTAGAGAAAGCTGCAAACACCCAGGTAGGATCAGATGGGACTGAGCCCTGGGACACATCTTCCATCTTACTGCTCAGCTTCTCGTGCTCATCCTGTAAAAGAACAAGACAAATATGAGTATTTCCACATCCATATCTTACACATACCCAATCATATGCATGAACACTACACTACACAAATTGAGCAACACCCTCAGTGTTGATAGGGCTAATAGTAACACCTAGAGGGGGTGAATAGGTAATTGAAATTTTTACGAAACTTCAAAATAATTTGCTAGCAAAGTAAACACCATTAGACAGTTATATGAAGCTACGAATTAAAATAAGGAGCTGTAAGGAAAGAGAATAGAAACACAATGTTTATAGTGGTTTGGCTTAGATCAAGCCTATGTCTACTCTTCCGCGCTGACAACCCACTGGCTAGATTTCACTATAAATCAAAAGAGATGTTACAGTCTCACGTCCTTGACTTTACATTGTAAAGACTCTACTATACTTCTTCAAAGTCTCATAAGTGTTTGCTCTCTCTTTTGAGTACAAATAAAGCTCAACAATTGAAATAGCAAAGAACTGGGAAGTTTCAAACTTTGAAATTTTTCTCTCATGCACTCCACTTCGAACAACCGAAGAGTCGTCCTTAAATACTCCTTCATGCCTTTACGACCGTTGGCACTTATCAAAGGAGTTTTTCCAATCTACCCGTCGGACAGAATCAATTAAAGAGATCTCAAGTCGTTTAAGGAATGTGATGATAGCCTATCAATCTTGTTCGCTCATACAATCGGAATCTTGGTTTCTATAAGTAGAACCTTCCAAGTAGACTTCGCTATTCAAAAGATTTTCATAGCATATTTGATCCAATAATTAATCAAGTAGATGCTATATCTAGCCATAAGGTCTTCCAAAATCATACGAACCGAATCCTTAAAGATAAACTCGCATTTGAATAAGTCTTCAATCTTCAGTCTAGAAACTATTAGTGAGAGTAGACTTTGTGATTAAAGTCTAGCGGTCTTTAGACTTTGACAAAAGAATCTAAAGTTTTTCAGACGATAACAACTGAGTGTGTGAGTCTTCAGTTTAGACTTTCGAAAAGGTTTTGTCAGCTTCAAAATAATAAAGAAGTTTTCTCTAACAATCTTTCCCTTTTTGATGGTGACAAAACTTTCCTGCAGATTTGAAAAATTTTGACCTACAAAACAATACTTAAACAAAATGTGATATCTTATAAAGAATGAGATGATTAAGACCTGGATAACTTTGATTCCGCAACCACAGAAAACATGTTAAACCTGCAAAGTAACTTATTCAGTCACAATCTATATCACAAGGTTAATTACTGCAAGCATAAAAAAGATTCCCAATCTAACAACAATCCAAAATTAGACAAGTCCAGTCGAAAGTCAAAAGTCCAAGTCCAACACACGTCTAACTCAAAAAAAAAAAAAACCAAAAAGAAAATCATCAAAAGTCATCATCAAAAGTCATTATCAAACCAAATTTGCATAACTCTCCCCTTTTTTGTCATTAGCAAAAAGTGGAGAAAAATTCGAAAAAAGATTGATAAAATCAAGGTTGTTTGGGAATGCAAACAATCTAGAAATCCCCCATCGATTTGACAATCTCCTCAAGACTCTTCAGAGTCTCCTTCACCTCTTGAATATCCTTGACCATTGCATTATCTTGCACTTGAGTTTTCAAGACTTGTAACTACTCTTGCAAAGAGTCTGAGGTTGACTTGAAAACGGTCATCATGCTTTTCATCTCCAACTCAAAACCAAATTGCTAACCCTTTAATTCCAAAATAAGATCTAGCAGCCTTTGAAAGTTTGTCGTGGGTTCTGATGTGGCACTAGGTCCAGCCAAATCAACTCCAGGAGTTTTGAGATGTGAGGGAACATCAGCCATTCGATCACCAGGACTAGGAGTGGATGTCTCATGTTCTGCTTCAAGAAAATGAGAGGCATACACGTCCTCTGGATCTGCTGGAAATCTACTTACATCATCACTATGGAAGATAGGTGAAGAAATACCTCGTTTATCAGTAGCTCTCCTTGTTTCTATGCCTTCGGGTAGAGGCAAATATTCTTCTTCCTCTTCTTGGTCTCCTTCAACACCAAGGTGATGTTGTTTCATTCCTTCTCTTGTAGTTCATCCTCTTGTCTCTTTTGAAACTTCAACAAAAGTGGGCTCAAGAAAATTATGTCCCTCTTTTTCCTCTTGTTCTCTTCCTTGCTCTTCTTCCTCTATTCTTCTTTCTTCTCTTTGCTCTGTCTTTTCTCTTTCTCGATGTTCTCAGTCCTCTGTCCCTTGAAAGCTGACATAACTCTGTAAATTTCTTAAAGCAAAGACGGAGAGAGCGATGTCGTCCTCATCTTCTTCGTCCTACAAGATGAGTGCTCTCTATTTCTTGATTGGTCCAGTCATGGGCTCTTTGCCTTTTCTTTTTGTTGCAGCAGAGTCTTGTTTCGCCTTCACAGGGGACCTTTCCTTAAAGCTCTCCAAAACCTTTTTAAGCTCCTTCAAACACATCTTTGAAACCATTTTCAGTCCAATCACCATTGGAGTAATGGTCTTGATATAGAGAATGTTAGGAGGACTAATCTTGAAGTGTCGGAAGAGTTGAGTGATAAGAGCTTAATAAGGAAGTTGTCCCTTGCCCTTCACCACTATCCTGTACTTGTGTATCAGGATGGTGTGAGGTAGAGAGAACTTGTATCCAATGTTGATAGCATACATTAACTTCGCTTCCGAACGAGAAACATCAGTCTTTGACAATGATTTGGGTCTTATGTAGTTGATCATGATCTTGTGGAGTAAGATTTTTGAGGCAGTCATTCTAGAATAAGAAATCCTGCCTTCAGCAATTCTGTCCCAAACCAGTTTCAAAGTAGCATGAGCAGTCGACACACTGATTGGTTGGAAACACTAGCCAGAGTGTCAACATCGACCACAAATTCTCTATCCCTAATAGTAAACGAAAATCTATTTGCATCTAGAAATGATAAATTTGAATAGAAGTAAGCAATGAGTTCGGGGTAGGCGACAGTTGTTTCAGAGCAAAAATGTTCGAGTTGAAGCAGTGCAAACTTCTCCATAAGTTTCACTTTCAACAAATCAAGAAAATCAAAATCCACATTTCTAGGGTTCATCACCCCTCACTTCAGTAGATTCGAATAAGTTTTCTTATGGTCCTTAGAACGAAAAAGATTCATCCTTTCTCCACGAATATGTGCAGCAATGCCCATCTTGGGCTGAAAGTTTGTAAACATCCTTTCATCATCATCTTTTCCTTTAGGTTGATTAAAGGATTCAAACGATGGATCACTTGCAAAATTTTCGAAAGTTCTCGTAGCCAAACCAACAGGCGCAATGCCCATACTTTCCATAGTCCTCAAAAAATCAGTCTCATTTCTGTACCATTTCTCGCTCAAAAACTCATCAATGAAGGTCATCGCGGTACCACCTTCCTTCAGCTTAGTATAGAGTTTGAAAAGAAATTCAGGCTTCAGAGTTCTTATAGGTTCGGTGTCCACAATGATTTCTTCTTCAGCATGTTACCGTGTAGGATTTTGAGTCTCTTGTGGTGTTGAATGACGCTGTTGAGAATGTTGTTGATTTTGTTGTTGCTACTAAGGAGAGTCTTCTTCCTCAGTTAGATCAAAGTGCGTAGGACCCTCGGTTGCGGTGCTTGCGATTCTCGAAGACTTTCTTTGAGAAGACATTGTCGCTTTCAATGTGAGATTTCTTGAACTCGATTGCCGAAAAAGGTGAAAACTTTTTGAATTAAACTAGAGTAAAAGAGTAAGAAAGTGGAGTTCTGTATTCTAGGGTTTGTAAGTGAAAACGAAGAAGAAGAATCTCAACAGTATATAAAGCAAATGAAGCGGACTAAATAAATCATCATAAAGGAAAAAATAAAACTGCATTTCTGAAAATGAAACCACCATAAATTCAAAAACTCGGAAAAGACAATTTCTAAAAATACAAAAATCAATTAGCGATTAAAAAGTAGTCGTACATTTTCAAAAATATCATCCGCAAATTAAATTACTTGTATAGAAAAATAATAAACTTACAGTCGCAACTTGGTTGCTCTGAGTTTGACGAGCTTCGGACTTTAACTAATAGAAGATATAATGTTTATCTAGTGCGAATAAACTCAAATACACTCTTTTCAAGTGGCTTTGTAAATATGTCTGCCGGCTGATTTTTTGAGTCAATAAACTGGATCTTAACTTCTCAATTCTAGACATAATCTCTAATGAAATGATGTTGAATTTCTATGTGCTTTGCTCTAAAATGAAAAATTGGATTCTTTGTGAGATTTATGGCACTGGTGTTGTCGTATTTGATTTTGGTGTATGAGTCTTCAATTCCAAAGTCTCTTAGCTATTGCCTTATCCACAAAATTTGAAAGCAACAACTCCCAAGAGTCATGTATTCTACTTTAGTTGTTGAAAAAGTTACAGTACTTTGTTTCTTCGAAAACCAAGGCACTAACTTGTTGCTTAGAAGTTGGCAAGTACTAGAAGTACTCTTTTGATCAGTTATGCAACTTGTTAAATCTGTGTCTGAATATCCAAGTAGAGTAAACTCTCATTCTTTAGGATACCATAGACCTAGCTTTGAAGTAGTTGCAACATATTTGATTATGCATTTTGTGGCGCTTAGATGAGATTCTTTGGGATCTAATTGGTATCTAGCACAAATGCAAATACTAAACAAAATGTTAGGTATAAAAACAGTAAGATAAACAAGTGAACCAATAATACTCATATAGAGCTTCTGGTCAACTTTCTTCCCTCCTTCATCTTTATCCAGCTTTGAAGAACTTGACATAGGTATCTCAGTTTTTTTGCAATTTTCCAAACCGAACTTCTTGATGAGATCTTTCACATATTTCTCTTGGTGAATGAAAGTTTCTTTCTTCAATTGTTTGACTTGTAATCTGAGAAAAAAAGTTAATTCACCCATCATGCTCATCTCAAATTCATCATGCATAAACTTAGAAATTTCTTGTACAAATTTTCATTAGGTGATCCGAAAATAATATCATCAATATAGATTTGAACAAGTAAAAAATCTTTACCTTATCTTTTAATCAATAAAGTAATATCTACCTTACCTTTATCAAAATCATTTTTGAGTTAGAAATTTATTTAACTTGTCATACCAAACCCGAGGTGCTTGCTTTAATCCATAAAGAGTATTTTTCAGTTTGAAGATTGAATCTTGCTTTCTTGGATTTTCAAATCGGGGAGGTTGTTCCACATAAACTTCTTCTTGAATAAATCTGTTTAGAAATGCACTTTTTACATCCGTTTAGAAATGCACTTTTTACATCCATTTGGAATAGTCTGAAATTTTTGTAGCAAGCAAAAGCAAGTAATGATCTAATTGCTTCTAACCTTGCTACTAGTACATAGGTCTCATCATAGTCTATCCCTTCTTCTTGCGTATATCCTTTGGCCACAAGTTTTACTTTGTTTCTGATTACTTTTCATTTCTCGTCAATCTTGTTTCTGAAAACCCATTTAGTTCCAATAATAGACTTACCTTTGGGTTTAGGAATAAGTTCCCAAACATTATTGATGTTGAACTGTCTAAGTTCTTTTTGCATGACTTCAATCCAGCTTTCATCAACCAAGGCTTCTTCTACACTTTTAGGTTATATTTCATAAACAAGTGCTAAAGCACTAGACTATTCCCGCCTTTTGGATCTTGTGCAAATTCCTTCATCAATGTTACCAATAATGAGTTCGTTATGATGACTAGACTTATACTTCTAGTTACTGGTTGAACTTGAAATATGTTGCCCCTCTGTTTCTATTAAGGCTTCTAGTTCTTCTTGTCGTTTATCTTCAGAAGTCTGAACCACTTCAGGGGAGGTAGACTTTGTAAGATTTGGAGTAAGTTCAGATTCTTCAAGTTGAGTCTGATTCAATTGATTTTGCACAGATTCTTCAAACTTGACGTTCATCAATTATTCCACAAACTGAGTTTTCTTGTTGAAAACTCTGTAGGCTTTGCTTAAAGTTAAGTAGCCCAGGAAAATTCCTTCGTTTGATTTTTCCTCAAACTTACTAGTTTAATCATTTGCATTTTTCAAAACAAACACTTACAACAAAACACATGAAAGTAAGAAACATTTGGATGCTTCCCTTTAAACACCTCATAAGGAGTTTTCTCTAGAATAGGCCTTAAAAATACTCTGTTAATGATATAACAAGCTGTAGAGACTGCTTCAGCCAAAAAACGAGATGAAATATTACTTTCAATTAAAAGGGTTCTTGTCATCTCTTGCAAAGATCTATTTTTTCTTTCTACAACTCTATTTTGTTCTGAAGTATATGGGGAAGAGAAAACATGCTGAAAACCATATTCATCACAAAATTTTGCAAAGTCTTGATTTTCAAACTCACTTTCATGGTCTGTTCGTATGCTTGAAATAGCATAGCCTTGCTCATTCTAAACCTTCTTGGCAGTTTTGAAAAGTAAGAGAATGCTTCAGACTTACTTGTCAAGAAATATACCCATGTGAAGCGAGAGTAGTTATCCACGATTATTAGACAGTATTTCTTTCCACCAATGTTTTGAGATCTAGTTGGTCCAAAGAGATCCATACGCAGAAGTTATAAAACACGATTAGTAGAAACTTGATTTATAAGTTTAAAGGAACTTCTAACTTGTTTTCCCAAAATATATGGTGTGCATAAGTCAAACTTTTGATAAGTCAGGTTGGGAAGTCCACAAACAAGCTTCTTTGGAGGAAATCTTGGCAAGCTGCTTTATGTTAACATGGCCAAACCTTCTATGCCAACGGTTTGCTTCGTCTTGAATGGATATTAGACACTGAGAACTTTCTGATTTTATATCCAGAAGATAAATATTTCAATGTCCTCGTCTAGTGGAAGATTGAGACAAATCCTTACTAGTTTCCGAACAAATGCCTTTTTGGAAATTAATTTTGAATCTAGTGTCACACAATTTATTGATACTAAGTAAATTGTAATTCAATCCTTCCACTAGAGAGACATTGTTGATTGTAAGACTTTCAATCTTTATAGTTCCATAATCAATAATTCTTCCTTTACTGTTTCCACCAAAAGAAATATTTCCACTATTAATTTGCATGAGTTTTATAAAACAACTTGAATCTCTTGTCATGTGTCTCGAGCAGCCATTATCCAAATACAACTTGATCTTTTTCTTGATAGTGACCTACAATTATAAAAAAAAAAAAAAAACTCAAGTTTTCTTTGGTGTCCACATTTTCTTGGGTCTAGGGGAGTTAGTGCAAAATACAGTCTTTGCCAATTTCTTCTTAACAGGTCTCTAAACCACATGACATTCTTTCTCAAAATATTTGGAGTTATTACACTTTGAACATTTGAGAGTACTTTGGCCAACAGATTTTACAAAAATTTTGTGAAAATGATTTACGTAAACTTTTTTTGTAGGTATTTGTTTGATTCTTTTCTTTACTTTTGGAAAATCAATAAGAGAAATGGTTTCTGAAGTCATTCCCAAACCAGATTTATTAAAATAAGGTCTTTGTACAGAGAAAATATTTTCCAACTTCTCAGATCCTATTGAAAACCTTTTTGAGATATTTGAAATGTCTTTTTTTCAAGAATGTGTTTTCCTTTGAAAGAGAGTCTACATTTTCTTTTAAAATAACAAAATTTTTGTTTAGATTTTCAAACTTTTCTTTCCAAGAGATTTCCTGTTACTTCAATTTGGAATTTTCCTTTTTTAGCTCAGAACTCCTTTTAAGAGAGGTTTTGAGACTAAGACAAAGTTTATCTACGTACTTCGAGACTTTACTAAGGATTTTTAAATTACTAACCTCGATTTCGCTGTCTGAGTCTGATTCTGAGTTTGCCAATAGATATATGTTGGCATACTTTTCATCGCCTTCCTCACATTCAGTACCACTCCATGTTTCTACTTTAAGAGCATTTTTGTATTTCTCAGTTCTTCCTTTCTTTTTCTTCAACAAAGGACAGTTGGGTCTGATGTGTCTTTTTTTCTTGCATTCAAAGCAGACCACATCTTTGTTGACTTCATCATCCTCAGTTATATTGTTTTGGAATTTTTGAGTGCATTGTTTCTTCCAATTAAATCTTCTTCCTTTTTTGTTCAGTTTCTTGAACCTCCTTATCATGAGTGCTAGCTCTTCATCGTCTATGTCATCTTCATAATCTGTATCATCAGAATCATTATTAGATTTTAAAGCAATTGACTTGTTACCTTTGGGATCTTCTTCCCCATTGCTTTGCTCCAGTTCGTATGACTGAAGTGTGCCTAGAAGTTCATTAACTGTAAGAGGCATGATCCTTTGGGCTTCTCTTATTGAAGTCTTCACGTGATTCTAGTCTTCGGAAAATCCATGCAACAATTTATTGACCTTCATTGGTCTTAAGATTGGCTGTCCCTAATATGCCGGACCATTTACAATCTCTGTAAGACGACTAAACATGTCACTGATTGATTCTCCTAACTTCATCTTGAAGGCTTCATACTGTCCGAGCAAGATATTGATTTTTGTTTCTTTAACTAGATCAGTTCCTTCATAGGTAACATGCAACATGTCCCAGACTTCTTTGGCTATTTCACAAGATGAAATTTTGTTATACTTAGTATGAGATAAAACATAGTATATAGAGTAGATCGATTTAACATCAAGAGCTTGTCTCTTGGTTATTTCTTCTTGTGACATTTCGTCAACATCTACAACTTCTTTTCCTTTTTTTGAGACTGATGTAGCTTTGGGAATAATTCATTTTTTCTACTACATCACATTCCAGAGGATCTTTCGATCTTAAGAATGCCTTCATCTTGTTTTTCCAAACATTGTATTCATTTCCATCAAAGTAAGGAGGTCTGGAGTTGCTTTGGTCTTCAATCAAACTTGGAGCTAAAATACTAGCCATAGATCTTTAGCTTAGAAGTAAAAACATTTCAATAAAATGAGCACGCAAGCTCTAAAGTAAAAACATTTCAATAAAATGAGCATGCAAGCTCTAATACCAATTGATAGAGCTAGTACCAACACCTAAAGGGGGTGAATAGGTGTTTAAAATTTTTACGAAACTTCAAAATAATTTGCTAGCAAAGTAAACATCATTAGATAGTTATATGAAGCTATGAATTAAAATAAGGAGTTATAAGGAAAGAGAATAGAAACACAATATTTATAGTGGTTCAACTTAGATCAAGCCTATGTCTACTCTCCCACACTGACAGCCCACTAGCTGGATTTCAATATGAATCAAAAGAGATGTTATAGTCTCACGTCCTTGACGTTAAGGTGTAGAGACTCTATTACACTTCTTCAAAGTCTCACAAGTGTTTGCTCTCTCTTTTAAGTACAAATAAAGCTCAACGATTGAAATAGTAAAGAACTGGGAAATTTCAGACTTTAAAATTTTTCTTTCACGCACTCCACTTCGAACGATCGAAGAGTCGTCCTTAAATACTCCTCCATGCCTTTACGACCATTGGCACTTACCAAAGGAGTTCTTCTAATCTACTCATTAGACATAATCAATTAAGGAGATCTCGAGTCGTTTAAGAAATGTGATGATAGTTCATCAATCATGCTCACCCATACAATCAGGATCTTGGTTTCCATAAGTAGAATCTTCCAAGTATACTTTGCCATTCAAAAGATTTTCGTATCGGATTTGATCCAATAATTAATCAAGTAGATGTTATATCTAGCCATAAGGTCTTCCAAAATCATATGAATTGAATCCTTGAAGATAAACTCGCATCTGAATAAGTCTTCAATTTTCAGTCTGGAAACTGTTAGTAAAGGTAGACTTTGTGATTAAAGTCTAGCGGTCTTCAGACTTTGACAAAAGAATCTAGAGTTCTTTAGACTATAACAACTGAGTTTGTGAGTATTCAGTTTAGACTTTCAGAAAGGTTTTGTCAGCTTCAAAACAATAAAAGAATTTTCTCTAACAATTGTGTCCCGTGCGTGTTGGAATTCCAATGAGCAATCTTCACTGGACAATATTGTCGCGTTGCGAGCAAAGTAACGAAATGGGGCTCGCAATTGAATGTTGTACTTCTCACAAAACGGGACCCGAAGCTTTGTGAACTTGGCAGCTTCCACTAGAGAGTAGAAGGTCGACAGCGAGCAGACATCGTCAGAGACATAGCACGCCAGCTTATGAGCTGGATAGTTTACCGCCATTAAAGAAAGGACAATGTTCACGGTGATGATCGGTGGCTCTAGCTGTGGATCCGCTGTCGTGACAAAGACGTCCATTGGAGGAAGCTCGGTTACCCTATATGAAGGAAACGTGAAAATAAAAACAATAATAAGAACTAAACCTAAAAAATATAAGTCGGTTGAACACAACCAACTTATAGAACGTTGGTAATCCAAAATCCACGAAGAACCTACGTGAATATTATACGAAACATGTACTTCAAGCGGAACTCATTCTAAAATGGAGCTGAATGGAGTACTTATTTTCCCAAATTCATTTCAGCATGTTAGGTACAAGTTACTGCATCCTATGAAATCGCTACAGTTGGAAATGAAAGAAAAGAGGACAAATAGGGAAAATTGTCTAAAAAGTCTTAAATCTATCGTATTTTCGTCAATTCAGCCCTAAATCTTTTAATTTTGCCAATTCAGTCCTAAACATTTTCATTTCTTGCAAATTAAGTCCATCTAGCTAATTTTGACTGGAAATTGCTAACATGGATGTCGCCAATGCCACATAGGATTGTCGATACTGATATGGACAAATTTTTTATAATACTTTTATTTTTTTTCTTCCTTTTCATTTTTGCTTCCTCTCCATTTGGCTAGTGGCCGAAGGCCAACCACAAGCGATGGCCAGCCACCAGCCATGCTAGGCCAACGAGCCTCGCCCACCACAAGCGAGGCATCGCTGGGTGAGAGCAAGCCATGATGAGGGGAGCCCTTGCCTCGTCGAGGCCCAGCTAGGGTTGGCCTCACCTTGCCCAGGCCAAGCGAGGCCAACCCTTGCCTAGACCAAGCGATGCTAGGCAAGGTTGCCTTGGCTTGGGCAATGGCTGACCTTGCCAGATCTAGCCTAGCCAATCGTAGCCCATGCTAGATTTGGCCCTTTTTCCGGCCTTACCTTGCTCATGCTAAATCTGGCAAAGTCAGCCATTGCCTAGGCTAGGGCGGCCTCGCCCGACGTTGCCTTTGTTGAGCCAACACTCGACGAGGCCGCCCTGGCTTGGGCGATGGCCAACTTCAATAGGTCTAGGCTAGGTTGACCTCACCTTGCCTAGACGAGGCAAGGCCGACCCTCACTGGGCCTCAACCGACATGGTTGATGGCCTACCATCATTTGTGGCCAGAAGCTCGGTTGGCCAAATGGAGAAGAAGCAAAAAAGAAAAGGAAGAAAAAAAGAGAGAAAATATATTAATATATTATTAAAAATTGTCCATATCGGCATCGGCAATCCTACGTGGCATCACCAGCCCACGTCAATAATTTGCGGCCAAAGTTGGCCAAACGGACTAATTGGCAAGAAGTGAAAATGTTTGAAATTGAATGGACAAAAGTGCAATAGGTTTATGACTTGTTGACAATTTTCCTAGAACAAATGTTTTGAGAAAGTTTTGAGAAAATTTCTTCACACTTACAACCCCTTGACAGAAACTCAAAAAAGAAAATCATTCTAAGCATTCGTGACGACAGAAATAAAGAAAAAGCAAGTTGTACTAGTTGCTATTGCTCTAAGGAGTGGAGAATCAAGGGCTCGCGACAGAAGCAGTACGATGATGCTGAAAACGTTGAAGATTCAAAATAAAGCAAGCCACGGGAAACAGCTAGCTACTGCTCTATCGTTCTACCTTCGCAAGATGCGTTGGGGGTAAGTTTTGTAACTTACGGGGCTCCATTTTGTGCTGACCATGAGAACCCACGTGAATGTGAACCACGACTCGCACATGAGCGCGACCTGCGATTCAACTCCGTGGTCCTTGATATGAACAAGCCGATACGTGAGAAGAGAGATGAGAAGGAACAAGATGAAGATCTCGACCGCCCTCTTAGCCCAGTTTTTCAGGCTTATTTTTCTCGTATAGAGGAGTGGGAGTGGATTCGATGGCCATTGGAGAACGCTCGTGTGTCTCTGCACACACCAGCTCTTGCTCTTTGCTGTTTTTTTTTTTTTTGGTGGTTTTGTGCTTTCAAAAGGTGACCATAACTCAAATGGTGGTGGCGACTTATATAGAAAGAGGTTGAACCCCCGTCGTCAAGTGCTTATGCTTCCATATACAACAAGTTCACTTACCTCCATCACAGTAATGCTAAACCATAACATTACTATGCTAAAGACATGGACCATATTCGACGCTTGAGAACAATAATTGGCATTAGTTAATATTATAGCTCTATAATGTGGTCATGGCGTACCTTCTAGTATTCTTAGTTGTACAACGATTGTTTATTTAGCTTTTCTTCTTCGATTTTTTGTTTTAATATGCAATGAGAGATTGGAAGGCCAAAGCCCATGCTGGACCTTTGTCTTTGTGTGTATGTCCTGTTTTGGGAATTGCGTAGCATGGTGGTCCAAACCTTGATTGGATTTGTCATTTCGTGTGACCCCTATTTGAACATATATCGCCAGCATACAAAAACTGTTTCGTGTAAATAGTGCCGACAGAGATTTGGCTCCTGCGGACTAATACTATGTAAGCATGCCCATAGAAAAAGAAAGTGTTATTTGTGAAGAGTTTATCAATGCTGAAATTGCCCAGGCAGCGAGAAAATATTACGTGCATTTAATATGTGTCTACATATAATAAACCATTCAAAGATTGACATATGTCAACCCGGGACCACGTATTAGATTATTCAAAATTTCTAAACGGCCCTCTCTTTCCCGTTAAGCTCCGTCCCACACTCGGTGAAGCTCTCTCTCTCTCTCTCTCTCTCTCTCTCTCTCCCATTTTTCTTTTTCTTTTTGCCTTTTGAGGCCATGGACGACGCTTGTGCTATGGATTGCAGCATCACCGGCTAGCCATGGACGACGTGCTCATGAGCACGCCGACGCTCATCCATGGTTTGTTAGGAACGCAAATATATAAAGAGAAAAAATAAAGAAGAAAACCAAGAATTTTTACATAGAAAACCCTTCCCAAAATTAGGAAAAGGGAAAAACCACGGTGCCGCACTAGGCAATCTTCCACTATCAATGTCAGTATTATAAGCTCTAAGATTACAAGTTTTAGCGTTACAATGATAAAAGATGTTGTCTTCTATACATTAGGAATCTAGGACATACATAATTAATATGAAGATTACATGTATACCATTAGCAGTAATAAAAAATTTATTGACTGCTTTACAGGATTGGTAATTGCCTATCAACTTATGAATTTGATAATACTTTAACTTATATCTCGGTAGTAACGATATTTGTTAACATATCTGCTAGATTTTCTATATCAAGAATCTTCTTCAATGATAAAGTCCCATCATCTATCAACTTATGAATTTGATGATACTTTAACTTATTGTGTTTTGTTCTTGAATGAAATACTGAATTTTTTGCAAGACAAATAGCACTCTGACTATCACTAAAAATAACACCGTTGCTCCTTGTCTATCTCTTTTAGAAAAAATTTCAACCAAATCATTTCCTTACCAGATTCAAATATAGCAACATACTCCGCCTTAGTTGTTGAGAGAGATACACACGTTTGAAGTTTAGACATCCAATTGATTGTAGTGCTGCCTAAGATAAAAAAAAAAAAAAAAAAAACAACCCGATGTGATCTTTCTATTGTTCAAGTCACCACCAAGATTTGCATCAATAAAGCCTTGTTAAGTTACATCGTTTTTCATAAAATATAATGACATATCTAAAGTGCCTCTCCGGTATCTTAATAACCACTTTACAGCTTCCCAGTGGTTTATTCCTAGATTTGTCAAGTATTTACTCACAACTTCCACTGTATGAGCTATGTCTGGTCAAGTACATACCATAATGTACATTAAACTACCAACAGTTGATGCATAAGGCACCTTAGCCATTTACTCCCACTCTTCATTTGTCTTCAGTGATTGTTTCTCTAAAAGCTTGAAGTGATTTCCTAAACGTGTACTTCTAGGCTTTGCATTCTGAACTGCAAATCTATCTAGCATGGTAGTAGCACCTTTTAAATGTGCTTTTCTTGAGATAATTTTAGAATTTCTTTGGATCTATCCCGTGTGATCCTTATCTCAAAAATCTCATTTGCTGCGCCCAAGTCCTTCATCTCAAACTCTTTTGACAATTGCTGCTTCAGTATATTGATCTCCCTCATGCTAGATCCTGCAATGAGCATATCATCCACATACAATAACAAAATCATATAGCAATCATTAAATATTTTGAAATAACAACAGTGATCCATATTACTTCTAGTGAACTCGTTAAAATTTCTTATACCATTATCTAGGAGCCTATTTCAAGGCATATAGACTTTTATTCCATTTGCATACATAATTTTCTTTTCTAGGTACTTGAAAATTTTCTGGTTATATCATGTAAATATCCTTATCTAAATTACCATGGAGGAATGTAGTCTTAACATTTAACTGCTCCAGATGTAAATTGGCAGTGGCAACAATACTCAATACTAACTTGATAGTAGTTAATTTCAAAACTGGAGAAAAAAAAATCCTTGTGTAATCAACTCATTTCTTTTGCTCAAGCCCTTTTACTACTAACATTGCTTTGTACCTTTTGCTGGTATCAAGTTCTTCTTTGACTTCATACATGCACTTATTCTGCAATGCTTTTTTCCCATCTAGTAACTATGTTAATACCCAACTTCTGTTTTTCTTGAGTGAAATTAACTCATCTTGCATTGCTAACTCCCACTTAATAGAATATTTGACCCGTACTGCTTCTGATTTTTTTTTTTTTTTTTTTTTTTGGTTTGACAACATCAGTTAAAAGTAAATAATATTCAGCAATGTGCCTACATCCTAGGACAAAACTCTCGACTCTCTTATTTTTTTTCATAACATTCTTCAACAATTTGTACACAAGGTTACCGCAATTAAAAAGGAAATTTCAAAATAGGAAAACTATCAATACAAAGATTTGCCCACAATATGTCATTTCCTTGAATAGGAAAGCAAATCTCACCAATATCGCAAATAGTTATGATTCGGTCATATTATGCAAGAAGTGATTATCATGGATTTGTCTACCATTTTTGTCTTTGTGGATAATCAGAGAAAAATTGTCACTACAAACGGATCAGAAAAGTCTTTGTATCAAGTCCAAGAGTTGATTCTTCAGCATCCATTTTGTATATAACACTACTCAACCACGTTAAATTAACTCAACATTTTAAGTATTCTTACTGCACATAACCATCCAGACAATGGCTCTTCACATCCTCTTCGCGTGGCTTGCTCTTTTCCTTCCTCTCCTCCTTTTCCTCTTCTCAGTGAAAAACTCCAATAACAAAAAGAACTTCCCTCCAGGGCCTCCACCACTCCCCATCATAGGCAACCTCCACCAGCTCGGCCATTTGCCTCATCAGTCTCTGTGGAAACTCTCCAGACGGTATGGCCCCGTCATGCGCATCCGCCTCGGCGGTGTCCCTGCCATCGTAACGTCCTCCCCTGAAGCCGCTAGGGAGGTCCTCAAGACCCATGACCTCGATTGTTGCAGTCGCCCACGGCTGGTCACCACAGGACGCCTCACCTATGACTCCCTCGATGTGGCCTTCGTGGAGTATGGCAATTACTGGAGGGAGCTAAAGAAGTTGTATGTGCTCGAGTTGTTCAGTGCAAAGCGAGTCCACTCCTACCGATACATCAGGGAAGAGGAGGTGGGATCTATGATCGAGTCGATCGCAAAATCGGCAGAGAGTAGAACTCTGATTAATTTGAGCCAGAAGTTCGTGGCTCTCACGGCTAACTTCACTTGCAGGTAAGGCATAGTGGTGTAGTTGAGGAGTCTAGTCGACTAAGTCATCCATTTAATTATATTGATCCATCGTTAGGTAGGGCATATATCGACTCAATAACTTTTCATGTGTATTAAGTAATGATCACGTGACCATATAAACAGCCAATTAATGAAAGAAAATGGATTGATAATTTTTAACGTAGAAAGATAGGCATGTGTCGACAATTTATATATTTATGTCTCTCATCACTCATCACAAGGAAGTAGGAGATATGGCCATGGCGAAAAGCATGGACGACTTGTTTGATGCCGAGCAATCGCCTAAGTGCTAGAAATTGGTTGAAAATGAATATATTGTAAATTCGTAAAATTCATATCAAGTCGGGCTTTATTACTCTGAATTCATAACAAACTGTTTTTTAACTTTTAACTAACCCGCATATAAACTCAACCCACTAAATTTGAATAAAAAAGTGGCTCTTTAACCCATTTTGCCATCTTTAATCACTACTCGAATTCTTCAGGGTTCGATAATATATTGAGCCTCGTTCTTTAAACTCGAGCTCAACTTGACGATGAGTTCTACATTCGAACTTGACTATGTTTAATTAGATTCGATCAGTGTTACAAGCTAGCCGATTATTTGGCTATTATCAACTTCAGCTTTGATTCAAGTCACTGCTCCAAACCGAAGCTTGTCAAGCCTGAGAGCGAAGCATGAATCGCTCACTAGAAACTCTGACTTGTTTGCACACCTCGCATGCAGGGTTGCGTTTGGGAAGGCACTTCGCTGGGCGGAGTTCGAAGACGGAAGGTTCATGCATTTAACTCACGAGGCACTGGCGATGTTGGGAAGCTTCTCGGCATCTGATTATTTCCCTCGATTCGGCTGGATTGTGGACAGGTTCACGGGTCTCCATTCGAGGTTGGAGAAGAGCTTTCGCAATTTGGATGATCTCTATCAGAAGGTGATCGAAGAGCATCGGAATGCGAATAAGAGCAACGAGGGAAAGGAGGACATTATCGATTTGCTGCTGAAGATGGAGAAAGATCAGACTGAGTTCGCGGGGCTCCGGCTGAAGGAAGAAAATATCAAGGCCATCTTGATGGTACATCATACAATCTCTACGTATTACCTAATGTAGATCATATACACAATCGAGAAGCAAAATTGAAGGTTCTATAAATTGCAGGATATAATTTAAGAACTCCTTAAATGAATACACAGTCCTCGGGTATAAATGATATCATGGCAAAAATTGATCCATATGTCTTTTTTTGTGAATCACGACTTCATGGTCATTATCAGGATATATTTCTAGGAGGTATGGACACTGCTGCAATCCTGCTGGACTGGACAATGGCCGAGCTCGTCAGGAACCCAAGGGTGATGCGAAAAGCTCAAGAAGAGATCCAGAGTTGCGTCGGAAACAAGAAATGGGTCGTGGAAGATGACCTTAGCAAACTCAAATATCTCAAGTTAGTACTCAAAGAAGTGATGAGGCTACACCCTCCAAGTGTGCTACTCCTTCCAAGGGAAACCATGGACCATTTCAAGCTATATGGCTACGATGTCGACCCAAAGAGTCGTGTCCTGGTGAATGTATGGGGCATGGGGCGGGACCCAGGCCTGTGGGAGCGCCCGGAGGAGTTCGTGCCGGAGAGGTTCGAGGAAAGTCCAATCGATTATAAGGGGAATCATTTCGAGTTGTTACCATTTGGGGCGGGGCGGAGGATATGCCCTGGGATGTCATTTGCCATGGCAACGGTCGAGCTGACGCTCGCCAATGTCTTGCACTCCTTTGATTGGGAATTGCCAGAGGGGATGACGGAGAGAGATGTGAGCATAGAAGAAGCGGCTGGCATAGCTGTGTTCAAAAAAGTGCCTCTCACTCTGTTGCCAGTGAAGGTATCGCATGAGGCCAATGCATGACGAAATCAGCATCAAACAAAAATCATCATATCTCATAATGTTTTATGCTTATAATTATGATTAAGCGTATTAAAGTTGTACAGTACAATGTCCTAGCAAACAACATCTCCGTATATAATGGAGACTCGTTGAGTATATTGCTTCCAGGGCAATTAATAAAAAGACCGTTTGAGTAATTTGTGCATTGTGACCATTGAGGAGAGATCATCAGCTGGGCGAGTCACGTGTACATTAACAAATTGAATACGTATCCCATGCGTGGACGTTACTTCGAGAATTCAAAGACATTTTGTTTACACCAGAAAATGAACAAGCCATCTATATTGACAAGCATGAGACCACGTGGCTGATGAACGACATTATCGTTGTGTCGATGGCTACAGAGACTAAGATGGACAGACGGTGACAAGGGCCATCGATCAGCCGTCGACGAATAACGACACGAATTGCTATTAGCATGAGCATCGATGAGCGGGAGGGAGCAAATCAGTCAGATTGACCGACAAAATTTCTAGGGGTAAGAAGGGCAAAGAGTTGTAATCTCCTTTTCGAGATCGCAAACGGCGAAAGTTAATGTGGTAGGACAAAGCGCGATCGTGAGGAGAAAATATTGGCTGCAGCTGGGATTCCAGTGTGTCAACTTATGAGTCCATTCATAATGCGACACGTGTCTCCCAGGTCCCACAGCATCAGAATCTCTGACCCACACTCCTCTCACTTCTGTCGCCTCTCTCTCTTTCTCTTTCTCTCTCTCTCTCTTCCCTCTTCTTCTTCTTCTTCTTCTTCTTCTTCTTCTTCTTCTTCTTCCCTCTGGCCTTCCCTTTCAATCTGCTGCAGAGCACGTAGGCCTTAGACTCACCCCGGCGAGGTCCAGGGCACCAAGACCTTCTTGAGTAGCCTCCCAGAGCTCACCCCGCAGGTTGCCCCACCTTGGCCCCTATAGATGGAGACCTTCAAGCAGACTTTGCCGGAGAAGATGGACTTCCCGACAAGCCTGTTGAGGTTGGACTTGCTGAGGTAGAAGGTGGCATCACCGTCGGTGACGCCATAGAGGGGGTAAGCGGCATCAGCGAGAAGTAGGGGACGAGGGTTGTCTAGAGGGGGAAGCTCTTAAGCTTGATCTTGTAGAAGAAGCGGGGGGAGGAGGAAGGGTGGACAGTGGAGCGAGCGGGCTTGGCAGCAACAGGAATCCCCACCGCGAGCAAAGGCTTCCCACCGTGAGTAGAGGGAGTAAGAAGAAAAAGAAATAAAGGAGAAAAAGAAAGAGGAAGAGAGAGAGGGAAGAGAGAGAGAGAGGCAACAAAGGGGAGGGGAGGGGAGTGTGCGTCAGGTTCTAACACGGTGGGACCCAGACGACACGTGTTGTCCGGTGAATAGACTAGTAGGTTGACATGCTGGAATCCCAGTTCCAGCCAATATTTTATCAATTGTGAGTCCAATGTAGCCAGGAAGTTGCATTCGTGAGGTAACCAATGGACACATGTTAAAAGGCTACAACCACCAAAACAAGGTCAATATGCAGTAAACACGCATTCCAAAGAAAATGACTGCTTGACAACAGTACCAAGAGATCATGGGTACCAGAATGTCAGGAGCAAAGGGACACAGAGGTAATCGTAGAGGACAGCTTTGGGGTGAGCATGATCCGGCCCTTAGAATTGGGAATCGCATAATAAAAATCGATTCCAAAATATTTGAATCAAGAAATACTCGTTGGTTTCATTAATCCATTCGAGAATTAGACCACCAATTTGGTTTTTTGTCGGATGGGTCTATAAAACCAGTTCCAACAAGTTTCATACACTCAATGTAACGTTTTCAAGCAAGCCAAAGTGAAGGCAAAAGCAAAGAGTTTCCCTAATCTTAATTGTAAGATCAGTAAAAAATTGGGCTTATATTGAAAGTTGAGATTCAAGATTATGAATTTCAGGGTTTTATTTATTTTTATTTTTTTTGGAAAATTGTGTGTGTTGCAAAAAGCAAGCGATCAAACAATAATAAAACCCTAAAATTTACGTCGGGAGTTCAAATCCCCAACTTCTCAGAGGGCTGGGGTGGGGACAATTTAGTTTTAAGTGTGGGTTTCGACTCCCACGCCTTGTAATGAGACAGGACAAAAATCTGAGAGTAAGAGTTAAGTAGGAATAAAGTAAAACCGACCAAAAAAAAAACAATAATATAGACAAAAGAAAAAAAATAAATAGGATACTAAATTTACGTGATTCGTTCATAGAAACCTACGTCCATGGGGAGAGTAACAACAAATTTCATTATAAATCAAGCAATACAATGAAGATTACCTACTCGAGTCACTTAAACACTCTTGGTATTTCCCAAACCCCAATTATACCTAATAACGTACGTAGTATTTAGCCTCATAACTTCTCACAAAATAATCTCTCAATCTCACGAAAAAATTTACAAATCTTGAACTCGCAAGATTTTATTGGCTTGAACACTTGTATCTTCTTGGATGTAATTCATGAACAAACCCACGAAGATAGCCCACCGCTCAAGCACTTGAAAACGGCGCTTCACTATTGCATGCATCAACGACGGCGGCTTCTCTTGCGGCAAAAGAACAAATTATATATATATAGAACAGAAGTTGACTGACTTCAGTATGGATAAGGAAAATCCATATAATCCTAATAGGATTTGGTTAACTAAGCCACCTTTCAAGCAATAACAAATTTGAAATATATATATCCACCGCCTAAAGAAATCCAATTCAATCAACAAAGCCCACAAACTTGACTTTCCTTTTTTCTGTCTTCTTTCTTCACCGAGTTGAACTTGTAAAAGGAAATAAATTTTGTTCTTGATCACAACACCAATACAGATGAGGTTTCCGCATCATGCAAGATCCAAACTTGAACTTTGATCTACCAAGTTAATATGCAAATAAACTTGGGTCATGTTCATTCAATAGGCTTACACTCAAGATATATTATAACAATCTCCACCTTGACTTGTGTTCAAGCCAAGTTGCAATCTCTTTGCTAAAATTCAAACTCTGTTGCTACTCTCCAATAGCCCCCAATAGGCTCATCCACTACAGATTTTATCCAAGTTCAAGCCTCACTTGAACTTCGCCATAACCAAGGACCTTATTAGAATACCAACTACACATGCACCTCGTCACGACCTTCCCCTTGGGGGAAGAGAATAGGTTTAAGGGTATTGCCTAAAGGATGGACCTAAGGCTCATGATTAGACTCGGGCTCTCCCAAGCTTATACCTTGCATGACATTGGGGTGTTCTTAAGATTTTGCAATAAGGAGTTGCCACTAGCCTATTAGGATCGGCTAGAAACCAAGTAAGGTATGGGAGTATACCTCACCTCCTACACAATAAGAGAATTTACGATCGAAGACTTGATTACACTAATTAACCAATTAGTGCATTTTCGATACCTCATCCTATTCATTTTAAAAGAAAAGACTTTTGTCAGGTAGTTTGGATTGATTTTACACATATCCACTAACATGCAAGGTGATCATGCGAGTGCGTAATCATTAAAATAATAATTATAACTACCAAGATCCTAATTATAGTAAAATTTAGCATTTGCAATTAAACATTCGCAAACGTAATTAAATATGTGAATTAAACATGCGATATGATTAATGTGCAAGCAAATAAAGGCTTAATTACACTAAGAAAGCAAGACATGGCAATTCCTAAACAAATCTTGCATTTTTTTAGATTTTCAAAAATTTTAATTAATTTAAAAAAGTAATAATTTTTTTTTTTTTTTTTGGGCGAGCCGAGTCGGGTCCGATCTCGACCCGATCCAGGCTTGACCCGGTCTAGGTGGGTCGGTCAAACCCACCCAGGTCTGACCCGTTTAGGGGCGGGTTGATTGACCCACCCGAAAAGGGTCAAGCCCGACTAGCCTTGGGTTAGGCCTGCATTCAAATGAGGGTTGGGCCCATCTGACGAGCCCAATGCCCCTTTTGCAAAATGGCTATCCACAGGCCCAAGCAAAAGAAAAAAAAAAAGGGGCCGAGTGAGCCAGATCCGTGATCTGGCCCAACTCGGCCTACCCTTTGGTCTGTGATGAACAATCGTGACCAGAGGAAGCCGCAACGAAGTAGCACCAATGGCTTTCAAGGGAGGGAAGGAGGCGGTGGCTGATGTCGGTCATGGGGTTCCGCTGGAAGCGGCAAAGCACTGGTTAAGGGCTCCGCCGGCCCGTGCCTGTTCGGTGGTTGTCTAGCGGCGACAAAGAAGGCGAGGACAACGAACAGTGCAAGAGGTGTTCGGCTAGGGCATGATGACCGCGTTTCAGCTAGGTAGGGGCACAACCCGGCTTCTAGCAGAATCGCGACGATATTATAGAGACCAAAAGACCAACTTGAGGTTCGGGATGACGATTGGCTTTCACTTGGACACTTCAGCAAACAGGTGGGGCGCACAAATAAACTTTGAGGTTTTTGACTCGGTCGAGATTCGAGCACCAATTTAGAGAACTACTGAGGCATGCTAGGACGACAGGACACGCGACGGAGGATGAGTGGTGGTTGGAGCTCACTCAAAATAGTCAGGGAAGCTCCGGCTAGCTCTATACCACACTACGCACACCAAGTGTTTGGCGAAATGCCTACCTAGGTTTCGGGGAGATGGCGGCCATTGGCGGCTAGGCGTTTCGAGGGCTCCTCAGCTCCTTAGCTAACCTCCACGAGTCCTTTTCCTCCCTCTCTTCTTCTCATTTCATTCTCTCTCGCTCTCGTTCTCTCCATTCTCCATTCTGCCTTCTCCATTTTCTGTTCTTCTTTCTCTCCTTTCTCTTCTCTGTAGTTCTGCACGAAAGGACCCATGCAGCACTAGCTGGCCAACCGGACTGCTCTAACCCAAGGATCACGCCTCTTGCCTACCCCTCGCAATCTTCTACTCTATGTTGCTACTTTGGCCTCTGCTTTGCCGCCTTTGCTGTTGCTGCTTTTCCTTTTACTGCAGGTTTGCAAATGAAGGATGCCCAAAGGAGGAGGAGGTTGGGGCACAGACCAGGCTGAAGGGAGAGGGAAGCTAGGCCGAGCCGCACAGGGGGGACAGGAAAGAGAGGCGGGACAAGCCAAGGTCGGATCGAACCCGACCCAGCCTTTCTCGCCCTTTTTTTTAATTCATTAATTTTAATTTTTTTAAAGATATATATGTATTTGGAAAGACAAATTAAGTGTCAACAGCTACCCATCTTTGAATGTAGTCTCAAAGAGGTTGCATTCAAAGACAAAAGACACCTAAATTATTTCGATAAGAGAGATATCTCAAATACATAGGCATATGTTAGGTCGACCAAAGGGACCCTAGTTAAGAAACATGTGATGAATAAAAAGAAAGGAAGATCCCAAGTTATAGAAGCACTCCATGTCATAAGAAGAGAGAGAGACCCCAGACTACAGAAGCACACCGTGTCATAAGAAGAGAAAAAGATTCCGGGCTTCAGAAACACACTGTGTCATAAGAAGAAAGAAAAGACCCCGGGCTGTAGAAGCACACAATATCATAAATAAATAAATAAATAAATAAATAAATAAATAAAGACCCCGGGCTACAAAAGCACATCGGGTCATAAGAATGAAAGACCCCGGGTTATAGAAACACACCATGTGATAGAAAGAATGAGAAACCCCGGGTTATAAAAGCACGCCATGTCATAAGAAAGAGATGGAGTCTCATCGTGTAACAATTGGTTTCAACCAAATTGAAAATACATGGTTTGAGGAAAACCCATGAACTTTTGTAGATTACATGGTTTAAGGTTGACCATGAACCTTTGGAAATGATATGATTTAAGGCTAATCATGAACCTTTGGAAGTAACATGGTTTAAAGCTGACTATAAACCTTGTAGTCTTTAGGGAAGCATCCACTAATCCCTTGAAAACGGCATGACTTTACTGGGGAATCTTGTCAAACTCAACTTGAGCAAATGTCATTAGGGACGGCATCAAGAGATGTATTGGCAATATTACAGTATTAATTAAGCAAGCTAATCAAGCTAAGTTTGATTGCCTTGAGAAACGTGTCAATTAGCATCATGTGGCACAGCATTGTCATCTTGCTTGGGGATGTATCATTAATCATCAAATTCTCTAGGAGTTAAGCTCTTATTAAAACAATTTTTACTCGTGAAAAATGATTATTAAGCATGTCAAACTAGATCTTCTTAGTCATAAGGGGTTTCTCATAAACTCTCGATAAAATGGCTGCTTGATCCCATCCATTCGTGTGGGAAGTAACTGATTGCTAAGGATATCTCACATAACCTATGTCAAAGGCTTTCAGAAATATTCATGGTGAGCACAATTTGATCGATCAAAAAGGCCTTTTGAAAGGACCTCAATATAGGTCTAGTCATGGGCTTACACAAAGAAATTATTGCTTTAAGGCCAATAAAGGAATATTTGTCACTATCCTTATCGAGTTTACAAGTCAAGAACTTGAAAGATAAGACAAGATAGAATTACTTCCACTTCTTCAAGTGGTAGCTTCTTTGCAACATTCCCATTTCCACTCGAACCATCTCAATCAGAAAAGACTTCAGAAGAGTGTTGTAATGTTGGATCGGGAAGGGCTCGAAAGGCTTAAAATTTTCAAGAGGGTTTTTAAGAGCTAGTGATCATCATGGCATCGTGACCATGTCACTCAATCTTTCAAAACCATTTGGCTTTTGAAATATAGCACATCTCGAAAATCTCTTGACTAATCATTTCTGCATGAAAGCTTTACTCCTTTCTCTGATTTCTTTTGCACTTGCGATGATTTTTAATGCAAGCATTTGGACTTTGACAACTTTTCTTTCACATAAGATGAGCCTTTTTGGCTCTTTTTCTTGACGGGCATTAGCCTCACTTTTACCGGGCACACTGCTTTTCATGCCCCTTAATTTTGTCAAACTCTTTGCTCTTAGAACTTTTGGAGCTCTTATAATTTTCGAGATGCTTTTCACATTTTCTCGTAAATGTCAATTGTATTTAGTCAATTCTTACGCCTTGCCCCAATGAAGGGAGATGACCACCACTTGGGTTTCAGAAATAAACAATTAAGCCCAAATTGGTTTAAGCAACGGTATCAATGTTTTAGTAAAGAAGGAAATGCTCTTCTTCACCTTGGGATGAGTCAAGCTCTGATGAAAATTCCTCAGAAGCTACCACCAGAAGATTGATGCAAGTGAAAGTAATAGAATCTTTCTCAATCTTTCGCTCAACATCTCAACCATAACCTCCCATACTGCCCTAGTGTAGGGTTGTTCTCAATAGGGCTATTTTGAAGGATCATCTTTATTCAATCGAAAGGGTTAGCAAGAGATTAATGCGGTGATTGGGATTGACGAATGAAACGCCTTTATTATTTTGATATTTGCGCTCAATGTGAATAAATCCTTCGTCCTAGGAGAAGGTCACCTTTCATTCAATTCTAAAAAGTATTTGAAAGATGTGTTTGGAAATGGGTTGCCTTTCTTCATCCTAAGCACTTCTTATTTGGCATGGTAAACATTTCGCCTTTTTGCCCAAATAAAGTCATTTTTACGAGACCCTTTTCTCGAGGGTTGCATACATGAAGCATGCATAGTAACACCAGAAATAGGTCATGCGAATGATGCCATGCATTTTTTGTTCTTTTCATTGTTTGTTGTTTTTTTTTAATTTCCACCGTCCTAGTTTACCTCTCATTTAAGAAGAGGAGATACTCAGCCGTATGTGTAGAGACTAGATGGGTCCTTGAATCGACTTTTTCCCCACCATTTCTTTATCGAATGGTAAGGTGCCTGAAACACAAATAGATATGCGTGTATGTAACATATGCATGGTATCTACGATGCTATGCATGATGCTATGCAACTCGGATTGTGCATGAAGTGGCTCCTTGGCCTTGATTTCATTCATGGAAAATACTTGAGTACCGGATACCTGGAGTGCTAAAACTTGATAAGAAGTGATACTTAAGTGCCAAAAATTAGGAAAGTGACACTTAAGTGTCAAAATCGGAGCAAAATGGATCACTTAAGTGCCACTCCGGCGAAAATCCAATCAAAATACTAACGTGACGATTTTCCAGCGAAATAAGTGCAAAACGGCGTCGTTTTGATACTAACGTGGTAAAAAATTAATATAAAAATTAATTTAATTAAATTTAAAACTAAATTTATTTAAAACATTTAAAATTCAAATACAAATATTAAAAAAATAAATAAATATTTTTTAAAAAAGAGGGGAAGGGGCGGCTGAGACTTTTTTAAAAAATATTTTTTATTTTTAAATTTTTTAAATAAATTTAGTTTTGAATTTAATTTAATTATTTTTTATATTATTTTTTATCACGTCAACACCAAAACGACGTTATTTTTGTATTGTCTAGCCACGTTAGTATGCAAAATGATGCCGTGGTGCACTTATTTCGCTGGAAAATTACTACGTTAGCATTTTAGCCGGATTTTTGCCGGAGTGACACTTAAGTGATCCATTTTGTTCCAATTTTGGCACTTAAGTGTCACTTTCCTAACTTTTGGCACTTAAGTGTCCCTCCGTGCCATGTTTTGGAACTTGCACTGTACTTCTCCCGAAAATACTTCTTGGCTACGTTAACATTTACAAGTCTAGGCAATTCACTGTCATCCATTTCAACTAAAATCATAGCACCACCAGGAAGAATCTTCTTAATAACATATGGCCCTTCGTAGTTTGGGGTGAATTTGTCACGAGGGTCTGTTATGATCAAAAGCACTTGCCTCAGCACCAAGTCTTTTTTTTTTTTTTTTGAACAGCACCCAAGTCATTGACTTCGAAGTGTCTAGGAAGAGATCAATCAATCAATCCATCTCTTCGATTGAAGGTTTTTGCGACTCGTCTCTGATAGAATTAACCATGACACACAACTTGCAATCTCTTCTCATTGATCATGTTTAGCTGCTCATGCCTCTATTACATCCACTCAGTCTCATCGAGCATAGATTGGGAAAGGACCCTTAGAGAAGGAACTTCAACTTCAACAAGCAAGACTGCCTCCATCCCGTACACGAGTGAAAAATGAGTTGCCCCCGTAGAGGTGCGGATAGAAGTTCGGTATGCCATTTGTGCATAAGGAAGCCTCTCGTGTCAATCACGATAATTTTCGGCAGTCTTTGACGGGATTTTCTTTATGTTCTTGTTTGCCACCTCCGCCACTCCATTCAGCTGAGGGTGGTACAGTGACGAGTTTAAATGCTTAATTCGAAACTCACTAAACAAGCCATCCACAACTTTGTTGTTCAAATTAGTGCCGTTGTCAGTAATGATCGCCTCCAGCACCCCGTAACGGGCAACAATGTCACGATGAATGAACATGCCCACATTCTTGGCGGTAACATTAACATACGAGTTGGCCTCGATCCACTTGGTAAAATAGTCTATTGCCACCAAGATAAATCGATGCCCATTTGAAGCTTTGAGATTAATGGGCCCGATCACATCAAACCCCCACATTGAAAAGAGCCAGGACTAGGACATTTGACGAAGCTCATTTGGAGGGGCATTTATCTTGTCTCCATAAATATGGCACTAGTGACACTGTCATACATGCTGAATGCAGTCGGATTCCATGGTCAGCCAATAATAACAAAGTCGCATGAACTTTCTCATCAAGAAGTGTCCATTCATATGGGGGCCACACTCCTCTTCATATATCCCTTTCATCAAACAATCGACTTCTTTAGCGTCGACACACCTTAGCAATGTCAAGTCGAAGGACCTTTTGTAGAGGACATCTCCACTGGCAAAGAATTTTGACGCTAACTTCATCAAATGCTTTATGTTTGCTACTTCACTACCTTCGGGGAATTAACTCTTCTGCAGGTACTTCAAGATGTCGTGATACCAAGGCTATCTGTCTGATTCCTCTTCAACCGTCATGCAATAAGCCGGGTGCCTAAGGATCTCAATTCTCGACGGTTCAATGTCCATGCCTCTAGCTACTTGTAACATTGAAGACAATGTAGCTAGGGTATCAGCGAACTGATTTTGAGACCTTGATAAATACTTGAATGATATTTCTTGGAATTCCTCTATCAACTCCCATAGTAACTCATAATATGGAATCAATTTAGAATCTCGTGTTCACCATTCGCCTTCGGTCTGTAAGATGATAAGGGCCGAATCACCATAAACTTGCAGCTTCTAGATTTTCATATCGACGGCAGCTTGGAGGCCAAGAATGCATGCTTCATACTTAACAACGTTATCCGTGCAATGGAACGTCGATTTAGCGGCAATGGGGTAATATTGTCCATTTGGGGAGATAAGAACTGCCCTAGTACTCGACCCGGCTAAGTTAACTGCATTATCGAAGTACATCGTCCATTTGTCGCTTGATATAAGTAAAATCTGCTCCTCTACATCATTATCCTCATCAGATGCTCTAGACCTCTCGGAATTTTTTGCCAACATGTCTGCTATGGCGCGACCTTTAACGAACTTCTATCCCAAGCTTTGAACGTCAAACTCCGAAATTAAGATTTGCCACTTGGCCAATTTGTCAACCAATGCCAATTTCTCTAGGAGGCATCTAATGGGATCATTTTCAATTACCAACAAGATTCGGTGATAGATTGTGTATTGGCGTGGCCTATGCAAGACCCAAATCAAGGCCACGCACATCCTCTCAACTTCTATATAGTTCATCTCAGATACAGTGAACTTCTTATTCAAATAGTATATCGCACATTTTCTCCCATCATTTGGTCTTTTCTAGGCTAACATAGTTCCCAGTGACTCATCGTGTATGGTTAGGTACAAAATCAGGGGAATTTTAGGAAGTGGGGGCACTAGAACTGGTGCGTGAGTAAGATAGTGTTTTATCTTGTTGAAGGCGCCTTGGCACTCGGTATCCCACTCAATCTTTGTATTCTTTTTCAGGAGCTTGAAGAATGGTTTCGCTGTTTCAGACAATTGACAGATGAACCTTGGCACATAATTAAGCCGTCCTATCAAGCTGTAGACTTCTTTGGCGGTAGTCGGGGGTTGTAAATCACATATGGCCTTAACCTTTAACGGATCAATCTCTATGCCCCTACTATTGACCATGAACCCTAACAGCTTCCCAGATCTCACTCCAAAAACGCATTTCACGGGATTGAGGCGTAGCTTGAATTTTTGTAGACGTTCAAACAGTTTCCGCAAGGCTTCAAGATGGTCCTCACCTCGTCTTGATTTTACGATCATATCATCCACATATATTTCGATCTCCTAGTGCATCATGTCATGAAACAACGTGACCATGGCTCTTTGATATGTTGCCCCAGCATTCTTTAGATCAAAAGGCATCACTTTATAACAGAAAGTTCCCCAAGGAGTTATGAATGATATTTTGCTCCTATCTTCCTCCTTCATGCAAATTTGGTTATATCCAAAAAAAACGTCCATGAAAGAGAATAACTTAAATCCCGCCATATTGTCAACCAAGATATCGATATGCGGGAGCGGAAAGTCATTCTTGGGACTTGCTCGATTCAAGTTGCGATAGTCAATACACACCATGAATTGCCCATCTTTCTTTATTATTGGCATGATATTTGCTACCCAATCAAGATAACGTGTCACTTCGATAAAATCTACTTTCAGCAATTTCATCACTTCTTCTTCGATCTTCTTGAACAACTCTAGTTTAGTTCTCCTAAGTCTTTGCTTCTTAGGTGGCACATTAGGATCTGTCAGCAAAGCGTGTTCCACAATTTTGGGGTCCGATCCTGACATGTTGGCATATGCCCAAGCAAACACATCTTGATATTCTTTCAGGAGTTTAGTCATCCTTTCCACATCTGACTATGAGAGACATGCCCCGATCTTTACTTCCTTGACATTCTCTGCATCACCCAAGTTTATGGTAATTGTTCGTTCTTCTATCAACGGCTTCGACTCTTCATGACAATTCCATTCACACTTGATCCCCTTCTGGTCATCGTCAGTGTCATCAAAACCTGAGAGACTTTCTTCATGCACATCCGAGTCACGTGAGTCCTTATCTTGATTATGCATAACGAAATGCCTGGAATGCGATGAGATAAGTTAGAGCATGTCAACAATAAAGATCATGCATGTCGTTTTTGAAAAAAAAAAATTGAAGTATTTTTGGTAACAAGTTTTAAGAACTCATCCTCATATCCTCGGATTTCTTTGTCCTTGCAAAATAGTAAAACTTGGGAGCATGTGGAGGCCCAGGCTTCAGCGACCATCATAGGATTAGTTTGATATACTTCCACATGTCCTTAATAAAACATGTGTCTATTTTGAGGAAAGATATGCTCGTATTTTAACACACACCACCCTCGACCAATAGCTCAAGATCGGGGCTGATCATAGTTCATATTACAAATGACATAAACAAGAAAGAAAAAAACTATGAGATCCCACGCAGGAAAGAAGACACAAAATAGAAGGCTAAGCTAAACGAGAACCGCCCAACTCTAGAGGGACAGTTACGATTTCAGGGGACTCAGCTTCCTCGCATGCCAGGATGGTGCATATGACGTCCTCCTCGAACAGCTCGGTTATACCATTGATTGCCGCCTCATCCTCGGACAGCATCTTTGGGGGCCCTAGAAATGTCTGTTCCAGCAACGCGGGAAAAGGCTTCTAATTGCCCCTGTCATCCTCGCTTCGGGCAATGCGTCCACCTCGATTTCCATACTCGCTTTGGCCTCCTCAGGTACTTCGACTTCTTTGCCTTCCATCGCTTCCTCAGTTACCACGGCCACCTCGCTCGTTATGGCCTCCTCGCCTCTCGACGTATGCTAAGCCTCTTCTCTTCAAGCTTTTATGAACTTCGATGGGTTTTCATACACCCTGACCATGCGATCCAAGACCCTCTCCCTCGTCCTAAAAACAAAAATCAACAGTACCATAGGTGCATATGGTGATCAGTAAATAACCTGCAAATCGACTCCAAATCAGATTTATTGTGTAGTAAAATGGCACGTACTTTGAATAAGACCACCATTTGGTTTCCAAACGGGTAATCCTTTACTCCATCATAGAAGATATGTGGGCATTGCACAAATGCACAGTCTCTCTCGTGATTTGTACCAAGAAGGAGACACAAAGCATGAAGAATTATCTATGGATTGTTGGCGTACATGTCACAATTGACATTTAGCATAAACGGCGCATTCGTCAAGAGTTCTGAAACTCTAATCTGTTCATCCATCAAAGTGACATAAGAGGAAAAGAAGAGTGAGATTAATTCATTTCCAAAGCAACCACACTGAAGTCTTGATGGAAAGTCTTACACATGAAGACATTCATGGCTCCCGCCCTGTAATTGTGATATCCCAGATTTTCAGTCATGTTTTCAATTGAATAAATCGGGCATTTCATTGACGTGTCTATAGAGCTGTTCTCAGAGCTGATCACTCTCGAGATAACTAGACTATCTGGAGAAGCCATTAAGAATTTTAAGGCAAATAGACTTGAGAATTCGACCATGAATCGACTTCTCGACCGTGCTCATCTGTCGAGACCATTACGGCACAGATATAAATCGATTTGAGATCAGATACATGTTGGTTCGATTGAGATGTGTGGCTAATCGTGGGTGACACCACTAAATTGGAAAATTCTCGTCGACCAACACTAGACTGATTTTCTTATTGTTTTGGTACCCTGTGTCCATACTTGAATTCTCGAGATTTTCACGACAATCGAAAGTCACCAATGAGTCGAGTGGGTTCATAGTGGCTCGAAGAAAATCGACCACGGGTCATTTGCACTAAAAAGTTCTGACAGTTACCCGGTAGTCTAGGTTACGCTAAAAACGCGTCGAATGGAAATTAACCATGAATTCGAACCCGATTTCAGAAATTGAAAGTTCTGTGGTGTCACGAGCTAATTTAAGAACGTCGACTCAATCTCAAAAGATTTTTCAGAGGTTCTGAGATTTTTGCGGAAAATCGAATCGGATGTCGCGGAAAATTAACGGAAATTCGTACGAGCCAAATTTTAAGGAGTTTTGACTTTCAAGCCGAGCTTTCTGGCGATGGGCACTTACAGAAAATCATATGGGCTTTTTCCTTGGCTAAATTGGACGTCGAACGGAGAATTAGTCGAAGATATTGAAGTCCGGAAATTGAAAATTCGGAGCTTTAAATAAAGCTGGAATTTTGGCTTCAAATTAAGTTAATTAGTGGACTTATATTTGTTGGAAAGTATTATTGGGTAAGGGGATAAGTATGAGGAGATAAGGGGACCAAGCATTTAAGACATTGGCTAAGATTTTGAACTTTTTGGCCTTTCTCTCTCTCATTCAGCTTGTTGGACAAGCTCTGCCGGTCTTCATCTCTTCGTGCACGACTCCTCCTCCTTCGCACACTTGCTTCTTCTTCCCTTTTTCATGCACTCAACACCATCATTTTATTTCTTTCCACCGAGCAGTCCAGTAGTTTTATTTTCGTGCGATCCCATCTCCACCGAACTCCCTTCTTGCCACACGTCCCATTACCTAGCTTCCTTGGTCAATCAAAGAAAAGAAAACCCCAGTAAAGTTGACTCCTCTGCATCTCCACGCCCACGAAGCCCAACGCCAGCTGCCCTTCTTTTTCTTTCGGGGTTGTGCGTGTCCAGCAACGATCGAAGATTCCCCAGCAGCAACAGCGTCCGCGTGTTCCTCCATCCGCGCGAAGTCTTCCATCGAGACTGACTCCATGTTCTGTTGACCGAAGCCATCACCTGCAGCTCCACCACTTCGCTGCTCTGCAGCCCACGCCCATCCTCCACTAAGCTTTGTTTCCTGCCGAGTCAACCAGCAAGTGAGCTCCCTCAGCCACGTTGACTCCTCCGTATCTAGCTTCATCGAAGCAAGTCAACCGAAGCTGCCCCTTCTGTCGGTTGTTGACCAGCAAACTGCTCGAAGCTCCCACCTCTGCTCGTCTCTGCGCACGTCTCTCACTCCCCCACCGATCTTCACTCCACGCGGCCAAGAATCCAGCTGCTTTCCTCGTCGTTGACCCCGTATCCGTGGATTTCCTTGCCGAAGTAAGCTGCCAGCGAAACCGCCTTCTCCAGCAACGTTGGTCTTCAATTTTTGTGGCCCAACAGCAGCCTTTGCTGCTTCTTCGATCGGTCATCTCGTCCGAGTCCATCTCATCCGAAGACAAACGTACAGCAGCCCACACGAAATTGTCGTGGCCCAGCTTGATTCAAGCCCGTGTCTTCAGCCTAATTGTAGTCCACATCGTAGCCCAAGTGAACAGCAGCTTCATTGAGCCCACGCCATTTGAAGCCCAAACAAAGTCAGGCCCACAAGAAATCAGCCCAACAGTTTCTTTAAAGCAAGATCAGCCCAGTAATTTGAGGCCCAATTCAGCAGCCCAATCTTGAAGCCCAAGCCCGCGAAGCAAGTCAGCCCAAGCTCAGGCCCAAGTTCAGTCCAAGCCCAGAATTTTCTGTGGGCTTGCGAGGCTTTTAGGCCCGGTCCGTGTGCCCGTCGACGTCGCCGAAAACCCGAGTTTCAGCTGCCGTCGTGTCGCCATCGCGGTGATTCGGTCCCGCTTGTACCAAGTGAGTTTTACTCACTAATGCTTTATTAGTTTGCTAATTATGCTTAGGGGTTGGTTAGATTTAATTAAATGCAATTAGGTGATTAGATTAGTTTAGATCAATTAAATTAGTGACTTAATGATGCATGTTAAGTGGTTAGACTTAATCATTAGCAAGTAGAGAGCTTCTAATATTTATTGAATGTATCTCGGGATTTTTCCCGATCCGTTCTGGCGTCCAATCAGGCAATACGGGCCTAAATTGGATTTTTAATATTTATTTGTTTATTTTTCGAAATTAATTATTTATTTATTTATTTTTCTGGAATTTCAACCAGGGATGGCCGGTGACTTGGAATTTTATGCGCGATTGTCGTGGCGCGGTCCATTTATTTAATTGAGCTTTATTTTGTGCGGAAATAATTTATTTTTGAATTTAGGATTTATTCCCTAATTTAAATAATCTTGGAAAATTAATTGGAAATTAACCGGGCATCAGTTAATGATACCAAAACTGTTTTAGTGGACTATAGAAAATGTTGGGATTTATAAAAAGGAAATTATTATATTTTGGTTAGAGTTGATCGTGTATCCACACACGCCATTTTATCGGAAAGGATAAAATTGGTTATTTGATTGTTTGCTTGGGATGACATGTATACCGGCTCGATGACTCTACGGAGCATCTAGAGACAATACGGTATGATAAATTGTGTGTATACCGGCTTGATGACTCCACGGAGCATCTTGAGACAGAACGGTATGATCTACCGGCTCGATGACTCTACGGAGCATCTGGAGACAGTACGGTATGATAACTTGTGTGTATACTGACTCGGTGACTTTATATGTCATCTTGAGACAGGATGGTATGATATATCGGCTCGGTAACTCTACAGATTATCTTGAGACAGTACGGTATGATATATCGGCTTGATAATCCTACAGATCATCTTGAGACAGTACAGTATGATTTGACAGCTTAATGACTTTATATGTCGTATGGAGATAAGATAACATACTATCTATATATCACCTAGGGTGAGTAGTCTTGGATGTTGATCAAACTTATAGAAAGTATGGAAGGGGTCGATCAAGAGATAATTTGGATGACATGTAATCGACTAAGTCGATTGATCAATGATTCGATCTGATTGGGTGATGTGATGTGATGATGTATAATTTATATATATATACTAACTTGCAGGAAGGAGCTGAGGCCAAGGTAAGTCTTCTGACTTGTGATGTGCTTAGGCAGCCTAAGGTGTATTAGTTTACTAATCGAGTCTTAGAGGGTAGAACTCACTGAGACGTGGTCTCATTGGTTATTGAATAACCATTTCAAGACCCTGAGGAGAAGCTGAGGAGGAGGAACCTGAAGAGGAGAAAGACTTTTGAAGAAGCAGATGATCCAGAGAGGGATCTTGAGTATAACCCGGATGTGGATTGAAATCCCATCCCTTTTGTAAACCCTGTCTTGATGTAGATAGGTGTGAGACAAGTATGCTATGAATAGTATTGTAAATATACTATGAGTTGTGCTGTTAAGGAAAGTGTGGTTGTGAGTTTCAATATTAAAAATATGGCCTGCTTCTCTATCCCATTGTTTTATTGTCTGGGGATTTATAACTGCTTCCGCATGCGTAAGAAAAAGAAATGGTCGGCGATACTTAGTCCTGGGATATCGCACTTAAGAATCGACCAGGTAGAAGAATGGGCGCATCCCCGAGGATCGGGGCGTGACAGTAATGATGTGGATGCTCTGGTCGTTTTTCTTGTGATATGTAGATAAAATACGGAAATGCATCTGAATGACCTTCTTTGTTTTCCAGTATAATCTTTGTCAAAATCACAATAAAAACAATGACCACCTTTTCAATTTAATTTTGACGTGTTGATGTAATTTGATCTGCCATATTAATCATATATTAATTTTATCCAAGCCTATTCAAAAATATGCTCTCAGGAGTTTCACTGTACCTTAATAATACTTGGATGATTACTCTATTCTACGTTAGAAAAAGCTGCAAATTTCCTAGTACACTGAGATGGAATTGAGCTTTGGGACGCATATTCTGTCTTCCTGCAACAAGATAAATTTGGAATAAGTACATTAGAAGTGTCAAAAGTTATGTACAACACTCATTTTAGTGCCAAATTGGAATAAAAGCAATCACTTAGGTGACAACAACAAGAAATTTTAGTCAAATTGATTACGTGTCATTTATAATTAAAATTATAATATAACTTAGCAAAATTTTTGAAAACCTCAGTCCACATAACATTTTCATGCGGCATGCTTGGCACTGAAGTGATCATTTTTTAACAACGACCAATATTGAAGTGATCACTTTAAATAAAATTTGGTAATAAAATGATCACTTTAAGTAAAATTTGACACTTAAATGATCACTATTTACAACTTTTTGATGACGTCATTTAGGAGTTATATGTTGATGAGCATGCCAATGAGCCACGTATGACTGAGAAATTAATAAAATATAACCACGTCAAATTTCTAGTAATCTAGACCAAAGTTGACACTTAAATGATCGTTTTTTTTTTAAACGTAGCATTTAAGTAAACAGGAAAAAAAAGCTTATGGCATTAAAGTGAGTGTTATACACAACTTCTGACACTTGTAGTATATTTATCCTAGACAAATTTCAGTATTTCCACATCCTTGTCTTACCCAATCTCCCCCCCACCCTCTCTCTCTCTCTCTCTCTCTCTCTCTCATATATTTCACTACCCTACCATGAACACTAGACTCCAAAGATTGAGCATCACCCTCATTGTGTTCCGTGTTTGTTGGAATTCTAATGAGCAATCTTCGGTGGACAGTGTCGTCGCGTTGCCAGCGAAGTAACGGAATGGGGCTCGCAATTGAATGTTGTGCTTCTTACAAAACGGGACCCAGAGCTTTGCGAACTTGGCGGCTTCCACTTGAGAGTAGAAGGTCGACAGCGAGCAGCCATCATCAGAGACATAGCACGCCAGCTTATGAGCCAGAGGATAGTCTGCCGCCATTGAAGAAAGGGCAGTGTTCACTGTGATCATCAGTGGCTCTAGCTGTGGATCCGCTGTCGTGACAAAGACGTCCACCGGAGGAAGCTCGGTTACCCTATATGAAGGATATGTGAAAATTAAAACAGCAATAAGGAACCAAACCTAAAAAATATAACTCGGTCGAACACAACCAACTTATAGAACGTTGGTAACCCGAACTCCACGAAGAACCTACGTGAATATTATACGAAACAGGTACTTCAAGCGGAACTCAGCTTTTAAAACTGAGCTGAATGGAATATTTTTTCTTTCCAAAATTCAGTCCAGCAAGTTAGGTACGAGTTACTGCGTCCTATGAAATCGCTATAGTTGGAAAGGAAAGAGGACAGATGTTTCAAAAAATTAATTCACGCTAAGAACGCCTTCACTCAAGCTCGGGAAAAAAGGAAAAAAAAAAAAACCATCCTGAATATACGAGACGATGGAAAGAAAGAAAAAGCAAGCTGTACTAGTCGCTGTTGATCTAAGTAGTTGGGAATCACGGGTTCACGACAGAAGCAACACGATGATGCTGAAAACGTTGAAGATTCAAAGTAAAGCAAGCCATGCGAAAAAGCTAGCTCCTTTTCTATAGTTATTTATTTGCAAGATACGTTGAGGATAAGTTTTGTAGCTCAGGGGGCTCCATTTGGTGCTGACGATGAGAACCCACACGAATGTGAACCAGCCGATACTTGAGAAGAGAGACAAAAAAGAACAAGATGAAGATCTTCACCCAGTTTTTCAGGCTTATTTTCTCGTATAGAGGAGTGGGAATGTATTGGATGGCCGTTGGAGAAAGCTTGTATGTCTGTGCACACAACAGCTCTTGTTTTTTGCTGTTTTTTTGGGTGGTTTTGTGCGTTCAAAGGTGGCCATAACTCAAATGGTGGTGGCGACTTATAGAGAGGTCGAACCCTGGTCGTCAAGTGCTTATGCTTCCATATGCAACAAGTTCACTTACCTCCATTAATGAAATGCTAAACCATAACGTGGGTATGCTTTAGCCATGGAGTATTTTCAACACTCAAATGATAATAAATGGCATTAAGGGTCCAAACTCAATTTAGGTTTCAAGTGAAAACTTGAAACCTGCTTGTTAGAATCGGTTTTTCAATTTGTGGAACTTGAAACATAATTTACATACCCTGAAATCTAAAACCTATCATGTCATAAGTTGTAGAGTCAGCTTCAAAGTTTGCTTGGAAATTGACCACTTTCAAAATAAAGATCAAACATTATTTAGTTAGTTGGGCACTTGAGACGGAATCGTGTTCCTAATGTTCCCCTTTCTTTTAGTCCAAAAGGTGGCCATAACTCAAATGGTGGTGGCGACTTATATAGAGATTGTCAAGTGCTTATAGTTCCATACAGAATAGGTTCACTTATCTCCATTAGTGTAATGCTAAACCATAACATGGGTAACATGGGTATGCTATAACCATGGACTAGATTCAACACTTAAATGATAATAAATAGCATTAGGGGTGAGCGGTTTCAGAGTTGATTTAGGTTTCGGGTTCTTGTCAGAATCAGTTTTTCATTTTTTGGAACTTGAAACCTAATTTACATATTCTGGAACCTAGAACCTATCATATCATAAATTCTAGAGTTGACTTTAGGATATGCTTGAGAATTGACCAATTTCAAAATAATGATTGAACATCATTTGGTTAGTTGGGCACTAAAGACAGAATCATGTTCCTCTTTCTTTTTAGTTCAAAAGATAGTTGTAACTCAAATGGTGGCCGCGACTTATATAGAGATTGTTATTACTGTTATGCTTTACCATAACATGGGCATGCTATATCCATGGACTATATTCAACACTCAAATGATAATAAATACCATTAGAAGTTAGCAATTTCAGGTCAGAACCGATTCTTCATATTGTGAAAGCTGAAACTTAATTTGTACATCCTAAAATTCGAAACCTATCATGTCATAAGTTTTAGGGCTGATTTTAAGATTTTCTTGGGAATCGACCAATTACAAAGTAAGGATCAAACGTTACTCTGTTAGTTGGGCACTTGAGATGGAATCATGTTCCACGTCTTCCTCTTTCTTGGAGGAAGGAACTGGTCATCCTTCTTTTGGCGATGATGTAGATTGACATGACTACTTACGGTCTCTATCTTTCACCGAAAAACCATATGAAACTTTGGATACGCAGCTTTTAGAAAGTAAAATGCGAAATGCTTGGTCAAAAATCAGTATGCTTTTATTCCCAACCCCTTTTGGAGACACAGAAGACCCACTCTTCATTTTATTGACTGAGGAAATAATGCAAAACTACTCCGCGGCGGCCAAGATAGTCTCATTTTGCTTTAAAAAATCAAGCTAATATATGTCAATTTCCATTTTAGGGTTATATAGATGGTCCGTTTCTAGTTCGATTCTCGAATCCTGGAATTTAGTCCAATTCCTACCCGGGAATTGAACCGAATAGTATAGGTTTCCGAAAATATGAGACCATGAATAGAACCAAATCCCTCCATAACTTGGAATGGGACTAGTTGCCACCGGTCCAATTCTCGATTCAACTCTAGAATCATGCCCACCCCTATTATGGCATTACTTAATATTAAATTTCTACAAAGTGGTCATAACAAACCTCCTAATATTTTTACTCACAGAAGGGTTGCTTGTTTAGCTTTTATTCTTCTATTCTTTGATTTTAATACGCAAAAAGACTTCAAATTGAGTATCTGTTTCCCCCCCTTTCCTGCTGGAATGTATTTTACATATCCATGCCCTTTGTCATTGCGTGTATGTCCTATTTGTGGAATTGTGTGGCATGGTAGTCCAAAGCCTTTGTTGGACTTTTGTCACCGAGTGTATGTCCTATTTTGGGAATTGTGTAGCATGGTAATCAAAAGCCTTTATTGTACTTTTGTCATTGTGTGTATATTTATGTTGTCTATCATGATAAATTGAGTTTAACATATGGTGCCTTTCCGCATTTGTTGAGAACCGATAATATGGGGCATGACCAAACAGAAAAGGAGTAGGACAAGCACAATCTCCCGACCTTCATTTGGTGGACCCATGCCACTCGAACCTTGTCGAAATCCTGCTCTGTTTAATCTTTCTGTCTACCGAGTTTATGTTCTTGACAAATATTAAAGTCGCTGCAGACAATTAATATCTCTACTTCGAGACTGTTCGTGTCGTAAGAAATTTTACATGGCCGGTGTTTAAAGTATATATGAAATCCTTTACTTGCTTAGGCAATAACTTTCGATGTGGTACTCCCGGTGTCTCGGTAACAAAAAATTCCTACCCCAAAAGGAAGAAACCTTAAAACAAACGAGGAAGGAGAAAATATATATCATTTGCGTAATGATCAAAGATTCTTCCTAATCATGCTTATGATCTCCGTCTTATTGACTTAATTACTCCAATAACACCACAAAGATCGGAAGATGACCCTAATATTCCACGAGAAAATGCAGTATTTACTTGTATCTCCATAAAATAAATCGATTTTTTAACTTACTGTAAACAACACTCGTGACGCATCCCATAATTTCGAAGCTGAACTGCCGTTCTTCGCCACCAAGTTGGAAAAGTACAAGACGAAGAGCCACTACTTTGCGGGAGAGAAAGAAGGTTAGATGATTACTATCTACCAGTCCCGTCCAAATGAGAAGAAAGAGACCACGACTTGTGTTGGAGTCAATAAAGAAAATTTTAGTTCCTATTTAGATTTTTTTTTTCTAAAGAAATGCTTATGCACCTATTCTTAATTTATTATCATAGAGATAACTATCTAAAAAATCATAAACTTATTGCACTTTTGTTAATTCGGCCTTAAACCTTTCAATTTTACCAATTAAGTCATATATATTTTCATATTTTGTCAATTAAGTCAATCCAATCAATTTTGATTAGAAATCGCTAAAGTGGATGCCGAGCACATGGATAATTTTTAATAATATTTTTCAGATTTTTTATTTGCCTTCTTTTTTTTTTTTTTTTAATGACCCAGAACCCCGTGGCCGACAATGGCCAGGTGGGCAAACCCTAGGACGACGCTAGCGGAGAACCCACCACTCCGACATCGCACTTAAGATCCTATGCGGCCAGCGGGATTCGAACTCCTCTCCTCCTCGCAAAGGATCATGGGAGCCTTATCCAACTGGGCCTTTTTCATTTTTTCTCTTTTATCTTTTTTCCTTTTTATTTCATTTTCCCTTTTTTCCTCTGTCAGCCTCTACTAGCTTCATTGGTGGCCAACAAAAGTAGCCCGCCTCAAGCAAAGGCTGTGCTCCTTGGATCGAGCAAGGGTCACCCTTGCTAGCCCAAGCCTAGGCGGCCCTCACCTATGGCCAACAACCTTCATTGGCCATCAATGAGGCTAGCTAGGGAAAAAGGGAAAAAAAAAAAAAAGAAGAGAAAGAGAATAAAAAGAAAAATAATAATAATAATATATCATTTAAAATTATCCATGTCGGAAGGTCATGTTACATAGGACGGTCGGCATTTATATTAGCGATTTTTTAATAAAATTGATTAGATAGACTAAATTGATAAAAATATTAAAAAGTTCGAATTCAATCAAAAAGTTTAAGATTAAATTAGTTAAAGTATAATAGATTTTAGACTTTTTAGACAATTTTCTCACTGGGATATAAACAACCTATTTTGGGTAAAAAAATAAATAATTAGAAATTATTATAGGATCTCTCCTTAAAAAATCTATTAGATGACTTGAGTGACTCCGTTCTTACTTAGTAAATTAAGGGATTGGGGGGGGTGTCTTAATTGCATAAGTCAAAAACTAATTATAATAATCAAATGCACTTAAAGTTCATTGACAGACCAAGAGATAGGTAATTCGACTGGCTTCTTGAAGTGTTTCTTCGGGAGTAAAACTTCTATTTGCCCATATTTTGAGCAAAAGAATCGATTTTCAAATATATCAAAATCGAGTTTGGTGTATGAAATGTAAAATCAATTTATATGCAAAACGAAGGCTCAGCTCTAAATTATTCAATAGTAGTTGAAAGTGACATTGTGTTTCTCGACCTCTTTGATATGTCTTATTCCAAAAAAAAATTAAAAAAGAAGCCCTTTAATTATCGCGCACTATTAATAAACTTAATAAGTGAAAAATTATGTGTGGTCGCAATATGAGAAGTACTTGAGTCCCAAGTCAAGCCCCAGCTAAACCTTAGTAATCTTAGGCTCCGTTCGTTTCGCGGAAAATAATTTCCAAGAAAATGTTTTTTGAATTTTCTCAAGTTTGTTTTACGGAAAATGAATTTTTTGGGGAAAATGTTTTCCATCAAAGAAAAAAGTCCTTCTAAAGTAAGGGAAAATGTTTTCCATGTTTGAAAAGTGGAAAACATTTTCTTCACTTGATCTTTCTTATCTCACACATCTACAAATCCTCACTTCCTCATTTCCTTTCTCCTTCTTCTTTTCTTTTTTTATTCGAATTATTTTTTAATTTTCTTTTTCTTTTTCTTTTTTTAATTCATTTGTTTCTTTTTTTTTCGTTTTTTTTTTTCTTTGTTTCTTATCTTCTTCTTTCTTGGCTAGTCGTCGAATCACGTCGAACCGGGTGAACCTCAAGCTCGTCGATCTCAAACTTGCGCTCACCAGATCGACAAGCGCAAGTTTAAGATCAATGAGCTTGAGGTTCACCTAGTTCGACGACTAGCCAAGAAAGAAAAAGATGGGAAACAAAAAAAAGAAAAAGGAAAAGGAAAAGGAAATTAAAAAATAAATCGAATAAAAAAGAAAAGAAGAAAAAGAAAGGGGAGGAAGAAGTGAGGATTTGTAGAAGTATGAGATAAGAGAGATCAAGTGAGGAAATGTTGTTTGAAGAAACCCTCCACTTCAATTGGTATTTTTTCATGAAAAGCAAACATGAGATAACAAATCCAAAAATAGCTGTCACGAATTCAAGTTAATTATGTTTCATCTCTTACTTGGAGAAAGACGATCAAAAAATTCCCAATCATTCGGATCATCCATATAATATATAAAAGGAAAATCCAGATATTTGATATCTTTTTCTTTGAATGAGATCTTAATTTCAAAGTGGAAAATATTTTCTCCTACTTTAGAAGACTTTTTCCCTTGATGGAAAACATTTTCCTCAAGGAATTCATTTTCCGTGTGAAACGAACGCCGAAAATCCGAAAACGTTTTCCCCAAATTATTTTCCACGAAACGAGCGGAGCTTTAATACCATAACGCCTTTTCTCGATCTGAGCCGGGCTACGTTCCAGGCCCAAAAACCCAGAAAATCTCTATTCCGATTGTTCTAGAAGCTTTGGACCTCGCATGCTGAGCTCTAAGAGCTCGCTCTGAAAGTCCTGCCTCTCTTGTCTTTGATTGGGCCCAATATCCAGCAAACCTCCCGATTATGGGCTCAATCCGGCCCATGAAATCCCAAAGAAAGGCCCACCGGTGGTCGCTGGATCGACAAAGCCGACGCCTCGCTCGCCGCCGTTGAACGGTCGCTCGCTCGCTCGCTCGCTCGCGGGGAGGAATTATGCTGGCAGCTGCACTGTCGTTGTCATCCTCCAGAATCTTCTCGAGAACCATCGCGAAGTCCTCCGCCGCTTCCTCCTCCTCCTCCTTCTCCCCGCGCGCCGCTCCCCGCCTCGCGATCCGCTCGATGGCCGCCTCCTCCGCCGCCGCCGCCGGCGGTTCGGCTCCTTTCACCAAAGTCCGCATCCAGAGAGAAGACACTGTGAGTCCCGCCGTCGCTTAGGCTCCTAATCTGCATTTTCCCCTTTCTTTTGTCTTCTTCATCTCGCTCTGTATTCGACCCGGGTGTTGTTGCGGCCGTGGAATGGGCATTGGGGTTTCGCTTTGGTGTGTTGCGGCGATGCGACGACGAGGGTTGTCGTGTCGGGATTCTGGGGTTTTGAGGTTATGCGTGAATTTGAGTGCGGGCTAGTGGGAACGATCGAATTCAGAAACTTAGGATGCTCTATCCGGAGGTTTCCTGAATGGCAAAATGCATCATTTGACTGATCTTTCTGTCTAGACAGTGGCTGGCCGGTAACGAATAATTAGTGTAATTTTCCAGAGTAAAGTGTATTGCTAGCCGTATGTTGCCGTAGGGGTTGAAATGTTGAAGCCCTTTTTTTCCCTTTCATCTTTCAGATGTAATTTGTGGTAAATTTGTGTTTTTGAGCTCTGTATCTTTCCGTTCCCCCTCTCCAGCCAAAAGTGTAAAACAAAAGGGTGCAGTGAGGCGTCTTCACTTGGTAGTTGTTTGTTCCCGAAGCAACTTGACGATTTGAGATGGGCACATGAGCTAACTTGCGTTATGGGCTTTGAAACTTAACATCTTTAGTTGTGACCAAATTGCATCATTGACCATCAAACCTTTCTACACGCTAGAAAAAAAGTGACCACCTTTGTGATTGATTTGTTTGTTTTGATCATTAGGCCTTTGATGCATATGTGGTTGGAAAAGACAATGCCCCCGGGATCGTGGTGTTGCAGGAGTGGTGGGGTGTGGATTTTGAGATCAAGAACCATGCTCTGAAAATTTCCCAAATGGATCCTGGGTTTAAGGCTCTCATCCCAGAGTAATAATCTTTGTGCCTGGGGAACTCTAGTTTCTGTCATAAAATAAGAGCGGATCAAAATTTGTTGATTTGCTGGAGTTTAACTCTGGGTATACTGCTGCTGTTGCAGTCTTTATCGAGGAAAGGTTGGTCTTGATGTTGCAGAAGCACAGCATCTAATGGAGGGCCTTGACTGGGCAGGTGCTGTAAAGGATATCCATGCCTCAGTTAACTGGCTTAAGGCTAATGGATCTAAGAAGGTGTGGACTTTCTCTGAGTTGTATCATTGGTTTTGCTGTTTATTCATGTGCAATTTTCACCTCTTGCAATTATCATGGGTCTTCTTAGATGTCCATCAGTACAAGCTCTGGCTGACCTTCAATCTTGTTGCCTAATTGTCTATAACCCTTTTTTTGTGTTAATTCTTCAGATTTAAAAAAATACGTAAGGAAGCTTGCGCGTGTGATCTTAACATAAAGATTTTTTTGGGATTATATCTAAGCAGTTGCATGCCTATTGTGCCATCCTTGAGATTTTGACACCATCTGAGCATGATTGTCTCATCTTCAATCAACCAACATCCTTTCATAAGTTGTAACACAGATTGTAAAGGGGCATGTCTCACACACAATATTTTGCAGCTATGGTAATCATTTTACATTGTTGAGATCGTCTGTAACTGCAGTTTCTGTTGTTGTTGTTGTTGTTGTTGTTGTTGTTGTTGTCACAAAGTATCAAAAGTATGCATTGAATTACTCACGATATTAGTATATGATTCAGCCACACTTAGCTTGGTAAAAATTTCTGGTCAAGGCTAGGTTTGACTTGAGTTGGTCCACCGTTTGTCTGTGTAAGAAATGATTGCATTTCCCCTTTATCATTTGAATATATCTACTGCTTTGTCTGATGCAATGTGGTGGTGAATGTATCTGGCTTTACCTTGTTTTGTAAGTGATCAAATCCCTTCTTTTTGTAAGCTTCAATTTGAATAAATTGATCCTTTTGATCAATCAATCTTCCGCTTATGACTTGCTACGTTCCTAAATAATTCAATTTTTTCCTAGCTTTTTAGTTCAAATGCCACATGCATTTTGAATCTATGATTCTTCGTGTCGAGTTAACTGAACATAAGTGTGATAAAAAGTTTCAGCAAGATTTGAGGAAGGAACTATATGATCAATTTTTGCCATTACAATATCAACTCATTATCATGATCCATCAGGCATGTGTTTATTCTTATGAATTTTGCGAGTAGCATATAGTTTCATCATAGTATCAATCGAAAAAATTTCAGCCTTTTCTCCTTGAGAAATAATCATTTTCCAATTGAATCCTTAATTGAAGAATAAATGATTCTCTTTGCATTAGGTTGGTGTGACTGGTTTCTGCATGGGAGGTGCTCTTTCCATTGCAAGTTCTGTTCTGGTCCCTGAGGTTGATAGTGTGGTTGCCTTCTATGGTGTGCCTTCTCCTGAGCTCGCTGATCCCGCTAAGGCTAAGGCTCCTGTGCAGGCTCATTTTGGGGAGCTTGATAATTTTGTTGGCTTTTCAGATGTGACGGTATGTATTATTCTGGTTGTAACATCTGCCTGTTGTGATCAATGCTCTTGGTGGCTAGTTGAACATTGTTCTAAATAATTCATAACTATTTTAGTTTTGCATTTGTATTAGATGAAGATCCTCATGCATAAACATGATACTTGAATCTTGTGTTTTTTTTTTTTTTTTTTTGTGCCTAAATAAATCGCTGGAGCACATTCAACTTCTACTTTGCTGCTTTTGGGATATGCATGAGTATTTTATTTCAGATCCATGTATGTGAGTCATTGGGCATCGTGTCCTTATGCTCTGGCCTTACTATTGCTAACAGAAAGGAAGTGTAGTGAAGAAAAGTATGGGCAAGGGATATTGGAAAGTTTTACATGCTCATGTGGAACTGCTTTTGGCTTTAACAGAGTATTAAAACCCTCTCTCTAGTAAAACATTAAGCTAGCAGATCAATATTAAAGTGTAACATCCAAGCACAATTTTTTCTCTGGAGAGAGTCTTGTCAGCTGCTTGTCATCAAGGTTTTCATCCATAATGTTCAACAGAAGATTAATTTAAATAGCATGAGTAGTTAGTGTTTGCTTTCTGAGTTCTTACTGATAAAATGACTGTTCCTCTTAATGTATACCATTCCCTTACAGCAGATAGATTTGCCAGTTATTCACATGAAAGAGTTAAGTACCTCATTTTGCTTATTCTTCTTTCAGGCTGCCAAGGCTTTAGAGGAGAAGCTGAAAGCTTCTGGCATCCCTTACGAGGTACACATTTATCCAGGCAACGGGCATGCTTTTATGAACAGGTCTCCCGATGGCGTCAAGCGGAGGAAGAATATGGGAATGGAGGATGATAATGAAGCCACAGCCGAGCTCGCATGGTCTCGCTTCAAGACATGGATGTCCCGCTACCTGCATCCATAGATGACTTGTCTTTTGTGTGTGTGTGTGCATGCGGTATGTTCATATTGCCAAGATGCTGCTCTAGATGCGCCACGGTGTCAATAGTGAGTACGTGCTGCTGTCTAAATAAGTGGTTCGTGTCTTCTGATCCACTGTAAACTCTGAGTACGAGTCTACATGGGAATGTTATTATGATTAATGAAAACTCTGGTTGTGATCCAATCGCTTCAAAATCTATAATTTCATTTTCATTCCTGAGGTTCAAGAGCTAATTAGACATCTTCCCCTTTTAGGCCAGAGTATGAACTAGCCTTCATCATAATCTATTTTATACATTCGTCTTAAACGAACGGATGGACCATCTAGTACTCCTCAAGTTCTTGTTTGATCTGCCGCTCTTAGAACACCACAATATTCGTCCTTTTTGGGTTAATGCTCTCAATGCTGAATCGATCATTTTTTATCCTTTTCCTTATGTGAGGACGGAATGGAAGAAAAGTAATGAAACCTGCGATGGCTACTGAATAACCTCTTTTTCCTTTCTCAATAAGAAAGCCTTTGACCCTTGTATTCGTTCGCCAAATCTTGTTCAGTTCCATCCAAGCTCGGTTTTGTCTGAATCTTCGTGGAAGAAGAAGAAGCGGTTCACCAGCTACTACATCCAGGGATCCAACCAAATCCGCATTGGTCAAAAGAAAACAAGTCTTTCTCTGGAAGAATTTGAAAGGGAAGGGCATCTTCATTAAAAGCATCGTCTTCTCTGTCTATGAACTTCTCGGTCTGGACTCACGAGCGTTCCCATCTCTGTCCTTGCTGATTAATCTACCTTAGACAAATCTTTGGTTCAACGAGTGCGACAATTCAAACGATTAGAAGTAGAAATTTGACACAAGTGGCAGGAAATCCTAAGAAATTGACCCAGCTGCATGGATCCAACCCTTGTCAAATCAATGGAACGTTCGGGTGATTGGCAGAACAACGTAGCTTAGACGGATGGGGCGAGAAATTCCCTAGTAAAATCACTTGGCCTCATCGATACGGAAGTCTCGACGGGATGGCAGTCTTGAGAGGGTTGTGTTTTTTGATTAGTATAATACCTGAACGATGACCCAACACTAGCCTCTTCTTCTCTCGGTCGCCTTTGTCATGTTCAACCACTCTCGTCTTTCTCCCCGTTTTGGTGTGCATGTCGTTTTCTAACCATTTTTTTTTTTATAGTCTCGGTCATTCAACGTAAATCTAGTCGAACGATCCATGTTTCATCCTTTAGAGAGAGAGAGAGAGAGAGAGAGAGAGAGAGCTTGGTAGGATTACCAAGAGTCTACAGCAGGCTCCTGGGTCATTAGACTTCTAGATTCCGTTTCTTCTTCAACGAATGAAACTCAAGATGGGTTGATCACGACTAATACAACGTCGTAATGTTCGGGCTAGATCTTTTTCTAATGAAAATGGGTGATATTTATCATTGGACTCTCGTATCATGTTGAGAATTATTTCCTTTGAACATTAAATTAACTCTTTAGCTATTGCTATTAATTCTGTAATCATAGATTAAAATTTGGAGAGAACTTAAAATTCAATTGATGGACAACGAGGTTATTCATGGGAGAAGTCAATTTTATTTTATTTATTTTTTTGACTGGGACTGTAGGTAAAATGTTTGTATTAAGTAAGACACGCACTAACTTACTCGGAAAATGTTCAACAAGCTTTGAGAAGTCTTCTCTTGGAGTCTGGTGTGCGTGCGTGTGTGTGTAATGATGGAATTTCTCGATATCGAGAGTATTCGACAAGAGTCAGATTCACCTCCTGGTGTGAGGAGCAATGCCTGAAATTCATGGGAAAAGGGTACTCAATCACATGGTAGGTAGAGACTAGACTAAACTTTCCACCGAAGGACAAAAGCCAGAAAATAAGGAAGAAAAATAATTATTAGAGATTCAAGTGCACATGCATGTCCGGTAGACAACGAATGATGAGGTTACTTACCTTTTATCTTATCAACATGGACACATAATTAGAGAGCTCAAAAGTTATTATCATAAACTAATTCCGTCACAATGTATATTGTGTATGTAGTCTCTTGTTTATTGAATTTCACGTACCGTTTTGAATTAGACTTACACGTGAGAAGTGATGTTAAAGTATTCAACATCGCTTATCAAGATGATGCATTTTAAGTACTATGAGATTGGACTTAATGCTCAAGATGAGTTTGAGAAAGAAGTGTTGGTGTCTCCTAAACAAGAGTTCAGATCTTTTCTATCTCGATCCATTGGAAGTGGCTCCGAATCTTGAGCGACATCAACTCCATGAAAGCGCAGTATCCGTTTCCTTTGTTGACTACCTTCATGAAGAGCAATAATGAGGCCATTGAAAAGTTCATTTCTTTAATCAGATGTGATGAAAACGAGGCCTCACCTCAAGGATCGAATCACACAGGCCGGTCCCTCATTTGCAACATGAAAATCAAATCTGGGTAAAATGTATCTTCTTCTTTTCTTTTCTATTATTTCTATATATTCCCTCTTATTCTTACCTTATGTCTTCATCTTCCAACGGTTCCCCCAGTGTCTTCAGGGTCTTCTTCCTCTCTTTTTTATTCTTTGTACAATATCTTTCGGCTTTAATATATGTTGGTCCATTTATTTAATCCTCAGCCCTTTGAACTTTCTCAAGGTTGGTCTAATGTTTGGGGGATTTGATTCGTGGGAGAGCATGGTGTCCCTATAACTTCAGTTGTTCTCTTGTTATATACATTTTAAGTATGACAATCAGTAATTGATACATGTGTCTCCGATGAATACATAACTCGATGATTATAACCAAAGGCCCTCAAAAGAAACAATGAACATGCTTTTTTCTTTTTGTTAATCACGAGTAAAAATAGATAGAATTCTTCGGAGGGCATTCCATTATGTAATCACGTAAATCAATTGAGGTGATCTTAACATATCATTTAATGCATTTATCTAGCTCTTAGCTCAACTCAACCTTATATTTCAAGCACATTGTTGGAAGATATGCCTGAAGATCCGCAAGATTGATATGATCTGATCTAATTGATCTAATTTGCATCAATTAGTCCATTTTTGATAGGATTAATTTAGAATTGATTTATAGAATATTTGTAAAATATTTTATTTCCTTTCTCTATGTACATCGTGTATTATAATTACAAATGATTGTACATTGATGAGAACTCAAGTAATAGAAAAATCCTTCTACACATCTTATCCTCTTGCTTCTTGCTTTCTTCGGCTCTCCTTTCATGGTATCAAAGCAGCAAGCTCCGTAAACCCACTTCCGCACCGATTGCCTTCGAACTCTCTAACCTGCAAAAGAGATTTGCGAAGGAATCAATTATTCGCTAAAGGAAGAAGAAGCGAATCCAGATCAATTACCATGGCTCATTTAGAGAATCCCTCCTCGGCCGATGCTTCGCCTCTGACAAGTAAACGTCACGCCACAAATCTCGAAGCACAAGATATTATTGGGCCAACTTCCGCACCTCAACAACGAGATCCAGGCTCAAGGGATGCAAAGTGGCAATATCTTCCGGCTCGCCTAATATGGGGTTGCCCACCACAGGCCATCCTTACCATTGGGTACCTTATCCATGGTACGTTGGGCAAGGCCCAAATACATCATTGCCGGGGATTGTAGGCGTCCAGCCCGACGGGAGCCCACCAGCCATGAGTGGGGCAAGCCCAACCGTCGGAACAGGGCAAACTGGCGGGTCGAGCGAAACGGGTCAAGGATCAAATCCCTACCCGAATTTCCATAATGCGGGTCACGGAATCGGATCTGTCGGGTCAGGGATGGGGACGAATCCCTACCCGAATTTTTTCCCTTTTCCAATGACGGCTGTCACCGGCCGACCGGAGCCTGGGGATCCTCTGTACGTATCAACCGCCGACGGTCCAGAGCTGCGTTTAATAACTTTGCAACTAACCGGGACGGAAAATTACTCCAGATGGTTGCAGGACTTCCGGCGAGCCTTGGTGACAAAGGACAAGGACGGTTTCCTTGACGGGACTGTGCCCGTTCCTTCAGACGAGCGACTGGCTCGACATTGGAGAAAATGCAATCACCTCATCCGAACGTGGATCGGCAACTGCATCTCTCCAGATGTCGTAGCCGGCCTCCCTCCGACAGAAGACAGCAAAAAAATGTGGGACAACATCAACGAAATGTATGGAAAATTAGATCGGGCTAAGATTTTCTCCCTCATGCAGGAACTCAGCGATCTCAAACAAAGAAATATGAGCGTCACGGCGTGTTACAATAAACTCTCATCGCTCTGGAACGAGCTCGAGGCCGCGGAAGAGAAGCTCGAGGGACCGGCAGAAACCCTCGAACAGTATAGATCCATAAAGGAAAGAGAGAAAACCACTCGGTTTCTCCTGATTTTGAACGAGAGTTACCTCGACGTTCCGCTCGCAAATCCCGGCGATGGATCCGGTTCCTCCTCTCGGGAGGATTTTTCAGCTAGCTGTCCAGAGGAAAACCGGCGCCTCACGGCTCGGAACAAACGCGAGGAAGCGACGCATCGCTCTCGCCATTCGCGGGAGAGGAGAGATTCGGGGTTCAAAACCCTAACGCGAGACAAAGAGGCACTAGGGTTCCAAGGGAGCGGCGAAAGAGGCTTTAAAAAGGGGGGAGCGAACGGCTCAGATCTTCCACGACGATCTGACGGTGTCCAAGAGCTCGATCTGTCGGTTGAATCCGACGGCGGATATCATCCCGCGAAAAAGGGATCGGACGGTGGATATTTTAGGGAATCGGACGGCGGATATTATTCCGCGAAAAAGGCATCGGACGGTCAGATTATTTCGGCATTTTCAAGGAATTTTGGCCAAAATTCCAAAGGAAGAGGTAAATTGTATTGTGAGTACTGCAAACGTCCACATCACACTATTGATAATTGTTGGAAATTGCATGGAAAGACAGGAGAAAAAGAAAAAAAGAAAGAATGTTCTGCAGCTTACCAAGTTACTAGTCTCAGTAATGATCACCCAATTACCCATGGTCAATATGCACAGTTGATGCGAGGCTTTACAAAAGGCGAAATCACAAGCAAAGGAGGAAGTTTTTCAGGTATATCTTATTGCCGATAAATTCTATTTCAAAAGGGCATGGATAGTGGACTCGGGAGCAAGTGATCACATTGTTTGTGATAAAAATTTATTCTCTCGCTATGCATAAGAAATTAGATATTCCTATTTCGTGCAACTGCCAAATGGAGATATCACCAATGTCACTTTCACAGCCTGTTCAGCTGAATCCTCAAATTACTCTCCAAAATGTCCTCTATGTGCCTCAATTTCAATTCAATCTTATCTCTGTCTCCAAAGTCTGCAAAGAAAATTCTTGTCAAGTACTCTTTAATTCGATGACTGTTTTTTCCAGGCCCTTTCGACGGCAAGCCGATGGGCTTGGGTAATCTCTCGGAAGGATTGTTTTTTGGGATGAATTTCCACGTCATCTTGATCTTTCAATTGTTGCCTCAAATAAAATGTCATTGTGTAATGCTGCTACCGATGATAAAACATTTCTTTTGCATTCAAGAATGGGTCATAGTGCTTTTTTTCCTTGCTCCAAATGTCATATATGTCCCATGGCAAAGCAATCTCGCAAACCTTTTCCTATCAGTAAAAGCCATTCCAATGATATTTTTTCGCTAATCCATGTGGACGTTTGGGGGCCATATCACACAGCACATCGTGATGGTTCACGTTATTTCCTCACTATTGTAGATGATTACTCCCGTGCTACCTGGATATTTCTTATGCAGTCCAAAGCTCAAGTTCCCTCAAATATGAGATCTTTTATCATTCGATCAAAAATCGTTTGGAAAGTCCATACGGCGGATCCGCACCGACAATGGAAAAGAATTTTTTAACCATGAATGCAGTTCACTTTTCTTATCTCATGGGATTCTCCATGAAAGCTCATGTGTATACACTCCACAGCAAAATGGAGTGGTAGAAAGAAAACATCGTCATCTGCCGGAGGTCGCAAGAGCACTAAAGTTTCAAGGATCCATTCCGAGATGTTTATTGGGGAGATTGTATTCTTACTGCAGCTTACCTCATCAACCGGATGCCATCTCGTATACTGTCTGGTAAATCACCTTTCGAATTACTTTATGGTAAAAAACCAGCAGTTGATCATTTAAGAGTATTCGGTTGTTTATGCTATACTGCAACTTTGGGAACTCGGGACAAGATGACCCCACGTGCCAAACGATGCATATTTATGGGTTATCCCAACCTACAGAAAGCAGAGATGTCATTTTTCATGAGAATATCTTCCCATTCCAAGCAAAGGAAGAGGATTTGATTGTCTCCAACAAATCTCAAAATTCCCCACAGCAGGAAGATGTATGTCCTGAATATCTTCTCTCGAGATATCAAGAACAGGTTACTTCCTCACCTTCAGCATCTACTTCATATAATCAGCAGTAGACTGAGGAAGAGATGGAAAATATGCCTGCAACTCAACCAGTGGAAAATATCCATGATGTGGAAAATATCCCTGATGTTTCGGCTGATACAACTATTGAAGGAACATCTCCTTCTCCACCAGTGGATCCACCACGTCGTTCGGGACGAGCCACTAGACCACCAACTTGGACAAAGGATTATATCTGTGCATCTCTCAAATCGCCGGTATCAATTATCCAATATCATCATATGTTTCCTTTGATAAGCTTTCATCCCAACATAGATGTTGTATTAGTCATATATCCGATGAACGGGAACCTTCCACTTATAATGAGGCATCCCGAGATCCACGATGGCAACAGCCATGGTAGCGGGGAATACGAGCACCGACGAGAATCGGACATGGGAACTCGGTCGGGCTTCCTCCAAATAGAAAGTCTATTGGATGCAAATGGGTCTACAAAATCAAATATAAAGCTGATGGATCCATTGAGCGTTACAAGGCTCGATTGGTGGCCAAGGGATATACCCAGCGAGAAGGTTTCGATTATCACGAAACTTTTTCGCCGATTGCTAAGGATGTCACAGTACGATCTTTCTTATCAGTTGCAGCCATCCATGATTGGTCGCTCCATCAGATGGATGTCCACAACGCCTTTCTCCATGGCGACTTGGATGAGGAAATCTACATGGATATTCCTCAGGGTTTACGGAGACAGGGGGAGAATAAAGTGTGTCGTCTCCGCAAATCCCTTTATGGACTGAAGCAGGCCTCCCGACAATGGTATGCAAAATTTGCTAAAGCTCTCACAACTGCAGACTTCAAACAATCCAGATTTGATTATGCCTTGTTCACATGGACTAGAGGTAAGTCATCTATTTATCTAATGATATATGTAGATAACATTCTCATTATGGGAAATGATGAAGGTGCAATAGAAAATCTTAAGAAATATTTGCATACTACATTCCATATAAAAGACTTGGGAGCACCAAAGTACTTTCTTGGAATTGAGATTGCCAGATCTCACCAGGGAATTTCTCTTAGTCAAAGGAAGTTCGTATTAGAGATTATATCAGAAACAGGTTTATCAGGATGCAAACCAGCAGTTATTCCAATTAAGCAAAATACCAGATTGACTGCAGCAGATCATGTTACATCTCAAGATGATCCTATTCTTGAGGATCCGTCAAGTTATCAGAAGCTCATTGGAAAACTTATATATTTGACCATGACCAGACCTGATATATCATATGCAGTGCAAAATCTCAGCCAATTTATGCACAAACCAAAAGAATCTCACATGAATGCTGCTCCGAAAGTTGTAAAATATTTGAAGAGTTGTCTAGGATTGGGAATACTTTTGTCCAGAAAAATGCAACATGGAAATGGTAGCATATTGTGATGCGATTACGCCACTTGTCCCATGAGTCGAAGATCTGTTCGGATTTTGCATTAAATTGGGGGAATCCCTTCTTTCTGGAAAACTAAAAAGCGAGGCAATAGTTTCTTTGTCCTCACCGAAGCGAGAATATAGGGCCATGGCAAAAACCACATGTGAGATTGTATGGATATGAGGTCTGCTTGGAGATCTCGGAGTACAAGTAAAAGGGCCAACAAAATTATTTTGTGATAATGAGTCAAAGACTTTGAAACTTGCAGCCAACCCCGTAATGCATGAAAGAACCAAGCATATAGAGGTGGATTGTCACTTCACTCGGGAGAAAATCCAAGAAGGGGTAATCGAAACAAGAGGGATTGGAACCGTTGAACAACCTCGGACATTTTCACCAAACCCTTGTGTTCGAGACAACATGCATATCTATTAAGCAAGCTAGGCGTCTTGGATATCTACAGGCCACCAGCTTGAGGGGGAGTGTTGGAAGATATGCCTGAAGATCCGCAAGATTGATATGATCTGATCTAATTGATCTAATTTGCATCAATTAGTCCATTTTTGATAGGATTAATTTAGAATTGATTTATAGAATATTTGTAAAATATTTTATTTCCTTTCTCTATGTACATCGTGTATTATAATTACAAATGATTGTACATTGATGAGAACTCAAGTAATAGAAAAATCCTTCTACACATCTTATCCTCTTGCTTCTTGCTTTCTTCGGCTCTCCTTTCACACGTGTTGATTAGCTAGGGACACGGGACTGTTTATTATAAACTAATTATATGAGCAATCAAACAAGTCTGTATATTCATACCCAAAAAAAAAAAACATGTCTATATATCTTCCTTAATCGGGTATACATGTTGGTCATTTAGGCTAAGATTAAGGAGTTACCAAGAACTTTCTTTGCATGATTTGGCTCCAATAGATCATAAATTATTTCCTTAATGTCAAGAAAATCCCATATTCAATTTCCAAAATCACAAATATTAGCGAGATGTAAATTTTTTTAAAATAAAACCGCTTATTCAAATTTCCATATATATTTGGTATACTGGAGAGAAGTAATATTTACGGAAAGATCGCGACTAATTAGTTGACTTAGAAAATCATAAAATAAGCAGTAGACATCAATGGCTACGTTTGGCAGTCGGGATAAAATTCGGGATAGGATATGATTTATCCTATCCTACGTTTGGTGCTCGTTTAGGATGGGATAAAGTCGGATATAAAGGGGATATAGACAGGATAAAATTATCCCATGGGGGAGGTGGGATAAAGGTGGATATAATTTGTAATATTCATAATAGGAAAGTTACTTTTTTTGAATAACAAACTTATTAAATTAACAAAATTGAAATTATATTTCAATATAAATAATATTTGAATTCTAATTTAAGAAATAAAAAATAAAAAAATAAACATTTATTTTTAATTAATCTTATTTTAATTTATATATTCAACTTTAATTCTATATTATATTAAATATTCAATCTATAAATTAAATATTTATATTTATTATATATTTTAGGTATTTTTGTAATTTTGGTATGTTAGTACAATTTACTATTTGATAAAATTTTATTAAAGAATGATGAAAGGGGAAAAAAAGAAATAATAATGAAAATAATATAAAAAAGAGGAAAAATAAAATAAAAATCAATTAAGTAATAGTGTTACGAGAGATTTTCACTATCTCTGTTTATGAACATTTAGTTCATTTATAATGATATGCCGTTTATATAAAAAAAAAAAATGTACATGATATGATGTGAACATATTCGACTTTAATATTATGATTCATCAAACAATTGACGGAATATAAAAGAATCCTAGGATTTCATATCCTATCATATCCAGTCCTATCCCGATTAGAAATCCGGACGACCAAACGTAACCAATGAGTATACAAGTGGGAATGATTATATACGGTCAATATAAAGATTTAAACGGCAAATATGCATGTGCATTGACGGATATTGAGCTATATATGTCTACATCAATACGAAAAGTATGCTTCTTCTCTTAATTACCTGTAATGATTATTTTCTAACTGTTTTTCAAAAACCCAGAAACCTGCGTTTCTCTCATTTTGACTGCCGTCGCAGGCATTTTCTATTTGCATCTCGTTCGGTTCAATAAAAGAGAGGAAAACAAAGAATATGCGGCCTCCATCGAACCATGTTCTCCTAGGTGCATAGCCCCACTTTTGCAATATACTCGTGAAAAGAAATAGGAACTTCTTGAATTTTCAATATGAAATTCAAACATTCAATTAGAGAGAGAGAGAGAGAGAGAGAGAGAGATTAGGGTTAAGGGTTAGGGTTTATAGTTCACGTGGAGGCATTGAAAGAGAGGTGGGGACTGGACAGAGAACATGAATTTTCTCTAAGCAACATGTCAAGTCGTACTTGGAGAGTACACAAGAAAGATCGTGTCCTATCCATAATTAAATAAGATCGAGTTTTAGTCCTCGGTTGCTTTTCGTGTACACACCCCAACATTATAGTTGGAGCCTTTATGAGTTCAATTTGGTCTCTTTCTAGCAAAAGAAGAAGAAGAAGTTAAATTTGGTTTGCTTTGTCACCTCTTTTTTTCTTCTCCTTCTCCTGGGCCCTCCATGCTTGCCATGGAGTGCACAGGCTCTCCCCTTTTTGCCCTATTAAAATTTTTGAAGTGTGTGGATGAAATCCTAGATATATAGAATCCATACCGCAATGTTGGTCTCGCATGAAGCTATATAAAAGGACAGGTAAATGAAAATTTCACTTCTGCAGGGATAAAATTGCTACACAACTCCATGGCTTAAGAAAGTTTGCTGCAACACTTCCAATCCTGATATCATTAGCTATAAATTTTGTCTTCTAGATGATGTTTTATGGCATCTTATGTCTCTTGTAAAATGTGAGTCACAAGATAAGATGATTGATCGTGTTCATATTATGAATAAATGCTTGATATTCCTAGTCAATATATTTATCATTCTTTTCAATATAAAGAGCGTGTGGGACTCAATCACCAAAGGTCTTGTTCTTCACTATATATGACATTTAACTTCTCTAATTGACTCAAAAAGTCGCTTTGATATTCGAACCTCTTTCATACTATGGGTATTGATTTCAAAGATGGTAAGCTAAGTAAATGTGAGGTTCTTTAATTTATATAGAGATTATGCATTATCTAATTCTTGATATATAAGAGAGCTATGGTAATTAACGAAATGAAAAAGCTCTTCCCTCATTAAAAAAGAAAAGCTACTTATTATCTCTCAAGGGTTCAATAGAGTAATCAAATGTTTAATTTGGATCCGGCAAGATTCGTGTTCAAACCAAGATTTTTCCCCTCAAAGTAACGTAACTTTAGGAACCGAAGCTAAGTCTTACTAGACACACCTCTACATAGCTATTTGCATACACTTTTAAGAATTAATCGAATCGAAAAGTTTGAATATCCTATATTGTATAAAAGGAGAAAAGTGCTATGTAATACTAAGAAGAAAAACTAAGCTAGATAATTTGTTGAGTTTGAACTACGAGCATACCAACTACATCCTTCCCTATTGGGTTTCGGCTTTAGAGAGACAACATGATACCTCCTCAAGTAAAGACTTACGCACAGCCAAAGCATTCATCACAGGTCATGCGATTCACGTCCAAAAACCCAACACCCCTTCTTTGACTGAGTCGTCAAACAATGGCCCACCGTACCATCCGGTCCATCCCATACCACACCCCCTTAGCTTGCCTTGCTCGCTCTCGCTTTCCAGCTTTGACATAAATGTCTAATTAAGTATAAATGTCCAGCTCTTTCACTTTTCCAGTGATTGATTCGTTGTATATTTTTCAGGTGTTCTCAAGACGTTTTCGTCCATCTAAATTAATCGATGAGTGCTCAATGTCATGAAACCTTTTTTCATATTTTCTCTCGAGATGCCAATACTTTGAACGTGGCAATATGATTGCCATCAGTGGACGCCAATGAATTATGCTGAGAACATCTCTAGGATCTTGATAGATAAATTGATGGAGATGGTACTTTTATGAGAAGCAAGAAGAAAAAGGCAGTCTCTGTACTCTGCCTGGTGGATTTGGCAATTTAATTATCAGGAGCACAACTTTCAACTTTGAAGAATTCGTTACTTGTCCACTGAATTCAATCCTGGCAAAAAGACCCGAGTTATGCGGAGGAAAAATATGGGAATGGCGGAGGAAGATGAAGCTGCAGTCGTGCTTGCATAGTCTCGCTTCAAGTCATGGATGTCCCGCTACCTGCATCCGTAGATGATTTATCTTCCCTGTGTATGTGCGCGTGCGGTATATTCATATAACCCCGATGCTGCTTTAGATACATCATGGTGTCAATAGCGAGTACTCGCCGCTGTCTAAATAAGTGGTGTTTGTATCTCTAATCGACTGCAGGCTGTGTATACGAGTCTGCATCGTCTGTTTTCTAACTTATTTCATCTACCAAGGGATCAATATCGCATAGATGGTTTGAAATATGAAGTTTAACCCCGCCCTCTCAGTTTGATGGTTAAAATTTGTTCTCTGTGCTCTTTCGCCATATTGGAATATAATGATTCGTGAAAACTCTTGCTAAACTGTAGTCCCAATTTCATACGTAGGGTTCCGAAGTCTGAACTAACCCTGATCATAATCTATCACGCCGATTCGTCTCACAGGAGTCAACCGGTTCTAATGTCATTTTCACACAACGATGTGTTACAACGCCTAAACAAACGGGCGGACCATCAAGTACGCAGCGGTCAAAATAAAACGACCCTTTCTCTGGAAGAGTTTGAAAGGGGAGGGTTTCGCTCTCAAAGGCATCTTCTCTGTCCATGAAATTCTCGGTGTGAACTCCTGAGGATTCCCGTTTCCGTCGTTTTTCATTTAACTACCTCCAAAAAGTCTCTAATTCAACGAGCGTACTTTCGAGCGATTGACAGTACAAATATAGATGCAAACGCCAGGGAAGTCCCACGAGATTGACCGAATTCGTGTAGATTCAGCTCTCGTCAGATGAACGGAACGTTCCGGGGTTTGGCAGGGTAACGTAGTTTAGACGGACCGGGGCGAGAAACTTCCTGAAGAACATCACTTGCCTTGACATGGAAGTCGGGAGAGGTAGATGTTTTGGATTATATAATACCTGAACGATGACCGAATGCTAAGTCTTGTCTTCTTTCAGTCGCTCGCCTTCGTCATATTCAACAATCCTCGTCTTTCTCCAAACGTTGGGGTTCTCCAATTTTATTTTATTTTTTATAACCCTTTTGAAAGTCTCATTCAACATAAATCTAGTTGAACGATGCACGTTTCGTGCTTGAGAATAGAGGACGCCACCAACAGTCCACAGCCGGCTCTTAGGTCAGTTAACGTCAATGTTTAAGAACATAAGACTTTTGCTTATTATGGGACTGAAATTTCCGGTCTCCATTTCTTTTTTCAACAATTTCAGTCAAGTCGGATTGATCGCGAGTAATACAACGTTAAGTTCGGGTGAGATTTTTCTTAATGGAGAAGGCTGAGACTTATTGTTGGAGCTACCACGAGGAGCCGGAGAGATTGAATGCCAATTTAAGTTCAGGTAGGTGTGAAAATGTCGAAGAATGGACTCTATTGGAGAAGTTCAGTGGAAATTGAATGCCAGTCAGTTTTGAACCGGTTAAAGCTCGCATCCCTCTCTGTAAATCTGTATCACTTTTGTACTGTATTCTCGTGTCACATCAAGAATTGTCACTGTTAGATTGAACCCAATTTAATCAATGATGTGGTGTTCTCTTTCATTTTCCGGCTTTAAACTTTGAAATAATTCTATATGCTTTTCTTTTCCAGCCGTGAAGTCTATATATCAACAATTTTTTGGCGCCAGAAATCCAAAAATGCATAGTTCATTGGAAAATTGGACTTTGGCATGTGAAAGCAAATTTTATTATTTCATAATCCAAAAATGCATCTTACCTAAGTTCTCTTCCCAGAAAATTTTCAACAAGCTTCGAGAAGTCTTCTCTTGGAGTCTTGGTTGACCATCTCAGGATCCAATGACTTCATGTAATTATAGTAAGTCGCTAGTAGACAGCATGATTGTTTTATTATACGGTATGCTGGAATTAGTAATTCCGTAATTCAAAAACTACTGTGCATGCATTTTTTTCCTCTTTCTGTTTTTTTATCTTGACACTATCGCTGTCTGTGTTCATGCTTGTTCAAAGTTATATAGTATACATGGGAACGATGCCGTGACTAACTTCTTCACAATCTTTCCTATGGTAAATATCATCAAGCAGTTTCGCAATACTTACGTTGATAGGGCTAGCTACCAATTATCTAATTGTTTTATGATGACAAACGGCACTTTTCCAGAACGTACTAGGCTTGAAGCTTCTTGCAAATCGGTCATAATATCTGAATAATCTAATATTTTTTTTTTCTCGGTTTAATATAATGACTGGACAGGAGTGAGATTCACAGCTTGGCGTGCGGGGCAATGCTTGAAATCAAGGGGAAAAAAGGTACTTAGATCAGAGAGTAGGTGAAGACTAGACTACACTTTCCAATGAAGGGCAAAACCCAGAAAATACGAAAGAAAAGAATTAGCAGTGAATCGAGTTTACGTGCATGTTTGGTCGACAATGAATGATGAAGGCAACTTTACCTTTCATCTCATCAACATCGACGCCGACAAGAGATCTTTTCCATCTTGATCCATCGGGAGTGGCTCTGAATCTCGAGCGAAATCAGCTTATTAAAAGCTTGTATATTTAGTTTTGTTGCTTGTTGACTCTCTTCACGAAGAGCAGTAATGAAGTCAATGAGAAGTTCAATTTCTTTAATCAGATGCGCTGAAAACGAGGCCTAAGCTTAAAGATCACGGTACACGCGTCGGTCCCTTATTCGCGACATGAAAATCGAATCTGGGTGAACAGTATCTTCTTCTTCTTCGTTCTATCACTTTTATATTTTCCCTCTTATTCTTATCTAATGTCTTCATCTGCCAACGGTCCCCGAGGGTACTTACGAAAAGTCTGGCGTGCTTCTGAGCGGATGTCTCTAGGGTTTTCTTTTCTTTCATTTTTTTATTGGATAATATTGTTTGGCTTTAGGTTTGTCGGTCCAGTCCATTTAATGCTCTAAACTTTGAACTCTCTCCAAGATATGTTTAATGTTTGGGTGGATTTGATTCGTGGGAGAGCATATGTAACCATAATCTCAGTCGGTTCGCTAACCCTAATTTTTTAATTGCAGTACAGCTTTTGCTGTTATAATTTTTTTAGTTCAAAAATCAGTAGCTGGAACAAGGGCCTCCAATGAATAGATGACTCCTTGAATACAATCCAAGACCCTCAAAAGAAAGAACACAAATGTCTGCGTTTTTGGTAATTATTCACGAGTGAAAATAGAATGAACTCTTCGGAGCGCAGTGTTCCATATGTAAGTGTGTAAATCAATTAAAATGATCTAAGCACTATCAACTTTTGAATTAAACTGCATTTTATCTAGCTCTCACCTCAACTTGATTTTGTATTTCAGGCACGTAGGTTGATTATCTTGGAATTCACCACTGTTTAACTGATTACAAGAATAAGCAAAACGAGTCTTCATGGTGTCCCAGTCGGATATACATGTTGGTCATTTATACTGAGATTAAGGGTTTCCCAAGAACTTTCTATGCATGACGTGGCTCCAGTAAGTTATAAATGCTTTCATGAACATCAAGGAAACCCGAAGTTTAATTTGCAAAATCAAAAATATTAATGAGAATTTAAATTTTGAAGAAAGGAAAATTGCCTCGTCGCTGGAAAAGTTTTCCCATTAATGGAGCTTCTTACATTAACAAAAAAAAAAAAATCAAATTAGAATACGAATGGAAATGTGTATGTATGGTCAATGCATAATCGTTATACGGCAAGTTTGCACGTGCATTGACGTGTAGCTGTTACATATGCCTAGACCAATACGAAAAGTATGCTCCTTCTCTTAATTTCTTGTAGCAACTAGTTTCAGCTATTTTTCGAGACCCCTGTAACCCGCGTTTCTCCCATCTTGACTTGCCGTCGCAGACAAGCGGCCTCCATGTAACCACGTTCGTCCATGGACGTAGCCACACTTTCAGCAATCCACTCGTGAAAAGAAAGATAAAGCTTCTTGAACATTCAATATACAATTCAACGTTCAAGGAGAGAGAGAGAGAGAGAGAGAGAGAGAGAGAGAGAGATTAGGGTTTACAGTTTACAAGAAGACAGAAAGGGGGATTGGGACGTGACGGAGGACATGAATTTTCTCCGAGCAACATATCAAGTCGTGCTAGGGAAAGTAGCACATGAAGATCATGTCCTATCCACAGTTTAATAAGATCACGTTTTAGTTTTGGCCGCTTTTCGTGTACACACCCCAACTTTTTCGGCTATTTTTCTCCACTTTTTAGTCGGTAGCCTTTATAAGTTCCATTTGGTCTTCTCTCATCTTTGTCACCTGTCTGCTTTCGTCCTGGGCCCTTCATGCTCGCCATGGAGTGTGCATGCTCTCCCCCTTGTCCTGGTAAATTATGGAAATGTCTCTATGAAACCAGAATAGATGACGGATAAATGAAAATTTCACTTCTAGAGGCTAAAATTGCTGCAAGACTCCATGGCTTAAAGAAAGTTTTGCTACAACACTCCCAATCCCAAAATAATTAGCTATAGACTTTGTTTTATAGACGATGTTATATGGCATCTCGTGTCTCTTTTAAATTGGAAGTGGCGAGATAAGATAATCGATCATGTCCACATCATGAATAAATGCTTGAGCCACCTCTTAGTCAATTTATTTATCATATGCTCTATATAAAGAGGGAAGGGTGTTTCTTTTGTTTACTATATATGTCATTTAATTTCTCTTATCGACTTAACACATGTCTATTGACTCCAAAAATGTTAAACTAAGTCTGAGGTTTCTCCAAATATAAAGATTATGTGTTATCTAATGCTTAAAATATAAGAGAACGTTGGTAATTGACGAAATAATAAACCTCTTCACTAATGATAAAAAAAAAAAAAAAAAAAAAAAGCTATTGTATTATCTCTTAAAGGTTCAATATGATAATCAAACACTTCATTTGAACCCCGACTTTTCCCTGAAAGTAACCTCAGTAGCCATGCCTGTCATTCTACGAGAGGAGCCTTACCCGATGCAAGTCGACGGAGCTTATTACGCGCATTCATAGGAAATCAATTGAGTTGAAGAGTTTGAATATGCTGTGCTGTTCAAACGCGGAAAATGCTACCGTAATACCCAACTAGAAGAAGAAAAAAACACCACAAGATTGGTTGAGGTCTGAACTATGAGCATACCAACTATAGTTCCTTCCCCATTGGGGTTTAGACTCTGGAGAGACAACATGATGCCTCCCCCAAATAAAGACTATTTTGCACGATCCTAGGCGTGCAGCGCAAGTCATGTGATTCACGTCCAAGACCTCAACACCCTCTTTTTGACTCACTCGTCAAACAATGCGGCCCACCATATGCCATGAGCTAGCTTGGCTTTGGCCACTTGCTTTCTAGGCTTTGACCCCACTCCCTCATCGATCGCCAACATCCAGCTCATTCTATCTTTTCTCGTGATCGCTCCATTTGGAAAGTTTCCGGGTTGTTTACATTTCCGTCCATCTAAATCTTAGCGCTTGATATTATGAATAGTATTTTTTTTTTTTCCTTTATCTTCTTTGGAAACGCCGATACTTCGAATGTGGCGATGATTGCCACTAGCGGACTGCAAGGTCGTGTCTGGAGAGCGCGTATTGAGAACCCTCTGGTCTCTTGATGCATAAATGGATGGAGATGGTAGCCGCCCAAAAGAAGAAGGAAGAAAAATGGATGATTATGCAAACGGTTCTTGAATTTTGCCAACAATGGGTTTTTTTTATTGTTAAATGTGATCCTTGAATTTTTTATAAATATTTAACTTAATTTTTAGACTATATGAAAATTTCCAATGCGTTCCTTCCGTTAATTCAAGTTCAAGGACAACATGACACATTTTCATATGGTCCAAAGATTAGATTAATATTTACCAAAAATTCATATTAGGCTAAAGTTTAAGGACCACATTAAACACGTACAAAGTTCAAGGTTAAAATTACATATTGAACTCAAATCTATGAACCATTTATGTCATTTTCTCGAAAGAAAAAAAAATGCAGTGACTATATTATACCCGATTGATTTGGCAATTTAATTATCGCAAAGGTCAACTTTCAACGTTCAAGAGTTCATTTATAAACCATTGAATCTAGTCCTAGAGAAGATATCCGAATAGTGAGTAATAGTAACTAGAGATCTTGATGTTGCTTCTATATGTGCGGATAATGTGGAATCACGGGTTGCGTAAATCTTCCGGGCCGCCAAACCAAGATAAATATAAAAGACAATTTGGATTCAAACTCATGACCAGATATCAATATACATCAAGTACGTATAAGATTATAAATAGAGAAGAAGCATCATATAATATTATAGACAACGATCTCTCCCGATGATTACATAGATTATCATCATGTATTCCTAACTTTTGTTTTAACCGAATTACCCCCGGTCAATCAACGCGTAAGAAATCCTGAAATTTCTCATCAAGTCGACACGAGACGGCAACGGGATCCTCCTCTTGCTTTCCTAGACGGTTTCTTCGGGGCGTCACGGGATCGGATCGGGGGATATTCTACGGTCATAATTTTTCCTCATTTTTCTTTTTTTTTTTCCCTAACGAAGACGCATGGGGAGCCAAGAGAATAATTCCAACAAGCTTTTCCCAAAAAAACCTCTGGAAGCAAAACAAAGAGGGGACGGACACGAGGTCGGGTCAGCAATTTCGGTTCGAGGGCGGTTTTTAACGCCCCCTCCGAAAGCCCGTGCGGACGGAGTCAAGTCAACCCGCTACTCTCGGTCCGAAACGGAGCCAAAAATCCCCCCCTCCCCCACGCGCCCCCCTCGCGCGCCTTGGTCCTACGTGTCGCGCGGTCAAAGCCCGTCCAAAGACCCCTGGGCCCACCACCACCACATCGGAACCGTTGACTCGGACTGGGGGCGATCCGACGGTGCCGGGCCAACCGGGGCGGCTGAATTGTGGGAACGCGTCATTTGTTCATCCTTTTTCTCCCCAGCCTTTTCGATGTAAATTTAATTTCCCCCACTCTCACGCTCACACGCTCTCGATTTGACCCCCAGAAAGAGGGAAATGAACGAAAGGCCAAGAAGGTGGGCCCCGCGGCCTTCGCGTCGGGGCCCCACATCGAGTTGGTGTCGCCTCCACTTGTCACCGCTTCCCCTCATTTTCGATTTTTTTTGCTGAGGCTATCTTGTATCTTCTGCTGGTCTAATGGAAGATCATCAAGAGGCTGCTTTTGCTCATGTTTAGATAAAAAGTAACGTGCTGATTTCCCGTTAATACCAATTTTATGTTCCTAAATTTTATTTATTTAGTCAAATACCGAGCAACCATGTTCTCATTTTCAGCTAAATAAAAAAAGTACATCACACTTCACCAGCTAGTGAATTTATTCTATGTTCAGCCATCAAGCTAGCATTCACACTTTCCATGAGATCTGCTCGTCCACATCTGACCATTACTTCGTCATTTCAACCCAAATAAATTAATCCTCAAAATGAGAAATTGTAAATAGAGAGAGAGAGAGAGAGAGAGAGAGAGAGAGAGAACGAAGAAAGAAGAAAAGAGAGGAAGAAAAAGAGCCAATGAAAACAACAAAGTTGCATTCAAGCTGAAAGAACTGTTCGGTCTTCTCTTTCAAAGTCCTCTCCTCAAAACTCTCTCCTTTTATATAGCCGAGTCCATTGCACCGTTTCGAAGACTTCACTCTCTCTCTCTCTCTCTTCTCCTCTCTTCTCTCTTCTTCTCTCTCTGTTATAGCTCTTCTTGATTTATGGCCAAGGGAGGTGGACTCTCCATTGATGATCCAGATCCAGTCGGCTTCTTCCTCCACCACCACCCTCCCACGGTCATCAACTCCCTCTCCGAACACCACCACCACCACCACAACAAGCGCAAGCTGCTTCCTTCATCCTCCTCCATGGACCATCATCCTCACCATCACCAGCATGTTCACGCCGCCACAGTCAACGTGTCCGCAGCCCCTCCCGCCACCATCCAGTTCCCTCTCAACCTCATGTCTCGCCGGGACTCTTCGCCGCCGCCGCCGCCGCCGCCGCCACCGCCGCCGGCAGCGGACGAGAGGCGGGCGGTCATCGACGAGATGGACTTCTTCTCCATCAAGAACAACAGCGAAGCCGCTGCCAAGAACGTCATCTCGTCGTCTGATGACGGTGGCGCTCGAAAGGACATGACCGACGGACCCACCAATCTTGATTTCAATGTAAACGTAAGTTACCCAGATGGAAATTCTCATCTTGTAGTATGTATCGGGTTATTTGACTATTAAGTTGCTGAGTTTTCTTGCTTTTTTTTTTTTTCCCTTAGACTGGTCTGAATCTTCTGACGACGAATACTAGCAGTGATCAATCCATGGTGGATGATGGGATATCACCAAACTCAGAAGATAAAAGAGCTAAGAATGAGGTGAGAATTAAGTGAAATTATTAATTAAACCCGCGATCTGATTTCTTTTCTTGGATTGATGTAGAATGTAATATACTGTACCATTGGTCTTAATTCAGCTAGCCGTTCTTCAAGCCGAGGTTGAGCGGATGAGCAATGAAAATCAACGGTTGAAGGACATGCTAAGCCAAGTGACCACCAATTACAGTGCTCTACAGATGCATCTGCTTGCAGTGATGCAGGATCAGAAACCTGAGAACTCCTCCGATGAAAACAGGAAATCGGACGAGAAGAAAGAAAACAGCATGCTGATGGTGCCTAGGCAGTTCATGGATCTCGGGCTCGCCACAGCGAATAACTCAGACTCGCCTTCTTCATCAGAAGGAGGGACTCGTGATCGGACGGGGTCGCCGGTGAATAACAACAGAGAGCCTGCTGAAGTCGGCATGGGGTTAGATCCTGATAAGAAGGAATCCGCGAGTGGGAGGCACAAGAGAGAAGAGAGTCCAGATCAAGAATGCTTTCCCAACAAGGTCCCCAGATCAATCAGCCCGTCAAAGAGCGTTGATCAGACAGAGGCCACGATGAGGAAGGCGCGCGTCTCGGTCAGGGCTCATTCCGATGCTCCCATGGTAAGCGATTTTTCTCAATAATCAAATGAGCTGTGACAAGTACTGTTTCATCAATTTTGGTTGAATCCGTCAACGGTTATTCCAAATTTCGCAGATCACTGATGGATGTCAATGGCGGAAGTACGGGCAGAAGATGGCGAAAGGGAATCCATGCCCACGAGCCTACTACCGATGCACCATGGCTGCCGGTTGCCCGGTCCGGAAACAAGTATGTGTAATTCCTTATGATGTAAATCTTCAGTAAATTTATCGGGAGTCGAGTTGTGCCTTTATCGTTTCCTCTTTTCAAAATATTTCTCTCAATTAGCAATTTTCCTTTTACTAAAAGCTTCCTGTTTAGGTGTTATTGGAGAAGGAAACTGTAATTCAGAAGTAGGCAGATTATAGTAGGCTTAAATTCTCAAACGAGTTCAATTAGCAGTCAAATTTCTTGCTAAAGTTCCCTTCTTATATGACCCTTCGTTTGGTATCCATCGAATTTGTCCTTAGTGCTTACTGTCTGATTTCTCGTTTAGGTACAAAGATGTGCAGAGGATCGGTCCGTGCTCATCACCACATATGAGGGCAATCACAACCACCCGTTACCTCCCGCCGCCATGGCAATGGCCTCGACAACCTCCTCAGCGGCTCGGATGTTGCTGTCTGGGTCAATGCCAAGCGGCGAAGGGCTGATGAACACCAATTTCCTCACCAGAACACTCCTTCCATGCTCTTCCAGCATGGCAACTATATCAGCTTCAGCCCCATTCCCTACTGTTACACTGGACTTAACTCAAAACCCCAACACAATACAGTCTCAGGCTGCGCCAGGCCAATTCCAGGTCCCATTCCCGAACCCAGGCTCGAGCTTGCCCAACCCTTCAGCTGCTTTGCTACCTCAGATCTTTGGCCAGGCTCTGTACAATCAGTCCAAGTTCTCTGGCCTTCAAATGTCTCAGGATGCAAAGGCATGCCGATTGGAAGGCCAACCCCAATTGCCACAGCCACCGGGTCAAGGCCAGCCGAATAGCATCTTCACCACCGACACGCTAAGTGCGGCCACTGCCGCCATCGCAACCAATCCAAATTTCACCGCTGCCCTAGCTGCAGCGATCTCCTCCATAATGGGCGGCTCGAATCCAAGCGGGAGCAGCGGCATGTCGAGCCTCGTGCCATCTGGCGCAAATAACAGAAGCAATAGCAGCAGCAATAACTGTAGCAATGACAACAAAATCAGCAGTTGAAGTCTTCCACCAAGCAATCAAATAAAGAAGTCAAGAAAACTCCAGTATTTCTTCTCTCCTAGAGAGGAAGTTCTTTCATTCTCTTTGTTTTTCAATTATTGCAACTACAGCTACTCTTTTCATTGGCCTTTTGTTTTGGGGAATGTAGAGGATAAAAAAAAAAAAACTAAGGTATACATGGTCTTTTTTTAGGGTTTTCTTGGGGTGGAAGGGAAATGGGAAGTGAACATAGCATTACTATTCTTTCTTTATTTAAATAATTTGTGGGTCATCATAACTCAAGTGCATGTCACTATATAAAGCCAAACAAAAGAAAAAAAAAATAAGAAGATGATAGAGAAAAGTACAAAATACAGAAGAATGAAAGTTTAGTTGTTCTTTGTTTTAATTGTGTTTTTGTATGTATAAGGAAATCAATGGAAGGTATCTCTTTTGTTATATTCTCATTGTCAAATTGACCGTGTTGTTTGTATTTTTCTTTCTAGATGAAGCCAAAGCAAAAGTAGAAGACAAAGAAAAGTGATAGGAATAGGAGGGCAGTTTTGGGTTTATCCTTTCCTTTTGGCGTTACTTTAATCAAGTAGCGGTCAAGAGAGGAGTCAAGAATATCGTCCAAAAAAAAATCATACAAAATTATTAAAATAAAGAAGAAAGGTGGGTTTTTTCCAAGATTATGAAGGGAGTCGCATGAGAGCAAGAAATTATTGCAAGTAGGCTTTAATTTCTTAATGGTATAATCACGTCGCAAGTATCTACACTTTTGTTTTTTTCAAAATCGAGTTTATGAACTTTTTATTATTCGGCCAAGAATCTTAGCTTTTTAAATGTGAGACCCAAGTTAAAATCGTGGATGGAAAATGTCAAATTAGACATTAATGCCGATTAATTACCATTAATTCCCCATTGGTCTCCAACATAGCTTTTTGAATGATGCTATGTCAACCTAGACATATAATTTTTTTTTTTGTCAGTCCTACTTTATTCCTACTCTACACTCACTCTCAGACTTTTACCCTGCCTCTTGCAGGGCGTGGGAGTCGAAACCCACTCCTGAAATTTATGCGTCCCCACCCCATCCCCCCTGAGAAAGTGGGGATTTGAACCCCTTACCTCCCCCTTCCATGTTAGAATAGTAGCCACTGGGGCGAATCCCAATGGTTAACCTAGACATATTGGGCGTGGGAGTCGAAACCCACTCCTGAAACTTATGCGTCCCCACCCCATCTCTCCTGAGAATAAGAATGTGGGGATTTGAACCCCTTACCTCCCCCTTCCATGTTAGAATAGTGGCCACTGGGGCGAATCCCAGTGGTTAACCTAGACATATTGGATAGTTCAAATCAATACTATTTTTTTCTTTCATCGTCATACACTACCTAAATGGAAATGACATAAAAAGCGAGCCACATCAACAATTGACTTTAAATTGAACTAAGTACGGAGCTATTTATGCAAGATCACATAACATGGCAATTTATTAAATAGAGACATCATATTGAATCAAACTTGAAAAGTTGAGGTACTTAATTGAAAATAAAAATAAAAAAGAGTTAAAGTACTTGATTGTAAAACGGGCAAAAGCTTCAAGGACTTGATTCACAATTTTTTTTTTACCTAGTCCCCATATCTACTGATTTTGTTTTCTATTAATAGATTACTGCGATATAATTATTGTTTTTTAACTTGTTCTTTTCATTTTCTATCACTTAATTTTTTTATTTTAATAATTTATTGTGTTAATTCCAATACGTGAGTTCTACCATATAAAGACATGCTTTCAATATATCCCATCAAGTTATAGTTTATATTATTCAACATTTCCTTCATAAATTTTTGTCATCACTTAGAATTTAACTTCGATCTAATAATTTTTAAGATATTCCTTATTACTGTACAGTCATACATACATACATACATACATTTATATGTATGGAATTAAAGTGTCAATGCTTGTAGGCGAACTGAACAAGATTGTCTTAATTATGTAACTAACTAAATTTAAATAAAATAGTGAATTATTGATAAGCATGTGTTTAACAATTGAAGAATAAACATATTAACCCACTTAACGTCATTATTTTCTTTGTTATTTTAATAATTACTTTTCATATGTAAACTCTTCATACTTAACTATAATCATTGCAATAAAGAAAACGATACAAAAAGTTACCAATGACTCAGTTAATTCATGACTTGCAGCTTATATTAAGTAGAGTTTTCAAATGCCATATCATAACACAAGAAGACTACTGATAATTTAATAATGACTTATGAATCCGAATAATATTATTTCTAAAATCACAAAATAATTTCTCCTTTTTCTTTTCCTTAAAAACAATTATTTTAAATGCCTTCTTTATTGCTCAATAAATTTTAGTTTTTTTCCAAGGGTTTGTGGTTTGAGTAGATCACACGTCAAGAGAAGAGAAGGTGAGATCGCTCGTTGCTTTGTCTCATCTGATCTTAAATGGATGTGATGGGGAATAATCTCTAGGCCCATCCATGTTCCAATCAAAGTTTAATTGTTGAATTGTAGTTTTGTGTGCTTCTGTCTTGACTTGAAGAATTCTTGTATTAATAATGACAATGAAATTCACAAGAGAGAGCTTGAAGATGATGATGATGAACTTGGATCCTTGCTCCCCTAATTATGTCTTTGCTTGATTCAAATAATCCATATTGCTGAAAATGATGTGAGGCAAATAGAAGTCACCATATAACACAAATACATAGCTTTTATCTAGACATGGTTACTAATAGATCACATAAATCTTAGATAATTATGTAATAGTAATATTATCTTTATACTATCTAGTGTACCGAGAGAGCGAGAGAGAGGGGGGAGGGAGAAAAAACCCATCTCTACAAGCAGATGGTATGAATTCTCGAGAAACCATTCTTCTAAAATTAATATTTAGACGGTTAGAACACCCATCACATTGTTAGATACACTACGATGAGAAAATATGTGGTGATTAGATTATAGAAGGAAAGTAATGCATTGGTGATAGGCTCTTTTAGCAACAAAAGAAGAGAGGGGGAGAGGAAAGACCGAGCTAAGTGGAGTGGGGTGAGTGGGTGAGTTGGATGATTTACAAACCGGGTTAAAGCAAGCTAAACGTGTGCAAATGGTTGTCCGTTTTTGGACGATAATTAGCAAGTGTGTCATAATGGTATTTGGATGACTTAAGTTGATGACTTGTGTAGTCATAAATACCATGTTGATGACCTATGTAGTCATAAATTTCACGTGATGACTCATGTGTCACTAATATTTCAAGATGAGTTATGATAATGAGGCATGATGTAATTAATGTTCCAAGGTGAGTTATCCTGATGAGTCATGATGTAATTAATATTCTAGGGTGAGTCATGGTTCTAGATGTCAAAGTATTTTATGAGGCATCAATATGCTTGTGTCACAAATGATGTGATCTTGTTTATCTTTTCTTTTCCTTATGTCTATAAAAGGCATGGTTTGTAATATGTTAATGCAAGACACCTTTATCAACAAAATATTGTGTTTGTGTGCTCAAATCATGTAAAACTAATTCTCTCTTCTTCTCTTCAAATTTCTGTCCGATATTAGGAATCTTAGAATAGTGGGATCAACCTTATCCTAATAGTCTGCACTCACTTTCATAAAGATCTTGTACATTAGAAACTGCGGCAAGAAAATATTATGTTTGGAATGAAAATTTAGCCGGATGCTAAGGGCGCGTTTGGTAACGATTCTGTTCCCGGGAGCTGATTCTGATCAGAACTGATTCTTTTTGATTCTGTTCCCGGGAACTGATTCTAAGCATTTTAAGCTGTTTGGTAACTATCCAAAATTTCTAATTCGGAAGAGAATTGCGTTTGCACCGTGTTCATTAATTCTGCTTCCAAATCAATTTCTTTTAATTTTTAAATAATTTTTTTACTTTTTTTCTTTGTTTTCTTTTCTTTTTTTCATTTTTCCTTTGTTTTCTTTTCTTTTTTTTTTTTCATTTTTTCATTTTTTTCTTTTCATTTTCCTTTTTTTTTTTTTTTTTTTCCTTTTTTTATTTTCTTGTTTTCTTTTCTTCATGCCCTTCTTTTCTTTTTCTCATCTTTTTCTTTTCTTTTTCTCATATTTTCTTTTAAATTCTATTCCAATTATTTTTTAATTACCTTTTTAGATTAAAATAAATTTGATATTGAATTTTCATAAACCATTCACGATTAATTATATTTTTATACTAAGTAATAAAAATATTAACTAATCAATTTTTATTATATAGTAAATAATAAAAATATTAACTAATCAATTTTTATTATATAGTAAATAATAAACCATAGTATAAACTATACTAATATCCCTACAATATGTAATAAATAAAAATACTAAATTATAACATAAAATTAAATATGTATTCTATATACAACAAATATATATTTCATACTAGGAAGAAATAAAAATAAAATATAGAAATAAATTTTTTTTTTTTATTCGGCACTTTTGATTCTCTTTTTTTTTGATTCTCGGACGGAGAATCATATTTTTCTCGATTCGAATTCTTGTCCAAAACCGATTCTGGGAACAAATTTGTTCCCGAATCGCTTTGACAAAAATTTACCAAACGCGATTCTGGCGGCCGATTCCTAACAAAGAATCGGACTTGGCAAGACTGTTTTGGATGGTTACCAAACAGGCCCTAAAAGTCAATCTCAACAATGTAAGACCTAAGAGAGGTTCTACAAGTGGACTAAATACCTGCATTTGCTAATTTCTTGCTCTAAACATAGCCCCTTTTTATGGTACTAATGAGAGAAAATAGAGATAATTGGTTATAGAGAGCTGCTAAGAATTAATTCGTAGTAACTGGCATTTCACTTGTTTCCATATTTATAAGTATTTGCATCTATGAATTCCAACATATAAAAGCCAAGTCCCAAAAGAGGTAATAGACTTTAAAAATAAAAAAAAAAACTAGGAAAAATTAAGTGCCCGAATGAATCATGTCAAGTAACAACTACAAGCATTAAGCTAAGCATAAAAAGATTTCAAGTCATGTAAAACAAATGGTATAAGGCTATTCATAAAATTCTAAATGCAAATGAACTAGTCAAACAGGTAATATAATGATGAGAAAGGATACCATCCCACCGAGATTGATAATAAATAAACCAATTAAATACTAAACATAGACTAATTTTAAAATTTATCTAACATTTCAAACTAGACTTTATAATAAATTAAAATTGACAATCTTAGAAGTAAAATTTTGGAACTAAATGCAATTAATCAATCAAATAAACACGTTAGAGCATATGTTTTCACCATAATCACTCAATATGAATTTCAAATTATTACGCATACAAGAACGAAATCATTCATGTAATAACGGAATTTCCTAATCTATTTACTATCATATCTCTAAGTTTAGTAAATTTACTTAGTTTGTCAATCCACCATATCTCTATATGAATTTAAATAAACATAAATATATTTAATTTTGTGAACATTTTTGGTTTATAATAAATCTTTTGGACCATATATCATTAGCGAAAGCCACACAAACATAATATACCCATGTCCACGTTTAATTCATTGTTATATATTATAAGGAGTAATTGCATATTATCACTTATCAATCTTAAACATGCACATCAAACCATTCAAATGGTGGTCGGTCACTTAAAAGTATTAAACATAATAATATATAATTCATATGAATGAAATCACTTACAAAATGTAAAAAGTATGAAATTTTTATCATCATGGTCAAGTTATGTGACATCCCAGATTTTCAGTCTTGTTTTCTATTGAATAAATCGGGCATTTCATTGACGCGTCTATAGGGCTGTTCTTAGAACTGATCATTCTAGAGATAACTAAATTATCTCTAAACTATTAAGAATTTTAAGGCAAAAGACTTGAGAATTCGACTGGGAATCGCCTACACTCGACCGTGTTCATCTCGCGAGATCATTACGGCATAGACGTAAATTGATTAGAGATCGAGATATAGGTCGGTTCGACGAGATGTGTGGCTAATCGTGTGGGTGACACCACTAAATTGGAAAATTCTCATCGGCCGGCACTAGATCGAATTCTCTATCGTTTTGGTACCCCGTGTCCGTATTTGAATTCTCGAGATTTCTACGACAATCGAGAGTTGCCAATGTGTCGAGTAGGTTCATTGTGGCTCGAAGAAAATCGACCACCACGGTCATTTGCACCGAAAAGTTCGAAAGTTACCCGCCGTCTAGGTCACGCTAAAAACGCGTCGAATGGAAGTTAACCGTGAATTCGAGTCCGATTTTAGAAATTGAAGATTCTGTCATGTCACAATAAAATTTAGGAACGTCGACTCAGTCTCAGAAGATTTTTCGGAGATTCCGAGATTTTTACGGAAAATCTTACGGACGTCGCGGAAAATTAACGGAAATTCATATGGGTCGAATTTAAGCGAGTTTTGACTTTCAAACCAAGCGCTGAGTGTCGGGACTTTGCGTAAAATCATTCGGTATTTTATTCGTCAAAGATTGGACGTTGAATTGAGAAATTTCGTGAAATAATCGAAGCAAATATAATGAAATTCGGAGCTTGTGAAGTGGGGTTGGATTTTGGCTTCAAATTGGAGTAATTTGTGGATTTTATTACATGAAAGTATCAGGAGAAAGCATTGAGATAATTGTGCATAAATATCTAGGGGACATGCAATCAATGGAGGGGATAAGTGTTGATCTTTTCCTCTTTTCTTGGCTTGTTGAGCACGTCCTAGCTGCTGGCTTCCATCACACGATTCAGCCCCCCCTTCATTCGGACTCTCTCAGCCCCACACCCACCGCAGCGTCGACTTCTTCTCTCCCATGTGCTACTTCGCTTTCATTTTCTTCTTGTCACTCCACCGTCTGTCCATTCACCATCCACCGAAGCCTCTGCATCACATCCACGCCTTCAACCCCAACATCGGCGACCGCTTGCCAGCTCGCCCATCGTATTCGTGCATCAACAACGCCTCCACCGAAGCAATTCCCACCGAGTTTTTCTCTCCAAGCTGCCACGTCCAGGTCAACTAAACTTCAAGCGAAGCCCCATCATTGACCGTGAAGCTTCTCCGTGCGCCACGCCTGCTGCTCCATCGTTCTCTCCACCGAAGCTAAAGCTGCTTCTTCTTCCACGCCCACAATTCGGCCAACGTCCATTGGAGCCGCTCCATCTTGCTGCCTCATGTTCAGTCAACCTCCAGCAGCATCCACCGAAATCAACTTTGGCCATGTCTTCCACTCATGAAGCCAGCGAAGCCAGCGAAGCCCTACCACGAAGCCAGTCCATGTTCCTCTTCATCTTCGCTGCTTCTCTCGGTTAAAACCCCAACAAAGACTTCAACTGCTCGAAGGCCCACCGAATGGGCGCCATCTCACGCTGCCACTTCATCCGCCAAAGCAGCCCAAGAAACCGGCCCGTCTTCAGCTCAAGTGTAGCCCAGCTCCATCAACGTCTTGGCCCAATTCCCAGCTGTGGCCGTAGGTTCAGCCCACGAAACCAACAGCTCCATTGAAGTCCACAACTCAGCCAAGCTTTGGCCCAACAGATGGTCCAATTCCAGCCCACTTGAAGCCCGTGAAAATAGGCCCACTTGAAGTTCAGCCCATTGGATTTTAAGCCCAGCGAAATTTGTTGGTCCAGCAGCCATCTCAGCGAAGCCCATCAAAATTAGAAGCCCGCGAAGCCAAGCCCAAGCCTAGAAATTTCTGTGGGCTTGCGTGGCTTGTAGGTCCGGCCCAAGTGTCCGTCGACGCCGCCGAAAGTTCGGATTTTGGCCGCCGTCGTGTCGCCGTCGTAGTGTCCCGGTCCCCGCTTTTAATCAAGTGAGTAATCTCACTAATCCTCGCTTACTAACGACGCTGATCTTGGGGTTGATTAGATTTAATTAAGTGCAATTAAGTGGTTAGATTAGTTTAGAACAATTAAATTAGTGACTTAATGATGCATGTTAGGTGGTTAGACTTAGTCATTAGCAAGTAGAGACGTACTATTATTTATTGAATGCATCTCGGGATTTTTCCCGACCCTTTGTGGGCTTCAATTAGGCATTATGGGCCTAAATTGGATTTTTTAGTATTTATTTATTAATTTTCGAAATTAATTATTTAATTATTTATTTTTCGGAAATTAGGCAAGGATAAATTTCCGACGACCGAAATTTCGTGCGATTGTCGTGTCAAGTGCAGTCCGTTTATTTATTTGAGCTCTACGTTGTGCTAAATTGAATTAATTTTGCAATTTGATGAATTATTCCTAAATTGATTAAGATTGAATAATTGAATTGCGGATGGCCGTGTATGATTGTTTAGCATCAATAATGCTTTGATGAGCTATTAAGTGGAGAAGTTTGTAAGAGTGAATTGAATATACTTTTGGCTGAGATCTAGTGGGTATGTTAATATCGTGTGTAAATTGAGTGAGTTGATGAGTATGTTGGGATTTATCCCAAAATTGATCAGTGTCGGTATTCAATTAGAATTTGACCATGAGAGGTTGTGAGTTGAACCTCGGAAGCCACCGAATTTGGAGTCGGTCGCGCCTGTTGGGCCGTAATCTGCCACCTGATATGGGTCGCGCCTGTTAAGGCCGTAATTTGCCACCCGATAAGGGTCGCGCCTGATAAGGCCGTAATTTGCCACCTATTAAAGATCGCGCCTGTTAAGGCCGTAATTTGCCACCCGATAGGGGTCGCGTTTGATAAGGCCGTAATCTGCCACCTATTAAAGGTTGCGCCCATTGGGCCGTAATTTGCTACCTAAAGATAGGTCGTGTCCTTTGGACTGTAATCTGTTGCCAAGAAATTTGGTAGTCTATGCTCGTGAAGTCGTGAGTACAATTGGAGACTGAATAAGGGAATCGAGTGGGGAATAGTCGAATTGACATGAAATCGACTAGGTCGATGGACCGAGATATTGATCTGTGATGTAATTGCTTAGGTGCATATTGAACTGTGCTAATATGCAGGTGGAATCTGAGGCCAAGGTAAGTCCTTTGACTCGTGCGTGTATAGGCAGCCTAGTTAGCGTATTGGTTTCCTAATCGAGTCTTAGTGGGGTAGAACTTTGCACCGGACGTAGTCTCATCCCGGTTGTGGGACAACATTTCAGGACCCTGATGAGAAGCCTAAGGAGAAAGAAACCGAAGAGGAGTACCTGGAGGAGAACCCTGATGATGATCCGAGTACGACCCGGATGAGAACTTAGATCCTATCCTCTTTTCTGAATCATGTTTAGTGAATAGACTTTGAGTTATGCCATGTATAAAAGTTTGGTTGTGGATTTCAATATGAAAAATATGGCCTTACTTTTCTATCCCATTGTGTTACTGTCTGGGGATTTATAACTGCTTCCGCATGTGCTTAATAAAAGAAAGGGTCGGCGATACTTAGTCCTGCGATATCGCATTATAAAATCGACCAAGTAGAAGGATGTGTGCGTGCCCGAGCATCGGGGCGTGACAAATTATATCTCCTTAATAAAAGAAAATTAGAACATAACATAAAAAGAAACGAAGGAAAATTAAATCCAACATTTTGAATCAATGAAAAAGAATTATGTCTCCACTTTTTGTCTTTTCTTCAAATACTTAAAAAACTCCCACGACAATGAAAAAAAATTTAAGAATAAAAACTTAACTGTCCCCTCAAGTTCTCAATATTATTAGATTTATAGGATAACATCCAAGGCTGACTCACACATACAATTAGGGAATAAATAATAGAATTCATAATTTGACATCCACCCTAAGTAGCGGTCTTCCTTTCATTCTTTTTGTATTTTTTCCTTATTTTCTCCAACTATCATTATGCTACATAGACAAGGAAAATTTGAATAAATAAAAGGAAATCCAAATATTTCAAGAGAATCATCAAAGATCAATGAAATATTTCACTCTCTTTGCCAAACTCCATTTTAAGTGACCTTAAAGTCAAGAGAAAGATTTTTCAAAATAATCCATAACTTAACTGACTCAAAATTGTCAAAAAAATTGAAAAAAATTGACCCGAAAATATATTGGTTGCTATTATTCATCATGCACATTAAACTTGGAAAATGTGCTTTGCCCACAACCGCAAATATTTAACTACATATTTTGGCAGCACTTTACAATTTGGAGAACATGACCTAAAAGACAAATGAGGCAACAATACATTATTCATGCTCTCAACAAATCTATTCCACCAAACCTTGAAAAATAAAGAGTATATTCACAAATCTCATTCATAAAAAATTATATCCATTACACTGGGATTCCATTAAATTATCTTCAATAATATCCCAATCCATCTATAATAGAAAAACAAAATCACCAACTATTAATGTAAATATCTTCAATGAGATAGAGCAATTAATCTTATTTCTTCACACACACATGACATGTATTCTATCACCACTTTTATCTTTTATTCATAATACTTGAAAACTCCTAGAATAATGAAAAAATATCTTACAAAAAAAAAAAAAAAAAAAAAAAACCCTACTTGTCTTCCCTAGCTCTCAACATTATCATATTTCTAGTATAAGGTAACTGCTTATTTTTTACATAAAATTAAGTAATAAATCACATAATTCTTAATTGGCATCTACATTCCAATGCTTTTGCATAAAATTAAGAAATAAATCACAGAATTCATAATTTGACTATTCCAACACTTCTATGAGTGACATCTTCCTTTCCGTCTTTTTGTCAATTTTTCATTATTTTCTCAATGTCTCGTTATATTGCATAAACAAGAAAAAATTGAGTAAATGAAAGTAAATCCAATTATTTCTCACAAATATTACTTAATTTGTTGCATAAAATAGGTAAAGTAATTATATTTTTGTAGAGTTATCAAAGACTAAATGAAAGGTTTCACTCTTTCTGTCAAAATTTGTTTTAAGCAAACTTACAGTCAAATGAAAGATCTTTCAAAGTACTAGAAGATCCATAACTTGGCCAACCCAAAATTGAGCCGCAAATCAAGGAAATTTGACTAAAAAATCTATTGGTTGCTATTGTTCACACATTCTAAAATTGAAAATGTGCTTTGACCACAACCGCCATAATTGAATTATGTATTTTGATAGCACTTCACAATTTGGAGTATGGGTGAGCATGGTCCGGGTTGGGCCGGTCCACCCCCTAACCCTAGGACCAACCTGCACAGTACTGGTCCTCAATTTTTTGGATTGAGGACCGACCCTATTGAGCTTGGGACCGAAGACTAGATCGACCCAATGGGTTCGATCCGATTCCAGGGTTAACCCGGGACTAATCGATAATTTTTTATTTCATTTTTTGTACTCCATAAAAAAATGATTAAGGACTAGATTAACCCAATGGGTTCGGTCCGGTTTTCAAGTCAACCCAGGACCAACCAATAATTTTTTATTTCATTTTTTGTACTCCTTGAAAGGGCAACCGAGAACCATACTGTGACACTCAGGATCTCATATACCTTGATTTCATTCAATAATTGTTTGTACTTCATGAATTATATAAAATAAACAAATAGATTCCAATCAAGCGAGGACATAAGAAACTGAGCTACTCGGCTCTCTTTGTTATAAACTTGGTTCCTTCATTTACACGTGGGGAAGATGAGATTGAGAGGGGAATTTCTACAAAAAAACACCATATACAACGAACACTAACTATTCCTCCTCTTCTTGTTATGTACATGTTGTTAAACAACTAAAACCAAAAATCCTCCCGCACGTTCGGCACCTCTCTGCACCTCCTACTCCGCAGGATTACCACCCTGCCCTGGCCCATCATCATGCAGCTGCAAGGGTCCCACCAACCGTCCATCAACCCGAGCGTAAAGGGCCACGAAGACCATGTAAGCCGGTCCCGTAGGCGCCCCTGTGTCTATTGTCAAACACGAGGTGCATTTGACAAATACGACTCCCGGGAAATGGTGGTCCTGGAAGTCCTCTTGCCGCCAAACAAAGTCGGCGGGGGAGCCGTAGAGGATGGTCGTCATGGCAAAGAAGGCGGGGTAGGCGGTGCGATCGACATCTTCTACTCAAGAACCAACAAATTAACAAGTGTGAGTTTTTAAAATAAAAACTCAGCAAGTGGGCGGTTAGTCCTAACTTGGATTGGCCAAAAACAAGTGCAAATAAGTAAACAAAAACATCAAATTATTGAATCAACGAAACCCAAATACAACCATCACCCGGGAGACGACACTCCACCCCGAACCCCCTCGCACCCAACCTGGCATCACGAGGTCCCCCGAGAAGCTGTTCAACCCTTCTCGGACCTCCTCTGGAGAGAACACCATTACTTCTTTTCATCCCTCTCCGGCATCCCGACACCGGGGTCTCACCTTGGCTCTTTAGCCAACCACACATTCACAATTCAGCATTCTTGCAACACCAACAACTTCAGTATGTGAACAATCACAAATAGATCTAAACATACATCATTAGATACTTCAAGGTATAAAGGAACCCCATTAAAAGCGACACAGCAAGAATGCTGCACATTCTCGGATCAAAGCAGTTTATAGACTGAAATGAGCAGTTTCAATCACAGACATAGAAAGTATATCTAACCTCATCGGAATGTTATGAAATTTCAGTATGTTATAGAGAAGACATAGATTAACATTTTCCGTGAAGAAATCTAAGCCTAAATCTCAATGTATTAAGAGCAACAATTTGCTGTCTTCTCCTCAAAATTCTGCAGCAACTCTAAGATTTAGTACCTACAGGAGAACTATCGTTTCACCACCTTAATCTTGATCATTTGCTCTCAAATTTTGATATGTCATTCCTAAGGATGTGTCCTACAACTTTCATTAAGAATTTAATGTCCAATTCTTTCTAGAAAATTACAGAAAATTCGTGGAATCACCTAAGGTATTGCTGTTTTCTAAAGTACAGTTTACTAATTCAAGGTAAATGCTCTTAACAGCACATTTTCTCATTAACCTTGCTATAACTAGATGCTGAACTTGATCTAATGAATGTTCTCTCAAGTAAACTTGTTCTTTTCCTTATCCACATCATCAGAATTTAAGGCGACACCAAAACAAAAGGCTTTCCATCTATATTTCTCTAAAACAGAAGCATCTTATACTGTTTTCTTCTATTTTTAGTTCAACCAAACTGCAAATTTCTCTACCAATCTCTATTACAACACCTCAAGACTCTTCCACAGCATCTAAAATTAATCACAGTAGGTCTTTACCCACAAGAAACATTCTATAACTTGGTACAAAGTAAATATTCACAAGACTCAGGACCTTCTACCAAGCAAAACAATATTTCTCAGCTTTCTTGCAGACTTTCTACTCCCATGATGGCCATTAACCAGACAGACAACTTGCAAACGGCACATCATAGGTGAGGCTGAACCACAACAGAACCGGAGGAGAGGAAAATCCTCTAGATAACACGCGATAGTACCTCATCCAGCAACCAATGTCTAGTGCAAAGGAATAGAACTTCAAATCCCCCAAATTTTAACTCCCAAACAGAGCTTTGATTCCCAAATTTCTCGCATCCAACTTCAAAATCTACCCCGATTCTCACATGCACATCTAGAAACAGCCTTTTTGTGAACCCGAAACTCTAAACAGAGCCCCACTTGCCTGGATCTTTCACCGTTGGGGAAGGGAGGAGGCATCGGGCGAGCTAGGGTTCCACGGCCGGCGGCGGAGCTCCGAACAGAAGATTTCGCTGCTGGATGGAGGCAACGGTCGTGAGAGGCCGAGATGAGGGCGGGTTTTTGGTGGAACGAAGCAAGAACAGGGGAGAAAAAAAGTGGGTGTTTCGGTGGAGAGAAAACGCGGATGGGTTTTGTTCGTTTGAGAGAGAGAGAGAGAGAGAGAGAGAGAAAAGAGATGCGTGTAATCCCCTCCTCTTTTCTTCGACACACCTGGACACTACGTGCAAACGTTTCAAAATTTCTTTTCTGTTGTTTTTTTTTTTAGGTTATTACTATTTTATTTATTATTTACATATATACCTATACATACATATATATATATATATATAATCTTTAATACACTCAATTTACTAATGAATTTTTTTTTTTTTTTGGGCGTTACACATACTGACCCAACGGGTTCGATGATGAGCGAGATCAGCTAAGAAAGGCAAGCAGTGAGGGTCAAGTGGGGTGAGCATCGAACGGAATGAGTATCGAATGTCGAGCGGAAAGCAACAAGCCAAGCGGAGAGTGTCAAGTGGCGAGCGGAGAAGTTGTTTCTTTCGATTTTGGCAAATTGAATATTAAGAGGACAAATAAGATAGAAGAGAACAAATACAAGAGGAGGATGCCATAAGGAGTTGTTTATGCTTTTTTGGACACCGATAGGACTCCTCACAAAAACATTTTCCTCATTCGTAAATTATAACTATTAATACTGTAAAAGACATTAAAAATCTAAGTTATTAAATAATAATATAAAATTACTTGAACTGCTCACTAAAGAGCTATTTAATGTTATTAATGCTATTTATTTCAAGATTTTCTCTATATAAAAAAATTATAAATAATATATATATATATACAGGATTGGTCCGAGTTGGACCGACCCAGAACTCTCAGGACCGAAAACCAACCCGCATAGTGCTGGTCCAAAAATTCTAGGACCAAGGATCGACCCAGTCTCCTTGGGAATCGGACCACGACCGGCAGGGTTGGGTCGACCCAGGATTGATCTAGGGTTGACCCTAAACCAATGCTCACCCCTAATTTGGAGGACATGTACCCAAAAGACAAATGAGACAACAATGCATTATTCATACTCTCAAAAGATCTATTATACCAAATCTTGAAAAATAAAGAGATTACTCACATATCTGGCTCATCAAGAATTATATCGATGGTGTTGGGATTCCATTTAGTTATCTTCAATAATATCCCAAAAATACTTGGGGTTTCAAATTTGTTCTAAATTATTAAAAAAAATAATGCAAATGTGAGCTATTAGCATGAATTGAAAAGTACCTGGGTTTCAAGGTACTAATCAGGACTCTTACCAACTTGCATGATTCCTACAACCAAAGTCATATTACATTGCACAAACCTTAAACGTGCACAGATTATATCCTCACAAATTAGGATTTAAAGCTCAAACTTTTACAACACTCACTTCAATCCTATTTATAGTCCCTAGTAGGTAGACTTGGAGGATAGTAAGTTCACCATATCGCTCGCCGTCACCTTGGTCCTCCCTCTTGTCATCAATTAGGGTTGGGCTCAGGCACACAAGAGTAGTACGGCATGTTGGACCAGTCATACTTCGCATTTGATTAGTTGGAAGGAAAACTTAATTACAATTAATTGAAATCGATACTATAACAGTGTCACGAGAAAGTTATTTTTCACAAAATCTCCTAGTTCCGACTTGGATGGCTTGCCCTGGATGAGTTGGAAGACGAGGTTTTATACGGGAATGGATGGTCAGAGAAAACATTATCAACTGGGCCAAACCAGATTGTTGCCCCCCAAATCACCTAACATGGGAAAGACCACAACGGGCCCTTAGTGGGCTTAGAACGGGCCCACGGCCCACGGCCCACGACGATCGCCCGCGATTCCAAAATTCATGCCGTTGCCTTCCCCGTCCCTAGCGTGGACTGGTAGCTCTGTGCTCGACAAGCCAAGCGCCCACTCCAATACGCCGAGCCCACAGTCCGCCTCCCACGTCCACCCAATCATCCGACGCCACGCGGTCCGCTCCCGACCCCTCCCTACTCCCAGCCGTGCGATGAATCCCCTCAAACCCGATCGACGCCGGCCGTGCTAGAGCGTACCCAACACCCGCGCCGAACGCCGTTCCTTAGCGCGCCCCCTTTCACTCTCCTTTGCCTCGGCTGCGTAAAAGCTGGCTTCTTCGGTGCTTCCTTCATTCTGTTCTCTTCGCGCTTTTTGGGTTCTTCCTCGCCTGCTGACCTGCGTCGATCCTCAGGTTTGCTCCCGAATCCTCCTCGCTTCATCCGCTCGCGTTCGCGTTCGCGTTCGCGTTCCCGTTCCCGTTCGATCGTCTTGGGATTACGGCCTCGATCCGACGCTCGGGCCAGCATCGACCGATCGACCGATCGTCTCGCGTCGTGTGTTTTGACTTCGAATTTCGTAGTTCGCGACGACGAATAGGACCTCCGCGACGCGATTTCGGTAGGTCAAGCGGAAAAACTAGAGCGTCCGATTCGCGATTCGGCGGCTCGGAGGTCGACGGATTGCTGCTCCGTTCGATTCCTCGCGAAAAAAAATGGCTGTTGTTCCTCGTAGGACTGCGGACGATGTCGTTTATGGTGTCTGCTTCCTTTGATGTTCGGTTTTTGTTAAATGTGATTGGTTTCGAGTGCGATTGATGCCGAAACCTCGGGGTTAGAGTGTTTGACCGCTGTTTGCCGAGTCAAATTTTCGTTTTTTTTTTTTTTTTTTTTTTTGCATGGTTAGCTGCGTCTGTTTCTGCAGCTTTAGTTAGATCATGTGCTTTTCCTTTGGGCGAGAATCGTGTTTCCATTGCTTTTTCTCTAATAGAAGAAGATGCTAGAAGCTCGGATTATCGAGGTTTTTTGGTCCTTCTTAAATTTTGTCATGTCAATTTAAATTGCGTACCTGAAAAGAATTTGGAAAGTTTGCATCGCCTAAGTCCTCTTTTCCTGTGGAATGGAAGTTAATAGCAATAGCATTGATTGCTTTATAGAGTGATTCAGATTTCAGAGTATTCTTGTTTCCCGCTATTGTATTTCATTCTGTAGCGGAATTGTGCCATTATTTTCCATTTGTGTGTTAATGTAGGAAGACTTTTTTAATGCCTGTTTTTAAATTGTCCTGATGGTGTGTTAACCTTTATACAGTGGCAAAATGACAATCAAATCCAGGGCAGCGGTGGCTGCAGTCTTCCTTTTCATGCTGTTATCACCTATGCTCATCTCCTCCTCTAGTGATGGAATGGTCAGAATTGGACTGAAAAAGAGAAAGGTGGATCATGTGAACCGCATTGCTGAACAAGGTAATTCAAAGGAAGGGGGAACACCAAGGGGTCCTCTAAGAAAGTACTATCTCCTTAACAATCTTGGAGATTCTGAGGATATCGACATTGTCTCACTGAAAAACTATATGGATGCTCAATATTTTGGTGAGATTGGAATTGGAACTCCTTCCCAGAAGTTCACTGTGATTTTTGACACGGGGAGTTCGAATCTTTGGGTACCCTCATCAAAGTGTTACCTTTCGGTCAGTCTGTGTAGTATTCTGTCTCAATTTGGTACCATCTAAACTTGGTTCAACTGATGAAATTTTTGCGACATTGACTAAAGATTTTGCCTTCTGGTTCAGGTTGCTTGCTATTTTCACTCAAAGTTCAAGTCCAGTGATTCAAGTACCTACACAAAGAACGGTATGGAAAGTTTCTCCTGTTCTAACTAACAGTGTTGTAACAACATTTTTTGTCATCTCTTCCTCCTGCAATTCTTTATCTTGCCATGCAGCTGCACTATTTTTATTGTATTTGAAATTTTAAATAACCAATCTCTGGATTGGACATTACTGACCGTGGTGGAAACCTGGGCACTACTTGCATTCAAAGTCCGTATACTGATTAGAAGTTCTGATTAGATTTTTTTATCTTGTTTTGATACTGGGTGAAGTTTAAGATTTGAAAACTTCCTAAAGAAATTATCTAATTTCGCACTTGACAATATCAAGCAAGGATCATAAACAATTCTACGGTCATATCACTCTCCTCTTTGACTGTGGAGATTAGCCATCTTTATTCTTTCCTCTTCTTTGGATTCAGGGAAGTCTGCTGAAATCCATTATGGCACTGGAGCCATTTCGGGCTTTTTTAGCCAAGACCATGTCAAAGTTGGTGATCTTGTTGTAAAGGGTCAGGTATGAACACTTATGATTTATGCAATTGTTGGTCCACAAGACAACAGACTTACCTGGGCAGTTGCATTGGCTTTCAGGAATTTATTGAAGCTACCAGGGAGCCAAGCATAACATTCTTGGCTGCAAAGTTTGATGGTATACTTGGACTTGGGTTTAAAGAGATCTCAGTGGGTGACGCTACTCCTGTGTGGTAAGTCAGTGCATGCCCACAACTAACTGTTAGATGCCTTTCAGCACCTTCAGGAGTGTATATACAAACCAATGTCTTATCATTTGAAATTATTCCTTTCCTTTGTACCTTTATTGAATCTCTAAATTAGAGGATATGTGCAGGTATAATATGGTCAATCAAGGGCTTATCAAGGAGCCAGTATTTTCATTTTGGTTAAACCGCAACACTGAAGGGGAAGAAGGAGGTGAAATTGTGTTTGGTGGGGCTGATTCTAGTCACTATAAGGGAGAGCATACATATGTTCCTGTGACTCAGAAAGGCTACTGGCAGGTTGGCTACCAAGACCTAATAGGTTTTTTGTCCATACTTCGGGCATTGCATTTAAGTGTCTGTTTAATTGGTTCTTTTTTCAATTGACAGTTTAAGATGGCCGATGTCCTCATTGGGAATGAAACTACTGGTAAGTGTTTATGCATATTGTTATTATGCGTTTCTGGATCAATTATCATTCTTTTCCTCCTCCTTATGGCATTAAGTGATTATAAACTCTCTTTTCAGGATTTTGTGCTAGTGGTTGTTCGGCCATTGCAGATTCTGGGACCTCCTTGTTGGCAGGCCCTACTGTAAGTTTCATAAGCAGTGAGAAATTGCCATTGTTCATTCTATTGACAAATCCTTTGACACGCTGAACAGTGTACATGTGCCTGAGTGGCAGATTCACTATATTTGACTGTTATCATATTCTGCATTATTCGAATTTATATTTGTGAATAAACTTGATTAGTTTAGTGTTTGAAAGGGATGAAATAGGTAGTCATTTGTTATTTCTTGTTTTATTGGTTTCACTTTTTAACTTTTATATCTGAGGGAAAAACTTGTTTAGTTCTATAATGTGAGAGGAATACAATTAGGAACTCATCTTTCATTTCTGTATTCACTAGCTTATTTATGAGATAATTATGCAGAAATTTTCCAAGAGCTGTGAATGATACATGGCTTAAATTAACTTTTGTTGATTGAACATGACACTGGCAAATGGGTTTCATCATCTGTTCTATTGCCGTAAAATCTCCTTGGACCATGCTAATCTGTTGTGGAAAGTGAACTACTAAGGTGATGATAAGGCAGGGCACCTTTAGATATTCTCATTCAGTGGGCAATGGTTATTATAATCAATAGTTTTTTTATTTATATAATATCTGATTACTTGGTGCTGCGCTGGATCTGGTTGACAATTCTTCATTTCAGGGTTGTCTTTTGTCTTGTCACCTTAAATGCTTCCACTTGGAACCATCATATAAGTAAGACTCACCCATAAGCTCAACCATCAGGAGCAAATCAACCTTAATGTTGCCTTTAAATTTGAGGATAACAATTAGTGACATTATCTTTGAACATGGTGTGGTTCCACAGGAGTAATTAATGCATCTTTTGACCTTTCTTTCCTTATTGCTTTGTGTTCCTGCTTTTTCAATAACAAAAAGTCTTGTAATTGACAATGTGATGTATATTTGAGACTTTCAGACTGTCATAACCCAAATTAACCATGCAATTGGAGCTTCTGGAGTGGTCAGCCAGGAGTGCAAGACAATTGTTGGGCAATACGGAAAGACTATATTAGAAATGCTTATGACAGAGGTACTTGTATAATCAAATTTTAGGTTATATTTGGACATGTTAATGTTTGTATTGAGTTTAGACTTGTTTTTCTTCGCTTGTTGCTCTTTATTTCTCCTTGCTTTTGCCATCTATGCAGGCAAAACCGCAAAAAATATGTTCTCAGATTGGTTTCTGTACCTTTGATGGGACCCATGGGGTCAGGTTAGTCAAAATCTGCATTGGCACAAAGCTAATAGGTACCATGTTAATGTCATTTTATCAACTGGTTGTTAACTAAGCTTTTTCAAACAGGATGGGTATTGAGAGTGTGGTGGATGAGACCAAGGGCAAGTCAAGTGGTGGTTTACATGATGCAATGTGTAGTGCATGTGAGATGGCGGTTGTATGGATGCAAAATCAGCTCACACGAAATCAGACAGAAGATCAAATTCTGAATTATGTTAATGAGGTAAATTAATAATTTTGTTTATCTCTGTTGGGTTTTATCCTTGCTCCAACTTATCCTGTTGTTGGAATTTCAGCTTTGCGATCGAATTCCTAGTCCAATGGGTGAATCCGCGGTTGATTGTAACAGTCTTTCTTCCATGCCAAGAGTTTCATTCACCATTGGTGGTAAAGTGTTTGACCTTGCCCCAGAGCAGGTATGGTTTTCTACCTAGTTTTGAAGCATCAACTCCGTATTCAGCAAATAACCATGTTTTGATGAGGACATGAAAGTTTTATAGTCAGAGCTATATCTTCTTACTGAAGTTATTGATTAATTTGTTGCATCTTGTTAACATCTTATCCCTCACCACTTGAATGCCCAGGAGCTTTAAACGCATGTAGTATCCCTTTACCTAATGGCTTAACTGTTTTGTTGGATTTTACAATGTGGTATCCAAAAACAAACTAAGTGGTTTTGGAAGATGGGCATCTTCTTGTTAAGATGTGTATTAACTCTTACCCTCGTGGTAGTTACTCAGTTCCTACTTTTGGGCTAACATGGGAAGTCGAGAGGGAAAGGTTGGCTAAAATTGGGGACTGTTTATCAGTGTGGGTTCACCAAAGTACAAGCACTCTATATTATCTGCAGCTGATTTGAATGCTAGAATATGTATCAACTATTGATGTCAAACTTTGGCACGGTTCCTCCTGGATATTGAATGATACAATCTTTTCTCTTAATATGACTTTGTAGCCTTGGTGGAGTATAGGAAGGTTTTCTAGGTTGGAGTGGCTTTTACTTTTGCATTATATGGTCTATTATGTGATGTGATGTTGTGGTCTTTTGCTTCTTGCTTAACGATGATGACCCCTGTTCTTTCCTGTCAAACTTTAATCAACTGTTTCCTCACCGATTGCTAATAATTTGTGGATCTCATGGTTCAGTATGTTCTTAAAGTTGGGGAGGGAGGTGCTTCTCAGTGCATCAGTGGATTTACTGCTTTGGATGTGGCTCCACCCCGTGGACCTCTGTGGTAATTTTTTATATCTCGCGCATTAGTTTCCTCTTATCAATTTATTTCCTGTAGGTTATTGGAAGCTAGACATTTCCTATTCACTTTCTGAAACTGCCTCCACTTTGATTAGACTGTCTGCTTGTGATTAGTTCCCTGAAAATGGGTGACCTCTTGCTTCGTAAATGCAGGATCTTGGGAGATATTTTCATGGGCAAGTACCACACGGTGTTTGACTACGGAAACCAGCGAGTGGGATTTGCTGAAGCAGCTTAGCTTCTGCAGTTGTTACCTTACTGTTGTGATATGAATTGCGATGGTGCCGCTATCCATAGACACTCATCTGGACTTTGTAATGTAAATATCGTGGTGCAATATGTTTCTAAATTTTAACTAGACAGCGTGATCCTCAGACATTTGTCATCTGATTATCCTGTAAAACATAAAAAGCGTGAGATAATGTTGAAGTTCACATACTCTATACGAAGTCAAGCCAATGTCCGTCCAGTAACTAAATGAAGCCCTCTCTTCGGATAACCTCATCTGCGGAACTGGAGAATGCTACTGCCACGTGATCTAGAATACCCGGAACTGGAACATACAGAGTCGAATCAAATTCACCGTGCGCGTCACATCCTTCTCGAGTATGAGCAAAGATAAAGATCCTTAATTTGTGCACTGAAAAAGGGAAAAAAGAAAAAAGAAAAAAAGGAAAAGAATCATTAGCGCTTTGAACATTTGAAGGGTGTGGACAGATCTCGAATCCTTTTTGCAAGAATCAAGCATGAGGGGAGACCAAAACGAGCGTCTGAGCACTCTAGTTCTATCGCCCTTCCTTAGGTAACCTTTTCGCTAGGCTTTGAGAGTGGAACGGTGGCATCATGTACCAAACATAATGTTTATAGGGTTGGAATGTACTCCTAAGATGCGGAACGTGCAATCCGAGAGCCGCTGTATTCGATGGTCAATATCCATTGATGCATATGCACTCTAATCTCCTCTCTAATTATTCTTCGGAAAGAAGGTAAGAAAATCAGCCCCGAAGCACTTTACGAGTCTTGAAGAGAAAGGTACTGACGTGCGCCGATCATGTTGTAAGTCAATAACTAGGGACAAAGAAAAGGGAAAGAGAACCCCCCTTTTTAATTTGAAATGGACCAATGAGCGGACGCATTACCAACATAGACTAGGCTGCGATCACTAAGAAATCGCCCTCAAAACAATGCAGTGGAATGTCAAAAGGCACACATTCAAAAGGTCTAGTCATTATAATGCCGGCTTAACAACCTTAATCATGGAAAAGCATTCTCTTCACGATGAAAGGCACCGCTAGTCAAGGGTTCTTTATCGTAGGCGATTATGGGACCATCCTGAGTTGATGGTATAATCTCGAGGGGAGATGAGGTGGATACGATGATTTTGATGTCCGATAGTTTTTCGGTTTGTAAAGTTTGGTTCTTGCTCTCTTGAATGTGATTCAATTTCACTATGAAACCCATATTGAGTAGGATCAGTTTTTGGATAGTTCGGTCAATTCATAAGCTCTAAAAACACGTTGCAATACATAATAAAATCCAATCCACGTTCTGCTTCATATTATTATCTCAAATAGTGGGCAAATTATGGATTGGACGATCAAATACTCTTTGCCTTTCGGTTTAATATCATATTTTCAACTTCAACGTTTGTAGAAGATGGTTTTCTTAATGTAACAATGTTAAGTGGAAAGTCACCCAGAAATTTCATGCCGTTCTCTCTTCCGAGTCTATAGTCGTTCTTTCCCTCGTTGCTTCATTTCTTAGCAAAAGAAACCCTGAACACATAATTCAAGATACGCCTTGAAAACTACTAGCAGAGAGAAGCGCTGTATAAGAGAATAGAATAATAGGAAAATCAGATTCTAGCAATTGAAAATACGATTATACGTATGCGAATGAGGACCCCGCGATGAACTTTTGATGCTTAGCGAAACAAGATCAGCGAGACGATTTTGCACATATATATCAACAACCCATCTTCATCAAATGCCGACCCCTCTGCCAGCATGTTAGCTCGAGATCACATTCCCCACGCCATGGAGTTAGGAAGCTTCGGGTACCGACTTCAACTTGCTTAGGGCAAGATCTTTGGCCTGAACACATCAAATCCTTTGCAATCATGAGATATTTTCGCAAGAAACCAAACCATGAGATATTTTCAGAAGAAAACAAACCATAAACCGAAGGCCTTAACTGACAAATATCATAAGATCAAAGGCCAATGATCATGGATCCATAGAAAGATGTGATGACAAGGAATGACTTAAGATAGTGGTGATACTCAATGGCACGCAAGATTCTGAATATGAATAATGGGGGATGGAAAGCGAGGGACTAATTTCCAAGGGTCACCTAACTCAAGCATTTGAAGTACAACTTCTTCATTCGATTAGAGATGAAAATCATACTCTTGGTGATGCCATTGGAGCCAAGGCAAATGAATGGTTGAGCCACCGATTTTATTTTATTTTTCTTTTCAATTTTTGGGTGGAGATTAGTAAATGAGTGCATTAATCTCCAAGCATACAATTATATGGTTGAGCCACCGAATTGGTCCTTCTAGAGAGAGGAGCGCACCTAATTTCCACTCGTACCAGACTCTCAAGACGTGGTCATTCCCGAGCCCACGCAAAATCATTTAAAAAAACGTGATTCTATTAGCTTCAGACACGTCCACACGTGCTAGTTCATCCTGGATGGTCCGCCCCGCTTGGGGGACCATAACCCTGTTTCCTTTTCTTTCTCGCCGTCCTTCTCATTAATACGCAATGGCATGACTTTGTAGAGAGAGAGAGAAGGCATCGAAGCAAAAAGATGAGGTCACACGTGACTCGCGTTGGCCATAAGCTAAAATGGGCTTTTCCTAATCATTGGTTATGTAGAAATCACGCTTCAAATCACTATTTCTTGTCTAATCAAGCGATGTTCCTGTCTGACCAACTATCCTTAACTAAAATTGATTGACGTTCGACGGATAGGGTAATCGAAATCAGGGTTGGATAATTAACCCCCATCGGGCTATGTGGAGTGTAAAAGGGGTCTAAAGTTCAAAGCAATCATGGGATATCATTTGTTTTCTTTTTCATCTTTCATTCGTGTCAAATAACCAAGAAGGATTAGGGTTTAGAAGTGTCTCGGTTGATTTGCTGCGAAAAGGGAAGAATTCAAATAATTGAAAAGAAAGAATTACTAGGAAAGCCGCAACTGTGCACAGTAAGTTGTGCTAATTTCACTCTGAATAATCGGCTAATTACAATCATGATCATGAATTATAAAATGTTGAAAATCATGTAATTAATTCACAGTCCATGTGCACATTATGTCTTCGCGACTTCTTATCTAGAATTGATCCAGACCCAGATCCATATGACATAGATGATTTCATACATGGAACTTCAGGGGAGAAGTAAAACATATTTCATTTCGAGAGTATTCTTCAAGACAACTAATGCTGTATACCTAGCAAGGCACATGCGAATAAAATATTTTCGTCCACTGTGTGTACAGAACGAAAAAGAGGGTTAACATAATTAGGTGAGATACGATGGATTTAGGTCTCTTTCTCTTCCTAATGTTTTGAAAAAAGAATCAAGGGGATTGAGACTTGCTCGGGACAACAGAAGAAAAATACTACGAAACCCTCGTGTAGGTGATGTATCGCTAGCAGATGGGCAAGTTAACAACCTTAAGATCATGTGATAATTTCTTAGCAGTTAGGCTCCCGTGTACCGGCTGCTTGCTTCAAGCATAGAATATGAAGGGCGGCTAAGTGGGTTTTTCGCTTGTGAGGACCGCTCGCTTTTGGAGTTAGCAAGAAAGGCGCTTTTCTTTAGTATAGGGTGTCTTAGGGTTCTGATTCCGACCCTCTTTAGCTTGTCCTTGAGACCAAGGCACAAGCTCTAGGGTTTGATTCTTGCAAGCTGGTGCCCGCCGGAGAATGGTTTTCGACCATGAGGCAGACAATATAATAAGGACCGAAGGAATTGAGTGTGGCTTGGCGTAGCGAGTCATGCAGTGCACCGGGTCATGTTAGAATTTGGATAACGTCTGCTTTACCCTCGGAATCCCACGAATTGGGGGTTCTCAAGCAAGAACGAAACGTGACATGGAAGAGATAGGAGGAGTAGCCACACATGCCATGGCTTGACGAAAATGCCTCTCGCTTGGGCATGATTTCATGGACTTTCCGCTATGGTAGACTCAAGTGTGAATCAGAAAAACTAATTCCGGGATATTACTTAATTGTTTTACTAATATATTTAATCATGCGATCAGTAAAACATTAGAGGTGGGGATATCAGGAAGGGGGACCAATCTCAAATTTATGTGAGCTTATCAAGAATTATCCTGAATTTTCGAAAAAATTATCCAAAAAGTTCTAAACCTATCGCATTTTTACTAATTTAGTTATAAATCCTTTAATTTTACCAATTAAATCATCAACATTTTTCATATTTTGCCAATTGAGTCCATCCAAATAATTTTGATTGAAAATCATTGAAATGACAGTTCAGTTAACGGTAGTCATCCTACATTAATGTGGACAATTGTCAGTAACCTCAAGGGTTAGTGAACCCTCTGCCAACCCCTAAGCAAGGGCTCAATAGCCCTCACTGGATCTGGCAAGGGCTTGCAAGCCCTCACTTTGGTCGGTCAGGGGTGGCAAAGTGAGGGTATGGTGGCCCTTGTTGTAGCCCATGAGGGCTCGTGACACCCTCATTGGTCTTAGCAAGGGGCTACAACCCTTTGCCTATTGCTAGCAAGGGCTTCGCGACCCTTGGTCAGTGGTCTAGGAGGTTGTCGGCTCTCAACTAGTGGCTAATGGCCCCATTGGCCCTTTGACCCAAAAAAGGGAAAAAAAAAAAGAAACAAAGTATTTATAAAATAATAATAAGAAATTCAAAAAGAAAAGAAAATTTTTTAAAAAATAAAATATTATTAAAATTACCCACATTAATGCTGGCCATGCTATAATTGTGCCACATAGGACAATTAGCATTCACGTTGGCCATTTTCAGCTAATTAACCGAATAAACTCAATTCGCAAAATTTGAAAAAGTTTACAACTCAATTGGCGAAATTAAAATGTTTAAGATTAAACTAGCAAAAATATAATATGTTTAGGATTTCTTGGACAATTTTTCCCTGAGTTTTCAGTGACCAAGAGGCAGGAGATATGAGACAGGAGGCGATGATCCCCGACAATGTCATGTCACTACCTTCTTATACCTTTCATTTATAAAATGAATGGTGTAGTCTAAGAATCAAGAAATCACATATTTTGCAGAGTGGAGGACGCTTGCGCTCGCGACTTGTACTTTTGAATAGGAAGCAATTCACATGATGAGCAGCGAGTTCACTTTAATAATGTAAATGTGATTAATCGATTACATTCTAACAAATAGTTGGCATGCAACGTGGACAGACCAAATTCCGTTATGTGACGTATCAACTTCGTTGGCACTGGGAAATTGCACCCTTCCAGCTTTCGCTTTGGAGAAAGTAACAACCAAAGATGATGGTAACTATTATGATAGCTTCACTTTAAGTTCACACTCGCCATCAGCCCATCGTAATAATTGCCCACAAGTGGTTGCACAAAATTTACACGCACACATATTATATTATATCTTATCTTATCATATTATATTATATGATTTAACTTTCTAGAAGTAAGTTGGTGGTGAATGTTTGTGAATATGTTGGTAATTTGGCTGATTTTGTCAGATCTCCAGTTTGGTGCCCATAACAAACTTGATGGCTGCCTCCGGCTGAACGAGTTTGGTTTAGCATTTAGAAATTAGGTCAAACGAACTTACTCAAATTTACACGTGTTGGACAAAAGGGTTTTGTTTGACAACATATGCACACGAGGGCAATTTAGGTCGCGAAAATTCCTAACTGATTCACGCCCAAATTTGCTTCAATTGCAGAGTTGACAAACGGTAGGTGAAATTGGTTTCGAGAAGTTGGATCTTTTTTCCAACTAATCTGCTTGCCATGTGAAACTAGATGCTTGTCTTCTCGATGGTTTGCCGAAATGGAACTTAAGGGTTGATTCAAAGCTTGGAGAACACCTGTACCACTAGGGCGGAGGAGGAACAGGGCCGAATGCTCAAGGCGAAGTGAATTTCGTCGACCCTACAACAAAGCCCCGGGCACTTTACCACTGGAATTTGGTGGGGTTGAGGGGACGACGGCCTGTCCATTTGCACATGTTCTCATGTCGATCTAAATATGCTTCCAAACGGGTTTTTTTATTATATTATTGTTATCGACTAGTTCTACAATCCATACGGGATTTGGATAATGAATGGCGCTGGTAGAAGCAAGGCATATACGGATTGGAGCAATGGAGAATCTATGTGCCTTTCTTCCAAACGCATTACGGTCCAAATGCAAAGTCCCAAAACATTTGTGCCTTAATGACATTGACTTCTGCACAAGTCCCCACATTTCAAAACTACATAGTTGCACTTCCAATCCTCCCCCAAAACACTCCAGTCTTGACAAGGTACGCGGTTGGCCAAGCTAGAACAACCCAAATTCAAAACCCTCTCTCTACTCCCAACGAAAGTATCCCATTTGACTCAACCGATTCCTCCTTTTTGGTGGTTCAACCCACTCCATGATCCCCTCCCCCTAACTCCATATCAAATTCAAAAATCAAACCCTAAAAATCCCAAAAACCCTCACTGTTGCCAAGAACAAGAAAAGTCCACTCGCAAAACAATCCACAGAATCCAAATTGGGTGGAGGATTATCCATCCAAGCTAACCCCCAAATCCAATCCCGAACCTCTCCCCTCCTTTCTTACTAACCATCTCTCCAACAGTCCCCCTAAAATATAACCCTAAAAAACCCTCTCGACCTTGCGTACGTGGGTCACCCCCGGTTGCACGCTCCCTCCCTCTCCCTAGCGACTACCGTCCAAGCTGGCAGCAGCCAGCCAAATCCCGACACCTGGCCAACCCTCACGTCTAAGGGATTGTCAACCCTTCCCAAGCTCCACATGACTGGCTGACCGGCCTTTGAAATTTCCCACCTTTTTCTCTTTCCCCTTTCCCTTTTCGACTCCCCCTATATAAAGTAAGCCACCACGCTCGCTAAGCAACACACTCCATCGCACACCCAACGCACGTACCCAACCAGAGCCAAAAGCTCCCCTCTTTACGGCGCTCGCCGCGGCGATGGACTGGACCAGGGGCCGCGCCGTCGGCCGCGGGGCCTCCGCCACCGTGTCGGTCGCGACCTGCCGCCGCTCCGGCGACGTCTTCGCCGTGAAGTCGGCCGAGCTGGTTCGGTCCGAGTTGTTGCGGAGAGAGCAGCGGACCCTGTCCTCCCTGAGCTCCCCGAGGATAGTCGGCTACAGGGGGTGCGAGATCACGAACGAAGACAGCAGGATCATGTTCAACATCTTCATGGACTATCTGCCGAGAGGAAGCCTCGCGGATCAGATCAGGAGCCACGGAGGCAAGCTGGACGAACCGGCGATCCGCGCCTACACGTGCCAAATTCTGGAGGGGCTGGACTACTTGCACTCCCGGGGCATCGCGCATTGCGACGTCAAGAGCGCCAACGTCCTGATCGGCGACGACGGCGCCGCGAAGATCGCCGACTTCGGGTGCGCGAAGCGGGTCGGCCCGGCGGGGGCTGCTGCGGCGGCGGCGGGGATCGGCGGCACGCCGATGTTCATGGCCCCGGAGGCCGCGCGGGGGGAGGAGCAGGGGCTCGCCGGCGACGCGTGGGCGGTCGGATGCACGGTAGTCGAGATGGCCACCGGGAAGTCCCCGTGGCAGGCCGGCGCGGCCGCCGGCGCCGACGACCCGGTAACGGTGCTCTACAGGATCGCGTGTTCCGGGGAGTCACCGGCGATTCCGGGGTGCCTCTCCGCGGAAGCAAGGGATTTCGTGAGCAAGTGTCTAAGGAGAGACCCGAGGGAGAGATGGACGGTGGGTCAACTTCTCGAGCACCCATTCCTCGAGAGCCACAAACTGGGCTCGAGCCAAGCCGAGCAGACCAACACGAAGTCGCCCACGAGCATTCTGGATCAAGAATTCTGGGACGCCATGGACGAGGCAGAGTCGGAAGCCGGCACGACGGGAGGCGAACGAATCGAGTCGGCCCTCGACAGGATCAGGACGCTGTCGTTCGGGGAGGGACGACCCTGCCGGCCGTGCGACGAGGGCTGGATCACCGTCAGAGTTGGTGGGTCGGACGCGGCTTCATCTTCTTCATCGTCATCTTCTTGGCGTTCTTCGTGGGTCGGTGACGAGATGGACGACGCGAGTGCCGTCGGTGGCGACAGGTTGGTGGGCCTGCCGCAGCGTGGTGGCAATGCGGGGGGTGGGCATTGTGGGAATTCATGTGAACGTGGAGAAAAGTGCGCTGTCATTAGGATTAGCCTCGATTTGCAGAGGCACGAGAGTAGATTTCCCGAATTGATGTCCAGATTTTCGTGAAAATGACTGCTCTCTCTCTCTCTCTCTCTCTCTCTCATCGCTTTTGCTTCTTTTTGGTGGTGAACTGAGCTTTGAGCTGATCGATTCTTTTCCAATGGCGGACGTGAAAAGCGCTTTGTCCTCTCTCTCTCGCTAGTACCCTGTGTACTCTCAAGAACTGAAGGGTCATCTTCGACTTCGAGATCCCCTCTTCGTCTCTGTTTTTCAGTGGATCCCACCGAAATGTACTTAATCGCGTGGACCGCAAAATGCAACTAAATCTTATACAAACCTTAAAGCTAAACGATCGACTCTTGTTGATACATACACTTGACCTTAAACTAAGTTCGGATTAGTGATCAAACGTCCTCAGTGCTCATCTCGGGTGGCAATTATAGCATGGCGAGACAAGTCGAGTCGCATGGCTTCGAAACTTGTTTTGACTATGCTAGTGACAGGCTATGTCCATGGGTAAAATTCTAGGTGGGCCATGTCCAACAACTCGCTATTTTAACTGGATCGCTCCACTCCCCTCCTCAAGCCCTCTCGGATTTGTTATGTTCTGAAGCTGTCTTTTTCGGGTACTTTACTTTTGTCTCGATGAAATGAAAGAAACCCGATACGGACCGACCAAAATAGCATTCATTTCGTTAAAGAAATGTCCCTAAGTGCTCGTGAATCTTTTCATTCCAATGCCCTAAAACAGAAGAGAGGGACAATTGGCTGCCGATTGAATCATGCATCCTCCTTGGTCCGCTACGAGGTTAATTCTGCAATTCGGTCGGGTCTCAAAAACGTCGGCCAAGTTGTATTGCTCCCTCCATAAGACATCAATAAATTATCAGCCTACTAGTACTTGCTTAGGATGGCCTCCTATCTGCGTGCCAATTGCTAGCTGTAGGTTTGGTGGGACGTTGAACAGTATGCGTCCAACCACGTACCGACGCCCTTTAGCCTCCGAAATTAAAATCTTGGTCCGTAGTAATTGAATTGGTCTGTTCGGGCTCGTACTGCTCGGGTCCGAGTCAAACAGGGTCTCAGCCATTTATTTGAATTAATTTAATTGGGTTGGCATACCTACGCTCAGATGATCTACACTTGATCTTGATTGACCGACATGCTTCGAGGTACAAGCGATGCCAGGTTGGTTTGCTTCAACGGACCGTTCGCTCACTTGCTGCTGCAATAATTTTTTTTCCCATAGAAGAAATGAAGGAAACTCGAAATGCTTGGTGTTTCGCATTGTTGCGTTATACTTAGAATTTTCTCCATGGAATATAAGGAGAATGGGGTTTGAGGAGGGGAAATATAAGTGGAGACAGCACTGGTATTTTGGGCTGAACAGGAACATAGGAGCGATGCGTAGCAATCCCTAGGCAGTCCTTCACGACTAACAAGTCCAAAGGCTTGGCTAGTTGGCCCGGCCCAATTCGACATCAATGAACAATTTACAATGCTTTTCTTGTCAAAAGCAAAAGAAAGAAAGAAAGAAAGCACTTGTGTACAATAGATTCTTCAGCTTATATATTTGTCGGGCCAAGTTTATTTTTTCTTTGGCCGGACCGGACAAGCAGACTTAATCTATTCAAAAATCCGATCCGAAATATCTCCAATATCTTATATCAACCGAGAGTTCCTCATGCCGACTCCAATCGATTGCATCTGAGTGATAAAACTCATGTTAAGGCGATGGAACAAGAGAGCTTGCATCATTTTAGTTTGGAAGGTGGAATTTTCTTTTCCAAAGTAAGATTTTGTGTGAAAATTTCTCACACTATAGCATTACTAGTAAATCGCATATAAGACACGCCGACTAATAAGCTGTCAAATATACCGGCAAATAATTTAAGATCGACCCTAAGGCTTATGCCATAGTTTATGCATAACTAATATTGGAATTTCATCATTTAATCTAATTAATTACTTCAACAACAACAGTAAAAAGCAAAAAAGAAGAAGGGTTTTCCATTGGAACTAACATGGATCACGTTTCAATTAGCTTATGTACCCCAGGCCCAACATTGAATGTCCCACCAAAGCCTTACAAAATGTCAAACTAAATTAATGGTCAATCAACATTCCGAGTCGTACGACGTCATCTAGAAAGAAAGAAAAAAGTCAAGGCGTCGGGCTGGAGATGTCGTCGTTCGGCGGCTTAGCTGGTAAGAGCACGTTCGTGTTGGCGGCGGTGAGGACCATGAGCAAGAGAGAGACGAGGACGGAGAGCGTGGACAAGACGAGCATGAGCCCGTGGGCGAACCCGCCCTTCACCTCCCGCGCATACTCCACCGACGCCAAGGCCAGCGCCGTCAGCGGGAACGAGTACGCCCACCACGCGATGTCATACTTCCTCATCGACTTCTTGAACAGCATCGGCCTCGTCACCTGCTCGATAAATTCATAAATTTTCCATTAATCGCGTTGTGTCAATGAAAGTAATATCGCGAATATTTTACCATGATACCTAACTAGCATTTACTCTCGATTAAATTGTTTGCTAAGTTAGGGGAGGGACAAAAGGTAGAGAAGAGAGTAGGGCATCGAAATTAGTTTTAAGTAGGCGCGAAAAGGACCAAATATTTAATTATATCTAGATTTGCCTAATCTAGTTTCTAAGGGCTTTGGCCAATCACCATCGAGACTAATGAGGATGCAAGTGAACTTTGCTTGGACCCCTCCACATTAGTGGAGTGACACCAGAGTGATTAGTCTTGGTAAAAAGCCAAATCAAATTTCCACATGTTGTGCATGCGCGTTAACAATCATATTTGAGGATCCATTTATGTGAAAGAAAACTATTCTTTAGAAGTTATTTTTTGACATTCCGGTATTTGGATGATGAAAAAATGATCAATATATGAAAAGCATTTTTCATGAACTAAAAACAACAAATTTGAATGGGAGAAAAAGACTTTCTCTGTTTTACAAAAAAAGTATTTTCTCTAAAGTGCCAAATAGATAAAAATTAACCATTTTCCTTAAAAATAATTTTCATGAAAAATAACTTTCTTTATCATATTATATAGTTTTCAACAAAGCAAACGCACTCCTAGTCACATTATTACTACGTAGGATCGCTCTCTTTTTATGCGTCTTCTAAAAAGATTTCCCTTTTTAGTATTTTGATGGATTCCTACCGTATATGTAAGCTTTACACGGACTACGTACGAGGGAAGACAATCCACTTAGAAAGTAATATGATTGGCCAAAATCCGCTGGAGGAAACCGACAAGAAGATCTAGTCAGCCTCATTGTAGTTAGAACTTTCAAGGTTTTCGGCGTCACCATGAGAAGATGATGCGATCACATTGGTTCTGTTTCCTCGCAACTGGCGATAGATATTCATTCTATACTTATGACCGTCTGTAGACATAGTCAAAGGAAGTTGTTGAATTACCAGGGACGCGAAGAGGAAGAGTGACAGGAAGAAGAGCATCTTGGCCGAGTCGTCGAAGCTCCCGGAGATGGAATCCCAAGCGAGGCTCCCCATGCTCGGGGTTGCGATGAAGAGGAAGAAAACCGGCCGAAGGATCACCGGGAGGCCCTTGTTCCCTGCGAACCTTTGATAGAGCGTGACGAAGATCACGAGATAGTGCGTCATCCCTAGCGAGAACATGCATATCGCGCTCTCCCTCCACCCCATTTGAGCCGCCGCCCTCGCCCCGACCAGGTTCCCGATCACTGACAGCTGACACGTCGGGTTTGCCACGGTCGATAGGAACCTCTTACCCTTCGTGAACCATTGCCCGTATATCTTGATGTCAAGCGCCACCACCGGTGCCACCAGGATCCACCAAAGGACATGGTACGGTGAGGTTTTCTGGGCGATGAAGGGGCATGATTGAAGGAGGAGGAGCCACGAGATCCACGGCGCGAACAAGTAGTTCACGCCGACGTGGTGCAAGAACTCGGACTTCACCATCTCGAAGTGGAATAGGCACCTTAGGACGTACGCGAGGGACAGTAGCGCCAACGTGAACAAGGCCAACGACCACAGCAGCGTGAATGCTGTGGAGGGCGCTACATGGAAGACACGGCGGATAATACTGTGGGCATCGGCAGCCGGCTCGCCCAAGGTCCTCCACAGCAAGGCCTGGCTACACAACGACAGGCTTATCCTGAAGTAACCCGCGTGGATTTTGGAAAGGAACGGCTTTAGAGAGCGCTCGATTATCTTTAAAGGCAACAAACAATGCTGTTGCGGCGACATTTGATTTGTGATGATGGCCGCCTCGAGCATGAGCTCGATAACGTGGGATCCATCAACTGCAGACATGGAATTCGATTCGAAAGCCAAACAATTGCGGTGATATTCAGCTGATCAGCCAAGTCAAACACCCTGCTTCTTATCAGCATGTGCCATGCCATCGCCCCCTTCATGTTTATATAGGGGGCGACACATCTTCTTGAGAAGAGAAAAGATTAGGTACGTATCGTGCTAAAAAAAAAGTTGATGAAGACAAAAGAGGCTCCTATCGGAATAAAGTCGAAATGAATGTTCCATTGTGAACGTGGGATTTAGAGAGGCGGCTGATCTATACGTACTTGGGACCTATTTTGGACTTAAAATTCTCCGTTTGCTGATGAAACCTGACCTCATTTCGGAACTTTTGAATCCCTTTACAGCTGGCTGGCGAGGATAAGGGACCAACACCCCCCTCCCCCGCCCCCCCAAAAAAAAAAGAAAAAAATCCATGCACGGTGCGGCTTCTTTGAACGCATTGAGCTAAACATTCTTTTTGATAGCTCGTCAGAGATTGGAATGATGTTACATAGAGCAAGGAAGAACTCCTGGAAAATGAAGTAGGTACAGCAGACCGATATAGCAACAAAGAAAACGAAAACCTAAGCTGTATCATTTGCATCGCGCGGGCTCCAACTTGAGCATGAAAAAGTGGTACTACCGTACTAGGAAAGCGGATGTAAGCCACGACCCCAAGTGGCTTACGGGTCTGTTCTTTTTGGGAGCCATCTCAGTCAGTGAAAAGGACTGACAACATCAAATCCGGGCAAGTTCACTGTATTTGCTAGGATAGAACGTTAAGGTTGCGTCTTCGGAATTGGCCCTAGGTTTTTTTTTTTTTTTGGGTAAATGGTAAGATTATATTGGCCCTAGGTTTGTCCCCCCAAGAATGCAACTTGGATGTCCAAGCGCATCTATTTCTTTTTTTTTAAAAAGTTGGCTTTCTTGATGTATTGGATTGGAAAGACCAGGAGTAATATGGCGTCAACATTCTTTTATGTTAAATAAATTTAATTGACATATCAGTAATTTTTAATAAAATATCCATCTTAAAATAATTATTTTCTAAATCATTCATTTTTACTTATTTTTTTGATGTGTTGTCAACGCTCCATGATGTATACTTGCATTCAAATTAATAATCATTTGGATGTCTATCATCACAAACATCCTATGTTTAGCTTGTCCTTTTAGAAGTCACAATCACTATAGGCCACTTGAGTGTGTATGACAATGAATGTCACTCTGGATGGTGCGATTAAACGTGACACAAACACATATGCATCAAATTAAATCCTAGGTAAAACACCACAAAAAAATTCAAATTTATGTCTACTATAACACCAATGTCCCAAACTTTTTTGTATTGTCAAAAATTCTAAACTTACCCACTATCACATAAATACCCTCAACCCTATCCTCTATTTCAATTTCTTCCAAAATATATATGTCACATTGATATAAGTTCAGGATTTTTTCCTAACGAATATTTGGAATTTTTTGTGGTATCAACCTTAAATCTTATCAAAGTGTATTGACCTAAGAAAGAAGATCAAAATGAGGTTTCATTTCCATTTCCTAATCGAGATTCTCTAAAGTTTGATTACCATTGTGCCAATTTATATTGAATAACCCATTCTACTGTGGCTCTCCTTGCCTGAGAGAGATAGACAACACGTTTTTTTTTGGTCGAATTAAGATATATAGATAGACAACACGTTCCTCATGTCGATTTCTCTTTTTCTGCTATCTTGACCAGGTCACTAGTTCCTACACGATAGATATCCATGTCCGGAAGATTCTGATAATCCGAAAAAAATACTAAATCATTGCTCGATCCTCAGAGCCTAATCCAGTCTCCCAAGATCTCCAAACTACATGTACATCTCCATTTTGTCCTCAAACGGAGCAAATCCTAGACTCCGATACTGCTCCAATCGCGTTCGGGCAATGATCTTGGAACGTAGTTGCGCATTAAAACCTCATTCGCAGAAGATAGTGGCAACCCCTATTTGCGCTTTTACACATATAACGAGGCGAAATAAGGAGAAAAGAAAAAGGGTTTGCTGCATAATCATTTTTAGGAAAAAGAGCTAAAAAGAAGAGTTAGAATATCCTCGTAGTTTACACTCGCATGCTTGTTATGTACCTGATGTAGTCTTTCCACGTAATCAACTTCGGAACTGGATAATCATCCATTAAGTAATCTTATTGTGCAACGGCAATGCGCACTGCACTGCAGTCTGAGATTAGTATACATCACGTAATGCTTAGTGATCGCATGTGATACTAAGTTCGATATTCTCGAAGTACAAAACCACGTGAATTTGTATTGTCATCTTAGAAGATAAAATAAATTAATGTGATAATGGGAAAAGTATTTCTGAAACCAACCCTTTCTTTTTTTGTAAAATCGGCTAAAGGGAAATTAAATTAGGATCTTCATGCTATGGCTAACGTGTAAAGTCTTTATCATCAGGAAAGTTGCCCTAAATGAACGTCATGTATGCGTGTAAATCTAAAAAAGTTCGATTCTGCCCCCAAGAAGAAACCATATAAATATATGAGATAAATCGAGACTTGGTATGTATAAGCAAAATGTTATGTTACTCATCCTGATGTTTATAGTGAGAAAGATTATCGATCATGGGCCAAAATGGGATACTGCGACCCACGAACTTGCCCGAGCATGCCCGCCAAATCCCAAATAGTGATGAACATGTGAAAAGTAGGAATCCAGTTAAGTCCACAATAGCCAATATGGCTTTTGCGAAATGGTCGTCGGTTCAACAATTATAGGCCATCTCAATAGCTGCCAAATCCCAAATAGTGATGAACATGTGAAAAGTAGGAGTTCAGTTAAGTCCACAATAGCCGATATGGCTTTTGCGAAATGGTCGTCGGTTCAACAATTATAGGCCATCTCAATAGCTAAAATATCATCATGTTGATTATCATTTTCTTGTTTATTTCTAATCTTTAAGAAATACGCACCACGTTAGTAGCCACATCATCATCATCAAGGACTTGGTTGCAAATTGAAAATTTGGTCAAAAAAAAAAAAAAACAATTGAAAACCAACCCACACAAATTACAGTATCTAGTAAGGGATAAAAGATGGGGTGCATAGAATAGAGGACCAATACGGACATCCCCGTTGATTTTTATAGGAAGTACTTTTTCTAGCAAGCCGTCTCTTTTCTTATGTTATAGAGATTATGCCGACTCCAAAGTTGCCGAACATGATGCACCCAGAAAGTCGCTTTTCTTGCTTGGATATGGCAGTTTCCCGCAACGGATTAATAAGCTTTGGCCTCGTCACGCTCACATGGAAAAATACCCGAAGGAAACGGTTTGAGTTAACTATAGCTTGCAGAGATGAAACCTGAATACAGCCAATTTACAAGGTTTAGTAGTATGCCCACTTCTTGGGGAGAGATCGACAAAGTATTTCCATAATAATTGATGAGGAAGAGATTACAATTGCTTAATCACACTCACTCGTAAATGTTTCTCAGATTAAAGCCCCAACACTGTTAAGTATAAAGCTCAAATGCAGAATCAATATACAGAGGAACAGAGGACCTCCTGAACAAAGAGACCTCCTGAATAAAGATGCCTGGATCAATAATCAATGAACGAAGATGCTCGAGGGCCTAATGACTCGGATCGCCAGATGATCAATGAACGAAGATGCTTGAGGACTTAATGACTCGGATTGCCAAAGTCTTAAAGTTTAGTCAAATAGATTCTTTCTGTTAAAAGTAGTTACTATATTCTGTTTTCCTTTGTAACTAAGTTCGGTTACATATCCTGGTATAAATACCTTGCTTTGCTTTACATAAGAAGTTAAGAAAGAAAGATAGAAATAAAGAAAGAGAGAGAAGTCGCAAGATTTGAGAGAAATGTATTAAGATCATCAACGAATGCAGAAGGAATCTTGATACAGAAGAGAAGAAAGTCTCGGAGAATGAAGAACAGCTCAAATCCGAGACACTGAAGCAAGTTAAGTATGTTTTGATCCAAGAAGATAGAACAACAGAAGTTTATTCACATTCTGTCTTCCAATTGTACTGAAATACAATGATATGATCATCATTCGGAAATACAAATTGTCTTCAGAATTGTGCACTTGATTTTGTTTGAAGTTCTTCATCGTTCGCATGGTATCAGAGCTGTAGGTTGTTTGTATAACTTGATCTGATCTGAAAGTCTGAAGCAATGGCAATAAGATCACCAAAATATCCGTTTCCAATTCACGTAAACATCTCGAACTTTGTTACAATCAAGCTCGCCGAAGACAATTTTCTGTTGTGGCAAGCTCAAATTCAAAGGTTTCTGAAGAGTCAAGACCTCTTCGGTTTTGTTAATGGTGATGTTGTAGCTCCTTCACGAATATTGCACAACGATGATGAAGGATGTGACTCAGAACTTGTTAATCCTGATTATATTGATTGGACAAGAACAGATCAGTTGATTTCATCATGGATTAGTGGGGCTGTCACTGAGAATATTCTAAGTCTAATCATTGGCTTAGAAACATCCTTTGAGGTATGGCAGACTCTTCTAAAACGATTTACACAAAAATCAATAGCAAAGGAGTTCGAGCTTAGAGGAAAATTACAATCCTGCCAGAAACTTGATCAAAATCTCTCTACTTATCTCAGAGAGTACAAAAATATATGTGATCAGTTGAATGCTATTGGTAAACCAGTAGATGAAATAACTAAGATCTTTGGTATACTAGAAGGTCTAGGTCCAGAATATGAGCAACTTCGGACCACCATATACTGTTTGAAACCCCAACCTGACTATGATGAAGTTATAGCTCAACTAGAGAGATTTGAATCCAGAATGAAGACCTACTCCAGAAGTCAGTTCAACCCTAGTCTGGCCTATTTTGGCCAAAGAAAGACTCAAATGTATCCTAAAGAAAGTATTGATGAAGAATATCTTTCGCAATCTACTGGTTTTCTAGCTCAGAGAGGAAGCTATAGAGGTGGTCGTAGTTTTGGTCGAGGCAGAACTGCTGGTAACAGAGGACGAGTGTTTGGCTATACTGAAAGAAATCAGAATTACGAGAGAAGATACAACATTTCAAAGACCAGAGATCAATATCTAAGGCAAAAGAATGTCTTTCCTTCAACTACACAGGGATTTCGACCTTATGCTACACAACCTCAAAGGTATCAAAACAACAAATCTTATCCTCCTCTGTTAAACTCAAAGAAAAGTCTGCAGGATGAGAAAGACACAGAGGTTGCTAGACTGGAATGTCAAATATGTAAGCGACACAGGCATGATGCTCTCCGCCGTTGGTACCGTTTTGACAATTCCTATCAAGTAGAAGAAATTCCAGCGGCTCCGACAAAGAATTCATATTGAAGATCCAAAAGGAAGTGAATGGTACCCTGACACAGGAGCCTCTGCTCATATCAGTGCAAACTCTGGTATTCTTCATACTTCTTCTAAATATCAAGGTCTTGATACAGTAATGATTGGAAATGGATCTTGTTTACCTGTTACACACATTGGTAACACTTATCTGAAAACAGAAGTAAACACATTACCTCTTAATGATGTTCTTATAGTACCAGAAATAAAGAAGAATCTTCTTTCTGTATCTAAGCTTACTGATGACTACCCTTGCACTTTTATCTTTGATAAACTTGGTGTTTATGTAAAGGACAACAATACCAAGGCAACAATTCAGCTAGGAAAGAAGAATAAGGGCCTTTATCAAGTCAATACACGGACCGCAATGCCTTTTTCACTCAAAGACGAAGGCGCTCAATGCGGGAGTGTGGCATCAAAGATTGGCTCATGCGAATTCTCAAATAGTGGATTATCTACATCATCGAAACCGATTCATGTTACTTCGCCATTACTTCAATTTCTTCAAACATTTGCAGCAGCTGTCAAATAGCAAAAAGTACAGCTCTATCATTTCCTTTGTCAAATTCCATATCAACTTCATCTCTAGAGAAGGTCCACTGTGACATCTGGGGACCATCACCAGTAGATTCCTTGCAAAAGTTTAGATACTATGTGATTTTTGTTGACAATTTCTCACGATACGCTTGGTTATATCCAATGAAGTTGAAATCTGAATTCTTTGATATCTTTGGTCGATTCCAGACATTAGTGGAAAAACAATACAATCACAAGATTAAGATCTTTCAAAGTGATGGAGGGGGAGAGTTTGTAAGCAGAAAGTTTCAAGATCATCTGCAACGTTGTGGAATAAAACAACAGCTTATCTTGTCCCCACACACTCCGAATGTAATGGAGTTTCCGAAAGAAAACATAGACATATTGTTGAATTGGGATTGGCTATGCTATATCATTCCAAGATCCCACTGAAGTTTTGGGTTGATGCTTTTGTTACAGCAAACTACATCATAAACAGACTACCAACACCAAAGCTAAACATGGATACACCATATAGAAGGATTCATAATACTCAGCCACAATATGATCACCTACGAGTATTTGGCTGTGCCTGTTATCCGTGCTTAAGATCTTATTCAAGACACAAGTTCGATCCTAGATCACTTCCTTGTATTTTTCTGGGATACAGTGATATACATAAAGGCTATAGATGCCTTGTACCTACTGATAATCGTGTATATATCAGTAGGCATGTTACCTTCGATGAAACATCATTTCCTTTCACAAAAATTGTGCTCAATGAATATGGTCAATATACTCCTTTATATAGACAATGGATTGAAGGAGTCAAATTGCTCGATTCAGCAAAAACAGATACAGCAAAGCAAAGTATCTCCCATCAATCAGAAGGAAGAAGCCAATATCATCCTACTATGGATAAATATGAAAATCAGCAGATACATCAACAACCTTCGTCAGTATCAATACAGTTCCAAGATATTCCTCTGACATCAAGGCAAAATGATGATATCCCAGAAACTCAATCCAGTCAGAATTCTACATCTTTCTCAGGTACTCTACCTAGCACTACTAACTCTGACACAGAACAACATATTCATGATCTGTCCTCTTCTCAGAGAAATGTTAGTAGTCATCCTATGCAGACCCGACTTAGATCAGGTATTATCAAGCCTAATCCAAGATATGCTTGCTTGGCTGAGTATCATGTCCCTATGGAACCAAGATCCATTAAGTCTGCATTAGCTGATACAGGATGGTACAATGCTATGCAAGAAGAGATGAATGCCCTCCATAATAATCATACCTGGACATTAGTCCCAAGAACAGACCAGATGAATGTTGTAGGCTGTAAGTGGGTATTTAAGACTAAACTCACATCAGATGGTAATCTCGAAAGACTCAAGGCTCGTCTGGTAGCCAAAGGATTCCATCAGGAAGCAGGACTAGATTTTACTGAAACATTCAGTCCAGTTGTCAAACATGCCACAATACGTATAGTCCTTTCTATAGCTCTCACAAGACAATGGACAATACACCAACTTGATGTGAAGAATGCATTTCTTCATGGAGATTTAAGAGAAACTGTTTACATGGAACAGCCACCTGGCTTCATTGATTCGCAGAATTCAAGCCATGTCTGTCTTCTTCACAAGTCGTTATATGGACTTCGACAAGCACCAAGAGCATGGTTTGACAAATTCAGCAACTTTCTTCTTGAAATTGGCTTTGTCTGCAGTACAGCTGATCCATCTCTGTTTGTGCTTCATACTGAATCAGATACAGTATTATTACTTCTGTATGTTGATGATATCATTCTTACAGGAAGCTCTACTCAATTCTTAACATCACTAATCCAGAACCTTAGTCTTCACTTCCAAATGAAAGATCTCGGTTATATTCATTACTTCCTAGGTATTGAAGTGAAACATACTCTACAGACCATGTTCTTATGTCAAACAAAATATGCAGTTGATCTACTCAAAAGAGCACGGATGATAGATTGTAAACCAATTTCTACACCTCTGCCATTACGGCCAATTGCTATGACGAATGCTGAAGTTCCTCTGATGGATCCTACTGAATACAGAAGTTTGGTAGGTGGTCTTCAATACTTAACCATCACTCGACCAGATCTAGCATTTGCAACAAATCTCCTCTGTCAGAAGATGCAACATCCCACAATGGCCGATCTTCATCAATTAAAACGAGTATTACGATATGTTAAAGGAACTGTTCATCTTGGCTATTATCTTCACTCTAATAGTTTAACAAATCTCTATGGTTTTTCAGATGCTGATTGGGCAGGTTGTCCTATTACTCGACGATCTACTACAGGATTTTGCACCTTCTTAGGCTCAAACTTGATTTCATGGTCAGCCAAGAAACAAACTACTGTTTCAAAGTCCTCCACAGAAGCTGAATATCGAGCATTAGCATCTACAACAGCTGAGTTAACTTGGATTGGTTTTGTTCTACGCGATATTGGAATTTCTCTCACCAAAGCTACATCATTATTCTGTGATAACAAATCAGCTATTTCCCTCACAGCCAATCCTGTCTTACATGCACGAACAAAGCACATCGAAGTTGATTTCCACTTTGTTCGGGAAAAAGTATCATCTGGTTCCATTTCTATTCAACATGTTCCAAGTCATCTTCAAATAGCCGACATATTCACTAAGTCTCTTTCTCACTCAGCTCATCTGTCTCTTCGCACCAAATTAGGAATGGGATTCAATCCCCTTCCTAATTTGCGGGGGGATGTTAAGTATAAAGCTCAAATGCAGAATCAATATACAGAGGAACAGAGGACCTCCTGAACAAAGAGACCTCCTGAATAAAGATGCCTGGATCAATAATCAATGAACGAAGATGCTCGAGGGCCTAATGACTCGGATCGCCAGATGATCAATGAACGAAGATGCTTGAGGACTTAATGACTCGGATTGCCAAAGTCTTAAAGTTTAGTCAAATAGATTCTTTCGTTAAAAGTAGTTACTATATTCTGTTTTCCTTTGTAACTAAGTTCGGTTACATATCCTGGTATAAATACCTTGCTTTGCTTTACATAAGAAGTTAAGAAAGAAAGATAGAAATAAAGAAAGAGAGAGAAGTCGCAAGATTTGAGAGAAATGTATTAAGATCATCAACGAATGCGAAGGAATCTTGATACAGAAGAGAAGAAAGTCTCGGAGAATGAAGAACAGCTCAAATCCGAGACACTGAAGCAAGTTAAGTATGTTTTGATCCAAGAAGATAGAACAACAGAAGTTTATTCACATTCTGTCTTCCAATTGTACTGAAATACAATGATATGATCATCATTCGGAAATACAAATTGTCTTCAGAATTGTGCACTTGATTTTGTTTGAAGTTCTTCATCGTTCGCAAACACCACAAGAGTAATCACACGAAAATGGTTTTTCTCACTTTTGAGCTCTATGCGTCATTAGCAAGCTTTCACGTGATAAGCATGCTCCTTGTGTGCACCAAACCAGACTCGGTAATAGAGTATTTATATGCAAGAAACTATGATTTCTTCTCCAATGTCAATAGGGACTTAATCTTCAAAAAATATGAGTCTTGTGGAAAATTAACCCTTTTTTTTTCATCACCCACAATCCCATTGGCAAGAGTCCTATTTGGACGTTTCTAATATGACCCGAGTTTCTTTGCAATTCAAGATTTCAAATCAGTCGAGATCCATTTTGAGCCATAATCAACAAGACTCATTCACGACCCAGTACTAGATGCAATCAAAAGATTTTAATTTATCTCGACCCATGATAAAATAATGAGGCACCAAGTTGAATCTCATGAGATGTAAGTACAAATTTGTGGAAGTATCTTTTACCCAGTAACCAAATTTCAATTCATCATGTACTTCCAAAAGGGTAGGCTCTTCTTTTCATCGTTCATACACTGTGGAGCTCATTTAGCTCCACATAGGAATCAGCCATGGAAAACGCATCTCTCGAAATATTTGGTTTGTCAATGCTTGTGAAAACAAAGATATATGTTGTCCAACGACATCAACAATTGAAATGGAAATAAGAATAATCGTGGGCATAAAGTATTATCACGTTTTCGACAAGTTTCTAGATTTTTGGGATTAATTCAACATTGGAATTGACAAGATGCATAGTCAATGTCTGTAGGAGGTCAGCTCAGCTCTTGGTGCATGAGCTTTGGCATAAAGTATCAGAAAAGTCAATTAGCGAAAAGAGCTAATTGTCTTCCTAATTGATCTTTCGTGTAAAATCTTAATCTTGACGGCACGAGTATGACTAACAGAGCCTATAACTATATAAATCGAGCCACCCTTTATGCTATAATCATCAATATGCAAGGAAGTTCTTTTTTCCCCTTTTTTGGCTAATTCAACGAAAATAGGAGAACAAATGACTTAACCCTATATTGGTAAGTTTCTATCATTGCACCGAACTTTGATTAAAATTTTGGTTTTCTGATGATAATTCCAATAAGTGATGAAAATTAGTACATTGGCACTTTATAAGAGAAATCTCTTTTGATAACCACAGTACTTTTAATTTAAATGATTTGATTAAGTCAAAGAATTGCTTTATTTTATAAATAAAATTGAGTTAATAGAGTAGACATTTGGAAAGGAATTAAAACCTTGTCCATTACATGTTCAGCTCTTTGTTGAAAGACAAAAGAAAGGGCTTCTTTAATAAAATGAAAGATATGCACTGAAAATTTAAGCATAGAATCTTAAACAATAATCATGAGCTTTGAAAATAGAAATAAAAGGTTATTTGGTTAATGAATTGTTGAACAGTTAATTTCTTACCAATACATTTGGCAAAATTATAGCAGCCATCAATTGTTTCCTCCGTCGGATGAATTAAGTTATCCCTCACACTTATTCATCACGTTAAGTGAATATTTCTGCTTAACTGAATCTTTTAAGTAAATGCTGAATTAGATTGCACAGACTCTTGGGGCTGGCAAGGTATACTTGACGGGAAGGAGATAGGGAAGTAAGAAGCCGTACGGCGCCAATGGAGAATTTTGTTTTGGTATGGTGAGATAATTGGGTATCTCAAAGTGAGGACCTAATGTTGCCCTCTAATTTGATGCAGACACTAATTCTGTTCTAAAGGTGGAAACTCTTATTGATCAGGACTCCAACCGTTGGAGTTTGGAACCAATTAGGCATCAAGCGGAAGAGGAGGAACTGGACAGAATTCAAAGAATCAAAGTTAATTGGAGCAAAGGAAAGGACAGACTAATTCAGTCAAAACCGCTTGTCATTGTGCAAGACAACTTGGAAAAAAGAGTTATGGTTAGACTAAAAGCCTCGTGTTCTCGTGCAAACGAGGAGCAGGTGTGGGAAGTAACTTGGAAAGTCCAATGCCCACCAAAAGTGTAGCATCATTTGTGGAAAGTTTTCTCTGGAACCATTCCTGCCAACAAGAACTTAATTCTTGGGGAAGATCAAACAGGATCCTTGTAGTCTTTTCTGAGGAGAAAAGGAGACTATAGAGCATTTGTTATTAACATGTGCTAGATGTAGAACTGTTAGGTTTGAATGTGCTAGCATCGGGATTTGTGAAGAGCATATTACCACTTTTGAGGTGTGGCTCGAGGAGGTGACTGAAGGATCTCGTTCAGATGCTAGTTTGAGCCTACACTAGAGGTTATGACTAGAACAGCCTTCTGTTGTCAGCATATTTGGAAGAGTAGAAACGAGATGGCTTTTCTGACCGGGTTGAACAAGCTGCCGAAATTGTGGCCTCCCCGGTCGATACTGCAGTGAAGGAGTTTGATGTAAACAGCCGATAGTGTCGATTGGGCTGAAGCAGAAATTGGAATAGTGGCTCGGAATTCTGATGGGGAGCTTGTTGGTGGCGAGGCTTAGTAGTTGATGCAGACTCAGTTGATACAACAGAAGCTCCTGATGTGCGGAACCCTGTTCAACTGGCTAAGAAAAAATCCTGGGGCAGCATCTGCATTGAAATGAATCTGACTTGTTTATGTATAATGAGATAACACGAGACGGGGTAACCACTGGATCTTGGGAAGTTGGAGCCTGTCCTGGGGGCCATTTGTAGGGAATTAGAGCATTTTCAAGTTATTTTCTACTGTTCCTAGGAAGCTTTAACATCTGTAACCATTTGGTAGCTTCACACGCTGTGCAAAGGAAGATGGAGCGGATCGATTGGCATCTTGTACTCCCATCTTCTCCGAAATTGTTGCTAGTTTCTGAAGCGGGGGTAAACATCATCCGTGAATTTTTACTTAGACTTTGTTTGTGTTGGAATAATTAAATAATAAATCACGTATTCATCTAACATTTTAAGCTTTTAGAACAATTAGTAATGGTACTATAAAATCTCATATAATATTAAATTTTGAGTTCTTGAATTCAAATCTTTCCAGTCCCATTTGTCTCCCTAATAAAATATGCCAACGCTCGTACTAAGAAAACAAAAAGAAAGACTAGACTAAGAATGAAGGGGATTGGAATAATTAAATAATAAATCACGCATTTGTCTAATAGCTTAAACTTTTAGAATAGTTTATAGTGATACTACAAAATCTCACACTTTGTAATAGATATGTGGAAAGCATTTATGCTCGTTCAGATGAGCAGATTGGACCGCACCAGGAAACAATTGATCTGTGTCCCTCAAAAGAGATGATGTTATATAATTGAAGTACTTGGGGATAGACCGATTCCAAGTTCAAAAATGTGAATCGAAAACTTGTCACATCATATTTCATGATGAGGTTGAATTGGAGATTTACCTTCCCATTTTCATTCTCTTATTACTAATTCATTTACTATGTTTAAATAATGGTGACATTTGCAAATTTTATACGGGTCTGCTTATTCAATTCTGTTCACATACATCTGCTTTCTTCAATTTAGTCCCTGATCAATTTTTTTCTTTCATTTGATGCCAAGAAGACAGAGATCTTGAGCTTACTTTAACAGACAGAAAAAACACATTATTCTATGAATCCTCCCAATAACATGTAGATTTTGGCATACAAGCTCTTTTTTAACCTGAACTAATGACGGATCAAAACACAAATAGAGAGAAAAAACATGACAAGTTGCCAATGTTTTTTCACTTATTACATCTAATCCGACAATGCGTCTCTTTATATATTCTATATGAGCAACCAAAGCCGAAACTCTTCCAAATCAGTAGTGATAAACAGTGACGTTCCTGCGTATGATGGCATTGGAGTTAACCTGTCGAGGAACAGAGTTTCCAGAAATGCGTATCCCGTAGCGAGCCAGAATTTCCCGGTGCCGGACACCACGGACACTTCCCTTTTTTTGTTGTAGAACCAATCGGAACCCTGTATTTCTGGTGTGCTCTCACTGAACTCCCGGTTGGTGAACACAAGGGCCATCAACAGGTGCAAATCCGAGCCGTCCACCGCCAAGTTCACATAGGCTCCTCAGGCCCTCCCGACCTCTGTGGAGTTGTGTTCGTACAACTCGGTGTGCTTGTCATTGATCACGAAGACAGTGCTGAACCCGAGAATCCACCACTGGTTCCCCGGGACACCAGCAACCGGGACGGTGGTTATGTTCAAGCCGGTCTCCCAGTTGAAAATGTAGAAGACCAACTTGGTCTCTTTGAGCTTTTGGTTGAAGTTGAGATAAGCTTCTGAGGAAGCAGAAATGACTAGAAGAACAAGTAGTTAGAGTGTGGCCAATTTCGAAATGGCATTTGGTGCCATTTGTGTGAAAACTGATGGATTGAAATGAGTTTCTGAGTGATGGGAGTTTGTAAGAGCTGAGTGTGATTTTGGAGTGGATGATTGAGATATGGTGAAATAGAGGTCCTATTCATAGTGTGATCTAGTGAAGGAAATCTGATGATGTGGATGCTTTTGACAAATCATACATTTTTCGATATCTCTCATCTTTGACCCCACAAAAGTTGGAATAAAGGAAAATGTGACTGAATAGAGTTTGAGAGGGTTTAAAAGCTGGGAGTCGAGGGTAGATCGGGAGCTGAACCGGAACTATATTTCTAGGGCAAAGGTGCTTTAAGTGTATATCAAACTCAGGATTGCTAAACAATTTAGTATATATGTCATATAGTGGATGTCTGGATATTCCAAGGTAACAGAATATTCAGCTATCAACTCCTAAATTGTATCGTCTTAAAAGACATCATGTTCTGATCCATTTCTCGAGCAATTAAAATGAACAAGCCGCGATCTCTATACGCGATGGTATAACACTACATTATTAGTGTGGAATATCACAATTTGACAACATGGCATAGATAAGTAGCAAATGCCATCTTAAACTTAAGTGGCACTTTTAGCGAACGCCGCAGTGGAGCATACGAAGATCAAGGGTAGGCGTGACTCGCGAGGCTGCATGCATTGGTCAATTTTATCCTAGCCAAAAAGAGTTCATCCACGTTCTGACGTAAGGGAATGTCAGAGAAACAAAACTTTGCAGGGACTAGAGGAACCGAGATGGAAGTAATTCAACGAAAGTTCGATAAAGAAGTAGGGGCATCCGTGCAAGAGGCCAAGCCAACAACCCTTTTTATATGTTTCTCTCATCTATGTCGTCTTCGAATGTCATTGACATTATTTATCATGGAAAACCGTGTAATTTCAGGAAGCAAGGGGCGCAAGCAAGCTGAGCTACTCCTAAGTCGCTCCCCTCGAATAAGCGGTTCGCATGTTCATTTGGATGGTTGAAATTCAACATGATTTAGCTTTAGTTACACGCCTGTAAGAAAACAACCATCGCGGGGACAGGACCATTCATTTACTGTATGCCTACTTTTGCCGGAACTTTCGAGTTTTAATGAGTTTGGGTACAATCGCGAAAAGCAAGCTCGAGTATTTCGGCTTATGAAGGGGTAGGATGGGTTGGTGAAGATAAGCGATTTTGATTCAGCAGACGGAGGAAATCAATTAGCAGGTGGTGAGTCAAAAGAAAAGAAAACTACAGGAGTTTCGGCCGAAGCGAGGAATAGAAGTTATAAAGTCAAAACTCTACAGCACACCTACTTACAATTTTGATGACAAAGGCGATGGAGAGCGCCCCAAACTGCCATCAGCTTTAAGCTTATGAGGCCTGAGAAACCACCAGTTAGGTTACAAACAGGAATCTCAAATCTGACTCCGTCAACTTCCCCAAAGCCTCTGACGAACCTCCGACGGTCCTGAAGAATGAAAGAGCACGTGTTTAGTTTGCTTAGCACAGTGTACAAAAAGCTGGATATCATATTACATGCTTACCCTTCGAAGACTAGTTCCTTCTTCTCCTGCAACTTCAGAATCCTCTCCTCAATCGTGTTCTCAATAACGAACCTCGTGATTCTGGAAAAGCAGACACCCAGATTTGATATGAGTTGGCCTAATTCGGTTTGCTCATGGAGAGTAGATATCAGTGGAGACGACACTACCTGATTGGTTTGTGCTGTCCAATCCTATGGATCCTATCTTGGGCTTGCCGCTCCACAGCAGGGTTCCACCACGGGTCCATCACAAAAACCTACAAGAGATGACCATAAGTATCAGAGTTGGAGATTTTTGATAGCCAGATAGTAGAAATACCATACAATAAATAACCCACATAATAGAAAATCCAACTCACATGCGATGCAACTGTAAGATTAAGAGCAATGCCTCCAGCTTTCAAGCTCACAAGAAAGATCTTACAGTAGGGATCATCAGTGAATTTCTTTATAGCAGCATCTCTCGCATTTATCGTCATGTCCCCCACAAGTTGAACACAATTTATGCCCGACTGCAAGAGGCTTCACGTTATCTTCATTTTTCTTTACATCATGAACAAATGGAAAGAAGATATGTTTAATTTCACCTTTTGTAGGGAATAATTGATGAGATCCAGGAACGATGCAAACTGACTGAAAACAATGCCTTTGGCAGAACCATCCCGTTCAATCATGAATCTAATTTCTTCCCTCTGATATCATTCACAACAGTTCAGCAGAGAATAAATGAAAACGCATATTAAATCTTGAAAGCAGCAGATAATTCAGACAAAATAAAATGAAAGAACAAGATCAATATGAAAAGCATTAAATTTGCTCCAGCATCCAGTATAAACATTTATCAAATATGCGCCAGAGAAACCCGTCAACTTTTTCCAGTTGGCCTCAATGATACCATTATTTCCACAATGGTCGTGAACACTAGTTTGGAACAAAATTTTATAAGATTACAGCAATGCCCTGTAATTCTGTATTATCCTCACTTCAAGGCACATAGGTGCTTGGATTCTCAGTGCCCTTGAAGCAATTCGAATTTATATTTTAAAAAAACTATCGATCAGGATATTTAGCTAGCACTAATGCATTACCTAAAAACTATGATATCCATCATCAGCCTATGGCTGTCAGCTATAAGTTCACAAACTCATAACATGTTATTGAGGCTACAAAGATGATAGAGAGAGTCTAGGCAATGAAACTACAATCAGAGTGAAAGAACCATAAAAGATAACTTTTTTCCAATGCATTAAATTGCTGATTCACCAATACCAAGATTTCTACTGCTTCAAAGTACACAAGGTGGCTTTCACGTACTCAGATTATCTAGCAATACTTGATCAAGAGCAGGTTACTTCGAAGAATGGCAAGTCATCTTAAAAGTGGCCTTCAAAAGCCTACTTATAAATGCAATTTCATGTGCTCAAAAATTGAAAACAATCATATCCACATTAATCAGGCCATAAGTGCGCTGCACATCAACTTAATTGTCCTAGAAATTCTAGAGTAGCTCCGCTAACTATGCCTCTGTAAGGACCTAGCTACTATCGTAATTCATTGTAAGAAGGCTTCCAGCAAAAGAGATGAATGAAGAATTACAAGCGAAAGGTGAAGCACCACATACCAAGGCTTCAATTTTCGTACTTGTCTGAAACTCATTCAGTTGTATCCTGTTAAGAATACTGGTGGATTTAAACCCTTTGATAGTTGATTTAGAAGAATTATTCCCAACATCCGACTTTGAAGACAGATCAAGAGTAACCGGCTTAGAACATGAAGGGCAGGAAAGTTGTCCCGATGCAGTAGAAAAATCAAGCAAGCAAGCCTTACAAAACACATGTACACAAGAGGTAACCTGAAATATAAAATTGAACCATTTAGTAACAAAATCTATGGACTTGACCTGAGAAAGCTTGAGTTTCAGACAGCAAAATAGAAAATCAGCAGGAAAGAGCATCAGTTTTAAATGAAACAAAAGAATTTCATATAGTTCCTACACATCTGACTACACACACACATCCAATATGCTACGTACACACACACACACACACACACATATATATGACCATGTCTACATAATCAAATTGCCTCCACAGTGTCCTTTTCTAGACAAAGGCATCACGGAAGACAAAGCGCCAAGAGAGACTATGCTATCATTTTTCAACCACATCTACTGGACCAAATACGCGCATCAAGCTTGATATGTGGGAGGAGCTCCAGCCATGTCCCAAATAGGGCTTGGTATTGCAAAGCTCTCTTTTGCAACATCCATATCTCTACCTTGCAATCTACAATAATGAAAGCACCCTGCAGAGATCTTGCACTCAATATGTCTAAACCTTGCTTATCCGCCCAAAGAACAGTTGCAAAGCTGAGACTCAAATATTAGACCTCATGCAGAGCTCAAAACCAACAAATAAACTCCTAAAAGTGGAAATAATAGCAGGTTATTTCAAGAACGTTAACACAAGTGGATGGCAGAAACCATTCAAACTGTGCAGAAGTACTGTAAATGAAGCAGGGACAGCCTGAGACTGTTAAAGTGAAGTTCCTCACGTATTTTAAAACCACAATTAGTTTTCTTTTAATCTGGCTGGAGGCCAAAGGAAAAATCATTTACCACAGGATCTTCTGCAGGTTCATGACAAACACCACATGGCTGTACGCCAGTATCAGGCTCAACCATACCTCCACCTCTTAAAGCAGCACTCTTCGAATAAACGACAAGGTAGGGATGATCAACTGCCTGCAAATTTTAACCAATGTCAACGTGTAGAGTTGCCATAAATAAATATACATACCCTTCAAGTAAATCAGTTCAAATAAATTTTCTGTGAGTTCTCAGGAGAATAAAAGGGAGAGGACAATCCGAGATGTGCAATTCCATTATGACATGACCAGCAAGGTAATCCGAGTATGAAGTCCCATTTAGTCGAGGTTTTACATATAAACAATCCAAAGTTCTGGCAGGCCTGAGCTCATAGCATTACTGTTTCTAGTAAAGATATTCATGATCCACAGGGAAGACTGAATGCATATGAAGTGTATCTAAATGCTCCTGATGTGATGTCATGATGGAAGCACTGAAATTTACAGAAAAAGATGTCTCCCAAATATATATCTACAAAGTTCAACAATCACGTTCTCGCCACGAAAGCCAGTAAATGCATAACGAGATGACTTTGACACTTCACCCTCAATCTGAACAACCAACATCTGATTTTTAAGTACCTGGCGGAGGCGCGTGAGAAGGTCAAAAATATGCGCATAATTATTCATCACAGTTCCTGCCTCAACATATCTACAAGGCAAAAGACTACTGTCAAGAGAATTTCACCCAGAAACAGTTTCCATAATAATAAATAGAACATAAAAGAGACAACAGAGAAAATTAAGTCAAGCCAATTGAAATGAAGAAGGGAGTCTCTTAATAACGGATGTAAAAACCACATCCTTGCTCTGATACAATCAATATCAAGAGTTTAGAGACTACATCAGCATCTTAACCCAGGGAAATAATAAATCTCCCCTTATAACAGTAAAAAGAAGACAAGTCCCCAAAGCTTGTCCATAAATTGGCACAATCACCCGAAGAAGATGCAAAAGCAGGAAAAGGCCATTAAACCTATTACTTTTATGATGATATAGTCCACTGCTCTAAACAGTCAAGACCTATGTTTCAACCTTCATGGAATATAATAGGTGGTCATGCAAGCTAGCTGTATGCACCCCTGAAATGTTCAACAAATGCATGCACCCAGTCACCAACATATCAGCCAAAAGCAAGCATTGAAGGATGTGTAAAATCTTCTTCCACCATTAAATAAAACTTTCTTGGCTTCAGCAGATAAACCATGTCCAACAACTAGGGCTATCACAGTCTTCAAGATCAAAGAACAAAAGTAGTGGCTAAATCAAAAACAGTGCAAAGTCATGGAAAGTTCAAAGGATTAAAAGAAACCAAAAAAAGAATCCATGTGCAGTAGACAGATGCATAAAATATTTACGCCTCAAAAAAGGTGTGTGGAAGAATTTTCAACGAGGATAGAACCAAAATTAAAATTCTCTTCAAAAACTAAACTTGAGAAGCAAAGAGAATCTCACGTGTTAAACTGAGATTGGCTCTCATTGTACAATGAGGTGTAATAGTCTTCTTCTCTAATATCCAGTGTATCCCGCCTCAAAGTAATCTGCAGGGGAAGTGAAGAGAGGAGGAAGTGGAGGATTTATGTTAAAAATCTTGGACATGCTGAATTGCAATTGTGCACAAATGCAAGAAAACTCACAATTCTAGGTGGAAGTGCAAGATCAGCAGCTCTTTCCTTTTTTGTGCGTCTCAGCAATATGCTTTTCAAAATTTTGTGTTTTAGTAATATCATTGCTCGCTTTCTGCCATCAGCATTTCCATGTGCTTGAATAGGATTCGCTATATACTAGATAGAACAACATATACTCTATATCAGAGTTCAAATGGAAAAAAAGAAAAGAGGCCAAAGTATTGATGAAAAAGTAACTCACTCTATTCCACCAACAAAAGTGCCGTACAGAACTATGAGAGCAGTCAGCACATTGTTTTGAGGAACTGCAAATGAACAACAGAATTACAAAATAGGTAACAAAGGAAAAATATATATTAACTGAACTGAGTGCATGCAATAAGCAGGTGAAGCTCTAGGACCAATTGATAAAGTTAATGCAGAAAACAAGGGTGAGATTGCATTAGATAAGATAATGGAAGTGAAGTCAACCCAGACGACATATAAAATTGAAGAAGAATTCCTCACATATAATGGCAAAAGGAAATAGAAATTAGAAAAATCATCTGAGTAAAAGATGCATCCATCTACTGTCTACACCCTCAGTCTATATCTTTAATGTATACCTATATCTTTACTCTGCCAAACATCACCCATACAGAACTCTTCTTTAGATTATACCTATTTGATGATTCACCCTTAAAAGCAATAAGATGCTCATTCGCAAAGACTATAAACTAAATATAGGAGCTACAGGCTCCACAATGGCCCCACTATCCAAATTTTCAAGGTTTTTACATCAAGAAAACAATTTCAACTCTATCATCTGGGAGAAAAATCTAACATCCAAAAAAAAAATCTCTTTAACGGGGGTGATGCTTGATAGTTCACAACTTTGGATATGTCATTACCACTCAATCAAAGATAAATAGATTCTTCAGTTTCTATTTTCTTTGCTGATCATGAATTTAGGGCCATTCTCCACTACAGTACCCAAGAGGGTGCAACCCACCAAATCATGTCAAAAACAATATACAAATCAATAGCATCCACATATCTACTACCAACCATGGACCAGTGGACCAAGATTTTAAGTCTTAGGAATATATTCAGGAACAAATTTTGCGCATGCTTCAATGAATAATGATGTGAGATAACAGCACTTAAACATGTATCTCACAGGGCAAGAGACAAGTACAGACTTGTTCTCCAAATGGAACATCCACTATCGCAGGAGATATTCCAGTAATAGTTGCATCAAGATCAAGACACCCTATGAGAACTACATAGGAACATGAGATCTAAATCATGTCACACTCTTAACCTAGAGTCTAGATAATCTATTCATAGGCATATCACATTCAGGCAAAGGAAAGATAACATGCAGATAAAAGTATAAAGTCGCATTAACATCAAAAAGTTATCATGAAAGCTTAGCCCCAACGCTGCAGATCTTAATGTGTTAGAAAGACGAGACCAAAGCCTGAAGTACAGACACTTTAGCAGCAGGCTGAATTGAGACTTAAGATTAGGAGGTTGAAGCTTCCACTTGAGGATAAAATTAATAAAGATGCCTAGAAGAACATGGGTATGACTCTTTAAACCAGCAGTACCGAGCAGTAAATATTTGACGGATGTAGCTAACTTGGTACTTTACCATCCATAGAATTGTAGGGAACAAAGACTTGTTTACAAAGTAAATTAAGAAAGTGACACCACATATTCTTGCAGTGAATGCCACATGCACTGCTTTCTTAAATATCTATGCGAAGATTGCCACATTATTTGGTATACCAAGTCACTAAACCAGTTTTTTTGCACATGTAGTTGCTCTAACCATTTTGTGTCAACATGAACAACTACGTTCCTACTGCCTGAGATTGCCTGTTGTACCAGGAACCACCCATGGGACAAAGAATTACCCAATTATCTTGTGATTGAAACTTTACATACCTATAATCAAGTGTTCTGCAATCACAATCCTGACATAAGTAGAATGAATATGGCACAATTCGAAGAAAACGGACCTGAAAAGATTCATTACAGGACAATGTGATTGACTACAGAAGGTGAACAACAATTAACCACTCATATAAAAAAGAAACTTACAAGAGAGTAGAGCTCCCCAACACGATTTTGAAGAGGTGTTCCACTTAAGGCCCATCTGTATGAAGACTCTAGCGCGAGAACTGCTTTTGCAGTATTGCATCGCCTATCTTTGACAAAGTGAGCCTACATTGAACAAAATTGCATAGGCATAAGTGGGAAATGTACATTCAGATGAACGTTCAAAGATCACAAAGCAAATCATACTAAGAGATCCCGCATAAAAGTGTTTTGATAAATTGTGGAAAATAAAAATGCATATGCGGTTCCCATGAAGAAGTCAAACCTCCAAGTGAAAGGCATAATCTTACAGATATTTGTCTTGCCAAGTACAGATTAACTTAACACATTCACGAATGGCTTCATCCAGCCAAACAGAAAAAGGGGTCACACGTAAATTAACGCGTTCATGCATGGCTTCACCCAGCCAAACAAAATAAGGAGTCGCGTGTTGTCAGCATGGAAATATCGAAATCTTTCTATCAGTTACAAAGCATTAAACTATGTTAGCACTCATATCACAGTAACATGCTCCCATTCACTCACCTCATCCAAAATAATACGTTCCCACTTCACTGAGTGTAGAAGCGACTTCCCCACACGATGGCTTTGATCATCCTCCAAATCACTAATGCTCTCTACTGTAGATTCTTTTTCTCTCCGCCGCGTTGCCTGTTTGCCTTTCTTCTTTTCTTGCTTAGACTGCTTCGTTGTCTTGACGGCATGAGGACCGCAAAAGTACCTAAGGTGAACTGTCATTTTCTCCTTGTAAAGCAACTTCCCACAATAAATGCACTTCTTCTTGGGTGGCATCACAAATTTTCTGTACTCGCCTTCAACAAGAGAATATGTGGTTACAACGAAATCGTAGTTCTTGAACTGATCGGCAGTCTTTCCTCTATTTGCTCCATGATATACTAGGACCTTAGTGCTTCCTTGGGCAGTGGAGCAATTAATCTCATTAACCCATTGAGTCACAGCAACCACAGGACATATGACAAGGGTTCCTCTAATTTCAGGCAAACTTGTCGATGAACCTGCCGAAGGTGAGCACCAGTCCAATCCAGTGCCTATGCTACGGATGATTTCCCGTTTGGCTAGGACGAGAGCAATTGCCTGGAGAGTCTTCCCCATTCCCATCTCATCAGCAAGAATTCCTCCTTTAGTTGGAGACTCTTCCTGGTTTAGAGCCCATGCCAACCATTCTTTCTGATACCTCAGCAATTCTCTGATCAAATCTGAGGATGCCTCCACTGTCTCTGTTACTACATTCTGATTATCCAGATCAATATCTTCTGTAGAGTTCTCATCGATCCATTTCTCATGCTCGTCTTCCCAAATTTCCCACAATAATGGTGGCCCTTCTCTCTTCTTTCGGCCTTTTCTCTTCCTCCTTGAACCTCTAGCGCCGATATTTCTCATATCAGCCAGCTGCTGAGCGATTTCATTGATCTGCATATCCCCATCAATCTCCCCTCCTTCCAGGATGACTTCCTCTAGATCGTGGCTTGCATCCTCCATTTCCAAGTCAGGTACAACTCGTGCCCTTTTGGCTGAATGCTTGCCAGAATCAGCCACTTCACCTACAAAATGAGACCATTTCTGTTACTGTGGTACTGTATCAAATTCGTCACAACGATGCCAATGCTTAAATTGACCCGATTTGCTTCAGAGAAAGCTTGCTAGCAACATAGCTCATTCATATGCCATTACCTAATTACTTCAGCTGTTCGTTATAAGAGGCTATAACTCAACCATAAACAGTAATTGCTCTCGTGCTTAGAAGAGAGTCAAAACAAAATATCTCCACAAAATTCTGACGAAGCCTAAATGTCATCAGAGTAGTACAACACTTCACGAAGTGACGAGAATCACGACGTACGTTTGCATACACGGCACACGGAGCGCAACGGCAAAAAATTAACGAGAAGGAACCACGTTACCATCGCTGCTGCCGCCGCCGCCGCCGCCGCCGCTCACCTCAGAATCCGAAAACGGAACATACATATCTTCGTCGCCGCCGCCGCTTTCGCCAATCACACTGTCACTGTCCTCTCGCCCATCGCATTCCCTCTCCGAATCGTCGTCAACAAACACTGATAAAGACCCCAAAAAGAAATATCAAGAAGCCTACAGAGCAAAACTCCGCCAAGAACCCGCCGCGCAAGCTCACAAAAAAAAAAAAAAAAATTCCCGCCAGCACACTCAAAAAGAAACGGGACACGCGCTGCACCAATCGAGAAAAACAGCCCGATCGGTCCCGCGCGCCGATCGGACTCCGATTCCGCGCCCTCATCGCAAAGGACGGAGCAAAGAAAGTCCGACGAGCCGCGGCCGGCGGAGCGAAACGGAGGACCCCCGAACCGCCACCGCGATCGGAAGAGGGGGGGAGGGGAACGGGAAGCGAGGCGTTACCGTTAGGGCAATCGGAGGAGGGGTTCGGCCGGACCTCGCGCGACCGGAGCCTCATCGGACGGCAGAGAGAGAAGACGGTCGGGGGTTTCTAGGGTTTTCGAGAGGGAGAGAACGGAGGGCGTCCTTCGCGGCGGAGAGGAAGCAGAGAGAGAGAAAGCAAGACGGCCAAGACGGCCAGGGGGAGTTAGTTAGCAAGTAGCAGAAGCGTGGTTTTTTATATGAGTACGTCGGTGGAGAAAAGTCCTGCTACTACGGCCAGCGCCGAGGCGACGGCGGGAAAAATCCTCGGGCCACGTCAGCGCGAACTCCCTCCTGTACTTTCTCTCCTTCCTTTGCTTGCTTGATTTGGCGCGTCGATCGAAGTGAAATAAGAGTTGGATAGGATTTCACTTATGTAACAAACTTTTTTACATTAATAAAATAATAGTTAGATATGAATAACATTTGAATTGCATTATAAAATGTAGAATTCAAAATGAGAACAAAAATAACAATGGTTTTCGTTTTATTTATTCTTGTTCGTGTATATATATTTGGGTCTTTTTTTCTATTTTTGAAGAGAATATTTAATATTCATATTCATTGCATATGTTAGGTATATTAGCATGATCTATCATTTAATATAATGTTTATTAAGGAATGATAAAAAAAAAAAAAAAAAGGGGGATAAAAAAGTAATGAAAATGAAAGAAAATAATAAAAGAGAGGAAAATTAATAAATATATAAAAATAAAGTAGAAGAGCTCGTATTTTAAGTTAAGAAATTTAAACTTGGAGGAAGCTGGATTTTAAATGAAGAAATTCAAATTTGAAAATTCTTGAAGAATGAGGGGCAGTGAGACTTGTGAAAAAAAATTCCACCACCTTTGTCCCGCTCTTCTCCGTAACTCTTGTTTTCATGCTGAAGTTTCGTGACTTCTCTGTAGTTCCTTTATTCTCGTCAAAACTCTACTACAACGGCAAGAGAGTCAAGTTTTTTTTCTCTTCTATATCTCTCTGGTTCACAATTTTTAAAAAAAAAAAAAATTCCACAAAAAGCAACAAAACAGTCCAAACTTTTTCTCATCCAAACCTCTATGCTTCATGTCGATGTTTCATGAAAATGGCAAAAAAGTCAAAAGCACTATATTTTTTTAGAATAACATATATGAATCCTGTTATCTCTCTTTTATTAGATTAGTCATTGATTGGCTAATCTACATCATCGATATTGTTCATGAATATTTATATTTCTCGTCGTAGTCAAACACATGGCTCTTTAATGGTACAATGAGCTTATATGTTATATAAGATTTAGACCGTACAATAATTATAGATTGTATGATGGAGTTTATCTCTGATTATGCATTTATAGTTTTTTTAGAGTGTGTCGTGAGATGTTCTTACATTCTTCAATTATACATTTTCCATATTCATTCGTACTAGTATGTCATTCTTACCAAGCAATAAAGATGACAGAATATGAAAATATTTGACTTAATCACTGTGATCTACTAAACAATGGATGAGATATAATAAAATCCCTGCATTTCTCATCTATTTTATTTAGTCTTATCTTGACAAAAAATCTTGACGACCAAACACAATTTTATAGAAAATAAGTAATAGATCATATATTTTTACGAGATTACCAAGATGTTTTGTGAATTTGGTATCATCATAAGCTTGGCGTTATTTTTCATAGATTTAATTTCTTTGCAATGTTCAAACTCATTCTCAAATTTTGAATGCGTGACTTTAATTCAGGCCTTGCCCGATCTCATACAAAGCAATAGCACATATCTTATCCTCCATAAGCAGACAGAGAAAGACCATAGGCTGGTGTTTGGGCCTCATGGTTCGGCCCACATTTACCCGAGGGAAGGACTCGTTCGTGGGCCAATTTGTACGGAAAATAGGCATTGTGGGCTTTTCCATTAGCATTCGGCCCAATCAACTTTAACCATCTAAGACCATATTAGAGCGAACAGGAAAAACTCAATTTGCGAGGAGAAGTCAAAATCATCCCACTTCTGTCCCTACATGAAGGGCATCTTCTGGATTAATTAGTGGATAGGCGGCAGTCACGTTTGACAGTGTATGGCCTCCGTGTCTGCTTTCGCTCCTTTGCTTAATTTGGGCCAGCAATTATACTTGTGGATGCTATCAGCCAGACCCCACTTCCATTCCCAAACACCACTCCAAAACATGTCATCAATCTCTCTCTCTCTCTCTCTCTCTGTCTCTCTGAGGCGCAAGAACGTCAGGCGGGCTGCCGGTGATTCCGGGGGGCATCGGGAGATGCGGCGAAGATGTTGGCATGGCTCAATCTGATCACGCGGCTAGAGAGGGGGGCCGAGGCGCTAGCCGCCATGATTTGATTGAGCCGCGTCAATATCTCCTCTTACCGAAGTCGCTAGTTCTGAGGATCACTCCTGCCGTGGGTACATACATCCCGTGTTGCAGCATCTTCCCTCAAGCCGATTCCCTCGCTTGAATCGGCTCTTTTTATACGGGTAATATCCTCTCCCCCTCTGCATCTTTTGTGACTCAAGATCCCCATAGTTTCTGGATACATCTTTGCCTCCTTCGCTAGGCGCTGACCAAGTTTTGGTCAATGAGAATTGCAGCAGAGAGAATTCTGAGTGCCTAACTGTAGTCAGCTCTTGCCTTTCTGTTTTCTTTATTTCGGATTTTATACGGAGACTGGTGGCAAAGGTCAAGCGAAACCGGGCCCAATCAATGGGCCTAGTATAGCCCGGATAGAGCCTGACTCGGCAAAACTAAGGGTGATTAAGGAGTCGAAAACCATACGATTCCTGAAAATAATTTCTGGCCAAAAATATTTTTTCTATTTCTATTTTCCAAACGAGTTTATGAGCAGAGATATGGGTTTAATAACGACACACAATTATGTTCTATGAAGAGAAATTAGTTTGATAGGTCTTTTTAAATCTCCTTTTCATGCTCTTTTCTATTCACCATGCTCCACTCCTTTGTGAGATAAAACATTATTAATCAATTGAATTGAAAGCGCTAATGTAGAATTCATACATTGGTGGGCAACAGATAACGGTCATCAATAGGTTGCAGGCGATGAGAGCGAGTAATGAGAATAATTTTTATTTATATTTATGTTTCAAAACTAAAAAATTAGAAAACATCTCATTTCTATTCCAAAGCTATTTTTGGCTAAGAATTTGTTCTAGAAATAGTAGTATGAAATTGTGTTACCAAACAAAATTATTTTTTAAACATGTTCTCAAATACAAAGAAATAGAATGATTATCATCATGTGCACCTTAAGCTATCTCAATTGGCTATCAAATCCTTTTTTGACTCCATTATTGAAGCATGTCTATGTAAACATAGGCCTTGATTAGAGTATGATACTTCCATTCCAAATGATGTTCTTTTGATAAAGGAGATCATTTTGCGTTGAATCGGGTATCCTATTAAGAGTATGTTCACACATATAACAAAAGGGAAAATTATCCAAAAAATTCTAAACCTATTGCATTTGGCCAATTCAATATTAATATTTCAATTTTACCAAATGAGTCATAAATATTATTGCGTTTTGCCAATTAAATTTATTCAACAAATTTTAAAATAAAAAATTATCAAAGTGGACATTGATCGTCCGGCCTAGCTAGAGCCACCTCGATTGGTGGGACGCCCACGCCGGTTTGACCAAGAGAGGCCGCTCGGAGTGCCAAGGACCAGCGGTCCGAGCACCTTCGTCGATCGGCCTCCTCGCCGGGGGGGAGGCCAAAGACAGAGAGAGAGAGAGAAAGATCAAAAGCAGCAAGCTCCGAGGACTTCCCCCGAGAGACATCGGGGGAGGACCGAGAGTGAGCAAGTCGGAGATCTAAGGAGGGGAGGTTGGCCGGAGAAAGAGGCTTAGATCTGAGCAGAGGGTGGCTAAAACCAGGGGAGAGAGAGAGAACTGCGAGTTGATCCCTGCCGCCCGTCGCTGTCGTGGCATCACCCGCCACCTTGTCAACCAGCCACGAGCTCTGCCACGCTAAACATTGCCGACCCAACGCCAATTGCTACCGCCCCCCCGCCACCCCAAATCCGCCACTACCCTTGTGCTTGGAGCCCGGCGCGAATTGAAGCCCCTCTTCATGGAGTCACCCCCCGCTGTGCCATACCGTACGGAGCCGTGTCGTGCTGGACCCATCAGGCTGACCAGTGTTGCTCACCGTGGTCACGCCATGACGAGCTCGGCTTCCCCCATCCACCACCACCGGCTGCATCTCACCCCCCCGGGTCGAACAGCTCGCTGCCACCTTGTCGTCGCGTTCGCCAGTCCCCTGACGCGAGCCGCAGTAGATCTGGGCACACGCTAGGGTGACTGTCGCCATTCGCCTCAACTGCCCTCATCAGCGTCGCAAAGACGCAGGGAAGAAGAGAGGCGCCAGTCAAGTCAGAGCTGGGTCGAACGCGGGTATCTCAGTCGGGTGGGGTTCTAGTTGAACCGATGCAGTTGTCCCTATAGAGATCCTTGGCTAGCACGCTTGGGCTAGCTGATTCTTGGGCCGAGCATTTCTTTTAAAGGAAAGTGGGCTTGGATTCTTTAAAAAAAAGAATTCCAAGCCACTGGTTTCAAAAAACTAGGTCGGTCCTAACCTAGGAATCCGACCCGGTCGTTTTTTAAATAATATATTATTATTTTAATATAAAATATTTTAATAATAAAAATAAAAAATATATAATTTATTTTTCAAAAATCAGAAATATCCAAAAATATTTTACATTTTCCCAAAAAAATCAGAAAAGTCAAAAATGATTTATATTTTCAAAAAAGGATAAAAAATCTGAAAATGCATTTTATGTTCAAAAATAGAAAAAGACCAAAAATATGTTTTCTCCACAAATTCATGGAAAAATCATTAAAAATCCAAAAATCTTAGGATTTAAATAAGATTAGGTACCGGAGGGCATTAGTGATTCACTAGTGTAGTCAAGTCCCGATTCTAATTTCTCTAGTTGCATAGGAACAAAATATTTTTCCTAATATTTTGCTTGGGTTTCTATTCGACCCACCTCAAATTGATTAGTGACGACTCATATTTAAAATTAACTTACAGGTTAAAAAGTTATATCATAAGTCATGAATTGGTGGGCTTTGGAGAACCCAGACTAAGCCTAATAGACTTAGCAAGTCATTAGCCTTTGTAGGCACTTGCACGTATACGGGCGCCCGAAAAAAAAAGAGATTGCAATAGCTCCCATTTTATGAATGAAAATTTTATTTTCTTAATATTTCACATTATTCGCGTGTCTAAGTATAAGTTAATGTTAGTGGATTGTAGCAGTAAGTGGTGGTGATTAAAGGTAATGATTCACTGTAATTGTTCAATTAGTAATACAAGCAAAACCTTAGTTAGATATCCATGGTAGATCCTAGGTTTCAAATAATAAGGACCCTATTTCAATGAGTACGAAAACCTAGAACCGCTCACCCTTACCTTGGGAAAGGCTGCTGGCCAACCCTTGCCTACCACTAGGGGAGGGTTGCAAAACCATCCCCAATCGTGGGCAAGGCCCAATGGCCAACAAGGGTCGTCGGCCCTCATTGAACTTGATAGGAAACAAAGAAAATAAAATAAAAAATAAAAAAACATTATAAAAAAATTTATTTACATTAACACATGGTCATCATACTTGACACTACAAGCGTTCACTTCAGCAATTTTCAATTAAAATTAGTCGATTTGATTCAATTGGCAAAACATGCAATATTCAATCGACAAAATTAAAAGGTTTAGGACTTTTTGGATAATTTTCCCTAAAACAAACACACCAAGTGATCGCATCTTTCACAAGAAGGAAGCAGCATCGAATTAAATGAAAAGAAACAGGAAAAGATGGAGAAGCATTAATGGCAAAGTTATACGAATAAACTATGTGGGAAAAATCCGAAATGTGGAGTACCCAAAATGCCCCTCATGATGTGTAGGGGATGCGTGGAGCGTACACCTCAAAGGTGAAGGAGAAAAGAACAAATGGGATGAAACACGTTGCGTGCAAAACGGAGCGACGTCCTAGCTCTCCCCCCTAAAATCTCTCTCTCTACAATAAAGAAGAAGACAAGCACCGTCATCTCTCTCTCTCTCTCTCTCACACACACCTAATTAGGGGAGAAGAGACGACAGTCTTTACTCAAAACGGGAAAACATCAGCAATGTCGACTTCATCCCTCCGCTCCGCCTGAAACCTGAACGTTTCACCAGCAATGGGGTAGCACCGCATTCACACATACCCACAAGCACAAGAGGCCTTGAAAACCACCGGCGGGGGAAAGGCTATTCGAACGTCCGAAGCGATGAACGGCGGCAGAGGCGGTAGGGGAGGAGGAGGGGAGGAGCGGCCGAGGAAGATACTCAAGAAGGGGATGTGGAGTCGGCGGGAGGACGACATTTTGACAGAGTACGTGAGGAGGTACGGGGAAGGGAACTGGAACGCGATGCAGAGGCACACCCCGCTGCTGCGGTGCGGCAAGAGCTGCCGGCTGAGGTGGGTGAACCACCTGAGGCCGAACTTGAAGAAGGACGCCTTCTCGCCGGAGGAGGAGAGCCTCGTCGTCCGGCTCCATGCCGAGCATGGCAACAAGTGGGCCCACATGGCCTCCCAGGTCAGTGCCTTCTCCTCCTCGCGATTCGAGACGCATTGTGCGATTTAACGATGGATTTGGTCGGAATGGTGTCCTTCTGGGGCGTATTCCCTGGATCTTGCTTTAGCGTTCTTTAGGGTACATCGATCTCGACGGGAACGTGCATGCAATCGCTTCTTATTTATCGTTTTTCTTGGGCTCGCCTTTCTCTTCTTTCCTTTTTCCCCCTTATCTTTTCTTTTGCCTTGCTAGGTTGAAGAGGCTTTCCTTTATTAAACTTATGTTTTCTATTGATTAGCTCTATAACTATTTCATGCCACTTCCAGTTCTCAACTTGCATTTTTTTTCGGGAAAGATCGACCATTTAAAAAAATTATATTCCTAGATTCAATTGCTCATATCATTTGCAAAAATGGACAAACAAAACGTATTTTCATTCTCAAAAAAAAAAAAATGTATATTTTGGGTTACCTAACTTTTCTATATCATCATTTTCTTTGATATAAGTGAAGATGAGGAATTGGTTCTAGGGGTGTCCCGTTTGCCTTTGATTTTTCTTTCTAGGTTGGAGGCTTTCCTTTTTAATTTTATGTTTTCTATTGATTCGCTTTACAACTATTTCATGCCACCCGTCGCAATTCTCAACTTCCGTTTGTTTCGAGGAAAATCAAAGATTTGAAAAACGTGTCCTTAAATTCGATTGCTTGTATCACTTGCTAAAATGGGTTAATGAAAATTATTTCTACCATTAAAAGAAAATATCTAGACATATATTATCTTTTCGATGATTAATTTTTATGAGCTACATAAATAATTTTTTTTTAGAAAATATTTTGTAAATTATGATGATGAGGTATTGGTTTTGTGGGGTGTCCCCGTTTTCGTTTGATTTTTCTTGCATGGCGTTCTCTCTGGACTCTTGACTATGTGAAATTGTTCGTCTCTTTTCAGTACTTATTACGTATGTCGTGAGCATTTTTCTTTTTCCCGGTGAAACACGTGTTTTATGCATTTATTACATATCGAATCGTTACAATAAATGAGCCCACATGCATAACTTGACGTATAAAAAAAGCTTACACCCGAAAATATAAAACAGAAAAAGAAAAGAGACAATATTTCAAATTAAATACAAAATGGCTCTGCAGGGTCCACAAATAAAAAAAAATTAAAATTAACGTATAACTTATTATATTGACGTCATCCTCCTTACTACCGAAACATTTCCATCCACCAATTATGTCTCAAAACCTTTGCATGTAGTCGAAAAGCTGATCATGTAGCCAAATTTTGCCAACATCAAAAAAATCCACCAGCTTTTACGGTAAAAAAATAAATTAAAATGATATTATTAGCCAATTTAAGTGAAATTTTCACAAAATTGATTTACTGTATCCACACGACTAAACGGATAACAGAAATTCGGGATACTTGTGTGAATAGTTTTCTGGATTTTTAAGATACACCATAAATATTATCGACATCTAAATTAAAATCTCATGTTGGAGTATAGATCGAAGGTATTTGTAATAAAAATTATTTCTCACTTAAGGAAGACCAATAGTATTTTACAGCTACAAATATGCATTATTAAAAAGAATAAGACATGTTCGTGTACATATCTTTTCAACTGTACAATCTAATATTCTTTATGTAATATTTAAGGCCCATCCAAAAAGAGTGAATGAATTTAGTCTTTTCTAATTTTATGGGCATCGTCATGCGGCTTAATCCCGATAATTAGAGTCCTCTGCATATATTTAAGAGATTATGTGGGATGGATCTTGTTGAAAAGTACTATAGATTATTTATAAAGCACGTTGGATAAAGAACGTTACGATTTTCATGGTAACAATCGAACATAAAAATAAATGAAGGAAAAGCGCAAAGTTGTAGAAATTAGGTATTTTTCTTATTTAATTACTTGGATATATGCTCACGACACTGAGGCTCAGTCAATTAGTTGTTCTAGTTTTGTCTTGGAATTTCTTTTAATGGGGATTGGATCTATAGTTGCCGGGAAGAACGGACAACGAGATAAAGAACTTCTGGAACACAAGAACGAAGAGGCTTCAGAGGGCGGATTCGCTTGTTTACCATCGTGCCCCCCGCCGTGTCAAGAGCAATGAATCCAATCCGGCAGATCACAGCCTCACTGCTGGCAATGCCCGACCTCAATCTCCTTTCTTCGGAGCTTCATCGTCATTGCACTCGAACTGGCCTGGACCTGGTCAACGCCAACGCCATCAGCTTCCCGATCACTCAACCATCATTGGGCTCCGTCGTGATCTAAGCACGTTTTGCGCCCAATCTCAGCTGCCATTTGTGGCAGCAAGCGTGGAGCTCCCTTCAATCCAAATGACGCCGCTGGGGGCAGCGGTTTCAAGCTCCGATGGCAGTTGCAGCTTGTTTGGGACCCCGTCCGAGGAGAGGGCTGGCCTGTTGGAGGATTTGTTGGCGGAAGCCGAAACTCTAGCTCTGAAGGAGAGAGAGAGTTTGGGTAGCAATGGTGTGGAGGTGGCCGCTTCCTCCTCATTCAGTCAGTACTACATTGCATCCTTGATCTTTCTTTTTCGTTCTCATTGAAATGTGGTCTGAATCTCTCTTGTTAAGCAATAGGTACAGAACCAGCTGAGGAGCCAATAGACGAACTTGAGTGCATGGACAATGATTTGTCTAGTCTCCTCGCTAGCTTCACCTCGACAATGCAAGCTGAAACCCTAGCTCTAAAGGAGGAGGAAGAGAAGAAGAGCGAGAGTTTGGGCAACGATGGTGCCGAGACAGCCGCTTCCTTCTCATTCAGTGAGTACTACATATCGCATGCTCGATATATTTCTTTTGTTCTCATTGAAACGTGGTCTGAATTTCTTTCATTAAGCAATAGTTGTAGAACCGGCCGAGGAGCCGATAGACAAGATCGAGTGCGTGGACGATGAATTGTCTAGTGTCCTCGCTAGCTTCGCCTCAACAATGCAAGCTGAACCCCTAGCTCTAAAGGAGGAGGAGGAGGAGGAGAGTGAGAGTTTGGATGACAATGGTGTCGAGGCAGCCGCTGCCTCCTCATTCAGTGAGTACTGCACATTGCGTGCTTGGTATTTCTCTTTCAATCTCATTGAAATGTGGTCTGAATCTCTCTCATTAAGCAATAGGTACGGAACCAACCGAGGAACCAATAGACGAGATCGACATGGACAACGAATTGTCTAGTCTCCTCGCTAGCCTCGCCTCAACAACAAAAGCCGAAACCCTAGCTCTAAAGGAGGAGAAGGAGGAGAAGAGTGAGAGTTTGCGTGGCAATGTTGCCGAGGCAGCCACTTCCTCATTCAGTGAGTATTGGATATTGCATGCTTGATATTTCTCTTTTGTTCCCGTTGAAATGTGGTTTGAATCTCTTTCATTAATCAATAGGTGTGGAGCCAACCAAGAAGCCAATAGACGAGATCGAGTGCATGGACGATGAACTGTCTAATCTCCTCGCTAGCTTTGCTTCAACAACGCCATCTCCAGATTGGTGATGTAGGGCGATTGCCATCGCATAAATCCTCTCTCCCAGCGCCTGCTCGAGAGCTATCTTCTCGGACCTGAGAAGCAGTAAAAAATAAAACAACATTCTAGTACATATATTGATATACACCGTGTAAGTGATCTTTATGCAGCTTATTAGAAAGGACTTTGTTCAGCCCTACTCTACTAGACAAATTGAGGATTAATACTACTGATATTTCGGTATTATTAATATTGTTATTCCAGGTCAGCCAAACTTTCTTGATTCTCTAATTCAAGTTTGTGTTGAAGAACATGTGTTGGTGTGTGACCAAGATATTAGAAGAAAAGGAAAAAAAAACTGTAAGACTAAATCTAAATAAAACCTAATGATCTCGATTTATCATTTACGGATAAATTTGTTCAAAATTCGGGATCGATTTGCGGAAACGTAAAGATCGACATACCTCCAGCCATTAATGAAAACCTGCAAATGTGGAAAACCCTAAAATCTTGGACGGATCCATGAAGTATAATCGATTTGTGAATATGGAAACACCATATCTGTATGTTCTATTCCACTAGCCAATACCCCTCATGTTTTTTGTAGTGATATGGTTTGAACTAGATGACCTTATGTTTTATTCTGTTTCTTACGTTACTGATATCTTTCATCAAAACCGTTATGGTAACATATTAACATGTAAATATCACGTAGTAAACATAGGTAATAATTTGGGCAATAAATTGGAATTAATTGGGAAATACATAATTGGGATCACATTTGAAATAATAAAATATATTATAACATTCTCCCACTTGATCTCAATATTCTATCAAATGAAATATTAACCCAAACCCACATAAACTTTATCCTAAAATAAAACACATGAATCATGGTAATGAGTTCTCTTAGAGCGAGCATTATCTTCCATTTATCACAATGCATTTCACTAGCCCATATGTGATAACATAACTTAATGAATAAACCTTATATTTACTCCAAGTCAAACATAATTATTTTCCTTGGAATAACTGAATGTATATAACCGTATTGAGAAAAACACTTCAAATGGATAAAAGTCTCACAAATTCTTTTATATAAAGGAAATTTTACATAATTGGACCAATGTCCTTCGTGAATACATGATCCTTATAAATTATTAATGGCATGCCTTTAGTTAAAAAATCAGCTATTATTAATCCAGTGCTTACATGTTTTATGATAACTTTATTCTCTTTAACACGTTCTCTGATGGTTAAATACTAGATGTCGACATGCTTGCTTTGACTACTACTTTTTTTGTTCTTAGCTAGGAAAATTGCCGTTGAATTATTACAAAATATTCTTAATAGCATAGAAATGGAATCCACAACTCTTAACCACAATATGAAACTTTTCAACTACATACCAAGTGAGGTGGGCTCAAAACAAGAAACGAACTCTGTCTTCATAGTGGAAGTGGCAACCAAAGTCTATTTCGCACTCCTCCATGATACAGCTCCGCCTACAAACATAAAAGTTATCCCGATGTTAATTTACGAGAATCAACACAACCAGCAAAGTCTGAATCAAAATAACCAACTACCTCTAAGCTATTCTTCCGTCTATACATAAGCATGCGTCCCTTTGTATCTTGAAGGTATCTCGTCACCTCTTTCGTAGCTCTCTAGCAGTCCATACCCAGATTACTCTGGTATCTTCCCAACATTCTCACAACAAAAGTAATGTCAGGTCAAGTGCAAATCTGAGCATACATCAAGCTTTCGACAGTAGAAGCATATGAAATGTTTTTCATTTGTTCCCTTTTAAAATCATTAATATGGTATTGGTTCAAATTAAACCCGTCACCCTTCACAATGGGTACTATACTTGGTGAACAATTTTTCATCCAAAATCTCTCCAAAACCTTATTAATATAGGTTCATTGAGATAGTCCTAATATATTGTCGCGACCTTCCCGAATTTCTGAAGGTGAATTATTCGAAGAAGGCTAATGGATTACTAAGTCCGAAGACTTGGCACGGACCCTCCCAAGTCCTACCAATCGCAACTTGATGTTAAGAAATTAATCTTTTTAAACATGCAATTATATTCAATTTGGAGCCGCCACTAACCAATTATGGTCGGTTAGAAACCCAAGTAAAGTATGGGAGAATACTTTACCTTTGCGAACTGTAGATTCGGAGGTCCGGGGGATGGTTACGCTAGATTAGTCTAACGCCCTTTCGGTACCTTTTATTTTAATTTCAAAAATATTTTGCAGGCAATGTTGATTAATTTTAACCTAAGTTACTAACATGCAAATGGTGGTCATGCAGGTACACAATCAATAACATTAAAAAAGATGCTAATAAAAATGCATGCCCTAAACATAATTTCTAAATGACAAAACACCTAATTTTTCTTTTTTCTTTTTTTAAAAAATGTTAACTATATGCAATCTTAATCTAACTTAATATGCATGAATTTTGCTTTAATGATATATGAGATGCAATTCATATGGTATGACTTAAATTTATCACTATATGTATGCAATCTAATTTATATAATTCTAAATATGCATGTGCTACGTGATATGGGATGAATGATATGGTATTTCTACATGCATGCTCTTTTATGATTTTATTTTAATGATGATTCATTTTTTTAATGCATATATGCAACCTATGCTAAATAATGATGATATGAAATGAGATTAATTATGATTAACCTATTAACTAATTAGACCAAATTAAAGGGAATGATATTCTAATTTATTTTAGGAATCAATTTAACTTAAACTATATCTTATCTTAGAAGCTATATAAAGACATGCCAACATTATTTAAAATTAGTCATAGCAAAAATCACCCATCTAAAAGTATAATCTAAAAATTATAATCCTATAAATGCAATTCTAATTTTACTAACCCTAAAAATACAGTCATAATTTACTAAACCTAAATGCTCCAATGCAATATGTACTTTTTGATTTTTATTTTTTTATTTTTTTAATCTTTCCAAACAATTAATTATTTTAAAAGAATGATGATAAGAATTAAAATAACCGAAAACATAATCCATTGTCTCACGGATTAAATTAACAATTATTTTAACTCTATAATGATTTAATGATTGAAATACTAGCAAAATTCCTAAAAATTAAAGTAATTAAAAAATGACCCGACGTCTTACGGGTCAAATTAATAATTACCTTAATTTGGGATAAAACTCCTAATGTCTATAAGGTCTACAAATATTGACATACGATACTACAACTTGAAAAAAAGCTAACATAACATGAAATAAGGAAAAAAATAAAAAATAAAAATATACTACCTAATTTCCTTTTCTTTTTTTCTTTTGTTTTCCCTTTCTTCTTTTTCTTTCCAAGCACGGCTTGTGCTCGTGTGGCTGGTCACCGGCTCCAGTGAAGGGCGGCAACTGTAACGGTGGCGTCACCGTCGATCGGAGGTTGCGGAGGTGCGGAGCTTCGGCGAGGTCCGGCAATTCGGAGGATGGCTCGATGACCGGCGGGTGGAGGGCGGTGGAGGCGCAAGATCGGGCACGGCAGCAGCAATCGTCGGAGGAACAAAGAACTACAAGCATCTCTGGTGGCTCGGAGCAGCACGAGCACGCGGACAAGGCAAGGGTGTGGCTTCAGCAGGCGTCGGGTCAGGGGTAGACCTGCAGAAACAGAAGCTTCGTCGCGGCTGGGAGGTGAATCGGCGGACAGGGAGGACACGAGCGGCGGACGGCGTCGGGTGCGAGTCCAGCGTCGCGGGGGGTTTCACCGGCGGCGAGCTGAGATGCAGATCATGGGTTGAGGTGCGCGGGCGGCCGGTGGTGTCTCAACGTGTTGCTGGGCGCGAGTTGCAGGGCTTCGGGGACAAGCGGAGGCGCGGCGGAGCTTCGTGGGAGGAAAGGGTGCGCGGACGTCGGGGCTCGCGGACGGAGATCAGCGGCTATGTCGGCGCGGGGAAGGCGTTGGGCGGCAACGGGTCACCGGAATCGTGGGTCGGCGCCTAGGTCGTCGTGGGCTTCAAGCAAAAATGGCGTGGGTACAGGCGGATGCAGTGGATCGGCTTCGATGGAGAAGAAGAACAGCTCCTTCTTCCTTTCTTTTTTTTTTTTAAGTTTTCTCTCTCCTCTGTCTCCAGACGTCCCTTCCCACTTTTTCTTCTATCTCTTCTCTCACTGCTATTTACTTTTTCGTTTGACTTTTCTCCACAGAACCCAAACGGAAGAAGCCCCCTTTCTCTCTCTCACTTTTTCCCTTTCTCTTCAGTTTTCTCTTTTTCACTTTTTTTCTTCTTTCTCTTGCTTTGACGAAGAGAAGCCCCCCCCCGCGAAAGGTAAAGAGGAACCCCTATTTATAAAGCGGAAATTCGAGTTTGTTTCGCCGGTGGAGATTTTAGCTCAACTCTCGCCGGTGGAGATTCTCGCTCAACCTCTCAACAAAGAAACGGCTCCAAAATACCGCCGTTGACTTATTTTGAATTCAAATTTTTTTCAAAATTTTTCTCTAACCTATTTTCCCTCTACAACCAAATGCTATATTATTACTTTCTAAAATATAAATTGAATTTTAAAATAGGTGTCAACATATATCTAAAGATCTATCCCTATATATCTTAATGCCAATGACATAAGATGCTTTATCCATATCATTCATATTAAAATTCTTTAAGAGACGTTATTTCATCTCTCTCATATAACAACCCATTGTCATTGGTTGCAAGTAAAATGTGATCCACATATAGTATAAGGAAACAAATTTTGCTTACATTAATTTTTTGGTATATACATTGATCCATGACATTCTCTACAAAATCAAATGAAGAGATGACCTCATGAAATCTTAAGTACTATTGGTGAGATGCTTGTTTCAAGCCATATAGAGATTTCTTAAGCTTGCATACCAAATGCTTACCAACATTAGAAAAGAATCATTTTGGTTGTTTTATATAAACCACTTCTTCTAATTTTGCATTGAGAAAAACCGTTTTCACATCCATTTGATGTGAGTTCATATCAAAATGAGCAACAAATGCCAAAATAATACGAAGAGAATTTTTCCTAGGTACAGGAGAAAATGTCTTTGGATAATCGATTTCCTCCTTTAGACTGAATCCCTTGGTAACGAGTCTAGCTTTGTATCTCTCAATGTTGCCTAATGAATCCCTCTTAGTTTTAAAGACCCATTTACAACCAATGACTTTTGCAATATCAAGCAACTCAATTAAATCTCAAACCTCGTTAGATGTCATTAAACTCATCTCTTCTTTCATGGCATTGTATCACGAATTAGATTTATCACAACTCATGACTTGTGAAAACGTCTCAATATCATTTTCAATTCCAACACTATAGTCAAATTCTTGCAGATACATAATGTAGTCACTAGGGATTGCTGACTTCTTCATTTTAGTAGACCTTCTTAATGTTGCATCAACATTCTTCTGAGGAATTTGTTGTTCAATTGGAAGATCAACGGTATCTAACAATACTAAACAATTTGGTCTACTAGATTAATATCAGCAAGTTGTGGATTTTTAATGATTAATTGTTCAATGGTCGATTGAATTGAACGGGCGTTGTAGACAACAACCAATCTAGTACCTAAGATGAAAGGTTGAATATCTGAATGATCTTCTTCAAGATCAAGGTTTCTGAATTGATCACTTCCACCAATCAGGTCATTTTTAAGAAATTTAGCGTTTCTCGATTCCATAAATCTAGTAATGTGAGTAAACAATAAAATCTGTATCTTTTGGATTTTTCGGCATATTCAACGAAATACCCACTTATAATCATTGAGTCTAACTTTCTTTCTTGTGGATTGTAAACATTTACTTCAGACAGGCATCCACAAACGTGTACATGTCACAAACTCGATTCTCAACCTTTGAATAACTCAAAAGACGTCTTTGGAAGGGCCTTGGTCAAAACTCGGTTTAATATATACACTACCGTTTTAAGAGCCTTAGCCCACAAGAACTTAGGAAGTTTGGAGCTGCTAAGCATACTCTGCACCATATCTAATAAAGTTCGATTTCTTCTTTCCATTGCAACTTTCTGGTCTGGATAATAAGGCACAGTGTATTGGGCAATAATCTCATACTCTTCAAAAAACTTTGCAAATGAATCAGGTGCTTGTCCATTTTTAATATCTCTACCATAATAATCTCCACCTCTATATGATCTCACGATTTTAATTTGCTTATCGTATTATTTATTTACTTTTGGTTTTAAATACCTTAAAGGTATCCAGCGCTTTGTACTTATTACGAAGTAAGTAAAGATACATGAATCGTGAATAATCTGTCTATGAAAAAAATGAAGTATCTCTGACCATTTGAGTTAATATCTAGACTACAAATATTTGTATGTATGATTTCTAATATTTCAATACTCCTCTTAACATCTTTCTTTGACTCGCTAGTCTATTTTCCCTTTTATGCAGTCCACACAAGTGTCATAATTAGTAAAATCTAGAGTACCAAGTACTCCATCATTTATTAATCGCTTAATTTTATTTATGAAAATATATCTCAATCTCTAGTGCCACAACATAGAGGAATTCTCTTTCACAACACATTGATTTATGCTAATATTATCGTAAACGTGCATTGCATTATAAACAACATTGTTTTGTAAATCAATTCAAAAGAAATCGTCAAACAAAATACTACTCCCAACAATTTCAGATTTATATGATAAATTGAATGTTGAATATGAAAATTCAAATGAGTACCTTAAAAGTAAAAGTCTTGAAAATGAAATTAAATTCCTAGATAAACTAGGAATATAAAAGGTCCTTTCTAAATTCAAAACAAAGTTACTATTGAGAACTAATCTACATGTCCCAATAACTTCCACATGCGAGCACATCTTGTTTCATGAATAGATACTTTATTTACTTCCCCTTGGTTCGGAAAACCCTAGAAAGAATTCAAAATGTGGATTGTAGAATTAGGAATCAATCCACCAAGTGTTGTGACTCACATCAATCATATTAGATTCATAACAAACATATGAGAGTATGTTACATTTCTTCTTGAGTCAAGCCTTAAATTTGGCGCAATTCTTCTTCATGTACTCCTTCTTTTTACAGAAAAAAGTATTTGGATTCCTTCTTAATGTCGGCTTGGGGAGGTAGAGGCATTTTACCTTTTCCCTTTTGCTTGCCTTACCCTTTGTACTTATCCTATGTTCCTATAGGAGCACTTTCTCCTTTCTCCATTAGCAGCCTCTCTTCCTCTTAAACACACATGATCATGAGTTCATTGATTGACCATTTTGTATTATGTGTGTTGTAAGAGATCTTAAAAGGGGCATACTTTTGTGAGAGAGTGTTCAAGATATAGTATATAAGGAATGATTATGATATCACAACCTCAAAATTCTTCAGCTGAGCTGTAATGTCTCTCATCTTCATGATGTACTCCCATACACCTCTTACACCGGTAAGCATCAATGATGAGAATTTCATAATTAGGGTCATGTCATGTGTCTTCTCTGAAGACTTAAATTGTGTATCAATAGCCTTTAGTAATTCATTGGCATTGTTATATTGAATGACTGAACTACGAATTCTACCGGAGAGTTTTATCTTTAAGTAAATCACATTGAGATTGTTAGATCACTCCCAATGTGCATAAAGAATATATACAGCTTGAGTGCTGGTGGTTCATTTGACCGAAGAGTATAATCAAGATCCATGTACCCTAATTAGAAAAGAGCTAATTCCCTCCATTCTTTATAGTTATTACAATTAAGTTTGGGAACAATTATACCAAAACTAATTGTAGGTAATAAAACTACATCATAATCAAATGAAAACTTATGTATCAATATATTTGAGGCAAATAAACTTAAATCATATTCTACCAATATAAAATATGTTATAAAATATGAATCACATAACATCAAAAACTGATTATGGACTAAGTTTCTGATTTAAATAGATTTATAATTATTTCATGATGAAATTATTAAATCGTATTCCCTTCCTTAATCCCTGTGGGTGAATTAAGAAAGATAAAATAATATTTCATCCTAATTAATCACATTAATATATTGAAAATTTCTATAGGATAAAATTCATAATATAAATGTGACTAATCACAATCAATATCCGTTTGATTGTATGTGATCCATAGGCTCTCAATGTATATATTTTAATATAATCAAAGATGCTGTGACTAATCTTCAATTAATTAAATATATATGGATCACTAGATTCTACTAGAAAATATTCAAAAATTGCATGTAAGGGCAAAACAGTAAGATCACACGTAAAAGGGTTAAAATTGTAATTTTACGCGTAAGGGCATAATTGAAATTTCACTTGTAAGGGGTAAAACAGGAATTTTATGCACAAAAGGACAAAACCGTAAATTTCCACACCCAACGGGGGCAAAATCGAAATTTTGTGCAGCCGAGGCAGAACCGTAATCTTCTTTTATGCTTAAGGGGCTAAATCATAATTTAGGCAGCAAAGGGCAGAATTGAAATTATGCAATATGCGGAGGGATAAAAAACTCACGTTGATTTGTGGCGCTCAGGCGTGTGCAATGTAGGCACCCACAGCTCCCCCTTCGAGCATGTGGGTTGCATGCACCCACTACAGACGTTACACGCACCTGCTCTTTGCACGCGATGCATGCGCCCGCTTGATGCACGCCGCACGTGCCTAAGGCCTTCTCTTTAGGTTTTTCCTTCTTTGGCCATTGCTTTGCCATGACCACTCACTATTCTGCCGCTGGGTCTTCTTCCACAGCCCATGTTCGATCAAATTGATCAATGGGTCTCAAAGACAATGCCGAGATGGACACAAAGTTTCAAGATTCGACAAAAACAACCAACAATTTGATTAGAATTAAGCCTAAGACGATCTACCCTAAAACCCTAATCACCCAAAGTTTCGCTGCTCGATTAACCTTTGTCAATCGGTAATATGCTGAATAATCTTAAGGGTTTTTCATCTTAATGGCGGCGTGACCATACAGATCCATTATCGCATGGTGGGTCGCCCGAATTTGACCAGAATTTGAAATTACATTCCAAACCACCAAAGATCCGGATTTTACCCATCCATAATTCAGTGAAAATATACAAAATTTTCAAAATTTTCACTAAGGCAGAGATTATAAACATGCTTTAATACCAACTGTAAGACTAAATTTAAATAAAACCTAACGATCCCGATTTATTATTCACGGATAAATGCGTACAAAATTCGACATTGATTTGCGGAAACGTAAAAATGGACATACCTCCGGCCATTGATGAAAATCTGTAAATGCAGAAAACCCTAAAACCTTGGATGGATCCACGAAACACAATCGATCTGCAAATATAGAAACACCGGATCTATACGTCATGTTCCACTAGTTAATAATACCCCCTCAAATGTGATGATGTGTTTTCTGTAATAATATGGTTTGAACTAAACAACCTAACGTTTTATTCAATGTCTTACGTCACCAACATCTTTCATCAAAACTGTTATGGTAACATATCAACAAATAAATATCATGTAATAAACGTGGGTAATAAATTAAAAATTAATTGAGAAATAGAAAATTAGGATCACATTTAGAATAATAAAATATATTATAACAAAAACATATAGTGTGTAAACACTTCGTACAGTGATCATCTTGTAAGTTTTAAAGCAATAACCCCTTTTTTAACTAAGACAAACTTGCACACTTAATTAGGAGGTTCGGTCTAAATACTGTGAAAATATGAATAAGACGAGTCGGTCTCGAATATAAGAAAACACCCATCTCATCGGTTCAATCTTGTGACATACATCACAAGGACTTGACTTGAAGGATGACCTTTCCCATGTTAGAGCTCGAGAAAAGGGACTGCAAGCTCTCCAAGAAGCTCTCGACACCATGATAGATCTTGTGCTTGGACCTGATCCTGCCTTGCCTCAGGTGACCCTCCATTTCCCGAGCGAAGTCCCCTAACCTCGCCAGGTGCGATGGGGAGCCCACCATGAATCCTTCCATCCTCACCCCCTTCCCCACCATGTTCAGCAGGTTCCTGACCCCTTCCCTCTCTGTCCACACCTGCTTGCATCGGGTTCAAACAAAAGCTGATTAACAAGGATTTTAGATAAACGATCGATCATGAATTATTGATGAGTTAATTAAATGGTGTTTGGGTTTCAAGAAATCTCTTCTAGAGAGTGAAAAAGGCTCCGCAGATGATTGGACCGACACAGTTCTTTCCCACTCAACAGACAGAGCTGAACCTAACCCCATCATGGACAGTTACACCATCTATTATCATGTCGGTGAGCTGCTTTACTGGTTCCTCTGTCACGTTCTAACTTCAGCAAATAATCACCGGAAGTCTTGAGTGTATTCTGGTCGCTGGAATCAAGTTATCCATGTTTTGAAAGCAGAGATGTGTCGAGACAGCTCGTCAATCGGCTCGCTTACATCAAATTTAAACACGGATGCATGGTTATAATCTTGTAGATGCTGAATCGTTCTTAGGAGCGAAACGCTGTTGTATAACAAGACCTAGCGATTGGAATATACCTTGTTGTACTCGGAAATCATGCCGCAGAGCGAGATCCGAGCACCTTCATTGACATGGTTCAACACAGCTTCAAGCATCTTACCGCCAACGTTGTCGAGGTACATGTCTATGCCGTCGGGGAAGTATCTGCCACATTTGAAATTCGACTAATTAGGATACACATGTACAATTGTACTGATGAAAAATGAGATTAATGAGTGAGAACAGGGTTTTATTTTCAATTACTTGCTTAAAGCAGCGTCAAGATCGGTTTCTTTCTTGTAATTGAATGCTTCATCGTAACCAAATTCCTCCTTCACCAGGATTACCTATAAAATAAAAATACATTATTAATAAGGATAATAAAGATATATGTATACCACCAGCCGAATAATTTTAGTTATGCTTTGGTGCCTTGGAAATTAAAAATAGAAGACATTTAGCTAGCTTGATGCTCACCTACAATATTCAATTTTTTTTATTTATTTATCAACATTATGTATCATAATTAACAAGTCCTCACATTTAGCAACTCTCTCTTAGATATTATTAACCAACACTAATGTGACTTACTAACTTTCCCACCCATTTAATTACACATAATATTAGACCACTAACTATTATTTAAGTTATTTCTTAACTGTGCCTCCAATTTATCAATTCTTATAAGAAATTACTAATAAGTGATTTATTGACTTTTCTCTGATTAAATTATTGACTAGTTTTGAGTTATCAATCCTCATTTGAGTTAGTTGGCAACATTTATTTATTTCTTTCTTAATTTACCGATATTTGTAAATATTTGATATTTTAATCAGGAAAAAACTTGATAATTCATTCAAATATCATGTAAGAGTTGGCATAATGGACTCTTATAGGTAAAAGTATAAAAGCATGGACTCCTATTAATTGGTGAAAGTATAGGTAAATCACCAACAAGTTACTTGAAAATCAAGTAATTGGTAAATTTTTTCTACCACTGACTTTTTCTATCTTTCACCAACTCTTTTGGAAATCTATAGACTTGCAAAGAAAATCCATTTTTTTTAACAAAATTATCTCTACAAGAATATTATCTATTTACCCTTTTAATTTTGTGGGGTTATCTAATAGAGTTAATTGATATGGCATCCTCTAAGCCAGTCATTCAAGATAAATCTCAATAAACCCAACTTGGAATTTGGATGAGACATGACCATTTTCTTTGGAGAAAATTGTCCAAAAAAATCTTGAACTTATTGCACTTTTGCTAATTTAGTCATAAACATTTCAATTTTGTTAATTCAATTCTAAACATTTTTACTCATTTTCATTGAGTTCATCCTGGCCAATTTTGACTGAAAATTACTAAAATGGACGACCGGTGCAAATGTGGCACTTTTTATTAAAATTTTGAATTTTTATGATTTTTTATCTTTTTTTCCTTTTTTTTTTTTTGGGGGAGGGGGGGTTTCAAATCTAGGGTCGACAAGGGTTCTTGGCCAACCCTCACCGGCCACAGGCAAGGGTCGGCCAACCCTCGCCAGCTCTAAGCTAGGCGCACGTCACCCAGAGCCGACGAGGGCTATGATGCCCTTGCCTATTGAAGAAGAAGAAGAAGATTTAACAATAAATTTAGGACTTTTTAGATAATTTTCTCATTTTCATTACATAAAGCACATGAATTGTGCAACTAATTCAGTCCTTATACTCGCATTAATAGGAGTTACAAGCAAACATTACCTTTTCATCAGATCCGGTGCTCCCCACGACCCTACACCCTCTGAGCTTGGCCAGCTGCCCCGCGTACATCCCCACGCCGCCTGCCGCGGCAGAGATGAAAACGTTCGACCCCGCCTTCGGCTCTCCCAGCACCTCTATCCCCACCCACGCCGCGAATCCAGGCACTCCTGTGAAAATATCAAAGAGTTTTCCATCATGTAATTATCCTCCTATCCGCTTGTTCATCATTGTGAACGAAACGTGAGAGCATATAAACCTAAGCAACTGAGATAATCCGGCAACCCAATGTCTCCATTAGGCTCGATCTTTTTTATAATGAAGTCGGAAGGCACCACGCAGTACTCCGCGACCGGTAAGAACGGGCCGGTCACAATCTCTCCCTTGGCATACTTATCGTCCGTCGACTCCACCACCCTTCCAATCCCAAAACTCGTCACCACCTGCACTTCCCGAAGACATGAGCGCATATTTTCACAGATGATCTGGTTATTCAACCTACCCGTTGGTGTGCGTTTAACTCTAATAAATCAACTTATAGAAGACCTGGTTGAGATCGAATTGCGGGGAGTACAGCCCGTCCTCGCGGCCGGTCATCCGGGAGCGCACGAAGGGCTCGACGGAGAGGAAGAGCATCTCGAGGGCGACATGGCGGTCAGGGATCGAGCCGGCGTCGACTGGGATCGTTGTCGAACGCAACTTCAGATTATCAGAAGTCGGGATCCCGTCCGGTGCGTAGGCTACTATGTGCCACTCTTTGCTTTCCATGGCGGTCATCTTCGCCGTGTTGATTTCCTCCGAACCACCGCTCGGATGGAGCTTTTCTCCTTTCTCTCTTTCTTACCAGGGAGCTGTCGCGTTAGGGGAGTGGAAGTGAGACAAAGCTAGGCCCCTCTACCTCTACCTCTTTCTCTCTCTCTCTCTCTCTCTCTCTCTCTCTCTCTCTCTAACGCGCCCGCACTATGTGTGGCTTGAATTCGATGGATTAGTCGATTACCAACTCATGATGCAGACAGCACCACGAAGAGAAGAAAGTGGCAGTACTAGACTAGAACAGATCAACTACCGTCATGATTATCGTCGACCACTTGTTTTAGGATCCCGGGACTTTTCTGTACCCTTGACGATTGAACCCCGTGCAGCGACAGCTTGCAGGGACCGGACCCCAATGCAATCATCATGGACATGAAAAACGCGAAGCTTATCCCTCATTTTTTACCGTCCTTACTCATTGGGAATGTTAGAGAATTCGAGAGCAAAAGACCGATCAGTCGAATTACGAGAAATCCATTGTGAGTGCAAATGAAGATGAGGTTCTCGGAAGAGATCATTTGAATGGGAGGGAAGTTAATCACCGAAGAAGCTCTTTTTCTTACGTTTGAACAAGAAAAGGTTATTGTTCTTTTCTTACCCATGGACGGTAAAGCGCATTTGACGCGCACGTCCATGTCACCATGTACCGGACTTGACCTATACGAACTAACGCGACAAAGGCGGAGTCTTCAACCCATTCTGTCCTTTTCCTCCTTTACGGTGGAACCCAAAATCAGACCCCGTGACGACCGATATAGACACAGCTACATGCATGATCAAACATCAACCCCCCTTGAGACCAGCAATTCCATGGCATGGACCCTACTTCATTCTAGATGATGGAGAGTGTGTCGTTATGTGTCGTTATCTGCGAATCACGCCATTATACACGGTCCCTTACTTCCCGGTGAATTTGGCATAAACAGGCGATCAACGACTTGGATATATGCATTTTCTCTTTTCAAGAGCAAGGTGGAGCCGGGGACACGATAATGTACAATGCTCTGTCACGCAATAAAAGCAGAGGAGTAAGCTTCGAGCTTTCCTAACTCGGTTGCCTTTCCACACCTTGCTTATGTTTCGAGATGCAGAATGGGAAAAACATCCACCACATAGAATGCACACTTCTAGCCCAAACAGTAGCACGAGTCGAGACTGACACTAAACACAGGAGTAATTCCAGGGTTACTGTAACTAGCTTACCAAAATCAGCTTTCTCAAGGGTATGACAAACGTCTAATGCTAATTTATTTAAACAACTAATTCAGAGTTTGCCTTGTCATTTTATGAAATCGTCTGTTCTAGTATGCTTTCATTATTCAAATGCATCTCAACCAAACCCCTGCATAATTAGGAGGAGAGAGAAAGAGAGACAAAATTATCCAAGCCTTATAGATGCAATTGACCAGAATGTAAAATTAAAGAGGCATCGAGTAAAAGAGCTAGATATCAAGGATAAGGGGATGCATAGAATTTACATTTGAAGCTGGCACTGCTTCCCATACATATACAATGCAAAGCTTTTCATCAAAGGTTTTAACTAAGTCATGCTTCAAAGGGAACCGAAAGTATTCTCGCCGCTGTAGGTCATGGAGAGAAAGCCATCTTCATCCTTGTTTTCCTCATAAATTGCAGACATCATAGCAGCTGCAACAGCACAGAGACATCGCAAATCAGTAAAGTTAATAGTCCATGATTAACTGTAGGACCTAATGAAAGACCTTTTCTCAAAGACGAAAATAGCTTTATCTGCACTTAGCTTGATCCTCTTTCGAACGACATACACAAACTGGCCAACAGTAAGGTCAGCAGAAACTAGACACCTGAATTTGTAGAGTAGATTCTAAATTCCAAAAATTGGGAAACATAATTTGACAGATAGGTTCTTGATTCTAAATAAGTGGAACTTGGAACCTGAAACTTGAAAACTAAAACAAGTTTTTTGTGTTTTTTTGGTTTATATCTTTGCATAATATCCAATGATGAACGTACAATCTTGAATCACTAATCCAAGCTTCCATTTTATCACTGAGACTTTTAATTTCTTAATGTTTCATATTATTCGAGTGTCTAAATATAAGTTATGGTTAGTAGATTGTAATAACAGGTGGTGATCATTAAAGATAAAATAATATTCACTATAATCGTTCAATTAATAATATAAGTGAAACTTGGGTTCAAGGTAAATAAAGTAGAATGAGGAATCTGTTTCAACGGTTATAAAAACCTAGAATCACTCACCCTTACCTCAGGGAAAGCTACTGGCCAACCCATGCCTCCCACTGGACAAGGGCTGCAAAATCCTCCTCGCTTGTGGGCAAGGCCCAATGGCCAATGAGGGTCCTCAATCCTCACCAAACTTGGTAGAAAAAAAAAGAGAGAAAATAAAATAAAATAAAAATAATATTATTAACAAAATTCAATTAAAAACTATTAAAAAAAATGTTTACGTTAACACTGGTCATCCTTCGTGATATTACTAGCATCTACGTTAGCAATTTCCAAATAAAATCGATCAATTGGGTTCAATTGGCAAGATATGAAATGGCTCGTGACTCAATTGACAAAATTAAAAGGTTTGAGACTTTTAAACAATTTTCCTTGTAAGAAACACACCAAGTAATCACATGTTTCACAAAAATGAAGCAACATCGAATTAAACTAAAAGACACAAGAAAAGATGGAGAAGCATTAATGACAAAGTTATACGAATAAACGGGGAAATAAAGATCATTATATAGGGCATTTCTTCCCTAAATTTACCGCAACGGGTCAATCGATGAAATGGGACGTGTAAGGTTCCGACAAAAATGACTTTATGATTGATATCCAGTTACTGACGCATATGCACTCAATGACAAGTATATTTGATAACGTCGCATCAAAAGCATGAAAATATCATGAATAATTTGTCGTTGTTCCTGACATCTCCTAACAATAGAGAAAAATATGTCGATTCTATAGCCAAAAAATACTTCAACCATCATGGCTCTCAAGCCCCTGAGTCGAATGTTCACCATAATTTAGAGGAACTTGTCACTATGGTACATGCTCATCCCTAGTTGCATAAGATCTCTTTTCCTTTCTAATTCGGTCACATACATGCACTTAGGCAACTGAATAACGCTCGTTACTTTGGACTAACTATCTGGGAGAAAATCCGAAATGTGGAGTACCCAAAATGCCCCTCGTGATGCGTAGGGGATGCGTGGAGCGTACACCTCAAAGGTGAAGGAGAAAAAAACAAATGGGACGACCCATGTCGCATGCAAGCCGGAGCGACATCCCAGCTCTCCCCCCTGAAATCTCTCTCTCTCTCTCTCTCGAAACACCTTGCTTATAATGAAGAAGAAGAAGAAGACAAGCACCGTCATCTCTCTCTCTCTCTCTCACCTAATTAGGGGAGGAGAGACGACAGTCTTTACTCAAAACGGGAAAACATCAGCAATGTCGACTTTGACTAGCGGCTAGCTTCACCAGCAATGGTGAAGCACCGCATTCAAATCTACCCACAAGCACAAGAGGCCTCGAAAACCAAGTGCGGGGGACAGGCTATTTGAAGATCGGAAGCGATGAATGAAGATATCACCACCTATCTCTCGTGACTTTTCGTGTTTTGGTTAAAAGATTGTTCAGTTCCCGACGAAAGTCGTTTTAGCACACATATTAAAGTATCTTTATTGCTATGTATCTAGACATGTCTTTTCATGTATCTAATGTATGTCAAGAGTCGTGTTTTAAGTCTACATATTAGTAAGTCTTGTAATCGTTTCAAATAGTGGAGTAAGTGTATTCATCTCCTTCCTTAAGAGCTTTTTCTTGTGAGAGCAAGAGCTGCCGGCTGAGGTGGGTGAACCACCTGAGGCCGGACTCGAATAAGGGCGCCTTCTCACCGGAGGAGGAGAGCCTCGTCGTCCGGCTCCACGCCGAGCACGGCAACAATGGGCCCACATGGCCTCCCGGGTCAGTGCCTCCTCCTCCTCCTCCTCGCGAGCCCTTTCACGGGTGTCGCAATTCGAGACACGTTGTGCGATTTCGCGGCGGATTTGGTCGGAATGGTGTTCTTTAGAGTAGGGGTGTAAACGGTTCGGTTCGGTTCGATTTTTTGGAAAAACCGAACCGAACCGAACCGTTTAAAAAATTTTCCGAACCGAACCGAATACGAACCGAACCGAAATTTCGGTTCGGTTCGGTTCGGTTCGGTTTTTCGGTTTTTAGCTTTCGGTTTTTGGTTTTCGGTTTTTTTTTTTTTTTTCAGAAATTTCCATTCGGACAGGCGGATGGCTTACCTTCTGTATATGCTCCTTAAAAAATTATTAGATTAATCCCTTTATCTAATGCTCCAAAGAATCTTGACCCCAAAAAAAGCCCCTTCGAAGAATGTTATAATGATAATGTTGGTACATTGCTACTTTGTTATTGTGAAGTTCTTCAATGATACAATGTCGCAATGCTACTAGAAATGGTTAACAGCATCCCATTCTTGGTAATGAAACAGCAATCAAAAGAACGAGAACAACGTGGGGATGTGATAAGTAAACGCTGATAACTAGGGAATAGCTGAATGGGCCAGAGAGGAAATACTGTTGAGAATCTGAATCATCATCCGTTGTGCATAATTTCCCCACAATATTAGTTCTATTGTGATCAAAAGTCAACCACCACCAGGGTCATACAAAGATACAAAGAAGCATATGCTAGCACAAATGTGTATAAAGAGGTGCATTTCCGCCAGACGACATACAGATTTCTATGTAAATGCCTCTTCAAATGTCACAGCTTGACCACACTTAGAGATCTCAGTGAGGAGAGACTACGACAAGCTCAGCAAGTGTGATTAAACAATGAGCACACCTGCTAGTGAATCGCCTGCACTACTTTCTTTACCGCACAGCTTCAGAAATGTGGAGAGCAAATGACAACTGAGATTTGCTGATCTGAGAAGCCTGCATTATTTGTCGAAAAATAAAAATAAGGTTTAAGACTAGCAATGCAATAAGAACTAACAGCTTGATCTTTCCTATTAGATATCCCGATCACTCTTCCAATCCAAAAAATGTGCACGCTGCTATCAATGAGACAATTTAAATGAAAACAGCACTTACAACAAGATGTTTTTTGGTCTTCAAAATGATATGGGTTGTCCTAATGAAAAAAGTTATTTCATGAAAATCCAAACAAAAGTCGGTTGAAAATTTCACACCATATTGTGTGCAGGTTTTATAGTTGCCATAACTACAGGAACAGCATCTCTGAAATTGATGAAGATAATGACCTTGAACTCTTTAATAGCAATAACCAATATATGAGCATGTCACAAAAAGCCTATCTGAATTTATCCAATTTCTCCATTGCAGACCTGGAGTCACTTGACTGGAGGGACTAATGTAATTCAAGTCGATAGGGACAATGTTTTAGTACCATAGCCAAATGGATTTTAAAGATGGAAGATAACAAGCACTGTAATACTTGTAAAAGTTATTCCAAAGGCACAGATCCACTTAGTGCATCTCTTAAGCAAGCCTAAACAAAGGCACCACAATCTCACTGTATCACTGCAGTTATTCCATGTTCCATACTTCATGAAGTAAGGCATATCCAAAGTTATGCACTCAAATTACCAGGACTGCTCTTGAAACAAAAAGGGATTTCTCGACAAGATCATAAATTAACTTTAAGTTATAACCTTCCCACACAACACAGCCACAAATATGTTATTGGATCCAACAATGTGAAAGAACAACCGAGAGTGCATAAAGTGAAATGATAATCTACACCATTGTCATCTTTAGATTACCTGCTGGAAAATCAATATCTAATGTAGCTGCACAGAGGTAGATTTTTTTGGTCTTCAAAATAGAAGGATGGAAGGTCCACTGCAAAAAAAAATATAACCCATATCAGTTCATATTCACCACAAAAGAAACCAAACAAAGACTGGACTATACTCATGAACGACACCATCGACAACAACTAAACTAAAAGCTTCTTGCACTAGGTCAGTTTTGTATGTAGTTAATGCTGGGCATAGTCAGAAGAACATTTGAAATTGTTCAGAGCTATTTCAGCATATTTCTATAGGGAATATGAGTGGCAAAAGGAGCAAGGAAATTAGTAATCTAAACTCTTGGTGGACATTGCCTCTCACCCAGCAATGCATTGCTCAAACACCACAGAGCACCTAATAGATTGAACATGTAAAAGGATCTCAGAAGGATATAAACAACACCATGATCTCTAAATTACAGAATAAGCAGGGACCTGCAGCTACCCCAGTAAGATCTCCTAAAATAAAGTCCCTAATAGATTGAAATACACTAGGCTGAAAGAGTCGGTTTTAGCATTAAGTTCTTCCTCGATTAGAAATACAACCTTGCACTGCAGGTAGCGAACTTGCAATACAGTTGACTAGTTGAGAGGCCATTAGCTACTAGTGCTCCATTTAGAATCAATTAAATCATGCTCTGTGGCTATTAGCTTATAATTCTGTTTCGAACTACCCATGAGAGAGAGACAAATAGAGGGAGAGGGTGGAGAGAGGATTAGAAGTGGCCTCAGATTAAACTGAATCTAATCCAGCAGAACACTCGCACCTCAAATACTGCACCTTTACACTAACAACAAACAAAAATTCATCACTTTCTTTCACACCCTGTAGTCCCAACCTCAAATTAACCTGAGTCTAATACAGCAGCAACACTCACATCTCAAATGCTGCACATTTACACTAACCTCAAACGCAAACTCACCCCTTTCTTCCATACCCTGTAATCCCAACCTCAGATTCTGTAGAAAGCGGAACACTAAGATTTGCAGACATTAAGAGAGAAAACCACGAATTCAAGAGACCCAAGAGACCCACCTTGACATCTTTCGGGACCAGATCAAGCCTAGCCTTAGGATTCTGATAGAAAGCGGAACCCCCGCCCGCATTCCTAATCTCCCTCAAATGCCCCAAGTAATTACAACCGTCATCCGGAAACCCAAGCTCCAGAATCTCCCTCCGATGGTAGCTAACAAAGTGAAGATGGCGGTGGGCTTCCAGAAATCGCCGAAGCCGCCGTCGCACGTCAAGCTCGAGCTCCCCGAGCACGAGGTCGTCCCAGAGACAGCATTCCTCGTCCCGGTGCCAGAGGGCCTGATCTGCTCCAAGAACGCCGAGATTGCCAAGTCAGTGAGGCGAATCAAAGAGCTGGAAGCGTCGGACGAGAGGATGAGTCGCGAACTGGAGGTGTATAGCCAGCAAAGTGAAGATGGCGGCCCCTCAGTCCAGAGCAGAGCGCGCGCAGGACATGCTCTGTTGCCGTCGCCGTCGCAGAAAGAAGAGGGACGAAGGAGAGACTTGCAGAAGAAAGGGGCTTTGTCCCTCAATCGATCGCCGTCGCCGTCGCCGTCGCAGTCGCCGTCCCTGCCGCGATTGTCGTCACAGTCGCCATCGCCGTTGCCATCGCCGTTGAGAGAACTCAGACGGGAACCGATAAAAACCAAGAGACACGAGAGGACTGAGAGACGGGAGTCGGGAGAGAACCGAATTAGATTGATTTTATCGGTTCGTGCCTCTGTGGTTCGGTTTTCGGTTCGGTTAACCGATAAAAACCGAACCGATAAAAAATTTTCGGTTTTTGATGAAAACCGAACCGAACCGAAAAAATCAAAACTTTCGGTTCGGTTCGGTTCGGTTCGTGGATCGGTTCAGTTCGGTTCGTGGATCGGTTCGGTTTTCGGTTCGGGTCTTGACACCCCTACCTACTACTACTCACCACACCACCTCTTGGCCCGAACCACCACCACCCATCGCTCGTCCGACCAGCCGTCTCGCCGTTGAGCCCGACGAGCTGTCGTGCCGCCCCTCGCCGCCGCCGCCGTCCCCAAGCCACCGTCACCACCTCTTGCCGCCGCTCGCTCCGCCGTCCGGGCCGTCGTTGCTCCGAACCGCCACCGCCTCCGCCGGAACCGAGCTCTTCCCCCCTTGGCCCGTGGGTTGAGCCGCGACCGCCGCCGTCTTCGCCGCGCCGTCCGTGCCGCCGTTGGTGCCGTGAGACTCGTGTCTTCGTCGCCTTCGCTGGACCTCCCTCGACAACGCCGCTCGACGCCGTCACCCCTCGCTCGCCTCGCCGCTCAGCCGCTTGCCGTCGACGCCGCCGTTGGACGCCGCTTGCCTATCCGGTCGGGGGCGATGCGGGACGCCTTGGAGACTCCGGCCGGGGCCTACCGGCTGATGGATGACGAGACAGTAGGTTTCCTCCGCTTGAGGTGAGGAACACCCATCGACCACACCCAACAGTAGTTGCTGGACCTTCATTATTAATCACCAAAAACTATTTATTTAGTTGTCTATTAGCATGTAAAAGATTCACGTTCCTGTGTGGTTGCCGTGTGGCAGGTACGGGCGGCTTTTGGGGAATGTAAGACCGCCGGATTTGGCGGCCGGATGGATGGCCGGGCGCCACCCCGGCGACGTTCGCCTGATGCAATTTATTCTTTAATAAATGATTGCCGTGATGCAATTTATTCTTTAATAATGAATGAGCAGCTCCTATGTGTGGTGACTACATTTGCATGTGCATGATATGTGATATGTGCCATGATACTAATTTAGGTTAAAATAAACTAGATTAGTCCATTATGGACAACTTCTAGTTAATAATTTTTTGGATGTTAAATATTTGAACTAAATATTTGAACTCTCACGAGATAAGTTTAAAAAACTTAGTAGACAATTATAGTGCACAATTATAGTGCACGGAAGTTGTAACCCGTAACCCGTGACTTTAACACATGCCTTAATCAAATTTTAGCTAGATCTCTCTTCCTTATTTATTTTCTTGCTCAACATTTTTCTACCTTAGCTAAGTAAACCATGAGCCACAGATCTTATAAGTATTAAGTATTAGATTTTGATCCTTTCCTTTGAACTTGTTTGTACTTCTTTATGGATACCATTTCAATCATAGAAAAATACAGTTGACCTTCAATCTTAATAACCTGGAGATGCTATCCAATGATGCTCCAATTGGACGACTGTGTTGGCTGTTTTTGAGTTGAAATATATTCTGTTAATATGGCCTTATCGTGTTTCTTGCGGAGAAGAAGAGAAAAATGGAACAAGAGGTAGCCGAGAGAAATATGCAAATTCTTCTTGACTTCTTGCGTTGCTTGAGGAAGCAAAAGGTTGAAGAGTTGAATGAGGTTTGTTTTCACCTGAATGCCATCTCATTTATCCTTGCTAAGTTCTGGTGCTCTAGTCCTGCAGCCTCTTAGTGGTTAGGTGAAAGTCCTTGCTCAACATTTTTCTACCTTAGCTAAGTAAACAGATTTATCTTGATTACTAAGAGACTAAACTAAATACACCAATACACAGATTTATTTTGGGAAAAGTACCAATTTAGTTAGTCCTAAAGTCCATCCCCCTAATTTAAGACAAAAATTGCTCAGGCGGTGGTGGTCGGTGGTGGTGGTCGGTGGCGCGAGCGACCCCTTCTTGGCCGGTGGTCTTTGGCCTCCGGTCAGCTTGCTTCTCTCGCGGTGGTGTGCAGTGATAATAGTAGCGAGAACATGAATAGTACCCAACTTGCTGCAACTTCCCAAAAGCTGCATTGGGCTAATGGGCTAAAGGCCGTCGCCAAATGCATCTGGCGAAAGTCCCCCAAAAAGCCCAAAAAAACCGAACCGACAACCTGCATTTTAGAGCCCAAAACAAAGCCCAAATGCCCAAATGGGCTTTGCCCAACCAATTTGGGCTTCCACATATAGATATAGATATTCGCCTGCCAGCTCACATTGCCTTCTCTCTTCCATTTCTTCCATTTCATTTCATTTCTTGTTACCTTTTACTTTCTTTACCTTTTAATAGAATCCAGAATCCAAACATGTTCTCACTCCTTGCAATGATGCAATGCTATACCCATCGAGTATCAAGTATTGGCGTATACTAAGCTCCTGTGACAGCCCCAACAGCTCACCCCTAGATGAAAGATTAGATGAAAGGTTAGTTATGTGGGGCTTGTGGGGGCTTTGCTTAAGTCCATAATTATTTTGTTTTTGTTTTGTTTCAAGAAATGATTTCCATTTGTAAGTTAACAAGTAAAGAAGAGTAAACTAACAACCTATAAACTTATGGATCACCATTATCTTCTTGATTATTAAAGATCATTATTTTTTTTATTTTTTTTAGGATTGAATCCACTTATTTCTTCGGTTGGTTGGTTAGCTTCCTTCGTCTGTTGGTCAGGTACGTCAGGTAGGTAGGAGAAATCTCATTTTTGTAGGCCATTATATTTCTCTCCTAATAGTTATTATGAATTTATTTTGATTTAAAACCAAAAGTAAAAGTAAAAGGTTAATTATTTTGAATTAATTTTTTTGAATAAATTGCCCTACCCAGTAGAGCTTCCTTCCCTCCCCCTCCCTGGGATAAAGCTTTTTTTTTTTTTAAGTAAGTAAACTAAATTCTCTCCCTTATTTTGATTAATGTAAAAGGTTAATTATTTTGAATTAATTTTTTTGGGTAAATTTAAGGAGACTAAACCAAACTCAAGTTTGTTTTTTTTTTCGGATAATTAATAATTAATAATTATTTTATTTTTATTTTATGAATTTATTTTCATTACTAACAATGTTGTTGTACATTCACTTGCGATAAAACTCAAGTTTGTTTTTTTCTTATTTTCTTAGTAAACTAAATTCTCTCCCTAATAATTAGTTATTATTTTATTATTTTATTTTATGAATTTATTTTCATTACTAAACATGTCTTTTGCCAAGCTATGCCCTAGGGATAAAACTCAAGTTTGTTTTTTTCTAAGAAATTCTCTCCCCATAATTAATAATTAATAATTATTTTATTTTTTTCATTTTAAGAATTTATTTTCATTACTAAACATTCTTTTGCCAAGCTATGCCGCACCCAATGTTCTACAATGTTGTACATTGGTAGAGCTTACTTGGGATAAAACTCAAGTTTGGTTTTTCTTATTTTCTTAGTAAACTAAATTCTCTCCCTAATAATTAATAAATATTTTATTATTTTATTTTATGAATTTATTTTCATTACTAAACATGTCTTTATTACTAAACATTGGCAATTGCCAAGCTATGCCCTAGGGATAAAACTCAAGTTTGTTTTTTTCTAAGAAATTCTCTCCCCCATAATTAATAATTAATAATTATTTTATTTTTTTATTTTAAGAATTTATTTTCATTACTAAACATTCTTTTGCCAAGCTATGCATATAGCTTCCTACACTGGTAGCTTACTTGGGATAAAACTCAAGTTTGTTTTTCTTTATAATAGCCAATGTAGGTCCCAATTTTGTATACTTGCCTTTTTTCATATGCAATTCTATTTTTTAGAAATAATTTTTTTCAAAGCATATTAGTGCCTGCCTTTTTTTTTTTGGTCGAATAAGATGCAAGATGCCCGCGCCCTACCCTTTTATAATATCTTTCCGGGTCCGGGTCCGGGTCGGGTCGGTCTCCAAAACGACCACGCACGCATCGAGGAGACATGGAGGAGGAGACGTGGCATCTAAAGCCCTATCAATAAATAGGACCCTCAACCCCCCATCGAGGTCCATATCTTGATTTCTTCAACCCCGTCATCAAATTTCTCTCTCGCCTCCTGGGATCTCTCTCTTGGGATAAAACTCAATTTCTAACTTGCCTTTTTTTCATATGCAATTCTATTTTGTCAGGAAGCATGCCTTTTTTTTTCGTGGAATAAGATGGGCGACAAACCACACAAATCCCTTTCATAAGATAATAAAATTAATAGAAATTGATTCAAATACAAAATCCTCTAATAGTCAATAATAATAGTTAGTCAAAATAATACTAATACATTACTTTCAAATTTCATGGGTGAGTGCCGCAAGACACAAGATTAGGAAATATGAGAATTGTAACTTGAAGCAACTTGAAGTAATATTTATGGTTAGCAACCAAGATTTGATTTATTTTGATTCTGAGAATCTTCTTTAATTGGGGAGGGAAAGAGCCCGGTAAGGGTCATTTTTTAAAATTGGGACCTTTATCAAAAAAAAAAAAAAAAAAAACATAAGCAAAATAAGAAAATATTTGTGAAGTTGTGAATATAAGAAAAAAAAAAGGAATAAATCCAAAAATTGAAAGAAAAATCCCAAAGAGAGAATTGAAGAGAATCTTCTTTAATTGGGGAGGGAAAGAGGCAAAATAAGAAAATATTTGTGAAGTTGTGATTAGCAGTTACCAAGAAAAATATAAGAAAAAAAAAGGAATAAAACCAAAAATTGAAAGAAAAAAAGGGCGGAGAGCGTCTTGATGCTAAGTGATGCTAAGGGGTGCATGCCCTTTGTTCGGCCCTTTGTTCCCTTTGTTCGGCGCCCTTTGTTCGGCCCTTTGTTCGGCCAAACACCATTTTTTCATTTCCTTTGGTACTGTCGATCACGGGGAAGAAAACAAGAAAACGATCCTGTTTTCCACATTTTCCACATTCTAAACAACATACGAAACAATGAAAATGAAAAGAGAGAACGAGGGAGGAGGCGAAGAAAATTAGAAAAGAGAGACGGAAGAAGCCTTCCGCCAAAGACCATTTTTGGTTCGATGCTCCCGCATCACACGGGCAAGAAAACTCCTCGTTTCGTTTTCCACGGGGTAAAGGGAGGAGGAGGGGAAGAAAATTAAAAAGAGAGAGGGAGAGAAGCCTTCCTGTCCCCCCGCCGCCTTCTTCTTCTTCTCTAGCCTTCTTCTTCCCTCTCTAGCCATGATGCTCTCTCCATAGCATTTGCTCTCTCCATAGCATTAGCATCTAATATGAGATGGTCGGCGAGTCCAAGGATATGGGCTTGGCCAACTACCACCACTAGTGAACGATGTTCATGGGCAGCTCTTAGCAAGTTGTCGAACATGTATCTGTATCAGATTTTTAAGGATAATAAGTTAGATTTTCAACCAGGAAATAATAGGAAAAAGGAAAAAGGAAAAAGGAAAGGAATTACTTGTTTCTTGCCCCCTGTATAACCTTATTGAGAGATACTGGAAAGAAGGGAATATTGTCAAAGATTAAGTGAAAATGCTGGCGGATAAGATTAGCTTCCTCCTCGCGGCTTGACACCTTCACACCGCTCAACGGGCTCAATTTTTGAATCTCTTGGGATGGCATAACCGCCACTAAAAGTCTCAGAAACGCCGAAAGAAACGAAGAAAATGTCAAGAAATCAACATTTAATAACAAGGGGCAAATAATAAAACTAATCATTCTTCATAACAACACTTAATAATAACAACATTTAATAACAAGGGGCAAATAATAAAACAAGTTTTTATTACTCGTTCTTGCATATCTCCCATTATAAGCTTTGCTCCACATTTTTGTGCCTGTTGCTGAGCCATATGAAATTCACTATACCAATTCCCCAGTATAAGCTGTGTATTTACATCTCCAAGGGCCAACTCAATAAATACACCGCTGGGTTTGATTGTAGAAATAATACGTTTCACCTGTTGCCTTGATTCCTGAAAAAAAAAATTTGGAGCTTAGCTAGACTCACTTCTCTCAAATCAATCTATCTCATGTCAACTAAGTGCTACTTACTTGACTGTAATGTATTGTTCCTACAATATGGATATTGCACCACTGATTCCTCCCCCCAGTGATTGCTTTAGCACTGAGTGGTAATATCCTGATCTTAAATATGGGCTTCTCACTATAGAATAGGCAGAACTGGCGACCGAATAACGGGGGTATCCCATTGGCCTTACCCCCATTTGAGGGTGGGGGTGGGGGTGGGGGTGGGGGTGGGGGTATCCCATTGGCTTCACCGGGTGTGGGGGTGATTGTGAAATGAGGTGGAGGAGGAGGAAACGTGGGAGATCTGAGCAGCCAAGAAGGACCAGGGAAAAAGGGATGGGGATGGCTGATCCTGGGAGTCATTCTCCTCCGAGTCATGGAGAAGAAGAAAGAGAAGAAGAAAGACATTTCTGAGGAAGATGAAGAGAGTTTGTTCAGTGTGTCTGAGCAGAAATCCTGTGAGAGAGTTTCTTGAGCCAGCAAGAGAGAGTTTGAGTCTGAGGAGAGCAAGAGCGAGAGAGAGAGAGAGAGAGAGAGAGAGAGTTTGAGCAAGGGCAAGAGTTTGAGCGGAGGACAGCAAGCGAGCGAAACGAGCGAAAGCGAATTTATAATCTAATTTAATTTTTTTTAAATGGGATTCTTTTTTTTTTTTCTAAATTCATTATTAATTTTCTTATTTTTTAAAATAAAAATAATATAATTAAAGATTTGTTTATAGATAATAGTTTGATTTTGAAAATATTTTTTAAGAAAAGGTTTTCCAAAAAACCAAAAAAACAAACTCTTTTTCTTATAAAATTAATTTTTTTCTTTTTAAAAATATCTATTTTTTAAAAATATCGAGTTTCTCGAGCTCGGCGCGCCCTCGATGCCGAGCGAGAAAGAAAAAAAAAAAAAAGGGAAAAAAGACTGGAAAAAAAAGGAAGAAAGGCAAAAAAAAAAAAAAAAAGATTAAAAAAGATTTGTTGCCGCAGAGATAATCGCCGTGTCGTGCCCCACGAGTACGGATACTCCCAGCTGAGAAAGAGAGCGACGCAGAGAGAGAGAGAGCGAGAGAGAGCGAGAGAGGCGCCAGAGGGGGACGCACAGTCTCGTATGAGTACGGAGAGATACTCTCCGGGCTAGGAAGATGAGAGCCAGGCAGAGAGGCGTGCGAGAGGGAGAGGGGGACGCACAGTCTGCGACGCAGCGGTAGGACTAGGGCATGTAGTTATAATTATATTGTCTCATAGCTCATAGTAATTAGGTATAATAGGTATAAGTAAATAGCATAACTCCACATTGGCACTGGCACGTGTCACGGCCCGAAAGTTAGTATGTCCAAGAGGTTTCCATGGCACGGGTGTGACACGATGATGACCCTCGGCTTATGTCCTGGAGATGTATAGTATTCTCCTAGGGGCGGGCGATATTGTATTTGTACGCATACGTTATAAATGCGAATAGCTGGTAGTTGGCCATAAATGCAGATAGCTAGTAGTTGGCTATGAATGCTGGTGGTTGGTAGATGGGGAGGTGCAATCTCCACCGTTAGATCTAAGGGAGATCTAACGGATAGGGTTTGCCTTGTACTTGCATATAAAGGGGTGTCCTCCCTCATTGTATTCTCATTCACAACATATATGAAAATCCAGAGCTTCTCTCTCATCAAGTGTTTCTCTCTCTAGAAGTTCGTTGTGAGTCGAGTGTGAAAGGCTGCTTGAGGGTAAAACCTTAAGGCCGCACGGGTGAATCGAGAGTTGATCGAGAGGCCCGTGACAAGTGGTATCAGAGCTGATTTGCGATCCAAGCGCAAGTGCAATGGCTGACCCACGATCTGATGAGGCGCTGGTCCTGGGCGACGACTGCGCTGATCGTGGGCGGAACGCCGAGAAGGGCGTTGTCAAGGGGAAAAGGACCCGTGGTGGTTCAAAGGCGCCTATGGGGGATCTTGCACAACGGATGTCGAAGCTAGAGCTGTTCGTCTCCGATGTCCAAGGATCGGTCGATGACCTGACCCAGACCGTGGATGGAGTTGACGCCGGAAGGGAGGAGCTGGTTGCGGAAGTGCAAGAGCTCAAGACCGGTATGGGAGAACTCCGCCATGAGTTGCTGGGGACCTTGCAGGAAGAACTCACACAACGGTACGGAGAGATACTCTCCGGGCTAAGAAGATGAGAGCCAGGCAGAGAGGCGCGCGAGAGGGAGAGGGGGACGCACAGTCTGCGACGCAGCGGTAGGACTAAGGCATGTAGTTATAATTATATTGTCTCATAGCTCATAGTAATTAGGTATAATAGGTATAAGTAAATAGCATAACTCCACATTGGCACTGGCACGTGTCACGGCCCGAAAGTTAGCATGTCCAAGAGGTTTCCATGGCACGGGTGTGACACGATGATGACCCTCGGCTTATGTCCCCGAGATGTATAGTATTCTCCTAGGGGCGAGCGATACTGTATTTGTACGCATACGTTATAAATGCGAGTAGCTAGTAGTTGGCCATAAATGCAGATAACTAGTAGTTGGCTATGAATGCTGGTGGTTGGTAGATGGGGATGTGCAATCTCCACCGTTAGATCTAAGAGAGATCTAACGGATAGGGTTTGCCTTGTACTTGTATATAAAGGGGTGTCCTCCCTCATTATATTCTCATTCACAACATATATGAAAATCCAGAGCTTCTCTCTCATCAAGTGTTTCTCTCTCTAGAAGTTCGTTGTGAGTCGAGTGTGAAAGGCTGCTTGAGGGTAAAACCTTAAGGCCGCACGGGTGAATCGAGAGTTGATCGAGAGGCCCGTGAGAAGTGGTATCAGAGCTGATTTGCGATCCAAGCGCAAGTGCAATGGCTGACCCACGATCTGATGAGGCGCTGGTCCTGGGCGACGACTGCGCTGATCGTGGGCGGAACGCCGAGAAGGGCGTTGTCAAGGGGAAAAGGACCCGTGGTGGTTCGAAGGAGCCTTTGGGGGATCTTGCACAACGGATGTCGAAGCTAGAGCTGTTCGTCTCCGATGTCCAAGGATCGGTCGATGACTTGACCCAGACCGTGGATGGAGTTGACGCCGGAAGGGAGGAGCTGGTTGCGGAAGTGCAAGAGCTCAAGATCGGCATGGGAGAACTCCGCCATGAGTTGCTGGGGATCTTGCAGGAAGAACTCACACAACGGTACGAACCCCTGGAGGCCGCAAGGTCCCCAGCAACTCATGGCGGAGTTCTCTCATGCCGGTCTTGAGCTCTTGCACTTCCGCAACCAGCTCCTCCCTTCCGGCGTCAACTCCATCCACGGTCTGGGTCAGGTCATCGACCGATCCTTGGACATCGGAGACGAACAGCTCTAGCTTCGACATCCATTGTGCTAGATCCCCCATAGGCGCCTTCGAACCACCACGGGTCCTTTTCCCCTTGACAATGCCCTTCTCGGCGTTCCGCCCACGATCAGCGCAGTCGTCGCCCAGGACCAGCGCCTCATCAGATCGTGGGTCAGCCATTGCACTTGCGCTTGGATCGCAAATCAGCTCTGATACCACTTGTTACGGGCCGATCGATCAACTCTCGATCAACTCTTGATTCACCCGTGCGGCCTTAAGGTTTTACCCTCAAGCAGCCTTTCACACTCGACTCACAACGAACTTCTAGAGAGAGAAACACTTGATGAGAGAGAAGCTCGATTTTCATATATGTTGTGAATGAGAATACAATGAGGGAGGACACCCCTTTATATACAAGTACAAGGCAAACCCTATCCGTTAGATCTCTCTTAGATCTAACGGTGGAGATTGCACATCCCCATCTACCAACCACCAAAGATTCATAGCCAACTACTAGCTATCCGCATTTATGGCCAACTATCGCCTACTCGCATTTATAACGTATGCGTACAAATACAAAAGATCGCTCGCCCCTAGGAGAATACTATACATCTGGGGGACATAAGCCGAGGGTCATCATCGTGTCACACCCGTGCCATGGAAACCTCTTGGACATGCTAACTTTCGGGCCGTGACACGTGCCAGTGCCAATGTGGAGTTATGCTATTTACTTATACCTATTATACCTAATTACTATGAGTTATGAGACAATATAATTATAACTACATGCCCTAGTCCTACCGCTGCGTCGCAGACTGTGCGTCCCCCTCTCCCTCGCGCGCCCTCTCTCGCCCGGCTCTCATCTTTCCTAGCCCGAGAGTATCTCTCCGTACTCGTACGAGACTCGTGCGTCCCCCTCTAGCGCCTCTCTCTCTCTCTCTCTCTCTCTCTCTCTCTCTCTCTCTGCGTCGCTCTCTTTCTCAGCTGGGAGTATCCGTACTCGTGGGGCACGACACGGCGATTATCTCCTGCAGCAACAAATCTTTTTTAATCTTTTTTTTTTTTGCATTTCTTCCTTTTTTTCCAGTCTTTTTTCCCTTTTTTTTTTCTTTCTCGCTCGGCATCGAGCTGGCCGCGCTGAGCTCGAGAAAATTTGATATTTTTAAAAATAGATATTTTTAAAAAGAAAAAATTAATTTTATAAGAAAAAGAGTTTGTTTTTTTGGTTTTTTGGAAAACCTTTTCTTAAAAAATATTTTCAAAATCAAACTATTATCTATAAACAAATCTTTAATTATATTATTTTTATTTTAAAAATAAGAAAATTAATAATGAATTTAGAAAAAAAGAATCCCATTTAAAAAAATTAAATTAGATTATAAATTCGCTTTCGCTCGTTTCGCCGCTTGCCGTCCTCCGCTCAAACTCTTGCCCTTGCTCAAACTCTCTCTCTCTCTCTCTCTCTCTCTCGCTCTTGCTCTCCTCGGACTCAAACTCTCTCTGCTGGCTCAAGAAACTCTCTCACAGATTTCCTCGGACACACACCGAACAAACTCTCTTCATCTTCCTCGAAATGTCTTTCTTCTTCTCTTTCTTCTTCTCCATGACTCGGAGGAGAATGACTCCCAGGATCGCCATCCCCATCCCTTTTTCCCTGGTCCTTCTTGGCTGCTCAGATCTCCCACGTTTCCTCCTCCTCCACCTCATTTCACAATCACCCCCACACCCGGTGAAGCCAATGGGATACCCCCACCCCCACCCTCAAATGGGGGTAAGGCCAATGGGATACCCCCGTTATTCGGTCGCCAGTTCTGCCTATTCTATAGTGAGAAGCCCATATTTAAGATCGTGATATTACCACTCGGTGCTAAAGCAATCACTGGGGGGAGGAATCAGTGGTGCAATATCCATATTGTAGGAACAATACATTACAGTCAAGTAAGTAGCACTTAGTTGACATGAGATAGATTGATTTGAGAGAACTGAGTCTAGCTAAGCTCCAAATTTTTTTTTTCAGGAATCAAGGCAACAGGTGAAACGTATTATTTCTACAATCAAACCCAGCGGTGTATTTATTGAGTTGGCCCTTGGAGATGTAAATACACAGCTTATACTGGGGAATTGGTATAGTGAATTTCATGTGGCTCAGCAACAGGCACAAAAATGTGGAGCAAAGCTTATAATGGGAGATATGCAAGAACGAGTAATAAAAACTTGTTTTATTATTTGCCCCTTGTTATTAAATGTTGTTATTATTAAGTGTTGTTATGAAGAATGATTAGTTTTATTATTTGCCCCTTGTTATTAAATGTTGATTTCTTGACATTTTCTTCGTTTCTTTCAGCGTTTCCTGAGACTTTTAGTGGCGGTTATGCCATCCCAAGAGATTCAAAAATTGAGCCCGTTGAGCGGTGTGAAGGTGTCAAGCCGCGAGGAGGAAGCTAATCTTATCCGCCAGCATTTTCACTTAATCTTTGACAATATTCCCTTCTTTCCAAAGATCTCTCAATAAGGTTATACAGGGGCAAGAAACAAGTAATTCCTTTCCTTTTTCCTTTTTCCTTTTTCCTATTATTTCCTGGTTGAAAATCTAACTTATTATCCTTAAAAATCTGATACGTATACATGTTCGACAACTTGCTAAGAGCTGCCCATGAACATCGTTCACTAGTGGTGGTAGTTGGCCAAGCCCATATCCTTGGACTCGCCGACCATCTCATATTAGATGCTAATGCTATGGAGAGAGCAAATGCTATGGAGAGAGCATCATGGCTAGAGAGGGAAGAAGAAGGCTAGAGAAGAAGAAGACTGGCGGGGGACAGGAAGGCTTCTCTCCCTCTCTCTTTTTTAATTTTCTTCCCCTCCTCCTCCCTTTACCCTGTGGAAAACGAAACGAGGAGTTTTCTTGCCCGTGTGATGCGGGAGCATCGAACCAAAAATGGTCTTTGGCGGAAGGCTTCTTCCGTCTCTCTTTTCTAATTTTCTTCGCCTCCTCCCTCGTTCTCTCTTTTCATTTTCATTGTTTCGTATGTTGTTTAGAATGTGGAAAATGTGGAAAACAGGATCGTTTTCTTGTTTTCTTCCCGTGATCGACAGTACCAAAGGAAATGAAAAATGGTGTTTGGCCGAACAAAGGGCCGAACAAAGGGCGCCGAACAAAGGGAACAAAGGGCCGAACAAAGGGCATGCACCCCTTAGCATCACTTAGCATCAAGACGCTCTCCGCCCTTTTTTCTTTCAATTTTTGGTTTTATTCCTTTTTTTTTCTTATATTTTTTCTTGGTAACTGCTAATCACAACTTCACAAATATTTTCTTATTTTGCCTCTTTCCCTCCCCAATTAAAGAAGATTCTCTTCAATTCTCTCTTTGGGATTTTTCTTTCAATTTTTGGATTTATTCCTTTTTTTTTTTTTTCTTATATTCACAACTTCACAAATATTTTCTTATTTTGCTTATGTTTTTTTTTTTTTTTTTGATAAAGGTCCCAATTTTAAAAATGACCCTTACCGGGCTCTTTCCCTCCCCAATTAAAGAAGATTCTCAGAATCAAAATAAATCAAATCTTGGTTGCTAACCATAAATATTACTTCAAGTTGCTTCAAGTTACAATTCTCATATTTCCTAATCTTGTGTCTTGCGGCACTCACCCATGAAATTTGAAAGTAATGTATTAGTATTATTTTGACTAACTATTATTATTGACTATTAGAGGATTTTGTATTTGAATCAATTTCTATTAATTTTATTATCTTATGAAAGGGATTTGTGTGGTTTGTCGCCCATCTTATTCCACGAAAAAAAAAAGGCATGCTTCCCGACAAAATAGAATTGCATATGAAAAAAAGGCAAGTTAGAAATTGAGTTTTATCCCAAGAGAGAGATCCCAGGAGGCGAGAGAGAAATTTGATGACGGGGGTTGAAGAAATCAAGATATGGACCTCGATGGGGGGTTGAGGGTCCTATTTATTGATAGGGCTTTAGATGCCACGTCTCCTCCTCCATGTCTCCTCGATGCGTGCGTGGTCGTTTTGGAGACCGACCCGACCCGGACCCGGACCCGGAAAGATATTATAAAAGGGTAGGGCGCGGGCATCTTGCATCTTATTCGACCAAAAAAAAAAGGCAGGCATTAATATGCTTTGAAAAAAATTATTTCTAAAAAAATAGAATTGCATATGAAAAAAAGGCAAGTATACAAAATTGGGACCTACATTGGCTATTATAAAGAAAAACAAACTTGAGTTTTATCCCAAGTAAGCTACCAGTGTAGGAAGCTATATGCATAGCTTGGCAAAAGAATGTTTAGTAATGAAAATAAATTCTTAAAATAAAAAAATAAAATAATTATTAATTATTAATTATGGGGGAGAGAATTTCTTAGAAAAAAAAACTTGAGTTTTATCCCTAGGGCATAGCTTGGCAATTGCCAATGTTTAGTAATAAAGACATGTTTAGTAATGAAAATAAATTCATAAAATAAAATAATAAAATATTTATTAATTATTAGGGAGAGAATTTAGTTTACTAAGAAAATAAGAAAAAACCAAACTTGAGTTTTATCCCAAGTAAGCTCTACCAATGTACAACATTGTAGAACATTGGGTGCGGCATAGCTTGGCAAAAGAATGTTTAGTAATGAAAATAAATTCTTAAAATGAAAAAAATAAAATAATTATTAATTATTAATTATGGGGAGAGAATTTCTTAGAAAAAAACAAACTTGAGTTTTATCCCTAGGGCATAGCTTGGCAAAAGACATGTTTAGTAATGAAAATAAATTCATAAAATAAAATAATAAAATAATAACTAATTATTAGGGAGAGAATTTAGTTTACTAAGAAAATAAGAAAAAAACAAACTTGAGTTTTATCGCAAGTGAATGTACAACAACATTGTTAGTAATGAAAATAAATTCATAAAATAAAAATAAAATAATTATTAATTATTAATTATCCGAAAAAAAAAAAAAAACAAACTTGAGTTTGGTTTAGTCTCCTTAAATTTACCCAAAAAAATTAATTCAAAATAATTAACCTTTTACATTAATCAAAATAAGGGAGAGAATTTAGTTTACTTACTTTAAAAAAAAAAAAAAAAAGCTTTATCCCAGGGAGGGGGGGAGGGAAGGAAGCTCTACTGGGTAGGGCAATTTATTCAAAAAAATTAATTCAAAATAATTAACCTTTTACTTTTACTTTTGATTTTAAATCAAAATAAATTCATAATAACTATTATGAGAGAAATATAATGGCCTACAAAAATGAGATTTCTCCTACCTACCTGACGTACCGACCAACGGACGAAGGAAGCTAACCAACCAACCGAAGAAATAAGTGGATTCAATCCTAAAAAAATAAAAAAAATAATGATCTTTAATAATCAAGAAGATAATGGTGATCCATAAGTTTATAGGTTGTTAGTTTACTCTTCTTTACTTGTTAACTTACAAATGGAAATCATTTCTTGAAACAAAACAAAAACAAAATAATTATGGACTTAAGCAAAGCCCCCACAAGCCCCACATAGCTAACCTTTCATCTAATCTTTCATCTAGGGGTGAGCTGTTGGGGCTGTCACAGGAGCTTAGTATACGCCAATACTTGATACTCGATGGGTATAGCATTGCATTATTGCAAGGAGTGACAACATGTTTGGATTCTGGATTCTATTAAAAGGTAAAGAAAGTAAAAGGTAACAAGAAATGAAATGAAATGGAAGAAATGGAAGAGAGAAGGCAATGTGAGCTGGCAGGCGAATATCTATATCTATATGTGGAAGCCCAAATTGGTTGGGCAAAGCCCATTTGGGCATTTGGGCTTTGTTTTGGGCTCTAAAATGCAGGTTGTCGGTTCGGTTTTTTTGGGCTTTTTGGGGGACTTTCGCCAGATGCATTTGGCGACGGCCTTTAGCCCATTAGCCCAATGCAGCTTTTGGGAAGTTGCAGCAAGTTGGGTACTATTCATGTTCTCGCTACTATTATCACTGCACACCACCGCGAGAGAAGCAAGCTGACCGGAGGCCAAAGACCACCGGCCAAGAAGGGGTCGCTCGTGCCACCGACCACCACCACCGACCACCACCGCCTGAGCAATTTTTGTCTTAAATTAGGGGGATGGACTTTAGGACTAACTAAATTGGTACTTTTCCCAAAATAAATCTGTGTATTGGTGTATTTAGTTTAGTCTCTTAGAAATCAAGATAAATCTGTTTACTTAGCTAAGGTAGAAAAATGTTGAGCAAGGACTTTCACCTAACCACTAAGAGGCTGCAGGACTAGAGCACCAGAACTTAGCAAGGATAAATGAGATGGCATTCAGGTGAAAACAAACCTCATTCAACTCTTCAACCTTTTGCTTCCTCAAGCAACGCAAGAAGTCAAGAAGAATTTGCATATTTCTCTCGGCTACCTCTTGTTCCATTTTTCTCTTCTTCTCCGCAAGAAACACGATAAGGCCATATTAGCAGAATATATTTCAACTCAAAAACAGCCAACACAGTCGTCCAATTGGAGCATCATTGGATAGCATCTCCAAGTTATTAAGATTGAAGGTCAACTGTATTTTTCTATGATTGAAATGGTATCCATAAAGAAGTACAAACAAGTTCAAAGGAAAGGATCAAAATCTAATACTTAATACTTATAAGATCTGTGGCTCATGGTTTACTTAGCTAAGGTAGAAAAATGTTGAGCAAGAAAATAAATAAGGAAGAGAGATCTAGCTAAAATTTGATTAAGGCATGTGTTAAAGTCACGGGTTACGGGTTACAACTTCCGTGCACTATAATTGTGCACTATAATTGTCTACTAAGTTTTTTAAACTTATCTCGTGAGAGTTCAAATATTTAGTTCAAATATTTAACATCCAAAAAATTATTAACTAGAAGTTGTCCATAATGGACTAATCTAGTTTATTTTAACCTAAATTAGTATCATGGCACATATCACATATCATGCACATGCAAATGTAGTCACCACACACAGGAGCTGCTCATTCATTATTAAAGAATAAATTGCATCACGGCAATCATTTATTAAAGAATAAATTGCATCAGGCGAACGTCGCCGGGGTGGCGCCCGGCCATCCATCCGGCCGCCAGATCCGGCGGTCTTACATTCCCCAAAAGCCGCCCGTACCTACCACACGGCAACCACACAGGAACGTGAATCTTTTACATGCTAATAGACAACTAAATAAATAGTTTTTGGTGATTAATAATGAAGGTCCAGCAACTACTGTTGGGTGTGGTCGATGGGTGTTCCTCACCTCAAGCGGAGGAAACCTACTATCTCGTCATCCATCAGCCGGTAGGCCCCGGCCGGAGTCTCCAAGGCGTCCTGCGTCGCCCCCGACCGGATAGGCAAGCGGCGTCCAACGGCGGCGTCGACGGCAAGCTGCAGTGCAAGGTTGTATTTCTAATCGAGGAAGAACTTAATGCTAAAACCGACTCTTTCAGCCTAGTGTATTTCAATCTATTAGGGACTTTATTTTAGGAGATCTTACTGGGGTAGCTGCAGGTCCCTGCTTATTCTGTAATTTAGAGATCATGGTGTTGTTTATATCCTTCTGAGATCCTTTTACATGTTCAATCTATTAGGTGCTCTGTGGTGTTTGAGCAATGCATTGCTGGGTGAGAGGCAATGTCCACCAAGAGTTTAGATTACTAATTTCCTTGCTCCTTTTGCCACTCATATTCCCTATAGAAATATGCTGAAATAGCTATGAACAATTTCAAATGTTCTTCTGACTATGCCCAGCATTAACTACATACAAAACTGACCTAGTGCAAGAAGCTTTTAGTTTAGTTGTTGTCGATGGTGTCGTTCATGAGTATAGTCCAGTCTTTGTTTGGTTTCTTTTGTGGTGAATATGAACTGATATGGGTTATATTTTTTTTGCAGTGGACCTTCCATCCTTCTATTTTGAAGACCAAAAAAATCTACCTCTGTGCAGCTACATTAGATATTGATTTTCCAACAGGTAATCTAAAGATGACAATGGTGTAGATTATCATTTCACTTTATGCACTCTCGGTTGTTCTTTCACATTGTTGGATCCAATAACATATTTGTGGCTGTGTTGTGTGGGAAGGTTATAACTTAAAGTTAATTTATGATCTTGTCGAGAAATCCCTTTTTGTTTCAAGAGCAGTCCTGGTAATTTGAGTGCATAACTTTGGATATGCCTTACTTCATGAAGTATGGAACATGGAATAACTGCAGTGATACGGTGAGATTGTGGTGCCTTTGTTTAGGCTTGCTTAAGAGATGCACTAAGTGGATCTGTGCCTTTGGAATAACTTTTACAAGTATTACAGTGCTTGTTATCTTCCATCTTTAAAATCCATTTGGCTATGGTACTAAAACATTGTCCCTATCGACTTGAATTACATTAGTCCCTCCAGTCAAGTGACTCCAGGTCTGCAATGGAGAAATTGGATAAATTCAGATAGGCTTTTGTGACATGCTCATATATTGGTTATTGCTATTAAAGAGTTCAAGGTCATTATCTTCATCAATTTCAGAGATGCTGTTCCTGTAGTTATGGCAACTATAAAACCTGCACACAATATGGTGTGAAATTTTCAACCGACTTTTGTTTGGATTTTCATGAAATAACTTTTTTCATTAGGACAACCCATATCATTTTGAAGACCAAAAAACATCTTGTTGTAAGTGCTGTTTTCATTTAAATTGTCTCATTGATAGCAGCGTGCACATTTTTTGGATTGGAAGAGTGATCGGGATATCTAATAGGAAAGATCAAGCTGTTAGTTCTTATTGCATTGCTAGTCTTAAACCTTATTTTTATTTTTCGACAAATAATGCAGGCTTCTCAGATCAGCAAATCTCAGTTGTCATTTGCTCTCCACATTTCTGAAGCTGTGCGGTAAAGAAAGTAGTGCAGGCGATTCACTAGCAGGTGTGCTCATTGTTTAATCACACTTGCTGAGCTTGTCGTAGTCTCTCCTCACTGAGATCTCTAAGTGTGGTCAAGCTGTGACATTTGAAGAGGCATTTACATAGAAATCTGTATGTCGTCTGGCGGAAATGCACCTCTTTATACACATTTGTGCTAGCATATGCTTCTTTGTATCTTTGTATGACCCTGGTGGTGGTTGACTTTTGATCACAATAGAACTAATATTGTGGGGAAATTATGCACAACGGATGATGATTCAGATTCTCAACAGTATTTCCTCTCTGGCCCATTTAGCTATTCCCTAGTTATCAGCGTTTACTTATCACATCCCCACGTTGTTCTCGTTCTTTTGATTGCTGTTTCATTACCAAGAATGGGATGCTGTTAACCATTTCTAGTAGCATTGCGACATTGTATCATTGAAGAACTTCACAATAACAAAGCAGCAATGTACCAACATTATCATTATAACATTTTTCGAAGGGGCTTTTTTTGGGGTCAAGATTCTTTGGAGCATTAGATAAAGGGATTAATCTAATAATTTTTTAAGGAGCATATACAGAAGGTAAGCCATCCGCCTGTCCGAACGGAAATTTCTGAGAAAAAAAAAAAAACCGAAAACCAAAAACCGAAAGCTAAAAACCGAAAAACCGAACCGAACCGAAATTTCGGTTCGGTTCGTATTCGGTTCGGTTCGGTTCGGAAAATTTTTTAAACGGTTTGGTTGGTTCGGTTTTCAAAAAAACCGAACCGAACCGAACCGTTTACACCCCTAGTAGTAGGGCGTGGGGCGGCGGTGTGGCGGTGGATGAAGCAGTCCACAATCAGCAAGAGGAAGAGGAAGGAAGAAGAAGAAGAAGAGGGGGAGGGTTCGGCCGAGAGAAGGGGAAAGAGAAGAGGAGAGAGAAGAAAAACGTTTTTTGGAGGGGGGGGAAGGACTGACTTGATGGTGAAAAAGAAAGAGGGAGAAAAAGAAAGAGGAAAGGGAAATGACGTGCGGGTGCGGGAAAACGTGCGGGTGCGGGAAGTGACGTGCTAGCGTTTTTTGTTTTTTTTGTTTTAACTCTAATCAGCTTCCTTCCGGTTCCGGTTCCAAGAAAAAGAAAAAGGTTCGGTTCGTAGAACCGGGAACCGTGCTAACTGCTCACCCAGTCTCTAACGCTTTCTTCGGGATTTTTTTTTTTCCGGAATTTTCTAAGACAAAAGAAGTCGACTTTTTGTGGCTTTTCGGAAATTTTTCGAACCACCAAAAAGTCGAATTTAATTGGGAGAAAACTTGAAGTTCCTCCTTCCTCTCTCTCCTCTCTCCCCTCTCAAGCGCTCTACCTTAACTCTCCTACATTAGTTATATTTTCTCCTGGTGAAGCTTGAGAGCTTGTTGAATTTTCTTTTGATTATTATTATAAGCAGTAGTTATATTTCATTGAAGAAGCTGTGAAAATGGGATAGAGGGTGGTTTATCCTTAAGATTTGCTTGCCTCATTTCTCTTTGTGTGATTAAAGTGGGAATAGTGATCTTTTAATTGTAGGTTTGCCTACATTGACTTTACAAGAGTTTAAAGAACTAAACTAGGTGGTTAATCCACCTTAGATGGAGACCCCCCGGGAGGAGACCCCCTGAGGCGTGGTTTGACCGTGGCAGTGGAGGGGCAGTGGAGGTTGATGGAGGTGGAGTGGTTGTGGTAACCAAACCAACAAAGCTATCATTTCACCAAAATTAGAGCTAAATTTGTTTTTTTTTTTTTTTTTTACGTACGATCAGTAATTGTATTTTTTTTTATTAATTTTCTGGTCAAGCTATTTTGAAACGTTTTATTTTGCTAATATTGGGAGGCTAGCTCCTCTCGAGTCTGAGCAAATTAGAAAAGGTGTTTGGAAAATAAATTAAAAATAGAGGTCCAAAAAATAGAAGGATTGGAAGTTTTGCAGAAAATTAGAGCGGGGGAGAAGAAAGGAAGAGGAACCGGCGGTTCAAGAAGCGCTGGGGATGAGCATGGCCCCACCCAGCAACCACCCTCTGCTGCTCCATGAGAAAGGGAACAGGAGCGAGAAGAGCTAATGACATTGGGACCAAACTCCAAAGCAGGGTAAATAAATAAATAAATAAAACTTAATGAATTTGCACTAATAATATTAACAAATATATTACATATTAATACTTAATAATTAATGAGAACATACTTTAACAAAAAAATTATAGATTGAACTGATACTTTAACAAAAAAAATTATAATTAACGCATTTAAAAAAATCTATTATCTTCTATAATAATTAAAAATTATACTTTAACATACTTTAGCTAATTTTTTTTTTCCCTCGTCCTCATTCCCCAAAATTTCTCTACGCCGGAAGGAGACCATTCCGATGAAAGAGAAGGCTTTGTTTCGGCATTTCTTGAATTCGAGGCAGGTGGGACTCACTTAAAAACTTTAATGAGAGAAGAAGGAGAGCCGGAGCCAATCCCGGACCTTCCCGATGCTGGGTTGTGGATAAAAAAGTGTTGCGGATAAAAAAAGGACGATTCTTGCGGGGTGCATCGGGGTGCGTTGGGAAGATGCCTGGCTTTTGATGTTTTCAGCTTTGCCGTGACGTGACCGTGAGAAAAGGGAGACTTCAGCTGCTATCATTTCCCAAGATTTTGTCTCCATCCAGCACCGGCATCGCGCTCAACCATCCCGGCGGCTAAATTTCGCCCAACTTCCTCGGGCTTTGTAGTGATTGCCCAGTGACAGTGACTGCATGATTTGATTGATGCTGGCGTAACCCTAGCCTTGGCATATTGCGGTTCTTCAAGAGGTCCTTTTGTCGAGTTTTTTTTTTTTTTTTTTTTTTTGTCTTTTCTTTGCGTTGTGCATCAGGAAAGGATCAGGAAAGGAACTGGTGGGTATATCTTGTCATGAAATTTCCAGTCTGTTTACCTTGGTTAAGCCAAATTTATTTTGCTCCGTGAATTATCTTTTTGTGGACAAATTTGACACTGGAAGATTAAATGGACTTAGGCATCAGAATTGAGATTAAATTTGTTTCATGCGGCTAATTTAGAGGAGTAAAAGCATAATGTCATTTAGTTTATTTTTATTTTGTTCCATGAATGAGAAGTTGTTGTCTTTCCTCTTAATCAATCTTGGAAATGTCGCATACTCTTTGCAATCCATTTACATGGTTTTATTTCCTATCATTTTCCTATGGATGATGGCAGCATCTCTCTTTTATATGGGATAGATTTTTCACTTTGCTGCTACTTTCTAAATTGAATTTTAGCCTTAAGCCTATTTCCCATCCTCCTCTTTTCCCTCACTGGATTGAGGAGTTAGGAGCTGAAACTTGTGAGATTGTTGCATTTCCTAAGACACGACAAAAATTTCGACCAAAAAAAAAAAAGACACGACAAAAAGGAAGATATAATAAATATTAAAAAATAAAAACATATCTTGCAATTTATGGGGTAATTTGGCATCCGCTTGGAAGTCAAGTCTCTCATCAGGGGAATAGGGGAATAGGGGGCTCCTTCTGGCCCTAGCTTCTCTTTATGTGGCTTTGGTGCTAAACAACTTGTTGGGTTGAAAGTCCTAAGCCACAAAAGAAGTGTGGATAAAAGTTCCTCAAATAACCTCCAAATATTTTATTTTAAAACCTATCATGTGTGGCCCTTCATACGGGAAAAAAGAAACTTTAACTACATAGGACACATTACACACATAACACATAATAATAGTAGTAATGCATGTAAATATTCAGTTTTGAATTTTAAAAAGAAAATTGCAATTAAACATTTATAATCTTAGGACCTAGCATAATCGCAATTCTTTTTTTTTCTTTTTTTTTTTTATGATTCTAGTACTGTTGTTCTACTATTTTGCAATTTTTATATTGATACCTAAAAATTTTACACCTAGCATTAGCTTCTCCACTTGGTAGTTCCCTTGATTATAAAAAGGAGAAGTTTTTTATTTTTATTTTTTTTATGTTCATTAAAGCAAAGCTAAGGCTGGAAATTAGTGACCTGGGGATTAGTGACCTTGTTTGTTTCGTCAGGAAACGAATATCAATTTCTCAATTTATCCTTCCCCAAAAATCATAAATCCTTATTTGAACAGCCTGCGATTCTTCTAATTAATATATATATATATATATTTGTGTGTGAAGAAAATATAACTGAAAAATAAATAAATAGAAAATATATCTCATAGAAGTATGTAAATATTTGGGCTAATCCATCAACAATTTTTTTAAATACAATAAGAAAAGAAGAAGAAGAAGAAGAAGAAGAAGAAGAAGAAGAAAGGATCGAGATTAGCGGGCTCCATCTTCTTCTTACTATATATATATTTTAATTTTTTAGTTCTCTATCGCGTGCCTTTATTATTTTTACTTTTTTTGTTAGGTGGTCTTTATTATGCAACGTCTTCTTTCTTTCTGCTTGCAATTTTAAACTCTTTTTCCCTTTCCAGTCTCCCATGCAGATCCGTATCCACATTGTCTTTTTCACCATCAATGCCGGTTTCATTGCTCAAGTGCGACGTTGAAAAACTCTTCCTTCCTCTTCCTCTTGAGGTTTGTTGATCATAAAAACTCTTCCTCTTATTTAACACCCAGGTCTCACTTCCTCTCCTATTTTTTCCTCTCACTTCATCCAAGTTCATCCAATCGTCTCTCCTTTCCTCTCCCTCTCGGTTCATCAACACGCCTCCAAACAATGAAAAAAATGCAAGTTTTAAGGTGAAAGATAGAAAGTCCCTGTGGAATCGTTATCAGATCATCCGATAGGATGATGCAAGAATTTTTCAAAGATAATCACTTTCCTCACCACTTTCATGGAGGATTTTGCCAAGAACCGGCTTTCAGAAGAAGAGACATTAAGGTAATAAATCTTTTCATTATCTCACTAATCAAGTATCACTTCTCCAAATTTTCACTTTGCCCATAAGATAGGATAGGATAAAGATAGGATAAAGTGGGATAGTAAATCTTGGATAATAATTGGATAATAAAGGTGGTCCTATCAAGAAAAATAAAAAATGAATTATAAAATTAAAAAATAGAAAAATCAATTAATTAAAGGTTATAGAAAATAAGGAATTGTGGCCACCTTTGCAGTGGCCACATTGAAAACGGCGAGCACCGTAAATCAATAAATCTTAGACTACAGAGAGGGATAAATCTTTAGGAGGGATAAATCTTTAGGCCACCACCGAACTAGTCTTCGCATTGCCTCAAATGGATGGAGATCCCAATTGTCACCATCATCCCCTCTTCCTTTGAGAGGTCCAAGTACTTGGTCATCAAGGAAGGGGCAGCCAATTGCTAGCATACCAGAAGAGAAGCAAGATGGGAGAAGAAGTGGAAGAAGAGGGCTGACAAATGAATCCAAGAGGCAGAGGCATCCATTTTCTCTTTTAACCTTTTTGTTAAGTTCTTTCTTTCCTTAAAAAAAGAAAAATTATCCAATCCGGGCTTATCCCACCCTCTCCCCTCCCTGGATTTTCAATTATTGTATCCAGACTCAAATCCGGACAACACACAGCCATACTAAGGGCTTACGCTGAATGGAGGAGCTTGAAGATAAAAAATGGAAGAGAACCGAGCTTGAGGAAGAAAGATCCAGCAGTTTTATGGGAACTATATTGCAAAAATTATTCCAGGATAATGACCTCAAAGCATTTCTCCTCCTCCTCCTGTCGCAAACGAATCATCAACCCAACCAACCCAACGGAAGCCATAATTATCACCAAGCCACTTATCACCAAGCCGCTTAGTGAAGCTCTTATCACAAACCTCTTATCACCAAGCAATCTCATGTTCATTTATGTTAATTATTATGGTTGTTGAACTTAAATGTTTGTATTTATGCCGGGTAAAAGTAATGTTCTTATGTTGGGCCTTAGTTCCTTACATGCTTACATCCCCACTTGGTTAGAAATAATTTGGCTTTCTGGATTGGATACTTATCATGCCACCAATAAGCCCTCCATCCACATGAACATCCACATGAACAAAGGATTAGGATCAAGTTTGGTGACGTCAAGCCAAAAACTGCATCACCTTCCTCCATGTGCCTTCATTTCAAAATTATCTCCCACTTCTTGCATCTAGTACCTCAATTCTTTTCCTAGATGCACAACCTTACTCAGTTTGCGCTAAGCAATCTGCAGGAGAAAAGGAATTATCCAATGCAACCCTCTCCTCTTTGAGTCCTCTTCAGGGTCAACGCCCCTTCAGTCAGTTTCATCACAATGCAGCCGTCGGTTGCAGAGAAAATGATCCAGCTCCATCATCTCTCCATTAGATAAGGGTTGTGGGTACATTGATGCTTCATCTAAATATCAAAACCATGGGAACTCTGAACTAAACTGAACTCAAAGGCCAAACGAGATTTCTATAGTAAAGATATGAGTAGACTGAGGCACACCTTCACCTTCTTCTTGTACAGGACCAGTTCCTGGATTTTGAACAACCTTCACAGGCTGCTCGACTTTGAAGATGCTTGCACAACATTTTTGCATGAAAATCTTTCAAAAATCCTATGTTTACCAAATATATATTCTCCACCGTGAAATAATATAATTACTTTTGCCTTGTATATGTGGATATGTTAACCCCCAAAACTCCATGACCTTAGCTTGATCTTAGCTTGCCAGTATGGGATCCATGACCTTCAGTTTCATCACCCATGTAAAAATGACTTTTAAAAAACCAAGGCATATATTACTTTTGGGCAAAGAACATTAGGGAAATTCATATGAATTTCAGTTGATTGAAGTCTCCCATTAGTCATAATGATGTGCACTTGCTACCTAAAGCCTTATTGTTTTAGGACATCTTTAAGTTCGAATATAATAGACTTCATGTATTTCCTATTTTACAATGTGCTTGATTGTTTGTTTTGTTAGATTTTTTTTTTGTTGAAGCTTGATGGTTGGTTTGAATTGTTCCAGCAAAAAGTAATAATAATAAAAAAAAAAAGAGAGTCATAAAACAATTTAGTTATAAATCTTTTGATTCGGAACCAATTTAATCTTAAACTTTTAATGGTGTGAATTTAGTCATAAAACTTTTGTCAATTTAGTCTTTTAGTTTGGTTTGGGCTAATTTTATCAAAGAAAATATTTTTCTTAATCAATAAGTCTAATCTATTTACTAGGTTTTTTTTGTTATTATTTTATTTTAGGAATAGGTGTCTTTGGAGGGAATAAATAGATGCACAAGCTCCTTTGCAAGATTAATGAAAATCCTGTGCAAGTTAGATGAATTAAATTTTGTTGAGGTTTTTCTCTACGGCTAATGAATTATGATACATTTTTTTAATTATTAAGTGAATCTCAAGATACTTTCCGCTGCTTTTTTTTTTATAGTGTAATTAATATTTCAGAAAAGATAAATTGAAGCCGTGAGTTTATCATTGGCCAAAGACACGGCAAGAAAGTATAAAAATAAAAAATCATAAGTATCTCGGTATAATTATCTCCGTATGTGACCTCTCATGCTGAAATGAAGCCCACCAAAACTGGGGCTACCACCGCATAGAAACTAGAAAGAAGAAAGCATCCTCTTCTTGGGAGAGAGGAACCATAATGGAATTAGAAGGAATCGGGATGGAAGGTGCGGGAGCTCCATGGTCATCATTTTACGAGAGGAAGAAATTGAGGCATTGGGTGCGGTATTGATGATTTGACTTCCCTTGTTTTGGTTTGTAAAATTGATGATTATGGGCCTTTTCTTTCTTGAAGTGATTCTAGTTAAGCTCTAAGATAATAGTTTTATGAGAAGTAGAAAAATCATGACCCCATTCCCATTCTATTCATTTCCCTCTTGATATCACCCTAGAAACTAGAAACTAGAAAGTGAAAGGCATGCTCTTCCGCGTGAGCCTTGGCCATTTTAAAATAGGGGGAAACATAATTTTGATCTATTTTGAGGAATTGTTTTTCACTCCCTGGAAAAGAAGAATATGTTTCAAATGGTTAATATTGCAAGGCATTTTTGTCTTAATATTTCTATTTTTTCTTTTTCTTTTTTTATTAAAAATAAATAGGTACTCAAAATAAGTACATGTTGGAGTATGATTGACCATCTCCTTATTAATTTTGATTAATTTCAATATGAACAAGAATTCAAGCATATTCAATTATATAACAAGGATAAAGCAAACCAATAGATTGATATTTGGTAATCAGAATAAAGAATTTATATTATACACATGAATAGTTTTCAAATATTTTTGAAGATAAATGGATTTGATAATAGAAAACAAAGTTGAATTTTGATCGCTATTAATAGTTAAAAAGATTTATCATTGATGAGCAGCTAAAAGAATTATGGAAATGGTTTCAAATAGAAGATAAACATTTGTTGATAAATGAACTGAGATTTGTTGACTATTACCTGTCAAATATCCGGCTCCACTTTGTTTTTGGATAATCCTGTACCAAGACAATCTCATACCAAGACCCATCTAAAAAGGTAGTCATTATTGAAACCAAAATGCTGGTACAAACCAACAAAGTAAAAGATTCAAATAGAATTAGTATCGTCTGTAGCTCCTAGATAAATAAGGAGCTGCCAAAATATTAAATAATGATATAGAATCCCAAGGAAAAGGCAGAATAAATGGGATTGGTAAGTAATACCACTCCTATACTTCCTAATGTAAGACCTCATCCAAAAAAACTAAAAGAAAATTGTTATGTATTGGTCTAGGCAACTTCATTATTATATGTAAAAGAGAAATTAATTGAAATGTTTTCCATGATTTTATTGAGTCCACAAGAAATCAATATGCTCCTAATTGCATTTAATTCAAATGAATGGATTTAAAATGGGTCTAGGTCCAATTAGAGGACCAACATAATATGGTTTTCTCTTAACCCAAAAGATTTACACCCAAGAAAAGGGTAATTTAGCTCAAAACTCAAATTAGTATATTCTATTTTCAATCTAACTTTAATCACACTTTTTACCAACCAATCAATAGTTAATTGGAATTTACATTAATTGACCAACAAAAAAAGAAAATGAAGAATTCATTCCTGTGCATTAGATCAAATTGAACCCTACTACTTGGTGTAGATTCCTATTAAATCAAAGATCAAAGGGTTTTAATTTTTTTATTTTATTATTATTTGAGGGGAATTCGAAATTGTTCTTATTATATAATTGTTAATTACTTACATTGGTAAACGGCCAAAAGTGATTTGATTATAATTCAATTTGTCACATATGTAGAAAGTTCATACTCTTGGGTCATTGATAAACAATTTATTAGACAATACCCAATACATTTGCCACAAAAAATACAAATTTCGCAAGCCTTTCTTTTGTATACCGGTTTCCAATTTCCCATCAACAATAGGAAAATGAATAGGATACACAAAAACATACTTCACAAGCAATGCCTTTATCAAATTCAAAATATTCAAAATTGGCCAATGTAATTAATTTTTCATAAGGATATTTAGTGTAGGTAAGGTAATCATGAACCTTGACCAATGTACCTTGGAGCTCCTACTGTAATTCATGCCCCCAGGTACTATAGGGAACATATCATAGAATATTTGTTTCTTTCTCTTATTTGATATTTCAGAGAAGCATAGTCCTTTTTTTTTTCTCTTACAATTAAAGGAGTTGGAAAGAAGGTGTCAACAATAGATTACCCAGAGAAATGGGTAAAAGAAATGGTCTATTCTTAGTCTAGGTAAAGTCCATCTTGTTGTGATAAAAATAAACAAGAATAGATGAGTTTTAGCTAATTTAATAAAAATACCAATTAACTCTATCTACTTTATTTATTTGAAATAGCTAAGGACAAATATGTAAGGAATATAGATATGCCAAGCCCTAAGTAAAGAACTGTTACATGAAACTAATAGGTTTAGGTAGGAAGCAACTTAAAATAACCCAAATTTGAAATTGTACACATTTATAGAAAGAGAAGACCATTTTTTTTCAGAAGGTTTTTATATTAAAGAATTTATAGAATTTGAAATTTACACATTGGAGTGATAAGTGCAAAACCAAAACTTGGTAAAAAAATTAATATAAAAATTAATAAGATTAATTTAAAACTAAATTTATTTAAAACATTTAAAAAATTAAAAAAAAATTAAAGAAGAAGAAGAAGCCGCCTCCTCCCCGCATAATTTTTCGGCTGATAAAGGGATGCAATGGTTAATTTTCTAAAAGAATGATACTGATGGTACTGGCCATGAAGTTTGGTTGTTGAGTATAATAAACAATCCATTAATTAATCAAATGAATGATTTAATGAAGATATAGTAGATGTTAATCAACTGAAGGGCTTCTTTGTTAATAGTTAAAGTTAAGCAAAAAAAAAAAACTTTTTCTCAAAAATTTAAAGTAGTAAAGTTCGAGAAAATGTGATAAATTTATTTGTAGATTAGGGAGTCAATTATGAAGTATTATGAAAGTTGCTAGAGTTTGCATTTAAGAAAAATCAAAGTGCCTGAATCGTTGGAATTCATTTATTAAACTTTAGATGCATAAATTGGTTGGTTGGCGTCTAAGGAAGCCAAGCCCAAGAACATTGTGTATTGTTAAGAGTTCTTCAAATGTACCAAGAATCCAGGGACATGCATAAAATTATTAGGCTAATAGAAAATTCATTATTTTATGGACTTACAAAATTTATAGCCTAAGATTAAAGTTTGTTTTGCTAAAACTGTTATCGGTTGCATACAATTTTATATAATAAAACACATGTATTCGGAACAGGCATTCTTACCAAGATTGTATGTGAAAAACACCTTGTTCAAAGTTTTCAATTCTCTATCCTTGATATACGCATAACATGGATCAATATATGAATAACAGCTACCTTTTCTGGACTAAGATTTTGAGAAAAAACACATGAGAGAATAAGCAAAGCACACGGTATAAACAACTAGCATATCAGTAAGTTTGCCTATAGGAGTGTCCTCACTTTCTCAAAGTTGAGCTACCAATGAGAAAGGTAATTGGCAATTTGGTACTCAATTAAACATAAAACTTTTTAACCATTTGAAATCATCACCAATCAATTAGGGTGGATTACAAACCCATATAAAGTATGGGATAATAAAAGACTTAATCTAATGCCCTTTTAGTAGCTTGTCTATTGATTTTCAAAAAATATTTTTTGCAAGCAATCTTAGAGATTTTAAATTTAAGCCACCAACATGCACGGGGTGATCAAGCGAATTTAAAACTCAATAACCAAAGCAAGAAATAAATTGCTAGATATAGGGCAAGGACATAAATACCTTAAGTAAGCAAAAGCCCATTAATTGCAATGCATCAAATATTCTACAAGATTTTACTAGAAAATGTATGCATGTCCTAAGTATGACTTGTAAATGATTATGTAAATGTAAGGCAAAAGTGGGAAAAAAGTCTTAAAACTATGGCATTAGTACCAATTAAATCCTAAACATTTGAATTTGATTAATTCAATCATAAACATTTTGACATTGGTACCAATTTAATCCATTCAGCTAAGGCAATTCCTAATAAATTCTTTTACTTTTTATTTTTATTTATTTTTCCTTTTCTTTTCTTTTTAAATTTTAAATATTTATATTTTAATTTAAATGTTTTAAATAAATTTAATTTAATTAATTTCTATATTATTTTTTTACCAAGTTAGCCACTTGGGTGTACTTTTGTCATTTTAGGTAAGGCTCGACCATAATAATATATTAAAAAAAAAAAAAAAACATAGATCGCTCTCTAAATGTCCAACAATATAATTACACTTACTTAACTTATATGGTGTACTTAATTTAACTTTTTTTTTTTTTTTTTTTGAATCATAAAAACTTTTAACTTTTTTTTTAAATTTATTAAAGGTTTTTCAATCAAAAACCATGTTTGCTTATGCCAAATAGTAAGGTTTGTTGAACATCATTGTCATTGATAGATAATGGTTGATTGTCTAAGTGCTAATTATATATATATATTTTTTTGTGATTTATTGCTTAACGATTCAGCCGTAAGTTATTTAGTTAAGTTATTTAGTTAAGTTATTTAGTCAGAACATATATCACCTTACAACTAACCGGGGTTCTTTTTCATTTGTTGTAGGTAATTTTAGGGGATGCAAGTATGCAAGAACATTGGGATGAAGAAGTTTTACCTCTTCGAACTAAACCAACTGAAACATTACCTCCCAAAAGAAGTAGCTTTTTTGCAAATACCATGAAGTTTTCTCATAATTTCAACTCCAGTAATCCAATTAACTTATAGCCGCATAACACTGAAAAAAAATGTCAAAGACTTTTTCTTCTTAAAAGCTGATCCGATGTTCTTTACAATCTTGATGAGTTTTCCTCGTCTATTCATCAGAAGCCCGAATGCTGCAGCAAGTTTTGCACTGTGATAGAACAAGAAATCCCTTTTTCTGATGTTCTCCGACTTCATGAAGAACGAAACTTGAAAGCTCTCTAGCATTCTGAAATTAGAATATCCAAGCCACTATAGATGTTCTTGGCTTGTAAATGATATAGTCTCATTCTGATGCATGACCCAACTCTGTGAAGGCTGTTTCTAAAACCCTTTCACCCTCATTTTTTTCGTCACTGTTCGCCATCTTCCAGATGCAGAATACAGAGTTGCAACAAGCACATAGGTAGAAGGATCTTGCGGTTCCATCAAAAGTAAATGCTTTATAACTCTTTTAACGACAATTGCACTGGATTGGACTCTACGTCCGTCAAGCAAAGCTTGCTAGACTAAAGCCTGTGGTTCAAATGGCATATTGCTGAATATTTTCTCTGCAAGCTCAAGAAGTCCCCAGAATCCTAAAATACCAACAAAGGCTGCTGCATAATGCTCCTGTGAAGGTTCTATATTAAATTCTGTTCGCATGGATGAAAAGAATCCACAACCTTCATCAACTAAACGCATTTTAGTATATTTATAAGCTAGAAAGATTCTGCCAGGCTTTATCCCTGCATCCTGTAAGTTTGAACAGACAGTGAGGGCATCATCTCCCCGATGTATAATGAACCACGCACGCAATCAAGCGATTCGATGAAACTACATCATGTGCAGGCATATTGTTAAAGACATTTTTAGCAGCATTAATATTCCAATCAATGCATTTGCTACTCTAAATCTGAAAATAATCCAGATTTAAGAGCATGTGAATCTGCTCACCCATCTTATCAGTTCTCTGGCATTATATCAATCAACCCAAACTCTGCATATGCTCTAATCATCTGTGTCCAAGTGATAACATCCCTCGTGGCCATCTTCTCAAACAAGGCCTCCACATCGTCTATGGTTCCGCATTTTATGTAAAATCTGATAAGTGCAGTCTCCATTCCAATTCTGATGGCATGACCATGAATTTCCTTTACTCTAATTAAACTATTAGTCTCAGCACATTATCAATTTGGTCCATTGGCTGAAAAGATTCAAATGCTCTTTCGTATTGGGCCTTCGCCAATCCCGAAACTACAGTATTCCTCGAAGCAATGTGTCTCTTAGGCAATTGGTCAAGCAATTCAAAGAACAGAATCCAGACACTCGCATTTAAGTGCATTAGAAACAAAGAGGCTTTCTAAATAACCCGGGGCAGCCACCAAAGCATGCTCCAGTTCAGTCAGCCGTGTCCACGATACTCATTTTGCTGAGTACCTGAACTCATCAATCCCAAGAAAGCCTCCGCTGCTTCGAGTCCTCAGTCCGCCTTAGCGAGAGACCAGAGACGACGGCCGTATAAGAAACCACATTGGGATGCGACAGCCCATCGAAGACGCCGTAAGCGTGCGAGGTGCAGCCAAGTTTGAGGCAGGCCACGATGAGCGCATTGCCCAGACTGGGATTTTTCTCAAGCTTGAGGACGAGAGCGTGCACCTCGCCGTATCTTTATGGAGAAGCGAAGCAAGTCAAAGCAGTCGTCAGCATGAGAAATATTGACATGTAAATTCATAAATATTTTTCATCACATTTATTTAAAATTCCAACAAAATTTAATTTTTTTACTGGAAAAGAAAAATTAATGCTTTTGACATGATATTAACTCTAAATTAACAATCTCTTTTGCAAACCCCAAGTTTTCCCATTTAAGACCACCATGCTTTAACAGTTATTATATGTTTTTGTGCTTATGTTATTGGATACTGATTTTTTTCCTTTTGTTATACCATGGTACCTTTTGCTCAATTATTGGGCATGCTAAAAGACATATAGATATATGATGATTCTAGAATATGAAACTTGGAAAAGGAGTAAATGCAAATTCCATTACCATCAATAGTAAAATATGATTACTTGTCCATTGTTTTAAGTGTCGTTTCTTAAATTTTAAATTTTGAGATTTCACCCACTTTTGTCAAATTGATTAAACCATTCAATTGAATATCCATCATCTGCAGATCTATTGACCATGAAGCAATTATATGAACTATACGTCTTATGTGTCCCCAATCAGACAAGCCTTGTTTCTGGCGGTAAGTTAGGTGCCCGTGGTAACACTCACCACTCCAATTTCTTTTGTTCCACAAAGAAAGAAAAAAATGGTTCAACTAATTAAAGGAGGGAGAAATAGATTTGGATAGTTTCTTGTTCCCCTTCTTTTCTTTTTCTCTTTCTTTTTCCTCACCTCACCGCCCCTCTTGCATCCTATCGTATCCTCCGGGTCTTCCCCCTGCCCACCGCCAGCCTGCCTGCCACCGCCAGCTAGCCCACTGGGGGCCATGGGTGGTAGTGGGCTTCTCTCTAGAGAAGGATCAAGAAGAGAGGAAAAAAAGAAAATCTAAAAATATAAGAAACTTTAAGTTAGCCTATTTTTTTTTTTTTTTTTTCCTATTCTCATTCGCAAAGATTACCAAAATTTTTGGGGAGAAATTTCCACGCCTTAATATCCTCATCTATATAGACAAATTCATAATAAACCCAAAGCATAAAAGACCAGAGTCGCGCCCAAGCCAAGCAAAAGGCAAATCACCCGCAACAAGCTCACTTTAATCATCTTGAAAGATTAATATAGAAGATCTTGGGACTAGCTCTTAAAGAAATAAGGTATCATGGTCTACATAGTAGCATAGTAGTTGCTTTATAGTCAAATCGATTTGACTACTATGGATGAAGGATAACTAATATCTGTCCAACCCATAATCCTAAAATAGCTTGGCCAAGAAAATGAATAAAAAAATACAACTACTACAAGCAAGTAAAATAGCAAAATAGCTGTTCAACTAGTACTAACAGACTGAATATGCATGATACAAAATTCGGTCTCCTAGCTTCCAAAATGGTGATCACGCTACTGATTTAAGCTTAGAAGTCAGAATAACTTGAAGGCTAGTAAGATTTGAAGTTGAAATAAACATGCAAAATCCCTCTTTCAAAAGTGTATCTGAAGCCCTTCTTTGTGTGAATATTCCCATTCTTTACACACAATCCTAACCCAAACAATGTGAATCATATGGCAGCCAAAAGGTTTTACATATGCCTAAAAGTGATTTTCTGATCAAGTAGACCCAACAATGTCCTCATATGGGGCGAGCGTGGAGTCGGATGATACCCGTCTCTGTGCTATTCCCATCCTTTTCAATTGTGTGTTGGGGGTTCACACGGTGGGAAGATTTTGGTTTTCTTGGTCGATGCTTCTCACGCCACCAATAAGCCCCAATCCACATGGATAAATTCAAGTATGAGGTTGTTTGAGCAAAAAATATAAATCAAATAAGTCAAAACCAAAGTCCAGAAAATTGATGACATGAAGCACGAGTCCAGATTCCACCTCTGCAACATTGCCAAAAACTGCATCACCTTCCTCCATGGCTCCCATGGCTTTGGTGGCCTTCATTTCAAAATCATCTTCCAATGGAGCTGGCTTTGACACTATTGCTCCTTGCATCCGTCTCTGTTGTTCTTCTAGCACCTCAGTTCTTTTCCGTTCCTAAAATTAAATACCTGAGACCTCTGGTTAGATGCACAACCTTACTCAATTTGCACTATGTTTGCACTAAGCAACAGTCTGGTCTGTAGGGAGAAAGGAATTTTCCAATGCAGCCCTGTCCTCTTCAGGGTCAAGGTTCCCTTGAGTTTCATCACCATGCAGAAGTTGCCCCGGGAAAATGATCCAGCCCCCTCTTCTGACTCCATCATCTCAATGGTTCCGGCTACATGGATCCTTCATCTAAACATCAAAACCATAGGAATTGTAACTTAGTACCCACTCAACTGAAAGCCAAGCCGAAACAAGATTTCTATAGAAAAGTTATTAGTCGACAGAGTCAGGCACACCTTCTTGTATATAGGATTGAGGACACTAGCAGTTTCTGGATTATCAACGACATCCACAGACGTTGAAGATGCTTGCGCAAAATTTTCTCATGAAAGCCTATGTTTCATTCAGTCAATTTTGACGTACCAAATGTACATTCTCAAATATACATTCTCAACAGTGAAAGAATATCAAAGTATAATTACCTTTGCCTTGTCTGTGTGGATGCAATTGAAGATAACTTCCCAAAACTCCATGACCTTATAGCTGTGCCGGTATGCAATTGAGTCTCAACACCAGCATACCAGCATGTATTCTCGGTTGGTCTTCTTATGTGGATAATCCCCACATCTGCTTGGATGCTAGAGTACGTATCCCCTTCTTCTGCAAGCAACTCAGCAGGAGGCTCCTCCCCACACCCTCTGGCTCGATAAAGTGCATCCCTTTTCCTGGCTTCTGCCAGCTCCCAAAGTGCGTGCTCGGTAAGATAAAGAGATAAGAATCTGCAGACCCAGAAGTTCAACTTTTCCTATGCTACTCTGAATAATTCACCCTTTTAGACACTACTTTCAGGTAACATCCTCGCACTGCTCAAAGACCAAAAGACCATGTTAAGCGTCAATGATCTCTTAGAGCTCATGTAGCAATTCCATGACTAGCATAGATACCAAAATCAAGGATGCTGAGAAGTGAGCCATATAATGACGATTAGAGACTAAATGAAAGATCTCTAGACCATTCGCATGAAAATATAAAATATAAAAAAAAGCATATTACCTTCCAGTACTCAACATATGTCAGTTGTGTCCAAATAGAGATGCATTTTGATGTCACCATGAAGCTCTTCCATTTCTTTCGCTGTTAAGCCCTGAATCAAATGCAGTGACCTAGACAGCTAAGCTACCATAATAATAAGCCTCTCCAAATTTAACTTATCAAAAATTATGTTGAATACTTCCCATTATATACATTTCTTTGGAGATAACTACAGAGATATTTATACACCATAGTTTTAACAATAAATGCACTTCATGGCCAATTAAAGCACAGTGTGTATGGTCAACAGTTTATGCCACCTCCTATCGACCACTGAACCAAAGTGAAAAAGATGCACTCTAAAGCAGCTTAATTGTCTGATTGAAATAAAATAAAATAAAATATTTGGAGGTTATTTGAGGAACTTTTATCCGCACTTCTTTTGTGGCTTAGGACTTTCAACCCAACAAGTTGTTTAGCACCAAAGCCACATAAAGAGAAGCTAGGGCCATAAGCAGCCCCCTATTCCCAAGCTTGTGATGAGAGACTTGACTTCCAAGCGGATGCCAAATTACCCCATGAATTGCAAGATATGTTTTTTTTTTTTTTTTTATATTTATTATATCTTCCTTTTTGTCGTGTCTTAGTAAATGCAACAATAATTCCTCAATCCAATGAAAGTCAAAGTGAGGGAAAAGAGGGGGATGGGAAATAGGCTTAAGGCTAAAATTCAATTTAGAAAGTAGCAGCAGCCAAGTCAAAGGCAGCTCAAACAAGCTCTTCTCAATTCAAATCCAAGTAAAATTAAACACGATCTTCCAGCAAAGTGAAAAATCTATCCATCCAATCTTCCATATAAAAGAGATGCTAATGAAGAAACTTTATACCATGATAGGAATAAGAGGAAAAGGTAGATTGGAATAACATGGACTGTCCGTCATGGATGACAAAGAGTATGCTGGGTTATCCTTAAAGGAGAATCCATCCCCCGACATTTCCAGGAGGATGGTATAAAAAATTTAATATTCGAGTCAATATTCAGATCATATGAACCATTGAGGTGCTTAGATAGAATATCAATTCCTTCCGCACCTTCATGCAATGCAATCTCATCTCTGACCTGACTTTGCTTTGATCAAAATGAAATGGGAAAGACTCACCATATTGAGAAAAACAATTGTCAAAATGATGCCTCCCTAAGACTAACCAGTACAAAGCAGGATATCTCACGCCCATCGCCAATTCAACAAGAAAAATCTTGCTTTGGTGACTGAAGGGAACATACCATTTTGTCTTGATGCTGAGCCTTTCTTCCCTTCTCTTCTTCATTATCTCTACCTCTACTTGAATAATGAGCAATAAAAACTAGCAAGGTTAAGACATTTTGCTTTCTAGCATTTGGGATTTGGGATTTGGCATTTATTCATTCATAAAGCACTACCTATTCTTAAAAACCTATATATATAAATCAATATATAAAGTCAAGTTTTGCAAGTTTTTGTTCAAATTTAACCTAAGCATTTCCCCTGTTCGCAGGAAAGTTGATAATTATCTTTTCGTTTTTTTTTTTTTTTTTTTTTGGGTAGCCCGGAAGACATACATGATGGTCTCCCATTTGTTTCCATGAGAAACCCAAGTGCCTCGGCCCTAACCTAGTACTAGCCTAGGCAAATGCAAAAGGAATTTCAGGATGCAATAGTCAATCTAAACAGAGTTTAGAGGTATGATGTTAAACTAAAACAGTTAAGTTGAATCTTAGTGCAGGAACATAAGTAAAATAACTTTTTGGAGACTAAAAGGCTTCAAATAGTCTACCCCTGAATTTGTTGCATGCATATTTATCCACTTTATTTGGATCCCTTCTCCATTATTATCCGGTTACAAATGCATTTTTGCTGCTGGAAACACTAATTTCATTAAATTAACCACCGAGATAAGTAATCAGCATCTCTTCTTCGTCAAATTATGATGCTAAAGTTGAAGAATCCGTCTCTCTACCCAAATAATTTAGCCCCTTAGCTAAATAAATTTAGCACAATCATGGATTATAAAAGGGAAAAGAGCACCCAAAATCCTAAACTTTGCCCAACAAATTTACCCCAAAAACATTATAAAAAAATGCGGAACTTTGCCACCACCAACGATGACATATTTACCCAAGCTTCCTTTCGTCACCTAAAAAAGGGATATGTTTAGTAGAAGTCCTAAAACTTGTGCAGAAAGTGCAATTAAGTCCTAAAACTTATAAAGAGTTCAATCAAGTCCTAAAACTTGTCCAGAAAGTGCAATTGAGTCTTAAAACTTACAAAAAGTTCAATCAAGTCCTAAAACTTGTCAAGTTTGTTCAATTAAGTCATAAAGTTAACACCGTTAAGAAAGTTAACGGAAATTGCTAACGTGGCGCTCACATCATATTTTAAATGATTTTTTTTTTTTTTTTTCAAATGGCTTTTTAAAATTATTTTTTTGCATTAAAAATGGGGTATTGGCAATTGCAGCCAACACACGGACACAAAATGGAGTATTCGCAATTGCAGCCAACACACGGACACTTAGGAGACAATCACTAACAGGTGCTGGTTCAGACCAGTCTCGCCGGTCTTCTCTGGGTGGCAAGTCCACTAATTCCAGTAAGCAGAATCAGCATAATTAAATTTAATTCACAGTATATATTTCATCTCATTATGTCCATCATCTGATTATTTGTTTTTGTTTCTTCAATAAGATGTAAAAGACACAAGGAATGCCAAGACGCCTCCTCCAGTCCACCCATTATCTACGATAGCAAAGCGTTGGCTGTAGCTATAGATGGCGAAATTTAGTGTTCAATGACCAGCGAAGTGATGCTTTGACTCGAAGCTGACTGAAGTTTTGACATGATAGATGAGACACTGAGAATTGACGAGGGCGCAATAGCAATTTTTTGGTTTAACACACTGCTTATGTACATATTGACACAAGTTCTTCAAATAATGCCCGAAATTTCTATGGGAATGTTTTCAAACTGCTCTTGCCCATTGTTCTCTGAATCTCTGACTTAAGTCATCAAAGCTATCGGCAACTTCTAACAGAAATGGAGGAAATGACAGGTGCCTCTGCTAATAAACCGGCTGCTCTTCTATTGTATAGCTAGCTAAAAATCAAAGATTATAGCATGACATTCATATAACGTGACGCCAATGTGGTACCATAGAATCAAGTGTTCTTGTTTTTAGTATAGTTGATTATAATAGCTTCACAGGCCCTGAAACCGAGATCCCTCAGTTTATCCAGCAACACCTTGCGTGATATGGATCATACATAGTTTTACTTATTCAGTTATAAACCTCCAAAGTAACTGAGGGGCTAGTCAGTTAAAAAAACACACACACAACTATAGCAACAACTTCCATGTTTCGTTTTCCGAAACAGGATCCCATGCCCATCTTTGAAGTTCAGCTTAATTTAGTTGAAGATGCAAACAAGCAGATGGCCATTGCCTTAGATTTACCCAAAAGTGCTACTGTCAGGAAAACAGACGTGAAGGTTAAGAGGAGCATCATTAACAAGTCATCCAGTTCACCAAATTGTTAAAAAATGCCTTCTTTACAAGTTTATGATGAACCTGAAAAACTGATTCACAGATGAGTGTACTTCATTCAAGTTTCAACCATTCAGTCAATGGAAAGAAATATCGACAATTATTTAAGGAAGGTGAAGAGAAGGAAGTAGTTAGCAAAGCTTAAACAAGTCGGTTGTTTGATTGTAGCTAATTTGCCGGTTTATTTTCTTGAAGGAATAGTCATAGGCTTGAAGCAGCCGCTTGTGGAATCTCCTCATGTCCAAGCTCACATTCTGTCTGTCGAGATAGATCTCCTTAGTGTATTGCCATCCCTTCCTAATCACACCCTTTGGATTCGTAAGGACTGGATCATCTTTATCGTATTCATTTTACAGTGAGCTCTCCCTAGGCGAAATCTTGTAGCCAATATACTTGAGACCAAGCTCTCTAGCAGGTTTACCAAAGCATGTCTCAGCTGGTGAATCCGTCCCTAAAGGAATGACTTGGATGAGCACAGAACCAGGCTTCAGGAAAAGGAAGTGGGTCAAAGCAGCCCCGTGTACACCAACCATAACCTCGCTCTTAGGCCGCGAAACTTCTACTCTGAACCCCATATCCTCTGCCATTTTAACCAAGCAGGGTTTGTTAACTAACGCCCTGGACCCACTGCGCGATAATATCACTAGCTTCGGTTTCTTCACCTGGTGTTTCTGGTTGTCTTTATTAATTTTCATTGATTGCCCCAAAGTTGGCACTGAAGCCGATTGATTCAGTTTCAGCTGTACCCCTTGCTCCTTGTCAGGTATTGAACCTTTTATCCGCGGCTGGTAAGCACGGTCAAGGAAGTGTCTGAAATCGAGGATGCTCTTATTCCCCTTCATCAGTGAAGGATCCACAGTAAGGTCATCATGGATTTTCACACCAACAATGGCCTCTGGTAAGCAATGGGTTCTTTTATCCAGAGGCGAGAAAGGATGGTCTCATACTTCATAATCCACCAATTGTACAAACTTCATCACTTTTAAGAATTCCTGTGGGATCGGCTGTCCCCATTAGATAGTAAGAATCTGGAATAGGAATCCTTCCTCCTTTCAAACTCTTCTTTTCATCATTCATCAGGATGGATAGACGATTTTGTAGGTGTGTTTCGTCCAGAGGAATCCCAGATAAGATCATTCTGGCCGCAGTGAAACCATCCTTCTCACCATGATTCACCAATACTGTTCATACGGTAAAAGAACAAAAGGAAAACACGAGGGAAAATGTTTACACATCAAATAGCAATTGAAGGAAATATGCACCCAAGGGAAGTAAAAGCAGCAAAGATGAATAGAGATGCATTTTTTTACTTATGCATATTCCGAATCAAGAAAAATAAAAGAAGCACATCCAAGTATAGAAAAAAAAATTGGAGAAAAATCTCTTTTTGGACTGTTTTAAGAATAGACAATATTTCAACAGTCCAAATGTTCAGAAGAATACTACCTCTTAGAGCTAAGCGTTTACTAGAGAAGACACTATTTGCATCTCCCAGAGCTTTCTCCACCATGTCCAAAAGAAATTCATTAGGGACCCCACCATAGCTTAAAAGTGCAATCAAAATCTTTGAAAGATATGCAAGCTTTGGTTTATTACCGCATCAATGAGGACCAAGGTCTAATCAGTTCTTCCAAAAAGGTAAAATTTGATGGCAGAAAAAGCTCCAAACAAAAAGCAATTGGATTTAGTAATTCACAAGAAAAACATGTCCCATGTTCAAATTAAACTGCTGAAAGAACAAGAAAGCCGCTAACTTTTCAGTCTGTTAATGTAAGGGTCTTTTAATCGGCTAACTCCAAAGGAAAATCTTAACACAATGATCAACAAATCAATAGCATAGCCAGGCAACAAACCCACAAATAACACTGTGATCACAGTACTAGGGGTCAGAGGTACCATAAGAACCTCAAGAGAATTAATTAAAACAATGATAGCCTGCTGGCAAAATATGTTGGTTGTACCTTGTTTGTACTATTTACGGTCCTGATATCTAAAAGCTTCGGGTCCTTTTCAACCTTGATCAAATATGAATTGTATGAGGAGGGAGGTACAGATTAAAATTCGGCCAAAACAATTAGAATGGAAATATATCGCAATATGGAGAATTATTGCAGCTGAAAAACTAATAACTAGACTCACACTTAATAATACAATGTAGATTTTCCTAAGCAACCAAAACACTACAACATCAATGATCTAACCAAGTTTTTGCATATAAAATGACCGGCTTGACAAACCGCATTCCTTTTATGCTTTTATGCTTCCTCTTGTGAGCATGATGGATAGGAGAAATTCCCACCAGAACACATGAGACTTCTATTGCACTCTCATACTGATACATTATCACTAAAGGCAGCAGAAATGAAGTTGGAGAGAATTTCTTTCATGTCAACCACCAAACCACCAAACTGACTTTCATTTGGGCTCGTGAAACCAGTCTAACCAGTCTGGAGTATAATTAAATAGCATGAAAACAGTGTAATCTATCCGCAACTGGAGTAACCAAATATCATAGGACCTGAATGAGCTAGATTAGAACCCCATGTGCAAAAAAATTTGAAACCAATCTTTTTAAAAAGCTGACCCCTGTTCAAACAGGATACACAGCTTAATGGTCAACCATAATTGGTTGTTGCCTAATTAATACATCACCAATAAACATCAGTCCACAGCTAATCAAGAATTTATGAAGCAATCAACTGTATCATTTCTAATTATTCAGGACGTCAGAAAAGAAAATATCATCCACTGTTGTCAAGCAAGGCTCTAGCCTAAAATAAGGGACATGTTACATTAAAAGTTTGGGATGAATCCTTTAGCAAGAAATTCTTTTTAACCTTTTCTTTAAATGAACCCAAAGAATGTATTAGCAAGGTAGATCTTAAGTCATGAAATGATATTCCGGAAAAAATTAATTTTTGTACTACATTATAGCATCTTTCTTATTGACATTAGGCACTTGCTTTCCCATATAGAATTTTGTGACACCTGTGACACCGCATGCAAAAGTTCTTTTTCCCCATATGGTACCTAGCAACCGGTGGAGAGAGAGATGAAATAAGAATGGACTGCTAAGTTCAGTGTAAAGGTGTACATAGGAAAGACAATGTTCAAAGAAAAGCAAAGATGTATAGAAGACTACACATTTTCACCTTTTTCCCTGGCTCTCTTAAAAGTAATGTTATAAGCATAAGACTAGGCTCTGGAAGTCTCCGACTGTGCTAATGTAGAGTCGACAGCTGCTTTTCTAAAAACTTGGCCCTTTTACTAAAATAATATACCTCCTTTCTCAGTTTTGTTTAGAGAAAGGAACAAAAAGGGTCAAAGAACATGACCTAATTTCATCTTTTTCCTTGAGGGAATGCCTGAGAGAATGACCAGCCTTACTTGAGGTGCTTTTGGAGTCGCCACATTGGGTGCCTGCCCAGGCAACTCCAGTGCTTTTGAGAACACTAGTGACACCTAAACAGAACAATTGATCTCACTTCAACTCATAAACGAGACCAAGCACTTTAGTGGCTTAATGTGGCAGAAGATGCTTGAAGGCCTAGATTATTTTCTCTTTGCAAATTGAACCCGATGCATGGATCAACCCCCAAATAACTCAAGGTTGCAATATTAATGACTTAAGTGGCAATGGTTGAATCAAAACTAAGTCAACACGTCATTACATTTAAATGGTTATTTATTATTTTCCCTTAACATCAATATGCGCACTTCATATTTATACATGGAACTCACATTACAAAAAAGAGTGTATGAAGAAACCAAGATACCTCTTTGAATCATAGATAACAGGGAACACAGGCGAGTTCTCTATTATGTGCAAGAACTTCTTCAATTTCAAATCTGACTGCAACAACGTAGCGAAAAACAGGTAAAACAACATGGCAAAAATGAGGAACTATTAGATAATTCTTCATTTACAGGAAGATATCAACTAGCACACTGAATAAGCAAGTTCCAAGCATAAGATATATGTAACAAAACAAATATGACAGTTATAAAAAGACCATTAAAAGGAGCAGCTATTGAGGACCCACCTTATAAAATTCCATTAGTTCATCAGCTCTGAAGTTCTTCACCTAATATCAGAACAGAAACTAAGGCGCGATCAGCCAACACATCAATCGCAGTTGGTAGAGAAAACAAAACAAATATATAAATGAAAGCAATCTCATGAATTCAAAAGTGGCATTGACATGTTAAGCATACTTAATTTGGAATAATTCACTTTGCAAAATAGTAATTAGAAATAACATGCTAATGCATTGGAAACTACAAAATTTCCTTTTTAGTTACTTAGTAAGTCTCCTTAGAGCACTGTTAACAAAAGGGCACTTGTTAAGCATACTTATTTAATATGATTCACTTTCCAAAGAAAAATTACAAATACCACAAGAACAATCTGTGCATCCAATTGAAAACCATAAAAATTTCTTAATCAACTACTTAAGAATTGCCCCTAGAGAACAGTTAACAAAATCCTTACAAATACATAGATCTTCTCCACAGATCAGACTCATGGCACATGCATGAACAGAAAAATACAATCTTTATCATGAAACTACCTGCTTCAAGGGGACGAAACATTTAGCCGTAGCAGATATGTAGCAGATATATAACTCGTACATATTAAGAAGAAACATTTAGCTGTAGCAAAAATATAACTCATACATATTAAGCTAAACCAAATGTGCAATTCCTTGTCATGTCTGTTTTCGTCTATGCTTTATCTAGTAGATGAGCACTTCTGATAGCGAAACATAATACTACGAATTTTTGGGATCAAAATAGAGTATCTGGGATATATATAGTAATACCATCCTCTGGCACAAGCTCAGAGGATGACAAAACTTGAACTGGTCAAAGCTTGTCTAGCTAGCTGCAACTCCTCCAAAACATGTAATAGATGTTGAGGCAAAGTGTGGGGTAGAAAGAAGCTTCAAGAGGGAATCCTTCAGGCATTTAAATATATAGAGAGAAAAAAAGGAAAGAATAGGTGAGCACAAGCTTCCAGCCCGGATAACACTCTATCATGACAAGATCCATTATGCCAACAATCTGAAAATCTTCCATTTAAGTTCTAACTGGGCCTTAGCTTCAAGCGAGGATAGTAGGACATGTGCAGAATTCTTCATTTTAGATTCTAGTTTAGGCAATTAGTTCAAACACACGCCTCATAGCTGAAGGGGCCTTCTAGCGTATCCAAGTCATGAGTCCCAATTGCAACCAGTGTTCTTCACCTAAAATATCGAGAGAATCCGAGCATGTCAATCCAAGCAGAACATTTTGAGGATCTAGCATAAGCACAAGCATCCGATGTACTAAGTGGAGGGATTGGGGAGCTGGGCATCTATTACATGCAAGTAAAATATCAAATTGAATATAGATCTCGAGAATGAAAACTAGTTCAAGCAACATATCTATCATCACCACTTCACCAAATTATTCAAAACAACTCAGCAGAGTCCTCTCTTCACATCCAGGCATTTCTCACAAATTATTCAAAGATCGAACCACACAGCATCTCGATAGCCATTACGAGCAACATGGTCCGCCAAAGACTTTAACCCATCCGAAGACGGACACTAGCATCTTAAACCCCCGAACCAAAACTCACCCACGACTCGCGAAACAGCTCCAAACCCATCCGAAACACACAACATCTAACCGAATGCCGAATCAGCTTCGCAGTCACCTGATGATCGCCTTCTCCGTCGTCTGGCCAGCACAAACAAAGAAGCCCAACCCCCTCAGCCTTTGAAAAAAAGAAAAAATCCCCCCCAAAAAAAACCCAGGTCTGATTTGCTCCCGGTGGTTCGCCGATCGGAAAGAGGGAGGGCAGAGAGAGAGAGAGAGGGAGGTCGCGGTCCTCTCGCCAGTCCCGTGCAGTGGTTCGTCGATTGCTCGAGGTCCTCTCGCCGGTCCCGTGCGGTGGTTCGCCGGTCGGAAAGAGGGAGGGCAGAGAGAGAGAGAGGGAGGTCGCGGTCCTCTCGCCGGTCCGGTGCGGTAGTTCGTCGGTTGTTGGCGGTGGTTCGCCGGTCGGAAAGAGGGAGGGCACAGAGAGACCGGGAGGTCACGTCCTGTTCGTCGGAGAGAGAAAGAGAGAGGGAGGGAAGAGTGAGAAAGGCGAGAGAGGAGAAAGAAAAACCCAGCAAATTCGAGTGAGGGGAGCAAAAAAAATTTGAGCGGCGGGAATAAGCTGACCGTCCTTTCTTCTGCGGTGGAGCCGAGCCGAGCCGAGCCGACCAAAAATGAGCGCCTTCCTTTTTCAGCGGGTCCCGCTCAGGGACACGTGGCGGTATTTCATTGGTTAGTGCGCACCAGGTCAGGGGATGACGTGGCGCGCACTAACCACTGAACGACAGTTTCTGGATTTTGAACCTTCACAGGCTGCTCCACGTTGAAGATGCTTGCACAACATTTTCAACATTTTTGCATGAAAATCTTTCAAAAATTCTATATTTACCAAATATATATTCTCCACCCTGAAAGAATATAATTACTTTTCCCTTGTATATGTGGATATGTTAACCCCCAAAACTCCATGACTTTCAATTTTTAAAAAACCAAGGCATATATTACTTTTGGGCAAAGAACATTAGGGAAATTCATATGAATTTCAGTTGATTTAAGTCTCCCATTAGTCATAATGATGTGCACTTGCTACCTAAAGCCTTATTGTTTTAGGACATCTTTAAGTTGGAATATAATAAACTTCGTGTATTTCCTATTTTACAATGTGTCTGATTGTTTGTTTTGTTAGATTTTTTTTGGTTGAAGCTTGATGGTTGGTTTGAATTGTTCCAGCAAAAAGTAAAAAAAAAAAAAAAAGAGAGTCATAAAACAATTTAGTTATAAATTTTTTGATTCGGAACCAATTTAATCTTAAACTTTTAATGGTGTGAATTTAGTCATAAAACTTTTGTCAATTTAGTCTTTTAGTTTGGTTTGGGCTAATTTTATCAAAGAAAATATTTTTCTTAATCAATAAGTCTAATCTATTTACTAGGTTTTTTTTGTTATTATTTTATTTTAGGAATAGGTGTCTTTGGAGGGAATAAATAGATGCACAAGCTCCTTTGCAAGATTAATGAAAATCCCGTGCAAGTTAGATGAATTAAATTTTGTTGAGGTTTTTCTCTACGGCTAATGAATTATGATACATTTTTTTAATTATTAAGTGAATCTCAAGATACTTTCCGCTGCTTTTTTTTTTTTATAGTGTAATTAATATTTCAGAAAAGATAAATTGAAGCCGTGAGTTTATCATTGGCCAAAAACATGGCAAGAAAGTATAAAAATAAAAAATCATAAGTATCTCGGTATAATTATCTCCGTATGTGACCTCTCATGCTGAAATGAAGCCCACCAAAACTGGGGCTACCACCGCATAGAAACTAGAAAGAAGAAAGCATTCTCTTCTTGGGAGAGAGGAACCATAATGGAATTAGAAGGAATCGGGATGGAAGGTGCGCGAGCTCCATGGTCATCATTTTACAGAGGAAGAAATTGAGGCATTGGGTGCAGTATTGATGATTTGACTTCCCTTGTTTTGGTTTGTAAAATTGATGATTATGGGCCTTTTCTTTCTTGAAGTGATTCTAGTTAAGCTCTAAGATAATAGTTTTATGAGAAGTAGAAAAATCATGACCCCATTCCCATTCTATTCATTTCCCTCTTTATATCACCCTAGAAACTAGAAACTAGAAGGTAGAAAGGCATGCTGTTCCCGCGTGAGCCTTGGCCATTTTAAAATAGGGGGAAACATAATTTAACATAATTTTGATCTATTTTGAGGAATTTTTTTTCACTCCGTGGAAAAGAAGAATATGTTTTAGATGGTTAATATTGCAAGGCATTTTTGTCTTAATATTTCTGTTTTTTCTTTTTCTTTTTTTATTTTTCTTCTTCTTCTCTCTTCCCTCTTCCCTCTGCCACTTTGGCTCCCCCGGACAGAGGAAGCCAATGTCCAGCTGCCCTCACCAGCGTCAAGGGTCGCCCTCACTTCGGCTAGCTAGGGCCACTCTTGCCCTCCCGCCGGCTTCCCTCCCCTGGGCTATCAAGATGCCCTATAGTAAACTTCAACTTTTTTAGGTTTTTTAGGTGACGAAAGGAAGCTTGGGGTAAATATGTCACCGTTGGTGGTGGCAAAGTTCCGCATTTTTTTTATAATGTTTTTGGGGTAAATTTGTTGGGCAAAGTTTAGGATTTTGGGTGCTCTTTTCCCTTTTATAATCCATGATTGTGCTAAATTTATTTAGCTAAGGGGCTAAATTATTTGGGTAGAGAGACGGATTCTTCAACTTTAGCATCATAATTTGACGAAGAAGAGATGCTGATTACTTATCTCGGTGGTTAATTTAATGAAATTAGTGTTTCCAAAGCAAAAAATGCATTTGTAACCGGATAATAATGGAGAAGGGATCCAAATAAAGTGGATAAATATGCATGCAACAAATTCAGGGGTAGACTATTTGAAGCCTTTTAGTCTCCAAAAAGTTATTTTACTTATGTTCCTGCACTAAGATTCAACTTAACTGTTTTAGTTTAACATCATACCTCTAAACTGTTTAGATTGACTATTGCATCCTGAAATTCCTTTTGCATTTGCCTAGGCTAGTACTAGGTTAGGGCCGAGGCACTTGGGTTTCTCATGGAAACAAATGGGAGACCATCATGTATGTCTTCTGGGCTACCCAAAAAAAAAAAAAAAAAAACGAAAAGATAATTATCAACTTTCCTGCGAACAGGGGAAATGCTTAGGTTAAATTTGAACAAAAACTTGCAAAACTTGACTTTATATATTGATTTATATATATAGGTTTTTAAGAATAGGTAGTGCTTTATGAATGAATAAATGCCAAATCCCAAATCCCAAATGCTAGAAAGCAAAATGTCTTAACCTTGCTAGTTTTTATTGCTCATTATTCAAGTAGAGGTAGAGATAATGAAGAAGAGAAGGGAAGAAAGGCTCAGCATCAAGACAAAATGGTATGTTCCCTTCGGTCACCAAAGCAAGATTTTTCTTGTTGAATTGGCGATGGGCGTGAGATATCCTGCTTTGTACTTGGTTAGTCTTAGGGAGGCATCATTTTGACAATTGTTTTTCTCAATATGGTGAGTCTTTCCCATTTCATTTTGATCAAAGCAAAGTCAGGTCGAGATGAGATTGCATTGCATGAAGGTGCGGAAGGAATTGATATTCTATCTAAGCACCTCAATGGTTCATATGATCTGAATATTGACTCGAATATTAAATTTTTTATACCATCCTCCTGGAAATGTCGGGGGATGGATTCTCCTTTAAGGATAACCCAGCATACTCTTTGTCATCCATGACGGACAGTCCATGTTATTCGGATCTACCTTTTCCTCTTATTCCTATCATCGTATAAAGTTTCTTCATTAGCATCTCTTTTATATGGAAGATTGGATGGATAGATTTTTCACTTTGCTGGAAGATCGTGTTTAATTTTACTTGGATTTGAATTGAGAAGAGCTTGTTTGAGCTGCCTTTGACTTGGCTGCTGCTACTTTCTAAATTGAATTTTAGCCTTAAGCCTATTTCCCATCCCCCTCTTTTCCCTCACTTTGACTTTCATTGGATTGAGGAATTATTGTTGCATTTACTAAGACACGACAAAAAGGAAGATATAATAAATATTAAAAAAAAAAACATATCTTGCAATTCATGGGGTAATTTGGCATCCGCTTGGAAGTCAAGTCTCTCATCACAAGCTTGGGAATAGGGGGCTGCTTATGGCCCTAGCTTCTCTTTATGTGGCTTTGGTGCTAAACAACTTGATGGGTTGAAAGTCCTAAGCCACAAAAGAAGTGTGGATAAAAGTTCCTCAAATAACCTCCAAATATTTTATTTTATTTCAATCAGACAATTAAGCTGCTTTAGAGTGCATCTTTTTCACTTTGGTTCAGTGGTCGATAGGAGGTGGCATAAACTGTTGACCATACACACTGTGCTTTAATTGGCCATGAAGTGCATTTATTGTTAAAACTATGGTGTATAAATATCTCTGTAGTTATCTCCAAAGAAATGTATATAATGGGAAGTATTCAACATAATTTTTTGATAAGTTAAATTTGGAGAGGCTTATTATTATGGTAGCTTAGCTGTCTAGGTCACTGCATTTGATTCAGGGCTTAACAGCGAAAGAAATGGAAGAGCTTCATGGTGACATCAAAATGCATCTCTATTTGGACACAACTGACATATGTTGAGTACTGGAAGGTAATATGCTTTTTTTTATATTTTATATTTTCATGACAATGGTCTAGAGATCTTTCATTTAGTCTCTAATCGTCATTATATGGCTCACTTCTCAGCATCCTTGATTTTGGTATCTATGCTAGTCATGGAATTGCTACATGAGCTCTAAGAGATCATTGACGCTTAACATGGTCTTTTGGTCTTTGAGCAGTGCGAGGATGTTACCTGAAAGTAGTGTCTAAAAGGGTGAATTATTCAGAGTAGCATAGGAAAAGTTGAACTTCTGGGTCTGCAGATTCTTATCTCTTTATCTTACCGAGCACGAGCACGCACTTTGGGAGCTGGCAGAAGCCAAGAAAAGGGATGCACTTTATCGAGCTAGAGGGTGTGGGGAGGAGCCTCCTGCTGAGTTGCTTGCAGAAGAAGGGGATACGTACTCTAGCATCCAAGCAGATGTGGGGATTATCCACATAAGAAGACCAACCGAGAATACATGCTGGTATGCTGGTGTTGAGACTCAATTGCATACCGGCACAGCTATGAGGTCATGGAGTTTTGGGAAGTTATCTTCAATTGCATCCACACAGACAAGGCAAAGGTAATTATACTTTGATATTCTTTCACTGTTGAGAATGTATATTTTGAGAATGTACATTTGGTACGTCAAAATTGACTGAATGAAACATAGCCTTTCATGAGAAAATTTTGCGCAAGCATCTTCAACGTCTGTGGATGTCCTTGATAATCCAGAAACTGCTAGTGTCCTCAGTCCTATATACAAGAAGAAGGTGTGCCTGACTCTGTCGACTAATAACTTTTCTATAGAAATCTTGTTTCGGCTTGGCTTTTCAGTTGAGTGGGTACTAAGTTACAATTCCTATGGTTTTGAAGTTTAGATGAAGGATCCATGTAGCCGGAACCATTGAGATGATGGAGTCAGAAGAGGGGGCTGGATCATTTTCCCGGGGCAACTTCTGCATGGTGATGAAACTCAAGGGAACCTTGACCCTGAAGAGGACAGGGCTGCATTGGAAAATTCCTTTCTCCCTGCAGACCAGACTGTTGCTTAGTGCAAACATAGTGCAAACTGAGTAAGGTGGTTAGATGGTCTCAGGTATATAATTTTAGGAACGGAAAAGAACTGAGGTGCTAGAAGAACAACAGAGACGGATGCAAGGAGCAATAGTGTCAAAGCCAGCTCCATCGGAAGATGATTTTGAAATGAAGGCCACCAAAGCCATGGGAGCCATGGAGGAAGGTGATGCAGTTTTTGGCAATGTTGCAGAGGTGGAATCTGGACTCGTGCTTCATGTCATCAATTTTCTGGACTTTGGTTTTGACTTATTTGATTTATATTTTTTGCTCAGACAACCTCATACTTGAATTTATCCATGTGGATTGGGGTTTATTGGTGGCGTGAGAAGCATCGACCAAGAAAACCAAAATCTTCCCACCGTGTGAACCCCAATTGAAAAGGATGGGAATAGCACAGAGACGGGTATCATCCGACTCCACGCTCGCCCCATATGAGGACATTGTTGGGTCTACTTGATCAGAAAATCACTTTTAGGCATATGTAAAACCTTTTGGCTGCCATATGATTCACATTGTTTGGGTTAGGATTGTGTGTAAAGAATGGGAATATTCACACAAAGAAGGGCTTCAGATACACTTTTGAAAGAGGGATTTTGCATGTTTATTTCAACTTCAAATCTTACTAGCCTTCAAGTTATTCTGACTTCTAAGCTTAAATCAGTAGCGTGATCACCATTTTGGAAGCTAGGAGACCGAATTTTGTATCATGCATATTCAGTCTGTTAGTACTAGTTGAACAGCTATTTTGCTATTTTACTTGCTTGTAGTAGTTGTATTTTTTTATTCATTTTCTTGGCCAAGCTATTTTAGGATTATGGGTTGGACAGATATTAGTTATCCTTCATCCATAGTAGTCAAATCGATTTGACTATAAAGCAACTACTATGCTACTATGTAGACCATGATACCTTATTTCTTTAAGAGCTAGTCCCAAGATCTTCTATATTAATCTTTCAAGATGATTAAAGTGAGCTTGTTGCGGGTGATTTGCCTTTTGCTTGGCTTGGGCGCGACTCTGGTCTTTTATGCTTTGGGTTTATTATGAATTTGTCTATATAGATGAGGATATTAAGGCGTGGAAATTTCTCCCCAAAAATTTTGGTAATCTTTGCGAATGAGAATAGGAAAAAAAAAAAATAGGCTAACTTAAAGTTTCTTATATTTTTAGATTTTTCTTTTTTTCCTCTCTTCTTGATCCTTCTCTAGAGAGAAGCCCACTACCACCCATGGCCCCCAGTGGGCTAGCTGGCGGTGGCAGGCAGGCTGGCGGTGGGCAGGGGGAAGACCCGGAGGATACGATAGGATGCAAGAGGGGCGGTGAGGTGAGGAAAAAAAGAAAGAAAAAAGAAAAGAAGGGGAACAAGAAACTATCCAAATCTATTTCTCCCTCCTTTAATTAGTTGAACCATTTTTTTCTTTCTTTGTGGAACAAAAGAAATTGGAGTGGTGAGTGTTACCACGGGCACCTAACTTACCGCCAGAAACAAGGCTTGTCTGATTGGGGACACATAAGACGTATAGTTCATATAATTGCTTCATGGTCAATAGATCTGCAGATGATGGATATTCAATTGAATGGTTTAATCAATTTGACAAAAGTGGGTGAAATCTCAAAATTTAAAATTTAAGAAACGACACTTAAAACAATGGACAAGTAATCATATTTTACTATTGATGGTAATGGAATTTGCATTTACTCCTTTTCCAAGTTTCATATTCTAGAATCATCATATATCTATATGTCTTTTTAGCATGCCCAATAATTGAGCAAAAGGTACCATGGTATAACAAAAGGAAAAAAATCAGTATCCAATAACATAAGCACAAAAACATATAATAACTGTTAAAGCATGGTGGTCTTAAATGGGAAAACTTGGGGTTTGCAAAAGAGATTGTTAATTTAGAGTTAATATCATGTCAAAAGCATTAATTTTTCTTTTCCAGTAAAAAAAATTAAATTTTGTTGGAATTTTAAATAAATGTGATGAAAAATATTTATGAATTTACATGTCAATATTTCTCATGCTGACGACTGCTTTGACTTGCTTCGCTTCTCCATAAAGATACGGCGAGGTGCACGCTCTCGTCCTCAAGCTTGAGAAAAATCCCAGTCTGGGCAATGCGCTCATCGTGGCCTGCCTCAAACTTGGCTGCACCTCGCACGCTTACGGCGTCTTCGATGGGCTGTCGCATCCCAATGTGGTTTCTTATACGGCCGTCGTCTCTGGTCTCTCGCTAAGGCGGACTGAGGACTCGAAGCAGCGGAGGCTTTCTTGGGATTGATGAGTTCAGGTACTCAGCAAAATGAGTATCGTGGACACGGCTGACTGAACTGGAGCATGCTTTGGTGGCTGCCCCGGGTTATTTAGAAAGCCTCTTTGTTTCTAATGCACTTAAATGCGAGTGTCTGGATTCTGTTCTTTGAATTGCTTGACCAATTGCCTAAGAGACACATTGCTTCGAGGAATACTGTAGTTTCGGGATTGGCGAAGGCCCAATACGAAAGAGCATTTGAATCTTTTCAGCCAATGGACCAAATTGATAATGTGCTGAGACTAATAGTTTAATTAGAGTAAAGGAAATTCATGGTCATGCCATCAGAATTGGAATGGAGACTGCACTTATCAGATTTTACATAAAATGCGGAACCATAGACGATGTGGAGGCCTTGTTTGAGAAGATGGCCACGAGGGATGTTATCACTTGGACACAGATGATTAGAGCATATGCAGAGTTTGGGTTGATTGATATAATGCCAGAGAACTGATAAGATGGGTGAGCAGATTCACATGCTCTTAAATCTGGATTATTTTCAGATTTAGAGTAGCAAATGCATTGATTGGAATATTAATGCTGCTAAAAATGTCTTTAACAATATGCCTGCACATGATGTAGTTTCATCGAATCGCTTGATTGCGTGCGTGGTTCATTATACATCGGGGAGATGATGCCCTCACTGTCTGTTCAAACTTACAGGATGCAGGGATAAAGCCTGGCAGAATCTTTCTAGCTTATAAATATACTAAAATGCGTTTAGTTGATGAAGGTTGTGGATTCTTTTCATCCATGCGAACAGAATTTAATATAGAACCTTCACAGGAGCATTATGCAGCAGCCTTTGTTGGTATTTTAGGATTCTGGGGACTTCTTGAGCTTGCAGAGAAAATATTCAGCAATATGCCATTTGAACCACAGGCTTTAGTCTAGCAAGCTTTGCTTGACGGACGTAGAGTCCAATCCAGTGCAATTGTCGTTAAAAGAGTTATAAAGCATTTACTTTTGATGGAACCGCAAGATCCTTCTACCTATGTGCTTGTTGCAACTCTGTATTCTGCATCTGGAAGATGGCGAACAGTGACGAAAAAAATGAGGGTGAAAGGGTTTTAGAAACAGCCTTCACAGAGTTGGGTCATGCATCAGAATGAGACTATATCATTTACAAGCCAAGAACATCTATAGTGGCTTGGATATTCTAATTTCAGAATGCTAGAGAGCTTTCAAGTTTCGTTCTTCATGAAGTCGGAGAACATCAGAAAAAGGGATTTCTTGTTCTATCACAGTGCAAAACTTGCTGCAGCATTCGGGCTTCTGATGAATAGACGAGGAAAACTCATCAAGATTGTAAAGAACATCGGATCAGCTTTTAAGAAGAAAAAGTCTTTGACATTTTTTTCAGTGTTATGCGGCTATAAGTTAATTGGATTACTGGAGTTGAAATTATGAGAAAACTTCATGGTATTTGCAAAAAGCTACTTCTTTTGGGAGGTAATGTTTCAGTTGGTTTAGTTCGAAGAGGTAAAACTTCTTCATCCCAATGTTCTTGCATACTTGCATCCCCTAAAATTACCTACAACAAATGAAAAAGAACCCCGGTTAGTTGTAAGGTGATATATGTTCTGACTAAATAACTTAACTAAATAACTTAACTAAATAACTTACGGCTGAATCGTTAAGCAATAAATCACAAAAAAATATATATATATAATTAGCACTTAGACAATCAACCATTATCTATCAATGACAATGATGTTCAACAAACCTTACTATTTGGCATAAGCAAACATGGTTTTTGATTGAAAAACCTTTAATAAATTTAAAAAAAAAAGTTAAAAGTTTTTATGATTCATAAAAAAAAAAAAAAAAGTTAAATTAAGTACACCATATAAGTTAAGTAAGTGTAATTATATTGTTGGACATTTAGAGAGCGATCTATGTTTTTTTTTTTTTAATATATTATTATGGTCGAGCCTTACCTAAAATGACAAAAGTACACCCAAGTGGCTAACTTGGTAAAAAAATAATATAGAAATTAATTAAATTAAATTTATTTAAAACATTTAAATTAAAATATAAATATTTAAAATTTAAAAAGAAAAGAAAAGGAAAAATAAATAAAAATAAAAAGTAAAAGAATTTATTAGGAATTGCCTTAGCTGAATGGATTAAATTGGTACCAATGTCAAAATGTTTATGATTGAATTAATCAAATTCAAATGTTTAGGATTTAATTGGTACTAATGCCATAGTTTTAAGACTTTTTTTCCCACTTTTGCCTTACATTTACATAATCATTTACAAGTCATACTTAGGACATGCATACATTTTCTAGTAAAATCTTGTAGAATATTTGATGCATTGCAATTAATGGGCTTTTGCTTACTTAAGGTATTTATGTCCTTGCCCTATATCTAGCAATTTATTTCTTGCTTTGGTTATTGAGTTTTAAATTCGCTTGATCACCCCGTGCATGTTGGTGGCTTAAATTTAAAATCTCTAAGATTGCTTGCAAAAAATATTTTTTGAAAATCAATAGACAAGCTACTAAAAGGGCATTAGATTAAGTCTTTTATTATCCCATACTTTATATGGGTTTGTAATCCACCCTAATTGATTGGTGATGATTTCAAATGGTTAAAAAGTTTTATGTTTAATTGAGTACCAAATTGCCAATTACCTTTCTCATTGGTAGCTCAACTCTGAGAAAGTCAGGACACTCCTATAGGCAAACTTACTCATATGCTAGTTGTTTATACCGTGTGCTTTGCTTATTCTCTCATGTGTTTTTTCTCAAAATCTTAGTCGAGAAAAGGTAGCTGTTATTCATATATTGATCCATGTTATGCGTATATCAAGGATAGAGAATTGAAAACTTTGAACAAGGCGTTTTTCACATACACTCTTGGTAAGAATGCCTGTTCCGAATACATGTGTTTTATTATATAAAATTGTATGCAACTGATAACAGTTTTAGCAAAACAAACTTTAATCTTAGGCTATAAATTTTGTAAGTCCATAAAATAATGAATTTTCTATTAGCCTAATAATTTTATGCATGTCCCTGGATTCTTGGTACATTTGAAGAACTCTTAACAATACACAATGTTCTTGGGCTTGGCTTCCTTAGACGCCAACCAACCAATTTATGCATCTAAAGTTTAATAAATGAATTCCAACACTACATCTCCAAAATAGCAGATTCAGGCACTTTGATTTTTCTTAAATGCAAACTCTAGCAACTTTCATAATACTTCATAATTGACTCCCTAATCTACAAATAAATTTATCACATTTTCTGGAACTTTACTACTTTAAATTTTTGAGAAAAAGTTTTTTTTTTTGCTTAACTTTAACTATTAACAAAGAAGCCCTTCAGTTGATTAACATCTACTATATCTTCATTAAATCATTCATTTGATTAATTAATGGATTGTTTATTATACTCAACAACGAAACTTCATGGCCAGTACCATCAGTATCATTCTTTTAGAAAATTAACCATTGCATCCCTTTATCAGCCGAAAAATTATGCGGGGAGGAGGCGGCTTCTTCTTCTTCTTTAATTTTTTTAATTTTTAAATGTTTTAAATAAATTTAGTTTTAAATTTAATTTTATTAATTTTTATATTAATTTTTTTACCAAGTTTTGGTTTTGCACTTATCACTCCAATGTGCAAATTTCAAATTCTATAAATTCTTTAATATAAAAACCTTCTGAAAAAATGGTCTTCTCTTTCTATAAATGTGTACAATTTCAAATTTGGGTTATTTTAAGTTGCTTCCTACCTAAACCTATTAGTTTCATGTAACAGTTCTTTACTTAGGGCTTGGAATATCTATATTCCTTACATATTTGTCCTTAGCTATTTCAAATAAATAAAGTAGATAGAGTTAATTGGTATTTTTATTAAATTAGCTAAAACTCATCTATTCTTGTTTATTTTTATCACAACAAGATGGACTTTACCTAGACTAAGAATAGACCATTTCTTTTACCCATTTCTCTGGGTAATCTATTGTTGACACCTTCTTTCCAACTCCTTTAATTGTAAGAGAAAAAAAAAGGACTATGCTTCTCTGAAATATCAAATAAGAGAAAGAAACAAATATTCTATGATATGTTCCCTATAGTACCTGGGGGCATGAATTACAGTAGGAGCTCCAAGGTACATTGGTCAAGGTTCATGATTACCTTACCTACACTAAATATCCTTATGAAAAATTAATTACATTGGCCAAATCCATTTTGAATATTTTGAATTTGATAAAGGCATTGCTTGTGAAGTATGTTTTTGTGTATCCTATTCATCTCCCTATTGTTGATGGGAAATTGGAAACCGGTATACAAAAGAAAGGCTTGCGAAATTTGTATTTTTTGTGGCAAATGTATTGGGTATTGTCTAATAAATTGTTTATCAATGACCCAAGAGTATGAACTTTCTACATATGTGACGAATTGAATTATAATCAAATCACTTTTGGCCGTTTACCAATGTAAGTAATTAACAATTATATAATAAGAACAATTTCGAATTCCCCTCAAATAATAATAAAATAAAAAAATTAAAACCCTTTGATCTTTGATTTAATAGGAATCTACACCAAGTAGTAGGGTTCAATTTGATCTAATGCACAGGAATGAATTCTTCATTTTCTTTTTTGTTGGTCAATTAATGTAAATTCCAATTAACTATTGATTGGTTGGTAAAAAGTGTGATTAAAGTTAGATTGAAAATAAAATATACTAATTTGAGTTTTGAGCTAAATTACCCTTTTCTTCGGTGTAAATCTTTTGGGTTAAGAGAAAACCATATTATGTTGGTCCTCTAATTGGACCTAGACCCATTTTAAATCCATTCATTTGAATTAAATGCAATTAGGAGCATATTGTAAGAACATTTCTTGTCGAGTCAATAAAATCATGGAAAACATTTCAATTAATTTCTCTTTTACATATAATAATGAAGTTGCCCAGACCAATACATGATTTTCTTTTAGTTTTTTTGGATGAGGTCTTACATTAGGAAGTATAGGAGTGGTATTACTTACCAATCCGATTTATTCTGCCTTTTCCTTGGGATTCTATATCATTATTTAATATTCTATCAAACTCTCATTTTGTAAGGGCTTGGTAGCTCCTTATTTATCTAGGAGCTATAAACGATATTAATTCTATTTGAATCTTTTACTTTGTTGGTTTGTACCAGCATTTTGGTTTCAATAATGACTACCTTTTTAGATGGGTCTTGGTATGGGATTGTCTTGGTACAGGATTATCCAAAAACAAAGTGGAGCCGGATATTTGACAGGTAATAGTCAACAAATCCCAGTTCATTTATCAACAAATCTTTATCTTCTATTTGAAATCATTTCCATAATTCTTCTAGCTGCTCATCAATGATAAATCTTTTTAACTATTAATAGCGATCAAAATTCAACTTTGTTTTCTATTATCAAATCCATTTATCTTCAAAAATATTTGAAAACTATTCATGTGTATAATATAAATTCTTTATTCCGATTACCAAATATCAATCTATTCGTTTGCTTTATCCTTGTTATATAATTGAATATGCTTGAATTCTTGTTCATATTGAAATTAATCAAAATTAATAAGGAGATGGTCAATCATACTCCAACATGTACTTATTTTGAGTACCTATTTATTTTTAATAAAAAAAGAAAAAGAAAAAACAGAAATATTAAGACAAAAATGCCTTGCAATATTAACCATCTGAAACATATTCTTCTTTTCCACGGAGTGAAAAACAATTCCTCAAAATAGATCAAAATTATGTTTCCCCCTATTTTAAAATGGCCAAGGCTCACGCGGGAACAGCATGCCCTTTCTACTTTCTAGTTTCTAGTTTCTAGGCTGATATAAAGAGGGAAATGAATAGAATGGGAATGGGGTCATGATTTTTCTACTTCTCATAAAACTATTATCTTAGAGCTTAACTAGAATCACTTCAAGAAAGAAAAGGCCCATAATCATCAATTTTACAAACCAAAACAAGGGAAGTCAAATCATCAATACTGCACCCAATGCCTCAATTTCTTCCTTTGTAAAATGATGACCATGGAGCTCGCGCACCTTCCATCCCGATTCCTTCTAATTCCATTATGGTTCCTCTCTCCCAAGAAGAGGATGCTTTCTTCTTTCTAGTTTCTATGCCGTGGTAGCCCCAGTTTTGGTGGGCTTCATTTCAGCATGAGAGGTCACATACGGAGATAATTATACGGAGATACTTATGATTTTTTATTTTTATACTTTCCTGCCGTGTCTTTGGCCAATGATAAACTCACGGCTTCAATTTATCTTTTCTGAAATATTAATTACACTATAAATAAAAAAAAAAAAAGCAGCGGAAAGTATCTTGAGATTCACTTCATAATTAAAAAAATGTATCATAATTCATTAGCCATAGAGAAAAACCTCAACAAAATTTAATTCATCTAACTTGCACAGGATTTTCATTAATCTTGCAAGGGAGCTTGTGCATCTATTTATTCCCTCCAAAGACACCTGTTCGTAAAATAAAATAATAACAAAAAAACCTAGTAAATAGATTAGACTTATTGATTAAGAAAAATATTTTCTTTGATAAAATTAGCCCAAACCAAACTAAAAGACTAAATTGACAAAAGTTTTATGACTAAATTCACACCATTAAAAGTTTAAGATTAAATTGGTTCTGAATCAAAAGATTTATAACTAAATTGTGTTATGACTCTTTTTTTTTTTTACTTTTTGTTGGAACAATTCAAACCAACCATCAAGCTTCAACCAAAAAAAATCTAACAAAACAAACAATCAGGCACATTGTAAAATAGGAAATACATGAAGTCTATTATATTCGAACTTAAAGATGTCCTAAAACAATAAGGCTTTAGGTAGCAAGTGCACATCATTATGACTAATGGGAGACTTCAATCAACTGAAATTCATATGAATTTCCCTAATGTTCTTCGCCCAAAAGTAATATATGCCTTGGTTTTTTAAAAGTCATTTTTACATGGGTGATGAAACGAAGGTCATGGATCGCATCGGCAAGCTAAGATCAAGCTAAGGTCATGGAGTTTTGGGGGTTAACATATCCACATATACAAGGCAAAAGTAATTATATTATTTCAGGGTGGAGAATATATATTTGGTAAACATAGGATTTTTGAAAGATTTTCATGCGAAAATGTTGTGTAAGCATCTTCAAAGTGGAGCAGCCTGTGAAGGTTGTTCAAAATCCAGGAACTGGTCCTATACAAGAAGAAGGTGAAGGTGCGCCTCAGTCTACTGATATCTTTACTATAGAAATCTCGTTTGGCCTTTGAGTTAGAGTTCCCATGGTTTTGATATTTAGATGAAGCATCAATGTACCCACAACCCTTATCTAATGGAGAGATGATGGAGCTGGATCATTTTCTCTGCAACCGACGGCTGCATTGTGATGAAACCCGACTAAAGGGCGTTGACCCTGAAGAGGACTCGAAGAGGAGAGGGTTGCATTGGATAATTCCTTTTCTCCTGCAGATTGCTTAGCGCAAACTGAGTAAGGTTGTGCATCTAGAAAAAGAATTGAGGTACTAGATGCAAGAAGCAATGGCCTCAAAGCCAGTTCCATCCGGAGATAATGGGAGATAATTTTGAAATGAAGGCAATCAAAGCCATGGGAGCCATGGAGGAAGGTGATGCAGTTTTTGGCTTGACGTCACCAAACCTGATCCTGATCCTTTGTTCATGTGGATGTTCATGTGGATGGAGGGCTTATTGGTGGCATGATAAGTATCGAATCCAGAAAACCAAATTATTTCTAACCAAGTGGGGATGTAAGCATGTAAGGATGTGCCACATTGTCCAAGTACTAAGGCCCAACATAACAACATTACTTTTACCCGGCATAAATACAAACATTTAAGTTCAACAAGCATAATAATTAACATAAATGAACATGAGATTGCTTGGTGATAAGAGGTTGGTGATAAAAGCTTCACTAAGCGGCTTGGTGATAAGTGGCTTGGTGATAATTATGGCTTCCGTTGGGTTGGTTGGGTTGATGATTCGTTTGCGACAAGAGGAGGAGGAGAAATGCTTTGAGGTCATTATCTTGGAATAATTTTTGCAATATAGTTCCCATAAAACTGCTGGATCTTTCTTCCTCAAGCTCAATTCTCTTCCATCTTTTATCTTCAAGCTCCTCCATTCAGCGTAAGCCCTTAGGTATGGCTGTGTGTTTGGTTGTTCGGATTTGAGTCTGGATACAATAATTGTTGTTTGGGAATGTCCACGGATAAACGCTGGAAAAAATCCGGGGAGGGGGTGGGATAAGCCCGGATTGGATAATTTTTTTTTTTTAAGGAAAGAAAGAACTTAACAAAAAGAGAAAATGGATGCCTCTGCCTCTTGGATTCATTTGTCAGCCCTCTTCTTCCACTTGTTCTCCCATCTTGCTTCTCTTCTGGTATGCTAGCAATTGGGTGCCCCTTCCTTTGGATAATTTGATGACCAAGTTCTTGGACCTCTCAAAGGAAGATGGGATGATGGTGATGGTGATGAAGCAGCTGTAAATCTTTGGTATCCTTGACAATTGGGATCTCCATCCATTTGAGGCAATGCAAAGACTATTTCGGTGGTGGCCTAAAGATTTATCCCTCCTAAAGATTTATCCCTCTCTGTAGTCTAAGATTTATTGATTTACGGTGCTCGCCGTTTTCAATGTGGCCACTGCAAAGGTGGCCACAATTCCTTATTTTCTATGACCTTTAATTAATTGATTTTTCTATTTTTTAATTTTATAATTCAATTGAATATCATTTTTATTTTTCTTGATAGGACCACCTTTATTATCCAATTATTATCCAAGATTTACTATCCCACTTTATCCTATCTTTATCCTATCCTATCTTATGGGCAAAGTGAAAATTTGGAGAAGTGATACTTGATTAGTGAGATAATGAAAAGATTTATTACCTTAATGTCTCTTCTTCTGAAAGCTGGTTCTTGGCAAAATCCTCCAAGAAAGATTTCTCCTTAGGAAAGTGGTGAGGAAAGTGATTATCTTTGAAAAATTCTTGCATCATCCTATCGCATGATCTGATAATGATTCCACAGGGACTTTCTATCTTTCGCCTTAAAACTTGCATTTTTTTCATTGTTTGGAGGCGTGTTGATGAACCGAGAGGGAGAGGAAAGGAGAGACGATTGGATGAACTTGGATGAAGTGAGAGGAAAAGATAGGAGAGGAAGTGAGACCAGTGGGTGTTAAAAAAGAGGAAGAGTTTTTATGATCAACAAACCGATCAAGAGGAAGAGGAAGGAAGAGTTTTTCAACGTCGCACTTGAGCAATGAAACCGGCATTGATGGTGAAAAAGACAATGTGGATACGGATCTGCATGGGAGGCTGGAAAGGGAAAAAGAGTTTAAAATTGCGGCGAAAGAAAGAAGACGTTGCATAATAAAGACCACCTAACAAAAAAAAAAAATAATAAAGGCACGCAATAGAGAACTAAAAAATTAAAATATATATATAGTAAGAAGAAGATGGAGCCCCTAATCTCGATCCTTTCTTCTTCTTCTTCTTTTCTTATTGTATTTAAAAAAATCGTTGATGGATTAACCCAAATATTTACATACTTCTATGAGATATATTTTCTATTTATTTATTTTTTCAGTTATATTTTCTTCACACACAAATATATATATATATATATATATATATATATATATTAATTAGAAGAATCCCTGTTCAAATAAGGATTTATGTTTTTCGGGAAGGATAAATTGAGAAATTGATATTGGTTTCCTGACAAAACAAACAAGGTCACTAATCCCCAAGGTCACTAATCCCCAGGTCACTCATTCCCAGCCTTAGCTTAGCTTTAATGAACATTAAAAAAAAAAAAAAAAAAAACTTCTCGTTTTTATAATCAAGGGAACTACCAAGTCTAGAAGCTAATGCTAGGTGTAAAATTTTTAGGTATCAATATAAAAATTGCAAAATAGTAGCACAACAGTACTAGAATCATAAAAAAAAAATAATAATAATAATTGCGATTATGCTAGGTCCTAAGATTATAAATGTTTAATTGCAATTTTCTTTTTAAAATTCAAAACTCATTTACATGCATTACTATTATTATTATGTGTTATGTGTGTAATATGTCCTATGTAGTTAAAGTTTCTTTTTTCCCGTATGAAGGGCCACACATAATAGGTTTTAAAATAAAATATTTGGAGGTTATTTGAGGAACTTTTATCCACACTTCTTTTGTGGCTTAGGACTTTCAACCCAACAAGTTGTTTAGCACCAAAGCCACATAAAGAGAAGCTAGGGCCAGAAGCAGCCCCCTATTCCCATGATGAGAGACTTGACTTCCAAGCGGATGCCAAATTACCCCATAAATTGCAAGATATGTTTTTCTTTTTTAACATTTATTATATCTTCCTTTTTGTCGTGTCTTAGGAAATGCAACAAATCACGCTGCTCGTCGTCCGGCCAGGCAGCCTTCGATCGCACCTGCTCAGCCAGCCGTTCATTCCCCGCCGGTTGAGGCTTATCCGGATCCGCAGAGGGCGTCCCCTCCTCCCCCGGTTGAAGAGGTGTCGGAGCAAATTGTGCGAAGGTCAGAAACTGCTATTGATCCGCCTCAAACTGCAGGAGGCGTCCGTATTCCACCTCACTCGGAGATGGACCCTGTTCGTCTACAGCCCGCCCCGGTTTCATTGCAGAGCGCTCCAGCAGAGGACAGGGATCCTCCTCAAGTGAATCCAGCTCCTCTGCCTGCTCAGAATCAACTTGGGAAGAAGACTAAGAAAAAGAAAAAGAAGAAGAAGGGATCCAAGACAGGAGAATCCTCCTCCTCCTCTTCGGCAGTCGCTGACCAGCATTCTACGGGCAATCCGCCTGCTGCAGCTTCTCTTCATCCCGCCCCTATCCATCCGCATTTCTCTCGGGACAGGCCACCTGCTGTGGCTCCTCCTCTCCCCGTCTCTGCTCGCAAGGGTGTTAGGGGCTCTAGTGCTTCCCCAAAAATCGTCCTATCTCTCACGGCGGGATACCGTCCCCCCCTATTCTCTCCTCGAGGGCTGCTCACGACTCGGATACGGATGAATCGAGTGAATCGGAGGTGGAGTCCCCCAGTGGCTCGGATGTGAAGGCCCCCGACGACTAGTCGGATGATGAGGACATCTCCTACCCTGAATCACCGTTTCATCCTCCGCCTTTGGCCGTGACAAGTGTGGAGACCATTCAGGACAAGTTGCTTGCTCTAGCCCCTGATCCTGAGCCGGAGAAGATCGTTGGAGCGTCGGGAGCATCTTCCCGCAAGCCTCAGAAACAAATGTAGGCCTTGTCTCCTTTGTCTTTCTTTGTGTAGAGTAGAGTAGCCTATACATAGTTTATATATGTATTTTGGTTTCTGGAATATTAGAGGTATTATGGATCCTTTGAGGAGAACCGAGGTTCGTAAATTGGCTCAGTCTAATGGCCTCTGTGTGGTCGGCTTAGTGGAAACTAAAGTCCCGGAGTATCTCTTTGGTCCCCTGTCGTCGGAGCTGTTGTCTGGGTGGTCTTGGATTACCAATTATGATTCTATTCCGGGAGGCAGGATATGGGTTGGTTGGGACCCCTCTCTGGTTAATTTTGAGGTGATTTCCCCACTGATCAGGCCATCCATGGTAGAGTCAAGCATATTTCGTCGGGTCTCTGCTGCTGCATCTCGGTTGTTTATGGCAAGCACTCTTTTGTTTCTCGGAGGCCTCTGTGGGCGGACTTACTCAGAATGAGTTCTTGCACCTATGACCTTCCCTAGATGGTGGCGGGAGATTTCAACGCCATAAAGGACCCATCCGATAGGTTTGGCGGTTCCAACGCCTGGCCTCCTTCTTTTGAGGAGTTTAATCAGTGTCTGCATCAGGCGGAGCTTGAGGATTTGAGATATGTGGGGCTCCGGTTTACTTGGTCGACGTCTTCGGGGGCTAATCGGAAAATGAGGAAGATTGACTGGGTATTAGTGAACAATTTATGGAGCTTGCATTTCTCTTATTCGGAAGCGAATTTTCTGACTTCTGGTATTTCTAACCACTCCCCTATGGTAGTCAAGGTTATCCAACCAGTTATGCGAAGGAAGCCCTTCAAATTCTTTAACTTTTGGATGGAGCATCCTTCCTTTCAGACCATTGTTAATCAGGTGTGGGAGGCCCCGGGAGGAGGAGTGCCCATTTATAGACTGGTCACCAAGTTAAAAGCTCTTAAGGGTCGTCTCAAGCAGTTGAATAGAGACTCCTTCTCTAACATATCCGAGAGGGTTGCTTAATCCAGGAATGATTTCAGGTTAGTGCAAGTGGACCTTCACCAGGATCCGACCAACATCCTCTTGGCGGAGCTTGAGAAGAGTCATCGCAGGACTTTCATAGAATTGAAAAGTCAGGAGGAGGCTTTCTTTAGACAGAAATCCAGAATTCGTTGGCTTGAGAATGGTGACAGGAACACTAAGTACTTTCATCATTCGGTGACTAAAAAGCAAATGAGGAATAGGATTATCTCGGTTCTTGATAGAGATGGGAATCTTGTCACTGAGCCGATCCATGTCCAAGACACATTTGTCAATCACTGTAAAGAGCTGTTTGCGCCGCGTACCCTCCCTCTTAGGCCGGAATTGGGAGACTTGCAGCAAGTTATCCGATGTCCGCTCACGGAAGATCAGATCGCTTCTCTCGCCCGCCCATTTTCGGAGATGGAAATTAAGGATACCATGTTCTCTCTACCCCGTGGGAAGGCCCCGAGGCCGGATGGGTTTGGTGTCGAATTCTTCAAGAGCAATTGGGACCTTGTTGGACCCCTGGTCATTGAAGCAGCAAAGGATTTCCTTGTTACGGGGAGACTTCTAAGGGAGATTAATTCCACCATCTTAGTGTTAATTCCAAAGGTGCCTAATGCTACCTCGGTAAATAATTATAGGCCTATTACTTGCTGCAACACGATCTATAAATGTATTACCAAGGTCTTAGCCAACCGTGTAGCTGCAGTGCTTCAGGACACCATCAGCCCTTCTCAGAATGCATTCGTCAAGGGTAGGCGGATTAGGGATAATATTCTCCTTGCTCAGGAGTTATTTGCAGGGTTCCATCTTCAGCCATTCGCTCCCAAATGTGCTGTCAAGGTGGATTTTCAGAAAGCATACGATACGGTAGACTAGGACTTCCTGGAGCTGGTTTTGCGTGCTTTTCGATTCCCAGACCATCTTATTCGTCTTATCATGATTTGTGTGCGTACACCTATGTTTTCTATCTCCTTGAATGGGGAGCTCCATGGATTCTTCCCGAGTAGCCGAGGCCTTCGACAGGGTGACCCTATGTCTCCTTATCTTTTCACCTTGGTTATGGAAGTCTTCTCAGGGATCCTCACTTCTCATGCGGAGCAGCCGGGTTTCAAATTCTCTTGGAGGTGTAAGGCCTCTAGATTATCACACATTTTCTTTGCGGATGATGTCTTTCTCTTTTGCCGTGCGGATATGGCCTCCACCTTGCTTCTCAAGGATGGCCTGGACACATTCGCCGCTTGGAGTGAATTGAAGCCGAACAATAGCAAAAGTGAGGTGTTTCTTGCAAGGGGCTCGGATGACTTGAAGTGTCAGATCAAGGACACCTTTGGATTTATGGAAGGGAAGCTGCCGGTGCGTTACCTAGGAGCTCCAATTATTTCCTCAAGGCTTGGCAAGGCGGACTGTGTATCCTTAGTGGATCGTATCACAGCGAGAGTGCAATCTTGGACTCATCGCTTTGTATCCTTTGCTGGGAGAGTTCAGCTTATAAGGTCAGTGCTCCATGCTATTCAAGCTTATTGGGCCAGTGTCTTTGCTATTCCTATGGTGGTTCTTGACCGTATTGAGCAGATCCTTAGACAATTCCTTTGGAAGGGCCCTGCCCTTGGAAAGGGAGGAGCTAAAGTGTCCTGGGAGGATGTATGCCTCCCAAGGGAGGAAGGAGGTCTTGGAATTCGCAACCTGCGAGAGGGCAACAAGGCTGCGATGCTGAAACACATCTGGACCCTCTTCACGGATAAGGAGTCCTTATGGTGCAAATGGATTCACTCTACTTTTCTGAAAAGAGGGATGAATTTCTGGGTGGTTAAGGCTCCGACGCATTGCTCATGGGCATGGAAGAAAATTCTCCAACTGAGATCCGAATTTCGACTCAATTTCTGCTGGAGGATTGGAGATGGGCGAAGAGTCTCCCTTTGGTTTGACCACTGGCATCAAAGAGGTTCGCTAGAGTTTATTTGTTCAGAGCAAACTATATTGGATTCAGGGCTTCCTAGGTGTGCAACTGTTGCAGACCTATTCTCTTCTCGCAGTCAAGTCTTCGGGGATCGTATTATATTCTTGGAGCCAGCCCCTTCCGCTCCTTTCCGACGGCCCGGATAGATTTATTTGGAGTGACAATCCGTCTAGTCTCTTTTCAGTAGCCTCAGCCTAGCATACTTTCAGGAGAAGGAAAGCAAGGGTGGATTGGTCTTCCTTTATTTGGAATAAGGCCATCACTCCGAGATACCAATTCAATCTTTGGCTGATCATAAAGAATCGTCTCCCTACTCAAGCCTTCCTTATGTCTTATGGGAGAATTGGGAGAGAAGTTTGTGCCTTTTGTAAGCTCACGCCGCATTCTATTGACCACCTCTTCTTCGGTTCTTTGCATCACGGCTAGTATGGCTTACTTTTGGGCTTCCAGGAGTAACCTCCCGTGGAGGAACAGGACGTGGGTGGAAAATCTACAGTGGGCTATGAAATTCCTCTCAGGTAGAGACTTCTATCATTCCATTGGTCGATTCTCTTTCGGTGCTCTTTGCCATCTCATTTGGAAGTATAGAAACGACATTCTCTTTAAAGGGCATCCGGTCGTAGTTGCGGCTGTCAAAAAGCATCTCATTAAAGTTGTCAAGGATAAAGCCTTAACTTTCAAGAATGTGGAAGATTGCCCGAGAAATAGGGGGTTACAACGGACCTGGGGCCTTGCCCCTGCTATTTTCGATTCTCCTATGCCGATCGGCTAGCCCTTCTTGATCCAGCATGGCGGGTACCTTCTCCTACTCACGCCGCTTCTCCTGGCTAGCTTGCACTTTTGATGGGGCTTATCTGGATTCGTCGGTGCCTCGCCCTCTTGGCGTCTTTTGGTTTTGTTGTAGTTTGGTGTCTGGCCTTGCGTGGCCCTTCGTGTGGTTTCTTTTTCGTTTTGTTGGTTGTTCCGGCCCTGCGTGGCCGTCTCTCTTGGCCTGCTTGTTTGGCCCTGCTTGCTTTGACCGCTTTGCGGTGCGCTTTTGTGTCCGGCGCCCTTCCACTCGATTAGACGTTGTGTCTTCTTGAGTGCAAGTTTTGTGGTGCATGATCTTGTAAATTGGTTGGTTATAGCTCAATATATTATTACCCTTTACCAACAAAAAAAAAACAATCTCAGAAGTTTCAGCTCCTAACTCCTCAATCCAGTGAATTGAGGGAAAAGAGGAGGATGGGAAATAGGCTTAAGGCTAAAATTCAATTTAGAAAGTAGCAGCAAAGTGAAAAATGTATCCCATATAAAAGAGATGCTGCCATCATCCATCATCTAATGAAGAAACTTTATACCATGATAGGAAATAAAACCATGTAAAATATATTCCGTTACTATAAGAGGAAAAGGTACATATGACTGCATGTTATAAAAGATCATATGGATTGATGACAAAATGGATGACAAAGAGTATGCCGGATTATCTTTAAAGGAGAATCGACATTTCCAGAATAGGAAACTGCCGTGGGACAGTATACATAGCCCTACACATAGCAGATTGATTAAGAGGAAAGACAACAACTTCTCATTCATGGAACAAAATAAAAATAAACTAAATGACATTATGCTTTTACTCCTCTAAATTAGCCGCATGAAACAAATTTAATCTCAATTCTGATGCCTAAGTCCATTTAATCTTCCAGTGTCAAATTTGTCCACAAAAAGATAATTCATCGAGCAAAATAAATTTGGCTTAACGAAGGTAAACAGACCGGAAATTTCATGACAAGATATACCCACCAGTTCCTTTCCTAATCCTTTCCCGATGCACAACGCAAAGAAGACAAAAAAAACAAAACTCAACAAAAGGACCTCGAAGAACCGCAATATGCCAAGGCTAGGGTTACGCCAGCATCAATCAAATCATGCAGTCACTGTCACTGGGCAATCACTACAGCGACCATCTCGCAACAACCATCTCGCAATAGAGACCAAAGAAGCCCAAGGAAACATGGATGGACACGACAGGGTTGGGCGAAATTTACCCGCCGGGACGTGGTTGAGCACGATGCCGATGCTGGAGATTGGTGTCACCGTAGGTGGGATGGAGACAAAATCTTGGGAAATGATAGCAGCTGAAGTCTCCCTTTTCTCACGGTCACGTCACGGCAAAGCTGAAAACATCAAAAGCTGGGCATCTTCCCAACGCACCCGGATGCACCGCAAGAATCGTCCTTTTTTTATCCGCAACACTTTTTATCCACAACCCAGCATCGGGAAGGTCCCAGATAGGCTCGGGCTCTCCTTCTTCTCTCACTAAAGTTTTTAAAGGCTGCGTTTGGTTCAGCATTTGCAATGGGCTTTGAGTCCAATGCAAATGCTGAAAGCCCAAAGCTATTTTGGGAAAATGCAGTTGCGTTTGGTAAAAAAATTTTGCAAATGGACTTTGAGTTGGATGTGTGTTTGGTAAAAAAAAAAAAAAAATTTTGCAAGGGGCTTTGGGTATTATTTTTCTTTTCTTTTCTTTTTTTGAAAATTCAGCTAAACCCTTCGCCAGACCGGCGAAGGGCTGCGGCTGCCGGCGAGCCAGATCTGGCGCCGGCGGCCGTCGGTTGAGGTCCCCCGAGGTCGGGCGACCTCCGACGAGGGTCGCGCGACCCGGCCCGAGGGCCGCCGGAGGTCGCGCAAGGGCCGCCGGAGGTCGCCCGACCTCGGGCGACCGGGGTCGCTCGACCCGGGGCGCGAGACCCGGCGACCGCCGCCCGGGTCTCGCGGCCCCGGGTCGAGCGACCCCCGGGTCGCCCGAGGTCGGGCGACCTCCGGCGGCCTCGGGCTGGGTCGCCCGACCTCGGGCAACCTCGGCCGACGGCCGCCGGCGCCAAATCCGGCTCGCCGGCGGCCGTCGCCCTTCGCCGGTCCGGCGAAGGGCTACTCCTTTTACATTTAAAAAAAAAAAAGGGTAATAACGGAAATATGAAAAATCAATTGGGGTAATTTAGGAAGAAAAAAAATGTTTTCAGCATTTCCAAGGACCCTACTTTCATTTAAAAGCTCCTTGAGGAGGTTGCCAAACACCTTCTCTTTGGCTGAAGGGGCTTTGGGAGCTGGATGGGCTTTCTAAATGCTCATCCAAACGCACCCTAAGTGAGTCCACCTGCCTCGAATTCAAGAAATGCCGAAACAAAGCCTTCTCTTTCATCGTCATTGATGGTCTCCTTCCGGCGTAGAGAAATTTTGGGGAACGAGGACGTGGGGAAAAAAAATTAGCTAAAGTATGTTAAAGTATAATTTTTAATTATTATAGAAGACAATAGATTTTTTTAAATGCGTTAATTATAATTTTTTTTTATTAAAGTATCAGTTCAATCTATAATTTTTTTGTTAAAGTATGTTCTCATTAATTATTAAGTATTAATATGTAATATATTTATTAATATTATTAGTGCAAATTCATTAAGTTTTTTTTTTATTTATTTACCGTGCTTTGGAGTTTGGTCCCAATGTCATTCGCTCTTCTTGCTCCTGTTCCCTTTCTCATGGAGCAGCAGAGGGTGGTTGCCTTTGGGTGGGGCCATGCTCATCCCTCGGCGCTTCTTGAACCGCCGGTTCCTCTTCCTTTCTTCTCCCCTACTCTAATTTTCTGCAAAACTTCCAATCCTATTTTTTGGACCTCTATTTTCAATTTATTTTCCAAACACCTTTTCTAATTTGCTCGGACTCGAGAGGAGCTAGCCTCCCAATATTAGCAAAATAAAACGTTTCAAAATAGCTTGACCAGAAAATTAATAAAAAATACAATTACCGATCGTACGTAAAAAAAAAAAAAAAAAAAACAAATTTAGCTCTAATTTTGGTGAAATGATAGCTTTGTTGGTTTGGTTACCACAACCACTCCACCTCCATCAACCTCCACTTTGCCCTCCACCGCCACGGTCAAACCACGCCTCGGGGTCTCCTCCTCTGGGGGTCTCCATCTAAGGTGGATTAACCACCTAGTTTAGTTCTTTAAACTCTTGTAAAGTCAATGTAGGCAAACCTACAATTAAAAGATCACTATTCCCACTTTAATCACACAAAGAGAAATGAGGCAAGCAAATCTTAAGGATAAACCACCCTCTATCCCATTTTCACAGCTTCTTCAATGAAATATAACTACTGCTTATAATAATAATCAAAAGAAAATTCAACAAGCTCTCAAGCTTCACCAGGAGGAAATATAACTAATGTAGGAGAGTTAAGGTAGAGCGCTTGAGAGCGGAGAGAGGAGAGAGAGAAAGGAGGAACTTCAAGTTTTCTCCCAATTAAATTCGACTTTTTGGTCGTTCGAAAAATTTCCGAAAAGCCACAAAAAGTCGACTTCTTATCTTAGAAAATTCCGGAAAAAAGAAAAAAAAATCCCGAAGAAAGCGTTAGACACTGGGTGAGCAGTTAGCACGGTTCCCGGTTCTATGGGAACCGAGGGTCCGGTTCTTCCCGGTTCTAAAGTTCTAAAGTTCTGGTTCCGTTCCTTTTTCTTGGAACCGGAACCGGAAGGGAGCTAGTTAGAGTTAAAAAAAAAAACAAAAAATGCTAGCACGTCACTTCCCGCACCCGCACGTGATTTCCCCTTCCTCTTTCTTTTTCTCTCTCTTTCTTTTCACCATCAAGTCACTCCTTCCCCCCTCCAAAAAACTTTTTTTCTTCTCTCTCCTCTTCTCTTTCCCCCCTTCTCTCGGCCGAACCCTCCCCCTTCTTCTTCTTCTTCTTCCTTCCTCTTGCTGATTGTTGACTGCTTCATCCACCGCCACACCGCCGCCCCACGCCCTACTAGTACTCACCAAACCACCTCTTGGCCCGAACCACCACCACCCACCGCTCGTCCGACCAGCCGTCTCGCCGTTGAGCCCGACGAGCTGTCGTGCCGCCCCTCGCCACCGCCGCCGTCCCCAAGCCACCGTCACCACCTCTTGCCGCCGCTTGCTCCGCCATCCGGGCCGTCGTTGCTCCGAACCGCCACCGCCTCCGCCGGAACCGAGCTCTTCCCCCCTTGGCCGTGGGTTGAGCCGCGACCGCCGCCGTCTTCGCCGCGCCGTCCGTGCCGCCGTTGGTGCCATGAGACTCGTGTCTTCGTCGCCTTTCTTTGGACCTCCCTCGACAACGCCGCTCGACGCCCGTCACCCCTCGCTCGCCTAGCCGCTCGGCCCGCTTGCCGTCGACGCCGCCGTTGGACGCCGCTTGCCTATCCGGTCGGGGGCGACGCGGACGCCTTGGAGACTCCGGCCGGGGCCTACCGACTGATGGATGACGAGACAGTAGGTTTTCCTCCGCATTTTTGCTCATTTTTGCTCAAGCTGCTTGAGGAACACCCACAGTTTTCGACCAAAAAAAAAAACACCCAACAGTAGTTGCTGGACCTTCATTATTAATCACCAAATTATACTAGAAAACTATTTATTTAGTTGTCTATTAGCATGTAAAAGATTCACGTTGCTGTGTGGCAGGTACATGAAGGACCAACTATTGAATTGACGACGGCTTTTTGGGGAATGTAAGACCGCCGGATCTGGCAGCCGGATGGCCGGGCGCCATCCCGGCCACGTTCGCCTGATGCAATTTATTCTTTAATAAATGATTGCCGTGATGCAATTTATTCTTTAAGAATGAATGAGCACTCCTGTGTGTGGTGACTACATTTGCATGTGCATGATATGTGCATGATACTAATTTAGGTTAAAATAAACTAGATTAGTCGATTATGGACAACTTCTAGTTAATAATTTTTTGGATGTTAAATATTTGAACTCTCACGAGATAAGTTTAAAAAACTTAGTAGACAATTATAGTGCACAATTATAGTGCACGGAAGTTGTAACCCGTGACTTTAACACATGCCTTAATCAAATTTTAGCTAGATCTCTCTTCCTTATTTATTTTCTTGCTCAACATTTTTCTACCTTAGCTAAGTAAACCATGAGCCACAGATCTTATGGATTTATAAGTATTAAGTATTAGATTTTGATCCTTTCCTTTGAACTTGTTTGTACTTCTTTATGGATACCATTTCAATCATAGAAAAATACAGTTGACCTTCAATCTTAATAACCTGGAGATGCTATCCAATGATGCTCCAATTGGACTGTGTTGGCTGTTTTTGAGTTGAAATATATTCTGCTAATATGGCCTTATCGTGTTTCTTGCGGAGAAGAAGAGAAAAATGGAACAAGAGGTAGCCGAGAGAAATATGCAAATTCTTCTTGACTTCTTGCATTGCTTGAGGAAGCAAAAGGTTGAAGAGTTGAATGAGGTTTGTTTTCACCTGAATGCCATCTCATTTATCCTTGCTAAGTTCTGGTGCTCTAGTCCTGCAGCCTCTTAGTGGTTAGGTGAAAGTCCTTATTTATTTTCCTTGCTCAACATTTTTCTACCTTAGCTAAGTAAACAGATTTATCTTGATTACTAAGAGACTAAACTAAATACACCAATACACAGATTTATTTTGGGAAAAGTACCAATTTAGTTAGTCCTAAAGTCCATCCACCTAATTTAAGACAAAAATTGCTCAGGCGACCCTCAGGCGAGGGTCGCCGGCGCCGGCGTGTGCGACCCCTTCTTGGCCGATGGTCTTTGGCCTCCGGTCAGCTTCTCGTGGTGGTGTGCAGTGATAATAGTACCGAGAACATGAATAGTACCGAACTTGCTGCAACTTCCCAAAAGCTGCATTGGGCTAATCAAAAGCTGCATTGGGCTAATGGGCTAAAGGCCATCGCCAAAATTGCATCTGGCGAAAGTCCCCCAAAAAGCCCAAAAAAACCGAACCAAGAACCAAAGACCTTTGCATTTTAGAGCCCAAAATAAAGCCCAAATGCCCAAATGGGCTTTGCCCAACCAATTTGGGCTTCCAGATATAGATATTCGCCTGCCCAACTAGGAAAACTTTCCTTACCTTTCCTTACCTTACAGAGCTCTTATTTGCTTTTTACTTTCACACTTTCCATTCTAAAAGAATCGAAATATATTCTCAGGAGATTGATTTATTTGAAGGCAATTTGAAGGCAATGTATGCATTATTGGAGTACTTGGAGTACTCGGCAGATTACCTAGATGAGCTCACATTAGCTCACATTGGTCAACGGTTTTCTTCATTCTTCCTTCTCTCTTCCATTTCTTTTCTTTCATTTCTTTGATGGCCACAGGGCTTACCTTTTACTTTCTTTACCTTTTAATTTCTTACTTTCTTTACCTTTTAATTTCTGCAGAATCCAAACATCTTCTCACTCCTTGCAATCCAATGCAAAAGAATGCTATACGCATCAAGTATTGGCAGCAGAAGGTATACTAAGCTCGACACCTGTGACAGCCCCAACAGCTCACCCCTAGATGAAAGATTAGATGAAAGGTTAGCTATGTGGGGCTTGTGGGGGCTTTGCTTAAGTCCATAATTATTTTGTTTTGTTTCAAGAAATGATTTCCATTTGTAAGTAAACAAGTAAAGAAGAGTAAACTAGTTTGGCATGCTGGATAGGTTTAACAACCTATAAACTTATGGATCACCATTATCTTCTTGATTATTAAAGATCATTATTTTTTATTTTTTTTAGGATTGAATCCACTTATTTCTCCGGTTGGTCGGTTAGCTTCCTTCCTCCGTTGGTCAGGTACGTCAGGTAGGTAGGAGAAATCTCATTTTTGTAGGCCATTATATTTCTCTCCTAATAGTTATTAATCATTTTATTTTTTTACTTGATGAATTTATTTTGATTTAAAACCAAAAGTAAAAGTAAAAGGTTAATTATTTTGAATTAATTTTTTTGAATAAATTGCCCTACCCAGTAGAGCTTCCTTGGGATAAAGCTTTTTTTTTTGTAAGTAAACTAAATTCTCTCCCTTATTTTGATTAATGTAAAAGGTTAATTATTTTGAATTAATTTTTTTGGGTAAATTTAAGGAGACTAAACAAGCTATTGCCGAGATAAAACTCAAGTTTGTTTTTTCCGGATAATTAATAATTAATAATTATTTTATTTTTATTTTATGAATTTATTTTCATTACTAACAATGTTGTACATTCGTAGAGCTTACTTGGGATAAAACTCAAGTTTGTTTTTTTCTTATTTTCTTAGTAAACTAAATTCTCTCCCTAATAATTAATAATTATTTTATTATTTTATTTTATGAATTTATTTTCATTACTAAACATGTCTTTATTACTAAACATGTCTTTTATTATTTTATTTTATGATAAAACTCAAGTTTTTTTTTTTCTAAGAAATTCTCTCCCCATAATTAATAATTAATAATTAATAATTATTTTATTTTTTTATTTTAAGAATTTATTTTCATTACTAAACATTCTTTTGCCAAGCTATGCCGCACCCAATGTTCTACAATGTTCTACATTGGTAGAGCTTACTTGGGATAAAACTCAAGTTTGGTTTTTTTCTTATTTTCTTAGTAAACTAAATTCTCTCCCTAATAATTAATAATTATTTTATTTTTTTATTTTATGAATTTATTTTCATTACTAAACATGTCTTTATTACTAAACATGTCTTTTGCCAAGCTATGCCCTAGGGATAAAACTCAAGTTTGTTTTTTTCTAAGAAATTCTCTCCCCCATAATTAATAATTAATAATTATTTTATTTTTTTCATATGCAATTCTATTTTATTAGGAATAATTTTTTTCAGGAAGCATATTAGTGCCTGCCTTTTTTTTGGTGAGTAGTCTCTTTTTTTTTTTTTTTGGTCGAATAAGATGCAAGATACCCGCGCCCTACCCTTTTATAATATCTTTACGGGTCCGGGTCCGGGTCGGTCTCGAAAACGACCCATCGAGGAGACATGGAGGAGGAGACGTGGCATCTAAAGCCCTATCAATAAATAGGACCCTCAACCCCCCATCGAGGTCCATATCTTGATTTCTTCAACCACCGTCATCAAATTTCTCTCTCTGCCTCCGGCCTCTCTCGCCTCCTGGGATCTCTCTCTTGGGATAAAACTCAATTTCTAACTTGCCTTTTTTTCATATGCAATTCTATTTTGTTAGGAATAAATTTTTTTCAGGAAGCATGCCTTTTTTTTGGTGGAATAAGATGGGCGACAAACCACACAAATCCCTTTCATAACATAATAAAATTAATAGAAATTGATTCAAATACAAAATCCTCAAATACTAGTCAAAATAATACAAAATAATAGTCAGTCAAAATAATACTAATACATTACTTCCAAATTTCATGAATATGGGTGAGTGCCACAAGACACAAGATTAGGAAATATGAGAATTGTAACTTGAAGCAACTTGAAGTAATATTTATGGTTAGCAACCAATCCCCGGTGTCGATTTGATTTATTTTGATTCTCAATGATTCTCAATGCCCAAAGAGAGAATTGAAAAGAGAGAATTGAAGAGAATCTTAAATTTGTAAGAACTTTTTCTTTAATTGGGGAGGGAAAGAGCCCGGTAAGGGTCATTTTTTAAAATTGGGACCTTTATGAAAAAAAAAAAAAAAAACACAAGCAAAATAAGAAAATATTTGTGAAGTTGTGATTAGCATTACGAAGAAAAATATAAGAAAAAAAAAAAAAGGAATAAAACCAAAAATTGAAAGAAAAAAGGGCGGAGAGCGTCTTGATGCTAAGGGGTGCATGCCCTTTGTTCGGCGAAACACCATTTTTTCATTTTTTCATCTTGATTTCCTTTGGTCTGACCGGAGCTCTCTCTCTCTCTGCTCTCTTTCTTACTGTCGATCACGGGGAAGAAAACAAGAAAACGATCCTGTTTTCCACATTTTCCACATTCTAAACACATTTTCCACATTCTAAACAACATACGAAACAATGAAAATGAAAAGAGAGAACGAGGGAGGAGGGGAAGAAAATTAGAAAAGAGAGAGGGAGAGAAGCCTTCCGCCAAAGACCATTTTTGGTTCGATGCTCCCGCATCACACGGGCAAGAAAACTCCTCGTTTCGTTTTCCACAGGTAAAGGGAGGAGGGGAAGAAAATTAAAAAAGAGAGAGGGAGAGAAGCCTTCCTTCCCCCGCCAGTCTTCTTCTTCTTCCCTCTCTAGCCTTCTTCTTTCCTCTCTAGCCATGATGCTCTCTCCATAGCATCTAATATGAGATGGCCGGCGAGTCCAGGGATATGGGCTTGGCCAACTACCACGACTAGTGAACGATGTTTATGGGCAGCTCTTAGCAAGTTGTTGAACATGAATCTGTATCAGATTTTTAAGGATAATAAGTTAGATTTTCAACCAGGAAATAATAGGAAAAAGGAAAAAGGAAAGGAACTTACTTGTTTCTTGCCCCCCGTATAACCTTATTGACAGATACTGGAAAGAAGGGAATATTGTCAAAGATTAAGTCAAAATGCTGGAAGATAAGATTAGCTTCCTCCTAGCTCAACTGGCTCAATTTCTGAATCTCTTAGGATGGCATAACCGCCACTAAAAGTCTCAGGAAATGCTGAAAGAAAAGAAGAAAATGTCAAGAAATCATTCTTCCTAACAACACTTAATAATAACAACATTTAATAACAAGGGGCAAATAATAAAACTAATCATTCTTCATAACACCACTTAATAATAACAACATTTAATAACAAGGGGCAAATAATAAAACAAGTTTTATTACTGGTTCTTCCATATCTCCCATTATAAGCTTTGCCCCACATTTTTGTGCCTCTTGCTCAGCCACATAAAATTCACTATAGGGATTCTGCAGTATACTATGTGTACGCTGTACATCTCCAAGGGCCAACTCAATAAATACACCGCTGGGTTTGATTGCAGAAATAATATCTTTCACCTGTTGCCTTGCTTTCTGAAAAAAAAAATTTGGAGCTTAGCTAGACTCAGTTCTCCCAAATCAATCTATCTCAAATCATGTCAAGTAAGTGCTACTTACTTGACTGTAATGTATTGGATATTGCACCACTCATTCCTCCCCCCAGTGATTGCTTTAGCAGTGAGTGGTAATATCCGGATCTTAAATAAAGGGTTCTCACTATAGAATAGGCAGAACTGGCCACCGAATAATGGGGGTATTCCATTGGCCTGACCCCCATTTGACGGTGGGGGTGGGGGTGGGGGTATCCCATTGGGTGAGGTGGGGGTGATTGTGAAATGAGGTGGAGGAGGAAACGTGGGAGGTCTGAGCAGCTAAGAAGGACCAGGAAAAAAGGGATGGTTGATCCTGGGAGTCATTCTCCGAGTCATGGAGAAGAAGAAAGACATTTCGAGGAAGAGGAAGAGAGTTTCTTGAGTGTGTTTGAGTAGAAATCCTCTGAGAGAGTTTCTTGAGCGAGCAAGAGAGAGTTTGAGCAAGGGCAAGAGTTTGAGCGGAGCACGACAAGCGGCGAAAGCAAGCACGCAAGTCTGAAAGAATTTATAATCTAATTTAATTTTTTTAAATGGGATTCTTTTTTTTTCTAAATTCATTATTAATTTTCTTATTTTTTAAAATTAAAATAATTAAAATTTCCAATTGTTTTAGAAATAATTAAAAATAATTAAAGATTTTTTTATAGATAATAGTTTGATTTTGAAAATATTTTTTAAGAAAAGGTTTTCCAAAAACCAAAAAAACAAACTCTTTTCTTATAAAATTAATTTTTTTCTTTTAAAAATATCTATTTTTTAAAAATATCAAATTTTCTCGAGCTCGGCGCGGCCAGCTCGATGCCGAGCAAGAAAGAAAAAAAAGGAAGAAAAAGGGAAAAAAGACTGAAAAAAAAAAAGGAAGAAAGGCAAAAAAAAAAGATTAAAAAAGATTTGTTGCTGCAGGAGATAATCGTCGTGCCCCACGAGTACGGATACTCCCAGCTGAGAAAGAGAGCGAGGTAGAGAGAGAGGCGCCAGAGGGGGACGCACAATCTCGTACGAGTACGGAGAGATACTCTCCGGGCTAGGAAGATGAGAGGGAGGCAGAGAGAGGCGCGAGAGGGAGAGGGGGACGCACAGTCTGCGACGCAGCGGTAGGACTAGGGCATGTAGTTATAATTATAGTGGTAGGACGCTCTGGCCTAGCTCCTTTTTGTCTCATAGCTCATAGTAATAGGTATAAGTAAATAGCATAACTCCACATTGGCACTGGCACGCATGTTAAATTTACCACCCCCAGTTGTTTTTCTTTCTCACCTAATGCTTAAATCCCCACCCAAGCCACCACACCTATTGCAAATTCCAAGCCACCACACAATAGCAAATTGAGAAAAGTAGTTTACTACTAACTAGGCATTACCCCCAATCCCAAATCCCAAACCTCACCATGACCAAACCAACTAGCTAACCCTCCACCTCATACAAATTTTTTTAATAATCTTGGTCTGAAGAACTATCTAATTTAGTCTCTCCTTTTTTCCCTTTACTTGTTTAATCAATGTTTACTTCAATTGTTGGCACTTACAACATTGACATGGTTTCCTCTCCCTAAATTTACCCAAAAAAAATTAATTCAAAATAGTTTACTTCTTCTTCCCTCATTTACTTTCTTACTTTCCTCCCCTTATTAATCAAAATAAATTCATCAAATAAAAAAATTAATAATTAATTAGGAGAGAAGTATAATGGCTACTTACAAGATTAAATTAATCAAATTAATCAAATAAAGAGAAACTATGAATGATAAGTTACCAATTTCTTTTTACTAATCTTTAATAAAGCTATGGTCGTCTATGCTCTTAGTTTAGTTTTTTTTCCTAGTTTTTTTTTGGGTTTAATAAATCCACTTTAAACATTGGGCAGGAATTTACCCAAAAAATTAATTCAAAAAAATAGTTTACTCTTTTGGGCCTTTTGGTCGTGGTGAGTTTGGTTTAGGGTTTGGTTTAGGCTTAGGCCCTCTCTGCCTCCAAGAGAGCCTCCAAAGTCAAAAATGCTGAACTTGGAACTTGGGAAAATGCTAGGCGCAACCAACTTTGATTTTTCCCTCCTTATTATTTATTTAAATGCCAAAATAATGCTAAAAAAATCAAATATATGTAAATGCTAAAAAAATTAAATATATTTTGGTCTTTTTAAAAATATATTTACATATTTGATTTTTTTATCATATACATTTGATTTTAAGAAAAAAATTATATATATATATATGTATTTGATCAAATTTTATATTTAAAAAGTTGCATGCATTTTTTTTTCAAATTTAAACAAATAAAAATTAAAAAATTCCGGGTTTAGTCTTTTATATATATATATATATGTATTTGATTTTTTAGCATTATTTTTTAAATTTATTTAAAATTTATATTTAAAAATGTGCATACCTTATTTTTTTTTCAATTTTAAACAAATTAAAATTAAAATTCGTATTTTTAAATTATATATATATATGTATTTGATTTTTTTAGCATTGTCAAAATTTATATTTATATTTAAAAAGTTTCATAGATATTTTTTTTTTTTTTCAATTCTAAGAAAATAAAAATTTAAAAAATTATATTTTAAAAAATTATATATGTATTTGGTTTTTTTAGTATTATTGTCAAAATTTATATTTACAAATTTGCATACATTATTTTTTTTAATTTTAAACAAAAAAATTTAATAAAAAAATAATATTAATGAGGACTTTATTTTTTTCCTTACCAAACGCTTTTGCAAATCCTTTGAATTTTGGCAGCCTTAGTCCCCTTTACTTTTGGTTTACTTTTCTCCACTTATTAATCAAAATTAATTCATCAAATAAAAAATAAAATAATTAATTAGGAGAAGTAGAATAAATTCATCAAATGAAAAAATAAAATAAATAATTAGGGAGAGAAGTAATAAAAAAAAAAAAAGAGAAAACTATGAACATTAAGCATTACTATTCTTTACTAACAAAAACTATGCAAAAATAAATAATGATGGGAAAATCCCAATGCTCCAATGCTCTACACTTAAGTAACTTAGCTTGACCAACGCCAAGCAAGCCCTAGGGAGAAATAAGTTGATTCTTCCTCAACAAAAAAAAAAAAAAAAAAAAAAAAAAGAGTTAATGATACTTGAATAATGCAAACATAATGATGATTGAAGCTTGAAAAAGGATGAAAAACCTTTGGTGTATTTAGTTTAGTCCCTTAGTTTAGTTTTAATCAAAATAAATCTCTTTACTTAGAAAAAACTTGAGTTTTATCTGGGCATGGCATGAGCTCCTTAAATTTATCCCAAAAAATTAATTCAAAAAAATTAATTCAAAATAGTTTAGTTTGGTTTACTTTTGGTCTACTTATTAATCAAAATAAATTCATCAAATAAAAAAATAAAATAATCAAATTAGGGAGAGACAAAACTAAATTAATCAAAATAAAAATAAAGAGAAACTATCATAATTATTGAAACTAAACAAAATAATTATGGGAGAAATAAGTGGATTCATGATAAGTTCCAAAAAAAAAAAAAAAAAGTTAATGATCTTTAAGATGATCTATGGTCTATTTATCTAGTCTCTTAGTTTAGTTTGTTTTTCCCTCTTCTTTAATCAAAATAAATCTATCCATTCTAAACAAACAAATTAGAAAACTTGAGTTTAAACACGGGCACGGTGGGCATGGGCATGGCATGTTATCTTAGTCTCCTTGTTAAATTTACCCCAAAAATTAATTCAAAATAGTTTACTCTTGTTTAGTCCCCTTTACTTTGGGTTTACATTTGTCCACTTATTAATCAAAATAAATTCATGAAATAAAAAAATAAAAAAGTAATTAGGGAGAGAAGTAATCAAAATAAAGACCATTACTCTTCTTTACTTACACTTACAAAAACCATGCATATAATTGATCAAAATCAAATGAATTTTTCAAACAAAACAAAATAATTATAGGATTTTCATAATGGCAATGGTCTATGTAACTTACCTTGACCAACCAGCAAGCCCCACATAGCTAACCCTCAACTAATCCTCAGGAGAATAAGTTCCTCAAAATAAAAAATAAAAAAGTTAACCATACAAATTATGAATAATGCATGATCAAACAAAGGATGAAAAAAGGATGAAAAACCTTTAGAATCAAAATAAATCTTTACTTGAGTTTTATTGGAAGGCTTTACTTAGAACATTGGGGGCATCTCCTTAAATTTACCAAAAAAATTAATTAGGAGAGAAGTAAAATAAATTCATCAAATAAAAGATAGAATAACTAAAATAACTAATTAGGGAGAGAAGTAATCAAAATAAAGAGAAAATCCTAGCCACTACTCTTCTTTACTAACAAAAACTATAATAATCCAAGATGATGACCGTATATTTAGTTTAGTCTCTTAGTATAAATCTATTATAGTTTAAACATTATGCATAGTTTTGTTAGTAAAGAAGAGTAATGAATAGTTTAGTATTTTTATATGATGAATCTCCTAATTAATTATTTTATTTTTTAATTTGATAAATTTATTTTGAATTAATTTTTTGGTCTCCCATGCCCATGGTTAGTATAGTCGGGAGTATTTAGACTTAGACAATATCATCTTATTTAGTATCATCTTATTGAGGAAGCAGTCTATTAAGACTCAAAGACCTATTCAAAATCTAAATCTGTTCCAAATATCTGGAATTGCCCATCCTAACTCCTCGTTTGAACGTTCAAATATCTCTTCCAAAGATATCATCATGAGACAGACTCAGAATATCATCATGAGACAGACTCGGAGACTTATTTAGAGTCTTGGAGACTTATTTAGAGTCTTGAGGTCTTGACAGGTCATAGCTCAGCCTCCCAGCTCCCCTCAAGGAGGCGGTAGGGTGGCCAAAGTGGTGGTGGTGGCTGTAATGTTTAAATTCAAGTTTTTCTTGGGAAAAACAAACCATCTAAAAATGATGTTTCATCTAAGCTTTGGATGATCATTAACGTTTTTTTTAGGAACTTAACACACTTATTTCTCCCACTTTAGCTTAGGTAAGGTTGGTTAGCTTTGCTAAGGTATGCGGGGCTTGCTTGGGGCTTGTCAAGGTACCCAAATCTTAATTATTTTGTTTTGTTTCAATTGATACTTTCTCTTTATTTTGTTATTTTTTAGTTGATGAATTTATTTTGATTAATAAGTGGACAAAAAGTAAATGAGGGAAGAACTAAACTATTTTGAATTAAAATTCAAGTAAACAAATTATTTTGATTAAACAAGTAAAGGGAAAAAAAGAAGAGACTAAACTAGATAGACACCATAGGTTTTTCATGTTTATTTTGATCATCATAATTATCTTGATTATTCAAAAAATTTGTAGCAGTAACTTTTATTATTTTTGAGGTACATATCATGAATTTATTTCTCCGTGTGTGTACGTGTAGAGTGTGTATGTGTGTTTATGTGTAGAGCCGTTAAGGGCGCATTTGGTAACGATTCTGTTCCCGGGAACTGATTCTGACAAGAAATAATTATTTTTATTCATTCCCGGAACCGATTCGAAAAAAAAACGTGTTTGGTAACTCGTCTAAAATTTCTGATTACGGAATAAAATTGTGTTTGATAACGTGTTTATTGATTCATTCCAAATTATTTTTTTTAATTTTTAAATATTTTTTTCTACTTTTTACTTTTTTTCTTTTTCATTTTTTCTTTTCCTTTTTTTTTTCCTTTTTTTTTTTTTTTTCTCCTATTTTTCTTCTTCTTCTTATGGCTGGTCACCGGACCGGTGACCGGCCGGGGACGAGACCGGCGACCTCACCAAAGCGTCGCCGGCCCTCGACGAGGTTGGCCCTCATCGGCCGAGCCTCGCCGACAAGCGGTTGGCGAGGCTCGCCCGGCCTCGCCGGTGGACGGGCGGGCCTCACCGGGCTGGGCGAGCCTCGCCGAGGCGAGGCGAGGCCCACCTGGCCACCAGTCAAGCTAGGCGAGCCCGGCCGGTGGCCGAGGTGGGACTCGCCGGTGGGTGGACGCGGGCCTCGCCGGGGATGGGCGAGCCTCCAGCGAGCTTGCCGGACCTCGCCCTGGCCAGCCGGGCGAGCTTCCGGCGAGCTCGCCGGACCGGCGGTCGGCGGCGGGCGGTGGTGGGCGACGGCGGACGGCGGCGAGCAACGGTCGCGAGATGGCGGAAGGAAAGAAGAAGAGTTTTATTGTGTTGATTCTTTTTGATTCTCGGACGCAGAATCAACTTTTTTTTTTATTCTCAAATCTTCTCCAAAACCGATTCTCGAACAAAATTATTCCCGGAACAAAAGTTTTACCAAACGCGATTCTCGTCCCAAACCGATTCGGGAACAAAAAATCGGGGAATTAGTCACTGTTTGGCATGTTGCCAAACAGGGCCTAAGAAAACAATATCCCATAATTATTTTGTTTTCTTTGGAGCATAGTTTTTTTTAAAAAAAAAAAAAGTAAATAAGACCAGCACTAACTAGTTCAATCATAGTTTCTCAATAGTTTCTCATTTTGATTAAGCTAAGCTAGTGTTAGAAGTTTGAATTAAATTTTTTGGATGGGGGACTAGTGGGGACTAGTGCGGAAGGAGGAAGGACTAGTGCGGAAGAACAGTTCTCTCCCTCTAGTACCTAAATATACCACCTAAATATACCTAAGACCAAGCACCGAGGATGGGACATGATATCCAAAATTGGCAAAAAGAGCTTGGAGACAAAAAAACTGCGTCTCCCCTGTGCGTGCGGGCTCGGGCTCTGTTTTAGGACGCCTCATGAATAAATGAATAAATAAATGAAGGTAATAAGGTAATAAGGTAAAAAGAAATTTAGGACATAAGAGAGAGATAGAGAGAGGCAACTCTAGAAGGATGAAAGAAAGAGAGAGGCAAGGGGGGAGAAAGGGGAGACGGTCACAGTCGTGGACCCCACCCTGCCTGCGGCGGCTTCGTTTCCTTTCATGTTTTTTGAGTTTTCTTAATAACAATTCCTCCAACAACATTTTCCATGTTTCTTTTTTACTTTGAAAAGGTTAATAAATATTTGCATTAACATTAGGAATATTTTTAAGTCATGATACTTTCATACTTATTATTTTATTTTAGCAGTAAATTTTCTTCCAAATAATATTCTCCATTGCCATTGCCCACTTTCTATTTCTTATTGCCATTGCCCACTTTCTATTTCTAATGGAAGAGGAGCAAATCCTTTGAGTTTAGTGGCCATGCTCAATTCTCATCATATCCACTTTCTCTTTTGGTTGTAAATTGTGGATGTGATTGTGAAAACTGAATATCATTATGAAATAACTTAGGATCTCTATTGGTTGTGGACGATATATTTGTTTGTTGGATTGGGGTCTTCTTGGAGTCCTTGTGACTTGTGACTTCCATCATCCCATGGGAACGATCATCCCATGGGGACAAGCTGGTGGGACATTGGGGGGAGGGGGAGGAGCTTCTTAATATTGTAAGCTATTTTCTTCACTTATTCACAATAGTGATATGCATATTAAAAATCCTATACTTCACAATCTCCCCTCTCTAGGAAAGGAAGGAAGGAGGCAGGGAGGAGGCAGGGAGGGAGCCCTCCCTGAAAGAGGCCAAATTTATACTTATATGCCAAAAATTGCCTTTGTTGTAGAAAATAGTTTTAGAGTAATTTTTTTTTTTTTTTGGGATAAATGTGTCCTATAATTTAAGGTTTTTGTTATTTACAAAACCTTGCCAAAATTAAATATATAATGCCACCCACACAGTAAAATGGCCACTCTAACTCTTAACACTTATGAAAATATTGCTCCCCATCCACTAACCAAAGAGAGTGAATCACTCTTTTCTTCAATTATTTAATAAGTTAATATCCTTAAATCCCCACACCATTGAGTCTTAACCCAAGCCACCGAGAATAACCTCACTTTAATCCACTAACCAAAGAGAGTGAATCACTCTTTTATTCAATTAGTTAATAAGTTAATATCCTTAAATCCCCAGGCTTGAGTCTTAACCCAAGCCACCCAGAATAACCTCACTTTAATCATCTTGAAGGAGATCTTGTGAGAAGCTCTTGAAGAAACTAAGGGTTGCATTGCTATTTTCTTTTTGGGCGGTTGTAATATTTACATGTAGTGTCATATTGCCCAAATATATATTTAAAAAAAAAAAAATATATATATATATATATATATATATATATATATATATATATATATATATATATATATATTCTTACCCTGTCTAGGTAGTTAAAAAAGAGTTTTGTCTAGGTAGTTAAAAAAAGAGGATAATAGGGTTAGGGTGACAAATTTGAAATTGGGCTATTACAGACAATTTTAAAAATGTCCATGTCCCCAAGAAACTTGGAATTGATTGAAAAAATGGAATTAGCATTCAAATGGTTAGGTATTTACACAGGGGCTTTAATTCCAAAAAATGGAATTAGCATTCAAATGGTTAGGTATATTTACACGGGGCTTTTTGTTAAGTAGTGGCTGCAAACACTTAGGCAATGAAGATGGTCACACCCATCAAATATTAAACCAATTTGTCTGGATACTTGAATTCAATTGTCTTGATCATGAGTCATGACCTTTTAATCTAAAAAAATTGTGGATAAATTATTTATGATTATTCTTTTTCTTTTCAATAAATTCCCAATCAAACTTTTTTTTTTTTTATGATACATCAAGAATTCTTTTTATAGGATGCAAATAAATATATGGTTAAGGCTTGGATTATTTCTTTTTTCTTTTGTTGGTTAATTTAATTAATTGAAATGAAGAAGAAAAATCATTGTTTAACTTAGGTTTAAGGTTTATTGGAAAAAACAAATATTTTCTAATTTTGGTCCGTTTTCCTTATTTTGCTTAGACTTGTATTTGCAGAAAAAGAAAAAGAAAAGGCCGTAATTATTCATCAAACACCTGTCACCATTGAACTCAAAGATCTCTGCATCTGCATGCCCTCACTCTCTCTTCTCTCTCTCTTCACCCCTCCCGCGCTCTTTTCTCTCTCTTCTGCCTCCCCTTCTCTCTCCTCTCACGCTCCGTCTGCTCCGTCTCACCCGACTCTCTCTCTTCGCCGCCTCCTCTCGCACCTCCTCTCCCACGCCGGGCTGTGTTCATTGGTAGGTGGTTCATTCGTGGGGTCGGGTGATTCGTCCGTCTGGCGAGGGCAAGCCACCAGCCCAGCGGCCTCCCTCTCCCCCTCACAACAACTATCAAATCCCTAATACCACTTTTACTTTGCTTTTTAAAAAATGTGAGCAGCAGGGGGAGGGCTCGGGGAGGGAGCAGGGAGGGAGCAGCCAGCGGGTGTTGTTGTCCGGTAGTCTCTGGTGCTGAGGGACTATTAGTTAGTTTTATAACTCCTTTAATTTGGTTAAAACAAATAAATAATTTGTAATTTTCATCCGGAGTCCTCATTCCTTGCTTTCCTCGAGTTTTTCTTTTTTTACGTGACTAAGTAAATTATTATAGATTTTTTATTTTATTCCATGGGCTGAGTTAGATTAATTAAACGAAATCAAACAAGGAGGGAAAAGGAAATTTGAGTTTTTGTCTTAGAAAATTCCCGAAAAAAAAAAAAAAAAAAAGTCCTGAAGCTTCTTCTCTCACTTCTCTCACTCGTTATAAAATAAATAAAAAAGAAAGAAAAGAAAAACTCCAATTTTTGGCACAATTTGGGCCATTTTCTCGAATTTTGTTGCTCATCCAACAAAAGAATAATAGGACAAATTTACAAATTTAGTAGCCATAAGTTTGAGAAAAAAACAAAAGAAGTTTTATTCAAGGCACATAATCAGACTAACTTTGGAAATCTCTAGGGAAAAAAAGAAGGATTTTTTGGAAAAAAAAAAAAAAAACATAAGGTTGAATTAAAACTAATCACTTATCAATACCTTTGTTTAATATTAATACCTTTGTTTAATATTATTGCATCTCTCAGGGTATGATTTTTCTAATTGATAAACAAGTTATCTATAATTAATTCTTTTGTGGCGGTGGTTTATTTCAATAACAAAAGAGTACAAGGGCCATCCATTCACATGCCTAACTTCTAAGGATTAAAGAATAGCTAAAAGTTGTGAGTATTGATGAAGAAAATTCTAGGTTTGCAAAGGTTTGTAACCAAGCAAACTCCATAAAAAAATAGATCAAGAGAAAAAAAAAAGTCAAAAGAATGGATATCTAGGAGAAAACTTATAGGATGAAATCTTTTGGAAAAAATTGTTTATTATCTTTTCGCATTTGAATTATAACCAAATAGATTCATACCATACCACTTGGAGGGGGTATGATATTGTGTGTGTCTTCTCAAGTTTTTAAAATCTTTCCACTTCCCCTTTTTTTTTAGTTACCTATCTTCACAAATGGAATAAAAAATAACTATTTAATACTTACATAATAAAAGGATAAAAGGTTAAAGGTTGGTATAGATTTGGGTGCATGGAGTTTAGAATTAATAATTCCAAAAAATCACATTATTTCAAATTTAAAATAAGTATGTTGAGGAGGTACTTTTCTATCTAGATTTACTAAAAGAGACTATGCTAGAATGATTAGAGACAAAATCTCTCTTTTTTAATACAAACTTAAACTTCCTTGTAGTTTTTACCTATTTACCATAAATCTGATACTTACTTCAAGGAGAGTTTCTTGAGCAAGAGGCGAGCCCAAGAGGGGCTTGGAACTAGGTGAATTTATAATCTAATTTATTTTTTTTGAATGGGATTCTATTTTTTTTCTAAATCCATTATTAATTTATTCTTTATTCTTTGTTTTTTTTAAATAAAAATAATTAAACTTTCGAATTTTTTTAGAAATAATTAAAGATTCGTTTTAATAATAAAAATAATTGAAAATTAAAAATATTATTAAAATGAGTAAAAAATAGTTTGCAGGTAATATTTTGATTTTGAAAAGATTTTTTAAGAAAAGGTTTTCCAAAAACCAAAAAGCAAACTCTTTTTCTTATAAAATTAATTTTTTTAAAAAAAAATCTATTTTTTATCTTTATTTTGAAAATATCAATTTTTTTCTAGTTTTTCTCATATAGCTTGACCTCAGGAGGCGGCGGAGCTCATGCCTCGCCACATAATTCGGTTTTTACTTTGGTAGAGTAGGAGTTGAGATAAAATCAGCATCTTTCCAAACGTGCAATTATTTTTTCTAGTTCTTACCATGATTCCTCACCAAATGAAAGAAACTGAACAAAATAATTTCATTTGGAGAGAGAATTTGTCTCGTTTTTTTTTTTTATTTAATTCTTTACATTTTCCCAGTTTACTACATTGTGATGTTTGAGAATTGCCCTAATGATAAATGAAAGTAAGCACGACCTCGACATGAATCAATAACAAGTGCTAAATCCATTAATTTCATCCGCAACATTCTCAGGTACATAACTCAGTTTAGAAAATAAGGGGTGCGCACATAAAAACACCATAAAAATGACAAAATCTCAAATGCAACCACATTCTTCCCACCACGACGAATCCCTCTTAAGATAAAGTCCTCCAAATTAAGCAGCGACTTTGGTAAGCTCACGCTCCACGGCTTTCTTCAAGAAGCTGTCCTCTTCCAACACCATCTGGACCGGCAAGAACCCCAAGTCGTCCGCCACGGCGAGCATCATCCTCCTCGTCTCCGCCTTGAACTCCTCCAGGTCCACCGACCCGTTGGCATCGTGGTCGAACTGCACTGCACGAACAGTGAGCCATACACACGGGCCACCTCGTCGGGGTCTGGCTTCACGTCGACCCCAAAGTGGGTCTCGAGCACTGGAAGACCCTGCAGATCCCGCAGCATCTCCGCATAGGAGAGGCAGCCGTTGCGGTCAACGTCGAGGGATGAGAAGCGGTCACCTATGAAGGCATTGAAAGCCTCCTCGTCCTCCACGAAGCCGACGATAGTAGCTGAATCCAACACTTCCACGCTCATTTTTTCTTTTTTGGGGGTTTTGAAGGCGTCTGTTGAATAACGAATGAGTGTAATGAGTAAGAAGGTAGGGTGTGAGAGAAAGATGGTATCTTATGTGAAGGTGGTTTGTGGTTTGTTCATGTTGAAGAGGCTATTTATAAGCTCGATGAACAGTTAAAGAAGAAGCGGTGTCTGGTTTAGTTAATTTTGAAAATGTGCGTTTGAAGCGCCAATAGAATGTTTTGGCCCTCCCGTTGTTCTTTCTTTTGAACCGACTTTTCTTAGAAGTTGTTCCCAGACGTGTGCTCACATGTAGCTGAACAGTAAGAATTTCAATTTGATTTATTTTGATACATGTTTTTGAAGATTTGCAACCTTGTCCCACGACAATAAGACTTTTTGGCCGTTCCTTGAAGTAGGAAAATATATTACATGGTCTTACATTAAAAATCTTCTCATCTGGACTCGCATAATTAATATTTGAAATGATATTTGATCTTGAAATATCTTTTCGGTTGTTTGTAGGTGTAGCAACAATAAAAGTAACATATATCTGTCGCGACCCAATTTTTCAGGTTTGGACTACCTAAAATTAGGCTAATGGATTACTAAGTCTTTAAGCTTAGCTCGGGCTCTCCCAAGCCCATACCAATTCGCGACTTAGGTTTGAATTCTTAACATGCAAATGATTTTCAATCAGGAGTCGCCACTAATCTATTTTTGGTGGGTCGATTAGAAACCCAAGTAAAGTAACGGGAGAATTACTTTACTCTTACGAACCAGAGATTTATGAGTTCGGGGACTTGGTTACACCAGACTATCCTAGTGCCCTTTCGGTACCTTTTATTTCATTTCAAGAAAATGTTTGGCAATTGAATTGATTTTAATTTAATTTCCTAACATGTGAGGTGATCATACATGTGCGCATACCACCAATTTAACACTCAAGAAAGCAATTAAATAATGCAAAACATACTTCGAAATAACGAAAGCATCTGCATTATTAAATCAGAATCCATATCAACCATCCTAAATATGATTTCTAATTAACACGCAATTTTAATTTTTGTTTTTCGCTTTTCTTAATGAAAATCATGCGATGCATGTTAATAATCTAATATGACATGGTAGCATGACATAAGCTATATGACATGAAGAAATGCAATTAAATGCAATCTAAATGACCTAATATTAATGACATGCAATGTGATGCTTTTAATCTATGAAATGATATGGCATGGCAACATGTCCTAAACCATATGAATAAAATTTTTTATGATCTCTTAATGAACATGCAGTTGTTATATGCAATTTAAATTAACCAAAATAACTTAATTCTAATGACGTGCAATGCAATGCAATGACGTACAAAATTATTTCAACTAAAATGATATGCAACATTGCAATTTAATATGCGAGCTATATGTCACGCGACATTTATTAAATGGCCTAATCTAATGACGGCAATTTCCAATTAAAAATGAACCTAACAATAATCAATAAAATGACGTGCATTTCATGGACCTAAATTTATATGACATGCAAATGACGTTTTTTATTTAAAAATGCAATCTATCCTAGGAATTGCAACTAATTTATTCTAAGACAGATTTCATGAAATTTGAAATGATCTAGCTAGATTAAGATTCTATCTGATTTAACTTAGGGATTAAGTTATATTAAATCCTAATTTAAACTAAGACATTATCCAAATCTAGAATGCAATTTATTTAAAAAAAGATGATCTAAATTTAAAACGAAACATGCAATCATAATCTAATATGTACAACGATTTTTTTTGTGTTTTTATATTAATTTCGAAATTAAAATTTCACATGCAATTCCAATAATGATAAAACTAACAATCTAAATGAATGCATTTTTGGTTGTTTTTATTATATTTTTTAATTGGGAATAAAATCCATATTTCTAGATATGCAAGATAATAAGGAATATGCCAAAACAAATTGAATCCTAATTTAAATATTTTTTAGATTTTTTAGTGGTTTTCAAAAAAAACAAGCGATTATCAACCAAACATTAAATCTAAACAATCAAGATATGCAATCAAATAAAGGATTAAAATAATCGAAAAAATAACCCGTTGTCTCACAGTCAAATTAACGATTATCTTTAACCTTAATTATCACGACAAAGAGATCAAAATAACTAAAAATCTGATCCGAATTCTTACGAGATCAAGTTAATAGTTATATTGATTCAACACTTAAAATCCTATCGACAAATCCCAGAAATTATTATAATAAAAAATGATCCGAGATCTTACGGATCAAATTAGTAATTACAATAATTCTAGGGAATATCCTGGATAATGCCTACAAATCCATAAAATAAAGATCACTCCTAAACTTGAAAGAAATAAATAAATAGAAAAAGAAAAATAAAACTACCTAATTTCTTTTCCTTTTCTTCCTTTTGTTTTTCTTTCCTAAAACCAGCTTGCTCGTGGATCTTCAAGGGAATCGACGAATCGGCTCGGCTGGTCACCGGCTCCGTGAGGTGAACCGGCGGCGGCAAAACAACGGAGCGAAGCTAGGGAAACTCGGGTCCGGACGGGCACGGCCGGCGTTGGGTGGATCGGCGTCGGTGCTTGGCGGTGTGGGCACGGCGAGCTTGGGCGTCGCAAGTCGTTTGTGGCGGACGAGCGCGACGGTGACGCGATGTGGAACTTCACGGGCGTCACGGACGGGGCACCTAATTGTCGCGGGTCGGCACGGGCCGAGCGAGGGGCAGATCTGGTTTGGGCCTTGCTGGTGGAGCAACAAGCTCGCGGGCGATGGAAAGCTCCGGCGACGGGCGAGATGGCGGTGCGGGTGCGGCGGTCGGTGGTTGCGGCAGCGTTGTCGTAGTGTGGGCGCGGCGTCGGAACGGACACGTCGCGGTGGAGGCGGTTCGTCGGGGAGCGGAGCGGGGGCAAGGCTCGGCGCGGCACGGTGGGTTCGGGCGGAGGAGGACTCAAGCGTCGGGGACCTCGGCGTCGTGGCGTCGTCGCGGCGAGCTTCGTGGGGAGACCGCCGAAGCGGCTGTGGTGAACACACGGTCGCGGATGGAAGTTGCCGAGGAAGGGCAGCAATTTGGGGAAGACAATGAATAGTGAGGGTCAAATCACCTCTTTACTTTTCTCCTCTCTCTTTCTCTCTCTCTCACGTCACTCTCCCTCTTCCTTCGTACTCTTCTGCAGAAGTTTTTTTGCTTTTTCTCTTTCAACCTCCACGGATGGCTTCTCTCCCCTCTTTCACTTTTTCCTGAATTTTTTAAAGAAACTCCCCCGGACGAAAAGAAGACCACCCCTATTTATAGAGAGAAAACTTAGTCTGCTCTACCTACGAAGATTTGCCTAACAACTCAATCGCTGAAGATCATCCTTCGAGATTATCGTGTATGTTGACTCACTCGACCATTGAAATCATCGGTTAAAATCTTCCAAGCCGACTCGCTCGACCATTGAAGATTATCCTTCGAAATCTCTATCCGCAACAAAATATTTTGGATTATTTCTTATCCTCCTTAATATTCCCCAATGATTTTATCACCAAAAGACTAAAGGTAAGATTGCAATATTTTTAAATGTCAAAAATCACCGTAATATCGCATCAAATCTCAATTTCTCACAAGATAATTAATTAATTGAAAAGCAACGGGCTTGGGCTAATTTGCTCCTTTCGTGGGTCTAGCCCGGACTCCGCTAATTTAAACCCAAAACAACCCATTCACCACCGGTCCAGTAAATGCAAAATGAATGCACTTATAATTAAATGTTATGCAATTAATATTTTTTTAAAATTAACCCCTAATTTCTTAATGCGACAAATTACTAAACGGGTAGCCAAAATTTAGGTGTCCACAGCCCCCTCTTTGAAGGTGAGCTCGAAGAGGTTGCCTTCAAAGACAAATTGAGACCTAAATTTTGACTATGCACATGCATTAAATGATTTCTTGATTTGATTTGATTTTTGATTTTTTGATTTTTTGATTTTTTGATTTTTTGATTTTTGATTTTTTTTTTTTTTTTTTTTTTTTTGGAATATGAATTCCATTTTAAAATGCAATTTATATGGTGCATGGAAATGCTAATGCAAAATGCATGATGTGAAAGGAAAGAACGTACCTGCAATTACTTACCGGTCGGTGCGATAGAGCATCTTGAGGTACATGATAAGTTCCTATTTACTCTACAAGTACCCAACTCTCACTCGGGTTCCTTGAAAAGTGTAACGAGGTAAGAACATTCACATCCAAAGTGAAATGTTCAACGGAAGAACTGAGACATCTAGATCCGATCGAGATGTCAAGATTTTTGAAAAACTCAAAATACCTAAATCCGGACTAAGGTATAATGAGAAGGATTGACAAACATTCACATCCGTGAGTGAAATGTTTGAATGAAAATAATCAAGACATCCGAGATCCGGATCGAGACGTCATGATTTTAGAAAATGTTATAAAAAAAAAAAACTTACCTGGAATATCTTACCTTTAAGGAGGGTAGAGTGATTCAAGGTAATTGGTGTTACATATCTAGGACCCGTATCATTCTACGGTCGCCTAAAATAGTAACATGGTTTTGTAAAGAGACTCGCTTTCCCAGGACTCGTACCATTCTACGGTCGCCCAGTATGACAGTGTTTGGTTGTGTCTAGGACCCGTACCATTCTACGGTCGCCTAAACGGGGATTTACCTTCCAGAACCCGTACCATTCTACGGTCGCCTGAATAGGGAAATAGATGTTGTTTAGGACCCGTACCATTCTACGGTCGCCTAAACGGGGATTTACCTTCCAGGACCCGTACCATTCTACGGTCGCCTGAATAGGGAAATAGGTTTTATCTAGGACCCGTACCATTCTACGGTCGCCTAAACAGGGTTTTGCTTAGCTAGGACCCGAACCATTCTTCGGTCGCCCAGCCTTGCAACAGAGGTCAACTGACCAGGACCCGAACCATTCTTCGGTCGCCTTAATCGATTGAATCGGAGGAAAATCTTTAGGGGACAACTCCATCGAGTGTCGTGTGTAAGGACTCAGGCTACGAAAGCACGCCCAGTCAATATGAAGGACACCGGGCTACGAAAGCATGCCGGGTCGATATAAGAGGGACTCTGGGCTACAAAAGCACGCCGGGTCGATATAACTGAACAGCTTGACCAAGTCAAGTGTCGATGCACCGAGAGAGAATACCCGCATAATGACAAGTATTTTAGAGCATGGTAGAGATATACTTACCTGGTGATATCTCTAATTCTTGGGGATGTCTTTTGGAATTTAGATCTCCCGTGGAGGTCTTTCACCTCCCGGTGGAGGTTTCTCATTTTCTAATATCATGAAACATTCGAAAGGAACTTGAATTACCTCGTCGACATGATTTAGAGCAATAACGATATGCATTCATCAAAGAGATAGACAATCTAAGCTACTCTAGAATGCACATTTCAAAATTCAGTGAGGTTGTCATCAACTCAATCAAGGTTTATGCATAATGACATTTGCATTATCCAAATTTCCACTTTGGAGAGAATTATCATTCAAGACAATCTTCACTCATGACATGGATTTCTTAAGAATACTAAATGAGAGACTTTCGCTAGAAAGGACTTTCACTCACTCTCATTTAGAATGGCTATTTTATGAGAATCACTCAATTTTATCATATCGACATGGGTCCGAGTATTCTCGCAAGCGATACGATCTTGCCAATCCGAGAGGTCTTTAATAGGGACCGTAATGTGGGATTAGTCAATGGCTTAACAAATGGACTCTTTGAGTCAAGGCTATTGAACGAACAATCTTGTAATCATCTCCGGTGTTTACAAGTCAAAAATCTTGTAAAATGAAAAAGAAATAATCTTGCTCGCACTTCTTCGAGCGATGCTTATAAACATATGAACCCCTACGTTAATTCAAATGCCCTAATCTGAAGAGACTTTGTAAGGGACGTAACGTAGGCTGGGTTCATGGGTTGAGAAATGAAAGGATCATTAGGCTCAAAATGTGTGTAAAAGGTGAGAGTTGATGATCATCTTGGCATTGCCATCAATTTTCTTTTTCACCATCGGGGATTATCTTCATGAAGTGCCCCATTGATTGTAAAAACTCAGCATTTGAGTTCTTTGACTATTGCTCCATTTGGATTCAATTTTTGCAATTGATCGTCATTTATCTTGACTTTCTTTTTTTTTTTATCTATGGGCATTAGTCTTACTTTTACCAGGCACACCGCTTTTTATGCCCCTAGTTTTCATTCACTTTTCTTCACTTCTTTTCATGGGCATTGGCTTTGCTTTTACTAGGCACATTGCTTTTTCATGCCCCTTAATTCTATTTTGAATTCTTGCGCATAATGCATGCGTCAAGCAATTACACTTTGAATGGCACTCGAACTTTTCAAGAGTCTTCATCTGCCTTTTGCCTTGCCCCAAAGTGTGGGGATGATCACCAACTGGGTTTAAAGAAATGAAACTTGCAGCTCAAGTGGGCTATGCAAAGGATATAAGTGTATGGGATAGAGAAAGAAATGCTCTTCATCATCCTAAGGCACTTAAATTAACACATGAATTCAATGTAATAGCATGACTTGAAGATTGATGCAAGTGAGAGCAAAAAATTTCAATTCATTTTCCTCACCTTATGATGCCATTTTATCTCTTAGTTGCCCCGATGTGGGGTGATTCTTGACAGGGGTGATTTGAAAAGAATATCCATAAATGTATGGGCTCAAAAAGGGTTAAGCAATGGATCACCTGTAGTGTTTAGGATAGAGAAATGAACGCCTCTCATCATTTCGGTTGCCGTACCTCTTGCGAGAGAACTCTTTACCTTATGGATATAGATCTTCCTACAGTCATCTCACAAGTGTATGAATATGGGACTGTGTATAGGATAGGGTTTGCCTTTCATCATCCTGATACGTCTCATTCAGCATTCTTAAACATTGACGTCACTCCATTGAGTTGTCTATCCTGATAAATCTCCACATGAAATTGGTGAGCTAAATCAATATGAAAATTCTATTTTCAAAAGAGTCTAGCAACTTTAAGCATGAAAAGCGTTTGTCAAACAAACAATTTACTACACTCAAAAATGCTCTCATAAGTATGAAAACATGATTTCAAGCATTTATTCAAGGAATTGTCCCATGAAGGGACTGTCTCAACAATGGGTGTGCTTGGGTTGCCCCTATTGAAAGGGAACAAACACACATTGATCAATCGAGGATGAAAATCCGATCTTTAATTTGATGAAATCTGGCTTTTGCCCCCGCACAAAAAAAACGTGCATGAATAGGATATTATGCATCATCAAAGTAAATTCAAATTGCATAACCATTTTGGCCCGGATCGAGATTTTGTCTCGTCATGTCATTACTAGAATCCATAGTGTCCCAATTCATCATCTGCAAGGAAAAGAACAGTGTCAATTCCAAAATTGATTATGTTCATGAACACAATGTATCTATTTCATCCAAGACGAATGATTCTCTTTTGACTTGTTCCAACATTTTCTCATGGAAATGGCATTACACACAAATTGTAAAGAGATGTGCCACACATCACACTTTGGAATCTAGATGATCTTCTTTTGACTTGTCCTCAATTTCCTATTGATGTGCAAGGAAATTGCTCAGGGCAAGTAAAATGATAAGTAGTGTTTAAAGTCCTCTTCACTCTTGGGAGATGTCATCACAATCAGCTAGGAAATGATCCTTTGCCCCCATGTCTATTTTTCTTCTCGGATGTATGTTCCCAAATCAATGGGCCCACTATCATTGGAAATTGACGCGTTATTTTCAAACGCCTCTCTGTTATGCTCTGAGACATGAAGTAAATGAGTCGACAAACAAACAAGTTTAATCTGCTACAAGTTTTGGGAAAATGTTTTTTGTTTTTTAGCAGGTGAAATGCTTTTGTTTCGAAAAGTTTGGGAGGAAGCATGAGAAAGTCCAGCCCTCAGGATTTCTCCGTGGATAATATTTTCTTTTTCATGGTCGGATATCGTCATTGGACTAGTTTGGTATACTCCATCATGTCCTCAAAATTTGAAATAAAATTGTAATTTCATTGGATAGAATCAAATGAATTACATTATTGGAATGAAAATTGTGATTCCTAAACCTAAGAAATGATTCCTAGAAAGCGAAAACAATTCCTAAAAAGTAATAAAAATTCCCATGCAGGGGAGGTGCAACTGAGCATGCCCCTAATTAAACAAGGAAAGTGAACTACTTAGAACCATGAATCATGTATGCTTGAGTTCTTCACCCTCCTTGATCGTGTCATGCGAACCCTTTAGGTCAGAGATTCTTCCTTCTAGATATGTCACTAGTCTCTTCATGGTGGCATCAAATTCAGCTACCTCAGGAAAATGAGACGGTTCAAAAGTTCTCTTGGCTCTCTTCTTCGAGTCGCAGCTTCTTCATCAAGATGGAGTACCTATGTTATCACGGCCCTTTTGCTTAGTGAGAAAAGTCATAGTAGAAGACAATTCATCGACTTGACTTTGGTGGTGTGCAATTTGCTTGTTTATATTGTCGATGATACGGTCCAGCACCTCGTTTCGATCTGCCATTTTAGCTCTCGACCGTGTACGGATGGGTGAGCGAGATCGCTTCATAATCACCTAATTTCAATAAATAGGAACATATAAGCATGGAGTGTAAATAAAGAGTTAGTCCATGACAACAATTTATTTTTAGTCAAGAAAAGTTCACATATGAAAATGATTTCTTAAAATTGGACTAGGAAAATAAAGACATGGGATGCCCTAGTGGGGATGAAATTTCCTAAACATGAACTAGGAAAAATCAAGACTTGAATTGAAAACAAATTTCCAATTTTTTATTTTTTATTTTTCAAATGATTCATTGTATGGCAATTCATTTCATTTCTAATTGACAAATGAATTAAATCAATGATTGACCTAGATTGTCATGGACCGACCAAGAGTTTGAAAAAGTAAGTAAATTGCATTAATATGGGAATAGAGGACTTACTTCACCAAGGAAAATCGATGGCAATCACATAGACATGCACATGAGATGTGAGGCTCGATTTCTACTCTAGACAGGCTTAACAAGGTGGAGCTAAGAGGATGATCTAACCGTTGCAGTCTCGCATTAACGTGTCAGGTCCTCCTAACTCCGGCTCAGTCGAATGGAATGTCCAATAGTCACGCAGCTCGCGGATATGGACAAAACACATTTGACACCATGAAAGAAATTTCGGGAAGAGAATGTCAACCTCTACATAGCAGTCTCGCTTTGGAGGAAGTATCATTCTCAACACCATCCTAGAAATCCTATCGCAGCCCAGTCCGACCGCAGTTGTGTGTGCAAATAGTGTGGTGCTAAAGTAATAAAGCATGCACAACAGTTTAAATGCAAGCAACACTTCTATAGTTTTAATTCAAACATTCATTCCTAACTCCAACCTGCAAGACAGGGGTTAGCAAAGACTACTCCCCTTATAACTCCTATCTCGCAAGAACATTTAACACCTTAGAAATGTTAGGGACGTACACGAGATCCTTGCTGCCAAACAAAAATATTTTTAAAAGAAAAATTGGTCTAAGCCCACTAAGTGTTTTTTAACACAAGTCCCCAAATGAGTCGCCAGCTGTCGCGACCCAATTTTTCAGGTTTGGACTACCTAAAATTAGGCTAATGGATTACTAAGTCTTTAAGCTTAGCTCGGGCTCTCCCAAGCCCATACCAATTCGCGACTTAGGTTTGAATTCTTAACATGCAAATGATTTTCAATCGGAGTCGCCACTAATCTATTTTTGGTGGGTCGATTAGAAACCCAAGTAAAGTAACGGGAGAATTACTTTACTCTTACGAACCGTAGATTTATGAGTTCGGGGACTTGGTTACACCGACTATCCTAGTGCCCTTTCGGTACCTTTTATTTCATTTCAAGAAAATGTTTGGCAATTGAATTGATTTTAATTTAATTTCCTAACATGTGAGGTGATCATACATGTGCGCATACCACCAATTTAACACTCAAGAAAGCAATTAAATAATGCAAAACATACTTCGAAATAACGAAAGCATCTCGCATTATTAAATCGAATCCATATCAACCATCCTAAATATGATTTCTAATTAACACGCAATTTTAATTTTTGTTTTTCGCTTTTCTTAATGAAAATCATGCGATGCATGTTAATAATCTAATATGACATGGTAGCATGACATAAGCTATATGACATGAAGAAATGCAATTAAATGCAATCTAAATGACCTAATATTAATGACATGCAATGTGATGCTTTTAATCTATGAAATGATATGGCATGGCAACATGTCCTAAACCATATGAATAAAATTTTTTATGATCTCTTAATGAACATGCAGTTGTTATATGCAATTTAAATTAACCAAAATAACTTAATTCTAATGACGTGCAATGCAATGCAATGACGTACAAAATTATTTCAACTAAAATGATATGCAACATTGCAATTTAATATGCGAGCTATATGTCACGCGACATTTATTAAATGGCCTAATCTAATGACGGCAATTTCCAATTAAAAATGAACCTAACAATAATCAATAAAATGACGTGCATTTCATGGACCTAAATTTATATGACATGCAAATGACGTTTTTTATTTAAAAATGCAATCTATCCTAGGAATTGCAACTAATTTATTCTAAGACAGATTTCATGAAATTTGAAATGATCTAGCTAGATTAAGATTCTATCTGATTTAACTTAGGGATTAAGTTATATTAAATCCTAATTTAAACTAAGACATTATCCAAATCTAGAATGCAATTTATTTAAAAAAGATGATCTAAATTTAAAACGAAACATGCAATCATAATCTAATATGTACAACGATTTTTTTTGTGTTTTTATATTAATTTCGAAATTAAAATTTCACATGCAATTCCAATAATGATAAAACTAACAATCTAAATGAATGCATTTTTGGTTGTTTTTATTATATTTTTTAATTGGGAATAAAATCCATATTTCTAGATATGCAAGATAATAAGGAATATGCCAAAACAAATTGAATCCTAATTTAAATATTTTTTAGATTTTTTAGTGGTTTTCAAAAAAACAAGCGATTATCAACCAAACATTAAATCTAAACAATCAAGATATGCAATCAAATAAAGGATTAAAATAATCGAAAAAATAACCCGTTGTCTCACGGTCAAATTAACGATTATCTTTAACCTTAATTATCACGACAAAGAGATCAAAATAACTAAAAATCTGATCCGAATTCTTACGATCAAGTTAATAGTTATATTGATTCAACACTTAAAATCCTATCGACAAATCCCAGAAATTATTATAATAAAAAATGATCCGAGATCTTACGGATCAAATTAGTAATTACAATAATTCTAGGGAATATCCTGTGGATAATGCCTACAAATCCATAAAATAAAGATCACTCCTAAACTTGAAAGAAATAAATAAATAGAAAAAGAAAAATAAAACTACCTAATTTCTTTTCCTTTTCTTCCTTTTGTTTTTCTTTCCTAAAACCAGGCTTGCTCGTGGATCTTCAAGGGGAATCGACGAATCGGCTCGGCTGGTCACCGGCTCCGGTGAGGTGAACCGGCGGCGGCAAAACAACGGAGCGAAGCTAGGGAAACTCGGGTCCGGACGGGCACGGCCGGCGTTGGGTGGATCGGCGTCGGTGCTTGGCGGTGTGGGCACGGCAGCTTGGGCGTCGCAAGTCGTTTGTGGCGGACGAGCGCGACGGTGACGCGATGTGGAACTTCACGGGCGTCACGGACGGGGCACCTAATTGTCGCGGGTCGGCACGGGCCGAGCAGGGGCAGATCTGGTTTGGGCCTTGCTGGTGGAGCAACAAGCTCGCGGGCGATGGAAAGCTCCGGCGACGGGCGAGATGGCGGTGCGGGTGCGGCGGTCGGTGGTTGCAGCGGCGTTGTCGTAGTGTGGGCGCGGCGTCGGAACAGGACACGTCGCAGTGGAGGCGGTTCGTCGGGAGCGGAGCGAGGGGCAAGGCTCGGCGCGGCACGGTGGGTTCGGGCGGAGGAGGACTCAAGCGTCGGGGACCTCGGCGTCGTGGCGTCGTCGCGGCGAGCTTCGGGGGAGACCGCCGGCGGCTGTGGTGAACACACGGTCGCGGATGGAAGTTGCCGAGGAAGGGCAGCAATTTGGGGAAGACAATGAATAGTGAGGGTCAAATCACCTCTTTACTTTTCTCCTCTCTCTTTCTCTCTCTCTCACGTCACTCTCCCTCTTCCTTCGTACTCTTCTGCAGAAGTTTTTTTTTTGCTTTTTCTCTTTCAACCTCCACGGATGGCTTCTCTCCCCTCTTTCACTTTTTCCTGAATTTTTAAAGAAACTCCCCCGGACGAAAAGAAGACCACCCCTATTTATAGAGAGAAAACTTAGTCTGCTCTACCTACGAAGATTTGCCTAACAACTCAATCGCTGAAGATCATCCTTCGAGATTATCGTGTATGTTGACTCACTCGACCATTGAAATCATCGGTTAAAATCTTCCAAGCCGACTCGCTCGACCATTGAAGATTATCCTTCGAAATCTCTATCCGCAACAAAATATTTTGGATTATTTCTTATCCTCCTTAATATTCCCCAATGATTTTATCACCAAAAGACTAAAGGTAAGATTGCAATATTTTTAAATGTCAAAAATCACCGTAATATCGCATCAAATCTCAATTTCTCACAAGATAATTAATTAATTGAAAAGCAACGGGCTTGGGCTAATTTGCTCCTTTCGTGGGTCTAGCCCAGCCTGCTAATTTAAACCCAAAACAACCCATTCACCACCGGTCCAGTAAATGCAAAATGAATGCACTTATAATTAAATGTTATGCAATTAATATTTTTTTAAAATTAACCCCTAATTTCTTAATGCGACAAATTACTAAACGGGTAGCCAAAATTTAGGTGTCCACAATATCTTGTAAATTTCCTAGTCCTAAGGCGACTTATGATGGAATCAACGGAGACGACCATGTTAATATGAAAAGCAAAAACTTTCGAAAAATTGACAGCCAATGGCACGCCTTCACCTCGCCTGAACCCGGTTCATGAATCGCCTGGCTTGGCCTGGCCACTCGTCCAACTCCACGCGGCTCACTCTCTTCACCCATGTTAAGAATCCGAACCCCAATGTGGAGAGCCCCGAGAAAGAGAGCTCTGTTGGAGTCGATGACGGGAGCGAGGACGAGGGCGAGAGATCTGGTTGCAGGAGGACGCTAGCCAGCCGGGACGAGACATGGGTGTGGGGTGAGTGTTTAGGAAAATGCTCAAAGCCAATGGTAGTTGGGACTTGCGGGATGTGTTTTGGGAAAACTTTTCCTCTAAATTTTTTTTGGAGAATTTGTGACGATGCAATTGTATTTCCAAAGGCTTTTTAAGGTTTTATTTGATTTGGTTTCTAGGGAAAAGTGCGAAAGTAAATGGAGTTTTTGAAATTGATCAGTTATAATTTAAAAATTCATTGGAAACAATTTTGAGTTAAATAGTGTTTAGAAAAATCACAATGTAACAAACTTTTGTTAATTTTCTTTTTTTCTTTAAAAAAAATCTCAAAACTAGGGAAGGGCTTAGTAGTTGGCAACCTTGCAAACAAGACTAGCGGATGCTAGACTACCTTGCTCATAGTTAGATTTAGCTTTGTCGCCGGACCTCATGCAACTATTGAGGAAGGTTCACTAGTGAAGAGGAATAGTTCCTCCCATGAGGTCAAACTAGAAAAACAAAAAAATTGATGAGGATGGTTTTAGGTGAAAAATTCAATTGAAGGGGCTTTGGCCCAAAGCCTCGTAGAGAAGTGATTCCAAAGGAGTTCAAACTTGCTCATAGCTAGATTGCCTCATGCAACTGTTGAGGAAGGTTCACTAGTGAAGATGCAACTATTGGGGAAGGTTCACTAGTGAAGATGAATAGTTCCTCTTATGAGGCCAAAATAGGAAAACAAGAAAATTGATGAGGATGGTTTTGGGTGAAAAAATTTATTGAAGGGGTAGAGAAGTATTCCAAAGAAAGTTCCAACTCCCTTGCCTCAATTGAGGAAGGTTCACTGGTGAAGATGAACAATTCCTCCTATGAGGCCAAAATAGGAAAGAAAATTGATGAGGATGGTTTTGGGTGAAAAAAATTATTTCTACCGGGCTTTGGCCTCCTAGAGTAGTGGTTCCGAAGAAGAGGAAGAAGAAAAAAAGAAAAGAGAAAAATAAAAATAAAAATAAAAATTATATTCTTAAAATATAAAAATAAAAAATTAATTAAAATTCGATTTTTTAAAATAATTATTTTAAAATTATAAAAATTATCCATTAAATTTGTAAATTTGTATTGTATAAAACCATGTTAGCAATACCATTAAAAAAAAATAAAAACTTTTTTAGGTTTTGTTAAATAGTCGGGAATAGGTGATTGGGTTATAAACGGATTAAATGGGTGCTGGGGCTATCTATGAAACACACTCCAATTCCGGAGACAGTGGACGGTGCCTACTCCGTCGCTTTCTCCGAGCTCCGTCCCTTGGGGTTCTCGTCGCTCGATCGGGCAGAAGGATCGCCGGAATTTCCTCGCCTTCGCGTTCTTGGGTTCGCGAGAGTGTAGCATACGTACCGGTAGAGATATTGTCTTTGCGAGGATGAGCATCGTGTCGAAGGAATCGATCGAGGTGAAGGCGCAGAGCATCGGCATCAGCAACCTGTTGCCGGACACCGCGCTCGCCCTCGCCCTCGCCCTCGCGCCCAATGTCGAGTACCGCCTGCGCGAGGTCATGCAGGTACGGTTTCGGACTGACCGGTTGGGCCGCTGCGCTTCTGTGCATTGTAGTTCGGGCGGATGAGGTTGGGGGGCTGTTGAGTTCTTCGTGTATGTGTAATCTTTGATTGAATATCCATGCCCATTTTTTTTATCCTTGTTTACGCGTCGTCGAGTAATCGCAGCGTTTCTTCGTGTAGAAATCTCGGTAAGGCAATTCCCTTTGAACGATTTGTGTGGAATCCGTGTGCAGTTGCCCTAACCATATGCGCCTTCTCTTAATTTAATTAATTATGATGTGGTGTTTTGAATAACTCGGAACCCATGGATTGTCGTTTTTCTTGCGGGAACTTATCTTCTTGCGGATTGTGGCAGACCGTAGGCATGTGAGCATAATAAATGAGTAGCTGCTATGCCGATTTTCGTAATTTCCCTTTTCCCCTAAGAGATACTCTAAAAGTGGGGGAGAATCGCCCATGTGGCTTTGTTGTCTTGTTAGCAAGAGATCTGTGCTTTAGGATATGGCTAGAAATTTATGGACTAAGAGATGTCTCTGCGAGGATTTCATAGGTAGGTATGATCTATGATCGGGGCGCACTAAATTACATAGAGATTCAAGAATTTTAAAAAGACAGATGTTTGCAAATACAGAAAAGGATCTTCTTGCAAATGGTCGAACGGATGGGTCGATGCATAAGGCTTTTCAGCTTTCACACGATTTAGGGTGACCTTGGAGACAACATTAATTTGGACCAAACTCAAATGGTGTTTGGTGAACATTTATTTTGCAAATTTTGATATCCAATTTGAAAAGTAATTTTTCCAATAAAATTTGAGAGAGAGAATGAATTGAGGCTGTGCCACCTTGAGCCTCGTGGGAGGCCATGTGACACCAATGCCATGGTCGCACAAATCCCACGTCTTAAGGAAACAAAAGTATTTCATTTGCTTCTTCTCTCTTTTCTTCATCATGTCTCTGTGCTTTGCAAGAATAATCTGTGCTTTGCAAGAATAACTGGTAGGTTGAGAATAGCCATACTCAGCCATCCCAACCCACCACCTTTCCTCCCCAATCTTGCCAATTCGCCCGTGCCTTGCCTGGCCGGCTCGCAGCGGTCGACTAAGGAAGGAAGAAAAAGAAAGAAAAAAGAAAAAGGAAAAAATGAAATATGAAAATTAATTATAATTTCGATTTTTTATAAATTAAAAAAAAAACATTTTATAAAGTTAAAAGAAGGCCGTGGTTCAAAGTGAGTTTCCTCCTAATAACCCATTTACACCCATTTCTTTTTGTACTTTACTTTTTCAAACGTCTTTATTTAACTTTCACTTGACAAATATATTACTCATTTAACTAAAAATGGGTAATGGTGTTGAGATTTTTTTTTTTTTTTTTTTTTTTTTTTGCTGCTTTGTTGAAAATGAAAAAGAAAAGCAAAAGGAGAAAGTGCCTAGGCTGTTTGGGTTCTTATCTAAAACTCACTGCGCTCTATTATAGTAACATTGATATTATTTATAATTCCTCCGATATTGGTGGTACTAATGTTGAAAATATAAAACGTGGTAATGCATAGTGTTTTTTTTTTTCCTTTATTGAAAATGAAAAGAACCTGTACCATTTGGGTATCCATCATCACTACGCTCCATCACAACACACGAACTAATTAGTTCAATTAATTCCAAATTAAATTCAAATATTGTATTTTAATCGATTACATAAATTTCAAGATCATGGACCCCAACAGTAAATTCATGTCTTGTATATAAAATGGAAAGAAAAGAAAAATTATAAAGTGTACAATTACATGGCATGCGGCATTTGAGGTGAGGTCGCATGAACTAATTAGTTCTATCAATCCAATATTAGAGTTCCGATTCTTGTATATTTTCAGTTGATTAGATAAATACAAGTTTTGTGAAACACATTAGAAAAACAGTACCTTTCTAGGGCCTAAAATTCATATTATTTATAATTGATCCGGTGATTATGCAAGGAGTTTTCTTTTTCCTTTATAGAAAAAGTGATTGAGCCGGATCACGGTGACGTGGAGGGGCTGGCCCACCTTATATTTCCCCACGAGATGAATCCTCCCGCTCCGTAATCTAAACCGAAAAAGGAAAGCTTGCGCTCCACGTCAAATCGTATCACAGGGGATTCTCTCTCGTTAGGATTCTGTGTCCGCTGACATCGGAGCTCTCCTCCCTCCTTCCTCTCTCTCCATAAGAATCTGCTCTCATCCTCTTCACGAGTCGTCGTCGAGCTGGTCCTCGCTTTTGCTAATTCATCATGGCAATGTTGGGGAAACCTTTGCATGGATGGAGGATCAAGCAAAGAAATCCAGAAACTGACAGTGATTCGCGCGCCTGCACCTCGCCTTTATCCGGTTCCTGAATGGACCGGCTCGGCCAGTCGCCCCACCCCCACCCCCACGCAGCTCGCTCTCTCCTCTCCCCCCTCTCTTCTTCTCCTTCGCGATCCGGCCCCCCTCCACCGTCGCCTACTACTCTCGTGCACCCGAGCCCAACGCTGATTCCACAGAGGACCAGCTCGACAAGCCGAACCCCAACGCGTAGAGCCAGGTCGATGAGGTGAGTGTTATGAAGGTTGTGAGCTCTAAATTTTGGATTTGGAATGAATTCTGGGGATTGTTTGGGAGAGGAAGTGAATCTTCAGTGTACATTAAATGCTCTTTCGATCCGTATCATTTAGTACAAATCTAAAGGATCAATTTTGATTACATCTCCATCTGTGGGTGGTTTTTAATGGTCCATTCAACGGGTATCCTTTACGTCATGTGCAGGCATGTTTTTCTGCAATCTGTTATCAGTTTTGATCGCTATAACTCATGGCTTAGACCAAATCTTATGTCGGCATTAATCTGTTTGCTACATCCTTTTGCATCTCTTTTTAACTTTTAACTTTTAACTGGACTCAACATATATCCATATATGGATCTCACTTCAGTTGTTTATTAGGATGCTAATGTGCCTGACCACTCTCCCCAACAAGAGTATTTTCATGGTATCCCTCCCTCGTCCTTGTCGTTGTTCTGATAACAAACGGCTTTATGGCTTTATCGGCTTCAATGAAAATCAATGTGCAGAAACAAACCATTCGGGATTTCGACTGCGCATTCAGAAACCAGGCCCATGAGAGGGGAGGAAGAAGGAAACTCACCGGTCGAGAGAGAAACGCACGGACCCCGCCCAGGTCCACAGCAAGCGGGAATCCTTCTCCAGCCTGTGCCTCTCCTTCTTCTCCGCGCTGTCGACCCCGCCTAGGTCCGCCGAGATCTCCCTCGCGACCGAGCAGCGCAGCGTCAGGGACAACGCCCGGTCAGCGGCAGGGAGCCTGGTGCCGCTCGGGAATGAGACCGAGGCCGCCTCCCTCCTGCCGGAGGCCGGCGGGAATCCTTCTCTAGCCCTCGCCTCTCCTTCTTCTCCGCGCCGTCCGAGATCTCCCTCGCGACCGAGCGGTCCAGCGTTACGGACAGCGCCCGGTCAGCGGCGGGGAGCCTAGTGCCGCTCGGGAACGAGACCGAGGTTGCCTCCCTCCTGCCGAAGGCCGATGGCTTCGCGGCGGAGGCCGGCGGGACGGGGAGGACGAGCAGATGCCGGAGACGGAGGATGCCAGAGGCAGATGAGGCTTTTGGGGAGGGAGCCGGAGCCAAAGCCGGAGGCAGACACAAACCTTCTGCTCGATCTCTGAGGGAACAGTCGGAGGTGGAGGGGGTCGGGACCCGACTGCGACTGGTGAGGCTTCGACGTGCCAGAAGCAGATGACCGGCGAGGCTTTTGAGGAGGCGGAGCCGGAGACGAAGGCGGAAGCGGAAGCGGTCTCGATCTTCTGTGTTTGTTCTCCCGCGAGGAGAGAGAAAGTGAGAGAGAGAAAAAATTGCAGAAGATTCAATTTTGAGGAGAGAGAATGGTCTTTTGGGCGGGAGGACTTGTCTTTTTTCCTGTTAGCGAGCCCAGCCGAGCCGACGGAGTCGTTTCATTTTCCAGCGGGTCCCACATGACAGGTGTCGGTATCTAAATAGTATGTGCGCGCCACGTCAGCTGATGACGTGGCACGCACGAACCACCGAATATTTTCTCGTTGAGCTCCGTTGCGATCTAAGTGCGTTCGGCAACCAATTTCAACTGCCATCTAGGGCAGCAAGTGCGAAGCTCCCTTCAATCCAAACGACACCGTTGGGGACAACAGTTTTGTACAACGATTATATTGTAAGTTTTAAAGCAATGACCCCTTTTTTTACTAAGGTAGACTTGCAGACTTAATTAGGAGGTCCGGTCCAAATACAGTGAAATTATGAATAAGATGAGTCCGTCTCGAATATAAGAAAACACCGAGCTCATCAGTTCAATCTTGTGATATACATCACAAGGGCTTGACTTGAAGGATGACCTTGCCCATGTTAGAGCTCGAGAAAACGGACTGCAAGCTCTCCAAGAAGCTCTCGACGCCATAATAGATCTTGTGCTTGGACCTGATCCTGCCTTGCCTCAGGTGACCCTCCATCTGCTGAGCGAAGTCCCCGAACCTCGCCAGGCACGATGGCGAGCCCACCATGAATCCTTCCATCCTCACCCCCTTCCCCACCATGTTCAGGAGGTTCCTGACCCCTTCCCTCTCTGTCCACACCTGCTTGCATTGGGTTCGAACGAAGGCTGATTAACAAGGATTTTAGATAAACGATCAGCCATGAATTATTGATGAATTTTTAAATGGTTTTTTGGTTTCAAGAAATCTCTTCTAGAGAGTGAAAAAGGCTCCGCAGATGATTGGACCGACACAGCTCTTTCCCACTCAGCAGACAAATAGCTGCACCTAACCCCATCATGGATAGTTAAACCATTGCTATTATCATGTCGGTGAGCTGCTTTAATGGTTCCTCTCTCACGTTCTAGCTTCAACAAAGAATCACCGGAAGTCTGAGTGCATTCCGGTCGCCGGAATCAAGTTATCCGTGTTTTGACAGCCGAGATGTGTCGAGATGGCTCATTGATCGGCTCGTTTACATCAAATTTAAACACGGATGCGTGGTTATAGTTTTGTAGATTCTGACCCGTTCTCAGGGATGCGACGCTGCTGAATGATGAGACATGGGGACCGGAATATACCTTGTTGTATTCGGAAATCATGCCGCAGAGCGAGATCCGAGCACCTTCATTGACATGGTTCAACACGGCTTCGAGCATCTTACCGCCGACGTTGTCAAGGTACATGTCTATGCCGTCGGGGAAGTATCTGCCACATTCGAAATTCAAGTAATTAGCTTACGCACATACAATTGTGCTGATGGAAAATGAGATTAATGAGTGAGAAGAGGGTTTTATTTTTAATTACTTGCTCAAAGCAGCGTCAAGATCGGTTTCTTTCTTGTAATTGAATGCTTCATCGTAACCAAATTCCTCCTTCACCAGGATTACCTATAAAATAAAAATTACGTTATTAATAAGGATAATAAAGATATATGTATGCCACAAGCCAAATTATTTTAGTTATGCTTTGGTGCATTGGAAATTAAGAATAGAAGACAGTTAGCTAGCTTGATGCTCACCTACCATATTCAATTTTTATTTATTTATCAACATTATTTATCATGATTAACAACTCCTCACATTTAACAACTCTCTTTTAGATATTATTAACCTAAACTAACGTGACTTACTAACTTTCCCACCCATTAAATTACACATAATAATAGACCACTAACTATTATTCAAGTTATTTCTTAATCGTGCCTTAAATTTACCGATTCTTATATGAAATTACTAACTTTAGTTTCAGTGATTTATCGGCTTTTCTCTAAATAAATTATTGAGTAGTTATGAGTCATCAACCCTCATTTGAGTTGGTTGGCAATTTATTTAGTTTTACCAACATCTGTAAAGATTTGATATTTTAATAAGGAAAAAAATCGATAATTCATTCAAATAAAGATCGAGAAATTATATAAGAGTTGGTATGATGGACTCTTATAGGTAAATGTATAAAAGTATGAACTCCTATCAATTGGTGAAAGTACAGGTAAATCACCAATAAGTTACGTGAAAATTAGGTAATCGATAATTTTATTTTACCACCAATTTTTTCTATATTCACCAACTCTTTAGGAAATCTACAGACTTGCTAAGAAAATCCATTTTTTTAACAAAATAACAAAACTATCCCTACTAAAAATATTATCCATTTATCCTTCTAATTTTGTGGGGTTATCTAATAGAGTTAACTGACGCGGCATCCTCTAAGCCAGTCATTTAAGATAAACTCGATAAAGCCAACTTGGAATTTGGACGACACATGATGTTTTCATTACATTAAGCACATGAATTTTGCAGCTAATTTAGTCCTTATACTCACACTAATAGGAGTTATAAGCAAACATTACCTTTTCATCAGATCCGGTGCTCCCCACGACCCTACACCCTCTGAGCTTAGCCAGCTGCCCCGCGTACATCCCCACGCCGCCGGCCGCGGCAGAGACGAACACGTTCGACCCCGCCTTTGGCTCTCCCAGCACCTCTATTCCCAGCCATGCCGCGAATCCAGGCATTCCTGCGACGGTACCGGAGCAAAATCAATCGTTGGGTCCATTTTTTGGAAATCTTCCACCATGCAATTATCCTATTCTCTTGTACCATCATTGTAAACGAAACATGAGAGGATGGTATATACCTAAGCAGCTGAGATACTCCGGCAACTCAACGTCTCCATTAGGCTCGATCTTGCTTATAATGAAATCAGAAGGCACCACGCAGTACTCTGCAACCGGTAAAAACGGGCCGGTCACAATCTCTCCCTTAGCATACTTATCGTCCGTCGACTCCACCACCCTCCCAATCCCAAAAGCCGTCACCACCTGCACTTCTCAAAGACGTGAGCGCATATTTTCAAAGATGATCTGGTTATTCAATCTACTTTTTGGTCATTTTGTATGGATGCGGTACGTTCAACTCTAGTGATTCAGCTCATAGAAAACCTGGTTGAGATCGAATTGAGGGGAGTACAGCCCGTCCTTGCGGCCAGTCATCCGGGAGCGCACGAAGGGGTCGACAGAGATGAAGAGCATCTCGAGGGCAACATGGCGGTCAGGGATCGAGGCGGCGTCAACCAGGATCCTCGTGGCGCACAACTTCAGGTGGTCGGAAGTTGGGATCCCTTCCGGCACGTGGGCCACTATGTGCCACTCTTTGCTCTCCATGGTGGTCATCTTCGCCGTGTTGATTTCCTCCGAACCCCTGCTCGGATGGAGCTTTTCTCCTTCCTCTCGCTCTCACCTTGGAGCTGCCGTTTTAGGGAAGCGGAAGGGAGACAAAGCTAAGTCACACCCTACCTCTCTCTTCCTCTGTCTCTATACCGCGCGCGCGCACTATGTGGGGCATGAATTTGATGGATTAGTCGATTACCAACTGATGATGCAGACAACAACACGAATAGAAAAAAGTGGTAGTGCTAGATTAGAACAGATCAACTACTGCCATGACTGTTCTGTACACTCGATGATGCAACCCCGTGCAGCGACAGCTTACAGGGGACCGAACCTCAGTGCAATCATCATGGACATGAAAAACGCGAAGCTTATCCCTCATTTTTTGCCGTCCCTACTCATTGGGAACGTTAGAGAATTCGAGAGCCAAAAAGACCGATCAGCTTAACTACGAGAGATCCATGTGAGTGCTAATGAAGATGAGGGCCTTGGAAGGGATGACGTCATTTAAACGGGAGGGGAGTTAACCAATGAAGACGTTTTCTTACGTTTGAACAACAAAAGGTAATCGTGCGTGTACAAATTGACGCTGAGCGTGTTTCATACGCATATCCGTGTCACTATGTACCGGCCTCAACCTATACGAATGAATGCGACAAATGTAGAGTCTTCAACCCATTCTGTCCTTTTTCTCCTCTACGGTAGAAAGCAACATCAGACCCCGTGTGACGACCGACACTGGCTGTTTTGTGCGCACAATAAGGACGGACTCAGCTACATGCACGATCAAAAATCAACCCCTTGAGACCCGCAATTCCATGGCGTCGACCCCACTTCCTTTCAGATGATGGCGAGTGTGTTGTTATCTGCAAATTACACCATCATATACGGTCTCTTACTTCCCTGCGAATTTGACGTGGCAATCAACGACGTCATGGATTTATGCATTTCCTCTTTTCAAGAGAAACTTGGAGCTGGTAGGCGACAACAGGTACACAATCATGTACACTGCTCCGTCGCACTATAAAAGCAGAGAAGGAAGCTTCGAGCTTTCATAACTCGTTTGCCTTTTCACACCTTGCTTATGTTTCAAGATCCAGAATGGGAAAAACATCCACCATATAGAATGTACACTCAAACCCAAATAGTAGCATGAGTCGAGACTGTCGCTAAACACGAGTAATTCCATGGTTACAGTAACTAGCTTACCAAAATCAGCTTTCTCAATGATATGACAAACGTCGAATGCTAATTTATTTAAACAACTAATTCAGAGTTTGCCTCGTCGTTTTATTATATTTTTGTTCTAGTATATCCTTTCATTAATCAAATGACAATCATCTCAACCAAAACCCTGCATAGTTGGGAGAAGAGAGGGAGAGAAGGAGAGAGGGAGAGAGGACAAAATTATCCAAGTCTTATAGATGACATTGACCAGAACGTAAAATTAAAGGAGCATCAAGTAAAAGAGCTAGACATCAAAGATAAGCGGATGCAAAGAATTTACATTTGAAGCTGGCACTGCTTCCCATATATACATTGCAAAGCTTTCCATTAAAGGCTTTTAACTAAGTCAGGATTCAAAGGGAACCGAAAGTATTCTCGCCACTGTAGGTCATGTAGAGAAAGCCATCTTCATCCTTGTTTTCCTCATAAATTGCAGACATCATAGCAGCTGCAACAACACAGAGACATCGCAAATCAGTAAAATCAATAGTCCATGACTGACCGTAGGACCTAATGAAAGATCTTTTCTCACCTGTGGGTGGCAAAATGTTCTTAACAAAGACGAAAATAGCTTTCTCTGGACTTAGCTTGATCCTCTTTCGAACCACATACACAAACTGGCCAACCGTAAGGTCAGCAGGAACTAGATACCTGAATTTGCCACAAAAAAATCAGACCTAAACGATAATCATGAAGAATACCATTTCATGGATGAGCACAAACTGCAAAACATACAATAAACGTACGCATGATAAAGCCTGATGCAAGCCTTCAACTAAATGAATGACCTTCAAACAATGAAATATCCGTTGCATGCATGGTCATTTACAATTTTCACTCAAGTTTCCTTACTAAGTATGCCAAATTAGTCAAATAGCTCTCCTTGCCTTCCATAATACAAGCGCAGCATTTTAACAGTGAGGACTACCACAATCTAGACATCTTTCTATCCTATGTTTTAGCAGAGCAACTGATCACCAAAATGCTCATCAATGGATGGATTAGTATTCAAATAAACCACCGGCCAATGAATGAATTTAGACATGAAGAGTACAAAGTTTTCCTTGATGGAAACAGACTTTTTCTTATCAATGTCGGGTACATCAGTCTTCTCAGCCCTCTCAACAATCACCTGCACCGCACAATTCAGAGAGTTACAATTGAGAACCAAGGGGAAAGACACAAAAAATGAGCAGGGCGAGTTTGATCATACAGGAATTCTATCGGGATACTTCTCCCTGATTCGTGCAGATTCGGCTTGTCTCCTCTCTGTCAAATACGTGCAAGATCAGAAGGCGTGAGAAGAAAAAAATGCAAAAAGGCCAAACACTAACCAACTTTTTCGATAATTTAAACAAGCTATAAAACACCAGGAAACAAAAGGTGTGAATCCAGAGAAGCATAACAATCAGCCATACGAAGAGAAACAGAATTTCACTCAAACTCAGTAGACAAATATCAAGATGCTATCACTTATCCATCACTCGCAATCTATACTCATCATCAATTTCCATCTCCATTCCTCCTCCAAGCAAGGACCCAGGAATTTCAATGGCCACTGACAGCACAACAGCCAAATTAAGCAAACCCTCTTCTTTTCTCCGTCTCTATATTAGAGCAGACCCGTCGAATCGTCACGAAAACAAGATTCCTTCATAAGCAACCACAAAACCAAAACGAAATTCGACCGAGCACAGTCATAACCCCAAAAAAAATTGCTTTTTGACGTCGATCTGAAACCCAAAACAAAGAAAACTCCAAGCCCCTATCCAATTACTCGTCATCACATAACAAAAACACAAGAAATCAACCAAGGTCGGGTCGCGCAAAAACACACAGCAATCCCAAGAAGATCGACAAATCAAAAACCCAAAATCGATCAAAGATCGCCCATGCACAATCCCACCTACAACGCCAACGAAATTCACATCTTTCCAACCGTCACCGATCCAGTACAGCAAAGATCAACGAATCGGAAACCCAAAACCGATCAAAGATCACCCAAGCACAATCCCACCCACAACCGCTAACGAAACCCACATCCATCCAAACGTCGCGGATCCAGCAGAGCACGCGATCGAACGAGCCCGCGTCGATTCCGACGGGGAAATTCCCCCGGTAATCGCTCCCGACGATCACCAAAAAAAAAAAACCAACACACGCAGACAGAGAGAAACAGATCGAGTTGAGGATCGGGGAGCGGGACTGACCGAGGGGATGCTCCATCTTGAAAGAGCTTCTGGCCATGGCGAAACCTCCGCTGGGAACGCAAGGACAAATCTCGAGCGATCGAAGCAGCAGCGGCGGCGGCGGCCGGGGAGAATTTAGGTTTTCTCTTCGATCGGCTGCAGCGAGATGATCGAAGATGTGCAGAAGAGGTACAAAATAGAAAGTAAAAGAAGAAAAGGACGGATTAGGCTCCACGCAAGGGGAGGCGTAAATCTGTACGATAGGCAGCTGCGCACTCAATATTTTCTTTTTTCTTTTTTTGTTTTCTCTTTTTTCTTTTCCCTCCTTTTTCTGTCCTTTTCCCCGTTGGATGAATTTCGGGATATTTTTCATTCCGGTCCTTGGCCTCATCCGGAAACATGAAATTAAACTAATGATTTCTTTTGTGGAAACCTAGCGAAATCTTCTTTATTATTCGAATGCGACTTTCATCCGTTTTGCTATGCAGTGCCAAAATGCATTCTAGTGAAAGATACGTTTTAACAATATTTGTGCCATAAAAAAGATTCGAAGTCAGATTTGAATTCAATGCGGATAGTTATGTATAATTGAATTATTTTTATTGGTTAAGCATGAAAACCAATCAAAATGTATTGGTTGCATATAATTCGATCATGTACCTTGTTAATTTTGGGATGAACAATTCTCAATACAAGTATGTTCCATAAAACCCTTAAGTTATGTTTGGTCGTCTTAATTTTTAATTAAGATAAAACTAGATAGGATGCGATATGAAACCTATGAAATTTTACTACATTATATTATATCCATTGTTTAGTGATTATAATAATAAATTCGGATATATTCACATCATATTATAAATATTATTTGGTATATAAATAGCATATCAATATAAACAAATCACAGTATTTATAAACAAAGATGGTAAAAATCTCTTGAGATACTATTATCTATTTGATTTTTATTTTATTTTCCTATATTTTTTAATTAATTTCTTTTTATTTCTTTCTTCCTCTTCCATCATCTATAATAAATTTTTATTAAATAGAAATTGTACTAATATATCTAAAACACCTAAAATATGTAATAGATATATATATATATATATATATATATATATATATATATATATATATATATATATATATATATATATATATATATTATATATATATATTATATGAATTTATATTATAAAATAGAATGAAATTCGGAAATATACAAATAAAAATAAGAAAAAAAAAAAAAAAAAGCTAGACTATTATATTTTTGAACTTCTTATATTAGAATTAAAATATTATTTATATTGAAATATAATTTAAAATATATTAATTTAAAAATTTTGTTATTTGAAAAAATAACTTTTCAATTAGGAATATTAGAATTTTTATCCACATTTATCCCACATCCCTGGTAGAATAATTTTATCCAGCTTATATCTTATTATATCTGACTTTATCTTGTCTTAAGTGGGTAATAGACACGGGATATGATAAAATTTATCATGTCCTAAATTTTATCCTAACCGCCAAATGTAACCTTAAGAGATGTGATGTAAAGTTTCCTTGTCGTCCCTTAACGGTTTTCACCCATTAATATATACATGTACAGAACATTATCTTAATGTAGGTAAATAGTATTTAGTTAATGTTGGATATTTAAATCTCATGGATTATTTAGGGTCATATGAGGAAGTTAGATGTTGTTTATCCAAGTCTCAATGAGGCCTTAAATTTACATGTTCTCAAGTAGCTTTTAACCGTGCTCGTATTTTGCTACATTACAAATTAGGCGAGCCTTTTGATGAATTGAGAACGAAGTAAAAGATTCTAAAGGTCATATCAAGCCATTTATATAAAAAGCAAGTTGTGGCAATGACGATGACTTTTACATAATTATATACAAAAGGGGAACGCTATAAGTGGTATCCCTTTTTCAAAGGCATAATTGGATTTTAATTATGGATATAATTTTAATTGTCTTACCTTATTTTTTAATTGATGTTTAAGATAAGATAAGATAAGACAGAATATAAGAAGTTACAAAATAATTCCACATGAGGTAGGTGGATAGAATAGAATACATCTCACGTTCATCTCTCCTCTATCCTGGCCACCCGTAGGGCCGTAGCCTCTATGTCACTCACAGCCTTCCCACCAAGCTTCATCTCGTTGCCCCCCAACAGGGCTCGTGGTGACTAGCTAACTCGTACTTAGCCATACACGAGCTCTGTGGCTACATCCAAAGCTTAACTCGACTTATGTGACACTCCAAAATGTCACAGGCAATATACGTTTCTTTGTTTTGTTCTTTTAAGCACATAGATGACATAATGACATATTCACATCATTTCATAAGATCCAACAATTATAATTAATATACATATGCATTTATACAATTTCATCGGTAGTTATTACTTTGATACATATGCTCACACAATATACAATATATTACATTAGTCCCAAAAAAGAAGGTTTGGTCAACTAACGCCACTGCATTAATACTAATCTAAAAGCGAGCTTGTAAATTATCCAAACCATTGTTTAACTCTAGGTTCAATGACCTCCGTATCACCACATCCCTTCCATTGTCATGCCCAACAAGACCATCGAACCCTCTCAATGATACTAAGACGTCACCATTCATATTAGCGTACTCTATGATGAAATGGTGGGGAAGAAACTCATGTAACACTACATCAATCCAAACAATGGAACTACATTTAATACACACTATCTCGAATCTTAGTACAAATACATCTTGGTATTCCCTCACTATGTATGCAAATGCTCCAAAACATAACATATAAGGAGAATCCATCCTACAGACTAGAAAAATAAATGAGTGAGTAAAAACTCAGTAAACAAAATATCTATATAAGGTAAGAGATCACCTCTATTGAGCCAAAATCCTATTGTTTGATAGATAAGATAAAGGTGGATGTAATGAAATAATCTCATATGAGGTAGGTTAATAGAATATGTCTCATACTCTGTCTCTCTTCCCTGTTCCTGCCACCGCCATCACCCAAGCCTCCTACCAAGCTTTGTCTCAATCCCACCGACAAGGCTTGCCGTGGTAACGAGCTCAACGCGATCTACGCCACACTGGACCTCTAGGGCCAGAGCTAGAGCTCCTCCATGACTGAGCTCCAGTCGACCTCAGCCAAGGAGGAGTTTCATGACCGTATTTGGAGCACCAGCCGTCGTCCCTCTCCAGGGCAAGCTTTGGAGCAACAGCCATCGTCTTCCTTTGTAGCACAAGCAATCGTGCCTTCATCCGTTGCACATTTGTGGCTTCGACCTCAGGGTTGGGCATGAGGGTGGGGATGGCGACCAACGGGTGATAATTGAAGATCGCGGGATGGCGATGAAGATGGAGTGTGACATCATGATGCTAAGGCAGTTTGGACATCCACGAGAGCTCAGAGATCTGAACCGTCGGCATTTAGGTCCACAGGCGGAGAGGAGATGGGATTTGCCAGCAACGAGAGCCATTCACCATTCAATTTTGCTTGAACATTTTGGCATGTTTATCAAGCCGTTAATAAGATATTAGAAATCCCATCTTTGTCTAATTGGGACTCATATCCTATCAAATCTTTATCTTATCAAGTGCCTTTTGAAAGCACTTTTCACCAAAATCTTCATGAGCATTCTCCAAAACATCAATTACACCGAAATTATTTCTCAACCCACTTTTCGACTGCATTTCACCAAACCATCAATTACTTCCACCCACTACACGTTTAACTCAAAACTCTTTCTCTAAATAAAACTTTTGAAATGATTAGGTTTCCCCAAATTTTACCTAATTGCTTCACATCATTGGCCAAATAATCCCCCAAACCTAATTAGGACAACCCGGCATTTCCGTTTGACCATCAATTTATTGCGCAGAAAGTCATTACAGGGCAAGCAACCACGCCATCGATTCCTCCCTGCCTCCACCGATACAAGCTAATAGAGACACGGGGATGGTAATCGAGATATCTTCTACAAGACCATCGGCAGCTGCGAGATTCGCCGGAACCGCAGGTGCCTGCAAGCATGATCGACGCGAGCTGCTCGCGAGTGAGTGCAGCAGGGCATCTGAATCGGACTGAAGAGCTTTCGAGTCTGTCAACAATCGACCCCGTCCCAAATGAAGATTGAAAGCAGCAATAACTCGCAGTGCGAACTTGCTCGCGGATCGTCAGGCAGAAAACCGCCAATCGCAATCAAGCCAAAATGTTTTAATTCGGCACGGAAAAGTCGGATATCAAGGCCGCTATTCGATTTCTGTTTTCTGTTCAAGAAAGGAGTACATCTACCGAAATTTATTGCTCTACACCAAGGCGAATCTAAAAAGGAAAAGAGGATCTGATCTAAAATCCTGTTCAATGAGCAGCGACGCCATCGCCGCCGGTGAAGAAATCAGCCGCCGGATCGGGCTCGCTCCGAGCGGGACTCCCGGGGCCGGATCCGACGAACCAGACGCACTCGGCGGCCACGAGCTTCTTCCTCTGCAGGCAGCGTGGCCCGTAGACCCTCCCGACGAAGCAGGGCGGGCCGTCGGAGGGGGCGGCGGCGGGGGCCGGCCCTGCTGGTCCGCCGGCGGCGGAGGAGTGGGGCGGATCTGGAGGAGGAGGGAGTCGACGCGGTGGAGCCGGGCGCTGACGATCCGGGAGTCCCTGAGCTGGGCGAGGGCACCGGGTTTCAGGTACCTCAGGTAGGGCTCGGATCTGCGACTCAGCCTCCGCGTTGTCCTGCGATTCATGGCGCCCTAGAGAGAGAGAGAGAGGGTTGCAGAAGAGAGAGAGAGGGAGGGAGGGGTAGAGAGAGAAAGCGGAGGTTAGGGTTAAAAGGAGAGGGAGGAGGGGCGGGAAAGAGGGAGGGAGGGAGGCGTGTTTTTGGTTTTCGAAAGCGAAGGCGGAGCGCGGGAGGTTGGCGCTTGCGGAAGTTTTGACCTTCTTCCCGATGGGTACGCTCCCCTCGACCGACTCGCTCTGCGAGGGCGCCACGTGTCGTTTCGATGGGATGGATAAGGTGTTGTTTTGTTGGGAGAATCTCGCTTTGCTCCCCGCAACTATCGTCGTCTTACTATTCAGACCCAGAGTTTTTTGAATGTTTCACTTGACCTCCCTAAACTCTCGTATTCTTCCTCCGCGTCGAACCCCCCCGTCATGAAAGTCTCTTTCGATTTGCCCACTAAAGATGAATGTGCGTATGGACCTAAGCAGGTCCTTAAACTGCTCCACCCTAAATTAGACATCCAGGGTGTCTTCTCCCCACAAGCCAATTAAAGGCAAGTGAGGGGAAGAAACACGGAATAGTGTCCCCATTGGATTTTCCGGCCAACTCCTTTACGGGAAATAGGGAACCCACTCTGGATCCCCGCGATGCCCTTTTCCTAGTGTGCTAGGCTAGGTACAGGGAAATGAAAGAGGCCTACCCCTAGCAGGGGGTGGGGATGGCCACCGGTGTGAGTGTGACTCTCGAGCTGCAATCGAACGATTACACTGAAAGGCATCTCCGTCCATAGAAAATAACTTGATGTATTATAATTGGTACCTTCGAGTTAAGGCTTCATTTATTTACTTAGGAAAATGAGTTAATGGAATTTTTTTTTATAATTAACAAAAAAACAAATGTTTAAATTTAAGAAAATAATTTTTAATTTAAAAATTAAAAATTATTTTACAAATATATGATTAGATATTAAGGTTTGGACCAGAAACTATATGCTTGGATACGGGAAATGCAACACTTGCTATCAAGCTCTTGGCAATGGGGCCACTATTAGAGATTAGGGCCGGTCTACCGAGGTCCACCTAAGGCAAGCCTAGAACACCAAAGCCTATGCTCAAGACTTTGTCATGTGTGCTCGAGATCCTAGCGCCCCGGCCTAGGTCTATCTAGATGTGCTCAATACTCCAGTTGTCTTGCTCAGGTATATCAAGGCCAAGATCAAGACATCAATGCTAATGCTCGTGCTTAGGACATTATGCCCAAGTCCTTGCACCCCTCCCTAGATCCATTGAGACTGGGGCTTGGACCCCAGTGCTTGTGCCCCATTCCTCACTTTCAAGTTTGGATCCATTGAGGTTGGGCTTGTGTCCCGTTTGCCCACACCTTGCGCCCTAATGCTCATGCCTGTGTCTCCAATGCCTATACCAAGGTCCTCAACACATGAGCTCGTGTCAATTGAGCCAAGCCCATGCTCAAGACACTAGGCACCCATGCTCGAGCTATCAAAGATGGGCCTTAGACCCTAGCACCCAAACACTAGGTCTTTGGTGCTAAGCCATGGGTCCATCTAGCCCAATAACTTGATGGCTACGTTAAGGTCCCCAAAGCTTTGACCTTGGTTCATCGAGGTCATGCTCAAGACTCTCATGATTGCGTTTGAGTTAATCGAGGCTAGGGTTAAGATCCTAGTGCTAGTGCCTTTACTTGAGATGTTGGCCTCAAGTCTATTGAGGCTACGCTTAAGACCTCAACGTTAGACCTGAGATCTTGACCTCAATGGGCCCAGGAACAGGCATCGACATTGGAGTCTTGGGCCCTACCTCGAGGGACCCAAGTTCAAGCATTGAGGGTCCCAGGCCTTGTCTTTGTAAACCCAAGCTAGGGTGCTAGGGAGCCAAACATGAGCAATGGGTTTTTTGGCTTTCCTTAGGTGGACCCAAGATTAATGCCCATGGTCATGCCCGGTAGTTTATGTATGAGTTTGAGACCCTAGTGCCCAGATCGGGTTTTACCCATTCACAAATTATTAGCATTCAAATAGTGTGTGTTTATTGAGGAAATTCAAATAAGATTTTTTTATATCAAACGATAGAATAATATTTCCTATTTTATTTTTAAGTTTTCAGCTAACATCGGAGAAATATTATTATCATCCCAAGAAATGATTTTTAGAAAAATATTTTTTAAATATCACATTTTTCATAAAATAAATGAAGTTTAAGAGTTCATTACATTTATTCAACGAAAAGAATGGAGGACGTAAATAATGTTCAACTTCGAAAAAATAATATGTATAGCTTTAAATTTAAATGTACTGTTCAGCACGCGTTAAGCGTTTAACGGGTGGGACGGTGAGTCACGGGGGTCAATCTGAAAGGACTGACGTTCGCGGGTGGGGAACTTATGAAATTTCCACAAAAAGAAAAAACTCAACAATATCAATTTTTTCTTTTTATTACTATTATTGTCGTCTTTCTCTTCTTCCTCAATCATACCATTCCGCGATTCTTCCTCTGCAACTTGGAGCTCCTCTCTGTACTTTGCTTCTCCTCACGCTGTACTCTGTCGGTCAGCGAGGTCCTTCGTCGGACACAGACAACAATGGCTGACAACACACGGAACCCTTCTCGAGCCTAGCCGCGGAACTGTTCCTCGGACGTCAAAGCTTCGTTTTTCACGTGGGGGGCTGCCCCTTCGCATCTTCCCCGACTTTTACCCAAAAGAAATTCTTCCACTTTCCATCAACATCCTTCCACTATCTCGCTTTCATCCCTTCTCTCCCCACCATTGGAATATTTGCTCCATGCTCGCTGGTTCGCTTACGGACCAAGCCTTTTGCCTGGGAGCTCCGGCCACGCCGCCGCGCCGCCCTGCCAGGAAAAATGAAGCGCCTCCTCGCCTCGCTTCCCCTGTTCTTGGCCCTCTGCCTGGTCGGGCCCCGCCGCGCCCGCTGCGAGAAGCCTGCGGTGGTCCAGGTCGGCGCCATCTTCACCCACGACTCGGTCATTGGGAGGGCCGCGAAGGCCGCGATGCAGGCCGCGGCCGCCGACGTGAACGCCGATCGGTCGATCCTGAACGGGACGGAGCTGAAGCTGGCCATGGAAGACGCCAATTGCAGCGTCTTCATGGGGACCGTTGAGGGTGAGTTCGGATTTCTTTACCCATTTCCACGTTCAGTAAAAGTTTGAACTTTTCTTTCTCGGTTCAGGATTTCGTTCTTGCAGTTATGTGAATTTTAGTGTGAAAAGGTCTCTTCCAGGGACTTCTTATTACTAAACTGGTCGCTTTTGAGGATTATAATTGGCCGGCGTTGACCATGGATGAACAACTTTCTGATTACTCCGTTGACCACGCTCCGCGTTCTTCTGAATACATTAAGGGCCTTGTCGTTGCTTTTGCTTTGCTTTAAAGTTTCAATTTTGCTTGTTCCAATTTTGCTTATTCTGTAATGAACTTTGAATGCTCATTGAGCCATTTTAAAGGGGGAAAAAAAACTGTAACGAAGATCTAGTTCAAGAACTCGATATGCGACAGAATGAACACAGTCGTCACAATATAATCCATTTTGATGGTTTCATTATTTTCCTCATTTTTGGCTTGTTCGGATTATACTGGTTTTTGGCTTTTAGTCTCTATAAACAAAAGCAAGCAAGTCAGGCATGGATTTGCATAGTCTTTCACAAGCGTAGCAGGTTCTTTCGTGCTCTGAACTTAGTTGCATAGGCCTGTTCTTTAGTTTCTCTCTGTTCAAGAATTTGTACTCTGAACTCTGTTGCAGAGATTATGACTTGAAATCGGGTTGTTCTGTATCTGGCAGCCTTTAAAGTGATTGGCGAAGAGGTGGTGGCTATTATCGGGCCACAGTCCTCGGCAATAGCTCATATGATTGCCGAGATTGCGGATAATCTCCAAGTTCCTCTCGTCTCTTATTCAGCCACTGATCCTTCACTGTCTGCTCAGCAATTCTCATATTTCGTCCGCACTGCACAGAGTGACTCCTACCAAATGGCCGCGATGGCTGATTTGATTGATAATTATGGATGGAAAGATGTCATCGCCATCTATATTGATGATGAATTTGGGAGAAATGGGATATATGCTTTGGGTGATGAACTTGAGAAAAAAATGATGAAGATTTCCTTTAGGTTACCTTTGCCTGTCCAGTATGATTCAAGACACATCACAGATACACTCAATAAATCTAAAAGATTTGGTCCTCGTGTTTATGTTGTTCATGCAAATCTTGATCCTGCTTTCAGAATTTTTACCATAGCACAAGAACTGCAGATGATGGGAAGTGATTACGTGTGGCTGGCCACGGATTGGGTCTCTGCTACCTTAGATTCATTGTCTCCCAAAAACCATACATATATTGAGATTCTGAAAGGGGTAGTTGCGTTGCGCCCCCATACTCCAGATTCTGTCCGGAAGAGCACATTTATTGCTCGATGGAGAGACATGCAGATGAACGGGTTAACTGAGTCTGGACTAAATACTTATGGCCTTTGTGCATATGATACAGTATGGGCAGTTGCGTATGCAATCGACAGGTACATAAAGGAGAATGGAAATTTTACGTTCACATTCAGTGACGCCCTTTATGATGAGAAAACCAAGGAAAAGCAGCTTGGAAAGCTCAAAGTCTTCGATGGAGGATCTCTACTCCTGAAGAAATTGTTGCAGCTAAATTTCACTGGTTTGACAGGTCAAATTTACTTCAGTCCAGACAGGAATGTTCCGAGCGGTGGTTATGATGTCATCAACATAGACCAGAGAGGTACTCATTTGGTTGGATTTTGGTCTAATAAAACAGGTCTCTCAGTTGTACCACCCGAAAATATTGAAGGGGGTCATAGCAGTTATACCCATGAAGACCAGAAGCTCCGTAATGTGACTTGGCCTGGGGGAAAAACAGAAAAACCACGTGGCTGGGTGGTGGCAGACAGTGGGAACCCTCTGAGAATTGGAGTTCCAAACAGATTTAGCTTCACTGAATTTGTCATGGAGAACCACAGTAGTCATAAATTCCAAGGATATTGTGTTGATGTGTTCAATGAAGCAAGGAATTTGGTGCCATATGAAGTTCCATACACATTCGAGCCTTATGGAGATGGACATTCAAATCCCAATTATGACAGTTTTATCAAAATGGTAGCAAATAATGTAAGTAAATCATACTCTTGTAGCCTGAAACGGAGAAAGTGATGAATTTATTGCCAAGATGTGATTGCTATTTTGATGTGCATCACATGAGGTGCATTTGTAGGACATGAAGTCATAATGCATGTGCGTGAGATGGACTCGATTCTTATTGCTTAAAGTCTCATAGGATTTCTAACTGTATGTAAGCCACAAGAAAAAAAAGGGGTCAATATTATCCGAGTAAAATTTTTGTTTTGTCGGTATTCTCCAGAGTAAACATACTCATGCTGGTTGCTTTAGGATTCTGTGGTCTTCTTCTACTGAAGCATGATTAATCCTGCTGAGTCCACCTATATCATTCTTGAAATTTTAATGTTAGGTGTTTGATGCTGCTGTTGGAGACATTGCGATTGTGACAAACCGGACAAAACTTGTAGATTTTTCTCAGCCATTTGCTTCAAGTGGTCTCGTCATAGTGGCTCCAATCAAGGATTCTAAGTCAAGTGCTTGGGTATTTCTCCAACCTTTTTCAGCTGAGCTGTGGGTTGTTACAGCAGCTTCTTTCGTGATAATTGCTGTAGTCATTTGGATTCTTGAACATCGAGTGAACAAGCATTTTAGGGGTTCTCCAAAGAGGCAAATTGCAACAATGTTCCTGTGAGTATCCTCTTTGCTTATGGACTTTCACTTGGGGTTTAGATTTCTAAGCATACATTTCACAATGTAAATTTTCCTATTGCAGGTTTAGCTTTTCAACTGTGTTTAAGAAGAACCGTAAGTATATCTTTGTACCTAGAATCATTTTGCTTATCTCTATTCATGATTAAAATACTCGAACCTGGAATTTGATCCTTCTTTTAGATCTGTACAGATTGTCAAACTAAAATATTTCGACAGAATAGATATAGAAAATTGTTTGCATCAACTGAAGCCGGCTTTTTTATGTTCATGCGGCATCTGTTGGCGGAACATATTTATCTATTGTTCTTATTATCTTTACCTAGGTTTTGTCAGATGAGACATCTATTTGACCCATTAGTCTATGTTACATCGGATATACAGCATAATCGTCATGGAAAAGGGATTTCATTCACATGTAGATACTTGGCAACAAAAGAATGCTGCTTTTGAAAATTGCATTTCAAGGACAAGTCCACTGGAGGAGTGGTTACTTCATACGTCACTGAATTTCTGCATGTTTCTGATGAAAGGAATTTGCATAAGAACCCATTTTTAAATAAGAGAATATCGATGTGTATACCCATATATACATTGTCACACACGTAGGTACATGAAGAAATCAGTTTTCTATTTCTTGTAACATCTATATATGATGTCCGTACGATGGAGTAGATCTGCTACATAATTATGCTTCATTCTAGAAACTATTAATTAATTGATGCATCCCCTGGATTTTATATATTTGACTGATTTTAGTTGTGTTGCATAATATCAGAAGAAGATACTGTAAGCCCACTGGGGCGTATGGTAATGGTAGTGTGGCTTTTCTTATTGTTGGTGATTACATCAAGCTACACAGCGAGCCTTTCTTCAATTCTTACAGTTCGACAGCTCTCATCACCCATCACAGGAATTGAGAGCTTGATTGTAAGTAATTGGCCTATTGGCTATCAAGTGGGATCCTTTGCTCAAAGCTATTTACTGGAGAGTCTTTACATCTCCCCATCAAGATTAATTCCCTTAGGCTCACCTGAAGAGTATGAAAGGGCACTCCGGCTGGGGCCAAGCAATGGTGGGGTGGCTGCTATTGTTGATGAACAGCCATACGTGGACTTATTTTTATCAAAGCATGCCCAATTCGGGATTATTGGGCAAGCATTTACCAGTGGTGGCTGGGGATTTGTGAGTAGCATTTTTACATGTATTGTTTCTGCATTTATGACAGGAACTGCTAAGGAAATTGTTTGGGCATAGTGCAGTTGCAGTAGATGAATTGCAGAAAGTCCTCTATAAAATCAGTTGCCTTCTACATGTTCACAGTAGCTGAAAAAATTTGATAGACTACCACTGCTTCAAATTATTTATTGCATTAACTTTGAAATGATCATCTGCCCGCAAGTTCCCAAAAGCTTGACGAGAAAGGTCTTCATTTTATAAATCTACAATCATATTCTGGATCCTTAACATTTGGCCCTTTTTACTAATTTTGATATCATTTGCCAATCTAATTAGTTCAGATCAGAAGTTTTGATGATGGACAATATATCTGAATTTTGACTATGGCTGTTGTCATTCTCTAATGGATGTCTGTCTACATTATTTTTCAGGCCTTTCAAAGAGGTTCTCCACTGGCTGTTGACATATCAACCGCAATATTGAAACTGTCCGAGAGTGGGAAGCTCCAAGAGATTCACGAGAAGTGGTTTTGCAAAATGGGTTGTCCCAGTGGAAGGCAGGACTCAAAAGCTGAACAGCTCCACTTAATCAGCTTCTGGGGCCTCTATCTTCTATGCGGTGTCATATCTGTCACAGCCCTTCTGGTGTTTCTGATCCGGATGATTTACTTGTTTGTCCAGTTCAAGAAGCAGCAAATGGTTACGAGCACTTTGCACTCAGCATCCTCAAATTGGCAATGTTCTGATACACTTTTCAAATTTCTCGACTTTGTTGATGAGAAGGAAGAATCTACTAAGAAAAGCATGCCTCAACATGAGAATGCTCAACAACAGCTCCCCTCATCAACATGCGATGACATTTCGTGAAATCGGATGGATTTTCACTAAGTTGGTTTTGTTAGGTACAGCTTTTTGCACTACCTAGTTTCCTGTCAGGTATCAATTATTCCCTCTCAATGTTCAGCGAAGCATGTAAATATATAAACCTCTTCCTTCTGTCGGGCCCTCATATAAGAAGGCAGTCTGATCAGAAAACTCTGGCTAGATAGCCTCTGGATTCTATCATTGCGTCGGTTCTTAAGTGCAGATTTTGTGTGTTTGGTAATTGAGTAACTGTAATTACATTGACTCGGTTTCGGTCCAAGAGTCTTATTATCCTTGACCTCCATTTAAGAACTTTCTTTTAAGTTTTTCAAGTAACATTACCGCCGCATCCACACAAGAGGGGCAACGACAGTAATCGCATTGTAGCTTGAGCGATGACTACATCCGAGATATGTGGCCTATGAATCATCCGAGTCGATCCCATTTGTAATAAACCTGGACTACCATCGCTAGTCATGCTCTGGAGAAAGTCATTGCCCATTAGATCTTGCTTTTATTCTTTACTGGCAGTTTGGAGGGAATTATTTAGTTCGCACGCTAGGTGAATACTGTTGGCGCCAAACTATCACTTGCAGGAATATCCAGCAAGGAAGATGCTTAGACTCTGAAAGCAAAGATAAAGAAGCTCATCAGCCACATGTTCCCAGCATCTGCTCCTGAGCAAATAGAAATCCTATCAGGTAATACTTGTCGTGCTTGACCAGCCAACACGTTGTCAGTGGTTCATCCAATCAAATTTAAGCGTCTTCCACACGTAGAAAGACTGGCAGACGCATACGATGTGACGGATGCATACGGTGTGATGTTACGACGATATGTCACATTGTACATATGTTAATATAGGACGCCATCGCCTGCTCATAACGGAGCCGTGTCCACAATAAATTCTGCAAAGTCCTCTGAAGGTTGTTGAACCCTCGTCAATGAGAGCAAACGAAGCCAACTTCAAAGATCAAGTGGACCAGAATGCGCTTCTCGAATTGACCCGCTGTCGATCTGCTCACTCGCGAGCATCTCCTCATGTCTCTTCTTCTGTCGCATAGTCTCTGTTACATTGTTTTCGCGTTTAATACTAAAGTCGTCCACACGTGGAAAGACTTGCCCTCAGTGGTTAAAGAATGGACAGATCTGGCAAGGCCAGCCCAAGTCCAAGCAACCCTTTGCGAGACTTGCAGTCTCCATCTCTTTCCTTGTCTACTCAGGCGAACGCCCACGTCAAAGATCAAGCACGGATAGTCTAGGAATCTTGTCCATCTCGACGGTGGAGATTACTTTTCATATCCTGTCCCTTTCCAGGAATCTTTCTTCCTCGATCTCAGGATAATCTAAACCAGGGAAAAGAAAAGAAAAAATAAAATCTGAGAACGAAGACAAAACATCTTTGGGGGTATTTAGATATGGCCGCCAAGGTTTGAAAAGTCAGGTGTCCTGGTGGAGTCGCTCTCAGTCGAATCTCATGAAAACTAAGCAACGTGCTTTAAGAAAAATACCATCTTTTGACATTTGTGGTCTCTTCTGCTGCGTGGTTCTCACTCCATAAGACGACACTTTGATTAATCTATTCACGGCAATGATTCCATTGGTGAGAGTCTACGACGTATTTGGTGGTGAAAACGAAGAGGTGGTGGAGGTACCCATCTCCTGCTCTTTTGACCCCTAATGGAACGCAAAAAGTCTATTCGAATCCATACCTTTTGAAGTTGTTTATGGCTCGAAACAAAGGTGGGTCGTCTCTCTTTTGGACCTTCTTTACAGAGCAAACATTCCTGAGGCGGCGTCATCGAAAAGATCGAGTCGAGATCGGGCCAATTTTACCCGTACTTCGCCCTAACGCATGCAAGAACAACCGTTGCATCTGGATCCATCCTCACCGGGGAATTGCCAGGCATCTTCCCCGTCCAACACGCAATGGATTGAGATGGGAATGAAACCAGAATAGGAAACTTCAGTTCCCTGTCTAATGCGGAATCCCACAGGACGCATCAGCCAAAGCACCAAATGGGACCTCTAGGATTGCCAAGTCTCGCACGTTAGGTTGCACTTGCTGACTAGGCCGTTTCGTTCAGTATCACATTCTAATCACCATCAGCACATTAAAAACACTTACATTTAACATGTGATATCCAAGAATCTAACTACTCGACATGCCGTTGACTCGGAGATGAATTCTTCTCAGTATTCGTTGCCAACTAACAGCGGAAAAAGGGTCTTCTGGTAGGATGCCGTACTGCTCCAAAACACGCTCGGCATCTCGTTCGGTTGGTAGAGGGAGGATTTACCCAGTCACTGTAGTCTTACCTGGCCGTTCGCTCGCGGATGCCTTGTCCTTTTCGGAACCATCGGATGAAACAGGATATTAACATTTATGGGGCATTGATGTCCCCCCATTTTGAGGCATCAATGCCGATGCTCTATGATGAAGGTGAGTCACTTTGGCGTAGATATTTATCCATGTGGCCATATTCTTTTTTTTTTTTTTTTTAAATTTTATTTTATATGTTAGGTGTATTCCTGAACTTTGGAGCTTCTCTATAAAGAGTTTGATGGGGCCCTTAGTGGACCCACCTGAAGAAACCCATAAACTCATAAACCCCGACCCTCCCAACTTCCTAGTGTTTAATATGGCCATGTTCGAAACTCAAACGAAGAGTTATTAAGAAGAGCAATCAATTCCTAGATAGTACTTTCCATTCAGTCAAACTCCATTAACCTCTTCATTTTTAGTGCACTCATTTCCCACCGATCACTCCACACATCGTCTAGGAAGAATTCAAATAAGCGGCTAAGTGCTTCATTAGTGTTCGTACAATAGATTCACATCTAATCTCATAATCATCCCTGATCTTTTCTGACTCCGTACTTCATGACATTTATAAGATATCGGCCCAACATAACGATGAATCGTCTCCATTGGCGCGCTCCGCAGATCTCCAGACATCCATCCACGCCAAGAAAGGAATCTTGCCAATGTCTAGGGAGCCTGGATCGACCCCGAAATTAACCGAGGTGTGAAAGGAACAAACTGGAGGATTAAACAAAGGAAGATGCCGAGATGCCGAGATGCCGAGCAGGTGAAAGTTGCGTGCGGGATAAATATCATAACAGTGGGTCGCCCCCAGGAGGTGGCCCTCGAGGACCTCCTTTGCGAAGGAAAATGCCTAGTGGAGTGAAAAACTAGGCGATGGCGTCTCTGACACTCGGTCCACGGACGGGACAGGGCTGCTGTGTCGTTATAATTGCAGCATCAAATGCCCCCTGTTGACCCCGGCCCACGTCGGTCCCGCCTGCCGTCTCGTCTGTAAACTTCTGGCATCCTTAATTATTTCCTCGCTAATGATATATTATTTATCGGTAATTTATCCTTTCATGACTTATTGTTGGATGCCATAGGATATTACAGGTATATCTGTTATATATATCTGTGACATCATAGTGAAAATGTAAAACAGTGTATATCTGTGATATCATAGTGGTTTTAGGATAACGTGAAGACCTAGTTGTCTTGGAGTATAATTAATAATTTTTGGGATCTGTAACATATCATGTATATTTTAGAATCTAGAATTGATTATCAAATTTTCGATTTTACCTTATAACCATACTTACCCCTAATTTTCGGATTTTTGTGATCCGAAATATTCCCCGAAAAAAAAAATAGTTTTGTTTATTTATGTTAATAGTAAATTTCTTATGTATTATTGCCTAATGAAAAGTAAGATTGATCATAACTTTCCTTTATACTATGTCAAATTTTGCAACCCGCATGCGTTGGTAATTTTCCTTGCTCTCATAATTTTTTTTTGGAACAAATCTAAGTATTGATCATCTTAACATCCGTAACTTTCCTTTGACATTAATTAATTAAGAGAGAAAACCAATTTTATGAAAAGGATTTGACAGGACACGTACTTCTTTTCTTTTTTTATTCGTTCCGATGATTCACATTAAATATAAGACGAGTCTCATAAAAACACTTGACTAGAGGATTGCCCCGCTCCACGGGTCAATAAACCATATTGCCTCTATCCTCTTTCTTTTCTCGGGAGATCACTATCGACACAAACTCCCCTTTTCGTGACTGTAGTATACTGTAATTCCACTACAATAGACAGCTTTCCACGACCTACATCAAACTTTCCCTAGCCCAATATCCTAATGATCTGAGCATATTTTTAATCAGGAAGACCTACTTACCCACTTCCACACGGAATAATCACAAAATGATAAGCGAAACTCCCGGAAATCAATGCCAATCAAGGCATCGGTCCCCCCAATTAACTTAGATCAAAGAAATAAACATGGTTATCGTTGACTCATGTCGCCATCATTTTAGTACCTAATGTTTGCCCCCATGACCAATTTTTTTTTCTTCCTCTCTCTCTCTCGCTCTATATGAATGGAATATTGAGGAAGGCAAGCGCATGCGAGGCACAAAAAGTCCATATAAGCCCAAATAAAATTCTCATTGACGAACAGATCCCCCACATGTTTCACACCGGGCGGGGCCCACACCTCAATTTTCCCCCCCCGAATTAAACCCGGTGGCGGGGGGCCCCACTTTCCTCCAAATCAAGAAAGAAAAAAAATAAATAATCCCTTCCCCATTTACCGAATCAGCTAAAATACAGGCTACATGTCCTATTTGAAGTACATCGCCAGCCACCCGATCAAGCGGGAACCCCATCCCCGACGCTGACGTGGCCCGATCGCGACCGTCCACCCGCTCTCCACCCGCCCCCTTCTCAGTTTCCTCGCCTTATATAATCGTGTTATTTTTTGCCGAAACTTTGGACACCACATGATGCTCGACGGTTCTCGTTCGATCGACTGAAGCGAACCTGAACGACGGCATGGCTGGCTTTCCAGGGCATTCACACACCTGTCGTTTTATATGTTCCAAAGCGAGACGCCAATGATGGCAGGGAATCCCACTTTACTTGAGGCTTCCGCGCTATTCTGGCGTTGAGGTACTCTTTTTCAAGCCTCTCTTGTGTCTTTACTACTCCTCCTCCTCCTCTACTTTGGTTCCTTCTTTCAAGGATTTTTGTCTGGTCGAATGAGGTTTAAATACATGTGATCTGAACCGAGCTCAGACCAAGCCCAAAACCCGTTTGGTCATTTTGGGTGTGTGCGTGTGGGAAAATCTGGGTTCCCGATGTAATCTCCGGACGCTGTAAGCCAGTGGTGTATTGGATTCTGTTCTCTTTCTCTGGCCTGCCAATCAATGCGTGTGTTGTCGTATGCGTGCTTGGTTCAAATTTGCGTCTTTTCGCTTGATGGGTTTCCCTTGTTTTTTTTTGCTTTTTAGGCTCTGTTTCTTGATTGGGTTGTGACGGATGGTGAGTGATAAATGGTGGGTCTTGTACACGTATAGCAGTACTGAAGTTTAATAATTGGTTTTATTCCGGAAAGGCTGTTTCGCCGGTGTTCCCTAGGTGGGTATTGATTCTTGCTAGTTGTCGCCCACGAGCTGGTTTGCATGTCGATACTCTTGTCTACTGTTAATGTGAGAATTCTGCTCGTGTGGATGGAATTGTCGGCATGAAACTTCTCCTTGCGTGTCTCTGCAATTTTCAGGTCGGTTTCTTGTCATGCGTCCGATGCCCCGCGATGTTGGTGTTAGGTGAAGAGTAGCGAGGTTTTCGGAGACATGGAGGTGGCCCTGAGAGCTAACCGGAGCTTCCTGTTCGTGAGAAGAACGCCATGTCTGTTGCTGGGGACGTGCTTGTGGCTGGTCATGGGAATACTCGCCGATGCGGCTGGGAATTCCAGCTCTAATTCTTCTTCTCCGCCTTCTTCGTCGAGGCCGAGTGCTGTGGCCATAGGTTCTTTATTCACTCGGGATTCCGTGATCGGAAGAGCCGCGAGACCAGCAATTCAAGCTGCAATCGACGATGTCAACAAGGATTCGAGCATTCTTGCCGGTACAGAATTGAAACTTCTCGAGTATGATACGAATTGCAGCGGATTTCTCGGAACCGTCGAAGGTACTCTCTGAAGCTTTGCACTCTGTAGAGATTAGACACCATGCTATAGCACCAAATCTTACTTGAAACCTGAAATGTTATTGCAAGTTCAGAAGATCTCGTAGCTGGTGATGTATGGACTGACACTAGTTGCTTTTCATTCACTTGGTTTCGTGAATTGGTTTCGGTAATCCCTACTTTGAACCTGGAATGTTATTTATCTGTACTGCAGTGAAAGGGAAATTTTTCAGAGTAATCCCCGGTTTCACTGAAAATTTTTGAGGAATGGTGCAAAATGTGAGTAACCTATACTGATAATTGTGAAAGAAGTTAAATCGAGCTATCAGATGAGAAAAAGAATGGGACTATGTATTATGCATCAGCGTCTCTTCCGTTCAAGAGTCCATTTCATTAACAATTGCAATATTTCATTTGTAGCTTTGCAGCTCATGGAGAATGACGTGGTTGTTGCCATAGGCCCGCAATCCTCTGGAATAGCTCACGTCATATCCCACGTAGTTAATGAGCTTCATGTGCCGTTGCTTTCGTTCGGAGCGACGGACCCAACTCTGTCTCGGCTACAGTACCCTTATTTCATCCGTACCACGCAGAGCGACTCTTTCCAGATGTATGCGATCGCGGATTTGGTTGAATACTATGAGTGGAGGGAAGTAGTTGCAATCTTCGTAGATGATGATTACGGCAGAGGTGGGGTTTCGGTCCTTGGCGACGCTCTGGCAAATAAGCGTTCCAAGATTTCTTATAAGGCCCCCTTCACTCCTGGGGCGTCGGAAAGTACAATCAAGGAATTGCTGGTTGGAGTGAATAACCTGGAGTCCAGGGTATATGTTGTACACGTCAATCCCGACACTGGTCTTCAAATTTTTTCGATTGCCAATAGTCTTGGGATGATGGCTGGCAGTTATGTTTGGATTGCCACTGATTGGCTTCCTTCGGCTTTAGATTTATCTGAGACAGTCGACGCCGAAAGGATGAATCTCTTGCAAGGAGTTATAGCTCTCCGTCATTACACGCCAGATTCGAGTAAAAAGAAGAGCTTCTTGTCTCGGTGGAAGAGCTTGAAGTTCGAGACTACGGCTACCCCTAATTCCTATGCTCTGTATGCATATGATTCCGTTTGGTTAGCTGCCCGTGCTCTCGACACTTTTCTCAGTGAAGGCGGAAACATTTCCTTCTCTGACGATGCAAAGTTGGTTGGCTTGAATAGAAGCACATTGAGCTTCTCCACTCTCCGCGTCTTTGATGGAGGGACGAGATTGCTTCAGATACTTCTTACTACGAACTTCACAGGTTTAAGCGGTGAAATCCAGTTTGATCCGGATAGGGATCTGATCCACCCGGCAATGGATGTTCTAAATATTGGGGGCACAGGGAGCCGCAGGATCGGATACTGGTCCAATTACTCTGGTCTTTCAGTTGTCCCTCCTGAAACGCTGTATGACAAGCCGCCTAATAGATCGGCGAGCAGTCAAACTCTTTACGGTGTAATATGGCCTGGTGAAATGACATTGAAGCCTCGAGGATGGGTATTCCCTAACAATGGGAGACCTCTGCAGATTGTAGTGCCGAACCGAGTGAGTTATAAGCAGTTTGTAGCGAGAGACAAGAATCCTCCAGGTGTGAAGGGATTTTGCATTGACGTCTTTGAGGCGGCCTTAAACTTGCTGCCTTATCCAGTTCCGCACGTGTACATCTTACTTGGAGATGGCAAGAGCAACCCTACCTACAACGATCTAGTTTATGCGGTTGCCGAGGAAGTAAGTATCTTATTTAAAGAGTTACTTTCATTAGACAAGCAGCTAACTCGATCTTAATTTACTGTAGTTTAGAGGAATTAGTCAGAAGTCTGATTTTTTCATGTTGGCTCAGGAAGTCATCGGTTCTTTAGCAATTCTACTTGAAATCAAGATTGTTTTCCCTCTTGCTATGTCAGAAATTTGATGCGGCTGTTGGAGATATTGCAATTGTCACGAACAGGACAAAGGTTGTGGACTTCACTCAGCCATACATGGAGTCGGGGCTTGTCGTCGTTGTTCCTGTGAAGGAGGAAAAATCTAGTCCCTGGGCTTTCCTCAAACCATTTACGTTACCGATGTGGTGTGTCACCGGTGCCTTCTTCCTCTTCGTGGGGGCTGTGGTTTGGATTCTTGAACATCGGCTCAATTCAGAATTCCGAGGCTCACCGAGGCAACAACTCATTACCATATTTTGGTTAGTTTGCTTGATTCATCTCAAGTTTTTGTTTGAGGAAGGGCAGTTACATGATGTTGAAGTTTCTGTGGGAGTGTCTATGTCCCTTTTGAATGATATTTAACAGCAAGGACCAAATAAAATTCCTACTTGCGATTTCTCTGTAACTCAATGTGCTTACTTTGTGGCTCCGCTTAGCGGAAACGTATTCTTACACTGAAACTTCTTCTGGTCTTTGCAGGTTTAGTTTCTCGACTATGTTTTTCTCACATAGTGAGTACCCTATGCCTCATGCGTTGACTTTTCTGCATAAAAGATCTTCATTCTTGCTAATTGTTTCAGTGGAAAGATTTCGTGACTTTTCTAATTAACCTGACCAGGAGAGAACACTGTGAGCACCTTGGGACGGTTGGTGTTGATCATATGGCTCTTCGTGGTACTGATAATCAACTCAAGCTACACGGCTAGTTTGACGTCAATCCTCACAGTGCAGCAACTGGCATCTGGTATTGAAGGGATCGACAGCTTGATATCGGGTTCGGACCGAATCGGAGTCCAAAAAGGGTCATTTGCGCGGAATTATCTCATTGATGAGCTTAACATAGCGGAATCTAGGCTCGTTACATTGGAAACCGAGGAAGATTACACAGTTGCTCTTGAGAAAGGATCAAATGGAGGTGGAGTCTCAGCTATCGTCGACGAGCGTCCTTATATCGATCTTTTCTTGTCCAACGCAAACTGTGCATTCAGGACAGTGGGGCAGGAGTTCACAAGAAGTGGCTGGGGATTTGTAAGTTCCTGAACAATTTTTTCCTTGCCTCTTCATCGATTAATAATTTCCTGAAGAATAGAAATCGAAGCTCATTTAATCAGGCAGTGCAAGATGATTTCTTTTTTTGTCGGCAAGAGCCGCACTTATATCATGAACACGATGATTGGGAAGACACAGGTTGCACTTGCAGAATTTGGGCTGTGCTAGAGTAGCAAATAAAGAGTAATGTGAAGATTTACTGAACTTGGCATGTTGTCACATGTCGGTTCATTCAAAAAAGATTCGTCACTTACCTCATTGTTAATGTTTTTCTGATTGCTTCCTTGAGATGTAACACGATCTCAACTGGCACAAAAACTAATGTGGTTCTTGGCATGCAATCTCCTTGTTTCAGGCGTTCCAAAGGGACTCCCCTCTCGCAGTTGACTTGTCGACTGCAATCCTTCAACTTTCCGAGAATGGCGATCTCCAAAGGATTCATGATAAATGGCTATTGGCCTCCGCATGCTCGGCTGAAGTAAATTCAGAGGAGGAAAACCGGCTCTCTCTGAGCAGCTTCTGGGGTCTGTTCCTCATTTGCGGCATTGCCTGTTTCCTTGCTCTCGCTTGCTTCTGCTGTAAGATCTTCTCGCAGTACCGCAGATTCACCCCCGAGACTGGGGAACCCGAGATTGAGATCGAACCTGCCAGTTCTCGACGCCCAGTTCGCGCGACTAGCTTCAAGGACTTGATTGACTTTGTAGACAAGAAAGAAGAGGAGATCAAGCACATGCTGAAGCGGAAGACCAGCGAGGAGAAGCGACAAGCCAACCAGTGCTCAGATGGGCATTCGTCGCATTCTGTCGTCTAAGAAGATCTTCTCTGGCCATCACACGTTCTTGTATTTTCTTCTCTATTAGCTGTAGGATGTGCGCAGAGTCAGAGTATAGTTGTACATCTATATCGCATTAAGTCGAGTTTCCACGAGTTAAAACCAGTGGAATCGTGGAATACACACGAAGGTAAACGAATTTGCGGAAGAAGGCTGCCTTTTTGTGCGATGCGTTGATGACTGTCGACGCCAAAACACGTTCTTTTCGCTGGAAGAGACAGTTAAATGGTCTGCTCTTGCTGAGAATCAGAGTTGCTCTGTATCGCAGATGAGAGTGTCCATGCAACGGAGAATTCGATCCATGAAATTTGATCTAGAGATCGATCGTGATTCACAATTCACATCATGCAGTCTAGCGAACAGAGTTCTCGGAATGTTGTAACCTCACATCAAGGAGTGATCAAGATCTGGCAGTATCTAGTCATTGCTGAAATACTTCTTAGCGTCGTGGATCACTGAAATAATCAAGAACAAGGTAACGCGGCTTGCGTACTCCGATCAACCGGGGCTTATTTCCTTTTACTCGCCACGACACAGCTGAGGGTGATTCGACAAGGCACGGCATTTCGCGTCTTGTGCTCCTGCGAGCCCGACCTCTTCGGTCCAGGCTCCCGTGTCGGCCTAGGCAGAGCGGACCGTCCTATCCATGTCGCTCGACCCCTACTTCGGAGGGCGAGGTGGTCTTTGATTTTCGCCCCAGAACTCAAAAAGATGGTTCAAGTGCTGCTTCGTCTTGTCTGGTCCTCTTGAATCCATTTTGGAGGTATTGTTCCTGGTTTTCGCGTTCTGCCTCCTCTTATCTCGAAATTGTTCCGTTGGTTTTCTATTGTCTCCAATGTCGCAACACATCCTAATCAATGTTCTGTTTCACGTCACAGGGTAGTTCGGGGCGTAAGACTCCTGTTAAAGTGAGAATTGCACCGACGCAAAGAGACACCACCTCGCAAATATAAGCCTTCAAGTTTTCAAAATCCTCCTAGAGGGAAATCGTTCAAAAGCTAACGCGGTCAATTTAGTCTTAAGCTTCCTAATTGACAAATTTAATTTTGAACATTTTAATTATTTGCCAATATAGTTATTTCAATCATTTTTGACAAAAAATCGCTAACTTGACAGCCCACTTAGCCCTAGCTCCTACATGGACGATGGACGACTGATGCTGTATGAATGATTTTTGCAAATTTTCTAAATTTTTTCTTCGTTTCTCCCTTTCTTTTGTTTTTTTTCCCTGTTTCCCTCTGTTGGCCATCGTCAAGGCCTTGGAAACAGGCGAAGGGAAATAAGAAAAATGAAATAAACAAGAAAAGGAAAGGAAAGGATAAGAAAAGGAAAAAGAGAAAAATTCATAAAATTTAAAGAAAAGGTAGGGTCAGCATCGACGTGGAAGATTAATCTAATTTTAGTTTTAGTATTTTTTTTTCTTTCCTTCACATAAGACGTACTATGTTCACGTTAATGATTTATAGTAAAAAAAAAAAAAAAAAAAAGGACAGAATGACCGCGATGACAAATCTTCAAAGGTGGAAAAGTATTAAAAAATCATAAACCTATTATATTTGTGCCAATTTAATTTTAAACTTTTCAATTAAACTAATTTAGTCTTAAACTTTTTGCATTTGTGTTAATTAAGTCCATCCAACTAATTTTAGCCGAAAATCATTAACATGAACACTAATCATCTTACGTAATGTGAACGATATGTAAACACCTTTTTTTCAAATTTTTTAAATATTTATGAATTTGCTTATTGCTTTTTTTTTTTTTTTTTTTTTCCTTTTGCCTTCTAGCCACAAGTGAGGGGCTTGCAGTCCTCGTTGGCCAACAAGGAAGGTGTCGACCTTTGCTTGGACATGGGCTAGGGCGTAGAGGCCCTCGCTTGTGGCCAGCAATAAGTGACTGACAATGTAGTCGGCTCATAGTTGGGGAAAAAATAAAGGAAAAAAAAACAAAAAGAAAAGTAGAAAAAAAACAAAAAAACAAAAACAACAATAAAAAAACTTAGAAAAATTAAAAAATTATCCATGTGAGTGCTGATCATGCCTCATAGGAGAACGACTGACGTTAGTGATTTCCGACCGAAATTGGCTGGATAAACTCAATTGACATAAATACAAAACAGCTAGAATTAAATTGGTCCAATTGAAATGTTCAAAATTGAATGATACAAATAAAATAGGTTTATAAAATTTTTGATACTTGTCCCATTAAATGTTTATGACTAAATTGGAGAAAATAAAAATTTTAGAACTAATTGGTCATCGTACAAATATGTTTAAGACTTTGTGGACAATTATCTGCACTCCGAGATACATGCCAAAAAAGTCATCTCTACTAAGTCCGAGTTTGTCGAATAAACCAAATTTTGATTGAAGAAAAATTTAAAAATTGCCTTAGGTATAGTACTCTTTTCCACGTAAACATCATACCTAGTTGCTGCCAACAAAATTTCTAGCAATGCTAGAGACAACCCCAACAAGCACTGAAGAAGAGAACAATCAAATTGAAGGCAACCTCAGGGATAGAAATTGAATATTGAAGGGGAAAAGAAAAAGTAAATGCGATGCTAGCCAGAATGTGAGCTGTTCTGCCCTTGATAGGAAGTCATGTAAATAAAACAACAGCATCCTCAAATTCCACAACAGTAAAAACCCTAAACCTAGCTAAACAGAATTTCTTTTTTCCTCTTGACATTACAAAAGGTACCAAAGCTAACAACGGAATTAATGGAGTTCTTTGATTATCTTTGCTCAGAGAAGTCAATTCCCGAACCTCTTATTGTCGCACTTGCTTTGGAGAATGTTTATGGCCGTAGAGTGCTTAAAGTAGACTCCAAATACAGCAACGAGGATCAGACGAGGTGCGTTCTTGACTTCTCCAAATAACTCTTTGAGTTAATATACTGTCCCTTAATCGCCTCCTCTCCCATTGAAAATCAACTCCTCACTCTTGCTCTTGCCTTCTACATTAAACTGTTCAACAGAGAGAGGAAGCATTAAATGTTTAAGAGAAGGAAGTCAAAGGAGATAGTCACATAAACATTCGTGAAGACGAGCAAAGCAATCGAAGAAGATTCTATCTTGTTCAGAGATGGTGGAGACATAACATCACGCATTTGGTATTAGGGTTATTGATATTGCTAAACTACATGAGACAATTGTTTGTTTCTACAGTCAGCGAACAAAAATAATATAGGAAAGATTTTTCTTCCATGGATTGAAGAACAGAGAACAAACCTAGATTCATAACGATGCATTTTTTGATTTTCAGAGCGATAATACCATCAACCCATGCGAAAAACTTAAAACCTAATGCACCCAACAAAGGCGATGCTGGTTGATTTCGAAAAGAAACACGATTCATACGAAATGAATGCACATACATACCACTTGCAAGGCTCCATTGTAATTCCCTGCCACCCCAGTTGATATTCTTCCAAAGTCATAGCTCTTGACACAATGCTTGAGAATATAGTGGACCACTGGTTCTGCAAACAAATATAATCAATGAATGATCGAAAGGTGCTTTAAATGAAAAATTTTGCTCGATGGAGCTATCAACGCGACCAATTAAAATGGAAATCCTACCACAACCATGAGAATCTCAACAAGATTGATGTGATTCATGATGATGACCCCGGTTTATCGTGAAGTCTCAAACATCAATCTAATCTAAGCACTTTATTCGCATTCAAAGGTCTGCAACAATCTAATCTATTAATAATGTATAATCTATTACAACTCACTCGCTTCTTTTCTCTACTAAAATATTTTCTGAGGAGGGAAAGTGTTGTAAATTTGTAATGATAATGTCGGATTGGTTGTCAATCAGTGAGGGATTATTTGGATCCGGAATCTCTATGTTAAATTGCTTGCACAAGTAATGGAAGAGAGACTTCTCATATTGTGTCATGTGCAAGTAAATATTATTCATCATGTCCTGAAATTAAGAAAATGATAAGAAATATTAGAATAGGAAACAATAACAACAATAATAAATTATTTACAATTTAGCTACCTACATTCTGGGACATGTCTCCCATTATAATCTTGGCATTATATTTTTCGCCCTCCTTGACGGCCATGCAAAATTCAGAATCTGGATTTTTAAGTAAAGATTTTCTATCTTCTTACAGCTCTATGAATATAGCTGTAGGTTTCTTATTATTAATGAGCTCTTTGACCTTTAGTATTGATTTCTGAAAAAGAAAATTTCAAGTATCATCAAGCTTGAGATCAAATATCAAATATTAGCAAATGTTAAGTATAAAGTATAGCCTCACCTTAACCTTGTATCTTACACCTAATATAAATAGATTGCATTTGTTGTTATTAACCAATAGCTCCGTGGAAAATAAGGGCTTGTCAGTAAGGAATTTAATACTCTCCATCTGCAAGAATCTACAACAATTCTTAGCAGCTAATACAAAATGCTATAGCACAATACACAGATCATGAAGTCTCAAACATCCAATACCTCTGATAAAAATCAAATCTACAACTCTTAGCAACTCATACAAAATGCTATAGCACAATTTTGGGCATTGGTTTGATCTACTTAAGTTTGTATGGAAAGAAACACGATTCATACGAAATGAATGCACATACATACCACTTGCAAGGCTCCATTGTAATTCCCTGCCACCCCAGTTGATAGTACTTCCAAAGTCATTGCTCTTGACACAATGCTTGAGAATATAGTGGACCATTGGTTCTGCAAACAAATATAATCAATGAATGATCGAAAGGTGCTTTGAATGAAAAATTTTGCTCGATGGAGCTATCAACGCGACCAATTAAAATGGAAATCTTACCACAACCATGTAAATCTCAACAAGATTGATGTGATTTATGATGATGACCCCGGTTTGTCGTGAAGTCTCAAATATCAATCTAATCTAAGCACTTTATTCGCATTCAAAAGTCTGCAACAATCTAATCTATTAATAATGTATAATCTATTACAACTCACTCGCTTCTTTTCTCCATCAAAATATTTTCTGAGGAAGGAAAGTGTTGTAAATTTGTAATGATAATGTCGGATTGGTTGTCAGTCAGTGAGGGATTATTTGGATCTGGAATCTCTATGTTAAATTGCTTGCACAAGTAATGGAAGAGAGACTTCTCATATTGTGTCATGTGCAAGTAAATATTATTCATTATGTCCTGAAATTAAGAAAATGATAAGAAAGATTAGAATAGGAAACAATAACAACAATAATAAATTATTTACAATTTAGCTACCTACATTCTGGGACATGTCTCCCATTATAATCTCGGCATTATATTTTTCACCCTCCTTGACGGCCATGCAAAATTCAGAATCTGGATTTTTAAGTAAATGTTTTCTATCTTCTGACAGCTCTATGAATATAGCTATAGGTTTCTTATCATTAATGAGCTCTTTGACCTTTAGTATTGATTTCTGAAAAAGAAAATTTCAAGTATCATCAAGCTTGAGATCAAATATCAAATATTAGCAAATGTCAAGTATGAAGTATAGCCTCACCTTAACCTTGTGTCTTACACCTAATATAAACAGATTGCATTTGTTGTTATTAACCAATAGCTCCGTGGAAAATAAAGGGCTTGCCAGTAAGGAATTTAATACTCTCCATCTGCAAGAATCTACAACAATTCTTAGTAGCTCATACAAAATGCTATAGCACAATACACAGATTATGAAATCTCAAACATCCAATATCTCTGATAAAAATCAAATCTACAACTCTTAGCAACTCATACAAAATGCTATAAAACAATTTTGGGCATTGGTTTGATCTACTTAAGTTTGTATGAGAAGAAACACGATTCATACGTAATGAATGCACATACATACCACTTGCAAGGCTCCATTGTAATTCCCTGCCACCCCAGTTGATAGTACTTCCAAAGTCATTGCTCTTGACACAATGCTTGAGAATATAGTGGACCATTGGTTCTGCAAACAAATATAATAAATGAATGATCGAAAGGTGCTTTGAATGAAAAATTTTGCTCGATGGAGCTATCAACGCGACCAATTAAAATGGAAATCCTACCACAACCATGAGAATCTCAACAAGATTGATGTGATTCATGATGATGACTCCGGTTTGTCGTGAAGTCTCAAATATCAATCTAATCTAAGCACTTTATTCGCATTCAAAAGTCTGCAACAATCTAATCTATTAATAATGTATAATCTATTAATAATGTATAATCTATTACAACTCACTCGCTTCTTTTCTCCATCAAAATATTTTCTGAGGAGGGAAAGTGTTGTAAATTTGTAATGATAATGTCGGATTGGTTGTCAGTCAATGATGGATTATTTGGATCCGGAATCTCTATGTTAAATTGCTTGCACAAGTAATGGAATAGAGACTTCTCATATTGTGTCATGTGCAAGTAAATATTCTTCATTATGTCCTGAAATTAAGAAAATGATAAGAAAGATTAGAATAGGAAACAATAACAACAATAATAAATTATTTACAATTTAACTATCTACATTCTAGGACATGTCTCCCATTATAATCTCGGCATTATATTTTTCGCTCTCCTTGACGGCCATAGAAAATTCAGAATCTGGATTTTTAAGTAAATGTTTTCTATCTTTTGACAGCTCTATGAATATAGCTGTAGGTTTCTTATCATTAATGAGCTCTTTAACCTCTAGTATTGATTTCTGAAAAAGAAAATTTCAAGTATCATCAAGCTTGAGATCAAATATCAAATATTAGCAAATGTCAAGTATGAAGTATAGCCTCACCTTAACCTTGTGTCTTACACCTAATATAAACAGATTGCATTTGTTGTTATTAACCAATAGCTCCGTGGAAAATAAGGGCTTGTCAGTAAGGAATTTAATACTCTCCATCTGCAAGAATCTACAACAACTCTTAGCAGCTCATACAAAATGATATATCACAATACACAGATCATGAAGTCTCAAATATCCAATACTTCTGATAAAAATCAAATCTACAACTCTTAGCAGTTCATACAAAATGCTATAGCACAATACAAAATGCTACAGCACAATACATGATTATGAAGTCTCAAATATCATAAAAATCAATCATTCATTCTGCAACAATCTACACTTTTAGCAGCTCACCAGAAGTACAATACAAAACGCTACAGCACAATACACGAAGTCTCAAACATCCAATATAAAAATCAATCTAAGCACTCTATTCGCATTCAAAGGTCTGTAACAATCTACAACTCTTAGCTCACCAGCACAATACAAAATGCTACAGCACAATACACAGATCATGAAGTCTCAAACATCCAAAACATCCAATACCTCTGATAAAAATCAATCTAGGCATTCAAAGGTCTGCAACAATCTACAACTAAATGCTACAGCACAGTCTCAAACATTAATCTAAGCACTCTATTGGCATTTAAAGGTCTGCAACAATTTGCAACTCTTAGCAGCTCACCAGAAGTAAAATAAATGCTAAAGCACAATACACAATACACAATACACAGATCATGAAGTCTCAAACATCATAAAAATCAATCTAAGCACTCTATTTGCATTCTGCAACAATCTACAACTCACAAAATGCTACAGCACAATACATAGATCGTGAAGTCTAAAAAATCAATCTAAGCACTCTATTGGCATTAGGTCTACAACAATCTACAACTCTAGCAGCTCACCAGAAGTACAATACAGCATAATACACAGATCATACAAGATCATGAAGTCTCAAACATCAATCTAATCTAAGCACTCTATTCGCATTCAAAGGTCTGCAACAATCCTCTTACAATACAGCACAATACAAAATAAAATGCTACAGTACAATTCTGATAAAAATCAATCTAAGCAACTCTTAGCAACAATCTACAACAGTCTGCAACAATCTACAACTCTTAGCAGCTCACTAGAAGACAAAGATCATGAAGTCTCAAACATCATCTAAACACTCTATTCGCATTCTATTGGCATTCAAAGGCAACAATTTACAACTCTACAACTCTTAGCAGCTCACCACCAGCACAATACAAAATGCTACAGCACAATACACAGATCATAAAATCTCAAACATCCAATAAAAATCAATCTACGCATTCAAAAGTCATCTACAACTCTTAGCAGCTCACAGCACAATACAAAATGCTACAGCACAATACATAGTCTCAAACATCAATCTCTATTCGCATTCAAAGGTCTGCAACAATCTACAACTCTAGCAGCTCACCAGAAGTATAATACATCACAATACACAATGCTACAGCACAATACACAGATCATACAAGATCATGAAGTCTCAAACATCAATCTAATTTAAGCACTCTATTCGCATTCAAAGGTCTGCAACAATCCTCTTACAATACAACACAATACAAAATAAAATGCTACAGCACAATTCTGATAAAAATCAATCTAAACAACTCTTAGCAGCTCAGTCTGCAACAATCTACAACTCTTAGCAGCTCACTAGAAGATAAAGATTATGAAGTCTCAAACATCATCTAAGCACTCTATTCGCATTCTATTGGCATTCAAAGGCAAGAATCTACAATTCTACAACTCTTAGCAGCTTACCACCAGCACAATACAAAATGCTACAACACAATACACAGATTATGAAGTCTCAAACATCCAATAAAAATCAATCTACGCATTCAAAGGTCATCTACAACTCTTAGCAGCTCACAGCACAATACAAAATGCTACAGCACAATACACAATCTCAAATATCAATCTCTATTCGCATTCAAAGGTCTGCAATAATCTACAACTCTTAACAGCTCACCAGAAGTACAATACAGAATGCTACAGGATCATGAAGTCTCAAACATCATAAAAATCAATCTGCAACAATCTTCAAACATCAATATCTATTCGCATTCAAAGGCTCACCAGAAGTACAATACAAATGCTACAGGATCATGAAGTCTCAAACATCATAAAAATCAATTCGCATTCCGCATTCTGCAATAATCTACAACTCTTACCAGCTCACCAGAAGTACAATACAAAATGCTATGCTACAGCACAATACACAGATCATGAAGTCTCAAACATCAATCGGTCTGTAATAATCTACAACTCTTAACAGAAGTACAATACAGCACAACAGCACAATACACCACAACAGCACAATATGAAATCTCAAACATCCAATACTGACAAAAATCAATCTAATACCTCTGATAAAAATCAAACACTCTATTCCCATTCAAAGTCTAGAGTTACCTGGCAAGGAATGTGAGGAGGTTAAGGAGGCGGCAAGCCAGACTCGAGGAGAGGTGATCCGATTGGGTGATCCAGGGCCAAGGAGTTTTGGGAAAAGAAGCGATTTTGTTTGAGCAGTATGCAAAACTAACTCTCTGATAAAAATCAATCTAAACTCAAGACTAAACCAACGTGCTTGATTTCAAAGTCTTTAGAGGGGTGGGAAAAAGAGGAACGCGACCGAACACAGAGGATTGCAGGAAACAACGACCTAGCGGAGGAATGTGAGGAGGCGCAGAGGAGGAGAGGTGTGATTCGATCCAATGCGATTGGGGGGGCCGAGCTCTACGCCTGTGGGAGCCGACAAAGAAGAAGAAAGGCGGGAAAAAAAAGAACGTGTTTATAAAAATGAGGCAAGGCGGGTCCAACGATACACCGATATTTATACAAATGAGGCAAAGCGTAGACGCTTTGCCGGTTAATCTAAATTTTTTAAATTCTAAATTTTTAGTTTTAGTTTTTCTTTTTCTTTCTTTCACATAGGGCGTCCTATCTTCACGTTAATGATCTATAGTAAAAAAAATGGACAAACAAATCAGGTTAATGATTTATAGTAAAAAAAATGGAATTCTCTACCAATTTAATCTTAAACTTTTCAATTAAACCAATTTAGTCTTTAACCTTTTCTACTTGTGTTAATTTTGACATCTTTCGACCCATATGTAAACACCTTTTTTTCAAAATTTTTAAATATTTATGAGTTTGCTTATTGCTTATTGCTTTTTTTTTTTTTTTTTTTTGGCTTTTGCCTACTAGCCACAAGCAAGGGGCTTGCAGTCCTCGTTGGCCAATAGGGAACGTGTGGGCCTTTGCTTGGACATGGGCTAGGGCGTAGAGGCCCTCGCTTGTGGCCAGCGATAAGTGACTGAAATGTAGTTGGCTCATGGTTGGGGAAAAAATAAAGGAAAGAAAACAAAGAGAAAAGTAGAAAAAAACAAAAAAACAAAAAAAAAAAACTTAGAAAAATTAAAAAATTATCCAATCATGCCTCATAGGAGAATGATTGATGTTAGTGAATACAAAACAGTTAAATTGGTCCAATTGGAATGACACAAATGAAATATGTTTATAAAATTTTTGATACTTATCCCATTGACTAAATTGGAGAAATTAAAAATTTTTGATAAAATTTTTAATGTAGTCGGCTCATAGTTGGGGAAAAAATAAAGGAAAGAAAACAAAAAGAAAAGTAGAAAAAAAAAAAACAAAAACAACAATAAAAAACTTAGAAAAATTTAAAAATTATTCAATCATGCCTCATAGGAGAATGATTGATGTTAGTGAATACAAAACAGTTAAATTGGTCCAATTGGAAGGACACAAATGAAATATGTTTATAAAATTTTTGATACTGACTAAATTGGAGAAATTAAAATTTTAGAACTAAATTGGTCATGGTACAAATATCTTTAAGACTTTTTGGACAATTATCTCCTAGTGGAGATACATGCCAAAAAAGTTCCAAGTTTGTTGAATAAACCAAATTTTGATCGAAGAAAAAATGAAAAATGCCTTAGGTATAGTACTCCTTTCCACATAAACATCATACCTAGTTGCTACCAACAAAATTTCTAGCAATGCTAGAAACAACCCCAACAAGCACCGAAGAAGAGAACAATCAAATTGAAGGCAACCTCAGGGATAAAAATTGAATATTGAAGGGGAAAAGAAAAAGTAAATCCGATGCTAGCCAGAATGTGAGCTGTACTGCCCTTGATAGGAAGTCATGTAAATAAAACAACCAACAGCGTCCTCAAATTCCACAACAGTAAAAACCCTAAACCTAGCTAAACAGAATTTCTTTTTTCCTCTTGACATTACAAAAGGTACTGAAGCTAACAACGGAATTGATGGAGTTCTTTGATTATCTTTGCTCAGAGAAGTCAATTCCCGAACCTCTTATCGTCGCGCTTGCTTTGGAGAATGTTTATGGCCGTTGAGTGCTTAAAGTAGACTCCAAATACAGCAACGAGGATCAGACGAGGTGCGTTCTTGACTTCTCCAAATAACTCTTTGAGTTAATATACTGTCCCTTAATCGCCTCCTCTCCCATTGAAAATCACCTCCTCACTCTTGCTCTTGCCTTTTACATTAAACTGTTCAACAGAGAGAGGAAGCATTAAATGTTTAAGAGAAGGAAATAAAGGAGATAGTCACATAAACATTTGTCAAGACGAGCAAAGCAATCGAAGAAGATTCTATCTTGTTCAGAGACAGTGGAGAAATAACATCACGCATTTGGTATTAGGGTTATTGATATTGCTAAACTACATGAGACAATTGCTTGTTTCCACAGACAGCTAACAAAAATAATATAGGAGAGATAGTCACATAAACATTTGTCAAGACGAGCAAAGCAATCGAAGAAGATTCTATCTTGTTCAGAGACAGTGGAGAAATAACATCACGCATTTGGTATTAGGGTTATTGATATTGCTAAACTACATGAGACAATTGCTTGTTTCCACAGACAGCTAACAAAAATAATATAGGAGAGATTTTTCCTCCAAAAAGAAAGAGATGAGATGATTTTCGAGTTACCAATGTGCATGAGAAGTTAATTGTTTTCAGGCGATAAAGAAGCCCTAATCCTCTCAACAGTGCAAGCAATCAAATTGTTGACAGTTGCGACCGATCCCAGAGAAAGCTTAGCAGTTGGGACTGAATCGACCAGAATTTGAAATGCAACAGTCAAGAGAGATCCACTGGATGCCACTTCGCCACTGCCTTGCGAGCCATCAGGAAGTATGGAAAACCCCGAGGGAAGAAGAGCCACATAATCGGGATCTCCGCCATTTAGAACCACATTCATTGCGACGATATCAACCGGAGCATATACCACGAAAGAGCCCGTCGCATCAGTGCAGCTCTCTTGCAATATCAGCATGTTGCTTTGGCTTGAATTTGCACTCTGGAAAGGATTTTCAACAAAAGGATTTGGTTAGATTGGTAACTGAAGAATTTAGCTGCAACATTAGGATAGACACAAAGCTCACATTTACTCGCAACAGAGACACACAGTTGCCGGTGTCCCGGCCATTGGCGATGTGTCCCATTTCTTGAACAATCCCTCCATTTGAGAGAATATCCCACTGCATAGTAGCAAAAAGATAAGGGCATTAGATCAACTTTACAAGAGCTTCCATTTTGCTTATTAATCCAGGCAAAATAAATACCACAGTCGAAAGGACATTTGATGCTTCATAAAACAAAATCTTCGGTTAAGAAAATGCATGAACGATCATTTATGAGTCCTATCATTAACCAATTAAGGTGATGAGATGTAGCATGATATCTTATATAGGACATTCTAGTCCTACTGGAATGCATTTCAGGGCAAAATCATGTCTAAGGAATTTTGGACAATGTTAGCTAATTAAGGCATCAAATGAATTGCTGATCATCAAACTGCGTCTCTCTCCATTATTCATGCATCTGAATGTGGAGAACAAGGAGGAACCAAGAACATGAATTCGCAAAACTTGCTCGATGTGTATTGAGAGAAAAATGTCTAGTTGACTGTACCCTGATAAGATACTTCTAAGGCAAAAGTCTCAAATTTAACATCCTAATAGAAAAAAATTAAGAAAAAACACAGGAAGCTGTACATATTAATGGCAATGAAGAATATTTGCATAGAATCTATTAAAAAATCCATTTAAAGAGGTCAAATTACATTTCCTAGCTTGTCAAGTTTACCAACCACACAAGCAGATTATTGTTTCCATCAATGTGATATTGAAAAAAGTAAGTTCTTCAGCTATCTTTCCATTTATTCCCCTTCTCATACTAAAAGCAACATATGCTAGAGACTTGTTAAGGAAAGAAAATTGCGTAATGCACATGTACAGCTCATAAAATTTTTCCCTACCTCACTTCGAGAATTCTCGTCACGAAGGAAATCGAAGACCTGCTTGGGAGAAACTGGCAGCCAGAAGGAAGTGGCAGCACACAGAACTATTCCGGGAGGCCTGCCCGGATCATCCACACTTTTCCGAGTCATCACACGCACGTCATCTGCTCCGGTTCCAGATAATGTCGTCCATGTTTGGGCTGTAGATGCGCTGACTCCGGCACAAAAGCTTATTACCATCCTCTCAGCCAGCTTCATCATGCTTTTTCTCCCTTCGGGACTCGTTATGACTATGGAATAAAGCAACAAGTCAATAGTTCAAAATCATTCAATCCTCAATGCTTCCAAAATGTTATTGCGAAAAAGCTTTGACAGTGTATATTGCATTGTCTACACTGCAACCTTAGCTAACTCAAAAGCTAAAACATCTTTGCAACCAACGAAATTAATGGTAGCATAGCCTTAGTGAAAACCGGTACTCACAGACAAAGCACTAGGTCACTATGGGCACTATATAAAGCCCTCAGATCTTAATTGAACCGAAACTCGTGAGAGAATCGATGAAAAATTAATCAGAAGGGGAAAATAACAATGATCGTTTAAAAGGAACATGAAAAACCCTTGATACAAGAGAGAAGTGGCCTTAGACAATTTGTGAATGTAGGCCACAAACTAAGAGATACAGAACATTAATTTGCAATCAAATAAAAAAAAAATATTGGCGTTCATAATCAAATGAAAAAAAATCCATCAAAATAAACCTTGAAGCAGAGTCGAAATCAAAACATTACCACCAACATCTCCGCTAGGAATATGAGTTGCCATGGCACTTGCGAGACGTTCACATTGTCGATCTAACGTAGCAACCCAGCGTTTGGCCCCGAAAGCATGGCCAGAGCCAACAAGCTGCTTGTATAGGTTATGCACTCCTCTATCGTCTACCTCCACATGCTCAAGCCATGTGACCTACACCATGATTTTATTCACTCAGCTTTTCTATGGAATGATATAGGTGATACGGAAATCAGAAGAGAGTAAAAGATTCATTATACCTTAGAGTATCCGTTCGGCATTTCTTGAATTAGACATCCTGAAGGCTTCCTGCGGCATCGAACCGCTGGGTTTGGGCGTAAAGTGTCCAAAGAAACATCAACCACTGCCCAAGTCCCATCCCTATGTTGTTTGCAGTAGCGGACGAAATAAACTTCCCGAGTCGGGACAAGCGGTGACGGAACTTGAAATTCAGCCGTCACCTAGGAATTCATGAGATCAATCAATCATATAATTAAATATGCTAATGGGTGCTAAGTGCTCACTAAATTCCCAAAGCTCAACTATCTTGCTTAATTATTCATAACCACACCAATTTTGGGCATTAGTTTGATCTACTTAAGTTTGTATGAGAAGAAACACGATTCATACGAAATGAATGCACATACATACCACTTGCAAGGCTCCATTGTAATTCCCTGCCACCCCAGTTGATAGTACTTCCAAAGTCATAGCTCTTGACACAATGCTTGAGAATATAGTTGACCACTGGTTCTGCAAACAAATATAATCAATGAATGATCGAAAGGTGCTTTGAATGAAAAATTTTGCTCAATGGAGCTATCAACGCGACCAATTAAAATGGAAATCCTACCACATCCATGAGAATCTCAACAAGATTAATGTGATTCATGATGATGACCCCAGTTTGTCGTGAGGCTTCGCGCTTAAATCCGGTGGGGTTTGTTATGATCGCACGAGGAAATGTGCGAATGTACTCGTCTTCATTCAGCACGCTTGAAGAGCCATCAAGTCCTGCAATCCACATGGGCTCTCCCACCTGCACCATTCGGATTAGTTCCTCCATGGCCGCCACGGCCAGCTCAATTATCATCGGCTTCTCGGCTTCAGTTGGTGCAGGGATTGATCTGAATAAGTCCCCGCTGCCATAAATGTCACCCCCGACACCTGACTGGCCCGAGAAACTTCCAAAACCAAGCTCAAGTGGGCGAGGAGGGACCGAAGAAGGAAGAAGAGGGTAGTTCGCTATCGGCTTGCCTACATACTTTGCAGCTATTGCTGATATCCTATCAATCTGAAACCAAACTAAGAATCAAGATATAGTTTAAGTAAAAGACAATCTTCAGCTGAGCAAAGTTCTGGTTACTGTCAAATATCCAGTATGCTGTTGGGAAAAACATTACTTCAACAAGTGGTACTGGATCGCGTACCGACTAACAACAGTCCGCACTTTTGTTCAAAGTGCACAGTTGTCATCAACTCGGACACTGCATAGGAAAACAAAAGTTCTTTCCATCTCTAATAAAAACCTAAGAAATTAATTTACCTCTTCTCTCAGACGTGCATTTTCAAGCCTCAAGTGATGTTCATCGAAGGACATCTCTCCTATGGCAGTCGGGCCTCCACAATTGGGACAGGAAGCGTTGGTGAGTGCTTCCCGGTACCTCATGTTATCGGCCCGGAGCTTCTCATTCTCGCTGCGGAGCTGCGTGTTCTCGTGGCGCTCATGTTGGGTCTGAGAGAAAACAATTAGAGTAAATTTGAATCTTAGGAAATTTTAGAAAAAAGCAAGTACCAAAACAAATGCAAAGCTGGTAGTCACTGTCGCAGATCCATGCACTTTCCGTATTCCGAAGGCGAAATTTATCTTTCCTTAATTCAGGTTTAGGTACATCGTATTGGATTCATCGTGGCCATGATCAGATAGCGTAGGGCCAACGTTAATCTCATGTAAGTGTAATGTCCAGTGGTTTCCAGAAGCAAAATGCTGCGAAGAATTATTCAAGATAATTCGGTGAGCCTTGAAACTTCTAAGTATCACCCTTCTCAACTGTTCTAGAAAGAATACGGGAAATGTACATGTGGGCGTTCTAAATTATTTGGTAAAACAGAAAATATACTTGTATTAGAGACTTCTCATCAATCTCTAATGTTAGAATGATCGGAGATCAACTGTTGTAATCAGAGAGATTTTTGTGTAATTAAGCTTCCTTCTCCGAAAACACCAACCATTGTGTCGTTTCATTCTTATATTTTTTTGGTTTTTTGAGGGGCTAACGAAGGTATTCATTTTATTTACCTTCATTTTTGTTTTTTGGGTCTGTAATTACCTTCATTTGAGTGCGCTTGTTTTGGAACCAAAACTTGACTTGCAAAGGCTCAAGCCCTAATTGACGCCCCAGTTCCTTCCTTTGCTTATCATCCGGGTGTGGACACTCCTTGAAAAATCTAAACCCAAAAACAAAATCGCCAAATTATTAAGAAACACATAAAAAAATCTAACCCAAGTAAAAAAATCGCCAAAATCATTAAGGAACATGCAAAAAAAAGAAAAAAAAGAAAAAAAAAAAAGAAGAAGAACAATTCAGGGCAAAACTCACGCTTCCATTTCTTGAATCTGGTGCTGGGTGTGACGATGGTAGCGCTTCTTCTTCCGGCGCTCATCCTGCAGATCGTCGCCGGAGGGCGGCCCCTCATGGTTGTCGCTGCCAGACTTGGTGCTATCGAAGTCGTCCTCCCGGAGGCGAGCGAGCTCGCTCTCCGACGGATTCTGCACCATGTCTAGAGGGTGAAGCGGTGGACCACCACCGCCCTCCATCAAGTTTTGCTGGAATATGTCCATCATAGATATCTCCTTTAAAGATTCCCAACCAAACGCTTATGGGTTTTCAATCTAAAAAAAAAAAAGAAAAAAAAAAAAAAAAAAAAGAGAGGAAGAGAGACAATGCAGAAATGACTACTCTCAAAGAAAGCAAGGGAAAAAAAAATTAGATATATGTCCTAATTAACACATGAGTGAATATGTGAGAGAATGTTTTGGGGAGATAATGGGGGAGCATAATGGCAACAAGGAGTGATGTATATAAAGGAGAAAGGGGGAAGCATTTAAAAATAGGCTTGAAATAAAGTTGGACATGACTCTAAAAGGCAGGCAAAAAGAGAAAAAAAGGAAAAGCATTAACCATTCATGGGCAGGTTTGATAATGAAAAAATGAGCAACTAAAACTGCAATGTAATGATACTGCTAGAGAAGCATGAGCGAGGGTCTTTGAATTTTCACATACTCCAATGTTTTTCTTCTTAATTTTCGAAATTTTCGACAGCATAAGTGAGAGGGCGAATGGGTTACACGTAGGAGTGGCGATGGAACTGGAATTCACGCGTTTTCCCGAAAATCGAGATGGATTTTTCTTGAAATAGGAAAACATTGAAAGAGAGAAATATGGGAGATCGAAATAAAAAAATAAATAAATAAATAAAAGAGATTTATCGCGAAACGGAGAAGAGACCTTTTGACTTCTCCAACCTGTAAAAGGGTGATGAACGCAGGATCTAATGATCCGTCGAGAATGAGGTGGAGAGACTGGCAAGATCCTTGGGTTTCAGGATACAAGAACAGCCTTTTATCTTATAAAGGATGAGAAATTTGCAACGAGAGAGAGTGTTGATTTATCAGTGAACCGAAAGTCGAAATGAAAACAAAATGGCAGGAAAGGAAAAGGAGATCACAAAGATCCCAACACAACGATGAGTTTCATCACCTCCGCAAAGTTTCAAGAGAACCAAAACTGACCTGAGCAATCCCGAAGCCGCCTGCGTTTCCGCTGATGCCGATCATAGGAGACATGTCTCTCGCTGGAATCATGATTCGGGCAGGCATTTTTCTCAGTATTCTCTTGGGTTTTCCTCGTATGAACAGTGGTGATTTTAGGGCTGGAACTTGGTGAAGATCGTGTCTGGAGGTCTGAGAATGGGACTAAATATGAGGTCACTGCAAGTTGGGGAGAGAGAGAGAGAGAGAGAGAGAGAGAGAGAGAGCCAGGCAAGTCTTGACTTTGGTCTAAGTGTTGCCGTTGAAAAACAATTAAGGTATGGGATTCTCTTTTTTTTTTTTTTTTTTTGGGGAGGCGAGTTAGTCCATGCCTGTTTCACTCTTACGTGCCGAAGACACGAGAAAAGTGCAGAGATAAGGGTTGACAAATTTCTCTCGACGCTGTCCTCTACTTTGACACAACCAAAAATCAGGAAGAAAAATGAAAACGAAAAAATAAAAGGCAAGTGTAACGCCCCCTAATATCTCTCTCTCTCTCTCTCTCTCTCTCTCTCTCTCTATATTTCTCTTTCTCTTCCTATGTCGTCTTTTTCAACTATAGAACGTTGCGTTTCGTTTTCGTTTCATTTTATATTGGTCCATCCACGCTCTGCAAGAAGGGAGAGAACGGCAAAATTAAGCAAGGATAACATAATATGTAAACAAAAAAAAATCAAGGGTAGTGCGTAGAAATCTTTGTTAGACCTGTCTATTCAAGCACAAGAAGATAGAAAGATTTCTGCAAAGTATCGCCACTGATAACTTCATGAGAGATTATTGCCAAAGAAATAAACGAATGCAAACTAAACTTGGATGAGAACTACTGGACTTACTCTGAGAAATAAAATGGCAAAATATATATATAGAACGATGAGGGGAGATCTGCCTCCGGTTATTCTGTGTTCTGGTGGAACCCTAACTCAGAATCGTCTTCTTGGCGAGAGAGAGAGAGAGAGAGAGAGAGAGAGAGAGAGAGAGAGAGAGATGATGAAGAAGAAGATGATGGAGGAAGGAAGCACAGATGGAGAGAGGGAGAGGGAGAGAAAAATGGCAGAGAGGAGTAATTGCAGAGGGCATCGAGAGGGTGCAACAGCATTAAATGGTGGAGGGGGTGGAGTGTCAATGAATTCAATACGAGAGAGAGAGAGAGAGAGAGAGAGAGAGAGAGAGACTTAATTCTATGCTTAATTTGATTTCACAGGTGATTCCGTTGTTCCTTCCTCAGCCACCCTTTTCAAGTTTCAATGTTAAACCTCATGGACAGACTATTGTCTACTTTGATTTATTGGACTCTCAGTTGAGGATTCCTTTGTGAACTTTCTAAGATCCTCAGAAAATCAAATGGTTGATTAATAGATAGTGTCACTCTTACACCAAAGATAGTGTCACTCTTACACCAAAGACCTTATGAATGATCTTTAACTTTTTTTTTGGCCGTTGAAGAAGATTAATGTAAATGATCTTTATATTATCCGTAATTGGATACTCAAATGCATCTGGGATTTAAAAGAAATGGAACTAAGCGCAGGAATCGTGTCAATGATGGAAAATAGAACTTCAGTTGTTCTTACACAGATCATTAGGATAGCAGATGGACATTGCAAATTTCACCAATCCGAACTCTTTCAACATGGAGTGACGGCACCAGCATCCCAAATGAATTCAAACGTATGAACAACTTTAGGTATGAAGGTGAGAGGTTAGAAGGATTTATCACCTTCCTCTTTGTGCAAGATAAGAAAATGCCTTATGAATCAATTTGGATTTCGATAAGCTCACTGTGCCTATAGATGAAGGGCAAGAACATTATACGATCCAACCTAATAAATTACTTGTATGAACTTTATACGGGCGATTCATGTGTAGAATGAAGCGTATAGCGTTGGATACGATTCTCATTCCCTTACTTTCTCTCGAACACCACATAATCGATATCTATTGGTGCGATTTTAAAGAGATAATGATATTAAAACGTATCGAATTTACCTTCTAACCATCTATTGGTGCGATTCATATGTAGAATGAAGCGTATAGCGTTGGATACGATTCTCATTCCCTTACTTTCTCTTGAACACCACGTAATTGATCTCTATTGGTGCGATTTTGACGAGATAATGATATTAAAACGTATTGAATTTACCTTCTAACCATCGATCAACCAAACTATATCTTTGGGTCGATTCGATCTTTTCGGAATGTCGTAACTTTTGGCAGCAAACCAAGCTAATCATAAGAATGACGCATTTCTAATAGCATTTGTCTTGTAAAATCCTTCTACTTTTGTGACCGGTACATTCGAACTTCTTTGGCAGGATATCTAAACATGCTTCATAGTTCTGGCAGTATTGATTTCCATAATTTCGCTTTCATGGAATAATATTAATGACAATCTCATAAATGGGAATGAACATGAAGGATAAACTCGAAGCATAAAGCAAACATTCCATATACAAATACATTTATTTGTAGGCGACTCCGAAAAGTACATGAGATAGTGAGGGTGAATGACACTATGAAAACGAAACGCTAATTATTTTCCCTCTTTTGGCAACAATTTTTCAATTCTATGCTCAACTTCCTAAATGGGTTTCACTTAAATGTCAATAGATTTGAATTGAGGAGCCTAACCATCCTGTCAAGAAATGCATGACTTTTGATGGTATTAAGCGGTGCATACTCTTTAACCGACCAAAAAAAAAAGCGATGCATACTCTTGGGTTGCATTTGATTGTCGGGATTTCTAATCAAGATAATTCTAAATGTGATAGAATATAAAATCCATGAATTTTGCTATATCCTATTCACTTTTGGTGAATCGCAATAATAAAACCGAATATTGTTACGTCCTATTGTATTCATTCTATGATATGAGCGGGACATAGTGTAAGTGAACCTGAAAACCTACAAATGGAGATGGTAACATTTTCTCATGATTCACTACCTTAGAAATCACAAATGCACAAACACAAATAACCTCCAACAATTAATCTATAATTATTGTACGATCTAATTCTTAACCAGAAAATTAGCTCATTTCAAAGCCATAGGTTCAATTATGGCAAGAAATGTAAATGGGGTTATAGCCACATCAATTAGCTAGTAAACACCAAATCTAGTAAGAGAGAGAAAACACGATCTTTCACATTCTCGATTTCGAAAAATCTAGTGATTCAATTCTTTGGCCACTTTCATGAAACTTTAACAAGAACTACAAAGTTAATAGGATAATGAATTTTGACTCTCCTATTGCTTTCGTGGAATTTTGATGTAACTTAGAGAGCTGCGAAGGAGAAGGGCCTTCAACTCTCGCATTTTTTTTTTTAAACTTTAAAATAAATGAAAAAATTATGGATAAGTAATGACACTTCAATATGAAACAAAATATCCTTTTCAAGTTTGAATTTATTCATTTAAAATTTGGATTCTTCTACTTCATTTTTATGTACTTATTTTATTAATTATTTTTTCCTCTCTTGTTTTTATTTCTTTTTATTCCCTTCCGTCATTCCTTAATAAAAGATTTATTAAATAATAAAATTTAGTAATATACCTAAAATATATAATAATTATGATACCAACTATATATGTATATAGAATGCATATTATAGCATTAAAAAAATTCAAACCAAATATATGTTAATAAATAAATAAATAACGCAAAATTGTTATAATTTTTTTGTTATTATGTATTTTCTCTTTTTACATTATAATTCAATTATTATTTTACATTTAATTATTTTTAATATAAAAATTTTGTTATTCGAGAAAAATAGCTTTTACATAATGAATATAAGAAATCCTATTCATCTTTATTTCATCTCTCCGTATAATATTTTTATCTGAGTTATATCCATTTAATATCTGATTTTATCTTATCTTAAACAGGATCCGAATAAACGATATAATAAATTTTATTTTATCTCGGCTTTTATCTTGATTACCAAATATAGCTCGCGAAAACCCTACTTCTTTCTACAACATAACCATGTTGTGACCGATTTCATTGAGTATAGCTTTCCCTAAGACATTATGATTACCGAGCAATTTTCAAGGTAATTTTTCATGTACAAAGTTAAATTCACATTCTCTTTGAAACATGCAGAACGAGATGGCAAGATTTAAGGATTTGTGGGAAAGAAATCCTTTAACCTGGTTCAAGATCTTTCATAATAGAGCATCCAACCCCAGATGTCACAGTTCGTAAATCACAAAATGGCATTAATTTACTAACTAGATTAATCATATTAGTTGTACTGCATTGAGAGAATGATTATATGTTCTATCTTGCACATCTTTGTTGCAGCATTGACTATGGAAACATGACAAACCAGGACAAGAAAACCCACTCGTTGAATTGCTCTAGGCCTTTCTAAGAGGAACCTTCCCTTTCCCAAAGCCTATTACATAGTCAAATTAGATGATTTTCCATTGTCCACAGCTAAAATGAAAAGATATTCGAGAAATTGAGTCTCATACTTAACATGTGGAACAATCAATAATTTTTAGTGCACTGTTAGCTTAAAATTCTGAGTAAAAAGCGATTTAACCAATATAACAATGGAATCGAAATATAATAATGGAATCGAACTTAGCTCCCTTTTGACGATATCCTGCCGGAATGATGGATGGAGATTGAATTGTCATTGTGGCACTGAAATCATGAAGGCCACCAAGTGAGCATTGCATCAGGCCATGAGAATGACATCAGGCCATGAGAAGAACGTCCACTCAAACTCCTTAACTCAGAAAAACCAACGCGGTTCGATCTTTCCAAACACTCGCAACAGATTTTATTTAATTTCCTGTCAGGATGGCATCATGCTTCTTCAATTCCCCGTTCACCGTACCACCTGAGACAACTAAATTGGAAGAACAGGAAGTAAATTGCGTTGAAAGATGGAACTGTTCTTTTTGCATATGATTGAGCAATTTATTTATGCAAAAGGAAAATGATGGAAAACGAAAAGTGTTATAATCAATACAAAAAAAAAAAGTTTGAATTTGCAAGGTCGTTCGGTTCTTATCTGGGATTTCAATGATATAATTTTTTTTTTTTTTTAAAGATGGATAAATTGTGGAGAGATTTAAGTTCCCCATCCGCATGCTTTCTTCCTCTTTCTGCAATCGTTTTTGGCGCCATCAATGACTGAAATAATTAATGGAGTCTGCGCGTTGCATTGACCATTGAATGCACTCATGCCTTTCTCGTACTCGCTTGCTCTCTCAGTTCTAAATAATCATCGAATTAAATACCTTATCGTATTTGCCACATTGCTATAGAAAATGACCAATCCACCATGCAATGCAATGGGTCGCACACTTCTAATTTTGAAAATCTTTTGACTGGAGAAAGCGCTTGAAAATTCATATGTTTCGTAAATATATCATTTTATAATTGAACAAAAAAACACTATATGCTCACAAAATACAGTAGTTTTATTCTCGTAAGATTATGATAAAGCTATTTTTAGGTTGTGTCATACTTATTAGAACTTTTTTGCACACACCCTTTAAGGAAAATGAGTATAAAATTCGTCCGTATTCCGATTTATATAATTTCGGTCCCTTATGAAATGTAAAAATTTATAACTCAGCAAACGAAAAAGGAGGAGGAGGGGAATCACAAACCAGTCCAAATCCAAATATATATGGACTTTTGGTAAATTGACACTTCTCTAAAAGTCCCACAAGATTCACTACTTTTATGAGTACAACTCATTGGTAATTAGGGAAAACATTCTCCTTCATTTATAAACATCTCTCTCTCGCTCGCTTTCTCTCTCTCTCTCTCTGAATCTACTTATGTCAGAATTTGTGGCTTTCGTGATTCCTAGGTAACCAAAAAGTGTAAGAGAGCGGGCATATGTCATTTGAATGCGACTGATATCTGCACAGAAATTACTCATTCATTTTTGTTTATTTGGAAATTATCTGTCCCTGCTTTTGAACCAAATTAGCTCAAAAGAGCGTCCCAGCTAAATATGCCACGGATAGTCACTTGAAAAATCTGGAGGGAATTTTTTTTCAAATAAAAACCCGAAGATTAAGAGTTTGAAATGTAACTTATTCCAAATAATGGAGTGTCCTCATTTTTTTAAATAAAAGGCTAGGGTAAATTTTATTTCAAATAATGACTTAAAGTGGCTATACCAATTTCAAAGAAAGACTTGACTTTTTTGTTGGTCAGGGCCACCCTCATCGGCCACAAGTGAGGGTCACCTTTCTAGCCGTTGGCAAGGGACGACCTTGCCCTAGGCGTTGGCCTTTGCTAGATCTAGGTGAGGGTTTGGGTGAGGTGAGTGAGGGACAACCTCGCCTTAAGCGTTGGCCATCGCCAGATATGGGTGAGGGTTTGGGTAAGGTGACCCTCGCTAGCTACTGGCGAGGGCTTGCTGGGTAGGCTTTCGCCTAGCAACTAGTGAGGGTTTGGCAACCCTCGCCGAAAAGAAAAGAAAAGGAAAAGAGAAGAGAAAAGAGAAAATATAAATATAAATAATTTTTTAAAAAATGCCTTTTGACATAAATGCCCTCGATCGATTGAAAAAATTTAGCTAGCGATTGATGAGGTCAGACCCTTTTTTGTAATTGTCATAGCCACTTCATATTCTTATTTGAGACTAACATGGCTACTTCATACCTTTGATTGACATAGCATTCACTTTAAGCCATTATTTGAGAAAATAAGTGCAATTTGGGTTTTTATTTAAAATTTCCCAAATTTGAATGAAAAGGCAAACTTGAAGAACAAAAATTGTGGGTATGTTTCATGATTGACAAAAATTATGTAATTTTATGCATAAAAAATTATCACCATAAACTTTTTATCGCAAACCCAGAATTTTTGGCAATAGTTTCTCGAAGGAAATGACTTGATTACATAGAAGGAGAATGCATTCTAGAATGAAAAGAGAAACTGTTAAAAGAGGCACTTGAATCCACGTTTATAAAGAATTATGTGGAAGTTAATAAACAAAAAAAAGATGCCCCCTTTTGAATATAAATCGACGACCCTTTCGGAAAAATAAATGATCAATGTGAAAACCCTTTAGGTGATAATTAGTATAAACTGCTTTAAAATTTGAGAGGGTTGACTAAAACTAGTCCATACACGTTTTGTACGCGTACAGTCAAATTACTAAAGAAAAATGCGTGTTCTTTCATCAGTTCGGAGAGCGTATAGAAAGAAGTATGTACAGTGTAGTACAGTACAGTATACGTCAAAATACAAGGTACTTTGACGATAGGGAGAGTACATATACCTTATATTGTTTTCCTATGTGGCACTAGTTGTGGCTAGAGGTGAGCGGTTTCAAATTTCGCATAAATTTTACCTAAAACCTACTCTTTGTAGTAGGTTCCTCATATTTTGGAATCTAAAACTTACCTTGTATTCTCTATAATTTGGAACTTACCTTGTCACAGATTCTAGAATTGGTTCCAAGATTTACTCAAGTTCCATCTATATTATTATTTTAACGATTACAATTAATTAACTATAACTTATATTTAAACACACGAAAAATATGAACATTAATAAAATAAAAATCTTAGTCGTAAAATGGAAACTTCGACTAATGCTTCTAGATTATACACTTATTATTAAACGGCATGGCATATTAGAAGATTACCTACCCTGTCACAGGTTTTAGAATCGGTTATGATATTTACCCAGATTCCACTTATTTTATTATTTGAACAATTACAATTCACTAACTATAACTTATATTTAAACATATGAAAAATATGAACATTAATAAAATAAAAATCTTAATCATAAAATGGAAACTTAGACTAATGCTTATAAATTATACACTCATCATTGAACGGCATGATATATTAGAAGATTGTACGGATACATAGATTAAGAAAAATATCAAAACTTATTCCATGTTCCTCTAATTAAGAACTTAAAACCTACCTGTCAAAATACGTTCCTCACTTTTTTGAAACCTAAAACTTATTTTACATATCTTGAAACATAAAATCTTCAGATTTCCACCGATTCGATTCTCATATTCTAAATTCTATACTGAAATCATGTTCATACCTAGTCGTGGCCAAATCTCACCCCCTCGTGTTTCTCCTACTCTTTTGTCCTTCCCGGGAGAAGCGTCCAAAAAGGAGAAAATTAGAACACTTCCAAGATCAGCGGTTCCTAGGTGGGCCCCCAGCTTATGTCAGCCCCTTGATGATGCTTTGAGAGTAAGAGGTTTAACGGCAAGTGGGCCCCGGAGGGACGGGGTCAACGTTGACTCGAGAAACTTCAATCAACGGGGGCCTAAAAGCGACAATTTCTTTTTTCCTAGGGTCAAAGGCTCTTTGGAAAATCGCGACTCGGGCCAAGTCAGCGGCTCTTACCGTAACCTGACCGGCGTGCCGGGGTCGGGAAGACTTGCCAAGTAAGGCAGCATATGCTTCCAACACAGGCCATTGTACGTTCGATCTTGACATGGCTCGAGCTGCTGACCTCATTGAGAATACGGCACGGCACATTTACCACTGACCTTCTTAATTATAGACAATTTGTAGGGTCACCAGTTTATTAACAAGTCTAGTTCAATTAGTTCTTCTAGGGGAAGCATTTGTTAAGCATATTATTATGTTCTCAAGAATAATTTTCGTTTATAATTTTTTTTTTTCTTGATTCTACTCTTTGGATGAGTTTTTGAGCATCCGTAAACGTTTGGTAATCTGTGCAGTGTTTTTTTCTCAAAATAGAAATGTGTTCGGTATAATTCTCAATTTTTTTATTACTTAGATTTCTTTTAATTTTTTAATAATTTTATTACATTTTTCTCTTTTTTCTTTGTTTCTTCTTTTTTCTTCCTCTAGCAAGGTGACCTCGTCAACTTTTGGGGAGCTTTGTCGAATGGAGCTTGCTGTGGTTGGGTGAGGTTCTGGTGAGGTCACTAACCATCAGTGAGGCTGGTGATTGGCTAGAGAAAGAAGAAGAAAAAAAGGAAAAGAAGAAAAGGAAGAAAAAAATTTGCTTGATTCTTGAGTTGTTCCTGAAAACAAAAAATAACTTTTTTTTACTTTTTAATTTTGTTTCAAATCTATTCCCTAGATCGAAAAGATTAATTGACATCATAAAATGAATTTCTATTATTTTTTTGTTCTAAAAAACAAAAGAACATAAATTATCACTGTTTGACCGATAACCAAATAAGGCCTTGGTGTTGAATACTTCAATTTTCAAAGCGTAGATTACACATAACATTAGAAACTACAGTGTGCATTTAAAAAAAAAAAAAGAAGGCAAAAACTCATATGGTCTTCTTAGTGTTTCGAGAACACTTTTTAAGAAAATGCTTTTAATTAATAAGGTCGGCGAATTATGGTAAGGTCAACCCTCTTCTGAAGTTAAGTGGATTACTTGGGTATCCTAGGAACTTTGTTCGGCCATCAATGACGGTACGACCCCTTCCTCCAACCACTTGAAAATGGTGCGTCGAAGGGGTCAATGCGAGGACCAAAAGGAGGGCCACATTTAAGACCGACATGCCGGTTCAATGTGGAATCGAGGGGAACCCCCATTTTGACTTTTTCTTTTCTTCTCTTTCTAGGGCCTAGGCCAGGCTTTTGAGGCGTTGGGATCAATGGGACTGCTCCATGTCAAATGCCGACGGAGCATCGACCTCGCAGTCCCCAGTAGCAGTTGAACTGGCTACCTTGTTCTCCAGCTAAAAAGCAAAAAAAAATTAGGGAGAGGAATGTAAAAAAAATTAATACTATTAAAAAACTCCCAAATAAAATACTTACGATAAATTTACACTTTCAATTAACTGAATTAATATCATAAAGAATCATAAATTGGACAGATGATAAAATCCTAAACTTGTATCCAGTACAATGAAATTCTAATGAAAACTAATTAATTGAATTAATATCATAAAGAATCGCAAATTGGACATATGATAAAATCCTAAACTTGTATACAGTACAATGAAATTCTAATGAAAACTAATAGATGGTAAATTTATTATATGTATATCGGTTTGAGATTTTCTCGTTGAAAAATTTAATTTGAAATAAAATTATTATAAATTTTGAGTTTTTTTTTTTTTTATTGTATTGATCGAATGTAAAAGAGAAACGAAATGGAATTTGGGGATGATTTTATGGCACTGGCCCTCCATGTTTCGTGCTTGCCAAGAGGGGCATTTCTTGTGGTCTTCGATCAGACATGTACGTGGGCTGTTCGTGTCTTTGCCGTTCGGTGGTGGTGGGCCTTTGGCGTGTGGATGTTCTTAAAAACTTCAAGACCTACCACAACCGTCCATTGCCCAACTAACTTGTCCGATGCGTGAGTTAGGGGGACGAGGAAGAGGGACTTGCGAATCAGAAGAAATGTCTTGTGCGAGGCAGGAAAAGACCAAAGAACTTTGACAGAGATTTGAGATTTTTCTCCCTCTTTTTTGGGGTCTTTCGTTCGCCTCTCCTTCCAAGGCGTACCTTTCGATTTGAACAGCTTCACTGATTCACGCAAAGTACCCCGTATCCAATTTACCCTGGATGTGGTTTCTGCCCAAACGTGGCAGACATTGACCTCTGGAAAAATGGTACTAATGGAAGGTGCCCTTGTTAATACTGGCTTGAACTTTTCGGGTTTTTTTTTTTTTTTTTTTTTTTTTGGAATCGGCATGGGGTTTGAGTTAATCGGGACACTTGAAAGTGTTTGCGGAGGTGCGGAGATGGAGATGGACGACCGTAGATGCAGAAAGATGGAACATTTTCTAGTACTCGGGCCAGGCTTCTAGCCGTCAAAGCCCCACCCGATTCAAGCATGTTTTAAGCATAGTTTTGAATACAATTAGTAAGAACTTTAGAGTGTGATATAGAGCAGTTATCCAAGAGAGCAAGGAGCATGTGGAAACTCCTTTTTCGTTGATTGATTCTTGTAGTTTCAAGTGCACCTAGGATTGAGAAACACTAGAGCGTGAGTATTTTGAGTGATTACAATATCCTATTTGCCAATCATAGCGGAAGCATCTCGTTGATCTCTCCCTATGGAATAAGATACTGCTTAACCATGTAAATTGCTCGTGTTCAGATTCTGCATTTTATTTCTTACTGGGATTTTTACTGTAGTTCACAATTCCGTGGTAGTTGCAATAGTTACGGTGTGAACATTCAAATCTAATTTATTAATCTATCAATCCTTCGGGGGTCATCAAGCTCATCACTAGTCTTGAGAGGCAAGTAAGTTGGCCCCTTCTATGCCTAACCCAGGAATTATTTCGTCCTTTTTATCTCCCTAGTCTAACAACATCTATTCCAAGAAAGCTCTAACACAAAAGCGGGGAGTGCAATTCATTCCAAAAAAGCTCCAACGAAATCCTTCTCCATCAAATTTAGCCGACAGAGTTAACACAATAAATTGATCAAAAAGATCTCGAAAAGTTTCAGGACGTAATCGCCCCATTAGAAAATTGTGTGAGAGCGAATTGCACTTTGCACGCTTTGTGGGCCAAAGCGTCATCGAGGTTGGGCTCCAGTTGAAGCTGCAAGGCAAAGTTCAGCCCATCAGCTTAGGTCCTTCTTAAGGATACCCGCGTTGCCTGACATTGTCAAATGAATATCAAATTCGTACGATGGCCTAGTCATATCACGACAGTGCCTCTTCTCATGGCAAGAAAAACAAGACATGAACAGTGCTGGCTGCTGTCCTTGGTGCCCAGGAGATTGCTAGCTGTGCTGTTTGAAAGGGCCTTGTGCAGCTCTTCGCTGGATATTCGGCATAGCAATAGGCATCGAGAAAATCAGTCGAGATGATTGGTTTTTGATATAAGCCAAGCCATGAAGCAGCTCGAGACACACAAAGCATGGTTGGTTTAGTGTCGATGAGCAGTTTGCTTTTCTTGGACTCTCGAGTCAGAACAGAAGAATAGGCCATCGTTGCATGCAACAAAAAAAAGAAGCCTCTTTTTATCTCTTTCGCTGTCGATTGATTCAGAAAGATTTTGTTCCTAACGCCTTTTTGGGCGCCAAGGCGGCCGTCCAACGTTATCATCAACAACTCACCCTGTCACCTAGTGATTTTAATTAACACCCTTTTATCATCGTCCTTCCATGTCCCTGTCATTTCTCTTTCTCTCTCGATTTCTCTCTGCTTCTGTTTGTGACCCTGCTTTAATCTGATCGAAGATGAACGATTTGCTCACGGTAATCCTCAAGCTCTTTATTCTGATCATGCTTGCTTTTGATGAAATCTGGATTACTTCGATATATTGCATCTTCTATCAATTTCCATTATTTTTGTTTGTTTTATTGCTTTCTGCTTTTTTTTAGTTGATCAAGAATTTGTGCTTTGCGTTGATCATATTGTCTGATTAATTCGAATGACCAATGACAAATTTTGGGTTTACGATTAGAGTTTTCGTTGAAGTTATCGTTTGCATTTAGTTGCTAACGCTGTCCTGTGTCCTCTGTCCAACTTGCCACTTTCCTCATGTTGTGAGACGTTCGTGGGAAATAATCGTCATTATCAAATGCCATAAAATTTGTGTCATGGGTTTTTGCGACATTTGATGTTCCAAGAAAATTTCGCTCTTGAAATCACTGACCTGATGGATCCCTTTCTCTGTTGCTAACACAAAATCCGAGAGTGGGTGAGTACTGATTGCTTTGCTTTATGATCTGCTTTAGGACTCCTTTGTCAGTGACGCGAAAATTCAACGTCCACCGGAGGGAGATGTCGAAATGGGCGAGCGGTTGCCAAGGAGCAACTCTGACATGGGACTTGAAGCTTTTAATAAGCAGGTGTTCGTACTTGACCATTTAAGTTTCTCGCACACTGCACATTGATAAGCAGGAAATGAATGTAATAGAAGCTTCTTCTTTTCTTTTTGGTGTAATAGGAGCTTTACACGGTTTGAATTGTTTCAGTTTCATATATTTTTCATCCTCCTAGTTCTGTTCTGAAATTGTATAGCAGAAAAAGTAATTATTGGAAAAAATAAAAGAACGCCGATTGTACCTCTTGCCAGTGTTGCCATCAGGCCCTGCATGATGATTCTCAGGCTGGTCTTCGTCGTCTCTAGTCCAGTTCACTCTGTATCGATGATACTTTTGTCTCAACATGAACCAACAGAAATTCTCTTGTTGTATTTGTATTTCAGATACAAGAGGTTGAAAAACAAGTGCATAAGCTATCTAGCCTCCTCAAGAAGCTGAAGGTATGTCTAGTGTACCTTGATAATGAGATGGTTCAGAAATTGTCGCGTCTCATCATCAAATTTGGATATAGTATCTTTGACGACTATTTGCACGGACCCTTGACTATGGTAGATGTCGCTGTTGCTTGTCGTAGATAAAAGTTCCTCGTACTTATTCATCCATATGTGTAGAGCATCTGTCCTCTTACCCAAAATAAATGTAGTATATGGTGATCGTTAGCACTTCATTTGGCTGTCAATATGTTTCAAGCTCTCAGCTCAGACACATGCTAATGCTATGTGAAATTTGAAGAGGAAAGGTTACGTGGGAGCTTGCTTTAGAACACTTTCCTTCTCATACACCGAAATATAGCTTGTAAAGAGTTTAGTGGCATGTGGTCACGATTTTGCAATGAAACCTTAAAATATTTCTGACATCCATAGAATTCGTTAGGATGCTATGGTAGCATGCGCTCGTGAATTTTTTGCAATCAGGGCTTTGTCAAATTACATTATGCATGGCTGATTTCAAGGGTTTGCATAGCTATAATGTTTTATTTGACCATACTTGCTTAATTTGAACGTAAAACAGGATTCTAACGAGGAGTCAAAAACTGTTACAAAAGCCTCTGCTATGAAAGGTAATCGTCTCATCATGTGGTTGGGGTGATAAGCAGCTTAATCCTGGATGGAAATCTTTTGCCTTTGAACAACACCAGAAGATTGAATGATTTTGTTAATTTGATCTGAATTTCCGAATTCATCTGACTTGTAACGAGAGTGGAATGTCAAACTTCTCAGTAATCAAAAAGCAGATGGAGAGAGATGTGGACGAAGCGGGGAAAATTGCACGAAATACGAAAGCAAAACTTGAAGCAATAAACAAAGAGGTGCAATTCTACTTACTCTCTTGGTATGGGCTATAATTCTCTATAAAGCTCATTAACATATTTGCGTTTTTCTTTTCAGAATGTAGCGAATCGGAAGAAACCTGGATGCGAGAAGGGAACAGGAGTTGATAGATCAAGGATGAACATGACAAAGTGCGTCACCGGTATCAAGCAGCAATTACATTTGTCCCTACTGTCAAAAACTTGTGTCTGATGGATTATCAATGGTTTTGTCATTGCAGCGCGTTAACAAAAAAATTCAGGGAACTAATGACAGAGTTTCAGGTTTCGTTTTTATTAAACCCGTCTATTGTAGCCAGTCTCTGACTCTCTGGCATGACTTCTCATGTAATATGTATGTTTTCAGACACTCAGACAAAAGATTCAGGATGAGTATCGCGCAATCGTTGAGAGAAGGGTAATTACAGGTAAGAATCTGCAATCCTTCAGAGTGCGAATCTTCAACATGACAGACTTGAGTCATAGCTTGAAGTAGCTGTTCTACTGTGCCTATATATATATATTGATAAATAATGACACCATTTTAAAATCTTTGGCGCTTCATCATTGGGTAGTCACGGGAACCAGACCAGATGAAGAGGTGAGCCTGATTCCTTATGTTCGGATTTGAGTTCTTTCTCTATGGATCACACTGTAATTGGCTAAATCTAATGGGTTGTGTTAGACAATCGACCGTCTAATAGATACGGGAGATGGCGAGCAAATCTTCCAGAAAGCAATTGAAGAAATGGGACGAGGACAGGTATGTCATGCAGATTTACTTTGGGTCTGAGCAGTTTCAATATGATCATTTACAGTATTCTTGAAGCAAACTCATGTAGGCTTAAGATTTCCAGATTTTGCACTACTGAGTGTCATTGGCTACGACTCTAGGTCCTGAATACACTAGAAGAAATTCAGGAGAGACATGATGCCGTAATCGAAATCGAGAAAAAGCTACTTGACTTGCATCAGGTACTTTCTTCTCTAAGAACTAGGCAAGGATGCTCCAGGTCGATGTGTACTCTCTAACATTAGTTCCTCTGGAGTTGTCAGATTTACTTGGACATGGCAGTCCTAGTAGAAGCCCAAGGGGAGATCCTAGACAACATTGAGAGTCAGGTTTGCTGCTTCTTCCTGCGCGCTGGAACTGTAACTCGCACTATATGCTATAAAATGTTGTTGCTCATTAGCAATTTTAGTTTGGACTTTGTTAAGTATTAATCTACAATGATTGATGTTTGCATAGAGGTTGACTGTGCCCTCCATAGAATATTATCAATAACGAAGGAAAGCAACATTAAGGGAAAAAACATATCAAAATTGAGCACATTTTGGACATACTGAGTCAAAATCTTCCTGTACTTTGAGTTTGAGCAACAAATATACAGTTATGTAGCTAAAATGCAGAAAAACTACTAGGGGACAGACTGATTTGGCTGGCAGAGGGTGACTGTTAACAAATCTGTTTGATTTACTTACCGTGTTTGTTTAGCAACAAGATATAGTTTTATAAAAGATGATTCTATTATGCGGTATGACAGCACAAGTCATGAGTTCGAATTTTGACTTGCACTCTTAGTGATATTCGGCCTGTTTTCCTCTTATTTGACTGACTCCAGCCTTCGGTTTGTGGGCTTGATGGGATCGCATAGGCAAAAAAATTGAAGTGCTAAGTTACAAGTGAAGGGAAGTGCTAATGGAACTACTTGATAGCGATTAATGGTATGACGCTTAGTAGATCCATTTGGTGCAGGTGACTAATGCAATGGACCATGTGAACATGGGCACAGATGCTCTCCACACTGCCAAGAACTTGCAAAAGAAGTCAAGAAAGTGCGTGACTATTGGCATCATCTTGCTCCTAGTCATTGCAATCATCCTCATACTCTCAATCCTTAAGCCATGGAAGAAGTGATCACATCAGAATAATTCAAGCTTGCAATCCACTGTAAAGGCATAAAGTGAGTGATGAAGATGATCAGTCTATACAAGGTGCGGCGTGGCGACCTTTTTTCCCCCCAACTCTGTTCTTTCTTTTTCTCAGGACTCTGTTTTGAAAGTGTAGATGAGGATTGTGGAGCTGTGCATTATGTTGTCGTTCTGCTTTGATATTATTTCTCCACCACATCTAGATGATTTCTTATTCTTTATGAGCATATATGACTGTATGTATACTTGTGCTAAAACAAAAAGCGACTCATTCAAACACTTGAGCAAATTACAGTGAACATAAAGAGAGTTTAAAGCAGTAGAAGTTCCAAAAGTTTAGAAGAGAGCTGAAAAGGATTGCTGACAGGCAACATTATGGCCCCAAAAAACAATGCCCAGAATGACTCAAATGACCTAATTGTAAATTATTTCCCACACATTATTATTCTACTCCAGTTCCACGAAATAGAGAAACTGGGCAATGATCCCTCCAAACCCAATTGACAATAGCCACATATAGCTCTGCTACATCCTCGCCTTCGCGACCACAACTGCCCCTTCTCCGAGCCCCATGGCCCCAGGCCTTGTCCAGGATTCTTTGAACTGCTCTTCAGTCACCCCTGCATGTCACAAAAATTCTTATCAGCATGAGAAATGATGATCATGCGAACCGACCCGTACCGAATTGAATTGTTAAAAGCTCTTAATTCTATGGTGAGTGCTAATTGAATTAAAAGGTGTTCATCTTGCCTTTGCCCATAGCAGCTGTGGAGGAGATGCCTCCCTGGACAGTCTTGAGGTACCTATCGTAGTAATTAGCACCAGACCACTTCTGATGAGCCAGTGTATCCACTCCATTGTTCCTCTCCTCTCTCTGAATCCTCTCCACATAAGCCAGCATTCCTCTCCTTGCAAAATCCTTGGCGAATGTGTCGATCACCAGCGCGTCGGCATGGAAGCCAGCGAGTGTGATGAACTGCCAGCAAAATCCTAGTTTGGCGATCCTTGGGATGAAATCCCTCATCTGCTCGTCTGTCATTCTTGAAGCGTCCCAGTTAAACGAGGGAGAGAGATTGTAGGCCAACATGATCTCCGGCTGCTTTGACTTCACGCCCTCAGCGAATTTGGTGCACTCCACCATGTCAGGGCTTGAAGTCTCCATCCAAATGAGATCGCAGTGAGGCGCAAAAGCCCATCCTCGGACTATTGCCGCCATAACTGAGCCCTTGAACCTGTAGAATCCCTCCCGGGTCCTAGGCAAGTCCCAATCCCAGAAGAGATTCTTGAGCCCCAGTTGCTCCGCGATCTCACGGCCTTGCTCGTTCGAGAGGCACTTGTCGAAGCTGGAGTGGTTCATCCACTGGTTTAGCCGCCTCCTCTTCTCGTCCTCTCCAGCATTCATGTTCTTGATTGCGTCTGTGACGCATTCAGAAAATGTTTTGACTTGTGCCATGGCCAGCCAATTATCCTCGAGGGCTTGAAGCTCAGCCCCGGTTTTACCTGCTGCCATTGCCTCTGATAAAAGTGAGGCCAAACTCTTCCCTCGGAGGCTCGGGTTGGTGACACCCAATATGAATTGGTGGTCTCTAGTGTCCACATTGGTCTGGATCAAAGTCGCTGCAACGGCATCGGTTCTTGCAACCAGGACGGTCTCTACTCCCATAACATCGAACTGCAACCTCGCAGCCACGAGCCGGTTGATGTGTTCGCTGACTGCAACGAGCACTTTACCAGCCATGTGACCACATTTCTTGGTCACTGAGGATTGGTCTTCAATGTGGACACCAGCTGCACCTCGCTCAACAAAAAGCTTGCACAGCTTGACAGTCGCTGTCGTGCCACCAAATCCAGTGTCGCCATCAGCAATGATCGGCTTGAGATAGTCAACGTATGGGGTCCTGGCCCTCTCCTCTCGGCTCATGCTCATCCGCGCCTCTCTCTGCTTACGATCATGGTATTGTTGAGCAAAGAAAAGGTGTTCGACCTTGTTCGGGACGGTGTCATAGGGATAGTCAGCGAGGTCCGGCCCCGGTTCGTTGGTGCTGGTGTGGGTCGACGAGCACTGCCAACCAGAGACGTAGATCGAATCCAAGTGTTTGGCCATCATGGTCACTTGCACGGGGTCGAGCGCGCCGAAGGTCCTGGAGGCCGTGCCGTTGGCTTGGTGGGTCTTCAGAGTTATCCAGAGCTTCTTCGCCATCTCATTCGAGCCATAGCCTTGTCTCAGGTTGCCCCGCAGTGCCACGACGTCTCTAGCGGTATAGGGTCGCCGGGTTAGCTTGAACCTCTCGGAGTTCCACCATGCTTGCACCTCGGCAACTTCGGCTTCGAACCTCCCTTCTTCCTCCATTATCTATTCAAAAATTTCGACCATTTGTGTATACTTTTAAGAATCTCGAGTGATATTATATGGCCAGCAATTCTTATTAAGACTCAATATATAGTTTGCAAAGTTTTGTTGTCATTAGAGATCACTAAATGTATAGAGTTGGAGAGCGGCAAAATCTGATGTAAATTCTTCATCATCCCTTAAATTACTTAAAGATAGAGCAATTCTTTCGATGAACATTTTATTCGGAAGTCCCGTTATTATACTTGATTCTAAGATTTTTGTGCACATCATCATAGAAATATTCGCATATACTCTGAATCGGTTGAGGCTCAAAACCTAACACAAAGTTCACATAAACAAGCACTAGTTTACAAAGATTGAGCCTCCTCTCTCTAACGTCCTGATCCCGGACCTCTCCTGGGTCCGGGAGTCGCTTCACCATTTAAAGATGAGAATATGAATGCTTCATTTTACTTTCGAAACAAGATAGATTCCCAAAAAACGTCATGATATTAGAGCGGAGGCAAGCAAGGGAAGGCCAATGCTCTCCTGAATTTTATAGTAAACCTCTGAGAGGAACGACATTTTTTTTGTGCGTCGGATAGCTGTCCACGAGGAAACATCGACTTAATAACAGTATCAAACACAAAATTTCAAATAACAAAAACTGCACAGTAACAAGTTGCTGTGAGAGCAAATTCATGTCAATTTTGTAATATGCACTCTCCGAAATATCTAAGCGAGCTAGAGAGAGAGAGAGAACGTGCAGGCACTCACAGCAAAAGATGGTGGACATGAATTTTAACGTGCAGCCAAAAAAAAATTTACATCATGATAACTATCCTGTCATGTCTACCACCACCAACCAAATGATCTTAGCTTTGCTCGTGGAGTATTCTCACAAAGAAGCTAAAATTCAGTATTGAATTAGCACATATTAGATAACATATGACCCATTTTAGCTCATTTTCACTCGAGTGAGCAACCTTAGTGTTCATCATGTGATTTTCTAAGATGTGTTTCTTGCAAATTGTGTGAAAACACCCCCAAATTGCTTGAACCAACACAATGAAATCTCTGGAATTCAACTCAAATCATCGATAACAAAACTCATCGCGCATGCAAAAAAAGTGCAGAAAAAAGACCGAGGAAGACTTGAGTCATGAAGAAGGGTTAAGGAAGGGCTTACCATGGAAGGCACTGAGAAAGATGCAGCCATGGCTAGACCTTGGTTTGAGCGAAGGAAGAAGGGGCCTAGTAATAGCACAGTAAGAACTATTTGGAGAAGTTCATGCAAGAGCTCCCTCGAGTCCCCTCAATATTTATAACAAGAACCGGGGAGGTGTTGATCTCTTCCACCACGTGAAACCAATTAAAATAAAGAATTTTAACCGTTTTCAGGATAAGAAAAGAACAAAAACCAAGAAATTTCGACTGCAATTCCTGAATTTAAACTTATCTACGGATTGTTGATATATATATAAAATAAAAAGGAGGGTTCATTATTATCTTTGTGATGAAATGGATTGAAACTTGTCTCTTGGGAGCTGATGTTGCTGGGCACGTAAAAGAAGATGGCCTCTCTCCAACCATCCTGTGCCACCATGCTTGTCTTCTTCCCATCCTAGCATGATGCCAATTTTCTCTTTTAATGCTCAACCGCTTCGGTTCTCATATTTTCCTATCTTTGTTTACCATATTAGGGTTTGATTAACGAGTATCCTATACCTAATAAAAACTATCTCAATTCTCAAAATTTTGATTCATTTGCATTTTTCTTTTTATTTGAATGCTTAACGAGGACCTCATTAATGTAAGGATCTCATTATGGAGTGTTCGTGGTACTTGATAAAACATACTTACTCAGATATTCGATTCTTAAAATATTTATCGTACATATCACAAGAACAGTCAGTGCATTAAAAACTAACGCCCTTAAAGTTATTTTTCACAAAATCCTTAACAAGATCATATGTTTATGTGTTGCTAAATCATTCCTTCTATGATTAATTGATGTTTGATGAAGAGTCACTGCATTTGAACCCTGTCTATTGCAATTGCAAATGCAAAGTCTTCTTTCAGCTGCACTGCTTGTCTGACAGGACGGGAGCCCCAGGGCAGTTTACCGACAAGTATTAAGATTCATTATAAGTTTATAAGCTCCCCTATTTTTTCCGCATCGCGACGGGTTGGTCAAACCTGCATCATCCTTTTCCAGAACACCGTCCCGATTCGGGAGCCTTGTGTTCCCAAGAGGCCGGTGCTTTGAAGTCGCTCTTATCGTGAGCCGACCCGGCATGCAATGTGCATACCGTCTATATCTTCCTGGCACGACAAAACAAACCTTAGCACCGTCACAGCATTAATCAACGTGATCACTCGACACCCACAAGAAAAAGAATTATGTTATTTTCCCACCCGTCCTCTAGGGATTCGTGATTTCTAGTTCAGACCTTAGTAAACAGAACGACACATGATCGGCGACGACATTATCATTAATTATAAATCACGTCAACAGATGAAGACAGGGGATGTAAAACTAGACCCGACTACGTTTTCTTAGCGAGGGATCGAGGAAACGACATGTGGTTGAACATTCGACATGAAGCTTCTTAGGGAACGTCACACGTAGGTTCAAAAAGCATTAGGTGTCGAGGGATGGTGCATTTCAGAGGGTTTCAGACTTAGCTACAACAAATCCAATCCCATGCATTGGCCGAGAGGCTGAGAGGAGTTGGACGTTAATCTGACGCACTTTTGGACGTTAATCTGACGCACTAGCAAATGCCCGCTTTAGGTCTGTGAAAGCTTCTGTCAAATTTCGTGTACAAACTGCGGGCGATTTTCGCACGAACGACCTAAAGGATGACGACAAGATCATGCTACCAGTTTTTGAGATTCCCGAGGACGACACGAACGAGAACTACCCTAAGATAAGCCCGTCTCTCTCGAGACAAGAGTTTACCTTCTCTCTCTCTCTCTCTCTCTCTCTCTCTCTTTTTTTTTTTTTTTATTATTATTATTATTATTATTATTATTATTATTATTATTATTATTATTATTTATCTATTCTGAGTCATAGCATTAGTGGCACCTCTCAATGATAGATCATATAAACTCTATCCTCTCTCCGATCTCATCCATTTCAACTGCATAACTTGTTCCTCTAGATGTGATAGAAAAGTTATGAAGACCACTGGAAAATATTTGAAACGAGGGCTTCCTGCTCGATACTATATGTAAAATCTCGTGGGATCATCATCCACAGATTTAAAAGCTTAAACTATTATGTAAAATTGTGATTTAATTATTTAAATAGTTTAATATTTTCTATCACAAGAAAACAATGGAAATTGGAGTGGAGCAACTTAGACGAAACAAGCTAATCTATCCTTTTGGTTATTCGATTAACATGAGTTATATAGTGATTTCTGTTTCACATGTGAAGCCGTTAAGACATGTATTTTATAGACATTATAGAATGATTTGCAAACGATTTGAGACTTATTATAGAAAAGCGGCAAGATGCTCTTTTTGTGTTAGTCTTTTAGATAAGGAATATCCATGGCCAGTTCCATTTTTTTCATCTATTTTGATTGACTTAAATTAGAGAGAATAGTTGAACAATTGCATGATATTAATAGCAAAAAGGGGGTGATGTTCCAAGGACGTTGGACTGATTTTGTACCAAAATAATAAATCAAGAGCAATCACACACCTGTGGCATGCAAAAACTATATTATCAACTTATCGGAAACTTCAAAAATGAATGAAAGAACCGCAGCCCTTGGAAAAGGGGGTATGGAGGTGGCAGTCGAATTATTTTGGTGGCATTCGAAGTGGGGATGGACGCGATTACGTCAAGGACATGGGCCATAAATAAAACAAAAGAAAAGGGAAAAAGATACCGCATCATTATTGCGAGGAAGAATATTTATAATTTTCTTGAAGATAAGAAAAATCAGCTCATTTGACTATGAATTTTCATTTTTCAGGACACGATGCATGCGTCAAATTATGAAAATATGATATGGGCTGGTGAGGAAATATATATGATGTGGGGCAACAATGGCCACAACTTGAGAAATGGGTCTCTTTCCTCGGCATACGTGACATAAGGAATATATGGCTGGAATTATGGTGGATGGTGATCCTACGCAGGATTAGGTTTTGAGCATTCCGAGGAGAAAGGACTTTTTCCTTTTCAAATCTTTGACAAACTTTATTTTTCTTTTTCATTTTCCTTTGGATATATTTGACAGCTATTCTTTTCCTTGTATCCACATTGATTTTATAGAGAAAAATTATTCAAAAAATACTTTAATTTTTAGACAATAATCAATTTAGTCATAAACCTTACTATTGTGTAAATAAAATTTCAGATTTTCGACAATTTATCAATTTAGTCCTAAAATTTTTCAATTATACAAATTTAATCATATCGGTTAATTTTGATCGTAAATTATTGATGTAATAATCTAGTCAGTGTTTACCATTTTACATGACACAACTAGTACTAATATAAATAATTTTTATAATTTTTTGATTTTTTGATTTTACCTTTTCCCCTCCATTGACCTCAGGGGAGGCCTAAGAGGGTGTCAAGGCCCTCGCCGATGGAGGGAAAAAAGAAAAAAAAAAAGAAATGAAATGTGAAAGAAGAAAATAAAAAATTCAAAAAATTATAAAATTATAAAAATATCATTTTTAAAGTTAGATTTTTTTTTTTTTGTTGGTACTCTATTATATTCCTATTCTAACTCTCATTTTCAAACTTTTGCCTTATCTCCTTGCAGAGCGTGAAAGTCGAAACCCACATCTAAAACTAAATCATCTTCATCCCAACCCACATGAGAAGGTGGGGATTCAAACCTCCCACCTCCTCTTTCCATGTTGGAAGGGTGGCTACTACGGTTTTAAAACTAAATTGATTGGATGGTTACGTAAGCAATTCTCAACCAAAATTAGCCATAATGACTAAATTGATAGATTGTAAAAAAAAGTATGACTAAATTAGTATAATTGAAAGGTTTAAAAATGAATTGGCAATTTGTAAGAGGGGTTTAGGACTAAATTAATACAATAAAAAGATTCAAGACTAAATTAGCCGATTTGTAATAAGTTTATGACTTTTTGAATAATTTTCTCGATTTTAAAGCAAACTTTTGAATTTGACATCCACCCTCATATTGACGAAATGCCCTAGATTTTTCTGTCCCTAATTATTTTGTTAAATTATTGCAATTAAACTCTTATCACCTGTGGCAAACAATTCTTGACTCCACTTATATATATATATTCACTTATAACCTACCAAATAATAACCACCCGCAATTTCAGGCAATGACACTTTGTTGCCAACCTCTTCCTTCGTGATTTCTTTTCTAAATTTAAATTTTCTATTTATCGTGTATTTTCTTGATTGACACATCACTTAATTTGATTGCCCATTTTCACATACACCTTTATCCGTACATCAATAGCTATTGATACTCGTTTTTCATTGTACAAAAAAAGAGCACAAGACCTAGTGAGAAGTAAAACGTATTAATCGGATACTAAATATGATGCAAATATGTGTACGTATTCTCTATGTGAACCTAATCTAGAAAAGAAAAGTGCCCTATAGTTGCAATTCAATTTCTTTTTACCATCTTCCTTCAATTTCACAATCATATATGTCACCTAAATGTATGCAATCCTGCTAACCAATTTCACAAGGGTAATTTCAACTGGCCAAAAGTAATTAACATTAACAATGTGGTCTTAAGGATTCCCAATAAGGACATATATCATTCAACCGAGATCAACGATCATATAGGTGGTTGAAGAAGCTATCTATACGTGACTCGATGATGGGCTACCTAATCACGGCTTAATCTATTTGATCAAGGATCGTGTCATTTGGAACTGTGGAATTGCCCAATTGGTCTAGTCTCATCTTAATATACCCATCCATTATGTAGTTAGTTTGCTACTCCCAATACATAAGTCACCCATGAAGACAAATTCGAGAAATAGAATACATTGGCAAGATCCTTTTGTGCTCCACACCATTCTTATAGGCTTGTTCATTGGATATGGCAAATCTTCAGCTATTTGGAATGACTTCTAACTTGTCAACAATTATGGTGTCATTTCAATGTAAAGGCAATCGTGTGAATTCAGTCATTCCAGCTAATTTTGATAAAAAATTGCTAATGTATCTCGACGATACTAATGAGGGTGGATGGAATGAAGTGTTGGTGAGCATGATATAATGTGAAGAGTGCCGGAAACACAAAAGAGAAGGGGCAGGAGCCCCGCACCTTCCAAGTTGCAAGACTCTACATTTCAAATCCCTTCCAGTTTCCAAGGAAGAAGTGAAAAATTGAAATGGAGGGCCCATTTATACCGACCATGTCGGGTCGGATTTGGTTGTATTGGGATGTTGCTCATGGGCCGAATTTGTCCAGCATTAAGGCAAGCACCAAGGATTCTTGTTTTCGACTTCACAATTGTTGTTGTTCCCAAGCTCAGACAGAACTGCCAGATTTGAAAAGAGAGAGCTCACTTACGCCGGGGAATCAGGCCTGAGCAAGATAGAACCGTCCGGTCCGGTCTATTTACGCGCCCGCTTGTCTAGATAACCAATCCATTTGAAATTATGTCGGTTCTTCTCCATCTGTCCCTTTTTTTTTATGGCCAATTGAGACCACCACAGATTAATTTTTTTGTTGTTGTTCGGATCACATATTGAATTACATTACCGCTAAAATGACATTCATATTCACAAGCACTTCACACTCTAAGTTACAATACGCTACACTAAAATTTCCTTCTCATTCGACATATTTCCTTTTTCTTTCAACTAAAGAAAATACTACCCGAGTACCGGAACCGCCGGTTTTCCCCCCCTCCTGCTCAGCGAAGGCATTAGAAAAATTTTCCCTCCACAAAGAGAAAAAACAAAACAGAAAATCCCAGAAACTTTCCCGGAAAATTTCCTTCTCTTGAAAGGGGAGGGAAAATTCTTTCCTCCCGCAACTTCTAGTTTCGCTGTTCGTTCACCATTCGAATGTATCTCGAAGTCCAGTACTTCTCGATCTCCTCCGCCGACCTCCCCGGAATCCGCCCGGCGATCAGCGACCACCTGAAACCAACCCAAAATTCCCTCGTCACTCCATGACTACATGTCACGATTCCTTTTTTTTATGTCCTTTTTCCGAAAGCATAGACAGTTCAAAGAAACGGATTAAACGGTCCCCTTCACCTTCGACCAACCAGAGTGTACATCCTGGCTATAAGGGTCTCCTCATCTTCGGAGAAATGCGGCAGCTTTGAGTCCCGACTACCATCCCCTGCAATTCCATCGACAAATTACGGTCCCGGGGGCTACTATCAAGAAGAGTAGGTGGAAAAGAAAAAACAAAAAAAATATTGTATCCGAGTTTCAGATACGAAACAGCTACCTCTAAAGTCCGCTGATGTCGTTGCATTGCGAGAAGAGGAGAGACCCGCGTCAGCCATTGAAATTCCGGTGAAGCGCGAGGAATTTTCTTGTTGGGTATTTTCTTGGAGTAGGGGTTAAAGAGGGGTCAAAACTGTTGGCGTTGGGTGAAGTTGAAAGGCGAGGTTAACCGAGGGGAAGCGTTAAATAAGGGGAGGAAAGTTCGTCGAAACGGCGAAGAATGGCCGGTGAGAGAGAGAACCAGAGAGAGTCTATGGGCGTGTCTGAACAGAGGAATGGTAGTTCGGGGAAGTCCAAGTTTGATGGGTAGTTGCAGCAGGCTCGAAGGAAGATGGTCTTGGCTTTTGGTTGGTGGCGACAAAGCGACAACAGTTCCCGTGCACGGAAGGAATTTTCCTTGGGCGTGATGAGCCCGACATGTTTTATCTTAGAAAACTGTTGAGTCGGTAAGCACCTCACTAATTTATAGATTATACCCGTCGCATACCTTACCGGTCCCCCACAGAATTCAGACATGACGATCAATTACGATACACATCACGCGATCGATGTGGTTAACCCGTGACGCCACCCGAATTGTCTGATTAGAGCATCGAATTCCATTTGGTGCCTCGCGATTTCGACAAAACTCATTTGAACTGAATTTAAAACGATATTAACAAGAAAAGTTGTTCGGGTCAATTTTTCATTTACTTAGGAAATGACAAACATTATTTTTCAATAACTAGTGCCGTCCAGTTCTTTAGTCACTTCCTTTTGGGGAGGTAAAGTTCCAACGGCCCCCACTTTTGTTCTGGGGTCAAATATAGTCTTCTTTAAAGCATAAACAAAGCTACGGGGAGATCTTGGGACGGAGACCCCAGCTTTGCGCAACACCACGAGGAGGTTCAGACGAAATACAGAACGGTCCTATCAGCATCCTTCCTTCCTGAACAAGCGTAATCTACAACCGCACACCATTATTGAAATCCTTCATAATTCCAGTAGGGAAGGAACTTATCGGCCGCAACCAAAACGGCTTTTCCAGATTGCAAAAGCTGTCGCACCTTCTCTTAGCATCATGGGTTGCCAGCAATTTTTGCGTCTCCTTTTAAAATAATCGACCCATGGCGACCATTTGCCTCTAACAATACGCCATCTCATCTTGGCAAGCCGAGCAATATTTTCAGTTCTAGACTTCTTAATCCTAAGATCACCTTCCTCCTTTTCCTAGGAAATTTTTTTCGCATTTTTCTCTAACCCTGCAGAAAATCCCGCTTGATCTTTAATGAGTTCATTGCAGGTGCGGATTGGTTGGAAGGGTTTCCATTGAACCTTAATCTCATTAAGACGTACATCAAGCTCAGAGGAAACGTCTTAAAGATCTCTCAACTTTCGCATAAACAGACGCATATGCAGCTACACAAGTGCACGGCGCAAGCAACATATGTCGGGAAGATGGCCTAGAGTGTGACATGCCTTGAAAAAATTGGGAGTTTGGAAATCAACGTCCCCATTCTTCTCCTTGGTCGACACCATGAGATCCCAGCTAGAATTATACAAAGCCTCTCCATATGGCAAACTACTTATAACGAACATATAAAAACAGCTGCGTGATCCTTACCCCTCCTGAATGGTAATCGGCCCTTTGAAAAAAGAATGAAAGGACCCGCGGAAATCGCAAACACAAGATGAAACAAACCATCACAGTTTCAGAAAAAGCAGCAGAGCTGGCAACATCGACATACATATACTATGGCGTGTGAAACAAACCATTCACAGTTTCAGAAAAAGCAGCAGAGCTGGCAACAGCAACATACATATACTATGGCGTGTCTAGGTCTCTTGCCTACATATACATATAAAGATAAAGTTGATGGTCACAGTCAGGCGATTGAGAACATGTGATGTGCACTACCGCCTTGTGGACACATAAACAAACTACATTTAGCTGTCCCCACTTCCCAGCTTCAAAAACCGTGAATCTTGATCTGCTCCTTCTTCACGATCCCAGCCTGCTCATAAAGATGACACAAAATTAACCGTGGTTCAGTTTGGTATCAAGCTAAGGTTTGATCAGAGTCATGTGACGAGGTATACTGACCTGCACGAGGAAGGTGGAAACATTTTTCCTCTGGTCACCTTGCAGTTGAATGACCTGCACCGACATACCGAAAAGTGTCAGCCAAAGAACATAGCAAAGAAAATTATAAAATGCCATGAGAGCCAACAAGAGACAAATTTGATTCAAGTCAAAGATGGCCAAGAATTCATGTCTCGTATTCACCTGGCCTAACTCGGGGTCCTGGACTACAGTTCCATTGCAGCAAAATTCTTTCTTCAGATCCTTGAGTATCTTGTTATAGCTGAACTCCTTCTTCAGACCTTGCACAGTGGTCAAGCTTTTCCTACCATTGCGCTGCTGGACACGAATGTGGACGTACTCTTTTGACCCAGCACCTGAATCCTCAGCTTTCGCATCAGCAAAAGGATCTGTCGAACCACAATACACGGATTAAAAACCAACACACGCGCTGTTAGCCAATGAAACCACTGATCTAAAGGGGGTTGAATAGAGCAAATGAAACATACCAAAAGTAGTTGGAACCTGGGCGTCGAGCTCAGACATGAAACTAGAGTAACCACAAAGGACTTTATTCTTCTTTTAGGCAACAATTTGAAGCTGAAAAAATTGAAGAAACAAATGATTAACATGTCATCGACAACGAAATAGAACCAATAAGTTTCACTTTTCATGTTGGTCAAGTCTTTAGAATGAGGAATAAAGTCTATTATCTTCTAGGGCTTGATGATTCTGAAATTGGGAAAAACTCATCTTCAGCATAATTATATTTGAATCTCATTTATCCACCAAGAGGAGAAAAGGGCATCAGAAAACATTTCCTCATAAACCCAGCTCAGAAGACAGATTACATGAAGTATGAAAGATAACAGACTGAAATGGTTACGTTGGCATAACATCAAGGTTAAACATCAATGTATCAGAGTTTCTAATGTTAACAACACAGCAGTTTTAGGCCAACACATAGTACACTGTCCACAAGCATCAAGTTCAGATGAATCTTAGGACAATTCTATTAGAAACATAGATTTAAATAAATTCACAAAATGAGATATCTCGATCCCGAAATTCACCGATAGTTGGCAGAACACTGTGCATATTCTCTACATATCATGCCATGTCTTGACAGAAGCCAAGCATGACAATGTAGATCCTGCATAAAAATCACTTTAACCCAAAAAAGCACCAAACAAAATCCCCCTAATAAGTTAAAATAGCAGCCAGTACCAATATTCTTTGTTGTGTTTAACCAAACAAGTTGTACATACTACAAAACAAGAACCAATCTCAACCAAGGATGACAACTCACTTGAGAAGATCTATCCACTCTCATCTTGCCAAAATATGAAAAGAACAGTGAACTATCATAACTTTCAGATTTTCTAGAACATATGACATCACATCCATCTATAAACTTGAGCCAACACAACCACTTTTCATGTTGCTTTAATACTTCCCATGCAATTCAAGATCAAAGAATCGATATCCTATCTTCTTGGCTCTTCGGAACTACCATCTTCTTAAAAGACCACCTATATAAATTCTGCACACACTTTGATCTTATGCATTGCAACAATAAAGCAGAGGAGTAGTAGTCTCTCAAACCCATAAAAAAGCTTATCTCAGAAATTAAACATGAGGGTACCTAAAGTGAATAAGATACTATTTCACGCCTATCACTCCTTCTGTGAGCAAAAGAGGCGTAAATCACATCACACAACTATCCTTAACATGTTTGGTACATCTGAAAGGCAGTATCTAGCGTCAACTTCAAAAAGCCTAGAAAATAATTGGTTTTATTGTCTCCTAACTTCACTGCGCTATCTGAACAAGAACGGTATTTATCTTCAATTCATTCTGCGCCTCTAAAGAGGCTTCCTTTGACAAGAATCTACAAAGGGGCTCTCCCAAAATTGGTTCTTTTTTTTCCTAACCTCGTTGCCTTGTCTTTCAGAACAAAAGTCTACACCATCCAGCTTTTTCCCAACGATATACAGTAACAATAACAAGACAAATCAAATTTCACACAAACCCGGAATTCACCAACACAAACACCAAAAGCCAGACAGCATCGTGGAAAAACAAACAAACAATTAATCGAGCACCCAGATCACCCGAAATCGAAACAAGAGCCCACAACCAAAAAAGGCGCGGAATTTAGAACATACCCAGAAAACCCAAATAAAGAACTCCCGCCGACGACCCAAAAGACCCAAAAAGAAAGGCAAAGAATCCGATGATCGGGATGATCCGACACACGGACGACGAGAAGGGATCGCAAAGAAAAACATCCAATGCAAACAGAAGATGAAAACCCAATTACCAAAGGAGAGAAAGACCAACAATTCACCTGAAATTGGATACACCGCCGAGAGACAAGGAAACCCAGAGAACGAGAGAGAGAGAGAATGAATGGCGAGACGAAAGCCTTGCAGGTCGCCGCTCGCGTTTTTATATATCGAGAGAGAGAGAGAGGAGACGGGACGCAGCTCTTTCCTTAGCCACACAAACGCGTTGCGGGAATTTTCCGGGTTCTCTCTTTGCTTTTTCCCCCACTTTATTTATCCAAGGATCGATGGCGTACGCCTTCCTTTCTTTGGAGTCGGTTTCGGGGGTGGGCGAAAAAGCATGTGCGGTCGGGATCGCGGGAGGCGCTTCCGTCGGAGGGCCCGATTGGCGCCACGTGGGGGGGGGCGGCAGGTGAGGATTCCAGAGACCAGATACTGCGCATGTTATGCCGGCCCGACAGCTCAGAGGATCGCGAGCGACCTCCTCCGATGTTTTTCTGTCCCTCTCCGTAATTGGACAGGCCTGCGTACTTTCGACGCTGTCCGTCGATCTCTACAATTTCCAATTCCATCTAATTATGCGGAATTACTGAATTTGGTTGTTCCCTCGACGACCTCGAAAATATAGTTTACTATCTATCCACTATCCTTTTAATAGCGAAAGAGAATAAATACGTATTGATCTCGATTCGCCCGGTTTGGGCCTAGTGCTGTAGCATGCCGGGCTGAACCGGCCCATTTTCAGAGCAAGCCGGGCTCGGGCTCGGGCTCGGGCTCGGGCTCGGGCTCGGGCCGTCACGTGCTTCGTGCTGCCCGCAACTCGTCGTCATCTCACGGTCCACACGCTAATGCCGGTGATGGTGGAAGTCGGTCAAGAATCACTTCGTAAGAAAATTTGAAAAGAGAGTTAGCATGATGAAAGGCCGTTGTTTGGCCCTCTAAGCTCTTGGTAGAGCTTTTGCTCCATTAATGGCAAACGATAGATCAATATGCTATTTCTGTCACCTTTTTTTTTTTGAAAAAAATTCTAAATTATATGAAGAAAATTAAGGAGAGGCGATTCTATCAACTCGATCATGGAAAGGTACTTGAGGAAAAATAGCGTGTGGACATTACAATGGTAAGTGATGATAATATGCCGAAGGGAGCGCTATTTCCATGATCCGTGATTGCTAGGGTCAGAACTCTTTACTTCGGAAGACAAATGCAACCTCCCTTGTCGTGGTTATTTTTGAATTTAGGTCGAGTTTTCTATGATGTAGTTTTGAACGGCACGCTCATGAGTTGTTCCTTCTGAAGCATAATATGTTCTGCGAGAGAGCACCTTGTCTTCCGTGGAAACCGAGCAAGTGTTGAGTCAAACCATTAAGCTTATTCAGAAACAGAAGCGCATTATTGGTCTCGATTATATCTTCAAGAAAGATCTGCAACAACGCAGGAAACTGTCGAAGACCCAGGAGTGGAGCTTCTTTGCTAGAAGGGAGATGAATCTTCGAAAAGGAAATGGCTGAACTGGAAATTAAGATTCAGACACGGTCGAAGTTGGTGGCGAAGGCATTGGAATTGTGAAAGTGAAGAGAAGATCGCTGTCTTGGACCTAGCAGCGACGAACGGGGCCAATGGAGACAGCAGCTCTCGACGGAGGTGAAGAGGGTGATCGTTTGAATGTCCTGGGTATTTCGGTCAATTCGGTTCATTAGAATTCAGCGACGGCCCTTTTTCCCCTGAAAATCACGTTTAGCCTCTAAATCAAGCACTGCCGCTTGTCCATACGACCTTGATCGAATCATTTTGGATCTGTCGTCTCTTTTTGAGCAACAGGTATGTTCATTTTCAGTTTATCTTCAGTCTTAATTGTTTCATACTATTGCAGTATGCATGCTCGACTTTAAAGTGGAAATGTGGACTTGAAAATGCTCCAGCCAATGATTTTGAAGAGGATTGAGGGTAGGGCGAAGGATCATCTGGTCTCGGGTACGGTTCTCGTCGTGCAAGAAGTGTTGAAGGCCGGGACTTTGCTCATCCAGGGCGTGTCGACACTTCTCAGGTTCTTCCCACTCATGGCTTGCAAGAAAGTTTGGTGAACTGACCCTCATTTATTCTATAGAGATATCATTGCTACAAGAAGGGAAATTATCTAGCCATGATCCATGATTGTGCATTGGATCTAGTCGTCCTGACTCGACTCCTTGGAACTGGCAATATTTTGTTGCATTGTAGGGGACCGCTTTTTGAAAGCCTGGTGAACGGTGAAATGGATTCGATTCAGATGCTATGGATTGGTAAATCGTGATGACGGTATCGGGTGATAGGACAAAGTGGTTAGGAACTTAGGAGTTTGGGATTTGACTAACAGACTGAGTACCAATGACCAAATTCATTTGATGGCAGATGTCATGAACTTAGAGTGGCTTCTGATGCTTTGTATTTGTACATAATGTAGCAGGTGAATCTCGAGATTGTCAGAAAGAGTAGCTTTCTCCGGCATCGGCGGGTAGGCAGAGATTGTTGTTAGAGATATGTGGTTTCCAAATGTTTTTGGTTTTGGCCTTATCAATAGGTGCCCGAAGGCATTTGTTAAACATAAAATTGATAGTTTAAATTTTCAAAATACAGATTGCACAATTCATAGAAAGTTAACGCGTTGAGCATTGTCATACTTCTTTTATTATAGTTAATTAACAAGAGCCCGGATCACTCGAACAAATTCCTTTCGTTTTAAGTTGCATTTGTTGGCCTGTGAAAGAATTTGCATGCATGAAGTTGTGAGGATTTGGACTGGTTTGATAGCTTCTTCCTCTTTATCCCCATTTTCCCTGTTTTACTATTACGATAAGCTTGCTTCTCTTCACAATAACAACTATAGGTTATAGTAAAAGAAAAATTGGCCACAAGATACTTTCTATTCAGCTGGATCGCCACCAATTCATCCCGTGATATCAATACGTAGTTTGATTTTTGGGTCACAATAGGGGGGAAATTTTCTCTAGTCAGTTAAATGAGTTATAGGGCCAAGGTGAAATGAAATATTACCATGGGTGAAAATGGTACCAAACACCCCTAAAAAAAACAAATTTTCTATTTTTATGTATCAATAATCTCCTGGATTTCTCTCACCTCAAAATTGGAAAAAAGAAGAAGAAGAAGAAGAAGAAGAAAACAATAGAACCTCATTAAGGAAAAAATTGGACAATCATGTCTCTTGAAGATTAGGTTGGCTATTGCTTAATCTGATAGTAAATGAAATTAGAATGCTCTGTATCATCTTGTAATATCGACTGTCTTTTGCCGTGCTATCCTTCGTGTGCATCCTATTTAGTATGCTTTCTAGCTTGTTCACTATTGCTACTTTCACTCAAATTGTTCATAGGGAATGCTTGTTTGCTTATGTTATATGATGGATTTTTAACATAAATAACCCACTTACTTGCTCACCCAAATTGAGAGAAAGTCTAGAAAGAGAAGTTGTGGGAGAGACATATAGATGAAATATATATATATATATTTTTGTCAGTCCTACTATATTTTTACTCTACACTTACTTTCAAACTTTTGCCCTGCCTCTTGCAGGGCGTGGGAGTCGAAACCCACTCCTGAAACTTACGCGTCCCCACTCCATCCCTCCTTGAGAAGGTGGGGATTTGAACCCCTCACCTCCCCCTTCCATGTTGGATACAAATGTAGGATGGAGAGTTCCCCTACTTATATCAAATTGCCACGGTCTACCTAATAACAAGTGGCATGCCTCCATAGGAATCACATCACATACAACCTCATCTCGATAGTTCTGTCCAATCGAAAATGCTATAAGAACGCGTTTGGTTACCTTGAGTTCATTCCCTTGATTGAGCCATTGGAGCTTGTATGGTTGAGGATGTTTCATTGTTGGAAGCTTCAACTTGTCGACAAGAGTTGTCGAAGCAACATTGGTGCAGCTCCCACCATCGATAGATGGATACAAATGTAGGATGGAGAGTTCCCCTAATTATATAAGAAGTCCCCCATTACTACAGTTGATTGGCATTTGATCTAGTGGATGAAATCAGATTTCCCCATCTCCCAACTATTGGCATTTATGCCAAGAATGCTCTAGAATTCGAGATAATTACTGTATTGCCATTCCCTAAGAATGTTCCATAAACCTTAGACGATTTTGGACAATCTTCTTGAATCAAACACAACCATTTCGTCACAGGAAATCTTGAGACCATAACACTCGCATCTTGCATAGCTCTTACATCAATAGATGCTCGAGGCAAGCACACTTTTTCTTATGCCCCTTGTCCCAATTGAAAATTTCCAGTAGCATCGTCTAAAATCATATCTTTACATGATTTCTCTTACTAGTAACTAGTATTCCGACCACTTACATGAAGGACGATGTTGTCTGCAAGAAAAATTGTCCAAAAAATCCTAAACCTATTATGCTTTTATCAATTCAGTCATAAACCTTTCACTTTTGTTAATTGAGTAATAAACATTTTCACTTCTTATCAATTGAATTCATCTGGTCAATTTTAATCAGAAGACACCAATTTAGAAGCTCGCGGTACCATATAAGATTGCTAGCGCCGATGTTGATAAATTTTAATAATGTTTTAATATTTTTTAAATTTTAAATTATTTATTTATTTATTTATTTTTGCTTCTTCTTCCTCATTTTGCTAGGCTGACTGGCCTCATTAGCCACAAGTAAGGCGCGGTCGAGCAAGCCCTGACAAGGGTTGGCCTCACCTAAGCTATGTGAGGTCGACCTCACCCAGGCTGGGAGAGGTCGACCTTATCAATAGCAAGTGACACTAGTTGACCTAGCATGGCTGGTGGCTGGCCTTCAGTGGCCAATTACTGGCAAAAGGAAGAATAAGAAGCAAAGAAGAAAAGAAAGGAAAAAATCTGAATAAATAATATTTTTTTTAAATATTAAAATATTATTAAAAATTATCAACATCAGCCTCGATAGTTTTACATGGCATCATCAATGTTCATGTTAGTGATTTTAGGTCAAAATTAGCTAGATGGATTTAATTAGCAAGAAATGAAAAGATTTAAGACTCAATTAACAAAATTGAAATGTTTATGACTAAATTGACAAAAGTGTGATAGGTTTATGATTTTTTGGATAATTTTCTTGTTGTCTACCTTCGAGGTGAAACAGAGATTGGGTCGACAATGGGGCTGTATGTCCACCAATTGATTAAGAAATGAAGAATAGCCATTTTATAAAGTAAAGTGAGACTTATAATACAATCTTCTCCGGTGGAATCCGATAATAAAGATTATGATATTAGTCTTCTACTTGGACTAATAAATCTAAGAGAAATTGCTATATTCTCTATTCAACAGGGAGAAATAAATTTAAATATTCTGATGATTCAAAAGGGCGGTGGAATTCAATAATGAAGAATGTGATATTAAATGAATAGTAGCGAAAAAAAATTACTTGGAAGGAGTAAATGATGGCTGGACTCACCCTCGCGTTGAATGGCAGGGGCGTTCCATCCGTTTGACTTAGAAACCGATACTTGTGAGTTTGATTTTGCCCCGTGGAACTCCAATTGAAGTGTGAGCTGAGTTGCTGTGCCAGCCGCCCTCGTACCTGCGTCCCATGAAAAAAAAAAAAAAAATGCTTGGCCACGAAGAAACTATTGTGTCAAAAGTTTGAGTCTATGGGAAAGCGCCATCTGCGTCACCTATCAAATATTTGTTTGAACATTTTCTTATGTGTGCAATGTACAGTCAAACACATAAAATAAGACTACACAAATTATAAATGGGAATTTCGATTATCAATGGGCAGTTCTCTGTCGAACCGACGATATGTAGCTCGGACACAATATTGGATAGTTTTCCATCTAGTGCCTTACTAGCATATGAGCATCTGATCTGTGAAGAAAATAATGAAAAAGAAATTTAAATACTCGATAATAACTGACACATGAGTCTGAAATACGCCACCATACCAAGTATACGTTATGTAGTAATTGGAACTCTGGTTAAAACATCAATCAGTTGATGCAAGTTTTCTGGCTGGCGAAATTTAGAAGTGCATATTACTTCGATGGAATATAATGAGCTGGCTGTTATAACGTTGCCATCGTCAAAGACGATGGCGCCATCGTTCGTGGTCAAACTAGTTTTGAAAAGCTTTATAATGACGGAAGACCGACATTCGATTTGGATGGACCTGCCTAACTAGGTAATTATTGGAGAGTTCATCTGTGGATTTACGTTAATTAATATAACCTTCTCTGATCACATGTGCATTGATCAAACCCATCTGCCAGCCGTCCTCTTGTGCACGATTCTTCCGCCTTACCATATTCGGGAATTGTTAAAGCCAGTCGGACTTTGACGTTTCTGAAGCTGTCGAGTTGGAATCGTAATAAAAAAAGAAACACGTTCTGATCTCTTCAATAATTCCACCTTTGGATGCCGCATATAAGATATGACCTATAGCCGCCGTGGTGACCTACTTCTCGACATAATTAGACAGAGAGAGAGATTCCTTGGAGCTAACACATGCATGCAAAAGCTCGTCGAGGGCATCTCAATTCCATGATTAGATCTCTTGACATTCTTGAAATCTTTATAGTTTTTTTAATAAGGATGCTGTGGTGTTATGGTTGCTTCGTGAGGTTTTATGGAAAAGAAGTGGATGGTTTGTTTTGCCATTCCTTTTAATTGATTCCACATTGTTTTCTTCTGATCTGAATATTGAATTACAACTAAGATTTATAGCCTTCTAAATAACATATTACATGTTTTAAATCTCGTGCACCGCATCTAAGGAAGGTCGACCTTAAAGTTACTTTGGTTCCAGTTATATATTATGTAAATATTATGCTGTTCTTGCTTTGCTTCTAATGATATAGAATTTAGTCCTTTTAGTATTATACATGTTTGATGTGAAAAAAATTATATTATGCCATGCATACGACAAGTGGTGCCATAATATATGTTGAAAGTGTCCCTTGAGCACGAAGTTTTAATATGGACCTTTGGTTGTAGTTTTTCTCTGCCTAATGACTCAAAATTTTTTTTGCCCATCTTCCGTTCTTAGACTTTTTTTGGGTTGGACTTTTTAACAATATCCAAATCAGATTCAATTTCTTTTGTTTGTGAGCCATCCATGTTTTGGAGTGAGTGATGACTGGGTAATTTAGATCTTGACACTGCGTTTGCAAGAGTGTGTGATCTCATATCATTTTTATCAACCTCTGCTTGAGTGAGTAAAGCTATTTGAAATCTTTTTTCAAACTTAGTCATTTTAAGTAATTTGACAAAATTATACTGGATGATAAGCAAATGATCATTAGCTTTCAATGAAATATAGTCTTACCTAATCACTCGGTAAATATGTTTTAATAAGGCTAAGAATCCTCAATAGGACCATATTGACTGCCTAGGATAAATTAATGACTTTCTTTTTGGTAATTTTCCCCTACTTTCTTATAGGAATTGGTTTTGAACTTAATCATGAAATGGAATAAAATTCAATAAACTCAAGAACAATACAAGAACGATTCCCCAAAAGGTCAACTCTCGTAATTCACGCCGCCTATTATCGAACACCACCAACTCATCCTCAGTTGGGGCCACATGACAGTTCGTCTCCTCTATATTATTTTTTTTCTCTTCCCTTATCTTGTTTAGCAATTTCATAGACTTGTGCTGATCTATAAAAGGCTCGTGTCATCCTCAACACCTTCATTGCCATTCACCAGCTGATTAGCGATACTGCAAAGCAATCCCAATGGCTGCTCAGAAGCTTCTCTCTCTCCTGGTTTTCCAGCTCGCGCTCGTCGCTTTTGTTCTCGACGTCGCCAATGCTCAAGGCCTCAAAATAGGGTTCTACAAGAATACGTGCCCTCAGGCTGAGGAGATAGTTAAGAAAGCGGCGGCGAGCTTCATTTCCCGAGCCCCCTCTCTTGCCGCTCCTCTCTTGAGGATGCATTTCCATGACTGCTTCGTCAGGGTACTTCTATTTTAGCGGTTAAATCGACTCGAGTGACCCCGTTGTCATCAATTTCTTAATTATTGCATGTGGTTTCTTTGAATCAAACGTATGCACATCACTCCCCGCATCATTAATTTGTTGCGAAATAAGTTGTAGCTATAATTAGTTGATGTGTAGAGATCTATCTTTATTAGATAACCAGTTTTATGTTAGTAGACACATTTGCGTTCCTTAAAACAATCCATCTCTGGATAATCAAACTTGATTTTGGAGGACACCTATGTTGTACGCAGTCAAATGTCTCGTTTTCCTGATTATGAGACAAATTTACCATAATTTACAAATTCATGCAGAGGCAAGCACCTTCACTAAGTTCTAAAGTTCCTCTTTTTTGGGTTTATTTGCAGGGATGTGATGGCTCTGTGCTACTGAATTCAACATCTTCTAACCAAGCAGAGAAAGATGCGTTTCCAAACCTGTCACTGAGAGGATTCCAAGTCATCGACGCAGCCAAAGATGCCCTTGAAAAAAATGTCCTGGTGTTGTCTCTTGTGCTGATATTGTTGCTCTAGTTGCTCGTGATGCAGTTTCCATGGTAATTGATTAATTAAAGATTCGATTCCTGTTGTATTCTAGCTAGGGATTTCTATAATGCTGGTCATCAACGAAAATTGTTTCATAAATTCTATTTTTTGTGATAAATCAACAATTTTTATCAATGATTTCGAACGGAATTGATTATCGAATTTTTTTTTTTCTGATGAGCGTGTCGACAGCGTAAACTGATCAGATTGCAAGTCATCTGCAAGTCATCTGCACAAGTCAAAAACTTGGACTCAACTAGTTCATGTGGTTTGCAAAGTGCTACACGGGTCTTTGTGTCCATGCCCCTAAATAACAAGTGATGTCAATTGATGAAATGTGACATGATTTTTCTAAATTGTTGGTTGGATAACACAGCTAATGGATATGGAGTTTTCCAGTTTTTACTATGAAGGTTTAGAGTAGGAATGTCAAATATCTTTAACTTGTAATTGGATTCTGGTTTCAGATGAACGGTCCATTTTGGCAAGTCCCCACAGGAAGGAGGGATGGCAGAGTGTCTAAGCTCCAAGATGCCTCGAACTTGCCCGCTCCTACTTTCGGCATTTCTGCGCTTAAATCGTCCTTTGCCTCGAAGGGTCTCAGCGTCAAAGACCTTGCCGTTCTCTCAGGTACGAGACCAATCATAGTACATATACCTAACATTATTGAAAGTCCTAATCGTTAGTTTATAATTTAAGTACAGTGAAATTAACGGTGTGGTTGCATCGATGATAATTCAGGCGGACACACCCTCGGTATGTCGCACTGTTCCTCCTTCACGAACCGTCTGTACAACTTCACCGGCAAGAACGACGCCGACCCATCCATGGACCCCAACTATGTCGCTCAGCTCAAGACCAAGTGCAAGCCGAACGACGCCACCACCATCGTCGAGATGGACCCGGGGAGCGCCAAGAAGTTTGACGTGGACTACTACACCCTCGTCTCCAAGAGGAGAGGCCTCTTTCAGTCCGATGCCGCGCTGCTCACCGACAGCACCACCAACGCCTACGTGCAGCTCCAGCTGACGAGCAAATCGACATTTGCCAAAGACTTTGGCGTGTCCATGGTGAACATGGGCAACATCGGCGTTCTCACCGGCAATTCGGGCGAGATTAGGAAGAAATGCTATTTGGTTAACTAACCAATCGAGTCGTTTGTCTCTCACCTTGAATTTACAAAGGTTTTGCATGTTGTATGGTATTCTTTTAGTTTTTCCTGTTCTGATTGATGCGGAGGGTGGAATATCCGTCGAGGAAAGGTAGTGGTCAAGATGCTGTTGCTTTACTATTCGTCGGGATGAATAAATCGACAATAATTGGCGTAAGGACAAAGCATGTGACTATTAACATATTATAAGCACATGTTCATTGCATATTCCTTACATTATTAAATTAGCCTCCCCAGCGCATCAATAATAGGCACCACAAATCATTTCACTCTCTCAACGCAAATCAAAAGTCGAATAATACATATAAATACTAAAACCAGTCTACTAAATTGGTATACCGAGGCGGCGGAATCCATGAACAAAAGCTAATGGTGTCGGCACGACGATGTTCATCCATCGGTAAGCAAAAAGCTGAGGAAAAGGAGGAGAACCTAAAGAAAACTCTCAGCCAGAGAGAATCTCTCATGATGATAAAGAACGAAAGTACAGGCAAAGTGGTTACTTTCTGGGCAAGTTGGGAATGATTAATTAGAAACGTGTTCTGACTAACATCCCTTAATCTTCCGATTATACAACACCAAATTGCCTTTGACTGGTTTTACTCTCTTCTTGACGATCTATTTCGAGGCCACTTAAGCGTATAAAAATATTGAACTACAATAACAGAAATCTGTCATTCTTTCAAAATTTAAGCTTTCAGGACACGGGATTAAGAAGTCAGTATTTTAATATTCGCTGACTGAACATCCACTTAACTCCGGAATCAGATCCACCTACTGAAGAAGACCGGACCAACGCAAATTGGGTATACATAGGAATTTGCAATTGAGAACGCAGGATCGATAAAATTTATAAGTGGTAGTTGTGTGTCCAACACGCAAATTATCAAAGGATGGTTTATATAATGACGATGCGATATTAACCTTCCTTAAATTTTGCATAGGTTATTATGTTATTTCCCCTTTCTAGATTATTTGTTATACTTGGTCCTTTGGGTGTTGATTTGGAGAAGGAAATCATGAAATGGGTTGTGATGAAAGCATGGAGATGGCGTATATGAAATGTTTATCCTTTGTTGTATGATCCAATTTACTTCATTTGAAGGAAATACGAATGAATTTGGTCGAGCATCATGGCTCCAACTTCAATGAGGCATGGCAAAACCCACGGCCGGCCACAGCTAGTTGGCTGGCCTCGCCCGCGACAGGCGAGGCTCGGCCGGGCGAGGAGGAGCTTCGGCGAGGGTAGCCCTAGGTGCGACTCGGCAAGGGTCGCCTGGGCGAGAGCTGGCCTTGCCAGATCTGGTGAGGGGAGCCCTCGCTGGGGCTCGCCCTCGCCCTTGGCCGACCGACGCCACCCACCTCACTGAAATCACCTCTCTCTCCTCCGGCGTCGATGCCGCTGTCGTTGCCGTCGTCTTCATCTTCTCCATTAAGGAAGACGTGCCTCTCGCCTTACCTCTTTGCCCTACTGTTGTTCATCATCTTCGTCACTGTCGTTCATCGTCTTCGGCCAACAGCTCCAAGCCGCCCGAGCATGGCCAGGGGCGAGGGTTGGCTTCACTAGATCTGGTCTGGGTAAGTCTCGGCGAGGGCTCCCCTTGCCAAATCTGGCTAGGCTGGCCGTCGCCCAGGCCAGGGTGGCCTCGCCCAGGCGACCCTTGCTAGGTCTTTCCTAGGTGAGGGCTGCCCTCACCAGAGCTCCTCCTCGCGCGGCCGGGCCTCGCTTGTGGCGGGCGAGGCTAGCCGGTTGGTTGTGGCCGGTGGCCGGCCACCAGAAAAGGCAAAAGAAAAAGCCAAAAAGAAGAGAAAGAAAAGAAAAGAAAAGAAAAAAAAGGGAAAAAAACAGAAAAAATAATAAAAATTCAAAAAACATTAAAATATTGTTAAAAATTGTTCATGTCAGCATCGACAGTCCTATGTGACACCGTCGGCGTCCACGTCAGTATTTTCTGCCCAAAATTGGCCGGATTGACTGAATTGGCAAGAAGTGAAAAGGTTTAGGACTCAATTGGCAAAATTAAAAGGTTTAGGACTGAATTGGCAAAAATGCAATAGGTTTAGGACTTTTTGGACAATTTTCCCCCTTTTTCGCAGTGATGACATGAAGGCACCCACAGACTTCTCTGTCCACTAAACAACGATAATCCGTCGTCATTTTTAATTATGAATTATGGCCAAGAAAGGAGAATTTAAAGGCATTTATTTCTGAAAAACACAAACAAATGGGACTAAATATGTCGAAATGGATCATAGATGCATTTCTTAACTTATATTTCATGGTCAGAGTTGTCATATGGATGAATTATATTTAATAAATGGGCCATACATGAGTTAAGAATGTTAAAATATACAATAATATGGGGGTTAAATGGATTCATAATTTAATTTAAACTCTCTCTCTCGTCTTCACTTGATATTGCCTCTAAATTTTGTAATTTTAGTGATATAAATTAGATTGGATATGAGTTGCTACAATTGTATTGTACGGAAATATATCAAAACGGGTTAAATAAGTCAATTTAAATTAGGCCATTTTCGACCAAACACGCTTGTTTCATAGGTTTATATGGGATGGAGCTGCCCGCATACATGCTAACTAAAGTCTTATGCTTTTGGTATTGTTATGGTCTCTATATGATGATGGTACTGAGGACATTGAATCTAGGTGCTTTCCCATGCTGAAAATGGCGCTTTATCTTAATTCCCATATCGTCAGTTTTTAAAAAAATGATTTGTTTCAACGAAGATAGAAAATAATGATATTTCTCCTAACGATGCTGTTGCCAACGCATTTCCTATTAGTAAATAATATCGTATAAGCCCTCGTGCACAGGTAACAAATCATGAAACAGAATGCTTTTATGTTGACTTTTAAAATTATATCATGAAATATTTGAGTTTCCTAGGGCGGATTTCGACCCACAAAACATTGATTTCTAAATTGAGAATATAAGAACACATTCTTATCATTGAGTTCAAACTTATGCATATCCTTAAAAAGTTTCATCTTAGTTCCAACAGGATAAGTACGATATAATTTTGAAGCTGCATAAATACTGATTTTTATTTGCCGTGCTCGGCCTTAAATAGAAGTTCAATTCCATAATTCCAAGACTTTGAAGAGAAAATCCCGCCACATGACCCGAGTGCAGAGGCATTGGTGGCGGAGTGCACGCTTCGTTACACCGTATCCCCCCATTCATGGATAAATTATCCCTTTCTTCGTATGGAACATCTTCGTTTTTTCCTGACTTTACTTATAGCCGGTATAATCAAGTACAATAAAGACCTAAAGGGATTAGTTGATGTATATCGTAAGCGGAAGTAGAGGTCAATTATATAGAGGCGTTTCACTTGGCCCGAAGGTCAATGGGCAGACTTGGACTCTGCACTACTGCTTACACGAGAATATTCGATGCCCTCAACTTTAGCGGAGGCTCGGCCCGAGCATTTCATGTGAAAAAACGCTTTCAAACCATCACAGCGTCTGAATAATTTTTTTTTTTTTTAAAGATTTCATACTAGGCGTGGCCGTCTATACTTGCCCATTTGAATAGTTTTAATTGTAGCATCCATGCGATCTCAACCACCGGCTTGGCTTAGTCGTTTAGCAATATATATAGAGAGAGAGAGACACACACACAACCACATACATACACACACCACATTAAAGCATCTAAGATGGTTTTGTGTTACTGAGCGAGCATTATCCATTTTTCCAAGGACAGCACTACATGGCAAAAAGGTTGGGGCCAATTGCCCCCACTCTCTTCTTAAAATATGTATCATGTCATGTTTTTAAACAAAATAATATGCAATAATGCCTCCCACAAATTTTTATGAAAAATTACTTTCTTTAGTTATCTTCTTATTGTCGACACATAAATTTTCACCTAAAGATTTCTCATAAATTTCGTAAGAAAATTACAATTCGAATTCATCAATGACAATGGGGGTTGACCTCTAAACAAACATGATGATTCTACATAGTCTTGCATTCGCATTCTTTATTGCATTTCCTTGCAATTATATATTAGATATATTTATGTTTAGGAGTAGCATGTTTGCATTGAATAAAACATAATTCGGGTTATTAAAATTCGTGCAAACTAGCCCAACATGCGACCCCATTCGTTGTGCAGAATTGGATGAACTTCTAAGCCCGATCCAAGCTTCGCACTGGACCCAAGAGTTCAAGCCCAATCCACAGCTTAAACCAAGTACGGCCCTTGTCCCTCTCTCCCTCTTGATTCGGAGTCATCGTTGTTCTCTTTTTGCTAAATCATCACTCTATCATTAACGCAAGCAACGAAGCAGAATCTTCAAGGTAGAAATCTAGATCACTGAAGTTACTCTAGTAGCCACCCTTCTCGCATGAGAAAAAAGGGGTGGGGATTCCCCACCTTCTCCGGTGTTGGGATGGGGACATGTGAATGAAGAAATATGGTTTCGCAACTTGCACATAGCACATAACATGCATAGTTTATAACATAGGTATAACACACACAGATCATGAATTGCACGACTTGTCCACCTTGCCCACTTGCCCCCTCGCCTCCACTATACTCAGCTCGCTTTCTCCTCTCCTCCCTCTCTTCTTGTTCTGCTGCCAGAACCTCTTACTGATGTCTCACGTTCGTTTTACCCTCCATAATGCTTTGCGTCTCTTGTTGCTGGACATGAAGAAGAGGGCTGCCAACTATTCTTGGAGTCCTTTTCTACTTTAATATTTCAAGGGTTGCCTTGATGGTTTACTCCCTACATGGGTCTATAGCGGTATGTTCTATGAGATCGCTTGTTGATCTGGTCCCTTGGCATGTCATGGAGGCACTTTTTCTATCATTTATTATGTTATTCATATTGCTCACTATGATGCTAAGCTTTGCTTCACTATGATGCTAAGCTTTGCTTCACTATGACCTGTAGGTCATCTAAGCTAGATTTGACAATAGTGCATACCATACTTGAAGTCATTATCTTCTTACCATCGGTAGGAGCTGTGAGATTTAGTGGGATTGCCACCAATTGTTTTAAAGGTTTAAAAGTTTAAGCTGTTAAACCAATGCATTATTTAATATTTAATTATTTCACAGGTAGGAGGTGTGATATTTTGTAGGATTGCCGCCAACTATTTTAAAGGCTTAAGCTGTCAGACGATGGTATGATTTAATATTTAATTATTCCAACACTTTCCCTTACACTTAGTCTGGTCTTTTTACCTTGTGTTAAGCTTGGACATATTTAATTGGGAATGCAAATGGGACCTAAAAAGATTTATTCTTAAGACCTTAAACTTTGATACTATGTGAGATTTTGTTGAATTACTACAATTTATTCTAAAATCTTAAATTGTTAGATGAAGGTATGGTTTAATAATTACTCTAACACTCCCCCTCATGCTTAATTGGGGTTTTTTTTTTGCCTAAAACTAAGCATGGACATATTTAATCTGTGATGCAAATGGGGCCTGTAAAGATTTGAACTTGGGAACTCTAGTTTTGATATCATGTGAGATTTGATAGGATTACTGCCGATTGTTCAAAAAAATTAAACTACTAGATAAAGGCGTGGTTCAATATTTAATTATTCCAATGGGAGGGACCATCGAGGGGGGATATTTGAGGATAAAATTGGCAAGAAGCATTCTCCTCGGAGAAGGTATCCCCCAAGAAACGATGCAAGAAGTCATTGGTCGGAAACCACATTCCTCTTCTGTGTCTCTTATCATGAAATAACATTGCTAAAACCTTCTTTGATTTGCATAGAAATATGGGCAATATGGTTTTCCTTTAATATGCTCATATTTGATTTCATTCATAAACTGCAACTGACAAAAAGTGCAAGAAGCAGCAGCAATTGGATGGTCAAGGTGACACCTCGAAGGTGATTGAAGTTAGAGAAAGATGAGAGAAATCTACGTCATCCCAATTCTAAAGCAGGTTAGCGAAATCTTTTTGATATCCTAGTCTTACTTTGTTTGAAAAACTTTCTTAATTGAGTTCCTTAGGGGGTGTCTTGCTCATTTGATCTTGAAACTAGAAATGCAGTTAAAGTAAGGTCAGCTATTAGTATGCCAAAGTGCCTCAATAATTGGGAGTTTGTTGTTTGTAGGGAGAAAATAGTGGATATGTTTTGTGTGCCAACACAACAAATAAGAAGGTCATGAGGTGCGACACATGTCCAAAGTAGGTCCAATGTTAGACTATTTTGAAAACTCTTCTCTCTCTTCTCTCTACATGCTCTCTCTCTCTTCTGCCTCCCCTGCATGCTCTCACCCCTCTCCTAGCACGCGCTCTCTCTCTCTCTATCTCTCTCTCTTCACCGGTCCCTCTTTCTCCCACCATATTCTTACACAGACACAATCAAAGTTGGCGGCGAAGGCATTCGAATTGTGAAAGTGAAGACAAGATCGCTGTCTTGGACCTAGCAGCGACAAATGGGGCCAATAGAGAACCCACCCACGCATGGTTGTGCTAATTGAGGCCTGGCCCCCTAACTACCAGGTCGGGGGTTCGACTTCCAAAGTCTGCGACAATTTCCAGAGTAGTTCCGTGACTTAAGCGGGGGGTCCTGACTGTGGGTTACTGGGCTAGTATCCTCCAAGATATAGTCGGTACTGTGCTCCCCTAAGGTGAGTTAGGTCGGATCATTGGCATAAAAATAAAAATAAAAAATGGGGCCAATGGAGACAGCAGCTCTCGACGGAGGTGAAGAGGGTGATCGTTCGAATGTCCTGGGTATTTTGGCTAATTCGGTTCATTAGAATTCAGCGGCCTGTGGCCACGGCCCACGGCCCTTTTTCCCCAGAAAATCAGGTTTAGCCTCTAAATCAAGCACTGCCGCTTGTCCTTACGACCTTGATCGAATCATTTTGGATCTGTTGTCTCTTTTTGAGCGACAGGTATGTTCATTTTCAGTTTATCCTCAGTCTTAATTGTTTCATACTATTGCAGTATGCATGCTTGACACTGCATGCTCGACTTTAAAGTGGAAAGTGGACTTGAAAATGCTCCAGCCAATGATTTTGAAGAGGATTGAGGGTAGGGCGAAGGATTATCTGGTCTCGGGTACGGTTCTCGTCGTGCAAGAAGTATTGAAGGCCAGGACTTTGCTCATCCAGGGCGTGTCGACACTTCTCAGGTTCTTCCCACTCACGGCTTGAGTGAATGTTTGGTGAACTGACCCTCATTTATCCTATAGAGACATCATTGCTAGAAGAGGGGAAAGTATCTAGCCATGATCCATGATCGTGCACTGGATCTGGTCATCTTGACTCGACTACTTGGAACTGGCAATATTTTGTTGCATTTTAGGGGATCGCTTTTTGAAAGCCTGGTGAACGGTGAAATGGATTCGATTCAGATGCTATGGGTTGGTAAATCGTGATGATGATATCAGGTGATAGGACAAAGTGGTTAGGAACTTAGGAGTTTGGGATTTGACTAACAGATTGAGTACCAATGACCAAATTCATTTGATGGCAGATGTCTTGAACTTAGAGTGGCTTCTGATGCTTTGTCTTTGTACATGATGTAGCTGGTGAATCTTGAGATTGTCAGAAAGACTAGCTTTCTCCGGCATCGACGGGTATGCAGAGATTGTTGTTAGAGATATGTGATTTCGAAATGCTTTTGGTTTTGGCCTTATCAATGGGTGCCCGAAGGCATTTGTTAAACATAAAATTGATAGTTTAAATTTTCAAAATACAGATTGCACAATTCATAGAAAGTTAACGCATTGAACATTGTAATACTTCTTTTATTATAGTTAATTAACAAGAGCCCGGGTCACTCGAACAAATTCCTTTCGTTTTAAATTGCATTTGCTGGCCTGTGAAAGAATTTGCATGCATGAAGTTGTGAGAATTTAGTAACTCTTGAAAGACTGGTTTGATAGCTTCTTCATCTTTATCCCCATTTTCCCTTGTTTTACTATTACGATAAGCGTGCTTCTCTTCGCAATAACAAATATAGGTTATAGTAAAAGAAACAATGGCCATAAGATACTTTCTATTCAGCCGATCGCCACCAATTCATCCCGTGATATGATTTTTGGGTCACAAGAGGGGGAAATTTTCTCTAGTTAGTTAAATGAGTTAAACGGCCAATATTACCATGGGTGACAATGGTACCGAACACCCCCAAAACCCAATAATAATGATAATAATAATAATAATAATAATAATAATAATAATAATAATAATAATAATAATAATAATAATGTATCAATAATCTCTTGGATTTCCCTCACCCCAAAATCGAAGAAGACAATAGAATCTCATTAAGGAAAAATTTGGACAATCATGTCTCTTGAAAATCAGGTTGGCTGTTGGCTGTTGCTTAATATGATAGTAAATGAAATTAGAATGCTCTGTATCATTTTGTATTATCGACTGTCTTTGCTGTGCTATCCTTCTTGTGCATCCTAATTAGTATGTTTTCTAGTTCTTGTTTACTGTTGCTACTTTCACTCATATTTTTCATAGGGGATGCTCGTTTGCTTATGTTATACGATGGAGTTTTCACATAAATAACCCGCTTACTTGCCCACCCAAATTGAGAGAAAGTCTAGAAATAGAAGCTGCGGGAGAGAAATATAGCTAAAATATTTATATAGATATAAATGAAGGATAGAGAGTTCCCCTATTTATATAAGAAGTCCCCCATTACTACAGTTGATTGACATTTGATCTAGCGGATGAAACCACATTTCCCCATCTCCCAACTACTGGCATTTATGCCAAGAATGCTCTAGAATTCGAGATAATTAGGGTGCGTTTGTTTGTGTTTTTCTGTTCAAAAAGTGTTTTAGGGAAGAAAAATAGAAAAAAAAAACTATTTCTGTTTCGGGAAACAATTTTTGACCAAAAAACGCGTTTGGTAAATTTGTTCCTAATAAAAAATGAATAGAAACACGTTTGATAAATTTATATTCTTTTTTTGTTTCTTTTAATTTTTAAATATTTTTCTTTTATTTTTTCGTTTTTTTCTTCTTTTGGCCGGCAACCTCGCCTAGCCACGGTGAGGCTCGTCGGCCCTCGGTGAGGTCGAGCTTTGCCGGCCCGGCGAAGCTCGGCCTCGCCGGATCCGGGCGAGCTCGAGCCGACCCGGCCAAGGCGAGGTTGAGCCTTGCTAGGGGCCGGCGACGCTCGGCCTCGCTAGGGGCCGGTGACGCTCGGCGAGGTCGCCGGCCAAAGAAAAAAAGAAGAAGAAAAGAAGAAGAAGAAAAGAGAAGAAAAGAAAAGAGAGAAAAATTTGTTCTTCAAAAGTGTTTCCACAACAAAAAAACAACTTTTTTTTTGTTTTCTTATTTCCGTTCCAATTTTATTCCAGAACAAAAAAAAGATTTTTTGAAAAAAACGCAAACAAACGCGTTTACGTTCTTTTTTTTTTATTTATTCCCGAGAACAAAAAAACAAAAATCTATTCTTGAACAGAAAAAAATAAAAATAAAAATAAAATAAAAAGAGTGCAACCATGCACGCCCTTACTATATTGCCATTCCCTAAAAATGTTCCAGAAACCCAAGACGATTTTGGACAATCTTCTTGAATTGAACACGACCATTTCGTCGCAGGAAATCTTGAGACCATAACACTCACATTTTGCATAGCTCTTACATCAGTAGATGCTCGAGGCAAGCACACTTTTTCTTATGCCCCTCGTCCCAATTGAAAATTTCCAATAGCATTGTCTCAAGTCTTATCTTTACATGATTTCTCTTACTAGTAACTAGTATTCTGGCCACTTACATGAAGGATGATATTGTTTGTAGGGAAAATTGTCCAAAAAATTCTAAACCTATTATGCTTTTATCAATCTAGTCCTAAACCTTTCACTTTTGTTAATTAAGTGATAAACCTTTTCATTTATTGTCAATTGAATACATTCACCAATTTTAGTCGGAAAGCACTAATTTAGAAGCCTGCGGTACCACGTAAGATTGCTAACGCCGACGTGGATAAATTTTAATAATATTTTAATATTTTAAAATTATTATTATTATTATTATTATTATTATTATTATTATTATTATTATTATTATTATTATTATTATTATTATTATTATTATTATTATTTCTTTAATTTCTTTGCTTCTTCTTCCTCCTTTTGCCAAGCCGACTGGCCCCACTAGCCACAAGCGAGGCATGGTCGGGCGAGCCCCGACAAGGGCCTCACCTAGGCTAGGTGAGGTCGACCTTACCCAAGCCAGGTGAGGCTAGCCCTCGTCTAGGCTGGGGCGGCCTCGTCAAGTGTCAGCTGGGCCCAAGCAATGCCCAATGAGGCCACCTTGGCTTGAACGAGGGTTGACCTCACCAAATCTAGTGAAGGAGCCCTTGTTAGGACTTGCCCACCTAGGCAAGGCTAGTCTTTGCCTAGCTAATGCTCAGTGAGGCTGCCTTGGCCTAGGCGAGGGTTGGCCTTGCCAATTTGGCTTGGGCGAGGTTGACCGTTGTTGGATCAACCTCTCCTAGCCATGCCTCGTTAGTAGCAGGTGAGACCAGTTGACTTAGCATGGTTGGTGGCTGACCTTCGGTGGCCAACTACTGGCAAAAGGAAGAAGAAGAAGCAAAGAAAAAAAAAAAAAAAAGAGAGAAAAATCAGAATAAATAATAAAATTTTTAAAATTATTAAAATATTATTAAAAATTGTCAATGTTAAGACTGATAGTTCCACGTGACATCATCAATATTCACGTTAGCGATTTCAAGCTAAAATTAGCCAGATGGATTTAATTAGCGAGAAATGAAAATGTTTAACACTTGTTGACACCTAATTTTGGAAAAATAAAATTGCATTTTGAAAAGAAAAAAAAAAAAAAAAGGGGAAAATTGATTTGATTGAATTATGCAAGGAAATATGGAATTGATTGATGTCCAGATTTTGTTAAATGCAGAAACAATTTAAAAATCAAGTGAAGAAAGAGGCAAGAATTTTGCAAAATGAAGTAAATCTGAACAAGATCAAGTTAATTGCGAAATCACGCTCTAATTTACAAATCTGATTTAATACAACAGAAGAAGATGGAAGTTTAAAATTTTCCATAAAAAGCGGCCGATCGGAACCACTATAAAAAGGAGTTGACCTGCACAGGGTTCAGGGGTGCAAGAAATTGGGAGAGAATTGAAAAAAATCGTGAAAAGAATTCGTGCAAAAAATGCCGAGAAAAGTGTGAGGGAGGGGACACGGAAGATATTTGAGAGAAAAATTCAAGAGCGAATTCGAAGAAAAATCGGCGTAAGAAGAAGGCTTCGTCTGCCTTCGTCAAAGAGAAGGTCTTTTCCCTTTTCTTTCCCTGACAAGAAAAGGGAAAAGTCAACTGCAGAACAAAGAAAGAGGAGAGAGAAGACCGGTGAGAGACGTGAGGTGAGAGAAAATAAAAGAAAAACAGGTTACTGTTTGTCTTCCTCGCGCAGACGCTCGCGCCCTGCCAGTCTCCATCCGCCACGCCCCCAATCGTCCGGCCGCCCTCAGCGACGCCCGCACCTGACCTCCGCCGCTGACCCGCAGCACCGCCACCGCGCTGCTGCCGACGCTTCATCCACGCCGCAAACGCCGCCGTTGCTGCTTCCCTCTGCCAGGCGCCCAACGTCCGCGCAGTCCCCCTGCTGCTGCGCCCAGCGCTTGACACCCACAACACCCGTCGCTGGCCTCCACCCGGTGCCTGTAGCCAGAGCCGTGCCCTGCCGTCGCTGCTCCAACGCCTCCTCCTCCATACGACGATTCCACAGCAGCTCTGCGCTCGCTGCTGCGGTGCTCCTGCTCCGCCACCAACGCACCGTCAGCCTGCCCGACGTCCATACAACCCAGCGCCGACGCCCGCCTCTCCGCCCAGCGCTCGACGCCGCCTGCTGCATCACCGTCGCTCGACCTCCCCTGCGACGCTAGCAGCCGCCAGCCCCGGAACGCCTGCAACCCGCGCCCAGCAACTCAGTGGTCCACCCCCATTCGGCCGACACCACTGCACCACAATTTCTGTCCGCTCATCGCTGCTGCTGCGCCTCTGAGTGCCCGACGCTAGTGCCCGACGCCTACACCAGCAGCCCGCGCAGTCTCCGCCGCACCTCAGCCCGTGCCGATCCGCTCACCGCTGCCAACGTTGCCGCCCAGCGACCCGCGGTCCAGCTTCGCCTCCGCCGCTGCTCCGAGCTCGAACCCCTCACCGTCGCCGTCCGCCAGCTCCCGCCGGAGTCCCGACGCCGGCCACCATGCGTCCGGCGCTCATCAACGCTATAGCAAACCCCCTTTTTCTTTAGGTAGTTTAGCTTTTTCTTTTCATTTATTTTATTTTATCTCATTTTAGTTTATCTATTTAAGTTGTAATATTTGATGTCAATAAATATTGTAGGCAGCAGGGATTTTGTCTAGAATTATTGTAATTATTAATTTAATCCGAGAGACATTGGATTATTTTTTTAATTATATTAACTTTTTTTGGGCTTTTTGGTAGAATTTTAATTGTTAAATCACTATAATTATTAATTTGATCCGTGAGACTTCGGATAAGATTTTTAATTATTTTAATCTCTTTGTCATGATAATTAGGGTTAAGATAATCGTTAATTTAACCTATGAGACAACAAATTATTTTTTTTGATTATTTTAATCATTTATTTTGTTGATAGATTAGATTTAATATTTATTTAATAATTACTTATCTTTTAAAAAAACTAAAAAATCAGAAAATAAAAGAAATCAAAATTCTGCATGAGCAAATAGGTTTAGTAAATTAGAATTTTCTTAGGATTACATTTTTAGGATTGCTTTTTTTTAGAAATAAGTTAGGGTTGGACCTAAATTAATTTTTTAAATAATGTTCACACATTTTAATTATTTCATTTTTCAAAAATAGTTTTCTAAGATGGGACAGGGTTTAAGTCAAATTAATCCCTAGAATAAATTAGAAAATTATTCCTTTTTAGATAGTTTAATTAGGGTTTTTTATTAATTATGAATTTCAAATAAAAAATACAAAAATACAAAAATCTAGGTGCATGTAACTAGTTCGCATAATAAGATCATTCAATTAGAATTTGTTCATTAGTGAAGTTAGGTCATGAGGTGCATAATAACTAGTTTGCATAATAGAATTTGCATATTAATAAAATTTGGACATGTAGTAAAAAATGCATTTTCAAAAAAAAAAATTGAGAAAACCCAAAAAAAATAATTGATTGCCTCATGTGATGCAATTTATTTCATTTGTTGAATTTTAAATAATGGTTGAGCACTCGTGTGATCGCCTCTTCGCATGATAGTAATTTAGGTTAAAATAAATCAGCTGCCTGCAAAAAATATTTTTGAAAATTAAAAAAGAAATGGTACCAAAAGGGCATTAGAGAAGTCTAATGTAACCAAGTCCGCATACCCATAGTCTTTGGTTCGTATGAGTAAAATAAACCTCTATTTATTTTATTTAGGTGTCTAATCGACCTATCCTAAACTGATTAGTAGCGACTCCTAGTTAATAACCTCTTGCATATTTAAAAATTTAGACTTAAGTCGCGAATTGGTATGGGCTTGGGAGAGCCTGAGCTAAGTTTAAAAAGCTTAGTAGTCCATTAACTTAGTTTTAGGTGGTTCACCCAAAAAATAGGTCGCGACAACACTCAATTAGCAAAATTGAAAGGTTGATAACTAAATTGGTAAAAGTGTGATAAGTTTATGATTTTTTGGACAATTTTCTTGTTGTCTACTGTCGAGGTGAAAGAGAGATTGGGTTGACAATGAAGTTGTATGTCCACCAATTGATTGAGAAATAAAGAATAGCCATTTTAGAAAGTAAAGTGAGAGTTATACTGTTATAATACAATCTTCTGCTGGTGGAATCCGAAAATAAAGATTACGATATTAGTCTTCTACTTAGACTAATAAATCTAAGAGAAATTGCTATATTCTCTATTCAATGGGGAGAAATAAATTTAAATATTCTGATGATGCAAAAGGGCGGTGGAATTCGATAATGAAGAATGTGATATTAAATGAATAGTAGCGAAAAAAAAAATACTTGGAAGGAGTAAATGATGGCTGGACTCACCCTCGCGTTGAATGGCAGGCGCGTTTCCGTCCGTTTGACTTAGAAACCGATATTTGTGAGTTTGATTTTGCCCTGGGGAACTCCAATTGAAGTGTGAGCTGAGTTGCTGTGCCAGCCGCGCTCGTACCTGTGTCCCATGAAAAAAAGTGAAAAATGCTTGGCCCACGAAGAAACTATTTGTGTCAAAAGTTTGAGTCTATGGGAAAGCGCCCATCTGTGTCACCTATCAAATATTTGTTTGAACATTTTCTTATGTGTGCAATGTACAGTCAAACACATAAAATAAGACTACACAAATTATAAATGGGAATTTCGATTATCAAGAGGCAGTTCTCTGTCGAACCGACGATATGTAGCTCGGACACAATATTGTATAGTTTTCCATCTAGTGCCTTACTAGCATATGAGCATCTGATCTGTGAAGAAAATAATGAAAAAGAAATTTAAATACTCGATAATAACTGACACATGAGTCTGAAATACGCCCCCCATACCAAGTATACGCTATGTAGTAATTGGAACTCTGGTTAAAACATCAATCAGTCGATGCAAGTTTTCTGGCTGGCGAAATTTAGAAGTGCATATTACTTCGATGCAATATAATGAGCTGGCCGTTATAACGTTTCCATCGTCAAAGAAGATGGCGCCATCGTTCGTGGTCAAACTAGTTTGGAAAAGCTTTATAATGACTGACGACCGACATTCGATTTGGATGGACCTGCCTAACTAGGAGATTATTGGAGAGTTCATCTGTGGATTTACGTTAATTAATATAACCTTATCTGATCACATGTACATTAATCAAACCCATCTGCCAGACGTCCTCCCGTGCGCGGTTCTTCCGCCTTACGATACTCGGGAGTTGTTAAAGCCAGTCGGCTTTGACGTTTCTGAAGCTGTCGAGTTGGAAGCGTAATTAAAAAAAAGAAACACGTTCTGATCTCTTCAATAATTCCACCTTTGGATGCGGCATATAAGATATGACCTATAGCCGCTGTCGTGACCTACTTCTCGACATGATTAGAGAGAGAGAGAAAGAGAGAGAGAGAGAGAGAGAGACCGATTCTTTGGAGCTAACACATGCATGCAAAAGCTCGTCGAGGGCATCTCAATTCCATGATTAGATCTCTTGACATTCTTGAAATCTTTATAGTTTTTTTTATAAGGATGCTGTGGTGTTATGGTTGCTTCGTGAGGTTTTATGGAAAAGAAGTGGATGGTTTGTTTTGCCATTCCTTTTAATTGATTCCACATTGTTTTCTTCTGATTTGAATATTGAATTACAACTAAGCTTTATAGCCTTCTAAATAGCATATTACATGTTTTAGATCTCTTGCACCGCATCTAAGGAAGGTCGACCTTAAAGTTACTTTGGTTCCAGTTATATATTATGTAAATATTATGCTGTTCTTGCTTTGCTTCTAATGATATAGAATTTAGTCCTTTTAGTATTATACATGTTTGATGTGAAAAAAATTATATTATGCCATGCATACGACTAGTGGTGCCATAATATATGTTGAAAGTGTCCCTTGAGCACGAAGTTTTAATATGGACCTTTGGTTGTAGTTATTCTCTGCCTAATGACTTAAATTTTTTTCCCAGCTTCCTTCCTTAGACTTTATATGCATAGTCTTGGCAGAGTTAAATGAATCAATTTTGGGTTGGACTTTTTAACAATATCCAAATCAGACTCAAATTCTTTTGTTTGTGAGCCATCCATGTTTTGAAGTGAGTGATGACTGGGTAATTTAGATCTTGACACTTGCGTTTGCAAGAGTGTTTGATCTCATATCATTTTTATCAACCTCTGCTTGAGTGAGTAAAGCTGTTTGAAATCTTTCTTCAAACTTAGTCATATTAAGTAATTTGACGAGATTATACTGGATGATAAGCAAGTGATCATTAGCTTTCAATGAAATATAGTCTTATCCAATCACTCGGTAAATATGTTTTAATAAGGCTAAGAATCCTCAATAGGACCATATTGACTGCCTAGGATAAATTAATGACTTTCTTTTTGGTAATTTTCCCCTATTTTCTTATAGGAATTGGTTTTGAACTTAATCATGAAATGGAATAAAATTCAATAAACTCAAGAACAATACAAGAACAATTCGCTAAAAGATCGACTCTCGTAATTCACGCCGCCTATTATAGAACACCAACTTATCCTCAGTTGGGGCCCCATGACAGTTCGTCTCCTCTATATTATTTTTTTTTTCTCTTCCCTTATCTTGTTTAGCAATTTCATAGACTTGTGCTGACCTATAAAAGGCTTGGGTCGTCCTCAACACCTTCATTGCAATTCACCAGCTGATTAGCGATACTGTAAAGCAATCCCAATGGCTGCTCAGAAGCTTCTCTCTCTCCTGGTTTTCCAGCTCGCGCTCGTCGCTTTTATTCTCGACGTCGCCAATGCTCAAGGCCTCAAAATAGGGTTCTACAAGAATACGTGCCCTCAGGCTGAGGAGATAGTTAAGAAAGCGGCGGCGAGCTTCATTTCTCGAGCCCCCTCTCTTGCCGCTCCTCTCTTGAGGATGCATTTCCATGACTGCTTCGTCAGGGTACTTCCATTTTAGCGGTTAAATCGACTCGAGTGACCCCGTTGCCATCAATTTCTCAATTACTGCATGTGGTTTCTTTGAATCAAACATATGCACATCACTCCCCACATCATTAATTTGTTGCGAAATAAGTTGTAGCTATAATTAGTTGATGTGTAGAGATCTATCTTAATTAGATAACCAGTTTTATGTTAGTAGACACATTTGCGTTCCTTAAAACAATCCGTCTCTGGATAATCGAACTTGATTTCGGAGGACACCTATGTTGTACGCAGTCAAATGTCTCGTTTTCCTGATTCGAAACTTCATGTCATGAAATGAGACAAATTTACCATAATTTACAAATTCATGCAGAGGCAAGCACCTTTACTAAGTTCTAAAGTTCCTTTTTTTTTGCTTTTCTTTTTGCCTTCCTTTCCCTCTCTTTTTTGGGTTTATTTACAGGGATGTGATGGCTCTGTGCTACTGAATTCAACATCTTCTAACCAAGCAGAGAAAGATGCGTTTCCAAACCTGTCACTGAGAGGATTCCAAGTCATCGACGCAGCCAAAGATGCCCTTGAAAAAAAATGTCCTGGTGTTGTCTCTTGTGCTGATATTGTTGCTCTAGTTGCTCGTGATGCAGTTTCCATGGTAATTGATTAATTAAAGATTCGATTCCTATTGTATTCTAGCTAGGGATTTCTATAATGCTGGTCATCAACGAAAATTGTTTCATAAATTCTATTTTTCGTGATAAATCAACAATTTTTATCAATGATTTCAAACGGAATTGATTATCGATTTTTTTTTTCTGATGAGCGTGTCGACAGCGTAAACTGATCAGAGTCCAATTCATCCGCACAGGTCAAAAACTTGGACTCAACTAGTTCATGTGGTTTGCAGAGTGCTACACGGGTCTTTGTGTTCACGCCCCTAAATAACAAGTGATGTCAATTTATGAAATGTGACATGATTATTCTAAATCGTTGGTTGGATAACACAGCTAATGGATATGGAATTTTCCAGTTTTTACTATGAAGGTATAGAGTAAGAATATCAAATATCTTTAACTTGTAATTGGATTCTGGTTTCAGATGAACGGTCCATATTGGCAAGTCCCCACAGGAAGGAGGGATGGCAGAGTGTCTAAGCTTCAAGATGCCTTAAACAACTTGCCCGCTCCTACTTTCGGCATTTCTGCGCTTAAATCGTCCTTTGCCTCGAAGGGTCTCAGCGTCAAAGACCTTGCCGTTCTCTCAGGTACGAGACCAATCATAGTACATATACCTAACATTATTGAAAGTCCTAATTATTAGTTCATAATTTAAGTACAGTGAAATTAACGGTGTGGTTGCATCGATGATAATTCAGGGGGACACACCCTCGGAATGTCGCACTGTTCCTCCTTCACGAACCGTCTGTACAACTTCACCGGCAAGAACGACGCCGACCCATCCATGGACCCTAACTATGTGGCTCAGCTCAAGACCAAGTGCAAGCCGAACGACGCCACCACCATCGTCGAGATGGACCCGGGGAGCCACAAGACGTTTGACGTGGACTACTACACCCTCGTCTCCAAGAGGAGAGGCCTCTTCCAGTCTGATGCCGCGCTGCTCACCGACACCACCACCAAAGCCTACGTGCAGCTCCAGCTGACGAGCAAATCGACATTTGCCAAAGACTTTGGCTTGTCCATGGTGAACATGGGGAACGTCGGCGTTCTCACCGGCAATTCGGGCGAGATAAGGAAGAAATGCTATTTGGTTAACTAACCAATCGAGTCGTTTGTCTCTCACCTTGAATTTACAAAGGTTTTGCATGTTGTGTGGTATTCTTTAGTTTTTCCTGTTCTGATTGATGCGGTGGGTGGAATGTCTGTCGAGGAAAGGTAGTGGTCAAGATGCTGTTGCTTTAGTATTCGTCGGGATGAATAAATCGACAATAATTGGCGTAAGGACAAAGCATGTGACTATTAACATATCATAAGCACATCTTCATTGCATATTCCTTACATTATTAAATTAGCCTCCCCAGCGCATCAATAATAGGCACCACGAATCATTTCACTCGCTCAAAACAAATCAAAAGTCGAATAATACATGTAAATACTAAAACCAGTCTACTAAATTGGTATACCGAGGCGGCGGAATCCATGAACAAAAGCTAATAGTGTCGGCACGGCGATGTTCATCCATCCGTAAGCAAAAAGCTGAGGAAAAGGAGGAGAACCGTGAAGAAACCTCTCAGCCAGAGAGAATCTCTCATGATGATAAAGAATGAAAGTACAGGCAAAGTGGTTACTTTCTGGGCAAGTTGGGAATGATTAATTAGAAACGTGTTCTGACTAACATCCCTTAATCTTCCGATTATACAACACGAAAGTGCCTTTGACTGGTTTTACTCTCTTCTTGACGATCTATTTCAAGGCCACTTAAGCATATACAAATATTGAACTACAATAACGGAAATCTGTCATTCTTTCAAAATTTAAGCTTTCAGGACACGGGATTAAGAAGTCAGTATTTTAATGTTCACTGACTGAACATCCACTTAACTCCGGAATCAGATCCACCTACTGAAGAAGACCGGACCAACGCAAATTGGGTATACATATGAATTTGCAATTGAGAACGCATGATCAATAAAATTTATAAGTGCTAGTTGTGTGTCCAACACGCAAATTATCAAAGAATGGTTTATATAATGACGATGCGATATTAACCCTCCTTAAATTTTGCATAGGTTATTATGTTATTTTCCCTTTCTAGCTTATTGTTATACTTGGTCCTTTGGGTGTTGATTTGGAGAAGGAAATCATGAAATGGGTTGTGATGAAAGCATGGAGATGGCCTATATGAAACGTTTATCCTTTGTTGTATGATCCAATTTACTTCGTTTGAAGGAAATACGAATGAATTTGGTCGAGCATGCATGGCTCCAACTTCAATGAGGCATGGCAAAACCATTATGTTCTAATATTCTCATTGTATATAATATTTTTCTGTCTTCCATCGTTATGCATTACCTTTCCAAGAAAAAATAATCTCAACGAAATACACTTACTTTCTCTGCTGTTGATTCAGCCCCAACCACTCTGGAGGGCCAAGTAGTCAATTCTTTTAATTGCTTGAAATTTACTGAAAGTATCATAAAGCAGTGTACAACTCATCGCATGTATTGGTTGATCACGAAACCGTCTGCATCATTAAGGTTCTTAATGGCATATCCAACACTATAATATATACGACCATGCACGGCTTCTTCTTTACTTTGTCATCTAGATCCCAAACCAAAGCACTTTTGAGTTAAATCCAAATAAAACACGTTTAATCTAGTAAGTTTTGCTTAAGGAGAAGGATTTGTAATGAAGCAAAAAGGGAAGACTGTTTGGTTTGGGCATGGGCATTGTTTTGGGTTTTCTAGGGAATGCTGCTGTCTCAACTCAAGCTCAACTTGAGATGGGTTATTATTCTAAGAGCTGCCCAGAAGCTGAAAAAATTGTGAGAGAGTTGTCGAAGATCACATCCGCAATGCTCATTCTTTAGCAGCCGCTTTGCTGAGGATGCACTTTCATGATTGCTTCGTCATGGTTTTTACTTTCTCTCCCATGTAGCTTGCATCAGTGCACGTTAATATCTTACAGTAAACTTGAGAAATTTGGAGGAATCATTACTGCATATCTCCATTTCAAGAGTACTAGTACTTTCTTAATCTCATGCTAGCTTTGAGAAATTTGAGCTCGTCGTTTGTTGATCACCGTCAGGGTTGTGATGCTTCTGTGCTCTTGAACTCTAGTTGAAGCAACCCAGCAGAGAGAGATTCTCCTCCAAACTTCACTATGAGAGGCTTTGACTTCATCGATCGAGTGAAGAGCCTTGTCGAAGCTGAATTCCCCGGGATTGTCTCTTGCGCAGACATCATAGCTTTGGCCGCAAGAGATGCAATAGTGGCCGCTATGAGGACAACAGCACAAAGATTATTTCCACGAAAGCAGATATCCATTGTTCAAGTGCGTCTAGATCTTAACACTACGTGAAAACTGTTTTCTCCACTGATGATGAATGAGTATAGATTTGCAAGCGAAAAAAGCATTGAGATTGAGTGGGGAATTAAAACTGTATCTAATGTGCATGAAACTATAGGGAGGTCCATTTTGGAGAGTTCCTACAGTAAGAAGAGATGGAGTAATTTCAAGGGCATCGGAAGCATTGAGCAACATCCCTTCTCCAACCAGCAAACTCAACGCTCTCCAAACATTTTTCGCCAATCAAGGACTTGATCTTAAAGACTTAGTATTATTGTACGGTGAGGCCATATGTCACCCACCATAAAAATGAGAGGCTATCAGTTGATGAGTTAAACCATTAGTATCGAGAGATATCGAAATGTATATTCAGTACGTGACTAAGCTGGTCATGTGCTAAATTAGTAGTGGCTGATGTGACTTGTTCTGACATAGGAGCTCACACGATTGGTACATCTCACTGCTCGTCTTTCCGGAACCACCTATACAACTTCACTGGCGTTGAGGATCAAGACCCGTCCTTGGAAAGCGTGTACGCGGCGAATTTCAAGGCCAAGAAGTGCAGGAGCTTGAGTAACGATACCATCTTTCAATCGGATTCTGCTACCACTACCAGTCCTGCTACCAAGCTCTTCATCACACAAGTCCTTCAAGGGTCACTTGACAACTTCTACGCTCAATTTGCCTTGGCAATGGAGAAGATGGGCCGGATCGACGTGAAGACTGGGTTGGCGGGCGAGATAAGTAAGCATTGTGCGCTGGTGAATAGCCCAAACCAAAGGGAATAACCAGTGTTTTCGCTTTTCTTCTATATATCGCATGTTTCTAGCGGAATGTTATCAATTTTTTTTGGCGATGAACCGATAATGGTTGGTTAAGAAAAACAAACAGAAAAGGAAGCATGCCTCGGCGCAATGTGATTATGAATAGGAGATATTCAACCAACATACTTCACGTTTTATTCAATGACAACTTACATATCTCTATTTTACCTTTGGAGACTAATTTGCACCTTCGTATCTATTATCCTTGCATTACATTTATGCCATTTTCTTTGGAAAAAATGTCCATCCCCGAATTCTGAATTCTCGCATTCATCCAAAACACTTAAACCAGCATCGATCATCACTTGAGCCCCAATCAAAATCGTAGGAGTTTACATGTTTCGTTTAGAGATATGTAAATAGTATTTGCAAAATTAGGTACATTTAAAAGGTCACTCGTGTAATTAAATCTCTCAATAAGCGGCTTTAATCTTCGTCCACCTGTATATCCTATCATTAGAGTACAAGGGGACGAGGAAAAGAGGAACTGTAATTGGGCTTTAATGCTCAAGTTTGAAGATTTTTGAGGTTCTTGTTTTCAGTGCCATCTGACCTGGAAACGACTCGTACATTCAATTACCATATAACCCAAAAACATAAAAGAGAAAAAAAAGAGGAAAAAAAACGAAAAATTGAATTATCAACTTGAGAGGAATAGATGGCACCATCAAAATCATAAGCTTCAAAAACGGAAAAAGAATTGCCAGTCTAATGAAGAACGACCATGAGGAGGTTTCATGTGCAGTTGTGTCTGGAGGACTACGAAGCTGGGATCCTCAGACATTTTAGCCCCATTTTAGAGAGAACTTTAGGTGCAACAGTAGCATTTCTTTGGCATACCGAGTAGTTTTGGTATGACGAAAATAGAGCATGTACAATCTTTAATAAGAACGGCAATGATACCAAACATTACTATACCCCTTTTTCGCAGTGATGAGGTGAAGGCACCCGCAGACTTCTCCATCCACTGAACAACGATAATCCGTCGTCATTTTTAATTATGAATTATGGCCAAGAAAGGAGAATTTAAAGGCATTTATTTCTGAAAAACACAAACAAATGGGACTAAATATGTCGAAATGGATCATAGATGCATTTCCTAACTTATATTTCATGGTCAGAGTTGTCACATGGATGAATTATATTTAATAAATGGGTCATACATGAGTTAAGAATGTTTAAATATACAATAATATGGAGGTTAAATGGATTCATAATTTAATTTAAACTCTCTCTCTCGTCTTCACTTGATATTGCCTCTAAATTTTGTAATTTTAGTGATATAAATGAGATCTGATATGAGTTGCTACAATTATATTGTACGGAAATATATCAAAACGGGTTAAATAAGTCAATTTGAATTAAGCTATTTTCGATCAAACTCGCCAGTTTCACAGGTTTATATGGGATGGAGCTGCCTGCGTACATGCTAATTAAAGTCTTAATCTTTTGGTATTGTTATGGTCTCTATATATGGTGATGGTACTGAGGACATTGAATGTAGGTACTTTCCCACGCTGAAAATGGCGCTTTATCCTAATTCCCATATCGTCAGTTTTTAAAATATTTATTTCGCTCAACGCAGATAGAAAATAATGATATTTCTCCTAACGATGCTGTTGCCAACGCATTTCCTATTAGTAAATAATATCGTATAAGCCCTCGTGCACAGGTAATAAATCATGAAACAAAATGCTTTTATGTTGACTTTTAAAATTATATCATGAAATATTTCTAGCAAAGTGACTCCGTAAAGGCTGCATTTTTTTTTTCTTTTAATAATCCTAAGGCCTGATCGTAATTAGCCAACAAACCGGAGAAGTATTAGCACAACCACTAAACACCGTAATCCAATCGAAATCTGAGTTTCCTAGGGCGGATTTCGACCCACAAAACATTGATTTCTAAATTGACAATATAAGAACACATTCTTATCATTGAGTTTGGACCTATGCATATCCTTAAAAAGTTTCATCTTAGTTCCAACAGGATAAGTACGATTCAATTTCGAAGCTGCATAAGTACTGATTTTATTTTCCGTGCTCAGCCTTAACTAGAAGTTCAATTCCATAATTCCAAGACTTTGAAGAGAAAATCCCGCCACATGACCCGAGTGCAGAGGCATTGGTGGCGGAGTTCACGCTTCGTTACACCGTATCCCCCCATTCATGGATAAATTTCCCCTTTCTTCATGTGGAACATCTTCGTTTTTTCCTAACTTTACTTATAGCCGGCATAATCAACTATAATAAAGACCTAATGACTACATTTGGTCGTCCGGATTTCTAATCGGGATAGGTCTAGATAGGATATGATATGAAATTCTGTGATTTTTTTATATCCCGTCAATTATTTGGTGAATCGCTGTATTAAAGTCGGATATGTTCACATCATATCATGTACATTATATATATATAAATGGCATGTCATTATAAATGAACCTAAATGTTTTTTTTTTTTGGTGAAATAAATGAACCTAAATGTTAATAAACAAAGATGGTGAAAATCTCTCGTAACACTATTCCTTAATTTATTTTAATTTAATTTTCTTCTTTTTATATTATTTTCTTTATTTTTTATTTTTCCCCTTTCGTCATTCTTTAACAAAATTTTATCAAATAGTAAATTGTACTAACATACCTAAAATACAAAAATACCTAAAATATATAATAAATATAAATATTTAGTTTATGGATTGAATGTTTATTATAAGATAGAATTAAAGTTGAATATATAAATTAAAATAAGATTAATTAAAAATAAATTTTTATTTTTTATTTTTTAATTTCTTAAATTAGAATTCAAATATATTTATATTGAAATATAATTTCAATTTTGTTGATTTAATAAGTTTGTTATTAAAGAAAAATAACTTTCCTATAATGGACATTAAATCCTATCCACTTTTATCCCACCTTCCTCATGGGATAATTTTATCTTGTTTATATCCCCATTATATTCGACTTTATCCTATCTTGAGTGAGCACCAAACATAGGATATGATAAATCATATTCTATTTCGAATTTTATCCCGACTGCCAAACTCAGCCAAATGGATTAGTTGATGTATATCGTAAGCGGAAGTAGAGGTCAATTATGTAGGGGCGTTTCACTTGGCCCGAAGGTCAATGGGCAGACTTGGACACTGCACTACTGCTTACAGGAGAATATTTGATGCCCGCAACTTTAGCGGAGGCTCGGCCCTTGCATTTCGTGTGAAAAAACGCTTTCAAATCATCACAGCGTCCGAATAAATTTTTTAAAGATTTAATACTAGGGGTGGCCGTCTAGACTTGCCCATTTGAATAGTTTTAATTTTAGCATCGATGCGATCTCAAGCACCAGCTCGGCTTAGTCGTTTAGCAATATATATAGAGACACAACCACATATATACACACACCACATTAAAGCATCTAAGATGGTTTTGTGTTACTGAGCGAGCATTATCCATTTTTCCAAGGACAGCACTACATGGCAAAAAGGTTGGGGCCAATTGCCCCCACTCTCTTCTTAAAATATGTAGCATGTCATGTTTTTAAACAAAATAATATGCAATAATGCCTCCCACAGATTTTCATGAAAAATCACTTTATTTAGTTATCTTCTTATTGTCGATAAATAAATTTTCACCTAAAAACTTCTCATAAATTTCGTAAGAAAATTGCAATTCAAATTCATCAATGACAATGGGGTTTGACCTCTAAAAAAAAATGATGATTCTGCATAGTCTTGCATTCGCATTCTTTATTGCATTTCTTTGCATTTATATATTAGATACATTTATGTTTTAGGAGTAGCATGTTCGCATTGAATAAAACATAATTCGGGTTATTAAAATTCGTTCAAACTAGCCCAACATGCGACCCCATTCGGTGTGCAGAATTGGATAAACTTCTAAGCCCGATCCAAGCTTCGTACTGGACCCAAGAGTTCAAGCCCAATCCACAGATTAAACCAAGTACGGCCCTTGTCCCTCTCTCCCCTCTTGATTCGGAGTCATCGGTGTTCTCTTTTTGCTAAATCATCACTCTATCATTAACGGAAGCAACGAAGCAGAATCTTCCAGGTAGAAATCTAGATCACTGAAGTTACTCTAGTAGCCACCCTTCTCACTTGAGAATCCCCACCTTCTCCGATGTTGGCATGGGCACATGTGAATGAAGAAACACGGTTTTGCAACCTGTGCATATCACATAGTTCATAAAATAGATAAAACACAAACAGATCATGAATTGCCCGACTTGCCCACCTTGCCCACTTGCCCACTCGCCTCCACTATACTTAGCTTGCTTTCTCCTCTCCTCCCTCTCTTCTTGCTCTATTGCCAGAACCTTTTATTGATGTCTCGCGTTCGTTTTACCCTCCAGAATGCTTTGCGTCTCTTGTTGCTGGACATGAAGAAGAGGGCTGCCAACTATTCTTGAAGTCCTTTTCTACTTTAATATTTCAAGGGTTGCCTTGATGGTTTACTCCCTACATGGGTTTATAGCTTTCTGTTCTGTGAGATCGCTTGTTGATCTGGTCCCTCGGCATGTCACGAGGCACTTTTTCTATCCGTTATTATGTTATTCATATTGCTCACTATGGTGCTAAGCTTTGCTTCACTAAGACCTGTAGGTCATCTAAGCTAGATTTGACAATAGTGTATCCCATACTTGAAGTCGTTATCTTCTTACCATAGGTAGGAGTTGTGAGATTTAATGGGACCGCCGACAATTGTTTTAAAGGTTTAAGCTGTTAAATGAATGCATTGTTTAATATTTAATTATTTTACAGGTAGGAGGTGTGAGATTTGGTAAGACCACTGCCAACTATATTAAAGGCTTAAGCTGTTAGACAATGGTATGATTTAATATTTAATTTTTCCAATACTTTCCCTCACACTTAGTCTAGTCTTTTTGCCTAGTGTTAAGCTCGGACATATTTAATTGAGGAGGCAAATATGACCTGAAAAGATTTATTCTTAAGACTTTTAGCTTTGATACCATGTGAGATTTTGTTGAATTACTATAATCTATTTTAAAAGTTTAAACTATTAGATGAAAATATGGTTTATAATTATTGTAACACTCCCCCTCACACTTAATTTGGTCTTTTTGCCTAAAACTAAGCGTGGACATATTTAATTTGTGATGCAAATGGGGTCTGTAAATATTTGAACTTGGGACCTCTAGTTTTGATATCATGTGAATTTAATGGGACAGCTGCAAATTGTTAAAAAAAACTTAAACTGTTAGACGAATGTATGATTCAATATTTAATTATTCCAATAGGAGGGACCATCGAGGGGAGATATTTGAGGATAAAATTGGCAAAAAGCATTCTCCTCGGAGAAGGTATTCCCCAAGAAACGATGCAAGGAGTCGTTGGTCAGAAACCACATTCCTCTTCCGTGTCTCTTATCATGTAATAACATTGCTAAAACCTTCTTTGATTTGCATAGAAATATGGGCAATGTGGTTTTCCTTTAATATGCTCATATTTGATTTCATTCATAAACTGCAACTGACAGAAAGTGCAAGAAGCAGCAGCAATTGGATGGTCAAGGTGACACCTTGAAGGTGATTGAAGTTAGAGAAAGATGAGAGAAATCTACGTCATCCCAATTCTAAAGCAGGTTAGCGAAATCTTTTTGATATCCTAGTCTTACGTTGTTTGAAAAATTTTCTTAACTGTGTTCCTTAGAGGGTGTCTTGCTCATTTGATCTTGAAACTAGAAATGCAGTTAAAGTAAGGTCAAATATTAGTATGCCAGATGGGAGTTTGTTGTTTGTATGGAGAAAATAGTGAATATGTTTTGTGTGTCAACACAACAAATAAGAAGGTCATGAGGTTGCGACACATGTCCAAAGTAGGTCCAATGTTAGACTATTTTGAAAACCCTTCTCTCTCTTCTCTCTACACACTCTCTCTCTCTTCTACCTCCCATGCATGCTCTCTCTCTCTCTCTCTCTCTTCACCACCCCCTCTTTCTCCCACCAAGCCTCTGTCCAACCGTTGCGCAGTGGCTCATTGAACAAGCCACCATGCCCTTGTCCAATTGACTTGCCACCGTGCCTAACTGACAGGCAACCTTTTAAGGTGGAGGCACACGGTGAATCATTGGACAAGCCACCGTGCCCTTGTCCGACCAATGAACTTTGCGATGGTGGAAGTGGAGCGGTGTCGTGGCTCGTTGGACGCGGTGGGAGAGAGGGCGGCGATGAGAGAGAATCGAGTGAGAGAGAGCATGTGGGGGGGGAGATCACATGTAGAGAGAGAGAGAGAGAGAGAGAGTTTTCAAAATTTAGGTCTCACACGCGATGTGTGTTGTGTTTTTAAGGGCCTTCTTATCTATCACATTGGCACACAAGACCTACCCAATATTTTCCCGTTTCTACATATGCTTTTCTTGTTTTATATATATTACCACTTTTGGTGAATTTTGCTTTCCATAATGATGTGATTTTCTTTATTGATTCTTATGCGTCATGATGGTCATTTTGCTTTCCATACTTATATGATTGCCTTTTCTAGCTGCTTTCGTTGAGGTGGTCTTCCTCTCATGCCTGTTTTTTATTCGTCGTCTTTTGAAAGACCATAACAATACATTCGTACAGACATACATTCTCCCATTCTGCTCATTTTCTTACGTCTTTCATAGTTTCAGTTACTGCTAACAATCAAATTGCTATGTTTGCTGATTACTATCAAGTTCCAAACATTGTCAAGGATTGAAGGAGAATTTTATTTTATTTTCAGATGTTTTTGACACGATTGGAGGTTAATAACTTAATATAAACATTTGATGGAAGATGAGAATGCCGAATTATTGAGTTAGGAGGAAGAACTTAGCCTCTTCTATCATTTAAATCACACAAAAAAGCTGTTTTTAAGCACTTTATTCAAGCTCGTCATCTTTGGCCGTTCCAATGTAGTAATCTAGCTTTTTAAGAGAAATAACATGCTGACCTTGTGTGCAGTTATTCAATATGAAGATGTACCTGGAAGAGCAACTTCAAGAGGCAGATAGTCCATTCTTTAAAATTCAGGAGCTTGAAGATCGGTTACACAAAGGAAAGAAAGAGTGCAGAAGGTAGGAAGCAGCGAGTCTGCCCTTTTCTGGCATTCCATGGTGTATTATGTCTCTTAGGAATCTAGTCCTTGTGTATGATTTTTTTCTCCCCTTGCTTGGTCTTATTTTGACATGACCGGACGTTCCGGATCACATGAAAGATCAAGAAATTCATCAAAGCACAACGGCGATATTCACCTTTGGAGATCATTTTGTAATTTCATCTCTATAATTCTTGTGTTCCTATTAACATACCTTGCCCCTCCCCCCCTCCAAAATACGCTCACCTCAAATTTTAAATTTTCACACCCATCCAAAATACTCGAAATCAATACTGACCAAATCGCTGAAAAATCCTAAAAAGAGTTTTCAAGGAGTGACAACTTGGTAATTTTGAGGGAAAAAAATGAAAGTAGGTAAATAGTCAATCCTCTTGTGTCATTAATCTCTTTGGGGAAAATGTCACAAATAGTCCCTATATTTTCACTCAATGTTCAATCTCGTCCCTGAACTTTCGATTGGCTCAATTTGGTCCCTGAACTATTGATAAATGTCCGATCTAGTCCCTGAACTTTCGAATGGCTCAATTTGGTCCCTGAACTATTAATAAAATGTCCAATCTAGTCCCTGAACTTTCGATTGGCTCAAGTTGGTCCCTGAATTATGATGAAATGTCTAATATAGTCCTTCGTTCTTTCGTTTTTCTTTTCTTTTTTCATTTTTTCCATCTTTTTTTTTTTTTTTTTTTTTTTTTTTCGCTTTCCCTCTGCCGGAGCCGGCGGAGGGCCGGCGTCCGGCGAGAGAGCCCCTCGCCAGATCGGCGAGGGCCCCTCGCCGGCGTCCCTCGCAAGCGGGCCGGCGAGGGCTCTCCCTCGCAGATCGGCGGGGGGGCCGTCCCGCCGGCATCTGCGAGGGGAGAGCCCTCGCCGGCGTCGGGCGAGGGCGAGGGCTCCCTCGCCGGCGTCCCTCGCAGATCTGGCGAGGGGCTCTCCCTCGCGGATCGGCGAGGGGCCGTCCTCGCAGACGCCGGCGAGGGACGGCCCCTCGCCGATCTGCGAGGGGGCTCTCTCGCAAGATCGGCGAGGGAGAGCCCCTCGCCGGATCTGCGAGGGACGCCGGCGAGGGAGCCCCTCGCCCGACGCCGGCGAGGGCTCTCCCTCGCGGATCGGCGAGGGGCCGTCCTCGCAGACGCCGGCGAGGACGGCCCCTCGCCGAGATCTGCGAGGGGCTCCCTCGCAAGATCGGCGAGGAGCCCCTCGCCCGACGCCGGCGAGGGCTCTCCCTCGCAGATCCGGCGAGGGGCCGTCCTCGCCGGCCGCTGGGAGAGCCCCTCGCCGGAGTCGGCGAGGGCTCCCTCGCAAGATCGGCGAGGGAGCCCCTCGCGCGCTTGCGGGGACGCCGGCGAGGGCCCTCGCCGGACGCCCGGCCCGCCCGCCGGCTCCGGCGGAGGGAAACCGAAAAAAAAAAAAAGGAAAAAAAGGGAAAAAAAAGGAAAAAAAGGGAAAAAAAGGAAAAAAAAAAAAGAAAAACAAGAAAGAAGGACTAGATCGGACATTTCATCATAGTTCGAGGACTAACTTGAGCCGATCGAAAGTTTATGGACTAGATCGGACATTTTATTAATAGTTCAAGGATCAAATTGAGCCGTTCGAAAGTTCAGGGACTAAATCGGACATTTTATCAATAGTTTAGGGACTAAATTGAGCCAATCGAAAGTTTAGAGACGAAATTGGACATTGAGTGAAAATATAGGGACTATTTGTGGCATTTTCCCATCTCTTTGGAAGCCGCTTTTGACTTCGCACTAGTGTAAAGAGCCTATTTGGTTCGGTTTTGGAGAAATGCCCTTAGAAGAATGCAAATATCTTTGAGGTAAATGGGTTTCCGAAATGTTACATTGTTTGATAAATTGTAATATCAAATAACACTGAAATGTAACTTTAGCATAAATACCGTTTGGCAAAACTCATATTTGTAATGGGCTTTTGCTATTTTTTTTTTTTTTAATTTGAAAATCAAATTCGGCGACCGGTTAATCGTTGGCCAATTGTTGGATGGCTAGATCTGGCCGCCTGGGCGCGACATTAGGCAACACTGCCTGGGTCGTGGGTTGCACCACCTCAAGCGGTGGTCACCAGGGACGCGCGACCCCTAGGCGGCGGTGGCGGCTGTTGGAGAAGCCTGACTCTCAGGCGGGGAAAAAGAAGACGAATGGGGAAGGAGAAGATGAACAGTGACTCACTAAACAGTGAAATTGTATCTCCAAAATGCTAATTCTCAAAGCACGTTCTCCCTAGCATTGGGTTTTCAACATTGGGAATGCTAATATTTGGCAAATGAGCTTTCAAAAATGTTTGCCAAAAACAAAATATTTTCCCCCAAGGGGCTTTGGCACAAATGCCCTTGGAAAAACCGAATCAAACGGTACCTAAGTTTATCATCATAGCGCGAGAGGACGAGAAAGAATGAGGGGAATTTGTTAATGGGCTTTGTACTCAGTCTCTCACCAAAGCAGGCCCATCTCAGCCCACCCCAAAAAGCACCACGAAACCCCAAACCCGCAAACGCAGAAACAAAACCCTAATTTCCCCATGTCGGCTCCTCCGCTCGCCCTCCGTCGCCTACATAAAGCGAAACAAGGGGCATCGTCTCCATCGCTCTCCCCCTCTCCCTCCTCCCTCTGCAAATCTCTCTCCTTCTCGCTTCCCTCGGCGTCTTCATCAGGTGTTCCGCCTCTCCCGGTCCTCTTCAAATCCGTGCCTTCTTCTTCTTATTCTTGTTATTCTTGTTGGTGCGAGTGCAGTGATGATGCAATTGTATGTGGACTAGAGTTTCTGATACTACTCGTAGTTGAAGACTAACCCTTGGCTGTCTGAGCACTCTCTCTTCGCTCCCCCATGATCTTGTTCTTCTTTTCTTTGTTCTCCCTTCCTTTCAAATCGTTTCCTTCATTATCGTACGTTTCGCAGTAATTTAGGGTTTTTATTATTGAGATTGGGCTTGTGATGATAAATCATTATATCTTAGCGGATTTCAGTGAGGCTTCATCGTCAATGATCTGATTGTTACACACACTGAAGCCCTTGTAGATTCTCGAATTTTACCCATATTTTCGACGGCGATTTCTTCGGTCTTTTTTTATGTTTTGAAAATAAAGATCGATTCTTTTTCTAGGTGTGGGATTGAGATTGCAGTGATGCGATTAAGGCACTCGAGGGGGTGTCGATGGGCAGTGGATCAATCCGTGAGCCCGAATTTATAAAACGACTTCTCCTTCCACTGAGCAACGATAATCCCTAAAAAGTCTTTTTTCTTTTTCAAAATCTCTTTTTGGATTTGGATTTAGAGAAAAGTTTATGTTTTTTCTGAGTTTGATTGTTGGGTTTGAGTATTTAAAAATTTAATAATAGGTAAAAAAATTTAGGGGGCGCCCTTTACCAATTCTGGGGGATGAAACTGTTCCTCTTGGCATAATGGCTTGGGCGCTAGATCAGCATTTGTGGCACTATCCTGATCGGTGGCTGTGTTCTCAGTGCCATTGGATCCTGGAAACGCCTCATACATTCCCTTCGGACAATAACATCAGAAATCTCGTCTGATCCTTTTGACATTTTAGCAGCAGTTAAGAGTGAACAAGTAGGTTGCTGTGGCATTTAGCCACATTTAATAGAGAAATTGCTGTGCCGTGTTGGTCTGTTTTGAGGAATGAAAAAGATCCCGGACAAGTTTGATATGTGAATAACAATCACAGAAAAGATTGATCCGATGAACTTGTGGGTTGTGTTTGTCAAACTTTGAATTTAAAAGGTAACTGAACCAAGCAGCTTTTATTAAACATTGGATTTGACAGATAATCAAAACCGATTATGTTCATAACTAAAAGAGGGGCGAGCCTAACTAGAGTTGGGTTTACTTGGAAGGTCTTTACATCAGAAAATATTACTGTCGGTGTTGTTTAGGTGGAGAGATGCCATGCTCAGAAAATTTGACTTGATCATCAAACAAACTGTGTAGTAACCCATCAACGAAAGAGTAAGCACTTTTCTTCGGAAAATAGGTTTAAGGATGGGCGACCTAAAATGAAATTGCTTGCTAGCTTTCCAACCGGCGAGCTTTAGAGGTCCCGACGGGCTGACGGAACTCGATGACCTACAAGTATCGATCCAGGCACCAACACCACAGCTAGACAGACCGTCCTCCTCACCTCATTATGCCAACCTTGCCCATCCACTGAGCAAGTCTTAATCGCCATACCTCATCTCGGACATTTTTCCTTTCAATACCACTAGTTCTAATTTGAAACCCATCTTCTTCAACTACTACAGAAATACAACCTTTGAATTCTAGACGAGAAAACAAGTATTTTAAACCAGCTTCTAGGATTCTATTGACGCGTCCTGCTTAGGTGTGATAAACAACGATCTACCTTGAATAGCAGGAGCTTTACAACTTGTTACGCGAGTTACATGTACCAGGGACGAAAAAATTCAATAAATGAAGATTAATTATAAACAATTTCCACTGTGCGGCATCCATGTAAAAATTATGTAGTCACATGTAAATCAGTCCTCAAAGGTCATCCAACAGAATTGTTACACATTTCATTTCTTCCATCCAAAGTAGATGCCAGATAGGATAGCCACCCCAGCAACTGCGACACCCAAAGACGAGAGCACTTTGAAGGTAGAAACCGTCGGCTTTTTTGAAGGCATTTCCAGAAGATCCCTTAACTGACACATGCAACAAAGCAAGTTAACATAAAAATCATATGCAGAAAAATAAATAATCTTAACACGATTAGCATGTATAAACCATAAATTATTAAAACTAACCACCACAGGCTGCTTCCAATGCTTCTTGATACCGCCAAGATGGCCTTTGCCAACAACTGCGACGACTGAACTATGTTCTCTGGCAACTTTTAACAATGTGCACGACATGTACCTAGCAGACAAATTATTAAGCTGCTAGTGATGCTAGTATCGAGCCAAGAATGGATGAGCTATCATATTACGTCACTATAGCTAACAACGTCATCAAAATCTTCTGGAATCTAAACCTTTGGCATCTACTTAAAGATCAAATAGAGTTGCAATTTTGAATGTGAAATTAATCACAATGGAAAATGAAAAATGGAAAGTAATATAGTCTTGTATAGGGTAGATCTATTCAATGAAATGTTGAAATATAATGAGAATACTCACTGATCTCGCTCATGAACAAGTGTCTCCATGAGGGTGGGAAATTCCTTGCTCATTTCTTGAATCACAAGAGTCAACATGTCTACATCGTCCAGGTCCTTCAGCTAATGCAAAGAACCAGGAAAATCACCAACGTGGATTGGCTTTTTACTGAAGCTCCATTATATATCATGCAAGAAGCACTTAGAAAATTCACAATGAGATATAGCAAAATAAAGTTTACCATTTTATTAAGATCCTCGGGGCTCGGTAGGAAGACTGCTTGGAAAAGTAAGGAATATATTAACTTTGTCTTATGCCAAAGTGGCATTTTAGCCCATGTCCTTCGTAAGGTAACCTGTGGTGGTCATAGAAAAAAGTCATAATAGAGATGAGAAAAGATATGGAGTTAAAAAGCACGAAATAAAGTAAATTGAGAAATGATGCTTCATATATTTCTAGCATCTAAAAACTGCAATTCAAGATCAGTACTTAGGGTAATTTAAACAGAAGGCAAACATGATTATCGTCCATGAAGATTCACAATGTCCATAAAAGCCAATTAGCTACTAAAAATGAAACAACATAAGTTAGTTAAATTGACTTTTGGATTTTTAGCCCTCCTCTAGTGTAGGAAACCAACATGGTTGGCCTTCAGAATGGAATGCTTATGCTTTGCTGCTAATATTGTGCTGCATTTCCTTGGGAATAAGTTTATGGAGAACACCCTAACTAATATTACATACTAAGCACCTCTCACATTGATTTCTGAGTATTAATCATTGAAGCCGGTAAACTAGAAAATATCATAGATGCTCTCTACAGTGATTACTCAGAACAACAACATGAACGCCTTAGAGTGAGGAGGAAAAGAAAGCAATACCTGTACTGGGCGATCACCTAGTAGAACCTTGCCACCATACTTCATTGCTTCTTCAAATGCTACACGAAACTCAGCTCCAGGATAGACCTCAAGCTTATTAGCAACCTAATAAATAATATAAGTGAGATCCAAAGAATATATGTTGAGTCCAGTTAAAAGAAATGCCAAAGGATATCGCAAACAGACTAAAGCTGACATAAAATTTCAGTTCAAACCAGACAAGTCATGAGTTAATTGGAGAAAAACATGCCTTGGCAAGGAACCAGCTATAAAGGATTCCAAATACATTGTGTTTTTTCTTGTACATTTCCACCATCTCTCCAAATGTAGGTACCTGGCAGACCATAAGAAAACATCCACAGATTGAGATGAAATCAAATTGGTCCTTTAGATTTGAATCCAATGATACAGATCAAAAGAGCGTTCAATGAACACTAATGACATTAATTTCCATGCCTAACAAATGCCACCAAATATACGTTAAAGTACTCTTCAGCTCGAGAATAATACTCAATATTTTGGTGCTTCTTTGGAAGTAAAACCAACAAGATGTGAATTAGAATTACAGCGTCAAGCTAGTAAATACATGGGATAGAAAAGTAAGACTATGTTAATGCAATTCTAGAGTCATACAAAGCAAGTAGCAGGCAACCTATTTAAAACTAACGTTATCTGCTGATTCATAAATCAATTTGAGCGTAACTAAACTTTTTGCTTGTGGGAGGAACACTGAGCAAATGAAGCCTCCCATACAGGTTTCAAGAACAAAATAGTAAATAATCAGCCAAGGACTAAGATAAAGATTCATAGACCACACACCTTCAGATTCTGTGGTGTAAGCACAGCCGCTCGACTGTGGCATAACTCCAAAAATACCACCTGCGCTCAAACAGAAACACCAATTTTTCTCAAACTTCCTCGGGGACTGGAGGTAGTTCTGAAGCATGAACAATGCAATGCAGGCGAAATCCAAAACATTATCCATCCATCAATTAGCAAGATAGAAAAACACCTCTGGTTTCAGGTAACTGATCACAGCTTCTACTTCTCTACATGATTCCTGCAACCAAACCCATATCAGTACATTTACAGCACAAACTCGCATTGCCACAATAACATGAAACCGATACTAAACGAATTATGCATGGACAAATTAGGGTTCCATGAATTCAATTCTCTTTCAATGCCACATTTTCTCATAAACCAAACATATCATCAGCCCAGATGCAAGAACTCAATTTCCAAGTCTTGCATTGATTTCCTCCCAATCATCAGAATTCATTCCGAAGATACCGATTTCTCATTCCACTCCAATCGATTCAAGAACGACATCAAAGTCGTCATGCTAAAGATAAACAGCCATAGATAATCATGACCCAAAATTCAGAGTCCGAAACTTCACAACCACTCACCTCGGAGACATGGGCCGTCCCAACCAGGAACACGTCGCAGGTGCCGCCCTCGGCCGAGGACTCGCAGTCGAGGACCACCACGCTCCTGGAGAGTTCCTCGGGAAGCGTCATCCTCCTCCGATCGGATCCCTCGCCGTCTCCGTCGCCGACGCCGCCGCCGCCGCCGCTCCGACGATCAGCCTCCTCGCCGTCGTCCTCCACCTCCACCTCCCTCGCGACGTCGACCCCGACGAAGCTCTCGCCCAGGCTCTCCACGTTGGGATCCGGGTCCTCGATGTGGACGAAGTCCTCGCCGGAATTCGGGTCGGGATCGGGCGCGCGAGGGTCCATGGTGGCAGTGGCAGTGGCGGCGGAGGGCCGGGTGGTCGCGGCGGCGATGGGGCGGTTCTTGGAAGGGGCGGTGGTGGAGAGGCTGAACCGGGCGGTGGGTCTGGAGGGGGAAGCGAATCTGAGACGTGGACGGTGGGAGGTTCTGGCAGCAGCGGCAGGAGGAGGAGGAGGGAGGGAGGAGAGGAGATAGCGGGTCGGGCGATTCATGAAACGGGTCGGGTCGAGGAGGAGGAGTGCGGCGAACGGCTTGCCATATCTGGGAATTTCACCTCGAATCCGCCATTTATGGAAAAAATCGATCTTTTTGCCCCCGCCGCGATTGCGTGTCTTTCGATGGAGCGATTGAATTCGCGAAGAACGAGCGCACTGACGACGTCGCCTCAGAATCAAAGATTGGAGCGGGATTCTTGCGCCTAGAAGTTTTGGTTTCGATGCTCAAAGCGTTTTGAAGAAAATTCCCTTCTTAATTTTGAAGATTGAAAAAAAGAATTCTTCGTAATTTTATACGTTAATTGTCGAAAAGAAAAATATTGAATACAATCTTAATATCTCGATTCATCAATGAAAAAATCGAATCGAAGATGGAATATTCTCCAGAGAAATTCAACTTATGGAAACTCATGTATAGGCGGTAGATTTCATGGGGAAACTTTACTCTCGGTAATTTAGAAATGATAAGATGTTTTTCTAGATTTAAGTCCAATGAATTGATTGGATGATTAATCCTTAGAAAGTTGGTTCAACAGACAACTTGGACATCGGGGAGTATTAAAGGAAGTTGTATAATATACATTATGAATTCCTAAGTTTATTATAGTTTTATCTTCAATACTTTCATCTTTCGTGAGCTACACTTTATAGTCTCTTAGATGTAGTGAGTATGAAATCATATAATTTTTTATAGAGCTTAAGTAGTGAATACTCAATCTTTATAGCATTTTATTGTTTCATCATAGTGTAATCCAATCGATAAGTTGTCAGTACGGGAAAGTTGACTCAAAGCCGAACCCCTATAATTTATTTTGTTGTTTACAATTTTTCTATCTTTTAAATTCCAAGTTATATTTTGTGATAGTTTACTGTATAACAGAAATATATGAATATTGCATAATTTGCCACTAGACTTTGTCCTATCGCAATATTGTCTTAACTTCATTTTAATTCTGTATTGTCATCTATCCCAAACCCAAAGATGCCACCTTTACCTCATCTCCAATGCCCGAATTTTGACAGCAAGCTCGTCGCTTTTTAACTTCATTAGAATCACTGCTCATAATCCCTTCGTGGGTATTTCACTATTTTATATTTGGGCTAAGGGCTAAGGGCTTAGGGTTCCCTTCTTCTGTAGAAACCCAAAGCCAAAAGACGCCATTTTCAGACGCGTACGAGCGACCTCCTCCTCCCCCTCTTTCCTTCCTTCCTTCCTTCTTCGGCGTGCGCTTGTGTCGGCGGCGATCGGCGGCGATCGGCGGCGCTCCGTTTCGATCTTCAGTTCGTCCCCCTCTCTCTCTCTTTCTGCTTTGGAGAAAACTGACTACTGACCATCAACGTCCATGCGTTGTGCACATGCAGGGGACTCGCGATCTCAGCCGTCCGAATCCGGCTCGACAGCTCGCGGGAGCTTCGGAGTTGCTCGCCCTCCTCCCCGATTTTCGCGATCGGTTCTGTGAATTCGGCCTCCGGTCGCGTCGGGCTGCGGTTCGTTTGATTTTTCTAAGGGAGTTCCGACCGGTCCGAGTCGCGGCTCACGATGGTCGATAGGAAGCTGTTCAAGACGAAGCTGTGCGTCTTGTACCAGAGAGGTCACTGCAACAGGCAGAGCTGCTCGTTCGCGCACGGGCAAGCGGAGCTCCGGCGATTCGTCGGCGGCCCCACTACTGGTAATTGCGATGTGCTTCCTTGCGCCTTCTGGTCGTCGCAGGTTTAGCGTTTCAGCTTGTCGGCGATTGCGTAATGCGCATGAGAGTAGAAATTGGCAGGACAGGTGATGGGTCCGGTTGTTGTTTGGTGGGTAATGATTGGATATCATTTGAGCTCAATTTTCCACATCGGTTGGGAATGGTAACGACATTGAAGAGCGGACGGAGTTAATTAATTGTTTAGATGTGCGGTTTTGTGCGTATCTGACTACGTTCAGCGAGCCATAGGGTGCACGCAGTTTTCGTGCTTGCTTGAATGTATTGAGCCCTCAAACTTCGATCATGAGCTCGATGATACTGTGTTGAGCTCACTTATCTTGCTGTATCAGCATTATTGATGTGCATTGTGATTGGCTGCAACTATTTCTTGTTTTTCTTTGAATCTAGTCCTCCTATAATTGTGCTTGTCTCTTAAGGAGGCTTTATTTGTTGCAGCAGGCCTTTTCTGCTCTTTTTGCTGAACGCAGCTTCCCACTTTGCCGCATTTTCTTTCTTCTGCTGCATTTCATCTCCACCATTACTTTGCATGGTTTTGTTCCCTCTGCAGCTCGTGAGTGTTTCACTGCTAGATGATGGGATAATTTTCTACTTCATTTGAAAAATTTATCTAATCATGCTGATGCAATACATTTGATGGGATAGTTAACTTGCTATGTGCTTGATGTTGCCAGAGAACAAATCCAAGGGAAAATGCAAATTTCCTTGCCAAATCCAGGGAATTTTTTGTTGTTGAAAATATGAATTAATTTGACTATTTCATTGATTACAGTTATTTGCATTTTCTTGCAGCTGTCCCTAAAGTGTTCTTTCCATGAAGCAGATAATTATACGATCTATTTACCCTTATCTTTCATCCTGAATTTTCCGAGCTGTTTTCTGTTTTCTGATGTGTATGCGAGGAGATTTCATTAGTATCTATCGCAGAATAGAGATTTCAGGACATGGGTTATTGAGAGACTTAATGCGCTATATCAGCAATTTCAAGGCTGGGATAGACTCTTCTGGATAATCCAATGCTTATGGGATGACTTTAACAGTCATTAGTATATTATATATAATGGGCTTCATCTTGGCTTACTGTAATTCATCCACCAGACTGGAAAGCTACCTTTGGGGGAATTCTCTAGTTGAATTTGTGTTCTTCTGTATATGATTCTTAGAAACAAGGTGATAGCATGATATGTTCAACTTATCTCAATCATGTTATGAGGAAGGAGCTCACGGTATTCTCTTCGTCTAATTCTTCAAATATATGATTCAAATGGATTTCATGGATGGAGATGATGCGACTTCTAATGGCTTTTTAGTCTGAACTATGAAGCAACAAAAATATTCATTGTGGATCAGATTGTATCATATTATGTGATCAACAAGGAGAATCTATCTATAGTATGGTTCAGAATTCTTTTGTGTCTCTTGTTGCTCCACAAGAAGAAGAGGGCTGTCAACTATTCTTAAATACTATTCTACTTTGACATTTCAAGGGTTGTCTTGATGATATACTCTCCAAATGGGTCTTTTATAACTATGTGTTCTATGAGTTCGCTTGTTGCTATGGTTCCTTGGCATGTCATGGAGGCACTTTTTCTGTTCATTGTTATGTTATTCGTATTGCTCACTATGGTAAGCTTTGCTTCACTATGACTTATAGGTCATCTAAACTAGATGGTTTGACAACTATGGTACCATACTGGAATTTATTATCTTCTTATCATAGGTAGGAGGGACTACCGAGGTGGTGATTTGAGGAATAAAATTGGCAGAAGGTATTCTCCTCGGAGGAGGTATTCGCCAGGAAAAGATGCAAGAGCTCGCCATGGATTTCATGGTCAGAAGCTACGCCATATGTCTGTGTTTCTTATCCTGTGTTAACATTGTTATAGTCTTCTTTAATTTGCATACAACCTATGGGCTATGTGGCTTTTCTTTATTCATTAATTAATAGCAGTGGTAACAGATCTGAGCCATGAGTCTTGGCAGTTCTTTTGTTCACTTTTTTCTTCCGGGTGCTGTCATTTGCAGGATACAGCCCTTCAAGGTCCCCTGAGGAAAATAGGTAAGCTGGCACAACTCTCCCTCTTACGCACTTACTGCCATTTTTAAGTGTGTATGAGCTGTTCATCTCTTGCTTGTTTTTCTGTCTCTGTTGCCATCACAAAATCTTATTAGCAATAGATTAACTATTATTTTCACATTACTTTTTTACACAACTATCCTTGAGATTTATCTGTCAGTCAAAGATGAACTAGCGGATTTTTCTGGTGGTTTGTGCTTTTCTTCTCCAATCTTTGGATGTTATGAGCAATTTGGTATTTCAATTGAGTTGGAGATATGATATGTTGGCAATGGCAGTCTCCATGTTCCGGAGTTAGATGTAATCTGATTCACAAAACATTGATTGTGGGGGGTTGCTGCATAAATTTGTGACTAGAGTTAGCTTTGTTCAAAGGCATGAATATCTTTTTGTTATGGTAGTGTTTGCATAACATGCTGTTACCAAACTAGGATTTTCTTACTATACATATATTATGCAATCGTAGCAACCTGGCTTGCTTATCAAGGTTGATGGATAAGATCTTTATTTCGAGATTGGCCAATAGCTCCCGGAAAAAAAAGTGAATCGAATTAACCAAATGGCTTAATACTACTGAATGAGTCTTCCACGTCATCAAGGAAATGATTCCTTTTTCCAAATGGGACATTGATCAAGAGTGGGGCTGTTTACTGGTCCATTGGGAACCGCACTGGCTTAACATTTATAGGCTACTTTGCTCTCTATTGATATTGGAATGATGTCACATATATTGTGATACGGAACAAAGCACTAGGTACCACTTCTCATAGAAGTGGTATGTAGGAGGTAGGCTTAGTTGGTTTCGAATGACAAATAAAGTGCATGACCAACCTCTTTCAATCAAGTGAAGCAACAGTTTTACCACCATTAGATTTATGTCATATCTTTCAATACCATGAGTATGTGGTGGGATGAGTTGGAGCACCGATTTCAGTGATCTGGAAAGTGAATGGACCCAGCATCTAAGTGATGAACTGGAATGGCAGTTCATAAGCGGGGTATAACAATCCCATTTGGCTGCATTTGGTCGTCCTAATTCAGATTGGGATGACGTAGGATAAGGTGAGATTAGAAATCCTCCAAATGTCCTTCAGAATCTAGAAAATCCCATCCCGTGTTTGGTGCAACTAAGATAGTATTGAAAATCTTGGAAAATCAACTGTTATATCTAGTTGCTTTGGTCTCCATCCGCCACTTCCAACGCTCTTTGTAGTGCCCAAAGTTTGTCGTCCCATCCGTCACCTGCTTGATTGGCATCCTCTTGGTTGCCATTCTTGACGCAGTCTTACCTTGAAGGTCAAATTCTGATAGTTTTTGGACTGGAGGTGCTTATAAGGCTAAAAACAATGGCAATTTTTTCACTGTGCTGGTGCAAATATTATTCCTTTTGTGCCTTTACATCCTGAAGAACAAATTCAGTATTCAAAACATAACCCAGTGTCTTTATTCACCTAGCCAATTGGTCCAGTTCATCATAGGTCTCCAGTGCCTTTGGGTGTGAAGTGTCACCCAGATAGAACTTGTGGCCTATATTTTTCACTTGAATGCAGCTACAAATGGCTTCTTTTAAAAGACTTTTCAGTTTCATCTTCTTTCTGATCTCTGCTGCATCTTCCCATAGACCTGCTGAGGCAATATGTATTTAATAGCAAAATATAGGCAGCAGGGTCATCCGATTCCTGCTTTAAAATCATTGCTGCAGCTCGTTTTGCCAGTTCAATGCTGCCATGAGCTTGGCAAGCTCAAGGAATTGCACACCAGATCAGTGTATCAGCCCTTAAGAGTCATTGAATTTATAAACTATAAACTGAAGGGTTTTGACAAGGGATCCAGATCTGCCCAATAAGTCACTATGCATGCATGGTATTTGATTCTGGGCAAGATACCAAGTTCAGGATCCTTTTCACCCTCGGTTGTCGGAACACAAAGTGACGGCGATTTACTGTTGTGATGGTGGTCCTTGTGGCCAACAAAGCAATATCTGGACGCATTACTCCATCACTCCATCATCGGAAGATAGTGGGGTTTGTTATGTTTTTTTATCTTTCTAAAGTCTTTAATCCAACCCAAGCTTATCCCAACCTCTCTCGGATTTTTTATCCAACTTTTTATTCGGGTATATCTGGTCTGTAGGACTTCACCAAACACTTGATAGGATAATTTGTTATCCTATACGGACTATCAAATGCAACCTTAACACTTGACCAAAATGAATAAATCAGGCTCATGACCTTATTTTCCATTCTCTGACATGCATTTCTTGGTCATGTTTTGGATGGGCTGGGTTATTGATATACTTCTCCATTTATGCCATGATTTTTGTGATCTGCTTATATTCGAGCTCATTATTAAACTGCAGTGACAGAAAGCGCAGGAAGAAGCAGCATTTGGATGGTCAAAGTGATGCTTCAGATCTCAATCTTCCGGAGGAGGCTGAAGATCGAGAAATAGTAGGGAAATCTACATCGTCCCAGTCCAAGTATGCTCTTCTGGATCAGGTAAGTGAAATCTTTTTGGTATCCTAGTCTTACTTAGTTTAGAATTTTTCTTAAAGTGTGTTCCTCGGAAGGAGTCTGGCTTTTTTGATCTTGGAACTGGATATGCAGTTAAAGCAGGTAAGGTCAGATATCAACATGCTGAAGCACCACAAGAATCAGCAAGAGGTGAGTTTATTGTTTACAGGAATGCTTTTATGCTTCTCTTGTTTTATATTTGTTTTTATCTATATGGGAGCTTCCATACTGCTCTTCTTTTCTATTCTTTTTTTGAGTGTTTCGTCGCTTTAATAACTGCTAAACTTGGGTGCATTTATTTAATATGAAGATGTACCTGGAAGAACAACTTCAAGAGGCAGATAGTCTATCCTCTAAAATTCAGGAGCTTGAAGATCAGTTGCACAAAGAAAAGAAAGAGTGCAAAAGGTAGGAAGCAGCAAGTCTGCTCTTTTCTGGCATTCCATGATGCATTGCGTCTGTGAGGAATCTATTCTAATGTTATTGTTTCTCCATTTTTCCTGGTCTTTTATTGGCATGATCGGATGTTCAGGATCACATCAAAGATCAAGAAATTCGTCAAAACGCATCAGCGATATTCACGATCACAAGAGGAACTGAAAAGGCAAAAGCTCTTTTCCTTTATTTTCATGTTAATCTTTGACTTACGTATGCATGTTTAATTCCATGCATTTCGAATTGCTTCCAGCTTCTGAGAATTTCTTTTATTCATGGTTTTATCATCATTCTGAATTTTGCAGATCAGAACTCCAACTCCACAATCTGGGAGATCAGCTTGGCATGGATGCTATTGGTGTTGGAAACAATGAAGAGGACTCGAGTGTCAACATCGTCAGTGATGGAGAGCCTACTGGGAATTATGTTGCTAGCCCAAAGAGTATGTAATGAAATTCTTTGATTGTTTTTATCAGATAGATGATACTTTTTATTTGACTAACTAATTGCTGGTGTTTACTTCATTGTTCTTCCTATCTTTTTCCACTTCCTCTGTTTTTGGCTTAGAAAATTAATGTCACGTTGAAAAGGGAAGTAAGGATACAATTTATTGCAAAGGCTTGCCAAATGAGTTGGAACTATATCCTTCTGTTAGTTTTTTAAGTCTTAACGAGTATTGGAAAGGGAGGTCAGGATATGATTTTGTGGTCAAGTTGCCAGGAATCCGACTAAAGATCAGAGGATCTGGGCTCACTACTTCCACATTTATTTAGGGAATGCATTAGTACAAGAAAACAGCAACTATCTATGAATGATAGATACAGTTTTGCAAATTTCCGAGTCGTTGAAAGATGGAACTATCTGCATTCTCCAAAGTTTGGATGAAATATAAACTAGTGGGATAATTTTCATTTTATGGGACGAGTAGGTCTCGTGTTTGATGTTACTCATTTTTCTTGTTTGCTTGCATTTGTTTGTAAAACTTGCGATGTGAAACAGGTAGATTAAAGTATTCTCAGGGGAAAGCATATCCTCAAGTGAACGATGACAAAGATGAAGAGGGGAATGGACAAAAGAATGGTCCTAAGCAAGCTGATGAAGGCAAGAGTAAGAGAGAGAAAGCTGTATCTTCTAGCATTTCTTCAGCAGATAAGGTTCCCTTTTGTTCCTAATGCCTCAAATGTTTTGTATTTGAGATGATACGACTGTCTTTGTGTTGGTCATTAGAATTTTGTGATTGCTTGCTTGAGATATATTTCTTTTTCTTTCAATTGAAGGTTCTGCCTAAAGGACCTTTGATTGGGATGACGCTACCACCAACAGGCATGGCTGCTCATGCTATTGACGAACTCGCTGATATTGAAGAAGAGAACATTGAATTAACTGAGCTTGCTTCAGCAGGAAATGAGGTGGCTGTATCAAAAGGCTTTCCTTCATCAATACAGTCATTGGCCAGTGTTCACAAGAATTCTTTTTCTCAGGTATGTGTTCATCTTTTTTCAGCATTATTGCTAGGAGGAAGAGAGGATAGATCTGTTTCATGGGATTTGGTTGAACGAGTTGGTGTTCACCTAATTTGGTCTTGCAAATGGTTACGATTGTTCTCTGGGTCCTTCTGTCTTGCAGAACTATATGTTCTAAACTGATGACCACAGTACACTATTGTCTTGGTTTTTTTGGTAAATAGTGGCTGTATTTGCTTCTTAGATGAGTATTTTCTCTTGCAGTATAAGCATAATAGTGAGAACGTGGACTTGAAGGGGCTGGGGGAGGAGACAGTGAACGTGGATAATGTGTAGGATCATCCCATGCCTTAGATACGATTTATTATCGTTGTGAGATTCTGCGAGCCTTACATTTTCGGGAGACCTGGACGTGGCTTGTGTACAGCATTTAGTTAGTGGGATGTACTCCTCTTATATATACCTTCTTACTATTCTCAGTAGCATTAATTTGGAAACTGGAAACATGATGAACTGTAGTCCTCCTTTGATCAAAGACCTTGTAACTTGTGTCACTTGCCAAATCGTGTTAGGCTACCTTTTATCCTTCTATGTACATAGGGTGAAATCTCTCTGAAAAATCTTGATGTGTTAGCCAAGATGACTTAAACATGATGAACTGTAAGTCCTTTGATCAAAGTCCTTGTAACTTGTGTCACTTGCCAAATCGTGTTAGGCTACCTTTTAGACCCCTATGTACATAGGGTGAAATCACGCCGAAACATCTTGATGTGTTGCAGTATTCTTAGTAGTTTAAGTCATCTTGGCATTGTGACCTTGATCCATTAACCTCTAATTTCCCAAACTAAGCTCGAAGATAATGCTGCAAAACAGGTTAAGAAATGAAATGACTATGTTACGTACTTTCTTCATGACTAGCTTGTATAATTGCAAAGCGTATCGGAAGTTCTTCGGGTGAATAATTAATAAGTATCAGAACTTTTAGAAGATACACTTAAATGTCACTTTTTAAGAAAATTGGATACTTAAGTATCAACTTCGGTGAGGTTTGTTGGAAATTCTTGTAGAAATCTATTTAATAATCCTTGTTTCAAAATGATGTTGTCTCGTTCCCAAATTTGATTTTTATTATAAATATCAATTTTAAATTAAAAAAAATAAATTTAAAACAAGAGTGAAATTAGCAGGGGCTTCCATGGCTCTCGTTGTAGCCGCCGCTCCACCATCGATGGAAAAGATCGGCAACAATAGGACAAGGATTTGCTGGGATCGCCAAGCTCTGGCTAGTGGGTGGGTGACCTTGGTTGACCACAAGCAAGGGGTCGTAGCCTTCGCTTAGATTGGGCTAAGGGTTACTGCCACAACCAGTGGTTGTCATTGGCCCCTTTGGGTGAGAGCCAATGATTGTCCCTCGATTTAGGAGAGGGCTACAACCCTTTGTCCCAAATTTGGGTGAGGGCATCAAGCTCTCACTTGCGGTCGGCCTTGGTTAGGGTCACCAGCCATTGGCCGACCCTCACCCCATTGTCACTGGCCCTTTCCGACAATGGTGGGGCGGTGGTGGCGGCGAGGACTATTGCGGCCCTTGTTGGTCCACCCCCAGTCTTTTTCTCTCTCTAAAATTAATATTAATATTAAAAATCAAATTTAAACTAAAACGACGTTATTTTGGGCTTATCTAGCTACGTCAATACCACATGGATAATTAAAAAAAAAAAATGCCACATCATTTAAAATTCTTTCCAAGAAATGCCACATTAGCTGTTTGGTTAGAAATTCTTCATGTTGGCATTTAAATGTTCATTTTTTCTTCGATTTTGGTATTTGAGTGTATTTTTTAGAAGTTTTGACACTTACATGTTCAACTATGCCAAGTTTTAGCACTTAGGATGTTCGCATCTTGAAATTTCAGAATCCACTATACAAGTTGACCAAAGTGAAAATGAACAATATCGGTGCCCATTGCACAAATATCTTGGCATGTTACGTATTGCAATTACTTATTTTTCAGGGTCGAACTTTCTTCAGGTTACGGAGCAAGAAGCTTGTGGCTTACCCTCTAAAAGCAATGCCTACGCCTCCCTATAAATTGAGAGTTTGGGTGGAGTCCTCTGGTGTGCATATAAAACACCCCAAAAAAGTCACAAGGTCTTCAATAACGTGTGTAAATATGAGAATTTTTTAGAGTTCTTCAAGCGAGGGTATGTAAACATGAGAGATCTTAAGAGTTCATCAAGTGATGACGTGCTTGTGATAGTTGTGAGGATTTACCGTGCGAGCAATAACGTTTACCATTTTTTTCATCTTTGAATTGTTAATGAACCCACCTCATTATTAATTGGAATCCTTTGACTATAAAGGAATAGTTTCTGGATAAGGGTCCCATGGTTTTTTCCCAAATTGGGGTTTCACCTAGAAACTTCGGATGCACCGTTCTTCTTATTTTTCGTTTACTGTTTTATATACGCCTTTCTGCAAAATATACGGTCGGTCATATATTCTGAAGGCAAACGGGTGCATACTTCAACATAGGCGGGTTGCTCTTGCGGACGAGTGCTTAAACCATCGGGCAGAAAACGAGAGGGCTACACAGACGCATATCAATATGCGGGTGTGAAGCAGAGAGTTGGGCAAAATACACAGGAGGAGCATACGGTCGTGTACAAATAAACGGCCAGAGACGGTAGCTTTGCAATTTTGAAGACTCATCAATATGAGATCGCATATTATGGGATTCTGATAGTTAGAATTTCACTATGATCAGTTGCGATCTGGCTTAATTTACAATAGTTACAAAATTTTGTCATAATATCATTATTTTTTTTACTTAATTATGAGGATGTATTAAATTATTATACAATACACGTAATATACCCAATTGGATAGGAGCCAAAACAAAAAGGAAACCAAGTGCTCGTGTGCGAGATGCAATGAGCGAGAGAAAGAGAAGAAAGTCAGGCTAGCGGTGATCGTCGAAAAATTGGATAGCCATTTCAGTCCCGATTTCCATGAAATTCTACTGCAATGTTTGTGGCGATGTGTGCTATGTGTTAAACGGTGCGAAAAGTTGAAAAGCCTCTTCCATCAGTGTATTCTTGGCATTATTGCTCAGTAAGATCCGGCTGTCCTTTCCTCTATATTATTGCAATCCACCTAGGGGTGAGATAGGCTTTGTTGTTGCAGTCATCGAAGATGGTTATCTTGATGATACGTTGTGTAACCTCTAGTGGGACAAGAGAAGGCCTATTGCAACTCCGCTTTGCTTACCGAAAGTTTTCGACGATCCCGCTAAGTGGGTTTTTCCCAACTGGGGCTCTCACGTTAAAATTCTATGTCGGAGTCTGCATTTTCGCTTCATTATTATACTATAGCAGTGTTTGTTGTGCTCATTTATTTGCGCAGAGAGGGGAGAAAAAGTTCCGTAGTGTGATGTGATCGCGCCACGGTTTGTTCTCAGCAGGTTTTGTATAGAGTGCAGCTTTCCGAATTAAGAGCGATGTCCCTCACTTTGGTAAGTTGTACAATTCTTCATCCAAAGTCCCGCACGAGAGACCGGCTATTATCAGTTAGCCTCTCAGTTCACTCTTTGAAGCTATCTGTGCTACAAGATGGTTAAGACAAAAGAAGATAGCCCGACAGAGGTAAGGTTTGTCACCCGGGTTCAATTGGGGATGAGATTACTATTTCCAAGTGGGTAAGGAATAAGTGAGATGTAGAAAATTTATTACATAAACAACTAATTAATTAAGAAGAATTTGATCAATAAGTATAGCGGAATTAAAGTGTACATGTTTGAGCCATTACTTCATTCGAAGAAAAATAGATTTTTTTGATAATCAGAAATCTATCAGAATGTCAGATCTTCCTCTCGATGACGTAGCTTCTAATGGGATTAAAGCAATTGATAGATATAATCTACATTTTTATAAACTAGAGAGGGGACCTGACAAACCTTGATCAATAGTGTGTTAATCGAACTCATCTTATTACGGGTTTCAATTAAACAAAATTACTTACACCTCGCTACTCAATTAGGCCCGTTTATATGCTAATACCCAATTCAATAAGATTACTGTAAGGTTTAACAAATATTAAAATAACCATTAACCCAATTATTTAAAATAGAAAATTAATTAATTAATGTAAGTTCATATTATAGAAAATTTCTAACATTCTCCCACTTGGGCTACATTAATTAACTTATTTTATTTTGAAAAATGTTTTATATTGAAAACGACACTATCGAGTTAATAACTGTAAATTTTGTTTTATGTTGCCACAACTTTAAAAAATAATATTCTAAAAACGTCATCTCAAAACCAATCCGATCCTATATAACCTTAGTATAAGATTGTGGAGATGAATATGTTAATAAAATACTACTACACATGACCTTTCATAATAACATATAATAAGTATTATATTTTCATGAATCATGGGCTTAGTAGTGTAGTAAGAAATAGTGCTAACATATGATTAAAATATACACTATGTTTTATCGGTCCTCATTGCAATTCCTCAACAACATGAAACTACATTAACACAATTTCTAAACAACATGAAATTGCACGACTATGTCACAATATAATCAGTAGTGACATCCAGTCATCTTTAAACTAAAATTTATTTAAAGATATTGTTTTATACTTCAATTTCTTATAATCCCTTAAATTATATATCTCCATAATATCAATATAGAGAAGAATTACATATAATTTGTAAAACATTTATCCCCTTTGAGCAGATAAATATTTTTCAATTATACATCATCATATTTTAAATTTGGGAATTAATCTTCATGTATTTTTGCCAAATTAATATACACCATAACTCTCTTTGGACGAGTGATTATATATATTAATTTTTATCAATAGGAAACTCCAAAAATTTATGCCCAAAATTCATCAAATAATATGAAATACTTTACAACATGTGCTTTTCAAGATCATATTACATTTATCAAAGAACAATTTTTGCCACAATTTTTTAAAATCATTAATTTTATTTTAATTTTATTTTAATATTTCGGACCCTCCCGCGGGCCCTGACCTTCGCCCGGCCCGTAGACCCGCAGGAGCCCACGCGGGCCGCTTGGAACGGGCCCATCACTTGTTTTAATTAAAATTGGCCCACGAATTGGGCTATAGGCCCAAAGGAAATTAGATTGGGTTTACGCCCATTAAGAAACAATATAAGGGTTCTGGAAAAAAAGAAAGGATGGGCTTACGCCCATCCACAAGTAAGGGTTCTGGGCATAGCCCAGAACTTGAAACATAAAAAAAAAAAGAAAGGATGGGTTACCAACGGGGTAAGCGAATGTTGATATCTTCGAAAAATGGTAAGACTTCTTCCACCGGAGGTTGTTTCCTTATCGATGACCTCGCGCAGCGACTTCAACGACCAAGGTGGATTCGCTCATCATGCGACTCTTTTGCTTAAAATCAAGCGGGCTGTTGTGGAGAGGAACGGCCTGTTCCAACACGTGCTGACAACATTTCAGCTTTGTTTTAGGACACAGACGCATACTGTAACAGCAAGCATAGAAGTACCACGAACACATCAGCAAACGCTAAACATAACCAAGATTGATTTTGCTTCCTCTTTTCGATCTACCCAACATGCAGTTCTTGAAGCTTCATCTAGACGCAGAACCCTGGCCTTGAGTGGCCTTCTCTTGCCAAAAGTCGCCCATTCTAATGGAGTCTTGAAGTTTTTCTATCTACCAATGACCTTTCAGCAGCAGAGTGGAAGATTGGGAATGGAAATTTGGTTAAGATCTCCAGATTCTTCACCAACGACCAATGCAATGTAACGTCATTGATATTGCAAAGGAAAGCTGTGGAAACAGATCAAAATTTTCCGAATATGGCAGACTCTGACCAAACCCTCTGATCTCCAAGGTTGTAGACATAAAATGATCGCAGAATTCCAAAGAGAGCAGTGCTTCGTCTACTTTTCGAAAGTCATGTATTCACTTGGACATCCACTTTCTTTTCGATCAGGACACAAAGCATTCAGATTGTCGAAGTACGGAATTGGTCGAGACGAGCTCATTATCTCGGTGTCCCGGAGTGGGAATTCCGCAGCCATATTTATCCGCGAATCATGAACCTGCTAAAAGATTACCCTCTCTAAATCTGAGGTGGGCACCTTCCTGAGAGGTGATGTCACGAAATCCTAGCACTACAATTGTCCTCCACTCCTGAAAAAGTTTTCCTCATGGTATGGTCACAGAGTCTCATAGAGTACACTCCCTGATCTTCACTTCGGATCAAGCCACTTGGTTTAGTTGGGGCAATCGATTTTAGAGTAGGTAGGTTCTAGATTAAAACCCCGGAACGGTTTCCTTAAGAACTAGCCTAGACCCAATTCGGCCAGTTCCAAGGCTGATCTGGGAATACTGGGCCTATCTATTTTTTTTTTTTTTTTTCCTTCTGTATCATTTTTTTATGAATTAAGAATATTTATTTGCACTTGCAATTTAAAAATTTCCATTACAACAAATAAACATTAGACTAACTAAAATACTTTGACATATATTATCAGTCGAGTGTCTGAGTTATAACATTACAAGAAATCAAACAACAGAACTCTTGGGAACAACATAACAATAATATTAACATAAGTCTTGGGCTCTTGAACACAACAAATAAGGTCTCGACAAAAAAAAAAAAACACAACAAACCAAGTAATAAACTACACAAAAGTTTCAATAAACATATCCTAAACGTAAGATTAATATTAAAAGCACAAAGCACGTAACATGAATTATAGAACTTCATTCCTCGTTTGTCCATGAAAGAGTGCTCCAAGTTCTAATCACCTGAAAAAAGAAGAAGAACAAATATAGCTAATCACTAAACGATAGTTTCAAATTAAAATTACTATACATTGAACTCGAACAATTAATACTATATATTCATTCAACTTATTCTTTTAATCTCTATTTATCGATAATAATCTGATTAGAAAGACAATTTATATATAACGACAAATTAAGCATTCATTTATTAGATTTCAAAAGAAGATATTACAAGATAAAAAGAAATATTCGACTTACCAAACTCAAATTAGATCTTCGAGGTTCCAAATCGGAGGACGTATTTCCTTGATTAATGTCCCAGAGTGATTCAACTCAATCAACGTCTTTAGCTCCCCAACAACATCCACCCTCAAGTTAAGACTCATATATTAAGATGATTAGTTGAAAGAGCAAATGAATCAGGTGAAATCGTACCATGATTTCGACCCATTCGCTCCAATGTTCTGTGATGATGTTGCCTGAAAGCTTGAGAACAACTAGGTGATTCAATGCAAAGTTGGTTGCTTGAAGTTTCAGAGGACAACTATGCCAACAAAGCCGTCTTAGTCCTAGAAGAATATCCTCAAATTTGCCAGCAAGGTTCCCTCCATCCAAATCAAGAAACCTCATATTCATGAGATTTGCAAAACCTATGCGTGTAAAATTGTGTCTTGATCTCCATGGTGTGACTGCTACTACATTTTCTGTTCCCTGACGATCAAAATAATATTAGATTATGTCTTTTGATTAGAGCAATGAGCTTGGATCCGTTAATTGTTACATACGATAATAATGATTGTATCTAATGGTTTTCCGCTTACTCAGCAACGAAACTGATCTATTTACAGTTTTTTTTAGCTATTGTTGAGTAGGATTGAGGAACTTGGAAGGTTGAGGTTAACTTTACCAAGATGCGCAGCAGAAGCATGGATATATATATTATAACTTCGATGGACTTACAAATTTTCATGATTAAAATTTCAGCGATGAAATCTGATGGAGTTGATGTTTCTAGACTTTGGTGTAGAAGAATAATATTCTAGCATGATATGAAGCTTGAAGGACTGTCATTATAGGGGCGTCACATATCCAATCATAATATTATGCACAGTAAATTAAAGGAAACATGACACCGCTTGCAAAATTTGAATCAGACTTTTGAAGGGAGAATTCTTTTAGCATTTGTTTTCGGACGGAATTTTTTTTATAGCTTTACGAGATATTACTAATATAACCTTTTCAAGAAATACACTTTTATAGTACTATCGAGATGCAACAGCTTCAAAAAACCTTTAAGACATCTATTTTGTTCGAATGTGCGTGATCTAGATGGAACATGATAGACTATAGGTATGATTATGTTATGGATTAGGCCAAATGGTCTTTTAAACCCAATTTCTTTTTTTGTCTTATTTAAATATTTACAAAAAATCGGCTCACTATTTATTGGTGAAAAGAATCAGATAATTGGAAAATTTCTCTTTTGAGGAAAAGCATAACTAATTCGCTAGTTTCTTCCATAGCACAGGCTTATTAGCTAGTGAAAAATGGAGAAGGTGGGCAAGAGAGATGAAATCTTGGTTGTACTCACCTTTTCGGCTCGTGCTGTGTCCAGGGCCATCTCAAGAAACCCCAATCTGCTTGGATCTCCAGGTAAGATGCACTTGTTGGGTAATATTTCTTTGATCGTATTATTCCCTTTCTTACGATCGATGGTTTCACGAAGCAAGAAGCCGAAAAGATCTGCTACTGATTTTCTTTGCATTCTTACAGTGCCATTGCAATTTGATGATTCTTGAATGGTCGAAAGGAAGGAGTGAGCTTCAAAATGAGGAGAGAGTTGGTTGAAAATTGTTTTGGCAATAGTCGTATTTCTAATACCATCTATCCCATGGATAATAGGACATTGCACCCCACTAGTATCACAACTTAACAGCTTCCGAATCACAGAAGGTAGTTTCCTGATAGCTGTCCCAGACTGATACAGCTCAGTCGATGTCCTTAACTCCCCAACAGCATCCAGCAGTGAATTTAGAGTCGTACGGTTCAACGAAGGCAAGGATTCAACATCCCCTCGCCCATTGACTGTCCCCAGAAATTCAAGTGATCTCGTATTGTCCATTGATAGACTTGGAAAACCTCTTAGATTGCTGATCGAGTCTGGCAAATGACGAGCACTCTGACCCTGCATGGGCAAATCCCTCATCAGATGTATTCTTATCCCAAAACTGTTCATCCGTAGTGTCTGATGTTCGGGGTTCCAAATAAAACGAGGCAGGTTCCCAATAGTTGTCCCTGATAGATCCAACTCAATCAACGACTTCAACTCCCCAATAGCATCCGGCAGTGAATTTAGATAAGTACAATTCACCATACACAAGTGCTTAAGATCCACCAGCCCCTTAATTGTTTCTGGAAGTTCAACTAATCCCGTATCCTCCATTACTAGCCTTGACAAACCTCTTATATTACCTATCGAGTCTGGCAAATAACGAACCCTATGACCCTGGATCAAGATGAGCTCTTTCAATTCAGTTAGACAACCAATTTCCTTGGGCAACTCTTTAAGATGTGGACACCATTTGATTTTCAAATATTTCAATTGCTGTAGTTCACCAATTGAGGGATCGATTTCAGCCAACATCTGGAAATCTTTTAGAACCAATCTCTCTAAACTCATAAATTCAGAGAAGCGAGGAGTTTTGATCAAGGACATAGATCCTGCAATTTTCAAAACTTTTAATTCACTTGCCACCTGCAAAACAGAAACCATCTCAATACTCTTAGGACTATATGCATTGCAAAATACATGCATCTCATCATATATTAAGACAATTATTTGGAAGAGTAAAAAAATCGGGTGAATTTGTACCATGATTTCGACCCATCCGCTCCATTCTTCCGTGGTGATATTGCCGGAAAGGTTGAGAACAACTAGGTGATTCAGCACAAAGTTGTTTGCTAGAAGTTGTGAAGGACAATTTCGCCAACAAAGCCATCTTAGCTGTGGTAAAATATCCTCACAAATGCCAGCAAAGTTCCCTCCATATAATTTGAGAAACCTTGCATTCTTGAGATTCGTAAAATCTTCGCATGTGAAATTGTGTCTCGATCTCCTTGGTGTGAGTGCTGCCATATTTTTTGCTCCCTGATGAAAAATATAATATTAAATTGTCTTTTGAGCTAAGCAATGAATTTACGTCAGTTATCATTAAATGTAATATTTATTCATATGAAATTCAATATATCTTTACTATCTAAAATTGTGTATATTAGATGACTGCATTATGCTTTTATATAAACATTTTGGTATAAAAGAACAAATTTCAAGTATGGTTTGAGGTGTAAAGGATAATGTATTCAATATTTGAGGTGTCACATCTCCACTCAATCTATAATTCAAGGTAACTCAATAGAGAGTTAAAGTAAACATGACAGCCACTTGCTAAATTTGAATCAGACTTTTGAAGCAAGAATTCTCTTGGCTATACCAGATATTACTAATATAATCTTTTCAAAACATACTCATTTATAGCACTATCGAGACCCAGCAGTTTCATAAAACCTAAAGATTTTTTTTTTTTTTTTTTTGCTTTTTGAATGTGCATTATCTAGATAGAACAAGATATATTTTGCTACTTTATATTAAAAAACCTCATCATACACAGAAAAAAAATTGTAAAGTTAAAAGATGGATAGGTATGATTAGGTAATGGAAAAGTTCAAATGGTCTTTTAAACTCGTTGTATTTATCTTATTTATATATTTTTGGAAATGGGTGCACTATTTATTGGTGAAAAAAAGGAAGAAAAATTAGCAAATTTCTTTAACCATAAACATAATTAATTTGCAAGTTTTTCTATTACGTGCTTCTTAGCTTGTAATAGATGAAGAAGGCAATATGCAAGAGAAATGAACTATAAGACTTGTAGTAGTGTAGAAAAGAAAAAAATGGTGTTGTTTGTAGTTACCTTTTCTACTTGGGACATCTTGAGAAACCACGATCTACTTCGATCTCCAGGATATCTGATATTCTCTTGGCGAACAATGTCTCTCCCAAGATCTCTTAACTGATTATGCATCCATATTCTATCTTGATTAATCTTGATCAAGGACTTATGGATAAGAACCTCAATCTCAACTTCTGGGTAAAAAGAACAAGCTTCCCACATATGCATTGCATTATTTTTTTTCTTGTTGACAAAGAAACATGCAATGTCCAGAAAAATTTGTTGCCCCTCACATCCAAGTGCATCATAGCTAATCTTTAACCTCTGCTGGACCTTTTCATGGGGCACTTCCTTCAACTTTGTCAATGTGGTTGTCCACTTTGCTCTACTTATGGTACGAAGATGTGAACCTATCACTTCAAGAGCCAATGGAAGCCCTCCGGTGAGTTCAACAACTTCTCTTGAAAGATCATAAAGCTCACAAGGAGCTGAATCTGTGTTGAAAGCATGCTTGTTGAAAAGTAAGAGAGCATGATCAAAACGCATTTCCTTCATTTCGTACAAAAAAATTTGTCCAGACCGTGATAAGATATTTTCTTCCAATCCATCCACATTGGTCATAAGAAAATCTCTAGTTGTAATGATGATCCTACTCCCTGGACCATACGAATAAGAATTCATCACTTCATTCAAAAAGTGATCTTTATTATCCATGTCATCCAAAACAAGCAAGACGCGCTTGTTTGGTAATATTTCCTTGATCGTACTATTTCCTTCCTTACAATCAATGGTTTCACGAAGCGAGAAACCAAAAAGATCTGCTACTAATTTTCGTTGCATTTTTACAATGCCACAACATGAAGATGACTCATTGATGTTCGAAAGGAAGGAGTGGCCTTCAAATTGAGAAGAGAGTTGGTTGAACACTGTCTCAGCAAGAGCTGTCTTTCCAATGCCACCTATCCCATGGATAATGACAAACCGTACACCACTAGTATCACAACTTAACAGTTTCTTTATGGCTTCTACATGATCATCAATCCCAACCAGATCGGTGGACAAATATCTTTGCCTTATTGTGATCTTTTGCAAGACCTTTTCAGTGATGTCTGCAATGACCTTGCCATGTCTGCCACATTCATGAAATCGTTGCAAGACTGTATAAGCAAATAGAATTTAAAATAGAAGCATATGATAACCAGCATGCCATTATGTATTTTTCATGTGGCGTTTGCCATAAATGTTGATGAATCGCTTGTTCCATGTGTATCGAATAAGGCTTTTCCTACAAGGGTGGTGAGTATTGCCCTGAAAGAGTTTATCTAATTAGTTTGAATAAGAGATATGTTGAAACAGAGCCAATCACTTGAGGCACTCTTTGGGCCTTTGGGAGTTCATCAGTTTGTAGATAGTCTTAGCCTAGTCGTAGTAAATGACATATACAAACATGCGTGCATGTGTTCGCTATTCTTCTAATACAAGATCCAACAGTAACCCAAGAGACATGTAAACAGATAAATAAAAGAAGATCATGTGGATACCTTTGACCTTTCAAACACCATCCCTTGATTCCAGCCACCTTTGTCAAAGCGTCCTTCCAAGGCTTCACTTCAGTGCAGCCAAGTTCCTCCTCATGCTTATTTAGGGCGCTATTGTACAGCTCTGTTTCAAGCTTAACATCCGAGGGTTCCACATCGTAGAAGACGGGCAGTATATCTTTCCTCGTAGATTGGCAAGAGCACTCCAACATGCATGTCAGCTCTCGAAGGCACCATCGACTTGAAGCGTAGCCTTGGGAAAAAATAGGAATGTATATTTGAGAGCATTCTACTGCTCCCAAGATCCCTGAGATATTTTTGCCCGGGCCTAACATTTCCTCGTCCCTAAAAATGCGGATTCCTTTGTGGTTCATGAATTCATAAAGGCAATCTGTGAATGTGTCGCGAGTGTCCGATCCCCGAAAGTTCAGGAACACGTCAAAGTGGCCACCTTTTGCAATCCCTGAGTTGGCCCCTTCATCCCCCATCTGATGACACAGAGTGATGTTGCCGATGACTTCTCCTTATGGTCCTTGAGGAGATTTCTACAGCAAGAGGGACTTGCCGCGTTAGTTCCACTCATCGAAGTATCACATAATCAATATTATAGATTATGCTTTTTAGTCTATGGCTAATAATGTCTTGTTGGTTGAGTGGGTTTTTGTGCCCACTATAGGAGAGAGGTCATGGAGGTCATGGGTTGCATCTCCTTATTTATTTATTGATTTTTTAAATAAAGTGTATAAGACCAGTTCTAAATTAATTTGCTTTGATCTCCAATTGAATTGGTCTGGTCGTTCACTGCTACTACATTTATGTGGAAAAAGGTCCTAGATATCCAACGAATTGGTACACCATATACATTACTCTTTTGCTCGATGGGACTCAGATAAAATATTCAAATTTACTAGACCCTCCCATAGGATAAGCTTTTATTTTTTACTATGAGAGTTTGGATTAACAATTTAACATTGAAAGCCCCCAATTAAACGTGCTTGTTGAGGCGAAAGCGCAAAGCTATGTCTTGGTAAAATTCCTTGCTAAATAAAACCATGAGGTGCAATTAAACTTGATTAAAAGAAGAGTTAATATCATGAAAAGTCATAAACTTGACAAATTACTTTAAATTAATTTTTTAATCACTAAAAAATCTAAATTTATACGCCTATACGAGATACTGAGACACACCCAAAGTGAGCTCGTTGCAGCTCCTCTATTTGCACTGCGACCGACAGACACTCCCACAATTTCGCACATCGCACCAAAGAAATGGAAATCACAGCCCACCAAAATCGAAACATGAGAGAGAGAGAGAGAGAGAGAGAGAGAGAGCGAGAAAGCACCTAAGAGTGGGCTGATTGATGGCAGATATAGACGGCGCGGCAACCCGTGAGACCGAGAGAGAGGCTATATCTGGGGAAGCACCGCCTCAGCAGACTATATATAGAGAGACAGAGAGGCCACATTTGAGAAAGTGAGTGAGAAATGAGAATGTGAGGAGCGCGAAAGTGTTCGAGAGACTTGACTTAAATTAGATGGGGGCCTTCGACCAAAAAACAATAAGAAATTAAATGTGGGCCATCACTATATATACAAGCAAATCTTTCACTTAATCAAAAGTCTGAGAAAAATATACATTTGCTTAGTACAGAATCTTCCTTGAAAGCACCTTTGTTACTCTCACCTAAATATGCATTGCATTTCTGAAAAATGAGAATAACGACCCATTTGACTGAATCTCAAAACACACGGAATATATGGCAAAATAATGTATAGAAAATATTTACCTAATTAGCTTATTATTTTCTCTCTTCTACGTGGCATCGACGTCACTAAAACACGAAACATAAGTCTAAAATAATGTCGTTCTAATCCAAATCTTATTTTTTAACCCAAATATCTATTAAATTAGATAAACATATAAAAGGCTAAATCTAATAAAAAAAAGAACACAAAAAAAATCACGCTAGAGCCGTGAAGCCCCACTCCTCCGGTCCCACTGTTGCCAAGTTGATGGCCAACGTGGGTAGTCAGGACTCGATGGCAGTCCTCCCGCAGGTGAGGCCCTAAGCCCTAACCTTTATAGAATTGGGTATCACCTTCTACCCACCCTTTATTTATCACATTTTATATTTGATAGAAGCATATTGCACTTGATATTTCTGCATAAATCAAACTAATTTTGCATATATCAAGCTTAGCTTGACTTATCCCGCAAAAGTTGTTTATGATTTTATAAGTCAACTTATTCATCCATTCCAGGTCACATTGTTGGATATTTTAGTAAGTTGCTCATTCTGATGAAATGTTATATTTTAAGAAGATAAAGATCTTCCATGACTAACAACATTGGTTCAAGTACTTTTTTAAGGTTTATCAACAAGGTTTACAGGCACGATTAAGATGCGTAGCAACTTCGCGATTTCTTTTCTTGTCAGGTCAATCATCGAATGCCATTTCAGCTCGTCATTATTTAACTCTCCCTTTCTTTCCGAGTAAGGCGAGTCTTCCGCGTAAGGTCACTCATCCGCGTGATCGAGCCATTTTGACAAAAGTCGTGGGAAAATGCTAAGTAATCCCCGCTACAACAGGCGGAATCTTCCAGCGGGTTGATTAAGCAAACATTCCGAACTTACTACTTCCGTTGTCCACATTGCTTCAGTTTTGTTGCTTTCCTTCTTTTTTTTCTACGACTAGAACAAATGATTGACTGAATCCAGAGAGCATGTATGCAATCCCCACGTAATCTCGAACCACTTCGGGTGCGTTTGGTTGGACTTTTAGGGAAAACATTTGGAAAAATGCAAAGGAGTTTGAGTTAAAAGGGGTTTTCCAAAATGCAAATTGTGTTTGGTAAATTGTAGTTTGAAAGTCCATTATAAAATACCTTTGTGTAAAATAGTGTTTGGAGAGATAAATTTACAAATGACTTTGGTGATTAATTAAAAAAGAAAAAAAAAATGAGGCACGGTGGGCACTAGATCGAGCTCCTTCTTTCACCTCCTCGAAGGGCTGGAACACGACGCCGGTGAGTGGCTGGCTATTCGACTCCTTGCTCGCGCAGACCACCAGGGAGCCTTCATGCCCGCTGCTCGAGAACCGAAGCGCCGCTGGATTCGCCCCCACGGGGGAAGACGACAACGGCAAGGAGAGGCTGTTGCCGGCGGGGCCGAGGAGCGAAAAAGTAGGGGCGGCATGGAGGAGCATGGTCGGAGAATCGGAATGGGCCGAGAATCGGCGGCGAAACTTTGAGGGGAGAGAAATGGAGAAACGGAGGAGGAGCTTCGATCGGAGGTCGCGTGACCTCGCGGCGACCAGACCTGGGTTGCGCAACCTCTGGCGCCGGCACGACCCAGATCTAGGTCACGCCTGGGTCACCATGAGGTCGCACCTGGGTTGTTCGTGAGGTCGTGCAACCGGATCGCGCGGCCTAAATACCTACCGGAGGTCGCGTGACCTACCGGCGACGGTCACCGTGACCGTCACCGGCCTCTCGCTAGTCCGTCGTCCGCCCTCAGTAGCCTTGCACAATCCGAATGCTTGAACGAAGAAGATGAGCAGTAGAAAGTCTACGAAGAAGATGAACAATAGAAGGGGGAAACAAATGCAAAGCCAAAGCTGAAAGCCCAAGGCACCCCAAGGGCTGCCTTGGGCTTTCAGCCTTCAGAAGGTTGGCTTTGGCTCAATAGGATTTCTAAATTTTTTGCTAAACACCTGATAGTTGGCCAAAAGGCCTTTAGGTGTCTAAAGATACTTGGGAAAGCTGTTTCCAAACACAGCCTTCATCCCCAATAGGGAACTTTTCTTTCCACTGTCAAATCTCCTACCAGTTACAAAAAGGAGGTTCGTATTCATAATTTAACTATCATGCAGCGAACTAGAAGCAAGATTGGCTAAAATTACACAATTTAATCCTCTTAGTATGCAACATCTCGAAGATAGTTTCTTAAGCTTAAGGCAAGCTCTTCAATATCCGACTGATATTGGCTTCCATGCTTCTAAAAGTAAGGGCATATGAAAGTTGTCCATAACATGAGCCTTGTCCTTCATACAACTATTCAGAAAAATGGCTTTTGACTTCCTTTACCATAATATTGTGCATGCAATTGCCTGACAAATGTGAACCAATGTAATGGCTACGTGTAGTAGAGATTCTCTGTGAATGGAAAATCGAGGAACCATATCTATAACCGTGTTACAAAGAGACGATATAAACTTTGCTTTGTACACAGAATACCAACTACCAACCGAGAATTTAAATAGTTTGACAACACAATAATATTTTATGATCCAATTGCTTGGTGATAGTAAAGTATGACAATATAGTAATATATTACCACAACAACCACCTAGCATTTTCTCATCTAGTGGGTAACACAGATAGACATAATTTTCAACTTGCCATCGTCTACTGTCTTTCTTTCAGCATCAGGTCTTCCTTTCCGCGAAGGTCACTAATTGACTCTCTTCCTTCCGCCTAAGTTGAATCTCTTAATTGATATTAAATGAATAGCAAGCTCATTTGATGTGAAACAAAACAATCAGCGAGCTCGCTTATTGATCATGCAAGATGTTGATACAACAAGATCATGAGGTTAGTGCAAAGGTTAACAATGGAATCCTTCACTAGTAAACATCTTGATTTATCGATGGAAAATCTTTTAGTAGTTGACTACTCGAAAGAGACCAATAAATAATCAATAGTCATCGATAGGAAGCTTATAGATTTTACTAAGTGCTGGAGCAAATATCAATTATGAAAAATATAGAGATTTGCTAATGCATCAGCCGAAGATGTAGATTGACAAAAACATATGACTGCCGAGCAGTTATGTCTTTAGTCTCACTGCGTGTATGTTTTTGTGTTGTGCGAGGAGAATTCTCTAGCAAGAGGAGGCACGAAGCAACTTCCACCCTCCTTTCCCTGTAAGGTCAGTCATCGAAGTCCTTTCTAGCTTTGCAGCCACTGAACTCTCTGTTTCCGCGTAATGTCTACCGTAAGGTCCTGGTAATTTCACTCTTGGAAGTCCTTTTCATCTTGTCATTATTCAACTTTCTTTTGGCGCAGTGTCACTCGTCATCATATTATTAACCTGCTTTCCACTTCGCTTGACTAATCCAATTCCTTTCAAGCTGGTCACGTTTTAATCAATTAGGAGAAGGCCATCTTTACATGTCACATTACATGTCATATCATTTACGGAAAAATGTTAAATAATCATTCCCTCCACCATTCTTTCGGCCATTTAATATTTATAGTGCCCACTTAGATTGTATGGACACTTTAAAGCGCCTTTCGTGTCGTATGTAACACTTCAACAAGTATCCAACATGCTTTGACATGCTCCAACACGTTCCAATACGCAGTCAACTGCCTTCGACACGCTCCGACACGCTACGTGACTCCAACACGCACAGGTTATTTTTACAAATTTCCAAAACTTTTGGGGTCTAAATATAAATATATGAAAAAAATAATAAAAGCTAAAACAAATTTCCAATACTCGTGTGAAGATTTTGGGGTGCTTGAAGTTGCAAATTTTTCACTTGATGAGCCGGAGATGATTTTTTTTTTTTTTTTTTCAAAAGAAGTGAATAATGTGAATGAATGACTTTTTGTTATATTTGATGATAGAATGTTGATTTTTTTCCTTATTATTAAATTTTAAATTTAATAGTGGAATGTAAATTACTTGTTTTTTCCTTTAAGTTTTATGGATTATTACAATGAAATGTAGTTGAATTTGTCAAATTAAAATAATTAATGATATTAACAAATGTAGGATCAATTTTTTTAGTATAGATTAATTTTAGGCTCTTATTATTATTATTATTATTTAGTTATTTATGCATTTATATATTAAACTATTTATTTAATATATAACGTGTCGGAACGTGTCGAAATTCTCTATTTTTTAAAAATGACGTGTCGGCATGTTATGTCGTATCGTGTTGTGTGTCCATGTCGGTGCAACCTAGGTGCCCACCCTCAATAAGTACTTTCTATTACTATTTTAATTTTAAAGATTAAAAAAGAAAGTTTGTTAATAAAAACTGGTGTGAACGTTTACATTTAAATCAATGAAATGCAAATTCACCTATGCTATTCAATTATTTAGCCTAACGAATTTGTTCATGGCCATTGTCCATCTAGGGTTAGTTTTGTTGCTTTACTTGTTGCCTTTTTCTTTTTCCTTTCTTTTTTTTTCTTTTTAATCTAATCTATATAAATACGTTGAAAGGAATATGTTAGATTCCCAAAATAACTCACAGAAAATGGCTCATGAAATTAATGTATGGATATCAGTTGATCCTACATAACCTTTAATTAACTCATGCTTATGTTGTTACCACTTTCATGATCACAGTTGAACCCTAAAATCATAATTTGTGGTGCAAACGAACAATGGTGCAAACTTATCATTAGCGTCCATCAAGATTCTTCTTGGCACTTCGCGCACTTGCACAAGAAACCATAGTCCCCAAGCGGTGCCTGTCTCCCTTCAAAGGGTAAATCCTCATCTATATATGAAATGGTGACCTGCAAGACTCCACGATTTCTCACATCGCATCATTCTCCACCAAGTCAGGCGTCCATAGAAAGGAATAGATTCAACGTAGCATAGCATACATATAGATGATGCAATGTTGAAGGAGGCACGACTTCAACGGTCTAAAGTTTCACAAGCACGAGTGAATCTTATAACTGATTATCCAGCCCAGAACACGCCGGTTATGGATAACAGGCAACATTGTGTGAATATCTACATTTGTATCTACAAACTACAAAAGCAGTTGATCTTCAAGGATTATTGATAAGGGTACACTAGGTCAATCATATTGAAGGGCCATCCCAGTAAATTTGAATAACATCAACTTGAAGCTCAAAAGATTCAATATTTCAAACCATTTCAATAATATTAAAAAAAAAAAACGTGAAGAATGCTAGAGATGTAAAGACTATTTTAAAGATTGGTGCGCCAAACTCTGGTGGGGCGCTTATACATTGCCCATTATGCAGTTTGCCACAGCTTTGTAAACCGTTTCTAAAATCAGCCTTTGCATCCTCGAGCGTTACAGAAAGTTAATGACGTCACCATCACGAGCAAAATGTGCAGAGGTTTACTTATACGTCCTCTCTTTTGAAAGCTTTGGCGTTAGGATGGCAGGAGTGGTTCATGCAGCTCCACGAGGGGAAAAATGACGTGCCTGAAAGTATGAATTTAATTGTTAGCAATAACACATGAATTTAATTGTTAGCAATAACACCTGGCATAAATAACTAAATATTACAAATGTCAGATCCAATGAAAAGGGAATTGCTGAGTATATGTGAGGACAATGCAAAATAAAAACAAAAAAATTTACTCCACATCGTGATAAGCTTACGTCAGGACATAAAACAAAGCAAGACTGATTGTCAAACTGGGAAAGCCTACTAATTCATATTCATATTCGTATTCTAAAGTTGCTTCTCGGGTAACTTATCCTATCCTGTCAGCTAAAATGCAGTCAACAACAATGTGGTGTCGCATTTTTGTACAGTATTATAGCTGTATGCTTTCTCTAGTCCCACAGCATGCATGTCAATGATCGGATGCCAGCCCATCAATAAATAAGAAGATCAAATGCTGAAGAGTTAGATGTCATCTAGCTCAGGCCTTGTCACATGTACCTAATTGAATACACAAACCAGTAATGGCATGATTAGAACACCAAATGGATTTAGTATGACAAGGAATTTTTCAAGCTAGAAACACAACCATGTTTGTTGATTAATCAAGTCCATCCAGTTAAAGTTTCACATACCCTCACAACAAACTGCAAACTCATCACCAAGGGCATCCAAATATGGTTGAGATACTTTCTCAGCTTCTTCCTGCCATTAGAGACGATCGCAAATGCATAAACTTCCAAATTCTGTAACAGATGTCAAATACAGAAATGTGCATCATATATACCTCCTCAGGAGGTGGTAGATCATCGATATTCGATATACAAAAAGTAATCTATTACAGGAGATGCTGCAACCAGATCACTGTGACATACCACAACTGAAAAGAAGATCTTAAATGCCCAAAGCAGATTTTCAATAGTAAGGCATTCATACAACATGTGTCATCGATATCAAGGAGACCCAACCAACTGTATTTCCTCATGTAAAGTAGAAATGTCATACCTCCTATTTCTATGTACTTCGATGCAAAAAGAAAATGGAGAAAGAAAGGAGAATTTTAATTGTAGATATTGTTGTCTGCACAGTCTATGGTTTGATGCAAAAAGAAAATGGAGAAAGAAAGGAGAATTTTAATTGTAGATATTGTTGTCTGCACAGTATGGTTTGAGACTCGAGAAAGTAGGAAATATTCAAACCTTGATGAGACCAAAACTTACACATTATTCAGCTCAAACATTCCAATGATAAGCCAATAATGTCAAGTGAGAATACTTTGTAGAGTCAAGGAATCGAACCTCACATACTATAGTACCAAGCCAAAAAGGAAAGATAACTGATAATCAGCAAACTGTGAGGGTTCTTAAAAGGACACATGGTTCACATTCTGTCAAAGATAGCCGCCTTCAGGAGTTGCGATGACAGAAAAAAGAAAAAAGGGATTATCAGGGAAGTGACTGTAGATGCAGGAGGATCATTGACATGCAAAGTGATAAAAATAGATAAAGACAGAATTTCAAAAATCAACTATTTGAATTTCTCCAGGAAAGAGGTAGAAGGTATCTAGTGGCAACTTTTTAGAATGAGCAAACGGGAATGACCACTGATCCCCATTTGCAATACACCTGAACTTCCGAAAGATGTTTGAGGCTGGTGGTGATCTTACATGGATCAAAACAACCCAAAAACCAAATAAGGCATCACTTAGGAAGATCAAGCGGTTGAAATTTTTATTTCTTAAATAAGCAAAGAGAAATTCACTAAGAGGCACCCATTTACGAAAAGATGTTGGGAGCAGTTGGCCCTGAGTCCATTTCACCTTGCCACATAACAAATACTATTAGCAAACTAAGCATGAAAAGGTAAAGAAGATAAACTAAAGAGTAAAATGCAGCCAACAAAATAATGGGCGAGCATCACCAGCGAACACTGCTTCAGGAGCAGACCCTTAAGAAGCATAATGATAATCTATTTAGATACCAAGATTCAATTACCTAATTACAAACTAGCACAAGACGTTCAAATCTGCAATCAGTCACAAAATGGAGGTTCACATTCATAATTTAACTATCATTTTTTATATTGTCACAGAAAACGGGAGTATTTTCAGTCCAAATCTTTTCTTTTCAATATCAAATCTCCAATCAGTCACTAAATGGAGGTTCACATTCATAATTTCACTATCACACAACAAACAACTAAAAGCAAGGTTGGCTACAATACGCAATATAATTGTCTTAAGATGCAACATCTAGAAGAAATTTCTTTGCCGTAAAGACAAGCTCTTCAATTTCCATCTTAAATGCAGCTTCCTCAGAAGGATCAGCATCCTCTGGCAATGCTACGCATTCCCACCACCTAAATGCAATTATTGGTCATGAGTATGTTCATGTTTGACAAATAAATCTTGAATAGGTCAAACATGACAGAAAAATTACCTTCTCTTGTGATTAAATGATATTGGTTTCCATGCTTCTAAAAGTAAGGGCACATGAAAGTTGTCCATAACATGAGCTGTGTCCTTCATATAACTACTTAGAAGAATTGCTTTTGACTTCCTATACCTTAATATAGTGTATGTAATTGCCTGAAAAATGACAACCAATGTATTAGATATAATATACACCAGCTTTATTGAACATGTGCAGTAGAGATCTGCAGACGAAAATTGAGGTATGTCTATAATCTTGTTATAAAGCAACGACATAAACTTTGCTTTGTGCACGGTATACTCACTACCAACCAAGAACTTAAACAGTTTAAGAACAAGGTAATAGTCTATGATTCAATTGTTCTTTGATACTAAAGCATGACAATACAATAATTTAAGCATACAACAACAACCACCTAGCATTTTCTCACCAGGTGGGTTACCCAGATAGACATACGCGTTGACCATGCCAAACTAAATTAGGCCAATGTAAAAAAAAAGTATATTTCCCCTACACACAATAGTCTTAGAACAAGATCTAAGATAAAGCATAACATAGGAAATTCAATGCCTCACTTAGCCGCCTACATTTCCCCACCAGTAAGGGCAATTTGACAAGATGGTACAGAATCAATCGTTAACGTCAATAGTCAATATAATTGTTTTCAGCAGTTCATATAGTTCAAGCATGATCATCCACCCAATTCCTCCTTTACCAATCCCTAACAGAAATAACAAAGTTGAGTGACACACTTTTCAGTGTAATCATAGTCAATCTCGAAAATGTGCCTAATATTAAGATATGAATAAGTATCAAAGAAAAACTGCAACAACAAGTTCCTTTGCTAGAAGAACGAATTTTTGCATCACCAGGAAAAATTACTAGAAATAGGGTTGGGAAATGAAACGTAGGAAGAGGAATAAAAAACAAGGAAATTACTCGGAGAAGAAACGTACTTTGGCTGCCAGAATGAAAATATCAATTGTTTCTGCAGTGAAAGGAAACAATAAAAAAGAAGGATCAATAGAAATAGACAACGAATTAAAAAAAGTGAAACCAATCGACAATACAAATTAACAGCTTTACCGTTGGCAAGAATTGGAGAAAGGCTTCAGCCTTCTCTCCAGTGCACAGTAAAGAATGAAATGAATTCCATTACAGTCAGCATCTGCATCTGCACACACTTTGCTAAAGGGGATTGCTAAGACTACTAATTGAACTATTCCACAGAGTAGCCCCATAAAAAAAAAAAAAAATACTTACGGCAAGCTTTATACACATCAGAACTCAGTTGTCGAATTCAATTTCCAAATTTGTAATTCAAAACTTTCGGTGCCAGGACTAAGCAAAAAGCACCTTCTCCTGTATTGATCTCTTGGAAAGTAGCCTCTTTGAGCATAGATTATCAAAGGACCATCCAAATCAAAAAGGCAATGTAAACATCAAGAAGGTTTCTTGTCATACTTACGCTTTTGGTCCTTTTCATACTATTACAACTCGCACCCAAGCGGGAAAATAGCGAGAGACCGGAAATCTCAGGGTGGAAAAAAGCATCAGATCAAAGCCCACCGTGCCTTCACAGCACTCACCTACCTACCCGAGACATATACCTCGTCCCGACCAGGTGCCTTCGGCCGAGAACTCGCACATGACGAGCACCACGCCCCTGGAGAGTTGCTACTCCCGCAATCAGATCCCTTGTCGTCACCGTCGTCCTCCCTCCCGTCATCGGCTCCAACGGAGCGCTCTCTCTCTCTCTCTCTCTCTCTCAGGGCTCTCCACGTTGGGGGTTCGGATCCTCGACGTGGGTGAAGTCCTGGGGGGCATAAGGGTCCGGCGTGGGCGCACGAGAGCATGAGGCGGTCAAAGAGTGAGGACGATGGCGACGATCCCATCGCAGGAGGGACGCTCGCCGACGACATGGTCTTCGCTATGTGCGAGTACTCAGGCCGAAGCTTGGAACCTGGACATCAAAGAAATGGAAAAAGGTCAGAGCGAGACCAGAGAGATCAGAACGAGCCGGACTGGGAATTTACAAGATACACCGGTGTCCATACCCTACTTTTTTTTTTTTTCCTCTTTTTTTACTTATTTCTAACAATTGATTAACCACCCGCTGCGGTGGCGTCGCTGGCTCGAGCGTTGCGCTTCTCATGAAATGTGCGCGTTCGAATCTCAGAGGCATCGCTTGGTGCCTTGCCCGCTTGCACGTGGTGGTGGTTTTTACGTGTCGGTTTCAGGGTTTATTCGTCGGCTGTTAACTTACGGAATTCCCTGGGTCACCAAAAAAAAAAAAAAAAAAAACACTTTATTACTACGATTTCTCATAATATAGTACATCAATTCGACATTGATTAATCAATAGTCTACATAATCTAAAGATCATGCGATATTTAATCATACTAAATAGGTCTATTGAAGTTTGTCAAGTTATTTCATTTTTACTTGTTAAATCATCTCATATTACTTGACTATTAAATTTATGTATTGTTTATATATGTGTGTGTGATTTCCCTCTATCTATTATGTTAAGCATCTTAATTGGACTTTCCAATGTCATATTTGTTAGGACTTGATAGATCATCTAAAGGGTGTGAATAAGTGATTAAGTGAAATAAAATAAATTTAAACGATTAGCAACATAACAGCTTCTATATCCAAGCAGATCATTGGACATTTCCTTAGAAAATCACTAGGCCAATATACCCGTTGAATTTGCAGGTTATTAGAAGATCTGATAGCTTCAAGGTTCTCTCTCATTAATTTTGTCACCCATACACCAGATCGAGTTTCCATAAGGAGAGTGTTTCACTTGAAAAGAATATTTCACCTCTTGTAAATTAAATTATCCAAGACTTGCTAAATTCAATTTTGAGAGATTAGATCTCATATTCTTTCAATTTTTGGATAGATCTCTTAATTGCAACAAGAAATCAATCAAGACTGTTGCACGAGGATTGTCTTCTAGGACAATATCTCAATAATCAAATATCAAAGATATGAATTATTTCATGACTTTGAGTCTAATTCTTTTGAGTGTAATGAGTAATTTCTGAAGGTGCTTATGAGAGTTTTCACCTGAAAATCTTATCATCGGAGTCATGGAAAATTTTGTTAATCATCAAAACTATTAAGGAAATTTTCCTCAACAGTATTAAAGTTAAGTTCTACCTCAATTCGACAGTTGATGGTTGAAGCTCTTGATGTGACAGAAGCCACGTTGCAAATGGGAGCCAGAGCAAAGGGAGATGAGAGCAACGCCGGGCAGAAGCCAAAATAGAGAGGGAAATGAGTGCTCGTGTGGGAGATACAGTGAGCGAGAGGAAGAGAAGAAAGTGAGGTCACCTGTGTTCGTCAAAACGTCAGACATCGATTTCAATTTCGTTTCACATGGAATTCTACAACGTTGTTGTGCCGGTGCTTGTTACGTGTTAAATTGGTGCCAAGTGTTGAAAAGCCTCTTCCATCCATGTGTTTTGGAGATTCTAGTTCGGTGAGATCCGGCTGCATTTGTATGATGACTATTTAGGCTTGTAGTCAGGACTACTCGACCCAAATATTACTAGGGTTTTGCAATATTTGTATGCTATTTTACGTTTAGAAAGAAGAGCATCAACACATAACCGAGGGTAATGTCTCCAAGATATATAGAGTGCAGCTAAAAAAAAAAAAAAAGGATGTCCTCACAATTTGGTAAGTCCTAGAAATCTGCTACCAAAGTCCTGCACGAATCACCGTCAATTTATTAATTAGCCTCTTAGTTCACTAGTTGGAGCAATCTCTGCTATAACAGAGGTAAGGTGAATCACCTGCGTTCAGTATCCATATACTGCTTTTTTCGGATGGGTAGAGAATCAGTGAAAAGCCAGAGACAACAAGAAAAGAAGGGCTCACTTATGATGATGACCTTTCTTCCGATCACGGCAATGCCTAGGGAGCAAGAGTATGCCCATATCTTCAAAGAACTAAGGGTATTTACCTCCAGAAGTATTTCTATATGGATGATCCCACCCAACCAATTTGCGACCTCGCTGAATTCCCTTGCAAGCCTCTTCCAACACGTAGTTACGGTAATCCAACTTTGTCTTCATAAATGGGCACAAAATGCCGCAGCAAGGACAGACTTAAACCGTATGCATCAGCGAACGCTCATCTAAGTATTTATGCAAAAACATAACCGAGATAGACTTCGCTTACTCATGGCTCGTGATATATACCTGCGTGTATTTCTCAGTCGTTGACTCATGCAGTTCTCGAAGCTTCTTCTAGACGTCAAATGCTGAACTTGAATGGCCTCCTCATGCAGAACTTGAATGTCATGCTGAACTTGAATGGCCACCTCATGCATAGCTTGAATGACCTCAGCAGACTCATGCTGAACTCGAATGGCCTCCTCATGCCGAACTCGAATGTCATGCGGACCTTGAATGGCCACCTCAACCATAGTTTGAATGACCTCAGCAGCCTCATGCCGAACTTGAATGGCCTCCTCACGCAAGTCCCACCTTTCAATGTAGTATAGAAGTTTTTCTCTCCAATAAGGCAGTACCCAACCGGTGGAACCCAAGATTGGATCTGACAATTTGGTTACCAAATCCAGACGCTGTACCCGACAACCAAACGGGTGACTATGCCCGCGCTCATATAAGGTCATTGAAAATCTAAGGAAAAGCTGTGGAAACCGATCAAAACCTTCCAAACAAGGCGGACTGGGACTGAACCCTCTGTTCTCCGAGGTTATACACATACAATGATTGCAGAATTCTAAAGAGAGTAGCACATCTTGTTCTCCCTGAAGGTCATGCATCCACTTGGATACCCACTTTCTTTCCAGCCAGGACACAAGCATTAAAATCAGCTTTTTGAGGTACAGGATTGGTTGAGATGAGCTCATTAACCCGGTGTCCCGAAGTGGGACTTCCATGTTAATATATATCGAAGAAACATCATGACGATAGAATATGCTCGCTAAAATCTTAGATGGGCACCTTCCTGAAAGGTGATGCTCATGAAATCCTGGTGCTGCAATTGTCCTTTGCCCCTGAATAAGTATTTCCATCGGATAGCCTGGGAGACGAACAGAGGACATTGCAGTCTCGAATGGGTCATCTGGTCCCAGGCTTCTTCCCTGGTCAAAGCAACGCTTGAGTTCTTTGAGAAGCCTATACCTCATCAGTTGGGTTTTTATCTTACTATTATCCATCCATAATGTCAGAACTTCTAGGTCGCAAAGCGAAGGAGGTAATTCCTCGATAGTTGTCCCACAGAGATCTAAGTGAGTCAAAGACTTTAATTCTATAACAGCATCCGACAACGAATTTAGACTCCTACAATACGCCAAAGACAAGTGCTCAAGATCCACTAGCCCTTTAATTGTGTCTGGAAGTTTGACTAATCCTGTATCCTCCACAATTAGCCTTGACAAACGTCTCAGATTACCAATCGAGTCTGGCAAATAAAAAACACTACCGCCCTGGATCAAGATGAGCTCTCTCAGAGCAGTTAGACAACCAATTTCCTCGGGCAACTCCCTAAGACGCGGACACCATTTGATTTTCAAGTAAATCAACCGTTCTAGTTTACCAATCGAGCGATCAATTTCAGCCAAGCTTGGGAAATTTTTCAAAATCAGTCTCTCCAAACTCATAAACTCAGAGAAGCAAGGTGTTTTGATTAAGGATTTGGATCGCGCAAGATTCAAAACTTTCAATTTACTTGCTACCTACAAAATAGCAACCAACTTAATACTGTCAGGACTCGGTAGCATTGGACAATAGGTGCATGTCATCATATATTCAGACTCCTAGTTGAAAGAGTAAATAAATTGAGTGAAATTGTACCATGATTTTGACCCATCCGCTCCATCCTTCTGTAGTGATGTGGCCTGAAAGCTTAAGAACAACAAGGTGATTCAGCACAAAGTTGTTTGCTTGAAGTTTCGGTGGACAATTTCGCCAATAAAGCCATTTTAGCTGTGGCAAAATATCCTCAAAGTTGCCAGCAAAGTTTCCTCCATCCAATTCAAGAAACCTCACATTCTTGAGATTCGCAAAATCTTCACGTGTAAAATTGCATCTTGATGTGCACATTGTGAGTGCTACCACATTTTCTGTTCCCTGACAGTAGGAAAACAAAGTTAATAGACACTATTTCATTCACCCGCACATCTGCATGAGCTCTTTCTTTCTTTTCTTGTAACCACCCGGCCCCTTCTACATGGGCCAAGCCTCGGATGAGAGTGGAGTTGAGTGTGAAGTCTTTATTTGAGATGAATGGTTACTAAGTTATGAATACTAATGAAGATTCAATCTTTTATAAGGTTCTAGATATCTTGTAAATTATTTGAGGAATCAATTGTTTACAGTGCCTTTGATATGGATCGTATGAAGGGTGCATTTAAGTTTGCGATTAGATGTTATTGGAAATTTGAAATTGAAGTAGAAGCATCCCTGGGTAATAATGGAAGGAAGAAAGAGGAGAAGTTCTCATAAGGAGACAAGATCTTTCGTTGTTGTGTGGGATGCTTATATTGGAGATTATGGGAGGTTTCTATATCTTTTTGGATGTGAATGTCTGTGATTCAAGAAGTTCTATATCTTTTTGGATGTGAATGTCTGTGATTCAAGAAGATTAATGAAAGATTGGAAAATCAATTTCTTGCAAAGTCGAGGTTATGGGTGGACATAAGGATATTATTGGATGTGACGGTTGGAGTTTTACAAGATGAGATAGAGTTTGTAGTTGATCTGATTTGGAATCCTACCTCTCCTAGATGTAAAGTTTTCTTAGAGGTGCCAACATAGATAGTTGAAGGCTGTGGCTTCTTGTTAAAGAAAAAAGGAGAAAAGAGGAATGGTTTGGGGATACAGAGAAGAATTATTATTATAATTTTTTTTTTTTCACTTCTTGGTTAAGTTGATTTGGTAAGGTAGGTCACTCTCTATCACTTTTATTTTTATTTTTTTTTTTTTGTGCATCGTTCATAAAGTAACAATGAAATTATTTTGTCCATCTATAAATATTACAAATTATTAGCGAGAAACATGTTATTTGAATTGTTGTGTTCTTTTTAACTATGCTCACGATCAACTTATGCGATAATCATACATTGAAATTCCCAAGTGTGAACAGCTAAGTTCTATTTTGTGGCTTAATGTCTGCCCATGTGATTTTGGGGCCTAGCTGTCATTGGTATGGTTTTTGGACATACACTCTTGGCTTGAGCAATGAGTTCAGATCCATTAATCATTAAATACAGATAGTTTCTTTATTATTTTTAATACGTGTACAATAATAATGATTATATTTGATTATACGGAAGTGCTGTTCGTCACTTAGTTGGTAATCCGCTTACTCATCTGTAAAACTGACGTTTTTACAGTTTTTGCTAAAGTTGAGTAAGATTGAGAAACTTGAGGGTTCAGGATTTTTTTAACAGAGTGCTCAGCGGAGGTGTGGATAATTTTCTTATATTAATTTTGATGGATGTATGTAGTTCCGTGACTATAATATTAGTGGTGAAATTTGGTGGAGTTGATTTTTTAGACTTTGGTTTTAAAGAATAACTTTCCAATATTATTTGAAGTTTAAAGGATTGGATATTTAGTATTTGTGAGAGTTAAATGAAACATGATGCCATTTACTACATTTGAATCAAACTTTTGAAGAGATAATTCTTTTAGCTTTACCAGTGATTACTAACGTAATATTATCCAAAAAAAACGCTCTTTTAGAGTACTCTTGAGTTCACAAAACCTTAAGATATTATTTTTGTGTGTACAGTATCTAGATAGAACAAGATAACATTTTGCTACTTTATATGAAAAACCTCCTTATATATCAATCAGAAAAATTGTAAAGGTAAAAGATAACTTGCACACGTATAATTATGTAATGGAAAAGTTCAGATAGTCTTTTAAAAAAAAATATTCTATTGTGCTCAGATATTTTTATCTTATTGAAATACTTTGGAAAATTGGTGCGCTGCATATTAGTGAAAAAAATCATATAGTTAGCAAATTTCTCTTTTAAGAAAACATAATAAATTCACAAGTTTTTTCTATTGCACAAGCATCTTAGCTAGTAATAAATGAAGAAGGTAATGTGCAAGTGAGATGAACTCTTGGATGCATAGCAAAGTAGGAAGGAATTAAATAGTGTTGCTCGTACTTACCTTTTTAGCTTCTACTATGTCCAGGGCCATCTCAGAAAAGCACAATCTGCTTCGATCTCCTGATTTGTCAGTACTCTCTTGACAAAAAAATTTCCTTCCAAAATCTCTCAACTCATCATCCATCCGAATTCTATCACGATCCACCATAATGATCAAGGATTTATTGATAAGGGCGTCAATTTCGATTTCCGGAAAAAATTCACAAGCTTTCCACATATACATTGCATTAGTTATTTTCTTGTCAACAAAGAAACATGCAATGTCCAGAAAAATTTGTTTTGCCTCATATTCAAGTGCATCATAACTCAACATTATCTCCTGTGGGATGCACACCTCTTTATCTTCAAGTCTTCGTGGTGTTCTTATGTTAGTACTGTTCGTCCATACTGTTAAATCTTCATGTTTCCGAATCGAAGAAGGTAATTCCTCGATAGCCGTCCCAGATAGATCCAACTCAGTCAACCATACTAACTTCCCAAAAGCATCTGGCAACCTTTTTAGACTCGTACAATTCACCAAAGACATGTACTGAAGAGCCACTAGCTTTTCGATTGCAACCGGAAGTTCAACTAATCTTGTATCTTCCATTACTAGCCTTGACAACTGTTTTAGATAACGGATTGATTCTGGCAAATAATGAACACTAAAACAGTGGACCAAGATTAGCTCTCTCAGTGCAGCTAGACAACCAATTTCCTTGGGCAACTCTCTAAGATGCAGACACCATTTAATTTTCAAGCAAATCAACCGCTCTAATTTACCAACCGAGGGATCAATTTCAGCCAACTTCGGGAAATCTTTCAGAACCAATCTCTCCAAGCTAATTAACTCATGGAAGGGAGGTGTCTTGATTAAGGATTTAGATCCCACGAGATGCAAAACTTTCACTTTACTTGGCACCTACAAAACAACAATCAGCTTTATGCATTGCAAAATATGTGCATGTCATCATATATTCATACGATTAGCCGAAAGAGTAAATGAGGTGCAATTCTACCATCATTTCGATCCATCCACTCCATTCTTCTATGATGATATTGCCTGAAAGCTTGAGAACAACTAAGTGATTCAGCACAAAATTGTTTGCTTGAAGTTTTGGAGGACAATTTCGCCAACAAAGCCATCTTAACTCTGGCAAAATATCCTCAAAGTTGCCAGCGAAGTTCCCTCCATCCAATTCAAGAAATCTCACGTTTGTGAAATTCGCAAAATCTTCCCGTGTAAAATTGTGTCTCGATCTCCATAATGTGAGTGCTACCACGTTTTCTGTCCCCTGACCATACCAAAATGAAGTTAATAACCACTACCCATCATAGGTATCCCCTATTTCATTCACTGTGAAATTACATGCTATGCAAATTGAAGTTGAAATTCATAATTGTGCGCAGAATAATTCTGTTTTGCGGCTTAATCATAGCCTATGTTATTTTTGGGGCTTAGAAATGGCCATTGTAGTTTTTCAGCTTTATCATCTAGCGAGTTTGACCATAGCACTTGATAATTCGGCTTTATAATTATTAAATATAATTTAATATTTCTTTATTTTTTGAAATCATGCCTACTTGACGATGGTATTCATGCTTTTATGTTAATAAGCATATAACTTCTGTCGCTCCATCCCCACAGGGACATATAACCTATTTCTTGGAACTACTATTCCAAATCATATAAGATATTCATATTATGATAATGATTGTATTTGATTCCACAAAAGTGATGTTTAGAACTTACTGAGTTAGTAATCAGCTTACTTGACCGTGAACCGAGCTCTTCACCGGATTTATTAATTTTGGGTAGGTATATTCACAATAACTGAGTAGTTACTAAATTTGAGTCAAATTTTTTAAGAGAGGATTCTTTTAGCTTTATTGGACATTACTAAGGTAATATTTCAAAAAAAATACCTTTTCACAATACTCTCGTGACCAAGCAATTTTCCTTTTGTTCGAACGTGCATTATCCAAATAGAGCAAGATAGATTTTGCTACTACACACATACACACACCCCTGATCGTATATCAATCAGAAAAAATTACAAAGTTAAAATATGAATTATATGATTATGTAGTGGAAAAGTTCAAGTTATTTAAACCCAATAATTATGCTATTTGAATAATTTTGAAGATGGATGCACTATTTATTGGTGAAAAAGTATCAGATAATTAGCAACTTCTCTTTCAAGGAAACACATGGTAAATTCCCAAGTTTCTTCTACAGCATGAACTTCTTTGCTAGAGAGATGAACTCTTAGACGCATAGTTGTGCAGGAAGGAATGAAATAGCATTGTTCTTACTTACCTTTTTAGCTCGTACTATGTCCAGGGCCATCTCGAGAAACCACAATCTACTTCGATCTCGAGGTTTGCCGATGCTTTCTTGACGAACAATTTCCCTTCCAAGATCTCTCAACTGATCATGAATCCATATTCTATCACGATCAACAATCTTGATCAAGGACTTATTAATAAGGACATCAATTTCGACTTCCGGGTGTAAGTCACAGGATTCCCACATATACATTGCATCAGTTTTTTTCTTGTTAACAAAGAAACATGCAATGTCCAGAAAAATTTGTTTCGCCTCATGTCCAAGTGCATCATAACTTATCTTTAACTTCCGTTGGACTTCTTCGGGAGGTATTTCCTTAATCTTCTTCAGTGTGCTTTTCCACTTTGATTTACTGATGGTACGAAGATGTGAACCTATCACCTCAATAGCCAATGGGAGTCCTCCAGTGAGGGCAACAGCTTCTCTTGAAAGATCATAAAGATCATAAAGATCAAACAGAGTCGAATCTGTGTCGATAGCAAGCTTCTTGAAAAGTTGAAGAGCATGATCAAAATGCATTTCCTTCATTTCATACGGAAAAATTTTTCTATACCCGGTTGCCTTGATCTTAGGAAAAACACATTTATCTCTAGTTGTAATGATGATCCTACTCCCTGGACCACACGAAGTACAATGCTTCGCTAGTTGCATAAATTGGTCATTTTCATCCATTCCATCAAAAACAAGTAAGACTCGTTTGTTAAGTAATCCATTTTTGATCATATTGTTCCCTTCCTCAAAGTCAAAGGTTTCAGGAAGTAAGAAATGGAAAAGATCTGCTACCAGTTTCCTTTGCATTTTTACAATGCCATGGCATGAAGATGACTCTAGGATGTTTGAAAGGAAGGAGTGACCTTCAAATCCAGAAAATAGATCATTGAAGATTGCCTTGGCTAGAGTTGTCTTTCCAATGCCACCCATCCCATGGATTATGACAAATCGTACATCACCAGTATCACCATGATTCAACAGTTTCTTTATATCTTCAATATGATCATCAATTCCAACTAGATAAGTGGGCAAATCTCTTTGTCTTATTATGATCATCTGTGATACCTCTTTAAAGACATCCTCAATGACCTCGCCTTGCCTGCCATATTCATGAAATCATTGCACATGAGACCATACATAAGCAATAAGAATTTCAAATAGAAGCCAATAATTTATATCTAGCATGCCAACATGTATTTTCCACTTGGTACTCGCACTATACGTACATAAATCGCTCATTCCACAAATACTGATATGGCTTCTCATATGGCCCCAAAGAGTTTATCTAAACAGTTTGAATGACAGATATATCGCATTTGACCAATCACTAGCATTTTACTCTGGGAGTTTATCAGCATGTAGATGGTCTTAGCCTAACAGTCGAAGATGATGTATACAAACTTGTGTGCTTGTGAACGATCCTCTTCTAATACACGACCGGAAGGGCCAATAAATGAATAGATAGATAAATAAACGAAGGAGGTGTCAATACCTTTTATCTTTTATATGCCACCCCTTGATTCTAGCCACCGTGGTCAAGGCCTCCTTCCATTGCTTCACTTCAGTGCAGCCGTGGTCCTCCTCGTGCTTGGTTAGGGCGCTTTTGTACACCTCCGTTTCAAGCTTAACATCCCCAGGCTCCACATCGTAAAAGATAGGTAGTATCTGTTTCCCCAGGGATCGGCCACGGCTCTCCACCATCCATTTCAGTTCTCTGAGGCACCACCTGCTCGAAGCATAATTTTTGGAGAAAATAGGAATGTATATTTGAGAGTTTTCTACTGCTCGCAAGATCTCCGAGATCTTTTCTCCCGGCCGTAGCTCTTCATCATCCCTAAAAACGCGGATTCCCCTGTTTTTCATGAACACATAGAGGAAATCTGCGAATGTGTAGCGAGTATCCGGTCCTCGAAAGCTCAAGAACACATCGTATTCGCCACCAGTTACAGTTCCCGAGTTGGCCTCTTCGTTCGCCATGTAACGGCCCAGATTGATGCCACGGGTGACTTTTTTTTTGGGGTGGTGCTTGAGGAGATTTCTACAGCCAGAGAGGCACGATCAAGATGAGTAGCGACTTCCACTCTTCCTTTCCGCTTAGGTCGCTCATCGAAGCCTCGCCCGACCCTAATACCTGAGCACTTCACCCATGTCGAGGATCCGAACCCGGCAACGGCAAGGGATCCGATCACAGGAGGACGCTTCCGAGGAACTCTCCAGAAGCGTGGCAGTCCTCGCGATCCGCGTCCTCAGCCGAGGGCGGCACGTGCGGCGTGAGCCCTGGTCGGGAGGAAAGTCTCAGGTTGAGTGTTACAACTCGGAAAGGAGCGAAACCCCTGAGAGAGAGAGAGAGAGAGAGAGGCGGAATTCAGAGAGGAGCGAGAGCTTTGCTGGTTCTTCCCGGGTTTCTGATGCTGAAATGACCAAAGGCAGACTAGGCTTTGAGCCTTCCAAAAGGCCAGCTTTCTCTTATGGAGCAATAGCTGGTGAATACCGAGACACCAGAGATGGTAAGTTCTATCAATCTCTTTCGAATGTCTTAATAATCATAACTTTTCATAAGTAATTGTAAATAATCCTAGTCATTATAAATTTCTCTTTTCCTTTTTATTTTGTAACTTATTTCAGCACTCGCGATAATCCTTAACAGTTTGCAAGTTTAAGGAATCCATTGGAAATTAACTATTTTTGTATGCTGTAATTTTCCTCAATAAATGATAGATCGATAATTTGATAATTATTTTTCCTCTTCTTCTGTAAAAGCCGATCGACATTTCAATAATTTTGCTCTCCTAACTAATGTCTCTTATTGCTCGGGAACGGTTTTGTATTAATAAAAAGTCCTTGCTTAATAAAACCATGAGATGTGATTAAACCTGATAAGAAAAAAAAAAACTGCAATGGAGTACTTGGAAAAGTACACCGGATTCCAAAATCACTAAAAAGAATCTTGTCACCTCATAAAATTTTTGGCGTGCAATTGAGGAACTGCACTCGGGAAAAAAGAAAGGAGCTAGTCCACGCATCCACGCGGGCCTCCATATCCCCATCCACAGATCAAAATCGAATGGACAAAAAAAAAGGAGGAAATTTTACAAGATGAAAACTCGTTGAAGATAGAAGATCGTCGTCGTCGTCATCCATCAAATGAAAAGAAAAAGCTATAGAAAAGCCCATTACCGACTACCCCCGATAACCGACGCTCCACTCTCACTCTCTCTCTCTCTCTCTCTCCGCAGGGGCATGAGAGATCCTCTATCTGCACTGCGACCGACAGACGCTCCCACCACTTCGCACATCGCACCGAAGATACAGAAATCACAGCACACCAAAATCGAAACATTCGATGAAGAAACCAAATCGAAACCGAGAGAGAGAGAGAGAGAGAGAGTACCTAAGAGAGCTAATTGATGGCAGACCGACAAAGGTGAGGCCGCGACCCCTGAGACCGAGAGAGAGGCTTCAAGTGATAATTGAGAGAGAGAGAGATCGAGTGGCGCTGCTGGAGAGACTCGACAGAGAGGCCAAATCTGAGAAAGCGCTCAATAGACTATGGAGGGAGAGAGGCCAGACATGAGGAAGTGAGTGAGAAATGAGAAGGAAAGAAGTGAGAAAGTTTCTTTGAGAGACTTGACTTAAAAAGAGTAAAGGTTTCATTTTGTACTGGTTTTGAGCCGGTTGTGGCTGTTGGCTATTAGCCTATCACAATCTATACAAGCAAATCTTTCACCCAATCAAAGTCTCCGAGAAAAATGTACATTGCTTAGTACAGAATCTTCCTTGAAAGTAATCTGCACTTTTTCTCACCTAAATATGTATTACATTTCTAAGAAATTAGAATAACCACTCTTTCAAAACACACAAAGTACATGCCAAAAAAATGTATGGTGTCTAACTCTATAGCTCGCAGAATGTTGATATTAGGGTAGTTGAACAACATGAACTCTGAAACTGCTGTCTATGAAACGAATGCAACATAAATTGCAAATAGCAATTCCAAAAATACATTACAGTTGGCTAACCTTAATAGTGAGCAGAGGCCTCACGCAAATTTTTATTGGAACATTAGAGACAAGTAGTTCACATTGGATCTTTTGCATCTCCTATCTAAGCATTTGCATCTAATGATCAAACCGTTTCGACATGTACCAAAACTTTGACTTAAATTATTTTACCATAGTTTATCAAGTTTTTATTTCAACCTTTCCGCTCCTTTCTTCTATGGTGATATCACCTCAAGGCCTAAGAGTGACTAGGTGATTTAGCATAAAGTTGTTTGCTAGAAGTTCTGGAGGAAAATTTCACTAGCAAAACCATCTTATCTTTAGCAAAATGTCCTCAAAGTTGCTAGCAAAGTTCCCTCTAGCCAATTCAAGAAAACCTTGCATAATTGAGACATCCAAAATCTTTTGCTGCAAAATTGGGTCTCGATCTCTATAGTGTATATTTCTTCTTCCCTGATGAAAAATATAATCTTGAATTGTGTCTTTCGACTAGAGCTAGAGGTCGAATCTATTAACGATTGAATATAACATTGATGTATTTGAAATTGATATTTCTATATTAGGATAAATGCACTATAAGTTCTAAGCTTGTCACTGAAGCGTAATTGATTATTAAAACTTTCAAAAAGTATAATTAAATACTGAAACTTGTCGAACTAGTCAATCAATTTATTTTGTAAACTCCATCCAATTTGGCTAACGCGTGGTTTTTTCTACCATCCTCTCTCTCCTATGTGGCATTAATGTCACTAAAACATGAAACATAAGCCTAAAACAATGTTGTCTTGATCCGTATATTATTTTTAAGCCAAAATTTTATCAAACTAGATTACCAAATAAAAAGGGCTAAATTTAATTTTTTTTATAAAAAAGGTGAGGGCCTTTAGGCTCTCCTTGGCTAGGACTCGGGTGATGGGTGGTGACCCTTGTTTCGAAAGAATTGTGTGCATCACCTTCTATACTTCATCTCATTTTATATCTGATAGAAGCATAGTGGACTTAATATTCCTGCATATATCAAACTATTTCTGTATTTATCAAACTTGACTTATCCCAAAAAATTGTTATGTTTTCATAAATCATCATATTTATCCCCCTCTAGATCACATCGTTAGCTATACTAAGTGCTATCCGAGCACCTTGCTCATTCCTTTGAAGTGTTATATTTTAAGAATATAAAGATCTTTCGTAACTCACAATATTGGTCCTTGTATTTTTTATGGTCAATCAACAACAAGGTCTTTATCGTAACTCACAACAAGGTTTTTATGATTAAGATGCGTAGCAACTTCCACTCTCTTTCTTCCCGGTAAGGTCACTCTTCAAATTCATTTTTAGATTGTTATTTTCTGTTCTCTTTCTGTGGAAGGTCATTAATCACGACTAAGATGCATAGCAACTTCCACTCTCTTTCTTTCCCGGTAAGGTCACTCTTTGAAGCCATTTTCAGATTGTTATTTTATGTTCTATTTCCGTGGAAGGTCACTCCTTGTCATTGACTCATTATTTAGCTCTCTTCCATTTTGCCTTATTTGAGTGATCGAAGTCTCTTTTTTTTTTTTGACCCATCATACTCTAATCCTCAACTCCGTACTTATAACTAAACGTTCCGAATCCTCGTTCTCTTGAGAAGGTGGGGAGTCAAACTCCCCACCTTCCTCTCCTACGTGGGAAGTGGGACAACCCCGGTGTCATGACATGACATCAAATGTAATGGCACCTATGTTGATTGTCATTATCTTGACCCAAGTTGCGTGAAAATGCTAAAATAATCCCCACTTCGACGTGAGGAATCTTCCACCGAATTGATTGAGAATTTCTATTCCCATTGGTCCCCTTGCTACAGTTTTGTTGCTTTTCTTCTCGCCTTTTGCCCCCTTTTTGTTTTGTTACTCTCAACTATATTATTACGTTGAAGGATTTATGCTAGATTTCCAAAATGTCTCAAGGAAAATGGCTCTTGAAGTAAATTCATACGGATGTACTTTTATATCCATCGATCAAACATAACTTTTACTTAAGTCGTAATTATGTCACGCTACTCAACCAAGCTTCCGTTTCATTGTTATAGACCACCGCCACAATTGGAACCTCCAACAGTAATCTGTGGTCTGACCAACATTAGATGCAAACTTATGTAGTAATGTATATTAGAATTCTTCTTGGCGTTTCGAGCACTTGCACGTGAAACCATAGCCTGCAAGCAGTGCCTATGCTTACTATAAGAGAATGAATCTGCAGTGCTCTACACCTAAAATGGACTTAATTCATCCGGGCATATGCTAACTAGCTAGATAACGCCACGTGAGATAACCTCTTCTATTTCAAAATGGAAACGCCACTATCGTTGCTCTGATCACCTCTATTCTAAAAAGGTAGCAGCAATTAAATCAGCCCCGCTGCATATCATTTGCATCTGTCCACCTGCTCAGGTGCCCTTGAAAAGATTTGTTTCGACATGAGTTCAATAGTCTAAAGTTTCAAAAGCGTGAGCAAGTCTCAAAAACGATTATCCAGCCTACAACATACAAGTTATGGATAAAAGGCAACATTATGCGATACTTGGCCAATTTGTATCAACAAATTTGGAGACCGGTTGATCTTCAAGGATTGTTGAAAGAGATGCATCGGCTCAATCAATTTGAAGGGTGATCTCAGAAAATATGGGTAACGTCAACTTGAAGCGCAAATGGATTTAAATTTTCTTACCATGCTAAGAAAATTTAAAAACGTCAAGAATAAAAAAGATGCACAGACCTTTACCAAAAAAAAAAAAAAATGCACAGACTATTTTAAAAAATAGTGCGCCGAATGGGGCTCTTATACTTTGCCCATTATCCAGTTTGCCAATTGCTTTGCAAACCATTTTTGAAATCCAGCCTTTGCATCCCCGAGCATTCCTAAAAGTTAATGAATTCACCGTCACGAACTAAAAATGCACAGGTTTACTTATACTTCCTCTCTTTTGAAAGCATTGGTGTTAGGATGGTGGGAATGATTCTTGGAGCTCTGCACGGGGAAAAATGCCATGCCTGAAAGTTTGAACTTAGTTATTAGCAAAACACCTGGCCAACTATTTCATATTTATATTCATATTCTAAAGATGCTTCTCCGATAAGTTATCCTATCCTGTCAGCTAAATACTGTCAACAACTATGCTGCGTCACGTTTCTCTTTGAAATTGTACAGTATGATTTAACTGTGTGCTTTCCTTTAGTCCCCCAGCCTAAAGCAATGTTTTCTCACAAGCACGAGTGAATCTTATAATTGATTATCCAATCCAGAACATGCAAGTTATGGATAATAGAAAACATTGTGTGAATCTCTACATCCGTATCTACGAATTATAAAAACAGTTGATCTTAAGAAATACTTGATAGGGATACATTGGGTCAATCATATTGAAGGGCCATTTGTAAATATAAAATGGCGTCAACTTGAAACTTAAAAGATTCAAAATTTCAAACCATTTCAATGATTAAAAAAAAAAAACTGAAGAATGCTAGAGATGCAAAGACTATTTTAAAGATCAATGCGCCAAACTCCGATGGGGCACTTATACGTTGCCCATTATGAGGTTTGCCACAGCTTTGTAAACCATTTTCTAAAATCAGCCTCTACATCCCCGAGCGTTACTAAAAGTTAATGACGTCACCATCACGAGCAAAATGTGCACAGGGTTACTTATACCTCCTCTTTTTTGAAAGCTTTGGCGTCAGGATGGCAGGAGTCATTCATGCAGCTCTGCGAGGGGAAAAATGATGTGCCTAAAGTATAATTTTAATTATTAGCAATAACACTGGCATAATCAACTAAACATTACAAATGGCAGATCCAATGAAAAGCGCATTGCTTAGAATATGTGAGGACAACGCAGAATAAAAACAAAAAATTTACTCCACATCATGATAAGCTTATGTCAGGACATAAAACAAAGCAGGATTGCTTGCAACATTGTCAAATTGGGAAAGCCTACTAATTAATATTCGTATTCATATTATAAAGTTGCTTCTCAGGTAACTTATCCTATCCTGTCAGCTAACATGCGGTCAGCAACTATGTGGTGTCACGTTTTTGTACAGTACGTTATAACTGTATGCTTTCTCTAGTCCCACAGCATGCATGTCAAAGATCAGATGCCAGCCCATCAATAAATAAGAAGATCAAATGCTGATGAGTTAGATGTGATCCAGCTCAGGCCTTGTCACATGTACCTAGTTGAATACACAAACCAGCAAACCAGTAAAGGCTTCATTAGAACATCAATTGGATTTAGTATGACAAGGGATTTTTCAAGCTAGAAACACAACCATGTTTGTTGATTAATCAAGTCTATCCAGTTAAAATGTTGCATACCCTCACAACAAACTGCATACTCATCACCAAGGGCATCCAAATATGGCTGAGATACTTTCTTGGCTTCTTCCAGTGGAGATGCTACAACCAGATCACTGTGACATACCAAAACCGAAAAGAAGATCTTAAATGCGCAAAGCAGATTATCAATAGTAAGGCATTCATACAAAATGTGTCATCGATATCAAGGAGACCCAACCGACTGTATTTCCTCATGTAAAGTAGAAATGTCATACCTTCTATTTCTATATACTTCGATGCAAAAAGAAAATGGAGAAAGAAAGGAGAATTTTAATTATAGATCTTGTTGTCTGCATAGTCTACAGTTTAAGACTCAGAAAGTAGGAAATATTCAAACCTCAAGAAGTCCAAAACTTACAGATTATTTAGCTCAAACATTCCAGTGATATGCCCATGAATCTCAAGTGAGAATACTTCGTAGAGTCAAGGGATCGAACCTCACAGACTATAGTACCAAGTCAAGAAAGAAAGATAACTGATAATCAGCAGACTGTGAGGGTTCTTATAAGGACAGATGGTTCCCATTCTTTGTCAAAGATAGCCGCCTTTAGGAGTTGCAATGACCGGAAAAAGAAAAAAGGGATTATTAGGGAAGTGACTCTAGATGCAGAAAATCATTAACATGCAAAGTGACAAAATGAGAAAAAGATAGAATTTCTAAAATTGACTATTTGAATTTCTCCAGGAAAGAGGTAGAGGGTATCTAGTGGCAACATTTTAGAATGAGCAATCAGGAATGACCGCTGATCCCCATTTACAATACACCTGAACTTCCGAAAGATGCTTGAGGATGGTGGTGATCTTACACAGATCAAAACAACCCAAAAACCAAATAAGCCATCACCTAGGATGATCACAAGGTTGAAATTTTTATTCCTTAAATAAGCAAAGAGAAATTCACTAAGAGGCATCCCCTCCATTTAAGAAAAGATGTTGGGAGTTGTCCTTGAGTCCATTTCACCTTGCCTCATAACGAATACTACTAGCAGACTAAGCATGGAAAGGTAAAGAATATAAATTAAAGAGTGGAATACAACCAAAAAAATAATGAGGAAGCATCACCAACGAACACTGCTGCAGGTGCAGACTCCTTAGAAGCAGAATGATCATTTATTTAGATACCAAGATTCAATTACCTAATTACAAACCAGCACAAGACTTTCAAATCTGCGATCAGTCACAAAACGGAGGTTCACATTCATAATTTAACTATCATCTTTTATATTGTAACAGAAAACTGGAGTTTTATGTAGTCCAAATCTTTTCTTTCCAGTATTAAATCTCCTTTCAGTCACTAAACGGAGGTTCACATTCATAATTAAACTATCACACAGTGAACAACTAGAATCCGGATTGGCTAAAAAACCCAATATAATCCTCTTAAGATGCAACGTCTAGAAGAAATTTCCTTACTGTAAAGGCAAGCTCTTTAATTTCCATCCTAAATACAGCTTCCTCAGAAGGATCAACATCCTCTGGCAATGCTATGCATTCCCACTCCCTAAATGCAATTATTGGTAGTATGTTCATGTTTGACAAATAAATATTGAATAGGTCAAAATGACGAAAAAACTGCCTTCTCTTGTGACCAAATGATATTGGCTTCCATGCTTCTAAAAGTAAGGGCATATGAAAGTTGTGCATAACATGGGCCATGTCCTTCATATAACTACTCAAAAAAATTGCTTTTGACTTCCTATACCTTAATAAAGTGTATGCAAGTGCCTGAAAAATGACAACCAATGTATTAGCTATCCACACCAGCTTTATTAAACCTGTGCCGTAGAGATCTGCAGATGAAAATCGAGTGATATCTACAACCTTGTTATAAAGCAATGGCATAAAATTTTCTTTATGCATGGTATACTCACTACCAACTGAGAACTTGACAATTTAAGTACATGGTAATATTCTATGATCCACTTGTTCTGTGATAATAAAGCATGGCAATATAATAATTTAAGCATACCACAACAACCACCTAGCATTTTCTCACCAGGTGGGTCACCCAGATAGACATACGAGTTGACCATGCCGAACTAAATTAGGCCAATATAACAATAAGCATATTTCCCCTCCGCACAACAGTCTTAGAACAAGATCTAAGATAAAGCATAACGTAGGAAATTCAATGCCTCACTTAGCCACCTACATTTCCCGACCAGGAAGGGCAATTTGACAAGATGGTATAGAATCAATCGTTAATGTCAATAGTCAATATAATTGTTTTCGGCAGTTCATATAGTTCAAGCATGATCACCCACCCAATTCCTCCTTTACCAATCCCTAACAGAAATAACAAGTAGTTGAGTGACACACTTTTCAGTGTAATCATAGTCAATCTCGAAAATGTGCCTAACATTAAGATATGAATAAGTATCAAAGAAAAAAAATGCAACGACAAGTTCCTTTGCTAGAAGAACGAATTCATTCTGCATCAACAGGAAAAATTACAAGAAATAGGGTTGGGAAATGAAACGTAGGAAGAGGAATAAAAAACATGGAAATTACTCAGAGAAGAAACGTACTTTGGCGGCCAGAATGAAAATATCGTTTGTTTCTGCAGTGAAAGGAAACAATAAAAAGAAGGATCGATAGAAATAGAAAACGAATTAAAAAAAGTGAAACCAATCGACAATACAAATTAAGAGCTTCACCGTTGGTAAGAATTGGAGAAGAGCCTTTGTGGAAAACGCTTCTGCCTTCTCTCCAGTGCACAGTGATATTGCTAGTGCTAGTACCTAGAGGGGGGGTGAATAGGTATATAAACGATTTTTCTTGATAGACGCACAATACTTAGACAGTTAAGGAATTGCAACAAATAACAATCAATCGTAAGACTCAGTGAATGAAAGAGAGAATTAAGGTTTATAGTGGTTCAGCTTGATTCAAGCCTACGTCCACTCTTCTGCACTGACAGCCAATCGGTTGGATTCCACTATGAACAAAGAGATGTTACAGCATTGATCTTCCTTGATTTCTGGGTGTAGATGAACTACCACACTCACTCAAGGTATCACCAAGTATAGACACTCTCTGTGTATACAATTTCGCTCAGACTGTATCGACTAATAATCAAGGTGCTTCAGACTCTGGAATTTTTCTATCGATCACCCTACTAAAACAACTAGAACGTCTTCCTTTTATACTCCTTTATGCCATCATACCCGTTGGCACTTACCAAAGGAATTCCTCCAATCTACCCGTTGGACGGAATCAATCAAGAAAATCATTCGAGCTATTAAAGGAATCTGACGATAGCCCATCAATCATGTTCGCCCATACAATCAGGATCTAGGTTTCCATGAATAGAACCTTCCAAGAATATTTCGTCGATCATCGGATCTTCAATTGATCTAGATACAAATCAAAGAATCCGTTATATTTATCCAGCCAAAAGATCTTCTCCAGAGAAATGAAATCCTTAATCATTTTCTTCGGATTTGGATTTCCTTCGACACTAAATCAGATAGACTGTCAATTAGAATAATTTTGAGTCTTAAGTCTTGAGTCTTGATTCTTAAGTCTTAAGTTCTGAGTCTTGAGTTCTGAGTCTTGAGTACTGAGTCTGGTGATCAGAAAGTCTTCAGACAATTTGCAAATATCCAGACTAGACTGATGGAAACGTTTTGTCAGCTTCAAAATCTTCTAGAACGATTTCTCCAACACAGAGTAAAGAATGAAATGAATTCCATTGCTGTCAGCATCTGCACACACTTTGCTAAAGGGGATTGCTAAGACTACTAATTGAACTATTCCACAGAGTAGCCCCATAAAAAAATTACTTACGGCAAGCTTTATACACATCAGAACTCAGTTGTCGAATTCAATTTCCAAATTGACAATTCAAAACTTTCGGTGTTGGGACTAAGCAAAAAGCACCTTCTCCTGTATTTATCTCTTGGAAAATAGCCTCTTTGAGCATAGATTATCAAAGTACCATCGAAATCGAAAAGGCAATGCAAACATCAAGAAGGTTTCTTTCCATACTTACGCTTTTGGTCCTTTTCATACTATTACAACTCGCTCCCAAGCAGGAAAATAGCGAGACACCGGAAATCTCAGGGGAAAAAAGAATCATATCAAAGCCCACCGTGCCTTCACAGCACTCACCTACCTACCCGAGACATACGCCCCGTCCCGACCAGGTGCCTTCGGCCGAGAACACGCACGTGACGAGCACCACGCCCCTGGAGAGTTGCTGCTCCCGCAACCAGATCCCTTGTCGTCACCGTCGTCCTCCCTCCCGTCATCGGCTCCAACGGAGCTCTCTCTCTCTCTCTCTCTCTCTCTCTCTCTCTCTGGGCTCTCCACGTTGGGGGTTCGGATCCTCGACGTGGGTGAAGTCCTGGGCGGCATTAGGGTCCGGCGTGGGCGCACAAGAGCATGAGGCGGTCAAAGAGTGAGGACGATGGCGACGATCCTGTCGCAGGAGGGACGCTCGCCGACGACATGGTCTTCGCCATGTGCGAGTACTCAGGCCCAAGCTTGGAACCGGGACACCAAAGAAATGAAAAAAGGGCAAAGCGAGACCAGAGAGATCAGAACGAGCAAGACTGGGAATTTACAAGATACACCGGTGTCCATACCCTACTTATTTTATTTTTACTTATGTCTAACACTTGATTACTACGATTTCTCATAATATAGTACATCAATTCGACATTGATTAATCAATAGTCTACATAATCTAAAGATCATGCAATATTTTATCATACTAAATAGGTCTATTGAAGTTTGTTAAGTTATTTCATTTTTACTTGTTAAATAATCTCATATTACTTGACTATTAAATTTATGTGTTGTTTATATAAATTTGTGTGCGTGTGTGAGTGAGTGAGTTTCCCACTATCTATTATGTTAAGCATCTTAATTGGACTTTCAAACATCATATTTGTTAGGACTAGGTAGATCACCTAGAGGGGGTGAATAAGTGATTAGGAGGAATAAAATAAATTTAAATAATTTGCAACAGAACAACTTTTATGTCCAAGTGGATTGTTGGACATTTTCTTAGAAGATCACTAGGTCAATCTACCCGTTGAACTTGAACGTTGTTTGAAGATCTTATAACTTCCTGAATCTAGCTAGCTAGGCGACCAGATCTGACAAATTTGACGAGGGCTTACCTGAGGGGCGAGGTGAGCGAGCCCACACGAGATTCAACGGGCTAGAGATGGCGAGGCGAGCCCTCACCAAAATCAGATGAGGGGCGCCTCGCCGTCCTTGGGTCTAGCGAGGCAAGCCCTCACCAGATCCTACCTGCCAGCCAATGGCTAGGAGGAGGAAGGAGGAGGCAGGTAAAAAAATGGAGAGAGAAAAAAACGTAAAAAATATTAAAAATTAAACAAATTTGTTGTTGATGCCGTGTCAACACCAGCCGGCCAGTTTGGCCGTAAAAGATTGCAAAAAAATAAATTTAGGACACACAACTCCAAAAGTCGAATGACAAAAGTTCTTGACGCCCTTGAAAGTGAATTTCCCCAAATTGAAAGTGAATTTCGCCATTTGGGGAACGGAATTAATGGTCTTTTTTATGGTGGAAACAGTAAGTTCCCTGCCATCTTACAAGGCAAAAGAAATTGGGGGTTGGGCTCTTTTCTTCGGGAAAGCATCCTCCATCGATGCAGTTAGGAAAATGGAAAAGATCCTTCGGTGGAGTCAATGGTTTTGATCCAAAATCTTTTTTGATAGACTTTGGTATGTAGCCATCGAATTCACATTGTTGCTAGAACATTAGAACATAACTTATGATCGTTTAAGGATGGTCCGCACATGCCTTGTCATCTTATCCTATTCCTTTCCATCCACGAATGAGTGCAACCGCTTGTGCAGCATTTTCTGCGAAAATCCATCTCTTGAAAAAGAAATTGAAAATTTTCTCCACCCAAAAAAACAGAAAGGTATCGAGCAGATCATGGCTCAATGATACTTAGATTAGCTGTATCCCAATATCTACATAATTAGAACAAGTGCATAGATGATTGGGTAGAAAGATTAATAGGGAAGTCGAAAAATGATGATTCAATTAGGGTTAGAAGAGCACTATTTATATTTATAGAGTCTCAACGAGAGTTCGGCTCGTCCTAGTATATTAGACTAATTAAGAAACTTTCTTTCTCACCAATTCCGTAAAAACGGTAAATTACAATATTAGCACATATCAGGAAAACTCATATATTAGCATGAACCAATTCAAATTTAATATCACTTCAAGTAAAGACCCCTTTTGTGACTATTTAGCGTTCTAAATTTATATATATCACCCCTCAACTTACCACTTTGCGCGTTTTCCAGCATGAGTCAAGTATTTGAAAGTTGGATTAAAGCACCAACTGATAAAATTAATTATCTATGGCTAAGAAGTAAGAATTAAATTAAATACGGGGAGGCAAGTAATTTTACAACATTGAAGCACAAAAATAAAGAAAAATCTGGCTCTCTTTTTTTTTTTTTGTCATTTTTATGATATCATAAGCTTAACCTTTATGGAAAAAGATTCTTACTTAGATCTTGGGAATATATTGTTTCAAAGGAGTGATCCACAATTGCTCTACAATCTCCCATCTCAAGAAACCAGTAAATATCTAATGGGAGCATATCTATCCATGGCAAGGTTCCCCTCGACTTGATCATCCAATTCCTCCATACGCTTGCCCTCTTCTCCTTGGCCACCAAGGTGGTTGGGTTTTTTAGGGACATGTGGAATGTCCATCTCACAAATTGGATCGGCCATCCCATCCCATCCCATCCGTGTATACTCCTTAGTTGCACGGTGGATCTTCATCTCCCTTTCCAAGCTTGTGGTCACTCCTTCCAAGCACTCGGTTGACCTCCTTTTGTAACTCAACTAGTTGCTCCTCTCCAAGATCTCCATGAGGGATGTTGAATTTATAAGGTGGTGGCATTTGTTGGACTATCTTAGAGGTTAATATGCTAGAAAATCCCAATGGGATAGGATCATCCACCCCGCATCCCAACCACCACTGGATTTGTTCTATGGAAAGATGCTTGAGATAACAAAGGACTGTTTTGGCAGGCAACCTTCTCTTCGTCTTGAGATGAACTTTTCGAGTGGGTGCACTTTGAGCATGGGCATGGGACGGCCTATATTTTTGAGGTGAGACACAAACCACATATATAAATGACCGACACGGGCATGGAGGGTCTCTACTTTCTTCTTCTTGAATTTATTGTCCTTGAATCGGTTAAGTGATAAAAAAAAAGTTTAGGCTAAAACCATGTTGGTAAAGTTCCATTTGAAGCAAGCTTGTTTGACTATATGAACTAGTAAAGGGTTTAAATCCTATATTGAAGTTGAAAATATAACAAAACCGAAAAATGCTAGGAGGAATGCTTAGGAGATTGGGAATCTAGTTTTGGAGGAAGGTTTGAAAATTTTTCAATCAAAAATTACTTTTCAAAACCTTTTTGATTTCGACTTTATTGACTCCTAAAAATTCTGCTAAGGCACTTGCGGTTTTTTACCCTAATAGTGGCTCAACCAATCTATCTCATAATTTGGGGCTAGTTCATATTAACCCAAAATGAATGTTGAAGTTACAAGATTCTGCTAGGGCTTGAACATGCTAACTTGATATTCGATCTCCAAAAGCATCATGAGGTTTCTTGCACGTAATTCTGAAATTTTGGGATCATCCTAGAAATGAGCCAAAAGAGCCTTAGCGCCAAAAGAGCCTTAGTGCCGCAGGTATAACTTGAATATCTAACCTTCCCATTATATCTACACCAGTAGAGGATGCTTTGATTAAAAATTGTGATAATATAAAATGAATAATAATTGTAAGAATTTAAAAGGGGAGAAATATACCTATAGTGGGTTGATGAGATGGAGTTTCGGTTACATACACATGGGCATGAACTTGTGAGGTTTTGATGCCATTTGTAGGGTGTACTATTTGTAGGGTGTACTATAGGCTCAAGCTGCCATCTCAACGAATTAATAAGCCCACCCCAAGAATTTTTTTGGAGGAACTTGAGAGTTCTAGTATGAGCACCTGGAGGGGGTGAATAGGAGTATAAAATAAATCTTGGCAAATATATGCGGAATAAAATAAACTTCGAGTAAAACAAAGGAGTTAGGGAAGAGAATAAGAACACAAGATTTATAGTGGTTCGGCTTAATCCAAGCCTACGTCCACTCTCCCACGATAATAGCCTTCTTGGCTGGATTCCACTATGCAATCAACAAGAGATTACAACTTCGAGTGTAAACACTTAGTAGTAGATCACACTATCTCACTAAGTCACTCTTTTTGTATTTCTCTCACGATTACAAATGTTTAAGCTCTCAAGAGACAAGTATATGATCGAAAGTCACTCAGACTTTGGAATTATAAATTCTACGCTCCGTCTCTTACTTGCTCATTGGTCCATGATCTCCTTATCTTAAATACTCCTCCACTTCCAAACTACCCGTTGGACAGCATCCCGGAGAATCGTCTTCCAATATACCCATTGGACAGCTTTGTATCTAGAAGATTTGGTAGCCGTTGAGTGACAAAGGTAGAATCCCAAATTGATTCCGATCGCCCATACAAACGAAATCTTGGTTTCCATAAGTAAAGCTTCTTCGTGTAGAAAGTTCTTGTCTTCAAGATCCAATCGTCAATCAATTAGATTGAATCAATCAAATCAATCTTGATGTGGAATCCAAACCAGATCACTAGCCATTGTATAATTGGGCTTGAGTTACGATTCATCGAATCTGGATGTAAAGTCTGAATCTGTAGACTTTACAATCTGAGTCTGAACATATCTGCTTCTTAACAAATTTAGCTTTAAGGTCTGTACCCAGTTCAGCTTCAGCATAGAGTCTGTCTTCTGGTTCATCATTCACGTTTAGTCTGGAATTAGTCAGAGTTGACAGACTTCGATGTAGAAACAGACTTTGACACTAAAGTCGCGCCTTGACTTTGAGTCTTGAGTCGCGGTCTTCGGACTTTGACACGAAGTCTGGAAATTTTCGAATATACTTTGGACATATGTTACGTTCGGTCTTACGGCCGTCTTCGACTTTGATAAAATCCTTTACATGTTCTATCATCTGCATGGTCTATTACTCAACCATCAAACATATTAGTAGCCTTTGATTTATTTTGTCATCTTCAAAACATCATAAGGGATTTCCCTAACAATCTCCCCCTTTTTGATGATGACAAAACAATATCTGAATATGCAGTTTTGTAAACACGCTTTTTAAAAATATTAATTTAAATCAAAGGATATCAGAAGATAACAAATAGATTGAGCATAACAATATATAGAAAAAATAATCGCAGCTCAATGTTATGCCATAGATAATATCAACCAATCAACACATATGCATATTCATATCTTCTCCCCATTTTTGTCATAATCAAAAAGCGATAATAATGGATTCACGTAGAGAATGATAACAAATATATTGCATGAATCACAATTTCCAAAAATTAGCTTTTATCGAATATTAAAGATATGCAATATAGCTCACTTTGATTATATTAGCAAATATCCAATAAAAATCACAGATGCATCATAAAATTTACATACCATTTTTTTTATAATAAAATGATAATATCAATAAGAGATTTGTTAATGACAAAATGTAATAAAAGATGCACTAACCGGATTTTGTAGATCTTAACAATTCTGACACATTTACCTTTCTTCTTTTCATAACAAGATCAAAAAAGATTTTTCCATAATTGATCAAAGCTTCCCCTCAATTTGTTGCCTTTTTGAGATGATCACGATTCTTTCCCTTTTCTTTTGGATTTGATTTCTCCCCTATGATCATGACAATATTTGCGAATAGAAACAATTGTTGCAATTATCGCAGGAGATATTTTCTGATTGCACCAAAATCTGCGTAGATTCGCAATCATCCTTCCCTTAAAGAATTTCCTGCAATCAACTCATTTCCCTTTTTGGTATCCATCAATTTGGATCCTTCCTTGACGTTAGAGTAAAATAGAAAATCTCCATAATCAAATATTCTTTCTTAATTCATCGTAACAAAGTATTCAAAGAAAGAATATTATGCACAATGATATTTTGAAAAATAAATTCTCACTTAGTCATAGTACAATAAAATCAAAGAGAATAAAATCCTTGAATATCTCAGAAAAAAAAATATCTTGCAAAATTAGTATAACGTAGAATCGGATTTTTACTTTGCAAAATATGACGATTTGAGAGTATAAAATTAAACCAAATAATCTGAATTATTTCAAATAATCACACGTACTAAATCAAATCTTAACTCACAAATCACAAAAATAAATCATACGATTCTTTCTTCCATAAAACAAAACATGATCATTATAAAATCTCAATCAACCAAGGATATATCGAATATCAAGCATAATGAGAATTATTGCCCAAATCAAATTGAGAATAAAAAATGCATTACCAAATCCTCTTTCTTCTTTCTTCTTTATATCCTGAAAAAATAACTTATCTTTTCTCTGGTACCCATTTTTCTTGGGTCCATGAGAGTTAGCAGAAATATGTTGCTTTTATCCAATTTTTCTTAATAGGTCTCCAGACTTGAGAAAGATCTTGTTGCCTAAGTCGAGAATTCTCCTTTTTAAGTTCGAAAATCCTTTTAAGAGAAGATTTGAGATTTGAACAAAGCTCATTTATATACTTTGAAACTTTGAGAGGAATTTTTGAATTGCTTACCTCGATTTCCTCATCGGATTCTGAGTCTGTATCCGAGTCAGACTTTGATTCCCGAGTCGTATGCCGAATCGGACTCAGATTTTGAATGTGCCATCAAACATATATTTTCTTGATCATCATCTTCTTTCATGATTCTTTTATGGCCATTATGCTTGTATTGACTTCTTCCATCGAATTTCCTTCATTTTCTACTCAACTTTTTAAATTTCTCGACCATAAAGGCAAGTTCTTCATCGTCCATGTCATTTTCTGAGTCTGTTTCATCAAAAACAGCATTAGATATTAAAGCGATGAACTTCTTACCTTCGGGATCTTCATCATTGAGTTGTTCCACTTCATAGGATTGAAGAGTGCCAATCAATTCATCAACGGAGAGTGGCATAATCCTCTGAGTCTCCCGAATTGAGGTCTTGACATGATTCCAATCTTTTGAGAGACCTCGCAAGAGTTTGTTGACCTTCATCGGGGTAGAAATTTGCTGACCTTGATATGCTAAACCATTTACAATTTCTGTAAAACGGCTGAACATATCTCCAATTAATTCTCCTTGCTTCATCTTGAATGATTCATATTGGCCAAGCAAGAAGTTTACTTTTGTCTCTTTTACACGATCGATCCCTTTATATGTAACATGAAATTTATCCCAAACTTCTTTTGCTGTTTCACATGAAGAGATTTTGTTATATTCAAAAGGAGACAAAGCGCAATATAAAGAATAAATTGCTTTTGCATCAAGAGCTTCTCTTTTGGACAACTCCGTCCAAGACATAGGAGCGGGGGGTTTGATTTCTTTGTCTTTGCCATTCTTATTTGATGTAGACGCAGCAATGGGATTGATTCCTCTTTCCATAACATCCCATTGTAAGAGATCTCTAGATTTTAGGAATGCTTTCATTTTGTTCTTCCACACGTCATATTCCTTTCCATCAAAATATGGTGGCCTTGTGTTGCTTTGCCCTTCCATAAGTCCTGGTGCCAAGAAAACAAAATTTATAGTGGTTCGGCTTAATCCAAGCCTACGTCCACTCTCCCACGCTAATAGCCTTCTTGGCTGGATTCCACTATGCAATCAACAAGAGATTACAACTTCGAGTGTAAACACTTAGCAATAGATCACACTATCTCACTAAGTCACTCTTTTGGTAGCAGTAGATCACACTATCTCACTAAGTCACTCTTTTGGTATTTCTCTCACGATTACAAACGTTTAAGCTCTCAAGAGACAAGTATATGATCGAAAGTCGCTCAGACTTTGGAATTATAAATTCTACGCTCCGTCTTTTACTTGCTCATCGGTCCATGATCTCCTTAAATACTCCTCCACTTCCAAACTACCCGTTGGACAGCATCCCGGAGAATTGTCTTCCAATATACCCATTGGACAGCTTTGTATCTAGAAGATTTGGTAGCCGTTGAGTGACAAAGGTAGAATCCCAAATTGATTTCAATCGCCCATACAAACGAAATCTTCGTTTCCATAAGTAAAGCTTCTTCGTGTAGAAAGTTCTTGTCTTCAAGATCCAATCGTCAATCAATTAGATTGCATCAATTAAATCAATCTTGATGTGGAATCCAAACCAGATCACTAGCTGTTGTATAATTGGGCTTGAGTTACATTTCATCGAATTTGGATGTAAAGTCTGAATCTGTAGACTTTACAATCTAAGTCTGTAGACTTTACAATCTGAGTCTGAACATATCTGCTTCTGAACAGATTTAGCTTTAAGGTCTGTACCCGGTTCGAACTTGATAGAGTCTGTCTTCGGTTCATCATTCACGTTCGATCCGGAATTAGTCGAGTTGACGGACTTCGATGTAGAACAAACTTTGACACTAAAGTCGCGGTCTTGACTTTGAGTCTTGAGTCTAGCAGTCTTCAGACTTTGACACAGAAGTCTGGAAATCTTCAGAATATACTTTGGACATATGTTACGTTCAGTCTTCTGGCCGTCTTCTGACTTTGATAAAATCCTTTACATATTCTATCATCTGTATGGTCTATTACTCAACCATCAAACATGTTAGTAGCCTTTGATTTATTTTGTCATCTTCAAAACATCATAAGGGATTTCCCTAACAGAACTGTCCTATTGGTGCAAACTGCGTAACGTTATTTGATACCTCGTGAGCGTTTGACCGCAAGTTGTGTGTGAGTTATGGTCCAAATGATACTCGATACCGTGGGTAGCCGGGTTTGACTAGAGGTTTGTATGTGAGCATGTATAAAAGCAATCCAATCCATTCATTTCATACATCAACGTGCAAAACAAAGTACTAGCAAAAACTATATCCCTTATTACTCCAATCTTACGTCAACATTGTCAACGTTTAACACGAGCGGTTACATTCTAGAATGCCCTATCAAGAAAATACATTAAATAATAATTAAGGTTTAAAAACAAAACTCAAGTGGTGAAGCTATCACGACCTAACCCCTCGAAGGCCTTCCATTAATTTGGGCTTTTCCAAATTCATATTGCGGGTGTTCAAAATATAAATCAATTAAACCTATGTAAATTTTAACAATGAAGTTGCCATTGGCCTTTTTGGTGGATTAAAAACCAAGTAAGATATCTTAATATTTATACAACTAGAGATCTAGACTCAAGAACTCCATTACGTTAGCCCTAATATCAACACTCTTTTTTGGGTGCCTATTTGATTATATGATATCCAAAAGAAACTTATAGTTTGCAAAACATCATAATGCCATCCTTAAAAAAGATGCAACATAAAACAAAGAATCCTATTGTAAAGCCTAAAGGGCTTGTTCAATTTTAGATTTTAATTTTTTTGCGATTTTCTAATTTATTTATTTTTGATTTTTTTTTCTAAATTAAAAATTTTAAAATCTCTTTTTTAGTTTCTGGATTTTCCAATTTTTAAGGATTTTTCTGAATCTTCTAAAATTTTTAATGATTTTTCGAATTTTCTAAATTTTTAAGAACTGATTTTTCAAATTTTTAATTTCTTCCGAATTTTTAAATTTTAAATGCGCTTTCCATTTTTAAAAAAATAATTCTAATTTTTTAAAGCTTTTCTAGAAATATAATTATTTATTGAATTTCGAATTTTTTTCTAAAATTTTTATTATTTCCTAAAAATTTTAAAATATTTTACCAATTTTTGAATTTTGGATTTTTTGGATTTTTTATTTCAAATTTTTTATTATTTATACATTTAATAATAATAATAATAATAATAATAATAATAATAATATATTATATTCGTGAATGATTTCGGACCTTTTACCTGATGTGACCCAATGACCCGATCCGTCTACCCGGATCCAACCAACCTCAGATTAAAAAAAAAAAAAAAAAACCAAAAAATTTGAATTTTTGTTAATGTTTTTCTTAATTTCTTTTATTCTCTCCTTCTGTCTTCATCACTCTTTTGTCTTTTTCAGCGGCAGTCTCTTTTTCTTCCTACTTCTTCCCCGAGGCCTTTTTCTTCCCTGCGACTTGTTTCTTTTTGGGTTAATACCTTAAAAAACCCCAAACCTGCATACACTTTTGCGACAAATTTACCCCAAACTATTTTTTTTGACCATGAAAAACCCCAAACCTGGTAAACTTTGCGACAAATTTACTCCGACTGATTATAAAAAACCCTAAACTTGTACATTTATGACAAATTTACCCCAAACTAATTTATTCGATTTATAAAAAACCCTAAACTAGTAAAATTTGTGACAAATATACCCTATGCTAAATTGGATTAATACCACAAAAAAATCATAAAAATTGTAAACTGTGACAAACGGAACGTAAAATCATAAATTGGTATATTGGTTAACTGTCACGTGTCATTTAACTTAATAATTTGAGAATAAAATTTAACAAAGACGAACATAGGATAAATTTGTCACAAGTGTACTGGGTTTGGGATAAATTTGTCAAAAGTATACCAATTTGGGGTTTTTGGTGGTCAAAAAAAATAGTTTGGGGTAAATTTGTCACAAGTGTACCAGTTTGGGGTTTTTTAGGGTATTATCCCTTTCTTTTTCTTCAGAGTACGTTAGCGAGATTTGTTAGCCAGATTTATGGTGATCATAGGAGCCCTAAACGACATGTTTCATGCCTGAAGTTAATCGCCTCTCTCCCTCTCTCACCAGTTTTCCTCCTTTCTCTGTGATATGGTTTTTTTAAAAAGACGCCCCTCCCTCTCCTCCCCTCGCCCTCTTTTTATCTGGCCCCAGCAGCCCTCCATTTTCTTTCATTTTTCTTTTCCAGATCCATGAAATTAAATTAAACTCAAGTCGTCAAACACGACTGATTCTCATTCTCTTAGCATGTGCATGTTCATGTGGATTAGTAAGAAAAGTACATCCAACTGATGTTCCTCTCACATTTAGCATAAATGTGTGGCTTCGTCGGATATGTCGGATAAGCTAAAGTAAATTTATTTATAAATACAAACACGCTCTAGTTTCATCAAATCAAAATAGATAATCTCGTCCTTTAGTTTTAAAATCCATTCGCAAATAATACATGCTCAAGATTAGTGACACTGAAATCGATACCATGACAAAGGCATTTCCGTACTTCCGGCTCAAGAATTCATGGTTGTGGGTTCGAATCCTATCTCGAGGAACTCAGATTAAGTGCAGGGTTATGGCTGTAAATTGTTGCGCTAGTTCCTCTCTAGGTAGCCAACTAATTGTTGTTTTGCTCCTGGGTTGAAAAGAAGAACTTGATTGCAAGACAATTAAACTATAATTTCCCAACTTTGTAATTATGCTAGTTCCTCTCCAAATTCCGGGCTAATTATTATCGTGCTCTTGAGTCAAAAAGAATAACTTAATTGCAGGACAATTAAATTATAATTTATGAGCTTTGTTATTATTATTAATCATGAAAGCTAATGACAAGCCATCATCTTTGTTAGTTTGTCCTAAAATTTGAATACTTACAATGAACTTAAATAAAAACTTCACTATTCCTAAATTATGTGAGTTTTTTTTTTTTTTTTTTAATAAAAGGAAAGCTCCTTCCATTGCCGCAAAGAGAGGGATTCTTTACATCATGCCTAAAGGCTAACTTTGGTAAAGGAGTGTTGGGTTCCATGATCCATAAGTTTGTTTCAGAGCTGGAACTCAATTTTTGAATCCTAAAACCTACTTGATTACTTGGAATTGGTTCTAGAACTCGGGATGAAAATTATTCACGGAATAAAATAAAAATCTATAATAATTTACTTAGTCACATAAAATGAAAAAAAAAAAACTCTAGCAAAGTAAGGAATGAGGACTCGGGATGAAAATTACAAATTATTTATTTATTTTAACCAAATTAAAGGAGTTATAAAACTAATCATGTTCCTGTTTCCGGACTAATAGTCCCTTACCACATCCTCTCCTCTCAGCACATCCTCTCAGAACATGCACAGACTACCAGACAACAACCAGACAGAGAGACTACCACAAAACACCTGGCTCCTCCCTCCCCCGACCACCGCTAAACCCTCCCCGCTACTCGCATTTTTTAAAAAGCAAAGTAAAAGTGGTATTACCGATTTGATAGTTGTGAGGGGGAGAGGGAGGCCGCCGGTGGCTTGCGCTCGCCAGACCAACGAATCACCCGACCCCACCAATGAACCACCGCACCGGACCAATGAACGCAACGCGACGTGCGAGAGGAGGCGGCGAAGAGAGAGAGTCGGGTGAGACGGAGCGTGAGAGGAGAGAGAGTGTGAAGGGGAGGCAGAAGAGAGAGAAAAGAGCGTATGGAAAAAGCGCGGGAGGAGTGAACAGAGAGAGAAGAGAGAGTGAGGGCATGCAGAGATCAACGGTGACAGACAGGTGACAGGTGACAGGTGTTGATGAATAATTACGCTAGCCGGCTTTTTCTTTTTCTGCACATTTATAGTACAAGTCTACGTCCTAGCAAAATAAGCAAAATAAGCAAAACAGACGAAAATTAGAAAATATTTGTTTTTTCGAAACAAGGGAGTTACAAATTAATCTCAATTTAATATCTAGCAAAAAATTTAATTTTGAATCGGCTAAATAAACCTTAAACCTAAGTTAAACAATGATTTTTCTTCTTCATTTCAATTAATTAAATTAACCAACAAAAGAAAAAAGAAACAATTGAAGCCTTAACCATCTATTTATTTGCACCGTGTAATAAATAATGAACTATATTGTATGAAAAGAAATCTTGATATATAATAACAAAAATCTCTAGATAATTTACTTTGAGAAAAAAAAGTTTGATTGGACAAGGTTGAAACTTTATCATTTACGGTCTCCAATGAAAGGGAATTTATTGAAAATTGGTTTAATATTTGATGGTTGGTTTAATATTTGATGGGTGTGACCATCTTCATAATTCAACTTCAACTCCATTGCCTCAACTTCATTTGCCGAATAAAAAATAAGTGTTTGCATAGAGTTTGGACACTACTTAACAAAAAGCCCCATGTAAATACCTAACCATTTGAATACTAATTCCATTTTTTCAATCAATTCCAAGGTTTCTTGGGGGGACATGGACATTTTTAAAATTTTGTCTGTAATAGCCCAATTTCAAATTTGTCATCCTAACCCTATTATCCTCTCTTTTTTTTTAACTATTTTTTAACTACCTAGATGGCATAAGAATATATATATATATATATATATATATATATATTAAATATATATTTGGGTAATATGACACTACATGTAAATATTACAACCCCGGTTTTAAATCTTGAAAAAGAAAATTGCAATGCAACATTCTTACCCTTAGTTTCTTCAAGAGCTTCTCCCAAGATCTCCTTCAAGTTGATTAAAGTGAGGTTATTCTCGGTGGCTTGGGTTAAGACCGAAGCGTGGGGATTTAAGGATATTAACTTATTAAATAATTGAAGAAAAGAGTGATTCACTCTCTTTGGTTAGTGGACTGGAGTAAAATGATTTTCTTGGATAAATATTTTCTCAGGCATTAGAGTTAGAGTGGCCATTTTGACTCTGCCCGTGGCATTATATATTTAATTTTAATATGTGTCTGGCAGGGTTTTGTAAATAACAAAAACCTTAAATTATACCTTATCTTAGACACATTTATCCCAAAAAAAAAAAAAAAAAATTTACTCTCAAACTTTTTTCTACAACAAAAATCTCAAACTTATCAAAGGCGATTTTTGGCATATAAGTATAAATTTGGACTTTTGGGTGTCTGAGTCCAGGCCTCTTTAAGGTCGCTCCCTCCCTGCCTTCTTCCTCCTTCCTCCTTCCTGGAGAGGTGAGATGGTGAAGCATAGGATTTTTAATATGCAAATCACTATTTTGAATAAGTGAAGAAAATAGCTTACAATATTAACAAGCTCCTCCCCCATGTCCCAGCTTGTCCCCATGGGATGATCAAAGTCACAAGGACTCCAAGAAGACGCCAATCCAACAAATATATCGTCCACAACCAATAGATCCTCAATTGCGAGTTTGTGGACCAATAGAGATCCTCAGTTGCGAGTTGGGAGAGAGAATAGACGTGAACTCCAAACTATTATAATGTTATCAAATTCTGATGATATTTATATTTTGTTTTTCACAATCACATCCACAATTTACGACCAAAAGAGAAAGTGGATCCCATTAGATAAATTGGCACCCCTCATCCTCAGAATTAGCATCCCCACTAAGTATGAAAGTATCATCGCTTAAAAATATTCCTAATGTTAATGCAAATATTTATTAACCTTTTCAAAGTAAAAAAGAAACATGGAAAATGTTGTTCTTAAATAATTTCCCGCTAGTGATTTGAAAAAAAAAAAAAAAAAAAGGAGGAGGAGGAATTGTTATTAAGAAAGCTCAAAAAATAAACATTTTCATTTGCACTTTAAAAAGAAAAAAAAATGAATTATATAATAATTTTTTAAAGACCTTTGCCTCTGCAGGCTTTTTCGCGCGGCATGAAATGAAGCCGCTGCCACAGGGTAGGGTCCACGACGGTCACCGTCTCCCCTTTCTCCCCCCTTGCCTCTCTCTTTCTTTCATCCGGGGTGGAGTAGCCTCTCTCTATGTCCTAAATTTCTTTTTAAAGAAGTAAGTATTAATTTAAAGAATCAGTAAATACTAATTTAAACACAATCCTAGCTTAGACACTTCATCGTCCTTCCCCCTCTCCCACATTTGCTCCTCTCCGTGATCTGCTCTCCTACATTTCCTCCTTTCTTTCCTTCTTTCTGCCCACATTATTACCTTATTACCTTATTCATATTCATATATTCATGCACCTTATTACCTTATTCTACCTTCTTATTCATATTCATTCACTGGCGGTGAGCCCATCCAAAGCACAACTTACATATCCCCTCCCCGCAAAAATTTTAGAAAAAAAGAAAACATGTCGTGGGACACACAATTTGAGGCGTCGCTCTTACGGTGAGATACTTCCAGCTTTTTTTGACTTTCGTACAAGGGATGCACAGAGCCGCACAGAGCTTGCATAGTCTAATCTTGGTTGCTGCAAAAGACTAGCATGAGAGTAGTAGGGCTGGGAGCGTTTGGGAGACACTTTTTTTTTTTGTCTCCAAGCTCCTTTTTGCCAATTTTGCCTGTCCCCTAACTTATATCATCTCATCCGTGCTTGGTGCTTGATGGTTTTAGGTATATTTAGGTACTAGAGGCAGAGAGAGAGAACTGCTCTTGGGCACTAGTCCCCTTGTTAAATTCATCCAAAAAATTTAATTCAAACTTCTAACACTAGTTTAATCAAAATGAGAAACTATCATTGAACTAGTTAGTAGTTAGTGCTGGTCTCGTTTACTTTTAAAAAAAAAAAACTATGCTCCAAAGAAAACAAAATAATTATGGGATTTCAAAATCCAATGCTTACCGACCAAAAAAAAAAAAAAAAAAAAAAATCCAATGCTCTACTTAACGCTCTACACATACACACACATACACACGGGAGAAATAAATTCTTGACTACAGAAATTTTGAACAATCGAAGAAGACAATTATGATGATCAAAATAAACATCTCTATCTAGTTTAGTCTCTTTTTTTTTCTCTTTACTTGTTTAATCAAAATAATCTGTTTACTTGAGTTTTAATTCAAAATAGTTTAGTTCTTCCCTCATTTACTTTTTATCCACTTATTAATCAAAATAAATTCATCAACTAAGAAATAAAATAATTAATCACGGATAGAAGTATAATGGCCAAAATAAAGAGAAAGTATCAATTGAAACAAAACAAAATAATTAAGATTTCTGTACCTTGATCGGCCCCAAGCAAGCCCCACATAAAGCTAACCAACCTTACCTAAGCTAAAGTGGGAGAAATAAGTGGATTAAGTTCCTAAAAAAGAAAAAAAAGTTAATGATCATCGAAGCATAGATGAAACATCTATTTTTAGATGGTTTGTATTTCCCAAGAAAAACTTGAATTTAAACATTACAGCCACCACTACCGCCTCAAGGCTGGGAGGCTGAGCTATGACATGTGGAGAATGCATCCTTAGCTGGTTCACGTCAGACCTCAAGACTCTAAATAAGTCTCCGTCTCATGATATCTGAAGAGATATTTGAATGTTCAAACCAGGAGGCTTCTCGGGCATGACCGTCGATGGGGCAATTCCAAATATTTGGAACAGATTTAGATTTTGAATAGGTCTTTGAGTCTTAATAGACTGCTTCCTCAATAAGATGATACTGTCTAAGTCTAAATACTCCTTAAGTCTGATACCCCTTGTTTTCCTTCTCTTTTCTTTGACTTTTCAACCTTTCTCTTTTCTTTTATGTTCTTCTCTCTCTCTCTCTCTCTCTCTCTCTCTTCTTCTTTTTCTTCCTCTCTCTCTCTGTCTCTCTCTCTCCCGGGCATGGGAAAGGGAATGGGAATGGAAATGGGAATGGGCATGGGCTTTAGTCTCCTTGTTAAATTTACCCAAAAAATTAATTCAAAATAGTTACTCCCTTTTTTGTTCTTATTAATCAAAATAAATTCATCGAATAAAAAAATAAAATAATTAATTAGGAGATTCATCTTATAAAAATACTAAACTATTCATTACTCTTCTTTACTAACAAAAACTATGCATAATGTTTAAACTATAATAGATTTATACCAAGAGACTAAACTAATAGACCGCTTTCATCCTTGTTTCTATCCTTGTTTCTCGATCATCATCTTGGATTATTATAGTTTTTGTTAATAAAGAATAGTAATGCCTAGTGTTTTCTCTTTATTTTGGTTACTTCTCTCCCTAATTAGTTATTTTAGTTATTCTATCTTTTTATTTGATGAATTTATTTTACTTCTCTCCTAATTAATTTTTTTTGGTAAATTTAAGGAGATGCCCCCAATGTTCTAAGTAGAGCATTGGGATTTCCTTCCAATAAAACTCAGATTTATTTTGATTAAACAATAGACCAAACTAAAGGTTTTTCATCCTTTGTTTGATCATCATTATTGTTGACACCTAAATTTTACTATTGTATTTATGACTCAATCGCATACAAGATTATGAATTAGTCACTAAAAAAGAAAAAGAAGAAAAAAAACAACAAAACAACAAAAAAAGAGAAAAGAAAAGAAAAAAAACATTAAAAAAAACTAGAGGCCCGGCCCACCGCCCGCCTCTTTGTCCTTTTTCCCCCTCGCGAGGGCCCAGGCGTGAGTCGGCCCATCTTCCTTTCTCCCTTGGCCCGGCCCGCGCCCGAATGTCTTCCTCCCCTGGCGGTCTTCGCGCAGACTTGCAGAGGTACAAAAGCTACAGCAGTGAGAGCAGGCAGCAGAGGATCAAGGTGGCAGGCTTCCGGCGTGATCTGCGGGTCGGGGAAGCAGACCGGTCGACAGGCTGGCGGGGCAAGAGCCTGGCACATTGATCATTGACCTCAGAGGGCTCGGGGTACCTGCAGAAGAGGGGGAGAACAGAAGCATAAAAACGGAAGGCAACAGCACAGTCAAGAAGGGGGGGGAAGAGAGGAAGCACAGGGAGAATCGGAGAAACGGAGAGAAACCGAACCAGGAGAAAGTGGGAGAATCGGAGAGAGAAACGGAGAGAGACCGAACCAGGAGAAAGTGGGAGAGACAGAGAGCACCGGCGAGCGAGCTTGAGAGAGAGAGAGAAAGGAGAGACAGAGAGCACCGGAGAGATTCGGAGGAGGTGAAGAGACCATAAGAACAGCTGAAGGAGAGTTTTAGAGTGAGCAGCCCTCCGACAGTCCGGCCACGCTCGACTCCTAGCCGCACTTTTGAGCCCACGGCTCCCGTTCCCCGCGCCAACTCTCCGGTAGGTCACATTTCTTTCCTTTTTTCGATTTTTCGTGGGACGAGCCATTTTTTTTCGAGGGTCCCGGCTTGGAGGCGTGCGAGGAGACCGGACGTGGTCCGATCTATCGAGCTCGCCCTCCATTTGTCGTCCCTGAGCCGGGTAGGGACGCCCAGCTGAACCCCTTTTTATGCCTGGGTCTTGCCCTGTTCTCTCATACTTTTACGCGAGCTACTGAGCCGGGGCTTGCATTTCGGGTTCACTTATGCCACCCTTCGTTAGTGTTAAGCATTCCCTGCTGATTCATGTTGAGCTTTGACCCGGTTTCGAGTCTTGTTCTTGTCCGGGTCTCCGATCATTGGATGCCCACCACTTGTTTGACAAAAATGTTTGCGTCAAGGCCGTACGTATTTTCTTCCAATTTTAACTCGCTCGAACGTGTTAGCTATGCAATACGCTTGTCGGTGAGCTCTCTCTAACCTCAAAATATGTTTTGTGTCACCGCGGTTCAACATGCAAGTCTCGTTCGGTGGCGCCTCGGTGTTGTTTTATGCTGTGCATTGTTCTCATAGAATATGGATACTGGCGAGGAAATGAACCAGTGATCTTGGCAAACGCTGATTTCTCACGTTTGCTTGCTTCGTTGTTGAGTCATGATCGGGGATGGGCGGTGCTCAAATGACGTGCGGGTGTTAGTGGTGAAAATTTTCACTTAATGCCCATCCATAACAGACTTTTTGCGTTGTTGACTTAAGTTTTGATTTTGAAAATTGGAGAGCTCGTGTTCTGGGCAGGACCTCGCGCAGAGTCTTTCCCCCCTCCGGTTCGCCTTCGCTGAAGAGCCTGCAAAAAGTAGAGCTGGAAAAGGAAAAAGAAGCAGAGCAGCAACACAGAGACAAAGGAGCAGCGAGAGGAGCAGGAGGATCGGAGTCCAGCATGATCCGTGGGTCGGAGAGCAGGCCGGTCGACAGGCTGGCGAGGCAGGGACAGGACACACCGACCGTTGACCAAGAAGGATAAAACCAGAGAAAATAGAATGGCGAAAGAGAGGAAGAACGGACGAAGCAAAAAAAAGACACAGAGAAAAACGAGAGAGAGAGGGCTGGAGCGAGACCGGAGTCTTTGGGAAAGGCAGAGAGCGACTTGGAGGGAGAGTAAAATTTGAGAGCGAGAAAGAGCTTTCTATCAGATTGGCCACGCTCGAACCCTCTTCGGCGACCTCTGGCCAATACCCTCTAGCATACGATCTTTCGCTGGTGAGTTTCTTTACTTGGTTCAAATCTCCCTTGCCCGAGGATCCCGGCTCGAAGATACCAAGACGGCAAACTATGGCTCGATTTGTTACAAGTTGGCCCGCTTCCTGCCGTCTTCGAGTTTTGGGTAGGGAACTCCGTGATGAGATTATTGTTTGCATGAACCCTGCTCCACCTTGTTTTGGTCTAACTGGAAGCCAAGTCTTGTTCCTTTTGTTAGTCCATACGCACGCTGAGTTTAAGTAAGTTAATGCGGTCGATTTTGCATGTTTCTCGATGATTGCTCTGGGTCTAGACTCGAGCGGGTCCAAAAAGGAGTTAATAACCTCTTCCCGAGTCAGTAAGCCACGTGCTTGATAAAACGCTTGAACTAAGTTAACGTGGATTAGGTCGTGATTTTCGGATCATTTGGAATGAGTATGCTCCTGTCTTGCGTAAAAGATTCCTTTTACAGATCATTGAGCAAGATTCCATTCAGGTTTTGTTGTTGTTACGGCTGAATCCGAATATTTCTTAACTATTGTTTGGGTTTAGGTTTGTTAAAATGCCCCTTAGACAAGCCTAGGAGAGCAGCGCCCATTTTGTCCCGATCTGAAGAGGTGTTGACGTAGGTTGATTGTGATTACTTGTTATCTAGGGAGTTCGGATGTTCATTAGTGTCCGCGTTCCATTCCTTGTCTTGTTGTTATTCTTTTGCGCCTGTTCATCTTTCCGTGGAGTAGCGACTACCGGTAGGCGGGCGATGGAAGGGTCACCGATTGTTTAGGGCCGTGTCGCTAGTGTGCGGGTGAGATCCGGTGGGAAGAAGCTTCGGTGAGGAGGTTGTAGAGTTGGCGTTGGCTTTAGGAAGGAGAAGATGAAGTAGAAAAGCCCAAATAGGGAAAAGGACAAAAAAGATATACAAAAAGAAGCAAAACGAAAAATAATAAAAGAAAACTATGAAATGGCAGAGGGAGCTTCGGGTGTGCAAGGAGGCGTCGGGGAGAAGATGAGCACAAAGAAGAATAATAAAAAGAAAAGGAAAAAAAAAGAAGGAAACAAAAGTGCAGAAAAAGTGAAAGAAAATAGAGAAAAAGAAAATAAGAGTTGGCTTCGGGAAGGAGGACCAACAAGCAGAGTGTGCAAGGAAAAGGACGAACTAAGGAAAAGACAAAAATAAAGAAGGAATTACATTTTTTTAAAAAAAATTAAAAAGTTTTGAAAATCCAAAAATTATAGGGTTCGATTATGATTTACTATGTCTTGTCTTCTTAATGTAATTAGGCATTTAATTGCTCGTATTTTAATTATATTGTATGTTTAACTTGCATATCTAATTATATTTAATTGCACTTGTTTAATTTTACTATAATTAGGATCTTGGTAGCCATGATTATTACTTTAATGATTGTGCACTCACATGATTGCCTCATATGTTAGTGGATATGTATAAAAATCAATCCAAACTGCCTACCAAAAATCACTTTGTTAAAATGAACAAGATTATGTATCGAAATGGCATTAATTGGTCAATTAGTGTAATCAAGTGTCCGATTCTAGATTCTCAAGTGAGTTACACTCCCATGTCTCACTTGGTTTCTGACCGATCCCAATAGGTTAGTGGCGACTCTTTTTGTGCAAAAATTCCTAAAGAGTATCCCAATGTTCCTCGAGGGTAGGTCGCGACAACATGCCATGCCCATGCCCATTCCCATGCCTGTGCACCATTTTTAAACTCAAGTTTTCTAATTTGTTTGTTTAGAATGGATAGATTTATTTTGATTAAAGAAGAGGGAAAAACAAACTAAACTAAGAGACTAGACTAAGTGGACCATTTCATCTTAAATAGACCATAGATCACCATCATTATCTTGTTTGGATTATTAAAGATCATTAACTTTTTTTTTTTTTGGAACTTATCATGAATCCACTTATTTCTCCCATAATTATTTTGTTTTGTTTCAATAATTATGATAGTTTCTCTTTATTTTTATTTTTATTAATCTAGTTTTGTCTCTCCCTAATTTGATTGTTTTATTTTTTTATTTGATAAATTTATTTTGATTAATAAGTAGACCGAGTAAGTAAACGAAAGTAAATTATTTTGAATTAATTTTTTTGAAATAATTTTTTTGGATAAATTTAAGGAGACTAAACATGCTAATGGCCATGCCCAAATAAAACTCAAGCTTTTTTAAGTAAACAGATTTATTTTGATTAAAACTAAACTAAGAGACTAAACTAAATACACCATAGGTTTTTCATCCTTTTTCAAGCTTCAATCATCATTATCTTTGCAATATTCAAGTATCATTAACTTTTTTTTTTTTTATTTTGAGGAAGAATCAACTTATTTCTCCGTGGGGTTTGCTTGGCGTTGGTCAAGCTAAGTTACTTAAGTGTAGAGCATTGGAGCATTCGGATTTTTCCATAATTATTTTGTTTTGTGTAGTTTTTGTTAGTAAAGAATAGTAATGCTTAGTGTTCATAGTTTCTCTCTCTCTTTTTTTTTTTTTTTTTTACTTCTCTCCCTAATTAGTTATTTTATTTTTTTATGTGATGAATTTATTTTACTTATCCTAATTAATTATTTTATTTTTTTATTAAATGAATGAATTTTGATTAATAAGTGGATAAAAGTAAACCAAAAGTAAAGGGGACTAAGGTTGAGTTTGGTTCTTAGGAAAATTCAAAGGATTCGCAAAAGCTGGTAAGGAGAAAAATAAAGTCTGTGATTAATATTAGTTTTTCTTTTATTTTTTGTTTAAAATTGAAAAAAATAATGGATGCAAATTTTTAAATATAAAGTTTGATAATAATACTAATTTTTGAAAAAAATATATTTTTTTTTAATTTTTATTTGCTAAAAATTGAAAAAAAAATTATATATGCAACTTTTTAAATATAAATATAAATTTTGACAATGCTAAAAAAAAATCAAATATATATAATTTAAAAAAAGACGAATTTTAATTTTAATTTGTTTAAAATTGAAAAAAAAAAATAACGTATGCACATTTTTAAATATAAATTTTAAATAAATTTAAAAATAATGCTAAAAAATCAAATATATATATGGGCTAATACCCTAAAAAACCCCAAACTGGTATATTTTTGACAAATTTACCCCAAACTGGTACACTTGTGACAAATTTACCCTTTGTTAGTTTTCGTTAAATTTTATTATCAAATTATTAAGTTAAATGACACGTGACAATTAATTAGTATACCAATTTAGGATTTTATAATCCGTTTGTCATAGTTTACAATTTTTGTGATTTTTTGGTATTAATCAAATTTAGCTAATGGTATATTTATCACAAATTTATCGATTTGGGGTTTTTTGTGGTCGAATAAATTAGTTTATGGTAAATTTGTCATAAATATACCAATTTATAGTTTTTTATGGTCAGTCGGGGTAAATTTGTCACAAGTGTACTAGTTTGGGGTTTTTCATGGTAAAAAAAATAGTTTGGAGTAAATTTGTCACAGATGTACTAGTTTGGGGTTTTTCAAGGTATTAACCATATATATATATATAATTTTTTTTTTTAAAAAGACTAAACTGGGAATTTTTTAATTTTAATTTGTTTAAAATTGAAAAGAAATGTATGTAACTTTTTAAATATAAAATTTGACCAAATAAATATTTTATATATATATATATATATAATTTTTTAAAAATCAAATGTGTATGCTAAAAAAATCAAGTATGTAAATATTTTTGTTTAAAAAGACCAAAATATATTTAATTTTTTTAGCATTTACATATATTTGATTTTTTTTAGCATTATTTTGGCATTTAAATAAATCATAAGGAGGAAAAAATCAAAGTTAGTCCCTAGGGCTCTATTTCAAAATGGTTGGTTGCCGGTAGCATTTTCCCAAGTTCAGTATTTTGACTTTGGAGGCAGAGAACGCACCATCACCAAAGGCCCCTAAAGAGTAAACTATTTTGAATTAATTTTTTTGGTAAATATAAACATGCCGTGCCCAATGTTTAAACTGGATTGATTAAAGAGGGAAACAAACTAAACTAAGAGCAGATTAAATAGACAATTTTAATCTTGAATAGACCATAGGTTTTCAAGTTTCTATTATTGGATTATTAAAGATCAGTAAAAAAAAAAAATTGGTAACTTATCATTGATAGTTTCTCTTTATTTTGATTAATCTAATGTTGATTAATCTTATAAGTAGGCCATTATACTTTTCTTCCTAATTAATTATTTAATTTGATGAATTTATTTTGATTAATAAGGAGAGGAAAGTAAGAAAGTAAATGAGGGAAGAATAAGGGCCTGTTTGTTAAAAATTATTTATGTTCCCTGAAGAACTATTTACGTTCTTTTGTTAGGAACGGAAAAGGAATATAAACGCATTTGTTTTGCGTTTTTTTTTTTTTTTAAATCTATTTTTTTGTTCCTAAAAACATATCTAGAATAGAAACAAGAAACAAAAAAATTTTGTTTCTTGTTTCTAGAATAAAATTTAGGAACACTTTTTCTTTCTCTTCCATTTTCTTCTCTTTTTTCTTCTTCTTTTCTTCTTCTTTTTTCTTTCTTTTTTCTTTGGCCGGTCGGCCTCCTCGGCCATGGCTAGCGGCGACTGGCCGTCAAGGGTTGGCGACCTCGCCGGGCCGGGCGAGCTCGATCTCGCCCTCGCCCGGCCAAGACGAGGCCGCTAGCCAAAAGAAGAAAAAAATAAAATAGAAAAAAAAAAAGGAAAAAGAAGAAAAAAAGGAAAAATAAATAAGAAAATAAGAAAGAAAATAGAAAAATTAAAATTAAAAATTAAAAAATTAAAAGAAATAAAAAAAATTATTCAAATTTACCAAATGTATTTCTATTCTTTTTATATTTCTAGAACAGTTTAACCAAACACGTTTTTTTGTTCAAAATTGTTTCCCGAAGGAGAAATACATTTTTCTATTTCGTCCCAAACAATTTTTAGATAGAAATGTTACCAAACGCACCATAAGTAAACTATTTCGAATTAATTTTTTTTTTTGTAAATTTAAGAAGAGTAAACATGTCCATGCCTATGCCATGCCAATGTTGTAAGTGCCAATATTATAAGTAGATGATTGAGATTTTCTTTGAAAAAAACTCAAGTAAACAATTTATTTTGATTAAATAAGTAAAGAGAAAAAAAAGAAACTAAATTAGATAGTTCTTGAAACCATTTATTTTGATCATCATTATCTTATTTATATTATTAAAAAAAAATGTATGAGCTGGAGGGTTAGCTATGCGTTGGTCATGATCAATTAAGTGTAGAGTTTGGGGATTGGGAGTAATGCTTAGTTAATAAACTAGTTCGATTATAGTTCTCAATTCTGATTAATTACGCTTGCTATGGTGTGGTGGCTTGGGGTGGGGATTCAAACGATGTCTTGCCTTACTCTACCTTGTCGTGGGGCAGTGGCAAGACTAAATTAGGTGGGTCGCCAAAAAGAAAAGCAACTAGACCAAAGATAAACAAAGGCAAACCAGGAAGAGAAGTTTGAATTAAATTTTTTTGGGTAAATTTAACAAGGGACTAGTGCAGTTCTGTTCTCCTACTATTTAATTATACCTAATTACTATATAATTATACCTAATTACTATGATTATGAGCTAGGCGACAAAAATGAGTTAGGGCAACTGCAAGTAAAGCAAAAAGCTTTCTAATACAAAGTATAACTATATGTCCTACTATCCCCCTCTCCCTCTCTCTGTGCGCCTCTCTCTACCTCGCTCTCTCTCTCCAAGCCGGGAGTATCTCTCGTACGAGCACGAGCCATCACCAAACTGTGTCCCTCCCTCTGTGGCCTCTCTCTCTCTCTCTACTCCATTTGAAAGTACAAATGGAATTATCTTCTGTAGCAACAAAATGCTAAAATCAGTCTTTTTTTTCCCTTTCTTCTTTCTTGCTCAGTTGAGTTTGCCAAAGCCTCTAATCGGGCGAGGCATGCCGCTTGAGCACGAGTTATGACAAAAAACAGAAAAAAATTTAATATTTTCAAAATAAAGATGAAAAATAGATTTTTTTTTAAAGAAAAATTAATTTTATAAGAAAAAGAGTTTGTTTTTTGGTTTTTGAAAACCTTTTCTTAAAAATCTTTTCAAAATCAAACTATTACCTACAAACTATTTTTTTACTCATTTTAATAATATTTTTAATTTTTAATTATTAAAAACGAATCTTTAATTATTTTTAAAAAAATCTAACTTTAATTATTTTTAAAAGAATTCGAAATTTTAATTATTTTTATTTTAAAAAAGAAGAAAATTAATAATGGATTTAGAAAAAAAAAGAATCCGATTTTAAAAAATAAATAAATTAAATTAGATTATAAATTCACTTGTTCCAAGCTTTGTTGTCTCTTGCTCTGCTAAAAAATCCTCTTGCTCAAGAAACTCTCTTGCTCATCCTCTTCTTGCTCAAGAAACTCTCTTCCTCACGAATCCCTTAAAAAAATGTCTTTTTTTCTTTTTCTGCAGAATGACTAGGAGAATGACTTCGAGCTTGATCGGCCATCCCTTTCCTCCTCATACTTCTTCGCTGCTCTCTCCCAGATTGCCCACCTTTCTTCCTCGACCTCATTTCACAAAGCTGACCCCCACGCCCACATCATCAAATGGGGGTGAGGCCAATGGGATACACCCATTCTTCAATCGGAAGCCTATATTTAACATCTGGATATCATCATTCACTAGGAATAGAAATGGAATTAGGATGATGGTGTGCAATATAGGTATCTTAGGAGCAAGATATGACACACATATAAGGTTAAATCAAGAGAGATATGAGTTTAGCTAATATTATATATTCAAATTTTTTGAAATATTTTTTTTCAGAGATTAAGGGAAGATGTGCAAGAGCTTATTACTTTTATGAAACCTACTGGTGTATTCATTGAGTTGTCAAGGAATCGAGAGCATATAATTAAGGAACCCTCTATTGAATTTCATGTGGCCATGGAGGAGGCCAAAAAGTGTGAGGCCGATGTTGTATTGGGAGATATGGAATAAGAAGTAATAAAATTTTTTTTATTATTTGCTTTTATATCTTGTTATTAAATGTTGTCATGAATGATGATTTTGTGACATTTTGTGGATATGCCATCCCAAGAGATGCATGTGTTGAGCGTGTTGAGCAAGGTGGAGGTCTTAACCCACGAGGAGCGAGTTGATTTTATCTTTAACAATTTTCACTTAATCCTTGGCAATCTTGACTTATTTTTTTCAATCATGAAAGTTATACCGGACGAAAGAGACAAGTGAGTTTCTTTTTTTCCTATTATGGTTGAAAATTTCAAGTTATTATCCTTAAAAATCTCAATTGTTAATACTGATTTATATTCAATCATTTGCTAAAAGTTGCCCAATATCATCCTTCACTAGTTGTGGTGGTTGACAAAACCCACATCTCTGGACTCTTAAGGTATCTCATAATTAAGGCTTTATAATGGAGGCGGCTGAGAACTCATAGAGGATCATGGTGCCTGTTTGGAAGACTATAGGATCATGTTTGGAAGACTAATTAATCACGGACTTCATTATAAAGCCTTCCAAATTAGTCTTCCAAACATGATCCTATGAGCCTTCCAAACAGGCACCATGATTTCTCAGCCGCCTCCATTATAGAACCTCCATTATGAGATACTTAAAGAGTCAAACGATGTGGGCTTTGCCAACCACCACAACCAGTGAATGATGACGTTGGGCAGTTTTTAGCAAATGATCGAACATGAATCAGTATCAACAATTGAGATTTTTAAGGATAATAACTTAAGATTTTCAGCTATAATAGGAAAAAAGGAACTCACTTGTCTCTTTTGTCCCGTTTCGTCATGTATAACCTTCATGATCGAGAGAAATAAGTCAAGATTGCGAAAGATTAAGTGAAAATTGTTAAAGATAAGATCAACTCGCTCCTCATGGATTGACACCTCCACCTTGTTCAACACGCTCAACACGTGCATCTCTTGGGATGACATATCCACAAAATATCACAAAATCATTCTTCATGACAATATTTAACAAGATTTAAGGGTAAACAATAAAACGAGTTTTGTTACTCCTTGTTCCATATCTCCTCATATAACCTTGGCCCCACACTTTTTGGCCTCCTCCATGGCCACATGAAATTCACTCGAGGGTTCCTTAATTATATGTTTTCGATTCCTTGACAACTCAATGAATACACCAGTAGATTTCATAGAAGCTTGCACCTCTTCACTTGATCTCTGAAAAAATATTTCAAAAAATTTGAATATATAATATTAGCTAAACTCATTTTTCTCTCCTTACCTGAGTGTCATATCTTGCTCCTAAGATACCTATATTGCATGTCGTCATCCTAGTTCCATTTCCATGTCTAGTGAGCGATAATATCCGGATGTTAAATATAGGCTTTCGATTGAAGAATGGGGGTATCCCATTGGCCTCACCCCCATTTGATGTTGATGTGGGTGTGTGGGTGAGCTTTGTGAAATGAGGTCGATGAGGAAAGGTGGGCGATCTGGGAGAGAGCAGCGAAGAAGGATGAGGAGAAAAGGGATGGCTGATTAGGCTCGAAGTCATTCTCCCAGTTATTCTATAGAAAAAGAACAAAAGAGATTTTTTTAGGGGAATTCCTGAGGAAGAGAGTTTCTTGAGCAAGAGGATTTTTAAGTAGAGCAAGAGACAAGAGAGGCTTGTAACGGGTGAATTTATAATCTAATTTTATTTATTTATTTTTAAAACGGATTCGTTTTTTTTCTAAATCCATTATTAATTTTCTTCTTTTTTAAAATAAAAATAATTAAAATTTGAATTCTTTTAAAAATAATTAAAGTTCGAATTTTTTTAAAATAATTAAAGATTCGTTTTTAATAATTAAAAATTAAAAATATTATTAAAATGAGTAAAAAACAGTTTGTAGGTAATAGTTTGATTTTGAAAAGATTTTTTAAGAAAATGTTTTCCAAAACCAAAAAACAGACTCTTTTTCTCATAAAATTAATTTTTTCTTTAAAAAAATCTATTTTTTATCTTTATTTTGAAAATATTGAATTTTTTTTTCTGTTTTTTGTCATAACTCGTGCTCAAGTGGCATGCCTCGCTCAATTAGAGGCTTTGGCGACTTCGGCCGAGCAAGAAAGAAGAAAGGGAAAAAAAGACTGATTTTAGCATTTTGTTGCTATATAAGATAATTTCGTTTTTACTTTCATACGGAGTATAGAGAGAGAGATGCCAGAGGGAAGGACACAGTCTGGTGATGGCTCGTGCTCGTATGAGAGATACTCCCGGCTAGGAGAGAGATAGCAAGGTAGAGAGAGGCGCACAGAGAGAGGGAGAGGGAGATAGTAGGACATATAATTATAGTGGTAGGACATGTAGTTATGCTTTGTATTGGAAAGCTTTTTGCTTTGCTCAGCCTAGCTCCTTTTTGTCGTTTACCTCATAATTATAATAATTAGATATAATTAGATAGCAATTAGGTATAATTAGATAGTAGGAGAGCAGAACTACACTAGTTCCTTGTTAAATTTACCCAAAAAAATTTAATTCAAACTTCTCTTCCTGGTTTACCTTTATTTACCTTTGGTCTAGCTGTTTTTCTTTTTGGCGACCCACCTAATTTAGCCTTGCCACCCCCTACGGCAAGGTGGGGCAAGGGAATGTATCGCTTAAATCCCCACCCCAAGCTACCACGCCATAGCAAACATAATTAATTAGAATTGAGAATTATCATTGAACTAGTTTACTAACTAAGTATTACCCCAAATCCCAAAGCTCTACACTTAATTGACTATGACCAACGTATAGCTAACCCTCCAGCTCATACAAATTTTTTTAATAATCCAAATAAGATAATGATAATAAAAATAAATGGTTTCAAGAACTATCTAATTTAGTCTATTCTTTTTCCCTTTACTTGTTTAATCAAAATAAATTGTTTACTTGAGTTTTTTTCAAAGGAAAGCCCAATTATGTACTTAAAACATTGACATTTACAACATTGGCATGGGCATGGGCATGTTTACTCTCCTTAAATTTATCCAAAAAAAATTAATTCAAAATAGTTTACTTCTTCTTCCCTTATTTACTTTCTTACTTTCCTTCCATTATTAATCAAAATAAATTTATCAAATTAAATAATTAATTAGGGAGAGAGATTAATCAATACTAGATTAATCAAAAAAAGAGAAACTATCAATGATAAGTTACCAATTTTTTTTTTTTTTACTGATCTTTAATAATCCAATAATTGAAGCTTGAAAACTTATGGTCTATTTAAGATTGGAATGGTTTATTTAGTCTACTCTTAGTTTAGTTTGTTTTTCCCTCTCGTTTAATCAATCTAGTTTAAACATAATTAGGCACGGCACGGGAATGGGCATGGGCATAGCATGTTTATATTTACCTAAAAAATTAATTTAAAATAGTTTACTCTTTAGGGGCCTTTGGCGCTCTCTGCCTCCAAAGTTGAAAATGCTAAACTTGGGAAAATGCTACCGCTGCCAACCATTTTGAAGTAGAGCCCTAGGGACTAACTTTGATTTTTCCCTCCTTATTATTTATTTAAATGCCAAAATAATGCTAAAAACAATCAAATATATGTAAATGCTAAAAAAATTAAATATATTTTGGTCTTTTTAAAAATAAAAAATAAGATAATTATGATGATCAAAATAAACATCTCTATTTAGCTATTTAAACAAAATAAAACAGGAAAGGCAAAGAAGGGCAAAGTTTAGTATCAAAACAAATTAAATTGTCACATCAAAGTCTTGAGGCCATGTAAGTTCATTCCAACTAAAAATATGAATTGCTTCAGCAACCCTTGAATCAATTTTTAACACGGAGACTAAATGTCCATGCCCATGCCCCTGATCAATGTTCTACTTCTAAGTAGTAGAGCATTGGGATTTCTTAAACTCAAGTTTTTCTAAGTAAACTGTCGCGACCTCCCCGAAGCGGGTTTGACCACCTAAGGGTTCGGCTAATGGATTGTTAAGCCTAGACTTAACTCGGGCTCTCCCAAGCCCATACCAATTCGCGACTTAAGTTTAAGTTCTTAATATGCAAATGATTTTTATCATGGAGTCGCCACTAATCTATTTTTGGTGGGTCGATTAGAAACCTAAGTAAAGTAATGGGAGAATTACTTCACTCCTACGAACCGAGATTAAATGAGTTCGGGGACTTGATTACGCTAGATTTCTCTAACGCCCATACCTTTTCTTTTTTTATTTGAAAAAATATTTTGCAGGCAGCTTGAATTGATTTTAATTTATATTCCTAACATGTGAGGTGATCATGCGGGTGCGCAAACCACCAATTTAACACCCAAGAAAGCGATGAATAAATTGCAGGATTTACCTCATAGCAACGAAAGCATCTGTAGTGTTAAATTAGAATTCACATCCGCAATCCTAGATATGATTTCTACTTAACAATGTAATTTCTCAATTTTGTTTTCACTTTTTCAATGAGAACCATGCAGTGCATCTAATCTAACATGAAATGGCATGACAATGTGTTCTAAACTACATGACATGAGTAAAATATTTTTTTTTTGTGTGTTTTCTTAATGAACATGCAATAATTAAATATGCAAATCAAAATAACATGATCATAATGACGGGCAATTTTTAATTAAATGAACCTAATTCTACATGACGTGCATTTTATGAACTTAATCCCACATGACGTGCACATGATATTTTTATTCCTAAAAATGCAATTTATCTTAAAAATTGAAACCAATTTATCTAAAGACAAATTTTTGTATTTTTCATGATATTCAAAATTTAAGAAAAAAATGTAAAAATTACCTAGCTAAATTAAAATTCCATCCAATTTAAGCTTAGGATTAAGTCATAATAAATCCTAATTTAGATTAAGACGTTATTTTAATCTAGCAATTTCTAACCTAGGATGCAAATTGATCTAAACTTAAAATGAGACATGCAATTCTATTCTAAAATGCATGATGATTTTTTTTTTTATGAAAATTCGTAATTAAAAAAAAAACACTAAAAAAAACTACTAGAGTGAAAATTAAAGGGACATGTTATCTCTTCTAAAACATGCATAAAAAAAAAAAAAAAACCTATTATGCACCCTACAAAAAAAAAAAAAAAACTAGCATCCTAAACTAATTAATTTTTCTTGGGATTTTTTGTTATAAAAATTTGAAGTAAAAGTCTAATTCTAGATTGACACGTGCAATTCTAAAAACTAATATCCTAAATGCATTTTTTGGATTTTTTTATTTAAAAAAAACGAAATAACTAAATATGCTAACCCTAGCCCTAATCTAACTCACATTTTTTTGAATTTTTTATGCAAAACAAAAGTTAACTCAAATAACCCGATATCCAATCCAATCAAGATAAGATTAATACCCAAAATTGACGAACCATATCTCGCGCATGAGAGCGGGTTGGTCAATTTTAAATTAAATCTCGAATCGAATCTCGGACATGAGATTGGATTGTCGATTTTTGTAAGAGATCGTGAGTCGGATTTCGGGCACGAAAATCGAACTCCTAATCCCTAATTTGAGGGGTTATTTCACATTGGAATTTCAATCATGCGTTAGTGAATAACCACACTAAAAAACTATATAAAAACAAACTATAAACTATGTAAAAAAAAAAGATAAAATAATAATGATAGAAAAACTACCTAATGTTCCCCTTTTGTTTTTTTCTTTTTTTTTGTTTTCTTCTTTTTCTTTTCCCACGCACGGCTTGCTCGTGGGTCTCCAAGGGGAAGCAGGTCGTCAGTCCGGAGGGGCAGCTCCGGCGAAGGTGAACCAGCAACGACTGGTGGACTGACGGCGAAGGAGGGTGGCACCCGGCGTCGGGCTTCACGGACGGCGAGCGAAAACAAGATCTGGCGTCAACAGCGGAGCGGGGTAACAACGAGTCGTTGCTGGTGCAGTGGGTGGCAGCAACTCAGGCGCAGCAACTCAGGAGGGAGAGCTGGCGGACTCGGCGGACTGACGGCAAAGGAGAGGGCGGCAGCAGCTTCCGGCAACGGTCGCGACGAGAACGGCTTCTGGCGTTGCGAAAGGCTCGGGCGCAGCTGCTGGTGTCGGGCAGAGATGGTGGAGTTGCCGCAGGTGTCGAGGACGGGCAGGGCGTCGAGCTGAGGCGTTGGGCGGTGAGTAGGATGGAGCTCGGGGTTGCTGGTGCGAGCGGTCAGAGGCACGACTGTGGGTGTGGGCTGGAAGGTGCTCGCGGCGTCAATAGGAGATGCAGGTGCTGGCTGCGGGTTGTGGGCGTCAGGGACAGTGGCGCGTAGGGCAGAGGGCCAGCGACGAGCTCGGGACTCGCCGGAAGGAGGAAGGTTGCTGGCGTCGGGCACGGGTTGCTGCAGGAGACGGTGCTGCAGAGGTGCGGCGACGAGCAGGCAGAGGGCTGCAACAGCGACAGTGTTCGGAGCTCCGGTGACCGCAAGACAGCGGCTGTGGTGGGGGAGTTGCAAGCGCCGCTCAAAGCTTCAAACTGCAGGAGGCGAGAGCGGAGGCACGGGACTACAGCGGCAGCGGCGTTCGGAACTCGCCTGGAGCAGGAAGGCAGCAGAGGCTTGCTGCAACGTCTATGTCCTCAGATCATCGGACGGATGGAGACGGCGTCCAGCGGGCGAGGTGGCGCGCGGCGGAGGTGGAGATGCGGCGGTGCGAGCGCGACGGCGTGGGCACGGACGCGGGCAACAGAAACCGGAGGAAAGTCCAGCGAAGAAGAAGAACAGTGGGCGCTTCTCTTTTTTCTCTCTGCAGCCGCACGTCCCTTCTCCGTCTCTGCACTCTCTCTCTCTCTGTACTTTCAGTTTTTTTTTTTTTTTACTGTTTCTGACTTCACCTTTTGTTTTTCTCTATTTTTTTAATCTCCTCCCCTGACTTCATTTTTTCTTGTTTCTCTCTGACGAGCGTCTCTTTTTTTTAATTTCTTCTTTTCTCTTTCACTCGTCTGTCTCTCTACGGGCTCTCTCTTTTTTAATAGCTCTCACAAAACCTCTCCAGTGAATGCTTCCTCCCCCTTGTCTGACCGAAGGAGAAGCCCCTCACAATGGAATTTTTTCTTTTTTTTTCCCAAACCTCTCGACTGAACTTTTTCTCTTTTTCTTTCCTTCCCCCCTTTGCGTGACTTCCCCCTTTGCGTATTTATAGAGTTCTTCAGTGTGAACAGGAGGCGGCTGTAAATTTCCTTGATGTTTACGTCCGGTTGTTTTTTCAAATATGGTGGCTATCGTTAGTCCATCTTCTTGCAGGAGAATTTCCACGTCCCTCATTAATGCGTGCATGTGCTTGCATTAATACATGCATGTGCAGGCATTAATGAGAGAGAGACAATAGACGCGTAGGAACTTTCTTCGAACTTTCTTCTCCAGCCGATTTGCTCTCTAGGAAGGGGAGAATTTTTTTGCTTTCTTTAATGCGCGTTCAGATGAGAGAGAATCCTTTTGTGAATATTATCGACCTCGAGCCGCTGCGTCTTGTTGCGCTTTTAGTACCGATGCAAATACAACTACATGAAATGCAATTTTACTATTTTTTATTTTTTTTAATTTTAATTTTTTTTTTTCATGCAACTAATTACTAAATGATTAATCAAAATTTAGGTGTCAACATAAACAAACTCCAGATTTATTTTATTTTTGATTAAACAAGACAAACTAAGAGACTAAACTAAACCTTTAGTTTTTCATCTTAAATAGACCATAGCTTCTTCATCCTTTATTTCAAGATTTCAAGCTTGGATCATATTATCTTTTTTGAATTATTCAAAGTTTCATTAACTTTTTTTTTTTTTCTGAAGAAATTATTATGAGCAAAGACAGAATATTCTATTCAAGACTTAATTCTCACCTAGTGGAGGAGTTGCCTCATTTACATTGCATTTGGAATCTTTTTATTATTATTATTTATTTAAATTCAAAAGCGGTAAGCTGTAAATATGGAGTCCTACTACCAACCTTCCAATACCGCCAAACTCATAGAGGGTAGCCAAGCCCATAGGTCCACAGGGCGTAGAGCCTCCTTATCCGAAATTTGATTTCCGGATGCCAGTTAGTTTAAGTAAATCTCAACACAATGTAAAACAGACCTAAGGCTAAATCTCAACACGATGTTGATCACTAATTTTGGGAAAAATTGAAACTTTAGTAAGACAAGTGGTGGCCAGACAAGCGGAGGCTAGACAAGACAAGGCAAGCGGAGGTTAGAAAGGGGAAGAAGAAGAAGAAGAAGAAGACAGGCTAGAGAGACGGAGAGGGAGACTGACCAGAGAGGTTGGGGGCCCCCGGGGGGAGAGGGGAGGAAGGGGAGGGTATGGCTTATCTCTCGCTCTCTATTTTTTAATTTTCTTCCCCTCCTCCCTTGTTCTATCTTTTCTTTGTTTTGGATGTTGTTTACCAAAAATGTGGAAAACGAGGATCCTTTTCTTGCCCATGATCGACAGTAAGAAAGAGAGGAAAGAGAGAGAGCTTCGGTCAAGAAAGACGAAAGGAAATCAAGATGAAAAAATGGTCTTTCGCCGATAAACACGCTCTATCCCCTTTTTTCTTTCAATTTTTTTTCCTTTTTTTCCTTATTATATTTAATTCAAATAATTGAATTCAACAGGTTTTTGTAATCAGGATCAGATTTGGGGCTACTTTTTTCACTATTGATGTCATATTAATGACAACAAACGTGGGTAGATAGAATGAGGTAAAACTCAGAAGTATGCCATTGTACTTGCCCCACATAGAAAGAAAGAGGAAAACCATAGAAAGAAAGAACGAACGAGCTTCTTGGAAAGTCTGACAAAACCGGCCTGCGGATTGCGGCATTCTCCCAATGACATTGTTTTATAGAAACAAATACCATAAGAGGTAAACCATATATCCATTGAGCTGTTGGTTATTATTCTCCATTCATTTGCCAAATTGATCATACAATAATCACGAAACTGTGTTGGTGCATTTGCGATTTCATTAGCAATGGATCATAAGAGTCTTATCATATTTATACTCATATTTATACCGATATACCATATGAAAATTTTGTCATATCCTAATTAAAAATCCCCATGATAAGTTAGGTCCGTGATAAGTTAGGTGATAAGTTAGAAGCAGACTTTAAGTATTATGATTAAATGGGTCTATTACGAGAAAGCAGATCACAAGCAGGCGCAATTGATGGCATCTTCTAAGCTTACCAAAACAACTTGCCATTCCGAAGAAGAAGAGAATATACCCTTGAAAAAGAGAGATCGCAAGAGAAGCCAAGAGAGAAATTTGATGACGGCGGTTGAAGAAATCGACCTCGATCAGGGGTTGGGGGTCCTATTTATGGGGCTTTAGATGCTACCTTGAAGGTAAGTGCCGAGACGGAGATGGAACAACGCCTCGTTTTCGAGAAATTTGATGACATTGCAAGCAAGCACGATGGCATCTTCCAAGCAAAAAGCTTCAACCAAAACAACTTCGCATTCTGAAGAAGAGAATCCAGAGATATACCCTTGAAAAAAAGAGAAATAGCCTCAAAAAAAAAGAGAGATGGCAAGAGGCAAGAGACACTAAGAGAGAAATTTGATGATGGCAATCGAAGAAATCGACCTCGATTGGGGGTTGAGGGTCCTATTTATAGGGCTTTAGATGCCACCTTGATGGTAAGCGTCTCCTTGATGCCGAGATGGAGACGGAGACGGAACGGCACGTCGTTTTTTAGACCGACCTGGGCTGGCGTAAAGATATTAGGTTCCCTTCTGTGGACCGGGCTTTTCGGCACTGGGGTTTTTCCGCACCCACGCACTGCGCTCCTTCCTTATTATAAATGAGCGTAGGGTGCAGGCATCTTATTCGACCAAAAAAAAGACTACTCATAATTTTCTGACCAAAAAAAGGCACTAATATGCTTCCTGAAAAAAAATTATTCCTAATAAAATAGAATTGCATATGAAAAAAAAGGCAAGTATACAAAATTCGGACCTACATCGAGTATTAGAAAAAAAAACAAACTTGAGTTTTATCCCAAGTAAGCTCTACGAATGTAGAACATTGGGTACGGCATAGCTTGGCAAAAGACATGTTTAGTAATGAAAATAAATTCATAAAATAAAAAAATAAAATAATTATTAATTATTAGGGAGAGAATTTACTTAGAAAAAAAAAACTTGAGTTTTATCCCAAGTAAGCTCTACGAATGAAGAACATTGGGTACGGCATAGCTTGTTTAGTCTCCTTAAATTTACTCAAAAAAATTAATTTAAAATAATTAACCTTTTACTTTAATAAAAAATAAGGGAGAGAATTTAGTTTACTTAAAAAAAAAAAAAAAAAAAACAACTTTGAGCTTTATCCCAAGGAAGTTCTACGAATGTAGAACATTGGGTACGGCAATTTATCCAAAAAAATTAATTCAATATAATTAACCTTTTACTTTTACTTTTGGTTTTAAATCAAAATAAGTTCATCAAATAAAAAATAAAATAATTAATAATTATTAGGAGAGAAATATAATGGCAGAATCTAGAGAAACTATACAAAAATGAGATTTCTCGTACCTGACCGCGATCGAAGAAATCAACCTCGATTGGGGGTTGAGGGTCCTATTTATAGGGCTTTAGATGCCACCTTGATGGTAAGCGTCTCCTTGATGCCGAGATGGAGACGGAGACGGAACGGCACATCGTTTTTTAGACCGACCCGGGTTGGCGTAAAGATATTAGGTTCCCTTCTGTGGACCGGGCTTTTCGGCACTGGGGTTTTTCCGCACCCACACACTGCGCTCCTTCCTTATTATAAATGAGCGTAGGGCGCAAGCATCTTATTCGACCAAAAAAAAGACTACTCATAATTTTCTGACCAAAAAAAGGCACTAATATGCTTCCTGAAAAAAAATTATATCTAATAAAATAGAATTGCATATGAAAAAAAAGGCAAGTATACAAAATTCGGACCTACATCGAGTATTAGAAAAAAAAACAAACTTGAGTTTTATCCCAAGTAAGCTCTACGAATGTAGAACATTGGGTACGGCATAGCTTGGCAAAAGACATGTTTAGTAATGAAAATAAATTCATAAAATAAAAAAAAAATACTTATTAATTATTAGGGAGAGAATTTACTTAGAAAAAAAAAAAAAACTTGAGTTTTATCCCAAGTAAGCTCTACGAATGAAGAACATTGGGTACGGCATAGCTTGTTTAGTCTCCTTAAATTTACTCAAAAAAATTAATTTAAAATAATTAACCTTTTACTTTAATAAAAAATAAGGGAGAGAATTTAGTTTACTTAAAAAAAAAAAAAAACAACTTTGAGCTTTATCCCAAGGAAGTTCTACGAATGTAGAACATTGGGTACGGCAATTTATCCAAAAAAATTAATTCAATATAATTAACCTTTTACTTTTACTTTTGGTTTTAAATCAAAATAAATTCATCAAATAAAAAATAAAATAATTAATAATTATTAGGAGAGAAATATAATGGCAGAAACTAGAGAAACTATACAAAAATGAGATTTCTCGTACCTGACCAACCCAACCCGACCAGCTCCAAGGAAGCTAACCAACCAACTTGGCTAATCGGAGAAATAAGTGGATTCAATCCTAAAAAATAAATAAATAATGATCTTTAATAATCAAGAAGATAATGGTGATCCATAAGTTTAGGTTGTTAAACCTATCCAGCATGCCAAACTAGTTTACTCTTCTTTACTTGTTTACTTACAAATGGAAATCATTTCTTGAAACAAAACAAAATAATTATGGACTTAATGGCTAGACTCAAGTAAAGCAAGCCCCCACAAGCCCCACATAGCTAACCTTTCATCTAACCTTTCATCTAGGGGTGATCTAGGGGTGAGCTGTTGGGGGCTGTCATAGGTGTTGTCACAGGTTCTGGTGTGAAAGGTTGGTGAGTGGATTGCATTAAGGTTCCAACAAGTTTTTTTTATTTTTGGTTTCATTTTGAGATTTGAACTATAAAGAAGAAGTTTTATTTTAATTTGTTCTAGTTGTTGAGCTTAGTATACCTTCTGCCGCCAAAACTTGATGCGTATAGCATTCTTTTGCATTGGATTGCAAGGAGTGAGATGCCTTATAAGATGTTTGGATTCTGCAGAAAGTAAAAGGTAAGCCCAGATAAATAATCAAATAATCAAGTACGAGTGAATCTCATAAATGATTATCATGCAAGTTATGGTTAACAGGCAACATTGTGTGAATCTCTACATTTGTTTGTACGAACTACAGATGCGATTGGTCTTCAAGGATTTTTGATAGGGATACATCACGTCAATCATATTGAAAGGTCATCTCAGTAAATATGGACAACATCGACTCGAACCTCAAAAGGGTAAATCCTCAAAGGATTTGAAATTTCAAACAATTTCAATAATATGAAAAAACATGAAGAATGCTAGAGATGCAAAGACTATTTTTAAGATTAGTGTGCCAAACTCTAATGGGGCGCTTATACATTGCCCATTATGCAGTTTGCCACAGCTTTGTAAACCGTTTTTAAAATCAGCCTTTGCATCCCCGAGCATTACTATAAGTTAATGACATCACCATCACGAACTAAATATGCATACATCACCATCACGAACTAAATATGCATAGGGTTACTTATACCTCCTCTCTTTTGAAAGCTTTGGCGTTAGGATGGCAAGAATGATTCATGCAGCTCTACAAGGGGAAAAATGCCGTGCCTGAAAGTATGAATTTAATTATTAAATAATACTTGGCATAAATAACAAGACATCACAAACCACAGATCCAATGAAAAGGGAATTGCTAAGATTCTATGGTCGCTCCGCCACCCCTGGATTCCTTGGGGTGATCTCGTAGTTCCTATGGGGTGGAGATGATGGGGTCGGTCCATGGATATGTGAGGACAAAGCAGAATTAAAAACAAAAAATTTACTCCACATCATAATAAGCTTACATCAGGACATAAAACAAAGCAGGACTGCATGCAACATTGTCAAACTGGGAAAGTCTACTGATTCATATTCATATTCATTTTCTAAAGTTGCTTCTCAGGTAACTCATCCTATCCTGTCAGCCAAAATGCGGTCAGCAGCTATGTGATGTCACGTTTTTGTCCGGTATGTTATAACTGTATGCTTCCTCTAATCCCACAGCATGCATGTCAAAGATCGGATGCTAGCCCATCAATAAATAAAAGGATCAGATGCTAAAGAGTCTGACAGAAAAGATGTGATCTAGCTCGGGCCTTGTCACATGTTCCTAATTGAATACACAAACCAGTAATGGCATGATTAAAACAGCAATTGGATTTAGTATGAGAAGGGACTTTTCAAGCTCGAAACACAACCATGTTTGTTCATTAATCAAGTCCGTCCAGTTAAAGTTTCCCATACCCTCACAACAAACTGCATACTTATCACCAAGGGCATCCAAATATGGTTGAGATACTTTCTTGGCTTCTTCCTGCCAATAGAGAACTTCCGAATTCTATAACAGATGTCAAAGACAGAAATATGCATCATATATACCTTCTCAAGAGATGATAGATCATCGATATACAAAAAGTAATCTTCCACGGGAGATGCTACAACCAGATCACTGTGACATACCAAAACCTAAAAGAAGATTCATAAATGCCCAAAGCAGATTATCAATAGTTAGCATTCAAACAACATGTGTCATCGATATCAAGGAGACCCAACCGACTGTATTTCCTCATGTAAAGTAAAAATGTCATACCTTCTATTTCTATGTACTTCAATGCAAAAAGAAAATGGAGAAAGAAAGGAGAATTTTAATTGTAGATATTGTTGTCTGCACAGTCTATGGTTTGAGACTTAGAAAGTAGGAAATATTCAAACCTTGATAAGAGCAAAACTTACACATTATTCAGCTCAAACATTCCAATGATAAGCCCATAATGTCAAGTGAGAATACTTTGTGGAGTCAAGGAATCGAACCTCACATACTATAGTGCCAAGCCAAAAAAGAAAGATAACTGATAATCAGCAAACTGTGAGGGTTCTTAAAAGGACACATGGTTCACATTCTTTGTCAAAGATAGCCGCCTTCAGGAGTTTCGATGACAGAAAAAAGAAAAAAGGGATTATCATGGAAGTGAGTGTAGATGCAGGAGGATCATTGACATGCAAAGTGATAAAAATAGATAAAGACAGAATTTCAAAAATCAACTATTTGAATTTCTCCAGGAAAGATGTAGAAGGTATCTAGTGGCAACTTTTTAGAATGAGCAAACGGGAATGACCACTGATCCCCATTTGCAATACACCTGAACTTCTGAAAGATTCTTGAGGCTGGTGGTGATCTTACATGGATCAAAACAACCCAAAAACCAAATAAGGCATCACTTAGGAAGATCAAGCGGTTGAAATTTTTGTTTCTTAAATAAGCAAAGAGAAATTCACTAAGATGCACCCATTTACGAAAAGATGTTGGGAGTAGTTGGCCCTGAGTCCATTTCAACTTGCCACATAACAAATACTATTAGCAAACTAAGCATGGAAAGGTGAAGAAGATAAACTAAAGAGTGGAAAGCAGCCGACAAAATAATGGGCGAGCATCACCAATGAACACTTCTTCAGGAGCAGACTCTTAAGAAGCATAATGATAATCTATTTAGATACCAAGATTCAATTACCTAATTACAAACTAGCACAAGTCTTTCAAATCTGCAATCAGTCACAAAATGGAGGTTCACATTCATAATTTAACTATCATTTTTTACATTGTCACAGAAAACTGGAGTATTTTAGCCAGTCCAAATCTTTTCTTTTCAATATCAAATCTCCAATCAGTCACTAAATGGAGGTTCACATTCATAATTTCACTATCACGCAGCAAACAACTAAAAGCAAGGTTGGCTAAAATATGCAATATAATTGTCTTAAGATGCAACATCTAGAAGAAATTTCTTTGCCGTAAAGGCAAGCTCTTTAATTTCCATCCTAAATGCGGCTTCCTCAGACGGATCAACATCCTCTGGCAATGCTACGCATTCCCACCACCTAAATGCAATTATTGGTCATGAGTATGTTCATGTTTGACAAACAAATCTTGAATAGGTCAAACATGACAGAAAAATTACCTTCTCTCGTGAACAAATGATATTGGCTTCCATGCTTCTAAAAGTAAGGGCACATGAAAGTTGTCCATAACATGAGCAGTGTCCTTCATATAACTACTCAGAAGAATTGCTTTTGACTTCCTATACCTTAATATATTGCATGCAATTGCCTGAAAAATGACGACCAATGTATTAGCTATAATATACACCAGCTTTATTGAACATGAGCAGTAGAGATCTGCAGACGAAAAACGAGGTATGTCTATAATCTAATTATAAAGCAACGACATAAACTTTGCTTTGTGCACAGTATACGCACTACCAACCGAGAACTTAAACAGTTTAAGAACATGGTAATATTCTATGATCCAATTGTTCTTTGATACTAAAGCATGACAATACAATAATTTAAGCATACAACAACAACCGCTTAGCATTTTCTCACCAGGTGGGTCACCCAGCTAGACATACAAGTTGACCATACCAAACTAAATTAGGCCAATGTAACAAAAAGTATATTTCCCCTACACACAACAGTCTTAGAACAAGATCTAAGATAAAGCATAAGATAAGGAAATTCAATGCCTCACTTAGCTGCCTACATTTCCCTACCAGGAAGGGCAATTTGACAAGATGGTACAGAATCAATCGTGAACGTCAATAGTCAATATAATTGTTTTCAGCAGTTCATATAGTTCAAGCATGATCATCCACCCAATTCCTCCTTTATCAATCCCTAACAGAAATAACAAGTAGTTGAGTGACACACTTTTCAGTGTAATCATAGACAATCTCGAAAATGTGCCCACCCTTAAGATATGAGTAAGTGTGAAAGCAAAAACCACAGCAAAACCTTTTTTTGCTAGAAGAACAAATTCATTTCGCATCACAAGATAAAATTACAAGAAATAGGGTTGGGAAATGACACATAGGAAGAGGAATAAGAAACATGGAAAATATTTATAGAAGAGACGTGCTTTGGCTGCCAGACTGAAAATATCATTTGTTTCTGCAGTGAAAAGAAACAATGAAGAAGAAGGATCAATAGAAATAGACAACAAATAAAAAATAAATAAAATGAAACCAATCGACAATACAAATTAAGAGCTTTACCATTAGCAAGAATTGGAGAAGAGCCTTTGTGGAAAACGCTTCTGACTTCTCTCCAGTGCACAGTAAAGAACGAAATGAATTCCATTCCAGTCAGCATCTGCACACACTTTGCTAAAGGGGATTGCTAAGATTACTAATCGAACTATTCCACAGAGTAGCCCCATAAAAATACTTACGACAAGCTTTATACACATCATAACTCAGTTGTCGAATTCAATTTCCAAACTTGCAATTCAAAACTTTCGGTGTTAGGACTAAGCAAAAGCACCTTCTCCTGTATTTATCTCTAGGAAAGTAGCCTCTTTGAGCATAGATTATCAAAGTACCATCCAAATCAAAAAGGCAATGTAAACATCAAGAAGGTTTCTTTCCATGCTTACGCTTTTGGTCCTTTTCATACTATTACAACTCGTTCCCAAGCAGGAAAATAGCGAGAGACCGGAAAGCTCAGGTGAAAAAAGAATCATATCAAAGCCCACCGTGCCTTCACAGCACTCACCTACCTACCCGAGACATGTGCCCCGTCCCGACCAGGTGCCTTCGGCCGAGAACTCGCACATGACGAGCACCACGCCCCTGAAGAGTTGCTGCTCCCGCAACCGGATCCCGATACCTTGCCATCACCGTCGTCCTCCCTCCCGTCATCGACTCCAACGGAGCTCGGGCGCACGAGAGCACGAGGCAGTCCTGGAGCTGGAGCGCGGTCGAAGAGTGAGGACGATGGCAAACGATCCGGTTGCAGGAGGAAGCTTGCCAACGACATGGTCTTCGCTATGTGCGAGTACTCAGGCCGACATTCGAGCTTGGAACTGGGACATCAAAGATATGAAAAAAGGGAAATGCGAGAGCGGGAGAGATGAGGACGAGCCGGACTGGGAATTTATAAGATACCGGTGTCCCATACCCTACTCTCTCTCTCTTTTTTTTTTTTTATTTAACTTGTGTCCGACATTTGGTTACTATGATTTGTCGTAATATAGTAAATCAATTCAGCAACGTGTTACAAGGTATTTGAGCTTTATTACGACAACGCTGAAGTATCTATTATAATACAGTATGCCTGAGGAATCATAAAAAGTGCCAGATTCAATAAAAGCAAAATTAGAGAGGAAAGTGAGTACTCGTATCGGAGATACGATGAGTGAGAGGAAGAGAAGAAAGCGAGGCAGAGTGGCGTTTATCGAAAAATCAGAGAGCGATTTCAAAATTCTCGATTTTCATAAAATTCTAGTGTGTCATGCCAATAGTTGGAAAGCCTCCTCTGTCCTAGTAATTTTGGCATCCTCGCTCCTTAAGATCCGACCACACTTTTTCTCTATTTTATTATAATCTATCTATATGGTGATAAGCTTGTTTCTGTTGTTGTCATCCAAGATACTTTATCTAAATACACTAGAGAAGGCCTGAAGTAACCCTACTCTGCATAGGGGAAGGTTTTGGTGAGCTTGCTCTGTAGTTTTCTTCAAATTGGGGTTTCCAATTTAAGATCCTATGTGTCCAAGTTTACAGCTCTACTTGTTGATGGTCTAATGAGGAGGCACTCATTCTCTCGAAGTTATAGCGTTATTTTGCTGAGTTCCTTAAAGAGAGTTGTCTGCCTAGGAGAACTTATTGTGCCCATTTATTTGCAAACAAGGGGAGACGAAAATTTGTTGGATAATTTCTGTAGTGCACAGTGTGAGGTGGTCGCAGTGCGGTCTTATCCTAATAAAGTGGCATCAGAGCATTGGTTTCTGTGTGTTGGTTGATTTCTTGAGTGAAAACGGAAAGCATGAACAAAATGACTTGTTTGATTAGCACAATTATCATTCATGGAATAGTAAATGGGAAGAGCTATTGTGGGTTTGCTGCCTATAAACCTAGCTCCAAAAGTGGTGAGGATTGTGCATTTCAGGTTTGTGGATTTATTCGGCAATTTGTAGATGATATTGTATATAATCCCCTTTGTGATAAAATGTGCCAACTTTGTGGTCAAAAGTAGAATAGTTGTTTGATTCAAAAACGGGGAATAGTAAGTATCTGCTCAAGACGATGCATTAAAATACAGAGAGGGAACCATCGTTGCCGATTACCTGGGTGAATTTCAGGGGAAAATTAGACATTTGTCTAGTACAGCCTTCATATTTGATTGTAAAGGTCTTTGGATTGTGGTTACTTTTTGCTCTCCAGGAGTCTTGGGGAGCTATTAAAGTCTAGCTTGCAAGTTCCGGTGGTGTTGTTTCCGTGAAACATGCAAAGAGTGGTGTCTTAATTGAGGAGTTAATTGTTTCAACAAAATCACAGGGCTCATCGTCCCAATCCGAGGAACTGGGGAGGAAGATATTCCGAAACCCCCAATATAAAGCTATTTGTAGCAAATCGAGGGGGAGGTCCAAGTTGGGAAAAGGGTTTTCGACTGTGGCAAGCCAGGTCGCATGAAAAGAGAGTGCAGATTGCTTGTGAGGGAGCAGAAGCAGGGTGGAGAGGAAAAGACAGAACCAAAAGACACCACAACTGGGTGAGGAAGTTAAAATGTGTTCATGAAGATAACGGTGGTGACTGGTGAATGCCAAGGTCCCTTTGGGAAGTACTGCAGAGATCATGGCATCAGGTCAGAGAAAACCCTTCCGAAGACCCCATGGCAGTTGTAGAGCCAAGAACTGCACCATTTTCAACAAAATTCGGTGCACAACTTTGCATGCTAAACTCCCTAGATCCTTTGGGGTGAGGCAATGAGAACTGCAGTGGTTTTGATCGACCTTTCTCCTTCAACTCATTTGGATGGTGAAGCACCAGAAAGAGTTTGGACAGGGACAGATGTCTCTTACAAGAACTTAAGGGTGTTTAGCTGCAGAGTATTCGTGTGCATCCTTTGCGATGAGAGGTCAAAGCTTGATGTGAAGTCCAAACAGTGTATCCTACTGGGTTGTGGGATGCCGCAGGAGGGGGGGAGTGGGGTGGTGGCGTTTATCCAAGGTGATGGTCCTCCTACACAGAAGAACCTACGCGTCAATATGATATGGCAGAAGAGCTGATTCATGAAGTCCCTCCAATTTGGTAAGTTATAGAAATCTGCATCCAATGTCCTGCTCAAATGACCGTCAATTGTCGTACATTATTTGGGGAGAGACTCCTTTTTTTGGGTGGGAATGTATAAGTAGGCTTGTTGTGATGATAACCTATCCAGGGGTTCAATTAGAACAAGTGAATGTATATATCTTCGAAGAATTGATAGGCTTGTTGCACTGTTAGCGTTCCTACATCAATGAACTCTTGCAACCACTTCACGACCAAGGAGGATTCCCTCATCAGACGAGTTTTCTGCTTTCATCAGGTGGGTCGTCAAGGAATGCAAAAGCCTGTTTTGACACTCTGTGGCAAAAATCCAGCTAATGATTTTAGGAAGCAGGCATAAACTGTACCAGGAAGCATAAGTAGCCCATATACATCAGCAAACGCTTATCCAGGCATTCCTTGAAACATAACCGATCTGCTAGATTTCGCTGCCTCGTCTCTCAGTCTACCCCAGCGTGCTTTTCTCTGTCGGGGAAGCATGCACTTCTTGAAGCTTCTTCTAGACGTGGAACCCTGGACTTGAGTGGCCTTCTCATGCCAAAAGTAGAACATTCTAATGGAGTCTTGGAAGTTTTTGCTTTTTTCTCTAAGCAAGGACCTTTTAGCAGAATAGAGAAATTGAACTTGGGAGTGAGAATTTGGTTAAGATATTCAAATTCTCCACCGACAAACAATCTGCACTAGGACAACGCTCATTTAAGGTCATTGAAATCGCAATGGAAAGCTGTGGAAACAGGTCAAAACTTTCCAAAGAAGGCGGACTATGACTGAACCCTCTGATCTCGGAGACTTATAGAGAGGCGTCCATTCATTGCCAAACTCTAAAGAGAGCATTGCTTCGATCCACTAGCCTTTTGGTTCTCTCCGGAATTTCCCTTAATCCTGTATCCACCGTTACCAGCATTGACAAAAGTCTTTGATTACCAATTGAGTATGGCAAATACCGAACACTAAAGCATTGGATCAAGATGAGCTCTCTCAGGGCAATTAGACAACCAATTTAGACAACCAATGTCCTCAGGCAACTCTTTAAGAAGCGGACACCATTTGATTTTCAAGTAAATCAACTACTCTAGTCTACCAATCGAGGGATCAATTTCAGCCAACCCTAGGAAATCTTTTAAAACCAATCTCTCCAAACTTGTAAATTCAAAAAAGCGATGTGTTTTGATTAGAGGATTTAGATCTTGTGAGATGCAAAACTTTCATTTTACTTGGCACCTGCAAAACAACAACCAACTTAATACTGTTAGGACTCAGAATGCATTGCAAAATAGGTGCTCATCATCATATATACAAGAGTAAATGATTTGGGTGAAATAGTACCATAATGGCAACCGATCTGCTCCATTCTTCTATGATGATATCGCCTGAAAGCTTGAGAACAACTAGATGATTAGTACAAAGTTATTTACTTAGAGTAGTGGAGGACAATTTCTCCAACAAAGCCATCTAAACTCCACCAAAATATACTCAAAGTTGACAACAAACTTCCCTCCCATCAATTTAGGAAACCTCACTTCACAAGATTCAAAAAATCACCCCATGTAAAAATTGTATCTCATTTTTTTAAGGTGCTAGTGCCATTACATTTTATGTTCCCTAACAAGTAGGAAAATGAAGTTAGAGGCGAATGATAACTATTTTGGTCAGATGATTTCTGGAAGAGAAATAGATTCTTCTATTTATATTCTTTGATGAGTTTCTAAACTAAAATAAGTTTTTGATAACAACACAAAATTTCTCCCTTCCAATGGTGGCGGTGGCGGCAACTGGCGACAACGGATGAGCAACGACTAATAGCAATGACAAATAATGAGAAGAGTTTTTATTTCTTATTTATGTTTTAGAAATAGAAAAGTAAAAAAAAAATGTACTTCGATTTGTGTTCCAAACCTATTTCTAGAGTAAAAATCTATTCTAAAAATAGAAAAATGAAAAAATTTAACCAAACGGATTTCTGTTCCAAAAACAAGTCTGAAATAAATAAATAAAAATAGTTCTTGAACATAAATAAAATGGTTATCTTGTGCACTCTTAATAATCAGTTAGGATATCACAAGTATATGCAATTTCCTTCATCCATAAATTTGCATACGCTTCTTTTTCATTTCTTGTAATGACCTAGCTCATTTAACATGAGTCAAGGCTCTAAAAAAACATTATTCTCATTGACCACACAAGGTGATGACCATTTGAGGTAGATGTTGGCATATGAATGACTTTACTTATATTTGCTTGCAAATTATTCTATCTCTTTATCTCATTTACTTATATTCTTGACACACGCACCAATATTAATTTAACTATCTCTACATCTATTAAAGTCTTCTTGCAAGCATGTGAAAAGTTTCAGATCTGTTTAAAATAATATATCCACCCTCTCAAGGTTGATGCCTTAGCCCTAACAACTTCCATGGAATCACATGCAATCATTAGTATAGTACAAATATTTAATATGGTTCGAACTAGCAGCTCGAAAAAATAGTATTTATATTCACATAAAAGCAGAAATGCAATCATCAATTATGCACGATTTCAAATAATAAAGAAATATCAAGTTTCATGGAAAATAATAATATATCTATTGATCGTGGATCTGAATTGATTGCCCAAGTCAAACAATACATTCACACTTCGCTAGCTGAAAAAGCCCAAAACCTAAATCAGCCATGGTTGAGCCCCAAATATCACATAGACCGTGATTAAGCCACAAATCAGAATTGGTTTGTTCATAATTTTAATTTCTGTAGTGTGTAATCATCACGTAAGTCGATCATTAGCATAAATGACAAAAACATGATTACTCAAAAATGATAAATAAAAAATCTATCGATGGGCGAAATAATTACGCTTCTACATTATGAATCCTGCAATGGAGCCACTTACCTCCCCGAATAAACCCGAATAAATACCATTCTTCTCCGTAACCCAGGACCATTCCTCTTGTACAGCAATTAAACCGGTTCTCTTTTAGCAAAAAATAAAACATAAAAAATAAACCCGTTCTCCTCTTTTTGTTTTTCTTTTCAACTCAAAACCATGGCACATATGTATGCACCTCTAAGAGAACCCTACGTCTAGAAGTGGCACGATACAAAAATCAGAACAACCACAAACTTTATCTGTACATGTATAATTCCGATAATATTTATTGCCTTTGCAAGAAATTAAATTCCTATAGTATTATATTAGTCTCCTTAAATCACGCACATTCACATCTAAAGAAAACTACAGATAATCTGTCTTTTCCCTCCACAAATATCAAATTAGAAACCTTGCTTAATCTCCAATATAAGATGCTTATATTGAAGAGAAAGAATCGAGCAGCATACAAAACTCTAAAGCCCAAATCACCTTCAGCCAATCAGCCAGCAAACGGGTTTAAAACAAGCTTCCCTGAGAGAGAGAATCGAGAACATACTAATCTGAAACCCCCGAATCGAGTTATGTTGATTAGTGTGGACAAATTGCGCTCGAGCATGGAGCAATGGAGCTTTGAACGTGGAGCAAGTGAGAGAGAGACAAAGCATGGAGCCTCGGCACAGAGAACTCGACCATGGAGAGTTTTCAATGGGGAGCACGATAGTAGGAGAGACAGAGCCCCAGTGAACGCTGCCGTTCACTAATACTTCAGCCACCTCAGATAAAAAAAAAGTCATCGTTCGTGGGTTTTTCCCTTTCCCCATAGACTGGATCGAAAATTTGAAAGGCAGCACGCAAAAGATCTCCAAACTGGATGCCATCTGGTTCCAGTCTTCTTTCAGAGTACGAGCAATCCTCGATATCTTCCGAGCGAAGCAAATCAATCCCCCATCCGCCGCGCTCTTATCAAACTCTTATTTATGCGTAATTTCAGATCTTTGAGGTTACAAAGCGATCGAGGTAGTTTCTCGATACTTGTCCCAGTTAAATCCAACTCAGTCAACGACTTTAACTCCCCAACAGCATCAGGCAGCGAATTTAGACTCGTACAATAGGCCAAGCACAAGTATTGAAGATCCCCTAGCCCATTGATTGTGTCCGGAAGTTTAACTACTCCTGTGTCCTCCATTACTAGCCTTGACAAAAGGGTTATATTCCCGATTGAGTCTGGCAAATAATGAACACAAAATCCCTGTATTAAGATGAGCTCTCTCAGGGTAGTTAGGCAACCAATTTTCTCGGGCAACTCTCTAAGACTCGGACACCATTTGATTTTTAAATAAGTCAGCTGCTCTAGTTGACAAATCGAGTGATCAATTTCAGCCAAGTTTAGGAAATCTTTCAAAACCAATCTCTCCAAACTCACAAGTTCAAAGAAGCGAGGAGTTTTGATTAAGGATTTAGATCCCGCGATTTTCAAAACTTTCAAATTACTTGCCACCTGCAAAATAGCAATCGACTAGATACTGTCAGGAGTCAAGACTAGATAGTGCATGTAATCATAAAATCGGATGACTAGTTGAAAGAGTAGATGAATTCGGTGCAACTATACCATGATTTCAATCCATCCGCTCAATGTTGTATGGTGATATTGCCGGAAAGCTTGAGAACAACTAGGTGATTCAGCACAAAGTTGTTTGCTCGAAGTTTTAGAGGACAATTTCGCCAATAAAGCCATCTTAACTCTGACAAAGTATCTTCGAAGTTGCCAGCAAAGTTCCCTCCATCCAATTCAAGAAACCTCACATTTATGAGATTCGCAAAATCTTTGCAAGTAAAATTGTGTCTCGACCTCCGTAGTTTGAGTGCTACCACATTATTTGTTCCCTAAAGGAAGATATTATTGTTTTATTTGTGATCGATAGTCACAAAGTTATATGAAAAATGATAAAGATTTCGACTTTTGATAAGGTTACAAATATGTTGTGTTTGCAATAAAAGTTGTTTATAATTCCTTTTTTGATTATAAGTTGTAGGAAGGGCATATTCAAGTTTGTGATTAAATGATATCGGATATTTGAAATTGAAGTAGAAGCATCATCCTTGGGTAATTATGGAAGTAAGAAAGACGAGGTTAGATTCATAAGGAGACAATCTCTTTCGTTGCTGTGTTAAGATGCTTATATTGGCGATTAAGGGAGCTTTTTAATTTGATATTAGTGGACCAAGAAAGGGGGGATAAAAAGGATTATCTCTAGTTTCTTTTGGAAGTGAGTATCTGCGATTTAAGGAGACCAATGTAAGATAAGAGTTTAATTTATTACGAAGTCGAGGTTGTTAATGGATAGAAGGATGATATTGGATGACTGTTGAAGTTTTCCATGTAGAGACAAAATTTGTGGTTGATCTGATTGCGTACCCGGCCACTTCTAGATGTAAAGTTCTCTTAGAGGTGCCCACATATACGGTTGAAGGCTATGGTTTTGCGTTTAAAAAAAGAAAAGAAACAAAAAAGAGGAGAAAAGGTTTCGTTGCGGATAAAGAGTAGTTAAGTCGTTTGCTTTCACTTCTGTGTATTCCACTACACCATCTATAAAGTAAAAATTTAATCATTTTGTCCGCCAATAAATTTTATAAGTTATTATTAAGAAGGTCATTACCGAATTATTGTGTTTTTTTGTTTGGATTTATGTGCGGGATCGACCTGTATGATGATCATACATTATTGAAAATTGTAATTAAATTTCATATGTATGCACAGATCAATTCTATTTTGTAGCTTTATCTCTATCTATGTGATTTTTGGTTATTAACCATAGCTGAGATTGTTTTGGACCTGTCTTGACTTGATTAATGAGTCGGGATCCATTTATCAATAAATATAATATTAATTTGTATAAATTTTGATTTTTTAATTTATTTTGGAAATTGTGCATATTCGATGATTGTATTTATGCTTATATGTGAAAATATATACTATTTTTCAAACTATTATTTATAATCATATTAAATGTGCATAATAAAATAATAATTGCATCTGATTCCATGGAAGTGATGTTTGCTACTTACTCTGTTAGTAATCTGCTTACTCAGCAGTGAAAGTACAGCTTTTGCTGATGTTTAGTAGGATTTAGGAAATTAGGGTTAAGGTTGATTTTATCAGAGTGCATAGGGGAAGCATGGATATATCTGTTCTGTTAATTTTGATGGAGTTGATGTTTGTAGACTTTGGTGTAGAATAATACCTTTCTAGTATTATTTGAGGCTTAAAGAATTGTGTATTCAATATTATGGCTTAAGTGGTTAACGAGCATTTTTGAGTTTGGTATCGAGAGTTTTGAATTTCAGGGTGCCGTATTTCCACTCATGATAAAATTCACAGCTAGTTATCATGATATAATTTGCAGTAAAACAGTAGAGCGTTAAATAAATTCTGGCACCGCTTATAATTTGATCAGACTTTTGAATGGAGAATTATTTTAGCTTTACCAAATATTATTAATGTAACCTTTCCGAAAAATACTCTTTTTTTTTTTTTGAACGTGCATTATCTAGATAGGACAAGATTGATTTTGCTACTTTATATCAACCAGAAAATTGTAAAGTTACAAAAAAGATCGGAAGGCATAAGTTCAAATGGTCTTTTAAACCCAATTTCTATTGTTCTCAGATATTTTTATCTTCTTAAAATAATATCAAAAAAGGGTGTACTATATATTTGTGAATAAATTCAGAAAATTAGCAATTTTTTCCTATAAGGAAAAACATAATTGATTCACAAGATATTTCTATAGCACGGGCTTCGTAGCCAGTAATAAACAAAGAAGACGGATTTTGCTACTTTATATCAATCAGGAAAATTTGTAAAGTTACGAGAAAGATCATAAGGTATAAGTTTAGATGGTCTTTTAAACCAATTCTATTGTTCTTAGAGATTTTTATATTCTTAAAATAATATTAAAAATGGGTGTATTATATATTATTGAAAAAATTTAAAAAAAATTAGCAAATTTCTCTTATAAGGAAAAACATAATTAATTCACAAGATATTTCTATAGCATGGGCTTCGTAGCCAGTAGGAAACGAAGAAAGTAATGTGAACTCTTAGACGCATTGTTGTGTAGGAGTTGTCGGTACTTACCTTTTTAGCTTGTACTGTGTCCATGGCCAGCCACAATCTGCTTTGATTTCCAGGTATTCCAATATTCTCTTGGCGAATAATTTCCCTCCCAAAATTTCTTAATGGATCTTGCATCCTTATTCTATCATGACCAACAACCTTGATCAAAGACTTATTAATAAGGACGTCAATTTCGTACTCCGGATAAAGGTCACAAGCTTCCCACATATACATTGCATTAGTTATTTTCTTATTAACAAAAAAACATGCAATGTCTAGAAAAATTTGTTGCGCCTCATATCCAAGTGCATCATAACTTAATTTTAACTTCTGTTGGACTTTTCGAGAGGCACTTCCTTCAACCTCTTTAGTGTGCTTTTCCACTTTAGTTTACTTTTGGTATGAAGAAGTGAACCTATCTCCTCAAGAGCAAATGGAAGTCCTCCGGTGAGTGCAACAGCTTCCCTTGAAAGATCATAAAGATCACATGGAGTTGAATCTCTGTTGAAAGCAAGCTTGTTGAAAAGTAGCAGAGCATGTTCAAAATGCATCTCCTTCATTTCATACAAAGAAAAGTTTGTGGACCTTGTTAAGATTTTTTCCTCCGATTTTTTTACCTTGGTCATAGGAAAAACACTCTTATCTCTGGTTGTAATGATGATCCTACTCCCTGAACCAGAAAAATAACAATGATTCACTAGTTGCATCCATTGATTATATCCATCCATATCATCGAGAACAAGTAAGACTCGCTTATGAGGTAATCCCTCTCTAATCACCTTATTCCCTTCCTCAAAGTCAAAGGTTTCGGGACGTGAAAAACCTAAAATATCTGCTGCTAATTTTCTTTGCATTTTTACAATGCCACCACATGGAGATGATTCTCGAATGTCTGAAAGGAAGGAGCGACCTTCAAATAAAGGAGAGACTTGGTTAAAGACTGCCTTAGCAAGAGTCTTTCCAATGCCACCAATCCCATGGATTATGAGAAATCGTACATCACTAGCATTACAATCCAACAACTTCTTTATGGCTTCTATACGATCATCAATTCCAACTAGATTGGTGGGCAAATCTCTTTTTCTTATTGTGATCTTCTGCGAAATATTTTGAATGATATCTTTAATGACCGTGCCTTGCCAGCCATATTCATGAAATCATTGCACATAAGATTATATATGACCAATTAGAATTTCAAATAGAAGCCAATAATGATTACTAGCGTACCAATATGTATTTTCCACATGGTAGTCACCATGGATGTACATAAATTGCTCTTTACACATGCATCAAGTGAGCCTTTTCTTACAAGGGTGGTGAGTATTGCCTCCAAAGAGTTTATCACGACGGTTTAAATAAGAGAAGCTGATGTATACATACATTGCCATCCTATGTATACTCCTATTGGGTAGGTCTAACGATAATCTAATGAAGAAATAGATAGATAAAGGAAGATCATGGGTACCCTTTATCTTTCAGATGCCATCCACTGATTCTAGACACCATGGTCAATGCCTCCTTCCGAGGCTTCACTTCAGTGCAGCCAAGGTCCTCCTCATGCTTCAATAGGGCACTTTTGTAGAGTTCTGTCTGAAGCTTAACATCCGAAGGATCCATGTCATAAAAGATGGGCAATATCTCTTTCCCCAAGAATGGGCAAGTGCACTGCACCATGCATGTAAGCTCTCGCAAGCACCATTTACTCGATGCGTAGTCTTTCGAAAAAATTGGAATGTAAATTGGGAGCTTTTTACTGCCCGCAAGATCTCCGAGATCTTCTTGCCCGGCCGTAACTCTTCGGCATCCCTAAAAACACGGATTCCCACATCACTCATGAACACGTAAAGGCAATCTGTGAATCCATTACGAGTATCGGGTCCTCGAAAGCTCAATAACACATCGTAGTTGCCACCTATTGCAGTCTTCGAGTTGGCCTCTTCCTTCACCATCTGATGACATAGATTGATGTTTCCGGTGACTTCTTGTGGCGCGGGGGAGATTTATACAGCTAAAAGCACGACTTAAATGAGTGGACTTTCACTCTCTTTATTGCCGCGTTAGATTAGTCATCGAAGTACCACATATTTAATAGAAAAAGCTACTTTTTCACATGACGACTAATAATATATTGTTAGTTGAGCTGCCTTTTTTTGTGTGCCTCCTTTTGAGCTGGAGGTCACGAGTACCATTCTTCCCAATCGCATCTCCATATTTATAAATATTTTTTAAATGAAGTGTATAGGACTGGTTCTAAACTGGTTCGGTTCAATTTTTGCTTGAAACGACCTGCTCATCGCTATCGACTGCGACTACATCTGTGTAGAAAGAAGTCCTAGACGTCGAACGAATTAGTATATAGTATACAATACTGCTTTGCTCATTGGGACTCGAATAAATAATTCAAATTTATTGGACTCTCCTATAAGAGATTAATTTTTACCTTTTCGTATGACCGTTTGGATTAACATCGAAAGCCCACCGTTAAACACGCTTGTTTAGGCGAAAGCACAAAGTTATGGCTCGGCACATGTCCTTGCTTAAAAAGACCGTGACAACATAGCACATCACGGCGGCTGATGACATCCCCGCCATTTAGCACGTCACAACGAAGATATCGAAATCACAGCATACTGAAACCGAAGCATTCAGCGAAGAACTCGTAATCGAAATCGATAGAAAAAGTACCTGAGAGTGGGCTGATTGACTGCAGACCGACAAAGGTGAAGCTGCGACCGGCGAGACCGAGAGAGGGGCGTCAGGCGATAATTGAGAGAGAGAAAGATCGAGGGGCGCTGCTGGAGAGAGGCCAGATCTGAGAAAGCGCCGCTCTGGAGACTAAAGAGAGAGGGCCCAGGTTTGAAAAATTGAGCAACGGGGAGAGGGTTCGAGAGACGTGACTTCCATTTTTGAACGGGATACGTACAAGCAAAATCTTTCACCCAATCAAAGTTTTTTTTTCATTTATTGGTCGATCACCTAATCAAAGTTAATATAAAATTAAAATTAAAATTAAGAAAATATATACATTGGCTTTTAGGGCAGAATTTCCCCTGAAAAGAATCTTAAAATGCACATAATATATGACAAAACTGAAAGTAATTAACATAAGATAATTGGTATCGCTTGCTCATTTTTTTCAAGTGTTATATTATAAGATTATAAAGATCTTTCATGACTAACAATATTAGTCCAGGAGGTCAATCCTTAGCGAGATTTCTACAACTAGAATCACAATTAAGACTCTATTTGTTTCACGGAAAACAACTTCCAATAAAATATTTTTTAGAGTTTTTGGCATTTGGCTCATCAAAAATAAACTAGTGAAGAAAAACATTTTCTACCAATTAAAAAAAAAAAAATTCTTCAAAAGTAGGGAAGATATTCTCCTCTTTCTGCAAACATTTTCCATTATCTTTCTTTCACCTTTAAACCAAACACTTTTTCCTTTTATTTTTATTTTTTTTTTCTGTTTTCTTTCTTCTTCTTTTTCCTTTATGCTCCCCTTTCAATAATTTATCTCTTTTTTAAAACGATTTTATAATTATTTTTAAAATTTCTTTTGTCTTTTTTTATTTCTTTCTTTTTCCTTCTCCTTTGATTGGTTGCTAGCCACAACGGCCATAGAGTTGCAATGAGTTCGTCCAAGGTCAATGAGGATTGAGCTCGTCAGCCTTCGAGGCTCCACCTCGCGAGAGGTTGGCAAGCTCTCTCGCCAACGACTCGTGAGTCATGGTAAGCAAGCTCGCTTGTGGCTTGGCCAAAGAGCAGCTAAGAAGAAGAAAACAAAAAGGATAAAAAATAATTTAAAAAATAATTTAAAAATAATTTAAAAATAAAATTAAAACAAATTATTGAAAGGAATGCATAGAATTTTTTTTTTTTGGTAAAAAGGAATGCATAGAGATTTTCCTTATCAAAAGACAAAATATTTTCTAATTGACTTTTAGGTTTCCGTCAAATACTGAAAAGTGTAATCATTTTCTTGAGAAACATTTACCCTACATTTTTTCACAAAACAATCAAGTCTAAGATGCGTAACCACTTCCTGCATGTATTAAAGTAGTCGTGATCAAATAAATTTTAGACAACCATTAAAACCGAAAGGCGGGAAAAATCAAAGGGAAAATGCAAAATTTGCTGGACGGAGATAACTTAAACTAAGGTAAACCCCATCAGTGAACACCAAAAAGCTTTCCTTTGGTTCAAAATAACCAATACGTAAAATCAGAACAAGTGACTTGCTGATACTCGAATCTCTACCGATTCTTTTTTTAGTTATTGGTCAAGATGTCTCCACTGATTCTAACGGCTGAACTTCGGAGATGACACATGTCACCCACCACGCAAAAACAGGCATTTGCATCCTATGAAGCATAGACACGTTGCCGAAGCTTCCGTGGTGAGTACGACACGTGTCGACGTGTCCAATACGCTTGGACACGCGATCAACACGTGTCGGAAAATCTAACATGTGATTAACTTTTCTCGATCCGTTTCAACACGCGTGTTCGAGAGAGATTGTTGAAGAAGACGATGGTGGGTGGAGGTGAGGCCGAGGAAGCAGAAGTGAGTCCGCGATGGCGAGGGAGGGTCAGAGGAAGAACATAAATTGAGGCGACGCTGCGATGGAGGATCGGCGGTGAGGTTGCAGCTGCGAAGGAGGAAGGGCTAGAGGCGAGCGACTGCGATGAGGCGATCGAAAGAGCTGAGAAGATTGTATGAAGAGGAGGAAGAAGAGGCGGTCGTTAGGGTTTTTAGCAAGAAGAGAGACGGAAAGAAATAGGAGGTAGAGAGGGGGTGGATTGGGTGGTGTGGGGGTGGGGGGAGAGAAATCGCAGGTGCTCTTGAGGGGTGGGGAAGAAGCTGAGGGGGCAGGGGAGCTGGTTGTGGTGTGGGGGAAGAGGAGGGGGAGAGAGAGTGCAGGGAAGAAACTGAGGGGGTGATTGATGGGGACGGAGAGTAGGTGGTGGCGTGGGGGAGGGGGGAAAGGGAAAGAACAGGGATGGAGGTGATTGATGGGGGCGCAGGGTAGTTGGTGGTGGCGTGGGGGAAGGGGAGGGGGAGAGAGAGAGAGAAGAGAAGGGGAAGAAACCAAGGGGACCATGGGTGATTGATGGGGGCGCAGGAAGTGGTGGCGTGGGGAAGGGGAGGGGGAGAGGGAGAGTAGGGGCAGAAAATCGAAAGGGGGAGGGGGAGAGAGAGTGCAGGGAAGAAACTAAGGGGGTGATTGATGGGGATGGGGAGTAGGTGGTGGCGTGGGGGAGGGGGAAAAGGGAAAGAACAGGGATGGAGGTGATTGATGGGGGCGCAGGGTAGTTGGTGGTGGCGTGGGGGAGAGAGAGAGGAGAGAAGGGGAAGAAACTGAGGGGACCATGGGTGATTGATGGGGGCGCAGGAAGTGGTGGCATGGGGAAGGGGAGGGGGAGAGAGAGTAGGGGCATAAATCGAAAGGGGAGGGGGATGGGGGAAGGGGAGGGGGAGAGGGAGAGTAGGGGCAGAAATCGAAAGGGGAGGGGGAGAGAGAGTGCAGGGAAGAAACTAAGGGGGTGATTGATGGGGATGGGGAGCAGGTGGTGGCGTGGGGGAGGGGGGAAAAGGGAAAGAACAGGGATGGAGGTGATTGATGGGGGCGCAGGGTAGTTGGTGGTGGCGTGGGGGAGAGAGAGAGGAGAGAAGGGGAAGAAACCGAGAGGACCATGGGTGATTGATGGGGGCGCAGGAAGTGGTGGCATGGGGAAGGGGGGGGGAGAGAGAGAGTAGGGGCAGAAATCGAAAGGGGGAGGGGGAGGGGGAAGGGGAGGGGGAGAGAGAGTGCAGGGAAGAAACTGAGGGGGTGATTGATGGGGATGGGGAGCAAGTGGTGGCGTGGGGAGGGGGGAAAGGGAAAGAACATGAATGGAGGTGATTGATGGGGGCGCAGGAAGTGGTGGCGTGGGGAAGGGGAGGGGGAGAGAGAGTAGGAGCAGAAATCGAAAGGGGGAGGGGGAGGGGGGAAGGGGAGGGGGAGAGAGAGTGCAAGGAAGAAACTGAGGGGGTGATTGATGGGGATGGGGAGCAGGTGGTGGCGTGGGGGAGGGGGAAAGGGAAAGAACAGGGATGGAGGTGATTGATGGGGGCGCAGGGTAGTTGGTGGTGGCGTGGGGGAAGGGGAGGGGGAGAGAGAGAGGAGAGAAGGGGAAGAAACCGAGAGGACCATGGGTGATTGATGGGGGCGCAGGAAGTGGTGGCGTGGGGAAGGGGAGGGGAGAGAGAGAGTAGGGGCAGAAATCGAAAGGGGGAGGGGGAGGGGGAGGGGGAGAGAGAGTGCAGGGAAGAAGGGAAGAAACTGAGGGGGTGATTGATGGGGATGGGGAGTAGGTGGTGGCGTGGGGGAGGGGGGAAAGGGAAAGAACAGGGATGGAGGTGATTGATGGGGGGCGCAGGGTAGTTGGTGGTGGCGTGGGGGAAGGGGAGGGGGAGAGAGAGAGAAGAGAAGGGGAAGAAACCGAGGGGACCATGGGTGATTGATGGGGGCGCAGGAAGTGGTGGCGTGGGGAAGGGGAGGGAGAGAGGGAGAGTAGGGGCAGAAATCGAAAGGGGAGGGGGAGGGGGAGGGGGAGAGAGAGTGCATGGAAGAAATTGAGGGGGTGATTGATGGGGATGGGGAGCAGGTGATGGCGTGGGGGAGGGGGGAAGGGAAAGAACAGGGATGGAGGTGATTGATGGGGGCGTAGGGTAGTTGGTGGTGGCGTGGGGGAGAGAGAGAGAGGAGAGAAGGGGAAGAAACCGAGGGGACCATGGGTGATTGATGGGGGGATTTTGGGTTGGGTTGGGTTGGGTTGGGTTAGACTGAAGAGAGAAATGAGGACGGTGGATTTTTGGGAGGAATAATTTTTGGATGGTAAAGTTATTTTTATTAAAAAATTATATAAATGAGTTAAAAAGTAATTTTAAAAAATAAAAATATTAAATGTTAAATAATGATAAATTTTAATTATTATAAAAAATCATAGATTATATTATTTTGTTTGTCATTAATTTCATCTATAATTTTTGTTAAATTAAACAATATGTTCCCAAATATGGATACGCATTAATTATGAATATGTTTTTCAAATTTGCTATGAATAGATTTATTAATATTATTAGCGTAAACTAATTGTAAGTTATTTTTTTATTATTTATTTATTTATGAATTTGAATTAAATTAATTAAAAATAAAAATATTTATTTAATATATAACGTGTCGAAATGTATTGAAATTTTTTATTTTTGAATAATGACGTGTCGACATATTCTATCGTGTTGTGTCGCGTATTAGTGCTACTTAGTCTGCATCACAGAAAATGCTAACGCAAATGAACGTATAGTGACTTGTTCTTCTACAACTACAACTCATCATTCTGAATTTTGTATTTAAGAACTCCAATTTCACAATCTGGGAGATCAGCTTGGTACGGCTGCTATTGGTGTCGGAAATGATGAAGACGACTCGAAGGTCCACATCGTCAGTGATGGAGAGCGCACTGGGAATCATGTCGCTAGCCCAAAGAATCTGCTGATTGCTCGTGTAATCGTGTTTCTTTCAAAAAGTGGAATGCTTGGTCCTAACCAGACTGGTAGTGAAGAATTGCCATCATATGTTACTGCATTGTTCTTCCAATCTCTTTCACTTCCTCTCTGTTTTTGGCTTAGGAAAATAATGTCCCGTTGAAAGGGAAGCGTGGATACAATATACTGCAAAGGTTTGCCAGATCAGTGAGATCGGGCGCACGAGAGTGCGAGGCAGTCAGAGTGAGGACGACGGCGAAGATCCGGTTGCAGGAGGAAGCTTGCCGAAGACATGGTCTTCGCTACGTGTGAGTACTCGGCCCATGTTAGGATTTGGAACCGCGACATCAAAGAAATGAAAAAGGGAAAAGCGAGAGCAGAGAAATGTAAATTAATTCGACAGTAAGTTACAAGGTATTTGAACTTAACAATATGCTGAAATATTTATTATAATACAATATACCTGAGGAATCATAAATGTGCAAGATCAAGCAAAAGCATAATTAGAGAAGAAAGTGATTGCTTGTATGGGAGATACGATGAGTGAGAGGAAGAGAAGAAAGCAAGGTGGATTGGCCTTTATCGAAAAATCATAAAGCGATTTCAAAATCCCAATTTTCATGCAATTCTTGTGTGTTATGCCAATCATTGGAAAGCCTCCTCGATCTTGATAATTTCGGGATCCTCGCTCCCTAAGATTCGACCACACTTTTTCTCTATTTTATTATAATCTATTTATACGGTGATAAGCTTGTTGTTGTTGTCATCATCCAAGATTAGGGGTGTGCAATTGTTGAGAACCGGTGGGAACCGGTCCGGTTCCCGGTTCCGTGGGTGGATCCGCCCGCCCGCCCACCCGGACCGGACCGGTACTATTTATAATTAAAAAAAAAAACAAAATTCGCGAAGCCGAAGCCCCCTGCCCCTAATTCGCGAAGCCCTAATCGTGTTTCTTCTTCTTCAGCCTCCGATTCTCTCTGTTCCTTTCCTTCTCTTCATCTTCGATTCCACGGTTCCACCCCGAGTATCCACGCCGCCGCCGCTGCTCCTCCTCCGCCACTGTCCGCCCCCTTGCGCCGGTCACCACTCGCCAACCGCTGCTCCTCCGCCTCTGCAAGAACTCTCGACCGAGCCGGCGAGCCCCTTTTCCGTCACTCAACAAGGTACGAAGCCCTAATTTGCGTCTCATCTCTTGATTCTCTTCCGATTTCTTCCTCAGTCTTTGATTATCTCTCTGTTTCTTCCTCAATCTCTTCTCCTCGTCTTCAATTCCTCACTAAGCATTCACGCCGCCGCCGCTGCTCCTCCTCCGCCACTGTCCGCCCCCTCGCGCCGGTCGCCACTCGCCACAACCGCTGCTCCTCCGCCTCTGCTGTCCGCCCCCCTCGCCATAAACCCTACAAAGCTCTTGCTTTCCTCACCACCAAACCAAAGGTACAAACGAGTTCGTGCATGGCGTCTCGTTATTCTGCTCAATTTGTCAATTCCCGTCGTTCTAAAAGTGAGTTCGGTTGTGTTTAGAACTTTAGATCCACGTAGCAAATTTGAGGGTCGTGTGATTTTGGGGTCTCCTGAATTGAGTTACAAGTTGGTTATTTTCTAGCGGAATCTTCTTTTCCAAGTGTTGTTTCAATTTGGTCTTTCGGTTACTCGGTGGCCACGGTAATAGCATGTGCTGTGCTGTTGGTGGCATTCCTTTCCTGACCGTTCCCTTTTCTTTTCTTTTTTTATTCGCCGGGTTGATCGATGTGCGTTGGAATTTCTCTGTATATCGTATAATGGATGTGAGCAAGATAAGTCATGTCATGTTATGTGTTGTGTTGTGTTACATCATGGTTGTCGGTTCGGCAAGTTCGTACATCCTAGGCTCATGTACTCTAAGACTGCGTTTGGCTTGGTCTCTGTTTGGTTTTGAGTTGCAACTCTGGAAGATTTTGGGGGTTTTGAGGCTGTGGCCACTGATCACGAGAGGCTTTTTGGTCGACTATTATGTTCAGTTTGGCATGGTGGAATGGAATGGAATTGGGAAATGATGGGGAAAGGAATGGGCTGGAGTGATGATTCCAAGTCTTGGTTTTTTTCTTGGTGAATCGTGGGAAACGGAACGGAATAAAATCTTTGTGTTTGAGCGTGATTCTGGATAATTTTGTGAGTTTTGAGCTTGTGGTGATTTGGTAATGTGAAGAGATGGTCGCTGTTCACGAGCTTTTGAGATTTTCTGGTTGATTGTCACTTGTCAATGCTTAGTTCAATTTGCTACAATTTGATTTTGTGATAATTCTGGGAGTTGTGAGGTTGTATTGGTTTGTTGATGGGGTCTAATTTTCGGTTTTGTGATAATCCTACAGCACTTCTTTAGTTCGTTTGCCATCTTTTGGCAGTTTCCGAAAAAAAACAGAGAGTACATTTTCGGTTTTGTCCAAAAAAAAAAAAAACAGAGAGTACATTTTCGGTTTTGCATTTGAGAAATTGTGATTGTGCATTTTCTTATATTCTAAGATTGATGATCTAGACCTAAAGAAGTGATGTAGACTAACCATAGTGCATTGCTTGATTCAGGTGATTCATTAACATGTCAATGGAAGTAGAGGAATCTTATGATGCAATAACACCAATAGTGGAATCAACATCACAAGAACATGAAGGAGGTGAAAACTTTGAAGAAACATCAAAAACAAATAAGGTATCTGGTTCTTGTCCATGTCCTCCTAGTAAGCGAAAATCAGCAGCTTGGCTTCATTTTCGAAAATGAATAACTCACACAAATGGGAAAGTTGATGTATTTTGCAATTACTGCGGATCCAAGTATTCATACCACGTTGATAATGGGACTTCAAATATGTTGAAGCACTTGAGAAAGTGCAATAAGTATCCTCGCAATGTGGATAAAAGGCAAAAATTGTTTGCATCACAAAGAGTAAATGTAACTCAAATGATAGGAGGAGATACTACTAGTGGTACTGGGAGTGGTGGAATTTTAATGACATGGAAGTTTGATCAGGAGATTTGTAGGCAAATGCTTATTCGAATGATTATAATTGATGAACAACCATTTTCGATTGCTGAACGTGTTGGATTTCGTGATTATGTGAATCAATTACAACCTCTCTTCAAGCATATGTCGCGATTTACGGTGGCTAGGGATTGCATGAAGTTGTATTTTTGTGAAAAAAGAAAATTAAAGGCTTCCTTTCGAAAGCTTAATTCTAAGATCGCCCTTACGACTGACACATGGAGTTCCATTCAGAATTTGAACTATCTATGCCTTACTGCACATTTTATTGATAAAGATTGGAAATTGCACAAAATGATCATCAATTTTGTGATGATAGCTAGTCACAAAGGCAGGGATATTGGGAGAGTTATTGATAAATGCATATATGAGTGGGGAATAGAGAAGAAAGTGTCCACAATTACAGTAGATAATGCTAGTTCAAATGATGTGGCCATTAATTATTTGAAAGAAAAATTTTCAAGAGAGAGGCTATTGATCTTAGATGGTGAATCTTTACACATGAGGTGCACGGCTCATATATTAAACTTGATTGTGAAGGATGACTTGGCTGAGATACGTGATTCCATTACACGTATTCGAAACGTGGTTAGGTATGTGAGAAGTTCTCCTATGAGAGCTAAGACATTTCGAGATTGCATTGAAATTACAAGAATTGCTTATAAGGGTTCAGTTTGTCTTGATATCCCAACTAGGTGGAATTCCACTTACCTAATGTTAGAGAGTGCCATAAAGCTAAGAAAAGCTTTTGAAATGATGGAGGAAGAAGATGTTTTTTTCCTAACTGAGCTTAATTCTGATACTCCAAGTAGCGTTGATTGGGAAAATGCTATTGTTCTTTCTAATTTTTTGAAGAAGTTTTATGATACCACCAAGAAGATGTCCTGAACTTTGCATATCATTTCAAATGATTATTTTGTGGGGATAGCTTCTTTGTACAAATATTTGCGGGAAGCAATGAAGGCTTTTGATCATAGGGTGAGAGTTATGGGCTTGAAAATGAAAGAGAAGTTTGACAAATATTATGGAAGTTTTGAAAAAGTCAATATGATGGTATTGATTGCGGTAACATTGGATCCTAGAAAAAAAGCTGAATTATGTGAGGTATTGTTGTAAACTCATTTATGATGATGCTGCAGAAATTGATGAGATGTTTGATAAGGTGAAGTTTGCCTTAGAACGTGTGTTTAAATTTTATGAGAAATATTGTCACACTTCTAGAGACAAAAATTTAGATTGTGAATTGGTAAGTTATTCTAATATCGGTAGTAGCTGCGATTCTTATCTCAATGAGGGAAATGAAGAGGACGATTGCAGCTTAAATTTCTTTGTGCAAGAGCCTTCGTATGATGACTTTCTTAATGAGGAGAAGAAAAAGTCCGATAGCAACTTATCTGAGCTCGATCGATATCTTAAAGCTAAACTTGAAGATGGTCGTGATCTTGACATTTTGAAATGGTGGAGTGTTGCTGGCCAAAAGTTTAAAATCTTATCTTTGATGGCTCGGGATATTTTGTCTATTCCCGTTACTACCGTTGCTTCAAAATCAACTTTCAGTACTTCTGGTCGTGTGCTTGATGGTTTTCGGAGTTCTTTGACTCCTAGAGTTGTGGAAGCTTTGATTTGCACTCAAGATTGGTTGAGAGCAATTCGTGATCCGATTAATGTTGAAGAATGTATTGAAAATGCGGAAAAGTTTGAATTTGGTAAGTCCATATCATTTCATAATATTATTTTTTTGTATATCTATTATCTAAGAATTGAATACTTTATTTAATATCTTCTTTTTGTTAGATATGGATGACGTTGGCAAGGAGATTGACGATTCATAGAGTTTACAAGTTGAAGTGGGAGGAATCTATGAGTCATCTTGAAGGTTTTTTTCCCCCACCTCACTATTTTATCTATTTCTTTGCAAGATGGGAGATTTCTCTTTCTTCCCCATATATAAAAACGTACATTTGCTTTTGTTCATGGGTTGTGTGCCGTATTGGGAGATCATGAGCATGTGCGGAGGTGGTGGATGTGGTGTGGGGTGTGAGGAACAAGGTAATGGCGTGTCGGCTAGCTCAAAAGGTGTCGTCGCATCATGAAAGATAATTGAAATAGCCTCAATTGGAACTTGGTTCTGCTGTCCCTTGTTCTATCTCTTTCTCTTGGCTTTTTTTCTTTCCCTTTTGCTCATTTTATTATTGTTTTCATTATTTTCTTTCGAAAGAATTCATGGTGGATAATGAGCTTGAGAGGGAGGACTAATGCAAAAGAAATTCGTCTATTATTCGTCTATTAATTATTGTTTTAGTTTTTGGAGATTGGAACTTGGAATTTTAGAGCTCAAAACTTCTGGACCGGCGGTCCGGGAAACCAAAAAATTGCTTCGCTCTTGAAAACCAGAATTTTTGGCGTCAAAATCGGTTCCATGGATCCACCCGGGAACCGGACCGGACCGGCGGTCCGGTTCCCGGTGGATCCACGCAACAAACGGGTGGATCCCGGTTCCGATTTTTCGTAATCGGTCCCTAGCGGGCGGTTCCGGTTCTAGGTCGGGAACCGCCCGCCCGGACCATGCACACCCCTATCCAAGATAGTTTATCTTGATACACTAGAGAAGGCTTGAAGTAATCATGCTTTGCATAGGAAAAGATTTCGGTGAGCTTACTCTGTAGTATCCTCCCGATTGGGGTTTCCGTTTTAAGAGCTTATGTGTCCTTTACAGCTCTACTTGTTTATGGTCTTAATGACTTTGCTGAGGCCTGCATTTTTTGTAAACAATAGCATGAGCTTAGTCATTGAGACCCCTTTGCGAGGAGGCAACCCTTCTCCCAAAGTTAAAACGCTATTTTGCTAAATTCCTTAAAGAGAGTTGTCCGCCTAGGAGAATTTATTGTGCCCATTTATTCGTAAAGAGGGGACATGCAGGGGATTCGCGATCTCAGCCGTCCGAATCCGGCTCGAAAGCTCGCGGGAGCTTCGGAATTGCTCGCCCTCCTCCCCGATTTTCGCGATCCGTTCTGCGTATTCGGCCTCCGGTCGCGTCGGGCTGCGGTTCGTTTGATTTTTCTAAGGGAGTTCCGACCGGTCCGAGTCGCGGCTCGCGATGGTCGATAGGAAGCTGTTCAAGACGAAGCTGTGCGTCTTGTACCAGAGAGGTCACTGCAACAGGCAGAGTTGCTCGTTCGCTCACGGGCAAGCGGAGCTCCGGCGATTCGTCGGCGGCCCCACTACTGGTAATTGCGATGTGCTTCCTTGCGCCTTCTGGTCGTTGCGGGTTTAGCGTTTCGGCTTGTCGGCGATTGCGTAATGCACGGGTTCATGAGAGTAGAAATTGGCAGGACAGGTGATGGGTCCGATTGTTGTCTGCTGGGTAATGATTGGAATCATTTGATCTCCATTTTCCACATCGGTTGGGAATGGTAACGACATTGAAGAGCGGACGGAGTTAATTAATTGTTTAGATGTGCGGGTTTTGTGCGTATCTGACTATGTTCAGCGAGCCATAGGGTGCACGCAGTTTTTGTGCTTGCTTGAATGTATTGAGCCCTGAAACTTCGATCATGAGCTCGATGATACTGTGTTGAGCTCACTTATCTTGCTGTATCAGCATTATTGATGTGCATTGTGATTGGCTGCAACTATTTCTTGTTTTTCTTTGAATCTAGTCCCCCTATAATTGTGCTTGTCTCTTAAGGAGGCTTTATTTGTTGCAGCAGGCCTTTTCTGCTCTTTTTTGCTGAACGCAGCTTCCCACTTTGCCGCATTTTCTTTCTTCTGCTGCATTCATCTCCACCATTACTTCGCATGGTTTTGTTCCCTCTGCAGCTCGTGAGTGTTTCGCTGCTAGATGATGGGATAATTTTCTACTTCATTTGAAAAATTTGTCTAATCATGCTGATGCAATACATTTGATGGGATAGTTAACTTGCTATGTGCTTGATGTTGCCAGAGAACAAATCCAAGGGAAAATGCAAATTTCCTTGCCAAATCCAGGGAATTTTTTGTTGTTGAAAATATGAATTAATTTGACTATTTCATTGATTACAGTTATTTGCATTTTCTTGCAGCTGTCCCTAAAGTGTTCTTTCCATGAAGCAGATCATTATACGATCTATTTACCCTTATCTTTCATCCTGAATTTTCCGAGCTGTTTTCTGTTTTCTTTATCCAAAAGTTGTGCTTGCACTCACATTTGTGTATTGGCCCTGCATAACTTGAAGCAGAAGCATCTTCCATACCTCTGATGTGTATGCGAGGAGATTGCATTAGTATCTATCGCAGAATAGAGACTTCAGGACATGGGTTATTGAGAGACTTAAGGCACTATATCAGCAATTTCAAGGCTGGGATAGACTCTTCTGGATAATCCAATGCTTATGGGATGATTTTGACAGTCATTAGTATATTATATATAATGGGCTTCATCTTGGCTTATTGTAATTCATCCACCAGACTGGAAAGCTACTTTTGGGGGAATTCTCTAGTCGAATTTGTGTTCTCTGTATATGATTCTTAGAAACAAGGTGATAGCATGATATGTTCAACTTATCTCAATCGTGTTATGAGGAAGGAGCTCACGGTATTCTCTTCGTCTAATTCTTCAAATGTATGATTCAAATGGATTTCATGGATGGAGATGATGCGACTTCTAATGGCTTTTTAGTCTGAACTATGAAGCAACAAAAATATTCATTGTGGATCAGATTGTATCATATTATGTGATCAACTAGGAGAATCTATCTATAGTATGGTTCAGAATTCTTTTGTGTCTCTTGTTGCTCCACAAGAAGAAGAGGGCTGTCAACTATTCTTAAATACTATTCTACTTTGACATTTCAAGGGTTGTCTTGATGATATACTCTCCAAATGGGTCTTTTCTAACTATGTGTTCTATGAGTTCGCTTGTTGCTATGGTTCCTTGGCATGTCATGGAGGCACTTTTTCTATTCATTGTTATGTTATTCGTATTGCTCACTATGGTAAGCTTTGCTTCACTATGACTTATAGGTCATCTAAACTAGATGGTTTGACAACTATGGTACCATACTGGAATTTATTATCTTCTAATCATAGGTAGGAGGGACTACCGAGGTGGTGATTTGAGGAATAAAATTGGCAGAAGGTATTCTCCTCGGAAGAGGTATTCGCCAGGAAAAGATGCAAGAGCTCGCCATGGATTTCATGGTCAGAAGCTATGCCCTATGTCTGTGTCTCTTATCCTGTGTTAACATGCTATAATCTTCTTTAATTTGCATACGACCTATGGGCTATTGTGGCTTTTCTTTATTCATTAATTAATAGCAGTGGTAACAGATCTGAGCCATGAGTCTTGGCAGTTCTTTTGTTCACTTTTTTCTTCCGGGTGCCGTCATTTGCAGGATACAGCCCTTCAAGGTCCCCTGAGGAAAATAGGTAAGCTGGCACAACTCTCCCTCTTATGCACTTACTGCCAATTTTAAGTGTGTATGAGCTGTTCATCTCTTGCTTGTGTTTCTGTCTCTGTTGCCATCACAAAATCTTATTAGCAATAGATTAACTATTATTTTCACATTACTCTTTTACACAACTATCCTTGAGATTTATCTGTCAGTCAAAGATGAACTAGCGGATTTCTGGTGGTTTGTGCTTTTCTTCTCCAATCTTTCGATGTTATGAGCAATTTGGTATTTCAATTGAGTTGGAGATATGACATGTTGGCAATGGCAGTCTCCATGTTCCAGAGTTAGATGTAATCTGATTCACAAAACATTGATTGTGGGGGGTTGCTGCATAAATTTGTGACTAGAGTTAGCTTTGTTCAAAGACATGAATATCTTTTTGTTATGGTAGTGCTTGCATAACATGCTGTTACCAAACTAGGATTTTCTTACTACACATCTATTATGCAATCGTAGCAACCTGGCTTGCTTATCGAGGTTGATGGATAAGAAGATCTTTATTTCCAGATTGGCCAATAGCTCCTGGAAAAAAAAGTGAATCGATTAAACCAAGTGGCTTAATACTACTGAATGAGTCTTCCACGTCATCAAGGAAATGATTCCTTTTTCCAAATGGGACATTGATCAAGAGTGGGGCTGTTTACTGGTCCATTGGGAACAGCACTAGCGTAACATTTATAGGCTACTTTGCTCTCTATTGATATTGGAATGATGTCACATATATTGTGACGCGGAACAAAGCACTAGGTACCACTTCTCATAGAAGTGGTATGTAGGAGGTAGGCTTAGTCGGTTTCGAATGACAAATAAAGTGCATGACCAACCTCTTTCAATCAAGTGAAGCAACAATTTTTCCGCCATTAGATTTATGTAATATCTTTCAATACCATGAGTATGTGGTGGGATGAGTTGGAGCACCGATTTGGGTGATCTCGAAAGTGAATGGACCCAGCATCTAAGTGATGAACTGGAATGGCAGTTCATAAGCGGGGTATAACAATCCCATTAGGCTGCATTTGGTCGTCCTAATTCAGATTGGGATGACGTAGGATAAGGTGAGATTAGAAATCCTCCCAATGTCCTTCGGAATCTAGAAAATCCCATCCTGTGTTTGGTGCAACTAAGATAGTAATGAAAATCTTGGAAAATCAACTGTTATATCTAGTTGCTTTGGTCTCCATCCGCCACTTCCAACACTCTTTGTAGTGCCCCAAGTTTGTTGTCCCATCCGTCACCCGCTTGATTGGCATCCTCTTGGTTGCCATTGTTGATGCAGTCTTACCTCGAAGGTCAAATTCTGATAGTTTTTGGACTGGAGGTGCTTATAAGGCTAAAAACAATGGCAATTTTTTCTCTGTGCTGGTGCAAATATTATTCCTTTTGTGCCATTACATCCTGAAGAACAAATTCAGTATTCAAAACATAACCCAGTGTCTTTATTCACCTAGCCAATTGGTCCAGTTCATCATAGATCTCTGGTGCCTTTGGGTGTGAAGTGTCACCCAGATAGAACTTGTCGCCTATATTTTTCACTTGAATCCAGCTACAAATGGCTTCTTTTAAAAGACTTTTCAGTTTCATCTTCTTTCTGATCTCTGCTGCATCTTCCCATAGACCTGCTGAGGCATATGTATTTAATAGCAAAATATAGGCAGCAGGGTCATCCGATTCCTGCTTTAAAATCATTGCTGCAGCTCGTTTTGCCAGTTCAATGCTGCCACGAGCTTGGCAAGCTCAAGGAATTGCACACCAGACCAGTGTATCAGCCCTTAGAGTCATTGAATTTATAAACTATAAACTGAAGGGTTTTGACAAGGGATCCAGATCTGCCCAATAAGTCACTATGCATGCATGTTATTTGATTCTGGGCAAGATACCAAGTTCAGGCTCCTTTTCACCCTCAGTTGTCGGAACACAAAGCGACGCCGATTTACTGTTGTGATGGTGGTCCTTGTGGCCAATGAAGCAATATCTGGATGCGTCACTACATCACTCCATCATTGGAAGATAGTGGGGTTTGTTATGTTTTTTATCTTTCTGAAGTCTTTTTAATCCAACCCAAGCTTATCCCAACCTCTCTCGGATTTTTTATCCGACTTTTTATTCGGGTATATCTGGTCTGGAGGACTTCACCAAACACTTGATAGGATAATTTGTTATCCTATACGGACTACCAAATGCAACCTTAACACTTGACCAAAATGAATAAATCAGGCTCATGACCTTATTTTCCATTCTCTGACATGCATTTCTTGGTCATGTTTTGGATGGGCTGGGTTATTGATATACCTCTCCATTTATGCCATGATTTTTATGATCTGCTTATATTTGAGCTCATTATTAAACTGCAGTGACAGAAAGCGCAGGAAGAAGCGGCATTTGGATGGTCAAAGTGACGCTTCAGATCTCAATCTTCCGGAGGAGGCTGAAGATCGAGAAATAGGAGGGAAATCTACATCATCCCAGTCCAAGTATGCTCTTCTGGATCAGGTAAGTGAAATCTTTTTGGTATCCTAGTCTTACTTAGTTTAGATTTTTTCTTAAAGTGTGTTCCTCGTAAGGAGTCTGGCTTTTTTGATCTTGGAACTGGATATGCAGTTAAAGCAGGTAAGGTGAGATATCAACATGCTGAAGCACCACAAGAATCAGCAAGAGGTGAGTTTGTTGTTTACAGGAATGCTTTTATGCTTCTCTTGTTTTATATTTGTTTTTATCTATATGGGAGCTTACATACTGCTCTTCTTTTCTATTCTTTTTTTGAGTGTTTCGTCGCTTTAATAACTGCTAAACTTGGGTGCATTTATTTAATATGAAGATGTACCTGGAAGAGCAACTTCAAGAGGCAGATGGTCTATCCTCTAAAATTCAGGAGCTTGAAGATCAGTCGCACAAAGAAAAGAAAGAGTGCAAAAGGTAGGAAGCAGCAAGTCTGCTCTTTTCTGGCATTCCATGATGCATTGTGTCTGTGAGGAATGTATTCCTTCAATGTTATTGTTTCTCCATTTTGCCTGGTCTTTTTTTGACATGATCGGATGTTCAGGATCACATCAAAGATCAAGAAATTCGTCAAAGCGCATCAGCGATATTCACAATCACAAGATGAGCTGAAAAGGCAAAAGCTCTTTTATTTTATTTTCATGTTAATCTTTGACTTACGTATGCATGTTTAATTCCATGCATTTCGAATTGCTTCCAGCTTCAGAGAATTTCTTTATTCATGGTTTTATCATCATTCTGAATTTTGCAGATCAGAACTCCAACTTCACAATCTGGGAGATCAGCTTGGCATGGATGCTATTGGTGTTGGAAACAATGAAGAGGACTCGAGTGTCAACATCGTCAGTGATGGAGAGCCTACTGGCAATTATGTTGCAAGCCCAAAGAGTATGTAATGAAATTCTTTGATTGTTTTTACCAGATAGATGATTCTTTTTATTTGACTAACTAATTGCTGGTGTTTACTGCGTTGTTCTTCCTATCTTTTTCCACTTCCTCTGTTTTTGGCTTAGAAAAATAATGTCACATTGAAAAGGGAAGTAAGCATATAATTTATTGCAAAGGCTTGCCAAATGAGTTGGAACTATATCCTTCTGTTAATTTTTAAGTCTTAACGAGTATTGGAAAGGGAGGTTAGGATATGATTTTGTGGTCAAGTTGCCAGGAATCCAACTAAAGATCAGAGGATCTGGGCTCACTACTTCCACATTTATTTAGGGAATGCATTAGTACAAGAAAACAGCAACTATCGTTTACATGATAAATACAGTTTTGCAAATTTCTGAGTCGTTGAAAGATGGAACTATCTGCATTCTCCAAAGTTTGGATGAAATATAAACTGGTGGGATAATTTTCATTTTATGGGACGAGTAGGTCTTGTGTTTGATGTTACTCATTTTTCTTGTTTGCTTGCATTTGTTTGTAAAACTTGCGATGTGAAACAGGTAGATTAAAGTATTCACAGGGGAAAGCATACCCTCAAGTGAACGATGACAAAGATGAAGAGGGGAATGGACAAAAGAATGGTCCTAAGCAAGCTGATGAAGGCAAGAGTAAGAGAGAGAAAACTGTATCTTCTAGCATTTCTTCAGCAGATAAGGTTCCCTTTTGTTCCTAATGCCTCGAATGTTTTGTATTTGAGATGATACAACTGTCTTTGTGTTGGTAATTAGAATTTTGCGATTGCTTGCTTGAGATATATTTCTTTTTCTTTCAATTGAAGGTTCTGCCTAAAGGACCTTTGATTGGGATGACGCTACCACCAACTGGCATGGCTGCTCATGCTATTGACGAACTTGCTGATATTGAAGAAGAGAACATTGAATTAACTGAGCTTGCTTCAGCAGGAAATGAGGTGGCTGTATCAAAAGGCTTTCCTTCATCAATACAGTCATTGCCCAGTGTTCACAAGAATTCTTTTTCTCAGGTACGTGTTCATCTTTTTTTCAGCATTATTGCTAGGAGGAAGAGAAAATAGATCTGTTTCATGGGATTTGGTTGAACAAGTCGGTGTTCACCTAATTTGGTCTTGCAAATGGTTACGATTGTTCTCTGGGTCCTTCTGTCTTGCAGAACTATATGTTTCTGAACTGATGACCACAGTACGCTATTGTCTTGGTTTTTTTGGTAAATAATGGCTGTATTTGCTTCTTATATGAGTATTTTCTGTTGCAGTATAAGCATAATAGTGAGAACGTGGACTTGAAGGGGCTCAAGGAGGAGACAGTGAACGTGGATAATGTGTAGGATCATCCCATGCCTTAGATACGATTTATTATCTTTGTGAGATTCTGCGAGCCTTACATTTTCGGGAGACCTGGACGTGGCTTGTGTACAGCATTTAGTTAGTGGGATGTACTCCTCTTATATATACCTTCTTACTATTCTCAGTAGCATTAATTTGGAAACTGGAAACATGATGAACTGTAGTCCTCCTTTGATCAAAGACCTTGTAACTTGTGTCACTTGCCAAATTGTGTTAGGCTACCTTTTATCCCCCTATGTACATAGGGTGAAATCTCGCTGAAACATCTTGATGTGTTAGCCAAGATGACTTAAACATGATGAACTGTAAGTCCTCCTTTGATCAAAGTCCTTGTAACTTGTGTCACTTGCCAAATCGTGTTAGGCTACCTTTTATACCCCAATGTACATAGGGTGAAATCTCGCTGAAACATCTTGATGTGTTGCAGTATTCTTAGTAGTTTAAGTCATCTTGGCATTGTGACCTTGATCCATTAACCTCTAATTTCCAAAACTAAGCTCGAAGATTATGCTGCAAAACAAGTTAAGAAATGAAACGACTATGTTACGTACTTTCTTCATGACTAGCTTGTATAATTGCAAAGCATATCTGAAGTTCTGAAGTTCAGGGAAAGAAGTAAATTCTAAATGTCAAAACTTGGCACGGGTGGATAATTAATAAGTATCAAAACTTTTAAAAGATACACTTAAATGTTACTTTTTTAAAGAAATTGGATACTTAAGTATCAACTTCGGTGAGGTTTGTTGGAAATTCAATGTGACTGTTTACGTGGCTTGTAGGAATCTTTTTTTAAGAAATTGGATACTTAAGTATCAACTTCGGTGAGGTTTGTTGGAATTTCAATGTGACTGTTTACGTGGCTTGCAGGAATCTATTTAACAATCCTTGTTTCCAAATGATGTTGTCTCGTTCCCAAATTTAATTTTTAATATAAATATCAATTAAATTAAATTAAAAAGGACTAAATTTAAAACAAGGGTGAAATTACTGAGGGGCTTCCATGGCCCTTGTTGTCGCCACCGCCCCACTATCGACCCACTATTGACGGACGCCCCACTATCGACGAAAAGGATCGGTAACAATAGGACAAGGGTTGGCTGGGATCGCTAGGCTCTGGCTAGTGGTTGGTGACCTTGGTCGATCATAGGTGAGGGGTTGTGGCCTTCACCCAGATTGGGCCAAGGGTTATTGCCACAACCAGTGGTTGCTATTGGCCCCTCTGGGTGAGAGTTGATGACTGTCCCTCAATCTAGGGGAGGGCTATGACCCCTTGTCTCAAATTTGGGTGAGGGTATGCAGGCTCTCATTTGCGGTTGGCCTTGGCCAAGGTCACCGACCACTAGTCAACCCTCGCCTTATTATTGCTGGCCCTTTTCGGCAATGGTTGGGCAACAGTGGTGGCGAGGACCATAGAGGCCCTCGCTAGTTTCCCTATCTCTCTCTCCCTCTCTCTTTAAAAAAAATAATATTAATATTAAAAATCAAATTAAAATTAAAATGATGTTATTTTGGGCTTATCTAGCTATGTCGATACCACATGGATAATTTTCTTTTAAAAAGAAATATCACATCATTTAAAATTCTTGTTGAAAAATGGCACATTAGCTGTTTGGCCAAAAATTCTCCATGTTGGCATTTAAATATTCATTTCTTCTTTGATTTTGATATTTGAGTGTATCTTTTAGAAGTTTTAGCATTTATATGTTCACCTATGCCAAGTTTTAGCACTTAGGGTGTTCACATCTTGAAATTCAAGAATCCATTATACAAGTCAACCAAAGTGAAAATGAACGATATTGATAGCCATTGCACAAGTATCTTAGTATGTTATGTATTGCAATTACTTATTTTTCGCGGTTGAACTTTCTTTAGGTTACAGAGTAAGAAGCTTGTGGCTTACCTCTAAAAGCAATGCCTGCGCATCACTATAAATTGAGAGTTTGGGTGGAGTCCTCTGGTGTGCATATAAAACACCCCAAAAAAGTCACAAGAGATTTCAACGTCGTGTGTAAATATGAGAATTTTGAGAGTTCTTTAAGTGAGTGTGTGTACACACGAGAGATCTTAAGAGTTCATCAAGTGATGAAGTGCTTGTGATAATTGTGAGAATTTACTGTGCGAGAAGTACCATTAGAATATTAATTGTAATCCTTTGACTATAAAGGAACAGTTTCTGGATAAGGGTCCCGTGGTTTTTTCCCACATTGGGTTTTCACCTAGAAACTTCGGATGCATCGTTCTTCTTGTTTTCTGTTTACTGTGTTATTTACGCCTTTCTGCAAAATATACGGTCATATATTCTGAAGGCAAACGGGTGCATACTTCAACATAGGCGTGTTGCTCTTGCGGACGAGTGCTTAAACCATCGGGCAGAAAACGAGAGGGCTACACAGCCGCATATCAATATGCGGGTGTCAAGCAGAAGCCAGAACAACAGCAGATCTGGCCATGAAATGGGCTGTTAAAGGGCCGCCGAGCAGAAATCGACAGCAAGAGACCCAAAGAAGCGAGGAACAATGGAACCCACCTGACCCACACACGCTGAAGGTGAATGTTGATGCATCTTGGTGCAGCTCGAGCAAGAAAGGGTCGGTTGCAGGTCTTTGCCGGAACGAAGTTGGCCTCCTCGTCGCTGGTTTCACAAAGGAGATCTGGGCTCCGACCGCTGGTACAGCAGAAGCCCTAGCAGTTCGCGAAGCCCTATTGTGGGTAAGAAACAGAAGAAAGAGTAGAAACGCACGAACTGAAACCCCACATGAAGACTTCGACAAAACTGATCTGCAGGTGCTCGTTTTCACTGACTGCTTATCCCTTGTTGACAGCTTATCGGGCCGAATAGAATCCCCTTGGGAGGCCCAGTCGATTATTGATGATTGTGCACAGCTAAAAGCCCAGCTCGGTGATGTCCCCGTCCTCTATGAACCAAGAGAGTGCAACAAGGCGGCGGATTGGGTTGTCAAATCCCACCGTCACAATCTACTTCCTAGTAATTGGGTTTTTTCTCCTCCTCAACCTTTATTATCTATATTATGTCTAGACTCACCAGGTGATGGTGCCCATTTTACGGGCTACTTATGAAATATCAACATCTTCCGTAAAAAAAAAAAAAAAATATATATATATATATATATGCGGGTGTGAAGCAGAGTTGGGCAAAATACAAGGGAGGAGCATACGGTCGTGTACAAATAAACGGCCAGAGATGGTAGCTTTGCAATTTTGAAGACTCATCAATATACGATCGCATATTGTGGGATTCTGATAGTTAGAATTTCGCTATGATCCATTACTATCTGGCTTAATTTACAACAGTTACAAAAATTTGTCATAATATCTTAATTTTTTTACTTAATTATGAGGACACGTTAAAGTATTATACAATACACGTAATATACCCACTTGGATAGGAGCCAAAATAAAGAGGAAACCAAGTGCTCGTGTGCGAGATGCAATCAGCGAGACAATGAGCGAGAGAAAGAGAAGAAAGTGAGGCCAGCGGTGATCGTCGAAAAATCGGATAGCCATTTCAGTCCCGATTTTCATGAAATTCTACTGCAACGTTTGTGGCGATGTGTGCTATGTGTTAAACGGTGCCAAACGTTGAAAAGCCTCTTCCATCAGTGTATTCTTGGCATTATTGCTCAGTAAGAACCGGCTGCCCTTTCCTCTATATTATTGCAATCCACCTAGTGGTGAGATAGGCTTTGTTGTTGCAGTCATCGAAGATAGTTATCTTGATGATACGTTGTGTAACCTCTTGGGACAAGAGAAGGCCTATAGCAACTCCGCTTTGCATACCGGAAAGTTTTCGGCGATCCCGGTAGGTGGGTTTTTCCCCACTGGGGTTCTCACGTTAAAATTCTATGTCGGAGTCTGCATTTTCGCTTCATTATTATACTATAGCAGTGTCTACTGTGCTCATTTATTCGCGCAGAGAGGGCAGAAAAAGTTCCCTAGTGTGATGTGATCACAGCGCGGTTTGTTCCCAGCAGGTTCTGTATAGAGTGCAGCTTTCTGAATTAAGAGCGATGTCCCTCACTATGGTAAGTTGTACAATTCTTCATCCAAAGTCCCGCACGAAAGACCGGTTGTTATCAGTTAGCCTCTCAGTTCACTCTTTGAAGCTATCTCCGCTGCAAGATGGTTAAGACAAAAGAAGATAGCCCGACAGAGGTAAGGTTTGTCACCCAGGTTCAATTGGGGATGAGATTACTATTTCCGGGTGGGTAAGGAATCTGTGAAAGCCCAGAGACAAGAAGAAAAGATGGGCTTAATTGGGATGATGACCTCTGAGAGTGCTAGTATGAACAAAATAAAGGAGTTAGGGAAGAGAATAAAAACACAAGATTTATAGTGGTTCTTTTAACTGTCCAAGCTACGTCCACTCTCCCACGATAACAGCCTTCTTGGCTGGATTCCACTATGCAATCAACAAGATATTACAATTTTGAGTGCAAACGCTTAGTAGTAGATCACACTATCTCACTAAGTTACTCTTTTGGTATTTCTCTCACGATTACAAACGTTTAAGCTCTCCAAAGACAAGTGTATGATCGAAGGTCGCTCAAACTTTGGAATTATAAATTCTACGCTCCGTCTCTTTTTCTTGCTCATCGGTCCTTCATCTCCTTAAATACTCCTCCACTTCCAAACTACCCGTTGGACAGTATCCCAGAAAATCGTCTTCCAATATACCCATTGGACAGCTCTGTATCTAGAAGATTTGGTAGCCGTTGAGTGACAAAGATAGAATCCCAAATTGATTCCGATCGCCCATACAAACAAAATTTTGGTTTCCATAAGTAAAGCTTCTTCGTGTAGAAAATTCTTGTCTTCAAGATCCAATCGTCAATCAATTAGATTGAATCAATCAAATCAATCTTGATGTGGAATCCAAACCAGATCACTAGCCGTTATATGATTGGGCTTGAGTTACGATTCATCGAATCTGGATGTAAAGTCCGAGTCCGTAGACTTTACAATGCTGGGTCCAGTAGACTTTACTGATATGAGTCTCAGACTTTACAATCTGGGTGCGAACATATCTGGCTTCGAACAGTTTAGCTTTAAGGTCTGTACCCAGTTCAGCTTCAGCATAGAGTCTGTCTTCTGTCTTCTGGTTCATCATTCACGTTCAGTCTGGAATTTGTCAGAGTGAGCAGACTTCTGATGTAGAACATACTTTGACACTAAAGTCTGGCGGTCTTCAGACTTTAAGTCTTGAGTCTGCGTCTTCGACTTTGAGTCTTGAGTCCTGCGAGTGCCTTCGACTTTGACACGTAAGTCCTGATATCTTCAGAATATACTTTGGACATATGTTACGTTCAGTCTTCTGATCGTCTTCTGACTTTGATAATATCATTTACTTGTTCTATTATTTGCATGGTCTATTACTCAACCATCAAACATGTTAGTAGCCTTTGATTTATTTTGTCATCTTCAAAACATCATAAGGGATTTCCCTAACAACCTCTCCTAAGATCCCTGCGCTACCAACGGGGTAAGCGAATGTTGATATCTTCGAAAAATGGTAAGACTTCTTCCACCAGAGGTTGTTTCCTTATCGATGGCCTCGCGCAACCACTTCAACCACCAAGGTGGATTCGCTCATCATGCGACTCTTTTGCTTAAAATCAAGCGGGTTGTTGTGGAGAGGAACAGCCTGTTCCAACACGTACTGACAACATTTCAGCTTTGTTTTAGGACAGGCGCATACTGTAGCAGCAAGCATAGAAGTACCACGAATACATCAGCAAACGCTAAACATAACCAAGATTGATTTTGCTTCCTCTTGGCAATCTACCCCAACATGCAGTTCTTGAAGCTTTCATCTAGATGCAGAACCCTGGCCTTGAGTGGCCTTCTCATGCCAAAAGTCGCCCATTCTAACGAAGTCTTGAAATTTTTCTATGTACCAAGGATCTTTCAGCAGCATAGTGGGACACCGCAAGATTGGGAGTGGAAATTTCGTCAAGTTCTCCAGATTCTTCCCCAACGACCGATGCAATATAACGTCATTGAATCTGAAAAGGAAAGCTGTGGAAACAGATCAAAATTTTCTGAATATGGCGGACTGTGACGGAACCCTCTGATCTCCAAGGGTGTAGACATACAATGATCGCAGAATTCCAAAGAGAGCAGTATTTCGTCTATTCTTCGAAAGTCATCTATTCACTTGGTTCGACCAGGACTCAAAGCATTCAGATTGTTGAATTACGGAATTGGTAGAGACGAGCTCATTATATCGGTGTCCCAAAGTGGGAACTACGCAGCAATATTTATCCCCGAATCATGAACTTGCTAAAAGATTACCCTCTCTAAATCTGAGGTGGGCACCTTCCTGAAAGGTGATGTCACGAAATCCTAGCACTGCAATTGTCCTCCACTCCTGAAAAAAGTTTTCCCCATTGAATGGTCACAGAGTCTCATAGGGTACACTCCCTGACCTTCACTTAGGATCAAACCTTCTGGTTTAGTTAGGGCCAATCGATTTCAGAGTGGTTAGGTTTTAGATCAAAAATCTGGAACGGTTCCCTGAGGAACTAGCCTAGAACCAATCCGGGAATACTGGGCCTTATCTATTCTTTTTTTTTTTCCTTTTTTTCCTGTATCATTGTTTTTATGAATCAAGAATATCTATTTGCACTTGTAATTTAAAAATTTCCATTACAGCAAATAAACAGAAGACTAACTAAAATACTTCAGCACGTCGAGTGTTTGAGTTATCACGTTACAAGAAATCAAATAACAGAACTCTTGTGAACAACAGAACAATAATATTAACATAAGTCTTGGGCTCTTGAAAACAACAAATAAAGTCTCGACAAGAAAAAATAACACAGCAAACAAAGTAACAAACTGCAAAAGTTTCAATAAACGTATCCTAGACGTAAGATAAATATTAAAAACACAAAGCACGTAACATAAGTTATAGAACTTCATTCCTCATTTGTTCACGAAAGAGTACTCCGAGTTAATCACTTGAAAACAAAACAAGAACAAATAGAGCTAATCACTTAGCAATAGTTTCAAATTTAAAAAAAAAAAAAAAAAAAAAAATACTATACATTGAAATCAAACAATTAAAACTATGTATTCATTCAACTTCTGTGTTTAATCTCTATTTATCGATAATAATCTCAACGGAAAAACGATCCATATTTAACAACAAAATAAGCATTCATTTATTAGAAATACAAAAGAAGGAATTACAAGATAAAAAGAAATGTTCGACTTACCAAACTCAAATTAGATCTTTCGAGGTTCCAAATCGGAGGAAGCATTTCCTTGATTAATGTCCCAGATAGTTTCAACTCAGTCAACGTCTTTAGCTCCCCGACAGCATCCACCTGCAAATTTAGACTCATATACTAAGATGATTAGTTGAAAGAGTAATGAATCATGCAAAATTTTACCATGATTTCAACCCATCTGCTCCAATGTTTTGTGATGATATCACCTAAAAGCTTGAGAACAACTAGGTGATTCAGTGCAAATTTGATTGCCTGAAGCTTCGGAGGACAACTATGCCAGCAAAGCCATCGTAGCTCCAGAAGAATATCCTCAAAATTGCCAGCAAAGTTCCCTTTATCAAATTCGAGAAACCTCTCGTTCATGAGATTTGCAAAACCTTCGTGTGTAAAATTGTGTCTTGATCTCCATGGCGTGAGTACTACCACATTTTCTGTTCCCTGACCATCAAAATTATATTAAATTGTGTTACTTGACTTGAGCAATGAGTTCGGATACGTTAATTGTTACATAAAATAATAACGATTGTATTTAATAGTTTTCCGCTTACTCGGCAATGAAACTAATCTATTTACAGTTTTTTGCTATTGTTGGGTACGATTGAGGAACTCGGAGGTTGAGGTTAATTTTATCAAAATGTGCAGCGGAAGCATGGATATTCTTTTTAAATTAACTTCGATGGACGCATGAATTTTCATGGTTACATTTTCAGCGAGAAATTTGATGGAGTTGATGTTTTAGACATTGATGTAGAAGAATAATATTCTAGTATTATTTGAGGCTTAAAGGATTGAGTATTCTATACACGGGGCAGCACATCTCCACTCATGATATTATTGACACTAAGTTGAAGGAAACATGACACCGCTTACAAAATTTGAATCAAACTTTTGGAGGGAGAATTCTTTTTAGCATTTTTTTGGTCGGAAATCACTTTTTAGCTTTACCAGATAAGTAACAGAACCTTTCCAAAATATACACTTCTATTAGAACTATCGAGATGCAGCGGTTTCAAAAAACCTTTGAGACATATTTCGCTCGAATGTGCATATATATATATACGAATCAGAAAAATTGTAAAGTTAAATTGGATAGGTCCGATTATGTAACAGAAAAAGTCAAATGGTCTTTTAAAACCAATTTTTATTGTCGACAGATATTTATGTCTCAAGTAATTTGATGTGCGCAATTTATTGGTGAAAACGGATAATTAAGAAATTTCTCTTTTAAGGAAAAGCATAATTGCTTCGCTAGTTTCTTCTATAGCACAGGCTTCTTAGCTGGTTAAAAATGGAGAAGGTGTGCAAGAGAGATGACATCTTGGTTGTACTCACCTTTTTAGCTTGTGCTTTGTCCAGGGCCATATCAAGAAACCCCAATCTACTTGGATCTTCAAGTTTCCTGGTCTCTCGACGAATAATCTCTCTTCGAAGATATCTTGCAATAGTTTTTTTCTTGTTGACGAAGAAACTTGCACTGTCCAGAAAATTTTGTTTTGCCTCGTATCCAGATGCATTGTAACGCATCTTTAACGTATCCAGAAGAGTACCGATAGCGAGCAAAGCTCCGGGAAGATCCCTGGGAAAGGAGTGACTTTCAAATCGAGGATGCCACCTGTATCGTACATCACTGAAGTCATGGATTAGATCCTTAATACCAACTAGATGAGTGGACAAATCACGTTTTCTTATTGTGGTCTTCTGTGAAACCTCTTAAATAATATCTTTAATGACCCCGACTTGCCTATCATATTCATGAAATGTAGCACATGAGACTAAATATAAGCAATTAGGACTTCATATAGAAGCAAATAATTATAACTAGTGTGCCAATACGTATTTTCCATGTGACATTGGTGATGGATGTACCATCACTCTTAGCACATATACTGAATAAGGCTTAAAGAGTTAACCTAAACAAATTAAATAAGAGAAATGTCTTATTTGAACCAATCACTTGAGGCATCCATTGGGAGTTCATCAGCATGGACATAGTCTTGGCCTAGTAGTAGAAAATGATGTACACAAACCTGCGTGCTTGTGTGCGCTTCTCTTCTAATACACAATCGGAAGTATAGATCTAACGGTAATCGAATAAATAAATAGATAAATAAAACAAGATCATGTCAATACCTTTGATCTTTTAAATGCCATCCCTTAATTCTATCCACCGTTGTCGAAGCCTTCTTCCAAGGCTTTAATCGAAAGCAGTCATATCTCTCCTCCTGCTTGTTTAGGGCGCTTTTCTGCAGCTTTGTATCAAACGTAACATCCGAGCGATCCACGTCATAAAATATTGGTATTATCTTTTTCCGGCAAGTGCTTTTCACCATGCATGCCTGCTCTTCAAGAAAACATTTACTCGAAATTTTGTCTTCGGAAAAAACTGGAATAAGTATTTGGGAGCTTTTTCGTACCGGCAAGATCTCCCAGATCTTTTTGATCGGCTGTAAATCATCGCTGTCCCTAAAAGCATGGATTGCTGCACGGCATAGGTCCTCATAAAGTAAAGCCGCAAATGTACGACGGTTGTTGAGTCCTCGAAAGCTCAAGAATACTTCGTAGCGACCAGTTGTAGTTCCTGAGTAGACTTCTTCGTCCCTCCTCCTTTTGCCCGCACGTAACTCCTCGTTGTCGTCTCTGAAAGGAGGTAGTTCCCCGTTAGCTGTCCCAGATAGATACGACTCAGTCGACGTCCTTGACTCCCCATCAACATCTGATAGCGAATTTAGACTTGTATAGTTCAACGAAGGCAAGGATTCAGGATCCCCTAGCCCATTGACTGTCTCCAGAAATTCAACTGATCCTGTATCCTCCATTGATAGACTTGGCAAACCTCTTAGATTGCCGATCAAGTCTGGCAAATGACGAACACTAGGATCCTGCATAGGCAAATCCCTCATCAGTTGTGTTCTTATGGCAAAACTGTTCATCCGTAATGTCAAATTTTCGAGGTTCCAAATAAAACGAGGCAGGTTCCCAATAATTGTCCCAGATAGATCCAACTCAGTCAATGACTTCAACTCCCCAAGAGCATCCGACAACGAATTTAGATTAGTACAATTGACCAAGCACAAGTGCTTAAGATCCACCAGCCCTTTGATTGTGTCTGGCATTTCAACTAATCCTGTATCCTCCATTACTAGCCTTGACAAACCTCTTATATTACCTATCGAGTCCGGCAAATAACAAACACTATGACCCTGGATTAAGATGAGCTCTTTCAGGTCAGTCAGACAACCAATTTCCTTGGGCAACTCTCTAAGACGTGGACACCATTTGATTTTCAAGTAATTCAATCGTTGTAGTTCACCAATCGAGGGATCAATTTCTTCTAATCTCAGGAAATCTTTCAGCACCAATCTCTCCAAAGTTATAAATTCAGAGAAGCGAGGAGTTTTCATCAAGGATATAGATCCTGCAATTTTCAAAACTTTCAGTTTATTGGCTTCCTGCAAAACAACAATCAACTTAATACTGTCATGACTCTATATGCATTGCAAAATAGGTGCATCTCATCATATATTAAGATGATTAGTTGAAAGAGTAAATGAATCAAGTGAAATTGTACCATGATTTCGACCCATCCGCTCCATTCTTCAGTGGTGATATTGCCCGAAAGCTTGAGAACAACCAGGTGATTCAACACAAAGTTGTTTACTTGAAGTTGCGGAGGACAATTTTCCCAACAAAGCCATCTTAGCTCCGACAAAATATTGTCACAGTTGCCAGCAAAGTCGCCCCCATCCAATTTGAGAAACTTTACGTTCATGAGATTCCCAAAATCTTCACGTACGAAATAGCGTTTTGATCTCCTTGGTGTGAGTGCTACCGCATTTTTTGATCCCTGATGGAAAACATAATATTAAACTATGTCTTTTGACCCGAGCAATGAATTCAGGTCCATTAGAAGTTAAATAAAATATTGCTTCATATGAAATTCGATGTCTTTATTGTGCATATTAGATGACTGTATATATGCTTTCATACAAAAATATACACTAGTTCTTCGAACTATTGCGTTTTTTTTTTTTTTTTTTGGGGGTATAAAAAACTATTGTGTCTAATCATATTAAATATTTATGCCATAATAATGATTCTTTTTTATTCCATGGAACTGATGTATTTACTTAGTAATCTGCTCTCTCGGCAAGTAGAACGGATCTATTTCCGGTTCTTGCTGATGTTGAGTAGGATTGAGGAACTCGGGGGCTGAGGTTACTTTTTGTAACATCAGCGATGAATTTGTATGGGGTTGATGTTTGTAGACTTTAGTCTAAAAGAATAATTTTCAAGTATAGTTTGAGATATAAAGGATAATGTATTTTTTAATATCCAAGGTGTCACATCTTCACTCAATATATAATTCATGGTTACTTAGTGGATAATAAAGTAAACAATGATGATACCTGCTAAATTGAATTAGGCTTTTGAAGCGAGAATTATTTTAGATTTACCGGAGATTATTAATATAATCTTCTTAAAAAAACGTACTTATTTACATCCAACTCTTTCATATAACCTAAAGAATTTTCTAAACTAAAGACTTTTCTTTTTTTGAATGTGCATTATCTAGATAGAAAAAGATAGATTTTGCTACTTTTTAAAAAAAGACCTCATCTATACCAATCAGAAAAATTGTAAATTTAAAAGATAGATTGGATAGATGTGATTATGCAATGGAGAAGTTCAAATAATCTTTTAAACCCATTGTTTTAATCTTATTTAAATAATTGTGGAAATGGGTGCTCTATTCACCGGTGAAAAAAGGGATAATTAGCAAATCTGTTTAATAAATTAACACGTTTTTCTATAACGGGCTTCTTTGCTTGTAATAAATGAAGAAGGCAATATGCAACAGAGATGAACTCTTAAACGCACAGTAGAGCAGAAAAGAATAAGATGGTGTTGTTCGCATCATACCTTTTTCGCTTGGGACTTTTCGAGAAACCACAATCTACTTCGATCTCCAGGAGTTTTGATATTCTCTTGACGAATAATTTCCCTTCCAAGATCTCTTAATTGATCATGCATCCATATCCTATCACAGTCAATCTTGATCAAGGACTTACGGATAAGGATGTCAATTTCAACTTCCGGATAAAAAGAGCAAGCTTCCCACATATACATTGCATTAGTTTTTTTCTTGTTAACAAAAAAACATGCGATGTCTAGAAAAATTTGTTGACCCTCACATCCAAGTGCATCATAACTAATCTTTAACCTTTGTTGGACCTTTTCATGAGGCACTTCCTTCAACTTCGTCAATGTGTTTTTCCACTTTGCTTTACTTATTGTACGAAGATGTGAACCTATCACCTCAAGCATCAATGGAAGTCCTCCGGTGAGTTCAACAGCTTGTTTTGAAAGATCATAAAGATCGTAAGGAGCTGAATCTGTGTTGAGAGAAAGCTTGTTGAAAAGAAGAAAAGCATGATCAAAATTCATTTCCTTCATTTCATAAAGCAAAATTTGTGTAGACTGTGTTAAGATATTTTCTTCCAATCCTTCCACATTAGTCATAGGAAAATCTCTGGTTGTAATGATGATCCTACTTCCTGGACCATACAAATCAGAATTTGTAGCTACTTGCATGAATTGATCAATTTCATCCATATCATCCAAAACAATTAGGACACGCTTGTTAGGTAATCTTTTTCTAATCATATTAGTCCCTTCCTCACAGTCAAATGTCTCCGGAAGTGAGAAACCGAAAAGATCCGTTGCTAATTTTCTTTGCATTTTTACGATGCCACTTCTTGAAGATGACTCTCGGATGTTCAAAAGAAAGGAGTGACCTTCAAATTGAGTAGCGAGTTGGTTGAACACTGCCTTGACAAGAGTTGTTTTTCCAATGCCACCTATCCCATAGACAATGACAAATCGTATATCACTAGTATCACAACTTAACAATTTCTTAATGGCTTCTATACGATCATCAATTCCAACTAGATCAGTGGGCAAATATCTTTTTCTTATTGCGATCTTCTGCAACACCTTTTCAATGACGTCCTCAATGACCTTGCCATGCTTGCTGCATTCATGAAATTGGGGCAATAAGACAATGTATAAGGAACTATAATTTCAAATAGAAGCAAATAATGATAACTAGCATGCCCTTATGGATTTTCCATGAGGTATTTGCCATGGATGTTCATAAATCGCTTGTTCTACATGTATTGAGTAAGGCTTTTCTTACGAGGATGTTGAGTATTGCCTAAAAAGAGTTTATCTAGACAGTTTGAATAAGAGGTATGTCGTAGTAGAGCAAAACCTCTTGAGGCAAACTTTGGGAGTCCATCAACATGTAGATAATCTTAGCCTAGTCGTAGTAAATGATGTAAACATGCGTGCTTGTGTGCGCTGCTATTCTATTACACCTCCGGAAGGTCAAGCTAATAATTACCAATAGATATATAAACGGATAAATAAAAGAAGCATGTCAATACCTTTGACCTTTTAAATGCCATCCCTTCATTCGAGCCACCGTTGTCAGAGCCTCCTTCCAAGGCTCAACTATAGTGCAGCCAAGTTCCTCCTCATGCTCCTTCAAAGCGCCTTTGTACAGTTCCGTTTCAAGCTTAACATCCGAGGGATCCACATTGAAAAAGATGGGTAGTATCTCTTTCTTAGTGGATTGGTGAATGCACTCCACTATGCATGTTAGTTCTCGGAGGCACCATCGACTTGAAGCATAACCTTGAGAGAAAATAATAATATATATTTGGGAGCGTTTTATTGCTCCCAAGATCTCTGAGATGTTTCTGCCCGGTCCTAACGCTTCCTCATCCCTAAAAATGTGGATTCCTGCCCGTTTCATGAACACATAAAGGCAATCTGCGAATCCATCACGAGTGTCTGGTCCTCGAAAGCTCAAGAACACATCAAACTCGCCACATGTTGCGGTCCCTGAGTTGGCTCCTTCGTCTCCCATCTGCCAACTCGGATGGATGTTGCCGGTGACTTCTTTTTGTCGTACTTAAGGAGATTTCCACAGCGAGAAAGACTTGCCGCCTGAGGTTATTCATAGAAGTATAACATAATATATATATATATATATATATTGGTTTTTTCAATCTATGACTAACAAAGTCCCGTTGGTTTGGGACCTGAGTATGTCATATAATTATTTTGTCTGAATTCTAGGACGTAAAATTCGGGGAATATTCCCAAGGGTGAGGAAAGAAAAAATTTCTATCCAATTAGGGGGATAGTGCGCGAGAGCATCAACATATTATAATAAGAAACGCATCCAAGTTAAGCACCGGGTTACTGGATTACCGCTAAAAACCCTTGTCGAAAGCTTGCTTCTTACTGGTTAGACATTGCATAATGTTTAGATTGACACGTCTAACTAGTATCCCCTGATTCTAGATACCCTGCGATTTGACTGGGATTTGGTGCCTACTTTAAGGTGGAGGTCATGGGTTGCATCTCTTTATTTATTCATCGTTTCTAAATAAAGAGCATAAGATTAGTTCTAAATTGGTTCGGTCTAATTTTTGGTTGAAGTGGTCTGATCGCTCATTGCTATCGCATTATTTATGTAGAAAAAAAGTCCTAGATATCAAACCAATTGGTATGCAGTATACGCTATACCTGTGCTTGATGTGACTTGGATCACTAATTCAAATTTTATTGGACCATCCCATAAGATTGGTTTTATTTTTTCTTGTGACAGTATGGATTAACATTAAAAGCCCACTCTTAAGTGTACTAGCGGAGGCGAAAGCGCATTGCTATGTCTTGGAAAAAGTCCTTGCCTAATAAAACCATGAGATGCGATTAAATCTGATAAAATAAACTTTAGTTGAAAAGTACGCCACATTCGAAAATCACAAAAGAACCTATCACATTATAAAATTTTTGGCTTGCAGTTGATGAATTGCATAGCGGAAAAAAAAAGGTCAATATTATGAAAAGTTCAAACCGGTATGTCTATGATATATTTACTCCAAATTAATTTTTTAATTACTAAAAATCACAAACTAATATACTTATAACAAATTTATCATCATCCTTTAATAATTTCCATTAAGTTTTACATGTAGCAAATGAAGAGTGTTAGATTTGACTCTCAGTTTCAATTTTGTGATTTTTCGTGATATTAATATAATTTCATGAAAATTAATAAATGTATATTTGTCATAAATATACTGATTTTGGATTTTTTTAATCAAAAAATTAATTTAGAGTAAATTTATTTCATGCATAATCTTCCCCCCTAAAAAAAAAAAAAGCTGGTCCATGCATCCAAGCGAGGCCCCACATCACCATCCACAATCAAAATCAAAGTCCAAAGGACGAAAAAAGAATAAATTTTATGAGATGAAAAATTATTGAAGATAAAAGATCATCATTACCATCATCATCATCCATCAAATGAAAAATTAATATGAAAAAGCCGTAGGAAAAAAGCCCATCACCAACCACCCCTGAAAACCCTCTCTCCATCTCTCTCTCCCTCTCATTCTGCCTACGCGTGCACTCACCCAGCCCGAGCCCGTTGCAGCTCCTCTACCTGCACTGCCACGCGACAGACACTCCCACTGTTTCGCACATCACACCGAAGAAATCGAAATCATTGCTCACCAAAATCGAAACATTCCATGAAGAAATCGAAATCGAAACCGAATATATATAGAGAGAGAGAGAGAGAGAGAGAGAGAGTACCTGAGAGCGAGCTGATTGATGGCAGAACGACAACGGGGGAGGCCACAACCCGAGAGAGAGAGAGAATGGCAGACCGACAAAGGGGGAGGCCGCAATCCGAGAGAGAGAGAGAGAGAGAGAGAGAGAGAGAGTACCTGAGACCGAGCTGATTGATGGCAGACCGACAATGGGGGAGGCCGCAACCCGAGAGAGAGAGAGAGAGAGAGAGTACCTGAGAGCGAGCTGATTGATGGCAGAACGACAACGGGGGAGGCCGCAACCCGAAAGAGAGAGAGAGAGAGAGAGAGAGAGTACCTGAGACCGAGCTGATTGATGGCAGACCGAAAATGGGGGAGGCCGCAACCCGAGAGAGAGAGAGAGAGAGTACCTGAGAGCGAGCTGATTGATGGCAGAACGACAACGGGGAGGCCGCAACCCGAAAGAGAGAGAGAGAGAGAGAGAATGGCAGACCGACAAAGGGGGAGGCCGCAACCCGAGAGAGTGAGAGAGAGAGTACCTGAGAGCGAGCTGATTGATGGTTGATGGCAGACCGACAAAGGGGGAGGCCGCAACCCGAGAGAGTGAGAGAGAGAGTACCTGAGAGCGAGCTGATTGATGGAGTGAGAGAGAGAGTACCTGAGAGCGAGCTGATTGATGGCAGAACGACAACGGGGGAGGCCGCAACCCGAGAGAGAGAGTACCTGAGAGCGAGCTGATTGATGGTTGATGGCAGACCGACAAAGGGGGAGGCCGCAACCCGAGAGAGTGAGAGAGAGAGTACCTGAGAGCGAGCTGATTGATGGCAGAACGACAACGGGGGAGGCCGCAACCCGAGAGAGAGAGTACCTGAGAGCGAGCTGATTGATGGTTGATGGCAGACCGACGAAGGGGGAGGCCGCAACCCGTGAGAGAGAGAGAAGAGAGAGAGAGAGAGAGGCCAGATCTGAGAAAGCGCTGCTCGTTAGACTATATATATATATAGAAAGAGAGGGGAGAGGCCAGATTTGAGAAATTGAGGGAGAAATAAGAAGGAACTGAGAAGGTGTTGGGGAGACTTGACTTTCTAGAGTTGAGGTTTCTCCGAAAAACCAGCGACAGCTAATTCACATCGGATCATTCCCATCTCCCATCTCTTGATTTACCTCTATATCCGTTTGATAGAAGCATTTGCATCTAATATCGTAGAATTGTTTCTGCGTCAACCAAACTTTGACTTGAATTATTCTTTAAAATCAAGTTTTGTAAATCAACCTATTTCATGTTGCATTGTCAGCCTCAAGAAAATTGTACTGCATTTGGACCATTCTGCTTCATTTTTTTTTTTTTGTGACAATATTGGCTGAAAGCCCGAGAACAACTTTGGTGATCTGCTTAAAGTTTTTTGCTTGAGGATAAAGCCATCTTAGCTTCAGCAAAATGTACTCAAAGTTGCCAACAAAGTTTCTTCCATCCAACTCTAGTAACTTGCGTAATAATGTGAATGCTATCATATTTCCTATTCTCTGATGGAAAACCCAACCCGTAAATGAAGGGCCACAAGAGGAAATGACAGTTATTTTATAGGTGAAAATAACTGCAATATATAAAAAGAAAAAGAAAAATGGGATAACGTTACCAGTAGCGTTTCAGATAAGCAATTTACTCTCTTTTGAAAAATGGAACTCTAGGGCTTCAAACGATTCCTCTAAGACTGCCACGGTACTTAATCTATGGCAATTAAGATATGTCCGTCTCCGTAATATTCCTTCAATCAGTGTTACGTGTTTCCGAGCACGTTTCCGCCTTTGTTTTCGGTATTCGATCGTTTGAGTATCGGTTCAATTTTTAGGAATTTGTTTTCAAAACACAAAAAACATAGTCTTTTATCTAGACCAATTCTTTTCTTCCTAATGTCAAATCTCCTACCAGTCAAAAAAAGGAGGTTCATTTTCATAATTTAACTATCGCACAATGGACAAGCAGAAGCAAGATTGGCTAAAATTACACAATTTAATCCTCTTAATATGCGACATCTCAAAGATAGTTAAGGCAAGCCCTTCAATATTTGAGTGATACTGGCTTCCATGCTTCTAAAAGTAAGGAAATATGAAAGTTGTCGATAACATGAGCCATGTCTTTCATACAACTATTCAGAAAAATAGCCTTTGACTTCCTACACCATTAAATTGTGTATGCAACTGCCTGAAAAATGAGAACCGATGTAATAGCTGTCCGCACCAGTTTTATAAACACGGGAAGTAGATATTCTTTGTGAAAGAAAAATCAAGGAACCATATCTATAACCCTATTATAAAGAAACAATACAAATTTTGCTTGTGCACAGTATACCAACTACCAACTGAGAATTTAAACAGTATGACTACATGGTAATATTTTATAATCCAGTTGCTCTGTGATATTAAAGTATGACAATATAGTAATATATTGCTACAACAACCATCTAGCATTTTCTCATCAAGTGGGTCACCCAGATAGACATAGTTTTCAGCTTGTCATCATATGCTCTTCTTCTTTCCGTGTAAGATATTCCTTTCCGCGAAGGTCACTAATTGACTCTCTTTCCTCCTGCCTAAATCGACTCTTTTAATTTGACATTAAATGAATAGCAAGCTCATTTGATGAGAGCACAATTTGGTTTAAACATTAATCATCAGTGAAAAGAAACAATCAGTGAGCTTGCTTATTGATAGTGCAAGATTTCGATACAACAAGATCGTGAGGTTCGTACAAAGGTTATCAATGAAATCCTTCACTAGTAAACAACTTGATTTATCAATGGAAAAATCTTTTAGCAGTTGATGAGTCAAAAGAAATTGATAAATAATCGACGGCCATCAATGGGAAGCTTACAGATTTTACTAAATGCTGGAGCAAATATAAATTATGAAAAATATAGAGATTTGCTGATATAGATTAACAAAAACACATGATTGCCAAGCGGTTATGTCTATAGTCTCACTGCGTGTTTCCTTTTGTGTTGCGCGAGGAGAATTCTCCAGCAAGAGGAGGCACGATGCAACTTCCACCCTCGTTTCCCCGTAAGGTCACTCATCGAAGTCCTTTCCAGCTTTGCAATTATTGAACTCCCTTTCAGCGTAAGGTCCGGCGGAAGGTCCGCCATAAGGTCCGTGTAATTTCACGGATGGCAGTGCTTTCCATCTTATCATTATTCAACTCTTTCTTTTGGCGTAGGGTAACTCGACATCATTATTAACGTGCTTTCCACGAAAGTTGACTAATCCAATTCCTTTTGAGCTTGCCATTTATTAATTATCAGGTGAAGGCCATCTTCACATGTCATGTCTTCTGTGAAGAGTACTAAATAATCATATCCTCCAACATTCTTTCAACCATTTAATATTTATAATGCCTGCGTCAATAAATATTTTCTATTACTATTGTTGCGATAAAACGAGCGGTCGAACAATAATATAGACAGAAAAAAATAATAAATCGGACATCAGATTTACGTGGTTCAGTCGTAAAGATCTACATCCACGGGAAGAGTAGCAGTAAATTTCACTATAGATCAAACAATATAAGGAGATTACACGCTCGAGTCACTCGAACACTCTCTTGGTGTTTCCTAAGTCCTAATTACACCCAATAACGCACACAGTGTTTAGCCTTGAAATTCCTCTAAAATAATCTCTCAATCTCACGAAAGAATTACATACAAATCTTACCTCAAGATTTAATCGACTATAAACACTAAACTTCTTAGATGTAATTCACGAGTAAGCTTCGCAGCACGAACAACACGAAGATCCAAAGCCAAGCACTCAGCACCTATGGACGATGTTTCGCAAACAGAACACCCACGGCACTCCGAGTAAACGGCGGTTCAATATGTGGCATCACTCAGCTCGTACGTAGGCTTCGGCGACGTGTTTCGGAAGAAGGGAGAAGACCTGCAAAAATCCTTTTTATACGTGTGCGCCCAGATCAAGGGCCCACCCACCACGCGTTTTGGCTTCTTTCTTCGATGCTGAACGTGTGTTTGTGCCCCCAAGGTCAAAGGTTTGACCTTGGGCCCCACCAATTGATTCCTTCTTCGGTGACGGACGCTGCAGGTAAAGAACCCCTCCTTTTTTTCTTTTGTCTTGGTTCGCACGTCCCATGAAAATTTAATCCAAGTCCAAGTCCATGTTTGAGCTTTCCTATTTCAGGCCAAACTTCCAAATACACCAATCTTTCTTTATTTCAATTTATTTCAAAATTCAGCTTTTTGCTTCGAGCTTAAACTCGAAACATATTTTAACAACTATTTTAGATCAAAAAAAGCATATTAATAAATAAATGGTGTGAACATTTAAATGAAATGCAACTATACCTATAATATTCAATTATTTGACCTAATGAATTTGCTCATGGCCATTGTCCAACTAGTTTCAGTCTTAATGCTTTTTCTTAATCTCATTTATATGTATAGGTTGAAAGAAATATGTTAGATTTCCAATATAACTCATGAAGAAATGGCTCATCAAGTTAATGTATGGATATTGATTGATCCAACATAACCGTTGATTAAGTTATGTTGTTACTGCTTTCACAGCCATAGTCGAACCCCAAAATCATAATTTGTGGTGCAAATGAACATTGGTGCAAACTTATGCATTAGTGTACATCAAGATTCTTCTTGGCACTTCATGCACTTGCACAAGAAACCATAGTCTACAAGTAGTGCCCATCTCCCCTCAAAGGGTAAATCCTCATTTATGTATACATCTCATCATTCTCCACCAATTCAGCTCTCCACGAAAAGGATACGTTCATCATAGCATAGCATATATATATATAGATGATGTTATGTTGAAGAAGGCACGACTTCACCAGTCTAAAGTTTCACAAGCACAAGTGAATCTCATAACTGATTATCCAGACCAGAACATGCAAATTATGGATAACAAACAACATTGTGTGAATCTCTACATTTGTATCTACGAACTACAGAAGCAGTTGTTCTTCGAGGATAATTGACAGGGATACATCGGGTCAATCATATTGAAGGGCCATCTCAGTAAATATAAAATAGCGTCAACTTGAAGCTCAAAAGATTCAAAATTTCAGACCATTTCAATGATATAAAGAAAACGTGAAGAATGCTAGATATGCAAAGACTATTTTAAAGAGATTAGCGTGACAAACTCTGATGGAGCACTCATACATTGCCCGTTATGCAGTTTGCCACAGCTTTGTATACCATTTCTAAAATCAGCCTTTACATCCCTGAGCCTTCCTAAAAATTAATTACTGTCACCATCACGAGCAAAATGTGCACAGGGTTACTTATACCTCCTCTCTTTTGAAAGCTTTGGCGTTAGGATGGCAGGAGTGATTCATGCAGCTCTGCGAGGGGAAAAATGACATGCCTAAAGTATGATTTTAATTATTAGCAATAACACCTGGCATAATTAACTAAACATTACAAATGGCAGATCCAATGAAAAGGGAATTGTTGAGTATATGTGAAGGACAATGCAGAATAAAAACAAAAAATTCACTCCCCATTATGATAAGCATACATCAGGACATAAAACAAAGCAGGATTGCTTGCAACACTGTCAAACTGGGAAAGCCTACTAATTCATATTCATATTCATATTCTAAAGTTGCTTCTTAGGTAACTTATCCTATCCTGTCAGCTAAAATGCGGTCAGCAACTATGCGGTGTCACGTTTTTGTACAGTATGTAACTGTATGCTTTCTCTAGTCCCACAGCATGCATGTCAAAGATCGGATGCCAGCTCATCAATAAATAAGAAGATCAAATGTTGAAGAATTAGATGTGATCTAGCTCAGGCCTTGTCACATGTACCCAGTTGGATACACGAACCAGTAATGGCATGATTAGAACAGCAATTGGATTTAGTATGACAAGGGATTTTTCAAGCTAGAAACACAACCATGTTTGTTGATTAATCAAGTCCGTCCAGTTAAAGTTTCACATACCCTCGCAACAAACTGCAAACTCATCACCAAGGGCATCCAAATATGGTTGAGATATTTTCTTGGCTTCTTCTTGCCAATAGAGACGATCGCAAATGCATAAACCTCCAAATTCTGTAACAGATGTCAAAGACAGAAATGTGCATCATATATACCTTCTCAAGAGGTGGTAGATCACCGATATTCGATATAAAAAAAGTAATCTTCCACAGGAGATGCTACAACCCGATCACTGTGACATACCAAAACCGAAAAGAAGATCTTAAATGCCCAAAGCAGATTATCACTAGTAAGGCATTCATACAACATGTGTCATCAATATCAAGGGGACCCAACCGACTGTATTTCCTCATGTAAAGTAGAAATGTCATACCTTCTATTTCTATGCACTCCGATGCAAAAGCAAGATGGAGAAAGAAAGGAGAATTTTAATTGTAGATTTTGTTGTGTGCATGGTCTACGGTTTGAAACTCAGAAAGTAGGAAATATTCAAATCTTGATAAGGTGAAAACTTACAGATTATTCAACTCAAAAATTCCAATGATATGCCCATAAATGTGAAGTGAGAATACTTTGTAGAGTCAAGGAATCGAACCTCACATACTATAGTACCAAGCCAAAAAAGAAAGATAACTGATAATCAGCAAACTGTAAGGGTTCTTAAAAGGACACATTGTTCACATTCTTTGTCAAAGATAGCCTCTTCCAGGAGTTGCGATGACTGAAAAAAGAAAAAATAAAATAAAAAGGATTACTAGGGAAGTGACTGAAGATGCACGAGATCATTGAAATGCAAAGTGATAAAAAGAGACAGACAGAATTTCAAAAATCAACTATTTAAATTTCTCCAGGAAAGAGTTAGAAGGTATTTAGTGGCAACTTTTTAGAATGAGCAAACGGGAATGACCACTGATTCCCATTTACAATACACCTGAACTTCCGAAAGATGCTTGAGGCTTGTGGTGATCTTGCACGGATCAAAATGACCCAAAAGCCAAATAAGGCATTACTTAGGATGATCAAGCGGTTGGAATTCTTATTTCTTAAATGAGCAAAGAGGAATTCACTAAGAGGCACCCAAGGCGGTGCCAATCCATTTACGAAAAGATGTTGGGAGTAGCTCCATTTCACCTTGCCACATAACAAATGCTATTAGCAAACTAAGCATGGAAAGGTAAAGAAGATATGAAGAGTGAAATGCAACCAACAAATAGTGAGCAAGCATCACCAATGAACACTGTTCCAGGAGCAGACTCTTAAGAAGCAGAATGATAATCTATTTAGATACCGAGATTCAGTTACCTAATTACAAACCAGCACAAGACTTTCAAATCTGCAATCGGTCACAAAATCAAGGTTCGCATTCATAACTTAACTATCATTTTTCATATTGTCACAGAAAACTGGAGTATTTTATCCAGTCCAAATCATTTCTTTCCAATATCAAATCTCCAATCAGTCACTAAATGGAGGTTCACATTCATAATTTCACTATCACAGTGAACAACTAAAGGCAAGGTTGGCTAAAATACGCAATATAATCCTCTTAAGATGCAACATCTAGAAGAAATTTTTTGGCGTAAAGGCAAGCTCTTTAATTTCCATCCTAAATACAGCTTCCTCAGAAGGATCAACATCCTCTGGCAATGCTATGCATTCCCACCATCTAAATGCAACTATTGGTCGTGAGTATGTTCATGTTTGACAAATAAATCTCGAATCGGTCAAACATGACAGAAAAATTACCCTCTCTTGTGACTAACTGATATTGGCTTCCATGCTTCTAAAAGTAAGGGCATATGAAAGTTGTCCATAACATGAGCCGTGTCGTTCATACAACTCAGAAAATTTGCTTTTGACTTCCTATACCTTAATAAAGTGTACGCAATTGCCTGAGAAATGAAAACCGATGTATTAGCTATCCACACCAGCTTTATTAAACCTGTGCAGTAGAGATCTGCGGATGAACATCGAGGTATATCTACAACCTTGTTCTAAAGCAATGGCATAATATTTGCTTTGTGCATGGTATACTCACTACCAAATCACACAAGTGCTAAAGTCAAGGAAGAATCTCACATAACAAGCAAGTGCTAAGATCAAGGGATCGTAAATTCAATTTGATTGATTCTAATGGCTTGTAATATCTTGTATAAATACATGTACTCAGCTCATGGAAAATGTACTAGTTGCAGAAAATCTTTTTTTCATAATTCTCTCGATTCTCTTAAACTTTATAGTATTTGCAAACTACAAGAGCAGGTGATCTTCAAGGATTGCTGAAAAGGATGCATCCGGTCAATCACATTGAAGGTTGATCTCAGTAAATTTAATATCGTCAACTTGAAGCTCAAATGGATTTGAAATTTTAAACCATACCAAGAAAAAATAAAAACGTCAAGAACGCTAGAGATGCAAAGACTTTAAAAGAAAATCGAGCCAACCTCTGATGGGGCGCTTACACATTGCCCCTCAAGGAGTTTGCCACATTGCTTTATAAACCATTTTTTGTAAAGCCGCCCTTTATATCCCTAGCGTTACTAGACATTAATGACGTCACCATTACGAATTAAATGTGCACAGGATTACGTATACCGCCTCCCTACTGAAAGCTTTGCCGTTAAGATGGCAGGACTTATCCATGCAGCTCTGAGGGGGAAAATTGCCGCGCCTGAAAGAAAGAGTTTAGTCATTGGCAAAATACTTGGCAAGATAACTAAACAGTGTGGAAGTTATCGAGGAGGGGCTTCACTAGTCGACAATCTGGAAGAAAAGAAAAAATCGCCGATAAAGTCATTGATAGCCAGCCATTGCAAATTTGCTAAGTATTGATACTCAAAGCCAAAGATGGCGATCAACACTAGCACATGATTGCTAGTTGGTCATTCCTATAATCTTGGAATTTGTTAGTCATTGTGGATTAGAAAGCATTGATACTTTCTAGGAGTTTTGGTGTCTTGTCAAACATTTTGACACATGTCCGATACTCTCTATCATATTTCAAACCCAATTGCTATTGTTTTCGGATATATCTATCATATTTATAAAAGCGAAAATGGGTGCACTAGTATTGGCGAAGAAAATCAGATAAATACCAAATTTCTCTTCTAAAAAAAAGCTTTATTAATTCACAAGTTCTTTCGAGGGCACGGGCTTCCAGGTAATAACGAATGAAGAAGGCAATTTCCAAGACATAAACTACTAGACGCGTAGCAGCGTAGGAGTAAAATAGGATAGTTTGCACTTACCATTATAGAGTCCTCCTTAAGAGACCACAGTCTGCTTCGATCTTTAGGTTTGCTCATATACTGTCGATAAACAATTTCCTTTCCCAGAGCTCTTAACTGATCATGCATTCATATTCTATCATGATCAACAATCTTGATTAAGGACTTGTTGATGAGGACACCAATTTTGTCTTTCTGGAAAAAAGCCAGAATCTTTCCACATGTAGGTTGGATTAGTTATTTTCTTATTAGTAAAGAAAAATGCAATGTTCAGATAAATTTATTGCGCCCGACAATCAAGTGCATCATAACTTATCCTTTAACTTTTTTATGATGTCTTCATGAGGCACTTCGCTCAAGATCTTTAGTGTACTTGTCCAATCTACATCCCTTTGGCTACTGAGATGTGAACACATCACCTCAACAATCAATGGTAGTCCTCTTGCACGTTCAACAACCTCTCTTGAACGATCATAAAGATCACTTGGGGCTGAATCTGCTTTGAAAGCAAGCCCGTTGAAAAGTTGAAAAGCGTGATCAAAATGCATTTCCTTCATTTCGTACAAAAAAAATTTGTCTAGACCCAGTTGAGATATTTTCCTTCAATCCTTCCACCTTGATCACAGGAAAAACACTCTTATTTCTAGTTGTAATGATGATTCTACTCCCTGAACAACACAAAGTATAGTGCTTCGCTAGTTGCATAAATTGATCCTTATTATCCATGCCATCAAAAATAAGTAAGACTCGTTTATTAGGTAATCTTTCTCTGATGATATTGTTCCCATTGTCGAAGTCAAAGGTTTTAGGAAACGAGTAATCAAAAAGATCCGCCACTAGTTTCCTTTGCATTTCTTCAATGCCACCATGTGAAGATGATTCTTTCGAGAGGAATGAGTGACCTTCAAATTGAAGATGGATTTCATTGAAGACCGCCTTGGCAAGAGTTGTCTTTCCAATGCCACCTATTCCGTAGATTATGACGAATCGTACATCACTTGTATTCCGGCAATCTAATAATTCCTTTATGAATTCTATACGATCATTAATACCAACTAAATTTGTGGGTAAAATTCTTTTTGTTGTTGTGATCTTCCGAAAAATCTCTTGAGTGATGTCCCTCATGACATTGCCATGACTGCCACATTCGTAAAATCATTGCACATGGTACTATATACAATCAATTAGAATTTCAAATAGAAGCAAATAATTATAACTAGACCGCCGATATATATTTTTCATGAGGTATTCACGACAGATGTACATAAAACGCTCTTTCCACGTGTATTGACTAGGAGTTCTCTTACAAGGGTGGTAGAGTATTGCTCACAAAGATTTTATCTGGACCGTTTGACTAAGAGAATGTCGTATTTGGGAGTTCATCAGCATGTAGATAGTCTTAGCCTAATAGTAGAAAATGATGTATACAAACTGCGTGCTTGCGTGCGCTCCTGTTATAATACACAATCGGAAGTATAGATCTAACACTAATCGAATAAATAAATAGATAGATAAATAAAACAAGATCATATCGATACCTTTGATCCTTTAAATGTCATCCGCTAAGTCTAGCCACCGTTGTCAAAGCATCCTCCAAAGCTTCACCCGAGCGCAATCATATTTCTTTTTATGCCTCCTCAGGGCTCTTTTGTACAGCAACGTTCCAAGCTTAACATCCAAGGGATCCACATCATAAAAAATGGGCATTATCCTTTTCCTCGGGACCGGGGAGTGCTTTTCACCATACATGCTAGCTCATCGAGACACCATTTACTCGAAGCATATCCTTTGGAGAAAATTGGAATGAATATTTTGGAGCTTTTCACTACTTGGAATATCTTTGAGATCTTTTCGCCTGGGGATAACTCCTTGTCGTCCCTAAAAATGTGAATTCCTTTATTGCTCATGAACACATAGAGGCAATCTGTGAATGTTTTGCGAGTGTCGGGTCCTCGGAAACTCAAGAATACGTCATAGTCATCACTAGCTTTAGTCCCTGAGTCAGCCTCTTCGGCTGTGTTTGGTTCAGCATTTGGAGTCCAATGCAAATGCTGAAAACCCATAACTACTTTGGGAAATGCAATTGTGTTTGACAAAAATTTTTTGCAAATGAACTTTGAATTGAATGTGTGTTTGGTAAAGAAAACTTTCATAATAGACTTTGATGAGTATAATATATTTTTTCTTTTCTTTTTTTTTGGAAATTGAACTAAATCCTTCGCCAGTCCGACGAAGGGCTACGGCCGCTAGCTAGCCAGATTTGGCGTCAGCGGCTGTCGGCTAAGGTCACCCGAGGTCAGGTGACCTCTGGTGAGGGTAGCGCGACCTAGCCGAGGGCCGCCGGAGGTCGCCTGACCTGGGCGACCTCAGCCGATAGCTGCTGGCGCCAAATTTGGCTCGCCAGCGGTTGTAGCCCTTCGCCGGACTGGCGAAGGGCTGCCTCCCTTTTCAATTAAAAAAAAAATAAACAAGGGCAAAATCGAAAATGTGAAAAATCAATGAGGGTAGTTTTGAAAGAGAAAAAATAATTTTAGCATTCCATCGAATGCTGAAAGCTGAAAGCTAGCAAAAAACCCATTAGGGAAATATTGAACCAAACGTAGCCTTCGTCCAACATCTAATGACACAGATTGATGTCATCGCCGGATTCATCTTCTGGTACAGGCCTTGGATCATGTCTCTCCCACAAACTCAAAACGTACAGCGCAAGACGATTCAACATATCCAGCAATCTCAGAACGTATGGCGCAAGATGATTCCACGTATCGAGGTCGAAATGGGATAGGGTGTTTTCGAATCACAATCTAGTGCCTGATCTGTCTCGAAAAGATCTATACGGAGAGAGGCCCGATTAAGATGAGTAGCAACTTCCTCTCTCTCTCTCTCTCTCTCCGCGTATGAGGTCAGTGACTGAAGCCCTCTCCAGCCGGTCGCTATTTTCCTCTTTCTTTCCGCGTAAGTTCTCCTTTCCCACGAAGGTCACTGCTTCTAATTATTAACCATCAAGGGTCATGTCATCCTCTTGTCAAAAGTTGTGGGAAATATACTAAAACATCCCCACTCCGACATGCGGAATCTTTGAGCGGATCGATGGAGCGAATACTGTGGGGTCCGAACTTTTGTTTCCAGTATCCACCTTGCTTCAGTTCTGTTGCTTTTCTCGTCGCCTCATGTTCTGTTTCATTTCTTTTTTTTTCTTCGCGTTCAAGAAAATACGTTACATTACCCAAATGTCTCAAGGAAAATGGGTTGGCAAGTTAAATGCATACGGATGTACTCTTATATCTGTCTATCAAGTGAAATCATTAACAGAGTTCATTTATCTCACAAATTATCTCATTGTTACAACTTTGACGACTATTGTTAAACCCTTCAAAATTTGGAGCACTCACAAATGAAACCATCATTTGCAACGTTATTTGGTAAATCTTCGTCACTATTTGAGATGGATGTACAAATATCGCTTTTCCTACATGTATCGAGTAAAGATTCTTTTACAATGATGGCGAGTATAGGCCCCAAAGAACTTATCTAAACAGTTTGAATAAGAGATGTGAGCGAATTCTTTGGATAAAATAAAAATGTATATTTGAAAGCTTTTAGTGCTCGTAAGATCTCCAAGATCTTTTCGCCCCATTATAACCCTTACTTTTGTGGATTCCAGCGTCGCTCGTGAATTGCAGCTGGCATCTTCTCCCCAGTCTGATAACACAGACCGAAGTTACCGGGACGTATCTTTGCAGGGTCCTTGAGGAGATTTTCTACAGCAAGAGGCATGATCAAGATTGAGTAGCAACTTCCACTCTTTTTCTTTCAACGTAAGGTCACAATCCTCGAAGTCCTTTCCACCTTGTCGCTATTGAGAACTCTCTCTTTCCGCGTAAGGTCCCCGAAATTTCACTGAAAAGTCCTTTTCAGCTTTGTCACCATTCAATTCTTTCTTTCGGGATAGGTCCCTCCTCACCATTATTTAACCAGCTTTCCACCTAAAGCTAAAGAGTCCAATTCCCTTTAAGTTTCGCCTTATTAAAATGTCACATCACTGTGTCACGTCATCACATCAGTGAGAAAATGCTAAATAACCCGGAATCATATTTTCTACTAGGGATAATACCTTAAAAAACTCCAAACTGGTACACTTGTGACAAATTTACCCCAAACTATTTTTTTACCATGAAAAACCCCAAACTGGTAAACTTGTGATAAATTTACCCCGACTGATTATAAAAAACCTTAAATTGGTACATTTATGACAAATTTACCCCAAACTAATTTATTCGACTGTAAAAAATCCTAAACTGGTAAATTTGTGACAAATATACCCTATGCTTAATTGGATTAATATCACAAAAAAATCATAAAAATTGTAAACCGTAACAAACGAAACGTAAAATCCTAAATTGATATACTTGGTTAACTGTCACGTGTCATTTAACTTAATAATTTGATAATAAAATTTAACGAAAACTAACATAAGGTAAATTTGTCACAAGTGTATCTGGGTTGGGATAAATTTGTCAAAAGTATACCAGTTTGGGGTTTTTGGTGGTCAAAAAAAGTTTGGGGTAAATTTGTCACGAGTGTCTCAGTTTAGGGTTTTTAGGGTATTATCCCTTTCTACTACTATCTTATTTAATAAGAAAAATAATAATAAAAGGAAATAATTTTAAAAAGTACATAAATAAAAAATGGTTTGACCTCTTTCAAGTCAATGAAATACTTAATACCTATGCTATTCCAGAGCTAACAAATTTGTCCACGTCCATCGTCCGCATAGGACAATTTTGCCGCTTTCTTGTTGCCTCTCTTTTTCTTTTTCTTTTTGATCTTGTCTATATAATTACGTCAAAGGGAATGTGTTAGATTCCCGATATATTTCACAGAAAATGGCTCGTGAAGATAATTTACGGACATAGGTTAATCAAACATAACATTTAATTAAGTCATACTTATACTTATGTTGTTACAACCATAGCCTGTGGCGTGTGCAAACATCGGATGCAAGCTTTACGCAGCAGTGTCCATTAAGATTCTTCTTGGCACTTTGCACACTTGCACGTGAAACCGTAATCTGCAAGTAGTGCCTGCCTCCGTTCAAAGGGTAAATCCTCCTCTCTGTATGAAAGGACGACCTGCAAGATTTCAGGATTTCTCGCATCTCAATTATGCACATGCTCACTATAAGAGAATGAGCTGCGTTGCTTTTCACCTAAACTGGTATAAATTCATCCAAGCATATGCTAACTAACCGGATTAAGCCACATGAAATTACCTCTTCTCCCCTCGAAATGGGCTTCAATGCCACAATCCTTGCTTGTCCGTCTCTATCCTGAAAAGGAGGCAACAATTAAATCAGTTCTGCCACATATCACTTGCATTCTCCACCCACTCAGGTGTCCATGAAAAGGAATAGGTTCAATGTAGCATAGAACAGACGAGTTTTGAGGCATTGAGTGAATCTTGTAAATGATTATCCAGCCCAGAACATGCAAGTTATGGGTAAAAGGCAACATTGTGTGAATCTCTACATTTGTTTCTACAACCTACAAAAGGAGTTGATCTTCAAGGCTTATTGATAGGGATACATTAGGTTAATCATGTCGAAGGGCTATCTCAGTAAATATGAATAACATCAACTTGAAGCTCAAAAGATTCAAAATTTCAAACCATTTCAATAATTTAAAAATACAAGAAGAATGCTAGAGATGCAAAGATTATTTTAAAGGATAGTGCACCATATTACGATGGGGCACAGGCACTTATACATTGCCAATTATGCAGTTCGTCACAGCTTTGTAAACTATTTTTAAAATCAGCCTTTGCATCCCAGAGCGTTAGTAAAAGTTAATAATGTCACCATCACAAACTAAATGTGCACGGGGTTACTTATACCTCCTCTCTTTTGAAAGCTTTGGCGTTAGGATGGCAGGAATGATTCATGCAGCTCTGCAAGGGGAAAAATGCCGTGCCTGAAAGTATGAATTTAATTATTAGCAATAACACCTGTCATAAATAACTAAACATTACACACTGCAGATCCAACGAAAATGGAATTGCTGAGTATATGTGAGGACAGTGCAGGATAAAAACAAAAAATTTACTCCACATCATGATAAGCTTACGTCAGGACATAAAACAAAGGAGGACTGCATGCAAAAATGGTGGGAAAGCCTACTAATTCATATTCATATTCACGTTCTAAAGTTGCTTCTCAGGTAACTTATCCTATCCTGTCAGCTGAAATGCAGTCAGCAACTATGTGGTGTAACGTTTTTGTACATTATGTTATAATTGTATGCTTTCTCTAGTCCCACAGCAAGCATGTCAAAGATCGGATGCCAGCCCATCAATAAATAAAAAGATTAAATGCTGAAGAGTTACACAGAAACGATGTGATCTAGCTCGGGCCTTGTCACATGTACTTAATTGGAAACACAGACCAGTGACGGCATGATTAGAACAGCAATCGGATTTAGTATGACGAGATTTTTCAAGCTACAAATACAACCATGTTTGTTGGTTAATCAAGTCTGTCCAGTTAAAGTTTCACATACCCTCACAACAAACTGCATACTCATCACCAAGGGCATCCAAATACGGTTGCGATACTTTCTTGGCTTCATCCTGCCAATAGAGACGACCACAAATGCATAAACTTCCAAATTCTGTTACAGACGTCAAACACAGAAATGCGCATCATATATACCTTCTCAGGAGATGGTAGATCATCGATATACAAGAAGTAATCTTCCACAGGAGATGCTACAACCAGATCACTGAGACATACCAAAACCGAAAAGAAAATTCTTAAATGCCCATAGCAGATTATCAATAGTAAGGCATTCATACAACACGTGTCATCAATATCAAGGAGACCCAACCAACTGTATCTTCTCATGTAAAGTAGAAATGTCATACCTTCTATTTCTATGTACTTCAATGCAAAAAGAAAATGGAGAGAGAAAGGAGAATTTCACTAATAGATCTTGTTATGTGCATAGTCTACGGTTTAAGACTCAGAAAGTAGGAAATACTCAACCCTCGATAAGTCAAAAACTTACAGATTATTCAGCTCAAACATCCCAATGATATGCCCATAAATGTCAAGTGAGAATACTTTGTAGAGTCAAGGAATCGAACCTCACATACGTACCAAGCCAAAAAAGAAAGATAACTGACAATCAGCAGACCGTAAGGGCTCTTAAAAAGGATACATGGTTCACATTCTTTGTCAAAGATAGCCGCCTTCAGGAGTTGCAATGACTGAAAAAAGAAAAAAAGGGATTATCAGGAAAGTGACTATAGATGCAGAGATCACTGACGTGCAAAGTGATAAAAAGAGAAAAGGACAGAATTTCGTCTTTTTCAAAAATTAACGATTTGAATTTCTCTAGGAAAATGGTAGAAGGTATCGAGTGGCAAATTTTTCGAATGAGCAAATGGGAATGACCACTGATCCCCATTTATAATACACCTGAACTTCCAAAAGATGTTTGACAATGGTGGTGATCTTAGACAGATCAAAACAATCCAAAGACTAAAAAAGGCATCAGTTAGGATGATCAAGCGGTTGAAATTTTTATTTTTTAAATAAGCAAAAAGAAATTCACTAAGAGGCGCCCAAGGGGGTGCCAATCCATTTACAAAAAGATGTTGGGAGTAGTTGGCGGTAAGTCTATTTCACCTTGCCACATAACTAATACTATTAGCAAATTAAGCATGGAAAGGTAAAGAAGAATAACTAAAGAGTGGAATGCAACCAACAAAATAATGAGCAAGCATCACCAACGAACACTGCTTCAGGAGCAGACTCATAAGAAGCAGAATGATCATTTATTTAGATACCAAGATTTAATTGCCTAATTACAAACCAGTGCGAGACTTTCAAATCTGCAAGCAGTCACAAAATGGAGGTTCCCGTTCATAATTTAACTATCGTGTTTTTGGTATACCGTTACAGAAAACTGGAGTATTTTATCCAGTCCAAATCTTTCTTTCCAATATCAAATCTCCATTCAGTCACAAAATGGAGGTTCGCATTTATAATTTAACTATCACACAGCGAACAACTAAAGCAAGATTGGCTAAAATACCCTATATAATCCTCTTAAGATGCAACATCTAGAAGATATTTCTTTACCTTAAAGGCAAGCTCTTTAATTTCCATCCTAAATGCAGCTTCATCAGAAGGATCAACGTCCTCTGGCAATGCTATGCATTCCCACCACCTGAATGCAATTATTGGTCATGAGTAAGTTCACCTGTTTGACAAATAAGTCTTGAATAGGTAAAACACGACAGAAAAATTACCTTCTCTTGTGACTAACTGATATTGGCTTCCATGCTTCTAAAAGTAAGGGCATACGAAAGTTTTCCATAACATGAGCCCTATCTTTCATATGACTACTCAGAAAAATTGCTTTTGACTTCCCATACCTTAATATAGTATATGCAATTGCCTGAAAGATGACAACCAATGTATTAGCTATCCACAACAGCTTCATTGAACTGTGCAGTCGAGATCTGCACATGAAAATTGAGGTATATCTATAACCTTGTTACAAAACAATGACATAAAATTTGCTTTGTGCATGGATTACTCACTACCAGCCGAGAACCTAAACAGTTTAATTACATGATTATATTCTATGATCCACTTGTTCTGTGATAATAAAGCATGACAATATAATAATTTAAGCATACAACAACAACCACCTAGCATTTTCTCACCAGGTGGGTCACCCAGATAGACATATGAGTTGACCATGCCAAACTAAAATTAGGCTGATGTGACAAAAAGTATATTTCCCCTCAGCACAACAGTCTCATAACAAGACCTCAGATAAAGCATAACATAGGAAATTCAATACCTCACTTAGCTGCGTACATTCCCCAATCAGGAAGGGCAACTAGACAAGATGGTACATAATGAATTGTTAACATCAATAGTCAATATCATCGTTTTTGGCAGTCTATATAGTTCAAGCATGATCATCCACCCAATTCCCCCTTTACCAATCCCTAACAGGAATAACAAGTAGTTGAGTGACACACTTCTCATAGGTGTGATCATAGTCAATCTCAAAAATGTGTCCAATCTTAAGATATGAGTAAGTGTCCAAGAAAAAACTGCAGCGAGAAGTTTCTTTGCTAGAAGTTTCATTATGCATCACCAGAAAATGATACAAAAAATAGGGTTAGGAAATGAGATGTAGGAAGAGAAGTAAAGAATGAAATAAATTCCAGTCAGCATCTGCACACACTTTGCTAAAGAGGAATGCCGACATTACTAAATGAACTAATCCACAGAGTAGCTCCACAAAGAAACGTACTTACAGAAAGCTTTACACTCGGCACAAGAAAATAAAACATCAGAATATGTGACTCAAAAACATAATGGCAATACTGCTAATGCACATCGGAACTCAGTTGTTAAATTCAATTTCCAGATTTGCAATTCAAAACTTTTGGTGCCAAGAAATTAACAAATTACCATCAAAATCAAAAATTAATGTTAACATCAAGAAGATTGCTTTCTGTACTCATGCTTTTGGTCCTTTTCATACTAATACAACTTCCTTCTAAGCAGGAAAATACTGAAAGACCCAAATTTCAGGGCAAAAAGTATATCAAAGCCCCGCACCTGCAATAGTAAGCTTCTTGACATCCCCCAGAACATGGAATAACCAATGGCGAGGAAAAAATTTTTGAGTATGGCAATACTTTTTCACCATTCATCAGTGATTCAACAATTTCCTTGGGCAGAGGAACTTTTGCTCTCTTGCTTCCTGAAGCACATCCACGAGAGTCGTCATAACTTTTCTCATCCGTGACGTCATCCCCATCAGATGAGTCACATGCACCATGCTCATTTGAAACATCGGAGCACAAACCAGTATCACATCCATGGCTTGAAGAGAGACCTAAATCTTGAAAAAACAATCTTCTTCCAATTTGAAGTTCTAATGTCCCAATAAAGCGAAAGCAGAAACTACATACTAGACAATCAATCTGCAATAACAAAAGAAAAGGAAGTGTTAGCCTGTACATGACCAAAGGTCCTAACAAGTGCTTATTGGGATTTCATGCCAGCGAAACCTTATTTGAGGGATGTTGACACCCAAAAAGCATTAAATTTTTTAAACTTAAGCTAATTTTATCTTATCAGAAACTGCATCATTAAAATGGAGAAACAACACAATGTAAAGTGATAGCAAGTGGCACTGCACACAGGTTATCATATGGTAAATTACATGCCTAGAATGGACACTCCTAATTAGGCCGAACAATGAATATACTTTCTCTCATGACTACAGGAAACAAAACAGTACACGGAGATTCCCCTCATCACGTGCAAGGAAGCATCTTGCATATCTTGGTGTATGCTTTAAGTAAAGCATGTAGCTTTCAGGTCAATATCATTTGTTTTTGCACAATTCATGTCTTTCCATTAGCACTCATGCACTGGCAAATTTCTCCAGAGGACTATAGAAGAAAATGGAAACATGTCGCCAACAACACAACTAATTTCACAACAGCAACTCACCATCCTCAGGAATAGCAACTACCTCTAACGATTCAAAGCCGTGAAGTGACCCCGCACCAAAACAAGAGACAACAGTCAAATGCGAGAACTCAGCCAGGTAGTAGCGCAATGCCAGGCGTATGAAACTCATTTAAAAAAAAAAAAAAAAAAACCGACTTATCGAGCAGGAGACCGGTCTTACCTTTCCCGAATTCGCCATCTTTTCTCACCTTCAGACGGCAGCCCCCCCGCGAGGCTAGAAGCAGGTCAAAGTAATCCTGAACAGACAAGATTTCAGACAGCCGTCGAAACCGAAAAGGCGGGAGAAAAAAAAGCAGAGGGAAAAATGCGAAAATCTGCTGAACTGTCGTCACTCGATACTCTTTTAAGTTTCCACTGATTCGAACTTGCCGAACTTCGGTAATTATACACACTCGCTCACGACCCCAAAACGCCCCAGTCGCATCGCGAAGATGCGAATGCGAAGCGACGCGAAGAGCTGACTCGTTTCTTCTATTCTACGACCGCAACAACTTGCTCGTTCGTAAAAAGGATCGATTGAAGGGGCAGAGGAGCGTTACCTGGATTTCGCGAGGAGGAGGGGGTCGGAGGAGGGCGGCGATTTCAGAGGCGCACTTCTCGTCGATTGGGCAGACGACTTCCATTTGGGAATTTGATTCTTTCTGCTCGAGCTCGAGAACGCTCTGCGGATTTCTCCGGCGAAGGCAGTGACGGCGAACTCTCGATCCCGAGTTGTACTCCGCGCTTCTTCTGCTGCTCTTGGTTTCTGGGTGGCGGGGCGGCGCTACTCGGCGTCCATACACGTACTCAAGAAAAAATAAGATCACTATACGTACGAATGTCAAATTCAATTATAATACTCAATTTTGTCAATTTAATATTAATATACAATTTTAATATAGCCAATTCAATTATTTAATATAGCCACTTCCAAGCTAATTTTAGCCCAAAAATACTAACATAAAAATATAGTTAACGCTAACAATCCAATCCATATTAATTAAATAAATTTATGAAATATGGCATCGGAATGTGATTTTAACTCATGAATATTTGGAAATTCCTCAAAAATTTATGAGGGATGTGATATTGCAAACTGAATGCATAAATATAGAATTAGTACATCCTATTTTTCGGTTTTAACTATGTAACTAAAAAAAAATCATGATAATAGCAAGTAAATGAAAATCTAAAAAATAATAATTGCATCGGACGCCATTAACGTAAACTAAAAAAAAATAGCATTCATTAAAAGCTTTTTCTACACTATTCATTCTCTCCACGATTGATGCATTCGGGGTTTCATGAGAAGATTTCTGTATAAGTAAGAGGGCAAATTGGTCTTGACCAATCCCAGTAAACTCATCATTCCCCAACTTCTAGAAAATATACATTTGGCATAGGCCAGAATCCTCCTCGAAAGTCATTAATGCCGTTTCTGACCAAAATAATACATACATATGTTTTGTAATTCTGGAAAGTGAGAATATCGCCTTTAAGATGGATTTAACCATTAATTGCGACACTGGAACCTATAAAACATTAAAATTCTGAGGAAAAAAGAATCTCAAAACACACTGTATATATGCCAAAAAAGCTTTATGGGTATCTTGCTCTACAGCTCGCAAAATGTTGATACTTTCAAGGGTACTAGCACAACATAAACTTAAAAACTCGTCTATGAAACTAATGCGACATGAATTGCAAACAGCATATCTCGTGATCCAACGAAGTTGACTAAGATTAATTGTGAGCCAAAGCCTCAACCCACTTTTCATCGGAAAACCAGCGACAGCTGGTGAATATTGGAACTCCACAAGAACTGAGCTGGAAGATTATCTGACCGAACAATAAACAGGATGACATAAATATACGATCGCGTCCGCGGCTTTTATGAGTTACTGCTAAATGCTTCCGAAGAACTGCTCCAAAGATGGGGAAGTGAACACATTAGAGGCCGTCCTTTCAGGTCTGATGGGGCTCACATGAAGTCGGTACTTGATGAATCTCTGCAAACAAATGTGTCATTGCATGTATATACTCATTGTGTGATGACATCATGAAGGTTGATAGTACCAATCGAGCAAGAAGAGTAAGCAAAAACTTTACCGCTAACTGAGAGATGACTTCAGGGTTTGTATCAATGTGCCAGTCTGGTTACGCCCGTTCTCTGTGCTACAGAAAAGAACCTGCACACGAATTTCCCAAAAATTACGTAAGCATTCAAAGTGAAATATACATAGCAGATAAAATGAAGCAGTGATTTTGCAAGTCTAGTTCAGACCATAAAAGGATGCTGGAGATCCCGAAGTCCTTAAGAAATAAGTGAGATGGAACTATCATTCATTAAACTCGTCAACCATACAATAACACACTATTCAACTTTCGATTGTTGATTGCTCTCTCCGACACCTAAACACTGCATGCCCCACTTAATTCCACTACTTTCCATCATTAATCTCAACAACAATCCACTACGTAATTCTATGACCTTCCTCGAATGGGAATTGGCTCCTAATTGCAAAGACTATGCACCGACCCTAACAGGAAGGACTGCATCATGACTAGAAACTCTTCTTTTAAAACAATTTCTACGGAGCAAAGAAGCCACTGTAATTTTCTTCCAAGGCTTATGCATATAAACCCAACTGATGTTACATATTACACAATTACTCTCAATAGGTTCAGACTTTCTGAATCCCTTGCTTACGCTACATACCAATTCAACTGAGGCAAATCATAGAGGCTTTACTATTGCCTAATCATGCAGTACAGCTTTATCTTTATGAACATATTCTTCAGCTTCAACGTGCTAGGAATAACAAGTCAGTTGTGCTGCTACGCTGAACAACGTGCATGCAGCTATGATGAGGATGATGTTCTCGTGGAGTAACATCTGATACTAGACTGCTAACAGTGTTCATTATATAGATTAACTATGAAAATAAATGCCATGAAGAAGTCCCCTCCAACCCAGAAACCAATTGAATTAAAGAAAGAAGAAAAGCTTGGGATAGATGATAATGCAAAGGGAAAACATTATTAGCATATTGCAGATGCAACAATACAGAGGCCAGCTTAGGTTCATATCAGGTACTTGTGTACCTTCTCCTTGATCAGACCACCCGAAGTAAAGACTCCAGCATACTCCAAGGCCTGAAGAATTTTTTTCTGCACAAACGAAGCAAACAACTTCAACAGGCAGCACAACTGGCTGAAATAACACAAATTACGGAAATTGCCCCAGCAATACAATGGCTATCTTAAGAAGCAGAATGACACAAATGAAGTATGATTAAACCAGTGATTGGGAGGACGTGGCAACTCCCCACATTTTGTTGTCGCAAGTAATCGGTATTCGACTCACTAGTGAGAAGAAGTCCAGCCACCATTCTCTCCTCTTTGGAGTCATCCAAAACGTACGTCTCAGTTCCCCCACCAATTAATATAAACGAGACCAAGCTAGAAGAAGACGGAAGCGTCCGACGAGGGTCCGAAAGAAATAAGCCAAATTAGACAAAATAGTTTCTGAAATTGTGATACGGAGAAGGAGACCAACTGCCAAGTTACTTGTAGTTTCGCCAAGCTAAGGGAGTTTGCCATTGTCCAAGATCTCAGCACCTAACACACATATGGAAAACGCCGAGGGTAAAATTATTAGCCGCGCCATTACGCACATTGACATCACTTTTGCCTTGTGGTAGTCCCTTTTCCATGTTAACCTGATGTCGTATAATGAAAGCATGACCATCGAGATGCATATGCAAAAGAAAAGCATCCCTGAGTTTCTCCAGTGTTCTTCGGTGGCTGTGTCCCAGCTGTCAAATTCTTCGGATAATAGGAGAACATCTGCCAAAATTAGAATGACCACAAAGATTGCCAACAGCATACGGTTTATGGTCCCCTCCTGTAAAATATTGGTCCATTTTGCTGAATTTTTAAGATCAGTCCACATAATTCTAGCATGCCTTGTGAATAAGTGGTGAATGAATGGCCAGCATGCAATGTTCAGAGATGTTTGATAAAGAATATCGGTCGGAGAAGGCCTATAAATAGGCTGCGGTGGTGATGGAAATTGAAGCTGAAGACACACACAGCTGAAGACCCAAGGTTTGATTTCCTTTTCACCAAGTCTATTATTGAGTGCGCTTTATCTCGGGCTTCTGGCCTTTGTACAAAAGGAAAAAAAGAAGAAATCGTTGCCATATCAACAAATGGAAAGGATTCTGGAGTACTCATTTAAAGGGAAACTTTTACTTCTAAAGATGCAGTGATTTGGGACTGATGGATGTACAATAATAATGATTGTGTTTAATTTCATGGAAGTGATTAGGTACCTAATAATCCACTTACCATTTGTCGCGACCTTCCCGAGGGTGAATTACCTACTAAGTCCGAAGACTTGACACGGACCCTCCTAAGAAATTAATCTATTTAAATATGCAATTATATTTAATTTGGAGCCGCCATTAACCAATTAGGGTTGGTTAGAAACCAAAGTAAAGTATAGGAGAATACTTTACTTTTACAACCTGAGATTCATCCGATTACATGGTTCGCTAGATTAGTCTAACGCCCTTTCGGTAGCTTTTTATTTTAATTTTAAAAATATTTTGCGGGCAATGTTGATTAATTTAAACTTAAGCTACTAACATGCAAATGGTCATGCGGCGCACAATCAATAAAATAACATTCAATAAAAAAAAATGCATGCCCTAAACATGATTTCTAAATGACATGCCGCCTAATTTTTCTTTTTCTTTTTGAAAATGTTAATTATATGCAATCTTAATTTAAATTTGATATGCATGAGTTTTACTTTAATGACATATGAGATGTAATTCATGTGACATAATTTAAATCATTGCAATATGTGTGCGATCTAATTTGCATGTGCTATATGATGTGGGATGAATGACATAATAATTCTATATGCATGTATGATATTTTTTGTTCCCCTTTTTGTTTTACTAAATGAAAATTGACTTAATCTAAAAATATCTAGGTGTGCTGCTTTAATATGAAATGTGTATAGACCTAAGTACCTAAGTTCTAGATATGACCATATTTTACTAATAAACAAATTCTAATTAAACCTATTATGCAAATTAATTAATATGTACCTAATATTTTTTTGATTCTTTTTATTGAAATTCGGAATTAAAAACTAATTAGACTAACTAAAGTGAATGATATTCTAATTTACTAACCCTAAAAATACAGTCCTAATTACTAAACCTAAATGCTCTAATGCAATATTTAGATTTTTATGTACTTTTTGATTTTTTGATTTTTTTAATCTTTTCAAACAAGTAATTATTTTAAAAGAATGAAGATAAGAATTAAAATAACCAAAAAAATAATCCGTTGTCTCACGGATTATATTAACAATTATTTGAACTCTATAATGATTTAATAATTGAAATACTATCAAAATTCCTAAAAATTAAAGTAATTAAAAAAATGAACCGACGTCTTACGGGTCAAATTAATAATTACCATAATTTTGGATAAAACCCCTTAATGTTTACAAGGTCCACAAATATTGACATACAATACTACAATTCAAATAATTAAACTTAAAAATAAGCTAACATAACATGAAATAAGTAAAAAATAAAAAATAAAAATATACTACCTAAGGCTTGGAAAATGGGAGCAACGACGGTGGTTCAGTGATGGGTCGTGGTGGCTGGAGTAAGGCGGTCGTCGGAACTCCGGCGAGGCTCGGGTAGCAACCGGACCTGCAACAAAACAGGGGAGGGCACGTCGGAGGCAAAACAGCGCGAGAGGTCTTGGCGCTGCAGAGGCGGGCACAAGCGGTGCGGATCTGGTTCGAGCTGCTGCAGTGTTACCGTCGCAAGTTACTACAGGGGCTAGGAGGCGCAGCGACCGGTGTGGGCTGGCGTCGTGGCTGGGTAGCAGCAGAGGCGCGGCGTCGGACGGAGCGAGCTGTCGGGCGGATTGAGTGGCACTCCGGCACGGTGAGCAGAGGCGTCAGGGGCGAGTCCGGCGAGGTGGCGGTAGCTACGCAGGCCGCTGGTACGGGCGTTGACGGTTGCAGGCGTCGAAGGTGTTGCTGGCGTCGGATAGTCGCCGTGGACAGAGACGCGGGCAGGGGCGGTGTTCAAGCAACAGCAGTCCGACTTGGGCGGAGACGGAGCAGGGGTGTCGGCGTCGGGGCTCCTGGGACGGCGACCAGTGGAACGGAATGACTGGCGGAAAAGCGTCGATGGCGCGGGCGCGGGCGCTGGTGCTGGTCGGTGAGGGGGTTCACCGAAGAAGAGAAACAGTGTTTTTTTTTTTCTCTCTCCCTTGCACGTTCGGTCACTTCCTCTTTCTGACCTTTTCTCTCTCTCTCCGTCACTCTCACGTCTTCTCTCTCTGCTCTCTTCCTTTTCACTTCACCTTTTGACTTTTCTCCCCTTCTCTTCTCTTTCTACATTCCCTGCACTCTCTCTGCAGAAGCAAAAGCTTCTCTTGACTTTGCCTTTTTTGTTTTCTTTTTCCCTCGACGAAGAGAAGTCGCCCCCTCTCTGTTTTCTCTCCTTTCACTTTTCAATTTTTTTGACGAAAAGAAAACCCCCCCGGTTCAAGGTTTCGTACTCTTTATTTATAAAGAAAGACTTGAGTTTGATTTTTTACGGATGAAAATTTTTCGATATATTTGCACATCCTCACTTAACTTCTTAACAACAAAGTGGCTCCAAAACATTTGGCTGTTGAGTTTTTGAATTCAAATTTTTTTCTTTTAAATTTCCCTTTAATCAAAGATTATTTTTTATTTCTATTTTCTAAATTTAAATTAGGTTCAACATATTGACAAATGGAAAAGATTATGGAGTACTCATTTAAAGGGAAACTTTTACTTCTAAAGATGCAATGATTTGGGACTGATGGATGTACAATAATAATGATTGTGTTTAATTCCATGGAAGTGATTTGGTACTTAATAATCTGCTCACTCATCAGGGAAATCGTCCTATTCATAGTTTTTGCTAATGATGGTAGGATTGAGAAACTTGGCCGTTGTTAATTTTATCAGAGTGCTGATGGATGTATGCATTTTTGCAATTATGATTTTAGCAGTGAGTGATGGAGTTTGAGTTTGGATTCGAGAAATGTGAATTGGAGGTGTCACATTTTCACTTTGATATAATTCACATTACCTTAGTAGATTGTTAAAGGAAACATAACACTACTAATCACATTGAATCAGACTTTTAGAGAGGGAATTCCCTTTTTTTTTTCTCTCTCTCTTTACCAGACATTACTAATGTAACTTAACTCTGGAGACCCAATAGTTTCATAAAACCTTAGATACCTTTTTTTGTTCATCATATATCAATTAGAAGAATTGCAAAGTTGAAAGATAAATTGTATTGGTATGATTATGTAATGGACCATTTCTTTGAGGGGGGTGGCATATGTAATGGACAAGTTCAAATGGTCTGTTAAACCCAATTTCTATTGTTTGTTATTAAAAAAATAAAAAATAAAAATCAGAAATGGGTGCAGCATTTGTTAGTGAAAAGAATCAGATAATTAGCAAATTTCTCTTTTAAGAAAAAATAGAATCAATTCACCAGTATTTCAGTGGCACGGGTTTCTTAGCAAGTAATAATGAAGAAGGGTATGTGCAAGAGAGATGAACTCTTAGACGCGTACTACGGTAGGAGGGAATAAAATAGTGTTATTCGCACTTACCATTTCATTGACCAACTTAAGAAACTGCAATATGCTTTGATCTCCAGATATCTCGATATTCTCTTGATGCATAATTTCTCTCCCAAAATCTATCACCCGATCATGCATCGACACTTTGCCATGATTAAGAATCTTGATTAAGGACTTACTAACAAGGGCATCGATTTCAACTTTTGGGAAAAGGTCACAACCTTTCCGTATATACATGCATCAGTTTTTTTCCTTGCTTAGAAAGATACTTGCAATGTCCAGGAAAATTTGTTTCTCCCCATATTCAAGTCCCTCATATATTAACATCAATTTCTGTTGGACTCTTTCGAGAGGCACTTCATTGATTGACTTCTGTCGAACCTTTTCGAGAGGCTTCTATCGAACTTTTTCAAGAGGCACTTCATTCATTGACTTTTGTCGAACCTCTTCAAGAGGCACTTTCCTCATTAAATTATCTACTGAAGAGGCACATTTCCTCATTGAGTTTTTTTATGACAATTCCCTCCTGGACTCCTGTCGGACGTTTTCGAGATGCACTTCCTTCAAATTCTTTGATTCACTTTCTCAAACTGCTTTAAGTCTTACGGAGTCCAAGCAATCCTCAATACCTTCCAAGGGAGGCAAGTCTCCCATTAGTTGGGTTCTTATCTTACTACTGTTTATCCGTAATGTCAGATCTCCTAAGTTATAAATCGAATGAGGTAGTTCCTCGATGGTTGTCCCAGATAGATCCAACTCAGTCAATGACTTCAACTCCCCAAAAGCATCTGGCAGCGAATTTAGACTCGTACAATTTGCCAAACTTAAGTACTCAAGATTCGCTAGCCCTTTGATTGTGCTCGGAAGTAAAACTAATCCCATATCCTCCACTACTAGCCTTGACAAAAGTCTTAGATTGCCGATTGAGTCTAGCAAATAACAAATGCTAAAACCTTGGATCAGGATGACCTGTCTCAGGGCATTTAGATTACCAATTTGCCAAGGCAACCCTCTAAGAAGTGGACACCATTTGATCTTCAAGTAAATCAAATGCTCTAGTTTTCCAATTGAGTGATCAATTTGTACCAAATTTGGAAAATCTTCCAGAACCAATCTCTCCAAACTCATAAATTCTGAAAAACAAGGTGTTTCAATTAAGGACTTCGACCCCGCTATTTTCAAAACTTTCAGTTTACTTGCCACCTGCATGATAGCAACCGACTTAATCCCATTAGGATTTAGTATGCATTGCAAAACAAGTGCATATCATCATATATTCATATAGTTATTTGAAAGATTAAATGAATAAGGTGAAATTGTACCATGATTTCAACCCATCCGCTCCATTTGTCTATGATGATATCGCCTGAAAGCTTAAGAATGACTAAGTGATTCAACACAAACTTTTTCGCTTCAAGTTCTAGAGGACAGTTTTGCCAACAAAGCCATCTTAGCTTCGGCAAAATAATCTCAAAGTTGCCAACAAAGTTCCCTCCATCCAATTTTAGAAACCTAGCGTTTGTGAGATCAGCAAAATATTTGCATGTAAAATTGTCTCCCAAGCTCCATGGTTTGAGCGCTACTGCATCCTCTATTCCCTGATAAAAAATATAATATTAAAGTGTATATCTTTACTTGAGCAATGAGTTGGGATCCATTAATTGTTAAATAATATTAAATTCGATATTTCTTTATCACTTGAAAATGGGCATATCTAATGATTGTATTTATGCTTTTGCATGGAAATATATACTATTTCTCTGAACTAATATTTCTAATTATATTACATATTCAGACTATAATAAAGTCTGTATTTGATTTTGTGATAGTGATGTTTGATAGCTAGTAATCCATTGAATGACCTATTTTCATATTTTGCTGATGTTGAGTAGAATCGAGGAACTTTTTAGTTTAATTTTATCAAAGTGCACAGCAAAGGCAGATGATAAACTTTCGTGATCATATCATAAGTTTAGCAGTGAATTTTGATGGAGTTGATGTTTGTAGACTTTGGTGCAAAAGAATAATTTCCTTGCATAATTTGAGGTTTAAAGGATTGTGTATTCAATATTTATGGTTTAAGTCATCAACAAGCAATTTCAAGTTTGGATTCGAGAGTTATGAAATTCACGGAGTCACATTAACTCAATAGAGAGTTAAAGGAAATGTGACCCCACTTACTAAATTTACAGCAAACTTTTGGAAAGAGAATTCATTTAATTTCATCAGACATTGCTAATTACTAATGTAACATTTTAAAAAATGCACTTTTTTTTTTTAATATCCTCGAGTTCCACCTTTTTGACAAAACCTTAGACAGCTTTTTGTTTTGTTCGAATGTGAATTATCTAGATAGAACAAGATAGAATTTACTAATTTATATTAATAAGAAAAAGCCTCATCATATATCAATTGAAAAAAAAAATAGGAAAGTGAAAAGATAGATTGTATGGGTATGATTATGTAATGGTTCAAATGGTCTTTTAAACCCAATTTCTATTATTTTCAGATACTTTTATCTAACATAATTAAGCAAAAATGGGTGCACTATTTATTGGTGAAAAAAATAAGATATTTACCAAATTGCTCACTTAACAAAAATCATAGTCGATGCACAGGTTTTTCCTATAGCGTGCAATAAATGAAGAAGGCAATCTGCAAGAGAGATGAACTCTTACATGAGTAGTAATGTAGGAAGTAATAAAATAGGGCTGTTCATACTTACCTTTTCATGGGCCATCTCAAGAAACCAAAATCTGCTTCGATCTTCAGGTTTCCTCATATGCTCTTGACGAACAATTTCCCTTCCAAGAGCTTTTAACTGATCATGCATCCATATTCTATCATGGTCAACAATCTTGATCAAGGACTTGCCAATAAGAACCTCAATTTCAATTCTCGAGCAAAAGCTGGAGTCTTCCCACATATACATTGGAATAGTTATTTTCTTGTTAACAAAGAAACATGAGATGTCTAGAAAAATTTGTTGCTGCCGATATTCAAGTGCATCATAACCAATTTTTAACCTCTGTTGGACCTTTTTGTGAGGCACTTTCTTCAACTGATCTAGTGTGCTTATCCACTGTGCTTTGCTTTGGCAACGGAGATGTGAACCTATCACCTCAACAGCCAATGGAAGTCCTCCGGTGAATTCAACAACTTCTTTTGAAAGATCATATAGATCAGGTGGAGTTGAATCTGTGTTGAAAGCAAGCTTGTTGAAAAGTTGAAGAGCACGATCCAAATGCATTTTCTTCATTTTGTATGGAATAATTCCTATAGACCTGTTGAGATACTTTCCTCAAATCCTTCCACCTTGATCATAGAAAAAACACTCTTATTTGTAGTTGTTATGATGATCCTACTCCCTAAACAACACAAAGTACAATACTTCGCTAGTTGCATAGATTGATCATTTTCATCCATGCCATCAAAAACAAGCAAGACTTGTTTGTTAGGTAACATTTTTCTTATCAAATTGTTCCCTTCCTCAAAGTCCGTGGTTTCAGGAAGTAAGAAATGGAAAAGATTCGCTACTAATTTTCTCTGAAGTTTTTCAATGCCAAGGTCTTGGATGTTTGAAAGGAAGGAGTGACCTTCAAATTGAGGAGAGAGTTGATTGAAGATTGCATTGGCGAGAGTTGTCTTTCCCATACCACCTATCCCATGGATTATGACAAATCGCACGTCACTAGTATCATAATAATTTAACAGTCTCTTTATGTCTCCTACACGATCATCAATTCCAACTAGATGGGCAGGCAAATCTCCTTTTGTTGTATTGATCTTCTGCAATACATCCTTAACAATATCCTCGATGACCTCACCTTGCCTACCATGTTCAGGAAATCATTGCACATGAGACTATACACAAGCAATTAGAATTTCAAATAGAAGCAAGTAATTTATCACAAGCATGCCGACTTGTATAATCCACATGTTACTCACAATGTATGGACATAAATGATGTATACAAACCAATGTGCTTGCGGGCGCTCCTCTTCCAATACACGACCGGAAGGGCCAATAAATGAATAGATAGATAAATAAATGAATGAGGTGTCAATACCTTTTAGCTTTTATATGCCACCCCTTGATTCTAGCCACCGTGGTCAAAGCCTCCTTCCATTGCTCCACTTCGGTGCAGCCAAGGTCCTCCTTATGAATCTTTAGGGCGCTTTGGTATAGCTCCATTTCAAGCTTAACATCCTCAGGCTCCACATCGTAAAAGATAGGTAGTATCTGTTTCCCTGGGGATAGGCCATGGCTCTCCACCATGCATTTCAGCTCTCGGAGGCACCACCTGCTCCACGCATAATTTTTGGAGAAAATAGGAATGTATATTTGGGAGTTTTCTACTGCTTGCAAGATCGCCGAGATCTTTTCTCCCGGCCGTAACTCTTCGTCATCCCTAAAAACGCAGATTCCCCTAATTTTCAGGAACACATAGAGGCAATCTGCGAATGTGTTGCGGGCAGTTCCTGAGTTGGCCTCTTCGTTCGCCATGTAACGTCCCAAATTGATGCTACGGGTGACTTCTTTTTTTTTGAGGTGGTGCTTGAGGAGATTTCTACGGCCAGAGAGACATGACCAAGATGAGTAGCGACTTCCACTCTTCCTTTCCGCTTAGGTCACTTATCGAAGCCTCGCTCGACCCTAATACCTGAGCACTTCACCCACGTCGAGGATCCGAACACGGCGACAACAAGGGATCCGATCACAGGAGGATGCTTCCGAGGAACTCTCCATGAGCGTGGCGGTCCTCGCAACCCGCATCCTCAGCCGAGGGGGGCACGTGCGGCGTGAACCCTGGTCGGGAGGAAAGTCTCAGGTTGAGTGTTACGACTCGAAAAGGAGCGAAACCCCTGAGAGAGAGAGAGTGAGAGAGAGAGAGAGAGGCGGAATTCAGAGAGGAGCGAGAGCTTTGCTGGTTCTTCCCGGGTTTCTGATGCTGAAATGACCAAGGCAGACTAGGCTTTGAGCCTTCCAAAAGGCCAGCTTTCTCCTACGGAGGTTTACAAAAAAAAATTCTTAAACGCCCAATTTCAGCCCAAGGGGCTTTGGCTTGGGAAAGCCCGTCCCAATTGCAGCCTAAGATTAATAGTGAGTCCAGGCCTCGGCCTCCCTCGAATTTTTATTATAAAAACAGCAATAGCTGGTGAATACCGAGACACCAGAGAGGGTAAGTTCTATCAAACTCTTTCGAATGTCTTAATAATCATAACTTTCCATAAGTAATTGTAAATAATCCTATTCATTATAAATTTCTCTTTTCCTTTTTATTTTGTAACTTATTTCAGCACTCGTGATAATCCTTAACAGTTTGCAAGTTTAAGGAATCCATTGGAAATTAACTATTTTTGTATGCTGTAATTTTCCTTGATAAACGATAGATCGATAATTTGATAATTATTTTTCCTCTTCTTTTGTAAAAGCCGATCGACATTTCAATAATTTTGCTCTCCTAACTAATGTCTCTAATTGCTTGGGAACGGTTTTGTATTTTCCCATACGACACTAGACAATTTTCCTGTTAAGAAAATTAGCTTCTTCCAATCACTCATGCTCAACAACGTTGGTCCGATAGCGCCTGCACTTGCCGGTTCAAATGTAATCCCATATGCTGTTGTTGATCTTTTGGAAGAGCAACACGGAGAGATGGGATATCCCCCAAAGTTCAAGGGAGCTTGAAGTTCAATTTCAGTCCGTTATGTGTTTGTTATGTTAGGATTAGCTTTCTGCTCCGCGTGGATCAATGTTTTCCCCTCTTCATTCTCGTCCGACAAAAAAATGACACCTCCCTTTATGCACAATGGAGAGAACAAGAAAACTCTTTTGTTTTGAACAAAGTTCTCGGTTCGCTTCAATTTCTATTTGGAGCAGTCAAGGTACTTACTGCTATTATATTTATGTGGAAAAAAAATCCTAGATATCAAAATGAATTGTTATGTAGAATACACTACTCTTTTTCTAAGTGGGACTCGGATAACAAATTCAAATATTTTAGATCTTCCCATAAGATTGGTTTTTACTGTTTCCTATGACGGCTTGGATTAACAACTTAACATCGAAAGCCCGTTAAGCGTGCTTGTTGAGGCCAAAGAGCAAAGCTATGTCTCCGGAAAAAGTCATTGCTTAATAAAACCGTGAGATGTGATTAAATTTAATAAATAAATAAATAAAAACTGTAATGAAGTACTTGGAAAAGTACACCGCATTGCAAAATCACTAAAAAAAATCTGTCACCTCATAAAATTTTTGGCGTGCAATTGAGGAACTGTACTCGGGAAAAAAGAAAGGAGCTGGTCCATGCATCCACGTAGGCCTCCATATCCCCTTCCACAGAAAAAAAAGGAGGAAATTTTACAAGATGAAAATTCGTTGAAGAAGAAGATCGTTGTCGCCGTCATCCATCAAATGAAAAGAAAAAGCCATAGAAAAGCCCATTACCGACTACCCCCGATAACCGACGCTCCACTCTCTCTCTCTCTCTCTCTCTCTCTCTCCGCAGGGGCATGAGAGATCCTCTATCTGCACTGCGACCGACAGACGCTCCCACCACTTCGCACATCGCACCGAAGATACAGAAATCACAGCACACCAAAATCGAAACATTCGATGAAGAAACCAAATCGAAACCGAGAGAGAGAGAGAGAGAGAGTACCTAAGAGAGCTGATTGATGGCAGACCGACAAAGGTGAGGCCGCGACCCCTGAGACCGAGAGAGAGGCTTCAAGCGATAATTGAGAGAGAGAGATCGAGTGGCGCTGCTGGAGAGACTCGACAGAGAGGCCAAATCTGAGAAAGCGCTCAATAGACTATGGAGGGAGAGAGGCCAGACATGAGGAAGTGAGTGAGAAATGAGAAGGAAAGAAGTGAGAAAGTTTCTTTGAGAGACTTGACTTAAAAAGAGATAAGGTTTCATTTTGTACTGGTGTTGAGCCGGTTGTGGCTGTTGGCTATCAGCCTATCACAATCTAGATAAGCAAATCTTTCAACCAATCAAAGTCTCTGAGAAAAATGTACATTGCTTAGTACAGAATCTTCCTTGAAAGTAATCTGCACTTTTTCTCACCTAAATATGTATTACATTTCTAAGAAATTAGAATAACCACTCTTTCAAAACACACAAAGTACATGCCAAAAAAATGTATGGTGTCTAACTCTATAGCTCGCAGAATGTTGATATTGCAAAAGGGTAGTTGAACAACATGAACTTTGAAACTGTTGTCTATGAAACGAATGCAACATAAATTGCAAATAGCAATTCCAAAAATACATTACAGTTGGCTAACCTTAATAGTGAGCAAAGGCCTTACGCAAATTTTTATTGGAACATTAGAGACAGGTAGTTCATATTGGATCTTTTGCATCTCCTATCTAAGCATTTGCATCTAATATGATCAAACCGTTTCAACATGTACCAAAACTTTGACTTAAATTATTTTACCAAAGTTTATCAAGTTTTTATTTCAACCTTTCCGCTCCTTTCTTCTATGGTGATATCACCTCAAAGCCTAAGAGTGACTAGGTGATTTAGCAGAAAGTTGTTTGCTAGAAGTTCTAGAGGAAAATTTCACTAGCAAAGCCATCTTATCTTTAGCAAAATGTCCTCAAAGTTGCTAGAAAGTTCCCTCTATCCAATTCAAGAAAACCTTGCATTATTGACACATCCAAAATCTTTAGCTGCAAAATTGGGTCTCAATCTCTGTAGTGTATATTTCTTCTTCCCTGATGAAAAATATAATATTGAATTGTGTCTTTCGACTAGAGCTAGAGGTCGAATCTATTAACGATTGAATACAACATTGATGTATTTGAAATTGATATTTCTATATTAGGATAAATGCACTATAAGTTCTAAGCTTGTCACTGAAGTGTAATTGATTATTAAAACTTTCGAAAAGTATAATTAAATACTAAAACTTGTCGAACTAGTCAATCAATTTATTTTGTAAATTCCATCCAATTTGGCTAACGCATAATACTTTCGTGGTTTTTTCTAGTATCCTCTCTCTCCTATGTGGCATTAATGTCACTGAAACATGAAACATAAGCCTAAAACAATGTTGTCTTGATCCGTATATTATTTTTAAGCCAAAATCTTATCAAACTAGATTACCAAATAAAAAGGGCTAAATTTAATATTTAAAAAAAAAAAAGGTGAGGGCCTTTAGGCTCTCCTTGACTGGGACTCGGGTGATGGGCGGTGACCCTTGTTTCAAAAGAATTGTGTGCATCACCTTCTATACTTCGTCTCATTTTATATCTAATAGAAGCATAGTGGACTTAATATTTCTGCACATATCAAACTATTTCTGTATTTATCAAACTTGACTTATCCCCAAAAATTGTTATGTTTTCATAAATCAACATATTTATCCCCCTCTAGATCACATCATTAGCTATACTAAGTGCTATCTGAGCACCTTGCTCATTCCTTTGAAGTGTTATATTTTAGGAATATAAAGATCTTTCGTAACTCACAATATTGGTCCGTGTATTTTTTATGGTCAATCAACAACAAGGTCTTTATCGTAACTCACAACAAGGTTTTTATGATTAAGATGCATAGCAACTTCCACTCTCTTTCTTCCCGGTAAGGTCACTCTTCAAAGTCATTTTTAGATTGTTATTTTCTGTTCTCTTTCTGCGGAAGGTCATTAAGCACGACTAAGATGCATAGCAACTTCCACTCTCTTTCTTTCCCGGTAAGGTCACTCTTTGAAGCCATTTTCAGATTGTTATTTTCTTTCCAGGTAAGGTCACTCCTTGTCATTGACTCATTATTTAGCTCTCTTCCATTTTGCCTTATTTGAGTCATCGAAGTCTCTGTTTTTTTTTTTTTTTTTTTTGACCCATCATACTTTAATCCTCACCTCACTATTAGTTTTTTACCCCGCCTCTTTGCAAAGTACGAGAGTCGAACTCCATACTTATATAACTAAACGTTCCGAATCCTGGTTCTCTTGAGAAGGTGGGGAATCAAACTCCCCACCTTCCTCTCCTACGTGGGAAGTGGGACAACCCTGGTGCAATGACATGACATCAAATGTAATGGCACCTATGTTGATTGTCATTATCTTCACCCAAGTTGCGGGAAAATGCTAAAATAATCCCCACTTCGACGTGAGGAATCTTCCACCGAATTGATCGAGAATTTCTATTCCCATTGGTCCCCTTGCTACAATTTTGTCGCTTTTCTTCTCGCCTTTTGCCCCCTTTTTGTTTTGTTACTCTCAACTATATTATTACGTTGAACGATTTATGCTAGATTTCCAAAATGTCTCAAGGAAAATGGCTCTTGAAGTAAATTCATACGGATGTACTTTTATATCCATCAATCAAACATAACTTTTACTTGAGTCGTAATTATGTCAGGCTACTCAACCAAGCTTCCGTTTCATTGTTATAGACCACCGCCACAATTGGAACCTCCAACAGTAATTTGTGGTCCGACCAACATTAGATGCAAACTTATGTAGTAATGTATATTAGAATTCTTCTTGGCGTTTCGAGCACTTGCACGTGAAACCATAGCCTGCAAGCAGTGCCTATGCTTACTATAAGAGAATGAATCTGCAGATTTCAATATTTCTAGCATGTCAGTGGTACATATGCTTACTATAAGAGAATGAATCTGCAGTGCTCTACACCTAAACTGGACTGAATTCATCCGGGCATATGCTAACTAGCTAGATTACGCCACGTGAGATAACCTCTTCTCCTTCAAAATGGAAACGCCACTATCGTTGCTCTGATCACCTCTATTCTGAAAAGGTAGCAGCAATTAAATCAGCCCCGCTGCATATCATTTGCATCTGTCCACCCGCTCAGGTGCCCTTGAAAAGATTTGTTTCGACATGAGTTCATAGTCTAAAGTTTCAAAAGCGTGAGCGAGTCTCAAAATCGATTATCCAGCCTACAACATACAAGTTATGGATAAAAGGCAACATTATGCGATACTCGGCCAATTTGTATCAACAAATTTGGAGATCGGTTGATCTTCAAGGATTGGTGAAAGAGATGCATCGGCTCAATCAATTTGAAGGGTGATCTCAGAAAATATGGGTAACGTCAACTTGAAGCACAAATGGATTTAAATTTTCTTACCATGCTAAGAAAATTTTAAAACGTCAAGAATGGAAGAGATGCACAGACTATTTTAAAAAATAGTGCGCCGTCACGAACTAAAAATGCACAGGTTTACTTATACTTCCTCTCTTTTGAAAGCATTGGCGTTAGGATGGCGGGAATGATTCTTGGAGCTCTGCACGGGGAAAAATGCCATGCCTGAAAGTTTGAACTTAATTATTAGCAAAACACCTGGCCAACTATTTCATATTTATATTCATATTCTAAAGATGCTTCTCCGATAAGTTATCCTATCCTGTCAGCTAAATACTGTCAACAACCATGCTGCGTCACGTTTCTCTTTGAAATTGTACAGTATGATTTAACTGTGTGCTTTCCTTTAGTCCCCCAGCCTAAAACAATGTTTTCTCACAAGCACAAGTGAATCTCATAATTGATTATCCAATCCAGAACATGCAACTTATGGATAATAGAAAACATTGTGTGAATCTCTACATCCATATCTACGAACTATAAAGACAATTGATCTTAAGGGATAATTGATAGGGATACATCGGGTCAATCATATTGCAGGGCCATTTGTAAATATAAAATAGCGTCAACTTGAAGCTCAAAAGATTCAAAATTTCAAACAAATTCAATGATGAAAAGAAAAAAAAAACCCCGAAGAATGCTAGAGATGCAAAGACTATTTTAAAGATCAATGCGCCAAACTCCGATGGGGCACTTACACGTTGCCCATTATGAGGTTTGCCACAGCTTTGTAAACCATTTTATAAAATCAGCCTCTACATCCCCGAGCATTACTAAAAGTTAATGACGTCACCATCACGAGCAAAATGTGCACAGGGTTACTTATACCTCCTCTTTTTTGAAAGCTTTGGCGTCAGGATGGCAGGAGTCATTCATGCAGCTCTGCGAGGGGAAAAATAATGTGCCTAAAGTATAATTTTAATTATTAGCAATAACACCTGGCATAATCAACTAAACATTACAAATGGCAGATCCAATGAAAAGCGAATTGCTTAGAATATGTGAGGACAACGCAGAATAAAAACAAAAAATTTACTCCACATCATGATAAGCTTATGTCAGGACATAAAACAAAGCAGGACTGCTTGCAACATTGTCAATTTGGGAAAGCCTACTAATTCATATTCATATTTATATTATAAAGTTGCTTCTCAGGTAACTTATCCTATCCTGTCAGCTAACATGCGGTCAGCAACTATGTGGTGTCACGTTTTTGTATAGTACGTTATAACTGTATGCTTTCTCTAGTCCCACAGCATGCATGTCAAAGATCAAATGCCAGCCCATCAATAAATAAGAAGATCAAATGCTGAAGAGTTAGATGTGATCTAGCTCAGGCCTTGTCACATGTACCTAGTTGTATACACAAACCAGTAAAGGCTTCATTAGAACATAAATTGGATTTAGTATGACAAGGGATTTTTCAAGCTAGAAACACAACCATGTTTGTTGATTAATCAAGTCCATCCAGTTAAAGTGTCACATACCCTCACAACAAACTGCATACTCATCACCAAGGGCATCCAAATATGGTTGAGATACTTTCTTGGCTTCTTCCAGTGGAGATGCTACAACCAGATCACTGTGACATACCAAAACCGAAAGGAAGATCTTAAATGCCCAAAGCAGATTATCAATAGTAAGGCATTCATACAAAATGTGTCATCGAAATCAAGGAGACCCAACCGACTGTATTTCCTCATGTAAAGTAGAAATTTCATACCTTCTATTTCTATATACTTCGATGCAAAAAGAAAATGGAGAAAGAAAGGAGAATTTTAATTATAGATCTTGTTGTCTGCATAGTCTACAGTTTAAGACTCAGAAAGAAGGAAATATTCAAACCTCAATAAGTCCAAAACTTACAGATTATTTAGCTCAAACATTCCAATGATATGCCCATGAATGTCAAGTAAGAATACTTTGTAGAGTCAAGGGATCGAACCTCACAGACTATAGTACCAAGTCAAGAAAGAAAGAAAACTGATAATCAGCAGACTGTGAGGATTCTTAAAAGGACAGATGGTTCACATTCTTTGTCAAAGATAGCCGCCTTCAGGGGTTGCAATGACCGAAAAATGAAAAAAGGGATTATCAGGGAAGTGACTGTAGATGCAGAAAATCATTAAAATGCAAAGTGAGAAAAAGACAGAATTTCTAAAATTGACTATTTGAATTTCTCCAGGAAAGAGGTAGACGGTATCTAGTGGCAACATTTTAGAATGAGCAATCGGGAATGACTGCTGATCCCCATTTACAATACACCTGAACTTCCAAAAGATGCTTGAGGATGGTGGTGATCTTACACATATCAAAACAACCCAAAAACCAAATAAGGCATCACTTAGGATGATCAAAAGGTTGAAATTTTTATTCCTTAAATAAGCAAAGAGAAATTCACTAAGAGGCAGCCCCTCCATTTACGTAAAGATGTTGGGAGTTGTCCCTGAGTCCATTTCACCTTGCCTCATAACGAATACTACAAGCAGACTAAGCATGGAAAGGTAAAGAATATAAATTAAAGAGTGGAATACAACCAAAAAAATTATGAGGAAGCATCACCAATGAACACTGCTGCAGGTGCAGACTCCTTAGAAGCAGAATGATCATTTATTTAGATACCAAGATTCAATTACCTAATTACAAACCAGCACAAGACTTTCAAATCTGCAATCAGTCACAAAACAGAGGTTCACATTCATCATTTAACTATCATTTTTTATATTGTGACAGAAACCTGGATACTTTACCTAGTCCAAATCTTTTCTTTCCAATATCAAATCTCCTATCAGTCACTAAATGGAGGTTCGCATTCATAATTAAACTATCACACAGTGAAGAACTAAAATCGAGATTGGCTAAAACACCCAATATAATCCTCTTAAGATGCAACGTCTAGAAGAAATTTCTTTACCGTAAAGGCAAGCTCTTTAATTTCCATCCTAAATACAGCTTCCTCAGAAGGATCAACATCCTCTGGCAATGCCATGCATTCCCACCACCCAAATGCAATTATTGGTAGTATGTTCATGTTTAACAAATAAATCTTGAATAGGTCAAAAATGACAGAAAAATTGCCTTCTCTTGTGACCAAATGATATTGGCTTCCATGCTTCTAAAAGTAAGGGCATATGAAAGTTGTGCATAACATGGGCCGTGTCCTTCATATAACTACTTAGAAAAATTGCTTTTGAATTCCTATACCTTAATAAAGTGTATGCAATTGCCTGAGAAATGACAACCAATGTATTAGCTATCCACACCAGCTTTATTAAACCTGTGCAGTAGAGATCTGCAGATGAAAATCGAGTTATATCTACAACCTTGTTATAAAGCAATGGCATAAAATTTTCTTTATGCATGGTATACTCACTACCAACTGAGAACTTAACAGTTTAAGTACATGGTTATATTCAATGTGAGTACATGGTTATATTCTATGATCCACTTGTTCTGTGATAATAAAGCATGACAATATAATAATTTAAGCATACCACAACAACCACCTAGCATTTTCTCACCAGGTGGGTCACCCAGATAGACATATGAGTTGACCATGCCGAACTAAATTAGGCCAATGTAACAAAAAGTATATTTCCCCTCAGCACAACAGTCTTAGAACAAGAACAAAGGAAATTCAATGCCTTAATTAGTTGCCTACATTTCCCAACCAGGCAGGGCAATTTGACAAGATGGAACATAAGGAATGGTTAAAGTCAATAGTCAATATCATTCAACCATGATTATCCACCCAATTCCTCCTTCACCAATCCCTAACAGATATAACAAGTAGTTGAGTGACCCGCTATTTCATTAGATGAAAGCAGAGTCAATCTTGAAAATGTGCCCACCCTTAAGATATGAGTAAGTGTGAAAGCAAAAACCACAGCAAAACCTTTTTTTGCTAGAAGAACAAATTCATTTTGCATCACTAGATAAAATACAAGAAATAGGGTTGGGAAATGAAACATAGGAAAAGGAATAAGAAACATGGAAAATATTTATGGAAGAGACGTGCTTTGGCTGCCAGACTGAAAATATCATTTGTTTCTGCAGTCAAAAGAACCAATGAAGAAGAAGGATCAATAGAAATAGACAACAAATTAAAAAAAAAAAAAAAAAAAAATGAAACCAATCGACAATACAAATTAAGAGCTTTACCGTTAGCAAGAATTGGAGAAGAGCCTTTGTGGAAAAGGCTTCTGACTTCTTTCCAGTGCACAGTAAAGAATGAAATGAAATCCAGTCAGCATCTACACACACTTTGCTAAAGGGGATTGTTAAGATTACTAATTGAACTATTCCACAGAGTAGCCCCATACAAATATATATATATATAAATGGTTTAGGGCAAGCTTTATACACATCATAACTCAGTAGTTGATACCCATGCCCATGCATAGATTATCAAAGTACCATCGAAATTAAAGTGAACATCCAGATGGTTTCCTTCCATACCCATGCCTTTGGTTGGTCCTTTTCATACTATTTTAACCCGCTTCCAAGCAGGAAAATTAGCGAGAGACCGGAAATCTCAGGGGGGAAAAAGCAGTATATCAAAGCCCACCGTACCTTCACAACAACCACCTACCTACCCGAGACATATGCCCCGTCCCCACCAGGTGCCTTGGGCCGAGAACGCGCACATAACGAGCGCCACGCCCTTAGGGAGTTGCCGCTCCCGCAACTGGATCCCTTGCCGTCACCGTCGTCCTCCCTTCCGTCATCGACGCCAGCGGAGCGCGATCTCTCCACGTTGGGGGTTCGGATCCTCGACGTGGGTGAAGTCCTCCGCGGCATTAGGGTCGGAAGCGGGCGCACGAGAGCACGAGGCGGTCCCCGGAGCTGGAGCGTGGTTATAGAGTGAGGATGACGGCGACGATCCGGTTGCAGGTGGACACTTGCGGACGGCATGGTCTTCTTCGCTATGTGCGAGTACTCAGGCCGACGTTAGGGCCTGCAACTGGTACATCAAAAAGGAAAAAGCGAGGGCAGAGGGATGAGAAGGAGCTGGACTGGGAATTTTCAAGATACGCCGGTGTCCCATACCCTACTCTTTTTTTTTTCTTCTTTTTTTAACTTTTTTCACTCATGTCTGACAATTGATTACTATGATTTTTCATAATATAGCAATTCAATTCGACATCGATAGGACTCGTATGATCAATAGTCTATATAATCTATTGATCATGCAATATTTTATCAAACTAAATAAGTCTATTGAAATTTGTTAAGTTATTTCATTTTACTCATTAAATCATCTCATATTACTTGACTATTGAATTTATATGTTATGTGTGTGTGTGTGTGTGTGTGTGTGGGGGTTTCCCTCTATTTGTTAAGTTTTTCAATTGGATTTCTAAACTTAATATTTAAAGTTAAGTTCTACCTCAATTCGACATAGGTGAGCAAGGTAAAAGCTTGATGGTGGAAGCTCTTGATGTGACACAAGCCACGTGGCAATGGGAGCAAGAGCAAAGAGAGATGAGAGCAATGCCGGAAAGAAGCCAAAATAGAGAGGGAAATAGGTGCTCGTGTGGGACATACAGTGAGCGAGAGGAAGAGAAGAAAGTGAGGACAGCCGTGTTCGTCAAAACGTCAGACATCGATTTCAATTTCGATTCACATGGAATTCTACCGTATTGTTCGTGGCGGTGCTTGTTACATGTTAAACTGGTGCCAAGTGTTGAAAGGCCTCTTCCATTCTTGTGTTTTGTAGATTCTTGTTCGGTGAGATCTGGCTGCATTTGTATGATGATTATTTAGGTTTGTAGTCAGGACTAGTCCACCAAATATTACTATGGTTGTGCAATATTTATATGCTATATTACATTTAAAAAGAAAGCATCAGCACATAAGCGAGGGTAAAGTCTCCAAATTATATAGAGTGCAGCTATCAAAATTGAATGGTATGTCCCTCACTATTTGGTTAGTCTTAGAAATCTGCTATCAAGGTCTCGCACCAATCAACCGTCAATTATCAATTAGCCTCTCAGTTTACTATTGAAGCAATCAACGCTGTAACAGAGGCAAGGTGAATCACCTGCGTTCAGTATCCATGGTGGATACTACTTTTTTTGCCGATGGGTAGAGAACCAGTGGAAAGCCAGAGATAACAAGAAAAGAAGGGCTCACTTATGATGATGACCTTTCCTCCGATCACAGCGGTACCTAGGGAGCAAGAGAATGTCGATATCTTCAAAGAACTAAGGGTATTTACCTCCTGAGATATTTCTACATTGATGATCCCACCCAACCAGTTCGCAACCTAGGTGTTTGACATCGAGTGCGCTGTCAAGGAGCGGGCAACCCTCTTCCAACATGTAGTTAAGTAATCCAGCTTTGTCTTCATAAACGGGCTCAAAATGCAGCAGCAAGGACAAACGTAAACCTTATGCATCAGCAAACACGCATCTAAGTAGTTATGCAAAAAATGACCAAGATGGATGTCTCTTCCTCTTGACTTACGATCTATCCCTGCGTGTTTTTCTCAGTTGGCAACTCATGCAGTTCTTGAAGCTTCTTCTAGATGCCAAAACCTGAACTTGAGTAGCCTCGGCATGCCAAGAGTTCCACATTTCAATGTAGTCTAGAAGTTCTCTCAACCAGGGATTTTCCAGCAGCAGATTGGTAGAACCCAAGATTGGGAATGAAAATTCGATTAAGAAATCCAAACTACTTACCCGACAACCAATCTGATCACTATGCCCAGGCTCATATAAAGTCACTGAATATACAACGGAAAGCTGTGGAAACCGATCAAAACTTTCCAAATAAGGCGGACTGGGACTAACCCTCTGATCCTACACATACAAAGAAAACATTGCCATGTGGGAGTTATAAATTAATTATGCTAGCCGGCTTTTTCTTTTTCTGCACATTTATATAGTACAAGTCTACGTTCTAGCAAAATAAGGAAAACGGACGAAAATTAGAAAATATTTGTTTTTTCAAAACGAGGGAGTTATAAATTAATCTCAATTTAATATATGGCATAAAATTTAATTTTGAATCGGCTGAATAAACTTTAAACCTAAGTTAAACAATGATTTTTCTTCTTCATTTCAATTAATTAAATTAACCAACAAAAGAAAAAAGAAATAATCGAAGCCTTAACCATATATTTATTTGCACCGTGTAATAAATAATGAACTATATGGTATGAAAATAATTTTTGATGTATAATAAAAGAAAATCTCTAGATAATTTACTTTGAGAAAAAAAAGTTTGATTGGACAAGGTTGAAACTTTATCATTTACGGTCTCCGATGAAAGGGAATTTATTGAAAGTTGGTTTAATATTTGATGGATGTGACCATCTTTATAATTCAACTTCAACTTCATTGCCTCAACTTCATTTCCGAATAAAAAATAAGTGTTTGCATAGAGTTTGGACACTACTTAACAAAAAGCCCCGTGTAAATACCTAACCATTTGAATGCTAATTCCATTTTTTCAATCAATTCCAAGGTTTCTTGGGGGGACATGGACATTTTTAAAGTTTTGTCTGTAATAGCCCAATTTCAAATTTGTCTCCCTAACCCTATTATCCTCTTTTTTTTTTTTTAAAACTCTTTTTTAACTACCTAGACAAAACTCTTTTTTAACTACCTAGACGGCGTAAGAATATATATATTTTTTAAATATATATTTGGGTAATATGGCACTACATGTAAATAATACAATCCCAGTTTTAAATCTTGAAAAAGAAAATTGCAATGCAACATTCTTACCCTTAGTTTCTTCAAGAGCTTCTCCCAAGATCTCCTTCAAGATGATTAAAGTGAGGTTATTCTCGGTGGCTTGGGTTAAGACTGAAGCGTGGGGATTTGAGGATATTAACTTATTAAATAATTGAAGAAAAGAGTGATTCACTCTCTTTGGTTAGTGGACCGGAGTAAAATGATTTTCTAGGAACAATATTTTCTCGGGCGTTAGAGTTAGAGTGGCCATTTTGACTCTGCCCATGGTATTATATATTTAATTTTAATATGTGTCTGGCAGGATTTTGTAAATAACAAAAACCTTAAATTATACCTTATCTTAGACACATTTATCCCCCAAAAAAAAAAAATTACTCTCAAACTTTTTCTACAACAAAAATCTCAAACTTATCAAAGGCGATTTTTGGCATATAAGTATAAATTTGGACTTTTGGGTGTCCGCGTCCAGGCCTCTTTAAGGTCGCTCCCTCCCTACCTCCTTCCTCCTTCCTGGAGAGGTGAGATGGTGAAGTATAGGATTCTTAATATGCAAATCACTATTTTGAATAAGTGAAGAAATAGCTTACAATATTAACAAGCTCCTCCCCCATGTCCTAGCTTGTCCCCATGGGATGATCGAAGTCACAAGGACTCCAAGAAGACGCCAATCCAACAAATATATCGTCCACAACCAATAGATCCTCAGTTGCGAGTTTGTGGACCAATAGAGATCCTCAGTTGTGAGTTGGGAGAGAGAATAGACGTGAACTCTAAACTATTATAATGTTATAAAATACTGATGATATTCATATTTTGTTTTTCACAATCACATCCACAATTTACAACCAAAAGAGAAAGTGGATCCCATTAGATAAACCGGCATCCCTCATCCTCAGAATTAGCATCCCCACTCAACTCAAAGGATTTGTTCCTCTTCCATTAGAAATAGAAAGTGGGCAATGGGCAATGGGCAATGGGCAATATTATTTGGAAGAAAATTTACTTTTAAAATAAAATAATAAGTATGAAAGTATCATCGCTTAAAAATATTCCTAATGTTAATGCAAATATTTATTAACCTTTTCAAAGTAAAAAGAAACATGGAAAATGTTGTTCTTAAATAATTTCCCGCTAGTGATTTGAAAAAAAAAAAGGAGGAGGAGGAATTGTTATTAAGAAAAATCAAAAAATAAACATTTTCATTTGCACTTTAAAAAGAAAAAAAAAATGAATTATTTAATAATTTTTTAAAGACCTTTGCCTCTTCAGGCTTTTCTCGCGCGGCACGAAACGAAGCTGCTGCCACAATGTGGGGTCCACGACAGTCACCGTCTCCCCTTTCTCCCCCCTTGCCTCTCTCTTTCTTTCATCCGGGGTGGAGTAGCCTCTCTCTATGTCCTAAATTTCTTTTTAAAGAAGTAAGTATCAATTTAAAGAATCAGTAAATACTAATTTAAACACAACCCTAGCTTAGACACTTCATCGTCCTTCCCCCTCTCCCACATTTGCTCCTCTTCGCTATCTGCTCTCCTATATTTCCTCCTTTCTTTCTTTCTGCCCACCTTATTACCTTATTCATATTCATCCACTAGCGGTGAGCCCATCCAAAGCACAACTTACATATCCCCTCCCCGCAAAAATTTTAGAAAAAAATAAAACATGTTGTGGGAAGCACAGTTTGAGGCATCACTCACTCTTACGGCGAGATACTTCCGACTTTTTTTGACTTTCGTACAAGGGACGCACAGAGCCGCACAGAGCCCGTATAGTCTGATCTTGGTTGCTGCAAAAGACTAGCATGAGAGTAGTAGGGCTGGGAGCGTTTGGGAGACATCTTTTTTTTTTGTCTCCAAGTTCTCTTTTGCCAATTTTGCCTGTCCCCTAGCTCATATCATCTCATCTGTGCTTGGTGCTTGATGGTCATAGGTATATTTAGGTACTAGAGGGAGAGAACTACTCTCGGGCACTAGTCTCCTTGTTAAATTCACCCAAAAAATTTAATTCAAACTTCTAACACTAGTTTAATCAAAATGAAAAACTATCATTGAACTAGTTAGTAGTTAGTGCTGGTCTCATTTACTTTAAAAAGAAAAAACTATGCTCCAAAGAAAACAAAATAATTATGGGATTTCAAAATCCAATGCTCTACCTAACGCTCTACACATACACACAGGAGAAATAAATTCTTGACTACATAAATTTTGAATAATCAAAGAAGATAATTCTGATGATAAAAATAAACATCTCTATCTAGTTTAGTCTCTTCTTTTTCCCTTTACTTGTTTAATCAAAATAATTTGTTTACTTGATTTTTAATTCAAAATAGTTTAGTTCTTCCCTCATTTACTTTTTGTCCACTTATTAATCAAAATAAATTCATCAACTAAGAAATAAAATAATTAATCACGGAGAGGATTATGATGGCCAAAATAAAGAGAAAGTATAAATTGAAACAAAACAAAATAATTAAGATTTCCATACCTTGACTGGCCCCAAGCAAGCCCTGCATAAAGCTAACCAACCTTACCTAAGTTAAAGTGGGAGAAATAAGTGGATTAAGTTCCTAAAAAAGAAAAAAAAAAGTTAATGATCATCCAAGCATAGATGAAACATCTATTTTGAGATAGTTTGTATTTCCCAAGAAAAACTTGAATTTAAACATTACGGCCACCACTACCGCTTCCAGGCTGGGAGGTGGAGCTATGACATATGGAGAATACATCCTTAGCTGGTTCACGTTAGACCTCAAGACTCTAAATAAGTCTCCATCTCATGATATCTGGAAGAGATATTTGAATGTTCAAACCAGGAGGCTTCTTAGGCATGACCGTGGATGGGGCAATTCCAGATATTTGGAACAGATTTAGATTTTGAATGGGTCTTTGAGTCTTAATAGACTACTTCCTCAATAAGATGATATTGTCTAAGTCTAGATACTCATTAAGTCTGATAGCCTTGTTTTCCTTCTCGTTTCTTTGACTTTTCAACCTTTCTCTTTTCTTTTATGTTCTTTTCTTTCTCTCTCTCTCTCTCTCTCTTCTTCTTTTTCTTCCTCTCTCTCTCCCGGGCATGGGAATGGGAATGGGAATGGAAATGGAAATGGGAATGGGCATGGGCTTTAGTCTCCTTGTTAAATTTACCCAAAAAATTAATTCAAAATAGTTACTCCCTTTTTTGTTCTTATTAATCAAAATAAATTCATCAAATTAACAAATAAAATAATTAATTAGGAGATTCATCATATAAAAATACTAAACTATTCATTACTCTTCTTTACTAACAAAAAATATGCATAATCTTTAAACTATAATAGATGTATACCAAGAGACTAAACTAATAGACCGCTTTCATCCTTGTTTCTATCCTTGTTTCTTGATCATCATCTTGGATTATTATAGTTTTTGTTAGTAAAGAATAGTAATGCCTAGCGTTTTCTCTTTATTTTGATTATTTCTCTCCCTAATTAGTTATTTTAGTTATTCTATCTTTTTATTTGATGAATTTATTTTACTTCTCTCCTAATTAATTTTTTTTTTTGGTAAATTTAAGGAGAAGCCCCCAATGTTCTAAGTAGAGCATTGGGATTTCCTTCAAATAAAACTCAAGTAAAGATTTATTTTGATTAAACAATAAACCAAACTAAAGGTTTTTCATCCTTTTTTCATCCTTTGTTTGATCATCATTATCTTCTTTGCATTATTCATAATTTGTATCGTTAACTTTTTTATTTTTTATTTTGAGGAACTTATTCTCTTGAGGGTTAGTTGAGGGTTAGCTATGTAGGGCTTGCTCGTTGGTCAAGGTAAGTTACATGGACCATTGCGATTATGAAAATCCTATAATTATTTTGTTCTATTTGAAGAATTCATTTGATTTTGATTGAATTATATGCATAGTTTTTGTAAGTGTAAGTAAAGAAGAGTAATGGTCTTTATTTTGATTACTTCTCTCCCTAATTACTTTTTTATTTTTTTATTTGATGAATTTATTTTTCCCTCCTAATTTATTTTTTTATTTGATTATTTGATGAATTTATTTTGATTAATAAGTGGACAAATGTAAACCAAAAGTAAAGGGGACTAAACAAGAGTAAACTATTTTGAATTAATTTTTTGGGTAAATTTAACAAGGAGACTAAACATAACATGTGTTGACACCTAAATTTTGTTGATTTGTTTAAGTGTTTATTAATTGCATTGAAAAATTAGGGATTAATTTCTAATCCCTTAACAAAAAGCTTTCATTAAAATTACATCATATATAGGGAGCATTTGCATCACTAGTTTTAAAATTTGTCAAAAAAAAGTTTACAATTAAAAAAAGATCAAAATAAAAAATTCAAAAAAAATTCAAAAAATTCAAAAAATAGAAATTCAAAAACGAAAATTAAAATTAAAATTAAAATTAATTAAGATTCGCCTTCGCTGAAGAGCCTGCAAAAAGTAGAGCTGGAAAAGGAAAAAGAAGCAGAGCAGCAACACAGACAGAGGAGCAGCGAGAGGAGGGAGCAGGAGGATCGGAGTCCAGCATGATCCGCGGGTCGGAGAGCAGGCCGGTCGACAGGCTGGCGAGGCAGGGACGGGACACACCGACCGTTGACCAAGAAGGATAAAACCAGAGAAAATAGAATGGCGAAAGAGAGGAAGAACGGACGAAGCAAAAAAAAAAACACAGAGAAAAACGAGAGAGAGAGCTGGAGCGAGACCGGAGCTTTTGGGAAAGGCAGAGAGCGACTTGGAGGGAGAGTAAAACTTGAGAGCGAGAAAGAGTTTTCTATCAGATTGGCCACGCTCGAACCCTCTTCGACGACCTCTGGCCAATACCCTCTAGCATACGATCTTTCGCTGGTGAGTTTCTTTACTTGGTTCAAATCTCCCTTGCCCGAGGATCCCGGCTCGAAGATACCAAGACGGCAAACTATGGTTCGATTTATCACGAGTTGGCCCGCTTCCTGCCGTCTTCGAGTTGGCTTCGGCCCGGCCCGCGCCCCTTTTCTTTTCTCTTCCCCCCTCCAGCGCTGGGCCCGGCCCAGCCCGTTTTCCCTTTCAGTCCAGTCTGTGAACGAAGGTCTTCTTCCATTCGGTTGGTCTTTTACTGCAGCACCTGCACAAGCAAAAGACAGAGAACAGAGCGAGCAGCAAAAGCGGGAGCAGCAGAGGATCAGGTGGCAGACGGCCAGCGTGATCCGCGGGTCGGGAGCAGCCCAGTCGACAGCTGGCATGGCTGGTCTTCGCATGATAACCTGCAAAAGAAAAAGAGGATCGGAGAGAGAAAGGGAGAGAGACCGAACCAGGAGAAAGGGGGAGAGACAGAGAGAACCGACAGAGACTAGAGAAAATAGGGAGAGCAAAAGAGAGGAAGGAACAGGGAGAGTGAGAGCGGAAGCGAGAGAAGTGCTCGAGAGGAGGTGGAGAGCCAAAGAGAGGCTCGACCGCACACGAGATCCCGCTTCTTGACCCCCTTCTTCTAGAACTGTGAGAAACCAAGAGAGAGCTAAGGACCGACAGAAAAAAACACAGAGAGCGACACAGGGGGTTCTCGACTGGTTTTTTTGGTTGAGAGAGAACAAAGAGCACCGGAGGGACGGAGTGAGATTGAGAGAGCATCACTGTCACCCGAGGTCTGCCCGTTGCTCGCCGCCCGAACCAGGTAAGCCTTCGGAACCGTAGGTGCCCCGTTCGAGAGGTGTCGGGCCGGAGCTCGTGAATGACCAGTTCGCGCGAGCTCCGGCCCTGCTGATCTTTCATGGTTGTTTTTGTGTGAGCCGGCATGTTCAGTTGGAAACCTAGGCCCGCGTCTAAGTGTTAGCCGAGGCAAAAAAAAAAATCTCTTGTTTCTTTAGTGCATGCTTGATAAAATGCCCAGGCGAGACGCTACTAATTGGTCTTCTTTTTGTTCGATGCTCGCTATTATTTTGTTCACACTGAGTATAACTAGTTGCTTCTGTTCCAAAGTTGAACCTGGCTCGCTGGTTTTGGTATGATTTCGTGTCTCTAATAGATACAAAGCTTCCGTTTAGCCGATGCCCTTCGTGTGTTCGACGAAATGTCTGACCGAAATATATACCCTCCATTTCGTATGTTCTTGTTCCAATGCTTTCGTATGTGCAACATATTCCTAGATAACCATTTCTTGACCCGTGGACTTGAAAGATGGTGTTTATGAACGTGAATGGTAGTTGCGGGGTAAATGGGCATAGTTTGCAAGAAGCTTAAATTATTTCGATTAAGCTTAGTTTTTTTTTAAAAAAATGCTTTGAATTGTTAAATGTTTTTTAGTTATTAGAGAAGTAGGTTTGGTGTATTCTAGCCTTCCGGGGACCTTCGGTCTCGTTGAAAGAGGGACGGGAGGATGAAGATGATGCTGAGTTGAAGGCGTGCAGGGAGCAAGCACGAAGGAGAAGAAGACCAAAAAGAGAAAAAAGAATAAAAGAAAGAGAAAAAGAAAAGTATGAAAAAGGTAAAAAAGTAAAACAAAATATTAAAAAGAAAGGAAAAGTTTGGTCTTGGGAAGGAGGAATCGTAGGAGGGGAGTGTGTAGTGAGAAAAGACAAGCGGAAGGATTTTTACTTTTATTTTTTTAATTTTTAATTTTAAAAAATTTGAAAATGATTTTTATTTTTATTTTTTTTAAATCCAAAAGTGTTGGATCCGGGTTTGGGTTGGGTCCACGGGCCGGATTGGGTTTACCCGGTCCGAACCCATTTTATTGAAGTATAATAATATTAAATATTAAATATATATTAAAAATTCAAAAAAATTCAAAAATTCAAAAAAATTAAAAAAATCAAAAAATTCGAAAAATGATAAAAATTCAAAAAATTCAAAAAATTTCCGAAATTTAAAAAAAAAAGAAAAGAAACTCAGAAAACATTAAAAAAATTCGACTTTTCTTTAAAAAAATAAAAAAAATTAAATTAAATTAAAAATTTCGAAAATCCAAAAATAGTAGGGTTTGGTTAGGAATTGCTATGTATTGTTGCTTTAGTGTAATTAAGCCATTATTTTCTTGTATGTTGTTTTTATCGCATGTTTAATTTGCATGTTTTGTGTTTAATTTGTACGTGTTTAATTTTAGGGCAAATAGGATCTTGGTAGGTATAATTATTACTTTATTGATTGCGCACCTGCATGCTCACCTCCTATGTTAGTGGATAGGTATGAAATCGATTTAAACTGCCTGATGAAAATCATTTTGTTAAAATGAACAAGATTAGGTACCGAAATGGCACTAATTAGTCAATTAGCGCAATTAAGTCCCCGACCCTAGATTCTCCGGTTGCGTAGGAAGTGAGATATACTCTCATGCCTCACTTGGTTTCTAGCCGACCCAAATAGGCTAGTGGCGACTCCATTTGTGTAAAATTCCAAAAAATATCCTAATGTCACGTTGGGTATGCGCTTGGGAGAGCCCGCACCTAATCATGGGTCTTAGGCCCGTTCTTTAGGCAATACCTCTAAACCTGTTCCCTCCCCCCGAGGGGTAGGTTGCGATACCGTGCCCAATGTTTAAATTGGATTTGATTAAATAAGGAAAACAAACTAAACTAAAAGTAGACTAAATAGATTATTTTAATCTTGAATGGATCATAGGTTTTCAAGCTTCAATTATTGGATTATTAAAGATTATTAAAAAAAAATTGGTAACTTATCATTGATAGTTTCTCTTTATTTTAATTAATTTAGTGTTAATTAATCTTGTAAGTAGGCCATTATACTTCTCTCCCTAATTAATTATTTAATTTTTTATTTGATGAATTTATTTTGATTAATAAGGAGAGGAAAGTAATAAAGTAAATGAGGGAAGAATAAAGGCATATTTGTTAAAAATTATTTCTATTCCTCGGAACAACTCAAGTTTATGTTCTTTTGTTCTCTGGAACGGAAAAAGAATAAACGCGTTTGTTTGCGTTTTTGTTTCAAATATATTTTTTTGTTCCCAGAAACATATTTAAAAATGAAAACAAGAAATAAAAGAATTTTGTTTCTTGTTTCTTAATAAAATTTATGAACATTTTTCTTTATCTTCCATTTTCTTCTCTTTTTTCTTCTTCTTTTCTACTTCTTTTTTCTTCTTCTTTTCTACTTCTTTTTTTCTTTCTTTTTTCTTTGGCCGGCGACTGGCCATCGAGGGTCGACAACCTCGCCGGAGTGTCGCCGGCCCTTGGCGAGGTCGAGCGTCTCTAGCCCCTAGCGAGGCTGATCTCGCGTCGAGTTGGGCGAGCTTGATCTCGCGTCGGGTTGGGCGAGCTTGATCTCGCGTCGGGCTGGGCGAGCTCGATCTCGCCGATCCGGCGAGATCGAGCTCGCCCGGCCCAAGGCGAGGCCGAGCCTCACCCAACTACAAATGAGCCTTTTGCCGTGGCCGGGCGAGGCCGCCAAAAAAGAAGAAAGAAAAGGAAAAGAAAAAGAAAAATAAAGGAAAAATAAATAAGAAAATAAGAAAAATAAGAAAGAAAATAGAAAAAATAAAATAAAAATATTAAAAAATAAAAAAAATAATAAAATTATGCAAATTTACCAAACGTGTTTATATTTTTTTTATATTTCCTTAACAGATTTACCAAATGCGTTTTTTGTTCAAAATTGTTTCATGAAGCGAAATACATTTTTCTATTTCGTTCCCATAAACAATTTTTAAACAAAAATGTTACCAAACGCACCATAAGTAAACTATTTTGAATTAATTTTTTTTTTTGGTAAATTTAAGAAGAGTAAACATGCTCATGCCATGCCAATGTTGTAAGTGCCAATGTTCTAAGTAGAGGATCGAGATTTCATTTGAAAAAAGTTCAAGTAAACAAGTTATTTTGATTAAATAAGTAAAGCGAAAAAGAAGAAATTAAATTAGATAGTTCTTGAAACCATTTATTTTGATCATCATTATCTTATATGGATTATTAAAAAAATTTGTATGAGCTAGAGGGTTAGTTATGCGTTGGTCATGGTCAATTAAGTGTAAAGCTTTGAGATTGGGGGAATGTTTAGTTAGTAAACTAGTTCAATGATAATTCTCAATCTTGATTAATTACGCTTGCTATAGCGTGGTGGCTTGGGATGGGGATTTAAGCGATGCCTTGCCTTGCTCCACCTTACCGTGGGGCGGTGGCAAGGCTAAATTAGGTGGGTTGCTAAAAAGAAAAACAACTCGACCAAACGTAAACAAAGGTAAACCAGAAAGAGAAGTTTGAATTAAATTTTTTTGGATAAATTTAACAAGGGACTAGTGGAGTTCTGCTCTCCTACTATATAATTATACCTAATTGTTATATAATTATACCTAATTACTATGATTATGAGCTAGGTGACAAAAAGGAGCTAGGGCGAGCAAAGCAAAAAGCTTTCCAATACAAAGCATAACTAAATGTCCTACCACTATAACTACATGTCCTATTGTCCCCCTCTCCCTCTCTCTGCGCGCCTCTCTCTATCTCGCTCTCTCTCTCCTAGCCGGGAGTATCTCTCGTATGAGCACGAGCCCTCACCAGACTATGTCCCTCCCTCTATGGCTTCTCTCTCTCTGTACTCCATATGAAAGTAAAAACGGAATTATCTCCTCCAGTAACAAAATGCTAAAATTAGTCTATTTTTTCCCTTTCTTCTTTTTTTTTTTTTCTTTCTTGCTCGGCTGGAGTCTGCCAAAACCTCTAATCGGGCGAGGCATGCCACTTGAGCATGAGTTATGACAAAAAATAGAAAAAAATTGATATTTTCAAAATAAAGATAAAAAATAGATTTTTTTAAAGAAAAATTAATTTTATAAGAAAAAGAGTTTGTTTTTTGGTTTTTGGAAAACCTTTTCTTAAAAAATCTTTTCAAAATCAAACTATTATCTACAAACTATTTATTTACTCATTTTAATAATATTTTTAACTTTTATTTATTAAAAACGAATCTTTAATTTTTTTAAAAAATTCGTACTTTAATTATTTTTAAAAGAATTCGAAATTTTAATTATTTTTATTTTTTTAAAAAAAAGAAGAAAATTAATAATGGATTTAGAAGAAAAAATAATCTGATTTTAAAAAATAAATAAATTAAATTAGATTATAAATTCACCCATTCCAAGCTTCTCTTGTCTCTTGCTCTGCTTAAAAATCCTCTTGCTCGAGAATCTCTTTTGCTCATCCTCTTCTTGCTCAAGAAACTCTCTTCCTTAGGAATCCTCCTAAAAAAATGTCTTTTTTTCTTCTTCTGCAGAATGACTGGGAGAATGACTCTGAGCCTAATCAGCCATCCCTTTACTCCTCATCCTTTTTCGCTGCTCTCTCCCAGATCTCCCACCTTTCCTCCTCAACCTCATTTCACAAAGCTTAACCCCCACACCCACATCAAATGAGGGTGAGGCCAATGGGATACCCCCATTCTTCAATCGAAAGCCTATATTTAACATCCGGATATTATCACTCACAAGGAATGGAAATGGAAATAGGATGACGGCGTGCAATATAAGTATCTTAGGAGCAAGATATGACACTCAGGTAAGGCTAAATCAAGAGAAAATGAGTCTAGCTAATATCATATATTCAAATTTTTTGAAATCTTTTTTCAGAGATTAAGAGAAGAGGTGCAAAAGCTTATTGCTTCTATGAAACCTACTCGTGTATTCATTGAATCATCAAGGGATCGAGAGCATATAATTAAGGAACCCTCCAATGAATTTCATGTGGCCATGGAGGAGGCCAAAAAGTGTGGGGCCGAGGTTATATGGGGAGATATGGAACAGGGAGTAATAAAACTTGTTTTATTGTTTGCCCTTAAATCTTGTTAAATGTTGTTATTAAATGTTGTCATGAAGAATGATTTTGTGACTTTTTGTGGATATGTCATCCCAAGAGATGCACGTGTTGAGCGTGTTGAGCAAGGTAAAGGTGTCAATCCACGAGAAGCGAGTTGATCTTATCTTTAACAATTTTCACTTAATCTTTTGCAATCTTGACTTATTTATCTCGGTAATGAAGGTTATACGGGATGAAACGGGACGAAAGAGACAAGTGAGTTCCTTTTTTCCTATTATGGTTGAAAATCTTAAATTATTATCTTTAAAAATTTCAATTGTTGATACTGATTCATTTTCGATCATTTGCTAAAAGCTGCCCAATGTCATCCTTCACTAGTTGTGGTGGTTGACAAAGCTCACATCTTTGGACTCTTAAGGTATCTCATAATAGAGGCTCTATAATGGAGGCGGCTGAGAACTCATAGAGGATCATGGTGCCTGTTTGGAAGACTAATTAATCACGGACTTCATTATAAGGCCTTCCAAATTAGTCGTCCAAACATGATCCTATGAGCTTTCTAAACAGGCACCATGATCCTTTATGAATTCTTAGCCGCCTCCATTATAGAGCCTCCATTATGAGATATCTTAAGAGTCCAGAGATGTGGGCTTTGCTAACCACCACAACTAGTGAAGGATGACGTTGGGTAGCTTTTAGCAAATGATCGAACATGAATCAGTATCAACAATTGAGACTTTTAAGGATAATAACTTGAGATTTTCAACTATAATAGGAGAAAAGGAACTCACTTGTCTCTTTCGTCCTATATAACCTTCATAACCGAGATAAATAAGTCAAGATTGCAAAGGATTAAGTGAAAATTGTTAAAGATAAGATCAACTCGCTTCTCGTGGATTGACACCTCCACCTTGCTCAACACGCTCAACACGTGCATCTCTTGGAATGGCATATCCACAAAAAGTCACAAAATCATTCTTCATGACAATATTTAATAACAACATTTAACAAGATTTAAGGGCAAATAATAAAACAAGTTTTATTACTCCTTGTTCCATATCTCCCCATATAACCTCGGCCCCACACTTTTTGGCCTCCTCCATGGCCACATGAAATTCATTGGAGGGTTCTTAATTATATGCTCTCGATCCCTTGACGATTCAATGAATACACGAGTAGGTTTCATAGAAGCAATAAGCTCTTGCACCTCTTGCCTTGATCTCTGAAAAAAGATTTCAAAAAATTTGAATATATGATATTAGTTAGACTCATTCTCTCTTGATTTAGCCTTACCTGAGTGTCATATCTTGCTCCTAAGATACTTATATTGCACGCCGTCATCCTATTTCCATTTCCATTCCTTGTGAGTGATAATATCCGGATGTTAAATATATGCTTTCGATTGAAGAATGGGGGTATCCCATTGGCCTCACCCTCATTTGATGTTGATGTGGGTGTTAACAGCTTTGTGAAATGAGGTTGAGGAGGAAAGGTGGGAGATCTGGGAGAGAGCAGCGAAAAAGGATGAGGAGTAAAGGGATGGCTGATTAGGCTCGAAGTCATTCTCCCAGTCATTCTGCGGAAGAAGAAAAAAAGACATTTTTTTAGGGGGATTTCTAAGGAAGAGAGTTTCTTGAGCAAGAAGAGAATGAGCAAAAAGATTCTCGAGTAAGTGGATTTCTGAGCAGAGCAAGAGACAATAGAAGCTTGGAATTGGTGAATTTATAATCTAATTTAATTTATTTATTTTTTAAAATCGGATTCTTTTTTTTTTTTCTAAATCCATTATTAATTTTCTTCTTTTTTTTTAAAAATAATTAAAATTTCGAATTTTTTAAAAATAATTAAAGTTCGAATTTTTTAAAAATAATTAAAGATTCGTTTTTAATAATTAAAATATAAAAATATTATTAAAATGAGTAAAAAAATAATTTGTAGGTAATAGTTTGATTTTGAAAAGATTTTTTAAGAAAATTTTTTCCAAAAACCAAAATACAAACTCTTTTTCTTATAAAATTAATTTTTTCTTTAAAAAAATCTATTTTTTATTTTTATTTTGAAAATATCAATTTTTTTTTTTTTTTTTGTTATAACTCGTGCTCAAGCGGCATGCCTAACCCGATTAGAGGCTTTGGCAGACTTCGACCGAGCAAGAAAGAAAAAAAAAGAAGAAAGGGAAAAAAAAAAAGACTGATTTTAGCATTTTGTTGTTACAGGAGATAATTCCGTTTTTATTTTCATACGGAGTACAAAGAGAGAGAGAGGCCACAGAGGGAGGGACACAATCTGCTGATGGCTCGTGCTCGTACGAGAGATACTCCCGGCTAGGAGAGAGAGAGCGAGGTAGAGAGAGGCGCGCAAAGAGAGGGAGAGAGGGACAGTAGTACATATAGTTATAGTGGTAGGACATGTAGTTATACTTTATATTGGAAAGTTTTTTGCTTTGCTCGCCCTAGCTCCTTTTTGCTGCTTATTTCATAATCATAGTAATTAGGTATAATTAGATAGCAATTAGATATAATTAGATAGTAGGAGAGCAGATTATTCAAAAAAATTTAATTCAAACTTCTCTTCATGGTTTACCTTTGTTTACCTTTGGTCTAGTTGTTTTTCTTTTTGGCGACCCACCTAATTTAGCCTTGTCACCGTCCTACGGCAAGGTGGGGCAAGGAAGGCATCGCTTAAATCCCCATCCCAAGCCACCACGCCATAGCAAAACATAATTAATTAGAATTGAGAATTATCATTGAACTAGTTTACTAACTAAGCATTACCCCCAATCTCAAAGCTCTACAATTAATTGACTATGACCAACGTATAGTTAACCCTCCAGCTCATACAAATTTTTTTAATAATCCAAATAAGATAATAATGATAAAAAAAAAAAATAGTCTCAAGAACTATCTAATTTAGTCTTTTCTTTTTCCCTTTATTTGTTTAATCAAAATAAATTGTTTACTTGAGTTTTTTTCAAAGGAAATTTCAATCCTCTACTTAAAACATTGACACTTACAACATTGGCATGGGCATGAGCATGTTTACTCTCCTTAAATTTACCAAAAAAAATTAATTCAAAATAAATTGTTCTACTTTCCTCTCCTTATTAATCAAAATAAATTTATCAAATTAAATAATTAATTAGGAAGAGAAGTATAATGGCCTACTTACAAGATTAATCAAAATAAAGAGAAACTATTAATAATAAGTTACCATTTTTTTTTCCTGATCTTTAATAATCTAATAATTGAAGCTTGAAAACTTATGGTGTATTTAAGATTGAAATTGTCTATTTAGTCTAATCTTAGTTTAGTTTGTTTTTTCCTCTTGTTTAATCAATCCAGTTTAAACATAATTAGGCACGGCACGGGAATGGGCATGGGCATGGCATGTTTATATTTACCCAAAAAATTAATTCAAAATAGTTTACTTTTTAGGGGCCTTTGGCGCTCTCTGCCTCCAAAGTCGAAAATGCTGAACTTGGGAAAATGCTACTGGTAACTAACCATTTTGAAGTAGAGCCCTAGGGACTAACTTTGATTTTTCCCTCCTTATTATTTATTTAAATGCCAAAATAATGCTAAAAACAATCAAATATATGTAAATGCTAAAAAAATTAAATATATTTTGGTCTTTTTAAAAATAAAAAATAAGATAATTATGATGATCAAAATAAACATCTCTATCTAGCTATTCAAACAAAATAAAACACGAAAGGCAAAGAAGGGCAAAGTTTAGTATCAAAACAAATTAAATTGTCACATCAAGGTCTTGAGACCATGTAAGGTTCATTCCAACTAATAATATGAATTGCTTCGGCAACCCTTGAACCAATTTTTAACACGGAGACTAAATGTCGATGCCCATGCCCATGCCCCTGACCAATGTTCTATTTCTAAGTAGTAGAGCATTGGGATTTCTTAAACTCAAGTTTTTCTAAGTAAACAAACTCCAGAGATTTATTTTATTTTGATTAAACAAGACAAACTAAGAGACTAAACTAAACCTTTAGTTTTTCATCTTAAATAGACCATAGCTTCTTCATCCTTTATTTCAAGATTTCAAGCTTGGATCATATTATCTTTTTTGAATTATTCAAAGTTTCATTAACTTTTTTTTTTCTGAAGAACTTATTATGAGCAAAGACAGAATATTTCCAGCCCATCAATAAATAAAAGGATCAGATGCTAAAGAGTCTGACATAAACGATGTGATCTAGCTCGGGCCTTGTCACATGTACCTAATTGAATACACAAACCAGTAATGGCATGATTAAAACAGCAATTGGATTTAGTATGAGAAGGGACTTTTCAAGCTCGAAACACAACCATGTTTGTTCATTAATCAAGTCCGTCCAGTTAAAGTTTCCCATACCCTCACAACAAACTGCATACTTATCACCAAGGGCATCCAAATATGGTTGAGATACTTTCTTGGCTTCTTCCTGCCAATAGAGAACTTCCGAATTCTATAACAGATGTCAAAGACAGAAATATGCATCATATATACCTTCTCAAGAGATGGTAGATCATCGATATACAAAAAGTAATCTTCCACGGGAGATGCTACAACCAGATCACTGACATCCCAAAACCTAAAAGAAGATTCATAAATGCCCAAAGCAGATTATCAGTAGTTAGGCATTCAAACAACATGTGTCATCGATATCAAGGAGACCCAACCGATTGTATTTCCTCATGTAAAGTAAAAATGTCATACCTTCTATTTCTATGTACTTCAATGCAAAAAGAAAATTGAGAATGAAAGGAGAATTTTAATTGTAGATATTGTTGTTTGCACAGTCAATGGTTTGAGACTCAGAAAGTAGGAAATATTCAAACCTTGATAAGAGCAAAACTTACACATTATTCAGCTCAAACATTCCAATGATAAGCCCATAATGTCAAGTGAGAATACTTTGTAGAGTCAAGAAATCGAACCTCACATACTATAGTACCAAGCCAAAAAAGAAAGATAACTGATAATTAGCAAACTGTGAGGGTTCTTAAAAGAACACATGGTTCACATTCTTTGTCAAAGATAGCCGCCTTTAGGAGTTGCGATGACAGAAAAAAGAAAAAAGGAAGTGACTGTAGATGCAGGAGGATCATTGACATGCAAAGTGATAAAAATAGATAAAGACAGAATTTCAAAAATCAACTATTTGAATTTCTCCAGGAAAGAGGTAGAAGGTATCTAGTAGCAACTTTTTAGAATGAGCAAACGGGAATGACCACTGATCCCCATTTGCAATACACCTGAACTTCTGAAAGATTCTTTGAGGCTGGTGGTGATCTTACATGGATCAAAACAACTCAAAAACCAAATAAGGCATCAGTTAGGAAGATCAAGCGGTTGAAATTTTTGTTTCTTAAATAAGGAAAGAGAAATTCACTAAGATGCACCCATTTACAAAAAGATGTTGGGAGTAGTTGGCCCTGAGTCCATTTCAACTTGCCACATAAGAAATACTATTAGCAAACTAAGCATGGAAAGGTAAAGAAGATAAACTAAAGAGTGGAATGCAGCCAACAAAATAATGGGCGAGCATCACCAATGAACACTTCTTCAGGAGCAGACTCTTAAGAAGCATAATGATAATCTATTTAGATACCAAGATTCAATTACCTAATTACAAACTAGCACAAGTCTTTCAAATCTGCAATCAGTCACAAAATGCAGGTTCACATTCATAATTTAACTATCATTTTTTACATTGTCACAGAAAACTGGAGTATTTTAGCCAGTCCAAATCTTTTCTTTTCAATATCAAATCTCCAATCAGTCACTAAATGGAGGTTCACATTCATAATTTCACTATCACGCAGCAAACAACTAAAAGCAAGGTTGGCTAAAATATGCAATATAATTGTCTTAAGATGCAACATCTAGAAGAAATTTCTTTGCCGTAAAGGCAAGCTCTTTAATTTCCATCCTAAATGCAGCTTCCTCAGACGGATCAACATCCTCTGGCAATGCTACGCATTCCCACCACCTAAATGCAATTATTGGTCATGAGTATGTTCATGTTCGACAAACAAATCTTGAATAGGTCAAACATGACAGAAAAATTACCTTCTCTTATGAACAAATGATATTGGCTTCCATGCTTCTAAAAGTAAGGGGACATGAAAGTTGTCCATAACATGAGCGGTGTCCTTCATATAACTACTCAGAAGAATTGCTTTTGACTTCCTATACCTTAATATAGTGTATGCAATTGCCTGAAAAATGACGACCAATGTATTAGCTATAATATACACCAGCTTTATTGAACATGAGCAGTAGAGATCTGCAGACGAAAAACGAGGTATGTCTATAATCTAATTATAAAGCAACGACATAAACTTTGCTTTGTGCACGGTATACGCACTACCAACCGAGAACTTAAACAGTTTAAGAACATGGTAATATTCTATGATCCAATTGTTCTTTGATACTAAAGCATGACAATACAATAATTTAAGCATATAGCAACAACCACCTAGCATTTTCTCACCAGGTGGGTCACCCATATAGACATACGAGTTGACCATGCCAAAGTAAATTAGGCCAATGTAACAAAAAGTATATTTCCCCTACACACAACAGTCTTAGAACAAGATCTAAGATAAAGCATAAGATAGGAAATTCAATGCCTCACTTAGCTGCCTACATTTCCCGACCAGGAAGGGCAATTTGACAAGATGGTACAGAATCAATCGTGAACGTCAATAGTCAATATAATTTTTTTCAGCAGTTCATATAGTTCAAGCATGATCATCCACCCAATTCCTCCTTTATCCATCCCTAACAGAAATAACAAGTAGTTGAGTGACACACTTTTCAGTGTAATCATAGTCAATCTCGAAAATGTGCCTACCCTTAAGATATGAGTAAGTGTGAAAGCAAAAACCACAGCAAAACCTTTTTTTGCTAGAAGAACAAATTCATTTCGCATCACAAGATAAAATTACAAGAAATAGGGTTGGGAAATGACACATAAGAAGAGGAATAAGAAACATGGAAAATATTTATAGAAGAGACGTGCTTTGGCTGCCAGCCTGAAAATATCATTTGTTTCTGCATTGAAAAGAAACAATGAAGAAGAAGGATCAATAGAAATAGACAACAAATAAAAAATAAATAAAATGAAACCAATCGACAATACAAATAAAGAGCTTTACCGTTAGCAAGAATTGGAGAAGAGCCTTTGTGGAAAACGCTTCTGACTTCTCTCCAGTGCACAGTAAAGAATGAAATGAATTCCATTCCAGTCAGCATCTGCACACACTTTGCTAAAGGGGATTGCTAAGATTACTAATCGAACTATTCCACAGAGTAGCCCCATAAAAATACTTACGGCAAGCTTTATACACATCATAACTCAGTTGTCGAATTCAATTTCCAAATTTGCAATTCAAAACTTTCGGTGTTAGGACTAAGCAAAAGCACCTTCTCCTGTATTTATCTCTAGGAAAGTAGCCTCTTTGAGCATAGATTATCAAAGTACCATCCAAATCAAAAAGGCAATGTAAACATCAAGAAGGTTTCTTTCCATACTTACGCTTTTGGTCCTTTTCATACTATTACAACTCGTTCCCAAGCAGGAAAATAGCGAGAGACCGGAAAGCTCAGGTGAAAAAAGAATCATATCAAAGCCCACCGTGCCTTCACAACACTCACCTACCTACCCGAGACATGTGCCCCGTTCCGACCAGGTGCCTTCGGCCGAGAACTCGCACATGACGAGCACCACGCCCCTGAAGAGTTGCTGCTCCCGCAACCGGATCCCGATACCTTGCCATCACCGTCGTCCTCCCTCCCATCATCGACTCCAACGGAGCTCGGGCGCACGAGAGCACGAGGCAGTCCTGGAGCTGGAGCGCGGTCGAAGAGTGAGGACGATGGCAAACGATCCGGTTGCAGGAGGAAGCTTGCCGACGACATGGTCTTCGCTATGTGCGAGTACTCAGGCCGACATTCGAGCTTGGAACTGGGACATCAAAGATATGAAAAAAGGGAAATGCGAGAGCGGGAGAGATGAGGACGAGCCGGACTGGGAATTTATAAGACAGACCGGTGTCCCATACCCTACTCTCTTTTTTTCTTTTTTTTTTTATTTAACTTGTGTCCGACATTTGGTTACTATGATTTGTCGTAATACAGTAAATCAATTCGGCAACGTGTTACAAGGTATTTGAGCTTTATTACGACAACGCTGAAGTATTTATTATAATACAGTATGCCTGAGGAATCATAAAAAGTGCCAGGTTCAATAAAAGCAAAATTAGAGAGGAAAGTGAGTACTCGTGTCGGAGATACGATGAGTGAGAGGAAGAGAAGAAAGTGAGGCAGAGTGGCGTTTATCGAAAAATCAGAGAGCGATTTCAAAATTCTCGATTTTCATAAAATTCTAGTGTGTCATGCCAATAGTTGGAAAGCCTCCTCTGTCCTAGTAATTTCGGCATCCTCGCTCCTTAAGATCCGACCACACTTTTTCTCTATTTTATTATAATCTATCTATATGGTGATAAGCTTGTTTTTATTGTTGTCATCCAAGATAGTTTATCTAAATACACTAGAGAAGGCCTGAAGTAACCCTACTCTGCATAGGGGAAGGTTTTGGTGAGCTTGCTCTGTAGTTTTCTTCGAATTGGGGTTTCCAATTTAAGATTCTATGTGTCCGAATTTACAGCTCTACTTGTTGATGGTCTAATGAGGAGGCACTCATTCTCTCGAAGTTATAGCGTTATTTTGCTGAGTTACTTAAAGAGAGTTATCTGCCTAGGAGAACTTATTGTGCCCATTTATTTGCAAACAAGGGGAGACAAAAATTTGTTGGATAATTTCTGTAGTGCACAGTGTGAGGTGGTCGCAGTGCGGTCTTATCCTAATAAAGTGGCATCAGAGCTTTGGTTTCTGTGTGTTGGTTGATTTCTTGAGTGAAAACGGAAAGCATGAACAAATTTTTTGATTAGCACAATTATCATTCATGGAATAGTAAATGGGAAGAGCTATTGTTTGTGGGGTCATTGCATCTTCTGGTGTTTGCTGCCCATAAACCTAGCTCTAAAAGTGGTGAGGATTGTGCATTTCAGGTTTGTGGATTTATTCGGCAATTTGTAGATGATATTGTATATGATCCCCTTTGCTAGAAAATTTACCACTTTGTGGTCAAAAGTAGAATAGTTGTCTGATTCAAAAACGGGGAATAATAAGTGTCTGCTTAAGATGATGCATTAAAATACAGAGAGAGAACCATCGTTGCCGATTACATGGGTGAATTTCAGGGGAAAATTAGACATTTGTCTAGTACAGCCTTCATACTTGATTGTAAAGTTCTTGGGTTGTGGTTACTTTATGCTCTCCAGGAGTCTAGGGGAGCTATTAAAGTCTAGCTGGCAAGTTCTGGTGGTGTTGTTTCCGTGAAACATGCAAAGAGTGGTGTCTTAATTGAGGAGTTAATTGTTTCAACAAAATCTCAGGGCTCATCGTCCCAATCCGAGGAACTGGGGAGGAAGATATTTCGAAACCTCCAATATAAAGCTATTTGTAGCAAATCGAGGGGGAGGTCCTAGTTGGGAAAAGGGTTTTCGACTGTGGCAAGCCAGGTCGTATGAAAAGAGAGTGCAGATTGCTTGTGAGGGAGCAGAAGCAGGGTGGAGAGGAAAAGACAGAACCAAAAGACACCACAACAGGGTGAGGAAGTTAAAATGTGTTCATGAAGATAACGGTGGTGACTGGTGAATGCCAAGGTCCCTTTGGGAAGTACTGCAGAGATCATGGCATCAGGTCAGAGAAAACCATTCCGAAGACCCCATGGCAGTTGTAGAGCCAAGAACTGCACCATTTTCAACAAAATTCGGTGCACAACTTTGCATGCTAAACTCCCTAGATCCTTTGGGGTGAGGCAATGAGACCTGCAGTGGTTTTGATCGACCTTTCTCCTTCAACTCATTTGGATGGTGAAGCACCAGAAAGAGTTTGGACAGGGACAGATGTCTCTTACAAGCACTTGAGGGTGTTTAGCTGCAGAGTATGCATGCGCATCCTGTGCGATGAGAGGTCAAAGCTTGATGTGAAGTCCAAACAGTGCATCCTACTGGGTTGTGGGATGCCGTGGGAAGGGGGAAGGGGGGTGGTGGGGTTTATCCAAGGTGATGGTCCTCCTACACAGAAGAACCTACACGTCAATATGATGTGGCAGAAGAGCAGATTCATGAGATGTGACAGAAGAGCAGATTCATGAAGTCCCTCCAATTTGGTAAGTTATAGAAATCTGCATCCAATGTCCTGCTCAAATGACCGTCAATCGTCGTACAATATTTGGGGAGAGACTACTTTTTTCGGGTGGGAATGTATAGGTAGGCTTGTTGTGATGATAACCTATCTAGGGGTTCAATTAGAACAAATGAATGTATATATCTTCGAAGAATTGATAGGCTTGTTGCATTGTTAGCGTTCCTACATCAATGAACTCTTGCAACCACTTCACGACCAAGGCGGATTCCCTCATCAGACGAGTTTTTTGCTTTCATCAGGTGGACCGTCAAGGAATGCAAAAGCCTCTTTTGACACTTTGTGGCAATAATCCAGCTAATGATTTTAGGAAGCGGGCATAAATTGTACCAGGAAGCATAAGTAGCCCATATACATCAGCAAACGCTTATCCAGGCATTCATTGAAACATAACTGATCTGCTAGATTTCGAAGCTTCTTGTCTCTCAGTCTACCCCAGCGTGCTTTTCTCTGTCGGGGAAGCATGCACTTCTTGAAGCTTCTTCTGAACGTGGAACCCTGGACTTGAGTGGCCCTCTCATGCCAACAGTAGAACATTCTAACGGAGTCTTGGAAGTTGTCTTTTTTCTCTGAGCAAGGACCTTTTAGCAGAATAGAGGGATTGAACTTGGGAGTGAGAATTTGGTTAAGATATTCAGATTCTCCACCGACAACCAATCTGCACTAGGACAACGCTCATTTAAGGTCATTGAAATCGCAATGGAAAGCTGTGGAAACAGATCAAAACTTTCCAAAGAAGGCGGACTATGACTGTAACCCTCTGATCTCCGAGACTTATAGAGAGGCGTCCAATGATTGCCAAACTCTTAAGAGTCTAAAGAGAGCATTGCTTCGATCCACTATCCTTTTGGTTCTTTCCGGAAATTCCCTTGATCCTGTATCCACCGTTACTAGCATTGACAAAAGTTTTAGACTACCAATTGAGTATGGCAAATACCGAACACTAGAGCATTGGATCAAGATGAGCTCTCTCAAGGCAGTTAGACGACCAATTTAGACAACCAATGTCCTTAGGCAACTCTTTAAGAAGTGGACACCATATGATTTTTCAAGTAAATCAACTACTCTAGTTTACCAATCGAAGGATCAATTTCAGCCAATCCTAAGAAATCTCTTAAAACCAATCTCTCCAAACTCGTAAATTCAAAAAAGCAATGTGTTTTGGTTAGAGAATTTAGATCTCGTGAGATGCAAAACTTTCATTTTACTTGGCGCCTGCAAAACAACAACCAACTTAATACTATTAGGATTCAGAATGCATTGCAAAATAGGTGCATTGCAAAATAGGTGCTCATCATCATATATACCAAAGTAAATGAATTGGGTGAAATAGTACCATAATGGTGACCAATCCGCTCCATTCTTCTATGATGATATCGCCTGAAAGCTTGAAAACAACTAGATGATTAGTACAAAGTTATTTGCTTAAAGTTTTGGAGGACAATTTCTTCAACAAAGCCATCTAAACTCCGCCAAAATATACTCAAAGTTGACAACAAACTTCCCTCCTATCAATTCAAGAAACCTCACTTCACGAGATTCAAAAAATCACCCCATGTAAAAATTGTTTCTCATTTTCTAAGGTGCGAGTGTCCTTACATTTTATGTTCCCTAACAAGTAAGAAAATGAAGTTAGGGGTGAATGATAACTATTTTAGTCAGAAATTGATTTCTGGAAGACAAACATATTCTTTTATTTCTATTTTTGGATGAGTTTCTAAGCGAACATACACGTTTGATAACGACACAAAATTTCTATTACCAAATCGAAAAATTTGTTTGATAACAACACAAAATTTCTCCCTTCTGGCAACAGCGACAGCGGTGACCGACGACAATGGATGAGCAACCAACTAATAACGAGGATAAATAATGAGAAGAGTTTTTATTTCTTATTTATGTTTTAGAAATAGAAAAGTAAAATAAAAAAAATTACTTATGATTTCTGTTCCAAACCTATTTTAGAGTACAAATCTATTCCAAAAATAAAAAAAATGAAATAATTTTACCAAATGGATTTCTATTCCAAAAACAAGTTGGAATGAAAAAATAATTCTGGTACAAAAATAAAATGGTTATCATATGCACCCTTAATAATCAATTGGGATATCACAAGTATATGCAATTTTCTTCATCCATAAATTTGTATACGCTTCTTTTCCATTTCTTGTAATGACCTAGCTCATTTAACATGAGTCAAGGCTCTTAAAAAAAAAAAAATTATTCTCATTGACCCACAAGGTGACCACCATTTGAGGTAGATGTTGGCAAATGCATGACTTTACTTATATTTGCTTGCAAATTATTCTATATCTTTATCTCATTTACTTATATTCTTGACACACGCATTAATAATAATTTAACTATCTCTACATCTATTAAAGTTTTCTTGCAAGCATGTGAAAAGTTTTAGATCTATTTAAAATAATATATCTCTCGAGGTTGATGCCTTAGCCCTAACAACTTCCATGGAATCACATGTAATCATTAGTATGGTACAAATATTTAATGTGGTTTGAACCAGCAGCTCGAAAAATAGTATTTATTTTCACATAAAAACATAAATACAATCATCAATTATGCACGGTTTCAAATAATAAAGAAATATCTAGTTTCATGGAAAATAATAATATATCTATTGATTGTGGATCCGAACTGATTGCTCAAGTCAAACACTACAGTCACGCTTCGCTAGCTGATAAAGCCCAAAACCTAAATCAAACATGGTTGAGCCCCAAATATCACATAGACCGTGATTAAGCCACAAATCAGAAATGGTTTGTTTATAATTTTAATTTCTTTAGTGTGTAATTATCACGTAAGTCTATCATTAGCATAAATGACAAAACACGATTACTCAAACACTATTTTTTTTCTCAAAAATGATAAATAAAAAATCTATCGATGGGCGAAATAATTACGCTTCCACATTATGAATACTGCAATGGAAGGTACAGAAGTGATTGAGAGCCACTTACCTCTCCAAATAAACCCGAATAAATTCCATTCTTCTCCGTAACCCCGGGCCATTCCTCTTGTACAGCAATTAAACCTGTTCTCTTTTAGCAAAAAATAAAACATAAAAAATAAACCTGTTCTCCTCTTTTTGTTTTTCTTTTCAACTCAAAACCATAGCACATATGTATGCACCTCTAAGACAACCCTACGTCTAGAAGTGGCACGATACAAATATCAGAACAACCACAAACTTTATCTGTACATGTATAATTCCGATAATATTTTTTGACTTTGCAAGAAATTAAATTCCTATAGTATTATATTAGTCTCCTTAAATCACGCACATCCACATCTAAAGAAAACTACAGATAATCTGTCTTTTCCCTCCACAAATATCAAATTAGAAACCTTGCTTAATCTCCAATATAAGATGCTTATATTGAAGAGAAAGAATCGAGCAGCATACAAAACTCTAAAGCCCAAATCACCTTCAGCCAATCAGCCAGCAAACGGGTTTCAAACAAGCTTCCTTGAGAGAGAGAATCGAGAACATACTAATCTGAAACCCCCGAATCGAGTTATGTTGATTAGTGTGGACAAATTGCGCTCGAGCATGGAGCAATGGAGCTTTGAACGTGGAGCAAGTGAGAGAGAGACAAAGCATGGTGCCTCAGCACTGAGAACTCGACCATGGAGAGTTTTCAATGGGGAGCACGATAGTAGGAGAGACAGAGCCCCAGTGAGCGGTGCCGTTCACTAATACTTCAGCCACCTCAGATAAAAAAAAGTCATCGTTCCTGGGTCTTTCCCTTTCCCCATAGACTGGATCGAAAATTTGAAAGGCAGCACGCAAAAGATCTCCAAACTGGATGCCATCTGGTTCCAGTCTTCTTTCAGAGTACGAGCAATCCTCGATATCTTCCGAGCGAAGCAAATCCCCCATCCGCCGTGCTCTTATCAAACTCTTATTTATGCGTAATTTCAGATCTTTGAGGTTACAAAGCGATCGAGGTAGTTTCTCGATACTTGTCCCAGATAAATCCAACTCAGTCAACGACTTTAACTCCCCAACAGCATCAGGCAGCGAATTTAGACTCGTACAATAGGCCAAGCACAAGTATTGAAGATCCCCTAGCCCATTGATTGTGTCCGGGAGTTTGACTACTCCTGTGTCCTCCATTACTAGCCTTGACAAAAGGGTTATATTCCCGATTGAGTCTGGCAAATAATGAACACAAAATCCCTGTATCAAGATGAGTTCTCTCAAGGCAATTAGGCAACCAATTTCCTCAGGCAACTCTCTAAGACTTGGACACCATTTGATTTTCAAATAAGTCAGCTGCTCTAGTTGACAAATCGAGTGATCAATTTCAGCCAAGTTTAGGAAATCTTTCAGAACCAATCTCTCCAAACTCACAAGTTCAGAGAAGCGAGGAGTTTTCATTAAGGATTTAGATCCCGCGATTTTCAAAACTTTCAAATTACTTGCCACCTGCAAAATAGCAACCGACTAGATACTGTCAGGAGTCAAGACTAGATAGGTGCATGTAATCATAAAATCGGATGACTAGTTGAAAGAGTAGATGAATTCAGTGCAACTGTACCATGATTTCAACCCATCCGCTCCAATGTTGTATGGTGATATTGCCGGAAAGCTTGAGAACAACTAGGTGATTCAGCACAAAGTTGTTTGCTTGAAGTTTTAGAGGACAATTTTGCCAATAAAGCCATCTTAACTCTGACAAAGTATCTTCGAAATTGCCAGCAAAGTTCCCTCCATCCAATTCAAGAAACCTCACATTCATGAGATTCGCAAAATCTTTGCAAGTAAAATTGTGTCTCGACCTCCGTAGTTTGAGTGCTACCACATTATTTGTTCCCTGAAGGAAGATATTATTGTTTTATTTGTGATAGATAGTCACAAAGTTATATGAAAAATGATAAAGATTTCGACTTTTTATAAGGTTACAAATATTTTGTGTTTACACTAAAAGTTGTTTATAATTCCTTTTTTGATTATGGGTTGTAGGAAGGGCATATTCAAGTTTGTGATTAAATGATATCGGATATTCGAAATTGAAGTAGAAGCATCATCCTTGGGTATTTATGGAAGTAAGAAAGACGAGTTTAGATTCACAAGGAGACAGTCTCTTTCGTTGCTGTGTTAAGATGCTTATATTGGCGATTAAGGGAGCTTTTTAATATGATATTAGTGGACCAAGAAAGGGGGGATAAAAAGGATTATCTCTAGTTTCTTTTGGAAGTGAATATCTGCGATTTAAGGAGACCAATGTAAGACAAGAGTTTAATTTATTACGAGGTCGAGGTTGTTAATGGATAGAAGGATGATATTGGATGACTGTTGGAGTTTTCCATGTAGAGACAAAATTTGTGGTTGATCTGATTGCGTACCCGGCCACTTCTAGATGTAAAGTTCTCTTAGAGGCGCCCACATATATGGTTGAAGGCTATGGTTTTGCGTTTAAAAAAAGAAAAGAAAGTCAAAGAAACAAAAAAAGAGGAGAAAAGGTTTCGTTGCGGATAAAGAGTAGTTAAGTCGCTCTCTTTCACTTCTGTGTATTCCACTACACCATCTATAGAGTAAAAATTGTATATCAACCAGAAAAATTGTAAAGTTACAAGAAAGATCGGAAGGTATAAGTTCAAACGGTCTTTTAAACCCAATTTCTATTGTTCTCAAATATTTGTATATTCTTAAAATAATATCAAAAATGGGTCTACTATATATTAGTGAAAAAATTCAAAAAATTAACAAAATTCTCTTATAAGGAAAAACATAATTAATTCACAAGATATTTCTATAGCATGGGCTTCGTAGCCGGTAGGAAACGAAGAAGGTAATGTGAACTCTTAGATGCATTGTTGTGTAGGAGTTGTTGGTACTTACCTTTTTAGCTTGTACTATGTCCAGGGCCAGCCACAATCTGCTTCGATTTCCAGGTATTCCAATATTCTCTTGGCGAACAATTTCCCTCCCAAAATTTCTTAATGGATCTTGCATCCTTATTCTATCATGACCAACAACCTCAATCAAAGACTTATTAATAAGGGCATCAATTTCGTACTCCGGATAAAGGTCACAAGCTTCCCACATATACATTGCATTAGTTATTTTCTTATTAACAAAGAAACATGCAATGTCCAGAAAAATTTGTTGCGCCTCATATCCAAGTGCATCATAACTTAATTTTAACTTCTGTTGGACTTTTTCGAGAGGCACTTCCTTCAACCTCTTTAGTGTGCTTTTCCACTTTAGTTTACTTTTGGTATGAAGAAGTGAACCTATCTCCTCAAGAGCAAATGGAAGTCCTCCGGTGAGTGCAACAGCTTCCCTTGAAAGATCATAAAGATCACATGGAGTTGAATCTTTGTTGAAAGCAAGCTTGTTGAAAAGTAGAAGAGCATGATCAAAATGCATCTCCTTCATTTCATACAAAACAAAATTTGGGGACCTTGTTAAGATTTTTTCCTTCGATTTTTCCACCTTGGTCATAGGAAAAACACTCTTATCTCTAGTTGTAATGATGATCCTACTCCCTGAACCAGAAAAATAACAATGATTCACTAGTTGCGTCCATTTATGATATCCATCCATATCATCGAGAACAAGTAAGACTCGCTTATGAGATAATCCCTCTCTAATCACCTTATTCCCTTCCTCAAAGTCAAAGGTTTCGGAAAGCGAAAAACCTAAAATATCTTTTGCTAATTTTCTTTGCATTTTTACAATGCCACCACATGGAGATGATTCTTGAATGTCTGAAAGGAAGGAGCAACCTTTAAATAAAGGAGAGACTTGGTTAAAGACTGCCTTAGCAAGAGTAGTCTTTCCAATGCCACCAATCCCATGGATTATGAGAAATCGTACATCACTAGCATTACAATCCAACAACTTCTTTATGGCTTCTATACGATCATCAATTCCAACTAGATTGGTGGGCAAATCTCTTTTTCTTATCGCGATCTTCTGCGAAATATTTTGAATGATATCTTTAATGACCGTGCCTTGCCTGCCATATTCATGAAATAGTTGCACATAAGATTATATATGACCAATTAGAATTTCAAATAGAAGCCAATAATGATTACTAGCATACCAATATGTATTTTCCACGTGGTATTCACCAAATATGTATTTTCCACGTGGTATTCACCATGGATGTACATAAATTGCTCTTTACACATGCATCAAGGAAGCCTTTTCTTACAAGGGTGGTGAGTATTGCCTCCAAAGAGTTTATCACAACGGTTTGAATAAGAGAAGATGATGTATACAAACATTGCCATCTTATGTATACTCTTATTGGGTAGGTCTAACGATAATCTAATGAAGAAATAGATAGATAAAGGAAGATCATGGGTACCCTTTATCTTTCAGATGCCATCCACTGATTCTAGACACCGTGGTCAATGCCTCCTTCCAAGGCTTCACTTCAGTGCAGCCAAGGTCCTCCTCATGCTTCGATAGGGCGCTTTTGTAGAGCTCTGTCTGAAGCTTAACATCCGAAGGATCCACATCATAAAAGATGGGCAATATCTCTTTTCCTGAGAATTGGCAAGTGCACTGCACCATGCATGTAAGCTCTCGCAAGCACCATTTACTTGATGCGTAGTCTTTGGAAAAAATTGGAATGTAAATTTGGGAGCTTTTTACTGACCGCAAGATCTCCAAGATCTTCTCACCTGGCCGTAACTCTTCGGCATCCCTAAAAACACGGATTCCCACATCACTCATGAACACATAAAGGCAATCTGTGAATCCGTTACGAGTATCGGGTCCTCGAAAACTCAAGAACACATCGTAGTCGCCACCTGTTGCAGTCTTCGAGTTGGCCTCTTCCTTCACCATCTGATAACACAGATTGATGTTTCCGGTGACTTCTTGTGGTGCGGGGGGAGATTTCTACAGCTAAAAGCACGACTTAGATGAGGGGACTTTCACTCTCTTTATTGCCGCATTAGATTAGTCATCGAAGTACCACATATTTAATAGAAAAAGCTACTTTTTCACACGACGACTAATAAAATATTGTTAGTTGAGCTGCCTTTTGTGTGCCTCCTTTAAGCTGGAGGTCACGAGTTCCATTCTTCCCAATCGCATCTCCGTATTTTTTTAAATAAAGTGTATAGGACTGGTTCTAAACTGGTTCGGTTCAATTTTCGCTTGAAACGACCTGCTCATCGCTATCGATTGCTACTACATCTATAAAGAAAGAAGTCCTAGACGTCGAACGAATTAGCATACAGTATACAATACTGTTTTTCTCATTGGGACTCAACTAAACAAGTCAAATTTATTGGACTCTCCTATAAGAGATTAATTTTTACCTTTTCGTATGACCGTTTGGATTGGCATCGAAAGCCCAACGTTGCTTGTTTAGGCGAAAGCACAAAGTTATGGCTCGGAACATGTCCTTGCTTAAAAAGACCGTGACATCATAGCACATCACAGCGGCTGATGACACCCCCGCTATTTAGCACGTCACAACGAAGATATCGAAATCACAACATACTGAAACCGAAGCATTCAACGAAGAACTCGTAATCGAAATCGATAGAAAAAGTACCTGAGAGTGGGCTGATTGACTGCAGACCGACAAAGGTGAAGCTGCGACCGGCGAGACCGAGAGAGAGAGGGGTCAGGCCATAATTGAGAGAGAGAAAGCTCGAGGGGCGCTGCTGGAGAGAGGCCAGATCTGAGAAAGCGCCGCTCAGGAGACTAAGAGAGAGAGCCCAGGTTTGAAAAATTGAGCAAGGGGGAGAGGGTTCGAGAGACGTGACTTCCATTTTTGAACGGGATACGTACACGCAAAATCTTTCACCCAATCAAAGTTTTTTTTTTTCATTTTTTGGTCAGTCACCTAATCAAAGTTAATATAAAATAAAAATTATACATTGACTTTTAGGGTAGAATCTCCCCTGAAAAGAATCTGTACCGTTACTTACCTAAATAAGTATTGCATTTCTAAAAAATGAGGATGACGACTTACCATATTGAATCTTAAAACGCACAGAATATATGACAAAACTGAAACTAATCAACATAAGATAATTGGTATCGGTTGCTCATTCTTTTCAAGTGTTATATTATCAGATTATAAAGATCTTTCACGATTAACAATGTTAGTCCAGGTATGTTTTGAGGTCAATCCTTAGCTAGACTTCTACAACTAGAATCATGATTAATACTCTATTTGTTTCACGGAAAACAACTTCCAATAAAATGTTTTTTAGATTTTTCGGCATTTGGCTCATGGAAAATAAACTAGTGAAGAAAAAAATAATAAAAAAAATTCAAAAGTAGGGAAGATATTCTCCTCTTTCCGCCTTTTAGAAAGTGAAAAACATTTTCCATCGTCTTCTTTTCACCTTTAAACCAAACACTTTTTCCTTTTCTTTTTTCTTTCTTCTTCTTTTTCCTCTATGCTCCCCTTTTAATTATTTTTAAATTTTCTTTTTTTCTTTTTTTTTTCTTTCTTTTTTCCTTCTCCTCGGATTGGTCATTAGCCACGATGATCGGCCATAGAGTCACAATGAGTTCGTCCAAGGTCAATGAGGCTTGAGCTCGCCAGCCTTGGACAGGGTTCCACCTCGCCAGAGGTTGGCAAGCTCTCTCGCCAACGACTCGTGAGTCACAATGAGCAAGCTCGCTTGTGGCTTGGCCAAAGAGTGGCTAAGAAGAAGAAGAAAAAAAGATTAAAAAGATTAAAAAAATAATTAAAAAATTGATTTGAAAAATAAAATTAAATAAAAAAATTTATTGAAAGGAGTGCATAGAGATTTTCCTGATCAAAAGATAAAAAATATTTTCTAATTCATTTTTAGGTTTCGATCGAAAAAAATGTAGTCATTTTCCTAAAAACATTTACCCTACATTTTTCACAAAACATCGGAGTCTAAGATGCGTAACCACTTCTTGCATGTATCAAAGTAGTTGTTATCAAACAAATTTTAGACAACCATTAAAACCGAAAGGCAGGAAAAATCAGAGGGAAAATGCAAAATTTGCTGGACGGAGATAACTTAAACTAAGACAAACCCCATCCAGTGAACACCGAAAACCTTTCCTTTGGTTCAAAATAACCAATACGTAGAATCAGAACAAGTGATCTGCTGAAATTCACCTACCGTCACTTGATACTCGAATCTCCACTGATTCTTCTTTTTTTTGTTATTGGTCAGGAAGTCTCCACTGATTCTAACTGCTGAACTTCGGAAACAACACATCTCACCCACGAAGCAAAAGCAGGCATTTGCATCACAGAAAATGCTAACGCGAATGAAAGTATAGTGACTTGTTCTTCTACAACTACAACTCGTCATTCTGAATTTTGTAGTTAAGAACTTCAATTTCACAATCTGGGAGATCAGCTTGGTAAGGCTGCTATTGGTGTCGGAAATGATGAAGAGGACTCGAAGGTCAACATCGTCAGTGATGGAGAGCCCACTGGGAATCATATCGCTAGCCCAAAGAATCTGCTGATTGCTCGTGTACTCGTGTTTCTTTCAAAAAGTGGAATGCTTGGTCCTAACCAGACTGGTAGGACCAAGCTGGTAGTGAAGAATTGCCGTCATATGTTACTGCATTGTTCTTCCAATCTCTTTCACTTCCTCTCTGTTTTTGGCTTAGGAAAATAATGTCCCGTTGAAAGGGAAGGGAGGATACAATATACTGAAAAGGTTTGCCAGATCAGTGAGATCTATATACTACTATTGGTTTTTAAGTCATATCGAGTATTGAAAAGGGAGTTGAGGATACGATTTACTGCTCAAGCTGCCATGAACTTGACTGAAGATTGGAGGATATGGACTCACAACTTTTATTTTTTTAGAGAATGCATTAGTACAAGAAAACAGCAATTGTCATCGACATGCTAAGTATATTTATGTAAATAAATATCGGTAACATTTGAAGGATGGAACTGTTTTGAAGGATGGAACTGTTCGCATTCTCCAATTTGGAGCAGACAGAAGCTAAAGGGGTAATCTTTTTATGGGACAAGTAGTTCCATGTTTGCTGTTGCTCATTTTTCTTTTGTGCTCGCATTAGTTTATGAAATTTATGATCGTGATATATCAACATGAAACAGGTAGACTGAAGTTTTCATGGGGGAAAGCATATCCTCAAGTGAGTAATGATAAATTTGAAGAAGGGCATGGACAAAAGAATGGTTCTATGCAAGCTGATGATGGCAAGAGTAAGAGAGAGAAAACTATATTTTCTAGCATGGCTTCAGCAAAGTTTCCCTTTTGTTCTTAATGCGTCAGATGTTTTGTACTTGAAAAGCCTTCCATCATATCTTCAACATTCTAGTTCGGTGAGATCCTGCTGCGCTTGTATGATAACTATTTAGTCTTGTAATCAGAACTAGTCCACCGAAATATTACTGTGGTACAATATCTATATGCTAACTTAAATATTAAAATAAAAGCATCAAACAGTGACACATAAGCGAAGTGTAAAGTCTCCAAGTACTCGTCTAAGTCGGTCGCTCACTAAGACGTGGGCAACATGTAAGAGGAACATTCAGCTGTAAAGACAACAAAAAGATCTTGAAAAAAGAAGAAACAGGTCAAGAATGGTTGCTGAAGAAAGGCAGTGATGGAGACCTATAAAAAGGCTTATGCTTGTTCAACTTTGTAATTAGCAGACCACCAACAAAAAGAAAACGGAGTGCCTCCTCTCCTCCCTTTGTGCCCTTTTGTGATTTCAGACTACCTGGTAACAGCTTTCTTACCTTGTCCCCTGGTGCTCCTTTGTCGTGAACTCCCACACGCATACACACATTGTCCATTTACACCGAAAACTGACAAAAAGGGATGTCCCTCACAATTCGGCAAGCTTTAAGAGATCTTCATCCCTAGTCCTGCACGAATGGCCGTCAATTATCAGTCAGCCTCGCATTTCACTGTTTGAAGCAATATAAGCTATAACAGGGGTAGGGTGAATCACCCGAGTTCAGTATCCATAGAGGATCCTACGTTTTTTTCCGGATGGGTAGAGAATCAGGGAAAAGCATGACACAAAAAGAAAAGGGCTCACCTATGATGATGACCTCTCCTCCGATTGCAGCGATACCAATGGAGCAAGAGAACGTACATATCTTCGACGAACTGAGAGTATTCTTTCGGAGTTATTTCTATATTGATGATCCCACCCAACCATTTCATATCCCTGGCGAAATCCCTCGTAAGGCGAATCTTTTGCTTGACTTTAAGTGCGCTGTCAAGGAGGAGAGGGCAAGCCTCTTCCAACACGCGGCTACAGTAATCCAGCTTTGTCTTAATAAACGGGATCAAAACGCAACAGCCCGTGCATACGTAAACCGTATTCATCAGCAAATGCTCATCTAAGTAGTTATGCAAACATAACCAAGTTAGATTTCGCTTCCTCTTGGCTCGCAATATACTCCCACGTGTTTTTCTAAGTCGGCGACTCTTGCAGTTCTCGAAGCTTCTTCTAGACACTGCACGCTGAACTTGAGTGGCCTCCTCATGCCAGGAGTTCCACACTTCAATGTAGTCTAGAAGTTTTTTTCCTGAACAAGGACTTTCCAGCAGCAGATTGGTAGAACGCAGGATTGGGAATGAGAATTTGGTTAAGATCTCCAGATTCTTCACCCAGAAAAAAATTGGATAAATATTCTCATGCTTATAAAAGTATATTGAAAACGCAATGGAAAGCTGTGGAAACCGATCGATTTTCAAACAAGGCGGACTGGGACTGAACTCTCTGATCACCGAGGTTATGGACATACAATGATCGCAGAATTCCAAAGAGAGCAGTTCCTCGTCTTTTCTTTGAAAGTCATGCGTCCACTCGGATACGTGCTTTCTTTCTAACCAGCACACAAGCATTAAAATCAGATTTTTGAAGTACAGGGCTGATTGAGATAAGCTCATTATCCCGGCGTCCCAAAGTGGGACTTCCGCAGCAATATCCATGGGCGAACCCTCACCGTGAGGAAAGATTACCCTCACTAAAATCTTAGGTGGGCACCTTCCTGAAAGGTGTTGCTCATGAAATGCTGGCGCTACAGTTGTTCTCGACTCCCGAATAAGTAATTCCATTGGAAAGCCTGGGAGATGCACAGAGAACTTGTAGTGGTCATATGGTTCCAGTTCTCCAAGTTCCCAGCGATCCTCAAGATCTCGCTTTAGAATCATATACCTCCACAGTTGTGTTTCCATCTTACCATCATTCATCCGTAATTCTAAATCTTCTAGATTCCAAAGTAAAGGAGGTAGTTCCTCGATAGTTGTCCCAGATAGATCCAACAACTTTAATGACTTTAACTCCCCAACATCATCTGACAGCGAATTTAGACTCCTACAGTCCACCAAACACAAGTGCTCAAGATCCACTAGTCCTTTTATTGTTTCCGGAAGTGCAACTAATCCTGTGTCCACCATTACTAGCCTTGACAAAAGTCTTAGATTACCTATCGAGTCTGGCAAATAACAAAAACCATAACCTTGGATCAAGATGAGCTCTCTCAAGCCAGTTAGACAACCAATTTCCTTGGGCAACTCTCTAAGATGTGGACAGCGTTTGATTTTCAAGTAAATCAACCGATCTAGTTTACCAATCGAACAATCAATTTCGGCCAACCTTGGGAAATCTTTCAAAACCAGTCTCTCTAAACTCATAAATTCAAAGAAGCAAGGTGTTTTGATTAAGGATTTAGATCTCGCAAGATGCAAAACTTTTAGCTTACTTGGCACCTGCAAAATAGCAACCAACTTAAAACTGTCTGGACTTGGAATGCATTACAAAATAGGTGCATGTCATCATATATTGAGACAACTAGTTGAAAGAGTAAATGAATAAGGTGAAATTGTACCATGAGTTTGACCCATCCACTCCATTCTTCTGTGGTGATATTGCCCGAAAGCTTCAGAACAACTAGGTGATTCAACATAAAGTTGTTTGCTTGTAGTTTTGGAGGACAATTTCGCCAACAAAGCCATCTTAGCTCCGGCAAAATATCCTCAAAGTTGCCAGCAAAGTTCCCTCCATTTAATTCAAGAAACCTTGTCTTCTTGAGATTAACAAAATCTTCCCGTATAAAATTGTATCTTGTTCTCCCTAGTGTGAGTGCTACCACATTTTCCGTTCCCTGACAAGGAGGGAAACAAGTTAATAACCACTACCAGTATCACAAGTGTATGCAATTTCATTCACCCATACATCCACATACGTTTTTCATTTCACGTGGCGAAGCCCCTAGACAAATTACTTTGATTGACCACGCAATATGACAACCATTTGATGTGGATGTTGAATAATGAATCATTTCACTTAGTTCTCTCTTTATCTCATGTACTTATCTGTTTGATACAAGCATCTCTATTAATTTAACTGTTCTAGCGTCTATTAAAGTTTTCTTTCAAGTATTCTGCCAAAGTTTCTGGTCTAGTTAAAACAATCTATTTACCCCCTCCAGGTATTTTGTGTTGGCCCTAACAACTTCCATGGAAGTAAATAAAATCATTAGATTGTATGCATATTTAATATGATTTGAAATTATAGCTCGGAAAACTAGTATGTATTTTCACATAAAAGCGTAAATGCAATCATCAATTATAGACTGTTTCAAATAATAAAGAAATATCAAATTTCATAGAAATCAATATTGTATCTATTACTTATGGATCCGAACTATTAGCTCGAGTCAAATACTACATTCACATTGTGCTAGGTGTAAAAGCCCAAAAATTATATCGGCCATGATTAAGCCTCAAGTATCACATAGGCTGTGATCAAGCCACAAAACAGAGTTAACTTGTGCACACATATAAATTTCAATTTCAACTTTTACAGTGTGTAATTATCACCTAAGTAGATCATTAGTATAAATAACAAAAGCGCAATAACTTAAAAATAATATTTTTCTCAATAATAATATATAAAAGCTATCGAAGGGCAAAACCATTTCAATGTTACATAATGGATAATGCAATGGAATATACAGAAGTGACATAGGGCCACTTAACTCGAATCAACCCGTATAAAATGCCATTCTTCTCTGTAACCCCAGACCATTCCTGTTGTACCACTATTAAACCTTTTCTCCTCTATTTTGTTCCTTTTTTTTAAATAAAAGTCAAAAGCATGGCATATATGTGTGCACCTCCAAGAGAACCCTACATCTAGAACTGGCAGACTACAAAAACCAAATCAACCACTAACTTTATCTGACGTGTAAATTTCCAAAATACATCCGATGATATTGGTTTTTTTTTTTTTTTTTTTTGGTAAGGTCGATCATATTGTTTTAACCGCAAAAAACTCCGACTTTGCAAGAAATTAAATTCCAATCTTACGGTTAGTCTCCCTAAATCACAGACATTCACATTCAATGGAAATCACAGATAAACTGTTTTTTCCCCTCCAAATATACCAAAGTAGAAACCTTGATTAATCTCCATTATAAGCATCCCCCACAACATCGAAAGGGACTATCTCTCTATAATTCTTAACTTCTCCTCTTTCTCACTTCCACAGTTATCGAGGGATGCTTCTGCTTCAAATTTCCAATAACATCTATCACAAATTCAAAAACGCCCTTCAAATAATCCATAATCAAAAGCATTATAAGCAACTATTTCTTCTAATAATCCACAAAATATCTAGAACCTTATAAAAGATGGAAATCTTAATTGTTATTCATATAGCTTAGTAACAATCTATTTCCAATTAAAATCTGGCACGTTACACTCTACCACCTTTAAAATGAGTTTCGTCCTTGAAATTAACTAAATATCAATCCTCAAGATTTTAAGGGGATCTATGCCAAAAAACAAAATAGACAAAATATCAATCCTTGAAAATTTAAGAATTTTTACCTCAAAAATAACTTTTCTAGAAACTCAAATAGCATAATCAGTCTCCAGGAAATAATTAAAGCTCTCCTACCCACTAAATCATCTAAGAATTACGTCCCTGCCCATTACATCTGGTTCTAATGTAACGTCTCCAATTTTATTCTTGATAAATAGTTAGTCACTATGAAAAATAATCAAGATTTCCATCTTTTGTAAGGTTCTAGATATTTTGTGGATTGTTAGAAGAAATAGTTGTTTATAATGCCTTTAATTATGGGCGAATTTATGTCTTCGATTATTGGAAATTTGAAAATGAAGTAGAAGCATCCTTCAACGATTATGGAAGTAAGAAAGAGGAGAAGCTAAGATTTACAAGGAGACTATTTCTTGGGTTGTTGTATGAGAAGTTTATATTGGAGATCAAGCGAGGTTTGTAACTTGATATCTGTGGACCAAGGAAGGGAAAAGAAAGGATTATCTCCAGTTTCTTTTGGATGTGAATGTCTGTGATTCAAGAAGATTATTGTAAGATCGGAATTTAATTTCTTAGGAAGTCCAGGTTGTTAGTGGATAGAACGATAATTTTTCAAGACTGTTGGAGTTGTATATGATGAGAAAGAGTTTGTGGTTGATCTGATTTAGCATCCGACCTCTTCTGGACGTAAAGTTTTCTTGGAGGTGCCCACATATAAAGTTAAAGGTTGTGGTCTCCAGTTTGTTTTTTTTTTTTTTTTTTTTTTTTAAATAGTGTGGCGATAAGGCGAAGAATGATTTTTTATTAAACCTTTTTTAAACTTTTCATTAAACCTTAGATTTTTTATTTGTTCAATGTGCAGTGTCTAAATACAACAAGATGATTTTGCTACTTTATATGAAAAACCTCATCATATATCAATCAGAAAATTTGCAAAGTTAAAATATAAATTATATAGGTATGAATATGTGATGGAAAAGTTCAAATGGTCTTTTAAACAAAATTTCTATGGTGTTCAGATATATGTATCTTGTTTAAATACTTTGGAGAATTGGTGCACTTTTTATTGGTGAGAAAAATCAAATTAGCAAATTTCTATTTTAAGGAAAACATAATTAATTCACATGTTTTTATTTTTTTATTTTTTATATTGCACGGGCTCTAAGCTAGCAATAAATGAAGAAGGGAATTTGCAATTAGACACTTAGAAGAATAGGGAAGAATAAAATAGTGTTGTTCGTAATTACCTTTTTAGCTCGTACCACGTGTACAGCCATCTCAGGAAACCACAATCTGCTTCGATCTCCGGGATTTTGGATATTCTCTCGACGAACAATTTCCTTCCCAAAATCTCTTACTTTATTTGCCATCCTTATTTTATCAAGATAACCTCCCAAGATCAAGAACTTATTGATGAGGACATCAATTTGGACCTTCGGGCAAAAGTGACAGGCTTCCCACATATACATTGCATTAGTTATTTTCTTGTTAACAAAAAAACATGTAATATCCAGAAAAATTTGCTTTGCCTCGTATCCAAGTGCATCATAACTCAACATTAACTTCCGGGGGATTCTTTGTAGGTGTACTTCCGTCCACTCGTTCGGTGCACTTTTCCATACCTTTTTGTCTTTAGGTCCCTGTGATATTCTTGTCTCATGATATTTTTTCCGTATTGTCAGACCTTGGAGTTTGCAAATTGAAGGAGGTAGTTCCTCGATAGAAGACCCATATAGATCCAACTCAGTCAACCACCTGAACTTCCTAGTAATATTCGGCAGCTTTTTTAGATGAGTACAATTCACCAAAGACATGCACTCAAGAGTCTCTAGCAATCCGATTGTGTACGGAAGTGCAACTAATCCTATATCCTCCATTACTAGCCTTAACAAATTTCTTAGATCACCGATCGAGTCTGGCAAATGATGAACACCAAAACAATGAATCAAGATGAGCTCTCTCAAAGCAGTTAGACAACCAATTTCCATGGGCAACTTTTCAACACATGGACACCATTTGATTTTCAAGTAATTCAATCGCTCTAGTTTACCAATCGAGCAATCAATTACGGCCAACTTTGAAAAATCTTTCAGAATCAATCTCTCCAAACACACAAATTCAGAGAAATCAGGTGTTTTGATTAAGGATTTAGATCCCGCAAGATTCAAAACTTTTAGTCTACTTGCCACCTACAAAAAAGCAACCCACTTAATGCTATCAAGTTTCAGCATGCATCACAAAATAGGTGCATGTCATAATTTATTAAAAAGATTAGTGGAAAGAGTAGACATATTCAGTAAAATTGTACCATGATTTTGACCCATCCACTCCATTCTTTTGTGATGATATTGCCTGAAAGCTTGAGAACAATTAGGTGATTCAACACAAAGTTGTTTGCTTCAATTTTCGGAGGACAATTTCGCCAATGAAACCATCTTATCTCCAGCAAGATATCCTCAAAGTTGCCAACAAAGTTCCCTCCATCCAATTTAAGAAATCTTGCATTTGTGTGATTCGCAAAATCTTTGCTTGTAAAGTTGCATCCTGATCTCCGTCGTGTGAGAGCTACCGCATTCTTTGCTCCCTAATGATAAATTTAGTATTAAATTGTGTCTCTTGACTTGAATAATGAGTTGGGATCCACTAATTTAATAAATACCAATTTCTATGAAATTGATAATTTTGTATGCTTTTGAGCGAAAATATATATTATTTCTTCGAACTGTTATTTATAGTATTATTAAAATGTTTACACTATGATAAAGACTATCTTTGATTCTATGGAAGTGATGTTTGTTGCTCACTTAGCTAGTGGTCCGCTTGATGAGCAGTGAAACTGGCCTATTACAAATTTTGCCAATGTTGGTAGGATTAAGAATGTTGGGTTTAATTTTATTAGAAATGCACAGCGGAAGCGTGGATAATTTTTTTATATTGATTTTTGTGGATTTAAGAACTTCTGTGAATATAATTTTAGATGTCAATTTTGATGGAGTTCATGTTTATAGACTTTGGTGCAAAAAGAATAATTTTCTAGTATTATTTGAGGTTTAAAGGATTGTGTAATCAATATTGGAAACTTTAGTCGTCGACTAGCGATTTCGAGTTTGGATTCCAGTGTTGTGAAACACAATGTCACTTTTCCACTCATGATATAATTCACAATTACTCATCATACAGTTAAAGGAAACATGATTCCACTTACTAAATTGGAATCAGACTTTTAAAGAGAAAATTCTTTCAGCTTTATTAGACATTACTAATTACCAATGTATTCTTCAAGAAAAAAATTTTGGTAGTACTCTCGAGACCCAATAGTTTCACAAAACTTTAGACTTTTTTTGGTTCGAATGTGCATTATCTAAATAAAACAAGATATATTTTGCTACTTTATATGTATGTAACTCATCATATTTTATTGGTATAATTATGTAATGCAAAAGTTCATATGGTCTTTTAAACCTAATTTCTTTTATTTTCAGATATTTTTATCTCGTTTAAATAAGTGAAAATGGGGTGAACAACTTATTGAATGAAAAAAAAAAATCGCAAATTTCTCATTCAAGGAAAAACATAATTAATTCATAAGTTTTTTTCTATAGCTAGCACGGGTTTTAATAAATAAAGAACGCTATTTGCCAGAGAAGTGACCTCTTAGACACCTAGTAGCATAGGAAGGAATGTAATAGGGTTGTTCATACTTACCTTTTCATGGGCCATCTCGAGCAACCACAATCTGCTACAATCTTGACGAATAATTTCTCTTCCTAGACCTCTTAACTGTTCATGCATCCATATTCTATCATGATCGACAATCTTGATCAAGGATTTGTTGATAAGGACCTCAATTTCGACTTTCGGGAAAAAGCCACAATCTTCCCACATGTACATTGCATTAGTTTTTTTTCTTATTAACAAAGAAACATGCAATGTCCAAAAAGATTTGTTTCGCTCGGTATTCAAGTGCGTCATAACTTATCTTTAACCTCTGATGGACTTTTTCGTGAGGCACTTCTTTCAACTTCTCCAGTGTGCTTATCCACACTTCTCTTCTTAGGGTACAGAGATGTGAACCTATCACCTCAAGAGCCAATGGAAGTCCTCCGGTGAGTTCAACAACTTCTCTTGAAAGATCATAAAATTCACGTGGAGCTGAATCTGTGTTGAAAGTGAGCTTGTTGAAAAGATGAAGAGCATGATCAAAATGCATTTCCTTCATTTCGTACAGAAAAATTTCTGTTGACTGTATTGAGGTATTTTCCTTCGATCTTTCCATCTTGGTCACAGGAAAAACACTCTTATCTTTGGTTGTAATGATGATCCTACTCCCCGGACCACATGAAGTACATTGATTCGCTAGTTGCATGAATTCATCATTTTCATCCATGCCATCAAAAACCAGTAAGACTCATTTGTTAGGTAATCTATTTCTGATGATATTGTTCCCATCCTCAAAGTCAATGGTTTTAGAAAGTGAGAAATTAAAAATATCTGCTACTAATTTTCTTTGCAGTTTTACAATGCCACCATATGGAGATGATTCTTGGATGTTTGAAAGGAAGGAGTGTCCTTCAAATCGAGGAGACAGCTGGTTGAAAACTGCCTTGGCAAGAGTTGTCTTTCCAATACCACCTATCCCATGGATTATGACAAATCGTACATCTCTAGTATCAAGACAATTTAATAGTTTCTTTATATCTTCTATACGATCATCAATTCCAACTAGATTGATGGGCAAACACCTTTTTCTTATTGTGATGCTCTGCAAAACCTTTTGAGTGATATCTGTCATGGCCTTGCCATGCCTGTCATATTCATGAAATCATTGCACATGAGATTATCATAAGCAATTAGAAATTAAAATATAAGCAAGCAATTGTAACAATTGTTCGGATATATACTTTTCATGTGGTATTTGCTACGGATATACATAAATCGCTCTTACCACACATATCAAGTAGGGCTTCTCTTACAAGGGTGGTGAGCACTGCCCTAAAGAGTTTATCTAAACAGTTTCAATAGATAAGTTGTACACACACATATCAAGTAGGGCTTCTCTTACAAGGGTGGTGAGCACTGCCCTAAAGAGTTTATCTAAACAGTTTCAATAGATAAGTTGTACAGGAACCAATCACTTTAGGCCACCTTTGGGAGTTCATCAGCTTGTAGATAGTCTTAGCCTAGGAGTAGAAAATGATGCATACAAAGCTGCGTGCTTGTGTGCGTTCCTCTTCTAATACAATCGGAAGTATAGATCTAATAGTAATCGAATAAATAAACAGACAGATAAATAGAACAGGGTCATGTCGATACCTTTGATCTTTTAAATGCCATCCCTTGATGCTTGCCACTGTTGTCAAAGCCTCCTTCCAAGGCTTTACTCGAGTGCAACCATACTTCTCCTCATGCTTGCTTAAGGCGCTTTTGTACAACTTCGTTTCAAGCTTAACATCCAAGGGATCCACATCATAAAAGATGGGTAGTATCTTTTTTCCTGTGGACTGGCGAATACTTTCCACCATGCATGCCACCTCTTCGAGGCACCATTTACTCGAAGCGAAATTTCTGGAGAAAATTGGAATATATATTTGGGAACTCTTTACTGCTCGCAAGATCTCTAAGATCTTTTCACCAGGCTGTAACTCCTCATTGTCCCTATAAACACGGATTCCTGCTTGACGCATGAACTCATAAAGACAATCTGTAAATCCATCACGAGTGTCAAGTCCTCGAAAGCTCAAGAATACATCATAGTCGCCACCAGTTGCAGTCCCTGAGTCGGCCTCTTCATCCACCATCTGATAACACAGATTGATGTTATCGCTGGCTTCATCTTCTGGTCCCGGGCTTGGATCATGTCTCCCAAGCAATCTCAATACGTACAGCGCGAGACGATTCCACATATCCAGCAATTTCAGAACGTATGGCGCAAGACGATTCCACATATTGAAGTCAGAATGGGATCGGGTGTTTTAGCATCACAATCTAGTGCCCGATCTGTCTTGAGGAGACTTGTACAGATAGAGGACCGAATAAGATGAATAGCAACTTCCACTCTCTTTCTTCTGCGTATGAGGTCAATGACTCCTGAAGCTCTTTTCAGCTGGTCATTATTTAACTCCTTTCCTACCTTTCCACGAAGGTCACTCCTAGTCATTATTTAACCTTCTTTCCTTCCCCCAAAGCCTGACTGGTCGAAGTCCGTTTCAGCTTCTCATCCTCTTGTCAAAACTTGTGGGAAATATGCTAAAATAGTCCCCACTCCGACATGCGGAATCTTCGAGCGGATCGGTGGAGCGGATGCCCCGGAGTTTGAACTTCTGTTTCCAATGCCATCCTTGCTTCAGTTCTGTTGCTTTTCTCGTTGCCTCATGTTCTCTTTCCTCTTTTTTTTTTTTTTTTTTTTTTGTCTTCGCTTTCAGGAAAATATGCTATGTTAACCAAATGTCTTAAATGGAAACTGTTCGGCAAGTTAAATGCATATGGATGTACTCTTATATCTATCTATCACGCGAAATCATTAATAAAGTCACATTTATCTCACAATACTCAACAAATTTATCATCTCACTATTATAGTTTTCACAACTATCGTTAAATCCTTAAAAAATAATTTGGAGCACTTGCAAGTGAAACCATAGTTCATAATATTGTTTGCCTCCTTTCAAAGGGTACAAAAACAATGTTTCCACAATTATTGAGTAAAGATTCTTTTACAAGGATAGTGAGTATCACCCCCAAAAACTTTATGTTAACAATTTGAATAAAAAAATGTGAACAAACTCTGGAGATAAAATAGAAATGTATATTTAGAAGCTTTTTAGTAGTTGCAAAATATTCCAAATCTTTTCTTCCGATTTGCATCGCTTATGGACTCACAAAAGCAATCTGCCAATCTGTAATTACCATTCAATCTTTAAGAACTCAAGAATATGTCGTAATCACCGTCTACTTACCCCATTTAATAACATGGACTGATGTCACCAATGACGTATTTTTGTGGTGCTTAAGGAGATTTAAAAACAAGAGAAGGCATGATTAAGATTGAGAAGCAACTTCCACTCTCTTTCTTCCCACAGGTTACACTCTTCCAAGTCCTTTTCAAACCGTCACTATTGAGAACTAGAGAAATTTCTTCGGAAAGTCCTTTTCAGCTTTGTCACCAATCAATTTTTTCTTTTGGCGTTGGGTTACTCCTCGTCATTATATAACCCGCTTTCCACCTAAGATGTATCGTGTCATCACATCAGTGGAAAAATACTAAATAACCTATGATTGATATTTTCCATTACTATTTTATTTAATTAAATAATAATTAATTATATAAAAGTACATAAATAAAAAATGATGTGACCTTTTGCTTTTAAATCAATAAAATACTGATATACCTACCATATTCAAGGCTTCACGAATTTGTCCACATCCATTGTCCGCCTAGGACAATTTTATTACTCTTCTTGTTCCCATCCTTCTTTCCTCTTTCCTTTTGATCTCATCCATATAATACGTCGAAGAGAATCTGTTGGATTCTCTCACAAAAAATGGCTCATGAAGTTACCGTATGGATATTGATTAATCAAACACATTTAATTAAGTCGCACTTATGACCGTTACACCATAACCCGTGGTGTAAGCGAATATTAGATCCAAACTTATGCATCAGTGTCCATTAAGATTCTTCTTGGCACTTCACACACTTGCACGAGAAACCATAATCCGCAAGCAATGCTTGCCTCTCTTCAAAGGGTAAATCCTCCTCTATGTATGAAATGGCAACCTGCAAGATTTCAGGATTTCTCAAATCTCAGTTACGCATATGCTCATTATAAGAGAGAGCTGCATTGCTTTTCACCTAAACTGGCATATATTTGTCCGTACATATGCTAACTAGCCAGATTAAACCACATGTAATTACCTCTTCTCCCTTCAAAATGGGCTTCAATGCCACTATCGTTGCTTGACCATCTCTATCCTGAAAAGGCAGCAACAATTAAATCACTTCTGCCGCATATCATTTGCATTCCACCCACTCAGGTGTCCATGAAAGGGAATAAGTTCAGCGTAACATGGAACAGATATACATGATGTTATGTTGAAAAAGGCATGACTTCAACAGTCGCACGAACGAATCTCATAAATGATTATCATGCAAGTTATGGTTAACAGGCAACATTGTGTGAATACATTTGTTTGTACAAACTACAAAAGCAGTTGATCTTCAAGGATCATTATTGATAGGGATCCATCAGGTCAATCTATTGAAGAGCCATCTCAGTAAATAGGGACAACGTCAACTTGAAACTCAAAAGATTCAAAATTTCAAACCATTTCAATAATATAAAATAAAATAAAATAAAATAAACATGAAGAATGCTAGGGATGCAAAGACTATTTTAAAGATTAGTGCGCCAAACTCCAATGGGGCACTTATACACTGCCCATTATGCAGTTTGACACAGCTTTGTAAACCATTTTTAAAATCAGCTTTTGCATCCTCGAACGTTACTAAAAGTTAATGACATCACCATCACGAGCTAAATGTGCACAGGGTTATTTATACCTCCTCTCTTTTGAAAGCTTTGGCGTTAGGATGGCAGGAATGATTCATGCAGCTCTGCAAGGGGAAAAATGCCGTGCCTGAAAGTATGAATTTAATTATTAGCAATAATACCTGGCACAAAATACATTTAATTATTAGCAATAATAACTGGCACAAAAAACTAAACATTACAAATCGCAGATCCAATGAAAAGGGAATTGCTGGGTATATGTGAGGACAATGCATAATAAAAACAAAAAATTTACTCCACACCATAATAAGCTTACGTCAGGACATAAAACAAAGCAGAACTCCATGCAACATTATCAAACTGGGAAAGCCTACAAATTCATATTCATATTCATATTCATTTTCTAAAGTTGCTTCTCAGGTAACTTATCCTATCCTGTCAGCTAAAATGCAGTCAGCAGCTATGTGGTGTCACGTTTTTGTCCAGTATGTTATAACTGTATGTGTTCTCTAGTCCCACAGCATGCATGTCAAAGATCAGATGCCAGCCCATCAATAAATAACAAGATCGGATGCTGAAGAGTTAAACAGAAACGATGAGATCTAGCTCGGGCCTTGTTGCATGTACCTAATTGAATACATGAACCAGTAATGGCATGATTACAACAGCAATTGGATTTAGTATGACAAGGGATTTTTCAAGCTAGAAACACAACCACGTTTGTTGATTAATCAAGTCCGTCTAGTTAAAGTTTCCCATACCCTCACAACAAAGTGCATACTCATCACCAAGGGCATCCAAATATGGTTGAGATACTTTCTTGGCTTCTTCCTGCCAATAGAGATGATTGCAAATGCATAAACTTCCAAATTCTACAGCAGATGTCAAAGACAGAAATGTGCATCATATATACCTTCTCAGGAGATGGTAGATCATCAATGTACAAAAAGTAATCTTCCACAGGAGATGCTACAACCAGATCACTGTGACATACCAAAACCAAAAAGAAGATTCTTAAATGCCCAAAGCAGATTATCAATGGTAAGGCATTCATACAACATGTGTCATCAGTATCAAGGAGACCCAACCGACGGTATTTCTTCATCTAAAGTAGCAATGTCAGATCTTCTATTTCTATGTACTTCAATGCAAAAAGAAAATGGAGAAAGAAAGGAGAATTTCAATTATAGATGTTGTTGTGTTCATAGTCTACAGTTTATGACTCAGAAAGTACGAAATGTTCAACCCTTGACAAGTCAAATCCTTACAGATTATTCAGCTCAAACATTCCAATGATATGCCCATAAATGTCAAGTGAGAATACTTTGTAGAGTCAAGGAATCGAACCTCACATACTATAGTACCATGCCAAAAAAGAAAGATAACTGATAATCAGCAGACTGAGGGTTCTTAAAAGGATACATGGTTCACATTCTTTGTCAAAGATAGCTGCCTTCAGGAGTTGCAATGACTGAAAAAATAAATAAAGGATTATCGGGAAAGTGACTATAGATGCAGAAGATCACTGACATGCAAAGTGATAAAAAGAGAAAAGGACAGAATTTCAAAAATTGACTATTTGAATTTCTCCAGAAAAGACACAGAAGGTATCTAGTGGCAACTTTTTAGAATGAGCAACCGGGAATGACCACTGATCCACATTTACAATACACCTCAACTTCCGAAAGATGCTTGAGGATGGTGGTGATCTTAACACGGATCAAAACAACCCAAAAACTGAAAGGCATTACTTAGGATGATCAAGTGGTTGAAATTTTTATTTTTTAAATAAGCAAAGAGAAATTCACTAAGAGTCACCCAAGGGATTGCCAATCCATTTATGAAAGGAAAAGAAGAATAACTAACAAGCGGAATACATTTCACCTTGCCACATAATAAATACTATTAGCAAACTAAGCACAGAAAGGAAAAGAAGAATAACTAACGAGTGGAATACAGCCAACAAAAAATGAGCAAGCATCACCAACGAACACCACTTCAGAAGCAGGCTAATAAGAAGCAGAATAATCATTTATTTAGATACCAAAATTCAATTACCTAATTACAACCCAGCATGAGACTTTCAAATCTGCAATCAGTCACAAAATGGAGGTTCACATTCATAATTTAACTATCACTTTTTATATTGTAACAGAAAACTGGAGTATTTTATCCAGTCCAAATCTTTTTATTCCACTATCAAATCTCCTATCAGTCACAAAAATGGAGGTTCACATTCATAAATTAACTATCACACAGTGAACAACTAAAAGCAAGATTGGGTAAAATACCCAATATAACCCTCTTAAGATGCAACATCTAGAAGAAATTTCTTTACCGTAAAGGCAAGCTCTTTAATTTGCATCCTAAATACAGCTTCCTCAGAAGGATCAACATCCTCTGGTAATGCTATGCAGTCCCACCACCTGAATGCAATTATTGGTCATGAGTATGTTCATGTTTGACAAATAAATCTTGAATAGGTCAAACATGACAGAAAAGTTACCTTCTCTTGTGACCAACTGATATTGGCTTCCATGCTTCTAAAAGTAAGGGCATACGAAAGTTGTCCATAACATGAGCCGTGTCTTTCATATAACTACTCAGAAGAATTGCTTTTGACTTCCTATACCTTAATATAGTGTACGCTATTGCCTGAAAAATGACAACCAATGTATTAGCTATCCAGACCAGCTTTATTAAACCTGTGTGGTAGAGATCTGCGGATCAAAATCAAGGTATATCTATAACCTTGTTATAAAGCAATGACATAAACTTTGATTTGTGCGTGGTATACTCACTACCAACCGAGAACTTAAACAGTTTAAGTATATGGTAATATTCTATGATCCACTTGTGCTGCGCTAATAAAGCACGACAATATAATAATTTAAGCACACAAGAACAACCACCTTGCATTTTCTCACCAGGTGCGTCACCCAGATAGACCATGCCGAACTAAATTAGGCCAATGTAACAAAAAGTATATTTGCCCTCAGCACAACAGTCTTATAACAAGATCTCAGATAAAGCATAAAAAAGGAAATTCAATGCCCCATTGAGCCACCTACATTTCCCGACCAGGAAGGGCAATTTGACAAGATGGTACAGAATGAATCATTAACGTCAATAGCCAATATCATTGTTTTTGGCCGTTCATATAGTTCAAGCATGATCATCCACCCAACTCCTCCTCTACCAATCCCTAAAAGAAATAACAAGTAGTAGAGTGACACTTACCACAAGTGTAATCATAGTCAATCTCGAAATTGTGCCCAACATTAAGATATGAGTAAGTGTCAAAGAAAAAACTGTGGCAACAAGTTCCTTTGGTAGAACAAATTCATTTTGCATCACCAGAAAAAATTACAAGAAATAGGGTTGCGAAATGAAACATAGGAAGAGGAATATAAAACATGGAAACTACTTAAAGAAGAAACTTACTTTGGCTGCCAGAATGAAAATGTCATTTGTTTCTGCAGTGAAAAGAAAAAATGAAGAAGGATCAATAGAAATAGACGACAAATAAAAAATAAAAATAAAACCTATTGACAATAAAGATTAAGAGCTTCACCATTAGCATGTTGTACGAATCGGAGAAGAGCCTTTGTGGAAAAGGCTTCTGACTTCTCTCCAGTGCACAGTAAAGAATGAAATGAATTCCAGTCAGCATCTGCACATGCTTTGCTAAAAAGGATTGTCGACATTACCAAATGAACTAATCCACAGAGTAGCCCCATAAAAGAACATACTTACAGCAAGCTTATACATGGCGTAAGAAAGCAAAACATGTGACTCAAAAAACATGATGGCAATACTGCTATTACACATCAGAACTCAGTTGTTAAATTCAATTTCCAGATTTACGATTCAAAACTTTTGATGCTATGATTGGGCTGTATTTATATCTTGGAAAGTAGCCTTCTTGAGCATAAATTAAGAAAGTATCATCGAAATCATAAAGAAATGTAAACATCAAGAAGATTTCTTTCCATACTCATGCTTTTGGTCCTTTTCATATCAACCAATACAACTTGCTTCTTAGCAGGAAAATAGTGAGAGACCCAAATCTCGAAGAAAAAAGTATATCAAAGCCCCATACCTGCAATAGTAAGCTTCTTGACATCCCCCGGAACATGGAGTAACCGGTGGCAAGGAAAATTTGTCTGAGTATGGCAATACTATTTCACCATTCATCAATGATTCAACAATTTCCTTGGGCAGAGGTACTTTTGCTCTCTTGCTTCCTGAAGCACATATACGAGAGTCGTCATAACTTTTCTCATCTGTGACGCCATCTCCATCAGATGAGTCAGATGCACCATGCTCATTTGACACATCGGAGCACGAACTGGCATCACATCCATGGCTTGAAGAGAGACCTAAATCTTGAAAAAACAATCTTCTTCCAATTTGAAGTTCTAATGTCCCAATAAAGCGAAAACAGAAACTACATACTAGAAAATCAATCTGCAATAACAAAAGAAAAGGAAGTGTTAGCCTGTGCATGATCAAAGGTCCTGACAAGTGGTTATTGGGATTTCATGCCAGCAATACCTTATTTGAGGGATGTTGACACCCAAAAAGCATTTGATCCCTTAAGAGAAGCTCCCCTTCTTTAAAATCCACATCAGCATATACACCTGGAAAACAATAATCCAACAGATGCTCAATGGTAGAAAGGCAGACTGTAGAAGCCACTGTGCAAGAGCACCTTCATTGCATTAACAATCCAAAAAACAATTTAATTCAACAGTGCATGAAATTTTTAAGCTTGAGCTCATGTTGCCTGATCAGAAACTACATAATTAAAATGGAGAAACAACGCAATGTAAGTGATAGCAAGTGGCACCACACAAAGGTTATCCTAGAGTAAATTACGCGCCTAGAATGGACACTCCTAATTAGGCCGAACAATGAATATACTTTCTCTCATGACTTCAGAAAGCAAAACAGGACACGGAGATTCTTCTCTTATCCCATCACGCGCAAGGAAGCATCTCGCATATCTTGGTGTGCGCTTTAAGTAAAGTGTGCAGCTTTCAGGTCAATGTCATTCGTTTTTGCACAATTCATCTGTTTCCATTGGCACTCATGCGCTGGCAAATTTCGCTGGAGAACTATCAGTGAAAATGGAAACACATCGCCAACAACACAACCAATTTCACAACAGCAACTCGCCATCCTTAGGAATAGCAACTACCTCTAAACGATTAAAAGTCGCGAAGTGATCCCACACCAAAACAAAGAGACAACAGTCAGATTCGAGAACTCAGCCAGGTAGTAGCACAATGCCAGGCGTATGATACTCATTTAAAAAATAAAAAATAAAAAGAAAACCCAACTTGTCGAGCAGGAGACCGGTCTTACCTTTCCCGAAGTCGCCGTCTTGTCTCACCTTGAGGCGGCAGCCCTCCCGCGAGGCCAAAAGCTGGTCCAAGTAATCCTGAACGGACAAGATTTCAGGCAGCCATCAATAACCGAAAAGGCGGGAGAAAAAGCAGAGGGAAAAAATGCGAAATCTGCTCGACCCTATCGCCGTCACACTCGATACTCTCGAGTCTCCACCGAGCATCCCGCCCGCGACGCGAAAAAACACGGCGCATGTGAAGGGACGCGAAAAGCTGACTCGTTCCTTCTATTCTGCAACTGCAACAACCTGCTCGTTAGAGAAAAGGATCGATTGAAGGAGTAGAGGAGCATTACCTGGATTTCGCGAGGAGGAGGGGGTTGGAGGAGGGCGGCGATTTCAGGGGCGCACTTCTCGTCGATCGGGCAGACGACTTCCATTTGGGAATTTGCTTCTTTCTGCTCGAGCTCGAGAACGCTCTGCGGATTTTTCCGGCGAAGGCAGCGACGGCGAACTCCCGATCCCGAGTTGTAGTCCGCGCTTCTCCTGCTGCTCTTGGGTTCTTGGTGGCGGCGCTGCGCTACTCGGCGTCCATACATGTACTTAAGAAAAAGAAAATAACAAAGTAGCCACTTCAAAGCTAATTTTAGCCTAAAAATCAGCATTAACTGAATAAATTTATGCGAAAATGACGTCAAAATGTGATATTAACTTATGAATGTTTGGAAACTTCTCGAAAATTTATGAGGGACTTGCATGTGAACTTCTCTTTTGTTCGATAAAATTTCATAGAGCATGTGAATCGTCCACAAGTAAAATGAAAAGCATAAATGTAGAATTAGCACATCCTATTTTTCCTGTGTAAAGTACGGTTTTAACCTCGTAGTTAGAATCAGAAATTACGTTGTTTGCAAGTAAATGCCAAAATTAAAAAATAATAATAATTGCATTGAACGTTATTAAAAAGTTATTTTTGCACTATTCATTCTATCCATCGTTGATGCATTTCGCGTTTCATGAGATGATTTCTGTAGAAGTAAAAGAGTAAATTAGTCCCAACCAATTTCAGATAAATTCATCATTCACCAACTACTACTCTCTAATGAGAAAATAAAATGCTCTCAGTTTAATATATGACCACTTCTTCTGTTTAAATGTGCCTAATCATAGACCATTCATTCCACAACGTGATCAATCTAAAACAAAGGTAATTATACATGTCACAGCTGCGGTCCAGGATTTACACAAGCGAATCTTTCAAAAAATCAAAATAGCTCATACTTCTGACGTAGCCCAGAATCCTCCTTGAAAGTCCTCAGTACTGTTTCAAACCTAAATAATAAATATTTATTGCGTTTCTAGAAAGTGAGAATATCGACTTCAAGGCGGACTTAACCATTAATTGCGACTTTGGAACCTATGAAACATTAAAAATTTAAGGAAAAAAGAATCTCAGAACACACGATATATGCCAAAAAAGCTTTATGGAGTATCTTGCTCTACAGCTCACAAAATGTTAATACTTTCAAGGGCACTGGTACAGCATAAACTTAAAAACTCGTCTATGAAACTAATGCGACATGAATTGCAAACAGCAAGTCTCGTGATCCAACGAAGCTGACTAAGATTAATAGTGAGCCAAAGCCTCAACCCACTTATCATCGGAAAACCAGCGACAGCTGGTGAATATCGGAACTCCCCAAGAACTGAGCTGGAAGATTATCAGACCGAATAATAAACAGGATGACAAATATACAATCGCGTTCGCGGCTTTTATGAGTTACTGCTAAATGCTTCCGAAGAACTGCTCCACAGATGGGGAAGTGAACACATTAGAGGCCGTCCTTTCAGGTCTGATGGGGCTCACATGAAGTTGGTACTTGATGACATCATGAAGGCCGATAGTAGCCATTGAGCAAGAAGAGCAAGCAAAAACTCTACTGCTAATTGAGAGATGACTTCAAGGTTTGTGTCAATGTGCCAGTCTGGTTCTAGCTGCCGAAAAAAAGGGGAACGCCCGGTCTCTGTGCTACAGAAAAGAACCCGCACATGAATTTCCCAAAAATCACGTATACACTCAAAGTGAAAAATACATTGCAGATGACATAAATCGGTGATTTTGCAAGTCTAATTCAGACCATAAAACTATGCTGGAGATCCTGAAGTCCTTAAGAAATAAGTGAGACAGAACCATCATTCATCCAACTCGTCGACCATACAATGACTCACTATTCAACTTTCGATTGTTGATTGCTCTCTCCAGCACCTAAACACCTGCATGCCCCATTTAATCCCGCTACTATTGTTATTAATCTCAACAGCAATCCACTCCGTAATTCTAGGACCTTCCTCAGACGGGACTTGGCTCCTAATTGCAAAGACTCTGCACCCACCCTAAAAGGAAGGACTGCATCATGCCTATAAACTCTTCTTTTCAAACAATTTCCACGAAGCAAAGAAACCACTGTAATTTTCTTCCGAGGCTTATGCTTATGAACCCAACTGATGTTGCATCACACAATTACTCTCAACAGGTCCAGACCTTCTGAGTCCCTTGCTTACGCTACATATCAAGTCAACTGAGGCAGATCATAAAGCCTTTACTATTGTCTAATCACACAGTGCAGCTTTATCTTTATCGACATATTCTTTGGCTTCAACGCGCTAGGAGTAATAAGTCAGTTGTGCTGCTACGTCGAATGTGCATGTGACTATGATGAAGATCGATTCACGAATCGTCCATTCAAATTCGATTTTTGGATTGGACAGATTATTCATTGACAGAAAAATGAAAGATCTGGCTGATAGAACAAGCACAAACAGGAATCAAATTCAAGGAAACAGAATTATATTCTCGTGGAGTAGCATATGATAATAGACTGCTAACAGTGTATAAATGCTATGAAGAAGTCCCCTCCAACCCAGAATCCAATTGGATTAAAGAAAGAAGAAAAGCTTGGGATAGACGATCACACAGAGGGAAAAAATTATTAGCGTATTGCCCATGCAACAATCCAGAGGCCAGCTCAGGTTCATATCAGATACTTGTGTTCCTTCTCGATCAGGCCACCTGAAGTAAAGACTGCAGCATACTCCAAGGCCTGAAGAACTTTTTTCTGCACAAATGAAGGAAACAACTTAACACGTAGGACAACTGGCTGAAATAACACAAATTGAGGAAATTGCCCCAGCAATACAATTGCTAACTTAAGAAACAGAATGACACAAATGAAGTACGATTAAGAAAATATATGATGCAAATACAAAACATAATCAAAATGACAGAACCATGGGATGTTACCAGCAATTCTACATGAACAAATCTAAAGCTAAAGCTAGGTTATGCTGAGAATTAACAAGGTCCAAAAACCAGAAATAACTACAGCAAGATAGTACACACAAAACAAGCACATTGTGTGCAAACATAGCGGTTTGGTAAAATCACTAGTGCAACAACTATACACTGCTTACTAGGAGTATTCTAGCAATGGTCCTGGCACTCACAGTGCACGAATGAGAAAATACTCAACAGAAAATGATGAATTCTCTATCGTGTTGTCCAAAAAGATTCCATTCAGTATTTTGCAATTACCTCGCTCTCGTCATCAAGAACTCTTTCCATGAGATAAAGATCACAAAGTTTGGTGATCTCCAAAAGTACTTCCAACACAGAGGGTCTTACAGTTGCTTGCTTCTGCAAAAAGAAGTACTAAATCAGGCAACACTCATGCAAAACAAATGTGAGAGGGTAATGGGACCCCGCAAAGGATTCTATTACCTGAGGCTCCTCAGGACTACTTTCCTCAAGAATAACTCCAAGCAAACAGCATGTGACCTGAACAAATAGCTTAAGCATCAACGCATGACTTGATGAGGTAAAGAGAAGTAGAAAAGCTTGGTGCTTAGCAAAAGCTAAAATAGGATAATCGTTTCCACTACATCGACATGCAAAGAAAAGCAGAAATTTTTAATCAAGAAACTTGACCATCTAAGATAGGAATCAGTATGAAACATGAATTAATGACAAGGAATGGATAGTAATTACAACCATGATCAAAGAAGAAAAGAGAAGGCTTTAGACCCAAAGAGACAATTATGATAAAGCCATCTGTACAATAGCACGAATGATAATCCTTATAGATGATATCCCACTTCATGGCACAATATTTGCAAAGCGTTAAAGAAAAAGGTTACAATGATTACCTTTTGTCCTTCACTCAATTTTTGCCTCACTACCTGCTCCAATGTTGGCTGAAAAATAACAGGGAATGACATCAAATCATCTTGGCGTTGCAAACCTTGATCCATGAACTTCTCATTTCCTACACTAAGCTCGAAAATTATGTTGTAAAACAAGTTAAGAAATGAAATGACTTCGTTACATGCTTTCTTCATGACTTATTTGAAGTTTAGGAATCTATTGCACTGGTTGACCAGAGTGAAAACCGAATCATATCAGTCACCAACGTACAATTGTCCTGTTTTGTTTCATATTGCAATTATCCATTTTCTCGCTTGTACCTTAAATTGGCTAATTTTCATTAAGATAGTAAGTTTAATTCAAGGTACTTTGAATGCCCTAATGATGTTAACTTTCCCCAAGAAATTGTAAATAATACTTCACTTCAGTTATCACGAGAATCCTTAATAGTTTACAAACTTAAGTAATCTGTTGGAGAGTATCCTTGTCTGTTGTAAGTTTTCCTCGATAAGTACCGGTACTGAAAATTCTATAATTAGTGACTGTTTTGAAATGTAGGCAGTCTCTACTTTTCTTCTTTTTAAAAAAATCGACAATTCAAAATTTTGTTCTGTCTTAACTAATACTTCTAATTTTACGGAAATGGTTCTGTATATTTTCTACCCCAAACTAGAGAATTATCGTGTTAAGAAATTAGGCTCTTTCAATTACTTATTCATGCTCCAAAACTTTGGCCTGCCGGTTCCTGCACTTCACGGGTTAAATGTAATGGTGAAGCCTATTAGAGAAAAGACGTGCTGTTGCTAACCTTGTGGAAGATCAAGATGGAAAGGCAGGATACTTCACAGAGCCCGGGAGAACTCGAAGGGTCAATTGCAGTCCATAATGTATAGTGTCTGTTAGGATTAGGAATCTGTTTCGTCCAATATTATATGAACCAAAATCAACTTATGTACTGATTACATGAGACCAACATAAGACTCATATGATCGATAGTCTTGATGGGCTTGATTTACATAATCTATAGATCATGCAACATTTTATCATGCTATACATGTCTATTGAAGTTTGTTTACAACTCTAAGGTCGCTTAATAATTAGATTTATGTATTATTTATATACATATGGGCTTCTTCCATGTCTTATGTTAAGTTTTTGGAGTAGACTTTTTTATGTGGTATTAGAGTTAGATTTTACCTAAGTACGACAGACGTGAGCAAGGCAAAAAGCTCGATGGTTGAAGCTCTTGATGTGACAGAAGTCACGTTGAAATTTGGGAAGAAAGAGCAGAGAGAGATAAGAGTAATGCCCAGACAAAGAGCCAATTTAGAGAGCAAAATGAGTGGCTCGCATGAGATACTGGGAGCGAGAGGAAGAGAAGAAAGTGAGGCCAGCCGTGTACGACAACTATTTAGTCGATTCACATGAAATACTACTATGTTGTTTGTGACAGTGCTTGTTACATGTTAACTGGTGCCAAATGTTGAAAAGCCTCTTCTATCCATTTATCTTCGACATGCTAGTTCGGGGAAATCCTGCTGCACTAGTATGACTATTTAGTCGTGTAATCAGAACTAATCCACCGAAATATTACTATGGAGGTGCTACATCTATATGCTAACTTACAATATTAAAATAAAAGCATCAAATAGTAACACATAAGCAAAGCTTAATGTCTCCAAGATATATAGAGTGCAGTTTTCAGAATTAAAAGGTGTTCAAATAAATTGACTGATTTTTGCAGAATTTTTCTAGAGTAGTCTAGATGAGCAGCAAGCTTACTTCAAAATCAAGAGATCTCTAGCTGCAAGGGTTACTTAGACGTGGGCAACAAGTTAGAGGAAGACACAGCAGTAAAGACAACAAAAAGATCTCGGAAAAGAAGAAGAAAAAAGTCAATAATGGTTGCCGAAGAAAGGCCGTGATAGAGAACCATAAAAAGGCTTATGCTTGTTCAACCGTGTCATCAAAAGACCAATAAAAAAACCGAATACCTCCTCTCTTCCCTCTGTGCCCTTTGCAGTTACAGACTATAGAGTAGAAGTTTTCTTACCTTGTCCCCTCGTGCTCCTTTTTGGTAAAATCCCACTCACTGTCCATTTACACCAAAAATTAAGAAGAGGAATGTCCCTCACAATTTGGTGAGCTTTTAGAAATCTGCATCCGAAGTCCTGCACGAATGGCTGTCACTTATCAGTTGGCCTTGCACTTCACTAATTGAAGCAATCTACACTATAACAGGGGTGAGATGAATCGCCCGGGTTCAGTATCCATAGAGGATGCTACTTTTTTCTGATGGGTAGGGAACCAGTGAAAAGCCAGAGACAGAAAGAAAAGTTGGGCTCACGTACGATGATGAGCTCCCTTGCGATTGCGGTGGTACCAATGGAACAAGAGAGCGCACACGTCATCCCAGAATTGCTCGTCGCCTTCCTTCGGAGTTATTTCTACCTCGATGAGCAGATCTAGCCAAATCGCAACCCTGACGAATTCCGTGGCAAGGCAAGTTTTTAGCTTGACATCAAGCGTGCTGTCAAGGAGCGGGCAAGCCTCTTCCAACGCGTAGTTACAGTAATCCAGCTTTGTCCTTCTAAACGGGCTCAAAATGCAACAGCCAAAACAGACGGAAGCCGTAAAATTCAGCAAACACTCATCTAAGTAGTTATGTAAAGATAACCAAGTTAGGTTTCGCTTCCTCTTGGCTTGCAATCTGCCCCGGCGTGTTTTTCTCCGTCGGTAACTCGTGTAGTTCTCGAAGCTTCTTATAGACATCAAACCCTGAAATCCAGTGGCCTTCTTATCCCAGAACTTGAACCTTTCAATGTAGGCTACAAGTTTTTGTCCCGACAAAGGACCTTTCAGCAGCAAAGGTGTAGACCGCAGGATTGGGGATGAGAATTTGGTCGAAATCTCCAGATTCTCCTCACAACAGCCAATCATATCACTGTGCCCAGAATCACATATGGTCATTGAAATGGCAATAGAAGGCTGAGTAAACTGAAACCGATCGAAACTTTCCATCGAAGGACTGTCACGGAACTCTCTCGTCTCCGAGATTATAGACATGCAAAGATCGCAGAATATTAAAGAGAGCAGTTCCTCATCTTTTCTTGGAAGGTTATGCATCCGCTTGGATACCCGCTTTCTTTCCAACCAGGACACAAGCATTAAAATCAGATTTTTGAGGTACCGAATTGGATGAGATGTGGTCCCTGTCATGGAGTTCCAAAGGGGGACTTCCGCAGCAATATTTATCCACGAATTGTGATCGCGAGAAAAGATGACCCTCACTGAAATCTTAGGTGACCTACCTAAAATGTGACGGTCATGAAACGCTCCAGTTGCCCTCGACCTGTGATTTAATATTTCCATTGGATAGTCTGGGAGTCTCACAGAGATCATTGCACCCTCAAACCGGTCATCGCCAGGGCCCAAGTGATTCTCGAATTTTCGCATGAGATACCTATACTTCATCAGCTCTGTCCGTATCTTACTATCATTTATCGATGTTTCCAGAGCTTCGAGGTTCCAAAGCGAACAAGGTAGTTCCTTAATAGTTGTCCCAGATAGATCCAAGTGAATTAATGACTCTAAATCTCCAATAGCATCCGACAGCGAGCTTAGACTCCTACAATTCACCAAACTTAAGTGCTTAAGATCCATTAGCCCTTTGATAGTGTCCGGAAGCTCAACCAATCCTGTATCCTCCATTATTAGCCTTGACAAAAGTCTTAGATTACCGATTGAGTATGGCAAATAACGAACGCTAAAACATTGGATCAAGACAAGTTCTCTCAGGGCAGTTAGACAACCAATTTCCTGGGGCAGCTCTCTAAGACATGGACAACTTTTGATTTTCAAGTAAATCAACCGCTTTAGTTTACCGATTGAGTGATCAATATTGACCAAATTGGGCATATCTTTGAATATCAATCTCTCCAACCTCATAAATTCAAAGAAGCGAGGTGTTTCAATGAAGGATTTAGATCCTGCGAGATTCAAAACTTTCAATTTACTTGGCACCTGCAAAATAGTGACCCACTTAATACTATTAATACTCTATGTATCACAAAATATGTACATGTCATTACATATGCAAAAGATTAATTAGGTGAAATAGTACCATGATTTTGACCCATCCGCTCCATGCTTCCGTAGTGATGTCGCCTGATAGCTTAAGAACAACTAGGTGATTCAAAATAAAGTTGTTTGCTTGAAGTTTTGGAGGACAATTTCGCCAAAAAAGCCATCTTAGCTCTGACAATACATTCTTAAAGTCAACAACAAAGTTCTGTCCATCCAATTCAAGAAACCTTGTGTTCGAATGATTCGCAAAATCTTCATATGTTAAGTTGTGTCTCAATTTCCATAATGTGAGTGGTTCCACATTTTCTGGTCCCTGACGGTAAGAAAACGAAGTTAATAACCACTGACAGCATCATAGGTATACCTTATAAAGTCTCAGATTTTATTTGAGATTAAAATTTAGTAATTAAATGAATAATAATTAAGATTTCGGTGTTTTATAAGGTTCAAGATTTTTTTGTGGATTATTATAAGAAATAGTTGTTTATAATTCCTCTTTTGATTATTGGCTGAATGAAGGGCATATTTAAGTTTGCGATTAGATGTCCTTGGAAATTTGAAATCGAAGTAGAAGCATCCCTGGGTAATAATTATGGGAGTAAAAAAGAGAAGTCAATATTCATAAGGGGACGATCTCTTTCGTAGTTGTGTTGGGATGCTTATATTAGAGATAGGCTTTACTAGCATAACTGTCATTGAGATACTGTGAGGATAATAATTTATTATGAATAATAAATTTTTGAAGAAATAGATCTCATAATAATTTATAATTATTTGTGATTTAATTTTTTACGGTCCAGAATACACTATTATTCTCATAGTACATCTAAGATTATCACGCAAAAATTATCTCTAGCTCTTTTGAACGTGAGTGTCTGTGATTTGAGGAGATGATTGGGTCTTTATAGGTTTGCTCCTTTCGAGTGGCAAAATCGTTCCTGATGCAGCTGTGAAATATCAGGTATGTAATTCTCGATACTCCTCAAGAAGAATTTTTGGGTCAAGAATAGAAGCATCTGCTCCAATATCTATGAGCACAATCACTAGAATGGGCTTGTCATACTTGGAGTGGAATAGATGTATTGGTATGTATGACTTGATAGAAATATTTTTTGAGATGGTCGTTTGAATAGCTTGGGTATTTGGCTTGGGGGGTTTCATGTTCTTCAGGGTTCTCTGGGAGAGGAAATAAAGACCACTAACTCTGTCATCACTGGGTTCATCAAATTCATCGGATTCATCGGATTCAGTATCACCTTTATCCGACAATGTTTCGATGGCACAAATAGTTTCATATGATGATTCATCTTCTAGGGAAAAGATGGATTCAACATTATCTTCTTCAAGAGAGATGCTATTTGCTTTAGAACAGCATCTACGAGGTTCATTCTTCTATTCTTCGCTTGAGGGCAATTTTGTGCAAATTGCCCCTTGCGTCCACAGGTGAAACATCTTTCTTCTTTCTTCCTCCGCTACCTTTTTCACGCCTAGTATTTCGGAGGAAATTCCTACCCTTCTCCCTTTGCTTGGAGGAGTACTTTCGGAAGTGTTTCTCCTTCTTGTTTGAGCAGTCACAAGAGGAGTCCTTCGTAGGCATAACTCATCAATCAGCATGGACACCTTGTAGGATTTTTCCAAGGGAGGCTTCAAGAATCCTTCTATTTTTGCTTTGGGAGAACTTTTCAACCATATTAGCAATTTGCTTTGGTATGGAGGACAAGAAAACAGGCTTCAAAGCAAGATCGTTACCATGGGCATAATGCAGCTTCATCATTTCCTCGAAATGCCTATCAAAATCCTTTCTTAACAACACTTCCGTCTAAAGAACTCCGTTCTTTTTTGCTCCAAAACATCTTTTGGGCTGCTTATGAAGTACAGAGGAAGGATTCGTATAACCTGGTTAAAATCTTTAGCCAGAAACGTAATATGATATACTGCCGGAAGGTTTATCCACCAATCTAGTGCACTCCCAGTAAATCTGCTGGCAAACTCCAGAAGTATGTCAACATGACTATTTTCTAGATTTAAGGCCCTGGTATTCATCCATGCATAATATTCTTGCAATCTTTCATGCCACTTATGATATGAAAGATCATCGAGGATAAATGTAAACCTGGAGGTGCTTGAAGCACCAAGATTAGGCTATATTGTCTCTTGATCATCTCTTTCTCGCATATCCTTGTCTTTTTCCCACATCATGAAACTGATAGGTAGTACAACTGAAAGGTAAGACGGCCTCTGCTTCTGAATTCGAGCAGATTGAAAGGTCAGGGGAGTCCGAACCCTCTGTGTCAGATGGAATGGTTCCACCTGGTTCTTCTTGAGCGGCAACAGTAGTGATTTTGGGTAAGGTTTGTTTGGTGACGATTTCTCAAGAAGGAATCAATATGACTGGCAATCATGTAGGAAGAGGGTGGACGAGGAGGGGAAGCATGGTTCCCGTCGGAAATCTTACGTGGAAATTTTTTATTAATTTTGCTCACCTATGTGGCTCGCCAAAGAGCTGACTCAGCAAAGAAATACAAAAACGACATCATTTTGGCGTGGATTTGATTTTAATTTAAAAATTAATTAAATTAAATTTAAAACAAAATTAGAAGAAGAAGAAGATGATGATGATGAACACCGACTATCAGCCCTCACCGTCGCTGCCTCCCCGCCATCGCTAAGAAGGGCCGGCAAAAATGGGGGGAGGGCCTAGCGACCCCGGCCGACCAGCGGTGAGGTCTACAAGCCTGAGCCCAGATCTTGGGGCAAGGGTCTCGGCCCTCCTCAAGATCCAGCGAGGGTCACCAGCCCTTGCCTAGCCAAGCCAAGGGCCACCATCATTGGGGTGAGCGGTCAGCCGGGGTTGCCGGGCCCTAGCCTCCCCCACGGTTGCTAGCCCTTCCCGATGATGGTAAGGAGATGGTGGCGGCGAGCTAAGCCCTCAGCCATCATTCATCTTCTTCTTTTTTTTTTTTTAATTTGGTTTTAAATTAATTTAATTAATTTTTATATTACTTATTTAGCAACGTCAACAACAAATTGGCGTCGTTTTTGCACTTGTCTAACCACGTACACTTGCCTTGCCAAAAGATCGCCATGTCGGCATTTTGGCCGGATTCTCTCACCGTTGGCACTTAATTAATTCATTTTGCTCCGATTTTGACACTTAAGTGTTTCTTCATGCCAAATTTTGACACTCCATATGTCTCTGTCATTTTTCATGAGTATAATTTTAGCAATGAATTTTAATGGAGTTGATGATTGTAGAACTATGTGTAAGAGAATAATTTTATGGTTTTATTTGAGGTTTGAAGTCGTGTATTCAATATTTTTGGTTTTTAGTGGTTAACTAACATTGATTTTGAATTTGAGAGCTGTGAATTTTGGGGTGTCACATCTCCACTCATGATATAATTCATAGTAACTTAGTCGAGAGTTCAAGGAAATATGACACCACTTAGTACATTTGCACCAGACTTTTGAAAAGAGAATTCCTTCAACTTTATTGGACATTACTAATATGACCTTTTCAAAAAATACTCTTTACAGTATTCTCGAGATCCAAGACTTTCATAAAACCTTAGACATTCGTTTTCCGTCCGAATGTGCATTACTAGATAAAACTAAATAATCATATATCAATCAACATAATTGTAAAGTTCAAAGATAAATTGTATAGGTGTATGATTGTGTAATGGAAAAAGTTCAAATGTTTTCTAATCCCATTTTCTATTGTTTTCAGATATTTTCTCTTATTTAGATAATTTCAAAAATGGGTGCACCATTTATTGGTGAAAAGATCAGATAATCAGCAAAATTTTCTTTTAAGGAAAACCACAGTTAATCACAAAGTTTTTCCAATGGCACCGGCGTCTTACGCAGCAATAAATGAAGAAGGGGAATGAGCAAGACAGAGGAACTATTAGAAGCGTAGTAGAGCAGGAAGGAATAAAATCGTACTTACCTCTCGTACTCTGTCCATGGTCATCTCGGGAATCCATAATCTGCTTTGATCATTCTCTTGACGAACAATTTTCCTCCCAAAATCTCTTACTTCATCATCCATCCATATTTTATCATGATCAACAATCTTGATCAAGGACTTCTTGATAAGGACCCTAACTCCGAATTCTGGGGAAAAATGACAAGCTTTCCACATGTACATTGCATTTGTTATTTTCTTGTTAACAAAGAAACATGCAATGTCCAGAAAAATTTGTTTCGCCACATAAACAAGTGTATCATAACTCATCCTTAACTCCTGTTCAACTTCACAATCAAGTGTATCATAACTCATTCTTAACTGCCGTTTGACTTCTTTGAGAGGCACTTACCTGACGTCTTCCAAGAGAGGCAAATCCCTCATCTGTTTTGTTCTTATATTACTACTATATATCCGTAATGTCAGATCTTGAAGTTTCCAAAGTGACGGAGGTAGTTCCTTGAAGGTTGTCCCAGATAGATCCAACTGAGTCAACGAATTTAACTCCCCAACAGCATCCGGCAACGATTTTAGGCTCGTACAATTCACCAAAGACAAGCACTCAAGATCCGCTAGTCGACTGATTGTGTCCGGAAGCTCAACTAAGCCGGTGTCCTCCAGTACAAGCCTTGACAAATGTTTTAGATTAGTGATCGACTCTGGCAAATAACGAACGCTAAAACCATGGATCAATATGAGCTCTTTCAGGGCAGTAAGAAAACCAATTTGCGTGGGCAACCCATTAAGACATGGACACCATTTGATTTTCAAGTAAGTCAACCGCTCTAGTTTACCAATCGAGTCATCAATTTTGGCCAACCTTGGGAAATCTTTCAAAACCAATCTCTCCAAGTTCATAAATTCAGAAAAGCAAGGTGTTTCAATTAAAGATGTAGATCCTGCAATTTCCAAAACTTTCAGTTTACTTGCCACCTGCAAAAATAGCAACCAAGTTAATACCATCAGAACTTTGGTATGCATTGCAAAATAGGTGCTTGTCATCATATTTATAAATGATTAGTCAAAAGAGCAGATAAATCAGGTGAAATTGTACCATGATTTCAACCCATCTGCTCCATTTTTCAATGATGATATCACCTGAAAGTGTGAGAACAACTAAATGATTTAATACAAAGCTGTTTGCTTCAATTTCCGAAGGACAATTTCGCCAATGAAGCCATCTTAGCTCTGACAAAATATCTTCAAAGTTGCCGGCGAAGTTCCCTCCATCTAATTTAAGAAACTTCGCATTTGTGAGATTCACAAAATCTTTGCGTGTAAAATTATGTCCGGATCTCCGTTGTGAGACTGCTACCACATTATCTGTTCCCTGATGGAAAATATAGTATTAAATTGTGTCCCTGAGCTTGAGCGATGAGGTGGGATCCATTAATTATTAAATATAATACTGATTTCTATAAAATTGATAATTCTTAACGCTTTTGCGCAAAATTATATAGCTTTTCTTCGAATTGTTATTTCTAATATTATGAAAATGTTTACGCTATGATAAAGACTGTCTTTATTTCCTTGTAAGTGATGTTTGATACTCACTTGGCGAGTAGCCCGCTTAATAAGCAGTGAAACTGGCCTATTTACAGTTTTTGCCAATGTTGGGCAGGATTGAGGAACGTTGAGTTTAATTATATTAGAACACACAGCGGAAGCGTGGCTATTTTTTTATATTGATTTTTGTGGATGTAAGAACTTCCGTGATTATAATTTTAGCGGTCAATTTTGATGGAGTTGATGTTTGTAGACTTTGATGCAAAAGAATAATTTTCTAGTATTATTTGAGGTTTAAAAGATTGTGTAATCAATTGTTTTCTAATCCCATTTTCTATTGTTTTCAGATATTTTCTCTTATTTAGATAATTTCAAAAATGGGTGCACCATTTATTGGTGAAAAGATCAGATAATCAGCAAAATTTTCTTTTAAGGAAAACCACAGTTAATTCACAAAGTTTTTCCAATGGCACCGGCGTCTTACGCAGCAATAAATGAAGAAGGGGAATGAGCAAGACAGAGGAACTATTAGAAGCGTAGTAGAGCAGGAAGGAATAAAATCGTACTTACCTCTCGTACTCTGTCCATGGTCATCTCGGGAATCCATAATCTGCTTTGATCATTCTCTTGACGAACAATTTTCCTCCCAAAATCTCTTACTTCATCATCCATCCATATTTTATCATGATCAACAATCTTGATCAAGGACTTCTTGATAAGGACCCTAACTCCGAATTCTGGGGAAAAATGACAAGCTTTCCACATGTACATTGCATTTGTTATTTTCTTGTTAACAAAGAAACATGCAATGTCCAGAAAAATTTGTTTCGCCACATAAACAAGTGTATCATAACTCATCCTTAACTCCTGTTCGACTTCACAATCAAGTGTATCATAACTCATCCTTAACTGCTGTTTGGCTTCTTTGAGAGGCACTTCCCCGACGTCTTCCAAGAGAGGCAAATCCCTCATCTGTTTTGTTCTTATATTACTACTATATATCCGTAATGTCAGATCTTGAAGTTTCCAAAGTGACGGAGGTAGTTCCTTGAAGGTTGTCCCAGATAGATCCAACTGAGTCAACGAATTTAACTCCCCAACAGCATCCGGCAACGATTTTAGGCTCGTACAATTCACCAAAGACAAGTACTCAAGATCCACTAGTCGACTTATTGTGTCCGGAAGCTCAACTAAGCCGGCGCCCTCCAGTACAAGCCTTGACAAATGTCTTAGATTAACGATCGACTCTGGCAAATAACGAATGCTAAAACTATGGATCAATATGAGCTCTTTCAGGGCAGTAAGAAAACCAATTTGCGTGGGCAACCCATTAAGACATGGACACCATTTGATTTTCAAGTAAGTCAACCGCTCTAGTTTACCAATCGAGTCATCAATTTTGGCCAACCTTGGGAAATCTTTCAAAACCAATCTCTCCAAGTTTATAAATTCAGAAAAGCAAGGTGTTTCAATTAAAGATGTAGATCCTGCAATTTCCAAAACTTTCAGTTTACTTGCCCCCTGCAAAAATAGCAACCAAGTTAATACCATCAGAACTTTGGTATGCATTGCAAAATCGGTGCTTGTCATCATATTTATAAATGATTAGTCAAAAGAGCAGATAAATCAGGTGAAATTGTACCATGATTTCAACCCATCTGCTCCATTTTTCAATGATGATATCACCTGAAAGCTTGAGAACAACCAAATGATTCAATACAAAGTTGTTTGCTTCAATTTCCGGAGGACAATTTCGCCAACAAAGCCATCTTAGCTCTGACAAAATATCTTCAAAGTTGCCCGCGAAGTTCCCTCCATCCAATTTAAGAAACTTCGCATTTGTGAGATTCACAAAATCTTTGCGTGTAAAAATATGTCCAGATCTCCGTTGTGAGACTGCTACCACATTATCTGTTCCCTGATGGAAAATATAGTATTAAATTGTATCCCTCAACTTGAGCGATGAGGTGGGATCCATTAATTATTAAATATAATACTGATTTCTATAAAATTGATAATTCTTTACGCTTTTGCGCGAAATTATATAGCATTTCTTCGAATTGTTATTTCTAATATTATGAAAATGTTTACGCTATGATAAAGACTGTCTTTATTTCCTTGGAAGTGATGTTTGATACTCACTTGGCGAGTAGCCCGCTTAATAAGCAGTGAAACTGGCCTACTTACAGTTTTTGCCAATGTTGGGTAGGATTGAGGAACGTTGAGTTTAATTATATTAGAACACACAGCGGAAGCGTGGCTATTTTTTTATATTGATTTTTGTGGATGTAAGAACTTCCGTGATTATAATTTTAGCGGTCAATTTTGATGGAGTTGATGTTTGTAGACTTTGATGAAAAAGAATAATTTTCTAGTATTATTTGAGGTTTAAAAGATTGTGTAATCAATATTGGCGGTTTAAGTCATCAAGTAGCGATTTCAAGTTTGAATTGGCGAATTGTAAAACATAGTTTCCCTCCACTTATGATATAATTCACAGTAATACAATAGAGAGTCAAAGGAAACATGATGCGGCTCACTAAATTGGAATCAGACTTTTGAAGAGTGAATTCTTTTAGGTTCATTAAGCATTCCTAATTACTAACTTAACCTTTTAAAGAATACTTTTTTTATAGTACTCTCAAGAGCCAAAAGTTTCACAAAACTTTAGACCTTTTCTGTGTCCAAATGTGCATTATCTAAATAGAACAAGATAGATTTTGCTACTTTATATTTTAAAAATAAAAATAAAATTATCGTATTGTATTGGTATGATTATGTAATGGAAAAGTTCAAATGGTCTTTTAAACCTAATTTCTATTGTTTTCAGATATTTTTATCTTATTCGAATAAGCGAAAATGGGGTACACTACTTATCGGCAAAAAAAAAAAAAAAAAAATCAGAGAATGGGCTAATTTCACTAAGGAAAAACATACTTAATCCACTATCTTTTTCTATAGCTGGGCTTCAAGTTAATAATAAATGAAAAAGGCAATTTGCAAGAGAAATGACCTCTCAGACGCTTAGTAGCATAGGAAGGAATAACATAAGGTTGTTCGTACTTACCTTTTCATGGGCCATCTCAAGAAACCACGATCTGCTGTGATCTTCAGGTTTTCTCATTTTTTCTTGATGAATAATATCCCTTCCAAAAGTTTTTAATTGATCATGCATCCATATTCTATCAAGGTCAACAATCTTGATCAAGGACTTGTCGAGAAGGACATCAATTTCTACTTTTGGAAAAAGACCACAATCTTCCCACATGTACATTGGATTGGTTTGTTTCTTATTAACAAAGAAACATGCAATGTCCAAAAAGATTTCTTTTGTTCGACATTCAAGTGCATCGTAACTTATCTTTAAACTTTGTTGAACTTCTTTAGGAGGCACCTCCTTCAACTTCTCTAGTGTACTTATCCACTTTACTTTATTTTGGCTACGAAGATGTGAACCTATCACCTCTAGAGCCAATGGAAGTCCTCCAGTGAGTTCAACAACTTTTCTTGAAAGATCATAAAGATCAGGTGGAGCTAAATTTCTGTTGAAAGCAAGCTTGTTGAAAAGTTGAAGAGCATGATCAAAATGCATTTCCTTCATTTCGTACAAAAAAAATTCTGTAGACTTCGTTGAGATACTTCCCTCAAATCCTTCCACCTTGGTTATGGGAAAAACACTCTTATCTCTAGTTGTAATGATGATCTTACTCCCTGGCCCACACGAAGTACAATTCTTCGCTAGTTGCATAAATTGATCGCTTTCATCCATGCCATCAAAAACAAGTAAGACTTGTTTATTATGTAATCTCCGTCTAATCATATTGTTCCCTTCCTCAAAGTCCAAGGTTTCATGAAACGAGACACCGAAAAGATCCGCTAATAATTTTCTTTGCATTCCTATGGTGCCACCACATGGAGATGATTCCCGTGAAAGGAAAGAGTGACTTTCAAATTGAGGACACAATTCATTAAAAACTGCCTTGGCAAGAGTTGTCTTACCAATGCCACCTAGCCCATAGATTATGACAGATCGTACATCACTAGAGTCACAATGTAACACTTTCTTTATGGCTTCTACACGATCATCAATTCCAATGAGATTGGGGGGTAAAGTTCTTTTTTTTGTTGTGATCTTCTTTAAAACCTTTTGAACGACATCATTAATGACCGCGCCTTCCCTGCCACATTCATAGCACGCGTGACTATATATGAGCAATTAGAATTTCAAATAGAAACAAAAAATTCTAGCATGCCAATATGTATTTTCCTCTTGGTATTCCCTATCGATGTACATAAATTGCTCCTTCCGCATATACCGAGTAAGGAGACACTCCTACAAGGGTGGTGATTATTGCCCCCGAAGAGTTTATCTAGACTGTTTGAACAAGAGAATGTTGTATTTGAAATAATCACTCTACGCAACCTTTGGGAGTTCATTGGAGATAGTGTTAGCCTAGGAGTAGAAAATGATGAATACAAACTTGCGTGCATATGTGCGCTCCTATTCTAATGCACAACCTAAAGGGTAGAACCAACAATAATCTAATAAATAAATAAATAAACAAATAAACGAAGAAGATATCACTACCTTTGATCTTTTAAATGCCATCCCTTGATTGTAGCCACTGTTTTCAAAGCCTCCTTCCAACGCTTCACCACATCGCGGTCTTGCTCCTTCTCATGCTGCCTTAGGATGCTTTTGTACAAATTCGTTTCAAGCTTAACATCTGAGGGATCCACATGGTAAAAGATGGGCAGTATCTCTTTGCCTGAAGATCGGTGATAATACTCCACCATGTGAGTTAGTTCTTGCAGGCACCATTTACTCGAAGCATAGTCTTTGGAGAAAATAGGAATGTACAATTGCGACATTTTTACCACTTGTAGGATCTTTGAGATCCTTTCGCCCGGCTGTAACTCTTCATCATCCTTAAAAATGCGAATTCCTGCATTGCGCATGAACTCATAAAGGCAATCTACGAATCCATAGCGAGTGTCGGGTCCTCGAAAGCTCAAGAACACATCGAAGTCGCTACCAGTTGCAATCCCTAAGTCGGCCTCTTTGGCCACCAATTGAGAACACGGATTGATGTTACCATTGACTTCATTTTCTAGCCCCGGACTTGGATCATTTCTCCCGAGCAATCTTAGGATGTATGCCACAAGGCGATTCCACATATCAAACAATCTTAGGATGTATGGCCCAAGACAATTCCACATATTGAGGTCGGAATGGGATGGGGTGTTTTCACGTTACGATCTAGTGCTTGATCTATCTAGGGAAGATTTATATAAAAGGGGTACGATTAAGATAAGTAGCTATCACACCCCAAATCCTATAAGGATGAGAGAGTCACATGGCCATCCTTTCTCCAAGGACACAATCTCTAACTATATTTCAAATATCCAGTCCCAATAGTTCTCATAATAACGCTCTCGCTCTAAGAGCTGGAGGACCTGAAAAGAATGATGAGAAAAATGGAATGAAGTACCATGGCCCAATAAAAAATATATTTCTTATAAGCGGATCGAGTAATTACTATGTACGTTTAAAATACAAACATAACTCACTTTCACCAAATTCGAAATTTAATAAACCTTCAAAACCAAAATTTGATATTTCTTACTTTAACATAATATGTTCATCGCAAGAATACTCAAGATAATAATAGAACAAACATCAATGGTCCAGCCCATTGCTCAATATTATTGAAACATATGTCGATGGTCCATTCCATCATCTAAACTCATGTCACACATCAATGGTCTATTCCATTGATCCATCTTACATGAAATCACACATTAATGGTCTATCCATCGATTAATCTTTTGCTCATCCAGTGATAAGACGACCAATATTCTCCCTTAGCAAGTTTCACCTATTATTAACCGATGGCTCCGCTCATAAAAATATCCTAGACTAGTATGCGTATACCACAAAACTCTCATCAGGCTCACACCGATATTGAGCATCCAACCTCATCCTCCAGTCCATAAACAATCTCACATATCATAATACATTTCATAAATCGATCACTAAAAGCTTTTGCAACTCAATCTCTAATAATCCACAACCAAATTAAAAAGTCATTTCATATATCACGGTGAGTTTCCCAAACTAATTCAAAATCTATTTCACATACCCATTCACAACTTAGGCACTCGATATATAGATATCAAAGTGCCTTCCAAAACCACATTCATAAATCATAAACCTTTCAAGATTATTTTATAAAAGATTTTGCAAACCATTTATAAGAAATCATTCAAGTTGAGGTCAAAAGATGACTTCCCCTTTCAAGAACAAAGTAGCAGTAATGGCTCAATCCTATTTTATGCAACAAAGGATTCTATTATTAAATCATAGCATGCTTATTCCATAATGTTTTTCAAAATATGAGTTCAAAACACAAAGAATAAATAATATCACTCACCTGGGAAAAATCGAAAACCAACTTACAATGATTGCTCAAGCCGATGCACTCACGTTCCTATCAATTAATCAAAAAACGATATCAAAATCGAGTACTATACAACTCTAACAAACAACTCGACTAAGCCACATTCAACCATCAACATATCGACTCCCAAGTACTAACAAAAGGCTCATTTATGGCATGCGTTTGTCTTTAGCCATTACGCGTAACTCACACACAAAACTTCATAATACCATTCTTTGAAATCGGACTTCGTCAAAATCCTAAGCTCCACAACGTCTTAGACTATCATTCCATAAAAATCGCATCTCAAAACCGATTCAAAGCTCATAGTTCAAGATCTACAAAACTCAAAGTTTGTGCCCTAATTCCCAAAATTACTTTGATTATGCGAAATATCGACTTGAATACTTACCAAGCGTCGCAATCCGTAGTTGATTCGGCTAGTCACAAGAACGCACGGAAAATCTCTCTCTCTTCCCCCTTTCTCCTTCTCATGGATAAGCCCCCTCTCTTCTCTTCATTTCCTATTTTTGTCTGCGGCTGCCTCACGCGAAATATAAAGGGAAGAGAGGAGAGAAGATGGGATTGGGCTTAAGAGAGATGGGCGCAGCTTCCACTCTCCTTTTGCGTATAAGGTCAGTGACTGAAGCCCTCCTCAGCTGGTCATTATTTATCTCTCTCTCTCTCTCTCTCTCTCTCTCCGCGTTCATTTTTTAACTCTTTCTTTTAACTCTTTCTTTCCGCATGAGGTCTGCTACTTTCCGCGAAGGTCTCGTCGGAGTCCGTTTCAGCTTTGTCATTAGTTTACCATCACGGGTCATGTCATTATCTTGTCAAAAGTTGTGGCAAACATGGTAAATAATTCCCACTCCGATATGCGGAATCTGCGAGCGGTTCGATGAAACGAATGCTCCGGAGTCCGAACTGTTATTTCCAATGTCCACCTTGCTTCAGTTCTGTTACTTTTCTCGTTGCCTCGTGTTCTCTTTCCTTTCTTTTCCCGTCGCGTTCAAGAAGATATGCTACACTACCCAAGTCTCAAAGAAAATGGATCGGCAAGTTAAATGCATATGGATATACCGTTACATCCATCCATCAAGCGAAATCATTAACAGTCACATTGATCTCGCAATACTCAATAAAGCTATCATCCCATTGTTATAACTTTCGTGACCATTGTTAAATCCCTAAAAAATAATTCGGAGCACTCATGTGAGTGAAATAATGGTTCACAACACTGTTTGCCTCCTTTCAAAGGGCAAGTCCTTCTCAATGTTTGTGATGAATGTACAAAAATAATTTTTCCCCATTATTGAGAAAAGATTTGAATGACTTTATCAAAACAATTTGAATAAAGAATGTGAGCAAACTCTTTGGATAAAATAAAAATGTATATTTAGAAGCTTTCTAGTGCTCGTAGAATATTCAAGATCTTTTCATCCGATTATAAGTCTTTGTTGTCCTTTAAAATGTGGCATGGTTGCTTATGAATACATGAAGACAATCTGCGAATCCATTGCCAGTGTCCAATCTTAAGAACTCAAGAACATGTCGTAATCACTGTCGGTCATAGCTGGCATCTTCTTACCCCGTCTGATAACACGGACTGATGTTACCAGTGACGTATTTTTGTCGTGATTGAGGAGATTTCTACTGCAAGAGGAGGCAAGATTAAGATGGAGTAGCAACTTCCACTCTCTTTCAACGTAAGGTCACACTCCTCCAATTCCCTTCCAGCTTGTCACCACTGAGAACTCTCTTTCTTTCCACGTAAAGTCCAAGAAGTTCCCCCGAAAAGTCGAGAAAATATTAGGTACGTCTGATGCTCCTCCAGCGTGGCAAACAAGAAGGCGGTAGGAAGGCGACACGTGTCTTCGCAGGGCCCACAATCCGGACTGGGAGGATGTGAGGCGCCATTTTGAAATTTTTTCACTCATGTAGCTGCAGAAAAAGGATGACAGACCCTCTACTTTCTTCGCGCCTCTCCTCTTCCTTTCTTCCGTAAATTTTCAGGTTCCCTCTCTCTCTCGCGCTCGCTCGCTCTCTCCGGCGCTCGTGCTTGTGCTATATTTGAGCCGATGTCGCTGGCAAGGCTCCTGCTCCCGTCGACGTCTGCCGCAAGCTCGCTCGACCTCACCTCCATCTTCACCGTCGCTCTCGGCCTCTCCCCCGCTCCCACTCTCCCTCCTTCAATCTCCCCCCCGCCCAGCGCTGCCCCTCCGTAGATCACGCTCACAGCCGTGCCGTTCGAGAACTCGAACCTCCCGACGTTGGTGTTCTGGAGGACGGCCTCCCCAACCGGCAACGCGGTCGAGGGAGCTGAGAAGGAGGCCGCGGTGAGGTAGTTGAGGGACTTGACGTCGACGCGGCGAAGCCTGAGCTCGGCACTCTTGACACGGACGGTGAGGGCGAACCCGAGGAAGGCGGCACGGAGGATGACGATCGGGGCGAGGGCATAGACGAAGCACTTGTTGTTGCTACGCCTCTGGTTGCGGCGAGGCGGCGACTTGGCGAAGTGGGCGAGCTCCACGTCGTCGCTCCGAAGGCGGGGTCCAAAGGGCGCGATGGGCTGGTCGGATCTTCTTTAGGCATTGCGAAAGTCGAAGTTCAAGCGAATGCGAGAGAGCACGGGTCATTGTTCTTGATGGTGGTGCTTTCGCTTTTCTTTTTGGGTTTGCGGGATGATTGTCATCGTGTACATACGATTCAAGAAATCATGAATAGAGAGCTTTTAAAGGCATATAATACTATATCTGGTCTATCTTCCTCTCCAAATCTTTTTCTTGCTGCTTCTCGTTCTTTTTAATTCTATATCTGGGAGAGCAGATTGGATCATTTGTCTCCGGAGGTCATTTCCGGTCAATTTCACTCGAGGGTCAATCTTTATCACCAAAGGAGCTGTCCAGATTGATGCAGATAAATGGGCAATGATATGAGAGTCTTTGAGTTCTGCAACATTTGCGACTGCATGTGTGGCTTGATCTCTTTCGCATTGCGCCTTATGTGAGTTGTTCCATAGATTACTTACTTAACCCACAGGGCCAAAAACATGGATGTATCATCCTAGAACGCCCCCCGGAGAAAATGACATAAAACACCTACTAATCCATCCTTCTGTTGACTTAAAAGAATATGCCACGGTCCTTAAAACAAGTAACCATACTTTCGGAAACATATAATTAGCAATCCAGAGTTGTTTTGCTTTCCCATGGTTGAGTTCATTTAGATTGGGACATAAGAATTTAGTAGGGATGACTTGATTAAGCCAATCTCAAACTTTACCTATCCGAGATAGAAAATGTTAATCAAGCACCCACATGTTTTTCCTCGCTTTCACTACCATAATGTATTGGATTGGCTCCAAACCATTTCAATCTAGTCAGCATCTTCTAAGAGAGAATGCAGAAATTTCTGGAAGCCCAAATCCAGCTCGATGCACAACAGGGACGCTAAACATCATTGTTTATGTAGGGACATGCCTCTACAAACAGAGAATGCCAGTCTAAAAACTTGTGGGCGATCTTCTCTGTTGTTTTTCCCATTTTTTGTGGACTGATGTCTTTCAAAGACACAGTGGGCTGCAATTCAAGAGCTTGCTAAGCAGAACAAAGGTCAACTTGAAGAAGTTGGTTGTGAAAATTGGGACTAGAAATGTCAGCCATGTAATTGGCCTATTATGAATATCTCAGCCATATGCGTTAAACCTCTAATTTTATGGTTTGTTCTCAACTAAACTGACTTATATCACAAATATTTAATTTTTGGTTTTAAATCAGATTACTATTCAGATTCCCCCATATGTGTACGTTATGTTGGTATTCATTAACACTGTAATTTTTTGGTTGCTAGGAGAGACAAATCCTTCAAGAGGTGAAGTTGAACAAGGGGGTGGTGGCAAAGGAGGAAACTCCCGACAAAGGAAAAACTGTTCCTATGGTTGATGGAAGAGGCGCAAGGCCGCTCGATGTGCTTTGGTTTCTGAAGCCCTGCACTCTGTCAAGCTGACACTTGAAATTTTGAGTGAGTGACTACCCATCTGCTCTTCCTCCACCTTCCGCTGCCGTCAATCTTGCCTTGGGCTTTAACACCTTCCTACACCGCCTTGAACGCCCAGCGCGGGTCATCACCGGCGGAGGTTCAAAGAGCGACAGCGGCAGAGCAGCACAGCACAGACCCAATCGGACCCAGCTTTCACACGGTCCCGCACGTCCGACCGGCAAAAACCTCGGACGATACACATGAACACATCAACCCCCTCAGTGAGTGACCGTGCTCTCTCGCATTCGCTTGAACTTCGACTACTTCACCGCGGCCTCCTTCTTAGCTCCCTCGATCGCGTTGCCGGTTGGGGAGGCCGTCCTCCGGAACACCAACGTCGGGGGGTTCGAGTTCTCGAACGGCACGGCTGTGAGCGTGATCTACGGAGGGGCAGCGCTGGGCGGGGGGGAGATCGAAGGAGGGAGAGTGGGAGCGAGGGAGAGGCCGAGAGCGACAGTGATGATGGAGGTGAGGTCGAGCGAGCTTGCGACAGACATCGACGGGAGCAGGAGCCTTGCCAGCGACATCGGCTCAAATATAGCACAAGCACGAGCGCCGGATAGAGAGGGAACCTGAAAATTTACGGAAGAAAGGAAGAGGAGAGGCGCGAAGAAAGTAGAGGATCTGTCGTCCTTTTTCTGCAGCTACAGGAGCGAAAAAATTTCAAAATGGCGCTTCACGACCTGCTCAGTCAGTCCGGATTGTGGGCCCCGCGAAAACACGTGTCGCCTTCTTACCGCCTTCTTGTTTGCCACGCTGGTGTTCCAGACGTACCTAATATTTTCTCCGAAAAGTCCTCTGCTTTTTCGCCATCCAATTCTTTCTTTCGGCGTAGGGTCACTCCTCACCATTATTTAACCTGCTTTCCACCTAAAGCTGACTAGTCCAATTCCTTTCAAGTTTGTCGTTATTAAAATGTCACATCACTGTGTCATGTCATCACATCAGTGGGAAAATGCTAAATAACCCCCAATAAATATTTTCCACTACAATTTTATTTAATAAGAAAGATAATAATAATAAAAAGAAATAATCATAAAAAATGCACATAAATAAAACATGATATGACCTTTTACTTTTAAGGGTTAATACCCCGAAAAACCCCAAACTCCAGACACTTTGTGACAAATTTACCCCAAACTATTTTTTCACCACCAAAAACCCCAAACTAAGTATACGTTTGACAAATTTACCCCAAACCGATACGCTTGTGACAAATTTACCCTGTTAGTTTTCGTTAAATTTTATTCTCAAATTATTAAGTTAAATAACACGTGATAGTTGACCAATATACCAATTTAGGATTTTACGCTCCGTTTGTCACAGTTTATAATTTTTGTGATTTTTTTTGTGGTATTAATCCAATTTAGCAGATGGTATATTTGTCACAAATTTACCATTTTGGAGTTTTTTGCAATCGAATAAATTAGTTTAGGGTAAATTTGTCATAAATGTACCAGGTTTTAGGGTTTTTTATAGTCGGTCGGGGTAAATTTGTCACGGTATACCGGTTTGGGGTTTTTCATGGTCAAAAAAATAGTTTGGGGTAAATTTGTCACAAGTGTACCAGTTTGGGGTTTTTTAGGGTATTAACCCTACTTTTAAATCGGTGAGATACTGAGGGCGCGCATGACAATTATTCTGTTCCAGAAATAGTTTCTGGTTTAGAAATAGATTTTTCTATTTCTATTTCTAGACGAGTTTATGAGCAAAAAAATTTGTTTGATAACGATACAAAATTTCTTTTTAGAAATAGAAATTCGTTTGATAATAGTATAAAATTTTTATTTCTTAAAACAAATTTTTCTTTTTTTTTGGAGCAAATGAGATGTCAATTCTTATAAATTTCATATGCTTATGAACCCATTGACCCAAATACAAAGTAAGAGTTTTTTTTTTTTTTTTTTAGTAAAGTCTCCATTTTTTGAAAAAAAAAAAACACAAAGTAGGAGTTGTTATATCAAATTTTCTAAATTTTCACACAAAATTCTTTAGCATCCACCTAGATAGGTAATTATGGTCAAACAATATACTTATCAATAGTCTCCATACAATAGAAAAAAGAAATCAATATGCATTACTTTTGAGCATGATAGAAGGTTCTCAAAACTCTAGTAGAATAAAGGTGGGCAACCATATTCTAATCCCCTTCATGCTAGTATGTCATGTCAATCACCGCCACGGTTTATGATATCGAGCAATCATTTTAAAAATAAACACAAAGAAGTGTATTGGGCAATTTGTGGCAAATTTTACAAAATCGACGAATTTTACGAAGTGTAATAGAGCTTGTCATAAATGACCATTACAAATAAGGGAAATCCTTAAGTAGAATATCACATTACAAGAATTGAGATAGGAATCATCAAATACAGTATCACATTACAAAAGCAAAGATTGGGAATCCCCAAATACAAAATAATAGAAATACATTACAAAAGTTGAAAACACGATCTCATGGAATCTCCAATATTATGATCTTTTGCCATCTTATTGGCAATACTTTTTCGAAGCATAGTCATCTTAATAGAAAATTTCATGGAGAAATTATTTCGATTTCGTTTTAGAAATAGAGAAGTAGAAAATTTTTATTTCGATTTTTGATCAAAATCTATTTCTGAATGGGCAAATCTATTCCAAAATAGAAAAACGGAATAGGTTTATCAAACAGATTTCTATTCTAGAAACAGGTTTGGAATGGAAAAATTGTTTCTGAAACAGAAATTCTGGTTTGTCATACACCCTTGATATACCTATCTAGATAGCACCAACACGCTATATAACACAATACGATACGTCACATCAACATGTTATTTTTTAAAAATAAAAAATTTTGACACATTAGGATATATTATTTATTTTTAATTAATTTAATTCTAATTCAATACTTTTATTTTTGTTAATCTCATTTATTTATTTTTTATTAAAATAAAATCCCCCTCCCCTTCCCTCCTATCATTATTTTCTCCTCCAACTCCAAAATTTATTTTTCTTTCCCTCCCCACCGCCTGACAGGCTGTCCCTGTCACTTCCCCTCTCCACTAAAATTAAAAGTCACGCTAAATGGCCCATCAGCCCTTTTATATTATTTTTGAGTTTTTTTTATCAAAAACCCTAACTTCTTTACCTCCTCCTCCTCGCCCCTCACCGCACGACCCTTCCTCTCCTCTTCCTCTCCATCCTTCTCCTCCTCGCCGCTTTGCCGCACGACCCCCTTTCTCGCCTCTTCCTATCGATCCTTCTCCTCTCTTCCTCGCCGCACGACCACCTTCCTCTCCTCTTCCTCGCAACTGCAGCCTCGTCGCCGTCCATCACAACATCATAGAGGCGGCCCTCGGCTTAGTCTATGCTCTTTCTCTGGCCATCTCTCGCCGTCGCGGGCTCGTCGCCGCTCACAGCTGTCTCTGCTCCCTCACTCTCGCCTCCACCCTCCATCGTCTTCCAGACACTCGTGTCAAAACATGTCGAGCAAAAGTTGGACCATCTGTCGAAAAATCGGACACGCGGTCGACACCTATCATATTCAAGACTCAAACGAATCTGTCCATGTCCATAGTCAGCCTAGGACAATTTTGTTGCCCTTCTTGCTGCCTTTTTTTCTTTCTTTTTCTTTTTGATCTCATCTATATAATTACACCGAGGGAATGTATTAGATTCCCCATATATCTCATGGAAAATGGCTCGTGAAGTTAATGTATAGATATCGATTGATCAAACATAACATTTAATTAAGTCGTACTTATGTTGTTACAACCATAATCTGTGGTGTGTGCGAGCATTGGATGCAAACTTATGCTACAGTGCCCATTAAGATTTTTCTTGGCACTTCACACACTTGCATGTGAAGCCATAGTCCGCACGCAGTGCCTACCTCCCTTCTAAGGGTAAATCCTCCTCTGTGTATGAAATGGTGACCTGCAAGATTTCAGAATTTCTAGCATCTCAGTTACGCATTTGCTCAATATAAGAGAAAGAACTGCATTGCTTGTCACATAAACTGGCATAAATCCATCCGAACATATGCTAACTAGCCAGATTAAGCCACATGTGATTACCTCCTCTCCCTTCAAAATGGCCTTCAATGCCACTATCGTTGCTTGACCATCTCTATCCTGAAAAGGCCGCAACAATTAAATCACTTCTGCCGCATATCATTTGAATTCTCCACCCACTTAAGCGTCCATGAAAAGGATTAGGTTCAACATAGCACGGAACAGATACAGATGATGTTATGTTGAAAAAGGTATGACGTCAATACTCTAAATTTTCAAAAGCACCAGTGAATCTCATAAAGGATTATCCAGCCCAGAACATGCAAGTTATAAATAAAAGCAACATTGTGTGAATCTCTACATTTGTTTCCATGAATTACAAAAGTGGTTGATCTTCAAGGATTATTGACAGGGATACATTTGAAGGGCCATTTCAGTAAATATGAATAACGTCAACTTGAAGCTCAAAAGATTCATTTCAATAACATAAAAAATCATGAAGAATGCTAGAGATGCAACGACTATTTTAAAGATTAGTGCACCAAACTCCAATGGGGTGCTTATACATTGCCCATTATGCAGTTTGCCATAGCTTTGTGAACTGTTTTTAAAATCAGCCTCTGCATCCCCAAGCATTACTATAAGTTAATGACGTCACCATCATGAACTAAATGTGCCCGGGGTTACTTATACCTCCTCTCTTTTGAAAGCTTTGGCATTAGGATGGCAGGAATGATTCATGCAGCTTTGCAAGGGGAAAAATGCCGTGCCTGAAAGTATGAATTTAATTATTAGCAATAATACCTGGCATAAATAACTAAACATTACAAATCACAGATCCAATGAAAAGGGAATTGCTGAGTATATGCGAGGACAAAGCAGAATAAAAACAAAAAATTTACTCCACATTATAATAAGCTTACATCAGGACATAAAACAAAAGCAGGACTGCATGCGACATTGTCAAACTGGGAAAGCTTACTAATTCATATTCATATTCATTTTCTAAAATTGCTTCTCAGGTAACTTATCCTATCCTGTCAGCTAAAATGCAGTCAGCAGCTATGTGGTGTCACGTTTTTGTCCAGTATGTTACAACTGTATGCTTTCTCTAATCCCACAGCATGGATGTCAAAGATCGGATGCCAGCCCATCAATAAATAAAAAGATCAGATGCTGAAGAGTTAGAAACGATGTGATCTAGCTCGGGCCTTGTCACATGTACCTAATTGAATACACAAAGTAGTAATGGCACGATTAAAACAGCAATTGGATTTAGTATGAGAAGCGACTTTTCAAGCTCGAAACACAACCATGTTTGTTCATTAATCAAGTCCGTCCAGTTAAAGTTTCCCATACCCTCACAACAAACTGCATAGTCATCACCAAGGGCATCCAAATATGGTTGAGATGCTTTCTTGGCTTCTTCCTGCCAATAGAGACGATCGCAAATGCATAAACTTCCAAATTCTATAACAGATGTCAAAGACAAAAATGTGCATTATATATACCTTCTCAGGAGATGGTAGATCATTGATATACAAAAAGTAATCTTCCACAGGAGATGCTACAACCAGATCACTGTGACATACCAAAACTGAAAAGAAGATTCTTAAATGCCCAAAGTAGATTGTCAATAGTAAGGCATTCATACAACATGTGTCATCGATATCAAGGAGACACAACCGACTGTATTTCTTCATGTAAAGTAGAAATGTCAGATCTTCTATTTCTATGTACTTCAATGCAAAAAAAAACAAAAAAAAGGAGAAAGAAAGGAGAATTTCAATTATAGAGCTTGTTGTGTTCATAGTCTACAGTTTATGAATCAGAAAGTAGGAAATATTCAACCCTTGATAAGTCAAAGCCTTACAGATTATTCAGCTCAAACATTCCAATGATATGCCCATAAATGTCAAGTGAGAATACTTTGTAGAGTCAGGGAATCGAACCTCACATACTATAGTACCATGCCAAAAAAGAAAGATAACTGATGATCAGCAGACTGTAAGGGTTCTTAAAGGGATACATGGTTCTCATTCTTTGTCAAAGATATGCCTTCAGGAGTTGCAATGACTGAAAAAAGTAAAAAGTATGATCAGGAAAGTGACTATAGATGCAGAAGATCACCGACATGCGAAGTGATAAAAAGAGAAAAAGACAGAATTTCAAAAGTTGACCATTTGAATTTCTACAGAAAAGAGGTGGAAGGTATCTAGTGGCAACTTTTTAGAATGAGCAACCGGGAATGACCACTGATCCCCATTTACAATACACCTGAACTTCTGAAAGATGCTTGAGGATGGTGGTGATCTTACATGGATCAAAACAACCCAACAACTGAAAAAGGCATCACTTAGGATGATCAAGCAGTTGAAACTTTTATTTTTTAGATAAGCAAAGAGAAATTCACTTAAGAGTCACCCAAGGGGGTGCCAATCCATATACGGAAAGATGTTGGGAGTAGTTGGCCCTGAGTCCATTTCACCTTGCCACATAACAAACACAATTAGCAAACTAAGCATGGAAAGGTAAAGAAGAATAACTAAAAAGTGGAATACAACCGGAAAAAAAGAAAGAATGAGCAAGCATCACCAACAAACACTGCTTCAGGAGCAGACTCATAAGAAGCAGAATCATCATCTATTTAGATACCAAGATTCAATTACCAATTACAAACCAGCACAAGACTTTCAAATCTGCAATCAGACACAAAATGGAGGTTCACATTCATAATTTAACTATCTTTTTTTATATCGTAACAGAAAACTGGAGTATTTTATCCAGCCCAAACCTTTCCCTTCCTATATCAAATCTCCAATCAGTCACAAAATGGAGGTTCACATTCATAATTTAACTATCACACAGTGAACAACTCAAAGCAAGATTGGCTAAAATACCCAATATAATCCTCTCAAGGTGCAACATCTGGAAGAAATTTCTTTACGGTAAAGGCAAGCTCTTTCATTTCCATCCTAAATACAGCTTCCTCAGAAGGATTAACATCCTCTGGCAATGCTATGCATTCCCACCACCTAAATGCAATTATTGGTCATGACATGAGTATGGTCGTGTTTGACAAATAAATCTTGAATAAGTCAAACATGACAGAAAAATTACCTTCTCTTGTGACCAACTGATATTGGCTTCCATGCTCCTAAAAGTAAGGGCATTTGAAAGTTGTCCATAACATGAGCCGTGTCCTTCATATAACTACTCAGAAAAAATTGCTTTTGACTTCCTATACCTTACTATAGTGTATGCAACTGCCTGAAAAGTGACAACCAATGTATTAGCTATCCACACCATCTTTATTAAACCTGTGCAGTAGAGATCTGCGGATGAAAATCGAGGTATATCTATAACCTTGTTATAAAGCAATGACATAAACTTTGCTTTGTGCATGGTATACTCACTGCCAACCGAGAACTTAAACAGTTTAAGTACATGCTAATATTCTATGATCCACTTGTTACGTGATAACAAAGCATGACAATATAATAATTTAAGCATACAACAATCACCACCTAGAATTTTCTCAACCAGGTGGGTCACCCATATAGACATACGAGCTGACCATGCCAAACTAAATTAGGCCAACGTAACAAAAAGTATATTTGCCCTCGGCACAACAGTCTTTCAGATAAAACATAACATAGGAAATTCAAGCCTCACTTAGCCGCCTACATTTCCTGACCAGGAAGGGCAATTTGACAAGATGGTACATAATGAATTGTTAATGCCAATAATCACTATCATTGTTTTTGGCAGTTCACATAGTTCAAGCATGATCATCCACCCAATTCCTCCTTAACCAATCCCTAACAGAAATAACAAGCAGTTGAGTGACACACTTTTCATAAGTGTAATCACAGTCAATCTCAAAAATGTGCCCAACATTAAGAAACGAGTAAGCGTCAAAGAAAAAACTGCAGCAACATGTTTCTTTGCTACAAGAACAAATTCATTTTGCATCACCAGAAAAAATGACAAGAAATAGGGTTGAGAAATGAAACGTAGGAAGAGGAATAAGAAACATGCAAACGACTTAGAGAAGAAACGTACTTTGGCTGCCAGAATGAAAATATCATTTGTTTCTGCAGTGAAAAAAAAATGAAGAAGGATCAATGGAAATAGACAACAGGTTTAAAAAAAAAAAAAAAAAAAAGAAACCTATCAACAATACAGATTAAGAGCTTCACCATTAGCATGTTGTATGAATTGGAGAAGAGCCTTTGTTGAAAAGGCTTCTGACTTCTCTTTAGTGCACAGTAAAGAATGAGATAAATTCCAGTCAGTATCTGCACACACTTCGCTAAAAAGGATTGTCGACATTACTAAATGAACTGATCCACAGAGTAGGCCCATAAAAGAACATACTTACAACAAGCTTATACAAGGTGTGAGAAAATAAAATATCAGAATATGTGACTCAAGAGCATAATGCCCATATAGCTATTACACATCAGAACTCTGTTGTTAAATTCAATTTCCAGATTTATAATTCAAAACTTTTGATGCTAGGACTAAGGAAAGCAACTTCTCCCGTATTTCTCTCTCTTTTTTTTTTTTTTTTTTTGTCAGGCTGTATTTATATATCAGAAAGTAGCCTTTTTGAGCATAAATTGAGAAAGTACCATCGACATCATAAAGAAATGTAAACATCAACAAGATTTCTTTCCATACTCATAATTTTTGTCCTTTTCAAACTAACACAAATTGTTTCTTAGCAGGAAAATAGTGAGAGACCCAAATCTCGGGGGAAAAGGTATATCAAAGCCCAGTACCTGCAATAGTAAGCTTCTTGACATCCCCAAGAACATGGAATAACTGGTGGCAAGGAAAATTTGTCCGAGCATGGCAATACTATTTCGCCATTCATCAATAATTCAACGATTTCCTGGGGCAGAGGAACTTTTGCTCTCTTGCTTCCTGAAGTACGTTCACCAGAATCATCATAACTTATCTCATCCGTGAGGTCATCCCCATCAGATGAGTCATTATGATCATTTGAAACATCAGAGCATGAACCGGTATCATATCCATGGCTCGAAGAGAGACCCAAATCTTGAAAAAACAATCTTCTTCCAATTTGAAGTTCTCATGACCCAATAAAGCGAAAACAGAAGCTACATACTAGACAATCAATCTGCAGTAACAAAAGAAAAGGAAGCATTAGACCTGCACATGATCAAAGGTCCTGACAAGTGCACATTAGGATCCATCCCAGCAAAACCTTATTTGAGGGATGTTGACACCCAAAAAGAATTTGATCCCTTAAGAGAAGCTCACCTTCTTTAAAATCCACATCAGCATATACACCTGGAAAAAAATTGTCCAACAGATGCTTAATGTTAGAAAGGCAGACTGTAGAAGCCACTGACCAAGAGCACCTCCGTCGCATTAAATATGCAAAAAACAATTTTATTCAACAGTGCATTAAATTTTTTAAACTTAAGCTCATTTCATCTTATCAGAAACTGCATAATTAAAACGGAGTAACAACACAATGTAAAGTGATAGCAAGTGGCACTGCACACAGGTTATCATAGAGTAAATTACGTGCCTAGAATGAACCCTCCTAACTAGGCCGAACAATGAATATACTTTCTCTCATGACTTCAGAAAACAAAACAGTACACGGAGATTCTTCTCTTATTGCCCTCATCACGCACAAGGAAGCATCTCGCATATCTTGGTGTGCGCTTTAAGTAAAGTTTGCAGCTTTCAGGTCAATGTCACTCATTTTTGCACAATTCATCTGTTTCCATTGGCACTCATGCACTGGCGAATTTCACTGGAGAACTATCAATGAAAATGGAAACACATCGCCAACACAACAACCAATTTCACAACAGCAACTCGCCATCCTCAGGAATAGCAACTACCTCTAAACGATTAAAAGTGGCGAAGTGATCCCGCACCAAAACAAGAGACAACAGTCAAATTCGAGAACTCAGCCAGGTAGTAGCACAATGCCAGGCGTAAGAAACTCATTCAAGAAAAAAAAAAAAAAACCGACTTGTCGAGCAGGAGACCGGTCTTACCTTTCCCGAATTCGCCGTCTTGTCTCACCTTGAGGCGGCAGCCCTCCCGCGAGGCCAAAAGCTGGTCAAAGTAATCCTGAACGGACGAGATTTCAGGCAGCCATCGAAACCGAAAAGGCGGGAGAAAAAAAGCAGAGGGAAAAAATGCGAAATCTGCTCGACCCTATCGCCGTCACACTCGATACTCTCGAGTCTCCACCGAGCATCTCGCCCGCGACGCGAAAAAACACGGCGCGGTCGCATGGCGAAGATGCGAATGCGAAGGGGCGCGAAAAGCGGACTCGTTCCTTCTATTCTACGCCTGCAACAACTTGCTCGTTCGTAAGAAGGATCGATTGAAGGAGCAGCAGAGTTACCTGGATTTCGCGAGGAGGAGGGGGTTGGAGGAGGGCGGAGATTTCGGGGGCGCACTTCTCGTCGATCGGGCAGACGACTTCCATTTGGGAGTTTGCTTCTTTCTGCTCGAGCTCGAGAACGCTCTGCGGATTTCTCCGGCGAAGGCAGCGACGGCGAACTCTCGATCCCGAGTTGTAGTCCGCGCTTCTCCTGCTGCTCTTGGGTTCTTGGTGGCGGCGCCGCGCTACCCGGCGTCCATACATGTACAGTGTACTTAAGAAAAAATAAAAAATAAAGTAGCCACTTCAAAGCTAATTTTAGCCTAAAAATGTCACGTGGACAATCAGCATTAACTGAATAAATTTATGCGAAAATGACGTCAAAATGTGATATTAACTTATGAATATTTGGAAACTTCTCTGAAATTTATGAGGGACTTGCATGTGAACTTCTCTTTTGTTGGATGAAATTTCATAGGGCATGTGAATCGTTCAAAGTAAAGTGAAAACATAAATGTAGAATTAGCATATCCTACTTTTCCTACGTAAAGTACGGTTTTAAAGTACGGTTTTAACCTCGTAGTTAGAATCAGAAATTACGTAAAATAATAATAATTGCATCGGACGTTATTAAAAAGTTCTTCTACACAATTCATTCTATCCATCAATTTCGCGTTTCATGAGACAATTTCTGTAGAAGTAAAGGAGCAAATTAGTCCCGACCAATTTCAGGTAAATTCATCATTCACCAACTACTCTCTAATGAGAAAATAAAATGCTCTCAGTTTAATACATGACCACTTCTTCTGTTCAAATGTGCCTAATCATAGACCATTCATTCCACATCGTGATCAATCTAAAATAAAGGTAATTATACAACATGTCACAGCTGCGGTCCAAGACCACCCAATTTGCACAATCGAATCTTTCAAAAAATCGCTCATACATCTGACGTAGCCCAGAATCCTCCTTGAAAGTCATCAGTACTCTTTCAAACCTAAATAATACATATGTATTGGGTTTCTAGAAAGCGAGAATATCGACATCAAGACGGACTTAACCATCAATTGCGACACTGGAACCTATGAAACATTAAAAATTTAAGGAAAAAAGAATCTTAGAACACACAAGATATATGCCAAAAAAGCTTTATGGGGTATCTTGCTCTACAGCTCGCAAAATGTTGATATCTTCAAGGGTACTAGTACAACAAAAACTTAAAAACTCGTCTATGAAACTAATGCGACATGAATTGCAAACAGCAAATCTCATGATCCAACGAAGTTGACTAAAATTAATAGTGAGCCAAGGCCACGACCCACTTATCATCGGAAAACCAGCAACTGCTGGTGAATATCGGAACTCCCCAAGAACTGAGCTGGAAGATTATCTGACCGAATAATAAACAGGATGACATAAATATACAATCGCGTTCACGGCTTTTATGAGTTACTGCTAAATGCTTCCGAAGAACTGCTCCACAGATGCGGAAGTGAACACGTTGGAGGCTGTCCTTTCAGGTCTGATGGGGGTCACGTGAAGTTGGTACTTGATGAATCTCTGCAAAAAAATGCGTCATTGCATGTAGGCTGATAGTACCCATTGAGCAAGAAGAGAAAGCAAAAACTTTACCGCTAACTGAGAGATGACTTCAGGGTTTGTGTCAATGTGCCAGTCTGGTTCCAGCTGCCGAACAAAAGAGGAACGCCCGTTCTCTGTGCTACAGAAAAGAACCTGCACATGAATTTCCCAAAAATCACGTATGCATTCAAAGTGAAAAATACATAGCAGATAATATGAATCGGTGATTTTGCAAGTCTAATTCAGGCCATAAAAGGATGCTGGAGATCCCGAAGTCCTTAAGAAATAAGTGAGACGGAACTATCATTCATCCAACTCATCAACCATACAATAACACACTATTCGACTTTTGATTGTTGATTGCCCTCTTCAGCATCTAAACACCCGCATGCCCCATTTAATTCCACTACATAATTCTATGACCTTCCTCAAACGGGAATTGGCTCCTAATTGCAAAGACTATGCACCTACCCTAAAAGGAAGGACTGCATCATGACTAGAAACTTTTCTTAAAACAATTTCTACGGTGTAAAGAAGCCACTGTAATTTTCTTCCAAGGCTTATGCATATGAACCCAACTGATGTTACATCTTAATTTTCTTTATGAACATATTCTTCAGCTTCAACGCCCTAGGAGTAATGAGTCAGTTGTGCTGCTACGCCGAACATGCACGTGGCTATGATGAGGATCACCAGGAAACAGAATTTATGTTCTCATGGAGTAGTATCTGATAATAGACTGCTAACAGTGTTCATAATCTAGATTAACTACGAAAATAAATGCCATGAAGAAGTCCCCTCCAACCCAGAATCCAATTGAATTAAAGAAAGAAGAAAAGCTTGGGATAGACGATAATGCAAAGGGAACAAATTATTAGCATATTGCACATGCAACAATACAGAGGCCAGCTTAGGTTCATATCAGGTACTTGAGTACCTTCTCCTTGATCAGACCACCTGAAGTAAAGACTCCAGCATACTCCAAGGCCTGAAGAATTTTTTTCTGCACAAACGAAGCAAACAACTTCAACAGGCAGCACAACTGGCTGAAATAACACAAATTAAGGAAATTGCCCTAGCAATACAATTGTTATCTTAAGAAACAGAATGACACAAATGAAGTATGATTAAGAAAATATATGATGCCAATACAGAACATAGTCAAAATAGGAGAACCATGGCATGTTAACAGCAATTCTACATGAACAAATCTAAAGCTAAAGCTAGGTTATACCAAGAATTAACAAGGTCCAAAAACCAGAAATAACTACAGCAAAATAGTCCACACAAAACAAGCACATCGTGTGCAAACATAGCGGTTTGGTAAAATCATTAGTGCAACAACCATACACTGCTTACTAGGAGAATTCTAGTAATGGTACTGGCATTCACAGTGCACGAATAAGAAAATGCTCAAGCAGAATATGAAGAATTCTCTATAGTGTTGTCCAAACAGATTCCATTCAGTATTTTGCAAATACCTCACTCTCGTCATCAAGAACTCTTTCCATTAGATAAAGGTCACAAAATTTGGTAATCTCCAAAAGTACTTCCAACACAGAGGATCTTACAGTTGCTTGTTTCTGCAAGAAGAAGTACTAAATCAGGCAATACTCATGCAAAACAAATGTGAAAGTGTAATGGGACCCCGCAATGGATTCTATTACCTGAAGCTCCTCAGGACTACTTTCCTCAAGAATAACTCCAAGCAAGCGACATGTGACCTGAAGAAATAGCATAAGCATCAATGCATGACTTGATGAGGGAAAGAGAAGTGGAAAACCTTGGCTTAGCAAAAGCTAAAAGAGGATAATCGTTTCCACTACACTGACATGTAAAGAAAAGCAGAAATTTTTAATCAAGAACAAAGATCAATAACCTCTCCAAGACAAGTCAACATGAAACATGAATTAATGACAAAGATCAGATAGTCACTACAGCCATGATCAAAGAAGAAAAGAAAAGGCTTTAGACCCAAAGAGACAGTTATGGTACAGCCACCTGTACAATACCATGAATGATAATCCATATAGAAGATATCCCACTTCATGGCACAGTATTTGCAAAGTACTAAAGACAAAAAAGGTTACACTAATTACCTTTCGGCCTTCACTCAATTTTTGCCTCACTATCTGCCCCAATGTTGGCTGAAAATTAATGGGGAATGACATCAAAGCTAGAATGAATAAATTGAAACACAAGATAAATCACAAAGATGCAAGTTAACACTTACCTTCACAGGCTGGAAAAACTCATCAACAACATTTTGTGCCCTTAAATCCTCTGAAGTTGAACAAACTCCAGAAGACGTTGAGGCTGTATTTGTTTGAGGAGGTAGACCCGAACTGGCAGTTGAAGCAGCTTGTCTTTTTTGTATCCGTCTTTGAGGACCTCTAGGTGTCCTCAATAACCTCCATGTAAAAACTACGGCAACAGCAAACCCAGCAATTGCCCCAAGTGAGCGCGAATTCTATATCCAAAATGATCAGGGTGGAGTGTGAGAATTAGGCATCAGTATGGGCATCACAGATATCATGCTCTCAGACAATGAGATTTACTAATCTAAGATAAGAAATCAGAGAGAGATTAATGACACAGAATCTTGTAGCTCCCAGACATTTTTCCTATGAGCATATTTTAGGAACCATATTATCTACATCATTTTATATCATTAAGATATCTGCAGATACTCTTGTAGGAATGATCAAACTAGATGGAATTTGGCATAGCCATGGGCAGCAATTACATCTTGTAAAAGGGGCAATGCTCCTTCAATAAGGTATTTGGCAAACATTTAAAAAGCTGAAATACCCCAAAACTGAAGCATCTTATAGGAGAATTTAACAAGTGCTATGAATATAAAGTCATATTGTCAAATAATCATAATCACAGCTCATCACACAGCTACACCACAACCGAATGAACACTTGAACATCACAGAAGCCAAAAATGTTTGACATTCTTCCAGACCATAAAAATCAATACCGCTAGGGTGCGTTTGGTCTAGGCACAAGGCACACAGGTATAGTGAATTTTTGCCACTCACCGCTTCCTTTCCTCTTCCTCCATATTGTTCCACCCTCCATTATCATACCATTCCATCCATCAGCACTACCAAATTTGCTGTCACCACCTTCATCCCTCCAAAATTACCGCCACTGCTGTTCCTCCTCCACCATTCCCCCTCACCACCAAATCATATACAGTGTAGCCTCTGCTACATTTAATTCTGAATCCACTTTCACTTTGAATAGTACATTACAGTGTAGCGGAAGGGCACCTTAGCATCAGAATTATAAGGAGAATACATAAAAGCTTTCTGGAAAACTACTAAAGAACAGTCTTGTGCTTTCCTATGGATGCAAGTACTGTTAGGATAGGGAAGCCCAGCGTGTCAGAAAGGTACCAGATTCTGGAAGAATTAACAGTAAGGTAAAGGCATGACAACATCAAAGGATTCTTGGTGATGAAGCTAGTTAATTAAGACGAATAAGATATATGATCTGGGTAAGGGCCTGAAGGCAGATATACCAAACGTGATTAGAAGGTTTTAACTTTTCAAAAAAGATGTAAAAGTTAGCATTGCCGAGTAGTTAAAGCTAAATTTCTTGAAGACGAACCAGTCCCACAAATTGGCTCAAAATGATATGAACTGGCAAGCGGACAGATACAAAGTAATCCATCACTGATTGGACTCCAACCGCAGTCAATGGAACATCATTCAGCAGCAGAACCAAGCCTTAATTTTTAGCAGCCTCAGTTATACCCAGAAGCATCATAAAGAGGTGGCATTAGTCCCAAAACCCTCTACAAGGACCATCAAAACACGACCTTCCCCCGACCAAACATATGCGAACCCAAACAAGCCCCAACCTTTGCGACCAAATCATATGGAAATCGCAATCAAAAGAGTACAAACAAAAGCAAAAATAAATCAATCACACGAGCCAGAGGCAGCAATTCGATGCGATATAAGAGCAACGAATGGATCATAAAATCCTCTATATCCCTTCCAAACCAAAAAAGGCGACGGAGACAAAGAGGAATCCGACGACGCACCACGTTGTTGAGCGAGATCGAGAAGATGTTGGAGAACTTGACGGTGAGGTAAGCCCCGAACCTCCTGATCAGCTGGACCAGCTCGTCCTTCGAGGTCTCCGCCATGGCCTTTCCCACCGAAATCGGCCGTCAAAACCCGCCGTTGGCCTTTCCGCGGAGAGAGACTTTTCCACCCCGCCGGCTACCGAAACCCGCGTGGAGAGAGAGAGAGAGAGAGAGAGAGAGACGGCGAGGCTGGCTCGATGCTTCGCGTCAATGGTGGAACCTCACGAGCAGGGAGACTTCTGATGCGATCTGCTCGCCTTTAATTTTTTTCTTCTTTCCTTTTTTCTTTTTCTTTTGTCAGTTTAGGGATTTTACTTTTCAGTTCGGGGTACCCAATCCATCGGGACGAGCCCGAACCCGAACCCGACCCCGAAACCGGTTTGTCTTTACGGGTTCCTTATTGGGCCGGACTCGGGTCGTCGGATGGGGATGAGGTTGGGCCTCCGCCTAGCAAAGAGAGTAAACGGTCCAGGTCAAAGAAGACCAACCAGCTGGGCTCTTAGAGAGACTCAGTAAATTCTGATCTTTCTACCTTCTTTTGTCTCTTGCTTGTTCTTGAAATTTGGGGATAATTATACAAATGGTCCCTAAACTTTAATTCAATATGCGATGTGATCTTTAAACTTTTAATTTATTCAATATAACTCTTGAATTTGTAATTTATTCAATATAATCTATGAGCTTTTGATACGTATTCAATACAACTCACAAATTAAATTATATGAAAATGTCTGCGTTGTCCCTCTAAAACCACAATGTTCAAGTTAGCAAAGACAGTGAAAATTCGGGTGCCACATTTCACAGTTCCTCTCTCACACCTGTTTCTCTGTAATCTTCGGTCACTGGACGCACATGCCAAAACCAAAACAGCCCTTGAAATTCAATGGCCTATCCGAGCCAAGAATGTCAGTCACTATGAGCGACAGACGAAGACGTAAGAAAAAGACATGGACAACGTATCCAGGGTGGGGGAAGAAAAGAGGACTCCTTTTCGCTCAGTCCACGGCCTGATCAAGCGATGGTGGGTCTGCAGTTGCCGGTGCATCTTCGACTACCGGGAGTTCGGTCACGTCATCGAGTGGTGCCGGATCGAACAGCGCCCTCTCGATCTTGCCGTGTTCCCCATTCCCGTTCAGCAGCACCTCTCTCTCCAGGTGAAAGCAGTAGGTCTCGAACACCCTCGAGCTCACCACCACCCCAAAGTCCAGGAGGAAAAGCAGCTCCATCTCGAGCCTGTTCAGCTCCGCGTTGCTCACCCCGCCGACTTTCGCGTAGAATGCGTTGTTGTAGTGCCTGCGCAAATTCGCCAGAGCCGAGTGATGCGGAGATACGGCATTCCCTAGACAAAGATAAAGATGCATGTACGGATAATCTGCTCCAAAGCTAGAAAGGTCCTGCACCGACAGGGTTCTGCCGGCCGTAACCTATAAAAATAAAGGAGTTCCTACATAAGTAAGATGGGTTGGCTTTCGCCGTCGTTCTTTTTCCAGCCGAGGAACTAACGTGATCTCAAGAACGCCTAATTTTTTGGCCTTAGATTTGGAAGAAAGGCTTAGCGAATGTCAACGGCTACTTTTCCCGGATCTCCTAGAAATTTTTTCGAGTCTGTGTCGTTCTATCACAAAATGATAGAGCCTAATCTTGAGCTTTTCCAGGACTTGGACCCTAAATCGGCTTTCTTTTGGATAAGGAGACGGTCAAAGGCTCTTATAAACTTCCAAACCATCCATAGTCACATATTTAGAAATCTGACCATTCAGTCTATACTCAAACATTCTTCGAATTAATCGGCTTGATTAACTCAGGACTTCAGGATGTCGATCACTCAATCAAGTAAAGGCGCTGAGTTAACAAAAGATGTAAGCACGCACATGAATTTTGGAGGCGCACTTACTCATCATCCAGCATCTTGGAGGCGACCATGACGCTCGTGACGAGCAACCTGTGCACATTCAGCGACCCCACGAGCGAGTCCGGGTGCTTATGCACCAACCTGTCGATGTACACATATCCCACCACGAAGCAGGACGGACTACAGCCCGTGTACTTGTATATCCTCTCCAGGTACTTGGGTATGCTTATGTTTGGCGGCCTCACGCCATGGAATCCGTTCAAGCTCTTCCCAAGCATTGCCCACCCGTGGCCGCCAAGCCCATTCAGCTCCCCGCTGAGGCTCTCCAGGAGCCGGTCGTTCCGAGCCACTAGCCTCTCTAACACGAAAGACAGCACGGTCAGCACCCGAGGAAGGGTGGCCTCTACTTGGCTCGGCTCAGGCCGGGGTTCCAAGCTGGTGCAGTCGCCGGCGGCTAACATTTAGATGCCATCCTGATGGAGGCTCTTGCTCGGCAGAGGAAGGAGAGTTTAAAAGAGACTCGATTGAGTGGTCTAGAATGGGTGTTCCGAGAGCGATGCGCGTGTTATCCTGGGGAACACGCTTTAGGTGGCTCACATGAAGTGGGATTTCGACACGTGTACAGCCGTTTTGTCTGCGGCTGATGCTTGTCCTACGGGAAGAATTTAAGAAAGCTCGGTCGTACTTCTTTGAAAGGAACTCAACGCTACGCGAGTTACCTTCTGAATTATGCGTTCATTTTGCATTACTGCATTCCATGCGCCATTAAAGGGATGGCTATAACTTGATAAGGCCCAACTGATAACCCCTAACCTATCGATCAATCGAAAGAGACACGTCGTCAAACGAACTAAAATCTCTGTTACATGCGGTGATCAAGACAGCTCGAAAGGATTCTAATCTCGGTGCAAAATTGGAGAGCGGAAAAGAATTGTCAACGTTGATTGTTCGGCCGAAATATGGTGAGTTTAACAATGACGAACCTCAATATATCTAGTGAATGCGCGAAATTTTTATCTATACACTGTGGTCACTGGACGAGAGTAATTTGTCTTCCTCATTTCCTATTTCGATCGTGGATAGCTGAATACCCGACTTGGAATTCATTTTATTCCACTCATTCTCGACACGAAAGAAAGCCCACTGAAACCGGCGAAGTATCTCCAAGGCAGTGATGGTGAAAAGCGTGAGGTAATTATGGCGGAGATGGGCAGACAATTTGTACGTCCAAGTGCAACGCAGGATCAGATTGCTGCCTATCACCCAAACATAAACCTGCAATGTCATAAGCTTATTTAGTTGGAAGGCACTTTGTAACGGTCCTGCGAAAGCAGCGATCACAAAAAGCAAAGCAAGATGCATAATTTGGCACAGCTAGTGAGTCAAATTAATGAGCTTCACGACAAGCATCGGCAAGGTATTTTGAGCAAAACAACCTGAAGCATCACTATAGTGCTTACCCATTTTCGTCCATGCAGAAGCGATGATATCGTACTTGGTTTGCTGAACTTGAAAATCCGAGTGAAGCAACTGCCAGAAAGAAAATCAAAAAATTATATTTTGCAAGTGAGAGAAATTACTGAACTTCCAAACTTCATCACCGCTGGACATAGGTCCAACACAATCATAAAGAGGCTATGAGGTTAATAATCAGCGACTCCTATGGTAACCAGTAATATCACAAGCACGACTTCCTTTCGAGAACAAACTTTATACTCATCAAAGGCAGATTATTCTCACAATAAAAGCTTAAGCTATGGCATTCAAAATGTAAGACAATGTTGTATTAACTAGGGTGACATACCTCAAATCCCAATCTCGGGTAACGTCCCAATAAAATGAATATAAAGAATTCAAGACACTCGAGAGAAGCCAGAGAGGCCGGTAAAAACTTATCCACTTTTCCGGGAATACATGATATTTAAGGGCTGAGAGAAAAATCACCGGCACTGCTGTTGAATATTTCAAAGCTGAAAACAAAAGCACAAAGGCCATTAGATATAATAGTTGACAAGGACAAAAGTGGATCATATCCATGGAGACAATAGATGTCTTAAGACTGTTGAATTGGACCAAAACCAGGTAAAAGGAGATGGAGGAGGAGGAGGAGAAAAAAGAAAAGCCCAGGGGGCAGGGGGTGTGGGGTAGCAGAGAGTAGGAGATGTGTGAAATAGATCTTCGATATCCCTAGCTACACTCATGTCTTCCTCAGGTAAATACAAGAAAATCTTAGTCCTTGGAAATGCCATGACAGGATAAATACAAATTTTCCAATTGAAGGCAATTGGAAAGGAAAAAGCCTTGCAATAATTATCACATCTTTCACACCAATTTTGCAAGTCCTTAGAAGTCTAGGAGGTAACTGTAAAGCCTGAGACATTTCATGTTTCCACAGAGTGAGCTGGGAAGTAAGTATAAAGACAATAATCAACCACCCAAGACTTCATGTTGAACAAGCAGTTCTACAAATTGGGATGCTGCACTGCACGAGAATGGCCAACATATGCAAAACAAAATTTGCTTTCTGTCCCATCAGTAAAAAAATGAGCATAATCTAAACATCAGTCAGCCTGGACCCAAGATGAAATTTGCTCTATGCATACTAAAGATGCTGTGGTTGACACACAGAAATCCAACTCTAGTCATATTATCAGACAGCAGCCAGAAGAATATTTGATTCATGCGACAAGAGGACTGGATATCCACAAGGCAGTCAAACATTCCAGATCTAAAGTACCCATTCAGCACATGTGATTGTAATATGAGTAAATCAAGCTAAGGAAATTTTCTCCTGTGAGACATGAAGTTCAATTCATTCGTTAACTGAGATTATTGTAACATAGGATGCTTGACAATGGACCTTCTCCAGCAAATAAAATGATACTAGAAGAAGCTGAACAGAGTAAGAAGATATATGAGACTGTAAGAGTGAAAAGGATCCAGACCATAGTTTACTTAATACAAACACCATGAAGGATAGATAAAATAAGTGATTAACACGCATGGGGGCTCAAAAAAATTGCAAATGCCAAGTGACACAATTATGTTAATAGATGGCCAATTATCAATCTGATGAACTTCGTCATATATATGAAAAGCCTGGAGATGCTACCATTCAAAAGAGTGTTTCTTTCTCCAGTATCCTTGTACTGTCGGAGGCATTGGAACAAACGAAAAAGGTATGGCAACACTAAAACAATAGGAATCGCAACAGAGTGGCTTCCACAGACAGAATCAGCTTCAAACCAAGCAATAGTGGCGACCTGCAAGAGTTTCACAGATTTGTATTAATTAGACCTCACATAAGCTCCACAAAACATTCTCAGTAGAGAAATGACTCTACTCTGTGCTTGCACACAAACATTCCACATCACATCCCCAAAGATTAAGCTATTTGACCCTGAACAGTAAGTGCTAAGTTACTGAGAGTAAGCCTCCAACCAGCCACACTAGTGATCCAGGCATACAGTCAAGTATCTACCAGAAAAGCTTATTATTTTCTTTTCGACTACTAAAATTCAGCATATGCCTACCATTACAACATTTTCAAAAGTATGTCCCTCAACATCTTCATTAGTTGAGTCCTCCAAGAGTTACTTATTTAAACATTTAATCTAAACGGCAATACCATACCATCCACTACAACTTTGGGCACAACACCCCAAAGTAACAATGACCTACTGACCTGTCGATGGACCATCCGACATACTGAGCGCTCCAAATCTGAGAAAACCTGCAGATTACAAGGTGACAAGTGCATAAATAAAAACATAAATATCTGATCCGTCTCCGGTTTCTAACAACCATGAATAAACCTTGCTAGTACTAGTGAATTATAAGCCTAATGTGATTAGTACCTTGGACATGGAGGTCATAATATCAGCCAAAAAGAAGTCGGAGAAGCTTATTGCCTGTACATGAAAGATGATGATCAGGGCACAAATGATAGACTAGAAACTATGAGTCTGCATAATCTACCCTTGAAAACCAGTGAGTCATGGAAACACATAGATTTTAAGGGACAAACAAGTCATTGCACTTTTTTATCCTGACTAAAATCCTTTTTACATAGCTAGCTTACAAACAAGTCAAGTCTTTTTTTTTCCCTGGCAGAGTTCCGACCCAAAAAATAAAACCTGGAAAGCATAGATTTTAAGGGAAAAAGAAAGATGACTTGCCTAGGGCTGCTATACCAGGCCTTAGGTAAACTCTCAAAAGGATGATTCCTTCCTTCTCATGCCTTGACAAGAAAATCTACGTCTAGCATATTCTAACACACTCGAGGACTTATTGCTGGGTGCCATGCCCAGAAACTAGAAAAGGTGCAGAAGCAGCAAAATTGAGTCCAGGAAGGGTTCAATGGTGATACATCACAATGTACATAATACACCAATCACAATTTGTATCAAGAAGTTTGACACTTCAACAAGTGGCTTACACTATGCAGATTTCGCAAGGTTCAAAACACAATGGTCATCTTTTAACACCTACAGACGTGCGCCACAAATGTCAATCTGATCTCATACTTTCCATGAAAAATGTCCATGACGTCATCACCCCATAAAAAGGTTTGGAACAAGAGAAATAAAAAACAGGATAAGCAATATATGTAACAAAACCACATCAAATTAAGTTCAACAACCATGCCAAAGAGACTCAACAAGTCAAAACAACCCATATCAAGCAATACTAGACAGCCTTTCAAATCATCTGAGAGAGAGGGGAAGAGAGGGAGAGGGAGAGGGAGAGGGAAAGTACATGTTGATGCTAATTTTAGGTTAATTTCATATTATCTTAGGAGTATATTTTACAATAATCCAAGAATGAAAAATAAGCTAACAGAAGAGCCCAAACTTGCCTGAAGTGGAAAAACTATCCTCCAAAGAGTCCTTAACAAGTAGAAGCGAGATGACAAATAGAAAATATCAAAAGGAAATATCAACACCATTGCAACAGCAGCATACAGAAGAACCTGCAATAAAAAGCATCAGAAAGTTTGAGCATACTTCCTGCTTGTGTGAAACTCATTTAGTTACTTTAAGACGGAAAAAAATTCGGCTATCCCAAGACTCATTGATGTACTTTAAGGTGTAAAAAAATTCGGTTGTCCCAAAAGCATTTTCTTACAAAGTAGTGAGTAGATATTGAGACATATAAATTCAATCCTTTGCTAGAGACCTATCATCCAACATCTGGTCATTATGACGATAAATACAGCAAGAACCGATAAGAGAGATAAATCATAACCTAAGGGCATCAAAGGCCACAGGGAAAAAACCATCTAGCTCAATAATTTCTTTGTGAATTACACACAGTTGTAGGTATATATAAATACATTTGTCAAACATTGTTCACAATTTGCTTAGGCAGAGTGGTTGCTTATAATACATGCAAAAAAAAACTTTTTACTCCAGATTTCCATATGAAGTGGCATGAGCATTCTTCCCAACAACAAACAGAAAGAGGAATGCGCAGCACACACTAATGAAAAAAACATTACTTTAGTCATGAAATAGGAATTTATCCAAAGGAAAACCAGTATCATATTGGTTAGAAGAAGTAAATAAAGCTCAAAATGAAACCTTCATCTCTTAGTTGTATAAACAATAAAGTTTCCTGACCACATGAGACCTAATCTGGTAGTATCAACTTTAAGAAAAAGAAGAAGATGTCACTAGTAAGAGCGGATGCATCTATTACACTGGTTGTGAAGCAGCCAAGGACACTTCCCCATGAGAGTATAGATACAGATAAGCTGTCATGCTTGTGGGCACAATTATTGTCATCCAAGTTGCACACTGCAAGACCAAAATCAAGCAAGTGTGAGAACACACAAGCCGTAAAATACATTCACCTTCGAAAAAGTAATATTAGCAGTATATTTATCTTTTAAAGCTACTCCTTAGCTTTTGCCACACTAAAGTGCTTGTAGCAATTGGGAAAAAGGCATCATTGGACACAATTGGTTAAAGAGCTGAGAGAAAAAGCAGAAGTGTAACTACATATTCCAGCATCAATCAAAGCTACAAGAACAACTGACATAGTACATTTCAAATTTCATTCATTCAAATTTAATGAATGCAAGTAATTTCTTAGCCACAAGAACAACTTGCAAATTTTTGCTAAAGACAAGTACAAAAGGACCATATAAAGAGACTAAAGACAGAGGGAAAACATGTCAATGAGATCATAAGGAGGCAAATAATGCCTACAGTAAAAAATACAGCACCTTCCATATCTCTCTGTACGTAAGATGGTTCTGATCAAGATCGAATATTTTAGCATAATTGACATTAGCTTGTGAAAAAACCCACAAATTGATACCCCAAAGCCAAACCATCATAGTCTGCAGGAAAAGAATTAAATTCATCACCAGGATGAAATGAGAAAAATTGATAAATGATGCAACTAGTATAGATTCATATTGAATCAGAGAGCAGTAACTAACCACAAGAAGAAGAGGATTATAGTACAAAAATGCCTCATAGAGGAACAGGTCCCGCAAATCCACACTCATTCTCATGACTGAATCCCATCCAAACTGCAGTTCAACATAAAGAGTTTAATTACCTTACGTATTTCGAGTAATAAGCCAATTATCAAAAATATCAACTGACATAATAGTTTCTCTTTATTATGCCAAGTCACCAAATATCTTAAACCTCACCGCAACATCATATGATTGATACAAAAGTAAGCACTCACCTTGCAACAAATGAAACCCCAAATGAAGAATAATAGTACCTGGAAATCCAACAAAGATAGAAAACTCAGAGAATGAGGAAGTGAGAGAGAGAGAGAGAGAGAGAGAGAGAGAGGGTAATACAGGTTTCCGAGTGACGACACTTAAATCTTCTAGCAACTACTCGCAAAAGGTTATGTTTATCAGTATGAGAACTCACGTTCGAGCATCTCAATTTTACAATACTACTATGCCGACACAATATTAAAGCCAACTGCATCAGTGAGAATATGTTGAATACTGCCACAGAGAAAATGCAGTGCATGGTAAGAAGGCTGCATCTATTAATAGAAAAGGCTACTTCTCGAAGCAAATTGAGCCAAAAGATGTTGGTATTTGTTAATTGCTCAAGCAGAACCATTCCGAGTTGACATTTGCTTCCCACAATAAGGATGAGAACGGATAAGAAAGGATGTTAGGCAAATTGATGAATCGAAAAAAGGCAAGAGAATTTCAAAAGAAAAAAAAAATTGACTAACAAATAGATTGATCACAAGAGAAAGCATGGGGAAAAAAGGCTTAGGAAGCTCCACACTATCCAACAACAAAATCCATGAGCTCAACAAGAAATATTACTATCTTTATCAATTCAGCTCCATAGGAGCACCCCTAAGCATAACCAACACAAGTATCAATTTTTTTTCGGCAAGATAGCAATACATTCAACAGGTGCCTCAAAGATTGATCACAAGAGACTTTCAAAAGAGGAAAAAAAAAAAATTACTAACAAATAGATTGATCACAAGAGAAAGCATGGGGGAAAAAGGGCTCAGAACGCTCCATAGTATCCAAAAACAAAATCCATGAGCTCAGTAGGAGCATCCCTAAGCACAACCAGCACACGTATCGATTTTTTCGGCAAGATAGCAATACATTCAACAGGTGCCTCAAAGATCCACTTCACAGATAAGCTGGAAGCATTGAGCCTTAAAGCTAAATCAGCAAGTATTCATGGCAATTGGCAACTTTCCATTATGGTACGTGAATTGGCAATAAGGACACAACCAACGAAATGACCTTGCAACAACCCGAAACCCCTTTATCATATCTACACTGATTATAATGATATAACACTCTGTGACTGGAGATATCTACTCCCTTGCTCCACTCTGTCCTGAAGAGTAACCGGGACAAAGACTAGATCATTTTCATAAAATAGATCTTGATGACGATTAAACCTTAGCACTGGTAATCATACTAATCCTTTATGGATGTGCTTTAACTAGTGAAATTATCCAATTCTTAGACGATACAAAAAACCATCAGAAGTAACGCAAGCTACAAATTCTCTACAAATGACTAACATCTCTTTCATGCCCTGCCATCTATACTCCAAATCTGACATCTATCAAGCATGCGAGTGAAAACTGAACTTATGAAAGTTAGGACCTTGAATCTCCACAATAAGATAGGAGAAGGCATGATTGCTGTAGTGCTGATCGGCATGCTCCCAATCTTCAATTCACCCGCGGCAACTGAATACATCGGACCTTCCTCAACACCATTTCCAAGCTCACCGCCTGAAAGATAGATAATTCTAAACACGTCGAGCTCACACGCATCCCGCCATTTCGAAGGAGGCAAAATCAACACCCGACCACGCTCCTACTCCTTACCGAGATCAGAGACGGCCGTTCTGCTCCCTGTCTTCCTCAAATGCGGACTATTGGCGGGCGCCGTCGCGAGGCCTCCGATCATAGATATAGGGGAAAGCGGCGACACGAAGGCCTTCCCGCACCACTCAGCCAAGACGAAAGGCCTGCAAATCAGCAAATCAGACGATCAGAGGCGCAAACGACGCCAACCGCGAGCTGTAAACTCCAGGAAATCCGGAGCCGCCAGAGCAGCCGGACAACCAGTCGCTCCGCGAAACGGCAGACGACGCACTTGCGAGCGTCGATCGGAGACGCAATGCGCGACGCCGGGCTCGAATCGGCGGCGAATCGGAGCGAGATTCAGAGGAAAACACAGGGATTCGGCCAGCGATCTGAATTCACGGATTAGATCCGGGAGAAGATGATGATGATAGAGAGAGAGAGAGAGAGAGAGAGAGAGAGGAGGAGAAAGCTCGACGACCTGGGAGATCGCGCATGAATGTGAGCGCCGTATCTTCAGTCGAACGCGAGGAGCTGCTTCTTCGTCTTACTTCGCTCGCTGGCGGTGCAGATCTCGACGCCCCCCCGCCCTGATCTCGCGCAGCGAAGTTTTGAGAGGGGGAGTTTTTGAGTGAGAGCCAAGTCGGGGCCCGATTTGGTAAATAGCCGAACAGTTCGGGGGTGAAATTGGAAAGGGGGAAAGCTCCTGGGCCGTTTTGGAATTTTCGCGAGAAGTTTGCCCCCAGGGTTCCGTTTCGGGGCAGGAAGTAACGTGATTTCGGTTTTTAGGCCCAACTCATTATAAATTATTGGGTGGTGCGGTTCTGTTGCTCCATATTTATTTTATTTTATTTTATTTTATTTTATTTTATTGGACATGTGATATAATTGGGGAAAAAAGAATCTTGGAGTTCTGGGACAGAGTTAAAGCGTACGTGACACAAGGCACGGCAAAAAGGGCGGCCTAGATGTAGTAGGGCAGGAAATACTATATATGATGAATGTATGACAGGACGTAAAGCACGAGCTATATAAAGAAAATTCGAATATGAGACGATATAACATATCAAATTTTGCACAAGAAAATGAGTTTTAATTATAATTCGATTATTTGACATAAGGAATCAAAAGGATGTTTTAAGTCGACATGAACTAAAGACATGATCTTGAGTAGCCTCGCATGCGCATGCCTAAGCAATTGGCAACTTAGTCCTTTTGTGACTCTTGTTACTGGACAAGTTAAATAAAGTTTGTTTATGTAGTTCCCTAACCTTACTTTTAATCCAACAACAATTTACATATCTCCATTTTTACAAATATCATTCGCATCCCTTAAAGAAAAAACCCGACATTGAAAAGAACAAATTGTCCATCCTATTGCTCAGGGTTTTGCTGGTTTGGTTTCTAGTTAGCTCTGAGTCTTTTTTATGGGCGTGAGAATTTAGGAATTGGAAATAAACAGTTTTGCTCTAAAAATTGCATTGCAAAGTATTTTCAAAAGATAAAACCCCTTAATGTTAGGTTAAAATATAGAAGCGTGTAAATATTCATTGGATGAAGGTAAAGTGTGCTTTCTTTTCTTTGTATTTTTCTTTTTTACTCAAAATGACATTGGGAAGAGGCAAATATTAAGATTTAAAAAAGAAAGATATTCCGATTAAAATTCAGCCCCTTTTCCCCGGGAAAGAAGGGGGGGGTTTGAAGATGAAGAAACTTGCATGTAGGAAATAATGAGCGAATAAAATAGTCCAAGTAAGTTTGGCGATGTGCGTAGAAAGAAATTCTTCTGAATCGTTGACATTGCCGACGGGGGAATGAAATCGTTGACCCAGGTGATGACTCACCCTGCAAGCAGAGCGCAGGTGGCGGCGAGTGACTTTCAATCAGCCGGCGGTATTGGTGCCAATCATGCGCGCCTAACGACGGTGACGGTTGAATGACAAAGCGATGTTGACTCATGAAAATCGATTCAATCCAAAAACTTAAATCAATCAACATATGAAATAATCTTTCAACACATTTTCTAACTTACAAGCTCAAGCCGTGATTAATGGAGTTGAAGTACATATGCGAAAAGGGATGGCACTGGCTTTGATATCACGGTAAAAAGTCTCGCTCAAAAATTTGAAACGTTAGATAGAAGGAGACTACATGATTATAAAGAGCATACAAAACCTATTGTCAAGTAAAATATGACAATATTTCCACAAAACAGATTAAAATTTGTTTGGTAATTTCGTGTGATTCAATGTCAGATCAAATGTCAAAGAAGATATTTTGCCAAACCAACGTCTTATGTATGTTTTTCTAATGTTTAGCATATAGCTCCAATTTTGAAATTATGTCTTATTTCGTGGATTATAATTGAAATTTGATAATGACTTCGGATCTAGCCATTGAGTTTGGACCTTTTCTCTATACGAATAAAAAAGCACTGTCTTATAATTGGTTGGGACATCACCCGACAGCTAAACAAAAAAAAAGGGAGGAGTATCCGCTTATACAAACATTATTTACCAAACTGGAAATGGTGACGCATCGACGTCGGACCTACCGCTACCAACCCAATGTCGGACAGAACAAACCGTCTTAATTTCCAGGACTGAAAATTCGAATGTGCAATTCGTGGTCTTGGAACCGGAGTCATCATCAAGACGCCCTTCGATTGTCATCCCCTGTTGGAAGTTAGGCACACGTTGGCAGGTCCGCGCCAAACTTCTAGGACCACCAAATTGTGAACAATCAAAAATGACATCGCTTTCTAACACGTATACAAAAATGGCAATTAAATGCGCACTTAACTTGTCGTCCCGTGAAATATAACTCCATCTATTGCCGACATAATTTTTAGCAATTGAATCACAAAAACCATTTATTGAAGCGCACAGCGCGTCGTGTCACTCGACTTGCTCGAATGAGGATTTTCACGAAAGATGTGGAAGAAAAACGATGAACAACAATCGATTGATTACGCACTAATCGGACACATGGGAAACAGTCATCCAGGCAGGCCGAACGGATGGGCCTGAAACTCGAGGAGTTTCGGCTGGACCAAGGCCCATGATGTTCTGGCTTCATGGGCCGGGCTACATGACTTGAGAAACCGTCCACGGTCCATGAGGGGGAATCTCCACTCCAGTCCGTTTGTTCCTCTAGGTGATTTCAAGAGAAGAAGCAGGTGCGTGCGTGCTCTCCATGGCGTTTTTACCTTTAGAGACCATCTAGCGCTTTCACATCGATTATCCTTTTATGTCCCTATTACAAAAATTATACCTTCTTTTGAAAAATGCCCAGCTAAGATGTGAATTCGACTGAGCAAGAAGGGGCAATTTGATCATCTTGATGTAAGTGGTTAATAGGTTTAGAGAGAGGCGTGGTATTGGTATTGTCCTTGTACAAATTTCATTGATATATAATAGCATAACTTTACGATATTTGCTACAAAGGCATTTCTTTTGTTCACCTTTTCCTTGCGACACGAACATCACCGAGTGAATAAATGTGAAGAATGACGAAGCTCATCCACATGAATGTATTCATCGTGTCGGTTCCAAAAAGTTTCAACCTTAGAGATCGTGAACTTCAAGGCATATGACTCTCGAGTAGGTCCCCCCTTATGAAAACCTAAGATGCCTGGCTAAAGACGGTACTTCATCTCTCATCTGCTAAATTGCTTATCATCTTACACGCACATAACTAGTCACATAGGATGGAAAATTTATCCTTTGGCGGCTCAGAAAAGCCGGCACACATTCGTACATATGTTAGTGCTATCCTACGCGTACACTATCATGCAAATTTGGACCTCGAATGAAACACCTTTCACACCAAACCTCAAGTTTTGGTCATGCAGTTGGGCGTCATCTCGAGTCGAATTTTGCCCACTAAACTAAACGTCTACGTTCTCGACATTGTCATAGGCAAGGCATCAAGAGATTACACCAATTGCTACGACTCATGACATGAATGTTCACATAGCCTCTCAGTCACATATCTGTAGGCATGATTGAGCACCATCTCGACGCCAACTTCTTTCGGCTTAGACTTGTATTACGCCAAAGCACCTTAAACCCACAGTTCGTAGAAGAGAAAGAAAGAACATTTGCAGTAGAGGAACTATCTTTGAAAATAAGGCATTGCCCCCCAGTCAGATGAATATATGTCGGATTCGAGACAGCACAGGGTGGTAAAAAGTGGCCACAACATCTTCAAATTACAGAGTTTCTACAACCGATGTTGATGTTCGCTTCCTAGTTCCTACTTTGTGTGATCATCATTCTCGCTTTCCTTACCTTGAATACATGATGCTTACAAAACCCACACTAATCCTCCAATTCAAGCAAACTTCAATAGGAAAAAAAAAAGGAAAAAAAAGGGAAAAAAGAAGAACATTTTCATCATTCTCCTCCTCCTAACTTCTCCCCAGAAAATCCCTGATGAAAGAATACTAAAAAGGGGTTATCAAAGAAAAAAAAAAAACAAGAACGAAGGGAGAAGGAGAAGCCCTCAGAGGAACAGGAAGGGCGTCCTGACGTTCCCCGAGGACTTGTCCTGAGCGTCGCTCGAGTCTTCCCCATCCGCGCAGCTCTCGACCATGCTGGGGAGCACCACCACCAGCGACGGCCCGAGGACGTATCTCTGGGTGAGCCTCTGGCAGGAGGTGCAGAGCAAGCACCGGATGTGCCTCTGGGCCAGGAAGTTCGCCTCGTGCACCCACCGATCGCACTGCCGGCACAGGTAAGCGTCGTCAGCCTGGCAATACAGGCACGCCCTCGACCCGCAGAGCTCGCACGCGACCGCAGCCTTGCCGGGCGGCGACTTACATGGAGCCTCTTCTTTGGTGAACAGCCCACCAGGGCCGCTCTCTCTTCCAATGCCTCTACACATCTCGAACTTCGGAAGCTCTTCGAGGGAGAGGAAGACTTTGCAGAGAATTTTCACTTGGATTATGCTAAAGATGTCGAAGGAATGGGAGGGTTTGAGGGCGAAAATGCGTGGGTATATATGGTGGTTTCTCCCGAGATCATCCTGTGGTGGGATGCTAAAGTTGATGGGGAGGGCTTCGTCCAAGGAATTCCTGGGAGGGGCGAAATGACGAGAACGCCCTCCGCTCCATGACAAAAGGTGGTCACTGTTCTGCGATCTCTTCCTTCAGCTTCACTTCACCCTTCCAGGCCTTCCCCCCCGGCCCTGATTTCCTTGTCGCCTTCCCCTGACGAGTCAGTCGCGATTCAAACTTGTGATGGAGAAGAGCGCGCTGGTGGAGTTACGTGTCGAAGCCGCTCGTGCTCGAGAGACCTCAAGGCTGACTTTAGGACCCCATTACTTTAATCATTTCCCGTCATTAGTCAGCTTGGAATAGAATTCCAAAAGCATATAGACTTAAAAAAATGATCCATTTTTCCGGAAGTGATCGAAGTTTTTTATCTATTCAACTTCGATCATCGTGCACCACATGTTTGATTCCCCACGTTGTTGAATGCGACAATTCGGATCATGAAATTTTAAAATGATATTTTAGGGGCCTAGAGTTCAATTATTTGATGGGTTCCTTCTCGTCACTAAAGAATACATGTAATTCGGGCTATTGTGCTTCTTGGAGCAATATAGATCTTTAAAATTTGTTTATGGAAATCTCCTCTCCCAATTACGACGCTAGTACAATGGCTTTTTCCAGTCAAGGACCCACTCAATGCATGGTATGTAATCCCATAGGTTAAAAGAGTTAGTGGAGCAATTCCAGCGCTCCCTCTCGTAAATGACAATCCATGCCAGCCTTTGAGCACAAGACACAATCGTTGGTCCACCGAAAGGGGCCGCTCGAATTGCAACACGATCAGAATCAAAGCTCCAAAGCTCCGGAAGAGATTCTTTGGGGAGGGAGGGGGGAGGTCCATCGGCGAGGCATTATTGAGTGGTTACCAAGTCAATCGGGGTTTTCCCAAAGTAGAGGAGGAGAGATTGTATGGCCCCAAATTAAAGCTGCTCCCGAAGTGGTACCCCACCAACCCCCTCATTCCTATACCCAAGAAGAGTTCTTGTCAAGGCCGTGGACGGAGAGCCTTTTTTGAAGGGTTGAGATTGAGAATGGAGGACTTAGGAAACTTTGATTTGACCCCAATTTCGCTCCTCCCCCACGACTTTTTCCCCCCTCCCCGATTCTATTCCCAAATTCGTCCTCCCTCCCCCACACGCACGCACGACTCGAACATGGGTCGTGACTCGATGCACCCCAATTCCATGCACATCGATACGTGGAATGCTCCGAGTGGGAAAGATCTCCTCGTCCACTTATTGCCGCCTCCCTCGCGTACCCATTGGAGCTGTCCACTTGTATGGTGGAGAAAGAGAGGCTGGGAGGCGCCCCTAGGCCACTCGCGCACACCATCCAATCCTTCCCGCCGCTCTCTGCTTAATTAGAAAAAATATCATCGCCTCCCCCTCTTAAACCTGTGGCCTATTTTAATTCTGCCCAGGTACGGTGGTAAGAAAAAAGGCCAACCTCGACCACTCGATGATTCCTAGACGGAGCAAGCAAACGTGCCGCATTATTGCGCAAAAGAGGGAAGGGGGAAAGAGATTTGAAAAAATTCGAAATGAATGAAGGGGAAGAAAAAGGTAAGGTGGGGAGGGGTGGCAACATGGCGGCATCATAATGGGGGGGCGATTTCGCATTGATAACGTTGCGGAAACGTGAGAGGAGTTTTCCAGGGCAGGGGGGGCGCGGGGCCCACCGGGGGGGAACGTGTGATGGGGAGGAGTTGCGTAGGTGTTTGATCGTAGGGCGTAGGGGTTGCGTGTCGATCATTAAAGGCGCCGCGAAATGGATCGATCGGCAGGAGAGGAAGCGCGAGACGTGTCGAGCGGAGGGAACCTCGAAACTGGGCTGGTCGCTTTGGCTTTGCTTTCCCTTTTGGCCGGATGCGTGGCGCGCGCGACAGGGACGGCCCCCCCGGACGGTCGCGATCGGGACGAGAGAACCATTGAATATCTGCCGCAGCGGCAGGCAGCTGACGACCATTGCGGAGAGCACGATGTCGTGTGAACATTTAAGGACGAGAGAAGGTTGCTGGGCCTGAAGGGTGGGCTTGGCGGACGACCCCATCGAGCTCAAGAAGATTGTTTGGGCAATTGTTGGGCTGAGGCTCATCTTCAAGAGTCTTGTTGACTTGTCGTGATTAGACCTGTCAAACAAGTGAGTTAGGTCGAATTTAAGATGAATCATAAATAATCTGACTCATAGTGATTTATTATTTCCATTTTAATCAATTTTCGTACAATACAATTCTAGCTATCCATGCATGATTAATACCCGACTAAATTCATATTACTAAAAGAATATATTAAATCCAATTTAGAAAAATTCTTATGAATTTTTTAAAATATATTATTTCTTTTTTTCGTCCTACAAGGCTGTGAGTGGTGACCAATGATGACCAATGGCCAGTAGCTAGTTACTAGCGGCAACTGGTGAATGATGAATGGCAGTGACAATTGATGGTTTTCAATAGCGATTAATAACCGGTCGACAAACAACGACTCTTAAGGATTTCCTAGAAAAAAAGAAGAAAATTTAATTTTAAAAAAACGTAAAGTTAGAGAATTAAAAGAATTTTTAAAAAATGACTTATAAAAATTGGAAACTGACCATTTCAATTTTGGGTCAGTTCCAAGTAACCATATGTTTGATTTCTAGTTTGAAAATTACCCACTTTGGACCTATTGCTCTTGGTTACTACGATATTTGGTCCAACGGTCTGGAAATTTGAAGATTTTAGATTTCTGTTTTTCTTTTTCTTTTTTACGCCTTTTCTAAGTTTTGTGGTGGATGGGAACTTTAGGTTTCGTTGTGTTCCTCTTTCGACGGTTGGTCACTTACATGTGCCTCACCAGCTCAACCAATGCCACATGAAGACAACTCTTTTTACTATCTTCTCGAATTTTAAATCCGAAACTACATATTCTATATATCTATTGAGACGAAAGGAGTTTCTGCAGTAGTTGGCCGACGTGTCCCAATTTCAAGATTTTAAATTTCTGTTGAGTTTTTTTTTTTTTTTTCCTTTTCCATCTTTTGGGGTTGATAGGAACTCTATATTTTATTGTTTTACTCTTTCAGTAGTGGAGTACTTGTAACTGCTCAACTTGCTCAATTAATATGATACGAGAAGGCTTATTTATCTAAAGTTTCTAATTTTAAATCCTAAGCTACAGATGTCGACCCTCCCATTTTCTTTATAACTCCAATGAATGTCTTTTGCCTCATGAAATTTCTTTGTCTTTAGAAAAGAGACGTCTAATCAATATGGTCTTGTCATTGCCAAAAGGGTCACGACAACATGAAAAAAGCACATTGATGAAAAAGCACACAAACAACTGGCCCTTGAGTTGATGTTGGCAAAAGGGACGACTTTACCGGTCTGTAGTTTATGAGGAGAGTTTAAAAAAGGTTACCAATGAAATAAGAAGAGTTAGTGATAAGAATTAGGAACACATTCTAAAGGTTAGCATTACTTCTTGAAAAATTGTCAATCATGTTTAAGAAATCCAAGATTTCGTCGCACCTATTTTCAGAATTTTCTCTATAGATGAAACTTGACGATCTGATGGAACCGAGCAATCAAACAAGAAGAATATACTTTTTTAAAAATCCACCATTCAGCGTGAATAACTTATTTTGAAAATCAATCACGAATTAGCCATGAAAATAGCACGTAAGTATATTCTAGAAGTACAAAGACATTGACCATTGGCATCGTAGTAAATCCGACCCAATATTGCTCATATGCTTAGGAGAGCGAAGACACTCTTTGATCAAAGAAGTTCAAAATTACACTTTTATCATTCATATCTAATTGCCATCTTGCTAAATTAGGGCAAGAACAAGAAATTATACTAAGAACTTACTTGCGCTCACTAAAACATCCTAATCTTGTGAGTAAATCAACTACTCTTTGTTGTTCATCGACAACTAAAGTAAAATCCACAACAAAGTGAAATTAATTTCCTTTTATGGAAATAACTTAGAAACTAATTAATATCACTAAAAATCAAAAACCGATACATTTGTGATGAATTTATTCAAAAATAATTTTTTGACTAGAAATTTTTTAAAAATAGTATATTTATGACAATTTACCATTTAATAAATTTTGCTAAATTGGACTACTATAAAAAAAAATCATAAATTAGTACATTTGATAAATAAAGAGTAAAACTTTAAACTAGTACATCCGTCAATTTTAACAGTAAAAATTAACGAAAATTATTAAAAGATAAATTTATTATTAGTGTATTAATTTAAAAAAATTAATTTAAAATAAGTTTGTCTTAAATATATTAATTTAGGATATTTCATCGTGTTAGTTTTTTTTACGAAATAAGGTTGGCCCGAGCCTGCAAAGACGCGAAAGTAAAGGGCAGGGGGACGGACGGTACCCGTCGGGGCAGGTGTGATTAGGGTGTGGTGGGTTGAGAGTTGGGAGTTGGTCCACCCTACAGGGGCACGCGTACGGACGGCCAATCCCGGGATCTCGAGATGAACAGGTCCTTCCTCGTATCTCACGTCGACTCCTCCAACATCGAAGGCCAGAAAGCTGACAAAATTCGGCACAGAACCGAGAAAAAGAAAGCAGGGCCAGGACCGCTCCGACCTCGAGAGTCTCTCTCTCTCCGGCTTTTCTCCTCTTTTTCCTCCTCCATCACCGTTCCGTCTGTCCGTCTGTCCGCGCTTTTGCCCGGTGGGGCGACCGAAAAGTCCCCTCGCACCGCTTGGAAAGTTCCAACCTTAGGTAACAAGGAAAGATTAAACAATGGGAAAGGTCGAATAATGGCCCATCAAAGCTAAGCCACACCGAGATACCGCGTGTCGTGTTCCACTATGCGTTTAGACCTAAGAGGGAGTTGCACCCATTGGGCGTGCTAAAGCGAACCATGTACCGTAATTCGATTTTTAAAACGTACATGGCACGTATCACATAAGAAAAAGTGTCTCAATAATGAAAAATCTCAAATTAATACATTTATGATAGATTTATTTAAAATTACAAAAATCCTATACTGCTATGTTTACGATCAATTTATTTCCATTAGTTTCTATTATATTTTGGTATCAAATTATTTGGTTGGATGATAGGTGATAATTAATAGGTATATCGGTTTCGAATTTTATCATCAATTTATCATAAATATATCAGTTTGAAATTTTAATGACTGAAAAATAAATTTTAAGTAAATTGATAATAGTATATCAATAGTATATCAATTTATGGCGTTACCTGGTCCTGATATTGACCCTAAATTTTATAGATGTGAATTCAAGACGTTGGGTCAACAGGACTGCCACTCAAAGGACGGAAAGAGAAGATTCAAAATTCAACACCGTTTGGCCATCTAACTTGTTCACATTTATGTCCGTCTGCACCTGCGATGGCCTGATTGGCCAAAGCCCCCGTGAGCTTTCTCCTCATATCTAGCCATCATCGCCTGCTCCCCTCCCCTCCTCATTTCTTGGTCATCCATCAGCTCCATGCTCCCCACCACCTTTTTGACTATTTTCTCTCTGTCCTTCCGTCTCTCGCCGCGGATTGCGCTTTCCATCGAGCAAGACCTGCCGTACTTATAAGTCCCCAACTCTCTCTCTCTCTCTCTCCCTCCGTCATCACTCCTCGCCGCCGTCTCCTCCTCCTCCGCCTCCGTCGCCGCCGCCGCCGCCGCCGCCGCCGCTGCCTTCTTCCTCGAACCGGCGAAGCTAGAACCCTAGTTCAAGCCCCCGCAAATGCAACTCCTGAAGATCCTGAAGCTGCCCACCAAGCACCCCCTCTCCCCCTCCCGCCTCATCAACCTCATCCTCATCCCCTCCTCCCTCTACATCCTCTACCTCCTCCTCTGCCTCCTCCTCAACACCACCCACCCCCACCACCTCCTCCGCCGCCCCGATCCGCCCCCCTCTCGTCTCCCTCCCATTCCGGCTCAACCTTTTCTCCCCCTCCTCTCGCCCTCCACCACCTCGTCTTCGGCATCGCCTCCAACAAGGACTCCTTCCCCCACCGCCGTCACTACATCGCGCAGTGGTGGCGCCCCGGCGTCACCCGCGGCTTCGTCTTCGTCGACGCCCCCGTCCCCCTCCCCGGCGGCGGCGGCGGCGGCGGCGGCGGCGGCGGCAACAATGATACCCGCCGGAACCACCGCCTCCCTTCCGTCCGCGTCTCCGAGGACGCGTCCCGGTTCCCCTACACCAACGAGTACGGCCTCCCGTCCGCCGTCCGCGTGGCCCGCGTCGTGGTGGAGACGGTGGCGATGAACCTGACGGGGGTGCGGTGGTTCGTGTTCGGGGACGACGACACCGTGTTCTTCCCGGACAACCTGGTGAAGACGCTGTCCAAGTACGACGACGGGCTGTGGTACTACGTGGGGAGCAACTCGGAGGTGTACGAGCAGAACCGGGTGTTCTCGTTCGGGATGGGGTTCGGCGGCGCCGGGTTCGCCATCAGCTACCCGCTCGCCAAGGTGCTGGCCAAGGGGTTCGACGGCTGCATCGAACGGTACGCGCACGCGTACGGCAGCGACTCCAGGGTCTACGCCTGCCTGACCGAGCTCGGCGTCGGCCTGACGCGCGAACCGGGGTTTCATCAGGTACGTCTCGTGGCTCAGTCAGATTCGATAGAGTGAACCCATCATGTCGTTCCGAAAAGGAGATCTCGATTTGATTTCGAGATGATAATGTTGATCCGATGAACCAAGAAGAAGTTAAAATATCTATTCAAAAAGATAACGTGATCTGATTACCTAATCTACTAATCTAGTTCTATCTAACTATCAATTTCGAACTCGGTTTTTCTCTCAATTAAATTTGGTGACTGAATTTTACCGATCGTCCGTGTCGAGAACGACACTCGAGCTCGATCACTTACTTTGCAAGGTCTCACTGTCATGACTAGGCTTTTTCCATAATTTTTTTTTTTTTTTTTTTTTTTTTTAACTTCAATTTTTCAAGTGTTCTGCATTTTGGCAGTATGTAATATGTGCATCGTTGGTAATACTAATGTATCTCGATGTCAAAGAAATATAGTTATGTCCACATGATAAAACACAAAGAAAACAAGATTATCGTGAAAAATTTCATAGACTCGCTGCTCATGTGATTCATGAAGTCAATAAAGATATTTCGACGATTCAGAATTTATTCATCAAAATAAGATTTTTTATTATTTAAAATATACTAGATTAGTTACTATATCAAGGCAAGAATCTGACGCATCACTCTAGTAGTTAATTTGATGTGTCGCTTTTAACAATTATAGCATTATTTCCCGTTAGAAGGTTAGATGTTATAGTTGATTATTTTGATATTTATATGGACAAGTTTCTTTTTCCGTCTAAAACGGTCGCTTGAGCCACAGCATTTTTCGTTCGTTGTCTTGCTCTGTTTTCATGACGCTGATCACTCTCGCCGGAAACAGTTTGACGTCCGGGGCGACACGTTCGGCATCCTCGCGGCTCACCCGGTCACCCCGCTGGCGTCCCTCCACCACATCGACTCCACCGACCCGATCTTCCCCAACATGACCCGACCCCAGGCCCTGCGGCACCTCTTCCGAGCCGCCCGGACCGACTCCCAGCGGCTCCTCCAGCAGTCGGTCTGCTATGCCCCGTCGCTCTCGTGGACTGTCTCGGTCTCGTGGGGCTACGCGGTCCAGGTCTTCCCGCGCCACCTGCCGATGACCGAGGCGGTCCGCGTGCGGGAGACGTTCCGGCAGTGGAAGAAGGGGAGCGTGCTCGCGCGGTCATACGGGTTCAACACCAGGGAGGTCGAGGCCGACCCGTGTGAGCGGCCCACTGTGTTCTTCATGAGCAGCGTGGCTTCAAGGAAGGATTGGATCAAGAGCTCTTACGAGAAACACGACGACAGCGGCTGCTCGAGCAACATGGCTTCGCCGAGGATGCTCGAGGAAGTGAGGGTCTACTCTCACAAACTCGATCTGAATGTCAAACAGGTATACCTTATTTTTAGCAATGGCTTCGAAATATGAACGTGATCTCACGGATGGTAAATGATTATTTAAGTAGGCGGTTCATATTCATAATAGGCAAGTAGAAACTGACTAGTTTGGAATGCATATGTGTCAGATTTTGTGAGCAGTTCAAGCTCGATTCAATCCGATACAACTTCTAGTATAATGTCGAGTTCAAACTCAAGTTCAAGTTCGATTGCAAGAGCTGAAGCTTAGCTTGAGCTCGGTTTCGAACTTGCTCTGTTTAACCTGACTCGTGTCCTAGTCAAAGTCGAACTTGTAGAAGATTTATATCAGGTCCAGGATGTCACTAGAACACTGATACTTTGTTCATTTCCGATTCTCAGTTGCAGGCTCCGAGACGGCACTGCTGCGATGTTTTATCTTCCTCCATTGGCAAAGTGATGGAGATTGCCATCAGGGAGTGCGGAGAAGAAGAATCGATCTTCATGCGTCAGTAGAGTAGCATACACTGTTCTCTTTCGTCGGCCAAATTTATGAGCTGATTGTATTACTCCAGTGTACATACTTCCTTCTCCACAATCCATAATGCAACTCTACTGAAGATCGCTGACCATATTCGCATCGTATTAATAAATGCAGAAACAGAAACATTACCGAAGTTTCAGGCTCTTTCTGCAGAATGAGTTCTTAGTACTGTTCTCATCGAAACAAAATTATATGAATTGGCGATCTGTGATCTAGTTATTTGTCTGGTAAACTTCATGTCGACTAATGAATCTTCTAGGCAAGTTTGACATCACTGGCCTCTCGCAGCTATTATTATGCTGTTGTATAAAAATCAAGGTCCTTGCAGAAACTTATGCGGTACAAACCGATCATCAGTCTGAATGGGCCCTAGTTAATCCAGTTTTGGTTAGATGGGATCTGGGAAAACCAAATTGGATTACATTCTCCATAATAGACGCGCTGCTTTCAGCGCAAATCTAGCTTTCTTGAATGTTTAAAACAAGTTCTAAAACTGGACAAGCGCAAATCTAGCTTTCTTGAATGTTTAAAACAAGTTCTAAAACTGGACAACGGTGGATTCTGTCATCTATGGGCGTTGTTATATAATTGACTCTAGTAAGTCTTTGGATGAATGTGAGAAACCGACTTTAAAAATTAGGCTGGCCAAACAGGAATTTGAGTACAAGAGCTCTCAAGCAAGCTTGCCAATTTTTCATGGAAATGAAGGAGGTATTGTGTGAGGTCGCTATCTTGCAGTGTCCCTCCACCACGAGGAAGCTTGTTCGCAGAAACATCCAAAAAATGCCTCGTTCCAGTGTCTAGCCATCGATGACCAGCATAGTGATTGGGAGGTAACTGTAATGTATTTCTAGTAGTTGAAATATTGTTGAACAGCTCAGCTTGTTCAAAATGGTCGGGCGAGAACACAAATTCTCTCAATAAAAAAAATCTACCAAAGAAGACCAAGGGACGCTACCATGAGCATCTGTCTGGATATTGATGAAGATGAGGAATATACTGCATATTTAGGATCGCATGCCTACTGGTTTTGCTGTTATGGTCGTTTTGCTGCTTTTGTCCCTGGAACAAATTGATACCCCCTTCTAGTCTCCTAATGGAGAAAAGTGCAGTATGTGCTCTTCGCTTTCTTTTTGTTTTGTACCTTGTTGAATTTTTTTTTTGGTTCTAGGAAAGCACAGGTTGAACCCATCAGCTCATGCAATACTGCTTATACTTTTGCTCCGGGGAGTGCTTTTGAGCTCGATTTGATTCGTACTCTCATTTCGCTTGTGGCAAATGCTTCTCTATGCAGCTTCGTTACTGCTGCTATTGATGAAGACCCTAATGTGTTATATGGCCCAGTAGAGTGTGGAACTTATATGAACCAGAGAATATGTCGAACTTATGCTGGTACAGCAGCCCATCAAATCTACCAAATCTGTCCTGACCAGAAGGAAGCTTTTGCCGTGTACAAAGCTTGTTCCTTGCAGTTTTCACATTGGCGCTTCTTCTCAACCGTAGACAGTACTCTTAGATTGGGGCTGTGTGATGCTGGGAACTTAAGCAACCCTCTTTTTAGCAGTGTTCTGCAGAAACTACTGGGAAATGTCTCATCTATGGCTGCAACAAGTCCTTCTAGATTGGAACTTGGGAACTCATCTTACAATGATATCACCAGCATATATGCTGTGGCACAGTGCATTGTTACCTTAGAGGACAGTGCCTACTTTGCGTGCTTGCAAAACCTTGGCGGTTGCATTCTATGTCCTGGAAAACAGGGTCTTAGGATATTAGCTCTTGGTTGCTGTCTCGTATACAAAATATATCCGTTTCCTTTGTACTATTTGCCGTCACCATGACAACCCACTCCTCCTCAACCTCTGTTGCCTTCGAGTAGCCATCATGGGTGAGTGAAATTTTCTCCTAGACATTAAAATTGCCACTAGCAGAAAATTGCTCAGAATGCATCTTACCATGATATCTTTCTTTTCCTATTTGGGGAGTTACAGTCATATTTCTTGAACAGCACTGCATCTATATAGGCATGAAGTACTTATCAAATTTCCCACTAAAAATGTTAGCGAAGCAAAGTGCTTGTCCAATGAGGTGTTGGAAATTGCTTCAGGTTATGAAGCTTCACAACATTACACGTTAATAATTATTGAGTGTGGTCTAAGAAAAATAGGTTTGTACAAAAAATGAGGGTAGTAAGCAAGATTCTTCTAAAAAGATACACACATGAATTTCATGTCTGTCTGCTGTAATAGAGTTTGCTCTTTGGAGATCTCTACCAATTCGTATATTATTGAAATCAATGTATTCTTTAGTAACTGTGATCAAATTTCTTTCAAATAAAGATCTCCGAATGCCTGGCCAACCACTTCAAGCCAGGGAAAACCAAAGCAGTTATCAAATAATATACTTGATCATGCAGGAAGTGACAGTAAAACAATCAGCATTGCTGTGGCCATTCCTGGTGCTGCTGCAGTGGCAGTCATATCCATACTCTTCATTTACTTCCTTTGGAGAGGACATTTGACAATCCTGCTAGGTAATCAGTATATTTTTAGAACTATAAATCACTCAAAATGGCAAAACAAGTTTTAAGCTTTCTGGGATTTTGTCTATTCCCAGCCTCCTGTAGAGAGTTGATGTCAACAGTCAGTTCTAACTTCATCCATATATTTTAGCTTCTTGTGATTCAGGTAGTGGTCATGATGATGATGATGGCAGTGAAGGCATGGCATTGCTTTTCATCAGTATAAAAACACTCGGGGCTGCAACAGACAACTTTAGCAATGACCATAAGCTTGGACAAGGTGGTTTTGGTTCTGTTTACAAGGTACTCATCACTCTCCACCTAGCTACTGAGAATTCATTCTTTTAATTCTAATTGACACCATCAGTATGGGACTCTCAGGGTAGATTGCCTGATGGACAAGAAAATAGCTGTTAAAAGGCTATCAAGTACCTCGAAGCAAGGTTTAGAAGAGCTGAAAACAGAAATTTTGATGGTTGCCAAAGTGCTGCATTGAAACCTTGTGAGGTTGTTAGGCTTCTGCTTGGAAGAAGGGGAGAACTTCTTGTCTACGAATTTATGCCTAATGGTAGCTTGGACAAAGTAAAAAGCATAGCTCAAAGAAGCAAGAAGATCTCCCCTAAAAATAGTCATTTGCCTTCTCTCTCTCTCTCTCTCTTTCTCTATCCCTCTCTCTCTATCTGTTTGTGTGGTAAAGTCAATTCGTTCCCAATTGTTTGAGACTTAAAAGCACAACTTTTGTTTGCGGGCAAAGGAGTCAAAGTTGCAAATTGTAAATGTGGAGGAGAATTGATCTTCATGCATCTTGCAAGTGAACTATACATTATGTCTTTCCTTTCTCAACCATTGCACTGGATGATTTGTTAGTTGTGTAATAGCATATAATCTAATACTCCATGACAGAATTATACTGACTACACGTTGTACCTCTTCTGCACCTACATATGTACGTCAAACATACTATTTTCAAAGTTCAGCGCCACTTTCCTGCAGAGGTTCTTACTTTTCTGGCCAGCAACTCTCTCTATCCGGCTAACATCTGCTATTCATTTGATTTGTTATTCTTATGTAACCAGGGCAGATGGAGATATAGTTATCTAAATGTTTATTGTCCAATACAAGACAGGTTGATTCACCAATGCCTTCCTTTCGTCTCAATAAGATCGTCAAAATGTAGTGGCTGGAAGCATCTATTTATCTTTCAGAACCACTAACACATCATCCACCGCAAGCTTATTACCATCCCTTGTAAAGTCTAAACATACAAATGCCAATTGTAATCCATCTAAGATGAAATTGAGTTTGGTCGTATGAGCCACAAGAGTCACCAGGACAATTTCATTCGACAGTGACCTGCTCAAGTCACCAAACCTAAACTTAATCTTGGCTCATGCAACTGAAAAACTTGCTTCATTTGCTGAACATGTCCCAATGCGGAGACTTTCTTGCTCCTTTAGGTTTTAAGTTAAAAATACTGCTTTAGCAGTGATAATTGCCTATCTAATGGTTGCATAGCAATGCCCCAAGGGTACGTCGGGCATTATATTGGGGACTGGTAGGGAACTCCAAAAAATGATTAAATGGTCAAATTAATGCTTCTTTGATAAAGACTATTCATCCTTACATGCTCAAGCTAATCAAGCTACTGCTGATATATGACTAAACAAATAGAAAATTAGGCCGGCCAAACAGCATTATACCAGGACTTTTACCGGCAAGTTTTGTACTTTATTGTGAAGTTGACTGGGACGTGCTATTCTGGTCTTCCTTCGGTGGAAAAATGCATTTTTTACTAACGTTCAGTGGAATTCTGGTTCAGAAAATGTAGCGGTCAGCCTCACATATAACGTGATTGACGATAATCTCCCTACAATACTTTAAGGAATTATTTGTTGTATTGTCGGATAAATTTCAACTTGTTCAGATTGTTTGATCAGATCATTTTGTTTGCTTATAAAATTAAAATTGACTGAAGGCCGATGAAGAGTTGTATCAGAAGTTTTCAGTTTTTGTGAAATGTGGGAAGGGAGACTATCACATCTTCAAACTCATTAGCCTGTTATGCCTGCCGTGGCAACTGCTTCAAACTCTCTTGCTGCTTTTAAATACTTTCAATGTTTTAACTGCCCCCTCTCTCTAATGCAGAAAATTGCAATGGATTCTCTTCAGTTAATCTTTCTCTTATGTCTTCTTCAAGTGTTCTGTTTACAAATTGCCAGCTTCTAAATAAAACCTCTTGCAATTCTGCAATCAACTTCACTTCTGAGAGCATCTTCCCAGTCAATTTGAATCTTTCTCTGGCTTCTCTGGTTGCCAATGCTTCAATAAGTGGGTTCGCCACCAGCAGTTTTGGTCAGGATCCTGACACTGCATATGGCCTCACACAGTGCAGAGCCTATGTGAGTAAAGATCAATGCCAAACCTGTGTAGAAACCTCAGTCAGGGCAATCCGCCAACTTTTCCCAACCAGAAAGAAGCTTTCGTCTTGTCTGATGTCTGTTCGCTTAAATATTCAAACCAGAGCTTATTCACAACTGCTGACAGTGCCCTCAAAATTTCTTTGTATAATGTTGCGAAGGTGAGCCAACCTGCTCTTTTTCAGAGCGTTCTGGGGAATCTAATGTTAAACCTTTCGTCCTCAGTCATATTCAGTCCTTCCAGATTAGTAAGCAGGTGCTCTGCTTACATGGATTTCAGAACAATATATGCTATGATGCAGTGCACACCGACTTTCGAAGTCAGTGGCTGCCTGAACTGCTCGCAACATATCATTGCATACATGTCGACCGTGTGCAACCTAAACGAAGGATGTAGGATATCATCTCTAAGTTGTGATCTCCGGTATGAGATGTATCCATTCTCTTTGACATATTCACCTACACCAGCAACATTGCCGTCACCTCTTCCTTATCCTTTGCCACTTGGGCCTAATTCAACTACTAATTCTACAGGTACCTCGAGTGGTGGTAATGGCAACTTTTATTTTCTGTTGTGCTGAATAGTTAGTCAGTAAAAGCAGATAAATTAAATAACGTTTGCCTCAATGGCTCTATGGATAATTTAAGACATCATGCAGGAAGCAAGAAGAAAAGAACCATCATTGTCGTGGCCCTTTCTGCAGCTGCTGCAGCCGTAGTACTGATGATAATCTTCAGTTATTGCTTCTGGCGAAAGGCCCCGAAAAAAGTACTTGGTAATGGTCATATTCTTTAGCTTTCAATTTATTGATGCTACATCGGCTTAAGAATCCTGATGCCTCTCTTTAATTTAATGTATTATATTCCTAAAGATGTGAACAGCATTAGTTCTCTGTTGAATATCCTTATAAAGATATCTGAGAGAACATCTCTCCAGTTTGTTGTGAATTAGATGATGGTCACAATCATGATGAGAGCATTAGAAGCAAGGAATCACTTGTGATCAGTTTAAGGAAACTGAAGGAAGCAACAAGAGACTTCTCTGAGGAATATAAGCTTGGCGAGGGTGGTTTTGGTTCTGTTTAGAAGGTACTCACCAGCTGATGCTCAACCAATTTATAATGTTCATTTTGTGCACAAGAATTGACACAATACAAGAAAAATACTAGGGGAGGTTGTTCGATGGACGAGAGATAGCAGTGAAAAGGCTATCGAGTAGCTCAGCGCAAGGGCTAGAAGAGCTGAAGGCAGAAGTCTTGCTGGTTGCCAAGTTGCTGCATCGGAACCTTGTGAGATTGTTAGGCTTCTGCTTGGAAGAAGATGAAAAACTTCTCATCTATGAATTCTTGCCCAACGGGAGCTTGGACAAAATTCTATTGGTAATGAACACTTTTGATGTAAACTCGTAAAGTGTGAAAGCTTACTATGTGATCGACCATCATCTCTATCCTGGCTTCAAGTTAAACGTGTCTTGAAATGCCCCATATCACCTAATCGTCATAGTTTACTGTTCCTTATGATTGCCTTCAGAGCATGTGAAAGCAACTTTTATGCACTGTTCTCTTCTTTTTAAGGGACTTTCTGCTCAATTTGTATTTGGATGTGGGTGTAGACCGGATCAATAAATTTAGCTTGGAATGGGAGAGACGTTACAGAATAATAGCTGGAATTGCACGTGGTCTACTTTATCCGCATGAGGATTCTCAGCTGAGTATCATTCATCGAGACTTGAAAGCCAGCAACATACTCTTAGATAAGGACATGAATCCCAAAATCGCTGATTTCGGTTTGGCCAAGTTATTCTCTGGAAGTCAGACTCAAGGCAACACACTGCGCATTGCAGGAACATAGTAAGCCATGAGTTCTGTTATGATTATTTATCAATTTAACACTAGATCTTGAAGCAACGTAGATAACTTTTCTAGTTACACACAAGAGTATAATGGCACAATTCTGCGCACGAGAACAAGCACGGACACAGTTTAGTGGTATTGCATAAGATCATGAATGTGATTGTTATCCGGCCTTGATGTTGCTCTCTTGACTGATTTCTTGCTCTTTGTTTGTGGTGCAAAGTGGATACATGGCTCCAGAATACGTTCAGCATGGACACTTCTCTACTAAATCCGATGTCTATAGCTTCAGTGTCCTTGTGCTGGAGATTGTGACAGGTCGAAAGAACTCAAGTTCCCACACTCCAGCTAATCTTCAAAGCTATGTATGTGTTTTGCAGCATTGCTTTCTTTCTTCCAAATGCAAAGTTGCATAAGTATGTTGGCTTGGAAATTATATTCACTTGTGCAACTTGTTGCAGTCATGGCAACATTGGGCCAATGGAACGGCTTTAGAGCTCTTAGATCCAACAACAGGTGATCAGTGCCCAAGGTATGAAGTCCTGAAGTGCATCCAGATTGGCTTGATGTGCGTTCAAGAGGGTCCTGCAGATAGACCTTCAATGTCCGAGGTGTTCATGATGCTCAGCAGTTACACAAACTCTTCTCTAGCACCAGCAAGACCAGCCTTTTATGTCCCCATGGAGAAACAGGAACCAGGCTTTCGCGATTTCAATGGTCTTAGTTGATTTTCGCGATTTCGATGGTCTACATTGGAGCTTTTTTATGTTTTTGGTAGATGGTAATGTTGGGTTTGGGATGACCATGAGCTTTGGTTATGGTGGTTAAATTGGGTTTTCGGTACATATTGAATTTCTTGTTTGTGGAAGTCAGTCAGAGCATGCTGTTTATGTTGCTGTTTTTATGATGGATGATCAATGTTTTGGTGATGGGTACTTTCTGGTAATGGGTGGCCGGAAGCATGGGATAGTTATATTCTGTAAGGCATTGGAAATTCGAAAAAGCTCAATTGGTTAATGAATCTTGAGTGGATAAAATGCAAAGAGCTGGCTTTTTGCAAGTAACTTACTGAGATTTCTTAGTGCAGTTATGGTAGCTTAATGGGTATAATTCCATGCCGGGCAGTTTTTCCAATTGAACATATGGAAATTAGTGCTTTTTTTAAAATGGGTTTCTGATCTTCAATTGTTGCGGAAAGGTGTTGAGGCTGGGGATTCCCCATGGGTTTCTTGACTGTGATTTCCCAGAAACAAAGGCTTTCGCCAAAAGCCAAACCAAAATCAGCCTCAACGCCATTCCTTCTGCTCCTTCCCAAAATCTCTCGCAAACCACTAGCCGATCTCTACCGCCATGAGCTCCTCCCGAGCCAAAAACTTCCGCCGCCGTGCCGGCGACGATGAAGACGATGACGACGAATCGGCCGGAGCTGCTGCCCCGGCCACGAAGATCCCATCAAAATCCACCGCCGCAGTCACCAAAGTTGCTCCTAAACCTAAGAAACCCCAAGCCCCGAAGCTTCTCAGCTTCGCTGACGATGAAGGCAACGACGAAACCCAGCCTCGCTCTCGCTCCAAACCCTCTTCTCGCCCCAGCAAACCTTCGTCCTCCTCTTCTTCTCACAAAATATCTTCCCTCAAGGACCGCCAAGTGCCCGCCGCTCCTTTACCTTCGAATGTCCTTCCTCAAGCTGGCAGTTACACTAAAGAAGCCCTGCGGGAGCTTCAAAAAAACACGAGGACCCTCGCTTCATCAAGCAGCTCTCGCTATGCTGCGGCATCGGAGTCCAAGCCCGACCCTAAACCTGAACCCGTCATTGTTTGGAAGGGTCTTGTGAAACCCAATGCTGTTGAACAAACATTGAAGCAAGTGGATGAATTGAGCTCTGATGAGGAAGAGGGTGAAAAGGGAAAGGTGTTGGAGGAGAAAAGGGAAGGTTTGTATAGAGATGATGCAGAGAGACGGTTGGCTGCGATGGGAATCGCGAAGGGGCAGGATTCGTCTGGGTCGTCGTATCCCGATCAGGCGATGATAAATGCAATAAGGGCAAAGAGAGAACGACTGAGGCAATCGGGGGCAGCTGCACCGGACTATATTTCACTTGATGGAGGGAGTAATCACGGTGCGGCTGAGGGTTTGAGCGATGAGGAGCCGGAGTTTCAGGGGCGGATTGCCATGTTCGGAGAGAAGATTGAGGGTGGAAAGAAGGGTGTTTTTGAGAGTTTTGATGATAAGGCAGTGGATGCGCCGTTGAGAAAAGGGACTGAGCTTGAGGACGATGAAGACGAGGAGGAAAAAATATGGGAAGAGGAGCAGTTTAGGAAGGGATTAGGGAAGAGAATGGATGATGGAACTACCAGGGGAGTAACCAGCACTAGTAACATTAGTGCTGTTCCTGTAGTGCCTAATGTGCAGCAGCCACAGAAGTATGCATATACAGCTTCTGCAGCTGGTTATGGTCCTGCACCAAGCATTGGGGCAGCTGCTCCTCCTCCTCCAAGCATAGGAGGGGCAACGGTTGCCGGGCAGGGGTTGGATGTTATGTCGATTCCACAGCAGGCTGAGCTTGCTATGAAGGCTTTGTCCAATAATGCAAGGAGGCTGGAGGTAATCTGTTTTGTTTTGTTTCCAGCGCTGTGGTTTTACTACATGCTTGTGTGAATAGTTAGCGTTATCTTTGCATAATTGCATTGTAGGATGAAATGGAAAATGAATTTTAGTACAGAGTGGGGTCTTAGTAAGTTCTGTCGATTGATTGATTATCTTGATGTGGGGCCTTGTTGAAAGATGCATGTTTACTTTGAGTAGAGTGACTTAAGGATTCCAAAGGTAAATTGAACAGATGTTGTTTTTTAAGATTTAGTCTGATGGAAAGTTTGGAATCAGGTTGTTTGATAGAATCAGTTTTTGCGTTAGTTGGTCCAGAGTGTGAGCTTTAATCTGAGAATACGACTCTTGTGTGAGCTTCTTGTTATGTGATATACTAAAAAGGGGATCTTTAACTGCATCTCATGAGGGTAGGCTGATATAGCTTCTTGGGTTGGGAAATCAAAATAATGTTGTCATAGCCACTACTCCTTAATGTTTATACAGATAATCGCTGCCTTGAGTGGAGCATAGGCACATCATGTGGTCATTTTTTTTATCCTCTAGAAACCCACATTGGTTTGCTTTCCTTAATTGTAAAGGCTTGGGATTATAGGTGAACTGCCTTTTGCTATGTTGCACTCGGTTAGTGCAGTATTTTGGATGAATCTGGTCAAGTATTGGACTTTGATCCAGGCACTGAAATGGCATGTGTATGTTGAATCAGGATTACCGATTGTTATTGAGGCAGACCTTTCTTCTTTTCTTTTAATAGCATGGATTGAAATGTTTGCCTGCTAAGAGGGAGAATCACTTCTTATGCCATTGTAGATCTTGTTTCTATGTTTTTCTTGCTACATGGTTTTGCAAATGTTTGGAATCCCCGTCTTTTCAAGATTTGTCAGTATGAAGGTTCCCTTTTCTTCCAATAATGTTAAACCAGGCTAGTGGTTCCCTTCTTCTCACTGGAGACAATCCGTTAGTTGACCTGATGTATGAAGAAAACACTTTTCTCCTTCAAGTTGGAGAACCTAAATATGTATATGATTCTTTTGCTTTCTGTCAGGAATCACATAGCAAAACCATGTCATCTTTGGCAAAGACTGATGAGAATTTGTCTTCCTCATTGTTGAATATTACTGCACTTGAGAAGTCCCTCTCTGCTGCTGGTGAGAAGTACCTTTTTATGCAAAAGCTTCGTGACTATATTTCTGTTATATGTAAGTTCTTGCAGGTATGCCTTTATTTTGTATTTCTTTTACGAATATACTTTTACCATCTTTGTTAATATCCTTTGATCCATGGGAATGGTTTCTCTCTCTCACACACGCACATGCCCACCCCATAAAAGAAAAAAAGCACACCTGCATGCACACATGTTGCACCAGTATTCATAGATACACAGACATGGATAAATGTTAGTAGGGATGGCATTCTTTTACAACTTTTTGCGAGAAGTTAGGAAAAAGGTCAATTTGCTTAGGAATTCTTTTGGAGGATGGGGAAGTGGTGGCATGTGCTACAAATTAGTTCAGATTCAATTACATCTATTATACTATAATGAAGTACATGGGCACAATAGTATGACTGTTTTGCCTTTTCTTCTTACAAATCAAGTTCTTGTGCTTGCAATGGTGCATTACTTCATGAATTTATAGCTGTAATGTGTTGCCCCAGTTGTTTACTTACCGAGAGCATATATCATTGCTTCACTCTTCTAGGATAAAGCTCCATATATTGAGGAACTCGAGGAACATATGCAGAAATTAAATGAAGAACGTGCTGCAACTATATTGGAAAGAAGATTGGCTGATAATGATGATGAAATGGGGGAGATAGAAGTAGCTGTTAATGCAGCCATGCTGGTATTCAAAAAAGGTGATAGCAGTGTGGCAACAATAGCTGCTGCAACAAGCGCAGGCCAGGCTGCAGTCGCTGCAATGAGAGAACAAAATAATGTGCCAGTAAAGTTGGATGAGTTTGGTAGAGATATGAACTTGCAGAAACGAATGGATATGACACGGAGGGCTGAGGCCCGTCAACGGAGGAAAGCTCGATTTGATTCCAAGAGATCATCATCAATGGAGTTGGACGCTCCTCATCAGAAAATAGAGGGAGAATCTAGCACTGATGAGAGTGATAGTGAGAGTAGCGCATACAAGTCAAATAGAGATTTATTGCTTCAAACCGCTGATCAAATATTTGATGACACTGCTGAGGAATATGCCCAGCTCTTGGAGGTCAAACAGCGGTTTGAAAAATGGAAAAGAGACTATTCTTCGAGCTACCGTGATGCCTACATGTCACTTAGTGTTCCCAATATCTTCTCTCCATATGTTCGGCTGGAACTTTTGAAGTGGGACCCATTACACGAGGATTCTGATTTCTTCGAGATGAAATGGTAAAGTATTATCTTGCCTCTTGCTAATATTTGTAGTCATGTGGAAGTGAGATATCTCTGAATAGCTTGAATGTTTAACCTGTCTTGTAGTTTCTTTGGAAGTTGCATTTAATTATGTATTGACACTTAGTGGCAAACTCAGGCTGAAGCTTATTTTCACCTTTTCAGGCATTCATTGCTGTTTGATTATGGTCTGCCACAAGATGGAAGCGATTTTGCCCCTGATGATGCCGATTCTAATCTTGTTCCGGGATTGGTAGAGAAGGTTGCACTTCCCATTTTGCATCATGAAATAGCCCATTCCTGGGACCTGCTTAGTACGAGAGAGACGAAGCATGCTGTGGCTGCCACAACTTTGGTCACAAATTATGTTCCAGCTTCCAGTGAGGGTCTGGCTGAATTGTTAGTTGCAGTCCGTACTCGCTTGGCAGATGCTGTTGCAAAACTTACCGTATGTGTTGTTGAACGGTTTATTTTGATATACATGCATACAGCTTGTAGATTTTTAATATGAATTCTTTGATGTCCCATCCACAGGTGCCAACTTGGAGCCCTCTAGTAATGAAGGCAGTGCCAGGCGCTGCACGACTGGCAGCATACCGCTTTGGCGTGTCTGTCCGTCTGTTAAGGAACATATGTCTGTGGAAAGAAATCCTGGCATTACCAGTTCTGGAGAAGCTTGCTCTTGATGAGCTTTTAGGCGGGAAAATCTTGCCTCATGTTCGGAGCATCAGATCAGATATTCATGACGCAGTGACAAGAACCGAACGGATCATTGCATCTTTATCTGGTCTTTGGGCTGGTCGGAGTGTGTCTGGTGATCGCAGGTGATGAATAAGTTCTTTGTAGGAGACCTATGACTAACCTCAATCTGAGTTACTAATTTTGCATTTGCTAGTGGTGCATAATATTGTTAATATAGCATAAGTGATTCTGTTTGTTTATGTTTACGATTTGTTTTCTGGTGACTGTGGTAGTACAAGTCGATTTTAGTTTCATTCCTGAATACATTATTCATTTACTCAGAGGGTTATTTATTTGGTAATTCTTTGATCTTGACTCTATTCTAGTTCTTGTCTCTTGTGGCTCATAAGAACGCAAGTTTCTTTTTTATTCTGTGCTTAAAAGTGCATTGGAGTGTCTGATTTCTAGATGTCCGGGGCAATTGAGTAATTTGATCTTTCACTGACCATAAGAATAATTAAAATAAAAAGTTGTCATCTCTGCGTTGGTTTCTTATTATCTTTCCTAATAGCAGTCTTCTTCTTGGATTCGTTTTTTATGCATCTTTTCTTTAGTTGGGTCTGATCTTTGACTGCTCCATATGAGTTTTGTTTGGTTATTCATTTTCTGGGGAACTTAATGGGTGACATCCCGCAATAATAAGGGTCTGGCTTTGGTTATGGGAACCATCTTCTTCATGTAATCAATTTTCCATGCTGTCCCCTGCTAGCTATGCTTTTGTAGGTTTTGCGGTTGATGTTGAAAAGTGAACACAGTATTAATTTCAGAATCGTATGTCCTCTACTCTTTAAATGTTAAGTCATATTGGTGCCTCCTCCTGTACTCTGGTGTTATGGAGAGAGAGCAGAGTTCATGATGATGCAAGAGTAATCTCATAGAGAGATTGGCCAGTGTAAGTGTCTCCGGTTACGAGTCAGTTGCCACTTGATATTACAGTCTTCTCCTTTTTAGTAGTCTTGGGCTGACGTAATCAGAATCAGAATCGGAATCAGATTGGATTGCATATTGATCTTCAACAAGATTGTAATGATTATATAGCAAGGCAGAAGGGATTAGCAAGATCTATTGTTACATATGCATGATTTGGTGAAGCAGGACTAGTGGTCTTTCATTTTTTTATGTATCAAATGCTAATGCGAGTACATCATGCAGTCACAAGCTCCAGCCCCTGGTTGATTATGTGCTTTCACTGGGAAAGAATCTGCACAAAAAGCACATGTTTGGTGGGACTGAGGGGGAGACCAGTGGGCTTGCCCGGAGGATAAAGAGGATGCTGGTTGAGCTGAACGAGTACGATAATGCTCGGGAAATAGTCAGAACCTTCCATCTCAAAGAGGCATTGTGAGACAGCGTCTTGTGCCAGCTAATTCTGAGCGGTGTGACACCTAGTTCAGAGACATGATGACAAAGCACAATTACAGGGTAATATGCCATCAATAGACTCATAATTGTGCCCCTGAGAATGAGATGATTTAACCATGCATATGGACGAAAAGAACAGCCATGAATCTCAAGTGCTTTGATCTCACTACTAAAGGTGGCACGTTATGACTCCTAAGGAGGCAGGCTCCATTCCAATCTTTCATTTGCATCATATGCCCTTTTGGCCCAATGGACATTTGTAGAGAAGGCAGGCCTTTTAGTTCTTTCTTGTTAAGGTAGCTACTGAGACCCCATCATGCTCATATTTTTGGAGGACGAGATAGTGTCCATCACGTATCCACTTTACCATCTCGTTCCAATTGTTGTTTTTTGGGCTTACATCGAATAACATGCCTCGGAAGGCGGACCTGATCGTTGAAGACATTTTTGACTCTATTTCAGGAGAAACACCCACTGTAAAAGTCGGCATTTTTGCTGTAAATAGCTGTTTCCAAGTAACATGAATCGTTTGAATCATATGTTCAAAAGGCTGGCTTTCTTCCTTCTTTGTTCTTCCCTTCGTCATTGCTTCCGTTGTCATCTTTATTGTCCGGGGAACTCTAGGTAATAATCAAGACATGTATATCCAGAATTGCCGTGATTAGTTTGCATGTGTATGTGGTTGCCTGCGTGTGTAGAAAGCCACTTGAATCTTGTCATCTGGTATAGTGATGCATACGGCTTAGTGACTCGAATTGTATATTTTTCCGGACCTCTATTTTGATACAAATTGTACAATTTAAGGTGTAGTTGGTGATAATGAAAGAATTCTAGAAGACAAAGGGGCTTTCTGTTTATGAACAAAAATCTTGTTTTTTCGTTACTTAACAAAAAAAAAAAAACGAAACGTGTTTGTTTGCGTTTTTGCTCCAAATCTATTTTTCTATTCTTAACAAATTTGGATGCAGAAATGCAGAAAAAAAAAAAATTGTTTCAAACAATTTGAAGAAACAAATTTTCTCTCTCTTCTTTCTTTTCTTCTCTTTCTTTTCTTTTTTTTTTTTCTTTTTTTTTCTTTGGCCGGTCGTCGGCCTCGGTTATGACCCCGCGACCATTGCCGAGGGCCGGCGACGCCATCGAGGGCCTCGGCGACCTTGCCGGAGCGTCGACGGCCTCTGGCGAGGCTTGACCTCGCCTTGGTTGGGCAAACTCGACTGCCCACGCCAGTGACACTCGGCCTTGCCGGATCTGGGCAAGCCCGAGCTCACCTAGCCAAGACGAGGTTGCCAGCCCTCATCGGTCGGTCGCCGGCCTCGCCAAAAGAAGAAAAAAAGAAAAAAGAAAATAAAAATATTTAAAAATTAAAAGAAAAAAAAAAAGAACACAAATTTACTAAACGTGTTTCGGTTCTTTTTTTATTCTCGGAACAAGTTTACCAAATGTGTTTTTCTGGTAAAAAATTGTTCTTCGAAACAGAAATAATTTTTTCTATTTTTGTTCCTTAGAATAATTTTTGAACAAAAACACAAACAAACGCAACCATAGTAAGTGGAGATGGATGTAATATTCTTTCAGCATTAACAATCTAATTTTTGAACTTCTCAAACGTACTCAGAAACAATAGTCATATGTCGCATGTGAGAACTTTCGACGGTTCCAAGTTCACGACCACGTGAGACAAGCTAATAGCGTGGCAATTTAGCTATCCTCTGTCTATGATATGGGAAAACAATCATACGTCGGTAAAAATATTGAAAAGCTAAGATTATATGTCCATTAACCTAGCTCCCTCAGAAATTTATATCGCACAGTAAGTGAATTAATATCGAGTAAACGTTTATTAAGTTTGTACAACTAGCTAGTATATCCTTTATTGGGACATTTACAAATGCGATTCATTTGCGATTGAATGCAAGTCATCTCTGTAGCATGCAAGTTATTTATAGTTTTGATTAAGATGGAAGATATTGAGATCCGAAGGGAATAGCAGAGGAAATCTACTAGCTTTTTTTCACTGCATAAAGTGATCATCTCATGGCATTGAATTTGTAATTTTCTTGTTCCAATTGTATGCGTGAATCCGCATAGCTAGACCATTCAATATTTGCTCATCTTGCATAAGTATAATCGCATCGAGGCCTGTCGAACGCTCAAGCAGAGATTGCACAAGAAAGACCTCAAGCACAGCTTTTATTGTACAGCATAGCAACGTCAATTATCAGATTTCGCCACAGGCATTTTACAGATTAATACATAGTACTGACTCCTGAGCTCCCAGAAATTGTAAAAATAATGAATGTCAATTTCTGCAATAAGAACAATTAATTTACTTGTTTTGCTGACGTAAAAATTCTAAAATAATTCGCAATCATCTGGATTCTAGGACATGAATGCTTGAAGCATTTTGAAGACCAACTCTTTCTCGGTAGATCCATGATATCTGCTTGAAGCAGGAGGAATGGTCTTCTGCAACTATAAGAATACTGAGATACAGCTTGTAGAATCTGTTGCTCCTGTGAACCCCCGAGAGCCCTCTGCAGAAACTTGTCTACAGCAGAAACAAACTCTTCTACTTTTTCCTCGAGGGGTAGGTGTCCACATTGCTTCACTACTTCAAGACACGATCCCGGTATCGCTTGTGAAAGTCTCTCAGTATTCCAGGATGGAACGAGCCGGTCTCCGGCCACTCTTTCTTTGATGTATTTTTCAGTCGCTCGGGTTTTGAAATCCCAGTTTAATATAACCTCTTGCAACCTATACTTTGTTTCCTCAATCGTACAAGCCGGGTTAGTTATTCGAGCTTCGAGAGGGTTTACTGATGCATCTGAAACTTTACTACTACGGATAACAGGAAAGCTGTCAGAACTGAAAATCTTGAGCAGAGTCGTCCAAAGACAAGTCGCATAACTTGACGCCGGACACTTAAGTGCGTAACTTCAAAACTATGACACTTAAATGTCACTTTTTTTTTTTTTCGAGTGGGACACTTAAGTGCCACCTCCGGCGACCCTTGCCGGAAATCCTACGTGCAATATTTTTATTATTATTTTTTGCCTACGTGGCTCGCTGGATCTCCAAATCGATAAAAATTAAAAAAATTAAAAAAAAAAAAGAAAATTTTAAAAATTTAAAAAAAGAAAATTTTAAAAATTTTAATTTTAAAAATTAAAAAAATTTGAAAAAATAAGAAAATTTTAAAAATTTAAAAATTAAAAAATTTAAAAAATTTAAAAAATAAGAAAATTTAAAAAATTAAAAAATTAAAAAAATTTTGAAAAAAAAGGGGTCGGCCGGGTCGCCGGCCCCGGCCGACCGACGGTGAGGGCGGTGAGCCCTCGCCGGATCGCGGCGAGGGGTCGCAGCCCTCGCCTGGATCCGGCGAGGGCTCGCGGGCCCTCGCCGCCTCCCCCCGCCGCCGGGAGGGGGTCGGCGCGACAGAGTCGGGAGGGTCGGCCGGGGTCGCCGGGCCACGGCCGGGGCCGGCGAGGCCGGCCGACCGGCGGCGAGGGCCCGCGAGCCCTCGCCCAGATCTGGGGCGAGGGTCGCGGCCCTCGCCGCGATCCGGCGAGGGCTCGCAGCCCTCGCCGTCGGTCGGCCGGGGGCCGGCGACCCCGGCCGACCCTCCCCCCTCCGTCGCCGGCCCTTCCCGGCGACCGCGGGGGCGGCGGCGAGGGGGGGCCGAGCCCTCGCCGCCCATTCGACCTCCCCCCCTTTTTTTTAATTTTCTTAATTTTTTAAAACTTTTAAATTTTTCTTAATTTTTTAAAATTTTTTAATTTTTTGAATACTTTATAATTTAATTAATTTTTATATTATTATTTACACGAAACGGCGTCGTTTTTGCGTTTTCTTCGCCACGTCGGCGTGCAAAAAACGACACCGTTTTGGACTAAACTCGCCGGAAAATTGCCACGTCGCCATTTGGCCGGATTTTCGCCGGAGTGGCACTTAAGTGTCCCATTTTACTCCGATGATGGCACTTAAGTGTACTATTTTAAAGTTATGGCACTTAAGTGTCCCGGCGTGCCAAGTTATGGCACTTCAGGTGTCCTCACCTCGAAAATCTTGAGAAACGAATGAAGCCAGGGACATAAGAAGTAGAAAACGCAGAAAGAGTGTGGAAGCCACCAAGTTATTATTTTAGACATGTGAAGTGTATTTACCAAGTTGTCCAGCATAGGCTTGCACTAGTAAAAATTACTCAATCGATTCTAAACTTTTCAATTTTGACATATTTGTCATAAACCTTTGCAAGTCATTGTGTTAGTGACTTCCGGCAAAAATTAGCCGAAAATACTGCATTATAGTTTCACGAAAAAATTTATGACTAAATTGGTATCCGTAAAATATGTTTAGAACTGATTGGATAATTTTTCTGCTTGTATGGAAATAAAGGATGCAAATCATGTACCTCAGGTGTCAAATCTAGTCAAGTTCGGACTTGCTCATACTTGACTGTGGCTGCTGGATATCGCAGTCAACTAGTTCAATTTGTCCATTCTATTATGGTTCCTGAACACAAATGTTACTAACCTATGCATTATATACTTCTGAAGATTTTTTCAAGTTTTAAGTACTCGAGTTCAATCCGAGCTTTAAGTACAGTTATAGGGGCAAAAATAGTTCTCGGCCGTAGAGTTAAGCTGAAATGAGCTTGCCCACAACAAGACTTTATCAAGTTGATCTTGAACTTGCAGAGTTAAACTTGATCAAGCTTGAGTCAAGTATCAAACCCTCAATGCAAAAGCCAGACCCGGTTTAAGAAATTTATTGATTCGATTCATTTCGATTACAACCCCATATAAAACATATCAAGCTGAATTCAGCTCATTTCCTAATTCGGTTGGTTATGACCTGGGAATTTCCATATTCTATGTTCTTCTTGTAGTTAACATCAGGAGCTGGAGTTCCTGCTCCGTATTGGGTTTTAACACATACAATAAAAGGGAAGAGCTTGGTGCAGATCCGTGCAAACGCTTTGATTTAGAATGGGAGAGACGGTACAAAATAATTGTTGGAAGTGCTTGAGGCCGAGTTTATCTCCATGAAGATTCTCAGCTAAGGGTCGTCCATCAGGATTTGAAAGCCAGCAATATTTTGTTGGACAAGGACATGAATCCCAAAATCTCTGATTTTGGGTTGCCAAGATGATCTTCTGGAGGCAAGACTCATGGTTATTCGGTTCGAATTATGGGGACATAGTAAGTCAAGAATTCCAGTATGATTGTCAACCAATTTTATAGGAAAGTTAGAACCAAGCCACTAGAAACTTTGAATAAACTTTGAGACATTAGTCATCAAAATTTTCTCTATAAATTTGTATTCTTTTCCCACTTCCTGTTTAATGCCAGCTTAGTTGATGTTTTGGACATCTGTATTTGCATGTCTAGAATTACTGATATGATCTTATGTTCATGTCGCTCAAACTGATTACTTGATTCTTGTATCATCAGCATGAAGTGGATATATGGCACTAGAATATGTTCAGAATGGACATTTCTCCCCCAAAATCTGACGTCTATAGCTTTGGCATTCTTGTGTCGGAGATTCTGACTGGCCAAAAAAACTCAAGTTCCAGCAATGCAATAGATCTTCCAAGCCATGTAAACGTTTCCAGCACCCACCTCCTGAAATTCTAGTTTTTTTATCAACATTTCAGTGCATTTAACCTGTTCTACTTGTCATAGGTGTGGAATCATTGGAACAACGGAACAACCTAGAAAATAATAGATTCAACCTTGGGACGAATGGCCAAGAGATGAAGTCCTGAAATTCATCGGATTGCTATCCGCTCAAGAGTGTGCTGCTAATAGACCTTGAATGTCTAAGGTGATTATGATGCTCAATGTCCCTTCAACACCTGCAACTCTCACAAGGCCAGCCTTCAACGTCCCTTAGAAGAATCCTGGTCCAGGGTCAGCAAAGAACAGTTGCGGTGCGTCTAAAACGGATGAAAAAAAAAGTTACATCAGCGCAAGGTTTCTAAATGATTTTGAGGTTAGAGATTGCATCCACACGGGAGATAAAAGTAAAGTGCATGCCTCAAACCTGCAAGAAGCTCTATATGTCTGCGGAATGGCTACATATCCATAAGGAGAGCAGCAACGAATTTTATTATAAAGATTACGATCACACTCGAGTCACTTAACACTCTCAGTGTTTTCCAAGTTCCAATTACACCAAAGAACTCACTCAGCGTTAAGCCTCATAAATCCTCACAAAATATTCTCTTAACATCACGAAAGAATTATACACGTAAATCTTACCATAAGATTTAATCGACTTCAACACTTAAAAGTTCCTGGTGCAATTGTACGGTCAAGAGCAACAAGCTTACTTTCAAGCACTCCATATACACGGCGCTTCACGGCTCACATCAACAACCGCGGCTTGCATTTATGCCCTTTCTTTCTTGAACCAAGCCACATCTAAGCCAATAACTTTTAAACAATATATATATCCACCGCCTGAGGGAAATCCCGGGTTGGTCCCGCGCCGAGTCAGAATAAGAAAGATATTAGGAAAGTCAATCTCCGAAACTTAGTCAATCTCTTTCTTGGTACCCAATCAATGTCAAATTTAAAGACCATGCTGGACTTTCCAACATCAGTAGCCGCAGACTCCAATGCATATTAGGAAATGTCAGAAGACCAAAGAGAGTATCGAGAGGAAGAAGCTTTTCTGTATATTCGATATATTTTGTATCTTGTACAATCTGTATTTAATTACAGAGTAAAGAATTAATAAAGGAAAGCAAAAGGAAAAATTGTATTCCTCTATCTTTCTAATCCTAAATAAACATAATTTTTTGTCTATTGATGATAGAGCATGATTTCAGAAATCATATCTTCCAACACTCCCCCTCAAGCTGGTGGCTTGTAGATGTCCAAACATGTCTTTGACAGAGTGGCTTAGTAAATATGTCTGCTGGTTGCTCTGAAGTCCTGATTCCCTTTGTATCGATCACTCCTTCTTGGATTTTCTCTCGAGTAAAATAACAATCAACTTCTATGTGTTTTGTCCTCTCATGCAATACAGGGTTTGCTGCAAGTTTGAGTGCCGAGTCATTGTCACAGAAGAGTGTAGTTGGTCCTTCGACTCGTGCCCGAGGTCCTGAAGTAAACCCCTTAGCCAAACTATTTCACAGACAGTCTTGGCCATGGATCTATATTCCGCTTCAGCTGAAGATAGAGATACAGTGGATTGTTTCTTCGTCTTCCATGAGAGTAAAGATTCCCCAAATTTGATGCGAGAATCCAAGTAATGGATCTCCTACTCATAGGACATGTGGCATAATCTGCATCACAATAAGCCGTCATTTTCATGTTGCATTTTCTAGAAAGGAGTATCCCCAACCCTGGACATGTCTTCAAATATCTCACAATTTTCAAGGCTGCATTCATGTGAGATTGCTTTGGACTATGCATGAATTGGCTGAGGTTCTGCACTGCATAGCAAATATCTGGCCTGGTCATAGTGAGATATATGAGTTTCCCTACCAATCTCTGGTATCCCGATGGATCTTTTAACAATGGATCATCGAAGAGGAGGATGTGCCGGTGTCATATTCGACGAGATGTCAACTTGGCATTTTGCTCAATGGGAATAATGGTTGGTCTACAACCTGATAATCCTGTTTCTGATATGATTTCCATTATGAATTTCCTCTGACTGAGAGAGATTCCCTGACCTGAACGAGCTATCTCAATTCCAAGAAAGTACTTCGGTGGCCCTAAATCTTTGATATGAGAAGTGGAATGCAGATACTCTTTAAGCTTCTTTACAGCAGAATTGTCATTCCCCATAATAAGTATGTCATCAACATAAATCATCAGGTAAATAGATGACATACCTTTTGTCCAGGTGAATAGGGCATAGTCATATTTGGACTGTTTGAATCCAGCAGCCATAAGAGTATTGGTGAACTTGGCATACCATTGTCTAGAGGCTTGCTTCAACCCATAAAGAGATTTACGGAGACGACATACCTTAGGCTCCCCCTGTCTCCGTAACCTTGGTGGAAGATCTATGTAGATTTCTTCATCCAGATCTCCATGTAAAAAGGCGTTATGCACATCCATTTGGTGCAGTGGCCAGTCACGAAAAGCAGCAACGGATAGAAAAGATCGAACAGTGACATCCTTCGCAACAGGTGAAAAAGTTTCATGATAGTCAAAACCTTCTCGCTGTGTGAAGCCTTTGGCCACCAATCTAGCCTTATATCTCTCCACAGAACCATCTGTCCTGTATTTGATCTTGTAAACCCATTTACAGCCAATGGGTTTGCAATGACTAGGCAATGCTACAACATCCCAGGTATGGTTTTCGTTCAAGGCATGTAGCTCGGCTTCCATGGCCCTTTTCCAATGAGGATCATCTTTGGCCTCATCATAATTAGACGGCTCTCTTTCTTCAGAAATGCGGCTCATGCAACATAAATGTTCTAGTGATAGCCTATCAAAATAGATATAAGACGATATGGGATAGCGAGTACCTGACAACTTCGAGGAACCACAAATGTAATCCCTTGTCCAAGCTGGTGAGTGAGCTGCTCGTTTAGAACGCCGTAGAGGTTCTTGTGATATTAAGGAAGAATCTTCTACAGCAGGGCTTGGTTCTGGGAGTTCATTTAATTGTGTTGATTCTTCTACATGGAACTCTTCAGTTGAGTGATTTCTAGACGTTTCAATAGGTAATGCAGATGATTCACCAGGTGATCTTGGTAGAGGAGTAATAAATGTGTCCCTCGGAATCACGTCTTCTTCCAATAGGAAAGCTGAATTCCTTTCCTTTTCATCTTCAGGTGAAGAATTGATAGCTCGGAAAGGAAAAATGTTATCATGAAAGACAATATCTCTACTGACAAAGAATTCCCCAGTGGATGGCGCATAAATCCGATACCCCTTTTTTAAGGTGGGATATCCCATGAATATGCATTCACTGGCACGTGGTCCCATCTTATCCCTGTGTCCAACTGTAGTGGCATAACACAGACATCCAAAAACCCTGAGATGGCTCAAATTTGGTTTCTTGCCATATAACATTTCAAATGGTGTCTTTCCATTCAGAATCCGTGATGGCATTCGATTAATTAAATATGCTACAGTAATCACACAATCTCCCCAAAATTTTTCAGGAATAGATGCTTGAAACTTGAGGGCACGTGCTACTTCCAAGAGGTGGCGATGTTTCCTTTCAACAACACCATTTTGCTGTGGTGTATAAGTGCAAGAGCTTTCATGCAAGATTCCATTTAGTGAAAATAAGGAAGCACATTCACCATTGAAAAACTCTCTTCCATTATCAGTTCTAATGCGACGGACTGTCTTTCCAAATTGAGTTTTGGATAAGCTAAGAAAAGTTCTCAGGTGAGAAAAAACCTGATTCTTGGACTGCATAAGAAATATCCATGTCGCACGAGAGAAGTCATCAACAATTGTGAGGAAAAATCGTGATCCATCATGATGCTCTGTATGATAGGGCCCCCAAACATCTGCATGAATTAGTGAAAAAATACTATCTGTTCGGGAATTACTATTTGGGAAGGGAGCACGTGTTTGTTTTGCCAAAGGGCAGATAGGACAGTGGGGACAAGGGAATGAGGCACTATGTCCCAATCTTTTATGATAAAGAGAATCTTTGTCATTGATAACATAGTTACACAATGATTTATTGAATTCAACGAGACGATAATTTAAAATTGCTGGGAAAATTTATCCAGAAATAGAGTCCTTGGTAAGCTTTACCCAAGCCCATCATTTTGCCGATCGAAAGGGCCTGAAAGAAACAATTATTCGGAGTGAATAGGACATGACATGAATTTTCCTCGAAGCTCGATTAACGATATGAGGTTGAATTGAAAATCAGGTACATAAAGCACATTTTGAAGTGTGATCAGGGGACTAAGAGTCACAGTGCCAGTCATGACAACTTGTGTGGAGTTCCCATTTGGAAGCTGCACTGATATAGGGAAAGACAATTTCATGATTTTTGAAAAAAATCCCTTATCACAGGCTATGTGATCACTAGCACCTGAATCTATAATCCATGCAGTTTTTGAGATTGAATTCAAGCAATAAGATGTACCTGTGAAACTCCCAGTTTTATCAGATGCATCTAGCATTTTCAAGGCCTCCATATATTCCTGATACTGCTCATGTGAAATTGATTTTTCTGTCGGCTGACCCAGTACCTGAAAAACCTGTGAAGATTTCCCTTTCTCTTTTTCTCCAGGTCTCCCATGTAATTTCCAACAATTCTCAATTGTATGATGCGGACGTTTGCAAAATTCACAGTACAATTTACCTTTTCCTCTTTGGCTATTTTTGGCAATTGAAGGAAATTTGTTGTTGGGCTGGAAGATTTGGGCCGAAGTAGGCCCATATGATTCTGATTCAGTGGGCTGAAAAAATCGCGGCCCACTGACTTCTCGCTGCTGGGCCCTTCCTCGCGGCCCGTCTGCTCCACCGAATCGATTCCGTGGGCCTGCCGAGAATGGCCCGGTTCCCGAATAATAGGGACCGTCAGATTGGTCACCCAGATCGAGGCCGTCCATTTGCTCTCCAAGATTAGGGTTAGGGTTTCGTAACCCTCCATTCGCCCCTTTTTGCTCTGCGACTCCAGCGTTTCTCTGAGAGAGGCGAAAATGGCCTCTGGCGGCCAGAGCTATCGCCTCACTTCCTCTTCCGTAGCTCGCCGTCCTCTGTTGGCTTTCTTCCTGCACAGCGAGCTGGTAGATCCGGCCAAGGTTTGGCATGGGTTCTATCGTCAGAATTTGGGATCGGAACGAAAGGTACGTCTCGTTCAAGATTAGGAGAAACCTAATCGCTTTTTCTCTCTCACACATACTCCTATACTTGTCGCGAGAATGGGTTCGGGCGCCGAATCTCTCTTCGGCCGACTCTAATTCGTTCCACGGCGGCGCGGTTTATTGTAAACCGTCGCGATACCCATATTTCCCTGTTTCAGATCTGAGATTTGCTGTGTTATGGAGAAAATTTTGACCTGATCTAATTTTCCATACCTTTCTTTAATATTGTCCCACATCTCTTTCGCATCTTCCGTCGGGGGAAGCCCCGCTGTGACCTCGGATGTGATACAATTCCCGATCCAGGTTCTGACAAGTTGGTTGCTTTTTCTCCAAAAACGGGCCATTCACTCATCGGTTGGGGTTGGAATGGTTCCGTCGAGGAGCCCTTCCTTATCTTTTGTTACCAGGGCGCGCCGGAGCTCCCGCGACCATGTCGAATAGTTATCCGGGCCCGTCGCTTGCTTGATCGATGAGTTTGACCTCTGGTCCGTCGGCGTTCGACGTGTAGAGAGGGTCGCCGGGCTCCGGTCGTCCTCCGGCAGCAAGGATCTGGTAAGGAAAAAAACCAGGTGAAAAAGTCGGGTAGGTATTCGCCCCTACATTCGACCCGCTTTCTTGACCCGCATTGAAAAAATTGGGGGGAGGATTCGTTCCTCCCGATTCGCCTAATCCGCCCGTCTGCTCCGGGCCGAAGGTAGAGCTTGCCCCGCTATTGGTTGGCGCGCCTCCGTCGGTCCGCACATTGCCTTGGTAGCCTGGCTGTGATGTGTGTGGGTTTATCCCATGGATCCATGGGTATGGCATCCACTGGTATGGATGGCCCGAATAGGGCTGCCCCAGATTGAACTGAGCCGGAAAGTTCTGCCAAGGCATGTGCGGGGGCTGGATCTGGCTTTGGCTGAGATGTTGTTCCGCCATGGTCGATACAATAGTCGAATCTTGATTGCGTGTGCTCTGTGGCGTCGCATCCCTTGCCGGTATGTCATCTGTTCTGATGGTAGGGGCTTCTGATATATTCATTGTAAAGAAAATTCCTTCCAAGAGAGACTGAGTCCCTTTGATAACTGTTTTGCAGGTTACAGTTTCTCAAGGCAATCGGTTTGAATGGATGCAGAAGTTATTTAAGAATCGCAGGCTGGTAACAAAGGTAAAGAAAGAAGAATTTCTGCTGAATGCTGTTTTTGTTTTGTGGTATGACAACAACAAATAACGTACGAAGAAATGCAGGCAATTCGAAGAGGTGAAAGCTATGCCAGGATCGGCAAGAGCTCTGATACCATGTCAGAAGACCAAAGAGAGTATCGAGAGGAAGAAGCTTTTCTGTATATTTGATATATTTTGTATCTTGTACAATCTGTATTTAATTACAGAGTAAAGAATTAATAAAGGAAAGCAAGAAATTGATAAAGGAAAAATTGTATTCCTCTATCTTTCTAATCCTAAAATAAACATAATTTTCTGTCTATTGATGATAGAGCATGATTTCAGAAATCATATCTTCCAACAGGAAAGTCCATCTCCGTGACTTAGTCTCCGATTCCTCTATTTTATTTTAATTTCCAAAATTCCGATTTTAACTTTAGGCTCAAACTCATCACATGTTTTAACACTCACTCTAATATATATTTTTATGGTGCAAACTAAGAATCTCAGATGTGCCTTTCTTTCCTTAGCCATTCCTATTCTATCTCTGCTACTAGGAAAATTCCAAGACAATTTCATCCGACTCTGACCCGGTTTGAGTTGCCAAACCTTAACTTCATCTTGGCTCAAGCAACTGAAGAACTTGCTTCGTTCGCTGAACCTGTCCCAATTTGTTGCTCCTTCTAGATTTTAAACTACAATGTGCCACTTTTTCCGGAGATCTAATGCACCAAGGTTTCGAGGTGCATTATACTGAGCAATGGTAGCTTTCAGGGAAATCTAAACAATGAATAGATGGTCAAATTAATGCTTCTTTGACACAGACTATTCATGAGCAATGGTAGCTTTCAGGGAAATCTAAACAATGAATAGATGGTCAAATTAATGCTTCTTTGACACAGACTATTCATCCTTATGTGTCGAAGCCAATCAAGTTACTTGAAGAAAAAAGACTCAACAAATATAAAATTAGGCCGGCCAAACAGCATTATACCAGGACTCTTTCCTGCAAGTTTTGTCCTTAATTGGGGAAATGGCTAGGACCTGTGATGCCAGTCTTCCTCGAAATATAAACTATTATATTGTTGATTCATTTGCTAGCAAGATGTTTTACAGACATTCAGTGGAATTCTGTTTGGAAAATGTAGTAGTCAGCCTCACATATAATGTATTTGACGATGATCACCCTTCACTACTTTAAGGAATATGTTGCTGTCTTGATGGATGAATTTCAACTTGTTCAGATTGTATGGTCAGATCATTTTGTTTGCTTATCAATTTAAAATGAACAAAGGCCGATAAACAATTGTATCGAAAGCTTCTGTTTTTTTTTTGTAAAATGTGGGGAGTGGGGCATTATCACAAACTTCAAACCCATTAGCCTGTTATACCTGCCATGGCAACTGCTTCAAACTCTCTTGCTGCTTTTAAAGACTTCCAATATTCCCACCCCCTCTTCCTGTCTCTGTAAAGCAGAACATCGCAATGGATTCTCTTCAGTTAACCTTTCTTTTATGTCTTATTCAAGTGTTCTCTTTTACAAAATGCCAGCTTCAAAATATAACCTCTTGCAATTCTGCAATCAACTTCACTTCTGGCAGCATCTTTCCAGTCAATTTGAATCTTACCCTGGCTTCTCTAGTTGCCAATGCTTCAATAAGCGGCTTCGCCACCAGCAGTTTCGGTCAGGATCCTAACACTGCATATGGCCTAACACGGTGCAGAGCTTATGTAAGTAAGGAAGAGTGCCAAACCTGCGTTGAAACCGCAGTCAGGGAGATGCGCCAACTTTGTCCCAGCCAGAAAGAAGCTTTCATCTTGCTTGAAAATTGTTCGCTTAAATATTCAAATCAGAACTTCTTCTCAACTGCCGACAGTTCTTCCGAAATTGGATTTTGTAATGTTGTGAAGGCGAGCCAACCTGCTCTTTTTCAGAGTGTTTTGCTCAGCTTAATATTAAACCTTTCATCCTCAGTCATATCGAGTCCTTCCAGATTGGTAAACAGGAGCTCTGCTTATATGGATTCCAAAATGATATATGCTATGGTGCAGTGCACACCTACTTTGGAAGTTAGCGGCTGCTCAAACTGCTTGCGAGATATCATCACATACATGTTAACAGGGTGCAACTTAAACGAAGGTTCTAGGATATTATCTCTGAGTTGTGATCTCCGGTATGAGATGTATCCATTATCTTTGACATATTCACCTACACCAGCACCGTCACCGCCTCCTCTTTCTTCTCAATATCCTTTGCCACCTGGGTCTAATTCAACAACTAATTCTACAAGTCCCTCGAGCAACGGTAATGATTTTCTTTTGCAATGAATAGTTAGTGAGTAAAATCTAGTAAATTAAATAACGTTCAGCTCAATTGCTTTATGGGTAATTTAAGACATCAGGAAGGTGTGTCTTACCATGCAGGAAGTAAGAAGAAAAGAGCCATTATTCTTGTGGTCCTTCCTGTTGCTGCTGCAGCAGTAGTACTAATGATTATCTTCAGTTGCTGCTTTTGGCGAAAGGCCCACAAAAAAGTACTCGGTAATGGATTCTTTAGCTTTCAAGTTATTGATGCTACATCGCCTCAAGAAACTTGATGCCTCTCTTTAATTTATTGTATTCTAGTCATGAAGATGTAAAACTGCAGTAGTTCTCTGTCAAATATCCTTTTAAAGTTATCTAAGAGAAACCATTCCAGTTTCTTGCGAATCAGATGGTGGTCACAATCATGATGAGAGCATTAGAAGCGAGGAATCGCTGCTGATCAGTTTAAGGAAACTGAAGGAAGCAACACGGAACTTCTCCGAGGAATACAAGCTCGGCAAGGGTGGTTTTGGTTCTGTTTACAAGGTACTCATCTGCCGATGCTCAACCAATTTATAATGTTAATTTTGTGCGCACGAATTGACTCAATACGAGTAAAATACTAGGGGAGATTGTGTAATGGACGAGAAATAGCAGTGAAAAGGCTATCAAGTAGCTCAGCACAAGGGCTACAAGAGCTAAAAACAGAAGTCTTGCTGGTTGCCAAGCTGCTGCATCGGAACCTGGTGAGGCTGTTAGGCTTCTGCTTGGAAGAAGACGAAAAACTTCTTGTCTATGAATTCTTGCCCAATGGGAGCTTGGACAAAATTCTATTTGGTAATGAACACTTTTCACGTAAATTCATATTGTGTGAAAGCTTATTATGTGATTGAGCACCATCGTCTCTTTCCTGACTTCATCTTAACTAAGTCTTGAAATGCCCCACATCACCCAAGCGTCATAGTTTTGCCGTTCCTTATCATAACCTTCAGGGCATAGGAAAGCAACTTCATATGCACTGTTCTCTCCTTTTTAAGTGACATTGTGCTCGATCTGCGTTTGGATGCGGATGTAGATCAGATCAAAAGGTTTAGCTTGGAATGGGAGAGACGTTACAGAATCATAGTTGGAATTGCACGCGGCCTACTTTATCTGCATCAGGATTCTCAGCTGAGGATCATTCATCGTGACTTGAAAGCCAGCAACATACTCTTAGATGAGGACATGAATCCCAAAATCGCTGATTTTGGTTTGGCCAAGTTATTCTATGGAAGTCAGACCCAAGGCAACACACTGCGCGTTGCAGGAACATAGTAAGTCTTGAGTTCTGTTATGATTAGCGATCAATTTGACACTATTTCTAGAAGCGAGGAATATAGCTTCTCTAATTACACACAAAAATATAATGGCACAACTCTGCGTGCACGCACAAGCACAGACACAGTTTTAGTGGTAATGTGTAAGATCTTGAAAGTGATTTATATTCAGCCTTGACGTTGTTCTCTTGATTGATTTCTTGCTTTTTGTTTGTTGTGTGAAGTGGATACATGGCTCCAGAATACGTTCGGCATGGACACTTCTCCACTAAATCCGATGTCTATAGCTTCGGTATCCTGGTGCTGGAGATTGTGACAGGTCAAAAGAACTGGAGTTCCGACAATCTAGCTAATCTTCAAAGCCATGTATGTGTTTCGCAGCATTGCCTTCGTTCTGCAAAATGCAAAGTTGCATTAGTATGTTGGCTTGGAAATTATATCTACTTGTGCAACTTGTTGCAGGCATGGCAACATTGGGCCAATGGGACGGCTTTGGAGCTCCTAGATCCAACCATAGGTGATCAGTTCCCAAGGTACGAAGTCCTGAAGTGCATCCAGATTGGCTTGATGTGTGTTCAAGATGGTCCTGCTGATAGACCTTCGATGTCCGAGGTGATCATGATGCTCAGCAGTTACACAATCTCTTCTCCATCGCCTGCAAGACCAGCCTTTTATGTCCCCATGGAGAAAGAGGAACCAGGCTCAGCCAAGGGATATTCCAATGGATCTTCAAGTGATCAGCTCAAAACTTCATCTCTGCAAGGATCTGTAAATGAGGTTACAATTAGTGAATTGTGTCCACGCTAGGGATCCAAGAAGAAGAGCCCTAGTGCCAAATGCAAGGTTTCGTCGACCATTTATGTTAGATTATCCTTTTATGCCTTTTTTTCGTTGGTTCTTTCAGATCTGGCAGGCTACTCTAAGCCTCGCTCGTCTAAAATAATACTGGTTTTGAAAACCAAGCGGTTGCTGATTTGCATACAGTGCGATTGACTAGTAACAGTACTGCCTTCTGAGGAGGTCATTGTCTTACTAAATAAATTTCAGATTGTTTGATCAGATGATTTCCTTCGTTTCTTAATATAAAATGATGACAGGCCAAGAAGGGGTTATCAGAAGTTTGTCTACTATTGTGAAATGTTCAGAGCTAGTCACGGACTTTTTTCATTCATAATCTAGCACGATCAAAATACTTATATCCACAGCAGCGACTGCTTCTAACTCTTCTAGAGTAAGATTTTTAATCAGAACTTGAACATCGGCTTCCTCGCTCCACCATAAATGCTCGCCGGCCACTCTTTCTTTGATGTATTTTTCGGGCACTGGGGTTTACGAAATCCCAGTTTAATATAGGGATACTACCCTAAAAAACCCTAAACTGGTACATTTGTGACAAATTTCCCCAAATTATTTTTTTGACCACCAAAAACCCCAAACTGGTATACTTTTGACAAATTTATCCCAAACTGGTACACTTGTGACAAATTTACCCTATGTTAGTTTTCGTTAAATTTTATTCTCAAATTATTAAGTTAAATGACACGTGACAGTTAACCGGTATACCAATTTATGATTTTACGTTCCGTTTGTCACAGTTTACAATTTTTATGATTTTTTTGTGGTATTAATCCAATTTAGCATAGGGTATATTTATCACAAATTTACCAGGTTTAGGGTTTTTTGCGGTCGAATAAATTAGTTTGGGGTAAATTTGTCATAGATGTACCAATTTAGGGTTTTTTTTATAATCAGTTAGGGTAAATTTGTCACAAGTTTACCAGTTTGAGGTTTTTCATGGTCAAAAAAATAGTTTGGGGTAAATTTGTCACAAGTGTACCAGTTTGGGATTTTTTAAGGTATTATTCCAATAATATAACCTCTTGCTACATGTACTCTGTTTCCTCAATCGTACAAGCTGGGTTAGTCATTTGAGCTCTGAGAGGGTTTGACGATACCTCTGAAATTTTACTACTACGGATGACAGGAAAGCTGTCAGAACTCAAAAATCTTGAGAAAAAAATGAACCCAATGATATGAGAAGTGGAAACCGTAGAAAGATTCTGGATGCCACCAAGTTAGTATTTCAGACATGTGAAATGTGTTTACCAAGTTGTCTGGCATAGGCTTGCACGGGGAAAAATTAACTAATCGGTCCTAAATTTATTGTACAGAAGTCAATTCAGTCTTAAACATTTTAATTTTGCGGATTTAGTCATAAACCTCAGCGCGTCACCATGTGGCGATTTTCAACAAAAATTAACCTAAAAGATTACAATGAAATTTCACGAAAAAATTTATGATTGAATTGACACTTGTATGATAGGTTTAAAATGGATTAGATAATTTCTATGCTCGCACGGAAGTAAAGGGTGCAAATGATGCTAGCTAGTCGCTTGAGTCAAATTCAGTCGACTTCCAACTTGTTTATATTTGACTATGGCTGCCTAATATCAGTCAATTAGTTCAATTTGTCCATTCTGATTATAGTTCCTGAGCACAAATGTCAATGACCTATGCATTATATACTTCTGAAGATTTTTTTGAGTACTCGAGTTTTCAATCCGAGCTTTAAATATAATTATAATGGGGAAAAATAGTTCTCAGCCACGGAGTTAAGCCGAAATGAGCTTGACCACAACAAGAATTTGTCAAGTTGATCTCAAACTTGGAGAGTTAGAGCACGCATGATAAAATTTTTGTTTCTCTATTTTTCTGATTTTCTATTCCCCGAAACAGGTTTTGAACAAAATCCATTTAGAAACATAATTTTATTTTTCTATTTTTGAAACAGATTTCTATTCCAAAAATAGATTTGGAGTAGAAATTAAAAGTTAAAATTTTTAGCTTTGAGAAATCAAAATTTTTTTCATCGTTCACTCTCGTTACGCCCGTCGCCCACTTGCTGCCCGTGGGATGCTAGACGCTTGTTGTCGGTTGCCGGCCGTCGGCCACTGGCCTCGATTGCCGGCTGTCGGCCACTGGCCTCGGTTGCCCGCCGCCAACCGCCGGCCACTGAATGTCAGTCGTTGGCCACCGCACTTTGGCAGCTCGTCGCCAACCGCCTGTCGTCGGATGTCGGACTCCCATCGGTCGTTGGCTGCTCATTGCCAATCATTGGATGCCAGAGGCTCACCACCAACCATCGGATGTTCGTCGACGACCGTCCACTCGCCACCTGCCGTTGGACTTCGGCCACTGGCCACTCACCGCCGGCCTCTTGTCGCCGAACTCTAGATGTTGGACATTAGATGTTGAACTCCGGACGTTGGACGCCGGCTACTAGTCATTGGACTTTGGTGTTGGACTCCGAACTTTGGCTACCTGTCGCTGGTCATCGGACTTGGCGCTGGACGCCGAACGTCGGACTTCAGACTTCGGCCGCCGGCCATCGGTCACCGGACACCGAACACCGGTCGTCGAAAGTCGGACTCCGGCCACCGGATGCCGGTCATTGCCGTTCCTAGAAATAGAAATTTTATTCTATTATCAAACGAATTTTTATTTTAGAAATAGAAATTTTGAATTGTTATCAAATGCATTTCTTTACTCAAAAACTTGTCCATGGAATAGAAATTGATTTCTATTCCAAAAATTTTGTCATGCGCGCCCTTAAAAACTCGATCGAGCTTGAGTCAAGTACTGAACCTCCAATATTACCGCCAGACCTCGTTCAAGAAATTTATCGACTTGATTCATTTCGGATCGCAAGCCTGTACAAAACATATCGAGCTGAATCCAGCTCAATTCCTAATTCGGTTGGTCATGACCTGTGAAATTTCTATATTCTTTTAGCATGTTCGCGGTGTCAATAAGCCATGGACTTGAACAAGAGCAGGTGCCAAGTGTTCCAACAGCTTCCGTTATAAAAACAAGTCGGCGACGACGGAACCTACTCTTTTGTGACATCCGTCGCTGCGCCTCCTGTTTTGGTAGCTGCAGAATGTTGCGTTTTGATGCTAATGGTGGGTTAGAAGCTGGATTAGGTATACTTCCCAAGGCAGAGCTCCTACTTCACATGGATGCGAGGAACTGCTCCTTGTTTGGTTCTTGTTTTTTACATTTTTATTCAGCAAGAGTAGAATTATCAATACTAGCACTTTCAGAAATATAGTCACCGAACGCAACTCGCAAGAACCCTAAAAAAATTCTTTTAAATTGAAACCATCAGAGTTTCTGAGAAACATTATTTGTGAAAATCCACCGCTCAGCTTTGTGACGCCTTTGAAGATTAAGAAAAATGAACTTAAAGATTAATCAAGATTGAAACAGTATGAAGATGTTTATTTGGAAACAGCCTGTCCCTGTATGATACTCAAACCTACTCCAACATATTGGGATACAGTGCAGTAGTATCTTCTGTTCCATTAGATCGCTTGAAAGATCTCTTTTCCGTTCTATATATAGATGAATTGTTAGGCCAAACTGAAATCAACTCTTCCGATATTCGCAACATTCTTCCACCTTCTGTCCTAATCAGTTCGCTTCAGCTGCTTCGCCATTTCGCTCTTCTTGCAGTTCAAGATGGGCATGCCAAGAACCTTTCTGATGTCCCTCCTGTTTGCAACCCTGCTTCTTGATTTAGCCGTGGCAACTAATTACGTGGTTGGAGGTCTAAACGGTGGTTGGGACACGAACACTGATCAGGCTACTTGGGCATCATCTCAGACGTTCTTAGTAGGAGACAACCTGAGTAAGTTGCATCCATTTCACGCGTCTTGATGTAATTCAACTTTGTAGTGACATAAGATCACCCGAGCGTTTATATTATCAGATAATTCAATCATCTTGCTGCTGTTTTCAGTTTTTCAATACTCACCCAGCCATGACGTATCCGAAGTTACCAAGGCAGACTATGACTCCTGCCAAGCGACTAGTGCTATCCAAACTTACACGAGTGGATCCACAGCAATCCCTCTTACATCTCCTGGGAAAAGATACTTCATTTGCAGTTCACCTGGACACTGTGCTGCTGGAATGAAGCTCCAAATTAACACGCTGATGGCTTCCTCGGCTCCATCTCAATCTCCTGCCACTTTGCCTCCTCTAGGACCTGTCTCAGCCCCATCACCTGCTACAGGGGCCGATCCAGTTTTGCCTTCAGCTCCAGAAGCATATTCACCGGTCGATCCTTTGCCTTCGGCTCCAGAAGCATCTTCGCCAGTCAATCCTTTGCCTTTGGCTCCAGAAGCATCTTCGCCAGTCAATCCTTTGCCTTTGGCTCCAGAAGCATCTTCGCCGTTGATGACTCCTACATCAGAATCAACTCCTGCAGTGTCACCCGGGGCTTTGATCACTCCCCAGAGCCTGGCTGCAGCAGACTCAACAACCTCATCGGCTAAAAAGGGCAGTTTTCCCACCACTCTAGCTGTGGGATTGAGCTTTCTCAGCGTGTTACTTATTGCCCAGAAGGCATCTTAAAGCTACATGTTGACCATGGAGAATTGTGTGGTGCACTCCTCTAGTGATTTTTATCTTTCTGTGCTTCGATGTACCGTTGGCAAGCAAATTCTTAGTGATTAACGAGTCTATGCTATCAGTTGTTGAATCAGAAATTGGACAAACTTTTCAAGGATTTTATTCGAGAAGAGAACCATATCAGTTGAGGGAAATGCAAAAAGCATGCTGACTAGGTCGGTGTAATTATTATGAATCAAGGCATAAGAACAGCCACACCACACGATGAATCGCTTGCCCCTAAGAAAAGTAGAGGAGGCTTCTTAGCCCTTTTCATGATGTGCTAGTTCAATTGCCCCATGCAAGAGTCGTGAGATGAAAAGCTATAATAAGAACAATTTCTAACAGTTCACCAGAATTCAATCTGACCAACCAAAACTACAAACTAGAAGTCTTCCAACGAGAATTTTGCTGTTTTATTGCATTTTACATGACAACAGCACGTCTCTATTACAATGGATGAGCAAATATTGCGATATCAGTCCGCAAATCAGATCCTCCACCTCATCAAGTTTTTTCCACTGGGAATCCAATGTACCAACCCAAAAAAAAAAAAAAGAAGAAGAAAGAAATCCAATGTAGAAGGTCCAAGAAACAGCAAAAAACATCGGCACGCGAATCCTAGCAAGACAGACTACCAGATGATTTGTGTCTGCTGGTTAAGCAACAGGAGGACGGAGTACGTGATCCTGCGACGTGTCAACTGTAGAAGGTGGCATAAATTGCCACATTGCCACACCAGGGAAACCAATATAAGGCATCAACTTGTTGCCACCTGCCCGCTCTTGAGCAGCAAAAGGTGTTGACACTACAGACGGATGAGGCGGAAAAACTGGATGAAAGCTCGAGACTTTCAGCTGTTGCTCCAATTTTTCTTTCTCTGCCTTTAGCCTCTGTTTCTCATCGCGAAGTTCATTCTTCTCAGCCTAGGTATGTAATGTACAATGATCAGTGCGCTATCACTACCTTAACTTTTTTAAAAGAACAATGTGTGATAACACGAAGCGTAAGCAAGAGAGTGGTCATCCCTGCCTGATGAACAAAATACTTATGAGTGCAGTAACCAATCTCACCTTCAATTCTTTTATTTTCTCTTGCAATTCCTCGTTCGACTCCTTGAGTTTCTGCGCTTCAGTACGCAGCTGGGTAACCATGCGAACAGCATCACTCAAAATGGCAGACTTGTCCGTCTTGGGTGGCCTTCCAGGCTCCAGGATAGAACCCAATTCTAGGAACCTTAAAAGTGAGGCAGCTTGATGTGAGAGCCGCTAGGTAGAAAAATTACAGAGAGAGAGGAAAGGAAGAATGGCATGCCTGTCATTTAGCCTATCCCTTCGAAGTTTCTCCCGGCATGCTTTGGAACCAGATGAAAGGCATGATTCAGATTTCAGTCTGCAGAAGCATTAGCATAAATTTCAGTCTCTTCCACAAGATATGAACCCACTGTCACCAAATAATTGTCTGAATATTAGAGGAGTTGATTTACTCTGGATTAAGCTGTGGAGGAAACAAACTGTGGTAAATGAATGAAAAGTACCTAAAGTCTAAAAAGTCAACAACCTCTGGTTGACTGAGAATTATGCAACTAACACCGTCTCAGTTGCTAGTTTATATCCAGTATACTAGACAAAACCCATACCTTTTGTGACAGCTCTTGCCCTTGAGGTTCTCTGAATCCCTAGTAGATGCACAGTTAACCTCAATGCTGAAAACAGTAAAACAAGAAACCAGATGTCAAGAAGGAATAAGGGGGGTGGAGGAAAATAAGATCGGCACACCGAGCTATGATTGAGACGTTTTACTATCCATTGCTTGCTTATAGTTACAGAAGTACCACAAAGTAACTTCCTTTAACCCATCTGTGATGGTGATGGATAGGAGACCAGTATGGCAGATTGGATTTCTGGTATTAGCTCAAGGCTCATCGAGCCAATACGGCCACTTTATCTGCCTGCCACTAAGAGCTCTAACATCTACCTCATTTCATTAAAGCCGATAGAATCATAAGAAATTCTAGCAAATAACTACTAAGAATCCTGTTTCCTCAAAGCATGGCAACTTTTCCATCACAAATACTTCCCAATTTGTAGATTATACGCGTGCCGAATTGCTAACTCGTCTCGCCTCAGAACAAACAAGAGCCTCAATCCTAATCCTGTGGAATCATCTTGATTTAAATCTCTCTCACATGATTCCCAGTCAACCAAACTATTCTTCTCACTCAATAAATACTCCTTCCGCCCTTCCTAGCGACTTCGCAGGGTAAACAAATTTGCCACAAAACCCAAGCAGCCAACAAAACCCATCTTTTTCCTTGCCTCTGCAAGCAAGGAGGCGGGACGAAATTTGCCAACATCAAACTACTCCTACAAGCCCCACACTCTCCGGAGGCCACAGGCTACCGAAAAACCTCGGAAAACGGCGAAGGGAGAGAGAACCCACCTGGCATTGGAGGAGGAGACGTCGAAGGACGGGGAGGACCAGGCGAACCCACCAGCAGAGGGGAGGACGTCCCCGGCCGAGACGTCCGCGAGCCCGTAGTCGACGAGCCAGTTGGAGTTATCGCCAGGGTCCATCTCCATCAGACCCAGAAGAAGACGAAGACGAAAAAGAAGAAGAAGAAGAAGAAGAAGGAGAGAAGGAAAGCGTTGAACTTGGAAAGCTGGAGCTTGGAATGCAAATGCGGGCCAAGTCCTTGAATGCAGAGAGAAAAAAAAAAAGGGAGGAAGGGAGTGACGATGGGTGGTGATGGTGATCATCGGGTGGCGACAGCAGAAAAAAATAAAAGTGAAGGGATGGTGGGCAGTGATGGCAGACCCAGCGTCACAGCCAAGTGACGTCATCTCGCGGTCTCCGAAGGGTTCAGATTCGCCGTTACAAGCGCGCGCGCGCACGCACGCACGCGCACACAGACAGGTCCTGCTGTCTCGCACGTGAAATCGCACGCGTGTCGTCTTCGCACGTGCTGCGCCCCGACCCAATCAGAACCCCAGCAAAATCTCGTCACCAGGCACTCTTCCTCGGCCTTTCGGTCGCTGACGCAGACGGGCCGCCGCCTCCCGCCCCCATCGTCGCCCCATACCAAACCGTGCCCTCTGGTGGTGGTGGTGGTGGTCGTCTCTCTCCGCCGTGGTCGTCATCTGCAACATGGCTCATAGTGGTGAGAAAGCCTGGTCGTTGTTGTCTTCCTTGCCCCACCCATTAATAGAGGATTATATCGACATTGAACTCACTGTTCGCAACAAAACTCAATATCACATCTAATTCAATGCTAGATTAAAATTAATTTGAGATTTTGTCACAGATGCATTAATTTAGGATCGTGATAGGTAAATTTATCACAAATATATCAATTTGAGATTTTTAGTAGTCAAAAAAGTAATTTACTAATTTGGGGTTATTCACTATATTGATTATACCTTTTGACATTCATCAACTATTAACTTTTGTCTTTTTATTATGATGATGGCTGTGCATGAGCATTGGGTCTAATTTAAAATATGCTATGATGAATATCAATTCTCGTCAAAAGCACCAATGTTATATCGAATCTTGTGTTGAATTGGCTTGAAACTAGTATTTAAAAATATACATACATATATATATATATATATATATATATATTTTTGCACACATGGAGAATCACACCATGATCTTCAACATAGACAAACGATGTTAGAACCACTTGACCAATTTTTGCTTTTGTAATGAGACAATGCAATAGTAATGTTTCATTATAAATGTTTGATTTTTTTTTTCTTTTAGACAAAGGAATAATTGGATTGGGTAAAATATGGAAGCGGATTTATATCGGTGGGCTCGATTCTTGGTTCCAACTTTTTGGAATCGGGAGTCATGGATCGTGAATCGATCAACTCTAAAACTAAAATCACCCCTAACAAATTCATGCCATTCCCTTTTGAAAGTATGGACATGTGGACAGCTCCATAATAAAGCTTTTAAATGCTCGATTTATTCCTCTTTTGGAGCAACACATGAGTTAACTCTTGGCAAGCAAATAAATCCTCAATTATTACACTTTTTTTTTTTCGTGCGAAGAGGAAGCTCACGCGCACGCGCACGAGAAATAGATAATTAGGCTAAACATGCATTTATAATGAGAAAAAAAGAGTGATCAATTCGATGATTGACTTGTCAATGTTAGATTATTATGCCTCAATCGTTGAAGTTCATGAACACAATAATTGTTTCAAACTTCAACTTAGACAAAATATTGTAAAATGGAATTAAAATCATAGCACAAAAAACCAAAACAAATCGAACTAATTAAAAAGAAGAAATTATTTCAAAGACCCTTGCTTTTCGTGACTCAGGACACATATTAAGAGCATAATGCTATACTGAGCAAATTAAATAATTGGTGGCGCAAGGGAGAGATTCGAAATTACAATCACATCAAAGTCCCATCATCCCACGCATGGCTCCTAGACTATAGCAATAAAATAAAAGGTTCGATGCCAACGTCATGTCAACTGTAATTTTGCACTACAAAAACAATTCATAGATCAAATAATTACATGCGCCCAGCAGTGACGACCCCTCGTGTTCTTTAGTCCATACATCGATAACATCAATAAGATGAATGTGGGGCAAGTTGACGATTTGCAAGTTGTCCTTCATTTTTTCTGCGGATTCGTGTCGCTTCATCACCTCCACAGAAAAAGGATGGGATTAGATTTTGACAGATTAAGTGTAGGAGAGCGTGAAACGTCTAATCTTATGTATCACGGAATCGTGAGTTTGACACTTTTTTAATATATGAAAAAATTTAAGGTGCATCAAGTCAAGGTATCCTAATCCTTGATCAAATTGCATATGAAACTCACAAGATATATAATTGTGAATAAACATATGGCAAAAGGGTCAATAGCCTCACTAGCCCATGTGTTTTTTTTTTTCCCCTTCTAACTCAAAACAAAATCAGGTCATGGAATATGGGTAATTTAGCTAATCCAGCTAACAAACTAAAGCGGGCCGCAAAAAAAAAGAAGAAGAAGGTCCAAGTAAGTGAATATTTGATTTGACCTAATGCCAACTCGAGCACCAGCTCAAGCGAATTTGGATTATTCAATGGCATGATAAAGAATTTTTAATCAAACCCACTTAATTCTTTTTAACTCAAGCAACTTCAGGTCATCCAATGATACGGCAATAAATTTTTAATTGGACCACTTAATCCTCCTATCAACGTTTCTCTATCTAAAGAGTTCAATATTGTCAGTGGCTGAGAAAAAAGAATAGATTATATTATCACGCAAAAAGCAAAAAAGAAGACACATAGTCAACGAAGATGGAGATGCGGGGTATCGATCCCCGTACCTCTCGCATGCTAAGCGAGCGCTCTACCATCTGAGCTACATCCCCTTCGCGTTCGTTTGCAGCCCTATTTTTAATAATATTTTAAAACAAGGATTTGACAACTTTCCACATTATTCAAACGATGAACACTCTCTTGGAGGGGTTGTTGACTTTTGATGACACTTTGTCACATGCTCTTCCTTTAGCAAAGCTCACAACGCCGAATTCATTGATTGACATTTCTCACTTTAATAGATAGACGAATGAGCGAATTCAGTACTTCAACGATTAGTATCGGTTTCAATTCTTGAGACGTTGAAAGAACGAGTTTTTGGAATGGTTTGTCGTTTACCACTTTAATGTTTTGCCCTTTTTATGTCCCTCCTCTTTAGACTAGTTCAATGCTTGCTCCTCTGCCATTTGAGGTCTGTACTGGACTGTGCTTTTGAGTTCAGTTTATGGCAATTAATCAAGCATTGAATGGATGCCCTCAATTTCCTTCCAAGTGCGTTTGACTAAAGTGGCCTAAAGAAGGAAGCTCGACAATTGGCTTAACTGAGCATGACTCACACTTTGCATGGCCCTGGAGATTTAATGCATCTTCTCGTCTGTTGGCTTATATAATCCCTCCACCGGACTCTTGCATCGCCACGGGCAGAATCTTTTTCTCGCTGTCGCCATGGGCCGTAAGAAGTTAATAGTGAAGAGGATCGATAACCCCGCCGGTCGGCTAGCGACCTATAGGAAGCGCAAGGATGGGATTGTCAAGAAGGCTGCAGAGTTATCGGGGTTGTGTGGCACGGATGTTGGTCTGATGATGTTTTCTCCGAATGGTGGATTGACTAGCTTTGCCAGCAGCGGCAGGTCGGTGGATTCTTCTCTTATCGTATCCTCCTCGGTTTCATTCTTCACGATTTATCGAAACTAGATCTTTCTCACAGTGTTGAGGATGTCTTTCTACGATATCTCAACTTGCCCGATGCATCGCGAGGAGAGTATGTTTGATCTCTTCTCTATCTTTTCTGATCATTCTAAATTTGATTTTTCCTCACAATATTTTCTTGAATCGTAGGTTGGTCGAAAACCAAGAGGTGAGTAAAAGTTCTCTCTCCAGAAACAGTGTTTTAGCTTCATTACTCGCATTGATTAGTATGGGTTTAGATTAAACAATGGCCATGGAGTTCGATTTCTCTAGTACTGGGTCACGATTTGTGCTTCCAGGTTTTGCGTCAAGGCCTCGAACATGTGAAGTGTGAAGCAAAAATGCTCGAAGTCCTGACAAAGTAAGTCTAAATAGGAGTGAGAAAGCTTAGTTCATTCTCATAATCTTTCACTGCTTTTTACCTAATGAATTGTTTCTCCTTCATTTGATTATGATGAACTCATTGGTGACGGTGCAACTGCCTTCAGAAAGCAGGTAAATCAATTGATCTATGATTGCTACTCTTGCTTGTTGCTAACCCGCCGATCAATCAAAAGATTATTGACTTTGATGTCAACATTTTCCGCAGGCTCTTGAGGAAGAACTCGCAGTGCTTAATCAGCAACAAGCTGAAGTGCAAGAAAAGATCAGGTTTACAAAGTGTACTTATGTCCTCAAACTTTTATGTAGTCAGTCGTGGCTTGGTCTAAATTTGGTCAATTGTACTCGATCCACTTTGCTGTGGTGCATGGTGAAATAGATGTTACAATCCGGAGCCAGGAGAAACTAGATCGGTTCGAGAAGCTGAAGTGCACATAAGATTTCTTAGTGATGCTATCAGGCGTATAGAATATCTGAAAGTGAGTTCATTCATTGGTCGCATTCTTTCTTACATATGTGCTGGACTTGGAAATAACGGGGATTGTCTGTTTTCCAGCAAGCGAAATTGTCAGGGAACCAGCCTCTGCCTCAAGAATCTGCCAGTTTTGAGGTACCATAAAACAAGTGTACCATGCTAAAACACTGATCAGGCACAAGTCAGTCGAAATTTCAACTCTTTTGATGATGGAAAAAAAAATAGAGACTCGGGCACAAGCATTCATCTTTTATCATCTCTTGATTGAATATGCTACGACCTGTTATCAGAGGGTGTTCTAATTAAACACTATAATCTCGCGTGCTCTTACCAAATTAATGTCTGAAAATGGAGGAAAGTTCATAATAGGGAATGCCAGCTCATTCCCGTGATAGCTTACTCCGAGAGTTGCCGGAAGAACTTGACAACACCCATTACACCGACTCATCATCTATCTTATTGAATTCCTTCTCCTCCTCCTCCTCTCTAAAACCCATTTTGGTGTTCTTCGTTTCCAGGCACCAGCTACCTCAGTCAGGGGTTCGAATCGGGCAACTAACAATTCTGCATATTCTATCCAGAAGAGGTACTGCTCTTGCTTTGATTGATTCGATGGGCATTCTCTAATCATGAATCCGTCTGTGCACTTGCATTTTCCTCTCATCACGTACTCAATCAGCTATCCGATTTTCACCTTTAGCACTTCGGACAGATTAGTGACTCCTTTTCGCGCTAGATTACCATGAATCCATGCACGATCCGTCCGATGGCTTGTCGGGAAGATGTCCGATGTCACTCCTGTTTTATGCAGGGACCGTTCCGATGATGAGCGTCGAGGCGAAGCGGCGCAAAACCTGAGCATTGGCCCCTCGAAGCCGCCGCAAGCCGAGCGGAACGTTTAAAAGAGCGCCTCGACTCGAGGACTGAACCTTCGGTTTGCTCTCGAGGAAATCGAGGAAAAGGATTCGAATGCTAAATAAGGTTGATTTAAGTCTATTGGCCTTGTCGTTCGTGTTTCCTTCCTTCGTTTCAATGAAAACAATTTTCCGGTCGAGGAGCACCTACGTTATATCGTAATGGGCCTAGGCCCAATAAGAAGTTGCAAGTGGGTTGGGCTTTTTGTGATGCTTTTTTTGTCGCAAAAAGACGAATATTTCTTAAATCACTTGACTAATCTCTTCGAGTAGAGATGTCAGAATCAACCGTCGAAATCCTTTTTTTAACCAGTATTTAACAATAAAGGTGATAGATAGATTGTCTAAATTTTTAAATACAGGTTCAGGTGGGTCCGAAAGACAAATGCCTAACTTCATACGGGTCTCAATCTAAGCATATCAATTTTGAGGTCATTTTTATTGCAGCATAATCATTATCTGGAAAAAATAAAAAGAGAAATAGACATGGTTCGGAGAGAGGGGGGGTTAGATAGGGCAAAGTGGTGGCCACCAGCAACTTGACCCATAATGGTGGATCTAGCCGACGACGAAATCTCAGTCAGTCGTGCAGCAATGTCGCTTGCCACTCAACAATGTCCTTGGTCTGAAGACACTGTGGTCACTCACTCTCTCTCTCTCTCTCTCTCTCTCTCTCTCTCTTTGACACTCTTTGGATCTGATCGAAACAGTTGCTTAATTGTTCAATCAAGCTTGGCCTCCCTTGACGGTGTGTTAGCTAGCATTCGAGCACAACTTCGAAAGGCTCTAGCTCATGACAAAGTTGCGTTTAATCGAGATATGAAGTGGGGGAGGGAGGAAGAGAGAGACCCATTCGAGAGGTAAAGGTGATGGTTTGGTGAAGAGTCGAACGCAATAATGGCTTAGCAATAATTCAACCACAGCAACGATCCAACCGCGTCAATGGCAGTAATTTTCTCCCGTAAGGGATAATTGCAAATCTTCAATGGTGAATTCGCAACAAGGCAGACGATTCCTTTTTTTAATTGTCTAGCTTAGTGTGTTTTTTTTTAATTGAAGTGCAAACATGCTTTTTAAAATATTAAAACCAAAGAGTAGTCTTTTTTTTTTTTTTCAAAAAATACATGTGCAGTCTAGGATTTTCACTTTCTTATTTAAGTAAAAGAAGAACATACGTTTGGTAGATAGCCATCCTATTTTGATTTGTTTTCTCACCAACATCTTTTTAATTCATTAATTCTTCTTTTCAACTAGATATTAAATTTTACTCAACTAATAGGTGTGTATATTTTTTGTTATTTCGGTCATACTGGTACAAATACAGGATTTTGGTGGCCCAAAAGTGTTTAGAGGATTGGTATCGGAGTAGGCATAGTAATATTTTCTCGCTTTTATTTTTCTTGTGTATAGCTCCAATGTTAGTATCTCAACGTAATGAAAAACAAAATATATAAACGCTTTAAATCCAATGAACCTTCTCTAGAAAGAACCTGATTATTGAAGGGCGATAAAGCCTATTGAGTAAAGTCTAGACACTATTGCCTAATTGAGTAAAAGTCTAGACACTATTGTACTCAAACCACAAGTTAAAGCTCAGTCACGTTTCTTTTCTTCCTTTGGTGACAATAGCAAGAAAGCCGTCTACGCTTGTAATCCATTGGCCATTGCATAACCACCACAAAGACCCGGAGCTATCGTGCACCTTTAATTAATACCTTGTGGGGAAAAGAAGCCAAGAAAAAGAGGACAATAATGCTCATAATTAAGCTCATCCTTGCACTCATTAGAAAAAGATGGTGGAAGCAACTTGCAAACATTATCAATGCCCGCGTCTCAAATTGAAGAAGTACTTTGAAAGAGACCTATCATTTACAGCTCCTGCTCTAATCCATTCACCACTCCAATTTACAAATTTTGGGTGAACAATTACCCCATAAAGAAAAAGGGAAACTGGGGAGATACGTAGTGCAAACACCGCCTTCGTCTCAGATCATAAAAGGCGCCGGCGAGAACGCTGGCACGAACATCGATAACGGGCTCGGCCTGCAAAAAAGAGGAGCACTTCTCGTTTAGCAAATAATCCAAAGTTGCTCAATTTCACCTAGAGACAGACACATGGTTCAAGAGGACCGAAGAAGATTCTAGCGAACACATGGTGTCTAGTTGCTTCTAACACATCCCCCTATTCAAGATCCAAAATATTCTAAAACTATACGTTCGTACCAATGCGCTAAACATAAATATAAGGATTGATCCGTTTTTCAACGCTCCACTTTATTAGTAAAGTGGAAAGGCATAATGCAACTTCATGTAATTCGGGACTAATATTTAGGACAGACTCATGATTCGAGGTAGCTGAAGAGGATTCTAATAAACACGCAGTGTCTAGTAAGTCATGAACCATTTCAATTCTCACTTACTTGTAACATAACATATCCCCCCATTCGAAATCAAAAGACACTACTTGTTCGAACCGATACAGTAAACATAAGGATCGATCCGTATTCCAATACTCTGATTTATTAGTTAAGAGGAAAGGTATAATGCAACTTCATGTAATTTGGAAGTAGAATTTAGTGAATTTTTTTATTTTTTTTGGCCAACATCAAGATAAGATTTTTAATTTTTTTTGGTCGATATCAAGATGAGATTGACCTAGGAAATAAACATCTTAGTTGTGTGATGGTAGTTAGGTATGAGACTAAAACAGAGCAAACAATCCTTATTTTCTAAACCGGAAAAACAGCGCAGAAAAAAGGACCAACCAAACAGGAACGCCCAATCCGAAACGAAACCGGAACGGAGACGACATGAAAGGACAAAGCCGCGAGAAAACCGTTACCGGTAGTCCTCTCTGTCGCCGAAACTCTGAGTTCTCTTCGCGGCCGATCCGCCCTTCGAGGGCGGCGGCCTCTTGACGGCGTTCGCGCCGCGCTCTCTGCTCTTCGCCGCTCCCGCCGCCCGGACCACGGCGGCGGCGACGGCGGCGTCGTTGTCCTCCGAGATGACCGACAGCGCCGGACGCCAGTGCCCGTCCGCTTCGGCCCGGGACCTCCCGCCGGGCGACCTGCGCCTCCGCCCGGCGGAACCGACGCCGCCGCGCGAGAGAGGGGCGCGCGCGTCCTCCTCCTCCAGCGTCGAGGCCGGGTCGTCGCCGGCGCCGGCGCCCGGGCGGTAACACGAGCGTAGGTCGGAGAAGAACTTCATGGGGGGATCGGATTCGAGTGCTTCGGAGTCGGATTCGAAGATTCGTTTCTTCGTCTTCTTCTTCTGCGGAGAGAGATAGAGAGAGAAAGTATGTGATTCGGGAGTGAAGAGAAAGATGGCGAGGGGGGTCGTCGCTATTTATAGAGAGAGAAACGGTCGCCGGCGGGGACGGTGGGTGGGGGTGTACATCCCTTGCTGACGTGGCCCGTGCCCACGTTGCAATCTGCAGTGCTTCTTGTCCTTATCCGAGGATCCAATGGAGGTTGAGGTCGTTGACCCACGGAGCAAAACCAATTTTCACGCAAAGGGCGTGTTTTTTTTCTTTTGGCCCCAAATTCCACGTCATACGTTGTAAAAAAGGGGAAAAAAATAATCCCAAAACTAGGAAATATAAACGACGGTAGAAATTTTATTTCTGGTTTTTCTTGAGCGAGTAATGGGAAAATGCCATCCGTGCGAAAAAAATTGGTCTTTTGCGAGATTAGCGAAGTTGTTTTAATTGTTGAAACATTCGAATTATTTGTATGGAAAGATATTAATAGTAGTTAAAGACTCTATCAAGAAAAATCGAGTGTGTGGAAAGATTAAAAGAAAATTTTCAAAATTTGATTTTTCTTCAAAATATTGTTACATACAGGATTGTAGAGACATGGATTTTAATTTGTACCATTGCACGGAAGTCGCGATCAATTAGATAGAGGTCTCCACAAAAGGGAAAAAAAAGGTAGGAAAAGGGACTAAATGGTAATTAAATTAGTCACGCTTTCTCTTGATTTAAGCGATAACGATGGGTTTTCTAGTGTTGTTTTTTTAAAACGAATACTCTCTCTCTTTTTCCGGCCATCCAATTGGAGCCCATTGAAATCTGCGTACTTGAAAGTGGACTGACAAAATCTGTGGGCTCTAATATTGGCCAGAATTTGACGATTTCCGGTTTCTCGAAATGTAGACTTTGCGTTTCTCAAATTCTGTGGATCGATCTACCACGACAAGTTCTTCTTAATTTATATGAGCAGCCATCGTCAAGATGTAGACACAACATAGAAGAGTTGAGAGAGAAATTACCCGATCAGTTCCAAACATATATTATGAACGTCGATTCAATTTTAAACTTTCAAATTTTACCAATTTAATTCTAATTTTTTTTTTTTTTTTTTTTTGAGTTGGCCAATCCTAATCGGAAATTATTGACATGGCGATATACCATGTAGGATGGCTAGCAAAAACTGGAGTCAGTACATTAGTGATTTTTAGCAGCAATTGAGTACAATGACTACATTAAAATTTCGTGCAAAAATTGAAGATTATATTAGCAAAATTATAAAAAGTCAAGACTGAAGTGGCTTCCGCACAATGGATTTAACACCAATTGGGTGATTATCGTATCCCTTGAGTCAAGGGATGTCCGATGATAATTTAAGTGTTCGACCAATAGAGTCAAATTACAGCCTTTGCCGTGGAAGGTTCACTGCATAAGTCTATCAATGGGCTAAGATGAAAAATTAGCTGGCATATTAGTTCATTTAATCTGGGGTTAGTCATTGACTTAATCACCCAGTGGCCTTGATGACTACAGCAAACGTTTGGTATATACTGTATAGTTTGGTCCCTTCGTGTTCCACATGCTAAATCAATAAAATAGATGCCAACCGTCCCAACCGGGCGATCGGAATAAAATATTGACTAACGAATGGCAAAAAAAAAAAAAAAAAGGAAGTGGAATAACTCCAACTAAGCAAGAAAATTAATTTTCTGTCCCAATAAATAGCTCGTGCAGAGTCAACTGCTAGAGTAAAAAGCATCACCAACTAATGACGTGGTGCATTCCCTGTATGCACGTTTTTGACAAGTCCTCCTTTTCATGTGCACTCCAACGATAGTTGAGAAATATGACCAATCCTATCGAGCCACGAGAGTTTCTCCATCCCTAATAATCGAGTCATTATTGGGACGAAAAGGCTGCCGAGGAAATAATTTTTCCCGAGACTTGGATTTGTGAATCACATATTTCCAGGGAATTTGCCCAAACCAGCCCTAAAACTATTATGCATATGCTAATTCAATTTTTAATTGTCCTAAACCCTTGCACAAAGTTTCAATGTAGTCATTTTAGTGAATGACAAAAAAGACTTTATTAGAATTTTATGCGAAAATTTAAAGCTAAAATTTGTAAAATTGAAAAATCTAGGATCGAACACATTTGTATAATTATTTTATAACTGATTTTTCTAGTCACTTTTGGAACCCCACCTCTCGCCTGTGGCCCCATCCATCGGTCGACACCGGTTTCCATTTCTAACTTCCAATCACCACATGTTGTCGGGTTCAATGCATCGACAGCAATCGAAGGACTGTCTACATCTTTGTACAAGACGCACCCGGAAAATAAGGGTAGTACATGACCCACTGAGGAGGGAATGCCGATGCCTCTCCGCCACAAAACGTTGCCCTCGGAATCGTGCCTCGTGCCCCCCCTTCCCAGGTCTCTTCCCCTCTGAATCACCAACGTGCACTCCCCATCCCATGGCTGGTCCTCTTTTTGGCCAACCTAACCTTTGTGTGGCTGCAATCTCTATCGAGAAAATTCTTGCTAGACATCGATGTTGTGAGGGACGATACCTTCCCCTTCATCCCGGATGTTCCGACGTGGGCGAGACGGCGGTTGTCGGGGCCGGTGGGATTTCGATTTTAATGCTCGAGAGGTCGTGGAGATTGATGTGGTTCGCGATGAAGGATGGAGGAGAGTATGAGATATCTCCACTGTTTGGTCACTTTCGAGGGTTGTGTTTTGGGGCCCCGAGGCTTTAAGAGGAAGCATAGGGGCCAGGGCATGATGCACAGATGAAGCAATGTTCCCAACAAATTTGTATTCAAGCCGATTGTCAATTGATGTGCTCCGAACAAATTGATGCACATGTGATGTAGAGCGGCTAGGATTTACACTCCCTCTTGGCGATCCCTCCAAACGAAAGGTATCAGGCTTCTATTATTTGCTCCTAATGTCTCCTCGGATTTTGGCGATATTTATTTAGGGTTGTACTGGTGTGGATCATCAAAGTGAAGATGATTATCAAAGTTTTGCTATAAAAAAATTGATGAAATAGGGATAGCTTTAGCATCTTAGGGTGTCCGTTTCACAAAAAATATTTTTCCTCATTTTGTAGCATTTGCTTCGTTTAAAAAAATGAGTTAATGGAAAATATTTTCACAATTAACAAAAAAAATATTTTCCTACGTAGTCAACAAAAAAAAAAATGTTTTTCTACTAAAGCTTAAATTTAAGAAAATGATTTCCCCTTTGAAATAATCAAACGTTTTCCAAAATGCTTTCCTGATAGGGTTCTTGGTTAATGAAAAGTTTATTCTTATGAAAATTATTTCTTTAAAAAAACATTGAATATTTAATTATTTTAAAATTTTTTAAATTATCATCATCATCATCATCAGCGGCATCATCATTTTCTTTTCTTTTTTTCTTCCTCCTTCTCCTTTCTTCCTCCTTGGTGATGACTAACGGCCGATCTAGGCAAGCCCCAGCTCCGTCAAGGTCAGCAAGATTGTGACTTTCTAGATCCGGGTGAGCTTGAGCTCGGCTAAGGCCAATAAGCCTAAGCTCTGTTGAGGTTAGTGAGCTCACAACTCGCCAGATCTAAGCGGGCTTGGCAAGGTGGAGCTTGCTTGTGGCCATTGTCAACCGATAGTAGTGGAGGGAGGGAGAGAGAGAAAGAAAGAAAAGAAAGAAAAAAAAAAAAAAAAAAAAGAAAAAAAAAAGAATATTAAAAATAATTAAAATTCCAATTTTAAAAATAAATAAAAATCAACAAAGAAAAATAAAATAAGTACAAAAATCGATTTTTTTAGAATTAAAATTTTAAAATAAAAAATTTTCAAACTTTTTTTTTAATGAAATAAAGTCATGATGTTGTAATCATTTTCCAATAATATCCAAATAGCAAAAAATATTTTCAATCATATATCACATAATAAATGAAAACTAACCGTATTTCTTAAAAATGATTTATTGGAAGGCATTTTCTTGTATCATTAAGTTTCCGCAAGACAAATGCACCATTATTTTGTAGTAGACTTATGTGACATTTATTTATTTTAAAGATACATGATGGGTGGGGATTTTAAAAAAAATTCTTAAACTTATTATACAAATACCAATTTAGTTTTAAATCTTTTAATTTGGGCAATTTAGTCTTGAATCTTTTGATGATTTGCTAATATAGTAATTCCGACCCAAAAGTATTGACATGGATGCCAACTATCCTATATGACACGATCGACATTATACACAATTTTTGCAATATCTTACAAGAAAAATCTGAATTTTATTCTTTTATTCTTTTCTTTCCTTTATTTTTTATATTTTTTTTATATTTTTTCTTATTTCCCCCCGCCAGTCCATGACCTTGGCAATGACCAGTGGAGGTTGTTGGCACATAGACAAGTGTGAGGATGCCCTTGCGAGGTTTGGGTATTGTGGCCTTGCCAAATTTGGATGAGGGTTGTTGCCAATAGTAGCGAGGGCCCTTGAGCTTTCGCATTGAAAAAGAAAAGAAAATAAAAGAATTTATGAAATTTCTCAAAAAATAAAAAATTATAAAAAATTATAAAAATTGTTCATGTTAGCTCAACTTTGTCAACATAGGACGGCAAGCATCCATATTAGTAATTTCCGCTTGAAATTAGCTGAAAGGACTATATTTACAAATATAGAAAAGTATAAGACTAAATTGATCATTGTACAATAATCTTAAGAATTTTTTTTTTGGGAATTTTCCTCAGGATTTAAAAATGCAAAAATATAGAGTATAGAAATCCAAAAATATGGGGGCTTTATGCTCTAACCACTACGATCATTTTTTAGCATAATCCCCTGTATACAAGTTCTTCCCCAGATAAAGCGTGTTCCATCAACCTTTGGACCTTCCAATACGTCTCGACCAAAAAGCTTTCAAATTGCCACTTGGGAAAAAGTATAAAGGAGAGTCAATTGCGTGACTCTAAGGACAAGCCCTCGTCTAAGACCTTCATCTTTGTTCCATCCCGTTGACCCGTCATGTCCTCGGTCACCACCTCAATTGTTGTAAGCAGTGCAATGGCATGAACGAGTTGAAATTGGGAAAATGACTTATTAGCATATACATTGGGTAATTTATTTCATGCGTGTTGATGTGTCGTGACCTTGAGAAAGTAATTGATATGACTATTAGAGGTGAGCATGGTTTGAGGGTTGAATTTGGAACCTAAGAATCGAACTAATGGGAATATATAAATTTCAAGTTTTAAAGTATACAGGGTAGATTTCAAGTTCCAAAAAAATTAAGAATCTATTTTGATGGATAGGTTTCAGGTTCTTAATTGGGGGAATTTAGAACTTGAAACAAGTTTTAATATTTTTCCCGGTTCATGTTTCCGTGTAATCTTCCAATATTTCATATCGTTTAATGATGAGTGTATAATTTGGAAGCACTACTCTGAGTTTTCACTTTATAACTAAGATTTTTACTTTATTAAACTTCATACTTTTCATGTGTCTAAATATAAGTTATGGTTAGTAAATTGTAATCATTGAAATAATAATATAGGTGGAATCTAGATAGACTCTAGAACTTATGACAGGGTAAGTTCCAGATTTTAGGGTATATAGGATCGATTCTAAGTTTAAAAAAATGAGGAACCTGTTTCAATGAATAGGTTCCAAGTTCTAGATGGAATCTGTACGGAATCTAAAACCGCTAACTTCAACTAAGTCTCTTAGCATCAACATACCAATGCGTGTAAGACATATATACGGGAACATGGGATATTTCAACAACCACATAAATAAGCATTATGTTATCCCCGGTGTTTTTCACATTTGAGTTTACTAGGACATCGCTTATCATTTACTTCTATTTTTTAGTTGTTTTCGTTCCTCGTGTTTTAAATTGAAATTTCTTGGAGCTCTTTCTTCCGGGGCTGGCATAGCCTTGAAGCTCCGTTTGTTTCATGAAATAATCTATTAATGATAAATGCTTTCATTATTGACAATAACTTCCATACTCGTTCATTCATTTTGTGAACGATACAAATGACTATTTTTAGGAAAATATTTTTTAAATCATTTATTTTTCGTGAAACAAATACAGCCTAAAATTCTCTTCTACATTGTAAATATTCACAACTTTCATAAGCGTGTCCGCCCCGGCTGCTTGTTAATGAACTATTAAGAAATATCCGAATTGGAGATTGTAGTTTGACTAAGAAAAAGAAAAAGTAGATTGTTGTTTAAACATAACAAAAAGTAAATATTCTTTCGCATTATGTAAAGGCATCCACTTGATGTAGATGTGCACTTCTATGGATAAGCACGCGTCCCGGTCATCTTAAATTGATGAGCAAGCCTAGTTCATTTAAATAAGGATTTATAGAAAGTAGATTGTAGTTTGAACATAACCGAAAGTAAATGATTCTTTTGTATTATGTGCACTTTCTCGGGCAAGCCCATGTCCCCGTCATCTCAAATTAATGACGAAAATTTTTGTATCTGTGCAAGTTCAATCTATTTGACTAATATTAGCTAGTCGGCATTGACGTGGATGCTAGCCGTCCGAAAAACACAGACGTGGCTATTTTTTAATCATATTTATTGATTTATTTTTTCTTTTCCTTTACTTTTTATTTTTCCCTCGTCGGCCATTGGGTGAGGGGCATGAAGCCCTTGCCGGCTATCAAGAAGGGTTGCGGCGCTTGCCCTACCTTGCCCGAATCTAGTTAAGGCTAGCCTCGCCATGGTCTCGTTGGCCGTGGGCGAAATCAGCCTTGTTAGTTACTGGCGAAGCCATGGTTGCCTTTGCCCACGACCTGTGAATGGCAACCAATTTTGAACCTAGGCTTGCAAATCTCTTGTTCAAGGGCCCCAATTGCCAAAGTGAGTGGAATGGGTTAGGCATTTCATCGAGCAACCAAAAGGATCAAGGTGATGTTAGGTTCGGAGGTGGCTTTACCTTCCATCTCGAGGCACGGCTGCGGGTGAGGTGGCCCTACCAGAGTCTTGCTAGCCACTGAGGGAAAAAGAAAAAGAATAAATAAAATAAAAAAATTCAAAGATTTGAGAGAGAGAGAGAGAGAGAGAGAGAGAGAGAGAGAGAGAGAGAGAGAGAGAGAGAGAGAGAGAGAGACGTGTGCGCGAGACGTGTGCGCGCGTGCATACTAGGGATGAGCATAGTTCAATGGTAAAACCTGAACTTGAGAACCGAACCAGTGGGAACTGTAGGTTCTATGTTTTAAGATATATAGGGTAAGTTTCAAATTTCAAGAAATAAAAAACCTATGTTCTAGATTCTTAGTTTGAAGAACCTAATTTCTAGTATTTGGAACAAGTTTTAATATTTTTCTTGGTCTGAGCCTCCGTGCGATCCTTCGAAATTCTATACCGTTCGATGATGAGTGTATAACGTAGAAGTACTAGTTTGAGTTTCTATTTTATGACTAATATTTTTTACTTTATTAAAGTTTATATTTTTCGTGTTTCTAAACATAAGTTATGCTTAGTTAGTTATAATCATTCAAATAATAATATAGATAGATACTGGGTAAATCTTGAAACCGATCCTAGAACCTATAATAGAATATGTTTCTGGTTTTAGGATATACATGGTAGATTTTAAGTTTAAAAAAATGAAGAACCTGTTTCAACGAGTAAGTTTTAGGTTTCAAGTGAAATCTATACGAAACCTAAAACCACTCATTCCTAATGAGTATCATAGGATGACTAAAATGAGTAGTTGACATGGTGAAATAATTAAACGAATAATTTGCAGACGAGTACTTGCATAGACTCAACATGGTATTGAGCACGAATCAAATGTAAGAAAACACCCTGCCTCGATGTAATTTCCGATGAATTATCAAAATTTGTCCTCCCCTGGAATAATGGAAATATTATACCGAGAAACCCATAGGTAACCCTAATTGAAAGTGAAAACTGAAAATGATCAGAAAAATTCATACAATGAATAAGAAAAAAAATTAACTCAAAACGAATGACAACCATGGGTTTTGACACTAACATCAATCTCAAGTGGATTTTCCTATCTAAACGAGCAAAATCAGTATTACAAGCTCCAGTCTAGAAGGAGTTATTGCTTGTTGAACGCCAGAGAAAGTCATCAACAGCAAAGTTCAAACAATCTCGACTGGCATGTCAGCCACTTTACTGGCGGAGCCTTTCCTCGATGCGTGTATTTACTTCGCACCCGCAGATTAGTAGGATCGAAGGGTCACATACCTCGAGTTACGAAAGAAATGGCCAGTAATTTCTACAGAGCTAAGCATAACATAACCATTGAGCCAACCTTGATTGGACTACCATTGTTGCATCCAGACCCTTCACATTAGGCCTGATTAAGTGATTAAACCATAATTAAGCAATGCTTGCACTCTCCTGTCCGGATTGCTTAGTTAACATAATCGAATAACAAAATTTGGGCCTGGGCTTGTAAAGGAAATCATTTTCTCAGCCTGTCCAGTCCACATTCTCTTTTCCCCAGCACAAGAGCCTGATTGATGGGCTCACATTGAAAGCCGAACTCATCCGGAGGCAGGCCCATCATTTCGTCATGCCATGTTTGTCGAATTCTCTGTTCATGCTGTGAAGCTAGGTCAAAAGGGGTTTGTCTGTCTTTCAAGAGTCACGAGTTTGATTCGATCCTTTGAACGGCTCGTGCTGCGATTACATAGCTGCGACATTTTTTGTGTGGAGAGACTTCCTCGTGGCTAGTGTTTTGGTGAGGCCAAAAAAATGAGCTCGTTAAACCTTGAACTTTTGAGTCACGAGTAGTGTGGAGTAATTATGACTCAAATCGAACATTCTATAATAAGTAAATGACCTTATATTATAACATCATTGGGAGGGTCAATAATGTTGATTACCCAAATAAGCCTTGGCTGAGTTCTCTACCGTGTGCATGTGTACGCATTTCTTACTTGTTCCCAATTGTTAACGCATAAAGGGCAAATCTCAACCAAGACACCCCGATCAAAAACTTCAATAGCCGGTTTCACTTCAAAGTTCAATATAACTAGTTTAATTTTTGTGTTTTATACGATTTGAAAATCTCTCCCGAGTCGATCCAAACGAACTAATCAACTACCCCTTGCTGAACGACCGATCTAAATTAAGAAAAAGAAAAGGGGGCACAGGTACAAGAAGCATTCCAACACCCCAGTACTGATTTGGACCATTCATCGTCTCTTTCATCTGCTTTGTCCACTAGAAAAGCACAAAAATACAACCATGCCAAGTTAAAACCTATTGACTTACTCAAATCAATCAGGCACGACCATCGATCCTCCCAATGGAAGCTTGCAAAACTCATCTTTCCTCCGATGGGCGTAATTCCGCCACCTCCTCGTGCAAGCCTTGTCACATTCTCTGGATATTTCATCGGTCCACGAGACGAGTACGTGGTCCTCTTCTATTGTTTTTTTCCTTTTAGTAAGGTTGCCAGAAAGTGAAGATCACTAGAGAGCTCGACATTAGTCCAAAAGGGGACTGATGATCGGATTTCTGGTGAAGATCACTATGCTCATCCTTCGGGACATATTCAACTGGGTTGGCTAGATGCGCCAACCTGGTCTCAAGGTGCTGTCATTTTCTCCCTGTTCGAGTGGTATATTGTTCTGAATTTGTGCATTAGGAATGACCTTTTCATTTGAAGCAGAATCGAATAGAGAAGAGTTCAAACGATGTGGGTCTCTCTCTCTCTCTCTTCCCCCCTTCGTTTTCTTGTTTTTTTTGTGGATTTTGTGATAATTGCTATCGATTTGCGGTTGGACCCTGCTAACAATGGCCCTCTAATACAATCTTTTGCGCTTAAGGTAATTGCTTCTTTTCCTTTCGAGTACGTACATATATTTAATTAGGGAGAAATGATTATATGACAGTCTCTAATGAATTGCGAGGATATTGATCTGTTTTGGATCATTAATTTTTTTTTAAATATAAATTATTATGGGGCCAATTCTTTTAAGACTTTGTAATTTATAACAAGCTGTTATTTTCAAGTAATTCAAAAATTGTTATACTAGTAAAGCTCTTTAACTAGCAAGAAAGAAAATAACAAAAACCCTGCTAATAGCTTAATTAGTGGCTAGAAATGGACAATGTGTATATATCTTCTATTTTCCATATAGAATTTTTCATTCGGGTCATCCACTTGAGTTTTGACTAGGACTCGTAAAATTAATTGGCATTTCAAGGACCTCAGATTTACTTATTGTAAATTTTCTGGTGATGGGAAGAGAAAAGAAAAGAATGAGGGGGAAAATTGCATTGTTCGGCCCTTTTCTTAGACCTAAATGAGATTGGAGTGGCGATGGCTGCAACAGTTTTCAACTATACATGTATTGTAAATTTTGAAATTTCATGCGATACATCTCCCTCTCTTAAGTTAAGATTAGCAAAATTTTCTAAATTTGTCATCGTCAACTCAAATTTTGACATTCAGTTGACATTCACCAGTAGAGGGGATTCTTTTCAAATTATGGTAAGCACAAATGAGTTTTGAAAGATTTTGATGTTACATTTTACACATTTACATTAATAGTGATACCCACGAGCACTTCTGACAAATTTTGCAATCTCAACAATTTAGAATCCCGAAGAACCCTGGCAAAATATATCAGTAAGTACATAGGCTCTGAAGATGGCACTCTTTGTACTTTTCTTTGGTCAAATACTCATGTCCTGTAAATATTCTTTTTCTCCTTTTGTGACTCGCGTACTATTTTACATTTAAGACGCTTGAAGAGGTGCACGTTTGCTGCCAAAATCTGTTCAATGATTTAGGTAGACAAAGCTGGCTTACGGAAAACAACTGAAAACTTTCTTTTATACCAGAAAGAACGAGCCGTCCAAACGAAAGATCTCGTTGGCTCGCCATTGATAGAGTGATGGAGACATGTCTTGCGTTGGCTCACTCCACCTGCAGCTTTGTCTCAGTGAATAATTCATCGCAAAGATGTTGCTACGAGCCGAAACCCTAGCTTCCTAGACGACGGTTCAAATCAAAGCTTTAAGCGCCTTCTTTTAGCATTTTTGGTCTATTTCTCTTTTGCATGCCAAGTGGGACAGGTATATCATGCTTTCATTTTTCCAAATCTTACTATGTACATAGATTTTTCGTATCAACATGTAGATTTACATATCAACTTTTCATAATCCTCTTTTGAAATTTGGATAAAGATTTAAATTTTAGGAAAAGTAAGAAATCCACTTTTAACTTTTCAGAAGTCTAGGTAAACAAACCAATAATTCTCATTACTTACAGAAAGTATCTCTGTCAAAATACTTTTGCCATTATTGAAGTTGTACATGTGAAGGTGTAAATAAAAAGGAGTTTATGTACTAGATAATTTATGGAAGATGGGTTTGTTAACATACGGCATAAAGTTGAACAGAATTATGGGGATAATTACCAAAAACAAAATCATAAACTTATTGTATGGATGTCAATTTAGTCTAAATCTTTTGATGGTTTACCAATGTTGCAAATTCGGTCAATTTTGACTAGAAATCACTGACGTGCCACGTGGCATGAAATCCTCATGTTTTATGAAATAGAATTAAGAGTGTTGTATAAAAGTTGAAGTGGGTATGGTGTATGGATGGAACAGAGTCACCAGACGACACCGCTACCACCCCAAAACCTATGAGGAAAATGACCTCTCTCTCTCTCTGCGCGCTGGCATCAACAAGGCAAGGCCTACGGATCTTCAAATCTACGGGGGTGCCGCCTAGATTTCGGCGGTGAGATGGCACCATCAACACTAGGCTGGAAGCCTAGGTTGAGTTTTTGGCCTCTTCTCCTGCCAAGTCGAGCTTTAATGTGGCCGAGACATGGCTGGAAATCCTCCTTGATGTAGCATTCTCAGAACTGCTATAGTTTATATCAGCTCAGCTTGTAAGGAGCTGCCTCATATAGTGTTAGGATATTGTAGTTTTTATATATGTATAACCAAATATATAAGTTACATTACTTCACAACGCATCAAAACTACAACAGAACTATTTATGCCAAATATATGCTAATATCCTCACCAACTAATTTTTATTATGCTTGTAATTTGGTCTAACATTAACCATCTTCCGTGACGTGCATACTCAACACATGTATATATGCAGAAGATGACACACTAATAACAAGTGCGACGATAAGATAGAAATCTTTTTTCTGATCAAAAAAAAAAAAAAAGATAGAAAATGTTTCAGCAGAAATTTATATATATATATATATATATATATATATATATATATTATGGGTGAGCATGGTCCGGGTTGGTCCGGGCCACCCCCTAACTCTAGGACCAACCCATACAGTGTCGGTCCTCAATTTTTAGAACCGAGGACCGACCCTATTGAACTTGGGACCAAGGACCGGACCGACCCAATGGGTTCAGTCCGGTTCCAGGGTCAACCCGGGACTGATTGATAATATTTTTCGTCTTATTTTTTATACTCCCTAAAAAAGCAAACCTACAAATTCAAATTACACATCCATCGACAATGCGGCATTGTACAACTAAACTATAAATACCAATACATATTTAGCAAATTTAAGATGACACAATAATAGAAATTTCGTACTTGCTAACCGCTCATCGAGATATGGGACAAGATGGAAAGTTCTTGTAATTATCTATCTTTAATATTCATAACACCATATACAAAATCGTTTTTCTGCATTTGATCATGTAGAGTCCATTCAACCAAAAAATGAGTTTCACACCACTTGACTAGCATTTGATCATGTAGAATCCACTCAACCAAAAAATGAGCTTCACACCACTTGACTAGCAAATCACCGTAGCAGAATCGGCAAAGATTACTCTACTCTTCAAAAACTTCTACCATTTGACACAAATTGAAAAGTAAAGTGCAGCTGAAATTCATTATTAAAATACAATTAAACCATAAAAAGTTCAAAATACTTAATATAAACCACGAATATATAACTTCATATCTTGTTAATTCACTTGAACTTCTAAACACCTGAAAAAAAAAAAAACAAACGACACATAATTAATACTCAACAAAAGTTTTAAATTGAAATTACTATTAGTGCTATTGATAGAACATCTCAATATAATATAATATAATAGACGTTTTACTTAGATTTGAATATATAAAAGAATTATAAATAATATTATATAATATAATATAATATACATGGTTGGTCCAGGGTTGGACCAACCCAAAACTCTTAGAATTGATGACCAACCCGCACAAATGGTGTTGGTCCCTGAATTCAAGACCAAGGACCGACCTGGCCTCCTTGGGAACCGGATCGGGGCCCGCGGGGTTGGGCGGTCCAGGGGTCGGTCCAGGGTCGACCCTAGACCGCTGCTCACCCCTAATATATATATATATATATATGTTATTTTCTGAAACAGCTTTTGGATCCACACGCCGACCTCAACTCGCGAGAATAATTTATGTTATTTTCTGAAATATCTAGTATTTTGCAAGCCAAAAGATGATGTGGCCCAAGGGATACCAGCCTTTGGAAAATGCATGCGACAACCTTCATCCTAAAGATTTTACGTTGAAACCTCGTTTAGCGTACCTCATTATGGATCAGATACATGTAAATAAGGATTATTTTGACTTTGAGCGCACGTGGTCCTATGCACGCGCGCGCGCGCGCGAGAGAGAGAGAGTCAGCATTTTGTAGGCTTTATCTTGGGGAGAGTGTGTTTGGACGTGGTTGATCTCAAATTCAGCCTTTTTAAAGCTCTATTTGAGGGGACAACAGTTTTGGGTGGTTAGAAAATTAGGTAGTATTGAACTCTCTGCTTTTACGAGGGTTGATATGATATCGAAATTTTATTAATAAGTGCTCTTAAGATACTTGTTGATAAACACATTCAACATAATTTTTTTTTAAATTCAATACATTAATTATGCATAAAATAAGAAAAACAGTGATTTAAGAATGACGAATTTTCTTCATGTGGATGCTTTAGAATTGCTTCTGAAGCACTTGTTGACAAAATTCAATGCTATTTCTCTCTTAAATCAAGAAAATTCACTCCTCTCAACAAACATAGACTCATTTCATTTAGGTGTCGTTGTGGCATTCATCTAGGTCAGCGACACTCGCAAGGCCTTAGTCTCCCATCCCCTATCCTTGATGAGGACAAAGGAGGTTTTTGGGGTTAGGGACCCCCATGCTGTTAACACGCATCCTCGATTGACCTAGGATCTTGTGTTGCGAGCCCAGCATCACCCGCGACCCATACTAACAAAGAGAGGGAGGCGGGGGGAACTGTAGTAATGATTGCTTGCAGATAGGCCCATGGTGGGGGTGGCGGCGACGGCGATGTGCGGGTGTTGGAGGCGGTGGAGATGGAGTCATGGCCGGTAATTGAGTTTGGCTTACTTTCATGCGCGGTGACTAAGGGGTTGGCATTGTGCATAGTGAACAGATGCAACCACGGGCAAAAAGGGCAAAAAAGGAAAGAAAGGGGAAAGATAGGAAAAAAGCATGACTAATTTTAACTGTTTAATTTACTGATTGTTACATGTTCAGATCTTAAGAGGTAACTTTACCCGACTTTGAAGAATGATAACTTTAGAATACCTCAATCCAACGGTTCCTACCTATAGCTAAAAGGCAAGGCTACACATATGAACAAAAGTTGAAAAAAGATGGGGATTGCACATCGGAGACAGTATATATGTCCAAAACTCTTCCACAATCATGTCCCTTTAACGAATACAGGGAGTGACAATCTTTTGAAAAGACAAATATATATTTATTTATATTTATATATCCTAATCCGTCGTCCTCCAAGTCCTTTTGACAAAAAGTCGATCAAGTTTGTCGTACGTGGTGGCTGGACATGGGGCAGGCAACCAATTTGAAACCACATGCGTATCAGGTATATGTGGAAGGATGGCAATGGAGGGTAGCCATCAATCACAAAGCTCGATGCTGTGGAATCTATTTGATTTTATTCCACAATTATAATACTAACGATTGCCTTGTCTTGATGGGCAGTTCAGGGTCTCAAGTTCGACAAGAATTTGGCCGGCTGAGACAGCTTAGTTAACCTATTCTTTACCTCTCTTTCAAGAGGAAGCTGGTGCTGTTGAGAATATGTAAGTAAGCGGAAGAGAAATAATGAGCAACCTGCCAAAGCAAGACGATAAATACGTATTCGGAGGGTTCCATCGTTACCAGGAGCATCTAGTGTAAAAGCTGATAAACATGCGATTAACATAGATAGTTGGGAGAGAGTAGTTCTTGTGTATAGACCTACCAATCAAATCGAGTAGAGTCGAGTCGGAAGAAAATACATATTGACCATATGTTAATTTATTAATCATCATGTACTTTGCCACAAGGCGTGTGTGACCTTATCCAAAGTTTTATGAGCTTAATTCAACAAAAGAAGTCACGCAGAACTAGTTTAATATATTATACCCTCACTCCGTAATGAACTGACCAAACAGTAGTGATGTCCACTTCATGAAACATTGCTGTTATTACTTCCCTATAATCCCAACGACCCTAAGCAAAATGCCCATCATATCCCATAATATCTCTCGACTATCGTTCCATGTCTAATCCACTTCTCAACTCCTATAATATCGCCTAACAATTATTTTAATTGGATCCCTCAATCATTGGAAAATATGCAGGGACACATGAATGATTGTTCAAAGAAAGCAACAAAAATTGGGCAGAGAATGATTTTGTGGTGCTAAATGGGATCTTGAGCAAGTTTACATGAAATTGGTTCTTAGTATCTTAACATATAATTACACAACAAGGTGCTCTCTCTCTCTCTCTCTCTCTCTCTCTCTCTCTCTCTCTCTCGCCTTCCTATATATATCTGGCTCAAGTGTAGGCAAATCCCGAACCCCACTTAACTCAACATCTCTCACAACCAGATAAAACCCTAACTCTTCAATCCCCCCCAAACCTGAACCCCACTCAACTCAGCACCTATCACAACCAGATAATCCCCTAGCTCTTCAATCCACTCCTCCAGTACCCACACGACGCGTGTCAAACAAATCAACTCACATCAACTAGAAACAAAATGGAAACTTGTTTTACACACCTTCTCTTCGCCATCTAAACTTCCATGCACGTTACGGCAACAAAACCCTGATTATATTTTCAGCCAAAAAGCTTCATTTCAGTTCATAATGAAAGCTGAACTGCGGGGAAACGCGACCACATCGATTTATCTGCAAAACCTCAGTCTCTTCAACACCCAGCAAAGTTCGCTTTCCGGCGCACTCAAAGGGTGCCTCGGAAGCCTGGATGCGGCATGTATAGAGAAGCTACTGCTTCACTGCGCGAGCGCCCTCGAGCGGAATGACGTCACTTTGGCCCAACAGGTCATGTGGGTTCTCAACAACGTCGCTTCTTCCACAGGTGACCCTAATCAAAGACTCGCTTCGTGGTTCTTGAAAGCCTTGATCTCTAGAGCGTCTAGGTTATGCCCGACAGCTGTGAATTTCAATGGCAACGGGATTGTTGAGAGGAGATTGATGAGCGTGACTGAGCTAGCGGTGTATGTTGATCTCATCCCTTGGCATAGGTTCGGTTATTGTGCAGCCAACAGTGCGATCTATAGGGCGATTCAAGGGTATTCGAGGGTTCACATCTTAGATTTGAGCATCACTCATTGTATGCAATGGCCGACGCTCATAGATGCCTTGGCTAAAAGACCCGAAGGCCCTCCATCGCTGAAGATCACAGTGCCATCTTGTCGGCCCCCGGTCCCTCCCTTGCTTAATGTAACGAGTGAGGAGATTGGTCTTCGTTTAGGTAATTTCGCAAAGTTTAGGGATGTACCATTCGAATTCATCGTGTTGGATGACTCACCCAATGCATCTGAATCAGCTAATCCTTTTCATTTCGAGTCAATCCTGAGTCAGCTGAGTTCGTTAGATCTGAATCTTGCGGATGATGAGGCTTTGATCATCAATTGCCAAAACTGGGTAAGATACCTGTGTGATGAGCCTAACGGGGTTGATTCTCGAGATGCCTCTTTGAGAGATGTTTTCTTGGACATCATAAAAGCGCTTGACCCGAATCTAGTGATTCTGGTCGATGAGGATGTTGACTTATGTGAGCCGAGTCTGGCCTCGAGAATCACAACTTGCTTCAATTATTTGTGGATCCCGTTCGACGCCTTGGAGACTTTCTTGCCCAAGGACAGTTGCCAGAGGTTGGAGTACGAATCTGACATCGGCCATAAGATCGAGAACATCATCGGATTCGAAGGGTTTCAAAGGATAGAGAGGTTAGAGGTGGGCAGCAAATTAGTGCAAAGGATGAAGAATGCCGGGTTCTTGAGTCTGCCTTTTGGCGAAGAGACCGTGAGCGAGGTCAAGTCCTTGCTTGATGAGCACGCCAGCGGATGGGGGATGAAGAGAGAAGAGGATACGTTGGTGCTGACGTGGAAAGGGCACAACTCGGTCTTCGCCACGGTTTGGGTCCCCAGCAACGGATACGTGAATTGAATGGGGGGAGTCAATATGGAGCCGTTTCTTGTCTTAGACCCGACCCGATCGGTCGGACTGCATGCAAGCGCCTGAATCAATGGACGCAGCAGTTCGTGGAACGGAGACAAGACAACTCTTGGGGTCGGTCTGGACAAGAATTTCGTTTCATGTGAAACTCGAGCCTCGTCTTAAAATTGCCATATTAGGCGGTTTGTCCGAACTGCCATGTGATGGTTGTTCTTTCCTTAGTGGTCCATGAGGCGCATGCAGAGACAAAATGGCGTTTCGTGCATTTCATATTTATCGAGAAGAAAAAGACTGCACGGAAGAGCGTTCGGACAGAAGAAGGAAAACCGCAACAGAGTTTTGAGAATAAGATCGTGCCGCTCTCGCTGTGTTCGAGGTCTCCTTAAAGTGTGATTCACGTGAGAGAGAGAGAGAGACAGAGAGATGTGTTGTTTTGTCTCTGTACAATGGACAAAATCTCTTGGAACGTCGTTTTAGATGTGAAGGCTCCTGTGCAGAGTATTTCTATAAAATATGTTTTCTAGCTACCCACTCATGACATAAGCAAGTTTACTATGTTCTCATTAATCTTTACTACTCTTTCGCGACATCTTGGATGCATATCGGGATCCTGCTATCACAGATTACTGAGAGCCATTCAGTCCTGGAGAACTCAAAAGTGAAAAAAGAAAAAAGAAAAAAAAAGAAAGAAATATTGTTTGTCAAGGTTTTTAGGTGTCGCTTATTTATGGAGCATATAAATGCCCTTATATACATTTCACCATATCCCAACCAAATAAAAAGAAAAATTAAACGTGGGTGTTAAAGGTTCATCTATCCATTGAGGGCCTATTTGAGGTAAAATTAATTCCACTTAAGGGGGTGATAGGTAGAGGTGGCAAAATGGTCCATTTTGCACCCATAGTGAGTCGAATGTGGGTTATGAAGTGGTAATGGGCCATAACCCACATTCGACCCATTTTAAGTTTAGTTTTATATGGGTTGAAAATGGGTCACACGTTCTGACCCATTTTCGACCCATTTTAAAAACCAAAAAAACCCACATACGATGAGTCAGCGACAGCCCTTCGACCTTCGTCCTCCGCCGCTCACCTTCGAGCCGCCTCTGCCACTCGCCACCGCGACTTGCCTCCATGGCTCACCTCCGCGGCTTGCCTCCGCTGCTCCCTTGAAGGTCGCTGACGACTAGTGAGGCTCGAGCTCGCCGGCATAGGGCGGGGCCTCAGCCTCACTAGATGTGGCGAGATCGAGCCTCGCCCGACGTCGACGAGCTCGAGCCTCGCCAGATCTGGCGAGGCTCGAGCTTGTCGGCGTCGAGCTGGGCCTCGACCTTGCCAGATCGGGGAGATCGAGCCTCACCCAACGCCAGTGAGCTCGAGTCTCGCCAAATCCGGCGTGGCTCGGCCTTGCCGACGACCGGCGAGGCTCGAGACTTGCTGGATCTGGCGAGGCTCGAGCTCGTTGGTGTCGGGTGGGGCCTTGGCCTCGCCAGATTGGCGAGATCAAGCCTTGCCCAACGCCGACAAGCTCGATCTCACCTGTGGCCGGTCGCCGACCATCGTTGTGGCTGGCGACCAGCCAAAGAAGAAGAAAAAAAAAAAGAAAGAAAAGGAGAAAAATTAAAAATGATATTTTAAAAAATAAAAATTATAAAAATTATATTTTTTTTAAAAAATTATATTTTTAAAATAAAAATAATTAAAAATTTTATTTTAAAAATATATTTAAAAAATAAAAATTCGATTTTTTAAAAAATGTTTTAAAAAGAATTATAAAATTTTTTCATTAAATTTATATTGCATAAAAATTGTTAAAAAATTTGTATTGCATAAAATATTTTAACAATAAGTAGGTTTTAGTAATACGGGTCGGGTCGGGTATGGGTCGGATACGGGTCGGGTACATGTATGGGTCATTAGATTTACACTACAAGAATATGGGTCAAAACGGGTTAAATGGGTCAAATATGGGTTGACCAATTTTCGACCCGACTCATACCCGTTCCGACCCACCCATTTGCCACCCATAGTGATAGGAAAAAGAAAAAGTCATAAATATGGTATTAAAAGATAGAGATGATGAGCTTGCTTTTATTGAGAAAGGGGGTAATGTTAATTATAAATATTGAATCAAATCTTGTGAAGGGTTGTAACTCGGTCATTTAACACAATAAATTATGTGTTTTAACAGATTAGGTGTGGAAATAGCGGCACACCAAATCTCGTCCATCTTACGTATGAGATAACAAGGTTTTGACATGATTCTTGCTTCGGACAGCAATAGATGGAGAATCTTCCTCTCTCCTTTTCCCCCCTTCCTTTTTCCTCTTGATTTTGAACGAGTTTCAGAAGTCAGAAAACAACTTTATCATTTGGACAGGGTAAGGATTTGAACCTTTGGCACATGGAGGGTACAGACGTGAACTTATATCATTTTCCCAGAACGTTAACGTTTGAATTGAACTTCATCTTTTGCCCGGTGAATGCTTTCCAGTTCAAACTTACTATGGTTTTCTGGCGATACAGATCAGGATTGAGGACCACGACCTTTGGGTGTGGAACAGTCGCAGTCACTTCGCATCCTATGCAGCTAAACAGGAACGTTAAATTTCACAGGGTGGATTTTGTTGTATTTGTCTATATTTGAGTGTTCTATAAAAGCTTTTGAACTTAGCCAAAGGTTATACCACCAAGATGGAAGGTGAGAAGGAAGCGATCTTACTACTATCTAATGTGATTATGCAATAATGAGACTACATTAAAAGTAATATAGCACAACTTGTGCAAGCCCCTCATAAGATCGACATAATCTGATGGGGTCATATGCTTCAGCGAGGTGCAAAAGTTGCTCCCCATTCGTGCTAGGAATCAGCTCTCTTGCCGCCAAGAAGAGTTGTTATTGAGGAGCGAAGAGCAGATCGGTCATACCGACAGACACAAGAATCGAACTATTAAGTATCGACGTCCATCTTCTGCTGTGAGAAGAGTTGCTAAAGACAAATCTCATGGTTTGCTCTTGGCAAGTATGATTCTTGGAAAGCTTACATTGAATCTCTTTAATTGAGGCAGAGGTCATTAGCAATAAAAAGGGCTGAACTAGGCCCAGTTAGGCCCTTTACCAATAAGGCCCGTTTTGTACATGACTCTCTCTCTCTCTCTCCCCCCGCAAAAGTTGGAATCGAATTCAAAAGTTAAGGGAGTCAGCAGATCACATTGCGGCAAAATGGGGGCAATATCTCTAAAAATACAGATTTGGGATGTGGTTTTAGGGTTTCACGTGAAGATGCTGAAACAAGAACGGCCATTTTTGCATGCTTTTGAATGCGATTTTGCAGGATGGAGTCTCTTTCCCTTTATTCATGGCTACCACATGACTTGCCTACCACTTGCATGCCCCCATCACATCATCAACACATGTCCTCCATTAATTCCCTCAAATTTGGTTTTTTTCTTTCTTTTTTATTTATGAATTATGACCAAGGCCTTTCTTGCCTCCTCATTTTTAAACCCTAGTTAACGTTATTTTAAATTGATCCACACCCGATAAAAGAAATACCCGACGAATGACAGAGTAGAACTATGGTCCTAGGATTTTAAGATGAGCATAACAATGTGGCTTCAAGAAGCATACGAATATACTAGATGTCCTTTTTAATTGTAGAAAGTCCATACACAATCCGTAAAACTTTTGAGATTTGCCTTGTATCTACGCACAAGATGGAACTAAAGATTGTGAAGCCGTGAGGAGACGTGTGGCGCTCATGCATATTTATAAGGCCCATAGGAATTGTGTGGGATAGTGATGTGGGATAAATTTTAAAACCCTATACAAGTCTAGATAGAATAATGGCAAATGAGATTATGAGAATTGACAGATAGATTGACTGATGGATAAGATGCGAAAGTAAGGTCTCATCATCTTTTTCATTGAAAGTCAATTTATAAATTTAGATGGATGCATGCACACAAAGATTGCATTACATCCATAGATGAGCGGTGTGGAAGAGATTCTATTAATAATCCTAATTAGGTTTTGAATAAAGATTCTTTTCTTGCCTCCTCTTGTCTATACCCTATTTAACGTTATTTTAAATTGATGTACACCCGATAAAGGAAATACCCGACAAATGGCTGAGTAGAAATATGGTCTTAGGTTATTAAGATGAGCATAACAATATAGCTTCAAGAAGCATATGAATATAGTCGATGTGTCTCCATACGCAATTTGAATTTTTTTTTGAAATTTGCCTCGTCTCTGGGCATGAGATAAAATCAAGGGTTGTAAAGCCGTGAGGAGATGTACACACGCGCTCGTGCATATTCATTAGGCTCGTAAAAATTGCATGGAAAGGTGATGGGGAATAAATTTTAACACTCTAAACAAGTCCAGCGTAGAAGAATGGCGAATGAATTTATGAGAATTCACGGGTAGAGTGACATACTGATTGAGATAGATAAGATGCAAAATTTAGCTCTCATCGTTTTAGAGAGTTCCCCCCGAAAGTCAATTTATAAATTTAGGGCGGATGCATGCACATAAGGATAACATTAAATCCACAGATGAGCAATGTGAAAGTCATTTATTTTAATAATTTCTAATTAGGGATTGATTAAAGATGATGAATTTTGAATCTCAATGCAAGAGAAATAGAGCTATCGTTTTAGAGAGTTTGCATAGAAAGTCAACTTATAAATTTAGGGTAGGTGCATGGACATAAGGATAACATTAAATCCATAGGTGAGTGGTGTGAGAGAGATTCATATAATAATTTCTAATTAGGTTCTGAATAAAGATGATGAATTTGAATCTCAATGCAAGAGAAACAGAGTTAACACATTAGCAATCCTTTTCACTTGTGATTTCCATCCGTTAAGATTCTAATTGATCGATTTGCCTAGGCAAAAGGTGACATCGAGGATCCCACAAATTTAAATTCGAAAATAGGCTAGTACTAAATTAATAAATTTTCTATTGATGACATCACTTTGGAGGATCATACCCAGATTCAATAATCTATGATTAACCAAAAAGGCTGCAGAAGACACGCTCCCACAAATATTGAGATATGAGACGGACCCATGATTTGACTTGCATTACATTTTTGTTTTTTTCTCGCTTAATGCTAGATTGCACGACTATAATATTTATCTATGTAAAATGAATTGAATATGGTCTAGTCTTTCTACAAAATTTTTTCACATATATCCTTTTTTTACACCTTGAAGTATACCCAAATTACGTTTAGTAAATGCAATATCCACTTTGTAAGATAGCAATATGATTTTTCTTCTTGTTTTTGTCCTACTCAGGACTTCTTTTTTTATCGTCACTCGATCTTGTTAATTAGTAATATATTCCATAATTGATAAACAAATATTAAGGTCAACATCAGTGTATAAATTGTTTAGTGAGGACGAAATTAAATGGGTGAGGACAAGACTAAGTTTTCATTAAAAAAATCCATATTAAGAGGGAAATTTTTGAAATGCTCCCATTGAAGATATAATGGTGCTATTTCAAAATCAGTCTCTAAACACTTCTTAAATCTTGTGAAATAAAAGTGGTGGCCTTTAGTGATAATACATATCGCATCAATAACTTCCTTTTAAATTTACATGAACTCAAGGTGTGATGAATCAATAAATCGTGACGTAGTACATCGCACCACAATCACCGACACGCATTGAGTTAATTACCATCATTCTTAAGTCATCAATCCATCGCGTCATGTGTCCAAAATATTTGTATTTCTGGTACTTTGCGTACATACGTATTATCAAGGATGCATTTACGATTTTTACCAAAAAAAAAAAAAGGATGCATTTACGAAGGACAGAGGAGATGATGGGCTAATGATTGATGATTGACCATGATGGATTTTTTTTTTTTTTGAACAGAAATGTACAGACCATGATGGATGTTGAGTGCGAACCTTTGGTAGGCGATGGAGGAAAAAGGAGAGAAAAGGACCATGGAGTCTTGAGAAGACATCATGTTACCCCGGAAAAAAGGGTCAAATGAATGATGCCTTAATCATAACGGTGGTAAGCATTCATCAATCCACACTCCCTTCAGATCTGACGGCCCCGGCTGCTGCGTGGGCCTATCTTTTTGTGGATCCCACCGTTGTTGCGAATTTGATGCGTGATGATGGGACTTTGATCCGATGGCTCCAAAAGGCAGCGTTTCAATTGTACTTTCTCCGGAAGTAAAGTTGCCTATAATTGTTCTGCCCCCTTCCCCTTTTTTTTTTTTTTTTTTTTTTTTAAATTTTTATTTTTATCGTGAGTAAATTCTTACGAAAATGGTAATTGTGGCGTTGCTCCTGGTCTGCTTTGGTGGGTAAATCTTGAAAGGAAAACCCCACACCCCAAAACCACCACCCCCCCCAAAAAAGTTATTGATTAAAAAATTGAACAAAAAGTGAAAAGGTGTAATCCGATAGGGAGATGGACGGCCATCACGTGATCCCTGCTGAGGCCATCCACGTGATCCATCGCTTTAAAAATGCAAAACAATTTCTGAGGTTGCTTGTAGGGGCGTTAATTACAAGTTTATGAGGTGGATATTCATTAATTATAATGTTTTGTGATGAAATAAATCAAATATATTTTTCATAACTTAAACATTAATGCGTTAAATGATCTTATGTTGTGATATTTGGAAAGAAGACAAAAGTTCACATCATTTGGGACACATCCTTTGCCAATCTCCAACATATCTCGGTGCATGGCAGAAGATTTGGCTCCCCACCATATCAATATGAATAATGTCATGTTCGAGACACCCACTTGGGTTTCAATTTGTCTTGTTTAAGATAGGCTTCCTCGTCATCAAAAAGAGAGAAAGAAAGACAAACTCGTACAAGGTCCTTGATTATAGCTTGTAGTGGGAGTGTCAATCCTTTGGTGAAATTCACTGTGCAATCTAAAAAAGGGTAACAATATGCTTTTCTCCCCCACTAAATTAGGTGGAAAACCTCGTATTGACAATATTGTGTTTGTGCAGTGGTAGACCTAGAAAGTATGTCTCCATTTGGGTCAAGTCAACTGGGGAGTTTTGTTAGCACATCACTTTCAAATGACAAGATGAGCTAACACTGTTCATTCATATAAGTAAAGGGTAAAACCATGAGTATATGCATTAAATAAAAGCAGCACGAGCATGCGCCAATTGACCATTCAATTAATTTTCCCGCCAAAGGCCAAATCCTGTGAGAAAACCTTGGTTTTGGAGGGAATTAGGAAACATTTCTTAAGCGAAGCGACTTTCTTAACAACTCGACCTGCTGAGGAGACGGGAGCCTGTCACAATTAAAGAAAGGGATTAGTTGATCTTTAACTAGCGCCCCGAAGACTCGAATTCGATGAAAGGAGATCATGATTTGGTTCTAAAGAAGAGAAGAGAAAAAGCCAAGAAACCAACGAGAGTCAGATGTTCAACCCGGGGCCCAACCTGGGGTGGATTCATTGGAAAAGTTAACCAAGTCGCCATCCTCTCCATTAAAGCCCAAGCGGGGCCATCTCTGCATTATGCAGATATCATATCAAGAGGCACTGGCACTACGAAGGAAAGCAGATGTAGAAAAATGAGTACTTTTATGGAGTGCATTGCAAGGGAAAAAGAAAGAAAAAACAAAACTTTGTCGCTAGAGAAAAGAGAGAAATTGTTTTAAGTCTCTGATACGTGCGCAGAGTTAAAGCAGATCAGGGGGCGGTGGTGGTCAATGCGTGACTACAGGAGTTGCAGGGGTGTGAAGATGGGAATGTGAGCAGAAGAAGCAAGAACGTTGTGTGAGTTCTAAGCTTGGAATCGTCTCAGAAAGGAAAAGAAGAAAAATAGAAAAGAAAAGAAGAGATCCCCAGCAGCTTGCGTTTTTTTTTTTAAAATAGCTTGATGGTAATGACAATGATTTCTCTGTGCTGTATTTCTTTCCCCTTTTCTTGAGCCATTATGTAGTAATTTGCAGAGGCAAGTCAGGCACAGTTAACAAGGTCACCTCTCTCTCTCTCTCTCTCTCTCTCTTTCTTTCTGTCTGGGTTAGACATTGACACCATATTATATTCTTCTTCTGTGTCTTTACTCTCCTTGTTGCCTCTTCACATTCTCTGTTCTCTCTCGGACTCTCCTTCTCTACACTACACAGCAACACCGGAGAGAGAGAGAGAGAGAGACCATATATTGCTTCTGCACCAGTCGACCACTGACTAGTACTTTGTCGCTACAAGACAAAAACCCATTTGCTTCGAAACGCCATCGACAGAAGAGAAAAAACCCAGTCGCCGACTTCTTCTGTTTGTCTTCTTTCCACATCTCCGAATATGGCCTTGTTTCGCGTTCCCCACTTCTCAGCTTCTTCTCCCCTCACCTCTGTGTCTCAGTTTTTTGGCTAATCCTTTGGCCCCACCTTTTGAATTTTTATTTTGTTTGCCTGAGCGTCTGGGGTTTCGTTACTCGGGTCATGGAAGCTTTATGTGATCTTCAAGTGGACGTCAATGGCGAGGAGACTTTCATGGTGAACAAGGTGATTCTTCTTCTGCAACAGAGATTCATTCTCCCGAAAGAAAAAAATGCAATCTTTTTCCTCTAACCCCAGTATTTTCCCAATGGCTATCGACTGCCGGCTGTGAGCTGTGTTTTTTCCTTCCGTAATTTTAGTTTTGCAGTTCCAAAGTTTCGTTCTTTGATGGGGTTGGAGTTTTCAATGGACTTTGCCTTCAAATTTAGCAGCTTTTGTAATTTCCTTCTTCATCCCGCAAATTTTTCTCAACCAAGACTCATCCTGTTCTTGGAAATCGCAACTTTTGACGGAAACGTCCACCATTAAAGTCTGCAAGCTGCAGCTATGTTGACAGAATGTGGGTCATTTGAACAAGACCTCTCTTTCTTGCATCTATTCTGGGTTACATGCACACAGAGTGCACATTAAAAAAGCTCGTGGCTTTATGTTCTGTTTCGGCTGTGTAATTTATTGTTAGTCGTTACAAACCTTAAATGCACATCCCCTTTCTCTTGTTTCTTTCCAATTTCGAGTCCCTTTTGTTGGGGGCGTGTACAGAGCGTTGCCTTCATGGCCATTTATTGCTGTTCGCTCCCTTCTTTGCAGGGCTGTGCTGTAGATATCGATCGTTGCTCGTTTGTTATATTTAACTTTTTCCAATGCCTAATAACGACCTCTCGCCTCTCTGTTGTAGCAAATTGGTTGAGAGAATTTGCTTTTTCTGCTTTGTTTTGTTGTTTTTCTTCCCTCACTTTAAGTTTCCTGGTGTTGCTAAACTCAGGAGATTAAATCCTTCTTTACATTTAACTCCTCCAAGGCTTCATTAACAGAGTGACTGCGGGTTACTCAACCAAAAGTAGCTGTACATTTCTTTAGTCTGACTTCCTAAGTTTATTTCGGTTTTCCTGGCGTGTTCTCTGCCAAACTTTTTCTTGAAGAAATTGGTATTCCTTGCAATTCTTCATTTTGATAGTTTGGTAAACTGTACCGATGTGCTTTTTTTTCTCTCTCTCTCTTTATTTTTTTGCTGGGCTGACTCAGTCCTTGTATGAATCTTTGCAGAGAATCATCTCTTCATATTCAGGAAGACTGGGCAAATTGTTCAGCAAATCAAGCTGCTCTACTAGGAACCTGAAAGTGATCTTCAATGACTTTCCAGGAGGGGCAGAGAGCTTTGAGCTTATGTGCAGGTTCTGTTACAACAATGGCAAGATCGAAATAACTCCTCTTAATACAACCCTTTTGAGTTGTGCTGCGAATTTCATGGAGATGAGCAATTCTATCTCTGGAAGCGATAACTTAATTGAACAAACAGAGAAATCTCTTGAAGAGATCAGACATTGGACCTGGTCGGAACTTATGGTTGCACTCAGGCAGTGCCAAAACTATTTTCCAGTGGCGAATAAATCTGGCCTACTCGAAAGATGCTTGGATTCCGTCACCGCGAGATTGGCATTGGCAAGTGAACCGAGTCCAAGTCCGTCGACTTCTTCATCGGATTATTCTGGGGTCCGGTTTTCGTGCGACACAAAGAGCACAGAGAGTTTGAAGAGCAGCTTCTCCAGAGCGACGTGGTGGTTTGAAGATCTCTTAATCACAGATGAGAGTTTGCTTAAGATGATGGTCGGATCCATGATTAAGCAAAAACTTGAACATGGTACAATAAGCAAGTTCCTCTTCTTTTACCAGAAATCCAAGTTCCACACTTCCGTGTCTCATGAGAAGAGCAAAATCATGGAAACGGTTGTCGATTTGCTCTGTAGTCTGGAGCCGAGTTCCATCCCTTGCAAAAGCTTATTTGGGATTCTGAGAGTTGCTCTGGGGTTGAACATAAGCAAAGGTTGCCGAAACAAGTTAGAGACTATGATCGGTTCTCAGGTGGATCAAGCAACGTTGGACAATTTGCTCGTTCCATCTCCTCAAGGGACGAACTCTTTGTATGACACAAATCTTGTACTGAGGCTAGTAAAAGCATTTCTGAAGGAAGGAACTTGTGGAGTGCCTGAAGTGCAGTTGAAGAAAGTGGCTAACTTAATAGATCTGTACATAGCTGAAGTAGCGCCTGATCCATGTTTGAAACCTTCCAAGTTCCTCGCTTTGGCTACGGTCCTTCCTGATTCTGCTAGGGACTCATTCGATGACATGTATCATGCTGTGGACATGTACCTAGAGGTACTAAATTCAGCCGCATCGTTGTTGCTATGAAGGATATTGATCAAAAAACCTTCCTAAAGATATCATATGTTGGCTTAATTTATCCGTGTCCTTGGTTGATTTCATGCTCAAGCAGGGACCTTTGAAAGCTTGGTTTAAAGATTGAAACTTCTCCTATAAAATACGGTTTTTACGTCAATTATTTGGTTTTCTTGGACTTAATTTGGTTTCTCTTTCTGCAAGGTGCATGCGGGATTGTCTGAAGAAGAAAAGATCAAGATGTGCCGTGCCTTGAATTATAGGAAGCTCTCAGCCAAAGCTTGCAAACATCTTTCAGAGAATTCGAAGTTCCCATCCAAGATCATCACGCAAGCTTTAAATTCTCAACAATTCAAGCTCAAAAGCTTGATCCGAGTGTCCAGCAGTACTAGTTCCATCGCCAGTTCACCATGTAGTTGCAGTGACAACATCAAGAAAGACGAGGTGGGCGAACAGATAGTACTCTACTCAGGGGACCTCAATCATTCCACCGATAATGTGAGGCTCAGAGCTCAATTACAAGGGATGCAATCGAGGGTTATGGAATTAGAGAAACTTTGCCGGAAAATGCAGACTCAAATGACCAAGGTTCTCAGATCAAGAGTATCATCAAGCCACAAAAGCAGATCTTTACCGAGGCTTTGCTCGTGATAATACTAGGCAGAAAACTTATGAATCTTCTGTTTCCATAGATATTTGTGAGGGTTGTATAGCAAGAGCAATGTGTCCTTATGCTTGCCTTTTTTCATTGCCCACCTTCTCTTTTTGTTCAAATTGAGCTTGAGGTCAATGGTGAGTTGTTTCTTTTACAAGAGATTCAGATCATGATTGTACAGCTACAGGGAAGAGGAAAGAAAGCCTGCGTTTTTCCAGACAAAAAGCATGAATATATTAGCACAGGCGTGTTCTTAGTGTCATGTCTCCAAGGTCTAGTCCTTTTCCCATGTCATTCTCACACATGACAACTGATAATGTCAAATTGGCTCGTTCTCTTTACAGTTCACAAAACCAAGCAACAAACCACATGAACAATCGCTGAAACGCTGCATAATTTCCCCCATCCAATCAAAGAGAAACAGAACCTTGGCACATGTATTGCAATTTGTACCCACCACATGATCAATTACATAGAAAAGATTTAATTTTGAGAAGGAGAGATTAACATTGGAGAGTGAAGACAACTCAGTGGTTGACCTGCCAGAGAGCAATGATAATATCTGGAGCGGATGATGAACAGAGCACATGGGGCTTCCCAGTGAGTGAGATTTGCTACCAGCAATATTTTTCCAGTCACTCCTTTGGACTGTAGCTCTTTCTATAAACTTCTGATTGTATGTTCCGCTAGTACTCGGCATTGATTGGAGGTAGGTACCACGTCCGAGTCCCAATTCCCAGGAATACCAAACCTTCATAATCCACAAAAAAAAGAAAAAAGATGATTTTTTTTCCTCGCTGTACAGAAAAAAGAACATCAACTGGATTATCATATTTAACTATATGACCTGCACGCCAGTGGTGTATCTGGCTTTTGCTCTGATACACCATTGACTAAATACCATTTTGTTTTGTACCTGACGTCTTCAATTCTTGGGAGATGCATGACCCCTAAATTATATATAATTATCTATCTCCTAGATATAGAAACAAGATTAATTGGAAACACAGTGGAATTTCTGTACTTTCATACTTTTTAAAATGCAAATAGCTAAGTTTTTAGTATGTTATGGCGCGGTTAATCATCTTTGAAGACGGATTTTATGGGAGATGGATCCGGCCATTAAAGCTCGATTAAAAAATGTTTAAATTAGACTTCGGGTTCCTCAATGAGCATTTATTTTAGGAGAGATGTCTTGCCTGATGATATAAATATGCACATGATCGGTTCTTCCAAAAAGAAAGGATATTCGTACCACCAAATTGAAAATCAGATAGCCTACCCACAACTTACCGTGATTTTTTCTTTTTTTTTTTAGGAAATGGTATGAACTGGGGATGAGCACGGGCGGGCCAGGCCTCAAGGCAGTTTTGGCCTAGCCGGTACAGATTGGGACCGGCATTTAAAATCTACAGCGATGCATGATAATTGTTTTTTTTTTTTGGTGACCCAGGGAACCCCGCACGGTAGCAATGGAGAGTAAACCATCGGGCGACACGCGTCTTGCCACCATACACGTGCCACTGGATAAGTCGCCAAGAGTCTCAAGCTAGCCTTCGTGCAACTTGCGTTGTAGGAGCTTCGAACACTAGACCTCATTGATGGAAGTCTAGCGCCTACCCAACTGAGCCACCGCGGCGGGTGGTGATGCATGATAATTGTTAATAGGGAAAATTATTCAAAAAATCCTAAATATGTTGCACTTTTATCAATTCAATCATAAACATTTTAATTATACTAATTGAGTTATAAAAATTTTCGTATTTTATTAATTTAGTTCATCCGATCAATTTTGATTGCAAATTACTGACGTAGATGATGACCGTCTTACGTGACATGGGGTGGCACTGATGTGAATATTCTTTTTATATTTTGTTTTTGTTTTTTTTTCTTTTTCTTTACTTTTTATTGTTTTTTGGAATGAGGGTTGGCAGCCATGTTAGTTTTGAGTTAGGACATCGTGGCCCTCGCTTGATGCCTTCACCTAGATCTAGCGAGGGTTGCAATGCCTTCGTTGTGGCCATTGAGAACTGTGATGCCCTCATCGGCCAAAGCGAGGGCACGCAAAACCTTGCCTCGTGGCTAGCAAGGGGTGCAATGCCCTCGCCTAGTACTGGCGAGGCTTGTTGGCCCTTGCTTAAAAAACCATAAAAAAAAAAGGTAAAGAAAAAGAAACATGAAAAATTCAAAATTTTTTTTAAAAAACATCCATGTCGGTGTTGGTCAATTAATGTAGGATAGTCGACGTTTACGTCAGCAATTTCTTATTAAAATTAATCGAATTAACTCAATTGACAAAACATAAAAATGTTTATAACTCAATTGGTACGATTAAAAGGTTTATCACAATATTGATAAAAGTGTAATAGATATAGGATTTTTTAGACAATTTTTCAATATTAATTAGGAATGGCGGATCGGCACTTTCTTAGGAGGGTCACGTAGGCAGCAATTTCACAACCAAAGATTAGTGAGAAGATAGTGGAATAACGAATTTCCAAATCTAAATGAAGTTCCCTCAACTTTATCTCTTTCTCATGAATCTCTGTTCTTGCTGTGAGATATCAATTTATCAAGTAATTAGGTCAGTGATTAAGTGTGTAATTATTAATTTAAGAGGCGAAATGCCCGGAGAGCGTGATCTTTCCTTAGACGCTACTCCTGTTTCTGTCCCGCCTGCCGCCCGAGGTCTCTCGCATTTCCACGATCCAGGAACACCGACATGAATTTAAGGAAAACATCTAAACTTCCGCCAGATATAATCAGAACATTAATAAATAAATTCATTGAGTCTTTCGAATTCTTAATTTTTTATGAAGTGATCGAAGCTTTCAGGCGAAGCAACAGATCGTTTGACCGTTGAATTGATGTCCGTGTCTCCTTCTCGGAGCATGGAAAGATGGACAGAGACAGAGACAAGAAAAGAAATTGCGAAAATGATGAATTGGAAATGAAGTTAAATCGATGCGGAATGGGAAAAGATTAATTTTAGAATCAAATTTCCCACCTTTTTTGTTAATTTCTTATTGCAGGTCGGGGTGTTATTTATTTATTATTATTATTATTTTTGCTGATTCATCTCGATTTCCTCCTGGTTTATAGCATGCGTTAATTTCTTCAAAAAAAAAGAAAAGAAAATGATGGCAATACTTCTGTCGTATGCTAGTATAAGTTCTCTTCCTTCGTAATTCGTCTCGATTTCTTCCTGGTTTATAGCACGTGTTGATACTTTAATTTCTTCTAAAAATGACAGAAATATTTCTGTCGTACGTTGGCATAAGTCTCGTTTAACCCATCAATGGATCGGGCCAATTCGAAAATAATTCGGCTCATTTAACCATTTTCGATCTATTTATATATAATACAAATTTAATGACATATACCAAATTATCTTTTTATGTGAACCATGAATTACTGTGACAAGAACTGCGTTTAGAAGATTACATTAAAATAATGTTAAATGCAACCATTATGTACTACAATTATTAACAAATGCAATTTACTAGATCAATAAAAATAAAAATAATTCGGAAAAAAAGAAGCCATCCTTTTTTTTTTTTTTTTTTTTTTTTTTTTAAGAGTGACTTTGATCACATCTCTAAACTAAGAAACAGTTTAGGGAATCCATTATTTTCTTATAGAGGGTAAAGATAGAGTTACAAATGTATGTTAGATTTGGATAAATTATGAACTGTTTAATACCCATATTTTTTTAGCGTTGTCATTTTAAACTTATTTATAACCCATTTATTAACATAACTAACCCTTATAATGATTCAGGCCATCAAATATGGGTTAACAAGTGGGTCTATGACCCATTATGATAGTTCTACTCGAGAGAAATGGGATCAATTAATAATGAGTGGATATGGTACTTCTCTCTATCATCTGGATCTCCATGCGCATCTCCGTCTTGATACGTATAGTGAGCTATTCGGGCAAGGTTGAAAGCCAGACGTATGAATGATTTTCTAAACATAGAGTCATCGACTTGATGTCTATTCATCTTCTTCCACTCTATGTCGATCAGTTCCTTAATGTGCTCGCGAGCAACATTCTCCGACACCCCGGTGTCTTGCATGTAGCATAGGATCGAATTTGCCGTTTCTCCCCTCTCTAGCTCGGCCTACATTATATAATATGAGGGTGAGCATAGGCTTTCATAACGCCTGGGCCAAAAAAGAACTGAATGGGAAGTTTGCATCATAGCTCAATGATGTTCTCAGAGAATTACCTAATAGGTACAAGTGCACGAGATGTCCTAAAGCTATTGAAAGAAAAGTGCACCGGGATGTGATATTGAAGTAATTTCAAAGACGACTTCTTGCATGAAGTTTTTGGATTAGTTCTGGTGGGTATTAGTTAGTAGCAGCAACAGGAAACATCTGCAGCACTTTCACAAAATATTGATGAAGATGATCTAGTGATTCGAAGTAATTTCTTGTTTCTGTCTATTTCAATTTGTAATCGTTAATCTGGATGTTCGTCGGTCAAAATTATAAGTCCGAATTTGTCGTGCTCTTTCAATCGGAAGTTGCAGTGATTTTATGCTCTGCCCTTTTACTGCGGCTAGTTCTAGGAAGCGAAGAAGAGGAAGGGCAGGTAGGCGTACCGATGAGGTGCCGAGATCGTTGCAGAGGCGGAAAATAATGGACGGCGACTTCAAGAGATCATGGCCGTAAGTCTCGATCAATTCTAGTTCCTCCTTTCTAATGTGCGGGGTCGACAGAAAGAAAGCATGAATCAATATGACGAGTCCGGAAACTGAGATCCAGCCATTGTTCATGTACTCTTCGAACGTCGGGGTGACCTTGTCGTGCTTCCACTTCGCCTCTTGCACGAAGGCTTTGAACATGTCACTCCACTGAATCCATCAAATTCAAATTATTTTTCTGTTACAATCGAGAATTCGTTAACTTCGAAGGGTTTAATTGTGGTAAATGTTGAGTAGTTACCGCCTTTGTTAGGCACGGGATGATATTTTCTCCAGTCTGCTTGAGGACGTCGTAAGCCATCTCGTGCACTGCGTTGTAGAGAGCTAGGAAGCAAAGCTTCATACAGCTCGGAAGATTCGACAGGGCGTTGACATCCCATCTGAAACCACACATTGATCAAAAGAGGCTTTAACATATAGACTCAAGAAACCGACGTTTTCACCGGCTTTTTTTTACCCTAAACAGATAATTCGAAGCAAAGTATTGAGGAACCTGTGCACAGCATCTGTGAATAGCTCCAATTCATCCAAACTACCATAAACGTCGTAGACATCGTCGATGGTGGTCACGAGTGCGGTCACCTTCGTTAGCCCTTTACGGAGATTGCTAAACTGAGGCTCGTAGGCCATCCCAACCGTCCAGAAGAAGCACTCCATCAGTCGATCTCTTGCAAAGCTTAACTCGTTTGCCAGGCTAACATCATTCCACCATCTGCAATTGATTCACGCATGACAGGTATTAGTGATGCCTAATTTGCTCACGATCCGTCCATCAAGGCCTAATAGTATTTGAATTTTGCAAGAACTCTAAACTTTTTTCCGCGTTCCCACACCGACCTCGACATCTCCTGAAGATCTCTTTGGAGGATAGACTGCACCATGTTGAAATTGTACACGGCCAGCTCGAGCAACCGACGTTCTGCGTCTCTCCGGGGGCTATAAGCTTCGATGGACTGTCGAGCTTCCAGCAATGGCATTCTCTGGTGCAGGGCCGGTACCGACCCACGGTTCACTCGGAAATATTTGAGGTCTTTGCCGATATCAATATCGTTAAGGCGTTTGAGATGCTTGACTGCAAATTCCTTAGCCTCAAGCAAGATACCTTCTTCTTCAAAGGCCAAATGCGAAGCTTCATATAAACTCAGCAGCCCTTCAACGTCACGGCCAAGGCTCTCCATAAATGTTCCTCGCTCGTCCATGAAAATCCGGAAAACATCTGTTTGTTCTTTCCCATCAAGATCAGTCGATTGCGGTCTAATTTTTTGTCAATTAGATAGAACTTTAGAATCTTCAAATTACCTGGAGAAACTTCGAAACCATTTTGTCTCAGAATCCTAAAGTAGAGAGCTGTTCCATGAAGGGTCTTCTGGTCTCTGTTCTTGTAACCTCCATCCGGAGAATGGTATCTGCGGAGAGCTCTCTTTACGTCTTCCTCGAAGAGAAAGACCAGTCCCAGTCGTTGAATGTCATCGACCAGAGCGAGTATGGTGGAGAGTTCGGCACTTTCGTCCTTCATGGCGCTCCTCACTTCTTGTTCCAGCATTTGCACTCTTCCATTTTGCTGCTCGACCTGCGTAAGGAACCCAATTTGTACAATATTATAGCTCAGTTTGAGCCGAAAAAATGGAAAACGAAAAGTTACACGGTCTATATAGTTGATATTAATCCAAGAAAAAATTATGAGTACTGAATCTTATGCACTGTAATAAATTTTTTTACATATCTCATATCTACTGTGGCTCGCTTTTATGAATAGAAAACTTGAGGTTGTTTTGTCGGATTATTGTCTATGGAAGTTATGGAAAAAATAAATTTGATGGGACTTCAAAAGCTGGACATGGGACCTCGACCCCTGGCCTAGAACGACAACAATTCGGACATGGGACCACAGCCTTTAGAACTGGAGAAGAAGTCAATTGAAGTTATGGAAAAAATAAATTTGATGGGACCTCAAAAGCTGGACATGGGACATTAACCCTTGCCCTAGAACCACAATTTGGACATGAGACCACAGCCTTCGGAACCGGAGAAGAGGGCCCCGGGACTCGTCACGCGAACACAGACCTCGGCATGGGGACATCGGTTCCCAAATTGACCTCACGGGGCAAACCCGAACGCGAGACTTCAGTCCTTGAACCTGGAACGAGTAGACTAGAGATTTGGGCCTTGGCTGACGGGGCCAGGTCTGGCTACCAAGGGCCATGGTCGGACCCATGGGATGCACTGCCGAGCAACGAGGCCAGAGATTCAATTGGGTGGTGAAGTCGAAGGTCCGAGGGATTGGATCCCAAGTTTGACCTTAGGGATATTTGTTGGATGTAAATTGCGCAATCCCAAGATTTCCATAACCAGAACAAGAATGTGCATAATATAGTAGAAAGATTAACGCACCTGTTTTGGAATTCATCAAACATAAAGCGGAAGCAGAAAATGAATTATTCACTCATCATCAAAAGGATCCACGCATCAAGTTCTTCTCCTCTATTACTCTCCGTAGCACTGGCTCAATGAGGCGACCCCCCTCACATTTAGCGTTAGGTAAACGCTCATTAAGTGATGATACATGTGAAAATTAGGGTTAGAGGAGAGACTTGAAAGACTATTTATGTAGCTTTCCAACTGCGCCCCCCTCATTACGAGCTAGCCAACTCGGCCCACACTAAATAAATTCATATTGACTAATTAAAAACCTTCTATCTCACCTTAGACCACCATGTTTTACGGTAACCATAAAAATAGTAAATTACAATATCAATTAATGTAGTCCACATTAGGAAAACTCTTACATTCTCCCACTTGGACTATATTAATTGAAATCGTACCGTATGTGCGCACATTTGGTCTAGAGATAATTCTTAATAGTCAATCATATCCCATAAAGTCTTAAACACCGAATCATGGCGGTAACTGCATGTATACACATAGAGCCTTCTATGGTCACGAACGTTATCAACTTTATTGATATGGATTCAATATAGTAGTGTGACAAATGGATAACATCTCTCATAGAGAGATCCCATTTGTCAGTCACCATTCTCTTACCTTAAGTGTTACAAAAAACTTGTGCCACTAGAGAATGTCTTTATGGTTCTATGAACTTACATGTCTTGTCTTTACGGTTAACCCTACATATGGACAAGGCTAATAATTGGATGCCCCTAACCTTCACTCAAGGTTTATACAGTACCTTGAGATTTTATCAATGTGTATTCAACATAATAACAACACATTCAAAAATATTTTATTGAATGCAAAAATTGATACATATCAAACTGTTATAAAGTGCAGCGAACACAGAAAAACATTTATCAGAGTAAAGTCAAAATAGCTTCCACTAAACAATAGCATCTCATGATGCTCCTAGACCCATGCTAATGACATTTTGCTCAAATACACATCGGCGTAGGCTTTTAATTAGTGGACCTGCAACCATATCATCTGTGAAAATATGTTATATTATTACGTCACATTTTTGTACCGTTTCCTTTTGGTCAAAAATTTTGACCACCATATATTTAGATCCATTGAGACCTCTGTAGTAAATAAATAATATTACAAATTTCTTATATCAATACAATCATATGGGTTTATCCATAGAGTTAAAACGATCAACTCTTTTATGAAGTTCTGGAGCCTAATAGCCCAAGTAACATCCTAAAAGAATGTTACTAACATTACTTACATAGTAGAAAATAACATAGAACTTTATTTACTGCACTTTCTGCTAACATAAATATGTATTCCGTTATTGATTTCATATCATCCTAATAGCTAGTAAAGTTTACATCTGAATATCCTACTAGTTGCAAGAATTGAACATGTTTGTAAATTAGCATATAATCTCTTGTCTTATTTAAGTACCTTAAAATCTTCTTGGCAGCAACCCAGTGATTACGTCGTGGATTTGATTGATATCTTCCTAGAAGTCCCATCGTAAAGACGATATTTAATCTAGTGCAAATTCAAGTATATATTATACTTTTAAGTACACTAACACAAGGTACACAATTTAACTAGATTTTCTCAATATCTAAATAAAGACAATGTGATAGATTCAATCCATCACCCTTAACAATAGGAGTAATTCTTGGCTTGCAATGATGTATATTGTATATTTTCAAAATACGATTAGTAAATGTCCTATGAGAAAATCTAATAAAATCCAATATTTATATGGCGAGAACAATCCTTATGAACCTCTGTACAAAAGACAAAAGATGCCTCGAGGTCACCACTAGTAAGCAAAAGATCACGTACATAGAGTATAAGAAAAATAAATTTCCTCCAATTGACCTTGCAGTATATATTAAATTACTTTGTTCCCAATTGAACAAAATAACAACACTATGAAACTTTAATAATAGTGTCTGGAAACCTGCTTAAAAACTATAAATAAAATTTTTCAATTTACACACAAGTTTACTTGAATCTGCTGCAAAATCCTCCAGTTGCACTATATAGATTTTATATCTATTTAACGTAATTCCAAATCAAAAATAGATATTAATGCCACATTCACTCTGAAAGAATATTTAAAGAAATAATTATTTCTTCACTATAAATTATCCATCACTCTTTCAGAGTGAAAACTTTATTATCTTTTATGACATCTAATCATATACTTAATTGAGAACAAAAAGCGACATTTATATAAGTTGTTAAAACAACCATGTAGTAGATATTGTAATGATGCTCTTACAAATAGATTATATAGTTTAATGGAATAACTAATCATCTTTTTTTAACAAATCTCCCGAGTAAAGTTACCACCACTTCATTATATACTTGAGAGGTTTGAATAAATTTCATCATAAACTATATCAAAAATAGTACTTTAAACCTCAACAAGTTTAGTCTATGGTATAGGAGATTCAATAATTGTCTGTACCACAATTATCTATATAGGCAAAGACAAAGATATAGTGGTTTTCCATCGTATTATTATCCTTAATAGTCTGAAAGCAGCTATCATCTACAATTACGTTGAACTGTAGAAACTTTACAGTATGTAATTCCATAATACTTGTACCTTCTTTAGGGTCATAAAATTGATATCTCTTTGAACAATCTGAGTAAGATACAAAATAATTCCAAATGGATCTAAATTCTAATACACTTAATATTGAATTAGATAACCTCATTTCTGCATGACACTTCTAAATTTAATATGTCTCAAGTAATTTATGTTCAGTCTATAACTCAAAAGAAGTTTATGAAATAACTTTGATAAGAAACACCTTTTGTATGTGAAAATGTTGCTTTCAAAATATCAGCCCACAGAAGACCGGATAAATTAGTCTTACTAATCATACTCATCACTATGTTCAATATGGTGCATTTATGCGTTTCGGCCAAATCTTTTTGTCAAGATTTTAAAGCATGGTAATTAAGTTACCACCTCAGAATCTACCAAGTATTTGACAAATGACCCTTTAAGCTATTTCATATTGTCATACTCGCCAATATATTCACAGTCACTATTAAGCTTGACAACCTTTTAAGACTAATTGTAATTATTTTATTCTTTATCTCGGTAATTTTACTTCCATAATAATCTATAGAAGTCTTTAGATAACCGTTAAGAATAGACATAATATCAACATTATCAACTTTTTTTACTCTTCCTTTAGACATGTATGAGATTATTCCTTAAATAGAAAATTTTGGAAACAACCTCTTCAACCATATACGAGATGTATATGCCATTAGAACTTAAACACAATCTTTGCAGATGTGTCCTAATTTCAGTATTGGATAAAACATAACTTTAAGCCACTCAGGCTTCCATCATTTGCCTAGCAGTGTAGCCCGCAGATAAACCACTTTTCAAGTGTTCCTAAATGGAATGCTTCATGGATAGTAAGTAAATTTTATTGCTTTTTTCCTAAATAGCAAATTATATGTCAACTACTTAAAATTTGAAGCAGTAAAAATCTTAGTAATAATGGAGTTATTAATTACATAAAAGGTGACTGAAAAAACAAACAATATATATAATTAGCATCATGTGAGTACCGTGTAACTTGATGTATAAGTTCACATCCAGAGAGTTACACGCATAATCATATAATCACTTTTTGGTAGAATACATGACATGCAGTTGTACATTTTCCACATGATAGCAGTTATAAGAATATATTCTAATCTTTGTGAATTCATCACCTTTGGGTAGATGAACCACTGGGATCAGTCAATCCTCTACCACACCATCATGTATCCCTCCATGAACTAATACACAATCACCTCCTTTTGGAGTATGACCACGCATTAGACTAGGAGACATCCCAATCAGCATACAAGACCGAAATTTCTCAAACCCAATTAAGCGTGCCACTTTGGCGGTCACTACTCAATTGAATCCTTAAAACTCTCTCATACCAATGATATAAACTTTACAACTCACATACATCATATATATGTGATTTTAACTTTAGTGATAGGGGCATGTTATCACTAAAATCACATATCATACTAATTACATTGCTTTATCTATTAATAAAAATTAATCATACATAAGAACAGATTCCAATGAGATAGGGGCATGTTATCACTAAAATCACATATTATATATATATAGCGAACCTGAAAGATAGATTCCAATGAGATCACCGATCACAGCAACACAAGAAACTTCTCATAACAGAGAAGAAAGATCTCTTATGCACCCCCAATTACAGATTATTAGAACAACATAAAAAAAATGCTGATCTAGAAGTTCTCTCACAAATTAACATCAACAGTAATACATGGTATACCAAATCGACAAGCCTAACAGTTGATCTACTATCGCTCATGAGTTTCATAAAGCAAACATGACTCTAAGGCCAACAGCTGATTAATTAGTCAATTTTAAGTAACAACTTATCATTGCATCAACCGGCGATCTATAAATTGAGTCAAACCACAGAACAAATATTTAAACTATAATAGTAGATACTAATGCTCTGCATAAATGTTATTATACTTCTTAACCATAAAAAATATTCAACTTGATAGACATTAACAAGTGACCAGATGGGTTTAGGTATAATATGCAATAACTTAACTAACATACATTATCCACATTCAGTGGATGTTTTAATTAGTACAATCAGTTTGGTCATAGGTTCTTAAGACGTCAATCATTCAAAGGTTATCGGCATGTAAAGGAGTATCAAAAGTTTTATAACTTTACTGTTTTTTATCATCTCAATACATAGTTCAATTACTATCTCATAATGGTTGTATCTCATTAAGCCAACTTCAGTTCACAATAAAGTTTAATTTTTATTAATAAATCACACAATTATAATGTTTATGTGATAACATACCTGTAACACAATACTTGTATTTCCAAAATCATAGAAAATACAAAGAAAATATGCACAAATAGACTAAAAATACACGTATTTAGGGCTTTGTATGTATTTTCACATCCATAAAATCATCAAATATGTAAAATAAATACACCACAAGATAGAGGATGGCCATACGAATCCAACGCTGCCAGCCATGCACCGATTCGACGCTCCACGCACCCGCACGCGCCGCCTAATTGCACGGCGCGTGGAGTGCATGTGCGAGTCGTGCCCCACGCGTGGGGGTGCGTGAGGCCTCCCCTGGCGACGCGCTGCCGATCGTCTTACTTGACTCGTTGAGCCCAATCCGAATTTGTGATTTAATTTTATTTTTATTGAACAAAAAATCACGAAAATCACAAATTAGAGCAAAAATCTTATGCGTTCAAGTTTTAGGGTTATGGTTGCTCTGATACCATATGTTGGATGCAAATTGCGCAATCCCAAAATCTCCATAACCAGAACAAGAACATGCATAATAGAGTAGAAAGATTAACGCACCTGTTTTGGAATCCATCAAACATAAAGCGGAAGCAGAAAATGAATTACCCACTCATCATCAAAGGGATCCACGTATCAAGTCCTTCTCCTCTATTGCCCTCCGGCCCCCCTCACGTTTAGCGTTAGGTAAATGCTCATTAGGTGGGGATACATGTGAGAATTAGAGTTAGAGGAGAGACTTGAACACTATTTATAGAGTTTCCAACCCAGCCCCCTCATTATGGGCTAGGCTCAACTCGGCCCACATTAACCAGCCTCATATTAGACTAATTAAGAAACCTTCTATCTCACCTTAAACTAACCCTATTTTACGGTAATCGTAAAAACAGTAAATTACAATATCAATTAATGTAGTCTATATTAGGAAAACTCTTACAATATTGCCTTGGTCTCATTATCGAGTCTTGCCTTGGGGAGCTCAATCCGTGTGATTAGGTTTTCATATAGGAATACAAAGATCCTGGTCATAGGAGTCTAAGTCACGAGTCCAAAAGTATCCAACTCTTGTGACTAAACTTGATTTCATTTCTTATTTTAGACTTTTCCAACAGTATAATTGTTAAACGATATTTAGCTCATTTAAAAAGTACAAATTGAATGACGGAAAATAATGAAAAGAGCTTATTTTGAAATATTTTCCTATAATGTCCAATTGCCAGGAAACAAACAAACCTTAGTTACACAAAGAAAGGATCCTCATAATAATGATGATAACGTTTGCGACTCCCCTTTTTACATATAAGCTTCAATTATTAGAAAAAAAAGAAGAAGCCAATACCTAGTATACAGATAAAGACGGACTATAATTTGGTACAGTGGCAGTGTAATAAAGTGATTATACATGTAAGGTCCAGGCACTAACACCTCTAAAATTTGTAATTTTGATCAAATGAATTGATTTCATTAGTAAAAGAGAGTTTTCATTTCATAAATTGACCGTTCGTGCAAAGTTTTATATATTGACTAGCGGTGTACCTTATATAAATTCATGATAACAAATAATAATAATTCATATAATCTCAGCTTATTTTTTTTCCTTTTGTGTAGAGATAACGTCTCATTGAGAACGAACAAAAAGCGGATTTATTACCGCACGACGATGAAAACCAGTTGGGAGGGACTGGAGGTAATCGTAACTCCAGAGAGTGGGCTGATACCGGGGCGACCTCCATCCTCCTTGAGATAGGGTAGCCCTGGCGCTTGCCGAACACGGGACCTGAGCATGAATCCTCTTGGAGCAAACATTCGGAAGAGAGACAAACTGAAGCGCCATTATCGCATGTCAGTGAAGAAGAAGAAGAAGAAGAAGAAGAAGAAGAAGAAGAAGAAGAAGAAGAAGAAGAAGAAGAAGAAGAAGAAGAAGAAGAAGAAGAAGAAGAAGAAGAAGAAGAAGGGGGAAAGCAGAGGGAAATTGACTGTCGAGGGTTGCTTTGGGTAGGGTCTCTTTTCTCTTATTCTCGATCTGGCATTTGATCGACCCTCACATCCACAACGTGTAGTGCAAGCATCACGTTGACGAAGTTGAAAGCGAGACAATCAGCCGCCGTCGTGAGATGAAATTCACGTTTAGTAGATGTCGAAAGCGAGACGGTAATTATGACTAGCATAAAGATGATTATCATATTCCATATATAGTGTCTCATTACGGCCGTTAATTATGACCGCCATTCCAAAACTGAAAAGTTCTCTTTTCTTTTTTCTTTTTTTAAGGAAAAAAGGATTGGTTTTCTCATCGCAAGAGTCTTCTCTCCCGAAAATAATCTTCTAGTCCATATCGCAACTTATGCCAATATTTATGCAAGAGACACGACGCCGTTCGGTATATAGATCAACCTTAATTAAGATTTATCGAAAAAAGTTCGACTATATTTGAAAGGATTAAATAAAGTCCGTAATTAACATTAGAGCAATCTGTAAATTGAGTACACTTAGATCATTTAGTATAATGGGATCCGCCTACTTTATGTATCCATAGGACCCAACAGTTCAGACAAACTGGGATGCATACATCCGGTCCACCCTGTAATTTTTGCCTATGTTATTGTGTATATACATTTAGTTCCCTTCATATGAGGGAGGGAGGGAGGGAATTATTTTGTTCAAACTAATTTAGTTCAAGATCTCTCTATCCAAGCATGGCTCGAGAGAAAACACGCTCAATTATCAATGAGTGCGAATGGACCGATTGCTTTTAGCACTGCACGCTTTTTCGTCCCCATACACGTGGCATGCCGTCCAGGCAAGGTGGTAAGCCATCTGCACGAAAAGATCGATCGAAGGTCAAGCCATGGCCTAGATATTTTGTCCAATTTCTTCCACGTCAGTTCTATGAAGTGATCGCGAGCCGTCTGATTCAGAGGCCCCCCTTTCTTGCGTGCGATGCACGATTGAATTCGTCGTCTCTCCCCTCGTTTCTCATGCCTGGGCTTGATAAAAGGTAAGGCACGAGTCAACATGACATGCCCTGACATTGATATCCACCTTTGACATTTGTTCAAGTACTCCAACTCCCGGGGTGATGATCTTGTCGTGACTCCATTTTGCTTCTTGCAAGAAGGCTTTGCATGAATTATACCACTGCGAAACAATAGAAACACCGAATATCTCCTTATTAGGCAGGAGGGCTGCGAACACTGTCAATTCATACAATGTCAAGCGCCAGATATGTTTTTCGCATGCTGCTTTTGTTAGACAAGGAACGATAATTTTCCCTATCCCCTATAGAGTCTCGCGAGCCAATTTCATTCCGTTGTTATGGAAAGGTCTTCCACAGCATTGATGTCCTGTTTGAAAATACGCAAATCAGAAGGCGAAAATTCAACAATTAAGATGCATGGATATTGCTTTTCCAAGTAAATCAATGTTCGTGCATAGCTCTAGTTCGTCCAATGTGATGTAAACATCGTGCACATCATCGATCCCAGTTATCAGCGTGTTCACTTGGGTTAGGCCTTAATAGATGCTATGGAGAGGCTCATCTATCATCACGATCCATTAGCCTCTCCCTTGCGAAGTTCAACTTGTTTGCAAGGCTAACATTATTCCACCATCTACAATAATTTAAGAGTAAAACTTTAGAGCTACCTCACAATTTTCTACTTGCCTTTGGTAGTCCAAATATAAGTCCAGATAAGGGAAAAATTACCAAAAATGTCCTTAACTTATTGTAATTTTTTCAACTCAGTTATAAACATTTTTTTTAGCCATTTTAGTTCTAAATTTTTGCAATTGTTCCAATTCAATCCAATCGGCAAAATTTGGTTGGCCGATGCTAAAGTGGACACTAGCTAGCGTTAGTGGACAATTTTTTCAATAATATTTTAATTTTTGAATTTTTTGAATTAATTTTTTATTCTCTTCTTTTCATTTTTCCTTTTTTTCCTCTTTTTTTTTTGGCAAGCTTGCATAGTCACCGATGAGGCTTGACCTCATTGGGCCACCGCAAGGTCAGCCTCAACTTGGTCGAGCAACGAGGACCTTACGATGGTCTAGCAAGGTCGAACCTCTCGTCAGCCATGGCTGAGGCTAGTGACCGACTCAAGGAAGAAGAAAAGAAAAGTGAAAAAAAGAAGAAGGAAAATGGGTTTGATTTTAGAGTTTTTCCTAGGAACAAAAAAGCTACTTTTTTATACTTTTTAATTCTATTCCAAATCTATTATCAAGAACAAAAAGTCACCAAACGGATTTCTATTTCTATTTTTTTATTTTTAGAGATCAAAAAATAAAATTATACACTATTTGACCGGTTACCAAACAAGGCCTAAGACTTCTTCGAACTTGGAATAGTTTAGGAAGTCCATTATTTACTGGTAGAGGGTAGAGAGAGAGAGTCACAAATGAATAATGCTAGAGTAATGATGCCATTATTGTTTGAAGATGACAGTGCAATTTCAACCATCACTTTCACTTCAAGAAGAACTTTCAGTAAGAAAAAAGTGTTAACACCTAAATTTTACCTTTTACTTAAGATTTAATCGTATAAAAAATTATGAATTAGTCTCTAGAAAAAAGAAGAAGTAAAAGTAAAGTAAATAATTTTTAAAATTTATTGTGTTTTCATTAAATTGCATCACATATAGACATTAAAAAATTTACATTATTAGTATTAAAAAATTAATTAATTAATTAAAAAATTCGAAAAAAATTAAAAGAGCAAAAAAAAAAAAAAAAAAAAAGTAGCAAGGCTGGGCTAGAGACAGCCAAGCCCGGCCCTTCTTCTTTTCCCTTTCCTTGTCCCCACCTGGGCCGGCTCAGCCCATTCCTTTTCTTTTCTTTCTCAGCCCAGCTTCCTCCCTCCTCCTCCTTTCCCTTCTCTTGGAAGCTAGCTGAGGAACGACACGAAGGTTAGGAAGGACGATGTACGTGATGAAGGACAGGGAGAACAGGGCGAGCGATCACGCGAGATGCTCGGTCGGGCAGGCTAGCCAGAGGCAGCTGGCACGCCACATCCCATCCGGCCGGTGCTTAAAAGTGAGAGGGGAGTGAGAGGCTGGGAGGGGGAGAGTTCCGAGCGACTTCGGCGAGAGTCCAAGGGAGAGAGCTTGACTGGGGTGTGACAGAGTGAGCCAGGGGGAGAGAGAGCTCGAGAAAGTGGCTGGCCGTCGTGTGAGGTCCGTCCACTAGCCCCCGTCCACCGCGGCCTTTCGCTGAACCAAGTACATCGTTACCCCCGAGCGTAGGTGCCTTATTTGTTTTGAGAGGGGGCGTTGGGCCGGAGCTCGCGGCTAACCAAGTCGGCGCGAGTTTCGGTCCCGTCGGTCCTCTGTCAAACCTACTGTGTGATCTAGTATGCATGTTAGGAAGTTAGGTCTGTGTCCGAATCCCCAGCGAGTTCGAAATCCCTCGTTTTGATAGCGCACGCCAAATGCTTGTGAAAATGTTTCTTTGGATCCGTGACCACCTCCTCTAACTTTGGTTTGCTCTTGAAGTGCTGGTTATTGTCTTGTTTTTTTTTTTTTTTCTTTTCCCCTTTGTTGAGGCCCGGTTTGTGCGATTCCCAACCCCATCCATGTGGTGCTATGCTCTGTGTCAGAATTAACGGATCCCCGGAAAACGGATTCGACACTAAATCGAACCCCTAAATCAATGCGGAAGACAAGCCCGAGAAAACAACACGTATCACCGATCCTAAAGCACACCACGGATTCGAGCGTACCTTTTAAACCACAGATTAAACACCGACGCCGATAGAGGAAGAGAAACTTGGTCCTGTTCGATCCGATGAAGCAATAAAGGGAAGAAAAATTGCCGGAGCCTTACTGTTTTTCCTTTTCTTTTTGGAGAAAGAGAGAGCGCGCGGGAGAAGACGTACGTACGTTTGTTTCCAACAGTTGTCATCTCTCTCTCTCTCCTCCCTTTTATACCTTCCCCCATCCACGGGCCCTATTCCCATGGGCCGGGCTTTTTGGACCCAACTTGGGCGGACGGGCCTTAAGCCCATTAATAATAAAACCTTCATCTCCCACTCGCACATGGTGGGCTGAACATGATTCTCTTTACCTCTCTTCAACATTCATACTGGTGAATAATCCGTGCGACCAGCATACTTAGAGAGCTCGTTGCTATACATCTGTTAGGAATATATAGCAGCTCATAATGGGCGTCTCACTTTGAGTAGATTCAGTATGCAGTACCCTAGATCGATTGATCACATTTATATCTCTCTTAATCTCTTTTAAAACAATGATATATATATTGTATTCACAATTATAATTATCACAAAGACAAATCATAATTGGTTGACCAAAGTGAATACAAAACTACAATGTGATTCTCCAAATTCGATCTTCCTCTTTCCTTCAAACTCTCAATTTCGGTTCAGCTTGCTTTTCTAGAAATGTCCCATTAGATCGAATCAACTCATGACCATTGGCAACATCCTAAGATAGCAAACACTAAATAGAAATCTTGAGAATAAGTAAGAGTCATGAGGGGACTAAAAAATTGAGGAACTCTTTTCCTAAAGAGTCTCACACGTCATAAAAGTTGAGATCAAACTTTTTGCCACTCTTATTGGTCGGCTCATGCATATGTAGTATGAAATACATATTACGGTATTAACTCATTTCCCATGGAGTGTATGTCTACATTTTTCAATACCGTACAGATGATAGTTCAGACATACACAATGTCTAACTTGAGTTCACGTATCTACTCATTCACAAAATTCATCGAACTCACATCTCGGCATCATAGACGGATAAAGTAAAATATGTGGGTTATTTTACTTTCGGACATCTTTAGTATTATGTCCTCATCTTAACACTCGCTTAAGGCGACATATGTATTTTAAGCTTGAGCTCTCGATTATCACCTAGATAATAAGCTTAAAAACAGTCTCATCTCTATTTATCACACAAGAAATGAGGCGATTACCCGTGTGAGTGGGCTAATCTTATATCTGTTCGACATACTTTTCAACTTAAAATAATGCACTGAGCATTAAGATGCATAAGGATCAAATAAAGATTCATAGGCATTAATGATGAAAACATAAATTCATCAAATTGTGAACACTTAGGGAAATTACAATATTCGACATCGCCTCTACGCAATCCTAGAGACTTCATATGGCCACAAAACACATCTCTAGGTATTGGTTTTGTCATAGGATCTGCTACCATTCTATGCGTAGTATGCACTCTAAGTTCACATCTTTACGTGTAATCATATCCTTGACAAAATTATACTTGGTATCTATATGTTTGGATCTTTGGTGTACGCTTTTGCTGCTTGGCTATCACAGTTAACCAACAATGAATCTGCAGCACTTCCAATAACACCTAAACGATCCAAAAATCTCCTAAGCCAAACATCTTCTTATACTGCTGCTGATATTGCCACGAACTCAATTTCTATCGTGGACAAGGCTATACACTTTTGTTTCTTACTGCTCCAACATATGGTGCCATTATTCGGTAAGAAAAATAAAGTCAGAGGTAGATTTTCTTTCATCTAAATCTCCTCCATAATCAATATCAGAATAGTCTTAGAGTCGCAGATCCTTTCCTTTATAACTCATCGTATAATCAGCAGTCCCCTTTAGATACCTCAGTATTCTCTTAACGGCCTTCCAATGTGCTTGACCTAGATTGGATTGGTATCTACTCACCATTCCAACTGCAAAATATATGTCAGGTTTTGTACACATCATAGCGTACATCAAGCTTCCAACAGCACTAGCATAAAGAACATGTTTCATTTGTTCCTTCTCTTGTGGAGTCCTTGGACACAGTTTATGGCTCAATCCTTCACCTTTTGCAATAGGAGTGTCTATGGGTTTATAATCTTGAAATCTTAACTCCAAGAATGTATGCAACCTCACCCATATCCTTCATCTCAAAGTTGGAAGACAACCAACTCTTGACAGTATTAACAAACTCCATATTGTTTCCAGCAATTAGTATATCATTAACATATAATGATATGATCACAAATTAATCATTGGATCTTTTGATATATACACAATGATCCTCATCTATCATTGTAAAATCATATGCCATTATGACATTATGAAAACGTATATACCATTGTCTCGATGACTGCTTAAGGCCGTATATCGATCCCAAAAGTCGACATACCTTTTCTTATTGGCCTTTCATTATGAAAACAGCAGGTTGTTCCATATATTTCTTTTTCTAATTCTCTATTGAGGAAATCAGTCTTTACATCCATTTGATGTAACTCAAGATCCATATTAGTCACTATTGCCAGAATAATGCGAATCGAGGTAAATCTCACTACAGGAGAAAATGTATTTTCATAATCAATTCCTTCTTGTTGATTATACCCCTTCGTCACAAGGCAAGCCTTATGCCTTTCTATCGAGCCATCAGCTTTCGCTTTATTTTGAGAACCCACTTGTTTCCAATAGTTTTGTGTCATTCTAGAAGATCAACTAGTTCCCAGACTTAGTTTAACTTCATTGACTCCATTTCCTCTTCCATTGCATAAATCCATTTGTCCTTATTAGGGCAATTTAGAGCCTCATTAATATTTCTTGGCTCATCCTTATCTTGCGGAGCAATTATAAAAGTTTCCCATTCAATGTTAAAACGTCGACGGGGAATACTTTGACAACTTGTTCACCGTATGGGAGATTGTACACTTAGCACATCATTCCCCATTATGCTCCCACTTGGATTAGATAATGATGACGACATCTCATCATATGGTTGCAATTGAGAATGAGTTGAAATTAATTCATCACTTCTCATATTACTCCCACTTGGACGAATTCCACTAATATCATTATCTTAATCCAAGATTTCAGATAGGAAGTAATCTTTCCCTATTTCGCCATTCTTAGGAAATTCATCCACTAAGAATGTGACATCCCGTGATTCAAATTCAGTTATACTCCCACTTTCCTGCTCACCTATGAACACATACCCTTTTGAGTGTTCTGAGTATCTTATGAAAATACTCTTCTTTCCTCCAGGACCCAATTTCCCAAACTTGTGAGATGACTCATGTGTATAGGCAGCACAACCCCATGGCTTAAGAAAATTTAAGTCTGGTTTTCTACCTGTCCATAACTCATATGGAGTGGAAGTAACTGATTTGGAAGGCACCCAATTAAGTATATATGCAGCAGTTAACAATGCATCACTTCAAAAAGTAATTGGTAAGTTAGCATGCGCCATCATGGACCTAACCATTTTCAGTAGGGTTCTGTTCTTCTCTCCGCAACACCATTTTGTTGAGGAGTATACGGAATAGACAACTGTCTTTCTATTCCTTTTTCATCACATAATTTTCTAAACTCATCAGATAAATACTCTCGACCTCGATCGAATCTCAATGCTTTTATTTTCTTGTCTAATTGATTTTTTACCAGATTCATAAACTTTTTGAAACAACTTATTGCTTCAGATTTATGAGAAATCACATAGACATATCCGAATCGAGTATAATCATCAATAAAAGTGATGAAATAAACAGCCCCATGCCTTCCTCTCACATTCATTGGACCACGTACATCGGAATGGATTAAATGCAGAGGAAATTCAGCTCTTTTTTACCTTTTCCAAATGGTTTCCGTGTTGTTTTCCCTTCTAGGCAATGCTTACATATGGGCAAATCGACTTTTTCAATGTTGCCCAACAAGCTCTCTTTGGCTAGTCTATTCATACGTTGTTGGCCAATGTGACCAAGTCTAGCATGCCACACATTCATATCATTATCATAGGTATTAGGAGATGCAATAAAGGAATAACAAACATTTGCATTAACATAATCAATATCTAATACAATGAAACCATCCAGAAAATAACCACAACCATAGTAGTTTGTATCCAAATACAAATCTACACCTCTATTATGGAAGTTCATACTAAAACCAAGCGTAACCAACACCAAAACAGATACAAAATTTCGACGAATCTCCGGAGCATATAGAACATCAAAGTGCGTCCACCACTCATGTTCAATTGGCAGATGCCAATTCCTTTACTTCAGCTCTGGAGTTGTTTCCTATATGGATCCACTTAGTTCCAGTTGGTACTTGTCGGAATTCCACGAAGGATTCTCTATCCTTCCCTCCATGGTCTGTCGCTTCTGAATCTACAGTCCACAAAGGATTGGATTCAGCCAATAATACAAAACTTGACACATAAGCAAAGTTCTCAAATGTACAAGAAGTGTTTACCTTTTTCGGCTCACAACAGTTGCGAGCATAGTGACCTCTTTTGTCACAATTGTAATATCTCACCCTTGACATTTTCTTTACTTGAGGACGTTTTCCTCTCTTGTGTTGGTTAACTCTTGATTTCTTACAATAAGGACTTGATCCTTTGCATTCCCACATATTGAATGAATCAATACGTTTGCGCTTAGAGCTCAAAACCCTTTCTGAGCTAGAACCAGCATTGCAAATGCCTATTTTCGGCTCAAATACCGTTAAGCGGTCCTCTACTAGCTCAAGGTGGCGCACGGCATCCTCAAGATCTTCCATAATATGGTCAAGAGCTTCTAATGTTTCTTGCTTTTCCAGCACATATTGAATCTTCATATTCAATATTTCACAATTGTTGCTGTTCATATCAACAATTATGTTCTTAGTTGCTGAAACCATCGATCTGAACACATCAGACATACATGCACGAATAATTAATGCATATTATTTATGCATCCACTTTGCATAAACCCATCATATCAATGGACAATTTCAAGTAAGGTTTCAGAATCAAAATGTCACTACGTTTCCAATCATCCTCCAAAATCCTAACTCAAAATTATTATTAATATAATTGTCTTATGCAAAATAAATTCTATGAAGTTACAAAAACTTCTATTAACTACCCACAGCAGTCAACAATAACAGAAAGCAAATAATATCTAACATCCAATAGAATAACAATGCTTTCATCTAATACAATTATACATTACACTAAGCAATATATACAGAGAAAAATATAAATATGGAAAGAGATATTCACACTTAAAAACATCTCAAACTAATCTAAGAAATAATTAGGGAATGTCCCTTCTAATCTATCACCAAAATATCTCGAGAAATTTGAAGGCACATTTGTCAACCATGGAAAAACTTTTGGAGAGCTTTCATGTCGCCTCCAAGGCGCATTCACTCGGCGCCATGTGGCGCTCAATCTAAGGGTTGAAGTTTTGGTTAACTCAATCCTATAAGTACTTTCTCTTACAAAAGCTTTCACTAGCCTTCTATAACCCGGGACCACGTTGACCTCCCATAGCCGATCAAATACTGCTTGCCATTCAGGTGGAAGAGTGTTTATCAAAGCCGGCACCTTCTCAAAGTCCGGCATAAGATAACCATTCCAGATGATTTCCTATATCATCTGATTGACCTTGACCACATGTGATACTAAATCATCGTCATGCCACTGATAATTAGCTAACTCTGTCATCAGCCTTTTAAGTCTTGCATTTCCCTCGTCCGTTCTCGGGATTGCAGGTATCCTTGCATTATGCATCATAGTTCCTGCAACAAATGCAGAACTAAAAATGGATCACTTATAATTCATAATAAATATAAGGGAAAATACATAATTTTCCATGATTCATACAACAAATGCAGAATTAAAAATGGATTACTTCTAACCCACATAGGCATGATTGAAAAATAAACAAATTCCTTTTTTTTTTTTTGGGTCAACGGTCGGTCAACGGTTAGTCAACGGTCAACGGTCGGTCAACGGTCAACGGTCAGTTAACGGTCAACAGTCGGTCAATGGTCAATGGTCAGCAGGCGCGCGGGTTGGCGGACCGGTCAGACCGGACGAACCGGTAGGACCGGACGGACCGGTCGGGCCGGTTGGGCCGGGTCGGATCGACCGACCGCACGTGCCGTGCGCGTGCGCGGGCTGACGTTACGCAGACGTTAGCCGGCACGTGCCGCGCGTGTGCCAGGCGTCCGCGGGTCGGGTCGGGTCGCCGGTCGGTGACCGGCCGGCCAACGGTCGTCGGCGATGACGTCATCCCGGCGATTCCGTGACGTCACGGTGACGTCAGCATGTGACATCATCACGCGTCGGTTCGCCGACCGGTGCGTGCCGGTTCGCCGGCCGGCGGCGAGCACGTGCCGGTTCGCCGACCGGCGCGCGTGTGCACGCGCGCCGGGCGAGCCAGCGCTTCCGGGCACGTCGCGCCCATGCGCAGCGCCTTCTGACCGTGCGTGTGGGCACGTGCGGCGTCACCCGGCGGCGCACGACATGTCGCCGGACTCGTCTCGACGACCCATTTCTCCTTATGCTATCAGAGTTCGATTTCGACTTACAAAAACTCGGAATATTAGGCGAACAGCGCTCGGGTATCGGGATTTCTCGCCCCTATCCGTACGGCCGAATTGCTTTCGCGAAAAATCAATCAAAAACATCAAACAAGTCGGGAAAAACGTGAACTAGGGCTCTGATACCAATGTCGGAATTAACGGATCCCCGAAAAACGGATTTGACATTAAATCGAACCTCTAAATCAATACAGAAGATAAGCCCGGGAAAACAACACGTATCACCGATCCTAAAGCACACCACGGATTCGAATGTACCTTTTAAGCCACAGATTAAACACCGACGCCGATAGAGGAAGAGAAACTTGGTCCTGTTCGATCCGATGAAGCAATGAAGGGAAGAAAAATTGCCGAAGCCTTACTGTTTTTCCTTTTCTTTTTGGAGAAAGAGAGAGCGCGCGGGAGAAGACGTACGTACATTTGTTTCCAACAGTTGTCATCTCTCTCTCTCTCCTCCCTTTTATACCTTCCCCTGTCCACGGGCCCTATTCCCGTGGGCCGGGCTTTTTGGGCCCAACTTGGGCGGACGGGCCTTAAGCCCATTAATAATAAAACCTTCACTCTGTTTTTTAGTTTTAAGCATCAGTTAAATATTTCGGAGCGTTTGGAGTCTCGGTTGATCCCGTGTCCTTTCTTCGGTTGATGCCTGTTAGGTGTTCGTTAAAATATCGAACTGAGCTCGTGTGGATTTTCTTTGATTTACGCTCGCTTCTGTACATCGGCTTGTCATTTGATGCGGCGTGTCCATGAGGTAGTGGTTGGCACGTGTCGATGGCGTAAGGTGATAGCCGAAGTGCGCATGATTTGTTTGGTTTTGGCTCGATGAGGGAGATGATCGGCAAAGGAGGCATATTGGTTTTGGGTGAACTTTGGTGAAAATGTTGCAGAGAAGAAGGGGGCTTTGAAATGGGGCTGAGTGTGGAGAAGAGAAGAAAGGCATAAAATAGGATTCAAAAAGGGAGGAAAAAGCAAAAGCGCAAAAATAATAGAAAACTATGAAGCGGGAGAGGTGGCTTCGGGCGTGCAGGAAACCACCGGCAAGTCCAGGAGAACAAAAGGAAAGAGTGAAAGTTAAAAAATATTTAAAAAAAGGGTGATGAAAGAAACGAAAAAAGACAAAAGGGAGAAGAAGACATTGGGGGAAGAAGAAAATAAAAGAAAAAGGAAAGAAAAAGAATTAAAAATTAATTAAAATATTAATATAAAAAGGGATTTGAAGAAATATTTTCATTGGTCGTGTCCGGGTCTTCGGATCGGGTCAATGGGCTGGATTGGGTTTCCCGGTCCGAACCCGTTTGCCCGAATATAATAATATTAAATATATTAAAATTTCAAAATCCAAAAAAATTAAAAATTCAAAAAAATTTCTGAAAATTCAAAAACTTTGAGAAAACATTTCAAAAATTTCAAAAATTTCAAAAATTCCACAAAATATTAAAAATTGAAAAATTTTGAAATAAAAAATACTAAAAATCAAGAAAAATTCAGTAATTCTCAGAAAATTTAAAAATTCGATCTTTTTTGAAAAATTCAAAGTATTATCATGAAATTTTTTTAAAAAATACTAAAAAGTTATAATTCCTTGAAAAATTTTAAAAATAGACTTTTTGAGCTGTTTTCTTTTTAAAAAAATGGAAGCTTCATAACTCTAAAGTTGCGCTAAAAAATTGAGCAAGCCTTTATGGTTCTATCTTAAGGTTTCGATTGTCTTCAAAGACAATTACCCTTATTTGCATGCTTTTATTGTTTGTGGCTCTCTTTAGTCTAGTTAGGTTCAGTTTCCTTAATATTAGGTCTTTGATTCCATGCAATCTATTTAATGCTTCCTTTGGTGGCCAATTACTATGTTGATGATTGCGCATCCACATGGTCAATTCGCATGTTGATTGATTAGTCTAAAATTAATTCATTTTTTTAAAATTTTTTAACAAGATTAGGTACTGAAAATGCATTAATTGGTTAATTAGTATAATCAAGTCTTTGACCCTAAATTCTCTAGTTGTGTAGGAAGTGAGGTACACTCCCATCCCTCACTTGATTTTTAGCCGACCCTAATAAACTAGTGGCAACTTCTTCTCTAGAAATTTCTCATACCCTAAATTTGAACATCAAATATTGCACGAGGCATGGATTTGGGAGAGCCCGTGCCTAATCATAGACTGTAAGCTTGTCTTTTAGACAATGCTCCCAAACCTATTTCCTCCCCCTAGGGGTAGATCATGACAAAAGGGAAGGTTGCTCAATGGGCTGCACTAGAATTGGAAAATTAGAATTTTCTTTTTTTTCCATCCTAACCTCACATCTTCTTTTGAGAATATTACAAAGTTAAGAGAACATTAGAAACATAGTAGACTAATTCAAATCACATTTTACCACGTGCACTCTAAATCTCTCTTTGGTACGTTTCTTTAAAATATGTTTGTATTTTTCAATCTGAGAATATGCTTGTTCGGAATAACCACTATGAAGAGAGTGGCTCACTATGGTCAATCACCTAGATTTCCCTCTTTCCATTCTTTTGGTACAATTACCCCTTCTTGGCATGCTCTGATTGAAGTGAAAGTGATTATGGTCAAACCAGCTATTGCCATCATAATGATTATCCTACACAAGCATTTTCTCAAATTGAAAAATACAAACATATTCTAAAGAAGTTCACTAAAGGGAAATTTAGAGTTAACATTGTATAATGGGATTTCATTTAGTTTACTGTATTTCTAATGTTTCCATTACTTTGTAACTCTCATGTTTTTTTTTTTTTTTTAGCAATTAAGCACTAAATTTTATAAAATCGGATAACAATAAAAGGTCCCACGGAAGAAGTTGGGCTGGAGATCACGAGAACATGCGAGGTGAGGATGAAAGACAAAAGGAAGAATTTCTAATTCTCCTTTCCAGTGCAACTCATTGAAAATTTTTCCTTTTCTTCATATTTAAACAAATCCAGTAGCCAGTTCCACTTGAAGCAAAAGTAATGATTGAAATTGCACCGTCATCTTCGAGCAATAATGGCACCGTTGTTCTAGTATTGCTCGTCCCAAGTATAGGTTGGATTTGGGTATATTATGAACCCACTAGACATCCATATTTTTTTGGGCATTGCTATTATAAACCCATTTACAACCCATTTACTAACATAACTAACCCTTAAAATGCCCATAAAATATGGGTTAAGAAATGAGTCCATGACCTATTTTGACAAATCTACTCCAGAGAAATGGGATCAATCAATAATGAGTGGATACGGTACTTTGATCTATCATTTGGAGCGCCATGTGCATCTCCATCTTGGTATGTATAGTGAGCTATTCGGGCTAGGTTGAAAGCCAAACGTACGAATGATTTTCCAAACAAAGAGTTGTTGACTTGATATCTGTTCATCTTCTTCCATGCTGTGTCGATCAGTTCCTTAATGTGCTCGCGAGCAACATTCTCGCACACCCCGGTGTCTTGCATGTAGCATAGGATCGAATTTGCCGTTTCTCCTCTCTCTAGCTCGGCCTACAACATATAATGTGGGTGTGAGCATAGGCTTTCATGACGCATGAGCCGAAAAGGAATCGAGTGGAAAGTTTGCGTCATAGCTTGATTGATGTTGTCAAAGAAATTACCTGAATAGTACAAGTGCACGCGAAGTCCTAAAGCTATCGAAAGAGAAGTGCACTGGGTTGAAGTAATTTCGAAGACTTCTTCTTGCACGAAGGTTTTGGATTAGTTCTGGTGGGTTTTAGTTAGTGGCAGCAACTGGAAACATTTGCAGCACTTTCACAAAATATCGATGAAAATACTCTAGTGATTCAAAGTAATTTCTTGTTTTTGTCTATTTCAATCTGTAATCGTTCATTTGGATGTTCATCGGTCAGAATTGTAAGTCCAAATTTATCGTGCTCTTTCAATCGGAAGTTGCAGTGCTTGTATGCTCTGCCCCTTTACAGCTACTAGTTCTAGGGAGCGAAGAAGGAGGAGGAGGAGAGTGCGTACCGACGAGGTACCGAGATCGTTGCAGAGGCGGAAAATAATGGACGGCGACTTCAAGAGATCATGGCCGTAAGTCTCGATCAATTCTAGTTCCTCCTTTCTAATGTGCGGGGTCGACAGAAAGAAAGCATGAATCAATATGACGAGTCCGGAGACTGAGATCCAGCCATTGTTCATGTATTCTTCGAACGTCGGGGTGACCTTGTTGTGCTTCCACTTCGCCTCTTGCAGGAAGGCTTTGAGCATGTCACTCCACTGAATCCATCAAATTCAAATTCTTTTTCTGTTACCGACAAGAATTCATAGAACTTCGAAGGGTTTAATCACGGTAGACGTTAAGTACGTACCGCCTTTGTTAGACACGGGATGATATTTTCTCCATTCTGCTTGAGGACGTCGTAAGCCATCTCGTGCACGGCATTGTAGAGAGCTAGGAAGCAAAGCTTCATACAGCCTGGAAGACTCGACACGGCATCGACATCCCATCTGAAACCACACATTTATCAAAGGAGGCTTTAACATATAGACTCGAGAAATCGACGTTTTCACTAATAATCTGAAGCGAAGTATTGAGGAACCTGTGTACAGCATCTGTGAATAGCTCCAATTCATCCAAACTACCATAAACATCGTACACATCATCGATGGTGGTCACGAGTGCGGTCACTTTCGTTAGCCCTCTTCGGAGATTGCTGAACTGAGGCTCGTAGGCCATTCCGACCGTCCAGAAGAAGCACTCCATCAGTCGATCTCTTGCAAAGCTCAACTTGTTTGCCAGGCTAACATCGTTCCACCATCTGCAATTGACTCACGCATGACAGATATTAGTGATGCCTATTTCACTCGCAATATATCCATCAAGGCCTAACGGCATTTGAATTTTGCAAGATGAATTCTAAACTTTTTTCCACGTTTCCACACCGACCTCGACATCTCCTGAAGATCTCTTTGGAGAATTGACTGCACCATGTTGAAATTGTACACGGCCAGTTCCAGCAGCCGACGATCTGCGTCTCTCCGTGTGCTATAAGCTTCAATGGACTGTCGAGCTTCCAGCAATGGCATTCTCTGGTGCAGGGGCAGTGCCAACCCCCAGTTCACTTGGAAATATTCGAGATCTTTGCTGACATCGATATTGTTGAGGCGTTTAAGATGCTCGATGGCAAATGCCTTAGCCTCGTGCAAGATATCTTCTTCTTCGAAGGCCAAATGCGAAGCTTCGTATAAACTCAACAGCCCTTCAACGTCACGGCCGAGGCTCTCCATAAATGTTCCTTGCTCGTCCATGAAAATCCAGAAAACATCTGTTTGTTCTTTCCCATCAAGATTAGTCGATCGCGGTCTAATTTTTTGTCAATTAGGTAGAACTTTAGTATGGTCAAATTACCTGGAGAAACTTCGAAGCCATTTTGTCTCAGAATCCTAAAGTAGAGAGCTGTTCCATGAAGGGTCTTCTGGTCTCTGCTCTTGTAACCTCCATCCAGAGAGTGGTATCTGCGAAGAGCTCTCTTTACGTCTTCCTCGAAGAGAAAGATTAGTCCCAGTCGTTGAATGTCATCGACCAGAGCGAGTATGGTGGAGAGTTCGGCATTTTCGTCCTTCATGACGCTCCTCACTTCTTGTTCCAGCATTTGCACTCTTCCATTTTGCTGCTCGACCTGCGTAAGGAACTCAATTTGTACGATATCATAGCTTAGTTTGAGCCGGAAAAAGGGAAAGCAAAAAGTTACACGGTCTATATAGTTGATATTAACCCACGAAAAAATTATGAGTATAGGATCTTATGCATTGTAATCAAATTTTTACATATCTCATATCCATCGCAGCTAACTTTTATGAATAGTGACCTTAAGGTTGTTTTATGGGATTATTGTTTATGGAAAAAATAAATTTGATGGGACCTCAACCCTCGGCGGAGAACCAAAATTCGCACGGGGTTTCTCAGCCTTTTAGAACCCAAGAAGAGGGCCCCGGGATTTATCACCCCAACAGAAACCTTGGCACGGGGACATTGATTCCCAAATCGACCTCGCGGGGTGAATCCAAACTTGAGACTTCAATCTTTGAAACTGGAACCATGGGGGCTAGACCAGAGATTTAGTCCTTGGCTCAGGGGCTAGGCCAAGGTCGGACCCCTTGGGACACCCAGCCGAGCAACAAGCTTAGAGATTCAGTCGGGTGGTGAGGTCGGAGGTTCGAGGGCCCGGATCCCAAGTTTGACCCTAGGGATACTTGCCTTGGTCTTGTCATCAAGCCGTGCCTTGGGGAGCTCGATCCATTCGGTTAGGTTTTCATATAGGAATTCAAAGGTCCCGATCACGAGAGTCCAAATCACGAGTCCAAAAGTATCAAACTTGTGTAGCCAAACTTGATTCTATTTCTTATTTTTGACTTTTCCGATGATACAATTATAGCCCATTTAAAAAGTACAACTGAATGATGGAAAATAATGAAAATAGCTTATTTTTAAAATATTTTCACGTAATATCCAATTGCCAGGAAGCAAACCAACCTTAGTTATACAAAGAAAGGTTTCTCATAATAATGATAAGATCCATTTGATTAGGTTTCATATAGGAATTCAGAGGTCCCAATCACAAGAGTCCAAATCACGAGTCCAAAAGTATCTAACTCGTGTAGCCAAACTTGATTCTATTCCTTATTTTTGACTTTTCCAATGATACAATTATAGCCCATTTAAAAAGTACAATTGAATGATGGAAAATAATGAAAATAACTTATTTTAAAAATATTTTCACGTAATATCCAATTGCCAGGAAGCAAACCAACCTTAGTTATAAGGTTTCTCATAATAATGATAAGATCCATTTGATTAGGTTTCATGTAGGAATTCAGAGGTCCCAATCACAAGAGTCCAAATCACGAGTCCAAAAGTATCTAACTCGTGTAGCCAAACTTGATTCTATTCCTTATTTTTGACTTTTCTAATGATACAATTATAGCCCATTTAAAAAGTACAACTGAATGATGAAAAATAATGAAAATAGCTTATTTTTAAAATATTTTCACGTAATATCCAATTGCCAGGAAGCAAACCAACCTTAGTTATACAAAGAAAGGTTTCTCATAATAATGATAACAAGGGATGCTACTTCCCCTTTTACATATAAGCTTAAATTATTAGGAAAAGAGCCAATACCTGGTATAAAGATAAAAATGGACTATAATTTGGTACAGTGGCAGACATGTAAGGTCCATTACTAACACCTTTAAAATTTATACTTTTTTATCAAATGAATATATTTCATTAGTGAATGAGAATTTGCATTTCATAAGTTGACTGTTCGCATAAAATATTATATATCGACCAACGGTGTACCTTAGATAAATCCATGATGATAAACAATAACAACTTATATAGTCTCGGCTTCTTCTTTTTTCCTTTAGTCTAGAGATATCATCTTGATTGAGAACGAACAAAATGTGAATTTATTACCGCACGACGATGGACACCGGTCGGCAGGGATTGGAGGTAATCATAAGTCCAGAGAGTCGGCTGATACTGGGGTGATCTCCGCCCCCCTTGAGATACGGCAGCTTTGGTACTCGCCGAACGCGGGACCTGAGCAGGAATCCTCTTGGAGCAAACATTCGGAAGAGAGAAAATCTGAAGCGCCATCATCGTGTGTAAGTGAAGATGAAGTCGCTGCTCGAAGCCGCCGCCTGCTTCGACTGCAGATAGTCCTGGCATTTATAGAGCCTCGTGCCCATCAAGATGTCCAGCTGTGCTGGGACTCTTTCGGTCGCTTGACGACATATGCCCTCGCATCAGCGGTGGAAAAAAAGGCATCTCCCAATAGAAAGGACTTGCTCTGGTTCTTTTTGAAGTTGCTGTCCCCGGAGACTGAGAGCAACGTATTTAGCATTTTCTGATGATTACTGTACTACCCTAAGTAGTACCAAGGTCCATGCTTAACACGCGACACCACATGACACATTGATATATCATTTCTAAAAAAATAAAAAAATTTGACACATTAGGATACGTTATACATTAAATATATATATATATATATATATATATATATATATATATATATGATTATTTTAATCAAATTAATGTAATTCAAATTCACAAATAAATAAATAAATAATAAAAAGAGTTTATAATGAATTTACACTAAAAATATTAATCTATTATTTGTTAATATTATTCATTATTTTAATTTGACAAATTCAACTCCATTCCATTAATCCATAAAACTTGGAGAAAAAAAATAAACAAGTAATCTGCATTCTAGTCTCGCGTGTCAAAGTGTGTCGAAAAAAAGACATAAAACAAATGTTGGAGGTAAATTATGTATTATGAGAAGTGAGAGTTAGAAAAAAAGAAGATTATGTTTTTCTTTTTTTCTCCTTCATTATTTTTATTATTTATTATTTATTACAAATTTACATTTTGACCTCCATTTATTGAAATTTTTAAAATTGACACTATGCATATCGAAATCACGTGTTAGAATTTAGAACTCGTATGTCGGAATTAGAGTTGATCAGGTATCGAATTTTTCGACACTCGTTAATCGAGTGTCAGAAACTCCAACACAACACAACAAAAAGGTTCCTTAAGGGTATCGGTACTTCCTAGGTATTACCCATTGGGCATCTAATAGTCCTCGGACTTGGCCTCTTTGGTGTTCTGTCTAATCGTCAAAAATGGGGGGCAGCAGAGAGGCGTCTCTTTCCACTTCTATTCGATCTGGTATTGATTGAGCACCTCGTTTGCAACATGCAGTACAAGAAACACGTTAGGAATGTCGAAAGCGATAGGGCAAGCCCCTGTCGCTAGATAAAATTCACGTTTGGCAAAAATGGAAACCGACGGTAAGGCGTGTCCTATAGTTCGTGCCTCTCGTGGGACTTCAAGAAAAAAAATTTGTTTCATGGAAAGTCGCGAGTACATACATAAATTATGCTCAGGACGTTCCAAATTACAAGCTTCTGGTTTTGATTTCACATGTTATTGTCCTCTATTTAGGTTGTCAGATCTAAGGTAGAAACTGACGGATGTAAATTAGAAGAGACAGGCTCAAGCCTCTACAGCACTCAAAAAATGACTAACATATATTTCTCATCAAATTTCGGCTAGCATTTTCGACCAAAAAAATAATCGATCAGCATAAAGATGATTATTATATTTCATAGATAGTTTCTCATTAATTAGATAAGTTATTATAGCCATAAATTATAATCACCACTCAACGCCTGGCAAGTTCTCTCTCTCTCTCTCTTTTTAAGAAAAGATGATTGGTTTTCTCATCACTAAAGTTTTCTCCCCCTAAATGAATTAAATAAAGACCGTAATTAACATTAGAGCAATCTGCACATCTAGTGCTCTCCAATCATTTAGTATAATGGGATCCATCTATTCTATGTATGGATCCAGCAACCCGACAGTTCAAACGAACTGGGATGCATACATCCGCTCCATCCAATATTTTTCCCCTATGTTGTTGTGTATGTACATTTAATTTCCTTCACCAGAGGGAGGAAATTATTTTGTACAAACTAACTAAGCATGGCTCAAGAGAAGCAGACTTGATTATCAATGAGTGCGAAAGGACCGATTGCCGGTAGCACTACGCGCATCTCCGCCCCGATACATGCGACGCGCCGTCCAGGCAAGGTGCTAAGCCATCCGCACGAAAAGATCAATCGCAGGTCAAGCCATGGCCTAGAGATTTTGTTCAATTTCTTCCACGTCATGTCGAAAAGTTCTATAAAATGCTCGCCTTGCACGTGACACAGGATTGAATTCGTCGTCTCTCCCCTCGTTTTTTGTGCCTGGGCGTGACTAAATGTGAGGCACGAGTGAACATGACATGCCCTGACATTGATTCCCACCTTTGGCATTTGTTCGAGTACTCTTCAGCTCTCGGGGTGATGATTTTATTGTGACTCCACTTTGCTGCTTGCAAGAAGGCTTTGCACGAACCATACCACTGCGAAACGATAAAAACGCCGAATATCTCCTTAATAGGCGGGAGATCCCTAAAACCTCGAATGCGCACATGGTCAGTTCATAAAACGTCGACCGCCAAAGATGTTTTTCGCGTGCCGATTTTGTTAGACAAGGGACGACAATTTTCCTTGTCCCCTTCAGAGTGTCGCCAGCCGATGTCATTTCGCTGTTGTGGAAAGATCTTCCACGGCATTGACGTCCTGTTTGTAAATATGCAAATTAGAAGCCAAAATTTCAACAGTTAACATGCGTGGATATTACTTTTCCAAGTAAATCAATGTCTGTGAATAGCTCAAATTTGTCCAACATGACATGACGTAAATATCGTGCACATGACAGTTATTGGCTTGTTCACTTTGGTTAGCCCTTGATAGAAGCTGGGGAGGGGCTCATTTGTCACCAAGTCCATTGGCCTATCCCTCATGAAATTCAACTTGTTTGCAAGGCTAACATTATTCCGCCATCTACAATAATTTAAGAGTAAAACTTTGGAGTTGCCTCACAATTTTCCACTTGCCTTTGGTAGTCTGGATCTAGAGAAGGGAAAAATTACCAAAAAAGTCATTAACCAATTACAATTGTTTCAATTTAGTCCTAAACATTCTTCTTTTAGCTATTTTAGTCATAAACCTTTTATAATTATGTTAATTCAGTCCATCCAATCAAATTTGGCCGGCCGGCAGACAATTTTTTAATAATATTTTTTTTTGAAGTTTTTTACTTAATTTTTCTATTCTTTTCTTTGGTTTTTCCTTCTTTTTTTCTCTCTTATTTTTCCTTCCTTCCTTCTTCTTCCTCTTGCTTTGACGACCAGCCAAAGGGGAGGGCCAGTTGTCGTTTAGTGGCGAGCCCCCATCGGATCTAGCAAGAGCTTGCCTTGTCCAGCGATGGCAAGGCCGACCTCGCCCAAATCCAACAAAGCAAGTCCTCGCCAATGGATCGGCGAGGTCGGCCTTGCATGGTTTGGCTATCTCCAAACTTCCAAGAAATCCTTCACATGATAGAGGAGACAATTCGAATTGCATTGGTGATGATGTCATGGAGATCATCTTCTTCTTTTTCAATCGAGGGTGGGGGATCCTCCCTTCGACGCGCGCACCAGCTTATGGGCTCTCTCATCGGATTTGGGTGAGGTCGGCTTCGCCGTCATTGGGTGAGGCGAGCCCACACCAAATCGGGCGGGAGCTCGCCATTGGTTGGCAATTGGCCCTCCCCTCTAGCCAGTCATTGGAGCAAGAGGAAGAAGGAGGGAGGAGGAGGAAAAAAAGAGAAAAAAATTCACAAAATTTTTTTTCAAAAAAATATAAAGAAATTCAAAAATATATATTATTACAAAATTGTCCATCGGTGTCAACTGGCATCCACGTCAGCATTGGCCAGCCAAATTTAGTCAGATAGACTGAATTGGCATAATTACAGAAATTTTAGGATTGAATTATCAAAAAAAATAAGATTTATGACTGAATTGAAAAAATTTAGTACTTTTTGGGTAATTTTCCCTCTATATAAGATAACAAATTATTCTATCCGCTGTCTGGCAATGTCCTCCTTTAGATCGGATAATCTTGGAGCAAATGCGGTTATGAGTTTAGTAGTTTCATCATCAAGGGCACCTCTACTTTATCTTGCAACATCTGTGCCTTTTCTTTCTGTAGCGCAATCTACATTAGAATTAAGAAAATCCATAGCTTAGATTTTGAATCCTAGGAAAAAGTCAAGAAAGATAATTCAAAGGAAGAGGTCGAAATCTTCAATCTTAGGGTCCTATTTATGTCACGTGCGTGGGATTATGATATCTATGATTGACTTTTCATGTGATGCTAGGGATTTTGTTTGGTTTATATCATTGGCTAATCACAAATAATAAAGTATCGTACCTTTCTCTATTCTCGTTAGGACAAAACTTCCTCCATTTTTGTTGGGAGAAAACCTCCTTCATTCAATATTCAGGGTGGTGGATACAAGCAAGAGCATCACCATATTTATGTGTAGTCATATCTACATTCCGGTGATGGACACAACTTCCAATACATCCATCAAAAACATGATAAAGAGGAAACTAGATATGGAGGAAAATATGACCCATTAATAAAAGTGATAAAATATTGATTATGAGACCACATGAATTAGCAATCATGGCAATGGAGAGATTGTTAAATGGAATTTCTTAGTCATCAAGTTATTAGAGTGATGCCTAACATAAAGGTACGGCACTACCGAGTTTGATCAACGGTTTGTTCTAGGATAATTACCCTCCCTAATTCCAAGATTTCATCTGTGTTTTCTTGAGAACGTGAGGATAATTGAATTCTCAATTAGACTAATTCCCCACCGATACACCAAACCGCCCTGTCCGTTCACGTATCTATGGTAATGCTCCACCCACAAGTGGCAGATGTAGAATCCAAGGTTAGTTTGAGCAAAGACGCTATGCTTCAAATTCAAGATGTCTTGAATCCGAACCCAGCATTTAACCGTTCGTCTAAACATTAGAGTTAAGTTCATGCCAAATTGCGAATATCGTCTTTATTTCTTTTAACTTTAGCATAAATGTCTCGTATAACGAGAGGGTGTTTTACCGTGCAACGGGATTGATGACCTCCGTCAGCCACAAGAGACTGAAGGTAATTGTAAGTCCAGACGGTTGGCTGATAATTGGCCCATCTCTGTCCTCCTCGAGTATCAGAGACCTGCATGCTCATTGAACAATGGACTCGACCATTAGCCGTCGGAGAGGAAAGCTTCGGAAGCTAAGGCGTGGCAAAAAAGATGGAGTGCCATTAATCGCACGAACTGGACTAAAGCCAATCCTACATAAGGTGAAAATTCAGCAATCAGTGCACGCCCTCGTTAGCGTGAACAGTCCCCTATTTATACATAATTATTTATTTATTTATTTACTAGGACATGACGTTGGAATACGCTGATAGATTTTCAACTTCAAGCGATCGTCGCTGCTGTCGTGGTGGACCACATCCTCTCGTCCTATCGTTTTTCTATGTAAGCTCGATCACACGTTGCTGGATCGTCTCCTGTCAAATCTGTCTGTTTTTGCTCTATCATACGATGCTGGTCTCGTCCACTCGTTGGTCTCTTTGATTGGCGCGCGCGAAGTTGTGTCGTTATTGTGGTGTCATATCGACAGTCCCTTCGCCTGGGCTTGCCGGCCTTATCGCAGGGATTAGATCCTTCGAAAGATCGGGACTCTTGACGGCCTTGCACCCATCCATTTTGCTGGATCGATAAACCAATCGACCGTCCTCGTTATTCCCATAAATCTCTTAACAAGCTACGCAAATCACGTGGATTTCCTTTTCGGGTTCATATGAAAATCAGTGCGGTCTTTACTTACTTCGATTGTGCCGAATAAAATCCCCATGACACACCAAGAGGGCTCCCACTGCTGATACTAGATAAGTCTGAAACGAGTATTTTTCAGATTCAAACTCGACACATGGAAGTGGGGTCGCAATGACACCTCCAAACACGCCTCCATTAATGGGAAAATTGAACCCTCACCTTCCAGATCTCAGCCCCGACCAATTAGATTATGCTTTGATGCAATAATTAATATCGATTGATTGAGCGCGTGATATCGAGTTAATATGCTACATTATGTAGCTCTCGCTCACTGGAGATAGGCTGTGTTATGAAAGACTTCTGTACGCTATTTTGAAAATGTGAACTCCAGGGAAAGAGGAGATAGCCTTCGCTTCGCCGATGAGCAAACAGGAGTTACTCTTAACGTTCGTTGAGTTCAAAAGAGTCCATTTTTACGTGTGAAGATCAGTTTATCAAGGGCCATTGACGGGGAGCCGATCGCTTTGATAGGTAAGCTTTTGATTTCACTCGCCAGCATTCAATCTTCCCCCTTTTGTACTCCAAAGCACTCACCTCATTATTCATCGTCCAAACAATCTGTATGGACAATTTTCTTGGTTTGTTGGTCGCTTGATCAAGTAAATCAGGCATTATCACTCTTTCGAGTCTTATCCACGTATGCCATTTGTGTTGACATCATGCAGACAAACTCTAGTCAACGCCCTTTCATAATTGGTGTACTAGTGGGGTTTCCAATTGTGGCACACCTCAACATCTCTTGGACTGTACGTTTATGTTCCGCTAAAATTAATCTCACGATGAAAAACTTTTCGCCGAAAGTCATTCTTCAATCTTTTAGTAGAGGAAATGGGTTTCATGATGATTTCAAATAGAACATATCATAGGTAGACAAGAAACTACAAACCGAACATAGGAATTTTATTGACAAAAAGGCTTGAAAAATACAATCACTTCAACCAAATCGAATGTAAACAAACCATGCCGGAATTTAATCAACAATGTGACGCTTAGGATAAAAATACACATCGAAATTTAATCGACAACGAAGATCTGGAAATTATAGCTAAGAAACTCACTGGAATTTAATTGACATGAGTCTGAAATTGAGAGTACAATATAGAAAATCCTTCAACGAGGGGGAAAATGTAATTTAGGTCAAAATTCCTTCATCCAAACCTGGCTCGAGAGAAACTGGATCAATTATTAGTGAGTGCACACGGTTCATCGATAGATCGTCTGGAGCTCCAACTGCATCTCCGTCATGGTACACACAATGCGCCATCCGTGCAAGGTTGAAAGCCATCCGCACAAAAGATTGATTGAAGGTTGAATCATTGACTAGATATTTGTTCAGCTTCTTCCACGTTGTGTCGATCAGTTTTATAACGTATTTGCGAGCCTCTAACTCGGAGACCCCCATTTCTTGCATGTAACACCAGATTGAATTTGTCGTCTCTCCCCTCTTGAGCTCAGCCTATTAGGAACATGATTTTGCCAATTGTTTTAGAAGAAGCTGCCCGAGAAATTATGAATATGTGGACAGAAATTTCAGTTGTTTGGCTACAGAAAAATGTGCCTGTATAACGTTTATTGTGACACGAAAAAAAAAAAGAAAAGGACTGAAGAGAGCTGTGCCTGTATAAGGTTTATTGTGACACGAAAGAAAAAAAAAAGGACTGAAGAGAGCTGAAAACATGCATACCGATGAGGTAGCGAGATCATTGGTAAGACGGAAAATCACGGATGGCAACCGCAAGAGATCATGGTAATGTTCTAGTGATTCAAGTTCCTCCTTTCTCATGCTTGGACTGGATAAAAAGTAGGCATGAATCAACATGACATGCCCTGATACTGAAATCCACCCATTGTTCAAGTACTCTTCTACTCGTGGGGTGATCTTGTTGTGACTCCATTTAGCTTCTTGCAAGAAGGCTTCACACGAATCATACCACTACGAAACAGTAGAAACACCAAATTTCCGTATTACGTAGGAGATTCCTAAAACAAAGATGCATGCATGGTCGATTAATACAACGTCGAGTCATGTACCGCTTTTGTCAAATACGGGATGACATTTTCCCGAGTCTCCTTGAGAGTGTCGTAAGCCAGTTCGTTCACGTTGTTGTAGAGAGCTAAGAAGCACAACTTCATATAGCCAGGAAGATCTTCCACAGCATTAATGTCCCATCTGAAACCACGAATGATAAGATGACACTTATGAAATGCGTGAATATTATTATCTCCAGGCATGTCGATGAGAGATGGACCTGCGAACAGCGTCTGTGAATAGCTCCAGTTCGTCCAATGTGCCATAGATATCGTACACATCGTCGATGATGACGTTCAGCATGTTCGCTTTGGTCAGCCCTTTCCGACAATTACTGAGTGGATGCTCATCTGCCACTGCGACCGCTGCAAAGAAGCACTCCACTAGTCTATCCCTCGCGAAGTTTAGTTCGTTTGCGAGGCCAACATTATCCCACCATCTGCAGTAAATCAAAGAGTAAAATTTTTAGAGTATGCATTGCTATTTTCTCGAACACATGTCAAGCTTTCTAAAGTCTAATTACCTTACAGTCCAACAATTCCACCATCAATCATAGGGTCTATCCTTGTTATTTTGCATACTAACCTTAACACTTCCTGGAGATCTCCTTGGAGGGTTGACTGCAACGTGTTGAAGTTCGTAGCAGAAAATTTGAGGATTCGATGACTCGTGTATCTACGTCTGCTATAAGCTTCGATGAACCTTCGAGCTTCTAACAGCGACATTCTACGGTGCAGGGGCCATTCCAATTCATGGTTCACTTCGCCTTGAAGATCTTTGTTGATGTCGCGATTATGGTTTTTGAGATGCTCGATGGTGAATGTTTCAGCCTCGTGCAAAATATCTTCTTCTTCAAAGGCCAAATGGGAGGCTTCGTATAGGCTCAGCATACCTTGGACATCATTCCCAAGGGTCTTCATAAAACTGCCACTTTCGTCCATGAAAATCTTAAAAACATCTGTTTCCTCGTCGCCAAGATTAGTATACTTGATTAGAGAAAAATACTATCGAGTTGTTCCTTAGTGAATTATCTCTCCTCTAAAATATAGTCATGTGAAGATATGGTGAGGTCCTATGCTGTGAATGTCACTACAGCTAGTGATTGGCATAAAATACTTTAATCTATCATAGCGATTGCAAAATAATTATCTATTTCTTATAATCATCTTGAACCTTTACATACAAAGTAAGTATAACAAAAATTTCAAAAGCATCTTGATCCCACTTTTGAGAATTATTTTCTAATCGCTTTATATCATCGGATTTAGGGTCAAGTACCTGGAGAAACTTCAAAGCCATGCTGTCTAAGAATTCTAAAGCTGAGAGCTGTGCCATGCAGAGACTTTTGTAGGCTCTCATAGACCACATCTGAAGAGAGACATCTGTCAAGAGCTCGCGAAATGTCTTCCTCAAAGTGACGTCCCAATCCTAGGCGTTGAATGTCGTCAACCAGAGCAAATATGGTAATGAGCTCAGCATTTTCGTCATGAAGAGCACCTCTGACTTCTTCCACCATTTGTGCCTTTTCTCTCTGCAGCTCAACCTACATGAGGAAAAAAAAAACAGAGAGAGAGTAGTTTTGGAACCCTAGAAAAAGGTTTTGATACTTCAATGAAAAAGGTGGAAATCTTTGATCTTAAGATCCTATTTGTGTCACGCGTAGAACAATAACATTTATTATGGAATTTTTAGAATGAAATAGTGTCAACTCTGCAACAAACGTAAAGAGACATGAGGATAGAGGGATTCCCCCTTTTCATGGCATGCTCTAGATTTTGTTTTTCTCCATTCTTGTTTGGAAAAAATTCTTTCTATCCTTGTTCGGAGAGAGAATCTTCTCTAACCAATACGTTGATTGGTGAATATAAACATGGACATCATTCATCTGGCAATTCATCCATAGAGACATGGTCGGGATGGAAGATAATGTAAACTATTAATAAAAGTGATAAATCTTACCAATGAGACCTCATGACTTGACAACTACAATGATGTAGAGATCATTAAATCGAATTTCATAGCCACCTTGTTGTTAGAGTGGATCCTAACATAACAGTACAACATAACCCAATTGGATCGATAGTTTTTTCTAGGATAATAGTCATCTTAATGCTGCAAGTTCATTTATGTTTCATTGAGAACATGAGGATAATCAATTATTGAAGTAGACTAATTCCCTCTCCCCCAATGCACTGAATTACTCTGTCTACTTGTATCTGAAAACCACAAGCAGCCAATATAAGATTCTTAGATTACTTTGAGTGAAAGACGTTGTATTTCGAACATATGATATGTCATATTTGAATCAAGCATTTATTCACTTGAATAATCGTTAGAATTAAGTTCAAACTACATTGCAGAATTCCTCTTTACCTTTTTTAAACTCTAGCATAAATATCTCTTATAGACAACAAATGGCTAGAGTGTGGATTTTTACCACGCGACGGGATTGGCGACCTTCATCAGTCACGAGGGACGGAAGGTTATTGTGAGTCCAGACAGATGGCTGATAATTGGCGGATCTTCGTCCTCCTTGAGGAAAAGCAGCTTTGATGCTTGTCGAACGAGGGACTTGACGGCTAATCTTCTTGGAGAAAACACTTGGAAGAGAGAAAAGGTGAAGTGCCATCGTTGCTTGTAAGTGAAGAAGTCAGTGCTCGAAAGTCGGTGGCTCGTCTGATTGGATATCAGTCCAACATTTATAGAACATCGGACCGATGAAAGTCTTGAGTCTTTCATAAATTAATATAGCAATCATTATGGTTGCTCCTAAATTAATAAACTAATCAATTTGCCATACTTAATCATTTATAACCTAATGACCCAATTGCCACATGATGGAAATTTCACAAAACCGGGGGCTTTTTTTGGCCTTAACAAGCAACTCATCGAGGGAAACTGAAGAAGTGGTTTTCACTAGTCACTGACACGTTTAGAACGAGTATGAAAGTTTTCTGATATTTTTTGGGTCACATGTTCAATGATAGATGCTCTCCTGTTTTCAAAAAAAATTCCTGGGTCGGTTCACCACAAATCGAAGTGAGTTGATGTCTTCTATAGGGCCATCTTCCTCAATTATATCTATACTAATTCCCCACTGATACACCAAACCGCTCCGTCCATCCATGTACCTATGGTAATGCTCCACCCACAAGTGGCAGATGAAGAATCCAAGGCTTGTTTGAGCAGAAGACGCTATGGTCCGAATACAAGATGTCTTGAATCCAAACTCAGCATTTGACCATTCGTCTAAACATTAGAGTTAAGTTCGTGCCAAATGGGTGTATTGACCGCATCTTTTGATGTAACTGGTTATTCCTTACCTTGGGACCAAATTGGTTATTGGGCAGTCAAAAGAATCCCCAAGGAATTCCAAGAATTTTTTTGCAAAAATCACCTTTATTTCTTTTAACTTTAGCATAAATGTCTCGTATAACGAGAGGGTGTTTTGCTGCGCAACGGGATTGGCAACCTCCATCAGCCACAAGAGACTGAAGGTAATTGTAAGTCTAGACGGTTGGCTGATAATTGGCCCATCTTTGTCTTCCTTGAGTATCAGAGACCAGCGTGCTCACTGAACATTGGACTCGATCATTAGCCGGAGAGGAAAGCTTCGGAAGCTAAGGCGTGACAAAAAAGATGGAGTGCTATTAATCGCGCGAACTGGACTAAAGCCAATCCTACATAAGGTGAAAACTCAGCGATCACTCGTTAGCGTGAACAGTCCCCTATTTATACATTATTTATTTATTTATTTATTAGAACATGACGCTGCAATACGCCGATAGATTTTCGACTTCAAGCGATCGTCGCTGTTGTCGCGGTGGACCACATCCTCTCGTCCTATCGTTTTTCTATGTAAGCTCGATCACGTGTTGTTGGATCGTCTGTCGTCAAATCTCTGTCTGTGTTTGCTCAATCATACCATGCCAGATTCGTCTCTCGTCCACTCGTTGGTCTCTTTGATTGGCGCGTGTGAAGTTGTGTCGTTCTTGTGGTGTCATATCGACAGTCCCTTCGCCTGGGCTTGCCGGCCTTAACGCAGGGATTAGATCCTTTGAAAGATCGGGACTCTTGACGGCCTTGCACCCATCCATTTTGCTGGATCGATAAACCAATCGACCGTCCTCGTTATTCCCATGAATCTCTTAACAAGCTACGCAAATCACGTGGATTTCCTTTTCGGGTTCATATGAAAATCAGTGCGGTCTTTACTTACTTCGATTGTGCCGAATAAAATCCCCATGACACACCAAGAGGGCTCCCACTGCTGATACTAGATAAGTCTGAAACGAGTATTTTTCAGATTCAAACTCGACAAATGGAAGTGGGGTCGCAATGACACCTCCAAACACGCCTCCATTAATGGGAAAATTGAACCCTCACCTTCCAGATCTCAGCCCCGACCAACTAGATTACGCTTTGATGCAATAATTAATATCGATTGATTGAGCGCGTGATATCGAGTTAATATGCTACATTATGTAGCCTCGCTGGAGATAGGCTGTGTTATGAAAGACTTCTGTACGCTATTTTGAAAATGTGAACTCCAGGGAAAGAGGAGATGGCCTTCGCTTCGCCGATGAGCAAACAGGAGTTACTCTTAACGTTCGTTGAGTTCAAAAGAGTCCATTTTTACGTGTGAAGATCAGTTTATCAAGGGCCATTGACGGGGAGCCGATCGCTTTGATAGGTAAGCTTTTGATTTCACTCGCCAGCATTCAATCTTCCCCCACTTTTGTACTCCAAAGCACTCACCTCATTATTCATCGTCCAAACAATCTGTATGGACAATTTTCTTGGTTTGTTGGTCGCTTGATCAAGTAAATCAGGCATTATCACTCTTTCGAGTCTTATCCACGTATGCCATTTGTGTTGACATCATGCAGACAAACTCTAGTCAACGCCCTTTCATAATTGGTGTCTTGTCTTAGTGGGGTTTCGGTGTGGCGCGTCTCAACATCTCTTGGACTGTACGTTTATGTTCCGCTAAAATTAATCTCACGATGAAAAACTTTTCGCTGAAAGTCATTCTTCAATCTTTTAGTAGAGGAAATGGGTTTCATGATGATTTCAAATAGAACATATCATAGGTAGACAAGAAACTACAAACCAAACATAGGAATTTTATTGACAAAAAGGCTTGAAAAATACAATCACTTCAACCAAATCGAATGTAAACAAACCATGCTGGAATTTAATCAACCATGTGACGCTTAGGATAAAAATACACATTGAAATTTAATCGACAACGAAGATCTGGAAATTATAGCTAAGAAACTCACTGGAATTTAATTGACATGAGTCTGAAATTGAGAGTACAATATAGAAAATCCTTCAACGAGGGGGAGAAAATGTAATTTAGGTCAAAATTCCTCCATCCAAACCTGGCTCGAGAGAAACTGGATCAATTATTAGTGAGTGCACACGGTTCATCGATAGATCGTCTGGAGCTCCAACTGCATCTCCGTCATGGTACACACAATGCGCCATCCGTGCAAGGTTGAAAGCCATCCGCACAAAAGATTGATTGAAGGTTGAGTCATTGACTAGATATTTGTTCAGCTTCTTCCACGTTGTGTCGATCAGTTTTATAACGTATTTGCGAGCCTCTACCTCGGAGACCCCCATTTCTTGCATGTAACACCAGATTGAATTTGTCGTCTCTCCCCTCTCGAGCTCAGCCTATTAGGAACATGATTTTGCCAATTGTTTTAGAAGAAGCTGCTCGAGAAACTATGAATATGTCGACAGAAATTTCAGTTGTTTGGCTACAGAAAAATGTGCCTGTATAAGGTTCATCGTGACACGAAAGAAAGAAAAGGACTGAGGAGAGCTGCGCCTGTATGATGTTCATTGTGACACGAAAAAAAAAAAAAGGACTGAAGAGAGCTGAAAACATGCATACCGATGAGGTAGCGAGATCATTGGTAAGACGGAAAATCATGGATGGCAACCGCAAGAGATCATGGTAATGTTCTAATGATTCAAGTTCCTCCTTTCTCATGCTTGGACTGGATAAAAAGTAGGCATGAATCAACATGACATGCCCTGATACTGAAATCCACCCATTGTTCAAGTACTCTTCTACTCGTGGGGTGATCTTGTTGTGACTCCATTTAGCTTCTTGCAAGAAGGCTTCACCCGAATCATACCACTACGAAACAGTAGAAACACCAAATTTCCTTATTACGTAGGAGATTCCTAAAACAAAGATGCATGCATGGTCGATTAATACAATGTCGAGTCATGTACCGCTTTTGTCAAATACGGGATGACATTTTCCCGAGTCTCCTTGAGAGTGTCGTAAGCCAGTTCGTTCACGCTGTTGTAGAGAGCTAAGAAGCACAACTTCATATAGCCAGGAAGATCTTCCACAGCATTAATGTCCCATCTGAAACCACGAATGATAAGATGACACTTATGAAATGCGTGAATAATATTATCTCCAGGCATGTCGATGAGAGATGGACCTGCGAACAGCGTCTGTGAATAGCTCCAGTTCGTCCAATGTGCCATAAATATCGTACACATCGTCGATGATGACGTTCAGCATGTTCACTTTGGTCAGCCCTTTCCGACAATTACTGAACGGATGCTCATCTGCCACTGCGACCGCTGCAAAGAAGCACTCCACTAGTCTATCCCTCGCGAAGTTTAGTTCGTTTGCGAGGCCAACATTATTCCACCATCTGCAGTAAATCAAAGAGTAAAATTTTTAGAGTATACATTGCAATTTTCTCGAACACATGTCAAGCTTTCTAAAGTCTAATTACCTTACAGTCCATGAATTCCATCGTCCATTATAGGATTTTTCCTCATGAGTTTGCAGACTAACCTTGACATTTCCTGAAGATCTCTTTGGAGGATTGATTGCGAAGTGTTGAAGTTCATCACGGCAAATTCAAGGATTCGATGATTGGTGTATCCGCGTCTGCTGTAAGCTTCAATGGACTGTCGAGCTTCTAGCAATGGCATTCTACGGTGCAGAGGCAGTTCTAATTCATGTTTCACTTGGTCTTGAAGATCTTTGTTGACGTTGCGATTAAGGTTTCCGAGATGCTCGATGGCGAATGATCTAGCCCCGTGCAAGATGTCTTCTTCTTCAAAGGCCAAATGGGAGGCTTCGTGTAGACTCAGCATACCTTCGACATCACCACCAAGGGTCTTCATAAAACTGCCACTTTCGTCCATGAAAATCTTAAAAACATCTGTTTATTCGAAGCCTAGATTAGTCCATCTGATTAGAGAAAGATACTATGCAGTTTTTTTTTTAATTTCTAAAGCCCTTCACTCATGAGAGGATATAGTGAGGTCCTATGCTGAGAGCTATTATAGATGTCACTACAAGTGTTTAGCATGTCATAGTGATTACAGAGTACTTGTCCGTTTCATATAATCATTTCGAACCTTCATACACAAAAGCTACGCTAGTATAACAAAAATTGCAAAGGCATCTTGATTCCACTTTTTAGAATTATCTTCTAATTGCTTTTGTTTCATCAGATTTACGATGAAGTACCTTGAGAAACTTCAAACCCGTGCTGTCTAAGAATCCGAAAGCTTAGAGCTGTGCCATGCAGAGACTTCTGCCGGCTCTTATTGACCGCATCATTAGAGAGACATCTGCGAAGAGCTCTCGAAATGTCTTCCTCAAAATGTTGGCCGAGTCCTAAGCGTTGAAAGTCATCAACCAGAGCAAATATGGTCATGGGTTCAGCTTTTTGGTCATTGAGAGCACCTCTCACTTCTTCTTCCAACATTTGTGCCTTTTCTCTCTGTAGCTCAACCTACGTTAGAAGAAAGTAAAATCCACAGCTTAGTGTATGAACCCTAGAAAAAGCAAAGAAAGATACTTCAAAGGAAGAGGTGGAAATCTTCTATCTGGTGGTCCCATTTATGTCACATGCGTGGGATTATGACTATGATTGATTTTTTAAAATGAAATAGTGTTGTGTAAAAGACGTCAAGATACACGAGGATAGAGGATTTCATCTTTTCATGGCATGCTGTATATTTTGATAGGTTTATATTGTTAACTAATCACAAATGACAATGGTTGATGACTCTCTATTCTCGTTTGGACAAGACTTGCTACATACTTGTTGGAAGAAAACCTCTTCCAATCAGTATTCGGGTTGACGGATACAAATACTGTGAGTGGCATAATTTTTGTATGACGCTCACTTAAATATCGTAATATTTTTTCAATCGTCTAAGTGTCATAATTTATATACGACACTCATTTGAGTATCATAACTTTTTTTTCAATCACTTCAATACCATATAACTTTTCAGTCTATTACTTAAATGTCACAACTTTTTTAAAAAACATTCCATGTTAGATTTCCAAAGCATTTATAAAAGGGTTTGGCACTTAAGTGATAGATTAAAAGTTACAATACTCAAGCAAACATTTTTCAGAAGTTATGGTTCTCGAGTGATCGAAAAAAAAATTATGACACTTAGTGAATGCCGTAACGGAAGTTATGATAGTTGTCGTGTTCCTTACCTTTAGTTATATCCATATTTCAATGATGGCCTTCCAATTCATCCATCAAAAACATGATTAGAGGAAACTAGTTATAGAGGACCTATCAATAAAAAGTGATAAATCTTGATTATGAGACCACATGAATTAATAATTATGACGATGGGGAGATCATTAAATCAAATGCCATACTCATCAAGTTAGTATAGTGACACCTAACATAAAGTTACAGCACAACCGAGTTTGATTGACAGTTTGTCCTAGGGTAATTATCCTCTCTAATTCCAAAATTTCATCTATGTTTTATTGAGAACGTGAGAATAATTGAACTTCCAATTAGACTAAATTCCCACCGATGCATTGAGCTGCCTTGTCCACGTACCTGCAGCAATGCTCCACCCACAAGTGGCCAATGTAGGAACCAAGGTTACTTTGAGTGAAAGACATTAATGTCTCATATTCAAACCAAGTATTTAACCACTCATCTAAACATTATATTTAAGTTCAAACCAAATTACGAAAATCGTCTTCTTTTCTTTTGACAGTAGCATAAATGTCTCGTATGGAGAACATACAGCTAGAGTGTGGTTTTTTACCGCATGACGAGATTGACGGCTTTCATCAGAATCAAGTGACTGAAGGTAATTGTGAGTCCAGACGGTTGGCTGATAATTGGCCGATCTCCGTCCTCCTTGAGTATCAGAGACCTGCGTGCTCGCTGAACAATGGACTCGACCATTAACCGTTGGAGAGGGAAGCTTCGGAAGATAAGGCGCGGACAAAAGACGAAGTGCCATTACTCACACGAATTGGACTAAGGCCAATCCTACAAAAGGTGAAAACTCAAAGATTAGTGCATACTCAAAGATCAGTGCATACTCTCAGCTAGCGTGAACGGTCCCTATTTATACAAAATATCTGATTCCCTAGGACACAGCGTTGGAATACGCTACTAGGTTTTCGACTTCAAGCGATCGTCACTGTTGTCGTGGCGGACCATATGCTCTTGTCCTCTCATTTTTCTACGTATGCTCGATCACACGCTGCTGCTGGATCGTCCCTCGTCGAATCTTCTGTCCATGTTGCTCAATCACACGCTGCTGGGCTCGCCTCTGGTCCATCCGTTAGTGTCCTCGTGTTTTTAGCCGAACACGTGATCGGAAACAAATGGCGCGCGAGAAGTCGTGTCATTCTCAGGATCGAAGATTTTATATGGAGATATTCTCTCTATATACCATCATTATTCTCCCGCAAGCTATAAAAGAGGGAATTTGCACGGAACATACAGTTATGGATGGTCCCTTGTTCTCCCAGAGAAGCAAAGCCCCACCTTCTGGGAAAGGGATTGATGCTCGAATGTTCCGGAAATCTTGTGGTGTCATGTAGATAGTCCCTTGGCCTGGGCTTGCAGGCCTCATTACAGAATTGGATCCTTCGAAATTTCAGGGATCGTGATGGTCTTGGGCCCATCCATTTTGATGGTTCGATAACCCAATCTTGTCCTCGTCATTTCTCTGGGTCTCTTAATATGCACCGCAAACAGTGTCTACATCTTTTTCAAGATAGTCAAGAATCCGACCCAAATAAGATCCTCACAGGACACCAAGAGGGCTCCCACTTTTGGTACTAGATAAGGTCCCAATCGAGTATTTTGGGGTTCAAACTCGACACATGGAGGCAGGACTTCCTTCGCGTGCAATTAAAGAACCCTCACATTCCGGATCTCAACCCTGACCAACTAGACTAGGCTTAGATGCCGTAATTGATATCAATTGATTGAGCACGCAATATCAAGTTAATATGCTACATTATGTACCTCTCGCTTCCTTGACGTCGGCTACATTCTAAAAGACTTTTTTATACCATAATATCAATCGTTTGGAAAATTTCCTTGATTCACTGGTCACTTGATCGCGAAAACCAAGCGTGTCACTCTTACAAGTTTTGCCGCCGTCTATGCTCATATCATGTAGACAGACTCTAGTTACGCCTCTCCATGATTCGTGTACTATCAGGGATTCAAACTACGGCACACCTTAACGTCTTTTAGACCTAACACATAATTGCCTGAGCTTGTGAGTTGTGACACCAATAATAGATTTTTCTTCATTCCCAACATGTGATACGCATTTTGCAACTCAACCTAATATGAACTGAATCGGGATGCTATCACCGTTCGGTCGACATGGGTATTCAACAACCTTAAGTTGTCTATGGTGACAACTACTCATCCATCTATGTACTTAAACATGTTTGATCTCTGGTCATATCACTTGAGCACCCCGAATCAACTGCCCAATCATTATTAGAATTGATTAATTTATCACTTACAGTGAAAAGGGTCGTCACATCTTTTGACTAAATGATAGAGAAGAATGCAAGCTATTTTTATTCTTCACTGCAAGGGACACATGGAAAGCCCAGTCCTCTTCACCATTATTTTCCTTAGACGTTGCAATGTTTACTTCTATTCTTTCCAATTGAAAATCCCTAGCAAAGTGACCTTTCTTCTCACAAATATAGTAGTGATTGTCTCATGCTTGGCCGTTTTTACCTTCATTCTCATTATCTTTATACTGATCCCAACGAGCTCCCCCTAGCTGAGCACTTGTCCCTTCTGGTCACCTTTGTCAATTTTAATAGGAGTTTTTTCTCAATTTACCATCTTTAGTGCGAGCACCATTTCTCATCTAACTCTTAAACCCTCTTTTATTACTAAAGAGGACAGTCTTATCATCATTTACTAAGACCTTAGACATCTATTTTTCTAAAGCCTCTTGGTTGGCCAAAATATTCTATAAATCGGTCAAAGTTGGATCTTTAGCCCATCCACAAGGGGCCGTAACAATAGTGTTTTACTCTAATCATACCCCATGAATGATGATTCTTTTTATCCTAGTCTCAAAGATGGCACTTTAAGGATCTGACTTTGAAATTTCTTCACAAAAATATTTGACTTTGGAAAAATGTCATATCCTATTGCAAGATCAATAGTAACTTCTTTTTCAATTATTCTAACTTGGTATCGTTTGTCCTCACAAATAATGCCACCAAAGCATCCTATGCCGCCTTCAGGGGCTTTGCACTCTTGATATGCTGCAATAATTCATCTTCTACTGTGACCGCAAGACGTAGAGAGTCTTACCATCATTGATCTTCCACTTCCTCCACTCTTCATCATTAGTGGATGGTTTGGTATTTTCATCACTAACAATATGCCACAAATCTTGATCTAATAGGTAAAATTGCACGCAATTACTCGAATTATTGTAATTGAAGTTGTTGAGCTTCTTTATTGCCATTCACTAAACTGACTTCGTTAAAATGCCCAACAATATACCAAGTGAGCTTCGTCCCAGTTTAACCAATCATAGTCCCTGACTATACACTTCCAAAACTCTGTTATGGCTATTTTCATCAGGTCTATTGGCCTATCCCTCACGAAGTTCAACTTGTTTGCAAGGCTAACATTATTCCGCCATCTACAATAATCTAAGCGTAAAACTTTAGAGTTGCCTCACAATTTTCCACTTGCCTTTAGTGGTATGGATCTAGAGAAGGGAAAATTACCAAAAGAGTCCTTAATCAATTGCAATTATTTCAATTTAGTCCTAAATCTTCTTCTTTTTCTTTTAGCCATTTCAGTCATAAACCTTTTATAATTATATCAATTCAATCATCCAATCAAATTTGGCCGATCAACAGATAATTTTTTAATAATATTTTATTTTCTTGAATTTTTTTACTTAATTTTTTTATTCTTTTCTTTTCTTTTTCCTTTTTTTTTCTCTCTTATTTTTCCTTCCTCCCTTCTTCTTCCTCTTGCTTTGACAACGAGCCAAAGGGAAGGGCCAGTCATTGTCAGTGGCGAGCCCCCATCGGATCTAGCAAGAGCTCGCCTTGTCCAGCGATGGCGAGGCCGACCTCGCCTAGACCCAACAAAACAAGTCCTCGCCAATGGATCAGTGAGGTCGGCCTTGCATGGTTTGGCTATCTCGAAACTTCCAAGAAATCCTTCATACAACAAAGGAGACAAATTGAAGTGCATCGGCAACAATGTCATGGAGATCATCTTCTTCTCCTTCAATCAATGGTGGGTGATCCTACCTTCGATGCGCGCACCGGCTAATGGGCTCTCTCTCTTTTTCTCTAATTCGCTAGCCGTTAGGGGTGTCATCCGTAGCCCAGATCCGACGAGGCTGGGTGAGCGCGCCTCATCGGATTTAGGTGAGTTGACTTCATTGTCGCTGGGCGAGGTGAGCCCACACCAAATCCGGCTAGAGCTTGCCACCGGTTGGCAATCAGCCCTCCCCTTTGGCCTGTCACTAGAGCAAGAGGAAGAAGAAGGGAGGACGAAGAAAAAAAAAAAAAAAAAAAAATTCACAAAAAAATATAAAGAAATTCAAATAAAATAAAATATTATTAAAAAGTTGTCCACCAGCGCCAACCGGCATCCATGTCAGCATTAGCTAGCCAAATTTAGTCCAATGGATTGAATTGTCATAATTACAAAAAGTGTAGGATTGAATATCAAGAAAATAAGATTTATAATTGAATTGAAAAAAATTTATGATTTTTTTGGTAATTTTCCCTCCATATAAGATAACAAATTATTCTATCCGGTGTTTGGCAATGTCCCCCTTTAGATCGAATAATCCCAAAGCGAATGTGGTTATGGGTTTAGCAGTTTCATCATCAAAGCCACCTCTGACTTTATCTTCCAACATTTGTGCCTTTTCTTTCTATAGCTCAATCTACATTAGAATTAAGAAAATCCATAGCTTAGTTTTTGAATCCTAGAAAAAAGCCAATAGAGATAATTCAAAGGAAGAGGTCGAAATCTTCAATCTTAGGGTCCTATTTATGTCACATGCATGGGATTATGATATCTATGATTGACTTTTCATGTGATGCTAGGAATTTTGTTTGGTTTATATCGCGAATCACAAATAATAAAGTACCGTACCTTTCTCTATTCTCGTTAGGACAGGAGCAAACCTCATCCATTCGATATTCAGGCCGGTGGATACCAACAAGAACATCGCCATATTTATGTGTAGTCATATCTACATTCCGATGATGGCCTGAACTTCCAATTCATCCATCAAAAACTTGATAAGAGGAAACTAAGTAAGGAGGAAAATATGACCCATTAATAAAAGTGATAAAATATTGATTATGAGACCACATGAATTAGACAAGGGACGACAATCTTCCCTGACCCCTTCAGAGTGTCACAAGCCAATGTCATTTTGCTATTGTGGAAAGATCTTCCACAGCATCGACATCTTGTCTAAAAACATGCAAATCAGAAGTCGAAACTTCAGCAATTGAGATGTGTGGATATTGCTTTCCCAAGTAAATCAATGTCTATGAATAGCTCCAATTCATCCAACGTGACGTAAATATCGTGCACATCATTAATGACGGTTATAGACTTGTTCACCTTGGTTAGCCCTTGACAGAAGTTGGGGAGGGGCTCATCTATCACCGCGAGCCATTGGCTTATCCCTCATGAAATTCAACTTGTTTGCAAGGTTGACATTATTCCGACATCTACAATAATTTAAGAGTAAAACTTTAGAGCTACCTCACAATTTTCCACTTGCCTTTGGTAGTCCGGATATAAGTCCGGATGAGGGGAAAATTACCAAAAGAGTCCTTAACCAATTGCAATTTTTCCAATTTAGTCATAAACCTTGTTTTTTTTTCTTTTTAGCCATTTCAGTCCTAAACTTTTTTGCAATTGTGCCAATTCAATCCATCCAACCAAATTTGGTTAGCCGACGACAATTTTTTGATAATATTTTATTTTTAAAATTTGTTACTTAATTTTTTATTCTTTTATTATTTTTCCTTCTTTATTTTTCTCTCTTATTTTTCCTTCTTCTCTTCTTCTTCCTCTTGCTCCAACGACTGGCCAAAAAGGAGGGCTGGTCGTCGGCCAATGGCGATGTCACGCCCCGAACCCCGAGTGCCTGCCCATCCCTCTCTGGTCGATAATATTTTGCGACTTCCCAGGACGAGTCGCCAACCCTTATTATTTTATTACACATGCAGAAGCAAAAATCAAATCCCCTGACAGTAATCATCTCGGGATAGAAAAGCAGGACAACAGAATCAAAACAACCATGCTTTTATACTCACATAGAGTCATGTACAAAGTCTAAGGTCAAAAGATTACAAAAGACTAGCCCTTCAAAAAAAGCGGTCCTAATTGACCTACACTTCAAATCACATTCTCCCAGCTTTGAGTCCTCCACTCAACGAACTTGAAAATGATTATACAATAACCAGTGAGACAATGTCTCAACAAGTCCACCCACTAAACCCCTATTAGGAGGGAAATACGCTTCAGAGCACTCTAGTCATACAATCACACAATTAGAGCTGAGAACTTACCTCGCCTTAGTTCCTTCCTGCAGGTCAACATAGTTCATATCTCAAATGCAAATAATTAATGCATATGACCATTGAAATGCCTTACTTTTCTCAATCAACTACAAGGGTCTCAGCCCAATCCATCATAGAAGTCCCAATTATAAGACCAAACCATTATAACACAACCCATACCATGCTATACAGTGTTGTCTCATAATCAGGTGCATCAAACTCAGACAATCATGCGTTTCAATTATTAATTAAGCCACTCAAGGCACTGTCGACATTCATGTTCGGCAGTCTAATGGCATAACCAAGCATCGTCTCTTCCCCATAGAGCACGGCTACATCACATCGACAGCTATCTTGAAGGAGCTTAGGTCCAGAATCTATTGCGATCTGTTACCCTAATACATGGGTAACCCGAAAGTGAGATTTAGTAACGTCCGACTTAAACGCTAGGACAGGTTCACTTTAACCAGCACACGACCACTCAATTACACTGTGCATTGCACACAAATGCCTTGATTAAAATAGTGATCTTGGCATATTTTCTTTGTATTAAAAATATCTCGGAAACTAGTCGTGTGTGGGTATACGGTCAAATTAGACCTGAAAGATTCATAACATTCTTTTCAAAATTCCACTGGTTTATTTAATATATAAAACCATTTTCGGTGTTAAAACCCAACACCCGGGATTTTCTATATAAAGAACGAATTTTATAAATTTTTGGAATAATTGACCAAATTTCCAATCAACACTCATTTTCCACAATTTAATATCCAATTGCAGAAACTAAACACACCAATACAATAAGCACGAAATTCCAGTTTCCAGCCACCTCGGCCTAATTTCCGGAAAGTAATTAATAATTAAATAATTATCAAAATTAATTAAATAAATACATTAAATATTAAAAATGCTAACTTAGGCTAAATAATTCTAATCTAACCACCATTTGAGCTAACTAAATTATCCTAACCATTCTAACTATAAAACTACCTAACAGGCTAATTAAATTTAAACTCTAACCACCTAATTTAAATAATCTAACTAACCTAATTTAACTAACTAAACTAATAATTAAACTAATTACACTTAAATAAATCTAAACACCCCTTAGACGTCATTAGCCTACTAAGAAGAGTTTAGTCCATAAACTCACCGATTTATTACGGAAACCGGATCACCGCGATGGCGGCGCGACGATGGCCGAAACTTAAGTTTGCGACAGCGTTGACGGAGCTCGAATCGGGCCTAGAACCAGCCCAATAAATCTTAGCCCAAGCTGAGGTTTATTCTTGATTTTGGGCTAGACCCAAGTTGGACTGGGCCCGCTAAACTTGCTGGGCTGCTGATGGACTAAATTCACTTGGGCTCGTCTTCGGTGGAATGAGCCCGAAACTTGCTGGGCCATTGGAGAGAGACACGCGGGCTGCAGACACATGACTGGGCCTTCCATTATTTTCATGTTCCCCAAATACTTTCCACATAATTTTCCATCAAATAATCCCAATTGAAGTCCCAATTTTTCAGCCTCATGTTTAATTTCGAATTTCACTATATTAAATTCAATTTCCTTACTCAATTTCCCAAATTGAGGTCCGATTTCGATGAAGAAAAATCCCAAACAATTTTTTGTAAATCGCTGACACTCAAAGGCTTGGCTTAGAAGTCCAAATTCCCTTAAACTCGGCCCGTATGAATTTCCGTTAATTTTCCGCAACGTCCGAAATGGTTTTCCGTAAAAATCTTGGAATCTCCAAAAATTCTCCAGAAGATGAGTCGACGTTCCTAAATAGATCGTGACATGATAGAAATTTCAATTTCTGAAATCAAACTCAAATTCATGGTTAATATCAATTGGATGCGATTTTAATACGACCTAGTCTACCGGGTAGCTTTTAGGAATTTTTAGTGCAATTGACTCGCGATTGATTTATCTTGAGTCATGTCGCGACCTTCCCGACTTTTTTTTAAGGGTGATTACCTAAAGAAGGCTAATGGATTACTAAGTCCGAAGACTTGGCACGGACCCTCCCAAATCCTACCAATCGCGACTTGATAGGAATTAATTCATTTAAATATGCAATTTCAATTTGGAGCCGCCACTAACCAATTAGGGTTGGTTAGAAACCCAAATAAAGTATGGGAGAATACTTTACTATTGTGAACCAGAGATTCAATAGGTCCGGGGACATGATTACGCTAGATTAGTCTAACGCCCTTTCGGTACCTTTTATTTTAATTTTAAAAATATTTTGCAGGCAATGTTGATTAATTTAAACCTAAGCTACTAACATGCAAATGGTGGTCATGCGAGTGCGCAATCAATAAAATAACATTCAAATAAAAAATGTTAATAAAAATGCATGTCCTAAACATGATTTCTAAATGACATGACACCTAATTAAATGTAATCTTAATTTAAATTTGATGTGCATGAATTTTACTTTAATGATATGTGAGATGCAATTCATATGGCATAACTTAAACTATCACTATATGTATGCAATTTAATTTATATAATCCTAAATATGCATGTTTTTCATGACATGGGATGAATGACATAATAATTCTATATGCATGTTCTTTTTGTGATTTTTTTTTATTGTTTTTATTACACATATGCAACCTACACTAATAATGATGACATGAAATGGGATTAATTATAAACTAATTTATTAACTAACCAAGTGAATGACCTTCTTGTGTTTTCTTTTTTAAATGACTTAATAATTCTTATTAAAAAATAATGATGCAATACTAATCTTCAGCTTTTTTTTTTTATTAAAAATTACACGACGAGAATATTAAAACATTAACTTATGACCCACTAACTAAAGCGCAACACGCGGTGTGCACATTATGAAATCTATATAACCTAAATAACATTTTTTGTTTTTGTTTTATATATATATATATTTTGCGTTTTGGTTTTATTAAAGGAAAATCATCCTAATTCTACATGAATCTTAAAAAAAACTAAAATGCGTTGCTTCAAATGTGATATGTGTATAGACCTAAATACCTAATATGATGCATGATATGTGATGAGCAAATAATAATAACATGCCAAAATAAAAATCCACCCATGTAAATCAATGGCATTTTAATATGAATCAATGATGCAAAGAAATTCATGAATTTGTCATGAAAGTCAAAATAATCAAAAATCTAAGCCGACGTCTCGCGACTCAATATTTTTGATTATTATGACTTAGTATGACAAATTTCATAATTGGATAATGATAAAAACAGAACAAATCAAGTCAATTCCACAAGCTAAAAAAAATCCAAATAATAATTGAATTTAACCTAAAATTTTACCTAGCTTGGGAAATTATCTCCAAGATGGAAACCAGCAAGGAACATTCCAAATTCACCCTTCTCAAGCTTTAAGTGACCTGCACAAGGAAAATGGTACCAACCGTATTGAACTTGCTGGACAAATTCGGATGAAGGATGGTCAGTGTCGGAGCGGGCCGGAATCGGAGCTCCGGTGAGGACTGAGCGGTAGCAGCAGCAGCAGGGAGGTGCGGCGTCGATGACCGGCGAACAGCAGGGTCGCAGGTTGCAGCAATGGTGGCTCGGGCTGAGGCGCAATGTCGGCGTCGCGAGGGGAGGACACGAGCGGCAGACGGCGTCGGGTGCGAGTCCGGCGGGGAGGTGGTTTGCTGTGATTCGTTGATGTAAGGCTTCGGGGACAAACGGTGGTCGTCGGGACTCGCGAGCGGAGACCGGTGGCTACGTCGGCGCGAGGGAGGCGTCGCGAGGGGGTTTCACCGGCGGCGAGCTGAGATGGTTGGCGTCGGCAACAGGGAGCAATAGCAGAAGCTTCACGGGCGGCGGTGACTGGCGCAAGGCGTGCTGGAGGAGATCTCGGACCGGCGGCGATGCGGGGCGCAGGAGTGGCGGCGGCGGTCTTGGCAGCGCGGAGAAAAATGGGCAGCAGGGACATCGAATGGGAAGCTCACGAGGAAGATGAACAATGGTCCATCTTTTTGCCCTTTTTTTTATTTATTTCTTCTCTCCCTCTCTCCTCACGTCTCTGCCGAACTCTACCCTCTCTCTCTGCCACTGTACTTTTTTGCATAAGTTGAGTCTTTTTTTGACTTTTCTCACTTTTTTTTTTCTTTTCACCCTGCCGCACGTCCTTTCTTCCTTTTCCTCTCTCTTTTCTTTTTCCTTCTGTGTTTCCCTTTTTGGCCGAACAAAGAGAAGACCCCCCGAACGACAGAATTTTTTTTTGCTCTGAATTTTTTTGAATTCCTCCCCCGAAAGGTGAAGAGCAGCCCCCCTATTTATAAAGCGAAAACTCGAGTTCGTTTCGCCCGTGGAGATTTTCGCTCAACCTCTCACCGGTGGAGATTTTCGCTCAACCTCTCAACAACAAAGTGGCTCCAAAATCACACCGTTGAGTTTTTTAATTCAATTTTTCAAAATTTTTTTTAAATTTTCCTATAATCAAAGATTATTTTCTATTTCTATTTTTAAATTAGGTGTCAACAAGTCACAATGTACATTTTCGACCCATTGGCGACTCTCAGTTATCATGAAAATCTCAAGATTTCAAATACGGACACTGGGTACAGAAATGACAGAAAAATCGGTCTAGTGTTGATCGACGAGTATTTTGCAATCAGGTGGAATTACCCACACTCTAATCACATATCTCAATCAAGTCGACTTATCTCCGGTCTCTAATCGATTTCAACAGTGCCGTAATGACCCTTGCAGACCAACATGGTCGAGCAGTCGATTCTTGGTCGAATTCTCAAGTCTATTGCATTAAAATCCCTTAACAGCTTCCCCAGATAGTTTAGTTATCTTGTGAGTGATTAGCTTAGAAAATAGCACTATAGGCGCGTCGACGAAATGCTCGATTTATTTAATCGAAAACGAAATCTGAAGATTCAGACTGTCACAAGCGAGCCCCCATCAAATTTGGCAAGAGCTTGCCTTGCCCAGCGACGGCGAGGCCGACCTCACCCACATCCGACAAGGTAAGTCCTAGCCAATGGATCGGTAAGGTTGGCCTCACATGGTTTGGCTATCTAGAAACTTCCAAGAAATCCTTTGAATGACGGAGGAGACAAATCGAAGTGCATCGACGACGATGTCATAGAGACCATGTTCTTCTCCTCCAATTAATGGTGGGTGATCCTCCCTTCGACGTGCACACCAACTAACGGGCTCTCTCTCTCTCTCTCTCTCTCTCTCTCTCTCTCTCTCTCTCTCTTTCTCTGATTTGCTAGCCATCAAGGATGTTGTCCGTCGCCCAGACCCGATGAGGCACCCTCGCCCAACCTCTGGCAAGGGCTCTCCTCGCCAGATCTAGGTGAGGTTGACCTTGTTGTCACTGGGCAAGGCGAGCCCACACCAAATCGGGTGGGAGCTCGCCTCTGGCCGACAGTCGGCCCTCCCCTCTAGCTAGTCACCGAAGCAAGAGGAAGGAGGAGTGAGGAAGAAAAAAAGAGAGAATAAATTCACAAAAAATATTTTTAAAAATTATTTAAAAATTATCTACCGAGATCGGCCGGCATCCACATCAGTGTTGGCAAACCAAAATTAGCCTAATGAACCGAATTGGCATAATTAGAAATTATTTAGGATTGAATTATCAAAAAATAAGGTTTACAATGAATTTAAAAAAATTAAAATTTTTTTGATAATTTTCCTTTCATATAAGATAACAAATTATTCTATCTAGTGTCCGATGACGACGTTCTCCTCTAGATCGGATAATCTCGAAGTGAATGTGGTTATAGGTTCAGCAGTTTCATCATCAAGGGCACCTCCGACTTTCTCTTCCAACATTGTGCCTTTTCTCTCTATAGCTCAATCTACATTAGAATTAAAAAAAAAAAAAATCCATAGCTTAGTTTTTGAATCCTAGGAAAAAGCCAAGAAAGATAATTCAAAGGAAGAGGTCGAAATCTTCAATCTTAGGGTCCTATCTATGTCGCGTGCGTGGGATTATGATATCTATGATTGACTTTTCATGTGATGCTGGGGATTTTGTTTGGTTTATATCGTTGGCTAATCACAAATAATAAAGGATCGTATTTTTTTCTATTCTCGTTAGGACAAAACTTCCTCCATCCTTATTGGGAGAAAACCTCCTCCATTCAATATTCAGGCTGGTGGATACAAGCAAGAGCATCGCCATATTTATGTGTAGTCATATCTACATTCCGGTGATGGCCACAACTTCTAATACATCCATCAAAAACATGGTAAAGAGGAAACTAGGTATGGAGGAAAATATGACCCATTAATAAAAGTGATAAAATATTGATTATGAGACCACATGAATTAGCAATTACGGCAATGGAGATTGTTAAATCGAATTTCTTAGTCATCAAGTTATTAGAGTGATGCCTAACATAAAGGTATGGCACTACCAAGTTTGATTGACGGTTTGTTCTAGGGTAATTATCCTCTCTAATTCCAAAATTTCATATGTGTCTTTTTGAGAACGCGAGTATAATTGAATTCTCAATTAGACTAATTCCCCATTGATACACCAAACCGCCTTGTCCATCCATGTACCTATGGTAATGCTCCACCCACAAGTGGCAGATGTAGAATCCAAGGCTAGTTTGAGCGGAAGACACTATGATTCGAATTCAAGATGTCTTGAATCCGAACCCAGCGTTTAACCGTTCGTCTAAACATTAGAGTTAAGTTCATGCCAAATTGCGAATATCGTCTTTATTTCTTTTAACTTTAGCATAAATGTCTCGTATAACGAGAGGGTGTTTTACCGCGCAACGGGATTGGTGACCTCCGTCAGCCACAAGAGAATGAAGGTAATTGTAAGTCCGGACGGTTGGCTGATAATTGGCCCATCTCTCGTCCTCCTCGAGTATCGAGACCCGCATGCTCACCGAACAATGGACTCGACCATTAGCCGTCGGAGAGGAAAGCTTCGGAAGCTAAGGCGTGGCAAAAAAGATGGAGTGCCATTAATCGCGCGAACTGGACTAAAGCCAATCCTACATAAGGTGAAAACTCAGCAATCAGTGCAAGCTCTCGTTAGTGGGGAGAATTACCAAAAAAGTCCTAAACCTATTGTAATTGTGCCAATTCAGTCCTAAACTTTTTTTTTGTCTAATTTAGTCATAAACCTTTTATAATTGTGCCAATTCAGTCCATCCGGCCAAAATTGGACGGCCGGCCGGCGTGGGCCGGCGAGGAGGGCCTGACTGGCCGGCAAGGTAATTTTTTAATAATTTTTTTTTTTTTTTTTTCGAATTTTTAAATATTTTTTAAATTTTTTAATTTTTTTTTTTTTTTTGGCCTTCTTCTCCTTCCTCTGGCCAGCCGGCAAGAGGTGAGGGCCGGCGAGGTCGCCTCGCCCCACCGGCGAGGCTCGCCCGCCGCCACCGGCGGAGGCGAGCCTTGCCTAGCGACGGCGAGGCGGCCATCGCCGGATCTAGCGAGGCTCGACCTCACCATGGGCCGGGCGAGGCGGCCGTCGCCATTGCCGCCCCCGCAGCCTCCCCGTCCCCGATCGTCGGCACGATCTCCCCCTCCGAGCTCAAGTGGCCCTCCCCAACCGTGACCGTCGCCAAAACCCCGTTCCGGCACCTCGGGCCGACGAGGACGAGATCGAGCTCCTCTGCGGGTTCCTCGACTACACCACGTAGCGCGGCGAGGCCTCACCCTCGCCGGTGGCCGGCGAGGGCCGAGCTCGCCGGATCCGGCGAGGCTCGGCCTCGCCCGGCAACGGCGAGGCCGCCATCGCCGGATCTGGTGAGGCTCGGCCTCGCCCGGCCATGGCGAGGTCGAGCCTCGCCGGATCTAGCGACGGCCGCCCGCCTCGCTGCGGGCGAGGCTCGCCTCCACCGGTGGCCGGCGAGGTCCGGCCGGCGTCGGCCAGCCAGAGTAGGGAGAAGAAGGCCAAAAAAAAAAAAAATTAAAAAAAATTTTAAAAAAATTTAAAAAAATATTTAAAAAATCGAAAAAAATAAAAAAAATATTAAAATATTACCTTGCCAGCCAGCTGTCCCCCGCCGGCGTCCACGTCAGCGCCGACCGGCCAATTTTGGCCGGATGGACTGAATTGGCACAATTATAAAAGGTTTAGGATTAAATTGGACAAAAAAAAAGTTTATGACTAAATTGACACACCGTGCATAGGTTTAGACTTTTTTTGGTAATTCTCCCCTCGTTAGTGTGAACAGTCCCCTATTTATACAGAATTTTTTTATTTATTTATTTACTAGGACATGACGTTGGAATACGCTGATAGATTTTCGACTTCAAGCGATCGTCGCTGTTGTCGTGGTGGACCACATCCTCTCGTCCTATCGTTTTTCTCTGTAAGCTCGATAACACGTTGCTGGATCGTCTCTCGTCAAATCTCTGTCTGTGTTTGCTCAATCATACGTTGCTGGATTCATCTCTCGTCCACTCGTTGGTTTCTTTGATTGGCGCGCGCGAAGTTGTGTCGTTCTAATACTGTCATATCGACAGTCCCTTGGCCTGGGCTTGCCGGCCTCATTACAGGGATTAGATCCTTTGAAATATCGGGACTCTTGGCGGTCTTGCGCCCATCCATTTTGCTGGATCCATAAACCAATCAACCGTCCTCGTTATTCCCATGAATCTCTTAACATGCTACGCAAATCACGTCGATTTCCTTTTCGGGTTCATATAAAAATCAGTGCGGTCTTTACTTACTTCGATTGTACCGAACAAAATCCTCATGACACACCAAGAGGGCTCCCACTGCTGATACTAGATAAGTCCGAAACGAGTATTTTCGGATTCAAACTCGACACATGGAGGTGGGGTCGCAATGACACCTCCAAACATGCCTCCATTAATGGGGAAACCGAACCGTCACCTCCCGGATCTCAGCCCCGACCAACTAGATTACGCTTAGATGCAATAATTAATATCGATTGATTGAGCCTGTGATATCGAGTTAATATGCTACATTATGTAGCTCTCGCTCGCTCAAGATAGGCTGTCTTATGGAAGACTTCTGTACGCTATTTTGAAAATGTGAACTCCCGGGAAAGAGGAGATGGCCTTCGCTTCGCTGATGAGCAAACAGGAGTTACTCTTAACGTTCGTTGAGTTCAGAAGAGTCAATTTTTACGTGTGAAGATCAGTTTATCAAGGGCCATTGACAGGGAGCCGATCGCTTTGATAGGTAAGCTTTTGAATTCACTCGCCAGCATTCAATCTTCCCCCCCTTTTGTACTCCAAAGCACCCACCTCATTATTCATCGTCCAAACAATCTGTATGGACAATTTTCTTGGTTTGTTGGTCGCTTGATCAAGTAAATCAGGCATTGTCACTCTTTTGAGTCTTATCCACGTATGCCATTTGTGTTGACATCATGCAGACAAACTCTAGTCAACGCCCCTTCATAATTGGTGTACTAGTGGGGTTTCGAATTGTGGCACATCTCAACATCTCTCGGACTGTACATTTATGTTCCGCTAAAATTAATCTCACGATGAAAAACTTTTTGCCGAAAGTCATTCTTCAATCTTTTAGTAGAGGAAATGGGTTTCATGATGATTTCAAATAGAATATATCATAGGTAGACAAGAAACTACAAACCGAACATAGGAATTTTATTGACGTAAAGGCTTGAAAAATACAATCGCTTCAACCAAACCGAATGTAAACAAACCATGCCGGAATTTAATCAACAATGTGACGCTTAGGATAAAAATACACATCGAAATTTAATCAACAACGAAGATCTGGAAATTATAGCTAAGAAACTCACTGGAATTTAATTGACATGAGTCTGAAATTGAGAGTACAATATAGAAAATCCTTCAACGAGGGGGAGAAAATGTAATTTAGGTCAAAATTCCTCCATCCAAACCTGGCTCGAGAGAAACTGGATCAATTATTAGTGAGTGCACACGGTTTATCGATAGATCGTCTGGAGCTCCAACTGCATCTCCGTCATGGTACACACAATGCGCCATCCGTGCAAGGTTGAAAGCCATCCGCACAAAAGATTGATTGAAGGTTGAGTCATTGACTAGATATTTGTTCAGCTTCTTCCACGTTGTGTCGATCAGTTTTATAACGTATTTGCGAGCCTCTAACTCGGAGACCCCCATTTCTTGCATGTAACACCAGATTGAATTTGTCGTCTCTCCCCTCTCGAGCTCAGCCTATTAGGAACATGGTTTTGCCAATTGTTTTAGAAGAAGCTGCTCGAGAAATTATGAATATGTGGACAGAAATTTCAGTTGTTTCACTATAGAAAAATGTGCCTATATAAGGTTCATTGTGACACGAAAAAAGAAAGGACTAAAGAGAGGTGTGCCTCAGTGCCTGTATAAGGTTCATTGTGACACGAAAAAAAAAAGGACTGAAGAGAGCTGAAAACGTGCATACCGATGAGGTAGCGAGATCATTGGTAAGACGGAAAATCAGGGATGGCAACCGCAAGAGATCATGGTAATGTTCTAGTGATTCAAGTTCCTCCTTTCTCATGCTTGGACTGGATAAAAAGTAGGCATGAATCAACATGACATGCCCTGATACTGAAATCCACCCATTGTTCAAGTACTCTTCTACTCGTGGGGTGATCTTGTTGTGACTCCATTTAGCTTCTTGCAAGAAGGCTTCACACGCATCATACCACTACGAAACAGTAGAAACACCAAATTTCCGTATTACGTAGGAGATTTCTAAAACAAAGATGCATGCATGGTCGATTAATACAATGTCGAGTCATGTACCGCTTTTGTCAAATACGGGATGACATTTTCCCGAGTCTCCTTGAGACTGTCGTAAGCCAGTTCGTTCACGCTGTTGTAGAGAGCTAAGAAGCACAACTTCATATAGCCAGGAAGATCTTCCACAGCATTAACGTCCCATCTGAAACCACGAATGATAAGATGACACTTATGAAATGGTGAATATTATTATCTCCAGGCATGTCGATGAGAGATGGACCTGCGAACAGCGTCTGTGAATAGCTCCAGTTCGTCCAATGTGCCATAAATATCGTACACATCGTCGATGATGACGTTCAGTATGTTCACTTTGGTCAGCCCTTTCCGACAATTACTGAGTGGATGCTCATCTGCCACTGCTACCGCTGCAAAGAAGCACTCCACTAGTCTATCCCTCGCGAAGTTTAGTTCGTTTGCGAGGCCAACATTATCCCACCATCTGCAGTAAATCAAAGAGTAAAATTTTTAGAGTATGCATTGCTATTTTCTCGAACACATGTCAAGCTTTCTAAAGTCTAATTACCTTACAGTCCAACAATTCCACCATCAATCATAGGGTCTATCCTTGTTATTTTGCATACTAACCTTAACACTTCCTGGAGATCTCCTTGGAGGGTTGATTGCAACGTGTTGAAGTTCGTAGCAGAAAATTTGAGGATTCGATGACTCGTGTATCTACGTCTGCTATAAGCTTCGATGAACCTTCGAGCTTCTAACAGCGACATTCTACGGTGCAGGGGCGTATTCCAATTCATGGTTCACTTCGCCTTGAAGATCTTTGTTGATGTCGCGATTATGGTTTTTGAGATGCTCGATGGTGAATGTTTCAGCCTCGCGCAAAATATTTTCTTCTTCAAAGGCCAAATGGGAGGCTTCGTATAGGCTTAGCATAGCTTGGACATTATTCCCAAGGGTCTTCATAAAACTGCCACTTTCGTCCATGAAAATCTTAAAAACATCTGTTTCCTCGTCGCCAAGATTAGTATATTTGATTAGAGAAAAATACTATCGAGTTGTTCCTAAGTGAATTCTCTCTCCTCTAAAATATAGTCATGTGAAGATATGGTAAGGTCCTATGCTGTGAATGTCACTATAGCGAGCGATTGGCATAAAATACTTTAATCTATCATAGTGACTGCAAAATAATTATATATTTCTTATAATCATCTTGAACCTTTACATACAAAGTAAGTATAACAAAAATTTCAAAAGCATCTTGATCCCACTTTTGAGAATTATTTTCTAATCGCTTTATATCATCGGATTTAGGGTCAAGTACCTGGAGAAACTTCAAAGCCATGCTGTCTAAGAATTCTAAAGCTGAGAGCTGTGCCATGCAGAGACTTTTGTAGGCCTTCATAGACCACATCTGAAGAGAGACACCTGTGAAGAGCTCGCGAAATGTCTTCCTCAAAGTGACGTCCCAATCCTAGGCGTTGAATGTCGTCAACCAGAGCAAATATGGTGATGAGCTCAGCATTTTCGTCATGAAGAGCACCTCTGACTTCTTCTACCATTTGTGCCTTTTCTCTCTGCAGCTCAACCTACATGAGGATAGAGGGATTCCCCCTTTTCATGGCACGCTCTAGATTTTGTTTTTCTCCATTCTTGTTTGTAAAAAATTCTCTCTATCCTTGTTCAGAGAGAGAACCTTCTCTAACCAATATGTTGATTGGTGAATATAAACATGGACATCAGCCATCTGGCAATTCATCCATAAAGACATGGTCGGAGGAAACTAGGGATGGAAGATAATGTAAACTCTTAATAAAAGTGATAAATCTTAACAATGACACCTCATGACTTGACAACTACGATGATGTAGAGATCATTAAATCGAATTTCATAGCCACCTTGTTGTTAGAGTGGATCCTAACATAACAGTACAACACAACCCAATTGGATCGATAGTTTTTTCTAGGAAAATTGTCATCTTAATGCTGCAAGTTCATTTATGTTTCATTGAGAACATGAGGATAATCAATTATTGAAGTAGACTAATTCCCCCCCTCCCCAATGCACTGAATTACTCTATCTACTTGTATCCAAAAATCACAAGCAGCCAATATAATATTCCTAGATTACTTTGAGTGAAAGATGTTGTAATTCGAACATACGATATGTCGTATTTGAATCAAGCATTTATTCACTTGAATAATCATTAGAATTAAGTTCGAACTACGTTGCAAAATTCCTCTTTACCTTTTTTAAACTATAGCATAAAAATCTCTTATAGACAACAAATGGCTAGAGTATGGATTTTTACCGCGCGACGAGATTGGCGACCTTCATCAGTCACGAGGGACTGAAGGTCATTGTGAGTCCAGATAGATGGCTGATAATTGGCCGATCTTCGTCCTCCTTGAGAAACAGCAGCTTTGGTGCTTGTCGAACGCGGGACTTGACGGCTAATCTTCTTGGAGAAAACACTTGGAAGAGAGACAAGGTGAAGTGCCATCGTTGCTTGTAAGTGAAGTAGTCAGTGCTCGAAAGTCGGTGGCTCGTCTGATTGGACATCAGTCCAACATTTATAGGACATCGGACCGATGAAAGTCTTGAGTCTTTCATAAATTAATATAACAATCATTATGGTTGCTCCTAAATTAATAAACTAATTAATTTGGCATACTTAATCGTTTATAACCTAATAATTCAATTGCCACATGATGGAAATTCACAAAACCGGGGGCTTTTTTGGCCTTAACCAGCAACTCATCAAAACCATGGAAACATGTTTAGAACGAGTACGAAAGTTTTCTGATTTTTTTGGGTCACATGTTCAAGGATTGATGCTCTGCTGTTCTCAGAAAGATTCCTGGGCCAGTTAACGACAAATCGAAGTGAGTTGATGTTTTCTCTGGGGCTATCTTCCTCAATTATATAAAGGTAAAACTCAACAAAAACTCATATTATACTAACACGTTTACCCTCAAAATGATGAAAGGGAGACGACAGCAACTGTTCCTCATTCAAATGCTCAAAAGGATGATTTTAGTTTTGATCAAATCTCATCTGTTAAAAAGAAGTGATTTTGGTTTTGATAGTGATCACATACCTATAAATCACCACAGGCCTTTCTATAAACTTGTTTGAGGGAGGTACCATGTCAGAGTCCAACTCCTAAGAATACTGTCGACACCTAAATTTCAGTTTTTTTTATTTTTAGGGTAACAATGATGTTTAACTTATCTTTTAAAAAAAAAGTTGTTTAAAATATATTTTGTTATGGAGTAAGATTTTGAAAGATTTTAGAATTTGGATAATGAAGCCTTATCAAAAGATAATCTTCAATGGTCAAACGAGTCAGGTTGGAAGATTTTAACAGATGATTTCAATGGTCGAGTGAGTCAGCATACACGATAATCTCGTCTTTTCGAAGGATGATCTTCAGCGATTGAGTTGTTATGCAAATCTTCGTAGGTAGAGCAGACTAAGTTTTCACTCTATAAATAGGGGTGGCCTTCTCTTCGTCCGAGTGGAGCTTCTTTTGAAAAAAAAACAAGAAAAGAAAGGTCAAAAGAAAAGTTTTGCTTCTGCAGTGAAAAAGAGAGAAAGGGTACGAAGGAAGAGGGAAAGTGATGTGAGAGAGAGAGGAAGAAAGGAGAGAGAGAGAGGAAAAGGGAAAAGCAAAGACAAGACCCCTACTGTTCATCTTCTCCGGGAGTCCTTCGCTGTTGAATTTCCGCCGGTTCCTGCTGCGTCCCAGCCCGTGCGATCCGACACCATCCTTCGTCGTCACCAACCACTGCGTCAACACACAGACTCGCGACCAGAACCGAGCTCGAGCCGGTCGCCGCACCTCCGAAGCCCACGACCTGCAGATCTCTCGCTCGCCATCACCGAGCACCACCGACGCTGCTCCTGCTCCGTTCGCCTCTGCTCCCGCTGTCGCCGCTTGAAGCCACCGCCGCGCCGCCTCTAGTCCGACGCCTAACGTTCCCCCTCCATCCAGAGTAAGGCCCGAACAGATCTGTAACCGCACAGACCCGAGTCCTCCACCCCGACGCCCTTGCTCCACAGGTCCTTACTGCCCGAGCGTCGCTGCTGCTCCTGCGACGAGCCACGCCTCCTGGTCCGAGCTGCTGCTTCGCCTACCTTCCTAGCGTCCCCTACAGCCTGCATTACCTCTGTTCCGCCTTCAAGGCTGCTGCCGTTGCTGATCCGATTTCTAACCTTGCTCCGAGTCCCCTTCCCGAGCTCCGCCACCTGCTGCCGCCGGAGTTTCTTCCCTGCCAGACCTCTAATCTGCTGCCCCTCACCGGAGCCGGTGACCAGCTGCACGGACACAAAGCTTGAAAGGGAAAAAGAGAAAAAAAAAAAGGAAATCAATTAGGTAGTTCTTTTTTATTTACTTTATTTTTTTAATGTTATTCTCACTTATTTACTTTTTTCTAGTAGGATTATTCCTAAATATATGATTGATGTTCCAACATGAAAGTGCCCCTCAAGCGAGGGATTGATAGTCCGATTTTCGCGCCCGAAATCCGACTCGCAATCCCTTATAAAAATCGACAATCTAATCTCCGAGATTTGATTCGCGATTTAATTTTAAAATTAGTCAACCCGATCTCATGCGCGAGATATGGTTCGCCAATTTTGGATATCAATATTGTCTTGCTTGATTTGATGTCGTGTGTTTGGATCAATTTTATTTTCATAAGAGAAAAAATCAAAAAAATTCAAATTAGGGTTAAGTATGTTTTAGAATATTCTTAGTCTTAGAGTTAAAATCGCAATCTGGTTTCAAATTTTTAAATAAGAAAATCAAAGAAAAATCCGAATAAGGATTAAGTTTGTTTTTGTTCTATTGCATGCTAGGATTGCAATCTTATTATGAATTTTTAATAAAAAATCCAAAAGGAAAGTGCATTCATTTAGGTTGTTAGTTTTTTATTTGAATGGCATGTTAATTATGTATTAATTTTAATTTCGAAATTAATAAAAAACACAAAAAATCATCATGCATATATCATGTTGAATAAAGGCGTTCTTTGCACGTCATCGCATATTAGATAAATTGCATGGTAGATTAAGATAATATCTTAGTTTAAATTAGGATTTAATGCGACTTAATCCTTAGTTTAAATTAGATAGAATTTTAATATAGCTAGATCATTTTTGCATTTTTAAAGATAGAAATATCAAATGCACGTCATTTAGTTTTTATTAGGTTCATTTAATTAGAACTTCCTCGTCATTAGACTAAGTCATTTAATAAATGTTGCATGACATATAACTCGCATACTAAATTATATCTTTGCATGTCATTTTAGTTTAAATAATTTTGTATGTCATTGCATCGCATTGCATGTCATTAAAATTAGGTCATTTATATTGCATTTAATTATTGCATTTCTTCATGTCATATAGTTTAGATCATGCTGCCATGTCATATTAGATTATTAGCATGCATCGCATGATTTTCATTAAATAAAGTGAAAACAAAAATTGAAATTGTGTGTTAATTAGAAATCATATCTAGGGTTGCGATGTGAATTCGATTTAACAATGCGAGATGTTTTCGTTGCTTCTAGGTATGTTTTGCATTATTTAATTTACTTTCTTGAGTGTTAAATTGGTGGTATGCGCACATGTATGATCACATCACATGTTAGAAAGTTAAATTAAAATCAATTCAATTGCCAAATATTTTTTGAAAATGAAATAAAAAGGTACCGAAAGGGCACTAGTATAGTCTAGTGTAACCAAGTCCCCGAACTCATAAATCTCTAGTTCGTAGGAGTAAAGTAAATCTCCCGTTACTTTATTTGGGTTTCTAATCGACCCACCAAAAATAGATTAGTGGCGACTCCGATTGAAAATCATTTGCATGTATAAAATTGAAAACCTAAGTTGCGAATTGGTATGGGCTTGGAGGAGCCCGTGCTTAAAGACTTGTGAATCCATTAACCTAGTTTTAGGTGGTGAACCAGAAAAAATTGGGTCGCGACAAATACCAACCCTTAATGAAGATCTTTTCCTTCTTTTCTAGGCGTGTCTGAAGAAAGAAGATCAACCGGAAGATCATACTTTTACTAAATAACACTTCCAAGCTAATGGTGTATGTGGTGTTTCTCCATTTTTGGCTACCTTAAACAACTCGCCCCCGAACCCTACCACTCTCTTCTATGAAACTTCCTCCTGAAGTCCCATGCGGTGCACAGACCTCGAGCTGAATTATCGACATACTTGTTTTGGAGATGTATGGCGTAAATTTTACAAAGTGAGCTTTCATTTATCAACCAAACGAACAAAATTTTACTAGGAACAACTAAATATTTATGATTAAATTGCACAGAAAATTAAAGATCAATTTGATCCTAACGAAAATGATTTTCGCATCACATAAGTACTAACATAGGTATTAATACTATTTGCATCAACTAAGGTTTTTTTTTAATTTTATTTTCCTTTATTTCGGATAAATAAAAAAGTTAAAAAAATAATAATTTCTCGCGGGGCTGGGGCGAATTTCCTTCTTTTTTCCCACGCACCGCCCATCGCCCCTCCCCCTTTTCTCCTCCTCCTTCCTCCTTCCTTCCCCGCAGCAAACGTGGGCGGCTCTCCCTTCTCTCCTCCTTCTCCCCTTCCCACGCAACAAGGACAACGTGCTGCGGAAAAGAAGGAGCAGAGCAGGCGGAAGTAATGACTGATGGGACGCCAGCTCGGCAGGAGGAGGCCGGTCGGCGCGCCGAGATGTCTGAGAGATCTGTGAGCGAGAGAGAGATCTGAGAGAGGGTGAGCTCTGAGAGAGTCAGAAAGAGAGGCCGCCGGTGACCACCTCGCCGACGAGCCGCCGCCGTACCGACTGAGCCGAACCTTGGGCCCCCCAACCTCTGTTTTTGCCTTGTTTTGGGCATGTAGGGCCGGAGCTCGCGGCCGCCCGGTTGTGCGAACTCCGGCCCCTTCTGTGTCATTTTCGGCTGCTGTCGACGCCGCAAGGAGAAGGGAGAGAGGCGCTTGGGTTGCATAAGGGAAAAGAAACGTAGAAAAATCGAAAAAAAAAGGATATGAAAGGGGATGGGCAGCAATTTTACAGAAGTAAAAAGGGGATCTACTTGTGTTTTGGTCGATGAAGTATAAATAGTTGGGGCTACTCTCTTCTCCAGTCTGACCACGCGCAGAGAGAGAAAGAAGAGAGGAGTAAGGAAAAGACAAAAGATGAGAAGAGATAAAAGTTGAAAATGGGGGCAAAACGCGCGCGCGTCGTTCGGGTTGGGGAAGCGCGACCCGGTAATCGGGCCAGCGCCCGGGTCTGACCGATCCGAATCGGTATATTTTCATTTTATTTCCTTTTAAAAAAAATAAGAAAAACGCAAAAATATTTTGCATTCTAAAAAAAAATCAGAAAAAGCTTGTAAATAGTCTTTGAATGTTTTTTCTTTAAAATTTGTGAAAACACTTAACGAAAAATTCAAAAAAAAAAGAAAATCGTGTTTAAGTTTTTGGAAGTAAATATTGGCTTATCCAATTGCACCCTTATGATGTGGTTAGAAATGGAATCCAAGAATTCATGATTGGTAAAATGCTTTATTTAATTTTAAATAAGGTCAAGTATCGAAAAGGCATTAGTGATTAATTGGTTTAATCAAGTCTTGATTTTAGTTTTTTTGGTATGCAATAGTGAAGTGTTTCTTCCAATATTTCATTTGGATTTTTAATTGCCTTACTCCAAATCAATTAGTAACGACTCCTATTTGAAATTGACTTATAAGTCAAAAACTCGAATCATAAATTGTGAATTAATAGGATTGGGAGAGTTTGAACTAAACTTAATACTTAGCACCGGCCATTTGCCTCCGTTTGCACCTGCACATAAGGTCACCAAAAAGGAGGTCGTGACAAGAACATATGAATCATGTGTCGCTAGGGACCAAACGTTTTGTAAGCCCAAGTTGGTTGGTACTTGGCTGATCATTGTCCTCCTTGAGGAACAGCAAATTTGTTGCTTGTCGAACGAGGGACCTAATTCTTTATCTTCTTGAAGAAAACATCAAGAGCAGAATAAAGTGGAAGTGCCATTATTTCATCAAAGTGAAGAGAACAACATGAGAGAGAAAGACCAAAACATTAGTGTCACGACCTACCCTTAAGGGAAGGGAGTAGGTTTAGGGGTAGTGCTTAAAGGATGGACCTAAGGCTCATGATTAGACGCAAGCTCTCCTAAGTCAATACCTCGCGTGACATTTGGGTATTTTTAAATATTTTTGTAATAAAGAGTCACCACTAACTTATTGGGGTCGACTAAAAATTAAGTGAGGCATGGGAGTGTACCTCACTTTCTACGCAACCAGAGAATTTATGATTGAGAACTTGATTACACTAATTAATTAATTAATTTCCTTTCGATACATAATCTTGTTCATTTTAAAAGAAAATATTTTTGTCAGGCAGCTTAGATTGATTTTACATCTATTCACTAACATATAAGGTGATCATGCGGGCGCGCAATCAATAAAGTAACAATCATAGTTACCAAGATCCTAATTGCAGTAAAAATTAAATATGTGCAATTAAATATAATTAGATAAGCAAATTAAATGTAGGACATAATTAATGTGTAAGCAAATAAATACCTAATTATACTAAAAATGCCAAACATGGCAATTTCCAACTAAAATTTTCAAATTTTTTTAATTTTTTCATTAAAAAAACTTGGCCGGGCCGGGTTGGATCTGGTTTGACCCAACCTGGGTTCGGCCCGATCGACGGGATCTCCGACCGAACCCGAGTTCGGTCCGGTTGAGCGAGCCGGGCGGTCGGCCCGCCCGAGTGGGCCAGGCCCGACCATGGTTGGTCGGGCCTCTGCCCAATTGTGGGTTGGGCCCAACCCCATCACAAAAGGGCTCCCTTCGCAAGCCCATGACCCAGACCAACTCTGGGCCGCCGGCCTACGGAGCAAGAGAGAGGCCAAACAGGCCAGACCGGTGATCTGGCCCGTTTTGGCCTACCCCCCCTCCTCTGGTCCGCGACCAGAAAGGGGCGACGCCGTGCAGTCTGAGCAGTTCTACGGCCGGGGCACGATGGCGCCACCTCGGTTGGGGCGGAGGACGATGCTCGTCCTCCGACCAAGCGACAGTGTCCACTCCAGCAACCTAACAACCCCGCGGGAGTTGCAAGCGGAGGGGCGGAGATGGAGGCTTCGGTTGGGAATTTCGACAAACAGGTGGCGGGCACTCGAGAACCGGGGGCTTCGAGATCGGTCGAGGCCCGAGCGCAAGTCAAAACCACTGAGGAAGCACACCAGGGCAACAACAAATACAGCGGGGGATGGGTAGTGGCCGGCGCTCGCTCGAAACAGTCGAGGGAGCTCCGGTCAGCTCGATGCAACACCCGCACACCAGGTGTTTGGCGAAATGCTTACCAGGGTTCCGAGGAAGACGGCGGTGGTCGGCGGCTCAATGGCAGCGGCTGGACGTTCCGGGGGGTCCTCGGCTCCTTGGCTCACCTCCACGAGTCCTCTTCTCCTGCTTTTCTCTCCGGTTTCGCTCTCCCTCCCTTTCCGTTCTCTCTCGGCTCTCTCCCTCCGTTTTTCCTTTTTCCTTCGCTTTTTGCTTTTTCACCCCCCCCCCCTCTGTTCTTCCTGTGCTGTCTTTTTCCCTCTGCGGCGCCCGCTTTTGCTGCGGGATTTTCCTCTGCCCTATGTTCTTTATCTATCATCAATAAATGGGAAAGCATAGGGTAAGCAACTGTCGAGGCTGGTTTGTCTATTTTCTCTGTATTTTTGATCTGGTATGGTGTAACATCTGCGATATAGCATCACGTTGAAGATGTTGAAAGCAAGACAGAAGCCCTTAAGCAGATGCTTTTGAACATGGGACCGGCAATCTCAGCTATAGAAGGTCCTCCAGTGGGCCCTAGTTCGTGCCCCGTGGAACTCCAAGAAAAACCTATCATTTCATAGAAAGTCATGAGTATATGTACAGATTAGACTAAGCACGCACCAAATTACAAGCTTCTATTCCAATTTCACACATTTTCATCCCCTTTTTCAATTGTTAGATTTAAGATAGAAAATGACAAATGTAAATTAGAATAGACACAAACTCGAGCCTCTAGCACTCGAGAAAAGGCTACCAAAGATTGCGTTGCTAAAATTCAACTAGCACAAATTTAGATGATTATTATATGACTATTTCCCTGAAATTTATCCCGCAACAAAATATCTCATTTTTTGGCTTTTAGTCAAATGAAAGAGGTTCTATGACAACTCCAAAAAGCGAATCAACAACTTTACTTCGACCAAATTATACAAATATAAACCATACTGGAATTAAATCAATGATGAAGCTTGGAAAGTACAATTATTATAAACGAAATTTAGTCCATCCAGTCTAGATATGGCTTTCTATATATAGGCTTGATGTTTTCAACATGGAAGCCTAGGAGTTGCATTGCTTGATCCACTAACAACTAGCCTGACGTTCCACGCCAGTGGTGCATCTGGTGTTTCTCCATTTTCTCTTATTTTTGGTCTGGTATGGTATAGCATCTGCAATATAGAAATGACGTTGGAGATGTTGGAAGCAAGACAGAAGCCCTTACGCAGATAACTCTGAACATGTGAACGACAATCTCACCTATAGATGGTCTTCTGGTGTGCCCTAGTTCGTGCTTCGTGGATCTTCAAGAAAAACCTTTTATTTCATGGAAAATCAGTGTATGTACATCTTAGACTAGGGACGTAGTAAATTACAAGCTGGACGTAGTAAATTACAAGCTCTATTTTAATTTCACAAAATTTCATCCCCTTTTTCAATTGTCAAATTTAAGATAGAAAATGACAAATCTAAATTAGAATAGACAAACTTGAGCCTCTAGCACTTGAAAAAAGGATAACAAGTATTGCGTTACTAAAATTCAACTGGCACAAATAGACAAAACTTCGTCCATTCTTATTGGAGAAAACCTACTCCATTCGATATTCAGGTTGGTGGATACAAACAAGAACATCACCATATTTATGGGTAGTCATAGTTAAATTTCCAATGATGGCCCGAACTTCCAATTCATCCATTAAAAACATGATAAGAGGGAACTAAGTATAGAGAAAAATATGACCCATTAATAAAAGTGACGAAATATTGATTATGAGACCACATGAATTATACAAGGGATGACAATCTTCGCTGAACCCCTTCAAAGTGTGTGACGAACCAATGTCATTTTGCTATTGTGGAAAGATCTTCCACGGCACTGACATCACGTCTAAAAAAAATACAAATTAGAAGCCGAAACTTCAACGGTTGAGATGTGTGGATATTGCTTTTCCAAGTAAATAGATGTTTGTGAAGTGTGACATCCCAGATTTTCAACCCTGTCTTCTACTGAATAAATCGGGCATTTCATTGACGCGCCTATATGACTGTTCTTAGAGCTGATCATTCTTGAAATAACTAGACTACTTGGAGAAGTCATTAAGAATTTTAAGGCAAATAGACTTGAGAATTCGATTAGGAATTGGTTTCTCGACCGTGCTCATCTTTAGAGGTCAATACGGCACAATATAAAATCAATACGAAATCAAAGATAGGCTGGTTCGATTGAGATGTGTGGCTAATCGTGGGTGACACCACTAAATTAGAAAATTCTCGTCGACCGACACTAGACTGATTTTCCTATTGTTTTGGGACCCTATGTCCATATTTGAATCCTCGAGATTTTCGCAATAACTGAGAGTCGCCAATGAGTCGAGTGGGTTCATAGTGGCTCGAAGAAAATCGACCACGAGTCATTTGCACTAAAAATGCTTGAAAGTTAACCGGTAGCCTAGGTCACGCTAAAAATGCGTTGAATAGAAATTAATCATGAATTCGAGTCTAATTTTCTCTGTCATGTCACAATAAATTCTAGGAATGTCAACTCAGTCTCAAAAGATTTTTCGGAGATTTCAAGACTTTTATGGAAAATCGTTGTGGATGATTCGGAAAATGAATGAAAATTGGATTGGCCAATTTGAAGAGACTTTTGGCATTTAGTGTAAATGAATCGGTGAATGAAAGTTGTTTGGGCTTTTTTTGCATTCAAATTGGATCTCAACCGGATTTGTTTGTTTAGAAAATTAGATATAGAGAAAAATGAAAGAGAATCCAGATTTGAGAGAAATTTGTGGGTTAGAGAGATTGTCTTATCCTGGACTTCATTTGTGCAAACCAAGATCGAAATTGGCCTTGGATGACCATTATTTTCATGTTGAAGTTGAACAAAAATTTAAATTGATTTTGTTCTAGTCCCTCCTTCTTCTTCTTGGATCCATGCACTCTTGCACGTACCCCCTCTTGGCCGACAACACCCATGCAAGTCTTCTTTTCTTTTTGGCTTTGGTCTTCTTTTGGCATTGAATGTTGACCGTGGCCCCCACCATCTCCTTATCCATTCAAAAGGGGCACGTTTCTTTCCTTTTTCTTAGGCAGCCTACACCCTCCACCTTATCTCTTTCATCTTGCTCTTATCTTCACGTACAGCTGCCCCCCACTCATTTCTTTTATTTTCTACTTTTTCCTTCATCCGGTGGAAGACCGTAGTGCCCCACGATCTCTCTCTCCTTCGTCAATTTCCCTGCAGCTCTTGTTCTCCGTCCATTTCCTTCGGTCTTCACTCCGCTGCCCCATGTATGCAAGCCGGTCAACTCCAGCAAATCCCACGACCCACTGAAGCCCAGCAAAGTGACGTTTAACCAGCAGCTACTACGGTCTGCTTCTTCTCCACGTCGACACAGCATCTTCGGTCTTCTTGGCCGCGCGTCTTCAGCATCTTCAACGCCACCGACGCCACCAATTCCCCTGTTGCAGTGCCACACGTCCACAGCCTGCCGCCTCTTGGTCAACAAGCGAACCAGCCGAAGCCCTCTGTTGACCCGCGCTTCCTCCTCACGCGGGCAACACCGAACGAAGCAGCAGTCCACGATTTCTTCTCCGCCAGCTCACCATCGTCACCTGCAGTTAACGCATTTCCTTGGCCCAACAGAATTCAGTCTTCGGGCCCAGCAAAGTCAGCAGATTCCAGTGTCTTCGGCCCATCTTCTTTGCAGCAGCTCAGCCCAACAATTTGCAACAGCCCAGTTGAAGTCTTCAAGTCCAGCAAGTGTCTTCAGCCCATTGAATTTCAAGCCCAGCGAAATTTGTTGGTCCAGCAGCCCATTTCAGTCCAAATTCGGCCCAAAGATTTAATAACTCAGCCCAGCTTTTTGAAGCCCAGTTCAGTTTAGTTTCAAGCCGAGCATCATTTGTATTTTAGCAAGGCCCAGCAAGTTCAGCCCATCTTGGGCCCGTGAAGCAAGTCGGCCCAAGTCCGGCCGCTGTCGCGTCATCGTCACGGTGTTCCACGTCTTGACTTTCTTGCAGTGAGTTTCTTTCTAATCTTTCTTAGTTTCTTAATTATCTTAAAGGTTGGTTAGATTTAATTAAGTGCAATTAGGTGGTTGGATTAGTTTAGAATAATTTAATTAGTGACTTAATGATGTATGTTAGGTGATTAATTAGTGTAATTAGCAAGTAGAGACGTACTTCTATTTATTGAATGCATCTCGGGATTTTTCCCGCCCCGTTTCGGGCTCCACGTCGAATCGGCAATACAGCCTAAATTGGATTTTTAATATTTATTTATTTATTTTTCGAAATTAATTATTTAATTAATTATTTTTTCGGAAATTCAACCGAGATGGCCGGTGGCCAGGAATTTCGTCTTGTTTGTTGTGGTGCAGTATGTTTATTTAATTGAGCTTCAATTTATATGAAATTGATTTAAATTGTGAAATTTAAGGAATTGTCTGAAATTGTTTGTCATTGAATATTTAACTAGTAGATGGCCGAGTATGGGTATATAGTGCCAGTTACATTGATAGGCTATATAGTAGAGAGAATGGTGAGAACTAACTGAGAATATTATTGGCTGAGACCAATCGGGTACGATATTATTGGACATATGTGGTTCGCTGATTGGAAGTATCACTGGCGAAAACGGCACCTTAAAGAACGCATATGAATGACTTATAGATAAACGTGGTTCGTTAATTAAGGAAATATCACTGGTGAAAACGACGCCTTAAAGAACTCACGATGTTGTCTATTGCCGATGTCACCTTGGCGAAAACGGCGCCCTAGAAAGGACAAGTGGTTCAATGATCGAGGATATCACTGGTGAAAACGGCGCCTTAAAGAACGCACGGTGTCAGTGATCGGTATGTCATTGGCGAAAACGACGCCCGAGAAACATATGTGATTTGGTGAATGAGTACACCATCTGGGAATCATGGTATGAGTGGGAATGACCTAGAGATGGTTCGACTGACATGTAATTGACAAAGTCGATTGATCAATGCTTGATCGGATGTCATGAATTGTTTGGATATATGTGTTTAACCTTGAATTGCAGGTTGGAAATGAGGCCAAGATAAGTCTTCTGACTAATGTTGTGCTTAGGCAACCATATGGCGTATTGGTTTACTAATCGGGTCTTAGGGGGTAGAACTCGCTGAGACATGGTCTCATTGGTTATTGAATAACCATTTCAGGTTCGTAGAGGGATCGGAGGAGGATTATCTATTGGATGACCCTGATGACGAGCTGGCAGAGGATGAAGAGCTTGAAGAAAACGAACTTAGTGAAGAAGAGTCTGAGGAGAATCGGGATGATGATCCCGAGTACGACTCGGATGAGAACTAAGATCTCATCCCGTTATGTGAACCTTGTGTACTTGTGGATAGGTGTTAGATTAGACCTATGTTAATAGTATTGTAAGATACTATGAGGTGCGTGTGTATAAAAATGTGGTTGTGAATTTCAATATGAAAAATATGGCTTGCTTTTCTATCCTATTGTTTTATTGTCTGGAGATTTATAACTGCTTCCGTATGTACAAATATAAATGAAATGGTTGGCGTTACATAGTCATGGGATATCGCATTCTAAAATCGACCAAGTAGAAGGATGGGTGTGTTCCCGAGAATCGGGGCGTGACATAAATAGCTCCAATTCATCCAACGTGATGTAAATATTGTGCACATCATCAATGATGGTTATCGACTTGTTCACTTTGGTTAGCCCTTGACAGAAGTTCGGGAGGGGCTTATTTACCACCGCGAGCCATTGGCTTATCCCTCACGAAGTTCAACTTGTTCGCAAGGCTAACATTATTCCGCCATCTATAATAATTTAAGAGTAAAACTTTAGAGCTGCCTCATAATTTTCCACTTGCCTTTGGCAGTCAGGATATAAGTCTAGATGAGGGGAAAATTACCAAAAGAGTCATTAATCAATTGCAATTTTCCAATTTAGTCCTAAACCTTATTTTCTTTTTCTTTTTTAGCCATTTCAATCCTAAACCTTGTTGCAATTGTGTCAATTTAATTCATTCGACCAAATTTGATCGGCTAGTGGACAATTTTTTTATAATATTTTATTTTTTTAATTTGTTACTTGATTTTTTATTTTTTTATTCCTTTTCCTTTTTTTTCTCTCTATTATTTTTTCTTCCTCCTTCTTCCTCTTGCTCCAACGACCAACCAAAGGGAAGGGCCAGTGGCCAATGGCGAGCCCTCGTTAGATTTGATAAGAGCTTGCCTTGCCCAATGACGGCGAGGCCGACCTTATCTAGATCCGACAAGGCAAGTCCTAGCTAGTGGATCGGCGATGTCGGCCTCGCATGGTTTGGCTATCTCGAAACTTCCAAGAAATCCTTCGCTCGACGAAGGAGACAGATCGAAGTGCATTAGTGTTAACACCTAAATTCGATTAGGTTTTTAATTAGGCCTCGGTTTCCTTTTTTTAATTATTTTTTTCCTTTTCGGATAATAAACAATAATAAGAAAAACAACAAAAAATAGATAAAAATAATAAAAAGAAAAAAAGAAACAGCAACCCATTGGGGCTGGGCCTTACGCCCAAGCCCCTTTTTTTCCCCCTCCACATGGTCCCCAGGCCCATTCTCTTTCTTTTCCTTGGCCCGGCCCCCCTTCCTTTCTTCTTTCTTCTGTCGTCTTCTTCCTCCATCGCCTCTGCACCTCACGCGCGCAGACGCCGGCAACACGTCAGAGGACGAGCTATGACGAGGGTAGATCAACAGTGAGGAGACAAGCCTTCAATGTGGAACAATAGACGCAAGTGGGCGACTGAGCTGACGCCAGTTGGCGCACCAAGGACCGCCGGCCTAGCCTCCGCCGACCGGCCCCCCCGCACCTATACATTGGGCGTCGGGGGAAGGCCAAAACCACGGTGAAGTGAGGGATTACCAGTAGCAAGCTTTGAAGACCTTCCCTGAGAGACTTTGGGGGAGGTTTGAAGGCCAGCGGCCGGAGATCTCAAATCTGGCCGGAGGAGGGGAGTTCTGAGCAGAGGAGGTTTGAGATCTGTAAGGCGGGGGTTGCAAGAGAGAGAAGGCCAGAACCAAGGAGGGAGAAGGCGCCGTCAACGCTGTCGGCTGCCGTCCCCATGCCAGGTCGTACCGTCCCCCAGAGCCGCGACTGAGCCCCTGTCCAACCGCTTTGTCCACCAGCTCAGTAGCCCCGAGATCGTCTGGCCCGACACCAACTGCTATACCGCTACTCTGCCTCAACGACCAGCCGAGGTGCCGCCTGCCATCTTGCCAACCAGCAACGCCACCGTGCCATACCCTCGCTGTGGACATGTAACAAACTGCCGACCAACACGTCGTCGCCGTCGCCTTTCCTTCGGAACCCTAGCCGCCACCGTCCACTTCAATACCAGGTCCACTATGGTCGTCATCTACCCTCACCCGCTCCCCACAGATGCCGCTACTCTGCCCCACAACGACCTAGCCTCTCACCAACTGCATCCGAGTCTCACGCCGTCACTGCCACGTTCATCGGTCCCCAACGCAAGTCCCAGCTACTGCTGCTGTATCGCGACGCCGTCCCCATTAGCAGTCTATAGCCATCATCGCCGCTGTGGTTGCCGTCAAGCCCGCCATCACCGCCGTCGTCGTTGCCACCGTCGTCGCTGTCCGCCAGGACACCTCGGCCCCCCTCACCAGCGCTGCGAAGGAGCAAAGGGGAGAGGAGGCCGGGAACTGGGTCGATTCACGGGTCTGTCCGACCCAGTTTCCTTTTTCCCGGGTAGGGTTCCAGCCAACTGGGTCATCGCGTGTGGGCCGGCTTTTTCCCTAGGTTGGGCCCTTTTTAGAAAATAGGGCTATTTCGATTTGTGTCGAGCTTGTTTTTTTTAAAAAGGAAAAACAAAACAAAAATCTCGGGCCGGGCCTGCAACGCAGGCCCGTCCAGGTCTTGGGCAGACGGCCCGAGTCGGACCCAACCCGGGATTCGACCTGATTCGTTTTTATAATGTATTAATAATATAATAATTTAATAAATAAATACTTACCAAAAAATAATTTAATAAATAAAAAATCAAAATAATTTATTTTTCATAAAATCAAAAAATAAAAAATAATTCATATTTTCTCAAACAGGCCAAAAAGTCAGAAAAAGCCAAAATAGACTTATATTTTCCAAAAAATCAAAAATCTAAAAAATGCTTTTTATGTTCAAAAAATGAGAAAAAAAACAAAAATGTTTTTCCTCCTCAAATGTATGGAAAATCTCTCAAAAATTCAAAAATTTTTAGGATTTAGACAAGATTAGGTACCAATAAGTCATTCGTGATTAACTAGTGTAATTTAGTCATCAATCCTAGTTATCTGGTTGCACAGGAGCAAGTATTTCTCCCGATACTTCGTTTGAATTTCTAATCAAACTACCTCAAATTGATTAGTGGCAACTCCTTTTAGAATTAACTCATAGGTGAAAAATATCAAATTATTAAGTCGTGAATTGGTGGATTTTGGAGAGTCCAAGCTAAGCCTAATATACCTAACCAAACCATTAGCCTCCGTCGACGCCCGCCCTAATCGGGCACCAAAAAAAAGAGATCGCGACAATCGATGACGATGTCATAGAGACCATCTTCTTCTCCTCCAATTGATGGTGGGTGATCCTCCCTTCAACGTGCACACAACCAATGGGCTCTCTTTTTCTTTGATTTGCTAGCCATCAGGGGTGTCGTCCGTCGCCCAGATCTAATGAGGTACCCTCACCCAACCACTGGCGAGGGCTCTCCTCGCCGAATCTAGGTAAGGATGACCTCGTTGTCACTAGTCAAGCGAGCCCACGGCATTATCACTCTTTCGAGTCTTATCCACGTATGCCATTTGTGTTGACATCATGCAGACAAACTCTGGGCAACACCCCTTCATAATTGGTGTATTGGTGGGGTTTCGAATCGTGGCACCTCGACATCTCTTGGACTGTACATTTATGTTCCACTAAAATTAATTCTTCAATTTTTTAGTAGAGAAGACAGGTTTCATGATGATTTCAAATTGAAAATATCATAGGTAGACAAGAAACTACAAACCGAACATAGGAATTTCATTGACGAAAAGGCTTGAAAAATACAATCACTTCAACCAAACCAAATGTAAAAAAACAAACCATGCTAGAATTTAATCAACAATGTGACACTGAGGATAAAAATACACATCGAAGACAACGCGAATCTGGAAATTATAAATAAGAAACTCACTGGAATTTAATCGACGTGAGTCTGAATTTGAAAGTATAATATAGAAAATCCTTCAACGAGGGGGAGAAAATGTAATTTAGGTCAAACTCCCTCCATCCAAACATGGCTCGAGAGAAACTGGATCAATTATTAGTGAGTGCACACGGTTCCTCGATAGATCGTCTGGAGCTCCAATTGCATCTCCGTCATGGTACCCACAATGCGCCATCCGTGCAAGGTTGAAAGCCATCCGCACAAAAGATTGATTGAAGGTTGAGTCATTGACTAGATATTTGTTCAGTTTCTTCCACGTTGTGTCGATCAGTTTTATAACGTATTGGCGAGCCTCTAACTCGGAGACCCCCATTTCTTGCATGTAACACCAGATTGAATTTGTCGCCTCTCCCCTCTCGAGCTCAGCCTATTAGTAACATGGTTATGCCAATTGTTTTAGAAGAAGCTGTTCGAGAAATTATAAATATGTGGACAGAAATTTCAGTTGTTTCGCTATACAAAAATGTGCATGTATAAGGTTCATTGTGACACCAAAAAAAAAGAAAGAAAAAAGGACTGAAGAGAGATGAAAACATGCATACCGATGAGGTAGCGAGATCATTGGTAAGACCGAAAATCATGGATGGCAACCGCAAGAGATCATGGTAATGTTCTAATGATTCAAGTTCCTCCTTTCTCATGCTTGGACTGGAAAAAAAGTAGGCATGAATCAACATGACATGCCCTGATATTGAAATCCACCCATTGTTCAAGTACTCTTCTACTCGTGGGGTGATCTTGTTGTGACTCCATTAGCTTCTTGCAAGAAGGCTTCACACGAATCATACCACTACGAAACAGTAGAAACACCAAATTTCCGTATTACGTAGGAGATTCCTAAAACAAAGATGCATGCATGGTCGATTAATACAATGTCGAGTCATGTACCGCTTTTGTCAAATACGGGATGACATTTTCCCGAGTCTCCTTGAGAGTGTCGTAAGCCAGTTCGTTCACGCTGTTGTAGAGAGCTAAGAAGCACAACTTCATATAGCCAGGAAGATCTTCCACAGCATTAATATCCCATCTGAAACCACGAATGATAAGATGACACTTATGAAATGCGTGAATATTATTATCTCCAGGCATGTCGATGAGAGATGGAACTGCGAACAGCGTCTGTGAATAGCTCCAGTTCGTCCAATGTGCCATAAATATCGTACACATCATCGATGATGACGATCAGCATGTTCACTTTGGTCAGCCCTTTCCGACAATTACTGAGTGGACGCTCATCTGCCACTGCGACCGCTGCAAAGAAGCACTCCACTAGTCTATCCCTCGCGAAGTTTAGGTTATTTGCGAGGCCAACATTATTCCACCATCTGCAGTAAATCAAAGAGTAAAATTTTTAGAGTATACATTGCAATTTTCTCGAACACATGTCAAGCTTTCTAAAGTCTAATTACCTTACAGTCCATGATTTCATCGTCCATTATAGGATTTATCCTCATGAGTTTGCAGACTAACCTTGACATTTCCTGAAGATCTCTTTGGAGGATTGATTGCGACGTGTTGAAGTTCATCACCGCAAATTCGAGGATTCGATGATTGGTGTATCCGCATCTGCTGTAAGCTTCAATGGACTGTCGAGCTTCTAGCAATGGCATTCTACAGTGCAGAGGCAGTTCTAATTCATGTTTCACTTGGTCTTGAAGATCTTTGTTGACGTTGCGATTAAGGTTTCTGAGATGCTCAATGGCGAATGATCTAGCCCCGTGCAATATTTGTTCTTCTTCAAAGGCCAAATGGGAGGCTTCGTCTAGTCTCAGCATACCTTGGACATCACCACCAAGGGTCTTCATAAAACTGCCACTTTCGTCCATGAAAATCTTAAAAACATCTGTTTATTCGAAGCCAAGATTAGTCCATCTGATTAGAGAAAGATACTATGCAGTTTTTTTATTTGTAAAGCCCTTGGCTTATGAGAGGATATCGTGAGGTCCTGTGCTGAGAGCTATTATAGATGTCACTACAAAGTGTATAGCATGTCATAGTGATTACAGAATACTTTTGTGTTTCATAAAATCATTTCGAACCTTCATAGACAAGAGTTAGTATAACAAAAATTGCAAAAGCATCTTGGTCCCACTTTTGAGAATTATCTTCTAATTGCTTTTGTTTCATCAGATTTACGATGAAGTACCCTGAGAAACTTCAAAGCCGTGCTGTCTAAGAATCCGAAAGCTTAGAGCTGTGCCATGCAGGGACTTCTGCCGGCTCTTATTGACCGCATTCTTAGAGAGACATCTGCGAAGAGCTCTCGAAATGTCTTCCTCAAAATGTCGTCCGAGTCCTAAGCGTTGAATGTCATCAACCAGAGCAAATATGGTCATGGGTTCAGCTTTTTGGTCATCGAGAGCACCTCTCACTTCTTCTTCCAACAATTGTGCCTTTTCTCTCTGTAGCTCAACCTACGTTAGAAGAAAGTAAAATCCACAGCTTAGTGTTTGAACCCTAGAAAGAAGCAATGAAAGATGCTCCCAAGGAAGAGGTGGAAATCTTCCATCTAGTGGTCCCATTTATGTCACATGCGTGGGATTATGACTATGATTTTTTAAAATGAAATAGTGTTGTGTAAAAGACGTCAAGATACACGAGGATAGAGGATTTCATCTTTTCATGGCATGCCGTAAATTTTGATAGGTTTATATTGTTAACTAATCACAAATGACAATGGTTCATGACTCTCTATTCTCGTTTGGACAAGACTTACATACTTGTTGAAGAAAACCTCTTCCAATCAGTATTCTGGTTGGTGGATACAAATACTATGAGTGGCATAATTTTTGTATGACGCTCACTTAAATATCATAATTTTTTTTCAATCATCTAAGTGTCATAATTTATATACGACACTCATTTGACTATCATAACTTTTTTTTTCAATCACTTAAATACCATATAACTTTTCAGTTGATTACTTAAATGTCATAACTTTTTTAAAACACATTCACCACAAGTGATATGTCATGTTAGATTTCCAAGATTTGGATGAGCATTTATAAAAGGGTTTGGCACTTAAGTGATAGATTAAAAGTTGCAATACTCAAGTAAACATTTTTTTAGAAGTAATGGCACTCAAGTGATCAAAAAAAAAATTATGACACTTAGTGAATGCCGTAACGAAAGTTATGATAGTTGTGGTGTTCCTTACCTTTAGTTATATCCATATTTCGATGATGGCCTTCCAATTCATCCATCAAAAACATGATTAGAGGAAACTAGGTATGGAGGAAAATATGACCTATCAATAAAAGTGATAAATCTTGATTATGAGACCACATGAATTAATAATTATGACAATGGGGAGATCATTAAATCAAATGTCATACTCATCAAGTTAGTACAGTGATGCCTAACATAAAGTTACAGCACAACCAAGTTTGATCGACAATTTGTCCTAGGGTAATTCTGCTCTCTAAATACTTGGTTCGAATATCGTCTTCTTTTCTTTTGACAGTAGCATATATCTCGTATGGAGAACATATAGCTAGAGTGTAATTTTTTACCGCACGACGAGATTGACGGCTTTCATCGGCCACAAGCGACTAAAGGTAATTGTGAGTCTAGACAGTTAGCTGATAATTGGCCAATCTCCGTCCCCCTTGAGTATCAGAGACCTGCGTGCTCGCTGAACAATGGACTCGACCATTAGCCATTGGAGAGGGAAGCTTCGGAAGATAAGGCGCGGACAAAAGACGAAGTGCCACGGACAAAAGACGAAGTGCCATTACTCACACGAACTGGACTAAGGCCAATCCTACAGAAGGTGAAAACTCAGCAATCAGTGCATGCCCTCAGTAAGAGTGAACGGTCCCCTATTTATACAAAATATCTGATTTCCTAGGAGACAAAGTTGGAATACACTACTAGATTTTCGACTTCAAGCGATCGTCGCTGTTGTCGTGGCAGATCATATCCTCGTCCTCTCATTTTCTATGTATGCTCGATCACACGTTGCTGCTGGATCGTCTCTCATCGAATCTTCTGTCCATGTTGCTCAATCACACGCCGCTGGGCTTGCCTCTCGTCCATTCGTTAGTGTCCTCATGTTTTTAGCCGGAACACGTGGTCGGAAACGAATGGCGCGCGAGAAGTCGTGTCGTTCTCAGGACCGAAGAGTTTATTTGGAGACGTTGTCTCTATATACCATCATTATTCTCCCGCAAGCTATAGCGAGGGAATCTGCACGGAGAATACAATTATGGATAGTCCCTTCTTCTCCCAGAGAAGCACGGGCCCACCTTCTGGGAAAGGGATTGATGCTCGAATGTTCCGGAAATCTTGTGGTGTCATGTAGACAGTCCCTTGGCCTGGGCTTGCAGGCCTCATTACAGAATTGGATCCTTCGAAATTTCAGGGATCGTGATGGTCTTGGGCCCATCCATTTTGATGGTTCAATAACCCAATCTTGTCCTCGTTATTTCTCTGGATCTCTTAATATGCACCGCAAACAGTGTCTACATCTTTTTCAAGATAGTCAAGAATCCGACCCAAATAAGATCCTCACAGGACACCAAGAGGGCTCCCACTTTTGGTACTAGATAAGGTCCCAATCGAGTATTTTCGGGTTCAAACTCGACACATGGAGGCAGGACTTCCTTCGCGTGCAAGTTGAGGAAGAAAGAAATTAAAGAACCCTCACATTCTGGATCTCCACCCTGACCAACTAGACTAGGCTTAGATGCCGTAATTGATATCAATTGATTGAGCACACGATATCAAGTTAATATGCTACATTATGTACCTCTCGCTTCCTCGACGTAAGCTACATTTTAAAAGACTTTTGTATACCATAATATCGATCGTTTGGAAAATTTCCTTGATTCACTGGTCACTTGATCACGAAAACCAAGCGTGTCACTCTTACAAGTTTTGCGGCCATCTATGCTCATATCATGTAGACAGACTCTAGTTATGCCTCTCCATGATTCATGTACTATCAGGGTTTCAAACTACGGCACACCTTAATGTCTCTTAGACCTAACACATAATTGCCTGAGCTTGTGAGTTGTAACACCAATAATAGATTTTTCTTCATTCCCAACATGTGATACGCATTTTGCAACTCAACCTAATATGAACTTAATCGGGATGTTATCACCGTTCGATCGACATGGATATTCAGCAACCTTGAGTTGTCTATGGTGACAACTACTCATCCATCCATGTACTTAAACATGTTTGATAACTTGCCTTGATCTCTGGTCATATCACTTAAGCACCCTGAATCAACTGCCTAATCATTATTAGAATTAATTAATTTATCACTTATAGTGACGTCACATCTTTTGACTAAATGATGGAGAAGAATGCAAGCTATTTTTATTCTTCACTGCAAGGGACACATGGAAAGCCTAGTCCTCTTCACCATTATTTTCCTTAGCCGTTGCAATGTTTCCTTCTATTCTTTTCAATTGAAAATCCCTAGCAAAGTAACCTTTTTCTCACAAATATAGTAGTGATTGTCTCATGTTTGGCTGTTTTTACCTTCATTCTCATTATCTTTATACTGATCCCAACGAGCTCCCCCTAGCTGAGCACTTGTCCCTTCTGGTCACCTTTGTCAATCTTAATAGGAGTTTTTTTTCTCAATTTACCATCTTTAGTACGAGCACCATTTCTCATCTAACTCTTAAACCCTCTTTTATTACTAAAGAGGACAGTCTTATCATCATTTACTAAGACCTTAGACATCTATTTTTCTAAAGCCTCTTGATTGGCCAAAATATTCTATAAATCGGTCAAAGTTGGATCTTTAGCCCATCTGCAAGGGGCCGTAACAATAGTGTTTTACTCTAGTCATGCCCCATTAATGGTGATTCTTTTTATCCTAGTCTCAAAGATGGCAATTTGAGGATCTAACTTTGAAATTTCTTCACAAAAATATTTGACTGTGGAAAAATATCATATCCTATTGCAAGATCAATAATAACTTTTTTTTTTAATTATTCTAACTTGGTATCATTTGTCCTCACAAATAATGCCAGCAAAGCATCCCATGCCGCCTTCAGGGGCTTTGCACTCTTGATATGCTGCAATAATTCATCTTCTACTGTGACCGCAAGACGTAGAGAGTCTTACCATCATTGATCTTCCACTTCCTCCACTCTTCATCATTAGTGGATGGTTTGGTATTTTCATCGCTAACGATATGCCACAAATCTTGATCTAATAGGTAGAATTGCACGCAATTACTCGAATTATTGTAATTGAAGTTGTTGAACTTCTTTATTGCCATTCACCAAACTCGGGATATTCACAGACTTTGTTAAAATGCCCAACAATATACCAAGTGAGCTTCGTCCTAGTTTAACCAATCACAGTCCTTGACTATACACTTCCAAAACTCTGTGATGGCTAATGTCACCGGGTCCATTGGCCTATCCATCACGAAGTTCAACTTGTTTGCAAGGCTAACATTATTCCGCCATCTACAATAATCTAAGCGTAAAACTTTAGAGTTGCCTTGCAATTTTCCACTTGCCTTTGGTGGTCTGGATCTAGAGAAGGGGAAAATTACCAAAAGAGTCCTTAATCAATTGCAATTATTTCAATTTAGTCCTAAATCTTTTTCTTCTTCTTCTTTTAGCCATTGCAGTCATAAATCTTTTATAATTATATCAATTCAGTCATCCGATCAAATTTGGCCAATCGACAGACAATTTTTTAATAACATTTTATTTTTTCGAATTTTTTTACTTAAATTTTTTATTCTTTTCTTTTCCTTTTCCTTTTTTTTTCTCTCTTATTTTTCCTTCCTCCCTTCTTCTTCCTCTTGCTTTGACAACGAGCCAAAGGGAAGGGCTGGTCGTTGTCAGTGGCGAGCCCCCATCGGATCTAGCAAGAGCTCGCCTTGTCCAGCAATGGCGAGGCCGACCTCACCTAGATCCAACAAAACAAGTCCTCGCCAATGGATTGGCGAGGTCGACCTTGCATGGTTTGGCTATCTCGAAACTTCCAAGAAATCCTTCACACAACAAAGGAGACAAATCGAAGTGCATCGGCAACGATGTCATGGAGATCATCTTCTTCTCCAATCGATGGTGGGTGATCCTACCTTCGACGCGCGCACCGGCTAATGGGCTCTCTCTCTTTTTCTCTAATTCGCTAGCCGTTAGGGTTGTCATCCGTCGCCCAGATCCGACGAGGTTGGGTGAGGGTGCCTCATCGGATTTAGGTGAGGTTGGCTTCATTGTTGCTAGGCGAGGCGAGCCCACACCAAATCCGACTAGAGCTCGCCACCGGTTGGCAATCAGCCCTCCCCCTGGCTAGTCACTAGAGCAAGAGGAAGAAGAAGGGAGGAGGAAGAAAAAAAAAAAAGAGAAAAAAATTCACAAAAAAATATAAAGAAATTCAAATAAAATAAAATATTATTAAAAAGTTGTCCACCAGTGCCAACCGACATTCACGTTAGCATTAGCCAGCCAAATTTAGTCCAATGGACTGAATTGGCATAATTACAAAATGTTTAGGATTGAATTATCAAAAAATAAGATTTATAACTGAATTGAAAAAAAAAATTAAGATTTTTTTTTGGTAATTTTCCCTCCATATAAGATAACAAATTATTCTATCCGGTGTTTGGCAATGTCCTCCTTTAGATCAGATAATCCCGGAGCGTATGTGGTTATGGGTTTAGCAGTTTCATCATCAAAGCCACCTCTGACTTTATCTTCCAACATCTGTGCCTTTTCTTTCGATAGTTCAATCTACATTAGAATTAAGAAAATCCATTGCTTAGTTTTTGAATCTTAGAAAAAAGCCAAGAGAGATAATTCAAAGGAAGAGGTCAAAATCTTCAATCTTAGGGTCCTATTTATATCACATGCATGGGATTATAATATCTATGATTGACTTTTCATGTGATGCTGGGAATTTTGTTTGGTTTATATTGCTAGCTAATCACAAATAATAAAGTACCATACATTTCTCTATTCTCATTAGGACAGGAGAAAACCTCCTCCATTCGATATTCAGGCTGGTGGATACAAACAAGAACATCACCATATTTATGTGTAGTCATATCAACATTCCGATGATGGCCCGAACTTCCAATTCATCCATCAAAAACTTGATAAGAGGAAACTAAGTAAGGAGGAAAATATGACCCATTAATAAAAGTGATAAAATATTGATTATGAGACCACATGAATTAGACAAGGGGCGACAATCTTCCCTAACCCCTTCAGAGTGTCACGAGCCAATGTCATTTTGCTATTGTGGAAAGATATTCCACAGCATTGACATCTTGTCTAAAAACATGCAAATCAAAAGTCGAAACTTCAGCAATTGAGATGTGTGGATATTGCTTTTCCAAGTAAATCAATGTCTATGAATAGCTCCAATTCATCCAACATGACGTAAATATCGTGCACATCATTAATGACAGTTATAGACTTGTTCACCTTGGTTAGCCCTTGACAGAAGTTGGGGAGGGGCTCATCTATCACTGCGGGCCATTGACTTATCCCTCATGAAATTCAACTTGTTTGCAAGGCTAACATTATTCCGACATCTACAATAATTTAAGAATAAAACTTTAGAGTTAGCTCACAATTTTCCACTTGCCTTTGGTAGTCCAAATATAAGTTCAGATGAGGGGAAAATTACCAAAAGAGTCCTTAACCAATTGCAATTTTTCCAATTTAGTCATAAACCTTGTTTTTTTTATAGCCATTTTAGTCCTAAACCTTTTTGCAATTGTGCCGATTCAATCCATCCGACCAAATTTGGTTAGGCGACAGACAATTTTTTGATAATATTTTATTTTTTAAATTTGTTACTTAAATTTTTGTTCTTTTATTCTTTTTCCTTTTTTTTTCTCTCTTATTTTTCCTTCCTCTCTTCTTCTTCCTCTTGCTCCAACGACCGACCAAAGGGAGGGCTGGTCGCCAGCCAATGGCGATGTCACGCCCCGAACCCCGAGCGCGTGCCCATCCCTCTCTGGTTGATAATATTTTGCGACTTCCTAGAATGAGTCGCTGACTCTTTTTGTTTTATTGCACATGTGGAAGCAAAAATCAAATCCCCTAACAATAATCATCTCGGGATAGAAAAGCAGGACAACAAAATCAAAACAACCATGCTTTTATACTCACATAGAGTCATGTACAAAGTCTAAAGTCGAAAGACTACAAAAGACTAGACATTCAAAAACAAGCTGTCCTAACTGACCTACACTTCAAATTACCTTCTCCCGACTTCGAGTCCTCCACTAGACGAACCTGAAAATAGTTATACAATAACCAGTGAGATAATGTCTGAGCAAGTCCACCCACTAAACCCTTATTAGGAGAGAAATACGCTTCAGAGCGCTCTAGTCACACAATCACACAATTAGAGCAGGGAACTTACCTTGCCTCAGTTCCTTCCTGCAAGTCAGCACAGTTCATATCTCAAATGCATATAATTAATGCATACGACCATTGAAACACCTTACTTTTTCTCAATCAACTACAAGGGTCTCAGTCCAATCCATCATAGGAGTCCCAATTATAAGACCAAACCATTATGACACGACCCATACCATGCCGTACAGTTTTGTCTCATAATCAAGTGCATCAAACTCAAACAATCATGTGTTCCAATTGTTAATTAAGCCACTTGAGGCACTGTCGACATCCATGTTCGACAGTCTACTAGCATAGCCAGGCATCGTCTCTTCCCCATAGAGCACAGCTACGTCACATTGATGGCTATCCTGAAGGAGCTTAGGTCCAGAATCTACTGCAACCCGTTACCCTAATACATGGGTAACCCGAAAGTGAGATTTAGTAACGTCCAGCTTAAACGCTAGGGCGGGTTCACTTTAACCAGCACACGACCACTCAATCTTGGCCCAAGACACTGTGCATTGCACACAAATGCCTTGATTAAAATAGTGATCCTGACCTATTTTCTTCGTATTAAAAATATCTCGGAAACTAATCGTGTGTGGGTACACAGTCAAATTGAACCAAAAGATTCATAACATTATTTTCAAAATCCCATTGGTTTATATAATATATAAAACCATTTTCGGTGTTAAAACCCGACACTTGGGATTTTCTGTATAAAGAACGAATTTTATAAATTTTTTGAATAATTGACCAAATTTCCAATCGACCCTCATTTTTCACAATTTAACATGCAATTGCAAAAACTGAACACACCAATGCAATCAGCACGAAATTCCAGTCACCGGCCACCCCGGCCTAATTTCCAAAAAATAATTAATAATTAAATAATTATAAAAATTAATTAAATAAATACATTAAATATTAAAATGCTAACTTAGGCTAAATAATTATAATCTAACCACCTATTGAGCTAACTAAATTATCCTAACCATTCTAACTATAAAACTACCTAACAGGCTAATTAAATTTAAACTCTAACCACCTAATTTAAATAATATAACTAACCTAATTTAACTAACTAAACTAATAATTAAACTAATTACACTTAAATAAATCTAAACACCCCTTAGAGGTCATTAGCCTACTAAGAAGAGTTTAGTGCATAAACTTACCGGTTTATTATGGAAACTAGATCACCGTAATGGCGGTGCGACGGCGGCCGAAACTTGAGTTTGCGACAGTGTCGACGGAGCTCGAACCGGCCCAATAAATCTCAGCCCAAGCTGAGGTTTATTATTGATTTTGGGCTCAACCCAAGTTGGACTGGGCCCACTAAACTTGCTGGGCTGCTGATGGACTGAATTCACTTGGGCTCGTCTTCGGTGGAATGAGCTCGAAACTTGCTAGGCCATTGGAGAGAGACACGCGGGCTACAGACACGCGACTGGGCCAAAGACACTGGCTTGTGGACTTTGCTAGCTGCTGGATTGAATTGAACGAAGAGGGAGAGAAGTAGCTTTGGGCGATGCTAGCAGTAGGCATCGAGCGAAGACTGCGGTTGAGCTGGCAGCTGAAGATGGAGCAGGTTGAAGCTGCTGTAGACGTTGCTGTTGACCAGGGGACAATTATTAGTGGAGGTGGGCATGCTGGTGTGGGGAAGAGACGAAGACGCTGGGCCTTGGGTCTTTGGTGGGCTTGGACGCGTGGAGAGACAACTTCGGAAGTGGGGTGATGGGGAGACAGTGGCTGGTGGCACTGCAGCTTGAGGGAGGGAATTCGGTGGGCTGAGAGGGAGAGAAATCGAGGGAAAGGAAGCTGCGAGGGAAACAAAAAAAATAAAATTGAAGCAGACGGTGAGTTCAACGAAGAGAAAAGGAGAGGCTCGGGCGCACGAAGGGAAGTAGCTGAGTTCGACGAAGAGAAAAGGAAAGGCTTGGGCGCACGAAGGGAAGCAGCTAACGTCCAAACGTGCTAAAGAAGATTGAGACCGGATGAGTGAAGGAGAGAAACGTGTGAGCTTGGAAAGAAGAGGATCAAAAGTCAATAACCTTAGCCCTTCCATTAATTTCATGTTCCCCTAATACTTTCCACATAATTATCCATCAAATAATCCCAATTGAAGTCCCAATTTTTCAGCCTCATGTTTAATTTCGAATTTCACCATATTAAATTCAATTTCCTTACTCAATTTCCCAAATTGAGGTCCGATTTCGATGAAGAAAAATCCCGAACAATTTTCTGTAAATCCCTGACACTCAAAGGCTTGGCTTGGAAGTCCAAATTCCCTTAAACTCAGCCTGTACAAATTTTCATTAATTTTCCGCAACGTTCGAAACGGTTTTCCGTAAAAATATTGGAATCTCCGAAAATTTTTCGGAGAATGAGTCGACGTTCCTAAAATAGATCGTAACATAACAAAACTTTCAATTTCTGAAATCGGGTTCAAATTCGCGGTTATTATCAATTCAATGCGATTTTAATGTAACCTAGTCTACCAGGTAGCTTTTAGGAATTTTTAGTACAATTAACCCGTGATCAATTTATCTCAAGTCACAATGTACATCTTCGACCCATTGGCAACTCTCAATTGTCGTGAAAATCTCAAAGTTTCAAATACGGACACTAGGTACATAAATGACAGAAAAATCGATCTAGTGCCGATTGACGAGTATTCTACAATCAGGTGGAATCACCCACACTCTGATTACATATCTCAATCAAGTCGACCTATCTCTGGTCTTTGATCGATTTCAACAATGCCGTAATGACCCTTGTAGACCAACACGGTCGAGCAGTCGATTCTTGGTCGAATTCTCAAGTCTATTGCGTTACAATCCCTTAACGGCTTCCCCAAATAGTCTAGTTATCTCGTGAGTGATCAGCTCAAAGAATAGCACTATAGGCGTGTCGACAAAATACCCGATTTATTTAATCAAAAACGAAATCTGAAAATTTAGGCTGTCACAAGCGAGCCCCCATCGGATTTGGCAAGAGCTTGCCTTGCCCAGCGACGGCAAGGCCGACCTCACCCACATCCGACAAGGTAAGTCCTAGCCAGTGGATCGGCGAGGTTGGCCTCACATGGTTTGGCTATCTCGAAACTTCCAAGAAATCCTTCGCATGTCGGAGGAGACAAATCGAAGTGCATCGACGACGATGTCATAGAGACCATCTTCTTCTCCTCCAATTAATGGTGGGTGATCCTCCCTTCGACGTGCACACCAACCAACAGGCTCTCTCTCTTTTTCTCTGATTTGCTAGTCATTGGGGGTGTTGTCCGTCGCCCAGATCCGATGAGGCACCCTCACCCAACCTCTGGCGAGGGCTTTCCTCGCAAGATCTAGGTGAGGTTGGCCTTGTTCTCACTAGGCGAGGCGAGCCCACACCAAATCGGGTGGGAGCTCGCCTCTGGCCGGGAGTCGGCCATCCCCTCTAGCTAGTCACCGAAGCAGAGGAAAGAGGAGTGAGGAAGAAAAAAAGAGAGAATAAATTCACAAAAAAATATTTTAAAAAATTATTAAAAAATTATGTGCCGAGACCGGCCCGCGTCCACATCAGTGTTGGCAAACCAAAATTAGCCTAATAGACTAAATTGACATAATTACAAAATATTTAGGATCGAATTATCAAAAAATAAGGTTTAGAATGAATTGAAAAAAATTTAAAACTTTTTTGATAATTTTCCTTTCATATAAGATAACAAATTATTCTATCTAGTGTCCGATGATGTTCTCCTCTAGATCAGATAATCTCGGAGTGAATGTGGTTATGGGTTCAACAGTTTCATCATCAAGGGCACCTTCGACTTTCTCTTCCGACATCCGTGCCTTTTCTCTCTATAGCTCAATCTACATTAGAATTAAAAAAAAAAAAAATCCATAGCTTAGTTTTTGAATCCTAGAAAAAAGCCAAGAAAGATAATTCAAAGGAAGAGGTCGAAATCTTCAATCTTAGGGTCCTATCTATGTCGCATGCATGGGATTATGATATCTATGATTGACTTTTCATGTGATGCTGGGGATTTTGTTTGGTTTATATCGTTGGCTAATCACAAATAATAAAGGATCGTACTTTTCTCTATTCTCGTTAGGACAAAACTTCATCCATCCTTGTTGGGAGAAAACCTCCTCCATTCAATATTCAGGCTGGTGGATACAAGCAAGAGCATCGCCATATTTATGTGTAGTCATATCTACATTCCGGTGATGGCCACAACTTCCAATACATCCATCAAAAACATGATAAAGAGGAAACTAGGTATGGAGGAAAATATGACCCATTAATAAAAGTGATAAAATATTGATTATGAGACCACATGAATTAGCAATCACGGCAATGGAGAGATTGTTAAATCAAATTTCTTAGTAATCAAGTTATTAGAGTGATGCCTAACATAAAGGTATGGCACTACCAAGTTTGATCGACGGTTTGTTCTAGGATAAATATCCTCTCTAATTCCAAAATTTTATATGTGTCTTCTTGAGAACGTGAGTATAATTGAATTCTCAATTAGACTAATTCCTCATTGATACACCAAACCGCCCTGTCCATCCATGTACCTATGGTAATGCTCCACCCACAAGTGGCAGATGTAGAATCCAAGGCTAGTTTGAGCGGAAGACACTATGGTTCGAATACAAGATGTCTTGAATCCGAACCCAGCGTTTAACCATTCGTCTAAACATTAGAGCTAAGTTCGTGCCAAATTGCAAAAATCGTCTTTATTTCTTTTAACTTTAGCATAAATGTCTTATATAACAAGAGGGTGTTTTACCACGCAACGGGATTGGCGACCTCTGTCAGCCACAAGAAACTGAAGGTAATTGTGAGTCCAAACGGTTGGCTGATAATTGGCCCATCTCCGTCCTCCTTGAGTATCAGAGACCTGCGTGCTCACTAAACAATGGACTCGACCATTAGCCGTCGGAGAGGAAAGCTACGGAAGCTAAGGCGTGGCCAAAAAGATGGAGTGCCATTAATTGCGCGAACTAGACTAAAGCCAATCCTACATAAGGTGAAAACTCAGTGATCAATGCACGCCCTCGTTAGCGTGAACAGTCCCCTATTTATACATAATTTTTTTTTTATTTACTAGGACATGACGTTGGAATACGCTGATAGATTTTCGACTTCAAGTGATCGTCGCTGTTGTCGCGGTGGACCACATCCTCTCGTCCTATCGTTTTTCTATGTAAGCTCGATCACACGTTGCTGGATCGTCTCTCGTCAAATCTCTGTCTGTGTTTGCTCAATCATACCATGCCGGATTCGTCTCTCGTCCACTCGTTGGTCTCTTTGATTGGCGCGCGTGAAGTTGTGTCGTTCTTGTCGTGTCATATCGACAGTCCCTTCGCCTGGGCTTGCCGGCCTTATCGCAGGGATTAGATCCTTTGAAAGATCGGGACTCTTGATGGCCTTGCACCCATCCATTTTGCTGGATCGATAAACCAATCCACCGTCCTCGTTATTCTCATGAATCTCTTAACAAGCTACGCAAATCACGTGGATTTCCTTTTCGAGTTCATATGAAAGTCAGTGCGGTCTTTACTTACTTCGATTGTGCCGAATAAAATCCCCATGACACACCAAGAGGGCTCCCACTGCTGATACTAGATAAGTCTGAAACGAGTATTTTTCAGACTCAAACTCTACACATGGAAGTGGGGTCGCAATGACACCTCCAAACACGCCTCCATTAATGGGAAAATTGAACCCTCACCTTCCGGATCTCAGCCCCGACCAACTAGATTACACTTTGATGCAATAATTAATATCAATTGATTGAGCGCGTGATATCGAGTTAATATGCTACATTACGTAGCTCTCGCTCGCTGGAGATAGGCTGTGTTATGAAAGACTTCTGTACGCTATTTTGAAAATGTGAACTCCAGGGAAAGAGGAGATGGCCTTCGCTTCGCTGATGAGCAAACAGGAGTTACTCTTAACGTTCGTTGAGTTCAAAAGAATCCATTTTTACGTGTGAAGATCAGTTTATCAAGGGTCATTGACGGGGAGCCGATCGCTTTGATAGGTAAGCTTTTGATTTCACTCGCCAGCATTCAATCTTCCCCCCCTTTTGTACTCCAAAGCACCCACCTCATTAGTCATCGTCCAAACAATCTGTATGGACAATTTTCTTGGATTGTTGGTCGCTTGATCAAGTAAATCAAGCACTATCACTCTTTCAAGTCTTATCCACGTATGCCATTTGTGTTGACATCATGCAGACAAACTCTAGTCAACGCCCCTTCATAATTGGTGTACTAGTGGGGTTTCGAATTGTGGCACACCTCAACATCTCTTGGACTGTACATTTATGATCCGCTAAAATTAATCTCACGATGAAAAACTTTTTGCCGAGAAAGTCATTCATCAATCTTTTAGTAGAGGAAACGGGTTTCATGATGATTTCAAATAGAATATATCATAGGTAGACAAGAAACTACAAACCGAACATAGGAATTTTATTGACGAAAAGGCTTGAAAAATACAATCACTTCAACCAAACCGAATGTAATCAAACCATGCCGGAATTTAATCAACAATGTGACACTTAGGATAAAAATACACATCGAAATTTAATCGACAACGCAGATCTGGAAATTATAGCTAAGAAACTCACTGGAATTTAATTGACATGAGTCTGAAATTGAGAGTACAATATAGAAAATCCTTCAACGAGGGGGAGAAAATGTAATTTAGGTCAAAATTCCTCCATCCAAACCTGGCTCGAGAGAAACTGGATCAATTATTAGTGAGTGCACCCGGTTCATCGATAGATCGTCTGGAGCTCCAACTGCATCTCCGTCATGGTACACACAATGCGCCATCCGTGCAAGGTTGAAAGCCATCCGCACAAAAGATTGATTGAAGGTTGAGTCATTGATCAGATATTTGTTCAGCTTCTTCCACGTTGTGTCGATCAGTTTTATAACGTATTTGCGAGCCTCTAACTCGGAGACCCCCATTTCTTGCATGTAACACCAGATTGAATTTGTCGTCTCTCCCCTCTTGAGCTCAGCCTATTAGGAACATGATTTTGCCAATTGTTTTAGAAGAAGCTGCCCGAGAAATTATGAATATGTGGACAGAAATTTCAGTTGTTTGGCTACAGAAAAATGTGCCTGTATAACGTTTATTGTGACACGAAAAAAAAAAAAGAAAAGGACTGAAGAGAGCTGTGCCTGTATAAGGTTTATTGTGACACGAAAGAAAAAAAAAAGGACTGAAGAGAGCTGAAAACATGCATACCGATGAGGTAGCGAGATCATTGGTAAGACGGAAAATCACGGATGGCAACCGCAAGAGATCATGGTAATGTTCTAGTGATTCAAGTTCCTCCTTTCTCATGCTTGGACTGGATAAAAAGTAGGCATGAATCAACATGACATGCCCTGATACTGAAATCCACCCATTGTTCAAGTACTCTTCTACTCGTGGGGTGATCTTGTTGTGACTCCATTTAGCTTCTTGCAAGAAGGCTTCACACGAATCATACCACTACGAAACAGTAGAAACACCAAATTTCCGTATTACGTAGGAGATTCCTAAAACAAAGATGCATGCATGGTCGATTAATACAACGTCGAGTCATGTACCGCTTTTGTCAAATACGGGATGACATTTTCCCGAGTCTCCTTGAGAGTGTCGTAAGCCAGTTCGTTCACGTTGTTGTAGAGAGCTAAGAAGCACAACTTCATATAGCCAGGAAGATCACAGCATTAATGTCCCATCTGAAACCACGAATGATAAGATGACACTTATGAAATGCGTGAATATTATTATCTCCAGGCATGTCGATGAGAGATGGACCTGCGAACAGCGTCTGTGAATAGCTCCAGTTCGTCCAATGTGCCATAGATATCGTACACATCGTCGATGATGACGTTCAGCATGTTCGCTTTGGTCAGCCCTTTCCGACAATTACTGAGTGGATGCTCATCTGCCACTGCGACCGCTGCAAAGAAGCACTCCACTAGTCTATCCCTCGCGAAGTTTAGTTCGTTTGCGAGGCCAACATTATCCCACCATCTGCAGTAAATCAAAGAGTAAAATTTTTAGAGTATGCATTGCTATTTTCTCGAACACATGTCAAGCTTTCTAAAGTCTAATTACCTTACAGTCCAACAATTCCACCATCAATCATAGGGTCTATCCTTGTTATTTTGCATACTAACCTTAACACTTCCTGGAGATCTCCTTGGAGGGTTGATTGCAAAGTGTTGAAGTTCGTAGCAGAAAATTTGAGGATTCGATGACTCGTGTATCTCCGTCTGCTATAAGCTCCGATGAACCTTCGAGCTTCTAACAGCGACATTCTACGGTGCAGGGGCCATTCCAATTCATGGTTCACTTCGCCTTGAAGATCTTTGTTGATGTCGCGATTATGGTTTTTGAGATGCTCGATGGTGAATGTTTCAGCCTCGTGCAAAATATCTTCTTCTTCAAAGGCCAAATGGGAGGCTTCGTATAGGCTCAGCATACCTTGGACATCATTCCCAAGGGTCTTCATAAAACTGCCACTTTCGTCCATGAAAATCTTAAAAACATCTGTTTCCTCGTCGCCAAGATTAGTATACTTGATTAGAGAAAAATACTATCGAGTTGTTCCTTAGTGAATTATCTCTCCTCTAAAATATATTCATGTGAAGATACGGTGAGGTCCTATGCTGTGAATGTCACTACAGCTAGTGATTGGCATAAAATACTTTAATCTATCATAGCGATTGCAAAATAATTATCTATTTCTTTTAATCATCTTGAACCTTTACATACAAAGTAAGTATAACAAAAATTTCAAAAGCATCTTGGTCCCACTTTGGAGAATTATTTTCTAATCGCTTTATATCATCGGATTTAGGGTCAAGTACCTGGAGAAACTTCAAAGCCATGCTGTCTAAGAATTCTAAAGCTGAGAGCTGTGCCATGCAGAGACTTTTGTAGGCCTTCATAGACCACATCTGGAGAGCGACATCTGTGAAGAGCTCGCGAAATGTCTTCCTCAAAATGACGTCCCAATCCTAGGCGTTGAATGTCGTCAACCAGAGCAAATATGGTAATGAGCTCAGCATTTTCGTCATGAAGAGCACCTCTGACTTCTTCCACAATTTGTGCCTTTTTTCTCTGCAGCTCAACCTACATGAGGATAGAGGGATTCCCCCTTTTCATGGCACGCTCTAGATTTTGTTTTTCTCCATTCTTGTTTGTAAAAAATTCTCTCTATCCTTGTTCGGAGAGAGAACCTTCTCTAACCAATATGTTGATTGGTGAATATAAACATGGACATCAGCCATCTGGCAATTCATCCATAAAGACATAGTCGGAGGAAACTAGGGATAGAAGATAATGGAAACTCTTAATAAAAGTGATAAATCTTAACAATGACACCTCATGACTTGACAACTACGATGATGTAGAGATCATTAAATCGAATTTCATAGCCACCTTGTTGTTAGAGTGGATCCTAACATAACGTACAACACAACCCAATTGGATCGATAGTTTTTTCTAGGATAATTGTCATCTTAATGCTGCAAGTTCATTTATGTTTCATTGAGAACATGAGGATAATCAATTATTGAAGTAGACTAATTCCCCCCCTCCCCCCAATGCACTGAATTACTCTATCTACTTGTATCCGAAAACCACAAGCAGCCAATATAAGATTCCTAGATTACTTTGAGTGAAAGATGTTGTAATTCGAACATAAGATATGTCGTATTTAAACCAAGCATTTATTCACTTGAATAATCATTAGAATTAAGTTCGAACTATGTTGCAAAATTCCTCTTTTACCTTTTTTAAACTATAGCATAAAAATCTCTTATAGACAACAAATGGCTAGAGTGTGGATTTTTACCGCGCGACGAGATTGGCGACCTTCATCAGTCACGAGGGACTGAAGGTCATTGTGAGTCCAGATAGATGGCTGATAATTGGCCGATCTTCGTCCTCCTTGAGGAAAAGCAGCTTTGATGCTTGTCGAACGAGGGACTTGACGGCTAATCTTCTTGGAGAAAACACTTGGAAGAGAGAAAAGGTGAAGTGCCATCGTTGCTTGTAAGTGAAGAAGTCAGTGCTCGAAGTCGGTGGTTCGTCTGATTGGATATCAGTCCAACATTTATAGAACATCGGACCGATGAAAGTCTTGAGTCTTTCATAAATTAATATAAAAATCATTGTGGTTGCTCCTAAATTAATAAACTAATCAATTTGGCATGCTTAGTCGTTTATAACCTAATAACCCAATTGCCACATAATGGAAATTTCACAAACCGTGGGCTTTTTTGGCCTTTACCAGGAACTCATCGAAACCATGGAAACTGAAGAAGTGGTTTTCGCTAGTCACTGACATGTTCAGAACGAGTACGAAAGTTTTCTGATATTTTTTTGGTCACATGTTCAATGATTGATGCTCTCCTGTTTTCAGAAAGATTCCTGGGTCGGTTCACGACAATTAGAAGTGAGTTGATGTCTTCTATAGGGCTATCTTCCTCAATTTTATAAAGGCAAAAGCCACCAAAAACTCAAACAATACTACCGGGTTTACCTTAAATTTATTGAGAAATGTTGTGTACAAAATGACGAAGGAGAGACAACAGCAACCATCCCTCGTTCAAATGCTCAAAAGGATTATTTTAGTTTCAGAAACACTCGAGTAGAACCAAGATGGTAACATTTCCAACTATTCGAGTTGCATTTCTCAGAAAGAGAGAGTTTAGAAAGTCATAACAGAATTGTACAAAGCACTCACTTTACTTAAGAGACTCTACCCTACACATTACATCCTTCTCGCCTTTTTTTTTTTTTTTTTTTTTTTTTTTTGACTCGGGGAACCTCCTCCAGTCGCCGCTTCGCGGCGGAAGTACCCTGGGAGACACGTGGGAAACCACCACCCACGTGCCCCGGATAAGGCGCGGCTAGCACTGAAGTGAAGTAACGACAACGCCGTGAATCGAACTTGGGACCTTTCGTGAAAAGTTCCCTTGCTCAACCACTTACGCCACCACCACGGGTGATACATCCTCCTCACCTTTTATAGGCAATAAGAAATCACAAACCGACAAACAAACAAGGATCAAGCTCACGGGTCCAAGAACAAACAAAGACTTCCGAAAATTTCGGTAGGAAATTATTCGCACCGTATAAACAGTGACAGTAAACAATAACTTCCCTAACCTATTGCTACAGTAAAAAGTAAACAGTAACTTGTTACAGTAAATTTGTACTGACTTTCATCTGTTAAAAAGAAGTGATTTTAGTTTTGATAGTGATCACATACCCAGGCCTTTCTATAAACTTCTAACCGTCAAACATATATCTATTATTGTTTGAGGGAGGTATCATGCTTGAGTCCAACTCCTAAGAATACCAACCCTTAATTTAGATCTTTTCCTTCTTTTCTAGGTGTGTCTGAAGAAAGTAGATTAACTAGAAGATCATACTTTTACTAAATAACACTTCCACGCTAATGGTTTATGTGGTGTTTCTCCATTTTTGGCTACCTTAAAAAACTCCCCCCCCAAGCCAACCCTACGACTCTCTTCTATGAAACTTTCTCTTGAAATCCCACACGTTGCACAGACCTCAAGCTGATTTCTTGAAAATTTTGTTTTGGAAATGTATGGTGTAAATTTTACAAAGCGAGCTTTCATTTATCAGCCAAACGAACATAATTTTATTAGGAATCATTGACACCTAAATTTTGACTAATTATTTATGATTAAATTACACAGAAAATTAAAGATCAATTTGGCCCTAACAAAAATAATTTTCGCATCACATAGATATTAATACTATTTGTATCACTCAAGTTTTATTTTTTATTTTATTTTCCTTTATTTCGGATAAATAAAAAAGTTCAAAAAAAATTAATTTCCTTCTTTCTTTTTTTCCCACGTACGGCCCATCGCCCCCGCCCCATTCCTCCTCCTCCTTCCTCCTTCCTCCTTCCTTCCCCGCGGCGCACGTGGGCGACTCTCCCTTTGTCTCCTTCTTTTCCCCTTCCCACGCAACAAGGACAACGTGCTGCGGAAAAGGAGCAGAGCAGGCGGAAGTAATGACTGATGGGACGCCACCTCGGTCGGAGGAGGCCGGTCGGCGCGCCGAGGACCGGCGGCGGACCTCCTCCGTCGATTGGCCTCCTCGGCCTATAAATAAGGGCGTCCGGCGGAGGCCGAAACACGCACGAAGAGAGAGAGAGAGAGCTCGGAGGACTTACATCTGGGGAGGCCTGAGAGTGAGCGAGTACGAGAGGGGAGGTCGAGGAGAAGATAGAGATCTGAGAGAGGGTGAGGTCGGAGGGAGTCGGAGAGAGAGGCCGCCGTTGACCACCGCGCCGACAAGCCGCCGCCGTACCGACTGAGCCGAACCGTGAGCCCCTCAACCTCTGTTTTTGCCTTGTTTTAGGCATGCAGGGCCGGAGCTCGCGGCCGCCCGGTTGTGCGAACTCCGGCCCCTTCTCTGTTATTTTCGGCTGCTGTGGTGTCGCTGTTTGTCCGGCGAAGGTTTCGACTTTGGTTTGAGCCTCGATGGAGCCAAGATCCGACGTTTCAGCAGTGTTGCTCTACCCGTTCGACAGAATGCCTGAGCTAGATCTAGTTTTTGCGTGTTCATTTTGAACGATTTCGAGTGGTCCGGACACCATCTCGGCCGGTCGGGAAGCCTCGGTGACGCTCGACGCTCGCGGACGTCGGCGGTTTGGCCGTTTCGACATGTCCCCACTTCCCCCCTCTATCGTTTTGACGCCGCCCGTCTCGACCATCGCCGTCGACGCCGCAAGGAGGAGGGAGAGAGGCGCTTGGGTTGCATGAGGGAAAAGAAAAGTAGAAAAATCGAAAAACAAAAGGATATGAAAGGGGATGGGCAGCAAGTGAAAAGGGGATCTACTTTGTGTTTTGGTCGATGAAGTATAAATAGTGGGGGCTACTCTCTTCTCCAGTCTGACCACGCGCAGAAAGAGAAAGAAGAGAGAAGCAAGGAAAAGACAAAAGAAGAGGAGAGAGAAAAGTTGAAAATGGGGGCAAATCGCGCGCGCGTCGTTCGGGCTGGGGAAGCGCGACCCGGTAATCGGGCCAACGCCCGGGTCTGACCGATCCGAATCGGTATATTTTCATTTTATTTCCTTTTTAAAAAAATAAGAAAAATGCAAAAATATTTTGCATTCTAAAAAAAATCAGAAAAAGCTTGTAAATAGTCTTTGAATGTTTTTTCTTTAAACTTTGTGAAAACACTTAACCGAAAATTCAAAAAAAAAAAAAGAAAATCGTGTTTAAGTTTTTGGAAGTAAATATTGGCTTATCCAATTGTGCCCTTATGATGTGGTTAGAAATGGAATCCTAGAATTCATGATTGGTAAAATGCTTTATTTAATTTTAAATAAGGTCAAGTATCGAAAAGGCATTAGTAATTAATTAGTTTAAGCAAGTCTCAATTTTATTTTTTTTGTTACGCAGTAGTGAAGTGTTTCTTCTAATATTTCATTTGGATTTTTAATTACCTTACTCTAAATCAATTAGTGACGACTCATATTTGAAATTGACTTATAAATCAAAAACTCAAATCATAAATTGTGAATTAATAGGCTTGGAAGAGTTCGAACTAAACTTAATACTTAGCACCGGCCATTTGCCTCCGTTTGCGCCTACACGTTAGGGCACCAAAAAGGAGGTCATGACAAGAACATATGAATCATGTGTCGCTAGGGACCAAACGTTTTGTAAGCCCAAGTTGGTTGTCCTCCTTGAGGAACAGCAATTTTGTTGCTTGTCGAACGAGGGATCTAATTCTTTATCTTCTTGGAGAAAACATAAGGAGCGGAATAAAGTGGAGGTGCCATTATTTCATCAAAGTGAAGAGAAAAACAAGAGAGAGAAAGACCAAAACATTAGTGTCGTGACCTACCCTCAGGGGAAAGGAGTAGGTTTAGGGATAGTGCCTAAATGATGGACCTAAAGCCCATGATTAGACGTAAGCTCTCCTAAGTCAATACCTTGCATGACATTTGGGTATTTTTAAATATTTTTGCAATAAAGAATCAACACTAGCCTATTGAGAGTGTATCTTGCTTCCTACACAACCAGAGAATTTATTATTAAGAACTTGATTACACTAATTAATTAATTAATTTCCTTTCGATACATAATCTTGTTCATTTTTTTCAGGCAGCTTAGATTGATTTTACACATATTCATTAACATGTGAGGTGATCATGCATGCGCGCAATCAATAAAGTAACAATCATAATTATCAAAATCCTAATTGCAGTAAAATTAAACACGTGCAATTAAATATAATTAGATAAGCAAATTAAACGTACGACATAATTAATGTGTAAGCAAATAAATGTCTAATTATACTAAAAAGGCCAAACATGGCAATTTCCAACTAAAATTTTCAAAAAATTTTAATTTTTTTTTAATTTTTTCATTTAAAATACTCGACCGGGCTGAGTTGGATCCGGTCGACCCAACCCGAGTTCGGCCCACTCGGCATGGATCTCCGACCGAACCCGAGTTCAGTCCGGTTGGGGGCAGACCGGGGCCCGTCAGCCCACCCGAGTGGGCCAGGCCCGACCAACCGACCATGGTTGGTCGGGCCTCTGCCCAATTGTGGGTTGGGCCCAACCCCCTCACAAAAGGGCTCCCTCCGCAGGCCCACAACCCAAACCAACTCTGGGCCACCAGCCTGCGGGGCGAGAGAGAGGCCAAACGGGCCAAACTGGTGATCTGGCCCGTTTTCGCCTCCCCCCCCCCTCCCCCTCCTCTGGTCCGCGACCAGAAAGGGGCGACGTCGTGCAGCCTTGGCAATTCTCCGGCCGGGGCACGACGGTGCCACCTCAGTTGGGGCGGAGGACGATGCTCGTCCTCCAGTCAAGCAACGGCGTCCACTCTGGCAACCTAACGACCCCGCGGGAGCTGCAAGCAGAGGGACGGAGATGGAGGCTTCGGTTGGGAATTTCGGCGAGCAGGTGGGGGGCACTCGGGAACCGGGGGCTTCGAGATTGGTTGAGGCCCGAGCGCAAGTCAAAACCACTGAGGACGCACACCAGGGCAACAGCAAACACAGCAGGGGATGGGTGGTGGCCAGAGCTCGCTCGAAACGGTCGAGGGAGCTCCAGCCAGCTCGGTGCAACACACACACACCAGGTGTTTGGAAAAATGCTTACCTAGGTTCCGAGGAAAACGGCGGCGGTCGGCGGCTCAACGGCGGCGGCTCAACGGCGGCGGCTGGACGTTCCGAGGGGTCCTCGGCTCCTTGGCTCAACTCCACGAGTCCTCTTCTCCTGCTTTTCTCTCCGGTTTCTCTCTCCCTCCCTTTCCGTTCTCTCTCGGCTCTCTCCCTCCGTTTTTCCTTTTTCCTTCGCTTTTTGCTTTTTCACCCCCTCCCCCCTCTGTTCTTCCTGTACTGTCTTTTTCCCTCTGCTGCGCCCGCTTTTGCTGCGGGTTTTTCCTCTGCCCGATGCTTCCGCCGTCTGCCCTACGTGCTTTATCTATCATCAATAAATGGGAAAGCATAGGGTAAGCAACTGTCAAGGCTGGTTTGTCTCTTTTCTCTTATTTTTGATCTGGCATGGTGTAACATCTGCAATATAACACCACGTTGGAGATGTTGAAAGCAAGACAGAATCCCTTAAGCAGATGCCTTTGAACATGGAAACGGCAATCTCAGCTATAGAAGGTCTTCCGGTGTGCCCTAGTTCGTGCCTCGTGGAACTTCAAGAAAAACCTTTTATTTCATAGAAAGTCATGAGTATATGTACAGATTAGACTAATCACGTACCAAATTACAAGCTTCTATTTCAATTTCACACATTTTCATCCCCTTTTTCAATTGTTAGATTTAAGATAGAAAATGACAAATATAAATTAGAATAGACAAACTTGAGCCTCTAGCACTCGAGAAAAGGCTACCAAATATTGCGTTGCTAAAATTCAACTGGCACAAATTTAGATGATTATTATATGACTATTTCTCCAAAATTTCCTAGGATGAAATATCTTTCACCGAAAGTCATTTTTTGGCTTTTAGTTAGATGAAATAGGTTATGTGGTGACTCGGGAAAGGGAATCAATAACTTTACTTCAAACCAAATCATACAAATACAGACCGAGTTTAATCAATCACGAAGCTTGGAAAGTACAACTATTATAAACAAAATTTAGTACATCCAGTCTAGATATGGCTTTCTATATATAGGCCTGATGTTTTCGACATGGAAGCCCAGGCGTTGCATTGCTTGATCCACTGACAACTGGCCTGACGTTCCACGCCAGTGGTGCATCTGGTGTCTCTCCATTTTCGCTTATTTTTGGTCTGGTATGGTATAGCATCTGCAATATAGAAATGACGTTGGGGATGTTGGAAGCAAGACAGAAGCCCTTAAGCAGATGCCTTTGAACATGTGAACGGTGATCTCACCTATAGATGGTCTTCTGGTGTGCCATAGTTCGTTCTTCGTGGATTTTCAAGAAAAACCTTTTATTTCATGGAAAATCAGTGTATGTACATATTAGACTAGGGACGTAGTAAATTACAGGCTCTATTTTAATTTCGCAAATTTTCATCTTCTATTTCAATTGTTAGATTTAAGATAGAAAATGACAAATGTAGCTTAGAATAGACAAACTCGAGCCTCTAGAACTTGAAAAAAAGGTAACAAGTATTGCATTGCTAACATTCAACTAGCACAAATTTAGATGATTATTATGTTCCAAATTCGCCAGAAGTAGTTTGAAGTAGTTTTTCAGAAAGGGAATCAACAATTGTACTTCGAACCGAATTATATAAATACAATCTGTGCCAAAATTTAATTGACAACAAAGCTCAGGAAAAACAACTATTATAAACAAACCAAACGTAAACAAACTTTGTTAGAATTTAATTGATGACAAAGATTGAGAACACAAAGATGAAGATACACGTCGAAATTTAATTGATAACGTGAATCTGGGTACTACAGCTAAGAAAGATGCAGAATTAAATTGATAATGCAAATCTGGAAAATTGACGTATAGTACAAGAAAGTAAAGATGATTGAAAGTTAGTAAATTTGATTAATTTGTGAGAAAAGGGGAGCCTCCGAAGAGTATGATGAGGCTATTAAAAACTTACCATCAACACACAAAGGGAAGTTTTTTTTTTTTTTTTTTAAATAAGATTACAAAGAGAGGTTACAAAGTAATCGGTTACATCGTCGGTTATATTGACTCTGCTGCCTTAATGGTTTCTTTGACTCCACTATATTGACGGTTGCTTCATTCCACTGCCTTATTTTTTCCTTCAGCAAAGGGAGAATGACTTTGTGCGAACAGATTTAGGTCAAAATCCCTCCATCCAGACATGGCTCGAGAGAAATAGGCTCGATTATCAATGAGTGCATACGGTTCCTCGACCGGTTGTCCGGAGATCCATGCGCATCTCCATCCTGGTACATGAAATGTGTTGTCCGGGCAAGATTGTAAGCCATCCGCACAAAAGATTGATCGAAGGTGGAGCCATTGACTAGATATTTGTTCATCTGTTTCCAAGATGTGTCGATCAATTTCATAACGTAATCGCGAGCCTCTGATTCGGAGACCCCCATCTCTTGCATGTAACACGGGATTGAATTCGTTGTTTCTCCCCTCTCTAGCTCAGCCTGTTAGGACCATAGTTTTGCCAATTGTTTTAGAAGAATATTATTTTAGAAGAAGCTATCTAAAAGATTATTGAGTATATGGATATTATGACTACAGAAAAAAGAAGTATGTGCATAAGGTTAACTGTGAAACAGGAAAAATAGAACTAGAGAGAGCTGAAAAAAAATGCATACGGATGAGGTAACGAGATCATTGGTAAGACGAAAAATCATGGATGGCAAGCGCAAGATATCATGGTAATGTTCTAGCGATTCTAGTTCCTCCCGTCTCATGCTTGGGCTTGATAAAAAGTAGGCATGAATCAATATGACATGCCCTGATGATGATATCCACCCATTGTTCAAGTACTCTTCAAATCGTGGGTTAGTCTTGTTGTAGCTCCATTTGGCTTCTTGCAAGAAGGATTTGCACAAATCATACCACTGGGAAGCAATAGAAATACCAAATTTACGTATTAGGTGGGAAATTCCTAAAAGTCGGATGCGTACATGGTCAGTTTAGTACAATGTCGAGTACTGAAAAGTCTTTTCGCTTACCGATTTTGCTAGATACGGGATGACAATTTTCCCAGTCTCCTTGAGAGTGTCGTAAGCGATTTCGTTCACGCTGTTGAAGAGAACTAAGAAGCACAACTTCATATAGCCAGGAAGATCGTCCACAGCATTGATGTCCCATCTGAAACCACACAAATGACAAGGTGGAACGTCAACCTCTAAAATGCATGAACGTTATTGTCTCCAAGTAAATCGAAGAGCGATGAACCTGCGGACAGCATCAGTGAATAGCTCCAGTTCGTCCAATGTGCCATAAACATCGTACACATCATCGATGATAGTAATCAGCGAGGTCACTTTGGTCAGCCGCTTCCGACAATTAGTGAGCGTAGGTTCGTCTGCCACTCCAGCCGCCCAAAAGAAGCACTCCATTAGTCTATCCCTCACGAAGTTCAAATTTCTCGCGAGGCTAACATCATTCCACCATCTGCGATAACACAGTATAATTTTAGAGTATGCATTGCAATTTTTCGTATACATGGGAAGCTTTCCAAAGTCTAATTTCCTTATAGCCCATGAATTCCATCGTCCATTATAGAATTTATCCTCATGAGTTTGCAGACTAGCCTTGACATTTCCTGAAGATCTCTTTGGAGGATTGATTGCAACGTGTCGAAGTTCGTTGCGGCAAATTCGGGGATTCGATGATTGGTGTATCCGCATCCTCTGTAAGCTTCAATGGACCGTCGAGCTTCTAGCATTGGCATTCTACAGTGCAGAGGCAGTTCTAATTCATGATTCACTTGGTCTTGAAGATGTTTGTCGACCTTGCAATTAAGGTTTCTGAGATGCTCGATGGCGAATGATCTAGCCTCTTGCAAAATATCTTCTTCTTCAAAGGCCAAATGGGAGGCTTCGTGTAGACTCAGCATTCCTTGGACATCACCACCAAGGGTCTTCATAAAACTGCCACTTTTGTCCATGAAAATCTTAAAATCATCTGTTTATTCGAAGCCGAGATTAGTCCATCTGATTAGAGAAAGATACTATGCAGTTTTTTTATTTCTAAAGCCCTTCGCTCATGAGAGGATATGATGAGGTCCTATGCTGAGAGCTATTATAGATGTCACTACAAGTGTTTAGCATGTCATAGTGATTACAGAGTACTTGTCTGTTTCATATAATCATTTCGAACCTTCATACACAAAAGCTACGCTAGTATAACAAAAATTGCAAAAGCATCTTGATTCCACTTTTGAGAATTATCTTCTAATTGCTTTTGTTTCATCAGATTTACGATGAAGTACCTTGAGAAACTTCAAACCCGTGCTGTCTAAGAATCCGAAAGCTTAGAGCTGTGCCATGCAGAGACTTCTGCCGGCTCTTATTAACCGCATCATTAGAGAGACATCTGCGAAGAGCTCTCGAAATGTCTTCCTCAAAATGTTGGCCGAGTCCTAAGCGTTGAAAGTCATCAACCAGAGCAAATATGGTCATGGGATCAGCTTTTTCGTCATTGAGAGCACCTCTCACTTCTTCTTCCAACATTTGTGCCTTTTCTCTCTGTAGCTCAACCTACGTTAGAAGAAAGTAAAATCCACAGCTTAGTGTATGAACCCTAGAAAAAAGCAAAGAAAGATACTTCAAAGGAAGAGGTGGAAATCTTCTATCTGGTGGTCCCATTTATGTCACATGCGTGGGATTATGACTATGATTGATTTTTAAAATGAAATAGTGTTGTGTAAAAGACGTCAAGATACACGAGGATAGAGGATTTCATCTTTTCATGGCATGCTGTAGATTTTGATAGGTTTATATCGCTAACTAATCACAAATGACAATGGTTCATGACTCTCTATTCTTGTTTGGACAAGACTTCCTACATACTTGTTGGAAGAAAACCTCTTCCAATCAATATTCGGGTTGGTGGATACAAGTACAGCAAGTGCCATAATTTTTGTATAACGCTCACTTAAATACCATAATTTTTTTTCAATTGTCTAAATGCTATAACTTATATACAACACTAATTTGAGTATCATAACTTTTTTTTTTCCAATCACTTAAGCACCATATAACTTTTCAACCGATTACTTAAATATCATAACTTTTTTAAAAAGCATTCACAGCAAGTGATATGTCACATCAGATTTCCAAGATTTGGGTGAGCATTTATAAAAGGTTTTAGCGCTTAAATGATAGATAAAATGTTACAACACTCAAGTAAACATTTTTTAGAAATTTAGAAATTATGACACTGAAGTAACCGAAAAAAATTATGGCACTCAGTGAATATTATAACGAAAGTTATGATAGTTGTGGTGTTCTTTACCTTTACTTAAATCCATATTTCGATGATGGCCTTCCAATCCATCCACTAAAAACATGATTAGAGGAAACTAAGTATAGAGGAAAATATGACCTATCAATAAAAGTGATAAATCTTGATTATGAGACCACATGAATTAATAATTATGATGATAGGGAGATCATTGAATCAAATGTCATACTCATCAAGTTAGTACAGTGATGCCTAACATAAAGTTACAGCACAACCGAGTTTGATCGATAGTTTGTCCTAGGGTAATTCTCCTCTCTAATTCCAAAATTTCATCTATGTTTTATTGAGAACGCAAGAATAATTGAACTTCCAATTAGACTAAATTCCCACCGATGCATTGAGCTGCCTTGTCCACGTACCTGCAGCAATGCTCCACCCACAAGTGGCCAATGTAGGAACCAAGGTTACTTTGAGTGGAAGACATTACAATTCAAATACAGAATATCTCGTATTCGAACCAAGTATTTAACCCCTCATCTAAACATTATATTTAAGTTCAAACCAAATTACGAAAATCGTCTTCTTTTCTTTTAACAGTAGCATTAATGTTTTGTATGGAGAACATATAACTAGAGTGTGGTTTTTCACCGCACGACGAGATTGACGGCTTTCATCAGCCTCAAGTGACTGAAGGTAATTGTGAGTCCAAACGGTTGGCTGATAATTGGCCGATCTCCGTCCTCCTTGAGTATCAGAGACCTGCGTGCTCGCTGAACAATGGACTCGACCATTAGCCGTTGGAGAGGGAAGCTTCGGAAGATAAGGCGCGGCCAAAAGACGAAGTGCCATTACTCACACGAACTGGACTAAGGCCAATCCTACAAAAGGTGAAAACTCAGCGATCAGTGCATGCCCTCAGTTAACGTGAACGCTCCCCTATTTATACAAAATATCTGATCTCCTAGGACACAACGTTGGAATACGCTACTAGATTTTCGACTTCAGGCGATCGTCACTGTTGTCGTGGTGGACCATATGCTCTTGTCCTCTCCTTTTTCTATGTATGCTCGATCACACGTTGCTGCTGGATCGTCTCTCATCGAATCTTCTGTCCATTTTGCCCGGGTTCGACCCGGTCGGCGCGGATCTCTGACCGGACCCGGGTTTGGTTCGGTTGGGGGGCGGGCCGGTCAGCCCACCCGAGTGGGCCAGGCCTGACCTACCCAATTGTGGGTTGGGCCCCACCGATGGGCCCAAAACCCTCACAAAAGGGCTCCCTCCGCAAGCCCCTGCCCCAGACCAACTCGGGGCATCTGACCTGCGCGGCGAGAGAGAGGCCAAACGGGCCAGACTGGTGATCTAGCCTGTTTTGGCCTCCCCCCCGGAGAAAATATTGGGTGGTCCGGGACCGCCACGTCAGCGTGGTCCCGGACCACTCATATGGCGCCACATATGAGGGGAGGGGACAAAAGAGAGAAAGAGGAGAGAGAGCGTCAGAGAAGTGGGGCCCGGTTTTCGTCCTTTGTCTGCGCTCCCCATACACGTGGCGCCGTGTGAGTGGTCCGGGACCACGCTGACGTGGCGGTCCCGGACCACCCAATATTCCCCCCCCCCTCGGGTTCGCGACCAGAAAGGGGCGATGCCGTGCAACCTGGGCAGTTCTCCGGCCGGGGCACGACGGTGCCGCCTCGGTTGGGGTGGAGGACGATGCTGGTCCTCCGTCCAGGCGACGACGTCCACTCCGACAACCTAACGACCCCGCGGGAGCTTGCAGGCAGAGGGGCGGAGATGGAGGCTTCGGTTGGGAATTTCGACGAGCAGGTGGGGGACACTCGGGAACCGGGGGCTTCGAGATCGGTCGAGGCCCAAGCGCAAGTCAAAACCACTGAGCACGCACACCAGGGCAACAGCAAACATAGCGGGAGCTCCGGCCAGCTCGGTGCAACACACACACACACCAGGTGTTTGGCGAAATGCTTACCTGGGTTCCGAGGAAGACGGTGGCTTTTGGCGGCTGGACGTTCCAGGGGGTCCTTGGCTCCTTGGCTCACCTCCACGAGTCCTCTTCTCCTGCTTTTCTCTCCGGTTTCGCTCTCCCTCCCTCCGTTTTTCCTTTATCCTTTGCTTTTTGCTTTTTCACCCACCCCCCTACCCCTCTGTTCTTCCTGTGCTGTCTTTTTCCCTCTGCTGCGCCCGCTTATGCTGCGGGTTTTTCCGCTGCCCTATGCTTCCGCCGCCTGCTCTATGTGCTTTATCTATCATCAATAAATGGGAAAGCATAGGGTAAGCAACTGTCGAGGCCGGTTTGTCTCTTCTCTTATTTTTGATCTGGTATGGTGTAACATCTGCGATATAGCATCACGTTGGAAATGTTGAAAGCAAGACAGAAGCCCTTAAGCCAATGCTTTTGAACATGGGACCGGCAATCTCTGCTTTTGAACATGGGACCGGCAATCTCAGCTATAGAAGGTCTTCCGGTGTGCCCTAGTTCGTGCCTCGTGGAACTCCAAGATAAACCTATTTTTTCATATAAAGTCATGAGTATATGTACAGATTAGACTAATCACGTACCAAATTACAAGCTTCTATTTCAATTTCACACATTTTCATCCCCTTTTTCAATTGTTAGATTTAAGATAGAAAATGACAAATATAAATTAGAATAGACAAACTTGAGCCTCTAGCACTCGAGAAAAGGCTACCAAATATTGCGTTGCTAAAATTCAACTAGCACATATTTAGATGATTATTATATGACTATTTCCCTGAAATTTATCCTGCGACAAAATATCTTTCATCGAAAGTCATTTTTTGGCTTTTAATCAAATGAAAGAGGTTCTATGACAACTCCAAAAAGCGAATCAACAACTTTACTTCGAACCAAATTATACAAATATAAACCATATTGGAATTAAATGAATGATGAAGCTTGAAAAGTACAACTATTATAAACGAAATTTAGTCCATCCAATCTAGATATGGCTTTCTCTATATAGGCTTGATGTTTTCAACATGGAAGCCTAGGCGTTGCATTGCTTGATCCACTAACAACTAGCCTGACGTTCCACGCCAGTGGTGCATCTGGTGTTTCTCCATTTTCTCTTATTTTTGGTCCGGTATGGTATAGCATCTGCAATATAGAAATGACACTGGAGATGTTGGAAGCAAGACAGAAGCCCTTAAGCAGATGCCTCTGAACATGTGAACGGCAATCTCACCTAAAGATGGTCTTCTGGTGTGCCCTAGTTCGTGCTTCGTGGATCTTCAAGAAAAACCTTTTATTTCATGGAAAATCAGTGTATGTACATATTAGACAAGGGACGTAGTAAATTACAAGCTCTATTTTAATTTCACAAATTTTCATCCCCTTTTTCAATTTTCAGATTTAAGATAGAAAATGACAAATGTAAATTAGAATAGACAAACTCGAGCCTCTAGCACTTGAGAAAAGGGTAACAAGTATTGCGTTACTAAAATTCAACTGGCACAAATAGACAAAACTTCCTCCATTCTTATTGGAGAAAACCTTCTCCATTCGATATTCAGGCCGGTGGATACAAACAAGAACATAACCATATTTATGTGTAGTCATATCTAAATTTCCAATGATGGCCCGAACTTCCAATTCATCCATTAAAAACATGATAAGAGGGAACTAAGTATAGAGGAACATATGACCCATTAATAAAAGTGACAAAATATTGATTATGAGACCACATGAATTATACAATGGATAACAATCTTCGCTGAACCCCTTCAAAGTGCGTCACGAGCCAATGTCATTTTGTTATTGTGGAATGATCTTCCACAACACTGACATCACATCTGAAAAAGAAGGCAAATTAGAAGCCGAAACTTCAACGGTTGAGATGTGTGGATATTGTTTTTCCAAGTAAATTGATGTTTGTGAATAGCTCCAGTTCATCCAACGTGATGTAAATATTGCGCACATCATGAATGATGGTTATTGACTTGTTCACTTTGGCTAGCCCTTGACAGAAGTTCGGGAGGGGCTCATTTACTACCGCGGGCCATTGGCTTATCCCTCACGAAGTTCAACTTGCTTGCAAGGCTAACATTATTCCGCCGTCTACAATAATTTAAGAGTAAAACTTTAGAGCTGCCTCACAATTTTCCACTTGCCTTTGGTAGTCCGGATATAAGTCCGGATGAGGGGAAAATTACCAAAAGAGTCATTAATCAATTGCAATTTTCCAATTTAGTCCTAAACTTTTTTTTTTTTTTTTAGCCATTTCAATCCTAAACCTTATTGCAATTGTGTTAATTCAATCCATCCGACCAAATTTGATCGGTTGGCAGACAATTTTTTGATAATATTTTATTTTTTAATTTGTTACTTAATTTTTTAATTTATTATTATTTTTCCTTTTTTTCTCTCTCTTTATTTTTTTTCCTCCCTTCTTCCTCTTGCTCCAACGACCAGCCAAAGGGGAGGGCCAAGGGCCAATGGCGAGCCCCCCGTCAAATTTGGTAAGAGCTTGCCTTGCCCAGCGATGGTGAGGCCAACCTCACCTAGATTTGACAAGGCAAGTCCTAGCCAGTGGATCGGCGAGGTCGGCCTCGCATGGTTTGGCTATCTCAAAACTTTTAAGAAATCCTTTGCTCGACGAAGGAGACAGATCGAAGTGCATCAGTGTTAACACATAAATTTTGATTGGCTTTTTAATTAGGCCTCGCTTTCCTTTTTTTAATTATTTTTTTCATTTTTTCGGATAATAAAAAATAATAATAAAAACAACAAAAAAATAAATAAAAACAATAAAAAGAAAAAAAAGAAACAGCAACCCCTAGCTCCCTTTTTTCCCCCTCCGCGGGCCCCCAAGCCCATTCTCTTTCTTTTCCTTGGCCCGGCCCCCCCCTTTCTTCTTTCTTCTTCTGTCGTCTTCTTCCTCCATCGCCTCTACCCCTCACGCGCGCAGAGGTTGGCGACGCGCCAGAGGACGAGCTACGACGAGGGTAGATCGACAGTGAGGAGACAAGCCTTCAATGCGGAACAGGAGACACAAGTGGGCGGCTGAACTAACGCCGGTTCGGCTGGCGGAGGGAGGCTAGTCGGCGCACCAAGGACCGCCGGCCTAGCCTCTGCCGACCGACCCCCCCGCGCCTATAAATAGGGTGTCAGGGGAAGGCTAAAACCACGGCGAAGTGAGGGATCACCGGTAGCAAGCTTCGAAGACCTTCCCTGAGAGACTTCGAGGGAGGTTTGAAGGCCAGTGGCCAGAGATCTCAGATCTGGCCGGAGGAGGGGAGTTTTGAGCAGAGGAGGTTTGAGATCTGTAAGGTGGGGGTTGCAATAGAGAGAAGGCCAGAGCCAAGGAGAGAGAAGGCGTCGTCGAAGCTGCCAGCTGCCGTCCCCGTGCCAAGTCGTACCGTCCCCCAGACGCCGCGACCTAGCCCCTGTCCAACCGTTTTGTCCACCAGCTCAGTAGCCCCAAGATCCTCTGGCCCGACACCGGCTGCTACGCCGCTACTCTGCCCCAACGACCAGCCAAGGTGCCGCCTACCATCTCACCGACTAGCAACGCCACCGTGCCATACCCTCGCTGTGGACATGTAACAAACTGCCGACCAACACGTCGTCGTTGTCGCCTTTCCTTCGGAACCCTAGCCGCCACCGTCCACTTCAATACCAGGTCCGCTGTGGTTGCCGTCTACCCTCGCCTGCTCCCCACAAACGCTACTACTCTGCCCCACAACGACCCAACCTCTCACCAACTGCGGCCGAGTCTCATGCCATCACTGCCGCGTCCGTCGATCCCCGACGCAAGTCCCGGCTGCTGCTATTGTATTGCGACGCCATCCCCGTTAGCGGTTTGTAGCCGTCGTCGCCGCTGTGGTTGCCGTCAAGCCCGCCGTCACCGCCATCGTCGTCACCACCGTCATCGCTGTCCGCCCGATGACACCTCGGCCCCCCTCACCAGCACTGCGAAGGAGCAAAGGGGAGAGGAGGCCGAGAACCGGGTCGATTCACAGGTCTGTTCGGCCTAGTTTCCTTTTTCCCAGGTAGGGTTCCAGCCAACCTGGGTCATCGCGCGTGGGCCGGCTTTTTCCCTAGGTCGGGCCCTTTTTAGAAAATAGGGCTATTTCGATTTGGGCCGGGCTTTTTATAAAAAAAAGGAACAAAATCTCGGGTCGAGGCTACGTTGCAGGCCCGTCTGGGTCTTGGGTAGACGGCCCGTGTCGGACCCAACCCGGGATCCGACCCGGTTCGTTTTTATAAAATATTAATAATTTAATAATTTAATCAATAAAAATCAAAAATAATTTATTTGTCGAAAAAATCAAAAATAAAAAATAATTCATATTTCTCAAAAAAGCCAAAAAGTCAGAAAAAGCCAAAATTGACTTATGTTTTCTAGAAAATCAAAAATCTAAAAAATGCTTTTTATGTTAAGAAAATGAGAAAAAAAAAAAAAAATGTTTTTCCTCCTTAAATGTATGGAAAATCTCTCAAAAATCCAAAAATTTTTAGGATTTAAACAAGATTAGGTAGCAATAAGTCATTAGTGATTAACTAGTATAGTCTAGTCATCAATCCTAGTTTCTCTGGTTGCACAGGAACAAGTATTACTCCTAATACTTCGTTTGAGTTTCTAATCAAACTACCTCAAATTGATTAGTGGCGACTCCTTTTAGAATTAACTCATAGGTGAAAAATATCAAATTATTAAGTCGTGAATTGGTGGACTTGGGAGAGCCCAGGCTAAGCCTAATAAACCTAACCAAGCCATTAGCCTCCATCGACGCCCGCCCTAATCGGGCACAAAAAAAAAGAGGTCGCGACAATTGGTGACGATGTCATAGAGGCCATTTTCTTCTCCTTCAATTGATGGTGGGTGATCCTCCCTTCAACGTGCACACAACCAATGGGCTCTCTCTTTTTCTTTGATTTGCTAGCCATCAGGGGTGTTGTCTGTTGCCCAAATCTAATGAGGCACCCTCGCCCAACCATTGGCGAGGGCTCTCCTTGCCGAATCTAGGTAAGGTTGACCTCGTTGTCACTGGGCTAGGCGAGCCCACGGCATTATCACTCTTTCGAGTCTTATCCACGTATGCCATTTGTGTTGACATCATGCAAACAAACTTTGGGCAACGCCCCTTCATATTTGGTGTACTAGTGGGGTTTCGAATCGTGGCACCTCAACATCTCTTGGACTGTACATTTATGTTTTGCTAAAATTAATTCTTCAATTTTTTAGTAGAGGAGATAGGTTTCATGATGATTTCAGATTGAAAATATCATAGGTAGACAAGAAACTACAAACCAAACATAGGAATTTCATTGACGAAAAGGCTTGAAAAATACAATCACTTCAACCAAACCAAATGTAAACAAACCATGCCAGAATTTAATCAACAATGTGACACTGAGGATAAAAATACACATCGTAACTTAATCCACAACGCGAATCTGGAAATTATAGCTAAGAAACTCATTGGAATTTAATCGACATGAGTCTAAATTTGAAAGTACAATATAGAAAATCCTTCAACGAGGGGGAGAAAATGTAATTTAGGTCAAACTCTCTCCATCCAAACATGGCTCGAGAGAAACTGGATCAATTATTAGTGAGTGCACACAGTTTTACCCTAAATTTATTGAGAAATGTTGTGTACAAAATGACGAAGGAGAGACAACAGCAACTGTCCCTTGTTCAAATGCTCAAAAGGATGATTTTAGTTTTAGAAACACCTAGATAGAACCAAGATGGTAACATTTCCAACTATTCAAGCTGCATTTCTCAAAGGATCCTACCAAGCTGGAGAAGAAGAGGGAGTTTAGAAAGTCATGAAAGAATTGCACAAAGCACTCACTTTACTTAAGGGACTTTGCCCCACACATTACATCCTCCTCACCTTTTATAGGCAATAAGAGGTCACAAACCGACAAACAAACAAGGACCAAGCTCACGGGTCCGGGAACAAACAAAGGCTTCCGAAAATTTCGGTAGGGAATTATTCGCATGGTATGAACAATGACAGTGAACATTAACTTTCCTAACCTATTGTTACAGTAAAAAGTGAAGAGTAACTTGCTACAATAAACTTATACGGACTCTCATTTGTTAAAAAGAAGTGATTTTGGTTTTGATAGCAATCACATACGCAGGCCTTTCTATAAATTTCTAACCGTCAAACATATATCTATTATTGTTTGAGGGAGGTATCATGTTTGAGTCCAACTCCTAAGAATACCAACCCTTAATTTAGATCTTTTCCTTCTTTTCTAGGTGTGCCTGAAGAAAGTAGATTAACTAGAAGATCATACTTTTACTAAATAACACTTCCACGCTAATGGTGTATGTGGTGTTTCTCCATTTTTGGCTACCTTAAACAACTCCCCCCAACCCTACGGCTCTCTTCTATGAAACTTCCTCTTGAAGTCCCATGCGTTGCACAGACCTCGAGCTGATTTTTTGGAAAATTTGTTTTGGAGATGAATGGTGTAAATTTTACAAAGTGAGCTTTCATTTATTAACCAAACGAACAAAATTTTACTAGGAACAGTTAACACTTAAATCTTAACTAAATATTTATGATTAAATTGCACAGAAAATTAAAATCAATTTGACCCTAACGGAAATGATTTTCCCATCACATAGGTATTAATATTATTTGCATCCATCAAGGTTTTTATTTTTTTTTATTTTCCTTTATTTCGGATAAATAAAAAAGTTTTAAAAATTAATTTATCGCGGGGCTGGGGCGAATTTCTTTCCTTTTTTCCCCGCACCGCCCATCGCCCCTCCCCCTTTTCTCCTCCTCCTTCCTCCTTCCTCCTTCCTTCCCCGCAGCAAACGTGGGCGGCTCTCCCTTTGTCTCCTCCTTTTCCCCTCCCACGCAACAAGGACAACGTGCTGCGGAAAAGAAGGAGCAGAGCAGGCGGAAGTAATGACTGATGGGACGCCAGCTCGGCAGGAGGAGGCCGATCGGCGCGCCGAGATGTCCGAGAGATCTGTGAGCGAGAGAGAGATCTGAGAGAGGGTGAGCTCTGAGAGAGTCAGAAAGAGAGGCCGCCGGTGACCACCGCGCCGACGAGCCGCCGCCGTACTGATTGAGCCGAACCTTGAGCCCCCCAACCTCTGTTTTTGCCTTGTTTTGGGCATGTAGGGCCGGAGCTCGCGGCCGCCCGGTTGTGCGAACTCCGGCCCCTTCTGTGTCATTTTCGGCTGCTGTCGACGCCGCAAGGAGCAGGGAGAGAGGCGCTTGGGTTGCATAAGGGAAAAGAAACGTAGAAAAATCGAAAAAAAAAAGGATATGAAAGGGGATGGGCAGCAATTTTACAGAAGTGAAAAGGGCATCTACTTGTGTTTTGGTCGATGAAGTATAAATAGTTGGGGCTACCTAGGTAGCACGGACACGGCGACATGGACACGCGATACGTCATTTCTCAAAAAGTAGAGAATTTCGACACGTTCCGACACGTTAAATATTAAATAAATATTTTTATTTTTAATTAATTTAATTCAAATTCATAAATAAATAAATAAATAAAGAGTTTATAATGAATTTATACTAATAATATTAATAAATCTTACACTTGTTTTATTCCATTATCCTAAATTTATATTTATTTTTCGAAATCTCCCCTCCCCCAACTTTACTTTTATTTTTCGAAACCCCCACCCCCAATCTGCGCCCAAGCTTCCCTCGTCCTTTTTCCCCCAATTTTTTTCACTATCTTTTTCCCTCCCCACCACCTGATAGCCCAATGGGTCGATTCCCCCACTCTCCCAAATTAATTTTTTATTCTTTCCCTCCCACCATCATCCATTTCCCCCACCTGTCCGTCACTTTCCCTCCCCCAAAATACATACCCATCTGACTCTCATTTTTTTATTATTTTTTAGTTTCTCAGAAACCCTAGCTTCTTTAATTCTCCTCGCCGCTCGCGACCTTTCCTCTTCTCCTCCTCCCTCCTCGCCGCACGCACGACCACCATCCTCGCCGCTCGCCGCTCCTCGCCCAACCCCCTTCCTCGCCGCTCGCCGCTCCTCGCCCGACCCCCTTCCTTGCCGCTCCTCGCCGCACGCACGACCCCCTTCCTCGCCGCTCGCCGCTCGACCGCCTTCCTCTCTTCTTCCTCTCGCCTTTGATCCTTTCTCCCTCGCAGCTGTAGCCTCGTCGGATCCATCGCAGCATCACAGTGGCGGCCCTCGCCTCAGTTTATGTTCGGCCGTCTCTCTCTCCGTCGCTCGCGGTCTGCTCCCTCCCGGACACGCGTGTCGAAACGTGTCGGGCAAAGGTTGACCACGTGTCGAATTTTCGACACGCGTTGACCGCGTGTCCGGCCGTGTCCGAGCGTGTCGAGGTGTCCGACACGCTCCGACACGTGTCGGACAAGACACGGTAGCACGGACACCTAGGGGGCTACTCTCTTCTCCAGTCTGCCCACGCGCAGAGAGAGAAAGAAGAGAGGAGTAAGGAAAAGACAAAAGATGAGGAGAGATAAAAGTTGAAAATGGGGGCAAAACGCGCGCGCGTCGTTCGGGTTGGGGAAGCGCGACCCGGTAATCGGGCCAGCGCCCGGGTCTGACCGATCCGAATCGGTATATTTTCATTTTATTTCCTTTTTAAAAAATAAGAAAAACGCAAAAATATTTTGCATTCTAAAAAAAAAAAATCAGAAAAAGCTTGTAAATAGTCTTTGAATGTTTTTCTTTAAAATTTGTGAAAACACTTAACGGAAAATTCAAAAAAAAAGAAAATCGTGTTTAAGTTTTTGGAAGTAAATATTGGCTTATCCAATTGTGCCCTTATGATGTGGTTAGAAATGGAATCCTAGAATTCATGATTGGTAAAATGCTTTATTTAATTTTAAATAAGGTCAAATATCGAAAAGGCATTAGTGATTAATTAGTTTAATCAAGTCTCAATTTTAGTTTTTTTGTTATGTAGTAGTGAAGTATTTCTTCCAATATTTCATTTGGATTTTTAATTACCTTACTCCAAATCAATTAGTGACGACTCCTATTTGAAATTGACCTATAAATCAAAAATTCGAATCATAAATTGTGAATTAATAGGCTTAGGAGAGTTCGAACTAAACCTAATACTTAGCACCGGCCATTTGCCTCCGTTTGCGCCTACACGTAAGGGCACCAAAAAGGAGGTCGTGACAAGAACATATGAATCATGTGTCGCTAGGGACCAAATGTTTTGTAAGCCCAAGTTGGTTGGTACTTGGCCGATCGTTGTCCTCCTTGAGGAACAGCAATTTTGTTGCTGGTCGAACAAGGGATCTAATTCTTTATCTTCGTGGAGAAAACATCGAGAGCAGAATAAAGTGGAAGTGCCATTATTTCATCAAAGTGAAGAGAAAAACATGAGAAAGAAAGACCAAAACATTAGTGTCGTGACCTACCCTTAGGGAAAGGAAGTAGGTTTAGGGGTAGTGCCTAAAGGATAGACCTAAGGCCCATGATTAGACGCAAGCTCTCCTAAATCAATATCTCGCGTGACATTTGGGTATTTTTAAATATTTTTGCAATAAAAAGTCGCCAATAGCCTATTGGGGTCAGCTAAAAACTAAGTGAGGCATGGGAGTGTACCTTGCTTCCTACGCAACCAGAGAATTTATGATTGAGGACTTGATTACACTAATTAATTAATTAATTTCCTTTCGATACCTAATCTTGTTCATTTTTGTTAGGCAGCTTGGATTGATTTTACACCTATTCACTAACATGTGAGGTGATCATGTGAGCGCGCAATCAATAAAATAACAATCATAGTTATCAAGATCCTAATTGCAATAAAATTAAACACGTGCAATTAAACATAATTAGATAAACAAATTAAACGTACGACATAATTAATGTGTAAGCAAATAAATGCCTAATTATACTAAAAAGGCCAAACATGGCAATTTCCAACTAAAATTTTCAAAAAAAAAAAATTATTTTTCATTAAAAAAACTAGGCCGGGTCGGGTTCGATCCGGTCTGACCCAACTCGGGTTCGGCCCAATCGGCATGGATCTTCGACCAAACCCGAGTTCGGTTCGGTTGGGGGCAGGCCGGGGCTGGTCAGCCTGCTTGAGTGGGCTAGGCCCGACCATAGTTGGTCGGGCCTCTGCCCAATTGTGGGTTGGGCCCAACCCCCTCACAAAAGGGCTCCCTCTGCAAGCCCACAACCCAGACCAACTCTGGGCTGCCAGCTTGCGGGGCGAGAGAGAGGCCAAACGAGCCAAACCAGTGATCTGGCCCGTTTTGGCCTGCCCCCCCCCCCTCCTCTGGTCTGCGACCAAAAAGGGGCGACGTCGTGCAGCCCTGGCAATTCTCCAGGCAAGGCACGACGATGCCGCCTCAGTTGGGGCGGAGGACGATGCTCGTCCTCCGGCCAAGCGACGGCATCCACTCCGGCAACCTAACAACCCCACGAGAGCTGCAAGCAGAGGGGTGGAGATGGAGGCTTCGGTTGGGAATTTCGACGAGCAAGTGGGGGGCACTCAGGAACCGGGGGCTTCGAGATCGGTCGAGGCCCGAGCACAAGTCAAAACCACTGAGGACGCACACCAGGGCAACAACAAATACAGCGGGGGATGGGTAGTGGCCGGAGCTCGCTCAAAACGGTCGAGGGCTCTCCAGCTAGCTCGGTGCAACACATGCACACCAGGTGTTTGGCGAAACGCTTACCTGGGTTCCGAGGAAGACGGCGGCGGTCGGCGGCTGGACGTTCCGGGGAGTCCTCGGCTCCTTGGCTCACCTCCACGAGTCCTCTTCTCCTGCTTTTCTCTCCGGTTTCGCTCTCCCTCCCTTTCCGTTCTCTCTCGGCTCTCTCCCTCCGTTTTTCCTTTTTCCTTCGCTTTTTGCTTTTTCAACCCCCCCGGCGCCGTTCTTCCTATGCTGTCTTTTTCCCTCTGCTGCGCCCGCTTTTGCTGCGGGTTTTTCCTCTGCCCTATGCTTCCGCCGTCTGCCCTATGTGCTTTATCTATCATCAATAAATGGGAAAGCATAGGGTAAGCAACTGTCGAGGCTGGTGTGTCTCTTTTCTCTTATTTTTGATCTGGTATGGTGTAACATCTGCAATATAGCACCACGCTGGAGATGTTGAAAGCAAGACAGAATCCCTTAAGCAGATGCCTTTGAACATGGAAACGGCAATCTCAGCTATAGAAGGTCTTCCGGTGTGCCCTAGTTCGTGCCTCGTGGAACTTCAAGAAAAACCTTTTATTTCATAGAAAGTCATGAGTATATCTACATATTAGACTGAGCACGTACCAAATTACAAGCTTCTATTTTAATTTCACGCATTTTCATCCCCTTTTTCAATTGTCAGATTTAAGATAGAAAATGACAATTATAAATTAAAATAGACAAACTCAAGCCTCTAGCACTTGAGAAAAGACTACCAAATATTGCGTTGCTAAAATTGAACTGGCACAAATTTAGATGATTATTATATGACTATTTCTCTAAAATTTCCTACGATGAAATATCTTTCACCGAAAGTCATTTTTTGGCTTTTAGTTAGATGAAACAGGTTATGTGGCGACTCTAAAATGGGAATCAATAACTTTACTTCAAACCAAATCATACAAATACGGACCGTGCCAGAGTTTAATCAATCACGAAGCTTGGAAAGTACAACTATTATAAACAAAATTTAGTCCATCCAGTCTAGATATGGCTTTCTATTTATAGGCCTGATGTTTTCAACATGGAAGCCCAGGCGTTGCATTGCTTGATCCACTGACAACTGACCTGACGTTCCACGCCAGTGGTGCATCTGGTGTCTCTCCATTTTCGCTTATTTTTGGTCTGGTATGGTATAGCATCTGCAATATAGAAATGACACTGGAGATGTTGGAAGCAAGACAGAAGCCCTCAAGCAGATGCCTCTGAACATGTGAACGGCAATCTCACCTATAAATGGTCTTCTGGTGTGCCCTAGTTCGTGCTTCGTGGATCTTCAAGAAAAACCTTTTATTTCATGGAAAATCAGTGTATGTACATATTAGACTAGGGACGTAGTAAATTACAAGCTCTATTTTAATTTCACAAATTTTCATCCCTTTTTCAATTGTCAGATTTAAGATAGAAAATGACAAATGTAAATTAGAATAGACAAACTCGAGCCTCTAGCACTTGAAAAAAGGGTAATAAGTATTGCGTTACTAAAATTCAACTGGCACAAATAGACAAAACTTCCTCTATTCTTATTGGAGAAAACCTTATCCATTCGATATTTAGGCTGGTGGATACAAACAAGAACATCACCATATTTATGTGTAGTCATATCTAAATTTCCAATGATGGCCCGAACTTCCAATTCATCCATTAAAAACATGATAAGAGGGAACTAAGTACAGAGGAAAATATGACCCATTAATAAAAGTGACAAAATATTGATTATGAGACCACATGAATTATACAAGGGACAACAATCTTCGCTGAACCCCTTCAAAGTGTGTCATGAGCCAATGTCATTTTGCTATTGTGGAAAGATCTTCCACGGCACTGACATCACGTCTAAAAAAAATGTAAATTAGAAGCCGAAACTTCAACAGTTGAGATGTGTGGATATTGCTTTTCCAAGTAAATTGATGTTTGTGAATAGCTCCAATTCATCCAACGTGATGTAAATATTGTGCACATCATCAATGATGGTTATCGACTTGTTCACTTTGGTTAGCCCTTGATAGAAGTTCGGGAAGGGCTCATTTACCACTGCAGGCCATTGGCTTATCCCTCACGAAGTTCAACTTGCTTGCAAGGCTAACATTATTCCACCGTCTACAATAATTTAAGAGTAAAACTTTAAAGCTGCATCACAATTTTCCACTTGCCTTTGGTAGTCCGGATATAAGTCCAAATGAGGGGAAAATTACCAAAAGAGTCATTAATCAATTGTAATTTTCTAATTTAGTCATAAACCTTATCTTCTTTTTTTTTTTTTTTTTAGCCATTTCGTCCTAAACCTTGTTGTAATTGTGTCAATTCAATCCATTTGACCAAATTTGATCGATCGGCAGACAATGTTTTGATAATATTTTATTTTTTTAATTTGTTACTTAATTTTTTATTCTTTTTATTCTTTTTCCTTTTTTTCTCTCTGTTATTTTTTCTTCCTCCCTTCTTCTTCCTCTTGCTCCAACGACCAGCCAAAGGGGAGGGCCGGTGGCCAATGGCAAACCCCTGTCGGATTTGGTAAGAGCTTGCCTTGCCCAGCGATGGCGAGGCTGACCTCACCTAGATCGACAAGGCAAGTCCTAGCCAGTGGATCAGCGAGGTCGGCCTCGCATGGTTTGGCTATCCTGAAACTTCCAAGAAATCCTTCGCTCGACGAAGGAAATAGATCGAAGTGCATTAGTGTTAACACCTAAATTTTGATTAGGTTTTTAATCGGGCCTCGAGATTCCTTTTTTTTTAATTATTTTTTCCTTTTTTTGGATAATAAACAATAATAATTAAAAAAAAACCAAAAATAAATAAAAACAATTAAAAAAAAAAAGAAACAGCAACCCCCCAGCCCCCTTTTTTCCCCCCTCCGCGCGGGCCCCCAGGCCCATTCTCTTTCTTTTCCTTAGCCCAGCCCCCCTCCTTTCTTCTTTCTTCTGTCGTCTTCTTCCTCCATCACCTCTGCACCTCATGCGCGCAAAGGCCGGCGACGCGCCAAAGGACGAGCTACAACTAGGGGTGTGCAAAAGAACCGGGATCCGCCCGGATCGCCTGGAACCAAACCAGAACCGCCTAGAACCGATGGTTCTTAAGGGAATCGGTCCGGTTCCCGGTTCCAATTTATGGGAACCTGTGGGTACCGGTTCCATGGGCGAATCCGTCCACCCGCCCACCCGAACTGCACCGGTTATATTATAGTAATATATAAATTTTTAATATTAAAAAAATTCGATGTGAGGGGACGCTACGATGCGCTTTCAATGAGTGAAGCGGGGATCCAAGGGGGTGCACAGTTGTAGACAAGAAGAAGAGAACAGAGGAGAGGCATTCGCTCCTCCTCTCCCAGCTTCTTCGCTTGCTCTGTTTCTCCTCTAAAGAACCACCACCAGCATTATGGAGCGTCTTCATCTTTCCTTCTTCTTCTTAGTTCTATTTGTTCTCTCTCTTGCTGGTAAGTTTTGGAAGCTCGCTTTTTTCCTCGTTCGCCATGTTTTTTTTCCGTTCTTTGTCAGGAAACTTTCAAATGCAACTCAAGTCGAAAGCTTTCCGGCTCACAAGGAGCAGAATGTCGCACCCTTTTTCCTTTGCTCATCGTCCCCATTGTCTAGGTCTAAGAACGGCTCATCATCCTCATTGTCGATCTCAAGGGAGGAGTGGGAGACGACGGAGGCAGTGGCCAAGATGGTGGTGGTGGACGAGACGGAAGCGGAGTGAGGGTCGCAACCAGTTGAAGGCGAAAAGGGGAAGGCGTGGAGGCTGGACTGGTTCTATGGATCCACCCGGGAACCGGACCGGACCAATGGTCCGGTTCCCGAGTGGATCCATGCAACTAGCGGGCGGTTCCCAATTCCAATTTTTCGGTTCTTAGCGGACGATTCCCGGTTCTAGGTTGGGAACCGCCTGCTCGGACCATGCACATCCCTAGCTACAACGAGGGTAGATCAGTAATGAGGAGACAAGCCTTCAATGCGGAACAGGAGACGCAAGTGGGTGGCTGAGCTTACGCCAGTTCAGCCGGCGGAGGGAGGCCGGTCGGCGCACCAAGGACCGCCGGCGTAGCCTCCGCTAACTAGCCCCTCGTGCCTATAAATAGCGCATCAAGGGAAGGCCAAAACCACGGTGAAGTGTGGGATACTGGTAGCAAGCTTCATAGACCTTCCCTGAGAGACTTTGGTGGAGGTTTGAAGGCAAGCGGCTGGAGATCTCAGATCTAGCCGGAGGAGGGGAGTTCTGAGCAGAGGAGGTTCGAGATCTGTAAGGCGAGGGTTGCAAGAGAGAGAAGGCCAGAACCAAGGAGGGAGAAGGCGCCATCGACGTTGCCGACTGCCATCCCCGTGCCAGGTTGTATCGTCCACCAGACACCGCAACCGAGCCCCTGTCCAACCGCTTTGTCCACCAGCTTAGTAGCCCAGAGATCCTTTGGCCCGACACCGGCTGCTACGCCACTACTCTGCCCCGATGACTAGCCGAGGTGTCGCCTGCCATCTCGCTAACCAGCAACGCCGCCGTGCCATACCCTCTCTGTGGACAGGTAACAAACTGCCGACCAACACGTCATCACCGTTGCCTTTCCTTCGGAACCTTAGCCACCACCGTCCACTTCAATACTAAGTCCGCTGTGGTCGCCGTCTACCCTCACCCGCTCCCCACAAACACCGCTACTCTGCCCCACAACGACCTAGCCTCTCACCATCAAAAACATGATTAGAGGAAACTAGGTATGGAGGAAAATATGACCTATCAATAAAAGTGATAAATCTTGATTATTAGACCACATGAATTAATAATTATGACGATGGGGAGATCATTAAATCAAATGTCATACTCATCAAGTTAGCACAGTGATGCCTAACATAAAGTTACAGCACAACTGAGTTTGATCGACTGTTTGTCCTAAGGTAATTCTCCTCTCTAATTCCAAAATTTCATCTATGTTTTATTGAGAACGCGAGAATAATTGAACTTCCAATTAGACTAAATTCCCACCGATGCATTGAGCTGCCTTGACCACGTACTTGCAGCAATGCTCCACCCATAAGTGGCCAATGGAGGAACCAAGGTTACTCTGAGCGGAAGACATTATAATTCGAATACAGAATGTCTCGTATTCGAACCAAGTATTTAACCACTCATCTAAACATTATATTCAAGTTCAAACCAAATTATGAAAATCGTCTTCTTTTCTTTTGACAGTAGCATAAATGACTTGTTGAACGAGTCAATGTTACTGGTTTGTTTTTATGTGTTAATAGTCTATTATGGGGATTGGTTGCTGTACGTGTGAAGTTAGTGGGCTGTGGTGGTTACTTGTTTTTGTAAAGCCTATATAAAGGCTAAGGCGTCAGTTTTTTTTTATATGTGTGGGTGTAAAACAGACGGTTCCTCTGTTTTTGTGATATCTCCTCTGTTCTCCTCTCGTTTTAGCGCCGCTCTTGTGCATATCTCGCACATCCGCATCTCCTCTGGTTTTTAACATTGGTATCAGAGCGGAGGTTAGGAAGAAAAGTGTGTGTTTGAGTGCTGTAAAAAGGTGAGAACCAAAAGAGAGTTTTTTATTGCAGCAAGTACTTTCGTTTGCAGCAGTCAAGGGAGAGTATTGCAGCAGGTTATTTTCGTTTGTAGCAGCAGCAAGTTGCTTTTGTGGTGGTTCTATTTTGCAGCAGCAGTAATGGCCTCAAAAACATTTGTACAACCTGCTATTCCACACTTTGATGGTCATTATGATCGTTGGAGCATGCTAATGGAGAATTTTCTCAAGTCCAAGGAGTATTGGGATGTTGTTTCTTCGGGAGTTGCCGAACCTAATGAAGGAGTTGTGTTAACGGCAGCGCAAAGAACGGCTTTGGATGCGTTAAAATTGAAGGATCTCAAGGCCAAAAATTATCTTTTCCAAGCAATTGACAGATCCATTTTGGAGACAATTCTTTGCAAGGATACCTCCAAGGAAATATGGGATTCCATGAAGAAAAAGTATCAAGGCTCGGAAGAGCAAAGAGGCAAAGCTTTCAAACGCTTCGTTCGGAGTTTGAAATGCTACGAATGAAGTCGGGAGAGACAATCACAAATTTCTTCTCTAGGACAATGGCAATAGTTAATAAGATGCGGATTCATGGCGACAAGACGGAGGATGTCATCATCGTTGAAAAGATTCTTCGATCGTTGACACCAAAGTTCAACTTTATTGTTTGTTCCATAGAAGAAGCCAAGGACATTGAAGAACTTTCCATTGATGAGTTGCAAGGATCCTTGTTAGTTCATGAACAAAAACTCCTACAACAAGAGACGGAAGAGCAAGCTTTGAAGGTCTCAACTGGAGATCATTCTTCATCAGCAGCAAGGGAAGAGGTAGAGGAAGGGAGAACAACGATCGCAATGGCTTTAGCTTTGATCAAAAGTCTGAAAGCTATTCCTATCGTGATTTCCAAGGGAGAGGAAGAGGTCGTGGAGGACGACATTCAACTAGTTTTAGGCCAAGGTCAGCAGACAAATCCAAAGTGGAGTGTTTTAGATGCCACGGGTATGGGCATTACAAAGCTGAATATCAAACTAATTTGAATAAATAAAGAGTTGAAAGAACTAACTTTGCTGAAAAAGAAGAAGAAGTATCTCTTTTGATGGTGTGCCATGAGAAGGAAGAAACTCAACCAAACATGTGGTATCTCGACACTGGTTGTAGCAATCACATGTGTGGAGACAAGAAAATATTTTTTGATCTAGATGAAATGTACAACAACACCGTAAAGTTTGGTGATAATTCCATTGTGTTGGTGATGGGGAAGGGAACAGTGGCAATTCATCCAAAAGGGACTTCGGTACAAACTATCTCAAATGTATTGTATGTCCTTGAATTGAAGACTAATCTGTTAAGTGCTGGTCAGCTATAAGAGAAGGGATATGAAATTTCTATTAAAGGTGGGATTTGTAGAATCCAAGATGAGAAGTTGGGTTTAATTGCTGAAGTCAAAATGACGGGCAATCGGATGTTTCCATTGTATCTCCACAACACTACAAATTCATGTTTCTCTGCAAGATTGAAGGAGGAAGCCTAGTTATGGTATTTTCGCTATGGGCATCTTAATTTCGGTGGGTTGCGAACACTATATAAAAAAGAGATGGTTGAGGGTCTTCCTCAAATCTCTACTCCTTTGGAAATTTGTGAAGATTGTGTTGTTAGCAAGCAACATCGTGCTCAATTTCCACAAAGAAAATCGTGGAGAGCAAAAAGCCCGTTGGCGTTGGTTCATTTAGATATTTGCGGACCAATATCTCCAATTTCTAATTGAGGTCAACGGTATATCATTACCTTCATCGATGATTTTAGCCGGAAAATTTGGGTGTATTTTTTGCAAGAAAAATCTGAAGCTTTTGCGGCTTTCAAGAACTTCAAAGCACTTGTTGAAAAGGATGGAGGAAATCAAATAAAGGTCATTCGCACGGATCGTGGTGGAGAGTACAACTCGCTTGAGTTTACAGATTTTTGTATGAAGCATGGGATCAAGAGACAATTTACAGCAGCCTATACACCACAGCAAAATGGCGTATGTGAGAGGAAGAATCGTACCATTCTGAATATGGTGCGAAGTCTCTTGAGGGGAAGTGGAATTCCAAAAAGTTTCTAGCCTGAAGCAGTCAATTGGAGCATTCATATTTTAAACAGAAGTCCCACTCTAGCTGTTCAAAATATGACACCGGAAGAAGCATGGAGCGGCCAAAGACCTGCAGTAGATCACTTCAGGATTTTTGGGTGTATTACCTACACCCATGTTCCTGACTAAAAGAGGAAGAAGCTAGATGACAGGGGAGTCAAATGTGTTTTTCTTGGCATTAGTGATCAATCAAAAGCCTATAAATTTTATAATCCTATGACCAAGAAAATCATTATCAGCCATGATGTGATATTTGATGAAGAACAAACTTGGCCGTGGGGTGAACAAGGTGTTGGTAAGCAAATTCCAACGAATTTTAAAGATGAAAATGGGCTGGTGCAGCAATCCACAACAACCCAAATCGCCACAGGCAATGTCCAAAGTACAGCAGCAGCTGCGGAACCTGAAGATCGGCCTCATCGTGTTCGATGGAGGCCTGCATGGATGAGTGATTATGAAGTAACAGGAGTTGATCAATATGAAGATCCACTTATCCATTTTGCTTGTTTTCATATTGTAATCCAACAACTTTTGATGAAGCAGTACAAAAAGAAAATTGGAGGATAGCAATGGATGAAGAAATTGCAACTATTGAGAGGAATAACACTTGGGAGTTAACAGATCTTCCAAAAGGACACAAAACAATCGGAGTCAAGTGGGTGTACAAGACAAAATTGAACAAGAATGGTGAAGTTGATAAGTATAAGGCACGCTTGGTGGCGAAAGGCTACAAGCAGGAATTTGGAGTGGATTACAAAGAAGTATTTGCACCTGTAGCAAGACTTGACACAATCAGATTGGTAATTGCATTAGCAGCGCAGAATTCATGGCCTATCTTCCAATTGGATGTGAAGTCAGCATTCTTGCATGGTGATCTTCAAGAAAAGGTATTTGTTGATCAACCTTCTGGTTATGTGAAGCTCGGTAGTGAACATAAAGTTTATAAATTAAAAAGGCACTATATGGGTTAAAACAAGCTCCCGAGCTTGGTATAGTCGCATTGATGCCTATTTCTTGAAGAAAGGTTTTAGAAAATGTCCATATGAGCATAGACTCTTTATTAAAATTGGTGATGGTGGAAAGTTGCTTCTTGTATGCTTATATGTGAATGATCTTATTTTTATTGGGAGTGATAATGCCATGTTTGACAAATTCAAGGAGTCTATGATGGATGAATTCGAGATGACTGATCTTGGATTGATGCATTATTTTCTGGGCATAGAAGTTATTCAATCTGCATCTGGAATCTTTATGTCTCAAAAGAAGTATGTTCAAGAGATTTTGGACAGGTTTCAAATGAATAATTGTAACCCCGTGACTACTCCAACTGAAGTTGGATTGAAGCTCTTGAAAGATACTTATGGAAGCAAGGTGGATAGCACTCTCTACAAGCAGATTGTTGGAAGCCTGATGTATTTGATGGGGAGAAGACCAGATATCATGCATGCTGTGAGACTTATAAGCAGGTATATGGAGCACCCAACTGAGTTACATTTACAAGCTGCAAAAAGGATTTTTCGCTATTTGCAAGGAACTAAAAATTTTGGGCTGTTCTATAAAAAGGGAGAAAAGTCAGATTTGTTTGGGTTTATAGATAACGATTATGCTGGAGATGTTGATGATAGAAGAAGTACTTCAGGGTATGTATTCATGCTTGGTTCAGGGGCGGTTTCATGGTCTTCAAAGAAGCAATCAATTGTTACTTTATCAACAACTGAAGCAGAATTTGTTGCTGCAACTTTATGCGCTTGTCAAGCCATATGGTTACGGAAGATTCTTGAAGAGCTTCAGTTCAAACAGCAAAAAGCAACTATAATCTATTGTGACAACAACTCAACTATCAAGCTATCCAAAAATCCAGTTCTACATGGGAGGAGCAAACATATAGATGTGAAGTACCACTTCTTAAGAGATCTTACAAAGGATGAAGTAGTTGAGCTAGTTTTCTGTAGAAGTGAAGATCAAGTGGCTGATATTCACCAAGCCCCTAAAATTGTCCATGTTTCAGAAGCTGAGAAAGCTCCTTGGTGTTCGTTTGTTGGATATTCCAAATTGAGAGAAGGTCCTTTAAACTGATTGTTTGCAACATCAATTTAAGGGAGGGAATGTTGAACGAGTCAATGTTTCTGGTTTGTTTTTATGTGTTAATAGTCTATTATGTGGATTGGTTGCTGTACGTGTGAAGTTAGTGGACTGTGGTGGTTACTTGTTTTTGTAAAGCCTATATAAAGGCTAAGGCGTCAGTTTTTTTTTATATGTGTGGGTGTAAAACAGACGGTTCCTCTGTTTTTGTGATATCTCCTCTGTTCTCCTCTGTTTTAGCGCTGCTCTTGTGCATATCTGCACATCTGCATCTCCTCTGGTTCTTAACATGTCTCGTATGGAGAACATATAGCTAGAGTGTGGTTTTTTACCGCATGACAAGATTGATGGCTTTCATTAGCCTCAAGCGACTGAAGGTAATTGTGAGTCCAGACAGTTGGCTGATAATTGGCCGATCTCCATCCTCCTTGAGTATCAGAGGCCTGCGTGCTCGCTGAACAATGGACTTGACCATTAGCCGTTGGAGAGGGAAGATTTGGAAGATAAGGCGCGGACAAAAGACGAAGTGCCATTACTCACACGAACTGGACTAAGGCCAATTCTACAAAAGGTGAAAACTCAGCGATCAGTGCATACCCTCAGTTAGCGTGAATGGTCCCTATTTATACAAAATATCTCATTCCCTAGGACACAACGTTGGAATACGCTACTAGATTTTCGACTTCAAGCGATCATCGCTGTTGTCGTGGCGGACCATATGCTCTTGTCCTCTCATTTTTCTACGTATGCCCGATCACACGCTACTGCTGGATCGTCCCTCATCAAATCTTCTGTCCATGTTGCTCAATCACATGCCGCTGGGCTCGCCTCTCGTCCATCCGTTAGTGTCCTCGTGTTTCTAGCCGGAACACCTGATTGGAAACGAATGGCGCACGAGAAGTCGTGTCGTTCTCAGGATCGAAGATTTTATTTGGAGATATTCTCTCTATATACCATCATTATTCTCCCGCAAGCTATAAAGAGGGAATCTGCACGGAACATACAGTTATGGATGGTCCCTTGTTCTCCCAGAGAAGCAAGGACCCACCTTCTGGGAAAGGGATTGATGCTCGAGAGAAATAGGCTCGATTATCAATGAGTGCATACGGTTCCTCGACCGGTTGTCCGGAGCTCCATGCGCATCTCCATCCTGGTACATGAAATGTGTTGTCCGGGCAAGATTGTAAGCCATCCGCACAAAAGATTGATCGAAGGTGGAGCCATTGACTAGATATTTGTTCATCTGTTTCCAAGACGTGTCGATCAATTTCATAACGTAATCGCGAGCCTCTGATTCGGAGACCCCCATCTCTTGCATGTAACACATGATTGAATTCGTTGCTTCTCCCCTCTCTAGCTCAGCCTGTTAGGACCATAGTTTTGCCAATTGTTTTAGAAGAAGATTATTTTAGAAGAAGCTATCTAAAAGATTATTGAGTATATGGATATTATGACTGCAGAAAAGAAGTATTTGCATAAGGTTAACTGTGAAACAGGAAAAATCGAACTGGAGAGAGCTGAAAAGAATGCATACCGATGAGGTAACGAGATCATTGGTAAGACGAAAAATCATGGATGGCAAGCGCAAGATATCATGGTAATGTTCTAGCGATTCTAGTTCCTCCCGTCTCATGCTTGGGCTTGATAAAAAGTAGGCATGAATCAATATGACATGCCCTGATGATGATATCCACCCATTGTTCAAGTACTCTTCAAATCGTGGGTTAGTCTTGTTGTAGCTCCATTTGGCTTCTTGCAAGAAGGATTTGCACAAATCATACCACTGGGAAGCAATAGAAATACCAAATTTACGTATTAGGTGGGAAATTCCTAAAAGTCGGATGCGTACATGGTCAGTTAGTACAATGTCGAGTACTGAAAAGTCTTTTCGCTTACCGATTTTGCTAGATACGGGATGACAATTTTCCCAGTCTCCTTAAGAGTGTCGTAAGCGATTTCGTTCACGCTGTTGAAGAGAACTAAGAAGCACAACTTCATATAGCCTGGAAGATCGTCCACAGCATTGATGTCCCATCTGAAACCACACAAATGACAAGGTGGAACCTCAACCTCTAAAATGCATGAACGTTATTGTCTCCAAGTAAATCGACGAGCGATGAACCTGCGGACAGCATCAGTGAATAGCTCCAGTTCGTCCAATGTGCCATAAACATCGTACACATCATCGATGATGGTTATCAGCGAGGTCACTTTGGTCAGCCGCTTCCGACAATTAGTGAGCGTAGGTTCGTCTGCCACTCCGGCCGCCCAAAAGAAGCACTCCATTAGTCTATCCCTCACGAAGTTCAAATTTCTGGCGAGGCTAACATCATTCCACCATCTGCGATAACACAGTATAATTTTAGAGCATGCATTGCAATTTTTCGAATACATGGGAAGCTTTCCAAAGTCTAATTTCCTTATAGCCCATGAATTCCATCGTCCATTATAGGATTTATCCTCATGAGTTTGCAGACTAGCCTTGACATATCCTGAAGATCTCTCTGGAGGATTGATTGCAACGTGTTGAAGTTCGTCGTGGCAAATCTGGGGATTCGATGATTGGTGTATCCGCATCTTCTGTAAGCTTCAATGGACCGTCGAGCTTCTTGCATTGGCATTCTACAGTGCAGAGGCAGTTCTAATTCATGTTTCACTTGGTCTTGAAGATCTTTGTCGACGTTGCAATTAAGGTTTCTGAGATGCTCGATGGCGAATGATCTAGCCTCTTGCAAGATATCTTCTTCTTCAAAGGCCAAATGGGAGGCTTCGTGTAGACTCAGCATTCCTTGGACATCACCACCAAGGGTCTTCATAAAACTGCCACTTTTGTCCATGAAAATCTTAAAATCATCTGTTTATTCAAAGCCAAGATTAGTCCATCTGATTAGAGAAAGATACTATGCAGTTTTTTTTTTTTTTTTTTTTTTTTTTTTTAATTTCTAAAGCCCTTCGCTCATGAGAGGATATAGTGAGGTCCTATACTGAGAGCTATTATAGATGTCACTACAAGTGTTTAGCATGTCATAGTGATTACAGAGTACTTGTCCGTTTCATATAATCATTTCGAACCTTCATACACAAAAAGCTACGCTAGTATAACAAAAATTGCAAAGGCATCTTGATTCCACTTTTTAGAATTATCTTCTAATTGCTTTTGTTTCATCAGATTTACGATGAAGTACCTTGAGAAACTTCAAACCCGTGCTGTCTAAGAATCCGAAAGCTTAGAGCTGTGCCATGCAGAGACTTCTGCCGGCTCTTATTGACCGCATCGTTAGAGAGACATCTGCGAAGAGCTCTCGAAATGTCTTCCTCAAAATGTTGGCCGAGTCCTAAGCGTTGAAAGTCATCAACCAGAGCAAATATGGTCATGGGTTCAGCTTTTTGGTCATTGAGAGCACCTCTCACTTCTTCTTCCAACATTTGTGCCTTTTCTCTCTGTAGCTCAACCTACGTTAGAAGAAAGTAAAATCCACAGTTTAGTGTATGAACCCTAGAAAAAAGCAAAGAAAGATACTTCAAAGGAAGAGGTGGAAATCTTCTATCTGGTGGTCCCATTTATGTCACATGCGTGGGATTATGACTATGATTGATTTTTTAAAATGAAATAGTATTGTGTAAAAGACGTCAAGATACACGAGGATAGAGGATTTCATCTTTTCATGGCATGTTATAGATTTTGATAGGTTTATATTGCTAACCAATCACAAATGACAATGGTTCATGACTCTCTATTCTTGTTTGGACGAGACTTCCTGCATACTTGTTGGAAGAAAACCTCTTCCAATCAGTATTCGGGTTGGTAGATACAAGTACAGCAAGTGCCATAATTTTTGTATGATACTCACTTAAATACCATAATTTTTTTTCAATTGTCTAAATGCTATAACTTATATACAATACTAATTTGAGTATCATAACTTTTTTTTTAAGCACCATATAACTTTTCAACCGATTACTTAAATATCATAACTTTTTTAAAAAGCATTCACCGCAAGTGATATGTCACATCAGATTTCCAAGATTTGGGTGAGCATTTATAAGAGGTTTTAGCGCTTAAGTGATGATTAAAAGTTACAACACTCAAGTAAACATTTTTTAGAAATTCAGAAATTATGACACTCAAGTGACCGAAAAAAATTATGGCACTCAGTGAATATTATAACGAAAGTTATGATAGTTGTGGTGTTCTTTACCTTTACTGAAATCCATATTTCGATGATGGCCTTCCAATTCATCCATTAAAAAACATGATTAGAGGAAACTAAGTATAGAGGAAAATATGACCTATCAATAAAAGTGATAAATCTTGATTATGAGACTACATGAATTAATAATTATGACGATGGGGAGATCATTAAATCAAATGTCATACTCATCAAGTTAGTACAGTGATGCCTAACATAAAGTTACAGCACAACCGAGTTTGATCGACAGTTTGTCCTAGGATAATTCTCCTCTCTAATTCCAAAATTTCATCTATGTTTTATTGAGAACGCGAGAATAATTGAACTTCCAATTAGACTAAATTCCCACCGATGCATTGAGCTGCCTTGTCCACGTACTTGCAGCAATGCTCCACCCACAAGTGGCCAATGTAGGAACCAAGGTTACTTTGAGTGGAAGACATTACAATTCAAATACAGAATATCTCGTATTCGAACCAAGTATTTAACCACCCATCTAAACATTATATTTAAGTTCAAACAAAATTACGAAAATCATCTTCTTTTCTTTTGACAGTAGCATAAATGTCTAGTATGGAGAACATATAACTAGAGTGTGGTTTTTTACCGCACGACAAGATTGACGGCTTTCATCAGCCTCAAGCGACTGAAGGTAATTGTGAGTCCAAACAGTTGGCTGATAATTGGCCGATCTCTGTCCTCCTTGAGTATCAGAGACCTACGTGCTCGCTGAACAATGGACTCGACCATTAGCCGTTGGAGAGGGAAGCTTCGGAAGATAAGGCGCGGCCAAAAAACGAAGTGCCATTACTCACACGAACTGGACTAAGGCCAATACTACAAAAGGTGAAAACTCAGCGATCAGTGCATGCACTCAGTTAGCGTGAACGGTCCCCTATTTATACAAAATATCTGATTTCCTAGGACACAACGTTGGAATATGCTACTAGGTTTTCGACTTCAAGCGATCGTCGCTGTTGTCGTGGCGGACCATATGCTCCTGTCCTCTCATTTTTCTATGTTTGCTCGATCACACGTTGCTGCTGGATCGTCTCTCATCCATTCGTTAGTGTCCTCGTGTTTTTAGCCGGAACACCTCGTCAGAAACGAATGGCCCGCGAGAAGTCATGTCGTTCTCAGGATCGAAGATTTTATTTGGAGACGTTGTCTGTCCATGATGCTCAATCAGACGCCCGCTGGGCTCGCCTCTCGTCCATTCGTTAGTGTCCTCGTGTTTTTAGCCGGAACACCTCGTCAGAAACGAATGGCCCGCGAGAAGTCATGTCGTTCTCAGGATCGAAGATTTTATTTGGAGACGTTGTCTCTATATACCATCATTATTCTCCCGCAAGCTATAAAGAGGGAATCTGCACGGAACATATGGTGGTTCCGCTGTTCTCCCAGAGAAGCGAGGCCCCACCTTCTGGGAAAGGGATTGATGCTCGAATGTTCCGGAAATCTTGTGGTGTCATGTAGACAGTCCCTTGGCCTGAGCTTGCAGGCCTCATTACAGAATTGGATCCTTCGAAATTTCAGGGATCGTGATGGTCTTGGGCCCATCCATTTTGATGGTTCGATAACCCAATCTTGTCCTCGTTATTTCTCTGGGTCTCTTAATATGCACCGCAAACAGTGTCTACATATTTTTCAAGATAGTCAAGAGTCCAACCCAAATAAGATCCTCACAGGACACCAAGAGGGCTCCCACTTTTGGTACTAGATAAGGTCCCAATCCAGTATTTTCGGGTTCAAACTTGACACATGGAGGCAGGACTTCGTTCGCGTGCAAGTTGAGGAAGGGAGAAATTGGAGAACCCTCACCATTCCGGATCTCAACCCCGACCAATTAGACTAGGCTTAGATGCCATAATTGATATCGATTGATTGAGCATGCGATATCAAGTTAATATGCTACATTATGTAGCTCTCGCTTCCTCAACATAGGTTACATTCTGAAAGACTTTTGTATATCATAATATCAATCATTTGGAAAATTTCCTTGATTCATTGGTCACTTGATCACAAAAACCAAGTGTGTCACTCTTACAAGTTTTGTCTCTGTCTATGCTCATATCATGTAGACAAACTCTAGTCACGCCCCTCCATGATTCGTGTACTATTAGGGTTTCAAACTACGGCACACCTTAACGTCTCTTAGACCTAACACATAATTGCCTGAGCTTGTGAGTTGTAACACCAACGATAGATTTTTCTTCATTCCCAACATGTGATATGCATTTTGCAACTCAACCTGATATGAACTGAATCGGGATGTTATCACCATTCGATTGACATGGGTATTTAGTAACCTTGAGTTGTCTATGGTGACAACTACTCATCCATCGATTTACTTAAACATGTTTGATAGCTTGCCTTGATCTCTAGTCATATGACTTGAGCACCCCGAATCAATTGCCCAATCATTATTAGAATTGATTAATTTATTACTTACAGTGAAAAGGATCGTCACATCTTTTGACTAAATGATAGAGGAGAATGCAAGCTCTTTTTATTCTTCACTATAAGGGACACATGGAAATCCCAGTCCTCTTCACTATCATTTTCCTTAGACGTTGCAATGTTTCCTTTTACTCTTTTGAATTGAAAATCCCTAACAAAGTGACCTTTTTCTCACAAATATAGTAGTGATTCTCTCATATTTGGCTGTTTTTACCTTCATTCTCATTATCTTTGTACTGATCCCACCAAGCTCCCCCTAGCTAAGCACTTGTCCCTTCTGGTCACCTTTGCCAATCTTAGTGGGAGTTTTTTTCTCAATCTACCATCTTTAGTGCTAGCACCATTTCTCATCTAAATCTCAAACCCTCTTTTATTACTAAAGAGGACAGTCTTATCGTCATTTAATAAGACCTTAGACATCTCTTTGTCTAAAGCCTCTTGATTGGCCAAAATATTCTCCAAATCGGTCAAAGTTGGATCTTTAGCCCATCTACAAGGGGTCGTAACAATAGTGTTTTACTCTAACCATAACCTGTGAATGGTGATTCTTTTTATCCTAGTCTCATAGATGGCACTTTGAGGATCTAACTTTGAAATTTCTTCACAAATAGATTTGACTTTGGAAAAATATCATATCTTGTTGCAAGATCCATAGTAACTTGTTTTTCAATTATTCTAACTTGGTATCGTTTGTCCTCACGAACAATGCCACCAAAGCATCCTATGCCGCCTTTAGGGGCTTTGCACTATTGATATGCTACAATAATCCATCTTCTACTGTGATCGCAAGACGTAGAGAGTCTTACCATTATTGATCTTCCACTTCCTCCGCTCTTCATCATTACTGGATGGTTTGGAATTGTCATCGCTAACCATATTCCACAAATCTAGATCTAATAGGTAAAACTACACGCAATTACTCGAATTATTGCAATTGAAGTTGTTGAGCTTCTTTATTGCCATTCACCAAACTCAGGATATTCACTGACTTCGTTAAAATGCCCAACAATATACCAAGTGAGCTTCATCCCAGTTTAACCAATCACAGTCCCTGACTATACACTACCAAAACTCCAGTGTACTTCGATTTCTAACCACCTACTCACGTGCAGTGGTCCCTGACCATCATCTTCTCATACCACGATTCCTGATTGCTTGTTCACAATCCCTAACTATTTGCTCTAATTTGGTCCTTGGTCACTAGCTCTAATACCACTTGTTAAGAATCAAATGGATGCTCAATTGGAATAAATGCTCTTTTATTATTGCTATTATAAGAACAAGCACTTCACCCCACTCACACTTGGAGACTTACTCAACAATACTTTCAAGGGAATTACCAAAAAATATTTAGTTACATTTGTGCCAATTCATTCATAAATCCTTTAATTGTGCCAATTTAATTCTAAATATCTTCACATTTTATCAAATGAGTCCATCTAATCAATTTTAGCTAAAATCCGCTAGTATGATTGCCGAAAGTCTTATGTAGCACAGCTGGTGCTAACAATGACATTTTTTCATAATATTCGGCTTAATATCACGAAAAATTTCAAACTATTCACCCGTGACAAATTTTTCCCAAATTAAGTTTTTAGTCATCAAAAATCCCAAATTGATATACATGTGACAGACTTCTCTCAAACTTATCATTTAGTCTTAAAAAAATCCAGATAGGTACACTCGTGACATATTTACCCTCCATTAACTTTCATCAAATTTTACCATGAAATTGCTGAGTTAGATGACACATAACAATAATTCAATCGACATAGTAAATTCATGTGGAAATCCTTATCAATTTGGGATAAATTTGTCACAAGTATACCAATTTTTGGTGTATTATTTTTCTTTTTTTCTTTTTTTCTTTTCTTTACTTTACTTTTCTTTTTTAGACGAGGGCCAACCAGGGTTGTTGATTGATCCTCGTTGTGGCTGACAACCACCGACCCTTAGTATAAAAAAAAAAGTAAGAAAAAAACAAAAAATATATATCAAAAGTTCAAAATATTATTAAAAATGTCAATATCGCGCTAACCGTGTCACGTAAGACACCTGGTATCTACGTTCGCGATTTCTAGCCAAAATTTATCACATTGACTCAATTAGAAAAATATGAAAATGTTTATAACTAAATTAACACAAATACAATAAGTTTATGATTTTTTACCCACAAAAGTGGTTGCTTCACTCTTGTTACTTTTTTTTTTTTTTTTTGCTTTGCTAATATAATAATCTTTGGCTTATTGTAAGAATTACAACTTATTGTGAATCATAAATTCTTGAAGGAGTAAGCCCCACAATAATTTATAATTATTTGTTATTTGATTTTTGGTGGTCCAAAACAAACTGTTATTCTTACAATAGATTAAAAATTATCACTTAATCATTTATCTTCTTTTTTTTAACACTCTACTCACTACATTGCTTTTCTCTACACAAGCTAAAAAAAGGGCTGCATATTTATAGAGAGATTCCTACTAATATAATGGACTCATCTATAATTACAAACTTTAACTACTCCCATGTTGATTTTCAACCACGCAACTCAACTATCACTAAAAGATTTCAACACCACAAACAACAGCTATCTATTATTAAAATTTAGGCTCGATTTGTTTCGTGAAATTAAATAATTTTAAAATTATTTTTTTAAAATTGATCATACACAACTACTCTTCAAAGAAGTGACCGCATTTCTTGGTCATCAAGGATTGGTCTTCAAGGTGGACACTAGCTGCACCACGCTCGATGGAAAGCTTGCACAGCTTGACAGTCGCTGTCGTGCCACCAAATCCAATGTCGCCATCAGCTATGATGGACTCGAGATAGTCGACTTATGGGGTCCTGGCCTTCTCCTCCCGGCTCATGCTTATCCACGCCTCTCTCTCTCTCTCTCTCTGTGCTTACGACCAGGTATTGTTGAGCAAAAGAAAGGTGTTTGACCTGGTTCGGGATGGTGAGTCCTAGGGATAGTCAGCGAGGTCCGGCCCCGGTTTGTTGGTGGACGTGTGGGTCAACGAGCACTGTCAACCATATGCGTAGATCGGGTCCAAGTGTGCGGTCACTTGCACGGGGTTGGGGCTCACCAAAAGTCCCGGAGGCTGTGCCATCGGCTTGGTAGGTCTTCAGGGTCCTCCAGAGCTTTTTCGCCATCTCATTCGAGCCATAGCATTGTCTCAGGTTGCCCTGTAGCACCACGCCGTCTTTAGCTGTGAAGGGTCGCTGGGTTAGCTTAGAACCTCTCGGAGCCCCCCAATCTTTGCACCGCCGCAACTTCAGCTTTGAACCTCCCTTCTTCCTCCATCTCTATTCAAAGATTTCCACCATTTTATCGTACACTTTTAGAAATCTTGAGTGATATCATGTGTCAAGCAATTCTCATTGCGTCTCAATATATAGCTTGAAAAGTTTCATCGTCACTAGAGAATACTGAATATATATTGTTCTAGAGTGGCAAAATGTACTTTGCTTATGTGTGTAGTTGGAGATTAATATCACCAAACATATATAATCGAGTAAATTAGTGCAATTCGATAAGTAGTCCTCTCCTTTTGTCAAAGTGGATTATTGTCACTGGGTCGTGATCTTTGTTCATGTGTTTGTTTTTATGCGAATCTAATACGAAATTAGCATCAAATGTGTGGACATAGGGAAGGAATCAAATGGACAAGGTAGAACCTCTAGAACAATGAGTCCTTTTGATGGTAACTTAATGATCAAGATAAACAAATATAAAATAATCTGCAGGTGCTGAATTATGTGGCAACAATAATCTAATGTAGAATAACAAGATATTTAAATCACTATTACCATACTAGTTTGAAGTCCCAAGCGTGACATGGTGAAGTTGATTAAGTGAAATTTTTCTCGTTCACAGATAGATATTTACTGTCAATAATTATGCCCAACAATCAACAACTGAAAAGTTCTCTTAGGTAAAAAAGGATCGATCTTCTTGTCATTAGAACCTTCTCTCCCGAAATATAATAATAATCTTTCGGTCCATATCACAATTGATGCCAACATTTGTTCAACACGATGTCATTTGGTATAAAATTGTGACATCATGATTTTTCACTCGATAAAATAGCGGGCTCTCCATCGGACTATGCCATTCGCATCCTCATCACGACATCACCGAGTCGCCACCGCTACCTCGTCGTCAATAAACTACATTGATCCAAACATCCTAACCCCAAGAACTTCCAAGGCATTGGCCTTTAAAGAAATAGCTTAGAAAGAAAAAAAAAATTACCAAGAAAGGTGCTCCACGTTCCAGCTGGCATGAGTCAACAAGTGCTGCTCAAATTGACCAAGTATGGCGGTGGAGAAAAGAAATAAATAAGAGAGAAAGAGGGAAGCTCTTCTTTGGTCACTGAACCCCCACGCCCACCTTCTGCCCTTCATTTCACCGTCCATCTCAGCCAGCAAAGTGCAGAGAAGCCAGCAACGTAGGGCCTCTCCTCAGCACAAGAAGGTTGGGTTTTTCTCTCTTTTTGGCCCTTGCGTCGTCGCCACTATTTTGTCTCCATTCCGCCAAGCCACCACCGCAACTCACAAGGACCCAAGACAAGTGGATATCCTCCGTTCTATCCTATATTGATCGTTTGTTGTGTAACGAGAATAGTTCATAAAAACCCAAGAACGTGTTCGAGATTTTTCGTTTAATCGAAGTTTCGACTACGCTGTTCGTTTGGTCGGAAGTTCTGACTACGTTACTTAGCTATGTTGTTGAGTTCAAAATAGTCGAACTTGTAGTTAGGTCGTAGAGGCATGGATAGTTGATATTTGGCACGTGCGATGGCCGGAACGGCAGAAATTTTGAAGGAAAATCATGACTGGGCTGAGGGCAGGTTCGGATCTAGCCCGACCCAAAAGCTTGCTAATTTTGTGCCGACTTATGTGGTGCAAATTTCATGGGGTGTTCTGCACGAGAGTTGTTCCTTATTGAATGTTCTATGACATACTTTAATTTCAGAATTTTTGGATTTTACATGACGAAAAAATATATTAGAAAAATTTCAGGATTCAAAATCTGTTTTGGGGTTGCTGGACCGACCTCTTTATGCTTTTCATTTTCTACAGATTTCCCGGTCTAGAATTTTAAAATATGTTCTTCACAAAAGTTGTATAGCACATCCCAAGCTACCACATACTAAATTTTCATAATTTTTTTATCTCAATAGGTTAGTAAAATATTTATTTTTCTACTCAATTTCATCTTGGAGATTTTGACTGTTCTGAGCCCGGAATTGTATGAACTGAACCGGATTTCGAGTTCTTCACAGATATTTCTTTAGATCTTGTCCACCTCATACTAGTTTCATAATTTTTGGAGATCGATTACCTAGACAACCACCATTGACTCTAGAGGCATGCGAGACGCCTTATGAGGCTAATCTAGGCCTAAAATGTGGGACCTTTCCCACGGTTCACTTAATATCTATATGGATGAGTTTGTATTAGTCTAAGGGATGAAAATGAATGATGATTCATTAGATGCATGCCCAAATCCTTGAATGGTAATGGTGTTAACATGTTTTTAATTGAATTATGGGGGAAAAGTGCCAAAAAAGTCCTAAACATTTTGCATTTGTGTCAATTTAGTCCTAAACATTTTTACGTTGTCTGCGTCGGTCATTTCCGGCCAATTTTGGCCGGATTTTGCTGACTCGCCGCCGGCCGACGCGTGCGCGATCGATGCGACGTTGACAACTTTTAATAATATTTTAATATTTTTGAATTTTTTTTCTTTTTTATATATTCTTTTTTTCTTCTCCTCTTCTTCCTCCAGCCGATTGCTGGACCTTGCCGGCCACCTCTCCAGTGGCAGTGAGGGCAACCTCGCCCATGGCCAGTGAGGCTCGCCCGCCCAGCGCGAGGCCGCCCTCAAGGCCTGGGTGGCGAGGCTCACCCTCACCGGATCTAGCGAGGGTCGAGCCTCGCCCATGGCCGGCGAGGGCGAGCCCCACCAGCTCAGCGCAAGGAGGTGAGGTTCTTGAAGGAGTTGGCCTGGTTGCGGATCAGTTGGAAGTCAACATCGGCCGAGACCCAAACCTCCTTCTAGCTCTTGGAGAGAAAGGAGAAGGTGCTCGAGGACGCCGCCGGAGACGGCCTCCTCGCGCCGAGCTGGCGGGGCTCGCCCTCGCCGGCCATGGGCTAGGCTTGACCCTCGCCAAATCCGATGAGGGCGAGCCTCGCCGCCAAGGCCTTGAGAGCGGTTTCGCGCTGGGCGGGCGAGCCTTGCCGCCCTCGTGGCCAATGGCGAGGTGGCCGGCAAGGTCGACCTCAACTCATCGGGCGTCGCCTCTAGCCGATCGCTAAGGTCCAATGACCAGCTGGAGGAAGAATGAAGAAAAAAAAAAAAAAAATCTAAAATATTAAAATATTATTAAAAGTTGTCCACGCGCACCGATCGCCCACGTCAGCCTACGGCCGGCCCAGTTAGAAAATCTAGCCAAAATTGGCAAAAAGGACTGAATTGGTACAACGTAAAAGGTTTAGAACTTAATTGGCACCAAAAAAAAAGTTTAGGACTAAATTGGCACAAATGCAAAAGATTTAGGATTTTTTTGTTACTTTTCCCTGAATTATGGAATTACTGCATCATGATGTAAATGTGTGATTGATAATGCCATCGGTCCTTGAGACGACGATGCCCCGGGTTGTAGTAGGGATGCCTGGAGGGGTAACTAGGTTCCTCCGGATGCCTAGGGGGTGTAACACGGTTCCTCCAAATGCCTTGCGATGCCGGATGGATGCGAGATGCCCGGGGGGTAACGGGGTTCCCCAGAAGATGATGGCAATATGTACTTGTATTGATTGCGACTTTGGTATTCTTGAATTGAACTATTAGTCATTTGTTAAGGAAATTTATTCCTTATATTGATCAACCGTGTATTCTGAAAGGTTGTCAAATCATTAGAATGTCGATCCCATCTGCCTCCCCGATGATTCGCTACGGGGTGATGGTGAACTTCACTTGGGAGGAGGTAACAAGATTTTTTGTAGCTCAAAAGATTTTGAGAACATCAGGGGCCATTGTTATACAACACTTGTACAGCTAGGTGGGGAGGGGTGACCAACCTAGACTCTAGTATAGTCAGTCCAGTGCTGACCTTTTGTACTTTCCCATGGCACCCCACTTGTCATCTGATATATATGTATGAAAAAATAAAAAATGAAGTTGCCCTGTTTACAGAAAATCGCGTGTACCTTGAAATTTTCTGTTGTCCCTTACGCTTCCGCATGCTTAAGAAAATAATTACAATGAAGAAGATATTAGCAATAGTAGTTCTACAGCCGTCGTGACGTGCTGAGATCGTCACAAAAATACACTTCAATTGCTATTCATTACGAAAATGTTGAACTATGATTAGATGGATTGAATTAACCGAAATTAAAGTACTTTGTACATTAAGTGCCTTTAAATCATTTAGTACAGTAGGATCTACCTACTTTATTTTGTAGTTTCCGTACGTCCATTTTCCTTCACCAACGGGAGGAAATTGATGTTGTCCAAACTAATTTAGCCATTTTATGCCGCAGGAGAAATAGGTTTGATTATCAAGGAGTGCACACGGTTCCACGACAGATCGTCCGGAGATCCGATCGCATCTCCATCCTGGTACACGCAATGTGCCATCCGGGCAAGGTTATAAGTCATCCGCACAAAAGATTGATTGAAGGTCGAACGGTCGACCATATATTTGTTCATCTTCTTCCATGCTGTGTCGATTTCTTCTTTAACGCACTCGCGAGCCTCTAACTCGGAGATGCCCTTTTCCTGCATGAAACACCGTATTGAATTCGTGGTCTCTCCCCTCTCTAGCTCAGCCTGTTAGGATCATAGGAAGCTATTTAAAAGACTATGAACATGTGGATATTAATTTCACTTGTTTCGCTACGAAAAAGAAGTGCTTGTATAAGGTAAACTGCGACACAAGTAAAATTGGACTAGAGAAAGCCGAAAGGATGCATACCGATGAGGAGGCGATATCATTGGTAAGCCGGAAAATCAAGGACGGCAGTCGCAAGAGATCATGGTAATGTTCTAGCGATTCGAGCTCCTCCTTTTTCATGCTTGGGCTTGCTAAGAAGTAGGCATGAATCAACATGACCGACCCTGATGATGATACCCACCCATTGTTCAAGTACTCTTCAACTCCTGGGATGATCCTGCTGTTACTCCATTTTGCTTCTTGCAAGAAGGCTTTGCACAAGTCATACCACTGCGAAACAGTAGAAACACCAAATTTCGTTCTTTAGGCAGGAAATTCCTAGAACTCGGGTGCATTCGCGGTCGATTAGTACCAGGTCGAGTACCAAAGAGGACTTTTTAGGCGTACCGCTTTGGCTAGATACGGGATGACGTTTTCCCCTTTCTCCTTGAGAGTTTCGTAAGCCATCTCGTTCACGCTGTTGTAGAGAGCTAAGTAGCACAGCTTCATATAGACAGGAAGATCTTCCACCGCATTGAGGTCCCATCTGAAACCACACAAATGACAAGGTGAAGAACTTCCAACTTCTGAAACGCATGAACATTAGTATCTCCAGGCGATATCGAAGAGAGATGGACCTGCGAACGGCGTCTGTGAATAGCTCCAGCTCTTCCAATGTGCCGAAAACATCATACACATCATCGAGGACAAGGATCAGCGCGAACGCTTTTGTCACCGCTTTCCGACAAACACTGAGCGAAGGCTCGTGGGCAATTCCTACTGCCCAAAAGAAGCACTCTATGAGTCTATCCCTCGCAAAGCTCAACCTTTTTGCGAGGCCAGTATTATTCCACCATCTGCAATAACCCAGAGAGTAAAATTTCAGATTATGCGTTGCAATTTTTTTCGAATGCGTATCAAGCTTTCGCAAGTCTAATATCCTTATTGTCCATCAATTCCATCATCAATTATAGGATTTATCCTTATGAGTTTGTAGACTAACCCTAACATTTCCTGAAGATCTCTTTGGAGAGTTGATTGCGAAACGTTGAAGTCCGTCAAGGCAAGTTCGAGAATTTGAGGATTCGTGTATCCGCGTCTGCTGTAGGCTTCAATGGACCGTCGAGCTTCTAGCAATGGCATTCTACGGTGCAGAGGCAGTTCCAATTCATGTTTCACTTGGTCTTGAAGATCTTTGTCGACGTTGCTATTAAGGTTTTCGAGATGCTTGATGGCGAATGATCTAGCCTTGTGCAAGATGTCTTCTTCTTCGAAGGCCAAATGGGACGCCTCGTATAGACTCAGCACGCCTTGGACATCCCCACCAAGGGTCTTCACAAAACTGCCACTTTCGTCCAAGAAGATCTTAAAAACATCTGATTATTCGTAGCCAAGATTAGTCCATCTGATTAGAGAAAGATACTATGCAGTTGTTCATTAATAAATTCTCTCTTCCCTAACATATATGTTCATGAGAGGATATGGTGAGGTCCTCTGCTGAGAGCTGTTATAGATAATACTACAGAATAATTGTCTGTTTCATATAATCATTTCGAACCCACATACGCGAAAGTTAGCATGACAAAAACTGCAAAAGCATCTTGATCCCACGTTTGAGAATTATCTTCTAAATGGGTTTTGTTCTCATCAGATTTAGGATGAAATACCTTGAGAAACTTCATAGCCGTGCTGTCTAAGAATCCGAAAGCCGAGAGCGGTGCTGTGCAGAGACTTCTGTAGGCTCATAAAGACCGCACCCTTAGAGACACATCTGCGAAGAGCGTTCGAAATGTCTTCCTCGAAATGATCTCCCAGCCCTAAGCGTTGAATATCATCAACCACAGCCAATATGGTAAAGGTTTCAGCTTTTTCTTCATTGAGAGCACCTCTCACTTCTTCTTCCAATATTTGTACCTTTTCTTTCTGTTGTTCAACCTACGTTAGAAGAAAAGTAAAAATCCACAGCTTAGTTTTTGAACCCTAGTAAAAAGCAAAGAAGGAAACATAATTCTTCAAACACATATGTTGGCTCTCCTAAAAAGTTTTGATACTTCAAAGAAAGAGGAGTGAATCTTCTATCTTAAGATCACTTTTTAAAATGAAATAGCGTCACATGTGTGCAACAAACGTAAAGAGATTAAAAGAGACAGGAATTCCATCTTTTTCATGGCATGCTCTAGATTTTGTTTGGGTTATGTTGCTAACTAATCGCAATCGGTAGAGAGGCTCATGTTTTTCTCCACTCTTGTTTGGAAAAAAATTTCTCCATCCTTGTTTGGAGGAAACCCCCTCTAACCAGCGTTCTGATTAGCGGAGACAAACGTGGACATCACTCACAACCTGCAATTCATCCATCGTAAATATGGTTGGAGAAAAATAGGGATGGAAGAAAATATAACCTATTAATAAAAGTGATAAATCTTAGTGATGAGGCCACATGACTTGCCAACGATGATGATATGGAGATCATTAAATAAAATTCCATAGTCATAAACTTATTAGATCAGTGCCTAACATAAAAGTACAACACAAACGAGTTTGATCTACAGTTCATCCTAGGATAATTGTCCACTCCAATTCTGACATTTCATTCATGCTTCATCGAGAACATGTGGATAATCAAAATTTCAATGAGACTAATTTCCCCACCGATGCACTGAACTACCCTGTCCACGTGCACTTGATAATGCTCCACACCACTAGTGGCTAATATACGATCCAATTTTTTTTTTCTTTTGAGTGAAAGGCGTTGTAATTTGAGCACAAAATCTATCGTATTCGAATGTAACGTCCAACCATCCAACTAATCATTATATTTAAGTGGGATCCAAATCGCAGAAATCTTCTTTACTTTGTTTAAAAACTTTAGCATAGATATCTCGTAGAGAGAACAAACGGCTAGGTAGCATGTGGTTTTTCACCTCGTGGCGAGATTGCGGGCCTTCACCGGCCACAATGGACTGAAGGTAATTGTAAGTCCAGACTGATGGCTGATAATTGGCCGATCGTCGACCTTCTTGAGGTTCAGAGATCTGCGTGCTCGCCGAACAATGGACTCGACCGTTGGCCCTCCGAGCGGAAAGCACCGGGAGATGAGGTGTGAACAGAAGACGAAGCGCCATGAACTGCTCGAATCGAACCGAACCGGGCTAAGCCAACAATATATAGAGCGAGAGCTCAGGGGTCAGTGCAGGCCCTCGCTAACCTTAACACTCCCATATTTATACTACCATTTTTCCGATTTTCTATGACAGAAGTGTTGGAATATGCCGATAAATTTTTCTGATGGCCTCAGGTACTTCCAACTTGCCTTTTCGATTTCGAGCGAAGTCGCCGTCGTCGTCGTCTCAGCGGATCACATCCTCCCCATCCTATCTTCTTCCTCTCCATCGTTACGCTCGATCACACGTTGCTGGGGCTCGCCTCTCGTCCAATCCTTTGTCAGCGTCTCGCTTGGATCACACGTTTCCGGGCTCGTCCCTCGTCCACCCATTGGCGTCGTCGTGTTTTTACTGCAACACCTGGTCGAAATTTTGCTTCGTCCACGTGACGCTGCGTGGTTCGTGGGATCGAAGATTTTATTTGGGAGGGCGTTGTCCGGATGCCATCACCGTCCTCCCGCTAGCCTGTAGCGAGGGAATCTCACGCGGGACGTGCACTTTAGCGATGATCGTTGTTCTTCCAGAGATTGCGCGGCCCCACCTTCTGGGAAAGGGACTGGCGCTCGAATGTTCAAGAACCGAATCGAAGACTGGGTTCTAGAAAAGCTAGGATCTTGCGGCGTCGTATGGACGGTCCCTTGGCCTGGGCTTGCAGGCCTCGTTGCAGGATTCGATCCCTTTGAATTCTTTTGGGTTCTTGATGTTCTTGGGCCCATCCGTTTTGCTGGATCGATAAAGCAATCGGCTTTCCTCATCACATCTGTGAAAATCTCTTTTAACTTGCGTCGCAAATGGAACCTGGTACTAGATAAAGTCCAGACTGAGAATTTTCAGATTTGACTTGGTCGACGTAGGCTATACAGTATGTATGAAAGAATTTTGTAAACCATTTCAGAAACGTGAGCTCCGGGGAGGAGAGAGTGGGTGGCCTTCGCTTCGCTGCTAAGCGAGCAGGACCGACCGTAACGTTCGTTGGGTTCATAAAAGAGTCCATTTTTATGTGTGACGATCGCGGTTTATCGAGGGCCATTGTCTAGGAGCCGATCGCTTCTATAGGTAGGCTCTTGATTTGACTCACCAGCATTCAATCTCCCTCCCCTTTCGGTAATCCAAGCCACCCATCTCGTTATTCGTCGTCGAAACGGTCTGTTTGGACAATTACCTTGATTCGTGGGTCGCTTGAAAGTGATTGGAATCCTCGGTTCGAGGGACAGAAACTGCACTCTTGGCGGGATCGGGTGTTTGTGTCGACATGACATTGCGCTCCATCTGGTTGATGAAATTCTCTGAGGACTTGCCGCAAATGTTCCCCGTGCTTTGCCTCTGCCAGCACTCGTTTGCATAATTACATTGGCCCCACTCTCCGTTATTTGCTCGTGTTCTTTCAGCGATGAGAAAATTTACAGTTTCAAAAGTTGTCTGGGGCTACTTGTTACTTGACATGACTAGATTATGGATCTTGGTTTGAATAGCGGTTGCCACTCGGTTGCCCCTTATTTTTGTGTTCTGTCGGTTATGATACTGTCTAATGAATCGTTACATTTCACGTTTAGGATTTCTATGAATGCCTGCGCGTAAGAAATGGTGCTGGAAATATGTTTAGGGTCCAATTTTGGGCGCGACTTCTTTATCAAGCGCTTCGCTTAAAGCTTTTGTGCAAATCAGCGTCTAAAAAATTCTAGCTTGGGGTAATGAGAAAAGTGGTAGATGTTTCTTTGCCTGTTTTTTCCTCCTTACAATGAACATCAGGAAAACTATAAATATATTATAAAGATCAAACCGAAGCTTGTCGACTGAATCAGATCCATGTGGGATATGTTGTGTCTTAAAATCTAAGACAACATTAGGTCAGGAATATTTCGTTGTTTCCTTTCACTGGTTTGACTTTGGAGACATGTACTTTTTTAATATCTCTGCAACTAAAAGGAACAGGTGCAAAGGTTCCAATGACGTTATGACTGAATCCATGTGTTTGATTTTGATGCTACTGGAAGTATATTCTAATTCGGAATTCAGACTATTGCACTTGAATTATTGAATTCTAATGATGCGTCTGAAAATTTCTGTCTAAATATTGACAGATGGGGGAGCTTGTTGGCAATAAACATGCTGAGTATATATTATCAGTTGAAAGGGTATCAGTATACAATCCCCTTCTTGTGTTTTCTACCAATATATGAAAATGACCAGGTGTATTGGGATCTGCTATCCACTATTTCACTTTTTCACTGATATAGTTTTCCGGTGACCTTGTGGTCAGAGGAAAGATGATTTCTATTCTGTGCTTATGGATCATTTGAGAATGAATGGAGCTTATTGGGGACTAAGCGCACTGGATCTTCTTGGAAAACTTGACACCGTGGATTCAGAGGACGTTGTTTCATGGATCATGAAATGCCAACACGAGTCTGGTTTGTACGAATCTGTAGATCTCTTGGCTTCTTTCTTGTGCTTACCCACGTTAAAGATGCACCTAACAGAAACTAACATCTAAATAGTTTGTCTTTTAGAATAGTCCTATACTTGAGCTACTTATCTGTTTAAACTTTCCTTATTTGGGGCTAGGATAATGTGACTCAAATCTATTAATGACAGTGTCTCAGGAGTGATTAATGTTGGTGTTGCTGTATTCTCTATAGAACTCTAGTTCAAAGAACAAGTCTGAGCATCTGTCAGGGCTCTTTCTGCAGGTGGCTTTGGTGGAAACATTGGACATGATCCTCACGTGCATTATACACTCAGTGCTGTGCAAGTTTTGGCCCTCTTTGACAAGTTAGATGTTCTTGATATCGATAAGGTGACTGGATGTATCCTTCATTCCTTCGGAATAGAGCGTTCTATATATTCAACTCTTGTCATGGTTGAAGAGTTCATGTTTTTTTGTTTGTCAGTTTTGGATGTCATCTAGTAATATACTTAAAGAGGACGAACTTGTGAATCGTTATTCTCTGTGTTTCATTTGAAGTGGTCAGCAAATTTGTCTACTTTTGGATGTTATAGAGCTTTTGTTAATGTTATTGCTTTGCCTGTATATTGCCAGCCAAACATAAATGACGAGTCTCTCTCTGCGATTGATTTTCTCACTGTTGGATAATTTTTGGCGTGAAAGCTTTTATGTTGCTGGTCCTATACTTAAATTTAGATGTCGCATCACTGCAAAAAGAAGATGGATCCTTTTCAGGGGATACATGGGGAGAAGTTGATACTCGGTATTGTCCTTGTCATTGACCTCTGGGATGTTCGTGCTTCTTAAGGATGTCGCTCAAATATTCAAAATTCTCATCACAATTTTTTTCTCTTCAAAGGTTCTCGTACATTGCCATATGCTGTCTTTCAATACTGAAGCGCTTGGATTTGATGGATGTGGAGAAGGCTGTGAAGTACATTGTGAGTTGCAAAAATATGGATGGCGGGTTTGGTTGCACTCCTGGTGGAGAGTCCCACGCAGGGCAAAGTATGTCATAACCTTATGCTGGAACTTTTTCATTGATTTTACTTTCTGATAGGTGCTTTGGAAGTCAAATATGTGCGTATGCATAAGGTAGCCTCTTTCTGTGGGTGCAAAAAGTATAGTTCTATCACTACAAAATGAAATTCTGTTCTAAGTGGTTGAGATAATGTTTGAAGTGCTTTTAGTTTGCTCAATTTTGAATCTTTTAAGCGCTTGAAACTTTTGAATCGCCCAATGATAATTCTATCTGCTCCTTCATTATATTTGGAAGCTGAGCAGTACCTCTAGCTTGTGTGACAAAATTGTTTAGAAGCATTTCTGGATGAACATTTGGTTCGGTGCATCTCCTGCTTCAATTGATATCCATGATATAATATGTCAGATTCAAACAATTAATCTCACTTTCCAGCCAACCATTTTATGGTTTGTTTAGAGAGAAATGTGAAAACCTGGGCTTTGGTCAATGATGATATGCGCAGAGCAGTAGTTAAGAATAGCTGGAATTTATTTTTGTAAGACTTTTTGAAACTGGACAAGCTGGCTTGGACTTAATTCCTTACTAACTTCAGTTCTTTGAAGTGGTGGCAACCCGTGATAGTCTGCAACAGAAAATGTTTATTGTCACCATTGAGGATGGAGCAGAGCAACATGAGACTGATAGATGGTAATTTGAAAATCAAGGGTCAGAGAATGATGTATATAGAGTTTAAGGAAAATTAGTCGCCTGATTACTTGTTTAAGATAGAGATGGCAACTGGAAAATCAATTCGAGTTTTATTGTCCTTTTTCATGTCAAGCATATGGGCAGTTTTGGTTATTTTCAACAGTTAGGGTCAATTTCAAATTATCTTTCACTGTGGCTTTTGCTTCTTAATAATAGTTATGACTTTTCTCACATTTAGTTTTTGAAGTTGTAATTGTACAATTGGTATATCTGCAACCTTTAATCGACATACGATGAAAATGTTGATGAGTTGTATTTCGACATGTCGCCCTATAGCATGTAAACATGTCATTTTTTACATGTATTCTCAATTTAAAACCTATAAGCAAGAAGTGGAAACTAGAGAGAGCAGCTTCAGATTTTTTTCCTGCTACTTGCTTTTATGCTTTGGAATTTGATTGGCTCTTGATGCGAAAGACCAGTAGATGGAGAAGCCAGTAGGCTGAAAAAGGAATCAGTGGTAAAACCCCTTAGAGATTCCCTTTGTATCTTATTTTTACTTTTATGTTCATGGATTTAAGCATATGAATCGAAGAGAGATTCACATAGCCATTCCTGCAGTATTTTGCTGTGTGGGTGCTCTGGCTATCACGGGTTCACTCCATCACATTGACAAGGACCTTCTCGGCTGGTGGTTATGTGAGCGTCAAGTCAAATCCGGTGGGTTAAATGGCCGCCCGGAGAAACTTCCTGATGTAGGCACCACATCTAATGTTTAAGCTAATTTCACTTGGATATTATTGTCAAAGTCTGTACTCATCTTGTTGCATTATCACAGGTCTGCTACTCCTGGTGGGTCCTGTGTAGCTTGATAATGATTGACAGAGCTCACTGGATTGACAGAGAAAAGCTCATCAAATTCATCTTGAACTGTCAGGTTATTTATTTGAATGTCCTTTCTAGGATGCATGTAGAACTAGAAATTTTTCAGGATATAGAGTTCCTGTCTTATGTTTTGATTTTCAGAGAAATCTGTTGATCTGGTGGCTTTTTGATTTCAGGACACTGAAAATGGTGGAATATCTGATAGGCCAGATGATGCCGTAGACGTGTACCATACATATTTTGGAGTGGCTGGTAATAGTTAGGTCTTGGCATGTACCTTTGCAATCTCTCAGTTGAAATTGGCTAATCCTATTAACTGAATAAGTGCATTTAGTGTTTTCTTGATATCCTACCATTAATCACGCAATATATTGAAAATGGTTGTCTAGTCAACTATTATGTGGATGCAATATCAACTCCAATAAAACTCAATGCCAATATTAGCTGATATAGGCTGTCCAAATGGACTCTTTGTTCTCCTTGTTTTTTCAGTTGTTTTCTCCCTCTTGCTTTTCTTTTCCTTCTTTCCCTTCTTCGCTCCTCTTCTTTTGTGGGGTGGGGTTGTTTTCATGCCTCTTGATACACTTTCTTCCACTAGAGTTATCTCTGGGCAGATTGCTAACCTTTTCTGTTTGGCGGGTGTTTTCAGGTCTTTCGCTTCTTGAGTATCCAGGAGTCAAAGCCATAGATCCAGCGTATGCCTTGCCGGTCAACGTAGTCAATAGGATTTTCTTTGGGAGATGTTCAACCTGACAGACTGGAGCGCGAACAAAAACATCACTTTGTCGTGATATTTCTAGTCCATTAGCTTCTGCATTGTGGGACGTCGGGAGAAGAGCAGATCTGCAGGTGGGAGATGGGTAGAAAACAGAGAAAAGATAGAAATTTTGCTGTAAAATGGCAAGATTTTGGATTAATTATGATGGCTCCAAGATTGTTCTCATAAAAGTGAACACGATTCTTAACGTCATACCGCATATTTCACGGATTTTCTCTAGTTTTGGAGGTTGGACATGAGCCATATTGTGGAAAATATGTCTTTCAATAGTAGACCAATATCTATCATTTTGCTTCCATGTCTATTAGAGCTGTGTAGAAGATTTAAAGAGCTTTTGATTTTGGATGCTCGTGCCTACTGATAGTCCTGCACAGAGCCATCAGTCCTCGCATCTTTTTCCTCACAACGTATGGAAAGTAAAACTTGGCGCGTGACCACGATAGTACAAGACTTCTGTAGGCAGGTGATGGTGCACACGTTAACTTAAGGAGGATCAGTAAACTCGTGCGCGATTCCTGTGCTCTGAAAAGCTGAGGCTTTTGCGTGGAAGGACATGGAAAGACGGACGCTGCGAAAGCTAGTTAGGGAATCGTTTCATGGACTGATCTCTATGAGGAAGGATTGGCATGTGAAGCAATGACTTTCGTCACGATGTCATTCCTAGAATCCTAGTAAAAGAAGATAGAACTGGAAGTTGGCTAATGGAAATGGATCGAAATGACGATGGATGCAGCATGACCAATTAAAGCAAAATGTTTAAAAATCATTTTCTAGTGCATGCAACAGTAAGGGCAATGATTTATCGGTGGATAAAGTGATGAGGGAGCATCTTTTGGAAATCTCGGCAATAGTAGGAGCGGGACTGGATGCCAAATGAAGGGAAGATCGAACGTTGGATGAAAAGGCAGGGACATTCAAGTTATTTTCCACTTCCTCCACTCACCAGAAAAAAAAAAAAAAATGAAAACACTGTGAAAGATCTAACTACGTGTGTAATTAAGTTATTTTTTATATTTCTATTCATTAGACAAGTTTCTAAACAAAAATACATATTTAATGAAGAAGCAAAATTTATGTTCCCAAAATAAAAATACGATAATATCTCCATCCCAAATGGTTGGCAAGCGGCAAGGGCGAGTGATGATCGATGGGAATAATTTTTATTTCTCATTTTTATTCTAAAATTAGAAAATTAAAAAAAAAATTTACTTCTCATTTCTATTTCAAACTTATTTATTGACTAAAAATTTGTTCTAGAAATAGAAAAATGAAATTGTCTTGCCATATGTTCCAAACCCATTTCTTGACTAAAAATTTGTTTAAGGAATAGAAAAATAAAATTATGTTATCATATAAATTTATGTTTCCGATAACAAAAATATAAAAAAAAAATACATAAATAAAAAGATTACCATGCGTGTCACTAATACCTTATGGATATAGAATTCAATGGTGCAAAAGGATACCTTCTCCTCGGAACAGTGTTCTTTCTATGAAACGGCGGTGATCGGAGCGAGAATGGAAAATTCTCGGGCAAAAAGAGATTGCTGTGTAGAAAGGGTCGAGTAGAAGCAGCCAACGTTCACCAATCTGGATGCAATTGGAGACCGGATGATGCAGAAAACACATCGTCATCGTCATCGGATCCAACACAGCGTCTCTTTTAATTACTTGCGTGCGAGCTTCGTTTGTCTATTCAATGGAGGCGACCCCTTGTCTCTTCTCCACAGCCGACCCCCTCTTTTAAAGCATTAAAACGAGCACCATTTTCAACGTGCCCGGCAGAAAATTTGTACGGGGATTTTATTTACAACAATAAGATCCAAACGACAATCATGAAGCCATAAACCGAGAGAATTTAATAATTTTTTAACATCTCGACTTGTCTTATCAAGTACAGTAATTACTGATAAGATTGACCCATGTCCTTAAATATAAAAATAATATCATAAAAAATCTTAAATCAATATATCTATATCAAACCTATCCCAAATTAATTCCTTCAATCAAAAGTCACAAATCAATACACTTGTCACAAATTGAATCTTAATTAATTTGAGTTAAATTAGATTAATAACATGAAAAATCATAAATTGTTATATTCATTAACTGTCATATCTTATCTAACTCAATATTTTGACGATAAAATTTAACGAAAACTAATAAAAAATAAATTTTTTATAAATGTATCAATTTTCAATTTTTCATGACATTAGCTCTATTAAAAACAAGAAAATATAACCACCGCTTGCGGTGGCCGAGTTGGATGAGACTCCCATAACCCTTTGCGAGGAAGATAGGAGTTCGAATCCAGTTGGCCGCACGGGATCTTAAGCGTAACGTCAGGGTGGTGGGTCCTCTGCTAACGTCACCCCGGGTTTACTTTGCCGACTGTACGGGGGCTCCCGGGTTACAAAAAAAAAAAATATATATATATATATATAACCACCTGTCGTGGTGGGCTCAACTGGGTAGGCGCTAGATTTCCATCGAAGAGGTTTAGTGTTCGAGGAATTTCAAGTTGCAGGAATGCTAGGTCCCCAGTAATTTACCCCCGACTGCTAACCGTGCGTGGGGGTTCCTGGCCATAAAAAAAAAAATAATAAGAAAATATAAATGACCATTATAACGCAATAAATCAGGATAATTTCATAATTTTTAATATACCGACGGTCCTCTTGTCAGGTGCAATCACTATCGAGAAAATCGAAAGCATTCCTAATTAAACATATTCAATTGAGTGTTTCGAGTACACTCGTGAGCGTGATTCTCGAGGTGATAAAGATGAGAAAAATGAAGGCTCACGAGGATTCGCCATTGAAGGAGAGTTGCTTCATAATAGATGAGAGAGGAAGGAAAATAAAAGAAGAGAGTGGGGGGGCAGGGCAGGCATCGTTCGTCAATCCCATAGGGGATCACGTGCGACGGCCTAACCTCGGCACGAAGGTCAACTTGTTGTGTTCTTCCACTTTGTCCTTTTTTTTAATGCATTATTTAATCGATACTTTCCATCGAACCCGAGCACCACCGTCGCCTCCCGTCCCGATTTCGTCTCACGTGCGAACCCCACCTCGTCCATGATGCTTTGCTTCGCGCGCGCGCCCCTACGAGGAAAAAGAATAAGAAATTTATCGACAAAATGAAATCCAATTTCTTTCTCCACCTTGATGATAGAACCCACCTTCTCTAGGACGCTCCTACAAAGATTTGATTAACGTGACCAGGAATAAATTAGAATCATTCAAATGGGTGAGCCTAGAAATGTCGTGCCTAGTATGAAATTTTTGAAACTTTTAATTCAAACCTTCTGACGATTTGAAAGTATTTTCTCGCAAACTCTAGCTAAGCCTCCACTAAAGTTGCGCACTGTGAGTTTTCGAATGTGAGCATTAATGTGTTATCTAGAGACGATTAATTCCTAATCCAATTCAATCCAATAGAACCAGTCTAGCGGAAAGTAAAAGAGAAAATAAGTTTGAAGAATTCTTTTGTATTCACTCGATTAGATATATATTCTTTACATGTATTTATATTACAAAGTGTAACTAATAAAAGGAAAAAACAAAGATATGAAATCATTTGGAATTGCTAATTAATATCAATCTAAACCTCAGATTGATTCGAGTATCTTCAATCAAATCAATTGCAAAAATTATATCACCGACACGGTCACTTTTTTTTTTCATTACTTGGAACTAGATTAAGATAGTGTTTTAAAACATTTTACTAATTTTTTGAAGGGAAAAAAAAGAAAAAAATAATAATGTCTATGTAGTCAGTGCAATCCAAGTGGAACCAAACTGTATGAATACTGATTCCACTTTTAAAAACTGGGAGTCGAAGCGACACTCTCAGAAATCAGATCAATTACTTGTTCAATTCGGTCCAAGCAGTTCCCCATTCGAGCAGTCCGCTTTGCACAGCCATTATGTTATCTACGTCTATCTATTTACCTTCTAACCAAGCGAAACACACTTGTTAATTAACTTGTTTTACCACTGCTTAGAATATGTATCAATTAGTCTCTTTAGGTCTTCATTATAGTTGATAGGGGAAAATGAAGATGTTCCATCTATAAAAAGGAGGGGAAGTTTATCCATCAAATGGGTCATGGCGTGTCGAAGTTGACATGTCATTTTGCCAGAAGGGAAGGATTTCAGAGAGCAGGGAAAAGGCGTCTTGCATGGAATAAAGTGTGTACTCCATCACCAATGCCTATACAGTTGGGCCATGTGGTGTGATTTTCTCTCTCCTGAAGTTTTCTAATTAGGGAATCGAACTTCTATTTGTGGCCGAGCACCTCATATGTTCCAAGTTAAATAAAAATTGGCATTTATCCACTTTGAAAATGACCCGGCGATAATGATATATTCCTATATTCTCAATCTAGAAACCAATGTTTCTAGGTTCGAATCTGCCCTATGAAACTCGTATTTTGATGGGATTTTGGAGCTTGGTGATTGTGTTAGCATTCCTTCGCTTAGCTGGCTAATTAGCCAACAATGATTTATTTTGTTTCAGATAGGAAAAGTGATATACAGCAATTGTGGATTTTATATGAAACTCGAGCTAAAATACACCCAAAAAAAAGGAAAAAAAAATGAACGAAACTCAAAATGACGAAAGAGGGATGATCTTTCCTGATTTTTTACCTTTGCACGAGGGCTTATACGATAACACGTGGTTTCTGTTTGTAGAAAAATCGTCTTTTCGTATTCGTCGGGCAAAACAAATTTGAAAAAAAAAAAAAAGAATCCGATGATACTACGGAAACATAAAAAGCATCGCGCAAAATATGTCGAGCCACGTGGGAACGCGCAACTGGTCTGTCAGATATTCTCTGGGTTGGGGTGCCGTACGATCACACGACCTTATTTTTTAGGGTATTTGCTTTCCCAATTTTAAGTTAATATATAAATGCCAATTGCCCGAAAACGGGCAAAGCACCGTACGTCACGGTACCTTCCTTTTTTTGTCATCACGATCAGGACGGGTCCTCCCAGACGTCGCAGCCCCACCTTAACTAGCATGGACGCAATTGCAGCCCACTCCCATCCCCGACCCTTGCTCCAAAAGTTTCATTTTATTCCATTTCTTTTTTCCTTTTTAATACACTTCACCAAAAAATCTCAAATTATATGCAACACGACCACGCAAATATCTCTAACTTTTTTTTATCGCAGAAAATCATAAACTTGTCCATTATAATATAAATATCCTAAACTTTTTTTTTCATGTTGTATGTAACTTTTATTTCGAGGGTTTATGCCACCAAAAAAAAAATCATAAATTAGTACATATGTGATTAAATTTACTTAAAATTAATTTTTTAACAATGAAAAATCATGTGACATGTTTTCTAAAACTAATTTTTGACCACAAAAGTCTCAAATTGATACATATATAATCACAAAAAATAATAACTAAACACCCGTGACAAACGAATGATAAAAACCCAAATTGATACATATATCAATTGTCACGTGTTATTCAACTCAGTAATTCGACAATAAAATTTAATTGAAATATTAAAAGATAAAATTGTCATGGATATACCAGGAGTTTAAGATTTTTAGTGTTTAGAAAATTAATTTATGATAAATTTGTCGCGGGTGTGTTAATTTAGAGTTTTCGGTGATCAAGTAAATTTATCACATATGTATTAATTTTAGGTTTTTCGTGATATTAACCCTTATTTTAATTGATATAAGTTCGAAATTTTTTTATTATTTGTATTACAGTGGGCAAGTTTAAAATTTTCAACAACAAAAACAAATTTGGGGTTATTTGTGTCGTAATAAATATAATTTGGGGTTTTTTGTAGTATTAATCTTTTTTTTTTTTTATAAATAATTGCCTTTGAGTTCTCTCTTTTCTTTTCTTGACAATTTTATCCATCCTTGATCTAAGAATCGACCATCCAATACCTTACCAAATTCCCTACGGATGAGGCTGTTCTTTGGGGGAGAAAAACAAGAAATATGGCTGGCAGTGGCCTATGTTGGATTGAAGCGCATTGAGTACTCTAAATTGGACCCCCCATTCGCCCATCCCTCTTTCCTCTAATTCCCTCACTAAAAAGGCAAGCCGCCCGTACCCATTCGAATTCCCTATATTCCCATCATGTCAACATGCCCATCTTTCGACCTCAAAGAAACGGAAAGAAAAAACGAAAGCACGTCCATCTACAAAATCCTCAAAGACACCATCACCCCTACGTGCAGCTCCATGTAATATTAGATATATATATATATATAGAGTAAAACCCACCCACTAAACGTGATTAACATTCCCGGATTACCATCTAATAATCACGAAGCTTACAACTAAGCATGGCCGAGTTACTCAATTCAAACTTTTACCCCATTATATATATACACATCGGATTCGACTAATCGGAAAAAAGGTTACATTTATCACGTTGAAGGTGTGATTCGCCCACCCCGAGGCCCGAAAAGATGGAAATAATTGCCCCGGCGTGACGCCGATTAAATCGCGAAATGAATTCTCTCTTTCTTTTTAATAAATTTGACAGTGCATGAATCCACTTTGGGTCAGTGTCCAGCTGGCGTTGCCGTCAGCAAAAGTAAAAAAGAACAGAAAACCTGGAAGGGAAAGAAGGAAGAGGAGCAGGGAGATTAAAATAAATAATTAAAACACGTGGACCCCACTGCTCGGCCCCCCCAAAAGGAGGACCCCGCCCTCTTTTTAACTTCGGGACAACTGGACACAACCACTCCCACCAGCTGTAGCGGTCCACGTGGCGCGCGCCCACTGGCCCTCATCTGTCCCGGCGGTCGCCTTTCGGACAGCGACGTGTCGTGGCGCAGCGTGCCCCCTCCCACAGGGACCAGCTCTCGCCAGCTCACTGGCCGCGGCAACGGCTCCATTTTTCAATTTTCAATTTCGACCTCGACCTCGATGTCGACTCGCATTTTATTTTTCGTATATTTCCCCTTTTGCCTCTCGGGTTCCCATCTATAGAAATTCCGGAAGGGGACGTGGCTGCCTTCGTGGCGCGCGACCCGCGTGACGTGGCAAGTGGGCCGTGCGGGGGCCGAAGCGAAGCCAGTGGGAAGCGGCTATAAAAAGGGGGGCTGGTCTCTCTCACTCACTCAAGTGAGTGGTGAGAAACAGAGCGACTTGAGAGCTCGTGAAGAAAAGCTTTTGCTCTCGCTCTTCTTCTTCTTCTTCTTCTTCTTCTTCTTCGATGGCTGTCCCGGTCTTTTCCAAACTGTCTGTGTCGTTCGGTCTGTTCGTGGGTCTTGCGTTGTTGGTGGGTCTGGTCGCGGGTGCGAGGTTTGAGGAGCTCTACCAGCCGGGCTGGGCTATGGACCATTTTGTCTACGAAGGAGAGGTTCTCAAGCTCAAGCTTGACAACTACTCTGGTAAAAACATTGAGCAGAAATCCTCTGTTTTGTTCGACAATACGGGACTCTCTTCGGTTCTTTGAACGCAAGAAAAGAGAGGCTAAAACCCAAAACAGAGCGCGTTTCTTGCTTTTGAGATGAAATACCCATTAACGGTCCCGGCATCGGTTGGTGCCGGTTTCTTGTTATCCCACTTCACTGTTGGGTCGGGGCGTGTGTTTTCGCGTGTGATACACGTTTGGCTAAACTTCTAATAGAGGCTTGATAAAAATCAGTGCTTTGGTGAATGGAAAGGAGTCGATGAAAGTGGGGTGGGTTCTAACTCCTCTGGTTTGTTTTTTTAGGCGCTGGGTTCGGTTCGAAGAGCAAGTACATGTTCGGCAAAGTTACCATCCAGATCAAGCTCGTCGAGGGCGACTCGGCTGGGACCGTCACTGCTTTCTACGTGAGTAAATCGACTGATAATGTCTTCGTCTTTTTTTTTTCATTCTAATGAGTGGATTCATTGAACAAATGCTATGATAATGATGGGGGGGACGGGGAAAAAAGGATTTATTTCATGTCTCCGGGTCCCCCAGTACATGACGAAGGGTCGCCATCAGTCCCATTGAATTCATTTTGACATGTTTCCAGCTGCAGACGATTTAATCTTGGATTCTTCTGAAAAATTCAATGCGCATGTAGCCGTACCGCCACCCCACCATTCATCGTAGCTTGGCTACGAAACCTAGCCTGCACCTATTTATCAATCCCGTGAATCCCTTTAATGCACGGGCTGAGAAATATTAGACTTAAATCATAACCACGATGATGATGATATGAAACATTGTTCGCGAGTTATTTAATGTCGTCGTGATGTGCAGATGTCGTCGGATGGACCGAACCACAACGAGTTCGACTTCGAGTTCCTGGGCAACACGACAGGGGAGCCGTACCTGGTGCAGACCAACGTGTACGTGAACGGGGTGGGCAACCGGGAGCAGAGGCTCGGCCTCTGGTTCGACCCCACCACTGACTTCCATTCCTACTCCGTACTCTGGAACCAGCGCCAAGTCGTGTATGTCCCCTAGACAAATTTGCATTAGTGATAAAAACAACACAGTAAACGTTAATTACAGCACGTGTCACATGTTTTCCATAATGAAATATTTATGATACTACAGCATGCACTTAGTTAGAAACCCTTGTGCAATATTGATGATAAATCTTGGTTCGAAGGGTCGGTCTCGTGACTGACCTAATATTGATGATAAATCTTGGTTCGAAGGATCGGTCTCGTGACTGACCTTATTTGGTTGGACTTCATATTCCAAAGCTGCATCTGAAAAACAAAAGCGGGTACCCTGAGAAAAGGGAGGGAATCTTGGGGAGGGACACTATTATGTGGACTACACATGCAGAGGGACACCTCCATTTGTCTATTCTCTCCTGCTTTTGCTTTGTCACGTATATCATTCTACTGCAAATCACATTCCTTTTTTCCGTACCTAACACGGGTTCTTTGTCCTTATACCTCGATATACCAAACAAGATTTTCAAGGTTAATATGTTAGCTACTACTGTAGTTTACGCTCTGAATCAAACGTGACGTCTTGGTTTCTTGATCCTTGTCGTGTCAGGTTTCTTGTGGACGAGACACCGATCCGCGTGCACACTAACTTGGAGCACCGGGGCATCCCGTACCCGAAGGACCAGCCCATGGGCATCTACAGCTCGATATGGAACGCCGACGACTGGGCCACCCAGGGCGGCCGCATCAAGACCGACTGGACCCACGCCCCCTTCGTCACGTCCTACCGTAACTTCGAGATCGACGCGTGCGAGTGCCCGGCGACCATGGCGGCGGCAGACAACGCCAAGCGGTGCAGCAGCGCCGGCAGGGAGAGGCGGTACTGGTGGGACGAGCCCACGGTGTCCGAGCTGAGCCTCCACCAGAACCACCAGCTCAAGTGGGTCCAGTCCCACCACATGGTCTACGACTACTGCAAGGACACGGCGCGGTTCCCGGTCATGCCAGCCGAGTGCGAGCACCACCATCATTGAGCGAAGGGTCCCACGTGAAATTGTGACCGACCGGGTCGATGGTCACGGAGGTTGTTGGATTCTAGAGGGGGATGGGTTGGGTTGTTGTGAAAAAGTCATAAGAAAAACCGGACATGTTCTCCATGTTCTTTGATATCTTCCTTTCTTTGAAATTTTTTGGTGGTTGGGTCTTTGTTGCAGCATGTAATATAATTTCGATTCGAATCAAATCCCCGGTCACATAAATCTCTGATCTTCTCGTCATTGGCCAAAATGGGTAATTGCAAAAAGCGTGCCAAAATACGTTGGTTTCTTCCCTGTGGTCTAGGGATGACGACACTGGGGATGATGTTTCAGTGCACTGAATAACGTGCTGCATCGTCGTCCCAGGCGTGGGACAAAGGTGAGAGAGAGAACCTGTCGATGATCATCTCAGGTTCTTTTTTTGGGTGGGGCTCGATCCAGGAGCTGTCGCAGCTTTGCGAGTCATGATTCGAACCGTAAAGACTCGATTTTTGTTGTGGAGCTACATTGCATTCCCTATCTAGATCCCCCCCTTGTGGCCCTCATGTAACATCGTGTCCGAGTTCTCACTAGCGTCATTCAATCGATAGTAGCAGTAGATCAGCAGCTGCGGTGATTTGTGGGGGAGGTGAAATGATTAGAAAGATTCGTCACGTCTCCACTGTCGTCCACAGCTTCCGGACAGAGATGCCGGGAGTCTGACGTGCTGAGGAAGCCAAAGCGACCCCTCCCTACCATAATTTGCCATGATATTTGAAAATTTTGCCAGTGCTGCACAGGTACCAAGAAGGACGTGCATTTAATCTTTTCTAAACCAGCTAACTCCCTGCAAAGAAATCGAATGGGTATTGAATGATTGATTTGACGGATCGGTACGAAAGCGCTCATTGGCTAGGAGTGGCAATGATTCGCAGAGAAGAGATTTAGGACTCTAGAAACTAGATTGGGTTTAGGCGAGAGGGTCTCTTGGGATTATTACGTGAATTCTAGAAATATATAAATTTGCCAAGTGCCATACTCTAGACATTTTAAGATCTCGGTAAGAATTTATCCATCTTCCATACCCAAGTCGAGCTTGTTGCATCCATTGATGTAACTCAAATTGAACGATATGCTAATCAACGAGCTCTTTATCATTAGGACCCAACGGATGTCGATTTTACTGCTTTTATGAGATCGGTCCATCAAAACCCAATCTTAGGCTAGTTTTTGCATATGTTCACCGATGAATTATTGCTGCCACTTGAATTTACGTTCTGCCCGTGACTTCACGAAATAGCACAATTGAGTTCCATGAGATGGGAGGGGAGTAGCTGAGGAAGTGATGGCAATCTTTATTGCTACATTTATGCATTACAAGGGCCATACGGATGCACCCGTTCGGTTTGAAAGTAAGTGGAAAACATCGACCGGGAATGAATGAACCGATAACCTTGCTCGGTCGCTGGGGGGTCCCTCTTTTTACCCAAAGAGCCAAATTTTTGGCACAAAGGGTTAGAACTGTGGACTCATGAGTGAACATGAACGCAGGAAGCATTATTGCATGTCTCCTATTTCCTATATCTTCTCTACCTGACAGTCACATGCACCACAACCACATGCACATTGCCATTCTCCAAAAATAAAAAATGGTTGAAATATAAGATAGATCTCCACCATCTCACCAATTTCTAATTCAAGTATTTGGTGCATCGACGCCCTTTATCTACGAATTACAATCGAAATTGTTCGGTTTGCAAAAGATAAAAATGGAAAAATGGAGTGGGGTTCCACTCTTACATAATGATTTTACCATGTTAGTGATTTGACTCTCTACCCGACTGTTGGATTGTAAAGTGAACTTTTTACTATACGTTAAGGAAGAGGGGGTGAGGATTTAGAGGAGATTGAAAAGGAAAAAGAGAAATTTATGCAAGAAAAGAGGAAGAATTGCCACCAATAATCAAACCGGACGACCAACTTTTTTTGGTGGTGTCGGGAGGGGACTTTGGGGCATTCGAGTCCAAAAGCAAAGGCATATTATAATGACATCCGGACAAGACTCCATGACCGATAAAGATGGGCAAAGTTTTGGGAGGTGCTGATTAAAAAGCCCAAAAACAATATTTTATTTAATTCGATCGGAAGAAAAAGGGATTGGTACTTATCAAATGGGCAGGTGAAATTATTGCAAAAAGCAGTTCATCGCTCGTCGCGAGGCTACTACAGCTGGTAAAAATAGTTTTTGTTATTAAAATTAACATCACAATAAATCTCCCATTATTTTCATTACGATACAAATATCTCGATTTTTATTATGTCACTAAAAAATAAAAAATTATAATGAAAATTCCTGAACTTATACCAGATTAACATATATACTTTGATGAAATTCAAATAAATGGTATATATTTGACATATGTATAAGTTTGGGTCTTGGATAAGTTCGGGATTTTTGGTTATAAAAAAAGTTTCAAGTATTTTGGTAACGGTGAACATAAATTTGAATTTTTTTGGTGGTATTTGCCCAAACTATTATTCCTTGTGTTCGCTAGGATTTGATAGTAGGGGTGAGCATATCGGACCGCCTAAATTGGGAACCATTTCGACTGATCATCTTAGTTCGGCTCCCAAAAGAATCAGTCCGGTTCCCAGTTCCATAAAAATGAAACTAGTGATTATTAGTCCAATTCCCAATTTCGAGGAGAACTGGACCGAACCGGATTGATGGACTGGACCAACTCTTTCTAAATATATATATGTGTGTGTGTGTGTGTGTGTGTGTGTGTGTGTGTGTATATATGTTGTCTCATTTCTTAAAAATGGCAATAATCCTAAAAATAGTATCAATTTTTGTGTTTTTTTTTTTTGGCCAAGTGATTGGTTCCATGAGACCAATCATTCGATTCGGTTCAGTTTCGTCCTAGGACCATTTGGTCCGGTTCTTGATCCCAAAAATACCGGTCCTCCTGATCTAGTTCCCGATTCCTAATTAAAACCAGACGAGACTAAGAATTGATCACCCCTCTTTGATAGTCACTATGATGTTGCAAAGCACATTTATCACATTCACATGATGGACGGCCATTATAGAAGTGACTAAAATTGGATATTAGGGGCACCTTATATTTTCAGGGAGTAATTTTTTTTCATTGAATAAAAAGCGATGGTTTACTTTTCGGCGATCACTTAGGAAATGTAACTTTAAAAAAGATGCAATATAATGAAGGAAAAATTCATGTTCGTATTTGCACGTTTCAAAAGAAATTAGATAAATAAATAAAAACATGCATATTGAGTAATTTGAAAAAAAAAAAAAAAAAAAAAAGGAAGAAGTAAAATTTATTTTTTAAAAAATTTTGTGGGACGTGATTATGGTCAGAAATTAGAAGTACGAAAACAGTCCAGCACCTCATCCCTCCCTTGTCTCTGTGATTTGTATTGGGAATAACCGGTTTTAAGACATGTGCATTTCAATTTTTGAAACCTAGAACCTATCTTATACTCCTTGAAATCTACCCTATTTTAGTCCGTTTCTAGGTTTCATTCAAAAACTAGTGGATTTTTTTGTTTTGTTTTTTTAACGATGTAATAGTTTGAAAAGAATAATGTTTATGAGTTACTTCATGCTTTTTTAAAGAATGTTGCACCGTATTCTCTATTCAAGAGTGAGAGTGAGAAATGAGAGAAGAGAGGCTCCGGTATAGGAATAAGGATCTGTGCGGTAATATTTCTGTTCATTGATTTTTTTGTTTTTTTTTTGTTTCTCGAAATAGAAAAAGAATAGAATCATTTGGTAATGTAAATTAATTTTTCAATTCCTTAGCATAAAAAAGTAGTCAGGAAATAGAGTTGGTACGGAAACAATAAGTACAAAAAAGTAATTTTTATTCTCATAAATAATTTCTAAAAATAATCTTTTCTTTCATTTCTTTTTTTTTTTCTTCTTCTTCCTTTTCTAATTGCCCAGTGGAAACTTGCTACCCACCACTGGTCGTCGTCGCCCTCGCCACTGCTACCAGCTAGAGGAGAAGAAAAAAAGAGAGGAAAAAAAAAAGAAATTTCTAAAAATTTTATTAAAAAATTAAAAGAAATTCTTTGACACAAAAAAATTTATGAATCGTATAAAATACATTCCCATTTTTTTTCTATTTACGGAATAGAAATTTTTGTATTATTACCAAACGCATTATTTTACTCAAAAATTGTTTCTGAGAAATAAAAATAGAAAAAAAATTAATTCTGAAAAGAAATTGTTTTCTGGAAAGAAATTATTTTTCATAATAAAAATGTTATTGAATGTTCCCTAAGTGATAGAGTTTAGGTTTCTGAAACAAGTTTCATACCATGGGTTCTTGAGTGGGTGGGTTCAGTACCCAAAACTAAGAATCTACTTCCCTAGTTATAACTCTATTTGGAATTGGGGATCGGAACTAAACCAACATAGATTAGGTAGGGCCAATTCAGTCCAAAACCTAGCTAAACTTTGGACCGGCGCTCGCTTCTAGTTTATATACCCTTGCTATTACGAAAGAGAAAAAAAAAAAAGACACTACGTAAAAGAACTTGTTACAATAGTGAAATATCACAAGCCTGATTGAAACTCAAAGATTAGAACTGAAAATTGCGGAAAACGATAAGCCTAAAGTCGATCAAATCCGACCACGACCACAATAAAGCTCTTTCAAGGTAGCTGAGTGTCGAGGCAATAATTAGCCATTACTTTGACAATTCTATTGTCTTTTAGTATAGAATTTGATTTGATTTGCAATTGCAATTATTGCAACGTGATTTAACGGGAGAGAGCCCCTCCACAGCCATATTCGCCCATTGTTTTATGCCTCATGATTCACATCAATTTGTGGGACTTATTACTTTTCTTAGGCTTAGCTTTTTAGCTCCCCTCAAGGAATCCACTGTTCGCACCGAAAAGTCTTGATTGGTGAAACTTTGGGAAAAGAGGAGCGCTGCATGAATGATTGCCATTCTTTTTTTTAAGGTAATCCCCTTATTTTGTCCTAATGTGGTGCGGATTTAAGTCTACTATAATAGTAGAGCAGTGTACTTCGCCGTCGAGAGGAAACAATCCGGTTCTCATCCAGTAGATATCCGAAATCAAGGATCGCCCTCATGTAAGAGACGAGACAGATCGCATGCTCTACAAGGTTTTTACTCCAAATGATAAATCTGAGTAATTATGGATTTGCTTTTTTGTCACAAAGAGGAAAAAAGAGTATCGGTTCATCCATGATATGGTGTAGATATATTCTAACTCGTCCTCGAGAACCAGAGAAGCAAACTACTAGGAAGTCATTTGCTCCAATAATGCTATTCTCATATTCTAAATCTGCTTCTAACGATGGAAGATTTAGCTTGCAATAAAATATGAAAAGTTTTTCCAATCCATCGACCGGAGAATGTAGATCGATCGATTAGGCAGAGTCTGTTGGAACGAAAAGCATGAAAATACGGCTGAGTCCCCTGGAATGGTTGCAAGGATCCAGTAGGAGATACGTTCAAACTAAACAAGCATGGCGACATTGAAGTGCTGTAGATGTACATGGAGAGAGAGATAAGGCAATGGAATGCGCTCAAGAGTTTTGCAGACGGGGTTTGGAGCTCTGTCAAATGGCCCAATCGAGGCTTGGGGCTACAAACAGTTAAGCTCAAGTGGACCCAATTGGACTTTGGAGAATTCGAGATAAGAACTAAGAAGCAAAGCTCAAATGGCGGCCCTCTTTAGAGAGAACGGACCCGGTGTTTTTAAAGAGAGTTTTCCCTCTTCATTTGGTGTGTTTTCCTTCATCTGACAGATGCCACGTTCCGAAGTTCCGAACCGATCTCCATGGACACCGGGACAGCATCCGAAATGGTCCGTCACGTGGGGACAAAGGAACTATAAAAACTCGCGAATCCGACACCGCCGTCAGTTCATTGAACGCTTCTCATTTTTATGGCCCCGGTGAGATCCTAAGCCTGCGCGCAACGGGATTTCAGATTGACAAATCCTTACGCAATGCTTTGCTGATCTCCACTGGGTTCATCAAATCAAAAAACAAACGGGAAAATATGGGTATCTCCTTGTGCCTGAAACGTTCTTTATGTTTCATAAGGGGATTCTGCAAGTTCCGACGAGACCTGGGGCGTTTCAAAAAGGTTTTTTGCAGCACAAGGGGCTAACTGGGAAAAAAGCACAGTTGAAGAAGGAACGTTTGAGAGTCTCGTGCCGATACTTAAGGGGCATTTTGAATTTTCCCTTCAGTGGAAATGGGGTAACTTCCCTTATGTCAGCGTGTATGCTAGACGATCCGCTCCGTGTTGGTCCTTCGCGTTTCCGAGCCAATGCTCTGAACTTCATAAATTCTACTTCGATCGTTCAAAACGAAATCTATGGAGATGACAAGAACGTCGAAGATAGCGCAATAACGTGGATGCATCGTGTGCTTAAAGCTAAAGGCACATGCTTGCGAAGAGAAAGATTGATTCCGTGGACCCAATTCGTATCTAGAATCGGGGACTATAATTGACCATAATCAGGATCGGTGGAGATCGGTTTTCAGGTGGATCGATTCTCTCGACCTTGAATTAGAGCGGCGCCACAATCACGAAAGCCTTTTCAAACATCCCGTAAATCCATCGTTTTATTGCTTGATGTTGTTCTTGACTTGTCCCAAATTCAACATGAATCAATGAAAAAAAATCGAAAAAAAAGAGGACGTAAGTACAGAGGGAGAGACGAGAGAGAGGGATCGGATTCAGATTTCCGGCCAAGCGAAACGACGTGGCTCGCTCTCTCCATGTCTCTGAATTCTTCTCTCATCTCCTTTCCCTTCCTTCTCTGATCTTCTCTTTCCCGGAAAACCGTACACTTCAAGACGACGACTGCTTCCTCCCTCGCCTGAACTCGTCCTCCACGATCTCTTCGAACCACGCCCTCGACTGCTCCATCAACTCCGGGCTCAGCCGGAACATGAGGACGCAGAACTCCATCTGGCTCAGCACGCCGTCACCGTCCACGTCGCCCTCCCGGAGCATGCTGGCGAGCTCGTCGTCCGCCAGGTCCTGGAGCCCCAGCACCGCGCTGTTCCTCCTCAGGCTCTCGAGCGTGATCACCCCCCGGTCCCTGTCCATCAGGAGCTCGAACCCGTTGCACAGCTCGCGGATCAGCCCCTCCCCGCCCAGCTTCTCCGCCATCGCCGGCAACATGTCCTCGAAGTCCACCCTCTTCGCGACGCCGTCGGCCATGACTGGTTGGATGTACGAGCCAAAAGGTCGGAAGCTTTTCTCTTTCTTTCGGGGCAGGAAGAGCAACGTGATTGTGGGTTCTTTTTCTTCGATGCCGATGTATCAAAGGCAATGCGTGCAGACGAATTTATATCGGGGCGTGCGTGCAGCGGGGAGGATAATATAATATAAAGAAACGGCGTCATCGCCATGGATGACAGCAAAGGAACAGGGAGTCATGTTGGTGGTCGGGGTTTGATTCCCCCGTGCAGAGCGAGACAGACACTCTGTTTCCGAGAAGCAATGTCAGGGGCAAGCTCGTCACTTTCCGAGCCGCGGCCCCGCTCCATCGAGCACCGGCGAGGGGCGTCCCGGTCAATTCGCGCGGGCCGTGTCCCCTTGGAGAGCGCCCTGTCGGGGTTGACTCGCGAAGGCGTGCCTGGATGCATGGGTACAGGGTGTACACCCGTCTCTCCCGTCCACATGCAGACCGAGAGCGAAGATGCTGCGATCCTGCAGTACGCCGGATTTGGATTTTCTTGGCATTCTTTTTTGGTTATTCCCTTTTCATTATCTAACTTTGGTTCGGAATCTTAGGAAGGAGTCTGTCTGCTCCCACGCTGTTCTGTTTAGTTTATTCAAATGCGAGTCGCGAGGATCAAATTCAGATGGTGCCACCAGAAAGTGGAGATTTATTGGTAGGATCACCGCCATCCTCAAGTCAATCACCCCACCTAAAAAATGTATGCCAACTTGTGATTTTTCCACGGGATCGGCGTGAATTACATTGTTACCCGACGATTGATTTAGCTGGTCTAATAGAAATTCGCGTAAAAAAACTTCTCGGATGTGGGAAACCGCGGTCACAACTCCGGCCATGGCATCTCTTTGGTCAAATTTTGAGTCGGTATAAAGAATAGCAGAAGCAAGAAGTGCGAACAGAGCATGTACACACCTACTCATGATTCGACTTCGGTGATGGATGTGAAAATGGGGCGGTCAGATTTTGCTGCTTCTCCAGCTGCAAATTGGGTTTTGCACACGCCTTGTACGCGTACACTAAGCACAGACTGTACATGGAAGATTACACATAAGACAGGTTGACTCTCGACGATCAGACCTGATCATTTGGCGTACTTGATGGAATTTATAGTTCGGGGATGGATCTAGACAATCTGCATAAGCTTAACGTTGCAGATCCAAGTTAATCTGCTAAAGAATATAATGCTAGTTCAAGCTCAAGTTGAAGGCGACCAGACCAAGACGATATAGCGATGGATCTGATCCTTCCAGTCAAATGAATGATATTATACATTGTACAGCACATCTCCACTAAAGAAGCATTGGTGAACGTAGAGATCAAAATTGCCTCGACACATTTTCAAACCAACTGACAATTGCATTGAAGAGATTCATTCCTAATGCACATGGAATCAATACCGAATCAAAAAGTAGGGCCGCACTTTATCTGCTACCGGCCGTTCACCAGAGTAACAGTCAGCTCATTGAAAGAGCAGCTCTCCAGTTTGCCGGATGTGGAAGCCCCGCTCGAGGGACATCGTCTCATGACAAAAGCAGGTTGCTTAGGGGTTGGAAGAGTGGCAGTTTCATTGCCTAGCATGAAGACTGCCTTCGACATGATGGGGCGATCGTTCGGGTCTTCTTGTACGCATAGTAGCCCGACACTGATGCACCTCAGATACTCGTTCTTGTTGCAGCTTTTATGGAGTGTCGGGTCCATCAAGTCTACCGATTTCTCTTCTTTCCACAACGACCACGCCTGCCAATTTTATTTTTTTAAAGTACTAGAATCATTATGTGTCGGGACATGAAGGTAGGACTTGCTTAAGTTGCATAGGTAGGAGCTAATTATCACTCACATAGCCTAAGAGACTCAAACCTTGCTCAGCCTGATAGAATCCTGTGTTTCTTTTCCCGCTGAGGACTTCGAGTACCACGACGCCGAAGCTGAAAACGTCAGACTTATCTGAGAAGAAACCGTCCAGTGCGTACTCTGGGGACATGTAGCCACTGCCAAATAAAAAGTTAGTCATATAGTTAGAACATGTAATTGAGAGGAACATCAATAAATTTAGCCTTCAAGGACAAGAAAACAAGGCATATCTACTACTGCTACTCACTAAGTTCCGACTACTCTGTTTGTGTTCACTGATGTTTCTTTGACTCCAAATATCCTCGCCAATCCAAAGTCAGATATTTTGGGATTCATCTCCTCGTCCAGCAGGATGTTGCTTGTTTTCAGGTCTCTGTGGACGATTCTCAACCTAGAGTCTTCGTGTAGATACAAAAGCCCTCGAGCAATTCCAAGTATGATCTTAAAACGTGTGTTCCAATCCAATGACATGCATAAAGTCCGATCTGCGACATATTGATATTTCCCATAAGGAGGATAGAACTTAGACTATGTTAAAAGAACTATGAGCTCGTCTGAAATGTTGGTTTTTGAATCGGTTAATTTGGTGAACGTACTATGGGTGTAAAACAGGTGTAGTTACAAGAGAATACAAACTAACCAAATATAAAGGAGTCTAAGCTTTTATTGGGCATGTACTCATACAGTAAAATCTTTTCATCTCCTTCTACACAGTAACCCAAAAGCCTCACGAGATTGCGGTGTTGAAGTTTCGCGATCAAGATAACCTCATTTTTGAACTCCTCAAAACCCTGACCAGAAAAACTTGAGAGCCGTTTCACTGCCAGTACTTGTCCTCCTGGAAATTTGCCCTGCTAGGAGAAAAGCATTCTTTTAGCTGTGTAGTCAATTGAAGTTAAGCTTTTAACTGTGTGATTGGTAAATAAGTACCTTGTAAACAAGCCCAAATCCTCCCTGTCCTAGCTTGTTTATATTTGAGAAATTGTCGGTGGCTGCTAGTATGCTCTCCAGATTGTAAAATGGAACATCAATCCCATTTGTACTATCCTCTTTGAACCGACCCGAGTCAATCAATTCTTTGACTTGTCTCTCACTGTCATATAGTTGACGTGCAGAATATCTCCGTATGTTCGACCAGTTCCCTGAGTAATGACAAACAGAACACATCAGTTACAGTCCATATGTACACATCAGTTACAGTCCATATGAAATAGAAATGAAGTCCTGGCCAAGGAGCAGACATTTACTCATTTACCTTTTCTCTTGCCGGAGTTCCTCCTATGTATGTAGATAAAAGCAACAGTGCTTAAGAGAGCAATCAGAACAAGAATACATGCAAATGTTATGGAAATGACTACAGACGGTGGCACCTTTTCGCTCGATAGAACTTCATGCTTCTTACCTGCAAAAAGGACTGGTCCTTTAGTTGGAGACAGATCAATGCTGTTCTATCCCTTCTCCGAGCCACAAGCAAGTTCAGAGAAGTATGTAACCAGAACTATTGCTAAACATTCAAGAGTAACATAGAACGCAATGAAGATGATTGACTCTGAGTCTATCGAGCTCTGCACTAGCTGTTCATATAGGTCGTTAGATTGAATGGCATTTTTAGTTAATAGCATGCTCACCTTTAGTACAATTAAGGAGTAGAGGATTCCACCGAAAATTGGGTTTGCACAGACACCTCCGACCATCTAATGTGGTGCTACAAGTTGAATCGGGCCAATCTGTGCAGTCTGTGGATGTACTGCAGGTCGGCTCTGGTGGTGGCTCCCAACTAATCTCTATTTCAGGTTTACTGCTTGCTTTGCCACGGCACAAGCTTGACAAGTGAAAAGGCAAAGACCGATTGAACTCCAGGACCTTGCAACTATCTGTTTGTTTCGATTTGATAAGGAACTTACGTGATTCAGGGATGATTTGTGTCACTTGATAGGTGCCACTAGGCGACTTGAAATTGACTGTTCCTGTAGATGTGTTGCAGTAGAAACTTCTATACATGGGGTCTCCACATTGCGATCCAGTGCTGAGGGGATATGGAATCAAGTTTGTTCCACAAATCTCACAATTTCTAGCTGTAGATTCTGTAACATCAGCACATCAGAATGGAGTTTTAGGAGCTATGGATTTCAACGGGAAATATTCTAAATGCGTAGATTCAAGGTACTTATGAGGACACTGATGCTGTTTTTACTCCGAGATTGACAGGCAGTTCCTTTTAGCACACTTCAGAAAAGCAATCTACAATCACTAAAGCCAATTTTATTGTACTGCATGAACACAAGGGCATGACCCGAAGCATCTTGTGACACCACAAAAAAAACTTTCAAATGATTCATTTATTACCGTACCAAACAAAGGATAGAAATGCTTTGCCTGAATTCAACTTTTTATAGTCCCCATGAACTCAAGGTTGTGCAAAGCTCGAAATTCATTTGAGAAAGACACAAGCATGTATTTTAACGTCTGAATTCTCCAAAAGTCAGTCTGCTGAGATAGTTCAATATATATATAGCGAGGGACTCGAACTCCGGTTATTTCTGTACCATCTTACCGGGAATACAGAGCAGAATAAAGACTTCCTGTCTCATAAGCTGCGTGAAAGGACCAGGAACGTTAATCAGGATTAAAGCTCCAAAAATTAGCCATTTTCTTGTCAAATCCTTCCAGTGTTGAGTAGTGAATTAGGAGGCTGTTTTAGGATGAAAAGACTTACCTATATCAGAAACTGCAATACGGACAAACAAATCACGGCCTTCATCGTAACCGTCCTGAAGATTATTAAGATTCTCCGACCAAATCCAGCAGACCCCACCACCTGAACCGCCTTCCCCTGCAGCAGATTCGCCTTCTTCAAATGAGTAAGCCTGGCACTGGCAACTATTGAGGCACTCTTTCTTGCACGCCATTTCGTCTGCAGCCACAAAGTCTGAGTCCGGCTTTCCTACTTTCATCGCCTTCAAACTGAGGAACGTCTCGCTCCCCTTGTTGCACAATATTGACTTCCTAATGCACCCGCCAGAAAAGTCCCCCAAATTCCACAAATCCGGTGAGCTCGGACTGAAACCCGGCAAGCACTTACACACCACGTCGGCGTCGCTGTTGCAGCTCCCGAAATCCCCACACGTGTTATACACGCTGCATCTGTCCCTCGGCTCAGCCCATACGAAAGCCCAGACCTTTTCTGAGTCGCGCTTCAGGTACTGAACTTGGCCCCAAGAACTCATGATCAGCCTCGTATCGATGTACATCGACGATGTGAGGTACGGGACGGAAGCGTTGTTGTCTATGCTGGTCGTGAAGTTGGACAAGAAGTACGAGATGGAATACGGCATGTCGTCCGAGGTGATGAACTTCCCCGAGACTCCGCTTTTCCAATACCGGATAGATCTTCTCCAGACCACAAACTGGTACTGCCCTTCTTGATCCAGCTGAAATGAGTAGTTCCCGGGCGACGGGTCGTCGTCGCTTCTCCACGAAGTGAGGGTCATATTCTCATCCATCTTCATCCCCGGAAGGAACGTGTCGGTCGGGTAATCAAAGCTCTGCCACAGAATCATCTTCCCCGAGCCAGACTCCGCCTCTCCACTCTCTCCTCCTCTGGCTACGACTAAATTACCTGTGTCCAGTAGCTGAACTTTCAATGCAAGATGGGATGATTCCTCGAGAGTTGTTGACCAGTAAGATTTCCCAGCTTTGTCCAACACCTTGAGGTTACCATCTTGCGTCAGCGTCAAAACTCCAGTCACATCCAACACAGGGTGGTCTCTGTTAGCAACCCAAACTACGGTCTGCGGGTCGGAGTCGTAGTACCATATTCCAAGGTACCTTCTGTGGTCAGAGCCCGAGCTTCCGTTGGGGCTGAAGAAGCCAAGTTGGAAGGTCCCTCCATCAGAAACCAGAGTGTCTCCGTGCTCATCGCTGAGCGGGCTGCTGAGCGTCATGCTGTCTCTAGCGGAAGAACAACACATCAGACTAGTAATGATGATTGCTGTCCTCATGATCCACCTTCTTCTTTTGAGAGTCGAAAATCTCATGATCCTGAAGGGATGATGATGAGAGAAAAAGTGGGTCTTTGGGTCAGTTCAGTTCTCGGACTGGAGACGAACAGTGGCACTCAATGATAATGTATTAGAAAGAAAGGTTAAAGGAGAGATGTTTCAAATGTGGAGCTGCTCATGAAGAAAAGCCGACCCCTGCCTTTTGCACCATTGACCGACTTGTCCACCCGAAAGCAGGAATTTAACGAGCGTTGGGCGGCAAGAGGAGAGGATGGTTGTGAGGCGATGCTAGTGAAAACTGATGACTCGCGGGGACTTGGGGAAGACTGTGTCGCCTTGGCACATCGAAATGCTTGTGTTTCTAGAAGCACGAGGTCTAGGATTGAGCCATGTGAGGTGTTCAGATCTTAGGGCAGGGTGACCTCTAAGGTTCCGGAAAAGTAATTCCTAGCAAATCTCTCGTCCCAACGTGAATGGCCTATACTGCCTTTGGTCGAATCCGTGTGCTTGGCAACCTGTTGTACTTACCGCATCTGGGTTTTTGGAGGTGTGTATTGCTTATACGACTCGAGCTCGTTAGTTGATATTTGCATCTCTCAAAGAAAAGGCTCCGATATTCCTAAAAGACGTTTGACAAATGTTTTGTAATTTTGGCAATGTGTTTTGCTTATACTAGAGGTGAACATGGTTCCAGTTTTTAACTAGGAACTTGAGTATTGGACTGGTGGGAACCTATAGGTTCTAGGTTTCAAGATATGTAAGGTAAGTTCCAAGTTCTAAAAAATAATAAATATGTTTTGACGGGCAAGTTCTAGGTTCTTAGTTTGAGGAAGTTGAAACCTGAAATCTAAAATCTAAAACCTGTAACGTAGAACTTAGAACAAATTTTAATATTTTTTTTTTTTTTAAATCATATATTTGTACAATCTTATGATATTTCATACAGTTCAATGATGAATGTATAATTTGAAATCATTAGTTTGAATTTTTATTTTATGACCGAGGCTTTTACTTTATTAATATTTATATTTTCCGAATGTCTTTATGGTCAGTTAATTGTAGCAGCAAGTTATGATTATTAAATATTTTAATCCACCATAATAGTTTAATTAATAATATAAGTGAAATCTAAATAGACTTTGAAACCGACCTTAAAAGCTGTGATAGGGTAAGTTCTAGATTCTAGAATATGCATGGTAGATTTCGGATTCCAAAAATTGAGGAACCTATTCCAATTGGTAGGTTCTAGGTTTCAGGTAAAATTTATACGGAATTTGGAACCGCTTACTCTTAACTTATACAACTTAGCCTCGTTAACTAATATTCACATTTCTCAAAGAAAAGGCATCACTATTCTTGAAAGACGATTGGCAAACTGTTTGTAATTGTTGTTAGAAAACTGTTGTATCCAACTTCAACTTACACAAAAAGCACTACGCTTCAACAATGTACATGTTATACAACTTCAATCACATCAGACAAGCTTTTCACCCACCGACGTATTTATTTTGTAGATGATGTGACAAGCGAGGTTAATCAAGGTCCAAATAATGCATGGAGTCGATACTATTCTTGGCGGAACTTAGTGAGGGTTTTCATTAACGCGTGAATCAGTCGAATAGTAGAACGAACATAACCAAACATTAGCTCATTAATAACCTGTAATTAGGAAAGCAAAAGAATGATAGATCATGGGAAGCGCAAAAGTGGGGTAGGCATTAGGTCAAGATTGGTAGATGGTGTTTAAGCATTGTTTATTCCTCCCCCATAATTAACTACTATTTTCTCTTCCTGTTTCTGGGATCGGCATGTCTATAAATCTCTAACTTTAAACACGGATTACGCGGGGTCTCAATTCCTTGAAAATCGGGGAAAAAAAAAAAGAAAACAAGAAGATGGAAGCAATCATGGCTAAATTCTGTTTTTGGCGCTTTCTGGTTGGGAACCTTTCTCCTGCCACTCCATTGCACTCCCATCAACATCACGAGTGGATTTAGCTTTGTAAAGTCGAATGGGCAAACAGACACGTGCATGTCCTCGGAGCAGAAAAAAGACCAATCCTCGTATTGGCTGAAATTACGACCTTCAACACTTCCAGTGGCCGTCTCATTCGTGCACACAGCAAGCCCTCTGTGCAGATGAATGTTCGCAGGAAAGTGCTGGAAAGGACGAGAAGATGATGATGGGTTGATTCTTCTTCCATACAAGTGCGGTTGACAATTTCAAGAGAGAGAAAAGGACTGATTCGACGAGTCCCGTTTTCTTTGCGCTCCTCGTTTCGCGTGTAGAACATCACCCCATGCCTGATGTTGCTACTGTCATCTTTAGGACTTTGTGCCAACATGATGATTAAGCATCAGCGAGCACAGAAACGTTTCGGCAACAAAAGGAAGCATGGACATGGCAACAAATAATTAAGCTCTTAATGATCAGGAGATCCCGTGCTGTGTTGATGTGATATGGTCTCTCAATGAAATTGGGTATCTTCACTTTCCGAAGATTTTCACTAGCATTAATTGCAGCATGCCCTCTTAAGCTTCATTCTTCTGAAACTCAGCCAAAATGGATGGCAATCAAAGCCTCTAGGCGGCCTGCTCGAGGCGAAAATTAAGCAGACTTAGATATTCAGGAACGGATTTAGACAGGGGGGGGAAAGGCAGCATCATGGCTGCAGCTGTGAATTAGACATGAGTGGGCCAAAGAAGTAAGAGTGGACACATCACGGGAGCTTTGAGTAAGGCGAGAGGAAACTCAAAAAGAAAGTTTCGCCTTTTTTTCCCTGCGGATCTTTGTCTGGTAGCATTCGATTCTGTTAACTTTATAAAGCAGATAGGGAGGAGTGGGGGCAGGAGAATGATTTGTTTTATTTCTGGGTATCTTCTGCTCGACAGGGATTCTGATTTTACGTGCGAGTGAAAAGCTTGTGCGATGTTTGATGCGGCAGGGATGGCTGCCGTTTCTCTTGTTACGAGGCGACAAGGAAATTATACAAACTTGTCAAGGGTTGAGTTGACGGGCGTGCGAGGCTATGACGAGGGTTAAGCGTATGGATGACGAGGCTGATTCGTGTTCTTGGTTTCGCATTCCTTCTTGATCAGAAAGTAACCCCAAAATTTAAAAGTATTAATGATATCTTGAAAATGTTATGAGAAAAAGTATATGTGAATTTACGTGTCAACTCATGTATATTATATAAGTTTCAGATGATCAATTGAAAAATAGTCCAGACATTTATATCGTGGGATACAAAGTAAGAAAGAGTTGAAAAGTAAGAATTTTTCCAAACACATAATATTGTTACATGGAATGATTATATTAGATGGAAATTGAAATTAATTCATATCTCTCCGTTTTAAGTATTAACATCAAACGTGATTAACTCGACAGCCAAGTCAAATTCCACCAATTTTCATCAAAGAATACCTTGATTTTTAGTGGAAAAAGAAGATCCACTTTTGTGAAAGTTGAAAGCAAATTAAGGTGATAAGCAATGTAAAACATTTAAATGTTTAATAACAAAGTATGTAATAAAGAGAAAGTTGCAAAGGTGTCTGTGAGCTATTCTTTTGGAGATTGAGATCTTATGCAGTTGATTCAATTGTTTCTGTTGGGAATGACTGATCCCCGAAAACCGGGATTCGACACTAAATCGAACCCCTAAACTCAAGCGGAAGACGAAGCCCGGGAAAACACGCATCACCGATCGTAAAGCACACCACGATTCGAGCGTACGCTGATAGCCACGCGATTAAACACCGTCGTCAATGGAGGAAGAGAATCCGGTCGATGAAGCCTTGAAGGGAAGAAATTGGAAGCCGTATGCCTACTGTTCTTCGGGAGAGAAAACGCGCGGGAGAGAAGCGTACGTTGAATTGCCAAGCGTTATGTTCTCTCTCTCTCTCCTCCCTTTTATACCTCTCCCCTTCCACGGGCCTTATTCCCGTGGGCCGGGCCCTTTTGGGCCCAACTTGAGCAGATGGGCCGTAAGCCCAATTCCAATAAATCCATCATCTCCCACTCGCACATGGTGGTACAAAACCAACATGGGCGGACGGACGCCCTTACTCGGCCCCATCGAGAAAAATCCATCATGACTCTCACTTAACACGGTGGCCCGAACAGAATCCTCTTTTCCTCTCTTCAACATTCATACCGGTGAATAATCCGTGCGACCAAGATACTTTGAGAGCTCGTTGCCATACATCTGTTAGGAATATATAGCACTCATAATGGGCATCACATCCCGAGTAGATTTAGTATGCGTACCTAGATCGATCGATCACATTTATATTTCTCTTGATCTCTTTTAAACAATGATATATATATTGTATTCACAACTATGATTATCACAAAGACAGTCATAATTGGTTAACCTGAATACAAAACTACAATGTGATTCTCCATAATCGATCTTCCTCTTTCCTTCAAACTCTCAATTTCAGTCCAGCTTGCTTTTCTAGAAATGCCCCATTAGATCGAATCACTCATGACCATTGGCAACATCCTAAGATAGCAAACACTAAATAGAAATCTTGAGAATAAGTAAGAGTCATGAGGGGACTAAAAAATTGAGGAACTCTTTTCCTCAAGAGTCTCACACGACATAAAAGTTGAGATCAAACTTTTGCCACTCTTATTGGTCGTCTCATGCATACGTAGTATGAAATACGTATTACGGTATTAACTCCTTTCCCATGGAGCGTATGTCTACATTTTCAATACCGTACGGATGATAGTTCGGACATACCCAATGTCTAACTTGAGTTCACGTATCTACTCATTCACAAAATTCATCGAACTCACATCCGGCATCTTAGACAGATAAGGTAAAATATGTGGGGTATTTTACTTTCGGACATAGTAAGTATTATGTCCTCATCTTAACACTCGCTTAAGGCGACATACATGTTTTAAGCTTGAGCTCTCGATTATCACCTAGATAATAAGCTTAAAGACAGTCTCATCTCTATTTATCACACAGTAAATAGAGGCGATTACCCGTGTGAGTGGACTAATCTTACATCTGTCCGACATACTTCTCAACTTAAAGTAATGCACTGAGCATTAAGATGCATAAAGATCAAACAAAGATTCATAAGCATTAATGATGAAAACACGAATTCATCAAATGTGAACACTTAGGGAAATTACAATATTCAGTACATCAGCTTCTACGCAACCCTAGAGATTTCATATGGCCACAAAACACATCTCTAGGTATTGGCTTTGTCGTAGGATCTGCTACCATTCTATGCGTAGTATGTACTCTAAGTTCACGTCCTTTCGTGCAACCATATCCTTTACAAAATTATACTTGGTATCTATATGTTTGGTCTTGCCATGATATTTTGGATCTTTGGTGTACTCTTTCGCCGCTTGGCTATCACAGTTAACAAATAACAAATCTGCAAAGACTTCCAATAACACCTAAATGATCCAAAAATCTCTAAAGCCAAACATCTTGTTACACTACTGCCGATAATGCCACAAACTCAATTTCTATCGTGGACAAGGCTATGCATGTTTGTTTCTTACAGCTCCAACATATGGTGCCATCATTCGGTAAGAGAAACAAACCCGGAGGTAGATTTCATTTCTTTTAAATCTCCTCCCCAATCAAAGCATCGGGATAGCCTTAGAGTCGCGATCCTTTCCTTTATAACTCATCATATAATCGCGAGTCCCCTTTAGATACCTCGGTATTCTCTTAATGGCTTTCCATTGTCTTTGGACCTGGATTGGATTGGTATCTACTCACCATTCCAATTACAAAACATATGCCAGTTATGTACACATCATAGTGTATATCAAGCTTCCAACAAAGACTAGCATAAGGAACATGTTTCCTTTATTCCTTCTCTTGTGGAGTCCCCGGACACGCCTATGGCTCAATCCTTCACCTTTTGCAATAGGAGTGTCTATGGGTTTACAATCTTGAAATCTTAACTCCAAGAATATATGCAGCCTCACCCATATCCTTCATAATCAATTTCTTCCTGTTGATTATACCCCTTCGCCACAAGGCGAGCCTTATGCCTTTCTATCGAGCCATCGCCTTTCGCTTTATTTTGAGAACCTAGTTGTTCCCAATAGCTCTGCGTCCTTTTGGAAAATCAACCAGTTCCCAAACATGGTTTGACTTCACTGACTCCATTTCCTCTTTCATTGCATGAATCCATTTTTCCTTATTAGGGCAATTTAGAGCCTTATTAATATTTCTTGGCTCATCCTCATCTTGTGGAGCAACCATAAAAGTTTCCATTTCAATGTCAAAACATTGACGGGAAATACTTTGGCGACTTGTTCACCATATGGGAGATTGTACACTTAGCACATCATTCCCCATCATGCTCCCACTTGGATTAGGTAATGATGATATTGTCACATCAGGTGGTTGCAATTGAGAATGAGTTGAATTCAATTCATCACATCTCATATTACTCCCACTTGGAAAACTCTACTGACATCATTATCTTGATCCAAGATTTCAAATAGGGAACAATCTTCCCTTATTTCGCCCTTCTTAGGAAATTCATCCACTAAGGATGTGACATCCCGTGATTCAAATTCAATTATACTCCCACTTTCCTGCTCACCTATGAACACATACCCTTTCGAGTGTTCGCAGTATCTCATGAAAATACTCTTATTTCCTTTGGGACCCAATTTCCCAAACTTGTGAGAGGACTCATGAATATAGGCAGCACAACCCCATGGCTTAAGAAAACTTAAGTCCGGTTTTCTAACTGTCCATAACTCATATGAAGTGGAAATAATTGATTTGGAAGGCATCCGGTTAAGTATATTGGCAACAGTTAACATCGCATCACTCCAAAGAGTGATAGGTAAGTTAGCATGCACCATCATGGACCTAACCATCTGCTCAAGTTGGGCCCAAAAGGGCCCGGCCCACGGGAATAAGGCCCGTGGAAGGGGAGAGGTATAAAAGGGAGGAGAGAGAGAGAGAACATAACGCTTGGCAATTCAACGTACGCTTCTCTCCCCGCGTTTTCTCTCCCGAAGAACAAGAGGCATACGGCTTCCAATTTCTTCCCTTCAAGGCTTCATCGACCGGATTCTCTTCCTCCATTGACGACGGTGTTTAATCTGTGGCTATCAAGGTACGCTCGAATCTGTGGTGTGCTTTACGATCGGTGATGCGTGTTTTCCCGGGCTTCGTCTTCCGCTTGAGTTTAGGGGTTCGATTTAGTGTCGAATCCCGGTTTTCGGGGATCAGTCATTCCCAACATCACAGATTAAACACCGTCGTCAATGGAGGAAGAGAATCCGGTCGATGAAGCCTTGAAGGGAAGAAATTGGAAGCCGTATGCCTCTTTCTTCTTCGGGAGAAAACGCGCTGAGAGAAGCGTACGTTGAATTGCCAAGCGTTATGTTCTCTCTCTCTCTCCTCCCTTTTATACCTCTCCCCCTTCCACGGGCCTTATTCCCGTGGGCCGGGCCCTTTTGGGCCCAACTTGAGCAGATGGGCCGTAAGCCCAATTCCAATAAATCCATCAGTTTCCTTAAAAGATCACGAAACATTGTGCTTCAATGTTAATAGCAAATCCGATATTAAGGCAAGAACCAATTTAGCCTGCCTAACTCAAATAGGAATGTAAAATTTAGTTGGTAAACTCTAATTGATATTAGTAATTTTTACAAAGAATTAATAAATTTTCAAAAATTGACAACCAAGGCAAATCAAAGTGACATCTCAACAGAAAAAAGTTTGTGAATTAAAAAAAGAAAAAGAAGAAGCAAATAAGTGTGTTGGTACAAGGCAACTTACCAGAAGTTAGTAACCAAAAACTAAGTGAAAAATTAATCGAAAAGAAGTGATATGTCACCCCATAGATGCTGGTAATTTCTTGTGGTAATTGGCAAATTCGAGGTGTCGGTGAAAATTGTAAATAAAAGTTTATGTATGGTAAGAGAAGTTCTTTCCTAGCAAATTGTGAAAAGCCAGGTAATCATCCGCAGTGAAATCTACATTACTAACATACACCATTAAAATACATGTTTTTCACATTTTTTTTTCTCTAATCCCATTTTTCTAGATATGTAAACAGAAAAAAAGACTATTATATGACCAAAAGAAAAGAAGACTATTTTGATAGGTCACTATGAGCATGTGACGACTCAATTCCAATTCCGCTATCGAGAAAGAAAGCTGGCTGAGCTAAGAAGACGCTCGAATTTCTAAGTTAAATTGTTAATAATTCATTCAACTTCGACCCACAGCTCGAAAAAGAGTTTGACAAAATCACCTCTACGCAAAGTCAATTGTGTTGGGACAAAATCATGACTCTTTTGAAGAAGCTTTTCTGTAGTAGTGGAGTGACCTAGATTGACCGCAAAACCATAGTTTCTTTCCAGGCTATTTCACCTTTTAACCACCTTAAATTGCAAGATTCATGGCGTTGATTCATTTGTTATTGCCTAAGTCCATTTCTACGGGAAAATATATATATATATATATATATATATCTTCATGTCAAAAAACTTGAGCGTGAAAGCTGTAGACTAGTCTTCTCTTCAATCATAATGGCAGAGGCGAAATTTCTAATTCAAGGGAAACATGCTAAGAAGTCTCGACTTACAAGGATGAGATGCAAACTTGGTAGATGAAATTTATAAGAACGTGGAGCATAGAATTGGCAAAAATTGCATCGAATGCCTAGCAATCAAGATGGCCATTGCCACTGCTAGGTCCTCTTTGGGTTTGTCCATGTCATCTCGCTAATTATATCCATGAATAAGGTCTTTTTATATGGAACCCCAATGGCAAAGCCCTAGAATTAACAATAATCATGAGGCTATCGACCTAGTTAGCGCGTTGAGTAGCCAAGGCTCAAAACACAATTCGGTTGAGCATAAAGTAACAAGTTTCATTCTACATAGCCCTTTTTCAACTAGCTCAAGCCCGATATCTTGCCCAACTCGCCTCGACATATCCGTCAGCCAAGTCTACGTCGGTGGTGTTGCGTATACGGTCGCAGATACGTCGGTGGAAACCGGACGCGCCACCGAGGGAATTCGGTCTGTAATTGGCCCTCAACTTTTCACCCGGGCTCATTTTTCAACTTGCCCCGAACCCCACCCGGGGTTGCATTATTTTGCAAAGGCCAAAAAGCGAACCCAAAAGTCGCTGGCCTTGTCGTCCACGTTGCGACGTTTCATGTGTCCTCTCTCCTATTCGCTGGTGACGACGACAAATGAAAATTGGTGCTCGAGAGGGATGATGGGGAGCAAGATTTGACTTCTTCGACTTCGGGAGGTGCAATGCAGCTCTCGCTCTGGAAAGCTTTTTTTCTTTTTTTACTTTCATGATTAAGTGTGCAATCTTTAATCTCAAAACAACCAACCATAAATCGTCATATGAAAATCCAATTAAACTTGAGAATGTTTCGAATCTAGAGGGGGTCGGCCAAGCTAAAATTACTTTCTGAGGAGGTCTGTGTAGGGCTGACCAGAAAATCAAAGATTTTCGGGGAGCTTAGTTCTTTTGAGAAGGCAAATTCCCTTTTGAATTTGCCACCCTCGGCAGTTTTCTCTTTCAAGAGGTATTTACATGTCGAATAATTCTTAAGTGATCGAAGAATCGCCAGTTTCGATTTACTAACGAACAGTGACTTTATTACACGGAGTAAGTGTCACCCGCAAGTGATTGGAACTCGACTCGCTGTCTAGATCTTGATCTAATGCTTTTTTCGAGTTCTAAAATGGCTTGGATATTTAGTTGACTCGAACTCCAAAAAAAAAGAAGGTGGAAGCACCTTGTAGGTTGAGAAATTTAGTCTCGATATGTATCGATCAGATTTATGAAATCAACAAAGCAAGAAGCAACAATTGAATCCTACTATCATGGGCGAGTTAAGAATAACACGAACTCAATTTGTAACTCGCATTCATATCAAAACAGGAACACCTCAAAGATGGAGTCGACGCGAGCGTAGGAGCGCGAACGGTAAGGCTTGAGTAAACACTTGCATCTTCTCGATCAATATTAATATAGTTCGGTTAAAGGGCAAATGGAGTCGATATGTCCGAGTGGTTAAGGAGACAGACTTGAAATCTGTTGGGCTTCGCCCGCGCAGGTTCGAACCCTGCTGTCGACGCATTTTTTTACCTTTGAAATTCTCGTTTTCATTTTTCATCTTTTGTTTTATTTGTTTCAATTTTCCAGTTTTGTTCCCTTAAATTGTTCCGATTTCGTGGGCCTTCTTAGCTCATTTTGTTCGGGAAGTTCTGGGCTTCTATGCTCATTGGGCTTGGGCTGGAGGAGTTCAGCATCGACTTCTGTCTGTGCTTGTTCGAATCTCGTGCAGTTAAGTTGGGACCCTCATCTATCTCAATCCTTTCACTGCCTTCGGTTTTCGCCGTCAATGACCTACGTGCCCAGAGTTTGATAATCACAACCTTCAAGAAGACAAAAGTAGAAAGAAAGAAAAAAATTAAGACCTTGCTAACGAGTGCTCTGAGATTTCCCTTCTTGATCCTCCTTTTATTTGGCAGCCGGATGGAGTCGATGGGGTCAGGATGAACTTTCGTACACCTCAACCGATCCGTTTCCTCCCGACGATCTCAAGAGCACACTCGCTTGCATTAGCCCAGCGCGTTCGAGGTTTTACGTTCAATGCGCTCCAGCCGCTTGACGCTGGATGTTTTGTTTTGTAATGTATAGGTACATGAGGTGTGAGAAAGGTAATCCATTCAAGAGTATTCTCGGACCCCTTCCGCAAATTAGGTATTGTCACACAAATTAGAATGCTTTGTTTGAACTCTGCATTGTTGTAAATAGGGATGATCGATTTCTAGTTTGGTCCCATCCAGGATTCGAGAATCGGATTAGAAAAACTTGTTCCCTGTTTTTGGAATTAGGAACAATGTTGTGAAAAACAAGTAGTAAAACAATAAAATTAAAAAACAAGAAATTAAATTGGGCACTAGATTTACGTAGTTCGATCGTAGTGACTTACATCTACTAGAAGAGTAATAACGAATTTCACTATAAATCAAACAATATAATAGAGATTACAATCACACTTGAGTCTCTCAAACATTTTCAGAATTTCAAAGCTCCAATTATACTTGTTGCATTTTGGGCTTCGGAAGTAAATAGAAGTAAAGCAAGCCCAGTGTGTAAGAACCTATGGATAATATTGGGTCGAAATGTCAGTAATTGGCAACGAAGATGCTGAAAGGTGCAACATCAAAAAACCTGTCAAGATGGATGAGATAAGAACGGAAGCAAGTTACGAGAATTGACATCAACGCGAACACCGACAAGGTAGAGCAGTTATTGATGGGGAGCCAAAACTTCCAAAATGATTTAAAATCGAAGTGATAATCATCAAGGGGTAGTTTCTGGTAGAAAATAACTATAAATAGCCGAGAATACATTCGTGTAAACGACTTTTTGCCAAAATCGACAATCAAACACCTATTTCATTAGTTATCTTTTCCTTTACTGCACTTTTACATTCAATTTGCACGTTTACTTTTCCTCTTGTTTTCCCCATATTGCCCATAGTTTAGACAAGTCCCTTCAATGTTTGGCCTCAAAATTTCTTGCGAAATAATCCGTCAATCTCGCGAAAAAATTATATATAAATTCTTATCACGGCAATTTAATATGGCTTGAACACTTGTCTCTTTGAATGTAATTGCACGAAAAATAACCCACGAAGATAGCTCGCTGCCCAAGCACTCGAGACGGCGCTTCAAGACCCTTGACATCGACCGCAGCAATTCAACCAGTGCATGAGCCAAAGGAAATATAATAATCCTCTGAACCTTTGCCGACTTAAACGGGGAAAGATATCTAGAAGAATATTTGTATATACATTCCCCCGCTTCAAGGAGTCCAAATTGAATGGTTCAAAGGCGGTTGACTTCGGTGTAATCTTTGACCCCGTCAATTTTGATATAAGACAAAACAATAATCCTTCTGCAACTAGGACTCGTGACACCGCATCAAAAATCTTAATTTCCGTAACACACATTTGGATGTTCACAGTATTATGACGTCCTCAATTTCCTTTAATCGATCGGTCTTCTTTATCATTTATTTCTGATCGGACTTCATTGAGCTTAAACTCCAAACATATTATAACAGATTGGATGATTCAATGGAACCGAATAATTCATGAATTATATTTAATTGAAACCGAGGAAATAGGAGAGAGGGTAGTGACACACAAGAGGAGGGAAGGGCAAGAATTTTGCCCGAGAAATTAAAAAAAAAAATTAGAAAATCATCAATTCAGTCTAGTTCCCTCCGGTCAAATTAAAAATCATCGATTTCATTTTCACGGAATTGCAAACTGGATTGACATTTCTAGAAACTGCTCAAAACCCGCCAGTCGATGCAGTTTTCGGTTCGACGGTCCGCACTAGTCGCCCTAATTGGAAGTTGAATCGACCCCACACATATTGAAAAGCAAACAAACCTCATACGAATTTTCAAACGGTCCATGAATCCCCCACGCAATGGGCACCCCAGGTAAGTGCGGGACGGGCCCACCATATAAAATTGCCAATTCTTTTTTTCTTTTAAAGGCAATTAATTAATTTAAATGCCATTACTGCTCTTAAACTAAAGTACAAAAAAAAAAAAGGATGCGCGCGGGGGGCCCCACCAACCAACCCGGTCTCAGGTGAAGCCCACGTGGTCCAGCTTCCCCTAACCTCCCCCACCCGCTGAGCCGTATCGGATCGCGCCACGTGAGCGAATCGGTATCTCCTCGATATCCACGCGCCACGTGTGCAGCGGCGCTACCGCGAATAAATATCCTGTCCCCGCGAAGCAGGGGAGCAGGGGCGCGGTCCAATGAGGCACGGGGAGTTGCTTCGCCTCCTGAGGAGCCGACACTTGGCACCCCGGGTCACCGCAAGCCCCTCTCCGCCTCTCGTTTCTTGTTCTCTCGAATGACGGATTTGCCCCCGCTCCCCGAGCACGGCATTGTCGTTCTTGGGTTTCGATGAGGGGCTGTACGAATTTGTCTTTTCGCATGACGGAGGGGCACGGCCTCTTTCGTCCCTTTCCCATTCGAGATTTCGAAAACCAATTACTACGTCACTAATTTTTTTTTAAATATCATGAAAAACCAATTAAATTTTATCATTAAATTATTAAATTAGATACATGTAATAATTGAGAGACATAATAGTTTGGGATTTTTTACCCTCTCGTTCGTCACGGATATATCAATTTAAGATTTTTCCTGATATTATTATTTATCACAATTATATCAATTTGAGATTTTTAACAGTCAAAAAATTAATTTGGGATAAATTTATCACAATTATACCGATTTGAAGTTTTTATGATATTAAATGCAACGTTCATTTTTTTTCACCGCCGTAACCAAATGTGTTGTCAAGACTTGCGGGCCATTCAAAATGATTTTAAGTCTCGTGTTCAAATCAAAGTACAAGAGTCTAATTTTCTCGAATGAATCGCGGGTCGTAATCTCATAATTGGGGGTTAGAATGGAAATTGAGAGGTTGAAACCCTCACCTAACTTCCTCCGAGAAGAAAGCTTCCGCTATTGCACCCAAGTCCCAAGAGGGAAAATATGGACCTCATGCATCTTTTCACGAAGGCAATCTTTTCCACGGACATACAGTCCTTCAAAATGCGGTGATAGCATTCATATTGCTACTATATCCAAATGATATATGATATTTGGATTTCGCCACTCTTTTCTATTCACGTACAAAATATTACGTATCATCTATGAGATTTTGTGGAACTATTATTAACTGTTCAAAATGGCGTGATTTATTATTCAAATATTATAAAAATTCCATATATGAATGCGTGATTTAATGTTTAATTACTCTAACATAATCTACTGTCTACATAATTCTATATATTCATTAAAAAGCTATAAAGACTCACGTAATTTTTTTTTTCCATGATCTAGATTGATTGGATTCACATAGGTGAAAACAACCCAATAACTCAATCTGATAGGTGGAGAGAGGCTACGCGAATATAAATTTTTTATAGGAACACAATTATGTGAAACAATATTTTAACAATTCAAATAAAATATCTCCCTCTTGATGTGAGGATCTCACTTTCTTTTTCTTTTTTTCTTCTTTTCATATTATTATAATAATTATTATTATTATATTTTTGACATTTTGAATTATGGGGGGGCTAGGGTTGTGCGGCTCACCTACGGACAAGAAACGAGAGATGCATATGCCAAAGCATACGAGGTAATTAGTAATTCGAGAGGCAGGAGAGGAGAAATGACATGATTTGTTTCACCACCCTTTTTTATTGATGATAGCATTCATATTGCTATTATATCGAAATGATGTACCAAATGTTACGTGTCATCTACGGTCTATATAATTCTATATATTCATAGCAATCTATAAAGATTCTAGTACAATTTTTTTTAATGATTCAAATTGATTAAATTCATGGAATCGGACACACATACGCGAAAGGGACATACGATACCATGCTAAAAACGTCAAATCCGACAACTTAATCTGATAGATAAAGAGAGATCATGTGAATATAAAAATCATATAGGAACACAGTAATGTAAAACAATATTTTAACAATTCAAATAAAAAAAATCTCCCTCTTGGTGCGGAGATTCTCTACTTTCCTTTTTTATTTTTCTTCTTTTCATTTTCATTTCATATTTTATTAATTATTATACTCATTATTTTTTTTTTGGACATCCTGGGGGGTTTATGGGGAGGTTGGGGTTGTGCGGCTCAGCGGCAGACGAGAAACGAGAGACGCATGTGCCGAGGCGTACGAGGTAATTAGTAATTCGAGAGGCAGGAGAGAAGAAAGGACGACGGGGACCTGTTTCCACCACCACAAGACAGACACCACCGCACCGTACACGCTCGCTCGTTCCTTTCTCCCCTCTCTTCTGCGCTCTCGCCTGCGCAAAACCCCACTGGTTCGTAGAAGCTTCTAGAGAGAGAGAGATTTGCGGAAGGTGGCGGTGGCGGTGGCGGTGGCGGAAGGAGGAGGAGGAGACATGTCCAAGAGGTGCGCGCTGTGCAAGGTCCCGGCCAGGGCGTTCTGCGAGTCGGACCAGGCGACCCTCTGCTGGGACTGCGACGCCAAGGTCCACGGCGCCAACTTCCTTGTCGCCCGGCACTCCCGCACCCTCCTCTGCCACGTCTGCCAGGCCCCCACCCCCTGGAGGGCCTCCGGCGCCAGGCTCGGCCACACCGTCTCCGTCTGCGACGCCTGCGTCACCGGCGCCCGGGGCAGGAGCCGGGCCGCCGCCGGCAATGGCGATCTCCACGAGGACGACGGCGACGACGAGGACGCCGACGGGGACGAGGAGGAGGACGACGAGGAGGAGGAGGACACCGACGACGAGGACGACGGACGAGGAGGAGGCGGCGGCGACGAGGACGAGGAAGGTGGCGGCGATCGCGACGGCGGCGGCGGCGACGAGGACGGCGACAACCAGGTGGTGCCGTGGTCGTCGACGACGCCCCCTCCGCCGGCGGCGAGCTCCTCCAGCAGCGACGACTCGATCGGTAACTTGCGCTGCGGGTACGGGGACGCGGAGGAGTGCGGAGCGGCGCGAATGTGCTCGTCGAAGCGGGCGATTGAAGACTGTACGGATCTTCGCTCTCAGGTTCGTGATCGTCAACTCCCCGCGAGGTTTTCGTCTCCGTTTTCTCGGCCTGTAGATCTGTGATCGCGTGCGGACGGTTTCGTTTCGGACGCATTCGGGTTCCGTAAAATCGCCTGTTCGATTCTAAAGTTGGGCGGTCAAAATCAACGACTCTTGGGTCTCGATGTGCAGGAGAAGCTCAAGCACTCGCGCTTCCGGCCGAACCGGAGGCCAATGCTGGCGGCGAGGACGCGGTCCAGGGACGGCGAGGCTACTTCGGTCGACTCGTTGAGGCCGTCGAAAGACCGGCGGGTCGGGCGAGACGAGTCCGTACAAGGTCCGGCCTTTCTAGATTGAAGGGGGATCGGTGGGGGTATATGCAGAGTGCGCGAGGTAGATAGCCTGTGATGTTCATAAGCCCTTCTATTACAAGTTTCGATTTTTTAACACCACCATCACCACCATCATCATCTAACCTCAATCGATCTGATTGAATCTGGGGTCGAACTAATTAATCGATTTTAGCAGTCTTAGCAAGTAGCTAGTAGCTTTGAGGGCGGGATCCGGTTTGGATGGGCTGTGGAGATTGTAATGCTGATTCATTTGCGAGTTGGACGAATTCGAAGAGTGAAATACTACCGTGTTTGCTTCATTTGAGAGCAGCCCCCCTTCAATTCCAGTCAGCTCCAATTCATTGATCCTGTTTCCTTCATTCATTTGCCATTTACATTGGAATTGCGGGGGGGAATTCGGACATGGGTATCTCCGAAATGGACAGAAAGTTCCATGCGCAGCTTACATGATCCTCAAGAGCTTGCTTCGTTTTCATGGGTCTGTCTCCTTTTGCTCGTAAAAGGACGTTTACAGAGGGGATGGTGCTGGAGCTTTGAGCTCGACGCAAAGAGGTCGCGATGGGGATGTAGCCAAAAACCTCGCTAGTCATTAGTCGTTTGTCTGCATCTTCTTTTCAGCGACATCGCCGAGACGTCGAGCCAATATCCGAAGCGGGGATTCCTTGCTCATTGGTCAAGGAATGAATGGATCCATCCCTCTGTTGCGCTCTCGTCCTGCTCTTTGATGTGTACGTTTCCTCCCAATTCCAAGGTCCCTCTCTTCCAAATTGACCGACTGATTCCAAATCACTGTCACTCGTGGCTGCGGTGCATTTGGTATCTATCGCCAGTAGCGAAACGGGCCAAGCTCTGGACGAGAGCCGTCGAAGTTTAACATGCGTCTAGAGGGGCGGAATCCATAGAAAGTCAAACAAGTGCAACGACACTCCACTCGTCTAGGACCACGTAATATACCTGCTCGACGTAACATACCTGCTCGACGGTTCGACGGTTCGTGTTTCTCATGGGAAGATCCATTCGAAATCTTACCGTAGGACTCGACCACCTTTCTTTTCTTCAATTAATTAATTTAGAGATGATGGGGTTCGATATCCTGATCAGGGGACCACTAGGTGGATCATGTAGGCATCGAATTCATAGGCGGAGTGGCCTACCTAGTCCTTTCAAATGCTCAACTCCCTCTCATTTGGATTGTCAAGTCGAGTTTGGTTCGGGTCTTATCAATTGTCACCAGGTCCCTGCTAGGAGGGAGAGATGCTTCCCGGATCGATAGTTTAATATTTTCCCAGGAAAATATCTGAGGTTCGCGCACCAACTTGACTTTTATTTTAATACGCAAGGGGGGATTAGAATACCACCCTCTTTGTCTCGACATTAGAAATGATTTGAGGCCACACCTTGTGGTGGCCGCCCATCAGCGTCAACTTGCGGGGACCGAAAGCTTTTCCTGTTTTGTTTTTTTAATAATGTCCGAGACTTTCGACGAAACGAGAAACGATCTCGACCATGTTAACTCGCCATCGCGGAGAAAGAATATAGAATACGGGGAGGAGAAGTTTGTGGTGTGGGGTGGAGGTTCCGTTCAACGCGCTCGTGGGCGGAGGGGGGGGGGCTTTAGATTAACGCTCGCAGATCGTCCGATCGCGATTTGACTACGAATTTCTGTGTCTTTTCGAGGGTTACTAACTTATTGGGCCCGTTCGGGTTGGACGAAGAATGGGACAAGAGAATATTAACTTGGGGGTAAAGGAAAAAGGGGATGCCCCTCTTGTGGCGGAGGTTTCGTTTCATGGTTTTCGAGTGTTTCTGAGGAGGTCCCCCTATCTCTCTCTCTCTCTCTCTCTCTTTATCTTTCTCTCTCTTCTATGTGGTGGAAAATGGAGGTTTTCCTAAACGACGGTGAGCAAAGGATGATGGGATGGGATGGGAAGGGAGCTTTTTTTTACTGATCTTAGGATTCGGATTTGGCCCCCACCTCCTCTGATGTTTGGCTTGGGCCCGGAAATTTCTTTTGCTTGGATTAGAATTCACGTATCAGTACGCGATTAGATTGATGGCGCGACTCGTGTGGAGACTCTTGCGTAACTAGAAGTCATAGCGGACGCATTTCTCGTGGACCCGGCCGTCTCTATAATGGGTGCAGTTTGCTTTGGCATCGATATCGTCCATCTTTGTGTCTGCTAGCTCTTAAGAGATGTCTAAAAGCTTACATCGAAAGCTTCTGATCAACAACTTAGATGTATTGTCCTGTGGTCTGTAACCGTTACAAACCCCAACGAGGCACGGTTCCTCGGGAGTAGTAGAACCGGACCTGTCTGAAAGAGAGATATATCGAGTTAAAAGCATATTGAATGTCGCCGACATTAGGTATCGACTGTTGAAATTTCTCCACCTTCACACGTACAACCCGAACAAAGCTCTTGAAATGCGAATTTCCCGAGAGGTCGGAGCTGAAACTTGAATGGATCAGGACCGACAACGCCGTCCGGGCTTGGGACGCATTCCACCCGAGTCAGAACATGATTGTAAAACCCGCCATGTAAATTTCCTTATGTTTCATTTACGTAGTTCCAAGAGCGAGCACATTACGCAAGCATACCAAGTACAATTGGATCTCATCAAAAAGTGGATGAAGCACTATACCCAAGAGTATAGGTGATTAGTGCCAAGGTGGATTGGCTCTCACTCTAGAATCATAAACTAGACTAAGATGGCTGAAAGAATTAGATTGACCAGTCCAATCCAGTTCTCAAGTAGGTCCAATCGTATTTTTTCTTTTTTTCCTATTCCCTAATATACTACAAGTGCTGTTGCATAGTCTGAATTACGACACAAGTAATGTTAATAGAATAAGTTCATGATAAGCTAGACAGTCTGAGTGGTCTGTGTGGGTGGGTCTTTACCTGAAACCGGAAATTGGACTAATATTCACTAGTTCCAAATTTTAGGAATAGAGATTGTTTAGAACCGGCTAATTCAGTCCAATTCTTTTGTTCACCCATTCATGCAAGACAACTCATTAGACTTACAAGACAGGAAACATGCCCCATCGATGAGATGGAAGTCATCTTATCTTGTTCACTGTAAAACAAATCCGACCAGGCTTTTGTGGCCTACCTAGGACGCACGATAGATTAAGCAACGCCCCCTAGTCAACGTTTCGGTCGTTGGGATTTCGTCCGCCACCAAATGAGCAGAAATGAAGATTATCTCTTGACTCATCAACGCAAGGAAGATATAGACCAAGCTTCAGTTCAACCAATCCATCATTGCATGATGACCGATAGACGAAAGCTTTTAGATTAGGAAGACTGGGATGAAAGACTCTTCAATACTCTTAGCTTGAGCGCACGATATAAGATAATCGTACTGCATTCCGTAAATTATAGTAGAGGTTTGCTAAAAAGTCGCAACAAGCAGCAAACGGTCAAGGGACGACAACCTACCATCATCCAACCCTCCCTGATTTCTGCATGGCTGCCAAACTATTTTGGCCGACTCACACAACACAGTTAGACATTGAATTGTTATTCAACATCTCCTCTGGAGAGATGATATGCATTGCTACAAATGTTAAATGAAACGACTGAAACTAGTGTGAAAGGGGTGCCTGTGAACTTTAGAGCAAATCGGCCCTTATATAATGGACAAGATTCAGTGCTTCAATGGTTTTTAGCTCAGTACAGGTCAGGAGACCAGATGATTTCACACCCATAAACAGCACCTTTATAAAAGCTTACCCAGGGTCTTACATCAAGCAGCGATCCTTACAGAGTACCATTTAGAAAGAGAACTAAAAAAATGGAAGCTAACATTTGTTAGGAGAGACTAATAGGTTGACCGCAGAGCTTCTCCAACTCTGTCTCTAGGACTTTCAAAAGATTAGCCTTGGTTCTTCTGTAAACCCAAGACTGAGACTCCTGATCCCAATCAAATCTGGCCGGACCGCTGCAACAAGAACATAGCATTAGATCAAATACTAGCAAATCTCTGAACAAAATCTAAGTTAGGCAGCTTCTATTACGGCCATCGTCAATAGCAAACAAAATAGTAGGCCACAACATTCACTGCAACAAACACCACTAGCATGATCTATGAAGCCATGCTAGTATCATAATTATCCTGCGTGGATGCACACACATCAAATACTGAATCAAGTTCATGATGTAGCCACTCTCGCCATGGAAGTAATGGTGGCCATTGTATTTGAAGATGCCCTTATAAGAATACTATGAACAAGAATCATTTGCCCTTAACCCAGTCTAATATGAACCATAAAATATTAGCTGCTTTCCCCTAGCAACACTTGCAGGCTACTTGGTCCCCTAAACCATCCAATCTTTGCACCATTTTTCCCTTTCCAATCATTATAGGCACCATTCGATTTTTGTCTTTTGGAAGTGCAGCCAAGGTCTACAATTTACAACAAGACCACATTAAATTATTCTTTCATCCTCCAACAGTGAAAAATAGAAGTGTTGCAATTATGTAAAGAGAAAATCTTTTGTAGAAAATAGCTGGAGAATTAAGTGTCACCACATCTAACTTATTCTCAAGACCCCTGGAACCAGGTTATGTTTCCACAACATTTTCCATCTAGAAACAGGCTTCAGGAACTAGGAAGATTTTCAGGTCGCAACAATTTATATTTAGCTGAAAGAGAGTAATCTATTGGAAGCATTCTGTCCTAAAAAATTTCAACACAGTTGATCTCTCTAGAGCATTGATCTTCTTAGTCATCACAGCCTGATCCCCTGACTTATGATGGAAAAACTTAACCGAGAGAATCAATCCATATTCCATCAGGCTATCTAAGTGAACTAATAGCCACCCATAGAGATTTACAATCAGGAACTAAGTATGACAACCAAAGAAGTTGAGTAGGTTAAGAATGCAAGCTACCCAGTACCGAAGCAATGGTCAGACTTGATTCAATCCACTCTGATGACCATGCCGTTTATTAATCAAAGACCATTTACCTAGAATTCAGATACCTAAATTCAGATACCTATCAGATGTAAACTCGATACCACTATTATAGTTTGGCTGCCATCATGCTGAGAGAATTTAGGAATTGGAAGTGCTTCTAGATATATTTCAGACGTATAGCATCAAGGTCCTTTTAAACCAACAATAAGGTGTTGGAGGTTAATTGGCCCTTAACATATGTTGCTCATTAGTGTGCAGGGAGAGGAGCTACTTCACCAAGAAGATGTCGTTCATTGGTGCGCAGGGAGAGGAGCTACTTCACCAAAAAAGAATGTACTTTCATTAAAACTATCTAAAACCACCAGGCTTTTTCAGGCTATAATGCAGCAGAAGTATGGACCACGACACAAGCCACATCACTGAAACAGTAAAAGGCATGTGGTGCAGAAAGCAAGGACAAGCAACCTAGAATCAGAAATTGTTTCAGTTACAGAATTCTTCATTGACCCAAAACAATATAATCCCCAGTTAGTTCGTTACTATGTAGATACGGTCGGTCTTAGGGAAGTAATACAGTTCAAAAGGAAAAGAAAGGGCCAAGCTACCAAAAGATTTGCCCTTCTCCCAGACAAAACCACTAGTTTAAGTGATTGAATATTCTTTAGAGCACGCATCTGGTAAGCAGTAACAGTTCAAAAAGAGGTCTTGTGGATTTGTTTATGATACACTCAAAAGTTTGCAACATCAATACATGATGCATCACATGATCGAGCATTTAATGTTGAGATCATAATCAATTAACACATTTCATACCTCACTGGAGAGGAGAGCCAAATTTGTCGGTTTGGTGTCTGTTTGTTCAACACATATGTGCCTAATTCCCCAAGTTTGAGGGTTAAGACATCATTCTGCCAATACCCAGAAAAATTGTTCAGGTCAGTTTGACTTTCAAAATTCACCGAATTAAATAACAAAATCTTGAATGCTAATCAATCTCTCTCACCCCATAGTCTATATCAAACCCATCAATCTCAACGTTATCTCCATAATCCTGCACACACCAAAAGAGAGATAAGGATGCACATGTAGGCATTGTAGCCATCGCTGGATTGCACATGAAGCGAGCATAAATAAGCACTCGCACATGATCCCTCCTTAAATAAAAGACTTTTTCTACCTGCTTTGAAGACAGATTTTCCACTATACAGTGGCATATTATTAGCATTCGATCAGTTTTGTACTGCATAGCGCACCAGAAAAGAAATGACACAGAAAGCTATAATTTTTAACTTCATCCATACAAAGAGAAGGCACTCCCGATATCTTCTCCTAGTTAAATTGCATTTTTTTAGATTGAAACAATAGTTCATATGCTGGATTATCCGGAATTCCCATCTAAAAAATCCCCATCAAATCACAGATTAACGTATTCAGTGCTGGAATTATTACCTCAAACTTCTCTTGCAGGTCATGGATGGTGGATTCTGCTAGCCTGTGGAACTCATCCTCCTGCAGTAGAGAACTGTGTACATATTAATTCATTAGCACAACCACCACTCCCCATCTCCAACTCTCTCGCATTAAAAAATTTGCAGTCCCTTCCTTCTTAACTAAACCAGCATCATCTCAACCCAACAGTTTCAGCATGGCCTAACGAACTAGATTGCACAACCATGATTATACCCATTCGACAGACAACATGCTAGAGCTAAAAATTTTGGATTTTGAGCTGTTTCCCACCATTTTCTTGCGATAGATTCGATAAATACGGGGGAAAAATCTAAAATTGATAGATAGAGTACCTATAATCAATGGCGGCGGGGCCCGGGAGGTCGCCGACATTCAACGGGCCGGACGAGAGACTCCGAGAAAAGTGTCGGAACGGAAGGCCGGCGCGACCGGCGTAGCCACGCAGCGCTCGGGATGCCGGAAGAAGCTCGCGCGGGGACGCACGGACCGGAGATGATCGCGGCCGGCACGGGAGGGCTCTCGAGAGCCGCCGGAGAAGAAGCGATTTCGACGCCATTTTCGACAGCAACTGGGAGACGGCACGTGATCCCTTTTGCATTCTGGTCGAAACTTGAAAACGAGCGACAGGCTCTTTCCGGTAGTGAGACCAGCTTTGACATCTTTGTGGGCTTGAGATAGTGGGCCTTGATGGCCCAAATGGTTTCCCCCAAAGTTGACATTTGGTATGTAATGAAAGGGGCCCAAGATTAGCTTGTGTTGTGGAGCATGAAGGCTTTAGATTTTGATCATGGTTCTTAGGTGAGCAGTAGGTCCGGTTCAAAACTTTATCGTCGGGTAAATCCGATAAACATATAGGTCGGGTATGGTAGAGAATGACCTGATCTAAATTGATCAATTTAATCTGCTTTTGACTCATTTTCATGCAACACAAATTTAGTGACTTATACCCAACTCGAGTTGCATCTTGATAGACCTAGCATTTCTTTTTCGTTAAAAGGAGGAGAGTTGAGCAATCTCAATAATGGCTTGAAGTTGGAGTAGGGATATTTTGGCTATAGAAGGGAGTGGGTCATCATTGTTGACCGCTTCTTACAAGTCTAAGCCTATTCATAAGATAGTTTATTCTCCGCTTGACTTGATCTCTAGCAAAAAAAATACGCTGAGTTATGAGTAGTATAGGCATTGACTAATCTATATGTATTAGTAAAAAAAGTGATTTTTTAGGGGCATTGACTAATCCCAAGTTTCAGTGAAGGCAAAGAAGACATTAGTGGATTCATAGCAAATTTTTGGAAGATCGAAAAATAAGAGATCACTATCAACTCGTAATCAAACCACATAATTTGCATTCTCCCCAACAATTCACACTTGTGCCATCTTGGATACTTGCTGGAGATGTGTGAATGGAGCGATCTCGTATTCATTGAAGATTAACAAGGGGTTGATCACCTGGCTTGAAAAAGGTTGATCACCTATAAACCTGGTACATAGGTGGATTAGGTTTGGGTCGAGTTAGATTAAAAATAGTTTGATCTAAATTGACTTATTTAATCAATTTTAACCTATTTCCATGCAATACAAATTTAGTAACTCATCTCTAACCCATACTTATATTGCTAAAGTACTTCTATATTTAATCTAATTTAGGAAAAATTACACTCAAACTGAAATGAGAGCACAAATTGAGCTAAATCGAGCGTGGGCAACAAAAAAGTGAAAAGAGAGTTATAGAAGTGAGTTTGATCTAAATAAGTTATGAACTCTTGTAATACCCATTTTGAAATCATTTATAACCCATTTATAAATATAACTAACTCATATAATAATATAATCCATTAATTATGGGTTTATGACTCATTTTAATATGCCTTATCATCTGTCGCAATAAATCCACCAGTTCTGGTTGTATTTTTTTTTCCTTTGAAAGAAAGAGAGTGTAGCAATCTCAACAAGGGCTTCAATTTGGAATTGGTATATTTTGGCTATAGAAGGGGGTGGATCGTCATTGTTGACCACTACTTACAAATCTGAGCCTATTTATAATATAGTTTAATCTCTTTGCTCAAAAAAAAAAAATAATAATATAGTTTAATCTCCGTTTGACTTGACCTCTTGCAAAAAATATGCTGCGAGTTATGAGTAGTATAGGCATTGACTAATCTCTATGTATTAGCAATAAAAGTGATATTTTAGGGTTATCCTCCCTTAATATTGTATCTCAAGTTTTATATGAACAACCAAAAGCAATTGAACAGAGGTGAAGGCAAAGAAGACATTAGTGGATTAATAGCAAATTTTGGAAGACTAACAAATGAGAGATTGTGGTCAACTTGTGATCAAATCACGTAATTCACATTCTCCCCAAAAATACACACTCGTGCTGTCTCGGACTCATGCCAGAGATGTATGAATGGAGTGATCTTGTATTTGATAAAGATTATCGGGTGTTCAAAGGGCATTAATATTCAGACACGAATCATGGCGCTTTAAGGAACTAAGGTACAGTTTCCATTATTTCTTTTTAAATGTAATCATTGGTAGGCCTCATTTTGACATTTGATTCGATCAAACAGAGACCACTCGAAGTTTTCTTCGTAACTCCCGGAACTTCTTCGTAGTGGCTTCGTTACATGCCTCATTTCATAGGGAACCTCAAAGTGGCTCTATTTCATTATATTCCATCCATATCACAATTCCATTCATTTAATATCCCTTTGGTGTCCATTGACATAAAAGATGTCGTTTCTAGTCTATACCTTTCTATTTCTATATATGGAAAGTTAAAAAATCATCATATAATAATCCAGAAAAGAAATCGAAATAGAAAAGAAAAAAATGGAGGTTTGAGATGTTTTTGAAATCCTTTCTACTAGGGAATCCAATATCCTTATGCATGAACATAATAAATTCGGTCGTTATGGTCGGACTTTATTATGGATTTCTGACCACATTCTCCATAGGGCCCTCTTATCTCTTCCTTCTCCGAACTCAGGTTCTGGAAGAAGGAGAAGAAGGAACCGAGAAGAAGGTATCAGCAACAACGGGTTTTATTGCGGGACAGCTCATGATGTTTATATCGATCTATTATGCGTCTCTGCATCTAGCATTGGGTAGACCTCATACAATAACTGTCCTAGCTCTATCGTAACTTTTGTTTCATTTCTTTTGGAACAATCACAAACACTTTTTTGATTATGGATCTACTACCAGAAAAGGAGTTCTTGGATGCTAAAGCAATGGTTCTGAGAGCACTTTCGCTCTTCCAAGCAAAGCAAAACAAAGCAAAAGGCAGGGAATCGGCGATTTCGACATGAGGAGATCTTGTGGTGCTTTATTATTAAAAATGGATAAGAATCTTTGATGTGCTCATGAGTGTGGCCGATAATGTGCATTTTGATGCTTGATGTCTGCCTGAAGTGATCATGTGTAATCACATGGACCGAACATTTACGTACCCTATTGCCCGAAAGGGAGATTGCAAATTTGATCTGTTCCTTTTCTTGTCTAAATAAACATATCATGCCCCCAAAGATTTTTATCCTTTTTCCCCCTTTCTCTTTTTGGCCATTCTTTATCTACCGAGTTGGGATTCTTCTGTTATCATGAAATCAGAATAAAATGTTGGCGTTTGAATTTTGAAGTCCACTCTTTTTTCTTTTGGCGGTATCAAGTCTTTTCATATGTTTTCCGTGAAAAGGATGTCCACTTTATCACACCTACCTTAATTATTGAGTTCTACCATTTATTAATTCAGGACAAAAGTTCGTAATTATGGCGTGAGCAGGACCGTACGTCGACTCAAATCATTTATCCCATGGCTGACTTAATAATTTTCGTCCATTTCTTTTTTCGTGGGAGAGTCATTCGCTGACACATTGTAGCCACATCGGGAAATAATTCGGACTATTTCTTTCTAGTGCAATAAAAACTGAAAATGTGTCTTAAAAATAAGAAAAATTTATAATAATTCGCAGCTTTTTTAAAAAAAAAAAAATTTGGGCACGCTCAAAGCATCATCAAGCCACGTTCGGTGGGAGATTTTCCTGGAGAAACCGAAATGCAGGAAAATTGTCGCTTTCCCGGGAAAGAGACAAGTCCTCGCCTTTGGTGGAAACTGCAGATATGGCGGCAATTCCTTCGGTGCTTTAAAAGGACAATCTTCTCTCCGTCTCTCTCCGTCTCTCTTCTTTTCTTTTCAATTCTAATTTGTGGACGCCATTTCTCTCCCTTTTCTTTTCTCGATCTACCTTTTTCTCCTTCACTCGAGTTCATCGAAAATTTCTTTCCTTTTTGGCCAGATTCGAAGGAAAAATGGGAACTTCAATCCCGGCCGATTCAATTTCGTCTTGAAAGTTCAACCCACGTCTCCTTTTTATCTTTTTCGGACGAATTTGCTTTTGATTCGTGTACCCTTTTTTTTGGGGAAGGAATTTGACGGCGAGGACAGTGCCCCCACAGAACATAAATTACGTCTCGGCACCTTTCTAGGGTTTGGGTCGCCTTTGCTCCTCGCTATAAAGAGGGATTCGGCGAAAAAGGTGGGATTTTTGGCGTTGTTTCTTCGGTGGCGTCACGAACCCAAGAAGGGTGATCTCCTGAACGAGGCGTCGACCGCAATCTGGCTCGAAAAAGGTTGAATCTTCTTTCTCCCGGGAGGCGTCGGATGTATGGTTCATCTGGGTTGCTTGTGTTTGTTTTTTTACTTCGTGAGCGTATGGCGTTTGACAAGAATTTTTGTGAGTTAGAATGAGGGAAAGAAGGGATGTGTGCGTGGAGAGAGAGGGTTCTTGTGAGCTATCCTATCAAATTTGACGAGCTTTTGATCTATTCGGAATCGAAAGAAGAAGTACGAAAGATTTTCAGGCTTCAAAGAGGTATTTGTCGGCGCCGGCATTGTCTTGGCTTCTGGTCAATGCTTTCTCGCATTCTCTTTGTTACCTCTGATTGATGATTTCGTTTTTTAGTCACCAGCGGATTTCTTGATTTTCTTTTCGCAAAATATGAGTATTGTCTGGTCAAGAATCATCAAGCAACGGGCATTTGATTATAGATTATGTGGCTAAGGTCTCTGCCGCCGGATTATAGGGAGGTAGACATAGACAAAAGGAAAACAGAAGAAGAACCAAGGTGCCGTTATGATAGCAAAAGCTTGGCTGAGGTGGTTGCTAGGTTCTAAAGTTCATTTGGATTTTGTTCGAGATGGGTTTATGTCTATTCTTGATTTCAAGTTTTTCATTAATAATCAGGAATGTTGGTCTCTGTGCCTTGTTGATTGTTGCACACTTTGCTGCTAAGAAAGAGAGTGATATAGGCATCTGGTGGGTTTGCTTTTCAGAGGTAGCTTGCATATAAGAACATCCCTCAAGCTTGTTTTCAGACGCCCTTTTCTTTTAAGAGTTTGCATTATCGTGTGGCAGAGAAATATAAGAAGTTTCGTATAATCAGGAGCTATTTCATAAATTAGGTGTTAGCAGATTTTGTTTGTGAATTTTTGGCACACACATCATTGAGTTCTTGCAGCGAAGTACTGCTATCAGTCTTATGGATATGTAACTGCTTTCGACCAAAAAAAAAAAAAAAAAAAACTCACCTTAGCTTAGGTTTTTTTAGCTTGTTGCATCTTTTACCCATGACAATAACAAAAAACTTAAATCATTTTTTTGCTCTATCAGGCCAGGATCCTCTGGATGTTTGGAATTTGAATATTATAGCTGATCAGATTGCTTTCACTCTGGCCGCTACTGCAAGATTGAAGTCTTCTCCCACCTCTGTGAGGGTGTGGGGTAGTAATGAGCGAGCCATTTTGCTTTGCGTATTGAGACGATCAAGATCATCATATGCTTGGAGATTATGCCGTGTTTCTGAAGGCTTGTTTCTTGATTACGGCTAAAGCCATTGTTGACTAATCTGAACTTTGATGGTAGCTTCTTATCACATTGTTGGGGAAGTGCTTTTGTCCTGTTCTTGGGCAGAATAAATTGCAATATGTAGCTTTGGATGTGATACAAAGTAGATTGTGTGTGGATGTAGCTCTGCTCAGTATTAGCACGATGGTTCGATTTTCCTGCTTCAATGGTCACAAACCAAAGGTAACTCATCACTCTGTTCTTTTTTATTCTTTCTTTTTCAATACTTGCATTCCTTTTAATTTTGTTTGACTTCAGTGCACACCAAATGAAGATACTTCCAGCATGCACTCACATAATAAGTCCCCTGCACTGCACTTCAAGTAGTCCTGAAAAGTTTACTCTTTCATTTCAAAAGTTCTTTGGGTGGAAGGGGATATGCTTTTAGGCAGAATTTCAGAGTACTCATTTGAAATTCCGAGAAATTACAAGGATGATTTGTGGCATGAGGCTTGATCAGAAATTAATATAAATCTGAGGCATAATTGCTTATTTTATTATTTATATGATTTAATCTAAACTTCACTAAATATAGAAGGGCTTGCATACTGTTTGTTTTTCTTGGTGGATTTATGGAAGTGGTTTTGTTTTGAATCACATTTGATCTAAAAGTTCATACACTGTTACAGATTGGACTTGTGTCCACAGTTTGATTTAATAAAATGCATGTCATTCCCATCTTAATCCTGCACCCCTTCTTTTTCTCAAGCAGAAATCAGCACATCCACCTGTTGAAGCTGTTAGTGAGTTTCAGGGTTCTGAGTTTCAGGCTTCAGAGAATGCCATGAGCCCAAATTCATCGCTTTCAGAATTGCATCGGAATGGTGAGATGGATAAAATTGTGGACAAGGTTGCAGAATCTCTATCCATTGAACGAGGTTGGAAATCAGAAGAAATGGGGAGTAAAGTTAATAATGCGGGGATTGATACAAGGGGTATTAAGGCTGGCCATCTCAAGAAAAGTCAATCTCTTGCAAGTGGTTTGCATGGATTCTCATTTGACCAACATAGCAGGTCAGTCATGGAGGATGCCAGCGATGAACTGGGTGTTGGCGAATATTGTAAGGATGGACCCTTTGATACATGTCAAGTCCTGAATCTCAACAAGAAATCAATTTTTTCAATTGGAGATTTGCAAAGTACTGACAAAGGGGTCCTAGAAAATTCTGAAGGCCAATATTCTGGAGAAAATGCTGGTGACTCTGGAGATCACACACCTCATACATCTGCGGAGTTAGTGAGACCCGAATCAATGCCCAACATTGGTGGTTGGTCTCCTAAGTCAGGTGAACATCCGAAGGAGAAGTGGGGACTTACAACAAAATCTTCTGGGGACCTGTTCGTTCTTAGCATGAGCCAAAATGGGACATCCATTCCTGAGTTTAAAGATCAGTTCTCCCCACAAAAAGAAAGTGATGTCAATGCGTGCAAAGGTAAAAACATTATCTATGAAGATGCTGTTTGTAATGATTATCATGATTATGATTATGCTGGTTCTGCCCAAGGGGGGATTACTCCTATTTTTGATGACATCTTGAAACCCCATAGAGGGGAAAGCTCCTCTCACCAACAGTATGATTTACCACATAAGGATTTTAAGATTAAGCGGATTGAGGAGTGGGTCACAGATCTCCAGCCTTGCAACCCTTCGGACGAAGTGGAGGAGTCATACCAGCCAAATGATCAGAACAAGAGAGAATACCCTGTTTTGAGTGGTCTGACTGCAGCAAAAGTTGAGCCTAAGGTGAGTCCTGGAAATGAAGCTGCTAAGAGATACATATCATCCCTGAGTGCCTCAGCAACTACAGCTCAGATGGCGAACCATGGTTTGGCAATGATCCCGTTTCTCAGCGCATTCGTGAGCTTGAAGATGCTTAATCTGTCGGGAAACAACATAGGTATGCTCGTCAGTCTGCATTCTGAAACGTTGGCTTCTTATGCTTTTGCTAGCTGTTGCGTTTTCTGATGTTTAATCTTACCTTTCCCAGTGAGGATAACAGCTGGTGCTCTTCCTCGGGGACTTCATATGTTGAATCTGTCAAAAAACCAGATTTCCACTATTGAAGGCTTACGTGAATTGACCCGATTGCGTGTACTTGACTTGAGCTATAACAGAATCGTCAGAATTGGACATGGTAATGCCTAGGTTATGCTGCATTATTTGTACTCTCGTCCAGATAGATGGAATGTTTACACAACATATTTTGAATGGGGACATGCAAGCTTTGTATCATCTTTCTAGAAGGTTCTGCTATCGATTAACCTTTACATTTTAAATGTTCAGGCCTAGCTTCTTGTTCATCACTTAAGGAGCTATATCTGGCGGGGAATAAGATCAGTGAAGTCGAGGGTCTTCACCGCCTTCTGAAACTGAATGTTTTGGATCTCCGTGCCAACAAGATTTCAACAGCAAAATGTCTAGGGCAGCTTGCAGCGAACTACAATTCCTTACAAGCTGTTAGCTTGGAAGGGAATCCAGCCCAGAAGAATGTGGGAGATGACCAGCTTAAGAAGTATTTGCAGGGCCTTCTTCCTCACCTGGCGTATTACAACCGACAACTCATAAAAGTGGGTACACTGAAGGATGCTGCTGATCGATCAGTTCGGCTGGGGGCTAGTGCCCATCAATTTGATCGCAGTGGCCTTAGATCAGAACACAAATCGACAAGGAAGGGTGGTCATGGGCTGGCTAGCAAGTCATCTTCCTCATCATATGGTCGGAAAAGTCAAGCGCTGGTTTCTCCAAAACATTCTAAGGGCAAGCATGTACGCCTTCCCCCGAGTGGAACCAAGGGAGCAACCCATAACCAGCAGTACAATTTGGACTTCAGCGACAGACTCCGCATCATGAAGCAGGAGCTTGCAATTGGTAGAAGTCGAAGTGAAGGTACTTTGGGAGTGCTTTGAGGCGAATTTGGTGTGTTTCTCTACAATATGTCGTGGAATGTTTGCAAGGACGACTCCTTTTCTATGTCCTAAGGACCATTTATATTGAGGCTTTGTTTTTTAGATGTTCAATAAATCCTTGCTCTCAGTAACGATTGCTGCTTCTTGTATTGATTGACAGTGATTGTGGGTTTACAATTATTCATTGCTTGCTTGAACTGCAATCATGTATATCTGGGTCGCTTCAACGACGTGGCTCAGTCACTGAATTTGTTACATAGGGAAGATTGCACATGTTCAATTTCACTGAGGAGAAGTGCGTTGTCTATTTGACTACTACCCTTTGATTTTTCGGGGCATGTCAAAGAAAACTCGCAAGCTTATAGATCATCATTGTTCTGCTGAAAATGCCACTATTTTGTTGACAGTGAAACAACGCACAAAATATACAGTATTCCCGAGTAACTGGTTAGAGCTACGTGCATGCCATGTTCTCGCGTTTGTAACAGTAAACTAAAATCACAAAAAGAGCCGACGAATCGGATTTGTTAACTCGTTGACAGCTCCTTTCTTCAGCTGTATTGATCTTTTTCTGCAATTTCAAGGCAAATTGGCGTTGCCAGTCTTAACACAATAACGTCGGGAGACATTACCTCATGAATTCTCAGGTCAAGACTCCGTGGAACCAAACGTTAGTTAGCGGTCAAGAGTTTCCAGAGAATAGAGCTTGCAATAGGAAGTCAAAAACATGTTGCTTGTGTCACGGACCCGATTCTTCCATACTCATACCCTTGTGAGTGGAGTTTTGTGGCGTTAGATGAAGAGTGAGTGAGGCAGAGGAGATGATAAAACTGGTTCAAAGGAGTGATATCAAAGCGTTTGTACTAGAAGTTCCATGATGAAATGATTATAACCCAGAGGAGCTTTGAAAATGCTCGGGAGTTGATGTTACTTTCCTAATGAGACTAGCAAGTTGAAACTACTTGCTGTGTCAAGGTGTTTTGTATGTCTTACGCTGGGGACTAGATGCCTGAGCGAAATTTGGTGTGGTATGATTGAGTTAAACTCGATGTGGTATGAATCTGTATGAGAATGTGATTCATTATACTATTTTTAGGAACAACTATAGAAGGACTATTGTTCTTGTGTTTTTGGCTCATCAGGTGTTGCGCGAGCTATTCTTTGGCCTAAAATCTATTGGCCTATAAAAAATGGTATTAGAGCAAGATCCTTATATTAGGTAGGTGATTCGGAGAAAGCCTATGATCTACCCGATTCGATGAGAGCGAAGAGTGATCACCGGGGCAAAAAAGATTTAGACAAGGTGTGCCTCTCCTCCGTACTTCTATGATGGCAATTGGGGCACACGAAAGAATTGGATTGCTCACAGAATAGGGGAGAAGTTCCTAGATCAATTGTCGAATCTTGATAGAAGTTATGTTACCATATTTCCAACAACAGGAGAAATCCTCATTGATTTGCTAAGATTAGAAGAAGCTTGGTAGGCGATAAAATGTGTTGCCAAAGGAGTGTAGTTGTTATGACAAAAAGAAAAAAGAAAAAAGAAAAAAAAAGAGTGTAGTTGGCCAGATGCCACATCTACCGGGGAGAGCACAAGTGACTAGAGACGAGTGAACAACTTTGATCGGGGCAAGTTACTAGTGGAGTGGAGGAGCTTGTTCTGTAAGGCGAGCATTGGCTATTCATGTAAGTCTCGAGGAAGTGGCATTGATGGTTCCACCATGATGAATGCGTTGCAGAATTGAGTGAGGGAGAATGTTATGGACTGAATTCTCTCGTACTATCTTACCCCCTATGAGTGGAGTTTCGTGACGATAGAGTGAAGAGTAAGTGTTGCAAAGGAGATGATACAATTGGTTTGTAGGAATGGCATTAGAACATTTGTGTTAGGAGTTTGAGAATAAAATGATTATCTCTGATGAGCTTTGAAGGCGGGATTAATTTTCCGTGCACAAATTGATCGAAAACTAATGCTACTAACTAATGAAGTCATGGTATACCGAAATCAGTTGTTGTGCCAAAGTGTTCTGTGTGTCTCGCTCAAAAGACTGGATTCTCGAATCAAATTGGGCATTGTATGATTGTGATTCACCATACCATCTTAGGAACAACTATATAAGAAAGGCTAGCCTAGTGTTCTGACTCATCAAGCGCTGCATGGGCTATTCCGTGACCGAGAATTTGTCGTGACACTTGCATGTCAAGATTACATCTATTAATAAATTTTACGATGGCAAAAATTTCATGGCATAAAGTTCCAATGTTAATGCTGCGACTCTTTTACCTTGTAATTATGTTTTTACTTTGCTCTATTCGTTTCCACTCTCTCTTGTCCTCCACACCAAAGCTGATGGTTAGCCGACACTAAAATCCAAGAACCAATAATTGAATAATGGAAAGGAAGACTAGGAATGCGAGGGTTAAAGTCCAATACCTAAGATTCCAAACACATCTCCATCACTCATTGTCTAAAATTTTGTCACGCTACTTGAAAACGATAACATTCCAAAGAGAAAAGAAAGAGAGGAAGAAAGTACTTTGCCTGCCAACTCAATTAAGTTTTATTGAAGTGAAGCACATTTTCTTGTGGAGAGAGAAGGATGAAAGTTATAGAACTGCCTTACTCATGTTAGGAATTCATCGCAATCAAAAGATGGAGGTTGGGTTAGAATCGAATCCGGGACATTACGATTTCAGTGTAAGCTCTAAATGACCTCATCATCATCCTGTCAACCAGACATTTTCTTCTGTACTAAAGTATCACCAGATTCTTTTGCCTACTCGAATGAGTACAAAATTCCTGATGGCGGGCACCTAAGGCGCGGGTCACCACAGGCGTGGATTCTTCCTACTATTGAACCTGTCGCCATTTGCGACTTAGCCCGACTGATGACTCGGGTTGGGTCACTCGTTTCCACTTCTCTCCTCTCACCCCTTAAAACCTGGAGTTTTTCTCACTCAATCTCATCTTTTCTTGAAACCCATCTCCTCAAAGTCCCTCATTTCTCACACCCTCGATCAAAAACCGACATTTTTCGTTGAGATTTCCGACATGGGTTTCAAGGGCAATCTTGATCAGGAATTGGCCACGCCACCGAAGCAGTCCTTCTTCAGGTACAACTCCCCCCTGGTCCAAGTCAGCATCATCAGGCTGGTCTGCTTCTACTGCCCCAGCATGTATTGGGCTCTCGTGGGCATGGGGGGCGGCGGCCAGGTGGATCCCACGGCAGTGAACAATGCGAACACCGCCCTCTATGCCACCTTCGCCATCTTTGGCATCTTGGGTAGCGGAATCTATAATGTCCTAGGCCCTCGCTTGACTCTTGCCTCTGGTTGTAGCACTTACGCTCTCTATGTAGGCTCTTTCTTGTACTACAACCACTACCACCAACAGACCTTCGCCATCATCGCCGGCGCAATCCTTGGCATAGGGGCGGGCTTCCTGTGGGCCGGCCAAGGCGCCATCATGACCTCGTACCCACCGCACAACCAAAAGGGCACTTACATCTCCCTGTTCTGGAGTATTTTCAGAAATCTGTTTGGTAATGCCAACTTATTTTTCTATTCCCGGAATAGAAAAGTGGCTGGGGAATAGATTTGGAACAGAAATAAAAAACAAAAAAAAGTAGCTTTCTTGTTCCAGAACAATTTCTAAATAAGTTTTTTTTTTTTTTTTTTTGTTCTTCTTCCTTGTTGCGGTGATCGCCGGCCACTTGCCAACTGTCGGCCACCTCCTGCCGCTTGTGGCCACTGTCGGTGATTGCCGGCGATGGTTGCCACTGCTCGTAGCTCACCGACCATCGCCCATAGCTCACTAGTCAACGATTGCCACTGTTCGTCGACAGCTTACCGTCGCCAATTGCCGCATGACCGCCGCTTGTCACCGCACGATCATCAACCATCGCTGCCGATCGCTGCCGTAGGACTGTTGCCCACAGCTCATTGGCCGCCGCCGCCTCCTGTGGGCAGTGGGTTGTGGGCGGCAATCTTGTGGTGGCGGTCGATGGCGATAGTCGGCGATCGTGCGGCGGTCGTGCGACAATCATGCGGTGGTCGGCAGCGACGGTCGGCAGTCGTATGGAGGGTCGTATGGAGGTCGTGCGACGATTGTGCGGCGGTCGTGCGGCGATCGTGCGGTGGTTATGCGACGGCAGTCGGTGGTCGGGGATCCGTGAGTAAGAAGAATGAATAGAAACATTGCCATGCGCATCCTACATCTCCATGTTCTGGAGTATTTTCAGTATGGGGGCATTGTTGGTGGGTTCATTCCATCTATCTTGAATTACAATAGGACCGAGGCTGTTTCTGTGATTGATGCAACCTATATTGGATTCATGTGTTTTATGACTGTTGGTGCACTTCTTTCCCTCACTATCTTGCCGCCAAGCAAGGTTATTCGCAATGACGGGACTAGTTACAGTAACATCGAGTACTCGAGCATTTCGACTGAGGCAACCGAGATTCTCAAGTTGTTCCTCAACTGGAAGATGCTCTTGATTGTCCCAGCTGCTTGGGCTAGCAACTTCTTTTACAGCTACCAGTTTACTAATGTGAACGGGGCCTTGTTCAATTTGAGGACTAGAGGGCTGAACAGTGTGTTCTACTGGGTGGCCCATATACTGGGGTCGATTGGAATCGGTTATGTGTTGGATTTTAGCCTTCCGAGTCGGAAGATGAGGGGTTATGTCGAGATTGTGATTGTTGCTTTGCTTGGGACTACAATTTGGGGCGGCGGCCTAGCTAGTTAACTGAAGTACTCTCGCCACGACCTGCCCAAGAAGTTGCACTTCAGGGACTCCGATTCTAATTATGCCGGGCCGTTCGTGTTATTTTTCAGCTATGGATTGCTGGACGCAATGCTGTAGACCTTGGTTTATTGGTTCATTGGATGCTTAGCTGATGATTCTGAAACTCTTAGCAGGTAGTGTTGGCCTAGGGAATTTGGAGCTTTCTTGATTAACACCAGCTTTGGGTCTAACACTGAAACTAGTATTGGGTTTTCTTTGTCCTGCAGGTACACTGGGTTCTACAAAGGAGTGCAGAGCGCAGGAGCGGCGATTGCTTGGCAAATCGACACGCGCAAAATCACGTTCCTCTCGGAGCTTATTGTCAATTGGTCCCTTATGACGGTGGGCTATCCCTTACTGGTGGTTCTTGTTAAGTTGGCCGTGAAGGAGGATGAGGATGGTGAAGAGGGAGCGAAAAAGGCAGTTGCTTCATCTTTTGCTCATTAGGTGATGATCCAAAACGTCGTCTATTCTTATGAAGCTTCTTCGGGCTTAGCAAGATAACAACCTGAAAAATATCATTTGCTTTGAGAATTAACGTCACAAGAAATTTCCAAATTGATACCCGTATCTCATTTACCCTAGATTAATTTTTGTATTGCAAAAAAAAAAGAAAAAATCTTAGACTAGTATATCTGTGATAATTCTACGAAAAATTTAAGGCAAATTAGAGATTTATTAAGTGGACTTCAGTAGATCTTTGAAATTTGAGGGAGCTCTTGGGGCAAAATTAGTAGACTTCGCAATTTAGTTTGTTCCCTTCGGATATAACCCCGAGCGACATTGTTCAGAAAGCCCATTTATATCTAATTTCCACGTCAGATTCATGTCACATGCCAATCATTCGAGTTGTTTGCCATGCCATTCGCTGACGTATGATTTATTTGTCACATGTGTAATGGTTTAGGATATTCTATGACACATAAATTAGTTTGAGATAAATATGGTATGGGTGAACTAGTTTGAGATTTTTTGTAATACGAAGATTAATTTAAGATAAATGTGGCACGAATGTACCGTCGAAGTTGTAATCTTTGGTAGTGAGCACGGCAATTGTGGATGACCGGTACATTGTTACTTTTTCCAGCATATTAAAAGTGTAATCAAAGTCATGTTCCACCTAAAAGAGCTGCGACAGTTGGTGTGGCTTCCGAGGAAAAGAGCTGCAACAGCAACTTCCTAAAGACCATTTATTTCAAGGCTTTGGTTGATAGATGCTCAATAAATTCTTGCTCTCATCACTAATATGAATCCTGCTCCTTGTAGGGATCGACAATGCTTGTTATTCATTGCTTGCTTGAATTCACAACTAGAGTGGTCGAACGATACCCGAATCATGTATACTCCGGTCGCTTCGATGGTGCAGCTCAATCCCAGAATGTGTCATATTGCGAGGTTTTCTAGGTGATCGATTTTACTTAAGGAGAAGTGCGTCTGTTTGATTCCTAGCTTTGATTTACATTGTTCTACCGGGAAACATCCCATGTTCTTGTGTTTGTAACAGTACTGAAATCATTCAGAGAGCCAAACAGATGGGATCTGGCTAAGTCCTTTTATGGCTCCGTTTGCTTTGGCTCTCTTGACCCTTTTTTGCAATTTCAAGGCAAATTTGGAGTCATCAATCTTAGGCCGTGTTTGGTTCAATTTTACCAAGGGACTTTGGGAAAATGCAAAGCTATTTAGCTTAAAGAGTTTTGAAAAAATGCAAATACTGTTTGATAAACATTGCTTTGAGAAGCAACTTGAAATAAAAGACTTGGGAGAAGAAAAATCAAATAAATACAAAAATTTATAAATTTTTACCAAACGCGGTCGTGTGGTGGTCGTGCAGCGATCGTGCGGCGGTCGTGCAACGGCAATCGGCGGTCGACGATTTGTGAGTAAGAAGAAAAATCAAATAAATACAAAAATTTATAAATTTTTACCAAATGCATTTCTATTTTTTTTTCTATTCCAAGAATATAACTTTTGTATAGTTACCAAATATCTTATTTTACTCGGAAATTGTTCTCGGAGTAGAAATAGAAAAAAACTATTTCTGGAAGGAAATAGTTCCCGGGAATAGAAACGTTGCCATGCGCACCTACATCTTCATGTTTTGGAGTATTGGTGTCATTGGTGGGTTCATCCCGTTTATCTTGACTTACAACAGGACCGAGGCTGTTTCCGTGACTAATGCAACCTATATTGGATTCATGTGTTTTATGATTGTTGGTGCGCTTCTTTCCCTTGCTATCTTGCCGCCAAGCAAGGTTATTCGCAATGACGGGACTAGTTGCACTAACATCGAGTACTCAAGCGTTTCGACTAAGGCAACCGAGATTCTCAAGCTGTTCCTCAACTGGAAGATGCTCTTGATTGTCCCAGCCGCCTGGGCTGGCAACTTCTTTTACAGCTACCAGTTTACTAATGTGAACAGGGCCTTGTTCAATTTGAGGACTAGAGGGCTGAATAGTGTGTTCTACTGGATGGCCTAGATACTGGGGTCGACTGGAATCGGTTATGTGTTGGATTTCAGCCTTCCGAGTCGGAAGATGAGGGGTTATGTCGGGATTGCGATTGTTGCTTTGCTTGGGACTGTGATTTGGGGCGGCGGCCTAGCTAGTCAGCTGAAGTACTCTTGCCACGACCTGCCCAAGAAGTTGGACTTCAGTGACTCCGATTCCGATTACGCCGAGCCATTCATGTTATTTTTCAGCTATGGATTGCTGGACGCAATGCTTCAGACCTTGGTTTATTGGTTCATTGGATGTTTAGCTGATGATTTTGAAACTCTTAGTAGGTAGTGTAGGCCTAGGGAATTTGGAGTCTTCTTGATTAACACCAGCTTTGGGTCTAACACTGAAACTGGTATTTGGTTTTCTTTGTCCTGCAGGTACACTGGGTTCTACAAAGGAGTGCAAAGCGCAGGAGCGGCGGTTGCTTGGCAAATCGACACGTGCAAAGTCCCGTTCCTCTCGGAGCTTATTGTCAACTGGTCGCTTATGATGGTGGGCTATCCCTTACTGGTGGTTCTCGTTAAGTTAGCCGTGAATGAGGATGAGGATGGTGAAGAGGGAGCGAAAAAGGCAGTTGCTTCATCTTTTGCTCATTAGGTGATGATCCAAAACGTCATCTATTCTTATGAAGCTTCTTCGGGCTTAGCAAGATAACAACCTGAAAAATATTATTTGCTTTGAGAAGTTAAAGTGACAAGAAATTTCCAAATTGGTACTCGTATCTCATTTGCCCCAGATTAATTTTTGTATCGTAAAAAAAAATAAAAAAATCTTAGACTAGTATATCTGTGATAATTCTACTAAAAATTTAAGGCAAAATTAGAGATTTATTAAGTGGACTTCAGTAGATCTTTGAAATTTGAGGGAGCTCTTGGGGCAAAATTAGCAGACTTCGCAATTTTGTTTGTTCCCTTCTGATACAACCCCAAGCGACATTGTTTGGAAAGCCCATTTATATCTAATTTCCACGTCAGATTCACGTCACATGCTAATCATTCGAGTTGTTTGCCATGTCATTCGTTGACATATGATTTATTTGCCACATGTATAATGGTTTGTGATATTCTATGACATATAAATTAGTTTGAGATAAATGTGGCATGAGTGTATTAGTTTGAGATTTTTTGTAATATGAAGATTAGTTTAAGATTAACGTGGCATGCGTGTACCGCCTAAGTTGTAATCTTTGGTAGTGAGCACGGCAATTGTAGGTGACCGGTATATTGTTACTTTTTCCAGCGTATTAAAAGTGTAATTAAAGTCATGTTCCACCTAAAAGAGCTGTGACAGCTGGTGTGGCTTCCGAGCAAAAGAGCTGTAGCTGCGACTTCCTAAAGACCATTTATTTTGAGGCTTTGGTTGATAGATGCTCAGTAAATTCTTGCTCTCATCACTAATATGAATCCTGCTCCTTGTAGGGATCGATAGTGCTTGTCATTCATTGCTTGCTTGAATTCACAACCAAAGTGGTCGAACGATACCCGAATCATGTATAATCCGATCGCTTCGATGGTGCAGCTCAATCCCAGAATATGTCATATTTGCGAGGTTTGCTAGGTGATCGATTTTACTTAAGGAGAAGTGTGTCTGTTTGATTCCTAGCTTTGATTTACATTGTTTTGCTGCAAAACATCCCATGTTCTCGCGTTTGTAACAGAACTGAAATCATTCAGAGAGCCAAACGGATGGGATCTGGCTAAATCCTTTTATGGCTCCATTTGCTTAGGCTCTCTTGACCCTTTTCTACAATTTCAAGGCAAATTTGGAGTCATCAATCTTAGGCTGTGTTTGGTTCAATCTTACCAGGGAAATTTGGGAAAATGCAAAGCTATTTAGTTTAAAGGGTTTTGAAAAAAATGCAACTATTGTTTGATAAACATTACTTTGAGAAGCAACTTGAAATAAAAGACTGTTTGGTAGAAATATATTCAAAAGTCCTCTGGGTAATCAAAATAAGCTTTTTAAATTTTAATTCGTTTTTTAAATTAGAAATGACCACAATTTATACAATTTTTTTTTTTTGTCATAACCACAATTGATACGATTTGAATGTTAACATATTAACAATATAAATGTAAGAAAATCACATTTCTTTTTTGGTTTGAAAAAAATCAAATTCAACAAGTACAACAATGTACTAAAAAATTTCACACATTTTAAGGTGCAAAGATGCATATTGGGACAATAATTGCTCAATCGTACAGAAACAATAGTAACTGTTTCCCAATGTTGCAATTTTTTCAATCTGAGTTGTAGCCAGCACACCTAACAACGCTTGTTTAAAAGTTTTTCCCATTCTCAAGCTGCAAAACCGCTCATATCACATCGATCTCAAGGTGCATATATGCATTTTTGAAATCGACACAAAAGTCGCACAGCAAACATCTTGCAAATAGAAATTGATTCTTCAGCAAACTGACATTTCATTAATTAACATGAACTGGTTACATCGAGGGCCAAGAGACAAAAATTGTACAGCTGAAATGATTCCCCCCATCTCTTATGGAATCCCACAGAAGAGTCTATCTAGCAACTTTTCCCTCAACTTGGCATGATAGCTCAAGCACTACAATGAAGTCCATTATTGCCATGGCTTCCAACTCTTGAATTGCATCAATGACGTTAATCGAACTAGCCAAGTGAGGCTTTGGTACCCCAACTGCTTCCTTGATCTTTGATTGCTATAGATCACATATACAATTAAATGCTGGATGAAACATTGCATGCTAAGTTTGTGCTACCACTAGTTACCTTGTTAAAAAACAAAGGGCAAGGAAAGATTGTACGAGTCTCTCTATACAAAGGTAGAGGCAAGGAATGCAGAGCCACTACTCATCAAGTCAATTCATAGCATTCAAACAGCTGACTCATTCGCATTATTCATTTCAAGAAGTTGTGTTTCGATGTTTGAACATAAAACGCTCATCATCACTAACTGAAGGGACACACTTTCACAGAAGCACCTCATTCTCGTCACCATAGCACTTCACACTTACGGGGACCTCCTCTCCCCCCCATTAAAATTTTATACGGGGGCACACGAAAAGGAAATTCTGGTCAACGTTGAAAACGGGCTGCGAGTAACCATTGATGAACCCAGAAGTTCATGGAACGAATGTCTGTCCGGAGGCATTGCAATAGGAAGTTAAAAATAGGCTGCTCCCATGTCGAGATCATATCAAATTACAAGATTTTACAGTAGCGGAAATTTTAGGACATAAAGTTCCGATGTCAATGCTGCGATTGTTTTTCCACCTTATGATTTTCCTTTTCCTCTGTTTTCACTTTCTCTTTTCCTCCACACCAAAGCCGGCGGCCGGCTGACGCTAAATCTGAGAAGTGATGACTGAATAATTTAAAGGGAGACTAAAATCGCTAAAATCCGAGAACCAATAATTGAACAATTAAAAAGGAAGATTAAGAATCCGAGGACTAAAGTCCAAAACCTAAATTCCAAAACCGGCTCTTATTATCTACAATTTTGTCACGATAATTGAAAACAAAATAATTTCCTGAATAAAAAAGAAAGAGGGGAAGAAAGTAGGTCGCCTATCAACTCAATTAAGTTTTATTGAGCGAAGGCGCGTTTTCTTGACAGGAGAGGAGGGATTAAGTTGTAGATGTAAATCATGAAAATCGAAGATTAAGATCGACTTCTCTTCTTCTCTTACTTTGCTTTGTAGTTAGGAAATCAAATTACTCCGATTTGTGTTTAACTACTAGATTATAAAGATGCCTTACTCATGTTAAAGAAGTAAAACTCGATAACTAATTGTGTCCAAAAGATGGAGGTCAAGTTAAAATTGAACCCAAGACATCACGATTTCGGCCTAGGATCGAAATGGCCTCATCATCATCATCCTTTCACGATTTCGGCCTAGTCTCACAAAGATTCTTTTGCCTACTCGAATGAGTACAAAATTCCTGATGGCGAGCACCTACGGCGCGGGTCACCACAGGCATGGACTCTTCCTACAATCGAACCTGTCGCCATTTGCAACTTGGCTCGACTGAAGACTCACGTTGGGTCACTCGTTCAAACTTCTCTCCTCTCACCCCTTAAAACCTGGGAGTTTTTCTCACTCGATCACGTCTTTTCTTGAACCCCATCTCCTCAAAGTCCCTCATTTCCCACACTCTCGATCGAAAAACCGATCTTTCTTCCGAAATCTCAGACATGCGTTTCAAAGGCAATCTTGATCAGGAATCTGCCACACCGCCGAAGAAGTCCCTTTTCAGGTACAACTCCCCCCTGGTCCAAGTCAGCCTCATTGGGCTGGTCTGCTTCTGCTGCCCCGGCATGTATGGCGCCCTCGTCGGCATGGGGGGTGGCGGCCAGGTGGACCCCACGGCGGTGAACAACGCAAACACCGCTCTCTATGCCACCTTCGCCATCTTCGGCATCCTGGGTGGCGGAATCTATAATGTCCTAGGCCCTCGCTTGACTCTTGCCTCTGGTTGTAGCACGTATGCTCTCTATGCAGGCTCTTTCTTGTACTACAATCACTACCACCACCAGACCTTCGCCATCATCGCTGGCGCGATCCTGGGCGTCGGCGCGGGCTTCCTTTGGGCCGGCCAAGGCGCCATCATGACCTCGTACCCACCGACTGGCCATAAGGGCACTTATATCTCCCTGTTCTGGAGTATTTTTAGTATGGGGGGCGTCATTGGTGGGTTGATCCCGTTTGTTTTGAATTACAATAGGACTGAGGCTGGTTCTGTAAATGATGCAACCTATATTGGATTCATGTGTTTTATGACTGTTGGGACACTTCTTTCCCTCGCTATCTTGCCGCCAAGCAAGGTGATTCGCAACGACGGGACTAGTTGCACTAAGGTGGAGTACTCTAGCATTTCGACTGAGGCGACCGAGATTCTCAAGCTGTTTCTCAACTGGAAGATGCTCTTGATTGTCCCAGCCGCTTGGGCTAGCAACTTCTTTTACAGCTACCAGTTTACTAATGTGAACGGAGCCTTGTTCAATTTGAGGACTAGAGGGCTGAACAGTGTGTTCTATTGGGTGGCCCAGATACTAGGGTCGATCGGAATCGGTTATGTCTTGGATTTCAGCCTTCCGAGTAGGAAGACGAGGGGTTACATCGGGATTGCGATTGTTGCTTTGCTCGGGACTGCGATTTGGGGCGGCGGCCTTGCTACTCAGCTGAAGTACTCTCGCCACAACCTGCCCAAGAAGTTGGACTTCAAGGACGCCGGTTCCGATTATGCCGGGCCATTTGTGTTATATCTCAGCTATGGATTGTTGGACGCAATGTTCCAGACGTTGGTTTATTGGTTCATCGGATGCTTAGCTGACGATTCTGAAACTCTTAGCAGGTATTATATAAGTTTCTCAACCATGAGTAAGAGATTCTATTTTGGCAAGTAGGCCAAGGAAATTTGGGATTCTTCTTGATTAACGCTAATTTTGGGTCTACCACTGAAACTGGTATCTGGTTTTCTATGTCCTGCAGGTACACTGGATTCTACAAAGGAGTGCAGAGCGCAGGAGCGGCGGTCTCTTGGCAAATCGACACACACAAAGTCCCGTTCCTCTCGGAGCTCATCGTCAACTGGTCGCTTATGACGGCGGGCTATCCCTTGCTGCTGGTTCTCGTTAAATTGGCTGTGAAGGACGATGAGGAGGGCGAAGACGGAGCTGACAAAGAAGTTGCTTCATCTTTTGCTCATTAGGTGATGATCCAAAACGTCATTCCATCTTGTGAAATTCTTTGTTGATGTCGGGCTTAGCAAGACGACAACCTGAGAAAGATAAAAGCCTCTTGAGGGCACCGTTGTGGACGAAGGCAACGATGTGGAGGAGCTACCGTCCGCAGCCAACCACCGCCAACTAGATCTAGCGGCCGGCCATCACCGTCCAAATCTGGCCCGAACACTAAGCACAATAATTAGGGTTCTCGATTCCATGAATTGGGGTTTTAAATTGGGGCAAATGTGTTTAGCAATGTCACTTATGCTATGTATCCTAAGTCAAAGCACCGGCGAGTTACGTCGAATGAAAAAAGTGATAAATTTTGTTATTTCAGATTTTTAGTATCTTAAATCAGAGTTGGCTCCTAAATAATCATTTTTCCTCCCAAAGTAGCAGTTAAGCGATCCGAAAAAAGGTTTTTGACCCCAAAATAAGGGTTGTACCAAATTTATGATATTTATAGTGTCATTTCCTTGTTTTCCAATGTATCAAAAATGTAATCAAAGTCATGTTCCATGAAAATGTCTCCCCATAAAAGAGCAATGACAACCTGTGTGGCTTATGAGTAAATCACTCCTATCAAGGTTATCGTTGCCCGTTGGTATGTAAATCACTAAATCATTGATTATTGTGTCATGGTCCTTGATTCTCCTGTACTCGTGAACTCTTGAAAGTGAAGCTTGGGGTTATCGAGTGAAGAGTGAGGATGTAGAGAAAATGAATACAACTGATTCATGGGAATGACGTTAGGACGGTTGGTGCTAGAAGTTTTATGATAGAAAAATTATATTACTTAGGAGTTTTGAAGTCGAGGTTAGTCTCTTGTGTACAAACTGATTGAGAGCTAATGTCGCTTTCTTGATGAGATCATGACGAGGTGAAACTAGTTGTCAAGCTTAAAGTGATTTACTGTTTGACTCGATAGATTACATGCTTGAGCTAAGTTGAGTGTGGTATGATCTCATATAAGGAAGCTATTCACCGTATTGTTCTCTAGAGTAATTATAAAAGGAAGAAGGAAGGCTTGGCCCGGGGTATTTCACTTGCTAGGCGCCGTACGAGTTATTTCATAGCCAAAGAATTATCGATTCATGACAAATGGTATCAAAGTCGAATCCGTAGGTGTGTGATTTGGGTGGAGCTTTTGGTCTTCCTGGTCTTGTGAGGGCGGAGAGTGATCATTGGGGTCAAGAGGGCTTGGACAACGTACGGCTCTTGTTTAGCTTCTACGATGGCAATGGAAGCATGGGAAGGAACCGAATTGCTTACTAAATAGGGATAACGTTCCTATATCAATTGACGAATCTCAAGAGAAAGTCTATTGTCACGTTTCCAACGAGGGGTGTACCCTCCCTTGATTTGCAAAGATCGAAAGGAGTTTAGTAGGCAAAAGAAAGTGCTGCCAAAGGAGCGTAGTTGGCTAGGGGTGCCACACTTGTCAAGGAGCATAAGTGACTAAAGATTTGCGAATGGCTTTGATTGGGGGAAGCAACCAATATAGTGTCTGCTAGGGGTACCACACTTGTCGGGGAGCATAAGTGACTAGAGATTTGCAAACGGCTTAAATCGGGGGAAGTGACCAATAGAGTGGAGTAGCCTTCCCTCGATCTCGTGCTTGCTCACTTTGAGTTCTCACATCAATTTAGGAATAAGTTTACAAAATTGGGTTAAATATGAAAGTGTTTTATGAATATGGGTTGGGTATAAGTCACTAGATTTGTATTATATGAAAATTGATCAAACGGGTCAACTTGAGTTGGATCATTTTTTACCATATCCAAACCTGACTCAATCCATCCATTTGACTAGTCTAATCTAGTCATCAATTTGTAGGAATTGGAACTAGAGGCTTTAATGAACTGAGCATTTGACTCCGCTTGTTTCTTAGAACTAGAAACTTTTTGATTACCTAAAGCAAACATGGTGTTTACCGCACAAATCTTTGATTCTAAGCAATTTCTTGTTCTTTTGCCAAATGCTCCCGAACAGTTAGGTTCATGGATATTTGACATTAATTTGTATGTTGAACACAAACAGACTCTCCATGTGATGCACATATTGCTGAGAGAGGCGCTCCGAGGCGATCTGGTGGATCGTCTTTACTAAGAGTTCCCAGAATTGTAGTCTTTGATGAGGCACCTTTCATAGTATATCTCTTTTGGAATCCATTTTCTTGTCTGCGCAAAATATTGAGTTGAAATTCTCTATGTAGGCCAACGAGAGGTGCACCGGGTTGGTCATATCTAACACTTCTTGCTTCTCTTCCGCGAATTTTTGTGTCTTCTCATTTCTAGCTTCTCCGCACCAACCGTCATGGATTTTGCAGATGAATCTCCACTTTCCACATGAAATGCAGAAATCTTACTATGTAGTTATTCTTTGGATCCATCGGGACAACGGTGACATGTATTGTGGATTGTGTTCATAGTTTCTAATTCTGCAAACAGTTATAGGAAGCGCTGAGAAATTGTGCACCCCTTCTATTTTCTGGATCCATACTTTTCTCATGATAGACCAATGTAAACTGTCAAAGAACGATATGTCTAGCTGCTTTTTCTTTGATATTACAACAAAAGGAAAAAATCCCTGAAATCATTCTTTTTACAACTATAAGTCCCACTGAAAAACATTCTGACGGAACAGATTTACAGGGATCAAGTTTTCAAGCACATTATGAAATAAACACGAAATTTTTCTGCCTCTATGTGAAGAAAGCGAAGCTGTGAAAGGAGATCGACTGTGCTCATCAGTATGACGACATTCTTCAACTCGAAGTCACCTTGAAGTTGTCAACTTTCAACAGACAGTGAAGAGCCTTAACGGGAGATAGGAAGGATGGATTAGAGGAAGTGCCCTGCGGACCAGATCAGAGTGATGTGAATCTGAGTAGGACTCCTTATATCCAAACATTAGTTACCCCATAGAGATTCCAGAAAACAGAGATTGCAATACGAAGTCAAAAGATGCATCATCATAGTTCACCCGATAGAGATTAAACAAGTTGCTTGTATGTCAAGATCATCTCAATTAATAAATTCTCCTATGGCAAAAATCTACAAATGTAATGTAAAACGCCAAAAGAACCCACAGACACTATTACAGCAGCTAAAGAACATGGTTAGTGCCTCCTCACGACCTGCAATATTTCTACCCCCACAAATTAAATAAATGGAGCCAACCCTACACAGACATCACAATCAAGTGCAATCCATATTTTAAGAAAAGCATGTTATTTAAGATAGGAACTCGATGATCACCTGACATGAGACTGAGAAGACATTCAGAAGCAGCATTTACTCCTTATAAATCTACAAGAATGGGAGAATAAAGTCAAGTTATCCATGAAGATGCTAGAAATACCATTCTATAATTTATTAGTCTAGGCTTGAATCCTTTCAAGGAGATTGGAAGCGGGATCACAGTTTACTGGTTCTTCCGTAGGTCTATTTTTTGGTTCCAGACAGTCGACAAATACTAAATTAAGCACAAGTAGAAACCATCAACAGACTACCTAGCCTTGCGGTAGTATAAAATTAATTTGGTCCACATGGCAAAGTCATCAAAGCATGAAAAACATAGAGAAATCCTTAGATTAAAAAAACCGTTGATGGAACTGAGTGTTGTAGCAGAGACCTTGCAGAAGTTAATAGAAGATAATATTGATGGCAACTTGCGATGATGTTAACATAATAGGACATTAAGTGGTTTTCAAAATTCTTGTCAAAGAATATCAGCTTGGGAAAAGGCACACATGACTGGTTCATGCACAATAAATTATGCCAAACTTCAAATAATATATTTTCCTCAAGCCTATCCACTTCACTCTTTAGTTATCTTGAGAAGTGCTACTGCTGAATCAAATTTGTATGGTCTTAGTAGCTCCCCGATCTTCATGCACTTTTGGTGTGAGGATCAAGTGGCCCACTCACAACATGTATTCCAAACAGCAATGAGGACCGGGAGAACATAATGTCACCAAATGCTTGTGAGGTGGTTTCTTTCTTTACTTCCCCTTATAACTCCACAATACATCCTCATAATACTTGCGGAATACTGTTAGTTTCAAACACATTTTGGCTGCAATCTCAACTCCTCACAGAGGATAAACAAAAATATATTTAGGCTAAATATAAAAAATTAGCCAGATCCATTTTGTAATTTCCCAAGCTACATATTCAAAGAATTCAATCCATTGTCTGATATCCTGTGAAGAAAGATGAAGTGGAAAAAATAGACTATACATCAATCAATTCATGACATGTTATCCTATGATTATTGTAAGTCAATTTGTGGGAGCTGTGAAAACTGCAATTCTTTTATGGCTGAAAGACAGGCCAACAAGTGAGAAGCCCACAAACAAGAGAAATGCTTAGCTACTTGAGAAGAACCATGTCACCACCTCATCAAGGGAAATTCAAGTGCAATGAGAATAAGCTTTCCTTGTTTGGAAGAAAATGAGAAGGATCATGACAGTAGGAATGAAGTGACTGGTTTAGGTGGACAATATAAGGTGATGACGTGGTGCTCCGTGGGGACTCACTATTCCCACAGACATGGTAGGATCCACATAAGACTGAATTTCTAACACAAAATTATTTATAGCTTGGTTAATGGCCAAAGACAGCTGAAAAAATACCATAGAGACAAGAACCTGAACACACGGAGATATATCTTCGAAACAGAGTCTCATTGGTCCTGATTACAGACTTAAAGCTATAAGGATTAGAGCCCTAACAAATCTACCAAACTGAAGCCCAGATTGTATCTACAATTCTGGATATTCAGTCAGACAGATTGACCAGCTTGACAGTTCTCATGGCCCCAAAAGACCCATCTGATGACATGGACTTTAGTAAATATAGTAGATGGAGCGCCAGAGTGAAGGAACCAGCAAGAGAAAAGGCTATAATAGATCAAAATGAGTTCAATCATGCATATTCTAACTAACAATTCACATCAACCACATCACATGAATTTTTATCACATTCAATCAGTTGACTTTGAACTTGTCCTGGGCTAGAAAGGAATTTAGTAGATCACAGAGAAATTCTCGCTTCACGCGTGTTCTGTCGTTCCACTTCCACTGCATCTATCTACTATCAACTTAACTAAAACACCTCCACAACCATTCCAATAGTTACACGTAATAGTTCATACAGGCATGTAAACAGAAGGCAGTTGCAAAGCAGAACATATTACCATAAGGCAGTTCTTTATCATTTATTTTATTTTATTTTTGGTTGGGCTGCAATTCTGCAAGGCAGCATGCCTAGGCTTAAGAGTCTATTATGCTACAGAACACAATCACTGTCAGTCCAACCTGCCTAGCGCGTCATCAACCCTGAAACCCTTAATTTCCCTATCAATGATAGCAAAAATCAGTTAGCTTAGAGTTCCCTTGTTCTTACTTCTCCAAGAAGGCAGGATTTTTAGTCCAAGCATCTAATGATGGTGAAACTCCCTGAGCATCCCTACTTAGCCACCACCAAAGAACAAGAATCTGATGGAATATGAACAAACCGGGGAGTCAATGGTAACAGATGATTCTCATGATGACAATACAAACCCAATGGTCCCCAACCTAAATATCAGCATGGAAACTGCTAGATTATGGACAGAGACCAATCCATCCTTTGCAATTCCATGGAAAAGGAGACAGAGATTCGTTATGGCTCTATCTGTCTATCTATCCCACCTAATCAACAAGGTGAAAGTGAGAAAATTGTAACACTCCCACCAGGCTTAAAATGAAAAAGAAAAAAACGAAACAGAGAGACAGAGAATTGCAGAAGAACAACTACGAGAAAACCCAAGAAAAATGGAAAATTCCCACCTTTACTCGCAAAAAGCAGGCAAAAGTGCCAATTGCCAACCAAAGCCAAACAGAATCAAACGAAAAAGAAGAACACAAAGGAAAAGAACGAAAGCAACGCCGAAAACACTGACCTTTATGCTCGTCGGAAGCATCGGTATCCTCCAGATCCTCCTCCTCCGGCACCGGATGCAACTCCAGCTCCCCCTCCTCTCCTTCCTCCTCCGCCACCCCCTTCCTGCCGCCTTCCTCCTCCGGAAAACGAACCACCACCACCGGACATATGCAGTGATGGACGCAGTAATCGCTCACGCTCCCCAGCCGCGCTTTGCTCGCCCTCCTCGCGGCGCCGAACCCTCGGCTGCCCATTATCATCGCGCTCAGCCTCAACCTCTCCACCTCCAGGCACAGCCGCTCCTTCATGTCGTGATCCTTCACTATGTGGATTTTGAACGGGAAGTCCGCCTCCACGAGGGGCTGCGCCAGGTCGCCCACCTTGGTCGTCGTGAGGCTGTCGAAGTCGGACTCCAGCTTCTCCGACTCCTCCCCGGACACGTGATCGGCGGGCTGGGAGCTCACGGCGCCCCAGTCGGCGCCGTACAGGACGGAGGTCGGCCGCACGTGGAGGAGGACGACGGCGTCGCCCGGGCGGAGGTAGTTCTGCACGGCCCACCGCACGGCGAAGGCGCTCTCCTCGCTCAGGTCGACGGCGATCGCGATCTTCCGGCTGGCGCCGGCCGTCGGGGTCGCGACGAGGGGCGCGCGCGGGGCCGCCGGGTGCGTGCGGATCGCCGGCGGAGGAGGCGCCGGGAGGTCCGGCTCCGGCACCGATTGCGGGTTCGTCATGGGGGAAAAATTTCCGGCGTTGCTTCGGTTGACCGATGAAGAAGAAGAAGAAAGTCTTTTCGGCTTCTGAACTGAAGGGAGTTCGAGCTCGTATTTATTTTTTAAAAAAATGCAAATGAATTTTGTCATTTTGTGGTTGAGGCGCATCTGTTTATTACCAGGAATATATTTAAGACTTCAAAGGTCTGATGATTATGCACACTAGAAACTATATAATACAAATATAAATATAATAATTGCTTTTATTTCTAGCTGTAATGATTTTTGACGTGCCAACATAAAGATAATGCTCGCATGAGCAATTCGTTCATATTTGACTGCTAAACGACTAATTTATATCCAATGTAATCATTGTCATAGAATTTTGCTTTATTTTTCTAAGTAAAAAGAGAATTCTTGAGATTCTAAGTCTCGAAAGTCCTTTGTCTTTTGAAGTCAATTTAACAGGCAAGAACGCTTTGAAATATCTTCTTCCTTTCCTTTATTTTTTAAATTGAAATATGCTAACTTTTTTTCATGATAAAATGATTCGATTCCAAGAAGATGTATATATTAGTCAAGTAGTACTACAACGGCGACCCAAATTAATAAAATACAGTAAGATCTTTCAAATTTAATATTCCATACTTAATATTTCAATTTTGATATTTCCGTCGTTTAAATTTTGCCCGCATAAATAACCCTAGTTAGATCTAATTTATAGTTATTTATAAAAGGAAAAATAACATTTGCTTGTGTATTAGTTTTCACACAGGCGGTGTTATTGGGAGATAAACCATTTCGAAAATTGCTTAGTTAAAACCTTATTTTTATCTAATTGCCAATCATAAATCAAATTTTAAAAAATAAAAAAGTAAAAGAAGAATTAGTGGACGGAAAGGTTAAGGTTGTGGGGTTGAGTCGCGATCGAGATCGTGAGCTCTTAATATTGGAAAAGGACATGGGGAGTTAATACGCAGGTGGCGTTGCTGGGCGGTGGTGTTGACCGCCCGGAAGATCCCCAAAAGCCTGTGCAGCACAAGTTCTGGGCCTAATTCTACTACTCCATGGAGAGATGGAAACTGTATATCTTGGATTGGGGGGAAGGGCTCACGATAGAATTTTGAATTGTAAACACAAATTTTTACCAATCACAGTCGTTCACCAATCGACCTAACAAAGAGCCTTTTCTTCCAACAAAAAGAGACCACGAGCAATTCAATATGTTACATTGATCTATATAACCGGAGGGACAATTACTTAAAAAAGTCATAAATCTATCACAACCGTATCAATTCAACATTTTTTAATTATGTCAACCGAGTCTTAAACATTTTTATATTTGGCTAATTGAGTCGATCCGGTCAACTTTGAACAAAAATCATTAACATAAACGTCAGCTGCTCTATGTGGCACGACCAATGCCGATACAAATATTTTTTAATATTGTTTTTTCTTTTCTTCTTTCACCGAGGGCAAGCAAGGGTCACCAACATTGGGTGAGGGCATTGTGGCCCTTGCTAGCCACTATAGGAGGGCATCATGGTCCTCGCGTCGGTGAGGGGATGTGGTCCCTCACCTAGACCCGATGGCTCTTGCTTGATCTAGCAATGGGAGTCTCAATCATTGTCTATGGCTAGCGAGCTTTGCCAGCTCTCAGTAAAGAATAAAATAAAAAATAAAAAAGAACTAAAATATTATGATATATTATTTAAAAATGTCAACATCAGCACTGATTGTACTATGTAGGATGACCTGCGTCTATATTAGCGATTTTCAATTAAAATTTGTCAGATAAACTTTATTACAAAATATGAATATATTTATGACTTAATTGGCATAAATGAAATATTTGAAACTCAATTGATACAAATGAAATGTTTAACATTGAATTAACACGTAATTTCCCTTATAACTATAAATTATCGATTTTAATGGAACTCATGGTCCATATTCAATTTCACCGGATAATTACTCATACTTGATATATCGAAAAGTCTCAATTCTTCCTCACCACCTATCTCTATTTTCCCCTTGCCGGTCACCACAAGCCAGCTCACGTGAATCTCAACCGATTCACTTCTCTGGACGAGTCAAGCTCAACCGAACCACGCGTTGTCCTAAGGGATTCCGCAAAAAACGACGTCTTATCATCCGGCTAACGGTCGATAGGACACTCTCTTGTCTTCACCCACGCAAGTCAATCTTGAGTTCGCTACTTCCCAGGTAATATTTGCGTTGGCCTCGGATTGAAACCTTGGGAAAGAGACACGACACGAAATGAGAAACGGGGAAAACGAGAGCGTCCTCCCAAAAAAAAATGCCTCGCTTCAATGAACTCGGAGCTCTCCCTGCGAATGGCCCGAAATGGGTTGTTGCGGAGGATGGGGCCGGTTTTTTTGTCACGACTCACGTCAGAAACCGAGAGGACACGGGACGACCGGGACGAACGACAAACGCACGCACCATCATCGGCTTTTCGTGCGTTGCTGTTGCTGGGGACTTATCAATTTTGAAGCTGGAATCGAGCTGTAATAACTGCTTAGGTGTCCTCAGCCAAAGCCTCGGTTGCTGTCGAAACCACCCCTTCTCTCTCCCTTCAAATCATTGATCATCATCATTTATGAGTCTTATGACCTTTTGCGCGGACACTTGCCCATCGCTCGTTCCTAATGTTGAAAATTACGTGCCCAACCGTTCCATTAGCTAGTGGTATAAGGCATTAAGGAACATGTAGACTGCGTACTTTCGGTACGTGTCTTGGAGCACATTTGAAACCTCGGATTTAAATGGTCACGAGGTTTGTTAATCGTATCGCAAGAGGATACTGTAAATAAAATTCTAGCATTGTTAACTAGGACAGCATAGCCAATAATCCAAGATGCGATGACAAATGCACAAAGAAAGTGAAAGTATTACTACCTTATTATTATCAAATATGTCAAAATGGGTGGAGCATTCGTTTTTTAACTTATATATGATGAGTTGGGTTATATATGGAATGATCTAATTTTTGGAAATGAGTTAGTTATGGGTTTGAATTGCAAAGTCCAATAAAATATGAGTTCTTAATGGATCATATATGAGTTATGTGTTATTTTCATTTTTTGATGAGATGTTTAACGAGGTTTTTCTTCATTGCTGAAAATGTCTTATAATGACGTTTGGCACTATTTTATTTTGTGAGTGCTGAAAATATAATATTTCGTCAATATCTTTCCTTATTTGAAAGTACTTAATTGTCATTGGAAAAATATGACATCTGTAAGGGCTTTGCTAATCTTTGAGGTATTGTGAGAATAATTATTTATTGTAAACCACAAATTTTTGAAGGGTGATCTCATAACAATTTATAATTAATCGTTATTTGATTTTTTGTGATTAAGGATAAACTATTCTTCTCACAGTAGATTAACAACCGTTACGCAATTATTTCTTTATCCATAAATACAATGACTGGCACCATTTTACTTTTAATTTTACATTTTTACTTTATTTATTAACTTATTTATTGTGTTAATTTACTTTTTTAATATGATATGAAAAGTAATATATGCACATGAAATAGGTGGCACAAGTTTTTCTAGGTTAGATTGAATATTGATGTGTTTTAATAGTTTGGATTGAGTATGAGTTACTAAATTTATATGTAACATAAATAAGTAAGAACATGTAAATTGATCGATTTAGGTCGGACCATTTTTTACTTGACCTATGTCCAAGCAGACCCACCCATCTGACGGCCACAATTGCAACAAATCTCCATCTTTTGAGCATTGTCAATAAACAATATGAATATGAAGTAGCATCTTCATGGTTGGAATTTCAAGAGGAACAAAATTAAGAAACGAAGTCCCATCTTCAACGCTCGCAAAATGAACTCTACATTAAGGAAGAAGGAAAAGGCAAAGGAAAACAAGATTTTCGAAGTAACATGAGAGAAGGCTTTCTTACGATTGTGAGCAGCTGTTCATGCATATTAGTTTCTTCTTAAGGAAAAGTTCTCAGGCATCGAATCCATGCGTATTCAATTGGCAACAACTACCGAATCATGGGCCAGGTCGTGTAGGGAGTTCAACTAACCGGAAAGGTACTTTAATTAATGAGTGTACCCTGCAAACATCTTCTCGTTCCCATCTTTTGCTAAGCATTCCTTTTTTGGGCTAGAACTTTTGCTAAGCATTCTACTAATAGATAAAACCCGAAAGTCCAGGTAATTAAGATCGGGACTCATGAAATACCCCACTAATGTTGTGAATCAAATAAGACACGAGCCCATTCTCCGGAGGAGATTCGAATGCACGATCCGTTTGTTTCTTGCGCTCGGTGGCGGTGCATGGGACAGGCGTTGTGCGTTTAATCCACGTGTAAGTCATTTTCATTCCTTAATTACTTAAAGCCAGTCCCATGAAATTGTCCGAACAGGAATCTTATTTCATCATTACTGACAGAAATGATTCGTGCAGAGAATTTTCTTATCTGCGGGCGCTGAAGTCCGTTCCATGATTGTGTTCGATGTTTTGCCTACAAGAACCGTGGAGAGAGCCCAAACTCATTTGGGCTTATAAGCTTTCTTTTGAATAGAGGTTGGGCTGATATGGAGCTATGCCTCGATCCAGTCCGTTTACAGCAGAAGCACCGCCCCGACAGTGCAACCATCCTATTGGGAGCATAAGAGGATGGCAACGTTGTATGTCATAAGCCGTGTCCAGAGATCATAGTTTGTCTCGAATTAGCGACTCGATCTAACTTCATACACATACAAGGTCGCCCATCAGGCAACTTCCTAATGTTACATCACAGCGTCATTGGTTCACCGGTTCACCCGAGGTTACATTGCGTCGCGAATTGTGAGATTCGAAACTCTAGATTAAGGTGGACGATCTCCCCAAAAGGTGCATGTCACAAATTCGAGAGAAGTTAGTCCAATTCTCTAGGTTCTTTTTCACCTTTTACACTGCCATCAAGTTGGTTTTCTCTGCCAGGGAAAAAGAGAAAAGCAGAAACAGAGACACCAGAACAAAGAAACGCCAGGCCAAGCAAAAAGCCCTTTTTACCAATTCCGTCTCTGCATTTGGTTTTCCCCCAAACAAACCGAAACCAAACAAGACATTCTTCCCGCTTTTGCTTTTGCGCTTCGCTCCTGCTGCTCGGACCCCCCATTTTTGCACAGCGAGCGTTAATGAAGGGCCCGTACAGAGATCGCGTCGCAGCGATTTTGTCCCTCGAAACATCCACTCCCCACTCTCTCTCTCTCTCTCTCTCTCTCTCTCTTCGTTCTTTGAACCAGGTGGTGTCGTTTTCGAAGTCTCAACGCTGACACTAAAAACAATTAACTATTTCGCAGAGACAGGGGAGTGCCCCTTTAGTTGAATACTACTATTGGATTATTTGGTTTTACTGGGTTTTTCTCCTCTTGAGGGATCGCTGCGATCTGACGGTGGACGCTGCGACATTGGTCATCTCACTGTCCGAGCACGAGAATTGGTGGTCCAGCACATTAATGGGCGTGTCCGAGCTTGAGTGAACATCAAGCGCTGACTCGAATCCCTCCGTCGCTGCGTCTTGCATCTCGTTGTAACAATGCAGCAATATATCCTGCGAATGGAAGCCAAAAAACAGAAAAGCAGAGCAGGACCAATGAGACCCATTTCCAAAACGGGACACGGAACTTAAAAAGAAAAAAATGAGTACTTGTTGGTTGGTTCCCAAGAAGTAACATTGACCCATTTCTTTAAACCAAAAGAAAATTTATAAAAGATCTTGCTTTTGGAAGCGTAACCCATCTTGGGACTCTGTAGTAAAGCAACACATTGTACTTTCTGACAGGACAAGATGACAAGGATCGCTTATTAATTAAGGTATAAACAATGTTTAAGCTGCCCCAGATTAGTAATTACCTTATTTACAAACGAACAACTGGAGATGTCGCTCTTGAAGGTCGCAAATTGCAAGGGGCATAGCTCGTGAGAAGCGCGGAGAAGCGCTGACGCTGCCGTTATTGATGGCTTGAACTCCAGAAGCTTGATGTCTGTCCCCAAAAAAAGAACATTTTTCAGGCTGTCTTATGAGTTTTGCTTCGCAGAAAGAGTAAATACTAAAATGGGTCTCTCTGGAGTACCGTTCTGAGCTTTGAGGATGATCTCGCTCGCTCGAGCTCTGATAGCCTGCCTCAATGGTGGGTCTCGGAGTTTCAACAGAGAGACGAAGAAGGAGATGAAACAGAAGGGAGTGATCGAGCGCATTCGCCACTGGAGAGCCCCCAACACGAGCAACTCCATCCTCTGTATTGAGTGTGCGTCGAATATGAAACCTCCTCCATCACTCTGCATCAAACCCAAAAGAAAATATCAAAATGGGTTTTGAACTTAAGTGAAGTAATTGATATTTTTCTGTATCTTCCAGTTTCTAAGAATTCTTCCACGTCTACCTGAACATCGGCGAGAGAGATCTCTGTTTTCAGCATTTTCGCGGCCAGAGCCACGCAAGAAACGGCAAGAAGCCTCAAGACCCATGGCTTCGGTTTCTACAAAAAGAACAAAAAAAAAAACCCCAAAATTCAGGAGGCGACAAAACATAGTCAAACCCAAAAAGCAACGCAGAACCTGAAATCCCCAACAAAAAGTAAAAAAAAAAAGAAAACTGGTCTCGGTTCAACAACATCAGAGAAGAAGGCAAAAAAATAAGAAAAGCAATGCGCATTTTTATTAACCTGCAATTTATGGGAGGACAGGAACCGATCGACATAATTGATCGCGAGGTACGATAGCGTCGGGTCCAAGTTGCAACACAACTGCAAAAACACCCCAAGAAGAAGACGAAAAATGTAAACAAACTCGCCCCACAGAGAGAGAGAGAGAGAGAGAGACAGACAGACAGAGGAAGAAAGACAGAGATTTCGCGATCGAAAACCTGCGAGATCAAACACACGATGTCCCGTCGAACAGAGAGATCGTCGGAGCAGCCGACCGACCGAAGCCCCGCGAGGTACTTCTCGGACGGCATGTGGTCCGACTCGACGAGAAAGAGGAAGGTCTTGTCGGGGAAGCGATCGTCGAAGTTGGTCAGCGGGTTTTCAAGGTCGAAGTCCATCGTCGTCGACGGCGGCGGCGGCGGCGGCGGCGGCGGCGGCGGCGAATGCGTGATCGCGGGGGGATTTCAGAGGAGCGACAGCACGCAAGGCATTGTGGGGGCGACAAGAGCTAGCAGCAGTAGCTAGAGAGAGAACGAGAGAGAGAGAGAGAGAGAGAGAGAGAAGGGTAGAGAGAGAGAGGATGAAGCTTAAGCTTTTCTGGTTCTGCAAATGATGAAGATGGAGAGAGGCTGTGGTCTTATGGGGGCAGAGAGAGAGAGAGGGAAAAATTCCAAAGCTGGGGAAGGTGGCGATCGGATGCTGTCGAGGCCTCATGTTCGCAAACCTTGTCAGGCCCTTTTTGCCATCCTCTCTTCGATTGCTCCCGCGGATCTCGACCGTCGATGACGACCGAAGTCTCGCGGCCCGACGGTTGGGATTTCCTCCTGTGCGCTGCGGTTGGGGGGGTGGGGATCCCACGTTGCTTTAAAAATTGGGCAGTGAATTTCTCCACCCGGGATCGATTTTGTCCACTGTACATTCTATTTCTTTGCTAAGATGCCCATTGCTGCACTCGATATTCACGTGGGAGAGAGAGAGAGAGAGAGAGAGAGAGAGAGAGGCCCTTTTGCCCTTCTCGTACGCTTCGATGGGACTGCAGTGACGGGTCACGCTCCTTACGAACAAATTGAGTATCTCTATCTTGAATTCGAACATTTCATAATGAGAATGAAACTTTTGTTATAATGTTTAGGAAGGTAATTATTCTAGACCAACCTCACCGCTGTGTATGTATATTTACTTTTTATAATTTTGGGATATAAGGATAAAGTGCTCGGCTAATTAGGAGTTCATGAAATGCCCAGCAAAACTCACAAACTAATTAAGCTTAGGTTTTCGGCCTAAGCACGGGGGCCCATATTTAGAATAGTTTGCTTGTGGTGGGCCGAATTTGAAAATGTGACATCGACTTTATTAATAAATGAAAATTGCATTTAGGCTCTAGGAACACATGAAGGAGACCAAAATTGAGAGAGAATTTTAAATTTCCATCATTTCCTCTTCAATTTTTTTTTTTTTTTTTTTTTTTTATAATCTATCTTATTTTTTACATCCACTCCTCCTTTCCTCTCCCTCCCCTCCTTCCCACACGCAACACAACAGTGAGCTGGACTCTGTTAGGCAAACAACAATGTAGAATCCATAGCTTTGCTTGAAGTTGAGCATCCACTGTTTTGGAAAATACCTACTCGAACTTAATAGTTAATGAGTGGCATCAATTGTGACTTTTGATTATGTGGATTTCGTGTGAATCTTAAAATATCCAACAATTATAAATGCCCCTTTCCTTAGGCTCGAGTCTTTGCAAGTATTTCTCCCAAATCTTTTGCATACAACGACTAGTCCCGCTAGGTCATACAAATCCTTTGTCTATGCTCGATGGGTTTAACTTGGTGCCATAGTCGGTATCTTCAAATCATTTTTTATCATCAAACCAAACCGCCTCTTAGACCGATCAAATGGCTTATGTTGCCCACATCAGCATTAATACATTAGCGCATGCACTTCAAGAAACTTTATGATGTGTCAAAGTGTGAATCGAACTTGTGAACTCATGCTCCATATGATCTGGAGCTGCAATGATTTTACCTAACTTGACCAACTTTGTAGTGTTACTTTCCAGCTCTCTTGATCACATTCAAAAGCTCCCCGCAGCATGACCTTATTAGATGAGGTATATTTGACTTGCCGAAGTTCACAAATACCAAAGTCCTTTCCTTGATCAGAGACCCCAGCATCTTGACCAAGAAGAGAGAAGGTCACCAATCGCCTAGATATAGTAAACATTTCATCAGCAAACCCTAGGGAAAATGACAAGTTTGAAATTTCTGGCTGCTCCTTCGCATTAAATCATGTAACCACTCCAAGGAGGCAAAACAAATAGCGAAATATAAAAAAAAAATAGAGAGAGCCATGCATAAAAGTCCACCCCTCCATTCCCACGACGACAACCCTCCAAACGATAAATTACAAGGGGCAGCTTGGCAGCTTCGGGCTTATCGTTTAATGTCCTTGCACCGAGCGAGAACCTCTCGTCCTTCCAAGCGAGCCAAACCTATCGATACGACAAGTTCTGTATCCAGCACTTGCATGCATAAGTAGATTTATCAGTGCGTGCGTTCGTGTCTGTACAGTGCCCTAGGCGCGAAGCTGAGAGTGCGGAGAGCGAGTTTTTTTTTTTTTTTTTTACGTGGATTTGATCAAGACGGAAGTCAATGTGGAAGACGACAGGAGTAAAACGATGGGCTCGGTACCTTAAGAAAATGAAAGTCTGTGGTGTTTTAGCAGTTACTGCGCGTTGTTTGCCTAGATGCCGATTGTTTTCAGAGAAGTCAATTTTCATAACTTTAGAGTAAGATTTTCATATCCGAGAGTGTTTGGCATGTGTGTATTGGATTCATCATTGAAGGCCAAAAGAAGGGCATTTTCATATTTCTCTGTGAGCTTCTGGGCATGTGAAGGCTTAGCTCGTAGCCTCATGGGACCTTTCTTTGCTTCTAACCAGCGAAGAAACCCTGTCGTTTATAAATCATGCAAGTGAAAATTTTCTTCTAAGTAAATGTTCGCTGCACAAAGAATTTCTTTGTTCCCTTTTCTCATAGCTGAAAAGTAATGTTTTCTTTGCCATATTAGCGAAAGCATAGAAATTAAGATGTAGTTGCTGAAGCCGCTTGGGTAAAAATGTCATTGTCATCCAACTACAGTGGATAAACACCAAAGTCTTAGAAACCCTAGCTACCCAACTTTTAACCGACTTCATTGAGAGATCCTGTTCATACAATTTTTCTTTAAAATACAAATTTAAAGGAGGATCGTGTTGCTATATATGTTAGTTAGGCTATCAAGCGAATAAAACAAACATCAATGAAATCAACGACCGTGCAATGACTTCTCGCGCTAGCCTCAACCCCATTTGCTATTTTTCTCGATCTTTAGTGCTGTGGTAGATAGAGATTCACAAAGTCGGCCAGGCACCACCTTCGTAACATCTTTATCCATCTTTCTCACCCTGAAAAAGGAAAAGGATAGAGGAGGATAAAAAAGAGAGGACATTCGCACTTACGTCTAATCATCGCATTAGCAAGCAAAACTTGATTAACATCATGGCTCGAGAGGCATGTGTCCATATAAAACACATGATCCCTCTGCTTTAACGAAGCAAGATGGACCAAACAACAAGGACCGCAAAAGAACCTTCTAAGTAACCCCTTTTTCCCCCAACTAATCTTTTTCCTTTTCCTTTTCGTCTCTCTCTCTCTCTCTCTCTCTCTCTCTCTCTCTCTCTCTCTCTCTCTATCTCTCTTGGGTGTAAAATGAGAATACAAAGAAATGAAGGGGATCCCACTCAAAAAGCCAAACAAGACAATCATTTGGTGGTCGTTTGTTTGTGTGTGTAGGTTTGGGTTTAGTGAGAAAACGGTTCTGCTTCGTTTAATCAACTTTTGAGTGCACCTAACTTTTGAAAATCACTCACCGATCCGTTCAACTTCTTTGACCATTGGCTTTAGTGCCTGACCAAACTCACATGGCAGATTAGTCCCTTTTATCCACTTTATCTTTGTTTTCTCCAAAAGAGAGTCTTGAGAAATATTGGGTTTTCCGAGGGGCAAAAAAAACAATATTCTCTTTTGACCTTTTCTTTTTCGGGTTCGTAGGGGACCGGATTAAATAAAGCTCGGAACATATACTACAATCATGAACTTTGTAGCGTGATGGCGATTCGTGCCTAGGGGGCGGTGGGACCGATTCGCAGTTGATGATGATGTGGAGTTTAATGTCTTTGTGATTGATAGTTGTGATAAAGATTTGGTCCTTGACTTAGTCAAGCATTGAAAAGAAAAAAGAACGAGGCAAGTGCGCGGAGATTTGGGAGTTGAAATGAAACGCTCAAGCCTAATTTTACTTCAATGAGACACAAACTAATTAGGGCAGGATTTGAATTAGTGAACATTATGGGTTTTTCCATATTGGCATGTTTAAGTTAAATTTGATCATTTGTGTGTCTGAATAGGTGAAAAATGATGGAATCAAAGAGAAATTTTGTTTAGCTTTCATTTGAGGGGGAGACAATAGCTATATGAGCTATTTAAATACAACACATGAAAAATAAGGACAATTACATTTTTTTTAATAGGGTAATAACTAATGTAATTAACTACCTTTTCTTTTCTACTTGATAAATTAAGAGTTTGAGTGCAGATCCTGCAACTTGGAGGCCCATAAAAACATTCCGTAAGCTCCATAAACACTTAAGTTCCAAATTTTAAATTGCTCTGGTGAACTTGATTTAGAGCAGCTTGTACATAGCTAATGAAATCTACAGAGTTATCCTCCAGTGCCTAACATACAATCTATTATGCCATGATTGACCATACCAACTCTAAGGTCTCATGATTATTGCTACGAAATCTCGTATAATTAAGTTTGTCACATTCTGTTCGGTCACATTATCTTCTTTATATATTCTCTCTCTCTCCTCATTATCAATATAGTCAACAGTCCTATAGGACGTTTTCCCATTCTCTCAATGAAGGAGGGTAAGGGGACCTTCCTATAAGTCTTCCCCTATAATATGCATAGCATGACTCTATATTCATTGTTTTTGGGTTTGTTCAGCCATATAAAAGTAATGAGTAGGTGGTATTAGGAATTGAATGTCTAGTGCATTATGACTTGTTTATTACGCAAAATAATTTTGGACATTTAAACTTTATCCATCTCATCATCATGGAGTAATTAACACTCATTGCTGCAAAAGACCAAATGCACTGACCCGATCTTTGTAAGCACTCTATTGTGAAATCGTGAACATGGAGGTGAAGAAAGCTTAATCTCATCTTATCTAAAGACCCATGTTAAGATCGAATTATCTTTGTTTATACACAATTAATTTGCTTGCATTTGCAGATGTCATGGTCATAAGGTTTTTATGACCAATGGATGATACATGATCGAAGAAGACCTCCCAAGTTCACCTAAGATTTCCATTGGGGCTTCCAAAATTTTCTTAGGGGTGGGCGAGATGGTAATTGCACTGGGAATATAGAACTCTATCTTGGCATAAATGCTCGTAGATGGCACGATCTCGTCCATCGGATTGAAAGACGATTAATGGTTGTATTAGAGGGCCACTAATATAAGAAGGGTTGCCCTCACCCTAATTGTTTTAATCCAACCATTAGGTAATCTAAGTTCCTTTTCCAACCATTAGGTAATCTAAGTTCCTTTCTCTGTCAAAGCTTCTACTAAAACTCTCTCTCTTCGAGTGAGCAAGTGAGTGAGCCATTTGATGAAGAAATCAACTTTTAATGATTGTTTGTTTGAATATTCTAGTAGTCACCTGTTGATGAAGGAAGAAGGTAATGACAGTCGACTTTAAATTGTTCATAGACAAACAAGCACATGTCTTAGAAGATATTGAAAGAACAAGTGCAACTAAGAGAGAGAAAAGTCATCTTGAGGATGATCTACATAACTCCTAAGCAGAATTTTTCTTCATATGCGGTCGAGGTGGGCAAGCTACTCCAACTTCAGAATCTTCTCAAGGCCCTTGAGATGAATCTTTACCAAAACTGCCAAGATGGAACTTAATTCTTTTGCAGCATCTTTCAACTAGCTAGCCATATGTCTAAACACAAATGAAGCAACCATACTTTAAATGCATATCTATTTTACCGAACCTTGAAATATAAAGAGAATACTCACCTGCCATACTCATTAATATATATTTTCCTCACACTAGGGAATTTGTGATAGAATTCTTCAAGAATATCACAAGCCTCTTGCTAATATGAAAAAAACAAAAATATCACCAATGTGGTATAAATATTTTCAATGAGATCTAATGCAATATATCTTACCACTCTATACGTGCGTCAAAACCACCTTTTCCAATGATTGCAAATTTTCGAATACCAATTTCTTCAAATTTTGTGGCAGTCATGTAGAAGAGAAGCAATAGAATTTGAACACAAATTAACTTAAGAAGACAACACCTTAGACAAAGAAGGGAAAAGAAGGCAATACCTTCGTGGCATATCGCCTAGTATAACCCTTGTGCCACATTTTTCCGCTTATTCGTTTGTGGCACAAAACTCACTTTCATGAATTTCAAGAACATAGTCGCAATCTTTGCACAACTCTAGAAATAAAATCTGCCCTCGAACATGCTCAAGGATTGCTTTGAAGCATTAAAAGAAAATGCAAATGTAGCAAGAATAGAAAAACATCTTGGTTTTGATGATATTGACCACGTTCCTTGCTTTTTTGCATGACTCTCGCAACCAAAATTACATTACATTTACAGCACAGACATTAAAAGTACACATATTATAATCTTCCTAAGCACTCTATTGTGAAATCGTGAACATGGAGGTGGAGAAAACTTAATCTCATCTTATCTAAAGACTCATGTTAAGATCAATTTATCTTTGTTTACATTTAGCCAAATACATTATAATATTCGAACGGCAAACAAGAATTGGGATACATGGTATATTGACTTGATATGTCAAATGTCATATCAATTGACATATTCCAATCGTAAGTCCTCATGTTTGCTTTTTCTAGTTTAGGTGCTTTAATTTTTCGCCGGAGCTATTGACACTCTCTCCAACGAGGCAAGAGAAAGCCTAAATAGATCAAGCTCTTCGTTATCGTTACAATCATTATTAATTTTTTTGGGAGGGAGGGAGGGTCAGCAAAGAGGTAAATTTTCACAATGCGTGCTTCCCACCTCCTCTTTTTCCCCACTTAAGTAACCCTTCTTTTCTATGCACGTCATGTGAGCCCGAGTCGATTGGTTGTTTCTACATGCAAATGCGAAAGTCAAAATGGAAGAAAAGCCAGAACAAGAAGCAGATGATGGCAGGGGTGGTTCAGATGCGAGGGTGCATGCCAGGAAAGAAAAGAGGAAATGCATCATGATTGGGTGCTTCTTCACGCCATTCTACCTTGCACTTGCAGATGACACCATCATTGTGCTTTTTTCGTGCCCCCCCAAGAAGGAAAAATCGGGGTGCTCTGATCGGGACAAGAACCAAGGAGATGCTCCTGATTGGACGGCCCTTTTCGGCCACCGAATGCGTCCCAGACATAATTCGTTGATGCATCTGTGGCATTTGACTTTAGCTTTTGGGAGCAATTGAACATTTGGTAAAGTTGAAATGTGTCAATTGGTAATGTTACGTTGTACGGATATAATAATGGGTTAATCTTCTGTACACAAGCGGTGTTAAGATTGGTGTGCCGGCAAATTTTATTCTGGTAATAATTGTAAAGTAAACTTAATCATGGCTATTTGTGCGGTGGCATAATCTAAATTATGAGAATTTTCAAAGTTGAAATATCAATTATAGAGTATCGAAATTAAAAGATCGCATTCTTTTTAACTCGTGTTGCTGCTGTAATAGTTAAGGACATACATATACCTTTGTGATTGAATTCTTTTAGCACGAAAGTTGGTATTTTTCTGATTTTCGAAATAAAATAGAAAAATGCATCATGAAGTCCTTTTGTATATTAGGTCCATTTTAAACAACAAAGTACCTTTGAAACTTATCATGTATTTTCTTTTATTAAGAAAATAAACATTCACAAAAGTGTAAAGAAAATTTAAGGGATGTATTGATGATGTTCAGATTAAATGTTCAAAAACGAAACACTAATCTAGAAAAAAGCTAGTTTTTTCATGAATATTTAATTCATGTGCTAGAAATGACCACGATTAACAAAAAAAAAAAAAGGTCAGAAAGTGTGGTTAAGTGGACCTGCTTGTGGATGAGTTCGTACATTGTCAGCGACTAGGACATATATTGCATTTCAATGCGCTCGGTTTCATATTAAAACGATAAATTTTACTAGACTCTTACTTTGTTCAGACCTAGATTAGAGAAATGTCGCATTCCCTGATAACAGGTTTCCATTTTTCTGGCCCAACAACTTCCAGTCGAAAGACAATTTCTGTCCAAGACAAGGGGCGTCATTGTAAAATGGAAAAGAGTAAGGGGTGTCAAATTAATTTATCTTAAATGAAACAAGAGTTTGCGAGTAATTTATTTGTTTTTTTGGGCTTGGGTTAATAGAAAAATTGGGGAGCACCGCAGCTGAAGGCGTACGGGACGGGCTCCTTGTCCAATGATTTGCATTAAATTGTCTTATGAGCCCAAGATCGAGCCCAATTCTTTTCACTCGTCCCCAGATTCCATTTACCTACTCATAATTAATCCTCGAATTATCTATATATATATATATATATATATATATATATATATATTATAATGTCAATGTAATGGATGTTTCTGACTTCTCGATTGAGTTACATTATTAATTTCAAGATTGTGATGGATTTGAACATTGAGAGAATATCGAGGTGACCTTATGTTTGTCTCTACAATGCCATGACCATTAAAAAATGTGTAAGTGGACAATATTTAGGATGCCCCATTTAAAATACTGTGTAAATTGAATTTACCTATTTTTATCGGACTTTGATTGAAGTTTATGGTCCATTGAGACCCAATGGGGGTGCGATCCTAACCTTCAAAGGCTTTGGGAAATTGGGCCATTGGGCCAGTCCAGCCCAGCAATGTGGGAAGCCCAATTCCCCCCCCCCCGGCCCAAGGAGATATCTGGCATGGACTGGTCCTATTGAATGGCGACAGGGAGAAATTGGTCAATCAGAAGTGAGAGTTTTGAAGCCCAAATGAAAAAAGTTAGACGTGACACCTTGTGATTGATTGCATACGTCGTTCGGGTGTGTAACTTGACCCGTCTAATTTGATATTCCAAAAGCTAAACAAAAGTGTGGGTTTGTTTGTCTTGACTTATGTAATTTACAAATAAAGATAAGATTTTTTCTTTTGTTTTTCCAACAAAATTTTAAAAATGTTTTTACATTTTAATTTTGTTGTTGTTGACTATATGCAAACTTACAAGTGAGGTGCAAGAAGCCCATGGATGAACTTGGGCCTTTGGTTCTTCTGACCTGAGATGGCCTTTGGATCTTGCTTATCTTTTACACAGCAAGCGATCACGTGCCTTCCGATCGGATAAAATAAGGTACCTCTCATCATCGGAATCTGCACGTGTCAAGCGGCCAGCGGATCGCCAGCAAATCGAGTTGACATTACGAAAAGGATCCTTTCGCACGTGGAAAGTCACAGTCCGACCCGCTCACCCTCGCTGACCAAGAATCTCGCCGTATCTCTGCATTAGAAATTTGCACAGCAGAATATTCTCCATCCGGAATTCGGCGTAAACACGTCGATTCGACCTTTTTTTTTTTTTTTTTTCTTTTTTTTTTGGGTCGTTGAATCTGAAAGACGTTTCGAGCCGCAGAACGCAAAAATAATTGTTTTTTTTCTTTTGAAGGGCTTAAACTGGTGAATCGAATGAGTTAAGAGAAGTCAAATGCTGAAGAGAAGTCAACCCGGGAAAGCAAAGAGAAGACCAGGATAAGGTAGGGGCGGAGGAGATAGCTTGCAAATGGGGAAGTGAATCCCGAGTCCCATTCGATTATTATTTGTTACGGTCAAAGCCACGCCGCATTCCATGTTTGAAATGTGAGATTCTTCAGGGAACCGCCAACCCATCCGCAGCGCAAGCCCACGGGATAAACGGAAACCCGCCATTCCGGATTCTGGGTATCTCTTGGTTCCACACCTTTTTCGCAATTTAAGCCAGTATCCGACCAGGCGATCCGCGAAGCCGTCTTTTTTTTCCCTTTTCTTTCTTTTCCCTTGAAGAAGGGGTGCAAGAACGAGGGTCCCAGATTCCTTTGCAAAGTCCCAGGAATCTCCCCTCATCCACTTCCGGATACCCACCACCCCCTGAAGGTAAAGAACGCATCTCATAGTGTGATCGTTTGCTTTTGCCTGAAGATTTCGTGGTTGCAACTGGGTAAATGTTCTTTCTTCGTTTATGGGTTGTGCGATTAGGTTTGTTACATCAGTATGCGGGGTTTCTCTTTCTTTCTTTTTGGTTGTCTGTTTTTCTTTATTTGATTTTTGTGCCAGCTCTGTGTGAGCCTGTGGTTTCACACTCAGGGGGAGCAAGATTGGATGAGCGATGATTGGAGCTTAAGTTTTAAAAATTGCTTTGATGGAGGCACGCCTTTCTTAAGTTTATTTTCAGAAGACACTCACATGGGTTTTGACTTTTAGTGCAACTTCAGCAATACTATTTTGATGTAAAGACTAAGTTTTCGGGTCAACAATGCTGATGTGAGGGTATCTCACACGTAAGAGGCTCCAGTTCTCCCGGTGTGAATGAATACTAAAATGGCCTGTCGATGAAGATGATGATAACTGCACTGAAAGACCACGGGAGCTCATTATTTCCGTGTGAATGATTAGTTGTCTGTTCCATCAGGAGTTGTGGACTGTCCTCTTACGTATAAAAACGGTCATGATGAAGTTGGTTGTTCATTATGTGTAGCATCTGTCTGGGAGGAAGGGAGAAATGGGTACTGATGAAGATAGATCTCCAACAAACAAGGTATGCGACCACGACAATTTGTCAAGTTACTTGCGCTTTTCAAGTAAGCTTGAAGCTCGGAGTCCTTTCAAGGGAACGTAAACCTCAAAACTGTCAATCTTTCCGTCTCCAGTGGAGATGAATTGTCTAAACATCTCACTAGCTTCTCATTTTTTCTTCTGTGATTCACCAGGGGAAGTATGTGGCGATGGTCGTGTGTTGGCTCCTTGGGAACGGCTGCCTGGTTTCGTGGAATAGTATGCTAACAATAGTAGATTATTATGTCTACTTGTTTCCGGTATTTGCTCCTAAACAGTCCTGCAATCTTTTTAATATGTTCCACTTCTCTGGACATGTTTGTAATTATTCTACTGGAATGGCTTCTCTTCAAGATTTTTATGTTTAGCGAGGCATTTGATGGATCCCAACTTCCTTTCTAAGAACTCGGTTTAAAACATCATATGACTAATCTTTAGACCAGATTTTGTTGCCATTGAGATGAACTTGGCAAAATTTTTAGATTTAGCTGTGAGACCATTTTCTCTGTGAAAATCCTGCAACTTGGCCATCTGTGTTGTCATGTTCTCCTTGGTAGAATTTCTGCACGATCTTTATGGTGTCCTGCCTTTCAGATAAGTTGTACTTTGGACATCATGGTCTCTCTTGTAGCACATCAGAATTGCTCTCTACCGGTCCTTGCCAACTTTGGTTCCGTTCACAGGCTGTGCTAAACTGTTTTGAAGGGTTGATGCCAGTATTTTCATTATGCAGTTTCCTTGCAGACTTTGGAGTATATGTACCTTGTTTTAGAAAGACTAGGTTTCTTAGCATGCTCCTAACAGAAAGATGTGTTGGTTATGTCTAAGTGGTGACACTGTCAACAGAGAAGCGTGTGGTGATTCGACTTATGAAACTTTGTTTTTCATTTCATTTGCAGAAGTACCACCCCTCAAGAGTTCTAACTCTTGTCTACCAACCTTTTGCACTTGGAACACTTGCAATATTAGCATACAATGAGGCAAAGATCAACACTAGACGGCGAAATCTATTTGGATATCTTCTTTTCTTCATTAGCACTCTTTTGGTTCTAATTGTAAGTTATCTATTTGAAGTTTGCTTCCGGCACACATTGGTTCATAGCTTGGTTGAACCCTCTGAATCAAATTCTGAGTTTTCTTTCTCCATATTCCACAATATAGTTGGATTTAGCTACATCTGGGAAAGGAGGGATAGGAACTTTTATTGGAATATGCGCCATCAGTGGTGCTTTTGGAGTTGCAGATGCTTATGTGCAAGGTGGCATGGTGGGAGATCTTTCTTTCATGCAACCTGAATTTATTCAGGTAGGTATTCCTGGAGGGCACTGTGCTACTTAATAAGTTGATTTGAGTCATTCCATATGACATAAGTCTTTCTTTTTGCTACCTTTTTTCAGTCTTTCCTTGTTGGTTTGGCTACATCCGGTGCCTTAACTTCAGCTTTGAGGTTAATTACAAAAGCAGCGTTTGAGAATTCTAAGGATGGTCTGCGCAAAGGAGCTAGTAAGTGCAAGTTTTCATAGGAGATAGAAAGATCGAAATCTCATTTTCTGCTGTTGGTGAATGAATCATAGTTACAGGTGTAAAATTTTGTTTACGATAATGATCTGCAAGTCAAGTTGCATTTATCATTCATCGTTTCAACATTTCAAACTAGGACGCCGTCTGCATAATTTGCCCTCTGCTTTGCTCTTTAATTTACCCGGTTTTAGATAACTCCAAAAGCGTTTTCTTAAGCCTTATGTTGATACTCTTAATGGAAAGAAATATTGATGGACATGTGTACATGATGTCTACCTGATTATTACACCTATCCTTTCAAGAGGTTATGGATGATCCGGTGGTAAACTGAAATTGATGACTAAGTGGACCTTGCTTTCTACTTTAATGTGACACTGAAAAGTATTTTGCGCTTGTTTTGCTCCTCAAACACTGATTTAACTCTACTTTTTGTGTGCAGTCATGTTCTTCACGATATCTTCATTTTTTGAGCTTCTCTGTGTTCTGCTCTATGCATTCATCTTTCCAAAACTACCAATTGTCAAATACTACCGCTCAAAGGCAGCTTCCGAGGGATCTAAAACTGTGTCAGCGGACCTTGCTGCTGGCGGTGTTCAAACATTACCACACCAAGAAGTATGTCTGCTCTCATACCTGAATCAAACCTCCCACCAGTAAAGAAAAAGAAAAAGTAAAAGTGCAGGAATAGAGAAGAACCACCTTCAATTAATGTTGAGAGTTTGTTGTAAATGCAGGCTGAGGAGGATCCAAAGCAGCTGGAACGTTTGAGCAACAAAGAGTTGCTAATCCGGAACATTGATTATGCACTTGATATGTTTTTGATCTATGTGTTGACATTGTCTATTTTCCCGGGATTCTTATCTGAGGATACTGGATCCCACGGTCTGGGGGCATGGTAAGTTTCTATTTGGTCGTACTCCTGTAGTTTATGCATGTGGATACATCTAATTTATTTTTCCTATTGTATGTCTTGCTGGTCATCAAGATTGTTACATTTATTTAGTGGTCTATCTACTTCTCTTTTCCTCTTTCATTGTCTAACTTAATGTGGTACACACCAGGTACGCACTTGTACTGATCGCGATGTACAACGTGTGGGATCTCATAGGGAGATTCATTCCATTAATAAAGTTTCTCAAGATGGAGTCAAGAAAAGGGCTCATGACGGTGATCCTCTCTCGTTTCCTTTTGATTCCTGCATTTTACTTCACAGCCAAATACGGGGACCAAGGCTGGATGATAATGCTCACATCATTCTTGGGGTTATCGAACGGTTACCTAACTGTTTGTGTCCTCACTTCTGCACCAAAAGGCTATAAGGTTCAGAATCAAACTCCATGTTATTGCATTGAAAAATTCAATTTCTACAGTATCAGTGGCTTAACCTATATGCAATTTCGATCTGTAGGGTCCGGAACAAAATGCTTTGGGAAACCTGCTCGTGTTGTTTCTTTTAGGGGGCATATTTGCAGGAGTGACGCTTGATTGGTTGTGGCTCATAGGCAAAGGCTGGTGAAATTGATCTTGGTGAACTGCTTGCAGGAGCTATATTCTGCAATATGGCAAGTATTCATCTGACAAAGTACAATGTGGTTAGCCATCAGATCAGTTCTTGAGCATTCATTCGAACATGGCTGCTTGATTATATGTCTCGTAATTTATTTTGTACAGTCTATTTGTGTAAGCAATGAACGACAGTTCATACATTGTTTTAGAGCCAAAAACTGTTGTCTTTACGAATTGTGCAGTTCTCTTTGAGCAAAATACCGTCCTCCAGAAGTTGGTTTTCTTCTCTGGTGTGATTGTGCAATATTACGCGGGCTTCATCTGAGTTCTACACCGCTCTATAAAATTTTCAGTTTTACTTAGTGATCCCATGATAGCCATGGATAATCAGTCAAGCACTGAGGCACGTCACATTAAGCCTGTGTAGATACCTTCTATTGTTTTAGGAACTAGAAACAGAAATCAGGAAAATATTATGACAATATTGAAACGGACTGATTTGGACTTTGATCAAAATTAAAACTAGCATACGAGCAATGTTGTGTTTATAGTGGCAACTGTATTAGGAATCAACAAATCAAAATACCTTCTTATTGTTCTGAATAGATTTGGATATGCATGGAATCTATGCTCTCATCGTTGTGCACGATCTCCTAATCGCAGAGTTCTTAGCAGTTATTACGGTGTTTTGGATTTAATCTTCTTTGCATTGTAGTAACTATGAGCAAATAGAAGATGGGATACCAGAATTGAAGCGACACTCCTCTCAATACCATAAGCTTGTACTTACAACCTGTAACATGGATTATCTTACTTAATAAATGTATTATAATCTTCAGTTCATTTCGCGTAATAACAAGGCTAATCCAGTGGCTTCCATATGAGGATGAAGATTCAAATTTCAAACCACACCACTAATTTTCACTGAATGACAAACCCAATTTTCTACACTGATCCTCATCACGCTTACTCATTTTGCATACTCACCTTAGTTTGGCTATGAATTTTTGTAAATTGAGTTAAATATGAAAGTTTTTAATAATATGAAGTAGGTCAAGTATGGATAAATAAATTTGCGTTGCGTGGAAATTGATCAAAATGGGTTGAGTGGCTCAATACGGGTGAGACCATTTATGACCCGATCCGATCGACTTGTTGGATGAGTTAATTGATCATTACACCTATCCTTCCAAGAGGTTATGGATGATCTGATGGTAAACTGAAAGTATTGACTAAGCGGACTCTGCTTCCTACTTTCATGTGACATTGCAAAGTATTTCACGCTTAGTCTCTGGGTTATGCACAGCAACTGTGTTTTATTAATTTAATATACGCCTAAACACGATCAACAATTTAACTCGACTGTTCGGGTGCAGTTATGTTCTTTGCAATATATGCATTTTTTGAGCTTCCGCGCTCTGCTCTATTCATTCGTCTTTCCCAAACCACCATTTGTCAAATACTACCGCTCAAAGGCAGCTTCCAAAGGATCTATAGCTGGGTCGGCGGACCTTGCTGCTGGCGGTGTCCAAAAATTACCTCGCCAAGAAGTATGTCTGCTCTCGTACCTAAATCCAAACCACCAAAAAATAAAGAAATGGAATGGAGAAGAACCACGGGAAATTAATGTCGAGAGTTTGTAGTAAATGCAGGCCACGGAGGATCCATAGCAGCTTGAATGTTAGAGCAACGTTGCACGCTCTCTGTCTCCAGCCTCCCCTGCACTCTCTCTTTCTTCACCGCCCCCTCGTCCGACCGCCGGAATTCGATCTGTTGTCTTCTCCAATTTTTTATTTTGGACTGCCGTCTTCTTGGTTTGCTCGGCGTAGACTCGTCAAACCCATATATGCTGCGTTAGGGCTCGAACTCTTTATTTTTGGTTCATTTTAAATTTACTGTAATTATCTCCCAATAAACGCCTCTCTCCTCCCCATCTCTGTAACCGGATGCCCAATCCTCCCACCCTCTCTCACTCTTAAGAGCCAAGCACTGAGGGACTTCGCTAGCGTTCTCCTCTTCTCTTTCTCTCTCTCTCTCTCTCTCTCTCTCTTCTGCCTCCGCTGCACTGCCTGTCTCGCCCCAGTTTCTCTCTCTTCGCCGCCCTTTCGACCGCTGGAATTCGATCTGCTGTCTTCTTTGTTTTTTTTTTCTTGGATTTGACTGCTCTGATACCTAAATTTACCTTTTTATTTAAGATTTAAATGCATAAAAAATTACGGATTAATTATTAAATTCTAAGAAAAATTAATTTTCACTAAATTGCATTCGTTAGCAATATTTGCATTATTAATGGTAATTATTAAAAAATAAAAAAATTATATGAAAGAGAAAAAGAGAAAAGGGAAAGGAGACGAATTAAAGCGGGCCGGGCTCCTTTTCTCTTCCGCCTGGCCCTGGCCCTGGCCCAGGCTCCTTTTTCCGCTTCTCCTTTTTCGAGCCTCGGCTGGTCCATCTCCCTTCATTTCGGCCCGGCCCGGGCGTGGGTCTTCTTCCCCTTCATGCGGGACACGCCTCTGCAAAAATGGAAAGTACATGCCAAAAGAGGCAGAGAGGATCGCAAGGCAAGGCTTCACGACGGACACACCCCCTGCAAAAAATTGAAAAGTACAAGCCGGAGGAGGGAGAGGATCGCAAAGGGGGCAGATGGCGGCGCGATCCGCGGGTCGGGATCAGGCCGGCCAGCAAGTTGGTGGTGGTGGTGGTGGCAGAAGCCATGTGCGCCTGCCGGTCGCCCTTAAAAGCGAGGGGCTCCCTCATTTGAGGTTTTGCAAGTGTCCGCGGAATGAGTACTCATGGATAGCGGGTAAGGTCGGTATCAAAATGGCTTGAGCGTCAACTTCATATGGGGTTTTGCAAGTGTCTGCGGGCACCAAACTTCCTCCATTCCTCATCTTATTCTTAAGGACTATCGTCTTGCAGGGGTCGTGATCGCCGGCGATCCGCGGACGGTGGACGCTTTGGGACTTACGGTCTCCCGAAAGAAATTTCCCTCTTGCTCTCCTACTACTTTTAAAACCTAGCAGCTTTTGTTGCATTTTTGTGTGGCGGAAGATGGGAAGCTCCACGATAGTTGAAAAGTAGACGAAATGGAACATTTGGGATTTAAGCCGAGCAAGATGAGTCCCGCGGCCTTGTGGGCTAATAGTGCCAGGCGTCTGTGAAGCCAACTGCGCGCCTGTTGTTGGCCGAGCTAAGAGAGCAAAGAGAAGAGAGGGTTCTCGGCTGGTTCTTTGGTTCGAGCGAAGGACAGAGAGTGGCAGAGAGCTCGAGAGAGTAGAGGGCGAGCCAAAGGGAGAGAGGGAGCTCGAAGGAAAGCTCCGCCAGTCGTCCGCCCGAAAGCCACCGTCCGTCACAGCCCTTCCCGGGCAACCAGGTAGGTCTCGCTTATGTTTTGTTCTCGCGAGTGGTGTCGGGCCGGGGCTCGCGGCCGACCAGTTCACGCGAGCTCCGGTTCTACCAATCCTCTAGGAATCTAGGCCCGTGTTTAAGTTTCCGTGTTTAAGTTTTGATCGAGGGCACGCCAAATGCTTGTGAAAATTTGTAAACGATTCTGAGTCTTCCAAGTTTGTTGAAGTTGGGAGATAGTTTGTTCTTTGTTCATATCCGTTCGAAATGTGATTAATCTGTCCCTTAGCGGATCTTGAGTGTCGCTCGTGCATGTCATGTTGATGTTTGCTCAAATCCATGCCCCCAAGCGAGCCTCGTCCTCCGCACCTCATATGTTTGGCAAAATGATCTGAGAAACAACCTGAGTTTAAACTCGTTCTGATTTGTGCTTGGTCATATATATGCGGGACCGTGCCCGTCTTTTGTGTTTTCCTTACGATTTCATGCGATTTTCGCTAAGTAATCATGTATGTTTAAGCCGGGATGTCCGCATCCGAAAATGGTTCAGCCGTCGCCGGAGTTAGATGGCCGGCGGCGATTTGCACAGGTCGGGGTGGTTTGGCGTTGAAATGAATGCCGGGTGCTTCGACTTTTGTTATTGTTCAGATGAGTTTTGGTAAGAAAGCAGTTTCGGTGAGGAGTGTCGCGAGGAAGGAGAAGACGGTCTTCGGGAAGGAGAAAGGGGGAGCAGGGAGGAGAGAGAACAAAATAAAAAAAGAAATGAAAAAGAAATGAAAAAAGGTATAATGAAAAGAAATAAAATGGACAAAATGGAGGAAAAGACGTGGGGGTGGGTGTTCTGCGAAGAATGTATCAAGCAGAAGATAGAGCAGCAGAAAAAGACAAAATGGGAAAAAGATAAAAAGGGAAAAAAAAAAAATATATATATATATATATAAAAACTAAAAACTAAGAATTTTTTTTATCTGACATGAGTCAGACCTGAGCTCGGATCGGATCAGCGGGTCGGATCGGTCCTACCAGGTCCGAACCCATTTTTCAGAATATAATAATATTAAATATTAAAAATTCAAAAATTTTCAAAAAAATCAAAAATTTCGAAAAATAATAAAAATTCAAAAAAATTTCGAAAATTCAAAAACTCAGAAAACATAAAAAAATTCGACCTTTTTTTTTAAAAAATAATTATTTTTAAAAAAATAAAAAATAAAAAATTGCAAAAATCCAGTTTTTTTTTTTTCTGGAAAATTCGAAAATTCCTTTAAAAAAAAAAAAAGAAAAATCTAAAAAATCTAAAAAAAAAATTTAATTTCCCCAAAAGGTTGAAATTAATCTTTGAAGTAATTTTCTCCTAAAAATAGGAAAGCTTTCAATTTAGAATTATGTTTAAGTTTGATTAAGCCTTTAGGGCTTTACCTTAGGTTTCAATTGTAGGACAAATCCCTTTGAATGCATAATATTGATATGTTGATTTTGGCTTCTTTTTAGTCTAATTAAGATTCATATTTACCTCTTCCTTAATGTTAAATTTTTCTTATCCCATGATGTGCATTTAATGCTTTCTTTGATTATTGATGTTGATGCGTGTTAACGAATATGCCTAAAATCAATTCAAGTTACCTGACAATAATATTTTTTTTAAATGAACAATATTAAGTATCGAAAGGACACTAATTGGTTAATTAGTGTAATCAAGTCCTCGAGCTTAAGTTTTTTGATTGTGTAGGAAGTGAGGTATATTCTTATATCTCACTTGGTTTCTAATCGACCCCAATAGGCTAGTGGCGACTTTCTCATTACAAAATTTTTATAAACACCCTAATGTCCCACGAACTATGAGTTTGGGAAGGGCTGTAAAAGGCAATACCCCTAAATCTACTCCCTCTCCCCGAGGGTAGGTCGCGACAACCATAAATCTAGTTGCTTGGCTCTTAAAGGATAGAACTTTCCCCTCCTCTAAAATAAGTGTAGAAATTGGAGGAGAAATAGGAAATAACAGGTTTCTTTTGTGATTTTTCAAGAGTGTAGAAAGAGATAGAGAGAAGGAAAGGAAGCCATAAGGGTTGTTGTACAAAAGCACCACCTAACATTCAAGATCGATTATTCCACAAAAGCAGAATTAGATTTCCAAAGATCCTCTATTAGAAAGGGTTACTTATTGCTTAACCCTTCCTGAGCTCCCATTATTAGATACCATGAGCTCCCATTATTAGATACCATGTCCTGAGCCCCATTATTAGATGTCATGAGAGTCCAAGCATGTGGACTTGACCAACCATGGCAACTACATAATGATGCTTTTGGGCAGCTTTTAGCATTTCCTTGAACATGAATATGTATCAACAAAAAAATATAAAATAATATATCAGGATTTGTCTTGGAGCTTTATCATTTATTTAACGAAAAGGGAACTCGTCTCTTTGGTGTATCATAACCTTCTCGACGGAGGGAAATAACTTAAGATTTTCAAGGATAATACGACTTTACTCCTCGGTCAATTTGAACACATTCTTCGGAATCTCCACCTTGCTCAACCCATGGAACAGGCGCTTCTCATCCAGCGATATATCCAGGTATATATCCATTAAGATCCTCTGAAAGATAAGAACAAGAACAAAATGTTACAAAATCATCTTCTTCATAACAACATTTAACCCGCAAACAATAAAACAATATGTGTTGTTGCATATATCCAAATATAATCTTTGCCCCACACTTTTTCGCCTCTTGCACCACCACGCAAAATACTAGAGTGTTCCTTAAGTACATTCTCTCGATCAATTGACAATTCAATAAATACGCACTAAGTTTGGTAGCAGCAATAATCTCTTTGACGTCTTCCCTTGATCGCTGAAAAAAAATTTCAAAAAATTTGAGTATATAATGTAATATTAAGTAGACTCACTTTGGTCAAATCTATATCAAGTAGCCTCCTAATGTATTACTCCTAAGATAAGGAGATTGCATTTTTTCATCGTTAATAACTAGATGTGAAACATTGGCTTCTGACTCCCTCCATGAGGGTATTGACTTCTGATTCCTTATCTCATTGGCACCCTCATTTTGAGAGAGCATGAAAGGGAGATGAGCTTGGAGAGGAAAGGTGGGAGAGAGGGCCGTCCCACCTTCCACTGATTTGCTCGCACACTTGGGTTGCATTGCAAGAACTTTATACAGCCATTCTATCTCTCCCAGATTTGCTAGCGCACCTGAAGCTCATCTCCTTTCGCTCCTCTTTGCCACCGTTCCTCTTTAAGCTCATCTCCTGATCGTGTTCTCTCAAAATGGGGTTGCCAATGGGATAAGGAGTCAAAATCCAATACCGAGAAGCCAATGTTTTACATCCGATTATTAACCAGGAATGATATGAAGAAATGCAATATCCTTATTTTAGGAATAATACATTACACTGAGGTGAGGTGAGGCTACTTGATATAGATTTGACTGAACTGAGTCTACCTAATATTGTATCATATACTCAAATTTTTTGAAATTTTTTTTTAGCGATCAAGAAACACGTCCAAGAGCTTATTATTGCTACCAAACCAATGCTGTATTTGTCGAGTTGTCAACTTATCGAAAGAATGTACTTAAGGAATGAATTTTGTGTGGCGGTGGAGGCGAAAAAGTGTGGGGCGAAGATTATATTCGGAGATATGCAACAACATTATTTGCGGATTAAATGTTGTCATGAAGAAGATGATTTTGTGACATTTTGTTCTTATTCTTATCTTTTAGAGGATTATACCTAGGTATGCCGAGAAGCACCTGTTCCATGGATTGAGCAAGGAGGAGATTCCAAAGAATGTGTCTAGATTGACCGAGGAGGAAGGTCGTATTATCCTTGAAAATCTCGAGTTATTTCCCTCAATCAAGAAGGTTGTGTTGCACTAAAGAGACGAGTGAGTTTCCTTTTCGTTAAATAAATGATAAGGTTCTAGCATTTGTTATGATATATTATTTTATATATTTTTTTATTGATATAGATTCATGTTCAAGAAATCCTAAAAGCTGCCAAAAAGCCATCCTTTTGTAGTTATCGTGGTTGGCCAAGCCCACGTGCCTGTACTCTCATGACATATGATAAGGGGCTCAGTAGTGGCTGTGGTTGGCCAAGCCCACGTACCTAGACTCTCATGACATCTGATAATAATGGGGCTCAGGAAGGGTTAAGTAATAAGCAAGGATCATCATGGTGGATGTTTGGAAGGCCAATTCTGTTTTTGTGGAACAACCGATCCTGAATTTTAGGCAGTGCTTTTGTACAACAACCCAGCGATCATGACTCCTGCAAGACGATAGTCCTCAAGGAATGGAGGAAGTTTGGTGCCCGGACACTTGCAAAACCCCATATGAAGTTACATGGCTCATTTTAGTTCAAGCCATTTTGATACCGACCACTCATTCCTTCTTACCTGCTATCCATGAGTATCCATTCCATACACCGGTTTACTATCCATGAGAACCTATTTATGCAGTTTAGGTTAGTCGCTCACTCTCTCGGCTCGGAGGAGGCATTGAGGTGGTCGGCCGTGGCTCAATTTGTATGGTGCACATCCCTCAATCGCTGTCTACGAGCCCAGTAGGGACCCGCAATTAAACACTCGCTTCGCAAACCATTGTTGCGCCCTGTTTTGGCGGAGCCGTTCCTTTTTTTTGGGTCCATAGGTGTGCAAAGTTTAGGAGAGCTGATATGGTTGTTTAGTCTGTTGGGCCGGACTTGAGTTCGAAAGATGATCAATAACTCCCTCTCGGTCCATGCTTGCCACGTGTTTGAAGAAATGCCTAAACCAAATTCTTTAGAACTAATATCTGATTCCGGGTTGGCAAAGAGAGTACGTGAACATATGTTGTGCGGTATAGGCTCCTTGTTGATTACTGGTATATGTTCAGTTAGATTTCAGTTCTACCGAGTCCAAATCTCTTCAATTTTTGGCTGCCTTGGCTTTGTGTTTTGGCCATATTCCTGTGAATTACCGCAAGTCTTGAATGGATGGTGATGGAGATGGACGTTGGCAAATACTCGTCCAGTCTGGGGATGGAGGTCCGGTGGTTGGTCATTTTGATTGATGATGAGCATGACTGACTGGGGGCTGCTGTTAACTGAATGACACGAACGTGGGTTTTGTCTGTTATCTCTCCTCTTACTGTAAAAAACTTTGCGGTAGAATTTTGGTGTTTCTGAGTCGCTTTGAGCTGATCTGTTTGGTGTTTGAAGAAAAATGAGGTGTCTTTTTTTTAGTGTAATCAACCCCAACAACGAGATCTGGTTCAATTGCGCTTTTCCTTCGTCAAGTTCCAATCGAATGTGATGTGGGCAAATTGCTTGGTGGTTGAACTTGACGGTCCCTCCTGGGAATCGTTACCATGCTCTGTTCCGGATCTTATGTCGCTACATTTGGAAAGGGCAGACTGGAAAAGGAAGTTTTTGGCTTTGTCCTTTTGTTTTCGATGCGTAAGCTTCAGGAGGATCAAAAATCCATTTTTGGCGATAAGCTAATGGCGGTTGGGAATGCGTCCTTTTCGATGGTTCTTTCTGCATTTGACCACCGGCGATCATCGAAATCCATCAAGATTATTTTTTTTTTTTTGGTTTCATCTCTTCGTCTCTTTTCGCTTTTGCCTTCTTACGGTCGGCTGCTGGAATGTCAAATTAATTTCCTGGTCCTTGTTTACGGTTACTACCGTTACTCAAACAGTTAATGAAATACTTTGTTTGCTTATGTTATTTCATTGGATAATTTGATAATTTGAGTGTTTGATCTGGCAATACTAGTTATTACGAATTAATTCTAGCAACTCTCTATAACCAATTCTCTCTCTTCTCTCTCATCAGTGTTGTCAATGCTTTGAAGGAGTATGGTGCAAAAATTGACAGCCATTCCCAGGCCTCGCCTGAACTCGGTTCGGCAATTACTTGGTTTGCCTCGTCAGGCTCACTACTACCCCTTGCTATGTGCGGCACATGCCGTATTTACATAGTAGGGGTCACACATGAGAAAAAAAGTAATTTCTCTAAATTCTAATATGGGTACTTTTAATGTTTGTGCCGTAAATGTAATGTGCTTTTAATTGCATGAATCATACAAAAAAGTGAGGGACGTGACCGGTATCTTCAAAATAAGGTGTTTTTCTATTCATGCTACATTTGTATTTTTTTATGCTTCAGGCGATCCTTGAGCAAGTTTGAGTGCAGATTGTGTTTCTAGAGTTGTGCAAATATTGCGGCTATTCCAAGAGCGAGTTTCATGCTGCAAATGAAGAAGCAGAAAATTTTGGTGCAAGAGTTATACTGGGCATGTATTGCCTTCTTTTCCCTCAGAGGTATAGTTTTCTCAAGTGAGGTCGTGCTCAAATTCTATTGTTTCTCTCTTCTACATTACCATCACAGAATCCCAAGAAATTGATTTTTGAAAATTTGCAATCGGCGGAAATTTTCTGCATTAGTAGGAGGCATGGAATATTCTTGAAAATTCTATCACAAATTGTGATGAAAATATATATTGATGAGTGTGATCGGTGACTATTCTCTTTATTTTTTAAGGTTTGGTGGAATAGATCTGCCTTTAGTATATTGTTGCTCGTGCTCCATTTGTGTTTAGACATTTGGCTAGGGAGTTGAAAGATGTGCAGAAGAATTTAGTTCCATCGTGGCGGTTGTGGGATAGCCTCATCTCAAGGGCCTTCTGAAGTTGGAATAGCTTGCCGACCTTGACTGCAGGCGAAGAAAAATTTCTGCTTGGGAGTTATATAGATCATCCTGAGGATGATTTTCTCCCTTTCAGTTGCGCTTGTTCCGTCAATAACTTCTAAGACATGTACTTGTTCGTTTTAAAATCGACTGTCATCACCTTCTTCCTTCATCAACATATGACATTGACCAGTCTTTTTTCTTATTTTCAAGTGACTAGTAGACCCAAATTAGTTTGCCTCCCCAATTAAGTACAATGTGGTTAGCCATCAGATTAGTTCTCGTGCATTCATTTGAATACCGCCTCTTAATTATAAGTCTCATAATTCATTTTGTACAGCATATGTGCATAAGTAATGAACAACCATCCATGCCATCCACGCCATTGTTTTAGACTATACGCTGTTAATATGTATGCTTCTATTATAAGCAGCAAATAATGCTGATGTAACCAAAGGGAAGAAAAATTAAATTGAATTGAATTGAGAAAGCTGGACTATTACTCTCCGCTGAAAATGGAAAAAAAATTAAATTGAATTGAGAAAGCTGGACTATTGAATCCCTACATTTCCTCTCGTTCGGAGTATCCCAGAGTGCCAAAAATCAAGGATGATTACAATCCTGCTACTTGGATCCTGGAAATCACAAGTCCCCCGCCAGAATCTCGACTTGGTATAGACTGCAGCATCATTTATAAGCAGTCTGATCAGCGCAGGTAAGTATACAGTAGACTGATGTTCAAAGTGCACATCAAGCGCACATCGAGTGCATGTTAAACGCAAAATTTGCAAGAATTCAGTGCTTTCTATCTCTCATGTGATGCTAACTTGGGGTGCTGACCGGAAAATGTCAACATGTGCTCACAAAGGGCGATTCTTGTGCTTGCCAGGGAAAAAAATGGTGTCTGTTGATTCTATTAATCTTTGTAGGACGAACCAAGAATTAGTTAGTGAGCTAAGTTTGCTGGCGGCCAGCACAAAAGAAATATGTTTCTCGGCGCGCTTGCTCCAAAATAGGTGGGAGCAGCTCAAAACATGCTTGTGGAAACAACAATTAACCTACTGGAGAAGCCCTAAGTGCAACCTGGTGCGCTTGCTTTTCGTTTAGGCGTCTTCTTTGTTATGTGCCGCTCTCCTCTGGCAGAAAGGAAAGGAAATGTAAGTTGATCATAAACCTAGTTAGTCCAGGAAAAATTCTTTTGTAGCTTGTCAAACATCAGGGTTAAGAGCTTCTAAAACTTACAATCTAAGTATGGCCATAGTCTTTGATTTGGACAAATGACGAGTAGCTTCTTCTCAACCTGCTTGGATCATTGTTTATCTTCGTGCAATCTTCATGCAATTCACAGGAATAGGCAACCGCACTTTGATTCTGCCATTTGTTGCTACCAAACAAATCGTTGTCTACAAGGAAAGATTTGCCGTATGTACTCGTCATGTTCCTAATCAGACGCCATGCTATTGCATCGAAAATTTTTGTCTCTGCGGTTTCAGCGAATTAAACTATATGCAATCTTGATTTGTAGGGTCCGAAGCAAAATGCTTTGGGAAACCTGACCGTGTTGTTTCTTTTAGGGCCATATTTACAGGAGTGACGCTTGATTGGTTGTAGCTCATAGGCAAAAGCTGGTGAAATTGATCTTGGCGAACTGCCTACAGGAGCTATATTCAGCATTACGGTAAGTACTCATTTGACAAAGTACAATGTGGTTAGCCATCAGATTAGTTCTCGCACATTCATTCAAACATCGCTTCTTGATTATAGGTCTCAAACTCGATTATAGGTCTCATAATTTATTTTTTTACAGCATATGTGGATAAATAATGAAAGACAATCCATACCATTGTTTTAGTATCAAAGAAAAGTGGTCTTTATGAATTTCTCTTTGAGCAAAACACCAGCCTCCAGAAGTTGGTTTTCTCGTCTGGTAGATCGTGCATATTGCGTCTATCTTTGTGTCCTTTACGTGGCCTTTATCCGAGTTCTACACTGCCTTGTAGTTTTTCCTAGATTTATTTACTTATCTCATGACAGCATAGGATAACTGGTCAAGCACTGAGGTGTGTCGCAGTAAATCTATGTGGATACCTTCTATTATTTCAGGACTAGAATAAAAAAAATGAGGAAACTATCGTTATAATATTCAAATAGACTCATTTGGACTTTTATTGAAATTAAAACTAGAAATCGATGAATCAATGGTACCTTCTTATTGCTATTGAATAGATTCAGATAAGCGCGAAATTTATTTTCTTATCGTTGTATATGATCTCCTAATTTTGGAGTTTATAACTGTCCTTATGGTGTTTTGGATTTAATCTTCTCATCCTTGTAGAAACCATAAGCAAATAGAGGCTGGAATTCCGCAATTCACGATACCATAAACTCATCGTTACAATCAATAATAGGATCCTCTTACTTAATGACTGTGCAACTATTATTATTTATTATGACCTTTCCGGCCTCAATCTCGAGCTGAAAAGGTTGTTTTTGGTCTTGTCATGGAATTTATACGCGACCAACATGCTCGGCCTCGGAGACAGCGGCCTCTTTCCAGTTTTCACTTTGTAATTTTCTGGTTAGGAAGGAATCAACCATTCGCATTCCTAGGCCTAAATCACTCGCTTGGTGAGCATTCCCAAGATAACCAGTAGCCACCCTTTTCGCTCTTTCCGACGCCGAAGAGGTTGAAAAGTCTCCGTTCGCTATATACGGTATATGGAAATTAAACAGCATGATATACAAATTGGTATAGCATGATATACAAATTGGTATAGGTTGCCCGTTTTACTTTTAAAGCGCGCGAAAAAAGAAAATCTAGTTTTGAATTCAGCATCACGAAGGTACATATATTTAGGATGGACTGATTACATTCGTGTTGAATGATGTAATTGTCAAGAAAACAACATAAATGTAATGCAAGCATCTCATCGTTCAACAAGCATTTAAGCCTCTTTCCTGATTGACAAGGCAAAACCGCGACCCTTTCAAAGGTGTAGAAGTCCAAAGCCGCTTAGTGGAGGCCTGTACGAGAAGCTCTTTGCATCCATTGACGGTCCTCGATGAGCTATTCTCTGGTCGAGATGCGATCGCGACGACGGCAAGTAATTTGACATGAATCGAGGGCGAATAATCGTCCTATTTGTCGTGCCGAAGAAGGCAACTTCTCCTTTTCGTTGATGACAAGTGAAGGGACCGGACCTCGTACAGCATCTCTATGTCCAAAAAATAAGAGACATCTGAAAACGAGCTGAAATTTACAGCGGGCCAAAAAAAAGAATTAATCAAACGAATAAACCTAAAAACGACACCCCGTTTCAGCCCGTACTCGTCCTCTTCCTTCACGTGACCCAAGAGGGTCCCACCTAGCAGTGAAAATCCAGTTCTGGCCCCACTAAAGGAAGAAAGCGGCCAGCATGAATAGGGGCAAAAGCGGGAAACAAGGAAGTGGGGAAGGCAGAGATGAGGACTGGGCCTTCTCGAGCTGGAGGGAATCGACGGCCAGCGGCATGTTCTCTTGGTCGGGGCTGCACGTGGACTCGTGGGGCGGGCGGGCGCTGTACATGAGCGCCCGGAGCACCGCCGAGACGGTGGGGATGTACGCCGTCTTGTTGCGGGCGAGGAGCCAAGTCAGCCCCATCAGCTGGCAGTCCCGGTCGAACATCTTCCTCGCCCGCTCGCTCGATTCTTGGTCCGTCCCTTTCTTGTATCCTCCCTTCAGCTGCAAAATCAGCAAAAAACACCATTAACTCAGCAGGGCTTCATCGTGTTTCCAGCAGCAGCAGCAGCAGCAGCAGCAGCAGCAGCAGCGATGTCTATCGAGCACAAGATGTCAAGGTCGAGTAACGCATGGTGCGCGGCTGATCCATTGACAGAACCCTCTATTGGTTTTGGGTGTTTGGGATGTGAGGACATGGAAAAGGAGACACGTCATGTCGAGCCTTCTCCCAAGTCATTTTGAGGGGCCTACCAGAATGACTTTGGTTGCCTTAAAAAGGCGGAAAGAAAATGTGGATCGGCCTCCCAAAGTGGACTTTCGCTCTCGCAAACCATCGCCAGCAGCTTGTTATTCGAATCATTTGGATATATTGCTATAAAGTCTAGGCGAGGTACCTCCTCGCTAGCAGAATTCGAGATAGGTAAGAGCATCGGGGGCGTAGATACTCTAGGTAATTATTAGATGTAGGTAAGCCTAAGTCGAGTGCGTAATGATTGCCCCTCGAAATGTTTGTATCGTGAAATCGTATTAGCAGGTAAACAAAGAATCAAATGCTGAAAGCAGCGAGAAATTAGGAATTGTACCTTTTGGAGGGAACCGAGGCACTTGGTGCAGCCGGCGTAGGAGGAGTTGCGGCAGTTCTTCTCCAGGTTCCTCACCGCTGCCGTCGGAGTGGCGTTGTGGTGCCCGGACGAGACGTTGAAGGCGGCGGGGCAGCTGAGCGAGCCGATCTGGTGGAGCCGTATCCCGCAGAAGCACAGCACCGCGTCGCAGCTCGCGTTCGGCTGCTGGAGCCGCACGTTCTTGCTCTCCAGCGCCGACTGCAGGGAGTCCACGCACTTCTGCGAGTCGTTCGGCATCATCGGCGAGTCGTCCCCCGCCGGAGCCGGCGAAGCCGAGGGCGTGATCTTGAGGGCCGACCTGGCGTGGGCCGCGAAGAGCCACGCGGCGAGGACGGGGCAGCAGCGGCTCCGGTCGAGGTTGCGGCCGCATGCCTGGCGGACGCCGCCGAAGAGCTCGGCGGAGAGGTCGAGCTTGCAGATTTGGGTGTCGCCCTGGGACGGGAAGGCCGGGACGGTGTACGGCTGGTCGTGGCCAGAGACCGGCTCAGCCAGTAGACTGGCCAGAGACCGCCGGAGCGCGCACGGCAACGTACAGAGAATGAGCCACAATGCGAAAGCAATCGTGGGTCGAGGCATCTCTCTCTTTTCAGGAAATGGAAAAGGCGAGAACTTTTGGGGTGCGATGATTAGAGGTGTTTGACCGAGAAAGATGGTGATATAAAATGCAATATCATCGGCGGGGCGAATCCTGGAGGAAAAACGGAAGAGAGAAGAGAAAAGGAAAGGAGTTTGGGAGGAAGTGGTGACTGAGAGGCGAGAAAGAGAGTGTAGGTTGTAACGAGAAGGCTTTGGAGTGACGGTGATATGGACGTTGCGGAAGTGCAAGAACAAAGACAGAGTGATGTAGGGAACGTGAAAGGGGAAGGCTCTCTCTGTCTGGTTCAAGGCAAGGCAAACGTGTGAAGGGGAACAGGAGTTTTATATCATGTACGTACGAGATAAGCGTCCCTTTCGCTGCCGCTGTGGATGAATTATTTCAGACGGAAAATGGAAAGGAAAAGAAGGGAAAAGGGAGTGGGTGATGGAGGGGACTAAGGAAGGGAGGGGGAGGCGGGGTCCCCCTGCCATGCGTGGACAAACAGAAGAGAGAGATTCGTTGGAGAGAGAGAGAGAGAGAGTGTCCGGGGAGGAAGGCAAGGAGAGGAGAGAGAAAAGCTGTCTGGGGATTTGGCAGCTTCTGGCGTGTCTTTTCTTCTCATCTCTCCAGTCTCTCTTTTCATCTTCCACCCTTTCCCAGATGGAAAAAAAGCCTGAACTTATCTTTCCCGTGATACTGAAGGACATATCTTAACTTATACAAGATGCGAATTTGCATGTGATATATAATTGGTTTTCCTCCCAGCACCATTACGACTCAATTCGAGACTTCTTATTGTGGTCATTGGCATTCGGGTGCCACTCTCCAGGTACAAATTCTTATCCAGTTATATAATTGATAAAATCTACGTCTTTATTAAGTATCCTAAAAGTCACATTTTTGATTGGTTGGATTGGTCAATAATTATTGATGTGAAGGTGTGAAATTGGGTGATTTTTTTTTTTTTTTTATCATTATCTAATTTAGCACATGGCGTTCAAGCTGTTTTTTACATACCTATTTGAGTGATAAGACGCACTCTCCCTGCCAACCTAATACATTTTGGATTTTACTCATGAAGTGCTCTCCACAAAGTTTGAACCCAAGACCAAAAGAGATGACCGAACTCCTTTATCAATTAACTTAACACCTTGTTGGACTATATCATCGGTTGAGTATAAGAACTTGTATTATGTAGGAATTCTTAAAGAGTGAATGTGAAGTTATTCACCTTTTGGATACTTGGTAAGCATCATCTATCTTTATCGACTAAGATTTACCTAATTCAAAAACTCGTTATGTGTTAAAACTCAAATATAATGGATGTAACATCTCTTTAGAATCTTGATGCTCGCAACTTTGTGGAGTTACGTTGATGAATTGTCATTCTAGAAAGATTATCAATGGATTAAGTAACTATGATTCAAACAAAGCATTTTGAAATCAAAACAGAATTCCTCCAGCAACGTCCGAGATAATTGCCAAGTCAATTGTCACTTTCTGACCTTTTGACTATAAAAAAATCTCTAACCCAACGCATGATTCTTTATTACATCGAAAGGAACAAAAATTCCTTGGACAAACTTGTGTCATGTGGCCATAAACTTGATAATCCACTAAACCTGGCATCCTTGCAGCAATGTAAAGAGAATTTTCTGGGAATGCATGACAATTCGATGATACTCATTTTAACAAGGAATTTCACATGGGATGGTCGTTCCAGCATGTATTTACTCAAAGGACCAGTACTAGGGGAACAATTGAAAAATAGCAGGCTTCCAAATCTAATGGCGGCATCTCAGAAACCTCCAACCAGATCAATATAAAAGACAACAATATTCTCTCTTTCCAACTAATACGATTCTTTAAATATTCTCTTCCGCGTATATGACAAAGCACGACAATATCCCAATTAGATTCCATCAAGAACATCATCATATTGTACCATATAAAACACCATCACCATCATCAACCTACTCCCCCGTTGGAACTCCGGATTTCTCAATTGGTATTGTATGTAAAATGCATTATTTTTACTTTGCTTCTTCTGTTCTTACCATGTGCCTTTTGATCTAATCGTAAAGGCTAGGAGCGGAGGTAAACCCTTATAAGGACAGTGAAATGATCCTATCTTGAAAAATGGTCTTCAAGTCTTAACGACCTTTTTGTTTTCATCTAACAATGGAGGGTTTTCAAATCAATCAAAGACCTTGTGCGCTTTTCCAGGAGGGTCTCGACATCAAGGGACGACTTGTGATTTCGAACTAATCCAAAGTATCCAAAGAGCAACAAGCACAACACGCCAAATTGCTAAGCTGAAAAGTGAAATGATTTGCAGATACAAAACGCCAACCAACGTACTTAAATCATGCTCCAAAACAAAACTCTCACTCTCTAATCTCAAAATCTTGCTTTTCCATGAGTTCTTTTTTTTTTCTTTTCTCTGCGAGCTTGCCGTGCTGTGGTCTGACACACGGGTAAAAGTGAGGGCTTAGCTTTGCGTTGGTTTCTTACGGGGATTATATGTATATAAAAACATGAAGCTTTTCACCAAAAAGCCAATAATGGGGAGACTTTGATAAGAGAGGTTGCGAAAGTGGGTGAAGAAAAGGTGCAATCATGGTGTCACAAGTCACAAGTCTGCGTTGACGGGCCCATTCTCGATGAGCTAAATAAACAATTATAATTCTCTTCAAGTCCAGCACTCGCTCCATCACAGTGTGTTTTCTGTAAAGACAAAAGACTTTCGAATTCACCTCTAAGTAGATTGAGAGATGGCAGTATCCGAAGTCAGTACCTGCCTTCAAAGCAGTCATTCTTGTATCTGCCTTCAAAGATTTTGGAGCCAAAAAGTTGACTTTGGAAGTAAATATTCTTGACTATGAAAGTCACTTTTGTTGGAGTGACCGTAAGAGGCCGATATGCTGATGGATACTACAAGATATGCACAAGTTAATATGCACCGTGAATCTATCATGCAACGGTTGATTTGGGTGGATAGACTATCAATCTTTTGATATGTCTAGAAGACTCGAGCATGGGAAAAGTTGGAAGGGGAAAAACGCTCGAAACTAAAAGCCTTGATTTCAATCCTTGCTCAAATAAATAAGTTAACTTCTCCATATGAACCCAATAACATTAGCTAGAACTCTAGTTATATACTTTGTGAACCCATTATCACATGTAAATCCTAACAATTAGTCAGATGATTATGATTTTGGATGGATACGTTGTTGATCTTTTGATTTGTCTAAAAGACTTTCATGCAGGGAAAAAGGAGGAAAGGAAAAAGGCCAAAGCTAAAAGCCCTGATTTCAATCCTTGCATAAATAAAGAAGTTAACCTCTCCATATGAAGCCCCAATAACATGAGGTAGAACTCTAGTTATATAGTTTGCGAACAAATTATCGTGTGTAAATCCTAAGAATTAGTCAAATGATTGGGATCTCTATTCATTCTTAATAAAAGCTCTAATAGTAAAAAGGAGACACCCGGACCCCTGGAGTGTCAAAAGTTAGCACAAATGGACACTTAAGTGTCAAAATTTACAAAAGCAACATTAAAGTGCTAAAATCGAAGCAAAATTGATCACTTTAGTGCCACCAGCGAGAAAATCTGGCCAAAACGCTGACATGGCAATTTTCCGATGAGCTGCACCCAAAACAAAGTCATTTTGCATGCTGATGTGGCTAAACAGTGTTAAAACGACGTCGTTTTGGTATAATTCGAATTTTAATATAATAATTAATTAAATTAAATTTTAAAAAATTAATTAATTATTAAAGAAAAAGGGGGAGAGGAGGAGGGAGGCAACCGACGGCTGTGGGTTAATTTAATAATTAATTAATTTTTTAAAATTTAATTTAATTAATTATCATATTAAAATTTGAATTATACCAAAATGACATCGTTTTTGTGTGTGGTTTGTTGAGTCAGCCTTTCAACGAGCCACATAAGCAAAAAAATTAATAAAAAATGCCATGTAAGATTTCCGGTGAGGTTCGTCGGATGTGGCACCTAAGTGTCTCATTTTTCATAAAAAAAGTGGCGACTTAAGTGTTCCTTTCGTAAGTTTTGACACTTAAGTGTCCATTTGTACCAATTTTTGGCACTTGAGACATTCTTTTACCGTAAGAAGGAAGATTTAACTAGGGGTTGAAAATGCCTCTTGATATTAATGTTCTGTTTGTTTCGTGAAAAATAAATGATTTGGAAGGTGTATATTTTTTAAAAAATGATTGGTTGTATCCTTACAAAAATGAACGAACGAAAAATATTTTTATCAGGAACTAAAATGTTTAAATATAAATTATTGTCAACAATGAAAAATTTTCTATTGACTAATAATTTCAATTGATAAAAGTAATCATTTTTAGGAATATGTTTTCCAAATCATTCATTGTTCGCTAAACAAATGAAAATCGTTTGTCTTTGTAATTTTAACTATCATATTGAAGGTATGTATGTGTGTACATATGTAGTGAGAACTTCAACTTATTCCCATGGATTAAGAAAAATCACTATAATCCCATTTTTAGATAAATTGTTTATTTTACTGATAATCACATTACTAAATTCTAACATCATCTACTAGATGAGAAGTGTTCGATTGAAAATAATCAATACGAATTTGTAGGGGAAATCCCAAAAAAAGTCTTAACTTTACTGCACTTGTGCTAATTTAGTTCTAAACATTTTCAAAATTTGCCAATTGAGTCATTTTGGCCAATTTGGCTGCAAATCGTTGAAGTGTATGCCGATCATTCTACATAACATGGTCGACACTAAAATTGACAATTTTTGTAACTTTTATTTTTTGTTTTTCTTTCATTTTTCACTATGCTACCGAGAGTCATCAGCTATCCTTGCCAGCCACAAATGTGGCGGCTATCTGGTGAGGGCCTTCGCGCCCATGTTGGCCCTTGGCAAGACCGCCTAAGGCCTTTGCAGCCCTGTTGGCCTTGGGCAAGGCAATCCTCACCTAGTTTGGACGAGGCCTTTGTGGCTTAGTGGCCAATGAGGGTCATTGGCGTCCTTCTCGAGCCATAAAGGAAAAAAAAAAAAAAAAAACGAAGAAAAAAATCCAAAAAATTGTAAAAATTGTTCATGTAGGCGTCACTTGTGCCATATATGATGATTGACATTCATGTCAACAATTTTAAGCCAAAAATGGCCGGAAGAACTCGATTTGCAAAATTTTTATAATTAAATTGATCAAATTAAAAGATTTATGATTAAATTGGTATAATTATAATAGATTTATTTTATTTTTTGGTAATTTTTCCCAAATTTGCGTGTGTGCGGAAATAAAAATTGAAGGACACAATTTAAAACAAGCAAATCATTTATATCTTTCTTGTGTTTTGCTGGAAAAAGAAATCTTCATGGTGAATACGAATTGTCACTCCTATACTCCTACTTGAATTACCATGACTGAAGCCACTTGTGAACCATCTATCATCCGTGATAGTAATAAAGGAGGCACGAATGGGTATAAAGGCATCTCGTCTAGAGGCACGAAGTTGGCAGTGGACTCCGCTATAGTCAAATTGAGGGATTCACCATCGAAGTAGAGGATGTAGGGCTAGTGGGGCAATGTTAGAGGGAGAAGGAGGGGGTTGGCAGCGAAGGGGAAGATTCAACGAAGAGAGGGAGGGAGGGAGTGGAGGAGGAGCGTGAGGGTTGTCGGGTGAGGGAAGTCGTAGAAGAAGAGGTGTTGCATGGGGCAGAATGAAAGCATAAGGTGAATTGGAGGGAGGCAGTCAGGACGATACTTGGTAGCAAAGGCGCTTGGTGACTTATTGTTATATATTACATTTTGTGCGCTGGAGGGAGGCAGTCAAGATGACATCCGATAGCAATTACTGCTTGACTGTCACAGTAAATACATATCGCAAGCACAAGTTTTGGCCACAACGAGACATCCTCTAAAAATTATTGAAGCTACTCTGCTTCTTCAATAGTTTTATTAAAGTAACAAACTCTAAATCCATCACGGAGCACGCTGATAAAATTTACTTTGAGGATTTCCACGATATTGCTGCACCTCCTAGCATAAACATTCGCTTGTTGATTTTGATTAATTAGAATCCAAAATCTAGTTGGCACTACTATAGCATTCCAAAACAATTGGATATTTTTCCTATTGTAGAACATAATTTTTGGTTCTTTTCAAATAACCTAACACTCTCAACAGAACATTCCAATGATCGCAACTAGAATTACTTATATATCTCCTCAATTTTCCTACTAAGTACACAATATTCAGTCTAGTTCAATTCATAATGTATGTGATGATGTCGATTACTTGAGAGTATCCTAGCTATCATATACTATTTCCAATATTCTTTCTTAAGTTAGGTGTGGAAGAAAGGATTATTTGCATTTTTAATGCTAAACCCTTTAAATTTCTTAATTAATTTTTCCATGTAATGAGATTTTATTAGAACTAGACCATTAGAATTCCTTAAAATTTTGATGCTGAGTATTATATCCGCAACATTTAAGTTTTTCATCTCGAAGTTCTTCTTAAGAATATTCTTTTTGGTTTTGATAATCTCAACGATATTTCCAAGAATAAGCAAATAATCAACATATAGACAAATAAGACATCCAACAGTCGTATATTTAGTGTAAACACATTTGTCATTTCACATTTTCAGATATGTGAACAAAAAATTTATATGCGCTGCTATTTTGAGTATAACTAATGATTATACAATCCACTTTTTTAGGTTCCAACCAAGTATATTTAAGAGGAGGAATTGCTACCTTGACTAGGTGTAGGATGACAGCCTTCCATTTTATGAGTCACATGGAGTCTTATCCATTTTCTTGTGGGCACTTTATTTAAAATATAGTTTACAATTAAAATTGTCTTTTTCCCACAAGTTTTAGGTAAATCCAAATTTAAGAGCATGGCATTAGCTATCTCCTTTAGAGTTTCGTTCTTTTGTTTAGCAACTCCATTTTATTGTAGAGTATAAGGTATAATTGTTTAAAGAATTATCCACAAACTAGCACACAACTCTTGTAAATTGGAGGAATTGTATTTTCCTTCTTTATCAGACCTGAGCATTTTGATTCATCTATCAAGTTGGTTGTCAATCTCATTTTTATACTTGATAAGCATGCTCATAGCTTGACCTTTAGTAATTAACAAATAAACATAGCAAAATTAAGTATGGCCATCCATAAAAGTGATGAAATACTTCTTTTTACCTCTACTTTATATAAACTTTAAATTATATAAATTACTATGGATTAGTTGTAGAGGTCCACTTGTTCTTTTAGTCAATTTGAAAGATTTCTTAGCAAATTTAGTATCAACACAAGTCTCATACTTGTAATAGGCATCCAATTCAAACCTCAGAATTAGCCCAAACTTTACTATCTTCTTTATTGTATCATTGTGTACATGGGAGACACAATAGTGTAAAGTGAAGACTCCTTTTCATTAACACTTTTTTGGTACAAGAATTTCGAGTTTACATCAATGATAGCCACATTGACTTTAAACAGGTCATTGTACAAGTACTATTTTCTCACATACATCCACCATTTGGAAAGTACAAACTTGTTTAGTTCGAAAACAATTTCAAAACCCTTTTTAACAAGTATGAAGTTAGAAATGAGATTTTTCAAAATCTCCAGAACATGTAATAGATTTAGTAGGATGATCTCATTGCCAGATGTGAACTTTAGAATCACTTTTCCTCTCCTAACAATCTTTGCTGATGTAGCATTAGCTATATAAAACTTCCCTTCTTTCTCAACCTTCTCATAAGAAAAGAACATGTGTATATCCGCACAAATATGATTTGTGGCACCTGTGTCCAATCACCAATTGGTATTATTTGACACTAAGGATATCTAAGACATCACCACATTAGTCAGTCTCTCATCATCTTCCTGTTGCTACTACTTAAAGCCCACACTAGTAAATTTCTCTAGTTTCTCATTCAATGTTATGATATAGTATCATCAAGGATGGCAAGGCCTGTTGATGTATACCCATGCCACTATAGATGGTCTCAACTTGAAGGCACAATACCAGCCTTCAAGGTATGAACCTGTCCACTAATAATGGTTGAAACAACCATAGGAACATCTCCAAAAACATTTCGAACATCAAGGGGTACTTCAATGTTATTAGCCATTTTTATTTTCTGATAAACCCAACAAACAATCAAGATTAATTGCATTAAGATTGTAGGAAATATAAATGTATTGGAGGAAGATATGTAACGCTATTTGCAGTGGCCAGAAATATAATAAATTTGAGAGAGTAATAACGACTTTAATAATGACCAATGCTGAATAAATCTTCTCATCAAGTGAAGAGTATAGCAATATTACAAAATATATAGACTAACAAAATTGCTATAAAATTACAACAAAATTAAATAGGAGCTAAGGTACGATTAACTAAATCTCTTTAAAATTATTAGTTCCTACCAACCAATATTATGCAACTTCACAAATTACACCTCCCGAGATACAACACCTCAAACGTATTTGGATTAACATAATGCAAACATGATTATCTGGAATACTTATTGAAATCGGCACATTAGAGAGAAAATGAGGTGAAGGGATGCAAGATTTTTTTCTTCGAATCTTGTATGAATTAAGAATAGATCAAATCAATTTATAGAGTTTGAAAGTTCAGGTACTCAAGAGATAGATTAATTAAATTGATTCATGAATTCAAGAGATATAAAAAATCATATCGATTCATGAATTCAAGAAAGGCATGAATTAAATTTATTTCATTTTGTTCACTTTCGTTGACCATTAACCCACAATTACAACATAAACTACGTACGAGCTTGCGCCATTATCGCCAATATTGAAAGAACTGTGATTTTTTATTTTTTTTGATGGGATGTTTAATTCTATAAGTTATTCGTAGGAGTCGATACTTATCTTGCTTTTGCCTTCTTTTTGAAAATTTTAGACTCAATACGCATCATGAATTTGTTGAATTGAGGTCGATATCCTCACTCATTATTTGCTCTTAGTAAGCAAACGATGGGCAACAGTCGAACCAGACGTGCAACATTCGGACAATCATTTATCTTCTTTGGCCCAATGATAATTTGTCACGATTCCCGCCGATTTTGCTCCCAAAGTCGGAAGCCCTTATATTTGTCGACAGACTGTACAGAGACCAATGTTGTTACACCCGAATTATAAGAATTTCTGTGGAAATTGACGCGGGATTATATGGACGACATATATACTAAAGAGACATAAATGATCTTGATCCCTCTTCAAACAAAGAAACAAATTCCTCCATGCAAACCTTAGTCAATGCCAACCCGACCTCCACACCACCATCCCCATTCCTACTCTCAGCGAGAGCAATCGCCCTAGATGTGTCTATGTGCACCACATGACTTTTCGTCGGCCTCCCCCACCCGAAGTCGGTGTCATACACCTTTAGTCTCGGCGACCCAGCCACTATCACCAAGTCCCCATTTTTAGCTGCATTGAAGTCTCTTATCGATCGCTCTGCCCCTCTCAATCCTTCACTGGTCTTTAGTTCCTTGACTCTTCCCCCTAGAGCCCTCGCGACATGGGAAATTCCGCTCTTGCCCAAGAGGATACTCCTCTTCTCCGAGAGGAAATGTATGCCCAAACAGTTCCCAAAGTATGTTGAAGGTATTGAGTATTCGAGTTGGTCCCTACGATCTGCGACGAAGCACAAATGACAAAGCTCGTTGTTGTTGCTCTCTGATGACTCTCGGTTGCGGTGCTGGTGTTCTTGGTCTTTTGATTTGATCATGCATACCCATACGAATGCACAAGTCACCACGAATGTCGACAAGTGGATTGGCTCCGACTCCAAGTCGCCGTCGCCGGCATTCTTGAGTTCGCTCAAGACTTGCGCTTTTAGCCCGTCGATGTGAGCTTTTCCTAGGACAAACGTTGCTCTCACCTTGTCTGCAACAGCGAGAAGAGCTTCGCTCGGGCTCGGACTTGGTCTTGGGCTAGAGCCCACACAACTCCACCAGTCTTCCAACAACATGGGCTCGACCCCATTTAGATCTTTGATCGCTTCTCGGTCATGGAAAGGGCTCGAGTCGTTCGGGTCAACGCAATTGGGGTCTCCTCCGGACCTATGAATGGACGCCCACGATTTCATGAAGTGATTGAAGGACCTGCCATCTGCTGCCACGTGGAGGAATTGGACCCCAATGCAAATGCCCTTGTTTGGGAACAGGGTCACCTAAAACAAGAAATACGACCCTACATTTTAATGTCAATTCGCACACATCAAACATGATTCACAATCTATTTTTCTCGTGCTATCTATTAAACCTAAAGGCTGAGATCCTACTCTAGTCTTCGGACTCCCTTCCTATAATTACTCCTATTTCATTTTTTATTTTTTCATATTGTCCTATAATCTCAAATAACGCAGAATCCAACATCTCCTTGTATCGGTGCGATAAAATTTACTCACGCATGTTGTATCTTCGTTTTCTAACTCCCAATTTCGTTACGTTTGTGTTGCGATAGATAAAAAAAAACATATGGCGTTGCCAAATGAGCTCAACTTATAGGATAGCAAATACCAAATAATGAGAATTAAAAACAAAGCAAATATGAAGACGATCACGCGAGAGCCAAACCATCGTCGACTGACCTGAATCGCCATGATGGGCCTCGCATGTGCGCCGTCGGACTTACGTGGCGGTGGAAGCTGAGGCACCAGAGGATGTATCAGCGTGGCGCTGCGCGCCTCGTCGCTGATGAGCTCGTCGAAGTCAGCGGTGGACTCGGCAACGGTCAGGGAGAGGGAGTCGCCGACGGAGTAGAGGATGTAGGGCTTCTGGGGCGGCGCCAAGGGAAGGACGAGGCTGCCGGCGAAGGGGAAGAAGCGGCGGAGACAGAGAGAGAGAGAGCGGACCAGGAGCGGGAGGGTGGTCTGAGCGAAGGAGGGAGGGGATTGAGGGAAGTCGTAGAAGAAGAGGCGTTGCATTGGACAGCAGAGAAGCCACGGGATGTCGAAGAAGGTGAGAGGGAGAGCCGTTGCCGGGACTGAGTCCGGCGGCGGCGAGATGTCGTAACGGTGGAGGATCTCGATCTTCATCATCTCGTCCGACGGCGAAGGGGAATTTTTCCCAAGAGGAGGAAGCTATATAGACAGGCCGGTGATTGGGTTTTTGTCCAGGGTTGAAGGCGATGCAAACCCACTCCGGTGTGTCGTCCTTTTCTGGTTTTAAAGCTTATCCTAGATATTTCCAAAGATCACAGGAAACGGTGAGAGACAAATTGGTCCCTGGAAAAAAAGCACCGCACGCCATGCTACGAAAGCTAAAAGGTGAATCAAAACAAAAGCCTCTCTCCACCACACACGCACATCAAACCCCACCCAACAAAAAAATAATAAAAAGAAAAACCAAAATCAACCCCTCCTCCCCCGGGGGCCCAAAAAAAAAAAAAAAAAAAAATCTCGCTTTCCCATGAGTTTTTCCCCTCTGCGAACCTTGCTATGGCGTTGTCTCTCAGCACGCTGGGAAAAGCGATGGCTTAGTTTGGAGTTACGTGTATGTATGCACACCAAAAGCTAATGGGATACAATAGTGAGGCAAGACGTAGGATAAGATGAGGCCCAGAGTAGATAAAGAAAAGTTGCAACCGTGGTGTCGCAAGGCTCCGTTCACAGGCTCAATCTGGATGGACAGTTCTATGGTCTAAGAAACGAAATTTTTCTTTCTAAACCGCCATAATTCACATTTTTCTATACAAAATGTCATAACTTATAAAATCTTAAAGTTTCTTGTGCAGTTTAGATTCATGGCTTGTAAAACTTATCCCGAGCAGCAAAAAAGGGAAGGTAAAAAGGCTCAAAACTATCGCCCTGATTCCAATCCTTGTTCTAGTGAAGAAGTGACCCTCTCTATGTGAACCCATCTTTAGACCACCATTCCCAGCCCTACAGTCTGCAATTGAGCCGAAGTGGGAAAGCTTGTTGCAACCATCTTGTTAGAGATACTAGGAGATTTTCTAGATTTTTCTTGATTAAAAGACTCATGTGCTCTTCACCAAAATTTATAGGAAGATATATAGAAATTACATGATTTTCTCTTCCGCATTATTTTTATATTGATATAGGAGTTAGATTCTGCTCATGTTATATCACATGTGTCTCCCCTATTCATTAAATTTCATGTGTTGATTGCTAATTTGGCTTGCACGTGAGAAGGGGAGTTAAAATATTTCACATTAGTTAGCTACAAGCTTTATATATTCTTTATATGCATGTAATCTCCATTCACCTATCAGGTTGATCTTTTGGATTGAACATGATATCAGAAATTTTAATTAATATTACTTAATAACCCACTATTTGATATCAAAAATCATGAAATGACCCTATTCACGGCCCCAAACTTCTGCAAATTTTGAAATTGTCCCTAACCTTTCGAAAATTTACCAAGATACCCCTTTTTATGTCTATTTTTACCTTTTTTCTCATTCTTTCCCACCTAAGGTGCAACAAAACTATTTAAGTTTTCTTTCAAACGCTTTCTGGACATGTATTAAAGATTTCAATTTAGGCAAGGATTCACCATAACTCTATATGTCAATTTTGGAACTTGCACTTATGATCAAATTTAAACTAAACTAACAAATATCAACCAACCAAGTCAAGAATACTAAGTAGATCAATCTAACTTAGTCCCTAGAATTTTATTTACCTTGAGCAAAACTTGGATAACTTAGAGCTTTAATCACCTTCAAATCAAGATAAACAAGAACAAAGATTAACAACTCTTAATCTTTTTAAACAAAAAATCTAGTTTGATAAAACGAAGAGAAACCCAATAATTTACTTATAAACACTTAAAATGGTTAAATTAGAAACTTTAGAAATATAAATGTGAGGCCTTCAATCTTTTTTCAAATGAGTGTGAGATGAAAGGGAAAGGAAAGAGACATGGAGCTCTTTTTTTTCTTTGTAAGAATGAGTTGAAATTTTCTTAAATAATTGAAGTGGCTCTTACGGGCAAAGAATGGATAGGTACTAGAGTTTACAAGAGTTAAAAAGGGACAAAAATTTATTAACCAAGGTTAAAAAAACAATGATGACTTGAAGTACCTAGGAATGAAAGCACATGACCAAGGAGAATGTGATGACATTGGGATTTAAAACACTTGGTGGAGAATGAGAGAGAGAAGATAAGATAGCCCAATTAAATGCATAAAATAAGAATCATTATTTTGTTTGCAATTATTGAAGCAAAATGGTGAGGTCATGCATGATGTAAATCTTTAGATTAAATTATGGTTGAAAATGAGGGAGATGTGGACAATAAATGAGTACTCTTGACTTGCAAGCTTAGAGAGCATCGACAGACTAAAGTTAAAAGAAGTGATGTAATTTATAGGTAAGAAACTAGTTAATAAACTAAGGAATGTGACAATTAAATTAGTGAAAAGTGGCTAATAAATTGTCATTATTAGGAATAGAGAAAATGATGTGACAATTACCGATGTCCATATGAAAAGATATGAATCTTATTCCTATATAACACAATATACATAATAAATATGATGAGAATTTCAGATGTCATAGACATCCTAACTCATATTGCATTTTAAGTCAAAAAAGATGTGCAACTCTCGAACAAATATTTGTTTCATGGATAATAATATAAATGGTTCATGAACTTTGATTCACTGTATATTGTCGTCCTTAAATTATTAATTTGTGTAATGTAATCTTGAACTTTGGTTCATGCAATGTCATCCCTAAATTTTTAATTTGTTTAATGTAATCCTTGAGTTATTGGTAAATGTTAAATATAGACCCTAGATTCTATGAAAATATTAAATAAACTAAAGTTAAGAGACTACATTGAACAAATTAAAAGTTTAAGGATAACATTGGACTAAAGTTTAGAAATCACATTGAACACGCTTAAAGTTGAGAGACAATGTAGCAAATTAGAGGAAAATTCAATAATCATTTGTATCAACTGACGTGGAATCATATGGACCAATGTCTTTAAAGTGGCATAAATGACTTCAGTCCCTTTTCAAACAAAGGAATGAAATGGTCCATGCAAACCCCCGTTAATGCCAACCCAACCTCCACACCACCATCCCCATCCCTGCTCTCTGCGAGAGAGATCGCCCTTGATACATCGATATGCACCATGTGGCTCTTCCTCAACCTTCCCCACCCAAAGTTCGTGTCGTATACTTTCTGTCTTGGTGACCCGGCCACCATGACTACGTCCTCCTCGTTAGCTATTTTAAAGTCCTTTATCCATCTCTCTGCCCCTCTCAATGCTCCACCTGTCCCTACTTCTTTGGCTCTCCTCCCTATAGCCCTTGCCGCCAGGGGAAGTCCACTTTTGCCCAAGAGTGAACTTCTCTTCTTTGAGATAAAGCATATGTCTAGACAGTTGCCAAAATATGTCAAGGGTATGGAGTATCCGAGTCGGTCCCTACAATCCGCGACAAAGATGAAATAACAAAATTCACCGTTGCCGCTCTCTGATGATGATTGGTCATGCCACTGGTGTTCTTTGTCTCTTGATTTGATGATGCATACCCATATGAATGCACACGTCACCACAAACGTGGACAAGTGGATTGGATCCGACTCTGAGTCGAGGCCGTCGTTCTTGACTTGGCTCAAGATCTGCGCTTTTAGCATGTCAATGTGAGCTTTTCGAAGGACAAATGTTGCTCTCACCTTGTCCGCAACAGTGGGAGGAGTCGGGCTTGGGCTCGGGCTCGGGCTTGAGCTCGGGCTTGGGCACACAAAACTCCACCAGTCTTTCAAAAGTATAGGCTCGAGCCCATTCGGGTCTTTGATCACTCCTCGGTCGTGAAAGGGACTCGGGTCATCCAAGTCGATGCAAGTGGGGTCCCCTCCGGACTTGTGAATGGACGCCCACGATTTCATAAAGTGAGTGAAGGACTTCCCATCTGCTACCACGTGGAGGAATTGGACCCCAATACAAATGCCCTTGTTTGGAAACAGAGTCACCTAAATTGTTATCCAATAAAATCGACAATAAGTTTCGAGCTCAACTTTTATTTATCCAGCTGGTATGTTGAGTTGGATGTATATCACTCTCGCATATTGATTACACGTAATCGCAGAAGATAATATATTGAAAATCACAATTTCTTTGTATGAATGTTAAACAAGCACCCTGAAGATATTTGTTAACGAAATCTTTATCATAATCCTACTGGTTCTCCTAAACAGATCACTCGTTCTCAACTTCTTATTTCACAGTTTCATTTCTAAGTATCATTTCAACCGAAAAGCTCAAACTGCCTTTTAATGTTAATTTGGACACATCAACATGATGCTTAATCTCTACTTTTTGTGATATGTATTAAATCTAAACGACGAGATCCTGCTGTAAACCTTGGACTCTCTTCATTTTCTTTTTATCTTTGTATGTTAATTTGGACACATCAACATGATACTTAATCTCTACTTTTTGTGATATGTATTAAATCTAAACGACGAGATCCTGCTTTAAACCTTGGACTCTCTTCATTTTCTTTTTATCTTTGTACACCTTACATAAACTCAAATCCAATATCTGCCTTTTATTTATGTCTGTATGATATAACTTTCTCGCTGGTATTCTATCTCTGTTTTCTGACTCATTGAGTTGCATCAACTTTGTGTTGCCAAGTGAGCTCAAGTTATAGCATAGCATTATTATACTGAATTCGTAAATATTTCAAACAGATCTTCCGAAAAAGAAACTTTGATCAGCTCAAATGATATTGATACTAAAACCAAATAATGAGAATTAAAAACAACTGAAAAGGAACACGGGAGAGCCAGACCATCATCAACTGACCTGAATCGCCATAACGGGCCCAATCCGTGCCCCGTCGGATGCACACGGCGGCGCGAGCTGAGGCACCAGAGGGTGTATCAGCGTGGCGCCGCGCGGCTCGTCACTGATGAGCTCCGCGAAGTTGGCGGCGGACTCGGCGACGGTGAAGGAGAGGGAGTCGCCATCGGAGTAGAGGATGTGGGGTTTCTGGGGCGGAGCCAGAGGGAGGACGAGGCTGGCGGCGAAGGGGAAGAAGTGGCGGAGACAGAGGGAGAGAGAGCGGACCAGGAGCGGGAGTGTGGTCTGAGCGAAAGAGGAAGGGGATTCAGGGAAGTCGTAGAAGAAGAGGCGTTGCATGGGGCAGCAGAGAAGCCACGGGATGTCCAAGAAGGGGAGAGGGAGAGTGGTTGCCGGGACTGAGTCCGGCGGCGGCGAGATGTCGTAACGGTGGAGGATCTTGACCTTCAACATCTCGTCCGATGGGGAAGGGGAATTTTTCATAATGAGGGAAGGAAGCTATATGGACACGCCGATGATAGGTTTTTGTCCCGGTTGAAAGGCGATGTAAACCTACTCCCGCACGTTTTTTTGTTGTGTATATATATATATATATGTGTGTGTGTGTGTGTGTGTGTGTGTGTGTGTGTGTATATAATGGAGATAATGAATTTGAGTTACGTCTGAAATGGGGTGTGCTTTCAATGAATCAGAGCTCGTGTCCGACATCACAGCCTTTCTGGATTTCGAGTTTATCTAAGATACCCAAAGATCACGGGAAGGGGTGAGAGACGACCTGGTCCCGAGAAAAAAGCACAACGCGCCAAAGGCTAAAGTTCAATGATTTCTAGATACAAACGTTAATAAATGTAATCAAATCAAGCTCCAAAGCAAAAGCTTCTTCCGCACCCACCCGGGTCTCGCTTTCCCACAGGTATATATGAAACAAAAGCTAATGGAACACCATCGTGAGGCAAGACTTGGATGAGATAGGGCCCAAAGCAGGTGAAGAAAAGGTGCAATCATGGTGTCGCAAGTCTATGTTGACGGGCTCCATCTAGATGGGCGGTTCTACAGTCTAAGAAACGGATTCTTTAATGCTAAACCACCATCATTCGCATTTTTCTCTACAAAATGTCGTAACTTGCAAAATCTTAAAGCTTCTTGTGCAGTGTAAAAATCATGGCATGTAAAATTTATCCAAAGCAGTGAAAAAGGGAGGAAGGCAAAAAAGCTCAAAGCCATCGGCCTGATTCCAATCCTCGTTCAAGTGAAGAAGTGACCCTCTCCATCGGAACCCAATCTTTAGACCCCCATCCTCAGCCCTACAATCTACGTTGAAGCTGAAGTGGGAAAGCTTGTCGCAGCCTTCTTGTTAGAAATATCAAGAGATTTTTCGGATTTTCCTTAGATTTTCTTAGATAGTCCTTTTTTAAAATTTATAGAAAAGCTCATGTACATTTCATTAAAATTCACAGAGAAATATGCAGAAATTATATGATTTTCTCTTCTGCGTTGTTCTAATATTGATTTCAAAGTTTGATTTTGCTCTTGTTATTTCACGTGTGTCCCCCATATTCGTCAAATTCCACATGTGATTGCTAACTTAGCTTGCACATGAGAATATGTGTTAAAATTTCTCATTACTTAACTACAAGATTTATAAACCACTGGGGGTTCGCCCCAGTGGCCACCCTTCCAACATGGAAGGGGGAGGTGAGGGGTTCAAATCCCCACCTTCTCAGGGGGGGATGGGGGTAGGAACGCGTAAGTTTGAGCGTGGGTTGCGACTCCCACGCCCGCAAGAGGTAGAGCGCAAGTCCGCAAATGAGTGTAGAGTAGGAATAGAGTAGGAGATCGACCAAAAAAAAAAAAAAAAAAAAAACTAGATTTATATATTTTTTATATACATATGGTCTCTCTCCATCTATCGAGTTAAACTTTTGGATTTGATATTTTAACATGATATTAGAACTTTTGTTACGTGAGGAAGTGCCCATCGAATTATACAATTTTCGTAGCAACATTATCAGAGCTCTTGTCGTCTAAGGAAACCACCAGCCTTGAGTGTTGTTCTGACACTTTTTGCTGCTTGTTATAAAAAAACCAACACCAACGTTAGATTCGCCACCCCTATAAGAGCTAGATTCTCAAAAATTGCTGCGATCTGCCACTGCACATGCTCACACCCGTCACCACGTGCCACTGTCCTTTGGATCCACATAATAACAACTCTTGTAAGCATGATGGCCTCACTTTCACATTGTCTGCCACGCATCATATGCCACATCGACATGACACATCCTCGTTACTTCGGCTCAGTCGGTTGGCTTGCATAGTTAGCTGGTTCTTTCTCTATAGACCGAATTGTTGAATCGAGCAAACCGAACTTGATTAGGAACATAAGACCAAACCCGTTCTCTTTTATTTACATCCAATTTGATTGATTTTCAAGTAGTTCTTGAAGACTTTAGACTTTCCCAAGGTTTTTCGATGTGCTAATTTTGTTTATGACTTTAGTTTCACTATTTCTATCCTCCAAGGTGCCGGTCTCTTCATATTTTTAATCCATTCTACTCTATGCACCAATTAAGTACATATTATGGATTCCTTATCCATTGAGACCATTATGAATGGTTCAAATTCTATTTTACGGGCTCAACAAATATCTAGTTTTTTTTTAGAGGACTCAAGCATTAGTGCTATGTCACTGGCCATATATGTGTAGCTACTAAGACTACTGATGAATCTATGGATAAATCTATTGAATATTTGGAGGGGTGGAATAGCAAGAATCATCAAACTCTAATGTAGTTTTGAAACATTTTAGTTCCATCTATTAGACTTTAGTTTGATTGCCTCAATAAAGCAAAGGAAGCTTGGGATCTCCCTGTAGTTGTATTTCACCTTGGACATTACCCATCGATATCAATTGTTAGAAATCTGCGATTAAGAGAGAGGTTAGTTTTTAATGATTTTTTTTTATCCTTGTTAACATCTAATTTTTAGTTGACAAGTCGAAAAAAATAAAAAATCGAGATTTGGATTTCTAATCACAACAAATCCTGTTTCTAGGCCAAAAAGTGTTGTCCTTTATTATTATTATTATTATTGTTGTTGTTGTTGTTGTTGTTGTTGTTTTTAAGTGATTTCTAATTCATTTCAAGAAAAATCCAAAAATCAAATGAGTCAATTCCGACCCAAAAATATGCCATTTATCTTCAATTTCACTTTTGTCAAATCAATTTCTTAAAAATTCAAAAAATTGATCGAGAAATCAATTTTTTTAGAAAAAAAGTCAACTAAATGATTGATTTTTAGTTAAACCTTTGACAACAAAATTGAAAAAAAAAAAAAAAAATCCCCAAAAATACTTCTTTTGGTGTCAATTTGATTCGTGTGTCAAAAGTTTCAAAAAATTCAATGGAGAACCTTGTTTTTCAAATTTTTCGATTTTAAATTCTAAATCGACCAAAAATAAAATTACTTTCATTTTAATCACAATTAGGTGTAATTTCTTTTATGACATTTGATCTAGGGACTATTTTAAATCCATTCCTTCATTCAAAATCAATTCTTCATGACTTGCGAACGGACGATGATTTCACACCACTCATTTTCTTAAGATAAGTCCAAATTTATGATCAATTTTGAGAAATTCACATTAGAACTCCTTGATTTGAGGAATTTTAATCTCTTTAATATAAGAAAATCTAGCAATTAAGTTTCAATTGAAGAAATTCAAGTTGACCCATTCAAGGCTATGGTTCAATTTTATAAATCTAAGTCCGATTTTAATATTAAGCGTAGGTCCATTTTCGACCTAAGCTTGGACACTTCAATTCAAGGACAATTTGAATACAATAGGTAATCTTACACATGGGTGGTTAGTTTGATAGGGCAATTGCAATATTAGTTGGACTCAACTTCAATTTGCAGTTTTATCCAATGAATTGCAAAATTATTCATTTCGGCCTTTTAAGATCAATCTTAAGTACCCATTATTTTGGTCAATTGTTTTTCATAACAATCGTTCAATTAAGCCAATAGAAGACTCGTAAAACACATTTATGAAGGTTAATTAACTTAAATGAATGAGGTGCTTTCAATCATACAAAAGCTTGGTCTGTCACCCGGGCCCCCCAACTTGTGTTCCTCGTGTGCAAGGCAAAGAAACTTGATTGATCAAACATCTGAAAATGAGGTGCTTTCAATCATACAAAAGCTTGCTCTGTCGCCCGGGCCCCCCAACTTGTGTTCCTTGTGTGCAAGGCAAAGAAACTTGATTGATCGATTTTGATTGTTTTAATCTCAACGAATCAACATTAATTTTTTTGTTCACCCCAATATTAAAAAGAAATTAACAATCTTTTGACTAATATGAGAATAACAACTTATTATAAGTCACAAATTCTCGACAAAATAGACCCCGCAATAATTTATAATTATTTATTATCCGATTTTGAAATTCAAAATAGACTGTTTTTCTCACAGTAAATTAAAAACCATCATACAATCATTTCTCTATTAAAAGCTATAGTTGCATCAACCAAATATGTCCTCCGAAAAAAATGGAAATTGACTACAATTTCAACCATACTTTATTTTTTATGTGCATATGGTTTTAGACATTTTCAAATGCTATTTTTGAATTCTTGCATGGCAGATATACTTGACTTATGGATTATGTTAGTTTAATCTCACAACATTTACATTCATTTTTCAAGATGTCAATAAATAGAAAATGATTAGTTATTTCCACAAACTTGCCTGTTAATAGAATTGATAAGATATTTTAAGAAAAAGAAACATGACTATGTAAAAAAATAAAGGCCTAAATTACAAAAAAATAAATAAATTAAATGACAAGAACTCGAGCCGAAAATGTAGTCTTCGTTATCTACAACCCACGCCCGTGGAGATAACGATTAAAATAGACTTCCCCTTGATGCATATTCAAAGGCCCCACTCTCAGAAATCAATTGAGATCTATCCAAATCCAGTGCAAAGGCAAAATACTGGGCTATGTCTACAGCCACTAGTGAAGTGGCTTGGTTAAGCAGACTTCTATCTAATCTAGGGATTCATCTCACCGCTGCAAGGCCTCTTCATTATGACAATAATGACCCTATTCAAATTAACCCTATATTTAATGAGCTGTAAGGCCTCTTCATTGTGACAATAATGACCCTATTCAAATTGCAACCAATCCTATATTTAATGAGCTGCAAGGCCTCTTCATTGTGACAATAACGGCCCTATTCAAATTGCAACCAACCCTATATTTAGTGAGCGCACCAATAATAAACGAAGTGGCCTTACTCATTTAGGGCACTTCACTCGCGAGAAGTGCTCGGATTGAAAGACAACCCTTTATTTCGTCCAACCTTCAAATTGCAGATTTGTTCACCAAGGGTCTGTTTGTTAATGTTCTTTGTTTCTGTTTATAAACAAAATTTCTATTTTTTTTATTCCAGGGAACAAAAAAAGAACAAAAACACGTTTGTTTGCGTTTTTGTTCCAAATCTATTTTTATGTTCCTAGGAACACATTTGAAACGGAAACAAGAAACAAGAAAAACGTGTTTCTTGTTTCTAGAACAATTTTTAAGAACAAATTTTCTCTCTCCTCTCTTTTTCTTCTCTTTTTTTTTTTCTTTTCATTTTCTTTTTTCTTTGGCCGGTCGCCGGTCTCGTCCATGGCCGCAACCGGCCGCGAGGGCCAGCAACGCCGTTGAGGGCGGCGACCTCGCCAAAGCGTCGGCCCCCGGCGAGGCCAAGCCTCGCCGACGCAGGGCAAGGCCGGGCAAGCTCGGGCTCACCAAGATTCGGCGAGGCCGAGCCTCGCCAACCACGGCGAGGCTTGGCCTCGGCGGGGTTGGCAAGCCTCGTCGTGGTTGGGTGAGGCCGACGGCCCTCGTCATCGGTCATCGGCCATGGCCGACGCCGGCGACCGGCCAAAAAAAGAAAAAAGAAAGAAAGAAAGAAAAAGAAAATAAAAATATTAAAAATTTAAAAGAAACAAAAAAGAACACAAATTTACCAAACGTGTTTTTGTTCATTTTTTATTCCTGGAACAAATTTACCAAACGCGTTTTTTTATTCAAAAATTGTTCCCCGAAACAAAAATAATTTTTTCTATTTCTATTCCCTAGAACAATTTTTAAAAAGAAATGTTACCAAACGCGCCCCAAGTCTCGATCTCGTGCTCGACATGAATTCTTTTTGGGCAAAAAAGTGACTGCTTGTCCTGAAAACGCTAGCACCTTTTATTTAAAAAATTCCAGCGCTACTAACCCTGCTATCGTACTCCCCTAATTTCGAAAAATCAGCTTAGATTTCTAATAATCATTTTCTTTTATGAGTTGACGTGGGCAGTGAGCAATCATCGAGGCCAAAGGGTCTCAAAAAGGAGTAGCTCTTAGTAAGCTTCTAGAATGGCGAATAGAATAGAAATGAATTGAATTGAACTGTGTAGCAAACAGCTCACAAGCAGAAATATTGCCTATGATAAGGGATAGGGTACAATTAATAGTATAAACAACAATGAGACAAACTTTCCCCCAAAAGTCTTTTAGATAAGAGATAGAGATTAAAAGAGTTCATTTAACATCAAAGATATGTCTATGAATATGTTATGCATGACCATTCTGTTGAGAAGTGCCTGGACATGAACAGTGAATAATGGCACCAAGTTGGAAGAGAATTCTAAGAAATTTCGTATCTCAAATATTCCGTGGTATTAACTGCACACAAAAAACTTTGATATTATTAGAAAAATTGTGTTTTTATTAGGGAAACAAATCCATCGTAAATATGAGTAAGTTTAAATCATTTTTTCATAAGATAAATTTAGGTATAACAAGAATAATCATCAACAAAAATGACAAAATAGCAAGAACTCTCATTGTGGATGTTGGAGAAGGTCCCCAAATATCATAGTGAATTAAATCAAAGAAACATGAGAGATAGATTTACCAAGACCAAATGGCAATGCATGATGTTTCTCTAATTGCAAGACAAGCAATCAATAGGTTTGTCATCAATAGAGCCTCATTGACCACTTGAAATAAAAGATTTTAATCGAAAAGTAGAAGGATGACCTAACCAAGATTGCCAAGTTTCAAATGATATTGTGGCTGTACAACTAGCAAAGGAGTTGGGAATATTGAAGGAAACGAGCTTGAATAGGAGTCTCACTCTATAGTTGGTTCCAATGGTTTGTCCCATTCCTTGGTTTGGGCCAAAGAAGCAATGTCGCTCCGTGAATCCTACACATGACAACCATAAGAAGAGAAGTGAACATCAAAACCATGTTCACGCAGTTGTCCAACCAAAACAAGAGGGAACCATAAAGGTGTTAGGTAAAGACAATGTAGACGTCATGTATGGATAACTTAGAAGGTGAATAGAAGGTGCATGTGAAGGAAAGGATCTTGACCGAAACAAATTTGAATTTGATGTCATATGATTGCAACAAGCGAAGTCAAAATACCATGATTTAGAATTACTAGTAGCTACAGACATTGCATAAAAGACAGAGGATTTAGAAGTACCGGATTATTGAAAAATGAATGAAAATTCTCTAATGAGAAGGTGACAGATAATCCATTGAAAGAAGCCTCTACAATAGCAGCATTAACCAATGGATGTGCATGTGAACCTCGGATTCGAGATTGATTATCATGCCTGATAGGTTGCTTAGGTCGTAATTGATGGCAATTGGACATTGAAAATTCTGATTTGTAAATAATATACATTTTACTAGTTTCAACACAGTAGATTAGACGACAAATGTGAAGAAACCTATACCTAAAGAGCTAATATGGCAAAAATAAAGTAAAAAATGGACTCAACACGTCAAAATACCATGGAATTGATCTATGATAGCCAAGAATTGGTCGCAAAGTGCCTAAACCATAAAATAAAATAAAAAATCAAATCGGTTAGAAATAGTGTCGAACCGGTTGGAATAGGGCCGAAGTAGTCCAAATGAAGCTAAACTGGTCAAAAATAGTGTTGAACTAGTTGGAATAGGCTGAACTGGTCTGAAATCTAACTGAACCAATTGGGTCAATTATGGTTAGCGGGTTAGACGGGTAAGACATCACGGATGACGTCAGCAATGTCGGAGTGCTTTCCCGTCTTTTGGCATGTAGCAGAGGTGGCGCATGGAAGTAGGGGTGTGCATAGTCCGGGCGAGCGGTTCCTGATCTATAATCGGGAACCGCCCGCTAAGGACCGGTTCCTAAAAATTGGAACCGGGATCCACCCGTTTGTTGCATGGATTCACCCGAAAATTGGACCGCTGGTCTGATCTAGTTTCCGAGTGGATCCGTGGAACCGGTCTTACAATAATAATTAGCCTCATAAGTCATCGCCAGCAATATGCAGCCATATAACTACAAAATATTGTAGGGAGGTCTCCCTCCTCCTTAGCTCGAGCGCCCTGTTCGGGTCATTCGCGCTCTCGCTCTTCGTCCCTGCTCCCCCTTCCAAGTCCGCGTAGCCCGAGTTCTTTGAGCTCCCAAACTCTGGCGGTGTGAGGGTGCTGGACCTTCGAATTGGCTCCAGCGAGGCTCCTTTCGTCGGCGACGAGGTCTTTCTCTCTCTCTTTCTCACACACACAATGTCTTGATGGTCTTGAGGGATGTCGATGGAAAGGTTAACAGAACTGCAAATGAATCCTGGGAAGTTCAATATTGCGAAAGCAAAGGACCCATCTTTCGTTCCAAATTATATGCCTAGTTCGCAGCAATTCCTGGACTTGCACGGCTTGTGTTAAAAAAACCCAGTAAAGTAAGAACCAGTGAAGATTAGCATCGTGCACTACAACTGCAATTTGATCTGTTGTTACCCAAATTACATCGATAAACTTCGGTTTTTGATGATTTTGGGATGATGTCTTCTAAATGTCAACTGCAATCTATTGCTTTTAATCATATTTTTAGATAGGAAAGTGCTGTGCAGTTTGCACTGCTGATAATTTATGTAGTAGCATCCTCTGTATACGTGGTCTTGCTTTCGCGGATCATGTTCCGATGTTTTGGTAAACTTGCATGATAAATTAAAAGCTGCCGGAGAGCCACCACCATGGCAAGAAATCGATCAGCTTACTTAAGGTTTTGGATGCGAAAGTCGCTATACATTACTGTGGAAGATTGGCTGCAAAACAAGGATGGAGATTCGATTCCACGTAATTTCAATTTTTTTTTTTAATATTAAAAATTAATTGGTCTGGTCTAGGTGGGCGGGTGGACAGATCCGCCCATGGAACCGGAAACCGGACTGGTACCCACCGGTTCTCATAAATTGAGAACCAGGAACCGGACCGGTTCCCTCAAGAACCACTGGTTTCGAGCGGTTGCGATCCGGTTCCAGGCGGTTTGGGTGGATCTCGGTTCTTTTGCACACCCCTACATGAAAGGGCGTGCATTAGTTGGTTGCGACGCAATTGAGTGGAGCATGGTGGTGGTCATAGGCGGAAAAGAGCGACAAAAATGGAAGAAGTAGCTCCCAAAGGCTTGGGCTCGGTGGTTCGCGGAGCTGTGGCAAGGGCAGCGCGTGCCACAGCATCTGATCTTCATTCTTGACGAGTTTCCTGGGTCTGACTCGCCGGAGGAGGGCGGTTTGTCGGTGGGTCTTTGTTTTTCAAAATACCCTAGGAGAGGCGTCTACTAGGGCACGATAGCACGTGTAGCAACGACTGGCATTTGTGGCAACAAAATTTGAGGATGTGGCTCATGTCGGGCTGCAGATCTAGTGGTGGTGTCATTTTTCTGAAATGAGCAGCGGAAGTATGTCGAACGGCAACCAAAGGCTTCGGTCTTGGCAAAGAACCCGAAGCAATGCTGGCGTGACAGAGATAGGGGCTTCTCAGATAACAATGGCTCCGATACGAGGTTGAAATTTATGAATGGAGAGAAATTTAATATTTTGTTCAATATTAAGTGAATAATACACGAACATATTTATAAGATTCACATAATAACTATCTAAAGAAAAAAATTAAGATCAATCGAGAAAAATATACAGAATCACAGGATAATATACAAAATCTTTTAATATTCTAAATATATTTCTAACAGCAAAGAAACCTAGTTCATCGGTTACAATTGTTTTAATCTCACCGAAATTATATTCATTTTTCAGTTCATAGGAATTGATTTGTTATTTCTAATAACTATTCTACTACAGTTATTCAATTTATATTATTAAACTCCATACATGCTCGGTCCGTTATCGGCGGTATTCAAAGAACTGTGATTTTATCTAATGTTATAAAAAAGATTACAGCAAGTTGGAAAGATTTTTTTTTTCCTTTTTTGTCGAATTTACAATGCTTTATGTTCTTCGTAAGATTTAATACTTATCTTTCTTTTGCCCCGTTATGAGGATTTGTAAATGATAATTACCATGGATTTGGGGAAATGAGGTCGACATCCTTAACTCATTCTTCACTCTTAGTCAGCAAAATACGTGCATCACTCGAATAAGTATTTATTTCATTTCCGCCCAAGGATGAATCCTAGAGATCCCTCGTCGATCTTGCAATCAAAACTTGGTTGGAAGTTCTACGTTTGTCAGTAAACTAAGGGACATGGACCAATGTCGTCGCACTCAAAATGTAAGGACTAAATTGAATATCAACATCGGATTATATGGACGACACATACACTAAAGTGACACAAACGATTTTAATCCCTTCTCGAACAAATAGACAAACTTCTCTATGCGAACCCTAGTCAATCCCAACCTAACTTCCACACCACCATCCCTGTTCCTACTCTCCACGAGAGGAATCGCCCCCGATATGTTGATCTACACCACGTGGCTCTCCATCGGCCTCCCTCACCCGACGTCCGTGTCATACACCTTTAGCCTCAGCAATCCGGCCAGTGTCACTAAGTTCGGATTGTCAAATACTTTCTAGTCCTAATCCATCCCTTTGCCCCTCTTAATCGTCCGCCTCTCTCCATTTCCTTGACTCTCCTCTCTATTGCCCTTGTGGCACGTGAAATTCCATTCTTGCCCAAGAGCATATTTCTCTTATTCGAGAGAAAATATGTGGCCAAATAATTCCCAAAGTATGTTGAGGGTATCGAGTGTTCAAGTTGGTTCCTACAATCTGCCACAAAGTAGAAAGAGCAAAGCTCATTGTTGCCACCCTCTGACGACGATTGGTCGTGACGCTCGTGTTCTTTCTCTTTCGATTCGATCATATGCATATTCATATGAATGTGCACGTCACCACGAATGTCGACAAGTGGATTGGCTCTGGCTCTGAGTCACCCCCGCCACCATTGTTCTTGAGTTGGCTCAAGACTTGTGATTTTAGTCCGTTGATATGAGCTTTTCTCAGGACAAATGTTGCTCTTACCTCGTCCGCAACAATGAGAAGAGCTTCACTCTAGCTTGGGCTCGGGCTTGGGCTTAGTCTAGAGCCCACAACTCCACCAGTCTTTAAACAATATGGGCTCGAGCCTATCCAAGTCCCTGATCACTTCTCGGTCGTGGAAAGGACTCAGGCCGTTTGAGTCAACGCAAGGCGAGTCTCCTTCGGACCTATGAATGGACGTCGACAATTTCATGAAGCGATTGAAGGACCTCCCATCTATCGCTACGTGGAGAAAGTGGACCCCAATGCAAATGCCCTTATTTGGGAATAGGGTCACCTAAACCATTATCATTTTAATTGGAATTTCATATTGGACCCAACATTTCAATGTCAATTTTCGCACGCCAACACGATTAATAATCTATATTTCTCGTGATATGTACTAAATCTAGACGATAAGATCCCACTTTAAACCTCAGACCCCCTTCATAAAATTCCTACTCTTTCAATTTATTTTTTAATCTTATTACTTGTTCTATAAACTCAAACTACGATATATCCAATATCTACTTTCTCGCACATGTTGTATCTTTGATTTCCAAACTACCGATTGCATAGCATATGTTGTTGGCAAATCAGCTCAAGTTATAGCATAGAATAGCATGATTATACCGAATTCATTGACCATATAGACCATCGCCATAAGGGGCCACAAATGTGCGCCGACGGGCGCATGTGGCAGCGGGAGCTGAGGCAACAGAGGGTGTATCAGCGCAACGTTGCAGGCCTTGTCGCTGCTGAGCTCGGCGAAGTCAGCGATGACTAGGCGACAGTCAAGGAGAGGGAGTCACCATCGGAGTAGAGAATGTCGGGCTTCTCTAGTGGTGCCAGGGGAAGGACGAGGCTGTCGGCAAAGGGAAAGAAGTGGCGGAGACAAAGGGAGAGAGTGGACCAGGAGCGAGAATATTGGAATAATTAATTATTAAATTACGTATTCATTTAACAGTTTTAGTTTTTAGAATAGTTTACAATAATTTCACAAAATTTCATATGGCATCAGAATTGAAAGTCTTGAATTCAAATATTACCAAGCCCATATTTACCTCCTCAATTAAATTTTCAACACTTGATATTAGACAAGAGTAGAGGTGTCAAAATGGGTTATTAACCCATTTTTGGACTCATATTTTAGTTATATTGGTTGTATATAGATTAGAGGCTTTTAAAAACCTAATTAAAAATGGGTTAAAAAAGTGAGTCTAATTTAAATGAGTCAGAACTTGTGACCCATTTAAAATATCAAGTGGATTGAAAGTTAGAACTCATACTGCCAAAGCTAAACGGTGATTCAAAACAAAAGCCTCTCTCCACCACCCACGCACATCAACCCATCCCGCCCCCCCAAAAAAAAAAAAAAAACAAAAACAAAAACAAAATCAACCCTTCCTCCCCCAGGGCCCAAAAACAATCTCTCTTTCCCATGAGTTTTTCCCCTCTGCGACCTTGCTATGCTGTGGTCTCTCAGCACGCTGGGAAAACCGATGGCTTAGTTTGGAGTTACGTGTATGTATGCTCACCAAAAGCTAATGGGATACAATAGTGAGGCAAGACGTAGGATAAGATAAGGCCCAGAGTAGATAAAGAAAAGTTGCAACCATGGTGTCACAAGTCTCCATTCACAGGCTCAATCTGGATGGACAGTTCTATAGTCTAAGAAACGGATTTTTTCATGCTAAACCGCCATAATTCACATTTTTCTATACTAAATGTGATGACTTATAAAATCTTAAAGCTTCTTGTGCAGTTTAGATTCATGGCTTGTAAAATTTATCCCAAGCGGCAAAAAAGGGGGAAAGGCAAAATGGCTCAAAACTATTGGCCCTAATTCCAATCCTTGTTCAAGTGAAGAAGTGACCCTCTCTATGTGAACCCATCTTTTAGATCACCATTCCCTAGCCCTACAATCTGCAATGAAGCCGAAGTGGGAAAGCTTGTTGCAACCATCTTGTTAGAGATTATGAAGCATCAATACTCTTTGAGAGCCTTCGTGTCATGTCGAACACTTCGACACGTGTCCGACATTCTCAAATACTCTTTGACACTCGATCAACACGTGTCAAAAAATCCAATACTTGGTCAACTTTCCCCGACTCTCGAGTTGAAATTTCAACATACGAGTTTCCGACATACGATTTTAACATACTAGGTCAATTTTTAAAAATTTTCAATAAATGAAGGGTCAAAATATATATGTGATGATGATGATGATGATAATAATAATAATAATAATAATAATAATAATAATAATAATAAATCAGGAAACGAAAAATACCTAATATTTTCTTCTCTTCTTTTTTTTTTTATTATCACTTTCCGTGATACACAATTTACCCTCAATGTTTTTGTCTTTTTTATTTTGACACGCAAGTCTAGAATGTGAATTACTTTTTCTCTCTCCAAGTTTTATAGATTTATTGAAATGGAGTTGAATCTGTCAAATTGAAACAATGAAGGATATTTATAAATGGTAGGTTAATATTTTCAGTGTAAATTCATTCTAGGATTTTTTACTATTATTTATTTGTGAATTTGAATCAAATCAATCTAATTGAAATAATCATAAAAATAAAAATTTATTATGTATATATAAATTATACATTTAATATATAATATATTCCAACATGTCAAAATTCTCTTTTTTTGAAAAACGACGTATCGGTGTGTTGTGTCGTGTCGTATCGCGTCTCACGTATCCGTGTCAGTGTTACTTAAGTTAGAGATACTAGGAGATTTTCTAGATTTTCCTTGATTAAAAGACTCCTGTGCTCTTCACTAAAATTTATAGAAAGATATACAGAAACTACATGATTTTCTCTTCCGCGTTAATTTAAATTTATATGAGAGTTAAATTCTGCTCTTGTTATATCACATGTGTCTCCCCTATATTCATTAAATTTCATGTGTGATTGCTAATTTGGCTTGCATGTGAGAAGGGGAGTTAAAATATCTTACGTTAATTAACTATAAGTTGTATATGCTCTTTATATGCATGCAGTCTTCATCCACCTATCCGGTTGACCTTTTGAATTGATCATGATATCAAAGCTTTTAATTAATATTACTTAATAATCCACTAATTAATATTAAAAATCATAAAATAACCCTATTCACAGCCCCAAACTTCTGCAAATTTTGAAATTGTCCCCAACCTTGTCAAAAATTTACCAAGATGCCCCTTTTTATGATATTTTTACCTTTTTCTCACTCTTTCCCATCTAAGGTGCAACAAAACTATTTGAGTTTTTTTTCAAACACTTTCTAGGCATGTATTAAAGATTTCAATTTAGGCAAGGATTCACCATAACTCGATATTTCAATTTTGGAACTTGCACTTAAGATCAAATTTAAACTAAACTAACAAATATCAACCAAGTCAAGAATACTAAGTAGATCAATCTAACTTAGTCCCTAGGATTTTTATTTACCTTGAGCAAAAACTTGGATAACTCAAAGCTTTAATCACATTCAAATCAAGATAAACAAGAACAAAGATTAACAACTCTTAATCTTTTTAAACAACAAATCTAGTTTGATAAAATGATGAGAAACCCAATAATTTACCTTGTAAACACTTAAAATGGTTAAATTAGAAACTTTAGAAATATAAACGTGAGGCCTTCAGCCTTTTTTGAAATGAGTGTGATGGGAAAGGGAAAGGGAAGAGACATGGAGCTTTTTTTTTTCCTTTGTAACAATGAGTTGAAATTTTTTTAGATAATTGAAGTGGCTCTTACGAGCAAAGAAGGGAGAAGTGCTAGAGTTTACAAGAGTTAAAAAGGGACAAAGATTCATTAACCAAGGTTAACAAAACAATGATGACTTGAAGTACCTAGGAATGAAAGCACATGACAAAGGAGAACGTGATGACGGGATTTAAAACACTTGGTGGAGAATGAGAGAGAGAAGATAAGATAGCCCAAATAAATGCATAAAATAAGAATCATTATTTGGTTTGTAATTATTGAAGCAAAATGGTGAGGTCATGCATAATGTAAATCTATAGATTAAATTATGGTAAAAAATGAGGGAAATGTGGACAATGAATGAGTACTCTTGACTTGCAAGCTTAAAGAGCATAAACGTACTAAAGTTAAAAGAAGTGATGTAAGGAGTTATGTAATTTATAGATAAGAAAGTACATAATAAACCAAGGAATGTGGCAATTAAATTAGTGAAAAGTGGCTAATAAATTGTGATTATTAGGGATAGAGAAAATCATGTGACAATTATCAAGACATCCTAACTCATCTTGCACCTTCAGTCAACAAAAGATGTGCAACTCAATCGATGTGGCACCATATGAGCCAATGTCTTTAAAGCGGCATAAATGACTTATGTCCCTTTTCAAACAAAGAAATGAAATGGTCCATGCAAACCCTCGTTAATGCCAACCCGACCTCCACACTACCATCCCCATCCTTGCTCTCTGCGAGAGAGATCGCCCTTGATACATCAATATGCACCATGTGGCTCTTCCTCAACCTTCCCCACCCAAAGTTCGTGTCATACACTTTCTGTCTCGGCGACCCGGCCACTGTGACTAAGTCATCATTAGCTATTTTAAAGTCCTTTATCCATCTCTCTGCCCCTCTCAATGCTCCACCTGTCCCTACTTCCTTGGCTCTCCTCCCTATAGCCCTCGCCGCAAGGGGAAGTCCACTTTTGCCCAAGAGTGAACTTCTCTTCTCCGAGATAAAGCATATGTCTAGACAGTTCCCAAAGTATGTCAAGGGGATTGAGTATCCGAGTCGGTCCCTACAATCCGCGACAAAGACGAAATAACAAAATTCATCGTTGCCGCTCTTTGATGACGATTGGTCATGACATTGGTGTTCGTTGTCTCCTGATTTGACGATGCATACCCATATGAATGCACACGTCACCACAAACGTGGACAAGTGGATTGGATCCGACTCTGAGTCGAGGCCGTCGTTCTTGACTTGGCTCAAGATCTGCGCTTTTAGCATGTCAATGTGAGCTTTTCGAAGGACAAATGTTGCTCTCACCTTGTCCGCAACCGCAACAGTGAGAGGAGTTGGACTCGGGCTCGAGCTTGAGCTGGAGCTCGGGCTTGGGCACACAAAACTCCACCAGTCTTTCAAAAGTATAGGCTCGAGCCCATTCGGGTCTTTGATCACTCCTCGGTCGTGAAAAGGACTCGGGTCATCCGAGCCGATGCAAGTGGGGTCCCCTCCGGACTGGTGAATGGACGCCCACGATTTCATGAAGTGAGTGAAGGACCTCCCATCTGCTACCACGTGGAGGAATTGGACCCCGATACAAATGCCCTTGTTTGGAAACAGAGTCACCTGAATTGTTATCCAACAAAATCGACAATAAGTTTCGAGCTCAATTTTTATTTATACAGCTGGTATTTTGAGTTGGATGTATGTTTATCACTCTGGCATATTGATTACACATAATCGCAGAAGATAATATATTGAAAATCACAATTTCTTTGTATGAATGTTGAACAAGTGCCCTGAAGATAGTTGTTAACAAAATCTTTATCATAATCCTACTGGTTCTCCTAAACACATCACTCGTTCTCAACTTCTTATTTCACAGTTTCATCTCTAAGTATCATTTCAACCAAAAACCTGAAAACCTCAAACTGCCCTTTAATGTTAATTTGGACACATCAACATGATGCTTAATCTATACTTTTTGTGATATGTATTAAATCTAAACGACAAGATCCTGCTGTAAACCTTCGACTCTCTTCAGCTTTTTATCTTTGTACACCTTACATAAACTCAAATCCAATATCTGCCTTTTATTTACGTCTGTATGGTATAACTTTCTCGCTGGTATTCTATCTCTGTTTTCTGACTCATTGAGTTGCATCAACCTTGTGTTGCCAAGTGAGCTCAAGTTATAGCATAGCATTATTATACTGAATTCGTAAATATTTCAAACAGATCTTCCGAAAAAGAAACTTTGATCAGCTCAAATGATATTGATACTAAAACCAAATAATGAGAATTAAAAACAACTGAAAAGGAACACGGGAGAGCCAGACCATCATCAACTGACCTGAATCGCCATAACGGGCCCAATCCGTGCCCCGTCGGATGCACACGGCGGCGCGAGTTGAGGCACCAGAGGGTGTATCAGCGTGGCACCGCGCGGCTCGTCACTGATGAGCTCCGCGAAGTTGGCGGCGGACTCGGCGACAGTCAAGGAGAGGGAGTCACCATCGGAGTAGAGGATGTGGGGTTTCTGGGGCGGCGCCAGAGGGAGGACGAGGCTGGCGGCGAAGGGGAAGAAGTGGCGGAGACAGAGGGAGAGAGAGCGGACCAGGAGCGGGAGTGTGGTCTGAGCGAAAGAGGAAGGGGATTCAGGGAAGTCGTAGAAGAAGAGGCGTTGCATGGGGCAGCAGAGAAGCCACGGGATGTCCAAGAAGGGGAGAGGGAGAGCGGTTGCCGGGACTGAGTCCGGCGGTGGCGAGATGTCGTAACGGTGGAGGATCTTGACCTTCAACATCTCGTCCGACGGGGAAGGGGAATTTTTCATAATAAGGGAAGGAAGCTATATGGACACGCCGATGATAGGTTTTTGTCCCGGTTTAAAGGCGATTGTTTTGTTGCATGTATATATAATGGAGATAATGAATTACGTCTGAAATGGGTTGTGCTTTCAATGAATCAGAGATCGTGTCAGACACTAACTTTTCTAGTTTTCGAGGTCTTTGCCTAAAATTTTTTTCAAGTGGAAATACTGAATTAAACGGAGCCTCTATCCAAGATACCCAAAGATCACAGGAAGGGGTGAGAGACGACTTGGTCCCGAGAAAAAAGCACAACGTGCCAAAGGCTAAAAGGTCAATGAATTCTAGATACAAACGTTAATAAATGTAATCAAATGAGGCTCCAAAGCAAAAGCTTCTTCCGCACCCACCCAGGTCTCGCTTTCCCACATATATATATATATAAAACAAAAGCTAATGGGACACCATAGTGAGGCAAGACTTGGATGAGATAGGGCCCAAAGCAGGTAAGAAAAGGTGCAACCATGGTGTCGCAAGTCTATGTCGACGGGCTTCATCTAGATGGACGGTTCTATAGTCTAAGAAACGGATTCTTTCATGCTAAACCATCATCATTCGCATTTTTCTCTACAAAGTGTCATAACTTATAAAATATTAAAGCTTCTTGTGCAGTGTAAAAATCATGGCATGTAAAATTTATCCTGAGCAGCAAATAAGGGAGGAAGGCAAAAAAGCTCAAAGCCATCGGCCCTTGTTTAAATCTTCGTTCAAGTGAAGAAGTGATCCTCTCCATTGGAACCCAATCTTTAGACCCCCATCCCTAGCCCTGCAATCTACGTTGAAGCCGAAGTGGGAAAGCTAGTCGCAGCCTTCTCGTTAGAAATATCAAGAGATTTTTCACATTTTCCTTAGATTTTCTTAGACAGTCCTTTTTTAAAAATTTATAAAAAAGCTCACTTATGTTTCATTAAAATTCACAGAGAAATATGCAGAAAGTATATGATTTTCTCTTCTGCATTGTTCTTATCTTGATTTCAGAGTTTGATTCCACTCTTGTTATCTCACGTGTCCCCCATATTCATCAAATTCCACATGTAATTGCTAACCTAACTTGCACATGAGAATATGTGTTAAAATTTCTCATTACCTAACTACACAAGATTTATACGCTTTTTATATACATATGATTTCCCTCCATCTATCAACTTAAACTTTTAGATTGAACATTTTAATGTGATATTAGAACTGTTTGTTATGTGAGGAAGTGCCCATCGAATTATACAATTTTTGTAGCAACATTATTTGAGCCCTTGTTGTCTAAGGAAACCACCAGCCTTAGTGTTGTTCTGACACTTTTTGCTGCTTGTTATAAAAGAACCAACACCAACGTTAGATTCGCCACCCCTATAAGAGCTAGATTCTAAAATTTTGTTGCGATCTACCACTGCACATGCTCACACCTGTCACCACGTGCCACTGTCCTTTGGATCCACACAATAACAACTCTTATAAGCATGATGGCCTCACTTTTACATTGTCTGCCATGTCAGTGACGCATCATGTGCCACATCAACATGACACGTCCTTGTTACTTCGGCCCAGTCGGTTGGCTTGCATAGTTAGCTGGTTCTTCCTCTATAGATCGAATTGTTGAATCGAGCAAACCAAACTTGATTCGGAACACAAGACCAAGCCTGTTCTCTTTTAGTCACAACCAATTTGATTGATTTTCAAGTAGTTCTTGAAGACTTTAGACTTTCCCAAGGTTTTTCGATGTGCTAATTTTGTTTATGACTTTAGTTTCACTATTTCTATCCTCCAACGTGCCGGTCTCTTCATATTTTTAATCCATTGTACTCTATTCACCAATTAAGTACATATTATGGATTCCTTATCCATTGAGATCTTTATGAATGGTTCAAATTCTATTTTACAGGCTCAACAAATATCAAGTTTTTTGAAAGGACTCAAGCATTAGCGCTATGTCACTGGCGATATATGTGCACCTACTAAGACTACTGATGAATCTATGGATAAATCTATTGAATATTTGGAGGGGTGGAATAGCAAGAATCATCAAACTCTAATGTAGTTTTGAAACATTTTAGTTCCATCTATTAGACTATAGTTCGATTGCCTCAATAAAGCAAAGGAAGCTTGGGATTTTCTTGTAGTTATATTTCACCTCAGACATTACTCATTGGTATCAATTGTTATAAATCTGCGATTAAAAGAGAGGTTAGTTTTTAATGATTTTTTTATCTTTATTAACATCTGGTTTTTAGTTGACACGTCGAAAAAAATAAAAAGTCGAGATATGGGTTTCGACCACGACAAATCCTATTTCTAGGCCAAAAAGTGTTGTCCTTTGTTTTTTTTTCTTTTTTATTGTTATTTTTAAGCGATTTCTAATTCATTTTAAGAAAAATCCAAAAAATCAAATGATTGACTTTCGAGTTCACGTTTTGGTCAACCATTTGACCAAAAGTCAATTTTGAGTCAAAAGTTGACTTTTCACCCAAAAAATATGTCATTTATCTTCAATTTCACTTTTGTTAAATCAATTTCTTAAAAATTCAAAAATTTGATCGAGAAATCAACTTTTTAGAAAAAGAAAGTCAACTAAATGATTGACTTTTAGTTAAATCTTTGACAACAAAATTGAAAAAAAAAATCAAAAATCCCCAAAAATACTTCTTTTAGTGTCAATTTGATTCGTGTGTCGAAAGTTTCACAAAATTCAACGGAGAACCTTGTTTTTCGAATTTTTCGATTTTAAATTCTAAATCGACCAACAATAAAATTACTTTTATTTTAGTCACAATTAGGTGTAATTTCTTTTATGACATTTGATCTAGGGTCTATTTTAAATCCATTCATCCATTCAATTTTTTGAATTACCATATTGGAAGACGAATTGCCGTTTTAAGCTTTAGTTGGAAAGTCAAAATTGATTCTTCATGACTTGCAAACAGACGATAATTTTCCACTCATTTTCTTAAGATAAGTCCAAATTTATGATCAATTTTGAGAAATTCACATTAGAACTCCTTGATTTGAGGAATTTTAATCTCTTGAGTATAAGAAAATCTAGCAATTAAGTTTCAATTGAAGAAATTCAAGTTGACCCATTCAAAGTTATGGTTCAATTTTATAAATCTAGGTTCATTTTTGACCTAAGCTTGGACACTTCAATTCAAGGCCAATTTGAATACAATAGGTAATCTTACACATGGGTGGTTAGTTTGATAGGGTAATTGCAATATTAGTTGGACTCAACTTCAATTTGCAGTTTTATCCAATGAATTGCAAAATTATCCATTTCAGCCTTTTAAGATCAAGTACCCATTATTTTGTTCAATTGTTTTTCATAACAATCATTCAATTAAGTCAATAGAAGACTCGTAAAACACATTTATGAAGGTTAATTGACTTAATTGAATAAGGTGCTTTCAATCGTACAAAAGCTTGGTCTATCGCCTGGGCCCCCCAACTTGTGTTCCTCGTGTGCAAGGCAAAGAAACTTGGTTGATCAAACATCTGAAAATGAGGTGCTTTCAATTATACAAAAGCTTGGTCTGTTGCCCGGGACCCCCAACTCGTGTTCCTTGTGTGCAAGGCAAAGAAACTTGATTGATCGATTTTGATCATTTTAATCTCACCGAATCAACATTAATTTTTTTGTTCACCCCAATATTAAAAAGAAATTAACAATCTTTTGACCACTATGAGAATAACAACTTATTATGAGTCACAAATTCTCGATAGAGTAGACCCCGTAATAATTTATAATTATTTATTATTTGATTTTGAAATCCAAAATAGACTATTTTTTCATAGTAGATTAAAAACCGTCACACAATCATTTCTCTATTAAAAGCTATAGTTGCATCAACCAAATATGTCCTCCGAAAAAAATGGAAATCGATTTACCTCTTTTACAATTTCAACCATACTTTATTTTTTTCTATACATCTGGTTTTAGACATTTTCAAATGCTATTTTTGAATTCTTGCATTTCAGATATTCTTGACTTATGGATTATGTTAGTTTAATCTCACAACATTTACATTCATTTTTCAAGATGTCAATATATAAAAAACGATTAGTGATTTCCGCAAACTTCCCTATTACAATTATCTAGTTTATATTATAAAATTGGGTACGTGCTTAGGCCACTAAGGCCCGAATTCACTACAAGTGTTAATATTTTGACACTTAAGTGGTTGATTGAAAGTTATAATACTCAAGTAAATGGTTTTTAAACGTTATGACATTTAAGTGATTGAAAAAACAAAGTAACTTTGCGTTCTTGTGCTGAAGATGAACGGGCCTAAGTGATTTGTTGATTTATATGAGAAAATGTCATATCGTTAGTATTTTTAAAGGTTATATTATAAATTTGGCAATGAATTTGATTCAAAATCATTTAATTTTTGTAATTAATTAATATTAATCGATTTTTTTCATCCGAATACCTTTTGTTTAAATCTTTATTTTGCACTAAATATGTTTGATAGACATCTCCCGAATTAGCTTCGTGACCGATAGTGAATACTCTCCCAAAAAAAGGGGAGCTGTGAAATTATACTAAAATAAGCTTCGTATATAATTTACGACATTTGCAGTACCATAATTTTTCTTAAGTTTACAGCAGTAACTGTTCTCATTCTTTTCTCGAACAAGGTGGGGCCACTTTTCTCTTTTTATTCTTGCATAATTATCCACTACAAAATGGTGGGTCCGTTGTCTTGTAGATTACCCATCCCCATGATTTACGTTATATGATATCATTTCCATTTGAAAAGATGTCCCTCCCACTATCACCCCCGTCCACCCTTTTCTTATATAGATAGAGATCCAAAACATTCGTGTTCAAAGTCAAAAAAGGCCTCGGAGCCATGTTCAACAGTTAAATGCATGCTCATGAAGTGCGAAATATATCAAAACAAAACTTTTGCCCAATGGTTGCGAAACATAAGATTGTCACCAATATCGGGTTGGACCGATTTAGAAGTTTTTAACAATTATCAAAAGGTTCTTATTTGAATGTCCTACTGAAGTTAAACGTCTAAATTTTACCATAAAAAACTGCGAAATAATCTCACGTGATCAATGTTAAGATGAAGAATTTGATTTACATGATTTATAAATTATATTTTATATTTTCTCCGTCTATACATGTTTAGTTTCAAAGCATTAAATACTACAAAAAAATCCACATTTGCAAAGCTTAAAGTTAAGGGGGAGATGAGGGGTTCAAATCCCCACATTCTCAGGAGGAGATGGGGTGGAGACGCATAAGTTTCAAGAGTGGGTTTCGACTCCCACGCCCTGCAAGAGGCAGGGCAAAAGTCTGAGAGTGAGTGTAGAGTAGGAATAGAGTAGGACTGACAAAAAAAAAAAGTTAAAAAGGGGAGAAATTTACATGCTTGCCCCTAAATTTTTAATTGCTCCACATTATTTTCATGAACTTTTACTTGGCAATGCTATTAACCCGCGGAAATATATCTCCAACTCGCAAATTGCACATGACTTTTAAGGGGTAAATATGTATATTTATCTAATTTTATTAATAGAAATCTCTCTTTTGAGCTTGATTTCTGTGAAAAAAATGAAAAATTAACGAAAATGGAGAAACAATTGATAAAAATAGTAAGATTAAAATATTAAAAATCAACTATAATATTAGAAATTAGAAATTGATGAAAATGTTAATAGAATTGATAAGATATTTTAAGAAAAAGAAACATGACTATGTAAAAAAAAAAAAGGCCTAAATTACAAAATAAATAAATTAAATGACAAAAACTCGAGCTGAAAATGTAGTCTTCCTTGTCTAGAAACACCCCCCCTGTGGAGATAATGATTAAAATATACTTCCCCCTGATGCAAATTCGGAGGCCCCACTCTCAGAATTCAAGGATTTTGCCATTGAGATCTATCCAAATCCAGAAGGCATTATCACTTGGCACTAAACATACGAGATAGTGGGTTAGGTAACACCTCTTTTTAGAGGAGCCCAGCCACTAGTGAAGTGGTTTGGTTAAGCAGACTTCTATATGATCTAGGGATTCATCTCACTACTGCAAGGCCTCTTCATTGTGACAATAATGGCCCCATTCAAATTGCAACCAACCCTCTTCATTGTGGGTTAGGTAACACCTCTTTTTAGAGGAGCCCAGCCACTAGTGAAGTGGTTTGGTTAAGCAGACTTCTATATGATCTAGGGATTCATCTCACTACTGCAAGGCCTCTTCATTGTGACAATAATGGCCCCATTCAAATTGCAACCAACCCTATATTTAATGAGCGTACCAATAATAAACGAAGTGGCCTTACTCATTTAGGGCGCTTCACTCGTGAGAAGTGCTTGGATTAAAAGACAGCCCTTTATTTTGTTCGACCTTCAAATTGCAGACTTGTTCACCAAGTCTCACACTCGTGCTCGACATGAATTCTTTAAAAAATTGCAGCCCTTTATTTCGTTTGTCCTAAAAACGCTAGCACCTTTTATTTAAAAAATTCCAGCGCTACTACCCCTGCTATCGTACTCCCCTAATTTCGAAAAATCAGCTTATATTTCTAACAATCAGTTCCTCTTATGAGTTGACGTGGGCAGTGAGCAATCGTCGAGGCCAAAGGGTCTCAAAAAGGAGTAGCTCTTGGTAAGCTTTTAGAATGACAAATAGAGCAAAAATGAATCGAACTGTGTAGCAAACAGATTTTATATTAAATAAGTGCTCACAAGCAGAAATATTGCCTATGATAAGGGATAGGGTACAATTAATAGTATAAACAACAATGAGACAAACTTTCCCTAAAAGCCTTTTGGATAAGAGATAGAGATTAAAAGAGTTCATTTAACATCTAAGATATGTCTATGAATATGTTATGCATGACCATTTTGTTGAGAAGTGCCTGGACACAAACAGTGAATAATGGCACCAAGTTGGAAGAGAATTCTAAGAAATTTCGTATCTCAAATATTCCGTGGTATTATCAACACACAAAAAACTTTGATATTATTAGAAAATTGTGTTTTTATTATGGAAACAAAATCACCGTAAATACGAGTAAGTTCAAATCAATTTCTCATAAGATAAAGTTAGGTATAACAAGAATAATCATCAACAAAAATGACAAAATAGCAAGAACTCTCATTGTGGATGGTGGAGAAGGTCCCCAAATATCATAGTGAATTAAATCAAAGAAACATGAGAGATAGATTCACCAAGACCAAATGGCAATGCATGATGTTTTTTTAATTGCAAGACAAGCAATCAATAGGTTTGTCATCAATAGAGCCTAATTGACCACTTGAAATAAAATATTTTAATCTAAAGGTAGACGATGACCTAACCAAGATTGCCAAGTTTCAAATGATATTGTGGCTGTACAACTAGCAAAGGAGTTGGGAATATTGAAGGAAACGAGCTTGAATAGGAGTCTCACTCTATGGCCGGTTCCAGTGGTCTATCCCATTCCTTGATTTGGGTCGAAGAAGCAATGTCACTCCGTGAATTCTACACACGACAACCATGAGAAAAGAAGTGAACATCAAAACCATGTTCACGCAATTGTCCAACTAAAACAAGAGGGAACCATAAAGGTGTTAGATAAAGACAATGTAGACGTCATGTATGGATGACTTAGAAGGTGAATAGAAGGTGCATGTGAAGGAAATGATCTTGACTGAAACAAATTAGAATTTGATGTCATATGATTGCAACAAGAGAAGTCAAAATACCATGATTTAGAATTATTAGAAGCTACGGACATTGCATAAAAAAACAGAGGATTAGAAGTACTAAATTCTCAAAAAATGGAATGAAAATTCTCTAATGAAAATGTGACAGATAATCCTTTGGAAGAAGCCTCTACAATAGCAGCATTAACCAATGGATGTGCACATGAACCTCGGATTCGAGATTGATTATCATGCCTGATAGGTTGCTTAGGTGATAATTGATGGCAATTGGACGTTGAAAATTCTGATTTGTCCATAATATACATTTTACTAGTTTCAACACGGTAGATTGGACAACGAATGCGAAGAAACCTATACCTGAAGAGCTAATATGGCAAAAATAAAGTAAAAAATGGACTCAGCACGTCAAAATACCATGGGAATTGATCTGTGATAGCCAAGAATGGGTTGCAAAGTGCCTAAACCATAAAATAAAAAAAAATAAAAAAGCATCAAATCGGTTAGAAATAGTGTCGAACTGGTCGGAATAGGGTCGAAGTAGTCCGAATGAGGCCAAACCAATCAAAAATAGTGTTGAACTAGTTGGAATAGGGCCGTCTGAAATCCGATTGAACCAATCTGGTCAATGATGGTTAGCAGGTTAGACCAGTAAGCTGACATCACGGATGACATTAGCAATGTCGGAGTGCCTTCGCGTTTTTTGGCGTGTAGCAAAGGTGGCGCATGGAAAGGCGTGCATCGGTTGGTCGCGATGCAATTGAGTTGGGCAAACTTGTCAGAGCTTTAGGAGGCTGACGGTGGTGGTCATAGATGGAAAAGAGCGACAAAAATGGAAGAAATAGGTCCCAAAGGCCTGGGCTCGGTGGTTCCAAGAGGTGTGGCAAGCTAAGAAATACAATTCGAAAGTTTTCGTGTCATGTTCGATATTTCAACAGATAGACACGCTTTGACACGCTTCAACATGTTTCGAAACGCGGTCAACAAGTGTCGGAAAATCCAATACGTGATCAACTCTTCCTATTATGCAATGATATGCGATTTCGACACGCACAATGTCAATTTTAAAAATTTCCAATACTTGAGGGTCAAAATATAAATGCCATTCAAGGAGCACATGCGGACATGAAGGGAGGAGGCCACAATTCAATACGTGGCCACATATAGAGATATACGTGAGAAAAGAGAGAGGGGAGAACGTGAGTTCTCTTGGCCAAGCTTTGGCCGAGACCCCGCCACCGCCGTCGCAGCACTCTCATCATCCATGACAACTTGCCAACGAGCCGCATGCCCTGCTGTGCCAAGCTCGCTTTCCTCAATCTTGACGATGCTGCAACTCTAGTCTCACCACGTTGACGACGAAGCTGCTGTCCACTCCATGACAACGCTGAGTTGCTGATCTCGCCCGCCTGCACCACCCGTGCTGTACCACCTGTCCTCGAGTCACGCCGCAAGGCATAGCCGTAGCCCTCCAGTCCTGGACAGCCGCTAACCAACGTTTGCCGAGCCTTAGTTTTCTTCTGCAGGCTGTTCTTTGGGTCAATATTAAAAGTTGCTAGTGTGATCCGCGAGTGATACGCAAAGAAACATAGAGAAAAATCGTGAGTGGGAATCAAGAAAGAAATATTGCAGTGCCTTTGTAGATTGAAGATGGTGATCCAGCAGTGATGTTCAAGAGTGCGGTTTCACAATTCGGTCAAACACCCACTCACAGTCAAGTTCAACAAGAGCAGAATTTCTTCAAAGCTACAAGACAAAAGGAGGAAGAGATCATGGGAAGTTGGGGGACGCGTGGCAATGTGGAGACCCTTTTCCCTTGTAGGTCCCGAGCGCCCCACATGCTCAAGTCGCGAGCTTCACCGCTTCAATTCACGAAGCCCTACTGAATCCATCATTGGTCGTGAACCAAGAATCCTTGGCTGAGACGGCATCACAGGCAGCCATCCTATACCACGGACGACCACTGAGAAGTCCACACCAACACGAGTAGCCGCTGCTGTGAGCCAATCACCCACCGCCATTCCTGCAATCCATTGTCCATTCGAATTTGGAACCACCTCATTTCGTCAATTGGATAAGAATCTTGATTAATTCGATTTTTCCATGTATTGCTGCCTAATTTATGAAGTTGTGATCTTGTTTGAATTTTTGGTCGATATTGTCATATCTTAAAAGAACTCTTTTGAATTCCCGTGAATTTGGAAATTTCCTAATTTAACAAAGTGCATATGATGGAAAGTCCGACTTCATGCTCGCAATATGACTCACGATCATATGAAAAATCATCAATCCAATGTCATACTTGAGATACGGTTTGTGATTGCATAAAATTGGCCAATCCGACTTCAAGATCCTTTATACAATTCATCGATTTTATTTATTTCCAAATTTAGATAGATATGGATGATATCTTGAATGGTGAATGTTATTCTTGATTTTATTTCAATTTTTATCTAAAAAAGAAAATCACAAAAAGATGCAAATTTTAATTGGTAATATTGCATATTAGGATAAGATTGCATATTTAATTTGATTGTATATAGTCTTTCTAAAAATTAATAGGAATAAGTTTAGACAACTCTTTCTAGATAGATTGCATTTTAAATTAGGAATTATCTAGTTAAGATAAGGTTCCATTTTAATTTAGGATTCAAACTAGTTTAATACTCAAATTGACTTGGAGGATATCTAGAACTACGTAATTTATTTTGGTTACTTTCTAATTTTGAATTTTCATGGAAATACACAAAAAAATATCACATGCATATTATGTAGCTTAGATGATGTCATATTATTATTCATCTACATGTTAAATAGCTTTCATATTAGATTCATTCAACTAGAAATTGCATGTTGCATGTCATTTTAGTTAGGCATTTTTGTATGTCATTGCAATGCACTACATGTAGATTAACATTAATTTAAATAAGTGAAAACCCAAAAGATTTGATTAATTACGTGTGTTAATTAGAAATCATATCTATGACTATCGACGTGATTTTCTAACTAACATTGCAATTGTTTTTGTAGCTTCGAGGTAAGTATTTCCTCCCTATTCAATTTATTTAGATTATTAAGCATTAAATAATGGTTCCACACCCGCCTAATTACCTCACATGTTAGGCACATGTTAAGCTATAATAAAATTAATCCAAGCTGCTTGCTATATATATATATATAATAGAGAAAAGGTACTTAAGTGACATTAAAGAAATCTAGTGTAATCAAAGTCTCGAACTTATTTAATCTCTAGCTCGTAAAAGTGATGTAAACCTTCCATTACTTTACTTAGATTTCTAATCAACTCATCATAAATATATTAATGGCAACTCCTAAATAAAAATCATTTGCATGTTAAGAACTTGAACCTTAAGTCGCAAGTTGTATAGGCTTAAGAGAGTCCAAGTTAAATCTAGGCTAAATGATCCATTAGCCAAATCCTAGGTGGTTCCAACCCTCTTCGAGGTAAGGCTGTGACACCTACTAAGACTACTAATGAAGCTCTGGATAAATCCATTGGATGTTTGGAGAAGTGGGATAGCAAGAATCATCAAAATCTAATGTGGTTTTGAAACACTTCAATTTCATTTATTAGGTTTTTTCACCTCAATATGGCAAAGGAAGCCTAGGATTTCCTTGCCAACTAGTATTATACGTATTGGTTGTTAGGAGATATGCATTGCATGCATTAGGATATAGGTTAATTTGTTAATGATTGTTTATCCTACATGCATGCTTTAAGGGATCAACTATCCTAATCTAAGCCACATTGTGAAGCAAACTATGATGCTCACAAATTTGTTGAATATCGCGAGTGTATGTGTCACAGCCTGACGAATCAAGACGTCCTAGAGGTTTTCTAAATGAAGGCCCTGACTAATCCACCAGCGAGCAACCCTCAACCTATCTCATGAAATTATAAGGTTTTATTGAGTATTTTGAAATACTCTTGAGGGGCAATATGGTAATTATACACTTCTATAATAAATACGAGTAGGCAGTAATTGGAGAGATCTAATCTTCACTATTAGATTAAGAAGAGATATACGATTATGGTTAGTCTTGTTCCTCCTCCTCCTCATTTGTATTATCTTATTTACAAGTAGAATACAAATCCAAAACTTCTCTCTCTAGATATCCTTGTGAGTCGAGGGTAAATAAGACTGACTTGGGAGAAATCTTACAATCGCATGAGTTAGAAAATGCTAGATCGATCGATCCGTGACATATGCATATTGCGCAATTTCTAGTGGCACTTAATGAGAAGTTTGAACTGGTGTGATTTTCACTTCTACATTGAGATTTGTTATCATTTGAGGCAATGATATCAAAGTTGTTAACTGAAGAGATTTGAGCTCCTATTTTGAAGGAGCAACGCACTACTTTGTCCAATTCTATAGATGCGGTTCTTGTCACTTTTGCTTCTTCCTCATCTTGAGAATGCTATTGTATGTACTATTGCTAACATGGTCATCTTGCATCCAATTGCCATGGATTGTAACCTAGGGACAAATAACCAATCTCGATATAGAAGTCCACTTGCATGCGAATCCACCATTGCTACTACCATTGAGGATTCCCTCAGTAGCTCATTTGTTACTCTATAGAATTTTCATTCAATTTTTCGAGAATCTAGCACTTCTAGCTTCTTTATCCCATTCACTTTTACTCTATCTGTCATTCCAAGTAATTTTGATTGATGGTTCTTTAATTCCACCTATTGTAATCACATGACTTCTAACCCAATTTGTTTCAGTCAAACACATTCACTTCACAAGCACTTACTATTCGTATTGATAACTCATAAATGATAGTTCGTTGAGTTTTATGAATTAACTGTACTTTTTGAAAATCAAGTTTTAGGACTTGATTGCACTTTTTGAGAGTTAAAGAACTCAATTAGACTTTTGTGGCAAGTTTTAGAACTTGCTTATATTTTTTAAAAAAATTTAGGACTCAAATGCATTTTCATGATAAGTTTTAGGTCTTGATTTTATTTTTTGAAAGTTTTATGATTCAATACTTTCACGACAAATTTTTATGACTTCTAGTGCACTTATCATTTTAGTTTATATCATTACACTGGTTACATGCTTGGGCAATTATTGCCGATATTGGAAAAACTATGGTTTTATCTCGAATTGGCAAATGATTATAGCAAGTTGAGAAGATTTATTATTTTCTTGTGGGATTTATAATTCTGTAAGTTATTCGCAGGAGTCAATGCTTAACTATCTTTTGCCTTGTTTTGAGGAATTTATACTTGATACATACCATTGATTTGGGGAAGTGAGGTGGACATTCTTGCCCAATTTTACATGTAGTCAGCAAGAGATGGACAACATTCTAACAAGTATTTATTTCCTTTTGGCCTAATGGTGAATCCTTGAGATTCCCCCGTTATTTGGTGCTCAAAATGCGGTCGTTAGTCCTTACATTTGTCAATAAATTAAGATACAAAGACCCTTGTTATTTAATCGAAATTGGCATGGCAATATACGGACCAAATATATACTAAGGTGACATAAATGATTTCAATCCCTTTTCAAACAAAGAAACGAACTTTTCCATGCAAACTCTAGTCAATGCCAACCCGACCTCCACACCACCATCTCCATCCCTACTCTCTGTGAGAGAGATCGACCCCGATGCATCAACATGCACCACATGGCTCTTCCTTAGCCTCCCCCACCCGAAGTCCGTGTCGTACACCTTGTATTTTGGCGACCCAGCCACGGACACTACGTCCCCATCTTTAACATATTAAAGTTCCTTATCCATCCATCCATCCCTCTTAATGCTCCACCTGTCCCTATTTCCTTGACTCTTCTCCCTATAGCCCTTGTGGCATGCAAAATTTCACTTTTTCCCAAGAGCGTATTTCTCTTCTTTGAGAGATAACATGCGACCAGGCAGTTCCCAAAGTATGTCAAGGGTATTGAGTATTCAAGTCGGTCTCTACAATCCGCAACAAAGACGAAATGACAAAATTCGTCATTGCCCCTTTCCGGCGATGATTGGTCATGACACTGGTGTTCTTTGTCTCTTGATTTGATGATGCATACCCATATGAATGCACACGTTACCACGAACGTGGACAAGTGGATTGGATCCGACTCCAAGTCAAGGCCGTCGTTCTTGAGTTGGCTCGAGATTTGTGCTTTTAGCCTGTCGATGTGAGCTTTTCGAAGGGTAAACATTGCTCTTACCTTGTTCGCAACAACGTGAAGAATCGGGCTGGGGCTCGGGCTGGGGCTCGGGCTCGAGCTTGGGCCAACGCAACTCCAGCAATCTTTCAAGAGTATGGGCTCAAGCCCATTCAAGTCTTTGATCACTCCTCGATCGTGAAAAGGACTCAAGTCCTCTGATTCAATGCAAGTGGGGTCCCCTCCGGACCTGTGAATGGACGCCCACGATTTCATGAAGTGAGTGAAGGACCTCCCATCTGCTACCACACGGAGGAACTGGACCCCAATGCAAATACCCTTATTTGGGAACAGAGTTACCTAAATCATTAGCAAACAAAACGATGATAAGTTTCGAGTTCAATTTTTATTTATACAACTAGTATTTTGAGTTGGACGTATATTTATCACCCTTGCATATTGATTACACATAATCAAAGAAGATAGTACATTGAAAATCACAAAATTCCTTTTATACGAAGGTTGAACGAGTGCCCCAAAGGAATCTCTCTTCATGCAATCTTTATCATAATCCCACCGGTCCTCCTGAACACATCACTTGTTCTAAACTTCTTATTTAACAGTTTCATCTCTAAGTATCATTTCAACCGAAAAGCTCAAATATGTATTAAATCTAAACAATGAGATCCTATGTAAACCTTGGACTCTTTTCATTTTTTTTTTTTATATCTTTGTAAATGTTACAAAAACTTAAATCATTCTTAAATCCAATATCTACCTTTTATTTATGTCTATATGATTATAACTTTCTCGCTTGTATTCTATTTTTGTTGTCTGACTCCCAAATTGCATAGTATAATTACCAAAAAGTTTTTTTTAAAAAAAAAAAAAACCTATTACAATTGTGCGAATTCAATACTAAACATTTATGTTTTTTTTTTTTTTGTTTAATTCAATCTTAAACCTTTTACATTTGTGTCAATTTGGTCCATTCAGCTAATTTTGACTACTCGGCACTAACGTGTATGCTAGTCGTCTAATTGACCTTGACGTAGATAATTGTTAATAATATCTTATTTTTTCGAGTTGTTTATTTCTTTTTGTCCGCCCCTATGGACCTTGCCGGTCACTAGTGAGGGCGATCTTCGCCAACCCCTATCAAGGTTGAGCCTCACCTCCCCTCTAGAGGAAGGAGGAGGACAAAAAAGAATAAAACTAATTAAAAATTTGAAAAAAAAATATTACGAAAAAATTGTCCACATCAGCGTTGGTTGGACAGTCGATGCCCATCAATGTTCACGTTAACACCACCCTTCCAAAATTGGCCATATAGACTAAATTGACATAATTACAATAGATTTATGGTCTTTTTGGTAATTCTTCCCAAATTGCACTAACTTTGTGTTACAACAAGAAAACATATGTGGTTGCCAAATGAGCTCAAGTTATAGCATCGCATATTATGATACTGAATTCGTAAATATTCCAAACAGATCTTTCGGAAACAAGCATCGATCAGCTCGAAAAATGCTGATACTAAAACCAAATAATGAGAATTAAAGCTAGTAAAAAGGAACACGATCACGGAAGAGCCACACCATCGACGACTGACCTGAATCGCCATAAGGGGCCCCACCCGTGCGCCATCGGATGCACGCGGCGGGGGGAGCTGAGGCACCAGAGGGTGTATTAGCGTGGCGTCGTGCGGCTCATTGCTAACGAGGTCAGCGAAGTCGGCGGCGGACTCGGCAACAGTCAAGGAGAGGGAGTCGCCGTCAGAGTAGAGGATGAAGGGCTTCTGGGGCGGCGCCAGGGGGAGGACGAGGCTGCTGGCAAAGGGGAAGAAGCGGCAGAGACAGAGGGAGAGAGAGCGGACCAGGAGCGGGAGGGTGGTCTGAGTGAAGGATTCAGGGGATTGAGGGAAGTCGTAGAAGAAGAGGCGTTGCATGGGGGAGAAGAGAAGCCACGGGATGTCAAAGAAGGTGAGAGGGAGAGTGGTCGTCGGGACTGAGGTCGCGGGCGGCGAGATGTCGTAACGGTGGAGGATCTTGATCTTCATCATCTCGTCCGTCGGTGGAGGGGAATTTTTCTTGAGGCAAGGAAGCTATAAAGAGAGGCTGATAATGCAGACGCACTCCTGTACGTTGTGTGGTACAGGAGTGCGTCTGACAAGGAGGTTGCTTTCAATCATACAAAAGCTCGCTCTGTCGCCCGGGCCCCCCCAACTCGTGTTTTACGTGTGCAAGGCAAAGAAACTTGATTGATCAAACATCTGAAAATGAGGTTCTTTCAATCATACAAAAGCTTGGTCTGTCGCCCGGCCCGCCAGCTCATGTTCCTCGTGTGCAAGGCAAAGAAGCTTGATTGATCGATTTTGATCATTTTAATTTCACTGAATCAACATTAATTTTTTTGTTCACCCCAATATTAAAAAGAAATTAACAATCTTTTGACTACGGTGAGAATAATAACTTATTATGAGCTACAAATTCTTAATAGAGCAGATCCCGCAATAATTTATAATTATTTATTATCTCATTTTGAAATTCAAAATAGACTGTTTTTCTCTCAATAGATTAAAAACCATCACACAATCATTTCTCTATTAAAAGCTATAGTTGCATCAACCAAATATGTCCTCCGAGAAAAAATGGAAATTGATTTACCTCTTTTACAATTTCAACCATACTTTATTTTTTATGTGCATCTGGTTTTAGACATTTTCAAATGCTATTTTTGAATTCTTGCATGGTAGATATACTTGACTTATGGATTGTGTTGGTTTAATCTCACAACCTTTACATTCATTTTTCAAGATGTCAATATATAGAAAACGATTAGTTATTTCCACAAACTTTCCTATTACAGTTATCTAGTTCATATTATAAAATTGGGTACGTGCTTAGGCCACTAAGGCCCGAATTCACTACCAGTGCTAATATTTTGATACTAAAGTGGTCGATTGAAAGTTATAATACTCAAGTAAATGGTTTTTAAACGTTATGACATTTAAGTGATTGAAAAAACAAAGTAACTTAGCATTCTTGTGCTGAAGATGAACGGGCCTAAGTGATCTGCCGGTATATATGAGAAAAGGTCATATTCTTAGTATTTTTAAAGGTTATATTTTAAATTTGGCAATGAATTTGATTCAAAATCATTTAATTTTTGTAATTAATTAATATTAATCGATTTTTTCATCCAAATACCTTTTGTTTAAATCTTTATTTTGCACTAAATATGTTTGATAGACATCTCCTGAATTAGCTTCATGACCGGTAGTGAATACTCTCCAAAAAAGGAAAGCTATGAAATTATACTAAAATAAGCTTCATATATAAGTTACGACATTTGCAGTACGATAATCTTTCTTAAGTTTACAGCAGTAACTGTGCTCATTCTTTTCTCGAACAAGGTGGGACCACTTTTCTCTTTTTATTCTTGCATAATTATCCACTACAAAATGGTAGGTCCGTTGTCTTGTAGATTACCCATCCCCATGATTTACGTTATATGATATCATTTCCATTTGAAAAAATTGTCCCTCCCACTATCACCCCCGTCCACCCTTTTCTTATATAGATAGAGATCCAAAACATTCGTGTTCAAAGTCAAAAAAGGCCATGGAGCCATGTTCAACAGTTAAATGCATGCTCATGAAGTGCGAAATATATCGGAACAAAACCTTTTCCCAATGGTCACGAAACATAAGACTGTCACCAATATCGGGTCGGACCAATTTAGAAGTTTTTAACAATTATCAAAAGGTTCTTATTTGAATGTCCTACTGAAGTTAAACATCTAAATTTTACCATAAAAAACTGCGAAATAATCTCACGTGATCAATGTTAAGATGAAGAATTTGATTTACATGGTCTATAAATTTAATTTTATATTTTCTCCGTCTATACATGTTTAGTTTCAAAGCATTAAATACTACAAAAATATCCAAATTTGCAAAGCTTAAAGTTAAAAAGGGGGGAAATTTACATGCTTGCCCCTAAATTTTTAATTGCTCCACATTATTTTCATGAACTTTTACTTGGCAATGCCGTTAACCGGCGGAAATATATTTTCAACTCACAAATTGCACGTGACTTTTAAGGGGTAAATATGTATATTCATCTAATTTTATTAATAGAAATCTCTCTTTTGAGCTTGATTTATGTGAAAAAAAAAATTAAAATTAACAAAAATGGAGAAACAATTGATAAAAATAGTAAGATCAAAATATTAAAAATCAACTATAGTATTAGAAATTAGAAATTGATGAAAATGTTAATAGAATTGATAAGATATTTTAAGAAAAAGAAACGTGACTATGTAAAAAAAAATAAAGGCCTAAATTACAAAAAAAATAAATAAATTAAATGACAAAAACTCAAGCTGAAAATGTAGTCTTCCTTATCTAGAACCCATGCTCATGGAAATAACAATTAAAATAGACTTCCCCTGATGCAAATTTGAAGGCTCCACTCTCAAAATTTAAGGATTTCGCTATTGAGATCTATCCAAATCCAATGCAGAGGCAGTGGGCTATGTCTGCAGTCACTAGTGAAGTGGTTTGGTTAAGTAGACTTGTATCTGATCTAGGGATTCATATCACTTGCGAGGCCTCTTCATGTTGACAATAATGGCCCTATTCAAATTGCAACCAACTCTATATTTAAGTTGAATTTTCAGTTGTTCTACCAAATCAGCCTATTCCCCCGTCCCCCTCCCCAATAAATAAATAAAAAAACGAAGTTACATCATTATCCAGTAGTTATGGCCACCCAAAAAATAACACATCCCAAGCTAAAATCCTCCACCTAACATTTTTTCCATAATTATGGCGGCTATCGCCGTTATCTCCCCTTGACTAAAGCACAACATCCCATCTTGTTTTCTTTGTGGCCCCTACCCACTTGCCCTGTCGGAGTTGCCACGTTCGGACGAGCAACCTTCCCGCTCGTAATTCGGACGTTATCCTTACTTTAACCGTTTTTGATGTTCATCCTGGGTCGTACGACTCGTACCATGCATCCGTATAACCCCGGTAACTGATAAAGATCTGGCCTTTTGTGAGAACCCACGACCGCCAACCAATGCGGACCACGAACGAAGCGTGGGAAAGATCCCCGAAAAGCGCCCTCCTTTATCGAATCTCGCCAACGAACCCCGTGCGATAAATGGCAACGAGCCAGCGCGACGATCTCCCGCGCCTTTCTCTGTGCCCCCACGCGGCTTCCCACCTTCGCATGTCGTGAGCTCGAAGCTTTTCGCGCTGTTGGTAACAGAAATCTCTCTCGCCTTCAGTCAACGTCTCTGGTTTTTGGATCAGACGGCGAAGGGAGCGCGTTCGCTTGGTGGGTTGCGTTAGCGGAGTGAATCTTGAACTTTTCGGAGATCCGGACTCTCGGCAATCTGATTCGCCAAGAACCCATTTCCATGCGATTCCCCGTACTTGTCAGAGCTTGAATTCCCAGGTATCTTTCGTCTGCTAAAGAGCCGATCACAAGCTTTCGTCGTTGCTGAATTCCCGGCAGAAAAAGTTGCGTTTTTTTGCTTTCCCTACGGTCGATGCGAAATTCGGATCAAAATAAAGGAATAGCCAACAGAACCCAGAGTTCCTTTCGTTGGTATGGCTTATTAGAATATGGAATATTGACCTCATTGAAGCCAAAATGATTCGAGCCATTTATTTATTATTTTTTTGGGGGGGAATTCTGTGTTTTGGTTGGTCGTTGTAACGATTCTAATTGTGAATCTTAATGTCGTGACTGATGAGGATCTCCTTAATTCGATGGACTTGACGACCTATGATCTGTATTTAGCACGCTTTCTTTGTCGCTTTCCCCTTATTGATCAACTACCTTCAGCATGGACCTACGTGTGTTTATCTATATCCATGGCTTGTTATATTTGTTCCCTGTGTTTCGGTTTGATGCTATCTCAAAATTTGCAGTCAAGGCAGCAATGGCAAACCCAGACTCCGAATCCTTTTCTCTAGATGACTTCCGCATTCCCAGTTACCTTATTGTCCCCGATTCAGAGGATAAGGATGATTCGGTTGAACCTCAGTGGCCAGTGTTGGTGTTTGTCAACTCGAAAAGTGGCGGCCAGCTGGGAGGTGACCTCCTCGTAACATATCGTTCTCTTCTTGGTGAACACCAGGTACTTTCATTCGCACTTCACATGCAATTGGTCATGCTTTTGCAATTCGCGCTTTGATTTAAATCACGAACAACGCTTCCTTCAGGTTTATGATCTGGGAGAAGAGGCTCCAGACGAGGTTTTGCGCAGAATCTACTTAAATTTGGAAAAGCTGAGATCAAACGGGGACACGCTTGCCCCTCAGATCCAGCAGCAATTAAAAATAATCGTGAGTACGATATACTTGAGTTCTTAACTTGCATTATAGATTTCATCAAACAGTCACATTCAGCTTATGATTTCAAGGATTTGAGTACTTGCTTACTCTTTTCTGCACACTAGGTAGCAGGAGGCGATGGGACAGCAGGTTGGCTTCTGGGAGTTGTCAGCGATCTCAAATTATCTCATCCTCCTGCGATTGCAACGGTGCCCTTGGGTACTGGAAACAACCTCCCTTTCTCATTTGGATGGGTAGGCACATTGATATCACTACCTCATTTATTTGCCACATCCATTATGTTCTTAAATGTTTTTGTTAAGGAGGCTGCTCCTCTTGGCCATTCTTTCTTTCCTTCTGTTTTTTTCCTCTGCAATGTCAAAATGAGTTCACGACTTTATTATTGAAGTTATTATGCATGCCAAATTAACAAGTGAAGAGAAGTGGTTTACATCTATGCTCTTGATTAAACCATGATACAGTCGCATGAAATGTTTAACTATAAGGTTGATGTATAAAAGTAGAAGATTGACCTTGCTTTTGTCACAGGGTAAGAAGAATCCTGGGACTGATCATTCATCAGTTGTGTCGTTCCTCAAGCAAGTGAGTGAGGCAAAGGAGATGAAAATCGACAGGTACTAAATGCCATGCTGGAATTGCTGCTGATCAATCTGAAATCAGTTACAAGTATTACTACTCGTACAGCTGCTGCTGAATGAACCATGAAGTCAGTGTATCAGAATGATCTTGAACTGAATAGCAATTTTGGTTGCATTATGCAGTCCTTTTCAGGAACAGGGGTCCTGTTAATGATGAATATTTTCTTTCACCTCTTTTCTGTTAATTTATGTCATTAAATATTGAACTGCTTCTTGTAATTCAGTTGGCATATGTTGATGAGGATGAGAGCACCCGAAGAAGGTTCCTGTGAGCCCATTGCACCCCTTGAACTACCGCATTCTCTGCATGCTTTCCAACGTGTTTCTTCGTCAGATGAACTGAACGTGGTAAACTTATCCATGCCTTGTGCACCACCTCTGTATGTTTTTAATTCTTCAAGCGTACTCTATCAAGAATGTGCATCTTCTTAGAATGCAAAGTGGTTCTTTGTCTAGTGTTCTCAACTAGAACTTTCAACTCTGGTAAGTACTTCTAGGATGAAGATAGCCTATGTTGTTTCCGAGTAAACTAAATGCTAATGCCAAAATTCGTTTGGCAAGCAAAGAGACTGCACCTGTGTACAGCATATGAGCTCTTCAAAACATGAGCTTGATCGTACTATGGATAATGCAAAGGAGCTATCCTATAGGACCTTGAGCCAATGAAATCATAGAGGGAATTGGGAAAAGGGAGGAAAGCTGGTGTCATAGTAATATATACTTCTGATTGCATGGCTTTTGGAACTCAGAGCAACAACAGGTTGTCAAGAAAAGAATTATAGAACTTTTTATGCATGTATTAACTTATCCATATCATCCTATCTTGATGTTCCTTTTCTAATCTACCATTGACATGTAAAAATACTTAATTTTCTTGAATGGATTCAACTTATATCAGGTGCATAAATATATATCATTTTTCCATGTGATATATCATCCAGTCCTTAGATCTCAAAGTGGACAAGGACTAGGAAAAATCTTAATTAGCTAGTGGGCAATCCCAGCAAAAGCTCACAATCTGTCCATGGTGGAAGATTACCAGAATCTAAAACTTACGTGGAATTCTGCATCTTTTGCTTTTGCATTTTCTCTGATTGCTGTAAATTTCTCAGTAACGCTCTTTTTCCTGTAACAACTTGGAACCACTTTCAGGAAGGTTACCACACATTTCGCGGGGGATTCTGGAATTACTTTAGCATGGGTAAGATCTTATAGCCTTTTTTGTCCCTAACACTTCTTTTTACTTTTGGTAAAGAAATTTGTTGGGCACATTTAGACTAGTTCCATGAACTCACCTGGGCGGTTCCCCGGTAGGTCCATGGAACCAATGGGTGATTTCCAGTTCCCTCCCTAACACTTTTCCGATCCAAGAGAAACTTAAAAAGCACTTTCTACAGGCATGGATGCTCAAATATCCTATGCATTTCATTCAGAGAGGAGGGCACATCCAGAAAAATTCAAAAATCAGTTGATTAATCAGGTACTTTTGTTGTCTTCATCACTTGCTGGGATGGATTTTGGAGAAGTTGGAAGGATTGATGCTTTTGTTTGTTGCTTGAATTAAATGGATAATGCAGATAAAATGGTCTTACTGTATATTAATGTGATAAAATCAGCTCTTCTTTTCCCTGTCAGTGCACGTAACTTAACGGAGATCGGTAACTCTGACTTCTCTATTTTTACTTGCAGAGTACTTATGCAAAGCTTGGGTGTACTCAAGGATGGTTCTTTGCTTCTCTTTTTCATCCTTCTTCACGGTAAATATATAGATGCAATGATGTTTTCTGTGTTTCTCAGTGCAAATGCTGTCTCTACTGGTGACATTTTGGTCATCAGCTGTTTCAGAGTAGTTGCAAGTGGTTTATAACTTTGGATGGATGATAGTCCTGTGAGGAGACTTGGTTTCATAATGAAATTGTTCATCTCCATGGGTACGCAACTATTCAAGAAACTTTAGGCCATTGAATCCTCCTGTGAGATCTTTTGGTTAGGAGAAATTTCTCCACTTGGCTTCACATTATAAGGAAGCTGACGAACTTGCTTGGATTGTTGTCCAGATATATTAGGAAGATTGTCATTGCTGATATAGCATAGTTTTTTTCGGCCTTCTCCATAGCCTATAGGAATCTGTAGGCTAACCAGTTAGAAATTCCGTCTCTTTGATAGGCTTAATAGCTTCTAATTGTTACAGTTCTTTTCTTTTCCCCATCTTCCGGGTAGAAACTTTGGTTATGGTCAGCTCTTTGTCGTTGTGGTGAAGGTAGCATAACCTTTTCAATACAGGAATATAGCTCAGCTGGCAAAAGTGAAGATTATGAAAAGACATGGCGAATGGCAAGATCTCCACATACCGCACAGGTAATCTCGCCTCTTCCTGATTGAATCAACGGAGCCTCAGTTTATGTATCAACAAAAATTAAATTCAGCGTATGTAGGCATTCATTAGGAGACTTGTCCTATCAATTGGTTCCTTCAATGTATGCATTCCTTTTTTGACATCTCCATGCATTATAAAGTTATTGGTAAGCGTTGATGCTCATGACAAGGAGTTTGTCGATCATGACAACTGTGACTAATTAGTAATTTCCTTTTTTTGGTTGTACGCAATGGATATATTTGGATCCTGTACAAAAGACTGACACTTCTTGCACTTTCTTACTCAGCATTAGGTCAATTGTTTGTCTCAACTTGCCCAGCTTTTCTGGTGGACTTAATCCGTGGGGGACGCCAAACAGCACAAAACGGAGTCAGGTTAGTACGGACTCGCATCATTGGCAGAGTGAAAGAACTATATTTGCCCATTTAAACCAACAGTAATTGGAAAAGCTACCTTTGCAATTGCTATAACCTACTCTAACTAAACCATTATTTGCAGAGGGACTTGACCCCACCTTATGTTGATGATGGTCACCTCGAGATTGTTGGTTTTAGAGATGCCTGGCACGGTCTTGTATTGCTTGCTCCAAATGGGCATGGGACTCGTCTTGCTCAGGTAAAATCTCAAGCTGGGATTTTTGCTTTCTTACTGGATGAGTCTCGATATTAGCAACTCTTATTGACTAGAATCTAAGATTTTATTTGGTGTCGCTGTTGGATAAAAAGAAATACTGTCCTTCAATTATTTTTCCCAATTTGTACTAGGCACACCGCATCAGGTTTGAGTTTCACAAAGGTGCAGCTGATCATACATTTATGAGGATTGACGGGGAACCGTGGAAGCAACCACTACCCCTGAAAGATGACACTGTTGTGGTGGAGATTTCTCACCTTGGTCAGGTGAACATGCTCGCCACCCACAGTTGCCGGGCCAAGAGCATCCATGATCCATCCACACCGAGCCACCACGATGACGAGGACAATGACAGTGGTAAAGAAGATTCAGGGGAGGAGTTCAGGAAGTTTGGGGCAGCTGAAACTTTCAAAATCCCTGATGAGGTTGACATTAGTCGTCTTAGTTGATCTCTTCAGTTTCCTTCTCCTTGATTCTTTTTCTAAGTATCGATCATGGGAATAAATGACGTTGGGTAATTCATTTCAATATTCATACATATGCAACTGGAGACCTTTTGCAATTAGTATGTCAGAAACATCTGTATTGACAGTGTTCATATTTTCTTCTCTCGATAAATTATCTTGATGACATCCAGTCATATGGTTTGTAAATTTAGAAGGCCATTACTATTTCTTAGTCATGTGGCCTGAACATGTGTGATCTCTCCAGGTAAAGTTTGTCTAGCCAACTCATGTAGTGTTCTGATGCTAATTTCATTGAATTTTTTTTCCCTGTATCAAGTAATGTCATTATCATTTTGTTGGAGCTTCGTTTCATGAAGAACGCCTCATATTGAGATCATGTTCTGGTCCTTGTGTCTATGTACTCGATCAAAGTTAAGGTGGCAAAACCGAGTCTAATTGAAAATTAGATTCGACAAATACGAAATGGAATATCTATATATAGCACAAGTTTCGTTGCGCTTGCAGAAGAAAATTACAGAAGCCTAACTATTGGTGAATACGGCAGTAAACTAAAGGTGCGTTTGGTAACGATTCTGTTCCTGAGAGTAGATTCTGATCAGAAATGATTTTTTTTTATTCTATTTCTGAGAACTGATTCTAATCATTTTAAGCCATTTTGTAATTGTCCAAAATTTCTGATTCTAGAATAGAATTGCATTTGCTACCATACTCATTAATTATGTTCTAAATCAATTTCTTTTAATTTTTAAATATTTTTATTTTACTTTTTTGCTTTTTTTTCTTTTTTTCTTTTTCTCTTGTTCTTCTTCTTCTTGTGGCCGGCGACCTCACCAGAGCGTTATCAGCCCTCGTCGGCCGAGCCTCGCCGGTAGCTAGGTGAGGCTCACCTAGCCCCACTAAGGCTTGGCCGGCCTCGCCGGGGCTGGGCGAGGCTTGCCTGGCCACCGGGGGGGCTGGGCGAGGCTTGCCTAGCCACCGGGGGGACTGGGTGAGCCTCACCTAGCCACCGACGGGGCTGGGTGTCGCGAGGCTGGCCCAGCCCTGGCTTGGCGAGCCTCCGGCAAGCTCGTCGAACCGGCGGTGGCAGACGGCAGCAGATGGTGGCCAGCGGCAGCAGACAGTGGCGAGCGATGGTGGACGACGGTCACGAGATGGCCGAAGGGAAGAAAACGAGTTGTTGATTTTGATTCTCAAATTTGTTCTCAAAACAAGAATCAACTTTTTTTTTTTTAATTCTTGATTCCGCTCCTAATCTGTTCTCAGGAACAAAAATTTTACCAAACGTAATTCTTGGCCTAAACTGATTTTGGGAACAAAGAATCAAAATTTGGTCATGTTTGGATGATTACCAAATATGGCCTAAGCGAATAAAACCAATGGGCAAGACAAAGCTTAAACCAGATGAGGACCCCAGCACACGAGGTGCATGACCTTGTCAGCCTTCTCGGCCTCCCTGAGGTGGCGGCTTTTCTCCATCATGGCTGCCGTCTTCGTGGCGTCTACACTGCTGGAAACCCATCTGAACTGAGAAGGCTTGCCAGCTGATTCTGTGTTGCTTTTCGTTTGGGACGGCTTGATTCCGAGAGACATGGCCTTCGAGCTCCAAGGACGGTCCTTTATTAGACCCTGGACGGCCCTCAGGCACACTCTGCTCATGTACCTTAAGCTCATCGACCGAGGTAACCGACCGAAGATCGAGAAGGTTGTGTGGTCCTAGGAAACGTGCGTTGCATCTAGCTGCCATCTGGGAACGGATATATACATGTAGCGAATGCCCCATGATTTGCTCATCCCGTGTCCGCGCGTGAACGGTAATATAATAGTGGTTTTCTCCTTCTGATTCAAGCGCTGCTGAATTTAGTGTAAAAAGAGAAAAGGTCATGCCAAAGCACTAAGCCCCCGGACCCCGCCACCACCCCAGGCTTTCGGATTCTCCTCCCACTTAAAAAGGAAGGTCCTGTCCTCGAGCTCTTGGGGTCCTTATTGAGGTTCTCTGTACAGCAGTAGATCAAGAAGGAAATCGAAGTTCGCTGCTGAGAACGATGTAAATTGTAAATACATACGCTGCAATTACGGCAAGGCATTTATATATATTACGTGGAAGGACTGTCCCATTTGCGGTATGGCACTCGTTCCTAATCCTTGTCATACGTGTACTTTCAATGGGCTTCTACAGGATCAACGACTTTCGATCCGGCTTGAGCCACCCCTGTCGTATGCGAACCATATATATTGCGAGAAAATATCAGACTTTTACTAGGTTATCAACGGATAAATCTGTGTTTGAAATAGATGTATAACATCTATTGTACGGAGATTCATTTGCTAAACTTGCTTGTGGATGTCTCTCATGATCAACGGTGCCAAAGAAGTACATTTTTTGTACTGAGAATCTATTGTTAAGGACGCATTTGATAACGATTCTGTTCTCGGGAGTTGATTCTGACTAGAAATAATTATTTTTGATTCAGTTTCCAAGAACCAATTCTGAGTAAAAAAACGCGTTTGATAACTATCTAAATTTTTTTATTCTGAAATAGAATTGTGTTTGATACCGTCTTAATTGATTTTGTTCCAAATTAATTTCTTTTAATTTTTAAATAATTTTTAAATACTTTTAAATACTTTTTTTCATTTTTTCCTTTTTTTTCTTTTTTTTTTTTTTTTTTTCCCTTTTCTCCTATTCTTCTTCTTCTTCATTTGGCCGGTCCCCAGACCGGCGACCGGCCAAACGAGGGCCGGCGACGCTCACCGGAGCTGGCCCTCGGTGAGGTCGGCCCTCGTCGACCGAGCCTCGCCGGCAGCTAGACGAGGCTCGCCTAGCCCCACCCAGCTACCGGCGAGGCTCGCCCAAGCCCCACCGATGGCCAGGCCGACCTCATCGGTGGCTGGGCTTACCTCTGGCGAGCACACTGGACCTCGCCCTGGCCTGGCGAGCTCGTCGGACCGGCGACCGGCGACCGGCGATGGACGGCGGCGGGCGGCGACAAACGGCAGTGTGGGCGGTGGTGGACGACAATCGCGAGATGTCGAAAGGAAAGAATAAGACTTTTACTGTTTTGATTCTATTTTTGATTCTCGGACGGAGAATCATATTTTTTTTTATTCTCAATTCTCTTCCCAATCTATTCCCGGGAACAAATTTGTTCCGGAGAACAAAAATTTTACCAAACGCGATTCTTGTCCCAAACTGATTCTAGGAACAAAAAATCAGAATCAGGCACTATTTGGCACGTTGCCAAACAGGCCCTAAGTATGATCAAGGACTCTTCTACGCAAAAGAGACTTAAAAGAGTCTACCCAAGATGGAAGAAAAGGAGTCAATGGGAAATTTAAAGACTTCATTTACTTCTTTTTAAAATGAATAATTTAGAAAATATTTTTTTAAAAAATAATCATTTGCATCACTTCAAATAACTAATTGATGAAATATGCTTTCATTATCGATAGCAACTTATTTTTAAACCTTTTCATATCAGTTGTAAAGATAAAGGAACGAAAAGTATTCTTGTGTTTTGCGAAAATGTTAAAGACATAAATTGTTAGTCAATAAAAAAATATTTTTTATAAATTAATTATTTTAAGCGATACAAAATATCATCTTTTAAGAAAATATTTTCAAAATCAAATATTTCACGCGAGACAAATGCACCTAAGTTCAGCTCGAGATAAATGTCAATGAGAGTGGACCGCGGGCCACGGCTATACCAGATATTTCCCTCCTCGGATCAGCCCGTAGCTTTGATCGTTCGATATGCTAAAATATGGTTTATCTTGGGCCTGTTTTTACTCAGCTGAATGAACCATTCCTGTTAGCAATTCTCAATAATGTGATCGGAATATATTTAATAATAATTCATTGACCAAGTCAACGTCAACGTCAACGTCAACAAGCATAAAAATCCAAAGAGGAGAGAGAGAGAGAGAGAGAGGGCCCTATCATAGACGATGGAGATAACGACATCACCATCTCCGACGTAGCATTTCGAGACATTTGAGAGGATGGGGTCCGATCGCCCGTGGGAAACGAGTGCTTTCCTGGAGATTCCTTCATGTTTCTCGCCCCCTCTGGCTTTGTACACAGCTGAACGAACCATTCCTGCTAGCAATTCTCAATGATGTGATCGGAATATATTTAATAATAATTCATTGACCAAGTCAACGTCAACAAGCATAAAAATCCAAAGAGAAGAGAGAGAGAGAGAGAGGGCCCTATCATAGACGATGGAGATAATGACATCACCATCTCCGACGTAGCATTTCGAGACATTTGAGAGGATGGGAACCAATCGCCCGTGGGAAACGCGTGCTTTCCTGGAGATTCCTTCATGTTTCTCGCCCCCCTCTGGCTTTCTTTTTTTTTTTTTTTGAGATCTTTCACATTTCACGATTGAAGAAAAAAACTTCTTTGTGCGAGCAAAAGTGTCGGACAGAAGAAAAGGAGGACAGAGGAGGACGGAGGAGCCGCTCAACCTCAGAGGAGAGGAGGATAGAGGCGAGTCGCTAGACTTATAGATAGGGGAGTGCAAAAAAATCAAAAACCGCTCAAACTGGCCATTTCACTCACCCGGATTGGATGTACATATGAATATACATTTAGGCTGCATTTATAAAATTCAGAATATTTTGCATTTAGTGCTTGTTCAAGATAGAATAAAGTCGGATATAAAGGAAATATAAAAGCTAAATAAAATCATTCTATAAAAAAGTTAGATAAATGTGATAGGATTTTTAATATTTATAATAGAAAAGTTATTTTTCTCAAATAATTTTTTTAAAATTAACAAATTAAAATTATATTTCAATATAAATAATATTTTAATTATAATATAAGAAATTAAAAATAAAAAAAAATTAATTTAACCTTATTTTTGTTTATATATAAAAAAGAAATAAATTAAAAAAGAGAGGAAAATAAAAATAAAGTAGACAATAGTGTCACAAGAGAATTTCATCATCTCCATTTGCAAATTTTCTGTTCATTATACTAGTATGTCGTTTATACCAAATAATGTATATGATACGATGTGCATATATCTAATTTTATTAGTGCAATTACCAAATAATGAATAGAATATAGCAAAATTCTTAGATTTTATATCCTATTTTATCCACTTTTATATTAGAGATCCAAATGACATTTGATAGTCAAAATAAAATTTGGGATATTTATATCTTACTCAAGACAAGATAAAATCATATATAAGAGAGATATAACTCATATAAAATTATCTCATAAAGATGTAGGATAAAGATGGACAGAATTTCTAATAATATTTAGACAAAAATTGTTGTGTATTTCCATTAAGCTTAAGTGAATATTTATATACTAAAGAGTACATTCTAGAAGATCTATCTACAAGAAAAGAAATACATTCTAAAGATTCTAAATCTGATAGCACTATATTTGATTGATAACTTCTAAAAATAAAATTCTAAATCTTCCAAATCTGATAGCGCTATTTTTGGTTGGTACACCCCCTCAATTGGAAGAATTGAGACTACAAATCTTCAACTTGTCTCGTAAAAATGCAAAACGTGCTTTGAGAGGACCATTGGTAAGAGCATCACCTCGTTCGTCAGCTGTAGAAATAAACTGCACACTGAGCTGTTGTTGGACGACATGATCGTGGACAAAGTAGAAGTCAATTTCAATATATTTGGTACAACCATGGAAAATAGGATTTGCAGACACATAAGTGGCACTAATATTATCACACCAAAGGATGGGAGAACCTTAAAGAGGGAACCCAAGCTCTTGAAAAAGTGACTCGAGTAGCATTGGTAAGAAGTTTATACTTAAAACTTGTGGAAGAGTGCACTACGGTTCGTTGTTTTCTAGAACTCCAAGAGATCAGGTCAGGACCAAGAAAAATAACATACCTTCTGGTTGACTTCCTATCATTAGAGCTACTAGCCCACTCCACATCGGAAAAGGCTTACAAGCAAGTATCATTGGATCGAAAAAGAAGCAAACCAAATGATCTTGTGTGTTTGAGATAGCGCAAGATGTGTTTCACCATTTGCTAGTGGTCTTTAGTCGGCACTTGCACGGATTGACAAGCTTTATTAATAGCAAATGAGAGATCTAGTCTCGTTAACGTCACATACTGTGGGGCACCAACTATAGACCAAGACAAAGTAGGATTATACATTGGAGCAACCCCTTCCTTAGATGGTTTTGTAGTTGTGGCCATAGGAGTTTGGACAGGCTTGCACTTAGACATCCTTGCCCAATGAAGAAGATCATCAATACAACATCCTTGAGAGAGAAGTAGCCCATTAGAGCGATAGATAGCCTCTATCCCAAGGAAAAAGTGGACCAAACTAAGATTCTTAATTGAGAAATACAAAGATAATTTATGTAAAATTGCACCGATGGTAGAAGATGCATTACCTATAACCAAATTGTCGTCACCATAAATCAAAAAATAAATGACATAAGTGCATTTTTGATAAATAAACAATGAGGGATCTATTTGTAACACCCAGAATCCCAAATGAGGCAAAAATTGTGAAAGTCGTTGAAACCAAGCCCTTGGAGCTTGCTTGGGACCATATAAAGAACAATGCAACTTGCAAAAATAGTTACAACTACTTGGTTCCTCAAACCTAGAGGGTTGCTCCATGTACACCTCTTTAGAAAGAACCACATGTAGGAAAGCACTGTACACATCTAATTGTCGTACTTGCCACCCCTAAGAGACAGCAAGAGATAATATGGAGTAAACAGTGGTAATTTTCACAACTGGATTGAAGATTTCCGTATAATCGAAACTTTGTTATTAATGAAAACCCTTAGCAACCTGCAAACTTTATAGCGATCAAGACTACCATCCGCTTTGTGTTTTGTTGACACCTAAATTTTGGCAATCCGGTCATTTATTTATTGCATAGAAAATTAGGGGTCAATTTTATCCCTGAAAAAATATTAATTGCATATATGTTAGGAGCATTAGCATAACAATGAGTCCACATAAAATTGCATTGTGTGGATCTCATGCGAAATTTGGCGGTGGACATTCAATATTGCTGGCAAGGAGCCCACTCATGTGTGGACCCCAAAAAATTGGCTTGGGCAAAAAGAAAAATCCAAGGGCTCACCAATATTTCTGCTGAGAAAGATAATGAAGAGAAAGGAAGTAAAATTTGGAGATATTGACCATATATTCTCTTCATGCATATATATGGCGGTATATTTGGTTTGTCTTGAAGAAATTTGTTTCATGGACACACAAATAAAAGAAGAAAGAATTCGGCTGATTTTACGAAGATGCGGGTAGGAGGATCGAGGAACGTGGATGGAAAGGAATCGGAAAATTTTTAGCTACAAATGTCATTGTTCTAAAATATAATATGCAGATTTATTCTCTTTACTCGAAAACCTAGGTTAGTCCTACCTATAAAAGGACCATCTACGGACAAGCAAGGGGGGAGGCAACACATATTGATACATACGGCCGCCACTGGAAGGAAAAGAGAACACGTTCGCGAGGGAGAGCTCTCTCTCTCACTCTCCAATATTCGTCACCCACTTCATGATCTCACCCCCTCATCAATAGACACACGGCTCCACCTCTCTCGCGGACGCCAGGAGAACATTCGCAAAAAGGGCTTCTCCATTTCAAAGCCAGCACAACACAGAGAAAAACGTGAGATACGCTTAGAGAGGTTGCTGTTGTTGCCCCCGGAGACACGAGACGTGCGTCCACCGCACCGCTACGAGCTCATCTTTTCCTGTCGCTGCCTTGACAACACCGACGCCACGCCTTGCTGTTTATCCTAGGCCGAGCGAGCTACTAAATTCTCTAACATTTAAGAGAAGCCTAGCGAGTTTTCCTTCTTTCTCCAGGTCCATCGACGACGACGCTCCCGGATCCGGTTAAATTTTGCTGCAGAACATACACCTCCCTCTCCGTGCCAGCCCGGGCACCACGAGCGACAAGAAGCCGAGCGCACTGTGAGCCGAGCTGCGTCCTCACTGAAACAGGACAGCAAAGTTTCTATTTTTGCAGGGCTCCCGTGATTTCTTGCTGTTCCGAGAAGCTCACCTAGCCGACCGTCACTCAGGGCACACTACCAGGGCTACCACCGCAGCCTTTCCTTGGTCGATTACCACAACGTTGATCCATTGGTTGGGAATCTTTATTGGCCGAGCCATCACGTGAGACCAAGAGGCGAATTTTGCTCCATTATCACAACCTGTTGGCCAAAATAAGGAGCATCTACTGAAATTCATGGCCACGTGATCTAGACCAGAAAATTCCAAAGAAAGAGTCAACATAAAGGAAGTGGAAATTGGAGATTTCAGTTGCACGTCCGTCGCCACAATCCAGATCCTACATTGGCAGTTCTCTCTCTCCAACAATAACAAAGAAGGGCGCGTTTGGTACGATTCGATTACATTAGGGACCGATTCGACAAAAATGATTATTTTTATTCTCGTTCCGGGGACCGATTTTGAGTAAAAACACGTGTTTGAATCGCTAAAATTTCGATTCTAATAGAATTGCGTTTGATAACGTGTTTATTGATTATGTTCCAAATTATTTTTTTTAATTTTTAAATAATTTTTTCTACTTTTTTACTTTTTTTCTTTTCTTTTTTTTTCCTTTTTTTCCTTTTTCCTTTTCTTTTTCATTTTTTCTTTTCTTTTTTTCATTTTTCTCCTATTTTTCTTCTTCTTCTTATGGCCGATCGCCGGATCGGCGACCGGCGGGCGAGGGCGGCGACCTCACCAGCGTGCGTCGGCCCTCGCGAGGCCGGCCCTCGTCGGCCAAGCCTCGCCGGTGGACGGCGGGCCTCGCCGGGCCGGGCGAGGCCGGCTCGGCCACCGGCCGGGCTAGGTGAGCCTCGCCGGGCCGGGTGAGGCCCGCCTAGCCACCGGCCGGCTAGGCAAGCTCGGCCGGGTGGCCGGGCGAGCCTCGCCGGTGGACAGTGGGCCTCGCCGAGGCCGGGCGAGGCCCGCCCGGCCACCGGTCGCTAGGCGAGCTCGACCGGTGGCCGGGCGGGCCTCGCCCAACCCCGGCGAGGCTCACCGGTGGCCGGGCGAGCCTCCGACGAGCTCGCCGGACCGGTGGCCGGCGGGTGGGGGGCGGCGGGCGGCGGCGGCGGGCGGCGGCGGACGACGGCGGGTGGCGGCGGGCGACGGTCATGGGATGGCCGAAGGAAAGAAAAAGGGTTTTATTGTGTTGATTCTTTTTCGATTCTCGGACGCGAGAATCAATTTTTTCGATTCTCAAATCTTCTCCAAAACGATTCTGGGAACAAAATTGTTCCCTAACAAAAATTTTACCAAACGCGATTCTCGTCCCAAACCGATTCCGAAACAAAAATCGGAATTAGTCACCGTTTGGGCATGTTGCCAAACAGGGCCGAAACACCCACTTCAGACCCGAGACCCATCTGCAGTGCCGAGCCTCACCCACGAGCTATTCCCGGTCATTCCTTGCGAGCCTTCCGTCATTCAAATTTGGAAGCGGTATCCGAGCGATATTGCAATTTAGGTAATAATTTTCATCAAATTGATCTTCATATATTTTTATTGCCTAATTTGTGAAATCGCTATCTCGTTTGAATCTTTAAATGATACCATCATATCCACAAAATATCAATTAGCCTTTTAAATTGGGAAATCTTCCCAATTTCGCAACGTACATATGATTGATGGTCCGATTTCACGCTCAAAATACGACCCGCAATCTTACGGAAAAATTGCCAATCCGATCTCACGCTCGAGATACGATTCGTGATTTTATTTAAAAATTGACCAATCCAATCGCATGCACGAAATACGATTCTTCAATTAAATGGACATGGATGATATCTTGCTTGATTTGGTGCCGTGCTGTTCTTGATGTCTTTATTTGATTGCTCCCGTAAAAGAAAAACCCAAAAAAAATATTTGAATTAGGATTAGGTTGGTTTTAGAATATTTCTTGTTATCTTGCATATTTAGAATAGAGATTTTATTTCGAATTTAAAAAAAAAAATCCAAAAAGTGCATTCATTTAGGATGTTAGTTTTTGTTTAATTTAAGTTGCATGTTTAATTATGTGGCAATTTTAAATTTCGAAATTAATAAAAAAACTAAAACACAAAAGAGTCATCATGCATATGTCATGTAGAATTAGGGCATATTTTGTACGTCATTGCATATTAGGGTAAAATTGCACTTAGTTTAATTCTAGGTAATATTTTTCTTAATTTATTATAAGTTTAGGTATTTTCTTAGATAGATTCCATCTTAGGATTATTTGGGTTGAGATAATATTTTAGTTTAAATTAGGATTTGGCTTAGCCTAATTCATAATACAAATTGAATAGGATCTTAATCTAGCTAGATAATTTTCACATTTTATCTAATTCCGAATTTCATGAAAAAAAAATCAAAAAATGTCTTAGAATAAATTAGTTTTATTTTATAGGATGAATTGCATTCTTTTTAAGAAAAAATATCATATGCATGTCATTAGGATTAGATTCCTGAAATGCACGTCATTTAGAGATTATTATTAGGTCCATTTAATTAGAAATTGCATGTCGTTAGAATTAGGTCATTTAATTATATTGCATTGCAGATTGCATGATTCTCATTAATTAAGTGAAAAAAAAAAAGAAATTGCGTGTTAATTTAAAATCATATCTAGGGTTGATGATGTGAATTCTGATCTAACAACGCAGATGCTTTCGTTGCTATAAGGTGAGTCCCGTAATTTATTCATTGCTTTCTTGGGTGTTAAATTGGTGGTTTGTGCACCCGCATGATCACTGCACATGTTAGGGAAATAGATTTAAAATCAATTCAAGCTGCCTGTAAATACATTTTTGAAAAATAAAAAGAAATGGTACCGAAAGGACATTAGAGAAATCTAGTGTAACCAAGTCCCCGTACCCATAGTCTTTGGTTCGTAAGAGTAAAGTAAAACTCTCGTTACTTTACTTCGGTTTCTAATTGACCCACCAAAAAAATAAATTAGTGGCGATTCCTAGATAAACTCCATTTGCATGTTAAGAATTTAAATCTAAGTCGCGAATTGGTATAAGCTTGGGAGAGCCTGAATTAAGTCTAGACTTAACAATTTATTGGCCAAACCTTAGGTGGTTCACATCCGAAAATTTGGTCATGACATGTTTAACTCTGTAAACCCATTTACATCCAAGGAGGTTCATGGAGGAAGTGCGAGGGACCAAATACCGTGTGCTATTTTTTAACAAGGCATTAAATTCATCAGTCATAGCTGCAAGCCACTCATGGATTTTGTTGGCTTGGATGAATGAGGTTGATTCGGTGAGGGGGATGGTGGCTATATTAATTTGAGGAGGACAAGAGCGAAGTTGCATGGTGTGGATACATGTTGGCCAAGGTGGGGGCGGCAGTGTGGGTGGTAGAGAGGATGATGAGGAGGGGGAATGATAAAGGTTATGGAAGGGCTTGGTTCTTAGGGCAGGGGAGATGGATGAATCAGTATTAGACGATGCTAGGGGAGACGCTGGAGGAGTATGTGATCTCACTGTATTGATAGGCATAGAAAGTGATGAATGAGGAGATGAACCAAGAATGAAAGGAGTTACAAAGGGAAAACACATTTCATCAAAACAAACATGTCAAGCAATATATAAATGATTGGTGATAGGATCAAGGCAGTGGTATCCTATACGAGAGGGACTGTATCCTAAGAAAAAAACAAGGAATAGAGCGGAAATCCATCTTATGAGCATTATAAGGACATAGATATGGTAAACAATGACACCCGAAGATTTTCAAAAAGGAATAATGCAAATAATGATTATAAATCATTTGAAAAGGGGAGACATGATTATTGACCTTGGACGGCATTTGACTCATGAGGTAGACCGTTGTTTCAAATGGTAGAGACAGAGTCATGAGCTAATAATGTTAATCCGGTTTCAACTATATGCCTATGACGATGCTCAACCGTCCCTTGTTGTTCATGGGTATGAGGAGCGGAAATGCAATAAGCAATACCAATTTTTTACTATAAGGAAGGGAGGGCACGAAATTCCCCACCCTAGTACATTTGAATGGCTTTTTTTCCGTGAAAAAAGACGTTCAACAAGGGCTTGGAAAGTAAGAAAAATAGAGTAAACATCTGACTTTACTTGAAGAGAATAAAACCAAATTAATTTGGTGCAATCATCAACAAAAATAACAAAATAACGATGACTATCGGTATAAACAAAATGAGAAGGACCCCAAACATCACTATAAGTTAAATCCAATGGAAACAAACTATGAGTTGGAGACAATCCTAAGGATGAATGACTAGCCTTGCCCAATTGACAAGCTGTATATAACTGACTCAATCATGTTGATTAACACGGCAAATTATTCTCTTTGACTATAAACTTTAAAAGACGCTCATGTAGATGGCCAAGACATTGATGTTAGCCATCCATGGAAGTCCGTTCCGCAATACTGGCAGTAGGCATTGAAGGTTGTTGTGGTGTGGTGTAAAGACTATCATTACTCGGGGCGCAAAGAACTACCTTAGTCACTAGATCCTTAACAAGAAAGTGGGTAGGATAGAATTCAAAGAAGACATTGTTGTCAAATGCAGATTTTTGAACTGAAAGTAAATGCTTAGAAATATCAGGGACGTGAAGAACATCATTTAAATGTAAAAAAAAAAAAAGATTTGAAATAGAGGAGGGAATAGAAGAAGTACCAATACTAGTGCTTTTGAGGCCTTGACCATTTCGAACATGTAGTTGATCCAATCCATTATAAGTTTCGTAGGAAGATAATGATTGTGTATCGGGTGTGACATGGTGAGAGGCACCTGTGTTAGGGTGCCAAGGTAGGGTGTTGGTAGATGTAGGTAAATAAGGGGGAAGGGCATGATTTAGGTTGGCATTAGGAGAGTAAAAGGACTGATAAAATGAAGTAGAAGAAGGGTGTAGCGAGCAAGAAGGCATACCTAGAGGACGATAGTAGCATGCATCACCAATATGATCTATACTTGATAGATAGAATACCTTAATTGATCTTGTTGTAAACCACGGGCACCACAATTATGGCCAAAGTGACCATCGCGATCCCTATGACCCCCACAACCTCTAGATTGACTACTGCTAGAGAAAGGGAAACTAGGATGGGTGGATGCATCTCGTTGAGCAAAGTTGACTATAACAAAATTAGCTTGAGAGGAATGCTCGGAGATCTGCAACTTTTAGAAGGCCTTAATACTCTCATGACTAAGGAGAAGACCTTGAAGATCCGTAAACGAGATTGGTTCAAAACGACCAAATAATATAGAAACAATATCTTGGAGATCATATGGAAGACCATGGAAGATATGGACATTAAAATCCTTTGGTTCAAGAGAATTGCCTGTAGCACCTATCTCATCAATAGTAGATTTAGGCCTTGTTTGGTTATTTTTGTTTCTATTCCCCGAAACAAACATTTATGTTCTTTTTGTTTCGGGGAAAAAAGAATAGAAACGCGTTCGGTAGAACTTTTGTTCCCAGGAACAAAAAATCTATTTTTTTTTTTTCCTTAATAGATTTGGAACAAATTCAAGAAGTAGAAAAAAAGTTGTTTATTGTTCTTGGGAACAATTCCTGGAAACACTTCTTTTTTCTTCTTCTTTTTTCTTTCCTTTTTCTTCCTTTTGGCTGGTCACCGGCCTCAGACATGGCCGGCGATCTCGCCGGAGCGTCGCCGGCCCCTGGCGAGGCTGAGGCCTGGGCGAGCTTGAGCTCGCCCAACCAAGGCAAGGCCAACCTCACCTAACCGAGGTGAGGCCGACCTAGCGCCGCCTAGGTGAGGCCGAGCCTCATTGGTGGCCTCAGTGACTAGGCGAGGTCACCGACGATGCTCGGCCTCGCCCAAGCGGCGTGAGGTCGGCCTCGCCCTAGCTTGGCGAGGCTGAGCCTCACACCGACCGGCAAGGCTCGCTGTCGTTGGTGGTCCGGCGAGCTCGGCCTCACCGGATCTAGGCGAGTTGATCTAGCGAGGCCGAGCTCGCCGGCCACGACCAAGGTTGGCCTAGCCGAGGGCCCACGAGGGTGCCGGTCCTCGTCAGCCGGTCATTGGCCATGGCCAAGGCCGCCGACGGCCAAAAGGAAGAAAGAAGAAAAAAAAAAAAAAAAAAAAAAAGGAAAAATATAATAAAAATATTGAAAAATTAAAAGAAACAAAAAAATTATACAAGTTTATCAAACTCATTTCTATTCCCGAGTAGAATTTTTTTGCAATTACCAAGCGCATTCTTATACTCGAAATTGTTCCCTGGAACAGGAAAAAAAAATATTTATGTTAAAATATTATTCCCCGGAGCAGAAATGTTACCAAACGTGCCTTTAGCACAATGGAGGAAATCAACAACGAATTTGTCCAATTTCCGTTGCAGATGTTGAAGACTAAGATGAAGAGAAAGTGTTAATACCTAAATTTTGACAATCCAATCATTCATTTATTGCATAAAAAAATTAGGGATTAATTTTAACACCTAAACAAAAATATTAGAGTTAAATTGCATAACATATAGTTTTAGGAGCATTTTTTTTATTGCATTTGCATTGGACTAGTGATAGATGGCTTTGACTTGATGGTTCTAAACTTTAATTAGACGAGTTGAATTAAGCCCGAGACGAGAGGAAATTAGCCCAAGCCTGTTATTCTCTAATGACCGAAAATTGACTTATGAGGAATGATGATTTGATATATTCGGTAAATATTTCATATATGCATGCAATATACACACTGAGAGATATATTTCGTAGCAAAATGGAGGATTTTGGAAGAAATATTGAAATAATAAGAGAAAATATTGCACGTGAGAGGAATATATTTGGTGATACTAAAAAAGTATCAACACAGGGAAAGAAATGCGTAAGAAATCAGCATGCAATTGGTCTACTAGGGAAACAAAATATAGGAAAAGAGATGTAGCATGCTTGTGCAATATTGGAGAGTGGAAAGAAATTCTGTTTCTTTCCTTGCTGGGCCTCTTTATTTTGCTTATAAAAAGGGAGTCTCTCTTCTTGTCCAGGGGATCAGCAATTCTATTCTAAAAGCACATTGAGCGATACACGCCAGAAGAGAGAAAAGGGAGACGGCGGTTTTGTCTTCTTAGATGGTCCCATTGTGAGTTAGAGGGGAAATCGTAAGGTTCCTCTGGCAATTGCACGTGGTCTTCACATCATGGCTTTTCCTCATGCCATTGTGCACCTTTTGCCATCAAGCCCACTTATTCCGAAGACCCAACCCCGACGACCAATGAAGCACCAGCACTCACCAATTTCCCAACGTGTCAGAGATTATCCTCGCCATGTCATTGCTTTAGCCCTACCTGAATTTTTCTTGCTGTAGGTTTTCTTAAGTCAAATTGCAGTCCAATCTCGACGCTGCCTTCAACGTCTGTTCAGCAACTTCTGCGGTGATTAATTGCCATCACAGGCGAAATTTCTTAGACGATTACACGACTTCTCAACGACCAGTAGCTTCCAAACTACCAAAAGCAATTGTGCCGAAATCCCCAACCGTGGAGTCCTACATGCTGAGCTGCAACTCTTACGAGCCGCTCATGATCCACTGCGAGACAACCGGTTGTCCTTACCGTCCTTGACCATCGTGTCATCGTGTCACACCGAGCTGCCAACTCCCCCACTCACAATGTATAAGCAATCAATGAGTCCTCCTTGGTCGTGAATTGCCGCACCACCGATACCAGCTAACGCGTTGCTACCGCTCACCACCATTTGTCACCATTCACCATCAAGGAATCAGTTGTGATTTCGGTCCGATTGCGTTGCAAGCAAATTTGGAAAGAATATCATCGAATTAGGTAAGATGCACATCTCTAGTATATTTGCATATTTTACCGCCTAATATATGTCTATTAATAACTAACATGCATATCTATGAGTGATAGACATATCTCCCAATTAGGATTTATTTCCTAGTTCACAACCGCATAATCTTTGATTCGCTTTAAATAGAATTATTGATTCTGCGGAAATCTTTAAAATTGATATTTTGATCTTTTAAGGCTTAAAATCAACTCATCGATTTTATTCGCGAAATTTCAAGTTAGTTGGATATTATTTCCTCATTTGCATTGATTGGATGATATATGATCTTGAGTGATTTGGTGCTTATCTTACTTTAATTGCTTTATTTATCCCAAAAATACAAAAAAAGATTGCATTTGCATATCATGTAGATTAGAATTGATTTCTTGGATAGAATTGCATGATAGAATAGTTAGATACCTCTCTTGCATGTTTAGATGATATATAGGTTATATCTTGGAATTAAATTGCATGTCGAGATATATTTCTAAGTAAAGATAGGATTCAGATTAGTCTATTTCCTAACTTAAAATAGATAATATCTCACTTTAGTTAGATTTTTATTGTTAGTAATTTTTAATTACAATTTTTTATCAAAAATACAAAAATATCATGCACGTCATATAGAATTAGGTTCATGAAATGCATGTCATTTAGCAATTGTTGCTAAGTCCATTTAATTAGAAATTGCTTATAATTAGAATTAGGCCATTTACTTAAATTGCATGACATATAACTTAGATTTCATTAAACAAGAGAAAATCCTTAAAAAAATTGAGTGACCGAATGTTAATTAGAAATCATATGTAGAGTTATTGATGTGAATTCTAACCTAACATTGCAGATACTTTCGTTACTACAAGATAAGTCTCATAATTTATTTATTGCTTTTTTTATTTTTTTCTGTGGGTGTTAAATTGGTGGTTTGCGCACCCACATAATCACCTCACATATTAGGGAAGTAAATTAAAATCAATTCAAGCTACCTACAAAATATTTTTTTCGAAATAAAAAAGAAATGTACCGAAAGGGCATTAGAGAAATCTAGCATAGTCAAGTCCCAAACTCACAATTTCTGATTCGCAAGAGTAAAGTAAATCTAACTTGAGTTTCTAATCGACCCACCAAAAATAGATTAGTGGCAACTCTTAATTGAAAAATTACTTACATGTTAAGAACTTAAACCTAAGTCGTGAATCGATATAAGCTTGGGAGAGCTCGAGCTAAATTTAGGCTTAGTAATCTATTAGCCAAACCCTAAGTGGTGCACCCGATGTTAGGTCACGACATAAAGCATACGTGTAGCAAAAGCTAAGCCAAAAGAGACATTGAGAGCATCCCATATGGTTGTACTAGTTGGTTTACCAATAATCATAGGTAAAACTAGTTCTAAAAGGGAGCTATTAAAAGACTCATGATGGAAGCATCCTCTTGTTGCCATTTGCGCTACATTGGAGGGACAAGTTGTGGTTCCATTGACATGGCTATAAAGGTTTTGTCCCTTGAGATACGAGAACCTGTACTTTCCATAGCAAGTAATTGGATGTTGTAAGGCGTAGAGAAAGGAAGTGTTGAGCAATACGAATGAAGGAAATGTAAAAGAGGGGTTTGAAATGGGAGTTATGGTGGTGGTGGCAGAGGTTTCTACATGGCCATATAGACCACCCTTGTTGGGGGAAAAAGGAGAATAAGAAGGCTAGGATTGAAAGAGGGCATTAGCCTTAGATAGCTCTAACACCATGTTAAGATAGAAATTGTTGTATATTTTCATTAAGTTTAGGTAGGTACTTATATACCTAAAAGTATATTCTAGAAAATTTATCTGCAAGAAAAGAAATACATTTTAAAGATAAGATTATAAAACTTTCAAATTTGATAGCACTATATTTAATTGATAACTTTTAAAGATAAGATTCTAAATCTTCCAAATCCGATAGTGCTATACATCGTTGATATAGAAAGTTCTTTTTATTGAATAACAAACTTCTTAAATTGATAAAATTAAAATAATATTTGAATATAAACAATATTTAGATTCTAATATATAAAATTCAATTCCATTTTTATGTACTCATTTTTTATTTATATATTCGAATTTATTTTATATTTTAATATAAATTCACTATGTAAATATATATTTAGGTTTTATATTTATTACATATTTTAGGTATATTAGTATAGTTTACTATTTAATAAAAAAATTTAGAGAATGATGAAAGGGGGAAAAATAAATAAATAAGAGGAAAAATAATAAAAAAATAAGCAATTAAAAATGAAGTCACAAAAAGCGTTGTGAGAGATTCTTATCATTTTCATTTATGCAATTTTTAGGTTCATTTTCACTAATATATATTTTATACCATATAATTAACATAATAAGATGTGAATATACCCGCCTTTAGCATTGTGATTCACAAAATAATGAATATGATATAGTAAAATCTTAAATTTCATATCATATTCTGTCCAATTTCATCATGACTAAAAATTCAGATGACTAAACATAACCTTAATTTTTATATTTTTAAAAATTCATACCACAGATGCTAAAACTAACAAACATGGGACCTATATTGTATCCAAAGAAGATATTAGGTTCTTAAGTGATACCACATCAATTTTACACAAATTCATAGAACGGGCAACTTGCGTCACTGTAGCCCACCAATTAGACCCTACATCACCCCTTCCCCCCTCTCACTTCAATTATATGTGTTTGCTTTTCTTATTTTTCTTTTTTCCTTTTTCTTTTCCTTGTTCTTCCTCCTTTCACCCTACAAAGGACAACAGCACCTCAACTCAGACTCATTGTCAACTTAATCCTTAAATCACTTTCCACCACCTCACCACTGTCTTAGTCCTTTGCTGTCAAGCTGGAGTTCGATCAATGAACTTGAGCCTCAGATTTTGGATCTAAATTCGAGCGAGCCCTACATATGTGATCTTGAGATAAATTTGTATGCTAGGTCAACGAAGTATATTTTCTCTATCATTGGGTAGCTATCTTCCTTTTCAAGTAGTACTTTCCTTTGAAAGAAGAAGTCGTATAGGGCTTACATGATAACGTTCTTATTTCTTTTTCTTTTTTATTCTTTTGTTCTTCGAAATAGAAAAACAAAAACAAAAATGCATTTGATAACATTAGTTAATTTTTCAATTTTCTAGAAAAGAAAAATGGCCAAGGAATAGATTTGGAACAAAAATAAGAAATAGAAAAAAAAATAGTTTCTTGTTCCCGGGAGCAATTTTTAGAAATAAATCATTTTTTTATTTTCTTTATTTCATTTTTTTCCTTCCTCTTCTAATCAGCCAGTGGAGACTCGCCGCCCGTTGCCGCCTAGAGGAGGAGAAAGAAGAGAGGAAAAAAAGAAAAGAAAAAAAGAAAAATCTAAAAAAATATTAAAAAATTAAAAGAAATTCTACAACACAAAAAAAAAAATTTGAGTCGTATCACGCATTCCTATTCTTTTTCTATTCCGAGAATAGAAATTTTGTATAGTTATCAAATGCGTTATTTTACTCAAAAATTATTGTAATAGAAATAAAAAAATTAATTCTAAAAAGAAATTATTTTTCGTGATAGAAATATTATCGAACTTGTTGTTGTCTTGGAAACACACGCCTCCCAAGGGTTTCGCGATATGTGTTGCATGTGAACAATTTGTCGAGTTTAGGGAACATCAAGAGGTGTCCCACTTATGTCTGATGATGGAGAATAGTCTGTCTTGACAAAAACAGGTCTCCTTGAAGCTCTTGCTTCTGTCATGTTCTAACTTCGATGGAGTTTCACTAATCCCATGAGCTTGGTTTCCGCCTTCATGCTCTAAATTCACCGACGATCTTTTCATCTCCTTTGAATCATCTAGCCAAATGTTGTCTCCTTATTGGGGTGGAAAAAAAATGTATCTACCGAACATTAAACCATTAAGCAAGAGAGGAAAAATTACAGAGACTACGGTTCAAGTTATGAGAAACATTTCAGGGCATGAAAATTCTAGCTATGCTTTTGCGCCACCATATGTACTGGGAGAACAGTAACAATTCGAACAATATCGAATTAACGCAGTTGAATAAAATAATCTTCCATCTTGTGTAAACCTAATAGAAATTGATATAGTAGAGTAAAATAAATACCAAGCATGCGAACACAAGACGATTTTTTTACGTGGAAAACCACCTTGATGTGATGAGATCAAAAACCACGGAACCGGAGTCCACTCGAAAATCTTCACTATCAACAAAATTGGGTGAACAATGTTCTTCTCTAGCAAATACTAGAGGTATATAGCAGCAAAGATCTCAAGAACATAATTATTGGCAATACACATGAATTTTACAAGAGATTAAGGATAAATCTAACCAAAAACGCAAATTTTGATCAATCCATGAAAAGCCTGATGTAGGGAGCTTCAAACAAAAATCAAACCGTTTAAATTCGAGAAGATTGCGCCACGAACATGTTGACAAAATTTCAGCTTAATCGGACCACAACCTCCGATGCCAACTTGATGTAAATCAAACTTTGCCTCAACCCCAGATTTTCTGCTTTCTCTTTTTTTCTTGTTACTACGTTTCTTTGCAATTACTACTTTAAAGATAGTGAGAAACAATATTTCTCCATATGACTTATTATATAGGCTCAAGCCATTTTTGGGCTTACAACTCATTGGGCTTCCTCCACATAGGAGTGAACTCAACTAACAAATCCCTCCCTCACGATAATATGGAGGGATTCACCACCCTACTATCAATTGGCAATGTTCAAGCTTCTCTCTTGGTAGAATCTTCGTTATCATATTAGAGTCATTATGATCTGTATGAATTTTCTTAAGTTCCAACAACTTTTCATCTAGAACATCCCTTATCCAATGATATCTAATATCAATATGTTTCGATTTAGAATGAAAAGATGAATTCTTACCAAGATGAATTGCGCTTTGATTATCACAAAATAGCACATACCTCTTTTACTTAAACCCAAGTTCTTCTAAGAACCTTTTCATCTATAGCATCTCTTCATTAGCTCAATCGCTGCAATAAATTCAGCTTCGGTTATAGAAAGTAGAACACACTTCTACAATCTTGACTTCCATGACACAGCTCCACCTGCAAAAGAAATCAAATAACCAGAAGTAAATTTATGAATATCAATATCTCCTGTCAAGTCGGAATCTGTGTATCCAACTAACTTAAGTTTCCCGGTCCCAAAACTGAGTTTCAAATTTGAAGTTCCCCAAAGATACCTCATAATCCACTTCACTGCATTCCAATGCTCTTTGCTTGAATTTGACAAATAACGACTAACAATGCCAACTGCGTGCGCCAAGTCCAGGCGTGTATATACCATCGCATACATTAAGGCATATAGAACACTTTCCATATCTTTCTTCTCTTTATGAGTTGTAGGAATTTGCTTCATATTTAACTTAAAGTGGACAGTAAGAGAAGTACTAACCACTTTAGCATTGTCCATGTAAAATTTCTGAAGGATCTTTTCAATATATTTCTCTTGCGACAAAAATAACTTCTTAGCATCTTTGTCTCGAGTAATTCTAACGCCAAGAATCTGCTTCGCCAAACCCAAATCTTTCATAGTAAAAGACTTGCTTAATTGTTTCTTCAATAACTTAATTCTTGAAGCATTTCTACCAACAATCAATATATCATCAACATAAAACAAGAGAATAATAAAGTCATCATCAGAAAAGTTTTGGACAAACACACAGTTATTCAAAGAAGTCTTCTTATAGCCATGTTCTGTTATAACTGACGCAACTTTTTGTACCATTGCCTCGGTGTTTGTTTTAGGTTATAGAGACTTTTCTTCAATTTGTACACATAATTCTCTTTCCCTTTCACTTTAAAACTTTCAGGTTATTTCATCTATATCTCTTCCTCCAAATCACCATATATGAAGGTTGTTTTGACATCCATTTACTCAATTTCCAAATCTAGGGTAGCTGCCAAGCCTAGTACCACACGGATAGAAGACATTTTTACTATTAGAGAAAATATATCATCAAAATCAATACCATTTCTCTAACGGAATCCCTTAACAACCAATCTAGCTTTGTATCGTGGTTGTGAAATATGTTCATCTTGCTTCAACCTATATACCCACTTATTCTTCAAAGCTCTTTTACTTTTAGGTAACTTCACCAACTCAAAAATATGATTATCATAAAGTGACTATATCTCATCTCGTATAGCATCAAATCAATTGCTTTTGTACTCATCTTCTATTACTTCTGCATAGCACTCTAGTTCACATGCATCAGTCAATAATACATACTCATCTTCAGAATACTTGGTGGAAGGTCATTGGTCTCTAACAGATCTCCGAATTGGAACATCCACTGGAACATCTAATTAAGCCTCTAGTTCATGAATAATATTATCTATTTCCACATGTTCAGGAACATGTGCGTTATTTGGAACATTAACTTATTGCTGCTCTTCATTAACCTGTGTAGGAATATTTGTAAGAGGAACTAGATCCAAATCAATCAAATTATGTCTAACCTGTGGTGCTGAAATTTTCTATGTTTTCACAATATTCTCTATTATTTGATCTTTCATAAACACAACGTCTTTGCTTCTTATAATTTTCATTTCAATCGGATCATAAAATTTGTAACCAAGCATAGCTTGTCCATAACCAATAAATATGCATTGTCATGTTTTCACATCAAATTTAGACCTCTTATCTTTGGGAATATGCACAAATGCTTTGCACCCAAAAACACACAAATAATCATAAGAAACATCTTTACTTATCCAAATTCCATTATGAACATCAAACTCTAAAGAAACGCATGTAGTAAGATTTAATACATGCACAACTGCACTTAAAGCCTCACCCCAAAAGGATCCGGGTAGCTTTGACTGTGAAAGTAAGCATCTTACCCTTTCAACCAGTGTTCTGTTTATTCTCTCAGCTAAGCCATTTAACTGAGGCATCTTGGAATGTGTCTTTTGATGTCGAATACCTTGTTGTTTGTAATATTCATCAAAAGATCAAATATACTTTTCCCCGTTATCAGTTATGATGCATTTCAATTTCTTTCCAGTCTATCTCTCAACTAAAGCTTGAAATTGTTTAAAAGTATCTAATACTTAATCTTTAGTTTTTAAGGTATGAATCCAAATTTTCCTTAAAAAATCATCCATGAATGTAATAAAATAAAGAGAGCCAAACGTGATTTTGTTTTCATAGGACCGCAAACATCAGAATGCACTAAATCCAGTATACCTGACTTTCTTAAAGGAGGGGAGCTTTTAAATGCAACTCTATTATGTTTTCCTACTAAACAATGAGTACACTTCTTTAGCGCCGAACTTTTCAATCTTGAAATGAGCTTCTTCTTGGCCAATATTGACAAACCCTTCTCACTGATGTGACTGAGCCTCTAATACCATAACTTAGTTACATCTTCGCTGTCTACTGCATTAATTTTGTCTGTGGATAACTTTGCCCGCATAATGTACAACGAAGAATATTTTTCACCTCTAGCCATAACAAGAGAACATTTAGTGAGCTTCCATTGACCATTACTGAAGGTGTTGCAATACATCTCATCATTCAACTTGCCTGTACAAATCAAATTCAAGCGGATATTAGGTATATATTTAACATTATTCAATACCAACCTTGTGCCATTGTTGGTTTCTAGGCACATATCACTGATGCCTATAGCTTGAGCTAGCCCATTATTTCCCATCTTCACATATCCGAAGTCACCTGACCTGTATGATATAAAGAAATCCCTATGAGACGTAGCATGAATAGATGCATCACTATTAATTACCCAATTAGTCTCATGAGATACAAAATTCATCACATCACCAGAAAAAATGATGAGAAAGTCTTGTTTAAGTGCAGCAACACAATTGTCATCACTGTCATTATCACTTTTATTCTCTTTACATTTCTCCTCTTGTTTCTCCCTTTTTGACTGGCGACAAAACCTCTGAATATATCCCTTCTGATGGCAATAATGGCACTCAATATTAGCAAATTTATTATACTTACCTTTGCTTTTATCTCGACTTTTATCTCTATTTCTCGGACCTCGAGACTCACTTCTTCCCATTTTCTCAACAACTAAGGCATCAGAATGTGAAGAGGACAATCCGTATATCTTCCTTCTCATCTCTTCATTCAAAATACTACTCTTGACCAAATTCATGATAATCGTACCATATGGGGTAGAATTAGACAAAGCTCCCATGAGTCCGGCAAAGTACTAAGCAACCATAGTGCTTGTATCTCATTATCAAACTTGATTCCCATCGCAGCTACTAATTTATAATTCCTTAAAAAGAATTTAAATGATCAGTCAAACAAGTACCATCTTGGTATCTTAGAGCCATCATCTGTTTTATAAAAAAATAACTTATTATTCCCAGTTTTTCAAGCATATAACTATTCGAGCTTATCCCATAAACTGCGTGCATGTTTTTCCTCAATAATATGGTTCAAAATATTATCATCCACTCAATGCCTAATATAACCACACATTTGACGATGAAATATAGACCATTCAGCATTAGTTTTATTCTTCGGTTTATCCTCAGCAAATACAGACAAATAAAAATCTTTCACATATAAAAGGTCTTCCATCTTCCCTTTTCAAATATGATAATTTAAACCATTCAATGTAACCATTCTACTTGTATTCGTTTCCATTGTTTAACACAAGGCAAAAAAATCAAGCAATAACCAAAAGCTCTAATACCACTCTAATGGGAGAACAGTAACAATTCGAACAATATCAAATTAACGCAACGGAATAAAATAATCTCCCATCTTGTGTAAACCTAATAGAAATCGATATAGTAGAGTAAAATAAGTACCAAGCACGCAAACATAAAATAATTTTTTTACGTGGAAAACCTCCTCGATGTGAAGAGATCGAAAACCACGAGACTGGAGTCTACTTGAAAATCTTCACTATCAACAAAATTGGGTGAACAATGTTCTTCTCTAGCAAATACTAGAGGTACATAGTAGCAAAGACCTCAAGAACATAATTCTTGATAATATACATGAATTTCACAAGAGATCAAGGATAAATCTAACAAAAAATGCGGATTTTGATCAATCCATGAAAAACATGATGTAGGGAGCTTCAAATGAAAATCAAACTGTTCAAATTCGAGAAGATTGCGCCACGAACATGCTGATAAAATTTTAGCTCAATCAAACCACGAATTGACCTCCGATGCCAGCTTGATGTAAATTGGACTTTGCCCCAACCCCAGATTTTCTATTTTGTCTTTTTCTCTTGTTACTACGTCTTTTTGTGACTACCACTTTAAAAATAGTGAGAAATCATATTTCTCCATATAACTTATTATATGGACTCCATCCCTTTTTAGGCTTGCAACTCATTGGACTTCCTCCACATAAAAGTGAACCCGGCTAACAATATGCACCCAAGGAAATGCGTATGTTTCACTCAAAAATCTAAAGAAGTCTTTTCTTTTTCTTCATTAAGTAAACAGGTAACTTGTCGGTTTGCTTTTGCCTTATTTAACTCTGAATTTTTTCCATTTACATCCAATCGTTTAAAGATTCGTAGCAAAATGCTCCCCTGTTTTGACTGTATTTAAATCGAGGTAATCACGTGCCCACAAATTTAGCCCATCCTCCCGAGAAAAATATTTGTCATATTTCCAACAACGCCTCTTTAAATTTATGGAAAGCCAAAATATCAACTTAAACTATTGATTATCTCCTTTAAGCATCACTTCAGTAGCTCTTGTTACAGCAGCATCTGTACCCCAGTAGAAGTGAATTCCGAATTCTTTTCAGCATTTTTGTATATAAGTCCAAAATTCCATCTTGCTTAGAGGTACTTCCCCCCAAACATTGGGGAGGGAAGTTGCGTCTTTATGTAGAATCCTCACATTAAAAAGAAGGGCTATGACCAAAGAACATAGAAGGGCAAGAATTGTTTTGCATTAAACATGGACCGTGTTAAATTAATGTCTTGAGTTTGAATTCAAATAACGATTTGTTAAATCGATTTTGTTGATAAAATTTCCCAAGTGGATTTCAAATTGGATGATGAAGCCCTTCTTTTCTGGACTCCTTATAGTTGCACAAAGGAGGAAATAAAATAAAAATTTCCTCTTTTATTTGGAGGAGTCAAATTCCTCTACAGGTTATTATGATGGGGCCCAAAGTCAAATATTTGACTTTGGGCACACAATATTCCACACTCCATGGGGTCTTCTTTGGCTAATAAAAATAAAGTAGGAAGTCTTTTCCACATAGAGCCAAAAGGTGATGGGCCCACGTCAAACTTTTGACTTTAGGCACATATAAATATAAAGTAGAACGTTTCCAGAAGGTGAGCGGCTGAAACCCTTTGAGAAAAAAGATGAGCTACACGTTGTCAAGCTAAAGAGAAGCCATCCACGTGATCAAGAAAGAACAACGCAAATCCGTACGTACGCGAACCAGGCGTACATAGAGCATTATACTTTAAGTTTGAATGCGTAGTAATTTTTGTGCAGTGAGTTTATATCCAAGTGAGTTGTTTATTTATAAAAACTTTGGATCTGAGGTTAAATCTAGATGTATGAAACACTCGAGTATATGAGCAATTGTAAACTCTGATTTTCCAATTATAATATATTATTTGCTGCTGGCTCTCTCTATGAACATAGGTATCGATACTCGGACCAAACCACGTAAATTTCTAGTGTCTTTATTATTTCTGGTTTATTTCTCTGGCAATTTCACGTTAACGTAAATTGTAAAATTCTGTTGTTTCCGCATATTATATTCCAACAATTGGTATCAGAGCTTGGGATCAGATTTCTTGATTGTGATTTGAAGCTTTTTCTTGTCTGATTATTATCTGGAAATTCTGTTATTGCAATTATGTCTGAGAGGAAATCTGAAATTGAGAAGTTTAATAGGAGTAACAACTTTCTGTTATGGAGAATCAAGATGCTAGCGTTATTGACAACTCAAGGTTTGACCAAAGTACTGGATGATGAAGATGGGTTGCCTATTATAATAAAAGCCTCTAAGAGGGTAAAGCTAATGAAAAGAGTAAATAGCACAATTCTGTTAAATTTGTCGGATGAGATTTTAATAGAGGTTGTTGAGGAGAAGGATGCCGCAACATTATGGGCAAAACTTCAAGCACTCAATGTGAAGAAAAGGTTTGAACAATTGCGTATACATGTTGAAGAGGATGTTTCAATTTAGATATACTAAAGGTATGTCTATCAGAACCCACCTAGATGAATTTAATAAACTCATGATGAATCTAAAGAATGTCGTTAAGATACTTGATGATGAAGAATAGGGTATGATGTTGTTAGCCTTTTAACCAGAATCATGGGAGCACTTTACTGATTTACTGTTGCAGGGGCGTACTACAATTACCTCAGAAGAGGTAAAGTCCGCCTTATTCTTTAAGGAGTAGTAGAGAAAGTTGCGAGATGACGATCTGGCACAAGGAGTAGTGCAAGCACTGACGATTCGAGATAGAGAACAACATTGAGGGCCTAGTAGCAACAGAGGTAAAAGTATATCGAAATCACGTCATAGAAAGTCCAAAGAACACGTGAAGTGCTTTGAATGTCACGATGATGGGCACATCAAGAGAGATTGTCCAAAGCGGAGGATTAAAGGTGATAGGTAGAATGCCACAAGTAGTGTGGCAAACGTTGCCAATGGAAGCAATAGTGATGTAGAAACTATTTTATGTGTGACTACTACTTCGTAAGGAGGCGAATGGGTACTAAATTCGGGGTGTTCTTATTATATGACGCCTCATAAGAACTGATTTACTACTTACTAGACTGCAGATGGTGGTAGGGTTATTTTGGGGAAAAATGCAATTTGTAAGGCTGTGGGGATAGGGACAATTTGGATTCGGATGCACGATGAGGTGGTGCGCACATTGACAGATGTAAGGTATGTACTAGAGTTCAAAAAGAACCTTATTTCTCTGGGAACACTTGACGACATCGGGTGTAGGTACACCGTTGAAGGTAGAGTACTAAAGATCTCTCGAGGTGCCATAATAGTGATGAAATGAAAGAAAGTGAATACTCTCTATCATATACTGGGAGAGACTGTGACTGGAAATGCTGCAGTTTCATTAGATGAGTCAGACTCTAACTTAACTCAATTATGACATATGCGTTTGAGGCACATGAGTGAGGCAAGTATGACGATGCTGAGTGAAAATGGGCTGTTGAAGGGTCAGAAAATATGGAAGTTGGACTTATGTGAGTACCGCATCTTTAGGAAGCAGCACCAAGTTAAGTTTACTACAGTTGTTCATTCGACCAAACGACCAGTTGAATATATTCATTCAGACGTTTGGGGCCAATCTTCAGTTCCTTTGAAAGGAGGTGTCCGATATATACTGACATTTATCGAGAATTATTCGAGGAAGGTATGCGTATGCTTTCTGAAGCACAAATATGATATGTTCAATTGGTTCAAGAAATTTAATGCATTAATTGAGAAGCAATTAGATAAACAAATCAAGTGCTTGAGAACCAATAATTGCATAAAGTTTTGTGGTAAAGATTTTACTGAGTTTTGCGAGAAAAAATGTATTATGAGACACTGCACAGTACTTGGGACATCACAGTAGAATGGCGTAGCAAAACGAAAGAACAGAACTTTGTTTAAGCGAGCTCGATGCATGTTTTCGCATACAAGTCTTGGCAAGGAATTTTGGGCTGAAGCAGTGAACATGGCATGTTACCTGGTTAATCGATCTCCATCATTTGCTATCAAGTGGAAGACTCCTGAGGAAGTATGGTCGGGGAAACCTGTTAATTACTCCGAATTACGTATATTCAGATGTCCTGCGTATGCTCATGTGAGTGATGGTAAGCTTGAGCCGAGAGCGAAGAAATGCATATTTCTGAGTTATGCACATGGGGTGAAAGGTTACCGGCTGTGGTACACTAATCCCAGATCACCCGATTTTCTAATCAACAGAGATGTGATCTTCGACGGGATTGCAATAATTCAACAGATGAGTTCTAAGACACAACTAACAGAAAAGACAAATCATAGTGTCATTAGTAAGGTGGAGCTTCAGAGGGAAACTCTAGAAATCTCAAAGGTAACAGAAGTTGAGATTGCAGATAAAGCTGCAGTTCTTAAAGTTGGTGATAGTGAATAACCAGTAAAGCCACATCACACTATAGCCACAGATAGACAAAGAAGGCAAATTAAATCACTGGTACGTTATGGTTATACAGATATTGCTTATGCATTGACTGTAGGTTATGAGGTGGAGATAGATGAGCCTTCATCTTACTTTGAAGCGATGGCTAGTTCTAAGTCACCGCAGTGACTAGGGGCCATGAGTGAAGAAATGGAATCACTCCATCGAAATTAGACATGAGAGCTTATCAAAGTACCCAAGAGCCAAAAGATTATCGGAAGTAAATGGGTCTTTAAATAGAAATAGGGCATTCCTGATGTCGAGGCAGCGAGGTATAAGGCAAGACTTGTGGCAAAAGGACATACACAACGTGAGGGCATTGACTACAATGAGGCGTTCTCTCCTATGATAAGACATGCTTCTATTCGTGTTTTACTTGCCTTAGTTGCTTCGCAGGATCTTGAGTTAGAGCGACTAGATGTGAAAACTGTGTTTCTTCACGGTGAGTTAGATGAGCAGATTTACATGAGGTGGCTAGAGGGATTTGCTATTCAAGGTAAAGAAGATCATATTTGCTTGTTGAAGAAATCTTTGTATGAACTAAAATAGTCTCTTGGGCAGTGGTATAAACGTTTTGATGCTTTCATGGCTAGTCAAGACTATTCAAAAAATCAAATGGATAGTTGTATCTAGTTTAGGAGATTGGAGAATGATTCTTTGATTTATCTACTTTTATATGTTGATGATATGCTGATAGCAGCAAATAATATGTCTAATATTGATGTGCTGAAGAAGCAGTTAAATGTTGAATTTGAGATGAAAGATTTAGGTGCTGCAAAGAAAATATTGGGTATGAAAATTTTGCATGACAAGGCTGCTGGAGTTTTACATCTATCTCAGAAGAAATATATTGAGAAGATTGTGACATGCTTTAATATGCAATCGACAAAATCTGTAAGTACACCTTTAGCAAAGCACTTTAAACATTTAGATAAATTGTCACCGCAGATTAAGGAGGAGGAGCATATGTCTCGTGTTTCTTATTCTACTGTCGTGGGTAGTATTATGTATGCTATAGTATGCACTAGACCTGATATTTCACAAGCTATGAGTGTGGTTAATTGCTATATAAAGCATCTTGGTAAAGCTCATTGGGAAGCTGTGAAGTGAATTCTCAGATATTTGAAGGGGACAACAGACGTGGGTATAGTATATTAGAGGGACAACAATGATAGTGAGACCACTGGTTTTGTGGATTCGGATCACGCTAGTGACTTGGATAATTGCAAATCTTTAGTAGGGTACGTGTTTACACTAGCTGGTGGTGTAGTTAGTTGGAAAGCACATGATCACATTGCCTTGTCTTCGATTGAGGCAGAGTACATGGCACTAACTTTTGTAGCAAATGAGGCAATTGTTGGAGAAAACGTCCTTATTATTTTGAAGTTGACAAAACGTTTCCATCAATTTAGTCTAAAGACTTCCAAGTGTTAGAATCTGACGAACTCCAGATTATGTCGTCAAAGTCTGAAGACTGCAAGACTTAAGACTCAAAGTTTACCCTCACTGACTATTTCTAAACCGACGAAGAGAAGACTTATTCTGATGCAATTTATCTTTAAGGATTCGGTTGATTTATAGAAGATCTTACGACTGGAGATAGAACCTCATGATCAATTATTCTTAATGAAATCATTTTGGATAATTAGATCTGTTGAAAAGCGAAGTATACTTGGAAGATTTTACTTATGGAAACCTAGATTTTGATTGTATGAGCGAACAGAATTGGTGGGCTATCATCATATTCCTTAAATGACTCGAAATCTCCTTGATTGATTCTGTCCAACAGATAGATTGGAAGAACTCTTTTGAAAAGTGCTAACGATTGAAAAGGTATGGAGAAGTATACAAGGAGGACGCTCAAGTTATTCAAGTGTGTGCATGAAAGAAAAATTCCAAAGTCTGAAACTTTCTAGTTCTTGATGTTTCAATCGTAAAGCTTTATTTTGTACTCATAAAAGAGAGCAAACACTTGTAAGATTTTAAAGAAGTGTAGTAGAGTTTCTACGCTGTAAAGTCAAGGACGTAAGGCTGTAACATCTTTTTTGATCCTTAGTGAAATCCAGCCGGTAGGCTGTCAATACGGGAGAGTGGATGTAGACTTGATCTAAGCCGAACTATTATAAATATTGTGTTTCTATTATCTTTCCCTTAAACTCCTTATTTTAATTTATAATTTTTATTCGACTCTTTACTTCTATTCACATTGCTAGCAAATTATTTTGAAGTTTTACAAAAACTTCTTTATCACCTATTCACCCCTCTCTAGGTGATCTTACTAGCCCTTTCAGCAATATGGTTACAAAGTTTGCTCTTGAATTTTGGGTTGGAACATAAAAGTATGGATATGTACTGTGATAACCAATGTGCGACATATTTGGCATATAATCTAGTTTATTATGAGCAAACGAAATATATCAACATCAGGTACAATTTCATTCGAGATATCTTAGCTAAGGGTAACGTTATTGTCAAAAAGATTGCTATAGCAAATAACTCAGCAGACATGATGACTAAGTCTGTTCTTTTGGCGAAACACAAGCTCTTCTTGAGCTCTATTGGCGTCTGTGAAGAGTGAGCGCCCGTCAGGGTATTGAGAGAGCAACATGGATGATAAGTATTATAACTTGACTTCATACATTGAGTCAAAGTGGAGAATTGTTACATTAATGTCTTAAGTTTAAATTCGGATAACCATTTGTTAAATCGAATTTGTTGATAAAGTTTTCCAAGTGGATTTCAAATTGGATGATGAAGCCCTTCTTTTATTTGACTCCTTATAGCTACACAAAGGAGGAAATAAAATAAAATAAAACAAAAGTTTCCTCTTTTATCTGGAGAAGCCAAATTCCTTTGCAGGTTATTATGGTGGGGCCTAAAGTTAAATATTTGACTTTTGGTACATAATATTCCACGCCATGGGGTCTTCTTTGGCTGATAGAAATAAAGTAGGAAGTCTTCTGCACGTGGAGCCAAAAGGTGGTGGGCTCAGGTCTAACTTTTGACCTTAGGCACATATAAAGATAAAGTAGAACGTCTTTAGGAGGTGAGCGGCTAAAACCCTATGAGAAAAAAGAGGAGTTGCATGTCGTCAAACTAAAGAGGAGCCATCCACGCGATCAAGAAAGAAGAACGCAAATCCATACGTACGCGAACCAGGCGTACGTAGAGCATTATACTTTGAGCTTGAACGCACAGTAATTTTTGTGCAGTGAGTTTATGTGCAAGTAAGTTATTTATTTATAAACATTTTGAGTCTGAGGTTAAATTTAGATGTGGGAAACACTCGAGCGTGTGAGCGATTGTAAACTTTGATTCTCCGATTATAATGGATTATTTGTTGCTGGCTCTTCCCATAGACGTAGGTACCAATATTCAGACCGAACCATGTAAATTTCTAGTGTCCTTATTATTTCTCGTTTATTTTTCTAGCGATTTCACATTGACGTAAATTGCAAGATCCTGTCGTTTCTGCATATTATATTCCAACAAACCACTTGCAAACACAAGATTAGCATATGATGAAGCAAACAAACAAGTTTCCAGCACATTATATATCTTCATGCCTGCATTTGTTGTCCATAATCCTTTCTCACAGCCGCCATAGTATCTCTCGTGGCCGTCGCTGGAAGTTCAGAACTCCAAAACTCAGCGCTATCATCGAAATATACAGCCTCGCAAGATTATTCTGCTTCAAAATCGTTGGCGACATACCCAAGCCGAAATTTAGGACCGAACTAAGAGTAGAAGATGATGAAGAGTTCAAGAGACAAGTCAGCGGTTTTTGGAGCCGGAGCCAGCAAGGCGACAAGGATGCCGAAAGGCGAACAAGGATGAAGGCGAGTGAGGAGGAAGGGAGAGGATGGAGATGGAGGCCTTGTTGTAGAAAAAGGGGTCATGAAGGAAGACCTCATCTTTTCAAGAGGAAAAAGAAGGCGATAAATTCGGCATTAAGGGTTACTTGTATCAGTCCCTTACTCAATGCGCAGGAGAGAGAAGAAAGCTTTGGATCCAAATTTTAATTTCACATCAATGGATGTGATGCAATTTGAATGAAGCATGCATGCCATGCATAGGTTGATGCTACGGTGATTTGAAACCACTTAATATTTTCTCGAGGCGACAAGTTTTGGGAGCGCGAGAGCATTTTGAATAAAAGAATAAGTATACGAAAAGTCTTAAAACTTATTATGAAAATATAACTTAATTCTAAAATTTTCAAAAAGTGTAATTAAATCTTAAAATTTATTATAAAAGTATAATGAAATCTTAAAACTTTCAAAATATACAATCAAATTCTAAATCAAATTGATTAAATCTAGTCGTTTTATTGATAACAATTTTTGAAATTTTTAGGATTTAATTATATTTTTTAATAATTTTTAAAATCGGTTTTATTTTTTAAAAATTTTAGGACTCAATTACCTTTTTTTTGAAAGTTTTAGGATTTGATCATATTTTTATGATAAATTTTAAAATGTAATTATATTTTTAAAAATTTTAAAATTAAATTATTTGGTAATAAGTTTTAAAATTTATAGCTCATTTATTTCTTAAAAAGAAAAATTGGCTTTGCTTTTCTTGTCATAAGGCGGAGGAGAGAGGGGAGAAACATCGTGCAACTGAAGAGAGAGAATGCGGGTTTCTGACAGGCGGGCTCAAACGATAATTTACGTTGCCCAAAAGATTTTTTATAAAATTGACGTGACATCACTAGGGTGGCAAATATTTTCTCTGCCTCCCACCAAATAACTCTCTCTCTCTCTCTCAGAGATCCGAGCGTCACTTGAAACTCTCTGGAAGTAGGAAGAGGAGGACAGGGTGAAAAGCTGTTCCAAGCGAGAATTCAGAGGCTGGGTCTTCTCAGAAAACTGCAACTAGCGTCTGGGTAAGGGTAAGTGAGTTCCTCAAGTTCCTCGATGACACTACCTTCTTTTCTCGACTGACGGAGCTCGTCTTCGCCCGTTTCTTGCTTTTACTTTACTTCTCTGTGCCGACACTCACCGTCTCTTCTTTGAGCCCCGATGGCCTCGTTCCTCTACTCACTGGTGGCTCGCCCTCGCCCTCCCGCTCTTTTCATGTATTTCTTCTTCTTAAGTTCTAAGAAATAGGTCCACTTCCATGAAAAACACGAATGTCTGCCCGTAGTTCCCTTCTCTTGTAACATCCGCGGCGATATCCCGGGACCGAGGTCTTGCTGCTCTCCGTGGAGTCCTCGGACTTGACGCAGGCCTTGACCGAGACCTCGTCAGGCTCGGCGCGGCTCAGCAGGGCCAGGGTGTTGTCGAACGACCGGAGGACGTTGATGACATGGCGCACACGGAATGCCGTGCATCATTGTCGCCGGCTCAAGAAAAGGCGTTGAAGAGATCCCGGAGCTTCTTCGTGGACTCCTGGCCGGTTCCGTAGACTCACCCAGGAACCGGACTGGGGTGTGTCCAGAAAACAGTGGGCGGTTCCCAGTTTCCATTTTGTAGAACCGGCCCTAGTGGCCTGGAACGGATCACCGGCACAGGAGGGATCGAGATTGCTTGGTGGAGAGGCCTAGTGGATTGGAAACCATTTAATTTAGACTTTAAATTTGCAACCTATTATCATAAGACTCTTCAAAATTTTGAACGACCCATGTTAACTCATTCCAATAAATTTGGATCATTCATTTTGATAGGTATACTCGTAGGATTGGAAGTGACATATTTCGACCTTTCCTCTATTTTTGATGAACCATTTCAAATCTGGCCCCCATGTATTTTCGGAGATGTCTAATAGCAAGGCTTATTATTGAGATGGCATATAGGGGCGCGTTTGGTAACGATTCTTCACCTAAACTAATTCGACAAGAAATAATTATTTTTTATTCCATTAGGAACCGATTCTCGAGAGTAAAAGAACATGTTTGGTAACTCGCTATAAAATTTCGATTCGGAATAGAATTGCGTTTAATAACGTGTTCATTGATTCTGTTCCAAATTATTTTTTTTTAATTTTTAAATAATTTTTTCTACTTTTTTACTTTTTGTCTTTTCTTTTTTTTACATTTTTTCCTTTTTTTTTTTCCTTTCCTTTTCTTTTTTTCCTTTTTCTCCTATTTTTCTTCTTCTTCTTGTGGCCGGCGACGAGGGCCGGCGACCTCACCAGAGCGTCGCCGCCCTCGTCGGGCCGAGCCTCGCCGCCGGGCTGGGCGAGGCTCGCCCGGCCCCGCCGAGGCTCGGCCTCGCCGGATCCGCGAGGCCGAGCCTCGCCGGTGGACGAGCGGGCCTCGCCGAGGTTGGGCGAGGCTCGCCGGGCCGGGCAAGGCCGGCCCAGCCACCGGTCAAGCTAGGTGAGCCCGGCCGGTGGCCAGGTGGGCCTCGCCGGGCCTGGGCGAGCTTGCCGGACCTCGCCTTGGCCAGGCGAGCCTCCGGCGAGCTCGCCGGACCGGCGGCGGGCGGTGGTGGGTGGCGGCGGATGGCGGCGGACGGTGGCGGGCGACGGTCGTAGGATGGCGGAAGGAAAGAAGAAGAGTTTTATTGTGTTGATTCTTTTTTTGATTTTCGAACGTAAAATCAATTTTTTTTTTTTATTCTCAAATTTACTCCCAAACCGATTCTCGGGAACAAATTTGTTCCCTAACAAAAATTTTACCAACGCGATTCTCGTCCCAAACTAATTTTGGGAACAAAAAATCAGAATCAGTCACCGTTTGGCAATGTGCCAAACAGGGCCTAGGAATTCCTGAAATTATCAAGCTTATCCATCCCCTTTTATTGATGAAGAATACAAGTATCTGAGCATGGGGTTCAAATTCCAACACCCCAGTTCCACTAGTTCAATTGAAGATGATAACTCTCAGCCATCTGATTTTTCCAGCCCTAATTTCCAGGCAATTCGGATACTTTTTAAAATTTGAATTTATAGGTATCTTTCGTCTGTTAAAGAGCTGATTAGCTTGTAAATGCAAAGCTTTTCTTGTTGCTGAATTCCCAGCAGAAAAAAAAAATGTTAGTTTTTGCTTTCCATAAGCTCCGTGCGAATCAGATCAAATTAAAGGAATAGCGAATAGAAAGCGGAGTTCCTTTTGTTGATTTTGTCAGCAGAATATGCTTCTGTGTTTTGACTGGTCCTTGAAATGATTCTAATTGTAAATCTTGATGTTTTCACTGCTGACTCTCCTTCGAAAGATTTGATGTAAAATCTGCATTTGGCACACACTTGCTTTGTTGCTTTCCCCTCATTTATCAACTACCTTCAAGATGGACCTACATATGTTTATCTGTATCCATAGTTTTCTAATTTTGTTGCTTGTATTTTGGTTTGATATCACAAGTTGCAGTCAGAGGCAGCAATGGCACACCCAGACTTCGAATCCTTTTCTATAAACGACTTCCGCATTCCCAGTTACCTTATTGTCCCTGATTCAGAGGATAAGGATGATTCGGTTGAACCTCAGTGGCCAGTGTTGGTGTTTGTCAACTCAAAAAATGGTGGCCAGCTGGGAGGTGACCTCCTCGTAACATATTGTTCTCTTCTTGGCAAACACCAGGTACTATCATTTGCACTTCACATGCAATTGGTCATGCTTTTGCAATTCGCGCTTTGATTTAAATCACGAACAACGCTTCCTTCAGGTTTATGATCTGGGAGAAGAGGCTCCAGACGAGGTTTTGCGCAGAATCTACTTAAATTTGGAAAAGCTGAGATCAAACGGGGACACGCTTGCCCCTCAGATCCAGCAGCAATTAAAAATAATCGTGAGTACGATATACTTGAGTTCTTAACTTGCATTATAGATTTCATCAAACAGTCACATTCAGCTTATGATTTCAAGGATTTGAGTACTTGCTTACTCTTTTCTGCACACTAGGTAGCAGGAGGCGATGGGACAGCAGGTTGGCTTCTGGGAGTTGTCAGCGATCTCAAATTATCTCATCCTCCTGCGATTGCAACGGTGCCCTTGGGTACTGGAAACAACCTCCCTTTCTCATTTGGATGGGTAGGCACATTGATATCACTACCTCATTTATTTGCCACATCCATTATGTTCTTAAATGTTTTTGTTAAGGAGGCTGCTCCTCTTGGCCATTCTTTCTTTCCTTCTGTTTTTTTCCTCTGCAATGTCAAAATGAGTTCACGACTTTATTATTGAAGTTATTATGCATGCCAAATTAACAAGTGAAGAGAAGTGGTTTACATCTATGCTCTTGATTAAACCATGATACAGTCGCATGAAATGTTTAACTATAAGGTTGATGTATAAAAGTAGAAGATTGACCTTGCTTTTGTCACAGGGTAAGAAGAATCCTGGGACTGATCATTCATCAGTTGTGTCGTTCCTCAAGCAAGTGAGTGAGGCAAAGGAGATGAAAATCGACAGGTACTAAATGCCATGCTGGAATTGCTGCTGATCAATCTGAAATCAGTTACAAGTATTACTACTCGTACAGCTGCTGCTGAATGAACCATGAAGTCAGTGTATCAGAATGATCTTGAACTGAATAGCAATTTTGGTTGCATTATGCAGTCCTTTTCAGGAACAGGGGTCCTGTTAATGATGAATATTTTCTTTCACCTCTTTTCTGTTAATTTATGTCATTAAATATTGAACTGCTTCTTGTAATTCAGTTGGCATATGTTGATGAGGATGAGAGCACCCGAAGAAGGTTCCTGTGAGCCCATTGCACCCCTTGAACTACCGCATTCTCTGCATGCTTTCCAACGTGTTTCTTCGTCAGATGAACTGAACGTGGTAAACTTATCCATGCCTTGTGCACCACCTCTGTATGTTTTTAATTCTTCAAGCGTACTCTATCAAGAATGTGCATCTTCTTAGAATGCAAAGTGGTTCTTTGTCTAGTGTTCTCAACTAGAACTTTCAACTCTGGTAAGTACTTCTAGGATGAAGATAGCCTATGTTGTTTCCGAGTAAACTAAATGCTAATGCCAAAATTCGTTTGGCAAGCAAAGAGACTGCACCTGTGTACAGCATATGAGCTCTTCAAAACATGAGCTTGATCGTACTATGGATAATGCAAAGGAGCTATCCTATAGGACCTTGAGCCAATGAAATCATAGAGGGAATTGGGAAAAGGGAGGAAAGCTGGTGTCATAGTAATATATACTTCTGATTGCATGGCTTTTGGAACTCAGAGCAACAACAGGTTGTCAAGAAAAGAATTATAGAACTTTTTATGCATGTATTAACTTATCCATATCATCCTATCTTGATGTTCCTTTTCTAATCTACCATTGACATGTAAAAATACTTAATTTTCTTGAATGGATTCAACTTATATCAGGTGCATAAATATATATCATTTTTCCATGTGATATATCATCCAGTCCTTAGATCTCAAAGTGGACAAGGACTAGGAAAAATCTTAATTAGCTAGTGGGCAATCCCAGCAAAAGCTCACAATCTGTCCATGGTGGAAGATTACCAGAATCTAAAACTTACGTGGAATTCTGCATCTTTTGCTTTTGCATTTTCTCTGATTGCTGTAAATTTCTCAGTAACGCTCTTTTTCCTGTAACAACTTGGAACCACTTTCAGGAAGGTTACCACACATTTCGCGGGGGATTCTGGAATTACTTTAGCATGGGTAAGATCTTATAGCCTTTTTTGTCCCTAACACTTCTTTTTACTTTTGGTAAAGAAATTTGTTGGGCACATTTAGACTAGTTCCATGAACTCACCTGGGCGGTTCCCCGGTAGGTCCATGGAACCAATGGGTGATTTCCAGTTCCCTCCCTAACACTTTTCCGATCCAAGAGAAACTTAAAAAGCACTTTCTACAGGCATGGATGCTCAAATATCCTATGCATTTCATTCAGAGAGGAGGGCACATCCAGAAAAATTCAAAAATCAGTTGATTAATCAGGTACTTTTGTTGTCTTCATCACTTGCTGGGATGGATTTTGGAGAAGTTGGAAGGATTGATGCTTTTGTTTGTTGCTTGAATTAAATGGATAATGCAGATAAAATGGTCTTACTGTATATTAATGTGATAAAATCAGCTCTTCTTTTCCCTGTCAGTGCACGTAACTTAACGGAGATCGGTAACTCTGACTTCTCTATTTTTACGTGCAGAGTACTTATGCAAAGCTTGGGTGTACTCAAGGATGGTTCTTTGCTTCTCTTTTTCATCCTTCTTCACGGTAAATATATAGATGCAATGATGTTTTCTGTGTTTCTCAGTGCAAATGCTGTCTCTACTGGTGACATTTTGGTCATCAGCTATTTCGGAGTAGTTGCAAGTGGTTTATAACTTTGGATGGATGATAGTCCTGTGAGGAGACTTGGTTTCATAATGAAATTGTTCATCTCCATGGGTATGCTACTATTCAAGAAACTTTAGGCCATTGAATCTTCCTGTGAGATCTTTGGGTTAGGAGAAATTTCTCCACTTGGCTTCACATTATAAGGAAGCTGACGAAATTGCTTGGATTGTTGTCCAGATATATTAGGAAGATTGTCATTGCTGAGATAGCATAGTTTTTTTCGGCCTTCTCCATAGCCTATAGGAATCTGTAGGCTAACCAGTTAGAAATTTTGTCTCTTTGATAGGCTTAATAGCTTCTAATTGTTACAGTTCTTTTCTTTTCCCCATGTTCCCGGTAGAAACTTTGGTTATGGTCAGCTCTTTGTCGTTGTTGTGAAAGTAGCATAACCTTTTCAATACAGGAATATAGCTCAGCTGGCAAAAGTGAAGATTATGAAAAGACATGGCCAATGGCAAGATCTCCACATACCACACAGGTAATCTCGCCTCTTCCTGATTGAATCAACTAAGCCACCGTTTATGTATCAACAAAAATGAAATTCAGTGTATGTAGGCATTCATTATGAGACTTGTTTCCTATCAATTGGTTCCTTCAATGTATGCATTCCTTTTATGACATCTCCATGCATTATAAAGTTCTTGGTAAGCTTTGATGCTCATGACAAGGAGTTTGTCCATCATGATGACTGTGACTAATTAGTTATTTCCTTTTTTCGGTTGTACACGATGGATATATTTGGATCCTGTACTAAAGACCGACACTTCTTGCACTTTCTTATTCAGCATTAGGTCAATTGTCTGTCTCAACTTGCCCAGCTTTTGTGGTGGACTTAATCCGTGGGGGACACCAAACAGCACAAAACGTAGTGAGGTTAGTACGGACTTGCATCATTGGTAGAGTGAAAGAACTACATTTGTCCATTTAAACCAACAGTAATTGGAAAAGCTACCTTTGCAATTGCTATAACCTATTCTAATTAAACCATTATTTGCAGAGGGACTTGACCCCACCTTATGTTGATGATGGTCTCCTCGAGATTGTTGGTTTTAGAGATGCCTGGCACGGTCTTGTATTGCTTGCTCCAAATGGGCATGGGACTCGTCTTGCTCAGGTAAAATCTCAAGCTGGGATTTTTGCTTTCTTACTGGATGAATCTCGATATTAGCAACTCTTGTTGACTAGAATCTAAGATTTTATTTGGTGTCGCTGTTGGATAAAAAAGAAATACTGTCCTTCAATTATTTTTCCCAATTTGTACTAGGCACACCGCATCAAGTTTGAGTTTCACAAAGGTGCAGCTGATCATACATTTATGAGGATTGATGGGGAACCGTGGAAGCAACCGCTACCCCTGGACGATGACACTGTTGTGGTGGAGATTTCTCACCTTGGTCAGGTGAACATGCTCGCCACCCACGGTTGCCGGGCCAAAAGCATCCATGATCCATCCACACCGAGCCACCACGATGACGAGGACAATGACAGTGGTAAAGAAGATTCAGGGGAGGAGTTCAGGAAGTTTGGGGCAGCTGAAACTTTCAAAATCCCTGACGAGGTTGACATTAGTCGTCTTAGTTGATCTCTTCAGTTTCCTTCTCCTTGATTCTTTTTCTAAATATCGATCATGGGAATAAATGACGTTGGGTAATTCATTTCAATAACCATACATATGCAACTGGAGACCTTTTGCGATTAGTATGTCGGAAACATCTGTATTGACAGTGTTCATATTTTCTTCTCTCGATAAATTATCTCGATGACATCCGGCCATATGGTTTGTAAATTTAGAAGGCCGTTACTATTTCTCAGTCATGTGGCCTGTACATGTGTGATCTCTCCAGGTAAAGTTCGTCTAGCCGACTCGTGGTGTTCTGATGCTGATTTCATTGAATCTTCTTCCCTGTATCAAGTAATGTCATTATCATTTTGTTGGAGCTTCGTTTCATGAAGAACGCCTCATCTTGAGATCATGTTCTGGTCCTTGTATCTATGTACTTGATCAAAGTTAAGGTGGTAAAACCGAGTCTGATTGAAAATTAGATTCGACAGATACGAAATGGAATATCTATATATAGCACAAGTTTCGTTGCGCTTGCAGAAGAAAATTACAGAAGCCTGACTATTGGTGAATACAGCAGTAGACTAAGCGAAGAAAACCACAGGCAAAGACGAAGCTTAAACCAGATGAGGACCCCAGCAGACGAGGTGCATGATCTTGTCGGCCTTCTCGGCCTCCCTGAGCTGGCGGCTTTTCTCCATCAAGGCCGCTGTCTTTGCGGCGTCTCCACCGCCGGAAACCCATCTGAACTGAGAAGGCTTGCCAGCTGATTCCATGTTGTTTTTCGTTTGGGATGGCTTGATTCCGAAAGACATGGCCTTCGAGCTCCAAGGACGGTCCTTTATTAGACCCTGGACGGCCCTCAGGCACACTCTGCTCATGTACCTTAAGCTCATCACGCGGTCGGCCAAGGAAACCGACCGGAGATCAAGAAGGTTATGTGGTCCTAGGGAACGTGCGTTGCATCTAGTTGCAATCTGGGAACAGATATATACATGTAGCGAAGGCCCCATGATTCACTCATCCCGTGTCCGCACGCGAACAGGAATATGATAGTGGTTTTCTCCTTGCTGCTGAATTTAGTATAAAAAGAGAAAAGGTCATTCCAAAGCACTAAGCCAGCGGACCCCGCCACCACCCCAGGTTTCCGGATTCTCCACCCACTCAAAACCATTTGCGCTCGGAACGCAAGCCCCGACAAGTTTTGGGCTCGCCCCTTGTTTCGCCGTCACCTCACCATCCATATAAAGAGCTCCCCACCGCTCTCATCTTCTCCATCCCATCATCACTTCGCTTTAACACACACCCATCAGAAGCCTACGAATCGAACGGAATCAAGTCTGAAGATGAGCTCAACCAGCAGAACGTGGGTCGTCGCGGCCAGCGTCGCCGCCGTGGAGGCCCTCAAGGACCAAGGGTTCTGCCGGTGGAACTACGCCCTCCGGTCGATCCACCAGCGCGCCAAGAGCCGGGCCATGTCCTCGTTCTCTCAGGCCAACAACAGCAGCAAGAAGCGATCTCCTCAGTCGTCGTCTGCGGCGGCGGCGGCTTCGAGGAGGCTGGCGGGAGAAGCGGAGGCGAGGCGGTCGGAGGAGTCGATGAGGAAGGTCCTGTACTTGAGCACTTGGGGTCCTTACTAAGGTTCTCCGAATAGCATAGATCTACAGGGAAATCGAAGTTGGCTGCTGAGAATGATGTAATTTGTAAATACATGCTGAAATTACAGCAAGGCATTAAATACATTACGTGAAAGGACTTTCTTTCCCATTTGCTTTGCAGCTTATTCGACCGTTCCTAATTCTTGTCAAACATCTACTTTAAATGGGCTTCGCATGCCTTGCGTCGTATTTATACGGGTCCATTGACCTGCCATAAGCAAACAATGGATTTACGAGAGAATAATTCGGACTTCTATTATTAGGTTATTAAAGGATCAATTTGGGTTTGAAATTGATGCATACCATGCGTTGTACAGAGATTCATTTACTGTACTTAACTTATTTGCAGATTGTCTCTTGTGATCAACGGTGCTAAAGAATTTCAAGAACCTTTTGTTTTGTTATCCCTTAAATTTACTAAATGGTGGGCATGGAGAATATGGAGATTGTGTCGACCATAAATGCCAAATGGCGGCATTAATGTCAAGCGGCAGTCATCTCTAATGAGCCAGAGGATTGTAATTGTTTATGGATAAGAACGACTGATGTGTGGAAATGACGTAAAACGGCTTATGCTTATCCATCGCCGTTACTATGTAAATTATAAATATCAGACGTGTGTATCGCAGAGGAGGATCTATTTAGACAAGGCATCAAATGGATGAAACTTAACTTTCTATATACTTTGTGCTCTGCGTTTCACTTTTTCATGTACTTCAAACTCTTAAACATTATATTTTTCATCCGTTTTCCAATTTTAAGCCAGGGGAAATCATGTCCAAGATTAATTTGGAACTCATTACCCCAAAAACAAAAAAAAAAAAAAAAGCAAAATCAACTCTCCGCGGAAATATTTTCCAGTTGTTTTTTGTTTTGGTCAAACGATACTTTCCAGTTGAAATTCCCCTCCGGTGAAACACAAACATGGCGTTTTTTTGTTTTTTTTTTTAAGGAATTTATTTCTCGGGTTTGGTTAAACTGCATTCTCTGCTCTTTCTTTTGATTCTCGGATTTTGCTTATATGTTAAAAATAAAAAGTAAAAAGAAAAGGAAAATCCAAAAACCACGTGCGGTCAGAATTATTGCCAAGGGAACGGGAGGGCAAAAGCGTCATTCCGGCAGTTAGCCCGGTGGTCCCCCCGCCGCCGGGCCCCGCCGCCCCCGCTCAAAACCATTTGCGCCCGAGGATGCAAACCGCGACAAACCGGGGGCTCCGCCTCTTGGTTTTTTCGCCGCCATACCGCCGTCCCCTATAAGAGAACTCCCCGCCGCTCTCATCTTCTCCATCCCATCATCACTTTCAGTCCAGCACACACACCCATCAGAATCGCGCGATCGAACTTACCGAATCAAGTCTCAAAGATGAGCTCAACCAGCAGGACGTGGGTCGTCGCGGCCAGCGTCGCCGCCGTGGAGGCCCTCAAGGACCAAGGGTTCTGCCGGTGGAACTACGCCCTCCGGTCGATCCACCAGCGCGCCAAGAGCCGGGCCATGTCCTCGCTTTCTCAGGGCAACGGCAGCAACAAGCGATCTCCTCAGTCGTCGGCCGCCGCCGCGGCTTCAAGGAGGCTAGCGGGAGAAGCGGAAGCGGGGCGGTCGGAGGAGTCGATGAGGAAGGTCCTGTACTTGAGCACTTGGGGTCCCTACTAAGTTTCTCCGAATAGCATATAGATCGACAAGGAAATCGAAGTTGGTTGCTGAGAATGATGTAGACTGTAAATACATGCTGAAATTACAGCAAGGCATTATATATATTACGCGAAAGGAATTTCCCATTTGCAGTTGCACTATGGCTTATTCACTCGTTCCTAATTCTTGTCATACATGTCTTTTGAATGGGCTTCACATGATCCAACGACTTTCATCTCGTGCTGCGTAGATCCGGGTCGATCACTTTGTCATACGCGAACCACAGACATGCGAGAAAACATCGGCCTTTTACTAGGTTATTAACGGATAAATCTGTGTTTGAAATAGATGTTTAACACGTATTGTGCAGAGGTTCATTTACTAAACTTACTTGCGGATGTCTCTTGTGATCAATGGTGCTAAAGGAAATACTTTTTTCTGCTGATAATCTGATGAAAGTATGATCAAGGAGGACTCTTGTGCACAAAAGAGACTATGGGAGTCCATTGGAGATGGAATAGGTCTTTCGTGCAAGGATACGTAGTGAATGAGGCACATGTGAATTTGATTTAAAATAATGAAGTTTTGTCAGAAAACTTTTTGAGCGGGTGATGGGAGAGAAAGTATAATTTTCCTTTGGAAAGAAAATTATATTGTTCAGAGAGTAAGTACATAGATAACTCTAATTAGAATTTCTTTCAATTGCGTAAAGATGAGAGGTTCGGCTTCGGCAATATTGAAATGAAAAGCTTTTAAAATGACTGATAGTGTTCACACACCATTTTATGTGGTATGAGAATATGTCGTCCCAAGCAATTTTATATTTAATTTTATGGCAAACTACATGTTACACATGAGAAAAAGTGTATTAAAATAATTAAATATTAAACCATGTATCCTTATTTAATGATTTGAACTTTTAGTAGGTCAACAAGATTTTTACAATTAGTCGATGATTACAATGGACACATGGTGTGTGAAGCATATTGTACTTCCACTACCAAAGAAGTTTACCTTATAAATATCGGTGGCCTTATTGAGATGGAGAGAGATCTTTATTTTAAGGGGTTTTCGTACATGTATATTTCGAAACTCACGATAAGTCGGATTAACTTCATTTCACAAGGTCTAATAAGGATTCGAGCTCTTTATTCATTGGACCAGTGTATTTTCAAAGTTAGGGCATAATTTTCAGAAGTAGGAGTTGTAAGCTATCAATTACGTGAAGATGATAGTTTAGAATGCCGTGGACCCGACAGTGGTTTGATCAAATAGAATTTTTCAAGTTTTACGTGTGAGTTATATGTAGTGGACAACTTTGAATATTTGCTATCAGCTAGTTTCTTCGTTGGTGGAAATAATTTTATCAACAAATAAGTTCAGTTAAGCTAAGGCCATGTTTGTTTGTGTTCATGTTTCTCGTTTATGAACACAATTCCTGGCTTTTTGTTCTTAAGAACAAAAAAAAAAAACGCATTTGTTTGGGTTTTTGTTCAAAGACTATTTTTTGTTTTCCAAGAACAAATTTGAAACAGAAATAAGAAACAAAAAAAAAACTTATTTCTTGTTTCTGGAATACTTCCGAAAAACAATTTTTCTTTCTTCTCATTTTTTTCTTCTCTTTCTTTTCTTCTTTTTTTCTTCTTCTTTTTTCTTTGGCTGGTGGCCGGCGACCTCGCTGGAGCATCGCCGGCCCCTAGCGAGGTCGAGCCTCACCGGTGGCCGGGCGAGCTCGGCCTCGCCGGATCTGGGCAAACCCAAGCTCGCCTAACCACCGGTGAGGCCGATGAGCCCACCACCGGTGAGGTCGCCAACCCTCATTGGCTGATCACCAGCCATGGCCAAGGCCGCCGACCAACCAAAAGGAAGAAAAAAAGCAAATAAAAAGAAAGAAAAAAAGGAAAAATAAAATTAAAATATTAAAATATTAAAAAAATATAAAAAAAAAAAAAAAAGAACACAAATTTACCAAACGTGTTTCTGTTCTTTTTTATGCTAGAAACATATTTATTAAATGCGTTTTTCTGTTAAAAATTGTTTCTTGAAATGTAACTAGTTTTTTCTATTTCGTTTTCTAGAACAATATTTTAATAGAATTGTTACTAAACGCACCCTAAGTTGCAAGAATGTATATTTTTTGGTTTATAAAATGTATTTCAATTTATGAGACGGATTCTGGATTTGATTTCCGAATGCCCCATGATTTGCTCATTCCGTGTCCACACGTGAACGGGAATATCATAGTGGTTTTTCTCCTTCCGATTCGGGCGCCGTTGAATTTAGTGAAAAGAAAGAGAAAAGGTCACTCCAAAGCACCAACCCAGCGGACCCCGCCACCACCCCCAGGTTTCCGGATTCTCCGCCCACTCAAAACCATTTGCGCTCGGAACGCAAGTCCCGACAAGTTTTGGGGTCGCCCCTTGTTTCGCCGTCGCCCTCACCATCCGTATAAAGAGCTCCCCACCGCCCTCGTCTTCTCCATCCAATCATCACTTCACTCCAACGCACACCCATCAGAAGCACACGAGTCGAACGGAATCAAGCCTGAAGATGAGCTCGACGAGCAAAGCGTGGGTCGTGGCGGCCAGCGTCGCCGCCGTGGAGGCCCTCAAGGACCAAGGGTTCTGCCGGTGGAACTACACCCTCCGGTCGATCCACCAGCGCGCCAAGAACCGGGCCATGTCCTCGTTCTCTCAGGCCAACAGCAGCAGCAAGAAGCGATCCCCTCAGTCGTTGTCTGCGGCGGCGGCTTCGAGGAGGCTGGCGGGAGAAGCGGAGGCGAGGCGGTCGGAGGAGTCGATGCGGAAGGTCCTGTACTTGAGCACTTGGGGTCCCTACTGAGGTTCTTCGAATAGTATTAGTGTAGATCGAGAAGGAAATCCAAGATCGTTGCGGAGGATGATGTAATTTGTAAATACATGCTGAAATTACAGCAAGGCATTATATATTATGTGAAAGGACTTCCCCATTTGCAGCGGGGAATGATTTCGATCCGAAAGTCGGTACGTGATTATCAAAGTCAATGAGAGCATGATACAGGATTTAAGGCTACAATTTCTCGTTCCAGCTTTGATCCTGAACACCACACAAAATATCTATTCCAAGAATAAAATTAAAAAAAAAAAACAAAAAAAACAAAAATACGTTTGATACTACCCTTAATTTTTTTTTTATTTCCTTTAATTTTTTCTAATTTTTAACAGTTTTCTGAAATTTTTTTTTTTAAATCTCTATTGCTCACTACAATATGTGGTGGGGTTTTCTAAGAGGATTTGTAATCCAATTTTGTTATATCTTATCTCAATCCAAATTGAGACAAATTTAGATGGCTAAACGTAGCTTAATCTCGCCGGTCAGTGGCAAGGTTTGTCCCTGCCGGCCACACCCAGCGACGGTGAGGCCGTCATCAAGGTCCCCCTCATTCCTAATGCTCGTCATCCATCTATTTTAAAATCAATGACTTTCATCAACTTGGCTTGTGCCACATAGATATCGTCCTGTCATAAGCGAACGATAGGTATGCAAGGAATTATTGGACTTTTACTTGATTAGTAACGGAAAAATCTGTGTTTGAAATAGATGTACAACGGTCGTTAAAAAAAAAAAATAGATGTATACTGTACTTATTTGCAGAAATCTATTGTGATCAACGGTGCTTAAGTAAGTACTTTTTTCCCACTGAGAATCTAATGGAAGTATGATCAAGGAGGACTCTCGTCCACAAAAGAGACTAGGGAGTCTAGCCGGAGATGGAAAATGGGTCATTCGTGTGTAAGGTGTGTTTGGTTTGATTTTTCTAAGGAGTTTTCAGCCATCAAAGTTCCTTGGATAAGTGTTGGAGCATTTGATAAATGTCTTGAAATAGCTTCCGGGACTTTAAAGAAATGTTGGGGCGTTTGATAAATATCTTGAAATAGCTTTCGGTCAAATGCTAGTATTGGGAATGCCGAAAACCTAACACTATTCTCACTAGCCATGCGAAGTAGCATTCATGGAATGCTGAAATTAGAATTAAAATGTCTTTTCCTTACAAAACTACCCTTACTAAATTTTTGGTTTCCCGATTTTCCCCTCCTTGCAACTATTAATTTTCTTCATGCAAGGGCGGTCGACGAAGAGCCGGCAAAGGGCTGGTGGCCACTTAGGTCTCACGCGACCTCAGGTGACCCTTATGATACCCAAGCAAGAGCTGCTTGGGTCCCACGTCGCTTGGGCAAGGGCTACGGAGGTTGCCCAAGGTCAAGGGACCTCAATTGACGATCGTTGGCGTCTGATTTGGCTCGTCAACTCAGACGAAGAGATTGGGTTCTTTAATTAAAAAATAAAAAATATATATGTAAAATATCCGAAAATCTATTGCCAAACACTAATTGAACTCAAGATCCCTTTTTAGAGATTTTTTTACCAAACACAATTTGCATTTTCTCAAAAGACTTTGGCTTTTAGCATCTATGTTACACCCAAAGTCAATTTAAAATGTTGAACCAAACTCACCTGTAGTAAATGAAGCTTTATGCAAATTTGATTTAAATTGTCTATAAAACAATGAATTTTGCTCAGAAAACTTTTTGAGCGGGTGGTGGGGGTTGAGTAAAGAAAGAAGCAAAGCGGTATGATAAAAGGATATTTGATTCAAGGAAAATTATACTTTCTCTTTTAAGAGTGTAATTTTCCTTCCAACATAAAATTATATTGTATGGATTAAGTATAAAAATAACTTGGCTAGAATTTCTTTGAATTGCATAAATATGAGGGTCAACACTGGTGTTAAAATGTTTAAACTTTTTGAATAATCAACAATGCTCTCATATCATTTTAAATGGCATCAGATTAGGTAGTGTCTCGAACAATTTCATGGCTGGTTTTGAGCCAAAGTACAGCCTATTCATAAGAAAAAGTAAAAGTGTTGGAATATTTAAATATTAAATCACGTGTTCTTATATAATGGTTTAAACTTGTAAAAGGCTAATAAGAATTTTACAAATAGAAATGAAAAATTGTTAGGACAACTAGGCAAACACAAGAGCACAACAACACCGAATAGGCAAAGATAAGGATGATGGTTGAACCTATCGATATAGAATTTCAAAAGGAATGATATCTAAATTACCAACGCTTGATAAGTAGTCATTGTAATTGTTACCTTGCTCTCGTGGTGAGTTCCATGGCTGAGCTTCTAGGGATTTAGCCTAGGAAGTTGGGTTGGCATCCACGGCATCTACTTCCACAATATCAACAACATTGATATTCACTTATTCAGGATCGGACATATTGCTTCATCATCAACATTAGCAAAGATGGCTGGCCAACTATTAACTTTGGACTAATGCATAATATCATCCCTAAATTTTTAATTTGTTCGATGTGACCCTTAAACTTTTAGTATATGTTCAATTTAGTCATTAAATTAATGAAATGATAACATTAGATTTTTTTTATATAGTCTGAAGACTACATTGAATATTCACTAAAAAATTAAAGATCATAATGGGTGGGTATGGAGAAAATAGAATATGTATTGATCAAGAATGCTTAATGGTGTCACCGATATCAAGCAACAGTTATCTTGATGAGTTGGAAAATTATAACTGCTTATGATCTTTCATATACATAATTGAAGCTTGGAATCGAAAAGAGCATGCAAAAGTGGGCATAGCAAAGAAATAATTGCTTATGCATAGCTGTCACCTATAAATTATAAATATCAGATGGGTCTATTGTAGAGGAGGGCCTTTTTATACAATACATCAAATCTATGAAACTTACCTTTCCATGTACTTTGTTCACTGTGTTTTACTTTTTGGGGACTTCAAAGGATTTTATTGTTTATCCATTTTTAATTTTGAGCCTAGTAAAATTCTGTCTAAGAGTTATCACAAAAAAAAAACAAACCAAAATTAACATTCGGTTAAAGATATTTTACTTTTCTGACCGACACAAACATGGCTCTTTTTTTTTTCTCCGAGATTATTTTCCGGGTTTGGATAAACTGCATTCTCTGTTCTTTCTTTTGATTCTCGGATTTGGCTTCTCGCCTTCTTTTAGTTTTCCTAATGAAGTGTACGTTGCACCTAGTTGCCATCTGGGAACTTTTCTCATACGTATAATATGTACTGAGGACACCATGATTGGCCCATTCCGTGTCCGCCACGTGCGCAGGAGAATATAAATACCGGTTTTCTTCCTCTACCTCAAGCGCTGCTGAATTTCGTTAAAAGCAAAAAAATTAAAAAGAAAAAGGAAAATAAAATAAAATGAAATAACCACGTACGATCAGAATTGCCATCGGACGTCAGGGCAAAAGCGTCATTCCCAGCACTTAACCCGGCGGGACCCGCCCTCAAAACCATTTGCTCCCGGAATGCAAACCGCGACAAACTTTGGGCGCCGCCTGTTGGTTTCGTCGCCGCCGGATAGCCGTCCCCTATAAGAGAGCTCCCTGCCCGCTCTCTTCTTCTCCATCCAATCATCACTTGACTCCAAACGCACACCATCAGAAGCACAGCGATCGAACGGAATCAAAGTCTGAAGATGAGCTCGACGAGCAGAACGTGGGTCGTGGCGGCCAGCGTCGCCGCCGTGGAGGCCCTGAAGGACCAAGGGTTCTGCCGGTGGAACTACGCCCTCCGGTCGATCCACCAGCGCGCCAAGAATCGGGCCGTGTCCTCGTTTTCTCAGGCCAACAACAGCAACAAGCAATCTCCTCGGTCGTCGGCCGCCGCCACGGCTTCAAGGAGGCTAGCGGGAGAAGCGGAGGGGAGGCGGTCGGAGGAGTCGATGAGGAAAGTCCTGTACTTGAGCACTTGGGGTCCCTACTAAGTTTCTCCGAATAGCATATAGGTCGACAAGGAAATCGAAGCTGGTTGCTGAGAATGATTTAGACTGTAAATACATGCTGAAATTACAGCAAGGCATTATATATATATATATATATATATATATATATATATATATATATATATTACGTGAAAGGAATCCCATTTGCAGTTGCACTATGGCTTATTCACCCGTTCCTAATTCTTGTCGTACATGTCTTTTGAATGGGCTTCACATGATCAACGACTTTCATCTCGTGCCGCGTAGATCCGGGTCGATCACTTCGTCATACGCGAACCACAGACATGCGAGAAAACATCGGCCTTTTACTAGGTTATTCACGGATAAATCTATGTTTGAAATAGATGTTTAACACGTATTGTACAGAGATTCATTTACTAAACTTACTTGCGGATGGCTCTGGTGATCAATGGTGCTAAAGGAAATACCTTTTTCTGCTGATGATCTGATGTAAGTATGATCAAGGAGGACTCTTGTGCACAAGAGAGACTATGAGAGTCCATTGGAGATGGAAAATAGGTCTTTCATGCAAGGATATGTAGTGAATGAAGCACGTGTGAATTTGATTTTAAATAATGAAGTTTGGTCAGAAAACTTTTTAAGCAAAAGATGGGAGAGAATATAATTTTCTTTTGGAAAGAAAATTATATTGTACGGAGAGTAAGTACATAGATAACTAGATTAAAAAAAATTTCGATTGCGGAAAGATAAGAGGTTCAATAAAGAGTAAGTACATAGATAACTAGATTAAAAAAAATTTCGATTGCGGAAAGATGAGAGGTTCAATAAAAAGCTTTTAAAATGATTGACAATGTTCCACAAATAAAAAGCTTTTAAAATGACTGACACTATTCCCATACCATTTTATATGGTGTCGTCCCGCGCAATCTCATATTTAATATTATGGCAAATTACATCTTATGCATAAGAAAAAGTATATTGGAATAATTTAATATTAAATCATGCATCCTTATTTAATGGTTTAAACTTTCAGTAGGTTAACGAGATTTTTACAATTAGTCGATGATTACAATGGACACGTGGTGTATGAGTAAGCATATTGTACTTCCACTACCAAAGAAGTTTACCTTATAAATATCGATGGCCTTCTTTAGATGGAGAGAGAGAGAGAGATCCTTATTTTAAGGGGTTTTCGTACATGTATATTCCAAAACTCTTGATAAGTCGGATTAACTTCATTTCACGAGGTCTAATAAGGATTCGAGCTTTTTATTCATTGGACCAATGTATTTTCAAAGTTAGGGCATAATTTTCATAATTAGGAGTTGTGAGCTATCAATTATGTGAAGATGATATTTTAGAATGTCGTGGACCTGGTGGTGGTTTGATCAAAAAGAATTTTTCCAAGTTTTATGAGTTATATGTAGTGGACAACTTTGAATATTTGCTATTGGCCAGTTTCTTTGTTGGTGCATGGAAATCGTTTTATCGACAAATAAGTTTAGTTAAGTTGAATTGTAGTTAAGGTAGCATTTTGTTTGATTTTGATTTAGTTTTTCAATCAATTAATAGGAGTATGAGCTCGTTGGCTCGAGTAACTTTCGTAATTTGGTTTTGGTATTTTCGGGTGAGTAGTGCTATCTTTTTCTAAAATTTGTAAATGCATGCCTTGAGGAGAGAAAAATTAGATATAGTACAAGCTGTGAAATAACATCTTTTGTTGCATAAATTGGATTGAACATCTACTGCTTCTTGATATTTTGTGAATAATTTGAAAATTGATTTATGAAATGAATTACGAAATGTTATAAGTACATGACAATGGAATGATTCAATAAATGCTCTAGGACAGGATTCTGATTGCTCAGCTGATGGATTTATTGGAATTGGGCTTACGGCCCATCCGCTCAAGTTGGGCCCAAAAGGGCCCGGCCCACGGGAATAAGGCCCGTGGATGGGAGAGGTATAAAAGGGAGGAGAGAGAGAGAGACAACTGTTGGAATCAACGTACGTACGTCCTCTTCTCTCCCACGCTCTCTCTCCTCCAAAAGGAACATAAGTTGAAGGCACTGTTTTCTCCCCTTCAAGGCGTCATCGGATCAGAATTTCTTCATCTTCTTCAAAGATTGGTGTCTAATCTGTGGCTAACAAGGTACGCTCGAATCCGTGGTGTGCTTTACGATCGGTGATGCGTGTTTTCCCGGCTTCGTCTTCCGCATTGATTTAGGGGTTCGATTTAGTGTCGAATCCGGTTTTCGGGGATCGATTATTCCCAACATTGGTATCGAGCCCTAGTTCACGTTTTCCGATCAATTTGATGTTTTTTGATTGATTTTTCGCAAAAGGAAGTTCGGCCGTACGGAATCGGGCGAAAATCCCGACACCCGAGACTTCTTCGGCCATTTTTCTGAGTTTTCGTAAGTCAAAAACGAATTCTGAAGGCACTAGGTGAAGCGCGACGTCGAGACGAGTCCGACGATGTGTCGACCGCCGCCGGGAGCCACCGCACGCGCCCACACGCGCGGCCGGAAGGCGCTGCGCGTGGGCGCGACGCGCCTGGAAGCGCCGCCCGCCAGCGCGTGCGCCACACGCGCCGGTGGCGAACCGGCACGTGCGCGCCGGCGGCCGGCGAACCGGCACGCGCGCCCGGTCCGCGGACCGACGCGTGATGACGTCACTCGATGACGTCATCATGACGTCACCAACCGTCGATAACCGTCGGAGATGACGTCATTGATGACGTCGCCGACGACGACGATGCCGGCCGGTCCACCGGCCGGCAAGAACCGACCCGACGGCGACCGACCCGACCCGATCAGCTCCGGCGCGTGCCGCGCACGTGCGGGCCGACGCCCGCGTGACGTCGCACGCTCACGCGCGAGGCACGTGCCGGGCCGACGCTCTGCGTGACGTCGCCCACCGCACGCGCGCGCACGTGCGGCTCGGTTCGTCCGGCCGGCGCGGCCGGTCCGACCGGTCCGTCCGATCCGACCGGTCCGACCCGCGCGCCCGTTGACCCGACCCGCGCGCCCGTTGACCCGACCCGTTGACCGACCGTTGACCGTTGACCGACCGTTGACTTCGACCGTTGACCGTTGACCCGACCCGAAAAAAAAAAAAAAAAAAAAAAAAAAAAAAAAAATAAGGAATTTGTTTCTTTTTTCGGTCATGCCTATGTGTATTATAAGTGATCCATTTTTTTTAATTCTGCATTTGTTGCATGAATTTTGGAAAATTATGTATTTTCCCTTATGAAAATTATGGATTATTCTGCATTTGTTGCAGGGACTATAATGAGTTATGCACAGATACCTGCAAGCCCGAGAAGGGACGAGGAAATGCAAGACTTAAAAGGCTGATGTCGATTTAGCTAATTATCGGTGGCATGACGGTGATTTAGTATCACATGTGATCAAGGTCAATCGGATGATACGAAATCATCCGGAATGGTTATCTTATGCGGGATTTTCGAAGGTGCCGGCTTTGATAAACACTCTTCCACCTGAATGGCAAGCAGTGTTGGATCGGCTATGGGAGGTCAACGTGGTCCCGGATTATAGGAAGCTAGTGGAAGCTTTTGTAAGAGAATACTATAGGATTGAGTTGGCCAAAACTTCAACCCTTAGATTGAGCGCCACATGGCGCCGAGTGAATGCGCCTTGGTGGCGACATGAAAGCTCTCCAAAAGTTTTTCCTTGGTTGGCAAATGTGCCTTCAGTTTTCTCAGATGTTTTAAATGATAGATTAGAATGGTCATTCCCTATTTATCCCTTGGATTAATTATGTAATGTTTACTACCTGATTGTTGTTGATGTAACAACTGATATGTTAGTCGTATCATGTGAAAGCATTTTTATTTTATTGGATATAAGATTTTATTTGCTTTACATTATTGCTTTGGTTCTTTGTGGGTAATTAGTCAGTGGGTAGTTTTAGAAGCTTTTGTAGCTTCATAGAATTGATTTTGTATATGACAATCATATTAATGATAGTTTTGAGTTAGGATTTTTGGAGGATGATTGGAAACATAGTGACCTTTTGATTCTCAAGCCTTACTTGAAATTATTTATTAATATGATGGGTCTATGCAAATAGGGATGCATAAATGATAGGCATTAATTATTCGTGCATGGATGTCGATGTGTTCGAACGATGGTTCAAAAACTAAGAACGTGATTGCCGATATGAACGGTAACAATTGTGAAATATTGAATAAGAAGATTCAATATGTGCTGGAAAAGCAAGAAGCACTAGAAGCTCTTGACCATGTTATGGAAGATCTTAAGGATGCCATGCGCCACCTTGAGCTAGTAGAGGACCGCCTAACGGTATTTGAGCCGAACAAAGATATTTGCAATCCTGGTTCTAGCTTAGAAAGGGCTTTGTGCTCTAAGCGCAAGCGTATTGATTCGTTCAATATGTGGGCATACAAAAGATCAAGTCCTTACTGCAAGAAATCAAGAGTTAACCAACACAAGAGAGGAAAACGTCCTCAAGTGAAGAAAATGTCAAAGGCGAGGTGTTACAATTGTGACAAGAAATGCCACTATGCTTGCAACTGTTGTGAGTCAAAAAAAAAAGTAAACACCTCTTGTACATTTGAGAACTTTGCTTATGTGTCAAGTTCAATATTATTGGCTGAATCCAATCCTTTGTGGACTCGTAGATTCGAAGTGACAGGACCATGTAGAGAAGGATAGAGAATCCTTCATGGAATTCCGACAAGTACCAACTGGAACTAAGTGGATCCATATGGGAAACAACTCTAGAGCTGAAGTAAAGGGATTGGCACTGCCCAATTGAACATGAGTGGTGGACGCACCTTAATGTTCTATATGCTCCGGAGATTCGTCGAAATTTTTGTGTCTGTTTTAATGTTGGTTAAACTTGGTTCTAGTATGAACTTCCATAATAAATGTGTAGATTTGTTTTTAGATACAAACTACTATGGTTGTGATTATTTTCTGGATGGTTTTATTGTACTAGATGTTGACTATGGTGGTGTCAATTTATTATTCCCTTGTTTCACGTCTTCTACCTTATATGATAATGATGTGAATATGGTGGCATGCTAGACTTGGTCATATGGGCCAACAACAAATGAATAGACTAGCCAAAAAGGGCTTGTTGGGCAATATTGAAAAAGTCGATTTGTCCATAAGTGAGCATTGCCTAGTAGGGAAAATAACAATGAAACCATTTAGAAAAAGATAAAAGAGCTGGATTTCCTCTGCATTTAATCTATTTGGACGTCTGTGGTTCAATGAATATGAGAGGAAGGCAAGGGGCTGTTTTTATTTCATCACTTTTATATATGATCATACTCGAGTCGGACATGTCTATTTGATTTCTCATGAATCAAGCATAAGTTGTTTCGAAGGTTTATGAACCTGGCAGAAAATCAATTAGACAAGAAAATAAAAGCATTGAGATCCGATCGAGATTGAGAATATTTATCGATGTGTTCAGAAAATTATGTGATGAAAAAGGAATATAAAGATAGTTGTCTATTCCATATACTCCTCAACAAAATGGTGTTGTGGAAAGAAGAAACAGAACCCTACTAGAAATGGTTAGGTCCATGATGGTGCATGCTAACTTACCTATCACTTTTCGGAGTGATGCGTTGTTAATCTTGCTACCTATATACTTAACCGGATGCCTTCCAAATCGGTTGCTTCCACTCCATATGAGTTGTGGACGGTTAGAAAACCGGACTTAAGTTTTCTTAAGCCATGGGGTTGTCTTTGCCTATATTCATGAGTCCTCTCACAAGTTTGGGAAATTGGGTCCCAAAAGGAAATAAGAGTATTTTCATGAGATACCGTGAACACTCGAAAGGGTATGTGTTCATAGGTGAGTAGGAAAGTGGGAGTATAACCGAATTGAATCACGAGATGTCACATCCTTAGTGGATGAATTTCCTAAGAAGGGCAAAATAAGGGAAGATTGTTCCCTATTTGAAACCTTGGATCAAGATAATGATGTCGGTGGAGTTCGTCAAGTGGGAGTAATATGAGATGTGATGAATTGAATTCAACTCATTCTCAATTGCAACCACCTGATGTGACAACATCATCATTACCTAATCCAAGTGGGAGCATGATGGGGAATGATGTGCTAAGTGTACAATCTCCCATTACGGTAAACAAGTTGCCAAAGTATTCCCCGTCAATGTTTTGACATTGAAAGGGAAGCTTTTATGGTTGCTCCACAAGATGAGGATGAGCCAAGAAATATTAATAAGGCTCTAAATTGCCCTAATAAGGAAAAATGGATTCATGCAATGAAAGAGGAAATGGAGTCGGTGAAGTCAAACCATGTTTAGGAACCGGTTGATCTTCCAAAAGGACGCAGCTATTGGGAACAACTGGGTTCTCAAAATAAAGCGAAAGGCTGATGGCTCGATAGAAAGGCATAAGGCCCGCCTTGTGGCGAAGGGGTATAATCAATAGGAAGAAATTGATTATGAAGGATATGGGTGAGGTTACATATATTCTTGGATTTAAGATTTCAAGATTGTAAACCCATAGACAATCCTATTGCAAAAGGTGAAGGATTGAGCCATAGACTGTGTCCAGGGACTCCACAAGAGAAGGAATAAAGGAAACATGTTCCTTATGCTAGTGCTGTTGGAAGCTTTATGTACGCTATGATGTGTACAAGACCTGAAATATGTTTTGTAATTGGAATGGTGAGCAGATACCAATCCAATCCAGGTCCAGCACAATGGAAAGCCGTTATGAGAATACTGAGGTATCTAAAGGGGACTTTGCGATTATACGATGAGTTATAAAGGAAAGGATCTGCGACTCTAAGGCTATCCCGATGCCGATTGGGGAGGAGGTTTAAATGAAAGGAAATCTACCTCTAGGTTTGTTTTTCTTACTTGAATGATGGCACCATATGTTGGAGCTGTAAGAAACAAACATGCATAGCCTTGTCCACGAAAGAAATTGAGTTTGTGGCATTATCGCCAGGTAGTGTAAGAAGATGTTTGGCTTTAGAAATTTTTTAGATCATTTAGGTGTTATTGGAAGTGCTTTGCAGATTTGTTATTTGTTAACTGTGATAGCCAAGCAAAAAAAGAGTACACCAAAGATCCAAAATATCATGGCAAGACCAAACATATAGATACCAAGTATAATTTTGTAAAGGATATGGTTGCACGAAAGGACGTGAACTTAGAGTACATACTACGCATAGAATGGTAGCGAGATCCTATGACAAAGCCAATACCCGAGATGTGTTTTGTGGCCATATGAAATCTCTAGGGTTGCGTAGAGGCTAATGTACTGAATATTGTAATTTCCCTAAGTGTTCACATTTGATGAATTCGTGTTTTCATCATTAATGCCTATGAATCTTTGTTTGATCTTTATGCATCTTAATGCTCGGTGCATTATTTTAAGTTGAGAAGTATGTCGGACAGATATAAGATTAGCCCACTCACACGGGTAATCGCCTCTATTTACTGTGTGATAAATAGAGATGAGACTGTTTTTTAAGCTTATTATCTAGGTGATAATCGAGAGCTCAAGCTTAAAACATGTATGTCGCCTTAACTAAGTGTTAAGATGAGGACATAATACTTACTATGTCCGAAAGTAAAATACCCCACATATTTTACCTTATCCGTCTAAGATGCCGGATGTGAGTTCGATGAATTTTGTGTATGAGTAGATACGTGAACTCAAGTTAGACATTGGGTATGTCTGAACTATCATCTGTACGGTATTGAAAGGTGTAGACATACGCTCCATGGGAAAGGAGTTAATACCGTAATACGTATTTCATACTACGTATGCATGAGACGACCAATAAGAGTGACAAAAGTTTGATCTCAACTTTTATGTCGTGTGAGACTCTTGAGGACAAGAGAGTTCCTCAATTTTTTAGTCCCCTCATGACTCTTACTTATTCTCGAGATTTCTATTTAGTGTTTGCTATCTTAGGATGTTGCCAATGGTCATGAGTGATTCGATCTAATGGGGCATTTCTAGAAAAGCAAGTTGAACTGAAATTGCGAGTTTGAAGGAAAGAGGAAGATCGATTATGGAGAATCACATTGTAGTTTTGTATTCACCGGTTAACCAATTATGACTGTCTTTGTGATAATCATAGTTGTGAATACAATATATATATATCATTGTTTAAAAGAGATCAAGAGAAATATAAATGTGATCGATCGATCTAGGGTACTGCATACTAAATCTACTCAGGATGTGATGCCCATTATGAGCTGCTATATATTCCTAACAGATGTATGGCAACGAGCTCTCAAAGTATCTTTGGTCGCACGGATTATTTACCGGTATGAATGTTGAAGAGAGGAAAAGAGAATTCTTTTGGCCCACCATGATAAGTGAGAGTCTATGATGGATTTTCTCGATGGGGCTGAGAAGTAAGGCCGCCCCATGTTGGTTTTGTACCACCATGTGCGAGTGGGAGATGATGGATTTATTGGAATTGGGCTTACGGCCCATCCGCTCAAGTTGGGCCCAAAAGGGCCCGGCCCACGGGAATAAGGCCCGTGGATGGGAGAGGTATAAAAGGGAGGAGAGAGAGAGAGAAGACAACTGTTGGAATCAACGTACGTACGTCCTCTTCTCTCCCACGCTCTCTCTCCCTCCAAAAGGAACAGTAAGTTGAAGGCACTTTTTTTCTCCCCTTCAAGGCGTCATCGGATCGAATTTCTTCATTCTTCTTCAGCATTGGTGTCTAATCTGTGGCTAACAAGGTACGCTCGAATCCGTGGTGTGCTTTACGATCGGTGATGCGTGTTTTCCCGGGCTTCGTCTTCCGCATTGATTTAGGGGTTCGATTTAGTGTCGAATCCGGTTTTCGGGGATCAGTTATTCCCAACATCAGCTAAGTTGCAAGAAGATATATTTTGTGGTTTATAAAATGTATTTCAATTTATGAGACGGATTCCGGATTTGATTTCCGAATGCCCCATGATTTGCTCATTCCGTGTCCACACGTGGACGGGAATATCATAGTGGTTTTTCTCCTTCCGATTCGGGCGCCGTTGAATTTAGTGAAAAGAAAGAGAAAAGGTCACTCCAAAGCACCAACCCAGCGGACCCCGCCACCACCCCCAGGTTTCCGGATTCTCCTCCCACTCAAATCAAAACCATTTGCGCCCGCAACGCAAGCCCCCGACAAGTTTTGGGCTCGCCCCTTGTTTCGTCGTCGCCCTCACCATCCCATATAAAGAGCTCCCCACCGCCCTCATCTTCTCCATCCAATCATCACTTCACTCCAACGCAATCCCATCAGAAGCACACGAATCGAAAGGAATCAAGTCTGAAGATGAGCTCGACGAGCAAAGCGTGGGTCGTGGCGGCCAGCGTCGCCGCCGTGGAGGCCCTCAAGGACCAAGGGTTCTGCCGGTGGAACTACGCCCTCCGGTCGATCCACCAGCGCGCCAAGAACCGGGCCATGTCCTCGTTCTCTCAGGCCAACAACAGCAGCAAGAAGCGATCTCCTCAGTCGTCGTCTGCCGCGGCAGCGGCTTCGAGGAGGCTGGCGGGAGAAGCGGAGACTAGGCGGTCGGAGGAGTCGATGAGGAAGGTCCTGTACTTGAGCACTTGGGGTCCCTACTGAGGTTCTTCGAATAGTATTAGTGTAGATCGAGAAGGAAATCCAAGATCGTTGCGGAGGATGATGTAATTTGTAAATACATGCTGAAATTACAGCAAGGCATTATATATATTATGTGAAAGGACTTCCCCATTTGCAGCGGGGAATGATTTCGATCCGAAAGTTGGCACGTGATTATCAAAGTCAATGAGAGCATGATACAGGATTTAAGGCTACAATTTCTCGTTCCAGCTTTGATCCTGAACACCAGACAAAATATCTATTACAAGAATAAAATTAAAAAACAAAAATACTTTTGATACTATCCTTAATTTTTTTTTTTTATTTCCTTTAATTTCTTCTAATTTTTAACAGTTTTCTGAATTTTTTTTTTAAATCTCTATTGCTCAGTAAAATATGTGGTGGGGTTTTCTACGAGGATATTCGGAGGATTTGTAATTCAATTTTGTTATATCTTATCTCAATCTAAATTTAGACAAATTTAGATGGCTAAACATAGTTTAATCTTGCTAGTCGGTGGTAAGGTTTGTCCTTGCCGGCCACGCCTAGCGACGGTGAGGCCGTCATCGATTCCCCCTCATTCCTAATGCTTGTCATCCATCTATTTTAAAATCAACGACTTTCATCAACTTGGCTCATGCCGCATAGATATCGTCCTGTCATAAGCGAACCATAGGTATGCAAGGAATTATTGGACTTTTACTTGGTTAGTAACAGAAAAATCTGTGTTTGAAATAGATGTACACTGGTTGTTAAAAAAAAAAAAAAAGATGTATACTGTACTTATTTGCAGAAATCTATTGTGATCAACGGTGCTAAAGGAAGTACTTTTTTCCCACTGAGAATCTAATGGAAGTATGATCAAGGAGGACTCTCGTCCACAAAAGAGACTAGGGAGTCTTGCCGGAGATGGAAAATGGGTCATTCGTGTGTAAAGTGTGTTTGGTTTGATTTTTCTAAGGAGTTTTCAGCCATCAAAGTTCCTTGGATAAATGTTGGAGCGTTTGATAAATATCTTGAAATAGCTTCCGGAACTTTGAAGAAATGTTGGGGCGTTTGATAAATATTTTGAAATAGCTTTCGGTCAAATGCTAGTATTGGGAATGTTGAAAACCCAGCCTAATGCTATTCTCACTAGTCATGCGAAATAGCATTCGTAGAATGCTTACATTAGAACCAAAATATTTTTTCCTTACAAAACTACCTTTACTAAATTTTTGGTTTTCTGATTTTGCCCCTCCTTGCAACTATTAATCTTCTTCATGCAAGGAAAGGATGGTCGACGAAGAGCCAACAAAGGGCTGGTGGCCACTTAGGTCTCGCACGACCTCAGGTGACCCTTATGATACCCAAGCGAGGTCTACTTGGGTCCCACGTCACTTGGGCAAGGGCTGTAGAGGTTGCCCAAGGTTAGGGGACCTCAATTGACAATCTTTGATGTCTGATCTAGCTTGTCAACTCAAACGAAGGGATTGGGTTCTTTAATTAAAAAATAAAAAATATATATGTAAAATATCCGAAAGTCTATTGCCAAACACTAATTGAACTCAAAGTCTCTTTTTGGAGATTTTTTATCAAACACAATTTGCATTTTCTCAAAAGACTTTGGCTTTCAGCATATGTATTACACCTAAAGTCAATTTAAAATGTTGAACCAAACTCACCCATAGTGAATGAAGCTTATGCAAATTTGATTTAAATTGTCTATAAAATAATGAATTTTGGTCAGAAAACTTTTTGAGCGGGTGGTGGGGTTGGAGAAAAGAAAGAAGTAAAGCGGTATGATAAAAGGATATTTGATTCAAGGAAAATTATACTTTCTCTCATAAGAGTGTAATTTTCCTTCCAAAAGAAAATTATATTGTATGGACTAAGTATAAAAATAACTTGGCTAGAATTTCTTTGAATTGCATAAATATGAGGGTCAACATTGGTGTTAGAATGTTTAAACTTTTTGAATAATCAACAACGCTCTCACATCATTTTAAATGGTACCAGAGTAGGTAGTGTCTCGAACAATTTCATGGTTGGTTTTGAGCCAAAGGACAACTTATTCATAAGAAAAAGAGTTGAAATATTTAAATATTAAATCAAGTGTTCTTATATAATGGTTTAAACTTGTAAAAGGCTAATGAGAATTTTACAAATAGAAATGAAAAATTGTTAGGATAGCTAGGCAAACAATGTGGTCACAAGAGCACAACAACACCGAAGAGGCAAAGATAAGGACGATAGTTGAACCTATCGATATAGAATGTGGAAAGGAATGATATCTAAATTACCAACGCTTGATAAGTAGTCATTGTAATTGTTACCTTGCTCTCATGGTGAGTTCCATGGCTGAGCTTCTAGGGATTTAGCCTAGGAAGTTGGGTTGGCATCCACGGCATCTACTTCCACAATATCAACAACATTGACATTCACTTATTTAGGATCGGACATATTGCTTCATCATCAACATTAGCAAAGATAGCTGGCCAACTATTAACTTTGGACTAATGTATAATATTATCCCTGAATTTTTAATTTGTTCGATGTGACTTTTAAACTTTTAGTATATGTTCAATCTAGTCTTTAAATTAATGAAATGATAACATTGGATTTTTTTTATATAGTCTAAAGACTACATTGAATATTCACTAAAAATTTAAAGATCATATTGGGTGGGTATGGAGAAAATAGAATATGAATTGATCAAGAATGCTTAATGGTGTCACCGATATCAAGCAACGGTTATCTTGATGAGTTGGAAAATTATAACTGCTTATGGATGAGAAAGATTAATATACATAATTGAAGCATGGAATCGAAAAGTGCGTGCAAAAGTGGGCATGGCAAAGAAATAATTACTTATGCATAGCTGTCACCTATAAATTATAAATATTAGATGGGTCTATTGTAGAGGAGGGCCTTTTTATACAATACATCAAATCTATGAAACTTACCTTTCCATGTACTTTGTTCACCGTGTTTTACTTTGTTGGGGACTTCAAAGGATTTTATTGTTTATCCATTTTTAATTTTGAGCCTAGTAAAATTCTGTCCAAGAGTTATCACCAAAAAAAAAAAAAAGACCAAAATTAACATTCGGTTAAAGATATTCTACTTTTCCGGCCGACACAAACATGGCTCTTTTTTTTTCTCCGAGATTATTTTCCGGGTTTGGATAAACTGCATTCTCTGTTCTTTCTTTTGATTCTCGGATTTGGCTTCTCGCCTTCTTTTAGTTTTCCTAATGAAGTGTACGTTGCACCTAGTTGCCATCTGGGAACTTTTCTCATACGTATAATATGTACTGAGGACACCATGATTGGCCCATTCCGTGTCCGCCACGTGCGCAGGAGAATATAAATACCGGTTTTCTTCCTCTACCTCAAGCGCTGCTGAATTTCGTTAAAAGCAAAAAAATTAAAAAAGAAAAAGGAAAATAAAATAAAATGAAATAACCACGTACGATCAGAATTGCCATCGGACGTCAGGGCAAAAGCGTCATTCCCAGCACTTAACCCGGCGGGACCCGCCCTCAAAACCATTTGCTCCCGGAATGCAAACCGCGACAAACTTTGGGCGCCGCCTGTTGGTTTCGTCGCCGCCGGATAGCCGTCCCCTATAAGAGAGCTCCCTGCCCGCTCTCTTCTTCTCCATCCAATCATCACTTGACTCCAAACGCACACCATCAGAAGCACAGCGATCGAACGGAATCAAAGTCTGAAGATGAGCTCGACGAGCAGAACGTGGGTCGTGGCGGCCAGCGTCGCCGCCGTGGAGGCCCTGAAGGACCAAGGGTTCTGCCGGTGGAACTACGCCCTCCGGTCGATCCACCAGCGCGCCAAGAATCGGGCCGTGTCCTCGTTTTCTCAGGCCAACAACAGCAACAAGCAATCTCCTCGGTCGTCGGCCGCCGCCACGGCTTCAAGGAGGCTAGCGGGAGAAGCGGAGGGGAGGCGGTCGGAGGAGTCGATGAGGAAAGTCCTGTACTTGAGCACTTGGGGTCCCTACTAAGTTTCTCCGAATAGCGTATAGGTCGACAAGGAAATCGAAGCTGGTTGCTGAGAATGATTTAGACTGTAAATACATGCTGAAATTACAGCAAGGCATTATATATATATTACGTGAAAGGAATCCCATTTGCAGTTGCACTATGGCCTATTCACCCGTTCCTAATTCTTGTCGTACATGTCTTTTGAATGGGCTTCACATGATCGACGACTTTCATCTCGTGCCGCGTAGATCCGGGTCGATCACTTTGTCAAACGCGAACCACGGACATGCGAGAAAACATCGGCCTTTTACTAGGTTATTCACGGATAAATCTGTGTTTGAAATAGATGTTTAACACGAAGTGTGCAGAGATTCATTACTAAACTTACTTGCGGATGTCTCTTGTGATCAATGGTGCTAAAGGAAATACTTTTTTCTGCTGATGATCTGATGTAAGTATGATCAAGGAGGACTCTTGTGCACAAGAGAGACTATGAGAGTCCATTGGAGATGGAAAATAGGTCTTTCATGCAAGGATATGTAATGAATGAAGCACGTGTAAATTTGATTTTAAATAATGAAGTTTGGTCAGAAAACTTTTTAAGCAAAAGATGGGAGAGAGTATAATTTTCCTTTGGAAAGAAAATTATATTGTACGGAGAGTAAGTACATAGATAACTAGATTAAAAAAAATTTCAATTGCAGAAAGATGAGAGGTTCAATAAAAAACTTTTAAAATAATTGACAGTATTCCACAAATAAAAAGCTTTTAAAATGATTGACACTATTCCCATACCATTTGATATGGTGTCGTCCCAAACAATCTCATATTTAATTTTATGGCAAATTACATCTTACGCATGAGAAAAAGTATATTGGAATAATTTAATATTAAATCATGCAACCTTATTTAATGGTTTGAACTTTCAGTAGGTTAACGAGATTTTTACAATTAGTTGATGATTACAATGGACACGTGGTGTATGAGTAAGCATATTGTACTTTCACTACCAAAGAAGTTTACCTCATAAATATCGATGGCTTTCTTTAGATGGAGAGAGAGAGATCCTTATTTTAAGGGGTTTTTGTACATATATATTCCAAAACTCTTGATAAGTCGAATTAACTTCATTTCACGAGGTCTAATAAGGATTCGAGCTTTTTATTCATTGGACCAATGTATTTTCAAAGTTAGGGCATAATTTTCATAATTAGGAGTTGTGAGCTATCAATTATGTGAAGATGACATTTTAGAATGTCGTGGACCCTGATGGTGGTTTGATCAAAAAGAATTTTTCAAGTTTTATGCGTGAGTTATATGTAGTGGACAACTTTGAATATTGGCTATCGGCCAATTTCTTCGTTGGTGCATGGAAATCGTTTTATCAACAAATAAGTTTAGTTAAGTTGAATCGTAATTAAGGTAGCATTTTGTTTGATTTGGATTTGGTTTTTCAATCAATTAATAAGAATATGAGTTCGTCGACTCAAGTAACTTTCGTAATTTGGTTTTAGGATTTTCAGATGAGTAGTGTTATCTCTTTTTAAAATTTGTAAATTCATGCCTTGAAGAGACGGAAATTAGATATATTACAAGTCATGAAATAACATCTTTTGTTGCATAAATTGGATTGAACATTTATTGTTTCTTGATATTTTGTGAATAATTTGACAAAATTGATTTATGAAATGAATTATGAAATGTCATAAGTACAAGACAACGGAATGATTCGATAAATGCTCTAGGACAGGATTCTGATTGCTAAGCTAAGTTGCAAGAAGATATATTTTTTGGTTTATAAAATGTATTTCAATTCATGAGACGGATTCCGGATTTGATTTCCGTGTCCGCACGTGGACGAGAATATCATAGTGGTTTTTCTCCTACCGATTCGGGCGCCGTTGAATTTAGTGAAAAGAAAGAGAAAAAGGTCACTCCAAAAGCACCAAGCCGGCGGACCCCGCCACCACCCCCAGGTTTCCGGATTCTCCTCCCACTCAAATCAAAACCATTTGCGCCCGGAACGCAAGTCCCGACAAGTTTTGGGCTCGCCCCTTGTTTCGCCGTCGCCTTCACCATCCATATAAAGAGCTCCCCACCGCCCTCATCTTCTCCATCCAATCATCACTTCACTCCTCAACGCACACCCATCAGAAGCACGCGAATCGAACGGAATCAAGCCTGAAGATGAGCTCGACGAGTAAAGCGTGGGTTGTGGCGGCCAGCGTCGCCGCCGTGGAGGCCCTCAAGGACCAAGGGTTCTGCCGGTGGAACTACGCCCTCCGGTCGATCCACCAGCGCGCCAAGAACCGGGCCATGTCCTCGTTCTCTCAGGCCAACAACAGCAGCAAGAAGCGATCTCCTCAGTCGTCGTCTGCGGCGGCAGCTTCAAGGAGGCTGGCGGGAGAAGCGGAGACTAGGCGGTCGGAGGAGTCGATGCGGAAGGTCCTGTATTTGAGCACTTGGGGTCCCTATTGAGGTTCTCCGAATAGTATTAGTGTAGATCGAGAAGGAAATCGAAGATCGTTGCGGAGGATGATGTAATTTGTAAATACATGCTGAAATTACAGCAAGGCATTATATATATTATGTGAAAGGACTTCCCTATTTTCAGCGGGGAATGATTTCGATCCGAAAGTTGGCACGTGATTATCAAAGTCAATGAGAGCATGATACAGGATTTAAGGCTACAATTTCTCGTTCCAGCTTTGATCCTGAACACCTGACAAAAGATCTATTCCAAGAATTAAAAAGAAAAAGAAAAAAATACGTTTACTACTATCCTTAAATTTTTTTATTTCCTTTAATTTCTTCTAATTTTAAACAGTTTTCTGAATTTTTTTTTTCTAAAGTCTCTATTTCTCAGTACAATATGTGGTGAGGTTTTCTATGGTGAGGTTTTCTACAAATTAGACGATATTTGGAGGATTTTTAATCCAATTTTGTTATATCTTATCTCAATCCAAATTTAGATGGCTAAAAGTAGCCTAACCTCGCTGGCCAGTGGCAAAGCTTGCCCCCTTCACCTTTGCGAGGACAAGCCTCACCACTGACCGGTGAGGCCGTCGTATCTGGCAAGGTGAGGCCCCCCTCCTTCCTAATGCTCGTCATCTATCTATTTTAAGATCAACGTCTTTCATCGACTCGGCTCATGCCACATAGATATCGTCCTGTCATAAGCGAACCATAGGTATGCAAGGAATTATTTGACTTTTACTCGGTTAGTAACGGAGAAATTTGTGTTTGAAAAGATGTATACCGTACTTATTTGCAGAAATCTATTTAGATCAACGGTGCTAAAGGAAGTACTTTTTTCCCACTGAGAATCTAATGTAAGTATGATCAAGGAGGACTCTCGTCCGCAAAAGAGACTAGGGAGTTTGCCGGAGATGGAAAATGGGTCATTCGTATGTAAGGTGTGTTTGGCTCGATTTTTCTAAGGAGTTTTCAGCCATCAAAGTTCCATGGATAAATGTTGGGGCATTTGATGAACATCTTGAAATAGCTTTTGATCAAATGTTAGTATTAAGAATGCTGAAAATCTAACGCTATTCTCACTAGCTATGCGAAATAGTATTTGCATAATGCTGAAATTAAAATTAAAATATTTTTTCCTTAAAAAACTACCCTTACTAAATTTTTGGTTTTTTAATTTTGCCCCTTCTTGCAACTATTAATCTTCTTCATGCAAGGGCAATCGATGAAGAGCCAGCAAAGGGCTAGTGGCCACTTAGGTCTCGCACAACCTCAAGTGACCCTTATGATACCCAAGCGAGCTGCTTAGGTCCCACGTTGTTTGGGCAAGGGCCCAAGGTCAAGGGACCTTAGTTGACGATGGTCGGCGTTTGATTTGACTCGTCAACTTAGACAAAGGGATTGGGTTCTTTAATTAAAAATTAAAAAATTAAAAATATATATATGTAAAATATCCCAAAGTCTATTGCCAAACACTAATTGAACTCAAAGTCCATTTTTGGAGATTTTTTATCAAACACAATTTGCATTTTTTCAAAAGACTTTTTCAGCATTTGTATTACACCCAAAGTCAATTTAAAATGTTGAACCAAAATCACCCATAGTGAATGAAGCTTATGCAAATTTGATTTAAATTATCTATAAAATAATGAATTTTGGTTAGAAAACTTTTTGAGCGGGTGATGGGGGTGGAGAAAAGAAAGAAGCAAAGCGGTATGATAAAAGAACATTTGATTCAAGCAAAATTATACTTTCTCTCAAAGAGTGTAATTTTCCTTCCAAAAGAAAATTATGTTGTATGGACTAAGTATAAAAATAACTTGGCTAGAATTTCTTTGAATTGCATAAATATGAGGGTCAACACTGGTGTTAGAATGTTTAAACTTTTTGAATAATCAACAATGCTCTCACATCATTTTAAATGGTACCAGAGTAGGTAGTGTCTCGAACAATTTGATGGTTGGTTTTGAGCCAAAGTACAGCCTCTTCATAAGAAAAAGTGTTGAAATATTTAAATATTAAATCACGTGTTTTTATATAATGGTTTAAACTTGTAAAAGGCTAATAAGAATTTTACAAATAGAAATGAAAAATCTTTAGGACAGCTAGGCAAACAATGTGGTCACAAGAGCACAACAACACCGAAGAGGCAAAGATAAGGACGATAGTTGAACCTATCGATATAGAATGTCAAAAGGAATGATATCTAAATTACCAACGCTTGATAAGTAGTCATTGTAATTGTTACCTTGTTCTCGTGGTGAATGGCTGAGCTTCTAGGGATTTAGCCTAGGAAGTTGGGTTGGCATCCATGGCATCTACTCCCACAATATCGACAACATTGATATTCACTTATTCAGGATCGGACATATTGCTTCATCATCAACATTAGCAAAGATGGCTGGCCAATTATTAACTTTGGACTAATGTATAATATCATCCATGAATTTTTAATTTGTTCGATGTGACCCTTAAACTTTTAGTATATGTTCAATTTAGTCATTAAATTACTGAAATGATAACATTGGATTTTTTTTATATAGTCTGAAGACTACATTGAATATTCACTAAAAATTTAAAGATCATATTGGGTGGGTATGGAGAAAATAGAATATGTATTGATCAAGAATGCTTAATGGTGTCACAGATATCAAGCAATAGTTATCTTGATGAGTTGGAAAATTATAACTGCTTATGGATGAGAAAGATTAATATACATAATTGAAGCTTGGAATCGAAAAGTGCGTGCAAAAGTGGGCATGGCAAAGAAATAATTGCTTATGCATAGCTGTCACCTATAAATTATAAATATTAGATGGGTCTATTGTAGAGGAGGGCCTTTTTATACAAGACATCAAATCTATGAAACTTACCTTTCCATGTACTTTGTTGACCGTGTTTTACTTTTTGGGGACTTCAAAGGATTTTATTGTTTATCCATTTTTAATTTTGAGCCTAGTAAAATTCTGTCCAAGAGTTATCACCCAAAAAAAAAAGAACCAAAATTAACATTCGGTTAAAGATATTCTACTTTTCCGGCCGACACAAACATGGCTCTTTTTTTTTCTCCGAGATTATTTTCCGGGTTTGGATAAACTGAATGCCATCTGGGAACAGACGTGTGTATAATATGTACTGAGGGCACCATGATTGGCCCATTCCATGTCCGCCACGTGTGCAGGAGAATATGAATACCGGTTTTCTTCCTCTACCACTTACGGTAGATAACTCTAATTAGAATTTCTTTGATTGCGGAAAGATGAGAGGTTCAGCACCGGCAATATTGGAATAAAAAGCTATTAAAATGACTGATAGTGTTCCCACACTATTTTATGTGGTATGAGAATCCCAAGCAATTTTATATTTAATTTTATGGCAAACTACATCTTACGCATGAGAAAAAGTGTATTAAAATAATTAAATATTAAATCATGTATCCTTATTTAATGGTTTGAACTTTTAGTAGGTTAACAAGATTTTTACAATTAGTCGATGATTGCAATGGACACATGGTGTATGAGTAAGCATATTGTACTTCCACTACCGAAGAAGTTTACCTTATAAATATCGGTGGCCTTCTTGAGATGGAGATAGATCCTTATTTTAAGTGGTTTTCGTACATGTATATTCCAAAACTCTCGATAACTCAGATTAAACTTCATTTCACGAGGTCTAATAAGGATTTGAGCTCTTTATTCATTGGACCTGTGTATTTTCAAAGTTAGGGTATAATTTTCAGAATTAGGAGTTGTAAGCTATCAATTATGTGAAGAAGATAGTTTAGAATGTTGTGGACTTGGTGGTGGTTTGATCAAAAAGAATTTTTCAAGTTTTACGCGTGAGTTATATGTAGTGGACAACTTTGAAAATTTGCTATCGGCCAATTTCTTCATTGGTGCATGGAAATCGTTTTATCAACAAATAAGTTTATTTAGGTTGAATCGTAGTTAAGGTAGCATTTTGTTTGATTTTGATTTAGTTTTTCAATCAATTGATAAGAATACGAGCTCATCGGCTCGAGTAACTTTCGTAATTTGGTTTTGGCATTTTCGGGTGAATAGTGCTATCTCTTTTTAAAATTTGTAAATTCATGCCTTGAAGAGATGGAAATTAGATATATTATGAGTTATAAAATAACATCTTTTGTTGCATAAATTGGATTGAACTTTATTGCTCTTTGATATGTTGCGAATAATTTGAAAATTGATTTATGAAATGAATTATGAAATGTTATAAGTACAGGACAACGAAATGATTCGATAAATGCTCTAGGATGGATTCTGATTGCTAAGCTAAGTTGCAAGAAGATATATTTTTCGGTTTATAAAATGTATTTCAATTTATGAGACGGGTTCCGGATTTGATTTCCGAATGCCCCATGATTTGCTCATTCCGTGTCCGCACGTGGACGGGAATATCATAGTGGTTTTCTCCTTCCAATTCAGGCGCCGTTGAATTTAGTGAAAAGAAAGAGAAAAGGTCACTCCAAAGCACCAACCCAGCGGACCCCGCCACCACCCCCAGGTTTCCGGATTCTCCTCCCACTCAAATCAAAACCATTTGCGCCCGGAACGCAAGTCCCGACAAGTTTTGGGCTCGCCCCTTGTTTCGCCGTCGCCCTCACCATCCCATATAAAGAGCTCCCCACCGCCCTCATCTTCTCCATCCAATCATCACTTCACTCCTCAAACGCACACCCATCAGAAGCACACGAATCGAACGGAATCAAGCCTGAAGATGAGCTCGACGAGCAAAGCGTGGGTTGCGGCGGCCAGCGTAGCCGCCGTGGAGGCCCTCAAGGACCAAGGGTTCTGCCGGTGGAACTACGCCCTCCGGTCGATCCACCAGCGCGCCAAGAACCGGGCCATGTCCTCGTTTTCTCAGGCCAACAACAGCAGCAAGAAGCGATCCCCTCAGTCGTCGTCCGCGGCGGCGGCTTCGAGGAGGCTGGCGGGAGAAGCGGGGACTAGGCGGTCGGAGGAGTCGATGCGGAAGGTCCTGTACTTGAGCACTTGGGGTCCCTACTGAGGTTCTCTGAATGGTATTAGTGTAGATCGAGAAGGAAATCGAAGTTCTTTGCGGAGGATGATGTAATTTGTAAATACATGCTGAAATTACAGCAAGGCACTACATATATTATTTGAAAGGACTTCCCCATTTGCACCGGGGCTTATTCACTCCTTCCTAATACTCGTCATCCATCTATTTTAGAATCAACAACTTTCATCGACTCGGCTCCGCATAGATATCGCCCCGTCATAAGCGAACCATAGGTATGCAAGGAATTATTGGACTTTTACTCGGTTGATAACGGAAAAATCTGTGTTTGAAATAGATGTATAATGTACTTTTTTGTAGACATCTATTGTGATCAACGGTGCTAAAGGAAGTACTTTTTTCCTACTGAGAATCTAATGTAAGTATGATCAAGGAGGACTCTTGTCCACAGAAGAGACTAGGGAGTCTGCCAGAGATGGAAAATGGGTCATTCGCGCAAAGGATATGTAAGGTGCGTTTGGTTCAATTTTCTAAGGAACTTTCAGCCTTCAGAGAAATGTTTCAGAGAAATGTTGCAGAAATGTTGGGGTGTTTGATAAACATCCTAAAATAGGGACCTCAGTTGACGACTGGATTGGGTTCTTTAATTATATATATATATATATATAAAATATTCCAAAGTCTATTGTCAAACACTAATTGTACGTTGCACCTGGTTGCCATTTGGGAACAGACGTGTGTATAATATGTACTGAGGGACACCCCGATTAGCCCATTCCGTGTCCGCCACTTGCGCAGGAGAATATAAATACCGGTTTTCTTCCTCTACCTCAAGCGCTGCTGAATTTCGTTAAAAGCAAAAAATTAAAAAAGCAAAAGGAAAATAAAATAAAATAAAATAACCATGTACGGTCAGAATTGCCATCAGAAGTAATGGCAAAAGCGTCATTCCGAGCACTTGACCCTGCCCCGGCCCCCCTCAAAACCATTTGCTCCCCGGAATGCAAACCGAAAAAACTTTGGGCTCCGCCTGTTGGTTTCGTCGCCGCTGGATGGCCGTCCCTTATATAAGAGCTCCCTGCCCTCTCTTTTCTTCTCCATCCAATCATCACCTGACTTCAAACGCACACCATCAGAAACACAGGAATCAAAGTCTGAAGATGAGCTCGACGAGCAGAACGTGGGTCGTGGCGGCCAGCGTCGCCGCCGTGGAGGCCCTCAAGGACCAAGGGTTCTGCCGGTGGAACTACGCCCTCCGGTCGATCCACCAGCGCGCCAAGAATCGGGCCGCGTCCTCGTTTTCTCAGGCCAACAGCAGCAAAAAGCAATCTCCTCGGTCGTCGACCGCGGCGGCCTCGGGGAGGCTGGCGGGAGAAGCGGAGGGGAGGCGGTCGGAGGAGTCGATGCGGCAGGTCCTGTTCTTGAGCACTTGGGGTCCCTACTAAGGTTGTCTGAATAAGTAGTAGATTAGATCGAGAAGGGAAATCGAAGCTCGTTGCTGAGAATGATGTAACTTGTAAATACATATGCTGAAATTACAGCAAGGCATCATATATATTTACGTGGAAGGGGACTTCCCCATCTGCACTCTGGCATATTCATTCGTTCCCGACTTAGTGGTAATTGATCGACGGCTTTGATTAGCCCAGTTCGTCTCTGCACAAACCGGACTAAATTTGATTTTTTTTTGGTCGAAACATAAATTTGGTTTGAACCATGTACAAAATTGTGATTTTTTTTTGTTGGTCGAAACGAACTAATTTCATTTCTTCAAGTAATTCCGCCATCGTAAATTAAGCGGGCCTCTGAACAGATCAGGTCTCATAACATTTTTGGCGCTTATATCACGGGGGAACAATTCTCACCCTAATTTTGAATGGAACCATTGAATCAAGCAATAAATTATACATTATGACCATATTTATCTCGCCTCCCCCTTCTCTTTTTATAGTTGTCAATTTCCTTCACGGTTTCATTTTCGTTTCCTAATGTTCTGTTGTCCTGTCGTTTTTCTTTTTCCCATCAGAAAAGAAGATCATTTTTTTGTTGTTTTCATCCAAATATTGCGTCAAGACCATTTTTTTTTATTCGTGTTATCATGTGAACTAGTTATAAAATCGTGCTGAATATATAATGGCACACATAAAATTTTCACTAAATTGATGTTGGCGTAAAAGCTTGTTTCATTTAAATGATATTCTGGGAAAAAAGGGGGAATCAAATTTAAATGCCAATGCATATATATATATATTTATTGCACAATCTTGTAATCTTTTCAGTTAAATATATTGCACCATTCAATCCCAAGTTATGTAGCAACCCAAGCATGTATTCATTGTTACATTTTCTCAAGCGAGCTTGCGTGATTTTTTACATGAACTTGATTTTAGACAAAGTTGATTAAATTCTTGTTGAGATTAAGTGTGTATTTGCTAGAAGCTACCACACATAGAAGTTAATAAAAAAAATCATTTGATTGTATGTTAAATCTTGACATATCAATCATTAGAATTGCCTCAATGACTATCATTCTCACACGGAAATGGAGAGTGGGGTTTATGGGCTTCCTAGGTGGTGAGAGTTGGGGCTGGCCCCAGCTCCCAAAAAAAGAAAAAAGAAGCTCCACAGGATAAAAAAAAAAAAAAAATTCACGATATATCAAAATTCTCTGATTCTATATTTAAATCAAATGAGAATTTTCTGGCAAATTTGTCGTGTCATGCAATATTAAAGATACTTGACATAATTATTAATATGCGTTTTTAAATGGTTAAACTCATTTGAAAAACAAAGTAAAGATTGAAATACTTGAGAGAGAAAATAAAATAGACGGAGAAGATGATAGTACGATTGAAATTGACAGGTTCAAAGTAAAAAGTGCAATCGTGCTCTCATTCATGAGGTCGATGGTAAAGTCAACTACGAGAGTAGTTAATAAATGAAATCAGACTCTTTGTTTTAAACAAAAAAAAAACATATATTTATAGAAGCACACCTTTATAATCCAACACTTATAGTGGTCAATGGATTAATCAAGAAAAAGACACGTGCTGGAGGTAATTTCCACCCTATTTTGAATGGAAAGTAGTAAAGTGTTTGAGTGTTATTATTATTTCGTTGAGTATTAGTTTGATCATTTCAAATTAAAAGGTGCATTCCCATGAAAATTAGATAGGAAATTATCTCACCCTAAATCATTTCATATGAAATTAAGGGTACATTTATTTTGTGAAGAATAAATTATTTGAAAAGTGTTTTCGTATTATTTATAATAATAAATTAACGAAAAATAGCTGTCGGCAGTGACAGGGATGCAAACAACATCGTCACAAGAGCGCAAAAACACCAGAGGCAAAAGACCAGGCCAGAAGTAGTATGGGACTCCAAAACTTGGGGCGCGGTCGGATTTTAAAATTCAGAAAACCGGGTGCTCCTTGTTCGATCCAGCTCCAAGTGGGGGCGCTCAGGTTACGGTCACACATCTGTCGCTACTTGCTCCTTAGCCCACTGCCCCTTGTTTTTTCCGAACTCGTTTCGGCCTCTTGCGCCACCCCATTCATGCATCTAGTACATGCGCTTTACTGTCTATTCTCATCTCATCTTATCTTTCCACATCTATATATAAGAACCCCACCCATCTCCTCAAACGCAGCACCAGTGTGTCGGAGATCAGTGATCACTCAGTAATCCCCCAAAGAAGAGTAAGAGAGAAAGATGTGCACGTCGAGAAGAGCTTGGGCGGTGGCATCGGCCGTGGGAGCCGTGGAGGCGCTTAAGGACCAGGGCTTCTGCCGGTGGAACTACACCCTCCGGTCGCTGCACCAGCAAGCCAGGAACCAAGTTCGGTCCTTGTACCAGGCCCAGAGGAGGCTGCCCCTGATGTCCAGCGCGCCGGACGATAAGTTGAAGCAGGCCGAGGAGTCCCTGAGGAAAGTCATGTTCTTGAGCTGCTGGGCTCCTAACTGATGAAGATTTTGCGCAATTTTCCCCTTTTTTTTGCTGGATTGTATGGAGTCGAAATGACTGTAAAGTTGTATAAAGCAGCCCGCCGCTGCGCCCGAAATTAATTAGCAATGAAATTTTGGTTCATGCCTTCTGCATCCAACTGCTTTTCGATTAATGTCCGCGCCAATCATTATGGGAAGAAGCTAATTTCCAGGACTTGTTAATCGCATGAAAGAGTGACTTGATCATAGTTTTCCCGGTGGCACCCCATTTTCAACGCATGTTTTTCCTAGAGTTGCTGTTCAATGTAGGATCGCAGTTTCACCGGTCCATCTAAATTTCGCTCACTTCATGCTCGGATGTGTACCCGCGAAGGAGTTTGTGATCGCTCTCCGATTATCTGAAGCCGGATCGCCTCGGCACATGTTGATTTTTCGTCAATTTCTCTAGCACGCATACGTCGATTTTGTCCAAGATTCCCATAATACGTGATCATCAGTTTTGAAGCAATGATTCCACGAATTTGTCGTCATCCATCGACCACGTTTTGAGATATAGTTGGCAAGTCGCTTTGCTCAAAGGTTGTTGATCAAAGTGCTAATTCAATTGGGTTGACCAATGAAGAAATGGGCCATATCCTCCCCCACTCTTCACATATTAGAGACCTTTCATTGGGTCGACAAATGAAGAAATGGGCCATATCATCCTCCATCTCTTCACATATTTGAGCGATAGATAGATGGACATTATCTATTTGCAAATCGATTCAAAATAAAGATGGGCGATGCCCATATTTGTACCAATCTAACAAAATTCTTCAACATCAAATACATCTTGCATGAGGCATCACCAATTAAAGATTTTAGATATTTCAAAATAGAGAAATTCCTCATACAAATTACGTAATTCTTTCTCATTAAACCATCTTCAGCTCATTTCATCAAAGCATAGTCTATTGTAAGTCGTAAATTCTTGAAAAAGTGGATTTTACAGCAATTTATAATTATTTGTGACTTGATTTTTTATGGTTTAGAATTGACTGTTATTCTCATAGTATATTAAAGATTGTTACGCAATCATTTCCCGTTATAAATCATGTCATTGGATTTCCAAAGAGGAGCGTACTAAGTATAAAAAATTATAGGCAAAACCCTAATCGAGGAAGACGAACGCCAATCACTACGTAAAGCAATTCTTTAGATTTTCCCAGCATTGCTGCTGATGAAAGAACGGAGGCCCCATTGGCTGTAGCAAAGAGCGGGTGGTGATGGTGGTGGTGGTGGGCATCCAATCTCATTTTTCCTGTTTTAGCACCGCGAAAAAAGGAACAAATTCGAGAATCATTGCACATCATCATTTCATGGCGTGCTCGTTTGTAGTATTTCAATGGAGGATTTGCCTTTATCCATTCTTTTCAAGCACAAGCATTCGATCCCCGCAGCCCCACCACCACCACCTCCGCCAAAGCCGAGAGCATCGAAAGCACCGCACCAGGTCGACGTCGGCCGATCTTAGATCCTAGAACCATCGGTCCATCTCGCCGAGCATACTCTCCACCGCTGTTCAAACCGAAGATGCCTTACGTACGTACTCGAGAGATGGGAGTTCGTATCGAAAACCTCACGTCCCGTGGCCAGCCTAGAAAAGCCATGAATTAAGCGAAGTGGAAAGAAAGCAGCAGGTGTCACTGACTCATTTTGACCTGCTCGAAAGCGAACAGCTGCGAGACGTGGGTTCGGCAGACCGGCACGTCTTTCTTGGTACAGCGAAAACAACGTCAGATACAGCCTCAGAAAAAGCATATGCGCGCTCATGATTGAGCCGTTCCGTGTCGACTCACCACCCGCCTCTTCTCGAAACGAAATCTTTCGGGTTCGCTATATATCTTCGGCTCCAGAGTACACGCCCCCCGCGAATCTATCTCCGCTCGCGTGCGAAGAGATCTGCCCCCGCTTTTTCCTCCGGCGACACCCGCGTGCGGCCGGCGACCGATGGCCCTCGATAACGAGAGAGCGGAGGGCGACCACAAGAAGCTGTGGTCGCACTTGAAGATGCCGTTTTGGCAGTCGACCGCGTCGTCGCCATCGCCCGGGACCTCGTCGTCGGCTTCTGCGCCGTCGTTTCAGCTGAACCAGAGCGTCCACCCTGATCACCACCAGCTCGGTGATCATCACTCTGCCAGCGGGGTGGCTGCAATGGCGAAGTCTCTGCTTCCCGCCAGGCGAAGGCTCCGTCTTGATCCTCCGAACAAGCTCTTTTTCCCATGTAATAACTCTCTCTCTCTCTCTCTCTCTCTCCCCCCACCCCCCCCGGTGTAACACTGCAAAGATCTTTGTTTTGCTTAATTTTGCGTTCGCTGGTTGTGCCGGTCCTGTACCAGTCCAATTAGTATGTGAAAATCATGCCTTTGTTTCGGCTATGACGTGATTTTGGTTCTTCTCCGAGACGGGTCTCTATCTCGAATTGTTTCTTGCTTGTATTTCACTGAATTTCCTTTTTGTTCAGTCAAATGGGTGTTGTTCATTTTCATGCCACAAGTGAGATTGCTTCGTTGCTTGGTGGGCTTTGAGCTCTCTCTCTCTCTCTCTCTCTCTCTCTCTCTCTCTCTCTCAGCTGGACATGTTCCCTTATTCTATTACATTGTCAGTATTTGAAATTTTCGGAATAATTGGTTGGTGTCCTTGTCACTCTTTGCTGATATTTCCCAATAAGTGTATCATACAATTTATCGGGAAAAAGGGTCTAATTATTAAAGATACGTTCGTTGTATTGCATGATGTGGCATTTGGTTTGGTGATGCTTCTGTTCTGAAATAATGTTCTTTCCTTTGTTTCTCTGTTCTTCATCAGGGCATGTTCTTCTTGAGTTCTTTTTTGTTGCTCTGTCTTCAAAATAGTTGGTTCTGAAGTTCCTAAGTTTGTCCGTAGATAGCATAATGGTCAATTTGGTCTCTCGGATTGGAAGTATTTAAGCCTTTTTGAGTCATTCTATGCTATCTAAAGGCATTGCTTGCTGATCACGTCTGACAATGTACGATGAAGTTGCCTCTGAGTTGTTTAGATGTTTCTATTAATTAATTGTTTTATTTTTTTTTTCAACTCGAAGATGAACCTGGCACGCAGGTTAGGAGTGCCATTGAGATCAAGAACGTGTCTAAGACTCATGTAGCATTCAAGGTAAGAAGGCGACATTTGCGTACTGGATATGGAAAAGAAATGTATGAGAGCATCTTTGAAGAAGTTGAAAGTTTCTGTCATTTACTTGCTGAATCTTTTAGCTTGATGAGAGTCTGGCTTTCTAAATTTAACTTGCATATAAGCAGGGCTCCTTCGTCTTTGCGAATGTCCTGTGGGCTTTCAATGTTGCATTGTTTAGTATTTGAAGTAGCTTGAACATGTAATTGACAAGTTTTGACTCTTTCTTTTACCTTTTTTAGTTCCAAACAACTGCCCCCAAGAGTTGCTACATGCGGCCTCCGGGGAGTGTACTCGCACCCGGAGAGAATCTCATTGCAACAGGTAAACTTAACTATTGTGTTTTACCCCATCAGTGACATCAAGAAAATCAGAAGTTCAATGTATTCTTACTTTGACCAGCATTTCTCTAGCGCTTTATGCACATACCCCAATGGAAGTTGTTCAGTTCTTGTTTCAAACTATTGACTGATGCAGTGTTCAAATTCGTGGAGCCCCCCGAGAACCATGATGACAAACCAGCTAACTTGAAGAGCTTTGTTAAGTTCAAAATCATGAGCTTAAAAGTAAATGGGCAAATGGATTATGTCCCCGAATTGGTATGCATTACAGGCCTTCGTTCCCTTTGATGTTCATTCAAATACACCTAGAACTGAATAGGTATCCGATGGATGAAATGCGGTGATCTTTCTGACAAACGCATTATGTCTTTTACCCGGTTCTTGTTGGGGTGGCCAAATGGTCGCAATAGCATCCTAATTGGATTACATGTCGTAATTAAAATACCAGCATGAATGGTTGAGCAAAATACTTGCCTGAATCTAATGAACTCCTCAAAAATTAGACCGGTTTGGCTGTTGAACTTGTTCTTCTGTCACAATTTTGTGCAGTTTGATGAACAGAGGGATCAAGTGACGGTTGAGAAAATTTTACGGGTGGTTTTCCTCGATCCAGAGCAACCAAGTCATGTAAGTATCTTCAACTCTCCCTTGACATTCGTCTTCCTTGCTTGCTCTGCCTAGCCATCAGGATAGGATTATAACAAATGCATGACAACAAAGGATGTGTTATTACTAATTTCTTATCAATAATGTGGCTTCTCCTACTTGTGAAGTTGCTGGAAAAACTAAGGCGGCAACTGGACAAAGCCGAAGCTGCACTCGAGACACGGAAGAAACCTGTAGAAGAGCCTGGTGCTGGCCCTGTCAAGGAAGGACTCGTCATAGATGAATGGGTGAGTCATTGCTAATTTATTTACCGATTCGATCCTAAAGCCGGGTTCGGTATATGTTGGTCCTGTACATATTCTTGACACTCACACGATAACCCTTTCGACTCTGCAGAAGGAAAGAAGAGAAAGGTACCTGGCACAGCAGCATTTTGAAGGTGTTAATTCGGTTTAAATGGATCGATTCTAAGCTTGCAACTTCTTCACGAGGAGACCAAAGCGCCGACGTGCCGTCTCACAGATCTTCTGGCAACGTGAAACCAATGAAAAGTGACTGGTAGCAGTAGTTCGGCAGTGAAAAAGTTTGAATTTGTAGTGAGATTAGATGAAGCGGGTTTTGCGGTTGAACCAATACAGTGCAGGCACCGATGTTTCCTTTTGGTCATGCTTGAATTTGGATGCAGATTCTATCTAAGTTGTGATGCAAAAACTAAACTGTATCAACAGATTAAACTGCTAGACTGCAATTGGAGTCGGCAAGTCAATCTTTGACCGGCGAGAAGTTTAGACTAATGACTTATGGATAAATTTGTTAGATCAATAGAAGATGAACAAATAATTGTTATAGAACCAAAAGAATTTAGCATCGTTCAAGAAGTTCTTGATTGCTCAGCGGAAAAAAGAAAAAAAACGAGAATAATGTTTCACCAATTTGATGATGCCCCTGCGATAAAATCAGACGGCCGCATTAAATCCACTCCTATTTTGATTATATGTACAGTTTAAGAAATGAAAATGACCGAAATACCACACTAAATCCACTCCTAACTCCGCGCTTGCAGCTTTCAAAGCTTGGGCCGCCGTGGCAGTACAATCAATCGTTTTAAGGAAATACTTTTTTTAAATATTATCATTTTCTATGAAACAACTGAAGGTCCAGACTCTTCTTTCTTTTATTTATCTTCTGTTTTACTTTATAATAATAATTGCGAGGGCAGATCTTATCCTGGAAGATGCTCATGACATTGACAATTTGGCATTGAGTATTGAATGTAAAAGGACGCTGATTAGTCCATTTTCGTTGGGTCCCTATCTATGATAAGGATAGGCAAGATTTACTTTTCAATTAGATTTTATCAGGTTTATTTATAGGGGCAGATGAAATCATATCTACTTTATCATGCTTTAAGAAAAACCCAAGTGTCCTTTGTTCACTAAATAATTAGGTCAGTCCACATAGAGATAATTAAAAAATTAAATGACTTTTTGGAGGATTGGCAACTAGTCTCTTTCTTTATTCCATTCTTTAAAATATGAATTCCCGTCGTTTAATGTGTGTAATCATACCCATTCCACTGCATAATGGGAATTTACTGTTTGCCCTTACATTTTTAGGATGGTTGCAAGCTGCCTGATATTCTCAAATTGATATTAATGTCTCTCATTATGTTTCAAAAGAATTTTCAACATGCCTCTTATCTGATGAAACAAAATTAAAAAAGGAACCAAAAAAGACGACACTGCAGTGTAGTTAAAAGCGGGTCATTTATATTTTACTTATTTTTACATTTTACTTTCTGAACAAACATATTCCAAATATAAATTTCCTGAACGCGCACACTCAACAATCAATGTAACTAAAATGGGTCATTTATATTTTTGTTATTTTTAGATTTTACTTTCTGAACAAACATTTTCCAAATATAAATTTCCTTATTGTACACTAAACAATCATCTGCATCTACGTCTCTTATATTCTCGGGAGACTTAACATTGCATCATTTTTACTCTATTGCATATTTATATCAAGCATTCGTAAAGCATGACACTACAAATAATTCAAAAGTACGTACATAAATATGTCTAAAGGGTGAATTAAGTAACTAGTTATCCAATTACAATCACTACCTTGCTTAACTAAAGTCTCACGGTACCATTCACGAGAAATTTGGGGGATAATGGGATAAGAAAAAGATTAGGCCCACCACCCGTGGTGGTGGCATAGGTGGTTGGGCAAGGGTACTTTTCACGAGAGGCCCCGAGTTCGATCCACGGCGTCGTCGTCTTAAGTCTGTGCCCATGTCTTAAGTGGGTTGTCGGGGTGGTGGGTCCTCCCGCTTACGCAGCCTCCAGGGTTTCTCCTCATTTAGCCGCCGTGCCGTGCGGGGTTACGGGTTCTACCAAAAAAAAAAAAAAAGATTAGGCCCCATTTCTTGGATTTAAAATAAAGTGGCGAACGAGTTTAATCCTTGCGATCTTGCTCCAAAGCCATGAATTTTCTTTTTGTTAGAATCTTTAACGCTTGCAAATAATCTAAGTCCTTAGTGGTGAAAGAGAAACATATTAAGTCCTTAATAACGTTGTCTTTCTTTTTAAAATGAGCAGAGCACAAATGCAATAATCCAAATCAAATAAAAAAAATTCAGCAAAATAAAGAAAAGAAAAATCAATTTCCTTCCCTCGCCTTTTTAATTTCACGCTTTTTATTAAAATTTTCTGTCAATGTCCCTTCGCTAAAAATCAATTTTTTGCTCTTGCGTCCAGTCCCTCTCTCTCTCACTCTCACTCTCACTCTGCCCCCTTTTTGTTTTTTTTTGTTTTAACGTTGTATAGGTCGTCTCGCGAAGAAGTAGGAGCTGCACTATAGGGCGCCACGTCGGCAACGACCCACGTGAAGGCGATAGGGATGTGGGGCTCCTCGCCCTCCCACGTGTCCCTGTCGAGGTGGGGGAAGGTGCGCTTTCGGAATCTAGCCCAGGGACAAAACTGGAAATGCAGGTCTGGTAGGGGGTGGGGTCCACGCGGGAAGGGAAACTTGTCATGCGCTGAGCTGGGGAACAGAGGGATGAGTCATGTCATGTCCTTTCGGATAAGCCACCACCTGTCCCCCCTTTTTTTTTTCTTTTCCTCTCGCGCACTTTTCTTTTTAATTATTATTATTACTATTATTTTAATCTCGAACCCACGAGATGGTACGCGATAAAGTAGCGATATTTTACTGAGAAAAAGAAAAAAAGTAGCGATATTTTTCATTCTAGAACTTCCGGCTTTCATGAAGATGAGAACACCTCTCTGAGTCTGATTCGATGGCTAAGAAGAGAGTAGGTGGGTAATTTGTTTTGTTTGCTTCTAGAAAAATTAGGGATAATTTGAAAATTATGTTTCAAGGGTTTATTATAATAAAAATTTCAAATTAATATATTTACGATAAATTTATTTCAAATTAATTTTTCGACTATCAAAAATTTTAAATCGAACAATTATGATAAATATACTTTACATTAGTTTTTATTAAGTTTTTACTATTAAAATACCAAATTGAATAACACGTGATAGTTGATGGCCATATCAATTTAGAATTATAAATATACCATTTTATAATTTTTCATAATATTAATCCACTTTAAATGAAAATAACGAAAAGTAAATTTAATATAAATGCATCAGTTTTGATTTTTAATGATAAAAAATTATTTTGAAGTAAATTTATTACTAATATACTAATTTAGAGGTACTTCATGGTATAAATTCTTTTTTTAAATATCACTTCTGAAAATGGATGGATGAAATTTTGGTCATCTTCTACTAAAATGTTTCATACATAAATTGTTGTCAATAACAATAATATACATAAATTAATAATAATAATAATAATAATAATAATAATAATAATAATAAGTATTTTTTATCAATTAATTATTTCGATCAATTTTAAAAACACGGTTGTCGATCATTTTCAGCAAACAACGGGTCTCGAAAAAATACCCTTAATTACAAAAATAACTCCAAAATCGAGGCTTCCGACCAAAAACAATATTCTAAATGGAGGCCATTGGGCATTCTTCTTCTAATTGAACCGGGGCACGATATATCGAATTTCTCCCCCGAAATTCTCGTTTTGGACGCTAGCGAACATTATTGCTCGCATCCAGATAAACATCAGAAAATGACAAAACCGCCCTCGGCCCTCTCCCCATCTCCGGTTTCCGGTATCCCGGAAACCACTCTGCTCCCTTCCCTTCTATAAGTAAACCCATCCCCTCGCTTCACTTCCATCTCCAACTCAATCCAACCCAACCCGACGCAACGCGATCGAGAGAAAATCCGTCATCACTCTCCACCACCCACTTGCGAGAACCAGCCTTTGCTTCGCAACCCAGCCTCTGAATTTCCCGGGAGACCCATAAAGATCCCACCTTTTTCTCTCAGAAGGAAGCAGCAGCAGCAGCAGCAGCCGCAGCGGAAGAAGAAGGAGGAGAAGAAGAAGAAGAAGAAGAAGATGAGTTACTTGAACAGGGCGTGGATGGCGGTCGGCGTGGCGGCGGTGCAGGGCCACTCGGACCAGGGCATGCGGATGAAGTACGGCGTGAAATCGATCCACCAGGGGAAGAGGAGGCTCTTCTCCGGGGTCGACGCGGCGGACCTCCGGCCCCTCGCCGGGGCCGTCGGGTCGGAGCTCGACGGGGCGGCCGGGAGGGGCGGCCCCGACGGGGACGAGAGGCGGCGGCAGGCGGACGAGTCGCTGCGGAACGTCATGTACCTGAACTGCTGGGGCCAGAGCTGAAGCTTGTCGAAATTTCTAGCGGAAGCGATCTGATACCGTTTATGAAGAAGTCACGATGAACAGAGAAGCCCCCCGAGGATGATGGGACCGAAGCGGGGGGAGGCTCTGAGTTGACCCGGGGGTTGACCGGGTTTGAGTGGTCGGGATGTTTGGTAGATGATGAGCCGATGAAACATTCGTACTTTGCCGGGGTGTGGCAAGGGGAAGAAGATTAGATTTTACATAACCAAGTGGAGGGTTGTGAATTTGTGGTTTGTACATATCTTGAGAAATGAAAAGTTAAAAAAAAGAAGAGGCTCTTTGGGGTTCGATATATCCGTGATTTGCTCTCTGTTTTTGCTTACTTTTTTGAGTGGTTGTTCCCTGGGATCGTTTACATGCTCCGACCTAATATCTCCGAGGGTATACTTTAAAAGCTTTGACGGTCGAGAGCAAAACAGGACGAAGGGGAGCAGATCTGAAGTAACAAGCTGTTAAGCTGTTTTGTATTGGGTTAAAACTTCATTGATCACCAACACATGAATGTCAGGAGAAGCTGTCGATCCTCCAATATTATTGGAAAGAATCTCAAGTTTATGGTCTCGTACATATGGCACTGAGACGCTATCTAGAACAATTCATGAAGAACAAGCTGTAATGTAAATCGGCCATGGAGTGATTTGAGAGCTTTTGAATTCAGCCCAGGACATTCGGGGTGCTCTGTTTTTCTTATTTTCGACAGCTAAGGGTGCGAGAATGATAATCCTTATCTTTCTGAAAATAATGTTTGGCATTTCTCTATTTTTATCCTTTGACTAGTTTAATGAGACGGATTCCTCAAATAGAAATTCACCTTTGTAAAAAATTATTCCTCTCGTGCTTTTTTCTATTTACTGCACTTCATTTTTGATGTGATAAAACATTCCTTAATTAGAAGTGTCTGTGGGAAAATCATACAGGCAAAGTGCTGTAAGGAGTTTTTATTTTTATTTTTTCAAAAATAATAAGGTAGAAATTTTTTATTTATTTATTTATGTTTCAAAGATATTTTTGAGCTTAAAATTTATCTCAGAAATGAATAATGAAATTACTTTACCTAATAAAATTTATCTTCTAAACTCATTTTCGAAAATAGAAAAAATAAAGTAATAGTTGCTCTCATGCCCATGAATCGGAGAATGGGCTACAGAAACCTTATTTTCCCTTTAAAATCAATTGTTATATTCATTGTTTTCATTTTTCTGCTAACAAATTCTAACCATAAATTATTGTGAGAGATGTTTATCCAGCACACTTCGTCTCTCCTCACGTCTCCTTTTGCACCAAAATATGATTATTACATTCCAAGTTTTTCATTGAGACCGTTCTTCGGAAACTTGTCTTGCATTTGCTTCGTCGGCTACTTGGCCGTACTATATATTCTGGCCATGACTGTCATGTCGTTGTGTCCTCGATAAATTTTCATTCGAATAATTTTTTATCCGACATTTCATTAATTCGATTTTTGCACTTGCGGATGATAAGGAATTCGATATTTTCAATTCATCAAATTGTGAGTTTTTTTTTTTTTTGAAAATCTTGGTAAAGCATGAGTATTTAGCGTGGTATTTTGACTTGATATTTGCATCTACGAAAAATCAGTGATATGACATTTTCAATTCGTTAAATTGGCGAAAATTTTGAAAAATCATATTCATGCGGTTAATTAGCACGGCCTATTTTTGTTATAAACTCATGTTCTTTTTTATTTAGGATAATTAGTTTCCACATAGAGGTTTTCTAATGGCTTTTATGATATGCTTTGTGGTCTTCGATTCATCGCTAGTAACTTACTGTGCTGGAGAATGGACCGTTAGGCAAGGTTGAAAAAGGAAAAAAAACTTATTTTCCCTTTAAAACCAATTGTTATATATAATGTTTGCACTTTTCAGCTAGCAAATTCTAACCATAAATTTTTGTGTGTGATATTTATCCTACGTTGTTAAATCTCTCATGCGCCTTTTACACCGAGATATGTTTATGACATTCCAAATTTTTCATCGTGAACGTTTTTGGAAAACTTATCTTAGCTTCATCGGGTACTTAGCCGTATTGTAGTGTGGCCATAATCATCTTGTTGTTGTGTCTTTCACACAAATCTGGTCAAACTTTGATCAGTATAAGTTTTTTGTTTGATGTTTCATTGATTCAATTTTTGTACATACAAAAAGCCTTCGAATTTATCAAATTGGGATTTATTTATTTATTTATAAAATCTTGAACGAGCATAAGTTTTTCATGCCTCGTTCCATTAACTTGATATTTGCATAAATGGAAAGCCACTGATCCAGTATTTTTAATTTATTAAATTGACGAAAATTTTGAAAAATCATATTCACGTATAACCCTAACATGGAGATGACCTCCCCATCCTGCTCCAGTTGCTCGATTGGCCATTCAAAGCCAGCAAATCGACCCTCCGCACGCCGGCCACTCCCCAAGATTGGTCGAAGTTCGTCGCCATCTTGCACTGACTAATTAAGAACCACTCACACACTCTCTGAAAGCTTTTGGAGTGTCCGACACGCTCTCATATTTTGTCTAACACAAAAAACAAAAAAATCCGACACTTGATTAACTCTCCTAATATTTTCCAACACTCGAGTTGGGAATTTCAACATGCGAGCTAAATTTTAACACGTAATTCCAACATGCACGGAGTCAATTTTAAAAATAATAAATAGGGGGAAAAAAAAGCCTACGATTCTCTTTTTTTCCGACTCTCTCACTTCTTATGACACATAATTCGTCTCCAAATATAATTTTTCTCTTCTCTTGCAAAATGCTCTGACGTGCAAGTTTAAAATGTAAATTACTTGTTTTTTTCCCTTCAAGTTTGATGAATTATTGGAAAAGAGTTGATTTTGTCAAATTGAAATAACGAATGATATTAACAAATAGTGAATTGATGTTTTTAATCTAAATTCATTCTAAACTCTTTTTATTATTTATTTCTTTATGAATTTAAATCAAATTAATTTAATTAAAATAATTATAAAAATTATATTTTATCATGTATATATAAATACAACGTATCACAATATATCGGAATTCTCTATTTTTTGATAAATAACGTGTCAGCGTGTCGTATAGTGTCATGTCATGTGTCACATGTCGATATTGATTTTATTTAGTTAGCTAGTTCAGATTGCATCGTACAACGAGCACTTAGCTTCTAAGTCTCGCTTATTTGGGGATAACAACGCCACCGATAAGTATGAACTCCAGAGCTGTCCGGATTTCATAGGTGGTGATGCATGGCCTATTTTCATTATAAACCCTTGCTCTTTGGACTTTTCTTAGAATAACTGTGTTTTCACGGAATGTTTTCTAGTGGCTCTTATGATGTATCCCTACTTCATTCCTAGTAACTTATCGCTGGGATCACCGTACGAAAGAAAAAACCCTTATTTTCTGTTTAAGACCGATGACCATATTCATACTCATTCGTGGGATGATTTAATTCTTCTCGAAGAGATGAAACAGAAAAGGCGACAGCATTGCAAAGAGAATAAAACTGACTTTAGGAAAGGGCCCTTTATAGCCGTCCTATTCTTTAACCATATAGCGACGATCTTGTAACCATTTTCGTCTTTTTCCCATATTAGACCTGGAGTTTGCCTCGAAATGCGCTGGTGCTACCTAGATTTGGGGGGAAATCAAGGTTGATAGAACAGTAAACCCAAGCCTACAAATTTTGATCAAGTAAGAGAACAGCGAGAAGAGGAAGAGAGACGAGGGCGGGAAGGCATGGAGGGGCACAAAGAAACAGAGACGGTCAGACATGATATGGAGAATGCCATTCATTCTGATTCATCAGAACACGAAACCCTTCCACTCGCCCAAAAACCAAATGGAGGGTGGAGAGCCATATTTTACATTCTAGGTAATGTTCAAGAGCGTTTGCACATTTTACGATTGGTAAATCATCAGCATGCTATAGGATTATGGGAATGGTTTCTTGAATGCGATTCTGATACTCTTCTTGTTGTGGTTGGTCTTGGTTTGGTGATGTAGGGAATGAGTCTTTTGAGAGGCTGGCTGCGATGAGCTTGCAGATGAACCTGCCAGTGTATTTGAAGACAAAGTACAACCTGTATGGAGTGTTCTTGATCAACGTGGTCAGTATATGGTCTGGTTGCTGCAATGTACTGCCTCTGGTTGGTGCTTTTGTTGCTGAGAAGTATCTGGGCCGGTTCCGAACTCTCCTGCTTGGCTGCACGGCTTCTTTCGTGGTATATTTTCAGTCCACCAGCTTTGAAATCTCATCAAAATTAGAAGCATTAATTGTTCCTAAAAAGTTTGAGTCGCCTCGCATACTTTGAAGAACATTTTTCTGGATAAATCAATAGCTTCTGCAAGTCATGTTATATATGTTCCAATGTCATGCAGACCGAGTGCACCATATAAGTGGCCATCCAATCCTGACCTACCTAACTACTTTGCTTTCCCAGGGAATGGGGATGATGACATTAACTGCATCTATACCTCAACTAAGACCCTCCCCTTGTAATTCTCAAACTGATTGCCAACAGCCAGATTCCGGTGACCTGACCTTCCTATTTGCCTCTCTTGGAATGGTTGCAATTGGTGCTGGAGCCATCAGACCTTGTTGCATTGCCTTTGGAGCCGATCAGTTTGCAGACACCACAGAAAAAGGAAGAAAGCAGATGCAAAGCTTCTACAACTGGTGGTACTTGTCATTCACCGCCACACTGATTGTAGCACTCTTGATCGTCATCTATGTCCAAAGCAAGATCAGTTGGGCAGTTGGTTTTGCCATACCTACCACTTGCCTTGCACTTTCTGTGTTCATCTTCTTGCTCGGCCGCAACACATATATTAAGATTAAGCCTCAAGGAAGTGTCTACTCCAACATGGCCAAAGTAATAGCGGCGGCTCTCGGTAAGTGCCATTTAACTCGTGGAGATGAGCACAGGATGCCCTTTTATGATCCTCCTCTCGATGAGTCGGTGCCACAGGTCAAAAAGCTTGCTCATACGGATAGGTTTAGGTGTCTTGATAGAGCTGCTGTGATCGCTAATCCAGGTGAGTTAAACGATCAAGGAATAGCCAAGAACGGTTGGAGATTATGTAGCTTACAACAAGTGGAACTATTGAAGTCTTTGGTGGCAATTGCACCTGTATGGGTATCGGGAATTGTCTGTATGCTAGCCATGGACCAACAAAGTGTAAATGGGGTACTGCAGGTGTTTCAAATGGACCAATCAATGGGACCTCATTTTCAGGTCCCGCCAAGCTGGTTTTCCGTGTCGTCCATGATTGTTCTCTCGTTGTGGATCTTGATCTACGAGTTTGTGTTGCCGAAGGCTTCACTCAGATTCTCAGGTAAAAGATGCAAAAGGCTGACCATAGAACAGAGAATCAACATCGGCATTGTAATGGCCATTCTCTGCATGATCGTAGCCGGGGTTGTTGAGAATAGGCGGCGGTCTTTGGCCTTGCAAAAAGGATCTTTTGTTGCGCCGATAAGTGCAGCATTCCTCTTGCCACAATTTGCATTGTCAGGGTTGATAGAGGCTTTTGCAGCTATAGCAATGATGGAATTGCTCACGTCCCACGTGCCAGAGACTTTGAGGACCGTAGGCGGGGCGATTTTCTTTCTCTCATTATCGATTGCAAGCTATCTGACATCTTCTTTCGTGAGTGCCATCCATAGCCTGACCGGAATGAATGGGAAGACATCATGGATAGGCGGCCGAGACCTTAACGAGAGTAGGCTCGACTACTATTACTATGTCATTGCTGGCCTAAGTGTTGTAAACTTGGCATATTTCAATCTCTTTGCCAGGAAGTATTTGGGTGGGGTTGGGTTCGGTGGTGAGTCCAGGTAGTTCGAGAGTCCTCCAAGCATGTCTATGTAAGTGGGTAAATGGGGCTTCCCCTCGGCAATGGTTCAGTTCTCTCCTCCTCTCCTAGTAAATTTTTTGCCTTTATCCCCAGCTCGTGCCGATTGGGAGCTTGCGGTGAATCATCTCCAATGCATTTCATGCGCCTTTTTCCAACTCATTCACCTAGGTCAAGCCTCTGGATGACTCGTCTCGCATACCTTTTCCGTTTGAAAACGTAACTAAAATTGTGACTGTACTTCATACATCTAGAGTTCTCAATGAGCAGGAATTTGGAATGGGCAATGTGGCGGTACTTGTTAAAGTAGTTGTAATTACATCCTAATAAAGTTACCCATAAACGGTGCTTTTCACAAGAGCAATGATACCAGAATGAGTTCATGTTTTTGGTTAACAATAAAGTGAGTCGTGTATCATGATGGACAACTTGTACTGATACTTGCGAAATCGTTTGCAGCAGAATAGTCTCTGCCAGAACTTAATCAAAGGACTTTGCATATCGCAATCATTTCATCAAGGAACTTGTGTTTAGGACAACGAGAAATTCTATCTCGAGAGAGTCCTCTACAAAGGGAAAAACAGAACATGTTCTTCACAATATCAAAGCAATAGGCGGGCTCTGCAGCTGTGCTACCTACACAATACTGTCAAGGATAATTATAGTAATCCCATCAAGACCTTGACTTCGGTGGATCGTAGAATTTCCAATATTCTCTTCATCTTGTTGCTTTTTTGTATACTCAATTCCCTCACACTTGACCCACAAAGAACATATTGAGAAGAAACAGAGTAACTCGACTGCTTACACAAAACCTTTCATTGAATAGATGAGTCAAGGTGGAACATATTTGAAAAAGATCAAGAACAAACAAAATCCGTGTCAAACGCCAACAGTTACACGATATAGTCCAGCTCTGCACCAAGGATACATACATACAGACAGATGCACAATAGACTCTTGGGAATCACCGAGTCATCTCAAACAGGTAAAGAGAGGCTCCTTTGATTTGCCAGACTGGGTTTTATTTCCCACGAAGTGACCTGTTGTGCTTCTTCTGGTAGTATAAATGGCAAAGAAATCTCACGGATCATCAAGTCACCACAGAAAGGGCATTCACTGGCAATGGCATCGTCCAACTGTGACCGCAGCTATAGATTTAAAAACAAAACACAGAATGATCAAATGAACTCGTTACTGTAGATTTGTCAAAAGGCCCAAAACTATCATGGCCAATAAGAAATAATAATAAAGTCTCAATCTGAAAAATCCTTTAAAGCTTGTCAAATGAACACCATGATAAGTCAAAAGTAAACCTTCTCTGCTGGGGTCACGCTCGTGATGGATTCTTCGTTTATGCCACCATTTTGATCTCTCCGGGTTTCACTACCCAATAGGGTAAGTTGCTTCTGCAGGTCTAATATGTACTCTGCCTGGAAAATAATAGTTTGAAAACAATGAAATTATTGGCGAAACTCCATATAATACAAACTCTAAAACCAAATTTTTTGAAGAGGTTCACAAAATATGAGAGGCTAACCATCGGACAGAAATTAAAACATAGAGTTCTAAGGAACTATCTATAAGGTCTAACTTCCAACTTCACTATGCCTTTATCCTATCTTGATCACAGCGGATAGAGTTAATTAACAAAGACATGTCCATTTATAAAACTCACTTTTTCTTGATACAGGAGGAAGAAAAATCTCCTAATAACATTTGTCAATTTCCTAGTTCGGAAGATACACATACCATCTTCAATTACTGCAAAAAGGAACATCTCTACTTCGACTTAAGCTAAATTAAGATAAATGACTACAGGATTATTTTAACTTCAACTCCACTTTGACCATCCAATCCTATGATCTTTTTACATTACATATATTGAACATCTTTGTCAAGTTAATGATAGATAACTGGAAAGAGCACTCATTTGGCATATAATGTTAAAATAAGCAGAACCTAGTCAACTTACTTGGGCTTCATTGGTACAGCGTGTGACATGAGCTATCAAACATTCCGCATGGAAAGCATGTCCACATGGAAAAACATAAAAAGGAGCCATTGGTCCAGTTGATGTATATCCCCGAGTCATTCGATACTCCCCGCTCACAGTCAGAATTTTACGTCGGCAAACCTGGTAAGTTGTATTGATTTGCCATAATCAGCAAGTACACGAAGACAGGCAAAAGTAACTTTAAAACTCTGATTGGAGCGGCTATGGAATGACAGAGATAATCAACCAAGTTAATGGAAAAACTGATGCAACATAAAGCCTTCACAGCGCAAGGTAAAAGGAGATAACTAGCTCGTAAAACAAATACAAGAGCTGATAACAGCCCGAGACAAATGGCAACTAGATAAACCAGTGATCTCTTGTTGCTTATTTTACACTCTTGTGTCCCACCTCTCTAACATCATAAGCACTGTAGTTGCTCCTCTGAGTACTCTCTTAAGGTTGAGTTTACTTATTCATTCAACAAAAGTTTTAGTTCAACTAATTCTAGAGTACAAGTATTGCCATATACTTCGTTTTAAGAAGAGATAAGATCTTCGTCATTTTATCTGCAGCTAACTTCCAATCCACAAACTTTCATCTAATTTTGCAAGTGTTTATTCTTTGTGGCAAGTATAGAATCCTCATCACATGTTCATTTATATAACTAACCACTTAATAAAAAAATATTCTTTCAGCTTTGACCCATCACATTCCCGTGTCTCATCAATGGTAGGAAATCTTTCTGTCCTTTCTTCTACATAAATTCTCTCCAGTTGAAGTGAAAAGTTGAGTGTATACTCCAGATGCAACTCTTATTACTGAATCATTTTCTTAAAATAGATGATTTTAACAGATTTTCTTCTTGTTGAAAATAATTAGTAATTTTGAAAATTTGCTCTTTCCACAAGAATATATTAGTAACTTTTGACTGTTTCTCATGTACTTTCAATCGCTGGCTCATTGATTTCCTTTTACTCTGTCTTGATAGTTATCAAACCAAAAGTTAGACTTCAATCTTGAAGGACTTCATCTCATCCAATCAATTCCTTTCAATTAACTTTCCCCCTGGCTAGTGAATATACAAAAATCAAATGTTCCCTCATATGAAGTCAATGAATACGTGAACTCCTCAAGAACATCATAAAATACATACCCCACATTCCTCGTCGCGTTCAATGACAGCATATCGCTGAGCGAGCGCGCTTATATCATTTCTGATATTGTCTGCACCATGCGTTGCATCATTCATCTCCTGTTTTAGCTGTTCGATTTGTTTGTTGTAATCCTCCAGTGATGAACATATTGCCTCCTATACATTTATAAGATAAAACTTAAAGATGACCAAAGTAAATTAGACGTGTGAAGGCATATACGTGATTACTCTAGAATAGGCATGCATTGATAAGCCAGTCTAAGCACATGATAAAAAAGTCTCAATCATGACGAAAGATTAATATGTAAGTAACAGGGGAGCCGCATACAAGCCATTAGACATACACCTAGTGTAGGTTCAATAGCATTTTGGTTTACTTTTCCAAGGGTGAATGAAGTGTCAGATGCAAATGTAACAGACCATATTCTTTCAGCAAAAAGTTAGTGTAAGAAGCAGAAAAAGGGTTTGTGATAACATATATATACCTTGAAGTCATCAATAAGGGCGAAGTCTGGAAAAAATGGCAATATATCTTCTATCTTTAAAAGACCATCTGTTTCTTTGAGAAATGCTATTGCTCTCCGAATGTTTTCCCTTTTTGCTCCTTTTTCCTGCTCAACAACATGCTTGGCAACCATAAGCCAAAGCTTCTTTCTCAAATCTTCATCATCTTCAACTTTGTCAGCTTCAGCCATAGCAAGCTCAGGATCAACCTGATTCACCAAAGAAGTATCTTAACCAATCGAAGTATAAAATCCTTGAAGAGCTTAAGCAGTAAGATCAGCCACCAAAAGGTTCACGAGACAAAAAGTCTGCTAAAACAGCACAGATTAGTGCAATCATAGCAGATATTATACAATCAAGTAATTGTGATCGTTCTGGCAAACTCAAGAGATTGCACTGCATAAAAAGATGAGGTAATGACAGTAAAATAGAAGAGTATAGCAAGAGCATGTGATGACAAGGAGAAAATGAAGAGAGTTCCTGCCATAGTCCCAAGAGCTATTTAAAAAGGCCCAAAATGTTAGAGTAACTAAGTGTTCACAGAAATGGAAAACCATAGAACTTCTTGGAATTCTGTGATACATGCTAAGAGTAGCATTGATGGGAACAGCATCAGAGGCTGTCTGCCAATTTAATGAAGATTTCCTCCACAGGGTTCTATCTGTATCAACCAACTGAAAACCACAGAAATAACCATAATCGAGGTAATAAAACCTTATAAGAGCCACCAGCATAAGATATATTTCCAAACAGAAATTTCTGGGAGCAACTTATTCCCGTATGTTGCAAAAGACAAGATAACTCAGGGAAAATGATGACAGATAACCTTCTACCAGGAAAATATGGATTACATTAAATCCACACAGCTTAAAAGAGAGTAATTCTCATAAAGTTTTCGGAAAAAGAAGAAAAAAACTAACAGATAATGTGAGAGAATGCTACAAACCAGTTATTGAAAGCCCTCAGGGGAAAAGAAAAATTGAAGTCAGATGATGACTAGGAACAAAAAATACCTGCAGAGCAAGAGCAACTGCTTCTTCATGCATAGACATCATACTGTATATATGAATGCAGGCGCGCATTCGCTTTTCTTTGAGGCAAAGGCGCAAGGCATACTTGGGATCGTAAAAGAATTCTGGACCATTTTCTCGTCCTTTTCCAAATTTGCATTGTAGAAAACGCAGAAGGGCGCTATCATCTTCCTAATCATCATGATAAAGCAAACCAATAGTCATACTTAATTCTTCCATCATTTAAACATATCATGGCACTACACCAAGTGAAAACTCTCATTGCAACTTCAAATGGCAAGATCATTCACCTTCACTAGTTAGCAGTTACTTACAAGACTTGGAAACTAAATTATGTCTTTAGTCCATTGATTTAAAAGTTAATTCATGACCAAACCATAGAAAGGTGATATGCACGTCATAAGATGCCTTGAGAAGCAGAAACATTACCAATGCAGAAGGAAGTTACAAAACAAAAAAAATGGATGGAAGGTAGGCAACTACTTAATTAAACCAAACGCTCATCCTATAGGCCAATAATCAGGTCAATCACTGTTTTTTTTTTTTTGGTAAAAACAGTAATAATAAGCAGGTCAATCACTGTTAGTCTCCTGTTTGTTCATAAATGGAGCACTGCTCCTTGTAAATGTGCATTGCAACCTAAATATTTTCTATCCTTGGTCTTGGGCATCAAAAAGTGGACAGCATCCATGCAAACAAAAGTCCAAGGTCATTACAAAGACCATGATACCAGGTGGTCTTGTTTCTTCATCAATGATATCGAAACGGAAACAGGAGTGATTTATTATATGCTTAGAAATTCATTTTACTTAAAAGTTACAATTACAAGAAAAGACCAATTTGATTGTTTACGACTGATCACTACCTGGTACCTATTTAACTGACTACAATGGAACAAATGCAATGACACGGGAAAAAGATGTCATTCTGATTACAGCAACACAACACAGTTGTCACCAGAAAAGAGGGATATTGACAGGGACACAGTGAAAAGAAAAGCATTACAAAGCAGCTTAAACTGAAAAACAGAAAAAGGGTCACCTGCTTAGCATACAAGGAAAGAAGTAAGTTGTGCACGCCTGGATCCTCATTATGCAGACGATGGACACAGAATTCCAAATATTTTATGACTTCATGAGTTTCGTTCCTACACGTTAACATGCAAAAAGGAGTAACAGGTGATAGAAAAGATCTTAATGGCCAGGAATAACAAAAAGTAAAGATAAGAATTTGTGAATCATATAATTGTCTCATACTTCCCCCTTGTCAGCGGAAGAAGCAAATAATCACTAAAACGGATATGGAAGTTCATAAATCATATTATAATATCATCAGCTGCTCAAGAAGTGACACAAGACTTCGCAGAGAACTCCATTTAATGTCAGATTGTCTATCTTTTTTATAAAGGGATAATGGTAACAAAAAGAAGAGGCATGTAGAGAAAAGCTAATAATACAAGAAAATCAAATATGAAGTTGAAGTTTGACAGCGTTAGAAAATCCAATTTAAAAACTTTAAGGTATTAGACAGATGAAGGCTACATGCATATAAGGCCTGGACAAACTTGTAGATAAATGAGGTCTGCAGATTAGCAAAGTAGGGGCCTAATAGTAACTAACAGAGTGGGTCCATATCTTATTCGCACAACAGGTAAGTTGGTCAAACTAGGAAATTATCTTAATGTGATTGGAAAAAACAATTAAAAAGGATCCCATACTTAAATTAGGAACTTGATTGGCCCTTTAAGGACAACTCTTAATTTGTGAATTTTTATTCATTTTACTATTTAATAACTTGTTTTGCGATCTTGTAACTAAATATTTGTAACTTGTAAATCTAAACATACTCTTCAAGTAATCAACTATTATTTAAGGATAAGATAGGAGAAAAGTGATCCATAATTATGCATTACTGCATATTGGAATTCATTCAATTTGAATTGGTATTATTCATATGATAACCCCTCTTACATGCAAACTAGATAAAGAATGGCACAAGGGATGAACGGGGAATAGGACATGCAGGAACCACACACAAAACGAAATATTAAACGGGACATGAATAAAAGACTTGGCTCTAAGACCATATGTTAAGACTAGAGGATCGACTAGAAAGGGGAAGAGAGGAACATCAGGACAACTCATTTTTGCTCAATGCACGTAATAAATAGAGAAAACCTCACAAAAACCCTAATTACCTTAATTAATAATCACCTGTAACTAATTCCTAGAGTACTAAATACGCTTCAACAGTTTAAAAAACAAAGTTACATGGTCTTCAAAATTACAAGTGTATCCATTGACCAGGACAAATTACAGTACTCAATGCGCCACTCAAAAAATACGATAAGTTAAATCTCGTTTCTGCTACCCCGAGTTTGCTGTGGAACAAATAATTAGGCTTGTTTTGATTTACACATATTATATGCAACAATGAATTTTACTATCATAAATTCAGCCCAAACTATATGCTTAGAAAGGGTAAAAAAGTTTTACTTTGCATGAGGTTCATTTGAGTAACGCATCATTGCAGGGATAAGCTTCCTTGGATTTAGGTCTTTTCTTGTCATCCATGACTCCACAGTTTCATAGGCATCAAGCATGATGAGGTCTGGAGCGAACTTATACTGCAAATAGAGCAATAAACGACATATTATTTTCATGAATCTGCTGACTTTGTCTCCATAAAATTTAGTAGGTCACTGCCATAAGAGAATAAGGAAAAAGCAATTTGGCAGCACCGTCATGTGTTTACAAGCAGTAATTTGATTTTTACCTGAAGATCAATTGGAACAGCAGGTTTGTGGAGCACTTCCAATGCTTTCTTGGCTTCTCCTTGCTTTAATGAAAATTAGAAAAAAAAAGAAGAAAGAACAATTACCATGCAGTTATGAAAATGAATGAGATTACGAGAGTGGTTGAAAAGTGCATTGTGTTTCCATAAGAGGTCCATAATTTGCTATCTATCCTGCAAAATTCACATCTTACGTTCTGTCCACAAAGAAAAATGACTGTCATTAGCATATTCCTAGAGAGTAAAATGGACCAAGCATCAATAACGGCTGTAATACGGCTCTCTATAGTTTCACCACAACTAACGTCGTCTCCTGCCTTCCATTGAGAATTAATTTTTTCTCAATCAAGATTGCCTCACATAATAAACTAATTCATTCTCCAGCAGACGCAACTCCAGTTTACTATGTTCTCATACGCAATGACAAAGATCAAGTACTTGTTGGGACCCACAGAATTCTGAAACTATGCAACCATTTGGTTACATGGGAGGAACATCTGAATTTTCATCTAAAAGAAAGCTAAGCTTACGTTCGTCCCTTCAGAAAACTTCCTTTGTTGTCAGAATTGCCCTATTGTTATGTAATAGTTTTATGAGATCAGAGAACATTTGCATCTGACACTTGAGGAGGTTAAAATTAAACATTGAAAGCTATTTTCATGGTAATTGACAGTCTATTGAAATTTAAAAAAATAAGGGCCTGTTTGTTAATGTTCTTTGTTTTTGTTTATGAACAAAATTTCTGTTTTTAAGAACAAATTTTCTCTCTCCTCTTTTTCTTCTCTTTTTTTTCTTCTTTTCTTTTTCTTTTTTCTTTTGCTGGTTGCCGGCCTCGGCCATGGCCGGCGACTGGCCGTCGAGGGCCAGCGACGCCGTCGAGGGTCGGTGACCTCGCCGGAGCGTCACCGACCCCGGTGAGGCCGAGCGTTGCCGGCCCCTGGTGAGGCTCGGCCTCGCCTTGGCTGGGTGAGGCCGTCGGCCCTCATCGGCCGGTCGCCGGCCATGGCCGAGGCCAGCGATCGGCCAAAAGAAGAAAAAAAGAAAAAAGAAAAAAGAAAGAAAATTAAGAAAAATAAAATAAAAATATTAAAAAATTAAAAGAAACAAAAAAGAACACAAATTTACCAAATATGTTTCGTTCATTTTTTATTCCCTGGAACAAGTTTACCAAACGCGTTTTTTTATTCAAAAATTGTTCCTCGGAACAGAAACTTTTTCCTATTTCTGTTCTCTGGAACAATTTTTAAACAGAAATGTTACCAAACACGCCCTAATACTCCCATGGATAACTATATGCATTGGTGATTAAACCGAATACGGAAAGTGCAATTCACCTGTATGTAATGATGAACTACAATCTCGTACTGCTCCTTCAGACTGGCAAAATACACGAGCTCTTCAACTCTACCATAACTGAAGTGGCAAAATACAGAAAGAGAAGTAAGTGTAAGAATATAAGAGGCAGGTAAAGACAGTGCTACAAAAGAAATGTTCATTCATCTTTTTGCATAAATAGGACATCATATTTATATCAAAATGATGATTCTGAGCATATCAAAGCCTGAAAAACATATTAACATTAAGAGAATTAAACCAATTAGACATGTAGTACATAGGCAGGTAAAAACACAGTGCTAGAAAAGATATGATCATCTTTTGTTTAAGGATGAAAGCCTATGTGTTCAAATGGTAGTTCTGAGCACATCAAAAGCTCAAAAAAGATAAAACGAAATCAACAGGAAAGAAGCCTAAATAGATGTATGAGATATATCCTCAGCAGATATTTTCCACCTCCAAATGGCTAACCTTTCCAGAAGTTTCATCGTTGTTGCCTCATCCAAAACATCCTTGCAGTCACTTAGAAACGCACGGAATTCTTTAATAATTGTGGAGCACTCCGAATTACGGTTTTCCAAGGCCATATCATCTTCTAAGAGCAACCGGTTTATCTGACAAATAACCAGATGAAATCTCCAACAATTAGATATCTGGTATTTCAATTTCAAAAATAAAGAAAAGTATAGTGCTAATGCCTTGACATCAATTAGGAAAGGAGTATTCATGAAGTATGAAATTGGAATGTGGGAATCAAAACACAGATTTCAAAAGAAGATTTATGCAGCAGCAAGTCTGAGGCAGTATAATGGCAATATTGCTGCTACACTGTCCATTATATTGGTAGTAGATTGGCAATATGGATTAGATGAAGATATGCAATGAACTTGATCTTTGGTCAAATAGGAGGAAACTTCTAAATATCGTTTCCCAACATCGTGCTGCTGATCAAACTTCATATGGGACCGCAGAAAGTGAAGTTCTAGAGAAGCTTTTGTTTAATTTACACTGCCAAGTATTACATGAACATAGCATTCTTGACTAATAAAGTCGTCAAGTATTTTTTACGATTCTTTTCAATAAGTTAGGCCCTCATTACAGATTACTGATGAAATCAATCACTTAAATTTTAATCAACATAGCACAGAGGATGGATGCTAAAAAAGTATAGCTACTATTGAAGAATAATATATCAGAATAATTCTTTTCCACAATGGACTAGTGAAAAATTCCAAATGGCTAAGCACAGCCGAAAGAGATGAAATCACAAAATTGAGGCAAAGAAGCAAAACCTTGTCCAAGTACAGTTCAGTAGTCCAAGTTGAAATCATGGTGATTGGGCACTTGTCATCTTTGGTAAGATTATCGAGCTTCCTTAACAAAAAAGTTCTCAGAGCATCCTGCAAAAGATGAAGACAGAATGTCTGATGCAGGCTGAAAGAAACATAGTAAAAAAAAAAAAGAAGACCAGACAAGAAAGGAATAAATTCATTATCCAGAAAAACTCCATGACATTGCCATGACTGGAGACAAAATAGTAATACACAGTTCAGACACCAGCAATAACCTGTTCTCCAACGCCAATAAATTTCAGTGTGATCTCCTCGAATGATAATACGTAGTTTATCTGCAAAATATTTGCCTGTCAGTATTTTCTTAGGAATACGCAAGTGTATTCCATCATAATGTTCTCAACTTGTCCATTAGACAGGCTTTTTCCAGAATAAACCAGACAAGGATGACTAAAACGCATATGACAGATACCACAATGACCTTGGGGATTCCCATATACCAGTTTAAATTCCTATGGAATACCATTTATCTATGCTTGAAAGAAGACGACTTCCAGAATTTTGTGTACAGCAGGTACTATGTATTGAAAACGTTCACTGCAACCGCTAAAAGTACTGTTGAGAGTATAGATTATAGCTACATAGGGAAAGTCTTGTGATATCTATCGGAGAATTTCATGCATCACAAATGGTTCAGAATTATTCCAAGTGGATTATGATATTGATCAAGTAAAACCTTATTAAATAAAGTATTTCAGACTTCAAATACTTTCATGAATCAGAGAACTTACTTTTGCAAAGAAGGATGCTGCTCTGAGAAACTCCCTGGAGGCAAATGCTGCTTCAGCCTGCACCAGACCCATGAGATCATACACTATCCAAATTTATTGGAAAAGGAAGAGCAGCTAACACTCTATCTTCATATTTGGATGTAACGATCACATATATCACAACAAGAATATGAGGTGTGACCTGAACTAGATAAACTTGGTCGCGTTGAAGCTGGTCACGACAATTTACTAAAGCCGCAGCATAATCCTTGATGTCCAGATACACCTTCCACATATCTCGTCCTTCATCATTAACTGACACCTGGATTCATACCCGGAAACTAAATGGAAGAGTAGGGCACAGATGCCGGATATAAAAGAGATGAGCTTGTCATAAAGACCAAACCTGGAAAATGGAATTCTGGTCATAGGCATAAAACAACCCAGCAGTGGCATCACTGCATAATCCAATTATACCTCTTGAAAGTGACTCTGACGTCTGATCAAATTGAAGTTCCTCGATTATCTGTTCACTGATTCTGTTTACAACCTACAAAAAGAAAAAAAATCCTGAGAAACTATTCTAAAGACTAGAACACGATGGAATTGAACAGAGACAACTATAGACATTGACAAGCAAAATAACAGGATGGAGAGATTTGGACTGATTGTGCAATCCATGTTTATGAGCTTGTAGTGCAAGCACAGACATGTTTGTACCTCCTAAGTCATAAACCCAGGAAATCATGAAGAACTTTAAAGGAGCTGATATTCTGAGAAGAGAAAGGTGATTGACTGACTGATTACTCTTATGAAAGAAGCGATATGAAAATCCAAACACTTTTATGGGAGAGAACATGTTCTCTCTAAGGAAAAAAGGAGTTGCAAGGTAGTAATGAAAATTGTGAACATCACAAATTATCTTGTCAGCCACCTTTGTTTACTTTCTTTTGGAAATATTCATGACCAATCATGTTTATGTGTCTCTTAGTGCAAGGACCTAGAACAAAAATCTAATCTCTTGGATTGGTCAATGCCAAGAACCATGAAGCACAATGAAGCTTACAGCGTCACCTATAATATTCCAATTCGGCAATTGCAAGGAACTATCTAAACCTTCTCCATGTTGCCCACTCACTCTCTACTAATAGTCATACCATCAGGTATCAATCAACCATTCTTTCTAATAATTAATAATAGAACAAGTCATTTAGGCATATCCGCTTCAGATAAAGGACGATTCCATCCAATTAATCATCACAATGAGCAATATGCAATATAATATCCTTTCGTGAATGCGAATAGTGAAGTGACTAATCACACAAGAGATGAACATGGATTCAACAAACTTGCCTCAACTAATATTCTTATGTGAGCATTCACCACTATATATATATATTTCTTTCCATAAGTGAGCTATGCTCACATTTGGAGATATTTATCATATAAGATCTAATCCTCGTTCAAGAATCCAAATTTCAGAGAAAGCATGCAGTGGCCAGACTCAGAATCAATATTTTCATTCCATCCATGAATCCCCTAGAACACCCTGACAAGGTGCTTTTATAAATTAAGGATTCCTTTTTCCTGCCTCCAATTAATGCTAAAGAAGCCGCTTATATTTCACAACAGAATGAGACTTCCCCACCATAAGAGCAGTCTTTTAGGGGCCTAATAAAACTATCTGTCCAGGCAGCAATCGATTTCTTTTTGGTCAAGACTCTTCCTACTCTGCAATTATTATCCATCACTCTGGAGAACGTGATAGAACAACTGGAAAGGTAGCTCCTAGAAAAGATATCAGTCAGGTGTAACAAGAACTGGCCTTTTTTCAGAAAACTGAAATGCAGACGTGAGGGAAAAAAAATATTAAAAGGATAAAAAGAAAGTACCAACAAAAACACACCTTAACTTTGTTCGCGAGAAGAAGCAAAAAATGAAACTCAGACACTGCAAAAGAACTCGGTTTAAGTGCCTCAGACCCTTCACAAAGTCTTGAATAGTCCAAAAGTGCCTTATTCTCCACAAAGTTCTCGTCTCCATCAGCAAAACTACACAGAGATTGCGAAATTTTTGGTTGGCATGGCGTTATGTTACAACCCAAAATATGGTACAATATCAAACACATGATGCTACCAAAATTGAGGATGGTACCCAATGCACCAAGTCTTCCAAGTACCAACAAACAAATGAATAAGGCAAACAAAAATAACTCTGGTAGCCTCACTTTTTTCTTTCTGCTTTAGTAAAAGAAACTTCACTAACAGGAGGCAAGGGAATTGTGAATCCTCACAAAACCAATTGCAAAAGAGAAGATGCCTGACGCTATGAATTCAGGGGTAGCCTCTCAATCTACCACTAAACCACCAGAAGGCCATCATCTATACCTGTGCGTTGCACCAAAATTTAAGCCGCCATGGTAAATACCAGCTCCAGAAAGCCAGGCAAAATGTACAGCTCTTCTTTGCTTGATGAAGAAATGCAGTTCACTGAAAGTAAGCAAAAACACAAGAGAAATACCATTTCAGAAAGGCTATTACTCATAATAATTCTCTCTAGGAATGAATGTCAGCTGAATCACCAACTAAGAATCTACAGATCTGGCTTTGATATTGTCCCAAAAATTATGTTTACATCCAACCCCAATTTTTAGATTGAGCATAAGGGGATTCATTTTCATTCTGTTCGACACCATTATATCGTATCCACCCTCTCAATGCCATGTCATCCACTTCCATAGTTTTTGCTACTTGCAGCACCACTTTTATAGTTTTGACTCCGCCACTAATTGTTGGTCATTTATTTTTTTCTTTTCCACTCCAGCTTCTAATTAGACATTTACTTCCTTCTAGGGTCAATTCGAATCTTCTTCCAATCTATTATAGCACCGTTCAACATGAAGAACTCCTTTCAACATTGCGCCACGGGGGCCTTTTGGCCCAATTGTTGGGGCTGGAGATCAGGGATGGGATTGGTCCAAGGCCTAGTGTTCGAAGCCAGACACTACATCTGCTTATGCCAAAAACTTCATATTCAGCAAATAAATTTGACAGGTCTGCATAGTTGAATAAATCTTGAACTGGAGGCTTATTATATATATGTGTACTTGGCTAACTACGCCACAAAATGTGTCTGTGACATTCAGAAAATGACTGGTGCTGAAGTTATCATTTTATGTTGCAAGAGATGGTCATGTCAGACTATGGCTGAGCTAGCTTGAAGCATGTCCATGGGCAGAAGAATGCTAATCAATCCATGACCAAGGAATGGATATTTATGCTTCTGATGTTGCAGGCTTGTGGCACAATTTAGGCCTTTTCTTGAGACAAGTAATTCAAGTAAAATAATAAGATAAGAACACAGAAGTAGCGAAACTAACATAAAAAGAAGGAAAGGCCCAAGGGGGAAAGAGGAAGGGGGGATTGGAAAACCCACTTGCCTGTTAGGTATTTCGCCTGGAAGCTCCATGAAATGCACAGCACGATCTAAATATTTGGCAAAAACAGCCTAGAGTGTGCCCACGAAAAAGATTAATCAGATGGTGGTAATAAAGCCTAGAAGAGTACCTACTCAGATGATATACCTAGATAAAGCAAGGGCAAGGAGAAGATGCATTAAAGCAGACAGGATAAGCAGAAAACATAAACTGAATAGTATGATTATATCAAGAAAGTTATAGCATCACCACCCAAAAAGATTTCATCAGAAGCTTTAATGTGGAAATAAACGGTCTCTCACAAAAAGGCATTTTTGTAGTGATAGCATGCATGCAAAGAAAACATCTGGCTTATCTTTCAATATACGCAGCAAACAAATTTTATTTTCATTTAGCAAAATATAGCTATGTCATCATTGTCTAACTGTTAATGTGGAAAAGTTCAAGGACTTTCAATTTCCATCAACAAGTCTGGAACCGGCAGCATTGCTTACTATTTGATTTTATGTGCCATTATTACAAAGTTCATGTAGAAATTTCTTTCAATCAAGTAATTGTCAAACAACTACCCAGTTGATATTTAGAGCAAGAGACTGGAGTATTCCACTTGTTAATTGCAATAAACTCAATGAACTTATTTGTTATTCTACACTTACTTCCAGTGATCCAATTCCAGTGAAAGAATAGAGTCGTGTTGGAGTAACAGCCATCAGATAATATCTAGTTCCAGTGCTTATGCTAGCGGTTTCCATCTGTAGAAAACAGACAAAAAGATCCCAATAATGTCTCAGTCATCAAAGGCAAAGGCAAGTATCATCTATAAAGCAGACATTAGCATCAATAGAAAAAACAGAAATTTAAAGTGCAATCAGTCAACATTATTTTTCCTGACTTAAATTTTAACTGCTTCCAGCACCTGACATCTGAGACTAGAAACATTTGTGGATTTCATATATTTTATAAAACTTGTATTAGATTATAGATGTTCATGCTACCCAAATATTTCTATCCTTTCTTCCTTTACACAATCTAGTTGTGAATCTCAGATGAGGATAAGCATCATGCTTGAAGATGTGACCATCTTCTTCTGTAACTCTTCACACTTAAAGCCTAGCTACCCAAAGAATTATCCATTCTGAATCTTCAAAGGGGAACCTCTCTTTTGCATTAGAGACTAATATGTCGTTGACCATGGGCCAGCATTCAATGCTTGGGATTCCTTTTGGAGTATGCCATTGCTCGCCATTGTCAAAAAAAAAAAAAAACAAACACTTGCTTATGCCATTTTCACCGTCAGCAGCAACATCCATGAACTGGCTACAAGAGCTGCCTCAAGGTTCTTTCTTACAACAACACTCAAAGCTTCTCCCACTACATGGAGTCAGCTAATGAGGGCTTAACAATAACTCTACAGTGTTAGCTTTCTTGTGACATTCTAACTGCAAATAGCTTATATAATAAGCAGTAGCGTAGCTTTCCTTCTGCACTAGACCATGTTCAGGTTTCTTATGCTTAAAATAATTAGATTGAGGGTTCCACTATTTAGCATCAGTTTTTTCTTGGCGTCACCATCAATGAAGACAATGAAAATATCAAGTAACCTTTCAAATGTCTGACAAACCAACAGCTGACCTTTGCTTCACTGACTATTTATTTAGGATCAAATTAGACAAAATCTCATGATGTAATCCCTCGAAGTGAGACAGAGATCAGAAAGGAGAGGCATAAACATCCCTATGGTCAGCAAAGGACACCAACTAGCTCAGTGAACAGTGACAAGTGAGTGAAACAAGTTCCACTGAAGCATACAAAAGGATACCTGCAAGCCAGTGAATGCTTCTGGAAGTTCTGACAGTTCGAACAGGAATTTGATATATTTCTCCCTTTTGTCCTTTTCATCCACAGCAATCTCATGAAGTTGGCCATTGTCCATTCCCAGGATAACTTCCTTGGTAGAAGCTGCTTTCGCAACAGCAAATCAAACGAGAAAAGCTGGATCACAGTGCCACTATCTTGATTTAAAAGCTGGAGATATCCATCAAGGAAACAAACATTTACCTTCTGTTATCTGCTGTCGATTCCATGCAACCGCATTCACTACAAGACCTTTTAATTTGCTTAGGATGCGGGGCTTGCTCCACTTTGCATGGATATAGAAAGTGTCAGAACCACCACTGCCAGTTACACTGGCGATACAGTGGCTTCCTCCAGGATCAACAAAAACCCTGTGGATAGATTGCTCCCCAGGACGACCCACTGTGAGATCAAATTCTGGACGTTCAAGTGCATGTCCATTAGTTACGCTAAAGTCATTCGAATCCAACAACACTCGTGTGATATAATTTTCTAAGACATTAGACCTGCTTCATTGCCGTAAAGGACCCAACTCGGAATACATATCCATTCAATTGCCACGTAGCACAATCGCTTCAGAAGGAATGAAGACTTGGCACACCAGCCAAACGAATTACACAAACTACTTAAACCCAGGTCAATTCTGCAGAATTATATCTGCCTTCTCCATATCTTAACGGGATGAGCAAAAGATCTTTCATTGTTCGTAGAATACAATTCATATTTGCCCAATTCTGTCAATAAAATAGCTCTCTATCCCTTCCATACCCACTAACATTATTTCGAGATGCCGAACCACGCAAAATTCGAATTTTTTTTTCCTGCAATGGCAATCAAGGAGCCTCCTCATCTCCAGCTTTCCAGCTAGGATGCACGAGACCACGAGCTTCCCAATCTCTTCAAACTACCACCGCTCCAAACGAATTGAGCTAAACCGAAGCTGCGAATCAGCTCGACCGAACGAACGAACGATGAAAAAGGGGAGAAAGCACGCAAAAACTCGAGCTCGCGAAACCGGAAATCCAGAATGCCAAAGGAGGGAGGAAGGAAGGAATCGATTGGGGAAAAAAAAGTAAAAAAAAGATAATTTCCTCACCGTGAGAATCTCCGACGCCGAAGTCGTGGCGGATGACCCATCCTTTGCTCGTCCCCAGGACGATCACGTCGTTGCCGGCGGCCATGCACGTGATCAGGCCGCGCCCCTTGGCTGCGAACCTCTCGAGGAGATCCACCGAGAAGACCTGCCTCGCTTGATCCATCTTCAACCTCCCGCCGCTCCCGATCCCAACAAAACTCGAGATGATTTCAATGGATCGCAACGATGGCCATCGACTCAGGATTTTCTAAAAACCTTTCATAACGGGAATTTCGCGGATGGGAGAAGACAAACCCTGTGGCTGTGCGCGACGCTTGAATTTCGCGGAGGGCCACCCCGCCGAATCAACTCTCCGCAAGCCCCACCTCAAACTGGACGCACCGTCTCTCCGTCTCCGCAGCAATTCGGGGAGTCAATTAGCTCAGAACTCAGATGTGAGACAGAGTGAACAGAATCGAAGGCGACAGGCTCCGACCGAGCTCTCACCGGCGGTCTCCGGCAGAATGTCGCAGCGGCCGGACGATCAGGCGACGGTGGGGCGCGAATCGGCGGGGAGAAACCTGCTGGGGCCGTACAGATTGACGAGAATTCGGGGAAGAGAATTGAGAGAGATAAAGAGAAACGGGCACAGAGAGAGAAGTTGGGTTTACAGAGAGCATCGTTTTGGAGGGATTTTACTAATAAGACACAGGCCGTTTGGTTCAACTTTGGAAAAATATAAAGTATGAATGGGCATTTTGTGAAGATAAATGTATTTGGAAACTTATTTTTTTGTGTATATTTTGCAAAACAATTTTAAGGTGAAAAGAAAAAAAAAAAAGGAGGACGAAATGCAGCTGCATGGAGAGCGAAAAATAGTGCGGGAGCAACTGGTGGCAATGGCGCTGGTGGTGGTGGGAAGGTGGCCGGTGGTGGTAGCGATGGAAGGAGGCGGCTCGACCTCAGGCGACGCCCTGGGTCGCACAACCAGCCGCTTGGGTCACGCAGCCTTCCGCCCGAGGTTGCCTGACCTCCAGCGAGGCTTTCCGATGGCCAGATCTGGCCTCTCGTTGGCTGAGCTTCGCAGTGGAGCAGCAAGTCTAAGGAAGAAGACAATGAACAATGTTTTTTAGAGCAAAAAGGGAAAACATGATTATCAATATGGGTAATATTGGAAAAAAAAATCAGTAAACCTCATACTAGCATTTCAAATACTAGCATTTGGCAAATGGAGGCTCAAAAATGTGAACCAAATGCAAAATATTTTCTCCAAGGGGTTTTGGAGGTTTAAAGCCCATTAAGAAAGCCGAACCAAACAGGACCAAAAAAAGCCTGCAAAAGACTAGAATTATATGATTTTTTTTTTTTTTTGCAATTTTGTTGGGTAATTGTGAAACCTTCATACCTCACTTGGTTTATAACCGATTCCAATAGGTTAGTGGCACTCTTTATTACAAAATTGACTTGAGAGTGAGAATTTTCTTCCTTCCCCATTGTTTTTGTAATTTTCATTATTTTTCATATATCTACATTTTGAACCTTCAAGAATTAAATTTTTTTTAAAATTGATCCCGTGCGTGTTGAAATCGCATGTCGAAATTTTGGACTCGCGTGTCAGAGTGTGTCGGGAAGAATTGACCACGTGTCAGATTTTCCGACACTCATTGACCACATTTCGAAGCACGTCAGAGCGTGTCTGAATGTGTCAAACACGTGTTGGGACATCGGACACAACATGAAAGCTCCCAGAGAGTGTCGGTGCTTCTTAGTCGCAACATTGAACGCTAGTTCAGTATTTTTTTTTTCTTTTTTGGAAAGCGGGTTCGGTAATTTTGATACCGTCATTTATTAGTCGTTTTATAGTTATCAGAATTTGAAATAAATAATATTGTAGAGTTGTAATGAAAAAACTGCATTTTCATTAACGTATGTCGACACCAGGCCTAAAAGTTGGGCTCATTTGTAAAGATGTTGATGGTCCAATCCAAGCCGTTCGCCAACATCGAACGCGAGTGGGTAATTTTGATACCATCATTTATTAGTCATTTTATAATTATTAGAATTTGAAATAAATAATATTGTGGAGTTGTAATGAAAAAATTGCATTTTATTAAGATATTATTAACACTAGGCCTAAAAATTGGGCTCATTTGTAAAGACGTTAATGGTCCAATCCAGGCTGTGACATTGCAATTAAACTCATGAAGTTCACTCAATAAAATACCTAATAAGTTTGTCGATCATAAAGGTCATGACAATACAATTAGTCAAGAACACTCGTCAAATGGAACTTCTAAAGGGCTCGTCAATCATGGGTTTTCTAGAGGCAAGGTTTAAGTGAAGTCCATGACATGTGCCGGAGAACGATACGGTCAAATCAAGAATGGGAGAACTGTAACTAAGGATCGAGAGCAATTACAAATCATCTTAAAATAGAGTGTAAATCTAGAGACAATTAAGGATTCTTGCATATGAAGATTATGGTACGTGATGGAATGAGTGACAGTTAACTATGTATATAAGAGAAATTAGAGGTGGCAAAATGGGTCACTTATCTTTTAAAGAAACTAGTTAAATGAGTTTAATAATTAAAGACTTAATATAAATGGGTGTTAAATGAGTTGGATTTAGAATCCATTTTCAACCAAAACCTCACAATCTTTCTCTTCCCTCTTTAACTTTACAAAAATACATATATTTTTTTATAAAAATAAAAATAAAAATTATTTTTTTATTTTAATTTTCTTTTTTTTTTTTTTTTTCTTTCTTTTTCTCCTTTTGATGGCAGCATAGCGATGGCCAGCGGCGACTCGCCGACGAGCTCGAGCTCGCTAGCGTCGGGCAAGGCTCAAGCCTCGCCAATCTGGCAAGCCTCGAGCTCACAGAGGCCTCACTGATCTAGAGAGCCTTGAGCTCATCGACGTCGGTGAGCCAGGCAAGCTCAAGGCTTGCCTGTGGCTGGTCGCTGGCTGTTGTCGTGGCCGATGACCGGCCAAAGAAGAAGAAAAAGAAAATTAAAAATTATATTTTTAAAAATAAAATTAAAAAAATTATTTAAAAAAATAATTAAAGTTCGATTTTTTAAAATAATTTTTTAAAAATTATAAAAATTGTCTATTAAATTTGTGTTAAAACTATTTTAGCAATACCATTTTAATATATATAAACTTTCTTAAGTTTAGTTAAATGGGTTGGGTATGGGATAAGTATAGGTCGGATCGGGTATAGGTTAAAAAATTTGCACTGCAATAAATGGGTCATAAATAGGTTAAATGGGTTAATTTGGGTCGGATCATTTATGACTCAACCCAAACTCGACCCGATCCACCCGTTTAACGGGTCTAAGAGAAATCAAAGTAAAAGGCACGTCCAGCTTATCTAAAACACATTCAACATGGACAATACACTACGAGCAAGAATCGCACTACATTAATCAAGACATTCTACAAGCTGGAAATTGTCGGAGAATGAAGACTTTAAGCTCAATGCGGACGCCGCGTTCATAGTTGGTTCTACAACAGGTGCGGTGGTTGGCGTGTGGTGTGATGCTACAGGAAAACTTCTTGGTGGCTTTGCACGATAGATCAAGGCCCTCTCGCCATTTCAAGCGGAAGCCCTTGCTGTTCAAGAAGGGGAGTTTTTTCTTGCAAAACTGGAGACAAGATAGTAAGTGGAAGTGGAATCTAACAACTGTTCAGTTGTTCAATTCATCACATGCAGAGACCCCCTTCCATGGGATATTGACATACCCATTAGAGAATGGCGAACCTCCTTTCCTTCTATGCCTCTTTTTTGTTTATCTCTCTGCTCCAAGACCCAAAATAAACCCATGGATCACAGTGCCACTATCTTGATTTAAAAACTGGAGATATCCATCAAGGAAACAAACATTTACCTTCTGTTATCTGCTATCGATTCCATGCAACCGCATTCACTACAAGACCTTTTAATTTGCTTAAGATGCGGGGCTTGCTCCACTTTGCATGGATATAGAAAGGGCCTGTTTGTTTGTGTTCTTTTATTGTTTCCCGGAACACAATTTCTGTTCTTTTATTTCGGGAAACAAAAAAAGAATAAAAACGCGTTTGTTTACACTTTTGCTTTCAGGAACAAAAATTTTTTTGTTTCTAGAAATACATTTTGAAGAAACAAAAGAACAAAAACACAAAACTTATTTCTTTCTTTTTTCCTTTTTCTCCTTCTCTTTTCTTTTTCTTTTCTCTTTGGCCGGTCGCCGGCCTTGGCCATGGCCGGCAACCGGCCGTTGAGGGTCGACGACCTTGTCAGAGCATTGCTGGCCCCCGGCGAGGCTCGGCCTCACCTTGACTGGGGGAGCTCGAGCTCGTCCAGATTCAATGAGGCCGAGCTTGCCCAGCCCAAGCGAGGTCGAGCCTCGCGCGGCCACGGCGAGGCTCGGCCTCCCCAACCGGCACGAGGCCGGGCCTCACCAAGCCAGGGCAAGGCCGACTTCGCGCGGCTTGGGCAAGGCCGAGCCTCGCCGGTGGCCAGGCTAGCCTCCGGCGAGCTCGTCGGATGCCGTGGCCGGCGACCGGCCAAAGAGAAAAAAAAAAAGAAAAAAGAAAAAAAAAAAAATATTAAAAATATTAAAAAATTAAAAGAAACAAAAAAAATTATACAAGTTTACCAAACATATTTCTGTTCTTTTTCTATTTCGGGACAAAAATTTTGTATAATTACAAAATGCGTTCTTCTCGTTAAAAAATTATTCCCTAGAACGAAATAGTTTTTCTATTTCGTTCTCCTAACAATTTTGAACGAAACGTTACCAAACACAAACAAATGGCCAGGTGTCAACCACACTGCCAGTTACACTGGCGATACAGTGTTTTCCTCCGGGATCAACAAAAACACTGTGGATAGATTGCTCCCCAGGACGACCCACCGTGAGATCAAATTCTGGACGTTCAAGTGCATGTCCATTAGTTACGCTAAAGTCATTCGAATCCAACAACACCTGTGTGATAAAATTTTCTAAGACATTAGACCTGCTTCGTTGCCGTAAAGGACCCAACTCGGAATACATATCCATTCAATTGCCGCGTAGCACAATCGCTTCAGAAGGAATGAAGACTCGGCACACCAGCCAAACAAACTACATAAACTACTTAAACCCGGGTCAATTCTGCAGAATTATATCTGCCTTCTCTATATCTTAACGGGATGAGCAAAAGATTTTTCATTGCTCGTAGAATACAATTCATATTGCCTAATTTATAGCTCTCTATCCCTTCCGTACCCACTAACATTATTTCGAGATGCCGAACCACGCAAAATTCGATTTTTTTTTTTTTCTGCAATGGCAATCACGGAACCTCCTCATCTCCAGCTATCCAGCTACGACGCACGAGACCACGAGCTTCCCAATGTCTTCGAACTACCACCGCTCCAAACAAATTCTACTTCCGAGCTAAACCGAAGCTGCGAATCAGCTCGACCGAACGAACGATGAAAAAGGGGAGAACGCACGCAAAAACTGGAGCTCACGAAACCGGGAATCCAGAATGCCAAAGGAGGAACGAAGAAGGAATCGATTGGGAAAAAAAAAAAAAAACCTTCCTTACCGTGAGAATCTCCGACGTCAAAGTCGTGCCGGATGACCCATCCCTTGCTCATCCCCAGGACGATCACTTTGTTGCCGGTGGCCATGCAATGTCAAAGTCGTGCCGGATGACCCATCCCTTGCTCGTCCCTAGGACGATCACTTTGTTGCCGGTGGCCATGCACGTGATCAGGCCACGCCCTGTTGGAAGTTTGTTTGTAAAAACAAACTAAATGCATTTTCCTTGTCCTACATAAGAAAAGTGGAAGGAAGTTGGTCAATTAATAAGTGTGGGGTTTCCTTTATATAACTAAATGAATGAATGGGTGTGAGCTAGACCTCACCATACCCACATGCGCGTGTGCGATTTTGGCACACTAGCACAAAGCCCTTTGTTACGTTTGTTCATTTTCGTAATTTTCACGAAGAGTTGCCTACATTTTTTTTTAAAAACTGATTTAGATATACTGAACGCGAGTTCAGTATTTTGTTTTTTCTTTTTCGGAGAGGGGTTTAATAATTTTGATACCTTGCATTTATTAGTCGTTTTATAGTTATCAGAAATTGAAATAAATAATATTGCAGAGTTGTAATGAAGAAATTGCAATTTTTAAGCAACAAAGAAAAAGTTGCATTCTTATTAAAGGATTGTTAACACCTGACCTAAAAGTTGGGCTTGTTGGTAAAGATATTAATAGTCCAATCCGGGTCATGACATTGCAATTAAACTCGTAAGGCTCACTCGATAGAATATCTAATATGTCCGTCGATCATAAAAGTCATGACAATACAATTGGTCCAGAAAGCTCGTTAAATGGAATTTTTGAAGGGCTCTCAATCATGATTTTTCTATAAGCGGGGTTTAAGTGAAGTCCATGACACGTGCTGGCAATCCATTCAGTCGAATCACGGAGGAAAGTTGAAGTTCAAGACAAAATGTATCCATCAGGGAGAACTGTAACTAAGGATCGAGAGTGATTACATATCTTAAAATAGAGTGCAAATCTAGAGACAATTAAGAATTCTTGTAGATGAAGGTTAGGATACGTGAAGGAACGAGTCATGGCTAACTATATATACAAGAGAAATCAAAGTAAAAGGCACGTCCGACATCTCTTAAACACGTTCAACATGGACGGTACACTGCAATCAAGAATGACACTACATTAATCAAGACATTCTACAAGCTGGAAGCCGCCGCAGAAGGAAGCCTTTAAGCTCAATGTGGACACCGCCTTCATAGCTGGTTCTACAACAAGTGCAGTGGCTGGCGTGTGGCGTGATGTTGCAGGAAAACTTCTCGTTGGCTTTGCACAACAGATCAGGGCCCTCTCGCCATTTCAAGCGGGAGCCTGGCTATCCAAGAAGGGGCTTTTTTCTTGCAAGAATGGAAGAAAGAGAATGGAGACAAATTACGCAGATGATGTCGACTACGAATACCTAATCTATCGGGATAGCACTAGAGAAGTACAGCGAAGGTTGAGGAAAGCGGCAGTGGCGGTAGTGATAGTGAAGTACATTGGAATGGCACTGGGGGTTCATGAGGGTGAACTGCAGTTGATGAAAAGTTTCCGAGAAGAGAGTTACGAGGTCAGGATGAATTACTACCCACCATGCCCGGAACCTGAGTAATGGGCCTATCGCCACATGCCGACAACTCAGGGATCACCATGTTGATGGGAGTGCGGCAACATGCCTGGTCTTCAGGTCCTCAGCAGGGACGGCCGCTGGGTCACATTTCCACCCGTTCCTAGCAGCACTGTCGTGAATTTAGGTCAAATCAGGGAGGTTTACAGAGCACTGGATCATAGAGCGGTGGTGAACAAAGAGAAGGAGAGGGCGTCCATAGTGACCTTCTGCTATCCCAGCCCATCTCTTCCAGTTGGATCTTCTCCACAGCTCCTCGCCGCCACTGGACTCACCCCTCTCTACCAAACCCTTTCGCACTCTGAATACTTGCAAAGCTTCTAAAACCGCAAGCTTGATGATGTGGTTCCTATCATCAAGACCCTCAAGCTGTAGCTGATGCATTCATTCATTTCATCTTCTTCTTGTATTCTGTGTCATGAATATGAATTCAGGTCGTTCCACCTATTTTTACATTTCGTTTACTCCATAGAGGACTATTAGTATGTAAATTGTGACCACAGCATATCAAACAACTGATCCAAGTCATTTCATGATTTTATCCTGAACTAGCATTTTTCTTGTATGGTCCATAATCACAGTGCTTTAGAAACTTTTTACATATCAATTGCCCGGCTGACGTGGTGTGACAAGCGAATCATGATACTCTCGAAGTATGAATCTTAATGACCTTTATCAACAAATTTTGACAAATCTTGTCATTGATTAGCTTGGTGCTTTACTCGTCACTGCCACATGAGACAATCGATGAACAAAATACCATCTCCATAGCATGATCAACGCATTAATATAGAAGTCTTCCCTCTCATCAAATTTATCTCTAGTAAGATTGAGTAAAAATACAACCCAATTCCCAAGCTTAACCAATAGTTGATGGAATATTACAGCTGCAAGTTTTGACCATAGAACTCAATCTCTTAGTCAAGACTATAAGAATTTCGAATCTGATCTCTTTAAAGTACGATAGTGTAAGACCAAGGCCAAACGTTCTGGAGTTTAATGCTTCCTTCTATTGTGCATCCAGCACATATTGGACTCTAAGAGCACTAAGGTTGGCAGATGCAAAGGAAATATTTGCTTGTACTTCAAATAAGACATTAGAAATCCTAGGTTTTAGGGGGATCTGAGTGAGGAGCTGAATTTTCATTATGAAGACGCTGCTCTAAGAAGCGTTTCAGTTGCCTCCCCTGTTCTTCAATATTCATATGTAGACTCCTCTGCATCTGTACGGTTAAGGAGGATGAAATTAAAACTTGCTTTCATATCATTGTTTTCATGTGGAGACTTCTGAAAGTTCAGATGTGTGTGTATGTGTCAATGTGACAGAAGGTAACATTTTCAGAATAGCAACCTCCAACTGTTGAAGTAGTCACTTTTGTACATTCAGCTGCATCTGCAAGATTCTCTAATAAGCTTCTGCAATCAGCTTGCCTCTGTTGCCAACAAATATTCAATGGGCTTAGTTTCCTCATATCATGAATTCCTACTTTAAGGCAGACGGTGGACATTTGAAGGATGCAATCCTCTCATAAATAGTGCTTATTTTGTGCTCTTCTTAAGTCTGTACACTGAGTTAATAAACAACAAACAAGTCAAAGCTTACATTTTGAGGTCGTGCACTGGTTTTGTGTCAAAATTGTTCTTCTCTGATTTTCCTGCATGTACAATACGATTCATGCACATAAAATAAGCTGTCCTATTGCCAAACAAAGACTAGTTACGCTTGGATTTGTCTTCAATAATAACAGAGTTCCTGTCTCTTGCAAGGAATGTTCATTTGTGCTCATCGTAGTGGATGCAAAGAACAACCTTCTTTAGATTCTGCAATGCGCTTCGCGATGCGACATTTCTTTAATGCAATAGACACACAAAGTTTTGGTTTGAATTTCTGAGACAAAATGTTAAGTATGGGCATTGATTTTCAGCTAATAGATGAAATGTCATTATGTTGCAGTACCTGCAAGTGACTCTTAATATGAAAGATTGTTAACCCCTTGACATCCATCAGCTTCAAAATTAACTTTGGTTTTGCTCCCGTGCCTGTCCAATAAATCATGACTTGGACGTCAGTTGAAGTTAATATAGACATTGACTCGAAAGTGACATTCTCTATCCATTACTTACTTTCAGCTCCTCCCAGACGATTTACACATTCATGGAATTGGTTGTGGAGATGCTGAGTCTATCTAATTCTTCTTTTACTAGAAATAGCAGCTGCTGGTAAAATGGAGTTTCCACGAGGATCATCATGGGACTGAGGAGCAAGACACTGCTGGTCTTCTGAATGATCATAAACCAATGATTTGCAATTTATTGATCTTGACTGCTGTAAATTACAAGTAAATAGGTTACAAGCATCTAAATCAACCTGCGGACAGCCAATGGAACATGTAACTGCAGTAGGAACAGAAGAAGAAGATGTGTTATTTCTTGACTTGTTTGTCCGTTGTATAGAGTTCACTTCTGCCCAGATTTGAGGCAAAACAGCTTTGGCTGCATCCTAATTGTGACGCTGGTGATTGACCTCGCCAAAACTGATGAAAGCAAAGCTCAGAGGATGTACAGGGGCTCTGTTCTTGATCGTTACTTTTTGCGGTGCTCATATTAGAGCTATTGCTGCCAGAGGTTTCTTTCTTCATCACCATATGCTGCGAAAAATATGGTTCACAAGACTCAACTCGGCAGTGGATTGGTAGATGAGAGGCACAATGAAATAAAAAGCTACAGAGTGATAATTGTTGGACATTAGGGATCATGAGGCATACAAAATGCCTTTCTTGATCAACAGGAGTAAAGAGAGAGTCCTGCGATGAACTTCAAGTGGAGGTTATCAGGGCCAAGGTCGCCAAACGATGACAGATCAATGGTACACCCAAAAGCCAAAGCCCAATAATCATTCGGAGAAAAGTGTCTATTAAGACAGACAATTTGCCTATTTTATTATATTTTTAGTCTAGATACTCAAGATTTTATTATATTTTTAGTCTAGATACTCAAGATAATGCGTGAACACTGAATGATTTGGAAAAGATTTGTGAAAATATAAATAACGTTTAGCTTGAGTATCTAGACTAAAAATTACATTTTCATCGTTTTGCGATGACTTGACGAATTGTCATTTCCCACGAACTGCCAGCTTATCTCAGATTTTTGAACCGCTTAGAAAGCTTTTGAATGTTGTAAGCGCGGGCCAGGCATATGAACAAAGTAGGCCATACTTTCAGAACACCTGTTAGACTCTTTGGTTCGCTTGAAACATTAAACAGATGAGAGCAGACTGCTTGTTATTATTAACAGGAACCGACAGCTGTTCCCAATATGATAACCCAAAGAAGCATACATAGGAAAAAAAAACAAAGCAGGATTATTTCTCTAATGTTATGGCCTCTGGATGCTCCATAGGATTACCTGGTCAGATTTATAATAGCAAAAGCCTGTGCTTGAGAAGTAGATCTGCTTCATGTCTCTGCTTGAAACTGAATTAAATAACGAGGAGAGAGAGCATTAATTGCACTCATTTTTGTTGCGTGCTTGTAATTGTTTCTAAGCAAGAAAACAAAGCTTAACGTTATTCATTTGCCTTTCTGACCAATTTGTCGATATCTTTGCATTGGCAGAATCCTCTGAGCCTCTCAAACTCCTCATCAATCAACCACAACCTCAACCTTTGCATATAAGTCATTACCAACTAATCAAAACAAGTTTGTTAGATGGATTTTGGCCAATTTCTTTACTGATGGTGCTAGTGGAATAGGGGCAAACGGTTAATAACATATAGGCTCACTCTCTTTACCATATATCTCTTCAGTAAATAACATTTTGGATAGGGAATATTATTATAAGATGTTACTGAAATCTGGAATGCGAAGAAGATAGAGGATGCAAGCACTGGAGATGTGGCGGATGACTATTATCATTGCTATAAGGTCATCAGTAATTGATGCCTTTGGACGGAGCGTTGCCTCGCGCTCAGACATTTCTCTAGCTATTGATCATGTTCAAGCCTTGTAGTAATATGGACCATTCCGAATGTCGGCCCAAGTTTCTCCTTCAGTTTTGCATTCTGATGGAATTGCAGGGGGACATACAGCCTGAAATAAGACAGGACTGGACTCCTTCAGATTCTCTTTGTCTCTCTCGGTCTAGGCTCTGGCCCCGTAAGCCTGTTGCATTGATTTATCTTGTCATGGCATCTGGGAGTAACATGTCATTGGTGACAAGTACGATATCTCTGTAGACCCAGTGAAAGTCCTCCAAACTAGTGATTGATTCATTTGAAACAAACGTAACAAAACCATGTGAGTCAAAAGGCGAAATTCGGGATAACCGGAGTCACCAACTGGATGGTACTCAAAACAGTTCCGATTCGTCGTGCTTGCACATTGGAAGTTGGGCATCTTATATTCTTCTTTTCTTTTCCATTTATTATAAGTGAAGACGGAGAGAATGGGGGAATTAAAGGGGAGGTGGATGGAGAAAATCCACGCCTTCAACCGTTCATCTACAGATACTACGCCATACTCTGACTTTTAGTTGAGATTTCAAAGTGAAGGTCCAACTACTCCCCCAACACTCTCCACTCATGTTATTTATTGTCGAGAGTCCCCCAACGTGACAACCTTTGGATGAAGCATACTAAAAATGGAGCTGAAGAAGCAGCATCCACACGGTTATCTATATGCTATCACTCGCAGCGGCGCCTCCACCTCTGCCTCCGCCTCCTGGTGCATCAGCTTGTTGATGATCACGGCCACTTTCTTGGGTTGCAGTTGTGGTCGTGAGGATCCTGGTGTGGCTGGAGTCAATGGGGAGGACGACAAGATCATCAACCGGACGAGCTTCCCATCTGATTTCGTATTTGGAGTGGGATCGAGCGCCTACCAGGTAATCAGCGTGAAGATGGACGAGGCATGCTATGTTGATGCATTGAGACTGTACGCACGTGCACTGCTGGATCAAATGCTTTCTTCTAATTTGTCAAGTTTTGCGTGACTAGTCTGAAGGAGCAGCGGACCGACAGGGAAGAGGGTTGAGCATTTGGGACACCTTCACCGAACTTTTTCCAGGTTAGATGCACTCTACGAACATACGGTTTTTTTTTTACCTTCAACGCACAGGTGAATGTAATTGTCGTTTCCCTTCTTCCCCAGATAAGATTAGCGACCACTCTTCCGGTTTTATAGCTGATGAGTTCTACTACCAGTTCCAGGTAACGTGCGCTAAAATTAAAGAAGTCATTTCGAGATGGGGTATTGCAGTGTGGGACCACATTTGGGTCGTCGTCTTTGTATACAGCGATGGAGGCTTTACTAACATTTTCCATTTGCTTCACTTATCCCTCCCTTCTAACTTAATGCACGTGATACATGCCCTAATTTCCTTTCCACAGCGACTGGTAGCTGCAAACCATAACAATCGACACCACAAGTAGTTTATAGAATAATCTGTTAAGTCATGTGTTGTTGCTTAATAAGTGATTTTCTTCCATGTGTGTTCTTTAACAGTCATGTGGATGTACAATTTCCTGACAAGTTATGTATGGGTGCAAATTTTGTATATATAGGAGGACATAAACTTGTTGAAAGCAATGGGATGGGATTTCTTCAGATTCTCCATCTCGTGGCCTCGTATTGCACCTCGTAAGCTCGCTCTCTTGCACCCTCCTTTTGTCTTATTCCGACATAATTAGGCTCCTCCTGTTAACATCAAGGAAAAATATGATCCTTCGTACACCACGTAGACCAACACCATTTGGTTCGAGACTCACACATCGTTAATGACTCGATGCATGTAATTATGTGCCTTCCTGACCATTGTGCCCACAACAGATTACTGTATATTCTCTTTGGTCTCTCTACATTTTTAATTAGTCATGCCGAAACAAATATGAACTGCGGTTTTGCCCTGTACTCAGCTCTTGTATATGCACTATGAAGCGTATAATTAAATCATTCGGATGGTATCTTTTGTATACTAGATGGGAAGATAAGCAAGGGAGTCAATGAACAAGGTGTCGCCTTTTACAACAATCTCATCGACAGCCTACTTGCTGAGGGTAACCCCTACTGTCTAGTCCTTCACGACTCATTGAATTGCTCTTTCCAACGTGTACTAAACTTTGAGCAGGCATCCAACCTTTTGTGACATTGTTCCATTGGGATGTTCCCCAAGCACTTGAAGATGAGTATGGGGGGTTCCTGAGTCTTAATATTGTGTAAGCCTTCAAATATTGCTGACTTGGAGTTTCTAAAAATTGTGTGTACACGCATCCCTTGAACTAATTGCCGATCTTAATCAAGTAACACCTGGATCATTTGGGCTATTTACTAGGGAGGACTACATTGATTATGTAAACTTTTGCTTTCAAAAGTTTGGTGATAGAGTGAAGCATTGGGTGACAGTAAACGAGCCCAATTACTTTACGTTGTATGGGTATGCAATGGGCATCTATGCACCTGGTCGATGTTCTAGTTACATAAATAACTGCACAGCTGGAAATTCAGCAACAGAACCTTACATCGTTGCGCACCATTTGCTTCTTTCTCACGCAGCAGCAGTGAAACTGTACAGGGACAACTATCAGGTACATGGACACCTATCTCGGTGTATTCCCCTTATTCTTTCGGCAAACTACTGAGTTGGATATGCATGTTTGGACTTGACTAATTGTTTCGTATTTTGATACACAATCAGGCTGCTCAAAATGGCAAAATAGGCATGGTCATTGCAACTTATTGGATGACCCCTAAGTATTCAACGAACGTCAGTAGGAAGGCTGCCTCTAGAGCTTTTGACTTTCAGTTTGGATGGTATGTATTTTATTTATAAGAAAGTAGGTAGCCTTTATGAGATGCTAGATAAGCATTATGAACGAGTCAAAAAAGTGACTGATCTAGCAATTGTACCTCAACGAACGAGTTCCTCAGCAATTTTGTGTGTCCCATTAGTAAGTGCATTGCGCATTGATGATGTAAGGTTTGCCCATCCTATTACCTATGGCGACTACCCAAAGTCAATGAGGAGATATGTGGGCGAGCGGTTACCCAAATTCACAAAAGCACAGTCAGATGCGCTAAAGGGTTCTCGTGACTACATGGGGGTAAATTATTACACGGCGAGATATGTGGACGAATCCACATCCCCTTTTTCTCCCCTCAATCTAAGTTACACCACCGATTGTCATTGTAATATGACCGGTAAGCATGCACCACCATTGCCCAAATATTTTACCCCTAGTGTTCTTCAATTGATTCCCTAACGAACTTTGTTTATTATCTGTGATGCTACCAGCTGAGAAAGATGGAATTCCAATCGGCCAACCGGTAATGTGTCTACACAAGCATGAGAAAGAATTTTATACATAATCAAGTGTTCACGCATTAATCACATGCTAAGCATAATGCTAATATAGATATCAACTAAAAAAAAATTGCAGACTGCCGCGGAGTGGCTATACATATACCCAAAGGGTATCAGAGAGTTGATGCACTACGTGAAGAAAAACTATATGGATCCAACCATTTATGTGACTGAAAATGGTAAATAAATGTATCTATGTCACTGACGGTGACTTTGCTTGGGTTGACAGGTCACCTAGTAATTTGCCTCCTATGCGTTGTTTTGTCCAACCACAGGAATGGCAGATGCAAATAACAAATCGTTGCCGCTGGAAGATGCACTTACAGATAGATTGAGAATAAGTTACTTTCAGCTGCATCTCTCAAATCTCTCCAAGGCTATCGAGTAAGTAATTCGATATCAGTATTGGGCATGCATAGATGGTAAACAATGATGATATTTGATAAAGAGTACCATACACACGAATTCGTTGTTGACAGGGAAGGAGTGAATGTAAAAGGATACTTTGCGTGGAGTTTCCTAGACGACTTCGAGTGGGTGGAGGGTTATACAACCCGATATGGCCTCGTTTTCGTGGATTATGGGAATGAACTGAAGCGGTACATGAAGCACTCGGCATGTTGGTTCCAAAGTTTCCTACAAAAGGATAATGCAACCGTTAACTACCCCTTGCGGAGCGATGCCTAGCAGAAGTCACTAAAGCCCAAATCCGCAAGTCTCTTCCTCGCTGCTGCGTTTACAAACCCCGTAGTCCCTTTTGGACACTATATGTACTGATGCTCGGTTGGGCTGCTCCTTCTCTTTTCCTACTTAAATGAAATAGAAGGATGCATTTTACACCCAAAAGAAAAAAAAATTCAAGACATCAAGAATTGAAGGAAGCCCGTCAGATTTGAAGAATATCCTTTAGATTAGGTTTTGTCTGGATGTGAATTTCAAATTCGAATAAAAGTTAGATTTCCTAATATCATTACTTGTCTTTGATTCCAATAAATAAACAAAATTCAATATGTATGGCAACTTAATTGAACCATGGAATTAGGAAAATAATTTGGACTTTTAACTTCTTAGAGATATCAATGAGATATTCATAAAAGGAAAGCTTACTCCTTTAAAAGCAAAAAAAAAAAAAAAAAAAAAAAATGGAACCCTGTTGGATTTATATCTTTTTAGACTAAAAAATTATGTTAAGTTCTTCAAAATTATGAAAAAATCACCACATTTTAATTTTTAAATGAAGTTGATTTTTTAAATATTTTTATGGATTTAAGGTGTTCAATACTGATAAACATCTTAACTAAACCCCAAAAGATAAAGATAGCCATTGAACGCTAGAGGCTGATTATTTTCAAAGCAAATAATATTTGGTTGAGTAAATTTTTACATGCATGGACCTAAGTATGTTCGTAAACTAGTTCATCTGAACTCTAAGACGTAAAATTTCGGGAATATTCTTCCTAGGTGGAAGACAAAATTCACCTAGAAATGAGGGAGGCTTTCAAGGGAAAGGTAGATTCCCCCGTCTCTTAGTCTTGCTGGGATGTAGCAATTACTTTCAAGGCAAATTATATTTAGAGTGCGTTTGTTTCGCAGAATACATTTTCTAGGAAAACATTTTCCTCATTTTCGGGCATTTGGGTCGCTCAAGAAAATGAGCCAGCAAAAAACGTTTTCCTAGTTAACAAAAAATGTTTTCCTAGCAAAGCTTAACTCAGGAAAATGATTTCCTCTTTGTAAGGACCGGAAAACGTTTTCTGAATCTACCAAAGCTTAGATTTGATGCTTGGTTTACAAACAGTTATTCTTATAAAAATATATTTTTTAAAAAATTGAATTTGAATTTTTTATTTTTAAAAAAATTAAAATTTGGAAAACATTTTTAAAATAAAAATAAAAATTTGAATTTGCTTCTTTTTCTTTTTCTTTTCTTCCTTTTTCTTTTTGCTTCTTCTTCACTCGTCACCAGCCACAAGGATGGCCAGTGAGCTCTGTTCTCACCGGATCGAGCGATCTCATGGCCTTCGACAACAAGGCTTAAGCTTGCCCGAGGCCAATGAGGCTCAAGCCTCGCTAAATCGGGTGAGCTCGTGGCCTGCAGCAATGAGGCTCAAGCCTCGCCAGATTGGGTGAGCTCGCAGCCTCTAGCAGCCATCTGGCGAGCTTGCCACCTCTGGCGATAGCTAGAGCTCACCCCTTGTAAGCCAATCGAGAACGAATTGCCAGAGGAAGCAAAAGGGATGGCATGAGTGAAGGACAAGAAGAAGGAAAAAGAGAAAAAGAAAAAGAAATAAAGGAAATAAAAAGAAAGAAAATAAAAGTATATAAAAAACAACAATATTAAAATTTTGACGTTTTTAAATTAAAAATTCATTTTTTTCCTTTGATGAAATGTGAAATTATTTTTTAATGAGATCCAAATGATAGAAAACATTTTCAATTATACATCACCAAATAAAGAAAAACAAACCGTATTCTTGGAAATGCTTTTCCAGAAAGCATTTTCCTTTATCATTGAGTTTTCCGTTAAACAAACGTACCCTTAGTTGACTAAATTATTACATGCAAGAACCTAAGTATATCCATAAACTACTTCGTTTGAACTTGTGGCGTAAATTTTGGAAGTATTCTTCCTAGGTGGAAGACAAAATTCACCTAGGAACAAGGAGCCCTCGGGGGAAGGTAGACTCCTCCGCCTCTTAGTCTCACCTAGGTGCAATGATTATTTTTAAGGCAAATAATATTTGATTGGGTAAATTTTTACTTGCTGAAGAGGATTGCAGATCAAACAAACAACAAAGGAAAACCTTGTATTTGATGCATAAGACTCCGATGTGGCGAGAGCGACGCTCCCAGATCAAACAACAAAAAGTTCTTGTCTTGGACAATGACACCGTTTTTTTTCCGGTGCCAAGGCCTGCACTTTGTATGGGCATGTCAATAATCTACTTTTAAATGTGATTTTTTTTAAATATTATTTAAGGTTCTAATCATTGATGGTAAAAAATACCAAATAAAAGACATTAATCGATTGAAAATAGAAAAATGTAGCTTGAAAGTTTAAATTCAACGTTTGCATAATAGATGTGTCGTAAATGGATCAAAAAATAAGATTTTGAAAATTATTAGCTTCTTCACAAATTTAAATTATGTTTCCTTTTTAAGGGTATATAATTTTCGCTATTTTATGTCCATGTTCTTTTTTTTCACTCACTCTCGACTTTTTGCCGCCGCCTCGTGCGGGCGTAGTCGAAACCCATTCCCGAAACTTACGCATCCCCATCCCATCCCCCGGAGAAGGTGGGGATTTGAACCCCTCACCTCCCCCTTCCATGTTGGAAGGGTGGCCACTGGGACGAATCCCAGTGGTTATGTCCATGTTCTTCAAAACATCACTTTTAACCAATCTTTTGAACGTCTACAGTAAATCTCCACATTCTCTTTTTATTCTATTCGAACTCTATTGGAATTGTAGTGTCTTAAATAATCCATTTATCAACAAACTAATATATCCAAGCTTACAATGGTTCTTCTACATATCTGCTTATTATATCTAGTACTTTTATAAGCTAATTCCAAAAAAAAAAACACCAATTTTAGGTTGAGTGATAAATTTGGCCATAAAGGTTGTCAGATTTTTCTAGTTTCTTGAATAAGATAAGATGCAAAGCCAAAGTCCAGTTGGCCAGATGGATGATTTAAGCAGGCGAGGTAGCCCACGAGAGAAAATCAAACATGTTTCATGCACTTAATCTTAGTCAAGTAATTAAAGCACAGGTCTGGTCGTGAAACACGTTGACAAGCATTGAAAAATAAAGTATACTTAAATGAGAGCAGCGCAGGGACCCATAGTATTATTATTATTATTTTTTTGGGTCGGTCGAGGATCTGTAGTGCGAAAGGCGCATTTCTCCAGCAGATCATGTGACACGCATTGATCATGCGGAGGAATGAAGGTGATGATCTGTATACCTATCTGCATATCTATATCTATAGTCATCCAGGTTAAGCACGTTGATACTCGTGGCGAGAGAGAAGCAGAGCGTAACAGAGAGAAGGAGAAGTATGGGGAGCAAGAGCGGCAGTTCGCGAGCGATAACGTGCAAAGGGGTGGTGTGCTGGGGAGCAGAGGAGGAATGGAGGGTGGAGGAGATTCAAGTGGATCCCCCCAAGGGGAGCGAAGTGAGGATGAAGATGCTGTTCGCCAGCATTTGCCACTCCGATCTCCTATGCTCCCAGGGTTTCCCTTTGGTCGGTTCATCCTTTTCCATATATCCCTTCGCCTCTCTCTGTATTATTCTCTCTGCTCTTCTGCAGTACCACTGCCTACTCTTTCTCTGATTCTGTCGTTATTGCAGCCGCTTTACCCTCGAGTTCTCGGCCATGAAGGTGTCGGGTAAAGTCCTTGTCTCTAATTCGATTCCTACTAATTCTTCCTTGTTAGTTTTGTCGATGAGGCGTTGCATTCCATCAGCATAAGTTACAGCTGATCTCGACATGACATGGCAGGATTGTGGAGAGTGTTGGAGAGGAAGTAGAGGAGTTGAAGGAAGGAGATGTGGTTATTCCCGCCTATGTTGGAGAATGCAGAGAGTGCGAGAACTGCAAATCCGATAAGACAAACTTGTGCCTCCGATATCCGCTCTCTATGAATGGCGTGTTGCCGGATGGCACGTCCAGAATGTCGATCCGAGGCCAGGCCCTGTACCACCTCCTCTCTTGCTCCACCTGGTCCGAGTACACGGTCTCCGACGCCAATTACGTCGTGAAGGTCGACCCTGATGTAGCTCTCCCGCATGCTAGCTTGTTGTCGTGCGGATTCTCCACTGGGTTCGGCGCTGCTTGGATGGACTCTAAGGTCGAGAGCGGCTCCTCCGTGGCTGTGATCGGCCTCGGTGCTGTTGGACTCGGGGTATGTGATCGGTCGTTTGCGTTACTAACTTACATGTGTAATATATGAATGCCGTTTTGAGAGGATTAATTAGAGAGAAAGCACGGCAACAGTTCATTTGATTTGATCACGAGCAGGCCATAGGAGGAGCAAGAGCGCAAGGGGCGACTACCATAATCGGCGTGGACAAAAACGGGATGAAAAAGGCCAAGGGACAAGCCTTTGGAATGACTCATTTCATAAATCCAGACGATCACAAGTCTTCCGATGGCACGGATTCGAAGTCCATCTCTGAGATGGTGAAGGACTTGACGGGCGGAGCTGGCGTGGACTACTGCTTCGAGTGCAGCGGAGTACCCAACTTGATCAACCAGGCCCTAGAAGCCACCAAAGTGGTGATGAATCCATGTCATCGCATCATCGACAAAATCACAATCGCGCACGCGCACGCGCACGCACACTCGCGCCCGGCTAAACTTCATCTCGGCAAGTCTCCTAACTGTATAATTTGATGTGGTCAGGGGAAAGGCAAGGCAGTAGCAGTGGGGGCAGGGCTGAAACACGTCGTGGAGATTAATTTCATGGAGCTGTTGGTGGGCAGAACGTTGAAGGGAACCATTTTTGGAGGACTCAAAAGCAAGACCCACCTGCCCCTCCTTGTCCACAAATCCAAGGATGAGGTTCTGATCAAGCTCTTTCATGCCCCCCAAGAGTTTCAGACCTTTACGCGCACAGCCACTGAACTTTTGCTTGCTCTGGTTCTGCAGGAGATCCCTCTCGATGAACTTCTGACCCACGAGATGAAATTGGAGGACGTGCCGAGAGCACGTGAGGTACTGAAGCGGTCGGACTGCATCAAGATTTTGATCAAGATTTAGTACCCTATTTTGCCTATTGCCTCCTGCCCTTACTTTGTCGAACTTCCTAGTACGATACTGACCGTGCTTTGTTTACTGTTGCACTCGCTCGTGTGAAACTCCAATAAGATATAATTGTTGGAGTTCATGATACAATTTCGAGAAATATCTAGCATTTAGATATTGTTACATAAACTCCTCTAGGTATCTCAACACTCTAGTCTAATAATGGTATTTGGAGCACATGGTCTAGAATGAAAACAAAAAAAGAAAATCTCTTCACCATTGAGATATTATGCACGTTGACAACTCTTCACTTCAAATTATCCCCACACCAAGATTTCCTTGAAGAGTCATTGAATGTGTTTCGTCAGTTATTGACCCTATATAAAGGCTTTGTAATCTTTCATAATAAAACTATATCTCCTCCTCCCATAACCTTCAACGCACAATTATTACTTTGTTCCCTTATTTATTCTCTATCAAATCACTAATAAAAAACCGTCATCAATATTAACTCCATAGTTACGAAACATAATTCTATTTCGTTATTGATGAAATCGACAAACTAGACCTTGAGTCAGTTCACAAAGCGTGCGACCTTCCATGCTCAAGTCAAGTATCTATCAGACCCAACTCGAACCAAACGGTTCACTGCCCAACTCCTTTCCGCATCCCAACCTCTCTTTAAGAATGCCGCATCATAAGATATGATGTTTAACCAACTTATCTTTCCAATTGCTGCAATTTGCATTAGCTTCGCTTAGTCAACCTCCAGACGTTTATTGAACATTTACCCATTCTTTGAACTGTAATTTTTCATTGGAAACTCTTATCACAAAAGTATCTTTTAGAAGTTAAACAGAATATTCGAATTAATTAAACAAACGCGACAAAGCTGAAGTCCAAGCCGAGTAACAGAGTCAAGTTTAAACCATAACAGAACCTTGATCACTTCAAATCACACCCCTCATCCACAGAAAACAAAAGACGACCAACCATGTCACGATTGAATCCAACTTATCCGGAAGTTCAACATTTACAACGGGTGACGTTAGCCTGCTAAGTGCTAAGTATCCCCAAACTCCCACCGTTTTATCCTGGATCGAGGTTTCCTGTTTGTCGACATTTTGCTCCACGGCCTGATCTCATCACACATTCCGCAGAGAAGATACCGCACATCTACAAGGTGAGGGAACTCCTCTCTCTCTCTGACCTCAATTACAAATCCCGTCCCAATTCCCATTCTCCAAACTTCATGGCAGTCGCCTTCAAGCACAAGCCATCTACATTTCTCTTTCTTTAATAATAACATAAGATGCTATACCGGCGCACTATGAGTGTTACACAAGAATCAAATAAGATTTGACACCTCAAAGGCAGATGAATTTGAAAAATAGCTAAAATCCCCGACAAATAGAATTCTTACAGATGCGCACCTGAAGGATCGGGAAATTTTCGTAGTTGGCCAGTGGAAAGACGTGCTCAAATGGCACACGCAACAGTCAGAGAGATTGTGGCATCATTCATCGATGCTACAATATAATAATCCAATGGTCGCTTTGCCCAAATAAAGGGGGAAAAAAGGTCGAATCCCAATGATCACTAGAAAGATCAAGAATCTTCTAAAGAAAGAGACTGAAATAAAACAAACAAAATCTTCTTCCTGTGTGTACTGCGTGTAAGTGAACCAAGATGACGTGTGGACAACATTGTTATGACACGTCCTCTTTAGACGTGATTTTCTTCTTAAATTCGACTCGAATCTCTGCCGAAAATGAATCGCCGTCCCCAGTTAGAGACCACCAGCACTCTGGTGCGCCAGCTGACTAATTTGCTGTTAAGTTTCACAACACCATCAGAGGATTGAGTGTACTAAGAATCCGTACATCAATTGCACATGCAAATTACAAACTTACCTTGCATAAACTGAATACAAGAGCCACTGGGTACTGTGGCCAATCGAGACCCAATCCCCTGGTAGCTCAGCTGCAGTTTGTTCTCCTCCCAAGGGTGCAAATTGTCCGAAATGCTTGTACCTTAATGAATGATTAGACTTTCAACCATCACGGGGACATAACTCCACCGTCTACTTCTAATATGTGGGTTGGAGAAAAGTATTACCATGCAATGGTCGATGTTATGTCACATCAGCGCTAACACTCATCAAGATATCTATTTTGCAACACACATGTTTCTTTTGCAAAATAATTCATCAAAATTCAGACCTGTTTGTCTGCGATGATCCTTATGCAGGATTAGCATCAAATGATGTACCTCGAAGAAAGGCCAATATTCGCGACCTCTTTTTTTTCGACGCCCAATCAGGGATGAACGCCGGCGGAGGCTAATGGTTTGGCTAGGTCTTTTAGCCTAGACTCTCCAAAGTCCACCAATTCACGACTTAATAGTCCAAGTTTTTAACCTGTAAGTCAATTTTAAAACGGAGTCACCACTAATCAGTTTGGGGTGAGTCAATTAGAGACCCAAGCGAAGTATCGAGAGAAATACTTGCTCCTGCGCAACCAGAGAAATTGGGAACGGGGACTTGATTACACTAGTTAATCACTAATGCCCTTTCGATACCTAATCTTGTTTAAACCCTAAGGCTTTTTGGAATTTTGAGGAATTTTCCATGCATTTGAGGAAAAACATTTTTTTGGGCATTTTTCTCTTTTTTTTGGACATAAAAAGCATTTTTTGGATTTTTGATCTTTTTGGAAAATATAAGTCTTTTTTGGCTTTTTCTGATGTTTTGGCCTTTTTGGGAAAATATGATATATATATATATATTTTTTTTTTTTTGGAAAATAAATTATTTTTTTATTTTTTAATTAAAATATTAATATATTTAAAAAACGACCTAGATCGGGTTCCCGGGTTGGGACCAACCCAAGTCATACCCGAGACCCGGGACGAGCCCGTAACGCGGACCCGACTCGGTTTTTTTTTTTTTTTTAATCGCGGCCCACGAATAAGGGACACCCACCCCCAGGCCCACATGAGACCAACCCGCACGCAATCAGCCCAACCGACATGCAGAGACCCAGCCCAAATGATGACCCGAACCCAGTGTTGGAGAAATCTTTCCAGAATATTTTGAAGCCGACAAAACGTTTTTATCGGTCTAGTCCGGATATTTGCGGAGACCGACGCTTTAAAGTCCGAAGACTTTATGATCACCGACTCAAGACTCAAGACTCAAGACTATTCTCACCGACGCTTTTCTAATCCAAAGTGACGAAGGAAATCCAGGCACCGAAGTATATGGTTGAGGATTTGATCCTATCCTCTGAAGAAGATCCCTTGGTTGGATAAATATTTCGGATTGTTTTTGTTCTTATCTAGATCGATTGAAGATCCGATGGTCGACGAAATATTCTTGGAATGTTCTATTCTTGGAAACCAAGATCCTGATTGTATGGGCGAACAGGATTGATGGGCTATCGCCAAGTTCCTTAAATAGCTCGAATGATCTTCGTGATTGATTCCGTCCAACGGGTAGATTGGAGGAATTCCTTTGGTAAGTGCCAACGGCTATGATGGCATAAAGGAGCATAAAAGGAAGACGTTCTAGTTGTTTTGAAGAGCGTGATCGATAGAAAAATTCCAGAGTCTGAAGCACCTTGATTATTAGTCGATACGGTTTGAGCGAAATTGTATACACGAGAGTGTTTATACTTAGTGATACCTTGAGCGAGTGTGGTAGATCATCTACACCTAGAAGTTAAGGAAGATCAACACCGTAACATCTCTTTGTTCATAGTGGAATCCACCAATAGGGCATCGGTGCGAGAAGAGTGGACGTAAGCTTGAATCAAGTCGAACCACTATGAACCGCGTGTTCAATTCTCTCTTTCCTTTACTCAGTCTTACGATTGATTATTAATTGCTGCAAATCCTTCAACTATCTAAGTATTGTGTAATTATAAAGAAAAATCTTTTATACCTATTCACCCCCTCTAGGTACTCGTACTAGCTATATCAATTGGTATCAGAGCTCGTGTTCTTACTTTATTTGAAGTGTTTTACTTCAGAGTAAAAGATCCATGGCTAGTATGCTAGCACCGGGCTGGTGGAAGGGCAAAGCAATACCCGCAGACCACCCTACTTTGATGGAAAGGATTACAACATCTGGAAGAACAAGATGAAAGCTTTCCTATGGTCAAAGGATCCTCTGGAATGGGACGTTGTGGAAAGAGGGATCACTCCTACTGCTGCATCAGTATTTGAAAGAGGGAAAGAAACTGTTGAGACCAGCGGAATGTCTCAAGAAGAGATAAACAAGAGACAAGCACTCGATGCAAAAGCAATTTACTCTTTATATTGTGCTTTGTCTCACCAACCGAATATAACAGAATATCTTCTTGTGTTTCAAAGAAAAGAAGTCTCGGGACAGATTACATATCACCTATGAAGGGACAGACCGAGTGAAGGAGACCAGAATTAACATTCTCCTTGGTCAATATGAAGCATTCAAAATGAAACCAGGAGAATCTATAACTGACATGTTTAGCCGTTTTACAGATATTGTCAATGGTCTTGAGAATCAAGGACAGAAAATTTCTGATCCCATGAAGGTGAACAAGCTGCTGCGTGGACTCTCCAAGGATTGGAATCATATAAAGACTTCAATACGAGAGACGCAAAGAATTATGCCATTATCTCAGAGACGAGCCGATTGGAACTCTTCGGTCTTATGAAGTGGAACGAATTAATGAAGACGAAGATCCAAGAGGTAAGAAATCCATTGCATTAAAATCTAATGATGATTACGATGATACTGATTACTCAAGAAGATCTGGATGATGAGGAGCTTGCTCTTATGATAAGAAGATTCAGAAAGCTGAATAGAAAAGGAAGAAGGTTCAACTCAAAGAAACAAAATTTTCAGAAATAGCAAACCAAGTTTGTTGATAATGAGGAACCAAATAAAGATATAGTCTGCTTCGAATGTAAGAAAAAGGGACACATCGGACCCAACCGTCCTCTTACGAAGAAGAAGAGAGGAAAAGCCGAAAAGTCTCGAAAAGCTCTCAAAGCCGAAACCTGGAGCGATACGAGTGTGAAGAAAGTGATGAGGAATATGCCAACCCGTGTCCGATGGCACAATCGGACTCAAACTCGGATCGATTCGGACATGGTGAATTTGAGGTAAGTGATTTTAAAATTCCTGTCAAAGTCTCTAAATACATTGATGAACTATGTTTTAGTCTTAAGACTTCTCTCAAAAAAATTTCCAAACTTAAAAAGGAAAACTCAGCTCTAAAACAAAAGGAAAACATTTTAGAAGAAAGAGTGAAAAGTTTAGACTTGAATGTTTCTACTCTTAAAGAGAATGAAGATAAACTTTCAAAAGAAAATGCTTTCTTAAAAACTGACTTATCAAATATTTCAAAGAAATTTTCAATAGGGTCTGAAAAACTTGAGAAAGTTCTTTCAGTACAAAGACCTTACTTCAATAAGTCTGGTTTAGGTATGACAGCAGAAACAATCCCTCTGATTGATTTTCCGAAAGTAAAAGAAAGAATTAAGAAAAGACCGTCGAGAGAGGCTTGCAAAAATCATTTCAAGAAAGTTTTTGTAAAGTCTGTAGGTCGAAATGCTCTAAGATGTTCAAAGTGTAACAAATCGGGATCACTTTGAGAAAGAGTGTCCTATGGTTTGGAAGCCTTGTTAAAAAGGTATGGCCTAATAATGCTTATCCTACTAACACCAAAGGACCCAAGAAAATTTGGGTACCAAAGAAAGCTTGAGACTCTCTTTTGAATGCGGGTCTCTGTCAAAAAGAAGGTAAAGTGGTATCTTGACAAATGCGGATGCTCAAGACACATGACAGAGACTCAAATTGCTTCATAAAGTTTATTCAAGTAAATGGTGGAAAAGTTTCATTTGGTGGAAACAGCAAAGGAAGCATTGTGGGATTTGGAACTGTGAAAATTGGAAATCTCATAACAAGCAATGTCTCTTTAGTGGAATGACTCAACTACAATCTTCTCAGCATTAACCAATTGTGTGATACTGGTTTCAAGATCTCCTTTCAAGAAGGCATATGTTCTGGAATTAGTAAAGACTCGACTCAGTCTTTCATGGGTCGAAGGCATGGAAATATCTACTTCCTTGATGTAAGACCAAATGAAAAGCAATGCCTAATCTCAATTCAAGATGAAACGGTCTTATGGCACAGAAAGCTTGGCCATGTCAACAAGAAGCAATTAGCCAAAATCTCATCAAAGAAGCTTGTTCAAGGTCTACCTAAATTGCCATACCAAAAGTCGATTCATGCACACCATGTATTCTCGAAAGCGGGTAAGAAATTCATTTAAGCCAATAAATCATGTCTCTACTAATCATGTACTACGATTCTTGCTGCATATGGATCTCTTCGGACCAACAAGAACCCCGAGCATTGGAGGCAAGAAATATTGTCTAGTAATTGTGGACAATTACTCTCGCTTTACACAGGTATATTTTCTTGCAAGTAAGTCAGAAACCTTTTCGTACTTTGAGAAGTTTGCTAAAAAGGTTCAAAATGAAAAAGGATGTGCTATCTCAAGTATAAGAACAGATCATGGAATTGAATTTGAAAATCAAGACTTTACAAAGTTTTGTGATAAATCTGGTTTTAATCATGTGTTTTCCTCTCCATATACTCCAGAGCAAAATGGAGTGGTGGAAAGAAAGAATAGATCTCTTCAAGAAATGGCTAGAACTCTTTTAATTGAAAGTAAAATTTCTTCACGATTTTGAGCTGAAGCTGTTTCAACAGCATGCTATATCATCAATAGAGTCTTTCTAAGACCGATTCTAGAAAAAAACCCCCTATGAACTGTTCAAAGGTAAGAAGCCTATTGTTTCATATTTTCATGTGTTCGGTTGCAAATGCTTTATTTTGAAAAATGCAAATAATCGAGTTGGTAAGTTTGAAGAAAGATCAGATGAATGCATCTTCCTTGGATATTCTATATCAAGCAAGGCCTACAGAGTCTATAACAAGAAAAGCCAGTCGGTGGAGGAATCAATGAATGTCAAATTCCAAGACTCAACGCATGTTGATTCCAGTCAGACTCAATATGAGGAGTCTGAACCTGCTCCAGACCCTTCAAGGCTTACAACTCAAGAAGCATCTCAGACTCTGGAAGTCCAACATCAAGATGCTCATGAAGATTCAAATAAAGAAAGAGATCATCAACCAGGCAAATCAACCAGTAACTGGAAGCATAAGTCCAGTCATCCCAAAGATCTCATTATCGGCGAAATCAATGAAGGAATTCGCACCAGATCAAAAAGGCGTGAAGAATCTAGTGCTTTGTGGCTCTAATCTCTGAAATTGTACCAAAAGCATAAAAGAAGCTTTATCTGATGAAAGCTGGATCGAAGCTATGCAAGAAGAACTCAGATAGTTCAACATCAATGATGTCTGGGAATTGACATCTAAACCAAAAGGTAAAACTGTTATTGGAGCCAAATGGGTATTCAGGAACAAGATGAATGAGGATGGAAAAGTCGTATGAAACAAAGCAAGACTCGTGGCCAAAGGATATACGCAAGAAGAAGGAATAGACTATGACGAGACTTACGCACCAGTAGCAAGGTTAGAAGCTATTCAACTATTACTTGCTTTTGCTTGTTATAAAAATTTCAGGTTATTTCAAATGGACGTCAAAAGTGCGTTCCTAAATGGATTCATCCATGAGGAAGTTTATGTGGAACAACCACCTGGATTTGAAGACCTAAGGAAGCCAGACTCAGTATTCAGACTAAAAAAGGCCTTGTATGGTTTAAAGCAAGCACCTCGAGCTTGGTACGACAGACTAAGTAAGTTCCTAATGCAGAATGGTTTTGTCAAAGGTAAAGTAGATACTACTTTATTTATCAAAAAGGAAAACAAAAGCTTTTTACTTGGTTCAAATATATGTGGACGATATTATTTTTGGATCTCCTAATGAAAGTCTATGCAAGAAATTTTCTAAGTCTATGCAGGATGAGTTTGAAATGAGTATGATGGGAGAGTTAACATTCTTTCTTGGACTCCAAGTGAAGCAAATGAAGGAAGGAACTTTCATTCATCAAGAAAAGTATGCAAATGATCTTGTCAAAAGGTTTGGACTGGAAAAATCCAAAAAGACCGACATACCAATGTTATGTTCTTTGAAGAAAGACAAGGATGAAGAAGGGAAGAAAGTAGATCAAAAACCGTACAGGGAGCATGATCGGTTCACTTCTTTATCTTACCGCTTCTAGACCTGATATTTTGTTGAGTGTTTGCATCTATGCTAGGTTTCAATCAGATCCTAGAGAATCACATCTCAGTGCCGTGAAACGTATTATCAAATACATTGCTTCATCTTCAAGCATCGGTCTTTGGTATCCAAAGAGGGGAGACTTTAATCTTCTAGGATACTCAGACGTAGATCTGGCCGGTTGCAGAGTCGATAGAAAGAGCACTTCTGGAACGTGTCAACCACTTGGAAATAGGACAGTATCTTGGTTTTCAAGGAAACAAAGTACCGTGGCTCTCTCAACGACAGAAGCAGAGTATGTAGCTCTTGGAAGCTGCTGTTCGCAAATACTATGGATAAAACAACAGCTACAAGACTTTGGCATTGAAGACTCATGCACGTAAATCGATGTGACAACACCGGCGCGATCAATCTCACCAAAAATCCAATCCTTCATTCAAGAGCAAAGCATATTGAGATTCGACATCACTTCATTAGAGATCATATTCAAAATGGAGAAATCTCGATTCAATTTGTTGATTCAAAGAGTCAACTAGCGGATATTTTCACAAAGCCTTTGGAGAAAAATCAATTTGACATTATCCGTTCAAGACTCAACATTTTGAAGCTTGAAGAAGTTAAAGACTAGAGACTCACCAATCCTTAGACTCTAATCTCTCAGACTCTAAATCTTCAGACTCAGACATTCATGGCTATAGACTGTAAGTTGCTATTTTATCCGAACTCGAAAAGGTACGATCTTTCGTTCAGTTATAATCTGTGTGAAAATCGAAAACTTGTCTTTTTAAAAGGATTAAATTTGGCAGTTATTGATTTTAAAAAAAAAAAGGAGTGTTCGTACACTTTCCTTGTGTCGATTGAACTTCCCTTTTCAAAACTGAGTTATATATATACAATTGTTTTTTTTTCCAATCTTCAAAACCCTAAAAGGCACTCTCCTCCCGAACATGTTTCTACTTCTTGTTCATCTTCGAGTGGTCATTTTTTTCTTGGGAAAGCAAGCGAATGAATCTTTCAATCGACAAAGAATAATGTCTTCTTCGAGGAAATCATCAAGAATCGCAAGCAGGGGACCACAAAGAATGGAGAAGGGACCGACACACTTCGATCTCACCGAGGAGGAAGACTTATCAAGTCAGCGACAAAATCCGATTCGCTCTCATCCACGTCATTCAACGCCTTCTACCCCACAAGGTGCAAGTCAACATCTGGAGGAAGAGATAATCGAGGATGCCGACCCAGTAAGAGTCCAAAAACCCTCCTTTATCTATAAGCTTTATCTTGCGTTGAAAAGCACCGGTACACCATTGACCTATATAGACGATTTCCTTAAGGACAAGAACTATGGGAATGAGTATCTTTTTCGGGAAAATGGAGGAATTAGGAATTGCTCCGAAAGGAAAAGCAGAGGATGCACTTGCGAACATTCCAAGTGATCCTCGTGTACTAGGACAAAATTTGATTGAAGGGAACGATGATGACAGAATGTTCCTTGAATTTCAACCGAGAATGGGTGTGGCAGCAAAGGTGAAAGGAAATCGGATGGATTTGTTCAAATCAAAGGATCAGGAGAATGTGTATTTCAGACTGTTGAAAAGAGGGGTGATAAACCATAGAAGTGTCGATTTTGACTTCTTGGACGCCATCAAGATGAACTTAAGAGAGAAGTTGAATTTGCTTCAACTTGAGAAATTTTGCTCTGACACCACGGACGGTTATGCACAACTAATCGCATATTTCTATTCGAATCTCAGCTTCTTGGATGCGAATAGAATTTCATTCAGTGTACGAGACCAAGTCTACGTGGTAGATGTAGATATGTTGGCGGACATAGTTGGAGTTGAACGAGGACGTTATCATCCAATCAAAGTCTCACCTGCTCGTACTACTCTGGAACTTGTCAAAGATAGAGATACAGAGAAGAGAATTACCTACTCAAGGATGAATGCCATCAACATCGTGCTTCATAAGATTGTGATCAACTGTCTCAGACCGAAGTCTACCTCAAAGACTGCCGTGTCTAATTCGAAGCAAAGTTGATGTACGCGATCAACTCGGGACGGAAGTTCTCTCTCCCTCATACCATTATCTTCCACATGTACGAGCAATGTCAAAAGACAAGGGACAATTGCCTTATCTTGGTCCAGTGACCAAGATCTTCGACACATGAATATTGAACCGCCTCATACACTTTGTGTTCGACCGTGCGATAAGATGGTGGTAGGTTTGAAGATGTTAACGAAGATGCGTCTCGCAAGAACTTTCCAAGGCAATGGAGAAATTCAGAGTGAAGTCTCCAGTTCCGTCTGCCTCAAAGAGAAAAGGAAAGGAGGCCATTGGAGCCCCATCGAAAAAGAAGAAAAGAACTCTCGTCTTGGAGGATGAAGATGAGGAGGATGAAGATCCAACTATCTGTGCTTTAACAAGAACCAGACGTTCTGTACCAACAGAACTTCAGAAGAAACAGAGAGAAGAAGAGGAGCAAGCCAAGAACAGAGAAGAAGAAGAGCAGAGAGAGAAAGAGAAAGAAGATGAAGAAGAAAGAGAAGGAGAGAAAGAAAAGTCTGCAAATGAATGCTGAGAAAAGGGAAATCAAGATACAGAAGAGCATGATCATCACTCTTCCCCTTTAGATGTCCTAGAGACAAGGGGAGTTGGCGAGCAAGAGCGGTCCACACCTCATGCTGCCGATAGTGAAGGTCTAAGACAATCTCCAGTAGACCCAGAAGAAGTTCAGGTTTCTCAATTGCCTGAAGAAGGACACGATACATCGACTCCAAATCTGCAAGACTATACAGAAGCTCCATCGTCTGCATTTACTCCATCTGAGAAAGCTCATGCAAGTACACAGACAGACAACTCAGCAGATTTTCGTCGTATTCTTGATATTCTTATGGAAATGCGGGGACAAATATATGCTCTAGACGTGAGATTCAAACCATAAAGAATCTTTGGACAAGCATCTTCGGTTACCCCGGAGGACAAAATGAAAGACCTCGCTCTACAACTTCAAGCCAATGCCAAAGGAGAGGAGGTAGCTCAATTAAGGGAAGACTTGAAGAGGCTAGAAGGCATAGTCCGGTCTATGGGAGATTTCCGGATCGTACGCATTCCCAAGCGGACTGATTCCTTTCTCACCTTTTTCATGATGACAAAAAGGGGGAGAAACCAAAATTTGAACCAACATCAAACAACATCATCCTTTTTAAACTTTGATTTTTTTTGTGGTTATGTTTTTGAGTTTGACTTGAGTGAACTTGGGTGTTAAATTCGACTGAATTAGCTGTGTATTTAGATGCTTGACTGGTTACATTTATATCAAGTGTTGTTTTATGGTATTACTCATGAAAGACTAACCAATTTTCTCTGGATCTTTGAGTCCGGTTGTTTTATTAATCTTTATGAGTTAGCCATATTGCTTGAGAAATGTTTTTGCGGTCAAAGTTGTTCAAATCTACAAGAAAGTTTTGTCACCATCAAAAAGGGGAGATTGTTGGAGAAATCTTTTCGAGAATATTTTGAAGCCAACAAAACGTTTCTATCGATCTAGTCCTGGATATTTGCGGACCGACGGTTTAAAGTCTCGAAGACTTTATGATCACCAGACTCAAGACTCAAGACTCAAGACTCAAGACTCAAGACTATTCTCACTGACAGTCTTTCTAATCCAGTGACGAAGGAAATCCAGAACCGAAGTATATGGTTGAGGATTTGATCCTATCCTCTGGAGAAGATCCCTTGGTTAGATAAATATTTCGGATTGTTTTTGTTCTTATTTAGATTGATTGAAGATCCGATGGTCGACGAAATATTCTTTGAATGTTCTATTCTTAGAAACCAAGATCCTGATTGTATGGGCGAACAGGATTGATGGGCTATTGCTAGGTTCCTTAAATAGCTCAAATGATCTTCGTGATTGATTACGTCCAACGGGTAGATTGGAGGAATTCCTTTGGTAAGTGCCAACGGCTATGATGGCATAAAGGAGCATAAAAGGAAGACGTTCTAGTTGTTTTGAAGAGCGTGATCGATAGAAAAATTCCAGAGTCTGAAGCACCTTGATTATTAGTCGATACAGTTTGAGCGAAATTGTATACACAGAGAGTGTTTATACTTAGTGATACCTTGAGCGAGTGTGGTAGATCATCTACACCTAGAAGTCAAGGAAGATCAACACCGTAACATCTCTTTGTTCATAGTGGAATCCAGCCAATAGGTGTCGGTGCGAGAGTGGACGTAGGCTTGAATCAAGCCGAACCACTATAAACCGCGTGTTCAATTCTCTCTTTCCTTTACTCGGTCTTACGATTGATTATTAATTGCAGAAATCCTTCAACTATCTAAGTATTGTGTAATTATAAAGAAAAATCTTTTATACCTATTCACCCCCCTCTAGGTACTCGTACTAGCTATATCACCCGGCCCGCTTTGGAGCCAAACCTTATCCGGTTCTGACCCGAGTCGCGACCCGACGCGACGCCTCCTCCCTTTTTCGCTTGGAGGGGACGCTAACGGACGGGCTAGGACGACGGATCAGCGTCGGCAACGGCGGCGATACAGATGGTGGCAGCGGTAGGAGGATGCGGTTTGGCGGCACAACGGCGGTGATGGGTGGAGATGTAGAGGGGAACGGCAGATAAAGCCCAATCGAGGACTGGATCCCGCGGTGGCTCGAGGCGGCGAGGACGGATGGCGAGCGTGGGCGTTTACCTAGCTGTAGCAATGGCGTGGCGGCGAACGGTGATGGTGACAACAACAGGGCAGCGATGACGGCCCCTCAGCTCTCAGATCTGGTGTGGCGTTGGCGGCACGGCTTGGGTGGCAGCCACAACAGCAAGAACAGCATCGGAATCGGGGCGAGGAACGGCAGCAACGGTTGCGTTGGCGTCGGCAAGTCTTCTCCCTCCAGATCTAGCCCTCCTCTTCGCTTGTGCTCTCTCCCCCTCAGGCTCGCTCGCTGCCGACCTCCCCAAAGTCTCTCGGAGAGAGGTCGGTTTGAGCTCACGACCCGATTTCTGCTTGCTTGCTCTTTGAGCTCCCTGAAGTCTCTCAAGGACCCCTCTGAGCTTGTTGGCCTGTGTCCTTCGATGGAGGTTGTGCCTTCCTATTTATAGGCGAGGAGGAGGCCGGTCGATGGAGGTTCGGCCGCCGACCCTCGCACGCCGACCTGTTAAAGTTCATAAAAACAACAATCAAAGCAGAAAATTTCTATTGTTTGAGAGAGAGAGAGAGAGAGAGAGAGGAGATAAAAAAAAAAACAGAGCATAGCACTTCATACGCCTTGTGCTTAAGAAAAAAACTGTCGAGTACCACAACTAAATACAAAGCAAAAACTGCTCACGTACGTGCAACACATAACTGCACACAAACGTGCTATTAACTTCCTAGAAACTAGCAAAAACACTAAATACATAATTAAATGAACTTGGCTGTTTTTTAATAAAAAAACAGAGGAAAACAAAGGAAAAAAACAAGACAGAAAACAGCAGCCTCGAGACATTATAATCCAACAATTTGGATCAGTTGCTGCTGCATACTCCAATTTTCTTTCTTAATACTTCAAATCTTCCAGCTTGAAGTGGTTTTGTGAACATGTCTGCAAGTTGATCTTCAAATCTGTAATAAACCAACTTAACTTGACCATTTTGTTGCACCTCACGTAGAAAGAAGAACTTAACCTTGAAATGCTTAGTTTTGCCATGAAAAACTGGATTCTGAGATATTGCTAAAGCAGCTTGTTTATCCACATTGATTTCGATACAGCAACTGGAATTCAGCCATAAATCTTTCATTATCTTCTTCAGCCACAAAGCTTGATTTGCAGTTGCAGTAGCTGCTATAAACTCAGCCTCTGCAGTAGACTGAGCTACAATCTCTTGCTTTTTAGAACACCAGGAGAAACAAGCAGAACCCAAACTGAAACATTATCCAGACGTACTCTTCATGTCATCTACTAAACTAGCCCAGTCACTATCAGAAAATCCTTGCAAATTAAACTTCTGACATTTCTTAAACTTCACACCAAAGAACAATGTTCCTTTGAGATATTTCAATACCCTTTTTTATTGCAATCAAATGTAACTGACTAGGACTATTCATAAACCTCGGATAAAACACTCACAAAATAGAATATCTCGGTCCAGTTCTTTGTAAGATACATGAGACACCCAATCAGACTTCTATACATAGAAGCATCTACTGCATCTGTTCCATTATTCTTCTGTAGCTTCTCTTTAGCAGCCATAGGAGTGCTTACACTTCGACAATTTTCCATCTGAAACTTCTTTAGAATTTCCTTCATGTATTTTTTTTTACAGATGAAGATCTCATATGAAGCCTATTTGACTTCCAGACCCAAAAAATAAAACATCTTTCCCAAGTCTGACATCTCAAAAACTGCAAATAGATCTTACTTCACCTTCTCTATCAATTCCATATCATTCCCCGTCACTAATAGATCATCTACATAAAATGACAGAATTACAACACTGTGATTCACCTTCTTGACATAAAGAGTGAACTTACTTAAGCTTTTTACAAAGCCAAAATCATGCAAATATCGATCTATCTTCCCATACCAAGCTCTTGGAGCCTCGCTTGATCCATATAGAGCTTTCTTCAACTCCGTATACACTCTCTTCTTGCCCTTTGATACTAAAGCCTTCAGGTTGTTCAACAAAAATCTCCTCCTCAAGCTCTCCATTCAAAAATGCAGACTTGACATCTAACTGAAATATAGGCCACTCATTCTTTGCTGCAATAGCTAACAGTAACATTATTATATCAAGTCGTGCAACAGGAGCAAATGTTTCAGAATAGTCTACTCCCCATATTTATGCATAGCCTTTCACCACCAATCTAGCTTTATGTTTATTGACAGAACCATCAAGATTAAGTTTTGTTCTAAACACCTACTTAACCCCAATCACATTCTTATCAGATGGTCTGTCAACAAGCTCCCATGTGTGGTTTTTCTGGATCATTGCAATCTCCTCCTGCATTGCTGCAATCCATCTCTGATCCTCCTTAGCTTCCACAAAGTTAGATGGTTCGAGTATTGCCACATTGCTTCTTTCATAGATTTCAGCAAGTGACATTGTGCCTCTTACTGGTAAATCATCCACACTGTCTTCCAATCCATCTATAAATTCATCAACCTCTACATCTGTTGCAGGTTTTTTTTCGAACTGCTGCTGTTCTGCACTCTTTCCTTTCATCCAATTCCACTCATCTTCCTCTAGAAAAACAACATCTCTGCTTATAGTCACCTTCTCTGTCATAGGGTGAAAAATTCTATAAGCCTTTGATTGGAGACTGTACCCAATGAAGATTCCAAGCTCTGCTTTCTTATCCAGCTTGTCCCTCTTGACCTCAGGAACATGAGTGTAACACAAACACCCAAAAACATTCAAATTTTTTACAGAAAGTTTAACACCATACCAGACTTCAAAAGGTGTTGACGACCTCTCTAAGGCCTTTGTGGGCAATCTGTTCAACAAGAACACTACAGTATTAGCTGCTTCAGCCCAGAACTTCTTAGGTAAATTCTTCTCCTGCATCATACATCTGGCCATCTCCATAATGCTTCGTTTTTCCTCTCACCGACCCCATTCTCGTTAAGGTGAATAGGGAGCAAAGTGAACTGCTGTTGCACAATTCCCGCTTGCTCACAATTCAACTTAAACTTGTGAGCGGTATACTCAGAACCATTATCAGACCTGAGCATTTTAATTTTCTTCCCACTCTGATTCTCAACTAAGGTTTTAAACTTCACAAACATATCAGCAACTTCAGATTTGGTTCGCAGAAAATAAATCCAACTCATCCTAGTCATATCATCAATAAAGGTAATGAAATACCTGCTACCATTGAGAGAAGACTTAGACATAGGTTCACATAGATCTGTGTCGACTAATTGCAGCTTCTCACATGCTCTCCAGCCTCCTCCTTTGAAAGGAAATCTGGCTTGCTTGCCAAGAAGACAAGTTTTGCACTGTGGAAATTCCTCTTCCAAACTTGGCAAGTCATCTGCCAAGCTATTTCTCTGCATAAACGACATGCTCTTCCTATGAACATGCCCAAGTCTTTTATGCCATATCTCTGCATTTTCTTCTTTGCACTTTAAAGCCATTTGTTGCATCTCTTGTGGCTTGAACATGAAACTCTTGTCCTCCATTGGAATTCTTAGCACTTCTTTGCTATCTCGCATTATTAATAAGACATTCCTTCCCTTCGAACTTCACTTTATAGCCCTTCTCAACTAATTGACCAACACTTAACAGATTATGGTCAATATTTGGCACAAAAAGAACATCACTGATCAGCTTCACCTCCTGATTTCCTTCAATAGCCACTGTACCATTCCCTTGCACTTCGATATACTGTCCGTTGTCAATTCTGACTCTGGACCTGACTGACCTATCTAGACTCCTAAACAGCTTCGAATTGCCAGTCATATGATTGGTATAGCCACTATCCACCAGCCATGCATCATTCCCAACAAAAGATTCGAAAAAAGAAGCTACAAACAAGTGCTCTTCCTCGCCATTCATTGCTACCCGTGCTTTTCCCGCTTGCTTTGGTAATTTTTTTTTGCGAGATGGCTTTCATGTGACCCAACTTGTGACATCTTCGCATCTAGCATCGGGCTTTCTCCAACATCTAAAAACGATGATTAGTTCCACCACGGTATTGACAAGGCTTTTTGTTCATCTTCCATTTGCTAGACCCACCAGAATTTCCTTCTTTTGCTACAAACTTGGAGTCACCGGTATTTTCTCTGGACTGAATCCATTTCTTCCCTTTGCCTCCATCATTTAACTTCACTCTAGCTTGCAGCGCACCATTTACAAACTCTTCTCTTCTCATCAGTCTTCTGTGCTCCTGTGCCTGCAGAGCATTTAACAATTCTGCAAGCTTTATATCAGCTAAGTCTCTTGTATTTTCCAGAGATGCTACGGTGGCTTCGAACTTCTCTGGAAGAGACACTAGGATCTTCCCGAACAAGCCTTTCATCCTTCAAGTCGGTCCCTAAAACTCGATTTTTCAGCTATCCCAACCAACCTATCGAGTACTCCTTCACCGACTCGAATCTTTCATCTCGCTATCTCTCAAACTCCCTCAAGAGATTCAGCACCTTCATGCCTCTTATCTTCTCATCTCCCTCGTATTCATCCTTCAAGAAATCCCATATTGCCTTTGCGAGAATCACATATCATGATCCTTGTGAAGATAGTGGGTGAAACAAAGTACGGGCATGACTTTGCCTTGGCCTTCCTTGTGATTCTCTCTTTATGGTACTTTATCTGATTCAAGATCGAATTGTCTGGAAGTGGAGCAACCTCATAATTATTCTCCACAGCCTCCCACAAATCATGACCCTCCAAGAATGCCGTCATCTTGACAGCCCAAGCCTGATAATTTTCCCTAGTAAAGACTAGAGTTGCCATTGCAGAGAATCCACTCAATCCTGCCTCCATCAGCTTTTTCTTTGCAAATCGGAAGCAATCTTCACTCAATTACCCTCACTTCACAGTCCCTTAAGATCCCACAAATGCTATGATACCAATATTAAAGTTCATAAAAACAACAATCAAAGCAGAAAATTTCTGTTTTTTGAGAGAGAGAGAGGAGATAAAAAAAAAAAAAAACAGAGTATAGCACTTCATACGTCTTGTGCTTAAGAAAAAAACTGTCGAGTACCACAACTAAATACAAAGCAAAAACTGCTCACGTACGTGCATCACATAACTGCAAACAAACGTGCTATTAACTTCCTAGAAAATAGCAAAAACACTAAATACATAACTAAATGAACTTGGCTGTTTTTTAATAAAAAAACAGAGGAAAAAAACAAGACAGAAAACAGCAGCCCTGAGACATTATAATCCAACACAACCGGGCCCCCCGTGGTTGAACCGGTGTCTCATCTCAGCATTAAAGGCGCGCATTGAAGGCGCATGCACGTCATCCTCTCCTTCGATAGCCTACCTCCGTTCCTCTTTACCATAGGCTGCCCTTGAGCGTGTTGCCGGCTGCCACGTGTGATGCATAGAGGCACAGAGAAGAAGAAGGAAGGAGAAGGAAGAAGGAGGGGGAAGGTTTAGGTCGTGCGGGCTGGGCCGTGGGGGCCTGCGCGAGGGAGAGAAAAAGGGGGAGGGGGCCGGGCTTGAAGGCCCGGCCCAAGCATGGGCTTCGCTTTCTTTTTTTCTTTTTTGGTTGTTTTGTTGTTTTTTTCGTTTTTGTGGTTTTTTTTTTGTTGTTATTTATTATTCATTATCCGAAAAAAGGAAAAAAAAAAAAAGACATAAAGAAAGAAACTAAGACCTAATTAATAACCTAATCAAAATTTAGGTGTCAACACTAATTATTCTCTTATTTGTGTTTGACTGGGAAAAGAAAGACTATATATGGGAGGCTTGATGATATAAAAGAAACAACAGAGCGACATACGTATCCCAACCATTATGTCTATGCATCCAGAGAACATATTGGTTGGTGGAGATGGTGTCAATAAGAACAATGGACCTATTCATGATTATGACAGATCTACTTAAATAATCTAACCTGTTGAGGTTCATTCTGTAGTACAACTGTAACATAAAGCACTTGTTTTCCTGGAAGAGAAGCTTATTGTACCTGAAGGGATGAAACCAATGACGTCCCAATGCCCTGAACCTCAGAGGACCTTCGGGATTCTTTTCACACTCATCCATGCGATTGAAACAGTCAGCGAGATATTCACCTTGTTGAGCAGCCATCTTTGCCATTTACAGCACATGTAGATGTTGGTACTATAAAACAAGAACGACAAAAAGAAGAAAGGAGAAGAGAAAATTGTACTTGAGTGTTGCGGGAAGATTTTTCATCCGAGAATCCACTTCAAAGAAGGGCTAACTTAAACAGTTCAATATCCAGCTGGAGAGTTTGCGTTTCGCTGTCAGCATGCTTGAGTAGATCAACAAAGTTCCTCATGTTTTTCTTCTTCAAGTATAGCTGCACTTGTGGATACCGTTCACAGATGTCCGCAGCAACTTCTTTTGCATCTTGTATACTCAGCTTACCTGTCTTAGACTTAGCTTGTTAACTTGGATAATGAAGAATAACAGAAGGCAGGACTGTTTGATGTGTTCTCTCCCTTTTTCCATCCTATCATTACAGTGAAAGGTCTGTCCAGTATTGTGGTGATCTCAGCTCAAATTGTGTTTTCTCCTTAAATATGCTTTTCATATGGTACAAAAATTTAGTTAAGATAATTGTGTAGGAGCCATATGCAGATTGAAATTTATTAATGGGAACATAAATTTTGAGAGCTACGGAATATGGACTCCCGCCACTTCGAGGTATGGAGAATTGTGTCGGGATGATATATCAATAAAGTTTAATTTGTGAATTTGGAGTATATGCGCCATAAGTTTGGAAGGTGATACTTTGTGGTGGACAGTCAGAGTACCAATGTTTGGAGAGGCCGAAATTTTTTGCCTTTTATACATGTGGTAATTGGGGTTGGCATCTATAAGTAATTTGTAAGAAACGCAATTTTTATTTATGAAAGTTGAAATGTTTGTTTTTTTTCTTTTTTTTTCAAATTCTCAGGTATGATGAAAGAATCAGTTCATTTGCTGAGCAGAAGTTCCAAAGGGAGGGCATTGATGTCCATACTGATTGTCGAGTTCTTGGGGTTTCAGAAAACTCGCTTTCTGTGAAGGTGAAATCCCATGGAGAGGTTTACTCGATTCCTCGTGGATTGGTTGTTTGGTCAACTGGTGTAGGGACTCGTCCAGTAGTGGGCGACTTCATGGAGCAAGTTGGTCAGGTTTGTGACATACTGCCACGCATGCATGAAATGGACTCTAAGAAACCGTGACACCGAACGTGCGGGATTATATCTATTGCCTTAGTGCCCTCAACCTACGGCTACACATCGATTCCTTCTCTTGCCATGTCTCAACTACGATATGTTTGTATCATTGTTCTTAGCAGAATGATTTGAGATTTTGCTCAATCTGCAGGGTGATAGACGAGCTCTTGCAACTAATGAATGGCTACGGGTGAAGGGCACTGAAAATGTCTATGCCCTAGGTGATTGTGCTTCAATAGACCAACGTAAAATAATGGTATATTTTTAACTGATGTCTGTTTTATCGTATGTTCATATGGCTGGATGTGTCGGTCTCTGTCAGTTAGCAGTACTTACTCTTAAAAGTAACATTTCTCAGTCATTCCTGTCCAACTCACTGGGAGATTGAAGAGCCGTTTGCGCTTTGCACCCCAGCCCCCAACACTTAAAAGTAACGTATCTCAGTCATTCACATGGATGGCCTCATTGTGGAACTAGCATGAAAATGCTTCTCATGTGAAACATCAGATTGGTTAATGTCTTTGGAAGTTTATTTTCAGTTCATATTAATTGACCACATTACATCATGCATGGGTTTTCTTGATTAGCACACGGTTCCCCTTTGAAAGAGCATCTTGATCCTGTCCCATTTATCTTATTCTTCTCTAGCGGATATACATGATAAGTTGCCTATCTTTAACATGTGGCATGAAAATACTTAGTGAAATATAAGTATTTATCTTCCACAATGTGATGTGGCTGTCGTACAGCACCAAATAGTGCTGATCATTGTTACTAGCTTAAATAAAGCAAAGCTGCATTTTACAAACTCTAATTTTCTACTGATGGTAATATTGACCTGAGAGATGGTATTTATCATCATTGTACTCTTGTTTTCTCCTTCTAAATTATGATTACTACATTTGATATACTCAGGAGGACATCTCGAGCATATTCAAGGCTGCAGACGAGGATAACTCTGGCACTTTAACTGTTAGTGAATTTCAAGATGTTGTGGATGATATCCTCATACGGTATCCCCAAGTGGAACTATACTTGAAGAGCAAGCATTTGAAGGATGTAACGGATCTGCTGAGAGATCCAGAAGGCAATGAGAGAGAGAGTGTAGATACTGAAGAATTCAAATCGGCCCTTTGTCATGTGGATTCACGGGCGAAGAGTCCGCCGACCCACTTTGCTCGGGTGATAGTTTTGGAAGTCTCTTTCAAGTAAAATTTGCTTTGGCTTCTTTCTTGCCACCATCATAGAGGCACTTAAATCATCTAATGCTTTCCTTTCCAGGTCGCTGCTCAACAAGGAGCTTATCTTTCAAGGTGCTTCAACCGGAGACAGCGGTGTCAAGAACTTCCCGAAGGTCCAAGACGTTTTTGCGTGGGGGCAAAGATCGATTTCGTCCTTTTCGGTATGTTACATTTTCACTATGTTTATTTTTTCATCGATGGGAATTATAGATGAGTTTGCTATATATATTGACGTATATATATTTGTTTCCTTTCCACTCCCGACAACTGATTTCTTTTTATGTGGTCAAAAAAAAGGTACAAGCATTATGGAACGTTTGCTCCTTTGGGAGGAGAGCAAGCTGCTGCTGAACTTCCCGGAGACTGGGTATCTATGGGTCATAGTACTCAATGGCTCTGGTATTCTGTATATGCAAGGTGCAAAATCCCTTCATACATTGCTAAAAATATCATTTGATGTTTTGTGTTGCGACATTTAAAGCTTTTCCCTTTTTCTTCAAAGCAATAAGCTGGCGCACACGGGTGTTGGTTGTATCCGATTGGACACGAAGATTTCTTTTCGGAAGAGACTCGAGCCGTATTTGAGGCGATGAATGAGACATGTAAATAATGTTGAGAACCAAAGGAATGTCGCTGTTGGACATGGAAGACTGCTTTTGGCTTCTTCTTCCAGGTGTGATTGGCCATGTAATCTTCTGTCTTTCTGCAAGTCAGTGGGAGGTGAAAGCATTGCCCCTTAAATCATGTCATGTAGTAAGTAGATCAAAAGTATGTGGTGATGTTGCCGAAAAGTTTAGTTGAATGCTCTCGGACAAAGGTGCTCATTGTGTTTGCGAAACACGTATTGGCTCTGTTCATTGTTGTTGGAGAAATCTTTCCAGAATATTTTGAAGCCGACAAAACGTTTCTATCAGTCTAGTCTGGATATTTGCAGACCGACAGTTTAAAGTTTGAAGACTTTATGATCACCAGACTCAAGACTCAAGACTCAAGACTCAAGACTATTCTCACTGACAGTCTTTCTAATCCAGTGACGAAGGAAATCCAGAACCGAAGTATATGGTTGAGGATTTGATCCTATCCTCTGGAGAAGATCCCTTGGTTGGATAAATATTTCGGATTGTTTTTGTTCTTATCTAGATCGATTGAAGATCCGATGGTCGACGAAATATTCTTGGAATGTTCTATTCTTGGAAACCAAGATCCCGATTGTATGGGCGAACAGATTGATGGGCTATCGCCGGGTTCCTTAAATAGCTCGAATGATCTTCGTGATTGATTCCGTCCAACGGGTAGATTGGAGGAATTCCTTTGATAAGTGCCAACGGCTATGATGGCATAAAGGAGCATAAAAGGAAGACGTTCTAGTTGTTTTGAAGAGCGTGATCGATAGAAAAATTCCAGAGTCTGAAGCACCTTAATTATTAGTCGATACGGTTTGAGCGAAATTGTATACACGAGAGAGTGGTTATACTTAGTGATACCTTGAGCGAGTGTGGTAGATCATCTACACCGAGAAGTCAAGGAAGATCAACACTGTAACATCTCTTTGTTCATAGTGGAATCCAGCCAATAGGCTGTCAGTGTAGAAGAGTGGACGTAGGTTTGAATCAAGCCGAACCACTATAAACCGCGTGTTCAATTCTCTCTTTCCTTTACTCAGTCTTACGATTGATTATTAATTGCTGCAAATCCTTCAACTATCTAAGTATTGTGTAATTATAAAGAAAAATCTTTTATACCTATTCACCCCCCCTCTAGGTACTCGTACTAGCTATATCAATTGGTATCAGAGCTCGTGTTCTTACTTTATTTGAAGTGTTTTACTTCAGAGTAAAAGATCCATGGCTAGTATGCTAACACCAGGGCTGGTGGAAGGGCAAAGCAATACCAGACCACCCTACTTTGATGGAAATGATTACAACATCTGGAAGAACAAGATGAAAGCTTTCCTACGGTCAAAGGATCCTCTGGAATGGGACGTTGTGGAAAGAGGGATCACTCCTACTGCTGCATCAGTATCTGAAATAGGGAAAGAAACTGTTGAGACCAAATGGAATGTCTCAAGAAGAGATAAACAAGAGACAAGCACTCGATGCAAAAGCAATTTACTCTTTATATTGTGCTTTGTCACTAACTCGAATATAACGAGAATATCTTCTTGTGTTACAGCAAAAGAAGTGCAGGGACAGATTACATATCACCTATGAAGGGACAGAGCGAGTGAAGGAGACCAGAATTAACATTCTCCTTGGTCAATATGAAGCTTTCAAAATGAAACCAGGAGAATCTATAACTGACATGTTTAGCCGTTTTACAGATATTGTCAATGGTCTTGAGAATCAAGGACAGAAAATTTCTGATCCCATGAAGGTGAACAAGCTGCTGCGTGGACTCTCCAAGGATTGGAATCATATAAAGACTTCAATATGAGAGACGCAAAAAATTATACCATTATCTATAGACGAGCTGATTGGAACTCTTCAGTCTTATGAAGTGGAACGAATTAATGAAGACGAAGATCCAAGAGGTAAGAAATCCATTGCATTAAAATCTAATGATGATTCTGATGATATAGATTCTGAAGAAGATCTGGATGATGAGGAGCTTGCTCTTATGATAAGAAGATTCAGAAAGCTGAATAGAAAAGGAAGAAGGTTCAACTCAAAGAAACAAAATTTTCAGAAACAGCAAACCAAGTTTGTTGATAATGAGGAACCAAATAAAGATGTAGTCTGCCGAATGTAAGAAAAATGGACACATCGGACCCCCCGTCCTCTTCTGAAGAAGAAGAGAGGAAAAGCCGAAAAGTCTCGAAAAGCTCTCAAAGCCGAAACCTGGAGCGATACAGAGTGTGAAGAAAGTGATGAGGAATATGCCAACCTATGTCTGATGGCACAATCGGACTCGGACTGGATCGATTCGGACGGTGAATTTGAAGTAAGTGATTTTAAAATTCTGTCAAAGTCTCTAAATACATTGATGAACTATGTTTTAGTCTTAAGACTTCTCTCAAAAAAATTTCCAAACTTAAAAAGGAAAATTCAGCTCTAAAACAAAAGGAAAACATTTTAGAAGAAAGAGTGAAAAGTTTAGACTTGAATGTTTCTACTCTTAAAGAGAATGAAGATAAACTTTCAAAAGAAAATGCTTTCTTAAAAACTGACTTATCAAATATTTCAAAGAAATTTTCAATAGGGTCTGAAAAACTTGAGAAAGTTCTTTCAAGACAAAGACCTTACTTCAATAAGTCCGGTTTAGGTATGACAGCGAAAACAATCCCTCGATTGATTTTCCAAAAGTAAAAGAAAGAATTAAGAAAAGACCGTCGAGAGAGACTTACAAAAATCATTTCAAGAAAGTTTTTGTAAAGTCCGTAGGTCGAAATGCTCTAAGATGTTCAAAGTGTAACATCGGGATCACTTTGAGAAAGAGTGTCCTATGGTTTGGAAGCCTGTTAAAAAGGTATGGCCTAATAATGCTTATCCTACTAACACCAAAGGACCCAAGAAAATTTGGGTACCAAAGAAAGCTTGAAACTCTCTTTTGAATGCAGGTCTCTGTCAAAAAGAATGTAAAGTGGTATCTTGACAGCGGATGCTCAAGACACATGACAGGAGACTCAAATTGCTTCATAAAGTTTATTCAAGTAAATGGTGGAAAAGTTTCATTTGGTGGAAACAAAAGGAAGCATTGTGGGATTTGGAACTGTGAAAATTGGAAATCTCACAACAAGCAATGTCTCTTTAGTGGAATGACTCAACTACAATCTTCTCGGCAGATTAGCCAATTGTGTGATACTGGTTTCAAGATCTCCTTTCAAGAGGGCATATGTTCTGGAATTAGTAAAGACTCGACTCAGTCTTTCATGGGTCGAAGGCATGGAAATATCTACCTCCTTGATGTAAGACCAAATGAAAAGCAATGCCTAATCTCAATTCAAGATGAAGCGGTCTTATGGCACAGAAAGCTTGGCCATGTCAACAAGAAGCAATTAGCCAAAATCTCATCAAAAAGCTTGTTCAAGGTCTACCTAAATTGCCATACCAAAATTCTGATTCATGCACACCATGTATTCGGGAAAGCAGGTAAGAAATTCATTTAAGCCAATAAATCATGTCTCTACTAATCATGTACTACAGTTGCTGCATATGGATCTCTTCGGACCAACAAGAACCCAGAGCATTGGAGGCAAGAAATATTGTCTAGTAATTGTGGACGATTACTCTCGCTTTACCTGGGTATATTTTCTTGCAAGTAAGTTAGAAACATTTTCGTACTTTGAGAAGTTTGCTAAAAAGGTTCAAAATGAAAAAGGATGTGATATCTCAAGTATAAGAACAGATCATGGAAGTGAATTTGAAAATCAAGACTTTACAAAGTTTTGTGATAAATCTGGTTTTAATCATGTGTTTTCCTCTCCATATACTCCAGAGCAAAATGGAGTGGTGGAAAGAAAGAATAGATCTCTTCAAGAAATGGTTAGAACTCTTTTAATTGAAAGTAAAATTTCTTCACGATTTTGAGCTGAAACTGTTTCAACAGCATGCTATATCATCAATAGAGTCTTTCTAAGATCGATTCTAGAAAAAACCCCCTATGAACTGTTCAAAGGAAAGAAGCCTATTGTTTTATATTTTCATGTGTTCGGTTGCAAATGCTTTATTTTGAAAAATGCAAATGATCGAGTTGGTAAGTTTGAAGAAAGATCAGATGAAGGCATCTTCCTTGGATATTCTATATCAAGCAAGGCCTACAGAGTCTATAACAAGAAAAGCCAGTCGGTGGAGGAATTAATGAATGTCAAATTCCAAGACTCAACGCATGTTGAATCCAAATCGACTCAATATGAGGAGTCTGAACCTGCTCCAGACCCTTCAAGGCTTACAACTCAAGAAGCATCTCAGACTCTGGAAGTCCAACATCAAGATGCTCATGAAGATTCAAATAAAGAAAGAGATCATCAACTAGGCAAATCAATCAGTAACTGGAAGCATAAGTCCAGTCATCCCAAAGATCTCATTATCGGCGAAATCAATGAAGGAATCCGCACCAGATCAAAAAGGCGTGAAGAATCTAGTGCTGTGGCTCTAATCTCTGAAATTGAACCAAAAAGTATAGAAGAAGCTTTATCTTATGAAAGCTGGATCGAAGCTATGCAAGAAGAACTCAGACAGTTCAACATCAATGATGTCTGGGAATTGACATCTGTGACATCCAGATTTTTGGGTTTTAATTTGACTGGATAAATAGGACACTGTCTCATCGCTCGTCAATTTATTGACGAGTCCGAAATTTCAAGAAAGAAATTATCGGAGGAAAATCGAAGACCAAAAGAAAATAGAAAGGGAAAGAGAAAAGAAAAGAAAAGAAAAGAATAAGACCATGTGGTGTTATTTTATTTTATTCCTTTTCTCTCTCTCTCTCTCCTTTTCCCTCTCTCTTTTCTCTCTCCATCCCTCTTTTCTCTCGTGCGAATCCCCTCCCCACCACCAATACCCCTTGCCAATTTCAAATTGGTTTCTTCTTCTCTCTTTCTTTTTCACCTTTGACTAGTCAAAAGGTTATCTCTCTCTTTTCTCTCTCTCTCTCTCTCTCTTTTCTTTTTCTTCTTCTTCCTCCCCACGCATCCGAAGAAGCGAACCAGAGGAGGAAGCTCGAGCAGAGCCGCGCGATCGCAGCTCCCGTCGCCGCTCGTACCGCCACCCGGACGCCCGCCGATCGCTGCCGTCCGCACCGCCCGCGCACGCCGCGCATCCCGCCGCTCGTCCCTCGCGTCCCCGCCGCCTAGCAGCTCCGTCCAGCAGCCATTTAGCCTCTGTCCAGCTCCGTTCGGCCACGATCCGGCCACCTCCGGCCACCGTGGGCCACCGCTCGGCCTCGCCAAGCCACCACCCGCTCTCCCGACCTCTTGCCGCCCCCAACCCTCTCTCTTTCTTGCTGTTTTGCGGCCGAACCAGCAAACCCACGGAGTGGGTATCCAGCTGTTCGTGGGCCGTTTTGGGCCGTTTCCCGGCCCCGAACCCGAGCCATGCTTTGGGAAGAATCGTTCCTCGCGTCGCCGCCGTCGGATTGATCCGAAAATTCAAGGGAGATGGTCCGGAACCGGAAAATTATGCCGATGATCGTGGTGAAGTCCGTTTATTTAATCGGGCTTTATTTTGTGCTAAATTGAATTTTTAATATTTATTAATTAATTTTCGAAATTAATTAATTAATTATTTATTTTTCAGAAATTAAAATTTTGATGGCCGACGACCGAAATCTCATGCTGATCGTCGTGGCGTAGTTCGCTTATTTATTTGAGCTCTACGTTGTATGGAATTAAATAAATTGTGATATTTTAGGGATTTACCCTAAATTGATTTGGAATTGATTGAGATTGAATGATTGATTGGTAGATGGCCGAGTATGTTTGTTTAGCATTTATAATGCTTTGATTGAGTTGTAAAGTGGATGGAGTTATGAGAGAATTGGAAATACGCTGGGATTGAACCAATCAGATACAGTGTATGGACCTACGTGGTTCGGTGATTGGGATATCACTGGCGAAAACGGTGCCTTAAAGAACGCACGTATCGGTCTAGTACTCATATTGTTATAGGCATGTATGGTTCGGTGATCAAGGATACCACTAGCGAAAACGGCGCCTTAAAGAACGCATACACTTGTCTATCAAATACATTGTTATAGGCATGTGTGGTTCGGTGATTGGGATATCACTGGCGAAAACGGCGCCTTAAAGAACGCACACAATTGTCTATTGAGTACATGGTTATAGGCATGCGTGGTTCGGTGATTTGGGATATCACTAGCGAAAACGGCGCCTTAAAGAACGCACGCAATTGTCTATTGAACAGATCATGGTAGGCATGTGTGGTTCGGTGATTTGGGATATCACTGGCGAAAACGGCGTCTTAAAGAACGCACACAATTGTCTATTTGAGTACATGGTCATAGGCATGCGTGGTTCGGTGACTAAGGAGATCACTGGCGAAAACGGCGCCTAAGAACGCACGCAATTGTCTAGTGGATAAATCACTTTGGTGAACTTGACGCCCGAGAGTATTGACCTAGAATGGTCCGTCTGACATGTAATCGACTAGTTCGATTGACCAATGAATTGATCCGATTGTTGTGAAATGATTGATTGAATGGAAATGACCGTGAGTGGTCTTGTTAACATGTAATCGACTAAGTCGATTTGATCGATGCTTCGATCGGTGATATGATTGCTTGAGTGCCTATTGTGAATTGTACTGACTTGCAGGTGGGATCTGATGCTAAGGTACGTCTTCTGACCTATACGTGTTTAGGCAGCCTTTAGTATAATGGTTTACTAATTGGGCTTAGTGGGGTAGAACTCGCTGAGACGTAGTCTCATCCCAGTTTAGGGAAAAACATTTCAGGACTCCGATGAGGAGCTGATGAGGAGGAGTCTGAGAAGGAGAACTCGGAGCTGAAACTTGAGGAGAATGATTTTTGGAAGAAGAAGATAATCCCGAGAGAGGCCTTAAGTATGGCCTGGATGGGCTGAGAGTTTATCTTCTTTTGAGATCTTCTTTTTGATATGAATAGTTATGAAGTGTATTGTGTTTTGTATAAAAGTTTGGTTATAAGTTTCAATATGAAAAATATGGCCCTGCTTTTCTATCCCATTGTTTTATTGTCTGGGGATTTATAACTGCTTCCGCATGTGCATAATAATTGAAAGGGTCGGCGATACATTGTCCTGGGATATCGCATTATAAAATCGACCAAGTAGAAGGATGTGTGTATGCCCGAGGATCGGGGCGTGACATCCAGTTTAAGTGGTATCAGAGCGAAGTTGAAGATTGGAGTGATAAGGAGCGTTGACCATGGGATAGTTAGTAGGATGGCCTTTAAATTCATGCTGGTGCATGTCTGTGTTAGTTGTGTGCTAGAATTGTTTGTTGTGTGTGGATCGCTCATCTTCTAATCCAGTGTGGATTTGGAAGTCGGGTTGCAGTGTAAAGACTGAACCATGAGCGAGTAGGAGCTGAGAACTCCTAGTAAGAGGACAATGTCCTTTGTGACTCGGGATAATGCACTGACAAAGGTCGGTACCCGAGGTGGTTGTGGCAGAGTGTCGACTCTGGCCAGCTCGAGTGTAAGAGTACTACTGCAGGTTGGTACTAGTGTAGCAACGTCGAATGATTCTAAGTTCAATAGGATCGTTCTGATGCAAGTGTTCCTTGGGAACTGGATGAGCCAGTAAGCTCAGGATCAAGCCGTTGTCGTTGTCGCTATCTCTACTGCCGTTAGTGTTGCAAGCGCCTTTGTTGCTACACCTGTTGAGATCCGTGAGTGGAGATATGATCTCGGGATCGAGCCATCGCTTCCAAGTCAAGGTACGAGATCCGGTTCGGGCGAAAATGGAAATCGGTCGAGGAAAGACCGAGGTCGAGAGAAAAGTAGTCTATTCCACCCAATAGGAAGGGCGGCATAGTCAAGTCGGTATTCGACAAATAGAACATGTTGTTCCGTGGAGATATGTTACATGGAAGATGGTATGGATCGAGTCTCATGTATTTTGAGGACAGAAATTGTGATAAGTGTCGCCGCACGGATAGTGAACTATGGGGCATCTGCATAAGTAGATGGAATCTCGACAACTGTTACTACTGTCACCGTTGATAGGACAGGTCAGAAGAAGTGTGCCATAGAACGCACTATGGAATTTTTTTGAGATAGATCTCCGGTATAAGAAATAGTGCATGCTAGCACTTGACAGGAGGTAGAAGACTCATTAGGTGAGTGCCGAAAGTATGAAAGGAATGCATGGATTAATCCTGTGTTCGAGAATGACTAGAACATGCTTTGATGGTAGTGAGCACGGCCATCAAGTGAGGGACTATCGGTTGGGGTTTAAGAAGAACACCAACACTGTTACTACCGTTAGAACGCCAGCAAGATGGCAAAAGGAACAGGAACGGAACCGACTATGCCTTATTCAATGAAAGAATATTTTGAGGTGATTTTATCATAATAGTGCCAGAGAATGTTGGGATTGCAAGTGTGGAATTCCAGTTGTTTGTTAAGGCTGTAGAAAAAGAACCATTGACTAGAGTTATACTTGATTGGCTGTTGGTGTACAACTCTATCGTTAAGTGTAGAAAGAATTGGTTCTTGAGCATTTTATGGTGATGAATTGTTATGGTAGAGTAACTCAGCTTAGTCTAGGAGCATGTAGAAGTATCGAGTTTTACTGAGAGTTGAGAAGGGTCCTTGACTTCTTTGATCTCGTCACTTGAGGTAACCTGGTTGTCAGACAGAAGTTATCGAGATTAGTGGGCAATGATCTTAGATAAGACAGATTGAAGAATTAAAAATTGAGAACTCCTCGGTAGTCCAAGAATTCTTGGAAGTGTTGCCGAAAAAGTGGTCGACCGTTGCCGAGAAAGAGATAGAATTACGATCGAGTTAACATCTGGAACAGAACCATTCTCTAAAAGTTCTTACCGGTTGTTGTTGTTTGAATTGATAGAACCAATGGTGCAAATATGAGGATTGATGAATGAGGAATTCATGCATATCAGTGCATCATAATAGGGATCATCAGGTTTGTGAAAAGAGAAAGAAAGATGGTTCGTTGCAATTATGCATCAACTATAGTCGACCCAATCAAGTGACAATCAAGGATAAGTGTTCATTGTCAAAGATCGACGAATTGAGCGACTTGTTGTAAAGAGTGTGGATGTCTACAAGGATCGACTTGAGGACAGGTTATTGTCAGTTGAGAACCAGGAAGGAGGTTATACTGAAGACAACATTTCGCACTTGATTTTGTCCTTGTGAGAATAATGTAAAGCCATTTGATTTGACGAACGCTCTAGCCGTTGTCATAGATTTGACAAATCGAGTGTTCAAAGAATATCTAGATCAATGGTGATCGTGTGGTGTAGTGACATTATAGGGTGTTCATTAAGTGTTGAGAATCACGAGATGCCCCTAAGAATGGTCGTGTGGTTACAGGTAAAGGAATCTTCATGGACCCAGCCAAGATTGAATCAGTTGTTAATAGACCAAGACCGACATCAATGTCAGAGATTAGAAGTTGTGGGGATTGGACAGATTACTATGGGAGGTTTGTAAAAGAATTTTCAGCATCAGTATCATCATGGGCTTGACCTCTTGAGAAAGAAGAGAAATTCATTGGCATAGACAAGTACGAGGATAGTTTCCAGAGCTTCAGTAAGATTAGGGTGCCGCACTTGTGCTAGACTTTTCATTGGCTCTGGAAAGCATGAAATCTTTAGTGATGTGTCTTGCCAACGACTGGGTATGTAGTGATACAACATGAGAAGATTGTTGTATAACCGTCCCGCCAGTTGAGACCCAACAAGTTGAACATGAAACAGTGTCATGAATTAGAATTTTGGCAGAACTATAATGGTGTTATTTGGTATTATCTTGGGAGAATGAAAGAAGTAATTAATGTGTTGAGCCGAGAGTCTTCAATTGTCCTAGACTCGGCTAAAGTGTAGACTTTACTTGAAAAGGATTTGAAATTTGGTTTTCAAATTTGAGGTAGGCTACCTTTTGAATTTTATAGCCATCCTCAAAATTGAGCCAAATGTTCAAGTTGGAATCGCGCCTAGTTGACGACGACGAGATGTTCAGAAGATCTTATAAGATGATACTGGCAATAAAGAATCTGACTTTAAGACTTCTGAGGATGGAACGTTCGGGTTCCATGAGGAATTGAGTGCACCTGATAGTGTAGCACTCAGGGAAAAGGACTTGTCAGAAGTTCACTATAGTATTGCAGTTTTTAAGTAAGTCAGAATTGACATCAGCTAGACTAGTAGACTGATATGAAGATAGATATCGCCAAGCAGGTTGCAAGTGTCAAAAGTGTCAGTAAGTGGAATGTAAATCGGGAGAATTTTACCATCACTTGAGAGTCCCAAGTAAGAATGGAAATATATCACAATGGAACATTGTGATAGGCTTGCTAAGAATTCAGGGGATTACTGATACCATTTGAGAATAGTGGTTGATCGATAGATGGAGTTGGTCCACTTTGGTACAGTACGAATATATTTTGTTTTGAGTGTGTGATCTAGATTTCGGCTCTAATTTCGATTAGATAAATTGGGCATTTCATCGATGCGATTACAGTGTTTTTCTCTGAGTTGGCCACTTATGAGATAACTAGACTAGCTAGGTGAGTTATTAAGGACCTTAAGGCAAATAAACTTGAGAATTCGACCATGGATCGACTTCTCGACCGTGCTCATCTTTAGAGATCATTACGGCACAGTTAAAAATCGAATTAAGATCAGAGATAGGTCGGCTCGACTGAGATGAATGACCGATCGTGGGTGACTCCACTAAATTGGAAAACTCTCGTCGACTAGCACTAATATGATTTTACTGTCGGTTTGGTACCCTGTGTCCGTATTTGAATCTTTGAGATTTTCACGATAATCGAGAGTCGCCAAGGTGTCGAGTGGGTTCATTGTGGCTCGAAGAAAATCGACCACGGGTCATTTGTCCTAAAAGCTCCGAACACTACCCGGTAGCCTAGGTCACACTAAAAGCGTGTCGGAGTGAAATTAACCGCAAATCTAAGTTCGATTTCAAAATTGAAGATCCTATCTTGCCACAAAGTGGGTATATCGAAGTGTGTGTGTCTCGGATAGTTCACCGACATGGAGTGTCGAGGATGAATTATATCTCGAATCTAGATCGAGATTATAAGTTGGCGAGTTTTCGAGAGGGTTCTTTATCAAGCAAAGTGTATAACGATGATAACAGAGGGTACAGAATTTCGGTGGTGAAAAGAAAGTGAATAATGATGTCGGCTCGTGTCGGTATTTGCGGTTGTCGATTAGTGTCGAGTAAAGATTGCTCGGATCGAGTCGAAATTTTGAATCGTTGAGGTTCGAAGGTTATTAGGGAGTCGAGAAAAAGAGATCGAGATGTGAATGACAGGGTGTCTTATGTGAGAAGCTCGGTTCGGTCCTTGGTTCGAAAGAGCGAGTTTGTGTACCAAGATGATCTCCTTGGTCAAAGTGGTTAGACAACGCCACGAGACCGAATGATCAGCGTGGAAAAGTGAGACTCGATGAGACGGCAATACCCCCACCTTTCGTTTATGGATTGGAAAAAGGTTCAAATTTCGAGGACGAAATTTTTTATAAGAGGGGAAGAGTTGTGACATCCAGATTTTTGGGTTTTAATTTGACTGGATAAATAGACATCACTTGTCTCATCGCTCGTCAATTTATTGACGAGTCCGAAATTTCAAGAAAGAAATTATCGGAGGAAAATCGAAGACCAAAAGAAAATAGAAAGGGAAAAAAGAAAAGAAAAGAAAAAAAAAAAGAATAAGACCATGTGGTGTTATTTTATTTTATTCATTTTCTCTCTCTCTCTCTTCTTTTCCCTCTCTCTTTTCTCTCTCCATCCCTCTTTTCTCTCGTGCGAATCCCCTCCCCACCGCCAATACCCCTTGCCAATTTCAAATTGGTTTCTTCTTCTCTCTTTCTTTTTCACCTTTGACTAGTCAAAAGGTTATCTCTCTCTTTTCTCTCTCTCTCTCTCTCTCTTTTTTTTTTCTTCTTCTTCCTCCCCACGCATCCGAAGAAGCGAACCAGAGGAGGAAGCTCGAGCAGAGCCGCGCGATCGCAGCTCCCCGTCGCCGCTCGTACCGCCACCCGGACGCCCGGCGATCGCTGCCGTCCGCACCGCCCGCGCACGCCGCGCATCCCGCCGCTCGTCCCTCGCGTCCCCGCCGCCTAGCAGCTCCGTCCAGCAGCCATTTAGCCTCTATCCAGCTCCGTTCGGCCACGATCCGGCCACCTCCGGCCACCGTGGGCCACCGCTCGGCCTCGCCAAGCCACCACCCTCTCTCCCGACCTCTTGCCGCCCCCAACCCTCTCTCTTTCTTGCTGTTTTGCGGCCGAACCAGCAAACCCACGGAGTGGGTATCCAGCTGTTCGTGGACCGTTTTGGGCCGTTTCCCGGCCCCGAACCCGAGCCATGCTTTGGGAAGAATCGTTCCTCGCGTCGCCGCCGTCGGATTGATCCGATTTGCGCGCAATTTGGTGAGTAATCTCACTAATCCCGGATTAGTTGGCTAATTATGCTTTAGGTTGGTTTAGTTTTAATTAATTATGTTTAGGTTGTTAGATTAGAATTAATTAGCAATTATTAGTCAATTGTGATGCGATTTAGATAAATTGATTGTGCAATTAACAAGTAGACGTGGTCTACTATTTATTGGGAGTGTCTCGGGAATTTTCGGACCCCTAATTGAGCTTCAATTTGATGATTCAGGCCTAAGTGAGATTTTTGGCATTTAAATATTAATTTTCGGAATTAAATTAAATAATTATTTATTTTCCAAAAATTCAAGGGAGATGGTCCGAACCGGAAAATTATGCCGATGATCGTGGTGAAGTCCGTTTATTTAATCGGGCTTTATTTTGTGCTAAATTGAATTTTTAATATTTATTAATTAATTATTTTTCAGAAATTAAAATTTTCATGGCCGACGACCGAAATCTCGTGCTGATCGTCGTGGCGCAGTTCGTTTATTTATTTGAGCTCTACGTTGTATGGAATTAAATAAATTGTGATATTTTAGGGATTTACCCTAAATTGATTTGGAATTGATTGAGATTGAATGATTGATTGGTAGATGGCCGAGTATGTTTGTTTAGCATTTATAATGCTTTGATTGAGTTGTAAAGTGGATGGAGTTATGAGAGAATTGGAAATACGCTGGGATTGAACCAATCAGATACAGTGTATGGACCTACGTGGTTCGGTGATTGGGATATCACTGGCGAAAACGGCGCCTTAAAGAACGCACGTATCGATCTAGTACTCATATTGTTATAGGCATGTATGGTTCGGTGATCAAGGATATCACTGGCGAAAACGGCGCATTAAAGAACGCATACACTTGTCTATCAAATACATTGTTATAGGCATGTGTGGTTCGGTGATTGGGATATCACTGGCGAAAACGGCGCCTTAAAGAACGCACACAATTGTCTCTATTGAGTACATGGTTATAGGCATGCGTGGTTCGGTGATTTGGGATATCATCGGCGAAAACGGCGCCTTAAAGAACGCACGCAATTGTCTATTGAACAGATCATGGTAGGCATGTGTGGTTCGGTGATTTGGGATATCATCACGCGAAAACGGCGTCTTAAAGAACGCACACAATTGTCTATTTGAGTACATGGTCATAGGCATGCGTGGTTCGGTGACTAAGGAGATCACTGGCGAAAACGGCGCCTTAAAGAACGCACGCAATTGTCTAGTGGATAAATCACTTTGGTGAACTTGACGCCCGAGAGTATTGACCTAGAATGGTCCGTCTGACATGTAATCGACTAGTTCGATTGACCAATGAATTGATCCGATTGTTGTGAAATGATTGATTGAATGGAAATGACCGTGAGTGGTCTTGTTAACATGTAATCGACTAAGTCGATTTGATCGATGCTTCGATCGGTGATATGATTGCTTGAGTGCCTATTGTGAATTGTACTGACTTGCAGGTGGGATCTGATACTAAGGTACGTCTTCTGACCTATACGTGTTTAGGCGCCTTTAATATAATGGTTTACTAATTGGGCTTAGTGGGGTAGAACTCGCTGAGACGTAGTCTCATCCCAGTTTGGGGAAAAACATTTCAGGACTCCGATGAGGAGTTGATGAGGAGGAGTCTGAGAAGGAGAACTCGGAGGTGAAACTTGAGGAGAATGATTTTTGGAAGAAGAAGATAATCCCGAGAGAGGCCTTGAGTATGGCCTGGATGGGCTGAGAGTTTATCTTCTTTTGAGATCTTCTTTTGATATGAATAGTTATGAAGTGTATTGTGTTTTGTATAAAAGTTTGGTTATAAGTTTTAATATGAAAAATATGGCCCTGCTTTTCTATCCCATTGTTTTATTGTCTGGGGATTTATAACTGCTTCCGCATGTGCATAATAATTGAAAGGGTCGGCGATACATTGTCCTGGGATATCGCATTATAAAATCGACCAAGTAGAAGGATGTGTGCATGCCCGAGGATCGGGGCGTGACATCTAAACCAAAAGGTAAAACTGTTATTGGAGCCAAATGGGTATTCAGGAACAAGATGAATGAGGATGGAAAAGTCGTACGAAACAAAGCAAGACTCGTGGCCAAAGGATATACGCAAGAAGAATGAATAGACTATGACGAGACTTACGCACCAGTAGCAAGGTTAGAAGCTATTCGACTATTACTTGCGTTTGCTTGTTATAAAAATTTCAGGTTATTCCAAATGGACGTCAAAAGTGCGTTCCTAAATGGATTCATCCATGAGGAAGTTTATGTGGAACAACCACCTGGATTTGAAGACCTAAGGAAGCCAGACTCAATCTTCAAACTGAAAAAGGCCTTGTATGGTTTAAAGCAAGCACCTCGAGCTTGGTACGACAGACTAAGTAAGTTCCTAATGCAGAATGGTTTTGTCAAAGGTAAAGTAGATACTACTTTATTTATCAAAAAGGAAAACAAAAGCTTTTTACTTGGTTCAAATATATGTGGACGATATTATTTTTGGATCTCCTAATGAAAGTCTATGCAAGAAATTTTCTAAGTCTATGCAGGATGAGTTTGAAATGAGTATGATGGGAGAGTTAACATTCTTTCTTGGACTCCAAGTGAAGCAAATGAAGGAAGGAACTTTCATTCATCAAGAAAAGTATGCAAATGATCTTGTCAAAAGGTTTGGACTGGAAAAATGCAAAAAGACCGACATACCAATGTTATGTTCTTTGAAGAAAGACAAGGATGAAGAAGGGAAGAAAGTAGATCAAAAACTGTACAGGAGCATGATCGGTTCACTTCTTTATCTTACCGCTTCTAGACCTGATATTTTGTTGAGTGTTTGCATCTATGCTAGGTTTCAATCGATCCTAGAGAATCACATCTCAGTGCCGTGAAACGTATTATCAAATACATTGCTTCATCTTCAAGCATCGGTCTTTGGTATCCAAAGAGGGGAGACTTTAATCTTCTAGGATACTCAGACGCAGATCTGGCCGGTTGCAGAGTCGATAGAAAGAGCACTTCTGGAACGTGTCAACTGCTTGGAAATAGGACAGTATCTTGGATTTCAAGGAAACAAAGTACCGTGGCTCTCTCAACGACAGAAGCAGAGTATGTAGCTCTTGGAAGCTGCTGTTCGCAAATACTATGGATAAAACAACAGCTACAAGACTTTGGCATTGAAGACTCATGCACGTAAATCGATGTGACAACACCAAATACGCGATCAATCTCACCAAAAATCCAATCCTTCATTCAAGAGCAAAGCATATTGAGATTCGACATCACTTCATTAGAGATCATATTCAAAATGGAGAAATCTCGATTCAATTTGTTGATTCAAAGAGTCAACTAGCGGATATTTTCACAAAGCCTTTGAAGAAAAATCAATTCGACATTATCCGTTGAAGACTCAACATTTTGAAGCTTGAAGAAGTTAAAGACTAGAGACTCACCAATCCTTAGACTCTAATCTCTCAGACTCTAAATCTTCAGACTCAGATATTCATGGCTATAGACTGTAAGTTGCTATTTTATCCGAACTCGAAAAGGTACGATCTTTCGTTCAGTTATAATCTATGTGAAAATCGAAAACTTGTCTTTTCAAAAGGATTAAATTTGGCAGTTATTGATTTTTTTTAAAAAAAGGAGTGTTCGTACACTTTCCTTGTGTCGATTGAACTTCCCTTTTCAAAACTGAGTTATATATATACAGTTGTTTTTTTTTTTTCCAATCTTCAAAACCCTAAAAGGCACTCTCCTCCCGAACATGTTTCTACTTCTTGTTCATTTTCGAGAAAGTGGTCATTCTTTTTCTTGGGAAAGCAAGCGAAGGAATCTTTCAATCGACAAAGAAGAATGTCTTCTTCGAGGAAATCATCAAGAATCGCAAGCAGGGGACCACAAAGAATGGAGAAGGGACCGACACACTTCGATCTCACCGAGGAGGAAGACTTATCAAGTCAGCGACAAAGTCCGATTCGCTCTCATCCACGTCATTCAACGCCTTCTACCTCACAAGGTGCAAGTCAACATCTGGAGGAAGAGATAATCGAGGATGCCGACCCAGTAAGAGTCCAAAAACCCTCCTTTATCTATAAGCTTTATCTTGCGTTGAAAAGCACCGGTACACCATTGAACTATATAGACGATTTCCTTAAGGACAAGAACTATGGGAATGAGTATCTTTTTCTGCGGAAAATGAAGGAATTAGGAATTGCTCCGAAAGGAAAAGCAGAGGATGCACTTGCGAACATTCCAAGTGATCCTCGTGTACCAAGACAAAATTTGATTGAAGGGAACGATGATGACAGAATGTTCCTTGAATTTCAACCGAGAATGGGTGTGGCAGCAAAGGTGAAAGGAAATCGGATGGATTTGTTCAAATCAAAGGATCGAGAATGTGTATTTCAGATCGTTGAAAAGAGGGGTGATAAACCCTAGAAGTGTCGATTTTGACTTCCCGGACGCCATCAACATGAACTTAAGAGAGAAGTTGAATTTGCTTCAACTTGAGAAATTTTGCTCTGACACCACGGACGGTTATGCACAACTGACCGCATATTTCTATTCGAATCTCAGTTTCTTGGATGCGAATAGAATTTCATTCAGTGTACGAGACCAAGTCTACGTGGTAGATGTGGATATGTTGGCGGACATAGTTGGAATTGAACGAGGACGTTATCATCCAATCAAAGTCTCACCTGCTCGTACTACTCTGGAACTTGTCAAAGATAGAGATACAGAGAAGAGAATTACCTACTCAAGGATGAATGCCATCAACATCGTGCTTCATAAGATTGTGATCAACTGTCTCAGACCGAAGTCTACCTCAAAGACTGCTGTGTCTAATTCTGAAGCAAAGTTGATGTACGCGATCAACTCAGGACGGAAGTTCTCTCTCCCTCATACCATTATCTTCCACATGTACAGAGCAATGTCAAAAGACAAGGGACAATTGCCTTATCCTGGTCTGGTGACCAAGATCTTTAGACACATGAATATTGAACCGCCTCATACACTTTGTGTTCGACCGTGCGATAAGATGGTGGTAGGTTTGAAGATGTTAACGAAGATGCGTCTGCAAGAACTTTCCAAGGCAATGGAGAAATTCAGAGTGAAGTCTCCGGTTCCGTCGCGCCTCAAAGAGAAAAGGAAAGGAGGCCATTGGAGCCCCATCGAAAAAGAAGAAAAGAACTCTCATCTTGGAGGATGAAGATGAGGAGGATGAAGATCCAACTATCTGTGCTTTAACAAAAACCAGACGTTTTGTGCCTCAACCAACAGAACTTCAGAAGAAACAGAGAGAAGAAGAGGAGCAAGCCAAGAACAGAGAAGAAGAAGAGCAGAGAGAGAAAGAGAAAGAAGATGAAGAAGAAAGAGAAGGAGAGAAAGAAAAGTCTGCAGCTGAATCTGGAGAAAAGGGAAATCAAGATACAGAGGAGCATGATCATCACTCTTCCCCTTTAGATGTCCTAGAGACAGGGGGAGTTGGCGAGCAAGAGCGGTCCACACCTTATGCTGCCGATAGTGAAGGTCTAAGACAATCTCCAGTAGACCCAGAAGAAGTTCGGGTTTCTCAATTGCACCGAAGAAGGACACGATACGTCGACTCCAAATCCGCAAGACTATACAGAAGCTCCATCGTCTGCATTTACTCCATCTGAGAAAGCTCATGCAAGTACACAAACGGACAACTCAGCAGATTTTCATCGTATTCTTGATATTCTTATGGAAATGCGGGGACAAATATATGCTCTAGACTCGAGATTCAAACCATAAAGAATCTTTGGACAAGCATCTTCGGTTACCCCTGGAGGACAAAATGAAAAACCTCGCTCTACAACTTCAAGCCAATGCCAAAGGAGAGGAGGTAGCTCAATTAAGGGAAGACTTGAAGAGGCTAGAAGGCATAGTCCAGTCTACGGGAGATTTCCAGATCGTACGCATTCCCAAGCAGACTTGATTCCTTTCTCACCTTTTTCATGATGACAAAAAGGGGGAGAAACCAAAATTTGAACCAACATCAAACAACATCATCCTTTTTAAATTTTGATTTTTTTTTTGTGGTTATATTTTTGAGTTTGACTTGAGTGAACTTGGGTGTTAAATTCGACTGAATTAGCTGTGGATTTAGATGCTTGACTGGTTACATTTATATCAAGTGTTGTTTTATGGTATTACTCATGAAAGACTAACCAATTTTCTCTGGATGCAGAGTCTGGTTATTTTATTAATCTTTATGAGTTAGCCATATTACTTGAGAAATGTTTTTGCAGGTCAAAGTTGTTCAAATCTACAAGAAAGTTTTGTCACCATCAAAAAGGGGGAGATTGTTGGAGAAATCTTTCCAGAATATTTTGAAGCCGACAAAACGTTTTTATCATTCTAGTCTGGATATTTGCAGACCGACAGTTTAAAGTCTGAAGACTTTATGATCACCAGACTCAAGACTCAAGACTCAAGACTCAAGACTCTTCTCACTGACAGTCTTTCTAATCCAGTGACGAAGGAAATCCAGAACCGAAGTATATGGTTGAGGATTTGATCCTATCCTCTGGAGAAGATCCCTTGGTTGGATAAATATTTCGGATTGTTTTTGTTCTTATCTAGATCGATTGAAAATCCGATAGTCGACGAAATATTCTTTGAATGTTCTATTCTTGGAAACCAAGATCCTAATTGTATGGGCGAACAGGATTGATGGGCTATCGCCAGGTTCCTTAAATAGCTCGAATGATCTTCGTGATTGATTCCTTCCAACGGGTAGATTGGAGGAATTCCTTTAGTAAGTGCCAACGGCTATGATGGCATAAAGGAGTATAAAAGGAAGACGTTCTAGTTGTTTTGAAGAGCGTGATCGATAGAAAAATTCCAGAGTCTGAAGCACCTTGATTATTATTCGATACAGTTTGAGCGAAATTGTATACACAGAGAGTGTTTATACTTAGTGATACCTTGAGTGAGTGTGGTAGATCATCTACACCTAGAAGTCAAGGAAGATCAATACTGTAACATCTCTTTGTTCATAGTGGAATCCAGCCAATAGGCTGTCAGTGCAGAAGAGTGGACGTAGGCTTGAATTAAGTCGAACCACTATAAACCACGTGTTCAATTCTCTCTTTCCTTTACTCAGTCTTACGATTGATTATTAATTGGTGCAAATCCTTCAACTATCTAAGTATTGTGTAATTATAAAGAAAAATCTTTTATACCTATTCACCCCCCTCTAGGTACTCGTACTAGTTATATCAATTGTAACATTGGGGGCCTCAATGAACTTGCCTAGTTGACTGAATCTGTGTAGTCATGCCACTACCATGTGAAGGCAGGCGTCCTGCTAGAGAACTGGATACGAGGACAAGTAAAATTCTAGGCAAATATGGTAGATTGCCACATTCCTTCTTTGGAGTTGAGACATCTCTAAATGAATTGCATTATTGTTTGAGAAGAGAGAGGAGAAAGAGGGTAATGCAACATTGTTAATCGAACTTTAAACTCTATTAATATTTCAATTAGTTGTCTGATTGCTTTTTTCACAGGCTAATGGTAATTTTAGCTTAATTATTTAATATGAAAGCATTCAAATTAAGGGTGATTGGTTTCGGCATGAATAGCTTCCAAACTTAAAAACTGAAATTAGAAATTTATTTTGTCGGGCTAGTTCCAATTTTTTATATTGGAACCAACTCAGTTCTAAACCGACCGGTTTTAGGATCAATCCGGAAATTGGCTGAGTTTCTTTTTCTTTCTGTTCCTTTTCATTTTATTAAACAGACGATGTGCATTTGTGCAAATTTGAATGCAATTCTTTCTAATTGAAGATACCATGTCAACAAATATTTAATTTTAATAAATGTTTTTGTTCCAAAAGAAAGAACCTTTCCTAACAATCTCTAAAATCGGCGAGGGGAGAGAGAGAGAGAGCACCAACTTTCTTCCATTTGGTTCCGCATTTTCGGACCCTTTTGCAACATCAGAATTTCCGAATCTTCCCGTGTTTAAAGGAGGCAACTTCATGTTGCTCCTTTTCATTTTTCAAGTCGTATCATCCTTTTTCTCCATATGCCCCGAGGATTCCAACCATTTCTTCTATCATCGTGTGTAGGGAGAATCCTCATCGGTCCTCGAGGAAGACGGTGTATAGTTTCCCTCGGACTGTCCCATCTTTAGTTGGACAAAGTGTCAAAGTCAATCTCGCGGTCTTGTTTAGCCTCATGGCATCCATATTCCAAGCGCTTTGTATTCCCGCCCTGCTAGATGCGTCATTCCACCTATATTTACCCTTTTCCTCACATAGAGAGTTTTAGTAGGAAAAATTGTCGAAAAATTCCTAAACTTATTATATTTACCCATTTAATTTTACACATTTTAACTATGTCGATTGAGTTGTGAACTTTTTTATGTTTTGCTAATTGAATCTATTCGATCAATTTTGATCAAAAATCGCTAACATAAATGTTGGATGCCTTACGTAACATAGACATTTTTAATAATTTTTTTAATTTTTTTCTCGAATAGTCATCTAAGAAATGATCAGCACAACGCATACCACCTAACCCAATTTCTAGAAGAATTAAAACCACAATTTCTTGCTCTGCCCAGCTTACCATATGTACAATATCTTAGACCCTGCTTTCAATGTGTCCACATAAATGAAGTCGCCGCATCTAGTCTCAAATTCCTTCTTCAATCCTCTTCACCTGCTGAGCCTTGCTCTCCCCAAATTCCTTGGCGGCGTCATATGATGCATGTAATCCCAACAGCACATAGTAGACCAACAGAAAGCCGGTCCAGATCCCGAACCGAATGAACGAGTCCTTGTCGATGGACCCGAGAAGGAAGATGTTGATGGCGATGGAGGCCGACGGCAACCACGGGACTAATGGCACTCCACACAGTTTCGGATTGCGGGCATGAGGAACGATCACCCTCAGTGCCTCAATCTTTTGAGATTGGAGCACAAGAGCTTCTAATACAGATTGCGAGGCTGTTGTGGTATGACCTTTCGAATACTTTCAATAAACTTCAGAGGATTGTTCACTCACTAAAAGACTGTTCCTGTCAATTTCTTTAATCTACACTACCTAGTCCCAGTGTTAGGAATAATTCTGGTCGATCGTTCCGTTTGACGCATGGATGACGGCAAGTCTTCAGCATCTAGATCACCTGCTCTGCTTTCTTTAAAAGATGAAGTGTTGCGAAAAATTGGCAGTTCCACCGGTTCTTAGGCATACTAATTGATGACTATGGTTCAGATGGTTTGATTTGGACAAAGGGGCGGAGCCTAATCTGAAAACGTTTCTTCACTACCAAGCTGGGAATATCACCTAGCTATATCCATCAGCAAACATCAGCACGCCAACCCCCAAAAGGACAACAGTCGAGACACGTTCACAAGGATCAATCACCAGTCAAGTTTCTCAACGAACCAGCATATGCCCATCTTTTCTGGGGGTTCAGCTAATTCTTCAGTTCATGCACATGCAGATGAACTTGAGCTTGTGACTTTCGAACGAATCAAATGGGCCAAGTTCAGAAAGTGAAGAGGAACGTAGCAAATAGTAATCAATAGGGCCTCATTGATAAGTTCTACAACATCTCATACATTGGAACCCATGGTTATGGACCCCAATTCATTGGTGGAACTCTTGCTGAACATATCCTTGCTCAAATTACAATCCTAATATTTAGAACCGCTTGCAACGGTTAACAACAGTAGTAAAGAAAGCAAACAACATCCTTCTTGACTACTAGAGTTCGGCAACATGTAGCAACATGTGCTCACAAACGGGTTCTCAAAGACCCAGTGCTCGATAGTCATTGCTTCATCACTCACCTCATGTCGACTGTTCCGTCCGCAGGTTACATCCCCTCTTCCTGACGGGTGTAATAGCCCATGTTTCTCGGCCATTATCAGTCGTGGCTTTCGGGATTTGTAGGTCTACCATCTTGTAATCGTGCTGGCTCCACGATTGAATGGGTTGTTATGATTGAAGCAGAAATAATGGGCTTCATGACTCGAACACTTACCTCGCTCTTGATTCATTGATCTTCGCTTCGACTTTGGTACTTTTGTTGACTGAACCAAAATCTCACTAACCGACACTCCGTGGCTTAATACCTAGTAATTTTCTCTTATATCTCTTATATTATTTGATTTCTGAGGGAGGAATAAACTTGGATTCTTGTGTATTTGTGAAGTAGTAACTCCGAGGTTTTGAGGGCCGAGTTGTGATATTGAGCTATTCTTTTATTTGATCACGTAATAAATTGAGACATAATCGTGTGAATTTTCTTGGCCACTCCTTCATTGAACCAGATTTGCCCTGTTTCATTTGTTTTATCCGTCTTCTCTCTTTTCTGTACAGTAAGTTGAGACGCGAGTGCGTTTGAGCAGTTAGAGATGGCTCGCGGCGGCACTTGTTGTCCTAAGATCCTGAACCTCCCGTTCACGTCAGCCTTCAGGGTTCTTGTGAGTGAGTGCATTTGATCCGTTGTTTCGGGCCACCTGCTGCAGTTCTTCTCTGGTGATCTAATCTACCTTCACATTTAAAAGCTGTATATAAAGGAAGTCTCGATATGAGCACTCGGATACGTGCTCGGTAATGGGAGATAGAGACTGCAGCTTATCGAAGGAACAGTAGGACTGAAATATGCATCTACAGTCGACGCAGGTCCTGGAAAAATTGTTGAATGTGAGTTTGTGCATGAGACCTGCAAATGAGTCACGTGATAAGCCATATCTTAGAGTACCTGCACGACTCTTACAAATAAAAGTACCAAAAAAAAAGTTGACAACTTTTGCTATCCCAGCCCATCTCTTCCGGTTGGATCTTCTCCACAGCTCCTCGCCGCCACTGGACTCACCCCTCTACCAAACCCTTTCGCACTCTGAATACCTTGCAAAGCTTCTAAAACCGCAAGCTTGATGATGTGGTTCGTATCATCAAGACCCTCAACCTGTAGCTGATGCATTCATTCATTTCATCTTCTTCTTGTATTGTGTCATGAACATGAATTCAGGTCGTTCCACCTATTTTCACATTTCGTTTACTCCATAGAGGACTATTAGGATGTGAATCGTGACGACAGCAGATCAAACAACTGATCCAAGTCATTTCATGATTTTATCCTGAACTAGCATTTTTCTTGTATGGTCCATAATCGCAGTGCTTTAGAAACTATTTTACATATCAATTGCCCGGCTGACGTGGTGTGACGAGCGAATCACGATACTCGCGTAGTATGAATCTTAACGACCTTTATCAACAAATTTTGACAAATCTTGTCATTGATTAGCTTGGTGCTTTACTCGTCACTGCCACATGAGACAATTGATGAACAAAATACCGTCTCCATAGCATGATCAACGCATTAATATAGAAGTCTCCCCTCTCATCAAATTTATCTCTAGTAAGATTGAGTAAAAGTACAATCTAATTTCCAAGCTTAACCAATTGTTGATGGAATATTACAGCTGCAAGTTTTGACCATAGAACTCAATCTCTTAGTCAAGACTATAAGAATTTCGAATCTGATCTCTTTAAAGTACGATAGTGTAAGACCAAGGCCAAACGTTCCGGAGTTTAATGCTTCCTTCTATTGTGCATCCCGCACATATTGGACTCTAAGAGCACTGAGCTTGGCAGATGCAAAGGAAGATATTTGCTTGTACTTCAAATAAGACATTAGAAGTCCTAGGTTTTAGGAGGATCTGAGTGAGGTGCTGAATTTTCATTGTGAAGACGCTGCTCTAAGAAGCGTTTCAGTTGCCTTCCCTGTTCTTCAATATTCATCTGTAGACTCCTCTGCATCTGTACGGTTAAGGAGGATGAAATTAAAACTTGCTTTCATATCATTGTTTTCATGTGGAGACTTCTGAAAGTTCAGATGTGTGTGTATGTGTCAATGTGACAGAAGGTAACATTTTCAGAATAGCAACCTCCAACTGTTGAAGTAGTCGCTTTTGTACATTCAGCTGCATCTGCAAGATTCTGTAATAAGCTTCTGCAATCAGCTTGCCTCTGTTGCCAACAAATATTCAATGGGCTTAGTTTCCTCATATCATGAATTCCTACTTTAAGGCAGACGGTGGACATTGGAAGGATGCAATCCTCTCATAAATAGTGCTTATTTTGCACTGTTCTTAAGTCTGTACACTGAGTTAATAAACAACAAACATGTCAAAGCTTACATTTTGAGGTCGTGCACTGGTTTTGTGTCAAAATTGTTCTTCTCTGATTTTCTGCATGGACAATATGATTCATGCACATAAAATAAGCTGTCCTATTGCCAAACAAAGACTACTTACGCTTGGATTTGTCTTCAATAATAACAGAGTTCCTATCTCTTGCAAGGAATGTTCATTTGTGCTTATCATAGTGGATGCAAAGAACAACCTTCTTTAGATTCTGCAATGCACTTCGCGATGCGACATTTCTTTAATGCAATAGACAAACAAAGTTTTGGTTTGAATTTCTGTGACAAAATGTTAAGTATGGGCATTGATTTTCAGCTAACAGATGAAAAGTCATTATGTTGCAGTACCTGCAAGTGACTCTTAATATGAAAGATTGTTAACCCCTTGACATCCATCAGCTTCAAAATTAACTTTGGTTTTGCTCCTGTGCCTGTCCAATAAATGGTGACTTGGACGTCAGTTGAAGTTAATATAGACATTGACTCAAAAGTGACATTCTCTATCCATTACTTACTTCCAGCTCCTCCCAGACGATTTACCCATTCATGGAATTGGTTGTGGAGATGCTGAGTCCATCTAATTCTTCTTTTACTAGAAATAGCAGCTGCTGGTAAAATGGAGTTTCCACGAGGATCATCATGGGACTGAGGAGCAAGGCACTGCTGGTCTTCTGAATGATCATAAACCAATGATTCGCAATTTATTGATCTTGACTGCTGTAAATTACATGTAAATAGGTTACAAGCATCTAAATCAACTTGCGGACGGCCAATGGAACATGTAACTGCAGTAGGAACAGAAGAAGAAGATGTGTTATTGCTTGACTTGTTGTCCGTTGTATAGAGTTCACTTCTGCCCAGATTTGAGGCAAAACAGCTTTGGCTGCATCCTAATTGTGACGCTGGTGATTGACCATGCCAAAACTGATGAAAGCAAAGCTCAGAGGATGTACAGGGGCTCTGTTCTTGATCATTACTTTTTGCGGTGCTCATATTAGCGCTATTGCTGCCAGAGGTTTCTTTCTTCATCACCATATGCTGCGAAAAATATGGTTCACAAGACTCAACTCGGCAGTGGATTGGTAGATGAGAGGCACAATGAAATAAAAAGCTACAGAGTTATAATTGTTGGACATTAGGGATCATGAGGCATACAAAATGCCTTTCTTGATCAACAGGAGTAAAGAGAGAGTCTTGCGATGAACTTCAAGTGGAGATTATCAGGGCCAAGGTCGCCAGACGATGACAGATCAATGGTACACCCAAAAGCCAAAGCCCAATAATCATTTGGAGAAAAGTGTCTATTAAGACAGACAATTTCCCTATTATTATATTTTTAGTATAGATACTCAAGATAACCCGTGAACACTGAATGATTTGGATGTGGACACTCTATACAATGAACCATGATGAGCCCACAATTCCCGTTTGGTTCGGCATTTGAAATGGGCTTTTGGACTCTAAAGGGATTTGGCTAAATGTAAACACATTTGGTTTAAATATTTGGACGATTTTGACAAGATACAATTACATCTCTCAATAGGTTTGGAGATACTTTAGGAAGTTATATCTTCGGAATGCAAGTCCCACAGTACTATTCATCTTCTTCGAAAAAATGATTGGAGGCCGACGACCGCCTGCCAAGGAGTTGCCCAACTCTGGTGACCGCCGCCTAGGGGTTGCGGCCACCTGGCGACCGTCACTTGGGTTGTGCAAACTCAGGCCGTGGTCGCCTCGGTTCGCGTGACCCAAGCAACAGTGGCTTGAGGTCGTCGGACCTCAGGCGACGCTTAGGTCACGTGACCCAGGCGACAACCGTGTGACCCAGGCGACAACGGCCTGGGTCGCAAACCCCAGGCATCGCTTGAGGTCTAATGGCATCAAGCAACCATTGCTTGGGTCGCGCAAACCTAGGCAACCACCGTCTGAGGTTGCCGACCCAAATAGTCGCTTGGGTCGCAACCCCAAGCGAGGCTATCTAGTGGCCATATCTAGCCGCCGAACATTGGCCGCTAGTGGCTACATTAAAAAAAAAAAAAAAAAACTTTTTTTATATATAAAACTTAGCAAAAGTCTTTTATAAAATATAGTTTTAACCAAAAGATGTTTAAGTTAAAGTCGTTTCATAATGTACTTTAAAATTACAATTTACCAAACCCTATTTGCATTTTCACAAATCTTTTTAGGTCAAAGATATTTATATTTTTTCAATCACATTTGCCCGAAGAAGAACCAAACGGGCCAATGACCCAAATACGTCATTCCAACAGCGCGGGCTTCACACTCTCTCTCTCTTTCTCTCCGCACACGTCACGCTATTCTACATTGACTTGTTGACTTGACGAGTTGTCATTTCCCACGTACTGCCGGCTTATCTCGGATTCTTGAACCGCTTAAAAAGCTTTTGAATGTTGTAAGCGCGGGCCAGGCATATGAACAAAGTAGGCCATATTTTCAGAACACCTGTTAGACTCTTTGGTTCGCTTGAAACATTAAACAGATGAGAGCAGACTGCTTGTTATTATTAATAGGAACCGACAGCTGTTCCCAATATGATAACCCAAAGAAGCATACATAGGTAAAAAAGAAAAAAAAAAAAAAAAAACAAAGCAGGATTATTTCTCTAATGTTATGGCCTCTGGATGCTCCATAGGATTACCTGGTCAGATCTATAATAGCAAAAGCCTGTGCTTGAGAAGTAGATCTGCTTCACGTCTCTGCTTGAAACTGAATTAAATAACGAGGAGAGAGAGCATTAATTGCACTCATTTTTGTTGCGTGCTTGTGATTGTTTCTAAGCAAGAAAACAAAGCTTAATGTTATTCATTTGCCTTTCTGACCAATTTGTCGATATCTTTGCATTGGCAGAATCCTCTGAGCCTCTCAAACTCCTCATCAATCAACCACAACCTCAACCTTATCTCTTCAGTAAATAACATTTTGTATAGGGAATATTATTATAAGATGTTACTGAAATCTGGAATGCGAAGAAAATAGAGGATGCAAGCACATCATTGCTATAAGGTCATCAGTGATTGATGCCTTTGGACGGAGCGTTGCCTCGCGCTTAGACATTTCTTCAGCTATTGATCATGTTCAAGCCTTGTAGTAATATGGACCATTTTGAATGTCGGCCCAAGTTTCTCCTTCAATTTTGCATTCTGATGGAATTGCAGGGGGACATACAGCCTGGAATAAGATTGGACTGGACTCCTTCAGATTCTCTCTGTCTCTCTCGGTCTGGGCTCTTGCCCTGTAAGCCTATTGCATTGATTTATCTTGTCATGGCATCTGGGAGTAACATGTCATTGGTGATTAGTACGATATCTCTGTAGACCCATTGAAAGTCCTCCAAACTAGTGATTGATTCAATTGAAACAAACGTAACAAAACCATGTGAGTCAAAAGGCGAAATTCGGGATAATCGAAGTCACCAACTAGATGGTACTCAATTCAGAAACTAGTGCAAATCTAAATGCAGCTTCCTCAACTCATGATTTTCTATTTGGACGGTGGAGAGAGTGTCTCAATTCTCACTCACCCTTAATGTGATTTTTCTCTTGTGGGAAAACTGATCTATAGTTATATTAATGAGATATATAAATACAGTAGAGAACCTAAAACTTATTGCAAAAGTATAATTGAATATTAAAACTTTTTTTGTGGCATTTTTTTTATTATTTTCTTTTCCAAATCTTGTTTAAATTAGATTAGAAAAAGTAAAAGAGGCAAAAAATTATTAAAAAAAAAAAAAGAAACAAAAGGGAATGGCAAGGCCTCTCTAAGCGCTTCCGCCGTTGCCCATCATTGGAGGGGCCAATGGAGGTCGTCGGCCTTAGGCAAGGGTGGTCGGTCCTCTTCAGCCCGTAGTGAGGTTTGGCATTGCCCATATCTAGGCGAGCCTCACCCAAGCCTAATGAGGGTTGTCGACTCTTGCCTGGGCCGACGAGGCCTCACCCAAGGCTAGCAAGCCACCCTCGCTTAGGGCCAACTAGCCCCTTCGGCGATGGGTGGCGGCAATGATGCCCCACTGACAAGGTCTGCCGGTCTTTTTATTTTTTTTTTCTAGTTTTGGTTTTTTTAAAATAAATGTTTAGCCTTTTTTAGTTTTTTAATCTAAGATTCAAAAAAGAAAATAACATAAAAAATGCCATATAGGAAAGAAAAATTGATTAAAAAAATGTCATGTCAATATTTTCTATTAGGCAAATTGACAGTGTTCACCCAAAAGGTAGATTGCATCATTTTGATAAGTTTTAAAATTTGATTGTATTTTTAAAAAGTTTTAGGACTCAATTGTACTTTTACAACAAATTTTGACTCTTTCAATACACTTATTATTTAATTACTAGGATTTGCCTCAATGGTCATCCTTCCTACAAGGAAAATGGAAGGTAAAGAATTCAAATCCCCACATTTTGAGGAAGATTGGGTCGAGAATAATTTAGTTTCAGGTGTGAATTTTGACTTTCACAACCTGTAATACGATCTCCAATGCCGTCAACCTTAGTTACTCGAGAAAATATTGGGCACCCAAGTTGTAGCCAACTCAACAAAATATTGGTCTATTTATTTTGCAGCACGTGTCGTACCCAGGCTCACAAGTCATAAATGTTTAAAACTCTCACCGGCCACATTCTCTCTCTCCACTTTCTTTCACTCTTTTATTGTCAAACATCTTGTCTCTCTCTCCTTCGTTTCTCTCTCTTATTCACTATTGCTTTCTTCCTTTTCTTTTTGCATTCTAAGGGGCAGTTTGGTTCAGCTTTCCCAAGGGGCTTTGGGCTCCCAAAGCCCATTGGGGAAAATATTTTGTGTTTAGCATGTGTTTTTGAATGCTTTGAGCATTCCCATTCTGGAGATGCGATTCCGAGTCACTGTTCATCGCCTTCTTCACCGCCCATCTTCTTCGCCGTTCATCTTCTTCACTGCCCACCTTCTTCGTCGTTCGTCTTCTTCTTCGCGGTGGGCAACGCTTGGCCGCCAGAGGGCCAAATCTGGCCGCCGGGCTCAGCCAAGGTGGCCCGAGGTCCGGCAACCTCGGTGTCACCCGGGTCGCGCGACCCGGCGACGCCGCCCGAGGTCGAGTGACCCAGCGGCGTTGCTCGAGGTCGCGACCTCGGGGCGGTGTCGCCCGAGGCCGCGCGACCTCGGGCGACGTCACCTCAGTCGCGCGGCCTCAAGCGTCGCGCCTGAGGTCGAGCGACCCAGGCGTCGCCTGAGACCGCGCGACCCAGGCGACGCCGCCTGAGGTCGCGGGGCCTCAGGCGTCGCCTGGGTCGCGCAGCTCGAGGCGACACTCGCCCGAGGTCGCACGGCCTCGGGCGAGCGCCGACCAACCCGGCGACGCTCACCCGAGGCCGCGCGACCTCGGGCGATGCCCTAGTCACGTGACCTTAGGCGAGCGCCGCCTGAGGTCGCCGACCTCAGGCGAGCTGCCTCCCTGCCATTGCCACCACCACCGCTTCACCACCACCACCACCAGCGCCACCGCCACCAGCCGCTCCCCCACAATCACGCAGCTCCATCTCCTCCTCTATTTTCTTTTCTTTTCTTTTCTTTTTTTCTTTTTTTTTCACCTGAAAATTACTTTGCAAAATATGCACTTCCAAACACGTTTGCTTTCAAAGAATGCCCATTTACACAAGGATACTTGGGGAAATGACTTTGCATTTCCCCAAAATTGAACCAAACGGGCCCTAAGTCCATGGATGCTACTCGATTGCACTGACTAGCCATGGACAAACCACTCATGAGCATGCTAATGCTATATAGGTGAGGGCTGGCATAGGTGAGGGCCACGACACCCTCGCCGGTCCTCACCTATGGCCAATCACCAACCACAGGCCAAAGGGAAATAAAGAAAAAACAAAAACAAAAACAAAGGATAGAGAAAAGGTGAATAAATGGTGAAGAGAAAGAAACAAGAGAGGGGGTTTAGGTTATCTAAAGAGTGGGCCCACGGACCTAGATGTTTTCCTTTTCTATTTTGCATTTTGACATACTCATGAGCAAATAATTGTGGGGGACACAGCTCATGAGCAAGACAAAACTGGCCTACTTCAAATTCTCTCTCTCTCGTTTGGTCTAGACCATTGCTCGGTAAGCCCATTTGCATATGAGAATAAACATTCATTGATGATTAGTATGATATTTTGTGTAAACTAAATTAAAGTCTAAATCAGTGATTGATTCGATGGAACTATGTTGAAACTGAAACTAAGATTAATGGTTTGGAATTCAGGACCAGATGTGGATTGAAAGGGAGCTTCCCAAGCTCTAATTTTCTTTTTGGATGGTGAGAGAGAAAGCCTCAAGTCTCGTCTCACTCATCTAATAATGTGATTTTTCTCTTCTGGGAAAGCTAATATTTAGTTGTCTTATGGGAATGTGAATAGCGATAACCACTAATGAATGATGCCCCCAATAACGCAAAAGCCGTCAACCATGCAACGTATGTGGAGTTGAAGAGTGCATTGAATAGAGCTTTTGGAGAACTTGTGGTCTAAGAGGTTCCTCGTCAATAGACTACTCACACTCCTAATGAGGCGAGCCCCCGCCCCTACCTCCACCAAACCCGAGGGCAGGGACCAATGAATGATGCATGCATGCAATATTTGCCCCTCCCATATTTGCCAAGAGACAAGACTATATTTAACTTGTTTCCTTCTCGAGGGAGTTTTCGCTTTAAATAATCGATCGATTGCTTTGCCTTCCATGGTTTGCCTTGTGCGTACAAGCCTTTCACCAGTTAGTTCCCTATTAATCGGCTCATAAATGTGTTTGGATGGCCTTTTTGATAGCTTTTAACCATTCTAGCTAATCATCCACATTTGAGCTAGATTCAATAACGCTCCGTTCGATTCACATATAGTTTGCACATACCCATACAACTTTACGATGGATAGAATGTGAAATTGTTTGCTCACGTGGTTTTAAGACCAATTAGTCAACCATCCATTAAAATCGACTTTATGCGAGTAAGAGGACAAGCCAAAATTATGAGTGGGAGAATTAATGGATGGTGTTGGACCCATTGCAACTTACTGGATGACCCCTAAGTATTCAATGAACGTCAGTAGGAAGGTTGCCTCTAGAGCTTTTAACTTTCAGTTTGGATGGTATGTATTTTATTTATAAGAAAGTAGGTAGCCTTATGAGATGCTAGATAAGCATTATGAACGAGTCACAGAAGCGACCGATCTAGCAATTGTACCTCAACGAACGATTACCTGTATATCTATCTGCATATCTATATATATAGTCATCCAGGTTAAGCACGTTGATACTTGTGGCGACAGAGAAGCAGAGCATAACAGAGAGAAGAAGAAGGATGGGGAGCAAGAGCGGCAGTTCGCGAGCGATAACGTGCAAAGGGGTGGTGTGCTGGGGAGCAGAGGAGGAATGGAGGGTGGAGGAGATTCAAGTGGATCCCCCCAAGGGGAGGGAAGTGAGGATGAAGATGCTGTTCGCCAGCATTTGCCACACCGATCTCCTATACTCCCAGGGTTTCCCTTTGGTCGGTTCATCCTTTTCCATATATCCCTTCGCCTCTCTCTGTATTATTCTCTCTGCTCTTCTGCAGCACCACTGCTTACTCTTTCTCTGATTTTGTCGGCATTGCAGCCGCTTTACCCTCGAGTTCCCGGCCATGAAGGTGTTGGGTAAAGTCCTTCTCTCTAATTCGATTCCTACTAATTATTCCTTGTTAGTTTTGTCGATGAGGCGTTGCATTCCATCAGCATAAGTTACAGCTGATCTCAACATGACATGGCAGGATTGTGGAGAGTGTTGGAGAGGAAGTAGAGGAGTTGAAGGAAGGAGATGTGGTTATTCCCACCTATGTTGGAGAATGCAGAGAGTGCGAGAACTGCTAATCCGATAAGACAAACTTGTGCCTCCGATATCCGCTTTCTATAAATGGCGTGTTGCCGGATGGCACGTCCAGAATGTCGATCCGAGGTCAGGCCCTGTACCACCTCCTCTCTTGCTCCACCTGGTCTGAGTACACGGTCTCCGACGCCAATTACGTCGTGAAGATCGACCCTGGTGTAGCTCTCCCGCATGCTAGCCTCTTGTCGTGCGGATTCTCCAGTGGGTTCGGCGCTGCTTGGATGGACTCTAAGGTCGAGAGCGGCTCCTCCGTGGCTGTGATCGGCCTCGGTGCTGTTGGACTCGGGGTATGTGATCGGTCGTTTGCGTTACTAACTTACATGTGTAATATATGAATGCTGTTTTGAGAGGATTAATTAGAGAGAAAGTAACCACTAGGATTCGTCTCAATGGCCATCCTTCCAACATGGAAGGAGGAGGTAAGGTGTTCAAATCCCCACCTTCTCAGGGGGATGGGGGTGGGGACGTCTAAATTTCAGGAGTGGGTTTCGACTCCCACGCCCTACAAGAGGCAGGGCAAAAGTCTGAGAGTGAGTATAAAGTAAGAATAAAGTAAGACTGACCAAAAAAAAAAAAAATTAAAGAGAAAGCACGGCAACAATTCATTTGATTTGATCACGAGCAGGCCATAGGAGGAGCAAGAGCGCAAGGGGCGACTACCGTAATTGGCGTGGACAAAAACGGGATGAAAAAGGACAAGGGAGAAGCCTTTGGAATGACTCATTTCATAAATCCAGACGATCACAAGTCTTCCGATGGCACGGATTCGAAGTCCATCTCTGAGATGGTGAAGGACTTGACGGGCGGAGCTGGCGTGGACTACTGCTTCGAGTGCAGCGGAGTACCCAACTTGATCAACCAGGCCCTAGAAGCCACCAAAGTGGTGATGAATCCATGTCATCGCATCATCGACAAAATCACAATCGCGCACGCGCACTCGCGCATGGCTAAACTTCATCTAGGCAAGTCTCCTGACTGTATGATTTGATGTGGTCAGGGGAAAGGCAAGGCAGTAGTAGTGGGGGCAGGGCCGACACATGTCGTGGAGATTAATTTCATGGGGCTGATGATGGGCAGAACGTTGAAGGGAACCATTTTTGGAGGACTCAAAAGCAAGACCCACCTGCCCCTCCTTGTCCACAAATCCAAGGATGAGGTTCTGATCAAGCTCTTTCTTGCCTCCACCAGTTTCAGACCTTTACGCGCATAGCCACTGAAATTTTGCTTGCTCTGGTTCTGCAGGAGATCCCTCTCGATGAACTTCTGACCCACGAGATGAAATTGGAGGACGTGCCGACAGCACGTGAGGTCCTGAAGCGGTCGGACTGCGTCAAGATTTTGATCAAGATTTTGATCAAGATTTAATGCCCTATTTTGCCTATTGCCTCCTGCCCTTGCTTTCTCGAATTTCCTAGTACGATATTGACCGTGCTTTGTTTACTGTTGCACTCGCTCGTGTGAAACTCCGATAAGATATTTTTGTTTTTTTTTTTTTTTGACAAGAATAAGATATTATTGTTGGAGTTCATGATACAATTTCGAGAAATATCTAGTATTTAGATATTGTTACATAGATTCCTCTTAGAACGCCAACAAAACTCTAGTCTAATAATGTTGGTTGAAACACACGGTCTAGAATGAAAACACAAAAAGAAAATCTCTTACACCGTACAGATATTATGCCTATGTCTTCGTCGGTTATTCATAATCAAACTATGTTTCCTCCTCCCATAACCTTTGACGCACAATTATTACTTTGTTCTCTTATTTATTCTCTACCACATCACTAGCCAAAAACTATTCTCAATATTAGCCCCATAGTTATGAACATAATTATATTTTCATCAGTTATCAATATCAATGAAATCAACACCTCAAATCACTTCACAAGGCGTGTCCCCTTCCATGTTCAGGTCAAGTATCTATCAAACCTAACTCGAACCAAACGGTTCACTGCCCAACTCCTTTCTACATCCCAAGCGTGTCCCCTTCCATGTTCAGGTCAAGTATCTATTAAACCTAACTCGAACCAAACGGTTCACTGCCCAACTCCTTTCTGCATCCCAACCCTCTCTTTAAGAATGCAGCATCATAAGATATGATGTTTAACCAACTTATCTTTCCAATTGCTGCAATTTGCATTAGCTTCGCTTAGTCAACCTCCAGACGTTTATTGAACATTTACCCATTCTTTGAACTGTAATTTTTCATTGGAAACTCTTATCACAAAAGTATCTTTTAGAAGTTAAACAGAATATTCGAATTGATTAAAACAAACGCGACAAAGCTGAAGTCCAAGCCGAGTAACAGAGTCAAGTTTAAACCATAACAGAACCTTGATCACTTCAAATCACACCCCTCATCCACAGAAAACAAAAGACGACCAATTATGTCACGATTGAATCCAACTTATCTGGAAGTTCGACATTTACGACAGGTGATGTTAGCCTGCTAAGTATCCCCAAACTCCCACCGTTTTATCCTGGATCGAGGTTTCCTGTTTGCCGACTTTCTGCTCCACGGCCTGATATCATCACACAATCCGCAGAGAAGATACTGCACATTTACGGGGTGAGGGAACTCTCTGTCTGACCTCAATTACAAATCCCATCCCAATTCTAGGGGTGAGCATGGTCCAAGTTAGGCCAGTCCACCCCCTAACCCTAGGACCAACCTGTACAGTACTAATCCTCAATTTTTTTGACCGAGGACCGACCCTATTGAGCTTTGGACCAAGGACCAGACCGACTCAATGGGTTCGGTCCGGTTCTAGGGTTAACCCAAAACCAACTGATAATTTTTTATTTCATTTTTTGTATTTCTTAAAAAAGCGATTAAAGACCAGACTGGCCTAATGAGTTTGGTCATATTTCCAGGTCAACCCAAGACCAACCAATAATTTTTTATTTCATTTTTCATACTCCTTAAGAGGACAATCGAGGACCATACCTACCTAGACAAGCGGTGAGGGTTAAGTGGGGTGAGCATCAAACAAATGAGCATCGAATATCGAGTGGGGAGCAACAAGTCAAGCGAGCATCGAGCGGCGAGCGGCACGAATGACCCAAAGCGAGCGAGGCGAGTGTTGAGTGGCGAGCGGGCAAGTTTTTTATTTTGATTTTGGCAAAATTGAAGAGTAAGAGGACAAATAAAATAGAAGAAAACAAATACTAGAGGATGATGCCATAAGGAGTTGTTTATACTTTTTTGGACACCATAAGGAGTCATCACAAAAACATTTTCCTCATTCGTAAATTATAACTATTGACACTGTAAAAGACATTAAAAATCTAAGTTATTAAAGAATAATGTAAAATTACTTGAACTCCTCACTAAAAAGCTATTTAATGTTGTTGACACTATGGGCCTGTTTGTTAGTGTTCTTAATTTCTGTTTATGAACAAAATTTCTGTTTTTTGTTCCAGGGAACAAAAAAAGAAGAGAAACGCGTTTATTTGTGTTTTTGTTCCAAATCTATTTTTTTGTTCCCAGGAACACATTTGGAATAGAAACAAGAAACGAGAAAAACGTGTTTCTTGTTTCTGGAATAATTTTTAAGAACAAATTTTTTCTCTCCTCTCTTTTTCTTCTCTTTTTTTTCTTCTTTTCTTTTTCTTTTTTCTTTCGCCAGTCGCCGGCCTCGGTCATGGCCAGCGACCGGCCGTCAAGGGCCGGCGATGCTTCGGCGACCCGGTGATGGCCCGATGAGACCGAGCCTCGCCGGTGGCTGGGCGAGCTCGCCCAGCCAAGGTGAGGCCGAGCCTAGCCCAACCACGGTGAGTCTCGCCGTGGCCGGGCGAGGCCGCCACCAACGAAGAAAAAAAAAAAAAAAAGAAAGAAAATTAAGAAAAATAAAATAAAAATATTAAAAAATTAAAAGAAACAAAAAAAAAAAACACAAATTTACCAAATGTGTTTCGTTCATTTTTTATTCCCGGAACAAGTTTACAAAATGCGCTTTTTATTCAAAAATTGTTCCTCGGAACAGAAATATTTTTTTCTATTTCATTCCCTAGAACAATTTTTAAACATAAATGTTACCAAACGCGCCCTATTTATTTTAAGGTTTTCTCTATATAAAAAAAATTATAAATAATATATTAGATATATATAGTCAAGATTGGTCCAGGTTAGACCGACTCGGAACTCTCAAGACCGAGGACCAACCCGCACAGTGTTAGTCCAGGAATTCTAAGATCAAGGACCGACCCAGTCTCCTTGAGAACTGGACCAGGACTAATAGGATTGGGCCAATCTAGGGTCGGTCCAGGGTTGACCCTGGACCAATGCTCACCCCTACCCAATTCCCATTCTCCAAACTTCATGGCAGTCGCCTTAAAACACAAGCCATCTACATTTCTCTTTTTTTGATAATAACATAAGAATGCTATGCCGGCGCACTATGAGTGTTACACAAGAATCAAGTAAGATTTGACACCTCAAAGGCAGATGAATTTTAAAAAAATAGCTAAATTCCCCGCCAAATAGAATTCTTACAGATGCGCACCTGAAGGATCGGGAAATTTTCGTAGTTGGCCAGTGGAAAGACGTGCTCAAATGGCACACGCAACAGTCGTAGAGAGAATGTGGCATCATTCATCCATGCTTTAATATAATGATCTAATGGTCACTTTGGCCAAATAAAGGGGGGAAAAAGGTAGAATCCCAATGATCACTAGAAAGATCAAGAATCTTCTAAAGAAAGAGACTGAAATAAAACAAACAAAATCTTCTTCTTGTGTGTACTGCGTATAAGTGAACTAAGATGACGTGCGGACAACATGGTAATGACACGTCCTCTTTAGACGTGATTTTCTTCTTAAATTCGACTCGAATCTCTGCCGAAAATGAATCGCCGTCCCCAGTCAGAGACCACCAGCACTCTGGCGCGCCAGCTGACTAATTTGCCGTTAAGTTTCACAACACCATCAGAGGATTGAGTGTACTAAGAATCGGTACATCAATTGCATATGCAAATTACAAACTTACCTTGCATAAACTGAATACCAGAGCCACTGGGTACTGCGGCCAATCGAGACCCAATCCCCTGGTAGCTCAGCTGCAGTTTGTTCTCCTCCCAAGGGTGCAAATTGCCCGTAATGCTTGTACCTTAATGAATGATTAGACTTTCAACCATCACGTCGACATAACTCCACCATCTACTTCTAATATGTGGGTTGGAGAAAAGTATTACCATGCAACGGTTGATGTTATGTCACATCAGCGCTATCACCCACCAAGATATCTATTTTGCAACCCACATGTTTCTTTTGCAAAATAATTCATCAAAATTAAGACCTGTTTGTCTGCGATGATCCTTATGCACTATTAGCATCAAATGATGTACCTCGAAGAAAGGCTAATTATTCTCTTATTTATGTTTGACTGGGAAAAGAAAGACTACATATGGGAGGTCTAATGATATAAAAGAAACAACAGAGCGACATACATATCCCATCCAGTATGTCTATGCATCCAGAGAACATATTGGTTGGTGGAGATGGTATCAATAAGAACGATGGACCTATTCATGATTATGAAAGATCTACTTAAATAATCTAACCTTGAGGTTCATTCTGTAGTACAATTGTAACATAAAGCACTTGTTTTCCTGGAAGAGAAGCTTATTGTACCTGAAGGGATGAAACCGATGACGTCCTGCTGCCCTGAACCTCAGAGGACCTTCGGGATTCTTTTCGCACTCATCCATGCGATTGAAACAGTCAGCGAGATATTCACCTTGTTGAGCAGCCGCCTTCGCCATTTACAGCACATGTAGATGTTGGTACTATAAAACAAGAACGACAAAAAGAAGAAAGGAGAAGAGAGTAATTGTAGTTGAGCTGTTGCAGGAAGATTTTTCATCTGAGAATCCACTTCAGCAACGGCTAACTTAAACAGTTCAATATCCAGTTGGAGAGTTTGCGTTTCGCTGTCAGCATGCTTGAGTAGATCAACAAAGTTCCTCATGTTTTTCTTCTTCAAGTATAGCTGCGCTTGTGGACACCGTTCGCAGATGTCCGCAACAACTTCTTTTGCATCTTGTATACTCAGCTTACCTGTCTTAGACTTATCTGCCTTACTGAATATCGCCGCAATATCTTCCTGAAAAGAAAGGAGTACTTAACAAAAATAAATTTGATGAAGTAACAACTGCTGAGAGAAAAATGTCTTATACTGTACAAACTTGAAACTAGTAATCCGAAAAATATGAGCTCAGTCCACTCTAACATTCTGAATAAACCATGACACATTACAACAACGGTTTGACATAACCTTCGATATCGACTATCCCAACTCAAGTTAGTTGAGTGTAATGAACAATCGATCAAGAATTTTCTGCACAAAGACTGACGAGAACAGCTGAATGAAGCAAAATCAGGAATTGTGTCCCCTTGTTAGTAAAGGTTCTAACTGGTCAATATAAAAAACATATTTCCTTTTGTACAAATATTCAAGATATAGATGACTAGAGAGGAAAGACCTTGAATATTGGAAACTAGTTGTTTATCTAGGCTGGGCGTTGCACAGATCATTATATAAAAATATAACTAAAATAGAGTGGGAAACATTTTAGCATAAATACAACATGATTTTAACGTAACATTAGCCGTAAAAGGTACACATAAAACTAAACATCAAATTACAAAAAGTTAATTAATAGATAAGTAAAAATTCACAAACATGATACATAATATTATATATTGTAAACATTATACTAATTCCAAAATGTACATAAAAATAATAGAATTTTAACTACTAACTAGTATGGGAAAACTTTAAATTATGTTATTAAGCATAAAAAAAATTGTTAAAAAAAATGAGTTGCAATGTAATAGTAAAATGATGAAAAGAGAGAAGGGTGATGCCAATAAGTTCAGTGCATACATGTCTTGCTACTTTCTTGGAGAAAGCACCAAAACCTTTCTTCTTCTTTTTTTTAAATAAGAAAATCGAATTCTAACATCTTACGAACCTAAGTGGCGCACTTAAAAGAAGACTTTGTTTAAGACGGAGGTTTATGCAAAAGCAAGATTTCTTACCATGACTCTTCGTTGATTGATCGTTGCACAGTCACCAAGAGCGTATATGCTATCACATCCATCAACTCTCAGCCATTCATCAGTGGCAATCGCACGCCTGTTAGTCTAATCACGAATGGCAAAAGGAATGTTCACAAGCAAGAGAAAGCTGTAGATGGAGGAAGAAACCAATTGCTAAGCAACAAACCTGCCCAATTTGCTTCTTGAATTCCATAATGAAAGGCCGAGTCCCGCTACCAGTAGACCAGTCAGCCATTCCATAAGGAAGAGAAACAATGTGGCCAGTCCCTCTTTCCTTTATGGAGATTTCCTTCTCGGACACTTTGACTACCATGGAGCCCGTCTTGACATTGATGTCCTCTCTTTGAAATTTCTGTTCCGGGAAAGCAGTGATTCTTTTGTCAAACCTGAAAAAGTAAGTCTTAGAAGCATTAGCCACATATGAAAGACAGCCGACTCCGTCGAGTGAGATATTAGGTGATCATTCAAGCAAAACAAAATAAGCCACCGATCACCGGTTATGTTACTGCTAATAGAACCAAAAGAGGCAATTACTGTTAATGCCTTTTCTTTGGAACTCCCTCTTTGCTAATCTGCAGCTCGTGATTTATGCCAATCGGTCAGCAATTTAAATATAGAAGAAAAGCTAGTTTTTAAAATGGAGAATGAATTTAGTTAAAAAGGGTACAAAAATAAAATATAGATTGAAAGGGTCACTGCTGGTCAGAGGGTAAACTGGAGACTTCTACTTTGTGAAGTTCTGAATTTCTCCATCAACGGCATGAGCAAAACCGGAGTAAACTTTCCACTTGACCAAAGAAACATTTGATGCTAACCTTGTTGGACGCAAATTGCGTAACCCCAAAATCTCCATAACTAGAACAAGAACATGCATAATTGAGTAGAAAGATTAACGCACCTGTTTTGGGATCAATTGTTCTTGAAGCGGAAGCGGAAACACAATGTTCCACGCGCAAGTCATTCTCCTCTATTGCCCTCCGTATCACTGGCTCAATGAGGCGGCCCCCCTCACGTGTAGCGTTAGGTAAACGCCCCTTAGATGAGGATACATGTGAAAATAATTAGGGTTAGAGGAGAGACTTGAGCACTATTTATAGAGTTTCCAGCCAGTCCCTCTCATTACGGGCCAAGCTCAACTTGGCCCACACTAGTCAGCCCATATTAGACTAATTAAGAAACCTTCTATCTCACCTTAGACCAACCATGTTTTACGGTAACCGTAAAAACAGTAAATTACAATATCAATTAATTTAGTCCACATTAGGAAAACTCTTACATTCTCCCACTTGGACTATATTAATTGAAATCGTACCGTATGTGCGCACATTTGGTCCAGAGATAATTCTTAATAGTCAATCCTATCCCATAAAGTCTTAAACATCGAATCATGGCGGTAACTGCATGTATACACACAGAGCCTTCCATGGTCACGAATGTTCTCAACTTTATTGATATGGATTCAATATGGTAGTGTGTCAAATGGATAACATCTCTCATAGAGAGATCCCATTTGTCAGTCATCATTCTCTTACCTTAGGTGTCACAAAAAACTTGTGCCACTAGAGAATGTTTTATGGTTCCAATGAACCCACATATGTCTTGTCCTTATGGTTAACCTTTCTTTATGTATCACAAGACATATGCACAAGGCTAATAACCGGATGCCCCTAGCCTTCACTCAAGGTTTATACAATCCCTTGAGACTTTATCAATATGTATTCAACATAATAACAATACATTCAAAAATATTTTATTGAATGCAAAAGTTGATACATATCAAACCGTTACAAAGTGTAATGAACACAGATGAAACCTTTATCAGAGTAAAGCCAAAATAGCTCCCACTAAACAATAGTATCCGAAGATATTCCTAGGCACATGCTAATGACATGTCACTCAAATACACATGGGCGTAAGCCTTTAGTTAGTGGATTTACAACCACATCATCTGTGAAAATATATTATATTAAAACATCACCTTTCTGTACCGTTTGTTTTTGGTCAAAAATTTTGACCACCATATATTTAGACCCATTGAGACCTCTGTAGTAAATAAATAATACTACAAATTTGTTATCTCAATACAACCGTATGGATCTATCCATAAAGTTAAAACGATCAACTCCTTCATAAGATTCTGGAACCTAAAAGCCCAAGTAACAGCCTAAAAGAATGTTACTAACACTACTTACATAGTAGAAGATGACATAAAACTTTATTTACTGCACTTACTGCTAACATAAATATGTATTCCGTTATTGATATTATATCATCCTAACAGCCAGCAAGGTTTACATCTAAATATCCTGCTAACTGCAAGAATTGAACATGTCTGTAAATTAGCATATAATCTCTTGTCTTCTTTAAGTACCTTAAAACCTTCTTGACAGCAACCCAGTGATCATGCCCTGGATTTAATCGATATCTGCCTAGAAGTCCCGTCACAAAGACAACATCTAGTGCAAATTCGGGTATACATTATACTATTAAGTGTACTGACATTAGGGGTGAGCATGGTTCGGGTTGGTCCGGGCCACCCCCTAACTCTAGGACCAACCCGTACAGTATCGGTCCTCAATTTTTAGGACCGAGGACCGACCCTATTGAGCTTGGGACCAAGGACCGGACCGACCCAATGGGTTCGGTCCGGTTCCAGGGTCAACTCGGGACTGATCGATAATTTTTTCGTCTTGTTTTTTATACTCCCTAAAAAAGCAAACCTACAAATTCAAATTACATATCCATCCACAATGTGGCATTGTGCAACTAAACTATAAATACCAATACATATTCAACAAATTTAAGATGACACAATAATAGAAATTTCATACCTGCTAACGCTCATCGAGATATAAGACAAGATAGGGTCCACAATGCGGCAAGCGAGATGTCGCTACTTTTGATTTTGGCAAATTGAAGAACAAAGAAGACAGAATGGAAGAGAACGTACTTTGGGGAAGGAAGCCGTGAGGAGATTTACGGCGTAAACTTCGTGTCATTTTGGATGTCGCGAGTCCGTGACTGTGAGGAGTCCTTGGTCCTCACGGTGAAGAACGTACTCTGGACTGTGGAAGAAGAGGCCATGAAGACCTTTACGGCATAAACTTCATGCATTTTGGAATTGGATGTCGTCTGTCCGTGACTGTGAGCCTGAGGAGTCAACAGTTTTAACATCATTTTACTTGGGTTTTTTTTTCCTTTGAACAGAAATTTTACTTAGATTTGAATATATAAAAGAATTATAATATAATATAATATAATATAATATAATATAACATAAATTTTACTTAGGTTTGAATATATAAAAAAATTATAAATAATATAATATAATAATATACAGGGTTGGTCCAGGAATTTCAGTACCAAGGACCGACCCGGTCCCCTTGGGAACCGGACCAAGACTGGCAGGGTTGGGCCGGTTCAGGATCGGTCCAAGGTCGACCCTAGACCGCTGCTCACCCCTAACTGACACAAGGTACTCCCTTTGATTAGATTTTCTCAATATCTAAATAAGGACAATGTGATAGATTTAGTCCATCACCTTTTAACAACAGGAGCAATTCCTGACTTGCAATGATGTATATTGAATATTTCCAATATACAATCAGCAAATGTCCTCTGAGAAAATCTAATATAATATGGCAAAAACAATCCTTACAGACCTCAGTACAAATGATATAAGATGTCTCAAGATCACAACTTGTAAGCAAAACATCATGTACATAAAGTATGAGAAAAATAAATTTCCTCCCACCGACCTTGCAAAGTATATTGAATTACTTTGTTCCCAATTAAACAAAATAATAACACTATGAAACTTTAATGATATTGTCTGGAAACTTGCTTAAGACCATGAATTAGAACTTTTTAGTCTACACACAAGTTTACTTGAATCTGCTGCAAAATCATCCAGTTGCACAATATAGATTTTGTATCTATTTGTCGTAACTCTATATATAAATAAATAAATAAATAAACTATTAATGCCGCATTCACTCTGAAAGAATCTTTTAAAGAAATAGTTATTTCTTCACTATAAACAATCCACCCCTCTTTCGAGTAAAAACTTTAGTTACCAATTTGGCTTTAAATTCCACAATCTTTCTTTGAAATTCTTTTTTTTTAGTTTTGTACGCCAATTTGCAACTAATAAACTTGTGATCTTTAAACAAGTCAGTAAGTTTCCAAACATGTTTCATAGATTGTATATCGCCTTTTTTATGACATCTAATCGCATACTTAATTGACAACAAGAAACGACATTTATATAAGTTGCTAAAACAACAATGTAGTGGATATTATAATCATGCTCTCACAAATAGACTATATAGTATGATGATATAACTGATCGTCTTTCCCTAACAAATCTCCTTAATAAAACTACAACCACTTCATTCTGTACTTGAGAGGTATAAGAAATTTCATTATAAATTATATCAAGAATAGTACCTTGAACCTCAACAAGTTTAGTCTATGGTACAGGAGATTCCATAATTATCTGTATAGGTAAAGACAAAAATATAGTAAACTCCATCATACTATTATCTTTAATAGTCTGAGAGCAGCTATCCTCTACAATTACATCAATCTTTAGAAACTTTAGAGTATGTGATTCCATAATTCTTGTATCTTCTTTAGAGTCTTAAAATCAAATACCCTTTTGAACAATCTAGGTAAGATATAAAATAATTTCAAGTGAATCTTTTGTCAGGATTTTCAAGCATAGTAATTAAGTTACCACCCCAGAATCTACTAAGTATTTGACAAATGACCCTTTAAGCTATTTCGTATTGTCATACTTGCCAAAATACTCATGGCCACTATTAAACCTGACAACCTTTTAATCATATACGAGATGTATATGTCATTAGGACTTAAACACAATCTTTGCAGATATGTCCTAATTTCAATATCAGATAAGATATAATTTCAAGCAACTAAGGCTTTCATCATCTTATAGCAGTGCAGTATGCAAGCAAACCTCTTTTCAAGTGTTCCATAATGGAACGCTTCATGGATAGTAAGCAAATTCAATTGCTCTTTTCTCAAGCAACAAATTATATGTCCATAACTTAAAATTTGAAGCAGTAAAAACCTCAATAATAATGAAGTTATTAATTACAGAAAAGGTGACTGAAAACCAAGCAATATATATAATTAGCATCATGTGAGTACTGTGTAACTTGACGTACAAGTATACATCCAGAGAGTTACACGCATAATCATATAATCACCTTTGGGCAGAATACGTGACATGCAGTTGTACACTCCCCACATGATAGCGATTATGAGAATATATTCTAATCTTCGTGAATTCATCACCTTTGGGCAGATGAACCATTGAGATCAGTCAATCCTCTATCACACCATCATGTATCCCTCCATGAATTAATACACAATCACCTCATTTGGGAGTATGACCACGCATTAGACCAGGAGACATCTCAATCATCATACGAGACCGAAATTTCTCAAACCCAATCAAGCGTGCCACTTTGGCGATCACTACTCAATTGAATCATTAAAATTCTCTCATACCAGGGGATATAAACTTTACTCCTCACATATACCATATACATGTGATTTTAACTTTAGTGATAGGGGCAACATATCACCAAAATCACATATCATGCTAATTACATTGCTTTATTAATTAATAAAAATTAATCATATATATATAAATATATATACAGTGAACCTGAAAGACAGATTCCAATGAGATCACTGATTATGGTATCATAAGAGAATTCTCATAGAAGCAAGCATCTTGTGCATCCCGATTACTGATTACTGAAACAACATTAAAAGAATGCCGATCCAAAGGATCCCTCACAAGTTAACATCAATAGCAATACAGGGTACTCCAGATTGATAAGCTTGATAACTAATCAACTATTGCTCATGAGTTTCATACAGCAAAACATGACTCCAAGGCCAACAATTGATTTATTAATCAATTTTAGATAATAAATATCATTACTTCAACCAGTGGTCTATAAATTGAGTCAAATCACATAACTAAATATCTAAACTATAACAGTAGATACTATTGCTCTGCATAAATATTGTCATACTCCTTAACTATAAAAATATTCAACTTGATAGATATTAACAAGTGACCAGGATGAGTTCATGTACAATATGCAATAACTTAATCGACATGCATTACCCATATACAGCAGATATGTTAATCAGTACAATCAATTTGGTCACGAGTTCTTAAGACATCCATCATTCAATGATTACCAGCATGTCAAGGAGTATGCATGAGCAATAAAAGTTTCATAACCTTTACTGTTTTTCATCAGCTCAATACATAACTCAATTACTATTCCATAATTGTTGTATCTCATTAAGCCAGATTCAGTTCACAATAAAGTTTGATTTTTATTGATGAATCACACATTTATAATGATTATGTGATAATATACCTATAACCCAACACTTGTATTTCCAAAATCACAGAAAAATACAAGGAAAAATACGCAAAAATTCATTTAAAATACACGTATTTAGAGTTTCATATGCAATTTCACATCAATAAAACCATCAAACATATAAAATAAATATACCACGTGATAGGAAATCACCATACGAGTCCAACGCCGCCGACCACGCGCCGATCCGACGCTCCACGCGCCCACACGCGCCACCTGAGTGCGCGGCGCGTGGAGCTCACGCGCGATGCACGTTCGACGCACAGGTGGCGCATGGCCGCACATGGGGGCGCGTGCGGCCTCCTCCGGCGACGCGCCGCCTATTGATTTCTTCATCTCGTCGAGCCAAATCCGAATTTGTGATTTAATTTAATTTTTATTGAATAAAAAGTCTCGAAAATCACAAATTATGACAAGATCCGTACAATTATGGCTAATTGGTACAAATTAGAGCAAAAACTTTATGCGTTCAAGTTCTAGGATTATGGTTACTCCGATACCACATGTTGGACGCAAATTGCGTAACCCCAAGATCTCCATAACTAGAACAAGAACATGCATAATTAAGTAGAAAGATTAACGCACCTGTTTTGGGATCAATTGTTCTTGAAGCGGAAACGGAAACACAATGTTCCACGCGCAAGTCATTCTCCTCTATTGCCTTCCGTATCACTAGCTCAATGAGGCGGCCCCCCTCACGTGTAGCATTAGGTAAATGCCCCTTAGGTGAGGATACATGTGAGAATAATTAGGGTTAGAGGAAAAACTTGAGCACTATTTATAGAGTTTCCAGCCAGTCTCTCTCATTACGGGACAGGCTCAACTCGGCCCACACTAGCCAGCCCATATTAGACTAATTAAGAAACCTTCTATCTCACCTTAGACCAACCCTGTTTTACGGTAACCGTAAAAACAGTAAATTACAATATCAATTAATTTAGTCCACATTAGGAAAACTCTTACAAACCTAAGAAACAAAAGCGTAGTCCACACACAGAAACAGATGAAATCACATAATTCTACTCATATGTTCAAAATGTGATCTCCTGCTTCAAGAAGTGTAATCTTCACAAGGTTTTTGACTTCTGGATATACCCGGGCAAGATCTTCAATCGCAAAGTCATGAAGCTCGGCCGCAAATTCCACCCCTGCTGGAACACCACCAACGACAACAAAATGCAGAATCCTCTTTTTCTCTTCTGAAATAAGGCTCGGTAAGCTTGCTCTCTCAAAGCAGTCTATTACTGTCTGACGGATCTTCTGAGCATCTTCTACTTCCTGCATAAAAGAAATCGTCTCACCTTTACTTAATAATTACTGGGAACAATATGAAGTGGAATTGAGTGAAGAGAAGCATATTTATGTTTTAACTCAATCCACCATCCAATTGAGAAGCACATTGATCTGATGACAAAGTAAACCAAATCAGCATCTTATCTTGGTGATATATACCTTCAAGAAATGGGTATTCTCCTTGACACCAGGTATGTTGAATGTATTTGCCCGGGCTCCCACAGCTATTATGAGATAGTCATAATCTATTGCAAATTCTTCTTTCCCTCCTAGGTTCGAAGCTTGAGTAGATTGACAGTAAATTTTCTTCTTTTCTGCATCAATCTTGTAACATTCAGCTTCTCTGTATTCACAATGGGGACCTTTCTGCCATTAGACACAAAAGGAACATCTCGGTCTATCACCCCAACTTATCTAAACAATAACCCAACGAGGAGCCTGAAAGGAGTATGAAATCCACATTTTGTCAAAACTTATCGGGATAAGTACACTAATGGTGCCATAAGTTGTGTACGGCGCTCACTTTGGTGCCAAAATTTTCCGTCGGATCACTTAAGTGCCAAATCGGAGGAAAAACGCTCACTTTGGTGCCACCGACGAAAGATTCCGGCCAAAATGATTTTTTTTTATAAAAAAAAAAAATCGATAAGCCTTTAAATGACGTCATTTTCGGTCCTCCTTAAGAAAACGACGTCGTTTTGCCGTCCTACGTGGATGGCTTCATGGAAACGACGCCGTTTAGCTCACATGGGGAAGAAATTAGGGTTTCAACGGGGTCGAAGCCGTGGCCGTTGCCGGGGTTGGGGTCGGAGTCGGGGTCGAAGCTGCGGCTGCCGAGTGGCCATCATCGAGGTCGGGGTCGAGGTCGGGGTCGAAGCTACGGCCGTGGAGTGGCCATCGTCGGGGTCGAGGTCGGGGTTTGAGCCACGGCCGTCGAGTGGCCATCGTCGCGGTCGGGGTTGAGGTCAGGGTCGGAGCTACGGCCACCGAGTGGCCATCGTCGGGGTCGGGGTCGGGGTCGAGGTCGGAGCCGCTACCGTTGAGTGGTCATCGTCGGGGTTGGGGTCGAAGCCGTGGCCGCCGAGCGCAAGGACCGTCGAGGACGGCAACGGCCGGAGATTAGGGTTTTGAATTGGGGGAGACACCAAACGGCGTCGTTTTGGTGTTTGGATGCTGACTCAACTCTCCGACGAGCCACGTCGGCGTCAAAAATTAATAAAAAAAGGCCACGTCGGATTTCCGGCCAATTTCGCCGGAATTGGCACCAAAGTGAGCGTTTTTCAAATTTTTTGACACTTAAGTGATCCGACGGAAACTTTTGGCACCAAAGTGAGCGCCGTACACAACTTATGGCACCATTAGTGTACTTATCCCAAACTTATCAAACATACATATCCATCCTCTAGGAGCAACACAATTTGTGCTGGAAAATGAAAAGAAGAAGAAGCTCATAATTCTCTCTGGAATCTCTGAAAGCACATCTGTGACGACTGTCTTGTTAACAATATTTCGGATTGGTTTGACAATACTGCGTGCTTCCACCGTGCCATTTGTGACGCTCGGTAACAAGGGCGTGAATGCAAAATAATTACGCGGCGAAACTACTCCTACTTCATACAATGAATTCTTCGAATTCTTCAAAAAGCTGGTGGCAGCCCATCCGGTTCCAAGCACAACCACCTTCTTTTTGGGGCATTGACCTTGCACTGAATCAACATAGGTGACAGGGAATGGAGTCGTATCCGAGAATGCTACTATACCCCCACCACTGCAGCAAAACAGATATCAGTTTTGATGCGAGAGAACAGAGATCATTGTGTAGCTACATGCATTATCGGCAACATTTACGGACCTAATGCGAAGACTAAATCAGAAGTTGATTTAGCAACATTTTTCAACATAGAGCGGCAGATTGCGAACCCAGCTCAATTTCCACTAACGCATATCTAATTCATTTGATATGACAGTGTTGGGTTTATCGGATTCCCAAAAACCGGATTCGACACTAAATTGAACCCCTAAAACGAATGCGGAAGACAAGCCCGGGAAAAACATGTATCACCAATCCTAAAGCACACCACGGAATCGAGCGTACCTTGTTAGCCACAGATTAAACACCAACGCCGATAAGAGGAACAGAAAACTGATCATGTTTGATCCGATGACGTCGATTGGCCTTGAAGGGAAGACGGCGTCGCCTTAAACGCTTGTTTTTCTTTTGGAGGGAGAGAGGGAGAGGAACGTACGTAATAATGCCAAAGGGTCTCTTCGTCTCTCTCTTTCCTCCCTTATATACGTTCCCTCAAAAATAGAAACGTACCCCTTCATCGTATCCCTCCATCCATGAGCCCTAATCCTGTGGGCCGGGCTTTCAGGCCCAACATGAGCGGACGGGCCTTAAGCCCATCACATAAAACCATCCGACAGTAAAAGAACCGAATAGAGCCGTTTGCGAGCGGTAAGCTGTGATTGCGGCTCACTTGACGTTCCAAACACCTCGCAAAACCATTACTCTAAACAACATGCAAACATGAACAACAACCGCAACCGACGCAAGCATCACGAGGCATTCATCAGCAAAATCCACGACTCGTCGACCGAAGCAAGACGCGCAACTACATCGCTCATCACGATGGACAAAACTCGATCAAGTAGTGCAGGAAAACACCAGAAACGTGACTTTTTCTCTCTATCCCTGCGAGAGATCTCCACGAAAAAAAAGAAAAAAACGAACACATTTGGGTCATCGTCTTTGTAGACAGCGATGGAGGCTTTACTAACATTTTCCATTTGCTTCACTTATCCCTCCCTTCTAACTTAATGCACGTGATGCATGCCCTTGTCTCCTTTCCATAGCGACTGGTAGCTGCAAACCATAACAATCGACACCACAAGTAGTTTATAGAAATAATCTGTTAAGTCATGTGTTGTTGCTTAATAATTGATTTTCTTCCGTGTGTGTTCTTTAACTGTCATATGGATGTACAATTTCCGGACAAGTTATGTATGGGTGCAAATTTTGTATTTATAGGAGGACATAAACTTGTTGAAAGCAATGGGATGGGATTTCTTCAGATTCTCCATCTCGTGGCCTCGTATTGCACCTCGTAAGCTCACTCTCATGCACCCTCCTTTTGTCTTATTCCGACATAATTAGGCTCCTCCTGTTAACATCAAGGAAAAATATGATCCTTCGTACACCACGTAGACCAACACCATTTGGTTCGAGACTCACACATCGTTAATGACTCGATGCATGTAATTATGTGCCTTCCTGACCATTGTGCCCACAACAGATTACTATATATTCTCTTTGGTCTCTCACATTTTTAATTAGTCATGCCGAAACAAATATGAACTGCGGTTTTGCCCTGTACTCAGCTCTTGTATATGCACTATGAAGCGTATAATTAAATCATTCGGATGGTATCTTTTGTATACTAGATGGGAAGATAAGCAAGGGAGTCAATGAACAAGGTGTCGCCTTTTACAACAATCTCATCGACAACCTACTTGCTGAGGGTAACCCCTACTGTCTAGTCCTTCACGACTCATTGAATTGCTCTTTCCAACGTGTAATAAACTTTGAGCAGGCATCCAACCTTTTGTGACATTGTTCCATTGGGATGTTCCCCAAGCACTTGAAGATGAGTATGGCGGGTTCCTGAGTCTTAATATTGTGTAAGCCTTCAAATATTGTTGACTTGGAGTTTCTAAAAATTGTGTGTACACGCATCCCATGAACTAATTGCCGATCTTAATCAAGTAACACCTGGATCATTTGGGTTATTTACTAGGGAGGACTACGTCGATTATGTAAACTTTTGCTTTCAAAAGTTTGGTAATAGAGTGAAGCATTGGGTGACACTAAACGAGCCCAATTACTCTACGTTGTATGGGTATGCGATGGGCATCTATGCACCTGGTCGATGTTCTAGTTACATAAATAACTGCACAGTCGGAAATTCAGCAACAGAACCTTTCATCGTTGCGCACCATTTGCTTCTTTCTCACGCAGCAGCAGTGAAACTGTACAGGGACAACTATCAAGCACATGGACACCTATCTCGGTGTATTCCCCTTATTCTTTCGGCAAACTACTGAGTTGGATATGCATGTTTGGACTTGACTAATTGTTTCATGTATTGATACCCAATCAGGCTGCTCAAAATGGGAAAATAGGCATGGTCATTGCAACTTACTGGATGACCCCTAAGTATTCAACGAACGTCAGTAGGAAGGCTGCCTCTAGAGCTTTTGACTTTCAGTTTGGATGGTATGTATTTTATTTATAAGAAAGTAGGTAGCCTTATGAGATGCTAGATAAGCATTATGAACGAGTCACAGAAGCGACCGATCTAGCAATTTTACCTCAACGAACAAGTACGTCAGCAATTTTGTGTGTCCCGTTAGTAAGTGCATTGCGTGTTGACGATGTAAGGCTTGCCCATCCTATTACCTATGGTGACTACCCAAAGTCAATGAGGAGATATGTGGGCAAGCGGTTACCCAAATTCACGAAAGCACAGTCGGAGGCGTTAAAGGGTTCTCGTGACTACATGGGGGTAAATTATTACATGGCAAGATACGTGGACGAATCCGCATCCCCTTTTACCCCCCTCAATCTAAGTTACACCACCGATTGTCATTGTAATATGACCGGTAAGGATGCACCGCCATTGCCCAAATATTTTACCCCTAGTGTTCTTCTTCAATTGATTCCCTAACGAACTTTGTTTATTATCTGTGATGCTACCAGTTGAGAAAGATGGAATTCTGATCGGCCAACCGGTAATGTGTCTACACAAGCATGAGAAAGAATATTATACATAATCAAGTGTTCACGCATTAATCGCATGCTAAGCATAATGCTAATATAGATATCAATTGAACAAAATTGCAGACTGCTGCGAAGTGGCTGTACATATACCCAAAGGGTATCAGAGAGTTGATGCACTACGTGAAGAAAAACTATCAAGATCCAATCATTTATGTGACCGAAAATGGTAACTAAATGTATCTATGTCACTAACGGTGACTTTGCTTGGGTTGACGGGTCACCTAGTAATTTGCCTTCTATGCTTTGTCCAACCATAGGAATGGCAAATGCAAATAACAAATCGTTGCCGCTTGAAGATGCGCTTATAGATAGATTGAGAATAAGTTACTTTCAGCTACATCTCTCAAATCTCTCCAAGGCTATCGAGTAAGTAATTCGATATCAGTATTGGGTATGCATAGATGGTAAACAATGATGATATTTGATAAAAAGTACCATACACACGAATTCGTTGTTGACAGGGAAGGAGTGAATGTAAAAGGATACTTTGTGTGGAGTTTCCTAGACGACTTCGAGTGGGCGGAGGGTTATACAACCCGATATGGCCTCGTTTTCGTGGATTATGGGAATGAACTGAAGCGATACATGAAGCACTCGGCATATTGGTTCCAAAGTTTCCTACAAAAGGATAATGCAACCGTTAACTACTCCTTGCGGAGCGATGCCTAGCAGAAGTCGCTAAAGCCCAAATCCGGAAGTCTCTTCCTCGCTGCTGCGTTTCCAACCCCCTTAGTCCCTCTTGAATATTATGTGTACTGATGCTCAGTTGGGCTGCTTCTTCTCTTTTCCTACTTAAATGAAATGGAAGGATGCATTTTACACCCAAATAAAAAATAAAAAATTCAAGACATCAAGAATTGCAGGAAGCCCGTCAGTTTGAAGAATATCCTTTAGATTAGGTTTTGTCTGAATGTGAATTTCAAATTCGAATAAAATTAGATTTCCTATTATCATTACTTGTCTTTGATTCCAATAAATAAATAAAATTCAATATGTATGGCAACTTAATTGAACCATGGAATTAGGAAAATAATTTGGACTTTTAACTTCTTAGAGATATCAATGAGATATTCATAAAAGGAAAGCTTGAGATATTCCTAAAAGGAAAGCTTACTCCTTAAAAAGGAAAAAAAAATGGAACCCGGTTGGATTTATATCTTTTTAGTCTAAAAAATTATGTTAAGTTCTTCAAAATTATGAAAAAATCACCACATTTTAATTTTTAAATGAAGTTGATTTTTCAAATTATGGATTCAAGGTGTTCAATACTGATAAATATCTTAACTAAACCCCAAAAGATAATGATAGCCATTGAATACTAGAGGCCGATTATTTTCAAAGCAAATAATATTTGGTTGAGTAAATTATTACATGGATGGACCTGAGAATGTTCGTAAACTAGTTCATCTAAACTCTAAGACGTAAAATTTCAGGAATACTCTTCCTAGGTGGAAGACAAAATTCACCTAGAAACAAGGGGCGCTTTCAAGGGAAAGATAGATTCCCCCGTCACTTAGGGTGCGTTTGTAACGTTTCGTTTAAAAATTGTTTCTAAAATGAAAAAAAAAAAGTGTTTCATTTTCGGGAACAATTTTTGAACAAAAAACGCGTTTGGTAAATGCTCTTAAAATATAAAAAGAATAGAAACACATTTGGTAAGTTTATATAATTTTTTATTTCTTTTAATGTTTTAATATTTTTATTTTTATTTTCTATTTTCTTTCTTATTTTTCTTATTTATTTTTCCTTTTTTTTTTTTTTTTTTTTTTTTCTTTTTCCTTTTTCCTTTTTCCTTTTTCTTTTTTTATTCTTTTGGCCGGTCGCCGGCCTCGGCCATGGCCGGCGACCGCCGACGAAGGCCGGCAAGCTCGGCATCGCCGGCCCCAGCCGAGGGCTCGGCATCGCCGCCGGCCGGGCGAGCTCGGCCTCGCCGGATCTGGGCGAGATCGAGCTCGCCCGGCCCGCGCGAGGTCGGCCTCGCCGCGGCCGGGCCGACGGTGACCCGAGCCACACCGTCGTCTCCCTCCACCGCATCGGCGACCGCCCCTCCGCCTCACGCCCGATCGACGCATCCGCAGTCTCCGGCCTCCGTTCGCCATCGCCGCATCGGATCTCACCGCTCGGTCGTCGACCCCGCGCCGGCCCACGACTCGACCGGCCGTCCTCGCCGCTCCGCTCCTAGACGTCCGCCGCTCGAGACCCCACGGCCGAGCCCCGCACCGCAGCCGCCGTCGCCGCCCGGCCGACCCCGCGACCCAGCTCCGTCACCCGCTCGCAGGTGGAGACGCTCGCAGCGGCTGTCGACGCCGGAGAGGACGACGGTGGAGAAGCCGGATGGTCTCGAGACAGAGGCGGTGGGAGGCGCCGGAGAAGACGACGGTGGAGATGCTTGCTGGAGGAGAGGCTCGCAGAGGAGAACGCTGTTTCTTTTTTGTTCCTAAAAATGTTTCGAAATAAGAAACAAGAATTTCTTGTTTCTTATTTCTGTTCCCTTGTTTCTTAACAAAAAAAAAAGCAAAAACGCGAAACGCGAAAGGAACAGTAAACGCACCCAAACGCGTTTTACGTTCCTTTTTTTATTCCTGCGAACAAAACAAAATTCTGTTCCTGGGAACAGAAACACGGTGCAAACAAATGCACCCTTAGTCTCATTGGGATGCAGCAATTATTTTCAAGGCAAATTATATTTGGTTGAGTAAATTATCACATACAAGAACCTAAGTATATCCATAAACTACTTCGTCTGAACTTGTGACGTAAAATTTTGGAAGTAGAAAAATTTTGGAAGTATTCTTCCTAGGTGGAAGACGAAATTCACCTAGGAACAGGGAGCCCTCGGGGGAAGGTAGACTCCTCTGTCTTCTAGTCTCACTTAGGTGCGATGATTATTTTTGAGGCAAATAATATCTGCTTGCGTAAATTTTTACTTGCTGAGGAGGATTGCTCCTACAATTCGAAAACCTTGTATTTGACGCACAAGACTCCGATGTGGCGAGAGCGACGCTCCCAGAGCAAACAATAAAAATTCTTGTCTTGGACAATGACACCATTTTTTCCAGTGCCAAGGATTCGAAACCAAGTCTACCCCAACTCCGTAACACTAGTTAGTTGCGGGGCCTGCACTTTGTATGGGCATGTCAATAATCTACTTTTAAATGTGATTTTTTTTTTTGTATATACTATTTAAGGTTGTAATCATTGATGGTAAGAAATACCAAATAAAAGACATTATTCGATTGAAAATAGAAAATGCGGCTTGAAAGTTTAAATTCAACGTTTGCATAATAGATGTGTCGTAAATGGATCCAAAAAAGAGGATTTTGAAAATTATTAGCTTCTTCACAAATTTAAATTCTATTTCCTTTTTAAGAGTATATAATTTTCGCTATTTTACGTTCATGTTCTTCAAAATATCACTTTTAACCAATCTTTTGAAGGTCTACAGTAAATCTCCACATTCTCTTTTTATTCTATTCAAACTCTATTTGAATTGCAGTGTCTTAAATAATCCATTTATCAACAAGCTAATATATCCAACCCATCCGTGGGCAGCCGCGTTGGTATTCATTCTCCCCTACTTTGATGCGGTTGAGAGTTTGAATCCCCGCAGCGCTAGTGATTTAAGTGGAGGCCCCTAGTGGTGGATTGCTAGGCCAGCTTCCCCCAAGGTATAATCGTTGTTGGGCCTCCACCACGGAGGCCCGTGAGACCCCGAATCAGTGTAAGCCGACAAGGGCATACTTCAGCGGATCCTCAGTTACAAATATATATATATATATATATATCCAAGCTGACAATGATTCTTCTTGTTGTAAAATATTGCATTGCAAATATGTAATCGAAAGAATAAAGAGATTGAGGAGAGAAAGTAGGTAAACACCAAAGATAATAGAGAAAGTCAGAGAAGAATATTTTATTTCCAGTATATCACTGTTTAAGTCTACAACAAAAATTAAGCTCCTTTTTATAGAAAAACAAGAATATACTTATCATTAATATCAATGTATTGAATAATACATGTATTGGATAAGGAGATGAACATTCATTGTATAGGGAGATGCATTTAGAATGTATGATACAAATGTACCATAATAATTACATTAAATAAAATGAATATAATAAATATTCATTCATGTATTTCATAACACCATACTTTGAATATTCATTGTATTCATTACGAATGTGCATCGAATGATACTGCCTTATTAAAAACCTTAAGCCGGAAAAACCCAGTGGGACAAAAACCGAACAAAAGGGAAAAGGAATGCAAAGCATAAATTTTATGATCTCTTCCTTTTATAGATACATTAATTGCCTCGTTAAAAACTTTAAACCGGAAAAACCCTGTGGGAAAAAACCGAACAAAAAGAAAAAAGTGTGCAATACATAGTTCATAATATATTCTCCTCCATTGAACCATATAGTCACTGCTAAGGCTAATTAATCTTACTTCTTGTGAACTCGCCACATACCAATGACATATACTAATTTCTCAAAAGTTGATATTGGCAATAATTTGGTAAAAAAATCTGCCATATTATTTATGGATGGAATTTGTTTAACATCAATTTGTCAACTTTCTTGGAATCCATGAGTATAGAAAAATTTTGGCAAGATATGCTTGGTCCTATCACCTTTGATATATCCTCTCCTAACTTGTGCAACACAAGCAGCATTATTTTCATAAATTATAGTAGGAGAATTTGTAACCGGTATCAAACAATAAGAATTATGAATATGCATTATGACGGATCTTAACCAAATACACTATCTTCCAGCTTCATATAAAATAATAATCTCAAAGTGGTTAGAGGATATAGCTACTAGCAATTGTTTCGTAGAACGTCAAGAAATAGCGGTACTGTTATAACAAAATAAATAACCGATTTGAGAGCGAGTTTTATGTGGATCAGATCTATATCTAGCATCAATATATCCAACTAAACCAAAGTTAGTGGAATCCTTGGAATAATATAATCCCAAATCTATAGTTCCTCAGAGATAACGGAAAATATGTTTAACTCCATTCTAGTGTCTCCGAATTGGCTCAGAACTAAAACTTGTCAATAAATTTACCACAAAAGCAATATTTAGTCTCGTACATTGTGCTAAGTATATCAAAACTCCAATTGTATTGAGATATGGTACTTTAGGACCAAGTATCTCTTCATCAGATTATTTAGGATGAAATGGGTCATTTTAGAGATCTAGAGACCTTACAACCATAAGAGTGCTCAATGGGTGAACTTTGTCCATGTTGAAGCGTTTAAGCAATCTTTTAATGCATGTTGATTGATGGATGATTATTCCATTTGCTTTATGCTCAAGCTCTAGACCAAGACAAAATTTGATTTTACCTAAATCTTTAACTTCAAACTCTATTTTCAAATACTCAGCAATTTTAGCTAACTCTTTTGGAATTCCAATTAAATTTATATCGTCAACATAAACTGCTACAATAGTAAATCTGGTTTATGATTTCTTAATAAACACGCAAGGGCAAATAAGATCATTATTGTACATTTCCTTAATTAGTTGCTCACTTAAGCGTTGATACCACATACGACTGGATTGCTTTAACCCGTACAAAGATCTTTGCAATATTATTGAGAATAAATTGCAGGGAGTGCATGCTTCAGGCATTTTGAATTCCTCAGGAATTTTCATATAAATATCAAAGTTTAATGAGCCATATAAATATGCCGTCACAACGTTCATAAGACGCATTTACAATCTTTCAGAGATTACTAGGCTAATGAGAAAATGAAATGTAATCATATCCATCACATGTGAATATGTCTCATTATAATCAATCACAGGTCTCTAGGAGAATCATTGGGCAATGAGACGGGCTTTATACCTAACAATAAATACCCATTTATATCCAACGGGCTTTATATTATTAGGGATATGAGTTACAGGTCCAAAAACCTCTCGTTTAGATAGGAAAGCTAATCCAACCTTAATTGCTTCATCCCACTTAAGCCAATCTTACATTTGACGACATTCAATAATAGATTGCGGCTCACAATCATCATCCATAATTTTATGAGTAATTGAGAATGGAAAAGTATCATCAATGATGATTTCATTTCAATCCCAAATTTCATTACAATATGTAATGGAATTCTCAGTATTCTTGGGGTAGATGTTTCTTTCATGGGTTTGCACCTCTTCATTTTCGATGAGCAGTATCTTTTGATCCTATTGGTCTACCACGATTTAAGTGTGGGGGATTTTGATCCATTTTAGCCTGTCCTTCGGGACCAGCTATCCTAACCGAAGCATTTACAGTTGGAATATGAGATTTTGTTATCTTAGTGGCATCATTAAATGCGTCAGGAAGTCTATTGGCCATAGCCTATAAATGGATTATGCGCTACACCTCGTTTTCACACTCAAAAGTCCTTGGGTCTAATTGAAATAAATTTTTCTCATTCCAGGAAAAAACCTTAATTAGTTTTTTTCTTGTAGTCATGGTTGTTGTAGGTATCCCAATTGATGAAAACCTAGTCTCATGAAAATGACAATATACAAATCTGGTAGTAAAAAGATCACCGGTAGTTGGTTCCAAGAACCTAATAATAGACGGTGAATTAAACCCAACATAAATGCCCAAACGGCGGTAAGGACCATTTTCGTTCTTTTTGGTGATGCTACAGACACCTGTATTGTACAACCAAAGGTTCATAAATGTGAAATATTTTGTTCATAACCAAGAACCTTGAATGGAAGATTGTAAAAGACTAGCAATATGGCGTAATCTTTTTTTTGGTAAAAAGCAATAGGGCGTGATCTTATTAAAGCTGTCACATGCAAAGCTACATAACCCCATGCTGTATCATTGATATTTGTTCTCAATAATAGAGTGCGGGTAATGATTTGGATATGTTTAATCAAGAATTCTGCCAATTCATTTTGAATATGAATATATGCAACTGGGTGCTTAACCTCGATTTCAAATGAAGCACAATAGGTATCAAAACTCTTTGATGTAAATTCACCGGCATTATCCATCTTTATGCTCTTAATTGGATAATTAGGGAATTGTGCCCGAAGCTTTATAATCCGCACAAGTAAACGTGCAAATATGACATTACGCGTAGATAATAGGCAAACATGGAACCATTTACAAGATGCGTCCACTAGTACCATAAATTATCGAAATGGTCCACTTGGTGGTTGTATTGGTCCACAAATATCACCTTCAATTTTTTGCAAGAATAAAGGGGATTTAAGATTAACCTTTGTTATAGAAGGTTTGATAATGAGGTTTTCTTATGAACAAGTCTCACAATTATAATTTTTGAGCAACAATACATTTATATTCTTTAAAGGGTGCCCTTTTATATTTTGAATTATTCTGCGCATCATTGAAGCGTCAGGGTGACCAAGGCGATCATGCCATAGTCCAAACTGATCAAGATTTACCAATCTCTAGAATGTGGTGGCATAAGTTTCAATATCCTTAATCATGACACAATATAAACTCATAGAAGAAGCTTCTAGCTTCTCGTGGATGGTCTTCAAGCCCATCTTATAAGAGGAAATGTCAATATATTCCTTATATTGCTCATAAATAGTTTCAATATGGTACCCATTACGGCGTACATCTTTAAAACTAAGTAGATTCATTTTTGATCTAATGCTTAGGACGCATTCTCAATATACAGAATGGTGTCATTTGGCAAAACAATTGTGGCATTCCCAACATCATCAATAATCAGAACAGAACCTGATATTGTATGGATTTGTGCCTTACGCAATATTATACTCGAGAAAAAGTGTCTACTATAAAATATAATATGTGTTGTCGCACTATCAAGCAAACAAACATCTTCCTTTCTTGGTATTTTCCATTTGCATTTATGTTGACAATTTCGGTTGTCAAGTATCATAAAATTTGCATATTAGTTATAAAGTTAGATAAACTTTCAAAATAAATATTATATAAGGTTCATAAGCATTTCATAATCATATTAGAGAACAATAAAAAAATAATACTTTTAACTGTAAAAGAAATTATTATAATCATAGAATTTGAAGTTCAAATTATCATCTACCAGTTTGATGCCTCATCAAAGTAATCGGAGGTCCTCAAAGAAATCAAAGACATCTAGAGATGCATTTGCTACTTCAAGAGCAAGAGGAGTCCCACCAACGGAGATATTGTTGGCCTCAACAGTGGTTATGGCAGTAGAATTGACTTCAATGGCATGAGATTCACCATACTTACCCGTATTTGTTTTGGCGTAGGACAAATACGTGACCAATGCCCAGTCATGCCACATCAATGACAAATACTTCCATTAATCACTTTCTCTAACCTCTTTTTTTTTGTCATGATTCAGTCCAAAGTTAAATTTCCTAAGGCGGTTAAATTTCCTGCCATCCCTTCTAGGATTATAATCTTGCCTGCGCTTATAACACTTAACAATACTTTTGAGCCAACAGGTCTAAAATCATGATTTTTTAGCAATAATTCGTTAGTTTGCTCGACAGTAAAGAGCACATAAATTAATTCAAAGTATATGGCAAATTGACGCTACCAGTATTACTATTGCAATATAATATTCGAAGCATGGAAAGTGGAGAAAGTTTTCTCTAACAATTCCGCATCAACGAGTTTAATACCACATAACTCAAGCCAAGAAACAATATCAAATAAAACAGAATTATAGTCAGACACTAATTTAAAATCTTACAGTTTGAGATTTTGCCAATCATATTGTACTTGAGAGAGGATAACAATCTTGGTATGATCATACCTATCATTCAACCTCCTTCACAAGATCTGAGGGTCTCCAACGGATAAACATTGAGTTTGCAAGCTCTCATGCAAATGACGGCAAATAAAAATCAGCGCATTAACTTTATCTTTTGCATTTGAGGTTCCATCATCTGTAATTGATTAGCAAGACCTTACCTTGGAGGTGCATTTCCATGTCAAGGCACCAAGATAGATAGTTCTTTCCACTCACTTCTAGGATGTGGAATTTGGGCTTTTCAATATTTGCCATAATCCCTACAAAAATAAATTCTTAAATTAATTAAAAGGATTTCCAAGTATCCACTGCCACTTCAGGAGCAAAATGATACTTTTAGATTTGAAATTTGGCTTCGGACCAAAAAAAATAGAAATGAAGAATTGATAGAAGAAGATGAAATATAAGTTAATTAATAAAAATAATACATACCTTGCAAAAATTACTTACTCAGTTAATAAATCTTCGTGCTGATAATGTGTTATAAAATATTACGTTACAAATATGTAATAGAGAGAATAAAGAGATTGAGAAGAGAAAGTAGGTAAACACCAAAGATAGTAGAGAAAGTCAAAGAAGAAGATTTTATTTCCAGTACATCACTGTTTATATCTACAACAAAAACTAAGCTCTTGTTTATAGGAAAACATAAATGAATATCTAGTACTTTTATAAGCTAATTCCAAAAAAAAATAAACACCAATTTTAGGTTGAGTGCTAAATTTGGCCATCAAGGATTTTTCTAGTTTCTTGAATAAGATAAGATGCAGCAAAGCCAAAGTCCAGTTGGCCGGATCAATGATTTAAGCATGGGATTAATTGCATATGGCGAGGTAGCCCACGAGAGAAAATCAAACATGTTTCATGCACTTAATCTTAGCCAAGTAATTAAAGCACAGGTCTGTTCGTGAAACACGTTGGCAAGCATTGAAAAGGAAAGTATACTTAAATGAGAGCAGCGCAGGGACCCATAGTATTATTATTATTTTTTTGAGTCGGTCGAGGACCTGTAGTGCGAAAGGCGCATTTCACCAGCAGATCATGTGACACGCGTTGATCATGCGGAGAATGAAGGTGATCGATCATCTGTATATCTATCTGCATATCTATCTATATATATACTCATCCAGGTTAAGCACGTTGATACTTGTGGCGAGAGAGAAGCAGAGCATAACAGAGAGAAGGAGAAGGATGGGGAGCAAGGGCGGCAGCTCTCGAGCGATAACGTGCAAAGGGGTGGTGTGCTGGGGAGCAGAGGAGGAGTGGAGGGTGGAGGAGATTCAAGTGGATCCCCCCAAGGGGAGCGAAGTGAGGATGAAGATGCTGTTCGCCAGCATTTGCCACACCGATCTCCTATACTCCCAGGGTTACCCTTTGGTCGGTTCATCCTTTTCCATATATCCCTTCGCCTCTCTCTGTATTATTCTCTCTGCTCTTCTGCAGCACCACTGCTTACTCTTTCTCTGATTTTGTCGGCATTGCAGCCGCTTTACCCTCGAGTTCCCGGCCATGAAGGTGTTGGGTAAAGTCCTCTCTAATTCGATTCTTACTAATTATTCCTTGTTAGTTTTGTCGATGAGGCGTTGCATTCCATCAGCATAAGTTACAGCTGATCTCAACATGACATGGCAGGATTGTGGAGAGTGTTGGAGAGGAAGTAGAGGAGTTGAAGGAAGGAGATGTGGTTATTCCCACCTATGTTGGAGAATGCAGAGAGTGCGAGAACTGCAAATCCGATAAGACAAACTTGTGCCTCCGATATCCGCTTTCTATAAATGGCGTGTTGCCGGATGGCACGTCCAGAATGTCGATCCGAGGTCAGGCCCTGTACCACCTCCTCTCTTGCTCCACCTGGTCTGAGTACACGGTCTCCGACGCCAATTACGTCGTGAAGGTCGACCCTGGTGTAGCTCTCCCGCATGCTAGCCTCTTGTCGTGCGGATTCTCCAGTGGGTTCGGCGCTGCTTGGATGGACTCTAAGGTCGAGAGCGGCTCCTCCGTGGCTGTGATCGGCCTCGGTGCTGTTGGACTCGGGGTATGTGATCGGTCGTTTGCGTTACTAACTTACATGTGTAATATATGAATGCTGTTTTGAGAGGATTAATTAGAGAGAAAGCACGGCAACAGTTCATTTGATTTGATCACGAGCAGGCCATAGGAGGAGCAAGAGCGCAAGGGGCGACTACCATAATCGGCGTGGACAAAAACGGGATGAAAAAGGACAAGGGAGAAGTCTTTGGAATGACTCATTTCATAAATCCAGACGATCACAAGTCTTCCGATGGCACGGATTCGAAGTCCATCTCTGAGATGGTGAAAGACTTGACGGGCGGAGCTGGCGTGGACTACTGCTTCGAGTGCAGCGGAGTACCCGACTTGATCAACCAGGCCCTAGAAGCCACCAAAGTGGTGATGAATCCATGTCATCGCATCATCGACAAAATCACAATCGCGCACGCGCACTCGCGCATGGGCTAAACTTCATCTAGGCAAGTCTCCTGACTGTATGATTTGATGTGGTCAGGGGAAAGGCAAGGCAGTAGTATTGGGGGCAGGGCCGACACATGTCTTGGAGATTAATTTCATGGGGCTGATGGTGGGCAGAACGTTGAAGGGAACCATTTTTGGAGGACTCAAAAGCAAGACCCACCTGCCCCTCCTTGTCCACAAATCCAAGGATGAGGTTCTGATCAAGCTCTTTCTTGCCCCCACCAGCTTCAGGTCTTGTTTGGTTCTGTTTTACAAATGGGCTTTAGGACTCTAAAGTCCCTTGATCAAGTGCAAACGCATTTGGTTCATTTTTTTGCGTGACTTTAACAAGATGCAATTGCATTTTCAAAGGAGTGTAAAAGCATTTGGCCCAATGGAGCTCTTAAGGTGCATTGGCAAGTTGCATCTTGGCAATACAAGTCGGTACTGTTTATCTTCTCCAAGCCACTGCCGATTGGAGGCTATGATCGCCAGCCAAGGGGTCGCGCGCGCCGGCAACGTGCCAACAACCGCCGCCTGAAGGTCACCTGACCGGGGCGACCGTCGCCGGACCTCAGGCGATGCCTGGGTTGCGCGACCCAAGCAACCACCTGAGGTCGTGTGACCTCAAGCAATGGCTGCCAAGGTCAGGCGACCCTAGGCGACAGCCGCCTGGGTCGCGCGAACCCAGGCGGCCATCGCTTGGGGTCGCCCGATTCCGACAACCGTCCGGAGGCTAGATCCGCCATTCGGCTACCGAATCGCGGTTTGACTGCTGAATCCAATGGTCCAGTGGCCGAGCTTCAAAAAATATATATAAATATATTTTTGTTTTTTTAATTTAATAAAAGTCAATTACAAATGTAAATTTTAATAAATGGTATTTTGGCTAAAGTTATTTCACAATGTAAATTTTACAAAATAATATTTGTATTTCGAAAAACTTCATTCACTCAAAAGTATTTGTAATTTTACAAATGCATTTCTCAAAAGCCGAATCAAACGAGCCTCAAACCTTTACGCACACAGCCATTTAAATTTTGCTTGCTCTGGTTCTGCAGGAGATCCCTCTCGATGAACTTCTGACCCACGAGATGAAATTGGAGGACGTGCCGACAGCACGTGAGTTCCTGAAGCGGTCGGACTGCGTCAAGATTTTGATCAAGATTTAGTACCCTATTTTGCCTATTGCCTCCTGCCCTTGCTTTCTCGAATTTCCTAGTACGATATTGACCGTGCTTTGTTTACTGTTGCACTCGCTCGTGTGAAACTCCAATAAGATTTTTTTTTGTTTTTGTTTTTTTAACAAGAATAAGATATTATTGTTGGAGTTCATGATACAATTTCGAGAAATATCTAGTATTTAGATATTGTTATATAGATTCCTCTTTTTTTTTTTTTTTTTGGTCGAGTCCTACTATATTCTACTCTACACTCACTTCGCAGACTTTGTGTCCCGCTCTCTTGCGGGCGTGGGAGTCGCAACCCACTCTCGAAACTTACGCGTCCCTATCCCCATCCCCCCTGAGAAGGTGGGGATTTGAACCCCTCACCTCCCCCTTCCATGTTGGAAGGGTGGCCACTGGGGCGAACATATAGATTCCTCTTGAAATGCCGACAAAACTCTAGTCTAATAATGTTAGTTGAAGCACATGGTCTAGAATGAAAGCAAAAAAAGAAAATCTCTTACACCGTACAAATATTATGCCTATGTCTTCATCGGTTATTCATAATTAAACTATGTTTCCTCCTCCCATAACCTTCAACGCACAATTATTACTTTGTTCTCTTATTTATTCTCTACTACATCACCAACCAAAAACTATTATCAATATTAGCCCCATAGTTATGAACATAATTATATTTTCATCAATTATCAATATCAATGAAATCAACACCTTGAATCACTTCACAAGGCGTGCCCCCTTCCATGTTCAGGTCAAGTATCTATCAAACCTAACTCGAACCAAACGGTTCACTGCCCAACTCCTTTATGCATCCCAACCCTCTCTTTAAGAATGCTGCATCATAAGATATGATGTTTAACCAACTTATCTTTCCAATTGCTGCAATTTGCATTAGCTTCGCTTAGTCAACCTCCAGACGTTAATTGAACATTTACCCATTCTTTGAACTGTAATTTTTCATTGGAAACTCTTATCACAAAAGTATCTTTTAGAAGTTAAACAGAATATTCGAATTAATTAAACAAACGCGACAAAGCTGAAGTCGAAGCCGAGTAACAGAGTCAAGTTTAAACCATAACAGAACCTTGATCACTTCAAATCACACCCCTCATCCACAGAAAACAAAAGACGACCAACCATGTCACGATTGAATCCAACTTATCTGGAAGTTCGACATTTACGACAGGTGATGTTAGCCTGCTAAGTATCCCCAAACTCCCACCGTTTTATCCTGGATCGAGGTTTCCAGTTTGCCGACTTTCTGCTCCACGGCCTGATATCATCACACAATCCGCAGAAAAGATACTGCACATTTACGGGGTGAGGGAACTCTCTGTCTGACCTCAATTACAAATCCCGTCCCAATTCCCATTCTCCAAACTTCATGGTAGTCGCCTTCAAACACAAGCCATCTACATTTCTCTTTCTTTGATAATAACATAAGAATGCTATACCGGCGCACTACGAGTGTTACACAAGAATCAAATAAGATTTGACACCTCGAAGGCAGATGAATTTTTTAAAAAATAGCTAAAATCCCCGACAAATAGAATTCTTACGGATGCGCACCTGAAGGATCGGGAAATTTTCGTAGTTGGCCAGTGGAAAGACGTGCTCAAATGGCACACGCAACAGTCGTAGAGAGAATGTGGCATCATTCATCCATGCTTTAATATAATGATCCAATGGTCACTTTGGCCAAATAAAGGGGGGAAAAAGGTAGAATCCCAATGATCACTAGAAAGATCAAGAATCTTCTAAAGAAAGAGACTGAAATAAAACAAACAAAATCTTCTTCTTGTGTGTACTGCGTATAAGTGGAACTAAGATGACGTGCGGACAACACGGTAATGACACGTCCTCTTTAGACGTGATTTTCTTCTTAAATTCGACTCGAATCTCTGCCGAAAATGAATCGCCGTCCCCAGTCAGAGACCACCAGCACTCTGGTGCGCCAGCTGACTAATTTGCTGTTGAGTTTCACAACACCATCAGAGGATTGAGTGTACTAAGAATCAGTACATCAACTTAATATGCAAATTACAAACTTACCTTGTATAAACTGAATACCAGAGCCACTGGGTACTGCGGCCAATCGAGACCCAATCCCCTGGTAGCTCAGCAGCAGTTTGTTCTCCTCCCAAGGGTGCAAATTGTCCGAAATGCTTGTACCTTAATGAATGATTAGACTTTCAACCTCACGGCGACATAACTCCATTGTCTACTTCTAATATGTTGGTTGGAGAAAAGTATTACCATGCAACGGTTGATGTTATGCCACATCAGCGCTATCACTCACCAAGATATCTATTTTGCAACCCACATGTTTCTTTTGCAAAATAATTCATCAAAATTTAGACCCTTTTGTCTGCGATGATCCTTATGCCCTCGAAGAAAGGCCAATTATTCTCTTATTTGTGTTTGACTGGGAAAACAAAGACTACATATGGGAGGCTTAATGATATAAAAGAAACAACAGAGCGACATACATATCCCATCCAGTATGTCTATGCATCCAGAGAACATATTGGTTGGTGAAGATGGTATCAATAAGAACAATGGACCTATTCATGATTAAGACAGATCTACTTAAATAATCTAACCTGTAGGTTCATTCTGTAGTACAACTGCAACATAAAGCACTTGTTTTCCTGGAAGAGAGGCTTATTGTACCTGAAGGGATGAAACCGATGACGTCCCGATGCCCTGAACCTCAGAGGACCTTCAGGATTCTTTTCGCACTCATCCATGCGATTGAAACAGTCAGCGAGATATTCACCTTGTTGAGCAGCCACCTTTGCCATTTACAGCACATGTAGATGTTGGTACTATAAAACAACAACGTCAAAAAGGAGAAGGAGAAGAGAGTAATTGTACTTGAGCTGTTGCAGGAAGATTTTTCATTTGAGAATCCACTTCAGCAAGGGCTAACTTAAACAGTCCAATATCCAGCTGGAGAGTTTGTGTTTCGCTGTCAGCATGCTTGAGTAGATCAACAAAGTTCCTCATGTTTCTCTTCTTCAAGTATAGCTGCACTTGTGGATACCGTTCGCAGATGTCCGCAACAACTTCTTTTCCATCTTGTATACTCAGCTTACCTGTCTTAGACTTATCTGCCTTACTGAATATCACCGCAATATCTTCCTGAAAAGAAAGGAGTACTTAACAAAAATAAATTTGATGAAGTAACAACTGCTGAGAGAAAAATGTCTTAAACTGTACAAACTCGAAACTAGTAATCCAAAAAATATGAGCTCAGTCCACTCTAACATTCTGAATAAATTATGACACATTACAACAACGGTTTGACATAACCTGATTCAGTCTGACAATGCAGTTTTTTGATATCGACTATCCCAACTCGAGTTAGTTGAGTGTAATGAACAAAGGCTGAATGAAGCAAAATCAGGAATTGTGTCCCCTTGTTAGTAAAGGTTCTAACTGGCCAATATGAAAAATATGTTTTCTTTTGTTCAAATATTCAAGATATAGGTGACTAGAGAGGAAAGACCTTGAATATTGGAAACTAGTTGTTTATCTAGGCTGGGCGTTGCAGAGATCATTATATAAAAATATAACTAAAATAGAGTGGGAAACACTTTAGCATAAATACAACATGATTTTAACGTAACATTAGCCGTAAAAGGTACACATAAAACTAAACATCAAATTACAAAAAATTAATTACTAGATAAGTAAAAATTCACAAACATAATACATAATATTATATATCGTAAACATTATACTATTTCCAAAATGTACATAAACAATGATAGAAATTTTTATCTACTAACTAATATGGGAAGAACTTTAAATTATGTTATTAAGCAAAAATAAAATATAAAAATTCTTTAAAGAAAAGAAAAAGAGTTGCAATTTATCAGCAAAATGATGAAAAGACAGGAGAAGGGTGATGCCAATAAGTTCAGTGCATACATGTCTTGCTACTTTTTTGGAGAAAGCACCAAAACCTCTTTTTTTTTAAAATAAGAAAATCGAATTCTAACGTCTTACGAATCTAAGTGGCGCACTTAAAAGAAGACTTTGTTTAAGACGGACGTTTATGCAAAAGCGAGATTTCTTACCATGACTCTTCGTTGATTGATCGTTGCACAGTCACCAAGAGCGTATATGCTATCACAACCATCAACTCTCAGCCATTCATCAGTGGCAATCGCACGCCTGTTAGTCTAATCACGAATGGCAAAAGGGATGTTCACAAGCAAGAGAAAGCTGTAGATGGAGGATGAACCAATTGCTAAGCAACAAACCTGCCCAATTTGCTTCATGAATTCCATAATGAAAGGCCGAGTCCCGATACCAGTAGACCAGACAGCCATTCCGTAAGGAAGAGAAACAATGTGGCCAGTCCTTCTTTCCTTTATGGAGATTTCCTTCTCGGACACTTTGACTACCATGGACCCCGTCTTGACGTTGATGTCCTCTCTTTGAAATTTCTGCGCCGCGAAAGCAGTGATTCTTTTGTCAAACCTGAAAAAGTAAGGCTTAGAAGCATTAGCCACATATGAAAGACAGCCGACTTCATCGAGTGAGATATTAGGTGATCATTCAAGCAAAACAAAATAAGCCACTGATCTCCGGTTACGTTACTGCTAATAGAACCAAAAGAGGCAATTACTGTTAACGCCTTTTCTTTGGAACTCCCTCTTTGCTAATCTGCAGCTCGTGATTTATTCCAGTCGGTCAGCAATTTAAATATAGAAGAGAAGCTAGTTTTCAAAATGGAGGATGAATTTAGTAAAAAAGGGTATAAAAAGAAAATATAGATTGAAAGGGTCACTGCTGGTCAGAGGATAAACTGGAGACTTCTACTTTGTGAAGTGCTGAATCTCTGCATCAACGGGATGAGCAAAACCGGGAGTAAACTTTCCACTTGATCAAAGAAGAATTTGATGCTAACCTAAGAAACAAAAGCGTAGTCCACACACAGAAACAGATGAACTTTAAATCACATAATTCTACTCACATGTTCAAAATATGATCTCCTGCTTCAAGAAGTGTAATCTTCACAAGGTTTTTGACTTCTGGATATAGCCGGGCAAGATCTTCAATTGCAAAGTCACGAAGCTCTGCCGCAAATTCCACCCCTGCTGGACCACCACCAACGACAACAAAATGCAGAATCCTCTTTTTCTCTTCTTCACTAAGGCTCGGTAAGCTTGCTCTCTCAAAGCAGCCTATCACCGTCTGACGGATCTTCTGAGCATCTTCTACTTCCTGCATAAAAGAAAATCGTCTCACCTTTACTTAATAATTACTGGGAACGATATGGAGTGGAATTGAGTGAAGAGAAGCATATTTATGTTTTTACTCAACCCACTATCCAATTGAGAAGCACATTGATCTGATGACAAAGAAAACCAAATCAACATCTTATCTTGGTGATATATACCTTCAAGAAATGGGTATTCTCCTCGACGCCAGGTGTGTTGAATGTATTTGCACGGGCTCCCACAGCTATTATGAGATAGTCATAATCTATTGCAAATTCTTCTTTCCCTCCTAGGTTCGAAGCTTGAGTAGATTGACAGTAAATTTTCTTCTTTTCTGCATCAATCCTGTAACATTCAGCTTCTCTATATTCACAATGGGGACCTTTCTGCCATTAGACACAAAAGGAACATCTCAGTCTATCGCCCCAACTTATCTGAACAATGACCCAACGAGGAGCCTGAAAGGAGTATAAGATCCACATTTTGTCAAAACTTATCAAACATACATATCCATCCTCTAGGAGCAACACAATTTTTGCTGGAAAATGAAAAGAAGAAGAAGCTCATAATTCACTCCGGAATCTCTGAAAGCACTTCATTAGTCATCTGTGACAACTACCTTGTTAACAATATTTCGGATTGGTTCAACAATACTTCGTGCTTCCACTGTGCCATTTGTGACGCTCGGTAACAAGGGCGTGAACGCAAAATAATTACGCGGCGAAACTACTTCTACTTCATACGATGAATTCTTCGAATTCTTCAAAAAGCTGGTGGCAGCCCATCCGGTTCCAAGCACAACCACCTTCTTTTTGGGGCATTGACCTTGCGCTGAATCAGCATAGATGACAGGGAATGGAGTCGTATCCGAAAATGCTACTATACCCCCACCACTGCACCAAAACGGACATCAATTTCGCTGTGAGAGAACAGAGATCATTGTGTGGCTACATGCATTATCGGCAACATTTACGGATCTAAAGAGCTTAATTTTACAGAGAGAGCTTGACATGCGAAGACAAAATCAGAAGTAGATTTAGCGACATTTTTCAAGATAGAGCGGCGGATTGCGAACCCAGCTCAATTTCCACTAACAAGTATCTAATTCATTTGATATAACAGTAAAAGAACCGAATAGAGCCGTTTGCGAGCGGTAAGCTGTGATTGCGGCTCACTTTACGTTCCAAACACCTCGCAAAACCATTACTCTGAACAACATGCAAACAACAACCGAAACCGACGCAAGCATCACGAGGCATTCATCAGCAAAATCCACGACTCGTCGACCGAAGCAAGACGCGCAACTACATCGCTCATCACGATGGACAAAACTCGATCAAGTAGTGCAGGAAAACGCCAGAAACGTGACTTCTTCTCTCTATCCCTGCAAGAGATCTCCACGACAAAAGGAAAAAACGAACACCGAGCTGCGAAAAGACGATCGCGATCGCCGTCGGTTTTCCGGAGCAGCACGCGGGCAAGCGGACCGGCATTGCCGACGCAGCGTTCGCATGCGTCGGAAGGTAGAACGGCGAGCGCAGCAGGACGGCGGCTACGGAGGAGAGAGAGAGAGAGAGAGAGAGCGGCACCTGACGGTGGAGACGAGGAGGAGCTTGGAGAGGGAACGGCGGTCGTGGAACGCTCGGAAGATCCTCTCGTAGAAGGCGAACCTGCTCATGGCGGAGCCCGAACCCTAAGGCGCTGCTTCTCCTTCCTTCCTTCCTTCCTTCCTTCCTTCCTTGTCGATCAAGCAACGGAGAGTGATGTAGAGAGAGAGAAGAGAGAACGAAAACGGAAAGAGAATGAGAGAGAAGGGGAGGAAGAGAATATATAGTGAGAGAAGAAAGGCAAAGTTTCCATGAGGGAGGGAGCGCGGTGACGTCATGCGTAACCGCCGCGGGAAAAGCTCGCGGGAGCGAGGGCCCCACCCCGTCCTTTCCTTTTTTGTTCGTCTTTATTTTTATTCTTGAATTTCCCCCGTTTGACCTTGACTCCCGACACGTGTCGCCGCGCGGCGAGCGAGGGCGTCCGTACAGTTAGGAGCTGTTTTTGGGTTTTGGACGCGCTTGCTCGTTCGGGTCCCCAGCCAGGTGGCCCGGATAGCTCGGGACCCGCTTTGATCGGGGCTAGGAATCGGGACGGGATGGGTCGGGTCCAGTCATCTTGTATAGATCGAGCGAGATATGTTCTTCTTTTTCCAAGCACACTTCATTTATGTTTATTCAGGAAAAATAAAGTCATCAATCTATCACATTTATGTCAATTTAATTATAAACTAATTGATATCAGTTTAATTATTCTAGCTAATTTTAGCTGAATTTTGCTAGTCTTGACGTGGGCCAACTTACATGGCGATGTCTAGTGTTAATGTGGATAAATTTTTAAATTATTTTAATAATTTTTTCATTTTTTATTTTTCTTTAAAAAAAAAATTTTGTTCTTTTTTTTCTTTCTTTATTTATTTTTTCCTCTCTCCCTCCTTCTTCCTTAAGGCGGTGGCCAACCAACAGGAGATGGTTGGCCACCGGGCAAGCTGGCCCCGCCCAACCAAGGCAAGGCCGAGCCTCGGCAAGGTCACCCTAGCCTAAGCGAGAGTTGCCCTTGTCAGATTTGGCGAGAGGAGCCTTCATCGAGGTTGCCCTCACTTGGGGGAGGTTCGGCTTCATCGGGGCTTGGCCTCACCCAACTGTCGCCTACTAGTTGGCTACCATCTAGAGGAAGAAGAAAGGAAGCAAAGAAAAACAAAGAAAATAAAATTAGCCTGATCTTGCCGACATGGATAATTAAAAGATTTAGAATCGAATTGACACAAAATCAAAAAAATTCATGACTAGATTTGCACTAGTTTAAAGGATTTAGAATTAAATTGACATCTATGTAATAAATTTAGAACTTTTTTGACACTTTTCCCATGTTTTCTCATCCACTGATAATAGCACTTTTCTTAGGAAAAATTATCAAAAAAAAAAAAATTCTAAATTTATTGCACTTTTACCAATTTAATTCTCAACATTTTATTTATATCAATTAAGTCAAACATTTTCATGTTTTACTAATCGAGTTCATCCCACCAGTGTTAATTAGAAATCATTACGTGGACGCTGCTCATCCTAAGTGGCGCAACCAACGTTGATGTAAGCCCATCGACTAGCCAAAGGAGAGGGCCGGTGAGATGGTGAAGCTTGCACTTACCAACCATGAGCAAGGTTGAACCTTGCCATTGCTAGCGCCAAGGGTGAGTGAGGCTCAACATTGCCAACTAGAAAGGTTGACCTCAATGGTGGCCCACAAGGTCGAGCCTCAGATGAGGCTCGCCAATTATGGTGAAGTCGAGCCTCGTTTAGTGACAGCAAGGTCGAGGCTCACCTGAGGTTGACCTCACTGGCTCTCGTTTCTAGCCAATCGTCGGTTATCAAAGAGGCTCGGCAGAAAAGAAAAAATTAAAAAAATTATTAAAAATGTCTATGTTACGTAAGGTAGCTAGCTTCTATGTCGGCGATCTTTGACCAAAATTGATTAAATAGATTCAATTAGCAAAACATAAAAAAGTCCATAACTCAATTGACGTAGTTAAAATGTTTAAAATCAAATGGATAAATATAATAAGTTAAGAAATTTTTGGACAATTTTTCCTACTAGAGCTCTCTATGTGAGGAAAAGGGTAAAGATAGGTGGAATGAAGCATCTAACAGGGCGGGAATACAAAGCGCTTGGAATATGGACGCTAAGAGGCTAAACAAGACCGCGAGATTGACTTGGCACTTTGTCCAACTAAAGATGGGACAGTCCGAGAGATACTGTACACCGTCTTCCTCGAGGACCGATGAGGATTCTCCTACACACGATGATGGAAGAAATGGTTGGAACCCTCGGGGCATATGGAGAAAAAGGATGATACGACTTGAAAAATGAAAAGGAGCAACATGAAGTTGCTTCCTTTAAACACGGGAAGATTCGGAAATTCTGATGTTGCAAAAGGGTCCGAAAATGCGGAACCAAATGGAAGAAAGTTGGTGCTCTCTCTCTCTCTCCCCTCGCCGATTTTAGAGATTGTTAGGAAAGGTTCTTTCTTTTGGAACAAAATTATTTATTAAAATTAAATATTTGTTGACATAGTATCTTCAATTAGAAAGAATTGTATTCAAATTTGCCACAAATGCACATCATCGGTATAATAAAATGAAAGGGAACAAAAAGAAAAAGAAACTCAGCCAATTTCCGGATTGATCCTAAAACCGGTCGGTTTGGAACTGGGTTGGTTCCAATATAAAAAATTGGAACTAGCCCGACAAAATAAATTTCTAATTTCAGTTTTTAAGTTTGGAAGCTATTCATGCCGAAACCAATCACCCTTAATTTGAATGCTTTCAGATTGAATAATTGAGCTAAAATTACCATTAGCCTGTGAAAAAAGCAATCAGACAACTAATTGAAATATTAATAGAGTTTAAAGTTCGATTAACAATGTTGCATTACCCTCTTTCTCCTCTCTTTCTCAAGCAATAATGCAATTCATTTAGAGATGTCTCAACTCCAAAGAAGGAATGTGGCAGTCTACCATATTTGCCTGGAATTTTACTTGTCCTCGTATCCAGTTCTCTAGCAGGACGCCTGCCTTCACATGGCAGTGGCATGACTACACAGATTCAGTCAACTAGGCAAGTTCACCGAGGCCCCCAATGTTACAACGAACAAAGCCAATACGTGTTTAGCAAACACGATGAGCACCTTTGTCCGAGAGCATTCAACTAAACTTTTCGGCAACATCACAACATACTTTTGATCTACTACTACATGACATGATTTAAGGGGCAATGCTTTCACCTCCCACTGACTTGCAGAAAGACAGAAGATTACATGGCCAATCACACCTGGAAGAATAAGCCAAAAGCAGTCTTCCATGTCCAACAGCGACATCCCTTTGGTTCTCAACTATATTTACATGTCTCATTCATCGCCTCAAATACGGCTCGAGTCTCTTCCGAAAACAAATCTTCGTGTCCAATCGAATACAACCAACACCCGTGTGCGCCAGCTTACTTGCTTGCTGAAGAAAAAGGGAAAAGCTTTAAATGTCGCAACACAAAACATCAAATGATATTTTTAGCAATGTATGAAGGGATTTTGCACCTCGCATATACAGAATACCACAGCCATTGAGTACTATGACCCATAGATACCCAGTCTCCGGGAAGTTCAGCAGCAGCTTGCTCTCCTCCCAAAGGAGCAAACGATCCAAAATGCTTGTACCTTTTTGGCCACATAAAAAGAAATCAGTTGTCGGGAGTGGAAAGGAAACAAACATATATACGTCAATATATATATAGCAAACTCATCTATAATTCCCATCGATGAAAAAAGATAAACATAGTGAAAATGTAAAATACCGAAAAGGGCGAAATCGATGCTGCCCGACACCAGTAAAACGTCTTGGACCTTCAGGTTGTTCTTGACACTGCTGTCTCCGGTTGAAGCACCTTGAAAGATAAGCTCCTTGTTGAGCAGCGACCTGGAAAGGAAAGCATTAGATGATTTAAGTGCCTCTATGATGGTGGCAAGAAAGAAGCCACAGCAAATTTTACTTGAAAGAGACTTCCAAAACTATCACCTGAGCAGTGGCTGGCAAACTCTTCGCCTGTGAATCCACATGACAAAGCGCTGATTTGAATTCTTCAATATCTACACTCTCTCTCTCATTGCCTTCTGGATCTCTCAGCAGATCTGTTACATCCTTCAAATGCTTGCTCTTCAAGTATACTTCCACTTGGGGATACCGTATGAGGATATCATCCACAACATCTTGAAATTCACTGCCAGTTAAAGTGCCAGAGTTATCCTTGTCTGCAGCCTTGAATATGCTCAAGATGTCCTCCTGAGTATATCAAATGTAGTAATCACAAATTAGAAGGAGAAAACAAGAGTACAATGATGATAAATACCATCTCTAAGGTCAATATTACCATCAGTAGAAAATTAGAGTTCGTAAAATGCAGCTTTGCTTTATTTAAGCTAGTAATAATGATCAGCACTATTTGGTGCTGTACGACAGCCACATCACATTGCAGAAGATAAATACATATATTTCACCAAGTATGTTCATGCTACATGTCAGAGATAGGCAACTTATCATGTATATCCGCTAGAGAAGAATAAGATAAATGGGACAGGATCGAGATGCTCTTTCAAAGGGGAACCATGTGCTAATCAAGAAACCCATGCATGACATAATGTGGTCAATTAATACGAACTGAAAATAAACTTCCAAAGACATTAACCAATCTGATGTTTCACATGAGAAGCATTTTCATGCAAGTTCCAAAATGAGGCCATCCATGTGAATGACTGAGATATGTTACTTTCAAGTGTTGGGGGCTGGGGCGCAAAGCGCAAACCGCTCTTCGATCTCCCGGTGAGTTGGACGGGAATGACTCAGATATGTTACTTTTAAGTGTAAGTACTGCTAACTGACAGACACCGACACATCCAGCCATATGAACATATGATAAAACAGACATCAGTTAAAAATATACCATTATTTTACGTTGGTCTATTGTAGCACAATCACCTAGGGCGTAAACATTTTCAGTGCCCTTCACCCGTAGCCATTCATTAGTTGCAAGAGCTCGTCTATCACCCTGCAGATTGAGCAAAATCTCAAATCATTATGCTAAGAACAATGATACAGCATATCAGTAGTTGAGACATGGCAAGAGAAGGAATCGATGTGTAGCCGTAGGTTGAGGGCACTAAGGCAATAGATATAATCCTGCACGTTCAGTGTCACGGTTTCTTAGAGTCCATTTCATGCATGCGTGGCAGTATGTCACAAACCTGACCAACTTGCTCCATGAAGTCGCTCACTACTGGACGAGTCCCTACACCAGTTGACCAAACAACCAATCCATGAGGAATCGAGTAAACCTCTCCAAGGGATTTCACCTTCACTGAAAGCGACTTTTCTGAAACCCCAAGAACTCGACAACCAGTACGGACATCAATGCCGTCCCTTCGGAACTTCTGCTCAGCAAATGAACTGATTCTTTCATCATACCTGAGAATTTGAAATAAAAAAAGAACAAACATTTCAACTTTCATAAATAAACATTGCGTTTCTTACAAATTACTCATAGATGCCAAACCCAATTACCACATGTATAAAAGGAAAAAGTTTTCGGCCTCTTCAAACATTGGTACTCTGACTGTCCACCACAAAGTATCACCTTCCAAACTTATGGCGCATATACTCCAAATTCACAAATTAAACTTTATTGATATATCATCCTGACACAATTCTCCATACCTCTGAAGTGGCAGGAGTCCATATTCCGTAGCTCTCAAAATTTATGTTCCCATTAATAAATTTCAATCTGCATATGGCTCCTACACAAGCATCTTAACTAAATTTTTGTACCATATGAAAAGCATATTTAAGGAGAAAACACAATTTGAGCCAAGATCACCAAAATACTGGACAGACCTTTCACTGTAATGATAGGATGGAAAAAGGGAGAGAACACATCAAACAGTCCTGCCTTCTGTTATTCTTCATTATCCAAGTTAACAAGCTAAACAATTTGCTAGCGATTAACATGACAGAGGGACAATAATACAGTTCAAACGCATTGCATTTAGCTGGAAAATCATGGAAAAACATACAAGCTTAATTGAAAACAAAAGCAAACCGTAAAGTTAGAAATTTTGATGGTCATTCCTGTTTGACACTATGACTTCGTGGATGTTTGATATAGCATGTGCACAATAAATAGTTCAAATAGAGCAGCAGCCCTTAAAAATTTCAGGCTTTTTTTGTGTTTGACAGATCAAAAATTCTCCTTGATTCTTTACCAAAAAAAAAAAAAAATTCTCCTTGATGCAACTCCAAATCCAAAAGATCGTGTTGTCTTGACCTGACACTGACTGCATCCATGGGTTTCAGAATAGTTTGAATACTTTGAGCGTGACTCAAAAACATTATAGAAAAATAATGCAGTGAAATTTCCTTACGTGTTTAGGATGTGATCTCCTGATTGGATCAGTGTTATCCGAACTAGATCTTTGACCATCGGATAGATGGTTACTAGATCTTCTTGTACGAAGTCATGCAACTCCGCAGCAAATTCAACACCTGTGGGACCTCCCCCGACAATCACAAAATGAAGATGCGTTTTTCTCTCTTCTTCACTCAAGCCTGGAAGGACGGCCCTCTCGAAACTATCTATTACACTAGCACGGATCTTCTGTGCATCCTCCACTTCCTGCATGACATGCACTAAATACCCATTAAAGCATTGAAAGCCCAAAACCTACAAAATGAGGACTAACAGCAAAATGATCTGCAAAAACCACCTGCCAGCATTGCAATTTAAGAAGCAAATAATATTCTGCAACAACAGAAAACTTACGAACCTTCAGAAAGTAACAGTTCTCCCTCACACCAGGGGTGTTAAAAGTATTTACTCGTGCTCCAACGGCTATAACCAAGTAATCATATTCCAGGGAGAATTCCCTATTTTCTCCCAAGTTTTGGTCCAGATTAGAGCGACATAGAACTTTATTATTTGTGGCATCAATCTTCAGACATTCAGCTTCAAAAAACTGAATCTCTCCATTTCTCTGATAGTAAGGCATGCAACAAAAATATGTTAAGTACCCAAGAACAAAGCCAGTGGGACCAAATGAAGACCTGAAAGAATAGCTGATATAGAACAGAAAAAAACAGAGGAAAAGAGCAATAAGAAATAATCACGAGGTGGAGGATAAGGCATCCTAGTATGGATGTCGTCAGAAAGACAGAAAATAAAAACGTCTGCAAGAACAATGGGATCACTAGTGGTGCTGGATCTAAATGACATGTATCCGTTATGACTTGAAATAACTGCAACAAGGCGTTCCTTTTGCCAACCCTAATGTAGTAGAATCGAGTATCAGCATTTCATATACCTCATCTAAGTTGCACCCAATATCACTGTGATAGACCCCATAATAAAGATAAAATCATAAGATATCCCTCTACTCCATAATAGACTTTTTCCAGTGTATCTACATGATGAATGGCAATAGTCTTATTTTATCTAATAGTAAGACTAACTAAAAATCAAATGCCATAAATAATATCTACTTGAGATGACTAAAAGTGTGTATTGCTGAAGCAGGGGCAAATATCAAGTTGAGTCTGATTCACCAATTTTACAAAGTAAACAATCCTTTTGTCCTGGTTTATCAAAAGCTAAAAAAATGGTTGCTATAAGATTGTTTCAGGCAATCCTCATGAAACCGGGTTGACATCCAATATATGCAGGAATCACAACTTCAAAAATATGAGAAGAATAAGAGTCAATGCAATCTAGCTATAGCATTTTGAACTAGTTTCAAGACCTTGACAAAATTTTAGAATTGACACATCCAACAAAATGACCGAGTGAGCTATTTTAATTATTAAGCCCAACACATACATGAAAATAATCAAGTAAGCATCATATTATGTCACTGTAGCATAAGATTTGTTTTCTTTCCGGCATGTGAACCATGAAAAATTGACTGTTCTTTATGCATTCAAGAAGCAATTAGTGACTAGATAATACTACATGATGGCAATCAATATATCCTTGTTTCTTTACCATAAATATCAATCTAGACAGCTACTTAAGTACTTTTTTTCCATACTAACTTGCATAGCAGAGTGAAGCTTAAAAATGCAATTCTATATGGTAAATAACAACGGTAGTAAAATTGAAAAATCTGAGGCTTTGAGCACAATAAATTACCTTCTTTATTATATTTCGAACTGGCTCTACAATACTCCGTGCTTCAACTGTTCCGCATGTGACACTAGGTAACAGAGGTGTAAATGCAAAATAATTCCTGGGTGAAACAACCTGAACTTCGTAGGATGAAATATCGATATCCTTGAGGAAACTAGTGCCGGCCCATCCAGTTCCAAGCACCACCACTTTCTTCTTCTTTTGCTCCTTCTGATTTGATCCAAGACCAACTCGATCAGTCTCTGACTGAGAATCTGAATAAGCTATTAAACTCCCGCTACTGCAAAAATTCACATGACAGGATACACATTGTCACAATATGCTGTAATTGGTCAAAAAAGAAGCACATTGCCTTATCCCCCAAAAAAATGCAAGATTCATCATATTTACGCAAGATTGAGAAAGTCATGAAATTGATAGAAATTCATCAACAGTAAAAGAAAACTGCAGTAAATTAAGAAAAGGGGATTCACTGTGATGAGATCTTATCTTGATGACTCGGTAGCGCTTGCAAGATCAAGCATACTAAATAATATACTGCTTACAGGGACATATGCACCCACGAAAAGGATGCTGCAAAAAGATGCTAACATTTTCATGCTTACGATCTGCACGATCACACATTTTCATGCTTACGATCTGAGCATCAAGGCACCGAAATAGATTGCGCCGAGCAAATCCCAAACATACCCTGCTTCTGTTTTCTCGTAATAAAGAAGCAGACGATCAATGCCGGAAAACCCACCAAATCACAGTCGACGGAATATCAACTCTCACTTTCCACTCTCTCAACAATAGAAACCCCAAAATTCGGAACCTCGCTTGGTCTTCTCACGTAACCAGGTGCACCGATCGCGGTCATCTAACTGAGAAGCTTCAAACATCGGCTAGTTTCGAGATCACGAACTACAGCTCGCGCTCGCCACACGTTCGAGCCACCTCCGACAAGCGCGGTGCCCAACTAAAGAGCTCCAGCGAGTCAACGGACTCGGTCAAGAGCTCAGAAACACAGAGTGAAGGCGACGACGGCGACGGGAATGCAGGGGACGACGGAGAGGGAAAAAAAAATGGAGAGGGGGCGAGGGGTGTGGCAGGGGGGTGTACCTGAGAGTGACGAGAACCAAAGCCTTGAAGCCAGCGGGGTGGCCATGGAGGTAGCCCGAAGCTCTCTTCAAGAAGGACGAGATCGTCATGCCGACGGAGGAGGAAGGAAGGAAGAAGCCGCCTCAGATTGCGCGCGCGCGCGCGCGAGAGTGTCAGTTCAGTTGACTTGCGAGAAGTCGAGATGCGAAGAAGAAGGACGAAGGAGGAAGATGAAGAAGAGAGAGAGAGAGAAAGCGAAAACCGCGGAGCAAATGAAACTTGTCGTGATCCGAGATTGACGCTTAGCTGACGACTTGACGCGAAAAGGAGAGCCTCTGTTCCCTTTATCGCCCTTTCTCTTCCCCGACCCTTTTCTTACGATGAGCCCGATGACCTGTAGCTTCAGTCACTTCTTCATCCACTTCTTTCCTCGCGAGATCGGTTCGTTTTCTTCCTACACGCACGCCCCGGCTTTGCCGGACCGAACCGCGCGCGCACGCGTGGCGCGACGAAAGCAATATGCTATAGTATGAATTTGTGTATTTTGAGCTAAAAAGGTCAGCGCTTCCCGTTCTTCCCAATGTTCCCATGCGCACGCGCGTGGACCGAAATCCCATCACCCACGGCCCTGGTCAACCAACATTGAGCTGGACTTCAGTGCCCGTGCCGGTGCCTGTGCCTAGGTCCACTGAGGCCGAGCCCCTGAAACTAGTGCTCGAGACCTGGGTCACTTGAGGTCGAACTCGAGACCTTGGCGCTCATGCTTGAGCCCATCGAGGCCTGGCCTCAATCCCCGACACCTCCGCACTAGTCCGGCGTTAATAGACCAAGACATAGGGGGTCTGGCCCGAGTGTCCTAAGCCTAGCCTCGATGGACCTGAACTTATGATTTAGTCTCGCTATTAAGGACTTGAGAATGAGTCATAGGGTTCATGTGTCTAAATGTAGAGTTTTAGGTTCAAGATTTAGTCGTATTTTAGAAAATGATTGTCGGTTTTTAAAAAAAGAAAAACATTTTCCGAAATTTAAGCTTGGTAGTAAATGATCCAAACGCCAAAAAATGATAAAAATGTTTTTCACGAAACAAACGAAGTTTAATATTGTTACAACTTTCTAATCCATCTACTTTCTCACACAATTGCTTATCCTCTGCACACGATTATCCAATGCAACAAAAGCATTTTGTTAGATCATCCCAAATTTTCCCTGCTGTTTTATAAACCGAAAAAAGTTCATTTCCAAAGAGAAACGTACAGATGATAGTTTGACCTAAATGAAAGGGCTCACTTGTCCTGGGACAGTCCTCGCGTGGTGGATTCTCCTCGTAACTCCATCTTAATTGGAACCCGAGAAAATATTGGGTGGGTTTAACCCTCCACGTAGGCCAGTGTGTATCACCATCCAAAAGTCGACACGTGGAAAATTTGGGTCCACCTGTCAGCGCCCACTCTTTCCATTAACTCTGTCTCTCTCCCATTTACTCTCTCTCCTCCCCTCCGTTTCTCCCCCTCTTCTCTCTCCACTTCTCTTTTCTTTTTTCTTGCGTTTGCCATGACTCGAGCTCGAGTCGGCTCATGGCCGCTTCAGAACCGATTCCGGATCAACGCGAACTCTCTCCGTCTCCGAATCGGAACCACCAGAAGATCCATCGCGAGCTCCTCGACCTCCTTCGCTCCTTCTCTCTATCCACGCGTCCTCTCTCCTTCCTACCGCTACTGCTGCTACTGCCGCCGCTCCTCTCTCTCCTCCTATGCTTCTCCCTCCTAGAACCGCTCCGCTCCTTCCATCGCCGGTGCCACCACCGTCGGGAGGATTCCTCCGAGGCATTGATTCCGACTCCGTGTCCGTCTCCGAGTCCGAGTCCGATCGCCGCAGCGACCAGCGAGCTGGCCACAGTGGCCGCCACTGCCTTGACGATCGTCTTGCTTGAGGAAGATGACGAGTCCGACGGCAATCGTGCTGTATCCGTCACCGGCCATCGGCCACCTCATCTCCATGGTGGAGCTCGGGAAGTTCCTCCTCACCCACCGCTCTTCCCTCTCCATCCACATCCTCATCACCAACCAAGCTTACGACACCGGCTCCACCACCACCTACATCGCTTCCATCTCCTACACTATCCCCTCCATTGCCTTCCACTACTTCCCCGCCACAACACTCCCCCCGGACTTCTCCACCACATCCCCACCGTGAGACCCTCGCCCTCGAGCTCCTCCGCCTCAATAACCCCAACGTCCATCACGCCCTCACCTCTATCTCCGAGAACCATGTCGTTCATCATCGACTTCTTCTGCGTCGCTGCTGTCGCCGTCGCGCATGAGCTCAACATCCCCTACTACTACTTCTTCACTTCGGGGGCCGGTTTCCTCAACTTCTTCCTATACGTCCCAACTCTTCACGACAAGTTTGCCAAAAGCTTAAAAGACTTTGCCACCCCCATAGATGTCCCCGGCACACCGCCAATACCGCCCTCCGATGTTGCAGATCCGATGCAGGATCGCTACGATGAGGCCTACAAGGGCTTCTTGGAATCGTCCTTGAAGATGCAGACTTCAGCCGGGATCATAGTCAACACCTTTGAGAAGCTCAAGCAGAGAGCGATACGAGCCATCATGGATGGCCAGTGTGTGCCCAGTGGACCCACTCCGCCGCTTTACTGCATCAGGCCACTGATCTCGAGCAGAGGAGGCGACAATGGTGGATCTCCAGATTGTCTGACATGGCTGGACTCGCAGCCAAGAGGGAGCGTCGTGTTCTTGTGTTTCGGGAGCTTGGGCGTCTTCTCGGTGGAAAAGCTGGGGGATACTCGGTCGAAGATGACCGAAGAAGAAGACTACCTCCCTCGCTTTCTTTTCTTCTTTCCCACCCCCCTCTCTCTCTCTCTCTCTGCTTTTCTTGTCTTTTCCCTTGCGTGTGTCAGACTAACCAGGAAATTTTCTCGAAAAAAGAGAAGTAAGAGAGAAGAGGGAAAGAGAGGTGTGGGCAGAAACGGAGGGAGGAGAGAGAGTAAAGGGGAGAGAGACGGAGCGTTAACGGAGAAGTGGGCTCTGACAGGTGGGCCCAGATTTGCAACGTGTCGATTTTTGTATGGTGATACATTTGGCCTACGTGGAGGGTTAAACCCACCCAATATTTTCTCATTGGAACCCCACACAAAATGTCAGAACACGTGAAAGCGTAAAACACACTTGTGGTCCCTCATTTTGCCGTCCCTCTAACATGTCGGGACTTTTCAAGGCAAATCCAATGCAAAGAAATATATATGGGCAAAGGTAAAGAAAAAAGATGGAAAGAAGTCAGCAATAGCATCAATAAGCCCGCGAGACGAGCATGAATGAAGCACACGGTCCAGCTGTCTTGAGGAATATTTTAAATAAAGACGTGAGATGCATTCTTTTTCCTAAATAAGAATTTAAAGTAAACTTTATTTTAAATAATAATCCAAAGTATCATCGTTTTCTTAAATAAGAAATAAATATACATTATTTTCAAATAATTGCCTGATGTGTCATGTTAGTCTTAAAAAATAGTTTGACCTCCCCAACTAATCAAGGGCATTTTCGTTATTTACCATCTTTAATTATTTTCTTTCTTTTTTTCCTTTTTTCTATTTTCTTTATTTCCATAAAAACTCAAAAAAGAAAAAAAGTTAAAACTTAAAAAAAAAAAAAGACAATGCAAATAATAATAGATAAATAGATAAAGGCAAGAGGACTTGGGCTAGCCCTCCCTCTTATGGCTGCCGCCCTAATGCCAATGGGGCAATAGCCATGACTGACGAGGTTGCCAGCGCATCATTGAGAGCTAGTGACCCTTGCCAAAATCAAGAGAGGGACTTGATCCTCTCCCAAATCTAGGCAAGGGTCATTGGCCCTTGTGACATCCCGATTTTTCCAATTCTATTTTCAATAAATTGAGACGAGCATTTCGTTGGCACGCATATAGTTCTTTTCCTTAAGTCGGCCACTCATGTGAAAACTAGTCTATCAGGTAGAGCCGCTAAGAGATTATAATGCATCAGACTCGAGAATTTGACCAGGAAGCGACCTTTTGACCGAGCTAATCTGCAAGGGTCATTACGGCACAATTAAAAATCGATTAGAGACCGGAGGTAAGTCAACTCAACAGAGGCATGTGATTAAGTATGGGTGATTCCACCAAATCGCACAATTATTGTTGATCGGCACTTGACCGACTTTTCTATCGATTGGGTACCCTATGTCCGTATTTGAAATCTTGAGATTACCCCGACAACCGAAAGTCACCAGTGTTTCAAAAATGTACATTGTGGCTTGAAATAATCAACTACAGGTCAAATGCATGAAAATTTCTAAAGGCTACCCGGTAGGTTGGGCCGCGCTAATATCTTGTCGAAGTGAAATTAACCGTGAAATTGAGATCGAATTCAGAAATTATAAGTCATGGTGTGTCACAAATCATTTTAGAATCATTGACTCGTCTTCGGAAGACTTTTCATGTAATCAAAGTTTTTCAGCAAATTAAATCAAAGAATAGCTAATTTGGCTCGAGAAATTAGTAGGCTTGCCCTTGGTCGTGCTTTTGGGACTTAAGTTAGTTCTATGGACAAGTGAAGATGTAAATTGAAGTGTGGTGAAATTGGATTAATTTTATAGAGTTCAATTGGACTCAATTGGAAGAGAATCGAATAGAATTGAAGAATTTAATGTACGAGAATTTAGGCCTCGGCGGAAAAAAAAATTGAACCTATTAGAATAAGGTTATGGGAGATGGGAGATAGTGGAAGATGACATCACCTTATGTCATGGTGGTTGGAGCCAAGTGATAAGAGCTTGACAAGTGGAGGATGGAGATTTAATCTCAAAAAGGGCACCTATCAACATCATCTTCAAGCTTGGGAAGAGAGAGAGGGAAAGAGAGGAGGAGGGAGTGCGACCGAACCAGGCCAGCCGCACGCCGCACGTCGCCAACCGTCTACACCCGCTCACACGCTGTTGTCGCCGTCGCCGCCGCTGCTCGTCGGCCAGCTCACCTCTCTGCTCCGCCTCAGCCCGCATCTCCAGCCTTCGTCCGGCATCTCCAGCAGCTTCCTACCGTCGCCGTCGCCGCCGTGAGCCACCACCGGTCGCCGCCTGAACTACCGCCGCCTCTCTCCGCCATTCCCGTGCCCAACCAGCGACCAGCACCCCTTCATTCGACCGTGAGCAACAGCCAAGAAAATGGGTATGGCAGCTCAGTTTTGGCCCGTTTTAGCCCGTTTTGGCCGGCTTCCTGACCCTGGATGCTTGGCTCGTTTTGAAGAAAATTGTTCCCCTCGACGTCCTCGTAGTTTTGGTCCGCTCGGCTCGCTAATCCAGTGAGTTTAGCTCACCAAATCTTGATTAGACGGTTAATGATGCCCTAAGTGTGCTTAATCTAAGTTTAGTAAGCTTAGGTGGTTAGTTTAGTTTATTTAATTGTGATTTAGATTAAGATGTTTGTTTAATTTAAAGCATATTTAATTAAGGGTTAATACCCTAAAAAACCCCAAACTGGTACACTTGTGACAAATTTACCCCAAACTATTTTTTTGACCACCAAAAACCCCAAACTGGTATACTTTTTGACAAATTTACCCCAAACTGGTACATTTATGACAAATTTACCCTATGTTAATTTTCGTTAAATTTTATTCTCAAATTATTAAATTAAATGACACGTGACAGGTTGGCCCGGTATACCAATGAGGATTTTACGCTCCATTTGTCACCGTTTACAATTTTTGTGATTTTTTTGTGGTATTAATCCAATTTAGCATAGGGTATATTTGTCACAAATTTACCATTTTTTGATTTTTTGTAGTCAAATAAATTAGTTTGGGGTAAATTTGTCATAAATGTATCAATTTAGGGTTTTTTATAGTTAGTTAGGGTAAATTTGTCACAGGTATACTAGTTTGGGGTTTTTCATGGTCAAAAAAATAGTTTGGGGTAAAATTGTCACAAGTGTACCAGTTTGGGGTTTTTCAGAGTATTAACCCTTTAATTAAAGGCTAAGAGAGTTATTTAATAATAAACCTTGATGGGACATAATATGATTTTAATTTTGAATTATTTAATTGTTTCGAAATTCTGGAATTTATAATATTATATTATATTCTGAAATTAAAAAAAAAAACAGAAAAATTATTTTTGACCCCGATTGCTCAGAATTTCGTGCCGATCACTGCTGTGTATTTAAAATTTGAATTTGATGATTGATTGTGGCAAATGGAGTGTGATTGCGATAAATAGGGATTTTTTTTATAAAATCTCAAGTGTCAAAATTTGACGGAAGAGCGACCGTGATTGACCACCTATCAGAGGTCGTGCCCAAGGGGGCCGTGATTGACCACCTATTAGAGGTCGTGCCCAGTGGGGCCATGATTAACCATCTATTAAAGGTCGTGCCCAATGGGGCCGTGATTAACCATCTATTAAAGGTCGTGCCCAGTGGGGCCATGATTAACCACCTATCAGAGGTCGTGCCCAGTGGGGCCGTGATTCGCCACCTGATAAAGGTCACGCCCAACCGGGCCGTGATTTACCACCTACTAGAAGTCGTGCCCATCGGGCCGGGATCTACCACCTTTTAAAGGTTGTGTCAAGTGGGACCGTGATGCCACTAATTCAAATTTTGCCGAGTGGGGCCATGATTGCCACTGGTTGTTAAACCTTCCTATAGGGTTGTGATTGGAGGCAGTGATTGATTTGCTAAAATGACATGTAATCGGCCGAGTCGATTGATCGCTGAGATGATCCAAGTGGTTGAATTGTTCTGATAATGTGATTGTGCCATAGTTGTTTGGTTATCATAATTGTACGTTGTTGAATTATATAAACTGTGCTAACATGCAGATGAAGACTAATGCGAGGTAAGCCTTTTGTGTGATGTGGCTAGGCCACCCGGGGTGTATTTTTTTTCTAATAGGGGTTTAGGGGGTTGAACTTGCTGAGACAACGTCTCATCCCAGTTGTGGGATTAAAATTTCAGGTCCCTGGTGGACGGAGCGGCCAGATAGCTTTGGTTGGCCTTAAGGAGTTGCAAAGGTGAAGTCATAAGGATTAGAGAACGTGTCCGATTTGTAGATCGTAGGATGGTTCCTTTTTAAGAGCCGATCTTTTGTAGACTTTTGGCCGTAGACCTCTGTTTGTGATTCTGTTGAATCATGAAAGTGTTATGTTGTGGTTTTGCTTCCTGCTTTCCTATCTCGTATTTCATTGTCAGGGGTTTTATAATACGTTCCGCTTGCGCAATAATAAATGAATGGGGTCGATGACACTACCTGAGAATGTCGTATTTGCATGACCATGGTGGGATGTTGGCACGCTCGAGGTTCGGGGCGTGACAGCCCTAGCCCAAGCCTAGTCAAGGGTTGCAAGCCCTCGCCCAAAGGTAGGAAGGGCCATGGCCCTCACACAGTTCGGATGAGGAAAGAATAGAAAAACAAAGAATGATAGAAATTTCTTTAAAAAAAGTAAATGACAAGAATACCTTCAATATGCAGTAGTAAGGTCAAACCCTTCTTTAAGACTAATTTGGTACTTCACACTCTTATTTAAGAAGATGATGATATTTTAGACCTTTATTTGAAATAATATTTACTTCACACCCTTATTTGAAATTTTTCCTGCTACATCTTTAGCATAATTTGTTTCCATGTCTTTATGCATTAAGGAGAAGTGGTTACTCAACAAGGTGCCTAGTTTTGAATTTTTAGAATTGGGAATAAACGGTTCGATTCTCATTTCCTAGCGAGGAACCAGATTGAAATAGCAAAATTGATCATGAGCATATATATATTATTTAGTAAGAACAAAAAATACAAATTATTTGTGAGAGTAATCTCTTCTCTTAGTAATAATTTCACATAATAAGTATTTTCATCCTATACTAAAGTGAGTTATGGATATAAAGGGAGATTGTGCTGGGCAAGTGATATTTTCAGGAAAAAAAAAATTATCCTATCTTGAATTACACTAAACATATAATAGGATTTTCTACAATCGAGGAAATTTAGAGGATTTTTAGTCCAACTTTATGCTATTTTATCCCAATTCAAATCTGAACACCAAAACTCAACCTTAAACTTTTCTTGATGTAAAGACTCAAATCCAAGAGCTGAAGTCTTCCGTTCATTTGCTTCCAAAAATTTCTATTTAGAATTATTTATCTATAAAATATTTAGCTCATTGTTATTTATATAAAATTGACAATTCTTATAGTAAGGTACTTATATAATTTCTTTTTATTTTCTTTCTCATTTTTCACCTTTCCCTTTTTCCCATCATTTTCTTAAAAAAGAATAAAACACTCGAGTGGGATTTGCTTGTTAAATCTCATCAATTTCCCATTTAATATAAAAGCGAGCTCGGAAACCTAATGGTTACGTTTAGTTGTTCGGATTTCTAATTAGGGTATGACTGAATAAGAAAGGATATGAAATGCAAATGATTTTACTATATCCTATCAATTGTTTGATGATTGTAATAATAAAATCGGATATATTCACATCATATTATATATATTATATGGTATAAACGCTTATATGAATCACAAATTTTACAAACATATATGGTAAAAATCTCTCACGACACTCTAGTCTATTTTATTTTTATTTTATTTTCCTTTTTTATTAATTAAATTATTTTTAATTTCTTTCTTCTCCTTCCGTCATTCTCTAATAAATTCTTATTAAATAGAAAATTGTACTAATATACCTAAAATACTTAAACACCTAATATGTAATAAATATATATTTATATATTAAATTTATTTTATAAGATAGAAATAAATTTGAATATATAAATAAAAATAAGATTAAATTAAAAAACTAAAATTTTATATTTTGTTATATTGAATTTCTTTTATTAGAATTCAAGTATTATTTATATTGAAATATAATTTTAATTTGTTAATTTTAAGAAATTTGTTATTTGAAAAAAAAAACTTTCATATTATGGATATTAAAATTCATATCCACTTTTATCCCACCTCTTTATGGGATAATTTTATTCGATTTATATTCCCTTTATATCATCCAATTTATCCTATTTTGAACATACACCAAATACAATAAATAACCAATATTGCTTCTGAAATGACTAATCTTAGGGAAAAACTCATGGTTCTTGCATTCAATCTCTTGTTATCTATGTCGTGTCCGACGCGCGCATTGATCACGTGTCGGATTTGTCGATAGGTGGTCAACTTTTGTCAACACATTTCGACACGCGTGTCCCAAAGACAATGGAGGGTGGAGGCGAGGGCGAGGGAGCAAAGATGAGGCCGCAAGTGACGATGAGCCTGTGATGGCGAGAGACGGTGAGAGACGGCGAGAGAAAGAGCAGAGACTGAGGCGAGGGCTGCTACTCTGTGATACTGTGATGGATCGGCGACGATGCTATAGCCGTGAGGGAGGAAGGGCTGGAGGCGAGACGGTGCACGATTGTGATGAGGGCCGAGAGCAAGCAAAGATTGAGAGGAAGAGGAGAGGAGGGGGTTGGCGAGGAGGAGGAGAAGAAGGGTGCTGCTAGGATTTTGAGAATGAAACTAAAAGAATAAAAAAGGGATATGGCGTGTTGGAGGGAGGGGAAAGTGTCAGGTGGTGGGGTAGGGAAAGAAAATTGAAAAAAATTTGGGGGCAAGGAAAAAAAGGGGGAAGTAACAGGAGGGAGGGGAAGTGTCAGGTGGTGGGGGAGGGAAGGAAAAGCGAACAAAATTTGGGGGTGGGGGGAAAGAGACGAGGGAAAAAGGGGGAAGTGACTGGGAGGGGGAGTGTCAGGTGGTTGGGGGAGGGAAATAAAGGTGAAAAAATTTTGGGGGCGGGGGAAGAGACGAGGGAAAAAGGGGAGTTGGGTGTGGGGGTGGTGATCCTGGGGGATTTTTATTTAATCAAAAAAATAATTAAATAAAATAAAAAATAATTTCAAAAATAAAAATACTGAATATTGAATGATTAGTGTAAATTTATTGTAAGTTTTTTTAATTAATTATTTATTTATAAATTTGAATTAAATTAATTACAAATAAAAATATTTATTTAATATACAACGTGTCCCAAAACATCGAATTTTCTATTTTTAAGAAATGATGTATCAACACTTTGTATCGTGTCCATGCTACTTAGCTTATTATCCCACCCATGGATAACATCTTCAAACATCAACTCTGAAGTGTGGAAATTTAAACTAGGGGTGTGCAATGGAAACCGCTTGAACCCGAAATCAAACCAGCCGAACTGGATTGGACTGGTCGATTTCGGGCGATTCTAGAGGGTCTTGGTCCGGTTCCCAGTTTTGGGGTCGGAACAGGACCGACCATTACCATTATATTCATTTTTCCTCTAGTAACTCAAAGCTAATCCCTCTCCTTTTTGGCATTCTGAACTAATCTACCGTAACTATCACATCAGGTTTTTTTTTTCTAAATTTTGCAATTCTTACTTTCCCTTTCCCTCTTGAAACCTAAACCCCTCTCTTTTTCTTTTTTCTTTTTTATTTTAGTTTATGCTCTAATCTACAGTTGCCATCACATCAACTTCCATTTTCCCAAATTTTGCAATCCAATTCCGCAACAATTGCCACAAGTCTCACTTTGCCTTTCCCTCTCAAAACCGTAACCCCTCCCCTCTTGCTTGCTCCGACGCTCGGCTCTCTTCCTCCGAGTGCCTCGTCGCAATGTCCCACCTCACACCTCGCTCCCTTGGACACTCAACTCTCTTCCTCCTCCGAGTGCCTTGCCGCAACGTCTCACCTCACACCTCACTCCTTCGGACGCTCGGCTCTCTTCCTCCTCTAAGTGCCTTGCCCTGACGCCTCACTCTCTTTTTTGTTAAATGAAATGAAAACAAGTGATGGTTCATTAGAACCGAACCGAACCAGTTGGTCTGGTCCGGTTCTTGGTTCCAAGATCAGCCGATTTGATCCACAGTCCAAAAAAGTGGGAACCGGTCCTCCCGGTCTGGTTCCCAATTCTTGGGTGGAACCGAACCAAACCGGGAACCGATCACTCCTAACTTAAACAAGAGTTTGGATATTAGGAAACTCGACACTTTGTTCATATCGAATGGCATTTTTTAGACATCTGAGTCTTGGACATTTCATAGGTGTGAAAATCGAGTCAATTAGACATTAAATGCATAATTTATGCTCGTCAAAATTAAGTCAAATTTGGCTAAAAAACACAAATATCAATTCTAAATTTTTTTACCAATTAAGTTATTTTCATCACCTCGCATAACAACCAATAGCCATTTAGTAGATTGTACAACTAAAAATGATCCTTTTAGTTATGTTCTCCCCAATATGGCCGCCTTTGAACAATGTCAGGACCAATGGAATGGGCACTTAACTGCTTATGCCATGTTCATGGACACGTCATTCACATGGCCGATAATGTACAACTTTTTATGTGATTGTAAACTCATCTTAAATCATGGAATGAGGAATGAGAATGTTGCACACTTCTCCAATTAAGTTTGTGAGGATGTTATGTAGCATAGCTCATTGTAATTTTAAACAAGTCCCTTGAACTGGCTTATCTTTGCTGCATACAAATCCTAAATGCTTTTCATGACAACGCATGATTGGCTCTTCCTAATTCAAACGGTTTACACTTTATTGTATTACAATCATCCCAAATCACGAGAAGCAATTAGAAGCTACATTTCCATATTGATTTCATTGCATATTTAGGTAGAAAAAGATTAATATATATTTTTAGAACTATTGAATCGGATTTTTGAAACAATTGGGTAAGGAGCTTTTCCTAGATGTAAAAATCGACTGGTCGTAAAAAAAAAAATTATGCCTGATGAAAATCAAATTTAGGTAAAAAATAGATAAATATTACTTTCCGTAATTTTACCAAATTAGATGATTTAAAATACTAATCGTGTGAGGTTAAGAGCTTTTTAATCATCTAAATTTACTTATGTCCAACCACGGCGATCAAATTTTAACAATAAAAATATCATGACTATCCGTTCTATTCAATTTCTAGACATTTGCAAACTCAACACAATTTTTATATCGAATCGCATATTTTAGATAATCAAGTCTTGGACTATTCGTAGGTGCAAAAATCAAGTCAACTAGATGTGGAACAAAAAATTTATGTCCGGTCAAAATTAAGTCAAATTTGGCTAAAAAAATACGCAAATATCAATTTTAAATTTTATACTCATTGGATCATTTTCTACAATGGTCGATAGCCACCCGGTAGATTGTTCATGTAAAGATAATCCTTTCAGTTGCTTCTTCCCCAACATGGTTGCTTTTAAACTGTTCGGTTGCCAATGGAACGGGCATATAATCGCCTAGGCCATGTTCATGGGATGTCTCATTCACATGACCGATGATGTACAATTTTTGTGTGATCATAAAGTCATATTGAATTATGGTATGAGTAATGAGGATGTTGCACACTTCTTCAGTAAAGTATGCAAGTACGTTATTTAGCATTGCATAAATGAGTCTCTCAAGTATGGATGGGCTTATCTTTGTTGCGTACAATACCTAAATACTTTTCATGACAACATGGTATATCGATTTGAACCAGCAGCATCATGGATCAAATACCTGGATCTCCAACGATCGGCGACGAATGAGATTCCATTGGAGATTCAATCGGTGAATCCGATAAAGCAGCAGTGAAAAGGATGCTCCAGTCTCGAACTGAGGGGAAAGTAATAGATGCAAAAGAGATCTTATTAATTTGGCAAGTAGACTTTATATAGATTCAAATTATTCACCCTTTATGGTCCGTGCGGTGGCCCTTATCGGCTTGCCCTCATGCTCCACCATGACCCGCCGAATCAACTCGGCCACCACATCGCCCGTGAATGACCTGTCTACCTAAAAAAATCGGGGGAGAGTATCATTTTGTTTTTTTTTTTTTTTTTTGTGCTTTGGACTCCTAGAGATAAAATGGATGCATTGTTTTAATCTTTAATGGAAAAGGCCTTTGAACTCTTTTGCTCTTTTTCGGGCTTAGCTATTATAGTGATGTTCCCAGGCTTGATTTAAATAGTATACACTGTGCTACAGCAGGAAGCACATAGAAGTTGCATTTCCATATTGATTTCATTACATATTTAGGTAAAAATGATAAAATATTTTAAAAAACTGAATTAGATTTTTGAAACAATCAGGAAACGACCTTTTGTACATGTGAAGATCGAGTGGCCATTGAATAGAAAATTATGCCTAGTGAAAGTTTGGCCAAATTTGGGTAAAGAAAAAGGATAAATATTGCTTTTCATAATTCTACCAAATTAGATGATTTAAAATACTTGACCTTACAAAGTTAAGAGCTTTCTAATCATCTAAATTTAGATACGTTCAATCACGGTGATCAAATTTTAACGATGAAAATATCATGTCTACCCACTTGTCCAATTTTTGGATATTTGCATGCCTAACACTTTTTTTCATATCAAATCGTTTTTTTAGACAATCGAGTCTTGGACTTTTCGTAGGCGCATAATTGAATCAACTAGACATCGGAAAAATTTATGCTCGGTCAAAATTAAGTCAAATTTGGCTACATGAATATACAAATATTGATAATAAATCTTTTTCCAATTAGATTATTTTCATCACCTCATACAAAGTAGTATAACCATCTAATAAAGGAACTCTCCAAAATATAAAATGAAAAAAAAAACTTTAAAATATAAAAAATTCAAAAAAAGTAACATAATTTAGTAAAATGTGTCCACATCAACACTAGTCATGTTACATAAAATAGCTAGCATACACATCAATTATTTCCGACCAAAATTGCCTAGATAGACTATATTACCAAATTTTTAAAAAGATTAGAACTCAATTGGACTATGATTGAATTGGTAAAAGTGTAATAAGTTGAGGATTTTTTGGATAACTTGGGGTGTTTTCCTAACTATCTCATATCCCATGCACCTTATCACTCCAGATATTAATCCTGCTCGGATACCAATAAAACAAGGTATGTCAACCCCAGCCCTACCCTCAACTCGGGAACGAATCTTAGCCTAAACATAGATTTTCAAGGATTCAAATTAGAGTTGGCAGTTAAGTGATTGTTTTTTTTTTTTGAAGTGGCACTTAATCGAGCCAAAAAAAAATTTTGGCACTAAAGTAAAAGCATGCAATTTTTTGTGCTTTTATACTACTTTTGGTAGTTAAAATAAAAATCAGAATTAAATAAAATTTATCCTTACGAACAGCCAATTATTTTACTTTTTTTCTTTTTAAATCTTATCCTATCCTTAATAAATCACGGTTCAACTAGCCCATCTTTATCCCCCACAAGAAAAGACAATTGTTTTAATTTTTTTTTTTAAATCTCACGAATAGCTTTCATCCGAAATAAGCAACATATATCACAGCTCCATTTGTTTTAATGAAGAAGTGAATGGTTTTAAACCATTTTTCCTAAAAATGATTGATTCACGACTTTCTAAATATCTTTCTAAAAATGATTAATTAATTTATTCATAACAATGAATGAACAGAAAATATTTTTATTATCTATAAAAATGTATAAATATAAATTATAATTGATAATAAAAATAATTTTTATTAATTAATTATTTTAAATGATACGAGTGATTATTTTTAAATCTTTCTCGGGATGTTGTGCTATGATTACTTATAACTACAGTACATCGACGATTATTATATGTCAGTATTAGAACCTTGAAAAATATTATATTCAACATAATCATTATCTTTGTTTTTATTTTAATTACTTCTGCTATCATTAAATTAACACTGCAATACTACAGCTGTATCTGTGATTTTTCTCAAATTTCTCAAAAAGTCAGGGCACCGTTCAGAAAGCCCAACCGAACTCAAGACTATGTTCGACTTCGGAGAGAAGTGTTAATGAGATTGTTCTGAAAATTCATGGAAACCGAATCATATTCTAAGGGGACTCCCAGCTTATCATCAGCAAGGTCAGGCAGCTGCTCCCTCTGAAGTTGCTGGTTAAAATCCTACCTCTGTCCGCATCTGTGAATTTGCTTTGGCTCCATGATCTTGTAACTTTTGCTGCTCATTTACTCTTTGGAGCTTCTCTTGAATTTTGCAGGGAGAACGTTATTTTTGCTTATTGCGTGTCTTCGGACATTTTAGTTTCGTCAATGAACTCTTATGTTATCTCCAAGAAAGACAGGCAGCTTGATTTCAATCCGAGAAAACCACAGATGTCTCCAACTAGCCAACTACTGGCCAAGCATTCGTGCAGGTCTCAAACAAAGCATGACTTTTGGTACAACCCAGCTACCATCAGCCAACAACATATTTCATGCACAAGAATGGTCTAATACCGGGTTGATTCCTTGAGTTCACTCTAGGATCAATTTGGCAAGGATCCATCAGTTACTCTGTATCCATCTTCCAGGATACCTGAATTAGCTCAAGTATGTCAACATATACGTGCCAATTTTCAGGAACATGTCCCTGCCAAAGTAACCAGCGTGCACACACCCAACACTAAGAGGAGTCCAGGTACGCAAAAGGACGAGCATAACGTGGTTTAAGAAAGCAATGCTGCAGGATAAATGTTGTGCTGTTATTTAACTCCAAACTCGTGGGATATTCAAGAGAAGAAGCTGATAGACAACACCCGATCTGTGAGTTTTTTCAGACTCCAATGCCCACAACATAGAAAAGGCAAGGAGTATAGTTGAAACTCAAAACTCCAATGATACTCTTCAGAAAGCCAGCTATGGCTGGTACCCTAAACTTTGCTGCACAATCTCATTACTATCCACACAAGCACAAGAAGAGACGCGCAAACGCTCAGCATTGGCACGCCTCATTTTAATTTTAATCAACTCGACATCATGCATATGGGTTATTCTTGACAGGACAACACAGCACCTCAATAAAGAATTGCAGTTCTTGACTTGCCTCGAAGCAGACTCAAATTGAAAATTTTGATAATGACCAAACAAAAACATTAGGCAGACCTTCTTTCTTTTGGAGTGGAAGTACTAATGGAAGGTCTCAGACAGATCCAGCATTTTCATGGATGGTGTAGGACCCCAAGTAGGTTCCCCTGTAAACAGGGCTTGGGGCGATCTACACCTCAACAAGGCGGATCATATCATCATCAACTCTAGGCCAGATTTTCAGAAAAAAGAAACGAAAACAAATCCAAAATCATGAAGCAACGAATGTAAACAATAGGAGATGGAAATTCAAAAGGTTGTCAATGAGAAGGGCTCAGACAGATAAACAGCTCTATCAATCAAGAATTTTCTGAAGCAGAACTGGCATTTGAAGCTGTACATCGATCATCACCGCCGTTTTCAATGAAAACAAAATCGAATTTTTTTATATGAATCCGAAAACGTATCGGCTCATATCAAGAAATTCAACCATTTTTTTTATCCTCTGTGCTTCATCGTAGACACTCAGAAGCGCGGATAATTTGTAATCATCGCCGACCGCCACTTCGCAACTCCTTTCTACAGACAACAAAAACCGCAGTCGAATAAAACACAAAACTTTTGCTCAGAAAAAAAAAAGAAAAAAGCGCGAGAGCAATCGCTGAGAGATGTAGCCGTTTGAATTGACACAGCTCAAGCTACGAACACAGAAGTGAAGCTAGACTGCAACACGAACGGCGCCCTCGATCTAGCACGAGCATTGGGGCTTGCCATCGTCAGCGTCCTGAAACTCGGAGAAGCCCGGGGTATGCATCGTGCGGTGCGTTGCACCGCGTCGGATCCAGATTCCTACCGACGGCCGCCTAGCGAATCCCGCTCGAGATCAAACAAGATTCGCAGAGCGTACCGCCGAAATCTTTATTCATCGAAGCAAAAGAACAGAAAAGAGCAGAGCATAACTAGGAAGAGGAGGAGGAGGGGGAGAACGACGACAAACCCTAGGAGGAGGAGGAGGAGGAGGAGGAGGAGCTAGCTCTGGGATTCAGATAAGCGATTGCATAACGCAGTGCCACCTATATATACACATATACAGAGGGAGAGAGAGGCGGCAAGCGAGCGACTGTGATAGGAAGAAGCCGCTTCAATTAGGGTTTCGACGAGGAGGGAGGTTCCGCTCGAGGGGCAAAACGGTAAAGCGATCTCTTGTTATAGATAACTACGAATAAATTTAGGAGGGACGATGGCAGCAAATCGGTCGTTGTAGTATAGTGGTGAGTATCCCCGCCTGTCACGCGGGAGACCCGGGTTCGATCCCCGGCAACGGCGCAATCTTTTTTGAAAGAAAATTCCATAATCCAATTTTCCTCGAACCTTTTTCTTTGGCCCTGGGTATCCAAAAACGACGGCGTCGCTCTCCTCCCGTAGAAAAGAACACCCATCGCCTTGCCCTATTGCCGTCTCTCCCCGTCAAAGCTCAGCCGAGTCCTCAAATCGCGCAGCACACTCTCATCTCTCTCGATCCAGCCATGGCTACTACGTTAGCCGCGATCGCAGCTCGCCGGGCCGCCGCTCTCTCGCGCGCCTCCTCTCCGGGACTATCGGCCCAAGCCGCCGCCTTCGCCCAGCGGCGCGGCCTCGCCGGCGCGGCGGGTAAGCTCCCCCCACCCCCACGAATTCGCATTTGGAATGCTCGAGGATCACGCGTCGGGACTGTATGAGCGTTTGCGATTCAGTTCGGATCCCTGTGTCACTAGTCCCTCTTGCATCGTGGCATCGCTATTCATGGTCGGGAAGTTCGGGGAAGGACGAGACGACGGTGTCTCTAGTTAGGTCTTTTTTTCTGAATATCATCTGATTTTGGTTTTCGCTTATTCCTAGCTGGATGGTGGAAATTATCTCCTGAATCCGCGTTGCGCGGTTGTGGATTTTTAAGATGGGTGTGTATGACTTCTGCTGGCATGGCAATAGAGATAGGCGGATATAGGGCAAAATGCCGGTTCAGTGGTGGCTGTGTTGATTGTTGACTTACTGGGTAGTCTGTGAAGAACCCATTAGGGTCATAATTCGATCTTTGGGATCGAAAGTGGGAATGAAAAAGATTAGCGGTGTACGTAGCATGTGAAATTCGACGGATATTACTCGTTTAGGTCAGTGGGGGAACTGGAGTAGTAAGATTTGTTGCTTCCAAGCTCTAGTTAAGCGTCAATCATGGACCTTGATGATGTTGCCAAGACAAAAATTTGTTTTGCTACTAGACAATGGCCAGTTCTAGAATCTTTGCTTTAAGCATTTCTCTAGATGAAGATCATGTTGTTAAGTTGTATAGAATATCTCGAGACTTCTTATGTAAATCTGTAAAGTAGATGGTTTCTCATTATCTTTCAATTTAATCCTGATATTGTTTTTTTCTTTTTTGTTCTGATACTATCCTGGTATTTACAATCTGCTCTTTTCATTTTCTTGATTTGCTTTTTTATGTCATACAGATCACCATGGACCACCAAGGGTTAATGTTTGGGAGGACCCTTTGAGTCCATCTAAATGGAAGGAAGAGCATGTAAGTTGTTATCTTTATCTTCTTCTTTTTATAAATTTCAGTTTGTTGGATCATTGGAGTTCTCTTCTAATTTCTGAAATGGGATTAATAAGATACTTGGAGCTTCTATCATGGCAGAAATATTTAAAAGGTGTTTCGTTTTTGCTGCTAGGTTATATTTTTTTGTCTTTATGCTTAACTATTTTATGAGATTTTGGCCTCTGCAAGATGTATGTGCACATGACATAATATTGTTGAAGTGGTCATCCTTCTCTGATCAGCTCATCATGTCATTCTGCTTGGGTAGATGAGAAGTAGAAATCTGATCTTTTATAACCTTGTCAGTTTATTGTTTTGAGCAAGTCTTTACTAATTTGTAGTTAAGACTTTAGATATATAGTTTTGCTATAATTTGGCATGGTGAGAAGTGCTTCAATTCATACACTTGATTATGTCAGTCCGAATGTCATGTGTGCTTTGGAATCATCTTGTTCTGTTCCTTTTACTTATATAAAAAAATAAAAAATTGTTGTGTTCTTTCTTGTGTTAATGCACATGGCTTAAGGGAACCTCTGTTGGTAATTGATTTTTTTTAACTTTTATCTTTTGCAGTTTGTAATTGTGTCTTTGTCTGGTTGGGGTGTGCTTATCTATGGAGGGTACAAATTCTTCACTGGGGGCAAAAAGGATAAGAAGGAAGAGGTAACAATTGATTTCTTGTCATGGTATCATATCTTCATAATTTTTGACTCAACATTAAATATGTATGGTCACTAGTTTGGCTACTTTGCAATTTGTCATCCTTCTTTACACTCTATGGTAGATCTTAAATATCACTTAAATTGTTCACACAGTGCAAATCCTATTTTCTTCGTGTTACCCAAGCTTGTCTATTGCTGCTGCTAGAGTATAAGCTGAAGCTTCTGCCTTTCCATTGGTGACTAGATCTAGCAGATTTAGTATATTGCTTGTTTTAGATGAATTCCTGGAGAGGCAGTGTTATTGTGACGCACGCATAGTGGGTGGGGTTGCCTAGCTATCTTAAAAGCATATTCTCACATGTTAAAATGAAGTCAAGTAACTATTAGCTTTGTGTATGTGTGGCTGTGCTTGTTCAGAGGATGAGATGTAACAGGTATAACACTTGTAGCTTTGTATTTATTTTGGTCATTGTCTATGCATAGGTAATGCACGTTTGAGATTGCTAATCATTTAAAATTGATGGTATCATTCGCTCTTGTACACCAATTGCAGTCTATCAAGTTTTGTAGTTGTACCACACTAGATTTCCATAACATTTATAAAGCAAAAAGGCAAGTGCGCGTGCCTTGGTAACTACTAATCCAGCTTAGAGCAATTTACTGCATTCAAAGTAAACTTTGAAGCTTCTTCACCGTTCTGGACCGTTCTGGAAGTCTGCTTCTGTGATTTTTTTCATTTATCTGGCTTCTGGTAAACTTATGAGGTCAGAAATGTTGGCACTTCGATGTGCTTGCACGCACGGAGTCCTTGCTCTCATGTGAGAAAATTCTGTCAAACAGTGAACTTAGACTTAGTGTAGAATTAACCAATTACTTGTCAAGCAGATGATTTGAAGGGCTGGTGGCTAGAATTAAACAATTAATTATCAAGCAGATAATTTGGATCGTCATTAAGGCTGGTAGTATGGAGCCAGGTTTGGTTTATGGATTGGCAGTACTATGCATGTTACACAAAGTCAATGTGCTGCATAAAATTACCTGGAAAAGGAGGTGGTCAATGACCAAATGTATTGGTGTAATGAAAACATTTTTCTAATCAAGTCAGTTCATGACTGTATTTGTCTCTTCGTTTCTTTAGAGATTTTTGGCCTTCCCATTTCTAACCAAGTCAGTTCATGACTGTCTTTTGCTTGCAGAAACTGGTGGAAGCAGCGCATTGAAGTTTGGATTGCATAATTTCACTAATGTTTCCTGCTGATAAGGCAATCGACTGTATTTGTTGAGAATGCATTTTTCCTTGTTGGAGAAGTTCTCTTTCATTAGTTTCCAAGGAACTTATGGGGAATAAATAGCAGAAATCGTTTGCTTTAGTGTGGACAACATGGCTGTTTTGCTATCACCATGATCATTTTGATATGACCCATTTGTTCAAATGCTTGCTCTCAGTACTTTACATCACTTCATAACCCAGTCTTCTTAATCTCTTGTATCCTTTGCAAATTCAAAAAGCATATGTGACGGGCTGATTGTTTGGGATCGAGATTGTTAGGCTCCCTTGATCGTTTGGAGCGTCTAAGCCAAGCCTTTCTTAGAATCGATTGCTCGCTTGCTCATGAACCCGAATCATAGAGAGAGAGAGTCATCGCTCGCTAACCCAAATCATAGGGAGAGAAAGTTTATAGAAAGAGAAGTATTGAATGAAAGAATGGAATTTTAATTGTGAAATGGTTGGATGATTATAATGAGAGGTGCGTACCTCTTGGTATTGCAATCATTGATCGCTTTTCGATCCAACGAACAAAATGGTGCCTCCCAACTTGCCACTTACCAATATTTATGGTGGGTACCTCTTCGCATTGTAATCATTTATGGTGGGTACCTCTTCGCATTGTAATCATTAATTGCTTTTCGATCCAACGGACCAAATGGTGCCTCCCAACTTATTTATGTTGAGAAAGTTCTAGATTCTCGATACGGTTACTGTCTTGCCCGTCTCTAAAAACGTTCCGAATGCTGAACTTTGAGCGATCTTAGGAAGTCTTCCTCAATCATGCACGGTCCAATTCCCGTGACACATACATGCCATACTTTGGAGTTGCTTTAAAACTTCTAAGAGACCTGAAGCGAGGTCTAGAATGGTTTTGACATCTAGATCGGGTAAAAAAGAGAGAGAAAGATAGCTGCCCGCGAACGCGTTGAAACAAAATGAACATGCGATGAGGACTATCTGCACGTCTAAAATATTGCTTATTTTAAGTGGGTTAGCAAAATATTGGGCATTGCATTTGTATATATATTTACATTTTCATTCAAGAGTATTAATTTTGAGCATCAATCTTAGCACTGTATTCACACAAATTTTGTTTCACCGAGTTCTCTGCCTGAGAAGAGAAAAGTACCGGGATGGCCGACCAAGTGGCCGACGTGTCTCTCTATCAGCATATGGTATGTATTGATGGGTGATATCTAATAAAGACTAAATTCGATTGTCTGAACACACATCGACAGTTAATAGGAACGCACAGGCTCCATAGTTTACAGCACAGTTGGGTTACATAACTAGAACCCAGAAGCATCGGTTTCTACCTTGTACTCGTCGTTATTTTCCGAACTAAAATCATCAGTTTGCTGTGAGAGATCCCGGCCGGCGCCATCTGGCCTTTGATCCTTTTGAGTCTTCATCTTCTGAATGTCTTGGCTCCTCAATTCTGTAACGAACTTTCTCTTTGTCAGCAGCCAGTCTCTCTTTGTCAGCTGCTAGTCCTGCTCCGCCAGTTTCAACTTCCGTGGTCTCTAGGGCAGCATTGGCTCCTTGATCTTCTTGTCTTCGGATTTCTACATTCGCTTCCTGTTCTGCACCTTCATTTGTGATGTTATTAGCTTTACCTTGTGTCGTCAGCGAGTTGCCACTCTTCATCTCTTCCTCTTCATCCTTGAGAGTACCTTTTTCGCCGCCACTCATTGTACTCCCTTCTACATCTCCCTTATTTTCAGTATTTTCAGACTCAATCAACTTAGTGTCCGAGAATTTCGAGTCCTTACCTATGCTTCCTCCACTCCTGTCGCTTTCCTCTCCTCCGTTTACTTTGTCTTCATTTGAGTCTGCTGGTACACTCTTGATTTCAACTTGATCTCGATTTTCTTTCCTCCCTTGTTCTTCTCTCTGCTCAGATTCATCTCTTCTCAAGTGGATACCAGTTTGCCAGTTCCTTTCGGAGCTCTCCAACTGGTTTTCTATTTCACTCCGGTATCGTTTGATTTCTTTCGCATCTCCAGTGAGTCTTCTTTTTCTGTTCCCCTTGTTCTCCAGCCTCCTATTTCTCGCAAGCATCCTCCATTTCTTTCCCCTTTTCTTACTCACATACAGGCTGCCTTGCTTTCCTGTAAAAACAGAGTCTGATTCATTGCCGTGAGAATTTTCTGAAGTTTCCAACTTCATACCACCCTTGCCTACTCCACTCTCTTCTAGACTTTCCTTCACATTGACCGTCTCCGCATCACCATTTTCATTCATATTTCTCGAGACCTCATCTGCACCGTGTGATGTGCTTCTCTCATTTGGAGTGTTCGTTCCCTCTCCAGTATTGAATTTTTGCTCGTCTTGGAGACCATCAGTACCTTCTCCACGGTTCTCTATCCCATTCCCTTCACTGGCAACTTGTTCTTGCTTTTGATGTTCACCTGAGCTATCTCCCTTCCCCTGCAACCTCTCCATCTCTGTCACTCCTATCTTCTCAGCAGAACCCAGTTTGCCTTCAGAACCCTCATCAGATCTTGATGCAACTTCGCCATCCAGGACTTCGTTTTTGCTCTCGATCAAGGAAGTCCTGTTTGATTCGCTTGCTAGCTCGCCCTTTTCTTTGGCACCCGCATTGCTTGTTTCATCCTTCTGCACCTCGCCTGCTTGCAAACTGGAATTCCCAGGCAGACTCAACGGGTCATTGGAGCTGGCCGAGCCAATGTTGACCTGTTTCTCGAGACGCTGCTTCAAATCCTCAATTTCTGCTTCCTTCAGCTTCAAGATTTCTCTCAAAGAAACTTCCTCAAGATCTTTTTGGCTCGCCTCCATATTTTTTTCACGCAGCATTTTGAGTTCGTTGTCCTTTTCTTGAAGTGCCGACTCCATTGCTCGCATCTCATCCTTCAGCGAGCCGACTGTAGACTGCATCTCGAGGACCGCACTATCCCGCTCCATCTTTTGCGTCCTGAAGGCGTACATCTTCTCTTTCATCCCTTCAAATTTCCTTTTCATTTCGGTGTTGTGGTCTCTTTCTCGCTACACACGGTGAAATTTTGATGGAACGGTCAGGCTTCGGGACAATCATCAGCATTCAAGCTCATCAACAATCGGAAGCAATTAATACTAATTGGAACGTGAAAAAAGCCAGCCAGAAAAACAGTTCAGTTGCAGTTCAAAGCTGAAGGGGTACAAATTATTGCAACAGTTACACTAAGAAAACTTTGAAAAACCAGAAAATTACAAAATTACAATCAGTTGTTGGCATGTAAATCTCTTGGGTCGAGCACTTCTGGAACAAGAACAGGATGAGAAAAAAAAATGGAGGACAGAGGACATGGAAGCTGCTTGTTGGAGCTGTTTCTTCGACTTCTTGACCATCAAGAGGATTAAAAAACTTCTTTTTCCTACCGTAACTGCAAAGACCGTGAAAATTCTAAAGCAACGAAATTTGTGGGGATGATGGGTTCAAAGGCGTCATGCATGCAGATCGCCAGTTCGAACACACGAAGGTCACCCGAAAGAGAGACATACAGAGAGATAGAGAGAGGGGGAGAGGACCTGCAAGAGAATTTGGAGAGAGAAGAGCTCACGGTCCTTGTCCTTGAGGAGGAGATTGGAGATGCGTCTCTCTCGGAGCTTGTGAAGGGCCATGACCCCGATGAGAGCAGCCCCGAATGCCAGAAGCAGCATCATCCCGTACGACCGCCCTCTCTGCGCTCCTCCAAGGTTGCCCTTGAAAGACCCAGACCCCATCTCTCTCTCTCTCTCTCTCTCTCTCTCTCTCTCTCTCTCTCTCTCTACTTTCAACTTACAAAAATGGAGTCTTGGAGAGCTTGAGGGTTAGAAGAAGAAAGGAGGGAGTGCGTGTGTGGAGGAGGGTCGTACGGCGTGTCTAAGGGTAGAGATCTTTGGTTGCTTATGATGTCAGAGATTGAAATGGAACATGCATGATGCAACTGCAACCTCTCTCTCTCTAGAAGTTTCTCTCTCTAGAGGGAGGTGAGATTGAAGAGGATGCATGGGAACTGTGTCCAGAGAGCGTCGATTCTGGACAGGTTGGAAGACTTTTTGCTTAGCTTTTTGCGTTTTCCCAATCTTCATTTAATTCTTAAACAGTTTATTTATTTATTTATTTATTTTTTGGTTCTCTTTCCACTTTCTAGTTTGACACTTTGATATGCTCAAATGTTGGTGGTAACTATAAAGTTATAAATGACTAATATTAATCCCTGATCAAGCATAGAAATTAAAGGTTATTATGATAAGTTTTCTAAATATGTTGAATCAGATTCTAATTATTAATTGCCACATAGATTTTCGACTTAATTGAATAATTTAAGTCAATTTCATTTAAAGTTATTAATTTCATCAAATGTTGAATTTTCAGCACCTAATTTGGTTATCACATAAGCCCTTAATGGAGAATTTCGATTTCATATACATCTAGTGCACTTCTTAAGTGATTAAGTAGAAATAGAGAAGTTATGCAATTCTCAAGCACTGATTTTTATCGTAAACCCGCAATTTACTTCATTTGTAAAGTAAATAATACAATAATACTTGGATTCGCATCATTTTTTCTTGATGAAAACAAGACGAACTCTTAAAGGAATAAGGAATATACAAGTCATACAATCATATATTTTTCAATATTAAGTTTGGAGAAAACGGAATGGAGATTACTTAAACTTGATGTTTTTTTCTTATGTGAAAATTCACTGATTGAACAATGAATCATTCACACAACACAACACATTGTTCGGACCATCATGGGAAAAAAACATAATACATGAAGGGAGCATGAGAAATCGAATGCTTGAGTGAGAATCATGTTAAATTAAAGAGTACACTTTTAGTCACTGATATAAAAATCAATTTTTAACATCAATGATAAACTAAAGTGTCCCTGACGAGATGAAGAAGCAGCCTTCGCCTTTTCTTGCAAAGAAGAAACGATTTCTTCTAATTCCAAAAAGGTCACTCGCTTGCTTCCTACCTACCCTAGCATGCACAGCGTAGCCAACTAGATCTGACAGGGACATTAGCAAAAATTAAGGAAAGAATCAAGCCGGATCGCAGTAATATTTAATGGACCAATCTAATCTAACCTACTTGTACTTGTGCATTTAAAGCTGGAGTTTTTGGACCAAGAAAAATCCAACTTGTTTTGCAAAATCATCATCATCTTTTTCTTGTTTTTAATGTTTTCGTCCTTTAAAGGTGACGGTGAATTTTTTTTTTTTAAATTGTCAGAAAATTTGAATGAAATTTCAAGAATGTAGTTGACATTTCGTGCACTAGACACGGGAACGCAAAACCCATGTTCGGTATTAGGGAGAATTTCTCGGTCTCATTAATGGTCGGCCTCACTTTTGATTTTGCCAATGTCACCGTTCCTTTTTATTTTTTTCGTTCTCTCTTTCTTCACATAAACGCGATGTTAAGCTCTCAATTCATCATCAACATTTTAAACATATCTTGATATATTTCAAGTCTTTCATTTTTCATTGAATAAATGCATCTTAAATTGAGAAGAAAGAACACGATGATTATTCCAATATTTTAAATTTACCTCGACATATAATATGAAAAATAGCCAAACAAATCAATAAATAAACTGGATAGAAATACAAAATGTCTTTCAAGAAGGCAATCAATCTGCCAATTGGCTAGCGGAATCAGGGCAACATCAAATGCAAATCAAAACGCTCTTCTTTCTGTTCCTCCCATAGACTTCAATTCGGTTCAATTAGGTGATAAAGTAGGAGCTACTCATCTTTTGCATCTTTTATCACCAGAAAAAGAAGAAAAAGTAAAGTAGGTACTGGTAAAATGAAATAACTGCACCTGACAAGACTCAATCAATACTGATACTTACACTAGAAAATAGCCAACTCCTTATAATCGACATAAAATCAATTTGAGTGGATATAAAGCTCAGCGATGAGACTAATATGGTCATCGGAACTTATCGATGACTATAGATGACCACAAAATACAATTATTGATGCGTGGTGGCATCCAATGGACGAGCACATTGTTACGATAACAAACCCAAGATACAGCCAATATTAATATCCATTTGGCTAAGTGTCGGATAAAGCGAAAAATAGACATGCTTGCTTAAGAACAAAGATATCAATGAACGGTTAATTTAGGGCACTTTAGGAGTTGTAACCGCTTGCAAATAGGGTCGACCTACGAACGAGGAGACTAAAGTTATGGAAATGCCGTTGGAACCTCCTGTAGGGTATTGACTGCTTATGGCAATTATGTTTGGTAGATTATAAAAGACACTGCGTAACTACTTTGGAGGATCCACAATTATCAAGAACAAATTTCCAAGATATTTTTATTATTATATTAATATCAGTTTCATTTCAGTTTCCAACATTTAAACTATTCTATTTTTAAATTTATTGGTCTTCATCCTTGCTGCTACTCCAATCGAATTGTTGACTAAAAATAACCTTTGAACAAATTTCATCAAAGAAAAAAATACAAAATATTACCATTTGGCGAAAGGTTGTTCACTCGAAGTGATCGGTCCTTTGTTCGATCCAATTCCGATTCCAATCTAATGGAACCAATTATTTTTTTCCATATTTCCATTAGGACATCTTATTATCCAAATGATGATCAAGAATAAATTCGAAGCTTGAGAGAAATATTCTATTTCAATTATAGGCTTCTGTTACCTTGGCACAATAAACTAAACCCACAATTTTTTTTGAAAACATAAGAATAAAAAAAGTACCTAATTCCACCACCTGCTGCGGTGGCTCCGTTGGTAGTTCTTCCCCATTGTGGGGGGATCCGCTGACCCCTTGCTTAATGGAGAGGGTTCGAATCACCGCGGAATCGCCTGCGTCTTACTCGGTGACTGGGGTGGTGGGTCCTCAAGTTCGTTTCCAGGGTTTACTCCAGTCGTCCGTGACGTACGGGGCTTCCCTAGGTCATAAAAAAAAAAAAGTACCTAATTCCCCCTTGAAACTAGTCCACCAGTCTCACTTTTAGGAACTATGAATCAAATTGACACTCTCGAAAACCAAAAAACCAAATTGACTCGGTTTCAGTTGGCTTCAGTTCAAATGATTTCGGATTCGAACAGTCCATTTTGCACACCCTTCTAGTGAAATAATTGTGGAATTCATTTTCCACATAAATAGATTTTTTGAAAATTGTCTAAGCAGTTCCAAACTTATTTTATAGATTAAACTTTTCAATTTTATTAATTAAGTCCTAAATTCTTTGTACGAATTCTCAATATAGTCTTTTTGGCCATTTTTCGTCAACAAATTGCTGATGTGGCGGTACATCACATAGAAGGTCCAATGGTAATTAAGCTATTACGTCAATGATTTTTAGTGAAAATTTTTAGGAAGGATGCATAAAGGTTTGGAAGTAAATTGGTAAAATTGGAAATGGTAAGATTCCATTGTATATGTCATTTGATCAAAGATACTTTTACGATCGACAGCCGCTTAATTGAATAAGGCCTTTCGGGGGTGATAACTAGGGGTGTCAAAAAGGCCCGACCCGACCCGACCCGACCCGACCCGAACACGACCCGAACATGAAACACGTATTAATGTGTTTCGTGTTCGGGTCGTGTTCGGGTAACAAATATAAAACAAGCAAACAAAATGTGTTTCGTGTTCGGGTCGTGTTCGAACATTGTTCGACCCGAAACAAGTTTTCTAAAGTACAAACACGCCAAAACACAAAAACACAAACGCTTTAGGCTTTAGCCCCAAAAACACGAACAGTCTAACATAACCTCGTCGGCTCCGCCTTCTTCTCCGACGAGTGCGCCTTCTCGTGGAGTCCGCTGCCGCCCTCCGATCGACGCGCCTCCGCCTCGCCGTCGCCTTCGCCACCCCTCGCCTCCGCCTCGCCGACGCCGAAACCCTTGCCGCCGCGTGCGGCCGACCATCGTCGACAGCTTGGGGACTGGGTTCGCTCGGCGATCATGGCACTCGCTTCTCGCCTCGTTTCCAAGTTTAGATGTATATTTGCTTGAGGCTTGAGCTAAGACACCGGATATTGTTCCTTTTCTTTTCGAGCTGCGAGGGTGATTGTTCTTTCGCGTTGTGTGCAGACTCTGTGTTTGCTTCAATTCCTGAGTGAACTGCGGCATATCTCGCGAAGCTTGCTCGCATCTCCGTGAAACCATACTGAAATGAGGATCATCCACGGGACATGATGGGTTCGGAGGTTGAAGTCTTCCTTGGTCCAGCTCCATGCGGAAGGTGCCATTCTTGAAAGGTGCCATTCTGATTTTTTTCTCCCGAATTTGTTTGTCATACTTGTTCTGTTCTGTGGTGTGGAGGAGAAGTAGCGGGCATGAATAGTTTTGAAGCAAGCTTAGTTTCATTTGTGAATTTGCTGACGAAGAAAATTGTCATGGCAGGAGGCTAAAGTATCTAAGGAGTTGCTCTTATTAGAAACTTCAAAGGGTCTTGTTCATGTATTTTTTGCCCAGCGTACGACATCAAAGGTGCGTCTTAAGTAGATATGTACCTACTACTTCAAAATAACGAGGTAAATGTATTAAGATGTGAGGGATCTTCTCTATCCTTTCTTTGTTGTATTTGACAGAGAAAAAAGTGGGCTGCTAGATGCATGGTTCTTAGTTTTGAGTTTGAGCAGTTGTAGGAGAGAATTACTGTTTGAAATTTGAGTCTTCTTTTCTGGGAAAAGGACATTGTAGTTAACTGTGCATGCAGGAAGAAGTTATGCTTACAGAAAAGGATAAGGACATGCTAATTCTTCTAAACAAATAACTTACAGGTGCCTAATGTCACTGACGTTGGGTTAAAACCAAGGAAGGTGAAAAAGGTTGCTGTGATAGGTGGAGGTCTAATGGGTTCTGGCATTGCTACCTTAACTAATTACTGTTGCTAAGGCCTGTGGGTTGCTCCGGGAAGGGAAACTTAGTGAGCAGTTGCAAGGGTTTATTATCAAGTTTGGTCTCCTGGCCAATGCTTGTGTGGAAGCAGCTTTGCTTGATATGTGCACTCATTGTGGGAGGATGGTGGCTGCAGGAAAAATGTTCAAACGATGGCCTTTTGAGTGGGATAGCTCTATTATTTGTACTTCTATGATATGTGGGTATGCACAAAATGGGCTGCTGGATGAGGCAATATCGCTATTTTGCCGTTGTAAAGTAGAAGGGAGCATAATTCTTGATGAAATTGCATCAATTTCAATACTTGGTGTTTGTGGAACTTTAGGGTCTGATAGGATGGGTGAGCAAATTCACTGCCATGTTCTTAAATTTGGATTATTTTCAGATTTAGAGGTAGCAAACGCATTGATCAGTATGTACTCAAAGTGTTGGAATATGGATGCTGCTAAAAAAGTCTTTAACATTATGCCTGCCCATGATATAGTTTCATGGAATGGCTTGATTTCGAGGTTCATTATTCACAGGCAGGGAGATGATGCCCTCACTGTCTGGTCAAACTTACACAATGCGGGGATAAAACCTGACAAGATCAGCATCCTTTTAGTTATATCAGCTTACAAATATACAAGTGCTCACTTAGCTTTTCAATTCACTGCTTCATGTTTTATGTATCGGATTTTGGTAATAACTATTTAAAGCCAATGAATGCAAGTCAAAACATGCGGTATATAGTCCTTATCCTTCATTACAATGCAGATTGATCTAGGTATGACCAGAGTGAGACCTATAAAGATAAAATTGGAGTGCAAGCTTCCTATCGTTCGGGTAAGAGTGCAGGTCCTTTGAAGCAATGCGCCGTTCGTGTGATTTTGCTAAGACGAGCAAAGTTGCAATCATCCATTTAGATTGCATTTTACATTGCTTCGGTTGTGTTCCTGCAATTTTAGGATATATAGTGTCTTTTTCCGATTATGCTTAGAACTTGCTATTGGGGCAGGTTTACCATTCAAGTTTTTTGGATGAAGAATGGATTACTAGGGCATGTGGGTGTCCATTATTTGACATTCTACATCAATGTGGCACTAAATTATGCTTGTGCTCATTTGTAGAAGATACATTCATTTGCGGCCCGATGCCCGTTCGACTCTCACCCGAAAAAAAAAAAAAAAAAAAAAAAAAAAAAAAAGGAAAGACCCGGAAACCCGACCCGACCCGACCCGAACCGACCCGAATTTCCTATGCGAGTTTAACGTGTTTCGGGTCGGGTCGGGTCGGGTCACAGCATGTGACCTGTATGTTTCGGGTCGGGTCGGGTAACATCAAGACCCGACCCGACCCGACCCGTTTACACCCCTAGTGATAACATCGAGGTTCGAGTTCGACGGCATCTCCCTCAAACGGTCGCGAAGGGAAAGCTCCATCCGATCGCAGCATGGGCATCCGACCCGAACCCGCCGACACCAGCTCCGACATTTTCGATTCCTCCCTCGACCTCGAGGACGCTCACTTCCGGGAAGGCTACGGCGACGGCCACTGCCACGGCGTCGCCGCCGGCAGGGAGGTGGGCCGCCAGGTGGGCCTCAAGACGGGCTTCGATACCGGCGAGGAGGTCGGGCTCTACCGCGGCTGCGTCGGGGTATAGGGCTCGGCCATCCGGGCCGATCCGACCCGGTACTCGGCCCGGGTCCAGAAGAGCGTGCGGACGATGGAGGCGCTGCTGGACGGGCACCCGACGACGGAGCCGGAGGACGAGCGGGTGCAGGAGATGGTGGGGGATCTGCGATTGAAGTCCAGGGCCGTGCGCGCGAACCTGGGGGCAAAATTGGAAAACAGGGGGTATTTAAAGGGCGTGGATAATAAGGATGTGGAGTTTCGAAAGCTTTGGTTGTGGCCGTGTTTGGATGGCCTCTCGGCTCTCAAAGGTTGATGCTTTATGGTAATTCGAAGCCCCCTAAGGTTGTCTTCATTAAAGATGTTAGGGAATTTGTGTAATGGATGAGTTATTCTTGATACCTGGTTACGTTGGTCGGCTTCTCCTTGTCGCATGAGAATGAATGTGCTTTTCTCATCATTTTATGGGGAAATCGATGAAAAAGATTCTGAATTCTGGGTATTTTCTTGTTGATCGTGTCGATTTTCGACAATGGTCTGTCCTTGTTATTGGAAAAATTATGTGATTTCAGTTGAAGAGGAGATTTTGAAGTTCTGTTTCTTTGCCAGGTCAGCAATGTTGATTTGCTTTGAAATAGTTAGATTTTGCTTTGTGGAAAGAATCTGTATTGAGTTGCATTAAGGGGTATTGCCATTGTCATGAATTCGGAAAGTTTAGTCACTGAATGACCGGTTTAGCTAATCATGAATTATTTGGGGTACTTGCGCTATCTATGTTTGAAGAAAAGCCAGCAAAGACTCTTAATGTTTAGTATTTAGGAACTGAATTTGTACACATGATGCGTTTCAGGCTTCAGTGCTTTTGGTAAGTTCATGCTGAGTTTTGGTTGTTTCTGCTCCAGCACTCTGCTCCACTGAGTTTGTAAGTATGGAATGGATTATAAGTATGTGGTCACCAACAAGAGAGCCACCATTGCTAATGGGGGTGGCGTTTCATCATCTGGTTTTATCTGTTTCAGCTTTTGAAGGCGGGTGAAGCTGCCAGAGATGTTAAAAATGATGCTTGCCTGCTGCAAGGTATACATCTCTGAAAGTCGAAACAGGTCTGCACTTGAGGTGATTGAACAAGCAGCTAAACAATTTCCAGAAGCAGCAGTGCTCAACAAGTTCGAAGATGAAATCTACAATAGGGTTGGCTACACAGTTGTGTCTAGATTGGCTCAGAAGTCGCCCCCAGATTCATGTCCTTTGAGAAGTGCTGTATTAGCAATGGTTAAGGCTGCATTTGATGCGATTGACCTTGAGTCGCATAGCGGAAGTCATCCTAGGCTTGGGGTTGTTGACCACATCTGCTTTCATCCCTTGGGTCAGACTTCTCTGGACCAAGTGGCCACCATCGCAAGGTCCTTGGCAGTTGACATTGGCTCTGGTCTTCAAGGTTTGTGAACTCTCATTTGATGGCTTGCTAAAACGAAAACAATTATTTAGAGGCAACAAATCGGAAAGATTTTGGTCTGGCAATTTTTGCATTGGCATCTGATGCTATCTTCATATTCCCTGGTATAGCCACATGTACTTCATTGGAAAGTCCTTTGGTCTCCATAGCACTTGAAGAGACCGCAATTTCTCCGTACTGTTTTCATTAACCTGCTTCTGGTCTAACACTCTTATAAACCTGCAGTACCTGCTTTTCTGTATGGAGCGGCCCATGAAGATGGTAGGACACTCGATTCAATTAGAAGAGAGTTGGGGTATTTCAAGCCTAATGCAAGTGGAAACCTGTGGATAGGCGGTCCAAATTCACAGTTCTTGCCCCTGAAGCCAGACAAAGGTCCACCTCAAGCAGCCCAAGGAAAAGGGGTCATTGTGATTGGAGCAACTCGATGGGTAGATAACTACAATGTCCCTGTCTATTCTAGTGATATAGCTACTATCCGAAGAATTGCAAAACGAGTGAGTGGAAGAAGAGGCGGACTTCCTACAGTCCAAGCCATGGCACTCACTCACGGTGATGGTATCATTGAAGTGGCATGTAATTTGTTGGATCCAAGTAAAGTTGGAGCAAACGATGTTCAGCTTGAAGTTGAGCGACTCGCAAGGGAGGAGGGTTTGTCTGTGGGGAAGGGGTATTTCACCGACTTTTCACAGGAGGATATAATCAAAAGATACATGAGTCTGGACTCCCCTCCATAAGCAAAACTCTATGTTTGTAAATCTCGATCCGTCAGGTTTGTTGTTCATGCACTAGAGGTCTTTCTTCTATGATCTGGAAGCTCCCCATTGTAAAACTGAGGTTCACTATGTGGCAAAGCAAATTTTTGCTAGCGGTTGATGATTCATAAATGATTTATGGTAGATTCATGTGGTTGAGTTCTTCCGGCAACACAGATTAGGACATGTGAAAGCATAATGTCTGCCTTGCCAATCTTTATATCATGCTGCCTTCATGCCCCGCTTTCTCAAGTTGATCAGCTGCAAGCTAGATAAAAGTACAGAAAATCCTCTTTTGACTGTGACGGGAAGTCGACTTTGTTTTTAATTGATGTTTTCTTTGACATTCCTGAGGATAATCCGTGCATAATTTGACGCTATAGTGAACGATGGTATGCGTCATTGTCAAATTTTCACTTATCTAATATCATTGCTTTTTCCAATATTCCTAAGGCGAGGCCAGTTGGGAAAATGGTTGCGGATTTGCATTTTCCATATCGACCGGGGTCTTAAGTTCGATTTACCCAGCACAATTCTCATTGAGGCAGGTCACGAGATTATTCTTCCCAACGTGAATAGTGGTGTGTCGTTGCTTGGATCAACCAGATGGGTTGGATTTAATGTAGGGGCTTCCTCACTTGAATGGCAATTCGTTTCATATGATTTCTGTGAATCTGTCTCAACATACGAAATAAACACAGAATCTCAACATATGAAATAGCCCAATAGTCGCCGACACAATCTAAGTGAAGCAAGCTCGCAAAAAATGGGAGTATCAATCTTCTATACTCGTGCTTTTATCGGTGTAATCAAGTCTTTTTCTTAACACCAACACAATTTATTTATTAAAAAATATTAACGTGGTATTTTAAAATTAATTTCTCTCTCTTACGTGCAAATTATTATTATTATTATTATTATTATTATTATTTCTTAAATCTGAAAACTTTAAAAGGCTAAAATTATTGAAAATTTTAGAAAAAGAAAAAAAGAATGGGGACTCACCGGTGGCTACCGCCGCCGCCGTCGACCATTTGCTAACAATTAACATGAGTTGACATTAATTGTCTGACGAATTGGCAGAATAAGAATCCGGTGCCACGTTCACCTCCGTTTTCTTCGTGTCCTCTCCATTCTCTCTCGCGCCCGCTCCCGCCTCCTAGGGTTTTGGGTTTCCGCAGCCATCGCCGTCGAGTTCTACTTAAATCGTAAGGAGCGGAACCGGAATTTCGCGCGAAAACTTCTACCTCAATGGAAAACGAAGCAGCTGACCAGAACCCACCTTCCAGTGAAATGGAGTCCCTCTCCGTCGAATCTCAGGCAGAAGCGGGCTCCTCGTCGAGCTGCCCGACGGCCACCCAGTAAGCTATTCGAATTCCCCTTCGTCGCGATCGAGGAAAATTAAATTTCATCGATATGTCTGTCGTGCGCGAAATTCGTTGGAGTTTGGTTGATGGGCTTGTTCGTTTTGGTCAGGATGACGTCGGAGGAGAGGTTTCGAATCGTGAGGAGCGTCGGCGAGGAGTGCATTCAGGAAGACGAGCTGCTCAATCTCCTGACCAAGAAGCCCCAACCCATTTGCTACGATGGGTTCGAACCATCTGGCAGAATGCACATTGCCCAGGTCTTGTTTTCCCCCCTTGAATTCCCTTGACTTAAGTCTGATTATGTTGATGCGTTGCATTTGGCCCATGATAGTTTTATAGCGTGCTCTTATATCGTTTGACGTTATTACTCATGGCATTGGCAATGTCTACACCTATCATCAGCAAGTTACTGCTCTAAAAATTTTGATTCATAGACGTAGCATCAAGAATTCTCGTCTCTCGCTCTGTACCTGCCTTCTATTTGGAAACTATGCACAATTGAGGTATTTTATAGCTTGCATCTGGGCGAAGTGGCCTAATTTTTGCCTCCTAGTCGTTTGGTCACAGACAGAACGGTCCTTTATCACAAAACATTGCAATTTTAGTTTGTCATCCATGGAGTATCAGTTGGAAATGTCCAGACACTGTGATGACAGATTGCGATGCCTTTTCTGCACCATAAATTTAAAGATGCTTGGTTTTGTAATTTGGCAAATAGTAGAGATGAAAATAAACTTGATACAAGTCGAGGCTGATGAAATGTACTTTGCTGTCTGTTTAGTCAGTGACATCAAGTCATGTGTGCTTCAATTCAGAATAAGCTTGCATATTGCCATTCCATGGTGCATAAGTCGATTTGTTTGCCTAGTGTTGCTTGTTGTGTGCTTCATCCGTTCTCTGTCTGTTTTATTGTAGCTGTGCTTAACTATTCTTCCCTAGTTTTTCAGAGAGAAAAGATATCTTGATGTGAAGGACTTATCTGCTGGCTCATTGAGAGGACTGATTTAAGTTTTGGGGACATTTTGCTATATAGTGCTCTGTTTTCTGCTGCTTTGCTTATACTTCTGAAGAAAGCTTGGTTTTTCAATTTTAAGCTGGAGTTTACTACTGAAATTTTGTTGAGACTGGCTTTTATCAGTTTCGAAGTTTATATTTACATTTTCCTTTGGAGCAGGGAGTCATGAAGACGATAAGTGTGAACAAAATGACTTCTGCCGGATGCAAAGTGAAGATATGGATTGCCGATTGGTTTGCACAATTGAACAACAAAATGGGTGGAGACTTGAAGAAAATCCAAACGGTTGGACGCTATTTGATTGAGATATGGAAAGCTGTCGGCATGGATCTTGCCGATAATAAAGTGGAATTTCTGTGGTCGTCAGAAGAAATAAACTCCCGGGCACATGAATACTGGCCACTGGTTATGGACATTGCCCGCCGAAACAAGCTCCCTAGGATAATCAGGTATATAATTAAGGCCTGCAGTTATTATGTCGATCATGACTGATATAATAATTTGCAGCTCATTGATTTTCTTGTTTCCAGGTGCTCACAGATAATGGGTCGTAGCGAACAGGATGAGCTCACCGCAGCCCAAATTCTCTACCCATGCATGCAATGTGCCGACATATTTTTCTTGAAGGTTCTTATAGTATTTGTCATCAGGCTTTATTGAAAAACTTGTTTTCTGTAAATTCTTATGCTAGTTGGTCAATGACTTCCTAGAGAAACAATCTTTGCTTGGTTTTTATCTTCCCTCATGATAACTTGTTAAGTAGTTTATTCTTATAATTGTACGAATTCTTTTAAAAACTGCAAGCACTATGAGTATTATGCAGGAAATTATGAGTTGCATGCATGAGTTCATACGTCTTTTTGTTGGATAATATGGGGGATGCAAATTGTAAATGTTATTCGTGATCTCTACTACCGTAGATGACTGTTTGCAAAATGTGCATGCTGAGTTGTACTTATAGTGCAGTGAAAGAATCGTGATTGAGACAGCTGATAGTATTCTGGTAGCCTTGCTTTCTTTGTATTCTAAAAGTTGTGCTGCATCTCTTTGTCACTACAAAAATCTCCATGGAAAATGCTTTTATTTGAACAGGCTGACATTTGTCAACTGGGAATGGATCAACGGAAGGTGAATGTACTTGCTAGAGAGTACTGTGATGCCATAAAGAGAAAGAATAAGCCTATCATTTTGTCTCATCGTATGGTTCAACTCTCTTTCTTCTCATAAAGTCAGTCGTTTCTCTAAGATTAGAATGGTTATTTTGGTCTTGATTGTTTCGGCATGTAGATATGCTTCCTGGTCTGCAGCAAGGCCAAGAAAAAATGTCAAAAAGCGATCCATCATCATCCGTCTTTATGGAAGATACCGAGGTAAAATTTTGTGACAGAGCTGCATATATTTGTGCAGCATTGAGGAGCCACCTTTTTCGTTTTATGTTCTGCAGAATAAAATTTTTATGGCGTCTGTAGGCTGAGGTCAATCTGAAGATAAAAAAAGCGTACTGTCCACCTAAGATTGTTGAAGGCAACCCATGTTTGGAGTACATAAAATACATCATATTGCCATGGTTTAATGAGTTCAAAGTGGAGCGATCTGCAGATAACGGCGGTGAAAAGTGAGTTGCTATGGTGTTGAAATGTTCTTGCTTTTTCAACTACAATTTTCTGGTGCCAATGGAATACTAGTATATTTTGATTACTTTGTTTCTCTTTCTTGCCATCTTGCGTGTAGGACCTTTAAAAGCTTTGATGAACTTGTTGTTGACTACGAAAGTGGAGATTTGCATCCTGCTGATCTGAAACCAGCCCTTTCAAAGTCTTTGAATAAGATACTTCAGGTAAGTTCTCTTTCGATCCTAATGAGCATCTGTTATGCGGGCACAATTGGTTTAGAATCCTGAATGACCATTTGGTCTCCTCACATATGAGAGACAAGTATGGAAGACAGCATGAGCATTTCCATGCACAAATGTTAGGAGTACACTCTTATTTTGCAATTGCAGCAGCAGAAACCCTCCTGAACTTCTATAGCTCCTTGGCGAAATCAATAATTGCTTTTCACTTATGCAGCCTGTACGTGATCATTTCAACAAAGACGCTAATGCAAAGGATCTGCTGAAGAGAGTTAAGGTATGCATTTTTCCCCTCTCCATTCAAATTACAGTAACAATTTGGTTCTAGTTTTTGAAGCTCCTTATCCTTTATCCGCGATCGACATGCACCCAGTGACCTTTTCAAAATTGATGTTTGATTTTGTCCTCTGTCAATGTAGGGATACAGGGTCACTCGGTAATGTGGCGCTTGGTCACTAAAGGACATGACAACTGGGTTGATTCCCGGAGCAGTTGTTCGGACGAAAATCTAGTTCACATATGGACATCGGAGATTTTTTTTGTCCCTGTGCTATAGGCACGCGGAGTATTTATTTGCAAGCCACTGGTTACTTGCACTAATTTACGCTGCATCTTTGTTGAATCACTACACAACTTTCATGTAACTTGCACCACCGGTTAATCTGTTCAATAGTTTTACCTGGTTTTGATTTACATTGTTCAACTCAGAGTTCGCATTTTTGTTAGTAGAAGGAATTGGCTCTGCCTTTTTGCTGTTTTCCTCTTGCTGGCAGCTTTTCCGAATTCTATGGCTTTTCCATTTGGGGAAGCATGCTTAACAAGAAAAGGTTTTGAGTTTAGGGCATTTGTTTCCATCATAAAATGCCTTGATTATATGTATCACATGAAAAATGACCTTGAAAATTGGATAATTCACGTAATATTGATGGCAAATCGGTTGACCCAAGGAGTAGAAAGGTGGACAGACAGATGTTTACTGACATAAGTTTGTCCATATTACAATTAGAAAGATGACTGAAAGAAAATTTTTGTAGCATCGACATTGAATCATGCTCATAGATGCAGAAAAACATCACGTCTCATTTTCCTCGCACCCATTTGATTTTCTACCGTAAACTCAATAAGGGTATATTGAAATTCTGATATTTTGTGCAATTGAGTTTCTAAAATGTCGTTCTCATCTACCTATTGCACCGGATAATTATGAACTCTCTACGATCCCTTATTGCATCGGGAAATGCTAACATGGCATAACGGGTCAAGAATATCATGAAATTTGTTTTCTCTATGACAATTCGAACTCGAATTGACATTTAATTTATTTCGTAAAAGATAAATGATTTGCACAATATTTTTAAATATCACTTAAAATAATCAGACAATTAAAATTTTTATCATTATCGACAATAATTTATGTTTGAATACTTTCTTGAATAATTTATATATTTTTTATTATTTTATTTTTATAAGCGATGCAAATAATTTTATTTAGAAAAATATATTTCAAATAATTCATTCACTACAAAGTGAGAAGGACGAACACTATCGCCCCCAACATCGTACATTTGCCTCGGTATATAAAAATAAGAAATAGCCAAACAAATCAGTAAATGAAATAAAGTAGGAGCTACTCATCTTTTGCATCTTTTATCACAAAAAGAAAGAAAGAGTAAAGTGGCTAACGGTAAAATGAAACAACTTTATGAAGCAATTAACAAAACCCAATCAGTATTGCTACTTGCATTTAAAAAATAGCCAACTCTTTATATAATTGGCATAAAATCGATTTAAGTGGATATAGAGCTCAGTGCTAAGACCGATGTGATCATCAGTTAGTTATCAACAATGGAAGAACTTATTGGTGGCCATACATGACAATCATCGATGACCGTGAAACCCATTTATTGATATGCGGTGGTGCAGACCGATAAGCACCTTGTTTCGATAACAAATCCAATATGTGGCCAATGTTATTATGACTCTGGCTAAGTGTTCGATAGAGCGGAGAATACAAAGACGTGGTGCTTGAAAACAAAGATATCAATGGACGGTGGAGTCCATTGGCACCTCAAGTGTTATGACCGCTTGCGGACAGGGAGCCTGAAGTTGTGGAAAATCGAAATTTAGTTGTATGTAACCTCCTTTAGGGTTGACTGCTTGTGAGCAATTATGTTTATAGTTTCTTTTCAGTTTTCAACATTTAAAATCTTCTATTTTTTAAATTTAATGTTCTTCGTCCTTGCTACTACAATCGAATTCCCCCTCTCTCCCCACCCCCACACCCCCCAAAAAAAAAAAAACGAAAGATTACCTTTTCGTCTGGAGAACTTCTTCACTATTTGGATCAACTCCCTTTTTCTAGTGAAAAAATTGTAGAATTCATTTTCCACGTAAATGGATCTTTTGAAAATTGTCTAATCAGTCCTAAATGTATTATACAGATATCAATTCGGTCTAAACTTTTCGATTTTGTCAGTAAAATCATAAACCTTTGCATAAATTTCCGATATAGTTTTTTGGACCAATTATCGTTGAAAAATGGCAAACGTGGTGACGCTTCGCATAGGATTGGATTACAATATTAATGATTTCCTACAAAAATTGATGAAAGGACGCGCGAGTGTTTGGAATTAAACTGGCAAAATGGAAAAATTCAAGGTTGAATCATCATACATACCATAGGTTTAAGACTAATTAAGTTATTTTTACCGTGGATTTGTAACATTATTCACAAAGGAAAAATATAACAAAACGCTAATTACGATATGGATTTGTTTTCATAATTCAGGTGCATAATATAAAAATTTCCATTGGATCAAAAATAATATTACAATCCACAGCCACTCAATTGAATTTGGCCTTTTCTTTGTTTGGTCATAAACAATTTTTATTTAGGGAAAATTTCAAAAAATGGCTTGAAGTACCCTCATTTTCTCAAATAAGAGCCCAAATTGAACTTTGTTTCAAATAAGAGCATGATATGGCCTTAACTGCTTCAAGTAAGAGCATAGCCTCACAAGTCGCCGACCGGCTAAATTTTTCAACCAATCAAAAGAATCTTCATTCAAATTTTCTTTTCTTTTTTCTTTTTCGGCATTGACTAGCGACCACTAATAGAGGCCGGTAAGGACTCGACAACCCTCATTGGCCATTGGGAAGAGTTGACAAGGTTGTCGAGCCCTTGTCGGCCCTAAGCAAGGTCAACTCTCACTGAACCCTCACCAGCCGTGGGCGAGGCCACCCTCGCCATATCTAGCGAGGGTCGGCCTTGCCTAGGGCTAACAAGGGCCGTGCGGATGGTTGCGAGAGGTAGGGTGCGTTTGGTTCAGCATTTCCAAGGGGCTTTCAGGACTGAAAGCCCCTTAGGGAAATGCTGGACCGTTTGGTTCAATTTTTTTTTGGCTTTCAAATTTTCAACTTGCTTTCAAAATACCAAAAGCCCAAAGCTAGTAGGGACTAGCTTTGGGTTTTCGAATTCAAATAATGCTAAAATTATTTTTTCTCTTCCAAAACTACCCTCACTAATTTTCATATTTCCGATTTTGCCCTTGTTTATTTATTTTTTAATTGAAAAAGGAGGCAGCCTTTCGCCGGACTAGCGAGGGCTACGGCCACCGGCGAGCCGGATCTCGGCGCCGGCGATCGTCGGCCAAGGTCGCCCGACCTAATTTTCAAAAATAATAAATAATAAATAATAAATTATATATATATATATATACCCATCAAAGCCCATTGTAAAAGTTTTTTTTACCAAACACATGTTTAACTCAAAGTCCATTTGCAAAAAATTTTTACCAAACATAATTACATTTCTCCAAATAACTTTGGGCTTTCAGTATTTGCATTGAACTCAAAGCCCATTGCAAATGCTGAACCAAACATAGCCGTAGCCTCCCCCAGGGCAAGGGTTGCCTCGCGTAGGTGAGGTCATCCCTCGCCTGTGGTTGGCGTGGGTGGCCCTTGCCCAACCCTCTATGGGCATTGCTAGTGGCTAGCTGGCCATTGGTGAAGAGGAAGAAGAAGAACCAGGAAAAAAAATGAAAGAAAAAAGGGAAAATGGTAAATGACGAAAATACCATTAATCGTCAGAAAGTCAAGCCTTTATTAGAAATAAATATAATCACTTCATGCTCTTATTTGAAAGAGACATAATCACTTTAAGCTCTTATTTGAAACCAAATTCGTTTCAAGCTTCTTCTTCTTCTTTTTTTCTGAATTTTCTCTTTTATTTTTACAAGAAACTGGACTTAGCCAGCAGAGCCCAAACTGGGGCGTCGTTGGAAAGCAAAGCCCAACGGGCCTGAGGAGTGGGGGAGATAGCCAATTTTGCGGAAGACCATTTTGCCATATGGGCCCGCGCAGTAGCCCAGTCAGGCACTGAATTTTCATTTCTTGAGCCATAATCCAGGCCCACTTCTAATTAATCTTGATAACAGACAGGACCACTCTTCGTTGATGCCTTTTTGCTTCCCAACTGAAACTCCCTTCGTTCGTTCTGCAGCCTACTTTTAATCAGGTCCACACGATCGCGAAGGAAAACTCCATCCGATCGCAAGCCGGCATGGACGTCCGACCCGAACCCGCCGACGCCGGCTCCGACATCTTCGACTCCTCCCTCAACCTCGAGGACGCCCACTTCCGGGAAGGCTACGCCGACGGCCACCGCCACGGCGTCGCCGCCGGCAGGGAGGAGGGCCGCCAGGTGGGCCTCAAGACCGGGTTCGAGACCGGGGAGGAGCTCGGGTTCTACCGCGGCTGCGTCGGGGTCTGGGGCTCGGCCATCCGGGCCGACCCGACCCGGTACTCGGCCCGGGTCCAGAAGAGCGTGCGGACGATGGAGGCGCTGCTGGACGGGTACCCGACGATGGAGCCGGAGGACGAGCGGGTGCAGGAGATGATGGGGGATCTGCGGTTGAAGTTCAGGGCCGTGTGCGCGAGCCTGGGGGCAAAATTGGAAAACAGGGGGTATTTAAAGGGCGTGGATAATAAGGATGTGGAGTTTTGAAAGCATTGGTTGTGGCCCTGTTTGGCCTCTCGGCTCTCAAAGGTTGATGCTTTATGGTAATCCGAAGCCCCCCAAGGTTGTCTTGGTTAAAGAACGTTGGGAAATTTGTGTAATGGATGAGTTGTTCTTGATACGTGATTGTGTCGGTCGGCTTCTTCTTGTCGCATGAGAGTGAATGTGCTTTTCTTACCGAATATAGAAGAAGATAATTCTGCGGGGAAATCGATAATAAAATATTCTGAATTCTCGGTATTTTCATGTTGGTCGTGTCGATTTTCGACAATGGTCTGTCCTTGTTGTGGGAAAAGTGATGTAATTGAGTTGAAGAGGGGATTTTGAAGCTCTGTTTCTTTGTCGGGTCAGCAACGTCGATTTGCTCTGAAATATTTGGATTTTCTTTTGTGGAAAGAATACGTATTGAGTTGCATTAAGGGGTATTGCCATTTTCATGAATTCGGAAAGTTTAGTCACTGAATGACCGATTTTGCAAATCAGGAAGTATTTAGAGCACTTGCAACATCTATGTTTGAAGAAAAGCCAGTGAAGACTCTTGATGTTTAGTATTTAGGAACTGAATTTGTAAACATGATGTGTTTCGGGCTCCATTGTTTGCTGTAACTTCATGCTGAGTTTTCATTGTTTCAGCTACAGCACTCTTCTCCGGTGAGTTTGTTAGTATGGAGTGGATTGTAAGTATGTGGTCACCAACAAAAGAGGGCCACCATTGCTAATGGTGGTGACGTTTTATCATCTGGTTTTATCTGTTTGTGCAGCTTTTGAAAGCAAGTGAAGCTGCCAAAGATGTTAAAAATGATGCTTGCCTGCTGCAAGGTATACATCTCTGAAAGCCAAAACAGGTCTGCACTCGAGGCAATTGAACGAGCAGCTAAACTATTTCCAGAAGCAGCAGTGCTCAACAAGTTTGAAGATGAAATCTACAATAGAGTCGGCTACACAGTTGTGTCTAGATTGGTTCAAAAGTCACCTTCAGATTCATGTACCTCGAGAAGTGCTGTATTAGCAATGGTTAAGGCCGCATTTGATGCAATTGACCTTGAGTCGCATAGTGGAAGTCATCCTAGGCTTGGGGTTGTTGACCATATCTGCTTTCATCCCTTGGGTCAGACTTCTCTGGACCAAGTGGCTGCCATTGCAAGGTCCTTGGCAGTTGACATTGGCTCTGGTCTTCAAGGTTTGTGAACTCTCATTTGATGGCTTGGTAAAATGAAAAATAATTATTTAGAGACAACAAACCGTAAAGACTTTAGTCTGGCATTTTTTGCAGTGGCATCTGATGCTATCTACATATTGCCTAGTATATTCACATGTACTTCATCAAAAAGTCCTTTGGACTCCATAGCACTTGAAGAGACCACAATATATCCGCACTGTTTGCATTAATCTGCTTCAGGTCTAACACTCTTATAAGCCTGCAGTACCTGCGTTTCTGTATGGAGCGGCCCATGAAGATGGAAGGACACTCGATTCCATCAGAAGAGAGTTGGGGTATTTCAAGCCTAATGCAAGTGGAAACCTGTGGATAGGTGGCCCAAATTCACAGTTCTTGCCCCTGAAGCCAGACGAAGGTCCACCTCAAGCAGTCCAAGGAAAAGGGGTCATTGTGATCGGAGCGACTCGATGGGTAGATAACTACAATGTCCCTGTCTATTCTAGTGATATAGCTGCCATCCGAAGAATTGCAAAACGAGTAAGTGGAAGAGGAGGCGGACTTCCTTCAGTCCAAGCCATGGCACTCACTCACGGTGATGGTATCATTGAAGTGGCATGTAATTTGTTGGATCCTAGTAAAGTTGGAGCAAATGATGTTCAGCTCAAAGTTGAGCGACTCGCAAGGGAAGAGGGTTTGTCTGTGGGGAAGGGGTATTTCACCGACTTTTCACAGGAGGATATAATCAAAAGATACATGAGTCTGGACTCCCCTCCATAAGCAAAACTCTTTGTTTGTGAATCTCGATCTCTGTCGTTTTATTGCTTATGCACTAGAGGTCTTTCTTCTATGATCTGGAAGCTCCCCATTGTAAAACTGAGGTTCACTATGTGGCAAAGCAAATTTTTGCTAGTGGTTGATGGTTGATTTTATAAATGGTTAATGGTAGATTCATGTAGTTGAGTTCTTCCGGCAACATATGTTACGACTTGTGGAAGCATAATGTATGCCTTGCCAATCTTTAGGTCATGCTGCTTTCATGCCCCGCTTTCTCAAGTTGATCTGTTACGAGCTAGATAAAAAAGTACAGAAAATTCTCTTTTGACTGTGAAGGGAAATCGACTTTGTTTTAATTGATGTTATCTTCGACATTATAATCCGCACATAATGTGACGCTGTCCATAAGATGTTATCTTTGATGAGACTATGATGTCTGTCATTGTCAAATTTTCACCAATCTAATATCGTAGCTTATTTCAATATTCCTGAGTCTAGGCCAGCTGAAAAATTGGTTGTGATTTTGCATTTTCCAGCTTGCCTGGGGTTTAAAGTTTGATTTGCCCAGAACAATCCTCATTGAGGCAGGTCATGAGAGTATTCCCTACGTGAATAGTGGTCTGTCGTTGCTTGGATAAACCAGATGGATTTGAGTTTATGCAACCAGAAATTACATGGACGAGTGTAGGTCCTTGCTCACTTGAATGGGCATTTGTTTCATATGATTTCTCTGAATCTGTCTCAACATATGAAATAAAAACAGAATCTTGCAACTTACCTTCATTATAAGGCAGTAGAAATAGCCGAATAGTTGCCGAAACAGTCGAAGTCGCAAATAGAAGCAAGCTTGCAAAGGGCAGGACTGTCCATCTTCTATGCTCTTGCTCTTGCTGCCTGAGAAGGCGCTACTTTCATCATTGACTCGCAGGAAGAATCCTCCACTGGCTCGGTAGCCTCTGAGAAGCAAGAATTGGAGGAAGGCCAATTCGTCTTCCGATCAGGAGATGACTGTTTCATTAGTCACAAAGATTCTGACCTTCCCCAAGGAATACTAGTCAAGCGTAAGCTTGCCACTTCCTTCTGTTTCCGAACATTGCAGAGCCTATTGCTTGCCCTGAAATCACAGAAGCACCTCGGTTCGTGGGTGTTTAGATTATATTGCCGGTGCTTTGTTAGTTTCCTGTACCAGAAAAAGAAAAGCAAAATGAACTGAAAAGAATCATCGTAGGTTAATATTCATTGCAAACATAAGAATCATAATGTTGAACTAATGAAGTACCTACCTCCTTCAGTATCTTTGAGAGGATCTCCTTAAACACCTTCGACAGGATTGTTACTTGATACGGTCGGGACGTGATCTTCTTTCTGTGCCTCCAAAATCCCTCCTCAATCAACACCCCATGACGATGCACGAGATATCATGTGGACTGTCACCAATAATCTCCACAGGAACAGACTCCATTTACGAAATTGTGAAATCTATTGGTATCTCTAATGATTATTTCACGCTGTGTAATTTTTGATATTAGCCTGGATGCAGTATGGCAATCCCCACATATACGAAGATTTTTGGTAATTCTAATCGGCGTCCCTGGCTCAGTATTCAGGAGAGCAAAAACAATTGCCAGCTTCTCACTATGAACTGCTAGATGACCATCCTTATCTTCATCCTCCACATCATGAAGAGTTGAATCTGTCTCAGGAACGTAGCCGAGCTCTCTCATCTTCCCCACTAGTATGTCTAATTCTTCGTAGATTCGTGTGGACTGCGGATGAGATTGGTCACCAGCAAGAAAGGTGTGGACTATGTTGTTAAGCTCAAAATTACTAACACCGGGTGCTTTCTTGATTCCTTTACTCTTCATGGTTGATCTTACCTTTGCTACATCTTGCCATCTACCAGCTTTTGCATAAATGTTAGACAAAAGAACGTAATAACCTGACTGCTCTGGAACCAATTGAAAGAGACAATCAGCAGCCAGAAGCCCAATTTTCATGTTCGAGTAGACCCGACAAGCACCCAAGAGAGCTCCCCAAACTCTTTCATTAGGCTCAATCGGCATTTTCTGTATGAGACGATATGCCTCATCTACTTTCCCAGCACGTCCCAATAAATCTACCATGCAAGAGAAGTGTTCTAGACGTGGTTCAATCCCATGCTCCTCGATCATTAGATTAAAGTAATGACGCCCCTTGTCCAGAAGTCCTGTGTGACTGCAAGCGGACAGAACTGACACAAAAGCAATGGAATCCGGTTCAAGACCTGAATTTTGCATTCTTGAAAAAAGAGCCACCGCATCACGACCAAGCCCACTTATGCCATATGCAGAGATCATTGAAGTCCATGAAATGACATCTCGAACAATTAATTTGTCAAACACTTGCCTTGCATCAGACAAACAACCACACTTAGCATACATGTCGATTAAAGCATTCTCTAACAACAAATTTGGTCGAAGCTTCTTCCTCTCCACACATTCGTGAATTTTCCTTCCCAATGACAGAGCAGAGAGATCTCCACAAGCTGGCAGAATACTAGCAAAAGTAATGACGTCTGGCTCAACTTTATGCGCTTCCATCTGTGAAAAGAGATCAACAGCTTTGGCGGGCATCGAGTTATTCACGTAGACAGCAATCATCACATTCCAAGAGATCAAGTTACTTTTATCCATCTTCAAGAACATCTTCTCCACATACTCAACACTTTCGGCCGATGCATTACTCACGGCCGGCAAGAGGCTAGCCATTGTTCCAGAATTGTACCCTACCTTTAATAATTCCATTTCCCTACAAACACTCAAGGCACTGTCAAACTGGCCATTCTGTGCGTAACAGGCAACCATTGAGTTCCACGAAACTACATCTCTTCCGGGCATCTCATCAAGAACTTGACGTGCCTCCGCTAGACAACCGCATTTCCCATACATTGCAACTAAACCGTTCCCGACAAACAAACACGAGTCCTGCCCAACTCTCACCGCTGCAGCATGAATTTGAAGCCCGGCCACCTTATTACTGGACCCGGAGCATGCTTTCAACACGCAAGGGTACGTATAATTATCGGGAACATATCCACAGCCCAACATGTCTTTGAAAAGCACCAGCGCATCACGATACTGGCGGTTGTTCACATAGCTCCTGATCATGACATTGTAGATAATCACATTCCTTTCGCACACTTCATCGAACACCTGGCGGGCGGTCTCCGGTTTGCCACGAGCAGCATAAGCTCGCATCAGTTTGACGCCAAGGACTGGGTCCGCCCGCAGGACTTGATCCCTGAATATCTTCGAATGCAGCTTTTTCAGTGTTCTGATATCTGGGTACCGGTCCAATATCTTGCCGAGCAACTCTCCATCGAAAGGTAAGTCCTTTGGGACAGATTCAGATTCCGAAGTCGACGCAACGAAGAACCGTAGCTGCCTGGAAGCTGAGAGCTCGACACATCGGACGCCAAACGGGCATTTGGCTCGAACCTGCAGGCACCACCTCGACATCTTCGAGTCATCTTTGAACGTGGAGAACGCCCCGTTCAAAGAAGGCTGCGTCGAAGGCTCCAACCGCAGCGTCGTGGCTGAAGTTACATGGGATCAGAGGAGCCATCGGGTCACCGGCAATTTCTGAGTTTGCTTTGGTTAAGGGAGACTGCATATAATGCAGACGTTATTTGTAATCCCGCAGCCCGATCATGGGCTGTTGCTGGCCCGCCCAGACAAGACACGTAAATTGAACACGGGCTCGAGCAAGCAAACCTGTACTAAGTTTCTTACGCAAGACACCGACCCCGTCCCGACCGACCATTTACCAGGTGTCCTCGAGTCAGTGACAGAGTAAAAACCTCGGTGGAGAGTCGTCTTGTAAGAGTAAATGAGTTTCCTCTTTAGGCCAATGTCGTGTATAAGAGTCGAAGCATAAAGAAGTCCATGTAAAATTTCTAGCGCCTTTATGTATAGAACTTAAGTTAGTGAGGTTTGAGACCTGGTAGTGTTTGGGACCCTTCTTATAGGAGAATCAAACTTGTGAGTTTGCTGCATGTGTATCAGAAGAAAGATCTTACTAAAACGATGGATGGCACCCAACAGGCGCCCCCGAGACGAGCTCAAAGATGGGCAAGGAGCTCACGGTCCTACTGGGTTGCACCCGCTTGCGGGCCTTGATCTTTCAAGTCGATTCATCTCTCGAACTAGTTTAAGCACGTAAGTTAAAAGAATCAGGGATGAAATTGATTGTTATACCACCTTCAAATACCCAGAGGAAAAGCAATGCACATCAGCTCAGCCAGAGTACCGTGTAATCTTGCCGAGACTCGATATGACAAAAGAATCTCATTTCATGAGACAAAATTTTCCGTTTTACATTGCTGTAAGACCTCTATGAATATATACCAATGTACAAATGAGGTAATGGGACTTTGCCAATCACGCTTCAAGAGCATTGTTTGCTCCGAAATTCTTCAGATAACAAGCCCTGAAGCAGCTTCTGCAATCTGTCGGCACCTGGTCCTGGCCTAAACACAGAATCATTGCCCCTCACAAAGCATGGATCGGGCCCACCATCCGAGGTCCCTATACACCATGCCCCAGGTACGAAACGGCCTGTTCGGCCAAGAAGCTCTTTGTCAATCTTATCCAAGACAGGATCATCCTTTTCAAACTTCCGAGCAAAGGGGGCATTACTTTTGAGCATTTTGTCAAAATCCTTCATAGACAATACACGAGGATGCTGCTTTGGAGGGTTATCCCATGCAATGTAGTGTAGGTCGTGGCTGATAGCAGTTTTACGGTACTCTTCATTGTTGCAAATGACAGTATGGAAATAGCCTTCTGGGGAGGATATAAAGTTAACATAGTACATTAGAATTGTCCGAGGGAAATTGTCCCACCCCCATATGCAATACTCGAGAAAAGAGCGAGTTACCATTACCCATGCTGATCCTGTACAATGAACAAAGAAAAAAAATGGTAAAACAAAGGCTCGATGTGTTGATTGCCAAAAAAAAAAAAAGAGAGGCTCAATGAGATGAATAAAATCATCTTCTGCGAAATTCCTTTTTAAGCTCATAAGCATATGATATCACACCTAGCTCTTGGCTTGTGAACTGTGAGACACAATTAAGGTGAGGGCACCTCCTGTGGTTGCTGGACAATGGAGTTAGACGTCAACACAAATGCTTCACTAAGTGTGACTGATACTTAAGGAATTCAAAATAACGTAAAGCACGTTACCAATTGGCCATTTAAGCAAATAGGACAACAGGGGAACCATTGGCAGCAGTTCTCAATGAGGCAACAGGAAGGAAATACAACAATACTAATGATAATCCATCCATGGGTATAACTTAAGGTCATGTCAGCTAAATGGCTAGTAACAATGTCAACAAGCAGCAGGATAATTTTTAAAGTAATAGAAAATGCCTATGAGGGCAATCTTTTTCCTTGAGCCAAGATTTTCAGAGTCCTCGCAAGCATGCGATCAAGAGACTTGCCACATTAAAACGTGTGAAAAAATATCACCAATAGACCTGATTGTTTTAATTAACTTTTTAATCCTCAGGATTTGGCAAAACATAACTCAAGGTCCAATCAGTAAAAATACTTGGGTGGTTAATTTTTAAGTTTAGATATCTTACCAGTAAACAACTTGAAAGCTGTTGGAACTGATCGACGTTGAGTGCTCCAGGTTACGTCATACTTCTTTGACAGGTACAATCCTGGATCGATGATGATTGATTTAGATCTGTGTTTCCTGACAAACATTGAAGACCAAAATAAATTACATGTACTATTTAGAAAGCAAAACCTTTTACAGAGCATGCCATGCATTGCTACTTACAATTTCCATCCAGAAATCTGATCATGTTCAATGAAATTAAGACTTCTAGATACGTTGGAGAACACGTAAAGCAGATCTGCAGAATTGGCGAACAGATGTTATCCAGATTTTTATTCCCCAAAAAAAGGTCCATCAAGCGTTTGCTGCTTAATAAACTCAGGCACAACTGCAATAAGCACAGGGTCTTCAAAAAACGTAAGGGTATCTCTTGTACCCATAAAACAGACTGCACAAAGGCAAGGAGATTCTTTTCACACATTCTCTCATCATCTTTGTGCGCCAGGAAAGCTATGACCTAGCCTCAACATAAGAACACAGTTTCTTTTCTTGAAGGAATGCCCATTTATACATCACTGTTTGTATGTATCTTAATCTGACCATGCCTATTTAACTTAACTTAGCCAACCAGACAAACAAACAGTGCACAGAGAAGCTCTAGAAAAGAGTGCAGAAAGAAATCAAAACAACAGATTAACCTCACAGGTAACAAAACAATTCAGTCCCACGCGCTCAGCGTTTGCAAATATATATTCTCAGAACTTTGAAACTCAACTCACCATCCTGCGTTACCAGAGGATAATCTGAAGCACTGAGATTGATAAACCAATCCCACTCCAAGCTCTCCTTTAACAATATGGCGATTGCTTGCAGTGTACAAGCAATCATGGTAGGTCCTTTGTAGGTAATCAAGTTGGACTGTGCCATTACCCGGACATTCTCCACCTCACGAAATGTAGGATCGTTTTTAACCAATGCAGTCAAATCCAAACGTTCACGGGGTGGTGCCTCAAAGTCCAAATGGAGAATGTATTGGTTTCTCGGATGATATACAGCCTGCAAGGTTCTCATCATTCTGTGACTATCGCCCTTGGTGCCGGAAATAAGATAGGCTAGTCTTGGTGCATCAACACCCGCATGTCCGCTTTGATAATGAGATCTCCGTAAATCAGACTCTACAAAGAGACTGCTCGAATCCTCCTCCGATGCATTAAATGAAATAGCATCATCTGAAAACTCATCTTCGTTATTAGGCAGTGTAAACAGCCCAACGGTAGCCGACATGATCAAAGTAGCAAATACAAGCAAGCTAGCAAAGAACGGAATCATCCATCGCCGATCAGAAAAAGCTCTCGCGGCGTGAGAATGCTGATTTTTCCTCATACTCTTGTGGGGTATATGAAGAATGCTCAAATTAGCTCAGCAGCCCACGAGAATCAAGAATTAGAGGAATGCCCATTAATCTTCCAAGCAGATGGTAATCAAAGGTGGGATCTTTAAGCACATGAGCAACAATCAAGTTATTCGGCCCCAAAAAAGAAAGAAAGAAACAGCAAGTAGCAGTCAAGCTAAGGCTCGAGGGCAATCAAAACGGAAAACCCAGCAAAGCAACATACCAAATTCGCAAACTTTAATCAAAAGAGCGACCAAAATGCGGGAGCAACTTCGACCATCCAGCGACGATAGCTAGATCTAACGACTCCCCATCAAGATACGAAGTCACACTGGACGGGTACTCGACAGGAAACAAGGACCGACATGCTGAAGATGGAATGCTCTGACGGGAGCGAAGCGGTGGAGGAAGAAATGGTCGGCGGCGCGATGGAAATTCAAAAAAGGCTGCAGCCGACGAGGAGCTCGAGCTGGAGAAAGACTCGCCGCCGAAAATGGAGGTCGGACAGGTGACCCGAGAGATCAAAGAACCTCGCAACGATTCCGGGCTCTTCTGCTCTGTTGCTTCCGTGGGGAAGATCAGGCAGAGAGAGAGAGAGAGATCGTACGGACGGAGGGTTAATCACGTTGGTTTTGCTTTAATTGTTGGCAAAACCATGGTTTATTCCTGCGCAAACCACGTTGCGGGCCCCCCCCTGAATTGCTTGTGAAATTTCATTTTGGGGACAATTAGTCCCGGGGAAATTAAATTGTGTCAAAAAATTTGTTGGTGTTTTAGGATGCTGCCAGAGCTGTGTTAAAAGCTAGGTTGGATTTATTTACAGTTTCCTCAAGTTTTGCTCCAATAGTGAATTTTTGCATTTTTGGCTGAGGTTTATCTTGAGTTACTTTCACACCCTCCTCAATGATTTCTTCTTTCTTTTCTTTTTTTTTTTTTTCTTTTAAGAAATCGAAATCGTTATTGAAGCATCTGATTTTTTGTATTAATTTTTGAAAGGGTTATTGATTGCTCTGTACTTGTTAAAATATAAAAAAGTTCCTTAATGTCATTACCCACCTTCTATTTGGTCAATCATTCTTTAAGATTGATTGAAATCTGATGAAGAAAAAAAAAATACTATAATTGAGATTTTGATGTAAATTATAATCTTGGGTATTACATATGAGTTGGGTAATTAATTCTTAATTTTCTTTTTTAAAAAAAAGGGTTACGTTGACCCTTTCAGGTAGCCAACTCCGGTTAGTTGGAGTGTAGAGCTGTCATTCTTTTAATAATGTACCAAATCGGTTCTACCAGACCTATCCAAGAACGAGGCGCTATTAAACAACACAATGCATTTTGGGGTCCATTTGAAAATGGAAATCATTCTCCAGGTGGCTAAAATTAAATAAAACAGACCCTCGCTGGGAGGTCCACAGCTTTTGGGATAATTAAACTCAAGCAATTGGGCCCCCCACGAAATCACTTAAATTATTGGACCAGCCCGCCCTATTCAGCATGTGCGGCCTAAGCCCATGTCTTCAAAAGTCTGCCAAATCCAGCCCAAACCGTTTTCTCTTTTTATAGCTGGTACCAAAAAATTCATGCTTGATCTAACAACCAGCTATGTGATCACTAGAAAAGATGTTTGCACAAATGGACATGTGCAGATCACCAATTCTCGATACCGCGCAGACATTGGGAATATGAACTTGACTCAAATTTGCTGAAATAAAAGCAAAATGCAATATGATTTGATAAGGATACGAGTAATTCGAAACTGACACGACTTGACACGTTTCAGCTTGCTCTAATAAAATAAAATAAAAAGTGAATTGTTTAAAACATTATATGCGACTAACAAAATGCTAGGTGACATAGCACAGACTGAGAGAGAGATAGAGAGAGTTGGGTGAGAGATGGTCGTGCGGGAAAAATGATTTCGGAAGTCGACAATGTCCTTACACATTATTGTAGTTGTAGCCTCTTGCTCTTTAGGTAAATGAAGATTGGTTTGCAAATAACGGCCACAAATTGCAATGCTGCATAGGTTTTATAAATACCATAATTTAAAAGTTGCCAGAGTAATATTTCTACTCAAGGGGACCAAATGATAAATTCTTCTCTAAACTTATAAGCCCCCAACAAAACTATGAATTGGAGAGGAGGGCTTGGGAGGTCCGCTGGGTGAAATCTCTTTTTTTTTTTTTTCCCTTATTTTTCCCTTTTACTCGGAACTTTTTTTGGCCCTTTTGGTCAGATTTTCACTCTACTTTCTGAAAGTTTTTTTTCTTTCTTCTTTTTCGCAAGTGATGTGATCTGGCCTGAGCCGTTGGAGAAGCGGCGACGTAATTTGCACGATTGACTTTCCTGTGGTGAAAACCCGCCGTCGATGTTGGCGAAACATAATGAGATTGTACGGCGCAGATTCCCCTGACTCGAGAGCAACTCATGCCTCATCATGACCGCCGAATCTTTTGGGGTGGTTGAATCGAGCGGCTAATCATCGCCAACGCCGCTCCCAAATAGTGATAGTATAGTATTCTTCATATCTTTGGTACATCGTCATTTACATTGCCGACCTAATATTCCCCTCAGTCGATCCTTGCCATTCAATTTATGAAAAATGTCACCGCCATTGACTTTATTTATTGGCGAAGCTTTAGATTTTAACTTACGGAAAATTCATCCACGTGGATTCTGTAAGGTAGAACACTTTGCACGAGAATTCATGACGATGAGTGCCGTCCCCATCGAAAATATGTTCCTCGAGCTACCATAGAAGGCTCCACCCGACACATGCACCTACTTTTTGCGAAAGTTTTTTCCGCAACATTTATAGATAATAATTGAATGGTCCTGAAAATTTTCTATACAAATCTTCAAGATGGGCCAGGTTTTGTCTTTGATTCCCTTGCCCAAATTCGCCTCAAAATGTCTTTGGCCGTTTGCAGATTGTGGACTGCCGAACTCGCAATCAAGTTTGGCAGCATTAGTGCTTCAAGTCTAAGTGTTACTTTTGTTATTCGATGCTCCAGCTCCCTTTTGTTCGATCTATCTATTGGAACCTCGAAGCTAGCTTGCCTTGTAGCACAATGGTAATTTTGGTAATTTGGTAGTGTTAATCTCATGGAGAGAAGAGGGCATTAACTTGTCTCTTGGCCAAGATGGCTCGATTCAAGTCTAACACCACACGCTAGTGCGTTGGACCAACCCTTAATAGGGCTTGACCAAGAGACCTTGACTTGAGGATACATATATAGCGTCTAAATAAGTACATTCGCCAAAAAGATAAAAAGATAAAAAGATAGAAACTATCGCTCATGCAATCTAATCATGAGTAATTTAGATCTCTGTATCGACCGACATAATTAAACGAACGGCGGAAATCATGATGACTCCTCACATGGCCTAACTTATATAGAAGGGTCATATAGTCTTGCTTCATGCGACCTACATCCTAGCGATGACTCATTCAACCTATTGTACTCCCTAGCTTAGACACAACCATCAATCAAGGACTTTCAGCGATAACTAAGCAAACATCTTTCCCCAATTTCAATAGTCACGATTTAATCTACTGCTTAGCTTGGACCTACTTTGTTAAGGTCAACAAGGCTTGCACCAAGAAGTTCAGGCGGCCACCAATCAAGCCTTGTTTACACGACATAAGAACACGAGAAAAACAATGTTAAATATGAAATGGTGTCTTTGATTGTATGTATTGACACGAATTGACACATCTTTTGACCCTCAATTATTTGACATGTGAAATCGAAATCAAGATGTTTTCAAGACATTACAAATGGACATCGACTGTAAAGCGCGATGTCGACACGAGCTGTCGCTTGAAAAGAAAAGGAGAGAAAATGAAGGTGAAAAACACAGGATATTTAATAATTTACTGAATCAACCCCAATGAGAGAGAGAGAGAAAGCTGGCACAATCATATGGAATTGTCCAAACTAACATGGGCTCTACATTAGATTAGTGACGTCATTGGATTCTGCGATGCGCCAAAGGATAAAAGGGAAGAGAAAAAAGCTGGCGGGAGCTGGAGGCCGCCGGATACGAACATCAAAAGTACCAATTTTGAACAGCCGGATTTTTTTTTATTTTTTTTAGCTTTATCAATAATTATTGTTGTAATAATAACAATTGTTGTTATTATAAAATAATATTATTATTATTTTATACATGGCTTACAATTTCAACAAGGTAGGCCAACAATCATTCATCAAAGCTTGGAATATTTCCCAGTGGTCCTCGCTGGAGAGAATCCAATGTGGAAGTGGAAGTGGAAGTGGAAGTGGAGGGCATGGCTTCTATTCCCATGCAATTACACAAAAAAAATACTATTATATTAATTAAAGATAGATTGTTTATACTCTCTTCTATTTTAATGTATATCCATCACCACTAACTATACCGAAAAACGAGAAAAAAGTTCTCAAGGCATGAAAGTGACATCGTCTCTATATATCAAGCGCGAAAAAAGAGCTCATCTCATCTCATCTCGATTTAGAATTCGCTTGCTCGATCACTAAGTTGGTTCATGCACGATATGATTAAGGCCTTGACGCTGTATTACGGGCCGTTTTGGGAAGTTTGAATTTCTTTTTCGGCCACTTAATTCCATCGCTAATCATCAAAGCCGTGAATTCTAGTTCTTTTATCGTCGGCTCCATTGATTTTTTTTCCAGCCTATTTCATCATTCCACAACAACCCCACCTCTACCCATAAACTAAAGAGAAATCAAAGACGCAATGTTAGGAAAAAAAAAAAAAATAGCGAGAGCCATCATGCTCCCCCCTCGTGAATGTTCTTCAGTATCTGCTTTTCATATCTTGCCTCTTTTTGTGGCGATCGATATGTTAGTTGTTGCTAGTCTAGCTTAGTTTGAATATTGTGAACTCAAAAAAGTTAAAGTAGGGATGGGCACCAGGGTGTGGATCGCATCTCCCGTCCCCGCTTTGGGTGACCGGAAAAGGGGTGGCACGGCAAAAGTACCCCGCCCAAAGTCCTGCCCCCATCCCCCGCCGCCGGCTCGATGTCTACTCGAAAGGGTGTGCTTTCTCGTGATCAACCGGACATCATTCATCATATTCTCTAGTAGAGGAGGTATGCCCGAATGAGAGCAAACATGTGCTAGGATCACCCAAAGACTATTTATCTCTACACATTGTTATGCAAGATATAAAAGTCTTACATCCGATGTATTAAGGTTTATTTTTCTTTAAAAGCTAGATAGCCTACATAATCTTTTTCTTTATATGACTATATATCATTATCTTTGATTCGGATAGTTGGTTAAATTTGTATACTATGACTACCCAATCAATGGGGGAGCTATACGAGTTTTTGTACCGAAAAGGAGGGTTGGACTTTTGAAATACGAAGGTCACATATTCACGTATCGCGAATCTTATTTTAGGGCGATCTAACAGCCGTAGTTTGATGAAATTATTATTCTAGGTGATGTGACGGTTTATGATAGGTATACCAATTCATGCCACTAAATAACGAGGGAGTGACTAAACTTAATCGATATCTATTGGCCGTCTTTCATTAACAGAGCAATGCCATCGCTTAATCTTCCATAGACATTCAATAATTTACCGAGCTCGAATCGCCCCCCGCGCGTGCTATTACACACAACACGTCACTAGTTATAACTCCATCGATCCTGGCCCTAACAAAAGAGCTTCATCGATAAGTACAACTCGGATAATACCAACACAAAAGGTGCGAAGGGCCTGTGTTAAGTAAGGCCTTCTTGGATTGAGGATGGCATCATCAGCATAGGCAGAGCGATCAAGACGTGCACAGATTATGATTCTAAAACGCAGGCCAGACAAAGGAGTAGCAGCCATCGTCTTTTGGAGATCTGGACAAGCAGAAAGCATTATTACTTTAATCAGCGGCAGCTGCAAATTGCTGAGATTGTATCCAAAAGTGCGGGCTTGTGGCACGAAAATGGAGGCTACTCCAGAGTTTTAGCCTCTACCCTCATCAATGCATCCGATATGTGATATGCTTAAACAAATACTTTTGAGAATAACTGCACTATCGGGTTCTGTTTATTTCGCGGAAAACAAGTAATTTAAAAATACTTTTCTTAAAATAATCGTTTATATTATTTATAGCAATAAATGGATGAATAATATTTTTATTGTTCACGAAGATATTTATATAATTTGTTGTTCATATTGAAAACTTTTTTTCATCAGCTTGAGGATTAGAATTAGCTGATGCTTATTCCTTAGCTACCATTGTAGCAATCGTATGAGGAAAGTGTTTTTCAAATAATTTATTTTTCGCAAAATAAACGGATCCTGAGTTTATATCCCAATGTGGTAAAATTGGGTTCTGCTTGGTATTCTAGGTGCTCCTGCATGTTAATGGTGTTCTCGCTAGCGAGAGCGAAGAGGAGAAAACTTGCCTTATGAATGCAAGAAAACTAGTCGAGGTCCTATCAACAGCTTTATTTTTGACAATATAATATAGTGAAAAGATTTTGTATATATTGGAATTTTAGGATGATATTCTGCAAATGTTCATGTCTATGTATCAGTCAACCAAACTACAATAGCTAATGAGTAACATTAATCGATTATATATTTTTTACTAAACTATATCATGCTAATTGTGATATTTTGCTGTATAAGCATTCGTTTGGTACATAATGAAAGTATTAATATCCAGGGTTCCTTCACGTATTGGAAAAAAAAAAGATTCAGTGAAGGTTTACTTTAATTTCCATTATACGAGTGTTGATGCTCAAATCAATTTTCAAGGATTCACTAGGATTTTCAAGGATTTGACCTGCAATTCGCGAGTACAGGTTGGGGTGTCTGAATTTTTCTACTCGAATTGGCCCTTTGATGGTTGAATTAGCAAAGAGATAATGCATTTACATCCTTAGGAAAAAAGTTCGGGATAGAAACTTACCTAAGTAGTTTGACCCCTTTCGGTATGGGATCCAAGCTCTCGAATGCTACTCGATGAGTGGCATGAATGACAAATTGTAAATTGTCACGATAAGTGGTTGAATGTCATGACAAATGCCAATAATTTCAAGATTTTTGGTCAAACTATCTTTGTGATTGGTAGGGATTTGAATTCAGGGTTCCATCACTTATCTCCCAATGGAATGATCTTTAAGTGAAATTCGTAACGAGAGACCACCGGTTAGATCGACGGTATGAAACGTGACAAATTTCTCTATACATATTTGTCGGGTACGAAAGTTTTGCCTATCTAATTCAATGTGATGCATGGTGTGAATTCATTGATCAGTCAAATCCATCACCATCTCTCAGTAAGAAAGGTTCTACAATGGGTGAATTAAATTGATATCGAAAATGGGTTCTTACGTTTAAAAGCTACTGGAGTCAAGTTTCAACACAGCCACCGAGAAAAAGCTAAATCTTTTATGTGCTATAGAAGTCCTCGCATTTTACTTTTGGCTGAAGCCTTTTCTTGCATCGCTGAAGTTGCATTTTTCTTTTTATTTGAACGCGTGAATTATATCGTGGAAAATTAAAGTAATATTGCTTTTGGATGAGAAAATAAAGTTTTCAAAAGAAAGCGAAGAATCGCATGAGGAAAGAAAGAGTAGGTAAAGAAAAATGAAGGATAAGAAAGATGATGGCGTGCAAATTAGGTGATTTTATATCTACTTGGTAATTCCCAATTTAGAGAGAAAATATGAATAATTGGAGAATTGAATATCGAACGGGTTTCTTGTTGAATGTTCCAAGAACTTGTTAAGTATACTTTAGTAAGAAAATATAGCGGAACACAAGGGAGGCATTGAAAATTAGAATCTCTCTTTAAATGGGTATTAAACTGGCTAACTTAAAAGTAGTCATTCACAAAATTCATATAAAAAATTACGACTCACCCAATCTTTATTCATAAATTTCAAATTCCACCCATTTCTTCCAATTGTCAAGACTGTTCTTCCTGCAATTTCTGAGCAACACGAGGAAAATCAGTTTCTTCGCCTCCGTTTTATGCTTTTCATTTCTCCCATCGTGTGATGCGCTGAGGTTGCCTTAGAGTGGAATAATAATAATTTTTTTTTTTTTCTGAATTTGTTATAATCAATCTTTTCTTCGCTAGATATAGAGATGTCGTCTGAAAAGTCAAACGGAAAGTGTGGTTTCATTTGTTCGACGAAAATTAATAGTTTCTCATAAACGATTGTTTACATTATTTATAGAAATATTCGAACGATTTTTTTTATTATGTGTGAAAATATTTAGATATAAATTATTATCAATAATAAAAATGCTTTTTATTAATTAAATATATCAAAAAATACAATCTATCATTTTTAGAAAAATATTTTCTAAAACATTCATTTTTTTGCAAACCAAACGAAATATATAATATGATTTGTAATTGTAAGATCATCGGCGCCGTCTATGATCACCTACCGACAGCAATCGCTCGGGATCATTGAGAGAGACATCTTAACATTTGAACATGGTCGGGGTGGTCGTATGTGAACAAGCAACAACCGCGATGGTGATCTCATTTATCACAACCGAAGCCTCCGTAGTTCCCAACACTTATACTCACCGCCACATATAGAGTCCAAGCATGTGTGTGCCCACATACACATGCCTAGAGACAGAAAGAGAGATCTCGGGCGACCACCACATAAGAGCCCGTTCGAGCAATGCCGACCACCACACAGCGATAGCCAATGGGGCGGTGTCGTCGCCGGCGGCAATGTCCGCCCGGCGGCACCGTCATCTCCACAGGGGCACAAGCCGTTTCTCCTTCAATTCCTTCCTCCACCGACTCCATGGTGTATTACATGTACAATTGTTATCCGGACATGTTTTGGAGAGTTACGTCTTTTTCAAAGCGCGCCTTCAGATGAAACATCCATCCGATCTCCTCACCCCCACTTCGATCCGTGCGAGACCGAACACGAAACTGCAAAAGATTAGGAAATTGAAAATTTGAAACGCCGGACGACCGAAGCCCGTCCTCTCCATTTCTCTCTCTCTCTCTCTCTTGCCGAGGGCCAGGGGGGTCCTCGCCTGGAAATCAGAGCAAAAGCGGCTGCAAGCAGCAACAGCATCTGCAGCGGCAGCAGCAGCAGCAACGAAAACATCTGTATCCGCGAAAAAACAAAAACATGTATTTTCGAAAAGATATGGAGGGGGGGGGGAGGAAGGAGGAGCGTGCCCTTTTCGAAAACCTCGTCTTCTCCCTATATCGACGAGATGCTCTGACCCCTTCCCCACCAAAGACTACTCATTCTCTCTCTCCTCTCTCTACTCTCTCTCTCTACTTTCTCTCTCATGTCATGTCATGCAGCAATAGCAATTTGTAGCATTTTAGCCCTTTTGGCCATTAAGCCCTTCTCTCGGACTCTCTCTCTCTTACTGTACTGTATTAACCCAACGAAATTTGTTTCTCCTCGACAGCTCATTTTTCTCTCTCTCTCTCTATTGAACAACAAACCCACCAGCGTTTTTCCCGCAACAGACGCCTCGTCGCTTTCTAGGGGTTCTCGGTATTCGCCGGCTTTTCGGCCGACGACGTTCGCCCACGTCCGTCGCGTCCCCGTTTGACCCTCCTCCTCCGATTGCTTCTTCGCGCGCGGCAGAGGGTGTCTGCTATTGGGTCGATTCTCTTTCTCTGGGGAGAGGGAGGGAGAGAGAGGGAGAGAGGGAGGGAGGGAGGGAGAGATGGCGAATGGTGCGGTGGAGAGCGAAAGCGGGTGTGGGTCGGCGGTGCTGTTCAGCGAGGAGGAGCTGCGGGAGCTGAGCGGAGTGAAGAGCGGCGAGGAGTTCGTGGAGGTGACGTGTGGGTGTACCAGCCACCGGTACGGCGACGCCGTGGGTAGGCTTAGGGTTTTCCTCAACGGTGATCTCGAAATCGCCTGCGAGTGCACTCCCGGTTGCCAAGAAGGTCGTCCTTCTCTCTTTCTCTTTCTCTCTCTCTCTCTCTCTCTCTACTCTAGCCTCTCTCTTTCTCTCTCTCGCTCTTCCTCTTCTCTCGTAAACTCTCTCTTCTCCTCCTCTTCGTCGGAGAAAGTTCGGATTTTTTTGCATGTCGAGCGCGTCGGTGAATTTGGTCCCTGTGCATGTTGAATGTGCTTCAAGTGTATGTCGATATGTCTGAATGAGTGTACTTCTTCGCGGGCGCCATTGCGGTTTCCGGATAGGACCCTTCTGTAGTAACACGTATTACTTGCTGGAGGTAGCCGAGAATGAAACATATGTCTCTTCGATCGTCGAGGAGTTCGTATTGGAAGTGATAAAATGATGCGACCAGCATTGCACGGTCTTCTCTTTCTTTTGTTTATCCCCACGTGGGGGTACTTGGGTGTATCTCTTTCTTCCCTTGTAGTTCTGTTCTTGGTTCTCAACAGAGGGAGGTAATGTGGAATCTTGTCGCGTGGCACTTGCTTGATGAACGTGGTTCGATCGGTGTGGTCACGCTTTCGTGCACTAGAATGAGGCAGTACTAGATTCTGCTGATGCATGAGCTTAAAGATTTAATGAGTAAAGCGTCCTTATCTTAGGAGTTAGGTCAAGCAAAGTGTATCCCACATATTGTGGCGCCTTCGTTCATATCCTCAACTGGATAAGAGAAGCAAAAGATGGGAACTAAATATCTTCTCTCCATTCCTTGAAAGGCTTTGCCTTTATGCAGTCCTTTCTCTGAACAGGAGGGCTTGCTCCAGAGTTCAGAGTGAGTGATGCAGAATCTATCTACCCGCTTTATCTCAAAGTTTGAAAAGTTGAAACGTCTATCATCGTGTGACAATCTCTGACTGTGATTTTCCTCGTATGCCGTGTTGAGGAAAAGTTGAATGCTTGTGAAAACGTGGGCGCGCCATTCTCTGGTCTCCCTATGATTCTTACTCTGCCCCGAGTGGTGTCGTTGACCTACAAGTTTTATGCACTCATATAATATCACTTGTGGATATACTCAGTATTTTTCAGTCTTTGGTCTTCCGTTTTCTTAGATGTCATTAGTCAATACTCAAACCAAGAGAGCCTGAGGTCTTCCTTTTTGCGGTAGTGATTGTTTTTTGGTGATTCTAATGGATAGACAAGTTGACTCCTGCTGCGTTTGAAAAGCATTCTGGAAGAGAAACAGCTAGGAAATGGAAGAACAATGTTTGGATCATGGTCAGTGGGGAGAAGGTTCCGCTGGCAAAAACTGTGTTGCTGAAATACTACAATCAAGCTTCAAAGAATGGTAACGGCTCACACAAATCCAGTGGAAAAGTTTGTCATCGTGATGAATTTATCCACTGTAACAAGTGCAACAAGGAGCGAAGGTTCCGTCTGCGATCGAAGGAGGAGTGCCGAGACCATCATGATGCCACGTTGGATGTGAACTGGCAATGTTCTGACCATCCATATGACAGGTATGTGACATAATTCGTGTCTACATTGTCACACCTTACTTTCATTAAACATTTTCGCTTGTTGATTTTTCTGACTGGGCTTAACCACTTGGGAGCTTCAATGCTGCAACTGTTAGATATTGTAATAGTAAATTGCTCTGTCTAGTTTACTAGCATCCTTCCCATTCCTGTCCTGAGGCTATTGACAAGTATCGCACTTTTCATTATCTTCTAATTTGACTGGTTAGAACACAAGTTTTTCCTTGTCTATGTAGCTAAGATGATTGTTATTTAGTTGGGTCTGTAGGACATGATATTGTGTGATTGCAAAAGTTCTCAGCCGTTTCTTCAAGTTTAGAGTTTAGTTGGCACGAATCATTTTAGAAATCTGTTTTCTGAGTATGACCAAGGTATAAATTCTTTCATTGTTTTTATTGGAGCTAGAAGTAAAACAACCAGATTATAGGTGAACTTACCATGTCATATTTCTGAGCCAATGATGACAAAGAAGCATGTAATTCCCTGGATTTCACAAATGAACCGACGAAAGCACCTAGAAGAAGGTCTCTTCAACTGGAGCAGTGGAGGCCATGTAGTCTCCCTTGTGACAACTTACAAGGCAGCTGCATGGTAGGGTAGCATCCGCATCACTTAACAAAATAGAATTTCAATTGACTGTAAGATTTGAGTGTTGTATCTAGATTCTATAGGTTGGAATATGCTTAACATAATGCTAAATTATAGACCATGATACTCTATAAAACTGAAGACTTCTTTGGTCAGGAAATAGTACTACAGTTACTAATTCATGCAAATTGTGATGGTTATTTTCATACAGGATGTTGGGAACATGAATTTTGGATAGCAGATTGTTAGTATGCATTGACCAGATATATGGTTCATGCGGGGGGGATTACTAGTGGCATCACATTTTTTGTTAGTCAGGCATTATATGATGTGACTTGTCCCCATGCTCAATATGATTGTTACTGAATTAAACTAAGAGTAGGCATTAAATTTTTTGCTTGGATATATACATCATCTATTATGATCTAGTCAAACTTGATCATAAAATGGCCTGATAAACGTCGATTAGATGTCAATAACCATGCCAGACTTAATAATCCTTGGTTGTCGTTTGATTTCCTATACTACCATTTTACCAAGAGTACACACATGTTTCAGTGCAACGGACTGTAGCTAAAACTGAAATATTCAACATATTGTGGTTTGTGTGCGTATGGGGTTTGTTCCATGGCATTTCCGACATTGTAGTGTGTCATTTGGGAGAATTACTGTCATGATGTTTCTGGCGTGTTGAACTTGTATTTACTGTAAAGTGGTCCCACCTGCCATTATTCTCGTTCTGCAAGAATGTTATGTTATTTTAATCCCATCAAATGCTGTTTGTAGCTGGAAGGAATTTACTTTATGCATGCAAATGCATATGCATTGGCTTCTGTGTTGAATGGGCACCACGCATCTCTATGAACATTTAACTATGGGCAAATTTATGATGGCTACTTATTGTTTAGCAGAATAACTTGCGATAATGATGAGGAACGAGCAAGTCGCAGAATGTATAGAGGCTGCTCACGCTCCCCGACCTGTAAAGGTTGCACCTCGTGTGTGTGCTTTGGTTGCGAAATATGTCGCTTTAGTGACTGCAGCTGCCAGACATGCAGAGACTTCACTAGCAATGCAAGAGCTCAAGCCTGATGCATTCGATCTTGATATTGATCGGGTTTTCAACAGGATCCTCTTCTTCCTGCTCCTCCTCTATTAAGAGGAGGCTACAATTAACCTGCTCCTTTTCCCGATGACTTTCTTGAATTTGCCCACCAGCATTTTGCAGCATTGATGTAATTGACTGGCTAAATCATGAAAAAACGAAGCATTTGTTCCTCCTCATCGACAGATTCTTTATGCACCCGGCAGGGTTTGGTAGTCCTGGTCGACAAAAGCGAGGAACCTTGGTATGCGAATTTATTAGGCTGCTAAGCTTAACTCGTTGTTGGGTCCCAATAAATTGGAGATATGCTTGATGGTCACAATATGCAGCATCACCTTTGAAAAGCAGGAGAAGATTCGTTGAGTAATCAAAAATTGACATGGATCAATGTGTGAACGTACCTGTTTCTGAACTCATTTGGTGGTATGAACCTAGATCTTTCCATGGCGTCTTTGCAGACTGCAGAATCCCCAGGATTATGACAAACGCTCGAATTTCCCCTGTAAACGAAGTAATTTCAATGATACGTAGGGAGCACGAGATTTTTCTCTGCTTGAGCAGGCACGAGCTTGACAAAAACAAAATGAGTACGTAGGGCATTATCTTTGGTTTAATTTCCTTTTGTCATAAAAAATTCGGGACGCGCCGGTGGAAGCTGAAGCGCGGGTCGCCACACCCTGTTTTACGTCAATTTAGAACGTCCATGAAGGATGTCCTAAGACTTTGAACTACGAACATATCATACGGTGCCAAAGCAAACTCAGAAAGCAGTAGAGACAAATAGCTCACGAGGATCATGAATTAGGATGTAAAGTTACGGCTTAGAAGGAAAAAGCTAGACGTGTAGCAAGCGTGCATGCATCAAGTTTTCCACTGTAAAGAGTCAATAAATTAACAGGATTCTGATTAAACGAATTTGGTTTCCACTGAGAAGGATGAAATCTTCCTTAAGATTTTCATAGCTGCTATACTTCGAATGATCCTGAAGAAGCCACAGACGGAATCTGCAGCGAGAGATAAAGGAAGCGAAACCACATACGGCAACTTAGCCGAATCATGCCCGTACATATTCACGTTGAATATGCAACGACAGAATACACTAAAGCTGGTTGTAGCCTTTTAAAGCGATGCGCATGTGTAGGTTTGTGTGTGTGTGTGTGTGTGTGTGTGTGAGAGAGAGAGAGAGAGAGAGAGAGTACTGTGCACGTTTGTTTTGTAGGGTAAATATGGTGCAACTGCAAGCATCTTCATATGATGTTCTTGTTCCCAACAGCTGTATGGCACGGTGGAATTAGATTAGAAGACTGTCGCCAAGTTCTATAGTGCTGTCAGAATTAAAGGGCACACTCGGTCGATTCGCACCAGGGTTTATAGTTCTCTGCATGTATTCCAAAGCTTTGTTTTATGTCTCGCTGGTAATCTCGAGCAGACTGCCTCCTCTTACAAGCTCAATACTTGTCCTTTCATGTGGTTTGGCAGATGAAGACCGCAAGCATGTATTTCTCTGAGTGTCCTTCCAGTGATTCTCGTGAGTTTTCTTGGATCAGGCAGCTAGCTGAAGGACAGATCTTTTCCTGTTATATTGTTAATCTCCAGACGGCGTTAGATAGTCACCCATCAAATGGCTTAGCTCGTCTGTAGGCTTCACAATTACTCATGACTGGTATATGGATCTCTTTACGGAGAGCAGTTGTGGTCGGGAACTTGTGCAAAGACTTAAGATGTTTCGATTTAATTTTTAATTTATCACCACAAATGGCCTCGGCATCAGCGGCTTCGTGCCACACTAGAGTAATCCAATGTGTGGTTCCTACATGGCACGCCCAAGGGTGTTAAGTTGTGCAGTGATATCTTTGTTATTCATTCATCCTGTCGTCAAATTTACGCAGAGAAACGTAATTGGCAATTTGGCATTGACAAGCCTTGATCCATAAGATCCCAGAAGAAGGATCTTCAGAGAAAACTACGTTTATAGAGAGACGAAATTGGCTTCATGACTGAACAAACCAATACAGTTAGTCCACTGGAATCCACATGATTATAAGCAGATGATCAAACTGATGACACTATCGGTAACGGAAAGTGTGTCATTACTCATTAGGCTGATACACAGTGACTTGTAGAAGGTTTTTATAAGCTTTGTTCCTAAAGGTGGCCTGATAGTCTTCCAAGTTAACTTCAACTACGTGTGCTCTTCATCCCGGGACTATATAACTATTTAACTTGGGATCTTTGCAATGTGCAGGGCAGGGTTAGGGTGGGGCGGCTAGGGCCAATGCATGCTAGGTGACTAGGGGCGAGCTTGATTCAATTTGGGAACGGCGAGAAAGAGTTTTGGAAACATATACTAAACCGATCTGATATCAAGGCAAGAAGTAAAATGCAGCTAAGAACAAGCAGAAATGATCACGTTGACTTAACCACTCAATCCTGAACCAAAGCTAATTAGTCAATCGAGACTGAATTAAACCGAGAACTCCTGTATGATCTTGCTCGGTTCGAACCGGCGAGAAGTAACCCGACTTCTGCTTCTGCAAGCTCTCTGTGTGCTGTCATTGTGCTACATACGTCTGCAGGATTTCACTCAGGCGTTTTTATGAAGCTTCAACCTTCCCTATTGAAATGCACACACAGCTGTAACATTTCATTCACTACAAGATACGTATGCATATGAGTGTCAGGTTGACCAAACGCCCACAATATCTGATTTCTTAATCTTTTTTTTTTTTTTTTGGCATTGCCGCTAGTCGTAATTCCATTGAATGCAGCATTGAAAATTAGTATTAAAGTCAAACCCAAGAGCCTGTATTTCCAACCAACGTCTTAGTTTTTGTACTCATTCATTAAATTCATTTGAATTTTGATTGGGGAAGAGTGCATGCAATTCAATTCCAGTTGTTCTTAAATGAAGAGGCCGAGAGAGAAGCGACGGAATAATGGGGCTCCATAGCGCTCGCCGGCTCAAAAGTCAACTCTCAGTACGTTGGTCAGCTAAATATACTATTTTTCAACCGTAAAGTAAATGAGGCGGTTTTCATGGAGAAACTGCTGCAAAATTCAAGATTTTGGGTGCAGGCGTGCGTGAACTGTTGACTTTCTTGTTAGCTCCAACATGCATTATGATTATGTCGTCGAATCTTATAATTTCGGTGCGTTACACGAAGTGCACGAAAGTTAGAGAGATTCATGAATAGTAGTCTCGCATGAAGTTAATCAGCCCTTTTCAATATAGACTGAAGTTAAGGAAATTAGCTGTATGATCTCTTACTTAAGCAGTGGGTTTGCAAGATTTAGATGCGCATGCAGAGAATCGTCGTGCTCCGTGTTCAGATTAGAAGATGAAGAGCGCAGCAAAAGTTAGAGAGATTCATGAATAGTACACTCACATTAAGTTAATCAACCCTTTTTCGATATGAGTTGAAGTTAAGGAAAACTTAGCTGTACGATCACTGGGTTGCATTTTCTTCCCTTGAGATTGTGGTAAGGTGACATTATAGATTACTTTCACGTATTATGTTCATTTCCTTTGCTGCATTAAAGTTGAATTATTCATGGTATGTCAAAAATTATTTGAGGGTTTGAAAAGACAAAAAAAAAAAATGAAAAAAAAGTACTCTTTCTCTCAATTTGACCTCGTCTCAAATAGCCGACCTGATCATCTTTATTTAACCTCTCTATGTTCTTGAGATTTTCTATGAACTTAGTTTTGGGACACACCTCATTGAAGCGCTTGTCTGTCTTTATGCTTAGTGAGCTTATTCATCTATGCCCTTGCCCATTATGAGCGAGGATGTTCCATCAAAAAAGAATGACTTTAATAAAGGGAGAGTCCAGCCATTCTCACCAACTCGGTGTGAATGCAGAAAGGCATCGTGCACAGTAAAATCCAGCCAAGAGAAAGCTGTATGCCCTTTTGCTTTCCTTTCACATGTCGAGACGAAGTCACATCCAATCGAAGGGTCAGATAAAAATGCGTATCTCAGCACGTGCTGCATTAAATTTTATGAACCAGAAGCAGATGCAAGCGACAGATGCATTCATCCACCTTCATTAAAACCCCCCCTAAGTTGCAGCAGAAATTGTACTTAGTAGCCTAAGCAATGACATGTTAGTCAACGCGTGTGTGTAGACTTTGAATTCAAAACATTCCATTCTGCTGAAACTATCAGACTAACGCTGTAATTTGTGGCCCTCCACGAAATTATCGTAAAGATTTTACGGTTGGTCTTGCTTTCACCATGATGGTGTTAGTCTATCCGTCACGGCTCATGCAACTAGCTGGTTTCGGGCTGATGATGATGGTCCACTCTTTCGAGCTTTGAGCAACTTGCGTATAATTTCTCTCTCTCTCTCTCTCTGCAATAACTCAGCGATGTCAAATTGTCAGGTTTTACAGCTATCGTACCAATTCTTGTCAAGACATGGCTTATCTATTTTTCTACTTTTGCACATTTGTATGGAAAAAGAGGAAAAGAATAAGCAAAACGAGAGAGCAAAAACATTTTCTTGCATTCTTGAGAACGATGACCCTTCTGGAGTCTGATATCTGACGTTGAAATTGCCTGCAGATCTTGGCTTAGATCTAGTAAAGCAGTTGCTTCATGGGAATTCATTCAGCGTCTGCTTTTTAGTAGATTGCGAGTGTTAAAAAAAATAGAAACATTAGCAAAAGGAAAATGTAGGAAAAGACGAAGAAAACACATAGCTCAGTACCCGTTTTAACTCATTTTTATAATTTGCACTCCTTCAAGAAAATCAAGAGAGCAAGATACATGTCATTAGTCATTACCGAAATACTAACTTCCCTAACCAAAGTCATCGATCATCATCTGGCAAAATAATAAGAACTGAAAAGATGGAAAGAATCCAGACCTATAGGAATCTAATAACTACGGAAGTTAACATGTAGGACCTAGCCAAGCGAAGTAAACCCATCGCTCTGAACAAAATGCATCGGCTTCTCCCTCAACTTCATCGGTAAGACCGAAGAATGGCTCCGCAGAAGGTGCAGATTATGGCTTTCCAGGACTTCCAATAAAAGGGGACGCAGATAAATCGAGTGGCAGTTTTCATGTCAGCAACGCTGGCGCCCCCGCCGCACCTCGAGCAGATCCCGGCCGCTGGCTTGCTGCTCTTCACCTTCCTCTTCTGATCCACAAGAAAGCAGAAGAACACCATTTTTCTTACTTTTCTTCTTCACAAGATTCTCTCTTTGTTTGATGGTTGAGAGTTTTCAGAGTTTGGGGGCTGAGTGATTCTGGGTTTTGGTAGTTTTGAGCAGAGGAATGCCTTTAGTCAGCTGAGAAGTGAATGTCCGTTGAAGCGAAGTTATATATGGCGAGGAGGTGGGGGAGTTAATGGTAGGAGCAGCTATCTAGTACAGCAACTAATCTAATGAATGAGAGTGTCCATATGAAGCTGAAAAGGACTCTCAAGTTGGGCATAAAGCGAGCCTTCTGGTTATGCGCCACGTGTGTTGACAGTTGGATCCGCCAACTTTAAAGGCAGAGCCATCCTTATAAAACCCTAAAGCTTTGATATCACACTCATCAAGCGCTCTTGCCTGTGACAAGCCATTTAGCAAGCACCGAAATGAAACAAAAAATACTTAATTTGGACCGACAACTTGTGGAGATGCCGTTTGATGCGTGGCATTGCATAGAAGACTTTCCTCATTGGACGGCTGGGAGGCTCTACCACGTGGGCCGGCCATTAGGACAAGGTTGCCGTCTCATAATTACTGACGAATGTGGGCTTTCCTGGAGGGAGTGTAGGTGGCGGATGGGCCTTCTTTAAGTTGGCTCCGGTTTTCAATGGGAGCCACCTCAATCAAGAACATGGGCAGATGATAATATCTGACATCCCCTCGTGTTCAAGATTGAGCAGCGACAGGAAGAAAACAGATATGAGCAGCCAAAAGAGACTCACGGCAGAATGTAGCCACAACAGAAGCTGTCAAAGTCAGGACCACGACTGGTCTCTCTCCATGCCATGAGATGGAGGATGAGTGTAGTTGAGATTAAAATCAACAGATAGTGTAGAATAAAATAGATATGACTATCGATGAGTACACTCATTCTCATTTAGAGCACAACAGTGTTGCGAGAGTTTACGAACGCTTGAGTCCATTGGATGGGGTGGGCCAGAAGTTGCTGATAAAAAGGGAAAAACAAAACTGGGATTGTTGCCATAATATTTAAACCATACATGACAGCTAGAGTTTCCTGCCAACCAGCCAGTCAGCGTTGCAACATACAAGGTCGATAAACATAAACAGTAGAATTCCAGAAACTAGAGCCAAGCAAATTTGCCAAAAACGTGCAATATCCATTCCATATCGACTATTCTGGTAATTATACGGTTCCTCCACCAATGGATTTTTAATACCTTCACATGTTGGTCCTACTGAACACCAGATTCCACTGCTATAAGATAGTAACAAACACGATATCTCAAATAATATATACAAATTTATGTGGGGAAAATTTTCAGGAAAGAATGATGAACCAGGTGCTTCAGGATACAGGGATTTCCAGTTTGAAACCTAAGGCTATCCAACTGACACTAAGGGCTAGAGCTACATCACTCACTTTCAATTTCAGAATCAGAGTTCTGTTGCAGTTCAAAGGCGAATCTCATCTCCTTGTTAACCAACTCAGCAAGATCAGGCCTTTTTGCATTTCTGTAAGCCTCTGCCACTGCCTCGAACAAGGACTCATTCGGTTCGATTTCACTATATTTTAGTTGACTATGAACACGTCTCACCCCTTCGATCATACCCGATTTTCCATAACAACCAACCAGAATAATGTAAGTAACGTGATCAGGCTTCACACCATCGTCTTGCATTTTCATAAATATGTTCAGAGCCCGATCAACATCTCCTAATGCACCATAGACGTATATACAAACATTATACACAAAAGAATCGAGAGTAAGCTTTGTTTTTGAGAATACTTCACAGGACTCATATGCTAGAGAATGCAAGCCCACGACGGAGAAAACAGAGGAAATTATGGCTTGTCTTGCATAAGGTTTACCTTCATGGTAGGATAATTCCAGCTGCTTAACAGCTTCAATAGCCATACCTCCCTTCTTCAACACCGTAAATATTACTCTGAAGGTCCCACTATCAGGTAAAAGCTTTCGAGCCACCACCATCTCATGCAACAACTCACCACACTGACGCAGTTGGCCATTAGTGGCATAGCATGCCATCACCTTACTATATGAAGGACAATCTCTCAATAAACCTGCTTCTTTCATCTCCTCAGCAACCTCAATGGCTTCATCAAGCATACCCATGTTCTTATACAGGTACATCATGTTTGCAAAAGAAACCCCATCCGCCATATTTTCTTCTCTCATGCCATTGAAAATAAGTTTTGCTTCAGATATCATGCCGAGATCTGCATAAAGATTGATCATACTGTTTGATGCAATGACATCCAAACCCTCCTCCATATTTTTCATCCTTTCATACACAGCTTTTGCTCCTTCCAAGCAACCTACTTTACTGTAAGCCTTGATGAGAGAAGTCAAAATTATCTTATTTGCTGGAATTCCACGTTGTTCCATCCAATGGAAATATCGAAGAGCTTCTTCAACTCTTCCAGCTTCAGCAAATCCATTTATTAGACAACCGTACACAACTTCATTTGGTTTAACGCCTGCCTTTTCCATTTCATCGTACATGTCAGCTGCATCAGAAAGCTGGCCCAGGCGAGCATGGCAGGCAATCACAGCAGAATAAGTCACAGCTTGGGGTTTAAAGCCAAGTCTTTGCATTTCAAGTAAGAGACTTTTAGCTTCTTCTACCAAATCACCCCCAGCAAACATCTGAACGAGAGAATTATAAGTGCATTCATCAGGCCATGTACCCTGATTTTTCATGCTCTTGAAAAGGGAAAAGGCTTTATCATAAAGCTTTGCCTTACCATAAGCTTTGATCATGACGTTGTACTCCAAGACATCCTTCTTCTGCCCAATGCTTTTCATAAAAAATACGGATTCAGCTTCAGCCCAGAAACTCTTTTCAGCGTAAGCATCCATAATTGCTGCTCGTGTTTTCGGAAGTAGCTCCCGATCATTCTGAAAACTCTCAAGAAGAACTTTAGCACAATCAAGCAATCCTTTGTTCACATACATCTTGATTATATCAGGAAGAGAATGCTCATCAATATTACTGCCAGACTTTCGAATTTGTTCAATGACACTCACCACCTCTTGGACCATATTCCTCTCGCATAAAATATGGATAACAGCTCGGTGAGTCACAACATCAGGGAAAAGACCAACTTTCCTGATCTTTCTATAACAATCGAGGGCCGCATCAATGTTCCCTGCCTCAGCATACAAAGATAGAAGGATATTATAAGTCTTTGTATCAGGAGATATTCCGCTTTTGTCCATTTCGTTTAGCAGGGCTTCTGCTTCAGACAAGTGGCCATGACTTCCGCAAGTAAAAATCATGGTATTGAAGGTAATGACATCCATGGGAACCCCACAACTCAACATTTCCCTAAACACAGCAGCAGCATCCTTTAGGCGCCCTGCCTTCCCATACAAATCAATAAGAGTATTATACGTAGACGTGAGTCGTGGCTTCCTAACAGAATTCTCCGAATCGGCAGACCCCGAGATTCTCATCCTCCCACCTGTCTTAAAGAGCTCAGTCGACAGGAAATGCTTATAACTAACAGGTGCTAAGCCGAACCCAGTTTCAGACTCGACCATCGAATCCAATTCGAGACCGTCCAACTCGACCCGCCCATCGCACCAACCCTTGTAGAACCTCTCCGCCCTATCGAACTCCGCAGCATCCTTCAAGACCCTGACGACAGTGTTCATGGTGACCTCGTCAGGAAACATCCCCCTCAGCTTCATGTGCTTTATCCACAAGAGCGCTTCTTTCACCATACCCGCCTTCCCGTACACATCGACGAGCATCCCGTAGGTATTGTGAGTGGGGAAGACGCCGCCTTTCGCCATCTCGACCCAGCACCTCCGCAGGTCGTCCCATTTCTGGGCCCTGCCCAGCGCCCGCAGCACGATGTTGTAGTGGATCACGTTGGGCACGTAATCCTCCCGGGACTTGAAGAACTCCCAGACCCGGACGAGCCTCTCGCAGGTGCGCTGCTCCTTGAGGACCACCGTCTGCTCCTTGGGGCTCAAATTCGAACAAACGGAAGAAAGGGCTCTTTCCAAGTCGTCCTCCGCCTCCAAGGACCGCAGGACCGAAGGCAGGACTCCCCCGTAAGCCTTCCTCTGCTTCCTGCCGTTCGACGGGGAGACCCTGGAGGGGGCCAAGGCCAGGGCTTTCGAGCGGCACTGGAGCTTAAACCCCAGAAAGACCCCGCCTTTCGAAGTGGGCAGGCGAGGGCCGGGCGTGCGGTGCGGGAGGAGGTGAAGACGGAGGCCGGCGTCGCGCAGCTCGCCGGAGCTGCAGGTGGGGAGCGACATGCCGCCGTCTCTTGCGTTTCCGAGGGTCCGGGCGATGGTGGCGCGAGGAATGGGGAGTATCAGCTGCGGTTCGGCGACGATGACGACATCTCGAGCGTTGATTGAGAGAGTGAGGAGTTGGTAATTACATCGAACGGTGGAGTGAGAGGATTGCTTCTCGTTTGACTTCTTTTGCACTGTTGAGGTGAGGTGATACGCGAAGCCCCTTTCCCTGTCTTGGAGTAATGCAATTTATTTAGTTTTAAGGAATACCTGACCCATGAGATAGGCAACTAAGGGCGAGTATCAGTACAACTTGGATTAACCTTTGTATATATATTACATATGATATATCTAGAACATATTTATATTTAATATATTACTATAACCTTGAGTTAAAGGGCGTCAACAACATTAAACGATTTCTTACGGCGTTCAAAATGGTGTAAATAACTCTCCGAGCGGTGTCCTTCTTCACTACTCATTCTCTTCTATCTTCTTTGTCATCTTAATCTTCAATTTACCAAAATTGAAAGAAACAACTTTCTTGCTCGCTGCTCAACTTGGTCTTAATTATTTTTATGATTTTTTACTTTTAAAAGGTGTGAAATTTTTATTACTACCTTATTTTAAATTTGTTGAATACGTATTTGTATTTATAGTTTGGTTGTATAATATCACATTATTGATGGATATGTAATTTGAAATGATAAGTTTCCCTTTTCAGAAAGTACAAATAAAAAATTATCAATTGGTTCCGAGTTGACCCTGGAACCGAATTGAACTCATTAGTCGGTCTAGTATTCAGTCCTAGGCTTAATAAGGTCGATTCTCAATCAAAAAAACTTGAGAACCAACATTGTATAGGTCAATCCTAAAGTTAGGGCATGGACTAGTCGAACCTGGATCATGCTCACCCCAATGGTAACACATATTTGGTGGCAAGTTTTTTTGGTTTCTCTCACTCGAGAACTTGATCTCGATTGCATGTGAGGATCCGTCATCTGGCTATGTACTTAGCCGGTGTGCCATGTAAACAGCAAAAATGCCTATGATTAAATCACGGGTTCGCTACACTAAAAGCCATTTCTCACAAGGAGCATCATTTCAAGATAAAATCAAAGAACTGATCCGATTTCATATTATATGGAACCAGCAACAAGCCTTTGTTCGATGACACTCACCACTTAGAACCTGGAATACTAGCAAGAGTTCAATAACCTAAAACAAGTCTTCCAATTTTTCAGCAATATCCATAACCGATACTTCGATTTTGTTAATGTTTTATATTTTAAATTATGACCTACACATTGTAACAAATAGTATAATTAGAGGTGATAATTCATTATAATCGTTCAATTAAGAATACAAATAGATCTTAGAACCTGTTATAGAGTAGATTTCAAGTTCCTAGATATCTAAAGTAGTTTCAGGTTGCAAAAATTAGGAAACTGATTCTGACAAATATTCTAGGTTCCTAGTAAAATCTAGACAAATTCGAAAACTGCTCACCACTAATTTCTCACTTTTCTAGCTTATCACAATCGACAATAACTTTCTGCTCGAGTATTTGCAAACCAGACCAGGGTTAAATTGGGAAAGAGGGCAAGATGCGTGCACAACGTTGTAGCCGTCTCTCCATCTGTAAAAAGAGGAGGCACCAATATAAGATACATGAACAGCAGTAGCGGAAAAGGAGCAATAACTGGATGAGTGCATATCTGTTTTCATGCCGATTACACTCCCCGTACTAAAGCGACAATACGAACCACAACTCTCTAATAGAGAGAAGAAAAAAAAAAGAACAGAGGATTGGGAAAAAATGATCAAATAATATGAAAAAGAGAATCTGCAAAGAATGAAAGGAATTGTTTACACATTCTAAAGCAGAGGAAGACACTGTTCACAAGAAGAATGACCTATGCAGCCTTTTTGCAGTGAAGAGGATCCTATAATAAGTTGTAAGTCCAAAGTGACAGTCAAAGGAGGGTGACCAAATATCCACAAAATGAAACAAACTCATCAAGAGCACAGATCGTCAGTACTGATAGTATATGTGACCCGCATCTGCTCAAAATCTATTTTTACAAAATCATATCCTATGAACGGCAGTCTCAGATCGCAGCCATCATGGTTCTCCTAGCAGCCTCGCGCTTCATCTCTGCAGCTTTGCCACTACCTCGGAAATACATGTAAACTTGCTGCATAATTGTAAGCATGATAAGGAAACTCATTAAAAGCAAAAAAAGAAAAAGAAAGAAAGAGACAGCATTATAAAGTTCAACCATCAGACCTGAAGGACCCAGACGCTGAGAAGTGATTCAAGGCAGAAAAACGCAAAGCCAACAAGGTAGAATATCTGAATGTAAAGTAGAGACAATATTAACACCATCAAAACCAGTAAAATCTCCTCCTTATACTAAGGTAATTGAAAATGAAATCTTGAAAAAAGTATTTTGCTACTACTGCGGAAATGTTGCGACTGAATGTATTAGCAGTGCACTAACAGTTCAACGAAAATGATTCTTCAATGAAAACGCAGAAAAGCTTCTACTTACCCCAACCATAGCATGACCAGTCAGAAGATCTATTGCAGGCAAGATACCTCTGTGTACAGAAAACAATCACATATACCATCAGTTTGAAGTCACAAAAGGAAATATCACCTTAAAGACTAGTTACATCTTTGTAACACGTTCATACTAGATAAAGCAATATATAAATCAGGTTACTTGTCAAATGCAGCCAAAAGGTTATCCATTCTTCTCTATAAGACAAAATCAATTTGAAAGAAGCAAATATTACTTGCTCCCCAAATATAAATGATGACGACTCAGTAAGATGAAACATCTTTGCTTTACATTCATCTCAATTAAATCACATTCACAAGGAAAGCAGTCTTCTAAGTGCCGAGTACTAAGGACAAACAACATAACAAGAAAAGGAAAGTAATTACGTTAGAGATTTCCCCTTGAATATAACTGGAGGAGCAACACAGGCAAAGATGCAAAAACCAAGGTGTATCTGCAAGATATGAGCATGGATCATGAATGAATCATTTTCTAATATATCTTTAAAGCATGAAATAACCGGAGAAAAAAGAGAGAGAGAGAGAGAGAGAGAGGGCAAACACTTACCAGGTAAAAAAAGAAAAACCACCCAAACTTAAGGGCACTGTCAGTCCTGTATTGGAGATGACAAATAATTACAATGACAGCAGGGAAAGAAGAACAAAGTTTTCAAATAAAGTCAATAAAGAGATAAAGAGAGAAACCATGGCTCCCCAAATAATGTCATTAATATTTCCAACTAATCATATTTACACGGGGAAGGAAGACACTGCAAACTAGACTAAGGTTACCATTCTCTATTAGCATTTCCAGCATATTTGGCATTGTTGTAACTCTTGATGCTAGCTTTTATGGTTTACTTTGCTGGGACTTTCTGTAAACATATTTTCGAAGTTTTGCAGTTATCAGAAAGCGTCCAGTGGAAAACTTTGTGCACAGTGCCAAACAAGGCTCTCAGGTAAGCCCAATACCATGTCTAAGATATATACTATTCGAGTAAGTCCGGTAATTATGAGTGAAAATGATATTTCCTCACCATTAATGATCATGCACTACAGAATCATTCAGACGTACCTTTAGGATGTAAAGAACGGAAAGACAGAAGAAGCTACGAAGATTAGTTTTTAACTGCTTAAGTTGACAGTTGTTTGTGCTTTTAAAGGTGTGCCAAGCATTTTATTAAAATTGCTGTAACTCCAAAGTGCAACAGTAGATGCCAAAAACAACAAGGGAAGAACTTAGTCTTTTGATTATACAGCACTGTAGCAGTGAAATGAGTTTGACCACAGAGGTTGTAGACGTTGTATAGCTTTAAGATATTACAATTCCTAAGCTGAAACTCCAAAGCAAGTCAAGGCACCTTAAAAATCTGCCATCAGGTCTTTCTGCTTTAAGGTGTTTCAGCTCTGGGAATTTTTGGAATGCTTGCCAAACACCTCAACCAAATTTAAGTACCCACCCTGAAAAGCTAAATTAGTTGATCTACTTTATAGCACTCCCCAACACTCATCGAGTATCGTAAGTGTATAAATCAACTGGAGTTGTAATTCTACGCGTGCACAAGCAAGCACAACCATCTCAATGATATCATCGCCAGGGATAGGTCCTCCAAGGAAAATCTGCCCCCTAAAAGCAGTATTATTGCCAACTTAAGATACAGTGCTTTAGGGTTGCACAAAATACCTCATGGCACGATATAAAGGGCGATACCACATCACATAAGCTCCAGGAACACCAGATATGAAGTAAATTATGGCCAGAAACCAAATAGTGGGACCTACAAAGAGGAGAAAATTAGACATAAAAGTCATCACAAAGCAATAAATCTAGGAGAAAGATACTTCTGAGAAAGAATTTGAAGACCTTCTCCTTTGATCCAGGCAGTAGTCACTGCCACAATATTCCACAGAAGGCAAAGAACCAATCCTGAACAATGCTTGTGAAGTTAGCTGGCTGACTCTCTACAGATCATTCCTAACTGATTAAAATTACTCTTAAAGCAATAACCAAAAACAAACAAGCATAATCCACAGCATTGACAATTCATTTAAAGTTTATATAAAGATAATGAACAAGATGAAACAAATGTAACAGCAGCTCTGGTAAACATTTGTTCTAGTCAACCTTCAGAAAATACCATGCTAAGTTCACCCAATGTACATACAACTTGGACCTATAAATTTCAATGCCAACAGGTAAAGTTCAAGACAAGTGGCAGCATGTGCTGTTATATAGATGTTGAAAGTATTAGGGGCATCAAACTTTCAGGCAAAGAAAGAAATTATGAGATCATTGGAATCTTTAGTTGCCCTATCCAGCTTCCATTGCTAACCGAAATGCCATATTGCAAAACTTTCTTAATGCAACTCAGGCCAGAATTCACTTAGCACTTCCCAAACTTATAGTCCTAGGGCTGTAGGTAAATCCTGAAAAGAAATTGAGACGCAGTGCTTACATGTACAATGTCACCACTGACAATGGCATGTCAATACTTTTAGTACGAAACTTTGAGGATTAATCTAACACGCATTTCCTACCAAAACAATCCATACACTACGCTCAAAACTTACTGACCAAGATAGAGCCTGACATACCCAAATATGTTGTGAATGCCACATACTGAATCTTTTGAAGGTGCATAGGTATTTCATTCGGAATGTCATGATGGATAATAGGAAAAAAAGGTGGCCAGTTCTTCTCCTCAATCACTATTCCAGCTGCAAAAGCAAAAGGAAAGGCTTAATATTAAGTAACTAGATGCAAGACATGCATATTGCTATCTAAGATCCAACATATTAAGATCTACATGTCAACAAAAAGTCGAAGTACATAGGACAGGGATATATTACCTCGAGATGCAGCATCTTCTCTTCGTTTTAATTCCTGAGAAGCGTGAATAACACCAGCAGAAAATGAGGTCAACAATGAAATCCACTCAAAAATCAATGGTATCATACTAACATGCTCTGCAAAAGGCACCTAAAATTTGATGAATCACATACATTCACTATATCAAACACTGATTTAACTTTAGCAGATAGAGATGTCAACAACTTTGACCAGAACACTTTTCATTTAGAAATAAACACTGTGAATAGCTAAGAGAATACCTGTTCCCTCTTTTTCAATTCAGCCTCTTTAGCTTGAAGTTCCTTCTCCTTTGCTTTTATATCCTATGCTTAAACAGAAAGTGTACCAAGCTCGTTTCAAATGTTCTTATGTTGTGAGACTGGCTAAAGCAGTATAGTATTCCAGGATAGCCACTGTTACCTTTGCATTATCAAGAGGAATATCAATTGTTGCACCACGATCATATGGCTCAGGAGGAAGAGGTGAAAGCCTTGAAGTTGCAGGTGGGACGCTCCCAGGATTCTAAGATGGAATTCGAAAGTTAAATTAGAAAAAGAAAATAACATGTGGTGGAAACTAATCTAATGGCTCAGGCAAACCAAATCACTCAAATTAATGGCACATGGTGACTGGGGAGGCCTGAATAGGGAGCCAACAAAGAAGCAACAAATAGAAGAGCTGATCACAAAAGAAAATATAGATAATATATTTATCCATCATGGGTGATAAAAAAAAATTGTTGTAAATAACCTTATTTATCAATTCTGTATTCATAAGATATTCATTTATGAGTGATAGGAAGTTTTGCAGATAGCCTGCTTCATCAATTCTCCATGTAGAAACTGTTCATTAGCCATTCCTCACTCTCCCAAGAAGCCTTGTTATGATTGTACCAACTTGGAAACCGGCTAGAAACGTCATAAAGAGCATAGGAGGTTAAGAGAAAACACACCGTCATATAAAATGCGCCTCCACCATAGTTTGACTGGCCTGCCCCCTTCCCTCTACCTCCTTGGTCCTAACACCACAAGATGAACAAACCACATTCACCAACCAGATCATCCAACATGTTGACATGATTCTCATAATAGTATGAGGTTCGTTCGTAACATGCGATGTTTAGAGACAAAAGATCAGTGTGAGATCTTCAGAAACAACAAAACAGAATAACCCATCAATTCCATCATTCGACATGGTCAGCCAATAGATTTTCCTGTTTATTTTATTTGACAATTAATCAGCAGTGCTTCATTTTTCTTCTTGCATAGTAATCAAAGAAAAACGTTCTTTGTGCTAAAAAAGAGGGATGCAGAATCATACTGCAACATCTGCAGATCTTATTCATAGGGTACTACCCAGCCAAACACAGATGATGACCTCATCTGCTTAATCCGGTGAAAGATGATGCTGGGTCCATTTGTATAGCAATAAATTAACAAAGATTTTCCTAACTATCATCGTTTATGTCGCTTAGGAGTTCTATCATGAACAAAAATGTTTGTGCATAGGTCGTCGTTAGTAATGAAAATATATTTCATTGACTTTTTATTTTAAGTGACAAGAACAACGAAAATTCGAAAAACAAAATTCCAAAATGCTGAATTTCCTACTCAACTAGAATAAGCCACAGTTATCGTTGATTGAACATTGAGTATGATGTGGCCTCGCTATGCAAGAGCTTATAAGATCATACTTCCACTGACCCACATTTCGATAGCTAACAGCAGAAGTCAGCAAGCAGGACCAAAATAAGGGACGAAACGTTGAAACACTCTGTTCTCTCACTATATTCATATAGCAAGCGATACTCAGCTCAGCCAATTCAGGCGAAGTAAGGTTCATTATTTTGGCACGGAATCAGAGAATGGATTGGCCAAATACACGATCAGTTTCACCACTCGTCGACACCGAATCATCACCAAGACAAGATTAACAAAAACACACAAAAAAAAAAAAATTAAAAAAAAAAAAAAAAAAAAAAAAACAGTAAATATTCTCCTCCCACGGCCTGCACGCAAAGATCCCACATGCTTTCGTCCCCACCAAAAGGACATCCAATCAACAGATCGAGCGATCTAACCAACCAGCCAGGCACCGACAACGAACGAACGAACGAACATCCGAGCAAGCGACGAACCACAAACGGCGAAGCGACGACATCTCATGAGCCAAAAAAAAAAAAAAAAAAAAAAAAAAAACGCCAGAGCTCGCGCGAATCCCAACCAGCCGAGCGAGCGACAACGACAATGCGCGGGCACGAAATCTTACCGCGAAGGGATTGACCTCCTCCTCGAAGGGATTGGGATCGAAGCGACTCATGAGATCCAATCGGGCGCCCAACAGATCTCGACCTCAATGCCTGCCGAAGCGAAGCCCCGGGGACGCGCAGAGGATGACGGCGCGGAAATCGCGGGGAGACAACCTGGTGCTCGACGGAAGGAGCGCACGCGGGGAAAGCAAAAAACGCGAGAGAGAGAAAAGAAAGGACAAAAAGTTGGTTTCCGGGAAAAAGAAAAGAATCGGGAAAACCAGACGGGAAAAACTATTCCTGCGCGGGCGGGGAGGAGAGAGAGAGAGAGAGAGAGAGAGAGAGAAGGATGGGGCGGGGGCGGGGGCGGTGGACAGCGACGGTTCTTATACGCATATATATCGCGAGATTCGGGTTCGAATCTGAGCAATTGCGGGTCCCATTTGGGCGGATTTCGGGTCATAAATCTTGGTCGCCGCCGAAATGTAAATCTCGGATTCATAATATATAATGTGACGCGACGAGTTACCGTGTTTTGAAAATGTCATCGGTTTTGTTTTTAATTGTGCTCTGAACGTGCATAGATTATTTGGAATATTTCATTCAATTACGATATGTCTCGCTGGACTTAATTTCATCGACATATTTTGGCACTACTTTCTTTAATAATTTTATTTTCTTTATTGCAAAAAGTAAAAAGAGATATTTTTAAAACATTATTCGATGTTCTTGCAGTCTTTCGTATATTCTTGCGTTTCTAGTACCATGCTTCGAATATGCTAAGGCACTTCCTCTTCTATGCTTAGCTACAATCTTCTAAGTTGCAAAGGAGCATGTCGAACGAGTTGCGATTTGAGTTTTATACTTGTTCTAGATAGACCTAGAGTTGGCGTCTTCTTTCGAGTTATGTTCAAGCCGCTCAAGTCACCAAATTATCTCGAGAGCTTTAATGCTTGTTCGAATATGACATATCTAGATTAATCAAAATGAGTGAGATCGGATTGGATTGAGAAAAGGAAATATTGCAACCCAAATCAGCATATTTCTATACAATAGAAATTTAGTGATCCGTACCAAATATGATACCAATTTAGGATAATCATATCAAAATCGAGATAAAAGCCCGAAGCAAGCGAGCGCAAGATTAAATGAGGATAAGATAGATGATCGACGTAGGTTAGTTACAAATAAGTTGTGAACAGATTTAATATTCATATTATTTTCTGATTTTATCATTTTAATCCCGTTTATGAGTTATTTACTGAATATAACTAACACGTATAACCAATCGACACATCGAATAGGAGTCACGAAACGAGTTTATCAACCCACTTTGAGAATCCTAACCACAATGGTCGCCAAGTGTAACTTCCGATCCCGTACGGCAGACCATTCGCTCAACGAATCATGGAGTCGGGTCACGACCCACTAACAAAATCGGGCGAATCGGGTCCCCGCGGCGATCCGAAGCGCTGAGGCGGAGCTGATCAGGTGGTCCCCACAGCCCCCCAAGCGGACGGTCAGGATTCGATCTCGACGCCCATCTAGCATCGACAACAACCGGTAGCCATCGACCAACCCCGAAGAAGCTCCACGGATATGGCGATGGTCTCCGTCGCAGAAGAGACGACGACGACGACGACGACGACGACGCAGCGACATTAACATCGCACGAATCTCATCCCTCTCTTTCTCTCTCTAGCTCGCTCGATTTCCTCCGCAGCAGGAAGAGAGAGAAACGGGGATCGAGCCGAATCCTTCGCAATGCAGTCCCGCCTCCAATCCCTCCTCCGCACGCGCCGCCGCCTCCCCCTCCTCTCCCCCTTCTCCTCCTCCGCCCCCCAGCCGCCGCCGCCGCCGCCGCCGTCGTCCCAGGCCGCCGCCGCCCAGACCCTGGCGGGGCTCCGCGCGCGGCTCGCGGCGGAGTCCCCGTCGCTCTCCGACTTCGTCGGCCTGAAGACGAGCGACTCCTATTCCGTGGAGGTCGGGACCAAGAAGAAGCCGCTGCCGAAGCCCAAGTGGATGACGGAGTCGATCCCTGGGGGCGAGAAGTACGTGCAGATCAAGAAGAAGCTGCGGGAATTGAAGCTTCACACGGTCTGCGAGGAGGCCAAGTGCCCTAATCTGGGCGAGTGCTGGTCCGGCGGCGAGACGGGGACCGCCACGGCCACCATCATGATCCTCGGCGATACATGCACCAGAGGCTGCAGGTGTGGTTTCTTTCGTTCGACCCTCTTTATTGCCTTATAATCGATATTCTCATTTGGGGCGTGCGTGGATTTCTTATGTGGGCGCTCGAGTGCGGGAATTGGCCTTAACAAGGAATGTACGGATTGTGTGGAGTTAATTGTCGAATCTTGAGCGTGGATTGGGTTGTATGTTGTGGGCAGATTCTGCAATGTGAAGACTTCGCGCACTCCCCCACCACCCGACCCTGATGAGCCGAGGAATGTGGCGGAGGCAATTGCTTCTTGGGGTTTGGATTACGTGGTGATAACTAGTGTGGACCGGGATGATTTGCCCGATCAAGGGAGCGGTCATTTTGCCGAGACGGTGCAGACACTTAAGGCACTCAAGCCCAAAATGCTTATTGAAGCCTTAGGTATGGGAAGCTGAACGCGAGAATAGGTTTTCTCATTCGTGAATGTGGGAAATTGAATGTTCTGAAAGCTTAAAATCTATATCGTTTTAGCCTTTCCTGGCGTATGGGTGGTATCGATACTCATGGACCAGTTATGGTGATTATCATGTGTTCTAATAGTTAAATCTCATGTGCCTGGGCATTCTGGTTGGCAAGATTTCTCTGCTACAAGTTCCTTAATTTTTTTTTTCCCCTATCAAGAAAGCTAGGAGGCAAGACAAAATTTGGCTTGGATCATCAACCTTATTTGGCAATTCACACGTAGGATTTTATGCTGGTTGCAATTATCATTTCTATGCCTTCTACTTTAAATTATGCTGAGCTGTGGGAGTTGAAGGTGGTAGTTGTAATGCTTAAATGGGCTACATTAAGGCAAGGATGATCTTTAAGTGAAGATATATTCAATTGATCAAGAAACAAATGGTGTAACATAATTTTTTTTCTGATCATCAATCATGTTCTTTACTAATGCAGTGCCAGACTTCCGTGGAGATTCTGGCTGCGTAGAGAAAGTGGCCAAGTCAGGGTTAGACGTCCTTGCTCATAATATTGAGACAGTTGAAGAACTCCAGAGTGCAGTACGTGATCATCGTGCTAATTTCAAGCAGTCTCTGGATGTTCTCATGATGGCCAAAGACTATGCACCTGCGGGGACACTTACCAAGACTTCAATAATGTTAGGCTGTGGTGAAACACCTGATCAGGTTATAAAAACTATGGAAAAGGTAAGGGCAGCAGGGGTAGACGTGATGACATTTGGTCAGTATATGAGACCATCAAAACGTCACATGCCAGTTTCTGAATATATCACGCCCGAGGCTTTTGACAAGTACCAAAACCTGGGCATGGAAATGGTATGCCACCCTTTTTCCTTTTTTCTTTTGTCATGTGAATCAATTTTCATACATGATATGACCATGTCTGACTATTCTGGTTCATGTTTCTTCTTTATCTCATTTAGGTGTCAATCTTGCTCGTCTCAACTGCGTTGTCGAATTGTCTATATGGCTTAGAACTACAGCCTTAAATCAAGATTGTGTTGAAAATCTGTTGTGCTGCTAGCTTGTTTTCAGAACTATTTTAATTGATCTCACGATTAGTAGCAGAAAGTAAAGATTTCAAGATATGGCATGGTCTTTGATATTGCCAAGGAAAAAGGAAAATCAGGACTAAGACTATGGTGCAGTGTGAGAGTGGATGTTCTACTGAAGTTAATCGATCCTCGTGATGGGAAAGTATCTCCTTTTGTGATCCCCACGTGTGGAAGAATGTCAGGCACTAGATGTTGAAGTCTGTGCTAAATAATTGGAAATATTGCATAATGTGGATCCGGACAGAAACTTTCTGAACTAGAATCATGATCATAATCAATAATTATCATGAGTTGCTTTTCCTCATTAAGGAGTGTGATTCACATGAATATATCACTATAGTTTTTTTTTTGGTTGAAATATATCACTATAGTGAAGAGAGCAAACTGAGCGCCTTGGCAGTTATTTTAGTTGTGCAAAGATAAATCAGGTATGGATGCCCAATGTAATGATCATGTTCTTTGATAAAATTGGACCATCAAGTTTGTCAAGGCTTATTCCAGCTCAATATAGTTGTGCTCATCCCAACACAACATGTGTAACTTAATAATTGAATGCCAATGTTGTTTACTTTATCAGAGACAAACTTGCACTTGTAATTGTCTGTATTTTCAGCTGAATTAGCAATGAGACGGGAACTATTGTAATCTATATCATTTCCTGTGCTACTTCCAAGTAAGGAACTTTGTTTGGACAGCATCTTTATGTTCTCCATGTCATTAAAAAGTAAGACGTACTGGAACTGCTGCTAAGCATCAAATGTTCCTATTATGACAATCTCATGAGATTGGCAAGATCATATACTTTTTCAGTTTTATTGATTCAATGTATGAGATTGTTGCAATTTGGTTATGTCGCAATGGTGTGAGACGGTCTTTGGTGGTTCTCGTGCGTCATATTCATGAGTTTTACATTGAACTTCTTATCATGCTCCACGAACATTTGGAGCTTTCACATCTCTGCATACGAAAAAGAAAACATAGAGAAACCCTGGGTGTAAACATACGCTGGATATATTGACCGAGTGTAAATCATGATTAGGAAGTTGACATACTCATTAGCATCAAAACCTATGGAGCCTCTGTGAAGCTATTATATTGCCTCTTACTTTATGGACAATATTTTATGAGACTGGCTGCTGAACTGTGGTTTCTGATGTTGTAGGGATTTCGGTACGTGGCTTCTGGTCCAATGGTTAGGTCATCATACAAGGCAGGGGAATTTTATATCAAATCTATGATCGAAGCAGACCGTGCCGGCTCTACACATCTTCCTGTCTCTGGATGAATTGGCAATTGATTGCTTTGCTTTTTAACCGCAAAAACTGTCGGCTTCTCTATGTTGCTTCCCCGAGGAATATGCAGCTCAAGTTAATCTGAATTGATGGGTCCGACTGGGGTCAAGAATGACATGGAACCCGGGATTTGTCATAGAGGGTACCGCTTCGAGCATGTAACTTCACCTTGCATTATTGTCTTGAGCTTGTGTCGCTTCTGTTGTTGGAGTTTTCCTTGTATATACAATTATTTCTAATAATCACATCATCAAATGTTACACACGTCACATTGTCTCTGTTTCTTAAGCATTTTCTTTTCCATTGCAGAGGGTCTAAGCCCATTAAACTGCTGAGCAATGCTCAAGTTTTCTGTACTTTCTATTACGGATATTGTAATTTGGCCAGCGACAAGCTCGCGACAGTCGATCCTGTGCGCGTCTGAGCGAGTCAAGTCCACATTCTAGGCATTTTGGGTAATGGGTCCGACTCCAAGAGCCGTCTTTATGTGTCATGAGCCATGAATGCATCCGAATCCGATTCCTGTATGTGCAGTAATCATGGTCGGTGGATGGACGTTCTTTAACTTTCAGATGTCGCCAGGCTGTTTTCGTTCTCCCACTCTTGAACCACCGACAGTAAGATTGGATTCCTGTGACCCTCCTTTCTTTCTGTCATTTTTTTTTACTTCAGTTTCGCCGATAGATTCGGGCGAACTTGACCGTATAGATGAAACACACGCTCCATCATAATCAACGAGATTTCCCTGAGTTGCGGCTGCATTAGAACATGTCTTGTACTCATTAAGTCCCTGATTGGCTCGTGAATTCGTGAACCTCGACGGTCCACCACGGACAATCCACATCGTCAGTTTTGATGTTGTCCCCTTTTCGGCCTCCAATCCATTTCATTTCCCGAATTTTCTTTAAGCCCAAACGCATGTCATTAATGATGCCAATGTTATTATGGTACGACGCGCAAGGGACAAGCTTTTTCCCACAAGTACTCCATTGAAAAAATTAATGTTCCGCCATCATTGCTGTGGAAAAGAGAGTAACTGGTCGTCTCTCGAATGCCTATTGTATGACCATTAGCCAATCAAGATTTTCTTTTCTTTTTTTTTCTCTTTTTCTTTGGGTAAAGATCCAATGGATAGCTAGAAGCAGGACGGACTACCATGCTCCTCTCCAGTCCACCGCACATGAATCCACGTTTCTGTCGTCCCCGCTCTGCTTTTTCAATTCCTCAAGAAACTTTCTTTTCCTCAAAACACAAACTTCCACACACTCCCTCTCTCCCTCTCCATTATTTCTCTCTCCACCAACTCCTCCAAGTTGACTCTTCTTTCTTCCTCCCTGCCCCTCTCTCTCTCTCTCTCTCTCTCATTGCAGACAGTTGTTGAAGCTCATCCCGTTCAGTCCTCGCCAAATGGGTTGCTGTCTCAGCAAGACCCCTCCTCCTCGCCGCCGCTCTCCGCCGGACCAATCCCGCTGCTCGCCGCCAAGGCCTCCAGCGCCGGCATTCGGGAAAACCCACGTCGCTCTCGCCCCTCAGAATGCGGGGATGAGGAACCCTCCTCCTCCTCCTCCGCCGCCGCCGCTCGAGGAAGAGACGGTCAAAGAAGTCCTCTCCGAGACGCCGTTGCCGCCGAAGCCCCAGCTTCCGGAGGCCCCGCCCCCGCCGCCGCCGCCGCCGCTACCGCCCAAGCTCCAAGAAGACGGACCCGAGACCAAGATCCTGATCAGCAAGCTCGAGGAGGCCGCCGAGGTGGTGTCGGAGTACTCCGAGATGTACAGCGTCACCGAGAGCTTGTCGACGGCGACCACGGCCACCACTGCCACGGATAAGCGAGACGCGGAGGTGACGAGCAGGGAGTCGCGCGAGGTGAGGCAGGGGCTGAAGAGCAGATCCCCGGCGAAGGTCCCGAGGAAGCGGCCGCCGTACGCGGGGGCCCTCGCCGGCGGCGGAGGGGAGAGGAGGGGGTCAACAGGTCTCCGTCTCCGGCGAAGAGGAACCTGGCCGGCGTCACGGGTACGGGTCGGGGGCGGGTCAGGGAGGCGGGCCGGGCGAGGACGGCGGCCGCGCAGCAGCGGAACGCGGGGTCTCCTTCCGGCGTGCCCAGGCGAGATCCGGGCGAGACGTCCCGCCGTCGGTCGAGCTCACCGGCGACGAGGAGGGCCAGCGAGGCGGGCGCGGGGGCGGGCGCGATGGGGTGGAGCCCCGCCAAGCGGGCCGCCGGGATCGCCGGCGGCCGGCCGGGGAAGGGCGAGGGCAGGGAGGATCCGGCCGCCGAGAGCGCAGCAGAAAGGAAGGGCGGCGAGGAGCACAGGGACGCCGTGCCGGAGCAGGGGAACGAATCTCTGGACAACCCGCTCGTGTCCTTGGAGTGCTTCATTTTCCTTTGAGTCCCCCCGGCAACATGTTTTTTCCTCGTTAGGATTTTTGCTCAACACGTGATCATGATGCTGCTGCATTGACATGGACTGGTCAGAGAGAGGAACAGCACCATATTGGTAATTCTCGATTCGGCCAAACTCAAAATGTAGAACGGGTGTCTTTTTGTAAGTATATATGAGATTTATTCGTCTTAGCTCCCTCCTTTGAGATTGATGTTTCGTGGGCATGGGGATGTGCGAATCGTATGGTCCTCTTGGCTCTTTTTGCTACTGCCTTTATGGGGATGGGAGGAGGGAAAGGGAAAGAGACCCGTTTGCTTTCTCTTTCTTGGAGTTTGGGTGGTGGAACTATCATGCGTACAAGGCCCCAATCTGTCTTTTTGCTTGAGGATCTTTGCCTTGGATTGTGTGCAGGGTGGCTTCCACAAGCAAAAGCAGGTTTGGGGCTTGATCGAGGGTCTCAATCACATGGGTCAAATGTGGCATTGGGCATTGCATAAATTGAGGAAAATAAAATTTGCTCGATGATTTATATCAGGTGATAGGTTGAGAAGGTGTTACTAATCGAGGAGGCGATTTCATTTGCTTTTATAGAGTGGATTATGATGGATACACTTATCTTGAAAATGAAAATGCGACCACATCATGTGATTCGCAAGATATATGTTTCTTTGGTTTAAATTGATTGGCGTAGTTTGCACTAGTACCATCAATTTCTCGTGAATAATATGCATTGCTTTTGGCAAGGTAAATTGGCAAGTCATTATCCTAGAAAAAGCATGAGAATTGAGTTTTTTCATTTAAATTTCATTGGAGATGACTGGATAAGTTTTTACCTAGAACTCAATATGTAATGGATTGAGTGATCTCAACCGATGGATCATGTAGAGCTCACGTAGGGTCTACAAGATCAAATGTCGAAATTCACTCGGCAACCAAGTTCCGCAAAGAGCATCCCCAGATTTGCCCTTAATTTCATTGCAGCTTGCCGATAAAAAGCATCTTAACCAGCAGCATCTCCAGCTAGAGCTACGAACAGTGAAGCCGAAAATCTCATTAGGAGGGAACCAGAAATTCATTTACGAAGTTATCTGATAAACTCGAAACTGATACTTGAAGTATGCTGAAGGTCCAAACCTCTGGCCCAAGATTAAGTACAGACGTCGCCCAAATGCAAAACATGAGAAACATGAGAAACTTGAAGAACGGTCTCTCTAGACACTTAGAAATGAGAGGGTCCATTCGGTGATAGAAGACTTTTCTTGAGTCTTCCTTTCACATTTTCAATGGCCGCCGAAGTGGAATCAACTGGGAAAAGAGCAAGAGAGAGAGTCGCGAAACCAGCGGTTCCTTTTGACCACCGTACATCAGCATTCACACGTTTATGTTTCGACCGTTCTCGCGTGCTTCGGAAAGCATCTGCTCAGCTGAGACACTGTATCAGCGGTTCGGTCCGTCTCGTCATGCACGTGTCAGTGGATCTGATCAGCTATACAACACAAGTTTCTGGTCGACGGGTCTCTGCTGCTACCTCCCAATGGATCTTGAAAGACAGTGGAGGTACAAGGAATGGTCGTGCCGTTGATGGAGAGGCTGAGAAATGGGCTCTCGAGGACAAGGAGCAGGCGGCGGCTGTGAGGGCGGAGGAGGAGTTGGAGGAGGAGGAGGAGCGGGGTGCGCAATGAAGGTGGGTATCTGCTCTCCGGGCATCAGCACCGATACTCCATTTGCATACACGCTCATCTGCTCGAATTTGTGAAACAGTCAAGATCCCATTAGGATAACCAAATAAGAAAGGGATTTTCATTAGCGAACTCCAATGCAGAAAACGGGGAAATAAGTTCGAGAAATCTCGCCTAAAATACCGAGCAGATTTCTATTGTTCCATGCAAGATCTGATGCATACACGTATAATACAAGAAACATGGCATATACTTTGCTAGATATATGTTAAACTATATCATATTCTGAAAAGGGTTCTCGAGCCAGTTAAAGATTAGACCTGATCACAAGTCTAGTGACCCAGGGCTCGTCAAGGCCCGGCTCAAGCCACAAGGGCCCGACGACTTTTCGGATGGGTTTGGGTAAGCGTGTGTGAGCAAGAAAGCCCGCCTCAGCCCTGCCCAGCCCTTCCCAAAACTTGTATTTAAGATTTGTAAGGCATGCTAGGGCAACACTTTAGGACTGACTCGATAATCCAAACTATGATAGCCTCTATTCGAGATAAAGTCCATGCCAATTAATAATTCCACCGTATAGTTAGGGAAGAGCAACAAGAAATATAGTAAATACAACCTCATTTCTAACCAACATGGGTACATACCGAAATCCCTGAATATTTTAACAGGAGCAGTTAGGGAGTGGCAAGGCACAAAGGAAGCGCGAAATCCGGAGCACGTCAAATATAAATAAGGGCCTTGGAAACGATCGATCAAGACACCCATCTCTTCATATTTAATGAAAGATCTGCATTAGACTAATGTGTCCACATACTTATTAAGCATGCTTAACATTAAATAGTATGATTTTAACCACATCGATTGCACCCAACGTGAGAAAAGTCGATAAATTAAGACCGGCGAGGTTTGTGGAAAAAAGGGCCGTCGTCGTATTACAACTCACTAAATGGAATTTAGCGACGGCGGAATTAAATGCGAAGACTAGAAAAAGAGAGATTAGGTGTGGAACTAGAAATTAGATAGTAATTAGAAAGTCAAGCCAGAACAACAAACAATAATCTAACCTGGGTTAGTATGGAAGATTTTGATAGGCACGTGAAGATGTTCGCTAGATTTCCGAGATCTAATTTGATTGGCGAGTTCACAATTATTTATCTTGTTTTTTTGCTTGGAGTTGGGAAGGAAATCCCGCTTATGCACGCCAGGATTTTTGTATCCGCATGAGGACAACATGGATTATTGTCTCGAGACTTATAACTAGAAAATCACCCCCCAAAAAAAAAAAAGTAAAAATAAAAACTGCCTTCATTGCTATGATAATGAATTTTTAGGGTTACTTAATTGGGACTGAACACTAAAACCAATGGATAAGACAAACCCTAATTATCTTTCACGCTTGCAGAAACCTTTGCCATCTAAAACATAAAATGAACCAAAGAAGAAATTCCGTAGGTCATGCTAGATTTTAATTATGGATAAAAACATGTATTCAAGAATATATAGATGTACATATATCTGCTATATCTAGAAAAAATAAGTAGTAGAAAATAAGTATACGTATTTGCATTATCTCCCCACTAACCATCAAACACAAAATACAGAGAGAGAGAGAGAGAGAGTTTACTTTGGGAGAAGAGGGGTGATGAGGCTTCTGAGGCAACTCCACTTGAGACTCCACGTCCAACCGGGTCGTGCTCCGGCCAGGAGAAGAACCCGACGGCGACGGCGACGGCGAACTCGTCCGGCTCCTGAGGAACCTCTCGAAGATGGCCATGAGGAGGAACATGGAGATGAGGATGGCCGTGGCCACGAACCCGAACGACACCGCGTTCACCGAGTCGTCGAAGTTCGTCCACCGGCCTTCCCTCTCGGCGTACGTCGTCTCCGGCGATGCCACCGCCGCCGCTGGCTGTTCCGCCGAGCCCCATCCTTGGTAGTGTTCGCCTCCACCCATTTGCTATCTTCGCTCGAGAACCCGGAGAACTAGGGATGCCTCACCCGGACACTGGAGAAGTACATAAAAAAGCTCGCTCACGAAAGAGAGAGAGAGAGAGAGAGAGAGAGAGGGGCGCTTTAGCTGGTTTTGCAGTGAAAAGGAAACAACCTCACGAGAGAGACGCTATTTCCTAGGTCAATATTACACTATTTTAGCAATACCTACAGAGCTCGTCGAATACTTATTATATGAACAGTCTATTTTCTTTTTTATGTCCACTGCGCACGATGCAATTCAGTTTATACGAACGATACAATTTCCTGAATTTGATTTTTTTAATGATTCATGAATGTACTGAGACACTATTTAATAATTTTTCTTCTAATGGAGCTTCTTTTTTATTTATTTATTTAAAATAATTCGGGAGAGTGAATTGGGAGCCAATTTCATCATTTTAAAAGTGGAGATTTCTGTGACTTTCTTAATTTTTAGTTTTAAAAGTTACAACTGAAATTGTGCTTTAAGGTCGAGCTTGAATCTTTTCTTTTCCTAGCCTGCCAATGCAAATCTTTTTACATATGCAAAATCAAGTCGGAGCTAGGCTTACAAAACTAAGTGAATGGAAAATCTTTTTCGTCGCTCATGAAAATACTTAGATATAGATTGTTTATTAATGATAAAAATATTTTCCTTTAACTAATTTTTCTAAACAATATAAGCAATCATTTTTCTAAAAATATTAATCAAATCACTCATTTTTCTGTAAAATGAATGCATTCCTAATTTTAAATCTTTTTGCGAAATTCCAATATAATTATTTCGGTTAATTTTTTGCCGAAAATTGTTAACACAAGGATGTGTCATCTTGGACAGCCGGACTGAATAACCACATCAATGATTTACTGTGAAAAGTGAGCGAAATAACTATATTGGAATTTCGCACAAAAAATTAAGATTAAATTGACAAAATTAAAAAATTTATAATTAAATCAGTGTCTAATTGGATAATTTCTTGGCATATTTGTTGTGTTACTAAGTTTTTAGGATTTCTTGTTTTACTAGCGTTATCAATCATTCTTTTTATCTGATCAAAGGTAAACTAACCACATACTAAACAATACATATGGCTTTTCGGATCGGTTGTCCATCGAGATACATACTTTTTCTCGTTAGTCCGACTGGGATCCTTGGACCGTCTGGAAAGATGCGGTCTTTCTGCACACATAATCATGAAACGATGATAAAATTATATTCATTAATTCATCGGTAATCGCTCGTCGTAACCCACGAAATGGTCGACATGATCGCTTTCTCTCTGCCCCATGAAGGGGACACATGGGAGGGACATCTAGGCCTTGTACCTAGCTATTCCCTTGCCGAGGGGGGAATGGGGGCCTTTTAGATTCGAATAATGTCCAATGAAAGATGAATAATTTAAAATAAATAAATTAAATAAACCTTAGTTAGTGACCACGTATGATATTATTATAAATCGTAGTCATCCTCTTTATAGAATGAAATATCCGACAACCATCCTTTTCGTTCAGCTAAATTTTCGTCTATGTATATTATATAAAACTTTATGCGTCATGTGATGAATGTGACTGCCCACTCTTAAGATTATACTAAGTACAAGACCTTGCGATTTGAGTACTTATTTTGAGCGTAAATATCAAACTCCTTTTATTGTGGGGAATAAAATGAATTGCTTGTATTGCTATTTATCTCATACATGTGGAGTAGATTAATCAAAATCTCCAAACTAATGACTCGAATTAGCAGTTCCTCCTCACCGATTCCAAGCACATGTAACATGGTGATAGACATGATGGTAGTTAAGCCACTCTTTAAAAAAGAACCAAAGTTCTTTTTCCTCCTTTCCTAAAACTCTAGAAAGCACCTCTAGTTTGGCTTTTTTGTTGTCATGATTTTCTTGGTTGAATTACAAAATAAATGCCTTTTTCATTAATCACACTTTACCCGAAAATATATGCTTTTTCCCTTTAATTCTAGAACCTTATCTTTGCACCCCCTCTCAGAGACCCAAACCCAATATCATTTTTCTTTTTGAAATCTCATAATGGATTTTCCTGTTTGGTTGATGTGGTGGAAAGAATCATCGTCCATTACATTGTAAAAAATATGGATTTGCATACTTTTGTGAGACCAAATCCATTATTTTCTAACATGAGATTGATTCGATATGGTAAAATAAATATAATAATATGGTGTATACTAGTTCCTGTTATTATTGGGGTTACATTTGAGGAGAATTGAAGAATTACTCAATCAGTCCTTAACTTATTACACGGATATTAATTATGTTATCAACTTTCAAATCTTGCTAATTTATTTTTTAATCTTTGCACAAATTTTCAATATAATATTTCTGATTAGTTTTCACCTAATTATTATTGATTGTCTTATGTGACCCACCACTATGTCAAGAATTTCTTGCGATAATTAATCGGAATGACTATATTAGAAATATATATAAAAGTTTATAATTCAACTAGTAAAATCGAGAAATTTATGATCAAATTGTCATCCATACATTAGATTTATAAATAATTTGATAATTTTTTCGATAAATTAATGAGATAAAAAAAGAATTATTTAGATATGGTCGATACCTGATGGGACTTGAATGAGAATAAAAAATTGGTCGTAAAAGTGAGATGTTGAGGCATTGGGTAACACTGACTCATTAGCAATGCCACTAATAATGCCATATCCCTGTGAAGATTTGATGGGATTTGTGGGAATAAGATGAGAGCCTATTGTTGGCCTATGTGAATATTCTATAGGATTTGGGTACATCATTTCTCCCTTACCACATGACATGGAGATCTTACCTTTTTCGTGACTCAAATTAAAATAAAAGACCAACACTCATCATCTAACAAGCACATCAGAAGTCTAGGGTCTACTAATTTCACTCCACATTACATCGAAAGACGTCCTTACTCCACCTTCTATTCTTGCCGACACGGTTGTTATTTTGTTAAACTTTTGACAATAAGAAGATATTGAAACATGAGTATTACACGTGCCTAATTGTATCTCATCCAAATAAACGACAATTCAATACATTTTAAGTCGAAATGTGTCAAATCTCATCTTGATTCGTCTCTAAACGGGAGGAAGTGGACAAGACCCGATTTTTATCATTATGAACCCATTTATCCCGAGCCCAAGCCGATTCAATTATGTTTTCATATCGTATCGTGTCGTGCCGTGTAAACTGAACTGATGAAGTCGGGAATGGTGTGTCACGGTATTGAGCAGTGTGGTCTGGGGTCAGATGTGACCCGTGACGAGTTTTTGGGGCTCACGTGAGGGACCTCTCTTTTGGACACTGTTTCCCTCTGCTCCGCGCCGTTCGCTTTTGATTTCGTCTTTCTCTACTTTTCATGGCGAAAGGGCGCAAACCCGTAATCTTTCTTGGGCTGTCGTGTTTTTCTGACACCAACGCGGTCGCGGGCCCCCCCCTCCCCCCACCCATCTCCTCCTCTTTCCGCCATCGGATGGAGATGCGGGGCCCAGCCACGCGGGGCCCATTGACACAGCGAGCACGATCTCTGCTTGCTTTGCCCATCCATCCATCCGTCCATCAATCCCTCCTCCCTATCCATCTCGTCCTTTTCTGCAGAACCTGGCAGGCTGCTCCGGAGAGGGACCGAGATTCCGTCCTGCTTTTACCCGTAGATTTATACCACGTCGTGCTCACGCTCCATTTCATCGTATTTCGGGTGCCCAAATGTCGTATCTCGTATTGAAAAAAATTGTAGAGGATATAAGACAAAAGCAGCTTAGATGGGCTACAGAAAAGCCCGGTCCTCCCTCCCGCCCCTGTCAAGAAACTTATTTCTCTCCTCTTTTTGAGAAACAGAACTTCGACGTAAGTAGAGAAAGACGTTGAGAAATTTTGAACGCCATCTGATGAATAGAAACACGAGAAGTTTCCTCAAACATGCTACGAGGTTCTGCAGCTGGCATTTGGTGAACGTTATATGCTTAGAGTTTCTGTAAGGAAGTTTTTTTAAAAAAGTAAAAACAGAAAAGAAGAGGACAAGGACAAGGGCGAAAGGCAAGCAAATTGGAAGCTTCGGCGCCGGTGAACCCGGATCTCGCTGGCCTTGAAGCGGCCCAGTCGAGGCGACCCCCTAGCCCTAGGGTTGACCTCCTTGTCCCTCGCTCGTCCGAGTACACGCAACCCAACCCATATCTCGCTGGCTCTCGATCGGCCCGAGGTCAAAGACGCCAAGGCTTTGCCGTGACCTCCGATGCCGAGTCGCCGGAGACCGCGAAACCCAGATCTCGCTCGTCGCTCGGCGGCGGAGGAGGAGGATTCGCGGCCGGGGTGGGACGACTCTCGGTCAAGGAAGGAGGAGTCTGGAGCTTCGAGGGAGGAGGAGATGAGGGATTTTGACGGAGCGGGACTTGTCGAGGTCGACGATGGACCTTTGATCACCACCACCGCGCTCGCCATCCGCTTCGTTCTTCGACGATTCGACTTGCCTTGCAAGTGGAGGAAGGTGAACAGTTGCTTTTATGAGGGCAAAATAGGAATTCGAAAATTCTAGTGAGGGTAATTTTGGAGAAAAAAGTTCGTTAAAGCTGGCTGTGATCAGTGGCCACTTTTTCCAAAGGCCTTTGGGCCTCTAAAAAAGCCTTAGCAGGCGCTCGACAAATCTTTTTGGAAAGCTTCACGCAAATAGATTGTATTCCCAAAGTTTTCTGAAAACCCTTAGCCCCAAGGCAGTTCTGTATTAATTTTGGACTTTAACATTTTCGAAAAGCTAGTACACTTTTTTCCTTCATTGTGTTATCGCTGCATTTTTCAAATTCTGGAAATGTCCTCACAATTTTCCAACTAGTGCGATGATGCAAGCAATGCTAGATCTAGTGATGGCAAGCCTTGCCTGAAGGCACGCAATCCTAAGCAGCCCTTGCCAAGGGTTGCCTTAGGTTGTGCAACCCAAAGTGATAATGCAATTTGAGGTTCGGTTTTCTAAGAATAAAAAAAAATAGCAAAAGGCATTTTATAAGTTTGATATTAGTAGCATTTAATCAAAATTACTTTCTAATACAATTTTATATCACACTACTAGCATTTTGAAAATAACTTTTAACTTAAAATCGTTTGTGTTTATCCAAAGGGTTTCCCTAAAAGTTAAATCAATTGTAGTAGCTAAAAGTTGTTTTTTGAAAATGCTAAAAACCCAAGACAGTCTAGCTTCTATAATTAATATTTCCTTAAAATGGTTTATTTTTATTTTTTTTTGCCTAACACTTGACTGTCACTTAAGAGACTTTAAAGGCCTAAAGTCTATTAGAAAAAAACTTAACCAAATGCATCCATAAAACATTGTTGTTGTGATACCAATTTTTAAATCATGATGGAGGCATTCGCATCTCATTACATCTCGTATGAGGAAGAACATGCATACCATAATGGAGGCATCTCGAAGCATTGCGACAATAATTTTTGTAAATATAACCGTCCCCTATAATTATACGTAGCTTGTCAAGCGGCACCATGTGATATGGCCCATCACGTTTCATGAAGTTAAACCCAACAGACCCGTTGAGTAGCAAAGTATATATAGTGACACTACCTTGCAATCCGATTGCAAGAGCCAATCTGATCAAGGACTCGCCTAAGCCAAGGGATGCAGATGTAGCGTCCGGACATGGAACACTTTTTTGGGGGCATGACGTGCGACACATTGCAAAGGAAGAGAAAAAGGGAAGGGGGGGGAGGATTTTGGGCTCGTACGAATTTGATACAGGCAAAATATGCGCTGGAACAAGGGCGTTTCACTCGAAAGAAAGGCAAAAAATCAAATTTCTGTCTTTCAAATTAGATAAAAACTCGGAAATTGTATATCTAAATTGAATTTCCTCGTTGTTCATATTATTTTTATAAAAAGAAAAAAGAAAAAGAAAAACCCGTATTCCGGGCCTGGGCCTCCCCGCCTCAGATCGCCAATGGGCCACCAAAGGCCCAAAACCTGATTCCTGCAATCACTGCAAGAAGCGCGCAAATTGCAATCTGATTCCCCGAAGATCGTCAACCTCGCCATTGGAGATCCCATCCAGATCTCCGCAAATCGGCCGTTCCTCTTCACGACTTTTTTCCCCAAATGGCGAAGCTGGAGCCCCTCGAAGACGAGCCGAAGGCGAAGGCCAGGAAGCGGAACCACGGCAGCACCAGCTTCTTCGTCTTCGTGGATTACCTCTTCCTCTTCATCTTCCTCTGCTTCCTCTGCTTCATCCTCTACAAGATGGCCGGCCTCTGATGGGCCCCACCCCCCGCCCTCTCTCTCTCTCTCTCTCTCTCCCCTCGGTCCGCGCCTCGCTCCCGCCGCCGCGATGAGGTAAATTCCTTGGGATTTCCGTTACCGTCGACGCAATGAGCGCGTCGACATTGATGTGCACCTCGGGGGCGCGATTGAAGTGATCTGTGATGTTAAATATCGTTGTCGACATATTTTCGGTCGACGATTCGATGTTTCTCTGTGCATCTATCTTGAATCTCAAAGACGTTGACAGTTGACTTATAATTTGGATTGATTAACTGGAGTTTAACCAGAGGTTTCATTTCCATTTGATATTTCCAAGTTGATAATCTGCCAAGAGTACTATGATTCTAGCGGCTCATACATGATGAGAAGCGAAGGTAGTTGATGTCACGTTTTGTAGCTGAGAACAACTTAGCACATAATAGATCCTTCTTAGCTCAAGAAGCTGTATATGCTATTAGGTGACAGTAGAAGTCTGATGCTGTGCTGGTTTGCTGATTTTTACACATATTGTTGCAAAGTCCTCGCGCTTTCATTTGTTCAGGATACTTTTTCTTAGCAAGGTCTAACTTTGTGGTGGTCATGTGCAATATTCAGGAACAGTTGTGGTCTTTCATCTTTATGCGAAAGAATGCAGCTTTTACTTCTAGGATAGTTCGTATTGTTGATTTCGTTGTATATTTTAGGATGGGCGAGCAACAGACCTTGTTTAGCTTATCAAACGTATGGCAATTCTATTCTGCTTTGAGAAATGATTTTATCCAAAGCTATAGAGATTCTTGTTGTCGTTGGGAGGAGAATAGTAAGGTTTTTAAGTTTGATGGTCAGTTGGTCATTTATACTCTAACATCCGCCGGCTTTTGGTGAAATTACCAGAAGTCCTCTGTGTTTTTGAAAAGTTGTGTAGGCTGGCCTCTTGATATCCATTATATTAGTTAGAATAATAATGTATAAGTCCGTATCTTTCCCCCAAGTCTAGATAGAATGAAGTTTAGATCTTGGAGGCACGATCCACTTTACAATCTTATTAAAGGTTAATGAATACAGATGCTAAAAATCTACTTCGATTAAAAGGTTCCGTCCAAGTTACCTCATCATGTCTGTTAATTTAATGGATCCAATAAATTCTAACAGGGGCGACGGAATAATACGAAGGGGTTCTCCCTATAGCTTTTCCAAACATGAGGGAAATCAAAGTAAATTACCTGAAATCTTCTTTTTTTATTGTTCTCCAAAACTCCTCAGTAATCTAAATTTTTTAGGGAGGATATGATCATTTACATTGAGCTTTTCTTAGCTGAGTTTTTAGCTCGATCTACCTTTGCCATTTTTTTTTTTGGTCGGTCTACCTTTGCCATTTGAACGTGAGATTTAGCTATAGCTGCTATTCATTACAATTGAAAACAGAAAAGAGATCTGTTCAATTTGAATTGGGAAATTCTGATGATGATCTTGGCTGTCTGTTTTTACTTGCTAACTTAAGTTGACTGAAAATGAATGGATCATAATAAATGTAAGATCGGTGACTCACGTTTCTCATCTTATTGCCTTTGTCGAGGTCTTGGCATGTAAAAGACCCCATGCATTTTCTCTCTCAGTATTTCACAATTACTGCATGTTGTTTCAGAGAAAGGATAACACATGCCAGGCTTTGCCTTTGGTTATATTTAATTCATTTTGAAGGTCTGGACTCTAAAGTGACTCTCATTAGGATTCAGTGTGTCGAAAATTAACTCTTTGTTGCATCATATTTATCATTGACTTGTTCATTTTTATTTGAAACTGCAGATGTAGGCTTTCAGTATGATTTGAATTTGAAGCTGCTGGGCACTGGGCTTATGGGATTATGGAGAGTCAGGGCATATAAATCTATTGTATGTTTCTTGTGGAGAAATCCAATCAGATTGTTATGTGGCAAAATTTTGAGAAAGATTGAGGATTTAATTACTTGTTTCTTCTATTCAGGATCACATTCTTTATCTCTTTTCTGAGGGTAATAGTTTCTACTGTTAGAGCTGAAAAATAGCAACGTTTTGCTATGGGCTATTTGCAGCATTGTATTGTGTCAAGAATGACTTCTGAAACATGAAGTAGTTGAAGGTTACTTTTGTGTATTAGGACTGGGAGAACGTCAATGATGTTTAGATCTGCAGACTATGTAACAGAGTCAATTCAATACTTACTGCATATAATGTATATGCTGGGAGATTGTCCTTGATTCATTAATTGATTGTGCTTTCTGCATAATGTTCTAAGAACGGAATGGAATCACAGATGAGAAAGCAGGTGCTAAGTACATGAAGGTTGTTGAGGTGGGCAAACCAATGCGAACAAAATCGACATGCTTGAAGAGAATTTAATTTTTGCTTGCTTCTGGATAGTGCACAACTGGTTCTCAGGGTGCAGATGTAAATAGACCATACATGAGAAGCGGCTATGCCTAGGTTCTTACTTGCTGGATCATGCAAATTTCCTCTAATTTCAGACGTACTTCACTGACTATCTTTCAATCTATAACGGATGACATGCTAATTCGTGTGTTTCACATCATCTTTAACTCGGATCCAGGGGCCTTACGCTGTTTAACTGGTGGGAGAGCAATTTAATAAGTGTAAAGATCAACCTATAGCAAGTCTACTGTCGTGCAGCATCCACGCCCGTTAATCTGGCGAGTGAATTTCTTAAGGGCGCTTCTACCTGGGTTCTGTTTGTTCTCATGCTCTTCAATCATCCATTTGCTGGGAACACCTGTCAGGTTCTTACCCGAATTAGCAATAAATTTCTCGACCCTCCTGAAACGGTATTTAGTCGAGGAACAGTTCCACATGTAGAGCAAAATACAACAGAATGAATGCTGATGCAAATAATTCACTCAAAAGAAGCTGTCCTACACAAAGCCCATCATGAATCCTGGAAGATCCATTACTCCCTCGGGATTTTTTGAGGCACAAAATCGGATATGTTACAGTTTACAAAGAGGTGACCCACATTCATACAGGAAATCACAGTTCAAAGAACTGGCCTTTCCTCGGAAAATCTGGGCAGTTGGACCAGCGAGTTGACACGTGTGACTCCTTCCAAACCCGACCAGTCCTGGTCTTCAGCTGCGACAGGTTCCCCATTTCCTTCAGATTCTACAGGGATCTTTCCATAGTTATCGCTTTCTTCCGAGGATCTTACTGTGAAGTTCCTCTGCAGAGATGGCTCAGCCTTCTGCCCATCATCTGATTCTAATGCATTGCCTGAGTGATTGCTCTGTAAGGTTGCCGAGGAAAAACCTTGTTCTTCATAGTCAGATTCTGAGTCCATTTTTCCATCTAGAAACAAACAAACAACAGCACAGTCGTCCATTTTTGAAGTTGGGTACTTGAGTTTCCATTCCCGGGCAGCTGAATCCACCAGGATCCTTGCAGCTGATGACCGGCTCGGAGCAGAAGCCACTATCTCCACCACCTCTTCATTGCTAAGAACATCCCAAACCTGCTTTTAACATCAGATAATTCAAAAATGTACTAGGTTATACACACTTTTTTTTAATGATATACCAAGAGAGAAGATCACAAATAACTATTTACACATGCACAACTGAAGGCAGTATTAACTTCTCATGACTTGCTCAGGATTTTCGATAGATTAGTCCCACTAGTCGCCCAAAACATGTCATGAAGAGAATCGGATATATTAGCTGTGGGCCGCAATCTCATATTTCAACTGAAAGATTATTCCTAGTCAGATAAAGCATCTAAGGAAATTACATTACCTCATGAGCCTATATAATGGTCTTCGGCTTGCAGCCCATCATCAATATTCAAAATTTGGAAGCAATGGACAACAAGCAAAGACCCATTTTGAAGTACAGATCAACCAACAGAATGATGGGGTAAATGCCCGAAGCTTTAATCATAAGGAGAATGGACATGAATCATATTATGCCTACTGCACTCAAATCTTGATGTAGTTTCTCTTTTCTTTGTGCAATATGTAGATGTCGTTTGTGGGAGTAATCTATCACAGAAAAACCTCTCGAATATATAGTCACTTCATCCTTTATCTGCTCTCAGTTTATGAACTTAGACAAATTCAAAAAGTACATTTGTATTGCCACATCATGAGTTTACATTCACATACACAACAAAATTGGTGGAAGTAAACAAAATTGCTCCTGCGAAAAGACCACATTTGAACATAAGTGCTATTTGTGCATGGAACTTGAAATATTAAGTTCAACTTCAGCCTGGCACATTTAGTCATGAATCAGACATATTAAAAATCAAGCTCACTAATGCGACTATTTGAAACCATCAACAAATCGAAATGAATAATCCTCTTTCACACGTTATTCAGGCTGCATCTGTAGTTGGCTTGGCATCTATTTATGTTGCTTTTAATTGTTTCACATGATGCAAGAAAAAATTGCTAGATAATCTAGCAGCCGCTGATAACCAGCTAAAAGTACAAAAGAAACAGTCATCACTACTTGAACGCATATTCTACAAGCAAAAGATATGTGGGAATAAAAAAATGAATAATGGAATGAGAAGGGAAAAATTAGCTAGAATGACCTTACCCCATCTGAAGCAAGGACGACAAACTGATCCCTTTCTGTAAGCACCCGGTGAGAAAATTCAGGTATTGATATTACGCCATACTCCTTCAAACAGAAATCACCAAAAGCTCTAGCCATTGCTAACCCTGGGGCATCATCAAACGGCAACCAAACCCGAGACACTTCAGGCTCATCTTGCAACGCAAATACCCTGCCTTTACACCGTTTGATCCTTTCAGCCTCTCCTGCATAAAGTATCATCAAATAAAACATCCCACAAAAAGTACAAGCCAATAATCTTCTGATTTCAATGGCCGCCAATGCAAAGGAGAGGGAGGAGGCTCAAGATTTATAAATTACATAAACTTTAGACATACTAGGCAAATCTGGCTTCATGTCCACAGAGAGCTGGGTCGCCACCATTGAATCATTACTGTCCTTGGATCCTAGGATTGCCCGAGAGTCGCCAATATATCCCATAAAGAGATTCAAACCCTAAAGCCAAAATAAACCTGGATTATGTGGCTTGCAAAACACTAGAATTACATATGACGGAAGGAAGAAGGAAAAGCTTAGCCAGCATTTGGTGCCATGCATCTATACCTGTTTAACGATTGTCACAGCTGTGCTGCCACTACAGAAGCAATCCAAGTGAGGATGGGACCTGAGCTCTTTATCCATAGCCTTATATGACTTTAAGAAGGCCTCTCTCCATAAAGAATTCAGCTTGTCTTCTGCCGTGCCATCATCCTCACAATCACCTGCATCTGTTTTCCTTGCATTCCCACTGAAACAGGTTAAGCCTGATTCGTTTTGCTTGGAATTGCAGGAGTGCAAAAATGATTGAAGCTTTACGGGAAGGACATCCCTCACTTTGCGGGCAACAAGATGACCATAAGGCCCATGGCCATCAAAAACACCACAAAACGTCATATCTTCTTCCATAAAATCCTTCACACAACAAATTCAAGACAGAAACGATATTCAGAACACTATATTGATGCTATACCCAATTCTAATGAGAAGACGATGAAGGAATTACTCACTTCCCACACAACCATCGCGTCCTGATTTATGCCCTTCCGCCCCTGCTGAGTAAATATACACGAAGTTCGGCTCTTTCCATTCATGAAAACCCGGTTGGGTATAGAAGGTAGATGCTGCAGTGCAACATGACGCTCTGAATAAGTTCTCTTTGTTCTTTTCTGCCCGCAAAACCCGAATCCCATACAAGGAGGCGATGTCGTCTCTCCATTGCTCCCGCTACTACAAGTGCTCCGACTACTGGTCGACACACAGCCACCCATTTGATCAGCTCAAGAAAAGACGCATCCGATCGAAAATGAAACAAGGTTCTTCCTTTCACAGGACAGATCTTGAGTGAGAAAAGGAATTAGTCAACCCCGGAGAATAGATCATAGAAGCACCAAAGATCTTTGCACATGAAAGGATGGCCCATCACATCTCACGAGAGAAAATAGGAATCTCTTCATTATAGATAAAGATGAACGTAGCTGCTTTGGTGCTGATGACTCTGACTTGATAATGCAACAAACTGAAGAGAGCGAGAAAACACTAGTTAATTGTATTTGTTTATGTTTTTCATTGTAGAACCCAAAGTTGGCTGCAAGTAGAGGACACTCAATAAAAGGAATAACATGACATTCAATAAATAGTCCATGTGAACCATTGAATAGAATATACTCAATGGCTGTCCTGATCTTTTGTCCTTGATCTGGTTTCACACTTATCCAAGTCAAATGGTCAGGACATGCATATGCAAAGCAAATATAATACCCATTAAGACTCTACAAATAAATAATTAATAAAAGCAGAGAAATCTGCAATAAAAGTTACTAGAAAACTAAACCCCGCGATTCCCCATCTTCCATATCAACCACCCCCCTCCCCTTTTTTCTTCCCCTCACCCGCACACAGATTTAAAGATGCTGCCTCAGATTTTTACCTTCAAGAAGAAGGATGACAGAGGAAATCAGAACATTTCCAGTTTTTGTGAGTCATAACACTCTCTTGGGTATCAAGAATTTTTTTTTTTTTTTTTAATAAGTGTGAGAGACAAGTTTTTGAGATCAATAGCTTACAGCCTGAAAAGGAGGGGAAAAAACTGCAAAAGAAAAGAAAGTGAAATGAAAAAGTTTAGTGTAATAAATTACAAAGCCAGCAAGAACAGTTTAGCAAGCAGATAAACATTCAAGATCATTTTGAACAGATTTTCTGCCTTTTTTTTTTTTTTTTTTTTTCAAATTTCAAATCTATGTCAACTAGTTGGCCAATTTTACTTTTTCGCAAGGAAACTTTTTCCAAAGAAATAGAGGGAGCGAGAAAAAATGCACGCACTTTAGTTTTCCACTTGAGAGAAAAAGGAAAAAGAGGAGATAAAGCAAACAGAGTAAAGCAGAAAACGACGAAACAAAAGCATTGGCTTAGTCAAAAAACGAAATCGAAGAGAGCCAGAGAAAGAGAACAACAGCTCGACCAATGTACCACGAAATTCGCCAAGTCATCCCCTTCCAAGAAAAAGACACGAAAGTAAAGAACAGCAGAGTCGTGCAAGAAGCAATGACTCGCTCTCCGCCTGGTTCCTGGTCGAAAACAATGGGCTCCCAAAGATGACAACTTGCCCAAGATTTTCTCCTTGTTTCCGAAGATTGACCGCGATCGGCTCGAACCCAGAACAGAAAGGCAACTTAATAAATAAATAAAAAAAAAACCGCTCTTTCCGGATTCATCAATCATTAAGACAAAACCCAAGTTCTGTAAACAAAATCAGGACAGAAAGCGAAAAGGTGACAGCAGAAGAAGCGGAAAAGAGATCCTAAACCCAGATCTACGTCCGCGACCGGCGCACGACCTCTCAAGCGTTGCTGGTCAAAGCAAGAAGAAAAGGAAGAAACTTTGCACACCACCCTTTGGAACCCAAAACAAATGATGAGTAGCAGCAGCTCAGGAGCTCACGGTTTCTAACTTTCTACCACAAGAGATTCAAAATGCAGAGTCTCATTCCAGAAGAGATGGACTGGGTGCTGGCTAAAGGAGTAAAAGAAGGCAATGCGTGTTGGATGATCGGTGTACCTTCGCTTGGTTGAATTTGGGTCTTCCGGGTCACACGCAGAGGAGAGCTCAGGGGAAAGAGATGAAACCAGGAGAGAGAGAGAGAGAGAGATAGAGAGAGAGAGTTTGGGTCAATTAAATATTGTAAGGAGAGAGAGTGCATTGATTGTGTGAGAACAAACCGAAGGAAAGAGAAAAGGATGGGTAAGAAGGTGGAAAGTGTGAAAATACATGAAAAGTCTAGAGAGAGAGAGAGAGAGAGAGAGAGATCGGCCGACGGTTTGCCATGAGACGCCGCCGTTTCGACAGTTTGTAATGAGCAGAAAATTATGAAAATTAATTTTTTTCTCCTTTTGTTCTGAATTAAATTTGAATTACCTTTTATGCAAGATATTGTGATGTGAACCCATTAATTGGACCAGAAAGAAGAAGAGGAAGAAAAGAACCCATTTGGTATTTTTTCTTTTTTTTTTTCAATATGAACAAGAGCTTTTTGTTCTTCCATTTTCGAAGTGTTTGGAGAAAAGACAAGATGTGCTTGAAGAAGTCGGGGCAAACATGTATCCTCAGGCCTGTAATTTAAAATTCTCATCTTATAACTGGTCATAAGAAAAGTCAACTTTGACTATATGAAAAATTTACTAATACAAAAGGCACGTGCAAGTGTTGTTTGTTTGATCGTGTTGGTAGTGATTTCCCATAGTACTTTGCCTCGTAGACCATTGGGGCCAAAGTTAAATGAAAAATCTCAAAAAAAAAAAAGAAGGGCTAAAGCAATTGATTTAAATATAGTAAGTTTCTTATTTCAATTACGACTTCACTAGCTCTTTAGGAAAATTGTTAGTACTTGTTTTTACTGCATGCTTTTTTAGATGTGATTTTTATTGAATGAAGTACTTGCTTTCATGAATATAAATTTTCAATGAGGCATGCTCGCTTTGAATAAGTATTAACCTTACTAGAAGAATGGAAATGAATTTGCTTCGCTGAGAGTTTGACCTAAAACTATGCAAAGGAGGAGCGGTCAACCTTGAACTATGCAAAAAAAGAGAGAATGACCTTGAACTATGTCGGTCGGAGTGAGGAAAGCTTGAAGATGCATGTCCGAAGAGCTAATTCGAAGTGCATGAGAGTGAAAATTTGTACAAATGATCTCTTTGTAAAACAAATTAGAAGGGAGAAACTAGGCCATTAGATTTGAAAACTGACCAGCTATAGATCGGTTTTAGAGAGAATTGACTTGGTTCTTAATTCCCAAAAACTCGAACTGGCTTTTAAACTATTGTTACGACAGGGCCAAGCGGGTTTAGAGCTAGTTTTATATACCTTACGAAAAATAAAGAACACAAATGAATTAATGAGATGCAAGTAGGGAGAATGGAACCGTGATCTCCGACTTGAAATAGGCCCCTAAGACCAATTAATCAACAAGACTTCGTTAGTCACGAATTACTAAAAATAATATATGATATCAATTAGTTTGTGGTAATTGTCACATTTTCCGTTATGCCCGAGATATGGACTAACTCATTATGGGGTTCCTCATTTCTCATCCTTCTTGAATTCCACGTTGTCTCTCTTCCCCTATATTCAAGGACACTTGAAAACGAAATCTAACCAAACATTTTTGATTTATTGAATTATTGGATCGATATTGCTTTTGAAAATATTAAAATCAAGATAACTTCTATTTTGTCTTCACATTGTTCCAAAACCGATGACCTTTCCACAGTACTTTCGTATTTTTAGATACGAGTGATTCTCTCGTTATTGTGTTTTCATCGAGCTATAAACTACATTTTACTAGATCAACAATAAAATCAATTTTTTTGTATGAATTTAAGATAATGGAAAACCAAAAAAAATCTAAATTATGCTTGATTCTTTTATATATATATATATATATATATATTGACAATTTGAGATAAAGACAATTATTTCTTATGAAAAATTGACTGTGAATAAGATGAATGAAAATATGCGAGCGATTCTATTATCAAATGAAAAATGAAGAGACGGGTTTTCGGCTATGATATAATGCTGGAAAGCCCAACCAAAAAAAAAAAGGGATTATGTTCTTGCGTTTTAATGGCAATCACAAACCCGTGCACTGTAAGTGACATGGGATATTTCGAAAATTATATTTATGCCAGTGTGGAAAATAAAAAAAAAGAATCTTTTCGTCTGTTTAAAGTTACGACACACAAGATTAGTCTATCATTAGGAATCCCATATTATAATCAATTCTGAAAAAGAAAACATTTTTATCCTTCCTACGTAGGTATAAACCTAACCTATACCCATGGCCCTATCCAAGCGTCGAGGACCGGGCACGAATGACACAATCATTCACGCCCATGCTAGGATGCACTACTCGTTAATGTTTATACCACTCATCCTACTTTATCGTCTCATCATATAAAAGTTTGCAGCTTTGTAATAATTGTTTCATCTTCCATCAAACCTAAAACGTCCCTTTCGTTGCTTTTTTTTTTTTCTTCTTTGTTTTTGTGACTTATATTCGAAAGGCAACTGAGCCAGCTGACCCCATCCCCATGTCACCAACACGGTCACTAATCGAGGCAAGTTAGTGTCTTGATGATTACAAAACCTATTAGCTTGGGTTCGAGGCAAAGCGATGACAGCTACATTTAGATATTCGCAAAAGGAGAGATGGAGGTTGATATTTGTAATTAAAGAGCGGTTCAAATTGTTCTAACTGCTTGCACTCGGATTCCCTTGAGAAGTTTTTAGCAATTCGTAGTTTATATTTCTTATCGAGTTATTGAGAATGTTTAAACATTCATCTGAATAAGTATTTTGACCATTGAGACGTATTTTAACCGTTGTTATCGACCGTATTCACTCGGTCTTGATATTTGATTAACACGTGAGATTACGGGTTCAATTCAACATCAATCCTTGATCTACTTAGAAGCAAGTGATCAGCAGCCTGACTTAATAATTTTTCCATGTTACTTATAAAACAACTCGAGTGTGCAAGTGGAATGATCCCTATACTTTGGGTCACTGCCAACTAACTCCCAACAGAAATAAGGTACTTTTTCCCTGGGGTTTAATGGAGCTCATTATTGCCGCCACCCCTATGTCTGCCTGTTTCGGGCTGTTGGGGTCACAAGCTATCCGCTTCGGACAACTGGTTTAGGAGTGCATCTCCCGCACTTATTCCCAAAGCCAAAAAGGCCCCTTGGACATATCGACATGGTTGGACCTCGACGCACCGAGCCACGTGAACCGCTTTTTGCTTCGAACATTTGATTCCACTTGAAAAATATCGCATCTAGTCAAAGCAAGACATTGAAGACATGCGTCGCAACAAGGTTCCTTGTCCACTTGGCAATGGCATAGGACCATGTTGACTATGTAGAGCTCATTCTATAGTCCATGACTTACCTAAAATTACCACTCCCCAGGTGGCTGGCCGAGGTGGATAAGACTTGCTTCGATGCGGTTTGAAGCCCTCTCAAGCTCTCTTGGTCACAAGTTCAAAAACCACATCACTCCTTGATGTTTGAAAATCCCGATTTGTCTCTAGCATAGGTTCCAGGTATATATCAAGCGAAAGATGATTCCGACTTTACGCAACTTGGATCCAGTGTTGCGACAGTGATGGGTTCGCTCCCAATCAAAGAGTAATTATTGAATTGTTATGGTGACGCCTAAAAGGCCAAATGTTGCTGGTCGCTCCTTCTACCATCTTATTTATTAAAGGAAAATTAGTTGACCTCGCTTGGAGACGGATCTATATGGATTTTCGATTTTTCCTCTTAGGATATTAGAATTGTTTTATTTATTTATTTAATGTTTTAGAGGAGACCTGATTATGGGTCTATTGGACCACGAGTTCGCCCAAGCTGTGTAGAGCCCAACGGGTATTCTTGAGCGGGGCACAACTATTTACTTCTATAGTCTGGCTTAACCCGAAATTTGTATATATGATTTTTGTAATAGATAGGCTTGGACAACAATTTTAGGCCAATCTAAATAGGGCTTGGCCTGATTAGACTAGCTTATTGATCACCTCTATGTTAGAGTATGTGAGAGATATGGAATGTATATTGAGGACTAGGATTTTGAGAGCTCTTTCTTTTTTGTTGTACCCAAATTATGTCGATTAAATTACTCCTTTTTCCGCTGTGTCGAGATGTAGGTCAGATAACTAAATCATGAAACTTTCTAATGTTGCGTTTCCACTTTCGATCTTTCATTTTGTCTCATTTTCATTACGATTACATAATTGCCAATCCTGATTCTATTACTTCCTTTCTTCTCACATGAGGGTGGTATTATATGCACATGTTACGTTTGATAACCATATTAAGAGTTAAAAAGTTTAATTTTCAACTTTTAATGTCATTAAATGTCTTCGATAACCTTTAACCACATAAAACTTAATTGATTGAGTAAACTCAAGAATCAATCGGGAAATTTCAATCAACTAGTGTGAGCTTCCTCTCTATCCCTTTGGTGATAGTTTTCTCCTTTAAATCCTAAATCTTGGGCTTCTTGCTCTAATCTGCCATGGATTCTTCGACAACATTCAACCTAGATTAAGCTTTCTATCCCCATCTTCTCTTTTAGAAATGGTTCCCTCCACATGGGTATTGTAATCTCCTCACAGCGGCATCATCGTGGATTTGAGTTCCTCCCTAATTCAGCTCCCTTCGATCAATACTGGTGTTGATCCTCATCCTTGATAGCAAAACCCACCTAGACAAACAACCCAAATTCATAGGATCTAATGACCTTTCTCAGCACAACCTGCTCATGGCTGCTTTGGCTCATCTAGGGCTCCCTTCACTCTAGAAATATCTAGAAGGTTACTAGGTTTTATTTGGCACAAATATCACTTCTTAAGTCAATATACGTTCAGCAAATCTCATACAACATGGAGGTCACATATGAAAATCATCTCAGAATGGTAGCTTTGTGCAAAAGCATGGGCAATTTATGGTCAGAAGAGGACATCACATAAGTGATTGATGAAATGCTTGACAAAGAAAAACAGGAAAGTGAACTTATTCTTTATGAGAAACTTTTCTTTAAACCGAATGTTAATTTTCAAGTATTTTCAAGCACAATGAAGAAAGCATGGAAGTTAGCATCAACAAATGTGAGATCATTGAACCTGGATTCTTTCTCTTTATATTTGACTTGATTGAGGAGAAGACTTGAGTTGCGAAATCTGGTTTTTGGTCTTTTGCCAGCAGTCTTCTTGTATTGCAAGAAGGATATCCTAATGTCTTTGAACATTGCTATGAGTTTAAACATTATGCTTTTTGGGTGCATATTTTGGATCTTCTTCGAGCTTGGATTATGAAAAATGCTGTGCAAAATATAGCCTCAAGATTGGGTAAAGTATAGGAGGTCAGAATTGAAGGAAAGAATAACGGCTCGTGCAAGATTGGTAAAGTCAAAATTTGACTAAATTTGGAAAGTCCCCTGAAGACAAGATTTATAATTGAGTTGGGAGGTAGGAAATAGTGGGTTGATTTTAAATATAAAGGGCTACCTCATTTTTGTTATTCCTGTGGTTGTATTGGACATATGCCAATTTTTGCACAAAATTCCCTTATGAGGAAATGGGATTAGCCCAAGACAAACTTGATAGATATGGATCATGACTGAAGGCTAAAGTGAGATAATAGCCCAGTCGGAAGACCTTATATGAGAAACTAGAACCCAATCTTGAGGAGGAGGAAAAGTGTACCAGAAACGCCAATACTTGCTGAAGATTTGAACCTACAAAAGGATCAAATAGGTTTGAATAAGGCTTTGGTTATTTATAACTCAATAGCAAATGAGCTAACACATGACGAACAAGTGTTAGAATATGTGGCCCTACATAAGGGGAAAAGAACACGACAAACTTAGGTATTTTCTCTATCTTCAACAGAATGTTATAGAAGTGTAGGGTCATCAAAGAAAGACAAAATAGGATAGAAAACGTAGCGGCCAAAAAACAAAAATATTTTACTCCATATGAGAAGCGAGGGCAATAGAGGAACTTGTTGGATAAGGAGAATTTATTGGATACCCCTCTTCAGGTGTGGGAAGGGGTCAATGGACGTGCTTTGTTGGCTAGCCCTAATAAGCCACTGGGGTATATATGAAGTTATTGAGTTGGAACTATTAAGGGTTGGACACTCCCTTAACAGAATAGCATATTCGGGCTTTAGCGACCCTCAGTTGGTAGCTGAATTAATGAATCAAAATGAGGGAGGATGGAATTTCCAATTACTATAGGATATTTTCGAGGATAGAATTGTTAAAGAAATATTAGCCATGCCTTTAAGTCTAACACCTAGATCAGACAGGATATATAGATAGCAAATAACTCAGGTTCTAACACGGAAAAAAGTGGATATAACAAGCTTCAAGACTTCGATAAACTTTAAATGGCAAATCAACCTTCCACATCATACCAGTCACGTAAGAGACTATGGATTGAAATTTGGAAGCTAAAAACCTACCCCAAAGTTAGATTTTTACTATGGAGTGCTAGTAATACCATTTTATCCATGAAGGAAAACTTATACGAGAGGAGAATGCTAATTGAATTAGATTGTTTCTTTTGTGGCCAAGCCCCTAAATCTACAAAGCATATCTTCATCATATGACAAAACAAATTTGGTCATACCAGAGGATGGAAGCCAACTTGTCCCTAGAGATTTGTAATAGGATGGACAAATGGATATGGCAGAACCTCACCGTGAGAACTACCCAACAATCCATAGCCGTCTTTACTAAACTTATTTGGTGGATTTGGAAGGCATGAAACAACTTGATCTTCCAAGCACAGAGACCAAACCCGAGCTTAATGATTGAAGAAGCAATTTATATGGTTCAACTAGTTGCGAAACATGGAAACAACAAACTTACACAAAAAGAAGAGAATCGATTTGTAGAAAACAATGGCTCCTCTAGATCTGTTGCAAAGTAAGTGTTGATTGTTCTTAGAGCAACTCGAGTATGGAGGGATTGGCCATGATATTGTGCAGAAATGAAGAAGTGCTCACGGACGGGTTCACGAAACCGATCTTTGCCTCCTCCACCTTCATTGCCGAAGCCCTAACAATTCGAGAAGCCTTGAAGTGGTTGAAACTGAAGCAATACACACGAACTGGTGCTACACTTTCCACTAATCAACACATGATGCTATTAACCGATAGCTTATTAGCAGTTAATTGCATAATGGGCCGGTCTGAAACGCCATGGGCCTCTCGATCCATCGTTCAAGATTGCATTAACTTGTTGGGCCAGCTAGAAGGAGTTAGTATCCATTTTGAACCAAGAGATTATAATAAAGTGGTTGACTAGGTTGCTAAGGTCCACCGAGCCGGCTCTCTCTCAATGAATTAGATTATTAGTCCCCTCATTTTCTTTGGTTATCTTATGTTTGGATCTCGAATCCTTTTGTAATCCTTTATCTTTGATCTGGTAATGAATATATGTATTTCTAACATAAAAAAAAAAAAAAACTCAAAAATCACTAGATGGTATAAATAGAGGAGGGCTTACTTAATAAACTAACAAAATTTATTATTCAACTTTAATGTATTCTCAAACAATCTTTTCTTTTCATTTTTTGTACTTATACCCTTTGGCACTTAACATTTAGCATTTGAAATCAATTTTACCAAACCAAGTCTTTGCTATAAAGAAATGAGATAAGTACACTGGAATTCCTAAAACTTGTCATAAAGTGCAATTGAGTTCCAATGCTTTTAAAAAGTACTATCAAGTTCTTTCATTAACTTCATCATACTTTACAAAAGGAAAATATTTATAAGTTTTGGGACTTGATTACACAAATTTGACTAATTTTAGGATTTCTTTGCACCAACTTGACAAATTGTAGGGTTTGATCGTATTTTTTTGAAAATTTTAGGACTCAATTGCAATTTCGTGACAAATTTTAAGACTTGATTATATTTCATAACAATTTATAGGATTTCCGGTGCTCTTGTTTCGAAAGAACTCAAAGGACTTCTTCTCAAGTAAAATTGAATTATTTTGGAGGGTCTCCTCAATCTTCCCCAAAGATCAAAGTGGACAAACGACTAAGGGCACAAAAACACTTTTTAGCTTTTTCATATTACTAAATTAGGTCTTTTCAATTATTTAAATTATTCCAAGATCATATCTAGACCTTCAAAAGATTTAATTTTTTTTGGCCCTGGATATCCATTCTAACTTTACTTTCTTTTGAAGTTAAAAGGGTCCATTTGGAAGTATAGTCTATCTTATTTACCACCTTTTTGTCATTCTTTTGCTAATGCTCTCTATCTTTACAGCCTACATCGTCTCACTTGTCGGACCCATGTAGTTCAATTTGTCTAATAACTTTCCGTGTAAATGGGCTTTTGCCACATACCTCCTCAGTGCTCAATTTTATTGCATTCGCTTTTCTTCATTTTTCTTTATCTCACGGCAAAAGTTCTAGACTAGACCAACCAGAGGGCCAGCCAATCCTCACTCTGACGCGAAAGTATCTCATACATCGGATATATCACCTAAGGTTGACAGATTGAATAGAACTTTAACTTTAAACGCAAAATAATTTGAAAAGTAATCACATGACCTTCATGATCAACTCATCATATCAATGTCGGCCAAGCGATGATTGCATAGCCATGCAATCACTACGTCAAATTTTTTTTCTTGCAATTAAATAATAATAAGCAATCAATTCAGGAAAAATTGCAAATAATCGACAGTTTTTTTTTTTTTTTTTTTTATCATAAGTCTTTCTTGTGGATGCTAAACAAATTACCACCGAGGTCATTATTTGGCATAACCTAATCAACTCACGAACATTGAGCCAACTCCACGAGCAATCTTTTACTGACAATATTTCGACACTCGAAACGAGCCACGAGGGATGAGCATGTGATGAGAACCGGAGACAACTCTTTCCGGGCATTCATACTAACACGTCTAAAACATTTATCAATTAAAAAGCCATCGAATCAAAATGAAAGGAACATCTCTAAGTGGAGCACGCCATTATTTTCATTTCCCTTTTTCGGTCTCCCAATCATCATCGGTTTAATCTGATCCTTGGTAACGTCTTTAAGGTAGTGATCAGAGGGAGGATTTTTTTATTTTTTTTTATAATTGCAGAGACCTTTTTTAAAGTCAAAAGAATGGGATTTACGTTTACTACAGCGCAAGAGTACAAAACAGGATGATTAGCAAGTGATGATACATTCTTATCTTCTGCTTTAAGAAAGTATTACTTTAAAGTGCGATATCCACGTACTGACTTTTCTCTTTTGGTAGGTATGCGAAGACTTGTGTTTTCTTTTGCCCAAGTCCTGTTGTAAGAAAGGGAATGTCTTGTCTGAAATCGCCAGGGCCAAACCCTTGCGCGGAAATAAGGTGAATTTTGTCGGAATAGATAATGGACTGATGGTCTAGATGGGCATGGAATTGGGCTTCATGAGCTTAATGGAAGTTGAAAAGTAGCTAGTAAGATGGCCCTCCAGGAAGCCATTTTCCAAAACGAGTAAACATTTCACAAAAAAGAGTACGTGAATAGATAAATAAATAATAAAAGGGTTGATCGGATTGGGTTTGACGGGCAAATGACTTTCTTGGGCCCGCCCGAAATTGGACGGGCTTTATTGGGCCTTGCCCCTCTTTTGGGGGATGAATTGAAAATACAAGGGCTTGATTTGTGAAAACGTGAAAGTACAGTGACGAAAACTAGGGGTTTAATTTTTCATAGTTGATGTTCCTCGACTCTCACTTACTTATGTGTACAGATGACAATGGAACAAGTCTTTCGCTGCACAAATGACATATTCATATCCAAAACAAGTTTACACATAAAATGGTACCCAATTGTGGAGGAAAATTATTCAATTAGTCATAAACCTATTATATAGATACCAACTCATTCATAATTTCTTAAATTTACCAATTTAGTCATATACCTTTATGTAAAATTTTAATATAGTCATTTCGATTAATTTTAATTAGAAATTACTAATACATTGGTCTAATCATCATTGGCCATGATAATAACATTTGGCAAAAATTGGTCATGTGCAAAGATTTAACACTAAATAGTAAAACTGAAAAGTTTAGGAGTAAATTGATATCTATGCTATAAGTTTAGGGCTAATTAGGTAATTTTCATGTAAAGTGGATACTAGGTACAGTAGAAAAAGGTTGTGTCTCCAACGGTGTATACGTTTCTTTGAGCCACATGTCAAATTTTCCACCACCGATTGGGGGTACCTATATATATAGTTTTTTGGAGGCTTTTGAGTTGATACGCTTCTGAATTCCTCGAGAGCCACGACACACCACACCGTGGCAATACACGCAGACGCATCTGAAGATCTCATTGGGTCGCTGCTGATCCATTAAAATCATAATAGGATAAGGTGATAAGCCCACGTGGCACAAACCCACCTCCCCCTATTTCCGATCCATCACTAAAAGATGCCAAAACTCTCTCCCTCCCTCCTCCTCCTCCACCACCGCAAACCATGGCCTCTCCTACCCTCATAACCCCCGCCACCACCCCAAAACCCCTCCCTCTCATCAAATCCAGGCACACCGCCACACCCCCCACCACCGCTGGTGCCAAAGCTGCATTGCCGAGTGCGCCGCAACCCCGCCGCCGTGAATTCCTATCGATTGCATCGGCCAGTATACTCTCGGCCGGGCTGATCAGCCCGGTAGTGGCCCCGGCACTCGCTGCCTCCGACGAGGAGTACGTGAAGGAAACTGAGGAGGTGATCAATAAGGTGAGAAGCACGATCGGAATGGACAAGAACGACCCCAGCGTAGCCGACGCGGTGGCCACCTTGAGAGAGACGTCCAATTCGTGGGTGGCCAAGTACAGGAGAGAGAAGGCCCTTCTCGGGAGAGCCTCCTTCAGGGACATATACTCGGCCATCAATGCCGTCTCGGGCCACTACATCAGCTTCGGGCCGACCGTGCCGATCCCAGCGAAGCGGAGGGCGAGGATCTTGGAGGAGGTGGAGACAGCCGAGAAGGCACTCTTGAGGGGAAGATGAACGTGTAAATTCGTGTGAAGGGAAGAGATACCCTTTTTGCATTTCGTTTTTGATTTTAGGCTTTGCTTTTTGTACTTTTTTCTTGGCTTATAATGAGATGAGAAATTCACTTCGTGAAAGGGCCATGGAGGGAGAAGGTTGCAATCCGTTAGTAAAGGCGTTGATGGTGGGTTGTGATTTGGTTCGATCATAGTCACTTCTTCACAAGTCCCATCTTAATGGACCGGATAATAATTAGGTCGCGATCTTCCAACACAAGACTATTCTGTTTAGGTTTCAAAACAGTTCATGCCAACAGGCATCTAATATTAAATTCACCCAAGATGATGGTACTTATTTTGCGATTGTCCAATGGCAAAGTCACTGAATGGGCAAATCTTTAATCCCTATCTCAAGACCGGTATAGTTACAATTGCCATTCACCAAGGCCTATGAATCATTTGAGGGTATATTGTGTTGAGAAAATTCCTATAAGATTTTAATGTTGACTATATTTTCTAGTCCTAATGCTTATTTTTAGAACATATCAATTATAAGTATGCTTTTGAGTTTCCATTGAAGACTTTTGTCAAAGTTTATTCTATTCTAGAAACATATCCCATTCTCACGAGTCCAGATCAAGATTGTGTCAAGGCCAGAATGAGGAAGAGTCCAAAACTAGATTTAACAAGGTTGTGACACGTATCCAGAATGAAAGTTATTTGGACTCTATTATACAACGGCTAAGTTTTCTGGTAAAGAATTTTACTTTATATAGATATACATATACATATACACATATATTGAGTCAATCATAAATTGACAAAATCAATCTCGAACATAAATTCCATATTAGAAAGTATTACTTATGGAAACCAAGATTATGTTTATATGGGCAACCGCAAGTGAAAATTCCGTTCTTGTCTTCAATAGCCACAAGATCTCTTTGAATTATTTTGTCTAATAGGTAGATTGGAAGAATTTCAACGACTAGTGTTGCATGGAGGGGTACTTAAAGAGGTCATTTGGTCGAGAAGAGCAAGGATCGTGAATCTAAAGTTCCAAAGTCTAAAGCTATTCTCAATTACTTGTCTTTGCCTGTTAGCGTTTTAAATTGTGATCGAGAGAGAAAACACAAGAAGAGAGTGTTAGTGAGATAGAGTGATTTATCATTGAGTGTTTACATTCATAAGTTGTAAACTTTTGTAGATCCTTAATGAAATCTTAGCTAGTAGGCTGTTGGCATGGGAGAATAGGCTTAATTTAAGCCGAATCATTATAATTTTCTATGCAATATTTTCCTTCCTTTAACTCTCTTTATTTAACTCTGTTGCACACTTACAGAAGTCTGGTGTTTTGTGAAATTGATTTTGGTTCTCATTCAGACTTTGCAAGCAACTTATTTTGTTTCGCGATTTCTTTTAAACACCTATTCACCCCCTCTAGGTGTTCGTACTAGCTTTATCATATTGCAAGGTCAATTTTTGGTATAAATTGCTCTAAATAACATGTCAAATGTTAAGTATCAATGAAATTGAAAACTCCTACTTTTCAAATTGTATTAGTTTCCACATCACATAAATCGACTTGATTAACTTGTTGAAATCATTATCTTCCCTTTTCAAACACAAAGTAGCTAATGAAAGTCATTGTGGGATTCTTCGGGTAAGTGTTCTCGACGCTTCCCCGTCCATATTAATTCCCATGTACACATAATTTAGAGAACAGGCATTATATGATACAAAGAAATGTTTGCTATCCTGCCCTTCTAATGAGAATTTACGCAAAGCTGAAGAAAATCATAGTAGAAAACCAGAAAAATCGCAGAATGTTGTTTTGCTTGCTTTTTTTTCTTTTTTGGTAAGATAAGAAGTATATTAACTTTTACCAACGGAACTTTACAAAAAGTAAGTTTCTGCACCAAAAACTTGCATTCTCGTTGACAAACAAGTCACGAAGAGTGGAAGGGCGTCGAGAGTAAAAGAAAGAGGGGAGATCAAAATGGCAACCCTCAAGAAGGCTCAAAAAATGATCCGACACCTAAGAAGAGAAGAGAGAGGGGTCAAATCCCCAACTTCTTTGCATCCTCCCGTTTCTTGGAGTGTCGACGGCATGATTGAAAGTGAGAGCATTATCCTTGACGACTTTGGAGAGATGATGCTTCAATGCCGGAATGAATAAGGTTTGTCCAAGGAACAAAATATTGTTCCTAGCCTTCTAGAGAATATGACCAAGAGCGCCAAATGAGAACCGAGCAATAGCTTGATAGAATTCGTTGACTGATAGGGATTTAATAACCCATTGTAAATTTTCCACCCATGACCTATTTTGCCAAGGGAGGTTACACCTTGACACCCAAAAAGAAGCCAGGCTATTAGATACATTACACCCAAAATAAAAGTGGTCTCTAGAGTTCAGTGAGGAGTTACAAAATGCACAAGACACATCGGCAATTCTACCATGGGAGAGTAGGAAGACCTGGGTTGTTTTGATTGTTTTCAAGTCCAAATAAGAAGAAAATTGAAAATCTATGAACAATTGTTCTTGTGCCGTGGATTTAGTAGAGTTATTGTCACTTTTCTATGAAAGAATGAATTGTTGCTTTATTCGGCTGAAGCAAGAATGGTGCAAATTTAGCTCAAAGTATGTATAAATAACTGCGCACGTCCGTAATCGTGGGCGTGATGGCTAATAAATCGTGGTCGTGTAGCGGTGGTGGCAAGAGAGGTGATGATGGCGGTGGAAACGAGTTGGCAAAGGCGCTAGCTAGAGATGGAGAAGTTTGGAGCGGTGGCTGGGACGTGTGGTTAGACGGATTTCTGGTCAAAAATAAATTTTTTTATTTATATTCTTATAGACGAGTTTCTTAATAAAGATATAAATTTGATAATGACACAAAATTTCTATCTGGGAATAGAAAATTGTTTGATAAGCCTTTAAATTTCTGGCTGGCGAGGGGAGTGCAGCAGGTGGTGAGAACTAGCGATGAGAAGGGATTTTATTTTTAATTTCCGTTCTATAAACAAAAAAAAAATAGAAAATTTATACTTCTCATTGCTATTTGAAATTTATTTCTAAGCTAAAAGTTTGTCATGGAAAATTAAAAAATAAAATTGCTTTATCAAATGGATTTTTGTTTCAAACTTGATTCTTAAAACATAAAAATAGAAACACAGAGAAATATAATGATTATCATTTATGCCTTAGAAATATATTTAGTATTATAGTTTAGGTTTAGGTTAATCGTAGTTTACCTTAATTGTTATTAAGTCTAATTGCTTTCTTTCTCTATATACAAGGGTCTTGTACTCTTCTTTTCATAAATACATAATATTGTATCTTTCTCTCCTCTTTCAGAGACATCAACCAAGTATCGGAGCCATCATTCTCACATGGGCAGCATCTATTGAGTATGCTCCATGGCGGTCGTCTAGACGCCGGCCACGCTGCTCACGGTTCTCCGCCAAGACTGAAGCCTTTAATTGTAGCTCGGCACACCTCCGTCACCGATTTCGAAAAACAATCACAGTCATCAGACTTAATGCCCTCAGATGAACCTGATTCTGAAATTCCGTCGCCCATGGATGCTGCCACATGTGCCGTCACGTCTCGGATCTGCCAAGCTCGTCGTTCTGGAGTTTTGATTTGGAAACCTTTTGCTGCTTATTTCGAACAAACCAATATCACTCCTAGTCTCTCGCCACCCTTGGACGAGCTAGCCCGTGAAATTTCACGCCAGGCCGCCGCTGGAAACCGTCGCATGTGTCGCCGAGGGTGTCAACTTCTACTGCAGGTGCAATACGACGCATCAGCCACGCACCCTGCGCCACGTCTCTTGCTTCGCTAGAAAGTTGCCACATCACCATTGACCATTGACCGATTGTTGACTATAGATTGACCGCTGGCCGGTTCAAATCAAACCAGGCGAACCGGTTCCTTCACATTTCTAACCGGTTTGAGCACTTTCCAATCGGTTATTGGCATTTTCGGTCATTTTTTAGGTATTTAGACTTGCTGAATCTAGTTTTCAGCCTTATTTTCTTTGAATCTACTCTCTAGGTAATAGTTTCATCATGTTTCTTATCCAATATGCTTTATTTAAGTTGGTAAAGTGTTTATAATGGATAAATTTTGTAAGCTTTTTTGCCGATGCAGTCATATGGCATTTGATTGCTATTGATTATGAGTTAAAAACTTATTGGGCCGAACTATTAACCCTGAAGTTGAGGTTCATAAGCATGTCCATTTGCCACTATTGCTACCGTATCATTGACCTTCTTTCTCGAGCAAGACTCACTAACTACGAGGTCAATTGAACTTTTATTGTACCAATGCAAGTTTGATGCTAGAGATGAGACTCCTCATTCAAATCCTGTACTCCACTAATAGTTTGTTAACGGCCTTATATATCTCATCGCAACTCAACCTAACATCACATATATTGTTCATATTGTTAGTTATTTTGTTGCAATCCTTTGAATTCTTTGCTATGTCAGGAGTACATTATTTGAGGATCTTTCATTTTTCTGCTCATTCTATATCAGATGTGATAACTTACTCTAATGTTGACTGGTTTCAATCCTTAAGATTGTTATATTTTCACGTGTTACTACTTCCTGTTTGGGCAACTCACTTATCTCAAGTGTAGGAAAAAAATAGACTATTGTTGATTGCTCTATGTAAGCATAATATCGAGCTCTTGTTGATACAACATTGGAATTATTATCATTACGATGACTACTAGCGGATTTGAGAGTGTGTTATAATAGTGGCACAATCATTCATTGCGATAACATAAATTCTATTCAATTAGCACATAATGATAATTTTCATGAACGCGCCAATCACATTGAAATAGACCGTTACTTCATTTGATACCGTGTTTCTTGTGGCATTGTTCGACTAGTATCCATTGCATCCACTAATCGGACTACTAATATCTTCATGGAGGTACATTTACCTAGGCATTTTCTAGATTTTTTTTTTCCAAACTCCAGTCGACAAAATTTGAGTTGCCTTGAGTGGGAGGGGGTGCTAGAGATATATTTGGGATTACAGGTTATAATTAAGTCAATTATAATTCACCTTAGTTGTAATTAAGTCTAACCACTTTCTCACCAGATATGCAGGGGTCTTGATGATGATGATCAGGAGGTGGGCCAAATGATTGTGGTGGTGGCGGCGGCCAAAAAAACTGTTCGATAGATGTCGATGGTGTGGTAAGTGGAGATAATGAAGCCACGGATTAGATTTGCTATAGTGTACTAAGACAATTATATCTATAGAAGCAAACATTGGGATTTGAAATGAAATGACAAATATCGTCAAATCAAGTATATTCAGTAGATCAAGCCAATTGAAAAAAAAAATAAAAAAAAAAAATCCTTCACGATAATGACTTTGGGGTTGCCGTTCAATGTCAGGAAAACAGACATGGAGACCATAAATTTTCCATTATAAACATTGTCTATATCATTACCTATAAAATCAATGTTCCTCCTGGTGATATTGGATTGGGTTGGACATGGGGGCCAGTACTTGGCCATTTTAATATGCTAAACGAGAGAAGAAAAATCCAAATGAGGGGACACCAGGCACGAGCAAACATGTTACAGATGAAAAACGTTGATAGAATTCGAAAGGACTCGAAACCCAAGATTTAATGTCCGTTGCTGGAGTATTACTTTTCGTAAAAAAAAAAAAAAAAAAAAAAAAAGAATAACATAACTTCGTGTCAAATATGAAATTTTTTGTAAACATCATCCAAGGAATAATACTCTTAAGTCGCCCACCTGCAGATGCACGTGTTTGTGAGTAGGTAAGCGATTCCCGGTTCGAGGTGCATTGCTTCTCCATCTCTACCTAGTAAACAAAAGCCATTTTCACATGGGGAACGTCTGTACTGGATAAATTATCGCTGGAAAACGAAGTTAAAAACTAAACACTCTCTAACCTTTGGGTATCTTCCAACGAGCTCCTCCTAATGGGTGTGTAAGAGCAAGTATTTAATACGCTAATGCATCACGCAAGTGACAACAATGTTGTCCAATTGGCCATTCCTCCTATATAAATCCGCATGTTACGTATCCTCGTCCCATATTATATTGGGTGTGTTATGCATATCACTTTTGATTGACTTATCGCATCGTTTATTATAATCGTGTGATGCGATGAATATACGATATGCTTTTTGAAAAATAACAATACCGGTTAAATGGTGACGATCATATGGCGAGATACCTTAAACAGATGAATCAAAATAACGGAGCACTAACTTTTAATAGCATAATTTTACTTCCCACAATTGTTGGGGTTGGTCAATTTCTTTTTTTTTTTTTACCCACTTTCTCATAACTTGGATCTGGATTTCTCTAGAAGGGGCCAAAATATCCATCAAGACATAACAGAGGCATGAAATTGGTCAAAGCAGAGGGCCCAACACCCACCACCCCCCTGTCTCGCCCTGCTTCGCAAAAAGCTTTTTCTTTTCACGCTTCTCACCCCACATCGCCACGGACGAACACGTGTTTTGGTCCGCTTCTCGTCCTCTCCTTCTCCCTTTCGCCATCACCAACCCCACCGGCAAAAAAAGATACACGTAAAAGCGAAAATTTTACAGACATTCTACGTAGTCGGTCGGTAATGGTCTACTCTCGTATTTTATGCAGGTGGATTGGCCTCTCGTTCACGCGGTTTGCGGAACGCCCGGGCGTTGACTCTTTCTTCATCGCGAGCGAGCTTTCGTTACAGCCACGGGACGGGGTAAAGAGTACCGAAACGGCGATTAGCGAATGGATTATGCGTAGAGCAGGGGCTGGTTTAGGTCTTTTTGCTTTCTGCGCACGATTTCAGGCCTAAAACAGAGGAAGTACAGCTGCATCAGCGGACAAATCAGTAGCAATTTCCGCTATTCCCCTGTTTTTATGTTTTTTTTTCCCCTTTGAAACATACGTTCTTCCCTGTTTCCTAATCCCTAGTGGGGTATGAACGCTCGACGTGATTAGACTTGGTAATGGAGTAGACGCTACGTGAGGCGATCCAGTCATGAGCGACGAATAGATCGACTGATCCGGATGTACCTGGTTCGAAATATAGTTTTTGGTTAATTAATGTTTCTCCTCCTGACCCACCTCAACATTTTCCAATGAAATTGAGATGCCATTGAAATGAGAACCTACTAATTGTATATCATCGCCCAATTTTTGGAATTTCATTCTTCACACGTAATTGTCGAAATTGCATTATATTTCAATTGAAAAATGCCATGCTGGGACCATTCTTTTGTCTTTTCTTTTCTTTTTTTTTTAAAAAAAAATCAGTTGCAGATGATATTTTTGGATAAACAAAGAGGAAAGGAAGAGTCAAACCAATAGATTTTTTTTTTTTTTCCCCGAAAGTAATGCGGAAACTCGGAGATACTCCATCTTTGCTGCAAGAAAAAAACTTTATATTCGGCTCTTCGAAATTTGGAGACTCGGAGATCACATGCTTCTTCCCAGTCAAAGCCATAGACCACTTCCAATCGATCTTCCCCAAGAACCGATTCGAGAAAGAAAACAGAGTATAACGTTTCTTCGGTATCCGTATGCTCAAGAATTTCCCTGCTTTTTATTAATCAATGGAGACAGCTGAATCCCATTAATGGCGATAAATTCTGGTAATCTGATGCTTTCATAACGCCGTGTGGGTCACCTGGCTTTCTTCCTTCCTTTTTTTCTCTCCCTCCCGCATTCATTTCGTGGTGCTCTCGCTAGATTGTTCTGATCTTTTTCTCTCCTCTTTCTCTCTCTCTCTCTCTGTCCCTGTTTCAGACTGTCCTTGCTCTGCTCGGCAAAGTCCAGAAACTTCGCTTCCTCTCTCGACCTCTGTTTACCCAAGAGTCTCGGTACCGCTACGGCCCACCAATCTTTGATCCGGGAAATCTGCATTTCCTCTTCCAAGCTCGGATCTTTCCGAGGTTCTCACGAGCTTTTCTGGTCTTTTTTCTGGGGACGAGTCTTGGATTTTGAGGGATTCTTTTTTTGTTTTGTTTTGTAAGCTTGGATTGGGATCAACTTAAAGTCTCGGTTTTGAGTGGTCGCGACTCTTCTTCGGAGGAGGGCTTCGGGGGGGTCTTGTTTCGTGAGTATTGATAAAAGCAGGTTCGGCTTGAGTCTTCTTTAAGGCTGGTGTGAAAACAGGAGAGATTAAACAATCACTTCTTGTTAACTTCGTGTTCGTTCCAGTCTCTCTGTCTTTGTTCAGTGCTTTCTTTCGAAGGGTTACACGTTACATTGCCAACGAAGAGGCTCGAGGGAGACAGAGACGGGGAGAGAGTTTTTATGTTCCTACGAAGTCGTGATTGTAGAAAGGTCAAAAATAGGGAAAGTATTTCTTTTGAGAGAGATTTCTGACTGTATGTGTATATAAAAGGGCAGGACCTATTCCGGTTATTTCTCTCTTCCTCCCACGGTCCTCTCTTTGTTCTCCTTGGTCTCCTCCGTTTCCTCCAATTTCTCTCCGGGGTTCGGAGAGAGAATTCTGAAAAGAAAAACCTCTGTCTCTCTCTCTGTCTCTGAAATCATGGTCAACAATAAGGATGCAATGCGATTGGGATCAAATCTTGATCGCTTCCTACATCAAATTTCGCCAGTAGTTCGATCCCAGTTTCTCCCCCAGGTATGTCTTTCTTCTGATGAAATCTCTCTATAAGGCGTTTCCATTGACTAGCCAATTTAATTTCCATTTGCATTTTCTTGGGTCAGTTACTATGGTTTTCTTTGTTTCTGTTTGTCAGACTGAGATTAGGAAACTGAATAGCTTGTGGCATCCATGGGAGAGAGAAAAGGTTGAGTATTTCACGTTGGAGGATCTGTGGCGCTGTTATGATGAATGGAGTGCGTATGGGGCTGGAGTCCCCATTGTCTTGAGCAGCGGGGAGACCTTAGTTCAGTACTACGTGCCGTATCTATCTGCGATTCAAATCTTCACCAGCAGTTCGTCTGTCAACCGCTTCAGGTACTTCGTTTTTTGACTGGATGTGCACGAGACTCTATAACAGGTCGAACTGTACTCGGTTTGGTAATTCTTGTAGTTTTATTTCAGTAATTTCAGTCTGCTTAAAGGTGAGAAACAGGCGCTGCTTTGACAGCATGTGGATCCAGAAAAGATCATCGATGATAGTGGGCGAGAATTCAGACCAATTTCATAAATTAAGTGCACATTTTTGAATCTTTGAGTTTCTTTGGATAGGTTTTCATCTAATGCTAAGTTTGGGTTGCTCATTATGTAGTTGGTATGCTCGTGTCTTATGAATTGCTGTCCTTGTTGAGTTCCTCATGTGCCTGCCTGAAGAATCATGCAGTTTCGTGTGTGGATTGATATTTAAAACTGGAATTGCAATAGGTGTTGTGCATACTGGTCTATCTAATTATCTGACAGTTAATGAATTCATTGTCCTCAGGGTTCTTTACATTCTAGTTGGATGTATTTGCTAGACGACTGTGAACAAATTAATCTTGTGGGTGTAATTTCAGGGACGATCTGGAATTGGGAGAATGTGAGACTAGAGATTCCTTCAGTGATTCATCTAGCGAGGAGAACGAGAGTGAGAAGTTGTGGCAATGGGATGGGTGCTGCTCTGACGATGGAGGATCGGAGCAAGATAGCCCATGGCATCTGAACGAGAGATTGGGTTACCTTTATGTGCAGTACTTCGAGAAAGACACTCCTTATACAAGAGTTCCTCTCATGGATAAGGTGCTTTTTGTCTTTTAATTTCCTCAACTAATTCAATGTTCTGCGTCATATACTTTGGTTTGTTTGCACATTGCGCATCACATATTTTGCTTCAATTCAAAAGATGGTGAAAGACATGACATGACTGGTGAGTATCCTTTTGCCTGTAAGAATCATTTCGCATACTTTCTATGACAGGTTGCATAAAGATGTGACGAAACTTTTGACTTTTAAGTATAGTGTCCCTTCCTTTATATCTATCCTTATCTTTTCTAAATTATCTTCGATGTGGATTGCGGGTCACCCTGTTAGCACACTTGCCATGCTTGCAATACTTTGTGAGCGCATGGGTTGCATAGTTTGCTTTTCTGCTAATAACTGAAGATGCCGTGCTATGATATGACTAACCTTTATGTTCATTTCCCCTCTTTCTTCCCCTGTTTTTTTCTGGTGCATATGCTTCTGTGTCGCTTTGTTCTTGAAGCAGAATGATACAAAATGACTGAAAGACACTGTTCTGTTCTGATTGATTCTACGATATCTATTTCAGATCACTGAATTAGCTCGAAGGCACCCGGGTTTGAAGTCATTGAGAAGTGTAGATCTATCACCGGCTAGTTGGATGGCGGTCGCTTGGTCTCTCCCTCTCTCTGACTAATGCCACTCAATGATGCCTGTCTGTCTAACTTACTAGACTCTGATCAATCTTTTGATGTCAACAATGTTCAGGTATCCAATATATCACATCCCCATGGGAAGAACCATAAGGGACCTGTCAACATGCTTCCTAACTTACCACACTCTCTCGTCTTCGTTTCAAGGTAGTCTAGTGGTCTACTACTATTTCACTGTTTTGCGCATCCAATTCTTCCCGAATGTTTTCGTGCATCAGCCTGAACGTTGCTAATTGATGTCATTAAAGATATGGACATTGAAGATGACATAGAGTGTGCTCAGAGGAAGAGAAAGGAAGGGGAAGACATCTCCCTGCCTCCATTCGGGCTAGCCACTTACAAGATGCAAGGAAACGTGTGGGCGTCGGGGAAGAGTGGTCGGGACCAAGAGAGGCTGGTGTCGCTTTCGAGTGTGGCCGACTCATGGTTAAAGCAACTTAGGGTCCAGCACCCCGATTTCAGCTTTTTCACGGGTTCTTGGCGTGGGTAAGATCCCTAGGCCCCATCGATCCACATATCGTACCGACGGTTGCTTCCTTAAGCGATAGATCAAAAGCAGATTGTCAATTGCGTCCTGTCATTGTTGGCCCTTTTGAGTGGGTTTTGCAGCGTTTCATAGTGCCTAGGTATGGTGAGACGTACGAATCAGTGATTTCGACGAATGATGGAATATATACTTCTTACGAGGTAACTGAGACTAACCATGGAGTTGCGGTGGATCTGTGAGAGTTTACGTGTTGGGGGAGGCAAGTTGTGACGTTCCTTTTCGAACTCCGACACGCATCGTGTGTATCGTGTGTATCATGTGATGCCGGACGAATAATCTGACATTTTGTTGTGATCTGGCAGCCGTGGGGAAGAGGCAGTCCTCTCCATGGTTATGTGCCAATTTTTGTATAGATGTAAATTCTCTTTCTCGCATTGCATTGGCATTGCATTGGCCTCGTTTATGCACTGCCTTTATACTTGTCTTCTAAGGTTTTCGTCATGTTTGGCAAGAATGGCCGAGGAGTTTCTGAAATTTGTCTGCATAGTCCTAAATTTCTTTCAGACGCGAGTGAGGTTACGAAGTTTTAGAAGTTGCTGTGATGATTGGGGTAGCGTTTTCTTTTATCGAGGAAACCCTTGATTAAAGGCATATTTGCTTCATGAAAAACCTATGATTTGGACAAAATTTTTTCAAAAAATAATCATGTGTATTGTTTCTAAGATGAATGAATGAAAAATATCTCATCATCCATGAAATTGTTTAGTTATAACTTATTGAGGATATGATGAAAACGCTTTTTTATTAACTAAGTAATTTAAAAGATATATTTAATCACTTTCGAAATCATTCTTTGTTCTCGAAATAAAGGGACCTTAAGTGAAAGTGATTTGTTCATCAAATTTTCTTGGTTTAGAGCGAGTCTTTCATCTAATGGTTATATCTTCGTCAATGAGAAAGATGGGTGTATTCATATATTTCACGAGACTATAAAAAATCACATTGAAATATAGGATCATTTAGCACTCACGAGCCCTTCAAAGTCTTTGAGCTCCATAAGCATTCCAATTTCGACATAATCTTTCGCATGGTGATTCACTGGAGCCGTCCCAAGCGAGTTCTTTCCCAAAGTCGAGGCGATCGCCGAAACTGCGAATGATGATGTCGTCGAGGGGATCCTCCTCCCTCCAACGTTCTCTTCCATTCCGTTTCGGTCCTCTCCCTTTCATCAAACAAACCCGTTCCCTTCTACTCTCGACGTAGCGTCCATGATGATCACCTTCCCATCTTTGTTCGGCAACACTCTCCTGCAATTCCTCAGGATCTTGACGAAATCTTTGTTGCTCTGACCGTGGAAAAGCACACCGCGAAATGATCGTTGTACTTTCTTTTACCCGTTGCCTTCATCATCTATGAACATAGACATAATTTGCTTGTATATTTAGCTAAAATTTAATGCCGAGTTCTATCTATATTTGTAGCACTCGCAAGAATTATGATCTTTTCATTTGCATCAGCGTTTTTCCTGTTTTCCTGTTTTTCAACGTTATTCTCACTCAAAATCGAGGTCTATTTGGTTTGGCTAGTTAAGTGAAAAGGGGTGACTCGTTCTCTTTCTTGCCAAAACTCAAAGATATTGTTTAGATTTCAAAGTCATGAAAAAGGTATATATAACTAAGGTATATAAATGTTTTGAATGGTTTAGTTTTGATAGCTTGCATGTTAAATACAATATAAATTACAGGTGTGCAAAAGGACCAGAATCGGATTGAATTGATCGGTTTTGAATAGTTCCTGGTTCCAATTATTGGACCCACTGAGAATGGGTTCGATTCCCTGTTGTTGCAGGTGTGAAACCGCCAATTCAGACCACTGGGATTCGATTGGTAAAAATAATATATATTTTAAATTTTTATATTTTCTCCATTTTCATGCGCCCAAAAGGTCACGTTTTCCCCCCAAAATAACATAATTTACAAACAAAGAATGCACCATAGAAGTGCATGAGAAGCAGAACAAGCTAGAGAATAGTGGAGACCCATTCCGACTCCCATGGATAAAGTCCTGCACTTCTCTCCTACTTCTTCCGAGCATATTTCCAGAGAATGCAGTTTGGTACAAACCCCCGAGCATTCACTAAACGATCTCATGTCAGCATTTGTTATTGAGATTCAAACTACAGTAAAATCCTTCCTCACTCATCTTCATTTTAGATCAGTCTCATCTTCTTCTTTTGCTTCTTGATTAGCCAAATTCAAACCACAAGAACAAGCAATAATTCCCTTAAATTGAAGTGCGAATCAAATCCACATATTTGCCACAAGTGAGGACATGCCGATGCCATGGACTCACTTGGGAACAAGACTTGACCGGTGGTACAGTTCTCGGATGGAACTAAGAACTAGTGGGCAATTCCTGATTCCCATTTTGTGAAACCCATTCTTTGTGGACGGTTCCTTGCACCTACTTGGAACAAATCATCCTTAACCTAAACCGCGAGATGTACAAAGTTTCAGAGAAAGAAAAAAGGGCAATAATAATACTAAAAAAGTACTCCAAACGAATTTGTCATATTAGAGAAGTGTCCATGCATGCCCTAATGCATTGTAGATTTTGGCATGTGACTACCATGTGTATGCACATGCACTTGCTAATTAATGGGGTCTTTGATCTTTGTTTGCGATATCGTGGGACTTTCAAATATTTCAATTTTGCTAATTTCATGAATACATAGAAGTCGTCCCATCCACATGTTTTAGGTAAGACTCCACCATAAAGCAATGATTGTGGCTCTCAAAGTAGGATAATTATAAGAAATGTTATAAACCTGTTGTACTAATTCCAATTCAGTTTTAAATTTTTCAAGTTAATCAATTTAGTTAAAAGTCTTTTGACAATTTTCCTTAGCCAATTTTGGGCGAAAATCGTTGGCATAGATGCTCGCGAGTAACGCTAACGTAGACAATTATTGTAAATTTTTAGAGATTTTTCTGATTTTTTTTTTCATTTTTCATTTTCTCTTATTTCCCTCTATTGGTGAGGGCCACGCTGCCCTTGCTTAGTGCTCTTGAGGGTCGCCGGCCAAAAGTGAATAAATAAAGAAAGAAAAGAAAAGAACTTTTAAATTTATTAAAAATTCAAAAAATTCTTAAAAATTGTGTAAAAATTGCCCATATTAGTGTCAACCATGTGCCATAAAGGATGGCGGGTTCTAAGTGAGTGATTCCTTGCTAAAATTAACTGAAATGACTATATTGGCAAATTTTTAAAATATTTAGAACTAAATTGGCTAAATTGAAAAGTTTATGATTGAATTGACCACCGTACAATAAGTTAAAGAGTTTTTTGTTTTTATGGTGATTTTCCTTCCCCAAGGCTATTGTGATTGGAACAGCTATGATTTGGATATAAGATTTGCATCATCAAGTCGAGGAAGGGGGATTTAGTTCACAAAGTCCGAGAATTCAGATTGTAGATATACATAAACACACAACATGTAGGCGACACCAAAGCAAGCTCAGGACATATGACAATCACAGTGGAAAAGCTTTAAATGATGGACAACAAGGAAGGGGTTTGGATGATGTTGTAGCGAGGGAAGCCTCCTTCCTCCAAAATCTTTTTCCATTCTGGTTCGCTCCTCTCATTACCTCCGTATAGCGTGATCATCAGGAGATCGAACCCCATTCGTGCCTCATCGAGCAGCCCATCCCGTCTGGTTTTAATACGACGTTGGCTATGATCACCACGCTGTTCTTTTTCGGTAGGGCTTTTCTCCAGTTCTTCAGGATTCTCATGCAATCTTCATCCTTCCAATTGTGAAGGATTTACTGTAAATAGTAGGAAATAGGGTACTTCCGTGATGAATCATTGGGACTGATTAAGTCACAATTGTTTATTGCAGCAATTATCATAGACAATTTGTGCATTAGAACTTGAAAAGCAGCTAAATATGTCAAGAGTGACATTTTTTTGTTGGAGATGTCCGATGTTTGTGATTGTGATGGTAGAGATAGAGATGAATTAACGATCGAGATTTTTGATTTCTAAAAGTGTGAACCCTTTTTAAGGATTCAGTTGAAAATGTCTAGTGCTTATGGATATATTAGTCGTTGACTTAATTTTTCAAATTATAAGACAAAATTAAAATACGAAAAATATATTGCCCAATACTAAATTTTTCATGAAATAATGGCGCCTAGTATATATCGAGCTTTATTATTATTATTTTTTTAAATCTCCCTACACGATTTTCTCCTCTTATAAAGTATAATATTGTTGTAAGATTTGCGCACACATATGTGGTCGTGTGATGTGGATTGTGCGTGCGCTCGGGAATTCTGTCATTGCATTACCCGTCGATCACGTTGCACAATGTGGTAGAATTGACAATACTAGGGCATTGAACTTCCTCAAATTTTCAACCAAATAAAAAAAATTCTTCGAACTTTTATTTTACACACTTCTTAGATAGAGCTAAAAAACCATATCTTCCTCCTACCATAAATTTTCCTATAAAATAAAACTTATTTTAACTTTTAAAAAATTACAAAAATATGATATTGATTTTAGATGTCATTTAGTTTGAAAGGTTTCAAGAATATGGAATTGAATAGAAGTCAATAGGTGAAAAATGATATTACAAAAGGTAAGAATATGAAATTAGAAGTCACACTAAGTCAATATTTGGGGCATGCTTAGTTGCTTAGATAAGAAGCTTTATCGGATGAAAAGTTTTTCATCTGCAGACATTTGTTGTTACATCTCGATTAGGAGAAGCCCGAAAAAAGATTTGGATAATAATTTTTAGGGCATTGAATAGAAAAAAAAGAAAAGAATTCAGACATAAAAAATGAAGTCCTTGGGCCCTAGCAGAAGGGGAGGGGAGGTATCGGGTGCATATGGGTCATGTAAGTTGAGATCACATTCACCATTAGATCAAATGGGTCAGACAGGATCGAATCTCGTTTGGCTCATTTTTATATCATCTAACTTGTATGTAAGTTGGGTTTACATGCATAGGGTGGTGAAATTAAGATTTTTCCTTAACAAGAAGCAGTGGCACTTAGTCGTGTTGCTTGGGTGACCGTTGCGTGGTTGCATTGCCTCTCCGGCGACCACCGTTGCGATGGTCGCGTGTATAATCCCATCTCTCCCTCCGCGTTGGACAAGGACATGTATGAGAACACCCTCATCATATCGTGATTTCTATCTCAATGATCTGGCCACCATGGGCAGCTTGGGAGAGGACAAAAAAGGACGTAGCGAGTGTTATAATTATAGTTATAATTGATGGGAGAATAATAATAATTCGAACAATATCGAATCAACGCAGCGGAATAAAATAATTTCCCCTCTTGTGTAAACCTAATAGGAATCGATATAGTAGAGTAAAATAAATACCAAGCACGCGAACACAAGACGATTTTTTTTACGTGGAAAACCTCGAGGAGATCAAAAACCACGGGACCGGAGTTCACCCGAAAATCTTCACTATCAATAAAATTGTTCTTCTTTAGCAAATACTAGAGGTATATAGCAGCAAACATCTCAAGAACATAATTCTTGGCAATACACATGAACTTCACAAGAGATCAAGGATAAATCTGACCAAAAATGCAGGTTTTGATCAATCCACGGAAAACCTGATGTATGGAGTTTCAAACGAAAATCAAACCGTTCAGATTCAATAAAATTGCGCCACGAACATACTGACAAAATTTCAGCTCAATTGGATCACGAATCGACCTCCAATGCCAGCTTGATATAAATCAGATATTGCCAAAAACCCCAAATTTTCTGCTTTCTCTTTTTCTCTTGTTACTGTTGTTTTTTTTTTTTTTTTTTGTGGCTACCTCTGTTGGAGAAATCTTTCCAAAATATTTTGAAGGCGACAAAACGTTTCTATCGGTCTAGTCTGGATATTTGCAGACCGACAGTTTAAAGTCTGAAGACTTTATGATCACCAGACTCAAGACTCAAGACTCAAGACTCAAGACTTAAGACTATTCTCACTAACAGTCTTTCTAATCCAGTGACGAAGGAAATCCAGAGTCGAAGTATATGGTTGAGGATTCGATCCTATCCTCTGGAGAAGATCCCTTGGTTGGATAAATATTTCGGATTCTTTTTGTTCTTATCTAGATCGATTGAAGATCCGATGGTCGACGAAATATTCTTGGAATGTTCTATTCTTAGAAACCAAGATCCTGATTGTATGGGCGAACAGGATTGATGGGCTATCGTCAGGTTCCTTAAATAGCTCGAATGATCTTCTTGATTGATTCCGTCCAACGGGTAGATTGGAGGAATTCCTTTGGTAAGTGCCAACGGCTATGATGGCATAAAGGAGTATAAAAGGAAGACGTTCTAGTTGTTTTGAAGGGTGTGATCGATAGAAAAATTCCAGAGTCTGAAACACCTTGATTATTAGTCGATACAGTTTGAGCGAAATTGTATACACAGAGTGTGTTTATACTTAACGATACCTTGAGCGAGTGTGGTAGATCATCTACACCTAAAAGTCAAGGAAGATCAACGCTGTAACATCTCTTTGTTCATAGTGGAATCCGGCCAATAGGTCGGTGCGAAGAGTGGACGTAGGCTTGAATCAAGCCGAACCACTATAAACCGCGTGTTCAATTCTCTCTTTCCTTTACTCAGTCTTACGATTGATTATTAATTGCTGCAAATCCTTCAACTGTCTAAGTATTGTGCAATTATCAAGAAAAATCTTTTATACCTATTCACCCCCCCTCTAGGTACTTGTACTAGCTATATCAATTGGTATCAGAGCTCGTGTTCTTACTTTATTTGAAGTGTTTTACTTCAAAGTAAAAGATCCATGGCTAGTATGCTAGCACCAGGGCTGGTGGAAGGGCAAAGCAATACCAGACCACCCTACTTTGATGGAAATGATTACAACATCTGGAAGAACAAGATGAAAGCTTTCCTTCGGTCAAAGGATCCTCTGGAATGGGACGTTGTGGAAAGAGGAATCACTCCTACTGTTGTATCAGTATCTGAAAGAGGGAAAGAAACTGTTGAGACCAGCGGAATATCTCAAGAAGAGATAAACAAGAGACAAGCACTTGATGCAAAAGCAATTTACTCTTTATATTGTGCTTTGTCACCAACCAAATATAACAGAATATCTTCTTGTGTTACGGCAAAAAAAGAAGTCTCAGGACAGATTACATATCACCTATGAAGGGACGGAGCGAGTGAAGGAGACCGAGAATTAACATTCTCCTTGGTCAATATGAAGCTTTCAAAATGAAACCAGGAGAATCTATAACTGACATGTTTAGCCGTTTTACAGATATTGTCAATGGTATTGAGAATCAAGGACAGAAAATTTCTGATCCCATGAAGGTGAACAAGCTGCTGCGTGGACTCTTCAAGGATTGGAATCATATAAAGACTTCAATAAGAGAGACGCAAAGAATTATGCCATTATCGTAGACGAGCCGATTGGAACTCTTCGATCTTACGAAGTGGAACGAATTAATGAAGACGAAGATCCAAGAGGTAAGAAATCCATTGCATTAAAATCTAATGATGATTCGATGATACGATTCGAAGAAGATCCGGACGATGAGGAGCTTACTCTTATGATAAGAAGATTCGAAAGTTGAATAGAAAAGGAAGAAGGTTCAACTCAAAGAAACAAAGTTTTCGAAACAACAGCAAACCAAGTTTGTTGATAATGAGGAACCAAACAAAAATGTAGTCTCGCCGAATGTAAGAAAAAGGGACATATCGGACCCAACCGTCCTCTTCTCGAAGAAGAAGAGAGGAAAAGCTGAAAAGTCTCGAAAAGCTCTCAAAGCCGAAACCTAGAGCGATCTGAGTGTGAAGAAAGTGATGAGGAATATGCCAACCCGTGTCGATGGCACAATTAGACTCGGACTACTGGATCGGATTCGATGACGGTGAATTTGAGGTAAGTGATTTTAAAATTCTGTCAAAGTCTCTAAATACATTGATGAACTATGTTTTAGTCTTAAGACTCGCTCTCAAAAAAATTTCCGAACTTAAAAAGGAAAATTCAGCTATAAAACAAAAGGAAAACATTTTAGAAGAAATAATGAAAAGTTTAGACTTGAATGTTTCTACTCTTAAAGAGAATGAAGATAATCTTTCAAAAGAAAATGCTTTCTTAAAAACTGACTTATCAAATATTTCAAAGAAATTTTCAATAGGGTCTGAAAAACTTGAGAAAGTTCTTTCAGTTCAAAGACCTTACTTTAATAAGTTTGGTCTAGGTATGACAGCAGAAACAATCCCCTTGATTGATTTTCCGAAAGTAAAAGAAAGAATTAAAAAAAGACCGTCGAGAGAGGATTACAAAAATCATTTCAAGAAAGTTTTTGTAAAGTCTGTAGGTCGAAATGCTCTAAGATGTTCAAAGTGTAACATCGGGATCACTTTGAAAAAGAATGTCCTATGATTTGGAAGCCTGTTAAGAAAGTATGGCCTAATGATGCTTATCCTACTAACGCCAAAGGACCCAAGAAAATTTGGGTACCAAAGAAAGCTTGAGACTCTCTTTCGAATGCAGGTCTCTGTCAAAAAGAAGATAAAGTGGTATCTTGACAGCGGATGCTCAAGACACATGACAGGAGACTCAAATTGCTTCATAAAGTTTATTCAAGTAAATGGTGGAAAAGTTTCATTTGGTGGAAACAACAAAGGAAGCATTGTGGGATTTGGAACTGTGAAAATTGGAAATCTCACAATAAGCAATGTCTCTCTAGTGGAAGGACTCAACTACAATCTTCTCAAAGATTAGCCAATTGTGTGATACTCTTGGTTTCAAGATCTCCTTTCAAGAAGGCATATGTTCTGGAATTAGTAAAGACTCGACTCAGTCTTTCATGGGTCGAAGGCATGGAAATATCTACCTCCTTGATGTAAAACCAAATGAAACACAATGCCTAATCTCAATTCAAGATGAAGCGATCTTATGGCACAGAAAGCTTGGCCATGTCAACATGAAGCAATTAGCCAAAATCTCATCAAAGAAAATTGTTCGAGATCTACCTAAATTGCCATACCAAAAGTCTGATTCTTGCACACCATGTATTCAGGAAAGCGGGTAAGAAATTCATTTAAGCCAATAAATCATGTCTCTACTAATCATGTACTACGATTGCTGCATATGGATCTCTTCGGACCAACAAGAACCCGAGCATTGGAGGCAAGAAATATTGTCTAGTAATTGTGGACGATTACTCTCGCTTTACCTGGGTATATTTTCTTGCAAGTAAGTCAGAAACCTTTTCGTACTTTGAGAAGTTTGCTAAAAAGATTCAAATAAAGAAAGAGATCATCAACCGGGCAAATCAACCAGTAACTGGAAGCATAAGTCCAGTCATCCCAAAGATCTCATTATCGGCGAAATCAATGAAGGAATCCGCACCGAGATCAAAAAGGCGTGAAGAATCTAGTGCTTTGTGGCTCTCATTTCGAAATTGAACCAAAAAGCATAGAAGAAGCTTTATCGATGAAAGTTGGATTGAAGCTATGCAAGAAGAACTCGGACAGTTCAACATCAATGATGTCCGGGAATTGACATCTAAACCAAAAGGTAAAAAACATTATTGGAGCCAAATGGGTATTCGGAACAAGATGAATGAGGAAGGAAAAGTCGTACGAAACAAAGCAAGACTCGTGGCCAAAGGATATACGCAAGAAGAAGGAATAGACTTTGACGAGACTTACGCACCAGTAGCAAGGTTAGAAGCTATTCGACTATTACTTGCGTTTGCTTGTTATAAAAATTTCAGGTTATTCCAAATGGATGTCAAAAGTGCGTTCCTAAATGGATTTATCCAAGAGGAAGTTTATGTGGAACAACCACCTGGGTTTGAAGACCCAAGGAAGCCAGATTCAGTCTTCAGACTGAAAAAAGCCTTGTATGGTTTAAAGCAAGCACCTCGAGCTTGGTACGACAGACTAAGTAAGTTCCTAATACAGAATGGTTTTGTCAAAGGTAAAGTAGATACTATTTTATTTATCAGAAAGGAAAACAAAAACTTTTTACTTGTTCAAATATATGTGGACGATATTATTTTTGGATCTCCTAATGAAAGTCTATGCAAGAAATTTTCTAAGTCTATGCAGGATGAGTTTGAAATGAGTATGATGGGAGAGTTAACATTCTTTCTTGGATTCCAAGTGAAACAAATGAAGGAAGGAACTTTCATTCATCAAGAAAAGTATGCAAATGATCTTGTCAAAATGTTTGGATTGGAAAAATGCAAAAAGACCGACATACCAATGTCATGTTCTATGAAGATAGACAATGATGAAGAAGGGAAGAAAGTAGATCAAAAACGTACGGGAGCATGATCGGTTCACTTCTTTATCTTACCGCTTCTAGACCGATATTTTGTTGAGTGTTTGCATCTCTGCTAGGTTTCAATCGGATCCTAGAGAATCTCATCTCGGCCGTGAAACGTATTATCAAATACGTTGCCTCATCTTCAAGCATCGGTCTTTGGTATCCAAAGAGGGAAGACTTTAATCTTCTAGGATACTCAGACGCAGATCTGGCCGGTTGCAGAGTCGATAGAAAGAGCACTTCTGGAACTTGTCAACTACTTGGAAATAGGACAGTGTCTTGGTTTTCAAGGAAGCAAAGTACCGTGGCTCTCTCAACGATAGAAGCAGAGTATGTAGCTCTTGGAAGCTGCTGTTCGCAAATTCTATGGATAAAACAATAGCTACAAGACTTTGGCATTGAAGACTCATGCACAGAAATCAGATGTGACAACACCAGCGCGATCAATCTCACCAAAAATCCAATCATTCATTCAAGAGCAAAGCATATTGAGATTCGACATCACTTCATTAGAGATCATATTCAAAATGGAGAAATCTCGATTCAATTTGTTGATTCAAAGAGTCAACTAGCGGATATTTTCACAAAGCCTTTGGAGAAAAATCAATTCGACGTTATCCGTTCAAGACTCAACATTTTGAAGCTTGAAGAAGTTAAAATCTAGAGACTCACCAATCCTCAGACTCTAATCTCTCAGACTCTAAATCCTCGGACTCTCGGACATTCATGGCTATAGACGTAAGTTGCTATTCTATCCGAACTCGAAAAGGTACGATCTTTCGTTCAGTCATAATTTGTGTGAAAATCGAAAACTTGTCTTTTCAAAAGGATTAATTTTGGCAGTTATTGATTTTAAAAAGAAGTGTTCGTACACTTTCCTCGTGCCGATTGAACTTCCCTTTTCAAAACTGAGTTATATAAATACAGTTTTTTTCCCCAATCTTCAAAATCCTAAAAGGCATTCTCCTCCCGATCCTGTTTCTACTTCTTGTTCATCTTCGAGAAAGTGGTCATTTTTCTTGGGAAAGCAAGTGAAGGAATCTTTCAAACGACAAAGAAGGATGTCTTCTTCAAGGAAATCATCAAGAATAGCAAGTGGGGGACCACAAAGAATGGAGAAGGGACCGACACACTTCGATCTCACCGAGGAGGAAGACTTATCAAGTCAGCGACAAAGTCCGATTCACTCTCATCCACGTCATTCAACGCCTTCTACCCCACAAGGTGCAAGTCAACATCTGGAGGAAGAGATAATCGAGGACGCTGACCTTGTAAGAGTTCAAAAACCCTCCTTTATCTATAAGCTTTATTGCGCGTTGAAAAGCACCGGTACACCATTGAACTATATAGACGATTTCCTTAAGGACAAGAACTATGGGAATGAGTATCTTTTTCTGCGGAAAATGGAGGAATTGGGAATTGCTCCGAAAGGAAAAGCGAGAGGACGCACTTGCGAACATTCCAAGTGATCCTCGTGTACCGAGTCAAAATTTGATTGAAGGGAACGATGATGACGAATGTTCCTTGAATTCCAACCTAGGATGGGTGTGGCAGCAAAGGTGAAAGGAAATCGGATGGATTTGTTCAAATCAAAGGATCAGGAGAATGTGTATTTCAGACTGTTGAAAAGAGGGGTGATAAACCCTAGAAGAGTCAATTTTGACTTTCTGGACGCCATCAACATGAACTTAAGAGAGAAATTGAACTTGCTTCAACTTGAGAAATTTTGCTTTGACATAACGGACGGTTATGCACAACTGACTGCATATTTCTATTCGAATCTAAGCTTTTTGGATGCGAATAGAATTTCATTCAGTGTACGAGACCAAGTCTACATGGTAGATGTGGACATGTTGGCGGACATAGTTGGAGTTGAACGAGGACGTTATCATCCAATCAAAGTCTCACCTGCTCGTACTACCTTGGAACTGGTCAAAGATAGGGATACAGAGAAGAGAATTACCTACTCAAGAATGAATGCCATCAACATCGTGCTTCATAAGATTGTGATCAACTGTCTCAGACCGAAGTCTACCTCAAAGACTGCTGTGTCTAATTCTGAAGCAAAATTGGTGTACGCGATCAATTCAGGACGGAAGTTCTCTCTCCCTCATACCATTCTCTTCCACATGTACGAGCAATGTCGAAAGACAAGGGACAATTGCCTTATCCAGTGTCAGTGACCAAGATCTTCGACACATGAATATTGAACCGCCTCATACACTTTGTGTTCGACCGTGCGATAAGATGGTGGTAGGTTTGAAAATGTTAACAAAGATGCGTCTCGCAAGAACTTTCCAAGGCAATGGAGAAATTCGAGTGAAGTCTCCAGTTCCGTCTTTCAAAGAGAAAAGGAAAGGAGGCCATTGGAGCCCCATCGAAAAGAAGAAAAGAACTCTCATCTTGAAGGATGAAGATGAAGAGGATGAAGATCCCACTATCTCGTGCATTGACAAGAACCGGACGTTACGTGCCTCAACCGACGAACTTCGGAAGAAACAGAGAGAAGAAGAGGAGCAAGCCAAGAACGAGAGAAGAAGAAGAGCGAGAGAGAGAAGGAGAAAGAAGTCAAGAAGAAAGAGAAGGAGAGAAATAAAAGTCTGCGGCTGAATGCGGAGAAAAGGGAAATCAAGATACGAAGAGCATGATCATCACTCTTCCCCTTTTGATGTCCTAGAGACAGGGGAGTTGGCGAGCAAGAAAGGTTCACACCACATGCCGCCGATAGTGAAGGTCCAAGACAATCTCCAGCAGACCCAGAAGAAGTTCAGGTTTCTCAATTGCCTGAAGAAGGACACGATACGTTGACTCCAAATCTGCAAGACTATACAGAAGCTCCATTGTCTGCATTCACTCCATCTGAGAAAGCTCATGCAAGTACACGGACGGACAACTCAAGCAGATTTTCGTCGTATTCTTGATATCCTTCCTCGAAATGCGGGGACAAATATATGCTCGACTCGTGAGATTCAAACCATAAAGAATGCTTTGGACAAGCATCTTCGGTTACCCTGGAGGACAAAATGAAAGACCTCGCTCTACAACTTCAAGCCAATGCTAAAAGAGAGGAGGTAGCTCAACTAAGGGAAGACTTGAAGAGGCTAGAAGGCATAGTCCAGTCTATGGGAGATTTCCAGATCGTACGCATTCCCAAGCAGACCTGATTCCTTTCTCATCTTTTTAATGATGACAAAAAGGGGGAAAACCAATTTGAACCAACTTAAACTTTGACTTTTTATTTTAAATTTGTGGTTATGTTTGTTTTTTTTTTAGCTTGACTTGAGTGAACTTGGGTGTGAATTTAAATTTGACTGAATTAGCTGTGGATTTAGATGCTTGACTGGTTGCATTTATATCAAGTGTTGTTTTATGGTATTACTCATGAAAGACTAACCAATTTTACTGTGGATGCGCAGAGTCTGGTTGTTTTATTAATCTTTATGAGTTAGCCATATTGCTTGAGAAATGTTTTTGCAGGTCAAAGTTGTTCAAATCTACAAAAAAGTTTTGTCACCATCAAAAAGGGGGAGATTGTTGGAGAAATCTTTCCAGAATATTTTGAAGCTGACAAAACGTTTCTATCAATCTAGTCTGGATATTTGCAGACCGACAGTTTAAAGTCTGAAGACTTTATGATCACCAGACTCAAGACTCAAGACTCAAGACTATTCTCACCGATAGTCTTTCTAATCCAAAGGACGAAGGAAATCCAGGAGCCAAGTATATGGTTGAGAATTCGATCCTATCCTCTGGAGAAGATCCCTTGGTTGGATAAATATTTCGGATTCTTTTTATTCTTATCTAGATCGATTGAAGATCCGATGGTCGACGAAATATTCTTGGAATGTTCTATTCTTGGAAACCAAGATCCTGATTGTATGGGCGAACAGGATTGATGGGCTATCGTCAGGTTCCTTAAATAGCTCGAATGATCTTCTTGATTGATTCTGTCACGACCCGATCCTCGGGGACGCACCCATCCTTACACTTGGTCGATTTTTAAAATGCGATATCCCAGGACTAATTATCGCCGACCCTTTCTTTTTATTACGCATGCGGAAGCAGTTATAAATCCCCAGACAATAAAACAATGGGATAGGAAAGCATGCCATATTTTTCATATTGAAATTGACAACCACACTTTCATTAACAGCACAACCCATAGCGTATTTACAATACTATTTACAGCATAAAAGTCTTACACCTATCTACACTAAGACAGGGTTCACAAAAGGGATGGGATCTCAATCCACATTTGGGTTGTACTCAAGATCCCTCTCTGGATCACCTTCTACTTCAAAATACTTTCTCCCCTTCAGGTTCTTCCTCCTCAGCTTTTCCTCAGGGTCCTGAAATGGTTATTCAATAACCAATGAGACCACGTCTCAGCGAGTCCTACCCACTAAGACCCGATTAGTAAACCAATACGCCATACGGTTGCCTAAGCACAACACGAGTCAGAGGACTTACCTTAGCCTCAGTTCCAACCTGCAATTCAAGGTTAAACACAGATATTCAAACAATTCACGACATCCGATCAAACATTGATCCATCGACTTAGTCGATTACATGTCAATCTGACCATCTCTAGGTCATTCCCACTCGTACCATAACTTCTCAATGGTGTACTCATTCACCAAATCACATGTGTTTCTCGGGCGTCGTTTTCGCCAATGACATACCGATCACCGACACCGTGCGTTCTTTAAGGCGCCGTTTTCACTAGTGATATCCTCGATCACCGAACCACGTGTCCTTTCTAGGGCGCCGTTTTCGCCAAGGTGACATCGGCTATAGACAACACCGTGAGTTCTTTAAGGCGTCGTTTTCACCAGTGATATTTCCTTAATCACCGAACCACGTTTGTCTATAAGTCATTTACGTGCGTTCTTTAAGCGCCGTTTTCGCCGATGATACCCAATCACCGAACCACGTATGTCCAATAACATCGTACCGATTGGTCTCACCAATAACATTCTCGTTATCTCTCATCATTCCCTCTACTATATAGCCCATCAACGTACTGGCGCTATATACCCATGCTCGGCCAAGCACCAATCAAATATTCAATAACAAACAATTTAGGACAATTCCTAAAATTCCACAATTAATTCAATTCCACACAACGTAGAGCTCAAATAAATAAACGGTCTGCACCACGACAATCGGCACGAAATTCCGGTCACTGGCCATCCCGGTTGAATTTCCGGAAAAATAATTAATTAAATAATTAATTTCGAAAAATAAATAAATAAACATTAAAAATCCAATTTAGGCCCATATTGCCTTATTGGAGCCCGAAAACGGGTCGGGAAAAATCCCGAGATGCATTCAATAAATAACCAAACATTTGTACTTGCTAATAGCTAGGTCTAACCACCTAACATGCATTATTAAGTCACTAAATTAAATGTTCTAACCTAATCTAACCACCTAAGTGCATGTAATTAAATCTAACCAACCCTAAGACATAATTAGCAAACTAATAAAGCATTAGTGAGTAAAACTCACTTGACAAAAGCGGAGACCGAATCACCGCGACGGCAGCCGAAATCGGATTTTCGACAACACTGGCGGGCTTGGACCGGGCCTTGGGCTTGGCCCAACAAATCTCAGCCCAAATGAGATTTGTCCTTGCACTAGAATGGGCTTGCTCTTGGGCTTGGGCTGCTGAAAAAAGACAACTTGCTGGGCTTCGAAGTTGGACTGGACTGCTGGACTTTTAGGCCCAAGTAATCTGAATTTCGCTGGGCTTGAGGGACTGAAGACAAGCCCAGTTGTTGGGCCACAAGACTTGCGTGGGCTTGGAAATGAAGATGCATGGACTGAGCTGGGCTTGGGCCGACTTCAATTGTCGAGCCGATCGAGCATGGAGAGGAAGCAACAACGTCCACGAGCTGGCGTCTTCGAGCTGGCCGAAACCCACGAGCAAGAGGAGACCTCGCGGACGGAGATGGGAGCTGCTCTCTGGCGCCAAATCGGTGGGGACAGAGATTAGTGGAGCAGCAGCAAATTCGGTGGAATTGTGGTCAACCGTGGGGAGGATCTCACCGGCTTGTTGACTCCATTTGAGGGGGCTTCGTTGGCGAGCTGGTGGAGAAGACAAACCGAAGTGGAGAATTCATCTTCGGTGAATGGTGGCCGCGTGGGAGAGGGAGCTCGGTGGATTGCGCGGACGTGAGGAGCAGCTCCAGTGAAGATCCCGTGAGCTGGCTTCAGTGGAGTCTCCAACGTGGAGAGGAATGTTGACCGAAGAAGTGGATTTCTTGCTTTCCGTAGGTGTTGGCGTCGCACGAAGTGGGGAGGGAGAGAGATAGCTGTCTGGTTGAGGGGGGTGAGGGATTCGCTCAAGCAAAGCGGCAGAGAGAGGGAGAGAGGATTGTGATGAGAGGTGAGGGCCCCTTAAGCTTGATATTTTGCAAAATATCTTACACAAGTCATTCTGCAGCCATGTATAATTTACTTTCAATGATACACAGCCCCACGCACTCTTCTGTGCGAAATGATCCAATTGTTGTGGTAGGTGGGGGTACACACGAATTTGGGGAGGGAATTGGCTTAAATAAATTCAATTTCTCCAATAAATTCCCAAATTGAGGTCCAATTTCAACGTAGAAAAATCCCAAATGATTTTCTATGAATCCCGACACACAACGGCTCAGCTTGAAAGTCAAATTTCCCATTCCTTTAGCCAATCTGAACTTCCGTCAAATTCCCGCGACGTCCGAAACGGCTTTCCGTAAAATTTCCTGAATCTCCGAAAAATCTTCTGAGACTGAGTCGATGTTCCTAAAATTTATTGTGACATGGCCAAAACTTCAATTTCTAAAATCGGACTCGAATTGGCGGTTAATTTTCATTCGGCGCGTTTTTAGCGTGACCTAGACTATCGGGTAGTTTTCAGAACTTTTTAAAGCAAATGACCCGTGGTCGATTTTCTTCGAGCCACTATGAACCCACTCGACTCAATGGCAACTTTTGATTGTCGTGAAAATCTCGAGGATTCAATTACGGACACAGGGTACCAAAACAATAAGAAAACCGGTCTAGTGTTGGCCGACGAGAATTTTCTAATTCGGTGGTGTCACCCACGATTAGTCACATATCTCTATCGATCCAGTCTATCTCTGATTTCAAATCGATTTTTAACTGTGCCGTAGTGACCTCTAAAGATGGACACGGTCAAGAAGTCGATTCCTGATCTCTCAAGTCTATTGCTTTAAAATTCCTTAATCATTTCCCCAGATAGTCTAGTTATCTCGAGAGTGATCGGCTCTAAGAATAACCCTATAGATGCGTCAATGAAATGCCCGATTTATTCAGTAGAAGACAGGGTTGAAAATTCTGGATGTCACAGATTCCGTCCAACGGGTAGATTGGAGGAATTCATTTGGTAAGTGCCAACGGCTATGATGGCATAAAGGAGTATAAAAGGAAGACGTTCTAGTTGTTTTGAAGAGTGTGATCGATAGAAAAATTCCAGAGTCTGAAACACCTTGATTATTAGTCGATACAGTTTGAGTGAAATTGTATACACAGAGTATGTTTATACTTAGCGATACCTTGAGCGAGTGTGGTAGATCATCTACACCTAAAAGTCAAGGAAGATCAACGCTGTAACATCTCTTTGTTCATAGTGGAATCCAGCCAATAGGCTGTCAATGCAGAAGAGTGGACGTAGGCTTGAATCAAGCCGAACTACTATAAACCGCGTGTTCAATTCTCTTTTTCCTTTACTCAGTCTTACGATTGATTATTAATTGCTGCAAATCCTTCAACTGTCTAAGTATTGTGCAATTATCAAGAAAAATCTTTTATACCTATTCACCCCCCCTCTAGGTACTTGTACTAGCTATATCAACCTCTTTATATAGACAATGAGAAACCTTATTTCCTCATATAACTTATCATATGGGCTCAAGTCCTTTTTGGGTTTGCAACTCATTGGACCTCCTCCACATAGGAGTGAACCCAGTTAACAATACTTATGGTTAATGGATCAACGAAAGCCAATAAATTAAGATACGTCTTTTCTGTTCATGTATCTCTTTTTGAATTCATGAATTTCCTAAACTTTTATGTTCACGTATCTATTGAATTCATGAATTTCCTAGATTCATGTATCTTTTAGTTCATGTATTTATATAGTTCACAAATCTCTTGAATTCATATATTTCTGGATTCATGAATCTCTTGAATTCATATATCTCTTGATTCATGAATTTCATGGATATATGCGTTTATTTAATTCATGTATCTCTTCTATACATGAACTAAAAATCTCTATAAATAGATGGGAGCATAGAGCTTCATAACAGTCTTTCGGTTTTGGTTTTTCTGACTCCATTTCAAAAAGACTTTGATATACTTTTCTACTCCTCTGATTTTTTTGAGTGTGCTGGTTCAATTGAACAGTTCGACTGAGTCTTGTTTGCATAGTGCTAATTCAAACAGATTCGAGGTGTTGTATCTTGGGAGGCATAATTCATGAATCTGTGGAGCACCTTTGACAGGAATTAATTGCCTTAAGGAGATTCGGATATCTGTATCTCACTTCCAATTTTATGTTATATCTTATTTTCTTCTTCTCCAAGAGTTGTAAGTTTACATAAAAAGAAGAATATTATATAGCTGATATTCTGATTACAACAAATAGTGTGTATTATTTGGATTAATTTCCAACAGCGAGGTGAGTAGAATCTAGAGAAAAAGCGCCAAGTCACACTTTCCTTCATGAAAACAGCATCAGCAATCCAACACTGGGAATGGCCTCAAGCATGTCTGCTCCCCCGACATGAGAAACCCCGCCATGTGCCGGTGCTTCTGCGATGACACGAGGCTGGTCGAAGTAAATCCCCTTGATGTGTGGGTACAACCTAACTCGCTCGGAAACAGCGCCGCCTGTCCCGCCTCCATCGTCCGCCATCGATCCCACGCGCTAGAACCCATCCTTGTATGCATAAGTTGATGAAGGCATTGACTTATTCGAGCACGCCATGGCCTCGTGGAACGTGGGGTTGAATTCGGGTTTGTGGTAAAAAAAAATAATTTGTGATAAATTTATGACATATATAGAAATTTGAGATTTTTCGTGGTATAAACCAATTTTTGCCCTTCCTTAATGTTAAAGTATCTCACATCACTTGGTCATAAGGTTTGTTTGCTTTTTAGAAAAATAGATTTTCTTTGAATTAACACTAAGGAAGAAATGCATTTAAATATTTTATCGCTTTCCTTAGTTCTGACTATTTGATATTTATTTAAGATAGATATAAGAGTTACTTCGTGTGGGGTAAAAAAGAACTAACTTAGTGCTCATGTCGTCATGCATTCCTAACACTAATGGTAAATATATTTATAAATTGCAACGATGATTAGGTGTAACTGAACATCCTTTTTGCTTAAGAAATTTTTTTGAACAAACCCAAAAAGAGAGAAGTTAATCTCTCTTTCTTGACCATATACATTAAAGGTTACCTAAATTAGGGGGAAAATGAAGTGGTGGCTTGATTATTTGGCAATCCCATTATGAGATGTTAATTAAGCATTTCTCTTTCCTTGGAAGTACGTGGACTGAGATAGTTCCACGCGTTACAGGAGGCGCAAAATCTCCTCAAGCCGGTCATCAAAGGCACTAAATTAGCCGCTATCTTACTACATAGACCCATCGATAGATCCAAAGTAAGGGGGTTGCGCGGTCTTTAGAGTAGCCAGTAGCTATGAGTAGCTTGAGTTCTATCATTTTCTTTCATGGGACTATGGACCAATTAACCGTAGCGTAGGGTTTGGGCCACAGGAAAAAGCTCAAAAGAACTCAAAGTATTGGTCTCATTTGCTAGGCAAAGTTTAGTAGGCCGGCGCTCTTAGTTATGGCCCCCCCTGATGACACTTCCAAGGAAGGCCTTCAAGTCGAGCTTCTAAGTTTCCCCCTCAGAGGAAGCTCCGATCGGTTGGTGCTGTCTTCCTGCTATAGTTCTTCAGATTTAATAGATGAGACAGGGTGACGAGAAAGGGGATAATTTGATGTTCATTCATGTACATGAAATACAGGAATGACACTTTTGAAATTTTGGAAATGCTGACTATGGGGAGAGGTAGTTATGAATTGAATATTAAGTCGACAAGGAAAAGGAGGTCTGCTCACGCTCATCAAGTTCAGTAGTTCATCGCTCTCGTCGTGAAGTAATGAATCAAGTCGTGCCAGAGATGGTTATGATTTATTTGCTCAATGCGGGGAGGTGGATAGATTGAGTAAATTGTGGTTCAGTGCCTAAAAAACAAGACAGTTATTCATTAAGTATGATTAACAAGTGATCTTGAGATACTTGTTGAGAAGACTTATTATAGAGATATATCTGAAAAATTCACTATTTACTTCGAGTAGACATGTGCACTCACGGAATCTATGGATAGATTTCACTGGCAATAACTACTGGGAACTCTTTGAATTAATACGTAGAGATTAGGATGAGTTGATGGCGTAATACAAGGACGACTTCTATGTCAATGTACTATTTTTGTTTTTCAAAAGAAACAATAGAATTCATGGTTTTCTATTTTCTAATTTCTTTTGTCGGTTCCATTTTCTAATTTCTATAGTAACTTTTCAACCGAAAAAATTAAGAAGACTATAACTAGTAGTTGTTCAATGGGAAAAAGCCACCAAAACCTTAAGCTTTGCCCACCGTAATACATTTATCCTAAACTATTTTTTGTGATACCAAAAACGCTAAACTTGTATCTGTGTAACATATTTATCTCAAACTTTTTTCTGTGACACAAAAAACTCCGAACTTATAAATGTGTGATAGATTGACCTAAAAAAGCCCAAACTTTTTCCGTGATATCAAATTTGTGGGTAAATGTGTTATATGAATATAAGTTCGGGATTTTCGATGCCATAAGAAAAAGTTTGAGGTAAATATGTTATATAGGTATAAGTTTGGGGTTTTTGGTTTGGTAAAAAAAAATCAAAGTAAATGTATCATAGTGGGCATAGTTTAGGATCTTTTTTTTTTTTTTTTTTGTGGCTTTTACCCTTCCTTAATTCACAAAATCTTCAACTTATTTGTCGAGCCTAACCTTCATTAGGATAACAAAGTGAGCAAATCTTCTTACTGAAGGATGCTTTCACCGAAGTTATAAAAAGCGTATCATTATATGTTACACTGATACGGATACATAGATGGATAATAAACCTCACCAACTTACTAGTTTTTGGGATCTTTAAGAAATAAAATTGAGACACACACGGGCGCGCGCGCACACACTATCCTTTTATATCCATACTTATTGTCTGGGGTTGGTGTAGATGCTTGAGGTGTCTTGGATTTCCAGCTTAGGAACTGGACATGTTTTGTTCAAATCCCATCAACTCTAATTTAGACTTAATGGATTCACGGTTTCTACTGATATAAGAATGTTGCTCAATAAATCTCCTTGTTTTAATGCGTTGAGCACCATATCCTTTCTTATACGTAAACATTTAAATTATAGCAAGTCTCGTTGTGAACGTGCAACTTCTCCTTTTCTAATATATTATGCAACTCGTGGAAGTATGCAATATCTAACAATTTTTCAGTTATCCAATATGTCGCATCCCCATGGGAAGAACCATAAGGGACCTATCCACACGCTTCCTCACTTACCACGTTCTCTCGTCTTCGTTTCAAGGTAGTCTATCGATCTGCTACTAATTCAGTGTTTTGCGCATCCATTTCTTTCCGAGTGTTTTCATGCGTCAGCTCTATCTGTTGCTGGTCGATGTCATTTAAGATATGGACATCGAAGATGACATAGAGTGCGCTCAAAGGAAGAGAAAGGAACTTACAAGATGCAAGGAAACGTGTGGCCTCGGGGAAGAGTGGTTGGGACCAAGACCGGCTGGTGTCGCTTTCGAGCGTGGCCGACGCATGGTTAAAGCAACTTAGGGTCCAGAACTCCGATTTCAGCTTTTTCACGGGTTCTTGGCGTGGGTAACGTCCTTAGACCCTATTGATCCCCAGATCGTATCGACGAGTTGCTTCCTTAAGCGAGAGATCAAAAGCCGATTGTCAATTGTCTCGTCACCATTGGTCCTTTCGAGAGGATTCTGCGGTGGAGCATAGTTCCTAGATATGGTGAGACGTACGTATCAAGTGATTTCGAAGCATGATGGCGTATATACTTCTTACAACGTAACTGAGACTGACCATGGGGTTGCGGTGGATCTCTGAGAGTTTTGTGTTGGGAAGGCAAATTGTGACATTCCAAAGCTCCTTTTCCATTTCAAACTCCGGCATGCATCGTGCGTATCATGCGATGCCGGGCGAATGATCTGACATTTTGTTGTGATGTAGCCGTAGAGTAGAGGCAGTCCTCTCCATGGTTTTATACCAATTTTTGTATAGATGTGAATTCTCTTTCTCGCATTGCGTTGGCCTCGTTTATGCACTGCCTGTATACCTGTCTTTTATGGTTTTCTTCATGTTTGGCAATTACGGTCGTGGAGTTTCTGAAAATTGCTGTATCGTCCTAAATTCTTTTGGACACAAGAGAGATAACGAAGTTTTAGAAGTTGGTGCGGTGATTGGGGTAGCAATGAAAGAAAACAAGGAAAACCCTTGATTAAAGACATGTTTGTTTCACAGAAAGCCAATGATGTGAATAATTCTTTCTGAAAAACAATCATTGGTACTATTTCTAAAATGAATGAATGAAAAATATTTTTATTATCCTTGAAATTATTTAGGTATCCCTTGTTGTGGATGACAAAAACCTTATTTTACTGACTAATTATTTTAAAAGATATAACAAATCAATTTTTAAATCACTTTTTTTCTCGAAATAAAATGAATCTAAGTGAAAGGGATTCGTTCATCAATTTTTCACAGTTCAGAGCGAGTATCTCATCTATCTGTTATATCTTCATCAATGAGAAAGATAGGCGTATTAATATATTTCATAAGAGTTTAAAAAATCATATTAAAGTCTAGGATCATTCAACATTCGCAAGCCCTTGATGTCCTTGAGCTCTATAAGCATTTCAATTTCGACATAATCTTTCACACGGTGATTCACTAGAGCCATCGCAAGCGATTTCTTTCCTAAAGTCGGGGCGAATGCCGAAACTGTGAATGATGATGATGTTGTGGAGGGGATCCTACTCCCTTCAACATTCTCCTCCATTCCGTTCCGGTCCTCTCCTTTCATCAAACAAACCCATTCCCTTCTAGTCTCGACATGGTGTCCGCGATGATCACTTTCCCATCTTTGTTCGGCAACACTCTCCTGCAATTCCTCAGGATCTTGACGAAATCTTTGTTGCTCCCACCGTGAAAAACACGCCGCGAAATGAATTGTTGAACTTTCTTTTACCGGTTGCTTTGATCATCTGTGAACATAGACGTTATTTGCTCGTATATTTAGCTAAAGTTAATGCGAGTTCTATCTATATTTGTAACACTCGCGGGAGAGAAATATGATCTTTTCATTTGCATCAGCGTTTTTCCTGTTTTCCTGTTTTTCAATGTTATTCCCAGGTGAAAAGAAGTGACTCGTTCTCCTTCTTACCAAAACTCAACTATATTGTTTGGATTTCAAAGTCATGAAAAAGGTATATGTAATTAAGGTATTTATAAATGTTTTGAATGGTTTAGTTTTAATAGCTTGCATGTTAAATACAATATAAATTAGGGATGTGCAAAAAAACCGGGAATCAGACCGAATCGGTTGATCTGAGTAGTTCTCGCTTCCAATTATTGGGCCTAGTGAATATGGGTTCGATTTCCTGTTCTAAGTGTGGAATCACCAACTCAGACTATCAGGATTGAATTGGTATACATAATATATATTTTAAATTTTCATGTTCTCTCCGTTTTCATGAGCCAAAAGGTTACATTTTTTTTCCCAAAATAACATAATTTACAAACAAAGAATGCACCATAGAAGTGCATGAGAAGCAGAACAAGCTAGAGAATAGTGGAGACCCATTCAGATTCCTATGGATAAAATCCTGCACTTCTCTCCTACTTCTTCCGAGTATATTTCCATAGAATGCGGTTTGCTACAAACTCCCAAGCATTCACTAAACAATTTCATGCCATCATTTGTTATTAAGATTCAAACTACAGTAAAATCCTTCCTCACTCATCTTCATTTTAGATCAGTCTCCTCATCTTCTTTTGCTTCTCGATTAGCCAAATTCAAACCACGAGAACAAGCACGAATTCCCTCAAATTGAAATGCAAATCAAAACCGCATATTTGTCACAAGCGAGGACATGCCGATGTCATGGACCCACTTGGGAATTGGACCAGAGTGTTGGTACGATTCTTGGGTGGATCTAGGATTCTGTGGGCATTTTGTGGAACCCACTCTTAGTGGATGGTTCCTAGTTTCAAGTGGGAACCACCTATTTGGAACTGATCACCTTTAATCTAAACTGTGAGAGGTACAAAGTTTAAGAGAAAGCAAAAAGGGCAATAATAATGCTAAAAAATGAATTTGTCATATTAGAGAAGTGTCCATGCAAGCCTTAGTGTATTGTAGATTATGGCATGTGAATACCATGTTTATTCACATGCGGTTGCTAATTAATGGGGTCTCTGATAATGCTTGTCGACAACGATGTTTAATGTATGTAATGTATCTCATAGTTATAGTCCTCAAAATCTAATTTGTCGTCCCACCCATTTGATCGCCTGTAACGCGTGGAACTATCTCAGTCCACATACTTAAAAGGAAAGAGAAACACTTAATTAACATCTCAAAATGGGGTTGCCAAATAATCAAGCCACCACTTTATTTTTTCTTTTTTATTTATGTGATCAACAAAGAAAGATTAACCTCTCTTCTACTTTTGGGGGTGGCCCCGTGGCCGAGGGGGAGGGGGGGTTGTCCAAAAATATTTCTTAAGCGAAAAGGATGTTTAGTTACACTCAGTCATAATGGCAGCTTAAACATATATTCATCATTAGTGTTAGGAACGCATGACAACGATAGTTTCCATATCCCATTTAATGAAGAACAACAAAAGTCGACAAAGTACGGCTAAATTTGGTAATTTAATAATGCCTGTCGACAACGATGTCTAGTGTATGTACTTCATAATCATAGTCCTCAAAATCTAATTTGTCGCCACACCCCTTTGATGTGTCAATCACATGTGACAGAGGGTGATTCTAGTACTTGTACAGGGCCAGTCATCATCATCAATCCTCGCAAATATTCTTATTTATTATTTTTAATGCGGTCGAGGAAGAGAGATTAACCTCTCTTCTATTTTTCGGGGTGGCCGGGGGTTGTTCAAAAATATTTTTTAAGCGAAAAGGATGTTCAGGTACACCCAATCATAGTTGCAGTCTAAACATATGTTCATTAGTAGTGTTAGGAACGCATGACAACAATAGTTTCCATATCTCATTTAATGAAGAACAACAAAAGTCAACAGTCGACAAAGTACAGTTAAATATGGTAATCTGGTAATGCATGTCGACAACGATGTCCAACGCACGTACTTCATATTCATAGTCCTCAAAATCTCATTTTTGGCCACACCCATTAGGTGTGTCAATCACATGTGACGGAGGCTGATTCTGGTACCTGTACAGGGTCGGTCATCATCATCATCAATCCTCGCAAATATTCAGCTGAACCTGACGATGACCTTGGCCTGGCCAGATATATATAAGATCTGATGCTCTCTTCTTACCTCGCACACAGTCCCAAACAGAGAAAGCGAGCTCGCGCAGAGAGAGAGAGAGAGAGAGAGAGAGAGAACGGATCTGCTCGATGAAACGTTAAGGGGCCAAGACCAAGTATGGAATCACATGCTTGCATACGCGGACTCGAGGGCGCTGAAATGCGCGGTGGAGCTCCGGATACCCGACATCATCCACTCGCAGGGTGGGGGGACAGTCACCTCGGCCCTAATAGCCTCCCGCATCCCCTCTCCATCTCCTGAAACCGCCTACCTTGCACGCATCATGGGGCTCCTGGCCCGCAAGAATGTCTTCTCCGCCCACCAAGAAGGTGGAGAGACGCTCTACGGCCTCACACCTTCGTCAAGATGGCTCTTGCATGGGGCAGGCCACCTCAGCCTCGCGCCGCTGGTGTTGCTGGCGGACCACCAGACGACGGTGTCCCCGTGGCACAACCTCAGTGACTGCATCAAAGACGGGGGATCAATCGCGTTCCAGATAGCTCATTGCTGCGGATACTGGGACATGGAGTCCAAGAACCCCGAATTCAACCGCACGTTCCGTGATGCCATGGCATGCACGGACAAGTTCGTGATGAAGGCCGTCGTGGATGCGTACAAGGATGGGTTCGAGCGCGTGGGATCATTGGTGGACGTCGGAGGCGGGACGGGCAGCACCGTTGCCGAGATAGTTAGGTTGTACCCACATATCAAGGGGATTAACTTCGACCGGCCTCATGTCGTCGCAGCAGCACCATCGCACGGCGGGGTCTCTCATGTCGGGGAAGACATGTTTGAGGCCATTCCGAGTGCTGATGCTGTTTTCATGAAGGTAAGCGTGAATCTTCGCTTGTTCATAAAATTAGCAACCGCATGTGAATAATTTCTACGTATGAGAACACCTTCATCATATTGTGATTTCAATCTCAATGATTTCATGCCACCATAATTTCTACGTCATTTAGGACGTGGTGAGGTAAGTAGAACCTTGAGAACAAGCGCAGAGTCACACTTACCTTCATGAAAACAGCATCAGCACTCGGAATGCCTCAAACATGTCTCCCCCGACATGAGAGACCCCATAAAAAATAAAAAATAAGAATATTTACGAGGATTGATGATGATGCCCTGTACAAGTACTAGAATCAGCCTCTATCACATGTGATTGACACATCAAAGGGGTGTGGCGACAAACTAGATTTTGAGGACTATGACTATGAAGTAGATACACTAGACATCGTTGTCGACAAGCATTTACTTTGTCAATTCTTCATTAAATGGGATATGGAAACTATCGTTGTCCTAACACTAATAATGAATATATGTTTAAGCTGCAACTATGATTGGGTGTAAATGAACATCCTTTTCGCTTAAGAAATATTTTTGGACAACCCCCCTCCCTGCCGCGAGGCCACCCCCAAAAATAGAAGAGAGGTTAATCTCTCTTTCTTGATGGCTTGATTTTTTGGCAACCCCATTTTGTTTCTCTTTCCTTTTAAATATGTGGACTGAGATAGTTCCACGCATTACAGGCGATCAAATGGGTGTGACGACAAATTAGATTTTGAGGACAATGACTATGAGGTACATTGCATACATTAAACATCGTTGTCGACAGGCATTATCAGATTACCAGATTTAGCCGTACTCTGTCGACTTTTGTTGTTCTTCATCAAATGAGATCTGAAAACTACCGTTGTCATGCATTCCTAACACTAATAATAAACATATGTTTAAACTGCAACTATGATTGGGTGTAATTGAACATCATTTTCACTTAAAAAATATTTTTGGATAACACGACACCACCCCCCAAAAATAGAAGAGAGGTTAATCTCTCTTTCTTGACCACATACAAAATAAAAATAAAAATAAAAATAAAAATATTAAAGGGTGCCTAAATTATGGGAAAACGAAGAGGTGGCTTGATTATTTGGCAACCCCATTTTGAGATGTTAATTAAGCGTTTCTCTTTCCTTTTCAAGTATGTGGACTGAGATAAATCCACACGTTATAGGGGATAAAATTGGTGTGGCAACAAATTAGAATTTGAGAACTATTTCTATGACGTACATCACATAGATTAAACATCGTTGTTGACAAGCATTATCAGATTACCAGATTTAGCTGTATTCCGCCAGCCTTTAATGTTCTTTATCAAATGGGATCTTGAAACTACCGTTGTCATGCCTTCCTAACACTAATAATAAATATATGTTTAAACTACAATTATGATTGTGTGTAATTGAACATCCTTTTTGCTTAAGAAATATTTTTAGACGACTCCCCTGCCACCCCCCAAAAGTAGAAGAGAGGTTAATCTCTCTTTCTCAACCACATACAAATATATATATATATATATATATATATATATTAAAAGGTGCCTAAATTACGGGAAAACGAAGTGGTGGCTTGATTATTTGGCAACCCTATTTTGAGATGTTAATTAAGCTTTTCTCTTTCCTTTTAAGTACGTGGACTGAGGTAGTTCCACGCGTTAGGGGGATCAAATGGGTATGGCGACAAATTAGATTTTGAGGACTATGACCATGAGGTACATTACATACATTAAACATCGTTGTCGACAGACATTACTAGATTACGAGATTTAGTCGTACTTTGCCAGCTTTTGTTGTTCTTCATCAAATAAGATCTTGAAACTACCAATGTCATGCATTCCTCACACTAATAATAAACATATGTTCAAACTGCAACTATGAATGGGCGTAATTGAACATCCTTTTCGCTTAAACAATATTTTTGGACAACCCCTCGCCAACCCCCAAAAATAGATGAGAGGTTAATCTCTCTTTCTCAACCACATGCAAAATAAAAAGAAAAATGAAAAAATATTAAAGGGGCCTAAATTATGGGAAAACGAAGTGGTGGCTTGATTATTTGGCAACCCCATTTTGAGATGTTAATTAAGCATTTCTCTTTCCCTTTAAGTATGTGGACTGAGATAGTTCCATGTCTTATAAGGGATCAAATAGGATATATTAATTATTTCACACTATATAAATTCTTTCCCGTGGGACTTTTTTGATATAACTTACACGTGAATCTTAATAAAATCTCCCATGCCAGCTCAGTGTTATGTACGTCTCTCCAATCATTGCCAACCAATGCAAACATTACTTTCACCATGTTCTCCTCTTGGATCGAATCATGGGGGCAAATCACACTTGACAATTGCAAAGATCTATGGGACTCCTTTCTGTTTCCAAGATACCGATACACAAAATTCCATTCTTGGAGTGCACAAGAAAAACCTGATAACTTTACCTAGAGAGATCATCAAGAGAGAGCCTAAGTTCAAGCTTATCAACACATTAAATTCGATTTACTTTCACTCAAAGGCTAAAGTCAATAAGTTATGAGCCAATTTGGATATATATATATATATATATATATATATATATATATATATATATATATATATATTTTTTTTTTTTTTTTTTACAAATTCTTTGATATGAGACTTTTCAAACATTGCTCACGTGTATATTTCAACAAATCCAATGGCCGACGATGGAGAATGATGGCCAGCGGCTTGTGACCGATGTCAACGGTGCAGCGTAGACAGTGGAGTCCATCGTCGGTGATCAGCGGCTGGTAATCTCGAACTTCAAAAGGCTACTGTCGGTGGTGGAATTGAGTTTGTGATAGATTTGTAGTTATAATAAGTTTGGAATGGACTCCAATCCCGGTTACAGTAAGGTAATCCGCTTCCGCATTTTTTAAGTAATTGTGTTCCATGGCGAATCAAAATCAATATTTTGATTCTTCTCCAAACACAAAAATAGTGCGAATTAGAATCCCACTCCTTGAGGAATCTGATTTCGCATCGAATCAATCAAGACACTGTCATACATTTCTAACACTTATTTTATTAAGTATGGTCAACGAGTGTCCCCGAAATACTTTACCAAAACTAATCTTATAAGTAAGTGAAACTTTCTTGTTAAAAGATGCTCTCATTGAAATTATACAAAGCATATCATTATACGTTCGCCCCAGTGGCCACCCTTCCAACATGGAAGGGGGAGGTGAGGGGTTCAAATCCCCACCTTCTCAGGGGGGAATGAGGTTAGGGACGCGTAAGTTTCGAGAGTGGGTTGCGACTCCCACGCCCTGCAAGAGGCAGGGCACAAGTCTGCGAGTGAGTGTAGAGTAGGAATAGAGTAGGACTGACAAAAAAAAAAAAAAAAAAAAACTTCATTTCAAAATACTCTATGGATCTAGTAGTCCTCTACATTTTGCGCATCTTTTTCTTTCCGAATGTTTCGTGCAACATCTCGATGGACATTGAAGGTGACGTGGAGGGTGCTCGAAGGAAGAGAAAGGAAGGGGGAGGCATCTCGCTGCCTCCATTCTTTTATGATTTTCTTCATATTTGGCAACATAGTTGGTGGAGTTCCTGAAAATTGCTGTAGAATCCTAAATTTATCTCAGATGTGAGAGAGGTACTAAAGTTTTAGAAGTTGCCGTGGTGATTATGAGTGGGATAAAAGAGAACAAGGAAAGCCATGGTTAAGTGAAAGGGGTTCGTTCATCAATTCTCACGGTTTAGAGCTAGTCTTTCTTTTCTTTTCTCTTTTTTTGGGTCGGTAGAGCAAGTCTTTCACGTAGCGCTTATATACACGACTTTTTGAATAAGAAACAGAGCGTACTCATATATTTCACGGACTATGAAATAATCACAGTGAAATTCGAGATTATTTAGTACTTACAAGCCTTTCATAGTCCTTGAAGCTGTATAAACATTCCAATTTCTGTAGTATGTTTCACTTGGGAAAAAAATTATCCGCATCAATGCCGATTATATTTATATTTGTTGCGAACCACCGAGAAGTCCGGTAGGAATAGATCATTTCTTTCATTCGCATTGGCATTTTTCCTTCTCTCTTTACAATTTTTTTTTTTTTTTTACAATATTATTTGCCACTATAATCGCGGGTCCATTTGCTTTGACTAGTTAAGTGAAAAGAAGTAACTCGCTGTCCTATATATATATGTATGTATGTATATGTGTGTGTACAAATATATATACGTAAACTATTATTTACACGTTTTGAAAGGTTTAGTTGTTGCGACCTGCACGTTCAATACAATTTAGATATAAGATTTAGAAAAAGTAAAAAGGCGAAAGCAAAAAGACTACTCCATACTGAAGTGTCGTATTAATGCGCACCTTAGTATGCCATATATATTTTGGCTTTTGTTTTTTGTTTGGGATAACATGGAATATTGAAACTTTTCGGCTTTATTAACCACGCAAATACAAATAAGTTGCCCCTTCCACATGTATGGAGTGTAACCCCCTAGGCTAATATGATTGGAAGACGCTCTGATTTGGACATACAATTTTTTTTTTAATCCAAATCGAACGCTTAATCACTTAACCAATTCGACAAGAGGGTCTAGTAGAAAAACATAAATACATAATAAGTAGCCGACAAGTAGTCAATCTCTGAATAAACCACAGTCAAGCTGGGAAGGCTTCAATGATGGACAACAAGGAAGGGGTTTGGAAGATATTGCAGCGAGGGAAGCCTCCTTCCTCCAAAAGCTTCTTCCACTCTGGTTCGGTCCTCTCTTTGCCTCCGGTTTGAGTGATCATGGTCAGATCGGAAGCTATCCCCGTGTCATCGAAGAGGCCATCGCCCTCTGGTCGCAACACAACTTCCGCCAGGATCACCTTGCCATTCTTTTCTGCTACAGCTCTCCTGCAGTTCTTCAAAATCCTTACAGAATCTTCATCATTCCAATCATGCAGGATCCACTGTAAAAAGGAGGAAGATGAAAATTTTAGTTGTGAATCAATTATGACTTATTAAATCATGAATGTTCAATGCGTCGATTGTCATTTGCAGTTTGTGCATTAGAAGTTGAACAATCATGTCCAAGAGTGACATTCTTCCGAAGGAGATGCAGTGATAGAGATCATGAGGAATTGATGCCCGGGGTTTCCCATTTTTTGTTAGTATAAACCAGCCTTTTAAAATTCAGTTGAAGATTTTCAGTGCTTATGAAAATACTTATCGTTTACTAATTTTTATATTTAAAACTATATGACAAACATTAGCAAATGAATCGCTAAGCAGAGGAGCAAGTACTGAGTGCACTCAATTCATGTGAGTCCATAGAATAAGCGCCAAGTATACTTACCTTCATGAAAACAGCATCAGCACTTGAATGGCCTCAAACATGTCTCCCCGACATGACTGACCCCGCCGTGCGCTGGCGCGGCAGCAACAATGTGAGGCTGGTCGAAGTTAATCCCCTTGATGTGCGGGTACGCCTTCACTATCTCGGCTACGGCACTGCCCTGCCCGCCTCCAACGTCCACCAGGGATCCCACGCGCTCGAACCCATCCTTGTACGCATCCACGATAGCTTTCATCATGAGCTTGTTCGAGCACGCCATGGCATCACGGAACGTGCTGCTGAATTCAGGGTTCTGGGACTCCAAGTCCCACATTTCGCAGCCATAAGCCCTCTTTAACGGGAATGATCCCCCGTTCTTGATGTAGTCACTAAGGCTGTGCCACGGGGACACCATATACTGATGGCCCGCCAGCAGTACCAGTGGCGAGAGGTTGAGGTGCCCAGCCCCTTGTAAGAGCCATCTCGACGACGGGGTGAGGCCGTAGAGCGTCTCTCTGCCGTCGTAGTGCGCGGAGAAGATGTTCTTGCGGACCAGGGGCGTCATGATGCGGCCGAGGACGCAGGTTTTGACAGATGGGGAGGGGATGTGGGAGGCTATTTGAGCCAAGGTGACAGGCCCGCCACCCAGCGAGTGGATGATGTCAGGTATCCGGAGCTTCACCGCGCAGTTCAGCGCCATTGAGTCCACGTACGCATACATGAGCTTCCATACTTGGACTTGGCCACTTAACGTTTCATCGAGCTGTGTCATTCTCTCTCGCTGTCTCTCTCTGTACGCCCGCCTATTTGGTTTGAGACAGTGTTTGAGTTAAGAAGAGAGCGTCTGTTCGTATATATAGGGCAAAGTAATCATCGGGTTCAGCCGAATGTTAATGTGTTTTCACTCAGTGCATCTTCTCAATTATTTATTTATTCATTGAGTTGCAATAATCAGAAGAAACCTCCGTCCCATGTATAAAGTAAACTGTTGTTATATTTTATTATTTCCAATATGATCACAATTTTATATTTCCCAATTAATTCCGATTTATTGCCCGATTTATTATCCACATTTACTATATGATACTTGCCCGTTAATATGTTACCATAATAATCTTGATGGAAGACGTTGGCAACGTAAGAAATGGAAAGATCTAGTTATTCCATATTTGTAGAACCCAATTTTATATTTCCCAATTAATTTCGATTTATTGCCCAATTTATTACCCGCGTTTATTATGTGATGCTTGCCCGTTAAAATGTTACCACAATGGTCTTATGTAAGAAACGGAAAAATCTAGTGATTCCATATTTGCAGATCTCAATTTTATATTACCTAATTAATTCCGATTTATTGCCCGATTTATTATCTGCGTTTATTATGTGATACTTACTCGTTAATATGTTACCACAATAGTCTTGATGAAAGATGTTGATAAAGTAAGAAATGGAAAGATCTGGTTATTCCATATTTGTGGATCCCAATTTTATATTTCCCAATTAATTTTGATTTATTGATCGATTTATTACCCGCATTTATTGCATGATACTTGCCTGTTAATATATTACCATAACGGTTTTGATGGAAGACATCGGCAATGTAAGAAACAGAAAGATCTTGTGATTCCATATTTGCAAATCCCAATTTTATAATTCCCAATTAATTCAAATTTATTGCCCGAGTTGTTACCCACTATCGTGACCTGCTCTTCGGGGGAGGGAACAGGTTAATGGTCTTGCCTAAATGACAGACGTAAGGCCCATGATTAGGTGCGGGCTCTCCCAAGCCCATACCTCGGGTGATATTAGGGTATTTTTAAGAATTTCGCAATAAGGAGTCGCCACTAGCCTATTGGGATTGGCTAGAAACCAAGTGAGGCATGAGAGTGTACCTTACTTCCTACGTAACTAGAGAATCTAGGGTCGGGGACTTGATTACACTAATTGATCAATTAGTGCCATTTCAGTACCTAATCTTGTTCATTTTAACAAAATGATTTTTTGGCAGGTAGTTTAGATCGATTTTATACCTATTCACTAACATGTAGGGTGATCATGTGGGCGCGTAATCATTAAAATAATAATCACAACTACCATAATCCTAATTGCAGTAAAATTAAACACGTGTAATTAAACATAATTAGATATGCAAATTAAACATACGATATAATCAAAATACGAACAAATAAAGGCCTAATACATAGCAATTCCTAATCAAACCCCATCATTTTTGGATTTTTCGATTTTTTTAATTTTTTTTAAATAATAAAATAATAATTTTTAATTTTTTTTTTCTGGTTGGACCGGGTTGGGTCAGGTCTAACTAGACTTGGGTATGACTCGATCGGTGCGGGTTGGTTAGACCCGCTTGGGTTCGGCCCGGCTGGGGGTCGGGTTGATCAGTTTGCCCAAAAGACAAGGCCCGACTAGCCTTGGTCGGGCCTTCGTACAGCTGGATGGGGCCCAATTAATGGGCCCAATCTTTACTTTCCCCACGCAAAAAATAGATCCATGCAGGCCTACAACCTAAACCGGCCCACAAGCGCAAAAGCCCATGAGCCCACAAGCTCACAAGCCCAAACCTGGCCTTGATTCACCCAAAACCCTACCCGTCTCTTTGACTCGGCTCGTACCTCCTCTCTCTCCTAGCGACTTGGTAGCGGCAACGCGGTGGGCGGTGGTAGTGTGGACGGTAGTGGCGACACAGTGGGTGGCAGTCGCGGGTAGTGAGGGGTGACAGCTTGGACAGCGTCAGGTTGAGGCGACGAGCTCGGACATCGACTGTGCGGTCCTGGGTGGTCCGGCGGCACCGGTCGAGATTAGGGTTTCGTGGCAACGTTGAAGGTTGAACGGCGACAGCGCTAGACTGGTGCTGCGATGGTGGCGGAGAGATCATGTTGTTGGCGCGGCGGTCGTCACGGTTGCAGGCGTTGCAACGGCGTCACGGCTTCGAGCTGGTGGTGGTCGCTGTGGTGTCGACAACGGAGGGCGGCGACTTGGACGGCATCGGGCAGTGTCGACAACGCGTCCTCCGGTTTCTCTCCCTCTCTCTAGCTTTCGCTCCCTCCAGCTCTCTCTCTGTTCGTTCTCTCTTCGGTTGCCTCTCACCCTCCTCTCTCCGCTCTATTTTTCTCCTCCCCTCCGCTCACTTCCCTTGCCCTCCGTCCTCCTCGTTCGCTGTGCTTGTTCTATTTTTCTACAGGTCTTCGAGTGTAGGACAGCAGGAGTGAGGAAGGATGGGCACAGGCCAAGCCAAAGGAGAAAGGAGGATGGGCTGGGTTGGTGGGCCGTGTGTGAGGGGAAGGAAAAGGAAAGAAAAAGGTGGGTCGGGCCAAGGCTGGATCCCGCCCGACCTAGCCCCTTCAACTTTTTTTTTTTTTTTAAAATTTAAATAATTAGTTAATTTTTAATTAATAATTTTTATTTTTTTATATATTTGAAAACACAAATTAGGTGTCAATGCCTCTCTTTGAGTGTAGCCTCGAAGAGGTTGCATTCAAAGACAAAAGACACCTAATTTATTTCGACAATAGAGAGACCCTGAGTGCGTAGACACGTATCAGGTTGACAAAAATGACTTATAACTATGGAAGCACGTCTTGTTAATAAAAGGAAGAGAAGGACTTCGGGCTACAAAAACACTCTATGTCATAGGAAGAAAGAGAGACTTCGGGCTATAGAAGCTCGCCGTATCATAGAAGAAAGAAAGACTCCAGCTACAGAAGCTCGCTGTGCCATGGGAAGAAAGAGAGACTCCGGGCTAAAGAAGCTCGCCATGTCATGAGAAGAAGAAAAGACTCTGGGCTACAGAAGCTCGCCGTGTCATAGGAAGAGGGAAGACTCCGGGCTACAGAAGCTCGTCATGTCATAGGAAGAGGGAAGACTCCGGGCTACAAAAGCACTCCGTGTCATAAGAAGAAGGAGATGGACTCTGGGCTACAGAAGTACTCCGTGTCACAAGAAGAGAGAAAGACTCCGGGCTACAGAAGCACTCCGTGTCATAAGAGAGAAACTCCGGGCTACAGAAGCACTTCGTGTCACAAAAAGAGAGAAATACTTCGGACTACAGGAGCACTCCGTATCATAAGAGAGAGACTCTAGGATACAGAAGCACTCTGTGTCATAAGAAGAGAGAAAGACTCCGGGCTATAAAAGCACTCCGTGTCATAAGAGAGAGACTCCGGGTTACAGAAGTGCTCCGTGTCCTAAGAAGAGAAAAAGACTCCGGGCTACAAAAGCACTTCGCGTCATAAGAAGAGAAAAAGACTCCGGGCTATAGAAGCACTCTATGTCATAAGAGAGAGAGATTCCAGGCTATAGAAGTACTCCGTGTCATAAGAAGAGAGAAAGACTCTAGCCTACAGAAGCACTCCGTGTTATAAGACGAGAGAAAGACTCCGGCCTACAGAAGCACTCTGTGTCATAGGAAGAAAGAAAGACTCCGGGCTACAGAAATACGCCGTGTCATAGGGAGAAATGGAGACTCCGGTCTACAAAAGCACTTCGTGTCATAGGAAGAAGGAAGACCCCGGGCTATAGAAGCTCATTGTGTCATAAGAAGAAAGAGAGACTCCGGGCTACAAAAGCACTTTGTGTCATAAGAAGAAGGAAGATCCCGGGTTACAGAAGCTCGCCGTGTCATAAGAAGGGAGAAAGACTTCGGGCTAGAGAAGCACTCCTTGTCATAAGAAGAGAGATAGACTTCGGGCTCTAGAAGCACTCGGTGTCATAAGAAGAGAGAAAGACTCCGAGTTACAGAAGCACTTCGTGTCATAAGAAGAAAGAGAGACTCCGTGTTACAGAAGCAACCGGGTCATAAGAAGAAAGAGAGACTCCGTGTTATAGAAGCACTTCGTGTCATAAGAATAAAGAGAGACTCCGGGCTATAAAAGCACTCCGTGTTTGGGGAAAACCCATAAACCTTTGTAGATGGCATGGTTTAAAGCTGACCATGAACCTTTGGAGATGGCATGGTTTAAGGCTGACCATGAACCTTTGGAGATGGCATGGTTTAAGGCTGACCATGAACCTTTGGAGACGGCATGGTTTAAGGTTGACCATGAACATTTGGAGATGACATGGTTTAGGCTGACCATGAACCTCATAGACGACATGGTTTGAGGCTGATCATGAACCTTTGGAGACGGCATGGTTTAAGGTTGACCATGAACCCTTGGAGATGACATAGTTTAAGGCTGACTATGAACCTTTGGTTTTTAGGGAAGCACCCGTTAACCCTTTGAAAACTGCATGGCTTCACTAAGGAATCTTGTCAAACTCAACTTGAGTAAATGTCATTAGGGACATCATCAAAAGACGTATTGACAATATTATAGTATTAATTGAACAAGCTAATCAAGCTAGTTCGATTGCTTTAAAAAAAAAATATTGGATGTCAATCAGCATCATGTAGTGCAAAATTGTCATCTTGCTTGGGGATGTATCATTAATGATCAAATTCTCTAAGAGTCTAGTTTTTATCAGAACGGCTACAGCTCATGAAAAAAGGCTCATTAAGCATGCCAAACTAGAGCTTCTTAGTTAGAAAGGAGTTTCTCACACACTCTCGATAAAATGGTTGCTTGATCCCATCCATTCACGTGGGAAGTAACTGATTGCTGATGTTATTTCACATAACCCATGTCAAAGGCTTTCAGAAACATTTGCGATGAGCACAATCTGATTGATCAAAAATGTCTTTTGAAAGGACCGCAATATAGATTTGGTCATGGGCTTACATAAAGGGATTATTGCTTTGAGACCAATAAAGGAACATTCGTCGTTATCTTCATCGGGTTTACAAGTCGAGAACTTGAAAGATAAGATAATATAGAATTACTTCCACTCTTTCAAGCAGTAGCTTATTAGTGGTATTCTCATTTTCACTCAAATCATCCCAATCAGAAGAGACTTCGGAAGAGGGTTGTAATGTTGGCTCGGGAGAGGCTCGAAAGGCTTAAAATTTTCAAGAGGGTTTTTAAGAGTTGTTGATCATCATGGCATTGTGACCAGGTCACTCGACCTTTCGAAAGCATTTGGCTTTTGAAACACTGCACATCTCGAAAGTCTCTTGACTAATCATTTTTGCAAGAGAGCTTTGCTCTTCTCTAATTTCCTTTGCCCTTTGCGATGATTTTTTTTTTTGCAGGCACTTGGATTTTGATAATTTTTCTTTCGCATAAGATGTAGCCTTTTGACTCTTTTCCTTAACGGGCATGGCCTTACTTTTACCAAGCATACTGCTTTTTCATACCCTCTAATTTTATCGAACTTTTTGCTCTTTGAACTTTTGGAGCTCTTATGACTTTCAAGATGTTTTTTTTTTTTTTTTTTTTCATGTTTTCTTGTAAATGTCAATTGTATGTGCTCAATCCTTATGCATTGCCTCAGTGAAGAGAGATGATCACCGCTCAAGGTTTAGAAATGAACAATCAGGCCCAAATTGTTTAAAGCAATGGGTATCGGTGTTTGGGTAGAGAAGGAAATGCTCTTTTTCACCTTGGGATGAGTCAAGTTCTAATGAGAATCCCTCTGAGGCTATCACCATAAGATTGATATAAGTGAAAGTAATAGAATTTTTCTTAATCCTTCACTCTACAACATGACCGTAACCTCCTATATTGCCCCAATGTAGGGTCGTTCTTTATAGGGGTACTTTGAAGGATCATCTTTATTCAGGCCAAAGGGGAAGCAAGAGATTAGTGTGATACTTGGGATTGGTGAAGGAGACGCTTTTATCATTCCGATCTTTGCACTCAATGCGAATGAACCCTTCGTCCTAAGAGAAGGTCGCCTTTTATTCAACTTTCAAAAGTGTTTGAAGGACGTGTTTGGAAATGGTTTGCCTTTCTTCATCCTAAGCACTTCTTGTTTGGCATGGTTAACGTCTCCATCTCATTCTGTCGAGATTATTTAAGTAGATCAATCTCCATTGGGAAATTTGATTCAAAATGAATACCCCACAAAATGAGAAAACAATTTTGAAATTAAAAATGATGCTAAAAAAGTTTATAGAAATTTTTTCTTAATTATTCATTTTGTGCTTGTCTCTAGGAAAGCTTAAAATGTTTTTTTTTTTTTTTTTTTTTTGTAATGGAAATTCTCCATTTTTTTTTTTTTAAATTTGAGAAGAATGGTACTTACTTGTGACATGGTGACCCAATAACCCTGTAAAGAATGTGAAAGAATATGTTAGTGCAAAGATCTTTAGGGATTGAAATGTTGGAAACGATACATTATTATCCTTCACTTGCTTTTATCCTTTGGGTGCTAACATTTCCTAGATTCACCCTCGTGGATATTTGGTAACTTGACATTTCCCTTCACTTGCATTTGCCTTTAAGTATTTGATGCTTTCCTATCAAAGGAAAAAAGAATCATGTCAGAGAAGCTATCAAAATGAACAATTGCAATAGACACAATTTACCCTTTACATGTTCTCGAATTCGCCTTTTTGGATGCTTGGCAACTCCCTTCATTTGTCTCATCATGCAAAGTGAATGAGATCAATGGGCTATTTTGGCAACTAAGGCATTTGCGTCATTTCCTCGCGATAAAGCATATAACAAAGTAGCATTTTGCAACACGAATCTCTAATGTTGATTGCAGAAGGTTCTTGCAACCAAATGTTCAAATGTTTTAATTACCAAAATGTGCAAGAGCCCTAGTGCTAGCCTATTAATAAGATATGATGCGGCTCTTGATAAAACTCTTAAAAAAAACAATTTGGTGATGGCAATGCCCAATTTCCAAATAAAGAAACTTCCTAAAATGGAATTTAGCTTCGTTCCGCCTTTATTGGAAGATTGGCGCCGGCGAAGCCTTGATGCATGCTTGTTCCTCGAGTTCCATGAGCCTACACTTTTAAGTTTATTTTTAAAAGGATGATTTTCATGAAATTGAATTCCATTATTAAAAAAAGGTGAGTCGCATGATTTACAAAAGTATTAATTGGATTCGCAATCAAAACCCAAAATGGAAAATGTGATTCTTCACAAGAATAAAAACAATGATAAAATACAATAAACTCTTGCATAGTTAAGAGTAAAAATCAACTTTTGTCCAAGCTCTAGAATTCACTTCTCCATGTGGTCGAATACTAGAATGTCAAGGAGTATCACACATAATCTGCAAAAAGACGATGATGTAAGTATGTGAATGAGAAAAATGATCTTGAGATCGCTTCTTACAACAAAATCGAGGCGATGGTACATGCCCCATAGTCCTTATTACGGGGTTTTAGTATTTCGCCAAGATTTTATCATAAGAGAAGGGGCATCATTAAAAGATCAATCGATGGCTATTAATCGAACGTCCACTCTTTTTCTAAAAGTTTCATATGCAAAGGTGGCGTTGATTTTTTATTTTTATTTTTATTTTTATTTTTGAAGAGATTGATTTTATGATTTTACTCTTGCAAAAATGAAGTGACTTCTATTTTGAGAAATCTATACACAAAATGTGATTTGCATTTCAGTCTCAAAATGTGAGAAGAAAAGAATTTGATCGAAAATATGATCTTAATTTTTCTTTTTCTTGTTTTTTTTCAAAATACGATTTTGAGCCCATAACTAGAAATTTAAAAAAATCATGTGTTCAACAGGGCCAAATCAAAGTGTTTAGAACTTGCATTCAATGTTCATTTGTCAAAAGTGATTGCCAATTTTTTCAATTACAAGCCTACAGCACTGAGGGCATTCAATTGATGTTCACGAATTTCAAGATGAAAATTCAATTAAAAAAAAGAATAAAAAAGAAGAATGATATAGTGGGGGAAGATTTTCCTCTCTTTTTTTTTTTTTTTAATTACATAGACATGTACATGAGATGTGGTTCGATTTTTACTCTATACGGCTTAAAATAGAGCCATAGGATCATCGGACCGAACCAACAAGGTCGCGGCTAGGTTGGGTTACCCATGACTCTAGTTTTGTCAAAGAACCGACCTGTGTCGCGCGGTTGTAGACCGGGGTGGGTACTTTCGACATGAAGAAAGAAATTTCGGGGTAGAGTTGGACGACTCGTACTACATGGTTGTAGTCAGAGTGGTATCCACCTCAACACTATCCTAAGTGATTCTATGTGGCCCAGGTCCGACGGTAGGTAATGTGTGCTAGGGTGTAGTGCAATGCAAATGATACATGCACAACAATTTATAGGCAAACAACACTTCGTACATAATAAATAAACCATACATTCCTACATCTCCCTGCAAGACAAAGGTGAGCAAACAATTTCCTTTATACCTCCCATTCTACAAAAACATTTAACACCTTTAATGTTAGAGGTGTACCTGGAATCTTCGTTGCCAAACACAAATATTTTTGAACAAGATTAATTTTGGTCTAGGTCCTTTAAGGTTTAAAACCAAGTCCCCAGCGGAGTTGCCAAACTGTCACGACCTACCCTTTAGGAGGATAGAACATGTTTAGGGATATTGCCTAAATGACAGACCCAAGGCCCATGATTAGGCGCGGGCTTTCTCAAACCCATATCTCATGTGACATTAGGGTATTCTTAAGAATTTCGCAATAAGGAGTCACCACTTACCTATTGGGGTCGGCTAGAAACCAAGTGAGGCATTAAAATGTACCTCACTTCCTACGTAACCAGAGAATTTAGAGTCGGTGACTTGATTATACTAATTGACTAATTAGTACCATTTTAGTACCTAATCTTATTCATTTTAACAAAATGATTTTTTGGCAAGCAGTTTAGATCGATTTTATACCTATCCACTAACATGTAGGGTGATCATGCGGGTGCGCAATCATTAAAATAATAATCACAACTACCAAGATCCTAATTGTAGTAAAATTAAACACATGCAATTAAACATAATTAGATATGCAAATTAAACATACGATATAATCAAAATACGAACAAATAAAGGCCTAATTACATTAAGAATGCAATAAATAACAATTCCTAACCAAACCCCATAATTTTTGGATTTTGGATTTTTAAAAAAATTTTAAAATAATAATTTAATTTTTTTTTGGCCGGACCGGGTCGGGTTTGGTCAGATTGGACCTGGGTCTGACCCAGTTGGGGCGGGTCTATCCGGTTAGAGTGGACCTGGGTCTGACCTAGTCGGGGCGGGTCGGTCAGACCCACCTGGGTTCGGCCTGGCTGGGGGTCGGGCCGATCGGTTCGCCCAAAAGACAAAGCCCGACCAGCCTTGGTTGAGCCTTCATGTAGCTGGATTGGGCCCAACCGATGGGCCCAATCTCTACTTCCCCCACGTAGAAAATAGACCCACGCAAGCCAACGACCTAAACCGGCTCACAAGCTCAAAGGCCCACGAGCCCACAAACTCACAAGCCCAAACCTAGCCCTGATTCACCTAAAACCCTACCCGTCTCTTTGACCTGGCTCGTACCTCCTCTCTCTCCTAGCGACTCGGTGGTGACGACGCGGTGGGTGGCGGTAGTGTGGACTGCGGCGGCAACACAGTGGGCGGCGGCCGCAGGCAGTGAGGGGCGACGGCTTAGACAGTGTTGGGTTGAGGTGGCGAGCTCGAACAGCGACAGTGCGGTCTTGGGTGGTTCGGCGGCACCGGTTAGGATTAGGGTTTCGTGGCGACGTCGGAGGCTGAACGGTGGCGGCGCTGGACTGGTGCTACGACAGCGGCAGAGAGATTGGGCTGCTAGCGCGGCGGTCGTCGTGGCTGTAGGCGCTGTAGTGGCGTCACGGCTTCGAGCTACTAGTGGTCGCTGCGGCGTCGGCAACGGAGGGCCACAGCTCGAATGGCATCGGGTAGCGTCGACGATGCATCCTCCGGTTTCTCTCCCTCTCTCTGGCTTTCGCTCCCTCTCTTTGGCTTTCACTCCCTCCAGCTCTTTCTCTGTTTGTTCTCTCCTTTGCTACCTCTCACCCTCCTTTCTCTGCTCTCTTTTTCTCCTCCCGTCCGCTTGCCTCCCTTGCCCTCCATCCTCCTCGTTCGCTCTGCCTATTTTCTTTTTTCTACAAGTCTTCGGGTGTAGGACAACAGGAGTGAGGAAGGATGGGCGCGGGCCGGGTCGAAGGAGAAAGGAGGATGGACCCGGCTGGTGGGCCGCGCATGAGGGGAAGGAAAAGGAAAGAAAAAGGTGGGCCGGGCCAAGGCCGGATCCGGCCCGACCCAGCCCCTTCCATTTTTTTAATTAATTAGTTAATTAGTTAATTAATATTTTATTTATATATTTGAAAACACAAATTAGGTGTCAACACTTGCGTTTATTACGTGATACTTGTTTGTTAATATGTTAGCACAACGGTCTTGATGGAAGATGTCAGCAATGTAAAAAATGGAAAGATTTGGTGATTCCATATTTACAGATCTAAATTTTATATTTCCTAATCAATTCCGATTTATTACTCACATTTATTACATAATACTTGCCTGTTAATATGTTATCATAATGGTCTTGATAGAAGACATTAGCAACGTAAGAAACGGAAAGATTTGGTAATTCCATATTTGTAGATCCCAATTTTATATTTCCCAATTAAATCTGATTTATTACCTGATTTATTACCCGCGTTTATTATGTGATACTTGTCTGTTAATATGTTACCACAATGGTTTTGATAGAAGACGTCGGTAACGTAAGAAATGGAAAAATCTGGTGATTCCATATTTGCAGATCTCAATTTTATGTTTCCCAATTAATTCTGATTTATTGCCCGATTTATTAACCCCGTTTATTACGTGATACTTACCTGTTAATATGTTACTACAACGGTCTTACATAAGAAATGGAAAGATCTGGTGATTCCATATTTGTAGATCCCAATTTTATATTTCCCAATTAATTTCGATTTATTGCCCAATTTATTACCTCCGTTTATTACATGATACTTACCCGTTAATATGTTATCACAATGGTCTTGATAGAAGACTTCGGCAACACAAGAAACGGAAAGATCTGGTGATTCCATATTTTCAAATCCCAAATTTATATTTCTCAATTAATTCCAATTTATTGCCCGATTTATTATGTGATACTTGTCCGTTAATATATTACTATAACAATCTTACTTAAGAAACATAAAGATCTTGTGATTCCATATTTGTAGATCCCAATTTTATATTTCCCAATTAATTCCGATTTATTGCCCGATTTATTAAGTGATACTTTTCCGTTAATATCTTATTACAATGGTTTTACGTAAGAAATGGAAAGATTTGGTGATTCCATATTTGCATATCTCAATTTTATATTACCCAATTAATTTCGATTTATTACCCGCGTTTATTACATGATACTTACACGTTAATATGTTACCACAACGGTCTTTATTGTAGATGTCGGCAATGTAAGAAACGGAAAGATCTAGTGATTTTATATTTGCAGATCCCAATTTTATATTTCCCAATTAATTCCGATTTATTGCTTGATTTATTATCCACATTTATTACGTGATACTTGCCTGTTAATATGTTACCACAATGGTCTTAATGGAAGACGTCGGCAACGTAAGAAATGGAAAGATCTGGAGATTCCATATTTGTAGATCCCAATTTTTTATTTCCCAATTATTTCCGATTTATTATCCGTGTTTATTATGTGATACTTGCCCGTTAATATGTTACTACAATGGTCTTGATAGAAGACGTGGGCAACGTAAGAAACAGAACAATCTAATGATTCAATGTTTGCAGATCCCAATTTTATATTTCCAAATTAATTCCGATTTATTGCCCGATTTATTATCCGCGTTTATTATGTGATACTTGCCCGTTAATATGTTGCCACAACGGTCTTCATGGAAGACCTTGGCAACGTAAGAAACGGAAAGATTTGGTGATTTCATATTTGTAGATCACAATTTTATATTTCCCAATTAATTCCGATTTATTGCCTAATTTATTATTCGCGTTTATTACGTGATACTTGCCCGCTAATATGTTACTACAACGGTCTTGATCGAAGATGTGGGCAACAGAAGAAATGAAAATATTTGATGATTCCATATTTGCAGATTCCAATTTTATATATCCAAATTAATTCCAATTTATTGCCTAATTTATTATATGATACTTGCCCGTTAATATGCTACCACAACGGTCTGGATAGAAGACATCAACAACGTAAGAAACGGAAAGATTTGATGATTCTATATTTGCATATCCCAATTTTATATTTCCCAATTAATTCTGATTTATTGCTCGATTTATTATCCGCGTTTATTATGTGATACTTTCCTGTTAATATGTTACTACAACGGTCTTACGTAAGAAACGGAAAGATCTGGTGATTCCATATTTGCAGATCTCAATTTTATATTTCCCAATTAATACCGATTTATTGCTCGATTTATTATCTGCGTTTATTATGTGATACATGCTCGTTAATATACTACCACAACAGTATTGATGGAATACGTTGGCAACGTAAGAAACGGAAATATATGATGATTTTATATTTGCAGATCCCAATTTTATATTTATCAATTAATTCCAATTTATTCCCCAATTTATTAAATAATACTTGCTCGTTAATATATTACCATAACGGTCTTGATGGCAGATCTTTCCGTTTTTTACGTTGAGAAACATAAAATTGGGATTTGCAAATATGAAATCGCTAGATCTTTTTGTTTCTTATGTTGCTGATGTCTTTCATCAATACCGTTGTGGTAATATATTAACGGGCAAGTATCACGTAATAAACGCGGTTAATAAATCTGGCAATAAATCAGAATTAATTGAAAAAATATAAAATTAGGATTTACAAATATGTAATCACCAGATCTTTCCATTTCTTACGTTATCAATGTCTTCCATCAAGACCGTTGTAGTAACATATTAACAGGCAAGTATCACGTAATAATTGCAGGTAATAAATGAGGTAACAAATCAGAATTCATTGGGAAGTATAAAATTGGGATATGCAAATACGGAATCACCAAATCTTTCCGTTTCTTTCGTTGCCGACGTCTTCCATCAAGATGGTTGTGGTAACATATTAGCATGCAAGTATCATGTAATAAACACGGGTAATAAATTGGGCAATACATTGGAATTAATTGGGAAATAGAAAATTGGGATATGCAAATATGGGATCACCAGATTTTTTCGTTTCTTACATTACTGACGTCTTCCATCAAGACTATTGTGGTAACATATTAATAGGCAATTATTACATAATAAACGCGGGTAATAAATCAGAATTAATTGGGAAACATAAAATTGGAATATGCAAATATGAAATCACCAAATTTTTCCATTTCTTACGCTGCTGATGTCTTCCATCAAGACTATTATGGTGACATATTAACATGCAATTATTACGTAATAAACTCGGGTAATAAATCGGAATTAATTGGGAAACATAAAATTGGAATTTGCAAATATGAGATCACCATATTTTTCCATTTCTTACGCTGCCGACGTCTTCCATCAAGACTAACGCAGGTAATAAATCGGAATTAATTGGGAAACATAAAATTGAGATATGCAAATATGGAATCGCCAAATCTTTTCGTTTCTTACGTTGCCGATGTTTTCCATCAAAACCGTTCTGGTAACATATTAATAGGCAAGTATCACTTAATAAACATGGATAATAAATCGGGCAATAAATCGGAATTGATTGGGAAATATAAAATTGGGATATGCAAATATGAAATCAACGGATCTTTCCATTTCTTACGTTGCCGATGTTTTCCATCAAGACCGTGGTAATATATTAATAAGCAAGTATCACGTAATAAACGTGGACAATAAATCGGAAATAATTGGGAAACATAAAATTGGGATATGCAAAAATAGAATCACCAGATCTTTTTTTTTTGGTGACCCAGGGAACCCGCCGCACGGCCGACAGCCGGGGAGTAAACCCTGGGGAGGCACGCATGAAACCACCACCCACGCACCCCGGGCAAGGCACCACGCAGCGCTTCAGCCTCCCTGCTTCGCAGGGGCTTCGAAACTGGGACCTCCATCGTGGAGTCCAGCAGCCCTACCATCCACGCTGCAACGATGGGTGGTATCACCAGATCTTTTCGTTTCTTAAGTTATTGACGTATTCCATTAAGACTGTTGTGGTAACATATTAATAGACAAGTATCACGTGATAAACCCAGGTAATAAATAAGGTAATAAAGCAGAATTAATTGAGAAATATAAAATTGGGATAAGCAAATATGGAATCACAAGATCTTTCTGTTTCTTACGTTGCCGACGTCTTCTATCAAGACCGTTGTGATAACATATTAATGGGCAAGTATCATGTAATAAATGCGGATAATAAATCGGGCAATAAATTAGAATTAATTGGGAAACATAAAATTAGGATTAGCAAATATGAAATTACCAAATTATTCCATTTCTTACGTTGCCAATGTTTTCCATCAAGACCATTGTGGTAATTTATTAACGGGCAAGTATCATGTAATAAACACGGGTAATAAATTGGACAATAAATCAGAATTCATTGAAAAATATAAAATTGGGATTTGCAAATATGGAATCACCAGATTTTCCCTTTTTTTATGTTGCTGACGTCTTCCATCAAAACCATTGTGGTAATATATTAACGGACAAGTATCACGTAATAAACGTGGATAATAAATTGGGCAATAAATCGGAATTAATTTGGAAACATAAAATTGGGATTAGCAAATATGAAATCATCAGATCTTTCCATTTCTTAAGTTGTCGACGTCTTCCATCAAGACTGTTGTGGTAATATATTAACGAGCAAGTACCATGTATTAAACGCGGGTAATAAATCGGAATTCATTGGGAAATATAAAATTGGGATATGTAAATATGGAATCACCAGATCTTTCTGTTTCTTACGTTGCCGACGTCTTCCATCAAGACTGTTGTGGTAAAATATTAATAGGCAAGTATCATGTAATAAATGCGGGTAATAAATCAGGCAATAAATTGAAATTAATTGGGAAACATAAAATTGGGATCAGCAAATATGGAATTACTAGATATTTCCGTTTCTTACATTGCCAATGTCTTCTATCAAGACCATTGTGGTAATATATTAATGCGCAAGTATCACATTATAAACGCGGGTAATAAATTGAGAAATAAATCGGAATTCATTGAGAAATATAAATTTGGGATTTGCAAATATGGAATCACCAGATCTTTCTGTTGCCGATGTCTTCCATCAAAATCGTTGTGGTGACATATTAACAGGCAAGTATTACGTAATAAACGCAGGTAATAAATTGGGTAGTAAATTGGAAGTGATTGGGAAACTTAAAATTGGGATATGCAAATATGGAATCACCAGATCTTTTCGTTTCTTACGTTGCCGATGTCTTCCTTCAAGACTGTTGTAGTAACATATTAACAAACAAGTATCACGTAATAAATGTTGATAATAAATTGAGCAATAAATCGGAATTAATTGGAAAACATAAGATTGAGATCTGTAAATATGAAATCACCAGATCTTTTCATTTCTTACGTTGCTAACGTCTTTCATCAAGACCATTGTGATAATATATTAACGGGCAAGTATCACTTAATAAACACGGGTAATAAATCGAGCAATAAATGGGAATTCATTGGGAAATATAAAATTGGGATATGCAAATATGGAATGACCAGATGTTTCCGTTTCTTACGTTGCCGATATCTTTCATTAAGACCGTTATAGTAATATATTAACTGGCAAGTATCACGTAATAAATGCGGATAATAAATCCGGCAATAAATCGGAATTAATTGGAAAAAATAAAATTGGGATAAGCAAATATGAGATCACCAGATCTTTCCTTTTCTTACGTTGCTGACGTCTTCCATCAACACCATTGTGGTAATATATTAACGGGCAAGTATTACGTAATAAACGCGGGTAATAAATCATAATTCATTGGGAAATATAAAATTGGGATCTGCAAATATGGAATCACCAAATCTTTCCGTTTCTTACGTTGCCGACGTCTTCTGTGACATCCTGAAATTCGAGCCATTTGAAGGATGAATGAACATGAATTTTGTCAATACATTGTTGGTTGATCTCACTCGGAATTGATCATTCCTGATATACTGACCTTGAGGAGAAAGACTAATGAGGATAGAACTCGAGCGACTAAATAACTTGACTTGGGAAAACGACTTAACCGTGAGACTTGTGTGAGGATGATCCTATAGATAGGCAGGCCGATTTCAGGGATGACTAGAAGTCGATTTGCAGACATAATATAATGGGACGATGGGTGATTCCGTTTACTATTATTAAGCCCGTGAACGACCTTATGTTGATTATTGGTAATCGTATACTTTGAAATAAGAATCTATTATCCGCAATTTCATGTAGTCAAGGACGTCCATGTGTCAAGATGTTCTAAATGTGGTTTGACACGAGTTGGTTATGCGTGAATCCTCAAAGCCGCTTGTTAGTCTGAGTTATACCAAAATGACATTCGGGAAAAATTGACATGGCATGAGAATCCAAGATTGGATTTTGAATTTTCGGGAACGTTTGGGACAGACTTTTGGACGATGCTACTTTGACAGTCGACAGTGTCAGTTAACCCGAGTATTTGGAAAAAAAGGATTTATGAACCGAGGAAACGAACATATGAGGATGTGGGCCGGGCAAGGCTAGTGTGGGCCTCATACCCAAGGTGGGACAGCCACCATGGTAGACCCAAGACAAGCAAATGAGCTCGTTGGATCCAACCGACCAATTTACCCTTTCGAGCCTATTGTCTAACCTTGAGCCGTTTCGAGCCCAACCAATTCCCAAGCCCATTTCTATTCATTTCCATCAAGACTATTGTGGTAAAATATTAACAGACAAGTATCACATAATAAACGTGGGTAATAAATTGGGCAATAAATAGGAATTAATTGGGAAACATAAAATTAAGATCAGCAAATATGGAATCACCAAATCTTTCCGTTTCTTACATTGCGGACGTCTTTCATCAAGACCATTGTGGTAATATATTAACAAGCAAGTATCACGTAATAAACATGGGCAATAAATCAGGCAATAAATCTGAAATCTTTGGGAAATATAAATTTGGGATCTGCAAATATGGAATCACCAGATCTTTTTGTTTCTTACGTTGCCAACGTCTTCCATCAAAACCTTTATGGTAATATATTAACAGGCAAGTATTACGTAATAAATGCGGGTAATAAATTAGGCAGTAAATTGGAATTAATTGGGATCTGCAAATATGGAATCACTAGATTTTTCCATTTCTTACGTTGCCGACGTCTTCTTTCAAAACCGTTTTGGTAACATATTAACAAGCAAGTATCACGTAATAAACATGGGTAATAAATCGGGCAATGAATTGGAATTAATTGGAAAACATAAGATTGGGATATGCAAATATGGAATCACCAGATCTTTCCATTTCTTACGTTGCTGACGTCTTTCATCAAGACCGTTGCGGTAATATATTAACGGGCAAGTATCACATAATAAATGCGGATAATAAATCGGGCAATAAATAAGAATTCATTTAGAAATAGAAAATTGGGATCTGCAACAATGGAACTACCAGATCTTTCCATTTCTTACATTACTGACATATTCCATCAAGACCATTGTAGTAACATATTAAAATGCAAGTATCACATAATAAACGTGAGTAATAAATCGGAATTTATTGGGAAACATAAAATTGGGATATGCAAATATGAAATTGTTAGGTCTTTTCATTTTTTACATTGCCGACGTCTTCCATCAAGACCATTGTGGTAATATATTAATGAGCAAGTATCACATAATAAACACGGTTAATAAATCGTGCAATAAATCGAAATTAATTGAGAAATATAAAATTGGAATCTACAAATATATAATCACCAGGTCTTTCCATTTCTTACGTTACTAACGTCTTCCATCAAGATCGTTGTAGTAACATATTAATGGGAAAGTATCACGTACTCGTATGATCACATCGCGTGTTAATGGATTGGTATAAAATTAATCTAAACTGTTTGACAAAATTTCTTTCTAAATGAATAAGATTAGGTACCAAAATAGCACTAATTAGTTAATTAGTATAATCAAGTCTCCGACCCTAGATTTGCTGGTTGCGTAGGAAGTGATGTACACTCTCATGCCTCCCTTAGTTTCTAGCCAACCCTAATAAGTTAGTGACGACTCCTTATTACAAAATTCTTATGAACATCTCAATGTTGCGCGAGATATGAGTTTGGGAGAGGTCGTGCCTAATTATGGACCGTAGGCTCAATCTTTAGGTAATACCCCTAAACCTATTTCCTTTCCCGAGGGGTAGGTCGTGACAGTTTGGCAACTTCACTAGGGACTTGGTTTAAATCTTAGAGGATTTAGGCCTAAATCTATCTTGTTCAAAAATAAGTTTTGTTTGGCAACGAGAATATCAGGTACATCCCTAACGTAAGTGTTAAATGTTTTTGTAGTTGAGAGTTAATAAATGGAGGGGTGATTGTTAACCCCTTGTCTTGCAGGTGTGGAGTTGGGAATGAATGTTTATGTTTTGAATTTTGAAGTGCTACTTATTTATAAACTGTGGTGTATGTATTCTTTGCATTACACTATACTAACATACATGACTTGCTGCCGAACCTGGGCCGCACAGGATTTCTTAGGATGGTGTTGAGGTGAATACCACTCCGACTATGATCATGTAGTACGAGTTGCCCATCTCAACTCCGAAATTTTCTTAATGTCAAGAGTTACCACCTTGGTTGACAATCACGCAACATGGGTCGACTCTTTGATGGAGCCGGAGTCATGGGAACCCCGATCTATCGCGATCACGTCGGTTTAGTCCAGTAATCTCGTAGCTCCACTTTGAGCCATATAGAATATAAATTGAACCACATTCCATGTGCATATCTATGTAATTAAAAAAAAAAATAGAGAGAAAAGTTGCCTCCCGTTGTAAGTATCATTTTTCTTTTTATTCACTTTTTATTATTTTTATTAAACTTTCGTTTTGAACTTCATGGAAATCAATCGAATGCCCTCAATGATGTAGGGTTATAATAAAAAAAATTGGCAGGCACTCTTGATAATGAACCTTGAATATAAATTTCAAGCCTATCTGATCTAGCCCCACTTAACATATGACTTTGTCTAAATTTTCAATTATGGGCTCAAAACCACTTTTTGTTTAGAAATTCTTTCAAGTCAAAATTATATTTTGGGGCACAAAAAATTGAGATCATATTTTCGATCAAATTCTTTTTTTCTTACATTCAGGATTGGAATTAAGATAATATTTTGTGTATAGATTTCTCAAAATAAAAGTCATCTCATTTTTCTAGGAGTAAAATCACAAATCAATCTTTCAAAAATCAATGCCACATTTGCGTATGAAACTTTTGGAATAGAATGGACATTTGATCGATAGCCACCAATCGATCTTTTAAAGATGCCACTTCTCTTATGACAAATCTTAGTGAAATACAAAAATTCCATAATAGGGATTATGGGGCATGTACCGTCATCTTGATTTTGCTGTAATAGGTGACCTCATTGAAAGATCAAATTTTCATTCACACACTAACATTGTCTTCTTTTCAATGGTCATGCGTGATGACACTTCTTGAACTTCGCTCACTTGATCATGCCAGGAAGTCGACATTAGAATTAGGATGAGAATGGATTTATACGCTCATATATGCAAGCGTGTTTTGTATGATATCATTGTCTTTATTCTTGGTAGTAATCATATTTTCAGTTTTGAGTTTTGCATGTGAGCCCAATCGGCACTTTTGCGAATCATGCAACCGACATTTTTGAGTAATTAAATTTGATTTCATAAAAAAACATCATTCTTTAAAAAAACACTTCAAGTATTTCAAATGGACCCTTGGAGCTTAGTTTTTATACCTTAGCTTCGAAATGTTTTGAAAAAAGAGTTCCAAGAAGAACTTGCGTAAAATTTCATCTCTTCACTTAGTCACTTTCTCGAGTTAGTCCATAAATGATACTTTGAGATGGTAAGGTTGTAATCGTTCCTGTAGGGACTTTTGGTATAACAACTGATTCGTTCTTCCATTTTTGTTAAATAAGTAAAATAAAGGGATCATCTAAGATTGCCAATCACATCTTCTAAAGGACAAAAGTGTAGGTCTTTGAAACTCAAGCATCGGATGATGTGCCAGGAAGGAGGGTCCTCTGAACTTCAGAGTTCATCCAACAAAACAGAGAAAAATGACCAACTAGTTGAAGCAACAAAAGAAAGGTCCAAAATATCAAGACCACTGTGAAAAAAAAAAACGGCATATGGAGAAGAGAATATGAGAATCTTAATTCCGAATCTACATTAAAGATTATGCGTGATCAGATCATAATGGCAAAAGCATACGAAGAACTTCGGAGAAGGTTATTGAGTCACTAAAGAAACAAATCTAGGTGCTGAGCTTCATTCTAGGCAGAAGCAATGGGCCATGTCCTCTCTTTGGCAAAGGACCGCCTTACAGTCGCAAGGAAACTAGGAGGGATGCTTCGGTTAACTGAAGAAATCGTGAATGCTAAAAGACAAAAAAAGAGAGAGATAGGTATGAAGAATGATGGCGAGGAGGTTGCAGCGAAGACACGTATGTTGTCTCCTGAGTTGTTGGAAGAGTTTCTAGAAGATGTTAGTTGTTCAATTACCAGGGGCTTCCATTTCATCAACTCAGTGGAAACCTATCTTTCATATGCTTTACAGCGGTCTTCAGCTCGATTACCTGCGTTACCTTTCTAGTCTCCTCGTTGTATCCCTGCCGTTGCATTCTTCGATTACGAAACTGAAAGCCCATTCCTGATGAGAACTCGAAGTGCCCCAAGCATGTGTCGAGGCTTCGTCGGCGACAATCTTCCATAGAGGTGAAATGAAGTTGAATTCCGTTCCAGGAAGTTTCTTTATTGGAGGTCGGGCATTGCCATCACCAGATTTTTTACAAGGTTCATTAAGAGTCGCATCATATGTTACTAAAAGGCTAGCACTAGGGCTCTTGCGCATTTTGGCAATTAAAGCATTTGAACATTTGGCTGCAAGAACTTTCTGCAATCAACTTTGGAGATTCATGTCACAAAATGCTACTTTGTTATATGCTTTATCGCAAGGAAATGAGGCAAATGCTTCAGGTGCCAAAATAGTCCATCGATCTCGTTCACTTGCATGATGAGACAAATGAAGGGAGTTGCCAAGCATCCAAAAAGGCGAATTCAAAAAAAGAGTAAATTGTATGGATTCAAATTATCCATTTCTAATATTGTTTCTGACATGACTTTCTTTTCCATTGTCAAGGAGACATCAAGAGTACCAAGTTTTGTAACGTTCCAACAAATGTGACGGAGCATTATTAAGTCCTGTTCATCTTAAACAATGAAAGATTCAAATGAAACAGAGGGGCAATATTATCCCTTCCTCCATAAGAGATACCTTGGGATGTTGATCACCTGACTTTGGAAAAGAATGTATTTCGTTCATAAACTTGATTCTCTTTAGCATAAAGAAATGACATATCCTTTTCTTTGGCATAGGATAGACTCAAACAAAACAAAGGTTTGTCAAATAAAGAGTGGGGGAGCAACGTTTGACTTAGAAAAAATCTATCCTTCCCCCACCAATTAAGCGTGCCGGGACAACATTGTCAAATTTATCAAGAAATGATGTATCATTCCTCAATTGAACCTAATTAAGTATGGAAATAACCTGTTTCATCTCCTTTTCTCACAGGGTGATAAATGGGGGAAAAAGTTGCAGTTTGACTGTAGAAGCAGTGCCTTCTACCGAGGAATCATGTTAAGACCTGACTGTTCATTTTGGCGTAAAGGGATGTGTATAGTTCTTAAATGATTCCCAATCAAGCGAGGAAATAACATATCAAATCTTTTCTTTGCAGGGAATAAATGAGCAAAGCATCTAAAGAACAATATCCTCAAATGTGGAAACAAGGAGCAATCCCTCTCCTTTTAAAGCAAGATCTTGAAAAACACATCTAATGATCCATATTTAAATTTTTCAAGCTCCTTGTTAATTAAACGTCTCTTCAAAAAGAGCATTTGAAAAAATAAGAATTGAACTTTGTGAATTGTTGTATATAATAAAGAAGTGCTTTTCATAAATAAAATCAGGGCTATATAGCCATTTTTCAATCAATCTTAGCCACTTCAGGCAAAGTTCGTACTTGAAGAATGAAAACATGTGAAGGGTAAATTGTGTCGATTTCAATTGCTCATTTTGATAACGTCTCTGACATGATTCTCTTTTCCTTTAATATGAAAACATCAAACACTTAAAGGCAAATGCAAGTTAAGGGTAATGTTGAGTTACTAAATATCCACGCGGGTGAATTCAAGAAATGTTAGCACCCAAAGGATAAAAGCGAATGAAGGGTAATAATGTATTGTTTCAAACATTTCAATCCCTAAAAATTTTTACACTAACATATTCTTTCACATTCTTTACAGGGTTACCGAGTCGCCATACCTCAGGTAAGTACAATTCTTCTCAAAATTAAATGAAAAAAAATGGAGAATTTCCATTACAAAAAAGAACCTTTAGCACTTTCCGAGAAACAAACACAAAAATGAATGATTGAGAAAAGAAAAAAACTTTCTACAAAATTTTTGAACATCCTTTTTATCTCAAAATTATTTTCTTGTTTTGTGGGTTATTCATTTTGGATCGATGATTCTTCAAAAATACCCCAGTCAAGAACAACCTTACATTGGGCCAACATAGAAGGTTGCGGTTGAAATGTAGAGCAAAAGATTGAGAAAGATTCTATTATTTTCACTTGCATCAATCTTCTTGTGATAGCTTCAGAGGAATTCTTATTGCAGCTTGACTCATCCCAAGGTGAAGAAGAGCATTTTCTTCTTTACCCAAACACTGACACCTATTGCTTAAACCAATTCGGGCTTGATTGTTCATTTCTAAAGCCCGAGCGGTGATCATCTCCTTTCATTGGGGCAAGGTATAAGGATTGACACTATACAATTGACTTTTACGAGAAAACATGAAAAGCATCTTGAAAGTCATAAGAACTCCAAAAGTTCAAAGAATAAAAAGTTCGACAAAAATTAAGAGGTATGAAAAAGTAATGTGCTTGGTAAAAGTACGGCCCCAAAAAGGTTGCATCTTATGTGAAAGAAAAGTTATCAAAGTCCAAATGCTTGCATAATAAAAAATCATCGCAAGCGCAAAAGAAATTAGAGAAATGAGCAAAACTCCCATGCGGAGATGATTAGCCAAGGGACTTTCGACACGTGCTGTATTTCAAAAGTCAAGTGATTTCGAAAGATTGAGTGACATGGTCACTATGCCATGATGATCACTAACTCTTAAAAACCCTCTTGAAAATTTTAGACCTTTGGAGCCTCTCTCGATCTAACATTACAACCCTCTTTGAAGTCTCTTTTGATTGGGATTGTTTGAGTGGAAATGGAAATGCCATAAAGAAGCTACTAGAGCTGTTAAACGGGTGGGTTGGGTCGGGTTTAGGTTGGGTCATTAATGGGTTAACTCAAATTGACCCATTAACCCATTTATGACCCATTTATATCTAATGTAAATTTTCGACCCATACCCAACCCGACCCGACCCATATTAATAAAATATTTTCATATTTAACCAAATTTAAGAAAATTTATTCTTATGTTTTTTTTTTAAAGATTATATTACTAAAAAACTTCCAAGCAATACAAATCCAATCAATAATTTTCTAATTTTTTATAATTTTTCAAAAAAATTATTTCTTATATATATTTAAAAACTAAAATAGTTTTATACATTGGACAATTTTTATAATTTTAAAATAATTATTTTTAAAATCGAATTAAAATTATTTTTATTTAAAAAAAATTAAAATTATTTTTATTTTTTAAATATAATTTTAATTTTCTTTTTCTTTTTTCTTTTTTTGTTCTTCTTCTTTGGCCGGCCGCCGGCCACGACGACGCCACCTCGCCCGATTCGGCGAGCTTGAGCTCACCCCTCGCCGGATTTGGCAAGGCTCGAGGCTCGCCGGATGTCGGCGAGGCCTCCGCCTTGTCGATCTAGCGAGCTCAAGGCTCGTCGGCGTCGGGCGAGCTCGAGCTCGCCCCTCGCCCGTCGCCGGCGAGTTCAAGTCTCGCCGGGTGTCGGCGAGGCCTCCGCCTTGCTAGATCCGGCGAGCTCGAGCTCATCCGATGTTGGCGAGCTCAAGGCTCACCTGGCCGGTCGCCGGCCATCACCGTGCCGGCGACCGGAGGAAGAAGAAAAAAAAAAAAGGAAAGAAAAAAAAAGAAAATAAAATAAAAATAAAAATAAAAAATAATTATAATTTTGGTTTTTATAAAAAAAAAAATGTAAAGTTAAAGACAGGAGAGAGAGAGATGGTGAGGTTTTTAGTGAAAATAAATGGGTTCATTTTTAATGGGTTGATAAATGGGTCGGCTCTCTGACCCATTTAAAACCCATATATCTTAATCTTGACCCATAAAAACCCATTATGGGTGCTTTATTGAAATAAAACTTAACCCATTAACGACCCATTTAACTACAAATGGGTTGTACAACCTATTTAACACCTCTAAAAGTTACCACTTGAAGGAGTGGAAGCAATTCTATCTTGTCTTATCCTCCAGGTTCTCGATTTGTAAACATGATGAAGATAGCAACGCATGTTTCTTAGTTGGCCCCAAAACAATAATCCCTTGTGCAATCCCATGACTAAACCTATGTCGCAGTCTTTTCAAAAGACCTTTTTGATCAATTAGATTATGCTCGTTGCGAATGTTTCCGAAAGCCTTTGACATAGGTTATATGAGATACCCTCAACAACTAGTTACTTCTCACATGAATGGATGTGGTCAAATAGTCATTTTCTCGAAAGTATGTGAGAAGCCCTTTCTGACTAAAGAGCTCTAGCTTGGCATGCTTAATAAGCCTTTTTTACAAGTAAAAATCGTTTTGATAAGAACTTGTCTCCCAGATAATTTGATGATTAATGATACATCCCCAAGCAAGATGACAATTTTACGCCACGTGATGCTGACCGACATTGATTGTTTTTCAAAGTAGTCGGACTTAGCTTGATTAGCTCGTTCAATTAATGTTGCAATATTACCAATACATTTCTTGATGCTTCCCCTAATGACATTTGCTCAAGATGAGTTTGACAGGTTTCCTTAGTGAACCCATGCAGTTTCAAAGGGGTTAGCGGGTACTTCCCTAAAAACCATAAGGTTCATGGTCAGCCTTAAACCACGTCATCTCCAAAGGGTCGTGGTCAACCTTAAAGCATGTCATCTACAAAGGTTATGGGTTTTCCTTAAATCATGTATTTCCAACCCGGTCAAAACCTGTTGTTATACGGTGAGACCTCATTTCTTTCTTCTTTTTATGACATAGCATGCTTTTATAGCGCGGGACCTCTCTTTCTTCCTATGACACGGTGTGCTTCTGTAGCCCGGGGTTTCTTTTTTCTTATGACACGGCATGCTTCTGGAGCCTGGGATCTCTCTTTCTTCCTATGACACATCGTACTTCTGTAACCCGGAATCTCTCTTTCTTCCTGTAACACCGCGTGCTTCTGTAACCCGAGGTCTTTCTTCTTATGACACAGAGTGCTTTTGTAGCCCGGGGTCACCATTTCTTCCTCTTATCAACACGACGTGCTTCCATAGCCTAGAGTCCTTTCTGTTGACTTGATGCATGCTTATGCATCTAGAGTCTCTCTCTCTCGTCGGAATAATTTAAGTGTCTTTTATCTTTAAATGCAACCTCTCTAAGGCTACATTCAAAGAGGGGCAGCTGTTAACATCTAAATTTTACCATTTTTTTAGGACTTAATCGCGTGCAAAATTAGAAATTAGTCAATAAAAAAGAGAGAGAGGAAAGTAAGTAGAGAGTAAAATAAATGACTTTCATTAAAATGCATCGTGTATGTTTTCATTAAAAATCCATTACGGGTAGACATTAGGAGAATTTGCATAACTATCACTAATTATTAAATTTAATTATAAAAAAAACCGCACGCGAGAGAGGTCGGGTCAGGCTGAATCCAGCCTCAGCCCGATCCGCCCCTTCTTCCTTCCCTATGTCGCCTAGCCCATTTTTCTTTTTCCCCCTTTTCTCCTTTTCATGCGGTCGAGCTTGGCCAGCCTTCCCTTCCCTTCCCTTCGGCCCGGCCCATCCCAGCTTGTCTTCTTCCTTCGAACCAGCTTCGCATGCGACCTGCAGAAAAGGAGGGAGAGGACGGCAGCAACATGAGAGTAGGGGATAGCGAGCGGCAGGAGGGTGGCGCGATTTGTAGGTCGAGAGCATTCCGGTTGGCAAGCTAGCAGCGTAGAGGCCATGCGTGCCTGCCGATTGCCCTTAAAAGTGAGCAACTCGCTCATTTGCGAAGGGGGGGACTCTTTGGTGAGAGTCCAGGGGAGAGAGATAGAGAGAGAGAGCGAGGAGAGTGTGAGCCCAAGAGAGCAATCTGCCATCGTCGGTGGCCTGTCCGTTAGTCGTTGTCGGCCATAGCGCCCCACCCGAACCAGGTAAGTCCCCTTAGCCTTTGTGTGTGCTCTCTTTCTCAGTTAAAACAGGCCGAAGCTCGTGGCCGTCCGGTTCGTGCGAGCTCCAACCTGCATCACCTTACTTTTTGTTTCCGATGTTTTGTTTGTTTTGTGTCAAAGATCTCGTTATGGTTCAAGACTCGGTTGAGCCAAAAACACCTCGTTATAGTAGCACACCTCATGTGTTTGACAAAATGCCCTAGAGAGAACCGAGAAGCAACTCGGGTCGAAGCTCGGTTTGGTTCATGCTGGCTCCTATAAACGTCGGACCATGCCTATCTTTTATGTTTCCATTGCGATTTTATGCGATTTTCATGGGGCAATTGTGTATTCTTGAGCCGAGGAACTTTTGTGCTCGAAAATGGTTTGGCCGTCGAAGTTCGTGGCCGATGGTGGTCGTTGCCAGTCTGAGTGGACAACCGGTAGATAGTGGTGGTTCGACAGTGGAAGGGTCGTCAGTTGCTATGCCGGTGTTGTTTGTCTACGTGAAGTTTCAGGGGAAGACATGCAAGGAGGCGTTGGGGAGAAGAAGATGCACAGGAGAAAAAAAATACGTGGGGAAAGAAGACCATAGGGGCAGAGACAAATGAAAAATAAAAGAAAAGGAAAAATACAGAAAAAGTTATAAAGTAAAACAAAATATGTACAAAGAAAGCAAAAGTTTGCTTCAGGAAGGAGTGCAGAGAAAAGGTGCAGTGAAAAAGACAAAATAGGGAAGAAGACAAAATGATGGAGAATAAAAGAAATTACGAAAATGATTAATTTTTTTAAAAATAAAATTATTTTAAAAAAATTTTCTTCTTTAATCCAATTGGGTCGGGTCCAGCTTGTTGTTGGGTCAATGGGCCGGATTGGGTTTACCCAGTCGGGACCCCTTTTCCCGAATATAAATTAAAAAATTCGAAAAATAAAAAAATCAAAAAGATTTCTGAAAATTCAAGACTTTCAGAAAAAATAAAAAATTAAAAAACTTTCAGAAAATGTTGAAAATTTGAGTTTTTAAATAATAATTAAAAAAAAAAGAAAATTAAAAAATTAAAAAAATAATAAAAATGTCAGAAAAGTTAAAATTTAATTTGAAAAATTTTAAAAAACAAAATTTCTTAGCTATTTTCTTAAAAAATGGAAGTTTCTTAACTTTAAAGTGTGCCAAAAAAATTAAGTAAGCCTTTAGGACTCTACCTTATAGTTTTAATTATCTTCAAAGACAATTACTCTTCTTCACATGATTTTGCTGTTTTGATCCCTTTAGTCCAATTAAGATCAGCGTTTACATTTTCCATAATGTTAAATATTTGTTTTTTCATGCAATTTATTTAAATGCTTTCCTTGGCTGCTAAGGGTGCATATGACAAAATTTTTGTTTTTTTATTTCTCTGTTTTTCTATTTCCTGGAACAAGTTCGTAACATCAATTTACTTGGTAACACAATTTCTTTTTTCTATTTATGGAATAAATTTCTATTCCAGAAATAGATTTGGAGCATAAATAAGAAGTTAAAACTTTTAGCTTTTCTATTTTTGGAATAAAAATGAGAAATCAAAATTTTTCTCATCGTTCACTCTCTTCACCGCTCATTGCTCGCTTGCTGCCCATGGGACGCCGGATGCTTGCTGCTGGTTGCCGGCCGCTCGCCATCGGCCTCGGCCACCAATCATTGACCGCCGACCACCGAATGTCGGTTGCCAGCCATCGAACTTCGGTTGCCCATCACCAATCGCTAGTCGTCGGATGTCAGATGCCCACAAGTCGTTGGCCGCTTATCGCCAATTGTTGGATGCCGAAGGCTCACCACCAACCACCGGATGTCCATTGCCGACTGTTTGTCGCTTGCCACCGACCGCCGGATGTCCGCCACCCGCCGCCAGACTCTGGCCACTGGCCACCTGCCACCGGCCTCTGGTCGCTGGACTTCGGATGTCGAATGTTGGATGTTAAACTCTAGATGTTGGACGCCGGTTGTTGGTTGCTAGACTCTGGACTTCGGCCTCCTGCTGCTGGTCGCTGGACTCCAGCGCCGGATGTTGAACGTCAGACTCCGGTGTCGAATGCCGAACATCGGACTTCGGACTTCGGCCGCCCGCCCCCGATCACCAGACACCGAATGTCGGTCGCTGGACGTTGGACTCTGGCCACTAGATGTCGCTCGTTGCCGCTCCTAGATATAGAAATTTTATTCTGTTATCAAACGAATTTTTATTTTAGAAATAGAAATTTTGAATCATTATCAAACGCGTTTCTTTGCTCGGAAACTCGTCTATGGAATAGAAATTAAGAAATCAATTTCTGTTCCAGAAATTTGTCATGCGTGCCCTAATTGTTTATTTAATGATTGCATATCTACATGATCACTTCACGTGTTAATGGATTTGTCTAAAATTAATCCAAACTACTTGACAAAATTTCTTTCTAAAATGAACAAGATTAGTACCGAAATGGCACTAATTAGTTAATTAGTGTAATTAAGTCACTGACCCTAGATTCTCTGGTTGCGTAGGAAGTGAGGTACACTCCCATGTTTCCCTTGGTTTCTAACCGACCCTAATAGGCCAGTGGCGACTCTTTATTATAAAATTCTTATGAATATCTCAATGTCGCGTGGGATATGGGCTTGAGAGAGCTCGTGCTTGATCATTGACCATATGCCAAATCTTTAGGCAATACCCCTAAACCTATTCCCTTCCTTGAGGGGTAGGTCGCGATAGGCAACATAAGAAACATAAAGATCTGGTGATTCCATATTTGCATATCCCAATTTCATTTTTCCCAATTAATTTCAATTTATTACCCGTGTTTATTATGTGATACTTTCCTGTTAATATGTTACCACAACTATCTTGATGGAAGACGTAAGCAACGTAAGAAATAGAAAGATCTCATGATTCTATATTTGTAGATTGATCATGCTCTGTGCATCTGTTCAAGGTTTTGGGACTTTTTGTATTTGCAGATTTTTATCAATGGCTGGAGGAATGTTAATCCTTTACGTTTCCACAAATCAATCCCGAATTATGCATGTATTTGTTTGATAATGATAGATCGGGATCGCCAAGTTGAGTTTATATTTAGTCTTACATGAACCGGTTGAAATCACTGAGGCACCGAACGGGAATACCAAACAAGGGAGTATAAAGCTATCTGTGTTGGAGACCACACCTAATATGGGAAAGCAAGAAAAGTCCAAATTGGACTTTGGTCTTAACCAACTGGTAAAAGAAAATAAGATTACCGACTCCAAACATTGAAGACAGCTGACACATTTCAACATGCAAGCCGTTGGTCTAGAGATGAGCACAACTTAACACCTGGAGTCAAAAAGGTGTCCTCCATGAGGGCGCCAACTAAGGCGGTTCTCCCTTTCACATTGAAGTCGGCTATTGGACTTCAAGAGGCGGTGAAACTTCACCTATAAATAAGGCTTAGAGTGAAGGTTTTAAAAGCAAGTCACCGTATGCTAAGGTGAGTTTCAAGTAAGAGAGAGGCAATGCAGCTTGATAGAAAGAGTAGCTCTGTGTGATCGAGTTATTCTACCGTGATCGAGGAGGGAAGATACAACAGTTGAGTGTGTGCTTGTATTAACTAGTTTGCTTTGACTTTTTTGAGTGTGGTGAGAGAAGTTATATTGTAATATTTGTGTGAAAGTGAGACAATATTTTGAATGTTATAGCTCGAGAATGTCTTTAGTTGTCTATTGCAATTTTCTCGTGTTGTCATTATAACACTATTGCATACCTTACAAGTGGTATTAGAACAAAAGGAACGCAAACCTTACACTCTGTGCCACCCGATCTTAGATAGGCTTCTTCTACATTTGATTTTCCTAAATCAAAACCACACTTGGAAGAAAACGACCTATGTTCTTGAGATGAAACAATATCTGAATAATCCCCAATGGAGAATTCTTGTTCTTCATGTCAAATAATTTCTTCATCTTCGACCTATTAGTAGTAGAGGAAGACTTGATGTCAGAGGAAATATCACATCTCGTCTTTTTGCTAATTAGAATTCCTGAATAGCACTGTCTCGCATTTAAAAATTAAAGTGGTTCTTGTTTGGATTAATATCGAGAAATTAATTTGTTTTTCTTAGAAGTATGTGTTGCCTTTCATAATTTTACTAATTGATATTTAATTAAGATACAAATCATACAAATTAAAGGTATGCGATGCACAATGAAAAGAATTTAGTGAGTACTCATAGGCCTCGTTGAATAGGAAAAAGACTTTGCTAGCATAACAGCTTTTGAGTTACCGTAAGAATAATAGCTTGATGTGAGTCATAAGTACTTAAAAGAGTAGACTCTACAACAATTAATAATTATTTGTTATTGCTGTAGAACATACCGTCATTCTTGCAGTAAATTAAAAACTATCACCCAGTAATTTCTCATTAGAAAGATAGTGGTAATATACACGAATTCTTGAATAAGAAAGATAGCATAATCATATATTTCATGGACTATAATATAGTTACAATAAAATACAGGATTATTTACAACTCACTAGCCCTTCAAAGTCCTTAGGCTCTAGAGGCATTCCAGTTTCTGTAGTATCCGTCGCACGGTGATTCACTGGAATAATGTTCAAGTGAGTTCTTCTACAGTCGAGGCAAACGCCGAAACGGCGCAATTGATATTGCTGAGGGAAACCTCCTTCCCGCGACACTCTCTTCCTTCCGTTTCGGTCCTCTCCTTTCCGGTGCTCGTCGCCATCATGGCCATGGGCATATTGAGCACCGTGTTCATTTCATCACACGGTCCCGTTCCCTTCTAGCCCCAACACCGCGTCCACGATGATCACCTTCCCCATCTTCATTCGGCAACACTCTTCTGCAATTCCATAGGACCATGACGCAATCTTTGTTGCTCCAACCGTGAAGAACATATCGTGAAATGAATTGCTGAACCTTTTTTTTTTGTACTGCGTGACGTGATCATTTATGAATATAGACATCATCCGCTCGTATACTTTACTATTAAATGTGGATCGTGTCTATATTTGTGGCACACCAATTAGAATTCAAATGAGAGGAAAATATGATTTTTTTTTATAAGTTATACTAGCATAATAGTTTTTGATTTACTATGATAGCAACAACATGTAGTGAGTCATAAATTCTCGAAGGAACTGATCCTACATTCCATTATAAACTTTGGCTTGCGAATGCCATGTGTATGCACTCGCAGTTGCAAATTGATGTGGTCTTTTAATTTTTTTGTGATAATATGAAATACCTAACTTTTTTAGCTTTGCACATATATTGAGTAAGGCTCCTTCCATAAGGTGACATGCGTGATTCCCAAGATTGATAGATCGGAAGATGTTGTGATTTGGAAATAAAATTTGCTGTATTCAAATCAAGTGATTGATCACTTAATCAAAGAAGGGATGTGCTTCATAAGATGTGAGAATTTGGACGCTAGGAAAACATAGAACTCGCTTTCATGTACCCTAAATATAAAAGTGCTCACATGTATGCTTAAGAATAAAACTGCGAGGCTCACATAGCTTTCAAGTAGTTTTTCAATATCATCAAACAATCTTCATTGTGCAAGATCCACCCGGAAAAAAGGAGGAAAAAAATATAGTCGTGAATTAATGACGACTAATTAAATAATGAATTTTCACTGCATTGATTGTAATAAATAATTTCTATATTCCAGTTTTGTTTATTTCGTGAAAAATGAATGATTTGAAAAATATTTTCTTAAAAATGATCGTTTATATCGCTTGAAATAATTAGTCAATTGAAGATGTTATTGTTATCAACAATAGTTTATGTCTAAACATTTACATAGATGATAAAAGTATTATTTGTTCATCTATTTTTATAAGTGATATAAGCGATCGTTTTTAGGAAAATATTTTCCAAATCATTTATTTTTCATGAAACAAACAGAGCCTACAACTTGAACAAATATTGCCAAGTGCAACATTCTTCCAACGGAGATGTACATGATAGTGGTAATAGAGATTGAGATGAACTCATGACAAAGGTTTCCCATTTTCACTAGTGTAAAGTATATTTTGAATTGACATTATTGCTAAAACAGGACAATAAACCCATAAATTTTCAATTTCTGTTTTCATTTGTAGCTTCCAATGGACAATAAACACACAAACTTTTAGCTTTTGTTTTCTTGGACTCGTCCTTATTTTGTTAGGTTGTCTAGCCAAAACCTTGTACATTCGCTTCTTGAATTTTATCACAAAATTTGTCGCCAGTGGCTCTCGCTGCACAAGCTTAGATCGACTCTTAGATCTAACCACGCAATTACACTAAAACGCTTGAGCTCATCTATACGTAAGACATGGATCCATTACTGATTAAGATAGACTATGCAGGTCAGGTCAAAGATAGTGGTTGGTAGGTTTAATAGTGTAGACACACTTGTTCTCCAATGCTCAATTGCGCACTGAAACATCTATAGGTTGAGATATTAGATAAATTAATATGCAACGTACATTAAAGCATCGCAGAAATTAGGACTGACGCACTGGGACTTCTTTAGATTGGCCTTGGATTACATGAGATCCATCTTATGTATAAGATAGGTATAAGATAGATAAGACAGGATACGTCGTAAAACTTAGAAAAGTACACGGACACGCTAAAATGCTGATCGTATGAATGTGGTTTAAATGACTCAAAATTCAAATATGTAGATGTACGAAGTTCTTTTAGATCCATTCCGCTGTTGATGAGTTTGGTAACCAACTTAGATGAATTACACCACACGTATCTTTAATGTCAAAGTAAATCTTTTGCCCTCTTAAGTACATGAAAAGTGCAAGAGTCGAGAAAACCACAGTTTCAATTTGACTTATTAGCACACGAAAACTCGTTATGTCGGCCATATAGTATATACAGTACAGAAAGAGCTAGGAAACATATGATCCAACACGAAAGTAGCCTTATGTAGATAACCACAAACAACATATCACGGATAGAGCTCGAGCGGGTTTGGTTGTTTATCTCGATCTTTCAGAGATCGATCATACGACTCGAATTTAATCGACATTTATCATTTTTGGGTGACCAAATCACAGTGGATAGGCTTCAATGATGGACAACATGGAAGGGGTTTTGATAATGTTGTAGCGAGGAAATCCTCCTTCCTCCAAGACCTTCTTCCATTCGAGTTCGTCCCTCTCCTTACCCCCCGAGCTGTGTGCAATCATGAGCAGATCGAACACTAGTCCAATCTCATCGAACATGCCATCACCCTCTGGTTTCAGCACAACCTCTGCTATAATCACCTTGCCATTCCTTTCTGGGATTGCTTCTCTGCAATTTTTTAGTATCTTGACGCAATCTTCATCGCCCCAATCATGCATGATCCACTGTAAAAAGAAAGAGAATTACTGGAGTCGTGAATCATGGTTTATTTATTTATTTATTTTTTTAATCTATCCTCGATGAGTTTGTTCATTGTGTAATTTCTATGCTGAATCATCATCGCACCGCCCGTATCATTGCCCCACTCCCAGCTTGAGACGCGCGCTCTCTCTCTATCCCGGTCTCTCTAATTCGGAGGTGGTGACGTGATCATGACCTTAGCGACCTCAGATCTAAGATCTCCTTGAGCAAGGGCGATGGCACTTTGCGGGTGCGACAATGGTTGCCTAAGGTCACGATAAAGGAGATTGAGACGCGGGGAGAGAGAGAGAGAGAGAGAGAGAGAGAGAGAGGATGTAGATGGGGGTGGTCGAAGAGGAGGGTCGTTGACGATGCGACGGATTGATTGCACATCACTTAGAAAAAGAGGTGGAAAAGGTCCGGAGTAGCTGGCGGGCATGTGTAACTCAACACATTAAACTCATTCTACTTGGCCAGGCCAGTGCCAATTGAAGAGCCAAATATGCACTTCACAAAATGAAAAGATACACCGACCAAAAAATAAAATAAAATAAAATGAAAAGATGCACATTGAACGCGGAAGTTATTATGTGGTTTATAAACTCTTTATTATGTGAGTCTCATTACGACGTCTACGCAATTAATCATTTAGATAGACTTGTCCCCATAGGATATGTGTGAACTCTAAATAAATTTTCCCTTAATTATGGTATCACTAAAACAGAATTATTACCGGTTGTCATGAATTTCAATCCTTTTAACGCATCAAAAGGATTCCAACAAGGAAAAAAACACTCATCAAAAGGACAGAAATGAAAATTTAATCACGTGGCATAGGAAAAATGCATAACCACAAATTAATTATCATGCGTATTTTGGATTTGTTTGTTTCACGGAAAACATATCATTTTTGCAATTTTTTTTTTTTACAATGTCATTTTACTGGAAAAAGAATTTATTTCCAATATATGGATGAAAGCTCGAGAAGACCTGGAAAATATTTTTCTTCATTTGATAAGAACAAATTGATAGGGAAAATTATCAAAAATTCGTATTTTTAAAAATTATTTTTATTTTATACTTTTCTTTTCTTTTTTCCATTTTGCTTCTTCTTTGGCTAGTTGCCGACCACAATGATGGGCTAGTGACAAACCACAAGCGAGCTCAAGTCTTGCTGGCCTTAGGTTGCGAGCTCACCCAATTTGGTGAAGCTCGAGCCTTGCCACTAGAGGTCACGAGTTTGCCCAATCTAATGACGCGAGCTCAAGCCTTGCTGCTAAAGGCTACAAGCTTGCCTGATTTGAGGTGGCCCAAGCTCATTGGCTATCTTCGTGGGCTGAGGAAGACACAAAAATCTTAAGCTTGACTTCCAACTGTAATAGTAATATCATGTGAAATTTTGTGGGATTACTGCCAACTGTTCTATTTATCCTAAATGCTGGGAACCAAGGTTGAGGTTACCATGCTTAAGCATAGAGTTTCATGTTCAAACACTAATATCTAGTTATATTTTGAAAAACACTTTTTAGTTTTTTATTTTTAAAGAAGAAATTATTTTCCTGAGTTTAACTTTTGGTAGGAAAACATTTTCTATTGACTAATTTTCTCAAGTGAACCCAATACCAGAAAATGGGGAAAATGTTTTCCCAAAAATGTTTTCCGCAAAACAGAATGACAATTTATTTGACAATAAAACTCACCTTCATGAAAACTGCATCAGCATGTGGTATGGTCTCAAACATGTCTCCTCCAACATGAGTGACTCCAGCGTGCGCCGGCGCCGTCGCAACGACGTGAGGCAGATCGAAATTAATCCCCTGAATGTGTGGATACGACTTAATGATCTCGGCCACTGCCCCCCCGGTCCCCCCACCGACATCAACCAAAGATCCAATGTTCTCAAAACCATCCTTATACCCTTCCACAATAGCCTTGACCAAGATCTTGCTCGTACACGCCATCCCATCGTTGAACAAGTGGCTGAACTCGGGATTCTCTGATGCGAAGTCCCAAATCTTGCGGCCGTGAGCTATCTCAAATGCGACCCCACCGGTCCTGACGCAGTCGCCGAGGCAATGCCACGGGGACATCAGCCACTGGTGGTCTTCCATCAGCACCATCGGTGCGAGGCTGTTCTCAGACCCGGGCCCCTGAAGGAGCCATCTTGACGATGGGTTGAGGCTGTAGAGCATCTCGTGACTCTCCTGGCTGCCGTCGGGTTGGCGACGATGCGCGGAGAAGATGTTCTTGCGGACAAGGAGTCTCATGATGCGTGCGAGGTATGTGGTTCCGGGGGATGGGGAGGGAATGCGGGAGGCTATTTGGATTAGCGTGACAGGCCCGCCACCATAAGAGTGGATGATGTCAGGTATTCGGAGCTCGACCGCACATTTCAGCGCCATCGAGTCGGCGAATGCGAACATGTGCTTCCATATGTGCGCTTGGCCTCTGAGGGTTGCTTCAGTATGATCGAGCGATTCCATTGTTTCTCTCTCTCTCTCTCACACAGCTTGCTTCTGTCTGGGGTGGGTATGAAGAACATAAGAGGAGACAAGAGGCCTCGAATTATACGGGCCCAAAGACAGAGAAGGATTCTGCAGATGGTGAGCTGGTGATTGGTTGACGTAGACAGAAGGGAGAGAATTCTAGAAGTGCCTTCTCCCCATTCATTCATGATTTTCCTTTCATCTTGACCCTACTATGCGTAAATATTTAATTTAATATTAAATTAATATTTTCCCAGTTTTAACTTCCCTAAACTTTTGACACAAGGGTATGTTTGTTTCACGAAAAACATAACGTTTTTGGAAAATGTTTTTCGGGAAACTATTTTCCAGAAAAAATGGTTAATTTTTCTTTATTTTGTGATACATAACTGAAAGTATTTTCCGGTATTTTGATCGCATTTGAAAAATGATTAAATGACATTTGATCTAACAATTAACAATTGTGTGCCTCTTACTTCCAAATTAATTTGTTGAGTCCATATTACTTAATAAATGGATTTTTCTTGATCAATTTAGTAAATCTAGAATTTAAACCTGCAAAATGAAAAGGAAACCTTAATTCATACACATTTTTTTTCCTGAAAATGAACATGATTTCCGGTTACAAGAGCAAGTCAAAACGAAAGGGAGAGGGCGAAGGAGAAGGAGAGAGGGGAGGAGGAGTTAGGGTTTACGTTCATAGGAAAAGAAAGAAAAGAGAAAACAAGAAAAAAGAAAAGAAAAGATATAATAATAACAAATTCAAAATTTTTAACTAGAAATTCTTTTTTAATAATAATTTTTTTATTAAGCAAGGACCTTAAAACATTTTGGAAAACGTTTTCTGGTTTTTTTAAAGGGGAAATTGTTTTCTAGAATTTAAGTTTTGGAAAGAAAATATTTTCCGTTGACTCATTTTTCTAAATGAACCAAATGCTAGAAAATGAGGAAAATATTTTCCTGGAAATTGTTTTTCGCAAAACAAACACACCCAATCCGGTTTTGAACTAGTCAATGACGATTTTGTGTATATCTCACAGAGAAATAGATACGGTGCTTGCTAATCAATTTGGGCCATCAGATTAGAGGTACGGATTAGCAAATCGACCTCGACTCGTTGACTGATGTGGAACCACTTTGTTAACAGGTTGAGGCCATTCACTTCACGTGAAGTTGGAGTTCAGTCCGAGTAATTCAAGAGTTTAGATGAAATCAGATTCTGCAAGTGATATTACTTGACTCAAATTGTTCACAAAAGCTAGTTGTCTCAATGTTGTCAATACTTGAATAAAGTGACTCACAATCCGATTACGTGGTTAAATCTATATAAGTATCAAGGAAATTTGTCATATTAACTCTAAATCTATTATACGGATATTAATTCAGTTTCAAACTTTTCAATTTTGCCAATTTAGTTCTAAATATTTGCGTGAAGTTTCAATACGGTCTTTTTGACTAATTTTTGTCAGAAACCGCTGACATTACTTTGGTCGTCCTTTGTGAAGCACCTCAATGTAAGGTATTTCTGATGAAAATTAACTGGAAGGATTATGTTAAAGTTTCATGCAAAAGCTTAGGATCAAATTGGCCAAAATTAACAATTTCATAATTGAATCAGCATTCATACGAATACGCTTAACACTAAGTGGACAATTCATGGTCTCTTTCAAATGGATTAAGTATCATTTTAGCAAGAAGCGTGGTTGCAAAAACATTTTCCTTCCTTCTATTTTTGTAAGTACTTATATCTTTCAAGCGCGAGATCAAAGGTCACATCTGATGAGCAGTAGAAATAACCTCGCTCGGTAAGCAGTCCCAATTGATGCAGACAGGGCACCCTTTAGACTTTCGACTCTCCCCTTAAATTGAAAAAGATCTGCCTCTGATCCGTTGCGTAAGACCCCGTCTGAACGCCCAACCTTATATTTACTAATGACGCGGCATGATCTGACTAAATGTATGAACAAGTTAAGTATCTTTTGTTGCATTGGGGGGCTCTCCAATTCCACGGGCACAAAAGTGAAGACACAAAAATCGGCGGACTAAACATTTCAGTTGTTAGTTACTGGCGCTTGTGTGTGAAGATTGCTAACTGCAAATGCATTGAACAACTTCATTGTGCAAGAAGTTGCTAATCATGAATAAATGTTGCAATCTATCAAAGATTAACAACTGGTTAACGATGGTGATTAGCATTTGTTACGATGCATGGGGGTTAGGTACTTAATGGCTCTCAAGTTTCGCAAGTAACTGGGGAGCTGATGCCCGGCTGACATAGGAACTGACATGGCGTGGACCTTGTGCTAATGTGGTGTCAGCGTCGAACCGCTCATTGGGTGACCTGTGTCACCGACGATTGATGCAAAGTAGGCAGGGTGATGGCGCGTGAAATCGGGTTGGGTTTGTCGGTCGAATTCTGGATATATGGATTTTTGTGCTTTGATATAATATTAGACAAGCTGTTTTTCCCAAAGAAGGAAGTTATTGGGGATAGGGACAATAATGTTAAAATAACATATGCCTTAAGACTTCTCCTTGCGTGTAAGGAGATCCTTTTAAGTGCAATATAGATTGTAAAACACTGCATTGAAGGAATAACCGGCACGCCTAATAGGAATAACTTATCGGAGAACGGTGATAGTAATTGTTGGGATTTGAACCCTTGATCTGTGCTCTGAAGCTTTAATATCATATATAGATTATACTACAGGAATTCTATGTTTCATTGGAATGATGAAGACAAAGCACATCGCATTCTGTCCCTTTTTTTCGCGTTGCAAGTTCCACAGCTTCAATGAGTTGGAAAGCATGCTCATTTTGCGTGGACATGGACGCCCATATACTAACGCGACTCTGTGTGGTGTGCCAAGTCAGTGCATCCATCCATTTAATTGGTAGAAAGAACAACTGGAAAAATAAATACATAATTCAGGGAGTCAAATAGGAAAGAAAAATGCAAAGATTTGTTAAACAAATGGATAAATTCATGAATTACCAACGGCCCCCTCCCTTCTTTTTAATGGTAGAGATAAGTGGATATTGTAGGATATTCTTCACCTCCCTTGAATTCGAAGTATTTTCAGGTGTCATGTTTTTGTTAATGTATAATAATATTGTCAGCACTATTCGAGATCCGACTCCACGAGAGCGAATTGGCGGGTTATTAAGGCTATGCTGGGGGTGTGCACGTCTCCACCAAGAAGATCCTTTTTCTTGTTTCCCCTTTTATTAGTTATATTTAGGAGATCATCGGTCTAGGGTGTCCAAAGTCAACTTTGGTTTGATCCTGGGCGGCCCAACCTAACTGATCCTGGTTCGGTCCCTAGGAATATTAGATTGGTCCTCGATTCTAAGACTCTTGGACCTTGTATTGTAAAAATTGATCCTCTGTCTTGGAACTTTAGGGTTTGGTCGAGTTGAACCAATGACGTATATGTTATATATTTTTTACTACTCTAAACCTCAGTGCATTCGTCTATGTTTTTTCTTATGTGGTTCTGCCGCATAATTTACAAAGTAGAAATCTAGCTTTGATTTGACCAAAAAATAAATAGAAACCCTCTTCTCTCACCTTGCTCTACTTGCTCACCTCGGCCTTGCTCACCTCTAGTTTCTCCTTACTTGCCTCACGAACACAACTTAGCTAGTAAAATCACTTATCTCTCTTAGCCCGCTTTACAAATGTAGCTCAACAATTGCAAATGGAGATTTTTGTTGTTATCTTATCTTATATTTATGTTTGGTATGTATTAGGCTTCATAGTTTGGTTGCTTAATATTGCATTATTGATGGATGTGGAAATTGAAAGAGTATGTTTGTCATTTTAAGGAATACAAAAAGTGAAACAAAAGAATAATTGATTAGTCCTGAATTGATCTTGGAACCGGTCCTTGGTCTTAATCTCAATAAGATCGGTCCATAGTTCCAAAAATTGGGGATTAGCACCGTGCTGGTCGATTCTTGAGTTAAGTACTGAACCGGCCCATTTTGGATCATACTCACCCCTAGTTCTATCCTATAATTGACTTTTTAGTCTTTATTTTCATGATGTTTGGACAAATATATTCATTTGTGCGATACTTTTAGAATTGTAAGATAAAGAACTGTGAAAAGACTGCGCGGCATTATGTATGTCGTTCCATTGTTCAGATGAGTTTACCAAGATCATGACTTTAAAGAGTTTCTTAAGGTATAATCAAGGTCATTTTATATGCTTTGACAATATATTAATGTATATATTTATTTGCAGTAGGCTACCTTGTCGCAATATGTTTTATTTTCAATTTTTAACCAAAAATTAAATGTGTTGATCGGAATTCATAGTATTCACATTGATTTTGACCCGTGCCAATGGAGCACTCTTAACAAAAATTGTTTTTGTTCATTAGATATTAAATTTACTTTATTAGTAATAAATGTGGTGGGGAGCGGCAACTTCTCTAGAGACCTCCTTTTGGGGTTAATATAAGGGTTTCCTACATATTACGTACTGTTGGATTTAAGAAATAATTATTCTGTACCACCTATGTCATGAATATTCAAAATTGGCAAGCCTATTATCTAATAGTGAGGAAGTCTTTTCATATAAGATATGCTATAATTAGGTAATGCAACACGAACCCTTTATAAGTTCCCTTACGACATGAATTGAATTTGTGATCTTGTGAAGACCAGATAACCTCTTTATCCCGCTGTCAGTGCAAACCTGGAATTTGCAGGTCTTGGATAGATATAAAGCCCGGTGGCCAACTCGTAACTCGATATAGAATAAAGGAGTTTAGACCAGAAAAGATGACTCCATGAAACAAATTTCTAACAATTCCTTTCTAAAATAATTAGGAAAAAAAAAGAAAAAAAAAAAGACAGTGGAATAGCCAAACTGTGTCAATAATCAAAGGTCAATGAATGAAATGAAAATTATGCAATTGACACTGCTTAAAAATGATGGTAATGACTAAGGGATGAATTTTATCAGCTATAATGGAATTGGCCCTTCTCAAAATGGGCTATGATATAATCTCTAAGGTTAGTCAACAAATATGTTCGATATCTCTCATCATTTTTACCATTGTCACTTGGTTCATTAAAGGTTAGATAGTTAATTCGGATTTTTCTGGTCAACTGTCCCTTCATTCCATATTTTTCCAAGTGTTAGAAGGTTAACTAGTTCAATCGCGTTGGTAAATACCAATATAGTAGAGTTTTTTGTTCACTCATTTTTCTCATTTGCATATTCAAACTTGAATGGTAACACAATTCTAAGATAAGATCCAATACATAACTTATTAGGCCCCTTGATACACACACAAAGACCTCGCCCTTTCAATTTCATTCCCTAACCATTTCGCCAGTCACTAGGGATTAAATCATCATTGTCGGACAAATAAAATAAAAGCTAGAAAGCAGGCGATCCAATGCGAAAATAGGCCTTTATAAATGAGCATAGACAACACAAATTAGTAACTTAAGATATATTGACAGAAGAAAGTAGATTTGGTCTCTGATCGAGAGTTTGAATGAATTTAATCATTTAATTATCTAAATCTTTTGTTGATTAAGCATATTTGCTTGCACTTATTTGACACATAGTTTTAGAACGATCAAATCACCGTGGATACACTTTGATGATGGATCATAAGGAAGTGATTTTGATGATGTTGTAGCGAGGAAAAGCTCCCTCTTCCAAGACCTTCTTCCATTCGGGTTTGTCCCTCTCCTTGCCCAAGGCATGCGCAATCATGACCAGATCAAATCGCCCTCTGGATTCAGCAATCTTTGTTATGATTATATTGCCGTTTTTTTTTTTTTTTTCAAAAGATTGATTTTTCAAAATCTTGATGCAATCTTCGTTGATCCAATCATGCAAGATCCACCGCAAATTAAAAGAAAGGACAGCAAGAATTGTCGGAGTCGTGAATCATGTGTGTTTTTGACATAATTGGCTACATAACGACAATAATATATACGCATGGTGATGTCACCCCACAGTCCAAGAACTGCTTTTGTGGTTTAAAATCGTCGGATTCAAATATTGAGGGGCCAACGTCAATTTAATTATTTAAGTTTCTTTTTTAGTGTTAGAAGTTGCCATTGTACTGTGAGTAGCTATCTTGCAAAGGAGAACTTTCCCGTTATCCCAACGTATGTCAGTCTAGTTACGTCCATTGCCATTATATCCACACGCAGCCCTAACGCCCTTAAGATATGACCATGGCCATGTAATCACCCTTCTCCCTCGCTCAAAATGCTCTCTCCTCTCTCTTCTCGCTCTCACCCCATTTTCTTTGCACGTGAATCGCTCGCCAATCCGTCCCATCGCCAACAATCCTCCTCTTTAATAACCTCCATGAACGTCCTCTCTCTCTCTCTCTCTCCCCCCTTTGTCGTGACCGCGACCCATGAGCTAACGTCTTGACCTTAAGGGCCTATCGCCCTCACCAAGGTTATAATGAGGTCACCACCTCGGAGATGGAGAGAGTTACGTCCATTGCCATTATATCCACACGCAGCCCTAACGCCCTTAAGATATGACCATGGCCATGTAATCACCCTTCTCCCTCGCTCAAAATGCTCTCTCTCTCTCTCTCTCTCTCTCTCTCTCTCCATCTCCGAGGTGGTGACCTCATTACAACCTTGGTGAGGGCGATAGGCCCTTAAGGTCAAGACGTTAGCTCATGGGTCGCGGTCACGACGAAGGGGGGAGAGAGAGAGAGAGAGAGAGGACGTTCATGGAGGTTATTAAAGAGGAGGATTGTTGGCGATGGGACGGATTGGCGAGCGATTCACGTGCAAAGAAAAGGGGGTGAGAGCGAGGAGAGAGGAGAGAGGAGAGGTGGGCCGATTGGTAAGGCTTAGGGTCGGGTTTTTGAACTTTTTAAGGATTTTTATTTTTATTTTTTTATGCTAAGTTAACTGGAGTAATATTTCTCAACTAGTCTTTTGATGGTTGGATTAAAATAAAGGACATCCCCGCAACAATAAATGGATAAATTTGTATACACACGAAATCCATGTTTGGAACCCACGAATCATGGCTCCATCTGAAGGGAGTTTCTTCCACTCAAAAGATAGAATAAAATATTGCCGCTAAGTTTATGCGAGAATTATATAGAAACTTTTAACACCCCACCAATTAGAAGACTCATTATGGAAATTCTCTCCAATTAGAAATGGAGAAAAATAAAGCCTTTTAATTCAAAAACAAGATGCTTGATGCCTACTGCCTTCACATGACTTTTACAAATTGTAGTGCTATTTTAAGGTTACACGAAACTTATTTACCAGTGTCAGAGACTACATATATTAATAATGTGAAATTAGAGATATATTTGACAAAACATGGCTAGGAATTTCGGGATATCACTATCTATACGGTCTGTGTGTGTTTACTTTGTTGAACAAACAAAGACATAAAATTGTTTTTCCATAAACTTGATTTCCCATGAATAAAGATATGAAAGGAAAAAATGGTAGAAGTGGCCTTGAGCTGTATGAGAGAGATACAAGTAGGTACAAGCAACTAAAGTCATTCTGTTTAATCAAATGCACGCGAATTGCAATAGGAAATATACACATCTCAAAATTGAAAAATACACATTGATCGGAAAAGTTATTGTATCGTTCATGAGTCCTGAGGATTAAGATCTTCTAAATCATTAGTTACATGAGTTCTTAACAATTCAGATAGACTTGATCCTCATAGGATTAATTCATTATATGGCATCACTCGAGCAAAATTGTTACCGAAGATCATGGATTCTACCTTTTTAATACAGTAAAAGGACATAAATGGAAAATGTGATCATGTGTCATAAGAAAAAAAAATCGCGATAGAATGAGTATTTGACCTAAAATTGGGGATTTTTTTGGGAATTAGCCCGACACCGAATGGAAGTCCAAACATGCGAGTATAAAATCTCTGTGCTACCTGTTCTTAGGATTGCTTCGTCTAATTTTCCAATCAAATGTCTATGGTAATCTACTTCCCGCACATGGTTCTTCCTTCTCTATGCTGTCTTTGGTTATTCTTCGGAACCACGGCAAAGAAACTACAACAAATTTAGTTTGGTTTTCAGAGGAAAAACAAGTTTCGTTTTCTTTCAATGTTCTTAGATGGATTGCTTCATCTCATTTTCCAACCAAATGTCTTTGGTAATCTACTTCCCACACATGGTTCTTCCTTCTCTATGTTGTCTTCGGTTATTCTTCGGAACCACGGCAAAGAAACTACAACAAATTTTTAGCTAGGTTTCAGAGGTAAAACAAGTTTCGTTTTCTTTCATTGTCGGAGATAGGTGGTGAGCACTCGTTCAATTTTGTCAATATTCTCGGAGTAATGTGTCTCTGTAATAATAAACTGAAACATCAAAGTTACCGAAAGAAGAAGCAACAAAGTCAAACGATCCGTCTTAGTGATCTTGATTCTGATTTCTCAGCAACCCCCCATCGCCCCATAGCCGGAGGCCGTTCAGGTTAATCAAGCAGGCCCTTTTCTTCGCATTGTCACATCCCAAGTCCGCATAAATCAACTTTTTTGACATGATTAAAATTGTTATTATTCGCAAAATCTTCCATTTATTTGTGTGCTCTAACCGAAATTATAAAAGCATATCATTGTACACGGATGCGGCTGCAAAGATGTATAATCAATCTCGCCAACACTTACTGGTTTTTAAGAACTTTAAATAACGAGTCATCTTTTTATATTAATACCACTTCTGAGGGTTGGTGTAGATGGAGCGTCCAGTGATTTCAAGTTTAGGAGACATCCTCGTTTAAATGGAAAATTGTCCAAAAAGTTCTAAATTATATTGCACTTTTGTTAATTCAACCTTAACATTTTGATTTTATCAATTGAGCCCTAAAATTTTCATCTTTTGCCAATTAAGTTTATTCGGCCAATTTTGGTTGGAATGTGCTCATGTGGATATTGGCTGTGTTACATAGGATGATCGATGCTAATGTAGATAATTTTTAATAATGTTCTAATAATTTTTTGAAATTTTTGTGATTTTTTTTCCTCATAAGCCCGAACTCCAAACCCCCCGGGGAAAAAAACAAAGAAAATAAAAAACCAAAAAAATTAAAAATATCATTAAAATATTATTTACAAATATCTATGTTAACGAATTTCGGTCAAAATTGACTGGATGGATTAGTAAAAGATGAAAATATTTATGACTTAGTTGGTAAAATTGAAAAGTTTGTGACTGAATTGGTAAAAGTGCATTAAGTTTAGAACTTTTTGAATAATTTTCCGCTTGTTTAAATTGCATCAACTATGTGTGAACTTAATCGGTTCACAGTTGAGATTGATATAAGTATGTTCTTTAATGCATCTTGTTATAAATGTGCTATTTTTAATTTGTTGACTAGCATGTCCTTCCTTCCTTTTTAAACATGTAATTTAGCAAACCTCATTGTGAACGTGCAACATTTTTAAATGTGTTAAGCAACTTGTGCTCGGTTAAGCACGTACATGACTAGGGTTTAAGTTGTCAAGTCGAATGTATGATACACCTATGTACAGGAAAAACTAGAAAATATACTATCCAACAAGAGAATAACCCTCTATGAATGACCACAAACCACATAAATTAGTAACCTAAAACATAGTAACTGTATCATTTATTGACATAAGACAATAAACACTATATAAGATTGAGAATCTTGAGTGAATTCGATTCTCATAATTATCTAAAGCTTTCACAAATCGAGCATATGACTCGCATTTGTTTGACTTACACAATTTTAGCGCTATCAAATCACAATGAGTAGGCTTCAATGATGGATAACAAAGAAGGGGTTTTGATGATGTTGCAGTGAGGAAACCCTCCCTTCTCCAAAATCTTCTTCCATTCAGGTTCGTCCCTCTCCTTTTTGCATGAGGAATGTGCCCTCATGACTAGATTGGACACTAGTCCCAACTCATCGAACATGACATCGCCTTCTGGTTTCAACACAATATCTACTATGATCACTTTGCCATTTTTTTTCTAGGGCTGCTTCTTTGCAATTCATTAAAATCTTCATGCAATCTTCATCCCCCAATCATGCACCATCCCTTGTAGAACCAAAGATAGAATTACTAGATTCGTTTATCATGGTTTCTTTTCACAATACTTCATCAGTGTGTTCACTGTGTAACCTCTATGCTTATGAAGACTTGAAATAATTGTCTAAAATGTAACCCAATATTATCAAAAAAAAAAATCTCTCCCCCCTCTCTCTCTCTCGCTTGCTCTACAGAGAAGGCAACTTAGCTAAAGCCCACTGAAATATTCATCAATGCCCCAACGTCTGAGACGTCCCCATGCCGCCCATATGACTTCCCCTCTCTCGTCCAAGATGCACACACTCTCTCTATCCTCTCTCTTTTAACTCCGAGGAGGTGACCTCATTACGACCTCCACCATCCCAGACCATAGGTCTCGCTGAGGCACTGGCAATAGGCCTGTAAAATCGAGACATTAGATCAATGGTGACCTGAGGTTGTGACGAAGGGGAGGGAGGGAGAGAGAGAGAGAGAGAGAGAGAGAGAGAGAGAGAGAGAGAGAGAGAGAGAGAGAGAGAGTATGTTGATGAAGGTGGTTGAAGAGGAGGGTTATTGGTGACGTGACGCATTGATGGAGGGCAATCCGCTAATGCTATGCAAAGAAGAGTGGAAGAGAGTGAGAAGAGAGGGTAAAGGATATGTAGGGCTTAAGGTAACGTTTTTAACTTTTTGAGGATTTTCTTTTTATGCTAAGTTTAAGGCCATGTTTTCCTTCATTCCAATTGGAATATGTTTTCTCCAACTAGTATTTTGATAGTTGGATTAAAAAAGGTAAGGGTGGTAAGTTGGTTTGGTTTTAGGATGGAAGGAATTTGTTCCCAATTTTGAACCGAGAATTGACCCTATCCACCTTGGAACCAGACCAACCATCTTTAGATTGTCCTAGGAACCGACGGTGTAATTTATTTTTTTAAAATCTTTTATTTCTTCTCAAAAGAACTTAAATATATTTAAAGTTACTTTACTATAGGATGAAATTACTAATCACGTGAAAATTACTAGTCAAAGAAGAAATTATTCACATAAATAATTTCAACTTTTTGCCCCATGAATAAAATAATATAAAAAAATGCTATGGCCAGTCTGGTCTGATTTCTAGAGGATCAGTAGTCAAGTTAGTTATTTCTAGTTCCAAATTAACTGGAATGTTTTATGAGGAGACCACTATAATCAGTCGGTTCAATCTAGTTTGGTCCAATTCCTAGGTTGAATCGGGGTCGATGTGCACCCCTAAAAAAAGGACATCCCCACAACTATATTTGGATAAATTTGTACTATATATGTATGATATTTATTTTTGTAAATCATTATTCAAAGCTCTAGTTTTAGGAACTATCTTCCAATTAGGGATAAAAAAAAATGATGCCACTAAGTTTTTTTTTTTTTTTTTTGGTCAGTAATGTCGATAAGTTTATGCGTAAGTTATATAGAAACTTTTGAAATCTCACCAATTAAAAGACTAATTAGAGGAAATTGACTCCAATTATCAATGGAGAGAAATAAAGCCTTTTTATTCAAAAACAAGATGCACGGTCCCTACCGTACTTTATGGCTTATACATGGTGCTAGTTTGAGGCTACATGAAAGTTATTTACCAGCGTAACAAACTAGATACATGACTAATGTGAAATTAGACATATATTTATCGTGATTAATTTAGAACATTGCTAGGACTTCTGGATACCACTATACATATGGCGTGTGCGTTTACTTTGTTGAACAAATAAACTAGCATGAATCTGTTTTTCTATAAACTTGATTCCTATAAATAAAGATATAAAGGAAAAAATAAATTACGCGAGTTTTATTATAAGACGTATATGATTAAAAATCTAGATAGGCTTCACCCCATATGATTTATAGACTATGAAGTAATTTTTCCCCTGACTGTGGCGTTACTCCAACATAATTGTTATCACATATCATGGATTCCCACCCTTTTGACACATTAAAAGAACTGAAAATTAAAAAAAAAAAATTGATCACGTATCATAGGAAAAACGCGAAATTCACAAATTGATTAATATGAATAAAGTGTCTAGCAATAAAATTCCCCTTCATGAAAACTGCATCGGCATGCGGTATAGTCTCAAACATGTCTCCTCCAACATGAGTGATTCCATCGTTGAGCAGAGAAGATGTTCTTGTGGACAAGGAGTCTCATGATAAGCGCTAGGTAGGAGGTTCCGGGGGGTAAGTACAAGTGTCAAAAGTTGTGTACGGTGCTCACTTCGCTGCTAAAAATTTATTTTGGATCACTTAAGTGCCAACAAATTTGAAAAACGATCATTTCAGTGCCAACGCCAATATAATTGGCCGGAAATTTGACGTGACACTTTTTATTAATTTTTGAAGCTGACGTGACTTGTCGGAGAGTACAGTAAGCATCCAAATAACAAAACGACGCCGTTTGGCATCTTTCCCCCAAGTAATAAATCTCCAAATTGAGAGAGAGAGAGACAGAGAGACAGAGAGAGAGAGAGAAGGCATGGGCTTCCTCCTCATTTTCTTCCCCGAAGAACAACAACACTAGCAGTGACACAAGCAATGGCACAAGCAGTGGCACCAGTAGCGACACCAGCAGTGGCACCTTCAACCCTCCTTCCTCCTCTTCCTCCACCCTCGCCTCCTATTCTTCCCGCCACTTCTTGCTTGAGCAACAACCTCAGCCTCTCCTCGCTCACCTAGTCGAGCAACTACGATGGTGGTTGAGCAATGGTGGTCGAGTGACGGTGGGCGAACGACGGTGGCCAAGCGATGGCAATTGGTGTTGGGTGAGGATCGGACAAAGAACCATAATTTTAGTCCCCATATGAGCTATATAGTGTCATTTTTGTGAGGTTGTCCACGTATGACGACAAAATGATGTCGTTTCTTAAGGAGTGTCACGCCCCGATCTTCGAGCACGCGCTCATCCTTTACTGGTTGATTAAATAGCGACGTCCCAGGACGCATCGCCGGCTCTTCTTTTTAATATACATGCAGAAGCAGATATAAAATCCCTAGACAATAAAACAATGGGATAGAAAATGAGGACTAAAAACTTGAACCTGAAAACCAACACACTTATATACATATATAACAACTTAGTCATATATGTACATATACAAACCACATTGAAAAGTCAGTTCCTACACAAATAAGTTCAACAACAAGTCCCCAGACAGGAGTGGGGTTCTCAATCTTTATCGGGGCCATACTTCGGATCATCCTCAAGATTCTCCTCCGACTCCTCTTCAGGGTCCTCTTTAGGGTCTTATTCCAAGTTCTCCTCTGAGTACTCCTCCTTCTCAATGATCTCTCATTCTTCTTCTTCACTCCAGTTAGCGCCGTCGCCTGAGTACAATGGAGAGTCAAAATCGTCCTCGAGCTTAGGATCCTTTGCATCCACCACTGATCCATCTTTAGGGTTTGTTGCATCCTTACCAAAAGCAGCTTCCAGAATGAACCGAGATACATTAGATTCCGGCATAAGATAGTGGCGATACCATGACTGGTACTTATAAGGCACCTTATCGGGTTCATTCACGTCAACCCAGACGGTGGACTTCACTAGTACATATTATAATCCTTCAGGGTGGGGGTGTATCGGAAAATGATAACCTATTTCTGTAATCTCCTCCAGTATACCAAAATGTGCAGGAGGAGGTGGAGGTGCTGTCATCTATGGACCTGGAATGTTATTCCACAATGGGGTGAGATGACGTCTTAACGAGTTCCACTCCCTAAGACCCGATTAAGAAGGCAATATGCCATAAAGGCTGCCTAAGTACAACACGAGTCAAAGGACTTACCTTGGCCTCAGTTCTATCTTGCAAATCAATAACATTTACATATGCCTCAAATCACATCAATCACTCAATTCATAACATTATATCAAATCATTGATCAATCGACTTAGTCGATTACATGTCACCACGACTCCTCCTCGGTCGGTACATTCAATACCACATATTCTCCAAGATTGTATATCTAGTCACCAAGCCCACGTGCATTCTCCAGGATGACATACCTAGCCACCGAGCCCACGTGCATTCTCCAAGATGACATACCTAATCACTGAGCCCATGTGCATTCTCCAAGGTGATATATCGAATCATTGAGCCAATAAAATATAACGCCTTTCTCCGAGATGACCTCCTTAGTCATTGAGCCGATGTATTATGACATTCTTTCTCACCTTTTATCATATCCGATAAAATAGCCGTGTGTAGGTACATGGTTGACCTTAGCCAAAATATAATAATTTTCTTTCCATAAATCCCACCATTTCGTATGGTCCACCAAAATATTTTTGACGTTGTAAACCGACATTCGATTATTTTCCAATCAATTACAAAATTAATTAATTTAGGAATAAAATCCTAAAATCACAATTAAATCAATTCCGCACAAATTAAAGCTAAAATAAATAAACAGACTGCATCACAATAATCAGCATAAAATTCCTATCGTCGGCTATCCTAGCCTAATTTCCGGAAAATAAATATTTAATCAAATAATTACCGAAAATATTAAATAAATGCAATAAATCCAATTTAGGCTCGTAATGCCTAATTGGACACCGAAACAGATCCAGAAAATTTTCGAGATTCGTTCAATAAATACTATAGACTATTCCCTAGCTAATAGCACTAACCATTTGTCTAACATGCATCGATAAGGCACTAAATTAATTGCTCTACTCTAATCTAGCCACCTAATCATGCTTAATTAAATCTAATCAACTCATAAACATAATTAGCCTACTAAATGAGGATTAGTGCGTTAAACTCATTTGTTTAACAAGCGGTTTGGTGCAAAATGACGGGAACGTCGCGGGGCTCAACTTTCTTTCAAGGCGGGCCTAGCAATCGAGGCTCGGGACTACCTAAAATCGAGCCTTGAAGCTATTGGAAAACCCACAAATTTAGCTTCTGTTTTGAGTTGTAAAATAGAGGAAACAAGCTAGTTATGGCAAAGCAAGATTGGTGGAGGCGGCTAGGGTGTTTGGTGACCAATGGCGAGGACTCTGACAACCTTGGCTGGCTCTGGCGGTGGCGGGCACAGTTGGACAACAGCCCTGGACACACGAACAAGGCTACTGGACGGTGGTGAGGTGTGGCAAGGCGCAACGGCGCGTGTGCGCGAGGAGGGCGACAGCGGAGGTGGTGGCGTCGTGCGGCTTCGGTGGCTGCTGGCTGCTTCCGGCGACTTCCTCTAACTCCTAGGGGTTTGAACAACAAGGATAGAGGGGAAGGAAGGCTGGCCGGTTGGCTTGGATAGGAAGAGAGGGGAACTAAGGGGGCCTACCTTGGTCATTTTTTCCATTCCATGGTCTCTTTGACCATTTCTAGCCATGGCTTCCTTCCTTGGATGTAATTCAGCCAACAAAGCTACTCTCACAACTTTAAAATGGTCCAAAATGGGCTAGGCAATGGGACATACGAATTTCATGGGTTTTGGCTTCAATTGGACTTGATCTCACTCTCAATTCAATCCCATTTGGCCCTTACAATTTCAATAACACCTCAATTATCACATTGGTATTTTTCCTCACCAATACATCTCACTTGCTTCCCAATTTTGCGATAAAAAACGGTCCCGGTCTTTTTCCGAACAAAAACGGTCCTATGTCGACTTTTTCTCAAAAAGTCTCGAGTTGCAGAAAAATCTTTTGAGATTAAGTCGATGTTCTTAGAATTTATTGCTAACTCAAATTCGCGGTTCCAATCGGCGCGTTTTTAGCGTGACCTAGGCTATCGGGTAACTTTCAGAAATTTTTCAGTGCAATTGACCCATGGTCGATTTTCTTCGAGCCATAATGAACCCGCTCGACACATTGGCGACTCTTGGTTTCCGTGAAAATCTTGAGGATTCAAATACGAACACGGGATATCAAAATGATAGAAAAATCAATCTAGTGCCGGCCGATGAGAATTTTCTAATTTAGTGGTGTCATCCACGATTAGCCATACATCTCTATCGAACTGACCTATCTCTAATTTCAAATTGATTTTTAATTGTACCATAATGACCTCTAAAGATGGACATATTCGAGAAGCCGATTCCTGATCGAATTCTTAAGTTTATTGTATTAAAACTTTATGGCTTCCTTGAATAGAACAACATTGTCACCAGGTTGAGGCCATTCACTTCTTCTGTAGTTTGAGTAGAGTTCGGGTTGTATATCGTAATATATGGGGCCAAAACTCGATATGCTCACCAAAGATCATTAGCCTAGTTTACGTGGCTCAGTTGATTTGAGTGGCTCAACAATTTAAATCAAGTTAATCTCAATGTTTTCAATACTTGAGTAACGTGACTGTTGAGGAACAAATGGAAGCCAATTCACAATACCACTCTTATCATTACAAGAAAGAGACACTCAACACGCTCACACAAGCACAATGACTGATTCACTTCTTTATCCAACACGACACTCACCACACACACCACTCACTCACTGTACATTCACTGCGCACACGCGGCAAGCCACACAACGCACTACCACTCCTGCTTTACTGCGTATATCTCCGCTCCACTTCATTTGGCAAGGGGAGCTTCCCTTTTTATAGAGAGTCTCCCACTAACATAACACAGGGGGAGTGCTCTACAAGAGCTCAACGACAAGACTCACCGCTCTTCAAATGATTATCAATCACTCCTCTCAACTAACACTTCAGGCCCCTCAACACCACAAACATCAACTTCCTATTGTGGAGATTTATTCTTACATAAATCTAGAAGCGTAGAGAGAGTGGTGGTAGTCGAAACTATTTTTATGTTAAACTAGTCTTCCAGCACACGTCAAGTATAAAAATATCATGTCGTGAAATTAGAAGGGGTTAGATTATTAAGTTTACATGGACTAAAGCCATATGTGTTACTTTTAAAGGAAAATTTGGATAGAGAGAGGTCAAAAATATATTGAATATGTTAAGTGTAAAAATATCATATTATAAAGCAACTATTTTATTTATTAATTTATTTTTTTGTGGTAATTTGGGAGTATGGGTGTAAAGACCTAACCTATGGAGGTCCACGAAACATTATCCAAATCTCATGAACTAGTTAAGTCCAAAGTTTTGCCATGTACATGTGGCCATACCCTAAAAAATAGTTTGTACGTAGTTGGCAGAACTAATATTAGCCTAGCTATCATCTTTCCATTGGTTACAAAATTGCGAAGGATACACATTGCAAAATTGAAAATTATACATTGATTGGAAAAATTATTGCATGGTTCATGCGTCTTGAAGATCAATATCTTTTAAATGATTAGTTATGTGAGTCCTTAATGATTTAGATAGAATTGATACTCTAACGATTAATCCCTCGTATGGCATTACTTGAACAGAATTGTTACTGCAGATCATGGATTCTACCCATTTAACACATTAAAAGCACAAATGGAAAAAATGATCATATGTTACAAGAGAAAAATTGTGATTGAATTGAAATTTGGCCTAAAATTGTGGATTTTTAAGGAACTAGCCCGACATTGAATGGAAGTATCAAATGTGATAGTATCAAATCTCCGTGCTACCCGTTCTTAGATGGAATGCTTCATCTAATTTTCCAACCAAATGTCTTTGGTAATCTACTTCCCATACATGGTTCTTCCTTCTCTATGTCGTCTTCGGTTATTCTTAGGAATTACCGCAAAGAAACTACAACGAATTTTTAGTTTGGTTTTCAGAGGTAAAACAAGTTTCGTTTTCTTTCAATGTCCGAGATAGGTAGGTAAGCACTCGTTCAACTTTACTGCAAAATGTCAATAGTCTTGAAGCTGTGTGTCACTGTAATAATCAACTCAAATATCTAAGGGCGTGTTTGATAACGATTTTGTTTCCGGGAGTAGATTCTGATAAGAAATGATTTGTTTTTTATTCTGTTCCTAAGAACCGATTCTAAGCATTTTAAGCCATTTAGGCCCTGTTTGGCAACGTGCCAAACAAAGGATCGATTTTGATTTTTTGTTCCCGAGAATCGGTTTGGGACGAAAATCGCGTTTGGTAAAATTTTTGTTCCCGGGAACAATTTGGGAGAAGATTTGAGAATAAAAAAAAAGTTGATTATGCGTCCGAGAATCAAAAAAAAGAATCAACACAATAAAAATCTTCTTCTTTCCTTCTGCCATCCCGCGACTGTCGCCCGTCGCCGCCCGCCACCGCCCACCACCGCCTGCCGCCGACCGCTGCCGGTCGCCGGCCGCCGGTCTGACGAGCTCGCCGGAGGCTCGCCCGGCCGTGGCGAGGTCCGGCAAGCTCGCCGGAGGCTCGCCCGGCTACCGGTGAGCCTCGTCGGGCCGGGCGAGGCCCGCCCGGCCACCGGCCGGGCTCGCCTAGCCCGACCGGTGGCCGGGCGGGCCTCGCCGGGCCTCGCCTAGCCCCGGCGAGGCCCGCTTGTCCATCGGCGAGGCTCGGCCTCGCCGAGCCTCGCCGGGCCGGGCGAGGCCCGCCCGGCCATCGGCCGGCTCGCCTAGCCCGACCGATGGCCAAGCGGGCCTCGCCTAGCCTCGGCGAGGCTCGCCCGCCATCGGCCGAGCTCGCCTAGCCGGGCCGGTGGCCGGGCGAGCCTCGCCCGGCCCGGTGAGGCCCGCTTGTCCACCGGCCGAGGCCGGGCGAGCCTCGCCACCGCCGGCGACGCTCTAGTGAGGTCGCCGACCCTCGTCCGGCCGGTAGCCGGTCCGGCGACCGGCCACAAGAAGAAGAAGAAAAATAGGAGAAAAAGGAAAAAAAGAAAAGAAAAAATGAAAAAGAAAAGGAAAAAGGAAAAAAAAAGAAAAGAAAAAAAGTAAAAAGTAGAAAAAATTATTTAAAAATTAAAAAATAATAATTTGGAACGAGAATTAATGAACACGTTATCAAACGCAATTCTATTCCGTAATCATAAATTTTAGATAGTTACCAAACACGTTCTTTTACTCGGAATCGGTTCCTGGAACAGAATTAAAAATATTTCTTGTCGAAATCGGTTCCCGAACAGAATCATTACCAAACGCGCCCTTAGTAACTATCCAAAATTTCGATTCGGAATAGAATTGCGTTTGGTATCGTGCTCATTAATTCTGTTCCAAATCAATTTCTTTTAATTTTTAAATAAATTTTTTACTTTTTTACTTTTTTCCTTTTGTTTTGTTTTCTTTTTTTCCTTTTTCTCCTATTCTTCTTCTTCTTCTTCTTCTTCTTCTTCTTCTTGTGGTGGTTCTTGACCGACGATCAGCCAGATGAGGGCCGATGACCTCACCGGACCGTCGCCAGCCCTGGTAGGTTGAGCCTCGCCGGTGGCCAAGCCAGCCTTGCCGGGGCTAGGTGAGGCCTGCCTGGCCACCGGCGGGGTTGGGCATTGCGAGGCTTGCCCAGCCCTGGCGAGGCTTGGCCTCGCTAGATATGGGGAGGCCGAGCCTCACCGGTGGCTGGGCTTGCCTTTGGCAAGCTCGCCGGACCTCGCCCTGGCTTGGCGAGCCTTTGGCGAGCTCGTCAGATCGGCGGACGGCAACCGGCGGTCGGCGGCGGACGGCGGTCGGTAACGGTGGATAGTGGTGGGCGGTAGTGGACGGCGGTTGTGAGATGGCTGAAGGGAATAAGAAGAGTTGGTTTTAATTCTCAAATTTATTCCTGGAACAAGAATCAACTTTTTTTTTGTTCTTGATTCTACTCCCAATCTATTCCCGGGAGCAAAATTTTTACCAAACACGATTGTAGATCCAAATTAATTCTAGGAACAAAGAATCAAAATTTGGCCCTATTTGGATGGTTACCAAATAGGGCCCAAGTTGCTGAAAGAAGAAGCAACAAAGTCAAACGGTCTGTCTCAGTGATCTTGATTCTGATTTCTCGGCAGCAGTCTATCGCCCAATAGCCGGAATCTGTTCATATTAATCAGGTAGGCCCTTTTCTTCGCGTCGTCACATCCCACATCCGCATAAATCAACTTATTTTATGTGATTAGAATACGTATAATTCGCAAATTCTTCAATTTATTTGGGGAGCGTAACCTTCATTACATTTTGCGAGATCCATCACGCCCTTTTTGCTAAATGATGCTCTCACCGAAATTATAAAAGCATATCATTATACACAAATGCAGCTGCAAAGATGTATACTAAATCTCGCCAACACCTACTGGTTTTTAAGAACTTTGAATAACGCAAGTCATCTTTTAAATTAATACCAACTGAGGGTCAGTGTAGATGCGGCGTTCGGGGATTTCTAGTTTAGGAACTAGAGTTCCCTCTTTTAAATCCCATCAATTGCATGTGGATTTAATGGATTCATGGGAGAATTACCAAAAAAATCCTAAACATTTTGTAATTGTGCCAATTTAGTCCTAAATTTATTTTTTTTAGCCAATTGAGTTCTAAATATTTTATAATTGTGCCAGTTCAGTCCTTTTGGCCATAATTTTTTTTTAATAATATCTTATTTTTTTCGAATTATTTTATTAATTTTTTTTTACCTTTTTTTCTCTTTTTTTTTCCTCCCTCCTCCTCCCTCTTGCTTCCTTTGGCTCCGGTGACCGGCTAGCCCTCATTGATTGCCGGACTAAGGCGGCTGGGCAAGCTTGCTTTGCCGTCGCTGGGCGAGGGCGAGCCTACCCAGCCATTTGCAAGGTGAGCCCTCACCGAATCTGGCGAGGGCTCACCTTGCCAAATCCGGGGACCTCGTCGTTGCCGTTGCTGGGCGAGGACTCCCTCGCCAGATTTGGCAAGGCTCCTCGCCTAATGACGTTGAGGCAAGCCCTTGCCGATCCGACGGGGGCTTTCCTAGCCACCTCGCCTCTAGCGACCGGTGGGGGCTTGCCTAGCCACCTCGGTCCGGTGACCAATGGGGTTGGCTGGTCGCCGGAGCTAAAGGAAGAAGGAGGGAGGGAAAAAAAAAATAGAGAAAAAAAGGTAAAAAAGATTAAAAAATTAATGAAATAATTTGAAAATATAAAATATTATTAAAAAATTATGGCTAGCGCTGGCCGACTAATTTTGGTCGGAAAGACTGAACTGGTACAATTATAAAATGTTTATGACTCAAATGGCTAAAAAAATAAGTTTTTAACTGAATTGGTACAATTGCAAAAGGTTTATGACTTTTTTGATAATTATCTCATTGATTCATAGTTGATATAAGTAAGTCGTTTAATACATCTCATCATAAAAGTGCTATTTTTAATCTGTTGACCAGCATGTCCTTTCTTTCTTTTTCATTGTCAACGTGCAACGTCTTTTAATATGCTAAGCAACTTGTGCTTAGTTAAGCATGCAACGTCTAATAAATCTCCTTGTAAACGTGCACTTTTTGGCCATATAAGTCGCGCGACTTGAGCTTCTGTATTTGATCCTAATTTCCAAAGTCAAAAAGCCATTCTCTCACTAGAATATGAATAATATAACACCCTATAAAAGCATACAAAGAAGGTATTGTAGCCCTTTCGGCTGAGAGCTGAGAATACATATATATGCACCCACATGTGATCCGTACAGAATCACAAAATAGAAGGAGTTCACTGTTATATATATGGTGTAGTTTCCTACTACAATAGAAACATAAATTTTAATTTTCAGGGTTATTATGCTTTTTTGGAGCGTGACACCATAATTGGCTTACTGGTAAAATGGGATGGCAAACACACAAACTTTCAACTCTTGTTTGCTTTTGCTTCGTCCGATTAACTCAGATTTTAATAGTCACTGGTCCCTTTATACTTTATTTTGCGATTGTTATGAGGTTATTATACTTGCATTGGTGGATGCCAAGATAGCAGAATATGTTTTTCCTCATTTTTCTCATTTGCATATCATAACACGAATGGTGACACTAATATGATACGCAACTCACTATGTCCATTGTTATATTTATACACACACCACCCTTTTAAATTCATTTTGTAGCTATTTCATCTATGACTAGGGTTTAAGTCATCATGTCAAACATATATCTATGTACAAGAACAACATGAAAACGTGGCATCCAACATGAGAATAACACTATGAATGATTACAAACCACATAATAAGTAATCTAGAACATAGTAACTAGATTATATATTGACGGGAGACAATAAACCGTCTCAGATCGAGAGTCCAAAGAGAATTCAATTATTTTAATGACCTAAATCTTTCATAGATCTAGCATATGACTCTCGCTTATTTGACATACACAATTTTAATGTGATCAAATCAAAGTGGAAAGGCTTCGATGATGGATAACAAAGAAGGGGTTTTGATGATGTTGTAGCGAGGAAACCCTCCTTCCTCCAAAATTTTCTTCCATTCGAGCTCATCCCTCTCCTTACCACCCGAGCAATGCGCCATCATGACCAAATCCATCACTAGTCCGATCTCATCGAACATGCCATCGCCCTTTGGTTTCAACACAATATCTGCTATGATCACCTTGCCCTTCTTTTCTGGAATTGCTTTTCTGCAATTTTTTAAAATCTTGATGCAATCTTCATCCCCCCAATCATGTATGATCCCTTGTAAAACGAATGACATATAGAATTATTGGAGTCATGAATCATGGTTTCTTTTTACGATACTTCATCAGTGTGTTCATTGTGTAATCTCTATGCTTATGAAGAGTTGACATAATTGGCTAAAATGTAACCCAACGTCTCTCTCTCTCACTCATTAACTCCTAGGTGTTGACCTCATTACTACCTTGGCGATCTCAGACCTGAGGTCTTGTTGAGGCAGAGGCGATAGGCCTATAAAATCGAGAGATTAGATCAATGGTGGCTTGAGGTCATGACAAAGGAGAGAGAGAGAGAGAGAGAGAGAGAGAGAGAGAGAGAGAGAGAGAGAGAGAGAGAGATTAGACCAATGGTGGCCTAAGGTCGTGACAAAGGAGATTGTGAGGCAAAGAGAGAGAGAGAGAGAGAGAATGCGGATGGAGGTAGTTGAAGAGGAGGGCTATCGGTGATGTGATGGATAGATGGCAGGTGATACACTGATGCTATGCAAAGAAGAGTTAGAGAGAGCAATAAGAGAGGATAATTATTTTACTCTTATGAACCAAAAACTAAGGTTACAGGGACTTGGTTACATTAGACTTTTCTAATGTCCTTTCGGTACCATTTTTTTATTTTCCGAAAATGTTTTTGTAGGCAACTTAGATTGATTTTAAATCTATATTCCTTAACATGTAAGATGATCATGCGGGTGTACAATCCATTAATTTAACATCCAAGAAAGCAAATAAAAAAAAATGCAGGGACTTATCTCGTAGCAACGAAAGCATCTGCGTTGTTAAATCAGAATTTACATCAACAACCCTAGATATGATTTCTAATTAACACGCAATTTCTTTTTGTTTTCACTTAATTAATGAAAATTCTATTTTATACAATGCAATATAACTAAAATACCTAATTCTAATGACATGCAATTTCTAACTAAATCACTAAATGACATACATTTCATGAATTTAATCCTATACGGCATGCACATGACATTTTTTGTATTTTTCATGAAATTCAAAATTAGAAAAAATGTGAAAATTATCTAACTAGACTAAGATTCTATCCAATTTATATTAAGGATAATGTCAGGCTAAACCCTAATTAAAACCAAGATATTATCTTAACTTAGCAATCTCTAACCTAAGATGCAATCTATCTAAATCAACCTAAATTTAAAATAAAATATGCAATTTTATTCTAATGTGCAATGACTTACAAATGATGTCCTAATTTTACATGACATATGCATGATGATTATTTTTGTTTTAAATTAATTTCGAAATTAATAAATTGATTGATCTGATTTTTATTTTTTATTTATATTCGAAATGAAATTCCTATTCTAAATATGTAAACCATAAAGCAAGAAATAAATCTAATTCTAACTTACATTTTTTGGATTTTTTTAAAGAAAATAAAATTAATTTAAAAAGCAATATTGATGTCTAAATTGACGAACCATATCTCGCGCATAAGATTAGATTGACCAATTTTACATAAATTGCAAATCGAATCTTAAGCGGGAGATCGGAATTACAATTTTTCAAGTGAATGCGAGTCGGATTTCGGGCGCGAAAATCAGACTGATAATTACAAATTTCACAGGCTATTTCATGTCGAACATCTCATCTTTACACTAAGGAATATACGCTAAAAAGAACAAATAAAGTAAAGTAAAATAAGATAAATAAATAAAAGAGAAAACTACCTAATTTTTTCTTTTGTTTTTTCCTTCTTTTCTCCAAAGCACGGCTTGTGCTCGCGTGGTGCCCAGCCAAGGGTGGCTGATCGGAGGTCTGGCATGGGGAAGCTCCGGCGACTGCAGGTGGCGGAGCTCGGCGGCGCAGGCAGCAGCAAGCGGATTTGCAGCGAGGGGACCCGGAACAGAGGTTAGACAGCTCGATGGCAGGGGCGGAGCAGGGCGTCGTGGGTGGAGCTGCCGGGCGGAAGGGCTGACCGTAGGCGGACCAGCGACGACGAACGAACCAGGAGCAGAGTCAGGGTCGTCGCAGATCGGCCCGGTGGGGCGTCGGAGGCCGGCGGTGGAAATCTCGGCAGCAAGGGGCGGAGCTTCAGGTCGTCGCGGGTTCGGCACGGCTGGGCGAGCAGATCACGGACAGAGTGAGGCAGCAGCAGGTTCGCCGGGTTCTCGCGGGTTGCAGGTGAGGCGGAGCGCGACGGTGGCTGGCGGAAGGGCGATGCAGCGTCCGACGAACAGGGGCGTCGGGTCGCGGTGCGGGCTCCTGTGGGTCGATCGGAGACGCGGCGAGATGGGCTTGCGGACGGGCGAGCAGAGGCGTCGGCGAGGCAGCGGCAACAGGTGGAGACGTCGTCGGGTGCTGGGCTGGCAGAGGCGGCGCGGCGGTCGGCGGCAAGCGGTCGCGGGCGGAACGGCGTGCGGCTGACGGAAGGAGTCCGTGAGGAAGATGAACAGCAGCTCTCTGTTTTCTTTTTCTTTCTGCTTCTCTCTCCTCTCTGCAGCACACGTCCCTCTCTCCTGTCTCTTCCTCTCTGCTACTGTCAGCAGAAGGAAACACAACTTCTGCTCACCTTTTCTTTTTTTTTAACTCTTCACCTTTTGTGTTTCCAAAGGAACGAACGGACCGAGGGAAAACTTTTCCTCTCCCTTTTCTTTTGACCTAGCAATAGAGAGAAAAGCCTCTGGATGTGGCCGTGTATTTCTAATGTGTGCCCCCGAACCCCATATGTTTTAATTTATTTATAGGCCGCGAATTATGATTTTTAATCTTTCCAAATTAGTATTCATAAAGATTCTTTTTCCAAATGTAATATTTCGTTTTGCCCAACGCAATATTTGTTTTTCCACTTGCTCTATTCAAAGAATTCCATCATATCTCGGAAAATTTCAAATTTTTATTTTTACAAAATAATTTCTGATCAAAAGAAAAAACGGGCTTGGGTCAATTTGCTCGCTTCGTGGGCTTAATCCGATCTGTCAATTTAAAGCTCAGAATCATTAATTCAAACTCATCTGCTACCGGTCCAATAAATGCAAAAAAATGCAAATGCACCTAAATCTATATGCTATGCAATTAATTAATTAACTAATATATTTTTTTAGGAATTAAAAATAATTCATAATTTTTTAATGAATAAACGAGTCGTCAAAATTTAAGTGTCAACATATCTCCACACTAATATTGGATAAGTTTGGGTATCTATGTGTGTGTGTTTGTGTGATATTCATGTTTGTAACCCACTATTCAAATTTTCAGTTTGAGGAACTATCTTCTAATTAGGGATAGAAAAAAATGATGTCAATAAGTTTATGTGTGAATTATATAAAAAATTTTGAAATCCCACCAAGTGAAAGGCTAATAAGAGGAAATTTTCTCCAATTAGAAATGGAGAGATATAAAGCCTTTTTATTAGAAGACAAGATGCTCCGTTCCTATGGCGCTTATATGGCTTAAACATAATTCTAGTTTGAGGTTACACAAAACTTATTTACCAATGTAACAAGCTAGATACAGGAATAATGTGAAATCCAAGATATATTTATCTCGAATAATTTAGAACATGGCTAGGACTTTGGATACCACTATAGATATGGTGTGTGTTTATTTAATTAAAAAATTAGAGTCCCATCGAACTGTTTTCCTATAAACTTGATTCCCATAAATAAATATATAAAGGAAAAAATAAATACATCAGCACATTACTTTAGAATGCCTATGAGACGGCAGAAAAAGGTAGATCTCGAGCTGTAAGATGGAGAAACAAGTAGTCACAAGTAACTAAACTCCTGCGAGGTCAGGCCAACTCGAATTGCAAAACGACATGAAGCACACAAATGAAAAAAATACACATTTACTGGAAAAATTACTATGTGGTCTATAAATAATGTGAATCAATATAATTTAAATCATTAATTACGTGAGTATTTATTATAAGACTGATGTGATTTAGAATCCAGACAGGTTTGACCCCCATATGATTTATAAACTGTGAAATATTTTTTCACCTGACTATGGCATTACTCGAACTGAATTTTTGTCACAAATCATGGATTCCCACCCTTTTGATACATTAAAAGGACAGAATTAAAAAAAAAGAAAAAGAAAGATCACGTGCCATAAAAAAAATGCGAAATTCACGAATTAATAAATATGTATAAAGTATATGACAATAAAACTTACCTTCATGAAAACTGCATCGGCATGCGGTATAGTCTCAAACATGTCTCCTCTAACATGAGTAATTCTATTATGCGTAGGTGCCGTCGCAATGACGTGAGGCAGATCGGGATTAGTCCCTTGAATGTGTGGATATGACTTAATGATCTCAGTCAAGGCCCCGCCAATCCCCCCTCCGACATCGACCAAAGATCCAATGCTCTCGAAGCCGTCCTTATACACTTACACAATGCCCCTAACCAAGATCCTGCTCGTACACGCCATCCCATCATTGAACAAGCGGTTGAACTCGGGATTCTCTGACGCGAAGTCCTAAACCTTGCGGCCGTGAGACATCTCGAATGCGATTTCGCCAGTCCTGACACAGTCGCCAAGGCAATGCCACGAGGACATCAGCCATGGGTGGTTGTCCATCAACCCCAACGGCGCGAGGCTGAGCTCGGACCCACACCCCTGGAGGAGCCATCTCGACGATGGGGTGAGGCTGTAGAGTGTCTCATGACTCTCATGGCTGCCATCGGGTAGGCAATGATTAGCGGAGAAGATGTTCTTGCGGACAAGGAGTCTCATGATGCGTGCCAAGTAGGCAGTTTCGGGGGATGGGGAGGGAATGCGGGAGGCTATTTGGGCTAGGGTGACGGGCCCGTCACCGTAAGAATGGATGATGTCGGGTACCCGGAGCTCGACCGCACATTTCAGCGCCATGGAGTCGGCGTATGCATGCATGAGCTTCCATATGTGAGCTTGGCCTCTTACGGTTGCTTCAGTTTCATCAAGCGATTCCATTCTCTCTCTCTCTTAGTTTGCTTTGGTTTGGGGTTATGGTATGAGAAATGAAGGGAAGAGACCGGAGGCGTCGTGATACATGGGGCCAAAGGCTTTAGGGGCGTAGATCTGTGTGTCTCGGTGTATATAGGATGATGGGACTACCGCATGCGATGAAGATTAGTAGAGCACTTGAACTTCAAAGAACGATGATATAGTCAAAATCAACTGTCTGGCCATGCATTAATCACGACAATTAATGAGACCGAGAAATCCTCCCTAACCCCGAACATGGGGTTTGCATTCCCGTGTCTAATGCACGAAACGTCAACACACTAAAAAACTCATATAAATAACTCATGAAATTTCAATTATATATCCTGACAATTAAAAAAAAATTCACCGTCACCTCTAGAAGACAAGATGAGAAAAAAAGAGAATATGATGATTTGCAAGCCGCATTGGATTTTTCTTGGTCCACAAACTAGAGCTTAAGTTGAAAATCCACTTAATTTTGGAAAAAAAGAAAGGGATTGCTTAATTTGCCCAATAGGAAAAAAGAAAAAGAAAAAACAAATACGATGGTAATGACTGATCATAATCTTATTAAATATATTTATAAAACTGATCAATAATAACCCTTTTTTTCTATGCTTGATCATGGATTAATATTAATCATTTATAACTTTGTAATTGTCACCAACATTTGAGTACATCAAAGTGTCAAACTAAAAAGTGGAAAGAGACTATAAGAAAATTAAATAAAAAAATGTTTATGACAATAAATAAAGGTTGGGATAACGCAAAAAGCTAAGGACAAGTCTCCCAACTTGTCCAGAATCGGCGCTCTTGATGCAGTTCCCATGCATCCTCTTCAACCTCGCTCTAGAGATAAAGAGAGAGAGAGAGTGGTTGCAGTTGCATCATGCATGTTCCATTTCAATCTTTTTTTTTTTTTTTTTTGTGACCCAGGAAACCCGCGCATGGCCGGCAGCCGGGGGTAAACCCTGGAGAGGAACGCAGGACCACCACCCACGCACCCCGGGTAAGATCACCACGCAGCGCTTCAGCCCCCTGCTTCGCAGGAGCTTCGAAATTGGGACCTCCGCATTGGAGTCCAGCAACCCTACCATCCACGCTGCCACGATGGGTGGTTTCCATTTCAATCTTTGATAAGAGGGAAGAGATTGAATTCTAATAGTGCCTTCTCTCTTTTCTGCGTGATTTTTCTTTTTCTCAACCCCGCTTAAATATTTAATTTCATACTAACTTAATATTTTCACCAAAATTAGAGCTTGGAAATTCTCTAGTTTTGTTTTAGCCAACACCGATTTTTATGTACATCTCACAAAAAAAATAGACATGATGTTTGTCAAGTAAATTGACTCTTGACTCGTTTACCACTCTGGAACAACTTTGTTACCAAGTCAAGACCATTCATTTCTTGTGAAGTTTAGATGAATATGAAATTTTGAAATTGATATTACTTGAATCAAATTGCTCGCAAAAGCTCATTAGCCCTAATTTAAGTAGCTTAATTGATTTAAGTGGCTCAAGTGTTTGAATCGTGTTAATCTTAATGTATTCAGTACTTGATTAACGTGACCCGTTTGCCAATTAATTAGTTAAAGCTATTTTTATGATAAACTAGTATCCAAGCATATGTCAAGCACAAAAATATCAAGTGGTAAAGTTACAAGGTATGTGTTACTTTACTAGGGAAAATTTGGAGAGAGAGATGTCAAATAACTTATTGAATTGAGAAGCACGAGCTTGGAGACCTGGCTACCTGGTAGCCCATATCATGAACCAACTGAGTCTAAGTTTTTTTCATGTGCAGGTGGTACAAAGCAAGCTCAATGTGCACGTAATCCATAGGACTAGTATTAGCCTAGCTATTACCTTTTTGTTAATTGCAACTATAATTACTTTCGAAGGTAAAATTTGGAGAGTTAATAGATGTGGCAAAATCATCGTATGTCTAGTTTTTTCTGGAGGAAAATCACAAAATAGAGGTTGAAGCAGCACTGGATCATGTGTTTTGCTTTTTCATTTTGCCTATATCATAGCAGTGATGCCTCAATGTGTTATGTGATAATGTGTTAGTGATGGGATCAAAAAACTCTGGCTAGATTTTATTCATGAATCATTGAAATCCCTCATTTACTGCGAACTTGAAAGGCCATTCATTGCTTTTTCATTTTGCCCATATCATAACAGTGATGCTTTAATGTGTTATGTGATAGGATTAGAAAACTCTGGCTAGATTTTATTCATGAATAATTGAAATTCCTCATTTTCTATGGGAGTAGTCCGGCCGGCAAGCTGGCAGCGGCGGAGGCATGCGCACCTGCCGGTTGCCCTTAAAAGTAAACGACTCGCTCATTTGCGAAGGGGGGACTCTTTGGTGAGAGTCCAGGAGAGAGAGATAGAGAGAGAGAGAGAGAGAGAGGAGAGCGTGAGCCCGAGAGAGCGATCTGCCGTCGTCGGTGGCCTGTCCGTTAGCCGTCGTCGGCCACAACGCCCCACCCGAACCAGGTAAGTCCCCTCGGCCTTTGTGTGTGCTCTCTTTCTCGGGTACACCAGGCCGGAGCTCATGGCCGTCCGGTTCGCGCGAGCTCCAACCTGCATCGCCTTACTTTTTGTTTCCGATGTTTTGTTTGTCGTGTGTCGAAGTTCCCGTTATGGTTCAAGCTTCGGTTGAGCCAAAAACACCTCGTTATAGTAGCGCACCTCATGTGTTTGACAAAATACCCCTGAGAGAACCGAGAAGCAACCCGGGTCGAAGCTCGGTTTGGTTCGTGCTTGCTCCTATAAACGTCGGACCATGCATGTCTTTTATGTTTCCATTGCGATTTCATGCGATTTTCGTGGAGCAATCGTGTGTTCTTGAGCCGGGGGATTTTTGTGCCCGAAAATGGTTTGGCCGTCGAAGTTAATGGCCGACGGTGGTCGTCGCCAGTCGGAGTGGACAACCGGTAGACAGTGGTGGTCCGACGGTGGAAGGGTCGCCGGTTGCTATGCCGGTGTTGCTATCTGAGTGAAGTTTCGGGGGAAGACGTGCAAGGAGGTGTCGGGGAGAAGAAGATGCACAGGGGGAAAAAATACGTGGGGAAGAAGACCATAGGGGCAGAGACAAATGAAAAATAAAGAAAAAGTTAAAAAGTAAAACAAAATATGGAAAAAGAAAGCAAAAGTTTGCTTCGGGAAGGAGGGGTGCAGAGAAAAGGTGCAGTTGAAAAGACAAAATAGGGAAGAAAACAAAATGGCGGAGAATAAAAGGAATTACGGAACCTTACCAAAAAAAAAAAAAAAAAAAGGAATTACGAAAATCATTAAAAAAATTTTAAAAAGTAAAAATATTTTTTAAAAAAGTTTTCCTTTTTTAATCCAATTGGATCGGGTCCAGCTCATTGTCAGGTCAACGGGCCGGACTGGGTTTACCCGGTCGGGACCCCTTTTCCCGAATATAATATTAAATATATATTAAAAAATTTCGAAATTTATTTTTTTCAAAGAAAATCAAAATAAAATTCGAAAAATAAAAAAAAAAAAATTCAAAAATATTTCCGAAAATTCAAGACTTTCAGAGAAAATAAAAAATTCAAAAAATTTCAGAAAATATTGAAAATTTGAGTTTTTAAAATAATAATTAAAAAATATATAATTTAGAAATTTTTTTAAAAATAAAAAATGTCAGAAAAGTCAAAATTTTGTTTGAAAAATTTTTAAAAACAAAATTTCTGAGCTATTTTCTTAAAAAATGGAAGTTTTTTTTTTTTAAACTTTAAAGTGTGCCAAAAAATTGAGTAAGCCATAATGACTTTACCTTAGAGTTTCAATTATCTTCAAAGACAATTACTCTTCTTCACATGCTTTTGTTGTTTTGATCCCTTTAGTCCAGTTAAGATCAGCATTTATCTTTTCCTTAATGTTAAATATTTTCTCTCCCATGCAATTTATTTAAATGCTTTCCTTGGCTGCTAACTGTTATTTTAATGATTATGTACTCGCATGATCGCTTCGCGTGTTAGTGGATTGGTCTAAAATTAATCAAAATTGCTTGACAAAATTTCTTTCTGAAATGAATAAGATTAGGTATCGAAAATGCATTAATTAGTTAATCAATGTAATCAAGTCTACAACCCTAGATTCTCTAGTTGCTCCATTGGTTTCTAATCGACACCAATAGGCCAGTGGCGACTCCTTGTTACATAATTCTTGTGAACACCTCAATGTCATGAGAGATATGAACTTGGGAAAGCTCGTGCCTAATCATAGATCGTAAGCCCAATCTTTAGGTAATATCCCTAAACATATTCTCTTCTCTGAGGGGTAGCTCGCAACAAGCAACATAAGAAATGGAAAGAACTGGTGATTCCATATTTGCAGATTCCAATTTTATATTTCCCAATTAATTCCAATTTATTGCTTGATTTATTACCCGCGTTTATTACATGATACTTTCCCATTAATATGTTACCACAATTGCTTTGATGGAAGACGTCGGCAACGAAACGGAAAGATCTTGAGATTCTATATTTGCAGATCGATCACGCTCCGTGCATCCATTCAAGGTTTGGAGATTTTCCGTATTTGCAGATTTTTATCAATGGCTAGAGGAATGTCAGTCATTTACGTTTCCACAAATCGATCCTGAACTATGCATGTATTTGTTTGATAATGATAGATTGGGATCACCAAGTTGAGTTTATATTTAGTATCCGTCGCATGGTGATTCACTGGAATAATCTTCAAATGAGTTCTTCTAAAGTCGAGGCAAACGCCGAAACGGCGCAATTGATATTGTTGAGGGAAACCTCCTTCCCGCGACACTCTCTTCCCTTCCGTTTCGGTCCTCTCCTTTCCGGTGCTCGTCGCCATCATGGCCATGGGCATATTGAGCACCATGTTCATTTCATCACACGGTCCCGTTCCCTTCTAGCCCCAACACCGCGTCCGCGATGATCACCTTCCCCATCTTCATTCGGCAACACTCTTCTGCAATTCCATAGGACCATGACGCAATCTTTGTTGCTCCAACCGTGAAGAACATACCGTGAAATGAATTGCTGAACCTTTTTTTTTTGTACTGCGTGACGTGATCATTTATGAATATATACATCATCCGCTCGTATACTTTACTATTAAATGTGGATCGTGCCTATATTTGTGGCACACCAATTAGAATTCTAATGAGAGAAAATATTATTTTTTTATGGACTTTACTAGCATAATAGTTTTTGATTTACTGTGACATCAACAACATGTAGTGAGTCATAAATTCTCGAAGGGACTGATCGTACATTCCATTATAAACTTTGGCTTGCAAATGCCATGTGTATGCACTCGCAGTTGCAAATTGATGTGGTCTTTTAATTTTTTTGTGATAATATGAAATACCTAACTTTTTTAGCTTTGCACATATATTGAGTAAGGCTCCTTCCATAAGGTGACATGCGTGATTCCCAAGATTGATAGATTGGAAGATGTTGTGATTTGGACATAAAATTTGCTGTATTCAAATCAAGTGATTGATCACTTAATCAAAGAAGGGATGTGCTTCATAAGATGTGAGAATTTGGACGCTAGGAAAACATAGAACTAGCTTTCATGTACCCTAAATATAAAAGTGCTCACATGTATGCTTAAGAATAAAACCGCGAGGCTCACATAGCTTTCAAGTAGTTTTTCAATATCATCAAACAATCTTCATTGTGGTTTGCCCCAGTGGCCACCCTTCCATCTTGGAAGGGGGAGGTGGGGGGTTCAAATCCCCACCTTCTCAGGGGGGATTGGGGTGGGGACGATTTTATTTCAGGAGTGGATTTCGACTTCCACGTCCTGCAAGGAGGCATGACAAAAGTCTTTTATTTCAGGAGTGGGTTTCAACTTCCACGTCCCCGCAGGAGCGGGACAAAAAGTCCGAGAGTGAGTGTTAAAGTAAGATTAGAGTAGGACCGACAAAAAAAAAAAAAAAAAAAAAAACAATTTTCATTGTGCAAGATCCACCCGGAAAAAAAGGAGGAAATCAATATAGTCGTGAATTAATGATGACTAATTAAATAATGAATTTTCACTGCATTGATTGTAATAAATAATTTCTACATTCCAGTTTTGTTTATTTCGTGGAAAATGAATGATTTAAAAATATTTTCTTAAAAATGATCATTTATATGGCTTGAAATAATTAGTCAATTGAAGATGTTATTGTTATGGACAATAGTTTATGTCTAAACATTTACATAGATGATAAAAGTATTATTTGTTCATTTATTTTTATAAGTGATATAAGCGATCGTTTTTAGAAAAATATTTTCCAAATCATTTATTCTTCATGAAACAAACAGAGCCTACAACTTGAACAAATATTGCCAAGTGCAACATTCTTCCAACGGAGATGTACATGATAGTGGTAATAGAGATTGAGATGAACTCATGACAAAGGTTTCCCATTTTCACTAGTGTAAAGTATATTTTGAATTGACATTATTGCTAAAACAGGACAATAAACCCATAAATTTTCAATTTCTGTTTTCATTTGTAGCTTCCAATGGACAATAAACACACAAACTTTTAGCTTTTGTTTTCTTGGACTCGTCCTTATTTTGTTGGGTTGTCTAGCCAAAACCTTGTACATTCGCTTCTTGAATTTTATCACAAAATTTGTCGCCAGTGGCTCTCGCTGCACAAGCTTAGATCGACTTTTAGATCTAACCACGCAATTACACTAAAACGCTTGAGCTCATCTATACGTAAGACATGGATCCATTACTGATTAAGATAGACTATGCAGGTCAGGTCAAAGATAGTGGTTGGTAGGTTTAATAGTGTAGACACACTTGTTCTCCAATGCTCAATTGCGCACTGAAACATCTATAGGTTGAGATATTAGATAAATTAATATGCAACGTACATTAAAGCATCGCAGAAATTAGGACTGACGCACTGGGACTTCTTTAGATTGGCCTTGGATTACATGAGATTCATCTTATGTATAAGATAGGTATAAGATAGATAAGACAGGATACGTCGTAAAACTTAGAAAAGTACACGGACACGCTAAAATGCTGATCGTATGAATGTGGTTTAAATGACTCAAAATTCAAATATGTAGATGTACGAAGTTCTTTTAGATCCATTCCGCTGTTGATGAGTTTGGTAACCAACTTAGATGAATTACACCACACGTATCTTTAATGTCAAAGTAAATCTTTTGCCCTCTTAAGTACATGAAAAGTGCAAGAGTCGAGAAAACCACAGTTTCAATTTGACTTATTAGCACACGAAAACTCGTTATGTCGGCCATATAATATATAGAGTATAGAAAGAGCTAGGAAACATATGATCCAACACGAAAGTAGCCTCATGTAGATAACCACAAACAACATATCACAGATAGAGCTCGAGCGTGTTTGGTTGTTTATCTCGATCTTTCAGAGATCGATCATACGACTCGAATTTAATCGACATTTATCATTTTTGGGTGACCAAATCACAGTGGATAGGCTTCAATGATGGACAACATGGAAGGGGTTTTGATAATGTTGTAGCGAGGAAATCCTCCTTCCTCCAAGATCTTCTTCCATTCCAGTTCGTCCCTCTCCTTACCCCCCGAGCTGTGTGCAATCATGAGCAGATCGAACACTAGTCCAATCTCATCGAACATGCCATCACCCTCTGGTTTCAGCACAACCTCTGCTATAATCACCTTGCCATTCCTTTCTGGGATTGCTTCTCTGCAATTTTTTAGTATCTTGACGCAATCTTCATCGCCCCAATCATGCATGATCCACTGTAAAAAGAAAGAGAATTACTGGAGTCGTGAATCATGGTTTATTTATTTATTTATTTTTTTAATCTATCCTCGATGAGTTTGTTCATTGTGTAATTTCTATGCTGAATCATCATCGCACCGCCCGTATCATTGCCCCACTCCCAGCTTGAGACGCGCGCTCTCTCTCTATCCCGGTCTCTCTAATTCGGAGGTGGTGACGTGATCATGACCTTAGCGACCTCAGATCTAAGATCTCCTTGAGCAAGGGCGATGGCACTTTGCGGGTGCGACAATGGTTGCCTAAGGTCACGATAAAGGAGATTGAGACGCGGGGAGAGAGAGAGAGAGAGAGAGAGAGAGAGAGATGTAGATGTGGGTGGTCGAAGAGGAGGGTTGTCGACGATGTGACGGATTGATTGCACATCACTTTAGAAAGAGTATGTAGATGGGGGTGGTCGAAGTGGAGGGTCGGTGACGATGCGACGGACTGATTGTACATCACTTAGAAAGGGGTCGAAAAGGTCCGGAGTAGCTGGCGGGCATGTGTAACTCAACACATTAAACTCATTCTACTTGGCCAGGCCAGTGCCAATTGAAGAGCCAAATATGCACTTCACAAAATGAAAAGATACACCGACCAAAAACTAAAATAAAATAAAATGAAAAGATGCACATTGACCGGGGAAGTTAGAATGTGGTTCATTAATAAACTTTTTATTACGTGAGTCTCATTACAACGTCTACGCAATTAATCATCCAGATGGACTTGTCCCCATAGGATACGTGTGAACTCTAAATAAAGTTTCCCTTGATTACGGTATCACTCAAACAGAATTATTACTAGTTGTCAAGAATTTCAATCCTTTTAACGCATCAAAAGGATTCCAACAAGGAAAAGAACACACATCAAAAGGACAAAAATGAAAATTTAATCAAGTGGCATAGGAAAAATGCATAACCACAAATTAATTACCATGCGTATTTTGGATTTGTTTGTTTCACAAAAAATATATTACTTTTGCTAATTTTTTTTTACAATGTCATTTTACTGGAAAAATAATTTATTTCCAATATATGGATGAACGAAAAGACTTGGAAAATATTTTCCTTCATTTGATAAGAAAAATCTGATAGGGAAAATTATCAAAAAAATCGTATTTTTTGAAAATTATTTTTATTTTATACTTTTCTTTTCTTTTTTCCTTTTTGCTTCTTCTTTGGCTATTTGCCGACCACAATAATGGGCTAGTGACAAGTCACAGGTGAGCTCAAGTCTTGCTGGCCTGAGGTTGCGAGCCCACCCAATTTGGTGAAGCTCGAGCCTTGCCGCTAGAAGTCATGAGTTTGCCCAATATAGTGACGCGCAAGCCTTGCCGCTAAAGGCCGCAAGCTTGCTTGATTTGAGGTGGCCCAAGCTCATTGGCTATCTTCGTGGTTGGAGACTAGCCGAGGAAGACACAAAAATCTTAAGCTTGACTTTCAACTGTAATATCATGCGAGATTTTGTGGGATTACTCTGTTCTATTTATCCTAAATGCTGGCAACCAAGAGGTTACCATACTTAAGCATAGAGTTTCATGTTCAAATACTGATATTTAGTTATATTTTGAAAAGCACTTTCTAGTTTTTTTTTTTTTTTTAAGAATAAATTATTTTCCTGAGTTTAACTTTTGGTAGGAAAACATTTTCCATTAACTAATTTTTCTAAGCGAACCCAATACCAGAAAATGGGGAAAATGTTTTCCCGAAAATGTTTTCCGCAAAACAGATTGACAATTTCTTTGACAGTATAACTTACCTTCATGAAAACTGCATCAGCATGTGGTATGGTCTCAAACATGTCTCCTCCAACATGAGTGACTCCAGCGTGCGCCGGCGCCGTCGCAACGACGTGAGGCAGATCGAAATTAATCCCCTGAATGTGTGGATACGACTTAATGATCTCGGCCACTGCCCCCCGGTCCCCCACCGACATCAACCAAAGATCCAATGTTCTCAAAACCATCCTTATACCCTTCCACAATAGCCTTGACCAAGATCTTGCTCGTACACGCCATCCCATCGTTGAACAAGTGGTTGAACTCGGGATTCTCTGATGCGAAGTCCCAAATCTTGCGGCCGTGAGCTATCTCAAATGCGACCCCACCGGTCCTGACGCAGTCGCCGAGGCAATGCCACGGGGACATCAGCCACTGGTGGTCTTCCATCAGCACCATCGGTGCGAGGCTGTTCTCAGACCCGGGCCCCTGAAGGAGCCATCTTGACGATGGGTTGAGGCTGTAGAGCATCTCGTGACTCTCCTGGCTGCCGTCGGGTTGGCGACGATGCGGGGAGAAGATGTTCTTGCGGACAAGGAGTCTCATGATGCGTGCGAGGTATGTGGTTCCGGGGGATGGGGAGGGAATGCGGGAGGCTATTTGGATTAGCGTGACAGGCCCGCCACCATAAGAGTGGATGATGTCAGGTATTCGGAGCTCGACCGCACATTTCAGCGCCATCGAGTCGGCGAATGCGAACATGTGCTTCCATATGTGCGCTTGGCCTCTCAGGGTTGCTTCAGTATGATCGAGCGATTCCATTGTTTCTCTCTCTCTCTCACACAGCTTGCTTCTGTCTGGGGTCGGTATGAAGAACATAAGAGGAGACAAGAGGCCTCGAATTATACGGGCCCAAAGACAGAGAAGGATTCTGCAGATGGTGAGCTGGTGATTGGTTGACCTAGACAGAAGGGAGAGAATTCTAGAAGTGCCTTCTCCCCATTCATTCATGATTTTCCTTTCATCTTGACCCTACTATGCGTAAATATTTAATTTAATATTAAATTAATATTTTCCCAGTTTTAACTTCCCTACTATGCCTTAGGCTCTATTCGTTTCACGGTAAATTGACCAATTCCGGAAAATATTTTCCTGGAAGTTATTTTCCAGGAAAATGACAATATTTTCCTAGGTGTTCGGTTAAAAAACTTGAAAATGTTTCAAAAATATTTTCCGATGTTCGGCTAAAAGTTGAAAATGTTTCGGAAAATGTTTTCCGGTATTCGGTAAAGAAAATATTTTCTAACCATTATGCTTGGGAATAGTTTAACATGGTTTGGATCCCAAATAAGCTTTCTTTGAATGAAAGAGTTAACAATAAACATTTTCTGTCCTTCAAGTAAAGGTTTGTCTCTACATTTTTTTTTTTTCATTCGACCGAAAATTTTTATGTGAAATTGAACGATATATTACAATACATTTATCAATAATACTCATGTTAAGGGGCGGCGGTTCCCATTGCTCATAGATAATGTCAATGCCCCGTTGACACAATAAAGAAATACGGATACCCCTTTAAGATAGGCGCGACAATCTTAATAATTGAATGGGTGATGAACGTATCGCTTTTAGCATCCCAAGATAACGTAAAACAAGCGCCTATACCAACGCGGAACGCAAGATTCAATAATGCGTCGGTGCTTTGACGAGCCTTTTAACTCGTTTTTCCTCTCGTGATATGGAGTCGGCCGATGCGAGTTCCGCGAATATTCTTCGGACATCCCCGTGTAAGAAGGAATAACGACACGCTCGAATTCAAAGGTGGTTGGGGGCCCCAAGAGCCTGTCCATGCTGCGTAGCAATTGCCCATGATTCCTTCCATGTCGCTTTCTGAAAATTTGGCCAGGACCCGGTGGCAGCGAATCGTGGCCACCAAGCTTTCCATCTGGAAGCGCTTGCCACGGTTTCCAGAATATACCCACAGCATCAATGCCCATGCACAGCTTGTCCTCGTCTTTCCTCTTCAATTGGAAAAAATAGGGAATTATACTTCCTGACACAGACGTGATAACTGGGAATACCAAAACTGCATCTCTTTAACCCACCTGAAGTGACCCTAGGGGAGATTAAAGTAATGGAGGCGTTCGATTGGCGATTAAAAGCTGCGGACAATTACCAAATTCTGTCCTGCCACAACTTGGTCGATCCGAAAAAAGAAATGAGAACCCACACCCAGCTTTTCCTAATTCGCAGAAAGGGACATTTGCGCAGAAGTGCCCACAAAGAGATCATATCTCATCTTCAGGTACTTTTATTGCCGGCATCTTTAATATGAGAATTCTGGGGATTCAATGTCGACATGCTGCTCCGCAGATTAATGCCATGCTTGCAATGCAATGGCATTCAGATAACATATGAGAGAGAGAGAGAGAGAGAGAGAGAGAGAGAGAGAGACAGAAATTTTGTCTTTTGAAGAAAGGAAAACAAAAGAGAACCCGTAGTTCCTTGAAAGAGAGAGGACAGAAATTTTGTCTTTTGAAGAAAGGAAAACAAAAGAGAACCCGTAGTTCCTTGAATGACAGGACTTCATCGAGTCTAAAAGAAAATCTAGAAAGTTCCCATCCTTGTAGTGATAATATGATTTGGTAAAGCAAAGTAGCCAGTTTCATCTAACATTTGCAAGAGGAAGAAGAATTTGCATAGTTCCAGCTAAAACGACAAACCATTTTTGGAATCTTTTCAGTTCATACACTTTTGACCAGCAAACTCACCAGATCAAGCTATCAAAAATCTCGTGTTACCTCTGTTATCTTGACACTTCTACTGAGCACCTTGCATAAAATTACACATCAGTGGAATTTTGGCAGCCATAATATGTCTACACACCCATCTCTTCATCTACTTTGCAGTAGGTTGTCTAGCCAAAAATGCTTGTTGATGCAGTCAACAGAGCATCAAAAATCAGTTCTCGATCACCATCACTATCACGATCACCAACCATACACCTAGAGACAAGTATATCACTAATGATGATCTCCTTTGCTTAGAAATTTATCAACCCATACTTTGCGAAGAGTCGCACTCTTCACCATGAATGCTTTTCCAATTTTTTCATTTTCAATTAGATGGTCAAAAACTGATCCAAGGGTAATTTCATCGTATCCATCCACTTTCATCACCTCATTGTAGAGTTGAGAGTAATAGACTTGAGAGTGATCCACATCCGTATGAGCCAATGACTTAATTGCCGAGGCCATCTCTCCAAGTTGTGTTGAAAGTGCAACATACTTGTCATCATTGTTGGAACATTTTCGCCTTTTGCGAGACCTCTTTTCTAAATGCACAGTGGAGGAACATGTTTTCGAGCCCTTCATCAACTCATCGAAGTCATCGAAGTCATCACCTAAGTCGACAGGTGAGGAGTCAACTTCCGTTGCATCGATGTCCCCGAACTGCTTAGCAAAGCTTTCGGTGGCTATATCTCTCCCAACCACCACAACCATCTCATCATACATGTCAATCATTTTATTCAAATACTTTCCATGAGAAGGATGGACCTGTAAATGCACAATATTCATTCAATTATTAGTTCCACGGTTAGATATGAAAAAGAAGCTATTAAGCGAGACAACACTTAGGCTTCAAGCTATGACAAAAACACATTTGAAGCCCTTCATTTGTTTGTTCTTTTAGTCATTTTCCCTTCACAATTACGCCTAAATAGAAATTGCATTGTCAATCCATCTTTGCAAGAGATGCAAGATCAATAAGATCTAAAGCACGAGGTTTCGAAAACGCCTATCAATGTCAGAATCAGCACCTCATTTGTGAACACCTAAATTGCAGAAGACATGGTGCCTTCTTAGTCCCTCACCACCTAAATTGCAGAAGATAAAGAGAAAAGAAGCAAACTTTACCAACCTTAGTCACATTCCAGATATACCCAACAATCAAAATCAAAATCGCAGCAACAAAAGATATTGAGAAAATTTCCAGACATGTAAATTGCTAGTATGACAATTAATATTAAATTATGCATTACACTTGTAACGAAAACAGAAACAACACCAACACGATAACCTATGGCTTCAGTGAAACAAGGGTGCCTTTTCTTTTTTTTTTTTTTTTTTTTTTTTTTTTTTTCAGTCCAACATGTTAGCAAACGCATTAAAGTTTAAAAATCTTGACTGAGATGGTTAGGAAATTATCCCTTATATGCTAAGTAAATATATAAAGACACATAAAATTGCTTATGTGAAACATTGGCTAAAAGAATGTATTGAGCAAGTGATGAGAAAAATTACCGCCACATATTGATCAAATTCATTTTTCCCAGCTATGACCATTTTCAAGTTGTCATCCCAACTGAATCCACTCTTGCCACGCACAGTTTGAATCGTCTTCCAATTGTTTTTGACTGTCTTCAAATGGTTCTCAACATGGTCGGGCTCACAACAAACACTAAACTTCTCATTTATTGTATTGACAACTCGAGTAATTGAAGAGGGTTTGAATGTACTTGAAGGCTTGTTTCCTTTACTAGCTTCATCAGTGAGAATTTCAAGTAAAACACGTTCCATAGGCTTCGACCATCTAAATTGCTTGACCTTCTCATCGTTTGCCTTACTTTTACTCATCATGATAACTACGTAACAGCTTTAAACATTAGAATAAGAAAAAATATGACGAAGATGGACACATAATAAATATTTAGAGATGATTACCATTAAAGAAATGAAAAGCACATGTTCAAAATAAAGCACTCAAAAGAAATAAAAGTAAAACTATTGGCTTCTAATATTTTGATAACTAATCCACATTGCACGTGCAATCCTATCCCTCTTTGATGCCCATATCCTATTTTCCTCCCTTTCCTCCCTTTGAGAAAGTTGGATTCTTGGATTTTCTCTTTGAGATTCCATTTCTCTATTCATCTCTTCCATGATAGAGTCATTGGGATCAGCTTTCATAATAAAATTGTGAATGATACAACAAGCTAAGACAACATCGACTTGTTTTCTAAATGACCAAAAGGGTTCCGAACCCAATACTCGGAAACGCTTCTTTAGAACTCCAAATGCTCTCTCAATAGTAGTTCTTAGAGATGAATGCTGCAAATTGAATAGTTCCTTCTCGTTTTCAGGAGGGCGATCACTAAACTCCTTCAAATGGTATCTAACACCACGATAGGGAGAGATGATGCCATTTTGGATTCCATAACCAGCATCAGCAAGATAATATTTTCCTACAAGTTATAAATAAGTTTATTATCAAGTTAATAATCTCAATTCACATAATGTGTGTAGATTCATTTTTCTTACCTCTAGGAATGTTCAATCCATTCGGCCTTGAAAGTGCATCAGACAAAATATGTGAATCATGAGATGTGCCTTCCCAACCAGCTAATACATAAGAAAATCTCAAGTCAAATGTAATGGCGGCTAATATATTTTGTGTTGTTCCATCCTTCCGACCACGAAATCTTCCTTGAATTTCAAGAGGAACTGATGCACGTACATGAGTTCCATCTATTGCTCCAACACAATCCTAAAATAATCAATATAGTTACCAACCAACTACTAATGAAACTTCTCAAGCAATTTATAGACTTGTTTTTTCAAATTCCATACCTTAAAATATGGATAAAACCTTCGACTGTTACTTATCTCAGGAGGAGTGGAATTGCCTGGTTCTTTCACCACATGCTTGTATAATTTCAAAATCGCTTGCAGGACGATTTTGAAATATCTATGAACGGTGTCTATTGATCTATGAAATCTTCCCCCAATGACTCTAAACCTCACATTATGTCCAATGATATGACAAAATACCATAACTTGCTCCATAATAGAAACATTTACAGTAGAACGCAACAAGTTACTTGCACCAAGTATCTTACAAAGGTCTAAAAAAACATTCGGCGTCATCCGTATTTGATCTACACAATGAGTATCACCACTATATAACACACGATTCATATATAACTCTCTCTCATAATCTCGATTCACATGAGGCTCTCTCGGTATGCGATTCTCCGAATGATCATAATCATCCATAACTAACGTGATAATTGTCATAACCGTTGCAGCTGCACCCATTACCACTGCTTGAATTTTGTTATCCATCTATATTGGAACATAATAATCATGAGACACAAATTCATATGAAATATAAGAACAGCAATACTAGAAGAACCAGAAAAATAGGGGACAGCAGATGATTGTAAGAATGTATTACCTTACTTTGTCCGTGTCAATGTGGATGTCTAGCTTAATCAATTTCCCTTTGTAGATATCTGTAATGTTATCAAGTTTAAAGTGAGAAATATATCATCTTCAAAGAAATATGATTTAACTTATGTATTAATCATGCAAACGAGTATAGTTGTTGAAATATCCACCAATTCTCGAAATGTTAAAGTGAGAAGACATACGATCTTACTGATTATTCATAATATTATAGGACCCATCATCATATAAAAGAATGACAGAAAAGAAGAAAGCTGATGAAGAATCAGAAAACTGACACCAGATGAAGGACATGTACATATACATGGCGAGAGCGACAAATCTTCAGTTTTTACTCAGCTAATCATTGTAAAGTTCTATTTAGAAATCATACATTACGGCTTACCATAATATATACCCGATCATAATTATGACAGTAATATGTTAGTCTACAGATATAGGCATATATCCATGAATTCCGCAGAAAGAGACATGGACTGAGGAGGAGGATAAGATACTAATTCAAGCACACACGGAGATTGGTAATAAATGATCCGAAATGGCGAAGAGACTCCCCAACAGGACCTAGAACTCCATCAAGAATCACTGGAATGCCACCAAAAGAAGGCAATACACTAATTCATCTACATCTACATCAGACTTGGACTCGCTACATCAAGCTTTAATGTTGTCGCCAAGATTGGTAAGCTTTTCTATAGGGAAAAGAAAATGAAACCTACCATAAACAGAGCATTCGAGAGCCTCTCTCTTGCAAGAATATATTCAGAGCTTGAACTTAAATAAGGGCGCTAACCGAACCACACTAAAGTTGAAATAGTTCACACCAACTACATCTGGAAGGCGACCGTTGAAAGTATCAATAAAGGAGTTTTCAACGAGGGTGAGCTAACAACGGTGATTAGAAGTGACAAATCAAGATGGTGACTGCTATACATCTGGCAACAAAGGCGATTTCAACCCCTACTGATTTTATTTATTTATTTTGAGGGATATTTTCTTACCATCCTAAGAGAAGGAAAGTCAACTCGATTATACCTTTATTGATGAATTACAAATATGAGCATCACCCACAATTATTTTGATTAAGCTTACACGTAAGGAATGTCCACAATTTATGACCCGCCAATTACACGTATGGTTAGAGATAGTTTTCTCCGATCCAGCCTTTTTTATTGATTGCCTGGAGGAGCTACCTATTGCATTGGGTAGATTAGAAGAATTAAAAGAACTACTTCTAGATAGAACAGTTATATGAGAAATTTCTACATTTATGAATGTATAAATTCTGAATGTACTAGATTATTTACATGCTTAGCCAAAAAACAAAAATAACGAGCGTTTAAGTTTTTAATATGTAAAATTTCATATTGCGTTGTTATAGTTTGTAACTCACATTTGCGATTTACTCGGAGTAGTGTTATTCTACATGATTATCTAGGCCGCAGAACGTATCTAGTAACAATAAGCTATGGCATAACAAAGTCTAATTGCACAAAACCAGGTAACACCCACCGCAACCTCAATAAGAGCCACTACTAGTGGTGTACCGCTGGTCATAATTTTCCTAGCTAGCGATACACTGTAGGTCTAAGGTAGAAGGGCGAAGTGGATAATCAAATGAACTCATGGCACGAAAAGTTGCAGAACACAAAATCAATGAAGCAAGAGTAACCACCAAATCCCGAAGATCGGATGCTGTACAGACCGACCGAATTGAATTGTAGCAACTGAACAAGAAATAAAAGCATCAACATTGTTCGCTAATCACTCAAGTACACAAGAGTCGTTTTAACTTTTGATCTACTTGAATTTTGCTGCGATGTATCGATTTGATTCATACAACTTTTGTCATCTTTTGTAAGAAGATTCTTTATGAATCGAGAAATGAATTTCTTTGTGCTTCGAGAATCAATGAAAAGAAGAACGAGGGGGAAATGAGTAACCAATTTGATCTAACCATCTGCAGAGGCTGCTGCATCTTTGCTGTGTCTCGTCTTACTCCTCCTCCTCCTCCCCAACGCGCATTCAATCGAAGGATCGATGGAATCCTCCCCCAAAAACCCTTTATACATGCAAACAAGAGGAGAGAGATCTATGAGGACGCTTCAATCCGTGCATACGCCGCTTGAAGACAACTACGCGTGGAAGAGTATGAACCCGACCAGCGGTGAAGAGGAAGCGGGGCGGGTCGCGGAGACCGAGCACCGCCGGGGCGAGGGGAGGCTCCGCTGCTGCTAATCATCGGCGTCGAAGGAGGAGGACGAGATCACGGGGCTTCGTGAGGGCGAGAGATCCAGCACCGCCGGCCCTCGCTGCGCTAATCGTCGGCGTCGAAGGAGGAGGACGAGATCGAAACCTAGGGCTTCGTGAGGGCGGAGATCCAGCACTATCGGCCCGCTGCTGCTAATCGTCGGCGTCGAAGGAGGAGGATGACGAGATCAGAAGCCCTAGGTTTTGTGAGAAAGAGGGCAGAACGAGAAAGAGGGCTGAAGAGATGAGTAATGAAAGATGAGGCATGCGACGCGACGGGAAAAGATTTCTTCCGGAAAATGTTTTCCTCTTTTCAAAAGAGGAAAACATTTTCCAAGATTTGATGGGCAAATTTTCCTTTGACCGGAAAATATTTTCCTTGACCAATTATTTTCCGCCATCCGAACACCGGAAAATCCGGAAAATATTTTCCCGGAAGTTATTTTCCGCGAAACGAACGGAGCATAAGGGTATGTTTGTTTCACGAAAAACATAACGTTTTTGGAAAATGTTTTCCGGGAAACTATTTTCCAGAAAAAATGGTTAATTTTTCTTTATTTTGTGATACGTAACTGAAAGTATTTTCTGGTATTTTGATCGCATTTGAAAAATGATTAAATGACATTTGATCTAACAATTGACAATTGTGTGCCTCTTACTTCCAAATTAATTTGTTGAGTCCATATTACTTAATAAATGGATTTTTCTTGATCAATTTAGTAAATCTAGAATTTAAACCTGCAAAATGAAAATGAAACCTTAATTCATACACATTTTTTTTTTCCTGAAAATGAACATGATTTCCGGTTACAAGAGCAAGTCAAAACGAAAGGGAGAGGGCAAAGGAGAAGGAGAGAGGGAGGAGGAGTTAGGGTTTACGTTCACAGGAAAAGAAAGAAAAGAGAAAACAAGAAAAAGAAAAGAAAAGATATAATAATAACAAATTCAAAATTTTTAATTAGAAATTCTTTTTAATAATAATTTTTATTAAGCAAGGACCATAAAACATTTTGGAAAACGTTTTCCGGTTTTTTTTAAAGGGGAAATTGTTTTCTAGAATTTAAGTTTTGGAAAGAAAATATTTTCTGTTGACTCATTTTTCTAAATGAACCAAATGCTAGAAAATGAGGAAAATATTTTCCTGGAAATTGTTTTTCACAAAACAAACACCCAATCCGGTTTTGAACTAGTCAATGACGATTTTGTGTATATCTCACAGAGAAATAGATACGGTGCTTGCTAATCAATTTGGGCCATCAGATTAGAGGTACGGATTAGCAAATCGACCTCGACTCGTTGACTGATGTGGAACCACTTTGTTAACAGGTTGAGGCCATTCACTTCACGTGAAGTTGGAGTTCAGTCCGAGTAATTCAAGAGTTTAGATGAAATCAGATTCTGCAAGTGATATTACTTGACTCAAATTGTTCACAAAAGCTAGTTGTCTCAATGTTGTCAATACTTGAATAAAGTGACTCACAATCCAATTACATGGTTAAATCTATATAAGTATCAAGGAAATTTGTCATATTAACTCTAAATCTATTATACGGATATTAATTTAGTTTCAAACTTTTCAATTTTGCCAATTTAGTTCTAAATATTTGCATGAAGTTTCAATACGGTCTTTTTGACTAATTTTTGTCAGAAACCGCTGACATTACTTTGGTCGTCCTTCGTGAAGCACTTCAATGTAAGATATTTCTGATGAAAATTAACCGGAAGGATTATGTTAAAGTTTCATGCAAAAGCTTAGGATCAAATTGACCAAAATTGACAATTTCATAATTGAATCAGCATTCATACGAATACGCTTAACACTAAGTGGACAATTCATGGTCTCTTTCAAATGGATTAAGTATCATTTTCCTCGTTAATAGTTTGAAGGGAGCAAGAAGCGTGGTTGCAAAAACATTTTCCTTCCTTCTATTTTTGTAAGTACTTATATCTTTCAAGCGCGAGATCAAAGGTCACATCTGATGAGCAGTAGAAATAACCTCGCTCGGTAAGCAGTCCCAATTGATGCAGACAGGGCACCCTTTAGACTTTCGACTCTCCCCTTAAATTGAAAAAGATCTGCCTCTGATCCGTTGCGTAAGACCTCGTCTGAACGCCCAACCTTATATTTACTAATGACGCGGCATGATCTGACTAAATGTATGAACAAGTTAAGTATCTTTTCTTGCATTGGGGGGCTCTCCAATTCCACGGGCACAAAGGTGAAGACACAAAAATCGGCGGACTAAACATTTCAGTTGTTAGTTACTGGCGCTTGTGTGTGAAGATTGCTAACTGCAAATGCATTGAACAACTTCATTGTGCAAGAAGTTGCTAATCATGAATAAATGTTGCAATCTATCAAAGATTAACAACTGGTTAACGATGGTGATTAGCATTTGTTACGATGCATGGGGGTTAGGTACTTAATGGCTCTCCAGTTTCGCGAGTAACCGAGGAGCTGATGCCCGGCTGACATAGGAACTGACATGGCGTGGACCTTGTGCTAATGTGGTGTCAGCGTCGAACCGCTCATTGGGTGACCTGTGTCACCGACGATTGATGCAAAGTAGGCAGGGTGATGGCGCGTGAAATCGGGTTGGGTTTGTCGGTCGAATTCTGGATATATGGATTTTTGTGCTTTGATATAATATTAGACAAGCTGTTTTTCCTAAAGAAGGAAGTTATTGGGGATAGGGACAATAATGTTAAAATAACATATGCCTTAACACTTCCCCTTGCGTGTAAGGAGATCCTTTTAAGTGCAATATAGATTGTAAAACACTGCATTAAAGGAATAACCGGCACGCCTAATAGGAATAACTTATCGGAGAACGTTGATAGTAATTGTTGGGATTTGAACCCTTGATCTGTGCTCTGAAGCTTTAATATTATAGATAGATTATACTAGAGGAATTCTATGTTTCATTGGAATGATGAAGACAAAGCACATCGCATTCTGTCCCTTTTTTTCGCGTTGCAAGTTCCACAGCTTCAATGAGTTGGAAAGCATGCTCATTTTGCGTGGACATGGACGCCCATATACTAACGCGACTCTGTGTGGTGTGCCAAGTCAGTGCATCCATCCATTTAATAGGTAGAAAGAACAACTGGAAAAATAAATACGTAATTCAGGGACTCAAATAGGAAAGAAAAATGCAAAGATTTGTTAAACAAATGGATAAATTCATGAATTACCAACGGCCCCCTCCCTTCTTTTTAATGGTAGAGATAAGTGGATATTGTAGGATATTCTTCACCTCCCTTGAATTCGAAGTATTTTCAGGTGTCATGTTTTTGTTAATGTATAATAATATTGTCAGCACTATTCGAGACCCGACTCCACGAGAGCGAATTGGCGGGTTATTAAGGCTATGCTGGGGGTGTGCACGTCTCCACCAAGAAGATCCTTTTCTTGTTTCCCCTTTTATTAGTTATATCTAGGGGATCATCGGTCTAGGGTGTCCAAAGTCAACTTTGGTTTGATCCTGGGCCGGCCCAACCTAACTGATCTTGGTTCGGTCTCTAGGAATATTAGATTGGTCCTCGATTCTAAGACTCTTGGACCTTGTATTGTAAAAATTGATCCTCTGTCTTGAAACTTTAAGGTTGGTTCGAGTTGAACCAATGACACATATGTTATATATTTTTTACTACTCTAAACCTCAATGCCTTCATCTATGTTTTTTCTTATGTGGTTCTGCTGCATAATTTACAAAGTAGAAATCTAGCTTTGATTTGACCAAAAAATAAATAGAAACCCTCTTCTCTCACCTCGCTCTACTTGCTAACCTCTAGTTTCTCCTTACTTGCCTCACGAACACAACTTAGCTAGTGAAATCACTTATCTCTCTTAGCCCACTTTACAAATGTAGCTCAATAATTGTAAATAGAGATTTTTGTTGTTATCTTATCTTATATTTATGTTTGGTATGTATTGGCGTTCATAGTTTGGTTGCTTAATATCGCATTATTGATGGATGTGGAAATTGAAAGAGTATGTTTGTCATTTTAAGGAATACAAAAAGTGAAACAAAAGAATAATTGATCAGTCCTAAATTGATCTTGGAACCGGTCCTTGGTCTTAGTCTCAATAAGATGAGTCCATAGTTCCAAAAATTGGGGATTAGCACTGTGCTGGTCGATTCTTGAGTTAAGTACTGAACCGGCCCAACCGGGATCATACTCACCTCTAGTTCTATCCTATAATTGACTTTTTAGTCTTTATTTTCGTGATGTTTGGACAAATATATTCATTTGTGCGATACTTTTAGAATTGTAAGATAAAGAACTGTGAAAAGACTGCGCGGCATTATGTATGTCGTTCTGTTGTTCAGATGAGTTTACGAAGATCATGACTTCAAAGAGTTTCTTAAGGTATAATCAAGGTCATTTTATATGCTTTGACAACATATTAATGTATATATTTATTTGCAGTAGGCTACCTTGTCGCAATATGTTTTATTTTCAATTTTTGGCCAAAAATTAAATGTGTTGATCGGAATTCATAGTATTCACATTGATTTTGACCCGTGCCAATGGAGCACTCTTAAGAAAAATTGTTTTTGTTCATTAGATATTAAATTTACTTTATTAGTAATAAATGTGGTGGGGAGCGGCAACTTCTCTAGAGACCTCCTTTTGGGGTTAATATAAGGGTTTCCTACATATTACGTACTGTTGGATTTAAGACATAATTATTCTGTACCACCTATGTCATGAATATTCAAGATTGGCAAGCCTATTATCATAATAGTGAGGAAGTCTTTTCATATAAGATATGCTATAATTAGGTAACGCAACACAAACCCTTTATAAGTTCCCTTACGACACGAATTGAATTTGTGATCTTGTGAAGACCAGATAACCTCTGTATCCCGCTGTCAGTGCAAACCTGGAATTTGCAGGTCTTGGATAGATATAAAGCCCGGTGGCCAACTCGTTACTCGATATCTAATAAAGGAGTTTAGACCAGAAAAGATGACTCCATGAAACACATTTCTAACAATTCCTTCCTCAAATAATAAGGAAAAAAAAGAAAAAAAAAAAGACAGTGGAGTAGCCAAACTGTGTCAATAATGAAAGGTCAATGAATGAAATGAAAATTATGCAATTGACACTGCTTAAAAATGATGGTAATGACTAAGGGATGAATTTTATCAGCTATAATGGAATTGGCCCTTCTCAAAATGGGCTATGATATAATCTCTAAGATTAGTCAACAAATATGTTCGATGTCTCTCATCATTTTTACCATTGTCACTTGGTTCATTAAAGGTTAGATAGTTTATTCGGATTTTTCTGGTCACCTGTCCCTTCGTTCCATATTTTTCCAAGTGTTAGAAGGTTAACTAGTTCAATCGCGTTGGTAAATACCAATATAGTAGAATTTTTTGTTCACTCATTTTTCTCATTTGCATATTCAAACTTGAATGATAACACAATTCTAAGATAAGATCCAATACATAACTTATTAGGCCCCTTGATACACACACAAAGACCTCGCCCTTTCAATTTCATTCCCTAACCATTTCGCCAGTCACTAGGGATTAAATCATCATGTCGGACAAATAAAATAAAAGCTAGAAAGTAGACGATCCAATGCGAAAATAGGCCTTTATAAATGAGCAAAGACAACACAAATTAGTAACTTAAGATATATTGACAGAAGAAAGTAGATTTGGTCTTTGATTGAGAGTTTGAATGAATTTAATCATTTTAACTATCTAAATCTTTTATTGATTAAGCATTTTTGCTTGCACTTATTTGACACATAGTTTTAGAACGATCAAATCACCGTGGATACACTTTGATGATGGATCATAAGGAAGTGATTTTGATGATGTTTTAGCTAGGAAAAGCTCCCTCTTCCAAGACCTTCTTCCATTCGGGTTTGTCCCTCTCCTTGCTCAAGGCATGCGCAATCATGACCAGATCAAATCGCCCTCTGGATTAAGCAATCTTTGTTATGATTATATTGCCGCTTTTTTTATTTTTTAAAAATTGATTTTTCAAAATCTTGATGCAATCTTCGTTGATCCAATCATGCAAGATCCACTGCAAATTAAAAGAAAGGACAGCAAGAATTGTCGGAGTCGTGAATCATGTGTGTTTTTGACATAATTGGCTACATAACGACAATAATATATACGCATGGTGATGTCACCCCACAGTCCAAGAACTGCTTTTGTGGTTTAAAATCGTCGGATTCAAATATTGAGGGGCCAACGTCAATTTAAGTTTCTTTTTTAGTGTTAGAAGTTGCCATTGTACTGTGAGTAGCTATCTTGCAAAGGAGAACTTTCCCGTTATCCCAACGTATGTCAGTCTAGTTACGTCCATTGCCATTATATCCACACGCAGCCCTAACGCCCTTAAGATATGACCATGGCCATGTAATCACCCTTCTCCCTCGCTCAAAAATGGATAAATGACATCCCCGCAACAATAAATGGATAAATTTGTATACACACGAAATCCATGTTTGGAACCCACGAATCATGGCTCCATCTGAAGGGAGTTTCTTCCACTCAAAAGATAGAATAAAATATTGCCGCTAAGTTTATGCGAGAATTATATAGAAACTTTTAACACCCCACCAATTAGAAGACTCATTATGGAAATTCTCTCCAATTAGAAATGGAGAAAAATAAAGCCTTTTAATTCAAAAACAAGATGCTTGATGCCTACTGCCTTCACATGACTTTTACAAATTGTAGTGCTATTTTAAGGTTACACGAAACTTATTTACTAGTGTCAGAGACTACATATATTAATAATGTGAAATTAGAGATATATTTGACAAAACATGGCTAGGAATTTCGGGATATCACTATCTATACGGTCTGTGTGTGTTTACTTTGTTGAACAAACAGAGACATAAAATTGTTTTTCCATAAACTTGATTTCCCATGAATAAAGATATGAAAGGAAAAAATGGTAGAAGTGGCCTTGAGCTGTATGAGAGAGATACAAGTAGGTACAAGCAACTACAATCATTCTATTTGGTCAAATGCACGCGAATTGCAATAGGAAATATACACATCTCAAAATTGAAAAATACACATTGATTGGAAAAGTTATTGTATCGTTCATGAGTCCTGAGGATTAAGATCTTCTAAATCATTAGTTACATGAGTTCTTAACAATTCAGATAGACTTGATCCTCATAGGATTAATTCATTATATGGCATCACTCGAGCAAAATTGTTACCGAAGATCATGGATTCTACCTTTTTAATACAGTAAAAGGACATAAATGGAAAATGTGATCATGTGTCATAAGAAAAAAAATCGCGATAGAATGAGTATTTGACCTAAAATTGGGGATTTTTTTGGGAATTAGCCCGACACCGAATGGAAGTCCAAACATGCGAGTATAAAATCTCTGTGCTACCTGTTCTTAGGATTGCTTCGTCTAATTTTCCAATCAAATGTCTTTGGTAATCTACTTCCCGCACATGGTTCTTCCTTCTCTATGCTGTCTTTGGTTATTCTTCGGAACCACGGCAAAGAAACTACAACAAATTTAGTTTGGTTTTCAGAGGAAAAACAAGTTTCGTTTTCTTTCAATGTTCTTAGATGGATTGCTTCATCTAATTTTCCAACCAAATGTCTTTGGTAATCTACTTCCCACACATGGTTCTTCCTTCTCTATGTTGTCTTCGGTTATTCTTCGGAACCACGGCAAAGAAACTACAACAAATTTTTAGCTAGGTTTCAGAGGTAAAACAAGTTTCGTTTTCTTTCATTGTCGGAGATAGGTGGTGAGCACTCGTTCAATTTTGTCAATATTCTCGGAGTAATGTGCCTCTGTAATAATAAACTGAAACATCAAAGTTACCGAAAGAAGAAGCAACAAAGTCAAACCCGTCTTAGTGATCTTGATTCTGATTTCTCAGCAACCCCCCATCGCCCCATAGCCGGAGGCCGTTCAGGTTAATCAAGCAGGCCCTTTTCTTCGCATTGTCACATCGCAAATCCGCATAAATCAACTTTTTTGATGTGATTAAAATTGTTATTATTCGCAAAAACTTCCATTTATTTGTGTGCTCTAACCGAAATTATAAAAGCATATCATTGTACACGGATGCGGCTGCAAAGATGTATAATCAATCTCGCCAACACTTACTGGTTTTTAAGGACTTTAAATAACGAGTCATCTTTTTATATTAATACCACTTCTGAGGGTTGGTGTAGATGGAGCGTCCAGTGATTTCAAGTTTAGGAGACATCCTCGTTTAAAGGGAAAATTGTCCAAAAAATTCTAAATTATATTGCACTTTTGTTAATTCAACCTTAACATATTAATTTTATCAATTAAGCCCTAAACCTTTCATCTTTTGCCAATTAAGTTTATTCGGCCAATTTTGGCTGGAATGTGCTGATGTGGATATTGTCTGTGTTACATAGGATGATCGATGCTGATGTAGATAATTTTTAATAATTTTCTAATAATTTTTTGAAATTTTTGTGATTTTTTTCCTCATCAACCCAAACTCCAAACCCCTGGGAAAAAAAAAAAGAAAATGAAAAAACCATAAAAATTAAAAATATCATTAAAATATTATTTACAAATATCTATGTTAACGAATTTCGGTCAAAATTGACTGGATGTATTCAATTAGTAAAATATGAAAATGTTTATGACGTAGTTAGTAAAATTGAAAAGTTTATGACTGAATTGGTAAAGGTGCAATAAGTTTAGGACTTTTTGGATAATTTTCCGCTTGCTTAAATTGCATCAACTATGTGTGAACTTAATCAGTTCACAATTGAGGTTGATATGAGTATGTTCTTTAATGCATCTTGTTATAAATGTGCTATTTTTAATCTGTTGACTAGCATGTCCTTCCTTCCTTTTTAAACATGTAATTTAGCAAACCTCATTGTGAACGTGCAGCAATTTTGAATGTGTTAAGCAACTTGTGCTCGGTTAAGCACGTACATGACTAGGGTTTAAGTTGTCAAGTCGAATGTATGATACACCTATGTACAGGAAAAACTAGAAAATACACGATCCAACAAGAGAATAATCCTCTATGAATGACCACAAACCACATAAATTAGTAACCTAAAACATAGTACCTGTATCATTTATTGACATAAGACAGTAAACGATGTATAAGATTGAGAATCCTGAGTGAATTCGATTCTCGTAATTATCTAAAGCTTTCACAAATCGAGCATATGACTCGCATTTGTTTGACTTACGCAATTTTAGCGCTATCAAATCACAATGAGTAAGCTTCAATGATGGATAATGAAGAAGGGGTTTTGATGATGTTGCAGTGAGGAAACCCTCCCTTCTCCAAAATCTTCTTCCATTCAAGTTCGTCCCTCTCCTTTCTGCTTGAGGAATGTGCCATCATGACTAGATCGGACACTAGTCCCAACTCATCCAACATGCCATCGCCTTCTGGTTTCAACACAATATCTACTATGATCACTTTGCCATTTTTTTCTAGGAATGCTTCTTTGCAATTCATTAAAATCTTCATGCAATCTTCATCCCCTAATCATGCACCATCCCCTGTAAAATCAAAGACAAAATTACTAGATTTGTGAATCATGGTTTCTTTTCACAATACTTCATCAGTGTGTTCATTGTGTAATCTCTATGCTTATGAAGACTTGAAATAATTGTCTAAAATGTAACCCAACATTTTCAAAAAAAAAAAAAAATCTTCCCCCCCTCTCTCTCGCTTGCTCTACAGAGAAGGCAACTTAGCTAAAGCCCACTGAAATATTCATCAATGCCGCAACGTCTGAGACGTCCCCATGCCGCCCATATGACTACCCCTCTCTCGCCCAAGATGCACACACTCTCTCTATCCTCTCTCTTTTAACTCCGAGGAGGTGACCTCATTACGACCTCCACCATCCCAGACCTGAGGTCTCACTGAGGCACTGGCGATAGGCCTGTAAAATCGAGACATTAGATCAATGGTGGCCTGAGGTTGTGACGAAGGAGAGAGAGAGAGAGAGAGAGAGAGAGAGAGAGAGAGAGAGAGAGAGGATGTTGATGAAGGTGGTTGAAGAGGAGGGTTATTGGTGACGTGACGGATTGATGGAGGGCAATCCGCTAATGCTATGAAAAGAAGAGTGGAAGAGAGCTAGAAGAGAGGGTAAAGGATATTTAGGGCTTAAGGTAACGTTTTTAACTTTTTGAGGATTTTCTTTTTATGCTAAGTTTAAGGCCACGTTTTCCTTCATTCCTATTGGAATATGTTTTCTCCAACTAGTATTTTGATAGTTGGATTAAAAAAGGTAAGGGTGGTAAGTTGGTTTGGTTTTAGGATGTAAGGAATTTGTTCCCAATTTTGAACCGAGAATTGACCCTATCCACCTTGGAACCAGACCAACCATCTTTAGATTGTCCTAGGAACCGACGGTGTAATTTATTTTTTTAAAATCTTTTATTTCTTCTCAAAAGAACTTAAATATATTTAAAGTTACTTTATAGTAGGATGAAATTACTAATCACATGTAAATTACTAGTCAAAGAAGAAATTATTCCCATAAATAATTTCAACATTTTGCCCCATGAATAAAATAATATAAAAAATGCTATGGCCGGTCTGGTCTGATTCCTAGAGGATCAGTAGTCAAGTTAGTTATTTTTGGTTCCAAATTAACTGGAATGATTTATGAGGAGACCACTATAATCAGTCGGTTCAATCTAGTTTGGTCCAATTCCTAGGTTGAATCGGGGTCCATGTGCACCCCTAAAAAAAGGACATCCCCACAACTATATTTGGATAAATTTGTACTATATATGTATGATATTTATTTTTGTAAATCATTATTCAAAGCTCTAGTTTGAGGAACTATCTTCCAATTAGGGATAAAAAAAAAATGATTCCATTGAGTTTTTTTTTGGTCAGTAATGCCGCTAAGTTTATGTGTAAGTTTTATGGAAACTTTTGAAATCTCACCAATTAAAAGACTAATTAGAGGAAATTAACTCCAATTATCAATGGAGAGAAATAAAGCCTTTTTATTCAAAAACAAGATGCACGGTACCTACCGTTCTTTATGGCTTATACATAGTGCTAGTTTGAGGCTACATGAAACTTATTTACCAGCGTAACAAACTAGATACATGACTAATGTGAAATCAGACATATATTTATTGTGATTAATTTAGAACATTGCTAGGACTTCTGGATAACACTATACATATGGCGTGTGCATTTACTTTGTTGAACAAATAAACTCGCATGAATCTGTTTTTCTATAAACTTGATTCCTATAAATAAAGATATAAAGGAAAAAATAAATTACGCGAGTTTTATTATAAGACATATGATTAAAAATCTAGATAGGCTTCACCCCCATATGATTTATAGACTATGAAGTAATTTTTCCCCTGACTATAGCATTACTCCAACATAATTGTTATCACAGATCATGGATTCCCACCCTTTTGACACATTAAAAGAACTGAAAATTTAAATAAATAAAAATTGATCACGTATCATAGGAAAAACGCAAAATTCACAAATTGATTAAGATGAATAAAGTATCTAGCAATAAAACTCCCCTTCATGAAAATTGCGTCGGCATGCGGTATAGTCTCAAACATGTCTCCTCCAACATGAGTGATTCCATCGTTGAGCAGAGAAGATGTTCTTGTGGACAAGGAGTCTCATGATGTGCGCTAGGTAGGAGGTTCCCGGGGGTAAGTATAAGTGCCAAAAGTTGTGTACGGCACTCACTTTGCTGCTAAAAATTTATTTTGGATCACTTAAGTGCCAACAAATTTGAAAAACAATCATTTCAATGCCAACGCCGATCTAATTGACCAGAAATTCGACGTGACACTTTTTATTAATTTTTGAAGCTGACATGACTCGTCGGAGAGTACAATAAGCATCCAAATAACAAAACGACGCCGTTTGGAGAGAGAGAGAGAGAGAGAGAGAGAGAGAGAGAGAGAGAGAGAGAGAGAGAGAGAGAGAGAGAAGGCATGGGCTTCCTCATTGTTTTCTTCCCCGAAGAACAACACCAGTAGTGGCACGAGCAATGGCACAAGCAGCGACACTAGTAGTGATGTGGACATCGAGTCATAACGAGGAGGAGGTGCTAGGGACCCATTGTCTATTTCTACTGATTCGATTACTCGAGCGCGGGCCAAACAATTCAGGCAAGCTGTTGGCGTCATGGTTCGTGATCTTTGGCGTGAAGATGACCTTTGATCAAATCTTGAAGAATCTTGGAAATCTTGGTGCAATTTAATTATCTTGTCACCAAATAATTGACCAAGTCAATTTATATATATTCTTGTTTAAGAATATTCTAAAATAGGAATATTTTAGAATATAACACATTAGATTTTTAGGGTTGGTTTTTAGGGTTTGTGTGGTAGCCTATATAAAGGATTTGCCAAATTTCTTTGGGGAGATATATTATATTTTTGAGGAAAAAGAATTGAGAGGTTCTCTTTTTACTGTTCTTTTGAGGACTTGACCTAATCAAGATTCTCTTGTGGCGGTCAATTCGACTTATCGAGCGAGATAGCGAATTCTTTCGCTTGTGGCGTCTATAACGTTGGTTGGTTGGTTGACACGTGTTCGTTAACAGGTCACGTTCATACCGAGGTTGCCAATCACAGGTTTGATTGGAGGTCGAGGTTTGCAATTCGCACCATCTGGGCCTTCGTAGAACAATCCTTCCGCAACGATTCACATCAGTTTGGTATTAGAGCCAAATTCTACAAGGTCTATTTATCTTTAATTTTCTGTTGATATTCAGCAATTTGAGATTTATTGAGTTAGGGTTTCGGTTCTAGTTAATTTAGGGATCCGATTGCTTTTGTGCTTCCATAGTGTAGTTGTTTGCTGTTAGTTTTAAATTTTCTTTTCTAGCATCTTAAATTGTATCCGAGTTCATCAAAAAAAAAAAAAAAAAAAAAAAAAAAAAAAAAAGAAGAAAAGAAAACGCACAAAAAAAAAAAGTGTGCAAGAGAAAAAAAACAGATTCGGCAAAAAGAAAAAAATTAGCCGAACAAAAAAAAAAAAAAAAATCAAGAAGGCGACTCGTTTGTTAGTAAACCAAATTGAAACAAAATCGGTAGTGATTTGCGTTTCAATTGGAATTTCGAAAGTTGTACTTGTTGGTTTGAAATTGTTACTTGCTGAAACAAAATCAATAGTGATCTAATCTTGTTTGATTAGTTTGATTGATTGTCGTGAGGGGCTTGAGAGACAGGTTTTGAGTCCAATAAAGAGCTTGTGAAAAGAGAATACGAGAGGAAAAATGCAAGAGTGTGTAAGCTTAATTGAGGGTGAAAAAAGCCTAGACTTGAGTTAAACACGATAGGAGTGACAAACATCTCGAGAGAAACACGTGAGGGAGCGATTGGTGAGGATTTTTTTAGATTAACGTTAACTTGCAGGTCTAAAATATGTCGCGCGAAGAAAGCGTGAATCAACGGGAGGTTGACTCCATACGAAGGGATGAAGCGCTTGTGGAAAGCATCCAGCAATTGAGGGTCGTAGTGGAGGAGCTTAGTGGCCGAATGATGGGGAATGGCATGAGGGTTGATGGTGACCGAGAGATACCCCGAGGAAGGCCGCAACATCAGCGAGATGCCTCTAGAACACAACATAGAAGGCAACGGCAATATGATGATGATGAGGCCGACATGGAGGATGATCGAGATGCTCGATTTGAAAGGTGGAACGGAGGCCGAAGGTTTAGACACCGAGGAGATAATGAACTTGGCAACATCAAGATGAAGATTCATTCCTTCCAAGAGAAGAATGATCCCGATATGTATCTAGAGTGGGAGAAACGCATGGGGATGGTATTTGATTGCCAACGATACTCTGAGCTCAAAAAGGTAAAAATTACAGCGGTTGAATTTACTGATTATGCTATAATTTGGTGGGATCAACTTGTGACTAGTAGGAGGCGCAATGGTGAAAGACCGATAGAGACGTGGGATGAGATGAAAGCAGTGATGAGGAGGCGTTTTGTGCCAAGTCATTACCATCGAGATTTGTTACAAAAGTTACAAAATCTCACACAAGACAATAAGAGCGTGGAAGAGTATCACAAGGAGATGGAGATTGCCATGATTCGTGCTAATGTGATGGAGGATCGTGAGGCCACAATGTCAAGATTTTTGAGTGGTTTGAGCCGAGACATAGCAAGGGTGGTAGAGCTGCAACACTATGCTGAATTGGCAGAATTGGTGGACAAAGCCATCAAAGTTGAGCGGCAATTGAAGTTGGACCGAAATCACAAGAGTGGAGGAGGTTCAAATCAGAATTGGAGATCCAATTGGAAGAGAGATGAGAAGCCAAATTGGAGAGGAAACAACACCAAAACCGAAACTTCAAAGGAGAAGGAGAGGGATGGTAAAGTTGGAACGAATCCGGTTTCAGGTAAAACCGAAAATCCTAACACTAGAACTCGTGAAATTAAATGTTTTAAGTGTTTGGGCAGGGGTCATATGGCGAATCAATGCCCTAATAAGAGGGTGATGATCATGACTGGACATGGTGTTATTGAGTCCGAAAGTGAAAGGGAAGAAGATGATGATGATGAGATGCCACCATTGGAGGATTGTAGTGATGGAGAAGTGGCTATAAAAGGAGACTTATTGGTGGTTAGGCGTTCTCTAAGTGTGCAAGTAAAGGAGGAGGAGCATCACCAACAAAGAGATAATTTGTTTCATACAAGGTGTGTGGTGAATGGTAAGATATGTAGTATGATAATTGATGGAAGTAGTTGTGCGAATGTGGCAAGTTGTATTATGGTGGATAAGTTAGGCTTGAAGACAACAAAGCACCCTAGGCCTTATAGGCTTCAATGGTTAAATGATAGTGGTGAGGTGAAAGTATCGAAGCAAGTTCGAATTCCATTTGAGATAGGGAGATACAAGGACGAGGTAAAGTGTGATGTTGTACCTATGCAAGCGGGTCATATCTTACTTGGAAGACCATGGCAATATGATCGAAAGGTACATCATGATGGGTATACTAATCATTATTCATTGATGATGAATCAAAAGACTTATACCTTGGTACCAATGACACCTAGTGAGGTGTATCAAGATCAACTAAAGTTACAACGAGAAGCCGAGAGAGAGAGAGAGAAAAGGTGAGAAATTTGAGGGCTTGCGTGGTGTGTCTAAGACGCAAGGAAAAGGAGAGGCCGAGAGAAAGATTGTGGTAAAAACCGAGGGAAAAGAAGAGAGGAAAGAAAAGAGGCAAAATATTTTTATGCAAAATCAAGTGAAGTGAGGAGAGCTTTAGTTCTAGATTGACCAATGCTTGTACTTGTGTACAAGGAGGTTTTATTTTCTACTAACGATCTTGACCCAAGTTTGCCTAGTCCTGTTGTATTTTTATTGCAGGAATTTGAAGATGTCTTTCCTGATGAACTTCCTGGAGGGATACCACCGATTCGAGGCATAGAACATCAAATTGACTTGATTCCTGGTGCGCTATTACCTAATTGACCCACATATCGAAGCAATCCCGAGGAGACAAAGGAACTTCAGCGGCAAGTTAACGAACTATTGGAACGGGGGTATGTGAGAGAGAGTCTTAGCCCGTGCGCCGTCCCTGTTTTGTTAGTGCCAAAGAAGGATGGAACTTGGCGAATGTGTGTCGATTGCCGAGCAATCAATAATATTACGGTAAAGTATCGGCATCCTATTCCTAGGTTAGATGACATGTTGGATGAGTTGCATGGTTCTTGCGTTTTCACTAAGATCGATTTGAAAAGTGGCTATCATCAAATTAGGATGAAAGAAGGTGATGAATGGAAAACTGCATTTAAGACCAAGTATGGATTATATGAGTGGTTAGTAATGCCATTTGGATTAACTAATGCACCGAGCACATTTATGCGACTTATGAATCATGTTTTGCGTGCTTTTATTGGTCGATTTGTGGTTGTCTATTTTGATGACATCTTAATTTATAGCCGAAGTCCTAATGACCATATTGAGCATGTGCGAGTTGTCTTGCAGATTTTAAGGGCCGAGCAATTATATGCTAATCTAAAGAAGTGCTCTTTTGTTACCAACAAATTAGTATTTCTAGGATTTGTTGTTAGTGCTAATGGTATACAGGTTGATGAAGAAAATGTTAAAGCAATCCGTGAATGGCCAACGCCTAAGACCATAGGAGAGGTGCGTAGCTTTCATGGATTGGCGAGTTTTTATCGACGATTTATGAGAAATTTTAACACTATTGCCACACCATTAACTGAGGTAATCAAGAAGCACGTGGGTTTCACGTGGGGAGAAGAGAAAGAGAAAGCATTTAATCTGCTAAAAGATAAGTTAACTAATGCTCCTTTATTATCTTTGCCGAATTTTAGTGCTACTTTTGAGATAGAGTGCGATGCTTCTGGTACAGGAATTGGAGCCGTGTTGATGCAAGGAGGGCATCCCATAGCTTATTTCAGCAAAAAATTGAGTGGAGCAACATTGAATTATCCTACCTATGATAAGGAGATGTATGCTTTAGTGCGAGCTTTGGAGACTTGGCAACATTATTTATGGCCAAAGGAGTTTGTGATCCACACCGATCATGAGACCTTGAAGTACTTGAAAGGACAGCAAAAGTTGAATAAAAGACATGCCAAATGGATGGAGTTCATTGAGACTTTTCCATATGTGATCAAGTACAAGAAAAGTAAGGAAAATGTGGTAGCCGATGCACTTTCTCGAAGGTATGCGATTCTAACTATTTTAGAAGCAAAGTGTCTAGGTTTTAAGCATATCAAGGGCTTATATATTGATGATGATGACTTTGGGAGAGTCTATGAAGCATGTGAACACGCTGCATTTGATAAATTTTATAGGCATGAAGGTTATCTTTTCGTGAAAACAAACTATGTTTGCCTAAGTGTTCTTTGCGTGAATTGTTGGTGCGAGAAGCGCATAGTGGTGGTTTAATGGGGCATTTTGGCATTAATAAGACTTACAAAGTGTTGTATGAACATTTTTATTGGCCACATATGAAGAGAGATGTCACACGTGTTTGTGAGAGATGCATTGCTTGTAAGCAATCGAAGTCTACAACTAAACGGCATGGCTTGTATACACCATTACCTATTCCAACGCATCCTTGGATTGATATTTCTATGGATTTTGTGTTAGGATTGCCTAGGTCTAAGTATGGTAGAGATTCTATTTATGTGGTTGTTGATCGGTTTTCAAAGATGGCTCATTTTATACCTTGTCATAAAACTAATGATGCATCTCATATTGCTAATTTGTTCTTTAAGGAGGTTGTACGTTTGCATGGCATGCCTAGATAGATTGTTTCAGATCGAGATTCTAAATTTCTTAGCTACTTTTGGAAAACATTATGGAAAAAACTAGGAACACGGTTGTTATTTTCTACTACTTGTCATCCACAAACCGATGGTCAAACTGAGGTAGTTAATAGAACTTTAGGGGTATTGTTGCATGCTATTATTAAAAAGAACATAAAATCTTGGGAAGATTGTCTGCCACATGTTGAATTTGCATATAATAGGAGCATACATTCTGCTACTAAATTTACACCATTTGAGGTTGTCTATGGTTTTAATCCATTAACTCTGTTAGATTTAACCCCTTTACTTGTTGATAAGCGTGTGGATTTAGATGGAGCAAAGAAAGTTGAATTTGTCAAGGCGTTGCATGAGAAGACGCACACAAATATTGAGCGCAAGACTGAGCAATATGCAAGGCAAGCTAACAAAGGGCGCAAGGAAGTGGTGTTTGAACCTGGCGATTGGGTTTGGGTTCATATGCGCAAAGAGAGATTTCCTGAGCAGCGACATTCTAAGTTATTACCGCGAGGGGATGGACCATTCATGGTTTTGGAAAGAGTTAACAATAATGCTTACAAGCTTGATCTTCCAGGTAAGTATGACATTAGTGCCAAATTTAATGTTTCTGACTTGACTCTTTTTGATGCCAGTGATGATTTGAGGACAAATCCTTTGCACGGGGGAGGGAATGATGTGGACATCGAGTCATATCAAGGAGAAGGTGCTAGGGACCCATTGTCTATTCCTACTGGTTCGATTACTCGAGCGCGGGCCAAACAATTCAGGCAAGCTGTTGGCGTCATGGTTTGTGATCTTTGGCGTGAAGATGACATTGGATCAAATCTTGAAGAATCTTGGAAATCTTGGTGCAATTTAATTATCTTGTCACCAAATAATTGATCAAGTCAATTTATATATATTCTTGTTTAAGAATATTCTAAAATAGGAATATTTTAGAATATAACACATTAGATTTTTAGGGTTGGTTTTTAGGGTTTGTGTGGCAGCCTATATAAAGGATTTGCCAAATTTTTTTGGGGAGATATATTATATTTTTGAGGAAAAAGAATTGAGAGGTTCTCTTTTTATTGTTCTTTTGAGGACTTGACCTAATCAAGATTATCTTGTGGCGGTCAATTCGACTTATCGAGCGAGATAGCGAATTCTTTCGCTCGTGGCATCTATAACGTTGGTTGGTTGACACGTGTTCGTCAACAGGTCACGTTCATACCGAGGTTGCCAATCACAGGTTTGATTGGAGGTCGAGGTTTGCAATTCGCACCATCTGGGCCTTCATAGAACGATCCTTCCGCAACGATTCACATCAAGTAGCGACACCAACAGTGGCACCTTCAACCCTCCTTCCTCCTCTTCCTCCACCCTCGCCTCCTATTCTTCCCGCCACTTCTTGCTTGAGCAACAACCTCAGCCTCTCCTCGCTCACCTAGTTGAGCAACTACAATGGTGGCTGAGCAACGATGGCCGAGTGACGGTGGGCGAACGACGGTGACCGAGCGATGGCAGTTGGTGTTGGGTGAGGATTGGACAAAGAACCCTAATTTCAGTCCCCATATGAGCTATATAGTGTTATTTTTGTGAGGTTGTCCATGTATCATGGCAAAATGACATCGTTTCTTAAGGAGTGTCACGCCCCGATCCTCGAGCGTGCGCTCATTCCTCATTGGTCGATTAAATAGTGACGTCCCAGGATGCATCGTCGGCTCTTTTTTTTAATATGCATGCAGAAGCAGATATAAAATATCTAGACAATAAAACAATGGGATAGAAAAGTATGACTAAAAACTTGAACCTGAAAACCAACACACTTATATACATATATAACAACTCAGTCATATATGTACATATACAAGCCACACTGAAAAGTTAGTTCCTACACAAATAAGTTCAACAACAACAAGTCCCCAGACAGGAGTGGGGGTCTCAATCTTTATCGGGGTCGTACTTCCGATCATCCTCGAGATCCTCCTCTAACTCCTCTTCAGGGTCCTCTTTAGGGTCTTATTCCAAGTTCTCCTCTAGGTACTCCTCCTCCTCAACGATCTCTCCTTCTTCTTCTTCTTCACTCCAGTTAGCATCGTCACCTGAGTACAATGGAAAGTCAGAATCGTCCTCGAGCTTAGGATAATTTGCATCCACCACTGATCCATCTTTAGGGTTTGTTGCACCCTTACCAAAAGCAGCTTCTAGAACGAACCGAGATACATTAGATTCTAGCACAGGATAGTGGCGATACCATGACCAGTACTTATAGGGCACCTTATTGGGTTCATTCACGTCAACCCAGATGGTGGACTTCACTAGTACATATTCTAATCCTTCAGGGTGGGGGTGTATCGAAAAATGATAACCTATTTCCATAATCTCCTCCAATATACCAAAATGCGCGGGAGGAGGTGGAGGTGCTATCATCTATGGACCTGAAGTGTTGTTCCACAACGGGGTGAGACAACATCTCAGTGAGTTCTACTCCCTAAGACCCGATTAGGAAGCTAATATGCCATAAAGGCTGCCTAAGCACAGCACGAGTCAAAGGACTTACCTTGGCCTCAGTTTCATCCTGCAAATTAATAACATTTACAGATGCCTCAAATCACATCAATCACTCAATTCATAACATTAGATCAAATCATTGATCAATCGACTTAGTCAATTACATGTCACCAAAACTCCTCCCCGGTCGGTACATTCAATACCATATATTCTCCAAGATTGTATATCTAGTCACTGAACCCACGTGCATTTTCAAGGATGACATACCTAGCCACCGAGCCCACGTGCATTCTCCAAGATGACATACCTAATCACCGAGTCCATATGAATTCTCCAAGATGACATACCTAACCACCGAGCCCATATGCATTCTCCAATGTGATATATCGAATCATTGAGCCAATAAAACTTAACGCCTTTCTCCGAGATGACCTCCTTAGTCATCGAGCCGATGTATTATGACATTCTTTCTCACCTTTTATCATATCCGATAAAATAGCCGTGTGTAGGTACACGGTTAGCTTTAGCCAAAATATAATAATTTTCTTTCCATAAATCCCACCATTTCATATGGTCCACCAAAATATTTTTGACGTTGTAAACCGACGTTCGGTTCTTTTCCAATCAATTACAAAATTAATTAATTTAGGAATAAAATTCTAAAATCACAATTAAATCAATTCCGCACAAATTAAAGCTAAAATAAATAAACGAACTGCACCACAATAATCAACATAAAATTCCGGTCGTCGGTTATTCCAGCCTAATTTCTGGAAAATAAATATTTAATTAAATAATTACTGAAATATTAAATAAATACAATAAATCCAATTTAGGCCTGTAATGCCTAATTGGGGACACCGAAACGGATCCGGAAAATTTCCGAGATTTGTTCAATAAATACTATAGACTATTCCCTAGCTAATAGTACTAACCATTTATCTAACATGCATCGATAAGGCACTAAATTAATTGCTCTACTCTAATCTAGCCACCTAGTCACACTTAATTAAATCTAATCAACTCCTGAACATAATTAGCATACTAAATGAGGATTAGTGAGTTAAACTTACTTGTTTAACAAGCGGTTCGGTGCAAAACGACGGGAACGTTGCGGGGCTCGACTTTCTTTCAAGGCAGGCCTAACAATCGAGGCTCGGGACTACTTGAAATCGAGCCTTGAAGCTGCTGGAAAACCCACAAATTCAGCTTCTGTTTTGAGCTGTAAAATAGAGGAAACAAGCTGGTTATGGCAAAGCAAGACCGGTGGAGGCGGCTAGGGTGTTTGGTGACCAACGATGAGGGCTCCGACAACCTTGGCTAGCTCTGGCAGTGGCGGGCACGGTTGGACAACGGCCCTGGACACATGAACAAGGCTAATGGACTGTGGTGAGGTGTGGCAAGGCGCAACGGCGTGCATGTGCGCGAGGAGGGCGAACGGCGGAGGTGGTGGCAACGTGCGGCTTCGGTGGCTGCTGGTTGCTTCCGGCAACTTCCTCTGACTCCTGGGGGTTCGAACAACAAGGATAGAGGGGAAGGAAGGCTGGTTAGTTGGCTTGGATAGGAAGAGAGGGGAACAAAGGAGGCCTACCTTGGTCATTTTTTCCATTCCATGGTCTCTTTGACCATTTCTAGCCATGGCTTCCTTCCTTTGATGTAATTCAGCCAGCAAAGTTACTCTCACAACTTTGAAATGGTCTAAAATGGGCTAGGCAAGGGGACATACACATACGAATTTCATGGGTTTTGGCTTCAATTGGACTTGATCTTACTCTCAATTCAATCCCATTTGGCCCTTACAATTTCAATTGACACCTCAATTATCATATTGGTATTTTTCCTCACCAATACATCTCACTTGCTTCCCAATTTTGCGATAAAAAATGGTCCCGGTCTTTTTCTGAACGAAAACAGTTCTATGTTGACTTTTTCTAAAAAATTTTCGAGTTACAAAAAAATCTTCTGAGATTGAGTCAATGTTCTTAGAATTTATTGCGAACTCAAATTCGCGGTTCCAATCGGCGCGCTTTTAGCGTGACTTAGGCTATCGGGTAACTTTCAGAAATTTTTCAGTGCAATTGACCCATGGTCGATTTTTTTTCGAGTCACAATGAACCTACTTGACACATTGGTGACTCTCGGTTTCCGTCAAAATCTCGAGGATTCAAATACGAACACGGGATACCAAAACGATAGAAAAATCAATCTAGTGTCGGCCAATGAGAATTTTCTAATTTAGTGGTGTTACCCACGATTAGCCACACATCTTTGTCGAACCGACCTATCTTTGATCTCAAATTGATTTTTAACTGTGCTGTAATGGCCTCTAAAGATGGACACGGTCGAGAAGTCGATTTTTGATCAAATTCTCAAGTCTATTGCATTAAAACTGGCTTCCTTGAATAGTCTAGTTATCTCGAGAGTGATCAACTCTGAAAACAGCCCTATAGGCGTGTCGATGAAATGCCCGATTTATTCAATAGAAGACAGCATTGAAAATTTGGGATGGAAAACGTCGTATAAAAGCCACAACTTTTTTTTTAAATATAAAAGCCACGTAATTAATTTGGCCAGAATCTCTCGTTGGTGGCATTAAAGTGATCGTTTTTTCTTCGATTTGGTACTTAAGTGATCCGACAAAAACTTTTGGCATCAAAGTGAGCGCTATACACAAGTTTTGGTACTTTTAGTGTACTTTCCCCGAGGTTCCAGGGGATGTGGATGGAATGCAGGCGGCTATTTAGGCTAGGGTGACAGGCCCGCCGCCAAAAGAATGCATGATATTAGGTAGTCGGAGCTTGACCGCGCATTTTAGTGCCATCGAGTCAGCAAATGCAAACATGTGCTTCCATATATGTGCTTGGCCTCTTAGGGTTGCTTCAGTTTCATCAAGCGGTTCCATCCTCTCTCTCTCTCTCTCTCTCTCTCTCTCTCTCTCTCTCTCTCTCTCTAAGAGCTTGCTTTGGTTTGGGGTTATGGTGAGAGAAACGAAGAGAAGAGACGAGAGGCATCGTAATATATGGGGCGAAAGCTACCAGATTATGATCAGATTTTGATTTAGTGGGTTGTTGAGAAGAGGAAGGTGAGAGAGTTCTAGAAGCGCCTTCTCTCTCTTCATGCATGATTTTTTTTTATCTTGACCCTACTTAAATATATCGCAACAACTTGATATATTTCCAGTTTTAAATCCAAATATTTGCACCAAAATCAGAGCTTAGAAATTGTCCGGTTTTGTATTAGCCAACCAGGATTTATGTAAATCTCAAAGAGAATTGACACACCGTTTGCCAAGCATATTACACTTGACTTTTTGACTAGAACAACATTGTCACCAGGTTGAGGCCATTCACTTCTTCTGTAGTTTGAGTTGAGTTCGGGTTGTATGTCGTAATATATGGGGCCTAAACTCGATATGCTCACGAAAGATCATTAGCCTAGTTTACGTGGCTCAGTTGATTTGAGTGGCTCAACAATTTAAATCAAGTTAATCTCAATGTTTTCAATACTTGAGTAACGTGACTGTTGAGGAACAAATGGAAGCCAATTCACAATACCACTCTTATCATTACAAGAAAGAAACACTCAACACGCTCACACAAGCACAATGATTGATTCACTTCTTTATCCAACACGACACTCCCCACACACACCACTCACTCACTGTACATTCACTGCGCACACGCCGCAAGCCACACAACGCACTATCACTCCTGCTTTACTGCGTTTCTCTCCGCTCCACTTCATTTGGCAAGGGGAGCTTCCCTTTTTATAGAGAGTCTCCCACTAACATAACACAGGGGGAGTGCTCTACAAGAGCTCAACGACAAGACTTACCGCTCTTCAAATGATTATCAATCACTCCTCTCAACTAACACTTCAGGCCCCTCAACACCACAAACATCAACTTCCTATTGTGGATATAGTCTTACATAAATCTAGAAGCGTAGAGAGAGTGGTGGTAGTCGAAACTAGTTTTATGTTAAACTAGTCTTCCAGCACACGTCAAGTATAAAAATATCATGTCGTGAAATTAGAAGGGGTTAGCTTATTAAGTTTCCATGGATTAAAGCCATATGTGTTACTTTTAAAGGAAAATTTGGATAGAGAGAGGTAAAAAAATATATTGAATATGTTAAGTGTAAAAATATCATATTATAAAGCAACTATTTTATTAATTAATTTATTTTTTGTGGTAATTTGGGAGTGTGGGTGTAAAGACCTAACCTATGGAGGTCCACGAAACATTATCCAAATCTTATGAACCAGTTAAGTCCAAAGTTTTGCCATGTACAGGTGGCCATACCCTAAAAAATAGTTTGTACGTAGTTGGCGGAACCAGTTAATTTATTAGCCTAGCTATCATCTTTCCATTGGTTACAAAATTGCAAAGGATACACATTGCAAAATTGAAAATCATACATTGATTGGAAAAATTATTGCATGGTTCATGCGTCTTGAAGATCAATATCTTTTAAATGATTAGTTATGTGAGTCCTTAATGATTTAGATAGAATTGATACTCTAACGATTAATCCCTCGTATAGCATTACCTAAACAGAATTGTTACTGCAGATCATGGATTCTACCCATTTAACACATTAAAAGGACAAATGGAAAAAGTGATCATATGTTACAAGAGAAAAATTGTGATTGAATTGAAATTTGACCTAAATTGTGGATTTTTAAGGAACTAGCCCGACATTGAAATGGAAGTATCAAATGTGATAGTATAAAATCTCCGTGCTACCCATTCTTAGATGGAATGCTTCATCTAATTTTCCAACCAAATGTCTTTGGTAATCTACTTCCCATACATGGTTCTTCCTTCTCTATGTTGTCTTCGGTTATTCTTAGGAATTACGGCAAAGAAACTACAACGAATTTTTAGTTTGGTTTTCAGAGGTAAAACAAGTTTCGTTTTCTTTCAATGTTCTTTCAATGTCCGAGATAGGTATGTAAGCACTCGTTCAACTTTATTGCAAAATGTCAATAGTCTCGAAAAGTCGTGTGTCACTGTAATAATCAACTCAAACATCTAAAGGCGTGTTTAGTAACGATTTTGTTCCCGAGAGTAGATTCTGATCAGAAATGATTCTTTTTTATTCTGTTTTTGAGAACTAATTCTAAGTATTTTAAGCCGTTTGGTAACTATCCAAAATTTCTGATTCTGAAATAAAATTGCATTTGGTACCATGCTAATTAATTCTGTTTCAAATCAATTTCTTTTAATTTTTAAATAATTTTTGTACTTTTTTTCTTTTTTTCTCCTATTTTTCTTCTTCTTCTTATGGCCGGTTGCCGGACCGACGACCTCACCGGAGCGTCGCCGGCCCCGGTTAGCCGAGCCTCGCTAGCAGCTGGGCGAGGCTCGGCCTTGCTAGATTTGGCGAGGCCAAGCCTTGTCGGTGGCTAGGTCGGCCTCGCCGGGCCGGGCGAGGCCTCGCTTGGCCACCGACGGGGGTAGGCATCACGAGGCTTGCCCAGCCCCGGCGAGGCTCGGCCTCGCTAGATCTGGTGAGGTCAAGTCTCGCCGGTGGCTAGGCTTGCCTCCGGCGAGCTCGCCAGACCTCGCCCTAACTTCGCAAGCTCCTCAGACCGGCGAACGGCAATCGGCGGTGGTGGCAGTCGGCGGCGGACGGTGGCCAGCGACGGACGACGGCCGGCAGTGGCGGACGGTGGCGGGCAATGGTGGACGGCGGTCGAGAGATGACCAAAGGGAAGAAGAAAAGTTGTTGGTTTTAACGCTGTCGCTGTCCCTGTCGTTGTCGCAGCCATAGTCGCCGTCGCCGTCGCACATTCAAGACGAGAGGAGACAGGAGAGAATTAGAAATAGGGTTGGCCTTTGCTGGTTTGGTTAATCTTAATGGTTCTACTTTTCGGTTTATTGGTTCGGTTCGGTTCGATTAACCAATAAAAATTAAACCGAACTGAAAATTTCGGTTTTTAATAAAAACCGGACCGAACCGAAAAAACCGAATTTTTCAGTTCGGTTCGGTTCTGTTTTCGTTCGGTTCGGTTTTCGGTTCGAGAACTGACACCCCTAGCTAGCACCAAGAAATTTGTGGTTGCCAAATTCTTGGACTACAAGATGGTGGATTCTAAATCTATCATGAGTCAGGTTCAAGAATCGCAATTAATTTTGAGTGACATCTCGGCTGAGGGAATGATACTTAGTGAATCATTCCAAGTGGCAACCATGATTGAGAAACTACTTCCGGGCTAGTCAGACTTCAAAAATTATTTGAAGCACAAACGGAAGGAGATGAGCCTTGAAGATCTCATTCTGTGCCTCAGAATTGAGGAGGACAATAGAAGGAGTGCGAACCTTTCTTCTGAGCCAAAGGCCAACATTGTGGAATCTTCCAAATCCAAGCAAGATAGAAAAAGGAAGATGTCTTTTCAAGGAAAAGGCAAGCAGAAAGAGCAATTCCAAAAATTCCAAGGGACGTGTTTTATATGCAACAAGCCTGGCCATCGTGCTAAGGATTGCAAGAAGCGCTCGAAAAAAGGCAAGAACGAAGGTGCAGTCCAGCAACTGAATTTGACAGAGCATGACAATATTGAGAGACTGTCTGCTGTGGTAATATCTGAAGCATCTCTGATGTCGAACACTAATGGCTGGTGGCTAGACACAAGTGCCACAAATCACATTTGTGCAGATAAACACATGTTCTCATCTTATGAGAAGGCTGAAGAAGATGAGAAGCTTTAAATGGCTAACTCTGCATCAGCAAAGATCGCCGGAAGAGGAAAGGTGATCCTGAAGTTTACATCGGCAAGGAGGTCGCCCGCTGAATGTGCTTTGCATGTACCAGATATTCGGAAAAATCTAATTTCTGGCCCTATACTTGTCAAGAAGGGTTTCAAAGTTGTATTTGAATCTGACAAGTTTGTACTTTCAAAAGGAGGGATGTATGTGGGGAAATGGTACTTGTGTAATGACCTCGTTTAAGGCCAATGTGGCTGTCATTGATGTAAACTCAAAGTATGTGTACCCAAAGACTATTAATAAAGAAAAGTCTTCAATTTACACTGTTGTGTCTCCTTATCTATGGCATGGTAGATTAGGACATGTAAACTATGGTACAATGAAAAGAATAGCAAATTTGGGATTAATTCCAAGATTTGAGTTGGATGCCCGTTACAAGTGTGAGACTTGTGTTGAGGCCAAGTTTGCCAAGAAACCTTTCAAATCCATTGAAAGAATAAGTGAACCTCTACAATTAATCCATAATGATCTATGTGATTTAAAGTTTGTTGAAAGTAGAGGTGGAAAGAAGTACTTCATCACATTTGTGGATGATTGTACTAGATTTTGCTATGTCTTTTTACTAACTAGCAAAGATGAGACTATGAGCATGTTTGTCAAGTTATAAAAATGAAGTTGAAAACCAACTTGATAAACGAATCAAAGTGCTTAGGTCTGATAGAGGAGGAGAATACAGTTCAATCAATTTGAAAGAGTTTTGTGCTAGTTTTGGAATAATTCTCCAAACAACTGCACCTTATACTCCACAACAAAATGGAGTTGCTGAACGATTGAACAGGACACTAAAGGAGATGGCTAACACCATGCTTTTGAGTTCAGGTTTACCTCGAGAACTTGTGGGGGAGGCGTTTTAACTGCAAATTATATTCTTAATAAAATACCCCACAAAAAGACAGGTAAAACTCCATACGAGTTATGGAATGGAAAGTTGCCATCCTACAATTTTCTAAAAGTGTGGGGGTGCTTGGCCAAGGTGGCGATTCCTCCTCTGAAACAAACTCGATTGGGACCTAAAACGGTGGATTGCATATTCATCGGTTATGCTCAAAATAGTAGCGCATATAGATTTTTGGTTCATAAATCTGAAAATGTGGAAATTCATGTCAATACAATCCTAGAATCAAGGGATGCTGAATTTTTTGAGAATATATATCCTTCAAAAAGAAATCAAGGAGAACTTTCTTAGAAAAGGCTTAGAGAATTAGAATCTGAGAATGATGAAGTTGTGGCCAAAGAAGCCGAACTTCGAAGGAGTAAAAGGTCTCGAATTGAAAAATCTTTCGAACCTGATTTTCTAACATACATGTTAAAAGGTGAGCCCCAAACATACAAAGGGGCAATGTCATCTCCAGATGCTCCTTTTACGGAAAGAAGTCATTGACAATGAAATCCATTCTATCCTAAGTAACCATACTTGGGAATTGGTTGATCTTCCACCTGGAAATAAACCAATTGGATGTAAATGGATTTTCAAGAAAAAACTAAAAGCTGATGGTTCCATTGATAAGTACAAAGCTCGGCTTGTAGCCAAAGGGTTTAGACAAAAAGAGGGTCTTGACTACTTTGATACTTATTCACCTGTCACAAGAATAACATCAGTAAGGATGTTGATTGCTATAGCTTCGGTATATAATTTGCAAATACATCAAATGGATGTGAAAACTGCATTCATAAATGGTGATCTCGACGAGGAGATTTATATGGAACAACCTGAAGGGTTCAAGGTCAAAGGACAAGAACACAAATTGTGTAGACTTGTCAAATCATTGTATGGACTTAAACAAGCTCCTAAGCAATGGCATGAGAAATTTGACCGAGTAATGATTCAAAATGGGTATAGAATCAATGAGTGTGACAAATGTGTGTACACTAAATCCATTGCAGTTGGATATGTACTTATTTGTCTATATGTTGATGACTTATTAATTCTTGGAGATAACATTGAGGTCATCAAAATCACCAAGAACATTCTCAAGAAGAACTTTGAGATGAAAGATTTAGGTGTTGCAGATGTTATACTCGGCATCAAAATTCTAAGGAATTCTGATGGCTTAGGTTTAACACAATCTCATTACATTGAAAATGTATTTGAGAGATTTAAAGGATTCGGCATTAAAGATGCAAACAATCCTTTTCTTCCACACCTAACTTTAAGAAAGAACACTGGAAATAGTGTTAGACAGCTGGAATACTCTCAAGTAATCGGCAGTATCATGTATATCATGAATTGCAGTAGACTTGATATTGCGTACTCAGTAAGCAAACTAAGTAGATATACCAGTAACCCAGGTCATGAGCACCGGAATGCTTTGATGAGAGTATTAGGATATTTGAAAAGGACAAAAGACTATCTTCTACTATATGGCAAATATCCAGCTGTTTTGGAAGGTTATTGTGATGCCAACTGGATTTCAGATTCTGATGAATCGAAATCAACTAGCGGATATGTGTTCACGCTAGGAGGTGTTGTAGTATCATGGAAATCCTCTAAACAAACTCTAATAACACGCTCTACAATGGAATCAGAGTTTGTTGCTTTGGATAAAACTGCTGAAGAAGCAGAATGGCTTCGACATTTTTTAGAAGATGTTCCAATGTGGCCAAAACCTATGCCTGCAATTTGCATACACTGTGATAATTAAGCGGCAATTGCAATGGCGCATAATGTGATTTATAACGGTAAGTCTAGATATATTCGTCGTAGACATAACACCGTAAGGCAGTTGCTCTCAAATGGAATCATTTCTTTAAACTTTGTAAAGTCAAGGAAAATATAGCGGATCCACTGACAAAAGGTTTGTCAAAAGAGCATATAAACTGCGCATTGAGGGGAATGGGTTTAAGAGCCTTAACCCAATAAAGAGATTCTAGGGTGGAAACCTAACCTATGCGATTGGAGATCCCATGGTCTAGGTTCAATAGGAAACCGCAAATTTTGGAAACTCTAGTATAAGCATTGTCTCCCATTCCTATGATGCAACAATGCTTTCCTATAGCGTTATTAAGGTTACGCTATGCGTCTAATGATTCCTATAACTTGGAATATACCATCCAAGTAAGATATGGTAGGATATCTTTAATATGAATGCACCTAATGCGTGGAGCTGGCCAATTCTATGAAAATCTTTAAAAGCTAGATTTTCTAAAGCACGCATGAATCCCGAGAGGTTTAGGGCCGAAAGAACGAACACAACCGAGAACCAATCTTGAATGGGAAATACTCTATGTGAGGTTTATTGTCTGAGCTTACACAAACAACTGGCGATTCAAGGCTTAGTCCATCGACTAGTCAAGTAAGTCCGATAGGCTTTCACTAAAGAAGGTTCAAGGCGAAAGCTACTTATCTTGATACAGTGTATTTCAACAGGTATGCTTAGATTCCTTTGAGTCAAAAACGTTTTGTTGATCCATTAATGTGGGGGATTGTTATAATTATGATTATAATTATGGTTAATGGATCAACGAATGTCAATAAATTAAGATACGTCTTTTCTATTCACATATCTTTTTTTGATTCATGAATTTCTTAAACTTTTCTGTTCACGTATCTATTGAATTCATGAATTTCTTAGATCCATGTATCTTTTAATTCATGTATTTATTGAGTTCACGAATCTTTTGAATTCACGTATCTCTTGATTCGTGAATCTCTTGAATTCATGTATCTCTTGATTCATGAATTTTGTGGATACATGCATCTATTTAATTCATGTATCTCTTCTCTACATGAACTAAAAATCTCTATAAATAGATGGGAGCATAGAGCTTCATAATGATTTTTTGGTTTTTTCGACTCGATTCCAAAAAGGCTTTGATATACTTTTCTACCCTTCTGATTTTTCTGAGTGTGTTGGTTCAATTGAACGGTTCGACTGAGTCCTGTTTGTATAGTGCTAATCCAAACAAGTTCGAGGTGTTGTATCTTGGGAGGCATAGTTCGTGAATCTACGGAGCACCATTGGTAGGAACTAATTGCCTTAAGGAGATTCGGATATCCGTACTCACCTTCAATTTCATGTTCTGATTGTAACAAACAGTTTGTGTTTTCTTTGGAGTATATTCCAACAGATAGTGCAGTCTTGGCTCTCTATATCCACGGGAAAACCTTAAAAAAAAAGAGTTCAAATTGTTATTTGAAGTAAGATCACGATTAGAAAACTTCTAGGAAAGGAAAACTACTGAACAGGCATCCAGACAAAAGCTTTAAACAATTTAGGTTTGCTGGGACTGTTGGATGCATTACGCGCCCACTAGAGACTATCCATACACGAGGCAAGATTATTAGTATATTAATGACTATGAGCTAAATAATTTCATTCAGAATACAAGGAAGATTCGACTGGAAATGCAAGCCAAAAAGAATCAACAAAGCATCGGCAATCACGTTTCGCATGATTACCTGTCCTGCCTATTTCCCCACATAGAAAAGTGGACGGCCGACTATGGTAGATATATTTTCTTCTGCTTCAATCAATGTTCACATCTTTGTGCTTAGGAGTTTTCACTAGATATGTCTGTAACATGTGCCGGCTATTTCTATTGTGTGACAAGCATATGTAGCTTAGGAAGATCATCTTTGCCTGCTGAGAGTGCTATGGCTATTTTAGGTCCGGTGTTTGCATTCACATGGGGAAACATGGTGATCGTGTGCTTATGCAACTTTGACATAGCGAGAGAGTTCTGTCAATGCAAGTCTGCTGAATTCGGAAGGTCTGCGCATCTGAGAAAAAACAGGGGAACTTTGTTGGGTTATGACAGCCTCATCACTTCGAAAGGAAAATCGTGGGCGCTCCAGAGGAAAGTCACAGCACCTGAATTCTTCAATGACCAAATAAAGGCGTGAATTAGCTGGCCAGGTTGTATCACAGCGGCACACTACTTGCTTGAGCTGTCTTTGTTCTGGCACGTGAAGGAGTTAAATTTTGACAGAGAAGCCATCTATATGTTACTTGTTCTTTTTTGCACAGGGAATGGTGGACATGATGGTTGAATCTGTCGTCTCCGTGTTGGAAAAATGGGACTCTCAAATGGAGAAAGCAGGGGGAGTTGCTTCAGTACGGATTGAAGAGGATTTAAAAGGCCTCTCTGCCGAAATGATTTCAAAAGCATGTTTTGGGAACAATTATGTTATTGGCAATGAGATTTTTTCCATGATGTTAGTGCTTCAGGATTTGCTAAGCAAGCAGCAAGCTATTGTTGGTCTTCCAGGGGTAAGGCGACGGTTCCTCCTTCAGCATTAAAAAACTCTAATTGGGGCAATGGTTTTGATAAAGTTTGCTTTCTATTGCAAGCTGCGACTGATAAATTCATGCCTTCAATCAGACAATATCATTGAGGTTGACATGATTCCACATGTTTACCGTTTGTCGGCTACCGTTTCATATGCCGGGTTTACACATGTAGCAAAAGTACCTATCTGATAAATTCTCAAGAAACCTTAAGACACATGTATATGGTGCTTCCCGGACGAAACGATTTGATGTTAGTTTTTCTGCTTTTTGACATCTTCAAAATCTTGGGTATGGGCACATTCCTACGAAGATCACTCATGACATTTGGAGGGTAGGAAAAGAAGTCGACCAATCTATTCTCAAGCTGATGGACGATGATTGCAACGCCAAGGGGCAGAGCTTCTTACAGGTCTTAGTCAACAATTTCGGCCGTGGATCAAGCGTCATCTTCATCGTAGATAATTGCAAGGCTATGTTCTTGGCAGGACATGAAACTACGGCCACTGCCGCCACCTTCGCTTTAGTTCTTTTAGCATACCATCCTGATTGGCAGGAGCGCGTGCGTGCCGAGGTGGTAGAGATCCTTGGAAATCAAGCCCCGAGTATGGATAAGCTGCACGAAATGAAATTGGTACTTCTAAATCTTTTTTTCCTAGTATGCATATCATTCGTGAACCTAAGAATATGCGCACTGGGCAATGGCAGGCATGGTTAGTCAGGCAGGAATGGATCCCTAGCCCCAGTTTTCGTAGTTCACATTCTTCTCTGGCTCAATCAATGATTTATTTATTTATTCTGGCACATACATTCAAGCTGACCCTTCTCAGGAGATATTTTACGTCATATTGATCAAACTGAAACCGAGCGTCGTTTATGGAGTGAACGTCCTTGGTAGATTTTTTGTATGTGTTGAATGTAAGCTCTATGTGAATATAGTAGCTGCATGTAGCCCTTGGGCTTCGAAATAATCCAATTACGGGACCACTCGCCTATCATCTGTTTTCTCTCGATGTGCAGTTAAATGTGGTGATTTACGAAACATTGTGCCTATATTCTCCTGGACCATTTGTGGGGAGAGAAACGTCTGAGGAAACGACGTTTGGGGACTTTGTGATTCCGAAAGGCATCAACGTCTGGCTCTCCTCCTCGCTGTTGCATCAGGATCAGCCAACTGGGGCGACAATGCCCACGAGTTCCATCCAGAAAGTTTTGCGAATGGCATTTCTTCGGTCGTGCAAGAATCCGAATCTGTTCGTGCCTTTGGGGACAAGAATATGAACTTGTGTCGGCCAGAACTTTGTGATGACAGAATTACAGATAGCTCTGTCTCTCGTGCTGTCTAAGTTCATTCTGTCTCTATCCCCAGAATACAAACACTCCGTGACATATAAGCTGTTTTTTAAGCCTGAACATGAGGTACAACTGAAGATGGAGAAGATCTGAAATCATCCCTCTTCTCTATGAATGGTCTGTTGCATCGGAAGCTGTACCGTGAAAAGTTTTAGTCGACGAAATAGCAGCATCATGTCCTCTTGTGGGTGGTCAGTAGCGCTTACTTCTGTATAAAAGCTAAGCTTAGTGAGTGAAAAACTCTTGGCTTACTGCAGATATCGATAAATTTGCCAGGCGGCTACTCTTGGAATGCACTCAGCAGTTCTAATAGGGATTTCATAAAGAAGGAAGTTCTTGTTTAATGCAAGTCAATTAGTACTGCATATCTTCTGCACCCACTTATGTTGGACATTGCTTAACTAGGAACTTCGGGCATCCCATTACCTTGAACTCTGCACGTCTTACTGCTTCTGTTCATTACGAATGTAATGGACAAAGCCATGTACATAAACCAGCCGAGATCGCCTGATTAGTGGTAAGTGTTTAGATTTGCAGATTTGTTTTATACAGTGATTACAAACCTGATTATTCATTAAGCTTTTCAAGTCTCTTGATGTTACGGTTGCCTCTCAGAGGAAGAAAGTAATGGAACTGAAGGACGGATTCATTCAATCAAGAATATGTACATCAAAGCAGATATGTATAACAGGCCGGCTGATGCCCTTGAAAGATGTATTAGGTATTTACTTTTTGTCACAGAAAAATTGCTAATTGTTTTTCAATGTTACCAATGAAAAATGTATCGTTATTTTCCTTTTCTCTCGTAATTTCACCTAGACACGACTTTTTTTTTTTTTTGATGATCCAGGAACCTGTGCACCATACCAACATGGATAGTCTCGGTAGGCCCGGGGTGACGGGAGGTAAACCCTGGGGTCCCACGGGAGGACCCACCATCCCCGTGGAACGGATAAGACGTCAAGCGTCTCCGCAATGAGTCGAACCCTCTCCCTCCTAAAAAGGGCCAGTGGGTCCCCCCACGGTGGGGAAGATTTTACCAGCGGAGCCACCGCGGCCGGTGGTTCACTTAGACCTGACTTTTATTCGTTGCTAGGCGCATAAAAATTCACAATATTCTTTACAAAAGAGAACTAACTGCACAAAAAAGAAAAAAAGTTATTTACATATTCGACTGTCTGAGTGACAGAAATTTTAGGTTTTTGAGGAGGATTCACATCTCAGACATGGAACACTCACAGTGATCCCGATGTTTTTCCCCTTATTTTCTTTTCTTTTTTCTTTTTCCTTTTCCTTTTCGGTCTTTTGTTCTTCCCCAACCGACCAGGCCATGCGGCATTGCCGTCACAAACCCTCGCCGTCGCACGTCCATCTGCTGGCGACGTTAACCTCTCACTTGCTGGAGTCGTTCGCTGCACCTGTCTCTCTCTCCCTCTGCGTGGAGGTTGCAACTGCCCCTATGGAGATTGTGACCTCTGTCGATTCACTCGGATGAAGGTTAATCACCTCATGCGGCCTCCATGGCCGCAATAGCAGGCATCGGCTCCAGTGATCACTCAATTTTCAGAGCAAAATCTTATGCGGCAACCTCTCATGTTTGGATATCCCCAGTGTCGTTCAGGGTCATTGGGTTACGTTTGCCCATAATAGTCTAGCCCGTAACGAAGACTGAGATTGAACTGATCTCTAGCTATTAAGGCCCAATTGGATAGATCAATAAGAACGGGGGACTAATTAAGTGAGCTTGCATGTTCTTGCAATTATTAACGCCTTTTCACCCAGGTCCTAACTAGGCGAGAATGTGCATACCTCAAATCAGGACCCAAGGACGACGGCGCACCAACGCACGTACTCGATGCTCGTTTGAATAGATTAGTATTTGATGAGTAGAAGAGGGTTGGAAAAAGGGCGATCAACATCAGTGATTCCTTTAGCGCTCATCATAGGAGTTTGACACTCATGGTCAGAAGGTTTGTATTGAACCATAGCTACTTCTCATCGTAACTAGCTTGTGTTGGGGTTTATTCCACATCGGTTGTGGAAGGGGCAGATGGTTAGTTTATAAGTATGAGGGAAAGTCTCATCCCTTGAACTATCTTTTGGGGTAAGAAGGCCCAATAAAGCCTCGGTTACTAACAAGTTTGGACCCAATAATCACTTGGAGAGGGTTGTTGTGGCCTTCAACTTGAGCCTGATGTATGAGGGGAAGATTGTTGGGGTTTATCCTACATCTGTTGCAGCCTTCGACTTAAGCCCGATGTGTGAGGGAGAGATAGGGGGAGATTGTATTTGTTGCTGCCTTTGTTGTGGCCTTCCACTTAAGCCCGATGTATGAGAGAGATTGTTGAGGTTTATCCCACGTCGATTGTGAAAGGGGCATGTGGAGATTGTTGGGGTCTATTCCACATCTATTGTAGAAGGGGTAGGTGATTAGTTTATAAGTGTGAAAGAAAACCTCACCCTTAAACTAGCTTTTGGGGTGAGAAGACCCAGGAGCACCCAACAGCCTATCACCACCCAATAGCCTATCATTGCCATATTGCCAAATGAAAGTTGGAGTAAAATCTAAGTGATTCATGTATTTATCGATGAATAAAAGATTTCTTGAGATTGAGGAGTGACTAGAAGTTCAAATTTGTGATCAAGGGGCTCCATATTCCTTGGAAATAAACCTTAACCAACTTGGTCAACCACCTTGGACGTCATTGAAAAGATTAGTAATGAGAAAAATTGGATAGATTGATGTGGTGGACATAATGGATCCCATGAAAAAAGCATGAGATTCCGTGTGTGTTTTTTCTTGTTGTCTAGTTTAAGTCTTAGGGCTGTTTGATAATGTGCCAAATAGTACCCATTTATTATTTTTTGTTCCCGGGAGTAGTTTTGGAATAGAATCACGTTGGGTAAAATTTTTGTTCCCGAGAACAGATTTGAAGTGGAATCAAGAATAATGAAAAAAAGCTAATCCTTATTCCGGGAAAAAATTTGAGAATTAAGACCAACTTTTCTTCTTCCCTTCCGCCAACCCGCAATCATTGTCTGCCGCCACCAGTCGCCATCCGGCGGTCCGGTGAGCTCGTCGAAGGCTCGCCAGGCTAGGGCGAGGTCCGGTGAGCTTGCCGGAGGCAAGCCTAGCCACTGGCAAGGTCAGTGGCCAGGCAGGCCTCACCAAGGTTTGGTGAACGGCCACAAGAAGAAGAAGAAGAATAGGAGAAAAAGGAAAAACAGAAAATAAAAAAAAAAGGAAAAGAGTAAAAAAATTATTTAAAAATTAAAAGAAACTGATTTAGAACAGATTCAATGAACATAATACCAAACGTAATTCTATTCCAAAATAAAAAATTTTGGACAGTTACCAAACGCGTTCTTTTACTCAGAATTAGTTTTCGGAAATAGAATAAAAGAGAACTATTTCTAATCAGAATTTGTTCTCGAGAATAGAATCATTACCAAACACGCTCTCATTGTTTCCAAGTCACTACATAGACACCTTGCTTGCCTTCACATCTGGAAAGAAAAAAGCTATGCTTGAGCAGATGATTTTGCTTCAAGGGTTTGATGTTTTGAGGTTCACTGAAATACTGGTCACTGATCATGGATGATATGATGTATATCATATGCTATCCAAGACCGCTATTCATGTGATTGTAAGGCCCTGTCTATGAGAGTAAATCTGTGAATTAGTAGTGCTTCATCCATAGCATCGTCAAAGATGATATTGGCTTTGGCACATAAAGCAAATTGAGCATAAAGTCTAAACAGAGCCATTTTTGGGATAACACCAATTGCGTAACCAGTTGGAGGTTGTTGTCATCTTTCAATGGGCCTTTTGGTTGTCGGAGATGCTAGGTGTACTATAGGCCAAGCATAGCCCTCTGAGCCCTCACGACACTTGGCCGCAAAGCGGCCTGGAGGGTCATTTCCAATTGTAGTTATAAGGCCTAACAGTATACATGCGCAAACAGTGACATCACTATTAATTTAGATGGCAAAAGGGCACGCGAATTCCTTTCATCTCATATGCATTGTATAATTAATAGAGGCACACCCTAAGTTTCTTCTATTATTCAATACAAATGCAGATTGTGATTATTATGCTTAATTATCTTTGCAGCAAGGTTAGGGTTTATCAATAGTATCCAATTTCTTTGGAGAAACAAAAAGTAGTAGATCCTAATGCTATCTTCACATACACGAAAATAGGCTTCTATTCCTTAGCTAAAGGAAGGGGAAGAGGAGAAAATATTGGGTGATACTGAAGCACCAAGTCAGCATGGTCTCCTACTATTCATGAAATGCCACGTGGAGGTGTGTGTTCGTCGGACATATTCTTCACAAAAGTAGAGAAAATATTAGGAGAGTTTTACACTCCATGTACGTGAAATGTAAAACCATTCAGAAGTCAACACGTGAAGTCATGTTTAAATCGGGTTCCATGGCTCAGCAATTCAAAAATTTGTAAGCGTAATGTAAAACCGTTCAGAAGTCGACATGTGAAGTCACGTTTAAATCGGGTTCTATGGCTCAGCAATTCAAAAATTTGCATCTTCCCCTCCTCTGCTCCCATCTTGTAGCCCTGGCCCACCTCTCTGCACACATGCTCTGACACTCTCTCCTTTGCCGACGAGAAAATTTTGAGTGTCGGCAAAATTTTAGTTCATTTTGATCTTTAGTAGTTATGACTATCAAGAAAGTTTGGGTACAGCCAGATAAGGGCTGAAAAAACATTCCCTCTCAACGGGGGCCCGCCAAGGGCCCCTCTCCTCTGCGGACAAGAAAATATTGAGTGTCGGCAAAATTTTAGTCCATCCATTAAGCAACATGTATCCCGTTTCGGCTCACCATCTGCGACCTGCAACTTTAATTAATAATTCATCTTCTCTCTCTTCAATTGTACAATTCCCCCTCTTCTCTCTTCTTCGTTTCAAGCCCTCCCATGCTCCCCCTCCGGCAAGTCGCCTCCATGTTCACCGCCATTTTCGCCCGCTTCTTCTCCAACCTCTAGCGGCGCCACCTCCTGTCCAACTCCTCCCGCGGCCTCTGGATCGGCGCCGGGTCGGCCAGGAGCTCGAGGCCCTCCGCCGCGTCGACGAATCATGCCGTCGCCTCGTCCATTGCCTACGACGACCTGCGCTTGGTGATTCGAGGTGGTGAGGTTATGGACTGAGACAGTTAGTTGGTGGCCTCCGGCGGACCGAGACGGTGAGCTGTTGTGTCTCCGGCGGAGTGAAAGGAGGAAGAAGAAGTGGAGTGAAAGGTGGAAGAGGAAGAAAACGAAAAAACGAAAAAAGAAAAAAGATAAGTAAAAACATTAATTGAAAAGAGAGACAAGTTTTGGGGTGTCTGACGGTGGGCCCAACGTGACACGTTTCGTCTTCTGAATGGACTAAAATTTTGTCACGGAGCTCCACCCTCCACTCAATATTTTCTTTCCTCTCGCTCCCCTGCCTCCTCTCTGTCTCCTCTTTAATGCATTTACTGTTTCCTTCACAGAGGAAGGAAAGAGAAGCAAACCCTTTCCCTTTCCTCTCCAGAGAACTCGAACGATTTCTTTCTTCTCCATGAAGGCTTTCAAATTTTGAATCCCAAAGTCTCTCTCCGCGCTCATTATTGCTCCGGCGTTCGTCAAGCGGTCGTTCCACCCCCTCCGCCGGGTCTCCGACAAGCACATTACGGCCGCCTTTGCTCCGGCCAAGGAGGAGGAGATCCAGAAGATCGGGAAGCTCAACTGGGCGCTGGAGGAGCGGGTGAAGTCGCTGTGTGCGGAGAACCAGATTTGGAAGGACCTCGCCTAGGCCAACGACGCCACCACCAACGCCCTCCGCACCAACCTCGAGCAGGTCCTGGCGCAGGTCAGCGAGGACGACCGCCCTCGCCATCGCCAACCAAGCACATTAAGGCCGCCCCTCCTCCTGGCGCTCGCTCGCTTCTCTCTCCGCGCTCGTTATTGCATACGAGTCCAAGTTAGAGCATTCCTCAGAACAATAAGGCATGGCAAGAGAGATGAGTATGCGAGAGAGTGCTATCTGGAGAAACAGGCTGCAGAGATTGGAAGCGAAGTTGACGCAAGACTTCGTCTCATGCGATGAGACGACGACCCGGGAGCTATTCACTGCTGCAAAACAAGGCGATGCGGACGAATTCATCCTAGTCGTAGAAAGTTGCTGTTCCGAGCCCAATCGATGTCTGTGCTTGCGGGCCATCCTGAGCCCCTCCCTAAATTCGTTGCTCCATGTCGCCGCGGGCCTTGAGAGAGACGAGATCCTGAGAGTCATCATCGGCCACTTTCCCGGCCACCCGCTCGAGGCCCTAAAAAACTGCAGGGGAGACACCCCGCTTCACTTGGCCGCCAGGGCCGGAAGGGCCGCCGCAACCGGAGTCCTCCTTGGCCGAGCGTTGGACGTCGGCGGGGGCGGGATGCGGCAGGGTCTCGTTCAAGTGAAGAATGCCAGGGGAAACACCCCGCTGCATGAAGCCGTTGTGAACGGGCACCTTGGCGTGGCTCGGATCTTGATAGGTGAGGACCTGCAACCCATGTATTTGGAGAACAATGAAGGTAAACGTCCGATGTATCTGGCCGTCGAGAGTGGGAACTTGGAGGTTCTCAAGCTTCTGTTGGAAGTGCCGCTGGATCAATCAAGGATTCAAGGCGCGTCGCCCGTTCATGCGGCTGTCTTACACGGCAAATTAGGTAATTTCTACTCTTTTCACAATTCTCAATGTCATTCGTTTACGAGACCTCACGCAATCAAACAAGTTATGATTTGGCATGAATGGGTCCATGTCTTTCCGTTAGACCCTTAACGGGTGGGTCGGGTCGGGTCGAGTCGTAAATGGTTCGACTCAAATTGATTTATTTAATCTATTTATGATCCATTTACTTTATGATAAAAATTTTTTATCCATACTTGACCTTACTTATATTCGATCCATATCTAACCTACTTAACTAAATTTAAAAAAACTTATTATATATATATATATGTTACATATATTATATATTTTTAAAAATGATATAGCTAAAATAGTTTTATACAACACAATTTTAATTGATAATTTTTATAATTCTTAAAATAATTATTTTAAAAAATCAAAATTTAATTATTTTTATTTTTTTAAAATATAATTTTTAATTTTCTTTTTCTCTTTTCTTTTTTTCTTTTTTGTTATTCTTCTTCTTTGGTCGGCTGCCGGCTACAACGACAACCAGCGATCAGCCACAAGTGAGCCTTGAGCTCGCCCGGCTCACTGCCGCTGACAAGCTCAAGCTCACCCTCGCCGGATCCGGCGAGGCTCGAGTATTGCCAGATTAGCGAGGCTCAAGCCTCGCCGGCATTGGTGAGGCTTTCACCTCGCCAGATCTGACGAGCTTAAGCTTGCTCGACCTCGGCGAGTTTGAGTCTTGCCAGATCAGCGAGGCTCAAGCCTCGCCGGACGTCAGCGAGGCCTCCGCCTCTCCATATTCGGCGAGCTCGAGGCTCGCCCGCCGCCGCCGGCCATCGCCGTGTCGGCCACCAAAAAGAGGAGGAAGAAAGAAAAAAAGGAAAGAAAAGAGAAAAGAAAATTAAATTAAAAAATATTATAATTTTGATTTTTATAAAAAAATATTTTTGTAAAGTTAAAGAGGGAAGAGAGAGATTGTGAGGTTTTGGTTAAGAGTGAGTTCTAAATCCAACCCACTTAAGACTCTGACTTTTTTATTGTTAAACTCATTTAACTACTTTTTCTAAAAAACTAAGTGACCCATATATGATCAATTTATGATTTAAATGGGTCATATATGGGTCTAAGACCCATTTTACCACCTAATAAAATTTGTGAACAGGAAGTCATGACCCAATAAAATTTGTGTCGCTTGATTAACCCATTCAAACACGAGTCCACACATATAAATTAAAGTGTTAGTGTGTTGGCTTTTTAAACAAGACTAAGTTTTAACACTTTATACTCACGTCTAATAACATCTTTATTATTAAAAGATCATAAAAGTAAGACCCATTTGAAAAATAATAAAGGGCTTAATGAATACACATTAGGGATGCAAAAGTTATACAACATAACAAACGGTAACTCATTAACTGTTGATGTAATGTGAAGTGGAATAACGGTTATTTCTTTACAAGCATGTTAAACATGTTAAATCAGGATATCATGTATAAACATGTTTAGTGTGTTTATCATGTGCACGGTAACACCAAAGGTTAATGTACATTTGTAATGTAGATACATGACATAATGACACAGTTCAATAATTATGTTAATTGTATCATATAAATTGCTTTATTAGGTTTGTCGTGTTCATACTAAGGCAGTTCAACACGTTTATTATACTTGTCATGTTCGGATTAATCATATTCTTGATATAATATTGTTTTGATATGACATAATTAATGCGATACAATTTGAATTGCCTATCCTACTTTCTTTCCCTTGTCTTTTCTTTGAATGTTATATTTTGTTCCATATGAAACAAGATTCTTTTTTATTGTCTTTTCAATTTACTTGTTAAAAATAAATTGAAAAGACAAGGCTCGACCTCACATTGGGCAAGGTTTAAGCTCGCTAGATCTGGCGAGGCTTGCCTAGCAACAATGAGCCTTCGCCATCAAATCAAAGTTGAATCTAGTGAAACGATGGCTTGTTTCACTCACCCTTTTATGTTCACTGGTTGGGTAATGGATGCGGATGACAATTTTGGGGTTCTTGTTGTGTTATTGCATTGTTCACGTGTTTCTCATAGTTCGTCAGTGTGCGAGGATTGGAGTGAATAGGAAGCAGGGGTTGATCTCTACTTGTTGTTCCGCAAAAAAAAACTCTGCTTGTTGGGCTATAGGAAGCGAGGCAGGAAATGTAACGACTCGGACCCCACTATGTGATATTGTCAGCTTTAGGTCATCTGCTCTGGCGTAGACGAACCGCCATCCCAGCCACAGTCTTTTCCCTCATGGTTTTAAAACGCGTCACGCAAGTTAGAGGGGCCTAAGCCATTATAAACTGGCCTAGGACTCCCTCCCTAAGCGATGTGGGACAGGGACCCCTTCCTTGTGCATGTCCAGGGATCGAGGTGCGGATACACCGCCATCCCTCCTCCCCACGCACCACTGCTCGGCCGTTATACTCTCCCCTTTTTGGGAGCACATCGCCGTTGCTGTGGCCTCACACGCGGTCGAGAGTCGACTCTGATATCATTTGTAATGACTCAGATCTCACTGTGTGTTGTCCTGGCGCGAACGAACCACCATCCTAGCCACGGTCTTTTCCCTCACGGTTTTAAAACGCGTCACGCAAGGGCAGAGGGCTATCCCGCGGGCCTTCCCTCTCCTAAGCCGTAATATTGTCCTCTTTGGGCCTCACACTAGCGCGGATGCACCGCCATCCTAATCGGGCCACCCTTAAGGCTTTGTTTTCAGCACAGCGGAAACGTGTGAAACGCGTCACACAGGTTAGAGGGGCTCAATCCATTATAAACTGGCTCAGGACTCTCTCCTTAGGCGATGTGGGACAGAGACCCATTCCTTGCGCACGTTCAGGGACCGAGGCGCGGATGCATCGCCATCCCTCCTCCCTGCGCATCGCTGCTCGGGCCGCACGGGGTCCCTGTCCCACATCGCCTAGGGAGGGAGTCATGGGCCAGTTTATAATGGCTTGAGCCTCTCTAACTTGCGTGACGCGTTTTAAAACCGTAAGGGAAAAGACCGTGGCTGGGATGGCGGTTCGTCCGCGTCAGGGCAAGTGACCAAAAGCAGACAATATCACACAGTGGGGTCCGGGTCGTTACAGGAAACGGCTAGATCTCGTGGCTCATCAGAGCCATCATTTGGCGAGACTTGCTAGTGGCAGGCGATGGCAAGGTCGAGCCTTGTCGAGAGCAAGCGAAGCTCGCCCTTGCCTATGGTTGGTGGGGGCAAGCTTCACCCAAAGCCAACAAGGTCGATCTCACTGGCCCTCACTTCTATCCAAGGATTGGCTTGAGGGAGAGGAGGAGGAAAAAAGAAAAAAGAAAAAGAAAAGAATAAATAAATAAATAAGTAAGAAAATATTATTAAAAATTATTTACATTAGTGTTGGTTATGTCACGTAAAATGATTGGTGTCCATATTAGTAATTTCTAGTTAAAATTAGTCAGATTGACTGATTTAACTATCTAAAGAGAGAGATATGACCAAGGTGGAGTGATGGTGAAGATGGTGGAGGGACATACACAATGACAACAACCGCCAACCAGTGGCAACCGAGTAGCAATAGTGGCATTGGCGAAGGGAGTTGTGGGCTCTTGCTGAGTGAGGTCGAGAGTGGGAGAGGATGAGAAAGAAGAGGAAGAGGAGGAGAAAGATAGGTCATCTGATACTAACCTTTTTGTTTTTTGAAAATTTAATGTGAAATTTTGTAAAATCATTACCAATTTTTACAAACTGTTAAGTAAATGCATGATTTAATATTTATTTAGTTTAACACTCTTCCTCACACATAAGTTAAAATTTGATGTTAGATTGAAGTGTAAAATATACATGGAGAGCTCATACCTCCTTTACTACAATGTTAAAACTTTCAATATAAAACTTTAAATTGTAAGTGAATGGAGATCATATGAATACAAAACGCACATGCAAATCGATCTGAGAGCAACATGTGGCATTAATGAATGGGGAGCTTCACACGCAAATTGAGGCAATATGTAGCTTTGATATCATGTAAAATTTTATGGGATTATTGCTAATTATTTTAAATATTTAAGCTATTAGCTGAAGATGTATTTTATTCGGTATATTTTAAATGATTTAGTACTTTTCTTTAAGTGAGACTATACTTTGGCTTAAGATTAAAATGCATAACTATATAGGGAGGCAAAGGAGAGATCTAGATAGATTTGAATTTAGGATTTCATACTCTAAAATCTTGTAAAATTTTATGGAATCACTTTCAATTATTCTTAATATGTAATCATTGAAAATTATTTAAAAAATATAATCTATTGCAAATGAATATTCACATGGTTTTATTTTGCACTTAATGCAGGCATGCTACAGGAAATATTTGCAAGAAATCGACAATTTTTTGAACCGAAAGGCAACGGCGACGGCGACGGCGACGGCAAAGGAGAAGGCACTCCCCTTCATTTGGCAGCGTACATCAATTACTGTGATGGCATCAAATTCCTACTTAGAGAATTCGCCTCAAGCGCAGTCAAATATGATAGAGACGGCCATTTTCCGATTCACGTTGCTTGTAAAGAGGGTCATGTTGAAGCAATCAAGGAGCTGCTTCAGCAGTGGCCAGATCCCACGGAGTTGATCAATCGACATGGACAAAACATCCTTCATGTCTGTGCCGAGCATGGAAGAATCCGGGCATTGAGGTACATACTTGGGAATGCCAACCTGGAGAAGCTCATCAACGAGAGAGACAATTATGGGAACACTCCTCTGCATTTGGCCATATTTCCGTGGCACCCCGTGGTTCTGCTTGATCTCGTGCTGGACAAAAGAGTTGATTGTAAGATTCTCAACAACGAATGCCAGACGGCTCTTGACTTTGCGACAGAGCAAATCAAAAGAACGGATCCTACGCTTCAAAAGGTATGCGCTCACTCACTAGGAACTCCAAAATCAAACATTAACAATCACAAAATCAAGCGAATCTCTTCTATCTTCATGCGGCATGTACGACAGCTTCCAATCACATTAACCCCTTATATTCTTGTTTGGCCCATTCCTAGAGATTACCCTCAATGATTTTGAGATCTGCCGGGGCACCTACAAGTAAAGATTTGGCTGTCTATAAGTCAAGAAATCAAGAAATTATGGATGAATTTGAAGTCCGTGCTTTCCAAACCGGACATCTATTGAGCGGACAGGCAAACGCTATCATCGCAACGCTAGTGGCAACCATGACCTTTGCGGCTGGTTTTGCCATTCCTGGAGGTTTTGTTGAGAGTTCTCAGCCTAACCCGGGAATGGCTACAATGGTGAAGTGGGGTATGTTCCAGGCCTTTGTCATTTGCAACACCATCGCGATGTACAGTGCCATAGGTGTGGTTGTCATGTTGTCGTGGGCACAGCTGAATGACTATTACGTTGCTCTAACTGCCCGTATAATTGCAATAAAGTGGCTATTGGTAGCTCTTGGAACAATGTCCATAGCATTTATGGCCGGTGGCTACGCGCTCATAAGCAAACTCACTTGGCTCGCCTCTCTTGTCCTGCTGATTGGAGCTATTGCCATATGCCATATCTGTGCTTTGTACATGGCAATGTACAATCCTTTTGTGGCAAATACGCGCTATTTCCACTGCATAGCCTTCCATATCATCCGCCTTGGAGTTGCAATATCGAGACTTATAGTTCGCTTCCCCGATGTCCTGCAAGATGAAGACTAGCGACCTGCTGGAATGAATGGAACAAGGACAATGGTGGCGTTGAATGTGAATTGCCCGGCCACTTTGTCTCCATCCAGTGGTACTTAGCCTTGCCGGTGGATTCCAGGATAACTTTTGCTAAAGGTTGCCTATCTTCTCCACTTTGAGCTTCTTTGCTTCACACGTAGTCGTGTGGTCAAGTTTAAAAAATTCTGTTGCAATTGTTGGAGACAGCCTTCTCTTTACTTTTGTTTGACTGTGGAAAAACCGCACCGTCCTTGCTTGCGTCGACTGGGTGGTAAATAATGGAGACGCCGTTATTTCAGTCTTTTATTGGACATCTTCCGGTATTCGGATGTGTAACTGTCGGTCTACTTGGGTGTGGTGTTGTATGGTGCATACCAGTAAATCAGAATGGAACCTTGTTGAGTCGTGAAGAATGGTTTCTTTTTCACTCTAGTTCACCTTTATGCTGTGTTATGTTGGAAAACCAGACTAATCACAGGGGAGAAATTGAGGTTAGCATCCACGAAATCAATCCTTTCATAGTATGTCGCCGAAAGAGGACAGGACGAAATGAGTGCACAGAGGATATCGGCAGATGGTGTCCAACAATGTCGGGGAAACATTCTGTGGTCAGTGATACCAAAGCGTCCCGTTGACCACGGACGTAGCTCCCATCTATCCAATTAGACCACTCACGATTTGTGGTAGGTGGCAAAGCATTATAATTAAAAATAAATAGCATGCAAAAAAGACGAAAATGGGGATGATTAAATGCACAGCAACTTCATTAAAAAATTTGAAAGGTCGCGAAAAAATTGCTAGGATCTATTTAGTAACGTATCAAAAATATCTAATTCTATTATTTTATTATCCAAAAAAAAAAAGAATTCATTTGATAAAGTTTTTGTTCTTGAGAATAGATTTTGAATAGAATCAAAAAAATTAAAAAATTTTGTTTTTTAGGATCAAGCATTTTCTTTTCTTCTTTTCCTTTTCTTCTTCTTCTTCTTCTTCTTCTTCTTCCTTTAATCGGTCACCAAAGCTTCGTTGGCCCGAGCCTTGCTCAACCAAGGCAAGGCTGAGCCTTGCGGGGGGCGATGGCTAGAGAAAGAAGAAAAAGAAAAGGAAAAAAAGAGAAAAATGTAATAAAATTATTAAAAAATTAGAAGAAGTTCTAAGGTACAAAAAATTTGAGGGTCGTAAGAAATGCATTTCTATTTCGGGAATATAAGTTTTGTGTAGTTACCAAATGCCTTCGAATATTCAGAAACTTATTTAGTGAACGGAATCAGACAAAATCATTTCTGAGCAGAAATTGTTTTTGGAAACATAATAGTTATCAAATATACCATAAGTGTTTTTTAGTGTGCCAATGAAAGATGCATTGTTATTTACCTTTTTCTCTCGTAACTTCACCCAGACAACTTTTGTCCATTGCTAATGTGGCATTCCTAAATTTCATGACAACCCCTGGATATACCATGAATCATGAATATGTGATGGAAGTGCCATCGGATTTTATTATGGCCATTAGACTAATGGATTTTAATTAAACAAGGCCGAACATTGAATGGACTATTGTTTTGATTTGGAAATGTATCATATATCTAAGTGTGATCAAGGATTGTACTAAAGGATAAATTGACAAAAGAATTTTCTGTTCTTAGCCGTATACTTTATAAGTTGGATTTTTATTGATTTATATTACAAAATTATATGGCCATGTGAGTAATTGAGATTATGAAATTAAGTGAGGATTAAAGTAAATTGTTAAGAGCAACTATGGGCTTATTTAGTATTATTTTTAGGCCATTTAAAAAGTTGGATTTTTGGCCCAAGAGTGTTGGGCTCAAAGTGGGCCAAGAGGCTCGGCCCAAGAAGCCTCATGGATTGTCGACTGAAGGGGGGAGAGAGAGCCGGATGGGCCTCCTCAATGTGTCTTCAACAAGAAGACACTTGTCTCCTTCTCAGGGACAAGTGTCCCTCCATGCAAAAATTTGGAGACAAGTGTCCCTCCATGCAAAAGTGGAAGCATGCAAGGATTTTATTCAACCAAAAGGAAAAAGGGAAGGGGATGGTTGGAGCTAGGTGCCGAAAGAGAGTGAGAAAGAGAGAGGTTGACGCCGAGAGAGGAAGAAGAAGGCTTGCCCTGCCGTGCGTCCGCTGTAGAGCTCGCCTCGCCCCGCCATTGTCTTGCTGTGTTTTCTTTGGATTAGAGGCAAGTGGAGTCCTAAAACCTACCCTTTGCATTGCTGTGTTGTGTGTGTAGAAGATGGTAAATATTGGTTGTGGTAGATGGGATGAAATTTTGGAGCTTTGAAGAGAGATTCGTTGGCCTAGCATGCTGTTTCTGGAAAGACCAGTCCGACCATCCATGAGTTTGTGTGCTGCATGCGACTTTTTAGTTGGAATCTTGTTTCTATCTCTTCATGAAAGTTGTAGAGAACACCTCAGGGAAAAACATACTAAAATTTGAGGCAAAACGAACAAGTATTGGTTAGTGAAATGATTTTTCTTTGGAGAAGTTAGATCTGGAATTCGTTGTGCTGACTTTTAGAGATTCCGTGGTCTGTAAAGTAACCTTCTTGTGAAAATGTCACTTTGATTTCTTAATGAAAGTTGTATTGTACTTCTTGAGGTAGAACATATCAAAATTTTAGAGGAAATGAACAAAAATAGGTCGGTGAAATCGTTGTTCTTTGAAGAAACTGGATCTGGCAAAAAAAAACGCTACCTCGACCTAGTATGATTTCGTGATTTTTATAAAATCATACAGTTAAAATTTGATCGTATGTCCTTAATGAAAGTTGTAGGTAATATTCTGGGAAATAACATACTGAAAATTTAGAAGAAATTAACATATGTAGGTTGGTGAAATGAGTTTCTTTTGAATGATGATAATCTGGGAAAAGATGACACCGAGAACATGGGGAATTAATTGTCTATATCTATTAATCTAGAACGATTTGGGTTTCTATTTATTCATGAGATACTTACCACTAGGAATTTTCTATAACATGTAAAAATTTCAGAATTTTTGGAGTTCATTTGGGTATTTAAGTTAAATTACTCCCGAAACTGTGCAAGCTGAAATATTAAAGTTTTGAAAACTGTGATGCATGGACCGTGCTGTTTTGTGTGAGGTTCTTTTGGTATGGAGTTATGCATGAGATATTTGCCTTTAGGTTTTGTCTATAATGTGTCAAGTTTTCAGAATTTATTAATACCATTTACTAATTTTTCTAGAGTTTTAATTAGAGGAATTCATTCTGATTTATCCGAAACATTGATGTGTTTTGAAAAATAAATGAATTTATCCATGTGATGTAATACTTTGAGTGGTTGATTTTGCTGCATATGTGATGTCATATGGCATGTTATATGGCATGAAAGGTTGGTTGAGACCCTTGATATTATTGCATCAAATGCCATGTTGAAATTGAGATATATGTGTGAATATAAATTGAAATAATAACAAGATCGTCGGAGGTGTGAGCTGACGATACCTCAGGAGTTTCGAGATGCCCGGAGTGTGGGTGCCAGATGCCCAAAGTATGTGTGTCGGATGTCCTCGGGAGTTTCGGGATGCCTGGTAGTATACGGTACGTAATGTCCAGGGGGAACGCCTGGTGGTATAGCGGTACGTAATTCTGGAAGCCCTGGAGGTGTGTGCCGGGGGAATTTCTCGTGATGCTAGTTGAGATACGAGATGCCCGGAGATGTGTGCTGGAGGCTCCTTACGATGCCAGGTTGGATGTGAGCGATAAATTATGGGATGCAAACATTGGTACCTGGATGAAAAATAATGAGATTCTTGTGAAAAATAAGAACTGAAATTGAATCATGTGCATGGGTGTATGCATATGGCATGATGCATGATCTGCTTATGAAAGTAAATTGATGCCATTTGATATTGAAAATGCGATATGATCATGAAGGCATGAATGAATGTCATGGTGATGTATGCTTGATAGCATGGATGATACGAATCATGGTGATACATACACGATGGCATGGTGAGATATGCATGACTGCATGGTGGTATATGCACAATGACATGGCAAGATATGCATGACTGCATGATAATATATGCACGACTGCATGGTGATGTATGCTTGATAGTATGGATGATACGAATCATGGTGATACATGCACGATGGCATGGTGAGATATGCATGACTGCATGGTGGTATATACACGATGACATGGCAAGATATGCATGACTGCACGGTAATATATGCACGACTGCATGGTGATGTATGCTTGATAGCATGAATGATATGTGCTTTACTCGTGATACCTTGATTGTCTTGCTTGTTGGATTGTATAGTTTGGTAGATCTTTACTGCTGAGTGGTTGTACTCACCCTGTTTGGAAACTAACATTTCAGACTGGATAAGATACATTTGCTGCCACTACCACCGGTAGATGGATCAAGTGGTTGGATATGACTGCGAAGACGAGAATAGCAAAGGAATGAACTTTTGGACATCGACATTGAACGATGGACTTTGAGTATATGATTGTTGGAGGAGATGTCGGTCATCTTTTGAAGTATAGCCAAGTATAGAAGACTACGGCATTTTGATGTACCGATGAATGATGTCCATCTGGTTTAAGTAAATAAAAGTGTTCGGCTTTTACCTATAAATTTTTAGTTGGTGTGCATCGTTTTCTGAACATAGGAAAGGAAGTTGATGGATGTGCTTTCGCTATGTAAATCGCGTAAGGACCGATTTAAAAGATGTAAACCCCCAGGATTGATAGACCTTTAGGTCAAGCAAGAGAATGGTAATCGAACTGTAGCGACCCTAATGGTTCGGGGGCCGTCGAGGGGTGTCACAGCTAAGTGCATAAATAGTCAGAATTTTCTTCATAACAGAGTACTAACTGCACAAAAAGAAAAAAAAGTTCACACATTCAAGTGTCTGGATGACAAAAAGTTATTAAGTCCAATTGGACCGTTCAATAAATACAGGGAGCTTTTTTTTTTGGTTCGAAATACAGGGTGCTTCCAAGGACGGTGCACCAAGGCATGTGCTCGATGCTCCTTGAAAAGATTAGTTTTGGATCAATGAAAGGTAGGAAGGGGCGACAAACATCAACTCCCCTTGGGGCTTATCAGAGGAGTTTCAAGCCCATGATTGGAATCTTCATTTTGAGTCATAATTATTATCTTGTAAAGAAGACCAACTTCCACCATAGATGAACCCGGATTTTCTTAAGATCGATGAGCAACTTGGGGATTTGGACTTGTGACCAAGGGGGCTCCAAACACCTTGAGAGTAAGCCTTAACCAATTCGGCCAATTATCATGGCTAGATTGATGCGGTAGACGGAATTGATCATATTAGAAATATGTGAGAATTTGTGTGTGGGCGCCGCGTGTGCGCTTGTTTTTCCTTTTTGATGTTATTGTCCAGCGCAAGTCTCGTTGTTTTCCTTTTTGATGTTATTGTCCAGCGCAAGTCTCGTTGTTTCCATGCCACTGCGAAGATACCTTGGTTGCCCTAACATTTGGTACGAAAGGAGGTATGCTTGAGCAGATGACTATGAAGGAAGAATATTAACAACAGGAGTTCTAATGCTTTGATTTGTATATTTAATACATATAAAGTAAAGTACGAATACCGCCAAAGATATGTCCGTACTTAATTTGTATATTTAATAAATATATGATAATGATTTACTCTTTTTTTTTATCTTTAGGAATGGGGTGATTGATACTCTTGAAACACTCAGTTAATATCAGTGGTGCAGTAGCTGGTCGTCCTTCCATCTCATGCGCATAGTATAACTATTAGAGCACTCCATAAATTTTTTTAATCAATTCAATACAAATGTAGTTTGTGATTAGCATGAGAATAACTTAATTATCTTTGTGGTGAAGTTAGGATTTATCAGTATTGTCCAATTCCTTCCTCGTGCTCTCCTTGTACACAGGAAAATGGGCTTCAGTGTCTTAGGCAAAGGAAGAGGAAAAATGAATATGCTTTTACTTAAGCATCATCAGTGCCTCTTTCGGGTCATAGCATCATACGTGAACGATTGTGATGGAGGGAATCTGGGTCCTTTTCATAATATTTTAGGTCAGTAACATAAATCTTTCAGCCGTGGCTTTTCCCACAGCAAAGGCGTCCGCCCCTAGTTGACGGCCGACAAAATAATGGTCAGTCATCGATTATTATTGTCTTGCGAAAGGCCGCGGCACTGGAGAGAACTCTAACCTCGTTCGTTTTGTGAATTATCGGAACGAGAACCTTAAAAAGTGTCGCGCAAAATTGCAGATTGAAACTGAAAAATGGAATCTGTTTTTCTTGTTCATTCAGATAAGGGTAGGCAAGAGAGTAATTTGCATTTTCATCAAGCAAAATCACTGAAAACCTCACCAGTGTGTAATTTGAAGCTACTCGCAGCAGCAGAGTAGAGCGGTCGATGCGATCCATCTGCTGAGTTTCTTGTTATTACCTACGAGTCCAAGGAGAGCATTCCTTTAGACCAATGAAACATGGCAGTAGAGATAAGTCTGCAAGAGAGTGCTCTCTGGAGTCGGAGGCTGCAGAGATTGGAAGCGATGTTGACGCAAGACTGTCTCCTGCGATGAGACGACGGCCCAGGAGCTATTCACTGCAGCAAAACAAGGCGACGTGGACGAATTCATCAGAGTTGTAGAACGTTAGTGTTCCGAGCGCAACCTACGTCTGTGTCTGCGGGTCATTCTGAACCCCTCCCGAAATTCGTTGCTCCGTGTCGCTGCGGGCCTCGAGAGAGACGACATCCTAAGAGCCATAGTCAGCCACTTCCCCGACCAGCTCGTGGCCAGGAAAAATTGCAAGGTAGACACCGCGCTTCACTTGGCCGCCAGGGCCGGAAGGGACCCCACGGCCCGATCTTCATCGGCTGAGCATGGCACATTGGCGGGTGAAAGATGCGGCGGACTCTCGTTCAAGTGAAGAATAAGAGGGGAAACACCCGTTGCATGAGGCCGTTGTGAGCGGCCACCTTGACGTGGTTCGGATCTTGATAGGTGTGGACTTGCAACCCACGCATTGGGAGAACAAGGAAGGTGAGGCTGCGCATGACGACGGTTCTTGGCTGGGGAAGAGTTTTTTTTTCAAAAATAGTTCTTTTCTATTTCTATTCCGGAGAACAATTTCAGAGTAAAATAAAATGTTTCGTAACTATACAAAATTTATATTCCAGAAACAGAAAAAGAATAGAAATGCGTTTGGTACAAAATAATTTCTTTTTTATATTTATTCGTTTTTTATTCTTGCTCACGGATCGTTGACCGTCGATCGCCACCGCTCATCGCCGCCTGCCGCCATTGCTACATGACTGCCACCGCACGGCCCATCGGCCGCCACCTCCCACGGACGGGCGGCGGTGGTCGGCAAATGGTGGACGGCGGCGGTGGCGAGGTGGCTGGCGGCGATGGAGGCCAACAAGGCCAGCGGTGGCCAGTGGTGGCCGGTGGTAGCGGTAGAGGCAGGCGGTGGCGGTTGGAGGTGGCCACGGCAAGAGAGAGAAACAAAAGAAAAATAAAAAGAAAAATAAAAGAAAATTGACTTATTTCTAGAAATTGTTCCTGAGAATAAGGAGCTACTTTTTTTTGTTTCTTGTTTCTATTCCAAAATTGTTCTTGGAAACAAAAAAAATAGAGGAATTGTTTCCGGGAATAAATTAAATTGAGAAGTGCCATCAAATAGCCACACAGAAGATTAAGAGATTTAGTTTATCATAAAAACACATCCTACGATAGAGCAGCCGAATGCAGGAGGGGTTTTGACCTAGTTTTCAGAGCAAGCTTCCTCATTCGGATGCGCATTTGAGTCATTCTGGTCAACCTTTGCTTGGTCTTATGAACAAGAAACTTCGGCCAATACATCTGCCAACAGAATCGAAGCAATTAGAGAAATGTTAGAACAAAGCAAAACAATCTGTCACACTGCAAAGCTAAATTGTCAAGATACCAAATGCTTATCAATAATCTCAAGGGCCATCTCGTAATTTTTCGGCAGCTTCAATCTTTCCCACAATTTATTAGGCATGTGAGCCCTTTCAATTGATTTCATATACAAGTAAAAGACACCTGCATAGTAGACCAAAAAAAAAAAAGTGTATCTGGAGATCAGTTTAAAGTCAAAAGCAAAAAGCAATTAACTGCTGAACCTATCACAATAACTTTGGAACTAAAAATCTCATGTTAAACCAGTTTGTTGATACCATATACCATTAAAGATTTTGAAAGACATGGGAGAACTTTAAAAAAAGCACTGCCATGAGGATAGTTAAAAATAGTACCATCATAGTCACGGATAGTAGCATAGTGGCTGTTAGCTAGAGGGCAGGAGCTCCTATTACAAATCCCTGTTACATTGTATTCATTTCGATAAAATATTCTAGCAGTAATCCTGCGATATCAAATTAGAAGCAAACAAAGGTAATTCTTGCTCCAATTGGCAAGGAGAAGTAACATAACAAGGTGAGATCATTTTGGGTTACTCGACTCACTTGGCCATATAACTACAATGGTTGTGCCGAATGACTTGCCAAATAACCTCATCGTGCTGCATCTCTGACTAATAATTTGTTTTCCAACCTAATTATCCAGTTGCTTGTCTGGCTTTCAAAATTTAGTGTTTGAGCTTCTCCAGTATTAACCTTAGCATCACACCTTGTTGTTGGAGGCCAAGAAACCTGCAAGAGCAGATATACCCTTCTATTAGTAGGTCACAACGGAGTCCGTGAAATAAGGTTGAAATCAAGCTGAGTTCTTGACTCAATTCAAATATTCAAATCGAACACACATACACATACAAAACGAAGAGGAAAGAAAGCAAAGCAAGGTTGCTTAGAAGATACAAAGGTGTGCAACCAAGCCAAGAACACGAGTCGGACCTCGAAGTTGACTCGACTCATAAACTCAATACTCAAATTTTAACTCAAATTCAAATATCTTTTTCTCTGCTCAAACTTGACACGAAAATATTTCTAGCAAGCTTGAACTGACCTGACTTAATCTTTGCCAAACTTATAATTGAGCTGGAGCTGGAGCTGGAGCTTGCTCGACTCTCCATTGCTTATTTTTTATAAACGGTATAATCAAATAGCAAACGAATTTCCTAAGCAACACAAATCGAAACAGTGAGAATATACAAATTCTATGCTGAGCATAAACCAAACCAAACCAAACAACCACAACTTGAACCGTTCGAGCATATGCAGATTGAAAGTCGAAAGCTCAAAACTTCCGGAACGAAGCACGCGCAAGATTACCCAAAGTTCACAAACACAGGAGACGACCGGATTTTTTCACGCAAAAGAGAGAGAAAAGGACGACCCAAGACCCCGAAACCTCCGCTTCTTCCTTCATATCATGCACACCGAACTACACACACCTTTATACGGAGAGATGGACCAATGTGTGAACAAACAGAGCCTAATCACGATATACAGAACCAAAGGGCAAGAAGCAAGAAGACGTACCGAGCTCGACGAATGACTCTGCGTTCTTGAAACGAGCAGAGACCCAAGTCTGGAGCTTTTCTCCGACACAAGAATATCGCCGAGAGGCAGGGAAAAACCGCGCCGCTTCCCTTCCTGTCGGCGGCCGAACGAGGCAGAGAGGAAGCAAAGGCGGAGGGAGAAGAAGCAGCGGAGGAGGTGTAGGAGTCAAACGGTGCTCGCGGGCCGGGCTCACCCGGTCCAAGATTTTCGGGCCTAGATGGCTTATCGGGCTCGGAGCGATCTGAGCCCGATAGGCTAATCCGGCCCGATCAATGAGATTTGACCCACGCAGAAGGCAACCTAATCTAAAGCACCCCCCTCAAACTCAAGGTGGATCAAAATAACTAGAGTTTGGAAAGTAGCATGGTGTTGTAAAAGCCTTTGTAAAACCATAAACCAATTGATCCATAGCCCCGACAAAAGGAAGAGAGATGGTGCGAGCTTCGAGATGATGATGAGTAAGATGGTAGTCGATCTCCATACGTTTAGTGTGCTCATGAAAAACAAGATTGGCACCAATATGGATGGCACTTTTGTTGCCACAATATAGAGGAGTGGGATCTTGGAGCGAGATGCTCATGTCAGTGTGACATCCTAGAATTTTAGTTTTGCTTTCAATTGAATTAATCGGACATTTTATTGACACGTCTATAGTGCTATTTTCAGAGCTAATCACTCATGAGATAACTAAACTATTTGGCGAAGTCATTAAGAGGTTTCAAGGCAAATAAACTTGAGGATTCGACCAGGAATTGGCTACTCGACTATGCTCATCTGTAGAGATTATTACGGTATAGTTAAAAATTGATTAGAGATCAGAGATAGGCCGGTTCGATCGAGATATGTGGTTAAACGTGGGTGATCCCACTAAATTACAAAATTCTCATTGATCGATATTATACTGATTTTTCTGTCGTTTTGGTACAATGTGTCCGTATTTGAAACCTTGAGATTTTCACGACCACCGAGAGTCGCCAATATGTCAAAGAGATTCATAGTAAATTGAAGAAAATCGACCACGAGTCATTTGCACTAATAATTTCTGAAAGCTACCCGGTAGCCTAAGTCTCGCTAAAATCGCGTCGGATTGAAATTAATCGCGAATTTGAATCCGATTTCATAAATTAAAAGTTTTGTCATGTCACAGGTCATTTTAGGAACGTCGATTCAGTCTCCGAAGATTTTTCTACAAACCGAGACTTTTTGGAAAAAAGTCGAGGTAGGGCTTTTTTTGTCCAAAAAAATATTAGGGACCATTTTTGATTACGTAATTGGGATGCAAGTGGGTTCAATTGGTGAGGAAAAATACCAATTTGATTGTTGACTCGATAATGGAATTCTTAGGAGTCGAATTGGGTTAATTCAAGGAGGATTTGATTGAAAATTGAACCAACCCCAACCAAATTCGTGTGCCCCCATCACCCACAACATTTGGACCTCTTCAAGGTTTCTAGAGGAAGCCAAATGGCTGATGAAATGGCTGTGGACACCAGTAAGTTGATGGAGCCCTCCAAGTGGGCATGAAGATGAGGATGAAGGCTAAGGGGCCCTTCACAAGCTTTTGGTCCCCTCTCCCCCCCTAGTTGTTGTCGGCCAGCCTTTCTTCTTCCTCATTGTGCTTTGAAGACCAGCTGAAGCCATCGAGCATCCAGCCAGCCCGCCGGACCGCCGTTTGCCGTCGCACATCCCAACCGCACCCGTCGCGCCTTGCTTCAATGCACGGCCGTCTTCGTCGTTCCATCTGCTTCGTTTGGACTAGCTTGCCGTCCAGCCATCTACCCAAGCCGTGTGAAAGTCACTAGAGCCGCTGCGAAGTGTCGTCACCGCCCGCCTAGACCTGGTTCGGACCCCTTAGCTCATCTCAGCCCATTGTCGCGTCAACCTGCACTTGTTTCAGCCCTTTCTCAGCCCTGAACAGCAGCTGAGTTCAGTGGGTTTCCAACACGGTTTAGGCTTGTTTTGGCTCGCTTCCCGACCCCGAAAGTTGGTCTCCCTTTAGAGTTTCTCGTCCCCCATCGCGCCCCCGTCAGTTTGATCCGAGCAGATCGTTGAACAAGTGAGTTTAACTCATTAATCCTTGCTTATTAAGTTAATGATGCTTAAGGATTGATTAGATTAGACTAAGTATGGATTAGGTGAATAGTTAAATTAGATTAGCAATTTAATTAATTATTGTTTCATGTTAGGTGGATAGTTTAGTGCAATTAGGGTCTAGACAAGCTCTAGTATTTATCTAGAGTAGTTTGGAAATTTTCTGAGCTAGTCTCGGCTTCCAATTAGGCTTTACGGGCCTAAGTTTGCTTATGTGCTATTTATTGGTATTTATTTATTAATTTCTGTCATTATTTAATTAATTATTTATTTTCTAGAAATTAGACCGAAATAGCCGATGACCGGAATTTCGTGCTGATTGCGGTGGTGCATTTTGTTTATTTAATTGAGTGCTAGATTGTGCAATTGGAGTGTGATTGGTGATTCTGGGTAATTATCCCAAAAATTGATAATTTTGATAATTAATTGGAAAATAACCAAGTGTTGATTTACAACGCAAAAAATATCTTTGTGGATCATATTAAATGGTGAGATTTATGAAAAGGAAAATGTTGTATTTTAGCTAAGGTCGACCGTGTACCCACACACGATTATTTTTATCGAGAAGGATAAAAATGATGATTTGATAAAAGGATTAGAATCGATATTTGTGGCAACTTCCGGTGAGCATATATAATATATTATATCGATATTTGCAGTAGCTTCTGGTGAGCATATATAACGTATTATATCGATATTTGTAGCAGCTTCTGGTGATCATATATAATATATTATATCGATATTTGCGGCAGCTTCTAGCAAGTTATATTATCTATTATCAAATTAAAGTGAGCAGTCTTGAGTATGATCGGACTTTATAGATAGTATCGATTGAGATGATCAGGGAATGGTCTTGATGATATGTAATCGATCGAGTCAATTGATTGATGATTCGATCCGATTGATTGAAATGATTGAATGGTTATTTGAATTGAATTGACTTGTCGGAAGGAACTGAGGCCAAGGTAAGTTCTCTGACTCGTGGTTGTGCTTAGGCAGCCCTTAGGGTGTATTTTCTTCCTAGTCAGGGCTTAGGCGGTAGAACTTGCTGAGACATCGTTTCACCCTGTCATGTGATAACAATTTTAGGTCCCTAGATGGTCGCTCCTTCCGAATATTTTGGTTAGCCCAAGAAGTTGATAGAACAGAAACACTACATTCTGATTCATGGGCATCCTGAGGGGCTGCAATACGAGCTGGTGCAGTCCATCTGGGTTGATGCGGGTTTACCCAAAAAGGTGCCCCATCAATACAAGTCATGGTATCTCCTGTATCGTAATGGGGAGAGAGAGGGCCCAATACCAGAGTGTGAGGTATCTCTGTATGTGTTGGAGGTCCCTTTTGGTAAGGGTACTGCTAAGCCTCCAGATGGTTTGGTGACAGACCTAGTGGACCCTAAGCTTGCGGAACTAGACTCCTCAGTGTATTTAGCAGTAGACTCCAGCTGGAGTGTGGAGGAAGGTGAAATAGATGATGAAGACGATGAAGACTAGGAGTCTTGAGAAAACCCCCCTGTTTGAGAACCTACCTATGTGTGTGTTTATATATATATATATATCGAATGGTTATATGTAGAACCTGGTTTGGTATATGTATATAAGTGTATTGTTATGGTTTTAAAAATTGGCCCTACTTTTTTATCTCATCTATTTGCTGTTTGGAGATTTCATTATTCGCTTCCGCATGTGCATTTTAATGAATGGGTCGGCGATGCGTCCTAGGACATCACTATTATATCGACCAAGCAGGGATGGGCACGTAGCTCGGAGGATCAGGATGTGACATCCCCGTTTAGTGGTATCAGAGCATGATTGTTAGAGATTGGAGTGATAATGTGCGATGGTCTTTAGGATAGTTAGTAGGATTGAACTTAAATTTATGATCGGTGCATGTCTATGATAGTTGATTGGTAGAGTTGTTTGTTGCGTGGATCGCTCAGCTTCTAATCTAGTGTGGATTTGGAAGACAGGTTTTAGTAGAAAGTTGAGCCATGAGTGATCAGGAGCAAATGACTCCTACTAAGAGGACCGTGAGGTCGGTCGCTCGGGGTAGGACACCGACCAGGGTTGGTATCCGAGGAGGCTGTGGTAAAGTGCCAGCGCAGGCTAGCGCAAGTGGAGTAGTGTGGCATCCCAAAAATTCAAAGTCAAGTTATAAGGTGTGTTAAAGCCTATAATTAGGTAATAAAATTTCCTATGGTTTAATGCTTTAGCCATTAGTCTTTTTAAGATTAGGTGATTTGTGCATATGTTTGTGAGAATTTGAATTTGATAGATTAATGATGATAATTTATGCTTGGCTATGCACTTTATAAACTAAATTTCAATAAATAAAATGTCACAAGACTTTGGCCATGTTGAAAATTAAAATTTAAAAATATTTATAGAAGGAATTCAAAAAAAAAAAAAAAAAAAGGGGAAAAAGTTAATTTTTAGGATTAGCCTTAGGCCCATTGGCCGAAACCTTGATGGTCCAAGCTAGTCGGCCCAATTAGGCCCACTAAAGGGGGCTGTCGACCAGCCAAGGGGAAGCCCAAAAGTGGCCGGATGGCCCAAGCCCAAAAGCCCAAGCCCAAATCCCTTGCGTGTGTGGTGACAAGTGGCACAAAGGAGAATGCCATGCATTGGTTAATTTGAAGGCAAGTAATGATTATCAATGATGAGGATTAGGGAGGATAAAAGGGAAGAGAGAGAGAAGGATGGCCGGTTACCTCATTTGCCCAAAGAGAGAGAGAGAGAGAGAGTTTGTGTGAGAGAGAGGGAGAGCGGCCGAGAGAGAGGAGAAGCCGAGGAGGAGTCGCCGTCTGTCCGCCGTACTCGCCGCCGTGTGCCGTCGTCCGTCCGGTCTAGAGGCAAGTTGGAGTCCTCTAGCTGCTCTTGCATGTGTTTTTGTTGTATGTATGGTTGATATAGTGTCGATTTTGGGTGATTAGGTGAGGAAAACCGAAGTATGGATGACTTGTTCTTGAGTGGTGTGGCTGTTTTCGCTTGGACAGTTTGAGTCAGAATGTTGTGTGAGCTTGCATGCATGTTTGGAGTTCGATTTTGGCTTCTATTTCTTCCTGAAAGTTGTAGCTAACATCTTAAACTACAACATACTAAAATTTGGTGGAAAATGATGGAGATTTAAGGGGTTAAACTCTCATTCTACGGAGACCTCAGATCTGGAACGATTTCACTGACATCTTGATGGATTTGTGGTTGCATGTTGGTTTATGCTAAGAATATCTCTTTGATTTCTTCATGAAAGTTGTAGGGGACATCTTAAAATACAACATACTCAAATTTGAAGTGAAATGAACAAATATAACCTAGTAAATCGACTAGATCTTGAAGACGGAAATTCTGGAGATGTATTACAGGGCACCCGAGACTTCATGGACTTAAATGACGACTATACTCTGGTTATGTGACTTAGATCTCTTCATGAAACTTGTAGAGGACATCTTTATGTAGAACATATCCAAATTTCAGAGGAAACGAAAGAGAATAGGTAGGTGAAAACTCAGTATTTCGGAGAAGCATGTACTGGACATTTCGGGAATGGATCCAGAAGCTTCGTGTGATTGTAGAAAATAATCTAGAAAGAATCTGACTTGGAAGTATTCATGAAAGATGTACGAAAATGTCTTGGCTATAACTCAGTAAAATTTCGTAATTTTTGGAGGTCGTATGGATATTTTAATCGAATTTCTTCGGAGACTGTGCATTCTGGTTTCATCCGAAAATGACATGCCATTTTGTGGAAAATATGAAATTGTGTGAAATTCTATTTGGCCATGTATTTTGCATGTAATGATTATCCTATTGGCTTGTTTATCACTTGCCTTAATTTTTATAATTTTTGGGGAATTTATAGATATTAAATTTAACATTTTTGAAAATAACAAAAGCTGGAATTTAAATAAATGAAAAAGGGCATGAAAAATGGATTATTTTATTGGCCATAAATTCCATTAAATTTTATTTCATAAATAATTATACCATGTAGCATGTATGATGAGGTCTTGATGTATGCATGACATTGAATTGAGATGCATGTGTGAATGCCATGCCGGATATGACTTGTTTGACATCATAACATATGCCATGCTAAATTAAGACCGAAATTCGTAAACATGGATAATGTTAAATGAGGAAATGGTTGTGGTGGAGGATGATGCCCGGAATGTAGAGAGATACATTGCTGGATGGCCCCGGGAGTGTCGGGATGCCCGGTGGTATACGGTCCATAATTCCAGGGGAGGCCTGGTGGTATGTCGGTACATAATTCCGGAAGCCCTGTCGGAGGTTTTTGCCCGAGGGGAATGCCTCGCGATGCCAGGATTGGGGTGCGGGATGCCCGGCCAGGGAGTGTAAATGCCGGAAGCCCTATCGGAGGTTTTTGCCCGAAGGGAATGCCTCGTGATGCTAGTTGGGATGCGAGATGCCCGGAATGTGGGGGGCCGGATGTCCGGTGGCCTGAAATGGCTGAATGCCAGAGGTTTTTATCGCATGGGATGCGAGTGTGAAATATGAGATGAAATTGATGATCCGAGGAAGGGTGATGTGGTGATCAAATTGAAAAGTTAAAAGTGGAAAATTGAACTATGCATGATGATGATATGCATGATGATAATGATGATGATATATGATATGGCATGATGACATGTATGATATGATGATGTCATGATGGTGACAAGTGTGATATGATGATAATGATATGCATAATGATGATGATATATGATATGGCATGGTGACATGTGTGATATGATGATGCCATGATGATGATGATGCCATGATAATGATAATGATGATGATATATGATATGGCATGATGACATGTATGATATGATGATGTCATGATGGTGACATGTGTGATATGATGATGCCATGATAATGATAATGATGATGATATATGATATGGCATGATGACATGTATGATATGATGATGCCATGACAATGATGACATGTGTGATGTGATGATGATGATGATGATGATGATGCCATGATAATGATGATGATGATGATATGATATGGCACGGTGACATGTGTATGATGTGATGATGTCATAATGATGATGACATGTATATGATTTTGATAATAATGCATGATAGTATGCGCATGGCTTCAAGGTAAGTAACGCCTGCAATGCATGTACAATTTGCATGATGCATTGAGTGGTTGTTGGATTTCTTTACCTGCTGAGTGGTTGTACTCACCCCTTTTGGGGACCAACATTTCAGATTATCAGCAATGCCGCTTCCTGCCGTCGCGCGGGGCGCATTTTACGGTTTACCATCCGACGTCGAGGTTGAGTGCGAGGAGTTCAGCTGTCCTTCTTCTATGCCTGGATTGACATATATTCGTGTGCGCTGTTTTGTCATGTATGACGTAGGCCTGGCTGGGGGCCCGATTGTCCAGGAGTTCGTCTCCGTCCACGTTCGTCACAACGGGGTGATGAGAGGGATGCTGCCACCGCCATCGCCTGACGCACCGGATTGGGTGTGAGGCCCGTGCGTGACGAGTAGGAGCTGTGTTTTTTTTTTTTGGGGATAGTTAGCTGACACTTATGATGGGGGTTGTGCACGTGTGATGTAGAGGGTTGAGGGTTCTTTTTAGGGGTTTTAGGCTGGACATGGCATGAGTCCTAGCTTTTCCTTTTTGATGTATCGACCCAAAAGAAGTCTCATCTTGAAAATATATGTAAATAAAGTGTCGTGGCTTGTCTATCAAATCATGGTGATTAGTGGTGTGTATTTGTATCATGGTTGGTAGGGGGAGAGATGGTGATATTTTGCTTCCGCTAATGAGTCGCGCTGGGACCGCTTTTAAAAAAAAAAAATGTGTCTACTAATTACGACGCTTCTTCTAAGAAGAAAGGTAATAAGGTGTAATTTTGGCGCTTGTGGCGACCTACGAAGGGTTCGGGGTGCCACAAGTAGCACCACCTTCAGTTGGTGCTGGGGTAGCAACCCCTGATGATCCCAGAATCGAATGGATCATGAAGTCGTTGGAGGCCATGAGAGACTTGATAGGGTAGTAGGCCCATAATCAAGCTGTCGTCACTACAGCTGTTGCTACTGCTGCCATTGCTGTCAGAGATCGATGTCTATTGACCAGTATGGGGTCAAATTCGCAGAGCTTTCTCAATATGCTCTGAGGCTGATTGAGGATCCAGAAGAAAAACTTGAAGGTTTAGGAACAGCCTTCATCTTGAACAAAAGCAACCTCTGATACTGTTGGATTTGACAGACTATCGAGAAGTTTACCATCGAACCTAGATGATAGAGAGAAGCTTGAACGAGCAAGTTGCCTCATATGGATCGAGTTTTAGCTCTCATCAAGAAGGGATTCGTCATGGGAATAAGCCCATGACTAGAAGTAGATTTCAAATCCCACCCAACCGTATGGGTGGAATTGGTAAGTCTGGGCCAAGTCAGAATGAGGTGTGTCGCACTTATGGAAGGCGACACGGTACAGCCTCGTGTCTTCGAAGGATGGGCGCTTGTTATGAGTGCGGCCAACAGGGTCACTTGGCTAGAGATTGTCTTAGGCGACTAAGAGGACAACTGCAATTACCGCCGCCGCCACCATTGGGACAAATCAGAGGGCATACGCTTCAGAACGCATCGCAGGGTGGACAGCTCAAGCCCTCGGCTCAAAGGGATAGTTTACACCATCACAAGAGGTCAGGCTGAGGACTCACCTGACGTTATTACAGGTACGATTTCGTTGAACAATCATCCTGCTTATGCTTTATTCGACCCAGGAGCAACTCATTCATTTATTGTCGAAAAATTTGTTAAGCTGATAGGATTAAGTCTTGAGTTGGAGTCAGTGGTTAGCATATCTACACCATTAAAGGATAAGGTATTATCCACATTGGATTGTTCTGGTTGCAAGTTAGCGATTGGTGAGCGAGAGGGGAAAATAGACTTGTTATTCCTAGCTATGTATGACTTTGATTTGATAATTGGCATGGACTGGCTCACCAAGCAACAAGCTAAAATAAACTGCTATTGCAAAGCGATTCAGTTTAATCCGTTAGAAGGTGGAAGCTTCGAGTTTGCAGGGAACCGAGGAGGACCCTCGATTTCCCTAATCTCATCGTAAGAGGCAACCTGTTTTTTAGATAGGGGTTGTCAAGGTTACCTGGCAACTGTCGTGGATATGGTAGTTGATGAGCTGAAGATTGAAGATATTTCAGTTGTACAAGAATTTCTAAATGTATTCCTGAAGGAATTACCAGGATTGCCGCCGGAGAGAGAAATTGAGTTTGTGATTGCGTTAGCACCCGGGACAGAGCCAATCTCTAAGGTTCCTTACCGGATGGCGTTACTGAAGGTATAGATATAGGAATTGTTGGATAAGGGATTCATATGTCCCAATGCATCACCTTAGAGAGCACCAGTGCTATTTGTAAAGAAGAAGGATGGTTCGTTGCGCTTGTGCATCGACTATCGCCAACACAATCAAGTGACGATCAATAATAAATATCTATTCTCGAGGATCGATGACTTGTTTGATCAGTTATAAGGAGCGTCGATATTTTCAAAAATCGACTTGAGGACATGATATCATTAGCTGAGGATTAGGAAATAGGACATTCCAAAATCAATATTTCGTACTCAGTATGGTCATTACGAGTTCACTGTGATGCCGTTCGAGTTGACGAATGCTTCAGCTGCTTTCATGGATATGATGAACCGTGTATTCAAGGAATATCTGGATCAGTTTGTGATCGTGTTTATCGATGATATTTTGGTGTATTCAAGAAGTGTTGAGGAGCATGAGAATCATTAGAGACTAGTGCTCTAGACTTTAAGGATTCAACGGTTGTATGCTAAGTTTAACAAATGCAAGTTTTGGCTGACTCGTGTTGTGTTTTTAGATCACGTGACTTCAGGTGAAGGAATCTCTGTGGACCCATCCAAGATTGAAGCAATTATTAATTGGCTGAGACCAACTATCGTGACAAAGATCCGAAGTTTTTTGGGTTTGGCAGGCTACTACAGACAGTTAATAGAGGGATTTTCAGCTTTGGCGTCGCCGTTGACTCGACTCCTGAAGAAAGAAGAAATATTTATGTGGACAGACAAGTGTGAGTGTAGTTTCCAAGAGTTGAAGCACAAGCTAACTACCACATCGATGTTGACCATTCCATATGGTCCTGGAGGGTACGAGATTTATAGTGATGCATCATTCAGAGGACCGGGTTACGTGTTGATGCAACATGGTAAGGTTGTTGTGTACGCCTCTCGCCAGTTGAGACCTCATGAACTGAACTACCCGATGCACGACTTGGAACTCACGGCAATCATTTTCACTATGAAGATTTGGAGATATTACTTGGGTGGAGAAAGATTCCAGATCTTCACGAACCATCAGAGTCTCAAGTACCTATTCTCTCAGAAGGAGTTGAATATGAGACAGCGCCGATAGATTGAACTTCTCATGGACTACGATTATGATATCTTATATCACCCAGGAAAGGCGAATAAGGTCGCCGATGCTTTGAGCCAAAAGTCTTCAATCGCTCACATGCTGGTTAAGGAGTGGAATCTAATCAAGAGGACTAGAGATTCGGTTTTCAAATTTGAGGTAGGCCACCTTTCTCATCTTATGGCCACCCTTAGAATTGAGCCGGATATGCAAATTAGGATCAAACTATTTCAACCGACAGACCCAGATGTTCAAGAAATTTTGCAAGAGGATATCGAAGAGAGAAAAGCTGATTTTCAGGTTTCTGATGATGGAACACTGAAGTTCCGAGGATGATTGGTTGTACTTGACGATGTGAAGCTTAGAGAGGATATTTTATCAGAAGCTCATCATAGCAGCTATAACAAATTCATCTTGGTATACCAAAACGTATCAAAATCTGCGTCAACACTATTGATGGTCTAGTATGAAGGCAGACATCGCCAAGCATATCGCCAAGTGTTTGACGTGTCAGCAGGTCAAAGCACAACATTGCAAATCGGGAGGACTTTTGCAACCTCTCGAGATCCCAGAGTGGAAGTGAGAGCATATCATGATGGACTTCGTGACTGGGTTACCAAGGAGTCAGAGAGGTAACGATTTTATTTGGGTAGTAGTCGACAGGTTGACAAAGTCGGCTCACTTTATTACAGTGCGAAAGGATCTTGATTTGGATAGGCACGCTGAGTTGTATGTGCGACAGACAGTTTAATTGCATGGAGTGCCAATTACGATAACTTCAGATCAAGACCTGAGATTCACTGCCGCTTTTTAGAAGAGCTTGCAGAGTGCTTTAGATACAAAGCTACAGTATACCGTGTCAAAGTACCTCGAAGGTACCACTGGATTCGCTGAACAATAGCATAATGAGTAGACCGAGGGTTAGCAACAAACTAATTGACAACATGAATTGTATACGCAATGTTAGGCTGCGAAATAGTGAGACACACGAGACTACCAACCAAAGTCCGATAATGAGTCACATTAGAAAGAGGCTCTCCATTGTCAAGGAAAAGCTTTTGATTCAGCTCAATAGGAGTGATTGCAATACAAGAATCAGAAAAAGCAGCCCTAGAGAGAATATCGGTGGTATACTTGTGCTGAGAAAGAAGAATATCACGAGAATTGCGAGCAATCTCAAGCTTGAGAAAATAATGCAATGGACCATGATCCTTCATGGAAAAATGTCACTAAAGATGCCTCTTGGTATGCGCAATTTAAATCAGAGTCATTGCCGTAATGATCATGTCATCCACATAAAGAAGAGATATAGTACAACTAGAAGACGAAATATGAACAAACATAGCATGATCTGCCTCACTCTGAACAAAGTCCACAAGACACATAGCAATAGTAAACTTCTCAAACCAAGCATGTGGTGCTTGTTTGAGGCCATAAAGAGCCTGTTGAGGATGACAAACCTGACCAGAGGCGTGGGCAAGACTAGGTGGTGGTTGCATATAGATTTCCTCTTGAAGATCCCCGTGAAGAAAATCATTCTTCACATTAAGCTGATAAAGAAGCCAGTTGCTAACAGAAACAATAGCTAGAAGAGTATGAATAGAAGTCATCTTTGCTACCAAAGTGAAAGTCTCCTCATAATCAATGCCATATTCCCATGAGAAACCTCACGCAACCAAACTCAATATTACCACTAGAATGAGTCTTTACTTTATAGATTCGACGACATGATACTAAGGATTGATTGGGTGGAAGAGGGAGAAGTTCCCAAGTACCAAAACTCTGTAAGGTAAAAAGTTCCTCAGCCATGGCCTAACACCACTCAACATGTTGTACTACCTCACGGTAACTAGCAAGTTCCTTCACATCATGGACGACAGCTAAAACTGAACCAAACTCAGCAAAATAAGAAGTGATAGCAACATACTGAGTAGGGAACGACGATCCCGAGGAGGATTACAGCATGGCTCTAGAGGGTTAGAATCGTTGGTGGTAGGGGAACAGGAGGGGCAATAGCAAGAGGTAGTTTAGGCAGAGAAGGAGGTGTAGGTATATCTAGAGGAGGAGAAGCAGAGGTAGGAGGTGGTTTAGGACAAGGATCAGCTGAGAAGTATATGAAAGGAATAGGAGTAAACACTGAAGGCATAGTGGTAGTAGAGAAATGAGGAACATGCTCATGAAAAATAACGTTATGATAGATATGAATGTGTTGAGCAATCAGATTGTAACAATGGTATCCCTTGTGCTTAGTGCTGTAGCCTAATAATGCACATGATATGGATCGAGTAGTCAACTTTGTACGTTTAATGGGAGAGAGAAGTGCGAAATACATGCATCCAAAAACTCGAAGATGTGTATAGGTAGAAGAATGGGAATGAAGTCATTGCAAAGGTGTATCCTAATGGAGAACATGTGAGGGAAGGCGGTTAATAAGATGAACCACAGTGAGAAGAGCCTTAGCCCAGAACTCGGTAGGAACAAAAGTAGAGAGTAAAAGCACATGAGTGGTTTCAAAAAGATGTCAATGCTTATGTTTAGCAACCTTATTGTGAGCTTGGACACCAGGACAGGAAAGCTGTGGCAATGTCCCATCATTAACTAAGAGAGAATGAAAAGCACCCAAAAGATATTCCCCTTCCCCCTAAAGTTAGAGCCAAAAACCTTGATTTTTTTTTTCTTTTTTGAAATTGTATATATCATGGTAGTAAAAGTATGATAAATGGTAGTAAAAGCCTTGGTGATAGCTAGCGATTGCCCAGACGAGGCTCAGCAACCTCGTTGAAGTCTCATTGGCCCTCGACGAGCCCAACTCGAGCCTTGCCATGGCTGGACGAGGCTCGACCTAGCACAGATCTAGCGAGGACGAGCCTTGCCCAACCAAGGCAAGGCCGAGCCTTACCTAGCCATAGTGAGACTTGACCTCCCTTGACCACTACAAGGTTGGCATCACTTGGGTGGGCGAGGCCTATCTCGTAGTGGCCAAGCAAAGTCGAGCCTCGCCAATGGTCGAGCAAGGCTCCCTTAAGGCTAGCGAGTTTAGCTAGTCACTGGCTGGCCATGGCCAAGGCTAACAACCAGCTAGAGAAAGGAGAAGAAAAGGAAAAAGAAAAAGACAAATGCAATAAAATTATTAATTGTTGGAGAAAACATATTCAAGTAATTTTGATGATGCCCAAACTATCCCTAATATACTACGTACTATGTTATGTGTAGATGTTAGGACCAAAAGACTACGCAATTTCCATGGTGCGATCCATTGGAAAGAAGTTTTGCAAACGTCCTGTTATAGTAGATAGTACTAGTCAATTAAAAAGATCAGGTACGATGATATTTATATCGAAACAGTAAAGATCAAGTTTATGGTGATGTAACAATCAAGTACATCAGTTGATATTTGTTGGGTCAACTAAAAAGCCATTGAAAGATCTAGATTCATATAGCAACAGAATCGAAATAAATCACGTAGCAGATTAGCTAGAGTGTCTAATAGGTCAGTCAGAGACTATAGTGAGAAGACAGTAGCAGTTGCTATTGTTTGTTAGTCTGCAAAAGTCCCAGGAAAGAATCTATATAGGCATTACCTTCCTGGATAACAGCTCAACGGGAATCTTTCCAACGATCATCTACCTCGCTAAATCAACTTCAACGGATAGCTCGAGGGAGAGTATAAAAAAAAAAAAAAAGCTTTGAAGACCAAAAAGAGAGCGCAACATATAAAAGATCAAGTAGCTTATATATTGTTGTCTATAGTTGAAAGCTTTATGTTCTACGATTTTGATTGTCATGCTGTTTAATAATTGTGCTAAGGATTAAGTGTACAAGTGTAAGAGCAGCTACTGAGTCTTAGACGTGTCAAAATGGGTCTTAGACCTATATATGACCCATTTAAATCATAAATGGGTCATATATGGGTCACTTATTTTTTACAAAAAGTAATTAAATGTATTTATTTTGATAGGTGGGTTTTAAGTGGGTCTTAAGTGGGTCTTAAATGGGTCTTAAATGGGTTTAGTTCTAAGTGGGTCTTAAGAGAGAGACTCTCTTCTCTCTTTAACTTTACAAAAATATTTTTTTATAAATACCGAAATTATAATTATTTTTTAATTATAATTTTCTTTTTTTTTTTCCTGTTCTTTTCTTTTCTTTCTTCCTTTTTTTTTTTTTCTTTCTTCTTCCTCCGGTCGTCGGCACGGTAATGGCTGGCGACCGGCTAGGCGAGCCTCGAGCTCACCGGCATCGAGTGAGCTCGAGCTCATCGATCTGGCGAGGTGGAGGCCTCGCCGATGCCCGGGAGGCTCGAACCTCGCCAACACCCAGTGAGGCTAGAACCTCACCGATTTGGCGAGACTTGAACTCGCTGGCATCTAGTGAGGCTCAAGCCTCACCAGATTCAGCGAGGTGCGAGCTCAAGCTCGCCCGATGCCAACGAGCCTCACCGGATTTGGCGAGGGGTGAGCTTGAGCTCGCTTGACGCCGGCGCGAGCCTCGAGCTCACTAGATTTGGCGAGGCGGAGGCCTCGCCGATGTCTGGTGAGACTCGAGCCTCGACGATTCCGGTGAGGGGTGACCTTGAGCTCGCCGGATCTAGTGAGGCGGAGGTTTTGCGACATCTAGCGAGCCTCGAGCTCGCCGGCGTCGGGCAAGCTTGAGGCTCGCTTGTGGCAGGCCGCCGGCCATCATCGTGGTCGGCGGCCGACCAAAGAAGAAGAAGAACCAAAAAGAAAAAAGAAAAAAAGAAAATTATATTTTAAAAATAAAAATAATTAAAAATTAATTTTTAAAAATAAAAAATAATTAAAATTCGATTTTTAAAATAATTCTTTTAAAAATTATAAAAATTGTACATTAAATTTGTGTTGTATAAAAATATTTTAGCAATACCATAATATATATAATAAGCTTGGAAGTTTTTTAGTAATATAATCTTAAAAAAAAAACATAAGAATAAGTTTTCTTTGAAAATATTTTATTAATATGGGTCGGGTCGGGTATGGGTCAGGTCGAGTATGGGTTGAAAAATTTACATTAGGCTTAAATGGGTCATAAATTGGTTAATGGGTCCATTTGGATCGACCCATTAATAACCCGACCTAAACCCGGCCCGACCCACCCGTTTGACACCTCTAGGTATGGGTCGAGTCGGGTATGGGTCAAAAAATTTGCATTGCAATAAATGGGTTATAAGCGGGTTAAATGGGTTGATTTGGGTCGGACTATTTATGACCCGACCCAAACCCGACCCGACCCACCCGTTTGACGGGTCTAGGACCTGCAATTCTGTTTAGCGTGATTCATGTGAATTTCATTATATCTATGAGATATTGACCTCATGGAATGCGAAATCATTGTTGATGAGTACTGATAATAATTAAAAAAGTCCCGTAGTTTTTCATATTTTATTATTATTCCTGGTTCTTTAATTTAGTGGATTAATTTTTTTTTTCAATTCATTGATCACCAATTTTGGGTGAAAGTTCCTTTCCACCATTGGGTCAACATTATTCAGGTGAGTCGATGGCATTCTCTGGATAGATTTAAAGGGTGCTAAAAAGATTCGTTTTGATGACGATGGAATTGAGAGAATCAATCATAGAGTAGAAAAAAACTTGTATTCATGTAGGTCTCACTATTTTTGGACATAATAATTGACATGATCCTGTAGATTAAAGTCTACACGACAACTTCTCGCGCTGATCACAATTGACTGTCGGTCTTTAATCAATGACATCGGCCAATTTGAGTCCCATCAGGTGTTGGGTTGAAGTGAAAAGTTGACCCTTTATAAGAGTGAGTGCTCTCTCCCCTTTTGCATTCTCACTACATAAGTGGGGGAAGAGATCAACAAAGACTCCCGCAGTCTGAAATGGATCACAAGATAAGCATCAAGAGGGGAAACATTGGCGAAGCGAAATGGAAGGCTTGAAGCTTTGAAGTTGAGAAAAATTCCAACTCCAGATAACCAACAACTGTTCGGAGATGGTGATCTGAACAAAATTATGGATCCTGACCTATATAAAGCCACAAAAAATGGGGATGCCGACAAGTTCATCGATGCATTGGATGTGGTTTCTGAGTCGAGGAGACTGGCTTTGTCCCAAATCTTTGACCAAGTCACCCCCTTTGGGAATTCATTGCTTCATGTAGCAGCAAGCTCGGGGAAAGGAGATGTCATAGAGCTCATTCTCGATCAGTTCCCTTACCTAGCAACCCAGAAAAACTCCACGGAGGATACTCCGCTCCATGTCGCCGTTCAAGACAAAATTTTCAATGCGACCAAAATGGTGATAGAACGGGTAACAGACTCAGAAATTATGTACTGGCAGAACAAGGATGGTAAATCTCCATTGTATTTGGCCGCCGAAACCGAGGACTTGAATATTCTTCGGCTTCTCTTGAAACATTCTGCTAGAGTTGAAGCTTATGCAGTCAAGACACAGGGCATGTCACCAGTTTTGGCTGCACTTGAGCCGAGGAAATCAGGTAATGGATACTTTTTTATGTGTAGTTTTAGTCCATAAATGCATAGATACAAGTAAATTGCACTGCTTTTTGCTCTTTCTAAAAATTCATATTCTTCCAATTTGGAGAAAATTTGATAATAGTTTTGGTCAAAACACAAATAAGGCCGCGTTTGGTAATGGTTCTAGGAATAGAAGTATCTGTTCTTTTGATAAGTTTTTTGTTCCCCAAATTTAGAACGGAAAAAAAAAAAGTTGTTTATTGTTCCCATGAATAATTCAAGAAACAAGAATCAAGAATCAAGTTTTTTTTCCCTTTTCTTTTCTTTCTTTTTTTTTTTTCTCTTCTTGCCTTCTTCCCTTAGTCGGTCACCTATCTCAGCTCCAACCGGCAACTGGGCAAATGAGGCTCGGCAACCTCGTCGAAGCCTTGCTAGCCCTCGGTGAGGTCACCCCGAGATCACCGACCACCGGTGAGGCCCCCAAGCCTTGCCGTGGCTGGGCGAGGCTCAACCTCGCCCAAATCCGGTGAGGTCGAGCCTCACCCAACCACCACAAGGGCAAGGCCAGCCTCATGGTGGTCGAGCGAGGCCAAGACTCGTCTAGCCATGGCAAGGCTCGACCTCACCGGTGATTGGTGAGCCTCCTTAAGGCCAACCTTCTCGGCCCTTGTTTGGCCGGTCATCAGCCGACGACCGACCGGAGGAAGGAGAAGAAAAAGAAAAAAAAAAAAAAGAAAATTGTAATAAAATTATTAATAAATTAATAGAAATTCTAATTCATAAAAATATATGAACCAAACTCATTTTTTCTCCCGGGAGCAAAATTTTTATGTAATTACCAAACGCACCCTAACTCTACAAGATCCAACTGCAACAATTATTTAACGAGTAAATTGCACCCAATCTGAAAAATGCTATGGGCCTATAATATCAGGTATATTGAAAGAAATTGTTGATCAGCTTCCAAAGTTACTTTGCATGCGCGATGAAAACAGGGGGACACCCCTGCACTCTGCAGCATCGGTTGGAAATGTTGAGGCAATGCAGTTCCTGCTGAGTAAATGCAATTATCTTGCCCTTCAAACGGACGAAAACGGCTCCTACCCAATTCACATAGCTTGCGAAATCGGCCATGTTGACACAATCCGCGTGTTAGTGGAAATGTGGCCGGACCTGGTAGAGATCAAAAACAAAGAGGGTCAGAATATTCTTCACGTTGCTGCCAAGGCTGGGAACAACAAAGTGGTCCGATACATACTTAAGGAATGCAGCAATCCCGACATTGTGAATTCGAAAGATGTCAATGGAAACACACCCCTCCATTTGGCATCGATGCACAACCATTGCCACGTTTTGTTCTGTCTGACGAAGGACAAAAGAAGTGTCTTGCAGCTTCGGAACAATGACAAATTGACCGCCCTGGATGTGGCCATGGAATCCGGAAGCTTATCAACAAAAAAATCCAGTGGTAGTGTACTTTTGGTTGCAGGCTGTGTTAACTTTTAACTGAGTCTACCGTTGTCACACCCCGATTCACAAGAAGAAGGGCATGACACGGCCGTCCTTTTTTTTCCAAAAGACACAGCCTCAACGTAACCAAAATATCAACCCGATATCAACATATATACATCCACATATATATATATATATTTGACAAAAAGGGGCAATTGGTTACAATATCAGAGTATATCTATAATCCACAAACATCAAAACATAAACCTTCTACAAATACTAACTTATAAACTTATGAACTATGCATAAGCCATACCCAAAATTTCCACCAAAAAGTCCTCCCCGAGCGAACGCTCACGCCTACTCGCGACTCGCCGAAGAACCTGAAAAACAAGTATAAGAAAGGAGTGAGCTACCACGGCTCGATGAGTAACACATTTCTTCTAAGCGGATCGAGAAATTACTATGCACATTTAAAACATAACTCGAAAACATAATCATAACTCAAATACCGAAATACTAATGGTCCAGTCCATTAGTCAATCTCATAAAACATGCATCAATGGTCTATTCCATTGATTAATCTCATCAAATCATATCGATGGTCCACTCCATCGACCAAACTCAAATCACACGTCAATGGTCCACTCCATTGACTAATTCATGCTCAAATGTCTAACCATGATCACGCTTAACGCCCGTGACAAGACGACCAAGATTCCCCCCTTGGCAAGGTCTCCACATATTATTAGCCGGTGGCTCGGCCCACAAGAATATCCTGGAATAGTATGCGCATACCCACACACCCCTCAGGGTTCACAGCGACATTGAGCACCAACCACCAATCACAATATCTAGTAATCCAACATCAGAAAGAGAATCATGCCACAACTCCAAATTTGATATATATAAATATCAAAGCATTTTCTACAACATTTCAAGATTCTTTCACAAAGATTTTTCACAAATCCCTTTTTCACACAACCATTCAAATCAACGTCAAAATATAATTCCTTTCGAACAACAAAAATGTCAGTAATAGCTCGATCCTGTTTTATGCAACAAAACATGCTTTTTATCAACTCATAGAGTATTTAATCCACCATGTTTCTCAAAACATGAGTTTAAAATACAAAGAAGAAATAGTGTCACTCACCTGGGAAAAGCCAAAAATCAACTATGACGCTCACACGAACCGACGCATTCGGATTCCTAACAATTAACGGAAAAAATATCAAAAAGCCGAGTAAAAATGATATTCTTATAACGACTCGCCTATACTAGGCCTATTAGTCGATAAACGACACCTACGCGCCCCAAAAGCTCACAATTTAGCATAAACCCATCATTTTCAGCTAAGCGCGGCCCATGCGCCAACTTCGTCACGCCATAACTTCCTCCACAAAATTCCGTTTCAAGCCGTCTTATAGTCTTTAGAAAGCTCTCTTAACGTACAACAACAACCCCAACTCAGCCACCCCAAAACAGTACCGGAAATAACAAAAAAGGAGACTCGAAGCCACTGTTCGCTACAGTACCAGATTGCGCCTCCAACTTAAAAATTCCGTTCCGAACAAACCGCAAGCTCAAATCACGATCCGAAAGATGCTATAGCTTCACAACATCCCAAAGTACCATTTCTAAAAAAATTTGCAGCTTAACGACTCAAAAATTGGTCTTCGCCACACAAATACCCATGAAATCCGAATTTCAAACCCTAATTGCGGCAATTGCTTCAAACAAGTGATTAAAGGCTTCAATTTCTTACCGGCCTTGCAAAACACACTTGAGTCGGCTTGATGACGCGTCCGGACCACAAGCGCGCCAAAATTTTTCCCCTTTTTCTCTTTTTCCTTTCTCTTCTTTCTCTCCTCCCCTGTTTCGCGTTTCCCCTGCCCGTGCTCCTCTTTCTCTCCCTCTTTCTCTCTTTTTAAAGCTCAGCCGAAGGTTCCACGGTTCTCTTCAGCCTCACTTTTTTGACTTTTCAACTCTTTCTTTTCCTTTTCTTTTTCTTTTCTTTTCTTGTTTTAAAGCCCATATATTACATTCTCCCCTCCTTAAAAAATTTCGTCCTTGAAATTTACAGGCACCTCAATCAAGAAACAAGCGAGGGTATTTGCGCCTTGCCTCTTCCTCGAGTTCCCAAGTGGCCTCTCTCTCTGTGTGATTCTGCCATTGGATCTTCACATAAGGAATAGTGCGTCGTCGCAACACTTGATCCTTTTTATCGATAATACGAATGGGCTGCTCTTCGTACGTTAAGTTTTCTCTCAACTTCAATGGTGTAAAATCCAATACGTGATCAGGATTTGGCACATATTTTCGTAATAAAGATACATGAAACACATTATGGACTCCGGATAATGCTGGAGGTAAAGCTAGCTTATAAGCAACTTCACCAATCTTTTCTAATATCAAGAATGGTCCCACGTACCTTGGGCTTAATTTACCACGCGTGCCAAATCTCATGACACCCTTCATAGGAGAAACCTTCAAGAATACATGGTCTCCTATATTAAATTCTACTTTGCGCCTCTTAAGGTCCGCGTAACTTTTCTGACGGCTTTGTGCTGTTTTCAAATGCTTTCGAATGAGTCTGATTTTCTCTTCTGATTGTTGTATGAATTCAGGGCCGGTTAATCTTTTCTCACCAACATCATCCCAAAGAAACGAGTCCTACATTTACGCCCATATAAAGCTTCAAAAGGAGCCATTTTAATACTAGAATGATAGCTGTTATTATATGAAAACTCTGCCAAGTGTAAATGTTCATCCCATAAACCACCAAAGTCAATAACGCAAGATCGTAGCATATCCTCTAATGTCTGAATAGTTCTTTCTGACTGACCATCCGTCTGTGGGTGAAAAGCTGTGCTAAAGTTAAGTTGAGTACCTAACGCCCCTTGCAAACTCTTCCAAAAGTTGGACACAAACCTGGGATCTCTATCGGAAACAATACTCACTGGAACTCCATGAAGTCTCACTATCTCATTGACGTATCGTTTCACCATGTCTTCAAGTGAAAGACCAAATCGATAAGACAAAAAGTGTGCAGATTTAGTTAATCGATCAACAATCACCCATATGGCATTCTTACCGCTAGGCGTCCTCGGTAAGCCAACGATGAAATCCATGGTAATATGCTCCCACTTCCATTTAGGTACTTCAAGTGGGTGTAGTTGACCACCTGGTTTCTGATGCTCAATTTTCACTTGCTGGCAAACTAGACATTGGTCGACAAACTTCACAATATCTTTCTTCATATTGATCCACCAAAAATTTCCTCTCAAATCCCTGTACATCTTGGTGCTTCTGGATGAATCGAGAATCTAGTGCTATGAGCTTCTTGTAGTATCTCCTTTTTCAATTCTGAATCATTGGGAACACATAATCGACCACGAAATCTCAATGACCCATCTACATGGATACTAAAGTCATCTTGTTTCCCGGCTTCTATGCCTTCTTTGATCTTCTCCAATTGAGGATCTTCATTTTGTTTAGCCTTGATTCTGTCAATCAATGTCGGTTGTACTCGAAGATTAGCTAATCGAGCACCAAGCTGATAAACCAAAACCTCCAAGTCTAGCTTTCTCATATCTTCAAGAATAGGCTTTTGAGAAGTGAGCAATGCTGCCATATTTCCAGAGGATTTGCGACTCAAGGCATCGGCTACCACATTAGCTTTACCTGGATGGTAATTGATGGATAAGTCATAATCCTTCAAAAGTTCTAGCCATCTCCTCTGCCTCATGTTAAGTTCTTTTTGAGTAAAAATATATTTCAAACTTTTATGATCGGTAAAGACTTCACATTTCTCACCATACAAATAGTGCCGCCATATTTTTAATGCAAACACAACCGCCGCCAACTCCAAATCATGAGTAGGATAGTTCTTCTCATGAGTCTTCAACTGTCTAGAGGCATATGCCACAACTTTACCATCTTGCATAAGAACACAACCTAAACCTTCCTTAGATGCATCGCAATAAATTGTAAAGCCACCAATTCCTGAAGGCAAAGTCAATATAGGAGCTAACGCCAATCGCCTCTTCAACTCTTGGAAAATGCGCTCACATTGATCTGACCACACAAATTTAACTCCCTTCTGAGTTAAGCGAGTAAGTGGACTGGCAATTTTAGAAAACCCTTCTATAAATCTTCTATAGTAACCTGCTAACCCAAGAAAACTTCTTACCTCCGTGACATTGGTAGGGCGGTTCCATTGAACAACTGCTTCAACTTTCTTTGGATCAGCTAAGATACCATCCTTTGATATTACATGACCCAGGAATTCTATATGATCAAGCCAAAAGGCACACTTACTAAATTTAGCATACAACTTCTTTTCACGCAAAGTTTGTAAAACAACTCTCAAGTGTTGTTCATGTTCTCCCAAACTCCTCGAATACACCAAAATATCATCGATGAATACCACAATAAATTTGTCAAGAAATTGCCTGAATACCCTGTTCATCAAATCCATGAAAGCCGCAGGTGCATTCGTTAACCCAAAAGGCATGACAAGGAATTCATAATGCCCATACCTTGTTCTGAAAGCAATCTTTGGCACATCATCAACTTTTATCTTCAACTGATGATACCCAGAACGAAGGTCGATCTTAGAAAATACTTGAGCCCCTTGAAGTTGATCAAATAAATCATCAATCCGAGGTAAAGGATATTTATTTTTTATCGTCACCTTGTTAAGTTCCCGATAATCTATGCAAAGTCGCATACTACCGTCTTTCTTCTTCACAAATAGAACAGGAGCTCCCCAAGGCGATACACTAGGCCTAATAAAACCCTTATTCAAAAGCTCTTGCAATTGAGTCTTCAATTCACTCAATTCGAAGGTGCCATCCGATATGGGGTCTTAGAGATGGGTGTTGTACCGGGCATTAAATCGATGCAAAACTCTATCTCTCTATCGGAGGCAAGTCGGGTAAATCTTCAGAAATACATCAGGAAATTCTTTGACAACATGAACATTTTCTAGCTTTACCGGCTCCTTACTTGTATCTTTTACACAAGCCAAATAACCGTAACAACCCTTTCTCAAAAGCTTTCTTGCTCACATAGCTGAAATTAATCTTGGAAAAGTGCCTTCATAACTTCCCGAAAAAGAGAATTCTGGTTGATTTGGAGGTAGAAAAATAACTTTCTTTGAATAACAATCGACAGTGGCATGATATTTTGATAACCAATCCATCCCTAGAATAACATCGAAATCTCGTATATCTAACTCCACCAAATCCACAGACAATGGTACATCATCAATTCGCAACAAACAATTCTTAAACACACGATTAGCAATCAAGAAATTACCAGTGGGAGTATCGATACACAATTCATATTTTAGAAGCTCAGGCAACACATCAAGTTTCTTTGCAAAATCAATGGAAGTAAAGGAATGTGTGGCACCGGGATCAAACAATGCATAAGCAAGTTGTGAGGCAATAGAAATATTACTTGCAACAACTGTATTAGAAGCCGCCGCATCCTCTCCTGTCATCGTAAAAACTTTCCCAGTCATCTTTTGCTTTTGCTGGCCTTCTTGTGGCCTATCAACTGGAGGTGCAGTCTTCCTCATAGAACAAGTATAGGCTCGATGTCCAAGTTGTCCACATACAAAACATACTCTACTATCTCCAGGGGCATTCTTCTATGTTGGACAATCACGTGCCATATGTCCCATTTTTCCACAAGTGAAACATGCTCCTCTCTTGCGGTAACAAGGACCGCTATGTCGTTTCCCACATGTAGTACAAGGGCCTGGATTATTCTGAATTCTAGGCTTTCCTGGCTGATTAAAAGCTTTCCTCTTTCCACTGCCACCGGCGCCGCTATCCTAATAGTCAGTGAATCTCAACTTCTTATGTTGAGGTACGCCTTGCACATCTCGCTCCAGAATCTTTTGTTCCACTCTGATCGCTCGTTCCAGCACGTCTTTATAAGATGTCAATGCTAGAGGTGTGAGTGCCGAACCAATTTCATATCGGAGACCCCTCTGAAAGTGATCAGCCCTATCTTGCTCATTAGACACATATTGCTCTGCAAATCTACTCATCTGATTAAAGCGGGCTGCATACTCCAAAACCGTGGAGTCGCCTTGAAATATGTGTATAAAATCACTCTTCATTTTTGTCTGAAATGACACTGGGAAGAATTGGGCATTGAAAGCTTGCTTAAAGTCCTCCCAAGCTATAGCACCACCCCTATCTCCGAGAGCTGGCCTCATTCCCTCCCACCAATGCTCTGCCTCGCCTTCTAAGTATCGTGAAGCAAAAGTAACCTTCTTGTCTTCAGGAACACCTTCTGCTTCAAAGATCCCCTCGATCTTTCTAGTCCACTTTAACTCTTCACCTGCAAGAGGATCGCTTTCCCATCATAAGTTGGTGGTTTCGCCTTTCGAATTGCGCAAAGGTGTATGAGCCGCTTGCTCCATCTCCACTTAATTCCTTTGCTTGACGATACCAATGAATCATGGCTTGCTCAAAGTCACTCGGGGAAATGACCGTTGGTTAACTTCCCTGACTTCATGCGAGTTAGGGATTTCATCACGCCGATCCTCCCGTCTCCTCCTTAGAGACGCACCTCGAGAAGCTTGAGGCGTGTCTCTAGCATTAGGGGCTACAACTTGCTTGCCTTTACTATTTCTACGAAGAGAAGCAAGTGTCTCCGAGTCACGCATGATCACATGAATCCAAGAACGGAGCTACAACTTAATATCAAAAAGGCTAACGCATTAAAAAAAAAAAATCTATCACACAATCTTACATCGTCCCACATCTACCCAAACAAATCAAAACCTAAGCTATGATACCAACAAATGTCACACCCCGATTCACAAGAAGAAGGGTATGACACGGCCGTCCTTTTTTTCCCAAAAGACGCAGCCTCAACGTAACCAAAATATCAACCCGATATCAACATATATACATCCACATATATATATATATATATTTGACAAAAAGGGGCAATTGGTTACAATATCAGAGTATATCTATAATCCACAAACATCAAAACATAAACCTTCTACAAATACTAACTTATAAACTTATGAACTATGCATAAGCCATACCCAAAATTTCCACCAAAAAAGTCCTCCCCGAGCGAATGCTCACGCCTACTCGCGATTCGCTGAAGAACCTGAAAAACAAGTATAAGAAAGGAGTGAGCTATCACGGCTCAGTGAGTAACACATTTCTTCTAAGCAGATCGAGAAATTACTATGCACATTTAAAACATAACTCGAAAACATAATCATAACTCAAATACCGAAATACTAATGGTCCAGTCCATTAGTCAATCTCATAAAACATGCATCAATGGTCTATTCCATTGATTAATCTCATCAAATCATATCGATGGTCCACTCCATCGACCAAACTCAAATCACACGTCAATGGTCCACTCCATTGACTAATTCATGCTCAAATGTCTAACCATGATCACGCTTAACGCCCGTGACAAGACGACCAAGATTCCCCCCTTGGCAAGGTCTCCACATATTATTAGCCGGTGACTCGGCCCACAAGGATATTCTGGAATAGTATGCGCATACCCACACACCCCTTAGGGTCCACAGCGACATTGAGCACCAACCACCAATCACAATATCTAGTAATCCAACATCAGAAAGAGAATCATGCCACAACTCCAAATTTGATATATATAAATATCAAAGCATTTTCTACAACATTTCAAGATTCTTTCACAAAGATTTTTCACAAATCCCTTTTTCACACAACCATTCAAATCAACGTCAAAATATAATTCCTTTCGAACAACAAAAATGTCAGTAATAGCTCGATCCTGTTTTATGCAACAAAACATGCTTTTTATCAACTCATAGAGTATTTAATCCACCATGTTTCTCAAAACATGAGTTTAAAATACAAAGAAGAAATAGTGTCACTCACCTGGGAAAAGCCAAAAATCAACTATGACGCTCACACGAACCGACGCATTCGGATTCCTAACAATTAACGGAAAAAATATCAAAAAGCAGAGTAAAAATGATATTCTTATAACGACTCGCCTATACTAGGCCTATTAGTCGATAAACGACACCTACGCGCCCCAAAAGCTCACAATTTAGCATAAACCCATCATTTTCAGCTAAGCGCGGCCCATGCGCCAACTTCGTCACACCATAACTTCCTCCACAAAATTCCGTTTCAAGCCGTCTTATAGTCTTTAGAAAGCTCTCTTAACGTACAACAACAACCCCAACTCAGCCACCCCAAAACAGTACCGGAAATAACAAAAAGGAGACTCGAAGCCACTGTTCGCTACAGTACCAGATTGCGCCTCCAACTTAAAAATTCCGTTCCGAACAAACCGCGAGCTCAAATCACGATCCGAAAGATGCTATAGCTTCACAACATCCCAAAGTACCATTTCTAAAAAAATTTATAGCTTAACAACTCAAAAATTGGTCTTCGCCACACAAATACCCATGAAATCCGAATTTCAAACCCTAATTGCGGCAATTGCTTCAAACAAGTGATTAAAGGCTTCAATTTCTTACCGGCCTTGCAAAATACACTTGAGTCGGCTTGATGACGCGTCCGGACCACAAGCGCGCCAAAATTTTTCCCCTTTTTCTCTTTTTGCTTTCTCTTCTTTCTCTCCTCCCCTGTTTCGCGTTTGCCCTGTTTCTGCCCGTGCTCCTCTTTCTCTCCCTCTTTCTCTCTTTTTAAAGCTCAGCCGAAGGTTCCACGGTTCTCTTCAGCCTCACTTTTTTGACTTTTCAACTCTTTCTTTTCCTTTTCTTTTTCTTTTCTTTTCTTGTTTTAAAGCCCATATATTACAACCGTACTCATGATTGGTGACAAAATTTCTGATTTGGCATTTACAGTTACTAGGACGTGCAATTTTGAATGGCGTTGGTGTACCACGAAGCGAAGGTCGGAACATTCTGTCCCCGACAGAACATAGTGCTGGACCAAGCAAGGCATGTCGCCCCGAATGGATGATGGACCAGATTAACACTAGATTGCTAGTGGCTACACTTGTGGCCTCTGTCACATTCACTGCTGGTTTCACCTTGCCCGGTGGATATAATGCTTCCAATGATCGAGACCCAGGGACGGCGACCATGCTGCAGAGCAGAACGTTTCAGGTTTTCGTAATTTCCAACACATTAGCCATGTACAGCTCCATCCTTGCGGTTGTAGTCCTTCTTGGTGGTCACGTCGATGATTTCTACAGAGCAGAACAAGCTTACCGCAAAGCAGGGCCATTATTGTTGATGGCTGTCACCGGCATGACAGTGGCATTTTCAGCAGCCATAGTTGTAGCAGTGCAAACTTACTTGTCTTGTAAACCTTGTTATGTGCATCGGAGTCCCCTACATTGCGATGCTCATCATGTATCTATTGAGCTTTATATTCCCAATCTCCCACACTGTAATGCTTTTGCAGTCCCTTTACTAGTTCCGGGCCTTCCGGCCGTGCTGGATATGCAGTCTCCCAGTTAGTCAACATGTACTGGCTTGCTAATCGAGTTACTAGGTACTGTCACTTTCCATTTTTTAGATGTTCTGATATTTGGTGTGTCATTTATAATTAATAAGGTAGATTTTTGCCTTTCCTTTTCTGTTGAACAATACCTTGTATATATTTTTGCACTATACGATGAGTAATACAGGCCAATTATGAGTTCTCCTACTAACTAGTCCAAATCCTAGTCGAGACACCATAGTCAGGAAGGGAGGGCAAGCATACCTGGGACCTACCCGTAATGAAGAAGTTGGAAAGCCATTGCCCATTTCAGCTTTCTTTCATCCGTTTACAGATCGCATAGTTGCAGGGGCAGAAGACAAGACAGTTTCAGTTGATTCCCTAGCATAAGTTGTCTCAGGCCGACCTTTTTTATCGGAGTGCACAGCAAAACCGTGGTTATTTTCGCTTGAAATGTATCCAACACTTGCTTGTTAGAGTTTTTGGCTCACCATACTTGCGTTAACAAGCAAGTAGTAAATACTTTCAGAGTGACTTTTTTTCCTCTGAATTATTCAGAATCAATAACAATCATTTAAGTACTAAATAAGGAGGCAGTGAGAATGAGAATTGACGGTTCTGATCAATCTTGGCTCAGAGTACTTAATGACGTTTTTCCCCTCGACTCTAACTATTGATAGGTGCAGAGTTTTTCCAGCAAAAACATAAAGATTGGAACAGATATGTGTGGCCGATCCATCTTGCAATTTGATGAATATGGGCCTTATTTTGCTCCATGGTCGATGTTTAGATTATGGCAGTCCTGAAAATTTCATTGGACTCTTATTCTTCATCTATTCACTGCAAATCTTCTATTATGTCCGATTAATGGTTCTTCCCGGAAGAAACTCTTCATAATCTTCTATCGATTGCTTTCATGTGACCTTGTCAATCATAACTTCACTGTTCTAAAAGTTGAGCACTCTTTTTCTAATTGACATGCCGGGGTTCACAATCGAAAAAAATAAAAATAAAAGAAAGAGGCTCTATTCTCTCTAATGGTTCTTTCGAAGAGAAATTTTCGGGGCGGCCGGTTCCGAGTGATTATCTAAACAGGCAGAAACAAGACATTCCGCACGTGTCAGCCAAGTATGGCATATATCCAGCCACGAAATACGTACTCAAGTAAGTCCCAAAGCAGAGAAGCTGGATACTCCTCTATCATTTGGCCACAATGCATTGGAAATGTGGGGTTTTGTTCCTTCTCACGGCGGCACGAGAGTCGACATTGCCCGGCGGCACTTGAAATGGGGCAATCACTGCTGAAAGGTACGATTGTCTCTACGTTATGCACAGACAATGGAAAACACACTCTTTTCATAGGCGACGTAGGATCTAGCAATATAAGCAACCAAAATCCAATTCAAAGTCGTAATATGGCGATGACTACCAATCGAAGAAGATCATGTCCCAGGTATTCTCTGCATGCAACACCCTCCCCGTGTACAGCTCGATGGTTGTGGTTGTCATGCTCATCTACACAAAAATCCATGGCCCTCAAGTGTTCCTAGTTGCATTTGGAACTGCGGTATTGCTGCTGCCCGTAGTCCTAGCCACAATGTCTGCGATTCGTGACCAGCATCTAGGGGATTGTCAGCAAATTCAGCTGGCTTGCGAATGCTACCTTTGTTACGGGAGTCATTTTCCAGTTAAGAGATTTTGAGCCCTTGATAACGAAGCGCCACTCTGAAGCACTAGGCTGAGGATATGTATCTCGGCCCCCTCTAGTCTTCACGTCAAGAATGCCTTCGTCTCTTAATTGTCAGTGCCGACCAAATTCAGATCGAGACTAGCTACCATAGTGCGACAGACTCTAGTAAGTTGAAAGGATCTATCTTTTTTCAATCCAGTATATTTTAGTATCGTTCACCCAGTGACATGCCAACTTCATGAAGGTGAGATTGGGGTTCTCACGTTTAACCGAAAGGCCGATGAACAGGCAAAAGGCATGCCAGAGAATTACAAGGTAGTCTGTTGAATCAAATGATCAACTTCTGCTCACGAAATTATACCAATGAAGTCATATAAACTTCTGAAGGATTAGATCCACAAACAAAGGGAAAAATCAGCTAAATTAATTAATAGGAACAGATCGTGCGAAGAGAGCAGTTAAGGTTCTTTCCCACCTAAAGCTCAGAAAAACCTAGAGCACGTTAGGATTGAAAGCTCTACATATCAATCTGCTCTTAGGCATCTCCAATAAGTTGTGCATATTCTTCACTGGAGGCAGCCAGTAAGCATCCAAATTAACTAAAATAAAAACAGAAAAATGAATCGAAAAAGGGAGATATGAAAAAAAAAAAAGACCTCACGTCACTCGGCGGCAGCTGCCCCCGATTCAGCAGCTTTTTCTCCCTCAGGGGCTTCAGGGACCTCTGCTTTCTCAGATTCACCACGGTCGGGTGCAACTTTGGGAGGGGTCGGCGGCTTCTCTGCGGCCGGTTTTTCTCTGCCAGCACCATCACCAGATGTAGCTACTAGGGGGATTTTCCCACTCCTTTCGTCCTGTTCCCTTCCTTTTGAGTCCTCCTTCCCATCTTTCGTGACCAGGGGCGCTGGGGGAGGCATCATGTGAGGCGGAGGGTGCTGTTTCAGCATGAACAAAACTTGCCTCATTCTCGACAGATCGGTGGGCTTTCCAGGCTTTGGCCCCGATCAACCACCACCGATGGCTTTTCTCAGCGTCCCTCTTCCCTCCGTTCTCGATGTTCAGAACTTCTTGAGGGATGATCTCAACTATGGCTTTCCAAGTAATGCTTGTCCGCTTCTTTGTGGAATCTCTCTTGTTTGGCCAAGTACAACTGACATAAAAGAACCAGCACTGCTCTTCAGATGACCCAAAGGAGCGAAGTGAAAAGATGAGGATAGAGATGCAGGGAAGTGAAAGGTATGTAAAGAGTGATTGAGTGACAAATTAATAGAAATTTTACCTTCTCTGTCTCTGTTGCAGACCTTGTATGTTTTGCAGTTGAGCTTCCTTTTCTCGTAGAAAGCTCGTTTATACTCTTCAGCTTCAGCAATTACCTCATACCGCATCTCCTTCTCCCTCTTCTACTTGTCCTCAAGGTGTATGGCGTTTTGACTGCATTCAGGAAGTGGTTATGGTATCTCCCCTCCAATCTGAACTTATTTTCTATTAAGTTATTGGAAAATAGAAAAATGCCTGGTTGTGCCAACTGTTGTCCCAGAGGATTGCAATGCAGTCTCTAAGCAGAAGGAGCAGATAGTGCTTTCAGAGAACAAAAGTAAAGAAATTAAACTCCTGCAGAAAAATTCAAAGAAAATGAAAAACCAAATCCTTCCTGGTTTATTATGAAAAGTAACTGTAAACTGGCACAAATGAAAGTCGACACCTATGAATAAAAACAATCCAGTTACCATCCAAAGTTACACGGTTATGCATGAAGACTTGTTACGATCCAGAAGTTGTCAAGGACATCAAATGCAACATATCTATCTCTCTTAAGAAGCATCATATGCTGCTTTTGATGGATAACAGATTACTTAGCACAGGCAGAATGACCAATATTCAATCTTTAAAACAATCTAAACATAGTCAAAATGGATTTTTTTTTTTTTTTTTTTTTTTTTTTTTAACACTGAACTACAAACAGAAGATCATAAACCAGTGCTCCGTAGAGAAAACCAAGCAAGAGAATTGTCTTTTTAATGTGAAACAAGAAAGTTGTGTATAAATTATATTCCCTAGTAAGCAATTGGGATATTGCGAATTGGACGTCGATTACGTCTATTGATAAGGAAAGACCTTTGACGCATGGACAACGCAGCTAAATGTACCAATGTGTCCAACCGCCGGCAATCTGAGAAGCTAGCTCATTCTTGAAGCATCCAATGGCCAACGTTACTCTCACTATTGTGGTTATTAGTAGGTTCAGGTCATAATCCCCACTAGGAATCGTTGGATTAAAATGTAACAGATCTATATCTTTTGATAAATCTCAGCTATTCAACAAATTTTAGTATGGATGGACGTTATTCTTTGTTCTTTGATCCAATAGTGAAAATCTATGGAGAGACTGTGCCTGAGATAGATTATAGACTCACCCTTATTAATTTCGTAGAGGTGAACCGTTCGTGTGATAGTATACGGGAGAGGGCAAAAACATGTAGACTGGATATACTTTAGGTCGAATAGTAAATTTCATTTTCGCCCAATCATCAATCTTTTATTTTATGTGATTCCAGCTACCTTCTCTGTGTGATTGAAAGGTGTGATTGGTCTCAAATAACCAGGTGGAGGATCCAATATTTCTCCAATCTACCTCTATTACGACGCACAAATCGCAAGAAACAAGAAGCGACTGTTCAAAGTTAAAAACGAATACAAAACACAAAAGATCAAATTGCATTTGCACCAAACCCAACTAATATGACTGGAAAAAAGGAAGAAAATAAATTGGAAAAAAAAAAAGACAGTCGCACCCCACACCCCCAAAACCAACCCCCCGGTGGAGGAAGGGAGAGCGTTGGCGGGGAAGTCATCGGAGGGGGCCAAGGGGGGTCGTAGCCCATGAAGGCGTCGTCGTGGAAAGGGCTTGAGTGGTGGTCCCGCGAGTCAGGATTGTGGGGGGGATTCTTCGGCTTCGGTGTCCACGGGCATCGAATGACTCCATTTCGCAGATTTGCTCTCACTACAAACAACATAACAGTGCGAGCGCGTGGTCTGTCGAGAGAAGGAGGTGTTTCCGTTTATTTTTTTCCTTCTTTTGATTTTATTCGATTTTGCTCTGGGTTCGTTTGATGTTCGTGTGTCTGCCGTATTGAAGAAACACCAAGTTCGGATCGAGAATGCGCGCGCGTTTAAAGCCAAAGCAAAAGTCATACCCTCTCTCTCTCTCTCTCTCTCTCTCTCTCTCTCTCTCTCTCTCTCTCTCTCTCTCTCTCTCTCTCTCCTGCTTTGAAGCCGCGACGCAACAGTGGAGTATAAATGGCTACATATTGATTTTGTTAGACTAAATATAAAGAAAAACTGACGATTCCGATTTATCATTCATGGATAAATTCATACAAAATTCGGAATCAATTTGTGAAAATGTAAAGATCGGTACATACTTCCAGCCATTGATGAAATTTTACAAATGTGGAAATCGCAAACCTTGGATGGATACACGATGGGTATGCTTATCGATCTGCAAATGTGGAATCGCGAAATATGAACATCCTGTTCCACTAGCTAATACCTCTCAAAACTCAATGGACGTGTTTTCTGTACTAATAGAGTTTGTCCAGATGATTTGGCATCTTTTATTCCGTTTTTTACATTACCGATATCTTCTATTAAGACCGTTATGGTAACAATTAAAACAGATAGTTAGCACGCAACTAACGTGAGTAACAATTAGGCAATAAATCAAAATAAAATTGGGAAATACTTAATTGGGATCACATTTAATTGATAAATAATACAATATTCTCCTACTTGAAATAGGAGAGAATTGTCTTCCATTTGATTACAAGATTAAGTCATGTCATAAGGTATGTACAGTTATGAGTGGATTGAATAGCTATGAATCAAACTGAACATGTTGCAATGGACATGGGTCCTCGGTTGATAGAGAAGAAAGTCAAAAACTAACACAAGCATTGAGTTATAGCTAAATTCAAAAAAGTAAAATGAGTAATGCTACTTGTGCTAAGAATTTGTTAAGAAATTTTTACTAAATGATGTGGCAACTCGTGTGCCTTGTGCCATGACATTAAGTCTGTGTGCAATTTGAATTAATAATAAATAGATAAAATGAAAGAAATTACAAATTGAGCAAGACTAAAACCGATATATTTTCCAAAAGAAATGAAGTAAAATTCCCAAGCTTCACTTATTCTACTAAGAGTAGAATTAAGGGGGAATGTGTATAATTAACTCAATCATCTGAATGTCTCTTTTGTACCCAACTAGTAAAATTGGTAAAGAACTGTCTAAAACATTGTGACAGAGGGCTACTATGGCATGAGGTTATCTATGCATGGAAAGACCTTTCATATAATTAAAAAAGAAAGTTGCAAGGATCGGATTCGAATAGGGCGCGCATGATAAAATTTACGGAACAAAAATCAATTTCTATTCCCTGGACAAGTTTCTGAGTAAGGAAATGCATTTGGTAACAACTCAAAATTTATGTTTTCGGAATAGAAATTCGTTTAATAACATAATGAAATTCCTATTTTTAGGGATGGTGGTGGCCGGTGTCCAACGTTTGGCGACCTACGACAGGTGTCTAGTGTCCTAATGCTGGCCATTGGCCACTGGTCGTCGGACACTATCTAGTGGTTGATGGCCAGTGTTAAGCATTCCATAGGCAGTGACGAGAGTGAACGATAATAAAAAATTTCATTTCTTACTTTTGTTCTAGAAATAGAAAAATTAAAAAATTTAACTTATGATTTTTGTTTCAAATTTATTTTTGGAATAAAAATTTGTTCCAAAATATAAAGATGAATTTTTATTCTAAGCTTGTTTCGAAAAAAATAAAAATAAAGAAGTACAAATTTTATTGTACGTGTTCTTAATTTTAAGGTGGGCCCACCACATTCAGGAGGTACTTTTGCTCATGAAAAGAGCAAGGCAACGTGATAAAACTTGCTGCAGATGGCTCGCTCAATGAAAGTCCCAGTCCCTGTCACCTGTACTCTTATCCTTAACGCGAGATGATAGACAATAAAAAGATGTGGGGTCTCCCAGAACAGGAGATGCGGAGGGGCGGACCGGATTAGTCTCCATTCATGGAAAGAGCTGAGGCAACAAGCCAAACTGCATGTGGAGGCCTCGCTCAATCGAAGTCCGTACCGGTATGTGATGTGGGGTCTCACTGAAGAAAAGGACATGCGGGGCCTACTTGAGAAGAGAAAAGTAGGATACAGCTAAGAGATATGATATGAACCATGCGACAGGAACCTGTCCCAACTTTTCTTGAACCCTATAATGCCCCCTACAAATCATAGGGAGCAGATGTTATGGTGTTGCCCCTCCAGAAATTATTCGATAAATTGAATACTTAAACTACAAATATATACGAACCATGGGATTATATGCGTATCATGGAGGTTTTTCTTTTTCCGCAACAAGAATCTCTATTTAATTGGTAAGCTCCTCGTCAAATTCGTACCACGTCAGCCAAGATTTTTATTTCTCTACGACTGAAATGGGTTTTGACATGTCTTCAGTCTAGACACGTGAAAGCAAAACAAACCTTTATTAAAGCAACTTTCCCTTTTAATCTCTTTAATCATAATGCAACAACACAAGAGGATTGGATGTCAACTTTATTTCTTTTCCTCTGCTTTTCTTACTCTTTCTCTTTTGATTGGGAAGGTCATTTTCCCTGCATAGTAACCTTTTTCCCTCTCCTTTTTGGTATTTGCAAGGTGTTCATTGGGAGTATATATACAATACATATTGGGAGTAGAGATTTAGATGTAACCCCATCAGAAACGTAAATTACAGATAAATACAAATCGGAGGATTTTTTGCAAAACGTGGGGATAATTTTTCCACAACAAGAATCTCTTTTTGAGTGGCAACTTGACCATCAAATTTATACTACGGCAATCAAGATTTTTATTTCTCTATGACTGAAATTGGTTTTGGCAGTTTTTTCCGTCTAGAAAGGTGAAAGCAAAACGACTTTTTTTCAAAGCAACCTTTCACTTTCATCTCCTTAATCATAGCGGGACATGCGAGGTGCCATATCTCAAACAATATTTCTTTTTCTCTACTTTTTCTTGTTCTGCTCTTTTGCCGGGGAAGGTCATTCTTCCTAAGAAGCATCGTTTTTCCCTTCAGTTTTTGGGATTTACAGGTGTTTAATTGATGCCTATATAATCAGGTTTCTATGCTTGTGCTCCTAAATTATTAAGTATAAAAAGAAGCACAAAAATGTTAATAATTATAATCCGCTTAATGATAGTTTAATGATTTTTAACAATTGGAAGCAGAGTTATATCCACTTAATAATTTTTACTCTGTCATGGACGGAAACAACAACTCAAATCATTATCACAAATGAGCACAAAGTAAGAAGGCGATGTGCTTTTATTCTTTCCATATATATTATTGATCTTATGACAAATTCAAGATAGGAACCGTGGAGAAACAGACCTTCAGTCTATGAGAATAATTATTCGATTATTCAACTAAAATAATTACTCAATTTTATCTGTTTATGAAAGCAATCTTCCGATTCAGGTCCAAAGGGTAAATTCTTTTTCTCCCTACGTTATCCTACCAAATGCAACTTTGAGAATCGAATTTGCATTTAAGAGTTTTTTTTTTTTTTTTTTTTGAATTAAGAGTAAATTTATTATAACAGCAAAGGAGACTAGTAGATGGACAAATATGGTGCCCCTGCCTCCAACCAGACTAGCAGAAGTAAAACGATATCTTGAGAAGAGAGGACAAAATTAAGTTAGTTGAGACTTGAGACTGATTGATCGATTGGTTCACCATGCTTCATGTGAATTTCATTATATCTAAGATATAACCCCATGGAGTGCAAGATCATCTATGATGGGGTTTTATTATTATTCTCAGTTCTTTTGTCTAGTGGATTGATTTTCATTAGGTGAAGCTTGTTTTTATGTTGGGTCAACATTATTGTCAGAAAAATACCGAATAGACTTGTGTTATTGATAATATGATAGACAGAATCAATCATAGTGTAGAGACTATATTGAAACTTGTGTTCTTTGAATAATGTGAGTCTCCCTCTTTTTGGAAAGGCAAATTGACATAGTTTATTGGACAAAGACTTCGCAACTTCTTGGGCCGATCACTAAGTGACCGTTTGATCAAAAGTAAATGACATCGGTCGAGGTAAGTCTCGTCCGTTGTTGGGTTAACTCGACCTTTATAAGGGCGAGTGCTCTCTTCCTTCTGCGTTCTTACTTCATAAGGGGGGAAGAGATTAAAAAAAAAAAAAACACTCCCGCATTCCGAAATGGCCCACGCAACAAGCATGGAACGGAGTGAAACAGAGGCGACGCCAAATGAAAGATTCGAAGCTTTGAAGGCGAGATACGCCTTGACTCCGGATAATCAACACCAGCTCGGAGATGTTGATCCGATCAAAATTATGGATCGTGATCTATATGAAGCCACGAAAAAAGGAGACGTCAAGAAATTCATCGATGCATTAGAAAAGGTGTCTAAGTCGAGCAAACTGGCATTGCCTCTAATCTTCGACCAAGTCACCCCCTCCGGGAATCCATTGCTTCATGTAGCAGCAAGCTCTGGGAAAAAAGACATCATGGAGCTGATTCTCTCTCATTTCCCTCAGCTCGTGACCCACAAAAACTTCTTAGAGGATACTCCGCTCCATGTGACCGTCCGAGATGGAAGGCTAGAGGCGACAAGAATGCTGATTTCCCAAAGAAGAGGCTTGGATATCATGTACTGGAAGAACAAGGATAGTAAATCTCCGTTGTATCTGGCAGTCCAAAATTGCCGGTCTATGAACTGGCAACGTCGCAGGGAGAGGGGCTTGGAGATTCCTGAGCTTGTCATTGAAACACCTACTCCAGAAAAAAGGGCCATTCTTGAGCTTCTCTTAGAAGAATCTGCGCGAGATGGAGATTACGCAGTCAGGATACAGGGCATGTCCCCAATTTTTGCTGCATGCAAGCAGTTGAATGCAGGTAATGGATACTTTTACGTGTAGTTCTAGTCAATAAATGCATAGATGTAACTAAAGTGCACTGCTTTTTGCTCTTTCAAAATTCATATTCGTCCAATTTAAAGAAAAGCTTGATAATAGCATTAGGTCAAAAAGCATAAAACTCTGCAGGAGGTAGCAGCAATAATTATTCAATGAGTTAATTGCACCCAACCTAAAGAGTGCTATGACCTATAATGTCAGGTTTATTCATAGAAATTATAGATCGGCTTCCGAAGTTACTCCACGTGCGTGATGAAAACGGGAGGACGCCACTGCACGTTCAAGCATCGCATGGAAATATTGTTGCAGTGAGGCTCCTGCTGGAGAAATGCCCTCATCTCGCCCTTCAAACGGACGAAAACGGCTCCTACCCGATTCACATCGCTTGCGAAGGACGGGGCTTCACTGTACTTTCCGCATTAATAGAAGGCACGTGGTCCGACCTGGCAGAGATAAAAAACAAAAAGGGTCAGAATATACTGCATGTTGCAGCCAAGGCCGGGAACGAATCGGCGGTCTACAGCATATGTGAAGAGTACCGCAAGCCCCATTTCACAGAGAAGCTCATGAATTCGAAAGATGACGATGGAAACACACCCGTCCATTTGGCATCGATGCACAACCATTGCGAAGTTATGCGCTTATTGACGAAGCACAAAATATTTGACTCAGAGCTTCGGAACAATGATGGGTTGACCGCCCTGGATGTGGCCATGGAATCCAGAAGCTTGTCGACGAGAAATCCAGCGGTAGTGTAATTTTGGTGGCAGGCTGTATTTACTCTTAACTAAATTTAATGCGCTCAGGATTGATGACTAATTCTCTGATTTGACATTTGCAGTTGGTAGGAAGTGCGATTTTGATTGTCGCTGGTGTGCCGCGAAGCGAAGGTCAAGACATTCTGTCGCCGAGAGAACAAGGTTCTGGAGCGAGCAAATCATCTCCCACCGATTGGATCAAGGACCAGGTCAATACATTATTGCTGGTGGCCACGCTTGTGGCCTCTGTCACGTTCACTGCGGGCTTAACCTTGCCCGGTGGATATAATGCTTCCGGTGATCTACACCCGGGAACGGCAACCATGCTTTACCATGGAGCATTTCAGGTTTTCATAATTGCCAACATGTTCGCCATGTACAACTCTATTCTCGTAGTTGTAGTTCTCCTCTGGAGTCCCATCAAGGATTTTTACGTTGCAGAATTGGCTTACCACTTAGCCGGGCCATTATTGTCAATGGCTCTCACTGGCATGTCAGTGGCTTTTTTTGCAGCCGTAACTGCAGTAGTGAGCAAACTTACTTGGTTGGGGAGCCTTGTTCTGTCCATGGGAGTCATTTTCCTCGTGATGGTCATACTGGTTTTAGTAACCTTGATATTCTCATTCTCCAAGTCTGCCATGCGCATTGTGTCCCTCTACTATCGAGTGTTATCTGTAGTCGCTAAGTTTGTCGGGACTCTGTGTTAGGGTTTTTGAGTTTATTATGATTTATTTTGTATGTCAATTGCCATTAGCGTTAAGACGCTCCATTAGTTATAGTCTGTATACATATATCCTGATTACGAGAGTCCTTCTAAGAATTTTGTCAGACTTTGTCTGATCTTCAATTCAGTGTGAATCGTCTATTCTGTCTGATTAATGGTTCTTTTCATTTGAAACTCTTCACAATCTTCTATATTCCCTTTAATAAAATAGGAGCTCTCCCTCTTTTTCTTTCTTTCTTTTTTTCCTTCCTTTTCTCCTCAGTTTCCCTATTAATACATCCATATATTGGTCACCAAAAAAAAATACATCCATATATTTATATATCTTCTAATGCATTAACACGGGATATGAAGAGAGAAACCCGCAAGCATCTACCATATGATGCCATGTGTCAATCGAGCCACCAGCTCTTCCTCCTCCAATTTTTATTTTTTATTTTTTGTCATTTTCCCAAAGATTCTTTCACCCTTCATTTGCCGAACAAACATAAGATTTTTACGAATTTAGGCAAGATTGGTGTTTCTATATTTAACAAAAAGGGCCTGACGAGGACGGGCAAAAGGCATGTCAGAGCTACAAGCTGGTCTATTGAATCAAATTGTCTTCTACTCACACGGTTATACCAATAACATAAAGGGATAAATCATCTAAGCTAACGAATAAGAATAGATCATGTGAAGAGAGCAGACAAAGTTATTTTCCACCTAAACATAAGAAAATCCGGAGCGTGTTAGGATTAAAAGCTCTGCCCTTCACTCTGCTCTGCGGCATCTACAAGAAGTTGTGCTTATTCTTCACCGGAGGCAGCTAGTGAGCGCTCAAGTTAACCAAGAGAAGAGAAAGAAAGTTAATCAAATAAGAAAGGGAATGGAAAAGTCGCATCACTCAGCAGCGACTGCCTCCGATTCAGCAGCTTTTCTCCCTCAGGGGCTTCATGAACGTCTGCTTTCTCAGGGTCACCACCGTCCGGTGCGACTTTGGGAGGTGCCGCTGGCTTCTCTGCAGCTGGTTCTCTGCAGCACTGCCAGGAACATCACCAAATGTGGCAATGGCAGGAATTTTCCCACTCTTCAGAGACAAGTCTACCCAAAGTACTAAAATTTATCATGAAAATGCAATTAAGTCCAATAATTTTTACATAGTGCACTCAAGTTTTACAACTTGTCAAATTAATACAATAAAATTCATCTATTAAACTTCGTTCAATTTGACTAACGTAATATACTGATATGGCTGTTTTTTTGCTACTTGTCTAAGACACGTGGTCGCAATTTGGTGCCTACCAAGTGCCATGTTAGAAAATCTTTAAAAAAATCAAAATAAAAAAGGAATAAATGAAAGAACAAGAAAAATTAATAGTTGCTCATATCCTCATCGAGTCATCCTCACATCTCCAGTGTGGAAATCTACCCAAAACAGTAGAAAAATTACGGACTTCAACTATTGGTATGCTGATTTTGAATATTATATATAAAGATAGTAATCATGTTGAGAAGATCTTTTTTGGTAGAAAGAGACTTTCATAAAAGGAAATCATAATCCTCAATTTGCATAAATGCAATAGGTTTAGAACTTTTTTGGTAATTTCTCTCCATAAGTATTTGTACAATGAGCAATAATGACACATACAAAAAGGAAAGAGATTACCAATTGGGCAAGATTATAAACAATGTCGTACCAAATAAATCCTAAATCTATATTATTTGTACCAATTCAATCATAAACTTTTCGATTTGACCAATTTAATTTTAAAATTTTTCACATTTGTATCAATTCAGTTATTCCGGTCAATTTGGGTTGGTCGATGATGACATGGACGTCAGCCGTCTGGCGAATGCTGATGTGGCAAATTTTAAATAATTTTTTTTTATTTATTTCACTTGCTGGAGGCTGCAAGAGAAGGCCCAGAGGAAGAAGATGAAAGGAAAAAAAATTGAAAAAAAAGAAAAAATTAATAACAAGCTTCTTTCCTTTGGGACTTCTGAGTATATATCCCTCGGCCGAGTATATGCCATACTTTGCTGTAACATGCAGAATGTTATGTCCCTACTGTTTAAATTCTTGCTCAGTTACCGTGAAGGTAGATCCTTGACTCTCCCAAGCTGATTCATCTTGCAAGCGACGTGAATCAGAAGATTGCCATCTCTGTCATCCTTGATAGCACTAGCGGTGGATTTTCTCAACATAAACTGAACTCCGTCACTGTGATCTGCATCATCTCTTGAATGGAAAAGCTCCTCCTTCCTTTCTGCCATCTCTTTCAGCAGACTGGCATTAAAGGCGCCGAGGATCCCAAAGACCATGACTGATGGTTTAAGCTTCATGCAAATTTAAACGGAGAAAGGAAAGTGGAATTTGGCGTGAGCAGAAAGGAAGAACTACAAGAATAGCAAATGATCAAAATATAATATATTCAAAGAGGGGGAGATTTATGGCGCATTTGGTAATGATTATATTCCCATGAATAATTTTTTATTAGAAATGATTTTTTTATTCTATTCCCGAGAATAATTTTTAAGCAAAAGAACGCGTTTAATAACTACACAAAATTTCTATTCCCAAATAAAAATACGTTTAGCAGGATTCTTAATTTTTTTTATTTCTTTAAAACTTTTTAATACTTTTATTATATTTTTCTTATTTTTCTCTTTTTTCTTGGCGGGCGACTGGCTAGATGAGGTTCGGTGATCTCGCCGAAGGCTCACCTGGCCATCGGCAAGGCTAGACCTCACCTAGGCGTTAAGGCTTGAGCTGACGAGCCTTAGCTTGGCTCGGCAACGCCAAATGAATGCGGAGCACCCGCGTCAAACAATGCATATGCCTTCTTGCCATTTATGAAAATCATACTTGATATAACATTTTTGGAAGCTTCCACTTCCTCTTGGGTGACCGCATACACCCTTCCTTGTGCTGGTGGCCTCTGAGGATTCCTTGGTAGGTTTGGTCTAACAGCACTCTGTTGTGCCTGTTGCACCGAGCCAACACTCATTTGCGACCTTTCTTTTGGGCAGTCTCTCTTAAGGTGACCTACTTGTCCACAACCATAACATCTCAGTTGTTCATTGCAAGGTCTTGGGCCATGCCGCCCATCACACCTTCGACAAACATCAGGCTGATAGGGTGCTCTCCCTATATTCAAGCCATCCTTAGCTTTTCTAAAATTTCCAAAATTGTTCTTTTTCTTCACATTCCAAGTTTGACCTTGACCAGGATAGGGTCTATTACCCTTTTTGATATCATTAAAGCTCAACTGTCTCTTAAACTTTGATTGCTCTCTCAGCAGCTCTTGCTCCACTAATTGTGCCATTTCCTAAATCTCATGATCATCCCTTATATTCAAAGGCAACAGTTGTTTTCTAATATCAGTCCTCAATCCTTTCAAAAATCTCTTAGCTTTTTCCTCACGATCCTCAATCAATTTGGGAGCATACTTAGACAATTCATAAAATTGTACCTCATACTGATCTACTGTCAGCTCCCTTTGTTCCAACTGAACAAATTTAGTGATCTTCTTATCCTTAGCACAGTTAGAGAAATGCTTCCTATTGAAAGCTCTCACAAACTCTTCCCAATTCACATCAGTACCTGGTGGAAAGATTGTATCCCTCGAAGCTCTCCACTAAAACTTTGCATTTCCCTCCAACTAGTACTCTGCCAAAACTATTTTCTCAGCTTCACTACAGTCCAACAACCGGAAAATCTGTTCTATCCCATCAATCCAATGCTCCGCCTCCTCAGGACTTCCCATTCCACTAAACTTATGTGGCTTCAACTTCAGAAATTGTTCCACCAGTCCTTGAGGGCGACGTTCCACTCCAGGTTGTTGCTGCGCTTGCCTTTCCATCAAATTTTCAATATTGGCCAATGCCTACAGGATATCTTCCATTCGAGGTTCAGCCCTTGCAGCAAAGGCTTCAGCCCTCAATGGATGAGCACTTCCAGCTCGCACCATGACTTTCCTGCAATTTCCAAGCATTGCCTCAGGAATAATCTGAAACTCACTGTCTCCATTTAAAAGCACTACTACTATAAGTAACATAAACATGTTACTGGCACCTAAAAGCAACTCATAATAACTACTAGGGATCTATGAGTGAATACCCATCACCCGTTATTCAAAGTTACCCAACTATTCTAGTTAATATTCTATGGTGTGCATTGTCATCATGTTCCTCAATTTCCAAATGAGGCTCCTTATCACTCCAACTATAACCATTGCTCTGATACCAACAAAGATTGTGGCACCCCCGTTTCGCTTGAGGTGACCACATGTGATCTCTTATTACTCTATCTCCTACAACTTCACAGACTGATACCCTTTAAATAGAGATTTTTTTTTTTTTTTTGAAAAGGTCTCAGCGTAGCTCATTAGCGGAAGCATAAACAAGTCTCACCATCCCTTACTCCAATAACCATAATGCAATGCACACTAACTAAGCTTCAAATGAAAAGACAAAGCCGACTCACTTTTATTTATATTTTCACAATGGATATTTTGGGTCAGTACAAAAAAAATCATTACAAAAAAAAAGGCCAAGATTTTTAACTATACTTGGCTACCACTTAAAAGAAGACTCGATCCTACATCGAACATGTACAACCCTCCATCAACAGCGTCAGCTATCTCCAAAAAGTGTCAACTCCCATCAACTATACATGCCATCACACCCAATCCGGCGGCGGCGGCAGCGGTAACATCCCTAACATCACTCCATCACGCTGGACATGGACAGACAAAAACTCCTGGATAACCGGGCCATCAGCTCTACTCACATCGTACATCACCAGGACACGGACTCAAACAAACACTAAACCAAGGGCACCGACACAGATGTGCTCCATACACTCCACATCAACATCAGTAGGTATGCCATAGTAAGTACCGCGTGCAATTGGCAGTAAAAGCATTTTTCTAATCTGAAATGTTAATCCCCAAAAGGGGTGAGTACAACCACTCAGCAGTAAAGATCCACCAAACTACACAATATATCAAACAGAACAATTAAGGTACACATATCAATCATACATTCAAACATACCTTATCTTACAGCCATGCATATCGTCATGCAATGTGCATAAATCACCATGCACTTGTGCTTATACATGTATCATCAAGCAGTCATGCATATATCACCATGTCACATGTGCATATACCACCATGCACTTATCACCAAACAGCCATACATATATTACCATACCATATGTGCATATAACACCGTGCATTTATCATCAAATAGCCATGCATATATCACCATGCCATATGTGTATATACCACCGTGCACTTATCATCAAACGGCCATGCATATATCACCATACCATATGTACACATCCATGTGCACGATATAGTCTCAATTTTTATCTTTCCAAGGACCAGTGTTTGCATCCCACAATTTATCACTCGCATCCCACCTGGCATCGTGAGGAACCTCCGGCACACACCTCCGGGTATCCGGCACACACATTCCGGGCATCTCGTACTCCAACTAACATCACGAGGTATCCTCCCGGCACACACCTCCGAGGCTTCCGGCACACATCTCCGGGCATTCCAACACTCCCAGGGCATCGTCGACTCACACCTCCAACGGTCTCGTTATTTTCTCAATTTATATTCACATATATCTCAATTTCAACATGGCATTTGATGCAATAATATCAAGAGTCTCAACCAACTTTTCATGCCATATAACATGCCATATGTCATCACATGTGCAGCAAAATCAACCACCCAAAGTATTACATCACATGGATAAATTCATTTATTTTTCAAAACACATCAATTCTTTTTCGGATAAATCAGAATGCATTCCTCTAGTTAAAACTCTAGAAAATTAGTAAATGGTATTAATAAATTCTGAAAACTTGACACATTATAGACGAAACCTAAAGGCAGATATCTCATGAATAACTCCATACCAAAAGAACCTCACACAAAACAGCACAGTCCATGCATCACAGTTTCCAAAATTTCGATATTTCAGTTTGCACAGTTTCGGAAGTAATTTAAATTAAATACCCAAATGAACTCCAAAAATTCTGAAATTTTGACATGTTATAGACAATTTCTAAAGGTAAATATCTCAAAAATAAATCAAAACCCGAATCGTTCTAGATTAATAGATATAGACGATTAATCCCCCTGTTCTCGGTATCGTCTTTTTCCAGATTATCATCTTTCAAAAGAAACTTGTTTTACCGAACTACATATGTTCGTTTCTTCTAAATTTTTAGTATGTTATTCCTCAAAATATTACCTACAACTTTCATTAAGGAAGCACGATCAAATTTTAATTGTATGATTTTATAAAAATCACGAAATCATACTAGGTCGCAGTAGCGTTTTCCCCAGATCCAGATTCTTCAAAGAACAACGATTTCACCGACCTATCTTTGTTCATTTCCTCTAAATTTTTGATATGTTCTACCCCAATAATTACACTACAACTTTCATTAAGAGATCAAAGTGATATTTTCACAAGAAAGTTACTTTACAGACCACAAAATCTCTAAAGGTCAGCACAACGAATTCCAGATCTAACTTCTCCAAGGAAAAATCATTTCATTAACCATTACTTGTTCGTTTTGCCTTAAATTTTAGTATGTTGTTCCTCAAGATATTCTCTAAAACTTTCATGAAGAAATCAAAACAAGATTCCAACTAAAAAACCACATTCAGCACACAAAATCATGGATGGTCGGACTGGTTTTTTCCAGAAACAGCATGCTAGGCCAACGAATTTCTCCCCATAACTTCGACCTTTCATCACATCTACCTCAACCAAAATTCACCATCTTCTACACACACATCACAGCAATACAAATGGTAGGTTTTAGGACTCCACTTGCCTCAAACTTAAGCACAAACAGTAACAAAGATGGCGGGCAAAGCGGCGAATGAACGGCGGACGGTCCTCCTCCTCCCTCTCGCACGCATGGCCTCTCCTTTCTCTCTTCCTTTCTTCCTTCCCTTTCCTTTCTCTCTTTCTCTCCTCTCTCTCTCAGACAACACCCTCTCTTTCTCTCCCTTTCCTCGCCTAATCCGCTCCCTATTTCCCCCTCATTTCTTCCCTTCAATCATTAGCAATCATTTGATTGCATGCAGCTGCCCAAAGGAGCCAATGGGGGCAGCCACACTTAGCTCGACCTCCTTGTCACTTGGCAACTCACATGCAAGGGTTGATGGGCTTCAATGTTGGGCCAGTCTTGGGCCTTCATGGGCCGGTCGAATAGGTGGGGCTGCGTGGGCTGGTTGGACAGTCTTTAGGCCTAAAAATTAGCCCACCCTCTCCTATTCCTATTCCATTTAATCCTCATTTAAATAAACACCTAATTTCAACTTGTAAGCCCACAAAACTTTGTAATTTAAATCAATAAAATTCTACTTATAAAGTGCACCACCAAGAATAAGATTTCTATATCAATTTGCACTTTAATAAAATCCTTGGGTCACTTGTAGACACATCTCCATCCAAACAATTGTCCATTACAATGCTCGGCCTTAGATTAATTGAAATTCATTAATTCAATGGCTAATACAAAATCCAATGGCACTTTCATTACCTAATCATGGTTCGTGGTACTACAGAATTGTCATGAGATTTTAGGATGCCACAAGACCTCATACAATAACTGTCCTAGCTCTAGTATATCTTTTGTTTCATCTCTTCTAGAACAATCACAAACACTTTTTTGATTATGGATCTACTACCAGAAATTCAATCCGTAATCTTAGCATTCAACGTGTATTCCTGAATAATCTCATTTTTCAATTATTCAACCATTTCATTTTACCAAGTTCAATGCTAGTCAGATTAGTCAACATTTATATGTTTCGATGCAACAACAAGATGTTATTTGTAACAAGTAGTTTTGTTGGTTGGTTAATTGGTCACATTTTTTTTCATGAAATGGGTTGAATTGGTATTAGTCTGGATACGGCAAAATAATTCTATTCGATCGAATGTAATCCTACAATATAATAATAGATAGAGTGGCGAAGATATTTTAGCCAATTAGAAAGATTTAGGCCTTTTTTGGTCTCAATACAAGTAAAGCAACCCCTTCGTATCTCAGATCCAGTTAATTTAGGTTCGAAAAGTTGCATTTGATGGGATAACAAAGGGAAAAAGGAAAAAAGACCTTTCACTTATTAATACTTCTAAGAGAGTGAGAAAATTTACACTTGGACAGTTGTGTCAAAAGCAAACCTGCTCCCTCCAGGATGTTTATCTGGCCTAATCTTTGTAATCATGAACAAAGTGATGCATTTGTTGAAGTTATTGACTTTATTATAATATTAGACAAAAGCAATTGGGCAAAAAACAAAACAAAGGAAGTGGCCAGGTGACTAATTTAAGTGAAAGAAAGCAAAAATAAAGGAAGGAAAGAGAACAAGCGAGAACGAAGACGTAGGAAGTTTTCTGTGTATTGTCTTCAATATGTTTGTAAATGTACAGATCCCCTTAGATATAATACAAGGAGGAAGTAAATGTTCATATGTATTAATCTAGATCTAAATCTAATATTTAATTGATATATAGAAATTGTAATCAAATCATATCAAAACCTCCAACAAATATGTTGAGCAATCACCGCATGCAATCACCGCATATCTTCCAACACTCTCTCTCAAGCTAGTAGCTTGTACATGTCTAAAATGCCTAGCTTGCTCAATAAATATGCGTGCTATCTTTGACACAAGGGCTTAGTGACGATGTCCACTGGCTGTTCTGTCATCCCAATTCCTCCTGTCTCAATTACTCCTTGGATCTTTTCCTGTGTAAAATGACAATCCACTTCTATATACTTGGTTCTCTCATGCACTATAGGATTTGATGCGAGTTTGAGAGCCGAAGAATAGAAGGAAGTGAAGGAAGAAGAGCAGAAGAAAGAGAAAGAGGAAGAGAAAGAAGAGAAGAAAGAGAAGAAGAAAGAAGGGAAGCAGAAGAGGAAGAAGATCGAGATGACTCTTTTGAGCCAACATTTGTAGTATCATTGTCAGATGATTCTGAGAAGACTCCAAGTAGAACTACAGAAGATGAAAGAGAAAAAGAGCATCACTTGGAAGCTGAAAAAGATCAAGAAGAAGATTTTTCTTCTCCACCTGTAGCCACAAAGACAGGGGGAGCTACTGAAAACATAGGTACTTCTTCTTCACCTATTTTTACCAGTGATGATGTGAGTATATCTCCAGCAAATCCAGATGATGTCTTTGCCTCTCAACATCGTGAAGATAATGTTGAGGCATCTTCTCCAAGTCTTGGTGATCAAGATCAACTTGCTGATGTTCCCTCAAATATCACAACTCCTGGAATCAACGTGGCTAGACCTAGTGCACCATCAAAACCAATGGCAGACTACCAAAGGCTGCTAGAAATCCTTCTGAATTTAAAGGTTTAGCAATATGGTATGGAGTTTGATATCAAGAACCTCTACAAAGCTTTCAAATCCACTTCAGATTCTACTCATGAACAAGTACAAGCCCTTAAGCTTCAAATTCAAGAGACTGCCAAGGGTGAGGATATTGAAAAGATGAAGGAGACTCTGAGAAAGTTAGAGGAAACTGTGAAATCTATGGGGATTTCCAACTTGTTCGCATCCCCAAACAGCCTTGAATTTATCGAACTTTTTTATTCTTCTTCACTTTTTGCTATTGATAAAAAAGGGGAGAATATGCAAATTTTATATTTGACTTTGGGATGAACTTTTTGTGATTTGTGACTTTGGACTTTTGACTGACTGTGACTTTTGTTTGACTGTGTGAACTTTTGACGCTTGCAGCAATTTACTTGGTAATACTGATTATGGCTGGATAAGTATTTGTCTTATCTTTTTAGGATTAACTTATTTTCTATGGTTGCAGAATCGATGATATCCAGGTCTTAATCATTATTTCTATAAGATATTATGTATTGCTTAAAAGTTGTTTTGCAGGTCAAAAAATTCTTAAATCTACAGGAAAGTTTTGTCACCATCGAAAAGAGGGAGATTGTTGGAGAAAACTCATTTATTGTTTTGAAGTTGACAAAATATTTCCAAAAGTTTAGTCTGAAAACTTCCAGACTCCATCATCAAAGTCTGAAGACCGCTAAACTTTAGATTCAAAGTCTGCCCATACTGACAGTTTCCAAACTGAAGAATGAAGACTTATCCAGATTTGAGATTATCTTCAAGAATTCAATTCGTATGGTTTATGGATGACCTTATGGCTGAATATAGCACTTACGTGATCGATTATCCTTATTGGAATCAATTCCAATATTCAAATCTTTTTGGAAGACAAGCAAACTTGAAAGGTTCTACTTATGGAAATCAAGATCCCGATTGTATGGGCAAACATGATTGACGGGCTTTCATCACAATCATCTAGCGGCTTGAGATCCCCTTGATTGATTTTGTCCAACGTGTAGATTGGAAGAACTCATTTGGAAAGTGCTAACGGTCATGAAGGTATGAAGGAGTATTTAAGGCGAACTCTTTAATTGTTCGATAGAGTGCGTGAAAGAAAATTTTCAAAATCTGAAGCTTCTTAGTTCCTTGTTATTTCATTCACCGAGCTCAAAGTTATATACTCAAAAGAGAAAAACTCATAGTGAGACTTTGTGAGAGACCAGTAGAGACTCTTCACTGAGAAAGTGGAGATCTCAAGTTGTAAAATCTCTTTTGATTCTAAGTAAAATCCAGCTAGTAGGCTGTTAGCCCAGGAAAGTGGACATAGGCTTAATTTAAGCCAAATCATTATAATATTTGTGTTCATATTCTCTTCCATAAACTCTTTTATCTTTGATTCGTAGCTCTATTTAACCATTTAAGTCTAAACTCTTTATTTTTATCTGAAACTGACAAAGGTTGAATTTGTTATCTTCTATAAGCAAATTACTTCCACAGAATCTTGCGAAAATTTTTACTCACACCTATTCACCCCCCTCTAGGTGTTGTTACTAGCCCTTTGACCTTGAACCTCATCAAGGCTGTGGTGACCCCCGCGTTTGTAAACCAGTTCCCCGGCCTGAATGGGCTTGGCATCTCCTTAGCCCACCTAGACATAGCCCCTGGTGGGGTCATTCCGTTGCACACGCACCTGGGTGGCTCAGAGGTCCTCCTTGTCCTCCAAGGGTTGATTTGTGTCTGGTTCATCTCGTCATCAGCGAACACCGTCTACTTGAAGACCCTCAACAAAGGGGATAGCATGATTTTCCCTCAAGGGCTATTGCACTTCCAATTGAATGTTGGTAAAGGTCCAGCACTTGCCATAGTCAGCTTCAGCAGTCCAAGCCCTGGGCTTCAAATCTTGGACTTTGCTCTATTCGCTAATAATTTTCCTTCTGAGTTGGTGGAAGCCACCACTTTTCTTGATGATACCTAGGTTAAGAAGCTAAAGGGGGTACTTGGTGGCACTGGCTAAGTGGCTAATTTCATTTTCATCGAGAATCCATCCATTAACAATCACCACCATTTCAAGCCTCTTCAAAAAAAAAAAAAGTGAAAGGAAATAATAATTCGGCTTATACGCTCGTCTTCAATGGCTTTCCATGGATTTTTCTTGTAAGGTTGTATTCGCTTTGCTAGTGTGTTGAAGTGAGTCGTTAGAGTGGAGATTTGATTATTAGTGCTTTATGACTTGTTGTTTTGTTTGGACTATGGAGCAAAATGCCTCCCTCTCTTCGTGGAATTTTGGGTAGATGAATAAAAGTATGTTGCTTCCTCAATTCCTTGCAAGATAATGTTCATATGGGAAAAAATGTGCTCGATAAGTCAAGTGATGTAGTAATATCATCCACCCATCATGGATGAGATTACAGTAGAATTTGGATTCTATCTATAGAGGGATAAACTAATATTGGTACTACATTCATATAATGACGGCTCGCGTCATGCCATGTGTTTAACCCAATCAAAGCATTATTAGTAATGGGGTGTTGTGCCAACACATTCGATACATTTGTTTAGTATTATACGAGGCAAATTGGACCAATTCATTGATCTGAACTTTTCTACAAGACTTAATTATGGAGGATTTCATGTGAACTACGCAAATTCCGTTTTAGAGCCTGAATTTGGACTTGTTTCGTTTTTTCTAAATACACTAGAATCTTGTGGCAATCACTTGTATAGTGAGCTAGTAATGGATGCATTTGGATCATGTAAACCTAGCTCATGCTACCATTGGATCAACGGGTTCCACATAGGGACCACTTCATCCAATGGTACATGTGAGATGGGCTCACATGCACCAAGTTCATGTAAGATTTTTTTTCTTCTACAAGACTCATTGTGCCTTGAAAGTTTTGAGGTGCCGCATTTCATTAGTTGTTTGACCAGAAGATCATAAAATTTCGAGACAAGTACCTTTTAAATCCATTTTTGGATTCTTGCAACTCTAATGCCGCTGGAAAGCTCGACTCACTATTGTTAGGTGTAAGTATTGTTTAATTTAGATCCTTGAGTATTTATTTGATCATGTGCTTTCCCCGAAAATGTGGCTATTTGATTTGAGACTAACGAGGGTGTCAGGTGAATGATATCTTATTGGAAAGCTTATAATAAACTTAGTTGCTCACGCAATTTCGGGGTGAGATGAGGTAATTCAAGGAAATGATACTACCATTTCAATCTCAATCTATCTATGAATGGATATAAAAGTGGATAAAACTCGCATGATGATGACTCACGCTGGACACTCCTGTGCGAGCTCCATGCACTGATTTGCTTTTGACGTCAGTTGGCAAACCAACCTATAATGTGAGCAGATGCCTAATTCTAGCAAATATCCAAATTTTGCATATCTAATTTTTATGAGAATTTTTATAATGAATTTTACTGATTTAGAAGAAATATTGAAATAAGTTATTTAGGGGCAATTATCAAGTCAGTCTTAAACTTATTGTGCTGAGGCCAATTCAAATCTAAACTTTCCGATTTTATCAATTGAGTTACTTGACACTAGAATTTCGCCGATAAAAATTAATTCACAAAATTAGGGATTATGACATAGATATGTTATGCCCAACCCATTTAAGCCTCAAAATCATAATCCTCAGAGCTTAATCCAATGGAATAGACTTCGAGCACTCTCCCCAGAGATAAGGAGGTCATCCGTCATCCGCACAGAGGCCGGACGAAGCGGACGGAGGAGTCTTATCTCGTCTACCATTTTTCTTATTCTTATCTCACGATTTACGTGGATGAAGTTCCGCGATTGGTATATTTCCAATTATATAGTTCCTAGGAATAAAGTCGTACATCTGGTATCATTTCTTTCATCGGTATTCTTCATATGTAGATTACTTTGATTATCAAACCTCACACTTGAACGGCATTTAAAAATAAAAATCAAATGCTCAAAAAGTCATTCTGCGACGAAAGTTATATTAGATGATTGCATGTGAAAGTGCTAGTATTACCACCTAGATGGGGTAAATATGTGTAAAAACGAATTTAGCTAATAAAAGCAGTAAAAGTTATTTTCTTCAAACAAAGTCTAACTAACACGGACTTTTGAGATAAATTCAGACTCAAATAAGATGTTTTGAAACTTAGTAGAACTTAGAAAAATATTGCTATTGACAAATCAAAAGAGTTAAGGGAAGAAAAAATTGAATACGAGATTTATAGTGACTTGGCTTGGATCAAGCCTATATCCACTCTCCCATACTGACAGCATTCTAGCTAGATTTCACAATGGAATCAAAAGAGAATTACAGCATTTGAGTACGATCACTCAGTGAAGAGTTTCTTTCTCTCTTACTATTGATGAAGAACAAGCTATTGGAAATGCTTCAACTTTGGAATTTTAATTCTCACGCACACTTTCAAATAAACTGAATGACCTCCTTAAATACTCCCCCATGCATTTTTAACCGTTGGCACTTTCCAAAAAAACTTATTCCAATTAACATGTTGGACAAAATTAATTAAGGAAATCATGTAGCCATTTAAAGATTAAGGTGAAAATCCGATGATCTTGGTCGTCCATACAATCAGAATTTAGATTTTCGTAAGTAGATGTTTTCCAAAAAGTAACTTGTCCTCGAGATTGATTTTATCAATCTGTAATTGATTTCATCAATATATTTAGAAAAAGTAAGTGAGATTCTTCGTCAAACAGATATTAAAGATAAATCTTGCACGAACTAAATCTTTATTGAACGACCAATAATCCTAAGTTTCCGTTCTTGACTTGGGTTCAATCCGTATCCTCGTCAGAGTAGGAAAGATTTCTGATATAAAATAGACTTTAAAAAGCATTCCATGATATAACACGGAAGTCTAAAATTCCTCAGAGTAAGAGTAAGAACAAGAGAAGGAAATTTTTGTCAACTTTAAAACCTAATAGGAGTTTTATCAACAGCACGAACTTTGTAATAAATGTTTAAAAGTAATTATTTTTTTGATATATCTTACTCTACTTTTTAACTCACTCTCAAATTTTTGCCTCGTCTCTTTACAAGGTGTGGGAGTTGAACCCCACACATGAAACTAAACATCTTCAAGTGAGGAATCAAACTCCTCACCTCTCCCTTCACATGTGGGTAGGGTGACCATTAGGGCAAAGACTTATGGTAGGTTTTATTCCATCTATTTCACAATTGATACAAACAAAGGATTTCAATTACTTTATGGTTCACAAGAATAACGTCTGCATTTGGTATCATTCTTATCACCGAAATTTTGTATCTATAGATTTTTTCTATAAACAATTGTTCATCTCTCATTCCATGATGAAAGATACATTACATGATTGTGTGTATTTTGGTAATAAATGTTGAAGATATAGATTTTTTACATAGATTATATTTTGAAATGCTTGGAGGCTGAATGTTTAAGGTGAAGGAAAAAAATAATTCTGAACATAAATTATAAAACAAAAAGGCTAAAAAAAATTAATTTTTAAAAGTTATATTCCAAGATTGAGCAAAATTTGGTTGTGAATGTTAAAAGAAATTGTTTATGTATGTGCAAATTGAATTTTGAAGTATCTATAGGCTGAAATTTTAAATTGATTGAATCATTCTACGAATAGATCTTTGGTAACAAGCCAGGGAAACAGAATGCATGGTAATTGTTCAAATACTTCAATGAAATACATTTAGTATCGCATTGGCTCCGCTACAAACAACCAACTATAATGAAGACATGCACCCTCGAATCAAATTCGTCAATCCCCAATGTTGTTTAGTATGTTTGACTTCGTCCAAATGGCCTCGGGACGAAAGATGCTGGGTCCATAAGTGGATTTAACCATTTGGAATAGTAGGGGAAGCTGTAGTACTACGAACAAAGTCATGGGGACAGAGGCCAGCAAAGTGAAGGGAATAAGAGCCCACTCCAATCTCTTATCAAGCACCATTGTGAGAGCTGCAGTGAAGGCCACCAGCATGAAAGCCATGGAGAGGAAGAGTAAAGAGAGACCCATAATGATCTTCTGAGGCAATGAGTAGAGAAAATCTTGCGCCTCATAGCGCGAAGTTAAAATGGCTAGGAATAGCAAGATGGCTGTCACGGAGCAAAACAAACCTAATGCATCCGAAATTGTGAAAACAAGGAAAGAATCCCATCCTAACAACAATGGCATTCCAGTTTTATCGTCATTTCCTCCAGGCATGGTGAAGGCAGCTGCGAACAATACTGTGGCAATTAGAGTTGAGACAAGCATACATGAATTTGCTGTGTCCTTCATCCACTTCTCTGCTTTCTCAGCCAATTCTTTGTGGTTCTCCACGAATTTAATCCAATGTGATTTATCATTTTCCCTGTAGATAGTTGCCTCGGAAGTGGTAACCCAGCTTTCCACAGCCTATGCATAACGCCCACACATAGGAGTTTCAATAAGTGGACAATGTAATGAAAATTAAAATATCTATAAGACAAGGGCTCATCTCAAGGAGATTAAGACGTATTAAATATTTGATGTGAAATTTGCTTAGAAGTAAAGTCCATCTTTGCTAGCAGAATTTCAAAGGTCACTTTCTTCGGAGCTTCGACAATGATTTTGTGCTTCATTCTAGTCAAATAATATATACATGGAAAGCACTATGTTTATACTTTCTAAAAAATCGAGTTTCAAGAAATTTTGAGTCTTCAAGAAGAATTTATGGAAAAAGTATTGGGAAAATTGTCCAAAAAGTCCTAAACAATTTGTACAGTGATTAATTCAATCTTAAACATTTCAATTGTACCAATTTAATCCTAAAAAATTTGACGATTTGCCAATTTAGTCTTTCCTATCAATCTTGGCTAGAAGTCACTAACATAACGGTCTAGTCAGCGTCGACAATCTTACATGGCACTACCGACGTAGATATGAACAATTTTTACAATTTAAAAAAAAAAAAAATTGATTTTTTTTTTCATTTTTCTTTTTTTTTTTTTTTTCATTTTTATTTTTTTCTTTTTATTTTGGACTTTAGGCGCAAGGTTGCCAACCAACACTTGCCTAGTCTGGGTGAGGCGTTGAGACCCTTGCTAGCCATAGGCAAGGGCCTCTGTGCGATTGCTTGCCACATGCAAGGGTGTCGTGGCCCTTGCCTATGACTAGCAAGGTTTGGCCAGTGACCTCGGTGACCCAGGAAAAAAATAAAGAAAATCAAAAAATCAAAAAATTTTAATAAGATAAAAAAATTAAATAAAAAAATTGTCTACTTCAACACCGATGTTTATGTTAGTGATTTTTTTTAAAATCAAAATTGGCTAGGAGGTTTAAATTGACAAATCATCAAAAAAATTCAAGATTAAATTGATAAAATTAAAAGGTTTAGAACTAAAATGGCAATTGATTGAAAGGTTTATGACTAAATTGGCATAATGAAAATGCTTATGACTAATTTGGTTATCGTATAAGAGGTTTGAGTCTTTTTGGATAATTATTCCAAAAAATGTTAAGAGTTTGTCAAGAAATCTGAGATTGAGTCTTTTAGTACTTCAACGTGCTTTATTGAACCCTATGCATTGTATTTTGTTTCTAGAGTCCTTTGAGTCATGAGTCAATGCTAGCATTTACGATACGTCTAGGGATGCTGGTCTTTTCTTGGAAATAAAAGGTAAATGTCTTGGGATTTGCCTATACTTAGAAGGTTGTTTCAAGTTGTAAATGCAGACAAACCCCTCTAAGGCTCCATTAACGGTGAGTGAATGTTTTCTGATTAACGGTGAGTGAATGTTTTCTGATTTTTTGGAAGTAAACAATTGGATTAGAGTTTCGTTAACTCTGTATCTCTTTGATAGATTCCATTGAATGGTGAATTACATACTTCATATCTTGAGGTGGATTCCTTAGGTACCGAGCATTTACTCTTTACATGCCGTATATTCTCAGTTGGATTCCCTAAGCAGTGAGCATTTATCCCGTCACACGTCCTGTATCTTGAGGGGATTCTTTAGGTGGTAAGCCTTTCTCTTATTGTACTTGTGTTACCTTCTAACCTTCGACCCCTCTAATATGAGCTGGTATCAGAACCTAGGATATGGCTAGTTGTCTTTATCGTGGACTCAATGGCGCCCATCATGATGTCGAACTAGAAGATTTGAGTAGAAATGTACAATAACTTCAAGAATAATCAGGAAAATTTCAATTATTGTGACGTGACGATCCCCAATATGACCCTAAAGAAGAAGACAACAAAGAGGAGATTACCTCTTTCGTGATGTTAGTCTCAACGCAACTAGTGAAGAGGCTCCATTGTGCCATCTTTAGAGGATTGGTGATTCTTACGATTTCCATGTCAAATTCGACATCTCAAAAGACTTCATCTATTGGCTTGAGACATGTTGAAAGAAAAAAAGTGCAACGTTTCTCCACTTAGGATGCTTTTTCAACTATGGTACATGCTTCATATTCATATTGGGAAAATTACCCAATCTATCCTTAACTTATTATATAGATGTCAATTTAATCTTGAACTTTTCAATTTTACCAATTGAATCTGAAACTTTTATACGAAATTCTAATGTAGTCATTTCAGTCAATTTTCCCTGAAAATAGCTGACAAAAAAAAATGTTATATGTATATTCTTAAAACTATCCAAACGAAGTTCTAGCCATCATATTTTAAGAATTTTGTCAAGAAGATTATAAGATAATAATTATCATTAAGTGTGTTTATTAAATATATGAAAAGAAAGCTACTTACCTTATACCATTGGACTTCTCTTTGCATTTGAAACGCTACTCCGGCTACGTTAGTTGCCGCATTGACATTAGGGCAGTACTCCGTTACCCTGTTCTGTGCTGCTGCGCTCATCATTAACCTCGAATCCTCTATCGAAGGTCCAAAAACTAATGACAACTTATTGGTTGAGCTTACCATCAAAAAGAGTCTGAGAGTCCCTACTTGGCGATACGACACAGCTTCGAACGCCAAATTATTCCAGTCAGACCGAATCCAAATAAGCTCTGGGAAAAACTGAATACATAGCTTCACGATTTCAGTGATTCCCCATACTGTAGCATGAAATAGCAACTCTTTCTTTTGTAAAAAATCGGTAGTCTTCCCATGAGAGATCGCATGCAAAATTTGTTTTGCCAACTCTATTGCCGCCACGTGTCTCCGCTTCATCTCGTGAATCCTCTTGATTGTAGGAACTAGAAAATATTAAAGAGAAAATGAAAGCGAATAATGAAGGGGCGGCTAGTGGATTTAAAAAAAAAAAAAAAACACAGTGGTCCAGCTTCGCATCCCAATTTTTGTTATCAGACACAACAGTTTACTAATTGCCGTATTTTCTCACAAAAGCCCCTACCACATTAGCTTGGGTTGGCGGGTGATTGGGAAAACGATCTCATTCTATTTAATTTCTTTTACTCTTTTAGAAAAGCTACTTTGATCTTTTTTCCCCATTGGTTCAGTCCTCAAATGCAAAGTGTGACTTTTAGTAATTGCTGTTGGTCGTTTTTGGAATTTTCGAAGAAAAGGTTTATATCATGTCTAGATGAAAAAAAATAAAAATGGATGTGAAGAAAGTAGAACTGATTAGAGGGCAACTAAAGAAAGTGATCTTCCTTGAAGTTCAAATGAGGCTTTATAATGTTGATCATAATTAAGAAAATATAATTGTGAGAGTTCACTTTGATAGAACAGCTCTGAAAATAACCACGCCAATGACATCTGTCCAACTAGAGCAAATCACAGTAGTCTTTGCATATATAAGATTATTTTAGATAATAATATTCAAATATGCATCGTAGCTAGTAATAAAGATATCATATTATTTGTACAATCCATTGTATTGTTAGTCATGCTCGGCACAAGAAGAGGAGAAAATTCCTTTAATATCTACCCAATAGCTTGTTGGTACAGAATATATAACTTGGGGTGAAATTCTCCGATGCACAATTTTGTTGGGACCCACGAAACTCACTCCCATTGAAATATTCTTCTATTCCAAGCCCTCCCAAACAAGTTATTTTGATTTTTCCCTCCTGTTCCTATTACTATTCTTTCACGCCTTTTTAAAGTTGCCAAATAAAAGTGCAAATTTACTATGTTAATGTGATATAATGATAAACCCATGCCATCAACTATTACAACCTTATTTTGGAGTGGATGACGCTAGGGGCTCACCCTAGGTCCCATGCCCGATACTGGAGAGAGATAATGAAGCGAACACGATTTCACCAATCGAGATTCACGGAGAATTGCTAGGTTTACGTAACTCTATTCCGTATATTCTGCTCAGATCAATTAGCCATAAGCAAAAAATTCCTAGGTTAACATCAAATCTCCCTCAATTTGCAATTTTAAGTATTCTTTTTTCACTTCTTGTAATTAGAAGTTGGTGAATACTTAAAATCTTTCAAAATATAAAAATATTAACACAGAAAATTTATAAATAATTTCGTTTGAATATGAATAATTTTTTGAAGGATTTGTATTAAATCCATCGACAGTATAAATAATATGGATGGTACATGCAAAAATTTAATTACAAAATTAACTTCAAATATAGATTTTACTCATCCAATGATGAATGTGTAATGGTTTTTTTTCACACTGGCAGTGGGCCTGACACAAATTCTTTTCCAAATCGTGGCAAAAAATTAATTAGGAGCTTTTTTCTACTTAATACTTACAAAAGAAGTGAAAAACAAACAGGCCAAAGAATTTTAGCTGGACGGAGAGAACAGAGATAGAGACAGTATCTTGATAAAATGGAAGCATACCTATAATTGTGGTGGCCTTCCAAAGTGACTTTGTAAGACATTGAATCACTACAATCAATTTGCAAAGAAAACCTAGTCATTGGATATGAAATCATTGTTAGACCTTGTAATTTGTTTGTCACATTGTCCAATCGAGTTCTACAATACTTATGCACTTGGTTAAATCATATGTGGTTCCAAAGGGATAGGTGATCCATAAAGTAGTTCGGTTTCAGGCCATTATTCAAGTAAAACAAGGTCAAGAAATCAGAATTATGTCCGACAAAGAAACCAACATTTCCAGTTTCTTTTGCTAGTAGAGGATCTAAGAAAAATGACTTAAAGTTCAAAATCATGAAAGTTCCTAAGATAATGCCCAACAACAAAAATGCATACCTACCCGGATCGGAATTTTTATTTGTTGGTTCGTTGTTCAAGCCCACTGGAATACCTTCAGTTCAGAAGTAAAAGAGCAGGTGATGAGCCAGGTATGATCATCTTGAAGGAAATCAACAATGAAGAGATGCGAGTGTAGAAAGTACAGACATTTGTATATCAATGCTTCCAAAACACTCAGCCTGGTTCCGCTGGGAAAGTGAGAATTATTCGTCGCCAACTCGTTTAGTATGTCAAGGGGTTCAGCATGCTCATTTATTCTCTTGTCAATTAATTCAGGATATTGCCTCACTAGATAAACGGTGATATCTGTCCAAATTCACCAGCAAAGTTGATCAGGAAATTAAGATAAGTCAAAAATGAAGGAAAAAACTGATGGAATTGAGATAAAGAGCAATGGTGACCTTACCAAAATGACCAGCCTTGGTGAGATCCATAATGATGTCGATCGCAGAGGGACTGCTGAAGAAATGACCTTGCTTATCGTCTGATGTATTTTTCGCCAGGAACCAGGCAATCTCCTTATGCATAGAAGCTTCCACAGCAGATATTTTCAAAGGAACACATCCTACATTATCTACGAGTTGCGTCAATTTTGGGTTACTTTTAACTAATGCCTTGACCATCCTTATCCTTCCACACAGGACAGCATTGTGGAGGGCTGTGCGGCCATCACAATCAACCTCTTCAAGCGCTTTTTGAGGCAAGATCTTAACCAGGTTCTCCAAAAATTGGTCTTTTGCACTCAAAGCAGCTATGTGAAGCAATGTTTCTGATCTACTTGTTATTTTGGCGGTCTTTGAAGCATCATCTCGTTCGAAAAATCTTTTAGCAGATTCCCAATCGCCCCTAAGTGCAGCTCGCAACAAAGGTCGGTAATAGGGTCCATCCACTTCCTTTTCAGAATTTTCTGCAATAGACACAAACTTTTTAGTTCATTCGGTTAGTCCTTTTAATTTTGCTGACATTGAGATGTGTCCCAAAAAAGAACATTTTCATGAAGATCCGCCCCAGATATTAATTTCACACTGAAAATAACTCTTGAGGGATAACGCACTTGGAGCACCTCTTGACTGAGAAGGAGCTGATCCAACGCTTACACAAACATTTTCAATATCTGTAGGAGAAAAAGAGTGAGCACTAAGTCCTTTGCATACTTTTTTTGTCCCTTTTCTTCTAGCCAAGGTCAGCATTTTTTTTCTTTAGTGATAAAGAAAATAAAAAGAACCATCAGAAAATACAAGTTCCAGCATATTTGGGACTCCATCGATTATACCATATTTTTTCTTGGTTGAAACTTCAACATGTACCTGCTTCTAGTTCTGCCTGATTTGAATTTCCTTGTTCTTCACTTGGTTGCGTCGCCATTGGGTTGCTCTCCTGGTTACAGTCTTTCAACAACAGAGAATGTCAAAGAGACTTTTGACTTTCCTAGAAAGTTGAAGCTCTGATGTCAATTGGCTTAAGTTGCAGAGGCCTATTACACCATGTGGTTCTTGTCGATGAAAAAGTCTGTCAGCGATGGAAAACTATGACCCTTGTTACACGAAAAATAATTTAGATTAACCACCGCCCTCAGTGGCGCAATTGGCTTGGGCTCTCTCCCCCTCATGAAGGGGAGAAGTTCGAATTCCAGAGGCATCGTTAGAGATTCTTACCTGGAGTACTGTGGTGGTGGGACCTGCAGTCACTCCTTCAGGGGTTTGCTTGCCGGCTGTCCGCCGATTATCGATTTACAAGATTCTCTAGATTACCAAAAAAAAAGATAATAATAATAATAATTTAGATTAAATATGACACGATTCTATACATTTAATATAAAAAGTGTCACATAGCGTCGAAATTCTCTATTTTTCAAAAAACTATACGTTAGCTTGTCGTGTCGTATTGTATCGCGTGTCAATATCAGTGCCACTTAACTCTTCTTCCCAAAGCACGCCTCCCCCTTGCGCTCTTCTTCACCGAAGTTCCTCACCTGAACTGACGCCACTTAGACAAGCCCTCATCAGCGCTCAGGACACCGCGGAGCCACACCACGGCTAAACACTGAACAAACCACGGCCACGATGGAAACATGGCGAACGACTACACGGCCGACGCCCAAGGTCGCCCAACACCTCTGTAACATTTCCATAGATCACGGCGTGCACGGACGACTCGATTTCGGCCAAAAATGGGAAGATGAAAACTAGATCTCGCTTAAGCATTTCGTCGAACGGGTGAAGGGCGCTCGCGAATCATGAGGTTTCCGGCTCAACTTCAACTGGGATTCTCGACGGGACTCTCGACAAACAAACAACGACACACACAGTAGCTGGAGAAAGGATGGTCGGGGCTGGAGCTCGCTTGAGCCGGACGACCGCGAGCTCCGGCCCGGCGCGCCCGAAAACAGGGCCAAAATAGGGTCGAGGCTTACCGGAGCTTCGGCGCGGGAAAGGAGGCACGGCGGCGTGTAGTCAGCGACGATTCAGGCGCGGTGGCCGGCGATCTCTCCCTCCGACTCTCTTCCCTCGATCTCACTCGCGGCTCTCTCGTCGGACCTCTCCCTCTCTCTCTGGATTTTTCAGCCGAAGAAACACCCCCCCCACTCGGTCCACCCTCGCCTCCCTTTTAAGCAGCGTCGCCAGCTGCTGCCAGCTTGCCCAGGCCGGTCATACCGTGCGACATTGATTGTACGTCGTTTGTCGTCGAGGCATCGTCCAAAACCAGGCGGAGGAGAGAAGGAGGAGGGGAGAACGGGACACGCCGGGGAAAGAGGAGAAAGAAAAAGGGGCCGGGCTAAGCCTGTTCCTAGCCCGGCCCTGCCGCGTTCTTTTTCTTTTTTTTTTTTTTTAATTTGAATTAATTAAAAAAATTTCTAACAATTAATACTAGTAATGCAAATGTTCCTAATGTTTATGTGTGATGCAATTCAATGAAAATTATTTTTTGTTTAAAGGTTAGAAATTAATTCATAATTTTTTAAGTCTTATATAAATAGGAAAAATTTATGTGTCAACGTGTGTGTGTATATATATATATATATATATATATATATATATATATATATATATATATATATATAATTTGAATGTACATCTTCTTGAGATGTGCCCAATGCCACATAGACATTATCTCAAATTTTGAAGGCTTACGTTGACATAAAATTATTAACCACAAAACACCTAGATATAGAAGAAAAAACTACCTAGTCAAAATTCGGTGGACCGAAAATGATTGGACTCTTTAGGTAAGTTCATTTTGTGGAAAATAAGTTATTTGAGAAAGTACTTAGTCCAAATTTTGCTCGTGCAATTATTGTTTCTTTAAATTTAACAAAAATGCAAATAATCTTGCATATTGGTTGATCAATTTCTTTTTTCCGAGGCAGAAAATCCGACTACCCTAGCCACTTCGAACCTTAATTTTAGGTTGGGATTGCCTTGAGCCCATCTCAATTCTCTTCAAATTTTACTTTTCTCTTTTTACTCAATTTAGATATTATGATAATGCATTTAGGCCTTTGCTAGCTGGTAACACCTAATATTTTGACAATATATAGACATTGGCACTTAGATCATATGTAAAAAATTTCATGATGTTTTATAAGTTTGGATAATATTTAAATTTTGGAGGAAATGTATATATTCCTTTTTGACTTTTTGAAAAACACGAGTGGAATAGCTCTTGAAAAGTTTGAGTCAATTCGGGTTATATGGCTCCAAACGTTACATTCGACAAAGGCTTACAAAAGCGTGATAAAAAAAATGGTAAGACTTAAATGGAAAATCAAATATATTCATTATAACAATGGTAATTTATGGCGCATTTGGTAACTATTCTGTTTTAGGAAAAAAAAATTTGAACATAAATAGTTTTTTTTTCTATTTCTGTTCCCGGAAATAATTTTTGAGTATAAAAATGCGCTTGATAACTGCAAAAAAATTCTATTCCAAGTATAGAGATGCGTTTAGTAAACTTGTTTCAAAGAAGTTGGTGATTTACGAATTTTATTTGATATGTGGAAACAAAAAAAAAGAAAAAAAAGTGGAGCGAGGGCCCTTTCTGCAATCCCGTGCTTTTGCGCATGACAACTTTGTCATGTTTCTCCTCAGCCGTTGGATTCAAGTGGTTTAATATCGGCCGTTCGATTAATGAGTGTTGTCAGCGTTTCTGGATCACTCCCGTTGGTGGAAAACTTGTGGAATCGGGCACTTAAAATTGCCAAATTCACAGCATTGCCCTGCTTCAATTTTCCTTCCATCATCCCCTTCTTTCCAAACAGCATATTTTAATAAAAAATTTAATCAGTGCGCTAACATTGTCACAATTTCTTTACATAATCTGGTTTTTATAGATTCCATATTCAATTTTTATTTTTAGCATGTAGATATATTTCATGAATAGGTTATGCTCTCATTCTAAGATTGCTTATGCAAAAAAGACTTACACCGACCATGTATGTAATATATATCCTCTTCAAAATGCTTTTATTTTGTACATTGGCGAAATAAAAATTTCTTCACATAAATAGGTTTTAGATAATGATACATAATTAATTTTTTTTTTTTTTGCATGTACCTATTTCTTATAAATAGGTTCGTATGCATCATGAAATCATTTGTATAATTTTATTTTTTATGATGACAACGTACGTAATATAAGGGTTTCGTGCATATTACGGAATGTTGGATTCAAGACATAATTATTCCGTACCACCTACGTCATGAACGTTCAAGATTGGTGAGCCTATTATCATAATAGTGAGGAAATCTTTTCATATAAGATATGCTATAATTAGGTAAGGCAACACGAACCCTTTATAAGTTTCCTTATGACATGAATTGAATTTGTGGTCATGTGAAAAATAGATAACCTCTTTATCCCGATGTCAGTGCAAACCTGGAATTTGCAGGTTTTGTACAGATATAAAGCCTGGTGGCCAACTTGTAACTCGATATAGATTAAAGGAGTTTAGACCAGAAAAGATGACTCCATGAAACACATTTCTAACAATTCCTTCCTCAAATAATAAGGAAAAAAAAAAGAAAAGGAAAAAAGACAGTGGAATAGCCAAACTCTGTCAATAATCAAAGGCCAATGAATGAAATGAAAATTATGCAATTGACACTGCTTAAAAATTATGGTAATGACTAAGGGATGAATTTTATCAGCTATAATGGAATTGGCCCTTTGCAAAATGGGCTATGATATAATCTCTAAGATTAGTCAACAAATATGTTCGATATCTCTCATCATTTTTACCATTGTCACTTGGTTCATTAAAGGTTAGATAGTTTATTCGGATTTTTCTGGTGACTTGTCCCTTCATTCCATATTTTTCCGATTGTTAGAAGGTTGACTAGTTCAATCGCATTGGTAAATACCAATATAGTAGAATTTTTTGTTCACTCATTTTTCTCATTTGCATATTCAAACTTGAATGATAACAAATCTAATAAGATCCAATACATAACTTATTAGGCCCCTGGATACACACACAAAGACCTCGCCCTTTCAATTTTGTTCCCTAACCATTTTGCCAGTCACTAGGGTTTAAATCATCATGTCGGACAAATAAAATAAAAGCTAGAAGGTAGACAATCCAATACGAAAATAGGCCTTTATAAATGAGCACAAACAACACAAATTAGTAACTTAAGAAATATTTACAAAAGAAAGTAGATTTGGTCTCTGATCGAGAGTTCGAATGAATTTAATCATTTTAACTATCTAAATCTTTTGTTGATTAAGCATATTTGCTTGCACTTATTTGACACATAATCTTAGAACGATCAAATCACCGTGGATACACTTTGATGATGGATCATAAGGAAGTGATTTTGATGATGTTGTAGCAAGGAATAGCTCCCTCTTGACCTTCTTCCATTTGGATTCGTCCCTCTCCTTGCCCAAGGCATTTGCAATCATGACCAGATTGAATCGCCCTCTGGATTCAGCAATCTTTGCTATGATTATATTGCCGCTTTTTTCTAAGATTGATTTTTCAAAATCTTGATGCAATCTTCGTTGATCCAATCATGCAAGCTCCACTGCAAAGGAAAAGAAAGGACAGCAAGAATTATCGGAGTCGTGAATCATGTGTGTTTTTGACATAATTGGCTACATAACGATAAGAATATCTACGCATGGTGATGTCACCCCACAGTCCAAGAACTGCTTGTGGTTTAAAATCGTCGGATTCAAATATTGAGGGGCCAAGGTCAATTTAAGTTTTAGGTGTTAGAAGTTGTCATTGTACTGTGAGTGGCTATCTTGCAAAGGAGAACTTTCCCGTTATCCCAACGTATGTCAGTCTAGTTACGTCCATTGCCATTATATCCACACGGTTTTAGCCAAAAAGAATTGAAGAATAGAGCAATGTTTTAGATCAATCCGTGAACGAAAATATTTACCAAGAAACCCATTTTTTCAAAAAAGAAAAAAAGAAAATGAAAAAGAAATCTCCTCTCTCTCTCTCTCTCTCTCCCTTGCTCCACGTAGAAATGGTCATCACAGCCCTAACGCCCTTAAGATATGACCATGGCCATGTAATCATCCTTCTCCCTCGCTCAAAATGCTCTCTCTCTCTCTCTCCATCTCCGAGGTGGTGACCTCATTACAACCTTGGTGAGGGCGATAGGCCCTTAAGGTCAAGACGTTAGCTCATTGGTCGCGGTCACGACGAAGGGGAGAGAGAGAGAGAGAGAGAGAGAGAGGACGTTCATGGAGGTTGTTAAAGAGGAGGGTTGTTGGCGATGGGACGGATTGTTGGCGGGCGTTTCACGTGCAAAGAAAAGGGGGAGAGAGCGAGAAGAAAGAGGAGAGAGGAGAGGTGGGCCGATTGGTAAGGCTTTACGGTCGGGTTTTTGAACTTTTTAAGGATTTTTCTTTATGCTAAGTTAACTGGAGTAATATTTCTCAAATAGTCTTTTGATGGTTGGATTAAAATAAAGGACATCCCCGCAACAATAAATGGACAAATTTGTATACACACGAAATCCATGTTTGGAACCCACTAGGGGTGTGCAACGGGAATAGCCCGGACCGGACCGAAATGGGCTATGATATAATCTCTAAGATTAGTCAACAAATATGTTCGATATCTCTCATCATTTTTACCACTGTCACTAGGTTCGTTAAAGTTTAGATAGTTTATTCGGATTTTTCTGGTCACCTGTCCCTTCATTCCATATTTTTTGGATTGTTAGAAGGTTGACTAGTTCAATCGCACTGGTAAATACCAATATAGTAGAATTTTTTGTTCACTCGTTTTTCGGGAAAATTACCAAAAAAGTCCTAAACCTATTGCAATTGTGCCAATTCAGTCCTAAACTTTTTTTTTGGCCAATTTAGTCCTAAACCTTTTGTTTTTGTTCCAGTTCACCCATCCGGCCATGCATAGTCGGAAAAATCTGATGTGGCATCCTAATCATCGCTGGTCGGCGTTGCCAATGCTGACATGGCACCAGAGAGCAAAACGTCGTCGTTTTGCTTTAAAAAAAATAAAAGCCAAAGAGAAAAGGCAGAAGAGAAAAAGACGTGAAGAGAAAAGAGCGTAGGGTTGGTTGGGTTCTTTCTCAAAATCAAGCAGGAACCCTAAATTGAGAGGATCTTCCCTTGATTCATGGTGCCCAACATTGATTCTTGGTGGATGCCTTCGTTCAACACCTCCATCGAAACCCTTTGGCCTCCGCTTGCCCAACGCCTCTGCTCGACACCTCCGTCCAACCCCTCCAGCCAAAGCTCGCCCAACACCTCTGTTCGAAGCCTCCATCCAACCCTTCTGGCCGACGCTCGCCTGACGTCTCCATCCGACGTGTGCGTCAACCCGACGCCTCCGTCCGACGCTCGACTCACCCAACATCTTTGTTTGACGCTCACCCGACGCCTACATCTGACGGTTGCTTAGATTCGCCCGCTTGCTTGACGCTCACTGAACGCCTTCATCGTCTTCTTGAAATTGCAGTGCTTTATATTTATGTTGTTTTGATTTCACTTGAATTTTATTTTAAATTTCGTTGACATGGGTTTGTCGCAGTAATGGGTTTGTGGTTGTTGAATTGGATGGCTGGGCAAATTGCTGACATGAGTTTGTGGATGGTCTCGCGTAAAATGTCTCTGTCTCGCCTAGAATTTTTGGTATTGTTGCTGCTTTTGGCTCATTTGGGAAGAATATATTACTTTGAGTTGCTACTTTTGGCTCATTTGGGAAGAATATATTACTTTGAGTTGCTGCATTTGGTTCGATTGACAAAGTTTGTTAGGTATATGGAGTTCCTAATATACTTCTCGTTCAGATTTTCCAAAGCTCGTCTGGATCACCTAAATCTCATTGCAATTGCAGCAATTTTGGCCTGCCTATGTTGTGGATTTTATATTATACTTGGAGGGATTTTGTATATATCATCCATGAGCACAGATGTCATATGATCTAATCATGTTTTGAATCCAATCTGCATTAGCTCCTTTCAGTCCCAGATGTCATATGATCTAATCATGTTTTGAATTCCCGATACTGATGCAGTCATTCTTATAAGAAGATTGAGAGCACAATTATTCTTTTATTGTTGATATTTGACTATGCCTTTTGCTGTGCTGATCATGTCCACGGTGACTGATGTTTTCAGTTGGTTGGCCGGCTCGACAACAGTGCTGTCTCATTAGCCGGTGCCAAGTTGGCATTCAAGTCCAATGAAGAAATATAACTTCAAGTGAGGTCCATCTCACTGGACAAAGTGATACCAGAGTCAAAACCGGTTCTTCTCATCAAAATAGATGTTCAGGGTTGGGAGCATCATGTTCTGAAGGGGGTCGTGAAATTGCTGTCGAGAGAGGTAGGTAAGGCACCGTATTTGATTTATGAGGAGGATGAACGGTTGTTGCAGGCAAGTAACAGCAGTTCTAAAGAGATTTGAGAATTTCGTCACTGTTGGGCATCGTCATTGCACCCAGCATGGTACAAACGCAAACTGCACCAAGAACAGCTGATAGTGGATTAATTTACCTTATCCTTGTTGATGTAAGATCACCGAGTCAAGCATGAAAAGGGACAATTCTTTAGCAGACTCCTTTGTGAGAGTTTTGCCTACCCTTAGACAGAACTTCCACTCAGTTCTAGATGGAGAATTAGATTTAGAATTGTAATGAGAAACACTGTCCATTGAATGAGCAAGTTATTGAGCAAGTGAGGAAGCACAGATACATTATATTTTTCTCTTGGAGTATAGTTAGGTTTGTATCTGTCGCCATTAGATCTGCCACACCCAATTTGTTATTATGTTTATTTATTGCAATTCATGCTTTGTATTTGTAGCAAATGACCTTGTGATTTGTGAGTGAATGCAGAATAAGTTGTTGACCAAAGTTTACAGAAGCATATTCAACACATTTTTCACTTGTAGTCTTGTTTTTCCTGTGAATTTATATTTCCATGAGAATAAAGCAATCTGACCACATTTATAATGTACTCATGGTAGTCTGGTTTGATTGAAGTATGTATAAAAATTTGATAGTTTTAGGGTTTTGTGAGTTTGCGTTTATGCATGAACGAGAGAGAAAAAGAGAATTCTCCATTCTATCAAAAAAAAATCTGTACGTGCTCCCATACTTAAAATTAATCCATCAAATTTTGCACACACCTAGTTTAAAATCACATTGTCTTATTGAGCAAATAAAATTTGGCGTTCAAACCCGACATCTTATTTTTTTTCTCTATTTCTTGCCCAACAACCCATTTTGAAATAAACTTGGCCAACTGTTTTTTTTTTTTTAAAGCTTTCGGAAATAAATTCGTATGTGTTCTCGTACTCAAAATTATTCTATCAAACTTTGCACACATCTAATTTAAAATCTTATTGTCTTATTGAGCAAATAAATTTTTGCGTTCAAACCCGATATCTCATTTTTATTTTTTATTTTTTGCCCAACAACCCTTTTTGAAATAAACTTGGCCAACTTTTTTTTTTCTTTAAAGCTTTTCGAAATAAATTCGTAAGTGCCCCTGTACTTATTCCATCAGACTTTGCACGGATCTAGTTTAAAACCTCATTGTTTTATTGAGCAAATAAATTTTTAAGTCCAAACCCGACACCTCATTTTTTTTTTTTTTTTGCCACAACCCATTTTGAAATAAACTTGGCTAACTATTCTTTTTTTTTTTTTCCTTTAAAGCTTTCAGAAATAAATTCGTACGTGCTCCCATACTCAAAATTATTCCATCAAACTTTGCACGCAAAAAGGGGTTGTTGGGCAAAAAAAAAAAATGAGGTGTCGGGTTTGGACGCAAAAATTTATTTGCTCAATAAGAAAATGAGGTTTTAAACTAGGTGTGTGTAAAGTTTGATAGAATAATTTTGAGTACAAAGAAGGGGGCACATACGAATTTATTTCTGAAAGCTTTAAAGAAAAAAAAAAAAAATTAGCCAAGTTTATTTCAAAAATGGTTGTTGGACAAAAAAAAAATGAGGTATTGGGTTTGGACGTAAAAAATTATTTGCTCAATAAGATAATGGGGTTTTAAACTAGGTGTGTGTAAAGTTTGATGGAATAATTGAGTTAGGGACTACGTATGAATTTATTTCTAAAAGCTTTAAAGGAAAAGTAAAAAGAACAGTTGACCAAGTTTATTTCAAAAGGGGTTGTTGGGCAAAAAAAAAAAAAATGAGGTGTCGGGTTTGGACGCAAAAATTTATTTGCTTAATAAGACAATGAGGTTTTAAACTAGGTGTATGCAAAGTTTGATTGAATAATTTTGAGTACGGGAGCACGTACGAATTTATTTCCGAAAACTTTAAAGAAAAAAAAAAAGTTGGCCAAGTTTATTTCAAAAAGGGTTGTTGGGCAAAAAATTAAACAAAAAATGAGGTGTCGGGTTTGGAGGCAAACATTTATTTGCTCAATAAGACAATGAGGTTTTAAACTAGGTGTGTGCAAAATTTGATGGAATAATTTTGAGTACGGGAGCACGTATGAATTTATTTCTGAAAGCTTTAAAGGAAAAAAAAAAACAGTTGGCCAAGTTTATTTCAAAAGGGGTTGTTGGGCAAAAAAAAAAAAAAAAAAATGAGGTGTTGGGTTTGGACGCAAAAATTTATTTGCTCAATAAGACAATGAGGTTTTAAACTAGGTGTGTGCAAAATTTGATGGAATAATTTTGAGTACGGGAGCACGTATGAATTTATTTTTGAAAGCTTTAAAGGAAAAAAAAAAAAAAAAAACAGTTGGCCAAGTTTATTTCAAAAGGGGTTGTTGGGCAAAAAAAAAAATGAAGTGTCGGGTTTGGACGAAAAAATTTATTTTCTCAATAAGACAATGAGGTTTTAAACTAGGTTTGTGCAAAGTTTGATGGAATAATTTTGAGTACGAGAGCACGTACAAATTTATTTCTTAAAGCTTTAAATGAAAAAAAAAAAAAAAAAAACAGTTAGCCAAGTTTATTTCAAAAGGGGTTATGGGGCAAAAAAAAAAATAAGATGTCGGGTTTGGACTTAAAAATTTATTTGCTCAATAAAACAATGAGATTTTAAACTAGATCCGTGCAAAGTCTGATGGAATAATTTTGAGTACAGGGGCACTTACGAATTTATTTCCGAAAGCTTTAAAATAAAAAAAAAGTTGGCCAAGTTCATTTCAAAAAGGGTTGTTGGGCAAAAAAAAAAAAAAAAAAATGAGGTATCGGGTTTGGACGCAAAAATTTATTTGCTCAATAAGATAATGATGTTTTAAATTAGGTGTGTGCAAAGTTTGATGGAATAATTTTGAGTATGAGAACATATACGAATTTATTTTCGAAAGCTTTAAAGAAAAAAAAACAATTGGCCAAGTTTATTTCAAAATGGGTTGTTGGGTAAAAAATAGAGAAAAAAAAAAGATATCGCGTTTGAACGCCAAATTTTATTTGCTAAATAAGACAATGGAGTTTTAAACTAGGTGCGTGCAAAATTTGATGGATTAATTTTAAGTATGGGAGCACGTACGAATTTATTTTTGGTAGAATGGAGAATTCTCTTGTTCTCTCTCGTTCATGCATAAACGGAAACTCACAAAACCCTAAAACTATCAAATTTTTATACATACTTCAATCAAACCAGACTACCATGAGTACATTATAAATGTGGTCAGATTGCTTTATTCTCATGGAGATATAAATTCACAGGAAAAACAAGACTACCAGTGAAAAGGTGTTGAATATGCCTCTGTAAGCTTTGGTCAATAACTTATTCTGCATTTACTCGCAAATTACAAGGTCATTTGCTACAAATACAAAGCATGAATTGCAATAAATAAACATAATAACAAATTGGGTGTGGCAGATTTAATGGCGACAGATACAACCCTAACTATACTTCAAGAGAAAACCATAATATATCTGTGCTTCCTCACTTGCTCAATAACTGGCTCCTTCAATGAACAGTGTTTCTCATTACAATTCCAAATCTAATTCTTCATCTAGAATTGAGTGGAAGTTTTGTCTAAGGGTAGGCAAAACTCTCACAAAAGAGTCTGCTAAAGAATTGTCCCTTTTCATGCTTGACTCGGTGATCTTACATCAACAAGGTTAAGGTAAATTAATCCACTATCAGCTGTTCTTGGTGCAGTTTGCGTCTGTACCATGCTGAGTGCAATGACAATGCCCAACAGTGACGAAATTCTCGAATCTCTTTAGAACTGCTGTTACTTGCTTGCAACAACCGTTCATCCTCCTCATAAATCAAATACAGTGCCTTGCCTACCTCTCTTGACAGCAACTTCACAGCCTCCTTCAGAACATGATGCTCCCAGCCCTGAACATCTATTTTGACGAGAAGAACCGATTCTGACTCTGGTATCACTTCGTCCAGTGGGATGGACCTCACTTGAAGTTCTATTTCTTCATTGGACTTGAATGCCAACTTGGCACCGGCTGATGAGACAAAGACACTTGTTGTCGAGCCGGCCAACCAACCGAAAACATCGGTCGGCGTGGACATGATCAGCACAAAAAAAGCATAGTCGATACCAACAATAAAAGAATAATTGTGCTCTCAATCTTCTTATAAGAATGACTGCATCGATATCGGGAATTCAAAACATGATTAGATCATATGACATCTGTGCTCATGGATGATATATACAAAATCCCTCCAAGTATAATATAAAATCCACAACATAGGCAGGCCAAAATTGCTACAATTGCAATGAGATTTAGGTGATCCAGACGAGCTTTGAAAAATCTGAATGAGAAGTATATTAGGAACTCCATATACCTAACAAACTTTGTCAATTTGAACCAAATGCAGCAACTCAAAATAATATATTCTTCCCAAATGAGCCAAAAGCAATAACTCAAAGTAATATATTCTTCCAAAATGAGCCAAAAGTAGCAACAATACCAAAAATTCTAAGCGAGATAGAGACATTCTACGCGAGACCATCCACAAACTCATGTCAGCAATTTGCCCAGCCATCAAATTCAACAACCACAAACCCATTACTGTGACAAACCCATGTCAACGAAATTTAAAATAAAATTCAAGTGAAATCAAGACAACATAAATATAAAGCACCGCAATTTCAAGAAGACGATGAAGGCGTTCAGTGAGCGTCAAGCAAGCGGGTGAATCTAAGCAAGCGTCGGATGTAGGCGTCGGGCGAGCATCGGAGGAAGATGTTGGGTGAGCCGAGCGTCGGACGGAGGCGTTGGGTTGACGCACACGTTGGATGGAGACGTCAGGCGAGCGTCGGCCGAAGGGTTGGATGGAGGCTTCGAACGAGGTGTTGGGCGAGCGTTGGCTGGAGGGGTTGGACGGAGGCGTCGAGCAGAGGCGTTGGGCAAGCGGAGGCCAAAGGGTTTCGATGGAGGTGTTGAAAGGAGGCATCCACCAAGAATCAATGTTGGGCACCATGAATCAAGGGAAGATCCTCTCAATTTAGGGTTCCTGCTTGATTTTGAGAAAGAACCCAGCCAACCCCATGCTCTTTTCTCTTCTGCCTTTTCTCTTTGGCTTTTATCTTCTTTTTTTTAAAGCAAAACGACGACGTTTTGCTCTCCGGTGTCATGTCAGCGTTGGCAACGCCGACCAGCGCTGACTAAGATGCCACATCAGATTTTTCTGACTATGCATGGCCGGATGGACTGAACTGGAACAAAAACAAAAGGTTTGGGACTAAATTGGCCAAAAAAAAAAGTTTAGGACTGAATTGGCACAATTGCAATAGGTTTAGGACTTTTTTGGTAATTTTCCCCTCGTTTTTCTCATTTGCATATTCAAACTTGAATGATAACAAATCTAATAAGATTCAATACATAACTTATTAGGCCCCTGGATACACACACAAAGACCTTGCCCTTTCAATTTTGTTCCCTAACCATTTTGCCAGTCACTAGGGTTTAAATCGTCATGTCGGACAAATAAAATAAAAGCTAGAAGGTAGACAATCCAATACGAAAATAGGCCTTTATAAATAAGCACAAACAACACAAATTAGTAACTTAAGATATATTTACAAAAGAAAGTAGATTTGGTCTCTAATCGAGAGTTCGAATGAATTTAATCATTTTAACTATCTAAATCTTTTGTTGATTAAGCATATTTGCTTGCACTTATTTGACACATAATCTTAGAACGATCAAATCACCGTGGATACACTTTGATGATGGATCATAAGGAAGTGATTTTGATGATGTTGTAGCAAGGAATAGCTCCCTCTTGACCTTCTTCCATTTGGATTCGTCCCTCTCCTTGCCCAAGGCATTTGCAATCATGACCAGATTGAATCGCCCTCTGGATTCAGCAATCTTTGCTATGATTATATTGCCGCTTTTTTGTAAGATTGATTTTTCAAAATCTTGATGCAATCTTCGTTGATCCAATCATGCAAGATCCACTGCAAAGGAAAAGAAAGGACAGCAAGAATTATCGGAGTCGTGAATCATGTGTGTTTTTGACATAATTGGCTACATAACGATAAGAATATCTACGCATGGTGATGTCACCCCACAGTCCAAGAACTGCTTGTGGTTTAAAATCGTCGGATTCAAATATTGAGGGGCCAAGGTCAATTTAAGTTTTCTTTTTTTTTAAGTGTTAGAAGTTGTCATTGTACTGTGAGTGGCTATCTTGCAAAGGAGAACTTTCCCGTTATCCCAACGTATGTCAGTCTAGTTACGTCCATTGCCATTATATCCACACGGTTTTAGCCAAAAAGAATTGAAGAAGAGAGCAATGTTTTAGATCAATCAGTGAACGAAAATATTTACCAAGTAACCCATTTTTTGCAAAAAAGAAAAAAAGAAAATGAAAAAGAAATCTCCTCTCTCTCTCTCCCTTGCTCCACGTAGAAATGGTCATCACAGCCCTAACGCCCTTAAGATATGACCATGGCCATGTAATCACCCTTCTCCCTCGCTCAAAATGCTCTCTCTCTCTCTCTCTCTCCATCTCCGAGGTGGTGACCTCATTACAACCTTGGTGAGGGCGATAGGCCCTTAAGGTCAAGACGTTAGCTCACTGGTCGCAGTCACGACGAAGGAGAGAGAGAGAGAGAGAGAGAGAGAGAGAGAGGACGTTCATGGAGGTTGGTAAAGAGGAGGGTTGTTGGCGATGGGACGGATTGTTGGCGGGCGATTCACGTGCAAAGAAAAGGGGGAGAGAGCGAGAAGAGAGAGGAGAGAGGAGAGGTGGGCCGATTGGTAAGGCTTACGGTTGGGTTTTTGAATTTTTTAAGGATTTTTTTTTTTTTTGGTGTTGGAGGAACCGTTTTGGTCAACAGCCGCCACGTAAACCCCAGGTGTCGCTAGCGGGGGAAACCACCACCCCGGCGCCACGTGTCAATCACCTAATAGCCCTCTAGCCTCCTTACAACTTGCGTTGCAGGGGCTTCGAATTCCTGACTTTCCCTCAAAGGACTGAAGCCTACCCAGCGGAGCCACCACGGCCGGTGGTTTTAAGGATTTTTCTTTATGCTAAGTTAACTGGAGTAATATTTCTCAACTAGTCTTTTGATGGTTGGATTAAAAAAAAAGGACATCCCCATAACAATAAACGGATAAATTTGTATACACACGAAATCCATGTTTAGAACCCACAAGGGGTGTGCAACGAGAACCGCCCGGACTGGACCGAACTGGCCAATTCCCACGGTTGGCGGTCCGATTACCGTTTCTTAATCTTGGAACCGGTGGCCGGTCGGTTTGATTCCCAGTTCCAAGGTGGGAACCAGATTGAATCGAACCAAACCAATTTTTTTCATATATAATTTATATACATAGAATATATAGCAACTAAAATTGCAATTGAGGTAACAACCTCTTATGTGGTCAAAAGACTATTAAAACTCTTCTTGTTACTCTTTTATTTATAGAGAAAATCTACTTGTTAGTTTCATCTTCTACTTGATGTGGGACTAAGGCTCCAAGAGACCCACAAGGTACTTCAAGCCTCCAAGGGTCCCATATTGACTAAACATTTAAAGAGTAGAAGAGAGATTGTCTATAAAACTTAAGCCAAACACATTCCTTAGTCAAATTGTTCATGGCCTTCATGGTTAAGGTTAAGTGCAAGACACATGAAGTGTGATTGATATTCACACAAGTAAGTTTGAATACATTGCACATGGAAACATGTGTGATTAGTTTTGTTGAATCACCTAAGAACCGAATTGGATTGATCAGGCTGGTCTGGTTTAGTGCAAAAAAGTAGAGCTGATTTTGTTGGACCGGACCAAATGTCCGGTTCCTGATCCTAGGACTGAACAGTCTGGTTGGGAATTGGTGCTCCCGGTCCGGTTGGGAACCGGTGTTCCGAGTCTAATTCTCGGTTCCAAGGTGGAATCGGATCGAACCGGGAGCCGATCACCCTTAGAACCCACGGATCAATGGCTTCATCTGAAGAAAGTTTATTCCACTCAAGAGATAGAATAAAATATTGCCGCTAAGTTTATGCGAGAGTTATATAGAAACTTTTAACACCCCACCAATTAGAAGACTCATTATGGAAATTCTCTCTAATTAGAAATGGAGAAAAATAAAGCCTTTTTATTCAAAAACAAGATGCTTGGTCCCTACTGCCTTCATATGGCTTTTACAAAGTGTAGTGCTACTTTAAGGTTACATGAAACTTATTTACCAGTGTCAGAGACTACATATATTAATAATGTGAAATTAGAGATATATTTGACGAAACATGGCTAGGAACCTCTAGTTCCTGGTTCCAAGCCCAAATATCCTCCCATTTGATTATTGCCTTGGTCCCCACCATGTCTGCCCTATTGTTGACACCTATTTTTAGCAAATCTAGGAAAATAAGGAAAATAAAAATTGCATTTTTGGACAAATAAAAAGAAAAAAAATGAAATTGGGGGAAATTGATTTGATTGAAGTATGCAAGGAAATTTGAAATTCTAATGAGCATTCGGATTTCGATAAATGCAGAAACAATTAAAAATCAGGTGAACAAAGGGCAATAATTTTTATAAAACGGAATAAATCGGAGCAAAATCGAGTTGATTGCGAAATCGCTTTGATTTGTAGCGCTTGATTTAATGCGACGGAAGATGGAAATTCGGAAAATACCATACAAAGTGGTCTGGAACCACTATAAAAGAAGCCATAATTTTCATGAGCCGGAGAGCGAAGGCAGAAAAATTTTCAGAGCAAAAGAAAAAGCGAGAGAAAATTTGTGAAAAGAAAAAAGGGGCTTTGGTCGAGGAGTATTCAAAAAATAGAGAGAATTTGTTCTCAGGGAAGTGGAGAAGGGAAAAGTCAAAAAGTCAAAAGAAAAGAGAGAAAGAGAGAAAAGACGTGAGTGACGTGAGGTGAGAGAGAGAAAAACAAAAAGAAAAAAAAAACAGGGAAAAGACGTGCACTGTGCTTCTTCTTCGTGGATTCCTTCTCCACGAACCCGCACGCCGTTCTCCACCTGCAACAACTTGCGCCCTAGCCGACGCCTTTGCCCATCGTTGCACCGAGCCGACGCCTTTGCCCATCGTTGCACCGAGCCGACATCTGCAGCTTCACGGCTGCGCCCCTGCCAGCCTCCTTCCACCGCGCATCCGCCACCCACCGCAGGCCCGCGACCTGAAGCCCGCTCGCCGCTGCGCTCCCACCTTGCCGACGCCGCGCCGCTGCAACACCCCCGCTCCGCCCGCGACGCCGCCCATCGATCTCCTAGCTCCGCCGCGCCTCAGCCCGCGCCCCGTCGCCACGACCCTCCTCTGCCCCGAGCTCGAGCCCGCCGCCGTCCACTGTTGTTTCCCCCCTTTAGGTAGTTTTTGTTCTTTTTATTTTATTTTGCTTTACTTTTATAGTTTAGTTTATTTTATTTGTTATGATATTTTCGCTTATTTCATTTGATAGCATTTTTAGTTTAGCTATTTAATTTGTAATATTTGATATTAATATTTGTGAACTTAGTATGCATTATCTGCAGGGATTTTGTCAGAAATTAATATAATTATTAATTTGATCCGAGGACATCGAATCATTTTTCTAATTATTTTTAATTTTTGGGCTTTTTTGGTAGAATCTCAATTGTTAAATCATAATAATTATTTAATTTGGTCCGTAAGACTTGACTAGATTTTTTAATTATTTTGAGTCGTGATGATTATGATTAGAATAATTGTTAATTTAACCTGTGAGACGTCAGGTTATTTTTTCAATTATTTTGATCATTTATTTAGTGATTATATTAATTGTTTAGATTTAACCCTTATTTAATAATTATTCAACTTAAAAAAAAGCTAAAAGAAACTAAAAAATCAAAAATCAAAATATTCAAAAAAATTTGCATAAGCACCTCGGACATTAAGGTTTAATATAATAGACACGTAGGTTTAATTAATCAAATTTTTAGGATTATATTTTTAGGACTGCATTTTTAGATATTTTTTTTAAAAAAAAGTTAGGATCAAACCTAAATAGCCTTTTTAGAGTCTTAATTAGCACATTTTCATATTCTCATCCCTTTTTTAAATAAAAAAAACAAAAATAGTTTTTCTAAGACGGGATAGGGTTTAAGTCAAATTAATCCCTAGATTAAATTAGAAAATTATCCCTTTTTAGATAGATTAATTAGGATCTTTATAAATTCTGAATTTCAATAAAAAAATCCAAAAATGCTAGGTGTATGTTAACTAGTTTGCATAATAGGATTATTTAAATTAGAGCTCGTTAATTAGTGAAATTAGTTCATGAGGTGTGTAATAATTAGTTTGCATAATAGGCCCATTTAATTAGAATTTGTATATTAATAAGATTAAGTCATTTAGTTTAAAAATGCATTTTCATAAAAGAATTCTAATTTTTAAGAAAACCCCAAAAAATTATTATTTGCTTCGTGTGATGCAATTTATTTATTAAAATGTTTGAGCATCCGTGTGGTCACATTTGTATGATAGTGATTTAGCTTAAAATAAATCCAAGCTTCCCGCAAAAAAAAAAAAAAATATTTTGAAAATTAAAAAAATGGTAAAATGAAGAAAGGGCATTAGAAAATTCTAATGTAATCAAGTCCCGGTACCCATAATCTTTGGTTCGTAGGAGTAAAATAAATCTCCCTTTATTTTACTTAGGTGTCTAATCGACCTACCATAAATCGATTAGTGGCGACTCCTAATTAATAACCTTTTGCATGTTAAATGTTTGAACCTTAAGTCGCGATTTGGTATTGGGCTTGGGAAAGCCCGAGCTAAGTGTAAAAACTTAGCAGTCCATCAACCTAGTTTTAGGTGGCACACCCGAAAAACAGGTCGCGACACCTATCCTCAGCCATTTTGCAGTCACCAAGCTTCCTTAGGAAGCCAAGGAAGTGGTCCAAAGGTTGAGGACCATGGGGACTATGTATTTTGAAGCATTTCCCCCCAAATCTACTTAAATTTCTTTTTAAATTGATTCAATTCAACCACCATAAATCCAACTAAGATATCCTCGATCAAATTGACATTTTTCCTCACCAATAGAACCGACTTGCATCCCAAAAGTGATAAAGAATGGTCCCTTAAATTTTCTGGAAAAAAAAAAAAACGGCCCTATATTGAATTTCCACCAAAAATCTCGGTTTGAAAAAAAAATTTCGAAGGATGAGTCGACGTTCCTAAAATCTATCGTGACATGACAGAACTTTTAATTTCTGAAATCAGACTCAAATTTGCAGTTAATTTCGATCTGGCGCGATTTTAGCATGACTTAACCTACTGGGTAGCTTTTAGAATTTTTTAGTGTAATTGACCTGTGATTGATTTATTTTGAGTCACAATGTATATTTTCGACACATTGGCAACTCTTAGTTGTCATGAAAATCTCGAGGTTTTAATTACAAACACAAGGTACTAAAACGACAGAAAAATCGGTCTAGTATCGATTAACGAAAATTTTGCAATCCGGTGGAATCATTAACTCTTTAATCACTTATCTCAGTCGAATTGACCTATCTTTGATTTCTAATCAATTTTTAACCGTGCCGTAACGATCTCTACAGATAAGCACAGTCGAGTATTCGATCTTATCACGACCAAATTTTCGGGTGTGAACCACCTAGGGTTTGGCTAATGGATTGTTAAGCCTAGACTTAACTCGGGTTCTTCCAAGCCCATACTAATTCGCGACTTATATTCAGATTCTTAACATGCAGATAGATTTTATTTAAGAGTCGCCACTAATCTAATTTTTGGTGGGTTGATTAGAAACCCAAGTAAAGTAATGAGAGTTTTACTTTACTCCTACGAACTAGAGACTCTAGGTACGGAGACTTGGTTACACTAGATTTCTCTAATGCCCTTTCGGTACCATTCTTTTATTTTCAAAAATGCTTTTGTAGGCAGCTTAAATTGATTTTAAATCTATTTCTCTAACATGTGAGGTTATCATGTGGGTGTGCAAACCACAAATTTAACACTCAAGAAAGCAATTAAATAATGCAGAGCTTATCTCAAAGTAACGAAAGCATTTGCAGTGTTAAATTAAAACCCACATCTACAATCCTAGATATGATTTCTAATTAACACGTAATTTCTCTTTCTTTGTTTTCACTTATTTAATGAGAATAATATTTTATGCAATGCAATATAACTAAATGACCTAATTCTAATGACATGCAATTTCTAATTAAATAGACCTAACAACAATCACTAAATGGCATGCATTTCATAAATCTATTCCTAACGACGTGCATATGACATTTTTTCTTTTTCTTTCTTTTTCCTAAAAGAATGCGATCTATCCTAGAAAATAAAACTAATTTATCCTAAGACATTTTTTGTATTTCTCATGAAATTCGAAATTAGTTAAAATGTGAAAATTACCTAGCTAGATTAAGATCCTATTCAATTTATATTAGGAATTAGGTTGAGCCAAATCCTAATTTAAACTAAAATATTATCTTAACCCAAATAATCCTAGAGTGCAATCTATCTAAACTTAACATTAACTAGAAAATAAAATTAAACATGCAATCTTACCCTAATACGCAATGACGTGCAAAAGATGCCATAATTCTATATGACATATGCATGATGATTTTTTCATTTTTTATTAATTTCGAAATTAAAATTTAACATGCAATTCAAATAAGGGTACCTTAAAAAACCCCAAACTGGTACACTTGTGACAAATTTACCCCAAACTATTTTTTTGACCGTGAAAAACCCCAAACTGGTAGACTTGTGACAAAAATTTACCCCGACTGATTATAAAAAACCCTAAACTGGTACATTTACGACAAATTTACCCCAAACTAATTTATTCGACTGCAAAAAAACCCTAAACTGGTAAATTTGTGACAAATATACCCTATGCTAAATTGGATTAATACCACAAAAAAATCATAAAAATTGTAAACTGTGACAAACGGAACGTAAAATCTTAAATTGGTATACTGGTTAACTGTCACGTGTCATTTAACTTAATAATTTGATAATAAAATTTAACGAAAACTAATATAGGGTAAATTTGTCACAAGTGTACCAGTTTGGGATAAATTTGTCAAAAGTATACCAGTTTTGGGTTTTTTGTGGTTAAAAAAATAGTTTGGGGTAAATTTGTCACAAGTGTACCAGTTTGGAATTTTTTAGGGTATTATCCCTTCAAATAATGATAAAACTAACATCCTAAATGAATGTGCTTTCTTTTTTGTTTTCTTTTCCATGATTCAAAATAAAATTCCTATTCTAAATATGCAAGATAATAAAATTAAAAAAAGCTAATCGTAATTCAACATTTTTTGGATTTTTTCTTTTACGAAAATAAAATCGATTAACCAACACGATAGCAAATCAGATAGGATATGATTGATATCCACAAATTGGCGAACCATATCTCACGTATGAGATCGGGTTGGCCAATTTTAAACTAAATCGCGAATAGAATCTCGGGCGTAGATTGGATTGTCGATTTTGCACGAGATTGTGAGTTGGATTTCAGGCGTGAAAATCGGACTGTCAATCCCTAATTTGACGGGCTAATTCATGTTGGGAAATTCAACCATACATCAAGAATAGTTCTACTAAAAGACAAAATAAAAAAGAATAATAAAAATAAAGAAATAAAACCACCTAATATGATTTTCCTCCTTTTTTATTTCTTTTTCACCCACGACTTGGCAGCTTTGTGGTGGGTCACCGTCGGAGGTTGTAGTCGTCGGAGCTCTGGCGAGGAGAACCAGCAGCGAGCAGGGGGCCGTCAGACATCGGGCGGACTGGCAGCAATAGCAGGTCGCAGGCTGCGAGCTACAGGCGTCGAGTCGCTGGTCGGAGCAGCGCGGGTGGAGCAGTAAGCAGCTTTGCTCGGAGGAGGCCTGAAGCGGAACTATTGGGCATTGGGGCAAAGGTGGCGCGAGGATCGGCGACGAACGGACCAGGAGCAGCATCGGGTTCATCGTGGATCAGCATAGCAGTGGCTTCGTCAGGCTGGTGGAGCGACTCGGCAACAGCAGCGACTTCATGGGAGGATCAGAGGTGAAGACGGACAGGCTGAGGGCTGAATCACGGCAAGAGTGGCGATAGGGATCAACACGGCAGCAAACCAGTGGTACGGGCTCCTGTGGCGTCGGGCAATAGCAGAAGGTAAAACTGCAGTGGCGTTGGGTCGCGGCTGCTGCAGGGGAGCGACTGCGTGGCCGGGGGAAGAAAAACAGCTGGCGTCACGAGGGTTCAAGCATGGTGGCCGGCGGAGATTCGACAGAGTGTCTGTTTCGGGTTGCAGCTCCGATGCAGCAGATCGGGCGGTGGCGGAGCAGGGACGTCATTGCTGGTGTAGTGGGTAGGGATCAACGCGGCTTTAGCAGACGACGGCGAAGGAGATTGGCAGAGGTGGGGGCGTCGGCAAGGCAGGGCCGGCGGTGGCGGATGCCCAGCGACGCTACTGCTTGAAGGTCAGTGAGGGGCACACCGAAGAGGAGAAACGGTAGATTTTGTTTTTTTTTCCCTTTTCTTCCTCTTTCCTCTGCTCTCCTCTGCTCTCCTCTCTCTCGCTGTTCACACGTCCCTTCCTCTCTGCCCCCTTTCACTTTTCACTTTTCACCTTTTTTTTCCTCTTTCGAAGACCGAAAGAAAAACCTCCAAAAGTCCCCCATTTTCTTTATTGTACATGGCCCTTTTATAAGCAAGAAAAAAATTGTGATCTTCGTGGGATATTTCGAAGATTTCTATAACCTCTTGATCACAAAAATCTTTTTATTCTCCTTATCTCCTAAATATTTTTTACTGATTTTTAAAGATAAGATCACAACCCGATTTTCTTAAATTCCAAAAACCTCATTTCAAATCTCAATTTCAGAAAACGGGCTCGGGCCAACTTGTACTCTTCATGGACTTAGTCCGACCTGTTTATTTAAAACTCAAAACCACTAATTCGACTTATCCGCCACCGGTCCAGTAAACAAGTGTAAAAAATGCAAATTAGAAATAAATACACATAAATCTATATACTATGCAATTAATATTTTTTTAGGGATTAAATTAACCCCTAATTTTTTAATCTGATAAATGACTATATGAGTTGCCAAAATTTAGATGTCAACAACTGCCTCTTTTTGAAGGTGAGCTCGTAGTGATTGCCTTCAAAGACAAATTGAAACCTAAATTTTGACTATGCACATGCAGTAAATGATTTTTTTTTTTTTTGGAAAATGAATCCTATTTTAGGATACAATTTATATGATATATGGAAATGCTAATGATAAACGATAAAGGAACCTACTTGGAATAACTTACCTTCGAGGAGGGTAGAGTAATTCAAGATAGTTGGTGTTACAAATTTAGGACCTATACCATTCTACGGTCGTCTAAAATAGTAACGAGACTCTATAAGAAGACTACTTTCCTAGGACCCGTACCTTTCTATGGTCGCCTAGTACGGCAGTAAGGTTGTGTAAGAAAACTACTTTCCTAGGACTCGTACCTTTCTATGGTCGCCTTGACGAAAAAATTGATTTTTCAGGACCCGTACCTTTCTACGATCGTCTGAATGGGGAAATTGCTTCTTAAGGACCCGTACTTTTCTACGGTCGCCTGTTAGAGCAATAAATGTTGTCTAGGACCAGTACCATTCTACGGTCGCCTAAATTGGGATTTATTTTTCAGGACCCGTACTTATCTACGGTCACCTGAATAAAAAATAGATGTTGTCTAGGACCCGTACCTTTCTACGATTGCCTAAAGGGGGATTTGCTTTCCAAGACTCTTACCTTTCTACGGTTGCCTGAACTGAGGTAATTGCTTGTCTAGGACACGAACCTTTCTTCAATCGCCTAATGTTGCAGCATAGATTATCTGACCAGGACTCAAACTTTTCTTCGGTTGCTTTAATCAAACTGAATCTGGAGAAAAGTATTTGGGGACAACTCAATTGAGTGTTGATTAAAAGGGACTCTAGGCTATGAAAGCACGCCAGTTCAACATAAATGGACACCGGGCTATGGAAGCATGCCAGGTCGATAAAGAGGGACTCTGGCTACAAAAGCACGCTAGGTCAGAAATTCCAGGTTACGAAAGCATGCCGGTTCGATAAAAGGGAACCTGGGCTACGAAAGCACGCCAAGTCACTTATAAGGGATATCGGGCTACAAAAGCATGCTGAGGGACTCTGGGCTATGAAAGCACACCAGGTCAATATAAAATGAACACCGGGCTATGGATTAAATTAGGGGTTATCCAACATCTCCAAAGACAGAGAATTCTAATGACGCCTTGGAAGGGATCACAAGTCTTTTCAATGGCCTCTTCATAGGAGCCAATGACGAAGGATCTTTGGAAGACATGGACGTTAGCCCGCAAGAGTAACTTGTTACTTTTACACATTCCCTTGCACGGGGATTTTTATTGCTTTCGAGGAATTCTTATCGCTTTTTAGGAATTGTTTTCACCTTCTAGGAATTGTTTTCAATTTCTTATTTTGATCTCTTTTTAGAGATTAAGAATTGCATTTTCCATTCCAATAATGTAATTCATTTGATTCTATTAAATGAAATTATACTTTTATTTCCAATTTTTGAGGGCATGACGGGGTACTCCAAACCAGTCTAATGACAATATCCAACCATGAAAGAAACTATCATCCTCGGAGAAATCCTGAGGACTGGACGTTTTCATGCTTTCTCTCAAAAACTTTTTCGAAAACAAAAGCATTTCACTGCTAAAAATATATATATATATATATATTTCCTCTCAAAACTTTCTCGAAAACAAAAGCATTTCACTGCTAAATATATATATATATATATATATATTTTTTTTTCCCAAAACTTATAGCAAATTAAACCTGTTTGTTTGTCTGATTCATTTGTTTCTTGTCTCAGAGCATAATTTTATAACTTGTTATGACAAGGGACATCTGAGAATAGCATATCAAGTTTCAATGATCATAAACTTGACTTGTGATTAACAGGTTATAAGCTGCTGAAAGCACTGAAAAGTTGCAGCAAAATCAGCACACTCAACATCTGCAAAATTTGAAGATTTTGACTAAGTCAAAAAGTGGTTGGACTGCTTAGTTGGTAGGCTGGCAGGAGGGCAAAAAGCCGATCAAGAGATCATTTAATGCAGGGGATAAGATCTATGAAGCATGCTCGTTTGAGGGATAAGAGGGAGAGGACGAGAAGAACGAGAAAGAGCTCAGAATCATACCCAAAAAACACCCTTAGAAGCAACTCTAGAAAAAAAAAAAACCCAGAAATTCCAGACCGACCTTGAGAGAGAGAAGTGGAATTTTCACACACCTGCGGCCAAAATCAGCTAAAACCTTCAACTAGAGAGTGAAACTTCACTCAAAGATCTTTCTATCCATAGGTCGCACGTCCCAAATGGAGTTCTGGAAGGTCTCCTAAAGCCCCCCGAAAACCATCCTCCTAGCGGGCCAAGGGAGTCCTAAGATTTTTCTAAATGTTGAGCCTGGTTGGTCACGAGCGAGGAAAAACGAGTGTTTTTGAGAAAATGGAGAGACAAATGAGGAAATCCATGAGTTAAAAGCCAAACTATAATATATATAGTTTGGGTTGGTTTTGATTTGGCCAACAAAAGAGATTCTAAAGCCTAAATTTGGAGGTCAACGAAAACCTTCGTTGTCAACTTTTTCTTCTGCAGATCTCACTTTCAAATTGAATGAGCCATTTTCCACGTGCCCCCCGGAGGATAATTTCTACTTTCCTCGACTAGGAGTCACTTGAAAAAGAAACTAGGAAGCAAGGTAAGCATCTTAAATGTATTTTTATTTGAGTTCAAACATGTTTTGATCATGAAAATTAAGAGGAAAACTAGTCCGAAGAACTGATTTTCGAGGTTGAAATATTTCTAAGTGTTTAAATCCTCTCCAATACCCCTACATGCTTGACTTGTTCCTCCCCCTTTGCATGCGTTTTTTGTCATTGTGACTTTGATGAATGTTATATGGGAGTATAAATAATGCATAGGACAACCCAGTTTAGTCTTTAAATCTCATTGTGAACCATGAAACTGCCCAAATGTGAGCCAAAAACCAAGCCACTCCACATTGAGACATGGTTGGCCAGCATAGATCATGCATGTATGCTTCTTGAAGAGTTCGCTTTGATGCGTCTGGTTAATCGTTTTCGGTGATGTTTGTTGCATTTGAAAGTAAATGTTACCTATTTTCATCTGGATGGAGTGATATTTCATATAAATGTTGCATGTGATGGCTGTCGGGGCTTCAATCTGAGCATATGATATGTCTGTTTGACTTGAGTTCAACATCATATTTGCAAAATGACCCCAACCTGCATATTGGAGGTCATTTTCGACTTGGTTCTTGCGTGTTTTAGGCTGTGATCTCTAGCTAAACCTGCTCTTTGCAAGTAATAGTATATCCTTGATACTTTTCTTTTACATGAGATTGCTTATGGGTCGAAATTGATGGCCACAAACATGGCCCGAAGAAGTTGTTTTGAAGAGATTTGATACAAGCCAAGTACTCGATAAAAGTTTCAATTTTGAGAGGGTTGATGTGAGTTCGATTATTGTGATATTCATGTGCTATGTTGTTCAATGTTAGCATATTTCGGTTTAGGGGATTATTATTATTATTTAAAAAAATAAAAAAAAATCCAAAAATATTATATATAAAAGTGATAGATAGCATCAAATTAAGGCAAAAATGACATGTATGAAATTTTATTAATTTTATAAGGTCATGTTTCCTAATTTAATGCTATTTCGATATTTTATAATCATTTTTATAAATAATCCATTTTCCATAGATTAAAATTATTTAGAGTAGTTTCATGCATTTAGAGTAATATCATGCATATTTAAATTCCCATTTCACTCACAGGGGTCTTTTCCCAAGGCATGATAACAAGGCCATGTAATATTAGTTGTCCGACTTGTATCGAGTCTTTCTTTTCCGTATTACTTTCAAGTCCTTTCAATTTCTTGGATGTTTATTTACCGCACTACTTTTCAATAATTTGAGTGTAAATTTCTTTTCTAAATTATGTTAGGATTAGTTTAGACATTAAAAAAAAAACTTACAAAAACATTTGCATGGACACTTAGTAGTTTCATAAAGATTATAATTGGTAATCAAGATTGTGTGGCCATTTAGATAAACAACTTTCCAAATTAGTGGTACTGTAAGGACGCTAATAGAAACATTGGTGTAAACAAATCCCCGTTCCTAGAAATCTCTGGTTGTGTAGAAATCGAGACAACACTCTTGTGTCTTGATTGGTTTCTAGCCGACCCCAATAGGTTAGTGGCGACTCCTAGAATTACATAGATTTTTAAGAACTAAAAAACAAAATCCAACGTCGCGCGAGGTATGGGCTTGGGAGAGTGTGACAGTCTGATTTTCCGCTTTTGTTTTCAATTAAATAAATCGGGCTTTTCGTCGATGTGCTTATAGCGCTATTCTCTGAGCTGATCATTTATGAGATAACTTGACTAATCGAGAAAATTATTAAAGGATTTTGATGCAACAGACTTGAGAATTCGACTAGAAATCGACTGCTCGACCGTGTTAGTCTACAAGGATCATTTCGGCATAGTTGAAAATCTATCAGAAATTGGAAATAGGTCGATTCGATAGAGATAAAATTAGGCTTGGGTGATTCCAATTAATTACAAATTTCTCGTCGATTGGCACTAAACCGATTTTTCTGTTGTTTTGATACCTTGTGCTCGTAATTGAAACATCGAGATTTTCACGACAATCGAGAGTTGTTAATGTGTCGAAGATGTACATTGTGGCTCGGGAATAATCGACTACGGGTCAGTTGCACCGAAAATTCCTAAAAACTAACTGATAATTTAGGTTGTGCTAAAATTATATTTGACTGAAATTAATTGAGGAAATGATATCGATTACAGAAATTAAGAATTTTCACGTGTCACAATTAATCTCGGGGATGTTGTTGCATCTTTCCAAATTTTATGGATGATAGAAATTATTAGCAGAAAAAGAGGCAAGAGTAACAAATTAAAAGAATAAAAAGTAAATGCCACTTTTTAAATAGGTTTTTGGCATTTATTATGAAACAATTGGAGAAAGAGTTATAGAAGTTTAAATGAGGATTTATAAGTGACTACTGAGAGACTTGACCCTATTAACTTAAGTGTTAATTTGGTAAATAGAAAAAGGGGAAAAGTCTCAACAAGAAAGGAAAATTCGTAAGAAGGCATGCCCCCATGAATTTCACCTCAATTTCCATACCATTTGTGTGGAATAATGATGCATAAAGTAGAGGGACCACTTGATAGGGATAGGAATTCAATCTCCATGGGAAAAAGCTATGAGAACCAACTCCAAATTCGGATTCAGCAGTCTACATGGATTCCAACCTTTTCTTTCATCTCATTTAGAAGAGACAACGTTGGAAAACTTTGTGGGGCCTATGATGGTGATAGGTGGTCAAAATTTCCATGGAAAAATAGGCCAAAAGCTGAAGGAAATTTCAGTGAAACTTCCAAGTAATTTCCACTCTCCTTCCCATCCTTTACCCACGCATGAACGTCTGCTGTATTTTATGATGACAGCTTCCACCTTTTCCTTTCTTCCTCTTATTTTATTCTTCTCCCTTGTCTCTTTCAATGTACAAGCTGTTGCTTTCTCTTCCTTTGAACATGCAACTCCCGTTTCTACTCCCTCTTGCACGACAAACCGGAGACTAAGAAACAAAACAAAGCAAGGCGTGAACGTGACGTTACCAAAAAAATTCTTGAACCCACATAAACATCAGCCACCTACTACCATGGTTTTTATATATAGGTTGGATAGTTCGAGTGAGGAAAAACCCCCCTCACCCGCACAAGAACCGCGCAACCGACCAAAATCCATATTTAGTTCCCTCTACCGAAAAATTTATAAATTCGTGTGTTGTTGTTGCCATCACACCACATCACATTCTTCTGCAGTTTCGGCTCAACACCATCACTGAGAGGATCAAGGCTGATCTTTGTGTTGCTGTCCAACCATCAACGAGAGCCACCGTTAGCTGTGAATAGGTGAGTTGTCTTCTAAATCTGGACTAGGGGTTGAGTACCTCTATTAGGAATTCGTACAAGTTAGAAATATGTAGATGACGTTATATACGGATGGATGTTGGTTAGGGATGTTATGATGGCCATAGAAAAGCTTAGATAGGGTTTAGAGAGCAAGACAAACGTCATGGAGGAAGATTCGGACTAGAACAGTAGCTGATTTCTGAAACAGTTTCCAGGACGTGTGTGTTTTGCTAATTTCGTAGACAACTGTGTGTTGTGATTTTGAAGGAATTTTATTCTAAAGAAATGTTTTGGAAATCCTAAATAGTAACATATATATTTTTATATAATTTTTAGAAATTAAAAAAATGATGATTTTAATGACGTCATCCTTGGAGCAGTAATTCGAACAGTTCTGTAAACCGTGACCTGTTATGATTCTGAGGGCTGTTACTGACCTTTAGAGGTCGAATTTCCAATTAGTTTCTTCACAAAAGTTGTTTGTTACAACTTATAGTTTATCATACTCAAATTTCAAATTAAACGAATCAGATTTCGACCCAAAAACGAATTGGTTTCGATGAGTTAGGCTCTCTGGAACTGGACCCGACTTTTGTGCTGGATAGAGAGAATTTCTGGGCCGAATCCAGAGGGATCTGGATCTCGGTATCTCATGGAAAATGTTTGTTTATGTGTTGGCTAGTACGTTTCCGAATTTAAGAATTTTTCGAGATCATATGAGTGAGTTTCTGACTTCGAATTTGGGAGAACGTTATTGGGCAGTTTTCTATCAATTTGGATGAATAAGAGTATATACTTGTTTTGAAAAATTCTTGCTATGAAATTACTCAATTGAGGCTATGAATGCTATGTGTAACTAATTATTGAAGTGTGACATTGATCATATGCATTCACAACATGAGATTCCGTCACGAGCCTTTGGGGTCGGGCGATGCTCCTTCGGGAATGCCCCAAGTCAACGGATGCCGGTCGCAGTGGAGGCTGGACCGATACTCCTATATGGAATGCCGTCTAGATGTAGACATTGCCGCGCTCAACGGTGCGAGGCGATGTCCGGTTTTGCCGGAAGACTGTTATCTGTTACATTGACTGTGGCATGTATGCTTACATGGATATTCATGCCCTTGCATATGCTCATGTTAAAGTATTCATGTGATGTGTGAACTTGATACTGTTAGGAATGTTTTATTTGATACTAATATGCAAGAATTTGCTGGCATGAAAAGAGTGGTAAGAAATGTAATTAGATTGCATGCAGAGTGTATCCTTCTCCTACTCTGGATTTAGGGGATTTACTCGCTGAGATGTGATCTCACCCCGTCATGGGCTAAAATTTTTCAGGTCCCTAAATGGAGGAAGGCCAAGTCGTGTACAATCGGTCGCAGTAAAGGAGGAATATGACTCTCGCTATCTCCTTTCAAGTGATGATAGGTTTTCCATCAAGACTGGATGTAGGGTTACGGCTCACCCCGAGAAATCGAGAAGTATGATAGTGTAGTAGGGAACCCCAGTCTTATAGTTAGAAGCTTAGTTAATGAGTAATCGAACAGCTTCACTTTTTGTATTAGACCTTGAGGTGTTAAACTGGTCTAAATATATAAGTACTGTGACGTTGTAGGTGTGGCTTATGAAAAATATTATCCTACGTTTCTATCCCACTACTTTGTTGTATGGAGATTGTTTTATGTTTCCGCATGTGCAAACTAATGAATGGGTCGGCAACAATTCCTGGGATGTTGCAAATATATTTATCAACCATTGAGGGATGTGCATGTGCCCGGGGACAGAGACCCCGCGCCTAATCTAGGGCCATTGGTCCACCTCTTTAGGCAAATACCCTTAAACCTTCTCCCTATTCCCGAACGAAAAAGAGAGGTCGTGACATACATCTTGATTTCCAAGTGCAATCTAACCAATAAAGTTTGCCAAATTAACTCTGCTTGATTTGAGTTTAAAAGCACCAATCTAAAGAATGGTTGACTTTTCTACTTACTATCTCTCCCGGTTTCCTCTATTAGTCATCTTCTGGTTTGAGTTGGTCTCACCCTCCTCCCTCTCTCTTGTTGATTTTGTTTGTGTTTTTGTTTCATATTTTCTTTCAATTTAGATCTAGGGGTTTTCTTCTCCTAATCGAATTTTAGATCTAACAAGTTGAACTCTCTTGATCTAATTATACATCTAAGAACTATCATCTCCTGATTTAAGTATGAAATTTTAATAATTTTACTTCAGGGATTTGATGCATTGGTGCTCTATTTGTGTATAAGTCATCTACATTCTGCTTCAATAGTGATCACAGAAGCGTCTTGCTGAATTTGTTCTCCCATATGTCAAATATGTGCTTGTTCAATCTATTTCGGTTGTCTCCGTACGGTGATGATGCAAAGGACAACGAAGTGCGCACCGATAACTGGCAACGCCCTATTTACTAGAAAATAAATATTTGACATGTGCTCATGATTGACAAATATATGAAATGCAATGATCAGCTACCAATTATTTTGCTTGATAAATCCATTTATATAGAACGAGCATGTGTCCAGCCTACTGATGCCATGTTGATGCTTCTTGTTTTCTGGATTTGACTTTGTTTGGTAGTATTATGGGCTTTGTTGCACTTCAATATTCTTTGTTATGAACTTTATTTACTTCTCATATATTCTTTTTGAGCAATGAATATGATATTTTTGGAAAAAAAAATTCACATATTTAAAAACAAAAGTGTTTAGTATTCCCCAAGATGAACCTTGTCCAATTAACCTGATCATGCATTCAAAGCAACATCACCAGGTTGGAAAAATGAATCGTGCCATTTGATACTCGGTGATTGGCCTAGATGATTGGAGACGTCATGCTATCCAAAGACGCCCAGAAAATTTCTCAATCCTTTATCACAATGACGACTTTGTGAATAAAATATGCACTAGCTCCATTAGTACAGTGCCAAAAGCATATGGTGATGGGTTGCTTTTCCAATGCTTGCGCATCACGTCTTCTCGAATGTAAGGATGCGGCTTTGAATTATTCGTGCATGTTGTGACTTGTGATGTTGATAAAGACAGAAGGTGATTTTCCCCCTCGGACGTCAATGGATGGACCAAAGCTAAATAGCTCGATATCGACGGCAACCGGACATGGTCTCCTTTGCATTGTTTGCATGAGAACTTTGTTTGAATTTTGGAGCTTGTATTCACTAGTGACGTCATATATGACATGATTTCACTAAATTTATGAACAAATTAAGTATTTTGGTTGCATTAGCATTAGATGGTTCTACAGTTAAAATGGACATAAAATACAAGGGATAGAAATCAGCGACTTAAAATTAGAGTCGTGTGAAGATTACTAATAACATCAAATGCATCGAACACCTTCATTGTGCTAAAGCTCTTAATCATGTATAAATGTTAATAAATATCAACATATAAAGTAATTAGTTATAGTGATTTTAATATTTTCTTAATGTTATATTAACTTTTCATACTCGAAAAGTAATTATGTAATGATCCTAAAAGGAAAAGTAACTTTTCAACATACATGAAATTAGTACATTCATCCACATGATTAATAACTTCTTTTTTACTAAATTGGGAGAGTCTGCACTAAGCCTAATACTTAACAAGCCATTAGTCTCTGTCTACCCACGCGTAAGGGCTCTGAAAGGAGATCGTGACATCTATGTATAGGAAAAGCTAGAAAGCATGTGATCCAACATGAGAATAATCCTCTGTGAATGATTACAAACCACATTGATTGGTAACCTAAAACATGGTAATTGGATTATTCATAGATAGGAAACTGTAAATTTGGTCTGAGATCAAGAGACCTAAGTGAATCCAATTGCCTTAACTACCGAAGTCCTTCATTAATGGAGCATAGGACTGTATTTATTTTTCTTACATAATTATAGCATATCACAGGGGATAGGCTTCAATAATGGATTGCAAGCAAGGGGTTTTGATGATGTTGTAGTGAGGAAACCCTCCCTCCTCCAAGATCTTCTTCCATTCGAGTTCATCCCTCTCCTTACCGCCCGAGCAAAGCGCCATCATGGCCAGATCCATCACTAATTTGGTCTTATCGAACATGCCATCGTCCTCTGCTTTCAACACAATATTTGCTATGATCACCTTGCCATTCTTTTCCGGGATTGCTTTTCTGCAATTCTTCAAAATCTTGACACAGTCTTCGTCCCCCCAATCATGCATTATCTCCTGTAAAACAAACAACATGGAATTACCGGAGTCAAGAATCACTGTTTCTTTTTACACTATTTCATCAATGTGTTCATTGTGTTAATCTCTATGCTTATGAAGAGTCGACATAATTAGTTAAAATGTAACCAACATTTTCCAAAAGGGGAAAAAAAAAATTCTCCTCTCTCTCGATTGCTCTACACAAAAGGCAACTCAGCAAAAACCCATTGAAATTGTTACCGATGCCTTGAGGCTTGAGATTTTTTTGCACCACCCATATGACCACCCCTCTCTCGCCCAAGATGCACACTCTCTCACCATTGCTCTCTCTTTAACTCCGAGATGGTGACCTCATTATGACCTTGGTGATCTCAGGCCTGCGGACCCATTGAGGCACGCCCGTAAAATTGAGATTTATAGGGCCTATGGTAAGGTTTTTAACTTTTTGAGGATTTTTTAATGCTAAGTTTAAGGCCATGTTTCCTCCATTCCTATTGGAATATTTTTTCCTCAACCACTATTTTGATAGTTGGATTAAAGAAAGTAAGGGTGATCGGTTGGTCTGGTTCCAGGATGGATAGCATCGTGGACTGGACCAACCAGTTCGATGTTGTCTCAGCAATTAGTGGTATCATTTATTTTCTTTCTCGAAAGTACCTAAATATATTGAACGTTACTCTAGTATAGGATGAAATTACTAATCACATGCAAGTCACTACTAAAATAAGAAATAACTTTTATATATAATTTGTACTTTTTGCCTTGCCCAAATAAAAAATGGAAAAAAAAAATTCTATGGGCTGGATCGGTCTGGTTCATGGAGGAATCGAGAGTTGAATCAGTTATTCCCGATTGCAAATTGATTGGACCAAATTCAGCAGGAACCGACCGGTTTGTTTTGATTCCAAAGTAGAATAAGGACCGAAGTACACCCCTTAAAAAAAAGGACATCCTACAACAATATTTGGTTAAGTTTGTGTTTTTGCGTGTGTGTATATAATATGTGTGCGTGTGATATTAATATTTGTAACCCACTATTCAGAGCTCTAGTTTGAGGAATTATCTTCCAATTAGGGATTGAAAAAAAATGATGCTGCTAAGTTTATGTGTGAGTTATATAGAAACTTTTGAAATCCCACCAATTAAAAGACTAATCAGAGGAAATTTTCTCCAATTAGAGATGGAGAAAAATAAAGCATTTTTATTCAAAAACAAGATGCTTGGTCCCTACCATGCTTGTATGGCTTATATATAGTGCTAGATTGAGGTTACACAAAACTTATTTACCAATGTAACAAACTAGACATATAAATAATGTGAAATCTGATATATTTGTCACAAATAGTTTAGAACATGGCTAGGACTTCTGGATACCACTATACATATGGAGTGTGTGTTTACTTTATTGAACAAATAGAGTCACATGAAACTGTTTTCCAGTGAATTTGATTCCCCATAAATAAAGATATAAAAGAAAAATAAATACAACAGCACATCAATTTAGAACGCCTATAAGACGACAGAAAAGGTAGAGAAATGAGTAGTTACAAGTAACTAAACTCCTACCAAGCCATGCGAACGCGGATTACAGAATAAAAAGATGCACATTTCAAAATGATGAAACTACACATTAACCGGAAAAGTTACCGTGTGTCTTATAAATCATGCGGAACAATATAATTTTAATCATTAATGACGCGAGTTTTATTATAAGACTTATATGTGAAGAATCTGGATAGGTTTGCGCTTGACCCCATATAATTTATAGACTATGAATAATTTTTCCCTTTACTGTGGCATTACTCGAACAGAATGTTTATAGCAGTTCATGGATTCCCACCCTCTTGACACATTAAAAGGACAAAAAATTAAAAAAGAAATTGATCATGTGTCATAGGAAAAATACAAAATTCACGAATTAATTAATATGTATAAAGTATATGGCAGTAGTACTCACCATCATGAGAACTGCATCAGCATGTGGTATAGTCTCAAACATGTTTCCTCCAACATGAGTGACTCCATCGTGCGCCGGCGCCGTTGCAACAACATGAGGTAGATCATAATTAATCCCCTGAATGTGTGGACATGACTTAATGATCTCGACCAGGTTCTTGCCGATCCCCCCTCCGACATCGACCAAAGATCCAATGCTCTCGAAGCCGTCCTTATACACTTCTATGATGCCCCCAATCGTGATCCTGCTCACACGCGCCATCCCATCGTTGAACAAGCGGTTGAACTCGGGATTCTCTGATGCGAAGTCCCAAATCTTGCGGCCGTGAGCCATCTCGAATGCAATGCCGCCGGTCTTGATGCAGTCGCCAAAGAATTGCCACGGGGACATCATCCATGGGTGGTATAACATCAACACCACAGGCGCGAGGCTGAGCTCGAACTCGGGCCCCTGGAGGAGCCATCTTGATGATGGGGGGAGGCTGTAGAGTGTCTCGTGACTCTCATGGCCGTCATCAGGTTGGCAACGATTAGCGGAGAAGATGTTCTCACGGACAAGGAGTCTCATGATGCGCACCAAGTAGGCGGTTTCGAGGGATGGGGAGGGAATGCGGGAGGCTATTTGGGCTAGGGTGACGGGCCCACCGCCATAAGAATGGATGATGTCGGGTATTCGGAGCTCGACCGCGCATTTTAGCGCCATGGAGCCGGCGTATGCATTCAGCAGATTCAATATGTGTGCTTGGCCTCTTAGGGTTGCTTCAGTTTCATGAAGAGATTCCATTCTCTCTCTCTCTCTCGCTCTCTCTCTCACTCTCACTCAGAGCTTGCTTTGATTTGCAGTATAGTACGAGGAATGAAGGGAAGAGACCAGAGGCGTCGTAATATATAGACACAAGAAGCAAGAAAAAGAATTCTAGAAGTGCCTACTCTCTTTTCATGCGCAATTTTTCTTGTATCTTAACCCTACTCAAAAATTTAATGTCGCACTAACTTGATGCATCCCCAGTTTTAACTTCACTTAACATTTGACACCGAAATCAGAGTTTGGAAATTCTCCGGTTTTGTATTAGCCAACAATGACTTTATGTACATCTCACAAAGAAGAGACACAGTGTTTGCCAAGCAAATCGACCTTGACTTGTTCATCACTCTGGAACAACTTCGTTATTAGGTTGTGGCCATTCACTTCCTGTGAAGTTCAGATGAAAATCAAATTTTGAAATTGATATTACTTGAATTAAATTGCTCTTGAAACCTCGTTAGCCCTCATTTAAGGAGGAGCTTAATCCATTTAAGTGGCTCAAGTATTAAAATCAAGTTAATCTCAATGTATTCAATACTTGATTAATGTAACCGTTAGACAATTAAGTAGTTAATGCTATTTTTATGATAAGCTAGGATCCAAGCACACGTTTAGCACAAAAAAATCAGGTGGTGCAGTTACAAGGTACTGTAAAAACGTGTTACCGCCACTAACGTGAGCGATGACGATTTTGATAGCCGACCTTTAAAGACTTTGTGACCCACAAGTGAGCCCCCCGATGCGTCTCTGGCCCGCAAGAGAGCCCACCCTTTCAATGTTTTCCATACTAAAAATAAGTTGCGTCTTCAGCCCCACACGCTCATCACGTGTCTCTCTGTTGATGGCACACCCTTGGAGACTTGCCACGCTCAATCCAAGGTCCGTCTTGACCCACCATCGTCATTACGTTTCTCTTCTCGAAAAAAAAAAAAAAAAAAAATGCCAAAAGATGAGCGTTGCATCGTTATGTTACTTTCTTTTCAATAAAAATTATTAAGTCATTTATTAAAAAAAAAAGAAAGAAAGAAAGAAAGAATGGAAAACACAAAGGTCATTTACTTGGTTAGTTAATAGGTTAATTCATAATTAATCCCACATGTCATTATTATTTAGTGTAGGTTGGATATATATATAAGATAAAGAGAATTTATCAAAGTTGCATTATTTTAAAAAAGAAATAAGAAGAAGAAAAATCATTAAGTTCTATGTTCCTGACCAAATCATTGCATTTACATTGCATTCTTTATTGCAGCATTTAAAAAATAGGATTAAATTCATTGGAGTCCATTCCTGAAAAAGAGTCAGCATATTAACATTTTCACATTCTTTTTGCATGGTTTAAACTTAGGTGTCATTTATCTCTAAAGGAAATCTCTACAAGCTCTCATTCAAAGAGAAATAGCTGTTGATACCTAAATTTTGACTATTTTATTTACTTGTTCGTCATATAAAAATTACATTAAGCATTTCATAACATTTACATTTATGTAACAATAATATTTAACTTAACTCTATAAAAAAATTGTTCTAAAAAATCAAAAAAAGAAAAAAGAGAGGATAAGAAATAATCTATAAAGTAAAACATTTGGTTGTGGAGGGAGATTTGGAAAGATTTTAGATTTTAGATAATAGAGCATTTTCAGAAGATGATCTTTAACGATTGAGTGAATTATCTTGGAAAATCTTCACAAAGGATTTTATATTTTGGAATCATTTTCTTGTTGAGTGCATCCTTTTTCTTCGAAAGATGATCTTCGGCGATTGAGTGAATATATGCAATCATATTGGAAAATCTTCTCTTGCAAAACAAACTTTTTTTTTTTCTCTATAAATAGAGAGTACAAGGCCTCGTTTAAAGTGGGGGAGAGATTTAAAAAAGTGCTGGTGGAGTTTCATTTGAAAGGGGTGAAGATTTTTGACAAAAGGTGCTCGTGTGGTTTCATAGGGGGGAAAATTGCAAAAAGTGTTGGGAGGCATCGTTTAAGGTGGGGTTTGGTTAAAGGGAATGGTGATAGCAATTGGTAGAGTGCTCGTGAGTGACATGGAGGAGTAGAAAAAAGAAAACAAGATAGAGAGATAAGAGGGAGAGAGTAGAGCTGCCACGGCCAAGCCTTGTCCCGGCAGTGACCTCGCTTTCGTCAACTTGTGGCGCCCCACTTCCTACGCCTGAGCCCTCTGCCTACTCTACACCCACGAAGACATAGTTGCTCCTTGATCCTGGCCGTGACTAGCGGTCACCGTACTCTTCAGTGACGACAACCATTTGGTGTAGCTACTTTGCCGGACTGTGTCCCACCCACGACGATGCCGTTGCGCTAATCTCCCTTGTTGGTTAGCGCCTCCTTGCCGCTAGCACCTGCACCACATCTTGCCGTGTTGTCCAACTGGCTAGCAAATTTTTAAAGAGTTCCCCCAGAAACTTCCAACACGTCCACATGGAGGATAATCAAAAGAAGGCCGAGCGTTGGGGGATATAATTCATTCCGCCATCACACAAGTAGAGAGGACGTTCAGCAATCGTTCCTCCAGATCACTGATTACGATTTGCAAACCTCGTCGACGTCCCCTCGAGAAAACTTGGACTAGGTAATCTCTTTAGACTAAATTCAGTTCAAATATTCGGATTCTTAACTTGTGATTCTGACTTGATTTGTTTTGTCATATTTAATTGTTATCCGATTAGAAAATTTGTCATATCCAATTAGAAAACTCGATTTGTTTTATTATTCGACTTTTCATGGCAAATTTATGGATTGCATAATTGATTCGCATCAAGATAATATGTCATTGATTCATATTGGTAGATTATCAATAGGACATACATTTTGGTACGTCATGTCACATGCACCTCACAGCATCATATGTCATATCTAGAATTTAGGTCCGTACACATTTCATGTTTAAAGCAAGCATCTTGATTTTTAAGATTCGTATAATGTCAAGATAATTTTCCTTTAATAAAACCAAAAAAGGAATAAAAAAATGTTATTTAGGTCATATAGATTTCTTAATATGCATGGCATATGTTGCGCTTCAGTTAGTGAGTCACACGTTTTAGGTTTAATGTTTTAGTATTCCTATCATGTAGTTTTTTTTATCGAAAAAAAAAAAGGAAAATGCCAAAAGTTGAGCGTTGCATCGTTATGTTACTTTCTTTTCAATAAAATTTATTAAGTCATTTATTTAAAAAAAAAAAAAAAACAAAACACAAAGGTCATTTACTTGGTTAGTTAATAGGTTAATTCGTAATTAATCCCATTTCATGTCATTATTATTTAGTGTAGGTTCCATATATATAAAAGAAAAAAGAGAATTTATCGGAGTTGCATTATTTAAATAAAAAGAGAAGAAAAATCATAGAATGAACATACATATAGAATTACCACGTCATCCATTCCATATCATGTAGCACACGCATATTTGGGATCATGTGAATTAGATTGCACACATATTGTGATGGTTCAAGTTAAGTAATATAAATTGCATCTCACATGTCATTAGAGTAGAAATCATGCATATCAAATTTAAATTAAGATTGCATATAATTAATATTTAAAAACATTAGGTGTCATGTCATTTAGAAATCATGTTTAGGGCATGCATTTTTTATTAGCATTTTTGTAAGTTTTTTTTTTTAGAGAGTAGACTTTAATAAAGTTGTAGTTTATAATTTCTTGCAATTTATCACTTCGGTTTATTGAATGTTATTTTATTGATTGTGTACCCGCATGACCACCCTTTGCATGTTAGCAGCCTAGGTTAAAATTAATCAAGATTGCTTTGAAATTAAAATGAAAAAGTATCGAAAGAGCGTTAGATTAATCTAGCGTAATCATGTTTCCTGGACTTATTGAATTTCTGGTTCGCAAAAATAAAGTATTCTCCCATACTTTACTTGGGTTTCTAATTAACCTTAATTGGTTAGTGGCGGCTCCAAATTGAGTATAGTTGCATGTTTAAATGGATTAATTTCTTAGTATCAAGTCACAATTGGTAAGACTTGAAAGGTCTGTGTCAAGTCTTCAAACTTAGTAATCAATTAGCCTTCTTTGAGTAATTCACTTTCGGGAAGGTCACAACATGTGGTTTGTAATCATTTACAGAGGGTTATCTCATATTGATCACATGCTTTCTAGGTTTTCCTGAACATAGATGTTGCAACCTCCATCCAAAGCTCCTACGCATGGGTAGGTGGAGGCTAATGACTTGTTATGTATTAGGTTTAGTGCAGGCTTTCCCACCACCAATTCATGAATTATGGTCCAACTACCAATCGATTCGTGGTAGGTCGATCGAAAAACCTAAGTAAAATATTGAGAAAAGTGTTTTAGAAATTAGAATTGAACTGCACTGGCGATCAGGGGTATGATCGGTCTGAGCTCGAGTTCCCCCGTGACTGCGTCGTCTCCTTGGTCCTTAGAATAATCTTCTGCAATGTGAGGGTCGGGTTGGATTTGCCCCTTTATATACGAGAGAGAGTTCCGACCTGGAATTTAGAGGCTCTACCCTTCAACCGAATGGTGCGAGAAGAGAAACGTAATGACGATGGTGGGTCAAGACGGACCTTGGCTTGAGCGTGGCAAGTCTCCAAGGGTGGGCCATCAACAGAGAGACACGTGATGAGTGTGGGGCCGAAGACGCAACTTATTTTTAGTATGGAAAACATTGAAAGGGTGGGCTCTCTTGCGGGCCAGAGACGCATCGGGGGGCTCACTTGTGGGTCACAAAGTCTTTAAAGGTTGGTTATCAAAATCGTCATCGCTCACGTTAGTGGCGGTAACACGTTTTTACAGTACCTTGTAACTGCACCACCTGATTTTTTTGTGCTAAACGTGTGCTTGGATCCTAGCTTATCATAAAAATAGCATTAACTACTTAATTGTCTATTGGTTACATTTATCAAGTATTGAATACATTGAGATTAACTTGATTTTAATACTTGAGCCACTTAAATCGATTAAGCTGCTTAAATGAGAGTGAGAATCGATTAAGCTGAGTGAGAGTGAGAGTGAGAGTGAGAGAGAATGGAATCTCTTCATGAAACTGAAGCAACCCTAAGAGGCCAAGCACACATATCAAATCTGATGAATGCATACGCCGGCTCCATGGCGCTAAAATGCGCGGTCGAGCTCCGAATACCCGACATCATCCATTCTTATGGCGGCGGGCCCGTCACCCTAGCCCAAATAGCCTCCCGCATTCCCTCCCCATCCCTCGAAACCGCCTACTTGGCGCGCATCATGAGACTCCTCGTCCATGAGAACATCTTCTCCACTAATCGATGCCAACCTGATGACGGCCATGAGAGTCACGAGACACTCTACAGCCTCCCCCCATCGTCGAGATGGCTCCTCCAGGGGCCCGGGTTCGAGCTCAGCCTCGCGCCTGTGGTGTTGATGTTAAACCACCCATGGTTGATGTCCCCGTGGCATTGCTTTAGCGACTACATCAAGACCGGCGGCATTGCATTCGAGATGGCTCACGGCCGCAAGATTTGGGACTTCGCATCAGAGAATCCCGAGTTCAACCGCTTGTTCAACGATGGGATGGCGTGTGTGAGCAAGATCACGATTGGGGGCATCATAGAAGTGTATAAGGACGGCTTCGAGAGCATTGGATCTTTGGTCGATGTCGGAGGGGGGATCGGCAAGAACCTGGTCGAGATCATGAAGTCATTTCCACACATTCAGGGGATTAATTATGATCTACCTCATGTCGTTGCAACGGCGCCGGCGCACGATGGAGTCACTCATGTTGGAGGAAACATGTTTGAGACTATACCACATGCTGATGCAGTTCTCATGATGGTGAGTATTACCGCCATATACTTTGTACATATTAATTAATTCGTGAATTTTGTATTTTTCCTATGACACATGATCAATTTCTTTTTTAATTTTTTGTCCTTTTAATGTGTCAAGAGGGTGGGAATCCATGAACTGCTATAAATATTCTGTTCGAGTAATGCTACAGTAAAGGGAAAATTATTCATAGTCTATAAATTATATGGGGGTCAAGCGCAAGCCTATCCAGATTCTTCACATATAAGTCTTATAATAAAACTCGCGTAATTAATGATTAAAATTATATTGATCCACATGATTTATAAGACACACGGTAACTTTTCCGGTTAATGTGTAGTTTCATCATTTTGAAATGTGCATCTTTTTATTCTGTAATCCGTGTTCGCATGGCTTGGTAGGAGTTTAGTTACTTGTAACTACTCGCTTCTCTATCTTATAGCTCATGATCTACCTTTTCTGTCGTCTCATAGGCGTTCTAAATTGATGTGCTGTTGTATTTATTTTTCCTTTATATCTTTATTTATGGGGAATCAAGTTCACTGGAAAACGGTTTCATGTGACTATTTGTTCAATAAAGTAAACACACACTCCATATGTATAGTGGTATCCAAAAGTCCTAGCCATGTTCTAAACTATTTGCGACAAATATATCAGATTTCACATTATTTACGTGTCTAGTTTGTTATATTGGTAAATAAGTTTTGTGTAACCTCAATCTAGCACTATATATAAGCCATACAAACATGGTAGGGACCGAGCATCTTGTTTTTTTAATAAAAAGGCTTTATTTTTCTCCATCTATAATTGGAGAAAATTTCCTCTGATTAGTCTTTTAATTGGTGGGATTTCAAAAGTTTCTATATAACTCACACATAAACTTAGCAGCATCATTTTTTTTCAATCCCTAATTGGAAGATAATTCCTCAAACTGGAGCTCTGAATAGTGGGTTACAAATATTAATATCACACGCACACATATTATATACACACACGTAAAAACACAAACTTATCCAAATATTGTTGTAGGATGTCCTTTTTTTAAGGGGTGTACTTTGGTCCTTATTCGACTTAGGAATGGCGGAAACAAACCAACCGATCACCCTTACTTTCTTTAATCCAACTATCAAAATAGTGGTTGAGGAAAAAATATTCCAATAGGAATGGAGGAAACATGGCCTTAGACTTAGCATTAAAAAATCCTCAAAAAGTTAAAAACCTTACCATAGGCCCTATAAATCTCAATTTTACGGGCGTGCCTCAATGGGTCCGCAGGCTTGAGATCGCCAAGGTCATAATGAGGTCACCATCTCAGAGTTAAAGAGAGAGGGATGGTGAGAGAGTGTGCATCTTGGGCAAGAGAGGGGTGGTCATATGAGTGGTGCAAAAACATCTCAGGCCTCAAGGCATTGGTAACAATTTCGATGGGTTTTCGCTGAGTTGCCTTTTGTGTAGAGCAATCGAGAGAGGAGAATTTTTTTTTTTCCCTTTTTGGAAAACATTGGTTGCATTTTAGCTAATTATGTCGACTCTTCATAAGCATAGAGATTGACACAATGAACACATTGATGAAATAGTGTAAAAAGAAACCGTGATTCTCGACTCTAGTAATTCTATGTTGTTTGTTTTACAGGAGATAATGCATGATTGGGGGGACGAAGACTGTGTCAAGATTTTGAAGAATTGCAGAAAAGCAATCCCAAAAAAGAATGGCAAGGTGATCATAGCAAATATTGTGCTGAAAGCAGAGGGTGATGGCATGTTCGATAAGACCGGACTAGTGATAGATCTGGTCATGATGGCGCTTTGCTCGGGCGGTAAGGAGAGGGACGAACTCGAATGGAAGAAGATCTTGGAGGAGGGAGGGTTTCCTCGCTACAACATCATCAAAACCCCTTGCTTGCAATCCATTATTGAAGCCTATCCACTGTGATACGCTATAATTATGTAAGAAAAATAAATGCAGTCCTATGCTCCAATAATGAAAGACTTCGGTAGTTAAGGCAATTGGATTCGCTTAGGCCTCTTGATCTCAGACCAAGTTTACGGTTTCCTATCTATGAATAATCCAATTACCATGTTTTAGGTTACCAATCAATGTGGTTTGTAATCATTCACAGAGGATTATTCTCATGTTGGATCACATGCTTTCTAGCTTTTCTTGTACATAGATGTTGCGACCTCCTTTCAGAGCCCCTACGCATGGGTAGACAGAGACTAATGGCTTGTTAAGTATTAGGCTTAGTGCAAACTCTCCCAATTTAGTAAAAAAGAAGTTATTAACCATGTGGATAGATGTACTAATTTCCTGTATGTTGAAAAGTTATTTTTCCTTTTAGGATCATTATATAATTACTTTTCGAGTATGAAAAGTTAATATAACATTGAGAAAATATTAAAATCACTATAACTAATTACTTGATATGTTGATATTTATTAACATTTATACATGATTAAGAGCTTTAGCACAATGAAGGTGTTCGATGCATCTGATGTTAGTAGTAATCTTCACACGACTTTAATTTTAAGTCGCCGATTTTTATCCCTTGTGTTTTATGTCCAATTTAACTGTAGAACCACCTAATGCTAATGCAACCAAAACACTTAATTTGTTCATAAATTTGGTGAAATCATGTCATATATGACGTCACTAGTGAATACAAAGCTCCGGAATTCAAACAAAGTTCTCATGCAAACAATGCAAAGGAGACCATGTCCGGTTGTCGTCGATATCGAGCTCTTTAGCTTTGGTCCATCCATTGACGTCTATGGGGGGAAATCACCTTCTCTCTTTATCAACATCACAAGTCACAACATGCACGACTAATTCAACTCCGCACCATTACATTCGAGAAGACATGATGCGCAAGCATTGGAAAGGTGACCCATCACCATATGCTTTTGGCACTATACTAATGGAGCCAGCGCATATTTTATTCACAAGGTTGTCACTGTGATAAAGGATTGAGAAATCTTCTGGGCGTCTTCAGATAGCATGATGTCTCCAATCATCTAGGCCAATCACTGAGTATTAAATGGCACGATTCATTTTTCCAACCTAGTGATGTTGCTTTGAATGCATGATCAGGTTAATTGGACGAGGTTCATCTTGGGGAATATTAAACACTTTTGTTTTTAACTATGTGAATTTTTTTTTCCAAAAAAATCATATTCATTGCTCAAAAAGAATATATGAGAAGTACATAAAGTTCATAACAAAGAATATTGAAGCACAACAAAGCCCATAATACTACTAAACAAAGTCAAATCCAGAAAACAAGAAGCATCAACATGGCATCAGTAGGTTGGGTACAAAACAAAGTCAAATCCAAAAAACAAGAAGCATCAACATCGCATCAGTAGGTTGGGTACAAAACAAAGTCAAATCCAGAAAACAAGAAGCATCAACATGGCATCAATAGGTTGGACACATGCTCATTCTATATAAATGGATTTATCAAGCAAAATAATTGGCAGCCGATCATTGCATTTCATATATTCGTCAATCATGAGCACATGTCAAATATTTATTTTCTAGTAAATAGGGTGTTGCCAGTTATCGGTGCGCACTTCGTCGTCCTTTATATCATCACCGTATAGAGAAAACCAAAACATATTGAATGAGCACGGATTTGACATATGGGAGAACAAATTCAGCAAGATGCTTCTGTGGTCACTATTGAAGCTGAATGTAGAGGACTTATACACAAATAGAGCACCAATGCATCAAATGCCCAAAAGTAAAATTGTTAAATTTTCATATTTAAATCAGGAGATGATAGTTCTTAGATGTATAATTAGATCAAGAGAGTTCAACTTGTTAGATCTAAAATTCGATTAGGAGAAGAAAACCCCTAGATCTAAATCGAAAGAAAATATGAAATAAAAACACAAATAAAAACAACAAGAGAGAGGGAGGAGGGTGAGACTAGCTCAAACCAGAAGATGACTGATAGAGGAAATCGGGAGAGACATAAAGTAGAAAAGTCAACCATTCATTAGATTGGTGCTTTTAAACTCAAATCAAGCTGAGTTAATTTGGCGAAATTTATTACTCAGATTGCACTTGGAAATCAAGATGTGGAATTAGCCTACTGTGACATTCTGAATTCCAGACTTTGTTTTTCAATTAAATGAATCGGGCATTTCATCGCCACGCCTATAGTGCTATTCTTTGAGCTGATCACTCACAAGATAACTAGATTATCGAGCGAAGCCGCTAAGGGATTTTAACACAATAAACTTGAGAATTCAAACCAATGATCGACTACTTGACCGAGTTCATCTGTAGAAATCATTACGGCACAGTTAAAAATCGATTAGAGATCAAAGATAAGTCGATTTGACTGAGGTAAGTGATTAAAGAGTGGGTGATTCCACTGGATTGCAAAATTCCCGTCAATTAGCACTAGACTGATTTTTCTGTTGCTTTGGTATCCTGTGTCTGTAATTGAAACCTCGAGGTTTTCACGACAACCGAGAGTTGTCAATGTGTCGAAGATGTACATTGCGACTCGAAATAAATCAATCACGGGTCAATTGTACTAAAAATTCCTAAAAGCTACCCGTTAGGCTAGGTCACACTAAAATTATGCTAAATTGAAATTAATCGTGAATTTGAGTCTGATTTCAAAAATTGAAAGTTTTGTCATGTCACGATTTATTTTAGGAACATTGACTCATCTTCCGAAGATTTTTTTGCAAATTGAGATTTTTGGCGGAAATTCAATATAATGCCGTTTTTGTCTGGAAAATTCAAGGGATCATTTTTTATCGTGTTTTTGGGATGCAAGTCGGTTCTATTGGCGAGGAAAAATGTCAATTTGATCGAGGACATCTTAGTTGGATTTATGAGGGCCGAATTGAATCAATTTAAGAAGAAATTGAAGTAGATTTGGGGGAAAATGCTTCAAAATTCGTAGCACCCATGGTCCTCAACCTTTGGACCACTTCCTTAGCTTCTTAAGGAAGCTTGGTGGCTGCAAAATGGCTGAGGATAGGGCAGACATGGTGGAGACCAAGGCAATGATCAAATGGGAGGATATTTGAGCTTGGAGGGACCCTCCAAGGGCAGCCGGCTTCTTCCTTTTTCTTCAAAACTTGCTTTCTATATTAGAGGCATAATTGAGCTCCCAAAGTTGCAGAAAAACCAAGCCTTAAGCCCCCTACTGTTGTCGAGCTGCCTAGATCGCCACTGCTCGCCGTCACGCTGCCCATGAGCCTCGCGCGTACCGCACTTGTTTCGCGCCCATCCATCGTCCATTCCGCTCCAACCGCGACCCCAAGCTGTCCCCTGAGCCCGTCAAGCTCAACCGGAGCTCCATTGTAACATCCTAGATTTTCAATTCTTTTTTCTACTAGATAAATCAGGCATTTTATTGACGCGCCTATAGAACTGTTCTCAGAGCTAATCACTCTCGAGATAATTAAACTATTCAAGGAAGTCATTAAGGAATTTTAAGGCAATAGACTTGAGAATTCGACCAGAAATCAACTTCTCAATCGTGCTCATCTTTAGAGACCATTACGACATAGTTAAAAATTAATTTGAGATCGGAGATAGGTCTATTTGACTAAGATGTGTGGTTAATCGTGAGTGACACTACTAAATTGGAAAATTTTCGTCGACCGGCTCTAAACTGATTCTTTTGTCGTTTTGGTACCTGTGTCCGTATTTGAATCCTCAATATTTTCATGACAATCAAGAGTTGCCATTGAGTTGAGTGGGTTCATTGTTGCTTGAAGAAAATCGACCACGGATCATTTGCACTAAAAATTTCTGAAAACTACCCGGTAGCCTAGGTCACACTAAAAACGCACCAAATGGAAATTAACCGCGAATTCAAGTCCGATTTCAGAGATTGAAGATTCCATCATGTCACAATAAATTCTAGGAACGTCGACTCAGTCTCAGAAGATTTTTCTGCAACTTGAGACTTTTGGGAAAAAGTCGGCATAGGACTTTTTTTTGTTTGGAAAAGGCCAGGGATTGTTTTTTATCGCAAAATTGGAAAGCAAGTGGATTGTATGGGTGTGGAAAAATGCCAAATGGATTGGTGAAATGTCAAATAATTTTATTGAGCTAGGTTGGTATTGAGTCAAGGTCCAATTGATGAAAAACCGAACTAAATTCGTGTGCCCTCACCAATGGTGACTTTTGGACCACTTCAGACTTCTAGAAGCGGGCCTTGGTGGCTCATGGACAGCCAAGGAAGCCATGCTTAGCTGGAAATGATCAAGGAGACCATGGGATGGAAAGTTGAGGCAAGTGGAGCCCTTGTCTCTAGGCACATCCTTATCCCTTCCCTCTCTTTCTCCCTTAGCCGGCCAAACCCTTTCCCTCCCCTCCATTCTTGATGCCAGCAACCAATAGGAGCAGCTGGAGCAAGCCCGTCGCCACCAAGACCGTCGCACCGTCGCCATTCGCATGCCGGAGCCACGTCACCTTGCCACGTGCACCACGGCCAATCCCGTCTCCTCACTCGCCCCTCCCACGATCCAGCAGCTATTTTAAATTTGTTGTAGCTCACCCGGAGCTGTCCCGACCCCATTTGACCCTCATGAGTCCACATCTAGCCCAATTTGGCCTATTTCCTCCTTTCCAATCAATTCCCACCTAAACCGAGCTAATTTCCTCTCACTTTCAGCAAGATTAGATCAATATTTTAGTGGGTCTCACAGCAGCTTCCAAGCCCGTTTTGCGGTGTTTCCGAACCTCGGATCTTAAGCCCGCTTTGGAGAAAAACGTCCCCCGCGACATTCTCAATGTTTCGATCCAAACAGATTATTAAATGGGTGAGTTTTGCTCACTAATCCCTTATTAGTATGCTAATGATGCTTATGGATTGATTAGATTTAATTAAATGCAATTAGGTGGATAGATTAGATTAGAATAATTAAATTAGGGATTTACCTATGCATGTTAGGCAAATGGTTAGTGTAATTAACAAATAGACAAGCTCTATTATTTATTGAACGAGTCTCAGTAATTTTCCAAGCTCGTCTCGGCTTCTAATTTGACATTACGGGCCTAAATCGGATTTATTGTATTTATTTAATAATTTTTTAAAGTAATTAATTATTTATTTATTTTTCGAAAATTAGGCAGGGATAGCCGACGATCGAAATTTTATACTGATTATCGTGGTGCAGTTCGTTTATTTATTTGAGCGTTGATTGTGCTAAATTGAATTAAATATGATTTTAGGATTTTATTCATAAGCTATTCAATTTCAATAATTGATTGGAAATGACCGAGCGTGAGTCTACAGTGCCATTAATGTTTTGATGGGCTATATATAAAGTGATAGAAAAGAAAGTTATATTACGTGGCTCGGAGACCAAGAAGGTTGTCCTGGAGAATGCACTTAACCTATTGATTTAATATATAGTAATTAGAAAGAGAGTCGTAATACGTGGCTCAGAGACCTAACGTGTCGTCCTTGAGAATGCATGTGACTCACAGATAAAATAAATCACATGTGGATAGCACGTGGCTTGGTGATTAGTGCGTCACCTTAGAGAATGTACATGACTTAGTAATTTGGAATATCGCCTTTGAGAATGCACGTGGCTCGGTGATTAAGTATGTCGCCTTAGAGAATGCACAGGACTTGGTGATTAGATATGTCTCCTTGGAGAATGCACGTGACTCGGTGACTAGATATATATATCGTTTGGGAAAATGAATAGTATGGATTAAAATAACTGGGAAATGATATGCTTAACATGTAATCGACTAGGTCGATTGATCAATAATTCGATCTAATTGAGTGATGTGATGTGATAATGTATATTTAATATATATACTGACTTGCAGGAATTGAACTAAGGCTAAGGTAAGTCCTCTGACTCATGTTGTGCTTAAGCAGCCTCTAGAGTGTATTGGCTTCCTAATCGGGTCTTAGAGGGTAGAACTCGCTTGTGGGACAACATTTCAGGTCCCTAGATGGCTCCTCATCCTCCCATGCATTTCGGTATACCCGAAAAAGTCACCGAAATAGAAACTAACTTCCCGATACACCCTCACCTAGAAGGACTAGAGTATGTCTTGATTAAGTCGACCGTCTGGGTTGATGTGGGAAAAGATGACCTGAGGCCCCACAAGTATCGGTCGTGGTACCATGAGTATCATGATGGGCGAAGGGAAGGTTCTATGCCGGAAAGTAATGAACCTCTATTTGTTTTAGAGGAAGCATTCAGATCCCAAGGATGGAGCAGTGACTAATGCTAGAGATCTCAAGCTCGAGAGTGACACCGACTCTCTCAAGCAATTAGCAGTAGACTCTAGCTGGAGCATGCTAGAAGGAGAGGTCGAACAAGAAGAAGTGTACCCAGAAGAGAACTGGGAGGAGGGGAGGAGGAACCCCAAGGAGGAGGAACCGGAGGAGGAAGAACCTGAAAAGGAGGACCCTGGGGAGGAACTGAAGGAGGAGTCAGGAGAAGATCCCGAGGATGACCTGGAGTACGACCCGAATGAGGATTGAGATCCCATCCTGCATTGCAGACCCTGAGTCGTGAACCTACGTGTACTTGAGGCGAAACATTCTTTCTAAAATGAAGCACTTGACTTATGCAAACTAAAACTACTGTATAGGCTACGGAATTTGTGTGATGCATGATCTTCAATGATCTCGAAGTAATCAGACAATTTAAGCAAAATCCAGGCCAACGGGTAGATTTGTTGGATAATCCTCCTGGAGATTTGTCTAAAGGTCAGCTTGGATTAGGAGGAGTATAAAAGGAGATCTTGAAGCTGGAAGGATTAATCACAACTCAAGAGAATTGAAACTTTTAATTCTAAAGTCGGAATAGTGTTTTGTGATCTAATACATTCATGTTTGTGAGTGACATTGTAATCATTTAGAAGTTGAGAATGTGTAAGGAGTTATTCACATGAGCTTGAGTATTCACCGCTCAAATCTTATGACCTATGATTGGTTCTTAATAGTGGAATTTAGGCAATAAGCTATCAACGTGAAAGAGTGGACATAAGCTTGCAAAAGCCAAACCATTATAATCTTTTTATGTGCAATTTTTTATTCTTTACTTTCTATATATTTAATTGCAATAGAAATTGCATACCGGTAAAATTTGACCTTTGCACTTATTATCCAAGGGACTGTTTAGTTCCAATATTAATTTAAATTCCGCAACATCACATATTCACTCCCCTTCAAGTGATAGTCTTAGCCATAACACATTTAGGTATATGAAAGTGTCAAACTAGAAAGTGGAAAGAGACTATAAAAAAAATAAATAAAAAACTGCTTATGACGGTAAATGAAGGTTGGCAAAACGCAAAAAGCTAAGCAAAAAAGTCTCCCAACCTGTGCAGAATCGGCGCTCTAGACGTAGTTCCCATGCTTTCTCTTCAGCCTCACTCTAGAGAGAGAGAGAGGTTGCAGTTGCATCATGCACGTTCCATTTCAATCTTTGACAAGAGGGAAGAGAGAGAATATTAAAAGTGCCTTCTTTCTTTTCATGCGCGATTTTTCTTTTATCTTGACCCCACTTAAATATTTAGTTTCTTACCAACTTTATAATCTTTTTTTTTTCCAGTTTTAACTCCACTAAATATTTGCAGCAAAATTAGAGCTCGGAAATTCTCTGGTTTTGTTTTAGCCAATGACGATTTTTATGTACATATCACAAAAATGTGGACACAATGCTTACCAAGCAAATCGACTCTTGACTTGTTGACCACTTTAGAGCAACTTTGTTACTAGGTCGAGGCCATTCACTTCCTATGAAGTTTAGATGAATATCAAATTTTGAAATTGAATCTCGCAAAAGCTCATTAGCCCTAATTTAAGTAACTTAATTGATTTAAGTGGCTCAAGTGTTTAAATCAAGTTAATCTCAATGTATTCAGTACTTGATTAATGTGAACCATTAGCCATTTAAGTATTTGAAGCTATTTTTATGATAAACTTGTATCCAAGCACATGTCAAGCACAAAAATATTAGGCGGTAAAGTTACAAAGTATTAGCTTAGTATGTTTCCAAGGATTAAAGATAAATGTGTTTATGGAGAGAGAGATGTCAAATAACTTATTGAACTAAGAAGCACAAGCTTAGAGACCTAGCTACTTGGAAACCCATATCAAGAACCAGTTGAGTCTAAGTTTTTGTCATGTGCAAGTGGCAAAAAGAAGAGTAGTTTGCACAATCAGTAGGACTAGTATTAACCTAGCCATTATCTTTCCATTAGTTACAAATATCATTACTTTTGAAGGGAAATTTGGAGAGTTAATAGACATGGTAAATTCATCGTACGTCAAGTTTTCTCTAGAGCAAAACCACAAAATGGAGGTTGAAGGATCTAATGTTTTGCTTTGTCGTTTTGCCCATATCGTAACAATGATGCCTCAATGTGTCATGTGATGGGATGAAAAAACTATTGCTAGATTCTATTCATGAATTTGAAATTCCTCATTTTTCACAAACTTGAAAGGTAATTCATCAAGGATAAAATGGTCGCTAGGTCTTTTTGACTAGCATTTTGGTCAAATTCACATGAACGAGATGAACTACCGGCCCTAACAAATTAACCTGAGGAACTTTTTTTGCCTTTTCTCAACAGTCGCATATGGGTATTCCTTACATTTAGCTAAATAATGATGCATTGAATTGGTCTCTTTGACTACTAGAACAACTAATAAGGGTCCCACAATATAAACATTCAACATTTTCTTGATTATGAATCATTTTAAAGTGTTCACACACTATAGATCTCCTCCTTCAATTTGTGACACTAGAATCACTTGAGCTCAGCTCATTCATATTGAATACATTTTTGCCGCTTTGTGCTACTGACCCTTGTGTTTATGCGTGTGAATGAAAAGGCTGACTTGGGATCACAAATCCTAAGGCCGCACGGTGTTTGATCGATCGTATTTGACCGACCCGTGACACTTATATAAGAGCAGTGGAAGGAGATCAGACCATACCAGAAATATTGAACTAATCATTGAGAACGCCTTCCTAGACTTCTAGTCATAAACTTATTTATTTCGGTTTGGATTTGGGTTTGTGTTCCAACCTAAAGCGACCCGAATCAAAATCTTTACGATAGCTAGAACTCTAAGTGGTTACCTACCGGTGATTTGCACCGTGTCAAATCAGCGTTCATTGTTATATGTAGAGCAGTTTCCTACTACAAACCTTTTGAGATAATAGAAGTTTTAATTTATATTTCAAAGTTGTTATGGTCTTTTAGAACACAACCCGATATTCATGTACTCATTTCATATGAAGTACCGATGGATGTAAGAGGAAGAAAAAGTGAATTAACATCACTGCTAAAAATGGACGGTAAACACATAAATTGGCAACTTTTGTTTCCCTTGTGCGTCATCCAATTAATTGGGATTTTCATAGTCACTTGTCCCTTTATATTTCCGATTGTTATGAGGTCAGTATAATCGCATTGGTGGATAACTAGATAGGAGAAAATGTTCTTCATTTTTCTCATTTACATGTTCTAAGAAGAATGACCACACTAATTTAACCAGTAACTTACGACGTCCATTGATGTATTTATATGCGCACCACCTGTTCAATTTCATTTCTTAACTATTTCATCCATAATAAGGGTTCGAGCCATTATTTCAAATATATGACATATCTATTATTGACACCTAAATTAAACTTCATAGAAAACTAGAGACGAATTTGGCCTATCAAAAATATTTTTCACATCACCTAGACATTAATATTATTTGCATCTTCGAAGTTATATTTTTCATTTTATCTTCCCTTATTTTACCTTAAATAAAAAATCTTTCAACAAAAAGAAAAGAAGCCAACGGGGGCTGGGCCTTCGCCACAGCCCCATTTCCTTCTCTTCCCCCCTTCTGGGCCCAGGGCCCATCTCGCCCAACACATTTCCCTTGGCCCGGCCCCCTTTCTCTTCTCTTCTTCCTCACGCCATCGAGGACGAGCGTGACTGAAGACACGGAGCGGAGAAGACGGGAGCTGCAGAGCGGGCAAGGGGGCAGACGGGCGACGCGATGGCGGGCAGCTCGCCGGACTCCCGGTCGGCGACAAACCCGCCCGCCCCACGTGCGACGCGATGGGTCTATAAAGAGAAAGGAGGCCGGGGAGGGAGAGGAAGAAGGGAGCGACTGAGCCCCCGGCGACCACTGTGCCTTCGCCGGAGTCAATAGCATATGGAAGTTTCCCCCTCTTCCCTTGTGCCGATCCTCGGTAGGTTCCGACCTCGAGTTTTCGCCGGTTTTCGACTTTTCCGATTTTGGGGGGCCGGTTTCCCGAGGATCCCGGCTGGGGGACGAGCGAGGCGGACGGACGTAGCCCGATCCATCGAGCTCGTCCGCCGTCCGACAGCCTCCATTCCCTTCTCCTCGTGTTCTGTTTCGTGTTTGCCAAATGGCGCTGCCTTTGCCTGGCTTGCGCGAGTTTCCGGCCTTCCTTGCGCTTGTGCTGCTGTTCTGGGGTCGTATGTGTCGTTTCTTCGGAATCCCGGCTCGAGCTTGGCTCGGTCGTCCCCGTTTCTCACCCCTCAGTTTGCGTATTCTAAGCGTTCGATAAATTACCTAAACTAGACGCCTGTTCATGGTCTTCATTGCGCCCTAAACTTGCTGTCCTTCTGTTAATACTGAGTATAAATGAGTTGTCCCTGTGCCGAGCTTGAACCTCGCTCGTTCATTAATTGCTGATTTTGGTCTAAGTTCGTGTCTCGGACGAGTTCGAAGCTTCCTTTCAGCTGACGCCCTCCGCTTGTTCGACGAAATGTCTAACTGAAATGTACACACTTATTCTTAGGCCTCCGTCTGTTTTTAGGATTCGTGGTTTGTGAAATGTGTTCCGGTAGATTTCCACCGCCGCCCTTTGCTTTGAATGCCCTTCTGTCGCGGTTTCTTTCGGTGTGCGACATGTTTATGCGTGTGGGCGCTTCTCGGTTGGCAAAGACGAGGGGCGGTGGTGGTTGACAGGTTGTGGCCACATATGACAGGCGCGCAGTGGCTTGACGTGGCTTGTATTGTGCCCAAACTACTCTAATTAAGACTTGGGTCCTTCTAGCTGTATGCATCACCCATTGTTCTTGGACCTTGGGAAAGGAGGAGGCGGGCGTTCGGGCAAGGAAATGCTTCTGCGAAGCCGTGAGGGGGAAGACGTGGGATTGGCTAGACTGGGCTTGAGTGTTGATAGGGGGTCTGTTGGGCTCAAGAAGATCTGGGTTTTGGTTTGACTGAGAAAAGCTTGGCTTCTTTTGGGCTCAAAGAGAGCTCAGCCGTAGTGGGCTTTAGAAGAGAGAAAAGATTTGGGCTGGTTTAGGGGTCTCCTTTGCTTTGGGATGGCCGTCTTTTCGGTTCCTTCTCGGATGGGCTTCATTTTGGGAGGGGACCGAACTGGGCCTGCGTATCAGGCTCAGTCCGGCTGTGGGTTTGGCTACCCGGATCGTTTCCGACCCGGGTCGGTCCGACCTTTTTTTAATAATATAATCTAACCTTGTTTTTTTTTTTTTAATATTGAAAAAATCAGAAAAATCTAAAAATAATTTAAATTTTCCAAAAATAGAAAAATCCTGAAAAATGATTTTCATTTTCCACAAATGCCTAGAAAAAACTTGAAAATCCAAAAAGAATCAAAGCTTAGGGTTTAAACAAAATTAAGTATCGAAAGGGCATCAAGTTGATTAACTAGTGTAATAAGTCCCCATTTATAATTTCTAAAATATTTCTCTCAATATTTTATTTAAGTGTTTTAATCGACCTTCCACGAATCGATTGGTAGTTGGACTATAATTCGTGAATTGGTGGCCTTGGGAAAGTCTGTGCTAAGCCTAATACTCAACAAGCCATTAGCCTCCGCCTGTCCATGCGTAAGTGCTTTGGAGAGAGGTTGCAACATCTATGTACAGGAAAAGCTAGAAAGCATGCGATTCAATATGAGAATAATCCTCTATAAATGATTACAAACCACATTGATTAGTAAGCCAAAACATAGTACCTAATTTATTCATCGATAGGAAACGGTAAACTTGGCCTTAGATCAAGAGACCTCAGTGAATCCAACTATGTTAACTACTAAAGTCTTTCATTGAAAGAGCATAGGACTTGCATTTATTTTTCTTACATAATTATAGCGTAACCAAATCACAAAGGATAGGCTTCAATGATGGATGACAAGGAAGGGGTTTTGATGATGTTGTAGCGAGGAAACCCTCCCTCCTCCAAGATCTTCTTCCATTCGAGTTCGTCCCTCTCCTTACCGCCCGAGCAATGTGCCATCATGACTAGATCCAACACTAGTCCATTCTCATCGAACATGCCATTGCCGTCTAGTTTCAGCACAACATCAACTATGATTACCTTGCCATTCTTTTCTAGGATTGCTTTTCTGCAATTCTTCAAAATCTTAATGCAATCCTCGTCCCCCCAATCATGCATGATCCCCTGTAAAACAAAAGATAGAGAATTACTAGAATCGAGAATCATGGTTTCTCTTTACAGTACTTCATTAGTGTGTTCATTGCGTAATCTCTATGCTTATGAAGAATTGACATAATTGACTAAAATGTAACCCCACGTTTTCAAAGAAAAGAAAAAAAAAAATTATCCACTCTCTCGCTTTCTCTACGTAGAAGGCAACTCAGTGAAAACCCACTGAAATTGTCATTAATACCTTGAGGCCTGAGATGTTTTTGCGCCTCCCATAGAACTACCCCTCTTGCCCAAGATGTACACTTTCTCTCACTCTCCCTCTCTCTTTTAACTCTGAGATGGTGACCTCATTATGACCTTGGTGATCTCAGACCAAAGGTCTCAATGAGGCACGGGCGACGGGCTTGTAAAATATAGAGGTTAGATCAATGGTGGCCTGAGATCGTGACGGGAGAGAGAGAGAGAGAGAGAGAGAGAGAGAGAGAGAGAGGATGTTGATTGAGGTGGTTGAAGAGGAGGGTTATCGGTGATGTGACAGTTCGATGGTGAGTAGTTGATGCTATGCAAAGAAGAGTGGGAGAGAGCAAGGCGACAGGGGAGAGGAGATGTGGGCCGATTTCAAGGGCCTATGACAAGGTTTTTTACTTTTTGAGGGTTATTTTTTTTTAATGCTAAGTTTAAGGCCGTGTTTCCCCCATTTCTATTGGAATATGTATTCTTCAACCAATATTTTGATAGTTGGATTAAAGAGAGTAAGGATGATCGGTTGGTCCGATCCCACGATGGACAGCATCCTAGACTAGACCAATCAGTTCAAGGTTGTCTCGAGTATCAGTGGTGTTGTTTATTTTTTGAAAATGTTTAATTTTCTTTCTCAAAAGTACCTAAATATATTGAAAGTTACTCTAGTGTAGTGTGAAATTACTAATCACATGTAAGTTACTACTAAAAAGAAGAAATGACTTTCATAAATAATATATACTTTTTCCCTTCCCGAATAAAAAAAAATTATATTGTGGGCCGGATAGGTCTAGTTCATGGAAGACTAGGAGTCGAATTGATAATTCCTAGTTCCAGATCAATTGGACCAAATTTGGTGGGAATCAACCGAGATCCAATCCCTAAGTTGAACTGGAAACGAAGCACACCCAAGAAAAAGGACATCCCCACACCAATATTTGGATAAGTTTGTGTTTTTGCATGTGTGTATATAATATATATGTGTGTAATATTCATATTTGTAACCATTAATCAGATCTCTATTTTGAGGAACTACCTTTCAATTAGGGATAGAAAAAAAATAAAGCCGCTGAGTTTCTGTGTGAGTTATGTAGAAACTTTTGAAATCCCCCCAATTAAAAGATTAATAAGAGGAAATTTTCACCAATAAAAAATGGAGAAAAATAAAGCCTTTTTATTCAAAAACAAGATGTTTGGTCCTTACCATGCTTGTATGGCTTATACATAGTGCTAGTTTGAGGTTACACAAAACTTATTTACTAGTGTAACAAACTAGATACAAGAATAGTGCGAAATATGATATATTTGTTGAAAATAATTTAGAACATGGCCAGGACTTCTAGATGCTATGCATATAGTGTGTGATTACTTTGTTGAACAAACAGAGTCACATGGAACTGTTTTACTATAAACTTGATTCCCATAAATAAAGATATAAAGGAAAAGTCAATACGTCAGAACATCAATTTAGAACGCCTGTAAGATGGCAGAAAATGTAGATCTTAGAGGTGTAAAATAAAGAAACGAGTAGTTGCGGGCAATTAAACTCTTTCTACCGAGTCAAGCGAACACGAATTACAAAATGAAAAGACGCACATTTCAAAAAGAAAAAATTACACATTAACCGGAAAAGTCATTGTGTGGCTTATAAATCATGTGGATCAATATCATTTAAATCATTAGTTATGCGAGTTTTATAATAAGACTTATATGACTAAGAGTCTAGATAGGCTTGCGCTTGACCCCATATAATTTATAGACTACGAATAATTTCTCCCTTGACTATGGCATTACTCGAACAGAATTGTTATCGCACTTCATGGATTCCCACCCTTTTGACACATTAAAAGGATAGAAAAAAGAAAAAAAAATTGATCATGTGCCATAGGAAAAATGCAATATTCACAAATTAATTAATATGTATAGAGTATTTGGCAATAAAACTTACTTTCATGAAAACTGCATCAGCATGCGGTATGGTCTCAAACATGTTTCCTCCAACATGAGTGACTCCGTCGTGCGCTGGTGCTGTCGCAACGACATGAGGTAGATCAAAATTAATCCCCTGAATGTGTGAAAATGACTTAATGATCTCGGCCAGGGTCTTGCCGACTCCCCCTCCGACGTCGACCAAAGATCCAATGCTCTCGAAGCCGTCCTTATACACTTCCACGATGCCCCTAACCACGACTCCACTCAGACACGCCATCCCATCGTTGAACAAGCGGTTGAACTCGGGATTCTCCGATGCGAAGTCCCAAACCTTGCGACCGTGAAACATCTCAAATGCGATGCCACCGGTCTTGATGCAGTCGCCAAAGCAATGCCATGGGGACATAATCCATGGGTGGTTTTCCATTAACACCAATGGCGCAAGGCTGAGCTCGGACCCGGGCCCCTGGAGGAGCCATCTTGACGATGGGGTGAGGCTGTAGAGTGTCTCGTCACTCTCATGGCCGCCGTCAGGTTGGCAACGATTAGCGGAGAAGATGTTCTTACGGACAAGGAGTCTCATGATGCGTGCCAAGTAGGCAGTTCCAAGGGATGGGGAGGGAATGCGGGAGGCTATTTGGGCTAGAGTGACGGGCCCACCACCGTAAGAATGGATGATGTCGGGTACTCGGAGCTCGACCGCGCATTTCAGCGCCATCGAGTCAGCGTATGCATACATGAGTTTCCATATGTGTGCTTGGCCTCTTAGGGTTTTTTCAGTTTCATCAAGCGATTCCATTCTCTCTCTCTCTCTCTCTCTCTCTCTCTCTCTCTCTCTCTCTCTCTTGATTCGCAGTATAGTACGAGGAATGAAGGGAAGAGACTGGAGGCGTCGTAATATATAGACCTAAGAGGGAAGAGAGAGAATTCTAGAAATACCTGCTCTCTTTTCATGCGCGATTTTTCTTGTATCTTGACCCTGCTCATATATTTAATTTCGCACTAACTTGATGTTTCTCCAGTTTTAACTCTACTAAACATTTGACGCCGAAATCAGAGCTTGGGAATTCTCCAGTTTTGTATAAGCCAGCAACGACTTTATGTACATCTCACGGAGAAGAGACACAATGTTTGCCAAGCATATTGACCTTGACTCATTCACCACTGTGGAACAACTTCATTACCAGGTTGCAGTGATTCACTTCTTGTGAAGTTCAAAAGAAAATCAAATTTTGGAATTGATATTACTTGAATCAAATTGCTCTCGAGAGCTCATTAGCCCTAATTTAAGCAGCTTAATTGATTTAAGTGGCTCAAGTATTAAAATCAAGTTAATCTCAATGCATTCAATACTTGATTATTGTGACCCATTAGACAATTAAGTAGTTAAAGCTATATTTATGATAAGCTAGGATCCTAGTACACGTTTAGCACAAAAATATCAGGTGGTGATGCAAGGTATTAGCTTAGTATGTTTTTACGGATTACAGATAAATGTGTTGCTTTACAAGGGAAAATTTGGAGAGAGAGAGAGAGAGAGACAGATAGACAGACAAACAGATAGAGAGAGAGAGAGAGAGAGACAAACAGACAGACAGACAAAGAGAAATGTCAGATAACTAATTAAACTCATTAGGTACAATAATATCATTTTATGAGGCGACTATTTTCTCTTTTTTATAATTCAGAAGCATGAGCTTGGAGATCTAGCTACCTGGAAGCCCAAAAGACATCTTCTGAATCTCATGAACCGGTTGAGTCTAAGTTTTTGCCATGTGTAAGTGGCTCAAAGGAAGAGCAATCTGCATAATCAGTAGGGTTATTATTGGCCTAGCTATCATCTTTCTATTAGTTGCAAATATCAATATACATCGGGTTTAATTTGGAGCAAAACCACAAGATGGAGGTTGAAGCAACATCAGATCATGTGTTTGCTTTTTCGTTTGTGCTTAGTCTTAAATACAAAAAATAAGGGGGCAGCTTTGCACGAGGGTATAGATTTCCTTGAAAAATTTAAATTTATAAGTAAAATTCACAGCCAATTATTGTGATTAATAGAAAGATATATGACCATATTCATAAGAAAATTGAAGATGATTTAGCATCACGACAGTTTAAAGCTAGGGCAAGTTTGAGCATGTAAAAAGCTTAGCTCAAGCTTAAGCTTGAGAATCAAATGTATCATAGGCTAATGTCACATCTTGATTCCTAAGTGCAATTTTGGGCAATAGATTTCGTGAAATTAACTTAGGTTGATTGTACCTTCATATTCTAAAAAAAAAGTGATTAAATGTTTTGGGAAGTAACTATAACCCCATCCGTTTGATTTAAAATAATCATGCATTCAATGTACGACTATTTTCTTCGAGTGTGCCTTGACTTGCGAGGTTGAAAAACCTAATAGGTCCCATGCTAAGTCAACTAAACAATAAGATTCGATCATGTAAAAAAATAAAGAATGAACTTTCTCCATTCTAAACACCGCCAAAAAAAAAGTAATTAAACACAAAAATCAAGATCAAAGGTCACATCCTATAAGCTGTAGAAATAATGTCGCATTAAGAGGGAAGCAAGCATTCCTACTTAATCTCCGTCAAGAGAAAAAGAAAAGAAAAGAAAAGGCATTCCTACCTAATTAACTTGAGAATCAAATGTATCATAGGCTAATGTTGCATCTTGATTCCTGAGTGCAATTTTGGGCAATAGATTTCGTGAAATTAACTTAGGTTGATTGTACCTTCATATTCTAAAAAAAAGTGATTAAATGTTTTGGGAAGTAACTATAACCTCATCCATTTGATTTAATATAATCATGCATTCAATGTACCACTAATTTCTTTGAGCGTGTCTTGACTTGCAAGGTTGATAAACCTAATAGGTCCCATGCTAAGTCAACTAAACGATAAGATTTGATCATGTAAAAAAATAAAGAAGGGACTTTCTCCCTTCTAAACACCCCCAAAAAAGTAATTAAACACAAAAATCGAGATCAAATGTCACATCCTATAAGCCGTAGAAATAATGTCGCATTAAGAGGGAAGCAAGCATTCCTACTTAATCTTCGTCAAGCAAAAAAAAAAAGTAAAAAAGAAAAGAAAAGGCATTCCTACCTAATTAACTTGAGAATCAAATGTATCATAGGCTAATGTCACATCTTGATTCCTAAGTGCAATTTTGGGCAATAGATTTCGTGAAATTAACTTAGGTTGATTGTACCTTCATATTCTAAAAAAAAGTGATTAAATGTTTTGGGAAGTAACTACAACCACATCCATTTGATTTAATATAATCATGCATTCAATGTACCACTATTTTCTTTGAGCGTGTCTTGACTTGTGAGGTTGAAAAACCTAATAGGTCCCGTGCTAAGTCAACTAAACAATAAGATTCAATCATGTAAAAAAATAAATAAGGGACTTTCTCCCTTCTAAACACCCCCAAAAAAAGTAATTAAACACAAAAATCGAGAACAAAGGTCACATCCTATAAGCAGTAGAAATAATGTCGCATTAAGAGGGAAGCAAGCATTCCTATTTAATCTTCGTCAAGCGGAAAAAAAAGAAAAGGCATTCCTACCTAATTAACTTGAGAATCAAATGTATCATAGGCTAATGTCACATCTTGATTCCTAAGTGCAATTTTGGGTAATAGATTTCGTGAAATTAACTTAAGTTGATTGTACCTTCATATTCTAAAAAAAAAGTGATTAAATGTTTTGGGAAGTAACTATAACCTCATCCATTTGATTTAATATAATCATGCATTCAATGTACCACTATTTTCTTCACTCAGTGTCTTGACTTGTGAGGTTGAAAAACCTAATAGGTCCCATGCTAAGTCAACTAAACGATAAGATTCAATCATGTAAAAAAATAAAGAAGGGACCTTCTCCCTTCTAAACACCCCCAAAAAAGTAATTAAACACAAAAATCGAGATCAAAGGTCACATCCTATAAGCAGTAGAAATAATGTTGCATTAAGAGGGAAGCAAGCATTCCTATTTAATCTTCATCAAGCGAAAAAGAAAAATAAAAAGGCATTCCTACCTAATTAACTTGAGAATCAAATGTATCATAGGCTAATGTCACATCTTGATTCCTAAGTGCAATTTTGGGCAATAGATTTTGTGAAATTAACTTAGGTTGATTGTACCTTCATATTCTAAAAAAAAAGTGATTAAATGTTTTGGGAAGTAACTACAACCACATCCATTTGATTTAATATAATCATGCATTCAATGTACCACTATTTTCTTTGAGCGTGTCTTGACTTGTGAGGTTGAAAAACCTAATAGGTCTCATGCTAAGTCAACTAAATGATAAGATTCGATCATGTAAAAAATAAAGAAGGGACTTTCTCCCTTCTAAACACCCCCAAAAAAAGTAATTAAACACAAAAATCGAGATCAAAGGTCACATCCTATAAGCAGTAGAAATAATGTCACATTAAGAGGGAAGCAAGCATTCCTACTTAATCTTCGTCAAGCAAAAAAAAAAGAAAAAGAAAAAGAAAAGGCATTCCTACCTAATTAACTTGAGAATAAAATGTATCATAGGCTAATGTCACATCTTGATTCCTAAGTGCAATTTTGGGTAATAGATTTCGTGAAATTAACTTAGGTTGATTGTACCTTCATATTCTAAAATAAAGTGATTAATGTTTTGGGAAGTAACTACAACCTCATCCATTTGATTTAATATAATCATGCACTCAATGAACCACAACCTCATCCATTTGATTTAATATAATCATGCACTCAATGAACCACAACCTCATCCATGTGATTTAATATAATCATGCATTCAATGAACCACTATTTTCTTCACTCGTGTCTTGACTTGTGAGGTTGAAAAACCTAATGGGTCCCATCCTAAGTCAACTAAACGACAAGATTCGATCATGTAAAACATGAACAATGGACTTTCTCCTTTCTAAACACCCAAAAAAAAAAAAGTAATTAAACACAAAAATCAAGATCAAATGTCACATCTTATAACCACTAGAAATAATATCGCATTAAGAGGGAAGCGAGCATTCCTACTTAATCTTCATCAAGTGAAAAAAGAAAAAAAGAAAAGAAAAGGCATTCCTACCTAATTAACTTGAGAATCAAATGTATCATAGGCTAATGTCACATCTTGATTCCTAAGTGCAATTTTGGGCAATAGATTTCGTAAAATTAACTTAGGTTGATTGTACCTTCATATTCTAAAAAAAAGTGATTAAATGTTTTGGGAAGTAACTATAACCTCATCCATTTGATTTAATATAATCATGCATTCAATGTTCAACTATTTTCTTCACTCAATGTCTTGACTTGTGAGGTTGAAAAACCTAATAGGTCCCATACTAAGTCAACTAAACGATAAGATTCGATCATGTAAAAAAATAAAGAAGGGACTTTCTCCCTTCTAAACACCCCCAAAAAAAGTAATTAAACATAAAAATCAAGATCAAAGGTCACATCCTATAAGTAGTAGAAATAATGTCGCATTAAGAGGGAAGCAAGGATTCCTACTTAATCTTCATCAAGGGAAAAAAAAAAAGAAAAGAAAAGGCATTCCTACCTAATTAACTTGAGAATTAAATGTATCATAAGCTAATGTCACATCTTGATTCCTAAGTGCAATTTTGGGCAATAAATTGCGTAAAATTAACTTAGGTTGATCATACCTTCAAATTCTAAAAAAAAATGATTAAATGTTTTGGGAAGTAACTACAACCTCATCCATTTAATTTAATATAATCATGCATTCAATGTACCACTTTTTACTTCACTCGTGTCTTGACTTGTAAGGTTGAAAAACCTAATAGGTCCCATGCTAAGTCAACTAAATGATAAGATTCGATCATGTAAATAAAAAAGGGACTTTCTCCCTTCTAAACACCCAAAAAAATAAAGTAATTAAACACAAAAAATTAAGATTAAATGTCACATCTTATAAGCACTAGAAATAATATCGCATTAAGAGGGAAGCAAGCATTCCTATTTAATCTTCGTTAGAAAAAACCAAAAAAAAAAAAAAGGCATTCCTACCTAATTATTATTAAACGTTTGGACTTTTGACTTTCCCGACAAAAAATAAAGAAGAGGCTTTCTCCCTTCTAAACACCCAAAAAAAGAAAAAAGAACAAGAAGTAATTAAACGCAAAATTCGAGATAAAAGGTCATGTTGACACATAAATTTTGGCGACTTTGTTATTTATTTATTGCATAAAAATTAGAGTGCATTGCATATAATTTTAGGTACGTTTATTTGTTATTATTGCGTTTTGCATTGGGTTGGTGACAGGTGGGTTTGAATTGGTAGTTCTGAACTTTAATTTGACAAGTTAGATTAAGCCCACGAGAGGAACAAATTAGCCCGAGCTCGTTGCTTTTTAAAAATTAATTGTCTTTTGAGAAATTGAGATTTAATATGATATTATGATAGATTTTTAGAATTTGAGAAAATCACATTGCAATTTTACTTTTAGCAATAGGCGATAAAATTAGTGGAGAATATTCAGGAAATGAGGAAAATAAAAGGATTTTTGTCATCAAGAGGTTATAGGCAATCTTCATGTATATTGAAAAGGAGATGAAATATTTCACAAAGATCACTTTTTTTTTTTTTTTTTTTTTGCCTATGAAAGGATGCCGTGTACAATGAGAAAGGGGGGTTTTTCTTGTGTTCTATGTCAAAAATTGAACGGAAGGAAGAGAAAAACTTTTCTTGCTTTTGGGGGTTTCTTCTTCGAAGAAGGGAACACAAAAAGAAAATGGTTAATACCTTGAAAAACTCTAAATTGGTACACTTGTGACAAATTTACCAAAAACTATTTTTTTGACCATGAAAAACCCCAAACTGGTACACCTATGACAAATTTACCCCGATTAACTATAAAAAATCCTAAATTGGTACATTTATGATAAATTTACCCCAAACTAATTTATTCGACTACAAAAAACCCCAAACTAGTAAATTTATAACTAATATACCATCCGATAAATTAGATTAATACCACAAAAAAATCATAAAAATTGTAAATTATGACAAATAGAGTGTAAAATCCCAAATTGGTATATCGGTCAATTGTCACATGTTATTTAACTTTATAATTTAACAAGAAAATTTAACTAAAACTAATAGAGGGTAAATTTGTCACAAGTGTATCGGTTTAGGGTAAATTTGTCACAAGTGTACCAGTTTAGGGTAAATTTGTCACAAGTGTACCAGTTTAGGGTAAATTTGTCAAAGGTATATCAATTTTGGATTTTTAGTGGTCAAAAAAATAGTTTGTGATAAATTTGTCATAAATGATCAATTTAAGGTTTCAGGATATTAACTCAAAAGAAAAAGGGAAAGTTCTCAAGGGGAAGTAAAAAGTCAAAACGAGTTTTGGCTGTTTTTCTCTGTAGCTGTACAGAGAAAGGGGACAGAGGGAAGCGACGTGAGGGACGCGAGGCAGAGAGAGAGAGAGAGAAGAAAAAACGAAGGGGAAGAAGAAGAAGGAAGACCCGCCACTGCCCGACCCCTCCTCCCCGGAGCTCCGCGGCTTCCACCCGTCGTCGCCGGTGCGCCAGCAACCCACGCGGCACCACTGCTCGTCTTCCCCGCCGAGCCACCGCCCGTCTCCGCCCCTGCGCCGACGCCCAACAGCCCTCGCCTGCTCTGCCCTCCGCCAGAAGCTCCGCCCCGTCTCCACCCAGCTTTGCCTCCGCCAGCCCCGGCGTCGACGCCGACTGTCCCCCTGACGCCGCAGCAACCCGCGAGTCCGCGACGCCTGCAGTAGCCCGCGATCCCCCAGCCGCGACGCAGCCTCTGCTCCTGCGCCGCCCAAGCCCGAACGCGACGCCAGCACCGTTGCCCCGCCGCGCCTCTTCCGCGAGCAGCCCGCGAAGCTAGCAGATCCCGAGCGGCCGCTGCACCTCCGCGTCTGCTTTGCCACGCCTCCGCTTGTCCCTAATGATCAGCATCGACGACTGCATAGACCCGTGACCAGAACCGAGCTAGAGCCGGTCGCTGCACCACCGAAGCCCGCGACCTGCAGATCCCGCAAGGCCCCTGCTTTGCCGGTTGTCCCTACTGCCCAGGTGCCCCCCTTTCCTGCCTGACCCGCTACCAGTCGCGGCTGCTGCATCCGCCCGCCACCGGATCCCTCGCCGGAGCTCCGGGCGGTGACCAGCCGCCCTTGGCTAAGCACCCACGAGCTGTCAAGCCTTATTTAGAAAAAAAAAAAAAAAAAGGGAAAATCAAATTAGGTAGTTTTTTATTTACTTTATTTTTTTTATTGTTTATTTTTTTTTAGCGAAATTATTCCTTAATGTATGATTGAGATTTCCCGACATGAATAGCCTCTTAAATTAGGGATTGACAGTCCAATTTTCGTGCCGAGATCCGACTCGAAATTGCGTCGAAAATTGCCGATCCAGCTTCACGCTCGAGATTCGATTCACGATTTTGTTTAAAAATTGGCCAACCCGATTTCATGCGCGAGATATGGTTTGCCAATTTATGAATATCAATCTTATCTTATTTGATTTGCCGCTGTGTTGGTTGAATCAATCTTATTTTCTTAAAAAAATCCAAAAAAATATTTCAGTTAGGGTTATGTTTGTTTTAGAATATTTCTTGTTATCTTGCATATTTAGAATAGGGATTTTATTTCGATTTTTTAAAAATAAAAATAAAAAATGCATTCATTTAGGATGTTAGTGTTTTTTTTTTTTTTAAACTTGAATTGTACGTTTAATTATTTGGCAATTTTAATTTCGAATTTCATAAAGAAAAAGGAAAAAAAATAGAATTAGGGCATTCTTTGCACATCATTGCATATTATGATAGATCGCATGCTTATTAAGAAAAATAAAAATCATGTGCATGTCATATAGAATTAGGTTCATGAAATGCACGTCATTTAATGATTATTGCTAAGTTCATTTAATTAGAAATTACCCGTCATTAAGATTAGGTCATTTTGGTTAATTTAGATTACATATTTAATTAGTGCATGTTCATTAAGAAAACACAAAAATTATTTTACTCATTCATATAATTTAGGCAATACTACTATGTCATATCATTTCATGTTAGATTAGTAGCATGTCTTGCATAAAAGCATGATTCTCATTAAATAAATGAAAAAAAATTGAGTGATTGCGTGTTAATTAGAAATCATATCTAGGATTGTCGATGTAAATTTTGATATAACACTACATATGCTTTCAATACTTTGAGGTAAGTCTTGCAATTTATTCATTACTTTCTTGGATGTTAAATTGATGATTTACGCGCTCACATGATCACATCACATGTTAAGGAAATAAATTAAAATTAATTCAAGCTGTTTACAGAACATTTTTTCGAAATAAAAAGAGAAAGATACCGAAAGGGTATTAGAAAAGTCTAATGTAACCAAGTCCCCGTACACAAAATCTCTGGTTCGTAGAAGTAGAATAATTCTTCCATTATTTTACTTCGGTGTCTAATCAACTTACCGTAAAGTAATTAGTGACGACTCCCTTTTGCATGTTAAATATTTAAACCTAAGTCGCGAATTGATATGGGTTTATGAGAGCCGAGCTAAGTTTAGAGTTAGTAGTCCATTAGTCTAATCATAGGTGGTGCACTTGAAATTTTGGTTGTGACAAGTCACATTTGATAAGCACTAGAAATAATGTCGCATAAGAGGGAAGCAAGCATTCCTATCGAATCTTCTTATAAAAAAAAAAAGGCATTGCTCCCTAATTATTAAAAAAACGTTTAGACTTTTGACTTTTCCAGCCAATTGCAATTCTCATGATTCGATTGGGATATCCTCTCTCTCTTTTTTTAAAAGAAAAATAATTAATTTATCATATTCAAACAACAAAGAATAATAAAAAGCTACCGAGCAATGAAATTTTCAAAAGAGCTGAAAAACAAAACAAAATCTAAAAAATAAAAGAGTATAGCTTGCAATTATAAATAGGCTCTCATTTCAAAAGACCATATTTGTTATGACGTCACAGAAACAATCGGCAACCGATCATAAAAACCATTATTGATAGGCACACGTCAAGCTTTTTGCTTTCAAAAATTCGTATCAGTTCTGACGCTTATATGATGATGTGGTGCAATCTCACTGAATGTATGAACAAGTTGAGTATCTTGGCTTCTTTGGGCGGTTTTACATCTCCATGGGCATGAAATTGAAGAGACAAACTTAAGAATATCACAAACTATAGCCTAAGTATCAACATATTAAGTAATTAACTAGACTGATTAAAATTTTCCGCAATTCATGAGGTTAATTGCTCGATGGTTTTTAACTTCGGCGAGTGACCATGGAGCTGATGCGCAGCTGACGTTGAAGCCGATGTGGCACTATCCTTTTCTCACGTCGTGTTGGCGGCGGATGGAGATTCGCTTGGGAACGCATGCTTGGCGGGGCTAGGGCTTGGATTGTCTTGTCTAGGTAAACAGGTCATGGTCGATGATGTTAACTATAGCTCGTTTCTAAATTTGGTGGCCGACCCGTTGCTATTGTGGTCAAGGGTCATTCGCGTCGTGAACAGAGCATGATCGGTTCGTGGTGGGGCTCGAAGCACCTTTTGGGTCACCTGGGCACGACTACTTATTTTCCTCTTTGGCTCAAACCTAGGCTCGAGAATCAATCCTCATGTACCATAGGCTGATTCCACATCTTGATTTCCGAGTGCAATATGAGCAATGAATTTTGTCAAATTAACTCTGCTTGATTGGAGTTTAAAAGCACCAATCTAATGAATGGTTGACTTTTCTACTTTCTGTCTCTCCCGATTTCCTCTATCAATCGTCTTCAAGTTTGAGCTAGTCTCACCCTCCCCCCTTTCTCTTGTTGATTTTATCTGTGTTTTTATTTCTTATTTTCTTTCAATTTAGATCTAGGAGTTTTCTTCTCCTGATCGAATTTGAGATCTAACAAGTTAAACTCTCTTGATCTAATTCTACAACTAAGAACTATCATCTCTTGATTTAAATCTGAAAATTTAAGAGTTTTACTTTTGGGGATTTGATGCCCTAGTGCTCTGTTCGTGTATAAGTCCTCTACATTCAACTTCAATAGTGATCACAGAAGCATCTTGCTGAATTTGTTCTCCCATCAAATTCGTGCTCGTTCAATCTGTTTTGGTTGTCTCCATTCGATGATGATGCAAAAGAAGCCGAAGTGTGCACCGATAACTGGCAACACCCTATTTACTAGAGAATAAATATTTGACATGTGCTCATGACTAACGAATATACGAAATGCGAGGATTGGCTGCCGATTATTTTGCTTGATAAATCCATTTATATAGAATGAGCATGTATCCAACCTACTAATGCCATATCGATGCTTCTTGTTTTCTAGATTTGACTTTGTTTTGTAGTATTATGGGCTTTGTTGTACTTCATCATTCCTTGTTATGAATTTTATGTACTTCTCATATATCCTTTTTTAGCAATGAATACGATTTTCTTTTGAAAAAAATTCACATATTCAAAAACAAAAGTGTTTAATAATTCCCCAAGACGAACCTCGTCCAATTAACCTGATTATGCATTCAAAGTAACATCACCAGGTTGGACAAATGAATCGTGCCATTTGATACTTGGTGATTGGCCTAGATGTTGGAGACGTCATGCCATCTGAAGACGCCTAGAAAATTTCTCAATCCTTTATCACAGTGACAACCTTGTGAATAAAATATGCGCTGGCTCCATTAGTACTGTGCCAAAAGCATATGGTGAAGGGTCGCTTTTCCGATGCTTGCGCATCACGTCTTCCGGAATGTAAGGATGCGGAGTTGAACTAGTCGTGCATGTTGTGACTTGTGAGGTTGGTAAAGAGAGAAGGTGATTGCCCCCCGCAGACGTAAATGGATGGACCAAATCTAAAGAGCTCGATATCGACGGCAACCGAACATGGTCTCCTTTGCATTGTTTGCATGAGAACTTCATCTGAATTCCGGAGCTTTGTAATCACTAGTGACGTCATACATGACATGATTTCACTGAATTTATGAACAAATTAAGTATTTTGTTTGCATTAGCATTAGGTGGTTCTACAGTTAAAATGGTCATAAAATACAAGGGATAGAAATCGGCAACTTAAAATTAGAGTCGTGTGAAGATTACTACTAACATCAGATGCATCGAACACCTTCATTGTGCAGAAGCTCTTAATCATGTATAAATGTTAAAAAAGATCAACATATCAAGTAATTAGTTATAGTGATTTTACTATTTTCTCAATGTTATATTAACTTTTCATACTTGAAAAGTAATTATGTAATGATCCTAAAAGGAAAAATAACTTTTCAACATACAAGTACATTTATCCACATGGTTAACAACTTCTTTTTTTACTAAATTGGGAGAGCCTGTGTTAAGCCTAATACTTAGCAAGCCATTAGTCTTTGTCTACCCATGCGTAAGGGCTCTAAAAGGAGGTCGCGACATCTATGTACAGGAAAAGCTAGAAAGCATATGATCCAACATGAGAATAATCCTCTGTGAATGATTACAAACTACATTGATTGGTAACCTAAAACATGGTAATTGGATTATTCATAGATAGGAAACTGTAAACTTGGTCTGAGATCAAGAGACCTAAGTGAATCCAATTGCCTTAACTACCGAAGTCTTTCATTAATGGAGCATAGGACTTGCATTTATTTTTCTTACATAATATAGTGTATCACAGTGGATAGGCTTCAATGATGGATAACAAGGAAGGGGTTTTGATGATGTTGTAGCGAGGAAACCCTCCCTCCTCCAAGATCTTCTTCCATTCAGGTTCGTCCCTCTCTTTACCGCTCGAGCAATGCGCCATCATGACCAGATCCATCACTAGTCCAATCTTATCGAACATGCCATTGCCCTCTAGCTTCAGCACAATATTTGCTATGATCACCTTGCCATTCTTTTCCGGGATTGCTTTTCTGCAATTCTTCAAAATCTTGACACAATCTTCATCCCCCCAATCATGCATTATCTCCTGTAAAACAAACAGCATAGAATTATTGGAATCGAGAATCACAGTTTCTTTTTACACTATTTCATCAATGTGTTCATTGCGTTAATCTCTATGCTTATGAAGAGTTGACATAATTGGCTAAAATGTAACCCAACGTTTTCCAAAAAGGGAAAAAAAATTCTCCTCTCTCTCACTTGCTCTACACAAAAGGCAACTCAGCGAAAACCCATTGAAATTGTTACCAATGCCCTGAGGCTTGAGATGTTTTTGCACCACTCATATGACCACCCCTCTCTTGCCCAAGATGCACACTCTCTCACCATCCCTCTCTCTTTAACTCCGAGATGGTGACCTCATTATGACATTTGGTGATCTGAGGCCTGCGATCCCATTGAGTCACGCTCGTAAAATTGAGATTTATAGGGCCTATGCTAACGTTTTTAACTTTTTTTAGGATTTTTTAATGCTAAGTTTAAGGCCATGTTTCCTCCATTCCTATTGGAATATGTTTTCCTCAACCACTAATTTGATAGTTGGATTAAAGAAAGTAAGGGTGATCGGTTGGTCTGGTTCCAGGATGGACAGCATCATGGACTGGACCAACCAGTTCGATGTTGTCTTAGCAATTAGTGATATCATTTATGTTCTTTGTCGAAAGTACCTAAATATATTGAAAGTTACTCTAGTATAGGATGAAATTACTAATCACATGCAAGTCGCTACTAAAATAAGAAATAACTTTCATAAATAATTTGTACTTTTTGCCTTGCCCGAATAAAAAAATGGGAAAAAAAAATACTATGAGCCAGAGCGGTCTAGTTCGTGGAGGAATCAAGAGTCGAATCGGTTATTCCCGGTTGCAAATTAATTGGACCAAATTTGGTAGGAACCGATCGGTATGTTCCGTTTCCTGAGTTGAATCAGGATCAAAGTACACCCCTAAATAAAAATGACATCCCACAACAATATTTGGATAGGTTTGTGTTTTTGCGTGTGTGTATATAATATGTGTGCGTGTGATATTAATATTTTTAACCCACTATTCAGAGCTCCAGTTTGAGGAACTATCTTCCAATTAGGGATTGAAAAAAAAAATGATGCTGCTAAGTTTATGGGTGAGTTATATAGAAACTTTTGAAATCCCACCAATTAAAAGACTAATCAGAGGAAATTTTCTCCAATTAGATATGAAGAAAAATAAAGCCTTTTTATTCAAAAACAAGATGCTCGGTCCCTACCATGCTTGTATGGCTTATATATAGTGCTAGATTACACAAAACTTATTTACCAGTGTAACAAACTAGACACATAAATAATATGAAATCCAATATATTTGTCGCAAATAGTTTAGAACATGGTTAGGACTTCTGGATACCACTATACATATGGAGTGTGTGTTTACTTTATTGAACAAATAGAGTCACACAAAACCGTTTTCCAGTGAACTTGATTCCCCATAAATAAAGATATAAAGGAAAAATAAATACAACAGCACATCAAAATTTAGAACGCCTATAAGACGACAGAAAAGGTAGATCTTGAGCTGTAAGATAGAGAAACAAGTAGTTACAAGTAACTAAACTCCTATCAAGCCATGTGAACGCGGATTACAGAATAAAAAGATGCACATTTCAAAATGATGAAACTACACATTAACCGGAAAAGTTACCGTGTGTCTTATAAATCATGTGGATCAATATAATTTTAATCATTAATTACGCGAGTTTTATTATAAGACTTATATGTTAAGAATCTAGATAGGCTTGCGCTTGACCCCCATATAATTTATAGACTATGAATAATTTTTCCGTTTACTGTGGCATTACTCAAACAGAATTGTTATAGCAGTTCATGGATTCCCACCCTCTTGACACATTAAAAGGACAAAAAATTAAAAAGAAATTGATCATGTGTCATAGGAAAAATGCAAAATTCACGAATTAATTAATATGTATAAGGTATCTGGCAGTAATACTCACCATCATGAAAACTGCATCAGCATGTGGTATAGTCTCAAACATGTTTCCTCCAACATGAGTGACTCCATCGTGCGCCGGCGCCGTTGCAACAACATGAGGTAGATCATAATTAATCCCCTGAATGTGTGGAAATGACTTAATGATCTCGGCCAGGGTCTTGCCGATCCCCCCTCCGACATCGACCAAAGATCCAATGCTCTCGAAGCCGTCCCTATACACTTCTATGATGCCCCTAACCGTGACCCCGCTCACACACGCCATCCCATCGTTGAACAAGCGGTTGAACTCGGGATTCTCTGATGCGAAGTCCCAAATCTTGCGGCCGTGAGCCATCTCGAATGCAATGCCACCGGTCTTGACGCAATCGCCAAAGCAATGCCACGGGGACATCAGCCATGGGTGGTTTAACAACAACACCAAAGGTGCGAGGCTGAGCTCGAACCCGGGCCCTTGGAGGAGCCATCTCGACGATGGGGGGAGGCTGTAGAGTGTCTCGTGACTCTCATGGCCGCCATCAGGTTGGCAACGATTAGCGGAGAAGATGTCCTCACGGACAAGGAGTCTCATGATGCGCGCCAAGTAGGCGGTTCCGAGGGATGGGGAGGGAATGCGGGAGGCTATTTGGGCTAGGGTGACAGGCCCGCCGCCATAAGAATGGATGATGTCGGGTACTCGGAGCTCGACTGCGCATTTTAGCGCCATAGAGCCGGCGTATGCATGCAGGAGATTCAATATGTGTGCGTGGCCTCTTAGGGTTGCTTCCATTTCATCAAGCGATTCCATTCTCTCTCTCTCTCTCTCTCTCTCTCTCTCACTCTCACAGAGCTTGCTTTGATTCACAGTATAGTACGAGGAATGAAGGGAAAAGACCAGAGGCGTCGTAATATATAGACACAAGAGGGAAGAAGGAGAATTCTAGAAGTGCTTGCTCTCTTTTCATGCGCGATTTTTCTTGTATCTTGATCCTGCTCAAATATTTAATGTCGCACTAACTTGATTGTTTTCCCAGTTTTAACTCCACTGAACATTTGACACCGAAATAAGAGTTTGGAAATTCTCCAGTTGTGTATTAGACAACGACAACTTTATGTACATCTCACAGAGAAGAGACAAAATGTTTGCCAAACAAATCGACCTTGACTCATTCACCACCTTGGAACATCTTCGTTACCAGGGTGCGGCCATTCACTTCTTGTGAAGTTCAGATGAAAATTAAATTTTGAAATTAATATCACTTGAATCAAATTGCTCGCGAAAGCTCATTAGCCCTAATTTAAGTAGCTTAATTGATTTAAGTGGCTCAAGTATTGAAATCAATTTAATCTCAATGTATTCAATACTTGATTAATGTGACCCATAAAACAATTAAGTAGTTAAAGTTATTTTTATGATAAGCTAGGATCCAAGCACACGTCGGGCACAAAAATATCAGGCGGTGAAGTTACAAGGTATTAGCTTAGTATGTTTCCATGGATTACAAATAAAGTTATTACTTTACAAGGGAAAATTTGGAGAGAGAGAGAGAGAGAGAGAGAGAGAGAAATGTCAAATAACTTGTTTAAGTCGTTAGGTATAACAATATCATTTTATGAAGCAATTATTTTCTCTTTTTTCATAATTCAGAAGCACAAGCTTGGAGACCTACCTACTTGGAAGCCCATGAAACATCTTCTCAGTCTCATGAACCAATTGAGTCTAAGTTTTTGCCATGTGCAGCTGGCCCTAAGGAAGAGCAATCTGCACATAATCAATAGAACTAAATTAGCCTAACTATTATCTTTCTATTAGTTACAAATATCATTAGTTTTGAAGGGAAATTTGGAGAAATAATAGACGTGCCAAAATCATTGTACATCGGTTTGTTTTTTTAGGGGGAGCAAAACCGCAAAATGGAGGTTGAAGCATCGTCAGATCATGTGTTTTGCTTTTTCATTTGTGCTTTGTCTTAAATACAAAAAATAAAGGGAAAGTTTTACATGAGGGTATAGATTTCATTGAAAAATTTCAATTTATAAGTAAAATTCACAGCCAATTATTGTAATTAATAGAAAGATATATGAACATATTCATAAGAAAATTGAAGATGATTTAACATGCACAAGTGTTTAAAGCTAAAGCAAGTTTGAGCATGCAGAGTACTCACAAAGCTGTGCTCAAGCTCAAGCTTAAGAATCAATTGTATCATAGGCTAATGTCACATCTTGATTCCTACGTGCAATTTTGGGCAATGGATTTCGTCAAATTAACTTAGCTTGATTGTACCCTCATATTCTTAAAAAAAAGTGATTAAATGTTTTAGGAAATAAGTATGACCTTATCCATTTGATTGAATCTAATCATGCATTCAAAGTACCACTATTTTCTTCGCACGTGTCTTGACTTGCGGGGTTGAAAAACCTTGTTGGACCGATGCTAAGTCCACTAAATGATAAGATTCGATCATGTAAAATTAATAAAGAAGGGACTTTCTCCCTTCTAAGCACCCATAGAAAAGTAATTAAATGCAAAAATCGAGATCAAAGGTCACGTCTGACAAGCACTAGAAATAATGTCGCATTAAGAGGAAAGCAAACATTCCTACCTAATCTTCGTCGAAAAAAAAAACAAAAAAAAAAAAAAAAAGGCATCCCTACCTAATTCTTAAAAAACATTTAGACTTTTGACTTTCCCGACAAATTGCCATTTGTATGATTCGATTGGAATATCCTCCCTTTTTTTAATTAAAAAATTCATCCATTTATCATAATCAAACAAGAAAGAATAGTAAAAAGCTACCAAGCAATGAAATTTTCAAAATCGCTGAAAAGTAAAACAAAACCTAAAAATTAAAAGAGTATAATTTGTAGTTATAAACACGCTCTAATACCAAAAAATAATCGGTGTCCAATCATAAAAACCATCAGTAATAGGCTTATGTCAAGATTTTTGCATCCAAAAACTCCTCTCAATTTTCATGCTTATATTTAATGATGATGCGGCGCAATCTCACTGAATGTATGAACAAGTTGAGTATCTCGGCTGCTTTGGGTGGCTCTACATCTCCATGAGCATGAAATTGAAGAGACAAGCTTAAAAAATCAAAAACCTAGTAAATAACGCTTGATTTCGTCATGCAGAAGTTGCTAATCATCTACGAATGTTCCCAAGTATCAAGATATTAAGTAATTAACTAGACTAATTAACATTTTCCGCAATGTATGAGGTTAAGTGCTCGATGGTTTTTAACTTTGGCGACTGAATATGGAGCTGATGCGCAGCTGACGTTGAAACCGATGGGGCAGTATCCTTGTCTCACGTGGTGTTGATGTCGAACTATTCATTAGGTGACATGTGGCACCGATGATCAACACGAAGCAGGCAAGGTGATGGCATGCGAAACAAGCCTGGGATCGCAGGTCGTTTGTGCTTCGAAGCGCAGTCGACGTCTCGACTGCTGGCAGATGGAGATTCGCTTGGGAATGCATGCTTGGCGGGGCTAGGGCTTGGATTGTCTCGACTAGGTAACCAGGTCGCGGTCGATGATGTTGCTTAGTTCGTTTCTAAATTTGGTGGCCGACCCGTTGCCATCGCCGTCGAGGGTCATTCTCGTCGTGAACGGAGCATTGTCGGTGGGTGGTGGGGCTCGAAGCACCTTCAGGGCGATGTGGGTACGACTGCTTATTTTCCCCTTCGGCTCAAACCTAGGCTTGAGAATCAATCCTAATGTACCATTGGCTAATTCCACATCTTGATTTCTGAGTGCAATCGGAGCAATAAATTTCGCCAAATTAACTCAGCTTGATTGGAGTTCAAAAGCACTGATCTAATGAATGGTTGGCTTTTCTACTTTCTATCTTTTCTACTTTCCTCTCTCAATCGTCCTCTTTAATCTACAGCTATATAGAAGGTTTGAACTAATCTCACCCTCCTCTTCTATCTGGTTAATTTTGTTTGTATTTTTGTTTCTTATTCTTTGTCGATTTAGATCTTGAAGTTTTCTTCTTCGAAGCTAGTTTCAAATCTGACAAATTGAACTCTCTTGATCTAATTCTACATCCTAGAACTATTCTCTCCCGATCTAAATCTGAGAATTTAATAATTATCGGGGATTTTATGCCCCAGTGCTTTGTACATGTATAAGTCCTCTACCTCTAGCTTCAATAGTGATCACAAGAGTGTCTCACTAAATTTGTTCTCCCAACTGTCAAATCTGTGTTCATTTAATTTAATTTGGTTGTCTCCATACAATGATGGTGCAGAGGAAGTCGAAGCGCACACCACTAACTAGCAATGCCCTATTTACTGGAGAATAAATTTTTGACATGTTTTCAGGAATAACGAAGATACAAAATACGATGATCAACTGTCGATTATTTTGCTTGATAGATATGTTTTTATAGAATTAGCGAGTGCTCAACTTGCTAATGCCATGTGGATGCTCCTTGTTTTCTAGATTTAATTTTGTTTTTCAGTATCATGGGCTTGGTTATCCTTGAATATTCTTTGCTATGAACTTTATGTACTTCTCTTATATCCTTTTTGAGTAATGAATACGATTTTCTTTCAAAAACAAAAATTACATATTCAAAAACAAAAGTGTTTAACCTCGAGACGAATATGTCCTCACCCAATTAACCTGATCTTGCATTCAAAGCAACATCATCAATTTGGAAAAATGAATTGTGACGTTCGATACTCGATGATTGGCCTGGATGATTAGAAATGTCATGCTATTCGAAGACGCCAAGAAAAATTCTCAATCCTTTATCACACAGATGACCTTGTGAATAAAATATGTGCTAGCTCGAGAAAAGAACACCTAGGGTGCCAAAACTTAACATGAGATGATACTTAATTGCTAAAAGTTACGAAAGTGACACTTAAGTATCAAAATCGAAACAAAATTGATCAGTTAATTGCCCATGATGAGAAAATCTGACCAAAATGTTTATGTGACGATTTTTGGGCGAGACAAGTTCAAAACGATGTCATTATGCTCGTTGGCATGGCTAGACAAGTGCAAAAACAACATTATATTTGTAACATGGCTAAATAATTAATATAAATATTAATTAAATTAAATTTAAAACCAAATGTATTTATATATTATTTTTAAAAAAGAGGGAAGGAGACTAAGATTGCAGATGGCTGAGGGCTGAGCCCTCGTCGCCGCCTCCTTCTTTTTCTTTTTTTTTTTAAATATTTTTTTGTAAATATAAATATTTTAATTTAATTAATATTTATATTGAAATTCATAAAAAGACAAAACAATATTGTTTTGATTTTTCGTCACTAACTCAGTTCTCCGATGTGCCACAACATAAGTGAGTTATATTATTAAAAAATTGTCACATAGGATTTCTAACCATCTTCACTAGACTTAATATTCACGTGTTCCATTTATAAAAAAAAAAAAAATAGCATTTATGTGTTACTTACATAACTTTTAACACTTAAGTGTTCTCTCGTACCAAGTTTTGATACTCTAAGTGTTCCACACTCGTGCTAACTCTGTTAGTACAATGTCAAAAGCAATGATGGGTCGCTTTTCCTATGCTTTCGCATCACGTCTTTTGGAATGTAAGGATGCAGAGTTGAATTAGTCGTGCACGTTGTCAGCTGTGAGGTTGATAAAGAAAGAAAGTGATTTCCCCCTCGCGGACGTAAATGGATGGACTAATCTGAAGAGTTCGATATCGACAGCAAACCGGACATGGTCTCCTTTGCATTGTTTGCATAAGAACTTTGTCTGAATTCCGGAGCTTTATATTCACTAGTGACGTCATACATGACATGATTTCATTGAATTTATGAACAAATTAAGTATTTTGGTTGCGTTAGCATTAGGTGGTTCTGCTGTTCCCGGGGGCATAAGATACAAGGGATAAAAATTGGCGGCTTAAAATTATAGTCGTGTAAAGATTACTACTAATTACAGATGCATCGAACAACTTCGTTATGCAAAAGCTATTAATCATGTGTAATTGTTGATAAATATCAAGTACTTAGTTATACTGATATTTTCTCAATGTTATATTAACTTTTCATATCGAAAAATAATTACACACCAATCCTGCTAGGAAAAAAACTTTTCAACATCTAGAAATTAGTAAATTTATCCACATGGTTAATAACTTCTTATTTTTTACCTAATAGTAAGTGTAAAATATATGCTTATTAAATATTTTCATTAGTTTCTTCTCTTTTTGGGAATAACTGGAATTTTCTTTTTCTTGAAACTTCTAAACTTCCAGGAGACAGCGTAAAATTTAAATTTGCTGGATATTAACAATTTCCACGATTGATGAGTAAAGTATCACGTAGATTATAATTTTCCATGTAAAATTATCGAGTAACTTTTTTGACGTGCTTACTAAATTCTCGTAGCAACGTAAGTGCTTTTTGATCGGTAGCAATGTTTATATGCTTATAATATCCATCAAAGTTATTTCTTGACATCTTATCAGTAAATTGTAACTTTTCACGAAGCCCATTTAGAAAATCGCTCGTTGATTGGCAAAACCAGTAATTGAATATATATATATATATATATATATATATATATTTGGCCTAATATGATTTATCGATGCATATTCCCTCATTCAAATCGAAGATCCCCAATGACCATGGATGGATTTTCATTTTTCGGCTTACTGGAGTATAGAAAGGAGCATTGCATGGAGATACACCAAGTTTTAGATCTAAGAAGTTGAACTCTCTTGATCTAGTTCAACATCATTATTTTCTGGATTTCACTTTGTTTTGCAGTTTTCTGGGTTTTGTTGTGCTTCAATATTCTTTACTATTAACACTATGTACTTGTCATGTATCTTTTGAGTAATGAATATGATTTTCTTTCGACCAAAGAAAAAGAAAAAAACTTCAACTGGATTGTATCCTTTATTTTCGTTTGACCCCTAAATCACATATCCTAACACAAAAAGTGTTGAAATATTCTCCAAGACGAATTTGTCCCATCCATCTAATCTAATTATGCATTCAAAGCAATGCTGTCATCAGTTTGGGAAAATGAATCGTGATATTCGATGCTAAGTGATTGGCCTGGATGAATGGAGAAGTCATCCTATTTGGAAACACCCAAAAATTTCTCAGTCCTTTGACGACATTGTGAACTAGTACAGTGTCAAAAGAATATAGTAATGGGTCGCTTTTCCTATGCTTGCGCATCACGTTTTTTGGAATCTTGGATACGAAGTTTAGAGTGATTGTGCATGTTGCGAATTGTGGGGTTAAGGAAATTAAGGAAACTTGCTATCGGCGTCTACCAAAAGATAAAATTTAAAGAAGAAAGAAAGAGAGAGAGAGAGAAGAGATTTCCCCTCACTGACGTAAATGGATGGACTAATTCAAAGAGTTTGATATCGATAGCCTCACTGACGTAAATGGATGGACTAATTCAAAGAGTTTGATATCGATAGCAGCCGGACATGGTCTCCTTTTTCATTGGTTGCAAGAGAACTTTGTCCTTTGTATTCACGAATGACGTCATACGTGGCATGATTTCACTGAATTTATGAACAAATTAAATATTTTGGTTGCATTAGCATTAGGTGGTTCTACATTTCCATGGGCATGAAATACAAGGCGGCTTAGATTATAGTCGTGTAAAGATTACTAGTAACTACAAATGCACAGAGCAACTTCGTTATGCAGAAGCTATTAATCATGCATAAATTTCAACAAATATCAAGATATCAAGTAATTGGTTATACTGATTTTAATATTATGTCGATGGTTTATTAACTTTTTTTTTTTTTTTCATATTCAAAAAGTATATAAGTACCAATCCTGCGTGGAAAAATAACTTTTCAAAATTTTGAAAATTATTAAATTTATCCACGTGGCTAATAACTTCTTCTTTTAGTGTAAAAATTTTGACTAGTTATATCTATATATTCTTTTCAAATATTTTCATTAGTTTCTCCTCTTTTTGGGAATAACTAGAATTTTCTTTCTTATGTGACTTGCAAAATTCCATAAGAAAACGTAAAATTTCAATTTACTGGAAATTAATAATTTGTGCGCTCGATTAGTAACATATCACATAAAATTATAAGTTTCCATGTAAGTATTTATACCGAGTAACTTTTTCAATGAGCTAACTAAATTTTCATAAGAATGCAATTGCTTTTTGATCGGTAGCGAATAATTTTTTTGTGCTCAGAGTATCCATCTAAGTAATTTTTGGGCTTGAAAATTAAATTGTCAATCCCAAATTTCAAAGGCAATTTCATGTCGGGCAATCTTAATCTTACATTAAGGAATAATTATACTAAAAAGTAAAATAAAATAAAATAAAATAAATAGAAAACTACCTAATGATTTTCCTTTTGTCTTTTCTTGTTTTCTTCACCCACGGCTGGGCAGCTTCGGTGGGTCGCGGGGGTTGGGTCGCCGGCGTTCAGAAGTCCGGCGAAGCAAACCGGCGGTGGACTCCGGTGGCGTCGGGCAGCAACAGAAGGCGAAAACTGCAGGGGCGTCGGGTCGCGGCTGCTGAGGCGAAGATCGACGGCTGAGCAGCGGCGTCGGAGCGATGGCGCAGGTCGGCGGGCGAAGGAGTACTCGAGCGACGGGGGCTGCTGGTACTCGGGAAATCAGAGGCGCAGCAGCAGCGGAGGTGCGGCGAGCCGGTTCGGGATCTGCTTGGTCGTGGGTTGTAGACGAGTCGGGGGGCGAGATCGGCGTTTCGGTGCGGCAAATCAGGCTCCGAGCGGGTGCGAATACGGAGGCCGAGGGGGTCCGGCAGCTGATGCGGGCAAGCAATGGCAAGAGGGAAGCGGCAACGGCGTCGAACTCCGGTGGTGCTGCTGAGCGTCGGTGCTGGGTCGCGGGCGTTGCTCGTGGGGCAGAAAGCTGCAGCAGCAACGGCAGACGGAAGCGTTGCAATGGCGGACAGGGTCGCAGGTCGGAGCAGGCACGGGCGGAGCAGCAGGCAGCTGCTCTCGAAGGAGGCTCTGAGCGAATCTGGTGGGCGTCGGCGTTCGGATCGGCGATGTCGCTCAGAAAGGGGCTCGGAGCGGATCTGCTTGCGTCGGAGCGGAGGCGTCGTGGGTGGAGCCGCTGCAGAGGCGTCGAACAGATGGGCTGGCGCTGCAGCAGGGGCGACGTCGGCGCTTGGACGGAGCAGCGAAACAGCAACATCTTCGCAGGGGCCTGGCGTTCTATTCGGGACTTGCTAGCAGAGCAGCGAGCTCACGGGCGATGGAGGGCTCCGGCGACAAGCGAGACGACAGTGCGGGCGCAGCGATTGGCGGCTGCGGCAGCGTCGTGGTGGTATGAGCGCGGCGGCACGGGCGTGGCAGACGGCACAAGCACTCACAGACAGGGCCGGCAGTGGGCGGCTTCGCAGACGAAGATGAACAGGAGTACCTTTTCTTTTTTTTTTCTTTTTTTTTAAATTTTTTCTGCTGAAACCCCTCACATCTTCTCTCTCACGTCACTTTCTCTCTGTCTCCTTTGCAGGTGCTGCTCATAAGGGTATGCATGGTCCAGACGGGCAGTTCCCGACCACTAAGAACTGGTTCCGAAAAATTGTAACAGGGATCCTCCCGTTTATTGCATTGATCCATCCGAAAATCGGACTGCCGGTCCAATCCAATTCCTAGGTGGATCCTTGGAACCAATCTCACTAACCACAAGATGAAAATCTTAAGCTAAGGAAAATCCAACATCAAAAGAGATGACGTAATTAATCTCAATTCTCAACTGCACATCAAGCATCATCAAAGCAAGCCAAAAAGTTTTAGCTCCCCATTTAAACATCTTCGATGAAATGTTTGTGAGCTCCAACTGTAGAGCTTGACCTCCTGGATAGAACCTTTGAAAAAGCAATATATATCCTGATCAGAATGTCTGAACACATATAGATAGATTTGGCATTTCAATCTAAAAGAAAGAAAAGAAGGGGTTAAAGGGGCAGCTTAATGGATCCATTTAGTTAACTTTGGAATATAATCCAAACGAGAGGAAAAAATTGGTGCAGTATCTGCAATATATATGAGGAAAAAACATATTAGCATCCCCAAGATTTTTCATTGGACCAAATCAATAATTGGTGCAGTATCTGCAATATATATGAGGAAAAAACATGGGATTACCTTATCTCTCACAAGTTGACATACAGAGCCATGGCCATGTTTCAAAACTTTGTTTGCATAAAGAGACAAACATTAAAGCAGCATGAATATAATTGCAAAAACCAGGCATAATAAGATAGAGAAACTGACAACCAGATTCAACATTTCAAGTCAATAGCTGTATCTACACTTACCAAGCAGCGCTGCTAAAGAACCAAGGACGTGTTGTAATTCATGTGCTATTTCAGACTGTGAAACAGAATTGACAATATCATGAATTTCATTTGCATTGGCAGAAGCTAGCTTATATACTTTTAAAAGCTTCAACAAAACCCAAGATCTCCAAATGATGTTTTGGTGATGGTGAAAGTTTCAGCTTCCCTTTCCATTCAATAGCCAATTTCATTGCAGCTTCCCTCTCCTGAGGCTTAATTGCGCAAAGTTTCACCAATTCAAAAAGAAATAAACAGACATGGCAGAAAGATAACCAATAAACCGCGCGAAAAGAGAGAAAAAAAAATATGGAACGTGATATTCAAGTAAGCTAGAGCTATTCACAGTATTCCCGAAGGATAGGAATGTTTTCGACACCAGTTCTCAGAGATCTTGTGGTGCCAGAAAATCAACACCGGAGGGCCAAATAGGGAGACAGCGAAAGAATTGGATGGACGGACCTACTGTTGTCGAGGGCAATGACGATTTTCCAGAGTGCCGAATAGAGAAAGGGACGGATGGACGGACGGCTGCTGTCAAGGGCAACGGCGATTTTTCGCAGGGCCGAATAAAGAAACAAAAACAAAAACAAATATAAAAACATGGAGGGGCAGCGACTCAAGAATTGAGCACGGGATTCCACTGAAATTCTAAAGGCCGTCAGCGAATTCTAACGGCGGCGAGAGATCGCATTCCTCGCACGATGAACCTCGAACGGGGAGACGAAAGGAAAAAAAAGAAGGAAAGGTGCAAGATCGGGGGGACACTTACAGATTGGAGGCTGGAGCGTGCCAGTGCGAATCGCCAGATGGGGAGCGAGATCTGCCGAGCAGGAGTGCAATGCGGCGAAGCCAATCCCTCGCAAAGATCGCTATAGCTCCGTCGACAGATTTGGAATGGTGATCGGGGGAAGAAAGAGAGAGAGAGAGAGAGAGAGAGAGAACCGGAAGAGGCAACAACTAGGTTTTGTTAATTACTAATTTTATTTTATTTTAATATTAAAAATTAATCGGTCCGGTCCAGGTGGGCGGGTGGACGAATCCGCCCATGGAACCGGGAACCGAACCGATTCCCTCAAGAACCACCAGTTCCTGGCAATTTCGGTCCGGTTCTAGGCGATCCCGATTCTTTTGCACACCCTTAGCTACTCCACAGCTTTTCCTTTTGACTTTTGAAGCCCCACCCCCAATGAAGAACAAAAGAACCCAAAGGAAAAGAAAAAAATTTCTTAAACCTTTTACCTCGAAAACCAAGAAAAAACCCCAATGTGGCCGTGTATTTCTATTGTGTGGCCCGCCTAAAACCCTACGCAATTTAACTTATTTATAGGCCACGAATTAGGGTTTTAATTTTTCCAAATTGATATCCACGAAAATTTCTTTTCCGGATGCAATATTTGCTTTTCCAAACGCAATATTTGTTTTTGAATTGAAATCTCGCAAAGATAAATCTGTAAAATTTCTCCAAGGATACGAGCTTAGGCCAATTTACTCCCTTCGTGAGCTTAGCCCAACTCATAAAATTAAAATTCTGAACCATCAATTCGAACCCATTTGTCACCAGCCCACCATAAATGCAAATTAAAAATAAATGTACCTAAAACTACATGATATGCAATTAATTAATATTTTTTTTAGGGGTTAAAATCAATCCTTGATTTTTTAATGTGATAAATTACTAAACAGGTTGCCAAAATTTAGGTGTCAACAATAATTATTAAATTAAATTCAGAAATTAAGCAAAACATTAATTAAAATAAACAATCAATTAATTAAGGCTAAACATACTTAATTAAACACAAACCATAATTAATTAACAAAAAACAAGATTAAGCTAAGATAATCTTAACCATCTATCTAACCACATATCTTAGGGCTAATACAACTTAATTAAACCCCTTAACTAGAATTAACCCTAACTAAACCAACCCTAAGCAAGTTTAGGTACTAAACAAAAGGATTATGGGCTAAACTCACCCGTTAAGCAGATTGGAGACACGGATGTGGCGGCAATGACAAAGGTGACGAATGGGGACCTCAACCACCATGATCCAAGGTGGTCCCAAGGCTAAAACAGCAACAACAAACTCTGCCTCTCATTGCAACTCTAGAAACCGAACTGTAGAGGCGGAAAAGGAGTTGGGCGGGCTTGCCAGAGCTCCGGAAAGCGGCTGGCCGGTGACCGGTGGCACTTTGGGGTCAATGGAGACTTGCTGGTGGCTGGGCTAGGCGGAGATTGAGTCGAAATCGGAGGAAAAAGGCTGAAAAGACGAAGTAGTGCAGGCTAGGTGGGATGGCCGACAGTGGCTTCTGGCCAGCCGGCGGGTCAGTTGGCGGCTCCGACCAACAAGCGGTCGCCACGATCCGTATGGACTGGATGTCCTGAGCATGGTGGTGGGTGGCACGAGTGGTGATTCTTACGGGAAGGCAACAAACAACTCAGGTTTTTGGAGAAATGTCTATAGGAGAAGAAGAAGGAAGAAGAGAAAACAATGGGAGAGAGAGGGTTGCAAATTCTTGGGCTAAAGAGGAGGAGAGAAAGTGACGTGAGGGCTGGCTGCACATTTCTATTAAGACCATTCAATACTTGCTTCAACTCCCCATGCAAGTGACACCATCTTCTCTCTCTTCTTTTGACTTTTCCTCACAACAACTAGGGGCAAAATGGTCATTTTCACCTTGCACATTTCTCAATCTGCCCATAGGCTGAAAATGAAGGGTGAGCCTAAGAAATGGGCTAGGAAATGAATAGGAACGGGCTCGAGAATTGGTTGGGCTTGATATGGCTCAAAGTTAGACAAAGGGCTTAGAAGGTAAAATGGTTGGTTGGGTCCAATGGGCTCACTTGCTTGCTTTGAGCCCACCATGGTGGCTGTCCCACCTTGGGCTTGAGGCCCACATTGGCCTTGCTTGGCCCACGTCCTCATAGGCTCGCTTCGTCGGTCCATAAATCCTTTCTCCAAATACTCGGCTTAATTGACACTATCGACTGTCGAAGTAGCATCATCCAAAAGTCTATCCCAGACGCTCCCGAAAATTCAAAGTCCAATCTTGGATTCTCATGCCATGTCAATTTCGCCCAAATGCCATTTTGGTACAACTCAGATTGACAAGCATCTTCAAGAATTCACGCATAACCGACTCGTGCCAAACCACGTTCAAGACATCTCAACACATGGACATCATTGACTACATGAAATTGCGGAAGATAGATTCTTATTTCAAAGTACACGATTACCGAGAATCAACATAAGGTCGTTCGCGGGCTCGATAGCAGTAAACGGAATCACCCGTCGTCCTATTTTTTTTGTCCGCGAATCAACTTCCAGTCATTTTTTAAATCGGCCTGCCTATTTACAGGATCGTCCTCACGCAAGTCTCAAGGTCAAGTCGTTTTCCCAGGTCAAGTTCTTTAGTCGCACAAGTTATGTCCTCATTAGCCTTTCCCCTCAAGGTCAATATCTCGGGAGTGATCAATTCCGAGTAAGATCAACCAACAATGCATTGACAAAATTCACGTTCATTCATCCCTCAAAGGGCTCGAATTTCATGATATCACATCGCTAAGCCACAACGAGGCTCGACGTTGCCTAGATCTGCAAGATCCAGGTCGCGATGGTCAAGCAAACCTCTAGCGAGCTCATCGGACATCACCAAGTTGGTCGTCGGAAGGAGGAAGAAGAAAAGAAAAGCAAAAAGAAAAAAAAAAAAGAGAAAAATATAATAAAATTATTAAAAATTAAAAGAAAACAAAAAAAAATTAATAGTCCCACCAAATATATTACTATTTTGGGAATAAAAATTTTAAATGGTTATCAAGCGTTTTTAAAAACTCATAAATTATTCTCGGAAACAAAATAAATAAAAAATCATTTCTAAGGCAAAATTATTCCTAAAAACGAAATGATTATCAAACGTGTCCTAAACTTCTATGGGAAAAGGTAAAATGCCAATTACTTGGAAATTAACAATTTTTAAACTCAATTAGTAAAGTTTTCACCTAGCATTGCAGATTTCCATATAAGTAACTGTACTGAGTGACTTTTTCAATGTCCTTACTTAATTCTCAGTAGCTATTTTTTTCATATTTTTATAACTTTTTAGAAAAAAATTAATTTCGACATCTTATTTGTAGATCCTAAGAAGATTACTATCCCAAAAACAAACTCGTACGCTGACCGGCAAAACAAATAATGACGACCTTGGGTGGATTTTCATTTTCTGCTAACTGGAGGATAGTTGCATGGAGATACCCTAATTTAAGTTCTTAGTGAACCACTTTACTTATGGATCCTATTTCGACGGGATCTTGATGAGTTGATCTGCCTACAAATCTTGCTTTCGCTGCTATCAATAAAATTTCTCCACATCCCCAAGGTTAGTTCATGACAATTTGTGTGAGATTCTTGCTTTCTTTGAGCTCTTATTTTTTTTCTTTTTTATTATTATTTGGCCGGCCTTTAAAGTGGAAAGATACTGAGATAGGTAAAAGGTACGATGTCTCATGCGCACCATCGTTGGTTCAACTTGACACATGAAACGAGATCTTTCGCATGCTCTTTTCCATATGAAATTCAACGAATGCTAATGATGAGGCTCTCGAATAATCGACCAAAGAGAAGGACACCCACCCATTGCAATCCAAAAACCGTGATGGCCTAGCAAGACTTTCCTTTTATTCTTTGGATGCCTAGAAAAGAAAATTTTCTGGGAAAAAAGTGCCCAAAGAAAATGTCGTTGTCACAAGATCATTATGTTACATTGTCTTAGGAACAAGAAGGGTTGGTGATGTTGGTCGATCGAAGGTCATGGGACGGGATAAGACTTGTTGTTGCACATGCACTTGTAACCCATCGGGCACGTCTCTGCCTCCTGTACCGATGCGCACACAAAGCTGACCATGACCAGCCTACACGGCGAGCACGAGCCACAGGCGTGCGAACAGTCCGGCAAGCTCGACCCAGCAATTTGGACCGTGTCCGCCCTCCTCCCTGGCTTCGTCAGTGGCCTTCTCTCCCAGTAGACGTTCGGTTTCGCTTGGAGCTCAGCCTTCACCTTAGGCCGCATCAAGCGTCGGTGACCATGACCTGAAACGCCCATGTTATGGCTTTATAAGATGAAGACTGAGAGATAATTATCAGAGCTCTATCGAATGAATTAACCCCATATCATTTTCTTCTACGGTAACTCAAGCACATATGAGTATGTAGAAGCGGAGTAACTTAAATCCTGAAATAAGTCATGGTAAGATTTACACACATTTCTGTAGAAGCATGGTAATATTAGCTCTGCAAAAAAATTTGTATGAGACTCCACATGTTATGACAAATGGTGCCATAAATTAAGTCTACCACCTTAGCAGTTTAAACAGTACTCCAAGTAGTTTCGAAAACAACAAAAAGAACTCTCGCCAAATACTACTGTAAAATCAGTCTATAAATAATCTTTCCCCGAAAAACTTATAAAAGAAGTATCTGACAGAGAGAGTCTCATACTCGAGCTCGGTCGGCCAATGCGCCTCGCGGAGACGGTAGAAAAAGGAACAAGAAGGAGAAGGATGAGGAGCGAAGCAACAAGAAGCGCAGAACCCTTCATCGCTTTTTGCAGAGTGCAGTATTCTGACTCTTCTTTCTCTCAATCTCTTTTCTTTAATCTCTCTCCCTCGACAGTAATATCAAACCCGGAAAGAAGTGAACCTTCGTCAGATTTACTCGCCGAGAGCGTGCAGCAAGATGGACGACTCAGGCCACGTTTAAATATTCACGAGCGCAACAGCAGATCGGAAATTGAAGCAGATCACAGGCGAGAGTGCGTATGCAAAACCCCAGGAGGGAGGTCACATGAAAGACGATGCGCCCGCAGAAAGAGCTCACATGCAACAGCACCGGAAGCTTATTATGATCGTCTGATGGAAGGAGACTTCATGGGTTTGATGATGGTCGAAGAAAGTGCGGAAGTTGCTCTTCCTCCGTGAGTCCGGATAATAAATGAAACGCGAGCTCGTTGGCTTTGTGTTTTCCTCGCTTTCCCTATCCTCATGTGTTGAAGTTAAAGAAAGCTGGGGACATTGCAATGGGTGGTCAATTATGTGACCGCCATTAATGTTGGCCAACGACCTCCATTGATGAGCTTGAGCTTTTCCATTAACTCTTATTCCTCTGGACCACTCGCCACTCAAGGACAGCTCGAAATCGTCGATCGGGCTGGCGTCACTAGCTTTTGGGTTTGAGTTCCTCAAGGCCTATTCGCGGACCATTCAACGCTTGCACTTCGGTCAGCAGGTTCTTCAGCAGCGATCGAAAGCCTGAAAGCTCAGAGCATTGAAACCAAAACCATTACTGCTTTGATGTGACCGGACAGGTGCTCCCATCCGATTGGGAAGATACATGGTCTAAGTGCGATACGGTGTTCAGTTGAAACAGTGCCGCGTCGTTCAATAGGGAGATCTCAACCTGAGTACGGGCCGGCTCGGGCTAAACGGGCTTGAAGGCTATTTTGGGAGGGCTTGGAATAGGTCATTCAGAGACAAAGCCCGTCAAGTTACGGAAATGGTGTAAACTTCTTACATAATTACCTAAAAAAAATCATAAACTGATACACATGTATTATATTTACCCAAAATTAATTTTTATGTCATGCAAAATCCCAACGCTGGACATGTGCCATATTTATTCTGTACTAATTTTTTGTGTCACAAAAAAATCTCAAGCTTGTACACAGGTCATATTTACCCAAACTAATCTTCATGTCACAAGAAGTTATGCATTTTAATTGATTTTCCAAACTTGAGGGACCTCTTGGTAAAAATTTGGCAAGTTTTCCAATTTAGGATTTTTGTTTGGTGACACAATTAGATTTTGGAACATGTGGCACAAGTATACTATTTTGAGATTTTGGTGACATAGAAATTAGTTCACGGTAAATGTGGTGTGAACTTACTAATTTGAAATATGTTATGACACAAAAATTAATTTGAGGTAAATGTAATAGGGGATAATTCATCGATTTAATTTTAAACCTTTTGACAATTTCTCTATTAAGTCCTTCCAGTCAATTATGGTTCAAAACTGCTAATATGGACATTAGCCGTATTACGTGGCACGGTTAACATTAACGCGGATAGTTTTTATTATTTTTTTATTTTTCTTTTCTTTTTTTCTTTTTTTTTTTCATCTTGAGGACAAGGCCCTCAAGGCCACGATAGCCTTGGCTACGGCCTTCACAGCCCTGCTAGCCATGGGTTGCTAGATTTGGGCGATGGCCACCTCGCTCACAATTAGCATCGATCGCTAATGAGGCATTCATGGCTGGTGAGGGCCTAGCAAGTGCCATAGGTGACCCTTGCTGGCCATAATGAAAAGAAAAGGCAAGACAACAAAAGAAAAGAAAATTAAAAAAAAATTAATTTTTTAAATTGAAAAATGATCAACATCAATGTTTGTTATGTCATATAGAATAATTGGCGTTCATATGGACATTTTAGCTAAAATTGGTCAAAAAGATTCAATTGACAAATTGTCTTAAATTAACCAAATTAAAATGTTTATGATTGAATCAGTACCAATATAACAAGTTCAAAACTTCTTGGGTAATTTTGCACGAGTGTACTAGTGACATGAAATTAGTTTAAAGTAAATGTAGCACGCATTCACCAATTTGAGATTTTTGTATGGTATTATCCTAAACAATTTTACTATTGATGGGTAGGCCCAAGCGACATCTTACATTTTACCTGAAGATAGAAAAGCAAAGAATCAGTCCATTTGACAAACGTAAGACAAAACGTCATTAGGTTTGATGCAGGAAGCATTATCTTATGAAACCGGGTTTCACATGTCGTCGAATGGTTCTAGTAATTAACCATGCTATTCACATTAGAGAACGAACTAACTCGTGACGACGATGCTTGGCCGGATTCTGAAAGCTGCCGTAAACGGAGCAGGACAGTCCCTCCCCAAGTTCTGTGATCTTTCCCCGGGGGGCGGGAGTTGACCTGCACGTCTTAGTAGAGCTTTTCTTCCTCCATTCACCTTCCGTTGACTTGGCTTCTTCTCTGGTCAAACGTCAACTTTGTAGAGCCCAGAAAATATGGTTTATATAAGATTGAAACGGCGAGGGATTATGCATCTGATCAACATTGACGCGGTTGGACTGTGCCCTTTTGGTTGTCAAGCATTTTGCCTTTTTGTGTGGCGTTTTTCTTGAATTGATGAGCGGTTTGACTGCGTGAAGTCAATCGCGGTTCCAGAGACCGTACGCGCCCGCCAATGAGGGAACGTTTTTGGGCATCTGTTCAGACTACTAGATTCAATTCTTGTCACTATATAAGAACGGAATGAACTTGCCATGTTTACCAGATCATACCTTGGTATTACAGTATAGTTTTCATCTCTCTTAGCCATGAGCGCTATGGTCAGAAACACTCCCTTCCGGTTGAGCCCAGCTAATTTCCTCTGGTCGAGCCCAGCTATATCCCATGACTACGAGGTCTTGAACCGCGATTCCGGAGCGACCGACGATGAGAGCAGTGATCCATGGAGTCGCATTACGCGCAATGAGAGGTCAAGGCACCGGCAAGTGTTCTTGAGAACGTACAAGCTGGCATCTGCGGACAGCTTAGGGAAGAGGAGGAAGGGAAGGACCATCAGGTATAAGAAGTTGAGGAAGATCGTGGTCAAGGTGAAGAGACTCGTGGTTGCGATCGTTTCATTTGCCCGGCCGAGGCCTTGCGATTGCAGGTCAGTGATAAATGTGTCCTGTCCGCAGCCGATAACGAGATGTTTCTGAGATGATTCTTTGGTTGAGTTTCAAGAACTGATCTGGTGAATCAAATTATATAGCTTGGGGCATAAGTTCATTCTTTTCTTTTGAGTCATTTGTATAAATTTTACGGTGAAGCTCTATGATTAATGGAAGATTTCATTCTACTTTGTGCTGAGCTATGACGTATTCTCTTTAGACGGACCAGATTTGTAGGTTGGATGAATCATTGGGATAGAAAGCAATCTGCAATTTGCTTATTTTGCTCTGAACTATGTATCATTTAGATTTTCCCATCGAGAAGAACATTTTATCAACCAATTTCAACAAAGGTTACGGAGTTCATTTTACATATTTGAGCCTTCTAGAAAAGGATGTAACCCAAGTTTTTCGACAGGAATAAAATGTCAGGTTCTAGAAAGAGAGGGGGAGAGAGGAATACAATAGAATGTCAGTTGAATCCCACAAAGTTCGGCAGTTACCAAAAAGCTCAGGCCATCCTTGAGAGCATCTCTACGTCCACACACATGTAACAATGCCCTTGATCAGTGGACGATCCTAAAACCATCCCAGTTTTCTCCATCCACCTCATGCCCTTGTTTTGGAATTGAGAAAGAAGGAAGAAGAAACTGAAAAAAAAAAAATTAAAAAAACGATCTTTCTTCTTCTCCTCTGCCCAGAATTCTATGGACCATGCCCACAAAAGGGTCTATCCCGTGGACGCCAACCCCTCGACCGGCATGGAACCCCCACCGCCCTACCCACCAAAATACGTGATGCTCCAGGACAGCCAGGGTAGCATCCGCCCGCCCCCTTACCGCCGCAACGTTCCCCGGTACCACTCGAACCCCCACAAGTCCGGTGGCGGGAGTTGTTGCATGAGGTGCCTTTGCTGCTGCTGTTGCTCCCTCTTCATCCTGATCTTCGTCGTCGCCACCCTTGCCTTCTATTTCTATGCCGTGTTCCAGCCGCAGGTCCCATCCTACACTGTTGACAGCTTTGCGACCAATGCATTCAACATGCAGCCGGACTTCAGCCTCTATACCGAGTTTGTGGTGACCGTGAAGGCCAACAATCCTAATTCGAACATAGGGTTTAAATATGGCAAGGACAGCTCGGTCATGGTCGCTTATCAGGATTCAACGCTGTGTAATGGCCAGCTCCCGGCTTTCCACCAAGGCCACAAGAACATAACCATGATAAAAGTCGTTTTGAAAGGAAAGAGTGAGTTTGGGTCGGGACTTCAGGAAGCTTTGATGGAGAACCAGCACACCGGGAGGATTCCATTGAATGTAATTGTTAAGGTACCGGTTGGCATTGTTATCGGGACCTTCCCACTGCGGCGGTTCACAGTTCGCGTCATCTGCGCTTTGGTTGTGGATAACTTGTCGCCAAATAAGAAGACGCAAATCGTATCGAACTCCTGCGTCCCCTATATCCAACTATGAGATTGGCCAAAATGTATGGACAAGAATGGACAATCAGGAGCATTTAACGCGTTTGCATCTTTCCGAGAAATTGAATGATCAGAGGCTTTCGCCGAGCTTGTAGTACTGTAATCGTTCAATTGTTTATCAAGGAAGTAAACATATGTTACAGAGCTATATATCCACAGGTGTAGAGTGCATAGTACTGGCTTTTGTTGGACTTGGAACCAATTCGTTCTCACATTTTCTGTCCGAGAATGCTGACCCAAAATGCATTCCCTCAAGCCTCTAAAGGTGAAATGGAAGAACTGAACCGGAAGATCCGGTTAAAAGAGTCAACAATACCAAGTCAGAGGTACATTGTGTTCTTGTTTTTTCATGAATATGGATACTTGATTTGCCTGTTGATCCTAAATAACAATTAGAAGAAGAAATGATCTAAAACAATGAAAACGTCTCCCTCTGTGAGAGAGATAGTGCTGAGATTCCTCCGTGTATTGCTTTCTAAACACGAGAAAGTATTTTGAAGTGATTTCCCTGTTCCATTAGCAATTGAGGCATAGCAATTAAACACATGATAACGCATTACAAGGATAGATTTCTATATTTGAAATCTCGAATTCCCAACCAAGTCGACTTCTACTTCTGCTAAGCAATGGCTGTGGCCTGCGGGCATATGCTGCCTGCATTCATAGTTCCATTGCCACAATGCCACTAGCAAAAGATAGGCTCAGAACATTAGAGATTGTGGCTATGGACCACAAGGTGGGGGTTTTGAATCCCTACTCATCCACAACCAGCCCAATCTTTTCTGTGGAATTTTTACCCAATCTTGATGCGCACGGAGTGCCTGCTTTATTTCTTGCAACTTTGAATCAAAGACTAATAACTATCTGTCAGTTAGGCGATATCCTAAAAATGACGGAATGCTTGGGACAGGTACGCAGAACCAAGCATACGTCTTGCCAAGTATTTGGTCATTTCCAGTTTTCTGCTCATATGTCACTGGTAGGAATTTGAAAAGAAAAGAAAAAATGAACACATAAACATAACTGAGCAATAAAAAGAAGGAAACATAAATAGTTGAAAGGGTTGAAGATTCTAGTGAGGCTATGCCATTTCAGAAGTGACAACTCGATGGGGCTTCCATATTGTGGACTTGTTAAGCAAGACATTGTTTGATACACTTGTATACGCAGCAGTTTGAGAAGGGAACCCAATTAATACGTGCAAAGAAAATTTCAGTTCAGATACCCAAAAAGGATCAGAAATTTTGTCATTCCTTTGCAGGGCTTCTTACTAGGAAGTCCGTATATGCAACATAATAAGGGAAAAATCATGAAAGCAACTTTTACTACGGGTTCACACAATGCTCCAAGCATCCTGAAACTGTTGCCCATAGGTCCAGCAGGTACCATGCAAATCTTCTAAAGTCCTCTCAAAAAGCTTAAAACTTTGCAAGGCAGAAGTCCTCATAATATCCAAGCATCTTTCATTCTCAAGCAGACAACTTCACAGTTTTATTTACTAGGCATGTCTATGCAGCAATAACATAACTTCCTCATCTACAACTTCAAATAAATTGCTGATGCTAACAGAATGGCATAAAAGTTACTGGAGTTCTGATTGATGAGTCAGTGAAGATGTCTTTGTGCTATAAATCATTCTCTTTAGGTACTCAAAAAAGTTTTGTCATGGGTTGTTGGTTCTTTTAGGCTTATAATTTAAAATCGCTTTGAGGTATGATGGGACAAATCTCAAGTTGGTAAATCATATATAAAAATTTGAAATGTCAGGTAAATCAGAATTTCTAAAGCTGAGAGAAGTATTCATTTCTTTTCTTTTCTTTCATGTTACAAAGTATTTCTCAGCTTGTTTGATAGATCTGTAAGTTCCTGTTCAATGTGAAGGCTTTGCTCTATAGAACAGAATCCATGATTCTTTTTTTTTCTTTCATTTACTTGATCATGTGTGGAGACCAAGTATTAGGTAATCGTAAGCAAGACCTAACAGCAACTACGGACGCTATTGTTTTTCTGACACAGACATGTGATTAATCAAACAACTGCTGTTTGGTTGGGCACCTAACCAAATCCGCGTAAACATTGACAGCTCCTTATGCCAATGCCAAAGGGTTTGCTACAGACCCATCTTATTGGTCCTCCAAGGTCAAGCGTCAAAAGTTCAAATCCACAGTATCCTACTAGAAAAACCTCTACCTCGTGCATTTCTGATTACTGGCACTGCCAATTTACCACATCTATCAATCCTCAATTTATCGCTTCGGCATAGATGCACCCATGGAATTTCGTGCACAGTTTCTTCAGACACAAAAGTGATGGTTTGACCATCGCCCTAATGATCATCCAAGCTCTTTCCTTGAATAGGAACATGGACTGAAACCAACAAGTGAACTGACTTCTCTGCAAGAAAGAAAGAAGAAAAGCAAGAAACAAGAGGGTTTGGTTGGGCACCTAACCAAATCCATATGACTAGGAAACAGCACCATTTAACTGGACTACCTAATCTGAAAGACAATGCTATGAACCCACTTAACCAATCCTCGAAGCTAGAGGACTAGGAGAAATTCAACCACATAATAAGATACATTCCACAGAAAGTCACAATCAATGCACTCCTGTCAAGCATTACAACAAGCACCTGAGCCGCCATGTTCATCTCCATTTGTAGCTCAAGTCCCAAAATATTTTCACATGTAGCATGCAAAGTCGGGTCATTTCGCTTAATGATTAAGCCATTCCAGCTTTTGCTAATCAAGAAAGAAACTATATTGTAATGACCTGGCCCCTCGGAAGTGTGTCTCTGTTCGCAATCATGAGCAGCTCGAGCTCACCCTCCATGCGTAAGCAACGACCCCACTTCAGAGCCGCGCCGCACTTTACATGCCGTGCCCTAAAGTTTGGTCACCAGCCCAAACAGACATCACGTGAGCGCGTGACTCAGAGAGAGAGAGAGAGAGAGAGAGAGAGAGATGGGGTTAGATGACCACCTTTGACTGCGCTAACGAGGACGCAGCCTTTGGCCGGGGGGGGGCATAAAAGAATTCGTTCACATGGGGATGCGGTGTCGGAGCGTGTAGGTTAAGGATCCCAGGAATGTCTCCTTGCTTCTCTAAATCCATCATCACCATCATCACCACCATCATCATCAACCGCTGATGATGCTTTTCTTATTTCCAGCAAAATGTACAAGCTTTCGCAACCAGTCCGTTTTCTTTATCCAAAACCCACCACACTGCACCATGCCAGAGCACAGCAGAGAGTTCTAATCCTGCCCTTCTTGACTTCCGGTTAACCAATCCACAATCTTTGCTGAAAAAAAAAGGGTTTAGCAGATTTACCAAATTTTATTGGGGGGGAAACTATTAGAAGCTTGCACGCTACTTTGTAGTTAGTAAATTCTCAGTGGTTGTGCGAAAAATAATATCTAATTCTCGCACTAAATCAATTCCTTAGTGCTATAGTTCTGGTTATCTGAGCCACAATGGAGCTCTTTAAGAAAAGTTGAGGAATCAAATTCTGGTCTTTATGCTTCAAGATCCGCTTTTTAATATGGATCTTTTTGAACCAATCTTTGCTTTATCTAAACGAAGGAAGGTGGCTACGGTGATCTTTAGTGGATAGGAATCAATCCTATCTTTTCCTTTTCTTTTGTTAAAGTAATTTAATGAGGTGCTTTAGCATAGGACATCGATTTTTTTCTTTAATCTTTTCAGAATAATTAAGGAAAGACATGTTGGTTTTAACTTAATCCAACATGACCAATCGTCGAGAGCATATGCATTAGATGTTGAGATCGAAAACTCCACAATCTTTTAAAAACAAAACGAAAGATAAATGTTAGGTTTAATATCATAAAAATACTTATAAATTGGTACACGTGTGACAAATTCATCTTAAATTAATTTTTTCAGCACCAAAAATCATAATTTAGTACACTTATAACAAATTATCTTTAAACTAATTTTTTTAACACAAAAAATCTCAAGTTGGTGTCTTTGTGACAAATTTCCTCTATTTAATTTCCATTAAATTGGATTAATATCATAAAAAATCACAAATTAACACAAATACGATAAACACGTGATAAAATCTCAAATCAGTTTACTTGTCAACTTGCAACACGTTATCTAATTTAGCAATTTAATGATAAAATTTAATAAAAATTAACATATGATAAATTCATTATGGATGTATTAGTTTGAGATTTTTCATGGTATTTAATCTAAACGTTACAGCCTAAAGAAAAGAAAGAGGATGAGGATTAATATGAACCAGCAACAAGTGGGAAGAAAATAGCTTGGTGGGTTCGTGACACGTGTCCCTCTATCGTAGTGGAGCGGTTTTCCGGAGCAAGCGAGAACCGTCTGTTTCTGTTTTTCAAGCCCACTCTTCCTGAATATAACGCCGCATGACGCGACCGAGAACTGCAAATTTCACACTCAAAACCGGAAAAAAGAGAGAGAGAAATGGCAAGAAACTGTCATCGCTAGTTTCAGTTTGATCCTCTCTCTCTCTCTCTCTCTCTCTCTCCTCCCACCAACCATACCTTCAGTTTTCAATCAGCTGGCAAGCTAACTTGTTTTCAGCTTCTATGCTTCGTCTCCCTATTTGGGTTTGCACTTTGCAGCTGACCGGCATGCTAGGCCTGCTGATTCAAGACTCGGTGTTCTCTTGAACCCTGCAAGGCTCGAGAAGAAGCTGCTTCGGAAACATCTCGGCCATGTTCGACATCCTGTTCGGGTGGCGGAAAGCTTCCAAATGGTAGTCTCGCGTGATGTTTTTTTCCCGTCAGTCATGTCTTTTGCATCGTTCCTTTTATCTTGAAGCCGATGGAGACATCTCAGACATGGTAGTGTTGGTACTATACGCCCTTGTGTTGCAGCAAGAGGGTGATCAGAAGAGTGCAGTGCCGGCTGAAGCTGCTGAAGAACAAGAGGAGTTCGATCGTGAGGCAGTTGCGCGAGGACGTCGCTCAGCTCATCAAGAATGGCCACGAAGACGTGGCGATCGAGCGGGTGCGTAGTGATCGCCTGAACCTTACCAATTCATGCTTTTAGTGTATGGTGTTGCTGGGGCTTAAGCCATTCCCCTGTTGCTTCCTCTGTTTTATGCTTCTTTCTTACAAGAATTGCTTGAGGGTGAAGGTCGTCTATTTCTTGCTGGTTTCGTTTTCTTGTTAAATGTTGACAGTCGACACATACTCATAGCAGTTTCGTCAATTGGAGTGTCCGAGCAAGCTCTTGGAAAATGTATTAGCCAGTTTCTGGATAAAGAGAATCAATCCTCCCAATTTAGGAACCAAGCACAACTCCTTTATTTTGTCCTCTGAGATGCAAACTAGAAGAGACCTAGTTGAAATTTAGCTATATGATTGAAAAATTGCTTCATCATAGCCAAATAAGTTCTTGTCGTCTTAAAAAGAGCGTTTGAAATATTTAGCTCTAGCTTCTTAGGAGTGTCAAAGCATTGTATGCGCTTTGAGGAAAAAAGAGGAAAAAATTTAGAGTGAAACAAGCAACAGTGATTCTCTGGGTAACTTTTGGGGCTCAGATGAGTGATGATGAAGGATGTTTAACCAAGTTCATTGAGCTGTAGCACCTGCGAAAGGGAGATTCGGCATCTGCTTAGTGACTGCCTGTCTGTTTTCTCAGGCTGAGCAGCTATTCAAAGATGAAAGCATCATCGCTGTCTACGATTTGCTTGATCAATTCTGCGAATTTGTTATCGCCAACTTGTCGTACATTCGCAGGAACAGGTACTTACCACTTCTGCTAGTTTTTTAGAAAGCATAATTTCTGCTATTATCAACTTTTGAATATTGTCACTTCGCGATTCTAGCCTGCGGCTTTTCTCATCTGCAAAGATTCTCCTCTTGTAAATTAATCGTCTCAGGGACTGTCCAAATGATATCAACGAAGCAGTTTCAAGCCTCATATTTGCCTCTGCGAGATGCGGAGACTTACCTGAGCTTCGTGTGATCCGGAAGCTCTTTGGAGAACGTTATGGCAATAGATTTGCTGCAACTGCCGTAGAATTATTCCCTGGAAATCTCGTCAACCGTCAGGTTGGAGTGATTACAGCAGTCATTTGATGAGTATCAAATTATTTGTACAAATTCATTGATGTAGTTAATGGCATTATAAAAATGCAGATTAGAGATCAACTCTCCATCAAATCAGTGCCCAATGATACGAAGCACAGATTAGTGGACGAAATTGCCAGGGAATGCTGCCGTAAGCCCGAGATCTTGGCGATTGAATTTTCTTCAGAACTGCAAAGACAGGTAACACCATTGTATGGAAAGATGGGCATATCTTCTTTTGAAGCTGACAAGTTTTTTTCCTGGAAAATACAGGTGAAAGAAAATATGGAACAGAAACGGATGAATAAGGAATCTACAATTAGCCATGTAAGTATCGAAGAATCTAAAGTGCGAGTTTCGAGTACTAGAGAGATTGGAACTGAAGCCATAACACACGTCGACTCGGTAGCAGCTGCACATGAACTTCAGTCTACACCATCTCAACCTCATCCTAAACTACATCAAAATACAGCGGATACTTTTGTACTTTCTTCTATTGTTTCTTGGCCTTCCAACAATCTATTGGACTCCTCACTTTCGCCAAGCAATCTCACATTGACTGTTCCTGAAGGAATTGAGAACGCCACTTCCATTCAAGAAGCTTCAGAACCAAAGGAAGATATAATAATCACCTCATCCTCTTCAAGCAATTCACCTCAATTTCCTGAAGGAAAGGTAGTCTATCTCGACGATGTCGAGGAATTTCAGTCACTCCCCAAAGTGAATGAAAATGACCAAGACCAGAGGCTATTCAAGTTCAAACCTTCGCTCGGCCTTCAAAAAGGTACACCTGAAGTAAAACTTGATCAGGGTTACATTGAAGAATATGAATCATCAGATGAGAAGAAGTCGACTCCAAGGAGCACCAGGAAAAGTGAGGCACCAGCTGGAAAGAGGTCAAGGAGGAGATCACTGTCCCGAGACAACCAAAGCGTCAGGGATTGTGAATTTGTGGTCTACTACAACAAGCCTGGAAAGAACTCAACTCACAGGCTCAGCCATAACCGCGAGGGAAAGCATCTGAAGATGAACCATGCCGAAGAAAATGATCAGCTCTTTTCTTTGAGGCAGAAAACAAGCCAAAGTTTCGGTCCAGACTTGGGGAGTCATTCTAGCTCGTGCAGGCTTAACTATGTTTTGGCGAAGTCACGCCGTGACTCCTGCTCTAACTGCAAAATAAATAAATGTAGTTTGGAAAATCCATGTTACCGTTGTTCCCGTGACCAGAGCCATCTCACTCGACTTCAAACCCATCATTACAAAGAGGAGACTTCGATTGAAGGCTTTTGCAACTGTCCAGGTCATAGGAATGAGAAACTCGATGTCAAGTCTTCTCCAGTACCACTTCGACAAGAAGGGAACAGTTTTGAAAATGGCTCTGCTGTATATAACGTTTTCACCTACAGGAATCACAAGGTTGATGAGGAGAGCATGAACAAGGAAAGTATGGTCCAGGGAGCCGATTCTTCGGGAAGTGATACTTCTATTGTAATCCACAGTGTTGAGGATGAAGTTCTCTCCCCCTACTTGAGAGCCATGACAATGCCTCCAGAACGGCAAAAAGATGGGTTCAAGGAGAAAGTCCCCCGCTCGAATTCATTTCCAATTCAATGCCCGACCCATGTCCATCCCAGGTTGCCCGACTATGATGATCTGACAGCCAAATTTGTGGCTCTCAAGCAAGAGTACTTGCAAAAAACCAGGCCTCGTGGCTGGAAACAAGAGGCGAGATAGAGCGCAGAGACTTGGCACGTCGGTAGCTTTTTCCATTCAGAATATTTCCATTTGTTGACATATTTCGTGTGACTAGGTGTTCTTGATTATCCACTTCGTAGCGTCTTTCATTTGGAGAATCGATTCTTTGTACAGATTTGGGAAGTCCTGCATTATTAGATTGGTTTGCATTTTGTTTCTTTCTCAAGTTTGGTTAAGAGGGCAGACTTCTTGTCTCTTCTAATAAGCTCGAACGTTTGACTTCACAAATGACAATCTGCTCAACCAACGACCACGAGCAAGTCGCTCAGCACCTCATTGACATGAATCGAGATGGGATGGACGGTGGAGCACCCGACTTTAAAACGCAAGTGAAAGTGATGCGAAAGGTCGGCCCTGAAGTGGAAGAAAAACAAGGCAAATGATGGGCCTACGGAAGATTTTGAACTTCTGTCTATTTTCTCATTTGGGCATTGGCAAATACTATTTTACGACTAGTCTCTTTCAAACTCATATTGTGGATACTAGCTAGAAAATAATCAGAGGTGGCAAAATGGTGGGTGGAGCTGAGTTCAGAGTAGGTGGATTCGTGTTCCATTAGTTTCTTAATGCAGACGACCGCATTTTCTAGATTCTTGGATACATATAAGTCGGGTTCCTATCATTGCAATGTCAAATGGTTTCACTTCGTCCAGATATACGTCATTTGGGTTTTCGATAATATAGGATCAGTTCTTCCTTAGTTTTAACTTTGGTGTCGACCTCATATACTTTAGCTTGTCGAACCTTCTTTTTTAGCTTTTCACAATTTTAAATGTACTGATTTATCATTATGTAGTATCCTTTGATCTTTATGCTATAATTACCTTCTGGTAAGTGCTTGTACCAACTTAGAAATGGTGGCCCGAAAATGTGTCAGAGAGAGAGGACCATATAGCACTCAGAATGTCTCCGGCCCAATTCCTAAATACTGAAACGTTTGAGGGCTAAAATGGATAAATGCGACAAGTCCAGAGTCAAAATTGGTATTTTAGGATGGGGTAGGGACGCGTAAGTTTCGAGAGTGGGTTGCGACTCCCACGCCCTGCAAGAGGCAGGGCACAAGTCTGCGAGTGAGTGTAGAGTAGGAATAGAGTAGGACTGACCAAAAAAAAAAAAAAAAAAAAAACCTCTAAGATTGAAGGTATAGTTCACGTGGTCACTCACAAGGGCATAAAACAGACTCAGCATGTAATATTTAGGCCTAATTACGAAAATAAGAGCCCAAAGCTCTCAGCCCACAACACTCTCGGCCCAAATGAATCTGGGAATGCGGAGGGAGGGTGGGAGGGAGGCAGAGAGAATTTTCGATATTAGGGCATAAATACAGATGTATGTCAATTCTGAGTTGCCGCATTCAATTTAGGAATTGTTAAGCTGTTAAATTAAGAGGAAATGAAAGTTTAGGGTGTTACGGAATCGTGTGACTTGATGGAAATTTTTTTAAATTATGGATTGATCGAAATGAATTTTTGAAGTTCTGCGTGTTGCTAGATCTAATTACAAATTTCTATTTTCGACAACCATTTTCTGCCTTTTTTTTGAGGTAGTGAAACTTAGGACGTTTTAGTGCTTCAAAAGGGAACGGAATAGTCAATTTAATCAGGGTTCTAAGAAAAAAGTGGTGGCACAAACTACACATAGTAAACAACAATGAGTGTCCGCTATGGGTGAGATTTTTATTGGTACATAAGAGTTGTTTAGTCAATGAATTAGCGTAGTTTAGTCAAATTGTTAGTCAAAATAATGTCTTACTTGGTTTTGATATCGTTTCTCGCTTAATTGATAAAATTATGAGTTCGTCAGCTCGAGTAGCTTACATTGTCTGATTTTGCAACTTAGGTGAGTAGTCTTATTTCTTTTTTGGTTTTGTAAAACTCCCATCTTATAGGAACTAGATATATCATGAGTATAAGAGGTATCACATGGTTCGATATTCCTTAAAAAGGAAAAAGTGGTGCTTACAGTATGGCGAATGTTTAAAATTGGACCGGACATTTACTACCGTTTTCTTTATTGCAAATGGCAAAGTGTTTTTACAACTTTTTTGGTAACTTTTTCCATGGGCATATACCATCTTTCTCACAGTTGGAGGTCCAAAGACAAATAGTGAGAGCTTTAAAGGCAACAATAACGGCTTGGCGAGGTCGGCAGAAGTGCGAGATTGGACATCGTTGGGGGTGGCAATGTCATGGACAGATAGAGATTATGTTATATTTTAATTGTACTATGTTTTAGTGAAAGTTATTTGGTTTAAAACCTCTAGAGAAAATTCACCCGTCAAGCCTCGGTGATGGAAGAAAACATAGCCTATGTTGCAATTACACTTCGATTTTGAATGAAATGTCGCAGAAACTTGTCTATACTCATTACCTTACCCAAAAAAAAAAACTTTGTCTATACCCATTCCAACGTAATGCCCCTTAAAGAAATGTAATGGGGCAAAATATTTTATCCATATGGATAAGAAAATGCGCTTCAAATCAAGATATCTCTAATTTGATTGTGGATCTAACCCAAAAAACTTATTATATTTTGCACTATACTTCACGTGATTTGTATAAGTCCATGTTATAAAAGTAAGTCATGATTCTTTTCGAATCTCATTTCGCGGTTCAATAGTTCCACATTCTCAATTTCACAAATATGAAGCGGATAGAATTGCCTCTAAAGGCAGCTAAATTCTCTTTTCTTGCGCTTATCACCTAATAGAAACGTGTGGACCTTAACTCCACACGAAACCTTTGACAAAACTACATACCTAAAAGGCATCGATTCCCAAATTTAACAATATCATCAAAATGGGGCAATGCGAATGAGTGAAGATAATCATGTTGTCATTCCACTCTAAAACCTTATTATATTCACATTATATTTCGTATCTTTCCAATGCTCTATCCTGATTGGATTTTGAAGAAACCTATGTTTGCTAAGCCAATGGGGGGTCGATACATCACAGCTTTCTCAATCAAGGGCAATTGACGAGAACCTTCGTAATCCATAGATTAGTGGAGTGACTAATGACGTAATCGCACCGACGAATTAAAGTCGCATTTTGACTTTGGATTATAATAATAATTTTTGGAAAAAGATTTCAAGGCACGAAGGAGAATTGCTTTCCGGGGTCTCCCTTCTCAGTTCCAAGCTAATCGTATCTTGCCACAAGGCGTGAATTCAAAGCGATGTTTTCTTCGGATTCAACGCTGAATTTTTTATTCTTTTTTTCTTTTAAATATATTTTATCACTTTTTTTATTGGCTTTTTTTACTGCAAAAAGTTGTAAAATAGAACGCCCGACAAATACCAAAAAAATCTCACATTATATCCACTACGCCACAGATATCCTAAACTTCCTAAACTTGCTTGCTTTTTATTTCAGTTCCATCCATGGTATATTTATCACACTCGTATAAGTTCGGGTCTTTTTATAATACAAAGAAAAAAGGTGTCTTATTTATATCACAATAGACAAGTTTAGAGTTTTTATCGACATAACAAAAAATTAAAATATTTGTACAACAGTGGACCCCTAATTTGAATTTTTTTTGTGACATTAACAAAAAATTAAAATATTTGTATAACAGTGGACCCCTAATTTGAATTTTTTTTTTTTGTGACATTAACCTTAAAATAAATCATCTTTATGGTTTGTCAATGGCTCATCTTTACTTAGAGATTCTTCAGTACTACACTCTACTAAATTTTATTGCATTATACATCACAAATTTATATGAAACATGTAGATGATACCACTGCTTCAACGTGCTTATACCCATATGAACTCTAGAGATCTTCCAACAATTGATGCCACATTTTCCTCCAACAATCTAACCTTTTTTATTGAATTCAATATGAACTCTAGAAATCTTTTATATCATTTGTATAGTTGGCAGTGGTCTCATCAAATCTCATATAATAACATAGTCAATGATATTCATTTCTCGAATGTGGTTCTCACCTCATTTATCAAAATTTTACATTTCACGGTCAAAATTCCACCAGCTGCTCGTAATCTTGTCTACACATGAGAAGAGGTATTGAAATATTGTCTCACATCACTTGATAATGAGTCATAAATGCTTAGGGTCACCTTAAACTTTTAGAATAGTTGAGTTAGCGGTAGTCCTACTAAATCTTACACCCCCGTCATATAGCTTCACCTTGACATACTATGTATTTAGGGTCACCTTTCACTCACCTAATCGTCATTTGCTTTCAAGGCTAGGTCCATTCAGGGATTCGAACAGAGTTTGAGATCATTTAGGTCTAGCTCAAGAAGTTAACCAAGTGAAATTCTTGATTTTGAGACTTCACATTTATTGTGTGCATTGAAACACCTATACTTAGGCTTTTGGGCTTACTTTATACTCAAGATTAAATTCATCATCGACTTATCTATCCATGCTAGTTTTACACATATCTTGTATGGCATGTGGTTAAAAAATGAGAAAATATTAGGGGCAACTCTAGTGTCACGTCACTTTTACAATAATTCATAGATGGAGGCGGGGTTCATTGGACTAGAGTGAGAAGAGTTAGGTCATGAGTCGGGAAGGGCGAGGAGAGAGAGAGAGAGGGCAGAGCAGAGCAGACCGTCGTCAGGGAGAACGAGAGCAGTGTCATCACGTGGAAGAGGAGAGAGAGACTCTCAAAATTTCTGACGGTGGGCTTGGTAGACGACAGGCATCGCTCAGTCAATGGACTATTGCAAACGTGATGCGTTATGCACACAATGTTTTCTCCTTAAAAATGACTCACAAAGAACCATTCAACCATAAGAGTTCATGCCACATGGTAACTCAATCTGCCAATCAATCTAGAAAACTATAAACGAGAGACTGAGATCCAAAGAACCTTGCATGGCATTGGCTCTCGAGTTTAAGGTCTTGCATGAGCCACCTTTCTCCTTCTAACCTATCCACTCTCGGTGATGTGAGTTCTCGACTCAAATATTTTACCCCTAATCATACAGAAAACATCATCTCAGGATAACCGACTTTGGACGCTACATGACAACGTATGTGGTACTAATCAGATATTTAAATTAAGCAGCTGATTAATCTAAGCGATCAGGGTGTATTATGCGAAATCGACAGGGGTAGAAAGGTCTTGATCATGCGAGACTTAACTTTCTTAAATTACAGCTAACTCGTCCTCGTCCTAAAGTCATTAGAATATGGAATCGGACGGCTGAAAGGGATGCTTCGAGGCCTGCTTTAACTGACAGATGGGAGGATTTCAATCGAGACGGATACTAAAATAATCATTCGAAATCATGCGTGCGACATATTCCCATGAAATCTTCACTTTCAAGCTTGCAAATGAATTTCCTCATAGATGCGCATGCCAGATATGGCATGCTTGGCCGGTTGCCCAAACTTTCTTTCCCCTCGCCCACGAAGAAGGGTAAAGAATTACAGACTACAAGATTAAACTATTAAGTCCAAGAGAGTACACATGATTTTGATGTCTCTTCTAACTGAAGTTCACAGCATACGAGAAAATTTTGATTTTTATTGCATGTGTTGACGTCATATATGCAGAATTATGATCCATGTTAAACTTGGTTATTGAATGGGATCCTACCACATGGTGATTCCCGTCATTGAATCATTAGATGATATATTGGCACTCGCTAAGAAAAGGGGTTAGTAACTATATCACAAGGATATTAGCATCAACCCCACTACTAAAGGTGAAGAGTAGACCAGATTTAGAACTCCGAACCCATCAAGTCAAAACTTTCTACATCATCCCAATAGATGATAGGAGACCCGGGATCCTACCGTTTATACAAAGTTAACTTTGTAGAGATCGCACACCAACACACAGGCCATCGCCATTTGAGCTTTCCAAGCATGCCCTGAAATCAATCTGTAGATCTAAACCGCTGCAGACGAACTTGGGCATATATATAATAAATTATTATAGAGTGTTCATGCATAAATATCTTGCTTATCTTTGGTTAGAAATTCGAGCTTTATAGACGCATGCATGTCGTTTCCAAAGCTACTTTTTCCATGGGTTCAGAAGGGAAAGCAGCGCCTCTTTCTGATGCTGCTCCTTCGAGTTCGAACTCATCGACAAAAAAGCTAATTGATAATAATTTTCTATCATTGATGGGAGAAGATATTTCTGGAAAATGCATATAATATAATCCCCTTTTTCGGCAGGATGGATTGAACGCCCTAAAGTTGTCAAAGACGATAAACATGCGTGGCAGCATCATAAATCATAGCATCGATGGATCTTACGATTCACGTGATATCAGATTCAATGTCGAGCACATGAACAAATCGGACCAAATGATTTAAGGACAGACGCGGTTGCCTCCTTGTCAGAGCGAAACAAGAGTAAACTTTCATTTTTCTCGCCGTATTACTCAACTACATCCTTGTCTTATGCAATTAGTCCGTTTAAACACCCAATTGATAGTATGATCTTGCATTTTTATAAATTGTAGATGATTAGATAGTCTGAGACCATGAACTTACACTTGTATAAGAGAGGTATAAGTTCTTGTGGACGTCTATCTTAATATCACTAAGCTCTTCAAGTAAATGAGCAAAATGCACACAAATTATTAATACTCATTTGTATTTACACTAAGTAGGGCAATCGGTTTCAAGAAGGATAAGTTCCCATTTGAAATTGGGAACCTGCCAGTTAAGGCCGATTCCCGCTTTTGGGAATCAAGACCTATCCTGTGGACCGTGAAACCAACCCTACCGGTTCTAGGGTAAATCGAAGAATTGGCTAATTCTTCTTTATGTTTTTTTTTTAATGGGTTTCATTTTAATTTTATTTTTTTGATTCATCTATTGAAAGATATCAAAAATTTCTCTTACTCTTCCAACCTAGCATAAAGATGAGACCATCATAGCGTAACTCTTTGAATCAACAAAATAACCATAACAACCCAAGCAAAAGAGAGAACTTGGGATTAGTCCCGATTCAATACCGGTTCAATCTTGATTTAAACAAAGCCCGTTTTAGGGTAGAACCCAAGGTTTAAGACCCTAAACTGGATTGATTTCACACCCTTAACACTAAGTGCATCTAGCTAGGTTTTAATTTCATCCAAATCACAAATCATAACAGACGTCATCAATAACTCAAGATTCATAAGAATAACAGTTTTTTCTATACAACTTTTCTATCAGAAACCCTAGGTTTTTCTAAGTATAAAATCAAAATATACAGATTGTTACTAGGTGTGGATCAATCTAATACCCATCCATAATCCGTCACATTGATTTCGCACATCAATCTTAATAAATCTAACCGTGCCATTACTAAAATGAGGAGTTCAGGTAAATATCTTTGGGGAGATGGTAAGCAATTGGGTCCCCCCTCTCTCCAAACGAGAGAGAGAGAGAGAGAGAGAGGGGGACTCCAACTTTCGTTTTTTTGGCGCGGGGTGGTCAGTGGTCAAGGGACTCCGACTTTGTCCCTATGTTATTGAATGGTTCTAAAAGTTCAAATCTAGAGAGAGAAGCGGGATGGCGACCGGCGCGTCCCCCCACTGGTCAAAGAAAACAATCGAATAGTCTCCAAGAAATAGATCCTCCCTCTCTCTCCTCTCTCTCTCTCTCTCTCTTCGGACAGATATTTGTTCCAAGCCACGAAGCAGGAGGTGGCGACACGTACCCCACCGTCCCGTCAACCCTGCCCAGGCTTCGAAGCAAAGGATGGGAGCTTTGATTTTTTTTTTTTTTTATGGCACATTTTCTCCTTTGTTTAATACGGACAGGGGAATCCGCAAGAAAACAAATGATTAGGAGGGAAGCAAATGATGTTCGGACCACCGACACGTGCCGATTCCCACCGACTTTTTTGTGGGACACCGTTATGGTTGTTGACTTTTTTCTTTTCTTTTTTCTCTCTCTCCTTTTTGGTTAGCTCGACCATTTTTTCAGCGTCCATCACCGAAAGTGAAGCCTCCCCCTCCCCCCTTGTGGATCCACTTATCTCAGCACCAAAACCCTATTGACAAGACCCCCCTTTCAATTAGAATTGAAAGATTGTGCATCTTAAAGAATCGAGAGAGGTCTCCAATTTTACTTTTCACTCGACCCCCCAATTTTCCTTAGAGCCAAGACGAATTGGAAAGACGATTGTGCCCTTAAATGAGACGACTTTGATGTGACTTTTTTGATTGGAGTAAAGTAAAATTGATCGAAACATTTTTCACGTGAATCTAAAGATTATACATACTGTGCTGCTAGTGATAGAAATTAGTGATCGACGACTTTTATTGCTTAAAAGATCAATTTTACTCATTGATAGATCGATTTTCTTTGTCCATATCAAGAAACGTCAAAGACAATATAATTAAGATTGATAGTACGATCTTTCATCCGTTCTATCCATACTATGACATTCTCAATTTGGCTCAATAAGTCCGAAGGGAAGCATAAGTAACACGTTGCTCTCTCGACCTTTCTTGACGATTCGGCGAAGATAAAACCCCTTTTTGACTCGGTTCGTAGGCAACACTTTTCAACCTTAGAGTTCATCAAACCTCCTATGATAATCCTTTCCTTAAATAGACTTCTTTATTGAAAAAGGGCTAGGAAGAGAAGATTGCCCATGGCACTTTTGAAAGAACAGGTGCTTTTATTGGAGAGCAACCTAACCGACCTCCTTCATCATTTGGGACACCTCACCACGAATGGGAATCGCATTCCCGGTCGAGCGGGCGAGATGCCCGTTTCAGGAATCTTTTGATGGTCTCTAGGTGCCTACCGCCACGAATGCTAAAAGCCTTCAGCACGTTTACAGTATCAAAAACTCGATTCGTGATGATCTGTATTGTCGTTCCTGTCGTCGTCTTCGTTGTTGTGCCCACGAAATGGTCTCGAAGTGGAGGAGAGGCCTCTTGCCCCCCCTCTTCGAATTTGACCAGCGGCACCGGCCATTTGACGAGTCGGATCGTGCCAGATGGTCGTACATTTTGCACAGACCAGCCGATCTTTTCCTTTTTTCCCCCTCCTCTTTTCCTCGAGCCCTTTTGCCGTACCGTGCGTTGGCGCGATGTCATCCGTTTATTGAGGGATTTAGACACGTGCGAAGACCTTCGAAGCAAAGCCAAAAGCCGTGTGATATGTGCTGTTGAAAGGGTGTTAGAAAGAAAAGGAAAAAAAGAAGAAGATGAAAACCAGATGTCGGAAGGGTTTATGGTATTCGAAAAACTTTTTGGTGCTCTTTCAAGAAATAGTCCGAGTAATGCTTACTATATTGAAAAAAGACTTATCCATAAAGTCGGTTTATCAAGTGATTAATTCTTTCCTAAGTGAATACTTAATTAATATACAAACTCTATAGAATGCATAGTATATACTTGAGATTGCTTGTATATTTCAAATACTTTGAGGCTAATCCGATAATATAAATAAGTAGAAGATATATCATATTATGGTGCGTGACATGCATATATGATATTATCATATAAATCCCATTTTATAAGCTTCTAGAGTATACGCCTTGTCAATATTTGATGTATGTAATAAACAAGAATACATTATCAAGTAAGGGCATATAACATGATTGCTATACAATATGTATTATATAATATGTCGAAAGGAACTTATATTGCTCAAATATTTTTGGTGCTTTAAAATCTATCATGATCATTCATCTCATTGTTCTTATGAGTATCGTACTTTTTTGGACTTTAACTGGCGTCTTGCTTGATTTGTAAGATTAGTAGGTTAGTTCAGGAGCAAACTTACCTAACTGAGGCAGATTTATTTGTCATAAGAAGTATTTAATTATTCAAGCGTAAGTTCATAATTTGCTTGGGAGATAAAGGAAGAAACAGGGACGAAGGGAGAAGAGGCTAATTATGGTCTGTTTGGTTCGGGATAATATTTTCAATTTCAGTTTTCTGTGGAAGTATAAATGAAATCTACTTCCTGCTTTCTAACTTCTTGGTGTTTTCTAAAATAAAGGATGTTGAAGTTGTTCTGCTTCAATGTCTTTTTTTGTTTTTTTTTTTTTCCAAACATTCTTTGTGGTAGATGAAGAGAGTTTCTCTAGAAAACGAAAAATTATGGCGGATGTTTTAATTATTAATGTATGGATTAATTATCTATTGTCCATTAAAAGAATTAATGTAAATCAACATCATCAACAATAATATATACCAGAACAAAATTATATCTTGATATAAAAAGATATAATGCTAATACCATTTCTTTCATTTGGAATATACTTCTTAAATACATTGAAGTTGGATTTTTCCCTTTTATTTCTCGAATTATTTACTTTCCCTTTTCACTATTTCTTCTCTTTTTTGCTTTGGCAAACTCATTACCTAAAAAAAATCCCAATTTTAGATTTAGGCCCAATTTTACTCTAAAGTTTTTTATCTCAAAAAACCCCCCAAAATTTAGATCAAGTCCTAAATCTACTCCAAATTTGTTATTGTCTTAGAGAAAATCACCCATTTTTACTCTAATCTCAAATCCGTCCCATTAGACCTACGTCCAAAAATCGCTGTTAGTCATCCATAATTTTCATATCCTAGAATAGTTTTATTTGGAGATAATTTTCCATATCATCTTGCTAATGTGGATTCGTTATCGATATAGAACATGAGATAGATTTGATAATAGATTGAAAGTTTGTGAATCTTTATAGACAAAACAAAATTCATGGTAGATTTGTGATTGAATATAAAGTTAGGGGTTCTTTTTTAGATAAAAAAAAAAATTCAGGACAGATTTGAGACAAGACTTCAAATTAAAGATTTTTTCCAAGATAAAAATTAGGGTTTAATTGAGACTAGTGTTAATGTTAAGGGTTTTTTTTTTTTATAATGAATTAGGCATAACCTGCCATTCATCCTCTTTTTGCCCATACTATTCACTTTTGGTTTCCTTGTCAGGGTCAAACCTTTGTATCGACTATCGGCAACTTGCGATTATCGCCCATCCTCGGCCCGACATCCCCACGGATGGCGGCCGCCGGTTTAAGCTCGGAATTGAAAACTATAACTTATTTTTTATAGCGCAAATTATTGAAGAACCACTCTAATTTCACGTGGTTTTCCCAATTGAGAAAGAGAAACCCCCAAAACGGGGGCGCTTAGAGTCGAAGTAACGAAAAGAAAAGACTGTTGCGCGTGGGGCCCGAACCATCGCCAACCAACCAGAAGATATTTTGGGCACACCTCTGCTCTCCAAAATCCTATAAACCCCCTCCCTCCCTCCCCTGCTTTTCCGCATCGCACTCCAAAGCCTCCCCTGTTTTTTCCAGGCTCTCCTCTCGCCCACCGTCTCCCAAGAAACTCCGTCTTCCCACGCCATCGCCCGCACGCCCGCACGCCCGCAGCATCAGCGCCCGATCTCGTTGCTCGTCTTCCGCCAGCCTTCGCCGCTCTCTCTCTCTCTGTCTCTGTGTCTTTGGAATTTGTGATGGGTCATTGTTATTCTAGAAGCGACGCCCATGGAATCCGATTCTGTTTTTTGGGTTGATCGGATTTGCCACTGAAATCCAATCCAAGATTCCGAATTTCGGTCTCCGTTTTTGTTCTTGACCAAATTTCGGATCTGGGTTTCGGTTTCCTCTCGATTCTCTTCTCCGCTCTGATTTCGACGTACATTTGATCCGAATCTTTCTTCTTTTCTTCTTTTCTCGACCCGTCTGTACAAAGGAGGAATCCTTCTGCTCTTTTTTCCAAGCTTTACTTCGTTACCTAAAGCTCGAGAGAGAGAGCGGAGCTGGTGATTCGATCGGGTTAGCGATGGCTGCGGCGAAGAACACCGGGAAATCGAGAAGGGGCGTTGATGAGAGCCAGAAGATGACGGAGTTGGAGACGGGCAAGGGAGACTATGAGTTCAGCTTGGAGAACCAGCAGTGGAGGCCTGTGTTTGGAGAAGCTTCCATGTCGAGTAGGCCTCTCAAGAAGATCCGGAGCCCGGAGAGGCAAGCGGGCTTCCAGTTATCATCGTCTTCTTCCACGCATCAGAATCAAACACCTTTCGCCATGCCTTCCTCTGTTCCTCCTACCTCAGCCTCATCGGTCGGTCACTCTCCCGTGGCTCCTTCGTCTTCGCACAACTCTCCGAGATTGATCTTTCCTTTTGCTCTGGAGGGAGCCCAACATCACGGGCAGTTCCAGCAACAGCTCGGGACCGTGCCGTATCACGCGTTTCGGCCGGCGCTCCAGCTCCAACCTCCGCAAAACCAGGGGCAGCAGCAGCAGCAGATGATATCTTTCACCTCGCAACAGCAGCAACAGCAGCAGCAGCTAAGCCTTAATCAGCCGCTGTATAATTTCGCAGGTGACTTGTCCCCATTGCAGCACCCGCAGCAGAGGCTGCTGCAGTACTGGAGTGACGCGCTGAATCTCAGCCCGAGGGGGAGGATGATGATGATGAATCGGTTGGGGCCCGATGGCAGGCCGATCTTCCGGCCTCCGCAGCCGATAAACACCACGAAGCTCTATCGTGGAGTGAGGCAGCGGCATTGGGGCAAGTGGGTTGCAGAGATTCGCTTGCCGAGGAACCGAACCCGACTCTGGCTCGGAACCTTCGACACAGCCGAGGATGCAGCCCTGGCCTATGACCGCGAGGCGTACAAGCTACGAGGGGAGAATGCCAGGCTCAATTTTCCCGAGCTTTTCCTCAACAAGGACAAGGCTGCGGAGTCCGCTGGCCCAAGCTCGTCATCTTCGTCACCCCCCAAGGATGAAAACGTGATCACTCGCCAATACATGAAGACTTCTCCGGAAGCTTCAGAAGAACCCACCCAGCAGGACTCGCCCATGGAGCAGATGACCTCGCCGCCTCAGGGAACCAATCCCGATGGGGATTCGGGAATAGGATCGAGCGAGGCCACGGCGAGTGAAGCGGTTCAAGGGGTGGCAGGAAGTAGCATTGCAGGGGAAGGAGGCTCGGTCTCGCAGGAGATGGTGTGGAGGGAAATGGCGGAGGCTTGGTGCAATGCGATGCCGGCCGGCTGGGGACCGGGCAGTCCGGTATGGGATGATTTGGATGCAAGCAGCAACATTCTGCTGCCATCACACCTTCCTTTCGGCCATGGGAACGAGCAGGAGTTCGACGAGAATAATGTCCGGAGGCAGCAGGAAAATTTCGGTGCCGCTTCATCATCGTCGTCAAGCTCTTGCCCTATGAAACCCTTCTTTTGGAAGGATCAAGAATGAGGCTTCATCAGCATTTCCACAAGAATCTCTCTCTCTCTCTCTCTCTCTCTCTGTGAAAAGTTCTTCCTTGGGTCCATTTCGCAAAATCACCTCATTTCGCTCAAAGGGTTGAAGATTTTTCTGAAACCAACCTTCTGATTTTTCAAAAATTCCTGTCTTTTTTAATCGTCCACACGATTTGGTCCGAAAGGACATTGTCCTCAGGCTCAGAAACTCTTCTTGCTGGTTGCAGATATTCCAAAAAGCAACCCATCACATTTTTCTTTTTTTCAAGAAAAATTCCGAAGCTTCCTCATTTCATCACCTCCCTTTTTATCCCTTTCCCTGGCTTAGATGCTGAGAACCTTCCAGATTCGTCTCCATCTAACGGATGTGACCCTCCTTGAATTCCCAGATGAACAGGGGCTGCATATTTTTTACAAGCCTTGCCTTTCTACTGAGAGGAGCGGGACCAAAAAGAAGGCCATTCGATCCCCGGTAGTTGTCACAGCAGTTTGTCCATGTAGTGTAGGGGGTTGTGACTTGTGGTTTTTACATGCTATTTGTCTTTTAGTCTGTATCTGGTACCTAGCCTTATGATATTCGGGTTGGCAGTAGCTGTAGCCTGTAAATCACAATTTCCATGGTGGGCCTGCATTGAAGGAGACGGTTTTGTGATCTCCTTCTCAATTGGTCCGTCCATCACCAGCGATGTTTTTGTGCTGTGATGGAGTCATTGTAGCCTTTTGTGATTATATCTCATGTCACATCTTTATCATTGATAGACAATTGATGGATCGATTGTATCAGAACACCGTCATTGTTTGTTGCTCCATTCTGCTACCTCTAACGAGCAATGCTTATTATTGCCATGGTGCTTCTAAGGGATGTCGTGAATAATCGGACATTGCGTTCAAATTCCTACTAATAGTACAGAGCCTAAAAAACGAGCAGCATAATACTTTCACATGCTAATAATCATTGTCGCTCTAGGACATTCATTTAGAACAAAGAAATGCTACTATTAGATACATTAAGACTGATCTACAAATGACACAATTATGTGAAGGAGACTTAGCATTGTCTAGATAGGTTGCAGTAAGGCCCACCTAATATGCAATAATCTCCTAGTAGTATCTTACAGCCATTTCGTCTATCTACTGCTGAATTTCCCAAAAGAACATTAGATTCTTCATAATGTTCTAGGAGGATTACTCTGATTGCGTAGAATTTTGCCATGTTCTAAGGTATATGACTTGGAAGTAGCTCCAGTCACGCAAGAAGCATCTTCCATACAAAATTGATGTTTGTAGCACAAGATACGTCATCGTGGCGGCATATCCCGTGAGATTTAAAGCAGTGCGAAGATAACCCCGCTTTATGCTTCATGCAATAGCCATGGAAATTGCCAACACCTTACTCTAGGAATCTGGCAGTGGTGGTGAGCTGAAACTGAAAGTTTCCCACTTTTCTTTCCCCTTCCAAGAAGAGAGATCTCCACCGGCGAAACCCACCAATTCAGGAATATTCTGTGACATCTGCGACCTGAGAATTCTATAAAACCGAGGGAGCCTAACGTAACAACCACCGGAAAGAGTATGAATTAAGTACTGTATAAAGACCTTGGAGATAGGTCACTGACAGGGAAGTGATAGAGAAAGTGGGACCGGAGGCCGCCGGCCCATGACATCATGCACATTTCTTATTTGTGACGGCACGATAACGATGAACTCCCCCATAGAAAATGATATTTGCTACAAAATGATGAAGAGAGTCGATTAAAATAAGCCGAATAAAGTAAGGTTATGCGTAGGGGATGGATTCAATAAAAAAAACTGAGAAATATCTTGGAATGATGGCGGGGCAACTTCGGATTAGCGTGTGTGCAAGTGATGCTTCAGTTTAAAATAAATCCTACACAGAAGTCAGAATGTGGTTTCTTTCTTGGTTTATGCTTTGTTAGTTGACAATGAACAAAAAGAAAGTTGACTAGATGGGCCAATACAGTCTGCCTTAACAATCAGATTGCCTAGTAATGGACAACTCCCGACTTGGTGGGGGGTCATTAACTCAAACTTAACACATCAGCACACATCACGCGAATAATATATTCTCCTGTGAATTTTGGCTTAGCTCATGGAGAATCCAACGATACAATCATGGGGAAAGAACCAGGAAACTCCACACCTAGACGAGGTTGAATATTTAGTATAGTTTGATGCATACTGGGAAATTAGAAGAGTAGAGGATAGGCGATTTTTTCCACGCCAAGTGCGAATATGTACCCTATAAATTGTCCAAAAACAATCACAGCAGAACACCCAAGCGGGACTAGTTAATCTTTGGACATATCCAACATCACTAAGGGCTTTGTCATGACCTACAAGTGTTTCAGATAGTTTTGATCAATAACTAATATTGTTCAATCATTGGGTGCGGACTTACTATTAAACAGCAGCAGCATGATATGTTTCAGATAGTTTTGATCAATAACTAGTATTGTTCAATCATTAGATGCGAACTTACTATTAAACAGCAGCAGCATGATAATTCTCTTTTTCCGAGCCAGACTTTCCTCGTTCACCCTCAAAGAGTTGATCTACCTAATGGCTTTGACAAAGATGGAAGAGATTTTTGAGTTGGAAAGAAGTGAAGTTCTTGTGTCTTCACGTGATTGAGTAATTCCACCAAGATCACCCACTCCATTATCCGTATTACTGTGCAAGCTTGTGTCATTGTGAATATAACAGCACATCATACAGCCTGCTCTAGCATTAGCATTTGCCCAATCTCCAACTGCTACACCACAGAAACTTGAATCTCCATCCTGAAGCGTCATAATGCCAAAAACACTCCCTGAAGCCACCCTCATTCAACTCTTGCCTACCCAACATCCCTCCTCTATAAGCCTCGTCTTTGTTTGGTTCTCTCAATAAAATCAGGCCTACATGAGCATCACAAAGTATACCAAATGCAAAATTAAGCTCAGTCGATCATTGCAAATCTACTTTCGTTACAAATGCAGCCATTTAGTCATTCCGATCTATTTAAGTTGTTCTATTCAAGCGAATCAAGTCATACTCTGCAATGATGAAAGACCAATCATTTCAAGTTTCCAAGGAGGTAAAAAAGCAACAGTTTACACTACGAATCTGGGTTAAGAAGAAGAAACGGAAAAAGAAGAAGACATCAAAACCAGTAGATGACCTTGGTGAACGCACAATAAGCAAGAGCGAATGTCCTTAAATTCTCTGGGCATTATTTTGAATAAACAAGGCGACATGTTACAATCTTCCAAGAAAAAATGTATCTCAAATAATGTAAAACTAGCAACTCAGCAGTTACTTGATAAAAGCTGAATCTACCACAAGGCACAACTGAGGCTAATCATCTCTCACGACTTTTCTCACGACTTACTCATAAAGGCCAAATCTACCACATGGCTATCAACATGTCTCAGTTGGGTTCAAGTTCAACCACAAAAATTTGAGCTTGAGCAGCTCATTTGGTTTCCCTAAGAAAAAAATTCTTTAATGCAATAGAGCCGTAATATCTATTAAACTGGTTGGTTTAAGTAATGTATTACCTATTGCACACTGTTGGGTTCTATGAGTGACATATCTAACGGGGAGGGAATACCATTAGAATTTCCAAATGGCCCCTAAAATCAATGTAGAAGTAATATAATAATCATCATGTTAATCATCAGTAATAATTTATGAATTTAATACCCCATATATATAATTATTTATAGAATACATCATATTAATTGTTCATCTATATTTTAACAACTCATTCATGATTCTAATAAAAAGTTAAGCACATAACATGTGATAATATAAAAAAAATGCCATACCTTCGACAGCTATTCATGAGCTTAATTGTCCATATATATTATCAGGATATCCTATTTAACATTTAAATTATCATTTATTATTTAATGACTAATTTACTATTATAATTTAAGTTTAATCATATAAACTACAATAATAGTCATAATAGTCAGAATAGTCAGATGAATGTTTTTTGTCACATAATTAACAGTATGATTGAAAAAATATTATATAACAGTTTGAGCAATAGATTAATATAGTTTTTTGGTTATGAAAATTTAGATAGTCATATAGAATATTAACCCTAGAAGCAACTGCGAATTATTACATAATGGATTTTTCAAGGCAACAAAAATTATGTATAGTCAAGATGGCTTAAATATTGCTACATTGATTATTTACTTATAACCTATTAATCATATGATATGTGAATTGTAAGTCTGTTATCAGCATATACATGATATAAATTATGAATGATAATCTAACATTAATAGAGAGTGGAAAAACAGTGACTATGATATTTTGGTAATAGCTATTACAGGACGTAATACCCATTCAGCAAAATGTGCCGAAAGTTCTCTGCTGCAATACATGGCTTTACTGCCAAATTCTTTTTCTCCCTGTTGTCCCCAAGAGTTTCCATCTACTGCCCTCTACTCCACCCTCACTCAACAGGCAAGCCATCGCCTCGTCCACCCATGCATGTAGAACGGTAATATATACAGAGGTAGCCAACATATATCCCCCTCTTGGCTTATTCAAACGGCATAGATGAAATCACCACCTTCAATTACTCTCTGCCAAAATCCCTTCAACAGCTACTTCCACACATATGGCAATCGATATAAGCCATCTTTGCACTTGTTCCTGACATCCTCAGTCTCTCAACAGTCAGATTTACACGAGAAGAGTATTACCATTAATATATAATTATAAATAAACAGAACGCAAGGCCGCATTCATTTCATGTGCATAGAATAGATAACCCAGGCCTGGTGGTTCCTACCATAAAGTACCGTAAAAGAGAATCCCCCGATTTATCTCTTTGCCATTCTATTCAACAACTACCCACAAAGGTCAGCAAACAATAAAAATCAACATGATCCACATCTTTCTTTGTTTTTCCTGTCACTTGAATCCAAGATTATCGTTCCTAACAGGCTTGTGCACTTCCATGTGACCCTATCCTCCCCCAATATCCTAAAACCTAATGGAAAATACATAGATATAAGACAATAGAGATATTCTATCAGTAAAGGTGCCATGATCCAATTTCCATATTGCAGCAGCAGGAATAGAGGCCAAATTAGTTTAAGATGGATGAGATCATGGAGATGTCAAAACAGAAGCATGAGCAGAGAAGAGGCAGTACCTAGAAGCACTTTATGCCTCAACATTAGATTTCATAGTGAGCAAGTTTCTGACTACAGGGAAAAATCTCCTTCTTATTGCGCGGATCTACTTTACAAGAACAAAACCAGTGATGAAAAGATATCTGTAAACTAAGGCAATGTGAGCTGAAGATGACCTAACCTCTAAATTGTCTTTAAAACTCATTAAGTAGAAATTTAACTAAAGACTGATTTGGTTGATGAATCTTCAATGGAATAAAGTTGCATACAAACCTGTCTAATTTATTGTGCTACAGGCACTTCTTTCTTTATTGTTTTACATTAGCTCTGGACAATATCTCAAATCAATCCCTAAAACAGACTACTTATCCTCAATTTTTCCAGGAAAAATTAATCAGCGAGTTGAGAATGATAGTTCCAGTCAGATGGGTCCAAAATTTCAACCTAGTCAAAAAGATGCTCAGTTGCTCACTATGTTTCTTAAAGCAAAAAACTGATGACCAGCATGAAGAACATACAGCTGGTAAAAAGAAATCGTATAGGTAAAATCCGTCTCTTCATAGCCATAAGTCTACATCTAATACATCAAATTATCTTGTCTCACTTTAGTGAAGCCTGTCCAGCTTCATCAGCACACCGAGAGTCCACACAAGCAAGATGGGGCTCATATTAACCTAAAGAGATTTAAGTCAGGAGAAGTCATGGGCAAATCTTGGCTATGAAGATATCATTTTACTTTTTTCACTAAAAAGAAGAGGAGGTTCCCAGGCAAACTTCTGGCCAAAAAAAGAAAAAAAAAAACTATGCCTTTTTCTTCATAAGAAGACATGGGCACAAGTGTGTGATGGCATTACAGCTGAACTTTTTCTCACTAAGTGGATCAGCTATAAAAATATACAGAGCCCTCGTGCCTTGTTGTACAATGTCATATTCTCTTCGGGATCTCTTATCTCCATAACCCTTTGAAAAGTAGCATCTTTAAGGAATGTGATGAAGGCTGTCAGATAGTGCTAACTTAGGGTGTACGATGTCATATTCAAGATCTCGATCTCCATAACCCTTTTAAAAGTAGCGTCTTTAAGGAATGTAATGAAGGGTGTCAGATAGTGCTAACTTAGGTCTCCTCTACATCTATTATGCATTCGTTCTGATAATATGAAAATCCTTCAGCAATAACCTGAAAGTCCAACCAAACTTCAAGTTAAAAATTCAAACATGGTATGTATGATTTTCCCTCTGCCAAAATTGTCACTTAGATTCTTTTCATACAAAGAAAAGCCTCTAAATGTCTTCCTTTGTTCCTCTGCTGTAGTCTATTAAGGTAAGAGTTTTCCAAGACAGGGCACATATCCAACATAAACATAAGTAGTTAAATTTAAAATGCAAATTCACAAGAAATAAGTTTCTCAGCCAATTTCCATTTGATGCAGCTCTCCGAGAGAGCAATTATTGAAAATGACAATAAAAGATCATAGAAATGTCACAGACAACAAACCAACATATAGTCGGCACCACATGACAATTAAACTATGAAATCTAACATGTCTTGTCATTCAACGGATCCAGATTCCAGACAACATTTGCTTACAATTTCTAATAAATAGGATAAGAAAAGGAGCAAAACAGCAAGTTTCTGACTAAGTGCTTAATGTACCGGCAGAGTTCAATACAATACAACTAGAGGAGCAAGGCAACATGACAATCTTACAGGAACTACTGTTTGCTATTCTCAGCCTCCTCTTTCCCAAGAGCTACCACCACTTTCTTCAAGATGGCTTCAGTTGGTTGGTGAGAGTTCTCCACTGCCTTTGAAATTACTTGCCATTTCTCACCATATTTGGGTTCCGCAGCAACACATCTCATCAATACGTCTTTCTGGGTATCCTCTGTCCCATGTTGAAGTTCAAACTTGTAATACAATGCCCAAAAATCCCCAACATCAGGCTTAAGGGTTACGGCCCTATTCAGCCAGGTTCTAGCTTTGTCCACTTTCCTATCATGCCAGAACAATTTTGCAAGCGCAACAAAAACATGTGGGTCGTTATTACATTTCTTAAAAGCATCCGCAGTCTTGGTTTTGCGTTGGGGACGAGGAGCCATCTCAATTGATGCGGCCCAGAGGATGCCACTGGTGGGACACTCTTGCAATGCCTTTGCCATCAATATATCAGCTTCCTTCTTATTTCCATGTCTAGATTCAGCACGAATGGCAGCAAGCCAGAGCTCATCCTTTGCAGGATTCTTCTTCCTGGCTAATGTAAGAACTGCACGAGCTTTGCTTAGCCCATTTGTCATCTCCTCTAGTTTAGCTAGAGAAATCCACAGAGGTATACAACTAGAACAGTGCTTCAATCCCGATTCATAAACTTCCTTAGCCTGTTCTAAGTGACCAAGTCGTTCTTCAAGCTGGCCTAGCATCAGCCACAGCTTAAAGAATGAGGGGAAGCGCTTCAACCCTTCATCTAGCAACCTCCTCTCTTCTTCAGTGTTGCCCATTTCTCTTTCAACAATGGCAGACTTCATCCACACTCTCTCTGTCCCTCCCCTTTCTCGTGCCTTAGCAAGTAGCATTCTTGCTCGCTCAGGCTCATGGTTCTCAAATTCAAGCTTGAAGGCTGCTAACCAGATCTCTTCAGAATTAGGAATAGCAGCATAAGCTTCTTGAAGAATTGCTCGGGCAGCTGGCACATCTCCGGCAAGCCACTTCTCCTTAGCACCCATGAGCCACAAAACTTCAGCCTGTGGCCTGTATGTGACGGCTTTGCGGAGTAAAGCATCCAGAGATTCTTTTGTTCCATGACTCTTTTCAAGCTGTGCTGCTTTGAGCCAAATGCTCTTCTTCGTCAAGAACACTGTGAGAGCATGAGCATATATAGCTCTAGCAGTCTCGATGGAACCTCTTTTCTTGCACTCCTCAGCATCAGCGACCCATGTCCTCTTCCTATCCTCTTCTTCCACCCCAATCCCAATTGTATTGTGAATAATTGCCTGGCATGTCGTGACAGACCCAGCCCTCTCGGCAGCCTCAGCCTCCTTCATCCAAAGCTCCCTATCAATCACCACACCCTCCCTTTGTAAAGCCCTAATACCTCTCTCAATGATCTTTCCAACCATGGAACTATTGCCATTAGCTTCTTCCAACTTTGCTGCAGTGATCCAAATCGCAGGCTCTTTGGACAACCTTTCTCTTGCCCTATTAAGCACCTTCTTTGCATTATCATAAGTCTCCAACCTAGCCAGCGCAAGCCACAGTTCAACGTGCAATGGGCAAGACTCCACTGCCCTGTGAAGCAATATCCTCGCATTTTCCTCGTTTGAGAGTTCTACAAGGGCCTTCCACAACCTAACTGAGTCAGGGATATGTTCTAACCCTTTCCTCAACACCCTACTCTTATTCAGTTCATCATGCTCCAATTTCGCAGCCTGCATCCACAACTTAACAGAAGTTGGAATTGACTTAACTCCTTTAGCAATCACTGCCTTCGCCTCATCAGGGCTCGAAAGCCGGCAAGCCTCAATCCACACATCCTCATTTTTGGGACATTCCTCACACCCTTTCTGTATCAATTGCCTGGCAGCCTGAATCTTCCCCGCCACCTCCTCTAGTCTCGCAGCCGCAATCCAACCCGGTGGGTGTTTCGGGTTTGTCTGCGTAACACTCTTGAGCAATAACCTCGCCTTCTTTATATCAGATATCTCAGCATCACTAGTAATCTTCATGCTCTTTAAATCAGTCAAGTACCCCTTCGGATCGACAACAGTTAAACCCGACACAGAATCAGACAACCTATCTAGCTTTAAAGACAGAACGGTACCTCTTCCTTCACCCACTGCAGTCAAATCGGTTACCGGCGTCTGAGACCAAGGTGTCTCAGTCCCTCCTGCCACTCTACTCTTAGGGTCCAAAGCCGTAACATGCTCCTGTTCTTGTCTAGCCTTCTCCAAGAGAGTGTCGGGCACAGGTACGAAGCTCTCAAACCGCTTCTTCTTGTTCCTCAACGAATAATCCCCAATTTCGGGTATGCTGTCCCACTCCTGAGTAGACATGGTATGCAACTTCCTCTTCAAATCCGCAAATTGCTCGGTAATCTTCGGATTTGAGGCGCGATACTTCTCGATCTCCTGCTTCAACCTCGCCTCCCTCCTATCCTTCCTCCGCGAATCCATCCGCTTGTCGATCGCTTCCCAAACCGCATCCGCCTCCTTGTCGTCCTCATCATACTCCGCGGAAGCGAAAAGCCCCACATCGTTTCCTTCGAACTCATCGAACTTCTGGTTCTCGTCGTACCCCTTATCCTCCCCCTCATCATCCTCCTCATCGTCCCCAGGCTTCCCCCTCCCGCGGCCGGCCCCGGGAGCGCCCCCGGCCGCGGCCCCGCCGATGGTGGTGGCGGACCGGTCGGGGAGGTCGGGGGCGGCGCGGGCGGGCCCGATGTCGGACCGGGTGGTGAACCCGGTGGCGCCACGGCCGAGGCCGGCGACGTAGTTGGGGGCGGCTTCGAGTTGAGAAAGTCGAGGCGGGGGCGGGTGGGGGACGCCGGGGGCCTGCATGCCGCCGAGCAAGGGGACGTGGAGGGCGAGGGTGGAGCCCCGCGCGACGCCGAGCCGGGAGAGCGGGAGGGAGTCGTCGGCGGCGGCGGCGGCGCCGACGGGGAGGAGGCGGGGGCTGGAGGAGGAGATGAGGCGCTGGAGGGGGGCGGGGATGCGGGACTTCTCGTGGATCGACTGCTTGAGATCGCGGAGGGTGGCGGTGCTAGGGTTCAGGTCGAGGCACAGGGTCTTGCCGTCGGGGGTGAGGACGAACACCATCGTCGGAGCTCGTCGAAGCTCGTCGAAGCTAGAGAGAGAGAGAGAGAGAGAGAGAGCGAGGGATGTGATGATATTCGCGGCTTTCGTCGGAGCGATCTGAGAAGTAGGACTCGACTTCCTGGCGTCGAGGCGGTGGGTGTTTATGGGCTTGGGCCCATTAGGCCCGTACTTTGATTTGGGCCGGTTTGAGTGGGCCTGAAACGGCTCTCCATTAATTTGCCCTGACGACTGTCGTACTTAATCACTTAATTACCCCAAAAAAATTCCAACTCTAAATCACACCTCCATATAGCTATGGAGATATGGACCGATTCTTAAGGGCTTTATTAAAATGGATGGATTTGTATTTCAAAGTATGTTTAATAGGACTTAACAAGTGCCCTAAAGGTGCTCTCTAGTATTTTTCGTTGTAAAAACATATGATTTTTCGTGACGATTAATTATTTTTGAACTTTACGAATAGTTCTTTTTTAATAGTCATGTTGTGCTGATCTATGAAGTATGCTCACGAAATTATATGTAAAGAAGGGGATAGGCCATGATGGTGTATATCAATTGAACTCTTCTCTCGTTTAGATTATGGTAAACATGGGAGATAATATAGTGGAAAGATAAAGTTTTAAATATGCTCCCAATTCTATGGATCCGCAAAACTCGGATAGGATGAGAAAAAACCATTCCCCCGGGAAATATTAAGGCCTGGACTTTTGTTGTTTAGAACAACAGTTCTCCCTAATCAAGGAAGGTTTTAATTTGAACGAGAAAGGAGAAAGGGTAAGGACTTAGGAGGAATTGCTAAGCTTCTCTCGAAGTGCCTTAGCAGCAGCGCAGTCTCTTGAGTACACACGTTATGACGTTTCGCCTCCTCTATCGCAGAAAACACGGAAGCATCGTCCAGCAGGTATGCCTCTTTGTGCAGAAATCTCCATTACTGAAAAGTTCCCAGTTTAGAACATCATCGCCGAAGGGTTTTCCCTGTCGATGAACACAGCTTCAGTGGCCATCTTAACGCCGTTTGGCTGGACAGCTCATAACTCGGTCAGAAATTCTGCTGACCCGCCAAACCCGCTGGCCCACCTCGGCCATCGTCATGGAGTGAAAGGAACCGTGAATTTGATCTCGAATTGAAGAGGGTTTCCTATACAGTGGCGTAAACTAAAAGGAGAGTTTCGGGTGCATTCGGTTATTGGAAATTTTTCAGTCTTTTAAGCCGTTGTTGCAGACAATACTCAAATAGAGTCAGATGAGAGAGTGCATCAGTAGCATCTGTTGCTCCCGGATTTGCTGAACTATAAAAACCATTTCCAGGAAAAAAAAATAGAAAATGAAAAACTGTAGTTTAGACTTTATTTATACAATTGCGGCGGAAATTTATGAAAGGTTTATATTTTTTTTTTTTTTGGATGTCAAATCCCTGATTATTCCAAGTATCATAAAAAATGATCCAATGACGTACTAGATAAGTTTCTAGCAAATTGAAAAATCAATTATTAGAGTTGACCTTTGAATTTTTCAAAGTGAAGAAAAGTCTAAAATATCTTATGGAACCAAAACGCACGTTACGTAATATCTTAACAAGAAATTTCTTTATAGTCCGGGTGCTTTTCCACTATCTTTACCCGACTATTACACAGTAGATTATTAATAAAAGGGAGGGGGTGGAATTAGAGGAGTAACTATAATTCCCAAGATTAATCTACTAGATCAAACAAATGACATATTGTAAAGGAAAACAAAAAGAGATATACACATTTAAAATCCTAAAACTTATTACAAAAGTGCAACTGAATTCTAAAATTTTAAAAAAAGTACATTTAAATTGTAAAACTTGTCAAAATGATCAAATCAAGTCATTCCGTTAATTGCACATTTTGAAAGTTTTAGAAGTTAATTATATTTTTGCGATGAGTTTTGAGATTCAATTACACTTCTGTGACAGAATTTATGATTTGATTGCGTTTTTTTGAAAATTTTAGGACTTAATTGCATTTTCTTGACAATTTTTAGAACTCCTAATGAATTTATCTAAAAGAAAGGAGAGTGATTAACCCTGATTTCATTTTTTTTACTCCATTTGTTTTACGGAAAATAACTTCCGGGAAAACTTTTTCTGAATTTTTGGACGTTCGTTTCATGGAAAATGAATTGCTTGAGAAAAACATTTTCCATGATGAGAAAAAAGTCTTCTAAACTAAGGGAAAATATTTTTCACTTTGGAACATTTGATCTCACACCTATAGGCCCTCACTTCCTCCTCCTCCCTTTTTTTCTTTGTTTTCCCTCTTCCTCTTTATTTTTATGTTTTCTTTTTTTCTTCTTTTAAAAATTGAGTTTTTAATTCTTTTTCTTTGCCGTGGCCGACGACCAACCACAAGCCAACTCTAGTCTCGCCCAAGGCTAGATTTGACAAGGGTGAGGCTCAAGCTTGTCGACCATGGAGCTTGGGCTCACTTGAATTGGGTGAGCTGCGAGCTCGCTAGCTTTGGCGGAGCTCGAGCTTATCGCATCTAGCGAGCCCAAGCTCCACCGAGGTTGACGAGCTCGAGGCTTGACTGATCCAGGCAAGCTGCATCCATTGGCTGGCAAGCTCGCAACTCACCCGAAGCTCGCGGCTCATCGGATCTAGCGATTGCATCTTGGTTGACCAATAGGCAGCTGTTCAAGTCGAGACACGCGACAGTGGAGGAAGGAGGATGAAGAAGGAGGGAGGAAAAGGAAAAAGAAAAAAAGAAAAAGAAAGAAAAAATAAAAATTCGATTTTTTAAAAAATAATTAAAATTTCAATTTTAAAAATATATATAATTTATAATGAAAATTTTTTGGTCAATTAAAAATATTGTAATTTATTTATTTTTTTATAATTTTTCCCAAAAAATCAAATTAGATAACGAATAATAGAAAATATTTTCTACTCAAATTTCGTGTTTCAAAATAATAGAAAATACGGTTATTTTCTTAGAAAGTGACTTTTTAGAAAATTTTCCGAAAATATGATATTTTTTGCGTAACGAATGGACCTTTTATATTAATCATATTCTACTCATATTCTAAATCTTACTCTCAAATATTTGTTTTACTTTATTACAGGACGTATGAGTCGAAATCTATACTTAAAACTAAATCATCCGCATTCCAATCTCGTGAAGGTGGGGATTTAAACCCCCAACCTCTCTCTTTTCATGTAAGAAGAGTGGTCATTGAAATAAAACCTTAATGATTGCCCTAATTTTATTAAAAGCATAACTTTTAGTAAATTCCTTGCCTTATAATAATCAACTCTTTCCGGTGCCCACGGTATCATTACATTTTGCACTTTCTTTTGACTTTATGATGAAAATATCAAAGGAAATCCATTAAATTCTATTTGCTCAGCAAATCCTCCATTAACGTTGGAAAGAGTTCCAATGGACACCATGGGAGCTAGCTCATCCTGTCTAGTCCCGGGATGGACTCTTTCTAATCCCACTTCAGTTACGTTCCGCCATTCTCTTCTTCGATATATAGGATCTATTTAATAACTATCATAGTTTTTGGGAAAAATTCCATCTATTTAGTAATTATTATAGTTTTTTCGAAAAATTTCACATAAATACTTAAAGTGCTCTCGTTTTCTCAAATAAGAATTTGAAGTGGATTTTGTTTTAAATAATGGCATGAAATGACCAAATCGTCTCAAATAAAAGTTTTGGCCGGTTGGTGACTATTCTAGTTATCGGAAAAAGGGTATTTCGGTATTTTTCTTTTTAATGTTTTTATGTTTTTTTCTTTTTCTTTCTTTTCTCTTCTTACCCCTTCCCTCCCCCGGCCACGGTGGTGGTCGCCAAACTCAGGCGAGGAACACCCTCACCAACGACGGGCGAGAGTCGCCCTCATTTGAGTTGGTGAAGACCACGGTTGCCTACATCAGGCGAGGGTCACCTTGCTTGGGCTAGGTGGGACGAAGGTCACCCAAGCTAGATTTGGTGAGGGCAACTCTCATCCTCTCCAACGTCAAGCAAGGGTCGCCCTCGCCTACGGCCCTTGCATGACGTTGGCAGGGGTAGCCCTTGCTAGCTTAGGCAAGGTCGACCCTCGCCCAATGTCGGCAAGGGTGGCCCTCGCTTGAGTCTGGCGACCTCCTCTCATGGCTGGTGGAGGGAAGGGGAAAGAAGAAAAAGGAAGAAAAAGGAAAAAAAAAGAGAAAAAAATAAAAACAAGAAAATACCCTTTGATCCAAGAGAGTTAGGCCTTTTTTTTTTTTTTTTTTTTTTTCTGAAATTATCAGCCTACTGCAAGCTTATTATTTGGAATAAAAGTTCACACTCCAGTTCTTATTTGAGAAAACGAGAATACTTAGTTATTTCATTTATCTATTCTTTTATTTCTCGAGACAGAAAAATAACAAAATTTCATAAAATAAATTTGAAATACAAATAAGTAAAAACAACCTATTTCTTTATTTTCAAAAATAGAAATGGACAAAACTATTTCTAAATGAAAATCACTTTCGATAATAGAAAAATTACTAAAGGCACTCTCCTGTTTTTTTTATTTCAGCTCCGTGAACGAACGAGGACACCCGTGGTCAACTTCAGCAACCGGAAAGATTTCGGCCTTCGGGTTCACCAACTTCGCCCGAAAGAGTCCGGTTTCAACTCCGGCGTTAATGGGTTTCCCGTCTTCTCCTTTACTTTACTGTCGAAACAGAGACTTTTTCCACGGTATTTTTTAATATTCCAATGCCGTGCTGTTGCATCGAAAGCTCCACCCCAGCTCATGTTCAAGTAAGCAGTCAATTTCCCGGATGTTAACGCGTTCTGTCAGCCCAATTAAGTTTAAAGGATCGTTCTTTAATTGCGAAAACAAAGGAGATATTTGGTCCCTGAGTTGCTTCCCACGACAAAAGGCAGAGCGACCCCACTTGCCAAGTCTTTGTTCTCTTCTTCTCTTAACAGATCTGAAATCCTAATACTCTGCGAGATCCTTAAACGACCGCTTCTGGGTATGTTCCAATAAGGCTTGCTCTAACTGCTGATTGATGAACAGGAACTGAAACGGAAGAAGAAGAAGAAGAGGAAGAAGAAGAAGAAGATGGGATTGGTGGGAGAAGAGAATGGGGTTGCAGATTCACTGGGAATTGGCAAGAACAACAAGTACAAGAGGATGGGTTCGGAGGTCGACGATGGCCACGACGACTTTGACGACGACTTGATTCAATACCAGCGTCAGCTGGAGAAGGGGAAGAGGACCAGGAGATATGTTATTGCCTGTGCGGTCTTTGCATCCCTCAACAACGTTCTTCTCGGCTACGGTAATGACGGGATCTCTGTCTCTCTGTTCGTTTCTTAGCAGCAGCTGTGCTTTTTGATGCTCGAGACCAGTTCTTACCCATGTATATTCGTCTCTACATGTTGTCTTCAAGATTTGATCTGCTGTTTTCTTCCGACTCTATAAGCCATTTGACTTGGCTCTTTTGCCTGATTGTCGGCAGGGTAAAGAAAAAAGTTCCCAGCTTGTTAATCTGTATAATCAGTTTGAAATCTAAAACGGTTTTTATCTGTCAGATGGAAGCCATACCCATGCCGGCGTGTGTCTTGATCTTTGAGATCGCTTATGAAAAAAAAAAAAAAAAAAAATTCCATTTTGGTGTAGGTAGTATTAATCTATATTGTTTCAGTATATCTTAGGACACTTTCCTGTGAAAATTATTGGTCTTTTCTCGAAACGGTTCTCGTCCTTTGTTAATTGAGGATAATTCCTCTGCTTTTGGTATGTTAAGAACTTTTATTTTCAGGGTGTGATGATATGGTCATGAGGAGCATCATCAGAATGCTATATTGAATCTGTTAGATTCACATCTTTTTGGTATGGTCATGAGGAGCATCATCAGAATGCTATATTGAATCTGCTAGATTCACATCTTTTTGCTTAGATGCCAACAACTTAATCAATTTCACCTACTTTCCTGAGAATATGATGACATCCAAGACCTATTGCAAACTATTATGATAATTCAACACCCTTACTTTCTTTTCAAGTCCAGAAAAGCACAAGGCTTCTTCAAGCCTGAGAAATTTTGGCTATGGTCATGGTCCTTGTTCTAAAGATTGGTCAGTCTTAATTTGAGCATTTTCCGATTTTAAACGTAAGATTGATTAGATTTCTCTGATCCTCACTTCTCTCATACTAGATCCTGAGCAGTTTCTAATGTGGAATTTTGTTGCGATGCTTGTCAGATAACTTCAATTCTTGACCTTAATTTTTGTCCTTACCGATCTGCAGATGTCGGAGTCATGAGTGGGGCAATTTTGTTTATTCAGGAAGATCTAAAAATAACCGAGGTTCAAGAAGAAGTTCTCATTGGTTGTTTGAGCATCATCTCTCTTTTCGGTAGCTTAGCTGGGGGCAGAACATCAGATGTTATTGGTAGAAAATGGACCATGGGTTTAGCAGCTATTGTCTTTCAAGCCGGTGCTGCTATTATGACGTTTGCTCCTTCTTTTGAAGTGTTAATGGTTGGAAGATTCTTGGCCGGGATTGGGATCGGACTTGGAGTCATGATTGCTCCTGTTTACATTGCGGAGATTTCCCCCATTGTCAGTCGGGGCTCCCTCACTTCGTTTCCGGAGGTCTTCATAAACCTTGGGATTTTACTGGGCTACATCTCGAACTATGCATTTTCGGGCCTCTCGGCACACATCAGTTGGAGGGTTATGCTCGCTGTTGGGATTTTGCCCTCTGTCTTCATTGGTGCTGCCCTTTTCATAATCCCTGAGTCACCGAGATGGTTGGTCATGCGGAACCGGGTTGATGAAGCAAGGTCGGTGCTGCTAAAAACAAATGAAATTGAGAGTGAGGTGGAAGAGAGACTTGCAGAAATACTATTAGCTGCTGGAATTGGTAATAATGCAGAGAAGTACGAAGAGAAACCTGTGTGGCGTGAACTGCTGAGCCCTTCTCCTGCCCTGCGACGGATGCTCATCACGGGATTTGGGATCCAGTGTTTCCAGCAGATCACTGGCATTGATGCCACTGTTTATTACAGCCCTGAAATCTTCGAACAGGCTGGAATAAAGGGCAAGTCCAATCTCCTAGCAGCAACTGTCACTGTCGGGATCACGAAGACTGTATTTATACTAGTAGCTATAATTCTCATCGACAGACTCGGAAGAAAGCCTTTGCTGTATGTTAGCACGATTGGTATGACTGTTTGCTTATTCAGTGTGGGCACGACTCTTGCTTTTCTGAAAGAAGGACAAGCCAGTATCACGATGGCCATCCTTTCAGTTTGTGGTAACGTAGCTTTCTTCTCCGTGGGCATTGGACCTGTATGTTGGGTATTGACATCGGAGATTTTCCCTTTGAGGCTGCGTGCTCAAGCGTCAGCGCTCGGAGCCGTGGGTAATAGGGTGTGCAGTGGGCTCGTGGCAATGTCCTTCCTCTCAGTTTCCCGGGCAATCACAGTGGCCGGCGTATTTTACACCTTTTCAGCAATTTCTGCGCTGTCTGTCGTGTTTGTTTACACGCTTGTTCCAGAAACAAAAGGGAAATCCTTGGAGCAGATCGCGTCCCTATTTGAAGAAGACCCAAGCAATTGGAAAGGAGACGAAGTTGAGATGGGAGATGTCGAGCACCTCGTGCAGAAAAAGTAAGCCAGTTATCGGTACAGGACGAGCAACAATACCCTACGCTGTTAGGGAAGGAAAAATAATCAGTCGTTTGCCAGATTATCATGCTGTCGATTATGTAACTGATATCCAAGTAGGCGTGTGGTTCAAAAAGTGAAGTATCGGCTTTCAGGATGAAAGTTGAGAGTTACAAATTCTTGTTGGGAGAGGAAAGATCTTCGGCGCGGCATTCTTTGATTTGGTATTTATACAAGAAGCGCCCCGAAAAATTAGCCCTTCAAGAAATATATAGTAAGCGAGATCTAGTGGTGCAAATCCAGTTTCTTTACTGAATAAACTACTCTTGAAGTTGAATGTCTATTAATTTGAGCTGTATTCGTCAATTCTTAATCTCATATTCGTTCAAACACAGATTTTGTGGAAGGTCTAAGTAGGCGAACTGTTTCGTGATAGCCTCAGACAAGTAATTACCTTGAGAGAAATTGCTAACTGCGACGGACTCGGGCTCCGGTTGATCGGGCTCCGATTGATGAGTTGCGCATACAAAAGTTACTCTTGCGGGCAACCGTCAGTTACATAAAGAACCCGTTAGTTTCAAGACCTAAAAAGCGAGCTCACAGACTGTGAAATGCTGTAAGAGAGAACGAAGTTTCTACTAATGACACGCTCCTGTGAGTGAGTTTTAGTTTTTGTGTCAAATTTAAATTTCATTTTGGAATTGCTGCTGCTAGAACTATAAGTTGCAATTAAAAGCTCGAAGACTTAGATGTAGAAGTAGCAATTTTGAACGGTTTTGAACAGATAATGCAGTCGGTTGGGGAGAGAGAGAGATAGATTGTGCTCTCATGAGGGTTCTTCGCCAGTGAAGCTGCCGAAATGGAACGATTTTTTCTTTTTCGAGTTTAAAACATACTTCTACTTAGAATAGAAACACCTTCTATTTTAAATGTTTCAAAATGACACTGGAGATTAGTTAAATAATTTTCTTCAGAAACTTAGCCCAAATATGATATGTGAAAGAGATGTTAATAGTAAATATAGGACAAAATATTGTGATTTGCGAAGGAAATGACACCTACGCCGTCTGTTACAATGGAAGAATATCGTAGTGGCTCACCATTCTCAAAATCATCATCCAGCCCGGGTCGGTCCATCGTGCCCTCGGACCCCCGATGCCAAGAAATTCCAAGAAACGGGAGGAAACATCATCTTCCTCTGTTTCATTTTTGGGGTGGGAACTGATTCCTAGATTGTAGTCCTCTGGATCTGTAGCCGACCCCTGACCTCAGAATCGACATTTTGAACTCATTTACAAGTGAAACGAGGAATCTTACTGACTACAATGCCAGGAGATTCCAAGAAACGGGAGACAAACATCAATTTTCACTCTGTTTAATTTTTGGGGGCCTGTACCGATTCCTATATTTTAGTCCTCTGGTTCTGGAGCTGTTCCCTGACCTCAGAAACCAACATTTTGAACTTATTTCAAAGTGGAAAAACGAATCTTACTGATGCATACATGATACCATTGGCAAGAAGACAGACAATGTAATTGGTTGTATCGTTCTCTTACCGACATACGACAAAGGTCACTGGTTAACATTGATGGAAAGGCAGAGAGATGCACAGGAGGAGAAAATGGGATCAGTTGGGGCTGACGAAAATGGGAGAGCTGGTTCAATGAGCAGTGAGATGAGCATGGGATCAGTTGGGGGTGAAGAAGATGGGAGTGCTGGTTCGATGAGGAATGAGAGGAACGAGTTAAAGGAGTCCGATGTTCTTGACAACCATTCGTCTCATGATCAGCATCGGTTGGAGATGAGGAGGAAGAGCAGCAGAAGATTCTATGTCTTCGCCTGTGCAGTCCTTGCTTCTCTCAACAGTGTCGTCGGAGGCTATAGTAACGAACTCAAAGTCTCTTCTCCGTTTTCTGAGTGTTTTGACTGCTATAGTCCTAGCTGATGGGCTTCACTACATTAGCATCGTTATTTTCTTAATTGTCACTTTAGATATAAAAAGAGAATATGGAGAGTACATTTTATTAGATGACTACATAGGAAATCAAATCAGATATGCATAATCAAAATAGATATAGAAAATAAGAGGAAATATCCTAAAGACCTCTAGAAGATACCTAAATATCTCTAACAGTCACCAAGAACAAAATCTGAACAACATTAGTTTGTATTGCTTCAGACATTATTTTCTAGGGATGAGCAATTCCAGATTTTGTTCAAGTTCCATTTAAAATCTGGAATCTACTCGTTGGAACAAGTCCTCTAATATTTGGAACTTGAAACCTACCTATATTTTTCCGTAACTTGTTGCCTAAAGCAGGCTGTTTCATGCGAAACTTTTATGTCATTATAAGATTTTCTGACAGGCCGGAGTGGATGGGATTGCTTGTTAAACATTAAACTTGTCGATTTGCATGTCTCACAAGTTACTTCAGCTTTCCGTAGATCTTGAACTGTTCAGCAGATGTCACAGACAAGTTGACGCGTCTTTCTGCTTGGCAGGTGTTGGTGTTATGAGTGGAGCAATTATGTTTATCCAGGAAGATCTTAAAATAACTGAGGTTCAGGCAGAAGTCCTTGTTGGTTACTTGAGCATAGGTTCGCTGTTCGGTAGCTTAACCAGTGGCAGAACTTCAGACACTATCGGCAGAACATGGACGATTCTGTAGGTGCTATCGTAATCCAAGTGGGCACGACTGCCATGACTTTTGCTGATTCATTTTTAGTACTGCTATTAGGAACACTTCTGAACGGGGTTGGATTTGGCATTGCAATCATGATAACTTCGGTCTAAATTGCTGAGATTTCGCCATCCAACAGTAGGGGAAGCCTGACCTCATTTCCAGAGATCTTTGCGAGCATAGGAAATCTACTTGGTTACGTCTTGAACTATGCATTTTCAGGCCTCTCGGTACTCATTAATTGGAGGTTCATGCTTGGAGTTGGGATTTTGCCCTCTGTTTTAATCGGTTTTGCACATTTTGTGATCCCCGAGTTGCCGAGGTGGTTGGTCATGCAGAACCGAGTCGACAAAGCAAGGTCGGTGCTCTTAAAGACGAATGGAGACGAGAGTGAGGTGGAAGAGAGGCTTGCAGAAATAAAATTAACAGCGGGAGCCAATAACAGTGCGGAGGAGCAAGGACAGAAAGCCGTGTGGTGTGAACTGCTAAGCCCTTCTCCTTCTCTACGTCGGATTCTAATCACTGGCATTGGACTCCAGTGCTTCCAACAGTTAACTGGTACAGAAGCTGTGGTGTATTACAGCCCGGAGATTTTCAAAGCCGCCGGCATAAATGGTAAATCGAATCTACTAGCGGCTACTGTTGTTGTGGGTGTTACCAAGACTACATTTATAATTGTCGCTCCGGTTCTGATTGACAAGCTTGGAAGAAAACCTTTGCTTTATATTAGCAGTATCAGCATTCGGCATGACCGTTTGTCTGTGCAGCGTGGGGGTCTCTCTCTTTTTGCTTAAGGAAGGAATAGCCAGTGTTGCTGCGCCATTGGCGATACTATCTGTTTGCGGTACTCTAGCATTCTTCTCGGTAGGAAACTCCCCCATTTGTTGGGTGGTGACCTCGGAGATTTTCCCTTTGAGGTATCCTGCCCAAGCAGCTGCGCTCGGGGCTGCTGCTAATAGGCTGTGCAGCGGGCTTGTCAGCGTGTCCTTCCTCTCAGTTTCTCGCTCAATCACGGTGGCCGGCACGTTCTTCGCATTTGCTGCAATGTCAGCTCTTTCGGTCGCGTTCGTTCACTTTGTCATTCCGGAAACCAAAGGAAGATCTCTGGAGCAGATCGAGTCGCTATTTCAGGATCGCTCTAGACGCTGAAGAGGCAGCTATGCCAAGACTGAAGATGTCGAGCATCGCGTGCAAGAATCATCACCTAATTACCGATCTCTGGTCTACATCCGGCGCTTCAATTCAATAAGATGAAGGTCCCAGCATCTAGGATAACAGTAATCGACCTCTTGGGCAAGAGAAAGCAGAATCTATCAGGTTATAATGTTATTGTCGGAATTACTTTTTTTAATCTTGTGTGTTTATAAGATTGGAAATGTCAAAAAAATTAAATATAAATTTTAATTTCTCTATAAAGAATTTCGATGGGTTATTCCTCCTTTCAAAAGGATAAATAAAATTTCCTTCCCGTATTGTTGATGTGGAATATGAGTGGCGTCCACAAGTTTGTTCCAAGTGCCGCATCTTTGGCCACAACTGCAATCCCCCAGCCCCTCGCCAAGCATCTAATTTGAGGAGACATGCAACCAAGGCTCCTGTATCAGTTGTTCCTGCTCCTGTTCAGCTCCCTCAGGACAGGCCTGCTTCCCCTGTTTCCCTTGCTTCCCCTGTTTGGGTGGCTACTCATGCCCCGCATCACCAAGATTTGGAAAGAGTCCAGCAGCCTTTCGATGCTTTGGAAGCCGGTGGGGAACTTGCTGCTCCTCATGCGGAAGCCGCTGCTTTTTCCCAAGTGTCCTCTTCGGTTGCTCTGCCTATACCTACAAGAAATGATGCTGCCTCCTCTGATTTAGTCACAGTGCGTGAAGTCGTGCCTGCCCTCGCTTCTTCCCCTCCACTTATTCCTCCCGCGGGTGAGGAATGGCATGAAGTGGTAGGAAAAAATAAAAAGAAAAAGCTTCCCTTTTCTAAGAAGGCAGCATCTGGCAGTGTGGCAGGGGCTACCAGAGGTGGACAACAGTTGAATCTGAAGACCGCCTCCACTAAACCGGTTAAACCACCTGTGCTCCCTCCTGTTCGGATTTCTAAGGGACTTTTGAAAGCACCTGTTAAGGTACATGATAATACTGCCAAGACCTTGGACCGTACCTCCCGCTCGGGACATTCTATTGGCTCGGACGAGATTGCTAGTTCTAGTATTCATGCTATCTCGGAGGATGATGATCTACTATCCATCAGTTCATCACCTCGGGGGACGATGTCTTGTGTAAAGCCAGACTCTATTCAAGACCAGCTGGATCGTCTAATTCCTGAACCTCCTGCTTCGGTTCTTGCTAAGGCCACCTCTACTGGCCGCAAAGCCTCTATGAAGAGGTAAATGCCTCCCTTCCTTGTGTACATATGTTTTTTGGATTCTGGAATGTTAGAGGTTTGCTCAATCCTGTTAGGCGTGCTGAGGTAAGGAAGCTTGTTCTCTCCAACAAGCTTTGCTTGATCGGTATTTTTGAGACTAAGGTGCCCGAAGAATTGTTTGATACCATATCTTCGACATTTTTAAGAGGCTGGAAATGGACGGCGAACTATGAATACGCTCCTCGTGGCAGAATTTGGGTTGGTTGGGACCCAAGTGTAGTTGAGTTTGTTCCTATTTCTGCGAATAAGCAAGCTGTTCATGGTTTTCTTTCTTCTACTTCTTCTAACACGAGTTGTTGTATTTCTGCGATCTATGCTGATCACACGTTTGTCAGTCGTAGGCCCCTTTGGGATGATCTAATCCATTACAATGAAGTCTTCCAGACTCGCCTTGGATTGTAGCCGGCGACTTTAACGCCATTAAGGACCCATCGGATAGGGTGGGGGGTTCGAACGCTTGGATTCCATCTTTTGACGAGTTTCGTTTATGTTTAGCTCAAACCGAGTTGGTGGACCTTCGATACATTGGCCTACGTTTTACCCGGTCTACTTCCTCTCGTGCCGCAAGGAAAATGCGCAAGATTGATCGGGTCCTTATTAACAATATGTGGAACCATCGGTTCTCCTTCTCTCAAGCCTCTTTTCTCAATCCGGGTATATCTGATCACTCTCCTATGATTGTTAGAGTGCTTGATCCGGTGTTGAGAAGGAAGCCGTTTAAATATTTTCATTTTTGGTCCGAACACCCGGATTACCCATATTGCATCAATCAAGCTTGGAATATGCCGCCTCTTCGGAGTGCCGATGTTCCGCCTCGTGTCCAAGCTGAAATTGGTTAAAGCTCGCCTCATATTACTCAACAAAGAGTCTTTCTCCGACATTTCGATGAAGACGGCTGAAGCTAGAGAAGCCCTTCGCATCACTCAGGTTGGGCTTCATGATGATCCTTCTAATTCATCTCTTGCTGACTTGGAAAAAAACCAGCGACGTGCCTTTGTCCAACTGCGGGCCCATGAGTAGTCCTTTTACCGCCAAAAGTCTCGTGTAACTTGGCTGAAAGAGGGTGATCGGAACACTAGATTCTTCCACAATTCGGTTAAGAACAGACAGACTAGAAACCACATCCTCTCGGTTATGGATTCATCTGGTGTTCTCATAGATGATCCAGCTCTTGTGCCTCAAGTGTTTGTGTCCTACTTCTCAAAGTTGCTCTCACCTCAGGCGTGCCTCTCAAAACCGTCTCTTTATGAGATGAAGGAGCTCATCCATCAGCCTCTCTCGGATATTCAATGCAGCTCCATATCTTGCCCAGTCACAGATTCGGAGATCAAGGATACTCTCTTCTCTTTAGCAAGAGGAAAAGCTCCGGTCCCGATGGCTTTTCGGTTGAATTTTACAAGACCAACCGGGATCTTGTCGGGCCATTGGTTATTGAAGCTGTTCAGATTTCTTTGCTTCGGGCTTCCTCCTAAAAGAGGTAAACAGTACTATCCTTACGTTGATTCCCAAAGTTCAGAATGCTACTGCAGTCACAGACTTTAGACCTATCGCATGTTGTAATACTATCTACAAGGTTATTACAAAAATTCTAGCTAATCGTGTGGCTACTGTTTTGAATGTTTTGGTTGGATCATCTCAAAATGCATTTGTTAAAGGAAGGAGAATTAGAGATAACATTCTTCTTGTTCAAGAATTGTTCTCTGGTTTTCACTTAGATCCTTACCTTCCGAAATGTGCTATTAAGGTAGACTTTCAAAAGGCGTATGATACTGTAGACTGGGATTTTTTGGAACTCACTCGCAAGCTTTCGATTCCGGAATGGATCATCCATTTGATAATGGTGTGTGTGAGAACACCCAAGTTTTCGCTTTCTATTAATGGCGAACTTCATGGCTTCTTTTCCGGAGGTCGAGGCCTTCGCCAAGGGGACCCTTTGTCGCCGTACCTCTTTACCCTTGTTATGGATGTGTTCTCGGGATTTTAAATGCCCGTACTTCGGTGAAAGGCTTCAAATACTTTTGGAGGTGCAAGAAGGTAAAGTTGACCCATCTTTTCTTTGCCGACGATGTTTTTCTCTTTTGTCAAGCTGATTGGATTTCCGCCACGATCCTCAAGAGAAGTCTTGATAAATTCTCATCTTGGAGTGGACTGATTCCGAACAAAAACAAGAGCGAGGTGTTTCTCTCAGGAGGCCCTCTTTCCATCAGAGAGAATATTCGGCTTGCATTTGGCTTTCAGGAAGGTCGACTCCCAGTCCGGTACTTAGGGGTGCCCATCATTACTTCAAGACTTGGGAAAGCTGATTGTGCTTCGTTGATTGATCGTATTACCGCAAGAATTCAATCGTGGGCTCACCGTTTTTTATCCTTTGCTGGAAGACTCCAACTTATAAGGTCGGTGCTGCATTCTATCCAAGCCTTTTGGGCTAGTGTATTCTCTCTCGCCTATCTCTCGTTCTTGATAGAATTGAACAACCGCTAAGACAGGTTTTACAGGGAAGGGCACCTCGCTTGGCCGAGGCGGTGCTAAAGTATCTTGGGATGACATTTGCCTCCCAAAAAATGAAGGTGGCTTGGGTATTCGGAAATTGAGAGACTGCAATACTTGCTTCCTTGCTTAAGTACATCCGGTTTCTCTTCACCGATAGAGAATCTCTCCGGTGTCGTTGGATCCATTCTTATTTTTTAAAGAAGGACAACTTTTGGAACTCCTCCACACCCACTACGTGTTCATGGGCGTGGAAAAAAATCCTTCAACTTCGAAGACACTTTAGGCTCTCTTTCTTTTGGAAGATTGGCCATGGTTCCTCTGTTTCCTTATGGCACGACAATTGGCTGGAGTGTGGCCCGCTTCTCTTACTTATCCCGCCGGACCTTGTGGAGAGCTGTCGCCTCCCAAGCTATTCTGTAGTGGCGGACCTTTATTCTCCCGTGGGTGCTTCTTTGAGAGATTCCCTCGCAAATATGGGAATTACTATACCCATTCCTTCTACCGATTCCGACCGCTTCACCCGGCAAGAAGATCCATCGGTTCGTTTTCCGTTGCCTCCCGCCCGGAAATACATCGGGGTTAAAAAGAATCGAGTGTCCCGGGGCTCCTCTTATTTGGGACAATGACCTTGCACCCGATTTCAATTTCATTTGTGGTTGCTCGCAAAAAATAGGCTGCCAACTCGGACTCTCCTTCTCTCTTATGGGAGGATTGAGTTCTCTGTTTGTGCTTTTTGCTGCTCCGTTCCGGACTCCGTGGACCATTTGTTCTTTCAATGCACAACGTCTGCGACTCTTGCGTTCTTTTGGGCTTCTAGATGTAATTTACCTTGGAAGAACAGAGTTTGGAAGGACAACCTCTCTTGGGCTCTCAAATTCCTATCCGGCAAAGATTTTTTTCACAGTATTGCCCGTTTCTCTTTTGGGGCTTTATGCCATTTCATTTGGAAAAAAAGGAATTCTATCATCTTTCGAGGTGACTCTTTCGCAATTCCGGCCATGAAGAATCACTTGATCAAGGTTGTGAAGGATAAGGCTCTTTTGTTCTCTAATGTCCCGCCTACTCCAAGAAACAAGCGTCTCCAGAGAAGTTGGGGGTTCGATCCATCCATCTTCAGCTCAGCGACCTCTTCCTAGCTCTCCTCCATCTCTTCAATCTTTGGAGGGGTGCCTGAGGGTCATTAGTCTGTTTTTTATTTGTAGTTCAGCCGAGTAGTCGCTGCTTTGTTTCCTTCTCTTTGTTTCTTTTTGTTTCGGCACCCTCACACTCTCCCTGCCCCCACAGCTAAAGTGTGAGTTACGGTGCCGAATTCTTGTTCATTCTCTAAAGTTTAATATATATTCTTACCTTTATTACCAAAAAAAAAAAAATTTCCTTTTGCTTTGAGTTCAAAGAATACAAAAGGAAAATTCTTTGTTGTATATTAATATATGAAAATGACAATCAATCATCTATGGATATGCACTAGAAAAGCAACTTACATATAGTAATTCATGCTTGATTTAAGTGATGTTTAGAGGGTGATTTGGTCAGTTAACTAAAGGGTTAATACCCTGAAAAACCCCAAACTGGTACACTTGTGACAAATTTACCTCAAACTATTTTTTTGACCATGAAAAACCCCAAACTGGTATACCTGTGACAAATTTACCCCGACCGACTATAAAAAACCCTAAACTAGTACATTTATGACAAATTTACCCCAAACTAATTTATTCGACCGCAAAAAACCCAAAATGGTAAATTTGTGACAAATATACCTTATGCTAAATTGGATTAATTCCATAAAAAAAATCACAAAAATTGTAAACGATGATAAACGGAGCATAAAATCCTAAATTCGTATACCGGTCAATTGTTACGTGTCATTTAATTTAATAATTTGAGAATAAAATTTAACGAAAACTGACATAGGGTAATTTGTCACAAGTGTACTAGTTTGGGGTAAATTTGTTAAAGGTATACCAGTTTGGGGTTTTTGGTGGTCAAAAAAATAATTTTGGGTAAATTTGTCACAAGTGTACCAGTTTTGGGGTTTTTTAGGGTATTAACCTTTAAAAGATGTCTGTTTTAGCTATAAACTGGTGTAAAAATAGCGCCACCCTTTAGAAAATAATGTTTGTCTTCTCTATTATAATCTGATTAGGTAATTAGGTTTATCGGCGACACTATAAATACCAATGCTATATATTCTTTTGTTAGCCCTGATTATGAATCGATATTGATATCAAGACTTGGTGTTTATTTCCCTTTCCTCTACCTTTTTCTCCCAACTTCCTTCCCTTTTGCTACTTATTATTTGAGATTATTGAGTCATCGCCACAATTTCATGTAGTTTCTCAAGAAACTCTACTTTTCCCCAAAATATGATTAATTGGTTTAGGTGGCCATGGAAACGAGTAGGGTGCGTAAAGGAATTGGGAATCACTTGGATTGCCTGAAACCAAACTGGACTGGCTTAGAACCAACGATTCCCATGCGGATTGGTATGATTTATAGTTCTAGGCGTGGAACCACCCACCTGCCCACTTGGATTGGATCGGTGAACGTGTGTGTCTATAATATATATATATATTTTTTTTTTGCTTTGAAGCTGTACTACTTATCGAAAGATTTTGACATAGTTCACTTAAATAATGCCTAGTAATTAGAAATAGATATAATTGCTCTTGCATAATGCCTCTTGCACAATGTCCTGTCATCGAACCTTCTTTAGCCCCGTTGATGTCAACCTCCGCAGGAATCAATACATCCCCTAGTTGTCGAGTGAATCTCAGCGAAGAACAAACCGAGCAATACAATGAAACTATGGCACAATTACTTACCCCATATTGCCGTCTAAATGAAATTGACAAGTCTTGCACTAGTTCCAAATGAAACTCACAATTTCTAGTGTTTCTTAGGAGAGGGTTGCATCTAGTGTCTCTTGGGAGGGGGTTGCAGTAACCTCTCATGAAAGACATTGATCCCATTTGTGGCCATTGAAACTGGATGGATCATGCCCTTCTTGCGTTGGCGGACAAAGTCTAAGATAATACTTGTAAGGATTGGGGACAAATTCTATGGATTCCTTGATAGATCCATGGAATTAACAGGCAATTGTTAGTTCCAATTTTTTGAAACCAATTCTTAATAGGTGATTCTTGATTTTAAGATGGGAATCGCCTATTTGAATCATACTCACTATAAAAAACGAGTCGTCTCTCGCATGAAGCCATTTCGTCTCTTTGAAAACATCCTATAGAATTGAAATGACATCGTTAAGCCATTGCTTTTACTTCTTTCTTTCATTAAGATGAAAATCAAGGCGATAAGGAGAATTCCCTAAAGACCATTAAAAAGCGGAAATAGTCCATCTATTTTCAACGTGCCGGAATTTATCCGCAATCCCCGAAATACCATCGCTGGCCGTACCTAAGGCTGCAATTGTCTTTTTGTCCACGTGGGGAAACCGTAACCTGAAAATAAGGTACATTTTCTTGATTAGGAAAAAGAAAGAGAACGGGGCACCTTTTGATATCCAAAAAGTTTTTTGTACTTTCTGGGTGATGGGAACGTAGGAGCCACGCTCATTGTCACCAGGAATCCAAACACCAAGCAGGCCGCTCCCGTCAAACCGTGCCTGAAATTGGAACCCTCAATAATCAGGAACAGTTGTAGCAGCTCACCGTGCTCAAAATCGTTGTCCTGGCTGGTCAGTCTACTGTGCCGTGACCTCGAGCTGCCGGGCCCTTCCTGGCATTCCAAGGCTATATGAGATTCCACCCTCTGGTGCCACCTGCCAAGAAGCGAAAAGGAATACAACCACTTCCTTGTGTTTTTCTTCTTGTGGGGTCGAATTATTTCCTATATCCTATCTTCCGTCCCTGTCACGTGACCTAGGGAAGCGGCATTTATTGCTTATTTTAGAGCGAAGAGACATATCTTGCTTCTACGTTCTGCCTACGCGACGTTATTGGTGGGACATTAAACAATGTGTGGTTGCATTGTTCTCTCACTTATCCTTCAAGAATCTCAAGCAACGTCTCCAGGGTACGTTGAAGGTAGCATTGGTTGAAGACAGGCGGAGGCACGTAGGAGGAGAAGGAACATGGGATCGGTTGGAGCTGGAGATAATGGGAGTGCAGGTTCAGTGAGGATTACGAACAGGACAGTGGAGTCTGAGGTCAACGATGATGGTTTTGACGACGACCCGACGGGTTATCAGCAGCTGTCGGAGATCCCGAGGAAGAGTAACAGAAGATTCTATGTGTTTGCTTGTGCAGTTCTTGCTTCTCTCAACACTGTTCTCCTGGGCTACGGTAACAAACTCAGAGTTGTTCTCTGTTTCGTGAGCGTTTGACTGCTGTTGTCCCAGTTGCTGGGTTACAGCACATTAGCATTGAGCTTCTAATAGTTTCAGTCGGTTTCCTAATCATTATCCAGAATAAATTCCGTACCGTTTTGGCCTAGATCAACCTTTGTATACACTATTGTTCATGGAATCTTCTGTTTTTCAGAAACACGTTGTGCAAGGTGCGAAAAGTCAAAGTTTTGTGAATTCTGCCCTTGTTGAGTAGTCTTTAGAATTGAACCTTTTGTAGTCTCAATTCGCTTTTCTCAAGCACTCTTGACATAAATGTTGCTAGTACATGTGCTGTTCGAGTGTGAAGCACATCCAAATGTGGATAACCCAGTGAGATTTTCTGTATCTTCTTGTTGTTGGCTAAGGGAGGCTGCTACTATGTGAACCTTTTGTTGTATCATATGATTTTCTGTTATGTGGAATTGGATTGGGTTTGCTTGTTAATAAAAGTTAGAACTGCCAATTTGAATGTCTCACAAGTTTCTTCACCTTTCCTTAGATTTTGAACAGTTTAGTGATGTTGCAAATCAGTTGATGTGTCTTTGCTACTCTGCAGATATTGGTGTCATGAGTGGAGCAATTATTTTCATTCAGGAAGATTTAAAAATAACTGAGGTGCAGACAGAAGTCCTTGTTGGTTGTTTAAGTGTAGTTTCGCTCTTCGGTAGCTTAGTTGGTGGCAGAACATCAGACATTATTGGCCGAAAATGGACAATGGCTTCAGGTGCTATGGTCTTCCAAGTGGGTGTCGCTGTTATGACTTTCGCAGATTCATTTCAAGCGCTGATGATAGGGAGATTGCTGACTGGGGTTGGGATAGGCATCGGAGGAGTGATAACGTCGGTTTACATTGCCGAGATTTCGCCATCCATCAGTAGGGGAAGCCTGACCTCTTTTCCGGAGATCTTTGTGAACATAGGAATTCTACTTGGTTATGTCTCAAACTATGCATTTTCAGGCCTCTCGGTACACATTAATTGGAGGGTCATGCTTGGAATTGGGATTTTGCCCTCCGCTTTGATCGGTTTTGCACTTTTTGTGATCCCCGAGTCACCAAGGTGGTTGGTCATACAGAACCGAGTCGATGAAGCAAGATTGGTGCTTTTTAAGACAAATGGAGACGAGAGTAAAGTGGAAGAGAGGCTCGCAGAAATACAATTAGCAGCTGGAACTAGTAACAATCCACCGAAGCAAGGAGAGAAAGCTGTGTGGCGTGAACTGTTGAGCCCTTCTCCTTCTCTACGCTGGACGCTAATCACAGGCGTAGGACTCCAGTGTTTCCAACAGTTAACAGGCACGGACGCTTTAGTGTACTACAGCCCACAGATTTTCAAAGATGCTGGAATTAAGGGTAATTCGAATTTACTAGCGGCTACTGTTGCTGTGGGTATTACCAAGACTTTATTTGTACTGGTTGCTACATTTCTGATAGACAAGCTTGGAAGGAAGCCTTTGCTTTATATCAGCACGATTGGCATGACAGTTTGCCTGTTCAGTGTGGGAGTCTCTCTCTCTGTGCTTAAGGAAGGAGTTGCTGGCGCTGCGCCTGCATTGGCAATACTATCTGTTTGTGGTACTCTAGCTTTCTTCTCGATAGGAATTGCCCCCATTTGCTGGGTGCTAACCTCAGAGATTTTCCCTTTGAGGTATCGTGCTCAAGCAGTGGCACTTGGCGCGGCTGCTAATAGGGTGTGCAGTGGGCTTGTTGGCATGTCCTTCCTATCAGTTTCTCACACAATCACGGTAGCCGGCTTGTTTTTTGTGTTTGCTGCAATGTCAGCTCTTTCGGTTGCATTTGTTCACTTGGTCGTTCCAGAAACCAAAGGAAAATCACTGGAGCAGATTGAGTCACTATTTCAGGATCAACGTAGTTGGAAAGGAGGCTATGTCAAGATTGAAGATGTCGAGGATAACGTGCACGAGTAGTCACTGGCCTATCAACATCTTCAGTCGACATGTGAAGCTTCAGTTCAATAAAAGGAAGTCCAGCATTAAGAATAAGAAACAGTTATTAACCTCTCGAGCCAGCGAAAGCAGAATCTATCAAGTTGAAGTCAATGTTGGAATTACTGTCACTCTCTTTTGGATGGCTGCGTAGCCTGACAAGTCTACTAAATGCCAGCACACTTCAACGGAGAAATCATAGCTTGCGTTATTGTGGAATCCTAATGTATCCAACTTTCATGATTAAAATGCTCTGTACTATATCCTAGAGAAGTTTGCCTTCAATGAGACATTGAAAGGTTTTCTGATTCAGAATTCCTACTTTTAACTGGAAAGTGCTCTTTTCTTTTGGCCAAATACTTGGAAAAAACTACTCTTGATTTTAGAGTATATAGGTTGCGTGCTCAGAGCCTCAAACTTGAAAGGAGTGTAATATAATTCTCCTAGCGTCATAGTGTGCTATACTTGTAAAGGGTGTGAAAAATCCCTCACTTTGTTTAGTCTTTTCTGATACACAAACTGGTCGACATGAGTACTTCACCTATGATTCCATTGACCAGTGTTTTTAATGGAGTTCTCTCTGTTGACGAGGAACATTACACAGTGAGAAATTGAAGCGAACAATCAATATAAAAAACCATCTGATTATACAGAAAGGGCCACGATTTACAAAAAATACAAGAGCAATACGAGGGAAAGAGTTTGTTAGATTTGTGCTCAATCTACAATTGTGGCCAGCATCTCCTGACAGCGATGTCTTAAGATTTTGGAGAAAAAATTTGTCTTAACATGTACCAGAACTTCCTGGCATTCCCTGTCGTTATCCTTATGTCTGCTTGAGACATTATGTTAGGATTCACGATTGCCATGCCAATGGTTTTCTATCGAAAAGCTTATATCAGGCTCATAACAAATGTTGGGGATATAAGAATGATCATATGTCCTTCAACCACGCAGGTTTAATTCATTTTTTAATTATATGTTATTAATAACACTTGCTTATTTTGCAAGCAATTCTAGTAATGTATTGATAGGTCCCGTTTTCTCTTGCTTTAAAGGGTTGATAAATGTTGTTCTTTTCCTGTAGATGATGGACCTTCTTCAATACATGCATATAAGCAAGAAGAACAACTGAAATCTGATGAAGCTTTCCCCTGTAATCAGCTTTCTGGTAAAGAAAAGTTGGGCGACTACTGAAGATGCCAATACTCAAGCGACTGGTCCTGCACAAGATGCTCAATCTTCCAGCCTTTCCAATCGTGTCTCTTCTGAAACAGCGACTCAATCTGCTCCAGTGATATTCCTTTAGTATGCGGGACAAACGCAATGCAACAAAAATACCTGGCATTGCAGCAAACACTAAAAGCTTTCCGGCCACCATAATTGCTTGAGAAATTGAGAGGAAGGACATGGAGACATGACTGCTGCACATGCTATTACTAGCCGTCCTGAGTGCCGCTGCTTGAACACGGTACCTCAAAGGGAAAATCTACGGTGACAATGTCCTTCAAATGGGGTCGATTCCCATAGAGAACAAAGGTACGTTACCATAAAGAAGAAAAAGAGGCAACATAGGTGCTGCCCCATCTCCTACTTCCTCTATCAAAGAGAGAGACCCCCACACTGAACAGGCAAACAGTCACGCCGATAGTGCTAATATAAAGCAAAGGCTTCCTCCCGAGCTTGTTGATCAGAAATATAGGTACCAGTATTAGTGTAGTTTTCATAATCACCACCTAGGTTGCACCGACACGGACACGCGACACGCGACGCGACACGACACGACACGACACGTCGACACGTCATTTCTCAAAATTAGAAAATTTCGACACGTTCCGACACGTTATATATTAAATGAATATTTTTATTTTTAATTAATTTGATTCAAATTTATAATTAAAAGAACCTACAATGAATTTACACTAATAATTCAACATACAGTATTTTTATTTTTCGAAATTATTTTTTAATTTTATTTAACAATTTTTCGATTAAATAAAAGTCCCCGAATAAAAAGCGCCGCCCCCCTCCCCTCCCCCTCCCTCGGCGCTCAAAAACACCCTCCCGCGCGCCCAAATTCCCTTTTCCCTCGTTTCTTTCCCACCCCCAATTTTTTTCACTTTTTTTTACCTCCACCTGACACCTGACACCGTCCTTCCCCCTCCCTCCTGTCACTTCCCCTCCCTCCAACACGCCAAATCCCTTGTTTTTATTATTTTGTTCTCAAAACCCTAGCAATGCTTCTTCTTCTCCTCTCCTCGCCGCACGAAGCATTTCCTCTCTTCTTCCTCTCGATTTCTGCTTGCCAGGGATGGAATGCGCAGTCCCTGTACGTCGAGAGGCTGCACACCGCCGCGAACTCCTCCTCCTCCCCCTTGACGCCGCCGCCGCCGCCCCGCTTGACGATGCCGCCCTCCCCACGCGCGCCTCCCTCGTGAAGTTCTTCCTCACAGCCCTCGCCTCAGTCTCTACTCTCTCTCTGGCCGTCTCTCGCCGTCGCGGGCTCGCCTTTGCTCGGCTCACGACTTCGTCTCTCCTCCCTCACCCTCGGACACGCGAGTCGAAACGTGTCGACAAAAGTTGACCCCGTGTCGACAAATCCGACACGCGGTCAACGCGTGTCCGAGCGTGTCCGAGCGTGTCGACGTGTCTCCGACACGTGTCGGACACGACACGGAGGCACATATAACGTGTCCGTGCAACCTAGATCACCACAGCAATTGTACCTGCAAGAATACAAAAGGAAAATTCTTTATAGTGAATTAAATATGAATATGCCAATCAATCATTTATGAATATGCACTAGAAAAGCAACTTACATATAGTAATTCATCCTTGATTTAATTGATGTTTAGAGGGTGATTAGGTCAGTCAACTAAAATAATGTCTGTTTAAGCCATAAAAATAGTGTGGAAATAGTGCCACCCTTTAGAAAATAATGTTCACTTTACCTTTTTCTCCAAACTTCCTTCCTTCTTGCTATTTGTTGTTCGAGATTTGTTTGGAGCGAACAATGCAATCCAATAATTACACCTGAGAGATCGACGAGGGAGAGCTTAAGTCTAAACCCGTCAATATATCTAGTTAAACTCATATTCACTAAAAAATTTAAGTTAATGAGTTATGAGTTAATTATGATATATTAACTGTTCATAAACTATGCACAACAACCAACTAACATCAACTCTACTAACTTCGATTGTTTCACCTGTGGTCTTTATTCGAGCACAATAGAAATCCGGTACTTACAACTAGAGAGATCGCCAAGGGAGAGCTCAATTTTGAGCATGTTAACATGTCCGGTTAGATCTATCTTCACTCAAAAGCTTAATTTAATGAGTTATTGACTTCCAATGCATGACTTCTCTCTAACACAACTCACACAAACACTTTAACAATTTTTTTTAATTATTTGCCAAAATTTTGTGTAGTTTCTCAAGAAACTTTACCTCACCCTAGAATATGATTTAATTGGTTTAGGGTGGCCATGGAAATGAGTCGCCTCTCGTGTTAAGCCATTCCGTCTCTTCGAAGATATCCGATTGAGCCGAAACGACACGTTAAGCCATCGCTTTTTACCTTCATTCTTTCAGTAAAGATCAAAATTGAGGCGACAAGAAGAATTCCCAGAAGAATTCCCAGAAAACCGTTAGAAAGCGGAAATAGTCCATCTATTTTCAACGTGCCGAAATTTATCCGCAATCCCCAAAGTACCCTCGCTTTCCGTACCTAATAACGCAGCAATTATCTTTTGTCCAGCGTGGGGAAACCATAGCCCGAAAATAAGGCACATTTTCTTGATTAGGAAAAAGAAAGAGAACGAGGCACTTTTGACATCCAAAGAGCTTCTTCAACTTTCCTGGTGGCAGGAACGTAGGAGCAATGCTCGTCGTCATCAGGAATCCAAACACCAAGCAGGCCACTTCCGTCAAACCATGCTTGAAATTGGAACCCTCAATAATCAGGAACATATGCTTATGACTGAAAGAAATTCGCCCGTTTCAAAGAAGGAACCGACTCGCCTTGGGTGAACAAGTTGCAGTGGCTCACCGTGCTCAAAATCATCGTCCAGGCCAGTCAGTCTACCGTGCCGTGACCTCGAGCTGCCAGGCCCTTCCTGGCACTCCAAGGCCATGAGATTCCACCCTTTGGTGCCAACTGCCAAGAAGCGAACAGGAGTAAAATCACTTCCTTGTGTTTTTCTTCTTGTGGGTTGAATTATTTCCTATATCCTCGTCCTCCGTCTCTGTCACGTGGCCTAAGAAGCAATATTTAATGCTTATTTTAGCGTGAAGAAAAATATCTTTGCTTGTACGCACCGCATACCCAACGTCATTGGTGGAAAAATGGACAATGCGTGGTGGCATTGTTCTCTCACTTATTCTATAAGAAACTCAGGCAACATTTCCAGGGTAGGTAGCAGTGATTGAAGACAGGCGGAGACACGTAGGAGGAGGAGGAACATGGGATCGGTTGGAGCTGAAGAAAATGGGAGTGCAGGTTCAGTTAGGAATAAGAACAGGGCAGTGGAGTCTGAGGTCAACGATGATGGCTTCAATGACAGCCCGACGGGTTATCAGTATCCGTCGGAGATCCGAGGGAAGAGTAACAGAAGATTCTATGTGTCTGCTTGTGCAGTTCTTGCTTGGAATTGGGATTTTGCCCTCCTCTTTAATCGGTTTTTCACTTTTTGTGATCCCCGAGTCGCCAAGGTGGTTGGTCATGCAGAACCGAGTCGATGAAGCAAGAGTGGTGCTTTTTAAGACAAGTGGAGATGAGAGTAAAGTGGAAGAGAGGCTCGCAGAAATACAATTTGCGGCTGGAGCTAGTAACAATCCACAGAAGCAAGGAGAGAAAGCTGTGTGGCGTGAACTGTTGAGCCCTTCTCCTTCTCTACGCTGGATGCTAATCACAGGCGTAGGACTCCAGTGTTTCCAACAGTTAACAGGTACGGACGCTTTAGTGTACTACAGCCCGGAGATTTTTAAAGATGCCGGAATAAAGAGTAATTCGAATCTACTAGCGGCTACTGTTGCTGTGGGCATTGCGAAGACTATATTTGTACTGGTTGCTACATTTCTGTTAGACAAACTTGGAAGGAAACCTTTGCTTTATATTAGCACGATTGGCATGACAATTTGCCTGTTCAGTGTGGGAGTCTCTCTCTCTCTACTTAAGGGAGGAGTGGCTGGCGCTGCACCTGGATTGGCCGTACTATCTGTTTGTGGTACTCTAGCTTTCTTCTCGATAGGAATCGCCCCTATTTGCTGGGTGCTAACCTCAGAGATTTTCCCTTTGAGGTATCGTGCTCAAGCAGTGGCGCTTGGGGCGGCTGCTAATAGGGTGTGCAGTGGGCTTGTCAGCATGTCCTTCCTCTCAGTTTCTCACACAATCACGGTAGCTGGCACGTTTTTTGTGTTTGCTGTGATGTCAGCTCTTTCAGTTGCGTTTGTTCACTTGGTCGTTCCAGAAACCAAAGGAAAATCGCTGGAGCAGATTGAGTCACTATTTCAGGATCACTGTAGTTGGAAAGGAGGCTATGTCGAGATTGAAGATGTCGAGGAACATGTGCACCACTAGTCACTTACCTATCGACATCTTCAGTCCGACATGTGGAGCTTCAGTTCAATAAGAGAAGGTCCAGCATCAAGAAAAAGGAACAGTTATCAAACTCTCAAGCAAGCGAAGGCAGAATCTATCAAGTCAGTGATTGTTGGAATTACCGTCACTCTCTTCTCGGATGGCTGCTTAGCTTGACAAGTGAGATAAATGGCAGTACACTTTAATGAAGAAATCATAGCTTGAATTACTGAGCAATCCTAGAGAAGTTTGCATTACTGAGAAATTCTACTGTATTAAACTTTCATGCTTAAAATGCTCTGTACTCTATCCTAGATAAGTTTGCCTCCAACGAAACATTGAAAGCATTTCTGATTCAGAATTCCTACTTTTACCTGGAAAAGTGCTCCTTTCTTTTGGCCACATACGTGGAAAAAAGGTAAAACTACACTTGATTTTATTGTATATATGGTTGCGTGCTTAGATGCCTCAAGCTTCAAAGGAGGGTGATATAATTCTCCTTGTCTCATAATGTGCTATACCTGTAAAGGGTGTGAAAAGTCCTTCACTTTGTTGCCTTTTCTGATACACAAATCGGTCGACATGAGGACTTCACCTGTGATTCCGTTGCCTAGTGTTTTCAAAGGATTTCTCTCTGTTGACGAGGAACATTACACAGTGACAAATTGAAACGAACTATCAATAAAAAAAATCATCTGATTTTACAGAAAGGGCCACAATTTACAAATAATGCAGAGCAATGTGAGGGACAGAGTTCAAAGTTGTTAGATATATGCTCAATCTTCAATCGTGGGCAACATCTCCTGACAGTGATGCCTTAAGATTTTGGAGAAACAATCGTTACCAGAACTTCGCATTCCCTATTGTTATCCTCATGTCAGCTTCAGACATTATGGTAGGATTCACGATGATGTGCCAATGGTTTTCGGTCAAAAAGCTTATATCAGGCTCATAACAAATAATAATTGATCTTCAACCACCCAAATTTAGTTCATTTTTTATTATTATATGTTATTAACAACACTTGTTCATATTGCAAGCAACTCGAATAATGTATTAAGAGGTCCCGTTTTCCCTTGCCTTAAAGGGTTGATAAATTTTGTTCTTTTCCTGTAGATGATGAACCTTATTCAATACATGAATATCAGCAAGAATAACTGAAATTTCATGAAGTTTTCCCTTATAATCAGCTTTCTGGTAAACAAAAGTTGGCCGACCACTGAAGATGCCAATAATTAAGCGACTGATCCTGCACAAGTTGCTCAATCTTCCAGCCTTTCCAAATTCCAATTGTGTCTGTTCTGAAACAGCGACTCAATCTGCTCCAGTGATATTCCTTTAGTATGTGGGGCAAACGCAATGCAACAAAAATACCTGGCATTGCAGCAAATACTAAAACGTTCTGGCCACCATAATTGCTTGAGAAATTGAGAGGAAGGACATGGAGACAAGACTGATACACACACTATTACCAGCCGTCCTGAGCACTGCTGCTTGCACACGATACCTCAAAGGGAAAATCTCCGATGACAATGTCTTATAAATGGGGTCAATCCCCATAGAGAACAAAGCTATGTTACCACAAAGAAGGAGAATGGGCAACATAGGTGCTGCCCCAGCTCCTACTTTATCTCAGAGAGAGACCCCCACACTGAACAAGCAATCAGTCATGCCGATAGTGCCAATGTAAAGCAAAGGCTTCCTCCCAAGCTCGTTGATCAGAAAAATAGGTACCGGCATCAGTGTATTTTTCATATCCACCACAGCAATTGTACCTGCAAGAAGATTCAAATTACCTTTCATTCCCGCATATATGAAAATCTTTGCTGTAAATAACGGCAGCAACAATATGCCTGTAATATGTCTGAAGCACAAAATTTCAATTCGCACTACTAGCATCCGTTGCAGAGGAGGAGAATGGCTCAGCAGTTCACGCCGCATGACTTCGTCTGTGTACTTCTCTGCATTATTGCCAACTCCAACAGCTAATTTTATTTCAGCAGGCCTCTCATCCACCCTCTCGTGAAATTGATGGTTGAGACTACAGCCTGCTGCTGTAGTACAAATTTTTTTATTCTGATAGTACCTTATAGTTGCTTGGCAATGCACATTGTGACATCTATTTAGGCAGATCGATTAGATCTCAACTGTACAGATGTACATATTTTAAACCACCTGCCAAAAATGATTCTTTTCCAGTAGTTGTGGAAAAATTAGTTGCTGTGAATGAATTTTTCTTCCTAATATGTGCAACTGATAGTGCATTAAATTGAATGGGACCATTGCAGCAACATTAGTAAAGAATTTTGTTTTTGTAAAACTGGAACATTGAGTGCAAAAGGTAACACAGTTTTCATTTTTTGAGTCAGTTCGTGAGGTAAAGGGAAACTTCGGAAACTTTTACCTTAAAAATCTGAGGACAGACATTATTTAGACAAATTTTCTTGATAATATGTGGAAACTTCATTCATAGTATAAAAGTTAAGAACGAATATAAAGTGATTAGTGCAAAATGAGTTATGAAGAATAATTCGATAGACTTTCAATATTGTTCTTGATGGCAAGTGCCATGTTGGGACATGCGGTGGAGATGCGATACCTAGTAAATATGGATACCTACAGCTAAATTGCTGGACAAATGCTAGAAGGGGCCAAGAAGTATTAGTTTTTCTCATAAAAATGGTATAAGGAAGGCAAATTCTTCGTATGTTCCCTGGAGGCTAGATTCTTTTGATTGTTGATATTCTGTCAGACCATTTCGGGCATGAATTAAGGCAAAATCCTCAGATTTCCTAATAACGCAAGCTACACTTCTTATACGTCCAATGTACTGACGTGTATCAATCTGTCACGACGAATCAGTCATGTTAGAAGAGAGAAAGTAAATTCTGCCAAACACTAATTTGATAGGTCCTGTTTTCTCTTGCTCGGGAGAATGACAACTTCAGATTTTCTCTACTGGATAATGAACCTGACATTTTACAATGCATGCATATCCACAAAGTAAGTCAACAAATCGTGATGAAATATGGTTTTTTCTGCCGTAACCAGCTTCTTGTAAAGAAAGTTTAGTCATTTGCTTGTCTACCGAAGATGCTGGTACTTAAGTGACTATTTCTGCACAAGATGCTCAACATCTTCCATCTCGAGGTGGCTTCCTTTCCAATCATGTGGGTTCTGAAACAGTGACTCGATCTGCTCCAATGATCTCCCTTTTGTTTCTGGGACAAGCGCGTAAACAAATGCAACAGAAGCAGCTGACATTGCAGCAAATAAAAAGAAGGTTCCTGCCACTGTGATTGCTCGAGAAACCGAGAGGAAGGACATGGAGATGAGCCCACTGCACACCCTATTGCCAGCCGCCCCGAGCGCTGATGCTTGAGCACGATACCTCAAAAGGAATATTTCTGAGGACAGTACCCAAGAAATAGGGCCGATTCCAACAGAAAAGAAAGCTACACTACCGCAAACAGAAAGAATCGCCAGCAAAGGCACTACCCCGGCTGCTCCTTCCTTTAGCAAAGAGAGAGAGACACCGACACTGAACAAGCAAACAGTCATGTGTCACGGGCCGAAAGATGGACGACCCGAGAGGTTCCCCAAAGTCGACCCCAACTCGCCCGTGGACCTCCTACTCTCACTTGGATTCCCACCAAGCCTTCTCCCCACTTTGCAAGGACGAGCGAACCTGTCATTTAGCTAGATTACAGAAGTCCGTTCCATTATTTAGGTTGGTAGACGGTAGTTGGCACTTATGCCGGTAGTTGGGGCGGTACGATCTTGTCCGCCGGTAGAATACTAGATCAATGGATGTAATCCGAGGCCCTCAACTATAAAAGGGGTGTCCTCCTTCAGTTGTAATCATCCACTACTTCCGCAATACAAAGCAAGTCTTCTTTCTAGAGCTCCTCTCTCTAGATTCTTTTTCTCTCTACGATCCGGGTAAGGCGAGCGAGTGAGCGTTCGACTGTGCAAGGCTTGGCTTAGGTGCTTCGGCGATCCATTCCGATCCTAAAGTGCCCGAGTCGCCGCGCGGTCACGATCCTGATCGATCGGCCCGTGACACATGCCTATTGTGCAAATATAAAGCAATGGCTTCCTCCCAAGCTTGTCAATCAGAAATATTCCGACCAGTACAAAAGCAGTCTTGGTAATGCCCACAGCAACAGTCGCTGCGAGAAGATTTGAATTACCTTTCATTCCAGCATCTTTAAAAATCTCTGGGCTGTAATACACAATAGCATCTATGCCCGTTATCTGCTGGAAGCACTGGATTCCAACACCTGTGATTAGCATCCGTCGTAGAAGAGGAGAAGGGCACAGCAGTTCACGCCACACGGCTTTCTCTCCATATTTTGCATTATTACCGGCTCCAGCAGCCAATTGAATTTCTGCGAGCCTTTCTTCAGCCTCTTTCTCATCTTCATGTGTCTTTAAAAGAACCAATCTTGCTTCATCGACTCGGTTCTGCATGACCAACCATCTTGGTGATTCAGGGATAACAAAGAGTGCAAAACTGATGATGACTGATGGTAAAATTCCAACTCCAAGCATGACCCTCCAGTTTATGTGCACTGAAAGGCCTGCAAATACATAGTTTGATATATAACCGAGTAGGATTCCTAAATTCACGAAGATCTCTGGAAAAGAGGTTAGTGTGCCCCGACTGATGGCTGGTGAAATCTCGGCAATGTACAGCGAAGTTATCATGCCTCCGAAACCCATTCCAACCCCAGCCAGCAATCTTCCTATCATTAGTACTCGAAATGAATCAGCAAAGGTCATAACAGCCACGCCCACTTGGAAGACAACAGCAGCTAATGCCATCGTCCATTTTCTACCTATAATATCCGATGTCCGGCCACCAGCTATGCTACCGAAGAGTGAAATTACGCTCAAACAACCAATGAGGACTTCTATCTGAACATCACTTATTCTGATATCTTCCTGAATGAATATAATTGCTCCACTCATGACACCTCCATCTGCAAGTAGTCAAGCATATTGATTCATTCGTTACTTAACAAAGTGTGGATGGATTTAACTGAAAGTCGAGCAGCTAGTGACACATTAATCTACCGCAACTAATTCTTTTAACTAACAAGCAAAATCCATCCACCTACCTAAAAGAGAACCAGAGATGGACAAAATTCTGATGTCCCTGGTCAATGCAAAAGACATATCACTGAAGCAAATGTTTACACAGAAGTGGACATTAGGCAATAAGAACTTAGTAACTTACAGCATAATGCTTAGCATTCAATTCGATTATGACCATCAAATGAGATGTGCATAACCTGTCTTCCTCTCTCTTTGTAACAAAGGATCTTCAAGTTCTGTTGGTGCTTTAAACAATTTTCTCTTCTCCATATTAATATATCACTCAGAGTCTATAATTTTATAGGAACCACTGAAGAAATCAATTTCTAGATCTGATCGAGAAACGAGTTGGTATTTATCATCTTCATGGAAACTTTTATACCAGAAACATTGTAGCCCCTCCGGGACCAGGACTTTTGCAGTCAAAACATTCACAAACAACTATGCAACTATTAATAACCCAAAAAAAAAAAAAAAGAGGGAAGAGAAAAGACGCTGTCGCCAACATACCATAACCTAGGACGATGGTGTTGAGAGAAACGAAGACTGCACAGGCAAAAACATATCTCCTGGTTACTTTCCTCCTCTCCAACTGCTGCTGGTAATGAACCAAATCGTCCTCAAAATCTGTTGGATTATAATGTCTCAGTTCTGCCGTTTTCTGTTTTGTTTTTTTACTATGTTTTCCTCTGTTTTTTTAATTAAAAAACAGCCAAGTTCATTTAGTTATGCATTTAGTGTTTTTGCTATTTTCTAGGAAGTGAATTAGCACGTTTAGGCGCAGTTATATGCTGCATGTGTGTGTGGTTTGTAAGCAGTTATTGTTCTTGTTTAAGTTGTCCTGTACTTGATAGTTTCTTTAGAAAAACTGACGTATGCAAGTTTGTGTTCAATTTTCTCTGTGCTTCTCTTCCTCATTCAAAAACTATTGTTTCTGGTTTTCTGTTTCTAGTTTACTGTTTTGATCAGTAACAACAGTGATATCAGAGCATGTATGATCTTGAGGGACTGTGAAGTGAAGCAAGTATCGAAGTGTAAAGAAGTTAAAGGGTGATGGAGACAGGGTCGAGTGGTTTCTCTGCGATGGCTTCTCCAGTATTTACTGGAGAGAATTATCAAGCATGGGCTGTTAAGATGACAGCATTTTTGGAGGATCATGATCTGTGGGAAGCTGTGGAGGATGATTATGAAGTTGCTCCACTTCCAAATAATCCGACCATGAATCAAATCAAACTTCATAAAGAGAGAACCACAAGAAAAGCCAAGGCAAAATCTTGCCTGTATGCCTGTCTCGCCTACCATCTTTACCATAATTATGAAGTGTGACTCGCAAAGGCCATATGGGACTTCTTGAAGGAAGAATATGAAGGAGATGAGAAGATAAGAGGTATGAAGGTGCTGAATCTCTTGAGAGAATTTGAGAGACAAAGAGATGAAAGAGTCTCGAGTCGGTGAAGGAATACTCGATAGGCTAGTGGGGATAGCTGATAAAATCGAGTTTTAGGGACTCGACTTGAAGGATGAAAGGCTTGTTCGGAAGATCCCGGTGTCTCTTCCAGAGAAGTTCGAAGCCACCATAGCGTCTCTGGAAAATACAAGAGACTTACCTGATATAAAGCTTGCAAAATTGTTAAATGCTCTGCAGGCACAGGAGCATAGAAGACTAATGAGAAGAGAAGAGTTTGTAGAGGGTGCGCTACAAGCTAGAGTGAAGTCAAATGATGGAGGCAAAGGGAAGAAATGGATTCAGTCCAAAGAAAATGCTGGTGACTCCAAGTTTGTAGCAAAAGAAGGAAATTCTAGTGGGTCTAGCAAATGGAAGATGAACAAAAAGCCTTGTCAATATTGTGGTGGAACTAATCATCGCTTTTTAGATGTTGGAGAAAGCACGATACTAGATGCGAAGATGTCACAAGTTGGGTCACATGGAAGCCATCTCGCAAAGAAAAAAATTACCAAAGAAGCGGAAAAGCACGAGTAGCAAAGTGAATGAAACTGAGGAAGAGCACTTGTTTGTAGTTTCTTTTTTTGAATCTTCTGTTGGGAATGATGCATGGCTGGTGGATAGTGGCTGTACCAATCATATGACTGGCAATTCGAAGCTGTTTAGGAGTCTAGATAGGTCAGTCAAGTCCAGAGTCAGAATTGGCAATGGATAGTATATCGAAGTGCAAAGGAAGGGTACAGTGGCTATTGAAGGAAATCAGGAGGTGAAGCTGATCAGTGATGTTCTTTTTGTGCTAAATATTGACCATAATTTGTTAAGTGTTGGTCAATTAGTTGAGAAGGGCTATAAAGTGAAGTTCGAAGGGAAGGAATGTCTTATTAATGATGCAGATAGCAAAGAAGTGCTAAGAATCCCAATGAAGGACAAGAGTTTCATGTGGCAAGCCACAAGAGATGCAACAAATGGCTTTAAAGTGCAAAGAAGAAAATGCGAGAGATATGGCATAAAAGACTTGGGCATGTTCACAGGAAGAGCATGTCGTTTATGCAGAGAAATAGCTTGCGAGATGACTTGCCAAGTTTGGAGGAGGAATTTTCACAAAGTGCGAGAACTTGTCTTCTTGGCAAGCAAGTCAGATTTCCTTTCAAAGGAGGAGGCTGGAGAGCATGTGAGAAGCTGCAATTGGTCCACACAGATTTATGTGGACCTATGTCCGAGTTTTCTCTCAATGGTAGCAAGTATTTCATTACCTTCACTGATGATATGACTAGGATAAGTTGGATTTATTTTCTGCGAGCCAAGTCTGAAGTTGCTGATGTGTTTGTGAAGTTTAAAGCCTTAGTTGAGAATCAGAGTGGGAAGAAAATTAAAATGCTCAAGTCTGATAATGCTTATGAGTATACTGCTCACAAGTTTAAGTTGAATTGTGAGCAAGCAGGAATTGTGCAGCAGTTCACTGCTCCTTATTCACCTCAACAGAATGGGGTCAGTGAGAGGAAAAACATAAGTATTATGGAGATGACTAGATGTATGATACAGGAGAAGATGTTGCCTAAGAAGTTCTGAGCTGAAGCAGCTAATACTGCAGTGTTCCTGTTGAACAGATTGCCCACAAAGGCCTTAGAGAGGTCAACACCTTTTGAAGTCTGGTATGGTGTTAAACCTTCATGAAAAATTTGAAGGTTTTTGGGTGTTTGTGTTACACTCATGTTCCCGAGGTCAAGAGGGACAAGCTGGATAAGAAAGCGAGCTTGGAATCTTCATCGGAGTACATCTCCAATCAAAGGCTTACAGAATTTTTCACCCTATGACAGGGAAGGTGACTGTAAGCAGAGATGTTGTTTTTCTAGAGGAAGATGAGTGGAATTGGATCGAAGGAAAGAGTGCAGAACAGCAGCAGTTAGAAAAACAACCTGTAACAGATGTAGAGGTTTGTTGGAGAAATCTTTCTGGAATATTTTGAAGCTGACAAAACATTTCCATCAGTCTAGTCTGAAGATTTGCAGACTCTACTATTTAAAGTCTGAAGACCTCCGGATTGCCAGACTCAAGACTCAAAGTCTATTCTCATTGACAGTTTCTAATCTGTTGAAGAAAGGCTGTCCAGAATTGAGTGTTTCATTAAGGATTTGACCTTATCGACTGGAGAAGATCTCTTGGCTGGATATGACATAATGGATTCCTTTATTCGAATCAAGATTGATTAATGATTCGATGATTGGCGAAGTATACTTGGAAGGTTCTACTTATGGAAACCGAAATCCTAATTATATGGGCGAACATGATTGATGGGCTATCGACATGTTTCTTTTAATAGCTCCAATGATCTTCCTAATTGATTCCATCCAACGGGTAGATTGGAGGAATTCCTTTGGTAAGTGCCAACGGGTATGATGGCATAAAGGAGTATATAAGGAAGACGCTCCAGTTGTTCGAGTGTGTGCGCGATAGAAGAATTCCAAAGTCTGAAACTCCTTGTTCTTAATCAATTCATTTGCTGAGCGAAATCTTGTACACAAAAGAGAGTCTATATTTTGAGATACCTTAAGGAAGTGTGGTAGAGTATCTCTATTGTGGAATCAAGGAAAAGCATTGCTGTAACATCTCTTTTGTTTATAGTGAAATCTAGCCAGTGGACTGTGAGTGCAGAAGAGTGGACGTAGGCTTGGAATAAGCCGAACCACTATAAACCTTGTGTTCAATTTTCTCTTCCCTACTCTCTGCTTTACTTTGATCATAATTCGTTTTGCTAACTAAAGGAGAACTTCCTTTCTATTGTCTGCCTAGTATTGCTCTCCTATCTCGAAAAATTATTTTTTACACCTATTCACCCCCCTTTAGGTGCTTATACTAGCTATATCAATTGGTATCAGAGCCTGTGTACTCACTTTGTTTGAAGTGTTTTACTTCAAAGTTAAAGATCCATGGCTAGTATGTTAGCTCCAGGGCTGGTGGAAGGGCAAAGCAATACCAGACTACCTTACTTTGATATAAATGATTATAACATCTGGAAAAACAAGATGAAAGCGTTCCTAAGATCAAAGGATCCTCTAGAATGGGACGTTGTAGAAAAAGGAATCATTCCTAAAGCTACACCTGTCTCAGAGAGAGGAAAAGAAGCTGTTGAGTCCAGTGAAATGACTCAGGAAGAGATAATCAAGAGACAAGCTCTTGATGCAAAAGCAATTTATTCTTTATATTGTGCTTTGTCACCTACTGAATATAACAGAATATCTTCTTGTGTTACAGCAAAAGAAGTCTGTAATAGATTACATATTACCTATGAAGGAACTGATCGAATGAAAGAGACTAGAATTAACATTCTCCTCGGTCAATACGAAGCCTTCAAAATGAAATCAGGAGAATCTATAACTGACATGTTTAGTCGTTTTACAGAAATCGTGAATGGTCTTGAAAATCAAGGTCAACCAATTTCTGATTCCATGAAGGTAAACAAGCTATTGCGTGGACTCTCTAAAGATTGTAATCACATAAAGACCTCAATAAGAGAGACACAAAGAATCATGCCACTATCTGTCGATGAGTTGGTTGGGACTCTTCAGTCTTATGAAGTGGAACGAATCAATGAAGACGAAGATCCTAAAGGTAAGAAATCTATTGCATTAAAATCCAATGATGATTTTGATGTTACAGATTCTGAAGACAATATGAATGATGAGGAGCTTGCTCTTATGATAAGAAGATTCAGAAAGCTGAACAGAAAAGGAAGAAGATTCAATCCAAAGAAATAAAGTTTTCAAAAGCAACAGACTAAGTTTGTTGAGGATGATGAATCAAACAAAGATGTATTCTGCTTTGAATGTAAGAAAAAGGGACACATCAGACCCAACCGTCCTCTTCTGAGGAAGAAGAAAGGAAAAGCTGAAAAGTATCGAAATGCTATTAAAGCAGAAACCTGGAGTGATACAGAGTGTGAAGAAAGAGATGATGATTATGTCAATATATGTTTGATGGCACAATCGGATTCAGATTTAAACTCCGAGACAGACTCAGATTCAGATAGTGAATTTGAGGTGAGTAACTTCAAAATCCCTATTAAAGTTTCTAAATACATTGATGAGTTGTGTTTTAGTCTTAAGATTTCTCTTAAAAGGATTTCCGAACTCAAAAAGGAAAATTCTGCACTGAAACAATAGGAAAATGTTTTGAAAGAAAATGTTAAATGTTTAGACATAGATGTTTCTTCTCTTAAAGAAAGTGAAGATAATCTTTTAAAAGAAAATGTATTTTTAAAAAATGACATATCAAATATTTCAAAAAGATTTTCAATAGGATCTGAGAAACTTGAAAAAATTCTTTCAGTAAAAAGACCTTATTTCAATAAATTTGGTTTGGGAATGACAGCAGAAACCATTCCTTTAATTGATTTTCCTAAAGTGAAGGAAAGAATTAAGCAAAGACCCACAAGAGATGCTTACAAAAATCATTTCAAAAAGGTTTTTGTAAAACCAGTAGGTCGTAATGCTCTCAGATGTTCAAAGTGCAATAGTGCAGATCATTTTGAAAAAAAATATCCTATGGTTTGGAAACCTGTTAAAAAAGTATGGGCAAAAACCGCATATCATACTAACACCAATGGACCCAAGAAAATATGGGTACCAAAGAAAGCTTGAGTCTCTTTTTTAAATACAGGTCACTATCAAGAAAAATGTAAAATGGTATCTGGATAGTAGATACTCAAGACATATGACAGGAGATTCAAATTGCTTCATAAAGCTCGTTCAAGTAAATGGTGGAAAAGTTTCATTTGGAGGAAACAACAAAGGAAGAATTGTGGAATTTGGAACTGTAAAGATTGGAAACCTCACAATAAGCAATGTTTCCTTAGTGGAAGGACTCAACTACAATTTGTTCAGTATCAGTCAGCTGTGTGATACCGGTTTCAAAATCAACTTTCAAGAGGGAATATGTTCAGGAACCAGTAAAGATTCTACTCAGTCATTCATGGGTCGAATACATGGAAATATCTACCTCTTAGATGTGAAACCAGATGAATCGCAATGTCTTATCTCAATTCAAGACGAAGTGAACTTATGGCACATAAAGCTTGGGCACATCGATATGAAGCAGATAGTCAAAATTTCAGCAAAGAAGCTTATTCGTGGCTTACCCAATCTATCATACCAGAAGTCTGATCTATGTACATCATGCGTATTGGGAAAGCATGTAAGAAATTCCTTTAGATCAATAAATCAAGTTTCCACTAATCATATACCGCAGCTTCTGCATATGGATCTCTTTGGACCAACCAGAACTCAGAGCATTGGAGGTAAGAAATATTGCCTAGTAATTGTGAATGACTACTCACGATTTACTTGGGTATATTTCCTGGTAAGTAAGTCTGAAACCTTCTCTTATTTTGAAAAGTTTGCTAAAAATGTTCAAAATGAAAAAAAGGGGTATGTTATCTCAAGTATAAGAATAGACCATGGAGGTGAATTTGAAAATCAAGATTTTACAAAATTTTGTGATAAATCTGGTTTTCAGCATGTGTTCTCTTCTCCATATACTCCAGAGCAAAACGGAGTTGTGGAAAGAAAGAATAGGTCGCTTCAAGAAATGGCTAGAACTCTTTTAATTGAAAGTAACATCTCTTCACGATTTTGGGCTGAAGCAGTTTCAATAGCATGTTATATTATTAATAGAGTTTTTCTAAGGCCTATTTTGGAAAAAATCCCCTATGAGTTATTCAAAGGAAAGAAGCCTATTGTTTCATACTTTCATGTGTTTGGATGTAAATGCTTTATGTTGAAAAATGCAAATGATCGAGTTGGTAAGTTTAAAGAAAAATCAGACGAAGGCATCTTCCTTGGATATTCTACCTCAAGCAAAGCCTACAGAGTCTACAGCAAGAAGACTCAATCTGTGGAGGAATCAATGAATGTCAAATTCCAAGATTCTATGCAAATTGAATCTATTCAGACTCATCTTGAAGAATTTGAACCTGCTCTAGACTCTACAAAGTCTAAATCTCAAGAAGCAGCTTAAACTTTGAAAGACCAGCAACAAGTGGTTATTGAAGATTCAAATGAAGGAAGTGATCATCAACCTGATAAATCAACCGGTAACTGGAAGCATAAGTCTAGTCATCCCAAAAATCTCATTATTGGCGACATTAATGAAGAAATTCGCACAAGATTCAAAAGGCGCGAAGAGTCTAGTGCTGTGACTCTTATTTCTGAAATAGAACCCAAAAGCATAAAAGAAGCTTTATCTGATGAAAGCTGGATTGAAGCTATGCAAGAAGAACTCAGGCAATTCAGCATTAATGATGTCTGGGAGTTGACTCCTAAACCAAAAGGTAAATCTATTATTGGAGCTAAATGGGTTTTCAGGAACAAGATGAACGAGAAAGGAAAGGTCGTAAGAAACAAAGCAAGACTTGTGGCCAAGGGAGATATGCAAGAAGAAGGGATAGACTATGACGAGACTTACGCATTAGTAGCAAGGTTAGAAGCAATTCGATTATTACTTGCTTTTGCTTGTTATAAGAATTTCAGGTTATTCCAAATGGACGTCAAAAGTGCTTTCCTGAATGGATTTATCCATGAGGAAGTCTATGTGGAACAACCACCTGGGTTTGAAAACCTAAGGAAACCAGACTCAGTGTTCAGGCTGAAAATGCCTTATATGGTTTAAAGCAAGCACCTCGAGCATGGTACGACAGGCTGAGTAAGTTTTTAATTCAAAACGGCTTTGTTAAAGGTAAAGTAGACACTGCTCTGTTTATTAAAAGAGAAAGCAAAATTTTTCTGCTTGTTTAAATATATGTTGATGATATTATTTTTGGATCCTCTAATGAAAGTTTGTGCAAGAAATTCTCTAAGTCTATGCGGGATGAATTTGAAATGAGCATGATGGGTGAACTAACCTTCTTTTTTGGACTTCAAGTGAAACAATTGAAGGAAGGGACTTTTATTCATAAAAAAAAATATATGCTAATGATCTTGTTAAAAAGTTTGGACTAGAAAATTGCAAAAAGACTGATATACCAATGTCAAGTTCTTTGAAGATAGACAAAGATAAAGGAGGAAAGAAAGTTGACCAGAAGCTATACAGGAGTATCATTGGTTCACTTCTTTATCTTACTGCTTCTAGACCTGACATTTTGTTTAGTGTTTGCATTTGTGCTAGATTTCAAGCAGACCCTAAAGAATCTCATCTAAGTGCTGCAAAGCGTATTATCAAATACGTTGCTTCAATTTCAAGCCTTGGTCTCTGGTATCCTAAAAAGGGAGACTTTACTCTTCTTGGATACTCAGACGTAGATTTAGCCGGTTGCAGGGTTGATAGAAAGAGCACCTCAGGTACCTGTCAACTACTTGGAAGCAGGACAGTGCCTTGGTTTTCAAGGAAGCAAAATACAATAGCTCTTTCTACAGCAGAAGCAGAGTATGTAGCTCTTGGAAGTTGTTGTTCACAAATTCTGTGGATAAAACAACAGCTAAGAGACTTTGGAATTGAAGATTCATGCACGGAGATTAATTGTGACAACACCGGCGCAATCAATCTCACCAAAAATCTAATTCTTCACTCAAGAGCAAAGCATATAGAGATTTGACATCACTTCATTAGAGATCATGTTCAAAACGGAGAAGTTTTGATTCAGTTTGTTGACTCAAAAAATCAACTGGCGGATATATTTACAAAGCCTTTGGAGAAAAATCAATTTGAGGTTATTCGTTCCAGACTCAACATCTTGAAGTCTGAAGAAGTAAAAGTCTACAGGCTTTCAGACTCAGACAATCGAGTTTTTACTGTAAGTTATTTTATTCTCTCTCTCAAATTGAATCTCGAAAATGTATGATTATTTGTCCATAATTGATTTTTGCTATTTCCGTGATTATCGCAATCTTTCTTTTTCGAAAATGAAGTTAATCTTAAATTGCAGTTATCTAATTTTTTGAAAAATGTAGTTATTATTTAAAAGGCATCTTTTTACTTTCTTTTATGACGCTTGGTATGCCTCTCTTCGATTGTCCTATATACAAACGGTTCCTCTTCGTTTTACTCCAAAAACCCTAAAAAGCATCGATCTTCCACTTGTATCTTCTTCTTTTGTTTAATCTTCAAAAAGTTGTCATCTTTCTTGGGAAAAACAAGTTTGGAATCTTCCAAAGACTGTGAAAGATGTCGTCTCAAAGGAAGTCTTCGAGGATCGCAAGCAGGGGACCGCAGAAAATGAGTGAGGGGCCTACTCACTTTGATCTCACCGAGGAAGAAGAGTCTCCCAGTCAGCAGCAGAGCCCACAACATTCTCAGCAGCGTCATTCTCCACCATCTAGTCGACAGGATGTTGGTCATCAAGAAGAGGAAGAAATCATCGAAGGCGCAGATCCTGTAAGAATTCAAAAGCCCTATTTTATTTATAAGCTTTACCGTGCTTTAAAGAGGACCAGTACTCCATTGAACTACATCGATGAGTTTCTTAAGGACAAAGGGTATGGTAATGAGTACATCTTTTTACGAAATATGGAGCGTTCGGGAATTGCCCCTAAGGGGTTGGCAGAAGAAACCCTTACAAATATCTCAAGTGATCTGCGTGTTGGAGGAGTGAATCAGCCAGATGGAAATGATGATGACAAGTTGTACAGTCAATTTCAACCGAGAATGGGTGTTGCAGCAAGTATTCGGAGCAAAAGGACAGAGTTGTTTCGTTCGGAGGAACACAAGCATCTTTACACTAAGTTGTTGAAGCGTGGGGTGATAAACTTTAGAAGTGTAGATTTTGATTTCCTTAACTCTGTGAATGTCAATTTGAGGGAAAAATTCAGTCTTCTTCAACTTGAGCAGTTTTGTTCTGACTCTACAGAAGCCTATGCTGAACTCACTGCATATTTCTATTCGAATCTCAGTTTCCTAGATGTAAATAGATTCTCTTTTAGTGTCCGAGATCAGGATTATGTGATGGATGTAGATATGTTGGCTGATGTGATTGGGGTTGAGAGAGGGAGATATCAACCTATCAATGTGTCTATTGCTCGTGCCACATTGGAACTTGTTAAGGATAGAAGGACAGATGGAAGGATTTCCTACTCAAGGATGCGTGCGTTCAACATTCTACTTCACAAGATTGTGATTAATTGCCTCAGACCGAAATCTACTTCAAAGACTGATGTTTCAAACTCAGAGGCAAAGCTGATGTACGCCATCAATGTTGGGAAAAAGTTTTCTCTTCCTCACACTATTTTGTTCCACATGTATAGAGCAGTGGTGAAGGATAAGGGTCAACTTCCTTATCCAGCTCTTGTGACCAAATTATTCAGACATTTGAATGTTCAGCCTCCATGAATTCTCTGTGTTCGATCTTGTGATCACATGGTGGTAGGATTGAAAATGGTGTCTAAAATGCGTCTGAAGGAACGTAACAAGGCGTTGGAGAAATTCAAGGAGACAACCCCTGCCAAGCCTCATCAAATCTCTTTTGCAGCAAAAAGAAAAGGGAAGGAGCCCATGGTTGCTCCATCCAAAAAGAGAAGAGCTCTCATTGTTGAGGATGAAGATGATGAGGATAACATCACCATTTCTGCTATGGCATTGAAGAACCTGAGTTGTTCTGTTCCAGAATCAATGGAACGACAAGAGAAAGAAACGGAACAGAGGATTGGAGAAAGAGAAGATTTGGAAGCAGATGAGAAAGAAACAGAGGAGAGAGAAGCTGAAGAAAGAGATGCTAAGGAGGAAAGAATTGAAGCAGAAGAAGAAGAGGAGAAAGGAGAGAAATGAGATTAAGATGAAGGAGAAAATGAGGAACACTCTTCTCCACCTGAAGGCATGGAAATAGGGGGAGATCGTGAGAACAGAGGAATATCCTCATATCCTGCGACCAGTGAAGGAGTAAGTAGATCTCCAGCAGATCCAGAGGACGTCTATGCCTCTCAATTTCCTGAGGAAGGACATGATGTTTCATCGCCAAATCTGCGTGACTATGCTGATTTGCCATCATCTGCCTTTACTCCATCTGATCATGCAGAAGCCAGTACACAGACTAATAATTCAGCAGATTTTCGCAGAATTCTTGATGTTCTCTTAGAAATGCGGGGTCAGATATATGCTCTGGGATGCGAAGTTCAGAATTTGCAGAATGCAGGTCAAGCTTCTTCAGTTTCTTTGAATGATCAGATCCAAGCCCTTGCTCTTCAGATTCAAGCAAATGCTAAGGGTGAAGATGTAGCTCAACTGAAGGAAGAATTGAAAAAGCTGGAAGGCATCGTCCAGTCAATGGGAAATTTCAGCTTGTTCGTGTTCCCAAGCAATCTTGACTTTATTCTATTCCCATCTCAACCTTTTTTTATGATGACAAAAAGAGGGAGAGGCGAGATTTGAAAACTTTGGACTTAAACTTGTTGAACTTTTAGTTTGTTTTGATGTTTGACTTGACTTAACTTTTGTGTCTGGATGTGGACTGAATTTGGGATTTGGATTTGACTGCTTATATTAAGTACTATTGATATCTTATAAATGGCTTTATTCTCATGCAAGACTAACCTATTTTCTGTGGTTGTAGATTCTAGTGTTATCATTAAGCCATTTATCTTTATGAGATATCCATATTTGCTTGAATAATATTTTGCAGGTCAAAGTTATTCAAATCTGCAGGAAAGTTTTGTCACCATAAAAAAAGGGGGAGATTGTTGGAGAAATCTTTCTGGAATATTTTGAAGCTGACAAAACGTTTCCATTAGTCTAGTCTGAAGATTTGCAAACTCTACTATTTAAAGTCTGAAGACCTCCGGACTGCCAGACTCAAGACTCAAAGTCTATTCTCATTGACAGTTTCTAATCCGTTGAAGAAAGTCTGTCCAGAACTGAGTGTTTCATTAAGGATTTGACCTTATCGACTGGAGAAGATCTCTTGGTTGGATATGACATAACGGATTCCTTTATTCGAACCAAGATTGATTAAGGATCCGATGATTGGCGAAGTATACTTGGAAGATTCTACTTATGGAAACCGAGATCTTGATTGTATGGGCGAACATGATTGATGGGCTATCGACATGTTCCTTTAATAGCTCGAATGATCTTCCTAATTGATTCCGTCCAACGGGTAGATTGGAGGAATTCCTTTGGTAAGTGCCAACGGATATGATGGCATAAATGAGTATATAAGGAAGACGTTCTAGTTGTTCGAGTGTGTGCGCGATAGAAGAATTCCAAAGTCTGAAGCTCCTTGTTCTTATTCAATTCATTTACTAAGCGAAATCTTGTACGCAAAAGAGAGTCTATATTTTGAGATACCTTGAGGAAGTGTGGTAGAGTATCTACACTGTGGAATCAAGGAAAAGCATTGCTGTAACATCTCTTTTGTTCATAGTAAAATCCAGCCAGTGGGCTGTCAGTGCAGAAGAGTGGACGTAGGTTTGGAATAAGCCGAACTACTATAAACCTTGTGTTCAATTTTCTCTTCCCTACTCTCTGCTTTACTTTGATCATAATTCGTTTTGCTAATTAAAGGAGAACTTACTTTCTATTGTCTGCCTAGTATTGCTCTCCTATCTTGAGAAATTATTTTTTACACCTATTCACCCCCTCTAGGTGCTTATACTAGCTATATCAAGGTTGATGAAGTTATAGATGGATTGGAAGATAGTATGGATGATTTACCAGTGAGAGGCACAAGGTCACTTGCTGAAATCTATGAAAGAAGCAATGTGGCAATGCTCGAACCATCTAACTTTGTGGAAGCTAAGGAGGATCAGAGGTGGATTGCAGCAATGAAGAAAGAGATTGCAATGATCCAGAAAAACCACACATGTGAGCTTGTTGATAGACCATCTGATAAGAATGTGATTGGAGTTAAGTGGGTGTTTAGAACAAAACTTAATCCTGACTGTTCTGTTAATAAACACAAAGCTAGACTGGTGGTGAAAGGCTATGCACAAATATGGGGAGTAGACTATTCTGAAACATTTGCTCCTGTTGCATGACTTGATACAATAATGCTACTGTTAGCTATTGTAGCAGAGAAGTGATGGCCTATATTTCAGTTAGATGTCAAGTCTGCATTTCTGAATGGAGAGCTTGAGGAGGAGATTTTTGTTGAACAACTTGAAGGCTTCAGTATCAAAGGCCAAGAAGAGAGTGTATACAGGTTGAGGAAAGCTCTATATGGACTGAAGCAGGCTCCAAGAGCTTGGTATGGGAAGATAGATCGATATTTGCAAGATTTTGGCTTTGTAAAAAGCTTAAGTGAGTTCACTCTTTATGTCAAGAAGGTGAATCATAGTGTTGTAATTCTGTCACTTTATGTAGATGATCTATTAGTGACGGGGAATGATATGGAATTGATAGACAAGGTGAAGCAAGATTTATTTGCGCTTTTTGAGATGTCGACTTGGGAAAGATGGCTTATTTTTTGGGTCTGGAAGTCAAACAGGCTTCATATGAGATCTTCATCTGTCAGAAAAAAATACATGAAGGAAATTCTAAAGAAGTTTCAGATGGAAGATTGTCGAAGGGTAAGCATTCCTATGGCTGCTAAAGAGAAGCTGCAGAAGAATGATGGAATAGATGCAGTATATGCTTCTATGTATAGAAGTCTGATTGGGTGTCTCATGTATCTTACATCAACCAGACCAGATATTCTATTTGCTGTGAGTGTTTTATCCAGGTTTATGAGTAATCCTAGTCAGTTACATTTGATTGCAGCAAAAAGGGTCTTGAGATATCTCAAAGGAACATTGTTCTTTGGTGTGAAGTTTAAGAAAGGTCAGAAGTTTAATTTACAAGGATTTTCTGATAGTGACTGGGCTGGTTCAGTGGATGACATGAAAAATACGTCTGGATACTGTTTCTGTTTTGGTTCTACTTGTTCCTCCTGGTGTTCTAAAAAGCAAGAGATTGTAGCTTAATCTACTGCAGAGGCTGAGTTTATAGCAGCTACTGCAGTTGCAAATCAAGCTTTGTGGCTGAAGAAGATAATGAATGATTTGTGGTTGAATTCCAGTAATTGCATTGAAGTTAATGCGGATAATCAGGCTGCTTTAGCAATATCTCAGAATCCAGTTTTCCATGGCAAAACCAAGCATTTTAAAGTCAAATTTTTCTTTCTGCGTGTGGTGCAACAAAGTGGCGAAGTTAAGTTGGTCTATTGCGAGATCTGAAGATCGCTTGCGATATGTTCACAAAACCACTTCAAGCTGGAAGATTTGAAGTATTAAGAAAGAAAATTGGAGTATGCGGCGAAGAATTGATCCAAGGAGGAGTTTTGTTGGATTATAATGTCTCAATTCTGCTGTTTTCTGTTTTGTTTTTTTACTTTGTTTTTCTCTGTTTTTTTTATTAAAAAACAGCCAAGTTCATTTAGTTATGCATTTAGTGTTTTTGCTATTTTCTAGGAAGTGAATTAGCACGTTTAGGTGCAGTTATATGCTGCACATGTGTGTGGTTTGTAAGCAGTTATTGTTCTCGTTTAAGTTGTCCTGTACTTGACAGTTTCTTAGAAAACTGACGTATGCAAGTTTGTGTTCTGTTTTCTCTATGCTTCTTTTCCTCATTCAAAAACTATTGCTTCTGGTTTTCTGTTTCTAGTTTACTGTTTTGATTAGTAACAACAAAATCACCATCCTCAATCTCGGAACCCATTTTCTTGTACTCGTTCACACCCTTCTGTGAATCTGCCCTCTCATTTTCTCCGGTTCCCGCCGATCCCATCTCCTCTTCTCTGCACCGCTTGAGTTCTATCGAACATAACAAGAGACTTCCGGTTCTCCCATAGACAAGGACTTGGCAGGTGGGGGTCAGACTTTTTTTTTTTGGTCAGGTTAAGTTCTTGAGTTTTTCCACATGTGGAGAAACACCCTAAAAAACATCAAGTGGGTCTCTGGAGGTATCAACACAACATGTGGGGTGAGTATAATATAGGACAATCGCATCTTTTGGTACCATGTTGTCCCTTTACTTCAGTCACTCTGGCTCAGCTCTCTGCGGTTTCCAGTGGTTGAAGGCTAAGAAGGAGTGCAAAGAAAGGCAACTCAAACACAGAGCAGCATCCCATGCACAAATTATCCATGGAAAACTAGGCAATCACCAATGGTGGATCTCAATCCCCTTGTGAGTTTTTAAAAGTGTCTCCTTTGGTGATGATGGGGATTTCCATTGGAGCATGACAGAATCTTCTCTAAGAAAGATGGGGTCGCCTGTACAGATGTGACCCACTTGGATTGATTAGATCTCAACTGTACATGCGAATAGATGTTAACAACGCGTGTGAAAATGCTTCATTCCAGTTGTGGCAAATGTTGAACAAGTCAATGTTTTTGGTTTGTTTTTTATGTGTTAATAGTCTATTATGTGGATTGGTTGTTGTACGTGTGAAGTTAGTGGGCTGTGGTGGTTATTTGTTTTTGTGAAGCCTATATAAAGGCTATGGCGTCAGTTTTTTATTTTTTTTTATGTGTGTGGTTCTGCAGACGGTTCCTTTGTTTTTGTGTATATCAATATCTCCTCTATTCTCCTCTGTTTTTAACGAAGCTCTTGTGCATATCTGCAAATCTGCATCTCCTCTATTTTTTAACATTGGTATCAGAGCTGAGGTTAGGAAGAAAAGTGTGTGTTTGAGTGCTGTAAAAAGGTGAGAACCAAAAGAGAGTATTGCAGCAGGTTATTTTCGTTTGTAGCAGCAGCAGGTTGCTTTTGTGGTGGTTCTGTTTTGCAATAGCAGTAATGGCCTCAGAAACATTTGTACAACCTATTATTCCACACTTTGATGGTCACTATGATCATTGGAGCATGCTAATGGAGAATTTTCTCGAGTCCAAGGAGTATTGAGATGTTGTTTCTTCGGGAGTTGCTGAACCTGATGAAGGAGCCATGTTAACAGCAGCACAAAGAACGGCTTTGGATGCACTAAAATTGAAGGATCTCAAGGCCAAAAACTATCTTTTCCAAGCAATTGATATATCCATTTTGGAGACAATTCTTTGCAAGGATACCTCCAAGAAAATATGGGATTCCATGAAGAAAAATATCAAGGCTCAAAGAAGAGCAAAGAGACAAAGCAGCTTCAAACGCTTCGTTCGGAGTTTGAAATGCTACGAATGAAGTCGGGAGAGACAATCACAGATTTCTTCTCTTGGACAATGGCAATAGTTAATAAGATGCAGATTCATGGTGACAAGACGGAGGATGTCATCATCGTTGAAAAGATTCTTCGATCTTTGACACTAAAGTTCAACTTTATTGTTTGTTCCATAGAAGAAGCCAAGGACATTGAAGAACTTTCCATTGATGAGTTGCAAGGATCCTTGTTAGTTCATGAACAAAAACTCCTACAACAAGAGATGGAAGAGCAAGCTTTGAAGGTCTCAACTGGAGATCATTCTTCATCAGTAGCAAGGGTGAACAAAGGAAGAGGCAGAGGAAGTGAGAACAACGATCGCGGCAGCTTCAGCTTTGATCAAAAGTCTGAAAGCTATTCCTATCGTGATTTCCAAGGGAGAGGAAGAGGTCGTGGAGGACGACATTCAACTGGTTTTAGGCCAAGGTCAACAGACAAATCCAAAGTGGAGTGTTTTAGATGCCACAGGTATGGGCATTACAAATCTGAATGTCGAACTAATTTGAATAAACAAAGAATTGAAAGAACTAACTTTGCTGAAAAAGAAGAAGAAGTATCTCTTTTGATGGTGTGCCATGAGAAGGAAGAAACTCAACCAAACACGTGGTATCTCGACACTGGTTGTAGCAATCACATGTGTGGAGACAAGAAAATGTTTTTTGATCTAGACAAAACGTACAACAACACCGTAAGGGACTTCGGTACAAACTATTTCAAATGTATTGTATGTCCCTGAATTGAAGACTAATCTGTTAAGTGTTGGTCAGCTGCAAGAGAAGGGATATGAAATCTCTATTAAAGGTGGGATTTGCAGAATCCAAGACGAGAAGTTGGGTTTAATTGCCGAAGTCAAAATGACGGGCAATCGGATGTTTCCACTATATCTCCACAACACTACAAATTCATGTTTCTCTGCAAGATTGAAGGAGGACACTGAGTTATGGCATTTTCACTATGGGCATCTTAATTTCGGTGGGTTGCGAACACTATATAAAAAAGAGATGGTGGAGGGTCTTCCTCAAATCTCTACTCCTTTGGAAATTTGTGAAGATTGTGTTGTTAGCAAGCAACATCGTGCTCAATTTCCACAAAGAAAATCATGGAGAGCAAAAAGTCCGTTAGCGTTGGTCCATTCAGATATTTGCGGACCAATATCTCCAATTTTCAATGGAGGTAAACGGTATATCATTACCTTCATCGATGATTTTAGCCGGAAGATTTGGGTGTATTTTTTGCAAGAAAAATCTGAAGCTTTTGCAGCTTTCAAGAACTTCAAAGCACTTGTTGAAAAGGATGGAGGAAATCAAATAAAGGTCCTTTGCACGGATCGTGGTGGAGAGTACAACTCGCTTGAGTTTATAGATTTTTGTGTGAAGCATGGGATCAAGAGACAACTTACAGCAGCCTATACACCACAGCAAAATGGTGTATGTGAGAGGAAGAATCGTACCATTCTGAATATGGTGCGAAGTCTCTTGAGGGGAAGTGGAATTCCAAAAAGTTTCTGGCCTGAAGCAGTCAATTGGAGCATTCATATTTTAAATAGAAGTCCCACTCTAGCTATTCAAAATATGACACCGGAAGAAGCATGGAGCGGCCAAAGACCTGCAGTAGATCACTTCAGGATTTTTGGGTGCATTGCCTACGCCCATGTTCCTGACCAAAAGAGGAAGAAGCTAGATGACAAGGGAGTCAAATGTGTTTTTCTTGGCATTAGTGATCAATCAAAAGCCTATAAACTTTATGATCCTATGACCAAGAAAATCATTATCAGCCGTGATGTGATTTTTGATGAAGAACAAACTTAGCCGTGGGGTGAGCAAGGTGTTGGTAAGCAAATTCCAACGAATTTTGAAGATGAAAATGGGCTGGTGCAGCAATCCACAACAACCCAAATCGCCACGGGCGTGTGTCAAAGTACGGCGAAATGGGAACCTCGAAGATCGGCCTCATCATGTTCGACGGAGGCCTGCATGGATGAGTGATTATGAAGTAACATGAGTTGATCAATATGAAGATCCACTTATCCATTTTGCTTTATTTTCATATTGTGACCTAACAACTTTTGATGAAGTAGTACAAAAAGAAAATTGGAGGATAGCAATGGATGAAGAATTGCAGCTATTGAGAGGAATAACACTTGGGAGTTAACAGATCTTCCAAAAGGATACAAAACAATCGGAGTCAAGTGGGTGTATAAGACAAAATTGAACAAGAATGGTGAAGTTGATAAGTATAAGACGCACTTGGTGGCGAAAGGCTACAAGCAAGAATTTGGAGTGGATTACAAAGAAGTATTTGCACCTGTAGCAAGACTTGACACAATCAGATTGGTAATTGCATTAGCAGCGCAGAATTCATGGCCTATCTTCCAATTGGATGTGAACTCAGCATTCTTGCATGGTGATCTTCAAGAAAAGGTATTTGTTGATCAACCTTCTGGTTATGTGAAGCTCGGTAGTGAACAGAAAGTTTATAAATTAAAAAAAGGCACTATATAGGTTAAAACAAGCTCCCCGAGCTTGGTATAGTCGCATTGATGCCTATTTCTTGAAGAAAGGTTTTAGAAAATGTCCATATGAGCATACACTCTTTATTAAAATTGGTGATGGTGGAAAGTTGCTTCTTGTATGCCTATATGTGGATGATCTTATTTTTATTGGGAGTGATAGTACCATGTTTGACAAAATCAAGGAGTCTATGATGGATGAATTTGAGATGACTGATCTTGGGTTGATGCATTATTTTCTGGGCATAGAAGTAATTCAATATGCAGTTGGAATCTTTATGTCTCAAAAGAAGTATGTTCAAGACATTTTGAACAGATTTCAAATGAATAATTGTAACCCTGTGACTACTCCAACTGAAATTGGATTGAAGCTCTTGAAAGATCCTAATGAAAGCAAGGTGGATAGCACTCTCTACAAGAAAATTGTTGGAAGCCTGATGTATTTGACGGGGACAAGACTAGATATCATGCATGTTGTGAGCCTTATAAGTAGGTATATGGAGCACCCAACAGAGTTACATTTACAAGCTGCAAAAAGGATTTTTCACTATTTGCAAGGAACTAAAAATTTTGGGTTGTTCTATAAAAAGGGAGAAAAGTCAGATTTGTTTGGATTTACAGATAGCAATTATGCTGGAGATATTGATGATTGAAGAAGTACTTCAGGATATGTATTCATGCTTTATTCAGGGACAGTTTCATGGTCTTCAAAGAAGCAATCAATTGTTACTTTATCAACAATTGAAGTAGAATTTGTTGCTGCAACTTCATGCGCCTATCAAGCCATATGGTTACGGAAGATTCTTGAAGAGCTTCAATTCAAACAGCAAGAAGCAACTATAATCTATTGTGACAACAGCTCAGCTATCAAGCTGTCCAAAAATCCAGTTCTACATGGGAGGAGCAAGCATATAGATGTGAAGTACCACTTCTTAAGAGATCTTACAAAGGATGAAGTAGTTGAGCTAGTTTTTTGTAGAAGTGAAGATCAAGTGGCTGATATATTCACCAAGCCCCTAAAGTTGTCCATGTTTCAGAAGCTGAGAAAGCTCCTTGGTGTTCGTTTGTTGGATATTCCAAATTGAGAGAAGGTCCTTTAAACTGATTGTTTGCAACATCAGTTTAAAGGAGGGAATGTTGAACAAGTCAATGTTTCTGGTTTGTTTTTTATGTGTTAATAGTCTATTATGTGGATTGATTGCTGTACGTGTGAAGTTAGTGGGCTATGGTGGTAATTTGTTTTTGTAAAGCCTATATAAAGGCTATGGCGTCAGTTTTTTTTTTTTTTTTATGTGTGTGGTTCTGCAGACGATTCCTCTGTATCTCCTCTGGTCTCCTCTGTTTTTAACGCTGCTCTTGTGCATATCTGCAAATCTGCATCTCCTCTGTTTTTTAATAGCAAATATATACTTTTGACTAATTGCCATTTCTCATTTCTTTTCCATCCTAGACTTAAGAATGGATCCAAGATGAAATAGGAAATTGGACATGAGGAGTACATTGGATTGATTTTCGATATTGTTTGTTGAAGGCATGTGTCATGTTGGGGTCATCAATAAAAACCCGATACCTCATTTTACGCAAATTACCGTTGCCCGGTAAATTTTAAACAAATTGATAAAACAATTATTTTATTTGGAAAGAATTTAAACACTATTTTTAAAAATTTTTAATAAAATATTAAAAGTAATAGAGAAATCAATTGAGGAAAGTTAACGGAAGACACTCCAATCAATTAAACCAAATTGCAATACAAGTGCATTTTCAAATAATCTGGGAAAAAATACGCTTAGTGGTGTCCTAACGGTGATTAGACAAAAACCACCGTATCTTCACCACGATTTGATTGATCTAGTATCATTGTTGCCCTCTTGTTCATACAATGCGCATTCCTATGGAGTTAATTCTAACAAAATATGACTACCAAGTCTTTTCTAATTTTTTGACTGACAAGCTAGACCTATTATCTTCCAAGTTCTGTCCGCTAGTATTGAACATAGATTTCGAATGTACCATAGATACCAATAGGCAAGTGGGGTGAATAAGTCATGAGCCATGGTGGAGAGAATCAAGAAAGTGATAAGTCACCTCTTTCGATATTATAAAATGTCGATGTTATTTTCACCAACTCGATCTATATTGGGCCCATTATATACACTCAACTAATCCCAGCCCTAAAAAGGGACACAGTCCAAAGCCAATGCCGGGCATGGCTTGCCGTTCTGGGGCCGTGCCGGTCACGGGCCCTATCATGCCGGGCCTAGGGTGGGCAAGGCTCTAGTCTTTCCTTTTTCTTTTTCTTTTTTTTCTTTGGTCGGTTAGTCTTTCCTTCATGTCGCGTACTTTTCATTGAATCAAAGGCATGTGCGATGACGAGTGAGATTCATTGGTCGATGTAGTCACTAAATAGGCCAACACTAATACATTCAGCATTACAATCTACACATCGACTTTAATTTCATCTATGGGGATGTCTAACGGAGTAGGAAGCCAAGTATGAACCTGCACTCCTTTGAAAGCTTATCTATTGGTTCATGAACCGACTAAATTTAAAATTTGTTTCATTCCCTATCGATTATCCTATGTGAGATTTTTAAAAGGCCGAAAACATCCGCATATGATTCTTTTCCAGAAGTGTTGGAAAAATTAATCTTCCCAATATGTGCTACTGATAGTGTGTTAAATGAATGGATGACGGCAGCACCATTAGTAAATAATTTTACTTTATATTTTTTTGTAAAACTGGAATCTTGAGTGCAGATAGTAACAAAATATTGATTTCTATATCAGATTTGCGAGCTAAAGAGAAACTTTGAGATTTTTCACATTAAAAATTTCGGCGAAGAGAAACCTGTGTGGCGTGAACTGCTGAGCCCTTCTCCTGCCCTGCGACGGATGCTCATCACGGGATTTGGGATCCAGTGTTTCCAGCAGATCACTGGCATTGATGCCACTGTTTATTACAGCCCTGAAATCTTCAAACAGGCTGGAATAAAGGGCAATTCCAATCTCCTAGCGGCAACTGTTGCTGTCGGGGTCACGAAGACTGTATTTATACTAGTAGCTATAATTCTCATCGACAGACTCGGAAGAAAGCCTTTGCTGTATATTAGCACGATTGGTATGACTGTTTGCTTATTCAGCGTGGGCACGACTCTTGCTTTTCTGAAAGAAGGACAAGCCACTATCACGATGGCAATCCTTTCAGTTTGTGGTAACGTGGCTTTCTTCTCCGTGGGCATTGGACCTGTATGTTGGGTATTGACATCGGAGATTTTCCCTCTGAGGCTGCGTGCTCAAGCGGCAGCACTCGGGGCCGTGGGTAACAGGGTGTGCAGCGGGCTCGTGGCAATGTCCTTCCTCTCAGTTTCCCGGGCAATCACAGTGGCTGGCGTATTTTACACCTTTTCAGCAATTTCTACGCTGTCTGTCGTGTTTGTTTACACGCTTGTTCCGGAAACGAAAGGGAAATCCTTGGAGCAGATCGCGTCCCTATTTGAAGACCCAAGCAATTGGAAAGGAGACGAAGTCGAGATGGGAGATGTCGAGCACCTCATGCAGAAAAAGTAAAGCCAGTTATCGGTACAGGACGAGCAACAATACCCTACGCCGTTGGGGAAGGAAATATAATCAGTCGTTTGCCAGATTATCATGCTGTCGATTATGTAACTGATATCCATGTAGGCGTGTGGTTCAAAAAGTGAAGTATCGGCTTTCAGGATCAAAGTTGAGAGTTACAAATTCTTGTTGGGAGAGAAAAGATCTTCGGCGCTGCAAGAATCGGCATTCTTTGGGTTGGTATTTATACAAGAAGCGCCAATAAAATTAGCCCTTCAAGAAGTAGATAGCAAGCGAGATCTAGTGGTGCAAATTCCAGTTTTTTAACTGGATAAACTACTCCTGAAGTTGAATGTGTATTAATTTGAGCTGTATTCGTCAATTCTTAATCTCATATTCGTTCAAACACAGATTATGTGGAAGGTCTAAGTAGGCGAACTGTTTTGTGATAGCCTCAGACAAGTAATTACCTTGAGAGTAGAAACACCTTCTATTTTAAATGTTTCAAAATGACACTGGAGATTTGTTAAATAATTTTCTTCAGAAACTTAGCCCAAATATGATATGTGAGAAAGAGATGATAAAATTAATTTTATCCAGAGAGCTCGTTAATGTTAATAGTAAGTATAGGACAAAATATTGTGATTTGCAAAGGAAATGACACCTACCCCGTCTGTTACAATGGAAGAATATCGTAGTGGCTCACCATTCTCAAAATCATCATCCAGCCCGGGTCGGTCCATCGTGCCCTCGGACCCCCCGATGCCAAGAAATTCCAAGAAACGGGAGGAAACATCATCTTCCTCTGTTCATTTTTGGGGCCGTAACTGTTTCCTAGATTGTAGTCCTCTGGATCTGTAGCCGACCCCTGACCTCAGAATCGACATTTTAAACTCATTTACAAGTGAAACGAAGAATCTTACTGACTACAATGCCAAGAGATTCCAAGAAACGGGAGACAAACATCAATTTTCACTCTGTTTAATTTTTGGGGGCGTGTACTGATTCCTATATTTTAGTCCTCTGGTTCGGTTGATAAAATAGTTATTTTCTTTTTCACATGTTGCTGATTTGGTTTTTAGTTATTAGAGTTAGTGGAGTCATGTGTGTTGGTTATCCTAGTTTTTAGGTGTTAGTGGGGCAAGTGCTTTATGGAGAACATGGGTAGTTATGGTGTGTTTTACGTTATGTATTTTGTCTTTTGTAAAAGACTTGTTGCTTTGTACGTAAGATGAAGTTTCAGCCTCATCTCTCCTCCCTTTAGCAATTTAATAGTGGTATCAGAGCCTGAGAGAAACGTGAGAGTTTAAAAAAAAAAAAAACTTTCGTGAGAAAATTGCAGTAGCAATATTTCCAATGGCCACCAACAATTTTGTTCAACCAGCAATTCCACGCTTTGATGGTCACTATGACCATTGGAGCATGCTGATGGAGAATTTTTTACGATCAAAGGAGTATTGGTCGGTTGTCGAATCTGGAATTCAAGAGCCACCAATAGGCATGGCTTTGACAGATCCCTAGAAAGCAGAATTGGAAGCTAGAAAGTTGAAGGACCTAAAGGCAAAAAATTATTTTTTTTCAGGCTATCGATCGTCCCATCTTGGAGACTATTCTTTGCAAAGAAACTTCCAAGGATATTTGGGATTCTATGAAGAAGAAATATCAAGGCTTTGTTAGAGTGAAGCGTGCACAGCTTCAAGCCTTGAGAAAAGATTTTGAGACACTAGTGATGAAAGATGGAGAATCTGTCACTAGTTATTGTGCCAGAACAATGGAGATCAGCAACAAAATGCGATTCCATGGCGAGAAGATAGACGATGTCACCATTGTGGAGAAGATTTTGCGTTCCTTGACACCAAAGTTTAATTATGTTGTCTGCTCAATTGAAGAGTCGAAAGACATAGATGCGCTCTCTCTTGATGAATTGCAAAGCTCCTTATTGGTCCATGAACAGAAGATGAACAGAAGTTCAGCAGTAGAGGAGCAAGTGTTGAAGGCTTCTACCAATACTCATTCCAATAATTTCAGAGGAAGGGGAGATCAAGGAAATAGAGATGTTGGCAGGAATTTCAAAGTCAATAATGACCAATTTCAAGGCAAAGGCAGAGGACGGGATCCTACCAAAGCCAAGGTAGAGTGTTTTAGATGTCATAAATTTGGTCATTATGCATCTGAATGTTATACTAAGCTGCCTAATAATAAAGAAAAGGCAGAGAGTTCAAATTTTGTTGAAGAAAATGAAGCAAAAACGTTGTTGATGGCTGTTCAAGATGAAAAGAAGCGCGAGTCAAATATTCGGTATGTGGATACAGGTTGCAATAACCACATGAGTGGAAGTAAGTCTTCTTTTTCTCATCTAAATGAACATTTTCATTCCACTGTGAGTTTTAGGGATCATTCTAATGTGAAAGTGATGGCAAAAGGTGACATTAAGATAAGAACCAAGAATGGTTTTGTGGAAACGATCTCTAATGTGTTGTATGTTCCTGACTTGAAAAATAACCTATTGAGTGCTGGCCAGTTACAAGAAAAAGGGTTATGTAATCACCATTCAGAGGGGTGTCTGTGAAGTTTATGATTCCGTTAGAGGTGCTATTGCAGTTGTTCCTATGAATTCATATAGATTGTACCATTAAAGATTGAAAATATTCAGTCTTGTTTGATGGTTGAAAAGAAAGATCCCTCATGGCTTTGGCACTTTCGCTATGGTCACTTGAGTTTTGGTGGATTGAAGACTCTCCAACAGAAAAACATGGTGACGGGTCTTCCTCAAATCACCGTTCCTTCCCAAGTCTGCGAAGAATGTGTTGTTAGCAAACAGCATCGTTCTCAATTTTCAAAAGAAAAGTCATGGAGAGCAAAGGATGTTTTGCAGTTGGTGCATTCGGACATTTGCGGTCCCATAAATCCATCTTCTAATGAAGGTAAAAGATACTTAATTACCTTGATTGATGATTTTTCCAGAAAAACTTGGGTTTATTTTTTACAGGAAAAATCAGAAGCTTTCTCCACATTTAAAAGCTTCGAAACTCGTGTTGAAAATGAAGTAGGAAAGACCATTAAGACTTTTCGAACAGATCGTGGTGGTGGATATTGCTCAAAAGAATTTGAAGTTTTTTATGCAGAGCATGGCATTCGAAGAGAGCTTACTGCTGCATATACACCACAGCAGAATGGTGTATCTGAGAGGAAAAATAGAACAATTCTCAACATGGTGAGAAGCTTATTGGCAAGAGGAAGAGTTCCAAAGACTTTCTGGCCAGAAGCAGTAAATTGGAGTATTTATGTTTTGAACAAAAGTCCAACTTTTGCTGTTCAGAATATGACACATGAGGAAGCTTGGAGTGGGAGAAGACCGGCTGTAAATCACTTCAGAATCTTTGGATGCATCACATATGCCCATGTCCCGGATGTGAAAAGGAAGAAACTTGATGACAAGGCTGAAAAATGTGTCTTTCTTAGTGTAAGTGAAGCATCCAGAGCATACAAATTATTTAATCCACTAACAAAGAAGATTGTGACTAGCAGGGATGTTGTTTTTGATTAAGAGAACACTTGGGATTGGAATATGTAGCAGCCTACCCAAGTTCTTTATGACAATGATGCTGAACAGGAGCAAATTTTAGCACCTTATATGCCCAAAAAATTCATCAAATACAACTTCTACAGCTGCTAGAATTTCACCAACAGGCTTTGAATCAATGAAGAAGAAGCCCAATCTCTTCGCCGCGTTAGAAGAAAGCCTGCTTGGATGGAAGATTATGAGGTAACTAGAATTGGAGATTCAATTACTCACTTTGCCTTATTTTCAGACTATAACCCTACAACTTTTGAGAGTGCTGTCAAAGAAGAAAAATGGCGAAAAGCGATGGATGATGAAATTAATTCCATTGAAAGAAATGATACTTGGGAGTTATCCGATCTTCCGGATGGACAAAAAACGATTGGTGTAAAGTGGGTCTTTAAAACAAAACTAAAAGAAAATGGTGAAGTTGATAAATACAAAGTACGTTTGGTAGCCAAGGGATACAAGCAGCAATATGGAATCGATTATACAGAGGTTTTTTCTCCAGTTGCGAGACATGACACGATCAGATTAGTGGTTGCATTGGCGGCACAGAATTCTTGGCCTATTTTCCAGCTAGATGTCAAATCGGCATTCTTGCATGGATACTTGGAGGAACAGGTATTTGTCGAGCAATCCCCTGGTTATGTCAAGATTGGAAATGAGCATAAAGTTTATAGATTGAAAAAAGCTCTTTATGGGCTAAAACAAGCTTCTCGGGCTTGGTATAGTCGCATTGAAACTTATTTTCTTAAAATTGGTTTTTCAAAATGTCCTTATGAGCATACGCTTTTTGTCAATATTGGAGATAAAGGGAAAATACTTATTGTCTGCTTGTATGTTGACGATCTTATATTTACTGGAAGTTGTGATGGCATGTTTGAATAATTCAAGAAATCTATGATGGATGAGTTTGAAATGTCTGATCTTGATATGATGCATTACTTCCTTGGCATAGAAGTGGTACAATCGGATAATGGGATCTTTATTTCTCAAAAGAAATATGTGGGAGAAATTTTGGACAGGTTTCAAATGAAGGATTGTAATCCTGTAAACACTTCAGTTGAGTTTGGCTTAAAGTTATACAAAGATCATAAAGGGAGGAAGGTTGACAGCACACTTTATAAACAAATTGTGGGTAGTTTGATGTATTTAACTGCAGCAAGACCAGACATAATGTATTATGTGAGTTTAATCAGTAGATATATGGAGAATCCTACACAAATGCATTTGTTAGCTGCCAAGAGAATCCTTCGTTACTTGTAAAGAATTAGAGACTTTGGGCTATTTTACAAGAATGGTGAAAAGTCCGATTTGTTGGGATTTACTGATAGTGACTATGCAGGAGATCAAGATGATAGGAGGAGCACTTCGGGTTATGTTTTTATGTTTGGAACAGGTGCTATTTCGTGGTTATCCAAGAAGCAACCAATTGTCACATTGTCAAGTATAGAAGCTGAATTTGTTGCTGCAACAGATAGTGCTTGTCAAGCTTTTTGGCTAAGGAGAATTCTTGAGGAGTTACAATTCAAGCAACCAGAACCTACTAAAAATTTTTGTGACAATAACTAAGCAATAAAACTCTCCATGAATTCGGTGTTACATGGAAGAAGCAAGCACATTGATGTGAAGTTTTATTTCTTGAGAGATCTTAGTAATGATGGAACAATTGATCTAATTTACTGCAGGAGTGAAGATCAAATTGCTGATATATTCACCAAGGCCCTCAAGATGAAGTCATTTGTAAAGCTCAGAAGGTTACTAGGTGTTTGCACGGTGAAAAAAGTCAAGGCTTTAAACTGAATGTTAGCAAACATCAGTTTAAGGGAGGGATTGTTGATAAAATAGTTATTTTCTTTTTCACATGTTGCTGATTTGGTTTTTAGTTATTAGAGTTAGTGGAGTCATGTGTGTTGGTTATCCTAGTTTTTAGGTGTTAGTGGGGCAAGTGCTTTATGGAGAACATGGGTAGTTATGGTGTGTTTTACGTTATGTATTTTGTCTTTTGTAAAAAACTTGGTTGCTTTGTACGTAAGATGAAGTTTCAGCCTCATCTCTCCTCCCTTTAGCAATTTAACAGGTTCTGGAGCTGTTCCCTGACCTCAGAAATCAACATTTTGAACTTATTTCAAAGTGGAAAAACGAATCTTACCGATGCATACATGATATCATTGGCAAGAAGACAGACAATGTAATTGGTTGTATCGTTCTCTTACCCACATACGACAAAGGTCACTGGTTAACATTGATGGAAAGGCAAAGAGATACAGAGGAGGAGAAAATGGGATCAGTTGGGGCTGAAGAAAATGGGAGTGCTGGTTCAATGAGCAATGAGATGAGCATGGGATCAGTTGGGGGTGAAGAAGATGGGAGTGCTGGTTCGATGAGGAATGAGAGGAACGAGTTAAAGGAGTTCGATGTTCTCAATGACCATTGGTCAGCATCGGTTGGAGATGAGGAGGAAGTGCAGCAGAAGATTCTATGTCTTCGCTTGTGCAGTCCTTGCTTCACTCAACAGTGTTGTCGTAGGCTATAGTAACAAACTCAAAGTCTCTTCTCTGTTTTCGGAGTGTTTGACTGCTATAGTCCCAGTTGATGGGCTTCACTAAATTAGCATTGTTATTTTCTTGATTGTCACTTTAGATATAAAAAGAGAATACGGAGAGTACAATCTAGGAAATCAAATCAGATATGCATAATCAAAATAGAAATAGAAAATAAGAGGAAATATCCTAAAGACCTCTAGAAGATACCTAAATATCTCTAACAGTCACCAAGAACAAAATCTGAACCACATTAGTTTGTATTGCTTCAGACATTATTTTCTAGGGATGAGCGATTCCAGATTTTGTTCAAGTTCCATTTAAAAATCTGAAATCTACTTGTTGGAACAAATCCCCTAATATTTGGAACTTGAAACCTACCTATATTTTTCCGTAGCTTGTTGCCTAAAGCAGGTTGTTTCATGCGAAACTTTTATGTCATTATAAGATTTTATGACAGGCCAGAGTGGATGGGATTGCTTGTTAAACATTAAACTTGTCGATTTGCATGTCTCACAAGTTACTTCAGGTTTCCGTAGATCTTGAACTGTTCGGCAAATGTCACAGACAAGTTGACGTGTCTTAAACCATACCCAAAATAGAACTCCCAAAAATTTTCCAAAAGCGCTCTCGTCTTACTAGTTGCTAACCCTGGGACCTGAAAACATGGAAGATGAATGGAATAAGCAACCATAGCTCAATGAGTAGTATATATCATAAAAGCATATCAAGCTTCCGCATTACACATTTAAAACTCAAGGCATGACTCATTATTACCAAACAAAATATAATAACTTGCAAGAACAAAATGTGTTAAATGTTACCTCAATCTAGCTATATCAAATAGTCAAATTTTCCATTCATCCATAATAATAAAACCAGCATGAACTCATCCTATCTCATATCAATGGTTTATTCCATACTCAATATCCAAACTCAAGGCCCTAGAGGTGACTCCCACGAAATTGCGTTATCGTGTAGCACTTAGCCCTCGACCACATATAGCAATAGTACAAGGCCCTAGAGGTGGCTCCCACGAAATTACGTTATCATGTAGCACTTAGTCCTTTACTATGCATGTCAGTAGTACAAGGCCCTAGAGGTGACTCCCATGTGACTCAAGTCGCCATGTAGCACTTAGCCCTTGACTACAAGGCTCTAGAGGTGACTCACACGAAATTTCGTTGTCGTGTAGCACTTAGTCCTTTACTACCACACATTTGATTTCTTCAACATAACACATATCATGTTTCAATAGTCATCACATAACCACATAAATCGATTGTACCAAAACATCATACATAACCCTTCAAGAGAGGTTTGTCGAATCATCTCACAATAACTCAAAATTACCGAGCACTATATCCATCAATATATAACAAATAGGTCCTCATTTTCTCACAAGTATATGTCGGTTAATCTTACCTTAGTACATGAGTTACACAAAACCAAAGATGACATTAGTACTACTCACATGGGGATGCCCCAAAATCAAATAACGTGTTATTTGATCCTTCGATCTCGCGATCCTACCAAATGAGCAAGAATCAACATTAAGTTTAGGTAGCACGCCACATCAACCACGAAACGGCTATATTATGTCTAAATGTTAACAAAACGACTCCTATGCGCTAATAAATCGCATACCCAAAATAATTATTCAAGCCGTTTGTAACACGACACTTGAGTGTAAAACTTAGTTACACAATAACTTTCTCTATCGAACCCCGTTATTAACATACTTATAGTCAATAGAGAGCCCTTCTATCATACTACAATAATCCCAAATTGACTGTCCCAAAATCAAACCGAAAATTAACAAAATAAGGGCTCAAAACTGCTGGATGCACACTGTTCACTGTGTGCGGGAAACTTCAAAATTTTGTTTTGAGCAAATCGTAAGTTCAAATCACGATCCATAAAATCCCACGGCTCCACAACACCCTAAACTATCATTTCTACAAAAATACATGGCTCAACGACTCCAAAATTGGACTTCGCCGCTCTATTTTCCAAATATTTCGAATTGGAGCCCTAAACCCGTAAATTACTTCGATTGGACGAATAATCGGCCTAATCTCTTACCGGGTGCTGCATTATAAAGTTGAACCGGCTTGGCAAGGCATCCGTGGTATGCACGTGCCAAAAACCCTTTCTTCTTTTCCCCCTTCTTCTTCTTCTTCTTCTTCTTCTTCTTTTTCTCTCCTTTTTTCGGTTGAGGGAGCTCTCTGCTGTCCTTTTTAACCGAGCCCTCCCCTCCCTTCCTTTTTACTTTTTTGAGTTTTCAACTTATCTTTCTTTTTCTTCTTTTGGGCCCCACCAACCAAATATCACATTCTACCCTCCTAAAAAAAAATTTGTCCTCGAAATTTACATGTATTTCAATCATGAAACAAGTAAGGATATTTGCGTATTGCCTCATCCTCAAGTTCCCAAGTAGCCTCTCTCTCAGTATGGTTTTCCCATTGTATCTTCACATAAGGAATAGTTCGCCGTCGCAAAGACTCCGATCCTTCTTATCAACAATGCGAATAGGCTGCTCCTCATATGTCAAATTCTCCTGTAATCTCAATGGGGTAAAGTCTAGCACATGCTCGGGATTTGGCACATATTTCCGCAACAAAGAAACATGGAACACATTATGGACACCTGATAGCGCCGGTGGTAAAGCCAATTTATACGCGACTTCACCAATTTTCTCTAAGATCAAGAATGGTCCCACATACCTTGGACTTAACTTCCCACGTGTGTCAAATCTCAATACACCCTTCGTAGGAGAAACTTTTAAGAATACGTGATCCCTCACACTAAATTCTAACTTGCGTCTTTTAAGATCCGCATAGCTTTTCTAATGACTTTGAGCCGTTCTGAGACGTTCCCGAATTAGCCTAACTTTCTCTGCTGACTGTTGAATGAATTCAGGGCCAGTTAGTCTTTTCTCACCAACATCATCCCAACAAATAGGACTTTTGCATTTTCGGCCATTTAAAGCTTCAAACGGTGCCATTTTAATGCTAGAGTGATAACTGTTGTTATAAGAAAATTATGCCAAATGTAGATGTTCATCCCAAGAACCACCAAAGTCAATGATGCATGATCTCAACATATCCTCTAATGTCTGGATTGTTCTCTCTGACTGTCCATCTATTTGTGGATGAAAAGCTGTACTCAAGTTGAGTTTCATGCCCAATGCTCCTTGCAAACTCTTCCAAAAGTTAGACACGAATCTGGGATCCCTGTCAGAAACAATGCTTACTGGAACTCCATGAAACTTCACTATGTCATTAACATATCGCTTTGCCATATCTTCCATTGAAAGACCAAATCGATATGACAAAAAGTAGGCGGACTTTGTCAATCAGTCAACAATCACCCATATAGCATTCTTACCACTTGGCGTCCTCGGTAGACCAACTACAAAGTCCATGGTGACATGTTCCCACTTCCATTTAGGTACTTCTAGAGGTTGTAATTGTCCACCTAGTTTCTGATGCTCAATTTTCACTTGTTGGCAAACTAGACATTGATCGACAAATTTTACAATATCATTTTTCATATTGACCCACCAAAAGTTTTCTCTCAAGTCTCTATACATTTTGATGCTTCCGGGATGAATTGAAAATCTAGTGCTGTGAGCTTCCTGTAGGATCTCCTTTTTCAGCTTTGAGTCCCTTGAAACACATAGTCGACCACGAAACCTCAAGGATCCACCTACGTGTAAACTGAAATCTGCTTGTCTTCCAGCTTCCGCACCTTCTCTAAATTTTTGTAATTGTGGATCTTCATTCTGTTTAGCCTTAATTCTATCAATCAACATAGGTTGTACTTGAAGGTTAGCTAACTGAGCACCAAGTTGACGTACCAATACTTCCAAGTCTAATTTCCGCATATCTTCAAGGATGGGTTTCTGAGAAGTGAGCAAAGTTGCCATATTTCCAAAGGATTTACGACTCAAAGCATCTGCTACCACATTAGCCTTACCCGGATGGTAATTAATGGATAAGTCATAATCCTTCAAAAGCTCTAGCCATCTTCTTTGCCTCATGTTTAGTTCTTTCTGAGTAAAGATATACTTTAGACTCTTGTGATCGGTAAAGACTTCACATTTTTCACCATACAAATAGTGCCGCCATATCTTCAAGGCAAATACAACTGCTGCTAACTCCAAATCATGAGTGGGGTAGTTCTTCTCATGTAATTTCAATTGTCTAGAAGCGTATGCAACAACTTTGCCGTCTTGCATAAGAACACAACCCAAACCTTCTTTGGATGCGTCGCAGTAGATTACGAAGCCGCCACTTCCTGAAGGTAAAGTTAGAATAGGAGCCGATACCAGCCGTCTCTTTAACTCTTGAAAACTGCGCTCACATTGGTCTGACCATGCAAATTTAACTCTCTTTTGAATTAGACGGGTAAGTGGACCAGCAATCTTTGAGAATCCCTCTACAAATCACCTATAGTAGCCAGCTAGCCCAAGGAAACTTCTCACTTCTGTAACATTAGTTGGGCGATTCCACTTAACAACTACTTCAACCTTCTTTGGATCCACTAATATGCCATCCTTCGAGATCACATGACCCAAGAATTCTATATGATCAAGCCAAAAATCACACTTACTAAATTTGGCATACAACTTCTTTTCATACAAAGTCTGCAAGACAAACCTCAAGTGTTGTTCATGTTCCTCTAAACTCTTTGAATACACTAGGATGTCATCAATGAACACCACAATAAATTTGTCTAGATATTCTTTGAACACCCTGTTCATCAAGTCTATGAAGGCAGCGGGTGCATTTGTTAATCCAAAAGGCATGACAAGAAATTCATAATGGCCATACCTTGTTCTGAAAGCAGTTTTAGGCACATCATCTATTTTTATCTTCAACTGATGATACCCAGAACGAAGGTCGATCTTGGAGAATATCTGAGCTCCCTGAAGTTGATTAAATAAATCATCAACCTGAGGCAAAGGATATTTGTTTTTCACTGTTACCTTATTAAGCTCTCGGTAATCTATGCAAAGCCGCATACTACCATCTTTCTTTTTCACAAATAGAACAGGAGCTCCCCAAGGCGAAACACTGGGTCTGATGAAACCCTTATCCAAAAGATCTTGCAGCTGCATTTTCAATTCTTTCAATTCAGCGGGTGCCATCCGATATGGTGCCTTAGAGATTGGTGTTGAACCGGGCATCAATTCAATACAAAACTCCATTTCTCTATCAGTAGGCAAACCTGGTAAATCTTCAAGAAACACATTTGGAAAGTCTCTAACAACAGGAATATTCTCCAACTTCCCTATAATATTACTTGTGTCTTTTACACAAGCTAAATAACCATAACAACCTTTTCTCAAAAGTTTCTTCGCTTGTAAAGCTGAGATCAACATTGGAAAAGTGTCTTGACAACCTCCCGAAAAAGAGAATTCGAGTTGATTTGGAAGTCTAAAGATCACTTTCTTTGAAAAACAGTCAATAGTAGCATGATATGTAGATAACCAATCCATCCCTATAATAACATCGAAGTCTTGAATATTTAACTCTACTAGATCCACAGGCATTTCAACATTATTAATCCGAAGCATACATCTTTTGAACACATGATGAGCAACTAAAAAATCACCAATAGGAGTATCAACATGCAATTTAGACTCAAGAGGTTCAGGTAACACATCAAACTTCTTTGCAAATTCAGTTGAAATGAATGAATGCGTAGCACCAGAATCAAATAACACATAAGCACGTTGTGAGGTAATAGAAATATCACCTGCAACAACTGCGTTAGACGCCTCCGCATCTTCCTTCGTCATCGCAAAAACTTTCCCACTTGCATTTTGTTTTTGTGGGTTCCCTTGGGGCCTACCAATGGAAGGAGAATTCCTCCGTATAGAACAATTGCGTGCGATGTGTCCTGGTTGTCCACACATATAACATATCCTACCATCTGTAGGAATATTCCTCTTCGTGGGGCAATCACGTGCCATGTGATCCATTTTTCCGCAAACAAAACATGCTCCTAATTTACGATAACAACGACCGCCATGAAGTTTTCCACAAGTAGCACAAGGGCTTTGACCACTTTGATTCCGAAACCTATCTAGCTGATTAAAATCTCTTTGCTTCCCGCTATCACTAGTACGATTGTTCTGGAAATCGGTGGGCTTAAATCTCTTGTGTTGAGGTGCTCCTTGCGTGCCACGCTCCAAAATGTCTTGCTCGACCCTAATTGCTCGATTCAAAACATCTTTGTACGTTGTTAGTTCAAATGGTACGAGTATAGTACGAATATCTGGTCAGAGCCCACGCTGAAAGTGTTCACCCTTATGCCTTTCATTGGCTGCAAAACCATCCTCAAATTTACTTAACCGATTAAAGCGGGTCACATACTCCATAACTGTTAAGCTACCTTGAGATATATTGACAAAGTCGCTTCTCATCTTCGCTTGAAAATATTCTGGAAAGAATTGGGCGTTAAAAGCCTCAGTGAAGTCCTTCCATGAAATGATCGCATCATTATCTCCGAGAGCCGATCTAGTTCCTTCCCACCAGCTAATAGCTTCGCCTTCTAAGCATCGAGTGGCAAAGTTGACCTTTTGGTCATCACGAACATTCTCAACTCTAAAAACCCCCTCCATGTTTCTAATCCAATCATCAGCCTTGAGAGGATCCAACTTCCCATCAAACTTAGGTGGATCCGCCTTTCTGAATTGGGCGAAGGTGCATGAGCCAGCTACTCCACCTTCACTTAATTCTTTCGCTTGACGGTACCAGTGAATCATCGCCCGTGTGAACTCAATTGGAGGAACCGGCTCTTGGGGCTCTTCCCTAGCTTCATCCAAATCATGACTCCCATCAAATCGATCCTCTAGTCTCCTCCTTAAAGCTGCCCCTCGAGAAGCTTGAGGCTCATCTCTAGTATTAGGGGTAGCGACTCGCTTGCCTTTGCTGTTTTTACGAAGCGAGGCAAGTGTCTTTGAGTCGGTACGCATAATCACCTGGACTCAAGAATAAGATTACACCTTAGTATTAAAAAGGTTAGCACATTAAAACCTATCACACAATCTCCCAACGTCCCATATCTCTACCTAGGAAGATCAAAACTTAGGCTCTGATACCAAAAATGTCACACCCCAAAACTACAAGGAATGGGGATAACATGGCCAACCTTCCATGAATTATGTATATCTTAAGCTATATATATACATATCAGATAACTAACAAGTTTGTTGCAACATTAGAGTTTCTATAATCCACTAAAAAGAAATATACATTTAGAACTCAACCAGTCCAACCACTAGCAAATATTATATACACCACTTTCTTAAACCATACCCAAAATAGAACTCCCAAAAATTTTCCAAAAGCGCTCTCGTCTTACTAGTTGCTAACCCTGGGACCTGAAAACATGGAAGATGAATGGAATAAGCAACTATAACTCAGTGAGTAGTATATATAATAAAAGCATATCAAGCTTCCGCATTACACATTTAAAACTCAAGGCATGACTCATTATTGCCAAACAAAATATGATAACTTGCAAGAACAAAATGTGTTAAATGTTACCTCAACCTAGCTATATCAAATAGCCAAATTTTCCATTCATCCATAATAATAAAACCAACATGAACTCATCCTATCTCATATCAATGATTCATTCCACACTCAATATCCAAACTCAAGGCCCTAGAGGTGACTCCCACGAAATTGCGTTATTATGTAGCACTTAGCCCTCGACCACATATAGCAATGTACAAGGCCCTAGAGGTGGCTCCCACGAAATTACGTTATTATGTAGCACTTAGTCCTTTACTATGCATGTCAGTAGTACAAGGCCCTAGAGGTGACTCCCATGTGACTCAAGTCGCCATATAGCACTTAGCCCTTGACTACAAGGCTCTAGAGGTGACTCACACGAAATTTTGTTATCGTGTAGCACTTAGTCCTTTACTACCACACATTTGATTTCCTCAACATAACACATATCATGTTTCAATATGTAGCACCCTGAACCCTTCGGCGGTTGCCACAAGCACCAATGTTACTCCTTAATTACCCTTTCATACTTACTCTTAGAAGAAGCGTCGTTATTCACAGGCATTTTTTTTTTTTTAAAAGCGGTCCCAGCGCGACTCATTAGCGGAAGCAAACATCACCATCTCTCTCCCTCCTAACCATGATACAAATACACACCACTAATCACCATGATTTTATAGACAAGCCACGACACTTTATTTACATATATTTTCATGATGGGATTTCTTTCGGGTCGATACATCAAAGGAAAAGCTAGGACTCTGCCATGTCCAGCCTAAAATCCCAAAAAGAACCCTCGACCCTCTACGTCACATGTGTACAACCCCCATCATAAGTGTCGGCTAACTATCCCCAAAAAACAACAGCCTCTACTCGTCACGCTCGGGCCTCACACCCAGTCCGGTGCATCAGGCGGTGGCGGTGGCAGCATCCCTCTCATCACCCCATTGCGGCGAACGTGGACAAAGACAAACTCCTAGACGACTGGGCCCCCAGCCAGGCCTATGTCGTATGTGACAAAACAGCGCACACGTATGTAGGTGAGTCCAGGTACAGAAGGACAGCTGAACTCCTCACACTCTACCTCGACGTCGGACGGTAACCCGTAAAATGCACCCTGCGCGACGGCAGGAAGCGGCATACTGCTAATCTGAAATGTTGGTCTCCAAAAGGGGTGAGTACAACCACTCAGCAGATAAGGAATCCCATAACAACTCAATGCATCATACAAATCATACATGCATTGCAAGCGTTACTTACCTTGAAGCCATGCGCAATACTATCATGTAGCATCATCATGCATATCATCATATATCATCATCATCATCATCATCATCATGCATGTCATCATGCTTATCATCATATGTCATCATCATCATTATCATCGTCATGCATATCATCATATATCATCATCATCATTATCATCGTCATGCATATCATCATGCCTTATCATATATCATCATCATCATCATCATCATGCATATCATCATGCATATCATCGTCATCATCGTCATGCATATCATCATGCATATCATATCATCATATGTCATCATCATCATCATCATCATCATGGCATCATTATATCATACATGTCATCCTCATCATGACATCATCACATCACACATGTCATCATGCCATATCATATGTCATCATCATTATCATGATCATGCATATCATCATGCATCTCATGCCATGGTATAATTTTTCCACTTTTAGCTTTCAATTTGATTACCACATACCCATTTCCTCAAATCATCAATTTCATCATCCCCTCGGGCAAAGACCTCCGAGGCTTCCGGCATTCAACCATCCCAGGCCACCGAGCATCCGGCCCCCCACATTCCGGGCATCTCGCATCTCAACTAGCATCACGAGGCATTCCCTTCAGGCAGAAAGCTCCGACAGGGCTTCCGGCATTTACACTCCCTGGCCGGGCATCCCGCACCCCAAATCCTGGCATCGCGAGGTATTCCCTTCGGGCAGAAACCTCCGACAGGGCTTCCGGCACCCCCACGTTCCGGGCATCCTAAATCTCCCAGGGCCATCCGGCAATGCATCTCTATACATTCCGGGCATTATCCTCCACCACAACCACCTCCTCACTTAACATTATCCACATTTACCATTATTTTGATCTCAATTTAACATGGCATATGGCGTGACATCAAACAAGTCATACTTGGCATAGGATTCACACATGTATCTCAATTCAATGTCATACATATATCAAGACTTTATCACTCATGCAACATGGTAAAATTATTTATTAATAAATTTAATGGAATTTATGACCAATAAAATAATCTCTTTTATTTCATTTATTTGTTTATTTATTTTATTTTTTATATTAAATTTAATATCTATAAATTCCCAAAATTATAAAAATTCAAGCAATTATTAAACAAACCAATAGGATGATAATTACATGCAAAATTCATGGCCAAATTGAATTTTTACACAATCTCACAATTTTCACAAAACATCCTATGATTCTCGGATGAAACCAGAATGCACGGTTTCCGAAGAAATTCAATTAAAATATCCATATGGCCTCCAAAAATTATGAAATTTTACTGGGTTATAGCCAAGACATTTTCGTACAACTTTCATGAAGAACTCCAAGCCAGATTATTTTTAGATTATTTTATACAGTTTCACGAAGCTTCTGGATCCATTACCGCATCGTCCAGTGCATACATCTCCGAAATATTGAGTTTTGACCTACCTATTCTATTTCGTTTCCTATGAAATTTTGATATGTTATAAATAAAGATGTCATTTACAAGTTTCATGAAGATATCTAAGTCAAATAACCAGATTATAGTCATCATTTAGGTCCATGAAGTCTCGGGTGTCTCGGAATACATCACCAGAATCACCGTCTTCAAGATCTAGTTGATTTACTAGGCTATACTTGTTCATTTCACTTCAAATTTGAGTAGGTTTTAGTTTAAGATGTCCCTTACAACTTTCATGAAGAAATCGAAGAGAGATTTTCAACACAAATCAACATGCAACCACGAATCCAGCAAGAGGTCAGTAAAAACTTTTCAGATCTGAGGTCTCCGTAGGATGAGACTTTAACCCCTCAAATCTCCATCATTTTCCACGAAATTTTAGTATGTTGTAGTACAAGATGTTAGCTACAACGTTCATGAAGAAATTGAAGCCAAAATCGGACTCTAAACACACATGCAAGCTCAAACAAGTTTCTGACTCACACGGTACGAGCAAGAACAGTCAAGCCACTCGAGAATAAGCCAACCATACATCGGTTTTTCTCACTTAAACACCCAAAAATTCAACATGCAAGCAACATACAAACATGCAAGAGAAGCTAGAGGACTCCCACTTGCCTCTAGACCGGTCGGTCGACGGCATAGGGCGGCGAACACGGCGGCACACAGCGGCTCCTCCTCCTCCTCTCTCTCTCTCGGCCACTCTCCCTCTCTCGAAACCTCTCTCTCTCTCACCCTCTCTCTCTCTCGGCCGAATGAACCGGCCACTCTCCTCTCTCTCTCTCCTTTTATACCCCCAAATTCTCATCATTGATAATCATTGCTTGCCTTAACCATGGCCAATGCATGGCCTTCTTCTCTAAGCCAATACATGAAAGTCTTTTGCCACTTGTCTTATGGGCTTTTGAATTTGGGCTTGGGCTTGGGCTTGGGCCGGCCACTCTTGGCCCTCCCCTTGCTCGACGGCAGCCCACTTGTGGGCTTCAATGGGCCGGCCAACTTGGCCCATTAAAGATCCACTCTTGGGCTTAAGGCCCAATCGAATTTGTACCCTCTTTTCCCCTTTTTTTTTTGAAATTCTTCTATAAATATTTTTAAATTTTAATTTTCAACATGGCCAAAATCTTGTGACATTTTGTTTATTGAAATTTAATTTATAAAGTACATGGCCAAGCATAGATTATTAATCTATCAAATTTAAATTCTCACAAGCACATGCACAAATCATCTATTTAAAAGACTAATGGCTAAAGCATAAGCCATGGGAAATTTTATCACCTAATTAGAGACTTTAACACACCTTATGGCTTGTCATTGAATTTTGGGATGCCACACAATAGTCATCACATAACCACATAAATCGATTGTACCAAAACAGCATACATAACCCTTCAAGAGAGGTTTGTCGAATCATCTCACAATAACTCAAAATTACCGAGCACTATATCCATCAATATATAACAAATAGGTCCTCATTTCCTCACAAGTATATGTCGGTTAATCTTACCTTAGTACATGAGTTACACAAAACCAAAGATGACATTAGTACTACTCACCTAGGGATGCCCCAAAATCAAATAACGTGTGTATTATTTGATCCTTCGATCTCGCGATCCTACCAAATGAGCGAGAATCAACATTAAGTTTAGGTAGCACGCCACATCAACCACGAAACGGCTATATTATGTCTAAATGTTAACAAAACGACTCCTATGCGCTAATAAATCGCATACCCAAAATAATTATTCAAGCCGTTTGTAAAACGACACTTGAGTGTAAAACTTAGTTACACTATAACTTTCTCTATTGAACCCCGTTATTAACATACTTATAGTCAATAGAGAGCCCTTCTATCATACTACAATAATCCCAACTTGACCGTCCCAAAATCAAACCGAAAATTAACAAAATAAGGGCTCGAAACTGCTGGACGCACACTATTCACTGTGCGCGGGAAACTTCAAAATTTTGTTTCGAGCAAATCATAAGTTCAAATCACGATCCGTAAAATCCCACGGCTCCACAACACGCTAAACTATCATTTCTACAAAAATATGCAGCTCAATGACTCCAAAATTGGACTTCGCCGCTCTATTTTCCAAATATTTCGAATTGGAGCCTAAACCCGTAAATTACTTCGATTGGATGAATAATGGGCCTAATCTCTTACCAGGTGCTGCGTTATAAAGTTGAACCGGCTTGGCGAGGCATCCGTGGTATGCACGTGCCAAAAACCCTTTCTTCTTTTCCCCCTTCTTCTTCTTCTTCTTCTTCTTTTTCTTTCTCTCCTTTTTTCGGTCGAGGGAGCTCTCTGCTGTCCTTTTTAACCGAGCCCTCCCCTCCCTTCCTTTTTACTTTTTTGAGTTTTCAACTTATCTTTCTTTTTCTTCTTTTGGGCCCCACCAACCAAATATTACAGTTCGGTAGCTTAACCAGTGGCAGAACTTCAGACGCTATCGACAGAACATGGACGATGCTGTAGGTGCTATCGTAATCCAAGTGGGCACGGCTGCCATGACTTTTGCTGATTCATTTTTAGTATTGCTATTAGGAACACTTCTGAACGGGGTTGGATTTGGCATTGCAATGATGATAACTTTGGTCTAAATTGCTGAGATTTCGCCATCCATCAATAGGGGAAACCTGACCTCATTTCCAGAGATCTTTGGGAGCATAGGAATTCTACTTGGTTACGTCTTGAACTATGCATTTTCAGGCCTCTTGGTACACATAATTTGGAGGTTCATGCTTGGAGTTGGGATTTTGCCCTCTGTTTTAATTGGTTTTGCACTTTTTGTGATCCCCAAGTCGCCGAGATGGTTGGTCATGCAGAACCGAGTCGACGAAGCAAGGTCAGTGCTCTTAAAGACGAATGGAGACGAGAGTGAGGTGGAAGAGAGGCTTGCAGAAATACAATTAGCAGCTGGAGCCAATAACAGTGCGGAGGAGCAAGGACAGAAAGCCTTGTGGTGTGAACTGCTAAGCCCTTCTCCTTCTCTACGTCGGATGCTAATCACCGGCATTGGATTCCAGTGCTTCCAACAGTTAACTGGTACAGAAGCTGTGGTGTATTACAGCCCGGAGATCTTCAAAGCTGCCGGCATAAATGGTAAATCGAATCTACTAGCGGCCACTGTTGTTGTGGGCGTTACCAAGACTTCATTTATAATTGTCGCTACGGTTCTGATTGACAGGCTTGGAAAAAAGCCTTTGCTTTTATATTAGCAGTATCGGCATGACCGTTTGTCTGTGCAGCGTGGGGGTCTCTCTCTCTTTGCTTAAGGAAGGAATAGCCGGTGGTGCTGCGCCATTGGCGATACTATCTGTTTGCAGTACTCTAGCATTCTTCTTGGCAGGAATCTCCCCCATTTGTTGGGTGGTGACCTCGGAGATTTTCCCTTTGAGGTATCGTGCTCAAGCAGTCGCGCTCGGGGCTGCTGCTAATAGGCTGTGCAGCGGGCTTGTCAGCGTGTCCTTCCTCTCAGTTTCTCGCTCAATCACGGTGGCCGGCACGTTCTTCGCATTTGCTGCAATGTCAGCTCTTTCGGTCGCGTTCGTTCACTTTGTCGTTCCGGAAACCAAAGGAAGATCTCTGGAGCAGATCGAGTCGCTATTTCAGGATCGCTCTAGCCGCTGAAGAGGCAGATATGCCAAGATTGAAGATGTCGAGCATCGCGCGCAAGAATCATCACCTAATTACCAACATCTCTGGTCTACATCCGGAGCTTCAATTCAATAAGATGAAGGGTCCCAGCATCTAGGATAACAGTAATCGACCTCTTGGGCAAGAGAAAGCAGAATCTATCAAGTTATAATGTTATTGTCGGAATTACTTTTTTTAATCTTGCGTGTTTAGAAGATTGGAAATGTCAAAAAATTTAAATATAAATTTTTTTCTCTATAAAGACTTTCGATGGGTTATTCCTCCTTTCAAAAGGATAAATAAAACTTCCTTTTGCTCTGAGTTCAAAGAATACAAAAGGAAAATTCTTTGTTGTATATTAATATATGAAAATGACAATCAATCATCTATGAATATGCACTAGAAAAGCAACTTACATATAGTAATTCATGCTTGATTTAAGTGATGTTTAGGGTGATTTGGTTAGTTAACTAAAAGATGTCTGTTTTAGCTATAAAATGGTGTAAAAATAGCGCCACCCTTTAGAAAATGATGTTTGTCTTCTTTAGTATAATCTGGTTAGGTAATTAGGTCTATCGGTGACACTATAAATACCGATGCTATATATTCTTTTGTTAGCCTTGATTATGAATCGGTATTGATATCATCGCCAAAATTTTGTGTAGTTTCTCAAGAAACTCTACTTTTCCCTGAAATATGATAAATTACTTTAGGTAGCCATGGAAACGAATGGGTGTGTAAAGGAATTGGGAATCACCTGAATTGCCTGGGACCAAACTGGACCGGCCCAGAATCAACGATTCCCATGCAGACTAGTCTGGTTCACAGTTTTAGGCGTGGAACCACTCACTTGCCCACTTGGATTGGATCGGTGAGTGTGTGTATGTCTATAATATATATATCTACTTTGACGTTGTACTACTTATCAAAAGTTTTCGACATAGTTCACTTGGATCAACACATCCATTGACGGTAATTCAAATGATATTTTCAAGCACACACTTTGTCTAAAAAAGCAATGGACTCATGTTCACTTTCCTAGTGATTAGAAATAGATATAAGTGCTCTTGCATAATGCCTCTTGCACAATGCCGTGTCATCGAACCTTCTTTAGCCCCGTTGATGTCAACCTCCATAGGAATCAATACATCCCCTAGTTGTCGAGTGAATCTCAGCGAAGAACAACCCGAGCAATACAATGAAACTATGGCACACTTTCTTGCCCCGTATTGCGGTCTAAATGAAATTGACAAGTCTTGCACTAGTTCCAAATGAAACTTGCAATTTTTAGTGTTTCTTAGGAGAGGGTTGCATCTAGGCCCTGCATGTTTTTGTTTCTCAAAGGTGTTTATAAACACTTTTTCTGTTTTTTTGTTCCGGGAACAAAAAAAAGAAACAAACGCGTTTGTTTGCGTTTCTGTTTTTTTTTTTTTTTTTCTGGAACAAAAAAGAATGTAAACGGTAAAAAAAAAAAGTTGTTTCTCGTTCGAAACAATTTTGAAGAAACAATTTTTTGTTTCGTTTCTTCTTCTCTCTCTTCTCTTCTCTTCCTCTTTTCTTCTTCTTTCTCTTTGGCCGGTCGCCGGCCTCGGCCATGGCCGGCCGTCGAGGGCCGTTGAGGGTCGGCGACCTCGCCGGCGTCGCCGCCCCCCGGCGAGGCGAGGCGTCGCCGGCGCGGGCGAGCTCGAGCTCGCCCGGCCATGGCGAGGCCGCGCCGCCATGGCCCCCGGCGAGGCTCGGCCTCGCCGCGCGCGGCGACGCGAGCCTCGCCTTGGCCGGGCGAGCTCGGGCTCGCCCGATCCGGCGAGGCCGCGCCTGCCATGGCCCCCGGCGAGGCTCGGCCTCACCGGATGCAGGGCGAGCCCGAGCTCGCCCGCCCAAGGCGAGGCCGAGCCTCACCCAACGACGGCGAGGGTCGGCCTCGCCGGGGCCGGTGAGCCTCGCCGTGGCCGGGCGAGGCGAAATTTCCCCGGCCCCGTCGGCCGTCACGGGAGGCCGGCGACCGGCCGAAAGAAAAAAATATAAAAAATAAAGGAAAAACTGATAAATAAAAATAAAAATATTAAAAAATTAAAAGAAACAAAAAAAGAACAAAAATCTACCAAACATGTTTCGTTTATTTTTTATTCCTAACAAATTTACCAAACGCATCTTTTTTGTTCAAAAGTGTTTCCGAAACAAACACTTTTTTTTTTTTTTGTTCCCTAACAAAAAAAAACGTAAATGTTACCAAACAGCCCCCTAGTGTCTCTTGGGAGAGGGTTGCAGTAACCTCTCATGGAAGACATTGATCCCATTTGTGGCCATTGAAACTGGATGGATCATGCCCTTCTTGCGTTGGTGGATGAAGTCTAAGATAATATTTGAAAGGATTGAGGACAAATTCTATGGATCCATTCGGGAATCGGATAGGACTGGTAATTTGGTTCCCTGGTAGATTCATAGAATCAACAGGCGATTGGTAGTTCTAATTTTTTGAAATCAGTGGACGGTTTTTGATTTTAAGGTGGGAATCGCCTATTCGGACCATATTTACTAGAAGAAAATAGTTGTCTCTCACATGAAGCAATTTCGTCTCTTTGAAAACATCTTATAGAATTGAAATGACAACGTTAAGCCATTGCTTTTGCTTCTTTCTTTCGTTAAGATGAAAATCAAGGCGATAAGGAGAATTCCCTAAAGACCATTAAAAAGCGGAAATAGTCCATCTATTTTCAACGTGCCGGAATTTATCCGCAATCCCCGAAATACCATCGCTTTCCGTACCTAAGGCTGCAATTGTCTTTTTGTCCACGTGGGGAAACCGTAACCTGAGAATAAGGCACATTTTCTTGATTAGGAAAAAGAAAGAGAACGGGGCACCTTTTGACGTCCAAAAAGCTTTTTCTACTTCTGGGTGATGGGAACGTAGGAGCCACGCTCATTGTCACCAAGAATCCAAACACCAAGCAGGCCGCTCCCGTCAAACCGTGCCTGAAATTGGAACCCTCAATAATCAGGAACAGTTGTAGCAGCTCACCGTGCTCAAAATCGTTGTCCTGGCTGGTCAGTCTACTGTGCCGTGACCTCGAGCTGCCAGGCCCTTCCTGGCACTCCAAGGCCATGAGATTCCACCTATTGGTGCCAACTGCCAAGAAGCGAAAAGTAATACAACCACTTCCTCGTGTTTTTCTTCTTGTGGGGTCGAATTATTTCCTATATCCTATCTTCCGTCCCTGTCACGTGACCTAGGGAAGCAGGCATTTAATGCTTATTTTAGAGCGAAGAGAAATATCTTGCTTCTACGGACTATCCACGCGACATTATTGGTGGGAAAATAAACAATGTGTGGTTGCATTGTTCTCTCACTTATCCTTCAAGAATCTCAAGCAACGTCTCCAGGGTACGTTGAAGGTAGCATTGGTTGAAGACAGGCGGAGGCACGTAGGAGGAGAAGGAACATGGGATCGGTTGGAGCTGGAGATAATGGGAGTGCAGGTTCAGTGAGGATTACGAACAGGACAGTGGAGTCTGAGGTCAACGATGATGGTTTTGACGACGACCCGACGGGTTATCAGCAGCTGTCGGAGATCCCGAGGAAGAGTAACAGAAGATTCTATGTGTTTGCTTGTGCAGTTCTTGCTTCTCTCAACACTGTTCTCCTGGGCTACGGTAACAAACTCAGAGTTGTTCCCTGTTTCGTGAGCGTTTGACTGCTGTTGTCCCAGTTGATGGGTTCCAGCACATTAGCATTGAGCTTCCAATAGTTTCAGTCAGTTTCCTAATCATTATCCAGAACAAATTCCGTACCATTTTGGCCTAGATCAACCTTTGTATACACTATTGTTCATGGAATCTTCTGTTTTTCAGAAACACATTGTGCAAGGTGTGAAAAGTCAAAGCTTTGTGAATTCTGCTCTTGTTGAGTAGTCTTTAGAATTGAACCTTTTGTAGTCTCAATTCGCTTTTCTCAAGCACTCTTGACATAAATGTTGCTAGTACATGTGCTGTTCGAGTCTGAAGCACATCCAAATGTGGATAACCCAGTGAGATTTTCTGTATCTTCTTGTTGTTGGCTAAAGGAAGCTGCTACTATGTGAACCTTTTGTTGTATCATATGATTTTCTGTTATGTGGGATTGGATCGGGTTTGCTTGTTAATAAAAGTTAGAACTGCCAATTTGAATGTCTCAGAAGTTTCTTCACCTTTCCTTAGATTTTGAACAGTTTAGTGATATCGCAAATGAGTTGATGTGCCTTTGCTACACTGCAGATATTGGTGTCATGAGTGGAGCAATTATTTTCATTCAGGAAGATTTAAAAATAACTGAGGTGCAGACAGAAGTTTTTGTTGGTTGTTTAAGTGTAGTTTCGCTCTTCGGTAGCTTAGTTGGTGGCAGAACATCAGACATTATTGGCCGAAAATGGACAATGGCTTCAGGTGCTATGGTCTTCCAAGTGGGTGTCGCTGTTATGACTTTCGCATATTCATTTCAAGTGCTGATGATAGGGAGATTGCTGACTGGGGTCGGGATTGGCATCGGAGGAGTGATAATATCGGTTTACATTGCTGAGATTTCGCCATCCATCAGTAGGGGAAGCCTGACCTCTTTTCCGGAGATCTTTGTGAACATAGGAATTCTACTTGGTTATGTCTCAAACTATGCATTTTCAGGCCTCTCGGTACACATTAATTGGAGGGTCATGCTTGGAATTGGGATATTGCCCTCCGCTTTAATCGGTTTTTCACTTTTTGTGATCCCCGAGTCACCAAGGTGGTTGGTCATGCAGAACCGAATCGATGAAGCAAGATTGGTGCTTTTTAAGACAAATGGAGACGAGAGTAAAGTGGAAGAGAGGCTCGCAGAAATACAATTAGCAGCTGGAGCTAGTAACAATCCACAGAAGCAAGGAGAGAAAGCCGTGTGGCGTGAACTGTTGAGCCCTTCTCCTTCTCTACGCTGGATGCTAATCACAGGCGTAGGACTCAAGTGTTTCCAACAGTTAACGGGCACGGACGCTTTAGTGTACTACAGCCCGGAGATTTTCAAAGATGCTGGAACAAAGGGTAATTCGAATTTACTAGCGGCTACTGTTGCTGCGGGCGTTACCAAGACTATATTTGTACTGTGTTGGGAATGACTGATCCCCGAAACACCGGATTCGACACTAAATCGAACCCCTAAATCAATGCGAAAGCGAAGCCCAAGAAAACGACACGCATCACCGATCGTAAAGCACACCACGGATTCGAGCGTACCTTGTTTGCCACGATTAGACACCGACGCCAATGGAGGAAGAGAATCCGGTCGATGAAGCCTTGAAGGGAAGAAATTGGAAGCCGTATGCCTCTTGTTCTTCGGGAGAAAACGCGCGGGAGAGAAGCGTACGTTGATTCTAATCCAACCAGTGTCTTCTCTCTCTTTCTCTCTCCCTTTTATACCTCTCCCTTCCCACGGGCCTTATTCCCGTGGGCCGGGCTTTCTGGGCCCAGCTTGGGCGGATAGGGCCTTAAGCCCAATATCAATAAAAGCCTTCATCTCCCACTCGCACAAGGTGGGCCGAACAGGATTCTCTTTACCTCTCTTCAACATTCATACCGGTGAATAATCCGTGCGACCAAAGATACTTTGAGAGCTCGTTGCTATACATCTCGTTAGGAATATATAGCGGCTCATAATGGGCGTCACATTCCGAGTAGATTTAGTATGCGCATCTACCTAGATCGATCGATCACATTTATATCTCTCTTGATCTCTTTTAAACATGATATATATATTGTATTCACAATTATAATTATCACAAAGACATCATAATTGGTCGACCAAATAATACAAAACCACAATGTGATTTTCCAAAATCGATCTTCCTCTTTCCTTCAAACTCTCAATTTCGCCTAGCTTGCTTTTCTAGAAATGCCCCATTAGATCGAATCATCCATGACCATTGGCAACACCCCAAGATAGCAAACACTAAATAGAAACCCCGAGAATAAGTAAGAGTCCCGAGGGGACTAAAAAATTGAGGAACTCTTTTCCTCAAGAGTCTCACACGTCATAAAAGTTGAGATCAAACTTTTTGCCACTCTTATTGGTCGTCACATGCATACGTAGTATGAAATACGTATTACGGTATTAACTCCTTTCCCATGGAGCGTATGTCTACACCTTTCAATACCGTACGGATGATAGTTAAGACATACACAATGTCTAACTTGAGTTCACGTATCTACTCAATCACAAAATTCATCGAACTCTCATCCTCGGCATCTTAGACGGATAAAGTAAAATATGTGGGGTATTTTACTTTTGGACATCTTTAGTATTATGTCCTCATCTTAACACTCGATTAAGGCGACATATGTATTTTAAACTTGAGCTCTCGATTATCACCTAGATAATAAGCTTAAAAACAGTCTCATCTCTATTTATCACACAGTAAATAGAGGCGATTACCCGTGTGAGTGGGCTAATCTTATATCTGTCCGACATACTTCTCAAATAATGCACTGAGCATTAAGATGCATAAAGATCACACATAGATTTATAGGCATTAATCGATGAAAAACAAAATCTCATAAATGTGAACAACTCGGGAAATTACAATTCAAGACATCGGACTCTACGCAATCCTAGAGATTTTACATGACCACAAAACACATCTCTAGGTATCGGCTTTGTCATAGGATCTCGCTACCATTCTATGCGTAGATATGTACTGTAAGTTCACATCCTTTCGTGCAACCATATCTTTTACAAAGTTATACTTGGTATCTATATGTTTGGTCTTGCCATGATACTTTGGATCTTTGGTGTACGCTATAGCTGCTTGGCTATCACAATTAACCAATAATTGATTTGCAGCTTTCTCAATAACACCTAAATGATCCAAGAATCTCTTAAGCCAAACTCCTTCTTGTACCGCCGCCGATAATGCCACGAACTCGCTTCCATCGTGGATAAGGCTATACACGTTTGCTTCTTACCGCTCCATGATATGGCGCCATTGTTCGAAGAAAGCAAATCCAGTAGGTAGATTTCCTTTCATCTAAATCTCCTCCCCAATCGGCATCCGAATAGCCTTCAAGTTACGAGATCCTTTCCTTGATAATTCAACTTGAAATCGCGGCTTCCCTTCGGATACCTCGGTATTCTCTTCACGGCTTTCCAATGTCTTGGACCCGGGTTGGATTGGTATCTACTCACCATTCCAACCGCAAAACATATGTCGGGTCTTGTACACATCATAGCGTACATCAAGCTCCCAACAAGCACTAGCATAAGGAACATGTTTCATTTGTTCCTTCTCTTGTGGAGTCCCCGGACACGATCTATGGCTCAATCCTTCACCTTTTGCAATAGGAGTGTCTATGGGTTTACAGTCTTGCATACGAAATCGTTCAAGAACCTTATTTATATAGGTTTCTTGCGAAAGAGACAACGATCTCTTTGAACAATCTCTTGAAATCTTAACTCCAAGAATGTATGCAGCCTCACCCATATCCTTCATCTCAAAGTTAGAAGACAACCATCTCTTGACGGTACTAAGCAACTCCATATTGCTTCCGGCAATTAGTATATCATCAACATATAATGATATGATCACAAATTGATCCTTGGATCTTTTGATATATACACAATGATCCTCATCTATCATTGTAAAATCATATGCCATTATTGCATTATGAAAACGTATATACCATTGTCTTGATGATCGCTTAAGACCATATATCGACCTCAAAAGTCGACATACTTTTTCTTCTTGGCCTTTTACTATGAAACCAAAGGGTTGTTCCATATATATCTCTTCCTCTAATTCTCCATTGAGGAAAGCGAGTCTTTACATCCATTTGATGTAACTCAAGATCCGAGACTAGCCACTATTGCCGAATAATGCGAATCGAGGTAAATCTCACTACGGGAGAAAACGTATCTTCATAATCAATTCCTTCCCGTTGATTATACCCCTTCGCCACAAGGCGAGCCTTATGCCTTTCTATCGAGCCATCAGCCTTTCGCTTTATTTTGAGAACCCATTTGTTCCCAATAGCTCAAGCGTCCTTTTGGAAGATCAACCGGTTCCCGACTTGGTTTGATTCCATTGACTCCATTTCCTCTTCCATTGCATTAATCCATTTTTCCTTACTAGGGCACTTCAGAGCCTCATTGATATTTCTTGGCTCATCCTCATCTTGTGGAGCAACCATAAAAGTTTCCCCTTCAATGTCAAAACGTCGACGGGGAATACTTTGGCGACTTGTTCGCCGTATGGGAGATTGTACACTTTGCACATCATTCCCTATTGTGCTCCCACTTGGATGAACTCCACTAATATCTTTATCTTGATCCAAGGTTTCAAATAGGGAGTTATCTTCCCCTATTTCGCCCTTCTTAGGAAACTCATCCTCTAAGAATGTTACATCTCGAGATTCATATTCGGTTATACTCCCACTTTCCCGCTCACCAATGAACACATACCCTTTCGAGTGTTCCGAGTATCTTATGAAAATACTCTTCTTTCCTCCTGGGACCTAATTTCCCAAACTTGTGAGAGGACTCATGTGTATAGGCAGCACAACCCCATGGCTTAAGAAAACTTAAGTCCGGTTTTCTACCCGTCCATAACTCATATGGAGTGGAAGTAACGATTTGGAAGGCACCCTAGGTTAAGTATATAGGCGGCAGTTAATAACGCATCACTCCAAAAGGTGATAGGTAAATTAGCATGCGCTATCATGGACCTAACCATTTCCAGTAGGGTTCTGTTTCTTCTCTCCGCAACACTATTTTGTTGAGGAGTATACGGAATAGACAACCGTCTTTCTATTCCTTTTTCATCACATAATTTTCTGAACTCATCGTATAAATATTCTCGACCTCGATCGGATCTCAATGCTTTTATTTTCTTGTCTAATTGATTCTCTACCAGGTTCATGAACCTTTTAAAACAACTTATTGCTTCGATTTATGAGAAATCAAATAGACATTATCCGAATCGAGTATAATCATCAATAAAGGTGATGAAATAAACAGCCCCATGCCTTCCTCTCACATTCATTGGACCACGTATATCGGAATGGATTAATTGCGAGAGGAAATTCAGCTCTTTTTCCTTTTCCAAATGGTTTCCTTGTTGCTTTCCCTTCTAGGCAATGCTTACATACGGGCAAATCGACTTTTTCAATATTGCCCAACAAGCCCTCTTTGGCTAGTCTATTCATACGTTGTTGGCCAATGTGACCAAGTCTAGCATGCCACACACTCACATCATTATCATATTTATTAGGAGACGTGAGAAGGGAATAACAAATATTAGCATTAACATAATCAACATCTAATACAATAAAACCATCTAGAAAATAGCCACAACCATAGTAATTTGTATTCAAGAACAAATTCACACCTCTACTACGAAGTTCATACAAAAACCTAATCGACCAACACTAATACGGACACTAAATTCCGACGAATCTCCTGAGCATACAAAGACATCATGAAGGAACAAAGTGCGTCCACCGCGCATATTCGGTTGGCATGTGCCAATTCCTTTCACTTCACTCGGAGTTGTTTCCCACATAGATCCACTTAGTTCCGGTAGGTACTCGTCGGAATTCCACGAAGGATCCTCTATCCTTCGCTACGTGGTCCGTCGCCCGAATCCACACCCACAAAGGATTAGACTCGATTAAGAACACGAACTTGACACATAAGCAAAGTTCTGAAAAGTACAAGGGGTGCATACCTTCTTTGGCTCACGACAGTCGCGAGCATAGTGACCCTTCTTGTCACGGTTGTAGCATTTCACCCTTGCTAGCTTTTTCATGTGAGGACGTTTTCCTCTATCATGTTGGTCAAATTTGGGTTTCTTCCCCGAAGGACCAGCTTCTTCCTTGCCTTTACCCTTATCAAACCGGTTAGGGCGCTTGCGCTTGGAGCACGAAGCTCCATTTGAGCTAGAACCGGCATAATAAAAAGCTCAACATTCGGCTTAGCCGCCAACAAAGGCGGTCCTCTTCCACTCAAGATGACGCATTGCATCCTCAAATGTTTTGATATTCTCATTATGAGTCGGGTGCACCTTCATATGCTCCCAACTCGAGGCAAGGAACGAATCACTTTGCACTGCACTGTTGTTCATCTCGTGAGGACATGGCCGGCGTCTCTCGGCTCGGTTATCATATTTGACATCTTTCTAAGATGTTGCTTCATGGTCTCGACCATGAGGCTTCTTATAAGAGTCAAATCGATAGTGAGCTGCCTCGCCTAATCACCGTATGACCAAACCTAGCTACCGGTGCCTCCCACATTTCCTTGGCGTTGTCAAAACGCCGAAACTCTCGCATGACATCATTTTCCATGCTTTGCTCGGCAACGTGATGCGAGCTAGAGAGTTCATTCTTTTCCACGCAAGAAAAGCTTCTTTGTCCTTTTTGTCTTTGTTCGGTGGGTCCCTCTTCGGGTTCTACCATGGTCATGACAAGAGCCTCAAGAGATTCTTGCTCTTCCAAAGACATACTTGGATTTTCATTTGCCAAATTTCATAGTTGTCTCCAGGTGAGCTTCTCACCTTTGTTCATTTCAAAGAACTATGCTCTTTGTGGCTGAAGCCATTGATCTGAACACATCAGACAAATATGCACGAATTATTAATGCCTATCATTTATGCATCCCTATTTACATAGACCCATCATATTAATGAACAATTTCAAGTAAGGCTTCAGAATCAAAAGGTCACTACGTTTCCAATCATCCTCCAAAAATCCTAACTTAAAATTATCATTAATATAATTGTCATATGCAAAATCGGTTCTATGAAGCTACAAAAACTTCTTAAAAAACTACCCTCGCCTAATTACCCACAAAGAACCGATAATAGAAAGCAACAAATAATTGAATTCCAATAAAACAATAATGCTTTCAATCAATACAAATAGGTAGTAATCATTACATAATATGTCCACTATTCACACTTAACATATATCATTCAATTACAACTAACACCAAGTCAGCACACGAACTGGGAAAGATCCTATTTTCTTCAATTTCTTGATCTTTTCCCTTGAAACAATACAATAATATTCATTTGCAAAAATCATTACAATTTTCTTATAGGAAGCGACTCCGTTGACATCCCATATGCGATTCAACACATCTTGCCATTCGGTGGAAGAGTGTTTATGAAAAATCGCACCATCTCTCGATCATGACATGGGACGACCATTCCATATGACCTGTTGAATTTTCACGTTGACATCAGGGACGTGATCAATTAAGTCACCGCTCTCCCATCGATGATCGATCGCCTCGGCCTATCGCCTTAGGCAGTCTTTCCTTCCCACGTTCACCCAGAATCGCGCGAATAGGTGTGCGCGCACCTCGGGGGCATTGTTCGCAACACATGCAGAACAAATAAGGGATTACATATAATCCTCATAGACTTAATTGAAAAAGAAACACATTCTTTTCCCTTTTTTTTTTTTTTTTTTTTGGTCAACGGTCAACGGTCAACGGTCAAAGTCAACGGTCAACGGTCGTCGGTCAACGGTCAACGGTCAACGGTCGTCGGTCAACGGTCAACGGTCGTCGGTCGCCGGACCGGTCGGACCGACGGACCGGTCGGGCCGCCATCAGCGCGGACCGACGCGCCGTGCGTGCGCGCGCGTCTTCGGGCGACGTCACGCGAGACGTCGGCGGCACGTGCGCGCGTGTGTGCTTGGGCGCGTCCCTCACGCGGGCGTCGCTGGCACGCACGTGCGCGCGCGTGCCATCGTCGGCCGGGTCGGGTCGGGTCGGTCGGGTCGGTTCGCGGGTCGGGTCGCCGGCGGGCCAACCGACACGTCGTCATTGCGACGTCGGCGATGACGTCACCCCGGCGGTTATTTACCGTTGGGTGACGTCATGATGACGCCGGCACGCGCCGGCTCCGCGGACCGCGCGTGCCGGTTCGCCGGGCGGCGCGCGCGCGCGATTCGCCGACCGGCGCGTGTGTGCCGCACGCGCTGGCGATCGAGCGCTTCCGGGCGCGTCGCGCCCACGCGCAGCGCCTTCCGGCCGCGCGTGTGGGCGCGTGCGGCGTCGCCGCCGGCGCTCGAGGCACCTCCGGACTCGTCTCGACGTCGCCTTCCTCCCGATCCTTTCAAAATTTATTTTTGACATTCTAAAACTCATGAAAATGGCCGAAGAAGTCTCGGGTGTCGGGATTGTCGCCCGATCCGTACGGCCGAAGTCCTTTTTGCGAAAAATCAATCAAAAACACATCAAATTATCGGGAAAACGTGAACTTGGGCTCTGATACCAATGTTGGGAATGACTGATCCCCGAAACACCGGATTCGACACTAAATCGAACCCCTAAATCAATGCGGAAGCGAAGCCCAAGAAAACGACACGCATCACCGATCGTAAAGCACACCACGGATTCGAGCGTACCTTGTTTGCCACGATTAGACACCGACGCCAATGGAGGAAGAGAATCCGGTCGATGAAGCCTTGAAGGGAAGAAATTGGAAGCCGTATGCCTACTTTTTCTTCGGGAGAGAAAACGCGCGGGAGAGAAGCGTACGTTGATTCTAATCCAACCGGTGTCTTCTCTCTCTTTCTCTCTCCCTTTTATACCTCTCCCTTCCCACGGGCCTTATTCCCGTGGGCCGGGCTTTCTGGGCCCAGCTTGGGCGGATAGGGCCTTAAGCCCAATATCAATAAAAGCCTTCATACTGGTTGCTACATTTCTAATAGACAAGCTTGGAAGGAAGCCTTTGCTTTATATCAGCACAATCGGCATGACAGTTTGCCTGTTCAGTGTGGGAGTCTCTCTCTCTGTGCTTAAGGAAGGAGTTGCCGGTGCTGCGCCTGCATTGGCAATACTATCTGTTTGTGGTACTCTAGCTTTCTTCTCGATAGGAATCGCTCCCATTTGTCGGGTGCTAACCTCAGAGATTTTCCCTTTGAGGTATCGTGCTCAAGCAGTGGCACTTGGCGCGGCTGCTAATAGGGTGTGCAGTGGGCTTGTTGGCATGTCCTTCCTATCGGTTTCTCACACAATCACGGTAGCCGGCTTGTTTTTTGTGTTTGCTGCAATGTCGCTCTTTCGGTTGCGTTTGTTCACTTGGTCGTTCCAGAAACCAAAGGAAAATCACTGGAGCAGATTGAGTCACTATTTCAGGATCAACGTAGTTGGAAAGGAGGCTATGTCAAGATTGAAGATGTCGAGGATCACGTGCATGAATAGTCACTGACCTATCTGTTAAAATATTTAATATATTTTATTATTCTAAATATGATTCCAATATTTTATTCCCAATAAATTCCCAATTGAATTCCCTATATTAATTCCAATTATTGCCCAATTTATTACCCATGTGTATTAAGTGATATTTGTCCGTTATTACATTACTATAATGGTCTTGATGGGAGATACCGGTAATGTAACCAACGGAATAAAATCGTCAGGTCGTCTGTTTTCAAACCCTTACGATACGAAAAAACACACCATCAAGCTTTGGAAGGGGATTGAGCAAGAGAACGGGACGTGCGTTTTGTTTTCAATTTTGCGGATCGCTCGTGGTGTGTGGATCCATCAAAGATTTTGAGGTTTCCCACTTCTAAGATTTCATCAATGGCTGGAGGTATGTTGGTATTTATGTTTCCGCTATTTGATCCCGAATTCTATTATGAATTTACCTGTTATGGACAAATCGGGATCTCCAAACTTGTTTATATGCAATTTCTAACAGTTGGTATCGAGCCATTATAAGCAATCTCGCCTTGATGAAACCTTTGGAACTTATTTTTATTGAATTATATGTGGATAAATTTCGGATTTGTATATGGCTTGGATCGGAATTGAGAATTCCGACCAAATTCGGCTACCCACCATGAGATAATGGATCTCGAATGATCACACCGCCATTAGGAAGAGAAACCCATAAATTTTTTCGACATATTACGATCGTCGAAGGTTAATCGCGCGGTGAATTTTTGTGGTTAGGGTTTGATAGGGCAGACTATTTCTTTGGCTTAATTCTGGTCCATACATGGTTGTTTTTGCCGGATCTTGAATCTATTCGTTCGTCCCGGCGTTCTCTTCGAAACCCATCAACCAATTTGGTCGGACATGGGCTGTGGGAGGAGACCCAGACGGCGGAACAGAGGCGGTCGCGGCGGAAGAAGCGGCGGAAGAGAGCCCGAAAGAAGACCTCGGGCGCGTGCATCGCACGCTCCCGAGGGGCAGCGGGCGCGCGTGCAACGCACGCGCCCGAGGGGCGGCGGGCGCGTGCAACGCACGCGCCCGAGGGGCTGCGGCGGGCGCGTGCAACGCGTGCGTTGCACGCGCCCGAATGGGAAAAGCACGCGTGCCTGTGGTTTCTCAATTTTGCCCCTCCGCTTTATAAAAAATTGCGATTCTGCCCTTGCCCGCGCAAAATTCCGATTTTGCCCCCCTTGGGTGTGTAAACTTACGATTTTGCCCTTTTTGGCGTGAAATTCCTGTTTTACCCCTTAAAAGTAAAATTCCAATTCTGGCCTTGCATGCAAAATTCCAGTTTTACTCCTTTTGCATGTGATTTTATTGTTCTGCCTTAAAATGCAATTCTTTGAATAAAATTAAATGTCTAGTGATCCGTATATATTTAATTAATTAAGGATTAGCCACAAAGATCTTTGATTATATTAAATTATATACATTAAGAGCCTTTGGATCACACATACGCTTAAAGACAATAATTGTAATTATTCACATTAATATTATGAATTTTATCCCACAGAATTTTCAATATATTAATGTGATTAATTAGGATGAAATATTATTTTATCCTTCTTAATTTACCCACAGGGATTAAGGAAGGGAATATAATTTGATAGTTTCATCATGAAGTAATTATGAATCAATTTAAATTAGAAACTTAACCCACGGGTAGTTTTTGATGTTATATGATTCATATTTTAAAACATGTTTTACATTGGTAAAATATGATTTAAGTTTATTGCCTCAAATATATTGATACATAAGTTTCCTTTGATTATGATGCAGTTTTACCACCTACGATTAGTTCCGGTATCATTGTTCCCGAGCTAAATGGAAATAACTTTAAAGAATGGAGAGAATTAGTTCTTCTTCAATTGGGGTGCATGGATCTTGATTATGCTCTTAGGTCAGACAAACCACCTCAACCTACTGAGAGTAGTACTCATGTTGAGCATACTCATTATGCTCAATGGGAGCGGTCCAACCGTCTCACCGTGATGTACATAAAGACAAAGCTCTGCTAGCATTCGTGGTTCGGTCATTCAAGCATAATAATGCCAAGGAATTGCTGAAGGCCATTGATGAACAATTTGAGTCTTCGAGAGAAGGCGCATGCCATGACCCTAATTATGAAGTTCTCTTCATTGAAGCTTACCGAGTGTAAGAGGTGTGCGTGAGCACATCATGAAGATGAGGGACATTGCGGCCAATGAAGAATCTTGAGGTTGGGATATCGTAATCCTTTCTTGTATACTATATCCTAAACACTCTCCCACAAGAGTATGCTCCCTTCAAGATCTCTTACAACACCCATAACACTAAATGGTCAATTAATGAACTCATGACCATGTGTGTTCAAGAGGAAGAGAGGCTGCTAATGGAGAAGGGAGAGAGTGCTCATATGGCAACACGGGACAAGTATAAAGGGCAAGGCAAGCAAAGGGGAAAGGGTAAGATGCCTCTACCTCCCCAAGCTGGCATTAAGAAGGAATCCAAGTGCTTCTTCGTAAAAAGAAGGGGCACATGAAGAAGGATTGCGCCAAATTTAAGGCGTGGCTCCAAAAGAAAGGTAACCAACTCACATGTGTATGTTATGAAACTAATATGGTTGATGTGAGTCATAACACTTGGTGGATTGATTACGGTTCTACAATCCACATTTCGAATTCCTTGCGGGGTTTTCGAACCGGCGGAAACCGGTGGGAAGTGAACAAGGCATCTATTCGGGAAACAAGATGCGCTCGCATGTGGAAGCTATTGGGACATGCGGATTAGTTCTCGTAGTGGTTTTGTTTTAATTTTGGAAAAGACCTTTTATATTCCTAGTTTTTCTAGGAATTTAATTTCAGATTTCAAGACTTGTACCTTTGGGATACTCCTTTGAATTTTCAGATTTAACATTCAATTTATCGTATAAATCTGAAATTGTTGGGAGTGGTATTTTGTCTCGACGGTCTCTTTCAAATTAATTTACAAGACAATACCGTTAATAATGCGATGCACGTTCATGATGATGCTGGGATAAAACGATGTGTTGTGAATGAGAATTCCTCTATGTTGTGGCACCGGAGGTTAGGACATATCTCCATGGATAGAATTAAGAGGTTAGTAAATGATGGAGTACTTAATACTCTAGATTTTACTGATTATGACACTTGTGTGGACTGTATAAAGGGAAAATGACCAATAAGTCAAAGAAAGGTGCTAAGAGGAGTACGAAATATTAGAAATCATACATACGGATATTTGTAGTCTAGATATAGACTCAAATGGTCGAGATACTTCATTTCTTTCATAGACGATTATTCACGATTCATGTATCTCTACTTGCTTCGTAATAAGCACGAAGCATTTGATGCCTTTAAGGTATTTAAAACCGAAGTAGAGAAACAATGCGACAAGCAAATTAAGATCGTGAGATCGGATAGAGGTGGAGAATACTATGGTAGATACACGAAGATGGACAAGCACCTGGTCCATTTGCGAAGTTTCTTGAAGAGCATGGGATTATTGCCCAATACACTATGCCTGGTTCACCGGACCAAAATGGTGTTGCGAAAAAAGAAACCGAACATTATTGGACATGGTGCGGAGTATGCTTAGCAACTCCAAACTTCCTAAGTTTCTGTGGACTGAGGCTCTTAAAACGGCTGTGTACATATTAAACCGAGTTCCAACCAAGGTTGTTCCAAGGACACCTTTTGAATTATTCAAAGGTTGGAAACCGAGTTTGCGACGTGTACGTGTTTGGGGATGCCCATCTCGAGGTAAGAGTCTACAATCCACAGGAAAAGAAGTTAGATCCAAGGACTATAAGTGGGTATTTCGTTGGATATGCCGAAAAGTCCAAAGGATACAGATTTTATTGTCCATCTCACACCACTAGGTTTGTGGAATCAAAAAATGCTAAATTTCTTGAAAATGATCGATTAGTGGGAGCGATCAATTCAAGGACTTTGTCCTCGAAGAAGATCATTTAGATACTCAACCTTCCACCTCGAATCTTTGGATTGGTTGTTGCTTATAGCGCCCCTTCAGTTCAACCGGTCGCTGAGCAACCAATCATTGAAGATCCACAACCAGCTGATATTGATCTGGTAGACCAAACTGTTCAGCAATTACCAGATATTGTTGAACTTCCAGTAGAACAGCATACTCCTCAGGAGAATGTTGATGCGACATTAAGGAGGTCTACTAGAATGAAGAAATCAGCGATTCCTAATGACTACATTGTGTATCTACAAGAATCGACTATAATGTTGGAGCTGAAAGTGATTAAGTCGTTTTCACAAGCTATGAGTTGTGATAAGTCTAATTTATGGTACAATGCCATGAAGGAAGAGATGAATTCTATGGCATCAAACGAAGTCTGGGATTTAATTGAGTTGCACGATGGTGCAAAGGCCATTGGTTGTAAATGGGTCTTTAAAACTAAGAAGGATTCAAAGCGAGCAATATAGAGAGATATAAAGCTAGACTCGTTGCCAAGGGATTCACTCAAAGGGAGGGAATCGATTACACGGAGACATTTTCTCCTGTATCCAAGAAAGATTCTCTTCGTACTATTTTGGCATTAGTTGCTCATTTTGATATGGAGTTACATCAAATGGATGTGAAAACGGCGTTCCTCAATGGAAAATTAGAAGAAGTGGTTTACATGAAACAACCGAAAGGATTCTTCTCTAATGCTGGTGAGCATTTGGTATGCAAGCTTAAAAGGTCTCTATATGGCTTGAAACAAGCATCCCGCCAATGGTACTTAAGATTCCATGAGATCATCTCTTCATTCGGTTTTAAAGAGAATATCATGGATCAATGTATATACCAGAAGGTCAGTGGGAGTAAAATTTGTTTCCTTGTGTTATATGTAGATGATATTTTACTTGCAACCAATGACAATGGGTTGTTATATGAAGTGAAACAATTTCTCTCTAAGAGTTTTGATATGAAAGATATGGGTGAAGCATCTTATGTCATTGGCATTAAGATCCATAAAGATAGACCTCGGGGTATATTAGGACTATCTCAAGAAACTTATATCAATAAGGTCTTAGAGAGGTTTCGGATGAAAGATTGTTCACCAAGTATAGCACCCATAGTGAAGGGTGATAGGTTTAATTTAAACCAATGCCCGAAGAATGATTTTGAAAGGGAACAAATGAAGAACATCCCATATGCTTCTGCTGTTGGAAGCTTGATGTATGCTCAGGTTTGCACTCGACCTGACATAGCCTTTGCTGTGGGAATGTTGGGAAGATACCAAAGTAATCCGGGTATGGACCACTGGAGAGCTGCAAAGAAGGTGATGAGGTATCTTCAAGGAACAAAGGGACACATGCTTATGTACGGACGGACGGACAACTTGGAGGTATTTGCTTACTCGGACTCGGACTTTGCTGGCTGCATTGATTCCCGTAAATCTACATCGGGATATATTTTTATGTTCGCCGGCGGAGCCAGTATCCTGGAGGAGTGCAAAACAAACCTTGGTTGCCACTTCCACTATGGAGGCGAGTTCGTTTCCTGTTTTGAGGCCACCTCACATGGTGTGTGGTTGAAAGGTTTCATATCGGGGCTTAGAATTATGGATTCCATTGCTAGGCCTTTAAGAATATTTTGCGACAATTCAGCTGCAGTTTTTATGGCTAAGAACCACAAAAGTGGTAGTCGAAGCAAGCACATCGACATCAAGTATTTAGCCATCAGAGAACGTGTTAAAGAGAAGAAAGTGGTCGTAGAACACATAAGCACTGGATTGATGATAGCTGATTCTTTGACTAAAGGCATGCCGCCAATGAGTTATAAGGATCATGTTTCAAGAATGGGCATTGGTCCAATTATGTAAATTTTTCTTTATATGGAAGAATTTATGAGACTTTTATAATGTTTTTCTCAATACGAGTTGTATACATTCAGTTATTATGAGAAAAACAATTATGTTTGACCTGGAGTAAACATAAGGTTTATTCATTAAGTTATTTGATCACATATGGGCTGATGAAATACATTGTGATACACGGAAGACAATACTCGCTCTAAGAGACTCATCGCCGTGATTCATGTGTTTTATTTCAGTATGAAGTTTTGTGGGTTTGGGTTAATAATTCATGTGAAGGAATATTGGGATCAAGTGGGAGAATGTTAAAATATTTAATATATTTTATTATTCTAAATATGATTCCAATATTTTATTCCCAATAAATTCCCAATTGAATTCCCTATATTAATTCCAATTATTGCCCAATTTATTACCCACGTGTATTAAGTGATATTTGTCCGTTATTACATTACTATAATGGTCTTGATGGGAGATACCGGTAACGTAACCAACGGAATAAAATCGTCGGGTCGTCTGTTTTCAAACCCTTACGATACGAGAAAAAACACACCATCAAGCTTTGGAAGGGGATTGAGCAGTAGAACAGGACGTGCGTTTTGTTTTCAATTTTGCAGATCGCTCGTGGTGTGTGGATCCATCAAAGATTTTGAGGTTTCCCACTTCTAAGATTTCATCAATGGCTGGAGGTATGTTGGTATTTATGTTTCCGCTATTTGATCCCGAATTCTATTATGAATTTACCTGTTATGGACAAATCGGGATCTCCAAACTTGTTTATATGCAATTTCTAACACTATCAACATCTTCAGTCGACATGTGAAGCTTCAGTTCAATAAAAGGAAGTCCAGCATTAAGAATAAGAGACAGTTATTAACCTCTCGAGCCAGCAAAAGCAGAATCTGTCAAGTTGAAGTCAATGTTGGAATTACTGTCACTCTCTTTTGGATGGCTGCGTAGCCTGACAAGTCTAATAAATGCCAGCACACTTCAACGGAGAAATCATAGCTTGCGTTATTGAGGAATCCTAATGTATCCAACTTTCATGATTAAAATGCTCTGTACTATATCCTAGAGAAGTTTGCCTTCAATGAGACATTGAAAGGTTTTCTGATTCAGAATTCCTACTTTTAACTGGAAAGTGCTCTTTTCTTTTGGCCAAATACTTGGAAAAAACTACTCTTGATTTTAGAGTATATAGGTTGCGTGCTCAGAGCCTCAAGCTTGAAAGGAGTGTAATATAATTCTCCTAGCGTCATAGTGTGCTATACTTGTAAAGGGTGTGAAAAATCCCTCACTTTTTTTAGCCTTTTCTGATACACAAACTGGTCGACATGAGTACTTCACCTATGATTCCACTGACCAGTGTTTTTAATGGAGTTCTCTCTGTTGACGAGGAACATTACACAGTGAGAAATTGAAGCGAACAATCAATATAAAAAACCATCTGATTATACAGAAAGGGCCACGATTTATAAAAAATACAAGAGCAATACGGGGGAAAGAGTTTGTTAGATTTGTGCTCAATCTACAATTGTGGCCAGCATCTCCTGACAGCGATGTCTTAAGATTTTGGAGAAAAAATTTATCTTAACATGTACCAGAACTTCCTGGCATTCCCTGTCGTTATCCTTATGTCTGCTTATGCTAATGGTTTTCTATTGAAAAGCTTATATCAGGCTCATAACAAATGTTGGGGATATAAGAATGATAATATGTCCTTCAACCACGCAAGTTTAATTCATTTTTTAATTATATGTTATTAACAACACTTGCTTATATTGCAAGCAATTCTAGTAATGTATTGATAGGTCCCGTTTTCTCTTGCTTTAAAGGGTTGATAAATTTCGTTCTTTTCCTGTAGATGATGGACCTTCTTCAATCCATGCATATAAGCAAGAAGAACAACTGAAATCTGATGAAGTTTTCCCCTATAATCAGCTTTCTGGTAAAGAAAAATTGGGCGACTTCTGAAGATGCCAATACTCAAGCGACTGGTCCTGCACAAGATGCTCAATCTTCCAGCCTTTCCAATCGTGTCTCTTCTGAAACAGCGACTCAATCTGCTCCAGTGATGTTCCTTTAGTATGCGGGACAAACGCAATGCAACAAAAATACCTGGCATTGCAGCAAACACTAAAAGCTTTCCGGCCACCATAATTGCTTGAGAAATTGAGAGGAAGGACATGGAGACATGACTGCTGCACATGCTACTACCAGCCGTCCTGAGTGCCCCTGCTTGAACACGGTACCTCAAAGGGAAAATCTACGGTGACAATGTCCTTCAAATGGGGTCGATTCCCATAGAGAACAAAGGTACGTTACCATAAAGAAGAAAAAGAGGCAACATAGGTGCTGCCCCATCTCCTACTTCCTTTATCAAAGAGAGAGACGCCCACTCTGAACAGGCAAACAGTCATGCCGATGGTGCTAATATAAAGCAAAGGCTTCTTCCCGAGCTTGTTGATCAGAAATATAGGTACCAGTATTAGTGTAGTTTTCATAATCACCACAGCAATTGTACCTGCAAGAATACAAAAGGAAAACTCTTTATAGTGAATTAAAATATGAATATGACAATCAATCATTTATTAATATGCACTAGAAAAGCAACTTACATATAGTAATTCATCCTTGATTTAATTGATGTTTAGAGGGTGATTAGGTCAGTCAACTAAAATAATGTCTGTTTAAGCCATAAAAATAGTGTGAAAATAGTGCCACCCTTTAGAAAATAATGTTCATTTTACCTTTTTCTCCAAACTTCCTTCCTTCTTGCTATTTGTTGTTCGAGATTTGTTGGGAGCGAACAATGCAATCCAATAATTACACCCGGGAGATCGATGAGGGAGAGCTTAAGTCTAAACCCATCTATATATCTAGTTAAACTCATATTCACTAAAAAATTTAAGTTAATGAGTTATGAGTTAATTATGATATATTAACTGTTCATAAACTATGCACAACAACCAACTAACATCAACTCTACTAACTTCGATTGTATCACCCCTGGTCTTTATTCGAGCACAATAGAAATCCGATACTTACAACCAAAGAGATAGCCAACGGAGAGCTCAGTTTTGAGCCTGTCAACATATCCAGTTAAATCTACTTTCACTCAAAAGTTTAATTCAATGAGTTATTGACTTCCAATGTGTGACTTCTCTCTAACACAACTCACACAAACATTTTAACAATTTTTTAATTATTTGCCAAAATTTTGTGTAGTTTCTCAAGAAACTCTACTTCACTCTAGAATATGATTTAATTGGTTTAGGTTGGCCATGGAAATGAGTCACCTCTCGTGTTAAGCCATTGCGTCTCTTCGAAGATATCCGATAGAGTCGAAACGACACTTTAAGCCATCGCTTTTTACGTTCATTCTTTCATTAAAGATCAAAATTGAGGCGACAAGAAGAATTCCCTGAAGACCGTTAGAAAGCGGAAATAGTCCATCTATTTTCAACGTGCCGAAATTTATCCACAATCCCCAAAGTACCCTCGCTTTCCGTACCTAATAAGGCTGCAATTGTCTTTTGTCCAGCGTGGGGAAACCGTAGCCCGAAAATAAGGCACATTTTTTTGATTAGGAAAAAGAAAGAGAACGAGGCACTTTTGACATCCAAAGAGCTTCTTCAACTTTCCTGGTGGCAGGAACGTAGGAGCAATGCTCGTAGTCATCAGGAATCCAAACACCAAGCAGGCCACTCCCGTCAAACCGTGCTTGAAATTGGAACCCTCTATAATCAGGAACATATGCTTATAACTGAAAGAAATTCGCCCGTTTCAAAGAAGGAACCGACTCGCCTTGGGTGCAAAGGTTGCAGTGGCTCACCGTGCTCAAAATCATCGTCCAGGCCAGTCAGTCTACCGTGCCGTGACCTCGAGCTGCCAGGCCCTTCCTGGCACTCCAAGGCCATGAGATTCCACCCTATGGTGCCAACTGCCAAGAAGCGAACAGGAGTAAAATCACTTCCTTGTGTTTTTCTCCTTGTGGGTCGAATTATTTCCTATATCCTCGTCCTCCGTCTCTGTCACGTGGCCTGAGAAGCAATATTTAATGCTTATTTTAGCGTGAAGAACAATATCTTTGCTTGTACGCACCGCATACCCAACGTGATTGGTGGAAAAATGGACAAAGCGTGGTGGCATTGTTCTCTCACTTATTCTATAAGAAACTCAGGCAACATTTCCAGGGTAGGTAGCAGTGATTGGAGACAGGCGGAGACACGTAGGAGGAGGAGGAACATGGGATCGGTTGGAGCTGGAGAAAATAAGAGTGCAGGTTCAGTTAGAAATAAGAACAGGGCGGTGGAGTCTGAGGTCAACGATGATGGCTTCAATGACAGCCCGTCGGGTTATCAGTATCCGTCGGAGATCCGAGGGAAGAGTAACAGAAGATTCTATGTGTTTGCATGTGCAGTTCTTGCTTCTCTCAACACTGTTCTCCTCGGCTATGGTAACAAACTCAAATCCCAGTTTATGGGTTCCAGCACATTAGCATTCAGCTTCTAATAGTTTCAGTCAGTTTCCTAATCATTATCCAGAACAAAATATGCACTGTTTTGGCCTAGATCAACCTTCGTCCACATTATTGTTCATGGAATCTTCTGTTTTTCCAGAAACATATTGTGGAAGGTGTGGAAAGTCAAAGCTTTGTGAATTCTGCCCTTGTTGAGTAGTCTTTAGAATTGCACCTTTTGTAGTCTCAGTTCGCTTTTCTCAAGCACTCTTGACATAAATATAGCTAGTACATGTGCTGTTCAAGTCTGAAGCACATCCAAATGCGGATAACCTAGTGAGATTTTCCGTAGCTTCTTGTTGTTGGCTAAAGGAGGCTGCTCCTATGTGAACCTTTTGTTGTATCATAGGATTTTCTGTTCGGTGGGACTGGACCGGGGTTGCTTGTTAATAAAAGTTAGAACTGCCAATTTGAATGTCTCGCAAGTTTCTTCACCTTTCCTTAGATTTTGAACAGGTTAGTGATGTCACGAATGAGTTGATGTGTCTTTGCTGCTCTGCAGATGTTGGTGTCATGAGTGGAGCAATTATTTTCATTCAGGAAGATTTAAAAATAACTGAGGTTCAGACAGAAGTCCTTGTTGGTTGTTTAAGTGTAGTTTCGCTCTTTGGTAGCTTAGTTGGTGGCAGAACATCAGACATTATTGGCCGAAAATGGACAATGGCTTCAGGTTCTATTGTCTTCCAAGTGGGGGTCACTGTTATGACTTTCGCAGATTCATTTCAAGCACTGATGATAGGGAGATTGCTGACTGGTGTTGGGATGGGCATCGGGGCTGTGATAACGTCGGTTTACATTGCCGAGATTTCGCCATCCATCAGTAGGGGAAGCCTGACCTCATTTCCGGAGATCTTTGTGAACATAGGAATTCTACTTGGTTATGTCTCAAACTATGCATTTTCAGGCCTCTCGGTACACATTAATTGGAGGGTCATGCTTGGAATTGGGATTTTGCCCTCCGCTTTAATCGGTTTTTCACTTTTTGTGATCCCCGAGTCACCAAGGTGGTTGGTCATGCAGAACCGAGTCGATGAAGCAAGATTGGTGCTTTTTAAGACAAATGGAGACGAGAGTAAAGTGGAAGAGAGGCTCGCAGAAATACAACTAGCAGCTGGAGCTAGTAACAATCCACAGAAGCAAGGAGAGAAAGCCGTGTGGCGTGAACTGTTGAGCCCTTCTCCTTCTCTACGCTGGATGCTAATCACAGGCGTAGGACTCCAGTGTTTCCAACAGTTAACGGGCACGGATGCTTTAGTGTACTACAGCCCGGAGATTTTTAAAGATGCCGGAATAAAGGGTAATTCGAATCTACTAGCGGCTACTGTTGCTGTGGGCATTGCGAAGACTATATTTGTACTGGTTGCTACATTTCTGTTAGACAAACTTGGAAGGAAGCCTTTGCTTTATATTAGCACGATCGGCATGACAATTTGCCTGTTCAGTGTGGGAGTCTCTCTCTCTCTACTTAAGGGAGGAGTGGCTGGCGCTGCACCTGGATTGGCAGTACTATCTGTTTGTGGTACTCTAGCTTTCTTCTCGATAGGAATCGCCCCTATTTGCTGGGTGCTAACCTCAGAGATTTTCCCTTTGAGGTATCGTGCTCAAGCAGTGGCGCTTGGGGCGGCTGCTAATAGGGTGTGCAGTGGGCTTGTCAGCATGTCCTTCCTCTCAGTTTCTCACACAATCACGGTAGCTGGCACGTTTTTGTGTTTGCCGTGATGTCAGCTCTTTCAGTTGCGTTTGTTCACTTGGTCGTTCCAGAAACCAAAGGAAAATCGCTGGAGCAGATTGAGTCACTATTTCAGGATCACTGTAGTTGGAAAGGAGGCTATGCCGAGATTGAAGATGTCGAGGAACATGTGCACCACTAGTCACTTACCTATCGACATCTTCAGTCCGACATGTGGAGCTTCAGTTCAATAAGAGAAGGTCCAGCATCAAGAAAAAGGAATAGTTATCAACCTCTCAAGCAAGCGAAGGCAGAATCTATCAAGTCAGTGATTGTTGGAATTACCGTCACTCTCTTCTCGGATGGCTGCTTAGCTTGACAAGTGAGATAAATGGCAGTACACTTTAATGAAGAAATCATAGCTTGAATTACTGAGCAATCCTAGAGAAGTTTGCATTACTGAGAAATTCTACTGTATTAAACTTTCATGCTTAAAATGCTCTGTACTCTATCCTAGAGAAGTTTGCCTCCAATGAAACATTGAAAGCATTTCTGATTCAGAATTCCTACTTTTACCTGGAAAAGTGCTCCTTTCTTTTGGCCACATACGTGGAAAAAAGGTAAAACTACTCTTGATTTTATTGTATATATGGTTGCGTGCTTAGATGCCTCAAGCTTCAAAGGAGGGTGATATAATTCTCCTTGTCTTATAATGTGCTATACTTGTAAAGGGTGTGAAAAGTCCTTCACTTTGTTTAGCCTTTTCCGATACACAAATCGGTCGATGTGAGAACTTCACCTATGATTCCGTTGCCTAGTGTTTTCAAAGGAGTTCTCTCTGTTGACGAGGAACATTACACAGTGACAAATTGAAATGAACTATCAATAAAAAAAATCATCTGATTATACAGAAAGGGCCACAATTTACAAATAATGCAGAGCAATGTGAGGGACAGAGTTCAAAGTTGTTAGATATATGCTCAATCTTCAATTGTGGGCAACATCTCCTGACAGTGATGCCTTAAGATTTTGGAGAAACAATTGTTACCAGAACTTCTTCACATTCCCTATTGTTATCCTCATGTCTGCTTTAGACATTATGGTAGGATTCACGATGACATGCCAATGGTTTTCAGTCAAAAAGCTTATATCAGGCTCATAACAAATGTTGGGGATATACAAATAATAATGTGACCTTCAACCACCCAAATTTAGTTCGTTTATTTATTTATTTATTATATGTTATTAATAACACTCGTTTATATTGCAAGCAACTCGAATAATGTATTAAGAGGTCCCGTTTTCCATTGCTTTAAAGGGTTGATAAATTTTGTTCTTTTCCTGTAGATGATGAACCTTATTCAATACATGAATATCAGCAAGAATAACTGAAATTTCATGAAGTTTTCCCTTATAATCAGCTTTATGGTAAACAAAAGTTGGCCGACCACTGAAGATGCCAATAATTAAGCGACTGATCCTGCAAGTTGCTCAATCTTCCAGCCTTTCCAAATTCCAATTGTGTCTGTTCTGAAACAGCGACTCAATCTGCTCCAGTGATATTCCTTTAGTATGTGGGGCAAACGCAATGCAACAAAAATACCTGGCATTGCAGCAAATACTAAAAACGTTCTGGCCACCATAATTGCTTAAGAAATTGAGAGGAAGGACATGGAGACAAGACTGATACACTCACAATTACCAGCCGTCCTGAGCACTGCTGCTTGCACACGATACCTCAAAGGAAAAATCTCCGATGACAATGTCCTATAAATGGGGTCAATCCCCATAGAGAACAAAGCTATGTTACCACAATGAAGAAGAATGGGCAACATAGGTGCTGCCCCAGCTCCTACTTTATCTCAGAGAGAGACCCCCACACTGAACAAGCAATCAGTCATGCCGATAGTGCCAATGTAAAGCAAAGGCTTCCTCCCAAGCTCGTTGATCAGAAAAATAGGTACCAGCATCATTGTATTTTTCATATCCACCACAGCAATTGTACCTGCAAGAAGATTCAAATTACCTTTCATTCACGCATATATGAAAATCTTTGCTGTAAATAACGGCAGCAACAATATGCCTGTAATATGTCTGAAGCACAAAATTTCAATTCACACTACTAGCATCCGTTGCAGAGGAGGAGAATGGCTCAGCAGTTCATGCCGCATGACTTCGTCTGTGTACTTCTCTGCATTATTGCCAACTCCAACAGCTAATTTTATTTCAGCAGGCCTCTCATCCACCCTCTCGTGAAATTGATGGTTGAGACTACAGCCTGCTGCTGTAGTACAAAAAAAATTTACTCCAATAGTACCTTATAGTTGCTTGGCAATGCACATTGTGACATCTATTTAGGCAGATCGATTAGATCTCAACTGTACAGATGTACATATTTTAAACCACCTGCCAAAAATGATTCTTTTCCAGTAGTTGTGGAAAAATTAGTTGCTGTGGATGAATTTTTCTTCCTAATATGTGCAACTGATAGTGCATTAAATTGAATGGGACCATTGCAGCAACATTAGTAAAGAATTTTGTTTTTGTAAAACTGGAACATTGAGTGCAAAAGGTAACACAGTTTTCATTTTTTGAGTCAGTTCGTGAGGTAAAGGGAAACTTCGGAAACTTTTACCTTAAAAATCTGAGGACAGACATTATTTAGACAAATTTTCTTGATAATATGTGGAAACTTCATTCATAGTATAAAAGTTAAGAATGAATATAAAATGATTAGTGCAAAATGAGTTATGAAGAATAATTCGATAGACTTTCAATATTGTTCTTGATGGCAAGTGCCATGTTGGGACATGCGGTGGAGATGCGATACCTAGTAAATATGGAAACCTACAGCTAAATTGCTGGACAAATGCTAGAAGGGGCCAAGAAGTATTAGTTTTTCTCATAAAAATGGTATAAGGAAGGCAAATTCTTCGTATGTTCCCTGGAGGCTAGATTCTTTTGATTGTTCATATTCTGTCAGACCATTTCGGGCATGAATTAAGGCAAAATCCTCAGATTTCCTAATAACGCAAGCTACACTTCTTATACGTCCAATGTACTGACGTGTATCAATCTGTCACGACGAATCAGTCATGTTAGAAGAGAGAAAGTAAATTCTGCCAAACACTAATTTGATAGGTCCTGTTTTCTCTTGCTTGGGAGAATGACAACTTCAGATTTTCTCTACTGGATAATGAACCTGACATTTTACAATGCATGCATATCCGCAATGTAAGTCAACAAATCGTAATGAAATATGGTTTTTTCTGCCGTAACCAGCTTCTTGTAAAGAAAGTTCAGTCATTTGCTTGTCTACCGAAGATGCTGGTACTTAAGTGACTATTTCTGCACCAGATGCTCAACATCTTCCATCTCGAGGTGGCTTCCTTTCCAATCATGCGGGTTCTGAAACAGTGACTCGATCTGCTCCAATGATCTCCCTTTTGTTTCTGGGACAAGTGCGTAAACAAATGCAACAGAAGCAGCTGACATTGCAGCAAATAAAAAGAAGGTTCCTGCCACTGTGATTGCTCGAGAAACCGAGAGGAAGGACATGGAGATGAGCCCACTGCACACCCTATTGCCAGCCGCCCCGAGCGCTGATGCTTGAGCACGATACCTCAAAGGGAATATTTCTGAGGACAATACCCAAGAAATAGGGCCGATTCCAACAGAAAAGAAAGCTACATTACTGCAAACAGAAAGAATCGCCAGCAAAGGCACTACCCCGGCTGCTCCTTCCTTTAGCAAAGAGAGAGAGACACCGACACTGAACAAGCAAACAGTCATGCCTATTGTGCAAATATAAAGCAACGGCTTCCTCCCAAGCTTGTCAATCAGAAATATTGCGACCAGTACAAAAGCAGTCCTGGTAACGCCCACAGCAACAGTCGCTGCAAGAAGATTTGAATTACCTTTCATTCCAGCATCTTTAAAAATCTCTGGGCTGTAATATATAATAGCATCTATGCCCGTTATCTGCTGGAAGCACTGGATTCCGACACCCGTGATTAGCATCCGTCGTAGAATAGGAGAAGGGCACAGCAGTTCACGCCACACGGCTTTTTCTCCATATTTCGCATTATTACCGGCTCCAGCAGCCAATTGAATTTCTGCGAGCTTTTCTTCAGCCTCTCTCTCATCTTCATGTGTCTTTAAAAGAATTAATCTTGCTTCATCGACTCGGTTCTGCATGACCAACCATCTTGGTGATTCAGGGATAACAAAGAGTGCAAAACTGATGATGACTGATGGTAAAATCCCAACTCCAAGCATGACCCTCCAGTTTATGTGCACCGAAAGGCCTGCAAATACGTAGTTTGATATATAACCGAGTAGGACTCCTAGATTCACGAAGATCTCTGGAAAAGAGGTTAGTGTGCCCCGGCTGATGGCGGGTGAAATCTCGGCAATGTACAGCGAAGTTATCATGCCTCCGAAACCCATTCCAACCCCAGCCAGCAATCTTCCTATCATTAGTACTAGAAATGAATCAGCAAAGGTCATAACAGCCACGCCCACTTGGAAGACAACAGCAGCTAATGCCATCGTCCATTTTCTACCAATAATATCCGATGTCCGGCCACCAGCTATGCTACCAAAGAGTGAAATTACGCTCAAACAACCGATGAGGACTTCTATCTGAACATCACTTATTCTGAGATCTTCCTGAATGAATATAATTGCTCCACTCATGACACCTCCATCTGCAAGTAGTCAAGCATATTGATTCATTTGTTACTTAACAAAGTGTGGATGGATTTAACTGAAAGTCGAGCAGCTAGTGACACATTAATCTACCACAACTAATTCTTTTGACTAACAAGCAAAATCCATCCACCCACCTAAAAGAGAACCTGAGATGGCCAAAAATCTGATGTCCCTGGTCAATGCAAAAAACATACACTGAAGCAAATTTTTACACAGAAGTGGACATTAGGCAATAAGGACTTAGCAACTTACAGCACAATGCTTAGCATTCAATTCGATTCTGACCATCAAATGAGATGTGCATAACCTGTCTTCCTCTCTCTTTGTAACAAAGGATCTTCAAGTTCTGTCGGTGCTTTAAACAATTTTCTCTTCTCCATATTAATATATCACTCAGAGTCTACAATTTTATAGGACCTACTGAAGAAATCAATTTCTAGATCTGATCGAGAAACGAGTTGGTATTTATCATTGTCATGGGAACTTCTATACCAGAAACATTGTAGCCCCTCCGGGACGAGGGCTTTTGCAGTCAAAACATTCACAAACAACTATGCAACTACTAATAACCAAAAAAAAAAGAAAAGAGGGAAGAGAAAAGACGCTGTCGCCAACATACCATAACCTAGGACGACGGTGTTGAGAGAAACGAAGACTGCACAGGCAAAAACATATCTCCTGGTACTTTTCCTCCTCTCGAACTGCTGCTGGTAATGAACCAAATCGACCTCAAAATCACCGTCCTCGATCTCGGAACCCATTTTCTTGTAATCGTTCACACCCTTCCGTGAATCTGCCCTCGCATTTTCTCCGGTTCCCACCGATCCCATCTCCTCTTCTCTTCACCGCCTGAGTTCTATCGAACAAAACAAGGGACTTCCAGTTCTCCCATAGACAAGGACCTGGCAGGTGGGGGTCAGACGTTTTTTTTTTTCTTTTGGTCAGGTCAAGTTCTTGACTTTTTCCACATGTGGAGAAATACTCTAAAAAACATCAAGTGGGTGCTCCGGAGGTATCGACACAGCATGTGGGATGAGTATAAATAATATAGGACGATCGCATCTTTCGGTACGATGTTGTCCCTCAGTCACTCTGGCTCAGCTCTCTGCGGTTTCCAGAGGTTGAAGGCTAAGAAGGAGTGCAAAGAAAGGCAACTCAAACACACGGAGCAGCACCCCATGCACAAATTATCCATGGAAAGCTAGGCAATCACCAATGGTGGATCTCAATCCCCTTGTGAGTTTTTGAAAGTGTCTCCTCTGGTGACGATGGGGATTTCCATTGGAGCATGACAGAATCTTCTCCAAGAAAGATGGGGTCGCCCGTACAGATGAGACCCACTTGGATTGATTAGATCTCAGCTGTACACACGAATAGATGTTAACGACGCGGTTGAAAACGTTTCATTCCAGTCGTGGCAAATATATACTTTTGACTAATTGCCATTTGTCATTTCTTTTCCATCCTAGACTTAAGAATGGATCCAAGATGAAATAGGAAACTGTACATTGGATTGATTTTCGATATTGTTTGTTGAAGGCATGTCCTATGTTGGGGTGGTCAATAAAAACCCAATACCTCATTTTATGCAAGTTAATGTTGCCCAGTAAATTTTAGATAAATTGATAAAACAATTATTTTATTTGGAAAGAATTTAATGAACATTATTTTTTTAAATTTTTTTAAATAAAATATTAAAAGCAATAGAGAAATCAATTGAGAAAAGTTAACGGAAGACACTCCAATCAATTAAACCAAATTGCAATACAAGTGCATTTTCAAATAATCTGGGAAAAAATACACCAAATGGTGTCCTAACAGTGATTAGACACAAACCACCGTATCTTCACCATGATTCGATTGATCCAGTATCATTGTTGCCCTCTTGTTCATACAAGGCACATTCTTATGGAGTTAATTCTTATAGTAACAAAATATGACTATGAAGTTTATTTCTAATTTTTTCACTGACAAGCTAGACCTATTATCTTCCAAGTTCTTTCTGCTAGTATTGAACATAGATTCCGAATGTACCATAGATGCGTAGGCCAGTGGGGCGAATAAGTCACGAGTTATGGTGAAGAGAATCAAGAATGCGATGAATCATCTCTTTGCATATTATAAAACGTCCATATTATTTTCACCAACTCTATCAATATTGGGCCCATTATAAACACTCAACTGAGCCCAGCCCTAAAAAGGGACACAATCCAAAGCCAATGCCTGGCACGGCCTGCCGTTCCGGGGTCTTGCTGGTCACGGGCCCAATCATGCCAGGCCTAGGGTGGGCATGGCTCTAGTCTTTCTTTCACGTAGCGTACTTTTCACTTAATCGAAGGCATAAGGCACTGACCAAAAAAAAAAAAAAAAAAAAAAAAAAAGGCATAAGGCATGTGCGATGACAAGCGAGATTCATTGGTCGATGTAGTCACTAGATAGGCCAACGGCCCAACACTAATGCATCCAGCATTACAATCTACACATCGACTTTAATTCCATCAATGGGGATCTCTAACGGAGTAGGAAGCCAAGTGTGAACCTGCACTCCTTGGAAAGCTTCTCTATTGATTCATGAACCGACTAAATTTAAAATTTGTTTCATTCCCTAACAATTATCCTATGTGAGATTCTTAAAAGGCTGAAAACATCCGCATATGATTCTTTCCAGAAGTGGTGGAAAACTTAATCTTCCCAATAAGTGCTACTGATAGTGTGTTAAATGAATGGATGGCGGCTGCACCATTAGGAAATAATTTTACTTTATAATTTTTGTAAAACTGGAATCTTGAGTGCAGATAGTAACAAAATTTTGATTTCTATATCAGATTTGCGAGATAAAGAGAAACTTTGAGATTTTTCACATTATAAATCTGAGGAAAAATATCATTTAGACTCATTTTCTTGATAATATGGCGGAGGTTTCATTCATAGTATAGAACATAGAAAATGTGCGGCCATTTTCCATTTGTCTTATTTTTCTTCCGGCTAAAGTTAAGAATGGACACAAGATGATTGTTGCGAAATGAGATATGAAGAGCAATTCGAAAGACTTAATATCGTTCTAGAAGACCGGCCAATATGTCGGATGTGCGGGGGAATAGCTATACGAAGTAAATATGGATAGACGCAGCTAAATTGCTGGACAAATGCTAGAAGGTGCTAACAAGTCCTAGTTTTCCGCGTAAAAATGGTATAAGGCCGTCGAATCCTTCCCATGTTCCCTGGAGGCAAGATTCTGTCGATTGTTGATATTCTGTCGGAGCATTTTGGGCATGAATGAAGGGAAAATCCTCAGATTTCCTTACAACTCAAAGCTGCATGTCATAAATCGTCCAATGTACTGACATACATACATCCGATTTGTCACAGCGAAGCAGTCATTTTAGAAGAGACCGACAGTAAATATTCCCAAAGACTGATTTGACAGGTCTTGTTTTCTCTTGGTGTTGGAAATGATGATCCATTTTCTAGAATTTCCTAGAGTTGCTAAACTACAATTTATAATTTCCCAGATGAAGTTTCTGGAAGAAAGAAAAAAATTTCCATCATGTAAGAGAAATCTAGAGAAGTCTAGCATTTAAGAAAAGTTTAGAATATTCTAAGGCGGTGACTTACCCCTACAAATAGCCTTGTAGTTCATCATTTGAGGTGTGAGGTTTTATACCTCCACCGGTGTGGAGGAGTAGAGCTAAAATAGTTTCTATATCATGAAATATTCCTCAATCACCAAAACATCTTGTACTATCTATTTCCATCAACTAGATAAATTATATCCATGTTTTTTGTGGGAGCTAACCATAAAAACCACAGCTCCTTCACCAACACCTCCTTCAACTATTGTAAAATTATTTTATCCAACTAATTAAACTATTTCCCATTATCCCATGTTCTTTGTCCTTCAATTATCCTAGTTTATCTCTTGTCCATTTTCTACAAACTATATCATACACTTGCACACGCCACTAACCAAAAACTATAACTAATTCCAAAACCATGCTTCCGCACGCTCACATCCAAATTTTTTTAACACTTGGGAAGTTGACAACTTCAGATTTTCTCTACTAAATGCGTGCACATCTACAATGAAAATCAATGAATCGCGATCAAATATGGTATCTCCGCTGCAATCAGCTTCTTGTAAAGAGTGCATTTGCTTGGCTACTGAAGGTGTCAGTACTGAAGGGACTACTGCACAAGATGCTCAACATCTTCCATCTCGACTTGGCTTCCTTTCCGATCATGTGGGTTCTGAAACAGCGTCTCGATCTGCTCCAGTGATTTCCCTCTCGTTTCTGGGACATGTACGTAAACAAATGCAACAGAAGCAGCCGACAATGCAGCAAATATGAAAAACGTTCCGGCCACCGTGATTGCTCTAGAAACGGAGAGGAAGGACATGGTGATGAGCCCGCTGCACACCCGATTACCAGCTGCCCCGAGCGCTGCTGCTTGAGCACGATATCTCAAAGGGAAAATTTCCGAGGACAATACCCAACAAATAGGGCCCATTCCAACAGAAAAGAATGCTACATAACCACAGACAGAAAGAATCGCCGACAAAGGTGCTGCCCCAGCTACTCCCTCCTTTAGCAAAGAGAGAGAGACCCCGACCATGATCAAGCAAACAGTCATGCCGATTGTGCTGATATAAAGCAACGGCTTCCTCCCGACCTTGTCAATCAGAAATATAGCGACCAGTATAAAAGAAGTCTTTGTAACACCAACAGCAACTGTAGCCGCGAGAAGATTTGAATTACCTTTTGTTCCAGCACTTTTGAAAATCACCGGGCTGTAAACAATGGCAGCATCTGTGCCCGTTATCTGTTGGAAGCACTGGATTCCAATGCCTGTAATTAGCATCCGCCGCAAAGGAGGAGAAGGGCACAACAGTTCACGCCACACGGCTTTATCTCCGTGTTTCCTCGCATCATTGCCAGCTCCAGCAGCTAATATTATTTCGGCAAGCCTTTCTTCAGCCTCTTTCTCGTCCTCGTGTGTCTTTAAAAGAACCAATCTTGCTTCGTCGACTCGTTTCTGCATGACCAACCATCTTGGTGATTCAGGGATTACAAAGAGTGCGAAACCAATGAAGACTGAGGGCAAAATCCCAACTCCAAGCATGACCCTCCAATTTATGTGCACTGACAGGCCTGCAAATATGTAGTTCGAGATATAACCGAGGAGGATTCCAAAATTCACGAAGATCTCTGGAAAAGAGGTGAGCGTGCCGCGACTGATGGTTGGTGAAATTTCCGCAATGTACAGCGGAGTTATCATGCCTCCAAAACCCATTCCAACCCCAGCCAGCAATCTTCCTATCATGAGTGCTCGAAATGAACCAGCAAAGGTCATAACAGCTGCGCCCACTTGGAAGACGACAGCAGCTAACCCCATCGTCCATTTTCTACCGATGATGTCCGATGTTCGGCCACCAGCTATGCTACCGAAGATTGAAATTATGTTCAAACAACCAACGAGGACTTCTATCTGAACCTCAGTTATTCCGAGATCTTCCTGTATGAATATAATTGCTCCACTCATGGCGCCTCCATCTGCAAGTAGTCAAGCATATCGATTCATCGGGGACTTAAAGTATCGATGGATCTAACTATTAGAAATTGAGCTACCCTTGCCTTAGTCCGGTCATGCTATCTAACAAGCTGTCAAGCAGTCTGTGACACATTAATCTACCGCAACTAATTTTTTTCAGTAACTAACAAAATTCATTCACCCACCTAATAGAAAACTGTAGATGGCCGAAAATCTCATGGCCATGGCCAGTGCAAAAACCATGTCCAAAGCAAATTTACATAGAAGTGGACATAAGGCAATAAGAACTTAGCTACTTACTACTTAATTTTGACTTTGGTAAATTCATCATGATGCTGGTAACTTACTAACTTCATCAGCAACTCCATGAATCTACAGACACAAAACATTTTCATTTTCTTGCCCTACAGAATCCTGGAAATTTCACATTGACAAATATTTGGATGTACTTCAGACCTGAACAGCATACATATAAAGAATATTTATGTAATAGTTCTAGGGAAAAGCAAATGAGGTTAACAAATGAAATTACATTGATATTTTGACATATCCCTGATGAATCTTCTGAATCACCAATGCAGCACAATCCTTAGCATTCAATTCATTACTGACCATCAAATGAAACTGAATAACTGGACCCCTCTCTCTTTGAAACAAAGGATGTTCCAGTTTTATCGGTGCTTAATCTTCTCCCTACTACTATCTCTCTCGGAGTCTCCAATTTTATAGGAACTACTGAAGAAAACAATTTCTAGATATCACAGAGAAACGAAATTGTTACTTTCAAACATTGATATCTCCAACCCTAGCCCCCCCGGGACTGGGACTTTGGCAGTCAAACATTCACAAATAACTATGCAACTACTGATAAGGAAAAGAAAGAACAGAGACGAGGAAAGATGCTGTCACCACCATACCATAGCCTAGGAGGAGACTGTTGAGAGAAACAAAGACCGCAGCGGCGAAAACATATCTTCTGGTACTTTTCCTCCTCTCCAGCTGACGCTGGTAATGAACCAAATCCTCCTCAAAATCATCGTCCTCGACCTCAGAACCCATTCTCTTGTACTCGTTCATGCCCTTCAGGGAATCCGCCCTCTCCTTTTCTCCAGTTCCCACCAATCCCATCTTCCTCTTCTCTGCAGATCCTGAGTTCGATCGCAGACATAAGGAGAGAGTTCCACTTTTCACATAGAAAAAGCCTAGGCAGTTGGGGGGTCCTACTTTCTGTTTTTTTTTTTCTCTTTCTTTGGTCAGACCATGTTCTTAGGTTCTTCCCGTGTGGACAATCACTTTTAAAATAATATCAAGTGGGTGCTTTGGACGTATCAACACAGTCCGTGGGATGACTATATTATAAGAGAATCACATGGTTTGGCACAGGTCTTGCCCTGTACTTCAGCCGCTCTGGCTCAGCTCTCTCTCGTTTCCAAAGGTTGAAGGCTAAGAGGGAGTGCAGAGAAAGGCAACTTAAACACACAGAGCAGTACCACATGCACAATTTTTTTACAGAAAGCTAGGCAATCACCAATGGAGAATCTCAATCCTCCAGTAAGTTTTTAAGTGTCTCCTTTGGTCTTGAGATGATGGTGATTGCTCTGGGAGTATAAAAGAATTTACTCGGAGAAAGATCTGGTCATATGTACAGATAGAACTATTTGGATCGATAAGTTCTCGAATCTAAAGATGGATAGAGGGCAACAACGCCTGTGAAAATGTTTCATTACAGTAGTGGATTGTCGTCTCTTTTTCATCCTTAACTAGAATGGATACGAGATGAAGTGGGAAAATGGACATGAGAAGTACAGTGGATTGGTTTTTAATATTTCATGTCCCATGTTGGGGTGGTCAATAAAAACACGATACCTCAATTTGCGCAAATTACCGTTGCCCGGTAAATTTTAAACAAATTGGTAAAAAAAAAATTATCTTGTCCAGAAACATTCAAGAATTTTTTTTTATAGTGTTTTGAAAATATAAAAAATAATGAAAATTTTAATTGAGAATAGTTAATGGAAGACACCCGTTCAATAAAACCAAATTGCAATACATGTGCATTTTCAAATAATTTAGGTAAAAAGTACACTTAGTGCCATCCTAATGGTGAGTAGACACAAAAGACGGTATCCTTCTACCTTCTACATGACTTAGATGATCTAATGTCATCATTACCCTCTTATTCGCATAAGGCTTGTTCTTATGGAGTTAATTCTTGTAAAAACCAAATATGACTACGATAGTCATTTCTAATTTTTGTGTTGACAAGCTGGACGTATTATCTTCCAAGATCTATCCACTAGTATTGAACATAAATTTCGAATGTACCATATATGCTAGTAATATAAGTAAGTCACGAGTTATGATGGAAAGAATCAAGAAAATAGTAAGTTACCTTTTTCAATATTACAAAATGTCGACGTTATCTTTGCCAACTCCATCAATATTGGCCCCATTAGGCACATCAAGCCCGTGGCCCAGAGCCAAATGGGCCCATAAATGACTTCATGTTGGTCTGATGGGCCGTGCCTGGTCAAGTGCCCAATAATGGGGTAGGCATGGCCCTTTGCTCTACCGAAGCCCTTCCTTCATCTGGGGTACTTTTCATTGAACTGGCATGTGCAACGATAAGCAAGATTCGTCGGTCAATATGGTCACCAGATAGGCCGACACTAATACATGCAACACTACATCAACACATCGGCTCTAATTCCATTTATGGGGACGTGCAACAGAGTAGGAAGCCAAATATGAACTTGCAATCCTTCGAAAGCTTGACTACTGATTTATGGACTGACTAGATTTATAATTGTTTTATTCTCCGTTGATTATCCTATGTGAGATTCTTGCAAGGTTGAGAACACCTGCATATGATTCTTTTCCAGTAGTAATGGAAAAATTAATCCTCCCAATAAGGGCAATTGAGATGAATGAATGATTGCAGTATCATTAGTACATATTTTTTTTTTTTCCATAAAATCGGAATCTTGGGTGCAAATAGTAAAAGGTTTTGATTCCCAAGTCTGATTAATGAGCTAAAGAGAAACTTCAAAATTTTTTACCTAAAATATCTGAGGAAAAATACCATTTAGCTTCATTTTCTTACTAATATGGCGGAAGAGGCTCTTTCCCACCATTTTTTTTTCTTCCCACTAAAGTCAAGTAACGGATACAAGATGATTATTGTGAAGTGAGACATGAAGAGTAACTTGAAAGGCTTTCAATATCGTTTTTGAAATTGTGCCATCTTGGGATGTGCCGTAGAACAGCAATACCTAATAAATATGGATACATACATCCATTCTGTCACGTGAATCAGTTGTGTTAAAAACAATTAAACAATATTGATATATCTTAATTTCTCTTTCTTGGAAGGTTGACAACTTCTGATTTTCTCTACTAGATAATGGACCCGACATGTTACAATTCATGCATATCTGCAATGTGAATCAAGGAATCGTGATGAAATATGTTTATTTATTTATTTTTTCCCCTGCTGTAATCAGCTTCTTGTAAAGAAAAGTTAGGATTATTTGCTTGTCTACTGAAGATGACAGTACTCAAGTGACTTTCTCCACAAGACGCTCGGTGTCTTCCATCTTGACGTGGCTTCCTTCACAATCGCGTGGGTTCTGAAACAGCGACTCGATCTCCTCCAATGATTTCCCTCTTGTTTCTGGAACAAGCGCATAAACAAATGCAACAGAAGCAGCCGACATTGCGGCAAATGCAAAGAAGGTTCCTGCAACCGTGATTGCTCGAGATACCGAGAGGAAGGACATGGAGATGAGCCCGCTGCACACCCTATTGCCAGCCGCCCCGAGCGCTGCTGCTTGAGCACGATACCTCAATGGGAAAATTTCTGAGGACACCACCCAACAGATAGGGCCGATTCCAACGGAAAAGAAAGCTACGTAACCACAAACAAAAAGAATCGCCAACACAGGTGCTGCTGCTCCAGCTCCTCCTTCCTTTAGCAAATAGAGAGAGACCCCGACGCCGAACAAGCAAACGGTCGTGCCGATCGTGCTAATGTAAAGCAACGGCTTCCTCCCGACCTTGTCGATCAGTAATATAGCAACCAGTATAAAAGAAGTCTTTGTAACACCCACAGCAACTGTAGCCGCGAGAAGATTAGAATTACCTTTTATTCCCGCATTTTTGAAAATCTCCGGGCTGTAAATGACGGCAGCATCTATGCCCGTTATCTGTTGGAAGCACTGGATTCCGATACCCGTGATTAGCATCCGTCGTAGAGGAGGAGAAGGGCACAGCAGCTCTTGCCACACGGCTTTGCCTCCATATTTCCTCGTATTATTTTCAGTTCCAGCAGCTAATTGTATTTCTGCAAGCCTCTCTTCAGCCTCTCTCTCGTCTTCGTGTGTCTTCAAAAGAACCAATCTTGCTTCGTCCACACGGTTCTTCATGACCAACCATCTTGGAGACTCAGGGATCACAAAGAGTGCGAAACCGATGAAGACTGAGGGCAATATCCCGATTCCAAGCATGACCCTCCAGTTTATGTGCACTGAAAGGTCTGCAAATATGTAGTTCGAGACATAACCTAGGAGGACTCCTAGATTCACGAAGATCTCTGGAAAGGAAGAGAGCGTGCCCCGACTGATGGTTGGTGAAATTTCGGCAATGTAAAGTGGAGTTATCATGCCTCCAAAACCCACTCCAACCCCAGCCAGAAATCTTCCTATCATTAGTGCTCGAAATGAACCAGCAAAGGTCATAACAGCCACGCCCACTTGGAAGACAACAGCAGCCAACGCCATCGTCCATTTTCTACCGATAATGTCTGATGTTCGGCCTCCAGCTATGCTACCGAAGAGCGAAACTATGCTCAAACAACCAACAAGGACTTCTATCTGAACCTCAGTTATTCTGAGATCTTCCTGAATGAATATAATTGCTCCACTCATGACACCTCCATCTGCAAGTAGTCGAGCATGTCAATTCATTTCCAACTTAACAAAGTGTTGATGGATCTAACTGAAGGCGAACAGGTTGTGACACATTAATCTACTGCAACCACAAGTAAAATCCACCCACCCACCTACTGGAAAACCATAGATGCACTTAAATATCGTGATCATGGTCAATGCAAAGACCATGTCACTGAAGCAAATGTTTACGTGGAAGTGGATATTAGGCAATAAGAATTGAGCAACTTAGCAATTAATTTTGACAATGGTAAATTCAATACGACGCTTGTAACCTGCTAACATCATTAGCAACTTAAGAAAATTATCAACACCAAAAAATTTCATCATTTTGCCCTATGGAACCCTAGCATTTTCACATTAACATATGTTTGGAGGGAAAATTATTAAAAAAGTCCTAAACCTATTGCACTTTTGTTAATTTAGTCCTAAACCTTTCAATTTTGTCAATTCAGTCTTAAAACTTTTCATTTCTTGCCGATTGAGTCTATCTGACCAATTTTGGTTAGAAATTGCTAATATGATTGGCTAGTATTGACACGGCACTTTTCTAATAATTTTTTAACAATTTTTTTGAATTTTTGAATTTTTTATTTTGGGTTTGGGATTAGGGTCGGCAGCTCTCGCCAACCATAGGGAGGGTCGGTCAACCCTCATTGGCCCTAAACGAGGGCGTCGCTACCCTTGCCGACCCTACGCGAGGGCCGCGACACCCTCGTCAGATCTAGCCAAGTGAGGGCGACAATCTCGCTTGGGGCCCTTGCTTGGGGCCAGTGAGGGTCAACCCGAAACCATAGCTAGCCCCAACCCCAACCCTCCCCCCCAAAAAAGCAAAGTAAAATAAAAATAAAAAAATTCAAAATTCAAAAAAATTATTAAAAAGTCTTACATTAGCACCAATCGGCTAAGTTAGCAATTTTCGACTAAAATTGGTGGATGGACTCAATTGATAAAAAATAAAAAGATTTATGACTGAATTGACAAAAGTATAATAGATTTAGGACTTTTGGACAATTCTCCTTATGTATATTGGGATGTACTTCACAGATCCAATGGTATGCACAGAAAAGACATACATAAGAAAAGCAAAACTGAGGTTACCGGATGAGATTACATCAATACTAGACATATCACCAGTAATATAATAGATGTCTCTGTTTTCTACTGGAGAGATCTTCTTATTTACCAATTCCCACACACAATACATAGCATTTAATTTGTTTCTGACCATCAAATGGAATGTCAACAACCCCTCTTCCACTCTTTTCGAAACAAAGGATCTTCGAGTTTCATCGGTGCTTGAAACGATATTCTCTTCTCCATGATGCTCTTTATCTATCAGAGCCTACAATTTTATAGGAGGACCTACCAAAGAAATCACTTTTTAAAATCACACTCAAATTGGGAGCGTTTCCCATTTTCGTGGAAACTTCTATACCAGAAACATGAACATCTTCAACCGTACCTCCGGGACTGGGACTTTGGCAGTCAAACATTCAGAGACAACCGTGCAACTACTGATAAGGAAAGGAAAAAAAAAAAAAAAAAAAAAAAGAGGAAGAGGGAAACGATGCTGTCGCCAACATACCATAGCCTAGGAGGACGGTGTTGAGAGAAACAAAGACCGCACAGGCAAAAACATATCCTCTGGTACTTTTCCTCCTCTTCAACTGACGCTGGCATCGAGCCAAATCGTCGTCAAAATCATCGTCCTCGACCTCGGAGCCGATTCTCTTGTACCCGCTCATACCCGTCGGTGAATCTGCCCTCTCCTTTTCTCCGGTTCCCACCAATCCCGTCTTCCTCTTCTCTTCAGCTCCCGAGCTCGATCAATGACATAACAAGAGACTTCCGGTTTTCACATAGCAAAAAACTTGGCAGCTAGCGGGTCATACTTTCTGTTATTTTTTAATGTCAGGTCAACTTCTTAAGTTCTTCACATGTGGACATTCACTTATAAAATAACATCAAGTGGGTGCTTTGGAGGTATCAACACAGCATGTGGGGTGAGTATATTATAGGAGAAAATCATATTGCTTGGCACAGTTCTTGCCCTTTACTCCAGTCATTCTTGGCCAGCTCTCTCTGGTTTCCAGAGGTTGAAGGCTAAGAAGGAGTGCACAGAAAGGCAACTTAAACACGCACGGCAGCACCACATGCACAACCTCTTTTTTTTCACCAATGGAGATTTTTTTATTCTCTAGTGAGTTTTCAAGTGTCTCCTTTGGTCTTGAAATGGATGATGGCGATTGCTGTTGGAGTATAGAAGAATGTACTTCATGAAAGATCTGGTCATATGCGTAGATGAACCTATTTGAATTCATTATATCTCAACTTAACAGATAGATGGATGTTTACAATGCCTGTGATATTGTTTCATTCCAGTCACGGTGAGTTTTAATCTGTTGTCATTTCGTTTTATATGGATTTAAATGTGATGTAATATATTATGATTGACCCATGACTCATTAACTTAAGCTCTCGTTTGGCTCATGACTCATCGGTTTGAGTTCTAATTTGACTCATTACTCATTGGCTTAAGCTCTCATTGACTTAAGCTTTTAAGTAACACGATATCTTTAGATAAAAGGTATCGAGTTTTTGTTGTACGCTCCTAACAATCCTAAAACTAAGAATAGATGCAAGTTGTAACTTTGAAATTGGATACGAGGAGTACATTGGATTGATGTTCAATATAGTCTATTGAAGGCATGTTTTGCGTTGGGGTAATAGAAACTCAATACCTCATTCTGCCAAATTGCCTTGTCCGGGCTAGTCATTTTTAAAAATTGATGAATGAAAGTTGTTTATAGAAAAAAAAAAAATTGAATTTTTTTTTCAAATATTGAAAATAATAGATAAATCAATTGGGGGGTAAGTTAATGGAAAACACTCATCCATTAAATTAAATTGCCATACAAGTTAATCTTCAAATAATTTGGAAAAAAAAAAAATTCACTTAGTGGCACCCTAATGGTGATCACACAAAAACAGCTATAACCCTCCTCGTGATTCGGATGATATAGTATTGTCATCGTTCTCTTATTTATGTCGGAAACGTTCTTATGGAGTCGATTCATACAAAAACCACTACGATAGCTGTTTTTTTTTAAAAAAAATTGCAGACAAGGTGGACCTTTTCTCTTAAAGGTTCTAACCATAGACTCCGGAAGGTACCATAGGCGGTGAGGTAAGTAAGTCACAAAAAATACGGAATGAATTGAAAAAGTGGTGATCGGTCTCTGGTCTCTTTCAATGTTTCAGAATGTCATCGTTGTCTTCATTAATTCTACAACTTTGAGCCTATCACGTCCGTGGGCCTGATCATTCCAAACGTAAAACGAAGCATGGCCCTAGACATGGACTCGATCGTGCTGGGCCCGGGCCAGTACGGCCCGTTGCTCTGCCCCACTCCTTCCTTCACGCGGGGTACTTTTCACTTATCCGAAGCATGTGCCATGGTGCCCGAGATTCCTTGGTCGGTATTGTCACCAAATAAGGCCAATACCGATACATTCGGTGCTCCAATCAACACATTGACTTTGATTCCATTTATGGGGACGCGCAACAGAACTGAAAGCCAAGCATGAACCTGCACTCGTTTGAAAGATTAACTATTAATAGAAGACATCTCAATTTATAATTGATTTAATTTCTTATTAACTATCTAAGATCCTTGAAAAATTGAATGTTCACATGTGTAATTTTAGCATGTGGTTTACACGTGCTATGGGCCTAATGTTTTAGGCTCGGTCCTACCTATATTTTGACCTAGATCTTCCTACCGTTCGATGTCTGAGAAGAGGTAATAATCCACAATTAACCGGAGATTATTTTTCTGAGACAAACTAAAAGAATATCAACCCACGTGTTACGAAAACGGCTGGAAAACGACGACGTCGCTATTGCGCTTTTCCTCCCATACCGCATGGAAATTCAACACGTTCCCATGGAAGCTCCACCTGTGCGTCACCTCTTCAAAGCAGGAAGAGCGAGCGAGAGAGAAAAGAGAGCATTGACTTTCGCTGCAGCTTCACACCCACACACGCCCCCACGCACATTCTCGATCCGAACTCGGCGTTCTTCCCCAACGGCAGAGGCTCGAACGTGAAACAAACCCAGAACAAAGTCGAAGAAAATCAAGAGAGAGACCTCGCCTTCACGCCGTTGTGTTGTCCGGAGCTGCAGGGAATCTGAGAAAATGGAGTCATTCGACGCCGGGGACGCCGAAGCCGAAGAGCACCCCCACGTCCCCGACTCGCAGGCCCACCACCACCCGAGCCCTTTCCAGGACGACGCCTTCATGGGTTACGACCCCGCCTTCGCCCCCTCCGACGACGTCTCTGCCGACGCTGCCCCTCTCTCCGCCGAGGAGGCCGACATCTTCGGGAACGCTGGTGGTGCCGGGTACGGCGACAGCCAGGCGTCGCCCGAGGTCTATGGGTTCGGCGTAACGACCCCGGACCCGGATTTCGTCTCGCCCTTCGAGTCGGCGATGAATGGAGTAGAGGAGGAGGAGGGCGGTGGAGGTGGTTTCGTGTCGGATGGACCTCTGTTGCCCCCGCCGAGTGAGATGGTCGAGGAAGGTGCTGCTCGGCGTGAGTGGAGGCGGTGAGGTCTTTCTTCTATTTATTTTCTTCCCTTTGTTCCAGTCATATTGTTGGTTTTGGTGTAAATGCAATCTGATCATTTGTGTTTTGATGATTGAATATTGGTCAATCTGTATTATTCCAAGTAAATTTTTATCCATCAATAGCAGCATATGAAGGGCTTCTTAAGAGCGACAAATACGTTGAATCTAATGTCCTTGACAACTTCTACATGGTATTAAGTCTTCATGCTTATAGTTCTGTGTAACTTTTGAATAGGAACTTCTTGATAGCTTCTATTCATAAGCGTTGATTTTCATTTGTACCGATTTTGCAGCTGCCGTTCGTAATAAACCAGGAAGGATTTGGCTTTTTAGTTACTTTGGATTTTTCTGTGGGTGTTTAGTTTGGCTGCTCTTATTCTCTGAAAAGCATTATCTGATCTTTCTGCTTAGAGATTGCATTGTAGCCCCCCGTGACAACAGTTGCAACTACCGGGCACTTTTCTGTTTTCCATGAATTTTGGTAGAAAATGAGTTCAGATTCGATAGGAGAAACCTTAACCACCTCCCGAATGCAGTCAGAACGCCATTCAACTCGAGGAAAAGGAGAAGAGGGAGAAGGAGATGCGGGAGCAGATAATTGCTGAGGCTGAGGAGTATAAACAAGCTTTCTACGAGAAGAGGAAGCTTAACTGCGAAACAAACAAGGCCGATAACAGAGAAAGAGAGAAGGTAAAACTTCTAATGAGTAGAAACAGAATCACTCTTTTCGCAACTTTCACTTACTACATCTCGATCCTCGTATTTTCAAACGCCAAAGAAGATTTCGTTAGGTCACCTCAAGAGCATTACCTGTTCTCTTATGTCAGCTGTACTTGGCCAACCAAGAGAAGTTCCACAAAGAAGCCGACAAGCATTACTGGAAAGCCATAGCTGAGATCATCCCTCGAGAAGTTCCAAACATAGAGAAGAGAGGGAAGAGGGACGCCGAGAAAAAGCCCTCAGTGGTGGTCGTTCATGGGCCGAAGCCAGGAAAGCCAACTGATCTTTCGAGAATGAGGCAAGTTTTGTTCAAGCTGAAACAGCACCCTCCACCTCACATGATGCCTCCCCCATCGCCACCGCCCACAAAAGGTGGGAAGGAGACGAAAGATGGGAAGGAGAAGGACTCAAAGGAAGGGAGCAAGGACGAAAACAGTGGGAAAATTTCTGCGGTTGCCACATCTTGTGATGTTCCTGGGAGCGCCGCAGAAAAACCTGCCGCAGAGAAGCTGGCAACCCCTCCCAAAGTCACCCCCGACGGTGGTGACTCTGGGAAAGCAGAGGTTCCTGAAGCTCCTGAGGGAGAAAAAGCTGCAGAATCGGGGGCAGCCGCTGCCGAGTGATGCGACTCTTCCATTCTCTTTCTTATTCGATTAACTTTCTTTCTCTTCTTTTGATTAATTGAATGCTTACAAGCTGCCTCTGGCATAAAATAAGCACAACTTCTTGTATGTGCCTCAGAGCAGAGTCAAGTGCAGAGCTTTTAATCCTAACTTACTCTAGGCTTTCTGAGGTTTAGGTGGGAAATAACTTCGACTGCTTTCTTTACATGATCTATTCTTAGTCGTTAACTTAATAGATTTATCCCTTTATGTTAATGGTATAAATGCGCGAGCAGAATACAATTTGATTCAATAGACCGGGTAGTAGCTCTGGCTTGCCTTTTGCCTGTCCTTGTCATGGCCTTTTTGTTAAATATGGAAGCACCAATCTTGCCTTCTTGACGTTGGCCTTTCACCAAGCGAACATTACTAACTGATGCTGGATTGGAAAAAGAAAGGTCCTTTCAGCTAGCTTGAGTTCTGTCTTTCGAACTATGGTAGCTATAGCTAGTTGTAATGCTATCAAACTTGTCCTTCCCTGGGACAAGTTTTCCAGTTGAGATTTATCGTGACCATGATCACTAAACCCCACTCCGAACCACTAGGCTGAGTACATATCTCAGTCCCCACGAGTCTTCACATTGAGATCCCCTCCTCTCTTCATTGTCAGTGTCAGCACAGTTCCGATCGAAACTTCCTATCCTGTAAAGAGCGATCAAGATGAGGTAGTAGGAGACATGGTGAAGGAAAGTTTGATCCAATCTGAGCGGCACAAAGAACATAGCTTGAAGAGTGAAGATGATGCTTAAGTAAATGACCCCCATAACCAAAGTAGCATTCGCAAGCCAGCTGAGTTTGCTGACGATGATGTACGAGCCTGCTGTGAATGTGGGGACATTCGAGAGCTACGAGCAGAGGCAACACTGCGATTGCATATGCAAATAGCGCTGCTTGAGGGTCATTGATTTGTGCGTGGAGAAGCATGACGACCACGACCATCTAGTTGAACATGGAGAATGTATTGCATGCGGAGAATACATGAAGCATAGTCTTCTTCAATACTGTGGCAATGCCATGGTCTTGTCCTGTGCGAGAACCGTTATACCCTCCCGGAACTGTCAGACCAATGGCTAAAGTGACGTGGCCATGAGTGCTGCCAAGAGCAAGCGGGTGTTTACCAGTCCTTCACAAAGTCTCCTCTTGGAGTCTGGATTCATCCCACTACAATGTCGTGCTTTCACTCTGGCATAAACATGATCTAATCTCTACGTTTGTGTGTTCCAGCAAACAGCAATGTCTATCACGGGAGCAAAGGAAAAGACATTGTGCTATTGTCTAATGTATATACAGCACATATTATTTACTAGTGGTATTCGTTGCCATAAATGACTTCGAATCAGACTTCGGTTGCCTACATTGCTAGCTCATACGTCTCCAATGGAAAGAGTGTGTTTTACACTGGCCGCAGATATTCGTACCTATTGGTAGGAATAGCCCCTTTTCAAGCGTTCTTGGGCAATGTCAAGCGCTGTGGAGCATGTCTTTAGTCACCACCTTGAGATTGACCCTTGTATTCCTTGTGGGAAGGAACAAAATCACTGCTTGTCAATGCACTGTGGCCAAATGGAGTGGTTTATTCCCATCACTGTCCTTTTCATTCACAAGCTTCTCTGCTACATGATTTCCGAGTATGTATTCCATGGCCGAGAACATGCCATACTTTGCCGAAACATGCAGAATGTTTTCTCCGTCTGTTTAGATACAAGCTCTGACACAGCAAAAGCAGATCCTTAACTGTCCCAAGCTGATTCATCTTGCAAGCCCCGTGAATCGGAAGATTACCATCTCTGTCATAATTGAGAGCACTGTTGGTGAATTTTCTCAGCATAAACTGGACTCCGTCACTGTAATCGAGGTATGCTGCTGAATGTAGCTGAGGGCCGTTTGCGGCATCTCTCAAATGGAAAAGCTCCTCCTTCCTTTCTGCCATCTCTTTCAGCAGACTTACATTAAAGGCGCCAAGGACCAGGACTCATGGTTTACTTTCTTAGGTGATAATGAAAATGCTGGAACTTATGCTAAAAATCTTCTCATGCAGACATAGCCTGAGTTTTTTCTTATCCTTGGATCAGTGCATGGAAAGATAATATCTCATTTCGGAACTTGAAACTGAAGTTACCGCGGCACTAACAGGGGACATGCCCTAAATCCTTGATTGACCAAATGGAACAGCAAGCAAAAGTGTGAGGATCTCCGAGTCCTCAGATTCGAAAGCCAAATACAATGTGGAGCTTTCCTTCCTTGTTTGCCTAGTGCAACGGTGCCGAGTCTGTGAGTACCAAACAGGAACCACTTAAGAGAGACCATTCGTCAAAACTTGCAGGGGTGAGCCATGTGAGCAGTTCCAAGGCTGATTTAATCTGGAACTTACCCTGCGTATTCTGAAACACACAACTATCTAAAAAAAAAATGTGCTCTTAAAAAAATAATTCATTCCATAACGAAAAACACAGTGGAAATCATTTTTCAACTCGTTTTTGAATTTTAGCCATACATAAGAAGACATAGCCATTTTCTGAAAAATGACTTATTATAAAACGTTTTTCCATTTCATCATATCTTTCTTAAAACAAATGGAGTTTTTATACTGTTCGCACGTCGACATTGATGTTTCACTCATATATGTGCTAATCAGTATTAAGGACACTAATGACCTACAAAATCTCTCTCTTACAGTTATATCATGATTAATTAATGAATTCAAATAAGAAGAAAGTAAAAGTTAAGAATCGGATGGATTTCCTATTAAGTCCTTTAACTTAGACAATGTGATGTCCTTGGGGAATGTGTCTAACCCACCAAATAAAAGTCGACATCAAAATGAAACAGCCGAGCACGAAAGAGAATTAACATAATTAAATACCGTCCTCCAAATCGCTATGGGAATAGAAATTAACTACGAGCTTACAATATAATCAACTAATATATCTACCATTTAAAGATAAAATAAATTGAATAATATAATCGTTGTTGAAATATCACACATCGCATGGAGTATGGGTTATACACTTTTTATATCAATTTCTCTCCACTTATTGACATAAGATTTTGAGTCGGATATGAGTCGGATTTTATTCTAGTCTACATGCGTGTCTGTTGTCAAATTGCACAGTATTACATACTTTTTGTAGACACGTGACTTCTGCTTTTATGTTGGGATTTCTAACAATCTCCAAGATAACTTGCATCTTATATACTATGAAACTTTATTGACTATTAAAGCTAGAGTATACAATTTTTCACTCTATTATCGTGTTAGGAAAACAGCTGTACATATCCAAATTAATATTGAGAAAATACCGATTCTACTAGCTGCAAAGTGAAAATTGAAAATTTGAATTTTCCCATCAATACATAATTTGTTATTCAAAATTTCATCAAATACAACCTTTGGGAGAATTATTAGAACATCGAAAAAGACTAATAACTCTGAAATTTGTAAACTGGAATATAAACGATGATCACCCTTTAACTCGAAATATGAATTTGAACACATTACTCAATCATTAGTAAACTTGTAGATAACCATAGAAAGTAAGGGCGTATTTGGTAACATTTCGTTTTAAAAATTGTTCCAGAAAACAAAAATAGAAAAATGTGTTTTTGTTCCGGGAACAATTTTTGAACAAAAAAAACGCATTTGGTAAACTTGTTCCGGAATAAAAAATGAATAGAAATACGTTTGGTAAATTTGTATAATTTTTTTTATTTCTTTTATTTTTAAATATTTTTATTTTATTTTTTTCTATTTTCTTATTTATTTTTCCTTTTTCTTTTTTTCTTCTTTTGGCCGGTCGCCGGCTTCGGCCATGGGCGGCGATCGGCCGACGAGGGTCGGCGGTCTCGCCCGCCATAGCGAGGCTCGCCGGCCCTTAGCGAGGTCGAGCCTCGCCATAGGCGGGCGAGGCTCGACCTCGCCTTGGCCGGGCGAGCTCGAGCCGCCGGGGGCCGGCGACGCTTGGCCTCGCCGGGGGCCGGCGATGCTCCGGCGGAGGTCGTCGGCCCTCGCCGGCCCCGGCTAAAGAAAAAAAAAAAAGAAAAGAAGAAGAAAAAGAGAAAAGAAAATGAAAAGTGTTTCGAATTTTGTTCCGAAACAAGAAACAACTTTTTTTTTGTTTCTTATTTCTTTCCAGATGTGTTTCTGGAAAAGAAAATAATTTTGGAACAAAAACGCAAACAAACGCATTTATGTTCCTTTTTTGTTCCCAGGAATAAAAAAACAAAAAAGAGTGTTTAGAAACAGAAAAAAAGAACAAAAACAAACGCAGCCTAAATTGCAAGGTCCTTGATTCTTCAAAATTACAAAGGTTATTCTTGTTCAACAAGCTAAAAACCTAATTCCATAAAAATAGCATTCCAAAATGAAACGCACCAAAAGTGAAAGAATTATTAACAGAATACAATAAAAAGAAAAAGAAAGAAAGAAATAATAAACAGCATAGTAATAGGTTGACGTGAAAATATGGAAGAAATTTTTTTGGTCAAAAAACATAGAAGAATTTAAAAGTACACTTAAATGCCTGTACAATAATTTTTTTCTTTAATTATATTTAAAAATAATATATAGAGAGGAAAAAGGAAAAACTCAACTTCATAAAATTCTTACGTTTCTTTGGCAAATGAAGGGCAAGAACATCTTTACGAAAATGACAAAAAAAGAAAAAAGAAAACTAAAAGTTAGAGGAGCAAGAGCCAGCAGCTCAATTGATACGTGGCATTTTACGGTGGATGTTTGCAAGTTTCTATCTTGGCGTCCCTTGTTAATGCATTAGAAGATATATAAATATATGGATGTATTAATAGGGAAATTGAGGAGAAAAAAGGAAAGAAAGACAGAAAGGAAGGAAGGAAGGAAAAGAGTGGAACTCCTATTTCATTAAGGGGGAATATGGAAGATTGTGAAGAGTTTCTAATGAAAAGAGCCATTAATCACATAAAATAGAAGGTTCGTATTGAATTTTTGATTAGTATAGAGTCCGATGAAGTTCTTAGAAGAACTCTTGGAATGGGGGGTATGCACTTGTGGACTTTGACAAAGGTTTTATGGCTAAAACATCATCTAGAGGGGATTAATAGGTGATTTTGCGGAAGTGAAACAATTTGAATAAATATTGCAACGAGACAACTTTTGATGAAGTGGTTAGATGTTACTAGTCAACAATTTTATCTCAAAAATTAAAATAGTGAGAGATAGAGAATTGTACACTCAAGATTATAGTAGTTTGGCTTTTACAAGCTTACATCCACTCTCCCGCGCTATAGCCAATTGACTAGAATCCACTACTAAGAATCGGTCAGAGGTTATAAGATCTGAGCTCTAAACACTCAAGCTCGTTTGTATAACTCATCACACACTTTTGACCTCTGAAAAGTTACGCAATTTTGCTCATAAAGACTAATGTATATGATCACCGACACTTTTCAGACTTTGGAATTAAAAGCTTCAATTCTCGTAAATGCGAATTCTATCCCTTCTACTTTAAGACCACCTCTTACATTCCTCCTAGTCTAAGTTGACCGTTGGACATATACCCGTTGGTCCTGAATCTGGTTGAGAAGATCTGATGGCTTCAAGATCGCCAAGGTTTATGCCTCCTGTAGGATTTGCTGCCCATATAGCAAGTCGGGTTTCCAAAAGTCGAGTGTTCCTATGTAAGAAGAACAACTTGCCTCTTATAAGAAGTTTGAGAAAGTTTAGAATCTATAAAAATTTTATGAAAACTTTCCTTTTAAACTCCTCCAAAATATAGCAAGTAATCTAGTCAATTTTTCACTAGCCGTTTCACGAGAAATTTACTCCTTCCTAGCCGTTTAATAAATATCCGAATAAGGAAGTATCATCCACAACTCTGATTCTGATTGCAAATGTCCAATCATGTTTCATCAGACTTTCCTTTTGAAAAATACTTTTAATCAAAACACAAGGTCGTCAGAACCTAACGAGGAAATCTTTTCCCAATAGTAGGTAACAGAGAAAGTATGACGATACAGATCCTATAAACATAATACAGCCAAAAGACCAAACACAAGATTTGACAAATCTCCTGACTTTAGATACTGCCATATAGTAAAGGACCACAATACGCATAGCAGACTTGGAGGATGGGAATATCAAGGTTGATAAAACCACCACGACCTTCACGAGGTAAAGGACTCCAATGGACAAAACAAGGTTCCCGAGCCAAGTAAGTTTGCTCACCGCAACAGTTACCGCTGCCAAAAAAGCCACTGACATGCCGATGAGAGCCATCAACAACAATGGCCCTGCTGAGTGGTAAGCTAGTTCTGCAACATAGAAATCTCTACTGAGACCCCAGAGGAGGACTACGACTGCAAGAATGGAGCTGTACATGGCTAACATGTTGGAAATTACAAAAAGTTGAAACATTCCCTTATGCAACATGGTCGCCGTTCCTGGGTGGGGATCACTAGATGCGTTATATCCACCGGGCAAGGTCACGCCCGCAGTGAACGTGATAGAGGCCACAAGCGTGGCCACTAGCAATAAAGTATTAACCCGATCCTTGATCCATTCCGCTGGAGATGATTTGCTCTCTCCACAACCTTGTTCTCTTAGCGACAGAATGTCTCGTTCCTCGCTTTGCAAAATACCAGCGACAACCAAAATAGCACGTCCTAGTAACTGCAAATGTCAAATCAGAGAATTAGCCATCATTCCCGAGCGCATTAGATTCAGTTAAGAGTAAACACAGCCTGCAACGAAAATTACGCTACCACTGGATTTTCCGTTGACAAGCTTCTAGATTTCATGGCCACATCCAGGGCGGTCAACCCATCATTGTTGCAATGCTCCGAGCAAATCCCTTTGACCTTGGTCAAAGAGCGCATAACTTCGCAATGGTTGTGCATCGATGCCAAATGGAGGGGTGTGTTCCCATCGACATCTTTGGAATTCACCAGCTTCTCGATGATGACGGGCTCACTGCTTAACTCGAGTATGCATTGGACTGCATCGTCACTCCCGGCCTTGGCTGCAACGTGAAGAATATTCTGACCCTTTTTGTTTTTGATCTCTGCCAGGTCGGGCCACGTCTCTTTTATTAAAAGGCCGATTGTTCCAGACAGCGGATGTAGTTTCACTAGAGTTACCTTCATCACTACGAATGCCTTGATCTTGCGTTCGCAAGCAATGTGAATTTGGTAGGAGCCGTTTTTGTCCGTTTGAAGGGCGAGATAAGGGCATTTACTCAGCAGGATCTCCATTGCTTCAACATTTCCATCCCATGCTGCTGCGTGCAGTGGTGTCCACCCGTTTTCATCACGCACGTGAAGTAACTTCGGAAGCTGATCTATAATTTCTTTCAATATATCTGACATTGTAGGTCGTGGCACTTTTTAGGTTGGGTGCAATTAACTCATTAAATAACTATTGCTGTTACCTCCTGTAGAGTCATTTGTTTTTTGACCAAATGCTATCATCAAGCGTTTCTCCAAATTGGACGAATATGAATTTTGAAAAAGAGCAGAAAGCAGTGCAGTTTACTTACATTTATGCTTTTTTGGACTAGAATTACACATAAAAGTATTTATTACCTTTATTACTCTTCTTGAGCGCGGCCAAAACTGGTGACATGCCCTGTATCTTGACTGCATAAGCTTCATCTCGAGCGGATTCTTGCAAGAGAAGCTGAAGAATCTTCCAACACTCCCCCTCGCACAGTTTCTCTCCAGAGCACTCGCACTTCTCGGTTGCCAGATACAATGGAGATATACTATCCTTGTTCTTCTGGTATATAATTTCCGAGTCTGTTCCCAAACGAATTAGCGTTTCTATTGCATTGAACCTCCCATCTTGAATGGCAACATGGAGCGCGGTATCCTCTGAGGAGTTTTTCTGGGTCACTATGTTAGGAAAATGAATGAGAATGAGCTCCATGACATCAATTTTTCCAAAGCTCGCTGCTACATGAAGCAACGAATTTCCAGAGGGGGTGACCTGGTCGATGATTAGCGACAAAGCTAGTTTCCTCGACTTAGACACTTTTTCTAGTGCATCGATGAATTTCTCAACATCCCCTTCTTTCATGGCTTCATATAGCTTGTGATCCATAATTTTGTTTAGATCACCATCTCCGTGTTGGAACCAAAACGATTTGGAACCAATTGTAGGGTATGTGACCCTTTGCTTGACATTAATTAATTGTAGAGTGCGCAACTTATAAAATATGAGGAAGCTTTAAAATACTCAAATTAAACTAGCTGGTATAAGCACACACTCAAACTAATTAATACAAGCATACATTTAGCTATTCTATTTTCTTCCCTTCTCGATCACGGAGGGATAACTCATTCACACAAAACTACTGAGGCTGCGGTGCTCCTCTCTCTTGAAGTTCACCATTGCACCTGGTGACTTCCTATTCCGAAGCTCTCACTGCTAGAGGCTTTCCCTGAAGCTCACATACGTGTGGCTTCCTTGTTGGCCTGAGGTTCTCCGCCTACGTGTGGTGTGAGTCTCTCTCCCTAGCCTGTTGACCTGAGAGTGCGATGCCTCTATGTGAGGCCTTTCGGCCTGCACCTGCTCCTTCACCTTGAGCCCTTTTGGCCTGAGCTCAAATGCTTCATGTACTGCCATACTTATAAGCATCTTCCACTGCCTGACTCCACCGCCTGGACTCTACCGCCATTGACTTCAACATGCAAGAGCTGAAGTTGAACTTTTCTTCTTGGTTAAGAGTCAACAATTATGGGCTACTTTTCCTTCACGTTCAAGTTTACGAAGTTGAAGCTTGCTTCCTGCTCTTGAAGACTCCAGCAACAAGTATAATATTATTTTAATATGTGCCCATTCTTTTTTTTAATCAGCTTGTGGCTTCTTCAAGAATTCTCTCCTTTGGCGATTTACGAAGTGACGCTGCAGCACACTTCTCTTTGGCTTCTTATTATTATATTAGGTGTTGTGCTCCAACACTCCGAGCTAGTGTTGGTTATCTGGAGTTGGGACGAATCTTGCCTTCAAATCTTCAAGCCTTGCTACTACATGAAGCACTGAATTCCTGGAGGGGGTGACTTGGTTGAAGATTAGCGACAAAACTAGTTTCCTTGACTCAGACAACTTTTCTAATTCATCGATGAATTTCTTGACATCCCGTTTCTTTGTGGCTTCATGTAGGCCACGAACCGTAATTTTCTTTTGATCGCCATCTCCATGCTCCTGTTGGCTATCTAGAGTTGGGATGAATCTCCTCTTCAGAGCTTCAAGCCTTTCGTTTTGTGTTGTGCATGTTGCACTCCTGTCGATGCTCACAGCATGCTCCATTCCTTAAGGAACTTTTTTGGTCGCAATCACAAAGTCCACTTTTCTCTCTCGTGTATGCGAGTTTCTCCCTACCAACTGGTAGCAATGTCTAATACAGAAACCCTAGCCTTTGGCTAATTCCCTGCTCTTTCTAGTTTTTCGATCCTATTACAAATCGTCTTTCTAGCCTCAAAAACCCAAAAAAAAGAAGAAAAAAAAAATTTCCCTCGATTTGAGTCGGAAGAACGCGGTGCCCTTTTCCGGAAGGAGCAATGGAGTTGATTCGGTGTAAACCCATGGAGATGTTCGGTGACAATCCTTCGACAAGGGGAAGTGCACGGGCTTCTGTGTGTTGATCCAAGGTTGGATTTCTCCCTCCTTCTCCTTATGTTGATGGAGTGTAGGGGTTCAAAGCAGTATCTGACAGTGTGAATGCAAATCTGTTGATGAGGAGAAAATGATCTTGGTTTGCCCTTCTGGGAGGAATTCAGGGTAGAAGTTCTGTGAAAAACCACTGAATACGATAGGGATCCAGCTAGCACGAAAGGAACGACTGAAAATAGTGTTAAGGCTTCTGTCAGAAAGATGTTTGAAACAATGCCCATGAGAATGCGCAGCCAGATACAGAAGTAATTGCTGATCCTTAATCTAGTCAGAAAACATGGACAAGTAAAGAGGAAAATGAGCTACGTGTAGCAAATTATGCAAACGATTGGGACATCTATGGGATGAGGAAGACGTCGTTGAAGTAAATCCGCACGTATCATTACAAAAAAGAGATGAATGTAATAGAACAATATTGGGTAAACTCTACTCTAAACCCAATGTCAATTTTCAGGCTTTCTTCACAACTATAAAGAAAGCTTGGAAAACAGAAGCAGTAGAATGTGCGCAAAAAGGAACGGGTCTCTTTACCTTTGTGTTCCAGTCAGAGGTAGAAAAGGATAGAATACTTACATCTTCACCTTGGTCTTACTCCAGCAATTTGCTAGTGCTGAAACAATGTGATCCTGAAATTCCAGAACATTGCTATGATTTTTCTAAAGCAGCTTTCTGGGTCAGAATCGGAGGTATCCCCCCCGGGTGGAGGGAGGAAACTGTTTACCATGATCCGGGAAGAAAGTTAGGCCAAAAGTGCGAAATTCAGCTTGAAACCATGGGACACCTACAAAGAAAGAGGAGGTAGAGTGAGAGTGGAGGTAGACTTAACAAAGCCTCTGAAAGCAGGAACCATATTGGACATTGGCAAAAAATGGATGTGGGTAGAATTCAAATACGAGAGATTACCCCATTATTGCTACTCCTGCGGAAGGATAGGCCACTATGCACAAGATTGTTCAGAATTTCCTTACGCAGAATCCCCATGGGCAGTCAACAAAATCGGTTCCTATGGACCATGGTTGAAAGCAGAAGTCAGTGATCACAATCCTTATTGGGAGACTTTTTATGGCAATCTCGAAGAAGACATTATTGTAGAGGAAACCATACCGGTAGCAACGTCTCCAAGCAGAGAACAAGCTCTAATCATAAGAGAGAAAGGGCCAGAAAGATGTCGGGAAGACTACAGCAAAAAAAGACCCGAAAGTTCTGTTGAGCCAAAGAGAATAGAACCCCCTGACACAAACCAGAAGGTCAATAAAGACTATGGAAAACAGATTATATGCTCGATACTATTACACGAATCCTCTTAAAATTGGAAAGAGTAGCAAGAAGAACATGAAGGTGCGAGAAAGCTAAGAAGCGAGATGCTTACTGAACCAACTCCTATCCTCATTGACGATTCGGGTATGACGAGAGACGCCGGTGAAGTTTCTAAATGATAGAACAGATCGGGCTTTGGTGGCTAGCCCTAATAAGCCACCAAAGACGTTATGAAAATCATTAGCTGGAATTGTCGGGGGCTGGGCAACCCCCTGACAATCCAAGAGCTCAGAGCATTAATTGCTCTTGAAAGGCCCAGTATAGTCTTCCTCATGGAGACCAAAAACAAAGCAACAATGGTGGATGGTATATGCAAGAAAATCCAGTTTCAGCACTTATTTCTAGAAAATCCAACGGGTATAGCAGGGGGATTGGCGCTAATGTGGAATGAGGAAGTAGCAGTGCAAGTGCAAAGCAGTTCTAAACACTACATTGATGTCAGATGCGTTGATTCTACCAGAAAATTAAGCATGCAGATTACCTTTATTCATGCACCCACAAATTTTGGGGAGAGGCTACAATTATGGCAGCAATTGAAGACATTGAAGCCACACAGCTCCAGTCCATGGATATGCATGGGGGATTTTAACGAAATTCTATACGTATGGGAAAAGGTTGGGAAAAGGGAAGCAGATACTCAAAGAATAGCAGCTTTCAGAAATATGCTTAATGAGTTATCTCTTATGGACATGGAAAGCCATGGCTGTGCATTTACATGGGCAAATAACAGAGAAGGAGAGGATCTTGTTAAAAAACGTCTAGATAGAGTGTTATGTACCTTGGAATGGCGCGTAATATACCACGATGCAGAAATTCATGCACTCCCAGCAATTGGCTTGGACCACAGTCCTCTGGTTCTAAGTCTGCACCCAGCACAAAAGAAGAGAAGAAGAGAATTTAAAATGGAGGCTTTCTGGTTGGAGAATGAAGAATATCATGACGTGATTCGTGACGCATGGACCACATTATCAGTCCCCACACAGTCCACTTTTTCAGCCAAACTCCAGGTGACAGCCAAAAAACTGATACAATGGAGTCAAAAACAGTTTGCACATGCACCTAGAAGGCTAAAAGAGTTAACACAGGCCCTAACAGCAATCACAAATCAGCCACAACAAAGATTCCAAAGCGGACGAAATGAAAAGTATTATTCATCAGATTGACACTCTAAGAAACAGGAAGAGCAATACTGGGGAATACGATCAAGAATTAAATGGTTACAGTGGGGAGACAAAAATACAAGCTTCTTTCACGCAACAACAGTGCAAAGGAGGCGTAGAAATCATATCACAATGCTGCAAGTGGAAGAAGGCAGATGGTGTCGGGATCCAGGAGAAATCAGACATCACATATATGACTATTACTGCCAGCTATATAAAACAGAAGGGGAACGAAACTATCAGCCAGTTTTAAGCCAATGCAAATCTCCTATTGATGATCACATAAACGCATCCCTGGTGGCTAATCCAACGATGGAGGAAATCAAAACCGCAGTTTATCAGTTGGGAGCTATGAAAGCGCCAGGACCCGACGGTTTCAACGGCCTGTTCTATCAAAACAGTTGGGAGATTCTTCAGACTGACCTGTTCCAAATGGTGCAGAAGTTCTTGAATTCAGGAGTCTTGGATCCTCATCTAAATCAAACCCATATTGTCTTGATTCCCAAAGTAAAAAATCCTGAGACAATTAGTCGGTATAGACCCATCGCCTCTTTGCAACTTCGGTTATAAAATTATCTCAAAACTACTTGCAAATAGATTGAAGCAGTGGCTGCCAGAGATAATCGCACCTGAACAGAGCGCCTTCGTCAAGGGGTGACAGATACAGGATAACATCCTGATAGTGCATGAAGTATTACACCAGCTGCGGATCACCAAACGACGTAAAAAACATCGGCAAGACTCAAACTAGATATGCAAAAAGCATATGATCGAATTGAATGGGATTTTGTTCGGGATTGCATGCTGAAAATGGGCTTTTCTGACAAATGGGTGACTCTAATAATGCAATGCATCACTTCGTAACTTTCAAAGTGTAAAGCTCAATGGAGAACCTACCTCGTTTTCACCCATCCAGAGGCCTAAGACAAGGCGATCCCCTGTCGCCTTATTTGTTCATCCTAATCACAAATGTATTAACATGGTTAATGACAAAAGCAGTTGAGGAAGGCAGCATACAAGGCATACAGCTTAACAGGTATTGCCCAAAGCTCTCTCACCTGATGTTCGCAGATGATGTTATATTCTTCTTGGATGGCACCTTAAAGGAATGTCAGAACCTGTCATTAACAATCAATCAGTATTGCTACGCAACGGGGCAAGCGGTAAACCTAAATAAGTCAGGTGTTTCTTTTAGTAAGAATTGTCCCTTACCACTGAAAAGAAACTTGGCTCACGAGCTGAGAGTGCCTATGGTTGACAAGACTGGAAAATATTTGGGTATCCCTACAGAGTGGGGACAATCCAAGAAAGAATTATTTGCTTGGATATTAACCCGAGTAAATTCCAAGTTGGAAGGCTGGAAGGAGAAATTACTCACCAAAGCAGGTAAGGAAGTCCTGATCAAGAGCGTGGTACAGCCTATACCGACATACGCCATGTCGATCTTCAAAGTGCCAGTCTCCATCTGCAGAGCAATTGAAAGGCGGATAGCTTCTTTCTGGTGGCAAAAAGGAGACACAAAACAGGGCATCCATTGGAAGAATTAGGATGCAATGAAGAACAGAAAGGACGAAGGAGGGATGGGATTCAAAGACTTAATTACCTTCAATAGAGCGATGCTGGGAAAACAAGTATGGCGGCTGCACACATCCCAGGACGCACTATGGACTAAAGTCCTGAAGAGTATATACTTTCCCCATGGAGAAGTCTGGAATGCACAGCAGGGCTGGCGACCATCTTGGGGTTGGAAAAGTATGTTGGTGGGGCGAGATTCTATCAAACCAGATATCAAATGGTTAGTCGGCGATGGCAAATCAATTAACATCAGAGAGGATAAATTGTTAACACAGGACTTAAATGAGCAACCAGCACATCAATCAGAACCAGTAAAGGTGGAAGGATTGATAAACGAGGACTCTCGAACATGGAAACACACTCTTATTCATTAGTATTTTGAGGAGAAAATAGCGAATGAGATCCTCGCTATTCCCTTGAGTTCAGATTCAAAACCGGACAGCAGAATTTGGACGGAGTAACGAAAAAAGGGAATATACGGTCAAAAGTGGCTATAACAGAACACAGGCAATGCAAACCAAACAAAACTTACAGAAAGTATCTTGTTCTTACAAGCCACCACGATCTCTATGGACACAGATATGGAGCCTTTCCGTTCCGCCGAAACTTCGGACCTTCCTGTGGAGTATTTGTCAAAACGTCATCCCTACCAGCGAAAACCTCTACAAAAAAAAGATCCGGCCAGACCCTCTCTATCAGCTGTGTTGTACAGAAATTGAAACTACCGAGCATATCTTCCTATTCTGTAGATGGACTAAAGAGATCTGGAGAGATCACAGACTACAGGGAACGAACGTGACGAAACAAATCCGGCGAATCGATCAATGGCTTCTGTCAGCATTCGAATCAAGAAGAGAATTACCTGAGAGAGAGGTTATCGCATGGGTGCTATGGCAGATCTGGAAAGCGCGCAACGCACGGATCTTCCGAGACAAAACGCCAAACCCAGAGGATGTAATCGACCTCGCACATACCCAAAATCAAGCCTTCAGCAGAGGAACGAAAACAAAAAACCTACACCGAACCAAAAATCGGATCTTACCAGAGGTATGGAAACCACTCGACACCAGTGAGGTGAAAGTGAACGTGGATGCCTCATGGGTACCAGGAGAATTTCTGGGTTCGGTAGCCGGCATCGCCAGAAACAGAGATGGAGTAGTGGTCGCCGGTTTTGCTGCGGAAGCTAGGATTTCGTCCGCGGAACAAGCAGAAGCAGAAGCTGTGTTACACGGTCTTCGCTTTATCTCCAACTGGACGTCCAATCACGTGCAAGCGCTTCAAAGTCAAGTACTTCGCTTCGTTTGTGAAAGCGATAGCTCAGCGGTGGTGGACTATGTGGTGGGCCGGGCCGAGACACCATGGAATCTGAGCAGCATAATCCAAAGTTGCCAACAGGAGCTCCGTATGGGCCGCCAAGTATCAGTAAAATATTGTCCCCGGGAGGTAAATCAAGCTGCTGATTGGCTGGTACGCGCACACCGCCTTAAACTTCCTCCAGATTGGGTGAATAGACCCCCTCTATCCCTTTGGAATATTTTAGTTTCCGAATATAACGCATCGTGTTTTCCAAGACTTAGTAAGCTAATACATCAGTAGCTATTTCGACCAAAAAAAAAAACTCTTCCCCCCTTGTGTAGTAAGAATGCAGAGGGAAGAGAGCACTCAAACCCTTAAAAAGGTCGAAGTTTTCGCGTGAACCCAACACCCGAGGAGACTCACCCCTGCCAATATCATTGACTTTAGATCCAACGGCCAATCGTTGATCAGCCCAAGAAATTGTGAAGTCTTTGTCCAGTAAACCATGTCAATTACCCTGTCCAAAAATAATGAGACTTATATTGTTCAAAGAACACAAGTTTAAATATAATTTCTACGTTATGATTGACATTACACTGTTGATAAAACAAGTCTATTCGGTATTCTTTAAATCATTTCAGAGAATATCATTGACTCACCTTGAATAATGTCGTCCCTGTCATAAAAACATGCTTCACCCTCAATTAGCGATCCACCGATTGATGAAAATCAATCCACTAGACAAAAGAACTGGGAATAATAATAAAACCCCATCATAAATGATATTACACCTAGAGGTGGCAAAATAGATCCATTTTGCACCTATATTTTTCATATATGAATCGAATATGGGTTAATAGCTTCTTACAACTATTAACTCACGTTCGACCCGTTTTTAGTTCAGTTTTATATGGGTCGTTTTGACCCATTTTTAAAACCCAAAAAGTTTTTTTTCCTCCGACAGAGCCGCTCAGCGACAGCCCTTCGACCTTCACCTTGAACCCACCCCCGCCGCTCGCCTCCGAGCCGCCTCCGCCACTCGCTGCTGCGGCTCGCCTCCGAGTCGCCTCCGCCGCCCGCCTCTGAGGCTCGCCTCCGCCGCGTGCCTCTGAGTTCAGCTTTGCAGCTCCATCGTCATGTGGGCTCTTCGCCGAGCTGCCCATCCTCTCAAGTAACGTTCCTCTCCCCCCTGCGTCTCTGCCCCTCTCTCTCTCTCTCTCTCTCTCTCTCTTTCTCTGCAGTTCGTCACGTGAATGCTTGCGCTTCTGCTGTTTCTTTTTCTCTAAGAGTAGAATGGATGGAAGAAAGGCTTTGGGTCTTTTTGGTTCTGTGGAAGTTGCTTGGAGTTGGGGGGTCTCTCCGTTTTATCTGCATGAAGCGGGCAATTGGGTTTAGAAGAGGGGGTTCTTGCCGTTCATGGGTTGCTTGTTGATTGCGTTGTTTCTTGCTTCTTATTCTTTTCCGCGCGCAATATTGGAATGTTAAATTCTTGTTTGTTAATTTTCGTTGTCGGTCTTTCGTCCGCATGGAGGTGTGCTGCTTCATTTGATCGGCTCTGCCTGATGTTGCTCCATTCGGGGCTTTTGGGTTTTTACCTGGTAGCCTTGAGCGGGGGCTTCTGAGAGGTGAATTGGACGCGGCGATTAAGATGCGTGGTCTTAACATATTAAAATCATCTAGTAAGATTTTCTAAATTTGTGTCTTGAGATGAATTCGAGTGGTAGCTGAGGGAATTTGGTGGTCCATGGGTCCTGTTTTGGTTTATTGTGTTGATGGGTCATGGATCCTGTTTTGGTTTTACTGTAATAAAATATATATAAAAGGGACTGCGTGTGAATTCACACTTGGAATTAAGACACGGCATTTGGTTGAGTTGACTATTTTCTGAAGTTTCTGGACTTGAAAGCATGCTGGTAATGTTGTCCTTGTCAAGTGTTTAGATTGGGTTGATGATGTGAATGAAACCCGTTCATGTTTTAATGCGGTCATGACCAAAAAGATTTCAGGTTGTGACTAAGTTAAGTTTAAATGTTAGTGGAGTTGGATTGACTCAAGTTACCTAAGGCCGTTGATCAACTTCATCTGGCATATTTGAAGTAGCACTAATTTGTTTTCAAAACTCGGAACTTGGCTATCTCATTGAGGAAATACTCTCCGAGTTTGCCTTCATTCTTGTTCTTGAGAGATAGATGAAAATTACTGGTGCTTGTTGCATGCTATTACTCTCTCTGTGATTTGTGCATGTGCGTTATTTGTTGAATTCAAAGTTTTTTTGCTTCACGTCCTTCTGCATAAAACAGAATATAGCAGCTACAATATTGTTAGCTTTGCTTTCATTTTTAAGGTGCTATTCATTTTACTTCACCTGGTCCTTTTGATTGTTCCTCATAGGACGAGTTTAGTGAGTACTTTTCTTAGCAGTTGTTAGTCTGCTGCTTTAAGTACTTCATTGAGGTAAGATAGTTTACGGGGAAGAGATATGGTACTGGATAGGATGCAATGGTAAAAAAGAGATCTAGTGTTTTCATCACATGGCAAAAACTCAATGCTGAAGTTATCTGATGTTTTCATAAATTGATGTTATTAACAATACTTCCTACATTATTTCATGTTATTTGTCGATAAATCTTTTGTTGCTTTCCAGATTGGTAGGAAGATAGAGACCGTGGGTTCAAAAGTACCCAATTCTCCTCCAGGGTTATTCTTCCGTCATGCTGGGCACAGGTGCCAAATTTGCTTGCTTCTCTTAGGTTGATCAATAGTTCTTCCAACTTTGACCTTTAATTGATGTTCTTATTGCTTATAGGGACAAGGTTGTTGACTTCCATTGGAATTCATCCGATCCCTGAACAATAGTTTGTGTTTCTGATGATGGTGAAAGTACTAGTGGAGGGTACACTGCAGGTAGTTTCACTTTCACACCTTTCGCATTTATGCAAACCATTGGTTTTACCCTTAAATGCATGTCGACAGCTTCATTCATGTTTCATTGTCACGACTTAATGATACATTCTTGTGCTTGTGGTGGTTGGAAATTTGTTCTGAAATAAAGGATATATCTGTTGACTTTTATGCTGATAGCTAGCATTGATGTAGCCTTTCTATTTGGATATATGCTCTGCATCACAAATAAGTTATCTTGAACAGTCGTATGTTTGATTGGGTCGAAACTGTTTACTGCAGATATGGCGGATGATTGATTTGATTTACAGACCTGAGGAAGAAGTTCTGGCTGAGCTGGACAAATCAAGTCTCACATTCTCTCTTGCACCTCTTGAACTTCTCATAATAAGAAGAAAGATCAGCAAGGTTAATGACTAACTCGAAGTGGGAAGCAAGTTAACCGTGTTCGATTGTTTTGTGTAAAAAGGAGCTCATCATCCTCGAGTTTCATCCTTTTTTATGATGCTAGGGATTATTTAGTGCATCTTCTTGAGGTTTAGTTTTTGTCTCGGTGTGGACATGGAGTTTGACAAACTTGTTCTGCAGCATTCCTTAAGGCCATGGCTAAGGGGCTCGTTTTGGTTGCTTCATTAGATTGTGAAGAGATTGCTTAATACTTAATCAGTGCACCTGTTTTGTTTGCTGATATTTTGGACCGTGAAAACTAGATCAGAAAATCAATTTGTAGGTTTTTTTAACAATTTTTATTTTATTTACTATTTTTTAATTTTATTTTATAGGTTTTTTTAACAATTTTTATTTTATGTAATATTTTTTAATTTAATTTGAGGTTTTTATCCAATTAGCATATAGCTTAAAGTGAGCGCAGGTTTTTTTTAGAATATTAGTAGGTTTTAGCAATATGAGTTGGGTCGGGTATGGGTCACTATATTTACATTACAAGAATATGAGTCAAAACAGATTAAATGGGCCGAATATGAGTCGACCCATTTTCGACCCGATCCATACTGACCCGACCCACTCATTTGCCACCTCTAATCACACCCCATGGTGTTAAAAATTCACAAGAATTACAGTGAACTAATCGATTGGTCACTCTCAAGTCTCAACTAACTTAATTTTGTCCTCTCTTCCAATATATAATTTTTATTGCACAAGTCTGGTTAGAGATAGGAGCACCGTATTTGTGCATCTACTAGTCTCCTTTGCCATTATAATAAATTCACTCTTAATCCAACCCAAAAAAAAAAATCACTTTTGAATACAAATTTGATTCTCAAAGTTGTATTTGATGGGATAACATAGGGAGAAAAGGAATTTATCCTTTGGACTTGAATCGGAAGATTACTTTCATAAACAGATAAACTAGGTAATTCATCTAGTGGAATAATCCAATGATTTGATCAATTCACTGTTTATTCTCATAGACTTAGCGTCTGTTTCTCCATGGTTCCTATGTTCAATTTGTTATATGATCAATAATATATACGGCAAGAATAAAAGCACATTTATGGGTCCAATTAATACATTTGTGACATATTTATCTTTCACTAACTTCTGTCAAATATTATTATTTCAACTTGAATGCCACGTGGACTTGACATGGATTAATTAACGGGTTAATACTAAGAAAAATTCAAATTCATGTACTTGTGACAAATTTATCTTAAACTAATTTTACTTAGAAATATAATTTTTTGCTGCAAGGCATTTGCATATTTTGGTAAAATTATGCCATAGGTTTATGCTTCAAGGCACTTGTATATTTTTTATAAATAATGCCACAACGCATTATTCAAGGACCATAATTTGGGCTTCAAGGCAAATCATAGGAATTGTGCTCAGCATATTTATGCTAACCCGAAAAAACTATAGAAGGGAGAATTGTTTTTGGAAAGCTACATGTTCAAAAAAATTTCACAAGTAAAATTAGTTTGGGTTTTTACCCCAAACTGTAAAAGTTCCTCGAGCAGTCCTCAAATAATCATATGGAGAATTATGGTCTCCGTTATCTACCATTAAATTGTTGTAGGTAAAATTCTTACCATTCATTAGTTTTCTTCGGATTTTTCCTAGAATTATCAAGAAAATTTGTTCCCTCAAATGATCAATACCCTCTTTTGAAAGGGATTTGGGATTCTAATAATTACTACATAACACTTACAAAAAGACACAAAAGGTCAAGTAAAACTCGCAAGGGTTTAGTCCATCATTCATGTTCTTACACAAGGCACCACATTAGGCAATGATTAGGCCACATAATGGTACTTAGTCGAGCCCTTTGGTCAAAAGTACTACTAAAGTTACTAAGAGTGTCACTAAAGAGTTCTCACTAAATAGTGTTTGCAATTTCCATGACTTTAGATAAAGATGACGATGAAGGACTCTATGAAGAGGAAGACAATCTAGAGTTCTTACTAAAATTGAAAAATAAAATTTGATGGAAGGTAATGGAGGCTAAATGTGTCACGTATTTATCGGTTTGGGATTGTTGATGATCTAAAAATTAGTTTTAAAGTAAATTTATCAAATGTATCAATTTAGGATAAATTTTGTTGAAATATATCAATTTAGGACTTTTCATAATATTAACATGTTAATTGATCCATGAGGCATTCGAGTGTAATTTAACGGCAATATTTAACGATGTGAGTGGAGAATAAATATATCATGCATATATCGGTTTAGAGTTTTTTATGAAAAAAATAATTTAAGATAAATTTATTATTATCATATTAATTTAAATTTTTCCTAGTGTTACCTCTAGATATTATTTGTATAATTGAGACAGGTCCTTATCACATGGTTTGAATCATAACTCTTAGGACGCGTTTGGTAACGTTTCTGTTCAATTTTTTTTTTTATGACCCAAGGAACCCCGTAAGCCGACAGGCAAACCCTGGGGGCGACACAGAGAAACCACCACCCCATGTTATTAGGCAAGGCGTCAAGTGACGCGCTAGGGATTCGAACTTCTTCCCTTTGTGAGGGGGAAAAAGCCTGAAGCCAACTACGCCACTGCGACAGGTGGTCTGTTAAAAAATTGTTCTCAGAAACAAAAATAGAAAAAAAAAGAAAAAAACTATTTCTGTTCTGGAAAACAATTTTTTAATAGAAGAACGCGTTCAGTAACTGCACAAAATTTATGTTCCTGGAATAGAAAAAGAATAAAAACATGTTTGGTAAACTTGTATAATTTTTTTGTTTCTTTTATTTTTTTAATATTTTTATTTTATTTTTCCTTTTTTTTCTTTCTTTCTTCTTTCTTTTTCTTTTTTCTTTTTCCTTTTCATTTTTCTCTTTGGCCGGTCACCGGCCATCATTGTGGCCGGCGATTGGCTGGATGACATCCAGCAAGCCTCAAGAGTGGCTTGGCGAGATTGCCGCCGGCCAAGTGAGGCCGACCTTGCCCAGCCTAGGTGAGGCCAAGCCTCGTGCAGCCACAGCGAGGCTCGAACTAACGAGCCTCACCGTGGCTTGGCCTCTCCAGGGGCCGGCGATGCTTCGGCGAGGTCGCCGGCCCTCGTCAAGCCGGTCACTAGTACCGATTATGGCCAAGGTCAGTGACCGACAAAAGGAAGAAAAAGAAAAATAAGAAGAAAAAAATGTTTTTCGGAAGTGTTTTGAGGAACAAGAAATAAGTTTTTTCTACTTATTTCTGTTCCAAATCTGTTTCCGGGAACAAAAGTGTAAACAAACGCGTTTTTGTTTCTTTTTTGATTTCCCGGAATAAAAAAAATAAAAATTTGTGTCCGGAGAATAGAAATAATTTTAAACAAACACACCATTTGGAAGTATCGTACCTGTCTATTCTTAAGTGAGCCCCGCATCTGCTTTTTCTTTAGTGAGACCCCACATCCTGTATCGTCTCTTTCTTGCACTGAATGGCACATCACTACAGTTGGAACTTCGATTGAGCCAGACCTCCGCATGTAGTTTAGCTTGTAGCCTGGCTCTTTCCGTAAGTGGGCTTTGGCCCCCATCTCTTGTTCTGGGAGACCCCACATCCTCGTATTATCTCCACCTTACATTGAATGTAAGAGTACAGGTGCTAGGGACTCCGCTTTGAGCAGAGGCATATAAATTAGGTCTTAATAAATGCGCAAATATTAATTTGTCATGGATGGGGACAGAGACTAAAAGATTCTCTAAAACCGACTTAAACTTGTCTTTACGTTTGTTTGTCTTTTAGCTCTCTGGTATAGCTGACTTTTCTCACACTTTCACATATGGAAATGATAGCTATCCCGAGGACAGCGAAAGGGACGAATTAACTCCGGGACCCTTAGAAAACCATAGTGGATGCAGTTGAATCTTAAATTTTTTAAAAAATATAATTAAATTATAAAATTTATCAAATTGATTCAATCGATTTTCTAATATCGTCAACTTGTCTAATGAAAAATACTTATGTGATTTTTTAAATTAATTTATTTCTCCTTTGTGACATTTTTATTTCTTTTTGCTTTAAATCTTATTTAACTAATAGTAAAAAACCAAAAAAGATTCAATAATTTCAAAAAAATGGAAAAAGAAAAAGTAAAAAAGGGGTAGGGATCTTGGGCGCTACCACCGCTGCCACTATTGAATCTGACGATGGGCGGTAGTAGCGAGCCCAACCAACTACCCTTTTTTTCCTTTGTTTACAATTTTGTTTTTTAAAATTATTTTAGCTTTTTAAAGTTTTTTAATGTTATTTATAATAAGAAAAAGTAATAAAAAAGGCCACATAGGATAAATTAATTAATTTAAAAATACTACGTTAGCATGTTCCGTTAAATAAATTGATGGTATTAACAAAAAGACGTGATTATACCAATTTGACAAATTTTAAGACTTAATTACTTTTTTGAAATTTTAGGACTCAATTATATTTTTGTGATAAATTTTATGACTTATAACGCACATATCCCAACTCGAAACTAACTTACTATGACATCAATACTCTAAACTTTTTATTATATCATAACAACCTTTGCACTTATACCAATGTGATAAAGATGCACTCTGTAACAATTCTTCCCACCACGATTGTTAAAAGTCTCAAGTAACAACTTATTGGCAAATGGAAGTTACATGAATTTGAAAAAATTAACCAAAAACCTCAATTATGTCTCACATTGATATCAATATACCAAAAATTTTTCTCACGTTACCAATATCCCCAAGTTTACATTGCAAATTTGGGAAGAACTTGGAAAATGACTTTTTTATTTTCGACTTCCATGATGTCCCTTTCTTGCTAAATAATTTGCCGAGTGTTGATGCTGATGGGGGTATGCCCCCACTACTATGAATGTTTTTGTTTGATGAAATTCTCTTTTTACCGAAAAATGATCTTCTCAACGTTAGCAATAATTGAAGTACTATTGTAAAATATTACATTGCAAATATATAATACAGAGAATAGAGAGATTATGTAGAGAAAGCAGGTAAACACCAAAGATAGTAGAGAAAGCCATATACGAAAGATCATTTAAAAAGTCAAAGGAGAAAATTTTATTTTTACTATATTACCATATATCTATAACAAAAACTAAGCTTCTATTTATAAGAAAACAATGATGCACATATCATTAATATCAATGTACTAAATAATACATATATTGGATAAGAAGATAAACATTCATTGTATATGGAGATGTACTTAGAATATAGGATATAAATGTACAATAATAAGTACTTTAAATAAGATGAATATAATAAATATTCATTCATGTATTTCATAACAAGTATGAAATTTTCCTATTATTTTCAGTAGATTTCACACTGTAAATGTGAGTATGAGGATATGAACAACTAATAATTTTCCTTTCCCTATTTTTTTTCTTTTTAATTTCATTTATCCTTTTTTTCTTTTGAGTTTTTTTTCTTTTTTTTGATGTGGTGCTTGGCAAGCACCACATTGGGACCACGTGTCTTAGGAAAATAACAAAAAAAAGTCACATTAGTATATCCCACTAGCCAAATTAACCAGAGTTTGATAGAGAAATTTTATTGTATCAATCTAACAACTAGTAAAACTTGATTGCGCCGGATGAAATTATTAAACTCAATCGTACTTTCATGATAAATTTTAGTGCTTCGGATATACTTATCTCAGAATTATATTTTGTATGAGATTACTCGTTTGTATCTAAGACACTTTGTCACCTATACTAGCTCAATTATAACAGCTTTTTATGAACATTTCTTGAATATAGCTGTTGCTCAAGCAAGTGATACAGATTGAGGGTGTGCACCATTTCTAAAAATAACTATGACTTATGTCCCTGAACTTAATGCAGGCACGCTGCATACAATAAAAAAAAAAAAATTATAACTGAATTGGTCGTTGTATAATAGATTTAGAACTTTTTCGATAATTATCCCCATAACGATGATGGGCCCATGGAAGAGCTTACGGCAATAGTTGCTGGTTTAATTCATTTGTGGTAATGATTTGATTATTTTTTCCATCCTGACAAAGTAAAAATTATTAAATGGATATAATTATGCTTCAAAGTGTTAATAATCATTAAGCTATGATCAAACGGATTAACGGCATTAACGTTCTTGTGCTTCTTTTTATGCTTAAACAAAGTTTTATACTTTTTTTGAAGGTCACCCGAAGAAGAAGGGTGGCCGTTAATTGTTAGTCACATTTGATGTATTATTCTTGTCCGAACACAACATGTTTTCTCATTGGAAAAGAAAATAAGATGGCGATGGAATTGACCGAATCTTCGGTCCATCATTTATCATGAGACAAGAACAGTAGCATTGCTAAGATTTGCTTTAAATTGACCAACCAAGATATTTCCATTCTGATGTATTCATTTGGGGTTGTGGCCATATATATTCAATATTTATATCTATCCCTTAGCGAACTCAATTAGCCTAGATGCTTCCTGCCGAGCTCGTGTACTCTTCAATGCCAAACCGTATCTCTATTTCAGAATTTACTTTCTCCAATTGCTCTTCACAATATTTTGGCTGGAGTGATGATGGTTATGTAAGACTTATTGTGGCCCACATGATATGATTTAATATGGTTTAATAATAGTTAAAATGCTATAGAATAAATAAATATTGGTTATGAGAAGTTGCGACTATAATAAAACGAAGATGTATGAAGTTGAAAAGGCACTTTGATAGAAGGCACCTATTGAAAGAATATATAAATAGAGTATGGTCCTCTTTCTGCCTACGACGAACAACAATAACTGAAAAGATTTTGGTATTTTCTCTTCCATCAATTGAATACAGTAAGGAATAGTGGGTTAAGGGAGAGAAATCGGATTTCTTCATTTGGTTCGAGTTCTACGGTAATGCTATGGATAGAGGTACATTTTCATTTCTTTGTGAAAATCATGAAGATCAAAGATTACTTGTTATTATGATGAATTTCCTCATCAAAGTATTATTCGAATAGTCTAACAGTTGGTATCAAAGCGTGATTTATGATCTTATGATTTTTCCACTTATAAAAATATTATGATTTATGTATGATGATTCGTTAAACGATTCTGTTTGTAGTATTTGTTGTGGTTGAAATGTTTTGCAAGGTTCTGTCGTTGAAACCCAAATGATGGAATGTTTAAAAAAAAAAAATCCGAATGAGAAAGGACAAAAATGGAGGAATTCGGATTTTGAGGCAAAGTGAGAAACCCACCGGTTTCGAGTAAAATCCAGCGACCCACCGCTTGATTTTGGACCCACACCGTCGTACTACCATGAGGAACATTAGGCATGAGTTTTTTTTCTGGTATATCGGTGTTCGCTAGAGGCTAATTGAGCGGCGGAAGCTGCGTGGTGGAGGTTGTGTTCTGAGAAATTTTGGTTTGATTTGGGGCCAATTTCTTGGTCATTTTCGCCGAAACTTAAACCCATGTGGTTGTGCCGGCATACTCTTGAAAACCCATTATTTATTTGTGTCGGTGATGGGCTGCTGGAGAAGAAATGGTGGCGAAACGGCAGCTGAAAACAGCGAAAACCAGCGGAAAAAGTCTTCTGTGCTCGAAGGAGAAGGCGCATGGGATCCACGCGCGTGCTTCAGTTGCAAGCGCATGGAACCCACGCGCCACATGCCGTCACGCGCTGCGAGCGTAGATCCCACGCGCGCAGCCCCACGCGCACAACACTGCCTGCGCAGTCTACGCACGCACCTACTCATTGGACGTGCGCGTGCAGGGCACGCGCCTGACGTACCGATGGGCTGTTTTTTAATATTTAATTTTTATTTTCTGCCACTACGCTAATTTATTATTTACCATTTGACCCTTGGATTTTAAATTTATGGTTTTGCCCTTATGGAATTATGATTTTACGATTTTGCTCTTATGCTTTGATTACGTTTTTGTATCTGTGTGCAATTTGGTAAATATTTGTATTTTACAATATTAAAAAATTCATATTATGAATGGTTTGTTGGTCACCAAAGTGGTCAAACCTTAAAGTCTTTTGAATTTTGATATTGTAAATTGTTTTATTCAATTACCCATGATTAATTGATGCTATGTATGAATGAATATGTTTCATATCATTATTAGAGTTATGGGTATATTGAAGTTTATTTATTATAAGAACTTAGGGATTAACCCAAAGGTTAATTATTTTCTTATAATTCATGAACATGATAGTTGGTAATTAATATGATTTGTTAAATTTATTTGTTATCTTAAATTTGTTTGTATATCCAAAGATAACAAATAAATTTTAATAAGATATATTTACAATTACCAAATAAAAGTTATTAGCATTATTATGGTTTATATATATTTGTATATCATATGATTGTCTAAAGGAGAACTATGATGTGCATGTGTAATTTAGTTTGAATCTTATAAGGTGATATTCTCAAGGCATTAATGTATGAGTATTTTCTTGCACATTTACAGTATCTGTACCTGTTTCACTCCATTTGCATGCCTCGTCTGTTCCCTTATTCAATGGGATGAATTTTTCTGATTGGAGTGAATAAGTCCAGTTTCATTTAGGTGCCCTAGATCTTGATTTAGCGCTTCAAGTTGAGAAACCAGCTACTATTACTGATAAAAGTAGCAATGATGAAAAGTCTTTCCATAAAGCTTGGGAAAGATCGAACAGACTGAGCTTAATGTTCATGCGAATGACAGTTACAAATAACTTAAAGACTTCTCTTCCCAAGACTGATAATGTTAAGGAATTTATGAAATTTGTGGAAGAGCGTTCTCAAACTGCTGATAAGTCACTTGCTGGTACATTGATGAGTATACTGACCACTATGAAATATGATAGTTCACGTACCATACATGAGATACTTGAGATGACGAATTTAGCAGCAAAATTAAGAACTTTAGGAATGAACGTGGATGAGTACTTTTTAGTACAGTTTATACTTAATTCCTTACCTCATGAGCAATATTGGCCATTTTAAATTAATTACAACACTATAAAGGATAAGTGGAATTTAAATGAATTGGCCAATATGCTAGTTCAAGAGGAAATAAGGATAAATAATCAAAAGGCTCATTCTGTTCATCTCTCAAGTCATCAAGAAGCTCAAAGGAATTTCAAATGGAAAGGTGGAATGATCAAGAAGAAAGAATTACACATCCTGAATGACTCTTCAAAGGCTTCTTAAATCTACAAGAAGAAACACAATCTTATTAAATGTCATTTTTGCAATAAAATTGGACACTTGAAGAAAAATTGTCTGAAACGTAAGGCTTGGTTCGAAAAGAAATATAAGCATTGTGCTTTAGTATGTTTTGAATCGAACTTTACTGAAGTTCCTCATAATACTTGGTGGATTGATTCTGATGTCACCACTCATGTGTCAAATACAATGTAGGGATTTTTTTACGATCCAAACTATAAAGCCAGATGAAAGTTATGTGATTACGGGGAACAGAAACAAAGCACCAGTTGAAGACATTGGCACCTACAATTTGATCTTAGATACTTGGCATTATTTGAATTTGTTTCAAACCCTTTATATACCTACATTTTCTCGCAATTTAGTTTCTTTGTCAAGACTTGATGTAGCGAGATTTTATTGTAAGTTTGGTTCTGAATCCTTCAGTTTATTTAAGAGTGATACTCTTATTAGAACTGGAACTTTATGTGATGGTCTCTACAAATTTAGACTTGATAATACTTTTGTTGAGACATTAATGACCTTGCATCGTAATGTTGGCACTAAAAGAAGTTTGGTGAATGAGAATTCTACTTACTTGTGGCATAAAAATTTGTGTCATATATTCAAGGAAATAATGCAAATATTAGTGAAGAATGAGATTCTTCCAAATTTGGATTTTACTGATCTTGGAGTGTGTATTGATTGTATTAAAGGTAAACAAATAAAGTACACTAAGAAATGTGCCACAAGAAGTATAGAGCTTCTTGAAATTATACATACCGACATATGTGGTCTTTTCGATACTCCATCTTTTGGTAAGGAAAGCTATTTCATCACCTTTATTGATGATTTTTCATATTATAGTTATATTTATCTATTGCATGATAAGTCTCAATCAGTGAATGCACTTGAAGTGTATATTAAAGAGGTTGAAAGACAATTAAATAGAAAAGTGAAAATAGTAAGATCGGATAGAGGCGGTGAATATTATGGAAAGTATGATGAATCGGGACAATGTCCAGGTCCATTTGCTAAGTTCCTTGAAAGACATGGCATTTGTGCTCAATACACCACAACGAAATGGTGTAACAGAAAAGCGTAATCGTACTTTGATGGAAATGGTTAGGAGTATGATGATTCATCTTTACCCTTGTTTTTGTGGATGTATGCTTTAAAGACTTCTATCAATTTATTAAATAGGATTCCTAGTAAGGCAATTCCAAAGACTCTCTTTGAACTGTGGATGGGAAGGAAACCTAATTTACGATACCTACATGTTTGGGGTTGTCAAGCAGAAGTAAGAATTTATAATCTACATAAAAGGAAATTGGATTCAAGAACAACCAGTGGTTATTTCATTGATTATGCAGAGAAATTCAAATGGTATAAATTTTATTGTCTTAATCATAGTACAAAAATTGTTGAATCTGAAAATACTGGGTTCATTGAGAATGGTGACATCAGTGGGAGTGAAAGAGTGCATGATGCTTTGCATTCAAGAAGTAATGGTAGAAGTTCCTATACCCAAAGCTTCTAAAGTTGTTGTTCCTGATATTAAAGTACAATCTAACAATAATCGAGAACAACAAATTAATGAACAAATACTCCATAATAGAGATGTCAACATTGAACCTCCAATAGCTAAGTGACAAGAAATAGCATTAAGAAGATCTCAAAGAGAAAGAAGGTCGGCTATTTATGATGACTATATTGTTTATCTACAAGAGTCAGAAATTGACCTAGAAATTGGAAATGATCCAAATTCATTTTTCCAAGCCATGAAATGTAAAAAATTTAATGAATGGTTTAATGTCATGGAAGAAGAATTAAAATCCATGTATCAAAATCAAGTTTGTGATATAGTTGAATTGCCTAAAGGATGTAAAAATGTCAAGTGTAAATGGGTCTTTAAGACCAAGCGCAACTCATAAGGCAATATTGAACGACATAAAATCAGACTTGTCGCAAAGAGTTTTACTTAGAAAGAAGACATTGACTATAAAGAGACATTTTCACCAGTCTCTAAGAATGACTTACTTAGAATTATTATGACTTTGGTGGCTCATTATGATTTAGAGTTACACCAAATGGATGTAAAAATCGTCTTTCTTAATGGAAATTTAGAGGAAGAGGTTTATATGGACCAACCCGAAAGCTTTTTAGTTAAAGGAAATGAACACATGGTATGTAAATTAAAGAAGTCAATATATTGACTTAAACAAGTTTCCCGACAATGGTATCTTAAGTTTAACGATACCGTAACTTTATTTGGATTTAAGGAAAACACAGTTGATCAGTGTGTATATATATGAAGATTAGTGGGAGCAAGTTTATTTTTCTAGTTCTGTATGTTTATGATATTTTGCTTGCTACTAATGATCTTGGTTTATTACATGAAACCAAGAAATTTCTCTCTAAAAATTTTGAAATAAAGGATATGGGAGACACAAATTATGTAATAGGAATAGAAATATTCCGTGATAGATCACAGGGATTATTAGGATTGTCTTAGAAAGCCTACATTGAGAAAATTTTAGAGAGATTTAATATGAGTAAATGTTTAGCAGGAATAGTTCCAATTCAGAAATGTGATAAATTTAGCCTTATGCAATGTCCAAAAAGTAAATTGGAACGAGAATAAATGAAAAATATTTCTTATGCATCTGTTGTTGGGAGCTTAATGTATGCACAAACTTGCACCAAACCAGACATCAGTTTTGCTGTCGGAATGCTGGGCAGGTATCAAAGTAATCTTGGAATGGATCATTGGAAAGCTGCAAAGAAAGTTCTTAGATACTTACAAGGAACGATGAATCATATGCTCACTTATAAAAGATCCGATCATCTCGAGGTGATTGGATATTAAGATTCAGACTTAACTGGATATGCCGATACAAGAAAATCAATGTTTAGTTACTTATTTCTTCTGGCTAAATGGGCAATTTCATGGAAGAGTGCGAAGCAGTCAATTATTACTGTATCCACCATGGAAGCTGAATTTGTGACATGCTTTGAGGCCACTATTCATGGATTATGGCTGCGGAATTTTATTTCAGGGTTTGTGGTTGTCGACAGTATTGCCGAACTGCTGAAAATTTATTGTGATAACTCTGTAGCAATTTTATTTTCTAAAAACGACAAGTATTCTAAGGGTGCTAAAAATATAGAGATCAAATATTTGTCTGTTAAAGAAGAAGTTTAGAAACAAAGAGTGTCAATTGAGCATATTAGCACCAATCTTATGATAGCAGATTCCTTAACAAAAGGACTGCCGTCCAAAACATTTAATGAGCATGTTGAAAAGATAGACATTATTGGACGTCATTAATGTTTGTATTATGATTGTATTAAGTTTATGTATTTGACACTTTGAGCTCATTTACGTGTTTCTGATATTTCATGTTTTCTATTTAGTATACATTATGGAAATAGATAAATGTTAAACATGATAGTTTCTAAAGAGACATTATAGTTGGACTATTACCGTGCTTTTCATTTATGGATCATGTTATGTAAAATGCTATAGTTGTAGTGCATAGAAAGGACTATGTCGATTAATGACATGCAACCGCTATGACTCGCATTAGTTTTCTTTACTTAATTGTGATTATTATGTGTTTACCAATTTGATCAAAATTTTATAGCATAATGTTATCGTGCACATTACAGTTTTTATTAAACCATGAAAGGAAAATCATATGAGCCAAGTGGGAGAATATAAGAATTATTGCGGCCCACATGATATGATTTAATATGGTTTAATAATAGTTAAAATGCTATAAAATAAATAAATATTTGTTATGAGAAGTTGCGACTCTAATAAAACAAAGAGGTATGAAGTTGAAAAGACGCTTTGATGGAAGGCACCTATTGAAAGAACATATAAATAGAGTCCGGTCCTCTCTCCGCCTACGACGAACAACAATAACTGAAAAGATTTTGGTATTCTCTCCTCCATCGATTGAATACAATAAGAAATAGTGGGTTAAGGGAGAGAAATCGGATTTCTTCATTTGGTTCGAGTTCTCCAGTAACGCTATGGATAGAGATACGTTTTCATTTATTTGTGAAAATCATGAAGATCGAAGATTACTGCTATTATGATGAATTTCCGCATCAAAGTATTATTTGAATAGTCTAACAGGTTAAGTAATTATCAATGTAGTCTTGGCTTTGATTTGAGTTCTCTTTAATTAGCTGTGGGCGGAAGTCGACAACTTAATGCACATTTTATTTGCGTCAGTTTACACTATTCAGAGTCTAATTTCTTTGTCTTCTCTCTGCTTAGGGTCTTGATTATTCTGTCAAAAATGACGAATCCATAGTCACCAAAATTGACTTGACTCTCCCCTTGTTTTTTGGATAACCAGATATCAATAGTGCTTTCGTCAATTCATGGTAGACTAACAAAGTCACAGGAGATTTACCGATAAGGGATCCGAGTTCAGGACCAGTGTTTTGACTCTATGGTTCTGTTGCTGTTTGTGACTTTTTATCAAACTCCCTCACCCAGAAAGGACATCATATACTTGTGTCACGGTTTGCGAAAATACTTGTTGGCCTATGATCTTTTTCTCAGGCTTGCTTGTTAGGATAAGCCCTCATTTTTTTCTGAATCCCGTCATTGATCACTGCATACAAGGCAATTCCGTGGCACATTGGTGGATCCTTTTTTAACGGAATCAGGCAATTCCATGGCATGTCAATGGATCCTTTTTTTAACCAGGCACGTAGCTCTCGTTTGGTCAATGGCATCCCATATTCCATATCGAATGAAAGAAATTCTATTGAGTGATAAATTAACTATCATTCATATCCAGAAGGTCACTCATTGTATGGTTACTTCTTTGTGGGTTTTGTCGACGCAAAATGGTTCAGTCATTGCAAATGGTAACGAAGCATGACCTCATCCAGTATATGTGTGATTCATGGACGGACTAGGCCCACACAAGATACTACAAGGGTAGAGAGTGCTCATCTAAGCAAAGGGTTCAAATATTGTGTGACTTATGCAAACTTTTAAAAATGACGAAGGGTGTAGGAATGGAATAGTCTACATATTAAACAGCAAGATGATTCAAGCCTACTTTAATAAGGATGTGCGTTACTTAAATGGAGGAATTATGACATTCCAAATTCTGCATCCATGGGGAGATGTTCAGTCGAGTGATATATCAGCTAATGTCCACCCTAAATATTTACTACCTTGTGCAATTACTTATTTAGAGTACTCCTTTTTGGGAAGGACCCATGTGGAATGATCTGGGTCGTTACTAATTGATCAAGGACGAACTTCTTTTGGTATTCTATTGAGTGCACCAAGTAACTTATAGTATTTCCTAAAATGCAAAAATAAGGGACCGTTGATCAAATCAAGAAAATGCCTAAATCTGTAAGTTTAATTAAAGACCAAACTTCGCATTAGATGATTCAGTTTTATATATACTAATTTATTTAAAAAATTTCATTTGCTTTATATCAGTGGCAGCCTTGATTTTTTGTCCTTTCATGTACCTTTTCTATTTCATTGGAATCGATTTATTACAAAAGGGATTTTTCATTGGGAGTGAGACAAACATACCTCATCCAAAATAAAATAAAAAATTAGAGCGGGGATATGCAATCCTTCAAAATACATATAATGATAGAAAGATTGGAAAATAAAATTTACCTAATCACAAGAATTTTAGGCCTTTGTTTGGTTTAAATACAAGTAATCCCCTCAATATCTCAAATTCTGTTGATTTTGGTTCTCAAAGTTGCATTTGATCGGATACAACATGGAAAAAGAGTTTTTACCCTTGATTGACATCACTACTCCTGAGAGAAAGACATGAATTACACTTGACTATTGTGTAAAAAGCAAACCTACTCCCTCTAAGATGCTTATCTGGCCCGATCTTTGTAGTCATGACCGAAGTGATGCCATCTTTCGAGTTATTAAATTACATTATTACATTATCATTAGACAGAAGCAACTGAAAAAAAAAAAATTTAAAAAATTGGCCGGGGGACTAATTTGAGAACTCCTTTTTTATTGTTTTCTTTTTCTGTGGAGACCTCTGACCTGGCTCAAGATAATTTAGCAAAAATATCTTCCGAACGAGGTGGGCCGTGTTGAAGACCAATCGGGCTGATCTCTGCATTGACCTTTATTCTGGTGAGACCTCACATCCTATTTTCTCTCTAATCTTGCATTCATTGTCAGAGTACAGGTGCTGAACTTTGATGGAGCGAGGCCTCTGCATCAAGTTTAGCTTGTTGCCTTGGTCCTTTCATGAATAGAAGAAATATATCTTCCAAATTTGGTCGGCCTTGATTGAGACTAATCGGATCTGGTCCCAGGCACCTCCTCTTTTTACGAGGTATTTCCAAGAGTCAAATATCGTCCTACTATGGGAGCCTTTTGTCGAAATATTTTAGATAAATTTTCCCAATTTTACCAGCGGTGTTCGAGAGAGACATTCATATGATGCAAGTTAATCATATCCAGCCCCCTACTAATTCTACTTCTAGTAGAATAAATAGGGCCTGAAGAATAAGAAAAAAAAAACTTTGTTAATCTTACCCAATTTATATTTTCTTCTTATTTTTCTATGCATCATTATTGCTTATTGTACAAATACTTGACAACACGGTGCATGTGACATGAATTGCCACATCTTTAGTAAAAATTTCCTATTAGACTCTTAATACACTTATTACTATTCATATTACTTTGCTTGAAATTAGCTATAACTTAGTGCTCATTAAATTTTTCTACAACTTAATAATCTAGGGATACGAATATAGATGTCTCACTATCAGGGCATTTATTGAATACCCTGCAAATTCCAAAATCTGGGGGGGGGAAAGGTTACTTTTTAGGGAAAATGACCTTCCCAAGCAAAAGAGAAGGAAAAAGAAAAGTACAGAAAAAGAAATATAATTGAGATTCAGTCCTCACATGTTGTGCTATGATTAAAGATATTTAAAAGAAAACTTGCTTTAATAAAAACTTGTTTCGCTTTCACGTTCTAGATAGGAAACATGCCAAAAACCATTTCAGTCATAAATATATAAGAATTTTGATTGTCGTAGTATAAATTTGACGGTGAACTTGCCAATGAAAAATAGATTCTTGTTGCGAAAAAAATGAACCCCCGGCGTTTCGTATCAAATCCTACGGTTTGTATATATTTGTAATTTAAGTATTAAATTTATTGAATGATTTCTAAAGTGGGGACGCCCCAATGTCTCCTCCCCATGATGTTGTATATGTATATATATGTAGCGAGGGGTCATTCTTGTTCAACAAGCTCAAAATCTAATTCCATAAATAAAATAAAAAAAGGCATTCCAAAGTGACACGTACCAAAAGTAAGAAAGAATTATTAACAGAATACAAAAAGAAAAAATAATAAATAAAATAAAATAATGAATGGCACATTAATAGGTTGACGTGAAAATATATAAGAATTTAAAAGTAACACTTAAATGCTTATAAATAATTTTTTTCTTTATTTAAAAATAATATAATATGGAGGAAAGAGGAAAAACTCAACTCCATAAAATTATTACGTTTGTTTGGCAAATGAAGGGTGAGAACATATTTATGAAAGCGACCAAAAAAAAAAATGGAGGGGGAAGAGCGGGCGACTTGATTGACACGTGGCATTCTTACGCGGATGTTCGCAGGCTTCTCTCTTGATGTCCCGTGTTAATACATTAGAAGATATATAAATATAAGGATGTATTAATAGGAAACTGAGGAGAAAAGAAAGGGAAAAAAGGAAAGAGAGTGGGAAATCCCATTTTATTGAAGGGAATATAGAAGATTGTGAAGAATTTCTAATGAAAAGAACCGTTAATCAGATGAAATAGAAGATTCCCATTGAATTGATGATCAATGCAGCGTCCGAAGAAGTTCTTAGGAGGACTCTCATAATCAGAATAAACATTTGCAAACTCTGGCTACTCTTAGGAAATATAAAACAAATAAAATGCACGTACGCTAAACATAATTATCTTTAAAAAAAAACACAACACAATTTTCGACATATCTTCTAACTGTATTTATCGCTATATAGTAAAAGACCACAATACGCATGGTAGTCTTGGAGAATTGGAATATCCAGGCCGCTAAAAGCACCACGACCATCACGACGTAAATGACTCCGGTAAACAGAACAAGGCTCCCGAGCCAAGTAAGTTTGCTCACTACTACGGTTATGGCCGCAGAAAAAGCCACTGACATGCTGGTAAGGGCCATCAACAATAATGGCCCTGTTAACTGGTAAACTTGTTTTGCAATGTAGTAATCTCTAGGGAGACCAAAGAGGAGGATTAAGATGGCCAAAATGGAGCTGTACATGGCTACCGTGTTGGCAATTATGAAAACCTGAAACATTCCATGGTGTAGCATGGTCGCCATTCCCGGGTGTGGATCACCGGAAGCATTATAGCCACCGGGCAAAGTTAAGCCCGCAGTGAACGTGACAGAGGCCCCAAGTGTGGCCATTACCAGTACAGTACTGGTCCCGTGCTCGATCCAATCCGCGAGAGATGATTTGCTTGCTCTAGAATCTTGTTCTCTCGGCGACAGAACGTCTCGATCTACGGTTCGTGGCACACCTGCGAGAATCAAAATCGCACATCCTAGTAACTGCAAATGTCAAATCAGAGAATTAGTCATCAATCACCAGCACATTAGATTCAGTTAAGAGTAAACACAGCCTGCAACCAAAATTACACTACCGGTGGATGTTCCATCGACAAGCTTCTGGATTCTATGGCCACATTCAGGGCGGTCAACCCATCATTGTTCGAAAGCACCAAGTCAATTCTTTTGACCTTGGTCAAAGAGCGCATAACTTCGCAATGGTTGTGCATCGATGCCAAATGGAGGGGTGTGTTTCCATCGACATCTTTCGCATTCACCAGCTTCTCGATGGTATCGGGCTCGTTGTATTTTTCTAATACGCGGTTGACCGCCCAGTGGTTCCCGCCCTTGGCTGCAACGTGAAGAATATTCTGACACTTTCTGTTTTTGATCTCTGCCAGGTCGGGCCACGTGTCCTTCAGTAACCATTCGAATGCGTGGAAGTTGCAGGCTTCGCAAGCAATGTGAATCGGGTAGGAGCCGTTATTGTCCGTTTGAAGGGCGAGATAAGGGCATTTCTCCAGCAAGAGCCCAATTGCTTCGCCATCTCCAACCGACGCTGCAGCATGCATTGGTGTCCTTCCGTCTTTATCGCGCACGTGGAGTAACTTCGGGAGCCGATCTATAATTTCTTCCAATAAATCTGACATTATAGGTCATAGCACTCTTTAGGTTGGGAGCAATTAACTAATTAAATAATTATTGTTGTTAGCTCCTGCAGAGTTATTTGCTTTTTGACCAAATGCTATTATCAAGCTTTTTTTTCAAATTGGACAAATATGAATTTTGAAAAAGAGCAAAAAGCATTGCAGTTTACTTACATCTATGTATTTATGGACTAGAACTACACATAAAAGTATCCATTACCTGTATCCCAGATCTTGATTGCGGCCAAAATTGGTGACATGCCCTGTATCTTGACTACATAAGCTTCATCTCGAGCGGATTCTTGCAAGAGAAGCCGAAGAATCTCCCAGTGTGCCTCCACGCGAGGTTGCCATCGATGCTTGCACTTTTCCACTGCCAGATACAATGGAGATTTACCATCCTTGTTCTTCCAATATATAATTTCCGAATTTGTTCCCAGGCGAATTAGCTTTTCTGTTGCATTGAGCCTTTCATCTTGAACCGCAACATGGAGCGGAGTATCCTCTGAGGTGTTTTTCTAGGCCACGGTGTTAGGAAAATGAAGGAGAATGAGCTCCATGACATCACTGTTCCAAGAGCTAGCTGCTACATGAAGCAATGAATTTCTGGAGGGGGTGACTTGGTTGAGGATTAACGACAAAGCTAGTTTCCTCAACTCAATAACCTTTTCTAACGCATCGATAAATTTCTCGACGTCCCCTTTTTTCGTGGCTTTATATAGATCACGATCCATAAATTTGTGCAGATCATCATCTCCGAGCTCTTGTTGGTAATCCGGTGGGACAGCTCTCCTCGTCAGAGCTTCAAACCTTTGGTTTGGCGTCGCCCTCGTTTCACCATCATCCATGCTTATAGCGTGGGCCATTTCAGACAGCGGGAGTCTGTCTTTGATCTCTTTCCCCCTTATGTGGTAAGAATGCAAGAGCAGAGAGAGCACTCGGCTTTTATAAAAGGTCAAGTTTTTACATCAACCCAACACCCAATACTGACTCACCTCAGCCGATGTCATTGATTTCAGACCCAACTGTCAAATAAGTGGTCAGACCCAACAGTCAAATAAGTGGTCAGCCCGAGATGCAGTCGTGGAGTCCTAGTCAAATAGACTATGTTAATTACGGCGCATGTCGCGCTATCATTAGAGAGATTAAGAAGAAAGGTTGCTTTAATAAAAAGCTGTTTTACTTTCACGTGTCTAGACTGAAGACATGCCAAAACCCATTTCAGTCCCAGAGAAATAAAAATCTTGGCGATCGAATCAAATCCTACGGTGTGTATTTATATGTAATTTAAGTATCAGATTCACTGAATAATTTTTAATGGGGGCACATCCAAAATATCTACTGAGTCCCTCCGTATCAGATTCGGACTGATTCCCCATGATATTGTACGTCCGTATATTATGGTGGGGGGCACTATAGCATTAAAGAAAAGTTGAGACGGGATCCTGTCGCATGGTTCTTATCATGTCTCTTAGCTGTATCCCACTTTTTTCTTCTCAAGTGGGCCCCGCATCTCCTTCGTCTTTCGTGAGACCCCCGCCTTCTATCCTCTCCCTAGCTTGCTGCATCTCCAACTTGCATTGAATGTCGGAGTACAGGCAGGTGATCGGGACCCTGCTTTGAGCAGAGGCATTCGTTGATAAAACCTTAAGAAACACTTTAAAATACATTTGTCATGGATGGGGACAGAGCTTAAAAGATTCCCTCTCCCTAATGTAGGACTCGTCTTTATGTTTGTTTGTCTTTTAGCCCTCTTTTTACGTTTTTTTTTTTGTCATATGTCTTTTAGCTCTAGTAACTGACTTTTCTGACATTTTCACAAATAGAAATGATAGCTCCCAGACCCAACGAGAGAAAACGAACGTGATGAATTACTCAAGGTAATAAAAAGAAATATTGAGAAAAGGGAAATTATCCCCTAAAACTCTAAACTATTACTTAATACTCGAAACTAACTTATTATGACATCAATACTTTAAACTTTTTATTATATCACCAAAAACTTTAAATTTATACCAATACGATAAAGATGCATTCTATAATAATTCTGCTCAAGATGATCGTTAAAAATTTTAAGTAGCAAATTCCAGACAAATGAAAGTTACGTGAATTTGAAAAGTTTTACCAAGAACCTCAATTTATGTCCACTTGGATATCAATACACCAAAGTTTTTTCTCGCATTATCAATATCCCAAAGTTTATGGTGCAAATTTGAGAAGAATTTGGAGAATGACTTTGTTATCTTCGACTTGATGATGTCCCTTTCTTGCTAAATAACTTGCCAAGTGTTGACGCTGATGGGGGCATGCCTCAACTTCTATGAATGTTTTTGTTTGATGGAAGTCTCTTTCTACTGAAAAATGATCTTCTCAACTTGATTACTACCTTTTCATATAGAAAATTCAAAATCAACATCACCAATAATTGAAGTACGTGATTTTCCTCCTGTTTTCGATAGATTTCGATACTGTATAAGTGAGCACAAGGATATGAACAATTAATTATTTTCCTTTTTTCTTTTCCATTTTAATTTCATTTATCTTTTTTTTTCTTTGGAGTTTTCAAAAGTTTCTTGATATGGCATTTGGTAGGCATCACTTTGAAACCACGTGCCTTAGGAAAGTAACAAAAAAGCAACATTAGTATATCTCATTAGCCAAATTAAATGGAGTTTAATGGAGGGATTTTATTGTATCAAATTCACAACTTGTAAGACATGATTGCACCATGTAAAGTTATTGGACTCGATTGCACTTTCGTGATAAATTTTAGTGTTTTAAGTGCACTTATCCCATAACTATATTTGTATTGAATTACTCGTTTGTCTCTAAGACGCTTTGTCACTATATCAGTTCGTTCTAAACATTTCTTGAATATAGTCATTGCTCAAGCAAGCGATACAAATTGAGTGTTTACACTAGCACAAAAATAACTATGACTTATGCTCATGGACCTAAAACTTTAATATGATAAAAATAACTATGACTTATGACTTTGAAACTATAATAGAGTAAATTACAGGTTTCGAGGGGAACCTAGAACTACTCACCTAAAAAATAGAGCATTTGCTTCCATAAAGATCCCATTATCACATCAAGTCAACACTAGATGCGACTCACCTTGGACAATGTCATTGATTGTAGACTCAATTGTCAATTAGCAATTAGCCCAAAAAGTTAATTATGTAGACTTCACTCAATGTTGATTACGTATAAAAAAATAGCGAGACCTGCAATGTTCAGAGCACACAAATTTCAATATAATTTCTATATTATGATTGATTTTGTTTATTCCATCATTGATCAACTCAAAGAGTCATTAACTAATCTCAAAAAATGTGGAGCCAATCATACAACGGAACTTTCCCGTTAAATTAGGAATCCACAAATTGAGAAAAATTAATCCACTGAACAAAAGAAATAAAAATAGTGGTAAAATTGGGAAAAACTGGAGGATTGCTTTTTCTAATCAATAGTACCCGTCCTCGATGACCTCGCATTTCATCTGATCTCTTAGATAAATTTATTGGTGAGTCTCAATTCTTAACCAACTTAGATTTGTCTTTTTCTTCCTAGGGTTTGTCCCCTCTTTCCCAATATATTGATTCTTTCTCAACTCTCAACTAACATGATTTTGTCTTTTTCTTCATTTTTTTTCGGATCAAAGTCTTTTTCTTCTGTTTGATAGTACGTAGGAGCACTGTACTGTCCATCTTATAGTCTACCAACTCTTGCAATTCTAACGAATTCACTATTTATGAATTTACATGACAGCTCTTATTTTGAAGTAAAATTCTTGATAAAATTCAATACGGGAGAAAATATAAAAGCAAAAAATCTTGATAAGCACATGCCTCTCATGTCCTCCTGATAAACCCCCCCCCCCCACCAAAAAAAAAAAAAACCTAAAAAAGGTCTCTCGTTCGAGACTATGAGGATCGAATTGGAAAAATGCCCAAAACCTAAAAGGTCTCTCAATCAAGACTACAAGGATCGAATTGCAAAAATGATTTGTGATAGCAAAAAGCCAATATTAACACATTTTAGACTGGGAGGAAATTTATATTATTAAATATAAATTAGTTTATTCTATTTGAATTGAACATAATATGTTATGCTGACATGTAAATGGTTAAAAGATCATCTACACCTGACGTTGCAGTTGTATTTATGTTTGTTTATCTTTTAGCTCTCTAGTAACTAACGTTGAACTCCTCTCTTCTTTTTTTTCTGGGGAGACCTCTGACCTAGCTCAAGGTAATTTAGCAAAAATATCTTCCGGATAAGGTGGGCCGTGCTCAAGACTCATCGGATCTGATCTCTGCATTTCCTTTTTTATGGCGAGACCCCACATCCTTTGTTCTCTCTAATCTTGCATTCAATGTCAGAGTAAAGGTGCTGAACTTTGATTGAGCGAGGCCTCCGCGTTAAGTTTAGCTTGTTGCCTAGGGCCTTTCATGGACAGGACAAATATATCTTCGAAACTAGGTTGGCCGAGATTGAGACTAATCGGATCTGGTCACAGGCACCTCCTCTTTTTACGAGGCCTTTCCAAGAATCAAATATCGTCCTGCAATAGGAGCCTTTTGTCGCAATGTTCTACATAAATTTTCCCAAGTACAAGAGAGATATTCATACGATGCAAGTCAATCATACTCAGCTCCTATTAATTCTACTTCTAGTAGAATAAATGAGGCTTGGAGAATAAGACAAAAAAAAAACTTTTTTAATCATATCCAATTTATATTGTTTTTTTTTCTTCTAAGTATCATTATTGCTTATTGTACTACTTGATGACCTCTGGTGCATGTGACATGAATTGCCTCATCTTTTAGTAAAAAATTGTTATTAGACTTTTAATACTCTCATCACTGCTCATATTAATTTGCTTGGAATTAGCTATAACTCAATACTTATAATAGTTCTCTACAACTTAATAATTTAGGGACACTGAGTATAGAGACTTGGCTACCTAGACATTTATTGAACATCTTGCAAGTTTCAAAAACTGAAGGGAAAAAAGTTACCGTTTAGTAAAAATGACCTTCCCAAGCAAAAGAGAAATAACAAGAGAAATAGAGGAAAGGAAATACCGTTGAGATCGAGCATTCGCATATCAAGCTATGTTTAAAGAGATTAAAAAAAAAATTGCTTGAATAAAAACTTGTTTTGCTTTCAAGTTTCTAGATGGAAAACATGCCAAAACCAATTTCAATAGTAAAAAAATGAAAATTTTGGTTGTTTCGATGACGAACTTGCCAATCAAAAAGAGTTTATTGTTGTGGAAAAAAATGATCCCCCACGCCTCTTCTATGGAAGCGGGAAGATGAGACAGAGGCGCCTGTCTGGACACCACTTCCTTTCCTTTTCAAGAGGAAGTCGCATCAAATCCTACGGTTTGAATTTATTTGCAATTTAAAGTATTACATTCACTGAAATGTTTTTGCAGGGGCGACACCCAGTGTGATATATATATATATATATAACGAGGGAGCATAGCAATATAGCATTCAAGAAAAGTTGAAACGTTTCATATCATTAGGATGTCAACAATTCCATTTTGTTCCATATCATTAGGATGTCAACAATTCTATTTTGTTCGAATTTTTCTAAAATTTGAATTGAACCAAATTATTTAGATATGCATTAACTTTAAACTGAATCATGTCCCAAATTGAATATAACCTAAATCGAAGACTTGATTCGATTCGATTTTCCGATTTTCTTATTAAAAAGAGTTTTAATAAAAAAAATGAGATATTATGTAATTATAATATTAAGAAGATAGGTGATTTTTAATTTAATTCAGTTAACTGAATCGAAATTATTCAAATTGAAATAAAAAAGATTACTACTTTCTTATTATCGAAATCGAAACTCGAATTCCCCTGAAAATGAAGGAAATATAGTTCTCGATTTCGATTTCAGTTTGATTGTCCAAATCGGTTTCGACACTCTTAATTAGCGGACACCTGTATCTTACTTTTCTCAAGTGGACCCTGCATGTCCTTTTTCTGTACTGGGACTTACTTCCTATCCTCTCTTTCTTGCACTGAATGGTGCAGGTACTTGCATGGACTTTGGTTGAGTGAGGGATACGTGTGTCTTACGAGAAAATATTGGGTGGGTTTTAGGTTTCACGTAGGCGAAATTATCACCATAAAAAAATGGACACGTTGACAAATTTGGGCCATCTCAACTTCTCCGTTAACGCTCCGTCGCTCTCCCCTTTACTCTCGCTCTCCCCTTTACTCTCTCTCCTCCCCTCCGTTTCTGCCCACACCTCTCTTTCCCTCTTCTCTCCAGAGAGAGAGAGAGAGAGAGAGAGAGAGGTGGGAAAGAAAAAAAGAAAGCGAGGGAGGAAGTCTTCTCCTTCGGTCATCTTCGACCGAGTATCCCCCACTCCCGACGCCGCTGCTTCCCACTGCCTCGACGAGCCGCTCCTGACGCCGTTGTTTTTCCCGGCACACCGCCGCCGCTGCTGCCCCGAGCGCCGCGACACCCTTGCTTGCCACTGCGGACGTAACCTGACGTTTGCAACTTGTCACCGCCTTCCCTCTTGCAGTGAGATCCGCCTCCCTCGACGTTCTTGCCGTTCCGTCACCAGCGTTGCTAATTCTATTCCACCATCGACGACGCTGCTGTTGTTCCACCACCGACGACGCCATTGCAGATGGAATTCGACCTTGGAAATTATTTGGTTAGGATTCCCAACAATACACCAACCGTAGGGACCAGAATGTGAAGGCAAGGTACCCGTGCCATGTTTGGATGGTGGGATTGGAGTTGGAGGGTGATCTAAACCAGAGAGAGATGGAGCAAGCGGTGAGGAGACTCATGGGGTGCGCATGGAAACACTTCTGTTTCTTTTTTGTTCCTGGGAACAAAAACAAAAAAAAAATGTTTACATTCTCCTAACAGTTTACGAACAAAAGAACGCGTTTGGTAAGTGTAAAAAAAACGTTCTTGGAATAAAAAACAATGAAACATGTTTGGAATCGCAAATCAATTTACTTCCTAGAATAGAAAAAGAATGTAAACACGTTTGGTAAACGACAAAAAAATTTCTGTTTTTTTTTTTTATTATTTATTATTTATAAATTTTTTTAATAAAGTTTAAAATTGATATTGAATTCTCATTCTTATGAAATGCTCATTAATTTTATTTTGTTCATGGTTAGTGAAGACAAACATTTTTAGCACGATCATATGGCATATTTCGTAGAAAATATTGTAATTAAAGTTTGTATCAAATTTTTTCAAGTACATTTTTTTTTTTTTTATTTTTTAGTTTTAAAGCATATAAACTTGATATTGGTTTCTTTTACCAAAAAAAAAAACTTGATATTGATTTATCATTCTCATTAAATGCTTATAAATTTAATTTTTTAAAAATGGAGTGTGAAATGAAAAATATTTTCAACATGCTCATATGTGCGCCCTTAAACGAAAATTTCATACATCTCAACATGAACTAGTTACCTTTTTTTTTATTTTTCTAGGCAACGCAGCCAATCGAATAATTGTTCTTTTTTGCTTTTACTCAAGTAAAAATATTCGCTGCCAACTAGTTTTCTGAAATTTCATTTGTTTAGTTGGCTAAAAATGATTATGGTCAAAGATACATGTATACTCAAAGTTAAAAAAATAAATTTTCTAACTTGAAAATGGACATTTTCTTGAAAAATTATTTCGAAAAAAATTATTTTCTTTAATCATGAAATTGTTCTTGAAACATACGCCGCCTTGAGTTGCTTCGCGAGATGCGCAATGTGGCTGTTGCGACAGCAATTAGCAACAATATGGAATTATTCACAGTGCTCCACGGAATGCCATAGTGCAGGGCCCATCAGACCTCATGGTATTGGCGCAATACAAGGCTTTATACATGGCTCAAATCATTAAGAATCCTTAACGCATTGGAGCAAAGATTGGAAAAAGCTACCAAGTCAATCTTTAATCGCCTACTCTTTTGGCCTCCTTTTGCTCATCCAAACCTGCATCCAATTGCAGCTGTCGTTCCTCGAGATCTGTCGAATGCTCCGTCGAAATCACTATAGTACTTGACAGAAAAGACTCTTGTGTGCACTTTCGAGCTGATCGACGGGTAATGAGCATCACCAAAGAGCCCTTTTATGGACTTCGACTGGAAGGTCCTCCACAGAGTAATGGTTGTACGCTAAATGCCGGGATAGTGCGTATGCCCAGGGATCATAAAAAGTCCATTGGAAGGTCCAAGTCGTCCTGATTTTCCCTCGATTTAGGACGGGATCTCCCGCGCCGGAATTCTCTTCTCGTGCGGCGATCATTAGCTAACCTATCTTCTTCAAGATCATAATATTCTTCCACTTCGTTGAAGGATTTCCCAACGTTTTGGGCACCCCACCAACCCTGGCACATGAGATGAAAGTTGCTAAGTAAGGGGAATGTGCATAAGATTGAAACAAAGGGGAAATGGACCAAAAAGCAAGTTGAAAGGTTGATGTCAGAGATGCTCTAGAGACCATGAAGATTGGTTTTTGTCACTCTGACGTACCTTTGTTAGCCTCTGTAAGCGTGCTGCTGCAGCTTCATGCACGAACACTTTATCCGATGCAACTTCTAGCACATCCTCAACAAACAAAGCATAAGTACTCACTTGAAACAACAGCAAGCATATACAAACATGAATGTTGAAGTTGACACATATTCCGTAAAAATACACATCAAGACCCCACGCGCACGCATGCACGCACAGGCCCAGGCACACGTAGAACACTTAGTTTGCAAGATCAAAAGGAATGCTTCACATACCAAACTTGATGGAATGATTGAGATACCGAATGAATCAAGCTCGAGGGACTCGAGAGCCCCTGAATTAACATTAAATGTGTAACCTCTGACCTAGCAAATACCAAAAGGAAGTTACTTAAGAAAGATAACACTTATGATGACATGCTGTAGCTCCTACAAACATAGCTATAAAAAAGATATAAATAGTGCAAATTATCATTATACCTTGCCAATACTTCTTCTGCCAGGAGTTACAACTTCATACCCTACCTAACAGAAATAGAAAGCTCTTAATAGCAAACTTATGCATAAGCTCCTGAAACAAGCAAGCAACTGATGCAGAAAAATAACAGTTTTCAGGTATAGAATTCATGTTCCCTTAATATTGCACGCTTGTCAATAGCCAACCAAAACTCCACCATCCTTTTTATATGTGCATATGATGAGTTGATCGACTATGTTTTGTGCACGTTTCTCCGGAACATGTCAATTTTACGAGGAGAATTTAACCCAACACGTCGTCAAACCTCATTCAGACCTTCCTTAGACAAGTTCCATAACAAGTTGAACACTACTTACGCAGATAAATAATTTGAAAATCAAGAGAAAAAGAAACTCTAGTGTACAGAAACATACCAATGTCTCCAGCCCCACCATTTTCAACTCATTCTCCATTACCCTCTCATTCTCAACAAGCACAACATCACCTACCTGCCACAAAACTTTGGGCGATATTAACCATCAAAAAAACTACTCAAGCGAGAACTTGAGGGCCATAATATATCGAACGCTCAGACTCACTGACCAATATATCAAGTATGTTCATAGTCAAATTTACTCCAAATAACTACCAAGCAACGACTGGATAACTAAGCAAAGTGGTGGAACCTTAAATTTGTGAATGATATACATCACAACAAACAACAACGAACATCTCACTATTTCATAGAGTAAATGCATCCACCATAATGATTTGCAGACAAAAGGGAAATGCAAGGTTACTCAGTAAAGAAAAAGTGAAAAACAAAAAAGCACCTGGCAGACATCTTCAAGAAGAAATCTCTCTAAATCACCAGAAAGCAAATTCGGCCTCACTTCCACAATCACAACGTTCCACTAGTCCAAAGAAAAATCTCATATTAAAGATGACAATCTCCAATTCCCATAAGCAATACAATGTGTCCTTATAGCATATGAGAATAATCAAGACTGCAAATGGACCTGATTCTTCCCTTAATCACTGGTTTTCCAATGGATACTGCATTATTAAGTGATTCACAAGGCAAACTTGACTTGAAGGCTGATTAAGTAGTATAATCAAGTGCGAAAGCAAATGCGTTCACTTATGTACATCTCTATCTTCCTCCAACTATCGAATAAATTTAGATAACTACAAATAAGATACCAAATGCAAAAAAAAAAAAAAAATGCACAGACCAACATGACATTTACTATCTTTATAAAAACAAACATGACATTTACTATTATCTGTCTTGTTAGCTTTTTGTTGAAGTGGTTCGCTCTGATTGACTCAAATTGAATACCAGTAAACTCCAGTAGTTGATTTATAAAGACCACACTTTTAAGCTTCCTTACAATTCACAGTCACATGCTAAAGCACAAACCACCTAGATTTTCCAATGGATAATCTTCTGCAGGCACGAGAGATTTTGCTTCCCACAACAGATAACAGAAAAACTACAAGAACCAAGATGAATACTAGTAAACTCCAGGAGTTGGTATATAAAGACAACACTTTTAAGCCTTCATTAACATTCATAGTCACCGACTGTAGCACAACCTGTCTAGATTTTTCATTGGATAATCTTCTGTAGGCACAGAGATTTTGCTTCCCACAACAGACAACAGAAAACTACAAGAACCAAGACGCATACTAGTAAACTCCAGGAGTTGTTATAAGGACAACACTTTTAAGCCTTCGTTACCGTTCAAAGTCACCTGCTACAGCACAACCCACCTAAATTTTTCAATGGACAATCTTCTGCAGGCACGCGAGGTTTTGCTACACAAACCAAGATGAAGAATTCCGTCACTTACCGAGAGGGTATCCACCCAGAGCTGAGAGACGAACCCCAAGCCAAGAGCAGATTCGATGCTGATCACTTGCTTCGCCACCATGCTCGATCGCCTCATCACTTGTCGCCCACCCCTCGCCCTCAATTTACTCTCCGATTCCTCTTTGCTCCTCAACGCAACGCCGGCATCGCCGCCGTCGCCGCTTAGGAGCACCTCCTCCTCTTCCACACCGGACCGCGCCGGCTTTTCGGCGCCCAAGTTTCCGCCTTCCGCCGCATCACTCCCGCCGCTCCCACTTCCCTCCCTCGATCCCGCGCCGCCGCCTCGGTCCGTCTCCGAGCTGCGCCGCCGCATCACTGGAGCTGCTGCTCAAGCGAAGGGGGAGCTCGAGCAGCTGCAGATCGAGCTGCAGCTCGAGCGAGCGTTGCTCCCCCTTCGGCGCGGCAGATCTGGGCGAGCAACGCTTGCTCGAGGCTCGAGCGAGCCGTCCCAGATCTGTCGCGCCGAAGGGGGAGCAACGCTGACCGAAGAAGGAGCGCCGAAGGGGGAGCAGCTGACCGGAGGAGGAGCGCCGAAGGGGGAGCAACGCTTACCGGAGAAGGAGGAGCACCGGAAACGTACCTGGAGTCGCCGGAGTGAGGAGTCGCCGGAGAGTCAGCCGAGTGGGAGCCGCCGGAGAGATGGGAGAGACGCCGGAAAAGGGAGAACGAAGCTTCAGCCGACGAGAGCCACGAGCACGCACGAAGGAGAAGAGCTTCAGCCGTGTTCTTCCTTCGTTCCGATTTTGTTTTTGTTCTTTGCGTTTTTGTTCTTTTGTGCCTTCCAAGAAGTGTTTCTTTTCAAAAGAAACAACTGTTTTATGTTTCTTTTTTCTGTTCTCATTTTGTTCCGGGAACAAAAAAATAAAAAAAGAACCGAAACGCAACCAAACGCGTTTCTGTTCTTTTTTTGTCCCCGGGAACAAAATCCATACAGAAGTGTAAACGTTTCTATGCACGCCCTAAGGTTGATGGGGGAAGAGATGGGGATGAAACCCGTTGCTTTCAAAGACGAAATCGAGCTAAGCATCAGGAAAAGATATCTGATCTTGTTATCTCTGATCTGATGATGATCGAGCGGAAATAAAAAACTTGTTGGGATATCTAGTCTTGTTATCTGACAAACCCAATACAATGCAGCATAAGAAACCCTGCAGCTCGCGCTGAGCTCAAAAGGAGCATCATGGTTTTAAGCCTGGTTTCATCCCGAAAGTTGTCAGCTTCTCTCAATGCAATTTGCAGATACCCCCAAACCCAATTGAGAAAAAAATAATAATAATGATCACAACCTGCGAGTTACAACACATAAACTTCACAGGAATCCTTCTAAGAGAATGAATTAACCATCCCAAAAAAGAACTAACTTAAGTCCCTTGGTACAAGGCTGTAAGCGAATTCGGTGCTAAAAGGGGAAGCGAAATGCGAGAAAACCGAAAGATTTTTAGGAACCGATATCACATAAAACAGAAGTTTCTATAGTTATGTACATCGCCATAATTCCTATCTATTACACCGCCATATCAGAGACGAGGACTGAGACTCACAAATCAGGCCAACTCACGACATGTGAAAGCCACACAGCAGACAGCACACGCAGACACTCCTCCTCCTTCCGTAATAGACTCGCTCCAAGCGCCGCCGCCGGACTCGTCATCTTCCTCAAGCAAGACGATCGTCAAGGCAGTGGCGGCCACTGTGGCCAGCTCGCTGGTCGTCGCCGCGCTGTTCTTCTTCGCAATCCAAAGGCGGAGACGCCAAAAGGGTCCGGACCATGGACCGGCGGAGGCGGGAGGCTTCACGCCGATGCCTCGCGGGGACTTTGCGCGGTTCGGAGGGCATATGATCAAGGGGCTCACAAGCATGCCGACGCACATACATGGCTGTCACCGCCTGTGCGGGGGTGGAACGCTTGATCCTGGGTATTGTTTTTTCCCATCCACCATGGACGACACTCACAGCCAGCCATGGACAACACTTGCTCGACCTCAAACTCGGAGCTTTGGTTAGCGCTCGAGTTTCGAGCTCGGCCTAAAGCTATCCCACCGCAAACGAAGCTCAACGCAGTCTCCATCCGGCGGCTTGCCGTCCCTCCTTGACCTGAAGCGGCCATGAGCCAACTCGAGCTCGAGCCATGGCAGACGCGAGAGGAAAAAAAGAGACGTGGAGAGAGAAGAGGGGGAGAGAGAGTTGTGGGCAGAAACGGAGAGGAGGAGAGAGTAAAGGGGAGAGAGACATAGCGTTATCGGAGAGAGTGGACGCTGACAGGTGGGCTCAAATTTACCATGTGTCAACTTTTGTATGGTGATACATACATGGAATTTAAAACCCACTCAATATTTTTTCGCTCTAGCCACTTCTCATTGGGAAGCGAACATGGGCAATAACAAAGAAAGTGAGAAGTAGGAAGAGAGAAGGTAAAACTTCTCTCGAGTAGTCATGATCACTCTTTTCACGTCACTTTATTCTTTACAAAACGCCACGAGAAAATCTTCGGTAGGATATCTCATAAGCATTACTTTATTCTCCGTCAATTGTACGTGGCTGACCAAGACAAGTTTTGCAAGGAAGCCGACCGACATCACTGGAAGTCCATAACTGAGATCATCCCTCGAGAAGTCCAACCATCGAGAAGAGAGGGTAGGGGGACGCCGAGAAAAAGCCCTCAGAAGTGGTCGTTCAGGAGCCTAAGCCAGGAAAGCCCACCGATCTTTCGAGAATGAGGCAAGTTTTGTTCAAACTGAAACAGCACCCTCCGCCTCACATGATGCCTCCCCCATCGCCACCGCCAAGGAAAGATGGGAAGGAGAAGGACCCAAAGGAAGGGAGCAAGGACGAAAAGAGTGGGAAAATTCCTGCAGTTGCCACATCTGGTGATGTTCCTGGCAGTGCTGCAGAGAAACCGGCCGCAGAGAAGCTAGCGAACCCTCCCAAAGTCACGCCTGATGGTGGTGCCCTGAGAAAGCAAAGTTTCATGAAGCCGCTGAGGGAGAAAAAGCTGCTGATTGGGGGCAGTCACTGCCGAGTGATGCAACTTTTCCATTCTCTTTCTTATTTGATTGACTTTCTTTCTCTTCTTTTGGTTAATTTGAGTGCTTACTAGTTGCCTCCGGTAAATAATAAGCACAACTTCTTGTAGGTGACTCAGAGCAGAGCGAAGGGCAGAGCTTTTAATCCAAAGACGCTGCAGGTTTTCTGATGTTTAGGTGGGAAATAACTTGACTGCTCTCTTCACACGATCTATTCTTATTCATTAGCTTAGATGATTTATCCCATTATGTTACTGATATAACTCTGTGAGCAGAAGATAATTTAATTCAATCGACCAGATTGTCGCTCTGGGATGCCTTTTGCCCATCCTTGTCATAGCCCTTTTTGTTAAATATGGAAACACCAATCTTGCCTTCTTGACGTTGGCCTGCCACCAAGCGAACATTACTAAATGATGCTGATTGGAAAAAGAAAAATCCTTTCAACTAGCTTGAATTCGTCTTTCGAATTATGGCAGCTATAGCTAGTCCTAATGTTATCAAACTTATCCTTCCCTTGGCCCAATTTTCCAGTGAAGATATTTTGTGCCCTTGACCACTAAGGCCACTCCGAGCCACTAGGCTGAGTGTACATCTCGGCCCTCTCGAGTCTTCACATTGAGATATCCTCCTCTCTTCAATGTCAGTGTCGGCACAATTTCGATCGAAACTTCCTGTCCCGTAAAGAGCTGTCAAGATTAGGTAGTAGGATATATGGCAAAGGTAAGTTAGATTGAATCTAAGTGGCACATAGAACATAGGTTGAAGAGTGAAGATGATGCTTAAGTAAATGACACCCATAACCAAAATAGCATTCGCCAGCCAACTGAGCCTGCTGTGGATGCCGGGGACATTTGAGAGCTGCCAACAGTGGTGATACTGTGGTTCCACACACAGTAGTGCCGCTCAAGGGTCATTGATTTGTGGATAGAGGAGCATGACGACCATGACCATCGAATTGAACATGTAGTGGGGACTGCATGCCGAGAATAAATGGAACATAGTCTTCTTTAATGCAGAGGCAATGCCATGGTCTTGTCCAGCACCAGAACTGTTATATCCTCCTGAAACCGCCAGACTAGCGGCAAAAGTCACAGTGGCCATGAACGTTGCCAAGAGCAAGCGGGTGTTTACTGGTCCTTCATGAAGTCTCTTCTTGGAGTCTGGATTCATCTCTCTACAATTTCATGCTCTTGCTCCGGGATGGACATTACCGAATCTCTACTTTTGGGCTTTCCGGCAAGCAATATCCTTAGTGTTAGACTCTATCATGGAAGCAGAGGAAAAGACACTGTGATACGTCTATGTATTTACATATATGACTTGGAATCGGATTTCAGTTGCATGTATTGCATAGATCACACGTCACCCATGAAAAGAGTGTATTTTGCACTGGCTGCGGATATTAAAGATGGTCATACCTTTTGGTTGGGGTAGTCCCTTTTCAAGTGCTCCCTGGGAAATGTCTAACGCTGTGAAGCATGTCTTAGTCACCCCCTTGAGATCGATTCTTGCATCCCTCATGCGAAGGAACAAAATCCCGGATTGCCAATGCATTGTGGCCACCAGGAGTGGTGTATTCCCATCACTATCCTTTTCATTCACAAGCTTCTTATCTTCAGGACTTCTGAGTACGTATTTGGTGGCCGAGAATATGGCAACTTTGCCAAAACATGCAGAATGTTTTGTCCATGTCTGTTTAGATACTCGCTCAGACACCGCGAAAGTAGGTCCTTGACTGTCCGAAGCTGATTCATCTTGCAAATGAAGTGAATCACAAGATTGCCATTTATGTCGCACTTGAGAGCCCTGGTGGTGGATTTTCTCAGCAAAACCTGAACTCCGTCAACGTGATCAAGATATGCTGCTGAATGTAGCTGTTTGCGGCATCTCTCTCAAATGGAAAAGCTCTTCCTTCCTTTCCGCCATCTCTTTCAGCAGACTTGCATTAGAGGCGTTAAGGATCCCAATGACCATGACTCATGGAGTACTTTCTTAGGTTATAATGAATGTGCTGGAACTCACGCTCAAAATTTTCTGCATAGCCTGAGTTATTTCTTATCCTTGGATCAGTGCTTAAAATGACAACATCTTATTTCGGAACTTGAAACTGAAGTTAACCAGATTCCAGTGAGTTACCGTGGCACGAACAGGGGACATCCCCTGAATTCTTGATGGACCAAATGGAATGGCGAGCGAAAGTGTGAGCATCTCCGAGTGCTCATCTCCGACTGCCAAATACAATGGGGGAACTTTCCTTCCTTGTTTGCCCATTGCAGAGTACCAAACGTCAGAAAGACCATTCACCACATCTTTAGAGGTGGACGATTCCGAACCAATCTAGAACCTGCCCTCTTGGGACTGGTTTCCAGTTTTTTGAACTTGAAACCTATCTTGCAAATTGAAACATGACTGTCTAAAAAAAAAAAAATGTGCTCCTGAAAAGATAATCACCCCATAACGAAAATCACAAATCAATTTTCTATTCCAACAACAGAACTTTTCTTTCAACTCATTTGTGAATTGCCGCTGAACATAAGAAGACATTGCTGTTTTCCTGAAAATTGACTTATTAGGAAAAGTATTCCAATTACATTATGTTTGCAGATCAACATCGATGCTTCACTTAGATATGTGCTAGAAATTGATGACCAATGAGATCTCTCTTTTAGGGTTATTATATGATTACTAAATGAATTCAAATAAGAAGAAAGTGAAAGTAAAAGATGGATTCCCCATTAAGTTCTTTAATTAGACACGTGATATCCTTCGGGAATGTAACGCACCAATTAAAAGTCTTGGTATGAAAATGAAACAGCCAAACACGAAATAGAATTAACATAACAAAATACCATATTCCAAATCACTCTGGGAATAGAAGTGAACTACAAGATTAATAAAATAATCAACAAATATATTTACAATTTAAAGAGAATTAAAAAAATTGGATAATATGGTAGATGTTGAAATATCCCATATAGCATGCTATGTGGGTTATGTGCTCTTTATGTGTGTGTGGGTGGGTTATATATGTGTGTGTATGGTTTCTTTCCACCTATTGGTTTAAGATTTTGAGTCGCATAGACCAATACGATATCAAAGTCGAATTTTGGTCTAGTCTACATGCGCGTCCATTGTCAAATTCCACGTGTTACACTTTAAATTGGACTTTCTACCAATGTGTGAGATAATTGGCATCTAAGGGCGCGTTTGTTTGCAACGTGTTTTTGTTCCCAGAAACAAAAATTTCTGTTTTTTTGTTCCTGAGAATAAAAAAGAAACATAAACGCATTTGTTTGTGTTTTTGTTCCAAAACTATTTTTTTGTTCCCTAAACACATTTGGAATGTAAAACAAGAAACAAAAAAAGTTGTTTCTTGTTTCGGAACAAAATCTAGAAACACTTCTTTTTTTTTTTTTCCTTTTCTTCTTCTTTTTTCTTTCTTTTTTCTTTGGCCGGTCGCTGGCCTTGGCCATGGTCGGCGACCGTTGGTGACCGGCCGACGAGGGCCGGCAGCCTCGCCTTGGCCGGGCGAGCTCGCCCAATGCCGGCGAGGCTCGGCCTCGCCGGCCGGGCGAGCTCGGCCTCGCCGGGCCGGCGAGCCTCGCCGTGGCCGGGCGAGGCCGCGCCCCTCGTCGGCCGGTCTGGCCATGGCCGAGGCTAGCGACCGGCCAAAAGAAGAAAAAGGAAAATAAATAAGAAAAATAAGAAAGAAAATAGAAAAATAAAATAAAAATATTAAAAAATTAAAAGAAATAAAAAATTATACAAACTTACCAAACGTGTTTCTATTCTTTTTATATTTCTGGAACAGATTTACCAAACGCGTTTTTTTGTTCAAAAATTGTTCCCTGGAACAGAAACACTTTTTTCTATTTCTGTTCCCAGAAACAATTTTTAAACAGAAACGTTACCAAACACACCCTAATAGACTATGAAAATTTATTGACTATTGAAACTAGAATTTACACTTTTCACTGTATTATTGTATTAGGAAAACAGCTGTACATATCCAAATTAATATTGAGACAATACTGATTCGATAATCTCAAGTTAAAATCGAAAAGTTGAGTTATCCATAATGTGAGGAAACGAATGCATAAAATGTTTATTTAAAATTTCAATTAATACAACTTTGGGGAGAGTTATTAGAACAACGAAAAAGACAGACAACTCTGAATTTTGTAAAATGGAATATAAAAGATGATCGCTTTTTACTCAAAATCCAAATTTGAACTCGTTACTCAATCATTAATTGACATCTAGATAGCCATAGGAAGTAGATTGCGAGGTCCTTATTTCTTCAAAATTACAAAGGTTATTCTTGTTCAAGAAGCTCAAAACCTAATTCTATTAAAAAAAAAAAAAAGGCAATCTAAATGACAAGCATCAAAAGTAAGAAATAATTATTAACAGAATACAATAAAAAGAAATAAAGAAAAAAATAATATAAAATAATAAACGGCGCATTAATAGGTTGACGTGAAAATATAAAAGAATTTAAAAGTACCCTTAAATGCTTATAATTTAATTTGAAAATAGATTTTTTTTTCTTTCATTAGATTTAAAGATAAAATGAAATGGAGGAAAAGGGAAAAACTCAACTTCGTAACAATCTTATGTTTGTTTGGCAAATGAGGGGGAGAACATCCTTGGGAAAATGACAATCTAAATATTGGCGGAACAAGAGTTGACGGCTTGATTGACACGTGGCATTTTGCGGTGGATGCTCACGAGTTTGATAGCCCGTCACCGCATTAGAAGATATATAATCATATGGATGCATTAATAGGGAAACTGAGGAGAAAAGGAAGGGGAAAAAAAGAAAAAGAAAAAAGAGTGGGAACTTCTATTTTATTAAAGGGAATATAGAAGATTGCAAAAAGTTTCTAATGAAAAGAACCATTAATCAAATAGAATAGAAGTCAGATAGAATAGAAGATTCACATTTGAATTGATGATCAGTGCAAAGTCTGACGAAGTTCTTAGAATAGCACTCGTAATCAGAATATACGCCTACAGACTCTTACTACATAATACTTAATAAAGGCATAAACCTCAAATACACAATCCATAATAAATTCATAAACCCAATACATAATAAAGTTATAAACCCTAACCCAACACTGGACAAATTTATCGATGACGGATACCACTATATAATAAAAGACCACAATACCCATGGTAGTCTTGGAGGATGGGAATATCAAGGCCGCTAAAACCACTACGACCATCACGAGATAAAGGACTCCAACAGACAGAACAAGGCTCCCGAGCCAAGTAAGTTTGCTCACCGCTACGGTTACGGCTGCAAAAAAAGCTACTGACATGCCAGTGAGGGCCATCAACAATAATGGCCCTGCTGAGTGGTAAGCTAGTTCTGCAACATAGAAATCTCTATTGAGACCCCAAAGGAGGACTACGACTGTAAGAATGGAGCTGTACATGGCTACCATGTTGGCAATCACAAAAATCCGAAACATTTCGTGGTTTAGCATGGTCGCCGATCCCGGGTGCAAATCACTAGAAGCATTATATCCACCGGGCAAGGTTAAGCCTGCAGTGAACGTGACGGAGGCCACAAGCGTGGCCACTAGCAATAATGTATTGACCTGGTCCTTGATCCATACGGCGGGAGATGATTTGCTCGCTCCAGAACCTTGTTCTCTCGGCGAGAGATCGTCTCGACCTTCGCTTCGTGGCACACCAGCAACAATCAAAATCGCACGTCCTACTAACTGCAAATGTCAAATCAGAGAATCAGTCATCAATCCTGAGCGCATTAAATTCAGTTAAGCGTAAATAAAGCCTGCAACCAAAATTACACTACCGCCGACTTTCTCGTCGACAAGCTTTTGGATTCCATGGCCACATCCAGGGCGGTCAGCCCACGATTGTTCCGAAGCCGCAAGTCAGTTCTTTTGTCCTTCGTCAAAAAGCGCATAACTTCACAATGGTTGTGCATCGATGCCAAATGGAGGGGTGTGTTTCCATCGACATCTTTCGAATTCACCAGCTTCTCGGTGATATTGGGCTTGCTGAATCCTTTACATATGCTGTGGACCAATAAGTCGCTCCCAGCCTTGGCTGCAACGTGAAGAATATTCTGACCGTTTTTGTTTTTGATCTCTGCCAGGTCGGACCACGTGCCTTCCATTAATTTGCGGAGCATGTAGGCTGTTATTGGTTGGGAGAGGAAGGAGTATCTCCTCATTGATTTGGAGAGCACGTAGACGTAGTAGCCCCGCCCTTCGCAAAAGATGTGAATCGGGTAGGAGCCGTTTTCGTCCGTTTGAAGGGCGAGATGAGGGCATTTCTCCAGCAGGAGCAGCACTGCCGAAAAATATCTACCCGATGCTGCAACGTGCAGTGGAGTCCTTCCCTTTTCATCACGCACGTGGAGTAACTTCGGAAGCCGACCTATAATTTCTTTCAACATATCTGAATTATAGGTCATCGCACTTTTTAGGTTGGGACCAATTAACTCATTAAATAATTATTGCTGCTACCTCCTGCAGAGTTATATGCTTTTTGACCAAATGCCACTATCAAGCTTTTCTTTAAATTGGACGAATATGAATTTTGAAAAAGATAAAAAAAGCAGTGCAGTTTACTTAAATCTATGTATTTATGGACTAGAACTACACATAAAAGTATCCATTACCTTTCCCCCAATCCTCAAGTGCGGCCAAAACTGGTGACGTGCCCTGTATCTTGTCTGCGTAATTTTCATCTTGAGTAAATTCTTGCAAGAGAAGTTGAAAAATCTCCCTTTCCCCCACCTTGGTATCATTCTCTTCCAAATCCTCGCACTTTTCAATTGCCAGATATAATGGAGATTTGCCATCCTTGTTTTTCCAGTATATAATTTCCAAGTCTCCTCTTCGGGCAATTAGCATTTTTGTTGCGTCGAACCTTCTATCTTGAACCGCAAGATGGAGCGGAGTATCCTCCGAGGAGTTTTTCCAGGTCATGATGTCAGGAAAATGATTGAGAATGCGCTCCATGAGATCATTGTTCCCAGAGCTTGCTGCTACATGAAGTAATGAATTTCCAGAGGGGGTGACTTGGTTGAAGATTAGCGGCAAATCTAGTTTCCTCCACCGGGACACATTTTCTAATTCATCCATGAATTTATTGATGTCCCCTTTTTTCGTGGCTTCATATAGGTCACAATCCATAAACTCTTGCTGGTAAACCCGTGGGACGGGTTCCCTCATTAGAGCTTCAAACCTTTCGTCTGGGTTGAAGCTTTCGTATGAGTTGAAGCTTTCGTCTGAGTTGAAGCTTTCGTCTGGCGTCGCCCTCGTTTCACCAACCTCAATGTCTATAGGGGAGGCCTCCATTTCGGATAGCAGGAGTCTGTCTTGATCTCTTCCCCCCTTATGTAGTAAGAATGCAAGAGCAGAGAGAGCACTTGGCTTTTATAAAGGGTCAAGTTTTTACATCAACCCAACACCCAATACAACTCACCTCAACCAATGTCATTGACTTCAAACCCAACATTCAATAAGGCTGTGTTTGTTTTCGTTTCTTTTTTCTGTTTTTAAACAACTTTTTTGTTTTTTTGTTCCTGTGAGCAACAAAGGAACAAAAACGCGTTTATTTGCGTTTTTGTTCTAAAATTATTTTTTTTCCCAAAACATATCCTCGGGCCAAAACAAAAACCAAAAAAAAAAAAGTTATTTCTTATTTCTAACACATTTTAAGAACACATTTTCTCTTTCTTCCATTTTCTTCTCTCTTTTTTTCTTCTTCTTTTCTTCTTCTTTTTTCTTTCTTTTTTCTATAGCCGGCGACCTCGCCGGAGCGTCGTCGGCCCCCAGTGAGGCCGAGCATCGCCGGCCCCTGGCGAGGCTAACCTCGCGCCGGGCTGGGTGAGCTTGATCTTGCCTAGATCTGGCGAGGCCGAGCTCACCCAATGGCCGGCGACGCCTCGCCGTGGCTGGGCAAGGCCGTCGGCCCTCATCGGCCGGTCGCCAGCCATGGCCGAGGCCGGCGACCGGCCAAAAGAAGAAAAAAGAATAAAGAAAAAAAAAAAAAAAAAAAAAAAAAATAAGAAAGAAAATAGAAAAAAATAAAATAAAAATATTAAAAAATTAAAAGAAATAAAAAATTATATAAATTTACTAAACGTGTTTCTATTCTTTTTATATTTCTAATGGATTTACTAAACGCGTTTTTTTTGTTCAAAATTGTTTTTGGAACATAAACATTTTTTTTTATTTCTCGTTTCCTAAACAATTTTTAAACGAAAACGTTACCAAATGTGTCCTAAGTGGTTAGCCCAAGATGCAGTTGTGGAGTCCTAGTCAAATAGACTATGTTGCACTATTATTAAAGAGATTAAGAAGAAAAGTTGCTTTAATAAAAAGTTGTTTTGCTTTCACGCATCTAGACTGAAGAAATGTCGAAACCCATTTCAGTCCAAGAGAAATAAAAATCTTGATCGATCGAATCAAATCCTACGGTTTTGTATTTATATGTAATTTAAGTATTAGATTCACTGAATACTTTTTAATGGGGGCCACGCCCAAAATGTCTATTGAATCCCTCCGTATCTCAGATTTTGACTGATTCCCCGTGATATTGTACGTCTGTATATTGTGGCGGGGGGCTCTAGAGCATTCAGGAAAAGTTTAGACAGGATCCTGTCACATGGTTCATATCATGTCTCTCAGCTGGATACCACTTTTTTCTTCTCAAGTGGGCCCCGCATTTTCTTTATCTTTCGTGAGAACCCCTCGTTCTCTCCTTTCCCTGGCTTGTTGCATCTCAAACTTACATCGAATGTTGGAGTGCAGGCAGGTGATCGGGACCCTGCTTTGAGCAGAGGCATTCGTTGATAAGACCTTAAGAAACACGTTAAAATACATTCGTCATGGATGGGAACTTAAGTAACAACGATACGTAACAAGAATACACGATACGATACAATATAATATATCGACACATCCTTTTTAAAATATAAAAAATTTCGATATGTTTGGACACGTTATATATTAGATGAATATTTTTATTTTTCATTAATTTAATTATTAATTAATTAAAAAAACCTACAATGAATTTACACTAATCATATTAATAAATTGACAAAATTCATTAACGAAACTAATAATTAACAATAAATTAGAATCAACTTATTTAAATAATCCATGATCTTTTACAATGACCAAAATTTATCATCATCTGACATTTAACATTTAGTACTTTTATTTTTCGAAATTACAATTTAATTTCATTTTATTATTTTTTCGATTAAATAAAAAGTCTCAAGGGGTCCACCCCCAACCCCCATTTCCTTTTTTCTTTTCCATTTTAATTTCATTTATCTTTATTTTTCTTTGGAGTTTTCAAAAGTTTCTTGTTATGGCATTTGGTAGGCATCACTTTGAAACCACGTGTCTTAGGAAAGTAACAAAAAAGCTACATTAGTATATCTCATTAGCCAAATTGAATGGAGTTTAATGGAGAGATTTTATTGTATCAATTTCACAACTTGTAAGACATGATTGCACCATGTGAAGTTATTGGACTCGATTGCACTTTCGTGATAAATTTTAGTGTTTCAAGTGCACTTATCCCATAACTATATTTGTATTGAATTACTCGTTTGTCTCTAAGACGCTTTGTCACTATATCAGTTCGTTCTAAACATTTCTTGAATATAGTCATTGCTCAAGCAAGCGATACAAATTGAATGTGTACACTAGCATAAAAATAACTATGACTTATGCTCATGGACCTAAAACTTTAATATGATAAAAATAACTACGACTTATGACTCTGAAACTATAATAGAGTAAATTACGGGTTTCGAGGGGAACCTAGAACTACTCACCTGAAAAATAGAGCATTTGCTTCCATAAAGATCCCATTATCACATCAAATCAACACTAGATGCGACTCACCTTGGACAATGTCATTGATTGTAGACTCAATTGTCAATTAGCAATTAGCCCAAAAAGTTAATTATGTAGACTTCACTCAATGTTGATTACGTATAAAAAATAGCGAGACCTGCAATGTTCGAGCACACAAATTTCAATATAATTTCTATATTATGATTGATTTTGTTTATTCCATCATTGATCAACTCAAAGAGTCATTGACTAATCTCAAAAAATGTGCAGCCAATACAAAGGAACTTTCCCGCTAAATTAGGAATCCACAAATTGAGAAAAATTAATTCACTGAACAAAAGAAATAAAAATAACGGTAAAATTGGGAAAAACTGGAGGATTGCTTTTTCTAATCAATAGTACTCGTCCTCGATGACCTCGCACTTCATCTGATCTCTTAGATAAATTTATTGGTGAGTCTCAATTCTTAACCAACTTAGATTTGTCTTTTTCTTCTTAGGGTTTGTCCCCTCTTTCCCAAAATATTGATCCTTTCCCAACTCTCGACTAACATAGTTTTGTCTTTTTCTTCAAGTTTTCTTCTCTCTTTTTTTTTCGGATCAAAGTCTCCTTCTACTGAAAAGTGATATTCTCAACTTGATTACTACCTTTTCATATAGAAGATTCAAAATCAACATCACCAATAATTGAAGTACGTGATTTTCCTCCTGTTTTCGATAGATTTCCATATTGTATAAGTGAGCACAAGGATATGAACAACTAATTATTTTCCTTTTTTCTTTTCTATTTTAATTTTGTTTATCTTTTCTTTTTTTCTTTCGAGTTTTCAAAATTTTCTTGATATGCCGTTAGGTAGGCATCGCATCGAAACCACGTGTCTTAGGAAGGTAACAAAAAAGCTACATCAATATATCTCGTTAGCCAAATTGAATGGAGTTTAATGGAGAGATTTTATTGTATCAATTTGACAACTTATAAGACATGATTGCACCATGTGAAATTATTGGACTCGATTGCACTTTCGTGATAAATTTTAGCGTTTCAAGTGCACTTATCCCATAACTATATTTTGTATTGAATTACTTGTTTGTCTCTAAGGCACTTTGTCACTATATCATTTCGTTTTGAAATAACATTTCTTGAATATAGTCATTGCTCAAGCAAGTGACACAAATTGAGTGTGTACACTAGCATAAAAATAACTATGACTTATGCTCATGGACCTAAAACTTTAATATGATAAAAATAACTACAACTTATGACTCTGAAACTATAATAGAGTAAATTGCAGGTTTCGAGTGGAACCTAGAACTACTCACCTAAAAAATAGAGCATTTGCTTCCATAAAGATCCCATTATCACATCAAGTCAACACTAGATGCGACTCGCCTTGGACAATGTCATTAATTGTAGACTCGATTGTTAATTATGTAGACTTCACTCAATGTTGATTATGTATAAAAAAAATAGCGAGACCTGCAATGTTCAGAGCACACAAATTTCAATATAATTTCTATCTTATAATTGATTTTGTTTATTCCATCATTGATCAACTCAAAGAGTCATTGACTAATCTCAAAAAATGTGGAGCCAATCATACAACGAAACTTTCCCGCTAAATTAGGAATCCACAAATTGAGAAAAATTAATCCACTGAACAAAAGAAATAAAAATAATGGTAAAATTGGGAAAAATGGAGGATTGCTTTTTCTAATCAATAGTACTCATCCTCGATGACCTCGCACTTCATCTGATCTCTTAGATAAATTTATTGGTCAGTCTCAATTCTTAACCAACTTAGATTTGTCTTTTTCTTCCTAGGGTTTGTCCCCTCTTTCCCAAAATATTGATCCTTTCCCAACTCTCGACTAACATAGTTTTGTCTTTTTCTTCAAGTTTTCTTCTCTTTTTTTTTTTTTTTTTTCGGATCAAAGTCTCTTTCTACTGAAAAGTGATATTCTCAACTTGATTACTACCTTTTCATATGGAAGATTCCAAATCAACATCACCAATAATTGAAGTACGTGATTTTCCTCCTGTTTTCGATAGATTTCCATATTGTATAAGTGAGCACAAGGATATGAACAACTAATTATTTTCCTTTTTTCTTTTCCATTTTAATTTCGTTTATCTTTTTTTTTTCTTTCGAGTTTTCAAAATTTTCTTGATATGCCGTTAGGTAGGCATCGCATTGAAACCATGTGTCTTAGGAAGGTAACAAAAAAGCTACATCAATATATCTCGTTAGCCAAATTGAATGGAGTTTAATGGAGAGATTTTATTGTATCAATTTGACAACTTATAAGACATGATTGCACCATGTGAAATTATTGGACTCGATTGCACTTTTTGTGATAAATTTTAGCGTTTCAAGTGCACTTATCCCATAACTATATTTTGTATTGAATTACTTGTATGTCTCTAAGGCACTTTGTCACTATATCATTTCGTTTTGAAATAACATTTCTTGAATATAGTCATTGCTCAAGCAAGTGACACAAATTGAGTGTGTACACTAGCATAAAAATAACTATGACTTATGCTCATGGACCTAAAACTCTAATATGATAAAAATAACCACGACTTATGACTTTGAAACTATAATAGAGTAAATTGCAGGATTCGAGTGGAACCTAGAACTACTCACCTAAAAAATAGAGCATTTGCTTCCATAAAGATCCCATTATCACATCAAGTCAACACTAGATGCGACTCGCCTTGGACAATGTCATTAATTGTAGACTCAATTGTTAATTATGTAGACTTCACTCAATGTTGATTATGTATAAAAAAAATAGCGAGACTCGCAATGTTTAGAGCACACAAATTTCAATATAATTTCTATCTTATAATTGATTTTGTTTATTCCATCATTGATCAACTCAAAGAGTCATTGACTAATCTCAAAAAATGTGCAGCCAATCATACAAAGGAACTTTCCTGCTAAATTAGGAATCCACAAATTGAGAAAAATTAATCCACTGAACAAAAGAAATAAAAATACTGGTAAAATTGGGAAAAACTGGAGGATTGCTTTTTCTAATCAATAGTACTCGTCCTTGATGACCTCGGATTTCATCTAATCTCTTAGATAAATTTATTGGTCAGTCTCAATTCTTAACCAACTTAGATTTGTCTTTTTCTTCCTAGGGTTTGTCCCCTCTTTCCCAATATATTGATTCTTTCTCAACTCTCAACTAACATAGTTTTGTCTTTTTCTTCATTTTTTTTTGGGTCAAAGTCTTTTTCTTCTATTTGATAGTACGTAGGAGCACTGTACTGTCCATCTTATAGGGGGTGCATGATAACCAAAATTTCTGTTCCAGAAATAATTTTTTTATTCCAAACCTGTTTCTGGAATAGAAACCTATTTGATAAACCTACTCAGTTTTTCTATTTCTAAAATAGATTTCTATTTCAGAAATTGATTTGGAAGAGAAATTAGAAATAATTTCTCCCACTAAACCCTAATTTCGGTGAGTCCTCCCTCATCTCCTCTATGTCTCTGCCTCCTCCTCCTCCTCCTCCTCCTCCGCCTCTCCTCATTTTATAAAAAATAAAAATAAATATATTCATTTTATTTATTTAAAAATAAATAAATTATTTTTATTTATCATTTCATTTTTAGTTTATTAAAAATAAATTTATTTAATTTATCTAAAATAATTTATTTATGATAAATAAAAACAAATTATTTTTTTAAAAATAAATTTAATAAATTTATTTTTATTTTTATTTTTATTCATTTTAAAATAAATTTATTCGTAAAATAAAATAAAATAGAATAAATAAAATAAATTTATTTTTAAGGATATTTTTGTTTTAAAATAAAATAACATTTTTAGTTTATATTTTATGATTTATTTTATTTTATGATTTATTTATTTTGTTACTAAATCATTTTTATTTTTTATATTAAAGGTCGTCGGTCGTTCTTTGTCGTCCCGAAAGGAAGAAATTTTGTGTCGTTATCAAACGGTTATTTTTGCTTAAAAACTCTTCTAAAAATAGAAATAGAAAAATCTATTTCTGTTTCAGAAACTATTTCTGGAACAGAATGGTTGTCATGCGCGCCCATAGTCTACCAACTCTTGCCGTTCTAACGAATTCACTATTTATGAATTTACATGACAACTCTTATTTTGAAGCAGAATTATTGATAAAATTCAATACGGGAGAAAATATAAAAGCAAAAAATCTTGATAAGCACATGCCTCTCCTGTCCTCCTGATAACCCCCTCAAAAAAAAAAAAAAAAAAAAAAACCTAAAAAAGGGTCTCTCGTTCAAGAGTACGAGGATCGAATTGCAAAAATGCCCAAAACCTAAAAGGTCTCTCAATCAAGACTACAAGGATCGAATTGCAAAAATGATTGTGATAGCAAAAAGCCAATATTAACACATTTTAGACTGGGAGGAAATTTATATTATTAAATATAAATTAGTTTATTCTATTTGAATTGAACATAATATGTTATGCTGACAATTGTAAATGGTTAAAAGATCATCTACACCTGACGTTGCAGTTGTATTTATGTTTGTTTATCTTTTAGCTCTCTAGTAACTAACGTTGAACTCCTCTCTTCTTTTCTTCTGGGGAGACCTCTGACCTAGCTCAAGATAATTTAGCAAAAATATCTTCCGGATAAGGTGGGCCGTGCTAAAGACTCATCGGATCTGATCTCTGCATTTCCTTTTTTATGGCGAGACCCCACATCCTTTGTTCTCTCTAATCTTGCATTCAATGTCAGAGTAAAGGTGCTGAACTTTGAGAGAGGCCTCTGCGTTAAGTTTAGCTTGTTGCCTAGGGCCTTTCATGGACAGGACAAATATATCTTCGAAACTAGGTTGGCCGAGATTGAGACTAATCGGATCTGGTCACAGGCACCTCCTCTTTTTACGAGGCCTTTCCAAGAATCAAATATCATCCTGCAATAGGAGCCTTTTGTCGCAATGTTCTACATAAATTTTCCCAAGTACAAGAGAGATATTCATACGATGCAAGTCAATCATACTCAGCCCCTATTAATTCTACTTCTAGTAGAATAAATGAGGCTTGGAGTATAAGACAAAAAAAACTTTTTTAATCATATCCAATTTATATTGTCTTTTTTTTTCTTCTATGTATCATTATTGTTTATTGTACAAATACTTGATGACCTGGTGCATGTGACATGAATTGCCTCATCGTTTAGTAAAAATTTGTTATTAGACTTTTAATACTCTCGTCACTGCTCATATTAATTTGCTTGGAATTAGCTATAACTCAATACTTATAATAGTTCTCTACAACTTAATAATTTAGGGATACGAGTATAGAGACTTGGCTACCTAGACATTTATTGAACATCTTGCAAGTTTCAAAAACTGAAGGGAAAAAAGTTACTGTTTAGTGAAAATGACCTTCCCAAGCAAAAGAGAAATAACAAGAGAAATAGAGGAAAGGAAATACTGTTGAGATCCAGCATTCGCATATCAAGCTGTGTTTAAAGAGATTAAAAAAAAAAATTGCTTGAATAAAAACTTGTTTTGCTTTCAAGTTTCTAGATGAAAAACATGTCAAAACCAATTTCAATAGTAAAAAAATGAAAATTTTGGTTGTTCCGATGACGAACTTGCCAATCAAAAAGAGTTTCTTGTTGTGGAAAAAAAATGATCCCCCACGCCTCTTCTATGGTAGCGGGAAGATGAGACAGAGGCGCCTGTCTGGACACCACTTCCTTTCCTTTTCAAGGAGAAGTCGAATCAAATCCTACGGTTTGAATTTATTTGCAATTTAAAGTATTACATTCACTGAAATGTTTTTGCAGGGGCGACACCCAGATATCTACCCCTGTGATATATATATAGTGAGGGAGCATAGCAATATAGCATTCAAGAAAAGTTGAGACGATTCATGTCATTAGGATGTCAACAATTCCATTTTGTTCGGATTTTCCTAAAATTTGAATCGAACCAAATTATTTAGGTATGCATTAACTTTAAACTGAATCATGTCCCAAATTGAATATAACTAAAATCGAAGATTTGATTCGATTCGATTTTCCGATTTTCTTATTAAAAAGAGTTTTAATAAAAAATGAGATAATATGTAATTATAATATTAAGAAGATAGGTGATTTTCAATTTAATTCAGTTAACTGAATCGAAATTATTCAAATTGAAATAAAGAAGATTACTACTTATTATCGAAATCGAAACTCGAATTCCCCTGAAAATGAAGGAAATATAGTTCTCGATTTCGATTTCAGTTTGATCGTCCAAACCGATATCACATAAAACAGAAGTTACTATAGTTATGTACATCGCCATAATTCCGACCTATTACACCGCCATATCAGAGACGAGGACTGAGACTCACAAATCAGGCCAACTCACGACATGTGAAAGCCACACAGCAGACAGCACACGCAGACACTCCTCCTCCTTCCGTAATAGATTCGCTCCAAGCGCCGCTGCCAGACTCGTCATCTTCCTCAAGCAAGACGATCGTCAAGGCAGTGGCGGCCACTGTGGCCAGCTCGCTGGTCGTCGCCATGCTGTTCTTCTTCGCAATCTAAGGGCGGAGACGCTGAAAGGGTCCGGACCATGGACCGGCGGAGGCGGGAGGCTTCACGCCGATGCCTCGCGGGGACTTTGCGCGGTTCGGAGGGCATATGATCAAGGGGCTCACAAGCACGCCGACAAATATACAGGCTGTCACCGCCTGTGCGGGGGGGGGGGGGAAGGAATGCCTGTTCCTGGGTATTGTTTTTTCCCATCCACCATGGACAACACTCGCAGCCAGCAATGGACAACACTTGCTCGACCTCAAACTCGGAGCTTTGGTTAGCGCTCGAGTTTCGAGCTCGGCCTCAAGCTATCTCACCTCAAACGAAGCTCAATGCAGTCTCCATCCGGCGGCTTGCTGTCCCTCCTTGACCTGAAGCGGCCATGAGCTGACTCGAGCTCGAGCCATGGTAGATGCGAGAGGAAAGAAAAGGGAAGTGGAGAGAGAAGAGGAGGGGGGGGGGGGAGAGAGTTGTGGGCAGAAACGGAGGGGAGGAGAGAGAGACGGAGCGTCAACGGGGAGAGTGGGCGCTGACAGGTGGGCCCAAATTTGCCACGTGTCGACTTTTATATGGTGATACATTTCGCCTAATTTTATTTATGTCCACATCATCGACACATGGCATTTTGATAGAAAATATTAGGTATGTCTTATGCTCCAGCGTGGCAAACGAGAAGGCGGTGGGAGCGCGACACGTGTCCTCGTGGGACCCATAAAGTCAGGCGTCTGCTCCTCTACTCAGCGCTTCTTTCTCTCTCCTCTCTCTTCTCACTCTCTCCCAAATAACTCTCGTCTCAGCTGGTGGCTCGGCTCGGCTCCGAGCAGAAGAAAGGACGTCCAGTGAGTAATAAATGCGACGCTCCCGCTTAAAATTTCTCTCTCCTCACTTTGAATATTTTCTGGGCGCTCTCTCTCCTCGTGGACGACCTGCACTTCCTCTGTTTCCTTCTTTCTCAGCGCATCCACCCCCTCCGCCTCCGCCTCCGCCTCCGCCTCCGCCTCCCCAAAAAGCTTCGCCGGTCATCTACCTCTGGCACGTCGCCTCCTCCAAGAGCCTCGCCAGTCGCAACTGGTTCCCGACCCCCTCACCTCCGATTGTTTCCAACGTGGAGATCGAGCATAAGTTTTGTGCTCGCGTTGGTCTCACATCAACTTCTGGGCCTCCTTCCGATTGCCTCCCTCCGACGAACTTATCATCAACTCTGCCTTCGAGCCACCGCCGATGGTGTCCTCCGTCTCTAGCATCTGCTCGTCCTCCCCCTCCCTCAGGCCGAAGACGCCGCCGGCCTCCGCAGCGAAGCTGTTGGCCTCCAGCAGGAGGGAGGCGGCCTCGGTTTCGTTCCTAAGCGGTGCCAGGCTCCCCGCCATCGACCGGGTGTTGTCCCTGTCACTGGCCCGATCGGTCGCGAGGGAGATTTCGGTAGACCTGGGCAAGGCCGACGGCGCGGTGAAGAAGGAGAGGCGCTGGCGAGAGGGTTGGAGAGAGATTCCCGCTCGCTGTGGACGAGGTATGCGGACTGGCTATACCAGCACCGGAGCTAGGCTTCGACGTGAGCCGAATCGGGTTCACAGACGAGTTCGTGGAGGAGATAGAGCCTCGGTTCCAGGCCGTGTTCAAGGCGATGGAGGAGCTGGGGAAGGGCGCCATCGCGAACGTCATCATGTGCACATCGGATGCTGTGCTAAGGAAGAAAGCTTTTGATGTACTGGAAAGGGTTAGTGTTTTTGAGTTAAGATCGTCTGCTCTTGCATCACTAAACAGCTCGTCGCTCTTGTAGTCCGTTTCTCTCTTGTTTAAGTTGTGCAATTATTTCCTAGTCTCCACATGCTTGCTGACATTGCAATTTTTCAAAGGTTTGACGAAGCCCTGATTACAAATTGCAACTCTTCCTTTATGGTAACTGCATTAAAGCTTGCTTAAATGACATAAGGGTGTCTTTTCTTTACATGGAAGGATGCATATCAATCTCCGTTGTTTATGCTTCAAATAGGCTGCTGTACTCTATTAGGATTCTTCTGGAGTCGGCCATTGGGAACTGCGATGAGTTCTAGGTCAAGAGCAAGGATGTCGAGAAGATCATCGACTGGGAAAACACTTCTCCTAGACAAGTCGAGATCCCATTTAAGCTCGGCTAGAGTGCTGCTGCAGGTACATGGAGCTGCGCATCGTGTGTCATTGATGCTGATTGGCGTTTTGAAGAGTTGCGATGTTTGATATTTGATGATGCGTCGTCATTTGTATCAGGATTTTACTGGGGTGCCTGCTGTTGATCTTGCTTGCATGCGTGATGCGATGAATAGCCTCGGGGGAGACCCGAATAAAATCAACCCACTGGTGAGCTTTATATGTCAGCATGTCGCTCGTTCCAGCTACTCGTTGGTGGTGAAGGAACTTTATCTTTGTGTGTGCACGTAGTTGAACTGTCATTTGTGAACATGTCAATCATCGTGCAGGTTCCAGTGGATCTTGTTATCGACCACTCCGTTCAGGTTGATGTGGCAAGGTCAGAAAATGCTGTCCCGGCTAATATGGAACTTGAGTTTCATCGGAACAAGGAGAGATTTGGCTTTCTCAAGTGGGGTTCAACTGCATTTCATAATATGCTTGTTGTTCCGCCTGGATCGGGGATTGTCCACCAGGTAGTAAACATATAGTGCATATATACTGATCATATGCATGACTTTAGCATAAGAAGCGGAAAAAACTGTATATACCCGTGGTGGAGCTATTACATGCCGTGTCCTATGAGAATATCCAATTTTCTTGCTTTACCAGAATATTGACCTGTATCATTGAGTTGACAAACTGAGCTGGAATCTATTCGCAGGTTAATCTAGAATATCTTGGCAGAGTGGTCTTCAACACAAATGGCTTGCTTTACCCTGATAGCGTTGTTGGTGCTGATTCACATACAACTATGATAGACGGATTAGGAGTTGCTGGTTGAGGAGTTGGAGGAATAGAAGCAGAAGCTGCAATTATTATTATTATTATTATTATTATTATTATTATTATATTTTTACTGTGGATGGCTGATAAAGTAGTGTCATTTGACACTAGTATGTCCTTTTCAAGATGTTATGAAGTATGAACATACATCCATTAATTTTTTCAGTCATTTCTTAACATTTCTATTTTCATCTCTTATTTTGATGCAGCCGATGAGCATGTTCGTGGTTGGGCTTAAATTAACTGGGAAGCTGAAAGATGGGGTAACAGCAACCGATCTAGTCTTGACCGTAACACAAATGCTGAGGAAGCATGGCGTTGTGGGCAAATTTGTTGAGTTTTATGGTATATCTTCTGATTCCCCTGCATCGTTAATCCTTTCTGTTCAAGATATTCCACAGCCACTGAATCCTTCTTGTTACTGTTGTTTTTAAATGTCATGTCACTTTTGCAGGGGAAGGAATGAGCAAATTGTCATTGGTAGATGACATTGTGAACCTGGCCCAGACGAGGGCCGCATGGTCGGGCACTACTGGTTGAGGAAGTCGGAACTCGCGCCGGCCCGGTTCCTGAAGGTGCAGATTGAGAGCGCACTTGACGCCGTCTGCAATTTTGCTGCTGATGTGGTCAGTGGTAAGATCAATTCTGGAATTCCGGTTGTTGTTGCTCTCCATGTGCTAAGAGAGTCTATAGTTCCCTGCGTTCTTTTTTTTTGAACAGAAAGGATTAACGATGCAAGGGAATCAGAAGATGTACCATAAAACTCAACAAATTTGCCCACAACGCCATGCTTCCTCAGCATTTGTGTTACGGTCAAGACCAGATCGGTTGCTGTTACCCCATCTTTCAGCTTCCCAGTTAATTTAAACCCAACCACACCAGGAAGGAACATGCTCATCGGCTGCATCAAAATAAGAGATGAAAACAGAAATGCTAAGAAATGACTGAAAAAATTAATGGATGTATGTTCATACTTCATAACATCTTGAAAAGGACATACAAGTGTCAAATGACACTACTTTATCAACCATCCACAGTAAAAAAAAAAAAAAAAAATCATAATAATTGCAGCTTCTGCTTCTATTCCTCCAACTCCTCAACTAGCAACTCATAATCCGTCTATCATAGTTGTATGTGAATCAGCACCAACAACGCTATCAGAGTAAAGCAAGCCGTTTGTGTTGAAGACCACTCTACCAAGATATTCTAGATTAACCTGCAGATAGATTCCAGTTCAGTTTGTCAACTCAATGATACAGGCCAATATTCTGGTAAAGCAAGAAAATTGGATATTCTCATAGGACACGGCATGTAATAGCTCCACCACGGGTATATACAGCTTTTTCCGCTTCTTATGCTAAAGTCATGCATATGATCAGTATATATGCACTATATGTTTACTACCTGGTGGACAATCCCCGATCCAGGCGGAACAACAAGCATATTATGAAATGCAGTTGAACCCCACTTGAGAAAGCCAAATCTCTCCTTGTTCCGATGAAACTCAAGTTCCATATTAGCCGGGACAGCATTTTCTGACCTTGCCACATCAACCTGAACGGAGTGGTCGATAACAAGATCCACTGGAACCTGCACGATGATTGACATGTTCACAAATGACAGTTCAACTACGTGCACACAAAAGATAAAGTTCCTTCACCACCAACGAGTAGCTGGAACGAGCGACATGCTGACATATAAAGCTCACCAGTGGGTTGATTTTATTCGGGTCTCCCCCGAGGCTATTCATCGCATCACGCATGCAAGCAAGATCAACAGCAGGCACCCCAGTAAAATCCTGATACAAATGACGACGCATCATCAAATATCAAACATCGCAACTCTTCAAAACCCCAATCAGCATCAATGACACACGATGCGCAGCTCCATGTACCTGCAGCAGCACTCTAGCCGGGCTTAAATGGGATCTCGACTTGTCTAGGAGAAGTGTTTTCCCAGTCGATGATCTTCTCGACATCCTTGCTCTTGACCTGGAACTCATCGCAGTTCCCAATGGCCGACTCCAGAAGAATCCTAATAGAGTACAACAGCCTATCTGAAGCATAAACAACAGAGATTGAAATTGAACAGGTAGATTCCACTAGAATTCTGACAAGAGTACAGCACTCTGCCACTCTTATCCGCAACAGAGGACCATCGAACTCAAAAACTACTAAAAAATGTGCTTTATCGTTTCGAGAAGGATGGCAACCTACACAAGTTGTAGGCAATCAGGTCACATTATGCATCCTTCCATGTAAAGAAAAGACACCCTTATGTCATTTAAGCAAGCTTTAATGCAGTTACCATAAAGGAAGAGTTGCAATTTGTAATCAGGGCTTTGTCAAACCTTTGAAAAATTGCAATGTCAGCAAGCATGTGGAGACTGGGAAATAATTGCACAACTTAAACAAGAGAGAAACAGACTACAAGAGCGACGAGCTGTTTAGTGATGCAAGAGCAGACGATCTTAACTCAAAAACACTAACCCTTTCCAGTACATCAAAAGCTTTCTTCCTTAGCACAGCCGATGTGCACATGATGACGTTCGCGATGGTGCCCTTCCCCAGCTCCTCCATCGCCTTGAACACGGCCTAGAACCGAGGCTCTATCTTCTCCACGAACTTGTTCGTGAACCCGATTCGGCTCACGTCGAAGCCTAACTCCGGTGCTAGTATAGCCAATCCGCGTACCTCGTCCACAGCGAGCGGGAATCCCTCTCCAACCCTCTCGCTCATGCTTCTCCTTCTTCGCCTCGCCGTCGGCCCTGCCTAGGTCTACCGAAATCTCCCTCGCGACCGATCGGGCCAGTGACAGGGACAACACCCGGTCGACGATAGGGAGCTTGGCGCCGCTCGGGAACGAAACCGAGGCCGCCTCCCTCCTGCTGGAGGCCGACGGCTTCGCTGTGGAGGTCGGCCTGAGGGAGGGGGAGGACGAGTAGATGCCAGAGACGGAGGATGCCATCGGCGGTGGCTCGGAGGCAGAGTTGATGATAAGTTCGTCGGAGGGAGGCAATCGGAAGGAGGCCCAGAAGTTGTTGAGAGACCAACGCGAGCACAAAACTTATGCTCGATCTCCGCGTTGGAAACAGTCGGAGGCGAGGGGGTCGGGAACCAGCTGCGACTGGCAGGGCTCTTGGAGGAGGCGACGTGCCGGAGGTAGATGACCGGCGAGGCTTTTTGGGGAGGTGGAGGCGGAGGCGGAGGCAGAGGGGGTGGATGCGCTGAGAAGGAAGGAAACAGAGGAAGTGCAGGTCGTCCATGAGGAGAGAGAGCGCCCAGAAAATATTCAAAGTGAGGAGAGAGAAATTTTAAGCGGGAGCGTCGCATTTATTACTCGCTGGACGTCCTTTCTTCTGCTCGGAGCCGAGCCGAGCCACCAGCCGAGACGAGAGTTATTTGGGAGAGAGTGAGAAGAGAGAGGAGAGAGAAAGAAGCGCTGAGTCGAGGAGCACACCCCTGACTTTATGGGTCCCATGAGGACACGTGTCGCACTCCCACCGCCTTCTCGTTTGCCACGCTGGAGCATAAGACGTACCTAATATTTTCTCAACTACTGAATAATTACTCGTTGGGAAACAAACGAGGCCAATTACAGAGAAAAAGAGAAGGTAAACTTCTCTCAAGTAGTGACGGTCACCCTATTCACGTTCATTCTTTTCAAAACGCCATGAGAAAATTTTCGGTAGGTTAGCTCATGAGCATTACTTTATTCTCCGTCCATTGTACTTGGCCACCAAGAGAAGTTTCGCAAGGAAGCTGACAAACATTATAGCTGAGATCATCCCTCGAGAAGTTCCAAACATCGAGAAGAGAGGGAAGAGGGACGCCGAGAAAAAGCCCTCAGTATTGGTCATTCAGGAGCCGAAGCCAGGAAAGCCAACCGATCTTTCGAGAATGAGGCAAGTTTTGTTTAAGCTGAAACAGCACCCTCCGCCTCACATGATGCCTCCCCCATCGCCACCGCCCATGAAAGATGAGAAGGATAAGGACTCAAAGGAAGGGAGCGAGGACGAAAAGAGTGGGAAAATTCTTGCAGTTGCCACATTTGGTGATGTTCCTGGCAGTGCTGCAGAGAAACCGGCCACAGAGAAGCCGGCGGCCCCTCCCAAAGTCGCGCCGGACGGTGGAGACCCTGAGAAAGTAGAGGTTCATGAAGCCCCTAAGGGAGAAAAAAACTGCTGAAATGGGGGCAGTCACTGCCGAGTGATGCAACTTTTCCATTCTCTTTCTTATTTGATTGACTTTCTTTCTCTTCTTTTGGTTAATTTGAGTGCTTACTAGCTGCGTCCGGTAAAGAATAAGCACAATTTCTTGTAGATGCCTCAGAATAGAGTGAAAGGCAGAGCTTTTAATCCAAACACGCTGCAGGTTTTCTGATGTTTAGGTGGGAAATAACCTTGATTGCTCTCTTCACACAATCTATTCTTATTCATTAGCTTAGATAATTTATCCCTTTATGTTACCGGTATAACTCTGTGCGCAGAAGATAATTTAATTCAATAGACCAGATTGTCGCTCTGGGATGCCTTTTGCCCGTCCTTGTCATGGCCCCTTTTGTTAAATATGGAAACACCAATCTTGCCTTCTTGACATTGGCCTTCCACCAAGCGAACATTGCTAAATGATGCTGGATTGGAAAAAGAAAAATCCTTTCAACTAGCTTGAATTCGTCTTTCGAACTATGGTAGCTATAGCTAGTCATAATGCTATCAAACTTATCCTTCCCTTGGCCCAATTTTCCAGTGAAGATATCTTGTGCCCTTGACCACTAAGCCCACTCCGAGCCACTAGGCTGAGTGTACATCTCGGCCCCCTCAAGTCTTCACATTGAGATATCCTCCTCTCTTCAATGTCAGTGTAGGCACAATTTCGATCAAAACTTCCTGTCCCGTAAAGAGTAGTCAGGATTAGGTAGTAGGAGATATGGCGAAGGTAAGTTAGATTCACTCCGAGTGGCACATAGAACATAGGTTGAAGAGTGAAGATGATGCTTAAGTAAATGACACCCATAACCAAAGTAGCATTCGCGAGCCGGCTGAGTTTGCTGACGATCATGTACAAGCCTGCTGTGAATGTGGGGACATTCGAGAGCTGCCAACATTGGCAATACCATGGTTCCATATGTAAATGGCGCCACTTGAGGGTCATTGATTTGTGCATAGAGGAGCATGACGACCACGACCATCAAGTTGAACATGGAGAGGGTAGTGCATGATGAGAATACATGGAACGCGGTCTTCTTCAATGCTGTGGCAATGCCATGGTCTTGTTCTGCGCCAGAACCATTATAACCTCCTGGAACTGCCAGACCAGTGGTGAAAGTCACAGTGGACATGAGTGTTGCCAAGAGCAAGTGGGCATTTACTGGTCCTCCATGAAGTCTCCTCTTGGAGTCTGAATTGGTCCCACTACAATGTAATGCTCTCGCTCAGGCATAAACATGACCAAATCTCTACTTTCGGGTGTTAGACTCTATCATGGAAGCGAAGGAAAAGACATTTTGCTATGTCTATGTGTGTACAGCTCATAATATTATTTACTAGTGGTATTCGTTGCCAATTACCATAAATGACTTTGAATCAGATTTCAGTTGCATATATCGCTAGATCATACTTCGCCTTTGACAAGCGTGTGTTTTGCACTGGCTGCTGATATTGTAGAGATGGTCATACCTTTTGGTAGGGATAGCCCGTTTTCAAGTGCTCCCGGGCAATGTCCAGCGCTATGAAGCTTGCCTTAGTCACCACCTTGAGATTAGCTCTTGTATCCCTCGAGAGAAGGAACAAAATCTCGGATTGCCAATGCATTGTGGCACCCAATGGAGTGATGTATTCCCATCACTGTCCCTTTCAATCACAAGCTTCTTTGCTTTGGGACTTCTGAGTATGTATTCCACGGCCGAGTATATGCCATACTTTGCTGCAACATGCAGAATGTTATGTACCTGTCTGTTTAGATTCTTGCTCAGTTACCGCGAAGGTAGATCCTTGACTCTCCCAAGTTGATTCATCTTGCAAGCGACGTGAATCAGAAGATTGCCATCTCTGTCATCCTGGATAGCGCTAGTGGTGGATTTTCTCAGCATAAACTGAGCTCCGTCACCATGATTGAGATATGCTGTTGAATGTAGCTGATGCCGTTTGTAATTTGCATCATCTCTCGAATGGAAAAGCTCATCCTTCCTTTCTGCCATCTCTTTTAGCAGACTGGCATTAAAGGCGATGAGGATCCCAATGACCATGACTGATGGTTTACTTTCTTAGGTGATAATGAATATGCTGGAACTTACGCTAAATTCTTTTTCATGCAGATACAGCCTGAGTTTTTTCTTATCCTTGGATTAGTGCTTGCAATGACAACATCTCATTTCGGAACTTGAAACTGAAGTTAACCAGATTCCAGTGAGTTACCGTAGCACAGCAGGGGACATGCCCTGAATCCTTGATGGACCAAATGGAACGGCGAGCGAAAGTGTGAGGACCGGTTTTCGGTTTTTAGGACATAAAACCTATCTTACATATCCTGAAACATTACCATCTGAAAAAAAAAAAAAGGTGCTCCTAAAAAGATAATTCATCCCATTCCATAATGAAAGTCACATCACAAAACAATTTTCTATTCCAATAGCGGGAATTGTTTTTAACTCATTTTTTAATTTTCACCAAACATAAAATGACGTTGCTATTTTTCTGAATAATGACTTATTAGAAAATGTTTTCCAATAGCATCATGTTTGCACATCAACATCAATGCTTCACTCAACTATATGCTCAACGCTGATGACCCACAAGATCTCTTTTTTATAGTCATTAAATGATTACTGAATGAATTCAAATAAGAAGGTGGTGAAAGTAAAGGATCGGATGGATTTCCTATTAAGTTCTTCAACTAGACATGTGATGTCCTTCGGGGAATGTGTCTAATGTACCAATTAAAAGTCTTGATATCAAAATGAAATAGCCAAGCATGAAATAGAATTAACATAATTAAATACCATATTCCATAACGCTATGGGAATAGAAGGGAACTACAAGCTTGCTAAAACCATCAACAAATATAGTTACCATTTAAAGAGAATAAAAAAAACTGGATAATATAGTAGCTATTGAAATATCCCACATTGCATGTTATGTAGGTTATATACTCTTTATATACAAGTGATTTTTTTTCCACCTATTGGTTTAAGATTTTAAGTCAAATATTCTAATACAGTATCAGAATCAAGTTTTGCTCTAGTTTACATGTGTGCCCATTGTCAAATTTCACGTGTTACATAATCTTTATACACGTGGTTTTCGCTGTAAATTGGACTTTCTAACAATCTCCAAGATAATTTGGATCTAATATACTCTGAAAATTTATTGACTATTGAAGGTAGAATTTACAGTTTTTCACTGTATTCCCGTGTTCAGAAAACAGCTATACATATCCAACTTAATATTGAGAAAATATCGATTCCAATAGTTGCAAAGTAAAAATCGAGAATTTGAATTATCCATACTGTGAGGACATTAGTGCAAAAATTTGTTATTTAAAATTTCAATTGATACAACTTTGGGGAGAATTATTAGAACAACGAAAAAGACAAATAACTCAGAAATTTGTGAACTGGAGTACAAACGATGATCGCCCTTAACTGGAAATTCGAAATTTGAACCCGTTACTCAGTCATTAATTAACATATAAAATAGCCATAGAAAGTAAATTGCAAGGGCCTCAATTCTTCAAAATTACAAAGGTTATTCTTGTTCAACAAGCTCAAAATCTAACTCCATAAAAATAGGCATTCCAAAAGGACACGTACCAAAAGTAAGAAAGAATTAATAATAATAGTAATAATAATAATAATAATAATAATAATAATAATAATAATAATAATAATAATAATAATAATAATGAACGGCACATTAATAGGTTGACGTGAAATGCTTATAAATAAATTTTTTTCTTTATTTAAAATAAAATAGAGGAAAGAGGAAAAACTCAACTCCGTAAAATTCTTACGTTTGTTTGGCAAATGAAGGGCGAGAACATATTTGTGAAAGCGACCAAAAAAAAAAAAAATTGTGGGGGTGGGGGTGGGGGGGGTGGGGGGAGAGTGGGCGACTTGATTGACACATGGCATTCTTACGTGGATGTTCGCAGGCTTCTCTCTTGATGTCCCGTGTTAATGCATTAGAAGATATATAAATATAAGGATGTATTAATAGGGAAACTGAGGAGAAAAGGAAGGAAAAAAAGGAAAGAGAAAGAGTGGGAACTCCCATTTTATTGAAGGGAATCTAGAAGATTGTGAAGAATTTCTAATGAAAAGAACCATTAATCAGATGGAATAGAAGATTCCCATTGAATTGATGATAAGTACAGAGTCCGACGAAGTTCTTAGGAGGACTCTTGTAATCGGAATACACGTTTGCAAATTCTGACTACTCTTTGGAAACCGAAAATGAATAGCAATGCAGTAGGTACTACAAACACAATTCCGTAAAAAACCTTAACATAGATTTTGACACATCTCCCGACTTTAGATACCGCCATATAGTAAAAGACCACAATATGCATAGTAGTCTTGGAGGATTGGAATATCAAGGCCGCTAAAACCACCACAATCATCGCAAGGTAAAAGACTCCGATGTGCAGAACAAGGATGCCAAGCCAAGAAAGTTTGCTCACTGCTACAGTTACGGCCGCCAAAAAAGCCATTGACATGCCTGTGAGAGCCATCAACAATAATGGTCTTGCTGAGTGGTAAGCTAGTTCTGCAATGTAGAAATCTCTGTTGAGACCCCAGAGGAGGACTACGACCGCAAGAATGGAGCTGTACATGGCTAATACATTGGCAATTACAAAAACTTGAAACATTTTGTGGTGCAGCATGGTCGCCGTTCCCGGGTGCAGATCACTGGGAGCATTATATCCACTGGACAAGGTTAAGCCCACAGTGAACGTGATGGAGGCCACAAGCGTGGCCACTAGCAATAATGTATTGACTTGGTCCTTGATCCAATCGGCTGAAGATGATTTGCTCGCTCGATCTACTTGTTCTTTTGGCGATAGAGTGTCTCGACCTTCGCTTCGTGGCACACCAGCAGTAATCAAAATCGCACGTCCTAGTAACTGCAATTGTCAAATCAGAGAATTAGTCATCAATCCCGAGCACATTAGATTCAGTTGAGAGTAAACACAGCCTGCAACCAAAATTACACTACCGCTGGATTTCTCGTCGACAAGCTTCTGGATTCCATGGCCACATCCAAGGCGGTCAAACCATCATTGTTCCGAAGCCGCACGTCAATTCTTTTGTCCTCTGTCAAAGAGCGCATAGCAGGGCAATGGTTGTGCATCGCTGCCAAATGGAGGGGCGTATTACCATCGACATCTTTCGAATTCACCAGCTTCTCGATGATATCGGACTCGCTGTATTCTTTTAATACGGACTAGGCCAGAAAAGAGTCCTCGAGAAAAGAGTACCGTTTCGTGGCTGCAACGTGAAGAATATTCTGACCCTTTTTGTTTTTGATCTCTGCCAGGTCAGGCCACGTGTCCTTCAGTAACCGTTTGAATGCCGAGAACTCGCCAGCTTCGCTAGCAATGTGAATCGGGTAGGAGCCGTTATTGTCCGTTTGAAGGGCGAGATAAGGGCATTTCTCCAGCAAGAGGCCAATTGCCTTGTAATTTCCAACCGACGCTGCAGCGTGCAGTGGCGTCCCTCCGTCTTCTTCGCGCACGTGGAGTAACTTCGGGAGCCGATCTATAATTTCTTTCAATAAATCTGACATTATAGGTCATAGCACTCTTTAGGTTGGGTGCAATTAACTAATTAAATAATTATTGCTGTTAGCTCCTGCAGAGTTATATGCTTTTTGACCAAATGCTATTATCAAGCTTTTTCTCCAAATTGGACGAATATGAATTTTAAAAAAGAGCAAAAAGCATTGCAGTTTACTTACATCTATGTATTTGTGGACTAGAACTACACATAAAAGTATCCATTACCTGTATTCCATTTCTTGATTGCGGCCAAAGTTGGTGACATGCCCTGTATCTTGACTGCGTAAGCTTCATCTCGAGCGGATTCTTGCAAGAGAAGCCGAAGAATCTCCCAGGGTGCCTCCTCGCGAGGTTGTCATTGAGACTCGCACTTTTCCACTGCCAAATACAATGGAGATTTACCATCCTTGTTCTTCCAATATATAATTTCCGAGTTTGTTTCCCCACAAATTAGCATTTTTGTTGTGTCCAACCTTTTTTCTTGAACCACAACATGGAGCGGAGTATCTGTTGGAGAAATCTTTCCAGAGTATTTTGAAGCTGACAAAACGTTTCTATCAGTCTAAGTCTGGATATTCGGAGACCGAAGATTAAAGTCTCAAGACTTTATGATCTCAAGACTCAAGACTCAAGACTCAAGACTCAAGACTATTCTCACCGATGCCTTTTTCTATTCCAAAAGTAGTAAAGGAAATCCAGAGCCGAAGCTTATGGTTGAGGATTCGATCCTATCCTCTGGAAAAGATCCCTTGGTTGGATAAACATCTCAGATTCTTTGTTTGTTCTTATCTAGATCGATTGAAGATCCAATGGTCGTCGAAGTATTCTTGGAATGTTCTATTCTTGGAAACTAAGATCCTGATTGTATGGGCGAACAGGATTGATGGGCTATCGCCATGTTCCTTAAAAAGCTCGAATGATCTTCATGATTGATTTCGTCCAACGGGTAGATTGGAGGAATTCCTTTGGTAAGTGCCAACGGCTATGATGGCATAAAGGAGTATAAAAGGAAGACGTTCAAGTTGTTTTCGAGAGAGCGTGATCGATAGAAAAATTCCAGAGTCTGAAGATCCTTAATTATTAGTCGATACTATTTGAGCGAAATTGTATACACAGAGAGTGTTCATTCTTAGTGATACCTTGAGAGTGTGGAAGATCGTCTACACCAAGAAGTCAAGGAAGATCATTACTGTAACATCTCTTTGTTCATAGTGGAATCCAGCCAATTGGCTGTCAGTGCAGAAGAGTGGACGTAGGCTTGAAACAAGCCGAACCACTATAAACCGCGTGTCAAATTCTCTCTTTCCCTTACTCAGTCTTACGATTGATTTTTAATTGCTGCAAATCGTTTATTAGTGTGTAATTATCAAAAGAAAAATCTTTTATACCTATTCACTCCCCTCTAGGTAATCGTACTAGCTATATCAGTATCCTCTGAGGAGTTTTTCCAGGTCATGATGTCAGGAAAATGAATGAGAATGAGCTCCATGACATCATCACTCCCAGAGCTTGCTGCTACATGAAGCAATGAATTCCCGGAGGGAGTGACTTGTTTGAAGATTTGCGACAAAGCTAGTTTCCCCGACTCGCACACCTTTTCTAGTGCATCGATGAATTTCTCGACGTCCCCTTTTTGTGTGGCTTCATATAGGTCACGATCCATAATTTTGTGCAGATCTCCATCTCCGAGCTCTTGTTGGTCATTTGGAGTTGGGAGGTATCTCGCCTTCAAAGCTTCAAACCTTTCATTCGATGTCGCCCTTGTTTCTCTCTCATCCAGGCTTACTGCGTAATCCATTTCAGACGGTGGGAGTCTCCATGGAAGCAAACAAGGAAGCAGAGATAAGGAGGTAAACGATGCAAATGGGAATGGAGTGAACAAGCAAGCAGAGAGCACTATCTTTATAAGGGTCAGTTTTCACATCAACCCAACACCAGATGAGACAATGTATTTTGCACTGGTTTACTCCTTTGAATTAATTTTTTCTTCCACTTTGTCGCTTATATCAGCTCAATTATAACAACTTGTCCCAAATATTTCTTGAATTTAGTTGTTTCTAAAGCGTGTCATGCAAAAATAGGATGTACAGAAATGTCAGGGTAATTACGGCTTAAGGATTTATCGTGGGTATGCTTCATGCAAGTAGGGCCCACACTCTGAAATAACTTGTAAAACACACACGAATATAAAAGGATTGTGACCACCTTGATTTAGAAGGGATAAATTGTATCTAGTAAAGTTATGCTCGGAGCAAAATATTCCCATATCGCGGAGAAATTTATACCAAATACCAAACACGCCCCCTTCCTGTAAATTAACTTCGGGATTGAAAGAAATTTATACCAAATTCGAAGCAATGTAGTGCATCTGTTTGGAGTCCTCTTTAAGCCCACCACAACTCATTTGCCCGCAAATTGGTCCCTTCACACTCAGGCGGGGAAGTGGCCTCTTAACATCCACAAGTTGTAAAACTCGACTCATGGCTGATTAAGTGGACAGTGACTTGCTTACCTCGAACCTCAGATACAAAATAGCTTACTCGTTCAAACAGTAAAGGGAGATGTTGCTGAATCTACTAAAATTAGCTTTTAGATGGGATTTGGTGTTTTTCGCGAATCACAGTGCGCTAATTTCATTTAGAGGAGGATAATTTGGTCTTTCTGTCCAAGTGCTCCAATATTATTAGAATACTAAGTGGTATTTTGAGGAAAGCAAAAACAGACAAAGTGGAAATTGTGTTGAGGTTAAAAGTAAAATGGGTATTTGATATGTTTCCCCCTCTTTTTCCCCTTTTTGTCCTTTTCAATTAGTTATTTAACTCCTTGGATGATCAACCACTAGCGAATGGATTGATAAGTCAACTAACTAATGTAATTAATTTTCATTGTCCCTATAGCCAGGTATTCATTCGCCCATCCTTTCATTGTCCATTTCTTGAGGCACGCTCCTCCAATTGTTCTATTATTCTTCTGATGCCTTAAGCATTGGATTCTTCTCTCAGATGAAGTGCTCGTGAGTTGTTAAACCGAGGAAAATGCAAATTATCAAACTGTCTCTCGACAAGGGGGAGTGCGCAGCATTTTTAAACACCCGAGCACTCATTTGTCATGAACATAGACATTGGTCAAAAGATTCTCCAGATCTGAGGTTGGACTTGTATTTATGTCCGTTTGTGTTACAGCTCTGTGGGAGCTCACTTTTCTTGATTTTGGAGAATGGAAATGATACTATTATCACGTGGATAGTGAACATAGACAGTGGACACGATGAATTAATTCTTGAGCGAAAAAGAGAAATAAAAATGTTATTGCTTAGTCGACGTTTTACAATTGGGTTTTGACTCTAGGCCTATCCATCATAGGCAAAAGTTCCTTTGGATGTTAAGCTGAAAATGAACTTTTAAGTGTTCGTCTTTGAATTATGGCCTGGTAATGTTTAAACTTTCAATTCTCTAGTAATTTTAAATTTTAATGTTTGTCTTTGATTTATGGGGAAAAGTGTAAAAAAAAAAAATTCCTAAACCTTTTATATTTGTATCAATTTAGTCAAAAACATTTTTTTTTGTGCCATTAAATCATAAACATTTTTACATTGTGTCAATTCAGTCCTTTTGGGTCAATTTTAGCCGGATTTTGCTGATTGAATGCCAGCCGATTGACGTGGCTTGATCGAGTCTTGACTTAGACAACTTTTAATAATATTTTAGTATTTTTTATTTTTTATTTTTTATTTATTTTTCTTTTTTTCCTTCTTCTCTTTCTTCCTCTAGCTAGTTCTTTGGACCTCGGTGATCGCCGAGGCGACGGCCGGCGAGGGCGAGCCTTGCTTGCCCAAAGTGCAAGGCCTCCCTCGAGGCTTAGGTGGCAAGGCTCGCTCTCGCCGGATCTCGGTGAGGGTCGAGCCTCGCCCATGGCCGCCGAGGGTGAGCCCTGCGGCTCGACGCGAGGCCGGATCTAACGAGGTCGAGCCTCACCGGCCATGGGCGAGGCTCGACCCTTGTCGCTTAGTGCGAGGCCGCCCTCACAACCACTGGCGAGGTGGCCAGCGAGGTCGACCTTGCCAGCCGTCACCTTTGGCGAATCGCCGAGGTCCGACGATTGGCTGAAGGAAGAAGGAGGAGAAGGAAAAAACAAAAGACAAAAAGACAAAAAAAATAAACAATAAACAATAAACAAAAAATATTAAAATATTAAAATATTATTAAAATTTATTCACGTCAACGCCAATCATATCACGTCAGCCGGCCGGCATCCAATCAGCAAAATCCGGCCAAAATTGGCCGGAAATGACTGAATTGGCACAATGTAAAAATATTTAGGACTTAATTGGCACAAAAAAATGTTTAGGACTAAATCGGCACAAATGCAAAATGTTTAAAACTTTTTTTAACACTTTTCCCTTGATTTAACTATAGAGTTTAAACTTTTATGTTTAAATGATTAACAATAGGTTAAGGATTATCACTTTGGGGAAAAGTACACATTGTTCCAAAAAATTGTATTTTCATTTACTCCTTTGTATTAAGTTTTTTTCTTTCAATTTGTCACCTACCCTGGCTCAATCATAACAGTTTGTTCCGAATATTTTTTGAATTTAGTCGTTCCTAAAGCATGTGATACGATGTAAGTGTAACTAGGGTTTATGCCCAAGGACTTATTGCAGGTATGCTTCACGCAAGTAGGGCCCACGCGCGGCCTCTGCTTGGTTAATTATGGACTGGTATGGATCTTGGTTACCTCTCTTTAATTTGTGTTATTTTGAGGAGCTTTAGTGAGGTGAACCAAGTGGGGCTCGTCAGGAAACGTTTAACATGGCATGAAAAACTATTCTTGAACGGTTTATTTCATGACATCTGAAGTTCCATGAGGATCGGAAATGACTTGTAAAGTACCATATGGGTAAAAGGATTGGGACCATCTTGATTTAGGAGTAATTATATCTGGTAAAGTTATGTCTGGAGCAAAATATTCCTATATCGCAGAGAAATTTATACCAAATACCAAACGCCCTTGCTGCCACCTCCCTCCCCCACGCAATCACCTTCACCTCTGCCACTAATGCACCAGCGTCTCCAAATTCACCTCATTAACTCTGCCGTCAAGCCTTCTCCTGTAGTTGCCGCTCGACTTGTCGATCGGTCCTCGTGCCCTCTCTATCTTGTTCTCCTCTGTCAAGGCCATAATGGTCACAACACCATGACAACCGAGGTTGCAACCGCCCTGGCATTGTGGCCCAGCCTCGAGCAATGCTTACGAGGCTATCCATTCTCCTCTGTCCTCGAAAGAGAAGGGCAAAGCTCAGTCGGGTCATGACCTTGCGACCAGCCACAGTTGATGCCATAGTGGCATTGGCATTTGTGAGTATGAGCCTTGGCTAGGCAACATTAGATCTAGTGAAATCGCTAGCGTGTTATGCTTTTCACCCTTTTTTTTTTCTCTCTTTTCAATTAGTTATCTTACTCCTCCGATGATCAACCACTAACGTGTTGGTGAATTGATTGACAAGTCAATTAACTAATGTGATTAATTTTCGACGTCCTATAGCCAGCTATTCATTCACCCAACCCTTTCATTATACATTTCTTTTGGCACGCTCCTCCAAGTGTTCTGTTTTTCCTTTATATCTAGTAATTTAAACATGTGATTTTTCTCCAAGTTCAAATGCTCATAAGTCGCAAAACCGAGGAAAATGTGAATTATTAAGTTAAACTGTCTCTTGACAAGTGGGACTGCATAGCATTTTTAAATATGTCACCATTTATTTGTCATGAGCGTGACATTTGTCAAAAGATTCTCGGTAACCAAGGTTGGACTTGTGTTTATGTCTGTGTTCCAGCTCTTTAGGAGCTTACTTTTCTTGATTTTGGAAAATGGAAATGAGACACCGTCACGTGGACAGTGATGGATTTTCTTTATTGATGGGCCTGAGTTGGCCCGTCCGCCCAAGTTGGCCCCAAAAAGCCCGGTCCACGGGAATATGGCCCGTGGATGGGGAAAGGTATAAAAGGGAGGAGAGAGAGAGAGAAGACACCCTTTGGCATAAACGCACGTACGTTTTCTCTCCCTCTCTCCCTCCAAAAGTAAGACAAATGCTTAAGGCGTCCCGTCTTCCCTTCAAGGCGAATTGACATCATCGGATCAAAATTTCTTCCTCGATCTTCAGCATTAGTATTTAATCTATGGCTAATAAGGTACGCTCGACTCCGTGGTGTGCTTTAGGATCAGTGATACGTGATTTTCCCGGGCTTCGCTTCCGCATTGATTTAGGGGTTCGATTTAGTGTCGAATCCAGGTTTTCGAGATCGATTATTCCCAACATTGGTATCGAGCCCTAGTTCACGTTTTTCCCGACTTGTTTGAAGTTTTTTTATTGATTTTTCATGAAAGCAATTCGGCCGTACGGATCGGGGCGAGAAATCCCGACACTCGAGCACTGTTCGTCCTTTTTCCTGAGTTTCAGTAAGTCGAAATCAAATTCTGAAGGCACTGGGTGAAAGGGCTCGCCGAGATGAGTCCGGCAACAAATTGTGCGCCGCCAGGAGACGCCGCACGCGCCCACACGCGCGGCCAGAAGCCACTGCGCGTGGGCGCGACACGCCCAAAGCGCTAGCATTGGCCAACGCGTGCGCTACACGCGCCGGTCGGCGAACCGGCACGTGCGCGCCGGCGACCGGCGAAACGGCACGCGCCGGTCGGCGAACCGACGCATGCTGACGTCATCGTGACGTCACCAACGGTCGGTAACCGCCTGGATGACGTCATCGATGACATCATCGCCGACGACCGTTGGCCGGCCGGCGACCCGACCTGACCCGACCCGCAAACGCAGGCACGCGCGCGGCACGTGCGTCGGTCCGTGCGAGCGGTCTGACCGGCCCGACCAGTCCAACCGGTCTGTCCGGTCCGACGACCGACGACCGTTGACCACCGTTGACCGGTGACTGTTGACTGACCGTTGACCGACCGTTGACCGTTGACCCGAAAAAAAAAAAAAGAAAAAGAAAAAAAGAAAAGACTTTTTTTAATCATGCCTATGTGGGTTATAAGTAATCCATTTTTAATTCTGCATTTGTTGCATGAATTTTGGAAAATTATGTATTTTCCTTTATGTTTATTATGGATTATAAGTGATCCATTTTAGTTCTGCATTTGTTGCAGGAACTATGATGCGTTATGCACGAATACCTGCAATCCCGAGAACGGACGAGGGAAATGCAAGACTTAAAAGGCTGATGTTAGAATTAGCTAATTATCGGTGGCATGATGGTGATTTAGTATCACATGTGATCAAGGTCAATCAGATGATACATAAAATACTTTGGAATGGTTATCTTATGCCGGATTTTGAGAAGGTGCCGGCTTTGATGAACACTCTTCCACTTGAATGGCAAGCAGTGTTAGAACGGCTATGGGAGGTCAACGTGGTCTCGGGTTATAGGAGGCTAGTGGAAGCTTTTGTAAGAGAGTACTATATGATTGAGTTAACTAAAACTTCAACCCTTAGATTGAGCGCCACATGGCGTAGAGTGAATGCGCCTTGGTGGTGACATGAAAGCTCTCCAAAAGTTTTTCCATGGTTGGCAAATGTGCCTTCAGTTTTCTCAGATGTTTTGGCTGATAGATTAGAAGGGACATTCCCTATTTATTTCTTGGATTAATTTGAGATGTTTTTTTTATGTGAATATCTCTTTCCATGTTGATATTTTTTCTCTGAATATATATTGCTTAGTGTAATGTATAGTTATATTATGTGAAAGCATTGTTATTCTATTGGATGTCATTTATCTGTTGCTTTCTGTTATTGCTGGTTGCTGTGGGTAGTTCATAGAAGTTTTTGTAACTTCATAGAATTGATTTTGCATAAGACAATTATATTAATGATAATTTTAAGTTAGGATTTTTGGAGGATGATTGGAAACATAATAACCTTTTGATTCTGAAACCTTACTTGAAATTGTTCATTGATATGATGGGTCTATGCAAAGTGGATGCATAAATGATAGGCATTAATTATTTGTGCATGTATGTCTGATGTGTTCAGATCGATGATTTCAGTAACTAAGAACGTAATTACTGATATGAACAGCGACAATTGTGAAATATTGAATATGAAGATTCAATATGTGCTGGAAAAGCAAGAAGCACTAGAAGCTCTTGACCATATTATGGAAGATCTTGAGGATGCCATGCGCCACCTTGAGCTAGTAGAGGACCGCATAACGGCATCTGAGCCGAAAATAGGCATTTGCAATGCTGGTTCTAGCTCAGAAAGGACTTTGAGCTCTAAGCGCAAGCATATTGATTCATTCAATATGTGGAAATGCAAAGGATCAAGTTCTAATTGCAAGAAATCAAGAGTTAACCAACACAAGAGAGGAAAACGTCCTCAAGTGAAGAAAATGTCAAGGGTGAGATGTTACAATTGTGACAAGAGAGGTCACTATGCTCGTAACTGTTGTGAGCCGAAAAAGGTAAACACCTCTTGTATATTTGAGAACTTTGCTTATGTGTCAAGTTCTGTATTATTGGCTGAATCCAATCCTTTGTGGACTGTAGATTCAGAAGCGACAAACCATGGAGGGAAGGATAGAGAATCCTTCGTGGAATTCCGACAAGTACCAACTGGAACTAAGTGGATCCATATGGGAAACAACTCCAGAGCTGAAGTAAAGGAATTGGCACCTGCCAATTGAACATGCATGGTGGACGCATCTTGATGTTCTATATGCTCCGGAGATTCGTCGAAATTTTGCGTCTGTTTTGGTGTTGGTCAAGCTTGGTTTTTATATGAACTTCCATAATAGAGGTGTAGATTTGTATTTGGATACAAACTATTATGGTTGTGATTATTTTCTGGATGGTTTTATTGTACTAGATGTTGACTGTAGTGATGTCAATATTTGTTATTCCCTTTTCACGTTTTCTACTTCATATGATAATGATGTGATTATGTGGCATGCTAGACTTGGTCATATGGACCAACAACATATGAATAGATTGGCCAAAGAGGGCTTGTTGGGTGACATTGAAAAAGTCGATTTGCCCATATGTGGGCATTGCCTAGTAGGGAAAATAACAATGAAACCATTTAGAAAAGATAAAAGAGCTGAATTTCCTCTACATTTAATCCATTATGACGTCTGTGGTTCAATGAATGTGAGAGGAAGGCATGGGGCTGTTTATTTCATCACTTTTATATATGATTATATTCGATTCGGATATGTCTATTTGATTTATCATAAGTCTGAAGTATTATGTTGTTTCAAAGGGTTTATGAACCTAGTAGAAAATCAATTAGACAAGAAAATAAAAGTATTTAGATCTGATCGAGGTCGAGAATATTTATCTAATGAGTTCAGAAAATTATGTGATGAAAAAGGAATAGAAAGACAATTGTCTGTTCCATATACTCCTCAACAAAATGGTGTTGTGGAAAGAAGAAACAAAACCCCACTAGAATGGTTAGGTCCATGATGGCGCATGCTAACTTACCTATTACTTTTTGGAGTGATGCGTTGTTAACTGCTGCATATATACTTAACCGGGTGCCTTTCAAATCAGTTACTTCCACTCCATATGAGTTATGGACAGGTAGAAAATCGGACTTAAGTTTTCTTAAGCCATGGGGTTGTGCTGCCTATACACATAAGTCCTCTCACAAGTTTGGGAAATTGGGTCCCAAAGAAAATAAGAGTATTTTAATGAGATACTCCGAACGCTTGAAAGGGTATGTGTTTATAGGTGAGCAGGAAAGTGGGAGTATAACTGAATTTGAATCACGGGATGCCACATTCTTAGTGGATGAATTTCCTAAGAAGAGCGAAATAGGGGAAGATTACTTCCTATTTGAAATCTTGGATTAAGATACATATATTAGTGGAATTCATCCAAGTGGGAGTAATGAGAAGTGATGAATTGAATTCAATTCATTCTCAATTACAACTACATGATGAGATGATATCGTCATTATCTAATCCGAGTGGGAGCATAATGGGGAGTAATGTGCTAAGTGTACAATCTCCCATACGGTGAACAAGTCGCCAAAGTATTCCCCGTCGACGTTTTGACATTGAAAGGGAAACTTTTATGGTTGCTCCACAAGATGAGGATGAACCAAGAAATATTAATGAGGCTCTGAATTGCCTTAGTAAGGAAAAATGGATTCATGCAATGGAAGAAGAAATTGAGTCAATGAAATCAAACCAAATCTGGGAACTGGTTGATCTTCCAAAAGGACACAAAGCTATTGGGAACAAGTGGGTTCTCAAAATAAAGCGAAAGGCTGATGGCTCGATAGAAAGGCATAAGGCTCGCCTTGTGGCGAATGGGTATAATCAACAGGAAGGAATTGATTATGAAAATACATTTTCTCTTGTAGTGAGATTTACCTCAATTCGCATTATTCTGGCAATAGTGGCTAGTATGGATCTTAAGTTACATCAGATGGATGTAAAGACTGCTTTCCTCAATGGAGAATTAGAGGAAGAAATATACATGGAACAACCTGCTGGTTTCATAGTGAAAAGCCAAGAAGAAAAGGTATGTCGACTTTTGAGGTCGATATGTGGCCTTAAGCAGTCATCGAGACAATGGTATATACGTTTTTCATAATACCATAATGGCATATGATTTTACAATGATTGATGAGGATCATTGTGTATATATCAAAAGATCCAATGATCAATTTGTGATCGTATCATTATATGTTGATGATATACTGATTGCCAGAAGTAATATGGAGTTTGTTAACATCGTCAAGAGTTGGTTATCTTCCAACTTTGAGATGAAAGATATGGGTAAGGCTACATACATTCTTGAAGTTAAGATTTCAAGAGATATTTCGAAGAGATCATTATATTTTTCGCAAGAAACCTATATAAATAAGGTTCTGGAACGATTTTCGTATGCAAGATTGTAAACCTATAGACACTCCTATTGCAAAAGGTGAAGGATTGAGCCATAAACTGTGTCCAAGGACTCCACAAGAGAAGGAACATATGAAATATGTTCCTTATGCTAGTGCTGTTAGAAGCTTAATGTACACTATGATGTGTACAAGACTTGACATATGTTTTGCAGTTGGAATGGTGAATAGTTACCAATCAAATACAGGTCAAGCACAATGGAAAGCCGTCAAGAGAATACTGAGGTATCTAAAGGGGACTGCTGATTATACGATGAGTTATAAAGGAAAGGATCTGCGACTCTAAGGCTATTCTGATGTTGATTATGGAGGAGATTTAGATGAAAGAAAATCTGCCTCTGGGTTTGTTTTTCTTACCGAATAATGGCACCATATGTTGGAGCAGTAAGAAACAAAAGTGTATAGTCTTGTCCACGATAGAAATTGAGTTTGTGGCATTATCAGCAGCAGTATAAGAAGGTGTTTGGCTTAAGAGATTTTTTAGATCATTTAGGTGTTATTGGAAGTGCTGCAGATTAATTGTTGGCTAACTGTGATAGCCAAGCAGCTATAGCGTACACCAAAGATCCAAAATATCATGGCAAGACCAAACATATAGATACCAAGTATAATTTTGTCAAAGATATGGTTGCACGAAAGGAAGTGAACTTACAGTACATATCTACGCATAGAATGGTAGCGAGATCATATGACAAAGCCAATACTTAGAGATGTGTTTTTTTGTGGCCATATGAAATCTCTAGGATTGCGTAGAGGCCGATGTACTTGAATATTGTAATTTCCCTAAGTGTTCACAATTTGATGAATTTGTGTTTTCATCATTAATGCCTATGAATCTTTGTTTGATCTTTATGCATCTTAATGCTCAGCGCATTACTTTAAGTTGAGAAAGTATGTCGGACAGATAAAAGATTGGCCCACACACGGGTAATCGCCTCTATTTGCTATGTGATAAATAGAGATGAGACTGTTTTTAAGCTTATTATCTAGGTGATAATCGAGAGCTCAAGTTTAAAACACGTATATCGCCTTAACTGAGTGTTAAGATGATGACATAATACTTACTATGTCTGAAAGTAAAATACCCCACATATTTTACTTTATCTGTCTAAGATGCCAGATGTGAGTTCTGATGAATTTTGTGAATGAGTAGATACGTGAACTCAAGTTAGACATTGGGTATGTCTGAACTATCATCTGTACGGTATTGAAGATGTAGACATACGCTCCATGGGAAAGGAGTTAATACCGTAATACGTATTTCATACTACGTATGCATGAGACGACCAATAAGAGTGACAAAAGTTTGATTTCAACTTTTATGTCGTGTGAGACTCTTGAGGAAAAGGGTTCCTCAATTTTTAGTCCTCTCATGACTTTTACTTATTCTCAAGATTTCTATTTAATGTTTGCTATCTTAGGATGTTGCGAATGGTCATGAGTTTGATTCGATCTAATGGGGCATTTCTAGAAAAGCAAGCTAAACTGAAATTGAGAGTTTGAAGGAAAGAGGAAGATCGAATTTGGAGAATCACATTTTAGTTTTGTATTTACCGGTTAACCAATTATGACTATCTTTATGATAATCATAATTGTGAATACAATATATATATATATATATCATTGTTTAAAAGAGATCAAGAGAGATATAAATGTGATCAATCGATCTAGGTACGCATACTAAATCTACTTAGGATGTGATGCCCATTATGAGCCGCTATATATTCCTAACAGATGTATGGCAACGAGCTCTCAAAGTATGCTGGTCGCACGGATTATTCACCGGTATGAATGTTGAAGAGAGGAAAAGAGGATTCTGTTCGGTCCACCATGTTAAGTGAGAGTCTATGATGGATTTTTCTCTGATGGGGTTTGAGTAGGGCCTGTCCGCCCATGTTGGTTTTGGACCACCATGTGCGAGTGGGAGATGATGGATTTTCTTTATTGATGGGCGTGAGTTGGCCCGTCCGCCCAAGTTGGGCCCAAAAAGCCTGATCCACGGGAATAGGGCCCGTGGATGGGGGAAGGTATAAAAAGGAGGAGAGAGAGAGAGAAGACACCCTTTGGCATAAACGCACGTACGTTTTCTCTCCCTCTCTCCCTCCAAAAGTAAGACAAATGCTTAAGGCGTCTCGTCTTCCCTTCAAGGCGAATTGACATCATCGGATTAGAATTTCTTCCTCGATCTTCAGCATTGGTGTTTAATCTGTGGCTAACAAGGTACGCTCGACTCCGTGGTGTGCTTTAGGATCGGTGATACGTGATTTTCCCGGGCTTCGCTTCCGCATTGATTTAGGGGTTCAATTTAGTGTCGAATCCAGTTTTCGGGGATCAGTTATTCCCAACAGACAGTGAACATGACAAATTAGTTTCAAACATGTCCCCAATTTCTTAATGGGATTAGACTTGACCCTAACCAATCAACCCTACCAAATACCAAACACCCTCCCTTCCTGCAACTTCCCCCCCACCCCCATCCCCTTCACCTCTGACACTAATGCACAAGCGCCTCCAAATTTGTTATCCCGCCTCTACCGTCAAGCCTTCTCGTATAGTTGCGGCTTCACTCGTCAACCGGTCCTCGTGCCTCTCTATCTTGTTCTCCTCTATCAAGGCCACGGTCATCACCTCGCAACCCCATGACCACAGAGGTTGCGACCACCCCGGCATTGTGGCCCACCCTCAAGCAATGCTTGCTAGGCCAATCCTTCTCTATCCTCAAATAGAGAAGGTCAAGCATCGTTGGGTCGTGACCTTGCAACCAGCCATGAGTGATGCCAGAGTGGCATCATTGAGGCCGAGCCTAGGCTACACAACATCAGGTCTAGGGTCACAAGCCCAGGCTCGATTTTAACATGTTAACAGCTAAATTTTTGCCTGTAGATCCCTCATACATTTAGACATTGGAAGCATTATAGTCATCCACGCATTCCATGAAATTAGGGATCGGTTTTGTCGATAATGGCACAATAATTGAAGATGTCGCCGATACTGTCATGCTGCATTCATTTATTTAGCCGGGCTTTTTCAGCACTTTTAAACTGGGGACATCATAGTTCAAGACTTTGGGGCCGGCAATTGAAATTTCGACCGATGGAGGCCGGCCCAACCCAGTTTTTACGGTAATACCCATTTGCGCTTTTTAGCCTAATTGAAGTCCATTGAGCTCAATTTCCATCAAAGCTATCTAATGAAACCTAGATCCAATTACGATAAAATGAAAAAGCCTGAGGAGCTTGGACCGGTCATTGGACCGGCCCATCCCACAAGAAAGAGAACGTGCACTGGTCTGATGGTAGGACTCATGCTCAAACACTTACCGCAGTTATGCTCCATGCAACTAGGGCCCACACATGGCCTCTGCATGGTTTAAAATGAATTAGTGGCAGGATCTTAGCGTAACACTTTCTAATTTAGGTTATTGTAAAGAGTTTTGGTAAGGCGAACCTAGAGTGGGGCTTGTTAGGGAATGTTTAACATGATCCAGAAAGCTGTACTTTACCATCTAAATTCCATGAGAATGGGAAATAACTAGTAAAATAACACATAGATAAAAGGATTGAGATCCTCCTGATTTAGGGGGCTTACTATACCTCATGAAGTTACCATTGGATCAAATTATGCCTTAATCTTAAATAAATTTATATCAATTACAAACACATTTGCTTTTTCCCTCCTCCACCCCTCTGCAGTCACAATTTCTCCTGCCATCTCTATTTGACTAATCAGCTGACCCTCGTGCTCTGTCTCGTCTATTCTATTAGGCCATGGTGTCCGCGACCCGGCGACAGCTAAGGTTGCAACCACACAGTCATCATGACCCAGCATAAAAGGACGCCCGTTAGGCCAGTTCTTCTCCTTTGTCCTCCAACAGAGGAAGGCCAGCTCTGTCGGGTCGTGACGCTCGGATTCCACCTAGCCTTGAGTGACATCAGATTCGGAATCCCGAGGACAACAAGGTTGAGCCCAGGCCAGGCCACGTTGAATCCAGCGTTTGAGCTCAAGCTCGACCATGATGCATGGGGTAGAGAGTGGGGGACTCAGCAACGACGGTGGGAGTTTGGGGAAGAGCCTATGGCAATAGTGGCATCATCGCAAGGTGCAGGCTAGCAGCGTCAGCGTGGCGGCAGAGAGGCTTAGTTGGAGGTGCGGCCGTGGCCGGTTGCTAGGTCGTCATGCGGTGGAAGGAGGCATCATAACATGAGAAAAGAGGGGACAAAATTGAAAGGGGAAAAGGAAGAAAACGACCCTTGATTTAAATCGTCCAATTTCCTTCTCGTTGATGCGTCCCAATCTGAAGAGGGCGAGTATACCTAACAACACAGAATACTAAATTGAGAGAATCCCTATCCTAAATAAAATATACTCACCCTCCAATGACACCATCTGGTCCACGTGAAAAGGTACAGACCATGGAACCGGTTAATAGAATGTGTTGCTTAATACCTTTTTCATAATTCACAAAATTCATTAAACGATCATCTTATGTGCTTTGCAATTGATTGTCTAAATGATAAGTATGAGGGGAATAACGTCATCTTATATGTTATGTAACTGGAGTCATAATAGGGTAAAGTATAAACGGAATGGTCTTAATAAGTAAAAATCGTATGCTAGCGAGCCCCATAGGCCAGCTATGTGCAAGCATTCCAATTTATGGGGGTGTGTGTATGTGTCTGTGTGTATACACACGATTGGTGTGTCAAACAAATTATCGGTGCAAAATAAATAGCTGACTCGTTTAGACAGTATGGTAAATGCTGCCAAATCTTGGTACAAGTAAGCTTTTGGAAGGAAGCGATGCCCCTTCACTAGACCATTGCGCCACAAAAATATAGCTGCACAAAAATATGTCTAGCTAACATAACATGTGACATACAATTAAATAAACCTTATATGTAAATTATATGTCACGTGACATTAAATTACCTAATCTAATGACAGGTAAATATTAAATGAAACTATCCTAATTTATACAATTAGATTATCCTAATCATGCAATGACTAGATAACGTGCAATGAATGACCTAATTCTAGGCGACATATGCACGGAATTTTTTTATGTTTTCTTTTCCTTTTTTTTTTTATAAAATTTGAAATTAAATAATAATTGAACATGCAACTCAAATTAATGAAAAGAAAATCTAACATCCTAAATAAATTTATTTCCTAATCTAAATATACAAACTATCCTAAAGTAAGCAATATTCTAACATGAACCTAATCCAACTCAAATTTATTTATTTATTTATTTATTTTTGGATTTTTTTATGGAAGAAACATCAAATTTAAGCAAAGACATAAAAAGGAAATCAAGCCGGACATCATTCATGACTGCTTAACTTTAGAAATAAATTGACGACTCATATCTCACGCATGAGATTGGATTGGCCAATTGGCCAATTTTTAATGAAATCGTGAATTATATTTTGGATTGGCAATTTTTTAGTGCGATTATGAGTCATATTTCAAGCATGAAGTCGAACTGCCAATCATATGCACATTGTAAAATTAAAAAATAATCCCTATTTTTAAAAGCTTTTTAGGAAGCTTTGAATAAAGTATGTCGTTCAAAGATTTGAATTTAATCACAATATCAACGAATTAAGTAAGAAAATAACCACACTAGGTTCGGATAATATCTTTACCTATTTCACGGATATCATTCCCAAATTTGGACCCGTCGGATGGTGGAACCGGTAATGGTTTACGGTGACACTCGATAATGGCTCGCGGCATTCAACAGTAGTAACTCGGGATTGATGTGGCTCGAGGATGCTCAGTTATGCTCGCGGTGACGTGGCTAGTTCACGTCGGTGCTCCGCAAGGATAATCAGGATGATCACGGGTCTTTTGAACGCGGCGATAGCAAGTTGCTGGACTTCATGCGGTATGCAACAACATGGGAGATTTCAAGTGGACAAACACGCTGGGAAACAAAGGGGCAGCACAACACGTGGTGTTCCACTAATATGAACCAAGACCAAAGGATTAGTCAACTCCCGCTGACTAGCGGTAGAGCCCCACAAGGCACGCTGTTGTGATGTCGCCGAGACTTGTCGGACGTGCAGCTGTCCTCGTCGTCAGGAAAGAGGTTAGCCGTGGCGGTGAATCGCGGAGCAGCAGGAACGATGGTTGACAAACAGCAACAGCGTCGTCGTGGGGGGTCAGGTTCGGCAGTTTCGTCGTCAATGAGGAGACGCGGCAATGGGTCACCGTCTCATGGAGGCACGTGATGTGAGATTCAACCCGCGAGGACGGCAAGGTCACGGCCGCAAGGGGGTCGGCCCCGTGATGCTGGCCAAACGCTTCTCCCTCTCTCTTTCTCTTCTCAAGAGTGCCTGTCTATTTTTCTCCGTGTTCGTGTCTATGACTTGTGAAGCCCCTAGAAGCGTCTATAGTGACCCTACTTTTATAGGAAGGGATGAGATGGCTTTTTTTGGAAAAAATTAAAGGCCTATCTAATAATATTCCCAAGAATAACTGATTCTGTTCTTTTGTTCTCGGGAACAAAAAAAGTACAAGTAAATTTTTTGTTCCCAAAAACAAAATTCTATTTTTTTATTCTTAGGAATATATTTGGAATAAAATCAAGAAATGTAGACAAAAATTACTTCCTATTACTAGGAACAATTCCTAGAATTAAGTCTAATTTTTTATTTTCCCTTACCTTTTCTTCTCTTTCCCTTTCTTCTTCTTCCTTTTGGTTGGTTGTTGGCCTTGACTATGGCTGGCAACACCGAGCCAGGCGAGGCTCGTCGACTCGAGCCTTAACGCCTAGGTGAGGTTGAGCCTCGCCGATGGCCAAGTGAGCCTTCGGCGAGCTCACAAGACCTCGTCTAGCTAGTCGCCTGCCATGAAAAAAAGAAAAATAAGAAAAATATAATAAATTTATTTAAAAATTTAAAGAAATAAAAAAAAATTAAGAATCCTACCAAACGTATTTTTATTTGGGAATAGAAATTTTGTGCGATTCTTAAACGCGTTTTTTTGCTTAGAAATTATTCTCGATAATAGAATAAAAAAAATCATTTCTAATAACAAATTATTCATGGGAATATGATCATTACCAAATGCGCCATAAATCTCCCCCTCTTTGAATATATTATATTTTGATCATTTGCTATTCTTGTAGTTCTTTCTTTCTGCTCACGCCAAATTCCACTTTCCTTTCTTAGCTTAAAATGTGCATGAAGCTTAAACCATCAGTCATGGTCGTGGGGATCCTCAACACCTTTAATGCCAGTCTGCTGAAAGAGATGGCAGAAAGGAAGGAGGAGCTTTTCCATTCGAGAGATGATGCAAATTACAAACGGCATCAGCTACATTCAGCAGCATATCTCGATCACGGTGATGGAGTTCAGTTTATGTTGAGAAAATCCACCACTAGTGCTATCAAGGATGACAGAGATGGCAATCTTTCGATTCACGTCGCTTGCAAGATGAATCAGCTTGGGAGAGTCAAGGATCTACCTTCGCGGTAACTGAGCAAGAATCTAAACAGACAAGGACATATGTATGGCATATACTCGGCCGAGGAATACATACTCAGAAGTCCCAAAGTAGAGAAGCTTGTTATTAATTTTTTCTTTTTTTCTAATTTTTTTCCTTTCCTCTTCTTCCTCCGGGCCTTCTTCTCCTGCACCCTCCAGCAAGTGAAAAAAATAAAAAATTATTTAAAATTTGCCACATCAGCATTCGCCAGACGGCCAACGTTTATGTCATCATCGGCCAGCCAAAATTGATCGGAATGATTGAATTGATACCAATATGAAAAATTTTAAAATTAAATTGGTCTAATCAAAAAGTTTATGACTGAATTGGTACAAATACTATAGATTTAGGATTTTTTTGGTACGAAACTGTTTATAATCTTGCCCAATTGGTAATCTCTTTCATTTTTGTATGTGTCATTATTGCTCATTGTACACATACTTATGGAGGGAAATTACCAAAAAAGTTCTAAACCTATTGTATTTATGCAAATTGATCATTATGATTTCTTTTTATGAAAGTCTCTTTCTACCAAAAAAGATCTTCTCAACTTGATTACTATATTTATATATAATATTCAAAATCAGCATACCAATAATTGAAGTCCGTAATTTTCCTACTGTTTTGGGTAGATTTCCACACTGGAGATGTGAGGATGAGGATATAAGCAACTAATACTTTTTCTTGTTCTTTCATTTATTCCTTTTTTATTTTGATTTTTTTAAAGATTTTCTAACATGGCACTTGGTAGGCACCAAATTGCGACCACGTGTCTTAGAAAAGTAGCAAAAAAACCAGCCATATCAGTATATTACGTTAGTCAAATTGAACGAAGTTTAATAGATGGATTTTATTGTATTAATTTGACAAGTTGTAAAACTTAAGTGCACTATGTAAAAATTATTTGATTCAATTGTATTTTCATGATAAATTTTAGTACTTTGAGTAGACTTATCTCTGAATAGTATTTTGCATCGGATTACTCCTTTGTATTTAAAACACTTTTCCACTTGTACTAACTCAATTATGATAGCTTGTCCCGCATATCTGTTGTAGGCTCGCTTCGTACAACCAGGGCCCACACACAGCCTCCGTATGGGATTAATTATGGACTAGTGAGCAGGATTACGGGTTAACACTCCCTAATTTGGGTTATTCTATAAATTTTTGATATGGTGGACAAGAAGTGGGTCTCATTAGGGAATGTTAATATGATCTGGAAAGCTATTCTTAGTTTATTTTGTGACATTCTATGTTGCAAGAGGATGTGAAATAACTTGTAAAACAACATAAAAATAAAAAGATCGGGATTCTCCTAATTTAGGGGGGTAATTGTAGTGAGTAATGTTACGCCAAGACCAAACATATCTTAGGTTACGTTGGTTTCATGAAAAACAACTTCCAAAAAGAGAGCTTTTTGAATTTTCCAGCATTTGATTCACATAAAATAAATTAAGAGAGGATGAGATGGTTGATATAATTTTATCATCAAGCATAAGTTGATATTGTCCAGTGAACACTAGAGATTGTTTAGCCACTAGAGCAGTCTCTATGTTGTTGCTATTGTCTAAGCTGCAATGAAATGATTGCTAGGCTTATAAGTTGATTGTTTTGGATGCAATGTAGCCTAGTAAGTGGATGGTGATTTAATATGTTGGCCAGTGGAAAAAAATTTCTCCCAAAAGATTCTTTTGCGTCACCATGGTGACATCAATGAATGGAAAATTGTGGCCTTATAAATTATATTTTATGTGGTGGCCCTATGGAAAAGGAAAAAGTAAGGAAAAGAAGGAAAAAGACGAAAAATAGAAAATTGTTTAAGGCCGCCTTTTGGACAAAGGAAAAGTAAGGAAAACAAGAAAAAGAGAAGACGAAAAATTATGGCTTTATATCAAATTTATCTGGTCACGTTTTTAAAAAAAGGTAAAAAAAAAAAAGGAAAAAGAGAGAAGATGACACATGAAATGAAAGGATAAAATATGGTCCGCCACTTGCGGTGATGTAAAAGCTCCATGCTTTCACAAACATCACTCGAATAGATAAGGACCTGCATTGGTAGGTTTTCTATAACTTTAAAAAAAAAAAATTAAAATCGTGCAAATGATCCTCCGGAGACCCAAAACTTCTATGACTTTGGGCCCATGTGACGGGCTGTTGGATCCGGTCTATTTTAAAAAAAAAAAATTGGCCCTGATCAGGGCATTAAGGCCCATGGTCCTGACCTGGCCCAAACCCAAAATGGGGCCGAGAAACGGGGTCATTCGACGCGGTGGACACCTATGCCGAAGAACACAATCCCTTCCCCTCCCCCCCCCAAACGCTGCCGGAGGCCCCGCGGCAACCCCGACCGGTAGGCCCACCACCCAAGCCCTTTCCACGAAGACGCCTTCATTGGGCTACGACCGAACCGAACCGAACCAAATCATGTGCGAGATTCGTTGGTTGTTGATATTCACTAATCACCATATGAGGCCAACGCTAATAGATTCAGCAATGTGCAATCAAATAGAATAGGAAGCCGCACTTGTACAATCGAACCGAATTGATGCATCTGCGAGATTCATCGGTTTCTGTTCATATGCGTTAATTTCCATTTGTATCGATTTAGCAGTTAAGAGTTCATAATAAACCATGAAGGATTTGGTTTTTCATTTTCTTCGGATATTTCTGTGGGTGTTTAATTTCATTGTTCTTGTTTTCTGAAAGCATTATTTGATCTTTCTTCTTAGATAGAGATTGCGTTTGTTGTACACTGTGACAACAGTCGCACTTTTTGCATGAATTTAGTGGAGACTAGATTTGGACTTGGCGAGAGAAACTACAACCCCTTTTCGAATGCAGTCGAAATGTGATAAACCTTGAGCAAAAGGAGGAGATGAGGAATCAGACCATCGCCCTGAGGCCGAAGAGTTCGAACAAGCTTTCTTTGAGATAAGGAAGCTCAACTGCGAAGCGAACAAGGCCAATGACAGAGAAAGAGAGGAGGTAAAACTTCTCTCAAGTAGTCGTGGTCACTCTTTTCACACCTCTTCATTTTTTTCGAGACGCCATAAGAAAATCTTCGTTAGGTTTATCTCATGAGCATTACTTTATTCTCCGTCAGATGTACATGGCCAACCAAGAGAAGCTTCATGAGGAGGCCGACCCACATTGCTGGAAAGCCATAGCTGAGATCATCCCTAGAAATGTTCCAAACATTGAGAAGAGAGGGAAGAGGGACGAAGAGAAAAAGCCCCCAGTGGCAGTCATTCAGGGGCCGAAGCCAGGAAAGCCAACCGGTCCTTCGTGAATGAGGCAAGTTTTGTTCGAGCTGAGACAGCACCCTCCGCCTCACATGATGCCTCCCCATCGCCACCACCCACGAAAGATGGGAAGGAGAAGGACTCAAAGGAAGGGAGCAAGGATGGCAAGAGTGGGAAAATTCCTGCAGTTGCCACATCTGGTGATGTTCCTGGCAGTGCTGTAGAGAACTGGCTGCAGAGAAGCCGGCGGCACCTCCCAAAGTCGCACCGGACCGTGGTGACCCTGAGAAAGCAGAGGTTCATGAAGCCCCTAAGGGAGAAAAGCTGCTGAATCGAGGGCAGTCGTTGCTGAGTGATGCGACTTTTCCATTCTCTTTCTTATTTGATTAACTTTCTTTCTCTTCTCTTAGTTAACTTGAGCGCTTACTAGATGCCTCCGGTGAAGAATAAGCACGACTTCTTTTAGATGCCGCAGAGCAGAGTGAAGGGCAGAGCTTTTAATCCGAACGCACTCTAGATTTTCTGATGTTTAGGTGGGAAATAACCTTGTCTGATCTCTTCACATGATCTATTCTTATTCATTAGCTTAGATGATTTATCCCATTATGTTATTGGTATAACCGTGTGAGTAGAAGACAATTTGATTCAATAGACCAGCTTGTAGCTCTGGCATGCCTTTTGCCCGTCCTTGTCAGGCCCTTTTTGTTAAATATGGAAACACCAATCTTGCCTAAATTCGTAATAATCTTATGTTTGTTCGGCAAATGAAGGGTGAGAGCATCTTTAGGAAAATGAAAAGAAATAAAAATAAAAAATAAAAATTGGAGGAAGAGCTGGCAGCTCAATTGACACGTGGCATCTTATGGTAGATGCTTGGAGGTTTCTCTCTTCATATCCCGTGTTAATGCATTAGAAGATATATAAATATATGGATGTATTAATAGGGAAACCGAGGAGAAAAGGAAGGAAAAAATAAAAAAAGAAAGAGTGGGAGCTCCTATTTTATTAAAGGGAATATAGAAGATTGTGAAGAGTTTCGAATGAAAAGAACCATTAATCAAACACAATAGAAGATTCACATTGAATTGAAGATCAAGACTCGTAATCTAGATATATTGCCTGCAGACTCTAACTAATGGTCGAAAGCAGCGTGTTAACGCTAATACAATTGACATACAAACTAAAACATAATGAACATAATAGAGCCGAAAACCCTAACACAGAGTCTGACAAACTTAGCGACTACAGATAACACTTGATAGTAGAGGGACACAATGCGCATGGCAGACTTGGAGAATGGGAATATCAAGGTTACTGAAACCACTATGACCATCACGAGGAAAAGGACTCCCATGAATAGAACAAGGCTCCCCAGCCAAGTAAGTTTGCTCACTACTGCAGTTACGGCTGCAAAAAAAGCCACTGACATGCCGGTGAGAGCCATTGACAATAATGGCCCGGCTAAGTGATAAGCCAATTCTGCAACATAAAAATCCTTGCTGGGACTCCAGAGGAGGACTACAACTACAAGAATGGAGTTGTACATGGCGAACATGTCGGCAATTATGAAAACCTGAAATGCTCCATGGTAAAGCATGGTTGCCGTTCCCGGGTGCGTATCACCGGAAGCATTATATCCACCGGGCAAGGTTAAGCCCGCAGTGAACGTGACGGAGGCCACAAGCGTGGCCACTAGCAGTAAAGTATTAACCTGTTCCTTGACCCATTCCCCGGAAAATGATTTGCTCGCTCCAAGTGACACAACGTCTTGATCTACGGTTCGTGGCACCCCTGCGGCAATCAAAATCGCACGTCCTAGTAACTGCAAATGTCAAATCAGAGAATTAGTCATCAATCACCAGCACATTAGATTCAGTTAAGAGTAAACACAGCCTGCAACCAAAATTACACTACCGCTGGTCTCGTCGGCAAGCATCTGGATTCCATGGCCACATCCAAGGCGGTCAAACCATCATTGTTCCGAAGCCGCACGTCAATTCTTTTGTCCTTCGTCAAACAGCGCATAGCATCGCACCTGTTGTGCATCGCTGCCAAATGGAGGGGCGTGTTCCCATCGACATCTTTCGAATTCCGCAGCTTCTCGATGATATCGGACTCGCTGTGTTGTTTTAATATGTAGTAGGCCGTGAAAAAGTACCGGCTCGTGGCTGCAACGTGAAGAATATTCTGACCCTTTTTGTTTTTGATCTCTGCCAGGTCAGGCCACGTGTCCTCTAGTAACCGTTTGATTGCAAAGAAGTTGCCGGCTTCGCTAGCAATGTGAATTGGGTAGGAGCCGTTATTGTCCGTTTGAAGGGCGAGATAAGGGCATTTCTCCAGCAAGAGCCAAATTACGTTTTCATTTCCAACCGACGCTGCAGCGTGCATTGGTGTTCCTCCGTCTTCATCGCGCAGGTGGAGTAACCTCGGGAGCCGATCTATAATTTCTTCCAATAAAGCTGACATTATAGGCGATAGCACTCTTTAGGTTGGGTGCAATTAACTAATTAAATAATTATCGCTGTTAGCTCCTGCAGAGTTATATGCTTTTTGACCAAATGCTATTATCAAGCTTTTCTCCAAATTGGACGAATATGAATTTTGAAAAAGAGCAAAAAGCAATGCAGCTAACTTACATCTATGCTTTTGTGGACTAGAACTACACATAAAAGTATCCATTACCTGTATCCCACTTCTTGACTGCGGCAAAAATTGGTGACATGCCCTGTATCTTGACCGCATAATATTCATCTCGAGCAGATTCTTGCAAGAGAAGCTGAAAAATCTCCCAGTCCACTCACTTGGGCGAGTAGAACCACATCTCGCAATTTTCCACTGACAAATACAATGGAGATTTACCATCCTCGTTCTTCCAATATATAATTTCCGAGTTTGTTTCCTGGTGAATTAGCTTTTTTGTTGCGCCGAACCTTCTATTTTGAACCGCAACATGGAGCGGAGTATCCTCTGAGGAGTTTTTTCGGGTCATGATGTGAGGAAAATGAATGAGGATGAGCTCCATGACATCATCGCTCCCAGAGCAGCTTGCTGCTACATGAAGCAATGAATTCCCGGAGGGGGTGACTTGGTTGAGGATTAGCGATAAAGCTAGTTTCCTCGACTCAATAACCTTTTCTAACGCATTGATAAATTTCTCGACGTCCCCCTCTTTCGTGGCTTTATATAGGTCACGATCCATAAATTTGTGCAAATCATCATCTCCGAGCTCTTGTTGGTAATCCGGTGGGACGGCTCTCCTCATCAGAGCTTCAAACCTTTGGTTTGGCGTCGCCCTCATTTCACCATCATCCATACTTATAGCGTGGGCCATTTCGGACAGCGAGAGTCTGTCTTGATCTCTTTCCCCCTTATGTGGTAAGAATGCAAGAGCAGAGAGAGCACTCGGCTTTTATAAAAGGCCAAGTTTTTACATCAACCCAACCCAACACCCACTACTGACTTACCTCGGCCGATGTCATTGATTTCAGACCCAACTGTCAAATAAGTGGTCAGACCCAACAGTCAAATAAGTGATCAGCCCGAGATGCAGTTGTGGAGTCCTAGTCAAATAGACCATGTTAATTAGAGAGATTAAGAAGAAAAGTTGCTTTGATAAAAAGTTGTTTTACTTTCACGTGTCTAGACTGAAGACATGTCAAAACCCATTTCAGTCCCAGAGAAATAAAAATATTGGCCGATCGAATCAAATCCTACGGTTTGTATTTATATGTAATTTAAGTATTAGATTCACCGAATAATTTTTAATGGGGGCACATTCAAAATATCTACTGAATCCCTCCGTATCAGATTCGGACTGATTCCCCATGATATTGTACGTCTGTATACTATGGCGGGGGGCACTACAGCATTCAAGAAAAGTTGAGACGGGATCCTGTCGCACTATATCATGTCTCTTAGCTGTATCCCACTTTTTTCTTCTCAAGTGGGCCCCGCATCTCCTTCATCTTTCGGGAGACCCCCTCCTTCCATCCTCTCCCTAGCTTGCTGCATCTCCAACTTGCATTGAATATCGACCAAAAAAAAAAAAAAAACTTGCATTGAATCTTGGAGTACAGGCAGGTGATCGGGACCCTGCTTTGAGCAGACGCATTCGTTGATAAAACCTTAAGAAACACGTTAAAATACAATTGTCATGGATGGGGACGGAGGTTAAAAGATTCCCTCTACCTAATGTAGGACTCGTCTTTATGTTTGTTTGTCTTTTAGCCCTCTTTTTACGTTTTTTTTTATGTCATATGTCTTTTAGCTCTAATAATTGACTTTTCTGACATTTTCACAAATAGAAATGATAGTTCCCAGAGCCAACGAGAGAAAACGAACGTGATGAATTACTCAAGGTAATAAAAGGAAATATTGAGAAAAGGGAAAGTATCCCCTAAAACTCTAAACTATTACTTAATACTCCAAACTAACTTATTATGACATCAATACTTTAAACTTTTTATTATATCACCAAAAACTTTAAATTTATACCGATATGATAAAGATGCATTCTATAATAATTCTGCTCAAGAAGACCGTTAAAAATCTTAAGTAGTAACTTCTAAACAAATGAAAGTTACGTGAATTTGAAAAGTTTTACCAAGAGCCTTAATTTATGTCCACTTGGATATCAATACACCAAAGTTTTTTCTCGCATTATCAATATCCCAAAGTTTATGGTGCAAATTTGGGAAGAATTTGGAGAATGACTTTGTTATCTTCAACTTGACGATGTCCCTTTCTTGCTAAATAACTTGCCAAGTGTTGACGCTGATGGGAGCATGCCTCCACTACTATGAATGTTTTTGTTTGATAGAAGTCTCTTTCTACCGAAAAATGATCTTCTCAACTTGATTACTACCTTTTCATGTGGAAAATTCAAAATCAACATCACCAATAATTGAAGTACGAGATTTTCCTCCTGCTTTCAGTAGATTTCCATACTGTATAAGTGAGCACAAGGATTTGAACAACTAATTATTTTCCTTTTTCATTTTAATTTCATTTATCCTTTTTTTTTCTTTGGAGTTTTCAAAATTTTCTTGATGTGGCATTTGGTAGGCATCACATTGAAATCAAGTGTCTTAGGAAAGTAACAAAAAAGCTACATCAATATATTCCATTAGCCAAATTGAATGGAGTTTAATGGAGAGATTTTATTGTATCAATTTGACAACTTGTAAGACATGATTGCACCATGTGAAATTATTGGACTTGATTGCACTTTCGTGATAAATTTTAGTGTTTCAAGTGCACTTATCCTAGAACTATATTTTATATCGAATTACTCGTTTGTCTCTAAGACACTTTGTCAATTACATCAGTTCGTTCTAAACATTTCTTGAATATAGTCATTGCTCAAGCAAGTGAAACAGATGTGTGCACACTAGCATAAAAATAACTACGACTTATGCTCATGGACCTATTATAGGTATGCTTCATAAAATAAAATAAAAAATTATAACTCAATCGGCCGCTATAAAATAAATTTAGAACTTTTTGGATATTTTTCTCAGCAACAACGGTGGGGGCTTATGGGAGAGCCTACAGCAATGTTGCCAGAGTAAAAATTAATTCATTTGTGGTAATGATTTGATTATTGTTTCCATCTTGACAAAGTAAAAATTATTGAACAGATATAACTTTGCTTCAAAGTGTTAAAAATCATTAAGCTATGATCAGACAAATTAATGGTACTAACATTCTTGTGCTTCTTTTTATGCTTAAACAAATGTTTTATACTTTTTTTGGAGGTCATCCGGAGAAGAAGGTTAATCGTTAATTGTCTGTCAGTCATATTTGATGCATTCTTCTTGTGATAACACAACGTGTTTTCTTATTGGGAAAGAAAATAAGATTACAGGTGATAGGGAATATGATTGAGCGTGGCATCTGCATCAAGTTTTATCACGTTGCCTAGGTCTTTTCATGAGCAAAAAACATCTTTCGAATGGGGAGGGCCCAGCTTGAGACTAATCGAGTCCGGTCCCTGCAACTTTCTTTTTCAGTAATATTAAGGTCTTTCCATGCTTAGAAAACCTCGTGCCATAGTAGCCCTCTGTCGCAATCATAGAAAGGAACTTTCTCGCTAAATTAGAAATCCACAAAATGAGAAAAATTAATCCACTGAACAAAATAAATCGGAATAATGGTAAAATCGGAAAAACTAGAGGATTGCTTTTTCTAATAAATATGACTCATCCTCGATCTTGCACTTCATGTGATCTCTTAGATAAATTTATTGGTCAGTCTCAATTCTTAACTAACTTAGTTGTCTTTTTCTTCTGATGGTTTGCCCCCTCTCTCCCAAAATATTGATTCTTTCTCAACTCTCAACTAACATAGTTTTGTCTTTTTCTTCATTTTTTGTTTTTTGTTTTTTTGGATCAAAGTCTTTTTCTTCTGTTTGATAGTACGTAGGAGCACTGTACTGTCCATTTTCTAGTCTACCAACTCTTGCCATTCTAATGAATTCACTATTTATGAATTTACATGACAGCTCTCATTTTGAAGCAGGATTCTTTGAGAATTTTTTTTAAAGAAAAATCTTGATAAGCACATGCCTCTCATGTCCCCCTGATAACAACCACCGAGGACCGAATTGCAAAAATGATTTGTGATTGCAAAATGCCAATATTAGCACATTTTAGAGTGAGAAAATTTATATTGTTAAATATAAATTAGTTTATTCTATTTTAATTGAACATAATATGTTATGCTGACAAAATGTAAATGGTTAAAAGATCATCTACACCTAACGTTGAAGTTGTATTTATGTCTGTTTATCTTTTAGCTCTCCATTAACTAAAGTTGAACTTTTTTTTTGGGGGGGGAGGCGGGCCGGAGGACCTCTGAGCTAGCTCTCAGCAAAAATATATTCTGAACAAGGCGGGCCGCGGTCAAGGCTAATGAATCTGATCTCTGCATCTCCTTTTTTATGGCGAGACCCCACATCCTATTTTCTCTCTAATCTTGCATTCAATATCAGAGTACAGGTGCTGAACTTTGATTGAGCGAGGCCTCTGCGTCAAGTTTAGCTTGTTGCCTAGGTCATTTCATGGATAGAAGAAATATATCTTCCAAATTAGGTCAGCCTAGATTGAGACTAATCGGATCTGGTCCCCGGCACCTCCCCTTTTTACGAGGTCTTTCCAAGAATCAAATATCGTCCTACGATAGGAACCTTTTGTCGCAATGTTTTTGATTAATTTTCCCAAATTTACCAGTTGTGTACAAGAGAGATATTCATATGATGCAAGTTAATCATACTCAGGCCCCTCTTAATTCTACTTCTAGTAGAATAAATGAGGCTCGGAGTATGGCCAAAAAAACTTTTTTAATCTTATCCAATTTATATTGTGTTTTTTTCCTTCTATGTATCATTATTGCTCATTGTACAAATACTTGATGAGATGGCGCATGTGACATGAATTGCCACATCTTTTAATAAAAATTTCTAATTAGACTTTTAATACACTGCTCATATTACTTTGCTTGAAATTAACTATAACTTAATGCTTATAATAGTTCTCTACAACTTAATAATTTAGCGATATGAGCAAAAAGATTTGCCTACCTAGACATTTATTGAACATCCTGCAAATTTCAAAAACTGAAAGGAAAAAGATTTACTGTTTAGGGAAAATGACATACCAAGCAAAAGAGAAATAACAAGAAAAGTAGAGGAAAAGAAATACCATCGAGATCCAGCATTCGCATATTAAGCTATGATTAAAGAGATTAGAAATAAACTTGCTTCAATAAAAACTTGTTTTGCTTTGAAGTTTCTAGATGGAAAACATGCCAAAACCCATTTCAATCGTAAAGAAATTAAAATTTTGACGATGAACTTGCCAATCAAAAAGAAATTCCACGCCCCTTCAATGGAAGCAAGAAGAGGAGACTGAGGCGGTTGTCTGGACACCACTTCCTTTCCTTTTCAAGAGGAAGTCGCCGCATCTAATCCTACGGTTTGAATTTATTTGTAATTTAATGTATTACATTCACTTGAAAATTTTTGCAGGGGCGACACCCAGATATCTACTCCCTGTGATGTTGTATGTATATATATGTAGCGAGGGGCATTATAGCATTCAAGAAAACTTAAGACAGTTCATGTCATTAAGGTGTCAACGGTTCGATTCCATTTGGATTTTTCTAAAATTTGAATTGAACCAAACTATTTGGGCGTGCATTAATTTTAAACCGAATCATGCCCCGAATCGAATATAATCCAAACTGAATATTAGGTTTGGTTCGGATCAGTTCGTTCGGTTTTTTAATTTTCTCATTAAAAAGAGATTTAATTGAAAATAAGATATTATTTAATTGTAATATTAAGAAGAGTGGCGATTTTGTGGTGATTTTTAGTTTGATTTGGTTAATCGAATTGAAACTATCTGAAGCAATAAGAAAATAATTTTTTTATTATTATCTGAATTGAAATTTGTATCCAACCGAAAATGAAAAAAATATGATTCAGTTTGGATAGATTTTGATTTAGATCGGCCCTCCCGTCCAATTCCGACACTCCTAATTAACAGACACATGTATCTTAGGGCGCGCATGTTTTTATTTCTGTTCCTTTTCTGTTCTCGAGAACGAAATTAAAAAAAAAAAAAAAAGTGTTTACGTTTCAGGGAACAGTTTTTGAACAAAAGAACGCGTTTGATAACGTTTGTTAGGGAATAAAAATGAATAGATACACGTTTGGTAAATTTTATTTTTTTTTTTTTTTTTAATTTTTTAATATTTTTATTTTATTTTCCATTTTTTCCTTTCCTTTTTATTTTTTTCTTCTTTCGGCCGGTCGACGGCCTCCGGCGATCGACCGACGGGGTCGTCGACCTCGCCGGATCTGGGCGAGCTCGAGCTCGCCCAGCCATGGCGAGGCTCGGCCTCGCTGGATCTGGGCGAGCCCGAGCTCACCCAACCAAGGTGAGGCTCGGCGTCGCCAGCGCGGGTGAGGCCAAGCCTCGCCGCCCTACCGTCGGAGCTGAGCACCTGCGCCTGCGACGTCGACCGGGATCTCACTTGCCGCTACTCCTCGCGACGCCACCGCTCGCCGCCACTTCGCTTGCAGATCCGTGCCCCCCGCAGCAGCCTCCTCTGCAAACGCTACCGTTGCGCCGACAGTCACGCCACCCCGAAGCCCGCAGCTCGACGCCATCTCGATCTCACCACGCCATTCGCGACGCCGTCCGCCAGTCTTTGCCCACGTCGCCCCGTGTCGATCCCGAAGTCTCTAGTGCCGCGCCACCGTCGCACCGTCCTCCGGAGCCCCTCGCCAGAACCCTAGCCGAAGATCTCCCCTCGAGCGAGGCCGGGCGAGGCTGGGCAAGCTCGGCCTCGTCGGCGCGGGCGAGGCTCGGCCTCGCTGCTCGAGAAGGGGGCAAACGAAGGAGAAGGGAGAGCACGAACGAACGGGCGAAAGTGTTCCGGTTTTATCTTTTGTTCTTTTGATTTTTGTTCCTTTTAGGCGTTGAAGAAGTGTTTCTGAAGTCTAGAAGTAAAACTTTTTTGTTTCTCTTTTTTGTTCCTATTTTTGTTAGAACAAAAAAACAAAAAAAGAATAGAAACGCAATCAAATGTGTTTCTGTTCTTTTTTTGTTTTCGGGAAAAAAAAAACAAAAAAGTATTCCTGAAACGCTTTTTAGGAATGTTTCCATGCAGCCTCTTACTTTTCTCTTCGTAAGTGGACCCCGCATTTGCTTTTCCTTTAGCGAGACCCCACATCCTATCCTCTCTTTCTCGCATTGAACGGCAGAGGTACCAGTACGGACTTTGGTTGGGAGAGGGCCTCCACAATTAGTGACACCCCACATTTGGTTGAGCAGGGCATCGACATTAAGTGACACCTCACATTTGGTTGAGCGAGCGACACCCCACGTCCTATCCTAGTCACTTTCTTGCATTGAGTGGCAGAGTACTGCACTGGTACGGACTTCGATTGAGCGAGGCTTCCACATGAAGTTCTTTACAAGAAAGAAGACTAGTCGGGTCTGCCCCTCCATCTCCAGCTCAGGGACACCCCACATCCTTGAATTCTCTCCATCTTGCATTGAATGTCGGATCACGGGTGACGGCGACTTCGCTTTTTGCAGAGGTATCTGCATCAAGTCTTATCACGTTGCCTAGGTCTTTCCATGAACAAAACTATCTTCCGAATGAGGTAGGCCCAGCTTAAGACTGATCGGGTCCGGTCCCTGCAATTTTCTTTTTCAATCGTATTAAGGTCTTTCCAGGCATAAGTAGCCCTGTGCCGTAGGAGCCCCCTGTCGCAATGTTTTAGACAATTTTTCTCATTTGTATTAGGATGTATCCGAAAGAGACATTCACATGATGAATGTTAATCATACTCAATCGCCATTTAGTTCTACTTCTGGTAGAATAAGTGAAGCTCCAGAATTTGTATTTATTGGCAAAAAAGCCAATAAATAAAAAGTGGGGAGCGAGGAGAAAGTGTGTTGGGAGAGAGAGAGGAGAGAGAAAAGTGGGGAGCGAGGAGAGAGAAAAGTGAGAAGAGTCGGGCGAGAGAGAGGAGAGAGGACAGAAAAAAGTGGGCAGAGAGGAGAGAGAAAAGTGGGGTGCAATTTGAGATGCTTTCTTATTTTATTTTATTTTATTTTTATGCTAGAGGAATCATCTTGACCGATAACCGTCACGTATATCTCCAGGTGACGTTAGCCCAGAACCCACCACCAGGGCGCCACACTAATGCTTTCTTATTTGTACCCAATATTTTCTTGAAGAAATATACCTTCCGAATTAGGTGGGCCTAGCTCGAGACTAATCGGATTTGATCCCCGGCACCTCCTCTTTTACCCAATTATATGAGGTCTTTTCATGAATAAAGAATTTTCGGACCATCAGAGCCTTCCGTCGAAATGATTTAGACAAATTTTCCTAATTTTACCAGCTGTGTACGAGAGAGACATTCATATGATGCAAGCTAATCATACTCAATTCCCTATTAATTCTATTTCTAGTGGAATAAGTGAGGCTTGGAGAAAACGAAAAAAAATAAAATTAATCTTTGCCCAATTTATATTTTCTTTTTTTATATATCATTATTGCTTATTACACACATACTAAATGACATGGCACACTTCACATGAGTTGGCACATCACTTAGTAAATATTTCTTAGTAGACTCTTAGTACACTTATCAATACTCATATTACTTTGCTTGAAATTAGCTAAAACTCAATGCTTATAATAGTTCTCTGTAATTTAATAATCTAGGGATACGATAGGCTTGGCTACCTGGACATTATTGAACACCTTGCAAATACCAAAAAGGAGAGGGAAAAAGGTTACTAAGCAGGGAAAATGACCTTCCCATTCAAAAGAGAAAGAATAAGAAAAGCAGAGGAAAAGAAATAAAGTTGACATCCAGTCCTCTTGTGTTGTTGCGTTATGATTAAAGAGATTAAAAAGAAAAGTCGCTTTAATAAAAGGTTTGTTTTGCTTTCACGTGTCTAGACTGAAGACATGCCAAAATCCATTTCAGTCGTAGAGAAATAAAAATCTTGACTGATGTCGTGCGAATTTGACGAGGAGCTTACCAATTAAAAAGAGATTCTTGTTGCGGAAAAAGAAAAATCCCCATGGTTCGCATCTAATCCCATGGTTTGTATATATTTGTAATTTAAGTATTCAATTTATTGAATAATTTCTAGAGGGGGCGCGTTCAAGAAAAGTTGGGACCGGTTCCTGTCGCATGGTTCATATCATATCTCTTAGCTGTGTCCTACTTTTCTCTTCTCAAGTAGGCCCCGCATCTTCCTTTTCTTAGGTGAGACCCCACATCACATGCTATCCTCTTTTTCTTGCGTTGAATGAAAAAGGACTGTACTGGTACGGACTTCCGTTGAGCGAGGCCTCCACATGCAGTTCGGCTTGTTGCCTCGGCTCTTTCCATGAATGGAGACTTAATCCGGTCCGCCCCTCTGCATCTCCTGTTCTGGGAGACCCCACACTCTTTTTATTGTCTATCATCTCGCATTAAGGATATAAGAGTACAGGTGATAGGGAGTGGGACTTTCATTGAGCGAGGCATCTGCAGCAAGTTTTATCACGTTGCCTTGGTCTTTTCATGAACAAAAATGCACAGGACAAAATTTTTATTTATTTTTTTATTTATGAAAATAGGTTTGGAAGATAAATTCATTTGATAATGTAATTTCATTTTTTTGGAACAGATTTCAAAAATAGAATTGAAACAGAAATTTGAAGTTAAAATTTTTAATTTTTCTATTTTTAGAACAAAAGTAAGAAATAAAAATTATTCTCATCGTTTACTTTCATTACTGCCCACTATCTATTCGTCGCCTATGGGATGCCTAATGCCGACCATCGGCCACTAGGTGGCGTCCGGTGACCAATGGCCAATGTCCTAGGATGACCGCCGTAAGTTAGACGCCGACCGTAGCCATCCCTAAAAATAGAAATTTTATTATGTTATTAAAAGAATTTTTGTTAAAATAAAAATTTTGAGTTATTATCAAACGCATTTCTTTCTTTCTAAACTTATCTGGAGAATAGAAATTGATTTTTATTTCAAAATTTTGTCATGCATGCCCTCGTCAAATCCAGTCCTTGCAACTTTCTTTTTCAATTATATGAAAGGTCTTTCCATGCATAGATGACCTCGTGCCATAGTAGCCTTCTGTCACAATGTTTTAGCTAGTTTTTTCACCAATTTTACTAGTTGGGTACAAAAGAGATATTCGGATAATTTGAGTTAATTACACTCAGTCCCCCTAAGTCTACTCTTAGTAGAATAAGTGAAGCTTGGGAATTTTACTTCATTTCTTTTGGAAAATAAACCGGTTTTAGTCTTGCTCAATTTATAATTTCTTTCATTTATTTATTTATTTATTTATTTATTATTGCTAATTGTACGCAGGCTTATGTCATGGCATAAAGCACACGAGTTGCCACATCATTTAGGAAAAATTTCTTAAAAACTCTTAGCACAAGTAGCATTACTCATTTTACTTTTCTTGAATTTAGCTATAACTCAATGCTTATGTTAGTTTTCAACTATCTTCTCTATTTGCCGAGAACCTGTGCCCATTATAACATGTTCGGTTTGATTCATAACTATTCAGTCCACTCATAACTGTACAAACCTTATGACGTGACTTAATCTTGTAATCAAATGGAAGACAATGTTCTCCTTTTATCATTGGATCATTACACACTCCATGCATTTGCTAGGCCTTTTTGGTATAAATAAAGTTTGCTCAAGTTTGCACCCGATGACTTGATCCTCCTCCTTTTGCTTTCCTTTCCTTTCCATTGGGGTGGTAAATGGGTAAAAGTATTATTTCACAGAGTCTACAAATATATGATTGTATCCGTGACGGTCAAGTGCACTATCAATGTGGAGAGTTTTGGACGGGGATCGATAAGGAGCAAATGGGATATTTATGGAAAAATAAGTGTATTGAAATTTTTAAATCTTGTCACAAAAGTGTAATTGAATTACAAAATTTATAAAAAGTACAATCAAGTCCTAAAATATATTAAATTAGTACAATCGAGACATTATGTTAACTTCTTCCTATTTGCGGTTTTTTTTAAAAAATATTTTTTCTCACTACTATTCCTGACTCTTTCATTGTCCATATCTCGGGCACTCTTCTCCAATTATTCTTTTATTCCTTTTTTTTTCTTTAATGTTTTAATGTATCTTCTGATTTGGAGTGGTCCCCACATCTTCTTTTCGTCCCAACTATACGAGGTCTCTTCATGCATATCCAAATATCTGTTGGCTGCATCCTACTTTTTTCTTCTCAAGTGGGCCCCGCATCTGCTTTCTCTTTAGTGCGACCCCATCATCCTTCGTATTCTTTCTTGAATATAACGTGAGAGTACAGGCGATGGACTTTGAATGAGCGCGAGGCGTCTGCATCGGGTTGAGTTTGTTGCCTAGGTCTTTTCATGAACAAAAATTATTAGGGGTGAGCATGGTCCGGGTTGGTCCGGGCCACCCTCTAACCCTAGGACCAACCCGTCTGATGTGTTGGTCCCCTCAATTTTTAACCAGGAGACCGACCCTATTAAGCTGGGGCCAAGGACCGACCGGCCCACCCCGAACGGTTCGGTCCGATTCCAAGTGGTAACCCGAGACCGATCGATAATTTTTTTTCGTCTTATTTTTTATACTCCATAAAAAAAGAAACCTACAAATTCAAATTACACATCCATCGACAATGCGGCGTTGTGCGCAACTAAACTATAAATACCAATACATATTTAGAAATTTAAGATAACACAATAATATAAATTTCGTACCTACTAACTCTTTCATTGAGATATGGGACAAGATGGAAAGTTCTTGAATCATCTATCTTTAATATTCATAACACCATACGCAAAAGCGTTTTTCCCGCATTTAATCATGTGAGTCCACTCAACCAAAAAATGAGCCTCACACCACTTGACTAGCGTTTGATCACGTAGAGTCCACTCAACCAAAAACGAGTTTCACACCACTTGACTGAAGAAATCACCGTAGAAGAATCGTAGTACTACTCTCTACTCTTCAAAAACTTCTACCATTTGACACAAATTGAAAAGCAAAGTGCAGCCGAAATTCATTAGTAGAATACAATTAAATCATAAAAAGTTCAAAATATTTAATATAAACCATGAATATATAATTTCATATCTTGTTAATTCACTTAAACTTCTAAACACCTAAAAACAAAACAAACGACACATAATTAATACTCAACAAAAGTTTTAAATTGAAATTACTATTAGTCTTTATTGATAAACATCTCAATATAATATAATATAACAAACATTTTACTTAGATTTGAATATATAAAAGAATTATAAATAATATAATATATTATAATATACGGGGTGGGTCCCAGGGTTAGGCCACCCAAAACTCTGGGACCGGCGACCAACCCGCCGCGCGGTGTTGGTCCCGGAATTTCGTGACCAAGGACCGACCTGGGCCCCCGGGAACCAGACCAGGCACCGGCAGGGGGTTGGGCCGGTCCAGGGTCGGTCCAGGGTCGACCCTTGACCGCTGCTCACCCCTAAAAATTATATTCCAAATGAGGTGGGCCAGGATCGAGACTAATCGGGTCCGGTCCCCAAAACTTTTTTTCCCAATTATGCCAAGGTCTTTCCATGCATAAACTATACGAGGTCTTTTCATGCATATACAAATATCTCTTGGCTGCATCCTGCTTTTTTCTTCTCAAGTGGGCCCCGCATCTCCTTTCTCTTTAGTGCGACCCCATCATCCTTCGTATTCTTTCTTGAATATAATGTCAGAGTACAGGCGATGGACTTTGATTGAGCGCGAGGCGTCTGCATCGGGTTAAGTTTGTTGCCTAGGTCTTTCCATGAACAAGAACTATTGTCAGAGTACAGGCGATGGACTTTGAGTGAGCGCGAGGCGTCTGCATCGGGTTGAGTTTGTTGCCTAGGTCTTTTCATGAACAAAAATTATCTTCCAAATGAGGTGGGCCAAGATCGAGACTAATCGGGTCCGGTCCCCAAAACTTTCTTTCCCAATTATGCCAAGGTCTTTCCATGCATAAAATATATACTTGTGCCACAGGATCCCTCCTCACCGATTTTACTAGCTACGTACAAAATAGGCATTCGTGTGATGCAACTTAATCATACTCTGTCCCCCTTTAGTTCTAATTCTGGTAGAGTAAGTGAAACTTGGGAATTTTCATTTATTTATTTTTTTGGAAAAAGAAACCATTTTTTATCTTGCCCAATTTGTAATTTGCTTCCTTCTTTGTCATGCATCATTATTGATTTACTTACTGAAATGGCATAAGACATGTGAGTTGCTACTTCATTTAGTAAAAAGTTTCTTAGCAAACTCTTAGCACGTATAGCATTACTCATTTTACTTTTCTTGAAATTAGCTATAACTCAATTATCTAACCACTGAGGACCCATGCTCATTATTGAATATTCGATTTGACCCATAATTATTTAGTCCACTTGTAAGTGCACGAGCCTCACGACATAACTTGAATTCACAACCTCATGGAAGTTATTGTTATCCTTTTTATCACTGGGTTATTATACACTCGATGCATTTGCAAGCCTTTCTGGTATGAATGAAGTTTGCTCGAGTTTGGACACAATGACTTCATCCTTGTTTTTTTCTCCTTTGGGATGGTAAAAGGGTAACTACATTATTTCTTGGAGTCTACATAGGAGTGTCCGAAACAATCAAGTGCGTCATCAACGCGAGGACTTCTGGAAGTGGAAGGGGACTTATAGGCAACAAATGAGATATTTACTAAATGAATGGGTTGATAGTTTTCCACGTCTCCGTCCCCTGCTTTCACTGACTCTTTCGTTGTCCATTTCTCAAGACACTTTTCTCCAATCGTTCTTCTGTTCCTCTTATTTTCTCTAGTGTTTTAAACATGTTTTTCCTTTCTTAGATCAGGTGCCCATAAGTTGATGAACCATAACTTAGCATCATGAGGAAGATGCGAATTATTAGATTAAAATGGCTCTAGACAAATGGGATTGTGTAGAATTTTGTATTTTATGTGTAGTCAGTATATCGAAAATTGAAATGTTTTCTTATTAAGCATTGTTAACAGATATCTAAGAGGTATTCCCTGATAAGGCCTTAATAAACACAAGAATATATATTTGTCATAGACGTGGACAGACGCCAAAGGTTCCCTATAGCTAACGGTGGACTTGTATTTATGTTTGTTTGTCTTTTTGCTCTCTAGTAGCAGACTTCTCTTACTTTTCAATAACTTACAATGATGCCACTATCATATGGATAGTGAATGTCTATTAGCTCTCTAGTAGCAGACTTCTCTGACTTTTTGATAACTTACAATGATGCCGCTATCATATGGACATTGAAAGGGACTAATAAACTCCTGGACTCAAAGAGAGAACGAAACTTGATAAATTATTCAAGATAATAAAAATAAGTATTGAGTAAAGGGAAAATATCATCTAAAACTCTAAACAATATTATTATGACATTACTAGTCTAAACTTTATATTATATCATCAATACCTTCAAACTTATACCAATGTGATAACAATACATTTATTTATGTTCTATCCAAGACGACCGTTAAAAATCTTACATAGCAGCTTGTAGGCAAATGGTAGTTAAATGATCTGAAAATTTCTAGAAAAAAATTTAATTTGTGCCTGCTTTGATATCAATACACAAATTTTTTTCTCTTGTAACAAATACCCCAAAATTTACACTTTGGAAAATGGGGAAGAATTTGGAAAATGACTTTGTTATCTTCAACTTCCTCAATGTACCTTTCTTGCTACATAATTTGCCGAGCGTTGCTTTTGATGGGGGTATGCCCCACTGCTATGAATGTTTTTGTTGAGGATTATGCTTTTGTTTGATGAAAGTCTCTTTCTACCGAAAAAGATCTTCTCAACCTGGTTATTACCTTTTCATGCAGAAAATTCAAAATTAACTTACCAATGAATTTTTTTTTTGAGCAAACTTACCAATGATTAAAGAACGTAATTTTCCTATTGTTTTAGTAGATTCCCACACTGCAAAGCTGAATATAAGGATATGAACAACTAATAATTTTCCTTTTTCTTTTAATTCATTTATGCTTTTTTCTTTTGAATTTTCAAGATTTTTTTTTTTTGAGGCACCACATCAAGATCATGTGTCTTAAGGAAAGTTAAAAAAAAAAAAAAGTTACATCAGTATTTTTCGTTAGTTAAATTGAACATAGTTTAATAGAGGGATTTTATTGTATCAATTTGACAAGACTTGATTACACTATGTGAAAATTATTGGACTCGATTAATACTTTAGGCATATTTGTGCTGGAACTGTACTTTGCTTCAGACTACTCCTTTGTATTTAAAACACTTTGTCACCTGTGCTAACTCAATTATAACACCTTGTACGAATATTTCTTGAATATAGTCGCTCCTCAAGCAAATGATACAGAAAGAGGGTGTGCACCAATATAAGGATAACTACGACTTATGCCTATGCCCTTATTGTAGGTACGCTTCATACAACCAAAGCCCACACACGGCCTCTGTATGGTTAATGATGGACTCATGAGCAGGATTACGGGTTTACGCTCTCTAATTTGGGTTATAATAAAGAGTTTTGATATGGGGGATAAGGAGCCGGCCCATTAGGGAATGTTTAATATGATCTAGAAAGTTGGGTGTGTTTGTTTGAGGGAAAATACTTTCTTGGGATTGGTTTTCTGAATTTTTATCCATTTGATTCGCTGACCGAAAATACTTTCTGGTCAAGGAAAATATTCATACATAAAATTAGGAAAGTGAATTTTTAAATCTAAGAATGTGAAAACACTTTATAGAATTGCTCCTCTTGAATTTTTTAATAGTTTACTTTTCTTTTTCTCTTTTCTTTCTTTTTTTTTTCTTTTCCTTGTTCCTCCTCTGCCTAAGGCCAGTGAGGCTCGACCTCACCCGAAACTAGCCAAGTCAACCCTCGACGGCCCTCGTTGAGGCTCGACCATCAGTGGATATCACCAAACAAAGGAAAATTAACCATTTTCCTGAAAAATAATTTTCCAGAAAGTATTTTCCTTTATCATGAAGTTCTCTCCCAAACAAACACACTAGATAGTTTATCTCTTGACTTTCTAAGTTCCATGAGAATGTGAAATAACATGTAAAAGAACATACAGATAAAAGATTAGGATTGATTTAGTAGGTAATTGTAACCAATAAAGCTACAACTAGACCAAAATATTTCCATATCTTAGAGAAATTTATACCAAACACCAAACAGACTCATTTCCCCTCTCTCTCTTCCCCTTCCTAAACCTTTGCCACTAATGCTCCGGTGTCACTAGATTGATGGCCATGTCTTTGTTGTCACACCTTCTCTTGTTGTCACTGCTTAACTCATCGGCCGACCATCGTGCTTTGTCTCATCCCCTCTGTCAAGGCCATGATGGTCGCATACTGACGTCGGCGAGTGGGAAATTGTGGCCTTATCTTACACCTTTTGTGGTGGCCTCTGGAGAAAGAGACAAGATGGAATATCGTTTGTGGTCACCTTTTGGAGAAAAGGTTAAGTAAGGAGAAACGGAAAACGAGAGAAGAAGGAAATTTGTTTGGGTCGCCTTTTGGAAAAAGCAAATGGAAAGAGAAGGAAAAAGAGAAAAGATGGAAAATTAGCGCTTTGTTACACTTTTCAGGCATGATTTTCTAAAAAAAGAAAATCTCAACTTTAGGTCAAATTCTGTCCATATTTTTTTTTTAATCTAAGAAAATCCAACTTTCAATCTAATCTCAAATTTGCCCATACGTCTAAAAATCACTATTAATTTGTTCAAAATCATCAACATCAAAGTCAATAGAGGTTCACAGCGTCTTCATCAAAACCCTGTAAAACCTATAAATGAGGTCATGTTAATCATCTTGAAAAAATCAAAAGGGATATTTGGAAGTGTGGGCGGCAATAATAAATCTCTTATCGGCTTTGCTGTATATAATTTTAAAGAAATTGGTAATGATTTTTACCGTATCGGTAGATTTGGGATTAGAGCTGGGATTAGAGCGACAGTTAAGAATTTTTTTTAGCAAGCCAAAAATTTGGAGCAAGACGGAGATGTTTTTAGGAAATTAACCCATACTTTTCCTGATTGCCTTTTGGAAAAAGGCAAAGTAAGTCTGATAGGAAAGAGAGAGAGAAGATGACACGTCAACTGAAGGATAATAATATTGCCCGCCACTTGTAAAGAGAGAAGGCAAAATAGATGAGGGTTTGTCTTGGTAGATTTTTATATTTTGCCTTTGTTTAATTTAATATCGTGCAAATGATCCTCTTGAGACCCCAGAGCTTCTTTAAGGTTGGGCCCATGTGATTGGCAGTTGGATTCGACCTATCCAAAAACATATTGGGCCTTGATCATAACACTAGGACCCATGGGCCTGACCTGGCCCAGGCTCAAAATGGGCTCGACCGGTAGTCTAGTGGGCCATGCCTGGCCTAGCCAATATGAGCCATTGCATTGCCATCACTTATTCAAAAGCTTAACTATTGGTTCGTCGACTGAATGGATTTATAAATGTTTCGATCCTCATCAGTCATCTTTCGGGAGATTCTTGAAAGGATGAAAATGCTCACATTTGTATCTTGACATTTTATTTGCATGTGCAATAGGCGTAATGTTTTGGTCTTAGTCTTAGTTTTTTTTTGGACATCGATTTTCCTGCCATTCAATGTCTAAAAAACTAATAGTCCACAATTAGCTGGAAATTATTTTTTGGAGATGAGCTAAATTGAAAAATCCCTCCCTTTCACTTATACAAATAGCTCGTAATGCTGCATCTTTTCCAAAATCAGGAACCTTTCTCATGACTTCTACTTCTTGCATACCCTTTGATCTTGAAGTGAGACTTTTGAAGCAAAACATTCGAAATAATTTGTAGTAGAAATGGCATATATATTGAAGTTTGGATCCGCTTTATTTATTCTCTTTTTTCTTTAAGGAACTCCTATTTCTCTCCGATCAAACGCACTTAAACAAACAAAAGGATGATATTCTTCATATCCTATTAGTATTCCTCTGTTTTTTTTTTTTTAATTTTAAATAAAGAAACTATCGTTGCAGAACTTCTTTCACCAAATACACCATGTATACACCTTACCCCCTTCTAAGATTTTCACCGGTTTAAATTGCTCCTACGAAGCTTCTTCTCATGCAAAAATGGCCACCTTTTTGGGGGTCTGAAAACGAACGGCTGAAAACGACGTCGTGGGTTGCGTTTTTTTGTTTTTTTTAATTTCCAAATCGCAATGGAAAATCAACACGTTCCCACTGAAACTCCACTGGCGCGTCACCTCTTCAAAGCAGGAAGAGCGAGCGAGCGCGAGAGAGAGAGAGAGAGACGGCATTCTTCACAACGGCAGAGACACGAACATCAGAAAAACCCAGAACAAAGTCGGAGAAAATAAAGAGAATTAGATAACCAGAAACACCTCCTCCTCCTCTCTCGAGAGGCGCAACTGTTATGTTGTTTGGAGCTACAGAGAATCTGAGAAAATGGAGTCGTTCAACTGTTGGAGTCAACACCTAATATAATAATAAGAAGCCAAAGAGAAATGTGCTGCAGCGTCACTTCGTAAACCGCCAAAGAAGAGAATTCTTCAAGAAGCCACAAGCTGATTAAAAAGAAAAAAAGAAGAAGAATGGGCACATATTAAAATAATATTATACTTGTTGCTGGAGTCTTCAAGAGCACGAACCAAGGTAAAACTTGCGGCTGGCAACTTGGATGTGAAGGAAAAGTAGCCCACAATTGTTGACTCTTAGCCAAGAAGAAAAGTTCAACTTCAGCTCTTGCATGTTGAAGTCAAAGGCGGTAGAGTTCAGGCGGTGGAAGATGATTATAAATATGGCAGTACGTGAAGCATTTGAGCTCAGGCCAAAAGGTCTCAAGGTGAAGCTTTAAAGAAGGCCTCGAAGAGAGGTTTAGAGCCTCAAGCCAGGGAGAGAGTCTCACGCCACACGCAGGCGGAGAACTTCAGGCCATCAAGGAAGCCACACGTATGTGAGCTTCAGGAAAGCCTCCAGCAGTGAGAGCTTTGGAATAGGAACAGGAAGTCACCAGGTGCAATAGTGAACTTCGAGAGAGAGGCACTGCAGCCTCAGTAGCTTTGTGTGAGCGAGTTATCCCTCCGTGATCGAGAAGGGAAGAAAATAGAATAGCTGAGTGTATGCTTATATTAATTAGTTTGAGTGAGATTGTATCAGCTAGTTTGATTTGAGTATTTTAATGCTTCCGCATATTTTATAAGCTGCGCACTCTACAATTAATATTAAAGCAAAGGATCGCATATCTTACAATTGGTTCCAAATCATTTTGGTTCCAACATCAACGCCGTGGACACCGAAGCCGAAGAGCACCCCCATGACCCCGACTAGCAGGCCCGCCACTCGAGTCCTTTCCATGGCGACGCCTTCATGGGCTACGAACCTCGCCTTCGCCCCGGCGGACTGACTTCTCCGCCAACGCTCCCCCTCTGTCTGCTGCGGACGGCGACATCTTCGGGGAAGGGCCCCTACTCTAGTCCTAACTTCATGCGGGGCACTTGTCAACGAACTGAAGCATGTGTGAGGCTCGTTGGTTGACATATTCACCAATCATCAAAGCGTTCACTTCTATCCCAATGGAAGCACAGACAGCCTTGTGGAACGAAGACACCAAGAGGTGATTCCCAATCCACAAATTCACGGCCTCCGGCAAGGATCCCATTTCGCTCGCCTCATCGCGATTCACCCTGTCCTATGCTAGGTAACTTTCCATCCACCGGTCGGAGCATATCAATGCTTCATGAGAGTAATAAAGATGTCAAATTTTACGTCCTTCCACAACTTCTACACGATAAGGATGCGTTTGGTAACATTTCTATTCTAAAAAATAATTTCTATATAAAGATTGTTTTTTAATTTTATTTTTATTCTCGAGAACAAAAATTAATTTTTTATTTATTTATTGTTTCCATTCCAAATTCATCTTTTGGCCACTCTTCTATTTCGAGAAATAAAAAAGTTAACAGATGTTACCAAACGGATTTTTGTTCAATTTCTATTCTGGAAAACAAACATACAAAAAAATAGAAAAATAAGTGATTACCAAACAAACCCTAAGTCTTCATGCATATAGTTCTGTGTAACTTTGAGTAGGAATTATATGATTTCTATTCATATCCGTTCATTTCCATTTGCATTGTTTTAGTAGTTAAAAGTTCGTAATAAATCAGGAAGGATTTGGTTTCTTATCTACTTTGGACATTTCTGTGGGAAAATATTTTCATTGTTCTTGTTTTTTGAAAGCATTATTTGATCTTTCTGCTTAGACAGAGATTGCATTTGTAGTACCCTGTGACAATAGTTGCATTATTTCCATGAATTTAGTAGAGACTAAAACTGCAACCACTTCCCAAATGCAGTAATGCCGTAAACCTTGAGGAAAAGGAGGAGGCGGAGATGCGGAATCATGTCATCACGCTGAAGCCGAAGAGCTCGAATGAGCTAACTATGAGAAATGAAGCTCCATTAAAGAACAAAGTATTCAGTATTTAGAATGCACCACATTATAGGGTGACGTGGCATTTTTGTTGAGGTCCAATCACAAAATGCCACATGTCGATGACGTGGAATAAATAAATAAAATTAAAAATCTCACTCTCTTGTTTTTCCGCTCTTTTACGCCGTCCCCAGCCATACGTAGCCATGGTCCTCCGATTTACAGATCTCCGCGAGCCCCGGCGACTCCGCCGGTGGCCAGAGACCTCGGATTTCCACTGTGAGCTCCGATAACTCTCGCCGGCGGCCATGGACCACGGATTTCCAGGTTTCCTCCGGCGACCATGGACCTCGGATTTTCATGTTTTCGCGAGCGCCCAGAATTCCAGATTTGGAAGAATGACTTCATCGATGGCCATGGACAAGTGTCGGCATGGCTTGCTCCTTTCATCTAATCATAAAAGGAGTTGTTGGACGGATTTGGAGCAGCGCCCACATCCAGATCTGTACAGAGATAATTGATGGCCTTTAAAGATCTCAACTTTGTATTTTTAAGTGATGGACCTTCACTCCAGTGTCGTATGCTTCGATGGCTACGCCATTGATAGTCTCAAAGTGAGATTGACTTGAAGTCTCTACCTTTGCTTGACCGCCTACGGAAGCAAATGGACGAGCTGCAAGTTATTGTGGGGTTTGTTCATTCACGAAGGGGTGGCCGGAAGTGACGACGAAGAGGGTTGCTCGATCGAACATGGACGGGCAACGAATGCGAGTCGCCACGACGACAGGGAGTGGCTCGACCATGGATGATTGGCCTAGATGTGGCTCCGGCGAACAACCGGTAACTGCAGATGGGGGAGCTGGCTGTGGACGACGGAGGGAGGAGAGAGAGAGAGAGAGAGAGAGAGAGAGAGAAAGAAAGTGAGAATTTTAATTTTTTATTTATGTCTGCATCATTGACACGTGTCATTTTTATTGGACTTCAAATAAAAATGCATGCCACGTAAGCCTAATTCTCAAGACAAGACATGGTGCATTCTAGCCACTCCTCATTGGGAAGCGAACATGGCCGATAACAGGGAAAGAGAGAAGGTAAAATTTCATTCTCAAGTAGTCATGATCACTCTTTTCATGTCACTTCATTCTTTACAAAACGTCGTGAGAAAATATTCGGTTGGTTATCTCATGAGCATTACTTTATTCTCCGTCAATGTACGTGGCCGACCGAGGGAAGTTCCGCGAAGAAGCCGACAAACGTTGCTGGAAAGCCGGAGCTGAGAGCCTGAGATCATCCCTCGAGAAGTTCCAAACATAGAGAAGGGAGGGAAGAGGGACGTCGAGAAAAAGCCCTCAGTGGTGGTCGTTCAGGGGCCGAAGCCAGGAAAGCCAACTGATCTTTCGAGAATGAGGCAGGTTTTGTTCAAGTTGAAATAGCACCCTCCGCCTCACACGATGCCTCCCCCATCGCCACCGCCCACAAAAGATGAGAAGGAGATGAAAGATGGGAAGGAGAAGGACTCAAAAGGAAGGGAGCAAGGACAAAAAGAGTGGGACAATTCCTGCAGTTGCCCCATCTGGTGATGTTCCTGGCAGTGCTGCAGAGAAATCGGCCGCAGAGAAGCCGGCGAACCCTCCCAAAGTCACGCCCGATGGTGGTGACCCTGAAAAAGCAGAGGTTCATGAAGCCCCTGAGGGAGAAAAAGCTGCTGAATTGGGGGCAGTCACTGCCGAGTGATGCAACTTTTCCATTTTCTTTCTTATTTGATTGACTTTCTTTCTCTTCTTTTGGTTAATTTGAGTGCTTACTAGCTGCCTCCGTAAATAATAAGCACAACTTCTTGTAGATGCCTCAGAGTAGAGCGAAGGGCAGAGCTTTTAATCCAAACACGCTGCAGGTTTTCTGATGTTTAAGTGGGAAATAACCTTGACTGCTCTCTTCACACGATCTATTCTTATTCATTAGCTTAGATGATTTATCCCTTTATGTTACTGATATAACTCTGTGAGCAGAAGATAATTTAATTCAATAGACCAGATTGTCGCTCTGGGATGCCTTTTGCCTGTCCTTGTCATGACCCTTTTTGTTAAATATGGAAACACCAATCTTGCCTTCTTGACGTTGGCCTTCCACCAAGCGAACATTACTAAATGATGCTGATTGGAAAAAGAAAAATCCTTTCAACTAGCTTGAATTCGTCTTTCGAATTATGGTAGCTATAGCTAGTCGTAATGCTATCAAACTTATCCTTCCCTTGGCCCAATTTTCTAGTGAAGATATTTTGTGCCCTTGACCACTAAGCCCACTCCGAGCCACAAGGCTGAGTGTACATCTCGGCTCCCTCAAGTCTTCACATTGAGATATCCTCCTCTCTTCGATGTCAGTGTCGGCACAGTTTCGATTGAATCTTCCTGTCCCATAAAGAGCTGTCAAGATTAGGTAGTAGGAGATATGGCAAAGGTAAGTTAGATTGAATCTAAGTGGCACATAGAACATAGCTTGAAGAGTGAAGATGATGCTTAAGTAAATGACACCCATAACCAAAATAGCATTCGCCAGCCAGCTGAGTTTGCCGACAAACACTACAAGCTTGCTGTGGATGCCAGGGATATTTGAGAGCTACCAACAGTGGCGATACTGCGATTCCACACAGAGTAGTGCCGCTTAAGGGTCATTAATTTGTGGATAGAGGAGCATGACGACCATGACCATCGAGTTGAACATGTAGTGGGGATTGCATGCCGAGAATAAATGGAACATAGTCTTCTTTAATGCAGAGGCAATGCCATGGTCTTGTCCAGCACCAGAACTGTTATATCCTCCTGAAACCGCCAGACCAGTGGCAAAAGTCACAGTGGCCATGAGTGTTGCCAAGAGCAAGCGGGTGTTTACTGGTCCTTCATGAAGTCTCTTCTTGGATCTGGATTCGTCCCTCTACAATTTCATGCTCTCTCTCTGGGATGAACATTACCGAATCTCTACTTTTGGGTGTTCCAGCAAGCAATAGTGTTAGACTCTATCATGGAAGCAGAGGAAAAGACATTGTGATACGTCTATGTATATACATATATGACTTGGAATCAGATTTCAGTTGCTTGTATTGCATAGATCACATGTCACCTATGAAAAGAGTGTATTTTGCACTGGTTGCAGATATTAAAGACGGTCATACCTTTTGGTCGGGGTAGTCCCTTTTCAAGTGCTCCCTGGGCAATGTCAAACGCTGTGAAGCATGTCTTAGTCACCGCGTTGAGATCGACTCTCGTATCCCTCATGCGATGGAACAAAATCCCGGATTGCCAATGCATTGTGGCCACCAGGAGTGGTGTATTCCCATCACTGTCCTTTTCATTCACAAGCTTCTCTGCTTCAGGACTTCTGAGTAAGTATTTGGTGGCCGAGAATATGGCACACTTTGCCAAAACATGCAGAATGTTCTGTCCATTTCTGTTTAGATACTTGCTCAGACACCGTGAAAGTAGGTCCTTGATGTTGGAAATTAATCCAGAGAAAGCAAACTGTTTGTTGTAATCAGAACATCAACTTTATAATCTCCTTCATTTTACCAATCTTGGAAAATAAGAAAATAAGATATCACTTAAAAATAACATAAAATTGAAGGTGAGGTACGGATATCCGAATCTCCTTAAGGCGATTAGTTCCTACCAAAGGTGCCCCGTAGATTCACGAATTATGCCTCCCAAGATACAACACCTCGAACTTGTTTGGATTAGCACTATGTAAACAGGGCTCAGTCGAACTGTTCAATTGAACCAGCACACCCAGAAAAAACAGAAGAGTAGAAACGTATATCAAAGTTCTTTTGGAGTCAAGTCGGAAAAACCCCAAAAATCTTTTTGAAGCTCTATGATCCTATCTATTTTATAGAGCTTTTTAGTTCATGTACAGACGAGATACATGAATTAAATAGATGCATGTATCCACGAAATTCATGAATCAAGAGATTCATAAATCCAGAGATACGTGAATTCAAGAGATTCATGAACTCAATAAATACATAAACTAAAAGATACATGAATCTAGAAAATTCATGAACTCAATAGATACGTGAACATAAAAGATTAGGAAATTCATGAATTTAAAATAAATACGTGAACAGAAAAGATGTATTTTAATTTATTGGCTTTCGTTGTACCATTAACCATAATTATAACCATAATTATAACAATCCCCCACATTAATGGATCAACAAAACATTTTTGACTTGAAGGAATCTGAGCATGCCTGTTGAAATACACCACATCAAGATAGGTAGCTTTTACTTTGAACATTCTTTAGGGAAAGTCTATCGAACTTACTTAACTAGTTGATGGACTAAGCCTTGAATCGCCAGTTGTTTGTGTAAGCCTAGACAATAAACCTCACACGGAGTATTTCCAATTCAAGATTGGTTTTCGGTTGTGTTCATTTTTTCGGCCCTGAACCTCTCGGGATTCATGCGTGCTTTAGAAAATTTAGCCTTTAAAGATTTTCATTGAGTTGGCCAGCTCCACGTATATAGGTGCATTCCTATAAAAAAATATCCTACAATATCTTACTTGGATGTTATATTCCAAGTTATGGGAATCATTAAACGTGTAGCGCACCCTTAATAACGCTGTAGAAAAGCACTGTTGCATCATAGGAATGGGAGACAGTGCTTACACTAGAGTCTCCAATCGCATAGGTTAGATTTCCACATTGGAATCTCTTTATTGGGTTAAGGCTCTTAAACCCATTCCCCTCGATGCGCAGTTTATCTGCTCTTTTGACAAACCTTTTGTCAGCGGATCCGCAATATTTTTCTTTGACTTTACAAAGTCTAAAGAAATAATTCCATTTGAGAGCAATTGCCTAACGGTATTGTGTCTACGACGAATGTGTCTAGACTTACCATTATAAATCACATTATGCACTCTTGCAATTGCCGCTTGATTATCACAGTGTATGCAAATTGCAGGCATAGGTTTTGGCCACACTGGAACATCTTCCAAAAAATGTTGAAGCCATTCTGCTTCTTCAGCAGCTTTATCCAAAGCAACAAACTCTAATTCCATTATAGAGCGCATTATTAGAGTTTGTTTAGAGGATTTCCATGACACTGCGACACCTCCTAGCGTGAACACTTATCCGCTAGTCGATTTCGATTCATCAGAATCTGAAATCCAGTTGGCATGACAATAACCTTCCAAAACAGCTGGATATTTGCCATATTGTAGAACATAGTCTTTTGTCATTTTCAAATATCCTAATACTCTCATCAGAGCATTCCAGTGCTCGTGACTTGGGTTATTGGTATATCTACTCAGTTTGCTTACTCAGTACGCAATATCAAGTCTAGTGCAATTCATGATATACATGATGCTGCCGATTACTTGAGAGTATTCCAGCTGTCTAACACTATTTCCAGTGTTCTTTCTTAAAGTTAGGTGTGGAAGAAAATGATTGTTTGCATCTTTAATGCCAAATCCTTTAAATCTCTCAAATACTTTTTCAATGTGATGAGATTGTGTTAAACCTAAGCCATCAGAATTCCTTAGAATTTTGATGCCGAGTATAACATCCGCTACGCCTAAATCCTTCATCTCAAAGTTCTTCTTGAGAATGTTCTTGGTGATTTTGATGACCTCAGTGTTATCTCCAAAAATTAATAAGTCATCCACATATAAACAAATAAGTACATATCCAATTGTTGTGGATTTAGTGTACACACATTTGTCACATTCATTGATTCTATACCTATTTTGAATCATTTTCCGATCAAATTTCTCATGCCATTGCTTAGGAGCTTGTTTAAGTCCATACAATGATTTGACAAGTCTACACACTTTGTGTTCTTGTCCTTTGACCTTGAACCCTTCAGGTTGTTCCATATAAATCTCCTCGTCGAGATCACCATTTAAGAATGCAGTTTTTACATTCATTTGATGTATCTACAAATTGTATAGTGAAGCTATAGCAATCAAAATACTTACTGATGTTATTCTTGTGACAGGTGAATAAGTATTAAAGTAGTCAATACCCTCTTTTTGTCTAAACCCTTAGGCTACAAGCCAAGCTTTGTACTTATCAACGGAACCATCAGCCTTTAGTTTTTTCTTGAAAATCCATTTACATCTAATTGGTTTATTTCCAGGTGGAAGATTAACCAATTCCTAAGTATGGTTACTTAGAATAGAATGGATTTCATTGTCAACAGCTTCTTTCTAGAAAGGAGCATCTGGAGATGACATTGCCTCTTTATATGTTTGGGGCTCACCTTCTAACATGTATGTTAGAAAATCAGGTCCGAAAGATTTTTCAATTTGAGACCTTTTACTCCTTCGGAGTTCGGCTTCTTTGGTCACAACTTCATCATTCTCAGATTCTGATTCTCTAAGCTTTTTCTGAGAAAGTTCTCCTTGATTTCTTTTTGCAGGATATATATCCTCAAAAAATTCAGCATCCCTTGATTCTAGGATTGTATTGACATGGATTTCCTCATTTTCAGATTTGTGAACCAAAAATCTATATGCGCTACTATTTTGAGCATAACCGATGAATATGCAATCCACCGTTTTAGGTCCCAACCGAGTTTGTTTCGGAGGAGGAATTGCCACCTTGGTCAAGCACCCCCACACTTTTAGAAAATTGTAAGAAGGCAACTTTCCATTCCATAACTCGTATGGAGTTTTACCTGTCTTTTTGTGGGGTATTTTATTAAGAATATAATTTGCAGTTAGAACTGTTCTGAGGTAAACCTGAACTCAAAAGCATGGCGTTAGCCATCTCCTTTAGTGTCCTGTTCAATCGTTCAGCAACTTCATTTTGTTGTGGAGTATAAGGTGCAGTCGTTTGGAGAATTATTCCAAAACTAGCACAAAACTCTTTGAAATTGATTGAATTATATTCTCCTCCTCTATCAGACCTAAGCACTTTGATTCGTTTATCAAGTTGGTTTTCAACTTTATTTTTATACTTGACAAACATGTTCATAGTTTCATCTTTGCTAGTTAGTAAATAAACATAGCAAAATCTAGTACAATCATCCACAAATGTGATGAAGTACTTATTTCCACCTCTACTTTCTACAAACTTTAAATCACATAGATCACTATGGATTAATTGTAGAGGTTCACTTGTTCTTTCAATGGATTTGAAAGGTTTCTTGGCAAACTAGGCCTCAACACAAGTCTCACACTTGTAATGGGCATCCAACTCAAATCTTGGAATTAATCCCAAGTTTGCTATTCTCTTCATTGTACCATAGTCTACATATCCTAATCTACCATGCCATAGATAAGGAGACACAACAGTGTAAACTGAAGACTTTTCTTTATTAATAGTCTTTGGGTACACATACTTTGAGTTTACATCAATGATAGCCACATTGGCTTTAAATATGTCATTACATAAGTACCCTTTCCCCCACATACATCCCTCCTTTTGATAGTACAAACTTGTCAGATTCAAATACAACTTTGAAACCCTTCTTGACAAGTATAGGGCCAGAAATTAGATTTTTCCGAATCTCTGGTACATGCAGCATATTCAGCAAGGCGACCTCCTTGCCAGATGTAAACTTCAGGATCACCTTTCCTCTTCCGGCAATCTTTGCTGATGCAGAGTTAGCCATATAAAGCTTCTCATCTTCTTCAGCCTTCTCATAAGATAAGAACATGTGCTTATCTGCACAGATGTGATTTGTGGCACCTGTGTCTAGCCACCAGCCATTAGTGTTCGACACCAAAGATGCTTCGGACATTACCACAGCAGACAATCTTTCAATATTGTCATGCTCTGTCAAATTCAGTTGCTGGGCTGCACCTTCGTTCTTGCCTTTTTTCGGGTGCTTCTTACAATCCTTAGCACGATGGCCAGGCTTATTGCATATAAAACACGTCTCTTGAAATTTCTGGAACTGCTCCTTCTGCTTGCCTTTTCCTTGAAAAGACATCTTCCTTTTTCTATCTTGCTTGGATTTGGAAGATTCCACAACGTTGGCCTTTGGCTCAGAAGAAGGGTTCGCACTCCTTCTATTGTCCTCCTCGATTCTGAGGCGCAAAATGAGATCTTCAAGGCTCATCTCCTTCTGTTTGTGCTTCAAATAATTTTTGAAGTCTGACCAACCCGGAGGTAGTTTCTCAATCATGGCTGCCACTTGGAATGATTCAGTAAGTATCATTCCCTCAGCCGAGATGTCACTCAGAATTAATTGCAATTCTTGAACTTGACTCATGATAGATTTAGAATCCACCATCTTGTAGTCCAAGAATTTGGCAACCATAAATTTCTTGGTGCCAGCATCCTCAGTTTTGTATTTTTTTCTCTAAGGACTCCCATAACTGTTTAGCAGATTCAATATTACAATAAACATTATAAAGAGAATTCACTAAATAGTTAAGGATATAATTTTGGCATAAGAAGTCTCCATGCTTCCAAGCCTCCAATGCACCGAGCGTCGTGACATCTTGCTCGTTTGGACTAATTATCGGGCACACCTCCGATAAATATTTCGTTAGATTGAACATGGTTAGATAGAAGAACATCTTCTGCTGCCACTGTTTAAAGCCCACTCCAGTGAATTTCTCCGGTTTCTCATTAGCTGTAACTGGAGGCGTTGCCATCACAGTAGGCAAAGTTCGTTGAATTATCCCTCCAGAAACGGAGGCAAAAGCCATTTGGCTTGTACTGTTCTGAAAAACAGTTCCGAGCATACCAGTCGTATGACTTGTACCCGCACCACCAAAATTGGTGTTAGCCCAAGGGCCCGTAGCATTGGCTACTACAAATTCAGACCCTAAGGGTTGAACATCTTCCATAGCAACAGTCGAATCGACCATAGGAATGTCTCCTGAAACATTCGAGACATTGAAGGGCACTTGGTTGTTTCCAACCATCTCAATAATCTGACAAGAACAACAAACAGTGAGTAAGTTAATTTGCCTTAAGATTGTTGGAAATTAATCTAGAGAAAGCAAACTGTTTGTTGTAATTAGAACATCAATGTAAAGAAGATAATAACAACTTTATAATATCCTTTATTTTACTAATCTTGGAAAAGAAGAAAATAAGATATCACTTAAAAATAACATAAAATTGGAGGTGAGGTACGGATATCCGAATTTCCTTAAGGCGATTAGTTCTTGCCAAAGGTGTCCCGCAGATTCACGAACTATGCCTCTCAAGATACAACACCTCGAACCTGTTTGGATTAGCGCTATGCAAATAGGGCTCAGTCGAACCGTTCAATTGAACCAGCACACCCAGAAAAAATAGAAGAGTAGAAACGTATATCAAAGTTCTTTTGGAGTCAAGTTAAAAAAACCCAAAAAAACCTTTTTGAAGCTCTATGATCCTATCTATTTATAGAGCTTTTTAGTTCATGTACAGAAGAGATACATGAATTAAATAGACGCATGTATCCACGAAATTCATGAATCAAGAGATACATGAATTCAAGAGATTCATGAATCCAGAGATACGTGAATTCAAGATATTCATGAACTCAATAAATACATGAACTAAAAAATACATGAATCTAGAAAATTCATGAACTCAATAGACACGTGAACATAAAAGATTAGAAAATTCATGAATTCAAAAGAGATATGTGAACAGAAAAGACGTATTTTAATTTATTGGCTTTTGTTGATCCATTAACCATAATTATAACACTTGACTGTCCGAAGCTGATTTCTTTGCAAATGAAGTGAATCAGAAGATTGCCATCTCTGTCGCACTTGAGAGCCCTAGTGGTGAATTTTCTCAGCAAAACCTGAACTCCGTCGACGTGATTAAGATATGCTGTTGAATGTAGCTGTTTGCGGCATTTCTCTCAAATGGAAAAGCTCTTCCTTCCTTTCTGCCATCTCTTTCAGCAGACTTACATTAGAGGCGCTAAGGACCCCAATGACCATGACTCATGGAGTACTTTCTTAGGTGATAATGAATGTGCTGGAACTCACGCTAAAAATTTTCTCATGCAAACATAGCCTGAGTTTTTACTTATCCTTGGATCAGTGCTTAAAATGACAATATCTCATTTTGGAACTTGAAACTGAAGTTAACCAGATTCCAGTGAGTTACCGCTGCACGAACAGGGGACATCCCCTGAATTCTTGATGGACCAAATGGAATGGCGAGCGAAAGTGTGAGCATCTCCGAGTGCTCATCTCCGACTGCCAAATACAATGGGAACTTTCCTTCCTTGTTTGCCCATTGCAGAGTACCAAACGTCAGAAAGACCATTCACCACAGCTTTAGAGGTGGACGGTTCCGAACCAATCTAGAACCTGCCCTCTTGGGACTGGTTTCCACTTTTTTGAACTTGAAACCTATCTTGCAAATTGAAACATGACTGTCTAAAAAAAAAACGAAAAAAATGTGCTCCTGAAAAGATAATCACCCCATAACGAAAATCACAAATCAATTTTTTATTCCAACAGCAGAACTTATTTTTCAACTCATTTGTGAATTGCCGCCAAACATAAGATATGTGCTAGACATTGATGACCAACGAGATCTCTCTTTTACGGTTATTATATGATTACTAAATGAATTCAAATAAGAAGAAAGTGAAAGTAAAAGATCAGATGGATTCCCCATTAAGTTCTTTAATTAGACATGTGATGTCGTTCGGGAATGTAACACACTAATTAAAAGTCTTGATATGAAAATGAAACAGCCAAGGACGAAATAGAATTAACATAACAAAATACCATATTCCAAATCACTATGGGAATAGAAGTGAACAACAAGATTAATAAAATAATCAACAAATATATTTACCATTTAAAGAGAATTAAAAAAAATTGGATAATATGGTAGAGGTTGAAATATCCCATATGCGTGCTATGTGGGTTATATGCTCTTTATGTGTGTGGGTGGATTATATATATATATGCGCATGTGTGTATGGTTTCTTTCCACCTATTGGTTTAAGATTTTGAGTCCCATAGACTAATACAATATCAAAGTCGAATTTTGCTCTAGTCTACATGCGCGTCCATCATCAAATTCCACGTGTTACACTTTAAATTGGACTTTCTAACAACGTGTGAGATAATTGGCATCTAATAGATTATGAAAATTGAATTTGCACTTTTCACTGTATTATTGTGTTAGGAAAACAGCTGTACATATCCAAATTAATATTGAGACAATACCGATTCCATTATCTCCAAAGTTAAAATCGAAAATTTGAGTTATCCATAATGTGAGGAAACGAATGCATAAAATTTTTATTTAAAATTTCAATTAATACAACTTTGGGGAGAGCTATTAGAACAACGACAAAGACAGACAACTCTGAATTTTGTAAAATGGAATATAAAAGATGATCGCTCTTTACTCATAATCCAAATTTGAACTCGTTACTCAATCATTAATTGACATATAGATAGCCACAGAAAGTAAATTGCAAGGTCCTTAATTCTTCAAAATTACAAAGGTTATTCTTGTTCAACAAGCTCAAAACCTAATTCCATAAAAAAGAAAAGAAAAAAGGCAATCTAAATGACAAGCATCAAAAGTAAGAAAGAATTATTAACAGAATACCATAAAAAGAAATAAAGAAAAAAGAATATAATATAATAAACGGCACATTAATAGGTTGACGTGAAAATATAAAAGAATTTAAAAGTACCCTTAAATGCTTATAAAATAATTTGAAAGTAGATTTTTTTTTCTTTCATTAGATTTAAAGATAAAATGAAATGGAGGAAAAGGGAAAAACTCAACTTCGTAACAATCTTATGTTTGTTTGGCAAATGAGGGGGAGAACATCCTTGGGAAAATGACAATCTAAATATTGGCGGAGCAAGAGTTGACGGCTTGATTGACACGTGGCATTTTGCGGTGGATGCTCACGAGTTTGATACCCCCGTCACCGCATTAGAAGATATATAATCATGTGGATGTATTAATAGGGAAACTGAGGAGAAAAGGAAGGAGAAAAAAAAGAAAAAGAAAAAAGAGTGGGAACTTCTATTTTATTAAAGGGAATATAGAAGATTGTAAAGAGTTTCTAATGAAAAGAACCATTAATCAGATGGAATAGAAGATTCACATTTGAATTGATGATCAGTGCAAAGTCCGACGAAGTTCTGCCGACGAAGTTCTTAGAACAGCACTCGTAATCAGAATATACGCCTACAGACTTTGACTACATAACACATGATAGGTTCATAAACCCTACCTACACAAATCATAAAGTCAAGAACCCCATACATAATAAAGTTATAAACCGTAACCCAACACTGGAGAAATTTATTGACGACGGATACCATTATATAATAAAAGATCACAATACGCATGGTAGTCTTGGAGGATGGGAATATCAAGGCCGCTAAAACCACCACGACTATCACGAGGTAAAGGACTCCGACAGATAGAACAAGGCTCCCAAGCCAAGTAAGTTTGCTCACTGCTACGGTTACGGCCGCAAAAAAAGCCACTGACATGCCGGTGAGGGCCATCAACAATAATGGCCCTGCTGAGCGGTAAGCTAGTTCTGCAACGTAGTAATCTCTATTAAGACCCCAGAGGAGGACTACGACTATAAGAATGGAGCTGTACATGGCTACCATGTTGGCAATTACGAAAACCCGAAACATTCCGTGGTGTAGCATGGTCGCCATTCCTGGGTGAGGATCACTGGAAGCATTATATCCACCGGGCAAGGTTAAGCCCGCAGTGAACGTGACGGAGGCCACAAGCGTGGCCACTAGCAATAATGTATTGACCTGGTCCTTGATCCATTCCGCAGGAGATGATTTGCTCGCTCCAGAACCTTGTTCTCTCGGCAACAGAACGTCTCGACTTTCACTTCGTGGCACACCAGCGACAATCAAAATCGCGCGTCCTACTAACTGCAAATGTCAAATCAGAGAATTAGTCATCAATCCTGAGCACATTAAATTCAGTTAAGAGTAAATACAGCCTGCAACCAAAATTACACTACCGCTGAATTTCTTGTCGATGAGCTTCTGGATTCCATGGCCACATCCAGGGCCGTTAACCCATCATTGTTCCGAAGCCCCAAGTCAATTCTTTTGTCCTTCGTCAAAGAGCGCATAACTTCACAATGGTTGTGCATGGCTGCCAAATGGAGGGGCGTGTTCCCATCGACATCTCTCGAATTCACCAGCTTCTCGATGAAATCAGACTCGCTGTATGTTTTTAGCACGTAGTTGGTCGAGAAAAGGTACCGGTTCGACGGGCTCGTGGCTCCAACATGAAGAATATTCTGACCCTTTTCGTTTTTGATCTCTGCCAGGTCAGGCCACGTGTCCTTCAGTAACTGTATGAGTGCCAAGATGTTGCCGGTTTCGCTAGCAATGTGAATCGGGTAGGAGCCGTTATTGTCCGTTTGAAGGGCGAGATAAGGGCATTTCTCCAGCAAGAGGCCAATTGCCTCTACATTTCCAACCGACGCTGCAGCGTGCATTGGTGTCCCTCCGTCTTCATTGCGCAGGTGGAGTAACCTCGGGAGCCGATCTATAATTTCTTTCAATATATCTGACATTATAGGCGATAGCACTCTTTAGGTTGGGTGCAATTAACTAATTAAATAATTATTGCTGTTAGCTCCTGCAGAGTGATTTGCTTTTTGACCAAATGCTATTATCAAGCTTTTCTCCAAATTGGACGAATATGAATTTTGAAAAAGAGCAAAAAGCAGTGCAGTTAACTTACATCTATGCTTTTGTGGACTAGAACTACACATAAAAGTATCCATTACCTGTTTTCCACTCCTTGAGTGTGGCCAAAATTGGTGACATGCCCTGTATCTGGACTGCGTAAGCTTCATCTCGAGCATATTCTTGCATGAGAAGCTGAAAAATCTCCCACTCCACCCTCTTGTGGCACTTTTCCACTGCCAGATACAATGGAGATTTACCATCCTTGTTCTTCCAATATATAATTTCCGAGTTTGTTCCCAGGTGTTGACACCTAAATTTTGGCGATCCATTTAGTCATTTATTGCATAAAAAATTATGGGTTAATTTTATCCCTAAAAAAAATATTAATCGCATAGCTACATTTAGTTTGCATATTTTGCGTTTTATTTACTTGGACCGGTGGCGGATGGGTCGAAATGGTTTTTTTGAGTTTTAAATTAACAGTCGGACTAAGCCCATGGAGAGTACAAATTGGCCCAAGCCCATTTTCTAAAATTGAGATTTGAAATGAGGATTTTCAGAATTTAAGAAAATCGGGTTATGATCTTATCTTTAAAAAATCAGTAGAAAATATTTTGGAGATAAGGAGAATAAAATATTTTGATGATTAGGAGGTTATAGACAATCTTTTCGTCGGATGGAATATTCACAAAGGGATTGCATTTTATCTTGGCCTATAAAAGGGTGTGTACGTAGGGTTTTTAGGGGGCTTCTTTGAAAAAATTCAGAAAAAGTGAAAGGGGAGAGCAACCATCTGTGGAGGTTGAAAGGAAAGAGGGAAAAAAGCAAAAAGTAAAAAGTGAGAAGTGAAAAGGAGAAACGAGAGGAGAAGCGGAAAAGCGAAAAGTGGGTGATTTGACCCACTCGTTCATCTTCTCCCCAAGTTTGCTATCCCCGCGTTGCTTCTCCATCCGTGACCGAAGCTCCTCCGCATCTCCGGCCCACCGAAGCACCGCCTTGCCGGACACCACCGCACCTTCGCCATCAAGCCGGTCGCGCCGAGCCTTGCCGTGACGCCGCACCGCCACCCGGAAGCCGCCCCCTGCGTCCCCGTTGCTTGAAGCCGCCGCCGCACCCGGTCACCACATCTCTGCAGCCGCACCCTTGCCCGCAACACTGCGCCGATCGACCCACGCGGCCCCGACGCTAAGCCCCGCCTTGTGCCGCCCGTCCTCGATCCGCCCGTGAAGCCTCTCCGCCTTGCGCCGCCCGTCCCCGATCCGCCCGTGAAGCCTCTCCGCCCGCAAATCCGAGCACTTGCACCCGCGACGCCGGCCGAGATCTCGCCTACCGCCGCTCCTCGCGACGCCACCGCTCGCCGCCGATCCGCTCGGCTGCTGGTCCTCATCGCCGGAGCTCCGACGATTAACTCCCGTGGACCTCCACGAAGCTGCCAAAACGTGGAAGGAAAGAAGAAAAAAAAAAAAAGAGGGAAAAGGAAAAAGGAAAATTAGGTAGTTTTTTATTTATTTATTTGCTTACTTTTTTTTTTTTTCCTTTCCTTTTTATTTTATTCTTTTAGTGAAATTGTTCCCTTTAAATGTTGATTGAGAGTCCGACATGAAATAATCCCTAAAGCTAGGGATTGACAGTCCGATTTTCGCGCCCGAAATCCGACTCGCAATCCCTTATAAAAATCGACAATCCAATCTCAAGCCCGAGATTCGATTCGCGATTTAATTTAAAATTGGCCAACCCGATCTCATGCGCGAGATATGGTTCGTCAATTTTAGGATATCAATCTCATCTTGTTTGATTTGCTATCGTCAAGTTGGTTGAGTCTATCTTATTTTCGTAAAAAAATCTTAAAAAATATTTGAGTGGATTAGATTTGCTTTAGGGTTAAAATCCAATTTGATTTCGAATTTTTAAATAAGAAAATCAAAGAAAAATCCGAATAAGGATTAGGTTTGTTTTTGTTATCTTGCATGTTAGGATTGCAATCTTATTATGAATTTTTAAATAAAAGAATCCAAAAAAAGAAAGTGCATTCATTTAGATTGTTAGTTTTTATTTGAATTGCATGTTAGTTATGTATTAGTTTTAATTTCGAAATTAATACAAAAATCCAACAAAAAAATCATCATGCATATTAGATTAGAATTGCATGTTTCATTTTAAATTTAGATCATCTTTTTTAGGTTAATTGCATTTTAGATTTAGATAACGTCTTATTTTAAATTAGGATTTAATATGACTTAATCCCTAGTTTAAATTAGATAGAATCTTAATCTTGCTAGATCATTTCAAATTTCATAAAATTTGTCTTGGGATAAATTAGTTGCAATTTCTAGGATAGATTGCATTTTTTAAAATAAAAGATGTCATTTGCATGTCATGAAGAATTAGGTTCATGAAATGCACGTCATTTAGTAATTATTATTAAGTTCATTTCTAATTAGAACTTCCTCGCCATTAGACTAAGTCATTTAATAAATGTCGCGTGACATATAACCCACATACTAAATTATATGATGCATGTCATTTTAGTTTAAATAATTTTGTATGCCGTTGCATCGTATTGCATGTCATTAAAATTAGGTCAATTAGATTGCATTTAATTATTGCATTTCTTCATGTCATATAGTTTAGATCATGCTGCCATGTCATAGTAGGTTATTAGCATGCATCGCATGATTTTCACTAAATAAAGTGAAAACAAAAATTGAAATTGCGTGTTAATTAGAAATCATATCTAGGGTTGCTTGATGTGAATTCGATTTAACAATGCAGATGCTTTCGTTGCTTCTAGGTATGTTTTGCATTATTCAATTGATTTCTTGAGTGTTAAATTGGTGGTATGCGCACATGTATGATCACCTCACATGTTAGGAAATTAAATTAAAATCAATCCAAATTGCTTGCCAAACATTTTTTAAAAGATGAAATAAAAGGTACCGAAAGGGCACTAGGATAGTTTAGTGTAACCAAGTCCCCGAACTCATAAATCTCTGGTTCGTAGGAGTAAAGTAAATCTCCCGTTACTTTACTTGGGTTTCTAATCGACCCACCAAAAATAGATTAGTGGCGACTCCGATTGAAAATCATTTGCATGTTAAGAATCCAAACCTAAGTTGCGAATGGTATGGGCTTGGGAGAGCCCGAGCTAAGCTTAAAAACTTAGTAATCCATTAACCTAGTTTTAGGTGGTGAACCGAAAAATTGGGTCGCGACACTTGGCGACTCATGGGGACTTGAGTTAAAACTCTTAGTGGACTTAGGCCAATTTTTCTTTTCTTTGAAAAAATATTTTTGCTTGGCAGCAGGGATCCCAGGTACGTCCCTAACCTTCAAGGTGTTAAATGTTTTTGCAGATTGTGAGGTATAAGGGGAAGTGATTGCTAACCCTTACCTTGCAGGTTGGAGTTAGGGATGTATGGTTTATTTTATTTTTGAAGTGTTGTTTGATTTAAATTGCTGTGCATGTTTTGCATAAATCACTACACTTTGTACACACAACCCGCCGCCGGACTCCGGGCCGCATAGGATTATTTAGGATGGTATTGAGATGGATACCACTTCGACCGCATGCTCGCGGTGCGAGTCGCCCATCTCAATCCCGAAATTTCTTTCATGGTGTCAAGAGTACCCACCTCGGTCCGCATGCCCGCGACCCGGGTTGGCTCTTTGACCAAGCCGGAGTCATGAGAACCCGACATAGTCCACACGCCCGTGGCTAGTCTGATCATCCTTGTGGCTTCACTTTGCTAAGCCTGTCTAGAATAGAAATCGAGCCTCACATCTCATGTGCATGTCTATGTGATTGCTATCGATTTTCCTTGGTGAAGTAAGTCTTCTATTCCCATATGAATGCAATTTACTTACTTTGTCAAACTCTTGGTCGGTCCATGACAATTTAGGTCAATCATTGATTTAATTCCTTTGTCAATTAGAAATGAAATGAATTGCCATATAATGAATCATTTGGAAAATAAAAAATTGGAAATTTGTTTTCAATTTATGTCTTGGCTTTTCCTAGTTCATGTTTGGGAAATTTCATCCCTACTAGAGCATCCCATATCTTTGTTTTCTTAATTCATTTTTAGGAAATCATCTTCATATGTGGACTTTTCTTGACTAAAAATAAATTGTTGTCATGGACTAGCTCTTTATTTACACTCCATGCTTACATGTTCCCATTTATTTCAATTAGGTGATTATGAGGCGATCTCGCTCACCCATCCGTACACGGTCGAGATCTAAAATGGCGAATCGAAACGAGGTCTTTGGACCGTATCATCGGCAATATAAACAAGCAAATTGCACACTACCAAAGTCAAGTTGATGAATTGTCTGCATCTGTGACTTTTCTCATCAAGCAAAAAGGCTGCGATGACATAGGTACTCCATCTTCAAAGTGAGAATCTGCGACTCGAAGAAGAAAGCCAAGAGAACTTTTGAATCGTCTCCTTTTCCCGAAGTAGCTGAATTTGATGCCACCATGAAGAGATTAGTGACATATCTAGAAGGAAGAATCTCTGACCTAAAGGGTTCGCATGACACGATCAAGGAGGATGAAGAACTCAAGCATACATGATTCATGGTTCTAAGTAGTTCACTTTCCTTGTTTAATTAGGGGCATGCTCGGTTGCACCTCCCCGCGTGGGAATTTTTATTACTTTTTAGGAATTGTTTTCACTTTCTAGGAATCATTTCTTAGGTTTAGGAATCACAATTTTCATTCCAATAATGTAATTCATTTGATTCTATTCAATGAAATTACAATTTTATTTCAAATTTTGAGGACATGATGGAGTATACCAAACCGGTCCAATGACGATATCCAACCATGAAAAAGAAAAATATCATCCACGGAGGAATCCCGAGGGCTGGACTTTTTCATGCTTCCTCCTAAAAACTTTTTCGAAAATAAAAGCATTTCACTGCTAAAAAAAAAAAAAAAAAACATTTTCCCAAAACTTGTAGCAGATTAAACCTATTTGTTTGTCGACTCATTTACTTCTTGTCTCGAGCATAATTCTATCACTTGTTATGACAAGAGACATTTGAAAATAGCGTATCAAGTTTCAATGATCATAAACTTGACTTGTGATCAACAAAGGCTTAGAGCGCACTTGCAAAGTGAAAAAAAAAAAACAACAAATTTGGGGCAATTAAAAGAGGACCGTCATTCCCCGGTGGAAGAGTTGACAAATTGGGAGCATGACAGGTTTTGGTAGTGACCTCGACCGGGATAAATTCTTCACCTGAGCCGAAATGATTGTGCAATTTGAATTTACTTTAATATTGCATAGTATCTTATTCATGCACGTTGTTTTGTGCAGGGGCAAAAGCGAGATTTCATCAAATTAAAGATCGGATTTTCATCCTCGATTGATCAATTTGTGTGTTTGTTCCCTTTCAATAGGGGCAATCCAAGGACACCCATTGTTGAGACAGTCCCTTCATGGGACAATTCCTTGAATGAATGCTTGAAATCATGTTTTCATACTTATGAGAGCATTTTTGAGTGTAGTAAATTGTTTGTTTGAAGTCACAAACGCTTTTCATGCTTAAAGTTGCTAGACTCTTTTGAAAATAGAATTTTCATATTGATTTAGCTCACCAATTTCATATGGAGATTTATCAAGATAGACAACTCAATGGAGTGACATCAATGTTTAAGAATGCTTTGAATGAGACGTATCGGGATGATGAAAGGCAAACCCTATCCTATACACAGTCCCATATTCATACACTTGTGAGATGAGTGTAGCAAGGTTCATATCCATAAGGTAAAGAGTTCTCTCGCAAGAGGTACGGCAACCGAAATGATGAGAGGCAATTCATATCTCTATCTCAAACACTACAGGTGATCTGTTGCTTAACCCTTTTGAGCCCATACACTTATGGATATTCTTTTCAAATCACCCCTATCAAGAATCACCCCACATTGGGGCAAATTGGAGGGTAAGATAGCACCATAAAGTGAAGAAAATGAATTGAAATTTTCTTGCTTTCACTTGCATCAATTTTCAAGTCGTGCTATTACATTGAATTCATATGGTAATTTAAGTGCCTTAGGATGACGAAGAGCATTTCTTTCTCTATCCTACATACTTATATCCTTTGCATAGCCCACTTGAGCCTGCAATTTCATTTCTTTTAAACCCAGTTGGTGATCATCCCCCACACCGGGGCAAGGCAAGAGACAGATGAAGACCTTTGAAAGTTTGAATGTCATTCAAAGTGTAATTGCTCGACACATGCATAGAAATCAAAATAGAATTAAGGGGCATGAAAAAGCAGTGTGCCTAGTAAAAGTAAGGCCAATGCCCATGAAAAAAAGTGAAAAAAATGAATAAGAACTAGGGGCATGAAAAAGCAAAGGTGTACTGGTAAAAGCAAGGCCAATGCCCATGGATGAAAAAAAGAGTCAAGATAGGTGACTGTCAATTACAAGAATTGAATCCCAATGGAGCAATAGTCAAAGAACTCAAATGCTGAGTTTTTACAATCAATAGGGCACTTCATGAAGACAATTCCCGATGGTGAAAAAGAAAATTGATGGCAATGCCAAGATGATCATCAACTCTCACCTTTTACACACATTTGAGCCTAATGATCTTTTCATTTCTCAACCCATGAACCCAACCTACGTTACGTCCCTTACAAAGTCTCTTCAGATTAGGGCATTTGAATTAACGTAGGAGTTCATATGTTTATAAGCATCGCTCGAAGAAGTGCGAGCAAGATTATTTCTTTTTCATTTTGCGGGGTTCTTGACTTGTAAACCCGGAGATGGTTACGGGCGCAGTTCATTCAATAGCTTTGACTCAAAGAGTCTTTTTGTTAAGCCATTGACCAAGCCCTCATTATGGCCCCATTAAAAACCTCTCGGATTGGTAGGATCGTACCACTTGCGAGAATACTCGGACCCATGTCGATATGATGAAATTGAGTGATTTGCATAAAATAGACATTCTAAATGAGAGTGAGTGAAAGTCCTTTCTAACCGAAAGTCTCTCATTTAGTATTCTTAAGAAATCCATGTCACGAGTGAAGATTGTCTTGAATGATAATTCTCTCCAAAGTGAAAATTTGGGTGATGCAAATGTCATTATGCATAAACCCGATTGAGTTGATGAAAACCTCACCGAATTTTGAAATGTGCATTCTAGAGTAGCTTAGATTGTCTATCTCTTTGATGATCGCATATTATTTTTTGCTCTAAATCATGTCGACGATGGTAATTCAAGTTCCTTTCGAATGTTTCATGATGTTAGAAGATGAGAAAACTCCACCGGAGGTGAAAGACCTCCACAAGATATCTGAATTCCGGAAGACATATCCCCAAGAATCGAGATATCATCGGGTGAGTATATCTCTACCCATTATCGACACTTGACTCGGTCAAGCTGTCTCTCTATATTGACCTGGCGTGCTTTTATAGCCCAGAGTCCCTTCTCATCGACCCGGCGTGCTTCGAGTCCGGTGTCCTCTATATTGACCTCGGCGTGCTTTAGTAGCCCGAGTCCTTTTTAATAGACCCGGCGTGCTTCCGTAGCCCGGAGTTCCCGACCCGGCGTGCTTTCGTAGCCCGGTGTCCCTTTTAATAGACTCGGCGTGCTTCCGTAGCCCGATGTCCCCGTTATTGACCCGGTGTGCTTCCATAGCCCGGAGTTTCGACTGGGCGTGCTTTCGTAGCCTGAGTCCATTTTATCGAACCGGTGTGCTTTCGTAGCCCAATATCCATTTATATTGACATGGCGTGCTTTGTCATAGCCTGAGTCCATTTTGAAAACACCGACACTCGACCGAGTTGTCCCCCAAAGATTTTCCTCCGATTCAATCGATTAAGGCGACCGAAGAATGGTTCGGGTCCCGATTAGTTTGATCTCTCGCCGCAAGGCCGGGCGACCGAAGAATGGTTTGGGTCCTAGCCAAGCAAAACCTCGCTTTAGGCGACCGTAGAATGGTACGGGTCCTAGACAAAATCTATTTCCCTATTCAGGGCGACCGTAGAATGGTACGGGTCCTGAAAGGTAAACCCCCGTTTAGGCGACCGTAGAATGGTACGGGTCCTAAACAACATCTATTTCCCTATTCGGGCGACCGTAGAATGGTACGGGTCCTGGAAGGTAAATCCCCGTTTAGGCGACCGTAGAATGGTACGGGTCCTAGACACAACCAAACACTTTGCTCTACTAGGCGACCGTAGAAAGGTACGGGTCCTAGGAAAGTAGTTTCCTTACAAAACTTTGATACCTTACTAGGCGACCGTAGAAAGGTACGGGTCCTAGGAAAGTAGTCTCTTCGTTACTATTTTAGGCGACCGTAGAAAGGTACGGGTCCTGAACATGTAACACCAACTATCTTGAATCACTCTACCCTCCTTGAAGGTAAGATATTCCGTAAGTTCTTTTTACCATTTTCCAAAAATTAGACATCTCGATCTGGATCCGGATGTCTCAATTCTCTTCATTAAACATTTCACTCGGATGTGAATGTTTTTTCGACCTTTCTCGTTATACTTAGTTTGGATCTAGGTATCTCGAGTACAAAAATCTTGACATCTCGATCCGGATCTGGATGTCTTGATTATTTTCATTCAAACATTTCATTTTGGATGTGAATGTTTTGGCAATCCTTCTCATTATACCTTAGTTTGGATCTAGGTATTTTGAGTTTTTCAAAAATCTTGACATCTCGATCCGGATCTAGATGTCTCCATCTCTTACCTGTTACGCTTTTCAAGGAACCCGAGTGAGAGTTGGGTACTTGTGGAGTAAATAGGGATTTATCATGTACCTCAAGATGCTTTACCGCACCGACGGGTAAGTAACCGTAGGTACGTTCTTTCCTTAGACATCATGCATTTGCATTAGCATCTTCATGCATCATATTAATTGCATTTTAAAATGGAATTCATTTTCCGAAAAAAAATCAAAAATCAAAAATCATGTCATTCAATGCATGTGCATGGTTAAAATTTAGGTTTCAATTTGTCTTTGAATGCAACCTCTTCGAGCTCACCTTCAAAGAGGGGCAAATGTTGACACCTAAATTTTGGCGATCCATTTAGTCATTTATTGCATAAAAAATTATGGGTTAATTTTATCCCTAAAAAAAATATTAATCGCATAGCTACATTTAGTTTGCATATTTTGCGTTTTATTTACTGGACCGGTGGCGGATGGGTCGAAATGGTTTTTTTTGAGTTTTAAATTAACAGGTCGGACTAAGCCCATGGAGAGTACAAATTGGCCCAAGCCCATTTTCTAAAATTGAGATTTGAAATGAGGATTTTCAGAATTTAAGAAAATCGGGTTATGATCTTATCTTTAAAAAATCAGTAGAAAATATTTTGGAGATAAGGAGAATAAAATATTTTGATGATTAGGAGGTTATAGACAATCTTTTCGTCGGATGGAATATTCACAAAGGGATTGCATTTTATCTTGGCCTATAAAAGGGTGTGTACGTAGGGTTTTTAGGGGGCTTCTTTGAAAAAATTCAGAAAAAGTGAAAGGGGAGAGCAACCATCTGTGGAGGTTGAAAGGAAAGAGGGAAAAAAGCAAAAAGTAAAAAGTGAGAAGTGAAAAGGAGAAACAGAGGAGAAGCGGAAAAGCAGAAAAGTGGGTGATTTGACCCCTACTTGTTCATCTTCTCCCCAAGTTTGCTATCCCCGCGTTGCTTCTCCATCCGTGACCGAAGCTCCTCCGCATCTCCGGCCCACCGAAGCACCGCCTTGCCGGACACCACCGCACCTTCGCCATCAAGCCGGTCGCGCCGAGCCTTGCCGTGACGCCGCACCGCCACCCGAAGCCGCCCCGCGTCCCCGTTGCTTGAAGCCGCCGCCGCACCAGTCCACCACATCTCTCGCAGCCGCACCCTTGCCCGCAACACTGTCGCCGATCGACCCACGCGGCCCCGACGCTAAGCCCCGCCTTGTGCCGCCCGTCCTCGATCCGCCCGTGAAGCCTCTCCGCCTTGCGCCGCCCCTCGTCCCCGATCCGCCCGTGAAGCCTCTCCGCCCGCAAATCCGAGCACTTGCACCCGCGACGCCGGGCGAGATCTCGCCTACCGCTGCTCCTCGCGACGCCACCGCTCGCCGCCGATCCGCTCGGCTGCTTGTCCTCATCGCCGGAGCTCCGACGATTAACTCCCGGTGGACCTCCACGAAGCTGCCAAAACGTGGAAGGAAAGAAGAAAAAAAAAAAACAAAAGAGGGAAAAGGAAAAAGGAAAATTAGGTAGTTTTTTATTTATTTATTTGCTTACTGTTTTTTTTTTTTCCTTTCCTTTTTATTTTATTCTTTTAGTGAAATTGTTCCCTTTAAATGTTGATTGAGAGTCCGACATGAAATAATCCCTAAAGCTAGGGATTGACAGTCCGATTTTCGCGCCCGAAATCCGACTCGCAATCCCTTATAAAAATCGACAATCCAATCTCAAGCCCGAGATTCGATTCGCGATTTAATTTAAAATTGGCCAACCCGATCTCATGCGCGAGATATGGTTCGTCAATTTTAGGATATCAATCTCATCTTGTTTGATTTGCTATCGTCAAGTTGGTTGAGTCTATCTTATTTTCGTAAAAAAATCTTAAAAAATATTTGAGTGGATTAGATTTGCTTTAGGGTTAAAATCCAATTTGATTTCGAATTTTTAAATAAGAAAATCAAAGAAAAATCCGAATAAGGATTAGGTTTGTTTTTGTTATCTTGCATGTTAGGATTGCAATCTTATTATGAATTTTTAAATAAAAGAATCCAAAAAAAGAAAGTGCATTCATTTAGATTGTTAGTTTTTATTTGAATTGCATGTTAGTTATGTATTAGTTTTAATTTCGAAATTAATACAAAAATCCAACAAAAAAATCATCATGCATATTAGATTAGAATTGCATGTTTCATTTTAAATTTAGATCATCTTTTTTAGGTTAATTGCATTTTAGATTTAGATAACGTCTTATTTTAAATTAGGATTTAATATGACTTAATCCCTAGTTTAAATTAGATAGAATCTTAATCTTGCTAGATCATTTCAAATTTCATAAAATTTGTCTTGGGATAAATTAGTTGCAATTTCTAGGATAGATTGCATTTTTAAAATAAAAGATGTCATTTGCATGTCATGAAGAATTAGGTTCATGAAATGCACGTCATTTAGTAATTATTATTAAGTTCATTTCTAATTAGAACTTCCTCGCCATTAGACTAAGTCATTTAATAAATGTCGCGTGACATATAACCCACATACTAAATTATATGATGCATGTCATTTTAGTTTAAATAATTTTGTATGCCGTTGCATCGTATTGCATGTCATTAAAATTAGGTCAATTAGATTGCATTTAATTATTGCATTTCTTCATGTCATATAGTTTAGATCATGCTGCCATGTCATAGTAGGTTATTAGCATGCATCGCATGATTTTCACTAAATAAAGTGAAAACAAAAATTGAAATTGCGTGTTAATTAGAAATCATATCTAGGGTTCTTGATGTGAATTCCGATTTAACAATGCGAGATCTTTCGTTGCTTCTAGGTATGTTTTGCATTATTCAATTGATTTCTTGAGTGTTAAATTGGTGGTATGCGCACATGTATGATCACCTCACATGTTAGGAAATTAAATTAAAATCAATCCAAATTGCTTGCCAAACATTTTTTAAAAGATGAAATAAAAGGTACCGAAAGGGCACTAGGATAGTTTAGTGTAACCAAGTCCCCGAACTCATAAATCTCTGTTCGTAGGAGTAAAGTAAATCTCCCGTTACTTTACTTGGGTTTCTAATCGACCCACCAAAAATAGATTAGTGGCGACTCGATTGAAAATCATTTGCATGTTAAGAATCCAAACCTAAGTTGCGAATGGTATGGGGCTTGGGAGGCCCGAGCTGCTTTAAAAACTTAGTAATCCATTAACCTAGTTTTAGGTGGTGAACCGAAAAATTGGGTCGCGACACCAGGCGAATTAGCTTTTTTGTTGCGTTGAGCCTTTTATCTTGAACTGCAACATGGAGCGGAGTATCCTCCAAGGTGTTTTTCTGGGCCACGGTGTTAGGAAAATGAACGAGAATGAGCTCCACGACATCATTGTTCCCAGAGCTAGCTGCTACATGAAGCAATGAATTTCCGGAGGGGGTGACTTGGTTGAGGATTAGCGACAAAGCTAGTTCCCTTGACTCAATAACATTTTCTAACACATCGATGAATTTCTAGACGTCCCCTTCTTTCGTGGCTTTATATAGGTCACGATCCATAATTTTGTGCAAATCATCATCTCCAAGCTCTTGTTGGTAATCTGGTGGGACGGCTCTCCTCTTCAGAGCTTCAAACCTTTCGTTTGGTGTCGCCCTCATTTCACTATCATCCATTCTTATAGCACGGTCCATTTCAGACGGCAGCAGTCTTTCTTGATCTCTTCCCCCCTTATGTAGTAAGAATACAAGAGCAGAGAGAGCACTCGGCTTTTATAAAGGGTCAAGTTTTTACATCAACCCAACACCCAATACGACTCACCTCGGCCGATGTCATTGATTTCAGACCCAACAGTCAATAAGTGGTTAGCCCAAGATGCAGTTGTGGAGTCCTAGTCAAATAGACTATGTTAATTACGACACTCGCACGCCGCGCTATCATTAAAGAGATTAAGAAGAAAAGTTGCTTCAATAAAAAGTCGTTTTGCTTTCACGTATCTAGACTGAAGACATGCAAAACCATTTCAGTCCCAGAGAATTAAAAATCTTGGCCAATCGAATCAAATATGTAATTTAAGTATTAGATTCACCAAATAATTTTTAATGGGGGCACACCCAAAATATCTACTGAATCCCTCCGAATCTCAAATTCTGACTGATTCCCATGATATTGTACTCTGTATATTATGGGGGGGGTCAGGAAAAGTTAAAGACAGGATGTTGTCGCATGGTTCATATCATGTCTCTTAGCTGTATCTCACTTTTTTCTTCTCAAGTGGGCCCCGCATCTCCTTTATCTTTCGTGAGACCCTCTCGTTCTATCCTCTCCCTAGCTTGCTGCATCTCCAACTTGCGTTGGATGTTGGAGTACAGGCAGGTGATCGGGACCCTGCTTTGAGCAGAGGCATTCGTTGATAAGACCTTAAGAAACACATTAAAATGCATTTGTCGATGAGACCTTAAGAAACACATTAAAATGCATTCGTCGTGGATGGGGACAGATGTAAAAGATTCCCTCTACCTAATGTAGGACTCGTCTTTATGTTTATTTCTCTTTTAGCCCTCTTTTTACTCTTTTTTTGGTCATATGGCTTTTAGCTCTAGTAACTGACTTTTCTGACATTTTCACGAATAGAAATGATAGCTCCCAGACCCAACGAGAGAAAACGAATGTGATGAATTGCCCAAGGTAATAAAAAGAAATATTGAGAAAAGGGAAATTATCCCCTAAAACTCTAAACATCAATACTTTAAACTTTTTATTATCTCACCAAAAACTTTAAATTTATACCAATATGATAAAGATGCATTCTATAATAATTCTGCTTAAGACGACTATTAAAAATCTTAAGTAACAACTTATAGGCAAATGAAAGTTACATGAATTTGAAAAGTTTTATCAAGAACCTTAACTTATGTCCACTTTGATATCAATACACCAAAGTTTTTTCTCATTATCAATATCCCTTAGTTTATGGTATCCCTTAGTTTATGGTGCAAATTTGGGAAGAATTTGGAGAATGACTTTGTTATCTTCAACTTGACAATGTCCCTTTCTTGCTAAATAACTTGCCAAGTGTTGACACTGATGGGGGCATGCCTCCACTACTATGAATGTTTTTGTTTGATGGAAGTCTCTTTCTACTGAAAAATGATCTTCTCAACTTGATTACTATCTTTTCATGTAGAAATTTCAAAATCAACATCACCAATAATTGAAGTACGTGATTTTCCTCCTGTTTGAGCACAAGGATATGAACAACTAATTATTTTCCTTTTTTCTTTTTCATTTTAATTTCATTTATCCTTTTTTTTCTTTGGAGTGTTCAAAATTTTCTTGATGTGGCATTTGGTAGGCATCACATTGAAACCACGTGTCTTAGGAAAGTAACAGAAAAGCTACATCAGTATATCCCATTAGCCAAATTGAATGGAGTTTAATGGAGAGATTTTATTGTATCAATTTGACAACTTGTAAGACATGATTGCACCATGTGAAATTATTGGACTCGATTGCACTTTCATGATAAGTTTTAGTGTTTCAAATGCACTTATCCCAAAATTATATTTTGTATCGAATTACTCGTCTGTCTCTAAGACACTTTGTCAACAATTATATTAGTTCAATTGTATCAGTCCGTTCTAAACATTTCTTGAATATAGTCATTGCTTAAGCAAGTGATACAGATTGAGCGTGTACACTAGCATAAAAATAACTACGACTTATGCTCATGGAACTATTGTAGGTATGCTTCATAAAATAAATAAATAAAATTATAAGGCCGTCATATAATAGATTTATAACTTTTTGGATAATTTTTCTCAGCAACAATGGTGGAGGCTTATGGGAGAGCCTATGGCAATAGTTGCCGGAGTAAAAATTAATTCATTTGCAGTAATGATTTGATTATTGTTTCCATCTTGACAAAGTAAAAATTATTGAACAGATATAACTTTGCTTCAAAGTGTTAAAAATCATTAAGCTATGATCAAACGGATTAATGGTATTAACATTCTTGTGCTTCTTTTTATGCTTAAACAAATGTTTTATACTTTTTTGGAGGTCATACGGAGAAGAAGGTTAATCGTTAATTGTCAGTCATATTTGATGCATTCTTCTTGTGCTAACACAACGTGTTTTCTTATTGGGAAAGAAAATAAGATGGCAATGGAATTGACCGAATCTTCGATCCATCATTTAACATGAGACAACAACATTAGCATTGCAAAGATTTGCTTTAAATTGACCGATGGAGATATTTCCATTCTGATGTATTCATTTGGTGTAGTGACCATATATATTCAAATGTTTAAATTTATCCCTCAGTGAGCTCAATTAGCCTAAGTGCGTCCTGCCGAGCCCGTGGATTCTTTAATGCCAGACCATATCTCTATTTCAGAATTTACTTGCTCCAATCGCTCTTCCTAATTTCTTAGCTGGAGTGATGATGGTTACGTACTTATCAGTGTAGTATTGGCTTTGATTTGGGTTCTCTTTAATTAGCTGTTGGCGGAAGCCGGCAAATCAGCATACATTCTATTTGTGTCATTTTACGCTATTCAAACTCTAATTTCCTTGTCTTCTCTCTTCTTAAGGTCTCGATTAGTCTGTCACAAATGAAGAACCCATAGTCACCAAAAGTGAGTTGACTCTCCCCTTGTATTTTGGATGAACAGAGATCAGTAGTGCTTTTGTAAATTCTCATGGGAGAATAACAAAGTCACAGGAGATTTACCGATAAGGAACTTGAGCTTATGACACACTTTCTATACTACAAGTGTTTTCACCCTATGGTTATGGTGTATGTGGTGTTTGATCAAACTCCCTCGTATCTAGAAGGGATTGTGTCACAGTTTGCGAAAATCTAGTGGTCTATAGTCTTTTTCTGAGGTTTGCTCGCTAGGATAAGCCCTCATTTTTTTTTTTTTTTTCTGAATCCTGCCATTGATCACTGCATACGGAGCAAATCTGTGGCGCGTCGATGGATCCTTTTTTCATGGAATCGGGAATGTGTCATGCTGGAGGTGTACCTCTTTTTCGGGCACGTAGCTCTCGTTTGGTCAATGGCATCTCACATTCCATATCGGATGGGAGAAATTCTATTGAGTGATAAATAAATTAACACTTGCATCCAAATAGTCACTAACTTGTATGGTTACTTTTTTGGTGGGTTTAGCCGATGCGAAATGTTTGAGTCATTACAAATGGTATCGGAACATAACCCCATTCAATATGTGTTGTTCATGGACGGACTAGGCCCATGCTAGATACTACAAGGGTAGAGAGTGCTCATCCAAGTAAAGGGTTCGGATAATGTGCGATTTCTAGCTAACTTTTAAAATGACGAAGAGTGTAGGAATGAAATAGATTACATATTAAATAGTGAACGATTTGAGCCAAAGGATGTGAGTTGCTTAAATGGAGGAATTATGACATACCAAATTCTACATCCAACAGGAGATGCTATATTGAGCGATATAAAAGCTAACATCCACCCCAAATATTCACGGTCTTTTGCAATTACTTATTTAGAGTACTCCTTTTCAAGAAACCAGGATGGAATGACTTGGGTGGTTACTAATTGATCAAGGACGGACTTCTTTTTGTATTCTATTGATTGCACCAAGTAATTTATAGTATTTTCTTGAATGCAAAAATAAGAGACTGCTAATCAAGATCAAGAAAATCCCTATATCTGTAAATTAAATTAAAGATCAAACTTCCCATTAGATGATTCAGTTTTATATATACTAATTTATTTAAAAATTGCATTTGCTTTATATCAGTCGCAGCCTTGATTTTTTTTTGTCATTTCAATTACTTTTTTTGTTGCATTGGAATCGATTTATCAGAAAGGGGGTTTTTCATTGGGAGTGAGACACCCCCACCCCCACCTCACCCATGAAAAAAATAAAAATAAAGTAGGGATATGCAATCCTTCAAAATATATATAATGATAGAAAGATTGGAAAATATAAATTATCTAATTACAAGGATTTAGGCCTTTGTTTGGTCTTAATAAGAGTAAACCCCTCAATATCTCATATTCTGTTGATTTTGATTTTCAAAGTTGCATTTGATGGGACAACATGGGGAAAAAGAATTTTTACCTTTGATGACATTGCTACTTCTGAAAGAAAGACGAATTACTTGCTCAAAAAAAAGAAAGACGAATTACACTTTTTTGACATGTGTCAAAAGCAAACCTATTCTCTCTACGATGCTCATCTAGCCTGATCTTTGCAGTCATGAACGAGGCGATGTCATCTTTCGAGTTATTAACTTACATTATTATATGATCATTAGACAGCAGCAACTGGAAAGAAAAATTTAAAAATGGTCAGGGGACTAATTTAAGAACTCCTTTTTTTTTTCTTTTTTTTTTCAGGGGAGACCTCTGACCTAGATAATTTAGCAAAAATATATTCCGAAAGGTGGGCCATGATCACGACTAATCGGCATCTCTTTTTTTCTGGTGAGACACCGAATCCTAATTTCTCTCTAATCTTGCATTCTATGTCAGAGTACAGATGATGACCTTTGATTGAGCGAGACCTCTGCATCAGGTCTAGCTTTTTGCCTAGGTCCTCTATTGAGTAGAAGAAATATATCTTCCGAATTAGGTGGGCCTAGCTCGAGACTAAATCGGATCTGGTCCCCGGCACCTCCTCTTTTACCCAATTATATGAGGTCTTTCCATGAATAAAGAATCTTCGTACCATCATAGCCTTCCGTCGAAATGATTTAGACAAATTTTCCTAATTTTACCAGCTGTGCACAAGAAAGACATTCATATGATGCAAGTTAATCATACTAGTTCCCCATTAATTCTATTTCTAGTAGAATAAGTGAGGCTTGGAGAAAACGAAAAAAAAAAAAAAAAAAAAAAAAAGCTTTTTTAATCTTGCCCAATTTATATTTTCTTTTTTTATGTATCATTATTGCTTATTATACACATACTAAATGACATGGCACACGTCACATGAGTTGGCACATCACTTAGTAAATATTTTTTAGTGCTCTTAGTACACTTATCAATACTCATATTACTTTGCTTGAAATTAGCCAAAACTCAATGCTTATAATAGTTCTCTGTAATTTAATAATCTCTGTAATTTATTGAACACCTTGCAAATTCCAAAAACTGGACGCAAAAAAGTTACTATTTAGGGAAAATGACCTTCCCAATCAAAAGAGAAAGGATAAGAAAAGCAGAGGAAAGTCCTTTGCGTGCTGCGCTATGATTAAAGAAATTGAAAAGAAAAGTTACTTTAATAAAAATTTGTTTTGCTTTCACGTTTCTAGACTAAAGACATGCTAACACCCATTTCAGTCCTAGAGAAATAAAAATCTTGGCTGACGTTGTGCGAATTTGACACTAAACTTGCCAATTAAAAAGAGATTCTTGTTATGGACAAAAATGATCCTCCAGGTCTGCATCAAAAATCCTTCCTTGAACGAAGGAGGTCAAGGTTTCGAAGCGGGAGGCTTGGCGGTGGGTTGCTGGGCTAGTTTTTCCTAAGATATAGTCGCTATTAGGCCTTCACCGCGGAGGCTCGTGAGATCCCAAATTGGCGTAAGACGACAAGGGCAACTCCGGCGGATCTTCGGTCACCAAAGAAAAAAAATCCTACCATTTTGTATATATTTGTAATTTAAGTATTAAATTTATTGAATAATTTCAATTTAAGTATTAAATTTATTGAATAATTTCAAAGGGGCAACGCCCAAATATTTGCTCCCCATGATGTTGTATGGGTATATATTTAGCGAGGGGGCATTATAGCATTCAAGAAAAGTTGAGACAGGTTCCTGTCACATGGCCATATCGTGTCTCTTAGCTGTATCCTACTTTTCTCTGATCAAGTCGGCCCCACATCTCCTTTTCTTCCGTCATTATTGCTTATTACACACATACTAAATGACATGGCACACTCACATGAGTTGACACATCACTTAGTAAATATTTCTTAGTAGATTCTTAGTACACTTATCAATACTCATATTACTTTGCTTGAAATTAGCTAAAACTCAATGCCTATAATAGTTCTCTGTAATTTAATAATCTAGGGATACGATAGGCTTGACTACCTAGACATTTATTGAACACCTTGCAAATACCAAAAAGGAGAGGGAAAAAGGTTACTATGCAGGGAAAATGACCTTCCCAATCAAAAGAGAAAGAATAAGAAAAGCAGAGGAAAAGAAATAAAGTTGACATCCAGTCCTCTCCGGTCATTGCGTTATGATTAAAGAAATTAAAAAGAAAATTTGCTTTAATAAAGGTTTGTTTGACATCCAGTCCTCTTGTGTTGTTACGTTATGATTAAAGAGATTAAAAAGAAAAGTTACTTTAATAAAGGTTGCTTTAATAAAGGTTTGTTTGACATTCAGTCCTCTTGTGTTGTTGCGTTATCTTTAATAAGAAAAGTTATTTTAATAAAGGTTGCTTCAATAAAGGTTTGTTTGACATCCAGTTCTCTTGTGTTGGTGTTATGATTAAAGAGATTAAAAAGAAAAGTTGCTTTAATAAAGGTTTGTTTGGCATCCAGTCCTCTTGTGTTGTTGCGTTACGATTAAAGAGATAAAAAAGAAAAGTTGCTTTAATAAAGGTTTGTCTTGCTTTCACGTGTCTAGACTGAAGACATGCCAAAACCCATTTCAGTCGTAGAGAAATAAAAATCTTGGCGGCCGTGGTATACATTTGACGAGGAGCTTACCAATTAAATACAGATTCTTGTTGTGGAAAAGAAAAACCTCCATGGTTCGCATCTGATCCCATGGTCTGTATATATTTGTAATTTAAGTATTCAATTTATTGAAAAATTTCTAGAGGGGCAACGCCATAATATCTGCTCCCCAAGATTTGTAGGGGCCACTGTAGCGTTCAAGAAAAGTTGGGACAGGTTCTTGTTGCATTGGTTCATATCATATCTCTTAGCTGTATCCTACTTTTCTCTTCTCAAGTAGGCCCGGCATCTTCCTTTTCTTTAGTGAGACCCCACATCACATGCTATCCTCTCTTTCTTGCATTGAATGACAGAGTACCGTACTGGTACGGACTTCGATTGAGCGAGGCCTCCACATGCAAGGTTCATATCATATCTCTTAGCAGTATCTTACTTTTCTCTTCTCAAGTAGGCCCCGCATCTTCCTTTTCTTTAGTGAGACCCCACGTCACATGCTATCCTCTCTTTCTTGCGTTGAATGAAAAAGGACTGTACTGGTACGGACTTCCGTTGAGCGAGGCCTCCACATGCAGTTCGGCTTGTTGCCTCGGCTCTTTCCATGAATGGAGACTTAATCCGGTCCGCCCCTCTGCATCTCCTGTTCTGGGAGACCCCACACTCTTTTTAATTGTCTATCATCTCGCATTAAGGATATAAGAGTACAGGTGATAGGGAGTGGGACTTTCATTGAGCGAGGCATCTGCAGCAAGTTTTATCACGTTGCCTTGGTCTTTTCACGAACAAAAGTATCTTTTGAATGTGGTGGGCCCAACTTAAAATTAAAAATATGCCTGATAAAAATTTTATTTCTCTATCTTTTTTTTTTTTTATTTTTCGAAACAGATTTGAAACGAAAATTAATTTGATAACGCATTTTGTCTTTCTATTTTCGAATGTATTTTTATTTCAAAAATAATAAATCATAAGCTAAAATTTTTAATTTTTTTATTTCTAAAATAAAAGTAAAAAATGAAAATTCTTCTCAATCATTCACTTTTATCACCACCCACCCGTCACCCAAGGGATGCCTGACGCCGGCCATCAACCACTAGATAGCATCCGCAACCGGTGGCTAATGGCGCAGACACCTACCGTAGGTCATTGAATGTTGGTCGCCACTGTCCCTAAAAATAAGAATTTTATTATGTTATTAAACGAATTTTTGTTCCAAAGACATAAATTTTGAGTTGTTATCAAATACATTTCTTTACTCAAAAACTTGTCAAGGGAATAGAAATTGATTTTTGTTCCATAAATTTTATCATGCGTGCCCTAATCAAATCTGGTCCCTGCAACTTTCTTTTTCAATTATATGAAAGGTCCTTCCATGCATTGATAACCTCATGCCATAGTAGCCTTCTGTCATAACGTTTTAGATAGTTTTTCACCAATTTTACTAATTGGGTACAAAAGAAACATTAAAATGATTCGAGTTAATTATACTCAATCCCCCTTAATTCTACTCTTAGTAGAATAAGTGAAGCTTGGGAATTTTACTTCATTTCTTTTGGATAATAAACCGGTTTTAGTCTTGTTCAATTTGTAATTTCTTTCATTATTTATTTATTTATTATTATTGCTAATTGTGCGTAGACTTAATGTCGTGGCATAAGGCACATGAGTTGCCACATCATTTAGGAAATTTTTCTTCACAAACTCTTAGCACAGATAGCATTACTCATTTTACTTTTCTTGAATTTAGCTATAACTCAATGCTTATGTTAGTTTTCAACTATCTTCTCTATCTACCGAGAATCCATGCCCATTACAACATGTTCAGTTTAATTCATAACTATTTTGTCCACTCGTAACTGTACAAACTTCATGACATGACTTAATCTTGTAATTTTTATCATTGGATCATTACACACTTCATGCATTTGCTAAGCCTTTTTGGTATAAGTAAAGTTTGCTCAAGTTTGCACACGATGACTTCATCCTCCTTTTTTTATCTTTCCATTGGGGTGGTAATGGGTAAAAGTATTATTTCACGGAGTCTAAAAATATATGATTGTATCCACGACGATCAAGTGCACTATCAATGTGGAGAGTTTTGGAAGGGGACCGACAAGGAACAAATGAGATTTTTTTTAGAATAAGCATACTGAAATTTTTAAAACTTATTACAAAAGTGCAATTGAATTATAAAATTTACAAAAAGTATAATCAAGTCCTAAAACTTATCAAGTTAGTACAATCGAGACATTCTGTTAATTTCGTCCTACTCATGGCTTTTTTTTTTAAATATTTTATTCTCATTGCTATTCCTGACTCTTTCATTGTCCATATCTCGGGCACTCTTCTCCAATTATTCTTTTAGTCCTTTTTTTTTCTTTAATGTTTTAAAGATGTTTTTCTTCTCATAGATCGTGTGCTCAATAAAGATGTGAATCACGACATCAAAATGTCTCTAGACAAATGGGATTGTGCGGGGATTTTTTTAATTTATGGAGTTAATATTCTAAAAAACTCCAAACTAATGTACCTATGACAAATTTACCTCAAATTAATTTTTTGACCACAAAAATCTCGAAACTAGTACATCTTTGACAAATTTACTCCAAACTAATATACTTGTGACAAATTTATCCTCTGGTAGTTTCCATTAAATTTTATAGTCAAATTACTAAATTAGATGACTGTAATAGTGGACTAGTGTATTAGTTTGGGATTTTACCATATATTTGTCACGGTTATACCATTTTTGTGATTTTTGTATTATTAATCCAATTAATGTATCGGTTTGGGATTTGTGGCGATCAAACAAATTATCTTGGGATAAATTTATCACAAATATATTAGTATGAGATTTTTTATAGTTACTTAGGGTAAATTTATTACATATGTACCAGTTTTGAATTTTTCGTTGTCAAAAAATTAATTTAAGATAAATTTGTTAGATATATACTAATTAAGAATTTTTCGAGGTATTAATCATAATTTATGTGGCAGTCAGCTTGTTGGAAATTAAAGTATTTTTTTAGTAAGCATTGTTAACAAATATTTTAGAAGCATACGTTGACAAGACCTTTACTAGCACGTGAATATTAATTTGTCATGGCCGGGGACAGAAGTCAAAAGATTCTCTATACCTAACTTGGACTTCTCTTTATATTTGTTTGTCTTTTAGATGTCGAATAGGTGACTTTTCTAACGACAGAAGTCAAAAAATTCTCTTTGCCTAACTTAGACTTTTCTATATATCTGTCTGCCTTTTAGCTCTTTAGCGACTGACTTTTCTTACTTTTTGACAAATGAAAATATGATACCGCATCATGTGGACAGCGACAGGGACGAATTACCTAGATGACTCAGAGAGAGAAAACAAACGTGACGAATTACCCCAAGGTAAAAAAGATAAGTATTGTAAAAAGGAAAAATATCACCTAAATCCCTAAATTGTTACTTAAAATCCTAAATCATGCATATTATAATATTAATACTCCGAACGTTTTATCATATCATCAAAACCTTCAAACTTAAAGCAATATAATAAGAATGCAGTCTGTTGCAGTTTTGTCAAAACAACTTATAAACAAATGGAAATTAAGTAGATCTAGAAAATTATAACAAAAACCTTGACTTATGCTTGCTTTGATATCAATATATTAAAAATTTTCTCACGTTACTAATACCCCAAAGTTTACAGTGTGGAATCTAGAAGATGACTTTGTTATCTTTGAATTCTGCGGTATACCTTTCTTGCTAAATGATTTACCAAGTGTTGATGCTGATGGGCGTTTGCCCCCACTACTATGAATGGTTTTGGTGAGGATTATGCTTTTGTTTAATGAAATTCTCTTTCTACCGAAAAAGATATTCTGTTATTGCCCTATGTAGAAAATTCAAAATCACCATACCAATTACTGAAGTAGGTAATTTTCCTACTGTTTTTGTAAGATTTCCACATGGTGATTATAAAGATATGAACAACAACAATTTTCCTTTTCCTTTTTTAATTTCATTCATCCTTTTTTTTTTTGAATTTTCAAAGTTTTTTCTTATGTGGCGCTTGTTAGGCATCACATTGGGACCACATGTCTTAGGAAAGTAACAAAAAATGTCATATTAGTATATTCCATTAACCAAATTGAATGTCTTTTATTGTATCAATTTGACAAGCTATACTCGATTGCACTATCTGAAAATTGTTGGATTTGATTGCAATTTCGTGATAAATTTTAGTGCTTCAAGCGCACTTGTCCCAAAACTGTATTTTGCATCGGATTACTGCTTTGCATCTAAAACACTTTGTCACCTATCTTAGCTCAATTATAGCAGCTTTTCCAGAATATTTCTTGCATAGTCGTTCCTCAAGGCTGCGATACAGAAAGAAGGTGTGTACCTATATAAAGATAACTACAGTTTATGCCCATGGACTTATTGCGGGTACGCTTCATAAAACCAGGGCCTACACACAGCCTCTGAATGGTTAATTATGGACTTGTGAGCAGGATTACGGGTTAACACTCTCATATTCTAAAGAGTTCTGATATGGTAGACAAGAATCAGGGTTCATTAAGGAATTTTTTTATATGATCTAGAAAGCTATTCTTAGATAGTTTGTTTTGTGACATTATAAGTTTCATGAAGAAGTGAAATAACTTGTGCAACAACATAAAAATAAAAGAGATAAGGATTCTCTTGATTTAGGGGATAATTGTCGCTAGAAAAGTTACGCTGGAACCAAACATATCTTAGGCTACATTTGTTTCACGAAAATAACTTCCAAGAAAGAAGATTTTTGAATTTTCTAGCATTTGGTTCATAGAAAAGAAACTATGAGAGAATGAGAAAGCTAATATAAAACAATAATGTTTACTATTGGAAGTCAAATGTAACATTATACAATCGAGCATAAAGTTGATATTGTCTAGCAAACACTAGAGATTGTGTAGCCACTATAGCATTCCCTATGCTGCTGATGCTGTTGTCTGAGCTGTAATGAGATGGTTGCTAGGCTTGAATTGATCGTTCTAGATGTAGTGTAGCCTTGGTAAGTAAACGGTGATTCTGATATGTTGGCCAATGAAAAATTTTCCATTAAAAGATTCTTTTGTACAATGAGCGGAAAATTGTGGCCTTATCTTATACTTTATGTGGTGGTCTTATGGAAAAGGGAAAAAGTAAGGAAAAAAAAAGGAAAATAAGACAAAAATAGAAAATTGTTTGTGATCGCCTTTTGGAAAAAGAAAAAGTAAGGAATATAGGAAAAAGAGAGATGACAGAAAATTATGGCTTTATGTTACATCTATATGGCTGCCTTTGGAAAAAGAGGAAAAAGTAACGAAAAGAGGAAAAATAGACAAAAATAGAAAATTGTTTGCGCCTTTTGGAAAGAGAAAAAGTAAGGAAAATAGGAAAAAGAGATGACAGAAAATTATGGCTTTATATGTTACATCTATATGGCCGCCTTTGGAAAAAAGAGGAAAAAGTAAGGAAAAGAGGCAAAAGAGAGAAGATGACACATGAAATGGAAGGACAATAACGGGGTCCGCCACTTGCGGTGAATCATAAGCCCCGTGCTTTCCCAAACATTAGCTATATAGATAAGGGCTTCTCTTGGTAGATTTTTTTATATCTTTTTTTGTTTAATTTAAACATCGTGCAAATGATCCTCCTGAGACCCAAAACTTCAATAAGTTAGGCCCATGTGACTGGCTGTCGGATTCGGCCTATTCAAGAAAATAAATTGGCCCTGGATTAGGGCATTGAGGCCCAAGGCCAAACCTGGCCCAGACCCAAAATGAGGCTGAGAAATGGAGTCATTCGATGCTGTGGACACCGAAGCCGGAGCACACCCCCGCAACCCCAACCGGTAGGCCCACCAGCCGAGCCCTTTCCACGACGATGCCTTCATCGGGCTACGACCTTGCCTTCGCCCCCTCCAACTGACTTCTCCGCCAACGCTCCCCCCTCTGTACGCTGCGGAGGGCAACATCTTCGGAGTAGGGCCCCTACCCTTGTCCTAACTTCATGTGGGGTACTTGTCGCCGAACCGAGATTTGTTGGTTGATATATTCGACAATTACCATGTAAGGCCAACGCTAACACATTCAATACTATACAATCAAACAGAATAGGAAGCCGCAATTATATATGAATCGACTAGATCTATAATTTTGAGTTCAGTGTAACTTCGGATAGGAACTCTATGGTTTTTATTCATATTCGTTGATTTCCATTTGCATCGGTTTAGCAGTTAAAGTTCGTAATAAACCAGGAAGGATTTGGTTTCTTATCTACTTTGGATATTTCTGTGGGAGTTCAATTTCATTGCTCTTGTTTTCTGAAAGCATTATTTGATCTTTCTGCTTAGATAGAGATTGCATTTGTAGTACCCTGTGACAATAGTTGCACTTTTTCCATGAATTTAGTAGAGACTAAAACTGCATCCACTTCCCAAATGCAGGCGAAATGCCATAAACCTCGAGGAAAAGGAGGAGGCGGAGATGCGGAATCATATCATCGCGCTGAAATGGAAGAGTTCGAACGAGCTTTCTATGAGAAATGAAGCTCAACTGAAGAAGAAAGTATTCAGTATTTAGAATGCACCACATTATAGGCTGACGTGGCTTTTTTGAGGGCCAATCACAAAATGCCACGTATTGATGACGTGGAATAAATAAATAAAATTAAAAATCTCACTCTCTTGTTTTTTCTCTCTTCTACGTCGTCCCCAGCCATCCCTAGCCATCTTCCTCCGAACTCCAGATCTCCGCGAGCGCTGGCGACTCCGTTGGTGGCCAAAGACCTCGGATTTCCACCGTGAGCTCTGATGACTGCCGGCGGCGGCCATGGACCTTGGATTTTCATGTTTTCGTGAGCGCCCAGAATTCCAGATCTGGAAGAACGACTTCAATGATGGCCATGTAAGACAAAATAATTCATATGCGGAAGCCAGGATCGTTAATAGACAAACCTCCAGCCATTGTTTGCATTCACGTTTGTCGAATGTCCTGAAAAATCAAGAAAATAGGCACACTCTACTAACCAAATCTCCTCACATACTGATGGTGTATTCTAAATGTAAGGATTTTATGTTAGACCTTGTGATCGCCCCGTCAGAAATGAACGTACGTTCCTATTTATACATTGTCTCCCATCAAGACGGGCGGTTGTCACGAAAGGGTACGAAGCGTGGAGTCGAATAGTCGCAACTTTAGGAGAAAATTTGGGTAAAAAATGTGGGATCACAAAAAATAAATAACATTCTCCCACTTGATCCCATCATTTTCATCATACGGATCATTCAAATAATTCCACGAAAACTTTATGCTTAAAGAAAAGAAACAAAACACATGGATCATGGCGACATGTCCTCTAAGAGTGAGTAATATCTTCCATGTATCACAATGCATCTTATTTCTTTAATGTCAGCCAATATGTGACAACATATCTTAATGAATAAACCACATGTTTATTCCAGAACCAAGGATAAATGTTATTCTCATAAACAACAAAATGTGTACAAAAAAATTGAGAATCAACATTACAACAGAATAAGAGTTTCATACAACAAAAATTCGTTCATATGTCGATAAATCACATGATGGGACCTATTCCCATACTAGTTACATGATCCTTATACTTCATTGGTGGCATGCCTTTAGTTAAAGGATCAGCTATCATCAATTTAGTGCTAACGTGTTCAATGACCACTTTATTCTCCTTAACACGTTCCCTTATGGCTAAATACTTAATGTCGATATGCTTACTTCGACTGCCACTTTTGGCATTTTTAGCCATAAAAACTGCAGCTAAATTGTCACAATATATTCTTAATGGCCTAGAAATAGAATCAACAATTCTAAGCCCAGCAATGAAACTCTTCAACCATACACCATGCGAGGTAGCCTCAAAACAAGAAACGAACTCAGCCTCCATAGTGGAAGTAGCAGTCAATGTCGCTTGGCACTTCTCCATGACACGGCTCCGCCGGCTAACATGAAAATGTATCCAGATGTTGATTTTCGTGAATCAACGCAACCCGCGAAGTCCGCATCCGAATAACCGATCACTTCCGGGTTGTCGGTCCGTCTATACATAAGCATATAGTCTTTGGTACCTTGAAGGTATCTCAACACTTTCTTTGCAGCTCTCCAGTGGTCTAAACCTGGATTACTCTGATATCTTCCCAACATTCCCACAGCAAAAGCGATGTCAGGTCGAGTGCAAACCTGAGCATACATCAAGCTTCCAACAGCAGAAGCATATGGAATGTTGTACATTTGTTCCCTTTCTAGATCATTCCTCGGGCATTGGTTCAAATTGAACCTGTCACCCTTCACAATGGGTGCTATACTTGGTGAACAATCTTTCATCCAAAATCTCTCTAGGACCTTATTGATATAGGTTTCTTGAGATAGTCCTAAAATTCCTCGAGATCTATCTCTATGTATCTTAATGCCAATGACATAAGATGCCTCACCCATATCCTTCATGTCAAAACTCTTATAGAGGAATTGTTTCACCTCATGTAGCAACCCCTTATCATTGGTTGCAAGTAGTATATCATCTACATACAGCACAAGGAAACAAATTTTGCTCCCACTGACCTTTTGGTATATACATTGATCCATGACATTCTCTATAAAACCAAATGAAGAGATGACATCATAAAACCTTAAGTACCATTGGCGGGATGCTTGTTTCAAGCCATATATAGATTTCTTAAGCTTGCACACCAAATGCTCACCTTTACTAGAGGAAAATCCTTCAGGTTGTTTCATGTAAACCTTCTCTTCTAGTTCTCCATTGAGGAACGCCGTTTTCACATCCATCTGATGTAATTCCATATCAAATGGGCAACCAAAGCCAAAACAATACGAAGAGAATCTTTCTTAGATACAGGAGAAAAAGTCTCCGTGTAATCGATTCATTCCTTTTGAGTGAATCCTTTGGCAACAAGTCTAGCTTTATATCTTTCAATGTTACCCAATGAATCTTTCTTAGTTTTGAAGACCCATTTACAACCAATGGCCTTCGCACCATCAAGTAACTCAACCAAATCCCAGACTTTATTAGATGCCATAGAACTCATCTCTTCCTTCATGGCATTGTACCACAAATTGGATTTATCACTATCCATGACTTGTGAAAACGTTTCGGGATCATTCTCAGCTCCAATATTGTAGTCAGACTCTTGTAAATACACAATATAATCACTAGGAATAGCCGATTTCCTTATTCTAGCAGATCTTCTCAATGTTGGATCAACATTTTCTTGAGGAGCATGTTGCTCAACTGGTTGTTCAACAGTTTCTGGTAATTGCTGAACAACTGGATCCACAAGATCAATATCAGCAGGTTGTGGAACTTCAACAATTGGTTGTTCAATAGTCGGCTGAACTGAAGGGGCATTATGAGCAACAACCAACCTTAAACTTGAGGTGGAAGGTTGAGTGTCTGAATGATCTTCCTTAGAAACAAGATCCCTCGGTCGATCGCTCCCACTCGATCAAGTCATTTTCAAGAAATTTAGCATTTCTTGATTCCACAATCCTAGTGGTATGAGATGGACAATAAAACCTGTATCCCTTAGACCTTTCGGCATATCCAATGAAATACCCATTTATGGTCCTTGGGTCCAACTTCTGTTCTTGTGGATTATAAATTCTTACTTCAAACGGGCATCCCCAAACGCGCACATGATGTAAACTCGGTTTCCAACCCTTAAATAACTCAAAAGGTGTCTTTGGGACAGCCTTGGTCGGAACTCGGTTTAATATGTACACCGCCGTCTTAAGTGCTTCAGTCCATAAGAATTTAGGAAGTTTGGAGCTGCTAAGCATACTACACACCATGTCTAATAAGGTCCGATTTCTTCTTTCCGCTACGCCATTTTGGTCTGGAGAACCAGGCATAGTATATTGGGCAACTATCCCATGCTCTTGAAGAAATCTTGCAAATGGACCAGGTGCTTGTCCATCTTCAGTGTATCTACCATAGAATTCTCCACCTATATCTGATCTCACGATCTTAATTTGCTTATCGCATTGTTTCTCTACTTCCGCCTTAAATATTTTAAAGGCATCTAATACTTCATACTTATTATGAATCAAATAGAGATACATGTAACGTGAGTAATCATCTATGAAAGAGATGAAGTATTTCTGACCACATGAGTCCATATCCGGACTACAAATATCCGTATGTATGATTTCTAATATTTCTGTACTCCTCTTGGCACCTTTCTTTGACTTGTTAGTCTGCTTTCCCTTTATGCAGTCCACACAAGTATCACAATCGAAAAATCTAAAGTACCAAGTACTCCATCATTTACTAATCGCCTAATTCTTTCTATGGAGATATGTCCCAATCTCCGGTGCCACAACATAGAGGAATGTTCTTTCACAACACATCGTTTCATACCAACTTTATCATGAACATGCATCGCATCATAATAGGCATTGTCTTGTAAATTAATTCGAAAAAGACCATCAGACAAAGTACCACTCCTGACAATTTCAGATTTAAATGATAAACAGAAGTTTGAATCTGAAAAGTTAAAAGAGTATCCCAAAGGTACAAGTCTTGAAACTGAAATTAAGTTTCTAGAAAAACTAGGAACATAAAAGGTCTTTTCCAAATCTAAAACAAAACCACTATTGAGAACTAGTCTATATGTCCCAATAGCTTCCACATGCGAACGCATCTTGTTTCCTGAATAGATGCTTTGTTCACTTCCCACTGGCTTCCGATGGTTTTGAAAACCCTGCAAGGAATTCGAAATATGAATTGTAGATCCAGAATCAATCCACCAAGTGTTGTGACTTACATCAGTCATATTAGATTCATAACAAACACAAGAGATTGGATTACCTTTCTTCTCGAGCCAGGCTTTAAATTTGACACAATCCTTCCTTATATGCCACTTCTGTCTACAGAAGAAACACTTGGATTCTTTCTTAATGTCAGCTTGGGGAGGTATTTTACCTTTTCCCTTATGTTTGCCATAGCTCTTATTCTTTCCTTGTGTTGCCAAATGAGCACTTTCTCCCAATTCCATAACCAGTCTTTCTTCCTCTTGGACACACATGGTCATGAGTTCATTAATAGACCATTTATTCTTATGTGTGTTATAAGAGATCTTGAAAGGTGCATACTGTTGTGGGAGAGTGTTCGAACATAATACACAAGGAAGGATTCAGATATCTCAACCTCAAGGTTCTTAAGCTGAGCTGCAATGTTCCTCATTTGCATGATGTGCTCACGCACACCTCTAACATTAGTGAGCTTCAATGATGAAAACTTCATAATCAGGGTCATGGCATGCGCCTTCTCAGAACTTTCAAATTGCGCATCTATGGCCTCCAATAAAGCCTTAGCATTGCTATGCTGAGAAACTGAACCACGAATACTAGGAGATATCTTAGCTCTTATAAACATGGCACAAACGTGGTTGGACTGCTCCCATTGATTATAAAGAGTTATCTCACTGGAGTGCTCGAATCGAGGAGCGGGTGGTTCGTCTTTCCTTATAGCATAGTCAATGTCCATCCACCCCAATTGAAGAAGAACCGACTCCTTCCAAACTTTATAGTTCTCACCATTCAAGTATAGGAACATCAAACTTAAATTCGAGAGAAATTCACGGGTTGCGAAACCGCATATCAAATAATCATGCTTATGTCACAAAATTTGAAGCAAATATAAATAAATCATGTTTTACCAATGTAAACATGTCACAATATGAATCACATAACATAAAAACTACCTGTGGGCTAAGTTTTTAATTTAAATAGATTCATAATTACTTCATGAAGAAACTACCATATTATATGCCTTTTCTTAATCCCTGTGGGTAAATTAAGAAAATAATATGATATTTCTTCCTAATTAATCACATTAATATAATGAAAATTCCTGTGGGATAAAAATTCATCATATTAATATAATTAATTACAATCAATGTCTATTTCTAAATATGATCCGGAGGCTCTTAATATATAATTTAATTAATTAAAGATGTTGTGGCTACTCTCTAATTAATTAATTATATGAATCATTTGACATTAAATTTCATGCATAAAATATTCATAACAATGCATGAAATGACATAATAAATAAATACATCAATGGCAGAACAGTAAATAAATAAATTGGTCAAGGGTAAGATTGCAAAAATTTAAAAAATTTGGGGCAAAATCATAAAAAGGGACGCGCGGAGGAGACGTCAGGCGCGTGCCTGGCACGCGCCCGTTCCCGCGGCAAGCGCGTGGTCCGCACGCGCGCCGTTCAGCAGGCGCGTGCAACGCACGCGCCTGGCAACTGCCGCGCGCGTGGATTCCACGAGCGCAATGGTTGCCGCGCGCGTGAGAGCGCGTGGCGCGTGGAATCCACGCGCCTGCAACCGCAGTGCGCGTGTGGGCTCCACGCGCCTTCTTCCTCGCGTGAACAGAACCCTTTCCGTCGGTTTTTCGCCATTTTCAGCCGCCATTTCTTCTCCGTTTCTTCTCCGGCAGCCCATCTTAGACCGAAATAAATAATGGGTTTTGAAGAGAATGCCGGCACGACCACATGGATCCAAGATTCGGCGAAAATGAGCAAAAATTGGCCCCAAAATCAAACGAAAAACTCCACAAACGCAAATCCTCAACCACTACGACTTCTGCCGCCCGATTAGCCTCCGGCGAACACCGATATACCGGAAAAACACATGGCTAAGGTTCCTTATGGCGGTGCGACTGTGCAGGTCCGAAATCAAGGGATGGGTCGCCGGAATTTACCCGGAATTTGGGAGTTTTTCTCTTGGCCTCAAAAACCGAGTTACTGTTCATGTTCTTAAAACCCGAATATACACGGAAAATACACCGAAAAAACACAAAAAATACAACAAAACAAGGCAGAGGCACTAGATACGCTCTGATACCAAATGTAAGACAAAATAATTCATATGCGGAAGCCAGGATCGTTAATAGACAAACCTCCAGCCATTGTTTGCATTCACGTTTGTCGAATGTCCTGAAAAATCAAGAAAATAGGCACACTCTACTAACCAAATCTCCTCACGTACTGATGGTGTATTCTAAATGTAAGGATTTTGTGTTAGACCTTGTGATCGCCCCGTCAGAAATGAACGTACGTTTCTATTTATACATTGTCTCCCATCAAGACGGGCGGTTGTCACGAAAGGGTACGAAGCGTGGAGTCGAATAGTCGCAACTTTAGGAGAAAATTTGGGTCAAAAATGTGGGATCACAAAAAATAAATAACAGGCCATGGGCGAGCGTCGGCATCGCTTGCTGGTTTCATCTAATCATAAAAAGATTCGTTGGACAAATTTGGAGCAACACCCATATCCAGATCTGTACAGAGATATATTTGATGGCCTTCAAAGATCACAACTTTGTATTTTTATGCAATGAACCTTCACTCTAGTGTCGTATGCTTCAATGGCTACGCATTGATAGTCTCCAATTGAGATTGACTAGAAAGTCTCTATCTTTGCTTGACCGGCTGGGGAAGCAGTGAGTCCAAAAATAAACAAGGAAAACAAAAATTATGATTTTGGTGACTAAATTATAGATTTGGCTGAGAACTCATATGCATACTAATTTTAGGATATCCCTATGAGTGACTATCAACAATATAGATGGAGACTTAGTCAAGACGGGAAATCTTAATCACCTTTTTCATGAATATTAAGCGTAATCATGTAGTCAACAGAATGGACTATTGATGTGTGATTTAATGAAATTGATTAGTGAAATGAACGATTATACTTTTTTGATATTATTGACGAAATAGGTATTTCTACTATGAATATAATTGTGTTGAAGTAATATATGACTCTCTTTTATCTTGAAATTTGTTATGTTTTGGATTTGGCATAAATGAGTTACGTTTTTGTGTATTAAACATGCATAGTGCATGATTGATTTGCATAGAAGAGATTTGTATTGTTCACTGGTTTTTGATTACTCATTCATACGTCTTACTTGTTTTTCAGATTTTTCAAGTAGCTGTAAGTAAGATGAGTGCATTAATATTTCACAAGGGCATTTTGATAGGGTGATCTTTGGATATAAACTTAGTTGTACATTTCTGAGCTATATATGATTAAGATGAGTTTGCTAGGTTTAGTTATTAGTTGAAGATGTACAATTTTTTTTTATAAATATATTATGGAAACTTTAATATTGTATCCAACCTACTGGCTTTTATATATCTGTATATATGGAGATATATATTTTGACAATAGGTTGTTGGGCTCTATTTGAGATTGCGTCTTTTAGCTGGAAAAGATGCCCTTGTGATTGCCCCATTTCTGTTGGTTTCGGTGTGCAACGCCACAAATGTCTGCTACATAGCCCTGGCGGCAGGAATATCCGAAACAATGACGTTGCTAATAAAATTGGCGATTTCGGGAAGGGGATTCAGAAAATTTCATTTTCACGCCCTCTTCGTTGCCGGACTAAGCGACCCACAGGCAACAGACCGAAAATATTTACTCATCGCTTTGCTGATTAAAAGAAAAGAAGTGGAGGCCTTTGGCACAGGGTTTTACACTGGCCCAACTTGGCCCATTTGGAAATCATTCCATGTTAGCTCCCTACGTGACAGCCGCACCATCTTTTGCCCCTCAGAACTTTCATAGGGGTGGAAGTTCGACCATCTTGAAGTCGTGTACCATAGGGTGGCCGAGAGGCGGTGATGCGTTGGTACTAAGGTCGGGCGCAGGGGGTGGAAGGAGAGAGAGAGAGAGAGAGATTGAACTCAAAAGAAAACAATGAGAGTGGGGCTCGTCGGATGATCAACAACTAGTGTGCCGATGAATGGATCGATGAGCCAATTCTTAAATATATTAACTAATATAATTAGTTTTCCATGTCCCTATTGCCTGCTATTCGCTGACTCTTTCATTGTCCATTTCTTGGGGTGCTCTCCTCCAATCGTTTTTTATTCTTTTAATATCAAATGTTCTAAACATATTCCTCTCTTATATCGGGCGCTCATAAATTGCTAACCATAACTTAGCTTCATGAGAAAGGTGCGGATTATTAGATCAATATGTTCTTGGGCAGATAGGATTATGTAGGATGTTTTGGGGTATTGTATACCCAATATATTGGAAGCCAAAATATTTTCTTATTAAGAATCGCTAACAAATACCTTAGAGGTACTCACTAACAAGTCTTTTACAAATATGTGAATATTTATTCGTTAGACATTGATTGGTGGTTTAAAGATTTTTTTTTTTTTTTTTTATACCTAACGTCAAACTTGTATAATATATGTTAGTTAGTCTTCTGGCTCTTTAGTAGCTGACTTCGCTTAATTTTTGAAAAATAGACATGATATCACTGCCATGTGGACAGTAAAAGGCAACAAATGAACTCCCTGACCGAAAGGGAGAAAAGGAAAAAAGGAGTTGGATTACCTCTAAGTAATAAAGAAAGTTTTAAGAAAAAATTATTGTTTTTTCACATCTCAATTTTGACTCTACGCCTGTCCCTAATAGCCTAATGTCCCTTTAGATATCTCATTGTGCTAAAGGCTTTACTATATAGCTGAGCAATTATCACTTTGAGGAAAGTAGACATTGCTCCGAAAAATTATATTTCGCATGAAGCGTAGCCACCACAAGTCTATAGGCTTAAGTCTTGATCATCTTCATGACGGTACACACCCTATCTCTGTATCACTTGCTTTAGGAACGACTAAATTCAAGAGATATTCGGGACAAGCTGTTACAAGCTATTATACATCGCCTACGAAAAGAAAGACGGTCATACCTTCCGGTGGGGATCGCCCCCTTTCAAGCGCTTCCTGGCAATGTTAAGGGCTGAGAAGCATCTGCTATTCACCGCCTAGTGATATGCTTCTTCTTCTTGTTATGCTTTAACAAAGAAACTGTTGATTTCATTTGTCTTTGTAGGTTATGCTTGAATTGATTACATGGTGATCATTTATCCAAGATGTCTCGACTCGCGGATTATGAAGGCAATGCTATTGGCCAAGTACTTTTGAATGGTCGGACGATCGTAGACGTCGAGGTCTGTGCAGTGTTTTGTTAGACTATACAGGAGTACATATGACTTCGATGAGCTTGTCAAGGAGGTGTGAAAAGGATGACAGAAATGCATGTTTCCCATTGAACATGGCCAAGCCTTTACGGAATCTGCCAGATCAAGGCAATTCACCATGTAACCTTGTGCTAGATGCTGTGCATGGAAATAATTAGTGACATTTGCTTCACTCCTGAGAATTATCATGTATCTGGCTCTATCTATACAAACTGAAATGTAAAATTCAAAAATGGATATTCTTGATAATATTATTTTGATAAGTGGCTTGAGACTATACTGATGTGGTAGAAAGGGATTACTTATTATTTTCTCCTCTTCTCTTAAACTTTTCCTAATGACTAGATTCTCAAGATGGCGATTGATGATTACTCTCATAATGCCATCCTTCTCTATGGTCATTGCAATAAGCAACACCTGACAACCTAAGTCAGTTGCAGATGGTCAATAAAGTCACTCCATGCTTTCCACATTCATCTTCTAGGGTTTCAATAAATTTGTTGATGCTAGCTTTTTCTACAGTGTCATACTTTATCTTACACACATTCAAATCGTAGTTGGCTTAAATTGGTATGGACTTCTACTTGAAATAAATGACTTTAAATCAAATATCCTCCAACATAGAAAGAAAGGCTTTCTATATATGCAATCCCTTAAAGTTCAAGGTAGAGAATGTGTGAAATTCTTTTCTTGATATTACCGTTGACACCTAAATTTTTGCCAATATATCCCATATACATTTCATGATGAAAAGGCTTCAGCCCGTTGGACCAAAAGGGCAGCCCATTAAAATTGGGCCAGGCCCACTGCTCCGGTTCAGCTCAATCCAATTCGCAAGCAATCACCTCAGCCCATGAAAAAATAAAACTAGGCCCATAGGGAATAAAAGCCTCAGCCCATCTCCCTCTCGGAGATGGTGACTCGATATGACGAAGAAATTGAGGCCGACGGATTTCCATCGGTCAAGAACGGCAACGGAATGAACTAGATGATTATGAAATCCATCGACCAAGAGCCACACCTACCTGGTCGTTTCGTATCCGATTAAATCTAAGTATGACTTTTCGATTCCTTCCTCATTGCGAGCCAGCCCCCCCCACCCCCCCTTTCTTTTTTTAATCTTTGTTTCACTTTAATTTCTTCCTGATTTGCCCTTTTTTTAATCTTTGTTTCGTTTTAATTTCTCCCATCCTCTCGCTGTCTTCCAACGCCATTGGTTGCATTTTGCTTTTTTTTTTTTTTTTTTTTTTGGGGGGGGAGGGAGGAGGAGGGAGGGAGGTTGGAATCAAGTTTGCAAGGAAGGTGTTCAATGGAACAACGAAGCTGGACTCTGTTTCGAGGAGTACCTGCTCAAGATGGAGATCATCTCTGACTGAGCGAGAGCAGAGTTTCTCCGAAATGGAAGGCAGCTGCCTCCACTACCACGCTGCAGCACCACCGGTCACGCTTCTGCCTTGGCTCCGATATCGCCACCTTTCCTACCAGGCTGTTTTCATTCCGATTGACCTTTAGAATCGATTGCATGTAATGGAAAAATATTCGCAACACGACACAATTTGCTCTGATAAAAAAATAATAAATATCAAAAAGCCATATAACAAGTTAACTCCGATAAGTAAGCAATGGCTTTCTGACATGCATGTGTGACATTATAATCTCTATTTTAATTTCATCTATCGTATTTTTGTCATATAGATATAAGTTTGGGGTTTTTTTTATAATACGAAAATTTTTTTTAGGGCATTTGTATTACAATGATCAAATTCAAGATTTTTAGTGACACAAAAAAAGTCATAATATATACGTCACAGTGAATTTAGTTTAGTTTTTTTTTTTTTTGTAATATTAACCCTTTATAATCAACCTAAGAAAATTAAAATGGACAAAGACTTTCTAACTTTACGATGCCTTGATTAAGATTTGGATTTGTAAGTGGGAGGATTCATAATTTCCTTGAGTACTCATCATACACTGCAAAAATACATACAAGGTGTTGCTCGACAGCAAATGAAAGGGTACAATCTTCCAATCCTCCCAAGCTAGGAATTAAAAAAAACGAAGTATCAGGTCATCTATCGAATTCAAAAGAGTGCCCGTAAACGGAAACAGAAACGAAGCCCTCCTGTTTTGATAAGTTTGCTGGTGCATCTTGACTATTTGCGGGACTGCATATCCCGGTAGGGCCGGAACCAGATAGTAAAGGGACATGGCACGCATAGCAGCCTTGGAGAATGGGAACATTAAGGCTATGAAAACCATTATGAGCGTCGTGAGGTAAACAACTGTGATGCACAGAACGACGGAGTTCGCTCACTGCTACAATTGCGGCGGCCAAAAATGCCACTGACATGCTGGTGAGAGCCACAAACAATGATGGCCCGACGTAAGCTTGTTCTGCTATGTACGAATCTGTAGCGTGACACCAGAGGAGGAATGTGACCGCAAGGATGGAGCTGTACATGGCTAACATGTCAGAAATCATGAAAAGTTGAAACACTTTTTGTGCAGCAGGATCGCTGTTCCTGGGTGTCCATCACTGGAAGAATTATATCCACCAGGCAAGGTGATGCCGGCAGTGAACGTGACAGAGGCCACAAGCGTGGCCACTACCAATCGACTGTTAATATCGTCATTGGTTCCTTTGGTGCGAGGTGACTTGCTTACTACAGAACTTTGTTTTCTTGGTGACCAAATGCCTCGACCTTCGGTTCACGGTATGCCAGCAGCAATCAAAATTACACGTCCTTGTAACTGCAAACCTCAAATCAGATAATTAGTCATCAATCTTGAGCACAGTTGATTGAGTTAGCAGTAAATACAGCCTGCAATGTTGGAAGATATGATTCACCAAATCGTCACCAAATCGTATCATATTGTAATTGATTGTAAACCTTGTCTATTTTAGGACTAGAAGAATAGGAGAATATCTAGTTTCCTTTATTGATTCATCTTCTGTAATTAAATACATGTACTGTGTTACATTGAATAGAACAACACACAGAAATACAGAAATTCCCTATCTGTTTCTCACTCTCTTACATGGTATCAGAGCCTACGGGTTCACCCTTTTTTCTGCTTTTGCCCAGATTGCCTCATAAAGGAACTTCAATCTTCAAAGGAGTTGCCGTAGGAATCTAAGCTTTCAACCATTTCCAGAAGAACTCAGCCTACAAAAGAGTTGCCGAAGGAATTAGTTTCAATTTATCATGTCAAATCCAGAAGACCTTACCTCGAGTCCAATCGACCAGCCTACTGGGAACACCACGCCACGTAATCTCGGGAGCCAAGAGCCTTCGCTGGCGTGGTTTCCGAATCGGGCAGCAACAGACCGGATCGCGTTGCATCCGCAACACGCGCAATGGCAAAGCACTACCGAGCTCGAGACCAATGGGGTTGCCCTTCTCGGGGCCTCCTTACCGTGGATACCATATCCATGGTATCGGGGACTAAGCCCCAAAGTGCATCATTGCCGGGCTACCAAGGCAACGTGCGAACCGATGGAGGCCCACCGACCAATGACGGGGCAAGCTCAACCATCGGTGTGGAGCAGACGGGCGGATCAACTGGACCGGGTATGGGAACGAATCCCTACCCGGGTTTTCACGATGCGGGGCCTACAATAGGGTCGGGTCAGAATGCAAATCCCTATCCGGGTTTCTTTCCGTATCAATTCCCTGCTGTCAGTGGTCGGCCGGAACCCGGCGACCCTCTTTATACATCAAATGCCGAGGGATCTGAACTGAAAATTATCAGCCAACAGTTAACAGGCGTCGATAATTACTCAACCTGGTCGCGCGAGTTCCGGCGCGCACTGATCACAAAAGGAAAAGAAGTTTTCATAGATGGAACCTTACCTATTCCATCCGACGAAAGGTCGGCGCGCCTTTGGAAGAGATGCAGTCAATTAGTCAGAACTTGGATTGGAAACTGCATCTCGACCGAAGTCGCGGCCGGACTTCCGCTGACCGAAGACCCACGAAAATTATGGGAAAGCATAAAGGAAATGTACGGAAAGCTCGACCAAGTCAAGATTTTTTATCTCACACAGCAGATATCGGATCCGAAGCAAGGGAACTCAACAGTTGCTGGGATTTACAATAAACTCTCGGCACTATGGAACGAATTAGAGGCCGTCGAAGAAAAATTCGAATGGCCCGAACAGATACAACAACAACGATGTGAAGCATGAGGGAGAGGGAGAAGGCGACGAGGTTCCTCCTCATCCTCAATGAAGCTTACCAGACGTTTCGCTCCCAAATCCTTACCATGGAGCCGATGCCGAGCCTCGGTCGGATTTACCAACTCGCCGTTCAAGAGGAAAATCAACAAAGGACGGCGAGATCATGGAAGGGGAGGAGAAGGAATCGTTTTGGCAGCAAGGGGCCATCCCCGTTTCTCACAGAGAAGCACGGCGAGAGGAAGAGAGGCAGGGGCGGATCTAGGGTTCCTCGATGAGAACCCTAGATATATCCGAAAATATACCGACGGTCCAGATCAAGTGAACCAATCGGACGGCTCACGTCTAATCTTGGGCGCGAACGAATCCAACGGCCCGCGAGGATCTGGCTTCGGTGGATCGGACGGCTCGCGCGGAATGAGCTTCACTGGGCCAGACGGCCCACGCGGTGCCTTTCTCGGAGGTTTTGAAATGAATGGGCCCAATTCGTTCGGCCCAACTTCGGCGCAAGTCTTCCGGCCCATGAACAGGTCTTCCTCATTGCAAAAAATGGTGGGCCAAGAGGAAAAGGTAAATTATATTGCGATTACTGCAAGCGGCCACACCATACCATAGAAAACTGCTGGAAATTACATGGAAAACCAGGAGAAAAAGAAAAGGGAAAATTTTCCTCAGTTTTTCAGGTATCAGGACAGCAAATGGGAAAAACAGTCACCCATGATCAATATCAGGAACTTATGGAGGCATTGAAGAAATTGGATGCTTCTGATAAAACTGGGAGCTTTACAGGTACATCATATTGCTTGATAAATGCAATTTCTCAGAATGCATGGATTATTGATTCAAAGTGCCGGTGACCACATAGTCTCGCAATAAATCTTTCTTTTACGAAGTTAAAAGGTTGTCTTGTCCCATATCGACAACTTCCAAATGGAAACACTACTCAAGTAGTCATGTCTGGCACTGTGAATCTTAGCTCACTTATTACTCTTCGAAATGTGCTATATGTTCCTAATTTCCATTTCAACCTGATATCAGTTTCCCGAGTTTGCGAAGAAAATTCATGCCGCATTCTATTCTATCCTGATAATTGTTTCTTTCAGGCCCTTTCGACTGGCAAACTGATGGGCTTGGGTAAAGTCAATCAAGGGCTGTATTTTTGGGAATGTCTCCTCGTCATTTATCTTCTCGTTGAAATCAATAAGTCATTGTGTAATGTCGCTACCAATGATATGAATTTTCTTAATCATAAAAGATTGGGTCACAGTGCATATTTTCCTTGTCCTCAATGTCCCATCTGCCCCATGGCAAAACAAACTCGTGCTCTTTTTCCTCATAGCACTTCTCGAGCAGATGACATTTTTTCTTTAATACATGTTGATGTTTGGGGACCATACCATACCTTGAATCATGATGGATCCCGATTTTTCCTCACAATCGTGGACGACTTCTCCCGTGCCACATGGATATTCCTCATGCAGTCCAAAAATCAGGTTCTTTCACATCTGAGAACTTTTCTATCTCTGTCAAAAACTCAATTCGGGAAAATAATCCGTCGGGTTAGAACTGATAATGGTAGAGAATTCTTTAATAAAGAGTGTGACTCATTTTTCTCCCTGAATGGAATATTGCATGAGAGTTCATGTACCTATACACCACAACAAAATGGTGTGGTAGAAAGAAAACATCGTCACCTTTTAGAAGTTGCTCGAGCTCTTAAGTTTCAAGCGTCTGTTCCTGAAAATTTTTGGGGAGATTGTGTGGTCACAGCAGCATATCTGATCAATCGCATGCCATCTCGCATACTGAAAGGAAAGACACCTTTTGAGCTGTTGTATAGAAAGAAACCAGATTTGGGTCATCTTAAAATATTTGGATGCCTATGTTATGTAACTACAGTGGGATATAAGGATAAGATGGCTCCTCGTGCTCATCAATGTATATTTATGGGTTATCCAGACTTAAAGAAGGGATACCGTATTTATATGCCATCCATAGGAGAATTTATTGTCAGCAGGGATGTTGTCTTTCATGAGAATATTTTCCCTTTCAATACGATAACTCCTTCCTCTGAAGATCCCAAGACAGTTCATAAGGAATTCTTAGAAGATGACTCGCCTTCCGAGGAACTCTTATTATTGCTTCTCCTCCAAGATCAACTGGAGCATCTCCTTCAACACCCATTGAGACTCCTCTCGGGTCATGCTATTACTGAGAACCTCTGAAGAGCCAAAAGAATCGCGAAAGATATCATAGCGAACCGGTTCAATCACCGGAGATCTCGAAGCAAGCACTAATGAAGACTCGGCTTCAATACAACATGAGCTGCCAATACAACATGAACCATCCCGACGTCCTAGTCGCACTACTCGCCCACCGACCCGGACTAAAGACTACATATGCGGTTCTTCGAGGTCATCGGTACTCGTTATCCTATCTCGTCCTATGTTTCATTCAGTAGGCTATCACCAGAGCATCTATGTTGTATAAGCCGTATTTCTGAAGAACGAGAACCCTCTAGTTATAACGAAGCACGAGATGATCCTCGTTGGCAAAAGGCTATGGCAGCTGAATTACATGCATTGATGGAAAACCACACCTGGGATATTGTACCTTTATCTGCTAACAGAAAACCCATTGGGTGTAAATGGGTATACAAGATCAAATACAAGGCAGATGGTTCAACTTGAACGATTCAAGGCACGATTGGTGGCCAAAGGATTCACACAACGAGAAGGTTTTGACTATCATGAAACTATTTCGCCAAAGTGGCAAAGGATGTTACAGATTCGTTCATTTTTATCGGTAGCTTTTTCCGAGACTCGGCCATTACATCGATGGATGTCCATAATGCTTTTCGCATGGTGACCTGGATGAAGAAATCTACATGGATCTTCCACCGGGATTACGGAGACAGGGGAGTCTAAGGTATGTCGTCTCCGCAAATCTCTCTATGGACTAAAGCAGGCTTCTCGACAATGGTACGCCAAATTTACCAATGCACTCATGGTCTGGATTCAAACAAATCAAATATGATTATGCGTTATTCACTGGACAAAAGGTATGTCATCTATTTACTTGATGATTTATGTAGATGACATACTTATCATGGGCAATGATGATTCTCACGTAAAGAGACTTAAAGAGTATCTACATTCCACCTTTCATATTAAAGATTTGGGGCCACCTAAGTTTTTCTTAGGAATTGAGATAGCTCGTTCGAGATAAGGGAATCTCCCTTAGTCGGCGGAAATTCGTGATGGAAATTATCTCGAAGCGGGATTGTCGGTGCCGGACCGGCGATTATTCCTATTGAGCGAAATGCCAAATTGACTTCTGTTGACTATGATGCTGATATATCATCTTCCTCTGATGATCCATTGATAGAGGATCCGCTAGGATATCAGAGACTGGTGGGAAAGCTTATATACCTTACCATGACTAGACCCGGATATCTCGCTATGCAAGGACTCTCGGTCGGTTTATGCACAAGCCAAAGCAATCTCACATGAGTGCAGCCTTGAAGGTCGTGAAATATTTAAAGACATGTCCCGGGATTAGGGATCCTTCTTTCTCGAAAATGCAACATGGAAATGACAGCCTATTGCGATTCGGATTATGCTACATGTCCTATGAGCGGAGATCCATCACGGCTTTTGTATCAAGTTTGGGGAGTCGTTGCTTTCATGGAAGACAAAGAAGCAATCTATCGTGTCTTTATCTTCAGCTGAAGCCGAATATCGATCTATGGCCAAGACAGTTTGTGAAATAGTTTGGTTAAGAGGTTTACTCTTAGATCTTGGCGCAGAAGTTAAAGGACCATCTATGCTTTTTTGTGACAATGATTCAGCACTCAAGCTTGCAGCAAATCCTGTATTACATGAGAGGACGAAGCACATAGAAGTTGATTGCCACTTTACTCGAGAAAAAATTCAAGAAGGAATTGTCGAGACAAAAGGAATCAGAACCTCGGAGCAACCTGCGGACATATTCACTAAACCGCTATGTCAAAGACAACATGCATATCTTCTAAGCAAGCTTGGCGTCTTGGACATATACAGACCACCAGCTTGAGGGGGAGTGTTGGAAGATATGATTCACCAAATCGTCACCAAATCGTATCATATTGTAATTGATTGTAAACCTTGTCTATTTTAGGACTAGAAGAATAGGAGAATATCTAGTTTCCTTTATTGATTCATCTTCTGTAATTAAATACATGTACTGTGTTACATTGAATAGAACAACACACAGAAATACAGAAATTCCCTATCTGTTTCTCACTCTCTTACATGCAACCAAAAATTGCACTCCGGTGAATATTTCGTTGACATGCTTTCGGATTCCATGGCCACATCCAGGGCGGTCAACTTGCCATTGTTCAGAAGCCTCAAGGCATCTCTGTTGTCCCTTGTCAAAGAGAGCAAAACTCGGCAATGGTTTTGCATCGATGCCAAATGGAGGGGTGTGTTCCCTTTAACACCTTTACAAGTCACCAGCTTCTTGATGCAGGGCCCGCCGCATTCCTTGAGAATGTATTGGACCGCGTTGTTGTTCCCGGCCTTGGCTGCAACATGAAGAACATTCTGACCCTTCTTGTTTTTTATCTCTGCCAGGTCAGGCCTTATTTTCACCAACTCCTTGATTGTGTCGAGGTTGCCCCCTTCGAAAGCGATGTGAATAGGGTAGGAGCCATTTTCGTCTGTTTGAAGGGCGAGATAACTGCACTTTTCAAGCAGGAGCTGCACCGCGTCAACATCTCCGATCGATGGTGCAGATTGTAGTGGTGTCCCCCCGTTTTCATCGCGCACGTGAAGTAACTTCGGAAGCAAATTTATAATTTCTTGCAACATACCTGATATTTTAGGATTTTAGGCCTTAGCGTTTTTCAGGTTTGGTGCAATTTACTCGTTAAAAAACTGTTGCTGTTAACTCATGCAGAGTTATTTATTTTTTACAAATCTATTATCATGCTTGACTCCAAATTGAACGAATAAAAATTTTGAGAAAGAGCGAAAAGCAGTGCAATTTACTTACATCGATGCATTTACGGACTAGAGCTACACATAAAAGAATCCATTACCTGATCTGAAGTGCTTTAGTGTGGCAAAAACGGGCGACATGCCCTGTATCTTGACTGCGTAAGCTTCATCTCGAGCAGCAGCGTGCACAAGAAACCAAAAAATCTCATGTTGCCCGTTTTCAGCTGCCAAATACAATGGTGATTTACTATGCTTGTTCTTCCAGAAAATAATTTCTGAGTCTCTTCCCAGGCTAATCAGTTTTTTTGTCGCCTCTAACCTTCCATCTTGAACGGCGAGATGAAGCGGAGTATCGTCTAAGGAGTTTTTTTTGGCTCATGAGGTAAAAGAAATGAATGAGAATGAGCTCCACGACATCTTCACTCCCACAGCTTGCTGCTACATGAAGCAATGAATTTCCAGAGGGGGTGACCTGGCCGAAGATTAGAGACAAAGCTAGTCCCCTCAACTGCGGAACCTTTTCTAATGCAGTGATGAATTCGTCGGAATCCCCATATTTGGTCGCTTCATATAGGTAAGACTCCATAATTTTGTCCAGATGACCATCTCCAAACCGTTGTTGGTGATCTGGAATCAGGACATTTTCCGCCTTCAAAGCTTGAAGCCTTTGGTTTGGCGTCGGTTGCTCCATTTCAGAATGCGGGAGTCTTTCTTGATCTCCTGCCCCGCTTATGAGGTAAGAATGCAGAAGGAGACAGAGCACCCACTCTTATAAAGGTCAAGTTTTGCTAGGTCAAATTTTGCTAGACACAAATGGGTGAGTCGGATCGGGTGATAAATGGCCCGATCCAAATTAACTAATTAATTAATTTATGACCAATTTATTTGCAATGTAAATTTATCAACCCAAACCCAACCAGATTTATATTACAAAACACTTCCATATTTAATCAAATCTTACGAACTTCTTTCTTATATTTTTTTAGAAAAATTATATTGTTCAAGCACTGCTATATAATTACAAAACCCAGAGTCAGCCGCGAATGTGGTAAGAATGCAAAACTGTTTTGCACTCACCAACCCAACACCGGATGCGACTCACCTCGGCCAATGCCGTTGGTTAAAGACCCACTAGTCAATTAGTGATTAGCGTGAGAAGCTGTCGTGGAGTCTTAGTCAAATAGACTACGTTAATAATGGTGTCCAAAAATAGTGAGACCCATGCTGTTCAAAGTACACAAGTCTCAATTTTATTTCTATAACACGATTAATTTCGTTCATTGCATCATTAATAACTCAATCTCTTGATTAATCCAGAGAATGTCATTGACTCCTCTCGAATGATATTGACCCAATCGTAAAATGGAACTTTCACTCTAAATTACTGTTTCAACATATAGATAAAAATATATAACCCACTTAGCAAAAGAACTGGAAATAATAATTTTAAGGAAGAAAATTACAAAATTTTCATTTGTTAATCGAATCTCTCGATCCTCAAGGATCCCGCACTCTACGGGGTCAATTATCTCTTAGACATAGTGAAAAATATAGGCGAATTGCTCTAAACAAATTCATTGGTCAATGTTGATACTCAAAGTTGACTCTACTGTCATGTGCCGGTCACGTGGGCAAGAGGTTATTGTTGAAAGATGATCATACCATCATATGCTGGGCATGTGAGTGAAAAAATACAATGAAATTATGCATCATAAGAGTACTAATATATGACCATTTATCGACAAGCCTTTGGATAGGATCTTAGTGATCGATGGCGAAGTAAAGGATTGCCATGTGTCCAGTTGTCAAAATACAATGGTGAAGATTAATATATTTTCCGGATGATTTTAGCAGTAAATCTTTGATTAGAGTCTTCAAAATATTTCAAGAGGCGTCAAGGGAGCACACGATTGGAAAAGCGGTTGATGCCCAGTTATAGAACTGGTGTCAATAAACTGAGAAACATTAAAGCACGATTAAGGTGGTTACATAGGGACTGGGCATGTTGGTTGCATAAGTAATGTGCTTGAAGATGGAGGCGAACAATTACTTAGTGGTTACCAAGTTGATCTATAAATACCCCAGTCGTCCAACAAAGCACTCCCCAATGAACAACACATCAAATGTTTTTATTTTATTTCTACAATATCACATTTTAGTTTCTCTAGTTGTAGCTTCTAGATTCCCGTCGTTGATTAGATTTTGACAAGCATCCTCATCCTGATGTGATACTGTGATTAGATTCCGATGTTGTTTCTTTTGTTAAGCGTCATCAATTGAATTTCGACATTGTGTCCTTTACCCATGTGCATTTCGTTGATTAGACAATGACTAATTAGGGTCGTTCATGAACGGTACAATGACTGTGCTGAGTCACCCACAGCCGGTATATACTCGAACATAATCAATCTATATCCATCCATCGATCGACTCATGATGACACGTGATCATCCATATCGATTTTTATGGTCAAATGGTCTTTTTATGGTCGAACATTCTGGTCTAACGTAACCTTGATCTAGAGTCGTCTTGCCCCCAATTAGCTAGTTGGCTTGTGAACAATCCCTAAGATTGATTCACAACCTATTCTCATTATTGGTATATCGATCCTTAATTTGTCCCTTGCGCTCGAGATAGGAGTCCAAATCGAGGATGTCACAACTCTTCTCCTCTAAAAAGGATTTCGTCCTCGAAATTTAATGGCGTACATGGTTCCTCAAACAAGTGTGGGTATCAGAGCCTTATTGATTCCTTAATTTCCCAAGTTGCTTCCATGATGTTGCCAAATAACCTTAACTAAGATAATGGTTTTATTCCACAGCACTTACTCTGTTCTATTTGCTATCTGCATAGGCTTTTCAACATATGACACTCTGTCATCCACTTCAATCTCTTTAACTCTTTAAAGTTTAGCACGTGCATTGGATTGGGTTCATGCTTTCTCAACATAGACACGTGAAACACGTCATGCACTTGAGTAAGTCCAGGTGGAAGTGCTAATCGAGAAGCCAAATTCCCTATTCTCTCTAAGATCTCAAAAGATCCTACGTACCTTAGGGTTAGCTTTCTTTTCTTTTCGAAACACGACGTACCTCTCATAGGTGACACTTGAAGGATGACATTTCACTTTCAATAGAAGTTAAAGTGCGAGTACCGTAAAGTTTGCCAAAAGAAATCCACGGTTCAAAGCAAATATCATCCCCAAACGGTTACAAGTAACATCTATATAAAACCTATTTTGATATTTAACGGAGACCAAAGATGATTGGTAGACATGAAAGTTCCATATGATTTCTACCTATTGGCCGCTTCAATATCATGTTTTGTTTTTCCTTTCGGCCAGAGAATGGCCACTTTCCTTCAATTATCAATCTCTCGTTGATCATTGGGCCACCTTCTGTGTTTTTCCTTTGATTTCAGCAATCGGAAAGATTCCTCGTCTTTTAGCCTTCGGGTTCATCAACGTTGCTCGAAAAGTCTGGTTTCAACTGCCAATAATAGGATTTCACCCCCCACCGTCTTTTCTTTTGCCGTCAAAGCAGAGATTTTTCCATGTATTTTAATGGGATAATGGTACACACAGTCCTTAAATTTTGTGTTATTTGAAACTTAAACTTTTAATTTATTTAATATGATTCCTACATTTTAACCCAAAAATGTAATATGGTCCATGAATTTTTAATTTATTCGATGTCATTCATGAATTTTTCATACATGTTCAATATAGGCCATGACTACATTAAATATTTTAATATAGTTCGAGAACTATATTGAATATATACTAAAAGTTCGGGACTATATTGTATCAATTTGACAAGCTAGACTAAATTATTGGATTCGATTGCAATTTCGTGATAAATTTTAGTGCTTCAAGCGCACTTGTCCCAGAATTGTATCTTTGCATCTAAAACACTTTGTCACCTATCTTAGCTCAATTATAGCAGCTTTTTCAGAATATTTCTTGCATATAGTTGTTCCTCAAGGTTGCGATACAGAAAGAGGGTGTGTACCTATATAAAGATAACTACAGTTTCTGCCCATGGACTTATTGTGGGTACGCTTCATAAAACCAGGGCCTACACACAACCTCTGAATGGTTAATTATGGACTTGTGAGTAGGATTACGGGGTTAACACTCTCTTATTCTAAAGAGTTCTGATATGATAGACAAGAAGCAGCGTTCATTAAGGAATTTTTTATATGATCTAGAAAGCTATTCTTAGATAGTTTGTTTTGTGACATTATAAGTTTCATGAAGAAGTGAACTAACTTGTGCAACAACATAAAAATAAAAGAGATAAGGATTCTCTTGATTTAGGGGATACTTGTCGCTAGAAAAGTTACACTGGGATCAAACGTATCTTTGGCTACATTTGTTTCACGAAAAACAACTTCCAAGAAAGAAGATTTTTGAATTTTCGAGCGTTTGGTTCATAAAAAAGAAACTATGGGAGAATGAGATAGCTGATATAAAATAATAATGTTTACTATTGGAAGTCAAATGTAACATTATACAATCGAGCATAAAGTTGATATTATCTTGCGAACACTAGAGATTGTGTAGCCACTACAGCATTCCCTATGCTGCTGATGCTGTTGTCTAAGCTGTAATGAGATGGTTGCTAGGCTTGAATTGATTGTTCTGGATGTAGTGTAGCCTTGGTAAGTAAACGGCGATTATGATATGTTGGTCAATAAAACATTTTTTATTAAAAGATTCTTTTGTACAATGAGTGGAAAATTGTGGCCTTATCTTATACTTTATGTGGTCGTCCTATGGAAAAGGGAAAAGTAAGGAAAAAGAAGAAGGAAAAATAGACAAAAATAGAAAATTGTTTGTGATTGCCTTTTGGAAAAAGAAAAAGTAAGGAATATAGGAAAAAGGGAGATGACAGAAAATTATGGCTATATGTTACATCTATATGGCCGCTTTCGGAAAAAAGAGGAAAAAGTAAGGAAAAGAGGAAAAAGAGAGAAGATGACACATGAAATGGAAGGACAATAACGGGGTCCGCCACTTGCGGTGAATCATAATCATAAGCCCCATGCTTTCCCAAACATTAGCCACATAGATAAGGGCTTGTCTCGGTAGATTTTTTTATATCTTTTTTTGTTTAATTTAAACATCGTGCAAATGATCCTCCTGAGACCCAAAACTTCAATAAGGTTAGGCCCATGTGACTGGCTGTCGGATTCGACCTATTCAAGAAAATAAATTGGGCTTGGATTAGGGCATTGAGGCAGGGCCAAACTTGGCCCAGAACCAAAATGAGGCTAAGAAATGGAGTCATTCGATGCTGTGGACACCGAAGTCGGAGCACACCCCCGCAACCCCAACCGGTAGGCCCACCAGCCGAGCCCTTTCCACGACGATGCCTTCATCGGGCTACGACCTTGCCTTCGCCCCCTCCAACTGACTTCTCCGCCAACGCTCCCCCCTTTGTACGCTGCGGAGGGCGACATCTTCGGGGTAGGGCCCCTACCCTTGTCCTAACTTCATGCGGGGTACTTGTCGCCGAACCGAGATTTGTTGGTTGATATATTCGACAATTACCATGTAAGGCCAACGCTAACACATTCAACACTATACAATCAAACAGAATAAGAAGCCGCACTTATTCATGAATCAACTAGATTTATAATTTTGAGTTCGGATAGGAACTCTATGGTTTTTATTCATATTCATTGATTTCCATTTGCATCGGTTTAGCAGTTAAAGTTCGTAATAAACCAGGAAGGATTTGGTTTCTTATCTGCTTTGGACATTTCTGTGGGAGTTTAATTTCATTGTTCTTGTTTTCTGAAAGCATTATTTGATCTTGCTGCTTAGATAGAGACTGCATTTGTAGTACCCCGTGACAATAGTTGCACTTTTTCCTTGACTTTAGTAGAGACTAAAACTGCATCCACTTCCCAAATGCAATCGAAATGCCATAAACCTCGAGGAAAAGGAGGAGGCAGAGATGCGGAATTAGATCATCGCGCTGAAGCCAAAGAGTTCGAACGAGCTTTTTTATGAGAAATGAAGCTCAACTGAAGAAGAAAGTATTAGTATTCAGTATTTAGAATGCACCGCATTATAAGCTGACGTGGCTTTTTTGAAGTCCAATCACAAAATGCCACATTTCGATTACGTGGAATAAATAAAAAAATTAAAAATCTCACTCTCTTGTTTTTTCGCTCTTCTACGTTGTCCCTAGACATCCGTAGCCATCGTCCTCCGATCTCCAGATCTCCGTGAGCGACGGCGACTCTGCCAGTGGCCAAAGACCTCGAATTTCCACCGTGACCTCCGATGACTCCCGCCGGCAGCCATGGAGCACAGGTTTCCAGGTTTCCTCCGGCGACCATGGACCTGGAGTTTCATGTTTTCGCGAGCGCCTAGAATTCCAGATCTGGAAGAACGACATCGACGATGGCCATGGACGAGCGTCAACATCGTTTGGTGGTTTCATCTAATCACAAAAAGAGTTGTTGGACGGATTTGGAGCAACGCTCGTATCCAGATTTGTACAGAGACATATTTGATGGCCTTTGAAGCTCTGAACTTTGTTTTTTTATGTGATGGACCTTCACCCCAGTGTCGTATGCTTCAATGGCTACGCCATTGATAGTCTCAAAGTGAGATTCACTTGAAAGTCTCTACCTTTGCTTGACCGCCTGGGGAAGCAAATGGACGAGCTGCAAGTTATTGTGGGGTTTGTTCATTCACGAAGGGGTGGCCGCAAGTGACGAGGAAGTGGGTTGCTGGCTCGACCATGGACGGGCAACGAATGTGAGTTGCCATGACGACAGGGGGGGTGGCACGACCATGGACGGTCGGCCTAGATGTGGCTCCGCCGAATGTGCCAATGATTGCAGATGGAGGAGCTGGCTGTGGACGACGTAGGGAGAAGAGAAAGAGAGAGAGAAAGTGACAGTTCCAATTTTTTATTTATGTCCACATCATCACGTGGCATTTTGTTTGCATTTCAAAAAAATCCATGCCACGTCAGCCTGAGACATGGTGCATTCTAACTACTGAATAATTTCTCATGGATTAAAACAACGTTTGAAGAGAAATGTACACCTAAAATTTCATAATCGATCCAGAGATTCAACCACAACATTTGACTAATAGCTGGACTAGTTTCCCCAACACAGTCACAGCTAGATAGTACAAGCACGAAATACGCATAGCAGCCTTGGAGAATGGGAATATCAAGGTTGCTAAAACCATTGTGACCATCGCCAGATAAAGGACTCCGATGAACAGAACAATGCTCGCGAGCCAAGTAAGTTTGCTCACGGCTACAGTAACAGCTGTGAAAAAAGCCACTGACATGCCAATGAGGGCCATCAGCAATGCCCTGCTGAGTGGTAAGCCAGTTCCGCGAAGAAGAATTCTCTAGTGAGACCCCATAGGAGGACTACGACAGCAAGAATGGAGCTGTACATGGCTAACGTGTTGGCAATTACAAAAACTTGAAACAATCCGTGGTGCAGCATGGTCGCCATTCCTGGATGGGGATCACTAAAAGCATTATATCCACCGGGTAAGTTTATGCCCGCAGTGAACGTGACAGAGGCTACAAGTGTGGCCACTAGCAATAAAGTATTAACTTGGTCCTTGATCCACTCGGGGAGAGATGATTTGCTCACTCCAGAAGGTCGACCTTCGCTTCGCCCTCCACCAGCGACAATCAAAAGCGCACGTCCTAGAAACTACAAATGTCAAATTAGAGAGTTAGTCATCGATCCCGAGGACAATAGATTCAGTTATGAGTAAATGCAGCCTACAACCAAAATTACACTACCACTGGATTTTTCGTGGAGAAGCTTCTGGATTCCATGGCCACGTCAAGGGCGGTCAACCCATCGTTGTTCCGAGCCTGCAAGTCAATTCCTTTGACCCCCATCAAAGGGCTAATAACTTCACAATGGTTGTGCATCGATGCCAAATGGAGAGGAGTGTTTCCGTCGACATCTTTCGAATTCACCAGCTTCTCGATGATGTCGGACTCGCCCTCATTTTGGAGTACGTAGAACGCTCCACCGACCCCGGCCTCGGCCGCAACGTGAAGAATATTCTGACCCTTCTTGTTTTTTATCTCTGCAAGGTCAGGCCACGCGTGCTTTAGTAACCGTCTCATTTCCCGGCTGTTGCCGGCTTCGCAAGCGATGTGAATCGGGTAGGAGCCGTTTTTGTCCGTTTGATGGGAGAGATAAGGGCATTTCTCCAGCAAGACGCCCACTGCGTCTTCATTTCCAACCGATGCTGCAGCGTGCAGTGGCGTCCCCCATTTTTCATCGCGCATGTGGGGTAACTTGGGAAGCCAATCTATAATTTCTTTCAATAAACCTGACATTATAGGTCATTGCACTTTTTAGGTTGGGTGCAATTAACTCATTAAATAATTATTTCTGTTAGCACCTGCAGAGTTATATGCTTTTTGACCAAATGCTATTATCAAGCTTTTCTGCAAATTGAACGAATATGAATTTTGAAATAGAGCAAAAAGCAGCACAGTTTACTTACACCTATGCATTTATGGACTAGAACTACACATGCAAATATCATTACCTGTCTCCCCGATTGCGGCGACAATTGGTGACATGCCTTGTATCTGGGCTGCATAAGCTTTATCTCCATCCAAAGCTTCCAAGAGAAGCCGAAGAATCTCCCAGTCCGCCTCCTTGCGCTCTTTCCATCCCGAATTTTCGCACCTTTCGACTGCCAGATACAATGGAGATTTACCATCTTTGTTCTTCCAGTATAAAATTTTCGAGTTTGTACTTTGGCGAATTAGTTTTTCTGTTGCGTTGAACCTTCCATCTCGAATGGCGACATGGAGTGGAGTATCCTCCCAGGAGTTTTTCTGGGTCACGGTGTTAGGAAAATGAAGGAGAATGAGTTCCACGACATCATCATTCCCAGAGCTTGCGGCTACATGAAGCAATGAATCCCCGAAGGGGATGACTTGGTTGAAGATTAGCGACAAAGCTAGTTTCCTCAGCTCAATAACATTTTCTAACTCATCAATGAATTTCTTGACGTTCCTATTTTTCGTGGCTTCATATAAGTCACGATCCATAATTTTGTTCAGATCGTCATCTCTAAGCTCTTGCTCGTAATATGAAGCCGAGGCAGATCTCCTCTTCAGAGCTTCAAGCCTTTCGTTTGCCCTCGTTTCACCATCGACTATGCTTATAGCGTGGGCCATTTCGGACAGCAGGAGACTTTCTTGATCTCTTTCCCCCTTATGTAGTAAGAATGTAAGAGCAAAGAGAGCACTCGGCTTTTATAGAGGGTCAAGTTTTTACATCAGCCCAACACCCAATACGACTCACCTCGGCCCATGTCATTGATTTCAGACCCAACAGTCAATAAGTGTTCAGCCCAAGTTGTTGTTGTGGAGTCCTAGTCAAATATACTATGTTAATTATGGTGTCCAAAAATAATGAGACCCACGCTGTTCAAAGAATATAACTGTCAATTTTATTTCTACACTATGATTTAAATCCTTCGTTCCATCATTAATAAAACGAGTCTCCTCACTGCTGTTTTGATCAATTTAATGTCATAGACTCACCTCAAATAATGCTGAGACAACCATAAAAATTTCATCTTAAATTAGTGATCAACATTGAGAAAAAAATAATCTGACCTGGTAATTATATATAACTTGAAATAAAGGAATTTTTTTCAAATGAATACTCCTCATCCTCGATGATCTCGCACACAATGGGGCCGATGTTTCTTACATATGGTGAACTTCTCATGAATCACGTTCAATAAATTGATTGGTCGATCTCAATTCTCAACAAACTTAATTTTGTCCCATCTTCCCAAAATATCGTTTTCTTCCACCAGTCTTGTTGGAGTTAGAAGCGCTGCATTACTAGTCTACCAACTTTTGCGAGTGTAATAAGTACATGACAGCCCTCATTTTGAAGGAATATTCTTAATGAATTTAAAACGGGAAAAGATCAACCAAAAAAAAAAAAGAGGAAGAAAACTTGATTTAATTAAGATCAAATTTCGCATGAGAAAATTCAGCTTTTTTATTAATTAGTTAATATAAATTTGTATTTCCTTTATAGGAATTGCAGCCTTGATTTTCTTTTTCACTTCATGTTTATTTTTGTTGCATTGGAGTAGATTTATCGAGAAAATGTGATTTTTCATCAGGAGATAGTTAGAGATGTGGTAGTCAGTGTGAGGACACTGATGACAGCAATATCTCTCTTTTACCATTATTATATTATTAATTGATGAATTCAAATATGAACAAAATAAAATGAAGGATTGGATGGATTTACTACTAACTTACACGTGATGTCCTTATTCTGACCTTTTGAGGACCATGCATGCAATTCATTCAATCATCGACCCTTGTTGGAGTTAAGGGATTTATCTAGTTATAATTTTACTTATGACATTTTCTTTTAATATTCAAGTTTTGAATAATTTGATTACATTTATGCTATTTTACATGTCTAAATTGGAATTTTCATTGAAAGACATAATAATTTTGTGTTAAATAGAAATTAAATTGAGAGAACCGTAAAGTTTGCCAAAAGAAATCCACAGTTAAAAGCAAACGTCATCTCCAAACGGTAACAAGTAACATCTATATAAATCTATTTTGATACTTAACGGAGACCAAAGATGATCGGTAGACATTTTTCCAAAAAAAAAAAAGATGATTGGTAGACATGAGAGTTCCATAAGATTTCTACGGATTGGCCGCTTCAATATCATGTTTCGTTTTTCCTTTTGGCCAGAGAGTGGCCACTTTCCTTCAATTATCAACTTCTCGTTGATCATTGGGCCACCTTCTGTGTTCTTCCTTTGATTTCAGCAATCGGAAAGATTCCTCCTTTTTAAGCCATCAGCGTTGCCCGGAAAGTCTGGTTTCAACTGCCAATAATAGGATTTCACCCCCCCCAACCGTCCTCTCTTTTGCCGTCAAAGGAGACTTTTCCATGTATTTTAAAGATAATGACAAATAGACCGTGAATTTTAGCTCTATGTACAATTTAGTCCTTGAACTTTTTATTATTTAATGTGATTCTTGAACTTTAACACAATGTACAATATGGCCGCTAAGCTTTTAATTTGTTCAATATAATATCTAAACGTTTGATACATATTCAATACAGCCCTAACTACATTGAACATTTTAATATAGTTCAAGAACTGTATTGAATATGCACCAAAAATTCAAAAAATACATTAAATAAATTAAAAATCCAATGACCACATTACACAGTGAGCTTAAAGTTCAAAAACTGCATTGAATAAATTTAAAGTTCATTGACCAAATTACATATTGAGTAAAAGTTCAAGAATTATGATTGGGTGCGGTCCCCACATCTTCTTTTTTTCCTGACCATACAAGGTCTTTTCATGCATATAAAAATATCCTCATACTATAAGAACCCTCTGCCGATATGTTTTTAGATCAATTTATCCCAATTATACTAGATGTATACGGAAGAGACATTCATGTGATGCAAGTTAATCATACTCAGGTGCCCCTTTAATTCTACTTCCATTAGAAAAAAGTGAAGCTTGTGAAAAAAATAATTTGTCTTCTCAAAGTTGACAGCAATGGGAAATACCTCATATAATTGGGACAAAAATCAACATGGGATTGCCTAATACTCAAAAGTCAAGGTGTGAAATATGTTCATTGCAATCTGATCGAAATCAACATGTTTTGCCACAAGTATTTATACGTTCATTACCCTCTGAATGAGATTGTCCACACTTGAAGCAAATAACTTCAATCAAATGTAACATGTATTTGCCTACACATTGAGAAAAATTTTCTCTATTTGTTAGTGTCTTAAAATTCAAGGTACGAAATATGTGAACTTTATCTTGGATTTTTTACTTGTTCAATAGGAAGATTCCAGCAAGCAAAACGATTGCTTGAAGTTAGGAGGAATAATAAAGTACTATAATTAATCAGTGTTTGCATGCCAACTTTGATGCTTTACATAGATTTTTGCTGTCAATGTGAGGATACTGATGACTAGCAAAATCTCTCTTCTACTGTTATTACATAATTATAGATGAATTCAAATACAAACAAAATAAAAATGAATAATTGGATGGATTTCCTATTGACTTCATATGCGATGTCCTTGGTTAGGTCTGACATCATGAGGACCATTGATGTAATCCATCCTAAATCCAAACCGCTAAAAACAGTAGTTTTCCCATGGTTAATAAATTTCACGTTGATCATTGGGCCACTTTCTGTGTTTTTTCCTCCCCTCGTAGTGTTATTTTACAAACCATAAGGGGACGAGTCCCCTTGGGTGCAACTTGGTGCCTTCTAATGGAGATTTTGGCCTGACTTTCGAAAACAATATACCATTCTAAAAAGCAATATGCTACTTTGGATTAATACTAGCAGTAATCGTGAGTAACGTAATTTTGAAGTCAAACTGAAAAATAGCAGGAACTCTCCTTCCATCAAAGGGAATCGATAGAAGATTGCGAAGAGTTTCTCTAGGAAAGGAGGACTGCAATAATCGGAATACACGATCGCGGAGCAGAATAAGGTCGCATATGCGGCATATTGCAAGATGGATCAGCCGTACAGACTTGTTCCAATCAACAGTTAGGGTCAGAAACAAAAGTCGCAAGTACTGGGAGTGACGACTGATTAGAATTAGAAGGTCAATTCTCATTCCCCTGGCCTCTTTGCTATTTGTTTAAATGACTACCATTAATTCTGAAATATTTAAAGGAAAAAATTACTCCAAAAGTAATTAATACTTGCATGTTAACACAAGCATGGCGATCAAAAAACTTTCTCGGGATAGTGTTGGATACATTTCAAGCAAAAATAACCATGCTTTTGCAATGAACTCCTGGAGGGGCTGACTTGGTTGAAAATTAGAGACAATGCTAATTTCTTCAACTCAGACGCGGCGACATGGAGCGGAGTATCCTCCAAAGAGTATTTTCAAGTCACGAGATAAGGGTTATGAAAGAGAATGAGCTCCATGACAGGTTCACTCCTGGAGCTTTCTGCTACATGAAGCAATGAATTCCCGGAGGGGGTGACTTGGTTGAAAATTAGTGATAGTGTTAATTTCCTTGACTCGGACACTTGTTTGATGCATTGATGAATTTCTCAACGTCCCCTTTTATCGTGGCTTCATATAGGTCACGATCCATAATTTTGTTCAAATCACCATCTCCAAAAGGTTGTTAGTTATCTGAATTTGGGAGACTCCTTCCCTTCAAAACTTCAAGCCTTTCACAGGGCGTCGCCCTTGTGTCCCTCCCATCAATGCTTATTGTGTGATCCATTTTGGAGAGCGAGTCTTTCTTGAAGCAAACAAGCAAGCAGAGATACGTAGGTAAACGATGAAAAAGGGGAGGGATTAAATAAGCAAGCAGAGATCACTCCCTCTTGTAATGGTCAAGCTTTCGCATCAACCCAACACCAGATGCGACTCGCCTTGGACAATGTCATTGATTTTATAAACAATCAATTAGTGATTAGCCCCTGAAGTTGCGTAGACTTCATTTAATAGTCAATTAATTAGAATACAAAAGGAAAGAGGATAGAGGTGAGCATTATTTCATAGTAGAACTTGGAACCAAAGAATCAGACTGGTGGTGATATGATTCAATTCCAAATTTTAGGGTATGCAGAATAGATTTCAAGTTTCAATAAATGCAGAATATGTTCCAACAAGTGGGTTCTAGATTCTAAGTGGAATGTGGACGAAATGTAAGATTGGTCACCCCCTAATTACAAATACCTTTTTGCTACCTAAACGAAAATTGATTTGCTGAAGCCAAAGTAAAGCTATGGACTATCAACAATTGGAAATAGGTTGCAGCACACTTAAAAAGTTTAGAAAATTAAGTAATTGCATTCCTTTATTATTATTTTTTTTGTTGTGTCAAAATCGGATAAAACAAACGAAAAATTAGGCTTACCCAAAAATAAAAAAAAATAAAAAAGAAAGAGGAAATTGGCCAATTTCCAAGTTGACTCTGTAAACTATAACAATATAAATTACAGATTCCGAGTGGAACCTAGAACTATTCATCTAAAAAAGAGAGCATTTACTCCCATAAAGATCCCGTCATCACATCATGTCAACACCAGATGTGACTCACCTTGGACAATGTCATTGATTTTAGATTCAATTGTCCATTAGCAATTAGCCCAAAAAGTTAACTATGTAGAATTTACTCAATGTTGGTTACGTATCAAAAAATAGCGAGAAAGTTCATTTCTACAATTGGCTCCACAATTTCTGAGATTAGTCAATGACTCTTTGAGTTGATCAATGTTGGAATAAGTAAAACCAATCAGAATAATGATAAAATTGGGAAATATTAGAGGATTGCTGTTTCTAATCAATATTACTCGTCCTCAATCATCTCACACTTCATCTAATTTGTTAGATAAATTTATTGGTCTATCTCAATTCTTAACTAGCTTAGTTTTCTCTTTTTTTGGTCTGAAATATAATATCATTCATAAAAGTTTAGATTACATCTAGCAGCCATTGCATCCGAATACAGAATATCTAATAAAGCAGAAGGAGGTGAAGTGGGCCAGCCAAGGGAAAGAGTACCATTTTTGTGGGCCTTTGCAGCCCAATCAGCCACAAAATTTGCTCCTCTGCGACAAAACCTAAAGCAAAGGTTGGAGAATTCGTGAAGTAGCGCCGCCGCTTCAGCAAATATGGTTCTGACCTCCCATGGTGAAGATCGTAATCCTTGGACCGTTTCTATCAGAATTTTTGAGTCAGATTCGAGCACAATCCGATCGTTCTTCTTGTGTTTCTCCAACAGATATTGCAAAGTGATGGTTAAAGCTTGGAACTCTGCTTGCAAAGCTGACGATGCAAAGAAGCTTCTCGTATGTCCATCTTTCAATTTTCCATTGTGATCACGACATATGCACGCCATACTCCCTTCGTTACCCCCTGGTTGAAAGGCTCCATCAATATTCACCTTCAGGAATCCCGGATCCGGAGGTCTCCATAAGTCATCGGTCTTGAGTCGGCTGGGGTTGATGCCGCATCCATCACAGTTGGAAAGCCGCGCCGTCCGAACAGATGCGAAAGCCAGATCAACAACTAGAAGTGGGTTTGGATGCTGTTGCCGAAACACAAAGTTGTTTCTAAATTTCCAAATATGCCACAGGACTGCAGCCACAACGTCAAATTCAGGTGAGCCCTGTTGTTGTGTAATTCTGTGAGTCATCCAATCTCTAATATGATATATATCTGGTATGGGAGTCTGGATTTTCAGCATTGGATGAGCCCAAATAGATGCTGTCCATGGGCAAAGTAGAAATGTATGAATTGTAGTCTCTGGTGAATTTGTGGAACATAGAGGGCATATAGGGTCTGAGGTTATATGGCGATGAAAAAGGTTCGCTTTGGTCGGTAGAGCATCATGGCAGAGGGACCACAAAAATATTCGTATTTTTGGGGAGAGTTTGAGCTTCCATATTGTCTTCCATAGGATATCCTGGCCTTGAACCGAATTAGGTGCTTTGTTTGGAGTACCACAGAGAGCCTCTGTTCTGATTGATTGGTAGCCGCTTTTAACAGTGTAGTTACCATCAGTAGAATCAGTCCAGATCAGTTGATCAGAGATGAAATGAGGCCTTACCTGAATGGTAAGAATTTCGTCGACAGTAGAGTCATCAAAAAATCTTTTTAAGAGAGGAACGTTCCATGTGTTATTACTGGGATCTATATAATCAGCAACCAGCAGAGGTTCATCTTGTTGAGCTGGACCACCCAAAATTCCTTTCGGTAACCAACGATCTGCCCTAGATCTGATTTTTCGCCCATCACCCACCACCCATAGAAGTTTCGGTAAAATGAAATCTCTTCCTTCTAACAGACTCCGCCAACCCCATGACGGTCTATTTCCTTTCTCAGCTTGTGTAAATTCACATGAATGAAAATAAAGACCTTTAAACAGCATGCTCCAAAGGGAGGAAGGCCCCTGAATTAAACGCCAGGCTTGCTTTCCAAGCATGGCTCTGTTAAAATCCATAAGGTCTCGAAAACCAAGTCCACCCTTGCTTTTCCTATGTTTAAGCTCCTCCCAATTCTTCCAGTGGATACCTGGTTTTTTACTATTGTTTTGCCACCAGAAACGAGCAATCTTCTTTTCAACAGATTTACAAATAGATGCAGGAATTTTAAAGATAGCCATAGCATACTGAGGGATCGCTTGAACAACAGACTTAATCAGAATTTCCTTTCCGCCCTTCGAAATTAGCTTTTCTTTCCATCCATCTAATTTTGAATCAACTTTTGCCAATATCCAGGCAAACAGTTCTCTTTTGGATCTACCCCAGTCTGAGGGAATTCCTAGATATTTGCCTGTTCTAACCATCAAAGGTACTCTGAGTTCATTTGCCAAATTTTCTTGTAAGCTCACAGGACAATCTTTACTGACAAATATACCAGATTTATTCCTGTTTACCTCTTGTCCAGTTGCCCAACAATATTGATTGATAATATTAGAAAGATTTTGACATTCCAGCAACTTGCCATCTAAGAAAAATATTGCATCATCTGCGAAAAATAAATGAGATAGGGTAGGGCAGAACCTGTTGAGCTTGATACCCTTAATATTGCCCATATCAATGGCCTGATGAATTAGATTGGACAGGACATTTTCCATCAAAATAAATAAATAAGGAGAAAGAGGATCTCCCTGTCTAAGGCCACGTGTTGGATGGAAATAGTTTAAAAGTTCACCATTGAATTTAATACTGAATGAGACTGTTGTGACGCATTGCATGACCCATCTGACCCACGTGGTATGAAATCCTATTTTTAGGAGATAATCTTCAAGAAAATCCCATTCCACTCGGTCGTATGCTTTTTTCATATCTATTTTCAGAACTGCCTTAAAATCCCTTCTCCTTTTCCTGGTTCGGATCTGATGAAGCACCTCCTGGACTATGAGAATATTATCCTGAATTTGGCGACCATTCACAAAGGCACTTTGTTCAATGGAAACTAGATCCTTTAGCCATGGTTTGAGCCTATTAGCGAGTATCTTGGAAATAACCTTGTAGGCATAATTGCACAAGCTTATAGGGCGATAATGTTCTAATCGTTCTGGATGCAGTACCTTAGGAATTAGAGTGATGATTGTCTTATTAAGCTCTACTGGCATAACTCCCTTTTTAAAGAAATCCTGGACTGCTTGAAAGATTCCTTCCTTTAGAATATCCCAGTGTTTTTGATAAAAGAGGCCGTTTAAACCATCCGGTCCGGGAGCTTTTGTAGATCCCAATTGAAAGACTGCTTGTTGAACTTCTTTTTGAGTTAGTTCCGCCGTTAGACCTTCATTCATCTCTGTTGTGACTATCCGCGGGCATTGGTTAAGGATGGAAGTATAGTTTCTACTACCCATTGATTGATAAAGAGTGGAATAGAATCTGACTAGCATATCCTTTACATCCTTTTCATCCCGAACCCAACTATTATCATCATTTTGTAGCACACAAATTCTATTTCGCTGCCTTCGTTGTAATGTAGTCGCATGGAAGAATTTAGTATTTTTGTCTCCCCACTTGAGCCAATTGATTCTAGATCTCATCGCCCAAAATCGTTCCTCTTGCTGCCATAAACTTTGAATCTCTGCCTTTAGATATTGGATTTGCTGTTTAGCAATGTTGCTTGTTGGTTGATTCACCACGGTTTGAAGCTGGTTCTGCAGATAGGAAATTTGTTGTCTAGGTGCTGAAAATTTCAATTTACTCCACTTAGTAAGAGCTGCAGAAACTCTTGATAGTCTTTGAGGCAGATTGTTCGTAGATAATTGGCCTGAATTCCATGCATCAAAAATAATCTCCCTGCATTCCTTATCTTGCAGCCAAAACGCCTCGAAAGTAAAGAGCTTACGTCGACACTTTGGAAGGGCTTCCGTAGATAATATTAACGGGCTGTGATCTGAGCCCACTGCAGGTAAGGCTATCACCTCAGTTTCTGGATAAGTCACCTGCCATTCCAAATTACAAAGAACCCGATCTAACCTTTCCTTCACCAATTCTTCTCCCTCTCGATTATTCATCCAAGTAAAGGTGCAACCCTTACTAGCTAAATCCATCAGCGCGCAATCATATAAAACCTCCCTAAAATCTTGCATTCTGTTCGGGTCGGCATGTTTTTTTCCTTCCTTTTCCCAATGATAGAGAACCTCATTAAAATCACCGACACAAATCCAGGGCATTGTATTAGAGAGTGCAATCTGTCTCAGTTCATCCCAAAAAGGTTGACGTGCTTGAAAGACAGAAGGTGCATGGAGACAGGTTAGATGCATAGATCTCCCAACTCTAGTATCTAAACAGAGGAAATCCAACAAATTCTGGTTGGAACGAGTCATAGAAATACTAATATGATCAAGCCAAAATAAAGCCAAACCTCCCGCTAGGCCAAGAGGATTAAACACAAAGGAATTCTGAAACTTGAGGCGAAACTTCAACCTTTGTAGAACTGGTTCCTGATTTTTAGTCTCCATCAAAAAGATAAGATCAGGCTCTTCTTTGGCCACAAGGGCCTTTAGAGCTCGAACTGTCAGGGCCGAACCCAAACCCTGACAGTTCCAACTGATTAGTTTCATTTGTCAATGGGTGGCTGTTGAGGGCCAGCCACCACAGCCCGCTGCCGTATCTCTTCATCTAGCATAACAGGTGTCTCCATTAACTGCCTTTCATCCAGATTTTGGATTATAGCAGAGGGTATTTCATAAGGAGTATATCTTTTTTGTTTCTTCGAAGTGGTTGCCTTGGATAATAGTCTATTATTCTTCTGCTTCTTGGGATTAATATCAACTTCTGTTTTTTCTTGTAGCTGCCTATGTTGCTCGGAAACACCAGTAAAGTGTCCCTTTATCAATGGTAATGGGAGAATACCTTCAAAAAGTTGATGTTTGATAGGTTGAGTATCAGAGCAAGTTATGTGAGTTGCCACGTGTTGCTCAATTCCTCCCTCCAGCTTACTGTTAATGTCTACATTATATTGAAAACCCTGCATTTTTGATGATGACATATTCTCTGTAGTGACTGCAGTAACTGATGTAGCTGCTCCTTGTGTATTTGCTAGAATAAGGTGTTGTTCCGCCATATGTGTGTCCGTACAAGGGGGAAGAGCAGGGATCGAAGTAGCAGAACTTGGTGTCTCTGGTACAACCTCATCTTTCTGTTTATCATGGGCCCCATAAAAGGTAATCCAATATGGACTATACTCTTTAACCTCTGCTCGCAACCACTGCCCATATGCCATTTTCTCCTTACCCTCCATCTTGGCTCCTTACCCTCCTTGCAATAAGATGCATAATGACCAATTTTGCCACATGAATAGCAAAAATGGGGCAATCTTTCGTATCGAAAGTCCAGCCATATAACTTTGCCTGCTATACGTATGAGTTGTCCCAATTTCAATGGTTCTTTTAAGTTGAATTCTACACGTACCCTGCCTGCTTTAATTGATGATTTGTCTTTAAGATCGAGCTTTACATCCATCACCTTTCCCACATTCTTAACAGCTTTACTAAGCATATCTTCAGTACACCATTCCAGTGGCAAGCCATATACTTGTACCCACAAAGGACAAGTGTTAAACTCGTAGCAGTGCAGTGGTGTATTTGGTTTCCATGGCTGAAATATGATTAAATGACTAGAAAACCGCCAAGGTCCGCCCTCTAAAATTCTATTCTTCTCGCTTTCCGACTGGAATTTTACAACATATGTACCCGCTTCCCATTGAGTAAACTCTACTTGCTCTGTTCTCCACGCTATCTTTAACATATTCTGAAGAGCCTGAAAATTTATGGAGGGATTGGATAATATTTTACCTACTAACATGAGTTTACATTCTTCCACTTTTTCCAAGGGCGGTGTGTCTTGCCAATCTTCGATTTCCTGATCCGTTCAAAGACGCCCCATCCTCTGGCAGAGAGCAGCAAGTCGGGAATTGTCAGCGTCTTCTTGGGTATCCATTAACAGCACATTCAAGGTAATTGACTCAAGCGAGATAGGTTGATCAAAGACTATATGGCCATGTAACACTTAAAGGGATTGAGATGTCATCAGAGTCGGTAGTTAGGGTTTGGTCATTTAGAGCCGATGCATGTCAAAATAAGGTTTTTATAGAAGAATGATAGGGTTTGGTTTGCTGGGTAAGCGGTGACTACTGGTATTGTGATGGGTAAGTCAGGGATGGAAAGAGGAAAAGGAAGAGGGTATATCCGAGCAAATCGGAGACTGATCAAAGCGAAGACTGTTCAAAAAGAGTATGCGGAAGAGGAGAGGGTGAGAAAAGAGAGTTTGTCCAGAGAGGGTTATGCGATTTGGGATGACGACGAAGAAAATCGGCAGAAAGAGGGTTAACAGAGAAGGAAATCTGCTTCATTAGGGTTGAAGACGCGGACTACCATGGTGGTAGGAAGGCAGCTCTGCATTTCGAGAGAGTAAAATTATTGTGTCTTGCACGCTTAGTTTTCTCTTTTTCTTCTGATGGTTTGTCCCCTCATTCCCAAAATATTGATCATTTTTCAACTCTCAACTAACATAGTTTTGTCTTTTTCTTCATTTGTTTTTTTTTTTTTTGGATCAAAGTCTTTTTCCGGATGAGGTGAGCCATGCTCAAGCCTAATCGGATCTGATCTCTGCATTTCCTTTTCTATGGCGAGACCCCACATCCTATATTCTCTCTAATTTTGCATTCAATGTCAGAGTACAAGTGCTGAACTTTGATTTAGCAAGGCCTCTGCATTAAGTTTAGCTTGTTGCCTAGGGCCTTTCATGGATAGAAGAAATATATCTTTGAAATTAAGTTGGCCTAGATTGAGACTAATCAGATCTGGTCCCTTTCGAATAGCTGTCGCGAATTCAAGTTAATTATGATCCCACGGAATTGAATTGGGTCCATGAATCTAAGAAATAGTGAGGCACCTCCTCTTTTTACGAGGTCTTTTCAAGAATCAAATATCGTCCTACAATAGGAGCCTTCTGTTGCAATGTTTTATATAAATTTTCCCAATTTTACCAGCTATGTACAAGAGAGATATTCATATGACGCAAGTTAATTATGCTCAAGGCCCTATTAATTCTACATCTAGTAGAATAAATAAGGCTCGGAGAATAAGGATAAAAAAACTTTTTTAATCTTATCCAATTTTTTTTTTCCTTCTATGTATCATTATTGCTTATTGTACAAATACTTGATGACCTGGTGGATAGTTGTTTCTGAGTATGATTAACTTGCATCATGTAAATAAGGCTAGTACAAAACTGGAAGATTGTTGTTTCTAATCAATATCACTCATTCTCAATGATCTCACACTTCATCTGATTTGTTAGATAAATTTATTGGTCAGTTTCAATTCTTAACTAACTTAATTTTGTCTTTTTCTTCTGGCGGTTTGTCCCCTCTTTCCCAAAATATTGATCCTTTCTCAACTCTCAACTAACATAGTTTTGTCTTTTTCTTCATTTTTTTTTTTGGATCAAAGTCTTTTTCCGGATGAGTTGAGCTGTGCTCAAGCCTAATCGGATCTGATCTTTGCATTTAATTTTTTATGGCGAGACCCAACATCCGATATTCTCTCAAATCTTGCATTCAATATTAGAGTACAGGTGCTGAACTTTGATTGAGCAAGACCTCTGCGTTAAGTTTAGCTTGTTGCCTAGGGCCTTTCATGGATAGAAGAAATATATCTTCGAAATTAAGTTGGCCTAGATTGAGACTAATTGGATCTGGTCCCTGGAATCTCCTTTTTTTACGAGGCCTTTCCAAGAATCAAATATCGTCCCAAAATAGGAGCCTTTTGTCGCAATGTTTTATATAAATTTTCCCAATTTTACTAGCTATGTACAAGAGAGATATTCATATGATGCAAGTTAATCATACTTAGGCCCCTATAAATTCTACTTCTAGTAGAATAAATAAGGCTTGGAGAATAAGGATAAAAAACTTTTCTAATCTTATCCAATTTATATTTTTTTTCCCTCTATGTATCATTATTGCTTCTTGTACAAATACTTGATGACCCAGTGGATTGCTGTTTCTAATCAATATCACTCGTTCTCAATGATCTCGCACTTCATCTGATTTGTTAGATAAATTTATTGGTCAGTTTCAATTCTTAACTAACTTAATTTTGTCTTTTTCTTCTGACGGTTTGTCCCCTCTTCCCCAGAATATTGATCCTTTCTCAACCCTCAACTAACATAGTTTTGTCTTTTTCTTCATTTTTTTTTTTTGGATCAAAGTCTTTTTCCAGATGAGTTGAGCCGTGCTCAAGCCTAATCGGATCTGATCTCTACATTTCCTTTTTTAAGGTGAGACCCCACATCCTATATTCTCTCTAATCTTGCATTCAATGTCAGAGACCAGGTGCTGAACTTTGATTGAGCAAGGCCTCTGCGTTAAGTTTAGCTTGTTGCCTAGGCGTTTCATGGATAGAAGAAATATATCTTCGAAATTAAGTTGACCAAGATTTAGATTAATTGGATCTGGTCCCAGGAACCTCCTCTTTTTACAAGGTCTTTCCAAGAATCAAATATCATCCCACAATAGGAGCCTTTTGTCGCAATGTTTTATATAGATTTTCCCAATTTTACTAGTTGTGTATGAGAGAGATATTCATATGATGCAAGTTAATCATACTCAGGCCCCTATAAATTCTACTTCTAGTAGAATAAATAAGGCTTGGAGAATAAGGATAAAAAAACTTTTTTAATCTTATTCAATTTACATATATTTTTTTCCATCTACGTATCATTATTGCTTATTGTACAAATACTTAATGACCTGTGGATTGTGGCATCTGAGTATGATTAACTTGCATCATAGAAATAAGGCTTGTACAAAACTGGAGGATTGCTGTTTCAAATCAATTTCACTCTTCCTCAATGATCTCGCACTTCATCTGATTTAATAGATAAATTTATTGGTCAGTCTCAATTCTCATCTAACTTAGTTTTGTCTTTTTCTTCAGACGATTTGTCCCATCTTCCCAAAAATATTGATCCTTTCTCAACTCTTAACTAACACAGTTTTGTCTTTTTCTTCATTTTTTTTTTTTTGGATCAAAGTCTTTTTCCAGATGACGTGAGCTGTGCTCAAGCCTAATCGGATTTGATCTCTGCATTTCCTCTTTTATGGCAAGACCCCACATCTTGTATTGTCTCTAATCTAGCATTCAATGTCATAGTACATGTGCTGAACTTTCTCTAATCTATCATTCAATGTCATAGTACAGGTGCTGAACTTTGATTGAGCAAGGCCTTTGCGTTAAGTTTAGCTTGTTGCCTAGGGCTGTTCATGGATATAAGAAATATATCTTCAAAATTAAGTTGGCCTAGATTGATACTAATCAGATCTAGTCCCAGGAACCTCCTCTTTTAACGATGTCTTTCCAAGAATCAAATATCGTCCCATAATAGGAGCCTTTTGTCGCAATCTTTTATATAAATTTTCACAATTTTACCAACTGTGTACAAGAGAGATATTCATATGATGCAAGTTAATCATACTCAGGCCCCTATTAATTCTACTTCTAGTAGAATAAATAAGGCATGGAAAATACGGATAAAAAAACTTTTTTAATCTTATCCAATTTATATTTTTTTTCCTCCCATCTATCATTATTGCTTATTGTACAAATACTTGATGAACTAGTGGAGTGCTGTTTCTGAGCATGATTAACTTGCATCAAAGAAATAAGGCTTGTACAAAACTGGAGGATTGATGTTTCTAATCAATATCACTTGTCCTCAATGATCTTGCACTTAATCTGATTTGTTGGATACATTTATTGGTCAATCTCAATTATTAACTAACTTAGTTTTGTCTTTTTCTTCTCACGGTTTGTCGCCTCTTTCCCAAAATATTGATCCTTTCTCAACTCTCAACTAACATAGTTTTTGTCTTTTTCTTCATTTTTTTTTGTTTTTTTGTTTGTTTTTGGATCAAAGTCTTTTTCCGGATGAGGTGAGCCGTGCTCAAGCCTAATTGGATCTGATCTATGCATTTCTTTTTTTATGGCGAGACATCACATCCTATATTCTCTCTAATCTTGCATTCAATGTCAAAGTACAGGTGTTGAACCTTGATTGAGCAAGGCCTCTACATTAAGTTTAGCTTTTGCCTAGGGCATTTCATGGATAAAATAAATATATCTTCAAAATTAAGTTGGCATAGATTGAGAATAATCGGATCTGGTCCCAGGCACCTCCTTGTTTTATGAGGTCTTTCCAAGAATCAAATATCGTCCGACAATAGGAGCCTTTTGATGTAATGTTTTATATAAATTTTCTCAATTTTACCAGCTGTGTACAAGAGAGATATTCATATGATGCAAGTTAATCATACTCAGGGCCCTATTAATTCTACTTCTATTAGAATAAATAAGCCTTGGAGAGTAAGGATAAAAAAACTATTTTAATCTTATCCAAGTTATATTTTTTTTTACCTCTATGTATTATTATTGCTTATTTTACAAATACTTGATGACCTAGTGGATTGCTGTCTCTGAGTATGATTAACTTGCATCATATAAATAAGGCTTGTACAAAACTAGAGGAATGTTAATTCTAATCAACATCATTCGTCCTCAATGAGCTCGCACTTCATCTCATTTGTTGAATAAATTTATTGGTCAGTCTCAATTCTTAACTAACTTAGTTTTGTCTTTTTCTTCTAACGGTTTCTCCCCTCTTTCCCAAAATATTCATCCTTTCTCAACACCCAACTAACATAGTTGTCTCTTTTTCTTCATTTTTTTTTTTTTGGGATCAAAGTCTTTTTCCAGATGAGGTGAGCCGTGTGCAAGCCTAATCGGATATGATCTCTACATTTCCTTTTTTTATGGCGAGACCCCACATCCTATATTCTCTCTAATCTTGCATTCAATGTCAGAGTACAGGTGCTGAACTTTGATTGAGCAAGGCCTCTACGTTAAATTTAGGTTGCTACCTAGGGCCTTTCATGGATAGAAGAATAATATCTTCGAAATTAAGTTGGCATAGATTGAGACTAATCGGATCTGGTCCAAGGCACCTCCTCTTTTTATGAGGTCTTTCCAAGAATCAAATATCGTCCGACAATAGGAGCCTTTGGTTGCAATGTTTTATATAAATTTTCACAATTTTACCAGCTATGTACAAGATAGATATTCATATGATGCTAGTTAATCATACTCATGCCCCTATTAATTCTACTTCTAGTAGAATAAATCAGGCTTGGAGAATAAGGATAAAAAAACTTTTTTAATCTTATCCATTTTTTTTCCTTCTATGTATCATTATTGCTTATTGTACAAATGCTTCATGACCTGGTGGATTGCTATTTCTGAGTATGATTAACTTGCATCATAGAAATAAGGCTTGTACAAAACTGGAGGATTGCTGTTTCTAATCAATATCACTCCTTCTCAATGATCTCGCACTTCATCTGATTTGTTGGATAAATTTATTGGTCAATCTGAATTCTTAACTAACTTAGTTTTGTCTTTTTCCTCTGACGCTTTCTCCTCGCTTTCCCAAAATATTGATCCTTTATCAACTCTCAACTAACATAGTTTTGTCTTTTTCTTTCATTTTTTTTTTTTTTTGGGATCAAAGTCTTTTTTCGGATGAGGTGAGCCGTGTGCAAGCCTAATCGGATCTAATGTCCGCATTTCCTTTTTTATGGCGAGACCCCACATCCTATATTCTCTCTAATCTTGCATTCAATGTCAGAGTACGGGTGCTTTGATTGAGCAAGGCCTCTACGTTAAATTTAGCTTTTTACCTAGGGCCTTTCATGGATAGAAGAAATATATCTTCGAAATTAAGTTGGCTTACATTGAGGCTAATCGGATTTGGTCCCAGGCACCTCCTCTTTTTACAAGGTCTTTCCAAGAATCAAATATTGTCCGACAATAGGAGCCTTTTGTCCCAATGTTTATATAAATTTTCCCAATTTTACCAGCTGTGTACAAGAGAGATATTCATATGATGCAAGTTAATCATACTCAGGGCCCTATTAATTCTACTTCTATTAGAATAAATAAGCCTTGGAGAGTAAGGATAAAAAAACTATTTTAATCTTATCCAATTTATATTTTTTTTGCCTCTATGTATTATTATTGCTTATTGAACAAATACTTGATGACCTGGTGAATTGCTGTTTCTGAGTACAATTAACTTGCATCATATAAATAAGGTTTGTACAAAACTAGAGGACTGTTATTTCTAATCAACATCATTCCTCCTCAATGATCTCACACTTGATCTGATTTGTTGGATAAATTTCTTGGTCAATCTCAATTCTTAACTAACTTAGTTTTGTCTTTTTCTTCTTATGGTTTCTCCCCTCTTTCCCAAAATATTGATCCTTTCTCAACTCTCAACTAACATAGTTTTGTCTTTTTCTTCATTTTTTTTTTTTTTGGGATCAAAGTATTTTTCCGGATGAGGTGAGCCGTGTGCAAGCCTAATCGGATCTGATGTCCGCATTTCCTTTTTTATGGCGAGACCCCACATCCTATATTCTCTCTAATCTTGCATTCAATGTCAGAGTACAGGTGCTTTGATTGAGCAAGGCCTCTACGTTAAATTTAGCTTTTTACCTAGGGCCTTTCATGGATAGAAGAAATATATCTTCGAAATTAAGTTGGCTTAGATTGAGGCTAATTGGATCTGGTCCCACGCACCTCCTCTTTTTACGAGGTCTTTCCAAGAATCAAATATCGCCCGACAATAGGAGCCTTTTGTCCCAATGTTTTATATAAATTTTCCCAATTTTACCAGCTGTGTACAAGAGAGATATTCATATGATGCAAGTTAATCATACTCAGGGCCCTATTAATTCTACTTCTATTAGAATAAATAAGCCTTGGAGAGTAAGGATAAAAAAACTATTACGTATTATTATTGCTTATTGTACAAATACTTGATGACCTGGTGGATTGCTGTTTCTGAGTACGATTAACTTGCATCATATAAATAAGGTTTGTACAAAACTAGAGGATTGTTATTTCTAATCAACATCATTCATCCTCAATGATCTCGCACTTGATCTGCTTTGTTGGATAAATTTCTTGGTCAGTCTCAATTCTTAACTAACTTAGTTTTGTTTTTTTCTTCTAACGGTTTCTCCCCTCTTTCCCAAAATATTGATCCGTTCTCAACTCTCAACTAACATACTTTTCTCTTTTTCTTCATTTTTTTTATTGGGATCAAAGTCTTTTTCCCGACGAGGTGAGCCGTGTTCAAGCCTAATCGGATATGATCTATGCATTTCCTTTTTTATGGCGAGACCTCACATCCTATATTCTCTCTAATCTTGCATTCAATGTCAGAGTACAAGTGCTAAACTTTGATTGAGCAAGGCCTCTACGTTAAATTTAGGTTGCTACTTAGGGCCATTCATGGATAGAAGAATAATATCTTCGAAATTAAGTTGGCATAGATTGAGACTAATCGGATATGGTCCCAGGCACCTCCTCTTTTTATGAGGTCTTTCCAAGAATCAAATATCGTTCGACAATAGGAGCCTTTGGTCGCAATGTTTTATATAAATTTTCACAATTTTACCAGCTGTGTACAAGATAGATATTCATATGATGCTAGTTAATCATACTTAGGCCCCCATTAATTCTACTTCTAGTAGAATAAATAAGGCTTGGAGAATAAGGATAAATTTTTTTTTCCTTCTATGTATCATTATTGCTTATTGTACAAATGCTTGATGACCTGGTGGATTGCTATTTCTGAGTATGATTAATTTGCATCATAGAAAAAAGGCTTGTACAAAACTGGAGGATTGCTGTTTCTATTCAATATCACTCGTCCTCAATGATCTCGCACTTCATCTGATTTGTTGGAGAAATTTATTGGTCAGTGTCAATTCTTAACTAACTTAGTTTTGTCTTTTTCCTCTGACGCTTTCTCCCCGCTTTCCCAAAATATTGATCCTTTCTCAACTCACAACTAACATACTTTTGTCTTTTTCTTCATTTTTTTTTTTTTTGGGATCAAAGTCTTTTTCCGGATGAGGTGAGCCGTGTGCAAGCCTAATCGGATCTGATCTCCGCATTTCCTTTTTTATGGCGAGACCCCACATCCTATATTCTCTCTAATCTTGCATTCAATGTCAGAGTACGGGTGCTTTGATTGAGCAAGGCCTCTATGTTAAATTTAGCTTTTTACCTAGGGCCTTTCATGGATAGAAGAGATATATCTTCGAAATTAAGTTGGCTTAGATTGAGGCTAATCGGATCTCGGTCCCGTGCACCTCCTTTTTTACGAGGTCTTTCCAAGTATCAAATATCGTCCGACAATAGGAGCCTTTTGTCCCAATGTTTTATATAAATTTTCCCAATTTTACCAGCTGTGTACAAGAGAGATATTCATATAAAGCAAGTTAATCATACTCAGGGCCCTATTAATTCTACTTCTATTACAATAAATAAGCCTTGGAGAGTAAGGATAAAAAAACTATTTTAATCTTATCCAATTTATATTTTTTTTGCCTCTATGTATTATTATTGCTTATTGAACAAATACTTGATGACCTGGTGGATTGCTGTTTCTGAGTACAATTAACTTGCATCATATAAATAAGGTTTGTACAAAACTAGAGGACTGTTATTTCTAATCAACATCATTCCTCCTCAATGATCTCGCACTTGATCTGATTTGTTGGATAAATTTCTTGGTCAGTCTCAATTCTTAACTAACTTAGTTTTGTCTTTTTCTTCTTACGGTTTCTCCCCTCTTTCCCAAAATATTGATCCTTTCTCAACTCTCAACTAACATAGTTTTGTCTTTTTCTTCATTTTTTCTTTTTTTGGGATCAAAGTCTTTTTCCGGATGAGGTGAGCCGTGTGCAAGCCTAATCGGATCTGATCTCCGCATTTCCTTTTTTATGGCGAGACCCCACATCCTATATTCTCTCTAATCTTGCATTCAATGTCAGAGTACGGGTGCTTTGATTGAGCAAGGCCTCTACGTTAAATTTAGCTTTTTACCTAGGGCCTTTCAAGGATAGAAGAAATATATCTTCGAAACTAAGTTGGCTTAGATTGAGGCTAATTGGATCTGGTCCCACGCACCTCCCCTTTTTACGAGGTCTTTCCAAGAATCAAATATTGCCCGACAATAGGAGCCTTTTGTCCCAATGTTTTATATAAATTTTCCCAATTTTACCAGCTGTGTACAAGAGAGATATTCATATGATGCAAGTTAATCATACTCAGGGCCCTATTAATTCTACTTCTATTAGAATAAATAAGCCTTGGAGAGTAAGGATAAAAAAACTATTTTAATCTTATCCAATTTATATTTTTTTTGCCTCTATGTATTATTATTGCTTATTGTACAAATACTTGATGACCTGGTGGATTGCTGTTTCTGAGTACGATTAACTTGCATCATATAAATAAGGTTTGTACAAAACGAGAGGATTGTTATTTCTAATCAACATCATTCCTCCTCAATGATCTTGCACTTGATCTGCTTTGTTGGATAAATTTCTTGGTTAGTCTCAATTCTTAACTAACTTAGTTTTGTTTTTTTTTTTCTTCTTACGGTTTCTCCCCTCTTTCCCAAAATGTTTATCCTTTCTCAACTCTCAACTAACATACTTTTCTCTTTTTCTTCATTTTTTTTTATTGGGATCAAAGTCTTTTTCCCGACGAGGTGAGCCGTGTTCAAGCCTAATCGGATATGATCTATGCATTTCCTTTTTTATGGCGAGACCCCACATCCTATATTCTCTCTAATCTTGCATTCAATGTCAGAGTACAAGTGCTAAACTTTGATTGAGCAAGGCCTCTGCGTTAAATTTAGGTTGCTACTTAGGACTTTCATGGATAGAAGAATAATATCTTCGAAATTAAGTTGGCATAGATTGAGAGTAATCGGATCTGGTCCCAGGCACCTCCTCTTTTTATGAGGTCTTTCCAAGAATCAAATATCGTTCGACAATAGGAGCCTTTGGTCGCAATGTTTTATATAAATTTTCACAATTTTACCAGCTGTGTACAAGATAGATATTCATATGATGCTAGTTAATCATACTTAGGCCCCCATTAATTCTACTTCCAGTAGAATAAATAAGGCTTGGAGAATAAGGATAAATTTTTTTTTTAATCTTATCCAATTTTTTTTTCCTTCTATGTATCATTATTGCTTATTGTACAAATGCTTGATGACCTAGTGGATTGCTATTTCTGAGTATGATTAATTTGCATCATAGAAAAAAGGCTTGTACCAAACTGGAGGATTGCTGTTTCTAATCAATATCACTCGTCCTCAATGATCTCGCACTTCATCTGATTTGTTGGAGAAATTTATTGGTCAGTGTCAATTCTTAACTAACTTAGTTTTGTCTTTTTCCTCTGACGCTTTCTCCCCGCTTTCCCAAAATATTGATCCTTTCTCAACTCACAACTAACATAGTTTTGTCTTTTTCTTCATTTTTTTTTTTGGGATCAAAGTCTTTTTCCGGATGAGGTGAGCCGTTTGCAAGCCTAATCGGATCTGATGTCCGCATTTCCTTTTTTATGGCGAGACCCCACATCCTATATTCTCTCTAATCTTGCATTCAATGTCAGAGTACGGGTGCCTTGATTGAGCAAGGCCTCTACGTTAAATTTAGCTTCTTACCGAGGGCCTTTCATGGATAGAAGAAATATATCTTCGAAATTAAGTTGGCTTAGATTGAGGCTAATCGGATCTGGTCCCAGGCACCTCCACTTTTTACGAGGTCTTTCCAAATATCAAATATCGTCCGACAATAGGAGCCTTTTGTCCCAATGTTTTATATAAATTTTCCCAATTTTACCAGCTGTGTACAAGAGAGATATTCATATGATGCAAGTTAATCATACTCAGGGCCCTATTAATTCTACTTCTATTAGAATAAATAAGCCTTGGAGAGTAAGGATAAAAAATCTATTTTAATCTTATCCAATTTATATTTTTTTTGCCTCTATGTATTATTATTGCTTATTGTATAAATACTTGATGACCCGGTGGATTGCTGTTTCTGAGTACGATTAACTTGCATCATACAAATAAGGTTTGTACAAAACTAGAGGATTGTTATTTCTAATCAACATCATTCCTCCTCAATGATCTCGCACTTGATCTGCTTTGTTGGATAAATTTCTTGGCCAGTCTCAATTCTTAACTAACTTAGTTTTGTTTTTTTTTCTTCTTACGGTTTCTCCCCTCTTTCCCAAAATATTGATCATTTCTCAACTCTCAACTAACATACTTTTCTCTTTTTCTTCATTTTTTTTTTATTGAGATCAAAGTGTTTTTCCCGGCGAGGTGAGCCGTGTTCAAGCCTGGATATGATCTATGCATTTCCTTTTTTATGGCGAGACCCCACATCCTATATTCTCTCTAATCTTGCATTCAATGTCAGAGTACGGGTGCTTTGATTGAGCAAGGCCTCTACGTCAAATTTAGCTTTTTAACTAGGGCCTTTCATGGATAGAAGAAATATATCTTCGAAATTAAGTTGGCTTAGATTGAGGCTAATCGGATCTGGTCCCGGGCACCTCCTCTTTTTACGAGGTCTTTCCAAGAATCAAATATCGTCCGACAATAGGAGCCTTTTGTCCCAATGTTTTATATAAATTTTCACAATTTTACCAGCTGTGTACAAGAGAGATATTCATATGATGCAAGTTAATCATACTCAGGGCCCTATTAATTCTACTTCTATTAGAATAAATAAGCCTTCGAGAGTAAGGATAAAAACAACTATTTTAATCTTATCCAATTTATATATTTTTTTTGCCTCTATGTATTATCATTGCTTATTGTACAAATACTTGATGACCTGGTGGATTGCTGTTTCTGAGTACGATTAACTTGCATCATATAAATAAGGTTTGTACAAAACTAGAGGATTGTTATTTCTAATCAACATCATTCCTCCTCAATGATCTCGCACTTGATCTGATTTGTTGGATAAATTTCTTGGTCAGTCTCAATTCTTAACTAACTTAGTTTTGTCTTTTTCTTCTTACGGTTTCTCCCCTCTTTCCCAAAATATTGATCCTTTCTCAACTCTCAACTAACATACTTTTCTCTTTTTCTTCATTTTTTTTTTTTTTTTGGGATCAAAGTCTTTTTCCGGATGAGGTGAGCCGTGTGCAAGCCTAATCGAATCTTATCTCCGCATTTCCTTTTTTATGGTGAGACCCCACATCCTATATGCTCTCTAATCTTGCATTCAATGTCAGAGTACGGGTGCTTTGATTGAGCAAGGCCTCTACGTTAAATTTAGCTTCTTATATAGGGCCTTTCAAGGATAGAAGAAATATATCTTTGAAATTAAGTTGGTTTAGATTGAGGCTAATTGGATCTGGTCCCACGCACCTCCCTTTTTTACGAGGTCTTTCCAAGAATCAAATATCGCCCGACAATAGGAGCCTTTTGTCCCAATGTTTTATATAAATTTTCCCAATTTTACCAGCTGTGTACAAGAGAGATATTCATATGATGCAAGTTAATCATACTCAGGGCCCTATTAATTCTACTTCTATTAGAATAAATAAGCCTTGGAGAGTAAGGATAAAAAAACTATTTTAATCTTATCCAATTTATATTTTTTTTGCCTCTATGTATTATTATTGCTTATTGTACAAATACTTGATGACCTGGTGGATTGCTGTTTCTGAGTACGATTAACTTGCATCATATAAATAAGGTTTGTACAAAACTAGAGGATTGTTATTTCTAATCAACATCATTCCTCCTCAATGATCTCGCACTTGATCAGCTTTGTTGGATAAATTTCTTGGTCAGTCTCGATTCTTAACTAACTTAATTTTGTTTTTTTCTTCTTACGGTTTCTCCCCTCTTTCCCAAAATATTGATCCTTTCTCAACTCTCAACTAACATACTTTTCTCTTTTTCTTCATTTTTTTTATTGGGATCAAAGTCTTTTTCCTGACGAGGTGAGCCGTGTTCAAGCCTAATCGGATATGATCTATGCATTTCCTTTTTTATGGCGAGACCCCACATCCTATATTCTCTCTAATCTTGCATTCAATGTCAGAGTACAAGTGCTAAACTTTGATTGAGCAAGGCCTCTACGTTAAATTTAGGTTGCTACTTAGGGCCTTTCATGGATAGAAAAATAATATCTTCGAAATTAAGTTGGCATAGATTGAGAGTAATCGGATCTGGTCCCAGGCACCTCCTCTTTTTATGAGGTCTTTCCAAGAATAAAATATCGTCCGACAATAGGAGCCTTTGGTCGCAATGTTTTATATAAATTTTCACAATTTTACCAGCTGTGTACAAGATAGATATTCATATGATGCTAGTTAATCATACTTAGGCCCCCATTAGTTCCACTTCTAGTAGAATAAATAAGGCTTGGAGAATAAGGATAATTTTTTTTTTAATCTTATCCATTTTTTTTTCCTTCTACGTATCATTATTGCTTATTGTACAAATGCTTGATGACCTGGTGGATTGCTATTTCTGAGTATGATTAATTTGCATCATAGAAATAAGGCTTGTACAAAACTGGAGGATTGCTGTTTCTAATCAATATCACTCGTCCTCAATGATCTCGCACTTCATATGATTTGTTGGAGAAATTTATTGGTCAGTCTCAATTCTTAACTAACTTAGTTTTGTCTTTTTCCTCTGACGCTTTCTCCCCACTTTCCCAAAATATTGATCCTTTCTCAACTCACAACTAACATAGTTTTGTCTTTTTCTTCATTTTTTTTTTTTTTTTTTTTGGGATCAAAGTCTTTTTCCGGATGAGGTGAGCCGTGTGCAAGCTAATCGGATCTGATCTCCGCATTTCCTTTTTTATGGCGAGACCCCACATCCTATATTCTCTCTAATCTTGCATTCAATGTCAGAGTACGGGTGCTTTGATTGAGCAAGGCCTCTACGTTAAATTTAGCTTTTTACCTAGGGCCTTTCATGGATAGAAGAAATATATCTTCGAAATTAAGTTGGCTTAGATTGAGGCTAATCGGATCTGGTCCCAGGCACCTCCTCTTTTTACGAGGTCTTTCCAAGTATCAAATATCATCCGACAATAGGAGCCTTTTGTCCCAATGTTTTATATAAATTTTCCCAATTTTACTAGCTGTGTACAAGAGAGATATTCATATGATGCAAGTTAATCATACTCAGAGCCCTATTAATTCTACTTCTATTAGAATAAATAAGCCTTGGAGAGTAAGGATAAAAAAACTATTTTAATCTTATCCAATGTATATTTTTTTTGCCTCTATGTATTATTATTGCTTATTGAACAATTACTTGATGACTGGTGGATTGCTTTGTTTCGAGTATGATTAACTTGCATCATATAAATAAGGTTTGTACAAAACTAGAGGATTGTTATTTCTAATCGACATCATTCCTCCTCAATGATCTCGCACTTGATCTGATTTGTTGGATAAATTTATTGGTCAGTCTCAATTCTTAACTAACTTAGTTTTGTCTTTTTCTTCTTACGGTTTCTCCCCTCTTTCCCAAAATATTGATCCTTTCTCAACTCTCAACTAACATACTTTTCTTTTTTTCTTCATTTTTTTTTTTTTTGGGATCAAAGTCTTTTTCCCGATGAGGTGAGCCGTCTTCAAGCCTAATCGAATCTGATCTATGCACTTCCTTTTTTATGGCAAGACCCAACATCCTATATTCTCTCTAATCTTGCATTCAATGTCAGAGTATAGGTACTGAACTTTGATTGAGCAAGGCCTCTACGTTAAATTTAGGTTGCTACCTAGGGCCTTTCATGGATAGAAGAATCATATCTTCGAAATTAAGTTGGCATAGATTGAGACTAATCAGATCTGGTCCTAGGCGCCTCCTCTTTTTATGAGGTCTTTCTAAGAATCAAATATCGTCCGACAATAGGAGCCTTTTGTCGCAATGTGTTATATAAATTTTCACGATTTTACTAGCTTTGTACAAGATAGATATTCATATGATGCTAGTTAATCATACTCAGGCCCCTATTAATTCTACTTGTATTAGAATAAATAAGGCTTGGAGAATAAGGATAAAAGAACTTTTTAAATCTTATCCAATTTTTTTTTTTTTCCTTCTATGTATCATTATTACTTATTGTACAAATGCTTGATGACCTGGTGGATTGCTATTTCTGAGTATGATTAACTTCCATCATAGAAATAAGGCTTGTACAAAATTGGAGGATTGCTGTTTCTAATCAATATCACTCCTCCTCAATGATCTCGCACTTCATCTGATTTGTTGGATAAATTTATTGGTCAGTCTCAATTCTTAACTAACTTAGTTTTGCCTTTTCCTTTGACGCTTTCTCCCGTCTTTCCCAAAATATTTATCCTTTCTCAAAAGATAGTTTTGTATTTTTCTTCATTTTTTTTTTTTGGATCAAAGCCTTTTTCCGGATGAGGTGAGCCGTGCTCAAGCCTAATCGGATCTGATCTCTACATTTCCTTTTTTATGGCAAGACCCCACATCCTATATTCTCTCTAATCTTGCATTCAGTGTCAGAGTACAAGTGCTGACCTTCGATTGAGCAAGTCCTCTGCGTTAAATTTAGCTTGTTGCCTAGGGCCTTTAATGGATAGAAGAAATATATCTTCGAAATTAAGTTGGCACAGATTGAGACTAATTGGATCTGGTCCCAAGCACCTCCTATTTTTACACGGTCTTTCCAAGAATCAAATATCGTCTGACAATAGGAGCCTTTGGTCGCAATGTTTTATATAAATTTTCACAATGTTACCAGCTGTGTACAAGATAGATATTCATATGATGCTAGTTAATCATACTCAGACCCCTATTAATTCTACTTCTAGTAGAATAAATAAGCCTTGGAGAATAAGGATTAAAAAAACTTTTTTTAATCTTATCCAATTTATATTTTTTTTCCCTTCTATGTATCGTTTTTGCTTATTGTACAAATACTTAATGACCTGGTGGATTGCTGTTTCTAAGTATGATTAACTTGCATCATAGAAATAAGGCTTGTACATAACTGGAGGATTGCTTTTTCTAATCAATATCACTCGTCCTCAATGATCTCGCACTTCATCTGATTTGTTAGATAAATTTATTGGTTAGTCTCATTTCTTAACTAACTTAGTTTTGTCTTTTTCTTCTGACAATTTGTCCCCTCTTTCCCAAAATATTGATCCTTTCTCAACTCTCAACTAACATAGTTTTGTCTTTTTCTTCATTTTTTTTTTTTTTGGATCAAAGTCTCGGAAGAGGTGAGCCATTCTCAAGCCTAATTGGATCTGATCTCTGCATTTCCTTTTTTATGGCGAGACCCCACATCCTATGTTCTCTCTAATCTTGCATTCAGTGTCAGAGTACAGGTGCTGACCTTCGATTGAGCAAGGCCTCTGCGTTAAGTTTAGCTTGTTGCCTGGGGCCTTTCATGGATAGAAGAAATATATCTTTGAATTTAAGTTGGCCTAGATTGAGACTAATCGGATCTGGTCCTAGGCACCACCTCTTTTTGCGAGGTCTTTCCAAGAATCAAATATCGTCCTACAATAAGAGCCTTTTGTTGCAATTTTTTATATAAATTTTCCCAATTTTACTGACTGTGTACAAGAGAGATATTCATATGATGCAAGTTAATCATACTCAGGCCCCTATTAATTCTACTTCTAGTATAATAAATAAGGCTTGGAGAATAAGGATAATTTTTTTTTTTCTAATCTTATCCAATTATATATATATATTCCTTATATGTCTCATTATTGCTTATTGTAGAAATACTTGATGACTTGGTGGATTGCTGTTTCTGAGTATGATTCACTTGCATCATAGAAATAAGGTTTGTACAAAACTGGAGGTTTGCTGTTTCTAATCAATATCATTCGTCCTCAATGATCTCGCACTTCATCTGATTTGTTAGATAAATTTATTGGTTAGTCTCATTTCTTAACTAACTTAGTTTGGTCTTTTTCTTCTCACGGTTTGTCCCCTCTTTCCCAAAGTATTGATCCTTTCTCAACTCTCAACTAACATAGTTTTGTCTTTTTCTTCATTTTTTTTTTGGATCAAAGTCTTTTTCTGGATGAGGTGAGCCGTGCTCAAGCCTAATTGGATCTGATCTCTGCATTTCCTTTTTTATGGTGAGACCCCACATCCTATATTCTCTCTAATCTTGCATTCAATGTCATAGTACAAGTGCTAAACTTTGATCGAGCAAGGCCTCTGCGTTAAATTTAGCTTGTTGCCTAGGGCCTTTCATGGATAGAAGAAATATATCTTTGAAATTAAGTTGGCCTAGATTGGGACTAATCGGATATGGTCCCAGGCACCTCCTCTTTTTACAAGGTCTTTCCAAGAATCAAATATCATTCCACAATAGGAGCCTTTTGTCGCAATGTTTTATATAAATTTTCCCAATTTTACCAATTGTGTATAAGAGAGATATTCATATGATGCAAGTTAATCATACTCAGGCCCCTATTAATTCTATTTCTAGTAGAATAAATAAGGCTTGGAGAATAAGGATAAAAAAACTTTTTAATCTTATCCAATTTATATTTTTGTTCCTTCTATGTGTCATTATTGCTTATTGTACGAATACTTGATGACTTGGTGGATTGTTGTTTCTGAGTTCGATTAATTTGCATCATATAAGTAAGGCTTGTACAAAACTGGAGGATTGCTGTGTGTAATCAATATCACTCTTCCTCAATGATCTCGTACTTCATATGATTTGTTGGATAAATTTATTGGTCAGTCTCAATTGTTAACTTAGTTTTGTCTTTTTCTTCTGACTGTTTGTCCCCTCTTTTCCAAAATATTGATCCGTTCTCAGCTCTCAACTAACATAGTTTTGTCTTTTTCTTCATTTTTTTTTTTTTTTTGGGATCAAAGTCTTTTTCCGGATGACGTGAGCCGTGCTCAAGCCTAGTCGGATTTGATCTCGGCATTCCCTCTTTGATGGCGAGACCCCACATCCTATATTCTCTCTAATCTTGCATTCAATGTCAGTGTACAGGTGCTGAACTTTGATTGGGCAAGGCCTCTACGTTAAGTTTATCTTGTTGCCTAGGGCCTTTCATGGATAGAAGAAATATATCTTCGAAATTAAGTTGGCCTAGATTGAGACTAATTGGATCTAGTCCCAGGCACCTCCTCTTTTTAGGAAGTCTTTCCAAGAATCAAACATCGTCCTACAATAAGAGCCTTTTGTCGCAATGATTTATATAAATTTTCCCAATTTTACTAGCTGTGTATAAGAGAGATATTCATATGATGCAAGTTAATCATACTCAGGCCCCTATTGATTCTACTTCTAGTAGAATAAATAAGGCTTGGAGAATAAGGATAAAAAAAAAAAATTCTAATCTTATCCAATTTATTTTTGTTTTTCCTTCTATGTATCATTATTGCTTATTGTACAAATACTTGATGACCTTGTGGATTGCTGTTTCTGAGTATGATTAACTTGCATCATATAAATAAGGCTTGTACAAAACTAGAGGATTGCTGTTTTTAATCAATATCACTCGTCCTCAATGATCTCGCACTTCATCTGGTTTGTTGGATAAATTAATTGGTCAGTCTTAATTATTAATTAACTTAGTTTTGTCTTTTTTTTTTCTGACGGTTTGTCTCCTCTTTCTCAAAATATTGAGGACCCACCTTATAAACACCACTATAAATGCTACATCACATGGACTACTCAAAAGCTGAGCCTTTTTCAGGTGGTAATGTGTTTATGAAGTCTCTAATTACATGCAATTGGTCCTTCACATTGATCGACCGAAAAGATAACAAAAAAACCCTTCGGCAACATTATAACATCAAAGAAAAGATCGAACCGCACAGCATCTCGATAGCCATTACGAGCAACATGGTCCGCGAAAGACTTTAACCCATCCGAAGTCAGACACTAGCATCTTAAACCCTCGAACCAAAATTCACCCACGACCCGCGAAACAGCTCCAAACCCATCTGAAACACACAACATCTAATCGAATGCCGAATCAGCTTCGTAGTCACCTGTTCGCTGGAACTTCGTTTTTGTAGATGACTTCCTTGTCCTCATTAGTCTCCTCTTCCAGGTGCTTCTCCTTTCTGATGATCGCCTTCTCCGTCGTCTGGCCAGGACAAACAAAGAAGCCCAACCCACTCAGCCTTTAAAAGAAAAAAAAAAAAATCCCCCCCCCCCCCAAAAAAAAAAAAAAAAAACCAGGCAAAACCACAATCTGATTTGCTCGTGGTGGTTCGCCGGTCGGAAAGAGGGAGGGCAGAGAGAGGGAGGTCGCGGTCCTCTCGCCAGTCCCGTGCAGTGGTTCGTCAATTGCTTGCGGTCCTCTCGCCGGTCCCGTGCGGTGGTTCATCGGTCAGAAAGAGGGAGGGCAGAGAGAGAGAGGGAGGTCACGGTCCTCCCGCCAGTCCTATGCGGTGGTTCACCGATTGGAAAGAGGGAGGGCATATGGAGGGAGCTAGGTCTGGCGGTCCTCTTGCCAGTCCGGTGCGGTGGTTCGTCGGTTGCTGGCGGTGGTTCACTGGTCGGAAAGAGGGAGGGCATAGAGAGACTGGGAGGTCGCGTCCTATTCGCCGGAGAGAGAAAAAGAGAGAGGCAGGGTAGAGTGAGAGAGTTCGTCGGAGAGAGAGAGGAAGGGTAGAGTGAGAGAGGCGCGAAGAAAGAGACTCACATAAGAAGAACCCTCAGTCAGTCCGAAATTTTTTCAAAATGGCGCCTGATTTGTGGGTCCCACGAGGACACGTGTCATCCTCTTACTGCCTTCTTGTTTGTCACGCTAGAGCGTGAGATGCACCCATTATTTTCTCCTAGCTCTGGGACACCCCACATCCTCGAATTCTCCCCATCTTGCATTGAATGTCGGAGCCCGGGTGACAGGGACTTCGCTTCGAGCTGGAAGCAGAGGCATCTGCATCAAGTCTTATCACGTTACCTAGGTCTTTTGAGAAAATAAACAGAGATAAGTAGTGCTTTTGTCACTTCTCATGGTGGACTAACAAAGTCCCGTGAGATTTGCTCGAGTTCAAGACACAGTTTCTATATTACAAGTGTTTTTCACTGCATGGTTCTGTTGGTGCATTTGCGTTTGACCTACTTATGTCACAATTTGCACAAATTCCCGTGGGTCTAAAATTCATTAACAGATTCTTATTTTCAGGTTTGCTCCGTGGGAACCTCTTTTTTTCCCCCCCCTTTTTTTTGAATCCCACCATTGATTGCTGCAGACTGGGTTATTTTGTGGCGCATCAATGGATCGTTTTTTTGACAAATCAGGCAATATCATACCATTGATGGACATCTTCTCTGATGACATTCTAAGTTCCATGTCGAATGGGAGAAACCTTACTAAGTAATAAATAAATTAACACTCATCCTCCAATATTAACCACCTGATGTGGTTACTTCTCTTGTGGGTTTACACAACGTGCAACGATTAAGTCATTATATATGGATGGTACTAGAGTAGGACCTCCCTTGCAAAATGTGCAATTCGTGGACAAACCAGGCTTGTGCCAAGATTGACGAAGGCAAAGAATGATCATTGGTGTGAGAGGTCTTGGAAAAGGTGCGTCTTTTGACAAGCTTCTTAAATGACCAAGGGTACAGGAATGGACTGGATCACATATTGAATGGTGGGAACATCAATGATGACGTCAGTCCCTTAAATGGAAGAGTTCATGACATGCCGACTTTAGCCTCAAATGGGAGAGGTCATGCTGAGTGATACATTAGCTAACATCCAACCTCAAATGTTTTCTATCTCATGTGATTACTTTATTTAGAGTACTCCTTTCAAAATTGGACTCATGTGAAATGATATAAGTTCCTAATTAGTGATCAAGGATGAACTTCTTTTGAATTCCATGCATCACACTTGGTAATTAATAGTATTTCTCTTGAACAAAAAAAGAAAAAACATAGAGATTGTTAATCAAGATCAAGCAAATCCTTTGATCTGTAAGTTTAATTAAGATCAATTCACATGAGAAGATTTAGTTTTCTATTTATTAATTAATTAGAAATTTGTAATTGAATTATAGCAATTGTGCCCTAAAGTACCTTTTTTGTTGCATTGAAATCTTTTTTTTTTTTGGGGTCAAAATTTGCATTAAAATCGATTTATCGAGAAAATGTGATTTTTCATTGGGAGATAGTGAGACCTCCCTTGGGGGAACCCCACTCACCACTTATGAAGTACCGATACTCTACAAAGAGCTTTCATGTTGTGTCTTTGGACATTTTGACACGTGTTTGACACACTTTGACACTCTCGAACACTCTTTGATATTTGGTAAACACATGTTGAAAAATCTGATATCTGATTAACTTTCTCGACATTCTCCGACACTAGAGTTGAAATTACAACATATGAGTTTCCGACACGTGATTCCGATATCGAAATCAATTTTAAAAATTTTCAATAAATGAGATGTCACAATGTATATATGTGAAAAAATAAAACATGAAAACAAAAATAATAAATAGAGGAAAAAGAAAAGCCTAGTCTTCTTTTCTCTTCTAACTATCACTTCCCGTAATACACAATTCATTCGTTAAGTTTTTTTCTTCTCTTCTGATATATCTAATATGCGAGTCCGGAATGTGGATTGCTCGTTTTTTTCTCCAAATTTTATGAATTATTGGAATAAAATTGAATTTATCAAATTAAAACAATAAATAATATTAATAAATGGTGGATTAATATTTTTCATATAAATTCATTATAGAATTTTTAATTATTTATTTATTTGTGAATTTGAATCAAATTAATTTGATTAAAATAATCATAAAAATAATAATTTATTAGGTATATATGAAAATATATATTTAATATACAACGTGTCCTAACATATCGGAATTATCTATCTTTTGAAAAACAATATGTCGGCGTATTGTGTTGCATGTCAGTGTCGGTGCTACTTAGCTCCAAAAAAAAAAAATTAAAGTATAACATATGATATACTACAATATAATGATAGATAGATTGGTGAAGATATTTTAGCCAATTAGAAAGATTTAGGCCTTTCTTGGTCTCGATACAAGTAAAGTAACCCCTCCATATCTCAGAGCCAGTTAATTTAGGTTCGAAAAGTTGCATTTGATGGGATAAAAAAGAGAAAAAGGAAAAAGGAATTTTCACTAATTAATACTTCCGAAAGAGTGAGAAAAATTACCCTTGGACAGTTGTGTCAAAAGCAAAGCTGCTCCCTCCAGGATGTTCATCTGGCCTGATCTTTGTAATCATGAAGAAAGTGATGCCATCGCTGGAGTTGTTGACTTCATTTTAACAGACAGAAGCAACTGGCAAAAAACAAAACAAAGGAAGTGGTCAGGTGACTAATTTAAGTACTCGTTTCTCTAGTGAGACCCAGCTCAAGTTATTTTAGCGAAATTATACTAGGTCTTTCCATGAGTCAAATATCCTCGTCCTATAAAAGCCCTCTTTCGCATTTAGCAAAAGAGAAAAGAAAAGTCCTCTATCGCAATGTTTTAGGTAGTTTTTCCCAATTTTACAAGTTGTGTACAAAATGTTGACACCTAAATTTTACAATTTGATTTATGACTTAATCACTTATAAAATTGGGAACTAGTCGCTAAAAAAAAAGGAAAGAAAGAACAAAAATGTTCATTAAAATGTATTGTGTTTTCATTATTGCACTGTATATTGAATGGTCTTTTTCTAATTTTTTTCCAAAAAATTCGTCATCAAAAAGAAAAAGATTAAGAAATTATCAAAGAAATTAATTAAAAAAAAAAAGAGAGAGAAGAAAAAGAAAGGAAAATGGGAAAGATGAGACCGGGCCGGGGTGACAGGTCAGCCTGGCCTCTCTCTTTCCTTTTTCTTTCTCTTCGCATGGGCTGGCCCACTTTTCTTTTATTTCTGCCCAAGATGACCCCAGCCTTCTTTTCCCCTCTCTCGGTCCTTAACGGATTCTGCAGAAAGGAGGAGAAATGTACAAGCTAGAGGAGCAGGGGATCGCGAGGGGCAGATGGAGGCGTGATCCGCGGGTCGGGATCAGTCTAGCCGGCAAGCTGGCAGTGACAGAGGCCATGCGCGTCTGCTGGTCACCCTTAAAAGTGAGGGTCTCGCTCATTTGCAGGGGGGTCTTTGGAGAGAGGGGGGAGATCGGAGAGAGCTCAAGAGAGTGGAGGGCGAGCCAGAAGTAGAGAGTGAGACTGAGAAAGCGTTTCCCCATCGCCTGAAGTACGCTCGTTGCTCGCCATCCGAACCAGGTAGGCTTCCCTTAGTCATGTACTCCTTTTCGAGGTCCCGGGCCGGAGCTCACGGCCAACCAGTTCGCGCGAGCTCCGGCCCAACTGGTCTTCCATGAAAGCTTTTTGATGTCCTAGTATATGTCGATAGACGTCTAGGTTCGTGTCGAGTCCATATCAAGCCGAAAATCCTTTGATTCATTTGTGTATGCTAATTGTTTGTTGAAATGCCTGAAAGAGATATGCCCTTGTAAGTATGTTGTGGTTGAAGATACTTGTTCTGCATTAGCATCTGTTTGGTTAAACTGTCTCTAAGTCAGTCTTTGAGTGTTGCTTGTCTTTGCTCGAATCCAAGACTCGAGTGAGCCTGTATGGCCCTTTTAGTGTTCTTAACTCGGAATCGACTAATGCCTGTTGCTATCTCTCTTAAATCATGTTAGTTTTCATTGCTTACGCTGCGTTTTTGTATGGTTTGCGTGAAATATTCGTGTGTTATCGAATCGATGTTCTTCTTGGTGTCGGAAACGGTGGCCGGAATAGGTGGTCGGCACCGGTGGTGATGGGCGACTAGTGGACGGTGTTGGTTCGGCAATGGAAGGGACGAAGTAAAGAAAAAAGAAAAGAATAAAGAATAAGAAAGGCAAAAAAGCAAAATCAAAAAAATAAAAAATAGAAAACTATAACATGGCAAAAGTTGGCTTCAGGAAGGACCAATGAGCAGAATGTGTAGGGAAAAAGACAAAGGTGGGAAAAAGACAAAAAGAGACAAAAAGAAAGAAAAATATTAAATTTAAAAATAAAAAATCTAAAAAATTTTAATTTTTTTAAATGTCTTTTATCCGACCGGGTCCGATCCGGATTTGGGCCAGTCAGCAGGTCGGATCGGGTTCATCCGGTCCGAACCCGCTCCCTCGAATATTATAATATTAAAAATTTTCAAAAAAATTAAAATCTAAAAATTTTAAAAATTAAGAAAAATAATAAAAATTCAAAAACTCCTCCGAAAATTAAAAAATTCAGAAAACATGAAAAAATTTCGAATTTTTTAAAAAGAAAATATAAAAAATTCAGAAAACATGAAAAAATTTCGAATTTTTTAAAAAGAAAATATAAAAAAATTGTAAAATCTAGTTTTTTTGGGAAACTCGAAAATTCATTTTTTTGAATAAAAAAACCGAAAAATCCGGAAAAATTCTAAAAAATTAAAAAATATTCAAAAATGTTAAAATCAATCTCTTGGGGTGCCCCCGGGTTTACATCTCCGACTACTAGGCATGCGGCGGTTCCGATCATAAAAAAAAAAAAAAAAAAAAATCTCTGGGGTTATTTTCTCCTAAAAGATGGAAGTATTCCAATTTAGAATTATGCTTAAATTTGGCTAAGCCTTTAAGGTTTTACCTTAGGGTTTCAATTGTCCTTAGGGACAAATGCCATTAATTGTGCAATTTTGGTATGTTGATTTTGGTTTTCCTTTAGTCTACTTAGAATTAGTATTTATCTTTTCTTTGATGTTAAGTTTTTGCTCTCCCATGCAATTTATTTAATCACTTTCCTTGGCTACTAATTATTATTTTAGTTGTTGTGCACTCGTATGATTACCTCACATGTTAGTGGATAGGTATAAAATCAATCAAGATTGTCTGACGAAAATATCTTAAAAAAAAAAAATGAACAAGATTGAGTACCGAAAATACATTAATTGGTTAATTAGTGTAATCAAGTCCCCGATCCTAGATTCTTTAGCTACCTAGAAAGTGAAGTACACACCCATGCCTCACTTGGTTTCTAGCCGATCTCAATAGGTTAGTGACAACTTTTTATTACGAAATTATTAAGAACACTCCAATGTCGCGCGAGGTATAGGCTTGGAAGAGCTTGTGCCTAATCATAGGCTTTAAGTCAGTCCTTTAAGCAATACCTCTAAACCTATATTCCCTCCCCCAAGGGGTAAGTCGCGATACAAAAGAGATATTCTTACTCATATTTAGTCCCTGGAAAAATTACCAAAATAATCTCAAACATATTGCAATTTTTCCAATTCAATTTTGAATTTTTTGTAATTGTACCAATTCAGTCAATCCCGCCAAATTTAGACGACCTGTGCTAACATGGATGCGGAGACAATATTGGCCGTCGGCTAACGCCACCGTGACAAATTTAAGTAATATTTTATTTTTTCTGAATTTTTATTAAAATTTTAATAATATTTTATTTTCCCGAATTTTATATTAAATTTTTATTTTCTTCTTCTTCTTTTGGCTAGTCATCGAACTGACCAGAGGCTATGGTCGGCGAGACCTCGCCATCCCTAGGGGAGGTTGAACTCGCCTGTGACAACAAGCCATTGCCTGTGGCTAGCGAGGTCGGTCTCACAATCCATAACAAGCCATTGCCTGTGGCTAGCAAGGTCGGTCTCACAATCCATAGCCTTTGGTCAGTCCAAGAAAAAAGAAAAAAAAAAGGAGAAAAAAAGGAAAAAAAAAAAGAATAATAAAAAATTAATTCGAAAAAAATTGTAATAGGTTTATGATCGTTTTGATAATATTCCCCTCAATCCCCCTTTAATTCTACTCCTAAGAGAATAAATGAAGCTTGGAGAGTTAGAGAAAAAAAAACTTTTTTAATCTTGCCTGATTTGTATATTCTTTCCTTTTTTCTATGCATCATTATTGCTCGTTTTCCCCATACTTAATGACATGGCACACGCCACATCATTCAGAAATAGTTTCTTAGAAATTCTTAACACATGTAGCCCTACTCATTTTGCTTTTCTTGAAATTAGCTCTAACTCAATACTTATAACTATTTTTTCCAATTTGCTAAGTCTTTTTTACTAGTAAAAGTGTGGGGAAAGGACATCAGCGCAATGTCTCTCCATACGATATATCCAGAACACAAGCTGGTTACAGGTTCACTCACAACATTACTTTTTGTGTCCAGAACACAAGCTTGTTGCCCCTTTATGAATGGGTTACTACACTGAGCATTGCCCCTTTATCACTTGACGTCGTCCTCATTTTTTTTCTTTGGGGATGGTAAAGGGGTAATATTATCATTTCATCAAGTCCACAAATGTCTGATACACAGTCCTAACAGCAGGAATATCCGAAACAATCAAGTTAAGTTGCTCATCAAAGTGAGGATTTCTGGAAGAGGATTCAGAAAAAGTATACTTCGTAACTTTGCTGATTAGAAGAAAAGAAGTGAATGTCTTGGCTCAGGGTTTTAAGCTGGTCCAACTTGGCTCATTTGAAATTTATTTCCATGTTAGCTCTTTACGTGACGGACGATGACACCATCTACTCGGCCATCCTGAGGCTGTGTGCTGCAGGGTAGCCGAGGGTTGGCAATGCATTGGTGCTGAGGTCATGCGCGGTGGGTGGCAGAGAGAGAGAGAGAGAGAGAGAGAGAGAGCACAGACTCAAAGATACTGAACCTGTCTGCCAGGCGAAGCAAACCGGTCCGGGAAGCAAAGCAAACCCGCCGGTTTGGCTGAGTAAACCAACTGACGTGGCGCCCTCTGTGACAAAAGCTTAAGTGGCTCTAATGACGTGGCAGGCAAAGGCGCTTGAGTTTAACATGTCTGATGGTACGGCAACTAATGTGGCGACCTATCCCATGGCATGACAGATGAGGTTGTGGCTGACGTGACAGGTGACAAAGATGGCTCGAGCTCATTGATGCCTTAAAGATGTTAGGGATATGCGTGCAAAACTTCTGGCGCATATATCCCAATTGTAGTGATACATAATGGCATATGAGGGCACGAGCGACAGCATAATACAATGAAATATTATTATCCGGCTTGTAAGAGCGCAGTGAGTGGTGAGTCGAATGGTGGTGTTGGTCATTTGAAAGGAGTAACAAAAGATATTGAAGCAGCACCTAAGAGTGGAGGGGTAAGTGGGAATTGAATACCGGGGTGGCTGACATTGCTATTCCTTAGATAACAACATCTCTAATAACGAGATAACAGTATGCCAGAAAGAGAATTGCATAATTAATGTAAGGTTTATAATGATGAGTACTAAGCCTACGTATAACCTTATTAGATAACTATCTAAGGTACATTATATTACAATATAATTTTGTAATCAATTATGATTGATCAAGAATATACACAATTAAAGGGATATGATACACAAACCTGATAAATATATAGAATCAAGAAAGATATGAAAATTATCCATATTATCTAACAATTATCTCTAAAATCTGACAAGCAAGCATTCGATATTTTCAAGAGAAAATAACCACATTTTTATGTGCATTCTCATTAAATAAAAGCCGGCCTCACACAATATATGCTGGCGAATCAACTGAAGATCCCTTGACCACCGCCCCTGCAAGTGCGACTACAGGATATGTAAGCAGATAAAGAAAAGCTGAAATGGCAATGGCTTCCTAACTTTTTCATTACGGGCAATTCGTACCGCCCATCTACGATGCCTCGGCTAGGAATGGACTTGCTGGAAAAACTTAGAGAACGAAAAGCTAGCTCCAAATCTATAACTCAAGCTGGAAAAGTAGCCAGTGGATCTTGACTAATCACCTGACCTCCGATCCTGGTTTTTCATAGCTCGATAGTAAATGAAAAATAGAAGCTTAGCAGGTGGGGAGCGTGGGAATATAAAGGCTGCTAAAACCAGTATGCACATCGCGAGGTAAGCGCATGTCAAGTACACAACAACGCTCGTGAGTCATATAAGTTTGCTCATCGCTACCGTTACGGCTGCATAAAATGCCACCATCATGAAGACGAGAGCCAACAACAATAGTAGCCCTGCAGAGAGGTAAGCTGCTTCTGCTAGTTTGGAATCATTGTTGTGACCCCAGGAGAGGCCTACGGCCGCAAGGATGGAGCTGTACATAGCTGACATGTCGGAAATTACGAAAACCTGAAACACTCGGTTGTGCAGCATGGTTGCCGTTCCTCGGTGTCGATCACTGCAAGCATTATATCCTCCTGGCAAGGTGAAGCCGGCAGTGAACGTGACTGTGGCCACCAGTGTGGCCACGAGCAATAGAGTGTCAACCTGGTCCTTGATCCATTTGGCACGAGGTGACTTGCTTGCTCCAGAACTTTTTCTTGGTAACAGAACGTTTGCACCTTCCTTTTGTCATGCACCAGCTTTAACTAAAATTGCACGTGCTAGTAACTGCAAATGTCAAATTAGAGAATTAGTCATCAATCAAGTGCATAGTGATTCAGTTAAAAGTAAACACAACCTGCAGCCTATTACACTACCGGTGACTTATGCGATGACCAGCTTTGGGGATTCAGGGCCACATCCAGGGCGGTCATTTTGTTATTGTTCAGAAGCTTGACGTCACTTCTTTTGTTCCTCACCAAAGAGAGCATGACTTTGCAATGGTTGTTCATCGATGCCAAATGAAGTGGTGTGTTTCCATCGACATCTTTCGAATTGACCAGCTTCTTGATGACGGGCTCTCTGCATTCCTTGAGTATGTCGTGTACCGCATTGTTCTTCTGACCCTTTCAGTTTTTCATCTCTGCCACGTCGGGCCACATTTTCATTAACTTGTGGATTATGTCAATGCTACCACCTTCGCAAGCAATGTGGATCAAGTAGTAACCGTTTTTGTTGGTTTGAAGGGCGAGATAACTGCACTTACTGAGCAGGAGCTGTACTGCCTCAACATGTCCAACGGATGTAGCAGGGTGCAGTGGCGTCGCCTTGCCTTCACCTTTCACGTGAAGCAACTTTGGAAGCCTATCCATAATTTCTTTCAATATACCTGATATTATAGGCCATAGCATTTTTTAAGATTGGGTGCAATTTATTTGTTAAATAACTGTTGCTGTTTGCTCCTGTAGAGTTATTTGCCTTTTGACAACAGCTATTATCAAGTTTTCTCCAAATTGGAAGAATATGAATTTTTAAAAAGAGTAAAAAGCAGTGCAATTTGCTTATCTCTATGCATTTATGGACTAGAACTATACATAAAAGAATCCAATACCCAACTTCCCCTTCTCAAGTGCGGCCAAAACTGGTGACATGCCCTGTGTTTTAACTGCGTAAGGTTCATCTCGAGCGAAGGCTAACAAGAGAAGCTGAAGAATCTCCCAGTGCCCGGTTTCGGCTGCCAAATACAGTGGGGGATTTACCATCCTTATTCTTCCAGTACATAATGTCCAAGTCTGTTCTCAGGAGAATCAGCATTCTTGTCACATTTAACCTTTCATCTCGAATGGCCACATGGAGTAGAGTATCCTCCAAGGAGTTTTTCTAGGTCACGAGGTCGTGGAAATGAGAGAGAATTAGATTCATGACATCCTTTCCCGGAGCTTGCTGCTGCATGAAGCAATGGTTGAAGATTAGTGACAAAGGCAGTTTCCTCGACTGAGAAACCGCTTCTAATGCATCCATGAATTTGTCACATCCTCATTTTTGTGGCTTCATATAGGTCAGGATCCATTAATTTGTTCAGATCCCATCTCCGAGCTGTTGGTTATCTGGAGTCGACACGTATCTCGTCTTCAAAGCTTCAAGCCTAGCTTTTGGCGTCGCCCTCATGCTTAACACGTAATCCTCTCGGGCTGCCGGAGTTTTTTTATTAAAATAAATTTTGTATCACTTCCCGCCTTATGTAATGAGAATGCAAAGGAAGAGAGCACTCGCCCTTATAAAGGTCAAGTGTTCTCATGAACCCAACACCCAGAGAGACTCACCTCGGCCAACGTCATTGACTTTTGACCCAACAGTCAATTAGTGATAGGCCCAAGAAGTTGTTGGAATCTTTGTCCAATGAATCTGTTAATTACCCTGTCCAAAAAATAGTGGGACTCCCACTGTTCAATGAACAAAGTTTCAACATAAATCCTATACTATGAATGATTCTGTCCATACAAGTCTGTTTATTGTTCTTTTGATCAACTCGAAGAATATCACTGACTCACCTCGAATAATCTCGACCCATCAGAAAAAGGAGCTTAACCCTAAATTGACTCCAATGCAACATAAAATAAGCATGAAAGTGAAAAAAAAAAGAAAAACTAAATCAAGGCTATAATTGCTATAAAAGAAACATAAATTTTTAATTGAATTTTAATTAAAAAAAAAGAATTTTCTCATGTGAAATTAGATCTTACTTGGGAGGGGAACAACAATTGGAAACGACTGCTAATACCCCATTGGTTGTGGTGTGCTATTCTTTGAAGATAAAAGTATATCGAACCCACAATATGGCATATGAAATCCTTCAAAATATATATAATGATAAATATATTGGTAAAGATATTTTAGCTATCTAAAATAGTTCAGGCCTTTGTTTGGTCTTAATACAGGTAATCCCCTCAATATCTCAGATTCTGTTATTGGTTCTCCGCACTTGATAGAATAACAAAGGGCAAAAAAGAATTTTCGCTTCATTGACATTAATTTCTGAAAAAATGACAAACATTACGGTTGACCATTGTGTTGAAAGCAAATCTACTCTCTCTAGGATGCTTATCTGGCCTAATCTTTGTGGTAATGAACAAATTACTATTAGACAGAAGCAACTGCCAAAAAAACAAAAAAAGTGGCCAGGTGACTCATTTAAGTATTTTTTTTTCTTTTTATTACAGATTTTTATTAGATATGCATAGGATGTTGACATCTAAATTTTGGAGTCCTGGTCATCCATTTATTGTATAGAAAATTAGGGATTAATTTTTAACCCCCAAAAATAAATAGAATTAAAATTGCATAGCATATAATTTTAGTTGCATTTATTTATTTATTTATTTATCACTTTTGCATTTGATTGGCGATAGATGAGTTTTACTTTTATGAGTTGGTGATTCGATATTTTCAAAGAGGATTCGTATTATTCTTTCAATATTCGGTTAATCCTTTATATATTCACGTGATATATACATTGAATGATATATTTCGCAAAAGATTGGAAGTTGAAGGATGAAATATCAAGAGGGAATATTGCACATGGGGCATGTATTGAGTGATATATTCTTCGCCTCAAAACAAGAAAGATTACATGGGGGATTTCGTGCGTGAGCCGAAAAGGAAACACAAATTTTTGCCTGAGCTCGAGCCCTTCCTCTATAAAAGGGACGCATTACACGACAAAGAGGAGGGAGGGTCACAATTGTGAGAGAGTAAATTTGTTCATGAGAAAGGAGATGGATTTCCTATTAAGTTCTTCAACTAGACATGTGATGTCCTTCCGGAATGTGTCTAACGTACCAATTAAAAGTCTTGATATCAAAATGAAATGGCCAAGCATGAAATAGAATTAACATAATTAAATACCATATTCCAAATCGCTATGGGAATAGAAGTGAACTACAAGCTCACTAAAACCATCAACAAATATATTTACCATTTAAAGAGAATTAAAAAAAAATGGATAATACAGTAGCTATTGAAATATCCCACATTGCATTTTATGTAAGTTATATACTCTTTATACACATGTGATCTTTTTTCCACCTATTGGCTGAAGATTTTAAGTCAAATATTCTAATACAGTATCGGAATCAAGTTTTGCTCTAGTTTACATGTGTGCCCATTGTCAAATTCCACGTGTTACATAATCTTTATACACGTGGTTTTCGCTGTAAATTGGACTTTCTAATAATCTTCAAAATAATTTGGATCTAATATACTCTGAAAATTTATTGACTATTGAAGGTAGAATTTACAGTTTTTCACTGTATTCCCGTGTTCAGAAAACAGCTATACATATCCAAATTAATATTGAGAAAATATCGATTCCAATAGTTGCAAAGTAAAAATCAAGAATTTGAATTATCCATACTGTGAGGACATGAATGCAAAAATTTGTTATTTAAAATTTCAATTGATACAACTTTGGGGAGAATTATTTGAACAACGAAAAAGACAAATAACTCAGAAATTTGTGAACTGGAACACAAACGATGATCGCCCTTAACTGGAAATTCGAAATTTGAACCCGTTACTCAATCTTTAATTAACATATAGATAGCCAGAGAAAGTAAATTGCAAGGGCCTCAATTCTTCAAAATTACAAAGGTTATTCTTGTTCAACAAGCTCAAAATCTAATCCCATAAAAATAGGCATTCCAAAATGACACGTACCAAAAGTAAGAAAGAATTATTAACAGAATACAACAAAAACAAAAAATAAAATAAAATAAAATAAAATAATGAACGGCACATTAATAGGTTGACGTGAGATGCTTACAAATAAAATTTTTCTTTATTTAAAAATAAAATAATATAGATGAAAGAGGAAAAACTCAACTCCGTAAAATTCTTACGTTTGTTTTGGCAAATGAAGGGCGAGAACATATTTGCGAAAGCGACCCCAAAAAAAAAAAAAATTTGGAGGGGGAGGAGCAGGCGACTTGATTGACACGTGGCATTCTTACGCGGATGTTTGCAGGCTTTTCTCTTGATGTCCCGTGTTAATGCATTAGAAGATATATAAATATAAGGATGTATTAATAGGGAAACTGAGAAGAAAAGGAAGGGAAAAAAAGGAAAGAGAGAGTGGAACTCCCATTTTATTGAAGGGAATATAGAAGATTGTGAAGAATTTCTAATGAAAAGATCCACTAATCAGATTGAATAGAAGATTCCCATTGAATTGATGATAAGTACAGAATCCGACGAAGTTCTTAGGAGGACTCTCGTAATCAGAATACACGTTTGCAAACTCTGACTACTTTTCGGAAACAGAAAGTGAATAGCATTGCAGGTACTATAAATATAATTACGAAAAAATACATAGCACATAATTTGACATATCTTTTGACTGTATATACCGATATATAGTAAAAGACCACGATAAACATAGTAGTCTTGGAGGAGGGGAATATCAAGGCTGCTAAAACCACCACGACCATCACGAGGTAAAGGACTCCGACAGACATAACAAGGCTCCCTAGCCAAGTAAGTTTGCTCACTGCTACAGTTACAGCCGCAAAAAAAGCCACTGACATGCTGGTGAGGGCCATCAACAATAATGGCCCTGCTGAGTGGTAAGCTAGTTCTGCAACATAGTAATCTCTATTGAGACCCCAGAGGAGGACTACGACTGCAAGAATGGAGCTGTACATGGCTACCATGTTGGCAATTATGAAAACCTGAAACATTCTGTGGTGTAGCATGATTGCCATTCCCGGGTGCGGATCACCGGAAGCATTATATCCACCAGGCAAGGTTAAGCCTGCAGTGAACGTGACGGAGGCCACAAGCGTGGCCACTAGCAATAAGGTATTGACTTGGTCCTTGATCCAATCGGCGGAAGATGATTTGCTCGCTCGATCTACTTGTTCTTTTGGCGACAGAGTGTCTCGACCTTCGCTTCGTCGCACACCAGCAGTAATCAAAATCGCACGTCCTAGTAACTGCAAATGTCAAATCAGAGAATTAGTCATCAATCCCGAGCACGTTAGATTCAGTTGAGAGTAAACACAGCCTACAACCAAAATTATACTACCGCTGGATTTCTCGTCGACAAGCTTCTGGATTCCATGGCCACATCCAAGGCGGTTAAACCATCATTGTTCCGAAGCCCCACGTCAATTCTTTTGTCCTTCGTCAAAGAGCGCATAACTTCACACTGGTTGTGCATCGCTGCCAAATGGAGGGGCGTGTTCCCATCGACATCTTTCGAATTCACCAGCTTCTCGATGATATCGGACTCGCTGTGTTCTAATATGCAGCAGGTCGGGAAAGAGTACCGGCTCGTGGCTGCAACGTGAAGAATATTCTGACCCTTTCCGTTTTTGATCTCTGCCAGGTCAGGCCACGTGTCCTCTAGTAACCGTTCGGTTTCCATTACGTTGCCGGCTTCGCTAGCAATGTGAATTGGGTAGGAGCCGTTATTGTCCTTTTCAAGGGCGAGATAAGGGCATTTCTCCAGCAAGAGGTGAATTGCGCTGTAATTTCCAACCGACGCTGCAGCGTGCATTGGTGTCCCTCCGTCTTCATCGCGCAAGTGGAGTAACTTCGGGAGCCGATCTATAATTTCTTCCAATAAATCTGACACTATAGGTCATAGCACTCTTTAGGTTGGGGGCAATTAACTAATTAAATAATTATTGCTGTTAGCTCCTGCAGAGTTATATGCTTTTTGACCACATGCTATTATCAAGCTTTTCTCCAAATTGGACGAATATGAATTTTGAAAAAGAGCAAAAAGCAGTGCAGTTAACTTACATCTATGCTTTTGTGGACTAGAACTACACATAAAAGTATCCATTACCTATAATCTTCTTCTTGATTGCAGCCAAAATTGGTGACATGCCCTGTATCTTGTCTGCATAAGCTTCATCTTGAGCAAATTCTTGCAAGAGAAGGTGAAAAATCTCCAACTCCGCCCCCTTGCGATCTTCCGTGTGCCACCACTCGCAATTTTCCAGTGCCAGATACAATGGAGATTTACCATCCTTGTTCTTCCAATATATAATTTCCGAGTTTGTTTCTTGGCGAATTAGCTTTTTTGTTGTGTTGAACATTTCACCTTGAACCGCAACATGGAGCGGAGTATCCTCTGAGGAGTTTTTCCGGGTCACGATGTGAGGAAAATGAATGAGAATGAGCTCCATGACATCGTCGCTCCCAGAGCTTGCTGCTACGTGAAGCAATGAATTCCCGGAGGGAGTGACTTGTTCAAAGATTTGCGACAAAGCTAGTTTCCTCGACTCACACACCTTTTCTAGTGCATCGATGAATTTCTCGACGTCCCCTTTTTTTGTGGCTTCATATAGGTCATGATCCATAATTTTGTTCAGATCTCCATCTCCAAGCTCTTGTTGGTTATTTGGAGTCGGGATACGTCTCTCCTTCAAATCTTCAAGCCTGCTATTTTGCCTTTCCCATATTGCACTCCTGTCGATGCTTACAGCATGCTCCATTTCGGACTGCGGCAATCTTTGTTGATTTCTTCCCCACTTTATGTAGTAAGAATGCAAAAGGAGAGAAAGCACTCACTCTTATAAAGGGTTAAGTTTTCACATTATCCGAACACCTAAGGGGATTTACCTCGGCCAAGTCAATTAGCGAACAGCCCAAATTGTTGTTGTCAAGTACTAGCCAGATAGACTATGTTAATTATGATGTCCAAAAATAGCGAGACTCATGCTGTTCAAAGAATATAAGTCTCAATTTTATTTCTACTCTACAATTTATTGCATTCGTTCCATCATTAATAACACAAGTCTCCTCACTACTCTTTCGATCAATTCAAAGAATGCCACAAACTCACCTCGAATAATGCCGAGACAACCATGAAAAGGAACTTTCACTTTTAAATTAGTGATCAACAAATTGAGAAGAAATGATTTGAAATGATAGAAAAAATAAAACTCAAAAATAAAGGAATTTTCTCAAATCAATACTCCTCAACCTCAATGATCTCGCGCACAATGAGATCGATGTTTGTTAGATATGTCGAAATACACAAATGAATTACATTGAACAATTCCATTGGTTAGTCTCATCTCTCAACCAACTTAATTTTGTCCCCTCTTCCCAAAATATCGTTTTTCTTCCACTAGTCTTGTTGGAGTTAGGAGCATAGTATTACTAGTCTGCCAACTTCTCCAACTGCAATAAATTCACAATTAAATGTTTTATAAAATTACATTACAGCCCTCATTTGGAAGCAATATTCTTAAATAAATTCAAAACGGGAAAAAAAAAAGAACAAAAAGAAATCTTGATTTAATTAAGATCAAATTTCGCAAGGAAATTCAGTTTTTATTAAACAATTAATAAAAAAAATTGTATTTCCTTTACAGGAATTGCAGCCTTGATTTTCGTTTTCATTTTCATTTTTTTTTCTGTTGCATGGGAGCCGATTTATCAAGAAAAATGTGATTTTTCATTGGGAGATAGAGTGTGCTAGTCAGTGTGAGGACACTAATGACCAGCAAAATCTCTCTTTTACCATTATTATAGAATTAATAATAAATTCAAATCTGAACAAAATAAAAATGAAGGTTTGGATAGATTTCCTACTAACTTACACAAGATGTCCTTGTTCTGGCCTTGTGAAGACCATTCATCTAATCCATCCAATCATCAGCCATTGTTGGAGGAGTAAAGGGGGTTATGTAGTTATAATCTTACTTGTGACTTATTCCCTTAATATTCAAGTTTTGAATAATTTGATTATGTTTTATGTGATTTTACACGTCTAAATTGGAATTTTTTAATTGAAAGATATAATAATTTCGCATTAAATAGAAGTTAAAGTGTGACTACTGTAAAATTTGCAAAAAGAAATCCACAGTTAAAAGCAAATTTCATCCCCAAACGTTTACAAGTAACAACTAAATAAGTGCTATTTTGATACTTAACGGAGACCAAAGATGATTGGTAGACATGAAAGTTCCATACGATTTCTACTGATCGGCCATGACAGAAATTGATAATATTGGAGGAGGATTGTAATTGTATTCACTGAATATTCTCGTACAGTATTACAAGTCCATTTATAATGGAAGAAAGAACAAATAATAGGGAAGAATATACAAGATAGCATTTTCCTATTCTGTATATCTAATCTTATGGATTGATTGAATCAATCAGTCCACAATTAGAATAATCAGAACAAAATTGTAACTCCAATAGTATCTCCAATAGGCCGCTCCAATATCATGATCTGTTCGTCTTTTTGGCCAGAGGATGGCCACTTTCCTTCAATGATCAATCTCACGGTCATCATTGGGCTACTTTCTGTGATTTTTCCGCCCCTTCGGTTTGTTATTATCCAAACCAGAGGGACAAGGAGTCCACCATTGTGTAACTTGAAGCTTTGAAGGCTAAAGGTGGAGATTTTAGCCTGAATTTCGAAAAGATTTTAGCCTGCTAAGAAGCACTTTAATACTTTGAACTAACAATCTAACATTAACATTGATTTGTCATAGACCTGCCTTTTACTGACTTTATTGTGCTACACATAAGCTAACAATGCCAATGGAGTATAAAGAAGCGAGGCCTTCTTGGATATTCATCTCGAGAGGCATACTCTCAATATTAGTTAAATACGTGCTTTTGCAAGATTTAGACTAAGTAAAAAGCAAAAAGTATAAGTTTATCCAAATATATACTAAATTCGAATCACTAAAATTATTGGGTCCTCATGGCTCGCCTCAAATCTTACGGTTCATATTTATTTTAGCTAATGTATCAGGTTCGCTGGACAATTTTTAAAGGGTGACATCTAAATATCGACTCCCAATGATGTTGTAAATATAATTTTTGAAAGGGGGCATGATAGCATTTGAGAAAAGTCGAGACAAGTTCTTTTGGGCCTAGTTCATATCGTGTTTCTTAGGTAGAATCATGCTTTTTTACTTTTCTTTTAGTGAGGCCCCACATCCTATTTTCCCTCTTTCTTGCATTGAATGGTAAAGTATAGTCACGCCGACAATGATAAAGCGAGGCCTCAGCATCAAGTTTAGCTCGTTGCCTAGGAAGCATGAATAAAATTATCTTCTGATTGGGTGTGATCCCCGAATATTCTTTCAGTCCCAATTATACGAGGTCTTTCCACGCATTAAAAAAATAACCTCACACTATAGGAGCCACCGTCGGTATGTTTTAGACCAATTTATCCCAATTATACTGGATGTGCACACAAGAGGCATTCATGCGATGCAAGTTAATCATACTCAAGTCCCCTTTAATTCAACTCTTAGAAGAATAAGTGAAGCTCGGAAAAAAAATGTTTCCTCAAAGTTGACAGAAATGGGAAATACCTTGTATAATTGGAACTCAACATGGGATTGGCCCGATACTTGATGGTCCAAGATGCGGAATATGTTGATTGTGATCTGATTAAAATCAGCATGTTTTTCCACAGGTATTTATGCATCCATTACCCTAGGATTAAAGCAAATGACCGCCTAAGGGGAAGAATAAAGTACCATAATTAAGTAGCATTTTCATGCCAGCTTTAATGCTGTACATAGATTTTTGCTAGTCAGTGTGAGGACACTAATGACCAGTAAGATTTCTCTTTTATCGTTATTATATGATTTATTGATGACTTCAAATACGAAAATAAAAATAAAAATGGAGGATTGGATGGATTTCCTATTGTGCGATGTCCTTGGTTTGGTCTGGCCTTATGAGGACTGTGTGTAATCCATCCTAAATCCGAACTGCTAAAAAGAGTAGTTTTCCCATGGTTAATAAAATTCACGTTGATCATTGGGCCACTTTCTGTATTTTTTCCTCCCCCTCGGTTTGTTATTTTCCAAACCATAGGGGGGCCAAGAAGTCCACAGGGGTGCAACTTGGTGCCTTCAAGAGGAGATTTGGCCTGAATTTCGAAAACATTATACCAATCCGAGAAGCATTTTGATACTTTGAACTAACATTAACACTAATAGTAAGAGAGTACTTCTGCTTGAATTTTCTGAATTTTGTCATAGACCTGAATTTTATTAACTCTACTGTACTGCATGCAAGCCAACAATACGAATAGAGGATAAATAAGCGAGGCTTTTTTTGATATACATCTTGCGAGGCATACTCTCATCAAAATACACGCGTTGCAAGATTTATATTAAAGGTGTGTTTGTTTTGTAGAGTACATTTTCAAGGAAAATATTTTCCTCATTTTTTGGTGTTAGGTTCGCTCAAGAAAATGAGTCAACGAAAAATGTTTTCTTAGTTAATAGAAAAAGTTTTCCTACCAAAACTTAAATTTAGGAAAATGACCTTTAAAAGAACCAAGAAATGTTTTCGAAATCTACCAAAGCTTAGATTTGGTGCTTGGTTTACAAACAATTGTCTCATAAAATTATATTTTTAAAAAATTCGAATTTTTTATTTTTATTTTATTTTTTTTTTCTTCCTTTTTTCTTTTTCTTCTTCTCCACTCGTTGCCAGCCATAAGGATGGCTAATGAGCTTTGGCCTTGCCAAATCGGCTGAGCTCATGGCCTCCAGCGACAAGGCTCAAGCTCGCCCACAGTTGATGAGCCTTAAGCCTCGCCAGATCGGGCAAGTTTGTGGCCTCCGGTGGCGAGGCTTGAGCCTCGCCAGATTGAGTGAGCTTGTGGCCTCAGGCGGCATGCTCATGACCTCTCACGGCGAGCCTTGAGCTTTGCTAGATTGGCGAGCTCTTGGCCTCTAGCGAAGGCTCAAATTCGCCCCTCTTAAGCTAGCTGGGACGAATAGCTAGAGGAAGCAGAAGGGATGGCACGAGGAAGTAGAGGAACAAAGGAGAAGAAGAAGGAAAAGAGAAAAAGAAAAGGAAATAAAGGAAAAAAAAAAGAAAGAAAGAAAAGAAAGAATAAAAATAATTAAAAATTCGAAGTTTTTAAAAATAAACAATTTTAAAAATTAGAAAATTTGACTTTTATTTGGCATAGATAAAGTGTGAAATCATTTTCTAATTGAATCCAATAGTGGAAAATAATTTCAATTATATATCACTAAACAAAAGAAAATAAACTGCATTCACGAAAATACTTTCCGGAAAAGTATTTTCATTTATCATTAAGTTTTCTGCAAAACAAATGTACCCTAAGTAAAAAAGAAAATGTTAAAGCATACCTAAATACATCCTAAATCCGAAGCCGGTAAAATTAGTAGGTCCCCCGTGGTTTGCATCAGTCTTACGATTCATATGTGTTTTAACTGATGTATTAGGTTTGCCGGACAATTTCTAAAGGTTGATGTCTAAATATCTAAGTTCCAATGATGTACTAAATATTACTTTTGAGAGGTAGCATCATAGCATTAAAGATATGTTAAGTCAGATTCCTGTGGCATGTGGCTCATATCATATCTCTTGTCGAGTATCAAATTTATCTCTTTTTAATTGGACCCCCTGCATCTCCTTTTCTTTATTTAGTTGAGGCCCCACATCTTGTATTCTCCCTTTCTTCAAATAGAATGTTGCCTAGCTCTTTCTACGAACAAAAGTGTCTTCCAAATTAGATAGGCCTGGCTCAGGACTAACCGGCTCTGGTCCCAGCATCTCCTTTTCTCCCCAGTTATACGAGGTCTTTCCATTCATAAAATATCCTCGCATTATAGGAGCCCTCCTATGTAATGTTTAGACAAATTTTCTTAATTATATCAGATGGGTACAAAAGAGATATTCATATGATGCGAGTTAATCATACTCTGTCCCCCTTTAATTCTATTTCTAGTAGAATAAGTGAAGCTTGGAATTTTATTTATTTTTTGTTTCATTAAAGTTGACGGAAACTGAAAATAGAATAAGGGAAAGAAAAACCTTTGAATTTGTATTTTCTTTCAATTTCTTTAGTATCATTATTGCTTATTCTTCACATACTTGAGGATGCTCCATACGTCACATGAGTTGCCATATCATTTTGTGAAAGATGTCTTAGTAAACTCTTAGCACATTTATCATTACTCATTTTACTCTGCTCCTTATCAAAGTTGTCTATAATCTGCTAAGGATATATATATTAGTGAAAAGGGTGGGAATGGGATATCAAAGTAGTATTTCTCCATATTAGATAGCAAATGCCTAAGGAACAAGTTGATTAAAGGTTCACCAACAACTAGATTTGGAATTGTGACCTCATGGAAGACCGTGTTACCACACTCGATGCAGTTGCTTAGCCTTCCAAGTAGAAATAAAGTTTGCTCAAGTTTGGGCCCGATGATTCCATCCTCATTTTTTTTCTTGGGGAGTGGTAGAAGGGTAATGATATTATTTCATGAAGTCCACATGTAACGGTTAGCTTTTGACTTAGTCAACATTGAATGGTCAAAAAAAATATTGATTGACTGGTCAATAAAGAAGGAAAAAGTGGATGCTTAGCTTATTTAATAAACAAAGAGCGCAAAGAAAAGAGAAGGAATAAAAGAACAATAGGACAAAGAAAAGAGAAAAAAGAAAGGGAAAGGAAAAGAGAAAGACGGTTGTTGTGCGTACATGAGAACCTCACAAAGCTGGATTAACTTTGTGTTGGCAAAATTATACTCTTCATTCATTTAATCGAAGTAATTTTTTAACTTAGGGCATAAATTTGAAGTTATGTGAAACTTGAACTATGAGGTTTGATTTTGGAGTTGTTAAGTTGTGAATTACATAGAAATCATCAATTAGGGCATTATTGAGCCATGGGGTTTGACGGGAATTAATTTGAAGTAGCATTTTTGTAGAAGCAAAATTTTAAAGTTTTGCCATGAGTTGTGCATTGCGAATAGTTTTGAATATCTATTTTGGGCAAGTGATTTGTTGACATGTGGGAGTCATTTCGTTAATGATTATGTTTACTTTTGCTGATTCGTTGTTGAGGTAATGTTTTACTTGATTTTGACATCGATTTGTGTTTAAGTAATATGATTACGAAATTATTGGCTCAAATAGCTATGTTATTTGGTTTTGACTTAGTCAACAGTAAATGGTCAAAAAAATATTGATTGACTGGTCAATAAAGAAGGAAAAAGTGGATGCTTAGCTTGTTTAATAAACACATAGCGCAAAGAAAAGAGAAAGAATAAAAGAGCAAAAGGATAAAGAAAAGAGAAAAAAGAAAGGGAAAGGAAAATAGAAAGACGGTTGTTGTGTGTACATGAGAACCTCGCAAAGCTGGATTAACTTTGTGTTGGCAAAATTGTACTCTTCATTCATTTAATCGAAGTAATTTTTTAACTTAGGGCATAAATTTGAAGTTATGTGAAACTTGAACTATGAGGTTTGATTTTGGAGTTGTTAAATTGTGAATTACATAGAAATCATCAATTAGGGCATTATGGAGCCATGGGATTTGATGGGAATTAATTTGAAGTAGCATTTTTGTAGAAGTAAAATTTTAAAGTTTTGCTGTGAGTTCCGCATTGCGAACAACTTTGAATATCTATTTTGGGCAAGTGATTTGTTGACATGTGGGAGTCATTTCGTTAGTGATTATGTTTAGTTTTGCTGATTCGTTGTTGAGGTAATGTTTTACTTGATTTTGACATCGATTTGTGTTTAATTCATATGATTATGAAATTATTGGCTCAAATAGCTATGTTATTTGGTTTTGACTTAGTCAACATTAAATGGTCAAAAAAATATTGATTGACTGGTCAATAAAGAAGGAAAAAGTGGATGCTTGGCTTGTTTAATAAACAAATAGTGCAAAGAAAAGAGAAAGAATAAAAGAGCAAAAGGACAAAGAAAAGAGAAAAAAGAAAGGGAAATGAAAAGAGAAAGACGGTTGTTGTGCGTACATGAGAACCTCGCAAAGCTGGATTAACTTTGTGTTGGCAAAATTGTACTCTTCATTCATTTAATCAAAGTAATTTTTTAACTTAGGACATAAATTTGAAGTTATGTGAAACTTGAACTATGAGGTTTGATTTTGGAGTTGTTAAGTTGTGAATTACATAGAAATCATCAATTAGGGCATTATGGAGCCGTGGGATTTGATGGGAATTAATTTGAAGTAGCATTTTTGTAGAAGCAAAATTTTAAAGTTTTGCCGTGAGTTCTGCATTGTGAACAACTTTGAATATCTATTTTGGGCAAGTGATTTGTTGACATGTGGGAGTCATTTCATTAGTGATTATGTTTAGTTTTATTGATTCGTTGTTGAGGTAATGTTTTACTTGATTTTGATGTCAATTTGTGTTTAATTAATATGATTACGAAATGGTTGGCTCAAATAGCTATGTTATTTGGTTTTGTGCATTCTCAAGTGAGTAGTGCTAATCTCTTCTTTGATTTTTCATAAAACCCATGTTTTGAAGTGTCATGATTTACCTCTTAGTAGGGAGGAAAATAGGCCTAGAGGTACTTTCTTATGAGATGAATTGAATGGTTAATATAAATGATGATATCGGATGGACCAAAATTTGCTAACATTGCAAACGATTTCATCAATCACAGACATGGACTCTTCTAAATCCAACCTCAAGTGACATTGGACATTTGACTTTTATTCAATTAATCCTACATGAATTTCTATATAAGAAGTCGTCACTAGCTTATTGGGGTAGACTAGAAATTAAATGAGGCATGAGAGTATATCTCACTTTCTACACAATTAGAAAATTTAGGCTTGAGGACTTGATTATACTAATTAATCAATTAGTGTTTTTTCGGTACCTAATCTTATTCATTTCAAAAAGATTTTTTTTTTTGTCAAGCAATCTATATTAATTTTAAACCTATCCACTAACATGTGAAATGATCATGCTGGTGGACAATTATTAAGATAGCAATTAGCAATGAAGGAAGTGTTTAAAAAAATTGCAAGAAAAAGCAAAGAATCTAACGCTAAAGAATAAGAAAAATGCCATTCATAACTAGGCTAGAGGTAGACAACAATCAACACATTGAAAGTGCATAGTTAAGAGCATTCATCTCAAAAAAATTCAAACCCTATTGTAAGCCATAAAAGTTTGTTCAATTGTGAGCACAATTCTTTAGATAATTTTTTTTTCACTTTTTATACATAATATATAGATTTATGCTAAACCAGAATTAACACTTAAAAAAAAAATCTAACAAAACTAGTTCGAATTTAATTTCTAAACTATTTCCAAATTTAAAAAAAAAAATTTCGGAATTTATTATTATTATTATTATTTAAATATTTTTTTTCGATTTTTTTTTTTTTACTAAAAAATTATTCAGAAAACAGGGACTCGGGCCGGGCCTTTGGCGCGGTTGGGCTTTGATACTAAATCCATTTTCAAAATAACTCAAGCCCGATCTAGAAGAAAGCTAAGCCCAAATCACCAATAGCCCACCAGTTTGTATCGGAACAAAATTAGCCCAAATGGAACATCACCAGAGTTGCGACCCGCCCTTCCCACTTGAACTCAAACCCAAAGCTTACTAATCCTATAACTGAACTAAGCCCAGCCCTACTCAAAATACCCTCACGTATTCTTGACTATCTCAGTCAAAATGAGCCCATTTCCCCCTCTTATATTTTTTAGTTCCCTTCTCTATTTCCTAAAGCCTTCTCACGTCTTCTTCCCACTTGGCTACCCCAAGACAAACGCAAAACACACCAAAATGCAAGACGACCGCACGAGGACTTCAGCAGTCAAAGCTCATCCGACTAATACATCAGCACGTCGCATGTACAGATTCCACCATCTAGCGTCCGGGAACGAGACTTCCCGAACCAAATCGTGAAACATCCTTCCTGCCAATGACCGACCCAACGTTCACCGGATCTCCATAGCGACCGACTTCCAAACCCCGGGCAGCTATCAGCCTCTATCCATGAGCACTTGATGCTCACGCTCGCAGCCACACAATTAACCCCAGGAACAATCACAGGATATATCAAAGCACGGGACAAAACGACGACCGAAAATCCCGGGCTGTCCAGACTTGGTAGAGATGAAATCTGACTAAAGAAATGTATTAGGCAATCAGTAAAAACATTGTACCAAACAAAACACATCTACAAATCCTGGGAACAAGTTGGAATGCGAGACTAAAATGAACGGTTTTAGTTCGGGCGTTCCCTTGAACATATGGTGAGCACGGAAGATATTGAACATTTTTAGAACTCGAACTCGGGTCTTGTCAGAAGTGGAAGCAAGGGTTGAAGCAAGATTCGGAAGAGGAAGAGAAAGACGATAGATTTGGGGAGAATTTCTTTTCTGTGTATTTTTCTATAGTTTTTAGATTTACTCTATAAAATCAAGATCGGATCAATTAATATCCAAGGATCTTCTGCATATTCTGCATATCTTCTAACACTCCCCCTCAAGCTGGTGGTTTGTAAATGTCCAAGACACCTAGCTTGCTCAATAGATATGCATGCTGTCTTTGACACAATGCCTTGGTAAACACATCCGCAGGCTGTTCAGCAGTTCCAATCCCTCTCGTCTCAATTGTTCCTTCTTGAATCTTCTCCCGGGTGAAATGACAATCCACTTCTATGTGCTTAGTTCTCTCGTGCATAACAGATTCGCCGCAAGCTTCAGGGGCCGATTCGTTGTCACGGTATAACCTCGTCGGACCTTTCAATCGTACTCCAAGGTCGCCGTTGACACCCGAAATTTTCGTCGACAATTTAAATAAATAATTTGCAAAAATAAAAAAATTTTGAAATGAAAAGAAAAAAAAAAAGAAGAAGAAAAGGGAGAAAAGAGAGAAAAAGAATAAAGAGCCAAAAAGATAAAAAAATGGATGGATGAAGGAAAATATAAAAAAAAAATGAAATGAAAATGAAAAGAAAAACAAAAAGAAAAAAAAAATATAAGAAATAACGAAAATGAAAAGAAAACAAAAAGAAAAAAAAAGAAAAATAAAAAAAATATAAAAGGAATGGACTCCCACGGGCTCACGGGGCTCTTCACACAGGGGACTCTCTCTCTACTCACGATCTCTCTCTCGACACAAACACTCTCTCTCTCCTCTCACGGACTCTCGCTGGTTCTCTCTTCGGGGGTTTCACGCACGACGAAGGCGGAGGGGGAGGGACGATCGCTTTTCTGGTTTTTCTGGAGATCTCTCTCCAGGGGTTGGGCCGGAACAACCTCTTTTCTCTCTGGATTTCTTCCCCATCTCGAAGGCCGACGAAGAACCCTCCGGCGCTGGCCAGGGCTGGGCTCCTTCTCTCGACGATTGCTTCCAGCTCCACAGGCTCTCTCGGATTTTCTCTCGGCTCGGAGACGTTCTCTTGGATCCTCGGGGATCGATGCGGGCGCTCGATTTCGATCGCTAAGCGCGTCGAATCCGTCGCAGCCCCATCTCCGAAACCCCGGCCCACTGACGATGTTCCGCCTAGCGGATCTCCGAATCCGCGTCTTTGTTCTTCGATGCCGCCGTTGAAGTTGCGAGATCCGATCTCTCTCAAACCCTAGAGGACGGAACGGAATCGAGCTCTGAAGCCATCGGCGACGCGTTTAGGACCTCCATTCTCCAATCAGGTTCAGATATTACTCTTCGTCAAGGTAAATCCACATGCTCTGTTTCTGCTAAAGGTAAAAACCGAATATTCAATTCCATTAGCGAAATCTAGTCGCGTGTGAGACTTTCCCGATGACTTTGAGCATGCTGCATCGCCTTTTTGTGATAAGATGTCTCTCTTATTTCTGCATCTAAATCTTTTGACGGAAATATCTACCACCTGTTTGATAAAATTCATGAATTAGATTAGTGTGTGTTTCAATTCAGATTCTGATTGAGACTTTGGGCTTGCTAGGGCCACATCTGAAACGGATTTTATGACCGAGTATGTTGTTACTCGCTGGTATCGTAGGCTAGAACCGCTCCTTAATTGTTCGAATACACTTTGCCGTGATTGATATTTGGTTTATAGATTTTCTACGATTACTCGAGCGTTATTAGACTTGGATTCTTTCATGAGAAATGATTCCAATCTCTGTTATGCATGCATGAATTCTTCCAGAATGTTTTGATGACATTACACAGTGAAAAGCACTCGCATTCCATGAAATTATTTCTGTGATTTGGTCTGACCTGAGTTGTTGTGCAATTGCCTTCAATTGAGCTCCTTAAGAGCAAAATTAGTGCATGAATCCTTCAAGACATGCCTAGGAGATCTCGTAAGCCTCAAAATGACATATAATTCATGCCAATTGTGGATCATTTGCCCTATAAATTTGCCTTGTGAAGTTGTTGCTATGTTTAGTCCAATTCTGCTATGTTTGTTTTTAGGAGGTGTTAGCTTACCTAGTGACATTCATGAATTTGTATGACTTTCCTTGTACTGATCTAGGGTTAGATGTTTTCATCAAGTTTATTCATTACATTTTTCCCTATATCATGCGTACATGTCATAACTTTCATGCATCATATAGGTGGCTTAACTAGCTTCCTTTCATGCATCATGTTCTGTTATGTTGGTTACCGACTTGCACATTCCTACAAATGTCATCATTTGAACATGAAAGTGATCCTAATTAAGTCTGACGTTTCTTAGAAATTCTTAGAGCACATTCTAAGCTTTCCAATGACATCAATTTTGTCCCCTTTTTGCATGTTATTTGAACCATTTCACCAAGATTTGTCTTGTTATCTACCATATGCAAATTCGGATTGTTTGTTTGCTCATTTTAAGTCTGAATCTTTCCCAATTTTGGTGAGAATTCTGAAGTTGGCTCTCCAAAGAAAGTTATTCATTACTTGTATGGCTACAACATTCAGATTTTCTTAGAATTTTTGGAATTGATTTGATTAAAAAATGCTGTCCTTTTTGTGGCTAATTGCTGTTAGTTTTAAGATAAGACAGTGGATTTGTCCAATTGCTTTTAATATTGTTGTAGAGTGACGGTGTGACATGCTACCATGTTCTATTTTTTGATTGAGCTCTTCATGTTCTTGAATCTTTAGAAATTCACGTGTTAAAAGTTTTGAGAGACTTCCTTGTGAAATTTGTTCCCATGATGCTGATTTCACATGATTCGCATATCAATGCTGAACTTTGGGATATCACCCGAAACTTGTCTTTCGCATTGTATTTCTTTAGAAATGAAAATGGTTGCTTGCTGTGTTTGATGGTTTCTTTTATTTGTACGCACTTAGTTATTAGTATTTTAGGTTGGGTTTAGATTAGGATTCCGAACATGGATAAAGCGTGAAGATGATGAAGGTCGATGTCCATTCCGACCATTGTCATGTAATATTCGTTTTCCCGACATATGTCTCGGGTTTCACACATTGTATAAAACCCGACGAGTTGCGGGTTTCTTTCTTTTCTTTTTAATTGTTTCTCTTTTATATTTTTAGGAATGCCGATAGATTTACGGCTTTCCTTTGATTGCTTACTTAATGCCTTGCAATTTCAATTTCATTGGTTGTTTTCCTTTCTATTTTTTAGAAATAGAATAGCATGAAAATGATCAACCACGCATGATCATTTAGTCTAGGAATTGACGATCCTGAAAATGTAAAAAGAAACGCATGGACATGTTAGGAAAAACACAACATACTGTTTAGGTACCGAAAGGGCGCTAATAGCAATATTAGCGTAACCCAAGTCCCCGAACCTAGATATCTGGTTGCGTAGAAATCGAGGGAACACTCCCGACCTCGATTGGGTTTCTAGCCAACCCCCGAAAATGAGGCTAGTGGCGACTCCCGTATGTTTTTAGGTTGTCATAAATAAGTAGATCGTATAAATAAATCCGCTGTCACGCGGGGTATGAGTTTCGATGAAACTCACTATGGTTTAGCATACTTGATGTGGGAATAACCCAAAGGATGAAGTGATGCCATCCTAATGGGTGAAGCTAACTATCAAGAGGGCTACCATGGTAAAAGTACCCTTAAATTCGATATCCACATTCGACTCCTTTTTTAAGTGTGTCGCTTATGTGGGTATGGATCGTGATATTCCGCTGTCACGCGGGTGAGCTTGGGAGAGCTCGCGATCTCGTGTAGTGAACTCACAAGAGGCTTGATCCAAAAGGCGATGTGATGACGTCTTTTGGAATGCGAGCCGTGAGGGAACTCTTGAGATCAAGTACCCCTAAACTCGACCTTTCCCCTCCTTGGATACATTTTCGAGGGGGCGGCGAGATCGGGTCGCGACAGGCTTGGCGACTCCGCTGGGGACTGGTTACTAGGTTAAGAGGACTTGAAGCCGTTTAAAAATTGTTGGTGTGTGTTAACTAACATGTCTTATGTAGGATCGCCTGCATGTCAAAGTCACGTGGAAAATCAGGTTAGTCGCTAACATTGTGTTAAATGGTTTTGTAGGCTGGAGTTATAAGGGGAGGCGTGGTTGTAAACCATTTGTTTTGCAGGTGGTGTGAGATTGTATGAATGTATGTGGGTTTATATTGAAGTGCTGGATGTTTTAATTTAAATGCATGTTTACCAGCTTTAGCACGACACTTTGCACACACAACCGCGGTCTAAAACCCCGATCGCCCAATTTAGGACCTTAGGAGGGTTTATGGGTGGAATCTGCGAGTGGATGCTCGTGGTAATCCATTACTTACATAAACCCGCTCATCCCAACCGATAAAAATAGCACTGACCGACGATAGTTGCGGTGGGTAAACTATTTTTATCCTTTGGGATGAGGACCTTGAGCCTTTAGCACCCTCACCTTAGGCGTCAAAACCTCACAGTTTCATGCGACATGTGACTTGTGCTTGCCATGTGTTTGGTGGGTAAGTGATTGTTCCTTTTTTATCGTCCTTATCTTTTTACTTTTCATATTTCAAATTATGCGTTTTATATTCCAACGACGATATGTTTTAATCATGGATGCCCTTTTAGGTTTAGATTTAGATGGATAAATCCAGAGTGGACGTGATCTCGTGCTTGGAAATCTCAAGACCATTGGTAATATCAACCCAAGACATCAAGATCGTGGAAAAATTCCCGAGCTTCGGGGATTTCGGGGAGCTCATATTAAGGAACAAGAAGACGATGCCTTGATCAATGAGGAACGCTTGGCCCATGATAACAAGCGTCTCCACACGATCCCACCTAATCCTTAGGTTTTCATTTCATACGCTTTCTTGTAAAGGGAATTCATTTGTGTTTCCCTCTTTTCTATCGAGGTTTCCTTGTATTCATTTTTCATATCCCTTGTAAAATCAAACTAATTTGTAAGCTTCAAGAAAGCAAGGTTTTGTTTTCCATTGTAATTGTTCGATTGAAATAAATGAAATTCATGAACATTTTCATGTAATTTTTAGAAAAAAGGCATTCGATTAAATATTTGTCGTCGTTCCTTTTCAATTGTATAATTTCTTTTGAGGAAATTTTGATAAGAGGATGTTATATGATACCGGGATCATATACACTTCTTATCATTATTTCATCTCAAGAAAATATAAAATTGACTAGGATTTGTACCTTAATGGTTTCTTTTGATTGGTACTAATTCGAGTCATTTTCTTTCCTGTGGTTCTGAAAAAAACGGCTGAAGAAAGATTTGTTATACGAACTCGCCGCCAAACAAAGATGGAAAACGAAGATACCCGAGCCCGTGTCATTAATATGGAAAATCAAATGGCCCAGCTGGTGACATTATTGGCCGATCTCTCTAGCCAAGTCAAAAGCTTGACATCTACTTCTTCTACCATGAATATTCCTACCGCGCCCCGAAGTGCCGGTAGTAGAGCCCGTGGCAAAAGGGCCTGTGGAAGAGATCCCCACCGCAATCCCGATAGTTATCGGTCCGAGCCTTCATCTAAAGAGATTCCGACTTCACACTTCGATGAGGAGAATTCAAGGCGCCTAGCAAAGATCGAAGAACGCCTTTGCATGCTGCAAGGCTATCGATTGCGGGGGCTTGATAAACCTGTCACCCTTTGCTAAAGTTACGGTCCCCGAATTCTATAAGGAGCCGGAATTCACAAGAAAATACGATGGCATCGGATGTCCTAAGACTCATTTGAAATACTATCTCGGGCAAGATGGCCCGTTATTCAGATAATCCCCCACTCTTGATCAATTCATTTCAGGACAGCCTGGTTGGTCCTGCGTTAACCTGGTTTATAGAGTTGGACATGGAGAAAATCCGTACTTGGGAAGACCTCGTTGATGAATTTCTTCAGCAATACAAATTCAATACTGAAATTGCTCCAACTCGAGAAGAATTGGTTCGAGTTGAGAAAAGAAGAAGCGAATCATTTAGGGCCTACGCTCAAAGATGGAGGGTCACTGCGTCTCAAGTAAAACCACCATTATCTGAGAAAGAGACCATGAAATTGTTGCTTCAGGCTATGCCCCGTGATTTTTTTGAGAAAATGTACAATCATACCTGTATGAACTTTGCTACATTTGTAGAGTTGGGAGAACGCATCGAGGGGATCATGCGGGAAGGAAGGTTGTCTGAGAACACAAATCGTCGATATACCCCGAAGAGGGATAAGGAATCGACTGTGGAGATCGCCTATGTACAAAATTCCTCTTCTCAGAAGCCATATAATTCTCAAATTCATAAACCCGCCATGGAAGTAGGGGGATCTTCCGAAACTTTGAGCGTAAAGGAAAGGCCCCTCAAAGGCAATTTACTCCATTGCCTAGGCCCATGTCACAACTACTTCCAATGCTGATCGAAAATCATCTTGTGGCAAAAGAGATCCCAAGGGATAATCCACCAAAGTTTGCCGGATTCGACCTTAATAAGACATGTGAGTATCATATGGGTGAAAAAGGTCATCATGTGGACAACTGTCTGGTGCTTCGTTATAAGATCCAGGATTTGCTGGATAAAAAGATGCTCACCTTTAAGGACTCGGATCCTTTGAATGTCCAACAAAATCCCCTTTCAAAGCATTCGAAGATGTCGGCATGGTTGGCACTATCGATAAAGATGAAGAGCCTACGGTTCCCCTTTGTGTAAGGGATGTTTTTAGTTCTTGCATTTAATTTTTAGATGTATTTGATTCATTTCTCCCCTGAGGGAATTCTATTCATTTCTCCCCTGCGAGGGAATTTCATTCATTTCTCCCCTGCGAGGGAATTTCGTCATTTCATTCGTTTGTGCTTGTAATAATCTGGATCATAAACTTTCTAGATCCAAGATGATATACGTTGTAATGCAATTTTCGCATATCAATAAAATTCATGTTTTGTTAATAGACGTGTGAGGCCTAAATCAGTCCTATGATGATGCTTTGAGGCCTGAGCTTCCACACGATCTATAGTTTCAAAATGTTTTAGTGGAACGAAGACGTCCAATGACATGAGGATTAGTTCCCAATAAATTTTTCAAAAACAACTTGAATTCGAAAACAAGTTTTTCATGACATTTACATACATTGTATTCATTCATATGTATATATACTAACCGTTTTTCGATTGCATCTCAAACATGGCATTTCACATCATGATAGTCATTCGCATGGCTCAGATTTGCATTCAAAAGACTTTGACGAATCCGATTATTCCAACTCAAAGATTGAAGATGATCCTCAAGGTATTTTAAAAAGGAATGGCTCAGACATGAAAAGTCCAAGCCTCTTACCACCAAACAGCCGGTCACTCTAAATTTAGGAGATTCAAATAACCCCAAAGAAACCAAGATTGGGGCGGGTCTCTCTCAAGTGGATGCCAATGGATTAATTGGGCTCCTGAAAAATATATGGAGAGTGTGGCACTCATATGAACGGTCATCTCTTGGCTAGAAAAATATTGAGGCTCGGTTACTATTGGTTGATCATGGAAGCCGATTGTATTCAGCATGTGAGATGCTGTCATCAATGCCAAGTCTATGGAGACAAAATCAATTCTCCTCCTAATGAGCTACATCAAATGTCCAAGCCTTGGCCTTTTTCAATGTGGGACATCGACATTATCGGACCGATTAATCCTAAAGCATCAAATGGGCATCATTTTATCTTAGTAGCAATTGATTACTTCACCAAATGGATTGAAGCCAATTCTTATGCCCATGTTACTGCAAAAAGTGTGGCAAAATTTATTCGTCGTGATATCATCGCCCGATATGGAGTTCCGGAAGCGATCATCACAGATAATGGATCAAACTTGAATAATAAAGTGGTGGATGATTTACTTGGAGAATTCCACATTCGCCATTTGAATTCTTCTCCTTACCGCCCACAAATGAATGGAGCCGTGGAAGCGGCAAACAAGAACATCAAGAAGATTTTAGCCAAAACGGCAGAAAATTATTGTGATTGGCATGATCGGTTGCCATATGCTTTATTTGCTTATCGAACTTCGATTCGTACTTCGACTGGGGCAACACCGTTCTCATTGGTTTATGGGATGGAAGCTATATTACCCGTGGAAGTGGAAATTCCTTCACCGAGGGTACTTTCTCAAATCAAACCCTCGAAGCTGAATGGGTTCAACAAAGATTTGAACAACTTAATATGATTGATGAAAAGAGGGTAAAAGCCTTATGTCATGGACAAAGCTATCAGAAGAGGGTAGCTAAATCATTCAACCGCAAGGTTAGACCAAGACATTTTGAGATTAACGATCTTGTCTTGAGGAAGGTTTTACCTATCATTCCAGATCCTCGTGGGAAGTTTACTCCAAACTATGAAGGTCCATATATTGTAAAGAAAGTGTTACCTGGTGGGGCACTAATCCTTGTAGAAATGGATGGTCAAGAATTGCCACGACCTGTAAATGCTGATCTTTGTCAAGAAGTATTATCCATGAATAAAGTGAAAGGCCTTTGAGCCATTTTTGGATTGAATCTCGAGCCATTTTAGGATGTTTGCATCATGCATTTTCGTGCATACACATTGCATCTGCATGTTTGTTCATTTTACAGGGATCTCGACGAAGATTTTACTTGTCCACAAGAGATTCATCTCAAGAGTGCAAAACTTTCAAAAGTCTCCATCCTTCTTTAGAACTTAGAAGTGACTTTATCTTTTAGAATGCCAAAAGAGTCAGTTTAAACTTTAGAGTCGGTTAGAACTCTAGAAGTACAGTTAGAACTCTAGGAATGAATCCATGTGCTAAGCAAAGCCTGTTTTGTCTACATACTTTGTCCAATCTTACTTCCCAAAAAAATCTCCCCGGTAGGGTCAAGGAAACATGTCATTTCAGACAAAATTTCATCATATTTTCATTTCCCCAGGGAGTTGAATTTAACCAAAATGTGCTTTGGAAAACCTAAAAATGATTGTTAAATATGCCAGGTGGTAGTGCCTAAAATGATGAGAGGCAACCCCTTTATCAAACACGTCCTCATACACTCTTTGAGAGAATTGAGTGGAAAGAACCATGTCTTAGGGCATAGGATTCATTCACGGTGAATACATGATTTGAAATGATAAAGGCATTTCATTTCTCAATCCCAAACACTATTGATATCCCTTGCAAGCCACTTTGAGCCAAATAGGGAGCATTTCCAAAATAACCCTGTCAAGAACAACCCCACGTTGGGGCAAAATAGGAGGTCTTGGTTGAAAATTACGGAGCAAAAGATTAAGAAAGATTTTATTGCTTTCACTTGTATCAATCTTCTTGTGCTGGCTTCAGGTGATTTCTTGTTGAAACTCGAAGCATCCCAAAGTGACGAAGAGCATTCCGTTCACTACCACAAACACAATTATCCTTTGCTTAGCCAATTTGAGCCTTATACAATTCTTTCATAACCCTAGGTGATGATTATCTCCCCACACTTTGGGCAAGGCACATGATTTACCAACAAAATTGAGAAAATTGGTAAATGTCACTCGAGAGTCCTAGATACTCAAAAGAGAATAAAACTAGGGGGCATGAAAAAGCAAAGTGTGCCTGGTAAAAGCAAGGCCAATGCCCATAAAAAAAATGCAAAGAAAAGCAAGAATGCAAATAAGAGCGAAATCCATGATCATGCAAAAGATCATTCGTTGAAAAACAAAAGAAATATCTTACAAGAGAAAACATGTATTGCAAGTAATATCATTAGAACAAAGAGCGAAGCTCTCATGTCTCAACACAAACTACCAAAAGGACTCTCGAGATAGGTTAAATTTCAAGAGTTGAATCTTTGAAAAGTTGTGTGATGGTAATGATGCCAAGATAATCACTCACTTTTTAACCCTTTGATATCTGAAAGTTTTTCAAGCCTTTTTAAGCCTCACCCGAACCAACACTACAACCCTTATCCGAAGTCTCTTTCGATTGGGATGGTTCGAGTTGAAATGAGAATATCACATAGGAGCTATCGCTAGAAGGAGTAGAAGCAATCCTATCTTATCTTATCTTCAAGGTTCTTGACTTGTAAACCCGATGAAGATATTGACTGAATGTTCATTTCTTGGCCTCAAAATGCATACCCTTTGTATAAGCCTATGACCAAGCCATCATTACGGTCCCTTTAAAAGACCTTTTGATCAATGGATTGTATTCACTGTGAACGTTTCCGAAAACCTTAGACATAGGTTGAGTGAGACTTCTCCAATGAGATTTAAACAGTTTTCCCATATCAATGGTTGGGAACAAAAGCCCTTTTTGAGAGCTAGTGTGAAAGACCTATTTTGATTAGGATATTTTCACCTGGCATATTTGATTTAACCCTTAAATGGTTAATCAGATCCCATTTTGTTAAAATCTCCTCTGAAAGGATTTGACAATTAATGTTATTTTGCAAGATTGGTTCTCCAAAGAATTTTGAAACTAATAATTGGTCGAAAAGACCTTCCTTTAAGTCGAAACCCGTTTGTATACGGTGAGACTATCATACCCGGTCAAAACTCGTTAGTACACGATGAGACCATTTCCTCCCGTCAAAACCCGTTTGTATACAGTGAGACTATCATACCCGGTCAAAACTCGTTAGTACACGATGAGACCATTTCCTCCCAGTCAAAACCCGTTTGTATACAGTGAGACTATCATATCCGGTCGAAACCCGTTCGTATACGGTGAGACCTTCCTCTCAGTCGAAACCCGTTTGTATATGGTGAGACTATCATATCCGGTCGAAACCCGTTCGTATACGGTGAGACCTTCCTCTCAGTCGAAACCCATTTGTATACGGTGAGACTATCATAGCCGGTCGAAACCCGTTTGTATACGGTGAGACCTTTCTCCCAGTCGAAATCCGTTTTTATACGGTGAGACTATCACATCCCGTCAAGACCCGTTTTTACACGGTAAGGCATCACACCCATTCAAAACCTGTTTTTACACAAAGGTGAGACCTTTCTCCCGCTAAATCATACGGTTCGTAGGTTATCCTTAAACCATTCCTTTTCCATTTAGTGATTCCATTGTCTTCATTTCATTCCACGAGAGAGAGAAACAGAGATAGAGCGAATAAACCCCAACAAGAGTTCAGATACCCTGACGAGCAAAGGTAAGTATCAGGTACGTCCCTAACCAACCATAATTGCTTTTGTCATTTTCTATTTTTCAAAGCCGAGTAGACTAAAAATTTCAGGTATCAATTTTGTCTTTGAGTGGAACCTCTTTGAGCTCCCACCCAAAGAGGGGCAAAAGTTGACACCCGAAATTTTCGTCGACAATTTAAATAAATAATTTGCAAAAATAAAAAAATTTTGAAATGAAAAGAAAAAAAAAAAGAAGAAGAAAATGGAGAAAAGAGAGAAAAAGAATAAAGAGCCAAAAAGATAAAAAAATGGATGGATGAAGGAAAATATAAAAAAAAATGAAATGAAAATGAAAAGAAAAACAAAAAGAAAAAAAAAAAAAGAATATAAGAAATAACGAAAATGAAAAGAAAACAAAAAGAAAAAAAGAAAAATAAAAAAAATATAAAAGGAATGGACTCCCACGGGCTCACGGGGGCTCTTCACACAGGGACTCTCTCTCTACTCACGATCTCTCTCTCGACACAAACACTCTCTCTCTCCTCTCACGGACTCTCGCCGGTTCTCTCTTCGGGGTTTCACGCACGACGAAGGCGGAGGGGAGGGACGATCGCTTTTCTGGTTTTTCGGAGATCTCTCTCCGGGGTTGGGCCGGAACAACCTCTTTTCTCTCTGGATTTCTTCCCCATCTCGAAGGCCGACGAAGAACCCTCCGGCGCCGGCTGGCCGGGGGGCTCCTTCTCTCGACGATTGCTTCCGGCTCCACGGGCTCTCTCGGATTTTCTCTCGGCTCGGAGACGTTCTCTTGGATCCTCGGGGATCGATGCGGACGCCGATTTCGATCGCTAAGCGCGTCGAATCCGTCGCAGCCCCATCTCCGAAACCCCGCCCCGCACTGATGTTCCGCCTAGCGGATCTCCGAATCCGCGTGCTTTGTTCTTCGATGCCGCCGTTGAAGTTGCGAGATCCGATCTCTCTCAAACCCTAGAGGACGGAACGGAATCGAGCTCGAAGCCATCGGCGACGCGTTTAGGACCTCCATTCTCCAATCGAGTTCGAGATATTACTCTTCGTCAAGGTAAATCCACATGCTCTGTTTCTGCTAAAGGTAAAAACCGAATATTCAATTCCATTAGCGAAATCTAGTCGCGTGTGAGACTTTCCCGATGACTTTGAGCATGCTGCATCGCCTTTTTGTGATAAGATGTCTCTCTTATTTCTGCATCTAAATCTTTTGACGGAAATATCTACCACCGTTTGATAAAATTCATGAATTAGATTAGTGTGTGTTTCAATTCGATTCGATTGAGACTTTGGGCTTGCTAGGGCCACATCTGAAACGGATTTTATGACCGAGTATGTTGTTACTCGCCGGTATCGTAGGCTAGAACCGCTCCTTAATTGTTCGAAATACACTTTGCCGTGATTGATATTTGGTTTATAGATTTTCTACGATTACTCGAGCGTTATTAGACTTGGATTCTTTCATGAGAAATGATTCCAATCTCTGTTATGCATGCATGAATTCTTCCGAATGTTTTGATGACATTACACAGTGAAAAGCACTCGCATTCCATGAAATTATTTCTGTGATTTGGTCTGACCTGAGTTGTTGTGCAATTGCCTTCAATTGAGCTCCTTAAGAGCAAAATTAGTGCATGAATCCTTCAAGACATGCCTAGGAGATCTCGTAAGCCTCAAAATGACATATAATTCATGCCAATTGTGGATCATTTGCCCTATAAATTTGCCTTGTGAAGTTGTTGCTATGTTTAGTCCAATTCTGCTATGTTTGTTTTTAGGAGGTGTTAGCTTACCTAGTGACATTCATGAATTTGTATGACTTTCCTTGTACTTGATCTAGGGTTAGATGTTTTCATCAAGTTTATTCATTACATTTTTCCCTATATCATGCGTACATGTCATAACTTTCATGCATCATATAGGTGGCTTAACTAGCTTCCTTTCATGCATCATGTTCTGTTATGTTGGTTACCGACTTGCACATTCCTACAAATGTCATCATTTGAACATGAAAGTGATCCTAATTAAGTCGACGTTTCTTAGAAATTCTTAGAGCACATTCTAAGCTTTCCAATGACATCAATTTTGTCCCCTTTTTGCATGTTACTTGAACCATTTCACCAAGATTTGTCTTGTTATCTACCATATGCAAATTCGGATTGTTTGTTTGCTCATTTTAAGTCTGAATCTTTCCCAATTTTGGTGAGAATTCTGAAGTTGGCTCTCCAAAGAAAGTTATTCATTACTTGTATGGCTACAACATTCAGATTTTCTTAGAATTTTTGGAATTGATTTGATTAAAAAATGCTGTCCTTTTTGTGGCTAATTGCTGTTAGTTTTAAGATAAGACAGTGGATTTGTCCAATTGCTTTTAATATTGTTGTAGAGTGACGGTGTGACATGCTACCATGTTCTATTTTTTGATTGAGCTCTTCATGTTCTTGAATCTTTAGAAATTCACGTGTTAAAAGTTTTGAGAGACTTCCTTGTGAAATTTGTTCCCATGATGCTGATTTCACATGATTCGCATATCAATGCTGAACTTTGGGATATCACCCGAAACTTGTCTTTCGCATTGTATTTCTTTAGAAATGAAAATGGTTGCTTGCTGTGTTTGATGGTTTCTTTTATTTGTACGCACTTAGTTATTAGTATTTTAGATTGGGTTTAGATTAGGATTCCGAACATGGATAAAGCGTGAAGATGATGAAGGTCGATGTCCATTCCGACCATTGTCATGTAATATTCGTTTTCCCGACATATGTCTCGGGTTTCACACATTGTATAAAACCCGACGAGTTGCGGGTTTCTTTCTTTTCTTTTTAATTGTTTCTCTTTTATATTTTTAGGAATGCCCGATAGATTTACGGCTTTCCTTTGATTGCTTACTTAATGCCTTGCAATTTCAATTTCATTGGTTGTTTTCCTTTCTATTTTTTAGAAATAGAATAGCATGAAAATGATCAACCACGCATGATCATTTAGTCTAGGAATTGACGATCCTGAAAATGTAAAAAGAAACGCATGGACATGTTAGGAAAAACACAACATACTTTTTTAGGTACCGAAAGGGCGCTAATAGCAATATTAGCGTAACCCAAGTCCCCGAACCTAGATATCTGGTTGCGTAGAAATCGAGGGAACACTCCCGACCTCGATTGGGTTTCTAGCCAACCCCCGAAAATGAGGCTAGTGGCGACTCCCGTATGTTTTTAGGTTGTCATAAATAAGTAGATCGTATAAATAAATCCGTCACGGGGTATGAGTTTCGATGAAACTCACTATGGTTTAGCATACTTGATGTGGGAATAACCCAAAGGATGAAGTGATGCCATCCTAATGGGTGAAGCTAACTATCAAGAGGGCTACCATGGTAAAAGTACCCTTAAATTCGATATCCACATTCGACTCCTTTTTTAAGTGTGTCGCTTATGTGGGTATGGATCGTGATATTCCGCTGTCACGCGGGTACGAGCTTGGGAGAGCTCGCGATCTCGTGTAGTGAACTCACAAGAGGCTTGATCCAAAAGGCGAGGTGATGACGTCTTTTGGAATGCGAGCCGTGAGGGAACTCTTGAGATCAAGTACCCCTAAACTCGACCTTTCCCCTCCTTGGATACATTTTCGAGGGGGCGGCGAGATCGGGTCGCGACAGCTTGGCGACTCCGCTGGGGACTGGTTACTAGGTTAAGAGGACTTGAAGCCGTTTAAAAATTGTTGGTGTGTGTTAACTAACATGTCTTATGTAGGATCGCCCGCATGTCAAAGTCACGTGGAAAATCGGGTTAGTCGCTAACATTGTGTTAAATGGTTTTGTAGGCTGGAGTTATAAGGGGAGGCGTGGTTGTAAACCATTTGTTTTGCAGGTGGTGTGAGATTGTATGAATGTATGTGGGTTTATATTGAAGTGCTGGATTTTTTAATTTAAATGCATGTTTACCAGCTTTAGCACGACACTGCACACACAACCGCGGTCTAAAACCCCGATCGCCCAATTTAGGACCTTAGGAGGGTTTATGGGTGGAATCTGCGAGTGGATGCTCGTGGTAATCCATTACTTACATAAACCCGCTCATCCCAACCGATAAAAATAGCACTGACCGACGATAGTAGCGGTGGGTAAACTATTTTTATCCTTTGGGATGAGGACCTTGAGCCTTTAGCACCCTCACCTTAGGCGTCAAAACCTCACAGTTTCATGCGACATGTGACTTGTGCTTGCCATGTGTTTGGTGGGTAAGTGATTGTTCCTTTTTTATCGTCCTTATCTTTTTACTTTTCATATTTCAAATTATGCGTTTTATATTCCAACGACGATATGTTTTAATCATGGATGCCCTTTTAGGTTTAGATTTAGATGGATAAATCCAGTGGACGTGATCTCGTGCTTGGAAATCTCAAGACCATTGGTAATATCAACCCAAGACATCAAGACTCGTGGAAAAATTCCCGAGCTTCGGGGATTTCGGGGAGCTCATATTAAGGAACAAGAAGACGATGCCTTGATCAATGAGGAACGCTTGGCCCATGATAACAAGCGTCTCCACACGATCCCACCTAATCCTTAGGTTTTCATTTCATACGTTTTTCTTGTAAAGGGAATTCATTTGTGTTTCCCTCTTTTCTATCGAGGTTTCCTTGTATTCATTTTTCATATCCCTTGTAAAATCAAACTAATTTGTAAGCTTCAAGAAAGCAAGGTTTTGTTTTCCATTGTAATTGTTCGATTGAAATAAATGAAATTCATGAACATTTTCATGTAATTTTTAGAAAAGGGGCATTCTGATTAAATATTTGTCGTCGTTCCTTTTCAATTGTATAATTTCTTTTGAGGAAATTTTGATAAGAGGATGTTATATGATACCGGGATCATATACACTTCTTATCATTATTTCATCTCAAGAAAATATAAAATTGACTAGGATTTGTACCTTAATGGTTTCTTTTGATTGGTACTAATTCGAGTCATTTTCTTTCCCCAGGTTTTGAGAAAAAAACGGCTGAAGAAAGATTTGTTATACGAACTCGCCGCCAAGCAAAGATGGAAAACGAAGATACCCGAGCCCGTGTCATTAATATGGAAAATCAAATGGCCCAGCTGGTGACATTATTGGCCGATCTCTCTAGCCAAGTCAAAAGCTTGACATCTACTTCTTCTACCATGAATATTCCTACCGCGCCCCCTGAAGTGCCGGTAGTAGAGCCCGTGGCAAAAGGGCCTGTGGAAGAGATCCCCACCGCAATCCCGATAGTTATCGGTCCAGAGCCTTCATCTAAAGAGATTCCGACTTCACACTTCGATGAGGAGAATTCAAGGCGCCTAGCAAAGATCGAAGAACGCCTTTGCATGCTGCAAGGCTATCAGTTGCAGGGGCTTGATAAACTGTCACCCTTTGCTAAAGTTACGGTCCCCGAATTCTATAAGGAGCCGGAATTCACAAGAAAATACGATGGCATCGGATGTCCTAAGACTCATTTGAAATACTATCTGGGCAAGATGGCCCGTTATTCGATAATCCCCACTCTTGATCAATTCATTTCGGGACGGCTGGTTGGTCCTGCGTTAACCTGGTTTATAGAGTTGGACATGGAGAAAATCCGTACTTGGGAAGACCTCGTTGATGAATTTCTTCAGCAATACAAATTCAATACTGAAATTGCTCCAACTCGAGAAGAATTGGTTCGAGTTGAGAAAAGAAGAAGCGAATCATTTAGGGCCTACGCTCAAAGATGGAGGGTCACTGCGTCTCAAGTAAAACCACCATTATCTGAGAAAGAGACCATGAAATTGTTGCTTCGTGCTATGCCCCGTGATTTTTTTGAGAAAATGTACAATCATACCGTATGAACTTTGCTACATTTGTAGAGTTGGGAGAACGCATCGAGGGGATCATGCGGGAAGGAAGGTTGTCTCGAGAACACAAATCGTCGATATACCCCGAAGAGGGATAAGGAATCGACTGTGGAGATCGCCTATGTACAAAATTCCTCTTCTCGAAGCCATATAATTCTCAAATTCATAAACCCGCCATGGAAGTAGGGGGATCTTCCGAAACTTTGAGCGTAAAGGAAAGGCCCCTCAAAGGCAATTTACTCAATTGCCTAGGCCCATGTCACAACTACTTCCAATGCTGATCGAAAATCATCTTGTGGCAAAAGAGATCCCAAGGGATAATCCACCAAAGTTTGCCGGATTCGACCTTAATAAGACATGTGAGTATCATATGGGTGAAAAAGGTCATCATGTGGACAACTGTCTGGTGCTTCGTTATAAGATCCAGGATTTGCTGGATAAAAAGATGCTCACCTTTAAGGACTCGGCACTGAATGTCCAACAAAATCCCCTTTCAAAGCATTCTGAAGATGTCAGCATGGTTGGCACTATCGATAAAGATGAAGAGCCTACAGTTCCCACTGTGTAAGGGATGTTTTTAGTTCTTGCATTTAATTTTTAGATGTATTTGATTCATTTCTCCCCTGCGAGGGAATTCTATTCATTTCTCCCCTGCGAGGGAATTTCATTCATTTCTCCCCTGCGAGGGAATTTCGTCATTTCATTCGTTTGTGCTTGTAATAATCTGGATCATAAACTTTCTAGATCCAAGATGATATACGTTGTAATGCAATTTTCGCATATCAATAAAATTCATGTTTTGTTAATAGACGTGTGAGGCCTAAATCAGTCCTATGATGATGCTTTGAGGCCTGAGCTTCCACACGATCTATAGTTTCAAAATGTTTTAGTGGAACGAAGACGTCCAATGACATGAGGATTAGTTCCCAATAAATTTTTCAAAAACAACTTGAATTCGAAAACAAGTTTTTCATGACATTTACATACATTGTATTCATTCATATGTATATATACTAACCGTTTTTCGATTGCATCTCAAACATGGCATTTCACATCATGATAGTCATTCGCATGGCTCAGATTTGCATTCAAAAGACTTTGACGAATCCGATTATTCCAACTCAAAGATTGAAGATGATCCTCAAGGTATTTTAAAAAGGAATGGCTCAGACATGAAAAGTCCAAGCCTCTTACCACCAAACAGCCAGTCACTCTAAATTTAGGAGATTCAAATAACCCCAAAGAAACCAAGATTGGGGCAGGTCTCTCTCAAGTGGATGCCAATGGATTAATTGGGCTCCTGAAAAAATATATGGAGAGTGTGGCACTCATATGAACGGTCATCTCTTGGCTAGAAAAATATTGAGGCTCGGTTACTATTGGTTGATCATGGAAGCCGATTGTATTCAGCATGTGAGATGCTGTCATCAATGCCAAGTCTATGGAGACAAAATCAATTCTCCTCCTAATGAGCTACATCAAATGTCCAAGCCTTGGCCTTTTTCAATGTGGGACATCGACATTATCGGACCGATTAATCCTAAAGCATCAAATGGGCATCATTTTATCTTAGTAGCAATTGATTACTTCACCAAATGGATTGAAGCCAATTCTTATGCCCATGTTACTGCAAAAAGTGTGGCAAAATTTATTCGTCGTGATATCATCGCCCGATATGGAGTTCCGGAAGCGATCATCACAGATAATGGATCAAACTTGAATAATAAAGTGGTGGATGATTTACTTGGAGAATTCCACATTCGCCATTTGAATTCTTCTCCTTACCGCCCACAAATGAATGGAGCTGTGGAAGCGGCAAACAAGAACATCAAGAAGATTTTAGCCAAAACGGCAGAAAATTATTGTGATTGGCATGATCGGTTGCCATATGCTTTATTTGCTTATCGAACTTCGATTCGTACTTCGACTGGGGCAACACCGTTCTCATTGGTTTATGGGATGGAAGCTATATTACCCGTGGAAGTGGAAATTCCTTCACTGAGGGTACTTTCTCAAATCAAACCCTCTGAAGCTGAATGGGTTCAACAAAGATTTGAACAACTTAATATGATTGATGAAAAGAGGGTAAAAGCCTTATGTCATGGACAAAGCTATCAGAAGAGGGTAGCTAAATCATTCAACCGCAAGGTTAGACCAAGACATTTTGAGATTAACGATCTTGTCTTGAGGAAGGTTTTACCTATCATTCCAGATCCTCGTGGGAAGTTTACTCCAAACTATGAAGGTCCATATATTGTAAAGAAAGTGTTACCTGGTGGGGCACTAATCCTTGTAGAAATGGATGGTCAAGAATTGCCACGACCTGTAAATGCTGATGCTGTCAAGAAGTATTATCCATGAATAAAGTGAAAGGCCTTTGAGCCATTTTTGGATTGAATCTGAGCCATTTTAGGATGTTTGCATCATGCATTTTCGTGCATACACATTGCATCTGCATGTTTGTTCATTTTACAGGATCTCTGACGAAGATTTTACTTGTCCACAAGAGATTCATCTCAAGAGTGCAAAACTTTCAAAAGTCTCCATCCTTCTTTAGAACTTAGAAGTGACTTTATCTTTTAGAATGCCAAAAGAGTCAGTTTAAACTTTAGAGTCGGTTAGAACTCTAGAAGTACGCTTAGAACTCTAGGAATGAATCCATGTGCTAAGCAAAGCCTGTTTTGTCTACATACTTTGTCCAATCTTACTTCCCAAAAAAATCTCCCCGGTAGGGTCAAGGAAACATGTCATTTCAGACAAAATTTCATCATATTTTCATTTCCCCGGGAGTTGAATTTAACCAAAATGTGCTTTGGAAAACCTAAAAATGATTGTTAAATATGCCGGTGGTAGTGCCTAAAATGATGAGAGGCAACCCCTTTATCAAACACGTCCTCATACACTCTTTGAGAGAATTGAGTGGAAAGAACCATGTCTTAGGGCATAGGATTCATTCACGGTGAATACATGATTTGAAATGATAAAGGCATTTCATTTCTCAATCCCAAACACTATTGATATCCCTTGCAAGCCACTTTGAGCCAAATAGGGAGCATTTCCAAAATAACCCTGTCAAGAACAACCCCACGTTGGGGCAAAATAGGAGGTCTTGGTTGAAAATTACGGAGCAAAAGATTAAGAAAGATTTTATTGCTTTCACTTGTATCAATCTTCTTGTGCTGGCTTCAGTGATTTCTTGTTGAAACTCGAAGCATCCCAAAGTGACGAAGAGCATTCCGTTCACTACCACAAACACAATTATCCTTTGCTTAGCCAATTTGAGCCTTATACAATTCTTTCATAACCCTAGGTGATGATTATCTCCCCACACTGGGGCAAGGCACATGATTTACCAACAAAATTGAGAAAATTGGTAAATGTCACTCGAGAGTCCTAGATACTCAAAAGAGAATAAAACTAGGGGGCATGAAAAAGCAGTGTGCCTGGTAAAAGCAAGGCCAATGCCCATAAAAAAAATGCAAAGAAAAGCAAGAATGCAAATAAGAGCGAAATCCATGATCATGCAAAAGATCATTCGTTGAAAAACAAAAGAAATATCTTACAAGAGAAAACATGTATTGCAAGTAATATCATTAGAACAAAGAGCGAAGCTCTCATGTCTCAACACAAACTACCAAAAGGACTCTCGAGATAGGTTAAATTTCAAGAGTTGAATCTTTGAAAAGTTGTGTGATGGTAATGATGCCAAGATAATCACTCACTTTTTAACCCTTTGATATCTGAAAGTTTTTCAAGCCTTTTTAAGCCTCACCCGAACCAACACTACAACCCTTATCCGAAGTCTCTTTCGATTGGGATGGTTCGAGTTGAAATGAGAATATCACATAGGAGCTATCGCTAGAAGGAGTAGAAGCAATCCTATCTTATCTTATCTTCAAGGTTCTTGACTTGTAAACCTGATGAAGATATTGACTGAATGTTCATTTCTTGGCCTCAAAATGCATACCCTTTGTATAAGCCTATGACCAAGCCATCATTACGGTCCCTTTAAAAGACCTTTTGATCAATGGATTGTATTCACTTTGTGAACGTTTCCGAAAACCTTAGACATAGGTTGAGTGAGACTTCTCCAATGAGATTTAAACAGTTTTCCCATATCAATGGTTGGGAACAAAAGCCCTTTTTGAGAGCTAGTGTGAAAGACCTATTTTGATTAGGATATTTTCACCTGGCATATTTGATTTAACCCTTAAATGGTTAATCAGATCCCATTTTGTTAAAATCTCCTCTGAAAGGATTTGACAATTAATGTTATTTTGCAAGATTGGTTCTCCAGCAATTTTGAAACTAATAATTGGTCGAAAAGACCTTCCTTTAAGTCGAAACCCGTTTGTATACGGTGAGACTATCATACCCGGTCAAAACTCGTTAGTACACGATGAGACCATTTCCTCCCAGTCAAAACCCGTTTGTATACAGTGAGACTATCATACCCGGTCAAAACTCGTTAGTACACGATGAGACCATTTCCTCCCAGTCAAAACCCGTTTGTATACAGTGAGACTATCATATCCGGTCGAAACCCGTTCGTATACGGTGAGACCTTCCTCTCGCCGAAACCCGTTTGTATATGGTGAGACTATCTTATCCTGGTCGAAACCCGTTCGTATACGGTGAGACCTTCCTCTCAGTCGAAACCCATTTGTATACGGTGAGACTATCATAGCCGGTCGAAACCCGTTTGTATACGGTGAGACCTTTCTCCCAGTCGAAATCCGTTTTTATACGGTGAGACTATCACATCCCGTCAAGACCCGTTTTTACACGGTAAGGCATCACACCCATTCAAAACCTGTTTTTACACAGTGAGACCTTTCTCCCAGTCTAAATCATACGGTTCGTAGGTTATCCTTAAACCATTCCTTTTCCATTTAGTGATTCCATTGTCTTCATTTCATTCCACGAGAGAGAGAAACAGAGATAGAGCGAATAAACCCCAACAAGAGTTCAGATACCCTGACGAGCAAAGGTAAGTATCAGGTACGTCCCTAACCAACCATAATTGCTTTTGTCATTTTCTATTTTTCAAAGCCGAGTAGACTAAAAATTTCAGGTATCAATTTTGTCTTTGAGTGGAACCTCTTTGAGCTCCCACCCAAAGAGGGGCAGCTGTTGACACCCGAAATTTTCGTCGACAATTTAAATAAATAATTTGCAAAAATAAAAAAATTTTGAAATGAAAAGAAAAAAAAGAAGAAGAAGAAAATGGAGAAAAGAGAGAAAAAGAATAAAGAGCCAAAAAGATAAAAAAATGGATGGATGAAGGAAAATATAAAAAAAAATGAAATGAAAATGAAAAGAAAAACAAAAAGAAAAAAAAGAATATAAGAAATAACGAAAATGAAAAGAAAACAAAAAGAAAAAAAGAAAAATAAAAAAAATATAAAAGGAATGGACTCCCACGGGCTCACGGGGGGGCTCTTCACACAGGGACTCTCTCTCTACTCACGATCTCTCTCTCGACACAAACACTCTCTCTCTCCTCTCACGGACTCTCGCTGGTTCTCTCTTCGGGGGTTTCACGCACGACGAAGGCGGAGGGGGAGGGACGATCGCTTTTCTGGTTTTTCTGGAGATCTCTCCCGGGGTTGGGCCGAACAACCTCTTTTCTCTCTGGATTTCTTCCCCATCTCGAAGGCCGACGAAGAACCCTCCGGCGCTGGCCAGGGCTGGGCTCCTTCTCTCGACGATTGCTTCCAGCTCCACAGGCTCTCTCAGATTTTCTCTCGGCTCGGAGACGTTCTCTTGGATCCTCAGGGGATCGATGCGGGCGCTCGATTTCGATCGCTAAGCGCGTCGAATCCGTCGCAGCCCCATCTCCGAAACCCCGGCCTGCACTGATGTGTTCCGCCTAGCGAGATCTCCGAATCCGCGTCTTTGTTCTTCGATGCCGCCGTTGAAGTTGCGATCCGATCTCTCTCAAACCCTAGAGGACGGAACGGAATCGAGCTCAAGCCATCGGCGACGCGTTTAGGACCTCCATTCTCCAATCGAGTTCGAGATATTACTCTTCGTCAAGGTAAATCCACATGCTCATTTTCGCTAAAGGTAAAAACCGAATATTCAATTCCATTAGCGAAATCTAGTCGCGTGTGAGACTTTCCCGATGACTTTGAGCATGCTGCATCGCCTTTTTGTGATAAGATGTCTCTCTTATTTCTGCATCTAAATCTTTTGACGGAAATATCTACCACCCGTTTGATAAAATTCATGAATTAGATTAGTGTGTGTTTCAATTCGATTCGATTGAGACTTTGGGCTTGCTAGGGCCACATCTGAAACGGATTTTATGACCGAGTATGTTGTTACTCGCTGGTATCGTAGGCTAGAACTGCTCCTTAATTGTTCAGAATACACTGCCGTGATTGATATTTGGTTTATAGATTTTCTACTGATTACTCGAGCGTTATTAGACTTGGATTCTTTCATGAGAAATGATTCCAATCTCTGTTATGCATGCATGAATTCTTCCAGAATGTTTTGATGACATTACACAGTGAAAAGCACTCGCATTCCATGAAATTATTTCTGTGATTTGGTCTGACCTGAGTTGTTGTGCAATTGCCTTCAATTGAGCTCCTTAAGAGCAAAATTAGTGCATGAATCCTTCAAGACATGCCTAGGAGATCTCGTAAGCCTCAAAATGACATATAATTCATGCCAATTGTGGATCATTTGCCCTATAAATTTGCCTTGTGAAGTTGTTGCTATGTTTAGTCCAATTCTGCTATGTTTGTTTTTAGGAGGTGTTAGCTTACCTAGTGACATTCATGAATTTGTATGACTTTCCTTGTACCGATCTAGGGTTAGATGTTTTCATCAAGTTTATTCATTACATTTTTCCCTATATCATGCGTACATGTCATAACTTTCATGCATCATATAGGTGGCTTAACTAGCTTCCTTTCATGCATCATGTTCTGTTATGTTGGTTACCGACTTGCACATTCCTACAAATGTCATCATTTGAACATGAAAGTGATCCTAATTAAGTCTGACGTTTCTTAGAAATTCTTAGAGCACATTCTAAGCTTTCCAATGACATCAATTTTGTCCCCTTTTTGCATGTTACTTGAACCATTTCACCAAGATTTGTCTTGTTATCTACCATATGCAAATTCGGATTGTTTGTTTGCTCATTTTAAGTCTGAATCTTTCCCAATTTTGGTGAGAATTCTGAAGTTGGCTCTCCAAAGAAAGTTATTCATTACTTGTATGGCTACAACATTCAGATTTTCTTAGAATTTTTGGAATTGATTTGATTAAAAAATGCTGTCCTTTTGTGGCTAATTGCTGTTAGTTTTAAGATAAGACAGTGGATTTGTCCAATTGCTTTTAATATTGTTGTAGAGTGACGGTGTGACATGCTACCATGTTCTATTTTTTGATTGAGCTCTTCATGTTCTTGAATCTTTAGAAATTCACGTGTTAAAAGTTTTGAGAGACTTCCTTGTGAAATTTGTTCCCATGATGCTGATTTCACATGATTCGCATATCAATGCTGAACTTTGGGATATCACCCGAAACTTGTCTTTCGCATTGTATTTCTTTAGAAATGAAAATGGTTGCTTGCTGTGTTTGATGGTTTCTTTTATTTGTACGCACTTAGTTATTAGTATTTTAGATTGGGTTTAGATTAGGATTCCGAACATGGATAAAGCGTGAAGATGATGAAGGTCGATGTCCATTCCGACCATTGTCATGTAATATTCGTTTTCCCGACATATGTCTCGGGTTTCACACATTGTATAAAACCCGACGAGTTGCGGGTTTCTTTCTTTTCTTTTTAATTGTTTCTCTTTTATATTTTTAGGAATGCCTGATAGATTTACGGCTTTCCTTTGATTGCTTACTTAATGCCTTGCAATTTCAATTTCATTGGTTGTTTTCCTTTCTATTTTTTTAGAAATAGAATAGCATGAAAATGATCAACCACGCATGATCATTTAGTCTAGGAATTGACGATCCTGAAAATATAAAAAGAAACGCATGGACATGTTAGGAAAAACACAACATACTGTTTAGGTACCGAAAGGGCGCTAATAGCAATATTAGCGTAACCCAAGTCCCCGAACCTAGATATCTCGTTGCGTAGAAATCGAGGGAACACTCCCGACCTCGATTGGGTTTCTAGCCAACCCCCGAAAATGAGGCTAGTGGCGACTCCCGTCTGTTTTTAGGTTGTCATAAATAAGTAGATCGTATAAATAAATCCGCTGTCACGCGGGGTATGAGTTTCGATGAAACTCACTATGGTTTAGCATACTTGATGTGGGAATAACCCAAAGGATGAAGTGATGCCATCCTAATGGGTGAAGCTAACTATCAAGAGGGCTACCATGGTAAAAGTACCCTTAAATTCGATATCCACATTCGACTCCTTTTTTAAGTGTGTCGCTTATGTGGGTATGGATCGTGATATTCCGCTGTCACGCGGGTACGAGCTTGGGAGAGCTCGCGATCTCGTGTAGTGAACTCACAAGAGGCTTGATCCAAAAGGCGAGGTGATGACGTCTTTTGGAATGCGAGCCGTGAGGGAACTCTTGAGATCAAGTACCCCTAAACTCGACCTTTCCCCTCCTTGGATACATTTTCGAGGGGGCGGCGAGATCGGGTCGCGACAGTCACCGAGTAATCCTCGTATCCACACAACTTCACATGTGGTTTTTGCCATGGCCCGATACTCTGCCTCTGCTGATGATAGAGAAACTGTTGCTTGCTTCTTAGTTTTCCATGAGAGGAGGGAATCTCCAAGCTTGATACGAAGCCGATTATGGATCTTCGACTCATAGGACATGTCGCATAATCCGCATCGCAATATGCTGTCATTTCCATATTGCATTTTCTGGATAAAAGTATTCCGAGTCCTGGACATCCCTTCAAATATTTGACTACTTTCAGAGCGGCATTCATGTGAGATTCTTTCGGTTTGTGCATGAATTGACTCAGATTTTGCACCGCATATGAAATGTTAGGCCTGGTCATAGTTAGGTATATAAGTTTTCCAACGAGCTTCTGATAACTCGTTGGATCCTGTAGTATAGGATCGTCCTGAAACGTTCCCCCAGCATGATCTGCTGTAGTTAGCCTGACGTTCTGTTCGATTGGAATAACAGCTGGCCTACACCCCGATAATCCGGCCTACGAGACAATCTCCAATACAAACTTCCTTTGACTGAGAGAAATCCCTTGGGGAGATCGTGCGATCTCAATCCCAAGAAAATATTTCGGTGCTCCTAGATCCTTTATATGAAAAGTGGTATGCAAGTATTTTTTAAGACTCTCTACTGCAGCTTCATCGTTTCCCATGATAAGAATGTCATCCACATAAATCATCAAGTAGATAGATGACATACCTTTGGTCCATGTAAACAAGGCATAATCATACTTTGATTGCTTGAAGTTGGCATTGGTGAGAGCATTGGCAAATTTAGCATACCATTGTCTGGAAGCCTGTTTCAGCCCATAGAGGGATTTCCGGAGACGACATACTTTATCCTCCCCCTGTCTCCGTAAGCCCTGAGGAATGTCCATGTAAATTTCTTCATCCAGATCACCATGAAGAAAAGCATTGTTCACATCCATTTGGTGTAACGACCAATCATGGATTGCTGCAACAGATAAGAATGATCGAACAGTGACATCCTTGGCCACTGGAGAAAAAGTTTTGTTATAGTCAAAACCTTCACGCTGTGTATACCCTTTCGCCACCAATCGAGCTTTGTATCGTTCAATGGATCCATCAGCTCTATATTTTATTTTGTAGACCCACTTGCAGCCTATGGACTTCCCATCCCGAGGAAGATGAACTATCTCCCATGTTTGATTGTTGGCCAACGCCTGTAGTTCTGCTGCCATTGCCTTTTGCCACCGTGGGTCTTTGGATGCCACATCATAACTAGACGGTTTTTTTTCATCGGATATTCGACTAATGCAACATTTATGTTCTGACGAAAGTCTTTCAAAGGAAACGTAAGAAGATGTTGGATAGTTAATACCTGGTCCATTAAGTGAGGCACAGACATAATCTTTAGTCCATGTTGGTGGTCTCGTGGCTCTCTTCGAACGTCGTGGATGACCCGCCGGTGGTGGAGAAGAAGATATTTCTGCAGCAGTGTTTTCTGCATGATTTGCAGATTCATTCTCAATGTTGGGTGAAGGACTGGGTATGTTGTCCAATGTTTCTGTCTGTGGCGACTGATCAAAAGATGGTGGGATGACTTGCCCCGGTGACGCAATGCGAAAAGTATTCGGGAGATAAATTATCTTCAACGGAGATTGATGTGAGCTATTGGAGACATTGAGATCCCCCGTAGTCTCCTGAAATGGAAAGACAGTTTCGTGAAATATGACGTCCCTGCTCAGGAAAAATTCCCCTGTCGATGGATCCAGAATGTAGTACCCTTTCTGTAGGTTAGGGTAACCCATAAAAATGCCTTTTCTTGCTCGTGGACCCATTTTATCTCGGGGTCCCACCGTTGTAGCATAACATAAACAGCCGAAGACTCGTAGGTGATCTACTGCTGGTTTCCTTTTATAAAGTAACTCGAAAGGAGACTTACCAGCTAGGATCCGAGTAGGCATACGGTTGATGAGGTAGGCTGCAGTAAGGACACAATCTCCCCAATATGCTTTGCTTTGGTATGGATCCCCGAAATTTTAAAGCGCGTGCGACTTCCGGCCAAGTGACGATGCTTACGTTCCACTACTCCATTCTTTGTGGAGTATAAACACATGAGCTCTCATGTAGAATGCCATGAGCCAGAAAGAGTGATCTGCATTCATGGCTAAGAAACTATTTTCCATTGTCAGTTCTTATTCTCTGGATTGACTTCCCAAACTGATTTTTAGTCGAATAATGAACGTCTTCAAATGAGATGGAACTGTGTGCTTTTGATTGCATCAAGAATACCCATGTGGCTCGAGAGTGATCATCAACAATAGTGAGAAAATAACGTGAACCGTCACGATGTGCTTTGTGTGATATGGCCCCCAAACATCCACATGAATTAAGGAAAGAACATTATTGGAACGTTTTGTACTTGGAAGGGAATGATGCACGAGATTGTTTTGCTAAAGGACAAATATGGCAGTTAGGGTATGGAAAAAAAGCACTATGTCCCACTCTTGAATGCAAAAGAAAGTTTTTATCATTGGCAATGACGTTACACAATGACATTTTATTGAAAGGAATTGAAGCATGATGACTTGAAGTGCTGGTCCAGAAATATAGACCTTCAGAAACATTACCCAAGCCCATCAATTTCCCAGTCGAAAGGGCCTGAAAAAAACATGTGTCAGTATCAAAGAGTATTCGACAAGAGTTTTCTTTGTAGACTTTGGACACGGAGATGAGGTTGAACCGGAATTGTGGGACATAAAGGACATTGTGTAAGATAATTTGGGGGCTCAATTGAACGGTTCCTGTCAATGTGACGTGAGTGATATTCCCATTTGGAAGTTCTACAGAAATAGGTTCCTCCAATTCCCTATTCCTTTTTGAGAAAAATTCACATCACGAGATAATATGATCACTCGCTCCCGAGTCTATTATCTATGCCCTTTTGAAATTGAGTTTATCGGGCGGTGAGATATACCCGAGAAGCTTCCCCTGTTTTTTTTCCAATGTCTGTCTTTTGTAGTGCCTCGCATCGATTCTTGATATTGCCCATAGGTAATGGGCCGGTCACTACTTGTCCCAGTAGGTCCGGTCACCTGGTAAGCTGCAGAATATTCTCGCCTTTTTCCTTTTTCTCCTGGCTTTCCATGTAATTTCCAGCAATTATCTATAGTATGATGCGGATGTCTATAGTGCTCACAGTACAATTTACCTTTCCATTTTGAATTTTGGCTGAAATTTCGTATGGAAAAGATCTGGCCGTCGGATCCCTTTATTCGCGAATGATCTCCACCGTCCGATCCAGCGAACAGATCACCTCTCTGTGGACCGTCGGATCTTCGCGATAAATCGGACCCGTTAGATCTCCTCTCTCGATCTGTGCCGTCGGATCGCCGGATTAAATCCTGGCCATTGCTTCCTTCCCTTTTAAGGGATCGTTCAACCATTTCAAACCCTAGCCCCCAGCCCTTCTCCCGAGCTAGGGTTTTCGCCCCTAAATCTCTCTCGCGGCGTTCTCCGCGGAGGGCGAGGGCTATGGCGTCGCTTCCTCGTGTCTGTTCCGGAGCCGTGAGTCGCTGGCTCTCCTCTTGGACGGCCAGCTGGAAAATCCGGCCGAGGGGCGGCACGGGGTCCATCGCCAGGATCTGCGATCTAAAGGTCAGGTAAGATTCATTCAAAATCAAGAGAAATCAAGTGGATTTCTCCCTCTCCTTCATCGATTTGTACTTTGCCCGAGTGTCTGCGGGGTCCCTCGAGCTTTTCCTCTGCGGCCTCGAGCTCGTTCCAGAGCGATGAGAGTTTGTTGTACACCGCTGTTATTGACATGTTTCCTTGTTTGAGATCCGTGAGTTCCTGCATGAGACAGAAAAGTTTTGCTCGATCTAACTTTCCGTACATCTCTTTGATGTTGTCCCACATGATTTTCGAATCTTCGGTTGGAGGGAGCCCTGCTGCGACGTCTGGGGAGACACAGTTGCCGATCCAGGTGCGGATCAGGCGATTGCACTTTCTCCAGTGCCTTGCCAGCCTCTCGTCCGACGGGATCGGCACGGTTCCGTCGAGGAAGCCGTCCTTATCCTTTGTCGCAAGGGCCCTCCGGAAATCTTGTGACCACTTGCTGTAATTTTCTGGCCCGGTCAGTTGCAGACTTATGAGTCGCACTTCTGGACCGTTGGCGGTAGACACATGCAAGGGGTCCCCTGGTTCCGGTCGGCCGGTGATAGCTGCAATCGGATATGGAAAAAAATTTTATGGGAAATTTGGGTTCGGGTAGGGATTCGTCCCTGCACCCAACCCATCGAATCCAGATCCATGCCCCGCATTGAAAGGACTCGAGTGAAGGTTTGTTCGTGATCCCCCTTCTCCAGTCCCGCTTCTTGGTTCTGTCTCGGTGGCTGAGTTTGCCCCGCTTGCGGTTGGTAGACCTCCATCGAGCCGAACACTCTACAGTAATTCATTACCCCCGGCAATGATGGATTCGGGCCTTGCCCGATGTACCATGGATAAGGTACCCATTGGTAAGGTTGCCCCGGAAAGGGCTGCCCCACACTCGCCTGAGCCGGGAACATCTGCCATTGTTGCTGTGTTGTGATGTTTGCAGGTACCGCGTGGGATTGCGTCTCTACCCATCAGTGTTGTGGCCTTGCGTCTCTACCATCGGCGTGACATTGCCTGTGGAAGGAATTCCAGTGCTAACAGAAGGCTGATTCTCTGGATTCATGGTAAGTAAATCCTCTCCGCTTGTTTTCCCTTCTCACAATAATCAATTCTCTCGTTAACAAGACGCAGATTTGTCTTGCGATTCAAACGAAAGCAATTTTGTGCGGAAGATAGAGCTCGATACCATGTCGAAGTGGAAGCAAGGGTTGAAGCAAGATTCGGAAGAGGAAGAGAAAGACGATAGATTTGGGGAGAATTTCTTTTACGTGTATTTTCTATATCTCAACAATGTACATCGATGAATAATTATAACACAAAGTATACACTAGAAAAGGAAATGTAATATCATACATATCGTTATAAAATCAATCTAGTTTTTAGATTTATTCTATAAAATCAAGATCGGATCAATTAATATCCGAGGATCTTCTGCATATTCTGCATATCTTCTAACAGGTCTAGACTAGAAAAGATCACCAGGGAATGCTCGACATCAAGCGCCAATTCAGTTGAAAACAAAGCGCTCAAGAACTAGAGACACCAAGTTGGTTCTTTCTCAAAACAGAACAAGGCAAAAAGGAGTTCATGGGAATGAGTTTCGACCACGGAAATCCTCTACCCGTCTCGAAGACGGCGGTTATAGGGCGAGCTCGAGACAAGTCAAACTATGGCCGACAGCTTCACGATGTCTCCGAGCCGAGATCCTCGGGAAAGGCGGCTCGAACCAAAAAGAAACTCACCGGAGGTTTGGTGCGGGGTTAAAACGGAGATGCAGACTCAAGGGCGTCGGCCGAGAGTCATCCGACGAGGCTTAAGCGTGGCCAAGCTGCCCGAGAACTCCTTCTCGCCCTCGGGTTTTACTCTCTCAGTCGCTCTCTCTCCCAATCATTCCCTCATCGTCCTTCCGTCCTTCGTCGTAGGTCGTCCTCTCGTCGGCTGTCGTTCAGCCAAAGTCCAAAATGAGAGAAGGGAAGGAAAAGAGGGAAGAGAGCTGGGCTGGGGAAAGAGGGAAGAAGAAATGGGCTGGGCCGCGGAGGAAGAAAGGAGAAGGAAAAGAAAAAGGGGCCGGGCTAAGGGCCCCGCCGCGTTTTGCTCTTTCATTTTTCTTAAAAATAATTTTTAATTTTTTAAAAAATTATAATAATTAATACTAGTAATGAAAATGTTCCTAATGTCTATGTGCAATGCAATTTAATGAAATCATTTGTTGTATGGGATTAGAAATTAATCCCTAATTTTCTATGCGATTAGGCCCTAAATAAATAGGCAAAATTTAGGTGTTAACATGGTCATAAAGTAATAGTGAATGGATATATATTGCATAAAGTCAAATGGAATGTTTATTACTTTTATTGTTATTGTGAGATAGCGCGATAAACCTTTCTCGAAAAGATTAAGTGTACCACATTACGAATCTGATTTATGAGCTAACTCATGAAAAGATTTTAGGAACACTTTATGAAAGGATATTCTAACCGATAAACTGAGTTGTGAAAGATTATATGTTTTGGTTGTAAAATTGATTTATAACATAGATTCTAGATTGGCTTTGTGGATTTTGGAGGATGATGTTATGGGTTTGTGTTGATAGTCAGTGTCATTATGAGGCCATTGATGGATTTATGTGTATGCAGACTAATTTTTGGATATCCTTGTGAGTGGCCATGAACAATATAGATGGAGACCTAGTTAAGATAGGAAATCTTAATCGCCTTTCACGGGTATTAAGCATGATTATGGTTAGATATTTGAGCACGGGATGGTCGACGAAATGGACTATTGATATGTGATTTAATAACATTGATAAGTGAAATGAACCATTATACTTTTTTGATATTATTGATGAAATAGGTATTTCTGCTATGAATATAATTGTGTTGAAGTAAATATATAACTCTCTTTTATCTTCAAATTTGTTATGTTTTGGATTTGGTGTAAATGAGTTATGTTTTTGTGTATTAAACATGCATAGTGCACCGTCCATTTGCCTAGAAGAGATTTGTGCTACTCACCGAGTTATGGTTATTCATCCATTTGTCTTACTTATTTTTCAGATTTTTCAGGTAGTCATAAGTAGGACGAGAATGTTTATATTTTCACAAGGGCATTTTGATAGGGGGATTTTTGGGTATAAACTTAATTATACATTTATGAGCTATATATGATTAAGATGAGCTTGCTAGGTTTAGTTGTTAGTTGAAGATGTATATATATATATATATAATGGAAACTTTAATTTTGCATCCAACCTATTGGCTTATTATATTTCTATATGTGTGGCGATATATATTTTGACAATAGGTTGTTGGTCTCTGTTTGAGATTTCGTCCTTCAGCTGGAAAAGATGCCCTTGTGATTGCCCCATTTCTATTGGTCTCGAGGTGTGACGCCACAAATGTCTGCTACATAGCCCTGACGGCAGGAATATCCGAAACAATGACGTTGCTAATCAAACTGGCGATTTCGGGATGGGGATTCAGAAAATTTCATTGGCGATTTCGGGAAGGGGATTCAGAAAATTTCATTTTCTCGCCCTCTTCGTTGCCGGACTAAGCGACCCACAGGCAACAGACTGAAAATATTTACTCATCGCTTTGCTGATTAAAAGAAAAGAAGTGGAGGCCTTTGGCACAGGTTTTTACACTGGCCCAACTTGGCCCATTTAGTAAATCATTCCATGTTACCTCCCTACGTGACAGCCACACCATCTTTTGTTACTTGCACCTCAAAACTTTCACAGGGTTGGGGGTTCGGTCATCTTGAGGCCCTGTGCTATAGGGTGGCCGAGAGGTGGTGATGCGTTAGTGCTGAGGCCGGGCGCGGGGGGTGGAACGAGAGAGAGAGAGAGAGATTGAACTCAAAAGGAAATAAAGAGAGCGGGGCTCCTCGGATTATCAACAACTAGTCTGTCGATGAATGGATTGATAAGCCAATTTTTAAATATATTAACCAATGTAATTAATTTTCCATATCCCTATTGCCTACTATTCGCCGACTCTTTCATTGTACATTTCTTGGTGCGCTCTCCTCCAATCGTCTTTTATTCTTTTAATCTCTTACATTTTAAACATAAAATTCTTCTCTTAGATCGAGTGCTGATAAATTACTAACCATAACTTAGCATCATGAAAAAGGTGCAGATTATTAGATTGGGCAGATAGGATTACGAAGGATGTTTTAGGGTATTATATATACTCAATATATTGGAAGCCAAAATATTTTCTTATTAAGAATCATTGACAAATATCTTAGAGGCACTCGTTAACAAGTCTTTTACAAATATGTGAATATTTATTCTTTAGACATTGATAGTGGTTAAAAGATTTTTTTCACCTGACGTCAAACTTGTCTAACATATGTTCGTTAGTCTTTTGGCTCTTTAGTAGCTGACTTTGCTTAATTTTTGAAGAATAGAGATTATATCACTATCACATGACAGTTAATCAACAGTCACTGTATGGAAATAAAATGGCGCGAGTATTGGAGCAAAGATTGATTAGAATTAGAAGGAGGACTCTCATTCCCCTAGCCTCTTTATTATGTAGTTAAATGACTACCATTAATTCTAATTATTCAAAGGAAAAAATTACTCCGAAAGTAATTAATACTTGCATTTTAACACAAGTAGGCGAGCAAAAAACTTTGACGGGTAAGTGTTAGACACATTACAAGCGAAAATAATCATGATTTTGCTGCACGCTCCGATCAAATTAAGGTCGGCCTATTACAATCCATGCCGGGTAATCAACTGAAATTGCCTTGACCTCCGCCCTGGAAATTGGAGGATCTATAAACAGAAAAAGTAAAGCTGAAACGGGAAATGGCTATCTAGATTCTTCACTTCGGATAGTTCCTAGCTGTGCTTGTTATGCCACCCCTGTCTAAGATGCCTCGACTAGCATCTGGACTCGTTAGTGAAAGAATTCATGATTGGCTTGTGTTACTTATAGTACCAGGTTTACGTATATAAAAGATATTGCTCAACAAAAAGGAAAGGAACACACTTAATTATGAGAGATACACCTATATCTGTGCTCAAATTGAATCTCCCCACCGTTACAAAAGCTGGCCAGCACGTGTTGGCTAATTGCAGGATTGCATATCCCCTTGGACCCCAGTTACATTAGTCTGCCTACTAGCCCTCGGATGAAATTGCTAGACAAGGCATCTGATATGGCATGAAGGTAGAGCGCCCCGACGTAAAGGACTGCGAAGCACAGGAGAAAGGTCGCGAGCCAAGGGAGTTTGCTCACTGCTAGAATTACGGCTGCCGAAAATGCCACTGTCATTGCGAAGACAGCCAACAGCAATGATGGCCTCGCTACCTCCAAAGCTTCTTCTGCTACGCGGAGAATGGCATTGTGAGCGCGGAGGAGGGTTACAACAGAGAGAATGGAAGTGAATGTGGCCATTGCGTCAAAGATTATGAAAACCTGAAACACTCGGTTATGCAGCATGGTCGCCATTCCTGGGTGTGGATCACCGGCAACATTATATCCACCAGGCAATGTTATGCCAGCAGTGAACGAGACGGAGGCCACAAGTGTGGCCACTACCAATTGAGTGCCAATCTCTTTCTTGATCTGTTCGTTGCGAGATGACTCGCTTTCTCCAGAACTTGGTTTTCTTGTTGACTGTGGACTAATGCTTCTCAGTACCACCATTTCAATAAAGTTGCGAAACTGCAAATATCAAATCAGGGAATTAGTCTCAATCATAAGCACAGTCGATTCAGTTAAAAGTAAACACAGCCAGCAACCAAAATTATACCACTATTTGCGAGATTTCTGTGGCCACACTTAGGTTGTTCGACCTGTCGTTGTTCTGAAGCCGCAAGCGAATTGTTTGGGCCTTCGTCAAATAGAACTTAACTTCGAAGTGGTTGTGCATCGATGCCAAATTGAGGGGTGTGTTTCCATCGACATCTTTCGAATTCACCAGCTTCTTGATGACATCCGGCTCGCCGCATTTTTTGAGTATCTGTCGGACCGCTCTTTGGTTCCCGCCCTTGGCTGCAACGTGCAGAATATTTTGACCCTTTTCGTTTTTAATCTCTGCCAGGTCAGGCCACACGTCCAGTAACTCGAGGATTATGTCGACGTCGCCGCCTTCGCAAGCCATGTGAATCGGGTAGGAGCCATTTTTGTCCTTTTGGAGGGCGAGATAGTGGCACTTTCTCATCAGGAGGCGCACTGCCCCAACACTTCCAACAAATGCTGCACAGTGCAATGGGGTGCCCCCGTTTTCATCGCGCACGTGAAGTAACTTCGGAAGCTGATCTATAATTGCTTCCAGTAAATCTGATATTATAGGCCATAAGAAGTTTTTAGGTGGGGTGCAATTTACTCGTCAGATAAATATTGCTTTTAGCTTCTGCAGAGTTATTTGCTTTTCAACCAAAAGCTATTATCAAGCTTTTCTCCTAATTGGACGAATATGAATTTTGAAAAAGAGCAAAAAGCAGTGCAATTTACTTACATCTATGCATTTAAGGACTAGAACAACACATAAAAGTATCCATTACCTGTATCCTCCTTCTTGATTGCGGCCAAAAGTGGTGACATGCCCTGTATCTTGACTGCGTAAGCTTCATCTCGAGCAGAAACTTCCAAGAGAGGCTGAAGAATCTTTATGCAGCCGGTTTCGGCTGCCAAATACAATGGAGATTTACCATCCTTGTTCTTCCAGTATACAATTTCTGAGTCTCTTCTTAGGCGAATCAGTTTTCTTGTCGCCTCTAACCTTCCATCTTGAACGGCGACATGGAGTGGAGTATCCTCTAAGGAGTTTTTTCGAGTCACGAGATAAGGGTAATGAAAGAGAATGAGCTCTATGACATGTTTACTCTCGGAGCTTGCTGCTACATGAAGCAATGAATTCCTGGAAGGGGTGACTTGGTCAAAAATTAGCGACAATGCTAATTTCCTTGACTCAGACACCTGTTTTAATGCATTGATGAATTTCTCAATATCGCCTTCTATCGTGGCTTCATATAGGTCACGATCCATAATTTTGTTTAGATCACCATCTTCGAGAGGTTTTTGGTTATCTGAAGTCGGGAGGTTCCTTCCCTTCAAAGCTTCAAGCCTCTCATTTGGCATCGCCCTTGTGTCCCTCCCATCGATGCTTATTGCGTGATCCATTTTGGACAGCGAGAGTCTTTCTTGAAGCAAGAAAGCAGAGATACGAAGTTAGACGATGAAAATGGGGACGGAGTAAACAAGCAAGTAGAGAGCACTCCCTCTTGTAATGGTCAAGTTTTCGTGTCAACCCAACACCAGATGCGACTCGCCTTGGACAATGTCATTGATTTTATAAACAATCAATTAGTGATAAGCCCCTGAAGTTGCATAGACTTCGTTTAATAGTCAATTAATTATAATACAAAAGGAAAGAGAATAGGGGTTAGTATTGTTTCAAAGTAGAACCTAGAACCAAAAAATCAGACTAGATGTGATATGGTTCAGTTCCAAAGTTTAGGATATACAGAATAGATTTTAAGTTCCAATAAATTAATAACACGTTCCAACAGGTGAGTTCTAGTTTCCAAGAGGAATCTGGATGAAATCTAAAATTGTTCACCCCCTAATTACAAATACCTTCTTGCTACTTAAACTTAAATTGATTAGTTGAAACCAAAGTAAAGCCATGGTTGTGGTGCACTTAAAAAGTTTAAAAAACTAAGTAACTACATTCCTTTTTCTTTTTCTTTTTTTGGTTATGTCAAAATCAGATAAAACAAATGAAAAATTAGGCTTACCCAAAAACGAAAAAAAGAAGAAGAAGTGGAAATTGGTCGATTTTCAAATTGACTCTAAAAAGAGTAAATTGCAGGTTTTGAGTTAAACCTAGAACTGCTCACCTAAAAAAGAGAGCATATGTTCCCATAAAGATCCCATTATCACATCAAGTCAACGCTAGATGCAACTTAACTTGGACAATGTCATTGATTTTAGACTCAATTGTCAATTAGCAATTAGCCAAAAAGTTAATTATGTAGACTTTACTCAATATTGATTATGTATCAAAAAATAGCGAGACCCGCAATGTTTAGAGCACACATATTTCAATATAATTTCTACCTTATGATTGATTTTTTTTATTCCATCATTGATCAACTCAAAGAGTCATTGACTAATCTCAAGAAATGTGGAGCCAATCATAGAAAGGAACTTTCTCACTAGGAATCCACAAATTGACAAAAATTAATCCATTGAACAAAAGAAATTAGAATAATGGTAAAATCGGGAAAAACTGGAGGATTGCTTTTTTCTAATCAATATTAATCGTCCTCGATCTCGCACTTTATGTGATCTCTTAGATAAATTTATTGGTCAGTCTCAATTCTTAACTAACTTAGTTTTGTCTTTTTCTTCTCACGGTTTGTCCCCTCTTTCCCAAAATATTGATCTTTCTCAACTCTCAACTAACATAGTTTATGGAGAACAGATTCGCATAGATAGAAATATTTCTAAATTCAGTTTAACGTGCATAAATGTTTTTTTCGCCTTTTTTTCTTTTTTCATTTTTCTCTTTTCAACTAGTTATCTTACTTCTCGGGTGATCAACAACTAGCGTGCTGATGAATTGATTGATAAATCAACTAACTAATGTAATTGATTTGCCACATCCTTATCGCCAGCTTTTCACCGACTATTTCATCGTCCATTTTCTCAGGGAACTCTTCTTTAATTATTTTTTATTCCTTTTTCTCTCATGATTTGAGCATGTGACTCTTCTTTTAGATTGGGTGCTCATGAGTTGCCATAACTTAGCATTATGAAGAAGCTGCGAATTATTAAATCAAATATCTTTGAGCAAATGCAATTGTTTAGGATGTTACGTGTTATGTGTTATTAATATATCGAAAATTGAAACATTTCTTGACAAATTTCTCAAAGGTACTCGCTAACAATACCTTCATAAATATGTAAATATCTATTTACCATAGACTTGAAGGGAAAATTACCAAAAAAGAAAATTCTAAACCTATTATATGATAGTCAATTCATTATTTAACATTTCAATTTTGCTAATTTAATTTGACGATTTGTCAAGATAGCCATTCCAACCAATTATAACTGGAAATTGTTGATAATGCTAACATAGACAATTTTTGTAATTTTTTTATATTCTAAATTTCTTTTCTATATTCTTTTTCCTTTTGTTCTTTTTTCTTTTTCTTTTCTTTTTTTCCTCTCTTGGATTTCCTGGTGAAGGCGTTGTGGCCTTTGCTTGCTGGAAATCCGATGAAGTAAGAAAAGAAAAAAAAATTAAAGATTAGAAGATTTAAAATTTAAATTGCAAAAATCATTTACAAGTGGTAATCATGCCACGTAGAATGGTTAACCCTAACTAGACCGTCAAGTCAGCAATTTCCAATCAAATTAATTGAAATAAATACATTGGTAAATTTTCAAAAGATGTATGACTAAATTGACAAAATTTAAAAGTTAATGATTGAATTTACCCCGTACAATGTTTTAGGCTCTTTTAGATATGAATAATGATTAACGTTTGAAGTTGTATTTATGTCTGTTTATCTTTCAGCTCTCTAGTAACTAACTTTTCTTAATTTTTGAAAGCTGGAAATGATACTATTACCGTAGGGACTATGAACCTAACGAATTAACTCTGGTGAATGAATTGATATGTTTTTGTCCTCATTTTTCCTTTTTCTTTTCTTTTCAATTAGTTATTTTACTCCTCGGATGATCCGTCGCTAGCGTGCTGGTGAAAGGACTGATAAATCAATTAACTAATGTAATTAATATCCAATGTCCCTGTAGCCAGCTAATCATTCACCCACCCTTCCACTGTCCATTTCTTGAGGCTCGCTCCTCCAGTTATTCTATTATTTCTTTTTCTCTAATGTTTTAAGCATTTGATTCTTCTCTCAAATAAAGTGCTCATGAGTTGTAAAACCGAGGAAAATGCGAATTATTAAGTTAAATTGTCTCTCGACAAGGGGAACAGCGCAGCATTTTTAAACGCCCGAGCATTCATTTGTCATGAACGTGGACGTTGGTCAACAGATTCTCCGTACCCAAGGTTGGAATTTTGTTTACGTCTGTTCGTGTTACAGCTTTCTAGGAGCCCACTTTTCTTGATTTTGTAAAATAGAAAATGATATCACCATCACGTGGGCACTTGGACAGCAGAGAAATAAAATGTTATTACTTAGCCCACGTTATAAAACTAGGTTTTGACCCTAGGCCTATCCCTAATAGCCAAAGGTCTCTCTGGATATTTAGTTAAAATTGACATTTTTGGGGTTTGTCTTTGAATTACGGCCTGATAACGTTTAAACTTTCAATTCTACGATAATTTCTAAATTTTAGTGTTTGTCTCTGATTTATGGGACAGAGTTTAAACTTTTATATTTAAACAGTTAATTATAATTAAAGAATTATTACTCTGTGAGAAAAGTAGATCCTGCTCCAAAAAAATGTATTTTGCACTGGTTTACTCATTTGAATTAATTTTTTCTTCCACTTTGTCGCTTATATCAGCTCAATTATAACAACTTGTCCCAAATATTTCTTGAATTTAGTTGTTTCTAAAGCGTGTCATGCAAAAATAGGATGTACAGAAATGTCAAGGTAATTACGGCTTAAGGATTTATCGTGGGTATGCTTCATGCAAGTAGGGCCCACACTCCGAAATAACTTGTAAAACACACACGAATATAAAAGGATTGTGACCACCTTGATTTAGAAGGGATAAATTGTATCTAGTAAAGTTATGCTCGGAGCAAAATATTCCCATATCACAAAGAAATTTATATCAAATACCAAACACGCCCTCTTCCTGTAAATTAACTCTGGGATTGAAAGATATAAATTCGCATCTGTTTGGAGTCTTCTTCAAGCTCACCACAACTCATTTGCCCGCAAATTGGTCCCTTCACACTCAGGCGGGGAAGTGGACTCTTAACATCCACAAGTTGTAAAACTCGACTCATGGCTGATTAAGTGGACAGTGACTTGCTTAACTCGAACCTCAGATACAAAATAGCCGACTCATTCAAACAGTAAAGGGAGATGTTGCTAAATCTACTAAAATTAGCTTTTAGATGGGATTTGGTGTTTTTCTCAAATTACAGTGCGCTAATTTTATTTAGAGGAGGATAATTTGGTCTTTCTGTCCATGAGCTCCCATATTATTAGAATACTAGGTGGTATTTTGAGGAAAGCAAAAACAGAAAAAAAGGGGAAATTGTGTTGAGGTTAAAAGTAAAAAGGGTATTTGATATGTTTTCCCCTCTTTTTCCCCTTTTTGTCCTTTTCAATTAGTTATTTAACTCCTTGGATGATCAACCACTAGCGACTGGATTGATAAGTCAATTAACTAATGTCATTAATTTTCATTGTCCCTATAGCCAGGTATTCATTCGCCCATCCTTTTATTGTCCATTTCTTGAGGCACGCTCCTCCAATTGTTCTATTATTTCTTCTAATGCCTTAAGCATTGGATTCTTCTCTCAGATGAAGTGCTCGTGAGTTGTTAAACCGAGGAAAATGCAAATTATCAAACTGTCTCTCGACAAGTGGGAGTGCGCAGCATTTTTAAACACCCGAGCACTCATTTGTCATGAACATAGACATTGGTCAAAAGATTCTCCAGATCTGAGGTTGGACTTGTATTTATGTCCGTTTGTTTTACAGCTCTCTGGGAGCTCACTTTTCTTGATTTTGGAGAATGGAAATGGTACTATTATCACGTGGATGGTGAACATAGACAGTGGACACGATGAATTAATTCTTGAGCGAAAAAGAGAAATAAAAATGTTATTGCTTAGTCGACGTTTTACAATGGGGTTTTGACTCTAGGCCTATCCCTCATAGCCAAAAGTTCCTTTGGATGTTAAGTTGAAAATGAAATTTTAAGTGTTCGTCTTTGAATTATGGCCTGGTAATGTTTAAACTTTCAATTCTCCAGTAATTTTTAAATTTTAGTGTTCTTTGATTTATGTGATAGAGTTTAAACTTTCATGTTTAAATGGTTAACAATAGCTTAAGAATTATCACTTTGGGGAAAAGTACACATTGTTCCAAAAAATTGTATTTGATTTACTCCTTTGTATTAAGTTTTTTTCTTTCAATTTGTCACCTACTCTGGCTCAATCATAACGGTTTTTTCCGAATATTTTTTGAATTTAGTCGTTCCTAAAGCATGTGATATGATGTAAGTGTAACTAGGGTTTATGCCCAAGGACTTATTGCAGGTATGCTTCACACAAGTAGGGCCCACGCGCGGCCTCTGCTTGGTTAATAATGGACTAGTGGTAGGATCTTGGTTACCTCTCTTTAATGTGTGTTATTTTAAGGAGCTTTAGTGAGATGAACCCGAAGTGGGGCTTGTAAGGAAACATTTAACATGGCATGAAAAAACTATTCTTGAACGGTTTATTTCATGGCATTGAGTTCCATGAGGATTGGAAATGACTTGTAAAGTACCATATGGATAAAATGATTTATCTTGATTTAGGAGTAATTGTATCTGGTAAAGTTATGTCTGGAGCAAAATATTCCTATACCGCCGAGAAATTTATACCAAATACCAAACGCCCTTGCTGCCACTTCCCTCCCCCACGCAATCACCTTCACCTCTGTCACTAATGCACCAGCGTCTCCAAATTCGCCTCATTAACTCTGCCGTCAAGCCTTCTCTTGTAGTTGCTGCTCGACTTGTCGATCGGTCCTCGAGCCCTCTCTATCTTGTTCTCCTCTATCAGGGCCATAATGGTCACAACACCATCACAACCGAGGTTGCAACCGCCCTGGCATTGTGGCCCAGCCTCGAGCAACGCTTACGAGGCTATCCATTCTCCTCTGTCCTCGAAAGAGAAGGGCAAAGCTCAGTCGGGTCATGACCTTGCGACCAGCCACAGTTGATGCCAGAGTGGCATTGGTGAGTATGAGCCTTGGCTAGGCAACATCAGGTCTAGTGAAATCGCTAGCGTGTTATGCTTTTCCCCCTTTTTTTCCTTTTTTTTTTTTTTTCTCTTTTCAATTAGTTATCTTACTCCTCCGATGATCAACCACTAACGTGTCGGTGAATTGATTGATAAGTCAATTAACTAATGTGATTAATTTTCAACGTCCCTATAGCCAGCTATTCATTCACCTAACCCTTTTATTGTACCTTTCCTTTGGCACGCTCCTCCAAGTGTTCTATTTTTCCTTTATATCTAGTAATTTAAACATGTGATTCTTCTCCAAGTTCAAATGCTCATGAGTCGCAAAACCGAGGAAAATGCGAATTATTAAGTTAAATGGTCTCTTGACAAGTGGGACTGCATAGCATTTTTTTAATATGTGACCATTTATTTGTCATGAACGTGACATTTGTCAAAAGATTCTCGGAAACCAAGGTTGGACTTGTGTTTATGTCTGTGTTCCAGCTCTTTAGGAGCTTACTTTTCTTGATTTTGGAAAATGGAAATGAGACCACCGTCACGTGGACAGTGAATATGGACAGTGAACACGACCAATTAGTTTCGGACCGGACCGAACACGTCCCCAATTTCTTAATGGGATAAGACTTGACCCGTAACCGATCAACCCTACCAAATACCAAACACACTCCCTTCCTGCAACTTCCCCCCACCCCCATCCCCTTCACCTCTGACACTAATGTACAAGCGCCTCCAAATTCGTTACCCCACCTCTACCGTCAAGCCTTCTCGTATAGTTGCGGCTTGACTCGTCGACCGGTCCTCGTGCCTCTCTATCTTGTTCTCCTCTATCAAGGCCACGGTCATCACCTCGCAACCCCATGACAACAGAGGTTGCGACCACCCCGGCATTGTGGCCCACCCTCAAGCAATGCTTGCTAGGCCAGTCCTTCTCTATCCTCAAATAGAGAAGGTCAAGCATCGTTGGGTCGTGACCTTGCAACCAGCCATGAGTGATGCCAGAGTGGCATCGTTGAGGCCGAGCCTAGGCTAGGCAACATCAGGTCTAGGGTCACAAGCCCAGGCTCGATTTTAACATGTTAACAGCTAAATTTTCGCCTGTAGATCCCTCATACATTTAGACATTGGAAGCATTATAGTCATCCACGCATTCCATGAAAATTAGGGATCGGTTTTGTCGATAATGGCACAATAATTGAAGATGTCGCCGATACTGTCATGCTGCATTCATTTATTTAACCGGGCTTTTTCAGCACTTTTAAACTGGGGACATCACAGTTCAAGACTTTGGGGCCGGCAATTGAAATTTCGACCGATGGAGGCCGGCTCAACCCAGTTTTTACGGCAATACCCATTTGGGCTTTTTAGCCTAATTGAAGTCCATTGAGCTCAATTTCCATCAAAGCTATCTAATGAAACCTAGATCCAATTACGATAAAATGAAAAAGCCTGAGGAGCTTGGACCGGTCATTGGACCGGCCCATCCCACAAGAAAGAGAACGTGCACTGGTCTGATGGTAGGACTCATGCTCAAACACTTACCGCAGTTATGCTCCATGCAACTAGGGCCCACACATGGCCTCTGCATGGTTTAAAATGAATTAGTGGCAGGATCTTAGCGTAACACTTTCTAATTTAGGTTATTGTAAAGAGTTTTGGTAAGGCGAACCTAGAGTGGGGCTTGTTAGGGAATGTTTAACATGATCCAGAAAGCTGTACTTGACCATCTAAATTCCATGAGAATGGGAAATAACTAGTAAAATAACACATAGATAAAAGGATTGAGATCCTCCTGATTTAGGGGGCTTACTATACCTCATGAAGTTACCATTGGATCAAATTATGCCTTAATCTTAAATAAATTTATATCAATTACAAACACATTTGCTTTTTCCCTCCTCCACCCCTACTACCGCGGTCATCAAATTCGCTGCCACGCTGACGCTTCTAGCCTGCACCTTGCGATGATGCCACTATTGCCATAGGCTCTTCCCCAAACTCCCACCGTCGTTGCTGAGTCCCCCACTCTCTACCCCATGCATCATGGTCGAGCTTGAGCTCAAACGTTGGATTCAACGTGGCCTGGCCTGGGCTCAACCTTGTTGTCCTCGGGGATTCCGAATCTGATGTCACTCAAGGCTAGGTGGAATCCGAGCGTCGCGACCCGACAGAGCTGGCCTTCCTTTGTTTGAGGACAAAGGAGAAGAACTGGCCTAACGGGCGTCCTTCTCGTTGATGCGTCCCAATCTGAAGAGGGCGAGTATACCTAACAACACAGAATACTAAATTGAGAGAATCCCTATCCTAAATAAAATATACTCATCCTCCAATGACACCATCTGGTCCACGTGAAAAGGTACAGACCATGGAACCGGTTAATGGAATGTGTTGCTTAATACCTTTTTCATAATTCACAAAATTCATTAAACGATCATCTTATGTGCTTTGCAATTGATTGTCTAAATGATAAGTATGAGGGGAATAACGTCATCTTATATGTTATGTAACTGGAGTCATAATAAGGTAAAGTATCAACGAAATGGTCTTAATAAGTAAAAATCGTATGCTAGCGAGCCCCAGAGGCCAGCTATGTGCAAGCATTCCAATTTATGGGGGTGTGTGTATGTATTGGTGTGTCAAACAAATGATCGGTGCAAAATAAATAGCCGACTCGTTTAGACAGTATGGTAAATGCTGCCAAATCTTGGTGCAAGTAAGCTTTTGGAAGGAAGCGATGCCCCTTCACTAGACCGTTGCGCCACGAAAATATAGCTGTACAAAAATATGTATAGCTAACATGACATGTGACATACAATTAAATAAACCTAATATGTAAATTATATGTCATGCGACATTAAATTACCTAATCTAATGACAAGTAAATATTAAATGAAACTATCCTAATATGTTATACAATTAAATGATCCTAATCATGCAATGACTAGATAATGTGCAAGGAATGACCTAATTCTAGGTGACACATCACAGAATTTTTTATGTTTTCTTTTCCTTTTATTATAAAATTTGAAATTAAAATTGCCTAATAATTGAACATGCAATTCAAATTAATGAAAAGAAAATCTAACCTAAATAAATTTATTTCCTAATCTAAATATACAAACTATCCTAAAGTAAGCAATATTCTAACATGAACCTAATCCAACTCAAATTTATTTATTTATTTATTTATTTTTGGATTTTTTTATGGAAGAAAAATCAAATTTAAGCAAAGACATAAAAAGGAAATCAAGCCGGACATCATTCATGACTGCTTAACTTTAGAAATAAATTGACGACTCATATCTCACGCATGAGATTGGATTGGCCAATTGGCCAATTTTTAATGAAATCGTGAATTATATTTTGGATTGGCAATTTTTAGTGCGATTGTGAGTCATATTTCAAGCATGAAGTCGAACTCCAATCATATGCACATTGTAAAATTAAAAAATAATCCCTATTTTTAAAAGCTTTTTAGGAAGCTTTGAATAAAGTATGTCGTTCAAAGATTTGAATTTAATCACAATATCAACGAATTAAGTAAGAAAATAACCACACTAGGTTCGGATAATATCTTTACCTATTTCACGGATATCATTCCCAAATTTGGACCCGTCGGATGGTGGAACCGGTAATGGTTTACGGTGACACTCGATAATGGCTCGCGGCATTCAACAGTAGTAACTCGGGATTGATGTGGCTCGAGGATGCTCAGTTATGCTCGCGGTGACGTGGCTAGTTCACGTCGGTGCTCCGCAAGGATAATCAGGATGATCACGGGTCTTTTGAACGCGGCGATAGCAAGTTGCTGGACTTCATGCGGCATGCAATAACACGGGAGATTTCAAGTGGACAAACACGCTGCGAAACAAAGGGGCAGCACAACACGTGGTGTTCCACTAATATGAACCAAGACCAAAGGATTAGTCAACTCCCGCTGACTAGCGGTAGAGCACCACAACACAAGGCACGCTGTTGTGATGTCGCCGAGACTTGACGGATGTGCAGCTGTACTCGTCGTCAGGAAAGTGGTTAGCCGTGGCGGTGAATCGCGGAGCAGCAGGAACGATGGTTGACAAACAGCAACAGCGTCGTCGTGGGGGGTCAGGTTCGGCAGTTTCGTCGTCAATGAGGAGACGCGGCAATGGGTCACCGTCTCATGGAGGCACGTGATGTGAGATTCAACCCACGAGGACGGCAAGGTCACGGCCGGAAGGGGGTCGGCCATGTGATGCTGGCCAAACGCTTCTCCCTCTCTCTTTTTCTTCTCAAGCGTGTCTCTCTATTTTTCTCTGCATGTTCGTGTCTATGAATTGTGAAGCCCCCGAAAGCGTCTATAGTGACCCTGCTTTTATAGGTAGGGATGAGGTGGCTTTTTTAGGGAAAAGAGTAAATCTCCCCCCTCTTAGAATATATTATATCATTTCCTATTCTTGTGGTTCTTTCTTTGTGCTCACGCCAAATTCCACTTATCCTTTCTCAGCTTAAAATGTGCATGAACATCAATTTTGCTTTGCCTATAGGCTCCTGAAAATATATTGCCGAAATATATGCCCCCACCATCTCAGATCTTTCCTTGACTTCTTTAATTCCCTTGTGCGCACGTCGTATCTTTCCACATTGGACCATGCAAGATGAATATTCTCCACCAATTCCATTTCTTTAGACCAAATATCAGCCCACAGGTTGATTGAACATTGCCAAAAATTCAAGATTGTAATAGAATTTTCCAAATTCCGAATCTTATAAAGATGAGCTCACAATATCTCTTTCCTATGCTTGCCTTCATTAAGGATATATGAATAGATTGCATGACTATATGAAAAATCCCCCGTTATATCACCGAATATTGGAAAAATAATACGAATCTTTTCCAAAATATACCTATCTTCCAACTCGTAAAATTAAAGCTCATCCGTCGCCGGTCCAATGCAAACACGATAAAAAAATAAATGCTCTTAAATTATATGCTATGCAATTTGATATTATTTTTGCTTAGGGATTAAAATTAATCCCTAATTTTCTATGCACTAAATGAATGATCCCGTTGTTAAAATTTGGGGAAAAGTGTTAAAAAAGTCCTAAACCTTTTTGTGTTTGTGTCAATTTAATCCTAAACTTTTTTTTTTGTGCCAATTAAGTCTTAAACATTTTTACGTTATGCCAATTCAGTCTTTTCCGGCTAATTTTAGTCAGATTTTGCTGCTAACTGGACACCGGCCAACTGATGTAGCTTGATCGGCGCTGACGTGGACAATTTTTACTAATATTTAATATTTTTGATTTTTTTGATTTTTTCCTTTTTTTTTTCTTTTTTCCTTCTCCTCCTTCTTCCTCTAGGTTCGGCGACTGGCTAGAAGAAGAATGAGGAGAAGGAAAAAAAAAAAAAAAGAAAAAGAAAAATAAAAAATAAAATAAAATAAAATAAAAATTTCAAAAATATTAAAATATTATTAAAAGTTGTCCATGTCTATGCCGATCAAGCCACGTCAGCTGGCCTGCGTTTACTTAGCAAAATCCGGCTAAAATTGGCTGGAAAGGACTAAATTGGCACAACATAAAAATGTTTAGGATTTAATCGGCACCAAAAAAAGATTTATGACTAAATTGGCACAAATTGAAAAGGTTTAAGACTTTTTTAACACTTTTCCCTTCAAATTTGTGTATAAACAATAGGATATTTGGTGTCCTAACTTCTGCTTTAAGTTGTTAGACAGGCTTAGTTTTAATAGAGAGTTTTGCTTTTATTGTTTGGAGGTAGATCCTATAACATCTCCGTGTACCGCTTTTGGATTTGTTGTGCTTCAAAGCTCCAATTTTGTACGCTTCTTTGGAGACCATATGAACGAAATGAGCTTTTCGACCAAAAGAAATCAATTAAGAAATTCGCCATCCAACGAGAACATATAAATCGAAAATTATTATTGCTGAGATAATTTTTATCTAATTTATAATACGGAAATTCTTTTGACTATTGATGCCAAAATTTACTCTTTGTTCATTGTGCTACGAAAATATAGCTGTATATATCCAATATAATAATGAGAAAATATCGATTCCAGTTACAGCAAAGTGAAAATCGCAAGTTTGAATTGGCCATTCCTTTAAGGTGGCGGGACAACAATTCATGAATTTGTAGTTTTAATTTCACTCAACACAACTTTGGGGAGAATTGTTAGCACAATGAAAAAGACTAACAACTATGAAATTTGTAAAGTAAAATGCATAGAAATTTCTACAACTTGAGGAATTTAAACGATAAATACCTTTTTTTAAATTTGAAAAGATCAGTGTAACGTCATGAACCCGAAACCCAAATCCGAACACGTTATTCAGTCGCCAATTATCACAAATAGAAATACCAAGCAATTGCAACGTCCTTAGTTCCTCAAAAGTACAATTATTCTTGTTCAGCAAGCCCAAAACCAGTTCCGCAAAAATATACATTCCAAAATTACAAGCACCAAAATTAAGAAAGAGTTCTTGACAGAATATATAAAAGAAAAAAAAAAGAATATTAACTAATACATGGTACATTAATAGATTGACATAAAAACATAGAAGACTTACATGCTTAAAAAGATAAGTTAAGAATCAAATTTTTTTTCTTCAATTAGATTAAAAGATAATGAAATAAAGAGGAAAAAAAGGAAATACTCAGCTATGTAAAAAAATTTTTGTTTTGAAAGATAAAGAGAGGGAACATTGTTAACGGAAAAAAAAAAAAGACAAAAAGAAAAAACAAAAATGGAGGTCCTAAAGTTGGCGGTTCGATTGACACGTGGAATTCTATCGTGGATGCTCATGGGTTTCTCTGTTGGTATTCCGCGGTAAATGTATTAGAAGAATATATGTAATTATATGAATGTTCTAATAGGGGAACCGAAGTAGAATAGGGGGAAAACGAAAAGCCGTGGGAGCTCTCCTTTTATCAAAGGGAATCTATAGAAGATTGTGAAGAATTTCTCTTTAAAAAAAGGGTTAATATCGGAAAAAATCTCCAACTGGTACGCCTGTAATAAATTTACCTCAAACTAATTTTTTGACTATTAAAAACCCCAAATTGATATATCTTTGATAAATTTATCCCAAACTAGAATTTTATTGTCAAATTATTTAGTTGAATGATACGTGATAGTTGAATGTACCGGTTTGGGATTTTATTCTCCATTTGTCATAGTTATATAATTTTTGTGATTCTTCGTGATATTAATCAAATTTAATATATGACATATTTATCACAAATATACCAATTTGGAGTTTTTGGCTGTCGAATAAATTAGTTAGGGGCAAATTTATCACTAATGTATAGCTTGAAGTTTTTTAGGGTATTAACTCTTTAAAAAAACCATTAATTTGACAGCGCAAAAGATTCGCAGTGAATAGATGATGAACATGGCGTGCGGTGAAGTTTTGAGGACTGCTGTGATCGGAATATAAAATATGGCGTAAAACAAGGGCCCGTATGCACCAAAGTGCGAGACGAATCTAAATCAATAGTCAGGAGAAAAGAGTCGCAGGCCAACAGCCTCTTTATTATGTACTTAATGACTATAGTTGATTCCAAAATACACAAAGGGAAAAAATCACTCCGAAAGCATTAAATGCTTGCTTATTAACACAAGTATGGCTAGCAGAAACTTACGACAATCAAATGTAGGATACATTAAGGTCGGCCTGACACAAGTTATGTTGGCGAATCAATCGGGAACTGCGGAGCCCCCCGTCCCTGCAACTATAGGATCTGTAAGGCGACAAAAGGAAGCCCCGACTTCTCCACTGGGTAGTTCTTAGCCACGCTTGTTCTCCCGCCGTCCATGACGTGGACGAGAAGCGTAGTGATAAACAAGACACGGGAAACATAACACTAGACAGCAGACGAGACAGAATTTGCCGCCTAGAGATTTCCGATCGGTCGGATCGGCTAAAACTAGATAGTAATGGCACACAACACGCATAAAAACCTTGGAGGAGGGGAATATCAGGGCTGTTAAAACCATTATGAGCATCATGAGAAAAATGACTGCGATGAACAGAACAAAGAGCACGAGCCAAGTAAGTTTGCTTACTGCCACAATTACGGCTGCCATAAATGCCACGGTCATGCTGGTGAGAGCCGTCAACAATAATGGGCCTGCAGCACGGTAAGCTAGCTCTGCTATGTAGAAATCGGTAACGTGACCCCAGAGGAGGACTACGACAGCAAGGATGGAGCTGTACATGGCTACCATGTTTGCAATCGCAAAAAACTGAAACACTCCGTTGTGCAGCATGGTCGCCATTCCTGGGTGTGGATCACTGGAAGCATTATATCCACCAGGCAAGGTGAAGCCAGCAGCGAACGTGACGGTGGTCACAAGTGTGGCCACGAGCAATAAAGTATCAACCTGGTCCCTGATCCATTCGACCCTAGATGACTTGCTTTCTCCAGAACTTTGTTCTCTTGGTGAACGAATGTCTCTGCCTTTGCTTCGCGGTACATCTTCTAGAATTAAAATTGAACGTCCTAGTAACTGTAAATGTCAAATCAGAGAATTAGTCAATCAATCCTGAGCACAGTAAATTCAGTTAACAGTAAACATTGCCTGCAACTAAAATTAAACTACCGCTGGATATTCTGTTGACGGTCTTCCAGATTCCATGGCCACATCCAGGGCGGTCATTTTGTCATTGTTCAGAAGGTTTAGGTCACTTCTTTTGTCCCTCGTCAAACAGAGCATAGCGCCGCAATGGTTGTGCATCGATGCCAAATGGAGGGGTGTGTTTCCATCGACATCTTTCGAATTCACCAGCTTCTTGATGACGGGCTCGCTGCATACCTCGGGTACGTGTAAGACCGCCAAGTAGTTCCCGCCCTTGGCTGCAACGTGAAGAATATTCTGACCCTTATTGTTTTTGATTTCTGCCGGGTCGGGCCACGTGCCATGTAGTAACATTACGAATGCCCCGAAGTTGTTGCGTTCGCAAGCGACGTGAATTGGGTAGGAACCGTCTTTGTCCGTTTCGAGGGCGAGATAAGGGCATTCCCTCAGCAGGAGCTTCACTGCCCTATCATCTCCTTCCGATGCTGCAGCGTGTAGTGGTGTCCCCCCGTTTTCATCGCGCACGTGGAGTAGCTTCGGAAGCCGATCTATAATTTCGCCCAACATACCTGACATTATAAGTTGGGTCATAGCACTTTTTAGGTCGGGTCCAATTAACTCGTTAAATAATTATTGCTGGTAGCTCTTGAAGATTTATTTGCTTTTTTTTTTTTTTCAATCAAAAGCTATCATCAAGCTTTTCTCCAAATTAATTGCACGACTATGAATTTTGAATAAGAGCAAAAAACAGTGCAATATACTTACATCTATGCATTTATGGACTTCAACTACACAAAAAAGCACACATTACCTACATCATTCTTCTGAAGTGCGGCAAAAATTGGTGACATGCCCTGTATCTTGATTGCGTAATCTGTGTCTTGAGCGGAAGCTTCCAAAAGAAGATGAAGAATCTCCATGTCCCCTGTTTCAGCTGCCAGATATAACGGGGACTCACCATCCTTGTTCTTCCAATATATAATTTCCGAGTCTTTTCCGTGGGGAATCAGCATTCTTGTTGCATTCAACCTTGTGTCTTGAATCGCGACATGGAGCGGTGTATCCTCCGAGGAGTTTTTCCAGGTCACGGTGTTAGGGAAATGATCGAGAATGAGCTCTATGACATCATCTTTTCCAGAGCTTGCTGCTACATGAAGCAATGAATTCCGGGAGGGGGTGACTTGGTCGAAGATTAGAGACAAAGCTAGTTTCCTCGACTCAGACACCTCTTTTAATGCACTGATGAATTTGTCAGCATCACCAGTTTTCGTGACTTCATATAGGTAAGGATCCATAATTTTTTTTAGATCACCATCCCCCAAAGGTTGTTGGTTTTCTGGAGATGAGGCGTTTTTTGTCTTCAGAGCTTCAAGCCTTTTGTTTCGCGAAGCCCGTGTTGCACTCCTGTCGATGCTTATAGCATGCTCCATTTCGGACTGCAGGAGTCTTTGTTGATGTTTTCTCCCTTTACGTAGTAAGAATGCAAAAGGAGAGAGAGCACTTTTATAAAGGGTCAAGATTTTACATCAACCGTGCACCCGGTGCGACCCGCCTTGGCCCATGTCATTGATTAAAGACCCACGTAGTTAGTGATCTGCCCAAGAAGCTGCGGTGGAGTCCTAGTCAAATAGATTGCATTAATTATTGTGTCCAAAAATAGTGAGACTCATGCCGTTCAAAGAGGCAGGGCAAAAGTCTGAGAGTAAATGTAGAGTAGGAATAGAATAGGACTGACAAAAAAAAAAAAAAAAAAAAAAAAAAAAGAACATAAGTTTCAATTTTATTTCTATACAATGGCTAATTCTTTTGTTTTTGTTTTTTGTTTTAGTTTTACAGGTTTTTATTATTATTCCCAGTTCAAATCAATTTTCTCAATTCATTGATCACTAATTTCATATGAAAGTTCCTTTTTGTGGTTATCTCGGCATTATTCGAGGTGAGTCCATGATACAATCTTTGAATTGACCAAAAGACTAGGGAGTAGACTCTTTTCATTAACAATGGAATAAATTCACAGTTAAATGTTTTATAAATTTACATGATAGGTATCATTTTGAAGCAATATTCTTAACAAAACTCAAAACGGGAAAAAATTCAGAAAAAGAAGAAGAAGAAGAATGAAATCTTGATTTAACTAAAATCAAATTTCACATGAGAAAATTCAGTCTTTTATTAAATAATTAATTACTATTTGTTATTTCATTTATAGCAATTGCAGCCTTTATTTTTATGTGTTTTTTAAACTTTCATGTATATTTTGTGTTGCATTGCAATCGATTTATCGAGAAAATGTGATTTTCCATTAGAAGATAGCAAGACATCTCCCCCCTTCAAAGAAAAAAATTTAAAGTATGGCATATGAAATCCATTAAAATATATATAACGATAGATAGATTGGTAAAGACATTTTAGCTAATTAAAATGGTTTAGGCCTTTTTGTTTGGTCTCAATACAAGTAAAGTAAACCCCTCAATACCTCAGATTCTGTTAATTTTGGTTCTCAAAGTTGTATTTGATAGATTAACCAAGAGAAAAAAAGAACTTGCACTCGACTGACATTAATACTTTTGAAAGAATTGAGAAAAATTATACTTTAAAATTGGGTCAAGAGCAAAATCACTCTCTATAGGTTGCTTATCTGGCCTAATCTTTGAAGTCATGAACAACTTATTATTACACAGAAGCAACTGGGGAAAGAAAATAAGAAAGTGATCAGGTGACTAATTTAAGTACCCTTTTATATTACAGATTTGTATTAGATATGCATTTCTGGGAAAGAGTGGGAAAAATATAAGATTATAAAATCATATTACCTAACTTTCCATATTCATCTTCTAGGCTTCGATGAATTTGTTGACGTCACCTTTTTTTGCAGTGACCTGCATGCAGCAAAGAATCCATACTCTTATCTTCTGTGCGTTCAGATTGCGGTTGGCTCGGATTTGGTCCAAAAAATCATGCTTCTAATCTCTCAAACTGGACTGCCGCGTTTATTTTTACATCCTTATATAAGCCTCACCCTGGAGTTGCCTCCACTTGAGGCAAATGACTTTATCAGCAGTAGCTTGTATTCTCCTATACACACTGAGATTTTCTCTATATGTTAGTACCTTAAAGTACACAGTGGAGACTATGTGAACTTGAGGTTTGGAAAAAGAATAATTCCAGCAAAACAATTGCTTGAGGTTTGGAAAAAGAATAAAAATACTTTGATTAAGTGGTGTTTGGCCGCTAATTTTAATGCTTTACATAGATATGTGCTAATCAATGTGAGGACATTGATGACCAGCAAGATCTCTTTTCTACCATTATTACATGATGGATTGATGAATTCAAATATGAACAAAGCATAACTTGGCATGTGATGCCCATGGTCTAGCCTCGCGAGGACTATCCGTATAGTCTATCCAATCATCAGCCCCTATTGGACGAGTGGAGAGGGTTATCTATTCATGATTTTACTTGTGACTTTTTCCTTAATATTCAAGTTTTGAATAATATGATTACAATTTAAGCGATTTTACACATCTATATTTGAATTTTTTTTATTGAAATATGTAAGAATTTCGCATTATATAGAAGTTAAAGTGTGAGCGCCATAAAATTTGCCAAAAGAAATCAACAAATAAAAGCACACCTCATCCCAAAACAGTTACGAGTAACAGCTAAACAAAACCTATTTTGATACTTATCGTAGACCAGAGATGATCAGTGGACACGAAAATTCCATACCGATTTCTACTGATCGGTGGCTTCAATGTCATGTTTAGTTTCTCCTTTGGCTGGAGAACGGCCACTCACTTTCAACGATCAATCTCACATTGAACATTGGGCCACCTTGTGTATTCTCCTCCCGTTGGTTTGTTATTTTCCCAACCATAGAGGGACGAGGAGTCCATTAGTGTGCAACTTGGTGATTTGAAGGCTCCAAGTGGAGGTTTTGGCCTGAATTTTGAAAAAATTTTACCCTGCTTAGAAGAAACTTACTTTGAACTAACACTAACATTGACTGTCAGAAAACTTATGAGTTTTCTCATAGATCTGCCTTTTACTAATTATATCATACTTTTAGGGTGTCAAAAACCGAATCGAAAACTAAATCGAACTGAAAATTTTGATTTTTCCGATTCAGTTCTCATTCGGTTCGGTTCTCATTAAAAACCAAACTTTTTAACCAGTTCGGTTTTTATTGATTCGGTTAATCGAACAAAACCGATAAAATATAAAAATTTCCTTTTTTAAAAAATCTTTTTTTGATTTTTTTCTGTTTCTTCTTCTTCTTCATTGGCCGGTCGCTAGCCACGGTGGTGGTCGGCAATTGGCCAATGAAGAAGAAGAAGAAGAAGAAAAAGAAAGAAAGGAAAATGAAAAGAAAGAAAATAAAATTAATAAAAAATAATTTAAATTTTGATTATTTAAAAAATAAAAAAAATTGTAGAAAGGGGTGTATGTAGGGAAAAAAACAAACACAAAAGCAAAAACCAAAAAAATTGAACCGAACCGGGATTTCGATTTGATCGGTTCGATTTGGTTCGGTTTCGATTTGGATCAAATTTCAATTCAGTTCAATAAATTTCCTTATTGGTTCGGTTTGATTCGATTCGATTTTTAAAAAAAACTAAACCAAATCGAACCATTTACACCCCTACATGTTGTATGCAAGCTAACAATGTGAATGGAGTATAAAGAAGTGAGGCTTTAATAGATATTTACCTTGAGATGCATACTCTCAATCTTAGTTAAATACATACTTTGCAAGATTAGATTAAACAAATAGTAAAAAGTATAAGTATATCTAAGTACACACTAAATTAGAATCCCCATGGTCCGCCTCAAATCTTATGGTTCATATCTATTTTAACTCCCAATGAAGTTGTAAATATAACTTTTTGAAAGGGGGCATCATAACATTTAAGAAAAGTCTACACAGGTTCCTCCGGGCATGGTTCATATCTATTAGCAGAATCATTCTTTTTCCTTTTCTTTTAGGGAGACCCCACGTCCCATTTTGCCTCTTTCTTGCATTGAACGGTAGTGAACTAGCGTAGGGACTCTGACAAGGCAAGGCCTCAGCATCAGGAAAGCTTGTTGCCTTAGGTCCTTTCATGAATAAAAAAAGTTTCTTTTGATAGGGTGTGGGCCCCACATATTCTTTTTTTAATTTTTTTTTCTCTCACGCCTTTCTTCTATGTGCACCTGCGTGTGCGATGCTAATGAGAATCAAACTCCGAACCTAGTACTCTCTGGCCCTACCCCATTCCCTTGATCGGCAAGGCTATATACCTATTGGCCTTTTTTGTCCCAATTACATGAGATCTTTTCATGAATAAAAAATATCCTCGTGCTGTAGGAGCCCTATGTCGATATGTCGTAGACTAATTTTTTCAATTATACTAGATTTGTAGGAAAGAGACATTGATGTAATGCAAGTTCATCATACTCGAGTCCCCTTTAATTCTACTTCTAGTAGAATAAATGAAGCTTGGGAAAAAGAAATTTTTGTTTCCTCATAGTTGACAGAAATAGGAAATAGAATAAGAAAGGCAAAAACCTTTCTTATTTTTGCCCAAATTTATACTATTTTTCCTTCTTTTTTTTTATGTATTAATATTGCTTATTGTACACATACTTCATGACATTGCATACACTACATGAGTTGCCGCATCATCTACAAAATAAATAATAATAATAATAATAATAATAATAATAATAATAATAATAATAATAATATTGCTTGTGATAGGGTGTGGGCCCCACATATTCTTTTTTTAATTTTTTTTCTCTCACACCTTTCTTCTATGTGCACCTGCGTGTGCGATGCTAATGAGAATCAAACTCTGAACCTAGTACTCTCTGGCCCTACCCCATTCCCTTGATCGGCAAGGCTATATACCTATTGGCCTTTTTTGTCCCAATTACATGAGATCTTTCCATGCATAAAAAATATCCTCGTGCTGTAGGAGCCCTATGTCGATATGTCATAGACTAATTTTTTCAATTATACTAGATTTGTATGAAAGAGACATTGATGTAATGCAAGTTCATCATACTCGAGTCCCCTTTAATTCTACTTCTATAGAATAAATGAAGCTTGGGAAAAAGGAATTTTTGTTTCCTCATAGTTGACAGAAATAGGAAATAGAATAAGAAAGGAAAAAACCTTTCTTATTTTTGCCCAAATTTGTACTATTTTTCCTTTTTTTATGTATTAATATTGCTTATTGTACACATACTTCATGACATTGCATACACTACATGAGTTGCCGCATCATCTACAAAATTAACTATAACTCAATGATTGTAATAACTTTCTACGGCTTGCTAAGCCTTTTTTCTTAATTAGTTAAATGGTGGGAATAATATGTATATGAAATGTCATTACGTAGTTTTTTTAGATTCATCTTTCGGGGCTTTAATGAATTTGTCAAAATCACCTTTTTTCTGTGATGACATGCATTCAGCATGGGATTGATACGCTTATCTTCTCTAGGTTCAAAATGCAGTTGGCTTAGATGTGATTTAAGAAATAATAGTTCTAATCTCTCAAACTAGACTGTATTATCTGCGATATGTATTTATACTTCCATAACCAACTTAGGTTGCCCCCACTTAAAGCAAATGACTTTAATTAGATGTAATCTGTCTACACCTATACATAGAAAGATTTTCTCCATATGTTGCTTTCTTAGAGTTAAACTCTTTTCAATTTGTTATGTTCCAAAGCTCTTGATGTATTTTCATCGAATTTTATTAAGTAATTAATATCACTTGTATTTTCAACCAAAAAAGAAAAAAGTTCAAGGTGCGGAATAAGTGAACTTTATCCTGGATTCTTACTTGTCCAGTAGAAAGAGATTCCAGCATAATGATTGCTTGAGGTTAAGAGGAAAAATAAAAGCATCATAATTAAGAAATGTTTGCAGGCCAACTTCAATGCTTTACATAGATATTTCCTAGTCAATGTGAGGACACTGTTGACCAGCAAGATCTCTCCGGTATCGTTATTACATGACTACTTGATGAATTCGAATATAAACCAAATAAAAATGAAGGATTGTATCGATTTTCTACTAAATTGACACGTGATGTCCTTGCTCTAGCCTTATGAGGAATGCGGTAATCCATCCAATCACCATCCTCGCTTGGAGGAGTGGAGGTGATTATCTAGTTATAATTTTATTTGTGACTTTTTCCCTTAATACTCAAGTTTTGACCTACTTTTCTAGGGCTTCGATGAATTTTTCGAAGTCATATTTTTATGCGACGATATGCGTTCAGCATAAGATTCATGCTCTTGATGGTAGTTGACTTGGATTCGATCTAAGAAATAATAATTCTAATCTCTTGACCTGGACTGCACTATTTGCCACAGGTTTTTATACATCAATTACCCTATGATTGGGATTGCTACCACTTGAAGTAAATGAATATAACTAAATGTAGTCTATATTCGCCCACATACAAAGAAAGATTTTCCATATCCATTGGTTTCTTAAAGTTCAAGGTGCGGAATATGTGACCTTTATCCTGGATTTTTACTTGTCCAGTAAAAAGAGATCCCAACATAAGGATTGCTTGAGGTTAAGAAGAAGACTAAAGCATCCTGATTAAGTAGTGCTTGCACGCCAACTTCGATGCTTTGTATAGATATTTACTAGTCAGTGTGAGGACACTGTTAACCAGCAAGATCTCTTTTTTATTGTTATTACATGATTAGTTGATGAATTCAAATAAGAACAAAACAAAAATGAAGAATTGGATGGATTTCTTACTAACTTGGCATATGATGTCATGCGTTTAGATTGTAATTGTCTCTGATTCAGTCTAAGAAATAATGCTTCCAATCTTTTAAACAGGACTGCATTATCTGTCATGGGTATTTATACATCTATTACCCTCTGACTAAGATTGCCCCCACTTGATGCGCATGAGTTTAATTAGATGTAGTCTGTATTCGCCTACACTGGATCTCTTATTGTTCAATGGGGACAATCTTTTTGCCACAAATTTTACTAGGACAAGCAGAAATAACAAAGCAAAAGGGAAAAAAAAATAGAGAAATAGCAAAAACACACTTTCTCATCAAAGTTCTAAATATTAATTACAAATTTAATGTATTTCAAAAAGTTTTAGATATTTCACGTCGACAAAAATCCAAACCCAAAGCAGCAAATTATAGAAAAGTGAAAAGGCGAGAGTTTTCCGACCAAAAAAAAAAAAACAGAGAAAAGACCAGAGTTTATTTACCCAAAGAATCAATTGCCTCGCATGGAGAAGAAAAAGCTTAAAGCGGTGGTCCGTACATTATTTCTTCTTTGTCTTTTTTTGTCCTTCACATGTAACGTCAGTTAAGCCACCGTGTGGGGAAAACTTGTCACCCAACTTTAGTAAGGACTTGTTTGTTTAGAAATTTGCGTTCTCACCCAAAAAAAAAAAAAAAAAAAAAAAAAAAAAAAACTGATTTTTCATAAAATTAGGATTCTAGATATGCGTTTGGTAATATTTCTATTTCGGAGAATAATTTCTTTTCAAAAATAGTTTTTTTGCTATTTCTATTTTCTAGAAAAAAAAAAATTGAGTAAAACAACGTATTTGGTAACTATATAAAATTTCTATTTTTGGAATTAAAAAAAATAAGAATTCATTTGATACAAATCACAAATTTTTTTGTGCCATAAAATTTCTTTTAATATTTTAATATTTTTAATATTTTTATTTTCTTGTCTTCCTCTCTTCTTTCTTCTCCTCTAGCGGACGGCGGCAGCAACTGACGATTGTGGACCGCAAGTCTCCATCAAAGAGAAAGAAGAAGAAATTGAAAAAAGTAAAAGAAAAAAGAAAATGACTTATTTCTAAAAATTGTTCCCGAGAGCAAAAAACTAATTTTTTCTACTTCTTGTTTTTATTTCAAATATATTTTTTGGCCACTTTTCTATTTTGAGGAATAGAAAAAAATTTCTATTCTAAGGAAAATAAATAAATAAATAAAATAAGAAACAAAAATGTTATCATGCAAGCCCTAGATAATCAATCATCCTCCCAAAAGTATCTTCACTTAACATTCAAATGATTTGATGAAAGCTGATCCTGCTGCCTCGATATTAATTGGCTTGGCAAACACGATCCCCAAGACCCATTCCATTCTTCAACAAAAGAGCTCTTGAAGAGGCAGTTCTGATCGTACAAAAACACCAACTTAATAGTTTGGTTCAGTCGATTTATCAATCCTCAGTCTTCCTGACCACTCCTGATTGGAGATTTCTCTTGCAACAGATCAAAAGTAATAAACGAAACTGGTATTTATCGTTGGAGCACTAGAAATTCAGACTCTCCAAACCGAGGATGCCGTAGAACAAGTTGGATAACTAAAAATTGCAGGCACCATCAATTCTTACTACATATTGACTGCCCCAAACCGGACAGCACTGAGCTAATGACCTGGTCAATGATAAGCGGGACGATCATAGATTCTACGAGGAGATCAGATGCGACCCTAGACGTTCATTATCTGTTCAGGTGGAGACGCAGATTATCATCACTCGCACCGCCTGGAGATGTGGTCGTGCGCCCTGGTACCGCACTCCCAGCAGCCATAATCCCCAACATTGAAATACCCGCGACAATGATAAAGTCGGTGAAGCGACGAACGAGAGGATTAGCGTAACCGAGCGGGACATACAACATGAGATAGACAATCAAGACGATAAGGACGGTAATGGTTCCCACGACCAAAATGACAATGCCAAGCCAAGCAAGTTTAGTCGCGGTCGCATAGACACTTGATGTGAATACCACCAAATTTGCCGCAAGAGCCATCAGCAAGAGAGCCTCGCTTTCAGCCGGGCGTTTTGCAACTCGTAGGGATCGTTTATCCATGACCACAGGAGGATCACGGGTGCGGTGATCAAGCTAAACATTGTAATTGTGCTGTAGATCCCACAGATATTGAGCAGTATGGCGACCCCTGCATCTGGTTTAGAGCCCAGCATCCGGTTTAGAGCCAATGTATCCTCCCCGAATGGTGAAACTAGAAGTGGAACTCATGGTGTATAGTTTTTTTTTTTTTTTTTTTTTTTGGTGACCCAGGGAACCCACCGCACGGCCGGCAGCCGGGGAGTAAACCCTGGGGAGGCACGCAAGAAACCACCACCCACACACTCGGGCAAGATTCATGGTGTATAGTTTATTCCTATTAAACTAAAGGAAGATAAATTTGTCACAAGTGTTTTAATTTGAGATTTTTTGTAGTCAAAAAATTAAATTTATTGTCACAGATATATTAATTTAAGGTTTTTTGTGATATTAACCCTTTATCCTAAACCCTGTGGCATGATTCTTATAAGCTTGACCCGATGCCACAAAAAATGTACACAACTTTGGTCTTGAGCCTAGAGAGCTTGATGCTACATTATCCATGCTCATTTATCATTGTCAAAGAGAGCACCTCCAAGGCTTAAATTTGGATGGGAATAGTACCAAAAAAGTTATAAACTTATTGCATTGATATCAATTTAGTCTTAAACCTTTCGATTAAACTAATTCAATCTTAACATTTTCACATTAGTACCAACTTAGTCCATCCAGTCAGTTTAGATTGAAAATCACTGACATGGACATCGATCATTTTACATAGCATGGCTGGCACTAACGTGTACATTTTTAATAATTTTTTTAATGATTTTTTTAAAATTTAAATTTTCTTTTCTTGTCTTTTCTTTTCTTTCTTTTTTCCCCTTCATTTTGGCCTACAAGTGTTACCCAAAGGCTCTAGGCGAGAGCCACAACCCTCACTAGCAGCCACGCCCTCACCGACAAAAATGAGGGGAAAAAAAGAAAGAAAAATAAAATAAAAGAACAAAAAATTATTTCAAAAAATATTTCAAAGAATTATTAATATATTATAAAAAAATTCACATTAGCGTTTCTATCCTAAATTGGTTAGATGGCTTGAATTAATACCGATATTAAAAAATTTAGGATTAAATTAATTCAAGTAAAAAATTTAGTATTGAGTTTATATTAATGCAATAGATTTAGCAAGTTTTCAGTACTTTTCCCATTTTGGCCAAAGCAATGCTCCTTTTGTTGTGCGGCTTTATAATTCCTACTTTAGTTATATTGTACCTTTTCCTCTTAGATTTAAAAATGGAGAAATACAAGTACGTTTCAACTCTAAAACATAATACAAAAACAAATCTACGATTCCATATGCAATACCTATATATGTTCGCAAACTCCAAACATTCAACCATAAATAAAAGATTAGACAAATTTATGATTCCATATTCAATACCTACAGAGTGCCTCAGCTAGAATGTACTAATTCAATATAATAGATTCCACTGGAGGAAAAAAAGAAAAAAAAGAAATCAGTACTAGGATACATATAAAGAGGTTAGGAAACAACACAATTATCAACCTATCTATTAAAGCCAAGGGTAAAAACAGAGGTCAGTAGGAAATTATTGTTGCAACATGTATCCATTGGATGTTGATTCTCTGCTCATGAGTTTTGATCTTTATCATGATCGATAATACCTCAAAGAGATAGTGAGAGCATTGGGGAGAAGCGGAACATAGATACAATATATTACCTAGAACTGCCATTAACTGTCAAAACTTCGTGGTAACAATTTTTTTTTTTTTTTTGTGCTATTCTGAAAAGCATGCCATACACTTTCGAAGCCGAGACAGCCACCCCATCTGGGTTACCAGGCCAGACAGAAACAAAACGGTTCGGAGCAAGCCCTCAGTGAACTGCAAGCTTGTCTTTCCTCAACATTTTCATGCTCAACCTGCCAATCAAAAGAATAGGTTTCAGAAACTAATATTGGCATAAGATCCTTTTATAAATCGTATGCACATAATAAGAAGCAAAAGGTGCAGACATAATAATCAGCTTTTACAATTCTCATTATTATTGTTGTTATTATTATTAGTATAATTCGTGAAAATAGCCATTTGGATATGTTAGAGAAAAAACTCAAAGAAGAGTAGGACAAACTAATTGAATTTTACATGGGCATTTACTGCTTACGGAGGGGCTAATAAGTGATTTCCATGTATTCAAGAAAGCTGAACTACAAATTTGTCACTACTAACAGAAAGTCACTGCTAATACGAAATACATGCTTATTATGACCAAAGGTTTATATCGACAGCAGATTTGACAATTCAAAATGATGCTCTCACCTCAACAAGAACCTTAGCGCTTTTCTTGGGCTTAGAACCGGCATCACCTTTCTCGACCTTTCTTAAAGCCACGGAGGATTCTTTTCTTCCCCTCTTCTGATCAGCTTCTGCATCATCATCTTCATCTTCGTCACCTTCTTCATCTGAACCAAAAATATAATTAGCTCCACTACTTGGATCCAGGATAAGTCCTCTAGGAACTTCTCATCTCACATGATTTTTAAGGGAATGAAGTAAAGCAAAATGCAGCAAGAAACCATGAAGGACGAGAAAAAAAAAAAACAGCTCCTGAAAAAATGATCACTTGAATATTGAAACACTAAGTGAATGCATTTTATTTAGGTATAGAAAGAACCTTCGCCATTGTCACCAATTGCACGAACTCTCTTCATAGCAAGACCACCAAAATCTTCAACATCATCTTCTAGTTCTTCCTCAAGTTCATCGTAACCTTCCACATACTCTATCTCAGGTTCCTGCTCATTCCAGAAATATCGACTGCATGATCGTTAAATGACATAAACTTATGTAAGACGCAAAACTTCTGCACATTTCAGACAGAAATACTGTTTTAAAGGAGCCATAAGTACCTTCTTAAACAACAAAAGTAGCATGTGTTCAGGAAAAAATAGTATACCCCTGCTTCATCTTCATTGGCGGCCTGCAATGAATCCATCTCAAGGACTCTTTCGTACTCTCCGACAGGGTAATTGTAGATATCACCATACACTCCTTTCCTCAGGCGTTCTAATAGCTCTTTCTCAATACTCTGCAGCAAAGCCAACAACAATTACAAATCTCGGGGGACATAATGGGTGAAGCAATCCGTGGTTATAAAGGTGAACCCAACCAACCTTTTCCAAAACTGCCGCATTTTCTGCTTTTTCCTCCCTTCTAGCCTCTCTCTTCTTTTCTTTCTCCGGTGTCGTCATAATCTTTTCCCTATTAGGACAGAAAGGCACGTTGAAGCATAAAGCTGAAACAGAGGAGATGCCCCAAAGGACCAGTCCAAACACCAGTAAGAGCAATATCCACTGCATGTTCTTGAACAAGGGGGTTTCACAAATCCAAATGCAACGACCTTGTGAATTGTGATATTACAATCATGAAATAAGCATAAGGCAACACATAAGATTACAGAAATTCTCGAGAAAACTGAAATCGACATAAGAGAACTGTGGAGAAACCTTAGTAATAGAGAACCTAGAAATATTTGATGCCAAAGATAAATATCGTTGGACAAGAGATTTGTCACATCGCCAAATCTGACACGAAAACATTTACTTGAACAAATAGCACTTTTTGGTTCGCATCTGCACAACAACATTAAAAGTTAAAAGTTGAGCAATAACGAATTCTAAATGACACAACTATAATCACCATTTCACCAATTCAATTGACAAATGCCATCAAATAGCCGCACAGAAGATTATCATAAAAACACATCCTACGATAGAAACAATCAATTAGTGATCAGTCCCAGAAGTTGCGTGGGCTTCCTTTAATAGTCAATTAAAAAGAACGCAAAAGGATAGAGCATTGACTCCCATAAGATCCCGTTGTCACGTCAAATCAACAGTTGATGTCTCACCTTGGACAATGTCATAGATTTTAGACCCGACCGTCAATTAGCGATCGGCCCAAAAATGATTATGCAGACTTTATTTTATGTCAATCACGGATAAAAAAAATAGTGAGACCGCACTGTTCAAAGCACACAAATTTCAATACAATTTCCACCCTAAGATTGATTTTGTCCATTCCGTTATTGATCAATTCAAAAATTCATTAACTAATCTCAAATAACGTCGAGCCAATCATAAAAAGGAACTTTCTCACTAAATTAGGAATCCACGGGTTGAGAAGAATTAATCCATTGAACAAAAAAGAAATCAGAATAATGATAAAATCCGGAAAACTGGAGGATTTGCTTTTTCTAATTAATATTGCTCACCCTTGATGATATCACACTTCATGTGATCTCTTAAATAAATCTATTGGTCACCTCCACTCTTAATTAATTTAGGGTGTGAGGGAAAGTGTTTTTTTTTTTTTTCAGAATTAGTATTTTAGACTTTTACCTGTTTGGTTTGGTTTGAGAAAATTAGTCAATTGAAAACACTTTCCAATCAAGGAAAATATTCATGAATAAAATTTAAAAAGTGAATTCCTAAATCTAGGAATGTGTAAACACTTTTCAAAATTACTTCTCTGAAATTTTTAATATTTCATTTTTCATTTTTTATTTTTTTTTTTTCTTTTTCCCTTCTTTCTCCAGCGCAAGCCCTAGCTCCTCCTCCTCCCCTCTCTCGTTCTTCTTTGTCCCCTCCTCCTCTGCTTCTCCCTCCCCCTTCGCCACCGCCTCCAACCCTGGCTCTTCCCTTGCTCCCGTCAGCTTCGCTCCCGCCTCTTCCTCCTCGTTGGCGTCCTCTGCTCCTTCATCTCCTATGGATTTGGCTCCATGTTTCAAATTGGTCAGGAGTCCTTTTACCGTGGAAAACCATAGAGTTACCTGATGGGGAGTCGCCGACGCTCTTCCGTATGCTGTCATCGGCCGCGTAAGGAGAATCGTCACCCTTCAGAATGGTTCAGCCTGCCGCAAGCTTTTGTCCACCGTTCGCGTCGAGTTCCCCTTCACTGTTGTTTGCCTCGTCGGGGAGCTCTACTGCTTCTCTATTCAGTACGCCTGTACCTTCTTCCAGTGCGAGCGGAGATTCGCCCTTGTTTCGGACGACTGTGCCTGCGCCTCGGGCGAGGTCAAGCTTGCTGGCCTATGCCTGTGTTTCGACCTAGGCCGAGCTTCGGTGGATGGCGTCGGCGCAGAGGGAGGCGAGGTCGTTGGAGATGGCGGCGGCGGCTGCTGCGGCGGTGGAGAGGAGGGAGTGTTGGGTGAGGTGGAGAGGCGGGTGGGAGGGAGAAGGGAAAAAAAAAAAAAAAGAGAGAAAAATTGGGAAGAGGAAGAAAGAAAAGAATAAAATAAAATAATTATTTAAAATTTTACTTTTTTAGATAAAATTATAAATTTGAAATCATTTTTCAAATGAAATTTAAACATCTAAAAAGATTTTTCGTCATATATTACTAAAGAAAGGAAAATTATCCATTTCAATAAAAAAAAAAGATTTCTTTAAAAATATTTTCTTTTATCATAAAGTTTTTTCCCAAATAAATGCACCATTTTGTCTTTTTCTTCGCACGGTTTTTCCTCTTTCCTAAGATATTGATTCTGTCTCAACTCTCAACTCACATAATTTTGTCTTTCTCTTCAATTTTTTTTTGTCAAAATCTTTTGGGTTTTCTTCAGTGTTTTTTTTTTTTTTTTGGTCGGTTTTTCTTCAGTTTGATAATAGGCTACCAGCTCTTGCTATTCTAATGAATTCACTATCTGCCAATTTACATGACAGCTCTTGGCAACTCTTATTTTGAAGCAATATTCTTGACAAAATTCAATACGTGAGAAATTTAAAAAAGAAAAAAAAAATCTTGATAAGCACATGCCTCTCATGTCCTCCTGATAAAACCAAAAGAAAAAAATAAATAAATAAAAGATAAAGAAAGCTGACGTCTCTCGTTCAAGACTGTGAAAACCTTACTGCAAAAATGATTTGTGATCTCAAAATGCCAATATTGTTGCATCTTACAATGAGAGGGATTAGTTTATTCCATTTGTATCGAACAAGATATATTATGCTAACACATGTAAATGGCAAGTTTCTCATTTTGCCCTTTTAACTTATATTTGAGACAATATAGTAGGAGTATCACAACTTTTATATGACGATCACTTGAAGATTATCATTTTTTTTTTCACTTACGTATGTATCACATCGAAATAAAATTGATTATTGAAGTGTCACTTCCAGCAAATCATCTCACGTGGATTTTTTATTAATTTTTTTAGCATATATATATTTTGTGTGCTGGCCACAAAGGCCTCACTCTTGGCTAGCAAGGCCACAAGGGCCTTGTGTGAGGCCGCCTCACTAGCTATCGGCAATTCTACGATGGCCTCACCCGCAACTAGCAAGGCCATAATGGCTTTGCCCAAGGCCATGGTGGCCTTGCTGACCGTGGGCAAGGGCACAAAGGAATTTGCCAATCTAGGTGAGGCCACCTCACCCTCGGCCAGTGGGTCTGCAAAGGTCCTCACCCAGATTTAAGCGAGGCTGGTGGCGTATTTTTTAGCGAGACAAATTATCGATAGTATTTAAGTGATTGATTTTTCAAAATTATTGCATGATTAGTTAATAAATCAAAGGAGCATAAAGTAAAATTGAAGGATTGGATGGATTTTCTAGTAACTTTAGATGCAATGTCCCTGTAATGGTGTTATGGGCTAATCAAAATGAGGACACTGACAACGAACAAATCTCTAGTTGACAATTATTAATGGTTAATTAATGAAATCAAATATAAAATATGAAGGATTGGATGGAATTCCTACTAACTTAACGTGCGATGTCCTTGTTGTAACCTTACGAGGATTGTGCGTGTAATCCATCCAATCATCGGCCCCTGATGGAGGACTGGAGGAGGCTATCCAGTTATCATTGACTTGTGACTTTTTTTTTTTTTGCAAATATTTAAAAGAACATTTCAAATTTCAAATAATATAGTTAATAATATGCGATTCTACTGGTCTAAATTTGAGTTATTTTTAAAAGATTTAAGAGAATTGTATTAAATAGAAGTTAAAATATGAGTGCCATAAAATTTACCAGAAGAAATTGACAGTAAAAAGTAAACGCCATCCCCAACCAGTGACAAATAAATGAAACCTATTTTGATATGAAGTAGACCACAGATGATCGATAGACAATAGACGTGAAAGTTCAATTCCGATTTCAACTATCGGCTGCTTCAGTCTCATGTTTTGTTTTTCCTTTTAAACCGAGAATGGCCAGTTTCCTTCGATGATCAATCTCATGTTGATCGTTGGACTACTTTTTGTTTATTTATCGCCCCCTTGTTCTGTTTGTGGGACAAAGTGTCCACTCATGTGCAACTTGGGGTCTTCAAGGCTACAACTGCAATTTGGCCCCAATTTTGGAGATATTTTACCATGCTAAGGAGAAATTTAATACTGTTAACTAAAATGGACATTGATCGTGAGAAAGTAATTTTGCACAAATCTTCTGAATTTTGTCATACGACCCGGCTTTTAATGACACTACTGTGCTAATGCAAGCTAACTATGTAAATGAAGTATAAAGACGCGAGGCTTTCTTGAATATTCATCTCTTGAAAGGCATACTCTTAGCAGATTGGAGGGTCCCCAATGCTAACGAGCTCAAAAGATACAAAATATTGTTCTTTTTCACAAAGAACCAAAAAAAAGGTGGGAATTTAAGCAGGTTGGTCGAAAGTTAGTTCATTTGTAAACATGATTTGATTTTTATTTCCATCTTGACAGAGTAAAAACTTTTAAATAGATATAACTCTGCTCCACGTGTTAAAAATAATCGAACCATCATTAAACGGATCGACATTATTAACATTCTTGGGGAAAATACCAAAAAAATCTTAAACAAATTATACGTTTGCAAATTCAGCTCTCAACTTTTCAATTTGGCCAATATATCCTAAATCTTTGGACTATTTGCCAATGTAGTACTTATACTCAATTTTGTCAAGAAATTGCTAATGTGGACAATGACCGTCCTACGTGACACAAGCGATGCTAATGTGGACAGTTTTTGTAATTTATTTCAAAATTTTCTGAATTTTTATATTTTTTTCTTTCCTTTCCTTTTTTAGCTATTTGAAAAAATAAAAGAAGATTCATAAAATTAAAAAAAAAAAAAAAAAATTGTCCACATTAGTGTGGCACGTTTGACATCCACTTTAGTGATTTTTAGCCAAAATTGGTCAAAAGGACTATATCAACAAATCCTTAAAATGTTTAGAACTAAACTAGTCAAATTTAAAACTAAATTGACCTTAGAACAATAGTTTTAGGATTTTTTAAATAGTTATCCTTGCTCTGACCATTTGTATTTTGCATTGGTTTTTTTTTTTTTGAGCAAAGTATTTTGCATTGGTTTACTAATTTGTATATATGTCATTTTTCTTCACTTTGTCACCTACCGTTGCAAGCACCTCAACGTACTTAAATAATTTATTCCCATTAAATTTACCTTAGCCCTCGCATAAATGTGCATCTTCTCATGATTCGTTAGAGTTCTCAACTCATTTGACCTCTTTATTTTCACAAAACAAATTAAAAGTAAAAATAGCAATAAATTGACATAAAACAGCTATAGGTATAAGCTAATTAATGATCCTCATTAATTGTAGAAAACCCTTTTTATATATAAAATGCAATTAATATATGAGAGATTATATATAACAATGTGCATAAAATAATTTATAGGTAAATTGATAACTTGAAAATAAATAAGAATTCTCCAAGAAGCTGAAAAGTCTTTTCCTCTCTCCTCTTTTCATTGTCTTCTTCAACCTTCAACCATGGGGAGGGTTTGAGTTAGTCTCACCCTCCCCTCCATCTATTTTGATTTTCTTCTAGTTTGTTTTTGGTACTTTTCCTCTTTTTTCTCTCCCGATCTAGATTGAGAAGCTATGCCCTCCCAATCTAATTCTAGATTTGAGACTTTGAACTCTCCAAATATAGTTCTAGACCTAGGAGTTCTTCTCTCCCGATTTAAATCTAGGAGTTCAATAACATTTTCGGAGATTCGATATCTCTATATTATGTCCCTATACATGTCCTCTATCTCCAGTTTCAATAATGATTGTAGGAGCTTTGACGTTTCACTAAACTATGAAGATTTACTCTTTCAAAGCTTAAATCTGTATTTATTCAATCTATTTTGGTTGTCTTTGTATGGCGTTAATGTAGAGGAAACCAAATCGAGGCACGCACCGCCAAATGGCAGTACTGTAGTTATTGGAGAAGGAATTTCCAACCTGTGCTCATCATTGACGACCATACGATATCTCATGACTGGCCACCAATTATTTTGCTTGACATATCCGTTCTTTTGAAATTATTGTGTACTCAACCCTGCCAATACTTTGTTGATCTTTCTTATTTTCTGGATTTGGCTTTGTTTTGTAGTGTTCTAACCTTTGCTTTGCTTCGATTTGCTTTATCATGAAAGTCTATGTACTTCTCCTGTATCTTTTTGAACCATGAGTACAAATTTCTTTTCAACCAAAAATAAAATAAAATAAAAGCGGATATTGCCCTACACAATTCTCATAGCCCTTATATAATTATTAATAGAAACATCACACGTCAATAACGTATAAAAGAAAAACAAAGTGCGTGTCTAGTTTGTGAGCTTGGATTTATCAACTGATATATCATATTAAATATTTATCTAATTAATGCAAATCAATGTGTCTAACTTATGTTGAGGGTGTTAAATAAAAAGGAACAAGAGTTGAAGAAGAAGAACGGCACGTGTTGAAAAACAAGAAACAAAAGAAAGCAGAGGATTTGGCGATGCAGCAAACTACAAAGAGATGATGATCAACGGTGAAGAACTCATGATGAAGACCAGCTTGGATCGACATCAATGAAGGAGATGCCTGAAATGGAGAATGACATGGATCGCCAAGTTATATAAATCCGAAAACTAACACGTGTGCTATGAGGAGTAATCTGTTAAGTTGTATTCTGTTTTCCTTATGAAAGATATTCAGTTTTCTCGGTTACATGAAGAAGTAAGAGAGAGAAAGAGGAGATAGAGGTAGAGATAGATATCCTCCATGGATGCTCTGCATCAAGGTATCAAATGAAAGCCTCGAAGGAATGATCAATGGCTGAAGGTTCAATTCAAGAGATACAAGTAAGATAGAGCAGAGGAGGTAGAACAGAGGATCTATATTCATTGTTGTTGTTTCAAATACTTTGTACTACAATAATACTTTGATGCAATGAAATACGAAGCACTTCCAGAATCGGTTACTCTATCATAGATTCTATTCTTCATCTTCATCTGCATTTGTTCATCTTCATATTTCCATCTGGTTCTTCATCTTCACAGAGGGAAGTGAGGGGGGAGTGGAGGTTGTGACGATGTAGCTCAATCCCAAAACTCCAATTTTACCGAACTCATTACGAATAGATACCATTGAATAAGTAGTCATGATATATCTTGGATGACTAAAAATTGCAGACATCACTAGTTCGTACCAATAACAGTTAGGCTAGCCAAGCCGAAACAGCAGCAGCTAATGCAACTAATGGGGAGCTAAAGGTACGGACATAGATACAATCAGCGAGAAGACAATAGATTCAAGGGATCTCACTTCTCGCATGAAGGCGGTAGCCATTAGCGTCACGATTGGCACCGGGAGTTGTAGTTGGTCCTCCCGCAGTCCCACCGCCAGCAGTGGCACTCCCCGACATTGAGATGCCCACGACGATAATTAAGTCGGTGAAGCGACGAACAAGAGGATGCTTGCACCCAAGCGGGATATACAACAAAAGGTAGAAACTCAAGATGATGGAGAGAGCGACTGATCCCAAGACCAAGACAACAATGGCGAGCCAAGCGAGTTTGGCTACACTCACGTAGACGCCCGCCATGAATGCCAGAGGCATCGCAGCAAGAGTTACCAACAACGGGTATCTTGATTTCGAAAGGGCATTTTTCACCACATGAGGATCATTAATCTGTGTCCAAAGGAGGATCACAAGTGCAATGATCGAGCTATACATGGCGATGGAGTTGCAAATCACAAAGACATTGTACATGGCTTTGTGGAGCAATACGGCAATACCAGCATCAGGGTCAGAACTATTGTATCCTCCGGGAACAGAAAAACCAGATGCAAAAGTCATAGCAGCTACTAGTGCCGCCACGACCATGCGAGTATTTGCCTCCTCCTTGAGTCTGTCTAATGCCGGTGGTTCCATTTCTTTCTCCAGGCTCTGATCGGTTCCCTTACAAATGGCTAAATCTCTGCTTCTCGGTGTTCCAGCCAAAATTATCCGCGTTAACCTCTACAAGTAGTGAGTAAAAGAATAAATAAAGAAACCTAAATATTATGATTTTGGCTACTAATGCAGATCTAGCTGAAAGCACACTAATTCACATACCTCGCTAATTTATTTCTAGGTCTCTCCCTGATTCGTGCAACAATTTGCAATGATGTTTACCCGTGACAAGAGCGTAAAAGGCCGTACCTTCCGAAGTGGAGCATCTATTTCTGTAATGGCCTCCTCTACCACGTCTAGAGCCGTCATGTTATCCTCATTTACCAGCTTATGATCAACTCTTCCGTCTCGCGCAAGAAGAAGCAACACCGATGGTTGCCAGTGCAACGCAGCCAGATGCAAAGGCGTATTTAGGAAATTATCTCTTGCATTTATGAGGTGAGCGAATTGGGGACTTTTCAGTACGTATTTGACAGTTGAAATGCATCCGTACCTCGCTGACACGTGAAGAATGTTTTCTCCTCTACTATCTCGAAACTCTGCAGGGTCTGGCCATAGTTGATGTAGCTCCTCGACGATCCTCACATGATCCATCTTGCAAGCAATATGGATAGGAAGATAGCCCTCATTGTCTTGCTTCAGGGCGCTCCATGGGAACTTCTCCATCATTAACTTGACTCCATCTATATAATTCGTGTAAGCTGCCAAATGGAGTGGGCTGCGGTTTCCCTCATCATTGAATAGAAGTAGCACCGGCATCTTGTTCCACATCTCTTTCAGCATATCTAGATCCAATGCAAGAATTTGATCATTTTGGGATGAACACAAAGTCCCGTAATTCTTTAACAGGGTTTGATCCGTTGATGATTCAAAGTATCGGGAGTTGACTCACAATCTTTCCTCTTAGCATAGTAAGCTATCATACCAAATGTACACGTGAAACTTGCTTTTTCCACCACCAATAGAAACGATAATGAAGGGAGAAAAAAGGGCGTGACCAAGAAGGTCAAACAATACGCGAGAGCTTGGAAGGAGGATTTACCCATGTTCTGGTACATAACAGCGACATGAGCAGGTGGCATGCCGAAAGTTCTTGAAATCACTGTTTCGACCGGGACTGGTGCTTCCGGCAAGACTTCCAGCAAGAGTTCCAGCAAGAGCTTGAGGACCTTCAAGTCCCCTGTTTCGACAGCCACGCACCATGGAGACTTTCTTTCCCTATTCTGAAGAAACAGCGGATTGGGGTCTTTATTTGTCAGCTGGCGGATCACCTCGTAATGGCAATTCCTCACGGCCTCATGCAGGGGGGAGTTGCCACTGCTATCACGGACCCTTGGATTCGCCCGGGAAAGGAGAAGCCCCACCGCACCGGTTTTCCCAGCTCTAGCTGCAATGTGCAGCGGCGTCTCTCCATTGGAGTTCACCCGGGAGATCAAGTGGACAGGGACGAAATCGATGACGGCTCTGAGACTATCATCACTCCCTGATTTCCACTGATGTCAGGTTCACTTGAGTGCAAAAATCGCAGGCATTTTGAAATGCGCAGCACAAAAAATAAACTTATGGTCGCACCCGCTTTAACATACCCGCCACAGCGTGAAGCAGTGTATTCCCGGATGGGCTGAGTTGCTCGAGAGTCACGCCCAACGACACTCCTTCTTTGGCGCAATGATCCTCCAGGGCTTTAATGAACTTGTCGACGTCCCCTTCCTTTGCAGCCAAGTACAGCAGAGGATCCATTGTCTGGGCGCGTTGTGCAGGATAGTGCTGTTGCTGGCTCGGGTTGGCCCCGATTAGAGCGTTGAGTCTCTGCCTTCTCTGCTCCCACATCTCCTGTTCATCTATAGACAAATTCGCATCCATCTCACCGTGCTTGTGTGAGACTCTGTCTGGGACTTCGAGTGAATTGCTTCGGTGTCCTAACAATCAAATTCAGCAGAGTTATAGCGACCACATCGAGTGTAACCAGGTCAACCTCCCCAACCCACATTATCTAGTTTTGTTAAATGTGTCCCCAGTTCCCGAATTCCATCTCCTGTTCTTCTTTATCGATGGATATGCAATTAAGGATGAAATATTGGGTTAGTCGGGCCACTTAAGATCAGTCAATTAGGGTGTGCATAACAAAATTTCTTGAACAGAATTAATTTCTATTCCCAAAACGAGTTGTAAGCAAAGAAACGTGTTTGATAACGATTCAAAATTTCTATTTCTAGAATAGAAATTTGTTTGATAACAGAATAAAATTTATATTTTTAGGAGGGGCGGCGATCGACGTCCGTCAGTAGGCAGCGGTCGATGACAAGAGTGAATAATGAAAAGAGTTTTCATTTCTCATTTCTGGAACAAGTCCAAAATTGTAACTTTTGATTTCTATTGTAAATTTATTTCGAAATAAAATCTATTTAAAAATAGAAAAAATGAAATTGCATTATCAAATGTATTTCTATTCTAAACTTATTCGGGAAATAGAAAAATAGAGAAATAGAGATACGGAAATTTGTCACACGTACCCTTAAGTTCCCCTCTATCAGATTTTTCATTTCTGCCACAAATGTTTTCTAGGGCTAGCAAAAATAAGCTAGCAAAACGCATCTCATCAAAGTTCTAAATATTATTTGTGAATTTAATGTATATTAAATTTTTTTTAGATATTTCACGTCGAAAAAAAATCCCAATTCCAAAGCAACAAATCGAGAAAAAAAAAACCCTTATAAATTGTCCCGTGAACCTAATATGTTAATTAAAATGAATATGAACCATCAGACTTTGCTTTTTTTTTTTTTACTTAATCAAAATATTGGGACGTGCGTATTTTAACTTTTCTACTTAATCACAGTATATGAAGATTCAGATGTAGATTCACATGTATTCAGACAACACTTTAAATCAAACGAAAAAGTTAAAATAGAAAAAAAAAAAAAGAGTAATTTTTTTTTTTTTTAATGAAAGCGTAATATAGAGTTGTAGAAGATAGACAGGGAGGGAAGAAAAGGGAGAAAGGGGAACCGGGGGGGGGGTTCATTATATTATTTAGAAAAGTTGAGACAGGTTCTACTTAGAAGTATCATAGTTCCCTCTTCATCTCCTTATTATTAGTTGTTTTTTTTTTTTTTAATGAGACCCACATTTTATCTTCTCAATTTCTTGGGTCCGATGATAGAGTAGAGATTATGGACTTTGATTGAGCCTAACACTATATGAAAACGACTTGGCTCACAATCACGTGGCAATCTTTAGAAAAAAGTGTTTAAGATGATGCCATTCGATTTAGTTCTCGACTTATGTATCACTTTACAAGTTTTCTCTCATTCAACATGGGACTTCAAATGTTACTAGATACCTTACTTAAAGCACTTATGGCATGTTTGGTGCGAAGGAATCTAATGTGGGCAAAGTCTCTTATCGGGCAACGGAAGAAATATTCTAGAGTTTATAATTGATTGGATTTCCTCTCCTAAATAGCTGGCTTTTCGGGATGAATTCTTCCACCCATTGGAACGCATTAGAATCAAACAAGAATGGAACGCCCATTCAAGGTTTAGTTCCAATTCCTATGTTTGGAGAAAGATTAAAAGAAGGAATGCCAATATAGGAAACTTAGAAAAATTCATAGTTAGTATTAAATAACTAAATTATTAATTAAAATAAGTTAGTTATTAATAGAAATTATGAATATTAAATTAATCATTATTATAAATATTGCATTAAATAGTAAATGTTTTGAATTGCTATACTTATATTATTTGTGCATATTACTGGTCATTTCTTTATATTAATTTGTCTTAAAAGTATATCAAATGAATTTAATATTTAGAAAAGTTGAGACACGTTCCCCTTAGAAGTATTATAGTTCTCTCCTTTTAGGTAGACCCGGCATCTCCTTACTATTAATTTATTTATTTTATTGAGACTCACATCTTATTTTCTCTATTTCTTGGATCCCATGATAGAGTAGAGATTATGGACTTTGATTGAGCCTAACACTACACAAAATTGACTTGACTCGCAATTACGTGGCAAGCTTTAAAAAGAGTGTTTGAGATGATGCCATTCGATTTAGTTCTCGACTTATATATCACTTTACAAGTTTTCTCTCTTTCAACGTGGGACTTCAAATGTTACAAGATACCTTACTTAAAGCACTTATAGCATATTTCATACAAAGGAATCTAATGTGGGCAAAGTCTCATATCGGGCAACAAAAGAGATATTCTAGAGTTTATAATTAATTGGATTCCCTCTCCTAAACAGTTGGCTTTTTGGGATGAATTCTTTCATCCATTGGAATGCATCGGAATCAAACAAGAATGGAATGCCCATTCAAGGTTTAGTTCCAATTCCTAAGTTTGGAAAAAGATTAGAAGAAGGAATGCCAATATAGGAAACTTAGAAAAAGTTCATATTTAGTATTAAATAACTAAATTATTAATTAAAATAAGTTAGTTATTAATAGAAATTATGAATATTAAATTAATCATTATTAGAAATATTGCATTAAATAGTAAAATTTTTGAATTACTATACTTATATTATTTGTGCATATTACTGGCTATTTCTTTATATTAATCTATCTTAAAGGTATATCAGATGAATTTGATATTTAGAAAAGTTGAGACAAGTTCCTCTTAGAAGTATTATAGTTCTCTCTTTTTAGGTAGACCCGGCATCTCCTTATTATTATTTTTTTATTGAGACCCACATTTTATTTTCTCTATTTCTTGGATCCCATGATAGAGTAGAAATTATGGACTTTGATTCAGCCTAACGCTATACGAAAATGACTTGACTCACAATCACATGGCGAGCTTCAAAAAAGAGTGTTTAAGATGATGCCATTCGATTTACTCAACTTATATATCACTTTATTTTCTCTCATTCAACGTAGGATTTCAAATGTTACAAGATACCTTACTTAAAGCACTTATGGCATGTTTGGTACGTAGGAATCTAATGTGGGCAAAGTCTCATATCATGCAATGGAAGAGATATTCTAGAGTTTATAATTGATTGGATTCCCTCTCCTAAACAGCTGGCTTTTCGAGATGAATTCTTCCACTTGTCGGAACGCATCGAATCAAACAAGAATGGAACAAACATTCAAGGTTTAGTTCCAATTCCTAAGTTTGGAGAAAGATCGAAGAAGGAATGCCACATAGAAAACTTAGAAAAATTCATAGTTAGTATTAAATAACTAAATTATTAATTAAAATAAGTGAGTTATTAATAGAAGTTATGAATATTAAATTAATCATTATTATGAATATTGCATTAAATAGTAAATTTTTGAATTACTATACTTATAATATTTGTGCATATTACTAGCTATTTCTTTATATTAATCTGTCTTAAAAGTATATTAGATGAAAGTATCTAATGATTTTGATAAATTATCAAAAAGCAATTTGACATAAATTTTTATATTTTAAAATTTTTTTGGGTAAAGAATTTTTATATTTTAAAATTTCCATCCCATTCTATTGCAGAATTTTTGTCTTACAATCAAACAAAAGAAACCTTATTCCGTTCCACTCATGCTTAAACCAAACACCAGAATAAACATCTTCAGCCTAATCGATCACATTCTAATTCCATTCTTTTTTCCACCTCATTTCCTCCTTCCTTTCCATTCGGCTGTATCAAACGTAATTATGTCCTCTTCAGTCGGCCCAAATCCCAAAATTAGGATTCTAGAGATAGCCATTACTAGGTCCACGAGATGGCTCCCCCTTCCGGCACTTTATACCTTTCAAAAGTGTCTTCACTTGACAGTCAGGTGATTTGGTCCATCTCTTGAAGGGGCAGTTCTGAACTTGCAAAAACACTAACCTGCTTAGTTTGATTCAGTTCGATTCATTAATCCTCAGTTTTTCAGATCGCTCCTAATTGCGGATTTCTCTTACAACAGATCAAAAGTAATAAACGAAATGGGTGTTTATTGTTGGCGCACTAGAAATTCGAATTCGCCAAACCGAGGATGTAGTAGGACAATTTGGATGACTAAAGACTGCAGACACCGTCGACTAGCCAAACCAAACAAGCACTAAGCTAATGACCTGGCAAATTCTAAGAGAAGATTGGATGCGATCCCACAGGTTAATCATCTGTTCAGGTGGAGACAGAGATTATCATAGCGCGCCACCTGAAGATGTGGTCGTGCGGCCCGGTATCGCACTCCCAGCAGTCTCACTCCCCGATATCGAAATACCAGCGACAATAATTAAGTCGGTGAAGCGACAAACGAGAGGATTAGCGTACCCAAGCGGGACACACAGCATAAGATAGACACCCAAGATGATGAGGGCAGCAACAGTTTTCATGACCAAATTGACAATTGCAAGCCAAGCAAGTTCAGCCGCGATCACAAGGAAGCCTGCTGTGAATGCCACCGACATTGCCGCAACACGGGAGCTTCGCTTTCAGCAGCGCGTTTCACTCTGTGTAGGGATTGTTTATCTGAGACCACAGGAGGATCACGGGTGGGCGATCGAGCTATACATGACAATGGTGTTGCAGATCACGAAGATGTTGAGCTGTATGGCAATCCTGGCATCGAGTGTAGAGCCATTGTATTATCTAGGAACGGCAAAACCAGAAGCAAAAGTCATGGCGCCCACAAGGGCAGTCACGATCGGCCAGGTATTCGGGGAAAAGTATAAAAAAGTCATAAACCTATTACATTTGTACCAATTTAGTCATACATTTTTTAATAGTATTAATTCAGTCATAAACCTTTTGAGTTAGTGCCAATTAAGTTCTGAATCTTTTGATGGGGTGCCAAGTAAGTCCTAAATCTTTTGAACTATTGCCAATTTAGTCCTAAATATTTTGACTTTATGTCAATTTAGTCATTTTGACTAATTTTAATTGGATATTGCTAATATGGACGCCAACTCACTTGCATGGCACCACCAACACTAACATTGGTAATTTTTAATAATTTTTCGATTTATTATTATTTTTTTCTGATTTTTTTCTTTTTTTTTTCTCTCATGTCTTCTTTTTCTTCATTTTGCCAGTGAACTGTGAACCAGTAAATCCTCTCATCTCCTTGTGCTTTCCTCAAATTGAAATTAGGAAATCAAGAGTTCCATTTAGAATTCTAATTTCAGACCGCAAGTGCTGAGATTCTTGACTTGATTGCGAAAAATTCCAGTGAATTAGTACCAACGTGTAAAGAAGACGAAGCCCCACACCACGAGCGAATCAAAGGAGGAGCAGCAGAGCCCCACACGCACACCCGCACATTTTGATGAACATTGAACAGAACCTAGAATGCGAGAGAGATTGAATACGCACTCGACAAAGGTGCTGCAGCTTTGGATTGAGTAAGGGAGTTGTTCTTTGAATCGACCAAGGGAGGGGGGCCTCCTCCTACTACTCGCTATGAGCAAGGGACTTGCTCTACGAAACCCTAGAATGTGAGGAGCAAAGAAGAGGGTAGTGGTAGAATCGATGAGAGGGCACGATCGTCGATAGTGGCGGCGGCGATGGCGGCGGCGGAGTTGACGACCGGAGAAAGCACAGTCGTCGCGTCTTGTTTCGTGTTTGGGTTTGGGTGAAGACTGAAGAGTGTTTGGGTTTGGGACTTTGGGTGAGAGGAGAATGTGTTTGTTTCAAACACATGCAGCCAATAAATGTGTTCGGGGCACCCAGACACTTTTTTTGTTGCATGGCAAAATAGATAGTGGTGCTTATGCCTTCTACAACGATGTACCGTATTCTATTAACCATATGTTTTTTGGGTGTCGTGTCACGGCCGGGGTTGCCTTCTTTTGGGAGGCCAAATGCAATTTGCTTTGGCGTAATAGGTCGTGGGAGGATAATCTCCGTTGGGCCACCACCATGCTTATGGGAAAGGAGTTTTATAAGTGCATAGCTTGCTTCTCTTTCGGACCGCTGTGTCATATTATTTAGAACAACGGGAACAACATTCTCTTCGAGAGAACACCCTCTTTATCCCAAACTATGAAGAACCATCTCTTTAAAGTGGTCAGAGATAAGGCGATCACTGTTAGGAATGTCAAAGATAACTTTAGGAATAGAAGGTTGCAGCGAAGCTGGGGCATTGACCCGATCATCTTTTCTGGGGATCTTTAATTCCCTTCCTTTTTAGCTAGTGCGTCTTGATTAAGGCAATTGGTGCAACGGCTCTTGCTGCTTCCTAAGGATGGTTCTCTCCCTACCTAAGGGCGTTTTGTATCTATTCGCCTATTGTTCACGCCGTGCTTTTCCTTTCTAGTTGTTAGTGGGTTGCCACGACTGTGGCTTTTACATCCCGGCATCCTTTCACTCATTATGATATATTGTTTTGAGTGTAGGTTTTGATGTCGTGATCTTTTTGTTTAGTTGATCTTTCCTCAATATATTTATTACCTTTCACAAAAAAATAAAATAAAATAATAATGTGTTCGGGGCCGAACAAAGTTTCAACCCTAACCCGATCCAAAACATGTTTGTTTTCTTGTTTCATAAGAATTACCCGGACAATTTTAAGAGCCGAAACATGTACTCAATTTGTTTCATGTTTGGTTCGTGTTCGGGTCGGGTTTTTGGACACCCCTAGGTGGTAGAGATGTAGTGATGCATTGGTGCTGAGGTCGTCCGCTGTGGGTGGCATGGATGGAGAGAGAGAGAGTAGGGCATGTCGCGACCCGATCTCGCCGCCCCTCGAAATGTCCAAGGTGGGAAATGTCGGGTTTAGGGGTACTTGATCTCAAGATCGCGAGCCCTCCCAAGCTCGTACCCCACGTGACAGTAGGTTTATTTATGCAATCTAGTTGTTTATAACAACCTAAAAAATATACAGGAACCGCCACTAGCCTCATTTTTAGGGGTCGGCTAGAAACCCAATCGAGGGTCGGGAGTGTTCCCTCGATTTCTACGCAACCAGATATCTAGGTTCGGGAACTTGGGTTACGCTAATATTGCTATTAGCGCCCTTTCGATACCTAAATAGTATGTTGTGTTTTTTCTAACATGTCTATGCATTTCCATTTTACATTTTCGGGATCATCAATTCATAGACTAAGTGATCATGCGTGGTTGATCATTTTCATGCTATTCTATTTCTAAAAAATAGAAAGGAAAACAACCAATGAAATTGAAATTGCAAGACATTAAGTAAGCAATCAAGGAAAAGCAGTAGATCTATCAGGCAGTCCTAAAAAAAATATAAGAGAGAAAACAATTAAAAAGAAAAGAAAGAAAACCCGCAACTCGTCGGGTTTTATACAACGAATGGAACCCGAGACATATGTCGGGAAAATAAGCATTACATGATAACGGTCGGAGTTGACATCGACCTCCACCATCTTCACGCTATATCCATCTTCAGGGTCCTAATCTAAACCTAATCTAAGAAACAAGAATCCCTTGCCTCATCTTATATGACTAAGACAACGCATAGAAATCATTATTATAACGAATAGACATAGGCATCAACATGAACATGAATCCAGCAAATTCAATTCACAAACAAGACAAAATACAAAGCATGTTTAAAGGTTCGTAAGACCACCTAGACAATGTACAAAAATGTGAAACTTGCACATGACATAAGGTTGAATGCGAAAAAGGTTTGGGTAAACATTTAACCCTAAATCAGAATGCAAAGAAGTCTCACAAGTCATTAACATTGCAAAGTGACTTGGAACTAAGAATGTCATGTTTGACAAATTTCAATTGCAATTAGCCAAATGGATGCATGATATTCACATCAAACGAGATTCAAATGTGATATGCCATGCGTTAATGCGAAACTTGTAACACGTGTTTCAAATGTCAAGAAGACAATGAGGCACAAGTTTCATGCAGATAACTTCGTCAAAAAATCATCATAGAAATCATAGCACGAATGAAAATCAATCTAATCTATCCTCTGAATTTCCAGAATCAAACATTAATATGGTAACATTCGTTAGGCAGGGCAAACAATAGTTAAATCACACATATAATATGTCTATGGAAAGCTCGTGAAGTCTATTACAAATCTCCAGAAGACATTAAGTCCTAATAATATCATCTACCATCATCTACCAGCTCAGTCTAGTTAAAACAGAAAATCGCATAACAGCAAATCAACCTAAAAAACTACTGCAGAATTGACAGATTTTGTAGGTGTTTTTCAGTGACCAAATGACATCCATTATGGGCGTGCGGCATATCAAATCGAAGCTCTAAAAATGTATTTTTTATGTCTAGAAGGGCTCAAGGTCAAAAAACTCATCTAGCACCTCGTTTCAGCCAAAACAGAGAGTGACATATCGTGGCATAAGAAATTGCAGATCAAGGAAAATCAAGTTCAATCAACCTCAAGTTCATGATCATTGATCGTCAATCCACATAAAATCATCGAATAACATTGTATAAAAGCAATGAACCAAAGGAAGCATTCATAAGAGAAGCAAAGTCAGCAAACAGAACCTCCTTGCATGTTCAAGTATACTTGGAATTTCCTAACAAGCATGTCAACCACTGTTAACGATACAAAAGACTCATTCACTACCATCCAATTTTTATTAAAACAGAACCATCAACATATTTGAAATGGACATACAGTTGATGAATCAATTAGTAACACAGCACACCCAAATGAATGTGTACATGATGACTAGAGCAGCAACTTAAAGTTCTCGCAGCATGTATTCGGTATTCGAGATGGTAGCATTCGCTCAATACACTTGTAATTTCAACATGTGCAGTGAACTGACCAGCAACATTTTCAATGATCTCAAACATAAGTGTTCCAACAAATCTAAAGTAAGTTCAAAATGGAATACCTATGATTTTCAATGAAGAAACGAGAACACAACTAGGCTGTCTAATATGTTTACTCATGAAAATGCTGAACTACCATCTCAATCATCTATATCCTGAACCTACGCCAAACCTTGAAGGACAGATTCAATGGCTGAATTTGGTACAAAAAGCTCAGCAATACGCTGTCCATCTGTAGTAGTTTCAATGTGCACAACACGAAGGCGCTTATTACTTTACTGAGTGACGGAGAAGCAATACCTCAATCAAGCAACGGAAGGCGTTGAAGGCGAGAGAGAGAAAACTTGATCCAACAAGCCCGATCCAGAAAGAGAACCACTGATCGAGCGAACAAGCGTCCGATCTCCTAGAAAGAACCAGATCCTCACGATCCCCAACCGCCGATGCTTGATCTCTGATCGCCCGCCAATGGAGGAAAACCCTCGCCTTCGACCTCCGATCTCCAGAAAGAGAGACAAATCTGCTATCGTCGTCGTCGTCAATGTCGTCGATCAGAGGGCCGAACCTGCTCGAGAGCCATCGAGAGAGAAAAACGAAGAACCAGAGAGATTGAGCGAGAGCCACCTCGTGCGTACGAACACCGACGGCGAAATCTGTAACGAACTCCTACTCCACTTGCCGGAAACGGGGATTTCAGTGGAGGAAGAGCTTATCACCACCGAGAAGAGAGAGCGAGCTCCGGAGATTTAGGGTTTTCTCCCATCTGCCATGGAAGGGCTCCATCGAGCGCTTATCGAGAGAAATCATTCGAGCGAGAAGCCGTTTTCTAGAGAGAGAATTAGAGAGCAAGAGAGTCTCCCCGAGTCCCCCAACGTGCCAGAGAGATCCTCCCCTTTTTTTTCAGAGAGAGCCCGTTCGGTCATTTAGCCGAGAGAGCAGGAACCCGGGAGCGAGAGAGAAATGAATGTTGAGATAGAAAAATCTTGGGATATGTTCGGTAGAAGTCCTAAAACTTGTCCAAAAAGTGCAATTGACTCCTAAAACTTACAAAAAGTTAAATCAAGTCCTAAAACTTGTCAAGTTAGTTCAATTGAGTCTTAAAGTTAACACCGTTAGCTTTTTCCGTTAAAAATGCTGACGTGTTATTTTAAATTATTTTTTATTTTCCACGTGGATTTTTTAAATGATTTTTATTCATTAAAAAAGATTTAAAAACTAAAAATTAAATTTATTCATTTTATCTTATTTTCACCAAAAATTAAAAAGAAAAGTTATAAAAGTTATTTTTAAAATTGTTTTAAAAAAAATCAGGGCTCTTCTCCCCCCGCCGCCGCCGCCGCCCATCGCCGGAGGGGCCGAGCGACGGTCGTCGGCCCGGGGCGGGGTGGCCAGCCCTCACCGGCCCCAAGCGAGGGCCGGTGGATCGCCGCCCGCCCGGGCGAGGCTCACCGACCCCGAGCGAGGGCCGACGAGGCCTCGCCCGGGGGCGGGCGACGGTCGCTCGGCCCCCTGGGCGAGGGGGCGGCGACCGTCGCCCACCCCGGGCGAGGCCTCATCGGCCCTCCCTCGGGGCCGGCGAGGCTCGCCGGATCCGGGCGAGCCTCGCCGAGATCCGGCGAGCGTTGCCGGCCCCGAGCGAGGGCGACGAGGCCTCGCCCGGGCGGGCGACGCCTCTCGACCCCGGGCGAGGGACGGCGGCGACCGTCGCCCGCCCTAGGCGAGGCCTCGTCGATCCTCGCTCGGGGCCGAGAGGCTCGCCGGATCCGGGCGAGCGTCGCCAACCCCGAGTGAGGGCCGACGAGGCCTCGCCCGGGGCGGGCGACGGTCCGTCGGCCCCCGTGAGGGCCGGCGAGGCCTCGCCTAGGTGAGGGCCGGCCACCCCGCCCGGGGCCCGCGACCGCGACGCGGCCCCTCCGGCGATGGGCGGCGGCGAAGTCCACCTATGCCCTTTTTTTTTTTTTTTAACAGCTTTTTTTTTTAAAAATAAATTTAGATTTTCCTTTTTAAATAAATTTAGATTTTCCTTTTTAGTTTTTAATTTAATTTTTAAAGATTTTGAATAAAAAATAATTTAAAAGCCATTTGAAAAATAAAAAAATCATTTAAAATATGACGTCAGCGCCACGTCAGCAATTTCCGTTAACTTTTTTGACGGTGTTAACTTTAGGACTCAATTGAACTAACTTGACAAGTTTTAGGACTTGATTGAACTTTTTGTAAGTTTTAGGACTCAATTGCACTTTCTAGACAAGTTTTAGGACTTCGCCGAACATATCCCAAAAATCTTTCCTCGAATGCCGCACCCCCCCACCCCCGCGTGCCAAAAAATGAGCGAGCCTTTATATATATATTTTCAGCGTTTTTCCCTTTTTTTTCTTTTTTTTTCTTTTTTTCTTGTTTTCTTTACATTTTTTAAATGTTTTCATTCATTCATTTTTTTGGCTCTTTATTTTTTATATTTTTCTTGCAAAATTAATGTTTAAAATATCGACAAAAAATTGGGTGTCAATAGGGCAAAAGACCTCAAAATCGCTAAAGATGGGGGGCGGTCCCCTTCGGCGACAGGTGATGGTGGGTGGGCGAGTTTAGTATATGGAGAGGTGGAGGTTGGGGTTTCTAGTTGGTGGTACGAAGATTACAGTGTGCTTGGGGTTTTTCGTGGGGAGGGTAATTTGGTCCTTCTGTCTATGAGATCCTATAATGTTAGAAAACTAAGTGGTATTTTGAGGGGGAAACGAAAGAGGGAAAATTGTATTGGGGTCAAAAGTAAAAAATAAAATAATAAAGAAGGCATTTTGTGTTTTTTGCCATTCTTTACTTTTTTTATCATTGGCTATTTTACTTCTCAGATGATCAACAACAAGTGGGCCAATGAATGGATTGATAAGCCAATTCTTAAATAAATTGACTAATTAATTTTCCATTTCCCTATTGCCTTTTATTTACCGACTCTTTCATTGTTCATTTCTCAAGGCACTCCTCCAACCGACTTTTATTCCTTTATCTCTACTGTTCTAAACAAGTGAGTATTCTTAGATTGGGTGCTCATAAGATGCTAAACCATAACTTAGCATCACGAGGAAGATGTAGACTATAAGATAAAAATGTCTCGGACATATGCATTTGTGTATGATATTTTGTATTAGATGGAATCAGAATATTGAAATATTGAAATATTTTCCTATAAGCATTGTCAACAAATGTCTCATAGATCTTCATTAACAAACCCTTTATAATTATGGACACCGAGACAATTGGAGTGCGAAAAGTTGACACGAAGGGATACTTAAGTGTCAAAAGTTACGAAAGTGACACTTAAGTACCAAAATCATAGCAAAATGGATCACTTAAGTGCCATCAGCAAGAAAATTCGGCCAAAATGCTAACGTGACAATTTTCCAATAGGCTACGTGCAAAACGACATCGTTTTGCATACCGATGTGGCTAAATAGTGTCAAAACGATGTCGTTTTAATGCTAATGTGGTAAATAATTAATATAATAATTAATTAAATAAAAATTTTAAATAAATAAATAAATAAATAATTTTATTTTTATTATTTTTTTAAAAGGAGGGGGAGGAGGAGGAGGGAGGTAGCCAGCGGCGGAGGGCTCAACCCTCGCTGTAGCCACCTCCTCTCCGTCGCTTGAAAGGTGGGGGAGGGTCGGCCGGTGTGACATCCTGAATTTCAAGTTCTGTTTTCGATTGAATAAGTTGGACTTTTCATCAACGCGCTTATAGTTCTTTTCCTTGAGCTGATTACTCATGGAATAACTAGTTTATCAGGTGAAGCCGTTAAGGAATCTAAACGCAATAGGCATGATAATTTGATTAGGAATCGATTGCTCAACCGTGCTAATCTGCAAGGGTCATTATGGCACCATCAAAATCGATTAGAGACCGGAGATAAGTCGATTAGACAGAGGTATGTGATTAGTGTGGGTGATTCCACATGATTGCAAAATTTCTCTCAAACGGTACTAGACCGATTTTTTTGTTATTTATGTACCTAGTGTCCGTATTTAAAATCTCGAGATTTTCACAACAACCAAAAGTCGCTAATGTGTCGAAGATGTACATTGTGGCTCGAAAATAATCGACCACGAGTCAATTGTACTAAAAATTTCTAAAAGCTACCCGGTAGGTTAGGTCACGCTAAAATCGTGCCAGATTGAAATTAACTGTGAAATTGAACCCGATTTCATAAATTGAAAGTTCTATTATGTCATGATTCATTTTAGGAAAGTCGACTCGTCCTCTAAAAATTTTTCTACAAATCGAGATTTTTGGCAAAAATTCAAAGTATGTCCATTTTGGATCGGGAAAATCAGAGGGCTATTTTTTATTGCGTCTTTGGGACTCAAGTTGGTTTAATTGATGAGGAAAAATGTGAATTTAAGTATGGGCACCTTAGTTGGATTTATGGACTCCAATTTAGGTCCAATTGGAGAGGAATTGAAGCAAATTGGATGGAGATTGCCAAAATTCGTAGGCCAAGGGGTGAGCAACATTTGGACCACTTGGAGGCTTGTTGAGGAAGCTTTGGCTACTACAAATTGGCCTTGGATGACAACCAAGAGTGGTAAGGACATGAACTTGAGTAGAAGGGATAGATGTGAAGACTTTTGAGGCACATGGGACCCTTCAAGCTTCAGCTCACTTCTTCTTCTTCCTTGGCTTCACTTTATCCATTTTAGAGTGTTTTGAGAGCTTGAAGTTGTAGAGAAATTGGCCAGCCCCTCCCCCTGCCCATTGACAGCCGCCTGAGCCCGTCTGAGCGCTACCGTGCCCATTGCGAGCACTCGCACGCCACCCGGAGCCGTTCGCCTACCCGCGTGCTCGTCTCGCTTGTCTCGCGCCTCCCCGCCGTCCCTCGAGCCTCCCCAGTTGCCGTCGTGGGTCGCATGAGCCGTCTCCGCCGTCGTCTAGTAGCCACCATCGCCTGCTACAGCCGCTGGTCCGCTTCCTTGCCATTTCTAGCCCAGCCCACCGCTCGTGCAACCTCTCGGCCCAAGGAGCAAAATCGAAGCTTCAGCAAAGGTTGAGGTCTTTGAGGCCCGTTTTAGGTCCCTTCCGGGCCTTGGTTGGTGTTACCGCAGGCTCGGTCTGCGTCGTCGTCATCATGGACTCATCGGATCGCTAAATTAGTGAGTTTACTTACTAAACTCTGCTTATGGAGTTAATGATACTTAGGGGTGATTAGTTTAAGTTAATTAGAGATTAGATGGTTAGTTAGATTAGATTAGCGATTTAATTATTCATTTATGCATGTTAGGTTGTTAGAATAGACTAATTAGGGACTAGATAAGTTGTGCTATTTATTTAGATAGGTTAGAAAATTTTCTAGGCCCGTTTAGGTGGTTAGATTAGCGTTTCCGGCTTAAGTTAGTATTTTTGGTATTTAATTACATTTATTTTATTATTTTTGGTATTTATTCAATTATTAAATATTTTCCGAAAATTAGATCGAGATAGCCGGTGACCGAAATTTCATACTGATTGCAATGGTATGCTTAGTTTATACAATTGAGTGTTAATTTGTGCAAATTGAGTGGTGATTGGAATTTTGGTTATTTATTCCAAAATTGTGAAAGTTTGGTATTTAATTAGAAAATCTCGGGTGTCGGGTTTTGATACCGAAAATGGTTTTAAAGACTATATCAAATAGTGGAATTTTAAAAGCAATGATATCAATTTTTCAGGTGTTTTTAATACGAAGAAAAAGGGTCAAGTGCATTATCTTAATTGAGACATTTAAGCATAATGCGCGGTGTCCTTGACTGTAATTAATTGATCGTGTGTTGGTAATGCGCACCCATCGCGAGCGTTTACGCCGGACGAAGCCCCTATATGAGTTGCCCTTGAACAACGAAGTCGGTCGCGTAGATTCTGACTTATGCTCCTTCGGAAAGCTATCGATAGAGATGTTGCCTAATCAATGGGGGTGAGAAGACATCTGGCTATGCCAAAAGACTGCCGAACATCGAGTAAGCCATGCCCATTGGGCCAAGATCAAAATTAGGAACACATGATTAATTGAGTTAAACATGCCGGATTATGGAACAAAATTGTGTAGCACGGTAGAGGACTTGTCATAACGATTTGGCCCTATAATCAGATTCTTGTGATCGTTTGAAATTGAATGTGGCGTTCCAATTGATTGAGCTTGATTATTGCTCATGTCTCGTGATATGAATTGTGCTGACATGTAGGGAGCCGAGACGAGGTGAGTCTCTATGATTGTGTGGTTGTGTGGTTAGGACGTCTCTAGGCGTATTTTCTTCCTAGTTGGAGTTTAGGGAGTGAATTTGCTTTGAGATATTGTCTCACTTCGTCGTGGGTTCAACCTTTTCAGGTCCTTAGAGGGTGGATCTTCCGGAACGTTTTGGTTGGCCTATGAGGGTTACCGAGCAGAGTTTTGACTACCCTGTCCCCGGCTCACTAGGTCTATGAACTCGTGGTGACCACTGTCTAGGTCAATGAGGGTCTACCTCAGAGGGTACCACATCGATTCAAAGCGTGGTTTCGCCACGGATTCAATGGATATAGGGAGAGTCCCCTCCAGGGTTTTGAGATCCCCGTTGTGGTAGTCGATGCCACTTTAGGCGAGAGTGCAGCTGACCCTCCTGATGGTGCGGCGGACAAGCCCCTAGAGCCTGTGGAGACGGAAGGATTGGCGAATATGTCTGACTAGTTGGTCTTAGGACAGCTTTGCTTTGAGAGCCGGTCTTTTGTAAACTCTTGTCTATATATTGGTGTTGTATATAAACCGGGTGTTTATAAAAGCGTGTTTTGGCTGTGAATTATTTTCCTGCTTTTCTATCACATGCTATTTATTGTCATGGGATTGTTTATTTGCTTCCACATGTGAAATAAAATGAAAGGGTTGGTGACTCATCTTGGGAAGTCGCAATTTAATCGACCACCAAGGGATAGGCATGCGCTCAAGGTTCGGGGCCTGACAACCAGGGCCGCCAAGCCTTGGCTAGGGGCGACCCCCTAGCGGGCAACGACCCTTGGCTTGACTAGGTGAGGGCCGGTGACCCTCGCCGCTGGTCGACTGGCATCGACCCTTGGCCAAGGCTCGGCAGCCCCGGCTGACCTTCCACCACCTTTTCAGTGATGAAGGGGAGGCAGCGGCAGCAAGGGCTGAGCCCTCAACCACCGACTCGCCTCCCTCCTCCTCCTCCCCCTTCTTTTTTTTTTTTTAAAAAAAAAAAAAATTAATTTAATTAATTATTATATTAAAATTTGAATTATACCAAAACGACATCATTTTTGTGTGTGGTTTGCTGAGTCAACCTTCCGATGACACATAAGCTAGAAAATTAATAAAAAATTACCACGTAAGACTTTCGCCGATGTGGCACTCAAATGTCTCATTTTTCATAAAAAGTGGTACTTAAGTATCTCTTTCATAAATTTTGGCACTTAAGTGTTCATTTATGCCAAGTTTTGGCACTTAGAGTGTTCTTTTGCCATAAATATGTGAATATTCATTTTTCAGGGTCGTGGGCTGTGATTAAGTACCCAACGTTAGACTTGGTGTTTGTTTGTCTCTCAGCTATCTAGTAGCTCGGTGTTTGTTTGTCTTTCAGCTATCTAGTAGCTGGGTGTTTGTTTATCTTTCAGCTATCTTGTAGCTGAATTTTCTCAATTTATTAAAAATAGAAATGACCCGCTTTTATGTGGACAGTGAACATGATGAATTAGCTCCTTTGGACCGAAAAGGGGCAAAAACAAACTTATGAATTACCTCAAGGTAACAAAGAAAATACTAAGAAAATGTTATTCTTGGTTTTGACTCCCTAATAGCCACAGGTCTATTTGGATATCTCATTGCACTGAAAACGATTTTTTTAGCGTTCGTCTTTGAATTATGGCCTGGTGATGTTTTAAACTTTTAATTATCTGACAATGTTCAAATTTTTGGGTTCGTCTTTGAACTTTGGGATAATGTTTGGACATTTATGTTTAGCGGTTAACTATAGCTGAAGAATTATCACTTTGGGAAAAAGTAGGCACTGCTCCAAAAATTGTATCTTGCATTGGTTTACTCTGTATTTATTTTTCGTTTCACTTTGTCACCTATACTAGCTTCATTCACAGTTTGGCCCGAATATTTCTAGAATTTAATCGTTCCTAAAACTTGTGATACAGAAAGAGGGTGTGCACTGACTGATGTAAGGGCCAGAGACTTTTTTGCAGGTATGCTTCATTCAACTAGGGGTAAACATTACACATGGAGCAAACTAGATCCGCCGCCTTGCCACTGCAGCCTCACGTTCTCTGTCGTTGCTGCTTGACTCGTTGGCCGGCTCTCATGCTCTCTGTCTCGTCTCCTCTTATTGCTGTGTCGAGACTTTTTTGCAGGTATTCTTCATTCAACTAGGGGTAAACATTACACATGGAGCAAACTAGATCCGCCGCCTTGCCACTGCAGCCTCACGTTCTCTGTCGTTGCTGCTTGACTCGTTGGTCGGCTCTCATGCTCTCTGTCTCGTCTCCTCTTATTGCTGTGTCGATCTCGTGTTCGTTTGCCTTTTGTCCCCAGAATGGCCACTTTCTTCAATGGTCAATCTCACGTTGATCATTGGACCAATTTTTGGTGTTTTCTCCTCCCCCTTGCTTTGTTATTTTCCTAAACATAGGGGGCAAGGGGTCTGCTAGTGTATAACTCGGTTGCCTTCCAGGCTAAAAGTGGAGATTTTGGATTTAATTTTGTAAACATTTTACTATCCCAAGAAGCAATTTAATACTTTAAACTAAATTAATACTGATAGCATGGAAGAAATTTCACGTGGATCTTACTGAATTTTATCCCACGACTTGCCTTTTACTGACTCAATTGGGCTGCATGCAAGCTAAGAGTATTTAATTTTTATTTATTTTTTACTGCATTGTTGAAGCAGAGAATTGTGGAGGCAGGGAAGGCGGGTACTGGAAATCTGCACTTCAGTTTCAATATACTTTTTCCCAAGACGCAACTGCAACATCAAGAGACTCAAAAAGCTTAATGAACAATCAGGTTTGTAATTGCTGTATAAGGTAAATCTGCACATATAAAAAGTTCTCACTTATCAGGTGATCTCGGCGATTTTGTACGTGGCTTTGTCCATCACATTTATAATGAACAGACATAAGACTTGCAAAGTTCAAGGTCATAGGATGCCTAACGTTCCTAGTCAAGAATGTCGAACATGAATCAGTCAAAAAAGACATGCAGTAGTAATTAAATTGCATTAAACAAAGACTCTTGTTTATGACTTCTCTCTATGAGAATTGCTGAATGCTTTCAAAGAACTGCCACCCGTCAAATTTATTGGCATCCCCTGTAAGCCAGGAGTTTTTCCGTTACTAAGCTTAGCTTTTACACAGAAGTAAGGTGGACTGACCACCCAGAAGAGGACATAATGCTTCAATTTCGTCAACTACACTTTTTAGCGGAATAGCTTCCAATGTGACAGACGAAACATTCATGCACAAGATGGATAATCTCAGATCTTCTCCATCTTGACTTGTACCCCATGTTCAGGCTTAAAGAACAGATCATACCTCACCGAGTGTTTGTACTCGGGGGATAAAGAGAGAGTGAACTTAGCACAAGAGACAGAACTGTTTTTAGTTCCGTTAGCCGGAAATTCTAGCCAACGCAATTTCATATCCCTGTCCCAAAAGGCATAAACAGATCTGGAAGCTTGCAGGCCGAAGGAATGCCATTCGCAAACCTTTCTGGATGGAAATCGCGGGCACTGTTGCCCAGTTGGCCAGATTCTGATGCAAAAGCGAGATCGGGAGCCAGATGTTGATGTCTTTGGAAATCACAAAGTCCACAAACTTCATTTCCTCCGACGTTTCTCAAGGAAAGAATGGTACAAGAGTATATAGGGGCAATGTTTCGTAGATCACCATACTCAACTCCACATCGAGAGAAAACAGCTGAAAGGCAAGCAGTCCTATACTCGGATTTTTTCTAAGGATGTACCGGCGACTATGTATATTCACATAAAACTTACATGTCAATGCATAGACTAAAAATCTACCAAGGAAGCTCGCTCCATAAAGATCCTTGGTTTCATGAAATGAAACCACAGTAAGCATGCAAACTGGAAGAAAAAAGGAGGAGAAAAAGAAACGGCATCATGGAATTGAAGATAAGAAATTCTAAATTGGCATTTCCACAAACACCTTCTACACAATCCTCCAAAAGTATGAGTCACATAGTCAAGTGAAATATCATTTAACCAAGTGATGATTTAGTCCAAAAGACATACGACAAATTGAGTGGTGATACGTGATTGAAGCTAACGTTAGATGAAACAGCCTGAGAGTATACCATGAAGAGAAGAAAAGGTACATAATGTATCGAAGAGAAGAAATTTTGACTTAGATAGCCAAGTGAAATTTTGTATAAGTGTGCGTATGGAAAGGAGCTTGGAAAAACGATTTCTTCTTTTTTAAAATGAGTATTTCTTGATGTTAAGGATGATTTTGTCCTTGACCGTTAAGTCTCTTCCGTTATTATCTACTTTTTCGTCAGCCAAACCATGAAATTTGAAGGATCATCCGTGAATTATTTTCATATGACGGACCATTGCACCTTGTTTCTTCCCCTTTTGTCCGAACTCCATAGGCGGAGCCACCACCTTCTCATTTTATAGATGACAATGCCAGCATCAAGAGGACAACGGAGCAATCCACCACGTCAACACCGAGACTGGCATGCAGAACATGGAGTTTATAGTATTTGGTGATCGTTCGACGCCATCAAAGAGAGAATCTCAAAGGCTCAAATTTGGTCAAGGCACTCCCTTTGCTATGCGGCTTAATAATTATCACTTTATTCATAGGACCGCCATTTTCCCACTCCTCCTTTGACCTAGACACTTCATTTATTTGAGGTCCACCACTTCTAATAAAGCTCTACAAAAGTGATCTTTTTTTAAATTATTTGTTAACTCTTTTAATTTTGTTTCTTCTTTTTTTCCTTGTGGGTTCCACTGCTTATTAATAGTCTCTATTTTCTCCCTTGCAGGCCATTCTCTTCTTTCTACGCCTCACATTCCTCCTCCTCCTTCTTCTACACAAATCTCTCATGCATCTACCAACCCCAAAAGAATTACTTACTTCAACAATCCATGCCCTCCTCATTTGCTATGGGAGGTACAATTCTAGCAAAAGCTTCTTTTTTACCTTTTAAGTTTTCTTGATCTCAAATCATGCTCATTCCGCTCATTATTGAAGTATTTCTTGATATCTTTTCTTAAAAGTGAATTTAATTTTTGGGTCATGGAAATGTTTGATCTTGTGTTTCAATCCTATGCTTAAAGCATAGTATGCATCAAAATAGTGTTTGTGAATTAATTGTGCAATCGCTTTGTAATCTGTAGGATACTTGCATCATATAATCTTTTTCTTCCTCTAGGTTCAATTTCTTACTATGGTTTCCATAAGTTCCTCATCATTAGTTTTGAGATGCCATCATTGCTTCTCATTAATTGATTTATTGGAAATAATGATGCAGCATATGCTTAATCTGGTTGTTTGACCTCAAAGGGAATTTGAGTAATTTATTTTCTTTGACATTCTTTCGCTTTCTCAAGATTGTAGATGTTGGGTTTAAATCTAGAGCGGAGGCTAAAGGATGCCTGTTGTATCTAAAAGTAGGCTATAGTCATGAGGTGGAGCTGATTGTTCCTCCTGCAGTGAGTGTCTTTTGATTTAAGTACAGATGTGGTCTGTTGTACGGGAATTAACAACAATGTGGTCCAATGTTCAGCTGCCTGCCTGTGGCGGGGAAGGAGGGCTTGTTGGGGAGCTCACCAGTGATCCCAATGCCTGTGCAAGTAAAAGTGTAGAAGACGATGGGATTGGCTTTATAGATAGAAAACAGAAGACAACGGGTTTGGAGAAGAAGAAGGAGGAGGAGGAAGGAGGAGGAGGAGGAGGAGGAGGAGGAGCGGAAGGCATAGAAAAGAGAGAATGGCCCGCAAGAGTGAAAAAAGAGAGAATTTACAACAGCGGAAAACTGAGGCGTCAAGAGGGCATGGAAAGAAAGAAATAGGAACTAAGGTGAGACCTGCACGGAAAAAAAAAAGAAGAAACAAAATAAAAAGAGTCGACCAAATAATAAAAAAAAAAGTATCACTTTTGTAGAATTATATCATAAGCAGTGGGCCCACAAAGGATAATATGATTAAAACACACAAAAAAAAATGGAGTGTTTAAACTAAAGGAGAAGTGGAAAATGCGCGAACCTTTATATTTTACCTTTTCCTCTCAAATTTAGAAATGGAGATATACATACGTCTGTAGTCTTTTAAAACATAATACATAAGCAAATCTATGATTCAATATTCTATACGCATATGTTCATAAAATCCAAAAATTGCGCCCTAAGTAAAAGGCTAAAGGATTAAACAACTCTCCGATTCCATATCCGATACCTACACAGTGCCTCAGCCTGAATGCATTGATTCAATGTGATAAAATTCCACTGGAGGGAAAAAAAAAGTTAAATTCTAGGGTACATATAGAAAAATGGAAGCGGAGGTCAGGAACAAACAGAGTTCTCATCCTATCTATTAAAGCCAAGGGTTAAAAACATAGGTCAGTAGGAAACTATTTGGTGCAACATGCATCCATTAGATGTCCGTTCTCTGCTCATGAGTTTTCATCTTTTTCATGACCGATAATACCTCAAAAAGATAACGGGAGTGTCGGGAGAAGCGGAACATAGATACAATGCATTGCCCAGAACTGCCATGAACTTCTGTCGAAACTTTGTGCTAAACTCTTTTTTTGCTACATTGAAAAGCATGCCATTTACTTTCGAAGCTAAGACAGCCGCCCCCATCTGGGTTACCAGGCCAGGCAAAAACAAGACAGGTTCGGTGAACTGCAGCTTATCTTTCGTCAACATTTTCATGCTCAGCCTGCCAATCAAAAGAAATGGTTTCAGACATTGATATTGGCATGAGACCTTTTTGAGATCGGACACTACATAATAAGAAGCAAAAAGCGCAGACATAATAATCAGCTTTTACAATTCTCATTATTAATATTATTGTTATTATTATTATTAGTAGTAGTAGTATAAAACGTAGAAGCATGCACCTCTTGATAGCCTAAGTAACTACAGGCTAATCAAAGTTCCCATGAACGGTAAATATACTGCACCATAAACTATCAAAGCAAATTTTGGCCAGAGCAGGAGTAAGCACCATCCCTTGCATCCTTCACTAGACATCAGCATAGAGAAATTACTTATCCAATCCCATGCATATGGCATGATCCTATCAAGACAGCCTCCAAGGAGTGAGTTGAATCACCTTTCCTACTTTTCTCCTCAGGATAGGGGATGTCATCAGAATACTTGGAATCTTGACCTAAAAAGCTTTCATTTCTGCTAAAGAAGATAATAACCCCCGTGAAAAGAACGAACACTCAAACACAATCATGATGTATAGGACTTTGATGAGAAAATATTGGAAGACGATGTAGGTTGGTCATGGCAACGATGCCACTTAAAGACATTGGAGACTAGCTAACACTATTGCACAAAGTGATTTCCATGTATACAAGAAAGCTGAAATATAAATTTGTCACTACTAATAGAAAATTCTCATTCGTTGGCAACTGAACTTAAATTTGTCACGACTAATGCAAAATACATGCTTATTATGAACAAAGGTTTGTATGGACAGCAGATTTAACAATTCAAAAGGATGCTCTCAACTCAACAAGAACCTTAGCGCTTTTCTTGGGCTTAGAACCAGCATCTACTTTCTCAAACTTTCTTAAAGCCAAGGGCGATTCTTTTCTTCCCCTCTTCCGATCAGCTTCTGCATCATCATCTTCATCTTCGTCACTGCCTTCATCTGAACCAAAAATATAATTAGCTCCACTACTTGGGATACAGGATAAATCCTCTCGGAACTTCTCATCTCACACGATTTTTAAGGGAATGAAGTAAAGCAAAACGTAAATGCAGCAAGAGACCATAAAGGACGGGAAAAAAGCTTACAGCTCTTGATAAAAATGATCACATGAACATTCAAATACTAGGTGAACACGTTTTATCTAGGTATAGAAAGAACCTTCGCCATTGTCACCAATTGCACGAACTCTATTTATAGCAAGACCACCAAAATCTTCAATATCATCTTCTAGTTCTTCCTCAAGTTCATCGTAACCTTCCACATACCCTACCTCAAGTTCCTGCTCATTCCAGAAATATCGATTGTGTAATCATCAAATCATAAACTCTAGCAAGAAGAAAAACTTCTATACATTTCACACAGAAATATGTTTTAACGGGGCCATAACTACCTTCTCAAACAACAAAAGTAACACTTGTCCCTAAAAAAATAGTACACCTCCTCTTCATTTTCATTGGCAGCCTGCAATGAATCCATCTCAAGGACTTTTTCATACTTTTTGACAGGGTAATTTTAGATATCACCACACACTCCTTTCCTTAGGCGTTCTAATAGCTTTTTCTCAATACTCTGCAGCAAAGTCGTCAATAATTAAAAATCTTGGGTCACATGATGGGTGAAGCACTTCCATGGTTACAAAGGTGAACCCAACCAACTTTTTTTCCAAAACTGCCGCCTTCTCTGCTTTTTCCTCGCTTCTAGCTTCTCTCTTCTTTTCTTTCCTCGATGTCGTCATAATCTTTTCCCTTTTAGGAAAGACAGGCACGTTGAAGCATAAAGCTGAAACAGAGGAGATGCCTAAAAGACCAGTCCAAACATCAGTGAGAGCAATGTCGACTGCATGTTCTTGAAGGGGGTTTCACAGATCCAAGCGCAACGACCTTGTGAATTGTGATATTACAATCATGATATAAGCATAAGGCAACACATAAGATTACAGAAATTTACGAGAAAACCGAAATCGACATAAGAGAGCTGTGGAGAAACCTTAAGAGAACCGGGAAATTTTTTATGCTAAAGATAATATTATTTGATAAAAGAGATTTGCCCTATCGCCAAATCGGGCACCAAAACGTTCACTTGAACAAATAGTTCTTTTTTGTTCACATCTGAGCCAACAACATTAAGAATTAAAAGTCAAGAGCAACAATAAATTATAAATGAAACACAACTATAATCACCACGTTACCAATTAATTTGAGAATTGCCATCAAATAGCCGCGCAGAAGATTATCATAAAAACACATCCTGCAATAGAAACAATCAATTAGTGATCAGCCCTAGAAGTTGCGTAGACTTCCTTAAATGGTCAACTAAAAAGAATGCAAAGAGAGCACTACTTCTTATAAAGATACCGTTTTCACATCAAGTCAACACTAGATGCCACTCACCTTGGACGATGTCATTGATTTTAGACCCGTCTGTCAATTTGCGGTCAGCCCAAAAATTAATTATGTAGACTTTACCCTATGTCAGCTACGTATCAAAAAATTGTGAGATATCCCTGTTCAAAGCACACGAATTTCCATACAAATTCTATCCTATGATTGATTTGATCCATTCCATTATTGATCAATTCAAAGAGTAATTGACTAATTTCAAATAATGTGGAGCCAATCATATAAAGGAACTTTCTCACTAAATTAGGAATCCACGAGTCGAGAAAAATTAATCCACTGAACAAAAAGAAATCAGAATAATGACAAAACTTGAAAAATTGAAGGATTGCTTTTTCTAATCAATATTACTAGTCCTAGATAATCTCGCACTTCATGTGATCACTTATATAAATCTATTGATCAGCCTCCACTCTTAATTAATTTAGGATCATTTGTTTGAGGGAAAGTGTTTTTTTGAAATGTTTTTTGGACTTTCACCTATTTAGTTTGTTGAAAATTATTAGTCGACCAAAAACACTTTTTAATCAAGGAAAACATTCATGAATAAAATTAAGAAAGTGAATAAGAATGTGTAAACACTTTCCGAAATTACTTCTCTGAAATTTTTTAACATTTCATTTTTCCTTTTCCGTTCTTTTTTTTCTTCTCTCTTTTCCCTTCTTACTCCACCTTCCCTCCTCTTCCGCAAACCCTAGCTGCTCCCCCTCCCCTCTCTCCTTCTTCTCTGTCCCCTCCTCCTCCACTTCTCCCTCCCCTTCGCCACCGCCTCCAACCCTACCTCTTCCCCTGCTCCCGTCGGCTTGGCTCTCTCCTCTTCCTCTTCATTGGCCTCCTCTGCTCCTTCATTCTCCTATGGATTCGGCTCCATGTTTCAAATTGGCCAGGCATTCTTTTACCTTGGAAAATCATAGAGTTACCACATGGGGAGTCGCCGATGCTCTTCCGTACGCCATCATCTGCCGCATACGAAGAATCGTCGCCCTTCAAAATGGTTCAGATTGCCGCCAGCTTTTATCCGCCGTTAGCGTCAAGTTCCCCTTCACCATTGTTTGCCTCGTCGGGGAGCTATGCAGCTTCTCTATTCGTACGCCTGCACCTTCTTCCAGTGCGAGCGCAGGTTCATCCTCGTTTCGGACGCCTGTGCCTGCGCCTCGGGCGAGGTCAAGCTTGCTGTCCTATGCCTGTGCTTCGAGCTAGGCCGAGCTTCAAGAGATCGGCCAAGCTTCGGTGGACGAAGTTGGCGCAGAGGGAGGCGAGGTCGTTGGAGATGGTGGCGGCGGCGGCGGCGGTGGAGAAGAGGTAGTGGTGGGTGAGGTGGAGAGGCGGGTGGGAGAGAGAAGGAAAAAAAGAAAATGGAATAAGAAAGAAAGAAAAGAAAAAAAAAATTATTTAAGAAAATTTCCAAATGAAATTTAAACATCTAAAAAGGTTTTTGGTCCTGTTCGCTTCTTTTTCTTCCCACGGTCTGTTCCCTCTTTCTCAAGATTTTGATTCTGTCTCAACTGTCAGCTAACATAGTTGTCTTTCTCTTCAATTTTGTTTTTGTCAAAATCTTTTTCTCCAGTTTGATGATAGGGAGGAGCACTGCACTCTCCATCTTCTAGTCTACCGGCTTTTGCCATTCTAATAAATTCACTGTTTACCAATTTGCATGACAGCTCTTATTTTGAAGCAATATTCTTGATAAAATTAAATACGGAAGAAGATTTAAAAAAAAAAAAATCTTGATAAGCGCATGCCTCTCATGTCCTCCTGATAAAGCTAAAAAAGAAAAAAAAAACAAAGATAAAGATAAAGAAAGCTGAGGTCTCTCATTCAAGATTAGGAAAACCGTAGTGCGAGAATGAATTGTGGTCTAAAAATGCCAATATTAGCGCTTTTTATAGTGAGAGGGAATTTATATTATTAAACACAACTTAGTTTATTCCATTTGTATCGAACATAATATGTTATGCTAACAAATGTAAATGGCAGGTTTCTTATTTTGCCCTTTCAACTCATATTTAAGACAATATAAGTGGAGTATCATAACTTTCGTATAGCGCTCACTTAAGGATCATCATTTTTCTTCACTTACTTAAGTATCATATTGAAGTAAAATCGATTATTTAAGTATCACTTACAGCAAATCATCCCACGTGGATTTTTTTGGATTTTTTAAATGATTTTTATTTTTATTTTTTTATTTATTTATTTTTCATTTTTTTCCTTTGTTTTGTTTTTTTTTTTTTTTTTTTTCGTGCGCTGGTCACAAAGGCTTCAGCCTCGGCTGACATGGCCGTGAAGGGCTTGGGCAAGGCCACCTCACTCGTGGTTAGCAATTTTGCGATGGCCTTGCCCGCAATTGGCAAAGTTGCAATGGCTTTGCCCAAGGCCATGTCGGCCTTGCCGACCATGGGCAAGGGCACGAAAGCCCTTGCCAAATTTTGGTGAGGCCACCTTGCCCTCGGCCAATAGACTTGCGGAGGCCCTCAGCCAAATCTAAGCGAGGTCGACAGTGGATTTTCTAGCAAGATAAATTGTCGATGGCATTCAAGTGATTGATTTTCAAAAATTATTCCATGATTAATCAATAAAATTAAATAATTACAAAATAAAATTGAAGGATTGGATGGATTTTCTAGTAACTTGAGATGCGATGTCACTGTCATGGTGTTATGTGCTAATCAAAGTGAGGACACTGACAACGAACAAATCTCTCGTTTACAATTATTTCATGGTTAATTAATGAAATCAAATATAAAATTTGAAGGATTGGATGGAATTCCTACTAATTTAACGTGTGATGTCGCTGTTGTGACCTTACGAGGATCATGCGCATAATCCATCCAATCATCGGCCCTGATAGAGGAGTGGAGAGGGGTTATCTAGTTAATATTGACTTGTGACTTTTCGCAAATATTTAAAAGAACATTTCAAATTTTAAATAATATAGTTAATAATATGCGATTCTACAGGTCTAAATTTGAAGTATTTTTAAAGGATTTAAGAGATTCATGTTAGATAGAAGTTAAAACATGAGTGCCATAAAATTTATCAAAAGAAATTGGCAGTAAAAAGTAAACGCCATTCCCAATCAGTGGCGAATAACAAATAAATGAAACCTATTTTGATGTGAAAAAATAAATTTTTTGGCAAATTGATCACTTGAAAATGAAAGTAGATGTTACCCTACACAATTCTCATAGCCCTTATTTAATTATTCATAGAAATATTATACGTCAATGATATATAAGAGAAAAACAAAATGGGTTTCTTAGTTTGGTGAGTTTAGATATATTGACTAATATATCATATGAACTTTTATCTAATTGTTGACGCCTAAAAATTAGGCTTTATTTTGTTTTTCGGATAATAAACCAAAAAAACAAAAATTAGTATTAATTAATAAATAAACAAAAAAACGAAGCAAAAAAGAAAAGCAAAAATCGGAAAGGAGGAAGCAGCCTCCGCATGGGCCTCGGCCCATTTCCGCCTCGGCCCGGCCCCGCCAAGTCGTCTTCTTCTTCCTCGTGCAGTTGCAGCACACGCGCGAGGGAACCGCGATGTCGGAGCGGAGAGGAGAAGCGCGCGCGATGGGACGTGGAGCGAGGGGAGCTGGCGCCGGATGGGACGCCGGTTCGGCCGGCGAAGGCCGTGGCGATCGGCGGTCGAACTCCATCGACCGACCGCCCCTCGCCTATAAATACCCCCCACCCGACGACGACGAAGGAGGAAAAAAAGGACAGAGAGCACACAGAGAGAGAGAGGGAGCCCGAGCGAGTCGCGGCCCTTGGATACCCCACTGAGAGACTTCAGGGGGGCCGAGGACTCGCGGCCTCGGATCCGAGCCCCGCCGGAGTAGAGAGGGAGAGAGTGAGGCACGGGGAGAAAAGGGTTTGCGCGGGTCTCGCCGTCGCCGTCTTCGCCCTCGTCGTGCCATTGCCGAGCAGGTATCGCGTTGTCCCCGTCGCCGTTGCCGTCGCCATTCCCCTCTCCATGGTCCAATCCCCTTTGCCGTCGCCGCCGTGGTCGTCATCGCCGCTGGATCGCCTCGGCCCCTCCCCTCGGCGCCCCGGATTCGCAAACCCTAGGGTTTGCGATTTTCCGGGTCGCCGAGTCGGATCCGGGTCTCGAAACCGGGTAGGGTTCGCGGGATTCGGGGGGGGGCGGCGGAAGTCGGGTCGCGACGCGGATCCGGGTCGGGTAGGGTTTGTTGGAAGCCGGGTCGCGGAGCGGGTTTGCGGAGCCGGGTCGTCGGGCCGGGCCGGGCGTACCCAAACGCTCGGCCACGGCGTCGTTTTCAAAAAAAAAAAAAAAAAAAAGTCGGGCCCGCGTAGCGGGCCCGTCTGCGTTTTGGGTTGGCCCGGGTCGGACCCAACCCACGGATCCGACCCGGGTCAGTTTTTTTTAAAATATAAAAATAGTATTTTAAGTAAAAAAAGTAAATTAAATAATAAATAATTTCTTTATTTCAAAAAAATCAAAAAATGTTTTATTTCAAAAAATATTGAAAAATGTTCTATTTTAAAAAAAAATCGAAAAAAAAAGAAAAATTATTTATTTTCCAAAAATATTAAAAAATATTAAAAAATATTTTATTTTCTGAAAAATCAAAAAAATCAAAAATATTTCAGATTTTCCAAAAAATGCCAAAATCCAAAAAAACCGAAAATTCATGAAAAAGCCAAAAAGACTTGTATTTTCCAAAAAAATACCAAAAATCCCTTTTGTGTCCAAAAATTAGAAAATAACTCAAAAATGTTTTTCCTCCCAAAATGCATGGAAAATCCCTCGAGCATCCAAAAACCTCGAGTTTAAACAAGATTAGGTACCGAAAGGGCATTAGTGATTAATTAGTGTAATCAAGTCCCCGATCCTAATTTCTCAGTTGCGCGCAGGAGTGAGTATTTCTCCCGATACTTCACTTGGGTTTCTAATCAACCCACCCCAAATCGATTAGTGGCGACTCCATTTAAAAAATTGATTTACAGGTTAAAAAACTTGAACCATTAAGTCGTGAATTGGTGGACTTGGGAGAGTCCGGGCATAACTAATTTCAGCCGAGCCATTAGCCTCCTTAGGCGCGCGTACTCGCATTGCGGGCGTAAAAAAAAAAGAGGTCGCGACACTAATTAATGTAAATCATGTCTAAATAATGTTGAGGGAAGTGAGGGTGAATGGAGATTGTGATGATGGAGCTCGATCCCAAAACTCCATTCTACCGAACTTGTCGCGTATAGATATCGTTGAATAAGTAATCACGAAGTGTTTTGGATGACTAAAATTGCAGACATCTCTTATTCGTACAACAGACAGGTAGGCTAGCCACACCGAAACAGCAGCAGCAAATGAAACTGAGAGGGAGCTCAAGGTACGGACATGCATACATAATTAGCAATCAGGGATCTCGCTTCTCTGGTGGATGCGATGGTCAGCACCACGATGGGCACCGGGAGTTGTCGTTGCTCGTCCTGCTGTCCCACTGCCTGCAGTCACACTCCCCGACATTGAGATGCCCACAACGATAATTAAGTCGGTGAAGCGACGAACGAGAGGATGCTTGTGCCCAAGTGGGATATACAACAAAAGGTAGAAACTCAAGATAATGCAGAGGGCGACGGATCCCAAGACCAAGACCACAATGGCGAGCCAAGCGAGTTTGGTTATGCTCACGTAGACGCCCGCCATGAATGCCAGAGGCATCGCGGCAAGAGTTACCAACAACGGGAGTCTTGATTTCGAAAGGGCATTTTCCACCACGTAGGGATCATTAATCTGTGTCCAGAGGAGGATGACGAGTGCGATGATCGAGCTATACATGGCGATGGAGTTGCAAATCACAAAGACATTGTACATGGCTTTGTGGAGTAATACGGCAATTCCAGCATCTGGGTTAGAACCATTGTATCCTCCGGGAACAGAAAAACCAGATGCGAAAGTCATAGCAGCTACCAGTGCCGCCACTACCATGCGGGTGTTTGCCTCCTCCTTGAGTCTATCCAATTCCGGTGGTTGCATTTCTTTCCCTAGGCTCCGGCTGATCCCCCTACAGATAGCTAATTCACCGCTTCTTGGTGTTCCAGCAGATGCCAAAATTATCCGCGTTATTTTCTGCAAGCAATAAGTCCAAGAATAAACAAAGAAAACAAAAATGATGATTTTGGCGGCTAAATTACAGATCTGGCTGAGAGCACACTAATTCACATGCCTCACCAATTTATTTTCTAGGTCTGTCCCTGATGGTGCATCAACTTGCAATGTATGATTACTAGTGACAAAAGTGTAAAAGGCTGTACCTTCCGAAGTGGAGCATCCATTTCTTTCATGTCCTCCTCTACCACGTCTAGAGCCGTCATGTTTCCGTTATTTAGCAGCTTAAGATCAACTCTTCCGTCTCGTGCGAGAAGAAGCAAGATCGAAGGTTGCCAATGCAACGCGGCCAGATGCAGAGGTGTATTTCCATCGAAATTTCTCGCATTTATGAGGTGACCGAATTTGGGACTTTTCAGTATGTATTTGACAGTTGAAATGCATCCGTACCTCGCTGACACGTGAAGAATGTTTTCTCCTCGCCTAGCTCGAAACTCTACAGGGTCTGGCCATTGCCGAAGTAGCTCCTCGACAATCCTCACGTGATCCATCATGCAAGCGATATGGATAGGAAGATAGCCCTTTTCATCTTGCTCCAGGGCACTTAATGGGATCTTATCAATCAAGAACTTGACTCCATCGAGATAATTTGTGTACGCTGCAAAATGGAGTGGAGTGCCATATCCCTCATCTCTCAGTCGAAATAGCCCCGGCTTCTTTTTCCACATCTCCGTCAGCATATCTAAATCCAACACAAGGAGTTAATCATTGTGGGATGAACGCAAAGTCCTGCAATTATTTAGTAGGGGTTAATCCCGTTCTAGATGATCCAAAGTATTGGGACTTGACACACAATCTTGTCCCTTAGGATTGTAAGCTATCACACCACGACCATACGCCTCATTAACTAGACTTTGCTCATGAAACTTGATTTTTCCACCACCAATGTATACCAAAATGAAGAGAAAAAGAGAAGAGTGACCAAGAAGGTCAAAGAATGTGTGAGAGCTTGAAAGTAGGGTTTACCCATTTTCTGGTACGTGACAGCGAGATGCGCCGGGGACATGCCGAAAACACTTGAAATCCTTACTGAGATTCCGAACGTGTCCAAGTCCAAGTTCCCTGTTTCGACTGGGTTTGGCGCTTCCAGCAAGATCGCCAAAATATGCGATTCCAAGTTCCCCATTTCGACTGAGTTTGGTGCTTCCAGCAAGAGCTTGAGAACCTCCAAGTCCCCTGTTTCGATTGCTATGCACCACGGAGACTTACTTTCATTGTTTCGATGATACAGCGGATTGGGATCTTTACTTACCAGCCGACGGATCACCTCGTAACGGCGGTTCCTCACGGCTTCGTGCAGAGCGGAGTTGCGACTGCTGTCAGTGTCTCTTGGCTTCGCCCGGGGAAGGAGAAGCTCCACCGCACCGGTTTTCCCGGCTCTAGCTGCAATATGCAGCGGCGTCTCTCCACTGGAGTTCGCCAGGGAGATCAAGTGGTCAGGGACGAAATCGATGACTGCTCTGACCATATCATCACTCTCTGTTTTCCATTGATGTCAGGTTGCAAGCATATTAAAATGTGCAGAACAAAAAGCAAAGTCTTATGGTCACACCCTTGTTAATTACCTGCCGCAGCGTGAAGCAGTGTACTCTTGGATGGGCTGCATTGCCCGAGAACGATGGGCAACGACACTCTTTTCTTTGCGCAATGATCCTCCAGGGCGTCGATGAAGTTGTCGACATCCCCTCCCTTCGCAGCCGAATATAGCAGAGGATCCATAATCTGGCCGGGTCGTGCAGGATCATGCCCTTGCTGGCTCGGGTTGGCCCCGATCAACGCTTCCAATCTCTGCCTTCTCTTCTCCCAAATCTCCTGGTCATCTATAGACAGCTGCACATCCATCTCTGCGTGTGCGACTAGGTCTGTGACTTTGATAATTGCCCTGGGATCCTCACAATCAAACTCAGCAGAGTTATAGCAAAGCACACTTCCTCGTCAAAATTCTAGATATATTATTTACAAATTTAATGTATTTTAAAAAGTCTTTAGATATTTCACGTCGAACAAAAGTTATTCCATGGCAACAAATTGAGAAAAGTGAAAAGACCAGACTTCCTTTACCCAAAGAATCGATTGCCTCAGAAGACTACATAAAGGAAAAGCTTAAAGCAGTGGTCCGTGCATTGTTGCTTCTTTGTCCTTTTTAGCCGTTTACGCATCACCTTCAGTTAAGCCACCGTGTGGGGAAAACTCGTTACCCAACTTTAGTAAGGACTTGCTCGCTTAGAATTATGTCTTCATAAAAAAAAAAATATATATATTCTTCTACTTATTCGTTAAATGTAAAATATTATCTAAATCCTTAAAACTATACAAGAAATACATTTGAATCTACAGCTCTCAATCATTGTATACCATGGAAATTTCAAGTGCTCTGAATTTTAAAACTATAGACCTTAGAGAGATGCAAACAAATAGTCTATCAAGCTGTGACCTTTTCAATTTAGCTTTGTTCTAATTTCAATGCAGGGAAAATTTGTAGAACATGAATGGGAAGATAGCCGTCTCTGTCGTGCTCGAAGGCGCTCACAGGGAATTTCTCAATCAGGAATTTGACTCCATCGAGATAATTAGTGTACACTGCCAAACGCAGCCGAGTACTGTTGTTGTGACCCTACTCCATGCGATCGGGGAAAGATGGATTGAGAGGTAATGTCCAAAAGACCGGCCGACGACTCTCGATTAGCAATGAGCTCTCTCAAGCCTTTACCTTGTGCAAAATTTGGTTTACTTTAAGTTTTGATTTAGCCCATAAATATCCTATGTAAAATGAAGTCGTCACTAGTTTTTTGGGATCTACTAAAATTCAAATAAGACATGGGAAATTGCCTCATTTCCTATGAAACCGAAGGTCTTCTAGGATCCAAAACTTGATTATACTAATTATTTCTATTAGTGTCCTTTTGGTATATCTAACTTAATCGGAATGCTCATCTAAGTAATCACACCATCTTTGTTACCAATTATAATTCCTAAAGGTCATTCATGCCACTAAGTGTTTATGCACTATGTGTTTATGTGATTGTTTCTTGGGACTTATTATGGTTCTAAAGTTTATCCTAATCATTCTAAAAATAAAATAGTAGAAATGTGGGAATTGAACAATCAAGCATTAAAAGGCATAAAGTAGAGCACGGGAAAGAAAATCTAAAACCCCAAACTGATATGTTTGTAATAAATTTATCCTAAACTAATTTTTTTATCATAAAAAATCCCAAACTACTATATTTATGGCAAATTTACTCTCTGTTGATTTATGTTAAATTGGATTATATTACCACGAAAAACTACAAACTAACAAATGAAAGGTAAAAATCCAAATTGGTACACTGTTAACTATCATATATCATCCAACTCAATTATTTGATGATAAAATTTAGTGGAAACTAAACGAGAGTAAATTTGTAACAGGTGCGCAAGATTGGAGTTTTTTTGTTATCAAAAAATTAGTTTATGGTAAATTTGTCATAAGCTTACCAATTTGAGGTTATTCGTTGTATTGAACCTTTATTCTAAACCTTGTGAGATGATCATCATGCGCTTTGACACAATGCCACAAAGAATATACACGAATTTGTTCTTGAGCCCCGGACATGATCCTCATGAGCTTGATGCTAGAGCACCTTGTGCTTGTTCATCACTGTCAAAGAGAGCATCTTAAAGGCTCAAATTTGACCGAGAAAAGTATCAAAAAGATTTTATGTCTATCATGTTGATATCAATTCAATCTTTCAATTTATGTCGATAATTTTTAATAATTAAAAAAAATTACAATTTTTTAATGTTTATATTTTATTCCCAAAGGCCCTAGGCGAGACCCTCTCTAGCGGCTAGGCCCTCGCAGACCAAAATGAAAGGCAAAAATAAAAAAAAAAAAAAAAAAAGAAATAAAAAAGAAGATAAAGGAATTGGAAAAAATAATAATAAAAGAAAAGAATGAAAAAATATAAATATATAATTCAAAAAATCATTAATACATTATAAAAAAAATCCACATAAGCGATTTTCGTCCTAAATTGCCGGATTTCCATGCTAAATTGACTGGATATAATGAATTAGTATCAATAAGAAAAAATTTACAACTAAATTAATTCAATTGAAAATTTACGTACTAAGTACAAATACAATAGGTTTAAAAAAAAAATAGTACTTGATCAATTTTGGCCAAGGCAATGCTCCTTTCGTTGTGCCGCTTTAATATTCCAATTATGTTGCACCTTTTCCTCTCAGATTTAAAATGGAGATCTACATATAAGTTTCAACTCTTTTAAAACATAGCCCGAAACCAAATCTATGGTTCCATATTCAATACCTGTATATGTTCGTAAACTCCAAACATTCAACTGTAAATAAAAGATTAAACAAACCCATGATCAGAGCTAATGAAGACCCTCTTCCCCCCACCCTTTCCCCTTCCCCATCAAAACTCAAAATGGAGAACCACATCCGCAAGCCACGGAACAGGAAAACATCCTAAGACGTGTGAATTGTGCCAACACTAGGTGAGATCGAAGGAGACCCCAGCATAAAAAGTAGAACCATGCACCTCTTGATAGCCTAAGTGAAGTAACTACAGCCTAATCAAATTCACCATGAACAGCAAATCTGCTACTGCACCGTAAACTTTTAAAGCAACTTTTGGACAGAATGGTAGTAAGCACCATCCCTTGCATCCTTCACTAAACATCAGCATAGAGAAAAAGTTGCTTAGTTGCTCATCCAATCTCATGCTATGGCATGATCCTATCAAGACAGCCTCCAAGAAGTGGGTTGAAATATCTTTCCTACTTTTCTCCTCAGGAAAGAGGATGTCATCAGAATACTTAACCTAAAAGGCTTTCGTTTCTGTGAAAGAAGGTAATAACCCCCAAGAAAGGAAAGAACACTTGACCACAATGTAGGTTGCATGGCACATTGCCACTCAAAAGCATTGGAGACTAGCTAACGCTTCTGCACAAAGTGATTCCCATGGATAAAGTTAAGCTGAACTATATATTTGTCACTACTAATAGAAAATTCTCATTCCTTGGCAACTGAACTTAAATTTGTCACTACTAATACAAAACACATGCTTATTTAACAAAGGTTTATATTGACAGCAGATTTGACAATTCAAAATGACGCTCTCACCTCAACAAGAACCTTAGCTCTTTTCTTCGGCTTAGAACCAGCATCACCTTTCTCAACCTTTCTTAGAGCTAAGGAGGATTCTTTTCTTCCCCTCTTCCGATCAGCTTCTGCATCATCATCTTCCTCTTCATCACCATCTTCATCTGAACCAAAAATATAATTAGCTCCACTACTTGGATCCAGGATAAGTCCTCTAGGAACTTCTCATCTCACGTGATTTTTAAGAGAATGAAGCAAAGCAAAACGTAAATGCAGCAGGACACCATAGAGAACAGGGGAAAAAAGAGATGATAGCTCTTGAAAATAATGATCACATGAATATTAAAACACTAATTGAACACGTTTTATCTAGGTATAGATTAGAACCCTCACCATTGTCACCAGTTGCATGAACTCTATTTATAGCAAGACCACCAAAATCTTCAATATCATCTTCTAGTTCTTCCTCAAGTTCATCGTAACCTTCCACGTACTCTATCTCAGGTTCCTGCTCATTCCACAAATATCCATTGTGCAACCATCAAATGATAAACTCTAGCAAGAAGCAAAACTTCTGCATATTTCATACAGAAATATTGTTTTAACGGAGCATAAGTACCATCTCAAACAACAAATGTAACACTTGTTCTTAAAAAAGTAGTATACCTCCTCTTCATCTTCATTGGCAGCCTGCAATGAATCCATCTCAAGGACTTTTTCGTACTCTTTGACAGGGTAATTGTAGATATCACCATAGACTCCTTTCCTTAGGCGTTCTAATAGCTCTTTCTCAATACTCTGCAGCAAAGCCAACAATAATTAGGAATCTTTGGTGCTATAATGGCCGAAGCACCTCTATGGTTACAAAGGTGTACCCAACCAACCTTTTCCAAAACTGCCGCCTTTTCTGCTTTTTCCTCCCTTCTAGCCTCTCTCTTCTTTTCTTTCCTCGGTGTCGTCATAATCTTTTCCCTATTAGGAAAGAAAGGCATGTTGAAGTATAAAGCTGAAACAGAGGAGATGCCCCAGAGGACCAGTCCAAACAGCAGTAATAGCCATGTCCACTGCATGTTCTTGAATCACAAATGCAAATGCAATGACCTTGTAAATTGTGATTTTACAATCATCATATAAGTATAAGGCAACACATAAGATATGTACTACAGAGAAATTTCGGAGAAAACCAAATCGAAATAACAGAGCTGTAGAGAAAACTTAGTAAGAGAATTGTAGAGAAACCTAGAAATGTTTGATGCTAAAGATAATATTGTTTGACAAAGAGATTCATCATATCGCCAAATCTGAAACGAAAAATTCACTTGAACAACAGTTCTTTTTGTTCACATCGGAGCCAACAGCATGTAGAGTTAAAAGTCAAGAGCAATGGCAAACTCTAGATGACACACAACTATAATCACCATATTACAAATTAAATTGAGAAGAGCCATCAAATAGCCACACAGAAGATTAAGAGATTTAGTTTATCATGAAAACACATCCTACGATAGAGCAGCCGAATGCAGGAAGGGGTTTGAACCTTGTTTTCAGAGCAAGCTTCCTCATTCGGATGCGCATTTGAGTCATTTTGGTCAATCTTTGCTTGGTCTTATGAACAAGAAACTTCGGCCAATACATCTGCCAACAGAGGAGTCGAAGAAGAAGAAGATATACTTGGAGATTAGTTTAAAGTCAAAGCAAAAAGCAATCAATTGCCGAAGCAATCAAAATAACTTTGGAACTAAAAATCTCATGTCAAATTAGTTTGTTGATACCATATGCTATTGAGGATTTTGAAAGACATGGGAGAAATTAAAAAAATCCCTGTCATGAGGACAGTTAAAACACAATACCATCATGGTCACGGATAGTAGCATAGCGGCTGTTAGCTAGAGGGCAGGAGCTCCTATTACAAATTCCTATTACGTTGTATTCATTTCGACAAAATATTCCAGTGGTAATCTTGCGAGATCAAATTAGAAGCAACTACAGGTAATTCTTGCTCAAATTGGAAAGGAGAAGCAATGTGATAAGGTGAGATCATTTCAGGTTAATCGAACTGGAACACACGTACACACACAAATGAAGACGAAAGAGAGCGTAGTATGATAGCTTAGAAGAATGCAGACGTGCCATCAAGCTGAGTACACAAGTCAGAAGCTCGAACTCGACTCGACTCATAAACTCAGTACTCTCAAGTTCAAATATCACTTTCCGTGCTTGCACTTGACACGAAAATATATTTAGCAAGCTTGAATTAACCTGACTCAATCTTTGCAAAACTCATAATTGAGCTCAAACTCAAGCTTGCGCGACTCTCCTTCGCTTATTTTTTATTAGGGGGCACGCTTCTTCCCGCTTTTTATTAGTAAATCACCTTTGCTAACAAATTTTACTATTCTAATAAATTCACAGTTAAATGTTTTATGAATTTACATGACAGGTATCATTTTGAAGCAATATTCTTAACAAAATTCAAAACGGGAAAAAAAAATTAAAAAAAGAGAGAAAAGAATGAAATCTTGATTTAACTAAAATCAAATTTCACATGAGAAAATTCAGTCTTTTATTAAATAATTAATTACGATTTGTTATTTCATTTATAGCAATTGCAGCCTTTATTTTTATGTGTTTTTTTTTTTTTTTAAATTTACCACTTTCATGTATATTTCCTGTTGCATTGCAATCGATTTATCGAGAAAAGGTGATTTTCCATTAGAAGATAGCAAGACATCTCCCCCCCCTCCAAATAAAAAATTTAAAGTATGGCATATGAAATCCTTTAAAATATATATAACGATAGATAGATTGGTAAAGACATTTTAGCTAATTAAAATGGTATAGGCCTTTTTGTTTGGTCTCAATACAAGCAAGGTAAGCCCCTCAATATCTCAGATTCTGTTAATTTTGGTTCTCAAAGTTGCATTTGATAGATTAACCTAGAGAAAAAAAAGAACTTACACTCGATTGACATTAATACTTCTGAAAGAATTGAGAAAAATTACACTTGACAATTGGGTCAAGAGCAAACTTACTCTCTATAGGTTGCTTATCTAGCTTAGTCTTTGAAGTCATGAAAAAATTATTATTACACAGAAGCAATTGGGGAAAAAAATAAGAAAGTGGTCAGATGACTAATTTAAGTACTCTTTTTATTTTACAGATTTGTGTTAAATATGCATTTCTGGGAAAGAGTGGGAAAAATGTAAGATTATAAAATCATATTACCTAACTTTCCATATTCATCTTCTAGGGCTTCGATGAATTTGTTGACGTCACCTTTTTGTGCAGTGATCTGCATGGAGCAAAGAATCCATACTCTTATCTTCTGTGCGTTCAAATTGTGGTTGGCTCGGATTCGGTCTAAAAAATCATGCCTGTAATCTCTCAAACTGGACTGCATTATCTACCACGTTTATTTTTACTTCCTTATATAAGCCTCAACCTGGAGTTGGCTCCACTTGAGGCAAATGACTTTATCAGCAGTAGCTTGTATTCTCCTACACACACTGAGATTTTCTCTATATGTTAGTACCTTAAAGTTCACAGTGGAGACCATGTGAACTTGAGGTTTGGAAACAGAATAACTCCAGCAAAACAATTGTTTGAGGTTTGGGAAAAGAATAAAAGTACTTTGATTAAGTGGTGTTTGCCCGCCAATGTTAATGCTTTACGTAGATATGTGCTAATCAATGTGAGGACATTGGTGACCAGCAAGTTCTCTTTTCTACCGTTATTACATGATGGATTGATGAATTCAAATACGAACAAAGTAAAAATAAAGGATTGAATGGATTTCCTGCTAACTTGGCATGAGATGCCCATGGTTTGGCCTCACGAGGACCATGCGTATAGTCTATCCAATCATTGGCCCCTGTTGGACGAGTGGAGAGGGTTATCTATTCATGATTTTACTTGTTACTTTTTCCTTAATATTCAAGTTTTGAATAATATGATTACAATTTATGCGATTTTACACATCTCTCTTTGAATATTTTATTGAAAGATATAAGAATTTTGCATTATATAGAAGTTAAAGTGTGAGTGCCATAAAATTTGCCAAAAGAAATCAACAAATAAAAGTACACCTCATCCCAAAACAGTTAAGAGTAACAGCGAGTGCGGGACACCTGGAGTGCCATAACTTGGCACGCCGGGACACTTAAGTGCCATAACTTTAAAATGGTACACTTAAGTGCCATTATCGGAGTAAAATGGGACACTTAAGTGCCACTCCGGCGAAAATTCGGCCAAATGGCTGACGTGGCGACTTTCCGGAAGCTCGGTCCAAAACGGCGTCGTTTTGCACGCCGACGTGGCGGAGAAAATGCAAAACGACGCCGTTTCGCGTCTACGTGTAAATAATAGTATATAAATTAATTAAATTAGATTTAAAATATTCAAAAAATTTTAAAAAATAAGAAAAATTTAAAAATTTAAAAAAATTAAGAAAAATTTTAAAAATTAAGAAAATTTTAAAATCTTTCAAAATTAAGAAAAATTTAAAAATTTTAAAAATTTTAAAAATTAAGAAAATTTAAAAAAATTTAAAAAAATAAGAAAATTTAAAAAAATTTAAAAAATTAAGAAAATTTTAAAAATTTTAAAAAGTTTTAAAAATTAAGAAAATTTTAAAATTTTTTTTTTAAAAATTAAGAAAAATTTAAAAAAAAAATTAAAATTATAAAAAGGGGCGGGGTGGGAGGCCGAACGGGGCGGCTCCCTTGCCGCCGTCGCCGCCGGCTCCCTCACCGCCGCCACCTCCGCCGCCGCCGCCTCCCCCCCTTTTTTAATTTTTTAATTTTTTAAAATTTTTAAATTTTTTAAAATTTTTAAAATTTTTTAAAATTAAAATTTTTAAAATTTTCTTATTTTATAAATTTTTTAAATTTTTTAAAATTAAAATTTTTAAAATTTTCTTTTTTTTAAATTTTTTAAAATTAAAGTTTTTAAAAATTTTAATTTTAAAAAATTAAAAATTTTTAAAATTAAAATTTTTATAATTTTCTTATTTTTTAAAATTTTTTTAATTTTTTAAAATTAAAAATTTTAAAATTTTCTTTTTTAAAAAAATTTTTAAAATTAAAACTTTTAATTTTTTTTAATTTTTTTTAATTTTTTTGCTGATTTGGAGCTCCCATGAGCCACGTAGGCAAAAAAAATAATAATAAAATATTGCCACGTAGGATTTCCGGTAAGGGTCGCCGGAGGTGGCACTTAAGTGTCCCACTCGAAAAAAAAAAAGTGGCACTTAAGTGTACACGTTTTGAAGTTATGGCGGTTAAGTGTTCCGCGTCTTGCTATTATTTGCACTTGTGGTGGACTTCGCCGAGTAATGTGACTAAACAAAACCTATTTTGATACTTGCCGTAGACCGAGATGATCAGTGGACACGAAAGTTCCATACCGGTTTCTACTGATTGGTGGCTTCAATATCATGTTTAGTTTCTCCTTTGGCCGGAGAACGGCCACTCTCCTTCAATGATCAATCTCACATTGAACATTGGGCCACCTTGTGTATTCTCCTCCCCGTTGGTTTGTTATTTTCCCAACCATAGAGGGACAAGGAGTCCATTAGTGTGCAACTTGGTGCTTTGAAGGCTAAGTGGAGGTTTTGGCCTGAATTTCGAAAACATTTTACCCTGCTTAGAAGAAATTCACTTTGAACTAACACTAACATTGACTCGTCGAAAACTTACGAGTTTTGTCATAGACCTGCCTTTTACTAACTCTATCATGCTGTATGCAAGCTAACAATGTGAACGGAGTATAAAGAAGCAAGGCTTTCGTAGATATTTATCTTGAGAGGAATACTCTCAATCTTAGTTAAATACATGCTTTGCAAGATTAGATCAAACAAATAGCAAAAAGTATAAGTATGTCTAAGTACACACTAAATTAGAACCCTTAAAATTAGTAGGTTCCCCTGGTCCGACTCAAATCTTATGGTTCATATCTATTTTAACTCCCAATGAAGTTGTAAATATAACTTTTGAAAGGGGGCATCATAACATTTAAGAAAAGTCTAGACAGGTTCCTCATGGCATGGTTCACGTCATATCTCTTAGCAGAATCATACTTCTCTCCTTTTCCTTTAGTGAGACCGCACATCCTATTTTCCCTCTTTCTTGCATTGAACGGTCGTGAACTAGCGTAGGGACTTTGATAAAGCAAGGCCTCAGCATCAGGTAAGCTTGTTGCCTTAGGTCCTTTCATGGATAAAATAGCATCTTTTGATAGGGTGTGGGCCCCACATATTCTTTTTTTTTTTTTTTTTTTTCTCTCACCCCTCTCTTCTATGTGCACCTGTGTGTGCGATGCTAATGAGAATCAAACTCCAAACCTAAGACTCTCTAGCCCTACCCCATTCCCTTGATTGGCAAGGCTATATACCTATTGGCCTTTTTTTGTCCCAATTACATGAGATCTTTCCATGCACAAAAAATATCTTCATGCTGTAGGAGCCCTATGTCGATATGTCGTAGACTAATTTATCCCAATTATACTAGATTTGTATGAAAGAGACATTGATGTAATGCAAGTTAATCATACTCAAGTCTCCTTTAATTCTACATCTAGTAGAATAAGTGAAGCTTGGGAAAAAGAAATTTTTGTTCCCTCATAGTTGACAGAAATAGGAAATAGAACAAGAAAGGAAAAAACCTTTCTTATTTTTGCCCAAATTTGTACTAATTTTCCTTTTTTTTAATGTATTAATATTGCTTATTGTACACATACTTCATGACATTGCATACACTACATGAGTTGCCGCATCATCTACAAATAAATAAATAAATTCTTAGCACATGTAGCATTACTCATTTACATTTCTAAAATTAACTATAACTCAATGATTGTAATAGCTTTCTACGGCTTGCTAAGCCTTTTTTCTTAATTAGTTAAATGGTGGGAATAATATGTATATGAAATGTCATTACGTAGTTTTTTTAGATTCATATTTCAGGGCTTTAATGAATTTGTCAAAATCACCTTTTTTCTGTGACGACATGCATTTGGCACGGGATTGATGCGCTTATTTTCTATAGGTTCAGAATGCAATTGGCTCAGATTTGATTTAAGAAATAATAGTTCTAATCTCTCAAACCATATTGTATTATCCGTGACATGTATTTATACTTCCATTAACCTCTTACTTGGGTTGCCCCCACTTAAAGCAAATGACTTTAATATGGTGTAATCTGTATACGCCTACACTTAGAGAAAGATTTTCTCTATATGTTGCTCTCTTAAAGTTCAACTCTTTTTAATTTGTTATGTTCCAAAGCTCTTGATGTATTTTCATCGAATTTCGTTAAGTAATTAAAATCACTCGTATTTTTTACAAAAAAAAAGTTCAAGGTGCGGAATAAGTGAACTTTATCCCGGATTCTTACTTGTCCAATAGAAAGAGATTCCAGCCAATAGAAAGAGATTCCAGCATAATGATTGCTTGAGGTTAAGAGGAAAAATAAAGCATCGTAATTAAGAAATGTTTGCAGGCCAACTTCAATGCTTTACATAAATATTAATTTGACAAGTTGTAAAACTTGAGTGCGCTATGTAAAAATTATTGGACTCAATTGTATTTTCATGATAAATTTTAGTACTTTTGGTACACTTGTCTCTAAACAGTATTTTGCATCACATAACTCCTTTGTATTTAAAACACTTTTCCACTAGTACCAACTCAATTATGATAGCTTCTCCCGCATATTTGTTGTAGGCTCGCTTCATACAACCAGGGCCCACACACAGCCTCTGTATGGGGTTAATTATGGACTAGTGAGGAGGATTACGGGTTAACACTCCCTAATTTGGGTTATTCTATAAAGTTTTGACATGGTGGACAAGAAGTGGGTCTCATTAGGGAATGTTAATATGATCTGCAAAGCTATTCTTAGTTTATTTTGTGACATTCTACGTTGCAAAAGGATGTGAAATAACTTGTAAAAAACATAAAAATAAAAAGATTGGGATTCTCCTAATTTAGGGAGGTAATTGTAGCCAGTAATGTTATACCAGGACCAAAAATATCTTAGGTTATGTTGGTTTCACGAAAAACAACTTCCAAAAAAAGAGCTTTCCGAATTTTTCAACATTTGATTCACAGAAAATAAACTAAGAGAGGATGAGATGGTTGATATAATTTTATCATTGAGCATAAGTTGATATTGTCCAGTGAACACTAGAGATTGTTTAGCCACTAGAGCAGTCTCTATGTTGTTGCTATTGTCTAAGCTACAATGAAATGATTGCCAGGCTTAAGTTGATTGTTTTGGATGCAATATAGCCTTAGTAAGTGGATGGTGATTTAATATGTTGGCCAGTGGAAAAAATTTCTCCCAAAAGATTCTTTTGCGTCACCATGGTGACATCAATGAGTGGAAAATTGTAGCCTTACATATTATATTTTATGTGGTGGCCCTATGGAAAAGGGAAAAGTAAGGAAAAGAAGGAAAAAGACGAAAAATAGAAAATTGTTTAAGGCTGCCTTTTGGACAAAGGAAAAGTAAGGAAAACAAGAAAAAGAGAAAATTGTTTAAGGCTGCCTTTTGGACAAAGGAAAAGTAAGGAAAACAAGTAAAAGAGAAGACGAAAAATTATGGCTTTATATTAAATTTATCTGATCACGTTTTGAAAAAAAAAAAAAAAAGGTAAAAAAAAAAGGAAAAAGAGAGAAGATGACACGTGAAATGAAAGGATAAAATATGGTCCGCCACTCGCGGTGAATTGAAAGCTCCATGCTTTCACAAACATCAGCCGAATAGATAAGGACTTGTATTGGTAGGTTTTCTATAACTTTAAAAAAAAAAAAATTAAAATCGTGCAAATGATCCTCCGGAGACCCAAAACTACTATGACGTTGGGCCCATGTGACGGGCTCTTGGATTCGGCCTATTTAAAAAAAAATTGGCCCTGATCAGGGCATTAGGCCCATGGTCCTGACCTGGCCCAGACCCAAAATGGGGCTGAGAAATGGGGTCATTCGACGCGGTGTGGGGCTGAGAAATGGGGTCATTCGACGCGGTGGACACCGATGCCACACCCCGCGGGGGCCCCGCGGCAACCAGGACCGCTAGGCCCACCACGCGAGCCCTTTCCACGAAGACACCTTCATCGGGCTACGACCTCACCGAACCGAAGCATGTGCAAAATTCGATGGTTGTAGATATTCACCGAACACCATATAAGGCCAACTCTAATACTTTCAGCGCTATACGATCAAACTGAATAGGAAGCTGCGCTAATCAAACCGAATCGATGCATCTGCTTGATTCGTTGGTTTTCTGTTCATATGCGTTCATTTCCATTTGTATTGGTTTAGCAGTTAGAGTTCATAATAAACCAGGAAGGATTTGGTTTTTCATTTACTTTGGATATATCCGTGGGTGTTTAATTTCATTGTTCTTGTTTTCTGAAAGCATTATTTGATCTTTCTGCTTAGATAGAGATTGCATTTGTCGTACCCTGTGACAACAGTTGCACTTTTTGCATGAATTTAGTGGAGACTAGATTTAGACTTGGCGAGAGAAACTACAACCCCTTCCCGAATGCAGTCGAAATGTGATAAACCTTGAGCAAAAGGAGGAGGAGATGAGGAATCAGATCATCGCCCTGAAGCCGAAGAGTTCGAACAAGCTTTCTTTGAGATAAGGAAGCTCAACTGCGAAGCGAACAAGGCCAATGACAGAGAAAGAGAGGAGGTAAAACTTCTCTCAAGTAGTCATGGTCACTCATTTCACACCTCTTCATTTTTTTCGAAACGCCATAAGAAAATCTTCGTTAGGTTTATCTCATGAGCATTACTTTATTCTCCATCAGTTGTACATGGCCAACCAAGAGAAGCTTCACGAGGAGGCCGACCAACATTGCTGGAAAGCCATAGTTGAGATCATCCCTAGAAATGTTCCCAACATCGAGAAGAAAGGGAAGAGGGACGCAGAGAAAAAGCCCTCAGTGGCGGTCATTCAGGGGCCGAAGCCAGGAAAGCCAACCGATCTTTCGTGAATGAGGCAAGTTTTGTTCGAGCTGAAACAGCACCCTCCTCCTCACATGATGCCTCCCCATCGCCACCACCCACGAAAGATGGGAAGGAGAAGGGCTCAAAGGAAGGGAGCAAGGACGGCAAGAGTGGGAAAATTCCTGCAGTTGCCACATCTGGTGATGTTCCTGGCAGTGCTGCAGAGAAGCCAGCTACACCTCGCAATGTCGCACCGGACGGTGGTGACCCTGAGAAAGCAGAGGTTCATGAAGCCCCTGAGGGAGAAAAGCTGCTGAATCGGGGGCAGTCGCTGCTGAGTGATGCGACTTTTCCATTCTCTTTCTTATTTGATTAACTTTCTTTCTCTTCTCTTAGTTAACTTGAGCGCTTACTAGCTGCCTCCGGTGAAGAATAAGCACGACTTCTTGTAGATGCCGCAGAGCAGAGTGAAGGGCAGAGCTTTTACTCCTAACACGCTCCAGATTTTCTGATGTTTAGGTGGGAAATAACCTTGACTGCTCTCTTCACATAATCTATTCTTATTCGTTAGCTTAGATGATTTATCCCTTTACGTTATTGGTATAACCGTGTGAGAAGAAGACAATTTGATTCAATAGACCAGCTTGTAGCTCTGGCATGCCTTTTGCCCGTCCTCGTCAGGCCCTTTTTGTTAAATATGGAACCACCAATCTTGCCTAAATTCGTAAAAATCTTATGTGTGTTCGGCAAATGAAAAGTGAAAGCATCTTTTGGAAAATGACAAAAAATAAAAAATAAAAATCGGAGGAGGAAGAGCTGGTGGCTCGATTGACACGTGGCATCGTATGGTAGATGCTTGCAGGTTTCTCTCTTCATATCCTGTGTTAATGCATTAGAAGATATATAAATATATGGATGTATTAATAGGGAAACTGAGGAGAAAAGGAAGGAAAAAAGAAAGAAAGAAAGAAAAAGAGTGGGAGCTTCTATTTTATTAAAGGGAATATAGAAGATTGTGAAGAGTTTTGAATGAAAAGAACCATTAATCAGACAGAACAGAAAATTCACATTGAATTGAAGATCAGACAAAGTCTGATGAAGTTCTTAGAAGAACTCTCGTAAGCAGTGCAAACTCTAACTATGGTCGAAAGCAGCGTCCTAAGGCTGATAGCTTGATATACAAAATAACTCCTAATATAGTCAAACGCACTAACACAAAGTCTGACAAACTAGCGACTATAGATAACACTACTACAGATAACGCTCGATAGTAGAGGGAAACAATGTGCATGGCAGACTTGGAGAATGGGAATATCAAGGTTACTAAAACCAGTATGACCATCACAAGGAAAAGGACTCCCATGGACAAAACAAGGCTCCCCAGCCCAGTAAGTTTGCTCACTATTGCAGTTATGGCTGCAAAAAAAGTCACCGACATGCCGGTGAGAGCCATTGACAATAATGGCCCAGCTAAGTGGTAAGCCAATTCTGCAACTTTAAAATCCTTGTTGGGACTCCAGAGGAGGACTACAACTACAAGAATGGAGTTGTACATGGCGAACATGTTGGCAATTACGAAAACCTAAAATGCTCCATGGTAAGGTTTGGATGGATTTCCTACTAACTTACACAAGATGTCCTTGTTTTGGCCTTGTGAGGACCATTTGTGTAATCCATCCAATCATCAGTCATTGTCGAAGGAGTTAAGGGGGTTATCTAGTTATAATTTTACTTGTGACTTTTTCCTTTAATAGTCAAGTTTTGAATAATTTGATTGTATTTATGCGATTTTACACGTCTATTTTGGACTTTTTCAATCGAAAGATATAATAATTTCGCGTTAAATAGAAGTTAAAGCATGAGTATCGTAAAGTTTGCCAAATGAAATCCACAGTTAGAAGCAAATGTCATCCCCAAACGGTTACAAGTAACATCTATATAAAACCTATTTTGATAGTTAACGGAGACCAAAGATGATTGGTAGACATGAAAGTTCCATACGATTTCTACCGATTGGCCGCTTCAATATCATGTTTTGTTTTTCCTTTTGGCCAGAGAATGGCCACTTTCCTTCAATTGTCAATCTTTCGTTGATCATTGGGCCACCTTCTGAGTTTTTCCTTTGATTTCAGCAATCGGAAAGATTCCTCATTTTTTAGCCTTCGGGTTCATCAACGTTGCTCGAAAAGTCTGATTTCAACTGCCAATAGTAGGATTTCACCCCTACACCTTCTTCTCTTTTGCAATCAAAGCAGACTTTTCCATATGGGACAATGACACAAACAATGCTTAAATTTTCACCCAATATGCAATTTAGAACCTGAATTTTTAATTTGTTTAATATGACCATAAGCTTTAATCAATATGCAATATGGTATCCAAACTTTTAATTTATTCAATATAATATCTAAACTTTTAGTATACGTTCACTGTAGGTTCTGACTATATTGAATAATTTAATACAGTTCAAAAACTGTATTGAATATGTACCAAAAGTTTAGGGACTACATTGAATGAATTGCAAATTCAAGGATTACATTGTATATTGAGTTAAAGTTCAAGAATTATATTAAATAAATTAAAAATTCAAAAACCAAATTACATATTATGTAAAAATTTAGAGAATGTTTGTGTTATTATTCCTAAATGTATCTTCCAATTGGGTGTGGTCCCCGCATTTTTTTATATCCCAACTATACGAGGTCTTTCCATGCATATAAAAATATCTCTTAGCTCCATCGTACTTTTCTCTGCTCAAGTGGGCCCTGCGTGTCCTTTCTCTTTAGTGCGACTCCCACATCCTCGTATTCTTTATCGAATATAATGTCAGAGTACAAGAGATGGACTTTGGTTGAGCGGGAGGCATCTGCATCGAGTTGAGCTTGTTGCCAAGGTCTTTTCAGGAACAAAAATTATCTTCCGAATGAGGTGAGCCTAGATCGGACTACAATCGGGTCCGGTCCCCGCAACTTTCTTTCCCAATTATGTTAAGGTCTTTCCATGGGTAAAATATTCTCGTGCCATGGGAGCCCTCCTCATCAATTTTACTAGATAGGTACAAAAGAGGCACTCATGTGATGTGACTTAATCATACTCTATCCCCCTTTTATTCTAATTCTGATAGAGTAAGTGAAGCTTGGGAATTTTCATTTATTGATTTTTTTGGAAAAGAAACCATTTTTTTATCATGCCCAATTTGTATTTTACTTCCTTTTTTGGTATGCATCATTATTACTTTACTTACTGAAATGGCATCATTTACTAAAAAATTTCTTAGCAAACTCTTAGCACATATATCATTACTCATTTTACTTTTCTTGAAATTAGCTATAACTCAATGCTTTTAGTAGCTTTTAGTTGTCTCCTCCAACCGTCGAGGATTCGTGCTCGTCATTAAATATTCGGTTTGACTCATAATTATTTAGTCCACTTGTAAGTGCACGAGCCTTACCAAAAAACTTTAATTTGCAGCTTCATGGAAAATATTGTTATCCTTCATTACACACTCGATGCATTTGCAAGCTTTCTGGTAGGAATAAAGTTTGCTCGAGTTTGAACACAATGACTTCATCTTTTTTTTTTGGGGGGGGATGGTAAAAGGGTAATGACATTATTTCATGGAGTCTATAGAGAAATATCTGAAACAATCAAGTGCGTCGTCAATGAGAGGAGTTCTGGAAGTAAAATGAAATAGAGGAAAAAGGAAAAACTCAACTTCATAAAAATCTTACGTTTTTTTGGCAAATGAGGGGTGATGAAATCTTTAGGAAAATGATTGAAAAAAAAATAAAAACTAAAAATAGAAGGATCAAGAGCTGGCGGCTTGATTGACACGTGGCATTTTACGATGGATGCTTGCGGGTTTCTCTCTCGGTACTCCGTGTTAATGCATTAGAATATATAAATACATGGATGCATTAATAGGGAAACTGAGGAGAAAAGGAAGGAAAAAAGGAAAGAGCGAGTAGGAACTCCATTTTATTGAAGGGAAAATAGAAGATTGTGAAGTATTTCTAATGAAAAGAACTATTAATCAGATGGAATAGAAGATTCTCATTGCATTGATGACCAGTACAGGGTTCAACGAACTTCTTGGAAGGACTCTCGTAATCGGATTATACATCTGCGGACCCTGTCTATTTCTTTCCTTTCTTTCTTCCTTGTTTGGCCCACTCTACTTGTAGGAAACAGAAAAGGACTAAAAATGCAGGTACAAAAACTATAATCGAGCCTAAAACTAAAACACAGACTTTGACACATTTCCCGATTTTAGATACCATTAAATAGTAATAGACCATAATCATCATAGTATACTTGGAGGAGGATGCGAATATAAAGGCCGCTAAAACCACCACAACCATCGCGCCACAAAAGACTCCTAGGTACAGAACAAGGATGCCAAGCCAAGAAAGTTTACTCACTGCTACAGTTACAGCTGCTAAAAAAGCCACTGACATGCTTGTGAGAGCCATCAACAATAATGGTCCTGCTGAGTGGTAAGCTAGTTCCGCCACAGAGAAATCTGTGTTGAGACCCCAGAGGAGGACTACGACTGCAAGAATGGAGCTGTACATGGCTAATACGTTGGCAATTACGAAAACTCAAAACAGTCTATGGTGCAACATGGTCGCCGTTCCCGGGTATGGGTCACTGGGAGCATTATATCCACCGGGCAAGGTTAAGCCTGCAGTGAACGTGACGGAGGCCACAAGCGTGGCCACTAGCAATAATGTATTGACTTGGTCCTTGATCCATTTGGTGGAAGATGATTTCCTCGCTCCATCTATTTGTTCTTTTGGTGACAGAGCGTCCCGACCTTTGCTTTGCGGCACATCAGCAGCAATCAAAATCGCACGTCCTTGAAACTACAAATGTCAAATCAGATAATTAGTCATCAATCCCGAGCACATTAAATTCAGTTAAGAGTAAACACAGCCTGCAATCAAAATTACACTACCGCTGAATATTTCGTCGACAAGTTTTCGGATTCCATGGCCACATCCAGGGCGGTCAACCCATCATTATTCCGAAGCTCCAAGCGAATTCTTTTGACTTTCGTCAAAGAGCGCATAACTGGGCAATGGTTGTGCATCGATGCCAAATGGAGGGGTGTGTTTCCATCGACATCTTTCGCATTCACCAGCTTCTCGATGGTATCGGGCTCGCTGCATTTTTCTAATAAGCGGTCGACTGTGCGGTCTTTCCCGCCCTTGGCTGCAACGTGAAGAATATTTTGACCCCTTTTGTTTTTGATCTCTGCCAGGTCGGGCCACGTGTCCTCTAGTAACCGTTTGCTTGGCCCGGAGTAGCCGACTTCGCAATCGATGTGAATCGGGTAGGAGCCGTTTTTGTCCGTTTCAAGGGCGAGATAAGGGCATTTCTCCAGCAAGAGGCCAATTGCCTTGTAATTTCCAACCGACGCTGCAGCGTGCAATGGTGTCACTCCGTCTTCATCGCGCACGTGGAGTAACTTCGGGAGCCGACCTATAATTGCTTCCAATATATCAGACATGATGGGCGATTAACTAATTAAATAATTAAATAATTATTGCCGTTAGCTCCGGCAGAGTTATATGCTTTTTGACCAAATGCTATTATCAAGCTTTTCTCCAAATTGGATGAATATGAATTTTGAAAAAGAGCAAAAAGCAGTGCAGTTAACTTACATCTATACTTTTGTGGACTAGAACTACACATAAAGTATACATTACCTGTATGCCACCCATGGATTCCGGCAAAAATTGGTGACATGCCCTGTATCTTGACTGCATAAGCTTCATCTCAAGCAGATTCTTGCGAGAGAAACTGAAAAATCTCCCACTCCTCCCCCTTGTGATCTTTTAAGTGGCTCCGATTGCACTTTTCCACTGCCAGATACAATGGAGATTTACCATCTTTGTTCTTCCAATATATAATTTCCGAATTTTTTCCCAGGCGAATTAGCTTTTCTGTTGCATTGAGCCTTTCATCTTGAACCGCAACATGGAGCGGAGTATCCTCCGAGGTGTTTTTCTGGGCCACGGTGTTAGGAAAATGAAGGAGAATGAGCTCCATGACATCACTGTTCCAAGAGCTAGCTGCTACATGAAGCAATGAATTTCCGGAGGGGGTGACTTGGTTGAGGATTAGCGACAAAGCTAGTTTCCTCAACTCAATAACCTTTTCTAACGCATCGATAAATTTCTCGACGTCCCCTTTTTTCGTGGCTTTATATAGATCACGATCCATAAATTTGTACAAATTACCATCTCTGAGATCCTGTTGGTCATTTGGAGTTGGGGGGTATCTCGCCTTCAAAGCTTCAAACTTTTCATTCTGTCTCGTCCTTGTTTCTCTCCCATCCAGGCTTACTGCGTAAGACATTTCAGACGGTGGGAGTCTCTCTGGAAGCAAACAAGGAAGTAGAGATAAGGAGGTAAACGATGGAAATGGGAATGGAGTAAACAAGCAAGCAGAGAGCACTCTCTTTATAAGGGTCAGTTTTCACGTCAACCCAACACCATATGAGACAATGTAATTGATGTTAGAAACAATTAATTAATGATCAGCCTAAGAAACTGCGGAGACTCTGTTTAATAGTCAATTAATAAGAATACAATAGGAGAGAGCACTGACTCCACAAAGGTCATGTGATCACATCAACCCAATGCCATACGGCGACTCACCTCGGACAATGTCGTTGATTTTAGACCCAACTATCAATTAGTGATCAGCTCAAGAAGTTATTATGTAGACTTTACTCAATGTTCGGAACAAAGAAAAAGGACTTTACTCAATGTCAATTGCATATTCAAAATTAGTAAGATCCACACTGTCCATTGCACACAAATTTCACTATAATTTCTATACCTTGAATGATTTTGTTCATTCCATTATTGATCCATCCAAAGAGTCATTGATTAATCTTAAAAAATATCGAGCCAATCGTAGAAAGAAGCTTTTACATTAAATTAGGAATCCACAAATTAAGAAAAATTAATCTTCCAAACAAAAAAATTCAAATTAATGATAAAATCTGAAAAACTATGGGATTGCTTTTTCCAACCAATATTACTCGTCCTCGATGATCTCGCACTTCATGTGATCTCTCAGATAAAACTCTCAAATAACTTGGTTTTGTCTTTTTATTCCGACAGTTTGTCCCTCTTTCCCAAGATATCGATTCAGTCTAAACTAACATGGTTTGTCTTTTTCTTCAGTTTGATAGTAGGTAGGAGCACCGTACCGTCCATCTATAGTCTACTAACTTTTGCGAATAAGAAGAATTCAATATTTATGAATTTACACGGCAGCTGTTATTTTGAAGCAACATATTTTGATAAAATTCAATACAGGGGAATCTTCCAAAAAAAAAAAAAGAATCTTGGAAAGCACATGTAAGGAAATGCTCTGCGGCCTTCGCCTCTCATGTCCTCCTAATAAAACCCAAAAAAAAAAAAATCATACTATACAGGCATGAAATGGAAATTAGGCCATAAAGAAATGATAAAAGCTTGTAAATGCTACACGGTTTTAAAATGAGTCTAATTCCTATTAAGTATTGGGAAAAAAACCATAGTTAACTCTAAACTATACTTACTATAACACAGTTATCTTAAATTTTCTTTCTGTGACACAAAAATCTCTAAACTTGTATCTGCATAACACAGTTACCCTCCGTCAAAGTTATGTCAATGAAAGCGGTTAATAATCTATCTACATGGATCTTAGAAAACAAACAATATTGACATGAATGAAATAAAAACAGTATTGTTTTAGCTGAAAAATCATCTAACGGAACATTGAATTTGGGATTTTCATGTCACAAGAAAAAAATTAGGGTTAACATATTATAGTTGCATAGTTTAAGGTTTTTGATATCACAAAAAGTGTTCAAGATAAATGTGTCGTAGTTACATATTTTTTCCCTTAAATATTATTATAAACAAGAGATAAGCCCGTGCGATGCACCTCGCATAGGTATCAGTTAAACTACGTTAAGAATATCAGCAAAGCGTCCGTCTAATTTATTAGTTTATGGAGAACAGATTCGCATAGATAGAAATATTTCTAAATTCAGTTTAACGTGCATAAATGTTTTTTTCTCTTTTCTATTTTCAACTAGTTATCTTACTTCTCGGGTGATCAACAACTAGCGTGCTGATGAATTGATTGATAAATCAACTAACTAATGTAATTGATTTGCGACATCCTTATCGCCAGCTTTTCACCGACTATTTCATCGTCCATTTTCTCAGGGAACTCTTCTTTAATTATTTTTTTTATTCCTTTTTCTCTCATGATTTGAGCATGTGACTCTTCTTTTAGATCGGGTGCCCATGAGTTGCCATAACTTAGCATTATGAAGAAGCTGCGAATTATTAAATCAAATATCTTTGAGCAAATGCAATTGTATAGGATGTTACGTGTTATGTGTAATTAATATATCTAAAACTGAAACATTTGTTGACAAATTTCTCAAAGGTACTCGCTAACAATACCTCCATAAATATGTAAATATCTATTTACCATAGACTTGAAGGGAAGATTACCAAAAAAATTCTAAACTTATTATATGACAGTTAATTCGTTATTTAATATTTCAATTTTGCTAATTTAATTTGATGATTTGTCAATATAGCCATTCCAACCAATTATAACTGGAAATTGTTGATAATGCTAACATAGACAATTTTTGTAATTTTGTTATATTCTAAATTTCTTTTCTATATTATTTTTCCTTTTGTTCTTTTTTGTTCTTTTTTCTTTTTCTTTTTCTTTTTTTCCTCTCTTGGATTTCCTAGTGAAGGCGTTGTGGCCTTTGCTTGCTGGAAATCCAATGAAGTAAGAATAGAAAATATAATAAAAAGAAAAAAATAAAGATTAGAAGATTTAAAATTTAAGGATTAATACCTTGAAAAACCCCAAACTGGTATACTTGTGACAAATTTACCCCAAACTATTTTTTTGACCATAAAAAACCCCAAACTGGTAAACTTGTGAAAAATTTACCCCAACTGACTAAAAAACAACATAAACTGGTATATTTATGACAAATTTACCCCAAACTAATTTATTCGACTGCAAAAAACCCTAAACTGGTAAATTTGTGACAAATATACCCTATGCTAAATTGGATTAATACCACAAAAAAATCATAAAAATTGTAAACTGTGACAAACGGAGCGTAAAATCCTAAATTGGTATACTGGTTAACTGTCACGTGTCATTTAACTTAATAATATGAGAATAAAATTTAACGAAAACTAACATAGGGTAAATTTGTCACAAGTGTACCAGTTTTGGGTAAATTTGTCAAAGGTATACCAGTTTGGGGTTTTTGGTTGTCAAAAAAATAGTTTGGGGTAAATTTGTCATAAGTATACCAGTTTGGGATTTTTTAGGGTATTATCCCAAAATTTAAATTGCAAAAATCATTTATGAGTGGTAATCATGCCATGTAGAATGGTTAACCCTAACTAGACCGTCAAGTTAGCAATTTCCAATCAAATTAATCGAAATAAATACATTGGTAAATTTTCAAAAGATGTATGACTAAATTAACAAAATTTAAAAGTTAATGATTGAATTTACCCTATACACTAGTTTTAGGCTTTTTTAGACAAGTATCCCTGGACATGAATAATGTTTAATGTTTGAAGTTGTATTTATGTCTGTTTATCTTTCAGCTCTCTAGTAACTAACTTTTCTTAATTTTTGAGAGCTGGAAATGATACTTTTACCGTAGGGACTATGAACCTGACGAATTAACTCTGGTGAATGGATTGATATGTTTTTTTTTTTTGGTAAAAATGGATCGATATGTTTTTATCCTCATTTTTCCCTTTCTTTTCTTTTCAATTAGTTATTTTACTCCTCGGATGATCCACCGCTAGTGTGCTGGTGAATGGACTTATAAATCAGTTAACTAATGTAATTAATATCCAATGTCCTTGTAGCCTGCTAATCATTCACCCACCCTTCCGCTATCCATTTCTTGATGCACGCTCCTCCAGTTATTCTATTATTTCTTCTTCACTAATGTTTTAAGCATTTGATTCTTCTCTCAGATAAAGTGCTCATGAGTTGCGAAACCGAGGAAAATGCGAATTATTAAGTTAAATTGTCTCTCGACCAGTGGAACAGCGCAGCATTTTTAAACGCCCGAGCATTCATTTGTCATGAACGTGGACATTGGTCAAAAGATTCTCCGTACCCAAGGTTGGACTTTTGTTTATGTCTGTTCGTCTTTACAGCTTCTAGGAGCTCACTTGTCTTGATTTCGGAAAATGGAAATGATATCACCATCACGTGGGCACTTGGACAGTGGAGAAATAAAATGTTATTGCTTAGCCCGCGTTATACAACTAGGTTTTGACCCTAGGCCTATCCCTAATAGCCAAAGGTCTCTCTGGATAATTAGTTGAAATTGACATTTTTGGGGTTTGTCTTTGAATTACGGCCTGATAATGTTTAAACTTTCAATTCTACGATAATTTCAAAATTTTAGTGTTTGTCTCTGATTTATGGGATAGAGTTTAAACTTTTATTTAACAGTTAACTATAGTTAAAGAATTATTACTCCGTGAGAAAAGTAGACCCTGCTCTAAAAAAATGTATTTTGCGTTGGTTTACTCCTTTGAATTAATTTTTTTCTTCCACTTTGTCACTTATATCAGCTCAATTATAACAACTTGTCCCAAATATTTCTTGAATTTAGTTGTTTCTAAAGCGTGTCATGCAAAAATAGGATGTACACAAATGTAAGGGTAATTACGGCAGCAAAATATTCCCATATCACAGAGAAATTTATACCAAATACCAAACACGCCCCTTCCCGTAATCTTAGTTAAATACATGCTTTGCAAGATTAGATTAAACAAATAGTAAAAGGTATAGGTATATCTAAGTACGCACTAAATAAGAATTCCCATGGTCTGCCTCGAATCTTATGGTTCATATCTATTTTAACTCCCAATGAAGTTGTAAATATAACTTTTGAAAGGGGGCATCATACCATTTAAGAAAAGTCTACACAGGTTCCTCCGGGCATGGTTCACGTCATATCTATTAGCAGAATCATGCTTCTTTCCTTTTCTTTTAGTGAGACCCCACATCCTATTTTCTCTCTTTCTTGCATTTAACGGTAGTGAACTGGCGTAGGGACTCTGATAAAGCAAGGCCTCAGCATCAGGGAAGCTTGTTGCCTTAGGTCCCTTCATGAATAAAAATGCATATTTTGATAGGTTGCGGGCCCCACATATTCTTTTTTTTTTACTTTTTTTCTCTCACCCCTTTCTTCTATGTGCACCTGTGTGTGCGATGCTAATGAGAATCAAACTCCGAACCTAATCCTCTGGCCTATCCCATTCCCTTGATCGGCAAGGCTATATACCTATTGGCATTTTTTTTCCCAATTACATGAGATCTTTCCATGCATAAAAAATATCTTCATGCTGTAGGAGCCCCAATTATACTCAAGTCCCCTTTAATTCTACTTCTAGTAGAATAAGTGAAGCTTGGGAAAAAGAAATTTTTGTTTCCTCATAGTTGACAGAAATAGGAAATAGAATAAGGAAGGAATAAACCTTTCTTATTTTTACCCAAATTTGTACTATTTTTTTTTTATGTATTAATATTGCTTATTGTACACATACTTCATGACATTGCATACACTACATGAGTTGCCGCATCATCTACGAAATAATAATAATAATAATAATAATAATAATAATAATAATAATAATAATAATAATAATAATAAATTGTTAGCACATGTAGCATTACCCATTTTACATTTCTTAAAATTAACTATAACTCAATGATTGTAATAGCTTTCTACGGCTTGGTAAGACTTTTTTCTTAATTAGTTAAATGGTGGGAATAATATGTATATGAAATGTCAAATCATCGTCCCTATTGGAGGAGTGGAGGGGTTACCTAGTTATAATTTTACTTGTTACTTTTTCTCTTAATAATCAAAGTTCTGAATAATTTTATGCAATGTTATTACTTAGTTTTCTAGATTCATCTTCTAGAGTTCGAGGAATTTGTCTAAGTCAACTTTTTCTTCGGCGATATGCATTCAGCACGGAATTCATACTTTAATCTTTTATGTGTTCATGCGTTTAGATCGTAATTATCTTCGATTCAGTCTAAGAAATAATGCTTCCGATCTTTTAAACAGGACTGCATTATTTGTCATGGGTATTTATACATCTATTATCCTCTGACTAAGATTGCCCCTACTTGATGCGCATGACTTTAATTAGATGTAGTCTGTATTCGCCTACACACAGAGAGAGATTTTCTCTATTTGTCGGTCTCTTATAGTTCAATGGGGACATTCTTTTTGCCACAAATTTTACTAGGACAAGAAGAAATAACAAAGAAAAAAGGGAAAAAAAATAGAGAAATAGCAAAAACACACTTTCTCGTCAAAGTTCTAAATATTAATTACAAATTTAATGTATTTTAAAAAGTTTTAGATATTTCACGTCGAACAAAAATCCAAATCCGAAGCAGCAAATTATAGAAAAGTGAAAAGGCGAGAGTTTTCCGACCAAAAAAAAGAGAGAGAAAAGACCAGAGTTTCTTTACCCAAAGAATCAATTGACTCACAAGACTATGGAGAAGAAAAAGCTTGAAGCGGTGGTCCGTACATTATTTATTCCCAAAGAATCAATTGACTCACAAGACTATGGAGAAGAAAAAGCTTAAAGCGGTGGTCCGTACATTATTTATTCCCAAAGAATCAATTGACTCACAAGACTATGGAGAAGAAAAAGCTTAAAGCGGTGGTCCGTACATTATTTATTCTTTGTCTTTTTTTGTCCTTTACGTGTAACGTCAGTTAAGCCACCGTGGGGGAAAACTTGTCACCCAACTTTAGTAAGGACTTGTTTGTTTAGAATTTTGCATTTTCATTTAATTTTTTTTTGCATAAAATTAGGATTCTAAATATGCATTTGATAATATTTCTATTTCGATAATAATTTCTTTTCAAAAATATTTTTTTCTATTTCTATTCTTTGAAAAATTTCTGAGTAAAATAATATATTTGGTAACTATACAAAATTTCTATTTTTGGAATTAAAAAAATAAAACTGCATTAGATACGAATCACAAATTTTTTGTGCCATAAAATTTCTTTTAATATTTTAATATTTCTTTTCTTTTCTTCCTCTCTTTTTCTTCTCCTCTAGCCAACAATGGTAGCGACCGCCAACTGTGGGCGGCGAGTCTCCATTAGAAGAGAAAGAAGAAGAAATATAAAAAAAAAGAAAGAAAGAAAATGACTTATTTTTAAAAATTGTTCGCGAGAGCAAGAAACTAATTTTTTATATTTCTTGTTTTTATTCCAAATATATTTCCCGGCCACTTTTCTATTATGAGGAATAGAAAAATCTAAGGAACAAAAAAAAAAAAAAAATTAAGGAACAAATTGTTATCATGCAAGCCCTAGATAATCGGTCATCCTCCCAAAAGTATCTTCACTTAACAATCAAATGATTTGATCAAGGCCGATCCTGTTGCCTCGATATTAAGGGCGTATTTGGTAACCATTCCGTTTCCGGAAACAATTTTTTATCAGAAATGATTCTTTTTTATTTTGTTCTCGAGGACAATTTCTAAGCAAAAGAACACATTTGGTAACTAAATAAAATTTCTGATTCTGGAATAAAAAAGAATAGAAATGCGTTTGGTAACTACATAAAATTTCTATTCAAATTCTAAAAAATTTATTAAATCAAAGAAATTCTATTAATTAATTATATTTATACTAAGTAATAAACATATTAACTAATCAATTTTTTTATTAAATAGTAAATAATAAACTATAGTATAAACTATAAATATAAATACTAAATAATAAATTAAAATACAAAATTAAATATGTATTCTATATATAGCAAAATTTCCATTCATACTTCGAATCATTTTTTTTATTTTTTAAATAATTTTATTAATTTTTTCCTCTTTTTTTTTTTTTTTTTTTTTTTTTTCCTTTCTTCCTCCCCTTCTTCTTCTTCTTCCTCCTCCTCCTTTTTCTTCTTCAAGGTGGTGGGTCGCCGGCCTTAAGACAACCGGCCCTCGCCGACGACCTCACCAGGAGCGTTGCGGCCCTCGGCAAGGCTATGCCTCGTCGGCCGAGCGTCGCCGACAACTTGGCAAGCGACCTCACCAAGATCTGGCAAGGCCAAGCTCGCCCAGCCACCAGTGGGGCTCGACCTCGCCCGACCAAGCGAGGCTCGTTGGTGGCCAGGCGGGCCTCTGGTGAGCTCGCTAGGCCTTGTTGGCGGCTAGGCGAGCTCGCCGATGACCAGCAGTGTTTAGTGAGGGGCGATGACGGCGGCAAATAGTAATGGTGGCGGCGGCAACACTTGAAGAACAGGAAAGGGAAAAAGAATAAAAGAAGAAAGAGAAGGAAAAATTAGGTAGATTTGATTCTGGAATTTTTTCCGAGAACAAAGAATCAACTTTTTTTTTTTTTTTATTCTTGATTCTACTCCAAATCTATTCTTGGGAATAAAAAATTTATCAAATGCGATTCTATTCCAAAATTACTCCCGAGAACAGAAAATCAGAATCGGGTATTGTTTGGATGGTTACCAAACAGCCCCTAATTGGCTTGGCAAACACGATCCACAAGACCAATTCCATTCTTCAACAAAATATTGTTGAAGAGGCAGTTCTAATCATACAAAAAAACCAACTTAATTAGTTTGGTTCAGTCAATTTATCAATCCTCAGTCTTCCTAACCACTCCTACTGGAGGTTTCTCTTGCAACAGATCAAAAGTAATAAACGAAACTGGTCTTTATCGTTGGCACACTAGAAATTTAGACTCTCCAATGCGGTGAAACAAGTTGGATAACTAAAAATTGCAAGCACCATCAATTCTTACTACATATTGACTGCCCCAAACCGGACAGCACTGAGCTAATGACTTGGTCAAGGATAAGTGAGACGATCATAAATTCTAGGAGGAGACCAAATGCGACCATACATGTTGATAATTGTTGGAAGATATGCTTGAGATTATGAAAATATGCTCAAAAATCCATTTTTGATTATAATCATGCACAAAATCAATTAGGGATTAGATTGAAATTAAGATTGATTTATAGGATATATCATTGCTATTTTTTGTACCTTTTCTATACTATAATTACAGAGGCTTGTACATTAGGGAAATACAATGAAAACATACAATTTTCCCTAAACTATCTATCTCATATCACATTCTGTCTTTTCCTTGCTATTTCTTGCTTCCTTTCGTGGTATCAAAGCAACCAAGCTCCTGATTTAGCTTCCGCTTCGATTGCCTGCCAAAGGAATTCTAACCTGCAAAATAGAGATACCATTTGGCGCAGGAATCATTTTTTTTTTTTTAAGGGAAGAAGCAAGCAAATTCTCCTTACCACTATGACTAATCCACAGAACCAGACATTTGCTTATGACAACCAGCCTGTAGGAGAAGTTATGCCACAATTCTCCCGGAATCAAGAGCCATCTATAGTCATTCACGTGACTCAACAACAATTGCTGTAGGTCCAGCCCCTACAGTGGCGGCCCATCTAGGCTTAGTCTAATCTTGGGCAACCCATTCTAGGCCATCCTTATAAGTGGGTACCTTATCTATGGTACTTTAGGCCAAGCCTAAATTCATCATTACCTGGAAATTAGGGCTACCATAGCTATGTCTAGCCCAATGGGAGCCCACCAACCACAAGTGGGGCAAGCCCAGCCATTGAATTGGAGTAGACGAGCGGGTTAAGTGAACCGAGTATGGGAACAAATCCCTTCCCGAGTTTTTTTAATGCGGGTTATGGAATCAGGTCAAGCAATTCGAGTTTAGGGACAAATCCCTACCTGAATTTTTTGCCCGGCTTTCTGCCCTTTCCAGTCGTGGCTGTCAATGGCCGACCGGAGCCTGGTAACCCTCTGTATGTGTCAACTACTGACGGCCCAAAATTGCGACTCATCAGTCTACAATTGATCGGGCCAGAGAACTACTCTAGTTGGTCACAGGATCACCGGCGAGCTCTTGTGACGATGGACAAAGACGGTTTTCTCGACGGAACCATTCCGATTCCCCCTGACGAGTGACTAGCCCGACATTAGAGAAAATGCAATCAACTCGTTCGAACGTGGATTAGCAACTGCATATCTCTAGAAGTCGTAGCTGGCCTCCCACCGATGGAGGACTCAAAGGACATGTGGGAAAACATCAAACAAATGTACATCAAATTAGACCGAGCTTGAATTTTTTCCGTCATGCAAAAACTCAGTGAACTCAAGCAAGGAAATATGACAATCATGGCTTGTTATAACAAGTTGTCATCGCTTTGGAACAACCTTGAAGCTGCTGAAGAAAAGCTTGAGGGACCAGAAGAAACACTAGCATAGTACAGATCTATGAAAGAAAGGGAAAAGACAACTCGTTTTTTGTTGATTTTGAACGAATCATACTTGACTTTCCGTTCATAGATCTTGGTGATGGAACTGGTGCCACATCTCGGGCAAATCTTCTAGCTAGCCGTTCAGGAAGAGAGCCAGTGGCTCACGTCACCAAAGTTCGCGAGAGGAGGCGGCAGTATCGTGCTTGCAACCTGCAGCAAGCGACAAGATTCGAGTTCAAAAACCCTAGGCCAGGAGAAACACCGACGAGAGGCACTAGGTTTTCTTAGAGGGGCTGATACGTGTTCCCTTAAAAGGGAAGGAATGGGCGGCCCAAATCGTCTGCGCCAATTGGACAGCTCGAAAGGATCTGATCCCTTAATTGAATTGGATGGTGGGGATGATTTCATGTAAATTATATTGCAAATATTGCAAACTTTTGTCCCATACAATAGATAATTGTTGGAAATTATATGGTAAGCCCAGAGAAAAAGGAAAAAAGGAAGGAATTTTCTGCAGCATACCAAGTCACTGGCCTAATGCTGATCAACCCATTACATATGAACATTATCAACAGTTGATGCAGGCATTGTAGAAGTTGGACACTTCGAACAAACGAGGAAGTTTTTCAGGTATATCTCACTGTCTAATCAATTTTATTTCAAGGAAGGCATGGATAATTGATTTAGGAACAAGTGATCATAGTATTTTCAAATATACATAGGAACTTGGATCCCCCTATTTCTGTGCAATTGCCCAATGGAAATATTACTCATGTTACAATAATGGGCATAGTTAAACTTAGTTCCCAAATCACTCTCCAAAATGTCCTCTCTGTTCCAGAATTTCGGTTTAACCTTATGTCTGTGTCCAAAGTTTGCAAGGAAAATTCCTGTCATGTATTCTTCGATTCTGACACTTGCTTCTTTCAAGCCCTTTCGACTAGCAAACTGATGGGCTTGGGTAGTCTTTCCAAATGACTATTTTTTTGGACCAATTTCCCAAGTAATTTTGACTTGTCATCAATTTCTTCGAATAAAATATCATTGTGTAATATGACTGCCAATGATAAAGAATTTCTTATGCATTCAAGATTGGGTCACATTGCTTCATTTCCTTATTCTAAGTGTCATATACACCATCTCGCAAAATAGTCACGTATCCCTTTTTCCCTCTAGCAAAACTCGTGTAAGTGACATTTTTTCCTTAATTCATGTGGATGTTTGAGGACCTTATCACATATCACACCATGACGGGTCATGTTATTTTTTGACAATTGTGGACAATTATTCTAGTGCCACATGGATTTTTCTGATGCAGTCAAAAGGTCAAGTTTTCTTCCATTTGAAAACTTTTATCACCTTGTCGAGAAATCAATTTGGAAGATCTATTCAGTCAATCCGCACTAATAATGGGAAATTCTTCAACCATGATTGCACTTCCTTTTTTTCATCTCATGGTATCCTCCATGAAAGTTCTTATGTTTATACCTCACAGCAAAATGGGGTGGTGGAGCATAAACATCGCCATCTTCTGGAAGCTGCACATGCGTTGAAATTTCAGGCATCCATTCCAAAGAATTATTGGGGCGACTGCATTGTTACTGCATCTTATCTCATCAATCGTATGCCTACTTGAACACTAGATAGAAAAACTCTCTTCGAACTACTTTTCGGGAAAAAACTAGCATTGGATCATTTAAGGGTTTTCGGATGTTTGTGCTATACAACTATATTGGGCCCCCGAGACAAAATGGGCCCCCATGCTTGGTGATGTATATTCATAGGCTATCCCAATCTACAAAAGGGATATTGTGTCCTTGTACCATCGATGGGGGAATTCTTTGTTAGTAGAGACGTTATTTTTCATGAAGATGTCTTCCCATTTCGTGAAAAGGAATCCTCAAATGAAAGACCGGACATCACAAACAATATCCATCATTTCTTGCCCGAGGAAGATTTGTCTCCTAAATATGTTCTGACAGCACCTCTGGAAAGAGTTATTCCTCCAGCAATGGCTCCAATTTCTCTTGGTAGAGACCGTTATGGAACAAGTGCCTGAGAATTTATTAGACATGAAGGACAACCCTAAGTATATTATCATTGAGGACACCTCTTCTCCTCCACCACGAGCGGATCCGCCCTGACAATCTGGCTGTCCTACACGCCCACCAACATGGACAAAGGATTATGTATGTGCCTATTCACCAGGTATTCATTACCTAATCTCCTCTTATGTTTCCTTCCATAAGCTTTCACTGAAACATAGATGCCGCATTAGTCGAATATCAGAAGATAGAGAACCGTCTAGTTATGATGAGGTATCTAGTAATCCGCGATGGCAAGAGGCTATGGCAGTAGAATTACTGGCACTAATTGCCAACCATACCTGGGATCTGGTCACCCTACCTTCAAACAGAAAGCCAATTGGATGCAAGTAGGTTTATAAAATTAAATATCGAGTTGATGACTCTATTGAACGATACAAAGCTCGTTTGGTGGCTAAATGATTTACTCGACGAGAAGGTTTCAATTATCACGAGACTTTTTCTCTAGTGGCTAAAGATGTCACAGTTCAATCTTTTTTATCCATTGTAGTTATCCATGATTGGCCATTACATCAAATGGACGTACATAATGCCTTCCTTCATGGAGATTTGGATGAGGAAATTTACATGGATATTCCTCAGGGTTTACGAAGACAGGGAGATAATAGAGTATATCTTCTCCGCAAATTCCTTTATGGCCTAAAACAAGCTTCTAGGCAATGGTACGTCAAATTTGCCGATGCTCTCACAACTGTAGGCTTCAAATAGTTTAGATATGATTACGCTCTATTCACATGGACAAAAGGTATGTCATTTATTTACTTGATGATATATGTTGACGATATTCTCATCATGGGCAATAATAAAGATACTATAGAAAGCTTTAAGAAATAGTTGCATATCAACTTCCATATAAAAGATCTAAGAGCACCTAAATACTTCCTTGGGATTGAGATTGCCCGATCCAATCAAGGAGTTTCTCTTAGTCAGAGGAAATTTATACTAGAAATTATATTAAAGGCAGGTCTATTAGGGTGTAAACCAGTAGTTATTCCAATTGAGCAAAATATTAAACTAACCACAACGGATTACGATGCGGGAATATCTGAAGATAATGATCCCATTCTCAAAAATCCTTCAAGTTATCAGAAACTCATTGGAAAACTTATATATTTAACTATGACCAAGCCCGATATATCATATGCAGTGCAAACACTCAGTCAATTTATGTATAGTTCGAAGCAATCCCACATGAATGCTGCTTTGAAGGTCGTGAAGTATTTGAAGAAGTGTCTAGGACTCGAGATACTCTTATTCAGGAAGTGCAATATGGAAATGACAGCATACTGTGATGCAGACTATGCAACTTGCCCTATGAGCCGAAATCGATCACTGGCTTCTGTATTAAATTAGGAGAATCTCTTCTTTCATGGAAGACCAAAAAGCAGGCAACTGTATCTTTATCTTCAGCCGAAGCAGAATATCGAGCTATGGCAAAGACTATTTGTGAGATTGTTAGGATACGAGGCTTACTTCAGGACCTCAGAATACAACTGAAGGGTCCAACAAAATTGTTTTGTGACAATGATGTGACACTCAAGCTTGCGGCAAATCCTATAATGCATGAAAGAACAAAGCATATAGAAATGTATTGTCATTTCACTTGAGAAAAAATTTAGGAAGGGATAATCAAGACAAGAGGAATCAGAACCACTGAACAACCTGTGGATATTTTCACCAAACCTCTGTGCCAAAGACAATACACATATCTATTGAGCAAGCTAGGGGTCTTGGACATTTACAAGCCATCAGCTTGAGGGGGAGTGTTGGAAGATATGCTTGAGATTCTGAAGATATGCTCGAGAATCCATTTTTGATTATAATCATGCACAAAATCAATTAGGGATTAGATTAAAATTAAGATTGATTTATAGGTTAAGATTAAGATTGATTTATAGGATATATCATTACCATTTTTTGTAGCTTTTCTGTACTATAATTATAGAGGCTTGTACATTAGGAAAATACAATGAAAACATTCGATTTTCCCTAAACTATCTATCTCCTATAACATTCTGTCTTCTTTTCCTTGCTATTTCTTGCTTCTTTTCAATTATCTGTTCAGGTGGAGACGGAAATAATCATCCCTCGCACCGCCTGGAGATGTGGTCGTGCGCCCTGGTACCGCACTCCCAGCAGCCATAATCCCCAACATTGAAATACCCGCGACAATGATAAAGTCGGTGAAGCGACGAACGAGAGGATTAGCGAACCCGAACGGGACATACAACATGAGATAGACAATCAAGACGATAAGGACGTTAATGGTTCCCACGACCAAAATGACAATGGCAAGCCAAGCAAGTTTAGTCGTGGTCGCATAGACACTTGATGTGAATACCACCAAATTTGCCGCAAGAGCCATCAGCAAGGGGAGCCTCGCTTTCAGCCGGGCGTTTTGCAACTCGTAGGGATCGTTCATCCATGACCACAGGAGGATCATGGGTGCGGTGATCAAGCTATACATGGCAATCGTGTTGTAGATTTCAAAGATGTTGAGCAGTATGGCGACCCCCGCATCCGGTTTAGAGCCCAGCATCCGGTTTAGAGCCAATGTATCCTCCCCGAACGCTGAAACTAGAAGTGGAACTCATGGTGTATAGTTTATTCCTATTAAACTAAAGGAAGATAAATTTGTCACAAATGTTTTAATTTGAGGTTTTTTGTAGTCAAAAAATTAAATTTATTGACACGGATATACTAATTTAAGGTTTTTTGTGATATTAATCATTTATGCTAAACCCCATGGCATGATTCTTATAAGCTTGACCCGATGCCACAAAAAATATACACAACTTTGTTCTTGAGCCTGGAGAGCTTGATGCTACATTATCCGTGCTTGTTTATCACTATCAAAAAGAGCACCTCCAAGGCTTAAATTTGGATGGGAAAAGTACAAAAAAAGTCCTAAACTTATTGCATTAATATTAATTTAGTCTTAAACCTTTCGAATAAACTAATTCAATCTTATTTGTCAAAAAAAAAAAAAACTAATTCAATCTTAAACATTTTCACATTGGTACCAACTTAGTCCATCTAGTCAATTTAGACTGAAAATTACTAACGTGGACATCGATCATCTTACATGGCATGGCCAGCACTAACGTGTACATTTTTAATAATGTTTTAATGATTTTTTTAAAATTTTAAATTTTTTTCTTGTCTTTTCTTTTCTTTCTTTTTCTTTTTTTTACCTTCATTTTGGCCTGCGAGTGTCACCCAAAGGCCCTAGGCGAGAGCGGCAACCCTCACTAGCAGCCACGCCCTCACCGACAAAAATGAAGGGAAAAAAAGAAAGAAAGATAAAAGAGAAGAACAAAAAATTATTAAATATATATTTCAAAAAATTATTAATATATTATAAAAAAATATTCACATTAGTGATTTCTATCCTAAATTGGTCGGATGGCTTGAATTGATACCGATATTAAAAATTTTAGGATTAAATCAATCCAAGTAAAAAATTAGTATTGAGTTTATATTAATGCAATAGATTTAGCAAGTTTTCGGTACTTTTCCCATTTTGGCCAAAGCAATGCTCCTTTTGCTGTGCGGCTTTATAATTCCTACTTTATTTATTGTTGACACCTAAATTTTGGCGATCCATTTAGTCATTTATTGCATAAAAAATTAGGGGTTAATTTTATCCCTGAAAAAAAATATTAATTGCACAGTATATAAATTTAGGTACATTTAGTTTGCATATTTTGCATTTTTATTTATTGGACCAATGGTGGACGGGTTCGAATTAATGTTTCTGAGCTTAAATTGACAAGTCGGACTAAGCCCATGAAATGAGCAAATTAACCCAAGCCCGTTGTTTTTTTTAATCAATTATCTTGTGAAAAATTGAAATTTGATGTAATATTCTGATGATTTTTTGAAGATTGAGAAAACCGCATTGCAATCTCATCTTTATCAATAGGCGATAAAATCATTAGAGATATTCAGGAGATAAGGAGAATAAAAATATTTCTTGTGATCAAGAGGTTATCGGCAATCTTTTTGTTAGATGAAATATTGATAAAAAGATTACATTTGGTTTTGGCTTATAAAAGGTGCGCACAGAGGTCGAGGTAGAGGGGGCTTCTTCTGTTTGGTTCCTGAAAAAAAAATAGAAGCACAAAAGAAAACTCTTCTTTTCTTTCGGTAGAGGGTGGGGGTTTCTTTTGGTGAAAAAGAACACAAAAGTAAAAAGAGAGAAAGAGTACGAAGGAAGAGGGAGAGTGACGTGAGAGAGAGAGAGAGGGAGAGGTGAAAAGTAAAGAGTGATTTGACCCATACTATTCACCATCTTCCCCAAATTGCTGCCCCTCCTCTGCAACCTCCATCCGCGAAGCTTCCGCCACCGTCCTTCCTCGACGCCGCGCCTCAACGCCCGCCCCGACGACCCGAAGCCTCGACGCTCCACTCTCCACGAGCAAGCTAGCCACGGCCGCTGCGCCCGAGCCCCGCTCCGACGGCTCATTTCATCCGACGCCGCGCCTCCACCTCGGCGTCCCGTAGCCGAAGTCCGCCTCGCCCGCCCGCCGCGACACCAAAGCAACTGCGAAGCCAAGCCCGAGCCGTGCTACGGCCCGAGCCGCCTTGCCCGCAACACCGTCACCGATCGACCCACGCGGCCCCGACTTGCGCCACCTGTCCCCGATCCGCCCGTGAAGCCTCTCCGCCTGCAAATCCGAGCACTTGCGCCCGCGACGCCGGCCGAGATCTCGCCTGCCGCTGCTCCTCGCGACGCCACCGCTCGCCGCCGATCCGCTCGCTGCTGGTCCTCATCGCCGGAGCTCCGACGATTAACTCCCGGTGGACCTCCGAAGCTGCCAAAACGTGGAAGGAAAGAAGAAAAAAAAAATAAGAGGGAAAAGGAAAAAGGAAAATTAGGTAGTTTTTTATTTATTTATTTACTTACTGTTTTTTTTCCCTTTCCTTTTTATTTTACTCTTTTAGTAAAATTGTTCCCTTTAAATGTTGATTGAGAGTCTAACATGAAAGTGCCCCTCAAGTGAGGGATTGATAGTCCGATTTTCGCGCCCGAAATCTGACTCGCAATCCCTTATAAAAATCGACAATCCAATCTCAAGCCCGAGATTTGATTTACGATTTAAAATTAAAATTGGTCAACCCGATTTCATGCGCGAGATATGGTTCGCCAATTTTTGGATATCAATCTTATCTTGTTTGATTTGCTATCGTCAAGTTGGTTGAGTCAATCTTATTTTCGTAAAAGAAAAATCCAAAAAATATTTGAATTAGGATTAGACATGCTTTAGGATAAATTGCATGCTTATTTATGACATACAATTTTTGTCATGTTAGAATAGTGACATGCATTGCATAAGTCATCATTTTCATTAAATAAAGTGAAAACAAAAATTGAAATTGCGTGTTAATTAGAAATCATATCTAGGGTTGCTGATGTGAATTCTGATTTAACAATGCGGATGCTTTCGTTGTTTCTAGATATGTTTTGCATTATTTAATTTGTTTTCTTGAGTGTTAAATTGGTGGTATGCGCACATGTATGATCACCTCACATGTTAGAAAGTTAAATTAAAATCAATTCAATTGCCAAACATTTTTTTGAAAATGAAATAAAAAGGTACCGAAAGGGCACTAGTATAGTTTGGTGTAACAAAGTCCCCGAACTCATAAATCTCTGGTTCGTAGGAGTAAAGTAAATCTCCCGTTACTTTACTTGGGTTTCTAATCGACCCACCAAAAATAGATTAGTGGCGATTCCTGATTGAAAATCATTTGCATGCTAAGAATTTAAATCTAAGTTGCGAATTGGTATGGGCTTGGGAGAGCCCGAGCTAAGCTTAAAGACTTAGTAATCCATTAACCTAGTTTTAGGTGGTGAACCCGAAAAATTGGGTCGCGACAGCTTGGCGACTCCGCTGGGGACTGAGTCGAAACTCTTAGTGGACTTAGGCCAATTTTCTTTTTTTAAAAAATGTTTTTGCTTGGCAGCAAGGACCCCAGGTACGTCCTTAACATTTAAGGTGTTAAATGTTTTTGCAGATTTGGAGGTATAAGGGGAAGTGATTGCTAATCCTTGCCTTGCAGGTTGGAGTTAGGGATGTATGGTTTATTTTATTTTTTGAAGTGTCGTTTGATTTAAATTGCTGTGCATGCTTTGCATAAATCACTACACTTTGCACACACAACCTGCCACCGGACCTGGGCCGCATAGGATCATTTAGGATGGTATTGAGATGGATACCACTTCGACTGCATGCTCGCGGTACGAGTCGCCCATCTCAATTCCGAAGTTTCTTTCATGGTGTCAAGAATACCCACCTCGGTCCGCATGCCCGCGACCCGGGTCGGCTCTTTGACCAAGCCGGAGTCATGAGGACTCGACATAGTTCACAAGCCCGTGGCTAGTCTGATCATCCTTGTGGCTCCACCTTGATAAGCCTTATAGATTAGAAATCGAACCACTTACCATGTGTATGTCTATGTGGTTGCCATTAATTTCCCTTGATGAAGTAAGTCTTCTATCCCTATACCATGCAATTTATTTTGTCATGCTTTTGGTCTGTCCATGACAATCTAGGATAGTCATTTGATCTAATTCCTTTGTCAATTAGGAACGAAATGAAGAAATAAATTGCCATACAATGAATCATTTGGAAAATAAAAAAAATGGAAATTTGTCTTCAATTTATGTTTTGGCTCTTCCTAGTTCATATTTAGGAAATTTCGTCCCTACTGGAGCATCCCATATCTTTGTTTTCCTAGTTCATTTTTAGGAAATCCTCTTCATATGTGGACTTTTCTTGACTAAAAATAAATTGTTGTCATGGACTAGCTCTCTATTTACACTTCATGCTTACATGTTCCCATTTATCTGATTAGGTGATTATGAAGCGATCTCGCTCACCCATCCGTACACGGTCGAGAGCTAAAATGGCAGATCGAAACAAGGTGCTGGACCGTATCATCGACAATATAAACAAGCAAATTGCACACCACCAAAGTCAAGTCAATGAATTGTCTTCTACTATGGCTTTTCTCACTAAGCAAAAGGGCCGTGATGACATAAGTACTCCATCTTCAGTAAGAATCTGCGACTTGAAGAAGAGAGCCAAGAGAACTTTTGAACCGTCTCATTTTCCTGAGGTAGCTGAATTTGATGCCACCATGAAGAGACTAGTGACATATCTAGAAGTAAGAATCTCTGACCTAAAGGGTTCGCATGACACGATCAAGGAGGATGAAGAACTCAAGCATAAATGATTCATGGTTCTAAGTAGTTCACTTTCCTTGTTTAATTAGGGGCATGCTCGGTTGCACCTCCCCTGCGTGGGAATTTTTATTACTTTTTAGGAATTGTTTTCGCTTTCTAGGAATCATTTCTTAGGTTTAGGAATCACAATTTCCATTCAAATAATGTAATTCATTTGATTCTATTCAATGAAATTACAATTTTATTTCAAATTTTGAGGACATGATGGAGTATACCAAACCAGTCCAATGACGATATCCGACCATGAAAAAGGAAAATATCATCCACGGAAAAATCCTGAGGGCTAGACTTTCTCATGCTTCCTCCCAAAAACTTTTTTGAAAACAAAAGCATTTCACTACTAAAAAACAAAAAACATTTTCCCAAAGCTTGTAGCAGATTAAACTTTTGTTTGTCGACTCATTTACTTCATGTCTCAGAGCATAACAGAGAGGCGTTTGAAAATAACGCGTCAATTTCCAATGATGGTGGGCCCATTTATTTGGGAACACACCTCCAAAGGAAAAGTAGATGTGGGGGGGCAAAGGATCATTTCCTAGCTAATTGTGATGACATCTCCCAAGAGTGAAGAGGACTTTAAACACTACTTATCATTTTACTTGTCCTGAGCGATTTCCTTACACATCAATAGGAAATTGAGGACAAGTCAGAAGAAGATCATTTAGATTCCAAAGTGTGATGTGTGGCACATCTCTTCACAATTTGTGTGTGATGCCATTTCCATGAGAAAATGTTGGAACAAGTCAAAAGAGAATCATCCGTCTTGGATGAAATGGATATATCGTCTTCATGAACATAATCAATTTTGGAATTGACACTCTGTTCTTTTCCTTGCAGATGACGAATTGGGACACTATGGATTCTAGTAGTGACATGACTGAGACAAAATCTCGATCCGAGCCAAAATGGTTATGCAATTTGAATTTACTTTAATGATGCATAATATCCTATTCATGCACGTTGTTCTGTGTAGGGGCAAAAGCCAGATTTGATTGAATCAAAGATCGGATTTTTCATCCTTGATTGATCAATTTGTATGTTGTTCCCTTTCAATAGGGGCAATCCAAGGACATCCATTGTTGAGACAGTCCCTTCATGGGACAATTCCTTGAATCAATGCTTGAAATCATGTTTTCATACTTATGAGAGCATTTTTGAGTAAATTGTTTGTTTGAAGTCACAAACGCTTTTCATACTTAAAGTTGCTAGACTCTTGTGGAAATAGAATTTTCATATTGATTTAGCTCACCAATTTCATGTGGAGATTTATCAAGATAGACAACTCAATGGAGTGACATCAATGTTTAAGAATGCTGAATGAGACGTATCAGGATGATGAAAGGCAAACCTTATCCTATACACAGTCCCATATTCATACACTTGTGAGATGAGTGTAGGAAGTTTTATATCCGTAAGGTAAAGAGTTCTCTCGCAAGAGGTACATCAACCGAAATGATGAGAGGCAATTCATATCTCTATCCCAAACACTACAGGTGATCTGTTGCTTAACCCTTTTGAGCCCATACACTTATGGATATTCTTTTCAAATCACCCCTGTCAAGAATCACCCCACATTGGGGCAAATTGGAGGGTAAGATAGCACCATAAAGTGAAGAAAATGAATTGAAATTTTCTTGCTTTCACTTGCATCAATTTTCAAGTCGTGCTATTACATTGAATTCATATGGTAATTTAAGTGCCTTAGGATGACGAAGAGCATTTCTTTCTCTATCCTACATACTTATATCCATTGCATAGCCCATTTGAGCCTGCAATTTCACTTCTTTTAAACCCAGTTGGTGATCATCCCTCACACTGGGGCAAGGCAAAAGACAGATAAAGACCCTTGAAAGTTCGAGTGTCATTCAAAGTGTAATTCCTTGACGCATGCACTATGCGCAAAGATTGAAATCAAAATAGAACTAAGGGGCATGAAAAAGCAGTGTGCCTAATAAAAGTAAGGCCAATGCCCATGAAAAGAAGTAAAAAAATGCATGAGAACTAGGGGTATGAAAAAGCAGTGTGCCTGGTAAAAGCAAGGCCAATACCCATAGATGAAAAAGAGAGTCAAGATAAGGTGACTGTCAATTGCAAGAATTGAATCACAATGGAGCAATACCCATAAAACTCAAATGCCGAGATTTTACAATCAATGGGGCACTTCATGAAGACAATCCCCGATGGTGAAAAAGAAAATTGATGGTAATGCCAAGATGATCATCAACTCTCACCTTTTACACACATTTTGAGCCTAATGATCCTTTCATTTCTCAACCCATGAACCCAACCTACGTTACGTCCCTTACAAAGTCTCTTCAGATTAGGGCATTTGAATTAACATAAGAGTTCATATGTTTATAAGCATCGCTCGAAAAGTGCGAGCAAGATTATTTCTTTTTCATTTTGCGGGGTTCTTGACTTGTAAACCCGGAGATGATTACAAGACAGTTCATTCAATAGCTTTGACTCAAAGAGTCCTTTTGTTAAGCCATTGACCAACCTCACATTATGGTCCCTATTAAAGACCTCTCAGATTGGTAAGATCGTACCACTTGCGAGAATACTCGAACCCATGTCGATATGATGAAATTGAGTGATTTACGTAAAATAGACATTCTAAATGAGAGTGAGTGAAAGTCCTTTCTAACCGAAAGTCTCTCATTTAGTGTTCTTAAGAAATCCATGTCATGAGTGAAGATTGTCTTGAATGATAATTCTCTCCGAGGAAATTTGGGTGATGCAAATGTCATTATGCATAAACCCTGATTGAGTTGATGAAAACCTCACTAAATTTTGAAATGTGCATTCTAGAGTAGCTTAGATTGTCTATATCTTTGATGAATGCATATCAGTTTGTGCTCTAAATCATGTCTGACAGGTAATTCAAGTTCCTTTCAGAATGTTTCATGATATTAGGAGATGAGAAACCTCCACCATGAGGTGAAAGACCTCCACAGGATATCTAAATTCCAAAAGACATATCCCCAAGAATTAGAGATATCACCAGGTAAGTATATCTCTAGAATACTCTAAAATACTTGTCATTGTGCAGGTATTCTCTCTCAAGTGCATCGACACTTGACTTGGTCAAGCTGTTCAGTTATATCGACTTGGCGTGCTTTCGTAGCCCAGAGTCTCTTCTTGACCTGGCGTGCTTTTGTAGCCCGGTGTCTTTTATATTGACTTGGCGTGGTTTTGTAGCCCATAGTCCCTTTTAATCGACACTCGACTAAGTTGTCCCCCAAAAATTTTCCTCCAGATTCAATCTGGTTAAGGCGACCGAAGAAACGTTCGGGTCCTGGTCAGATAATCTATGCTGCAACGTTAGGCGACCGAAGAAAGGTTCGGGTCCTAGCCAAGCAAAACCTCAGTTTAGGCGACCGTAGAAAAGTACGGGTCCTAGACAACCTTATTGCTCTAACAGGCGACCGTAGAAAGGTACGGGTCCTGGAAAAGCGATTACCTTAGTTCAGGCGACCGTAGAAATGTACGGGTCCTGGAAAATGATTCCTTATTCAGGCGACCGTAGATAGGTACGGGTCTTGGAAAGTGAATCCCCGTTTAGGCGACCGTAGAAAGATACGGGTCCTAAACACAACCAAACACTGCCCTACTAGGCGACCGTAGAAAGGTACGGGTCCTAGGAAAGTAGTTCCCTTACAAAACTTTGCTGCCCTACTAGGCGACCGTAGAAAGGTACGGGTCCTAGGAAAGTAGTGTCTTCGTTACTATTTTAGGCGACCGTAGAAAGTACGGGTCCTAAACATGTAACACCATCTATCTTGAATCACTCTACCCTCCTTGAAGGTAAGATATTCTAGGTAGGTTCCCTTTACCATTTGCATACAAATTGCATTCCAAAATCTTGACATCTCAGTCTGGATCTGGATGTCTCAATTCTCTTCATTAAACATTTCACTCTTGATGTGAATGTTTTTGGCAATCCTTCTCATTATACCTTAGTCTGGATCTAGGTATTTTGAGTTTTTTCAAAAATTTTGACATCTTAGTCTGGATCTGGATGTCTCAATTTCTTCCTTTGAACATTTCACTTTGGATGTGAATGTTCTTACCTGTTACGCTTTTCAAAGAACCTGAGTGAGAGTTGGGTACTTGTAGAATAAACAGGGACTTATCATGTACCTCAAGATGCTCTACCGCACTGACTGGTAAGTAATTGTAGGTACACTCTTTCCTTTCACATCATGCATTTGCATTAGCATTTTCATGCATCATATTAATTGCATTTTAAAATGGAATTCACTTTCCGACAAAAAAAATCATTTAGTGCATTTGCATGGTCAAAATTTAGATCTCAATTTGTCTTTGAAGGCAACCTCTTCGAGCTCACCTTCAAAGAGGGGCAGCTGTTGACACCTAAATTTTGGCGATCCATTTAGTCATTTATTGCATAAAAAATTAGGGGTTAATTTTATCCCTGAAAAAAAATATTAATTGCACAGTATATAAATTTAGGTACATTTAGTTTGCATATTTTGCATTTTTATTTATTGGACCAATGGTGGACGGGTTCGAATTAATGTTTCTGAGCTTAAATTGACAAGTCGGACTAAGCCCATGAAATGAGCAAATTAACCCAAGCCCGTTGTTTTTTTTAATCAATTATCTTGTGAAAAATTGAAATTTGATGTAATATTCGATGATTTTTGAAGATTGAGAAAACCGCATTGCAATCTCATCTTTATCAATAGGCGATAAAATCATTAGAGATATTCGGGAGATAAGGAGAATAAAAATATTTCTTGTGATCAAGAGGTTATCGGCAATCTTTTTGTTAGATGAAATATTGATAAAAAGATTACATTTGGTTTTGGCTTATAAAAGGTGCGCACAGAGGTCGAGGTAGAGGGGGCTTCTTCTGTTTGGTTCCTGAAAAAAAATAGAAGCACAAAAGAAAACTCTTCTTTTCTTTCGGTAGAGGGTGGGGGTTTCTTTTGGTGAAAAAAGAACACAAAAGTAAAAAGAGAGAAAGAGTACGAAGGAAGAGGGAGAGTGACGTGAGAGAGAGAGAGAGGGAGAGGTGAAAAGTAAAGAGTGATTTGACCCCTACTATTCACCATCTTCCCCAAATTGCTGCCCCTCCTCTGCAACCTCCATCCGCGAAGCTTCCGCCACCGTCCTTCCTCGACGCCGCGCCTCAACGCCCTGCCCCGATGACCCGAAGCCTCGACGCTCCACTCTCCACGAGCAAGCTAGCCACGGCCGCTGCGCCTGAGCCCCGCTCCGACGGCTCATTTCATCCGACGCCACGCCTCCACCTCGGCGTCCCCGTAGCCGAAGTCCGCCTCGCCTGCCCGCTGCGACACCAGCAACCTGTGAAGCCAAGCCCGAGCCGTGCTACAGCCGAGCCGCCTTGCCCGCAACACCGTCACCGATCGACCCACGCGGCCCCGACGCTGAGTCCCGCCTTGCGCCACCTGTCCCCGATCCGCCCGTGAAGCCTCTCTGCCTGCAAATCCGAGCACTTGCGCCCGCGACGCCGGCCGAGATCTCGCCTGCCGCTGCTCCTCGCGACGCCACCGCTCGCCGCCGATCCGCTTGCTGCTGGTCCTCATCGCCGGAGCTCCGACGATTAACTCCCGGTGGACCTCCGAAGCTGCCAAAACGTGGAAGGAAAGAAGAAAAAAAATAAGAGGGAAAAGGAAAAAGGAAAATTAGGTAGTTTTTTATTTATTTATTTACTTACTGTTTTTTTTCCCTTTCCTTTTTATTTTACTCTTTTAGTAAAATTGTTCCCTTTAAATGTTGATTGAGAGTCCAACATGAAAGTGCCCCTCAAGTGAGGGATTGATAGTCCGATTTTCGCGCCCGAAATCTGACTCGCAATCCCTTATAAAAATCGACAATCCAATCTCAAGCCCGAGATTTGATTTACGATTTAAAATTAAAATTGGTCAACCCGATCTCATGCGCGAGATATGGTTCGCCAATTTTTGGATATCAATCTTATCTTGTTTGATTTTCTATCGTCAAGTTGGTTGAGTCAATCTTATTTTCGTAAAAGAAAAATCCAAAAAATATTTGAATTAGGATTAGACATGCTTTAGGATAAATTGCATGCTTATTTATGACATACAATTTTTGTCATGTTAGAATAGTGACATGCATTGCATAAGTCATCATTTTCATTAAATAAAGTGAAAACAAAAATTGAAATTGCGTGTTAATTAGAAATCATATCTAGGGTTGCTGATGTGAATTCTGATTTAACAATGCGGATGCTTTCGTTGTTTCTAGATATGTTTTGTATTATTTAATTTGCTTTCTTGAGTGTTAAATTGGTGGTATGCGCACATGTATGATCACCTCACATGTTAGAAAGTTAAAGTTAAATTAAAATCAATTCAATTGCCAAACATTTTTTTGAAAATGAAATAAAAAGGTACCGAAAGGGCACTAGTATAGTTTGGTGTAACAAAGTCCCCGAACTCATAAATCTCTGGTTCGTAGGAGTAAAGTAAATCTCCCGTTACTTTACTTGGGTTTCTAATCGACCCACCAAAAATAGATTATTGGCGACTCCTGATTGAAAATCATTTGCATGCTAAGAATTTAAATCTAAGTTGCGAATTGGTATGGGCTTGGGAGAGCCCGAGCTAAGCTTAAAGACTTAGTAATCCATTAACCTAGTTTTAGGTGGTGAACCCGAAAAATTGGGTCGCGACATTTATATTGTACCTTTTCCTCTCAGATTTAAAAATGGAGATATACATGTACGTTTCAACTCTTCTAAAACATAATACGAAAACAAATCTACGATTCCATATTCAATACCTATATATATGTTCGCAAACTCCAAACATTCAACTGTAAATAAAAGATCAGACAAATTTATGATTCCATATTCAATACCTACAGAGTGCCTCAGCTAGAATGCATTAATTCAATATAATAAAATTCCACTGGAGGAAAAAAAAAGAAATCAATACTAGGATACATATAAAGAGGTTAGGAAACAACACAATTCTCAACCTATCTATTAAAGCCAAGGGTAAAAACAGAGGTCAGTAGGAAATTATTGTTGCAACATGCATCCATTGGATGTTGATTCTCTACTCATGAGTTTTGATCTTTATCATGATCGATGATACCTCAAAGAGATAGTGAGAGCATTGGGGAGAAGCGGAACATAGATACAATATATTGCCTGGAATTGCCATTAACTGTCAAAACTTTGTGGTAACATTTTTTTTTTTTTGGGTGCTATTCTGAAAAGCATGCCATACACTTTAGAAGCCGAGACAGCCACCCCCATCAGGGTTACCAGGCCAGACAGAAACAAAACGGTTCGGAGCAAGCCCCAAGTGAACTGCAAGCTTGTCTTTCCTCAACATTTTCATGCTCAACCTGCCAATCAAAAGAATTGGTTTTAGACACTGATATTGGCATAAGATCCTTTTATAAATCGTATGCACATAATAAGAAGCATAAAGTGCAGACATAATAATCAGCTTTTACAATTTTTATTATTATTGTTGTTATTATTATTAGTATAATTCGTGAAAATAGTCATTTGGATACGTTAGAGAAAAAACTCAAAGAAGAGAAGGACAAACTAATTGAATTTTACATGGGCATTTACTGCTTACGGAGGGGCTAATAATGCTGGGCTAACACAGCACTGATTCAATGCCAACCTACGAAAGGAACGAGCCAATTTCCAGAAAAAACTGAAGAAAATCCAAGTAAATTGACCATATATAGATGGCCAAAGAAAAGCCATAGATAGAATTTTCCCTCGACCCAAAAACATAGACTTTTATTCATTTCACTATCCTGACTACGTGGCATGTCCTCAACGTCTGACTAATCCTGTAACTAAACCCATCCTCAGAGCTAATGAAGACCCTCTTCCCCCCTCTTTCCCCTTCCCCGTCAAAACTCCAAATGGAGAGCTGCATCCGCAAGGGTCCACAGAACAGGAAGACCCTAAGGTGTGTGAATTGTGCCAACACTAGGTGAGCTCGAAGGAGACCCCAGCATCAAACATAGAACCATGCACCTCTTGATAGCCTAGGAAAGTAACTACAGTCTAACCAAAGTTACCACAAACAGTAAATCTGCTACTGCACCATAAACTATTAAAGCAACTTTTGGACAGAACAGTAGTAAGTACCATCCCTTGCATCTTTCACTAGACATCAGCATAGAGAAAAAGTTACTTATCCATTCACATGCATATGGCATGATCCTATCAAGACAGCCTCCAAGTAGTAGGTTGAATTAAGTTTCCTACTTTTCTCCTCAGGAAAAAGGAAGTCATCAGAATACCTGGAATCTTAACTTAAGAGGCTTTCATTTCTGCTAAACATGATAATAACCCCCAAGAAAAGAACAAACACTCAACCGCAATCATGATGTATAGGACTTTGATGAGAAAATATTGGAAGACAATTTAGGCTGGTCATGGCACGCTGCCACTCAAAAGCATTGGAGACTAGCCAACACTTCTGCACAAAGTGATTTCCATGTATTCAAGAAAGCTGAACTACAAATTTGTCACTACTAACAGAAAGTCACTGCTAATACGAAATACATGCTTATTATGACCAAAGGTTTATATTGACAGCAGATTTGACAATTCAAAATGATGCTCTCACCTCAACAAGAACCTTAGCGCTTTTCTTGGGCTTAGAACCGGCATCACCTTTCTCGACCTTTCTTAAAGCCAAGGAGGATTCTTTTCTTCCCCTCTTCTGATCAGCTTCTGCATCATCATCTTCATCTTCGTCACCTTCTTCATCTGAACCAAAAATATAATTAGCTCCACTACTTGGATCCAGGATAAGTCCTCTAGGAACTTCTCATCTCACATGATTTTTAAGGGAATGGAGTAAAGCAAAATGCAGCAAGAAACCATGAAGGACGAGAAAAAAGAAAACAGCTCCTGAAAAAAATGATCACATGAATATTGAAACACTAAGTGAATGCATTTTATTTAGGTATAGAAAGAACCTTCGCCATTGTCACCAATTGCACGAACTCTCTTCATAGCAAGACCACCAAAATCTTCAACATCATCTTTCTAGTTCTTCCTCAAGTTCATCATAACCTTCCACATACTCTATCTCAGGTTCCTGCTCATTCCAGAAATATCGACTGCATGATCGTTAAATGACATAAACTTATGTAAGACGCAAAACTTCTGCACATTTCAGACAGAAATACTGTTTTAAAGGAGCCATAAGTACCTTCTTAAACAACAAAAGTAGCATGTGTTCAGGAAAAAATAGTATACCCCTGCTTCATCTTCATTGGCGGCCTGCAATGAATCCATCTCAAGGACTCTTTCGTACTCTCCGACAGGGTAATTGTAGATATCACCATACACTCCTTTCCTCAGGCGTTCTAATAGCTCTTTCTCAATACTCTGCAGCAAAGCCAACAACAATTACAAATCTCGGGGGACATAATGGGTGAAGCAATCCGTGGTTATAAAGGTGAACCCAACCAACCTTTTCCAAAACTGCCGCATTTTCTGCTTTTTCCTCCCTTCTAGCCTCTCTCTTCTTTTCTTTCTCCGGTGTCGTCATAATCTTTTCCCTATTAGGACAGAAAGGCACGTTGAAGCATAAAGCTGAAACAGAGGAGATGCCCCAAAGGACCAGTCCAAACACCAGTAAGAGCAATATCCACTGCATGTTCTTGAACAAGGGGGTTTCACAAATCCAAATGCAACGACCTTGTGAATTGTGATATTACAATCATGATATAAGCATAAGGCAACACATAAGATTACAGAAATTCTCGAGAAAACTGAAATCGACAAAACCTTAGTAATAGAGAACCTAGAAATATTTGATGCCAAAAATAAATATCGTTGGACAAGAGATTTGTCACATCGCCAAATCTGACACGAAAACATTTACTTGAACAAATAGCACTTTTTGGTTCGCATCTGCACAACAACATTAAGAGTTAAAAGTTGAGCAATAACGAATTCTAAATGACACAACTATAATCACCATTTCACCAATTCAATTGACAAATGCCATCAAATAGCCGCACAGAAGATTATCATAAAAACACATCCTACGATAGAAACAATCAATTAGTGATCAGTCCCAGAAGTTGCGTGGACTTCCTTTAATAGTCAATTAAAAAGAACGCAAAAGGATAGAGCATTGACTCCCATAAAGATCCCGTTGTCATGTCAAATCAACAGTTGATGTCTCACCTTGGACAATGTCATAGATTTTAGACCCGACCGTCAATTAGCGATTGGCCCAAAAATGATTATGCAGACTTTATTTTATGTCAATCACGGATAAAAAAATAGTGAGACCGCACTGTTCAAAGCACACAAATTTACTGACCAAAAAAGCACACAAATTTCAATACAATTTCCACCCTAAGATTGATTTTGTCCATTCCGTTATTGATCAATTCAAAAAGTCATTAACTAATCTCAAATAACGTCGAGCCAATCATAAAAAGGAACTTTCTCACTAAATTAGGAATCCACGGGTTGAGAAGAATTAATCCATTGAACAAAAAAAGAAATCGAATAATGATAAAATCTGGAAAACTGGAGGATTTGCTTTTTCTAATTAATATTGGTCACCCTTGATGATATCGCACTTCATGTGATCTCTTAAATAAATCTATTGGTCACCTCCACTCTTAATTAATTTAGGGTGTGAGGGAAAGTGTTTTTTTTTTTTTTTGGAATTAGTTTTTTAGACTTTCACCTGTTTGGCTTGGTTTGAGAAAATTAGTCAATCGAAAACACTTTCCAATCAAGGAAAATATTCATAAATAAAATTTAGAAAGTGAATTCCTAAATCTAAGAATGTGTAAACACTTTTCAAAATTACTTCTTTGAAATTTTTAATATTTCATTTTTCCTTTTTTTTTTTTTTCTTTTCTCTTTTCCCTTCTTCCTCCAGCGCAAGCCCTAGCTCCTCCTCCTCCCCTCTCTCGTTCTTCTTTGTCCCCTCCTCCTCTGCTTCTCCCTCCCCCTTCGCCACCGCCTCCAACCCTGGCTCTTCCCTTGCTCCCGTCAGCTTCGCTCCCGCCTCTTCCTCTTCGTTGGCGTCCTCTGCTCCTTCATCTCCTATGGATTTGGCTCCATGTTTCAAATTGGTCAGGAGTCCTTTTACCGTGGAAAACCATAGAGTTACCTGATGGGGAGTCGCCGACGCTCTTCCGTATGCTGTCATCGGCCGCGTAAGGAGAATCGTCACCCTTCAGAATGGTTCAGCCTGCCGCAAGCTTTTGTCCACCGTTCGCGTCGAGTTCCCCTTCACTGTTGTTTGCCTCGTCGGGGAGCTCTACTGCTTCTCTATTCAGTACGCCTGCACCTTCTTCCAGTGCGAGCGGAGGTTCGCCCTTGTTTCGGACGACTGTGCCTGCGCCTCGGGCGAGGTCAAGCTTGCTGGCCTATGCCTGTGTTTCGACCTAGGCCGAGCTTCGGTGGACGGCGTCGGCGCAGAGGGAGGCGAGGTCGTTGGAGATGGCGGCGGCGGCGGCTGCGGCGGTGGAGAGGAGGGAGTGGTGGGTGAGGTGGAGAGGCGGGTGGGAGGGAGAAGGGAAAAAAAAAAAAAAAAAAAAGAGAGAGAGAAAAATTGGGAAAAGGAAGAAAGAAAAGAATAAAATAAAATAATTATTTAAAAATTTAATTTTTTAGATAAAATTATAAATTTGAAATCATATTTCAAATGAAATTTAAACATCTAAAAAGATTTTTCGTCGTATATTACTAAAGAAAGCAAAATTATCCATTTCAATAAAAAAAGGATTTTTTCAAAAATATTTTCTTTTATCATAAATTTTTTTCCCAAATAAATGCACCATTTTGTCTTTTTCTTCGGTTTTTTCCTCTTTCCCAAGATATTGATTCTGTCTCAACTCTCAACTCACATAGTTTTGTCTTTCTCTTCAATTTTCTTTTTTTTTTGGTCAAAATCTTTTTCTTCATTTTTTTTTTTTGGTCGGTTTTTCTTTAGTTTGATAATAGGCAGGAGCACTGCACCGTCCATCTTCTAGTCTACCAGCTTTTTCACTATCTGCCAATTTACATGACAGCTCTTATTTTGAAGCAATATTCTTGACAAAATTCAATACGTGAGAAATTTAAAAAAGAAAAAAAAAATCTTGATAAGCACATGCCTCTCATGTCCTCCTGATAAAACCAAAAGAAAAAATAAATAAATAAAAGATAAAGAAAGCTGAGGTCTCTCGTTCAAGACTGTGAAAACCGTACTGCAAAAATGATTTGTGATCTCAAAATGCCAATATTATTGCATCTTATAGTGAGAGGGATTAGTTTATTCCATTTGTATTGAACATGATATATTATGCTAACACATGTAAATGGCAAGTTTCTCATTTTGCCCTTTTAACTTATATTTGAGACAATACAGTAGGAGTATCACAACTTTTATATGACGCTCACTTGAAGATTATCATTTTTTTTTCACTTATGTAAGTATCACGTCGAAGTAAAATTGATTATTGAAGTGTCACTTCCAGCAAATCATCTCACGTGGATTTTTTATTAATTTTTTTAGCATACATTTTTTTTTCTGTGTGCTGGCCACAAAGGCCTCACTCTCAGCTAGCAAGGCCACAAGGGCCTTGTGCAAGGCCGCCTCGCTAGCTATCGGCAATTCTACGATGGCCTCACCTACAACTAGCAAGGCCATAATGGCTTTGCCCAAGGCCATGGTGGCCTTGCTGATTGTGGACAAGGGCACAAAGGAACTTGCCAATCTAGGTGAGGCCATCTCACCCTTGGCCAGTGGGCTTGCAAAGGTCCTCACCTAGATCTAAGTGAGGCTGGTGGCGGATTTTTTAGCGAGACAAATTATTGATAGTATTTAAGTGATTGATTTTTCAAAATTATTGCATGATTAGTTAATAAATCAAAGGAGCATAAAGTAAAATTAAGGATTGGATGGATTTTCTAGTAACTTCAGATGCAATGTCCCTGTAATGGTGTTATGGGCTAATCAAAATGAGGACACTGACAACGAACAAATCTCTAGTTAACAATTATTAATGGTTAATTAATGAAATCAAATATCAAATATGAAGGATTGGATGGAATTCCTACTAACTTAACGTGCGATGTCCTTGTTGTAACCTTACGAGGATTGTGCGTGTAATCCATCCAATCATTGGCCCCTGATGGAGGACTGGAGGAGGCTATCCAGTTATCACTGATTTGTGACTTTTTTTTTTTTGCAAATATTTAAAAGAACATTTCAAATTTCAAATAATATAGTTAATAATATGCGATTCTACTGGTCTAAATTTGAATATTTTTAAAGGATTTAAGAGATTTGTATTAAATAGAAGTTAAAATATGAGTGCCATAAAATTTACCAGAAGAAATCGACAGTAAAAAGTAAACGCCATCCCCAACCAGTGACAAATAAATGAAACCTATTTTGATATGAAGTAGACCACAGATGATCGATAGACAATAGACGTGAAAGTTCAATTCCGATTTCAACTATCGGCTGCTTCAGTCTCATGTTTTGTTTTTCCTTTTAAACCGAGAATGGCCAGTTTCCTTCGATGATCAATCTCATGTTGATCGTTGGACTACTTTTTGTTTATTTTTCGCCCCCTTGTTCTGTTAATTTCCAGATCCTAGTGGGACAAAGTGTCCACTCATGTGCAACTTGGGGTCTTCAAGGCTACAACTGCAATTTGGCCCCAATTTTGGAGATATTTTACCATGCTAAGGAGAAATTTAATACTGTTAACTAAAATGGACATTGATCGTGAGAAAGTAATTTTGCACAAATCTTCTGAATTTTGTCATACGACCCGGCTTTTAATGACACTACTGTGCTAATGCAAGCTAACTATGTAAATGAAGTATAAAGACGCGAGGCTTTCTTGAATATTCATCTCTTGAAAGGCATACTCTTAGCAGATTGGAGGGTCCCCAATGCTAACGAGCTCAAAAGATACAAAATATTGTTCTTTTTCACAAAGAACCAAAAAAAAAAGGTGGGAATTTGAGCAGGTTGGTCGAAAGTTAGTTCATTTGTAAACATGATTTGATTTTTATTTCCATCTTGACAGAGTAAAAACTTTTAAATAGATATAACTCTGCTCCACGTGTTAAAAATAATCGAACCATCATTAAACGGATCAACATTATTAACATTCTTGGGGAAAATACCAAAAAAATCTTAAACAAATTATGCGATTGCAAATTCAGCTCTCAACTTTTCAATTTGACCAATATATCCTAAATCTTTGGACTATTTGCCAATGTAGTACTTATATTCAATTTTGTCAAGAAATTGCTAATGTGGACAATGACCGTCCTACGTGACACAAGCGATGCTAATGTGGACAGTTTCTGTAATTTATTTCAAAATTTTCTGAATTTTTATATTATTTTCTTCCTTTCCTTTTTTAGCTATTTGAAAAAATAAAAGAAGATTCATAAAATTAAAAAAAAAAAAAGGAATTGTCCACGTTAGTGTGACACGTTTGACATCCACTTTAGTGATTTTTAGCCAAAATTTGTCAAAAGGACTATATCAACAAATCCTTAAAATGTTTAGGACTAAACTAGTCAGATTTAAAACTAAATTGACCTTGGAACAATAGTTTTAGGATTTTTTAAATAGTTATCCTTGCTCTGACCATTTGTATTTTGCATTGGTTTTTTTTTTCGAGCAAAGTATTTTGCATTGGTTTACTAATTTGTATATACGTCATTTTTCTTCACTTTGTCACCTACCGTTGCAAGCACCTCAACGTACTTAAATAATTTATTCCCATTAAATTTACCTTAGCCCTCGCATAAATGTGCATCTTCTCATGATTCGTTAGAGCTCTCAACTCATTTGACCTCTTTATTTTCACAAAACAAATTAAAAGTAAAAATAGCAATAAATTGACATAAAACAGCTATAGGTATAAGCTAATTAATGATCCTCATTAATTGTAGAAAACCCTTTTTTATATAAAAAATGCAATTAATATATGAGAGATTATATATAACAATGTGCATAAATTAATTTATAGGTAAATTTTTTTTTTTGGTCGAAAATTTATAGGTAAATTGATAACTTGAAAATAAATAAGAATTCTCCAAGAAGCTGAAAAGTCTTTTCCTCTCTCCTCTTTTCATTGTCTTCTTCAACCTTCAACCATGGGGAGGGTTTGAGTTAGTCTCACCCTCCCCTCCATCTATTTTGATTTTCTTCTAGTTTGTTTTTGGTACTTTTTCTCTTTTTTCTCTCCCGATCTAGATTGAGAAGCTATGCCCTCCCAATCTAATTCTAGATTTGAGACTTTGAACTCTCCAAATATAGTTCTAGACCTAGGAGTTCTTCTCTCCCGATTTAAATCTAGGAGTTCAATAACATTTTCGGAGATTCGATATCTCTATATTATGTCCCTATACATGTCCTCTATCTCCAGTTTCAATAATGATTGTAGGAGCTTTGACGTTTCACTAAACTATGAAGATTTACTCTTTCAAAGCTTAAATCTGTATTTATTCAATCTATTTTGGTTGTCTTTGTATGGCGTTAATGTAGAGGAAACCAAATCGAGGCACGCACCGCCAAATGGCAGTATCTGTAGTTATTGGAGAAGGAATTTCCAACCTGTGCTCATCATTGACGACCATACGATATCTCATGACTGGCCACCAATTATTTTGCTTGACATATCCGTTCTTTTGAAATTATTGTGTACTCAACCCTGCCAATACTTTGTTGATCTTTCTTATTTTCTGGATTTGGCTTTGTTTTGTAGTGTTCTAACCTTTGCTTTGCTTCGATTTGCTTTATCATGAAAGTCTATGTACTTCTCCTGTATCTTTTTGAACCATGAGTACAAATTTCTTTTCAACCAAAAATAAAATAAAATAAAAGCGGATATTGCCCTACACAATTCTCATAGCCCTTATATAATTATTAATAGAAACATCACACGTCAATAACGTATAAAAGAAAAACAAAGTGCGTGTCTAGTTTGTGAGCTTGGATTTATCAACTGATATATCATATTAAATATTTATCTAATTAATGCAAATCAATGTGTCTAACTTATGTTGAGGGTGTTAAATAAAAAGGAACAAGAGTTGAAGAAGAAGAACGGCACGTGTTGAAAAACAAGAAACAAAAGAAAGCAGAGGATTTGGCGATGCAGCAAACTACAAAGAGATGATGATCAACGGTGAAGAACTCATGATGAAGACCAGCTTGGATCGACATCAATGAAGGAGATGCCTGAAATGGAGAATGACATGGATCGCCAAGTTATATAAATCCGAAAACTAACACGTGTGCTATGAGGAGTAATCTGTTAAGTTGTATTCTGTTTTCCTTATGAAAGATATTCAGTTTTCTCGGTTACATGAAGAAGTAAGAGAGAGAAAGAGGAGATAGAGGTAGAGATAGATATCCTCCATGGATGCTCTGCATCAAGGTATCAAATGAAAGCCTCGAAGGAATGATCAATGGCTGAAGGTTCAATTCAAGAGATACAAGTAAGATAGAGCAGAGGAGGTAGAACAGAGGATCTATATTCATTGTTGTTGTTTCAAATACTTTGTACTACAATAATACTTTGATGCAATGAAATACGAAGCACTTCCAGAATCGGTTACTCTATCATAGATTCTATTCTTCATCTTCATCTGCATTTGTTCATCTTCATATTTCCATCTGGTTCTTCATCTTCACAGAGGGAAGTGAGGGGGGAGTGGAGGTTGTGACGATGTAGCTCAATCCCAAAACTCCAATTTTACCGAACTCATTACGAATAGATACCATTGAATAAGTAGTCATGATATATCTTGGATGACTAAAAATTGCAGACATCACTAGTTCGTACCAATAACAGTTAGGCTAGCCAAGCCGAAACAGCAGCAGCTAATGCAACTAATGGGGAGCTAAAGGTACGGACATAGATACAATCAGCGAGAAGACAATAGATTCAAGGGATCTCACTTCTCGCATGAAGGCGGTAGCCATTAGCGTCACGATTGGCACCGGGAGTTGTAGTTGGTCCTCCCGCAGTCCCACCGCCAGCAGTGGCACTCCCCGACATTGAGATGCCCACGACGATAATTAAGTCGGTGAAGCGACGAACAAGAGGATGCTTGCACCCAAGCGGGATATACAACAAAAGGTAGAAACTCAAGATGATGGAGAGAGCGACTGATCCCAAGACCAAGACAACAATGGCGAGCCAAGCGAGTTTGGCTACACTCACGTAGACGCCCGCCATGAATGCCAGAGGCATCGCAGCAAGAGTTACCAACAACGGGTATCTTGATTTCGAAAGGGCATTTTTCACCACATGAGGATCATTAATCTGTGTCCAAAGGAGGATCACAAGTGCAATGATCGAGCTATACATGGCGATGGAGTTGCAAATCACAAAGACATTGTACATGGCTTTGTGGAGCAATACGGCAATACCAGCATCAGGGTCAGAACTATTGTATCCTCCGGGAACAGAAAAACCAGATGCAAAAGTCATAGCAGCTACTAGTGCCGCCACGACCATGCGAGTATTTGCCTCCTCCTTGAGTCTGTCTAATGCCGGTGGTTCCATTTCTTTCTCCAGGCTCTGATCGGTTCCCTTACAAATGGCTAAATCTCTGCTTCTCGGTGTTCCAGCCAAAATTATCCGCGTTAACCTCTACAAGTAGTGAGTAAAAGAATAAATAAAGAAACCTAAATATTATGATTTTGGCTACTAATGCAGATCTAGCTGAAAGCACACTAATTCACATACCTCGCTAATTTATTTCTAGGTCTCTCCCTGATTCGTGCAACAATTTGCAATGATGTTTACCCGTGACAAGAGCGTAAAAGGCCGTACCTTCCGAAGTGGAGCATCTATTTCTGTAATGGCCTCCTCTACCACGTCTAGAGCCGTCATGTTATCCTCATTTACCAGCTTATGATCAACTCTTCCGTCTCGCGCAAGAAGAAGCAACACCGATGGTTGCCAGTGCAACGCAGCCAGATGCAAAGGCGTATTTAGGAAATTATCTCTTGCATTTATGAGGTGAGCGAATTGGGGACTTTTCAGTACGTATTTGACAGTTGAAATGCATCCGTACCTCGCTGACACGTGAAGAATGTTTTCTCCTCTACTATCTCGAAACTCTGCAGGGTCTGGCCATAGTTGATGTAGCTCCTCGACGATCCTCACATGATCCATCTTGCAAGCAATATGGATAGGAAGATAGCCCTCATTGTCTTGCTTCAGGGCGCTCCATGGGAACTTCTCCATCATTAACTTGACTCCATCTATATAATTCGTGTAAGCTGCCAAATGGAGTGGGCTGCGGTTTCCCTCATCATTGAATAGAAGTAGCACCGGCATCTTGTTCCACATCTCTTTCAGCATATCTAGATCCAATGCAAGAATTTGATCATTTTGGGATGAACACAAAGTCCCGTAATTCTTTAACAGGGTTTGATCCGTTGATGATTCAAAGTATCGGGAGTTGACTCACAATCTTTCCTCTTAGCATAGTAAGCTATCATACCAAATGTACACGTGAAACTTGCTTTTTCCACCACCAATAGAAACGATAATGAAGGGAGAAAAAGGGCGTGACCAAGAAGGTCAAACAATACGCGAGAGCTTGGAAGGAGGATTTACCCATGTTCTGGTACATAACAGCGACATGAGCAGGTGGCATGCCGAAAGTTCTTGAAATCACTGTTTCGACCGGGACTGCTGCTTCCGGCAAGACTTCCAGCAAGAGTTCCAGCAAGAGCTTGAGGACCTTCAAGTCCCCTGTTTCGACAGCCACGCACCATGGAGACTTTCTTTCCCTATTCTGAAGAAACAGCGGATTGGGGTCTTTATTTGTCAGCTGGCGGATCACCTCGTAATGGCAATTCCTCACGGCCTCATGCAGGGGGGAGTTGCCACTGCTATCACGGACCCTTGGATTCGCCCGGGAAAGGAGAAGCCCCACCGCACCGGTTTTCCCAGCTCTAGCTGCAATGTGCAGCGGCGTCTCTCCATTGGAGTTCACCCGGGAGATCAAGTGGACAGGGACGAAATCGATGACGGCTCTGAGACTATCATCACTCCCTGATTTCCACTGATGTCAGGTTCACTTGAGTGCAAAAATCGCAGGCATTTTGAAATGCGCAGCACAAAAAATAAACTTATGGTCGCACCCGCTTTAACATACCCGCCACAGCGTGAAGCAGTGTATTCCCGGATGGGCTGAGTTGCTCGAGAGTCACGCCCAACGACACTCCTTCTTTGGCGCAATGATCCTCCAGGGCTTTAATGAACTTGTCGACGTCCCCTTCCTTTGCAGCCAAGTACAGCAGAGGATCCATTGTCTGGGCGCGTTGTGCAGGATAGTGCTGTTGCTGGCTCGGGTTGGCCCCGATTAGAGCGTTGAGTCTCTGCCTTCTCTGCTCCCACATCTCCTGTTCATCTATAGACAAATTCGCATCCATCTCACCGTGCTTGTGTGAGACTCTGTCTGGGACTTCGAGTGAATTGCTTCGGTGTCCTAACAATCAAATTCAGCAGAGTTATAGCGACCACATCGAGTGTAACCAGGTCAACCTCCCCAACCCACATTATCTAGTTTTGTTAAATGTGTCCCCAGTTCCCGAATTCCATCTCCTGTTCTTCTTTATCGATGGATATGCAATTAAGGATGAAATATTGGGTTAGTCGGGCCACTTAAGATCAGTCAATTAGGGTGTGCATAACAAAATTTCTTGAACAGAATTAATTTCTATTCCCAAAACGAGTTGTAAGCGTTAAACGCGTGTTTGATAACGATTCAAAATTTCTATTTCTGAATAGAAATTTGTTTGATAACAGAATAAAATTTATATTTTTAGGAGGGACGGCGATCGACGTCCGTCAGTAGGCAGCGGTCGATGACAAGAGTGAATAATGAAAAGAGTTTTCATTTCTCATTTCTGGAACAAGTCCAAAATTGTAACTTTTGATTTCTATTGTAAATTTATTTCTGAAATAAAATCTATTTAAAAATAGAAAAATGAAATTGCATTATCAAATGTATTTCTATTCTAAACTTATTCGGGAAATAGAAAAATAGAGAAATAGAGATACGGAAATTTGTCACACGTACCCTTAAGTTCCCCTCTATCAGATTTTTCATTTCTGCCACAAATGTTTTCTAGGGCTAGCAAAAATAAGCTAGCAAAACGCATCTCATCAAAGTTCTAAATATTATTTGTGAATTTAATGTATATTAAATTTTTTTAGATATTTCACGTCGAAAAAAATCCCAATTCCAAAGCAACAAATCGAGAAAAAAAAAAAAAACCCTTATAAATTGTCCCGTGAACCTAATATGTTAATTAAAATGAATATGAACCATCAGACTTTGCTTTTTTTTTTTTTTTTTACTTAATCAAAATATTGGGACGTGCGTATTTTAACTTTTCTACTTAATCACAGTATATGAAGATTCAGATGTAGATTCACATGTATTCAGACAACACTTTAAATCAAACGAAAAAGTTAAAATAGAAAAAAAAAAAGAGTAATTTTTTTTTAATGAAAGCGTAATATAGAGTTGTAGAAGATAGACAGGGAGGGAAGAAAAGGGAGAAAGGGGAACCGGGGGGTTCATTATATTATTTAGAAAAGTTGAGACAGGTTCTCCTTAGAAGTATCATAGTTCCCTCTTCATCTCCTTATTATTAGTTGTTTTTTTTTTTTTTTAATGAGACCCACATTTTATCTTCTCAATTTCTTGGGTCCGATGATAGAGTAGAGATTATGGACTTTGATTGAGCCTAACACTATATGAAAACGACTTGGCTCACAATCACGTGGCAAGCTTTAGAAAAAAGTGTTTAAGATGATGCCATTCGATTTAGTTCTCGACTTATGTATCACTTTACAAGTTTTCTCTCATTCAACATGGGACTTCAAATGTTACTAGATACCTTACTTAAAGCACTTATGGCATGTTTGGTGCGAAGGAATCTAATGTGGGCAAAGTCTCTTATCGGGCAACGGAAGAAATATTCTAGAGTTTATAATTGATTGGATTTCCTCTCCTAAATAGCTGGCTTTTCGGGATGAATTCTTCCACCCATTGGAACGCATTAGAATCAAACAAGAATGGAACGCCCATTCAAGGTTTAGTTCCAATTCCTATGTTTGGAGAAAGATTAAAAGAAGGAATGCCAATATAGGAAACTTAGAAAAATTCATAGTTAGTATTAAATAACTAAATTATTAATTAAAATAAGTTAGTTATTAATAGAAATTATGAATATTAAATTAATCATTATTATAAATATTGCATTAAATAGTAAATGTTTTGAATTGCTATACTTATATTATTTGTGCATATTACTGGTCATTTCTTTATATTAATTTGTCTTAAAAGTATATCAAATGAATTTAATATTTAGAAAAGTTGAGACACGTTCCCCTTAGAAGTATTATAGTTCTCTCCTTTTAGGTAGACCCGGCATCTCCTTACTATTAATTTATCTATTTTATTGAGACTCACATCTTATTTTCTCTATTTCTTGGATCCCATGATAGAGTAGAGATTATGGACTTTGATTGAGCCTAACACTACACAAAATTGACTTGACTCGCAATTACGTGGCAAGCTTTAAAAAAGAGTGTTTGAGATGATGCCATTCGATTTAGTTCTCGACTTATATATCACTTTACAAGTTTTCTCTCTTTCAACGTGGGACTTCAAATGTTACAAGATACCTTACTTAAAGCACTTATAGCATATTTCATACAAAGGAATCTAATGTGGGCAAAGTCTCATATCGGGCAACAAAAGAGATATTCTAGAGTTTATAATTAATTGGATTCCCTCTCCTAAACAGTTGGCTTTTTGGGATGAATTCTTTCATCCATTGGAATGCATCGGAATCAAACAAGAATGGAATGCCCATTCAAGGTTTAGTTCCAATTCCTAAGTTTGGAAAAAGATTAGAAGAAGGAATGCCAATATAGGAAACTTAGAAAAAGTTCATATTTAGTATTAAATAACTAAATTATTAATTAAAATAAGTTAGTTATTAATAGAAATTATGAATATTAAATTAATCATTATTAGAAATATTGCATTAAATAGTAAAATTTTTGAATTACTATACTTATATTATTTGTGCATATTACTGGCTATTTCTTTATATTAATCTATCTTAAAGGTATATCAGATGAATTTGATATTTAGAAAAGTTGAGACAAGTTCCTCTTAGAAGTATTATAGTTCTCTCTTTTTAGGTAGACCCGGCATCTCCTTATTATTATTTTTTTATTGAGACCCACATTTTATTTTCTCTATTTCTTGGATCCCATGATAGAGTAGAAATTATGGACTTTGATTCAGCCTAACGCTATACGAAAATGACTTGACTCACAATCACATGGCGAGCTTCAAAAAAGAGTGTTTAAGATGATGCCATTCGATTTACTCAACTTATATATCACTTTATTTTCTCTCATTCAACGTAGGATTTCAAATGTTACAAGATACCTTACTTAAAGCACTTATGGCATGTTTGGTACGTAGGAATCTAATGTGGGCAAAGTCTCATATCATGCAATGGAAGAGATATTCTAGAGTTTATAATTGATTGGATTCCCTCTCCTAAACAGCTGGCTTTTCGAGATGAATTCTTCCACTTGTCGGAACGCATCAGAATCAAACAAGAATGGAACAAACATTCAAGGTTTAGTTCCAATTCCTAAGTTTGGAGAAAGATCAGAAGAAGGAATGCCACATAGAAAACTTAGAAAAATTCATAGTTAGTATTAAATAACTAAATTATTAATTAAAATAAGTGAGTTATTAATAGAAGTTATGAATATTAAATTAATCATTATTATGAATATTGCATTAAATAGTAAATTTTTTGAATTACTATACTTATAATATTTGTGCATATTACTAGCTATTTCTTTATATTAATCTGTCTTAAAAGTATATTAGATGAAAGTATCTAATGATTTTGATAAATTATCAAAAAGCAATTTGACATAAATTTTTATATTTTAAAATTTTTTTGGGTAAAGAATTTTTATATTTTAAAATTTCCATCCCATTCTATTGCAGAATTTTTGTCTTACAATCAAACAAAAGAAACCTTATTCCGTTCCACTCATGCTTAAACCAAACACCAGAATAAACATCTTCAGCCTAATCGATCACATTCTAATTCCATTCTTTTTCCACCTCATTTCCTCCTTCCTTTCCATTCGGCTGTATCAAACGTAATTATGTCCTCTTCAGTCGGCCCAAATCCCAAAATTAGGATTCTAGAGATAGCCATTACTAGGTCCACGAGATGGCTCCCCCTTCCGGCACTTTATACCTTTCAAAAGTGTCTTCACTTGACAGTCAGGTGATTTGGTCCATCTCTTGAAGGGGCAGTTCTGAACTTGCAAAAACACTAACCTGCTTAGTTTGATTCAGTTCGATTCATTAATCCTCAGTTTTTCAGATCGCTCCTAATTGCGGATTTCTCTTACAACAGATCAAAAGTAATAAACGAAATGGGTGTTTATTGTTGGCGCACTAGAAATTCGAATTCGCCAAACCGAGGATGTAGTAGGACAATTTGGATGACTAAAGACTGCAGACACCGTCGACTAGCCAAACCAAACAAGCACTAAGCTAATGACCTGGCAAATTCTAAGAGAAGATTGGATGCGATCCCACAGGTTAATCATCTGTTCAGGTGGAGACAGAGATTATCATAGCGCGCCACCTGAAGATGTGGTCGTGCGGCCCGGTATCGCACTCCCAGCAGTCTCACTCCCCGATATCGAAATACCAGCGACAATAATTAAGTCGGTGAAGCGACAAACGAAAGGATTAGCGTACCCAAGCGGGACACACAGCATAAGATAGACACCCAAGATGATGAGGGCAGCAACAGTTTTCATGACCAAATTGACAATTGCAAGCCAAGCAAGTTCAGCCGCGATCACAAGGAAGCCTGCTGTGAATGCCACCGACATTGCCGCAACACGGGAGCTTCGCTTTCAGCAGCGCGTTTCACTCTGTGTAGGGATTGTTTATCTGAGACCACAGGAGGATCACGGGTGGGCGATCGAGCTATACATGACAATGGTGTTGCAGATCACGAAGATGTTGAGCTGTATGGCAATCCTGGCATCGAGTGTAGAGCCATTGTATTATCTAGGAACGGCAAAACCAGAAGCAAAAGTCATGGCGCCCACAAGGGCAGTCACGATCGGCCAGGTATTCGGGAAAAGTATAAAAAGTCATAAACCTATTACATTTGTACCAATTTAGTCATATATTTTTTAATAGTATTAATTCAGTCATAAACCTTTTGAGTTAGTGCCAATTAAGTTCTGAATCTTTTGATGGGGTGCCAAGTAAGTCCTAAATCTTTTGAACTATTGCCAATTTAGTCCTAAATATTTTGACTTTATGTCAATTTAGTCATTTTGACTAATTTTAATTGGATATTGCTAATATGGACGCCAACTCACTTGCATGGCACCACCAACACTAACATTGATAATTTTTAATAATTTTTCGATTTATTATTATTTTTTTCTGATTTTTTTTCTTTTTTTCTCTCATGTCTTCTTTTTCTTCATTTTGCCAGTGAACTGTGAACCAGTAAATCCTCTCATCTCCTTGTGCTTTCCTCAAATTGAAATTAGGAAATCAAGAGTTCCATTTAGAATTCTAATTTCAGACCGCAAGTGCTGAGATTCTTGACTTGATTGCGAAAAATTCCAGTGAATTAGTACCAACGTGTAAAGAAGACGAAGCCCCACACCACGAGCGAATCAAAGGAGGAGCAGCAGAGCCCCACACGCACACCCGCACATTTTGATGAACATTGAACAGAACCTAGAATGCGAGAGAGATTGAATACGCACTCGACAAAGGTGCTGCAGCTTTGAATTGAGTAAGGGAGTTGTTCTTTGAATCGACCAAGGGAGGGGGGCCTCCTCCTACTACTGCTATAGAGCAAGGGACTTGCTCTACGAAACCCTAGAATGTGAGGAGCAAAGAAGAGGGTAGTGGTAGAATCGATGAGAGGGCATGGTCGTCGATAGTGGCGGCGGCGATGGCGGCGGCGGAGTTGACGACCGGAGAAAGCACAGTCGTCGCGTCTTGTTTCGTGTTTGGGTTTGGGTGAAGACTGAAGAGTGTTTGGGTTTGGGACTTTGGGTGAGAGGAGAATGTGTTTGTTTCAAACACATGCAGCCAATAAATGTGTTCGGGGCACCCAGACACTTTTTTTTTGTTGCATGGCAAAATAGATAGTGGTGCTTATGCCTTCTACAACGATGTACCGTATTCTATTAACCATATGTTTTTTGGGTGTCGTGTCACGGCCGGGGTTGCCTTCTTTTGGGCGGCCAAATGCAATTTGCTTTGGCGTAATAGGTCGTGGGAGGATAATCTCCGTTGGGCCACCACCATGCTTATGGGAAAGGAGTTTTATAAGTGCATAGCTTGCTTCTCTTTCGGACCGCTGTGTCATATTATTTAGAACAACAGGAACAACATTCTCTTCAGAGAACACCCTCTTTCTATCCCAGCTATGAAGAACCATCTCTTTAAAGTGGTCAGAGATAAGGCGATCACTGTTAGGAATGTCAAAGATAACTTTAGGAATAGAAGGTTGCAGCGAAGCTGGGGCATTGACCCGATCATCTTTTCTGGGGATCTTTAATTCCCTTCCTTTTTAGCTAGTGCGTCTTGATTAAGGCAATTGGTGCAGCGGCTCTTGCTGCTTCCTAAGGATGGTTCTCTCCCTACCTAAGGGCGTTTTGTATCTATTCGCCTATTGTTCACGCCGTGCTTTTCCTTTCTAGTTGTTAGTGGGTTGCCACGACTGTGGCTTTTACATCCCGGCATCCTTTCACTCATTATGATATATTGTTTTGAGTGTAGGTTTTGATGCCGTGATCTTTTGTTTAGTTGATCTTTCCTCAATATATTTATTACCTTTCACAAAAAAATAAAATAAAATAATAATGTGTTCGGGGCCGAACAAAGTTTCAACCCTAACCCGATCCAAAACATGTTTGTTTTCTTGTTTCATAAGAATTACCTGGACAATTTTAAGAGCCGAAACATGTACTCAATTTGTTTCATGTTTGGTTCGTGTTCGGGTCGGGTTTTTGACACCCCTAGGTGGTAGAGATGTAGTGATGCATTGGTGCTGAGGTCGTCCGCTGTGGGTGGCATGGATGGAGAGAGAGAGAGTAGGGCATGTCGCGACCCGATCTCGCCGCCCCTCGAAATGTCCAAGGTGGGAAAGGTCGGGTTTAGGGGTACTTGATCTCAAGATCGCGAGCCCTCCCAAGCTCGTACCCCACGTGACAGTAGGTTTATTTATGCAATCTAGTTGTTTATAACAACCTAAAAAATATACAGGAACCGCCACTAACCTCATTTTTAGGGGTCGGCTAGAAACCCAATCGAGGGTCGGGAGTGTTCCCTCGATTTCTACGCAACCAGATATCTAGGTTCGAGAACTTGGGTTACGCTAATATTGCTATTAGCGCCCTTTCGATACCTAAATAGTATGTTGTGTTTTTTCTAACATGTCTATGCATTTCCATTTTACATTTTCGGGATCATCAATTCATAGACTAAGTGATCATGCGTGGTTGATCATTTTCATGCTATTCTATTTCTAAAAAATAGAAAGGAAAACAACCAATGAAATTGAAATTGCAAGACATTAAGTAAGCAATCAAGGAAAAGCAGTAGATCTATCAGGCAGTCCTAAAAAAAATATAAGAGAGAAAACAATTAAAAAGAAAAGAAAGAAAACCCGCAACTCGTCGGGTTTTATACAACGAATGGAACTCGAGACATATGTCGGGAAAATAAGCATTACATGATAACGGTCGGAGTTGACATCGACCTCCACCATCTTCACGCTATATCCATCTTCAGGGTCCTAATCTAAACCTAATCTAAGAAACAAGAATCCCTTGCTTCATCTTATATGACTAAGACAACGCATATAAATCATTATTATAACGAATAGACATAGGCATCAACATGAACATGAATCCAGCAAATTCAATTCACAGACAAGACAAAATACAAAGCATGTTTAAAGGTTCGTAAGACCACCTAGACAATGTACAAAAATGTGAAACTTGCACATGACATAAGGTTGAATGCGAAAAGGTTTGGGTAAACATTTAACCCTAAATCAGAATGCAAAGAAGTCGCACAAGTCATTAACATTGCAAAGTGACTTGGAACTAAGAATGTCATGTTTGACAAATTTCAATTGCAATTAGCCAAATGGATGCATGATATTCACATCAAACGAGATTCAAATGTGATATGCCATGCGTTAATGCGAAACTTGTAACACGTGTTTCAAATGTCAAGAAGACAATGAGGCACAAGTTTCATGCAGACAACTTCGTCAAAAAATCATCATAGAAATCATAGCACGAATGAAAATCAATCTAATCTATCCTCTGAATTTCCAGAATCAAACATTAATATGGTAACATTCATTAGGCAGGGCAAACAATAGTTAAATCACACATATAATATGTCTATGGAAAGCTCGTGAAGTCTATTACAAATCTCCAGAAGACATTAAGTCCTAATAATATCATCTACCATCATCTACCAGCTCAGTCTAGTTAAAACAGAAAATCGCAGAACAGCAAATCAACCTAAAAAACTACTGCAGAATTGACAGATTTTGTAGGTGTTTTTCAGTGACCAAATGACATCCGTTATGGGCGTGCGGCATATCAAATCGAAGCTCTAAAAATGTATTTTTTTATGTCTAGAAGGGCTCAAGGTCAAAAAAACTCATCTAGCACCTCGTTTCAGCCAAAACAGAGAGTGACATATCAGGCATAAGAAATTGCAGATCAAGGAAAATCAAGTTCAATCAACCTCAAGTTCATGATCATTGATCATCAATCCACATAAAATCATCCAATAACATTGTATAAAAGCAATGAACCAAAGGAAGCATTCATAAGAGAAGCAAAGTCAGCAAATAGAACCTCCTTGCATGTTCAAGTATACTTGGAATTTCCTAACAAGCATGTCAACCACTGTTAACGATACAAAAGACTCATTCACTACCATCCAATTTTTATTAAAACAGAACCATCAACATATTTGAAATGGACATACAGTTGATGAATCAATTAGTAACACAGCACACCCAAATGAATGTGTACATGATGACTAGAGCAGCAACTTAAAGCTCTCGCAAAGATGTATTCGGTATTCGAGATGGTAGCATTCGCTCAATACACTTGTAATTTCAACATGTGCAGTGAACTGACCAGCAACATTTTCAATGATCTCAAACATAAGTGTTCCAACAAATCTAAAGTAAGTTCAAAATGGAATACCTATGATTTTCAATGAAGAAACAGAACACAACTAGGCTGTCTAATATGTTTACTCATGAAAATGCTGAACTACCATCTCAATCATCTATATCCTGAACCTACGCCAAACCTTGAAGGACAGATTCAATGGCTGAATTTGGTATAAAAAGCTCAGCAATACGCTGTCCATCTGTAGTAGTTTCGATGTGCACAACACGAAGGCGCTTATGACTTTACTGAGTGACGGAGAAGCAATACCTTAATCAAGCAACGGAAGGCGTTGAAGGCGAGAGAGAGAAAACTTGATCCAACAAGCCCGATCCAGAAAGAGAACCACTGATCGAGCGAACAAGCGTCCGATCTCCTAGAAAGAACCGATCCTCACGATCCCCAACCGCCGATGCTTGATCTCCGATCGCCCGCCAATGGAGGAAAACCCTCGCCTTCGACCTCCGATCTCCAGAAAGAGAGACAAATCTGCTATCATCGTCGTCGTCAATGTCGTCGATCAGAGGGCCGAACCTGCTCGAGAGCCATCGAGAGAGAAAAATGAAGAACCAGAGAGATTGAGCGAGAGCCACCTCGTGCGTACGAACACCGACGGCGAAATCAGAACGAACTCCTACTCCACTTGCCGGAAACGGGATTTCAGTGGAGGAAGAGCTTATCACCACCGAGAAGAGAGAGCGAGCTCCGGAGATTTAGGGTTTTCTCCCATCTGCCATGGAAGGGCTCCATCGAGCAGTTATCGAGAGAAATCATTCGAGCGAGAAGCCGTTTTCTAGAGAGAGAATTAGAGAGAGAGAGTCCCCCCCGAGTCCCCCAGCGTGCCAGAGAGATCCTCCCCTTTTTTTCAGAAAGAGCCCGTTCGGTCATTTAGCCGAGAGAGCGGGAACCCGGGAGCGAGAGAGAAATGAATGTTGAGATAGAAAAATCTTGGGATATGTTCAGTAGAAGTCCTAAAACTTGTCCAAAAAGTGCAATTGACTCCTAAAACTTACAAAAAGTTAAATCAAGTTCTAAAACTTGTCAAGTTAGTTCAATTGAGTCTTAAAGTTAACACCGTTAGCTTTTTCCGTTAAAAATGCTGACGTGTTATTTTAAATTATTTTTTATTTTCCACGTGGATTTTTTAAATGATTTTTTATTCATTAAAAAAGATTTAAAAACTAAAAATTAAATTTACTCATTTTATCTTATTTTCACCAAAAATTAAAAAGAAAAGTTATAAAAGTTATTTTTAAAATTGTTTTAAAAAAAATCGGGGCTCTTCTCCCCGCCGCCGCCCATCGCCGGAGGGGCCGAGCGACGGTCGTCGGCCCCGGGCGGGGGTGGCCAGCCCTCACCGGCCCCAAGCGAGGCCGGTGGCTCGCCGCCCGCCCGGGCGAGGCTCGCCCGGGCGGGCGACGGTCGCTCGGCCCCGGGCGAGGGACGGCGACCGTCGCCCACCCCGGGCGAGGCCTCATCGGCCCTCCCTCGGGGCCGGCGAGGCTCGCCGGATCTGGGCGAGCCTCGCCGAGATCCGCGAGCGTCGCCGGCCCCGAGCGAGGGCGACAAGGCCTTGCCCGGGGTGGGCGACGCCTCGGCCCCCAAGCGAGGGACGGCAACCGTCGCCCGCCCTAGGCGAGGCCTCGTCGATCCTCACTCGGGGCCAACGAGGCTCGCCGGATCCGGGCGAGCGTCGCCAACCCCGAGTGAGGGCCGACGAGGCCTCGCCCGGGCGGGCGACGGTCGTCGGCCCCCGTGAGGGCCGGCGAGGCCTCGCCTAGGTGAGGGCCGGCCACCCCGCCCAGGGCCCGCGACCGTCGCCAGCCCCTCCGACGATGGGCGGCGGCAAAAGTCCACCTAGGTGCCCTTTTTTTTTTAACAGTTTTTTTTTTTTAAAAAAATTTAGATTTTCCTTTTTTAAATAAATTTAGATTTTCCTTTTTAGTTTTTAATCTAATTTTTAAAGATTTTGAATAAAAAATAATTTAAAAGCCATTTGAAAAATAAAAAAATCATTTAAAATATGACGTCGCGCCACGTCGCAATTTCCGTTAACTTTTTTGAGGGTGTTAACTTTAGGACTCAATTGAACTAACTTGACAAGTTTTAGGACTTGATTGAACTTTTTGTAAGTTTTAGGACTCAATTGCACTTTTTGGACAAGTTTTAGGACTTCGCCGAACATATCCCAAAAATCTTTCCTCGAATGCTGCACCCCCACCACCCCCCCCCGCATGCCAAAAAATGAGCGAGCCTTTATATATATATATTTTCAGCGTTTTTCCCTTTTTTTTTTTTTTTTTTTTCTTGTTTTCTTTACATTTTTTTAAATGTTTTCATTCTTTTTCATTCATTTTTTTTGGCTCTTTATTTTTTATATTTTTCTTGCAAAATGAATGTTTAAAATATCGACAAAAAATCGGGTGTCAATAGGGCAAAAGACCTCAAAATCGCTAAAGATGGGGGCGGTCCCCTTCGGCGACAGGTGATGGTGGGTGGGCGAGTTTAGTATATGGAGAGGTGGAGGTTGGGGTTTCTAGTTGGTGGTACGAAGATTACAGTGTGCTTGGGGTTTTTCGTGGGGAGGGTAATTTGGTCCTTTTGTCTATGAGATCCTATAATGTTAGAAAACTAAGTGGTATTTTGAGGGGGGGAAACGAAAGAGGGAAAATTGTATTGGGGTCAAAAGTAAAAAAATAAAATAATAAAGAAGGCATTTTGTGTTTTTTGCCATTCTTTACTTTTTTTATCATTGGCTATTTTACTTCTCAGATGATCAACAACAAGTGGGCCAATGAATGGATTGATAAGCCAATTCTTAAATAAATTGACTAATGTAATTAATTTTCCATTTCCCTATTGCCTTTTATTTACCGACTCTTTCATTGTTCATTTCTCAAGGCACTCCTCCAACCGACTTTTATTCCTTTATCTCTACTGTTCTAAACAAGTGAGTATTCTTAGATTGGGTGCTCATAAGATGCTAAACCATAACTTAGCATCACGAGGAAGATGTAGACTATAAGATAAAAATGTCTCGGACATATGCATTTGTGTATGATATTTTGTATTAGATGGAATCAGAATATTGAAATATTGAAATATTTTCCTATAAACATTGTCAACAAATGTCTCATAGATCTTCATTAACAAACCCTTTATAATTATGGACACCGAGACACTTGGAGTGCAAAAAGTTGACACGAAGGGATACTTAAGTGTCAAAAGTTACGAAAGTGACACTTAAGTACCAAAATCATAGCAAAATGGATCACTTAAGTGCCATCAGCAAGAAAATTCGGCCAAAATGCTAACGTGAAAATTTTCCAATAGGCTGCGTGCAAAACGACATCGTTTTGCATACCGATGTGGCTAAATAGTGTCAAAACGATGTCGTTTTAATGCTAATGTGGTAAATAATTAATATAATAATTAATTAAATAAAAATTTTAAATAAATAAATAAATAAATAATTTTATTTTTATTATTTTTTTTTTAGAATGAGGGGGAGGAGGAGGAGGGAGGTAGCCGCGGCGGAGGGCTCAACCCTCGCCGTAGCCACCTCCTCTCCGTCGCTTGAAAGGTGGGGGAGGGTCGGCCGGTGTGACATCCCGAATTTCAAGTTCTTTTTCGATTGAATAAGTTGGACTTTTCATCAACGCGCTTATAGTTCTTTTCCTTGAGCTGATTACTCATGGAATAACTAGTTTATCGTGTGAAGCCGTTAAGGAATCTAAACGCAATAGGTATGATAATTCGATTAGGAATCGATTGCTCAACCGTGCTAATCTGCAAGGGTCATTATGGCACCATCAAAGTCGATCAGAGACCGGAGATAAATCGATTAGACAGAGGTATGTGATTAGTGTGGGTGATTCCACCTGATTGCAAAATTTCTCTCAAACGGTACTAGACCGATTTTTTTGTTATTTATGTACCTAGTGTCCGTATTTAAAATCTCGAGATTTTCACAACAACCAAAAGTCGCTAATGTGTCGAAGATGTACATTGTGGCTCGAAAATAATCGACCACGAGTCAATTGTACTAAAATTTTTTAAAAGTTACCCGGTAGGTTAGGTCACGCTAAAATCGTGCCAGATTGAAATTAACTGTGAAATTGAACCCGATTTCATAAATTGAAAGTTCTATTATGTCATGATTCATTTTAGGAAAGTCGACTCGTCCTCTAAAATTTTTTCTACAAATTGGGATTTTTGGCAAAAATTCAAAGTATGTCCATGTTGACACCTAAATTTTGACTAATCATTTAGTAATTAATTGCATAAAAATTTAGGGATTAATCTTTAACCCCTAAGAAAAAATAGTAAAATTGCATTTCATGTAGCCGCATTTGCATTTGTACTAAGAGGACAACAAGAAGCAGGGGCTCGCGGTCGATTGCATGCACAAAAGGATGGTCTCTCTTTCGCTGGTCTGAACATGCATAAAAAAAAAAAAAATGATGAGGAAAGAAGCTCTCGCACGTCCATTATCTATTCCTTATTAATGCATGCACAAATTCGGTGGACGTGCGGATTCTGGGGAAATCTTCAAAGAAGCAAAAGCAACCCATAATATTATATAATATATCAGCTTTGGTGACGCAATGAAAATTCGCTGAAGAAGAAACCTCCTCATTAATGCATGTACATACACGCACGAAATGGGACAGGCGCTTGCTAGAAGATTTCCTTGCTAAAGAACAGGTGGGGAGCGAAGAAAGAAAAAAATTCCATTGTGAGGGGGGGGCTTCCCCTTCGGTCAGACAAGGGGGAAGAAGAGTGTCAGAGAGGGCTAAAAAATATTCATTGGGAAGGGGCTCCTCCTTCGGACAAGAAAAAATGAAGTCAGGGAGGATATTAAAAAATGAATGGAGAGTTTGTCAGAAGAAAAGAAGATTAAAAAATGGCAAAGTTCAGCTTAAATTCTGGAAAAGTTACGGCTGCATCTTGTCACAATAATGTTGGCTATCTTCAAGAGACAATGGATGGCCTATAAATAAGACCACAAGAAGCCGCGTCCAGGGGGGAGAGGAGAGCGAAAAATTTCCTGGAGAGATTGTGAGAGCTAATTAAAAAAAGTGAGCGCGTGTGGAGAGAAACTGCAAAAGAAAATATGAAGTCAGGGGGCGCACCATAAAAAAGAAAAGGAAAAAGCAGATGGAGGAGGGCAGAGGGAGAAGGGACGTACAGCAGAGAGGGAAGAAAAAGTAAAAAGAAAAGGGGACTGTTCACCGTCTTCTTCGTGGAAGCCTCCCGTCGCCCTCCCTCTGTTCGCTGCTGCCCAGGCCGCCGGGGCCGAGCTCCTGCGCCGCTGGCCCTCTTCGCGCCACCGCCGTGCTAGCGCCACCGAACGCCGGCAGCCGAGCCACCAGCCCTCACCGCGTCTCGCTAGCGTTTTCTTTCGCGTGCTCGCCGCTGCCCTTGCACTGTCTGTAATCAGCCCAGCTTTGACGCCCCAGTTTTCCTCCTGCTCTCGCCTGTTGCAGCCCCGAAGCCCCAGCTGCTGCTGCTCACCCTTCGTTCGTTTGCGACGCAACCCAGTGCAGCAGCCACCCTTGCGCCACCGCTCCCTCCGAGCCTCCCCGCCGTTGCTCCGAGCCGACCCACGACGACCCGACCACACAGCAGCTCGCCGTGCCCTTCCTGCAACCTCTGTGCCTCATCACCGAAACCCCCCGCGCCGCACCGCCGGTCACCCCCGTGCGAACACCGCCCCGCCTCCGCCTCTGTTCCTCCACGCTCCCACCGGCGACCCAGCGTCCAGAGCCCACGCCGACGCTGCCCGGAGCTGAAGATCACCACCCGCGACCTGCTGCTGCTGCCGCCGGTCCGCCGCTCCTCGCCGATTCGCCTGTGGCCGGTCCTCGCCGGAGCGCTGCCTTCAGTGACCCACGAGCAAGCCGTGCGTGGGAAGAGAAAAAGAAGAAAACAAAGGAAAAAGAAAAAAAAGCAAAAGGGGGACATTAGGTAGTTTTTTATTATTATTATTATTATCTTATCTTTATTTTTATATAGTTTATAGTTTGTTTTTATATAGTTTTTTAGTGTGATTATTCATTAATGCATGATTGAGGTTCCAATGTAAAATAACCTCTCAAACTAGGGATTAGGAGTTTGATTTTCGCGCCCGAAATCCGACTCACGATCTCGTGCAAAAATCGATAATCCAATCTCACGCCCGAGATTCGATTCGCGATTTAATTTAAAATTGACCGACCCGATCTCATGTGCGAGATATGGTTCGTCAATTTCGGGTATTAATCTTATCTTGATTGAATTGGATATTTTGCATAAAAAAATTCAAAAAAAAATGCAAGTTAGATTAGGTCTAGGGTTAGCGTATTTATTTTTAAATAAAATAACAAAAATCCAAAAAAAAAGCATTCATTCGAGATATTAGTCTTTTAGTTTTTTTCTAGAATTGCACGTGTCAATCTAGAATTAGACTTTTACTTCAAATTTTTATAAAAAAAAATCCCAAAAAAATTAATTAATTTAGGTTACTAGTTTTCTTAGGTTGCATGTTTAATTGTGTGCAAATTTTTAAAATTTCGAATTTTATATATAAAAAAAAAAAAAAAAAAATCATCATGCATATTAGAATAGAATGCATGTCTCATAAATTAATTTCAATTTTCAGGATATATTGCATTTTTAGGAATAGAAATATCATGTGCACGTCATGTGGGATTAGGTTCATAAAATGCATGCCACGTAGAATTAGGCTCATTTAATTAAGAATTGCCCGTCATTATAATTAGGTCATTTTAATTTGCATATTTAATTATTGCATGTTCATTAAGAAAACAAATAATAATATTTTACTCATGTCATGTAGTTTGGAACACATTGTCATGCCATTCCATGTTAGATTAGTAGCATGCATTGCATATTGCATGATCCTCATTAAAAAAGTGAAAAAAAAAAGGAAATTGCCTGTTAATTAGAAATCATATCTAGGTCTGTTGATGTGGATTCCAATCTAACAATGCATATGGCTTTCGTTGCTATGAGGTAAGTCCTGCAATTTATTCATCGCTTTCTTGGGTGTTAAATTGGTGGTTTGCGCATCCGCATGAGTACCTCACATGTTAGGAAAGTGAATTAAAATCAATTCAAGCTGCCTGCAAAAACATTTTTGAAAATAAAAGAATGGTACCGAAAGGGCATTAGAGAAATCTAGTGTAACCAAGTCCCCGAACTCACAATCTCTGGTTCGTAGGAGTGAAGTAATTCTCCCATTACTTTACTTGGGTTTCTAATCGACCCACCAAAAATAGATTAGTGGCGACTCCATGATAAAAATCATTTGCATATTAAGAACTTAAACCCAAGTCGCGAATTGGTATGGGCTTGGGAGAGCCCGAGTTAAGTCTAGGCTTAGCAATCCATTAGCCGAACCCTTAGGTGGTCCAACCCGCTTCGAGGGAGGTCGCGACAGTCCATTTTGGACCGGGAAAATCAGAGGGCTATTTTTTATTGCGTCTTTGGGACTCAAGTTGGTTTAATTGATGAGGGAAAATGTGAATTTAAGTATGGGCACCTTAGTTGGATTTATGGACTCCAATTTAGGTCCAATTGGAGAGGAATTGAAGCAAATTGGATGGAGATTGCCCAAAATTCGTAGGCCAAGGGGGTGAGCAACATTTGGACCACTTGGAGGCTTGTTGAGGAAGCTTTGGCTACTACAAATTGGCCTTGGATGACAACCAAGAGTGGTAAGGACATGAACTTGAGTAGAAGGGATAGATGTGAAGACTTTTGAGGCACATGGGACCCTTCAAGCTTCAGCTCACTTCTTCTTCTTCCTTGGCTTCACTTTATCCATTTTAGAGTGTTTTGAGAGCTTGAAGTTGTAGAGAAATTGGCCAGCCCCTCCCCCTGCCCATTGACAGCCGCCTGAGCCCGTCTGAGCGCTACCGTGCCCATTGCGAGCCTGCACGCCACCCGGGAGCCGTTCGCCTACCCGCGTGCTCGTCTCGCTTGTCTCGCGCCTCACCGCCGTCCCTCGAGCCTCCCTGGTTGCCGTCGTGGTCGCATGAGCCGTCTCCGCCGTCGTCTAGTAGCCACCATCGCCTGCTACAGCCGCTGGTCCGCTTCCTTGCCATTTCTAGCCCAGCCCGCCGCTCATGCAGTCTCTCGGCCCAAGGAGCAAAATCGAAGCTTCAGCAAAGGTTGAGGTCTTTGAGGCCCGTTTTAGGTCCCTTCCGGGCCTTGGTTGGTGTTACCACAGGCTCGGTCTGCGTCGTCGTCATCATGGACTCATCGGATCGCTAAATTAGTGAGTTTACTTACTAAACTCTGCTTATGGAGTTAATGATACTTAGGAGTGATTAGTTTAAGTTAATTAGAGATTAGATGGTTAGTTAGATTAGATTAGCGATTTAATTATTCATTTATGCATGTTAGGTTGTTAGAATAGACTAATTAGGGACTAGATAAGTTGTGCTATTTATCTAGATAGGTTAGAAAATTTTCTAGGCCCGTTTAGGTGGTTAGATTAGCGTTTCCGGCTTAAGTTAGTATTTTTGGTATTTAATTACATTTATTTAATTATTTTTGGTATTTATTCAATTATTAAATATTTTCCGAAAATTAGATCGAGATAGCCGGTGACCGAAATTTCGTACTGATTGCAATGGTATGCTTAGTTTATACAATTGAGTGTTAATTTGTACAAATTGAGTGGTGATTGGAATTTTGGTTATTTATTCCAAAATTGTGAAAGTTTGGTATTTAATTAGAAAATCTCGGGTGTCGGGTTTTGATACCGAAAATGGTTTTAAAGACTATATCAAATAGTGGGATTTTAAAAGCAATGATATCAATTTTTCAGGTGTTTTTAATACGAAGAAAAAGGGTCAAGTGCATTATCTTAATTGAGACATTTAAGCATAATGCGCGGTGTCCTTGACTGTAATTAATTGATCGTGTGTTGGTAATGCGCACCCATCGCGAGCGTTTACGCCGGACGAAGCCCCTATATGAGTTGCCCTTGAACAACAGAAGTCGGTCGCAGTAGATTCTGGACTTATGCTCCTTCGGGAAAGCTATCTGATAGAGATGTTGCCTAATCAATGGGGGTGAGAAGACATCTGGCTATGCCAAAAGACTGCCGAACATCGAGTAAGCCATGCCCATTGGGCCAAGATCAAAATTAGGAACACATGATTAATTGAGTTAAACATGCCGGATTATGGAACAAAATTGTGTAGCACGGTAGAGGACTTGTCATAACGATTTGGCCCTATAATCAGATTCTTGTGATCGTTTGAAATTGAATGTGGCGTTCCAATTGATTGAGCTTGATTATTGCTCATGTCTGTGATATGAATTGTGCTGACATGTAGGGAGCTGAGACGAGGTGAGTCTCTATGATTGTGTGGTTGTGTGGTTAGGACGTCTCTAGGCGTATTTTCTTCCTAGTTGGAGTTTAGGGAGTGAATTTGCTGAGATATTGTCTCACTTCGTCGTGGGTTCAACCTTTTCAGGTCCTTAGAGGGTGGATCTTCCGGAACGTTTTGGTTGGCCTATGAGGGTTACCGAGCAGAGTTTTGACTACCCTGTCCCCGGCTCACTAGGTCTATGAACTCGTGGTGACCACTGTCTAGGTCAATGAGGGTCTACCTCAGAGGGTACCACATCGATTCAAAGCGTGGTTTCGCCACGGATTCAATGGATATAGGGAGAGTCCCCTCCAGGGTTTTGAGATCCCCGTTGTGGTAGTCGATGCCACTTTAGGCGAGAGTGTAGCCGACCCTCCCGATGGTGCGGCGGACAAGCCCCTAGAGCCTGTGGAGACGGAAGGATTGGCGAATATGTCTGACTAGTTGGTCTTAGGACAGCTTTGCTTTGAGAGCCGGTCTTTTGTAAACTCTTGTCTATATATTGGTGTTGTATATAAACCGGGGTGTTTATAAAAGCGTGTTTTGGCTGTGAATTATTTTCCTGCTTTTCTATCACATGCTATTTATTGTCATGGGATTGTTTATTTGCTTCCACATGTGAAATAAAATGAAAGGGTTGGTGACTCATCTTGGGAAGTCGCAATTTAATCGACCACCAAGGGATAGGCATGCGCTCAAGGTTCGGGGCCTGACAACCGGGGCCGCCAAGCCTTGGCTAGGGCGACCCCCTAGCGGGCAACGACCCTTGGCTTGACTAGGTGAGGGCCGGTGACCCTCGCCGCCGGTCGACCGGCATCGACCCTTGGCCAAGGCTCGGCGGCCCCGGCCGACCTTCCACCACCTTTTCGGTGATGAAGGGGAGGCAGCGGCAGCAAGGGCCGAGCCCTCAACCACCGACGCCTCCCTCCTCCTCCTCCCCCCCTTCTTTTTTTTTTAAAAAAAAAAAAATTAATTTAATTAATTATTATATTAAAATTCGAATTATACCAAAACGACATCATTTTTGTGTGTGGTTTGCTGAGTCAACCTTCCGATGACACATAAGCTAGAAAATTAATAAAAAATTACCACGTAAGACTTTCGCCGATGTGGCACTCAAATGTCTCATTTTTCATAAAAAGTGGTACTTAAGTATCTCTTTCATAAATTTTGGCACTTAAGTGTTCATTTATGCCAAGTTTTGGCACTTAGAGTGTTCTTTTGCCATAAATATGTGAATATTCATTTTTCAGGGTCGTGGGATGTGATTAAGTACCCAACGTTAGACTTGGTGTTTGTTTGTCTCTCAGCTATCTAGTAGCTCGGTGTTTGTTTGTCTTTCAGCTATCTAGTAGCTGGGTGTTTGTTTATCTTTCAGCTATCTTGTAGCTGAATTTTCTCAATTTATTAAAAATAGAAATGACCCGCTTTTATATGGACAGTGAACATGATGAATTAGCTCCTTTGGACCGAAAAGGGGCAAAAACAAACTTATGAATTACCTCAAGGTAACAAAGAAAATACTAAGAAAATGTTATTCTTGGTTTTGACTCCCTAATAGCCACAGGTCTATTTGGATATCTCATTGCACTGAAAACGATTTTTTTAGCGTTCGTCTTTGAATTATGGCCTGGTGATGTTTTAAACTTTTAATTATCTGACAATGTTCAAATTTTTGGGTTCGTCTTTGAACTTTGGGATAATGTTTGGACATTTATGTTTAGCGGTTAACTATAGCTGAAGAATTATCACTTTGGGAAAAAGTAGGCACTGCTCCAAAAAATTGTATCTTGCATTGGTTTACTCTGTATTTATTTTTCGTTTCACTTTGTCACCTATACTAGCTTCATTCACAGTTTGGCCCGAATATTTCTAGAATTTAATCGTTCCTAAAACTTGTGATACAGAAAGAGGGTGTGCACTGACTGATGTAAGGGCCAGAGACTTTTTTGCAGGTATGCTTCATTCAACTAGGGGTAAACATTACACATGGAGCAAACTAGATCCGCCGCCTTGCCACTGCAGCCTCACGTTCTCTGTCGTTGCTGCTTGACTCGTTGGCCGGCTCTCATGCTCTCTGTCTCGTCTCCTCTTATTGCTGTGTCGAGACTTTTTTGCAGGTATTCTTCATTCAACTAGGGGTAAACATTACACATGGAGCAAACTAGATCCGCCGCCTTGCCACTGCAGCCTCACGTTCTCTGTCGTTGCTGCTTGACTCGTTGGTCGGCTCTCATGCTCTCTGTCTCGTCTCCTCTTATTGCTGTGTCGATCTCGTGTTCGTTTGCCTTTTGTCCCCAGAATGGCCACTTTCTTCAATGGTCAATCTCACGTTGATCATTGGACCAATTTTTGGTGTTTTCTCCTCCCCCTTGCTTTGTTATTTTCCTAAACATAGGGGGCAAGGGGTCTGCTAGTGTATAACTCGGTTGCCTTCCAGGCTAAAAGTGGAGATTTTGGATTTAATTTTGTAAACATTTTACTATCCCAAGAAGCAATTTAATACTTTAAACTAAATTAATACTGATAGCATGGAAGAAATTTCACGTGGATCTTACTGAATTTTATCCCACGACTTGCCTTTTACTGACTCAATTGGGCTGCATGCAAGCTAAGAGTATTTAATTTTTATTTATTTTTTACTGCATTGTTGAAGCAGAGAATTGTGGAGGCAGGGAAGGCGGGTACTGGAAATCTGCACTTCAGTTTCAATATACTTTTTCCCAAGACGCAACTGCAACATCAAGAGACTCAAAAAGCTTAATGAACAATCAGGTTTGTAATTGCTGTATAAGGTAAATCTGCACATATAAAAAGTTCTCACTTATCAGGTGATCTCGGCGATTTTGTACGTGGCTTTGTCCATCACATTTATAATGAACAGACATAAGACTTGCAAAGTTCAAGGTCATAGGATGCCTAACGTTCCTAGTCAAGAATGTCGAACATGAATCAGTCAAAAAAGACATGCAGTACTAATTAAATTTCATTAAACAAGGACTTCCTTGTTTATGACTTCTCTCTATGAGAATTGCTGAATGCTTTCAAAGAACTGCCACCCGTCAAATTTATTGGCATGCCCTGCAAGCCAGGAGTTTTTCCGTTACTAAGCTTAGCTTTTACACAGAAGTAAGGTGGACTGACCACCCAGAAGAGGACATAATGCTTCAATTTCGTCAACTACACTTTTTAGCGGAACAGCTTCCAATGTGACAGACGAAACATTCATGCACAAGATGGACAATCTCAGATCTTCTCCATCTTGAGTTGTACCCCATGTTCCGGCTTAAAGAACAGACCATACCTCACCGAGTGTTTGTACTCGGGGGATAAAGAGAGAGTGAACTTAGCACAAGAGACAGAACTATCTTTAGTTCCGTTAGCCGGAAATTCTGGCCAACGCAATTTCATATCCCTGTCCCAAAAGGCATAAACAGATCTGGAAGCTTGCAGGCCAAAGGAATGCCGTTCGCAAACCTTTCTGGATGGAAATCGCGGGCACTGTTGCCCAGTTGGCCAGATTCTGATGTAAAAGTGAGATCGGGAGCCAGATGTTGATGTCTTTCGGAATCACAAAGTCCCCCAACTTCATTTCCTCAGACGTTTCTCAAGGAAAGAATGGTACAAGAGTATATAGGGGCAATGTTTCGTATATCACCATACCTAACTCCACATCGAGAGAAAACAGCTGAAAGGCAAGCAGTCCTATACTCGGATTTTTTCTAAGGATGTACCGGCGACTATGTATATTCACATAAAACTTACATGTCAATGCAAAGACTAAAAGTCTACCAAGGAAGCTCGCTCATAAAGATCCTTGGTGTCAATTCATGAAACCACAGTAAGCATGCAAATGGAAGAAAAAAGGAGGAGAAAAACAAATGGCATCATGGAATTGAAGATAAGAAATTCTAAATTGGCATTTCCACAAACACCTTCTACACAATCCTCCAAAAGTATGAGTCACATAGTCAAGTGAAATATCATTTAACCAAGTGATGATTTAGTCCAAAAGACATACGACAAATTGAGTGGTGATACGCGATTGAAGCTAACGTTAGATGAAACAGCCTGAGAGTATACTGGGAAGAGAAGAAAAGGTACATAATGTATCGAAGAGAAGAAATTTTGACTCAGATAGCCACGTGAAATTTTGTATAAGTGTGCGGATGGAAAGGAGCTTGGAAAAACGATCTCTTCTTTATTAAATTGAGTATTTCTTGATGTTAAGGATGATTTTGTCTTTGACCGTTAAGTCTCTTCCGTTATTATCTACTTTTTTGTCAGCCAAACACATGAAATTTGAAGGATCATCCGTGAATTATTTTCATATGACGTACCATTGCACCTTGTTTCTTCCCCTTTTGTCGGAACTCCATAGGCGGAGCCACCACCTTCTCATTTTATAGATGACAATGCCAGCATCAAGAGGACAACGGAGCAATCCACCACGTCAACACCGAGACTGGCATGCAGAACATGGAGTTTATAGTATTTGGTGATCGTTCGACGCCGTCAAAGAGAGAATCTCAAAGGCTCAAATTTGGCCAAGGCAATGCTCCTTTTGCTATGCGGCTTAATAATTATCACTTTATTCATAGGATCGCTCTTTTTCCACTCTTCCTTTGACCTGGACACTTCCTTTATTTGAGGTCCACCACTTCTAATAAAGCTCTACAAAAGTGATCTTTTTTTTAATTATGTGATAACTCTTTTAATTTTGTTTCTTCTTTTTTTCCTTGTGGGTTCCACTGCTTATAAATAGTCTCTCTGTTTTCTCTCTGTTTTCTCCCTTGCAGGCCATTCTCTTCTTTCTACGCCTCACGTTCCTCCTCCTTCTTCTACACAAATCTCCCATGCATCTACCATCCCCAAAAGAACTACTTACTTCAACAATCCACGCCCTCCTCATTTGCTATGGGAGGTACAATTCTAGCGAAAGCTTCATTTTTACCTTTTAAGTTTTCTTGATCTCAAATCATGCTCATTCTGCTCACTATTGAGTATTTCTTGATATATTTTCTTTAAAGTGAATTTGAGTTTTGGGTCGTGGAAATGTTTGATCTTGTGTTTCAATATTGCGTTTAAAGCATAATATGCATCAAAATAGTGTTTGTGAATTAATTGTGCAATTGCTTTGTAATCTGTAGCATACTTGCATCCTACAAACTTTTGCTCCCTCTAGGTTCAATTTCTTACTATGGTTTCCGTAAGTTCTTCATCATTAGTTTTGAGATGCCATCATTGCTTCTCATTAATTGATTTGTTGGAAATAATGATGCAGCATACTTGCTTAATCTGGTTGTTTGACCTCTTGAGTAATTTATTTTCTTTGACATTCTTTCGCTTTCTCAAGATTGTAGGTGCTGGGTTTAAATCTAGAGCGGAGGCTAAAGGATGCCTCTTGTACCTAAAACTAGGCTATAGTCATGAGGTGGAGCTGATTGTTCCTCCTGCAGTGAGTGTCTTTTGATTTAAGTACAGATGGGGTCTGTTGTACCGGAATTAACGACAATGTGGTCTAATGTTCAGCTGCCTGCATGTGGCTGAGAAGGAGGGCTTGTTGGGGAGCTCACCAGTGATCCCAATGCCTGTGCGAGCAAAAGTGTAGAAGACGATGGGATTAGCATTATAGATAGAAAACAGAAGACAGCGGGTTTGGAGAAGAACAAGAAGGAGCGGAAGGCGTAGAAAGTAGAGAATGGCCTGCAAGAGAGAAAAAAGAGAGACAATTACAACAGTGGAAGGCGTCAAAAGGGCGTGAAAAGAAAGAAATAGGAACCAAAGTGAGACCGGCACGGAAAAAAAGAAGTAACAAAATAAAAAGAGTCGATCAAATAATAAAAAAACATCAGTTTTGTAGAATTATATCATAAGTAATGGGCTCCACAAAAGATAATACGATTAAAACACAAAAAAATTGGAGTGTTTAAACTAAAGGAGGAGTGGAAAATGGGCGAACCTTTATTATTTTACATTTTCCTATCAGATTTAGAAATGGAGATACACATGTCTCTAGTCTTTTAAAACATAATACATAAGCAAATCTATGATTCGATATTCAATACACATATGTTCATAAAATCCAAACATTGCACCGTAAAGAAAAGGCTAAAGGATTAAACAACTCTCCGATTCCATATACGATACCTACACAGTGCCTCAGCCTGAATGCATTGATTCAATGTGATTAAATTCCACTGGAGGGAAAAAAAAAGTTCAATTCTAGGGTACATATAGAAAAATGGAAGCGGAGTTCAGGAACAAACATAGTTCTCATCCTACTATTAAAACCAAGGGTTAAAAACATAGGTCAGTAGGAACATAGATACAATGCATTACCCAGAACTGCCATTAACTTCTGTCGAAACTTTGTGGTAAACTCTTTTGTTGCTATATTGAAAAGCATGCCATTTACTTTCGAAGCCAAGACAGCCGCCCCCATCTGGGTTACCAGGCCAGGCAAAAACAAGACAGGTTCGGAGCAAGCCCTCAATGAACTGCAGCTTATCTTTCATCAACATTTTCATGCTCAGACACAATAATCAGCTTTTACAATCATCATCATCATCATCATCATAAAACGTAGAAGCATGCACCTCTTGATAGCCTAAGTAACTACAGGCTAATCAAAGTTCCCATGAACGGCAAATATACTGCACCATAAACTATCAAAGCAAATTTTGGCCAGAGCAGGAGTAAGCACCATCCCTTGCATCCTTCACTAGACATCAGCATAGAGAAAGTTACTAATCCAATCACATGCATATGGCATGATCCTATCAAGACAGCCTCCAAGAAGTGAGTTGAATTACCTTTCCTACTTTTCTCCTCAGGATAGGGGATGTCATCAGAATACTTGGAATCTTAACCTAAAAAGCTTTCATTTCTGCTAAAGAAGATAATAACCCCCATGAAAAGAACGAACACTCAACCACAATCATGATGTATAGGACTTTGATGAGAAAATATTGGAAGACGATGTAGGTTGGTCATGGCAACGATGCCACTCAAAAACATTGGAGACTAGCTAACACTATTGCACAAAGTGATTTCCATGTATACAAGAAAGCTGAAATATAAATTTGTGACTACTAATAGAAAATTCTCATTCGTTGGCAACTGAACTTAAATTTGACACGACTAATGCAAAATACATGCTTATTATGAACGAAGCTTTATATGGACAGCAGATTTAACAATTCAAAAGGCTGCTCTTAACTCAACAAGAACCTTAGTGCTTTTCTTGGGCTTAGAACCAGCATCAACTTTCTCAAACTTTCTTAAAGCCAAGGAGGATTCTTTTCTTCCCCTCTTCCGATCAGCTTCTGCATCATCATCATTATCTTCATCTTCATCTTCGTTACTGCCTTCATCTGAACCAAAAATATAATTAGCTCCACTGCTTGGATCCAGGATAAATCCTCTCGGAACTTCTCATCTCACATGATTTTTAAGGGAATGAAGTAAAGCCAAACGTAAATGCAGCAAGAAAGCATAAAGGACGGGAAAAAAAGTTTACAGCTCTTGATAAAAATGATCACATGAACATTCAAATACTAGGTGAACACGTTTTATTTAGGTATAGAAAGAACCTTCGCCATTGTCACCAATTGCACGAACTCTATTTATAGCAAGACCACCAAAATCTTCAATATCATCTTCTAGCTCTTCCTCAAGTTCATCATAACCTTCCACATACTCTATCTCAGGTTCCTGCTCATTCCAGAAATATCGATTGTGTAATCATCAAATCATAAACTCTAGCAAGAAGTAAATCTTCTGCACATTTCATTCAGAAATACTGTTTTAACGGGGCCACAAGTACCTTCTCAAACAACAAAAGTAACACTTATCCCTAAAAAAAAAAAAAAAGTATTCCTCTTCATTTTCATTGGCAGCCTGCAATGAATCCATCTCAAGGACTTTTTCATACTTTTTGACAGGGTAATTGTAGGTATCATCATACACTCCTTTCCTTAGGCGTTCTAATAGCTTTTTCTCAATACTCTGCAGCAAAGTCGTCAATAATTAAAAATCTTGGGTGACATGATGGGTGAAGCACTTCCATGGTTACAAAGGTGAACCCAACCAATTTTTTTCCAAAACTGCCGCCTTTTCTGCTTTTTCCTCGCTTCTAGCCTCTCTCTTCTTTTCTTTCTTCGGTGTCGCCATAATCTTTTCCCTATTAGGAAAGACTGGCACGTTGAAGCATAAGGCTGAAACAGAGGAGATGCCCCAAAAGACCAGTCCAAATATCAGTGAGAGCAATGTCGACTGCATGTTCTTGAAAAAGGTTTCACAGATCCAAATGCAACGACCTTGTGAATTGTGATATTAACCAAAAGGCAACACATAAGATTACAGAAATTTTGGAGAAAACCGAAATAGACATAAGAGAGCTGTGGAGAAACCTTAGTAATAGAGAACCCCGAAAAATTTTATGCTAAAGATAATATTGTTTGATAAAGAGATTTGTCGTATTACTAGATATGGCACCAAAACGTTCATAGTTCTTTTTGGTTCACATCTGAGCCAACATTAAGAATTAAAAGTCAAGAGCAACAATAAATTCTAAATGACACACAACTATAATCGCCATATTACCAATTAAATTGAGAATTGCCATCAAATAGCCGTGCAGAAGATTGTCATAAAAACACATCCTGCGATAGAAACAATCAATTAGTGATCAGTCCTAGAAGTTGCGTAGACTTCCTTCAATGGTCAATTAAAAAGAATGCCAAAAAAGAGAGAGCACTAACTCTCATAAAGATCCCGTTGTCACATCAAATCAACACTAGATGCCACTCACCTTGGACGATGTCATTGACTTTCGACCTGTTTGTCTGTACGAATGATAACCATTCTAGTTAGAAATTGATTTTTGGAAAATAAATAAATTTTTCTATTTTTATTTCAAATGAGTTTTTAAGTAAAAATATCCATTTGATAACGATACAAAAATTTCTACTCTAAAAATAGAAATTCGTTTGATAACGACACAAAATTTATTTCTTTCGGACGGCGACAATCGGCGGATTCGATTGGCGAACGGCGGCCGGCGGCAGGGGTAGCTAGTGGACAACGGTGGTGGGGGCGGCTGCGACCGGCGGATGGCGGACGGCAGCAGTGGTGGCGATGGGCAACTGGCGACTAGCGGAAAGTGGACGGTGGCAGTGATGGCCGGTGACTGGCGGACGGTAGTCGATGGTGATGGCCGGCGATAGATGAACAACTGGTTCATAGCAAGGACGAACGATGAGAAGAATTTTTATTTCTTATTTCTGTTCCAGAAATAGAAAAGTATAAAATTTTTACTTCGATTTCTATTCCAAACCTATTTCTAATAAAAATCTATTTCAAAAATAGAAAAATGGAATAATTTTATCAAACGGATTTTTATTCTAGAAACAAGTTTGGAATAGCAAAATTGTTTATAGAACCAAAATTGTAGTTTGTCATGCACCCCCTTAGCGATTAGCCCAAAAATTAATTATGTAGACTTTACCCTATGTTAGCTACATATCAAAAAATTGTGAGACCTCCCTATTCAAAGCACACACATTTCAATGCAAATTTTACCCTATGATTGATTTTATCCATTTCATTATCGATCAATTCAAAGAGTCATTGGCTAATCTCAAATAATGTAGAGCCAATTATAAAAAGAAACTTTCTCGCTAAATTAGAAATCTACAAGTTGAGAAAGATTAATCTACTGAACAAAAAGAAATCAGAATAATGACAAAACTCGGAAAACCGAAGGATTGCTTTTTCTAACCAATATTGCTAGTCCTCGATGATCTCACACTTCATGTGATCACTTAGACAAATCTATTGGTCAGCTTCTGCTCTTAATTAATTTAGGATGCGTTTGTTTAAGGGAAAGTATTTTTTTGGAATTAGTTTTTCGGACTTTCACTTGTTTAGTCCGCTGAAAATTACTAGTCAACCAAAAACACTTTCTAATCAAGGAAAATATTTCATAAATAAAATTAAGAAAGTGAATTCCTAAAGCTGAAAAAGTGTAGATACTTTGCGAAATTGCTTCTCTAAATTTTTTTAAAATCATTTTTCCATTTCTATTCTTTTTTTTCCCTTTTCTCTTTTGCCTTCTTTCTCCATCTTCCCTCCTCCGCCGCAAACCCTAGCTGCTCCCCCTCTCCTCTCCTCTCTCCTTCTTCCTTGTCCCCTCCTCCACTTTTCCCTCCCCTTCGCCACCTCCTCCAACCCTACCTCTTCCCCTGCTCCCGTTGGCTTGGCTCTCTCCTCTTCCTCTTTGTTGGCGTCCTCTGCTCGTTCATTTTCCTATGGATTCGGCTCCATGTTTCAAATTGGTCAGGGTTCTTTTACCTTGAAAAATCACAGAGTTACCTCATGGGGAGTCGCCGATGCTCTTCCGTACGCCATCATCTGCCGCATCCGAAGAATCCTCCCCCTTCAAAATGGTTCGGACTGCCGCAAGCTTTTATCCACCGTTAGCGTCGAGTTCCCGTTCACCATTGTTTGCCTCGTCGGGAAGCTATACTGCTTCTCTATTCGTGCGCCTGCACCTTCTTCCAGTGCGAGCGCAGGTTCATCCTCGTCTCAGACGCCTGTGCCTGCGCCTCGGGCGAGGTCAAGCTTGCTGTCCTATGCCCGTACTTCGAGCTAGGCCGAGCTTCAAGAGATCGGCCAAAATTCGGTGGACGGAGTTGGCGCAGAGGGAGGCGAGGTCGTTGGAGATGGCAGCGGCGGCGGCGGTGGAGAAGAGGCAGTGGTGGGTGAGGTGGAGAGGCGGGTGGGAAAGAGAAGGAAAAAAAGAAAAATGGAAAAAGAAAGAAAGAAAAGAATAAAATAAAATAAAATAAAACAATTATTTAAAAAAATTCCAAATGAAATTTAAATATCTAAAAAGGTTTTTGGTTCTGTTCGACTCTTTTTCTTCCCACGGTCTGTTCCCTCTTTCTCAAGATTTTGATTCTGTCTCAACTCTCAGCTAACATAGTTTTGTCTTTCGCTTCAATTTTGTTTTTGTCGAAATCTTTTTCTCCAGTTTGTTGATAGGGAGGAGCACTGCACTCTCCATCTTCTAGTCTACCAGCTTTTGCCATTCTAATAAATTCACTATTTGCCAATTTACATGACAGCTCTTATTTTGAAGTAATATTCTTGATAAAATCAAATACGGAAGAAGATTAAAAAAAAAAGTCTTGATAAGCACATGCCTCTCATGTCCTCCTGATAAAACTAAAAAAAAAAAAAAAAAAAACAAAGATAAAGAAAGCCGAGGTCTCTCATTCAAGACTAGGAAGACCGTATTGCGAAAATGATTTGTGATCTCAAAATGCCAATTTTAGCGCTTTTTATAGTGAGAGGGAATTTATAGTATTAAATACAAATTAGTTTATTCCATTTCTATCGAACATAATATGTTATGCTAACAAATGTAAATGGCAAGTTTCTCATTTTGCCCTTTTAACTCATATTTGAGACAATACAATTGGAGTATAGTGCTCACTTGAGGACCATTACTTTTCTTCACTTACTTAAGTATTATATCGAAGTAAAATTGATCATTTAAGTATCATTTCCAACAAATTGTCCCACGTGGATTTTTTCCATATTTTAAAAAATTGATTTTTATTTTTATTTTTTGTATTTATTTTTTATTTTCCTTTATTTTCCTTTGTTTTTTTTTTTTTTCTTTTTTTTTTTATGCTGGCCACAAAGGCTTCGCCCTTGGCTGACATGGCCTTGAAGGCCCTAGGCAAGGCCGCCTCACTTGTGGTCGGCAATTTTGCAATGGCCTCGCCCGCAATTGGCAAAGTTACAATGGCTTTGCCCAAGGCCATGGCGGCCTTGCCAACCGTGGACACCATGGCCTCGGACATGAAGGCCCTTGCCAAATCTGGGTGAGGTGATCTTGCCCTCGGCCAATGGACTTGCGGAGGCCCCCAACCAGATCTAAGCAAGGCCGACGGTGGATTTTCTAGCAAGATAAATTGTTGATGGCATTCAAGCAATTGATTTTCCAAAATTATTCCATGATTAATTAATAAAATTAAACAATTACAAAATAAAATTGATGGATGGATTTTCTAGTAACTTGAGATGTGATGTCCCTGTCATGGTGTTATGTGCAAATCAAAGTAAGGACACGGACAACGAACAAATCTCTCGTTTACAGTTATTTCATGGTTAATTAATGAAATCAAATAGAAAATTTGAAGGATTGGATGGAATTCCTACTAATTTAACATGCGATGACGTTATTGTGACCTTTCGAGGATCATGCGAGTAATCCATCCAATCATCGGCCCTGATAGAGGAGTGGAGAGGGGTTATCTAGTTAATATTGACTTGTGACCTTTCGCAAATATTTAAAAAGAACATTTCAAATTTTAAATAATATAGTTAATATGCGATTCTACAGGTCTAAATTTGAATTAGTTTTAAAGGATTTAAGAGATTCGTGTTAAATATAAGTTAAAATATGAGTGCCATAAAATTAATCAAAAGAAATTGGCAGTAAAAAGTAAACGACATTCCCAACCAGTGACGAATAACAAATAAATGAAACCTATTTTGATGTGAAAAAATAAATTTATTGGCAAATTGATAACTTGAAAATGAAAGTAGATGTTACCCTACACAATTCTCATAGCCCTTATTTAATTATTCATAGAAATATTATACGTCAATGATATATAAGAGAAAAACAAATTGTGTTTCTTAGTTTGGTGAGTTTAGATATAATGACTAACATATCATATGAACTTTTATCTAATTAATGTAAATCATGTCTAAATAATGTTGAGGGAAGTGAGGGGGAATGGAGATTGTGATGATGGAGCTCGATCCCAAAACTCCATTCTACCGAACTTGTCACGTATAGATATCGTTGAATAAGTAATCACGAAGTGTTTTGGATGACTAAAATTGCAGACATCACTAATTCGTACAACAGACAGGTAGGCTAGCCACACCGAAACAGCAGCAGCAAATGAAACTGAGAGGGAGTCCAAGGTACGGACATGGATACATAATTAGCAGGTAGATAACAGATTCATTCAAGAGAATCAGGGAGATTGATTCTGTAGTAAAGGCTATTGTCAGCACCACGATCGGCACCGGGAGTTGTCGTTGCTCGTCCCGCAGTCCCACTGCCTGCAGTCACACTCCCCGACATTGAGATGCCCAGAACGATAATTAAGTCGGTGAAGCGACGAACGAGAGGATGCTTGTGCCCAAGCGGGATATACAACAGAAGGTAGAAACTCAAGATAATGCAGAGGGCGACGGATCCCAAGACCAAAACCACAATGGCGAGCCAAGCGAGTTTAGTTATGCTCACGTAGACGCCCGCCATGAATGCCAGAGGCATCGCAGCAAGAGTTACCAACAACGGGAGTCTTGATTTCGAAAGGGCATTTACCACCATGTAAGGATCATTAAACTGTGTCCAGAGGAGGATCACGAGTGCGATGATCGAGCTATACATGGCGACGGAGTTGCAAATCACAAAGACATTGTACATGGCTTTGTGGAGTAATACGGCAATTCCAGCATCTGGGTTAGAACCATTGTATCCTCCGGGAACAGAAAAACCAGATGCGAAAGTCATACCAGCTACCAGTGCTGCCACGACCATGCGAGTGTTTGCCTCCTCCTTGAGTCTTTCCAATTCCGGTGGTTGCATTTCTTTCCCTAGGCTCTGGCGGATTCCCCTACGGATGGCTAATTCACCGCTTCTCGGTGTTTCAGCAGATGCCAAAATTATCCGCGTTATTTTCTGCAAGCAATAAGTCCAAGAATAAACAAAGAAAACGAAAATTATGATTTTGACGACTAAATTACAGATCTGGCTGAGAGCACACTAATTCACATACCTCACCAATTTATTTTCTAGGTCTGTCCCTGATGGTGCGACTACTTGCTATGTATGATTACCAGTGACAAAAGTGTAAAAGGCCGTACCTTCCGAAGTGGAGCATCCATTTCTTTCATGTCCTCCTCTACCACGTCTAGAGCCGTCATGTTTTCATTATTTTGCAGCTTAAGATCAACTCTTCCGTCTCGTGCAAGAAGAAGCAAGATCGAAGGTTGCCAACATAACGCGGCCAGATGCAGAGGTGTATTCCCGTCGAAATTTCTCACATTTATGAGATGACCGAATTTGGGACTTTTCAGTATGTATTTGACAGTTGAAATGCATCCGTACCTCACTGACACGTGAAGAATGTTTTCTCCTTGCCTAGCTCGAAACTCTACAGGGTCTGGCCATTGCCGAAGTAGCTCCTCGACAATCCTCACGTGATCCATCATGCAAGCGATATGGATAGGAAGATAGCCCTCCCCATCTTGCTCCAGGGCACTTAATGGGATCTTATCGATCAAGAACTCGACTCCATCGAGATAATTTGTGTACGCTGCAAAATGGAGTGGAGTGCCATTTCCCTCATCTCTCAATCGAAATAGCCCCGGCTTCTTTTTCCACATCTCCGTCAGCATATCTAAATCCAACGCAAGGAGTTAATCATTGTGGGATGAACGCAAAGTCCTGCAATTATTTAGTAGGGGTTGATCCCGTTCTAGATGATCCAAAGTATCGGGACTTGACACACAATCTTGTCCCTTAGGATTGTAAGCTATCACACCACATGACCACGCGCCTCATTAACTAGACTTTGCTCATGAAACTTGATTTTTCCACCACCAATGTAAACCAAAATGAAGAGAAAAAGAAAGAGTGACCAAGAAGGTCAAAGAATGTGTGAGAGCTTGAAAGTAGGGTTTACCCATTTTCTGGTACGTGACAGCGACATGCGCTGGGGACATGCCGAAAACACTTGAAATGCTTACTGGGAGCCGGATTCCTAACGTGTCCGAGTCCAAGTTCCCTGTTTCGACTGGGTTTGGCGCTTCCAGCAAGATCGCCAAAATAAACGATTCCAAGTTCCCCATTTCGACTGAGTTTGGCGCTTCCAGCAAGAGCTTGAGAACCTCCAAGTCCCCTGTTTCGATTGCTATGCACCACGGAGACTTACTTTCTTTGTTTCGATGATACAGCGGATTGGGATCTTTACTTACCAGCCGACGGATCACCTCATAACGGCGGTTCCTCACGGCCTCGTGCAGAGCGGAGTTGCGACTGCTGTCAGTGTCTCTTGGCTTCGCCCGGGGAAGGAGAAGCTCCACCGCACCGGTTTTCCCGGCTCTAGCTGCAATATGCAGCGGCGTCTCTCCACTGGAGTTCGCCAGGGAGATCAAGTGGTCAGGGACGAAATCGATGACTGCTCTCACCATATCATCACTCTCTGTTTTCCATTGATGTCAGGTTGCAAGCATATTAAAATGTGCAGAACAAAAAGCAAAGTCTTATGGTCACACCCTTGTTAATTACCTGCCGCAGCGTGAAGCAGTGTATTCTTGGATGGGCTGCATTGCCCGAGAACGATGGGCAACGACACTCTTTTCTTTGCGCAATGATCCTCCAGGGCGTCGATGAAGTTGTCGACATCCCCTCCCTTCGCAGCCGAGTATAGCAGAGGATCCATAATCTGGCCGGGTCGTGCAGGATCATGCCCTTGCTGGCTCGGGTTGGCCCCGATCAACGCTTCCAATCTCTGCCTTCTCTTCTCCCAAATCTCCTGGTCATCTATAGACAGCTGCACATCCATCTCTGCGTGTGCGACTAGGTCTGTGACTTTGATAATTGCCCTGGGATCCTCACAATCAAACTCAGCAGAGTTATAGCAAAGCACACTTCCTCGTCAAAGTTCTAGATATATTATTTACAAATTTAATGTATTTTAAAAAGTCTTTAGATATTTCACCTCGAACAAAAGTTTAATTCCATGGCAACAAATTGAGAAAAGTGGATAGACCAGACTTCCTTTACCCAAAGAATCGATTGCCTCAGAAGACTACATAAAGGAAAAGCTTAAAGCAGTGGTCCGTGCATTGTTGCTTCTTTGTCCTTTGTTGGGATTGTCGGATACCCATAAACCGGATTCGACACTAAATCGAACCCCTAAAACGAATGCGGAAGATAAGCCCGGGAAATACATGTATCACCAATCGTAAAGCACATCACGGAATCGAGCGTACCTTGTTAGCCACAGATTAAACACTAATGCCGATAAGAGGAAGAGAAAACCGATTCAGTTCGATCCGATGACGTCAATTCGCCTCGAAGGGAAGACGGCGTCGCCTTTAGCGCTTAGAGGGAAAGAGAGAGTGAGGAACGTACGTTAAAATGGCCAAAAGGTACGTTCTCCCTCTCTTTCCTCCCTTATATACGTCCCTCCAAAAAAACAAAGAATCGTACCCCTTCATCCATGGGCCCTAATCTTGTGGGCCTGGCTTTTAGGCCAAACATTGGCGGACGGGCCATAAGCCTATCTCATATAAAACCATCATCTCCCACTAGCACATGGTGGGCCGAACAGGATTCTCTTTACCTCTCTTCAACATTTATACCGGTGAATAATCCGTGCGACTAGCATATTTTGAGAGCTCGTTGCCATACATCTGTTAGGAATATATAGCAGCTCCTAATGAGCATCACATCCTGAGTAGATTTAGTATGCAGTACCCTAGATCGATCGATCACATTTATATCTCTCTTGATCTCTTTCAAACAATGATATATATATATATATATATATATATATATATATATATATATATATATATATATATATACAATTATGATTATCCCAAAGACAGTCATAATTGGTTAACCGGTGAATACAAAACTACAATGTGATTCTCCAAAATCGATCTTCATCTTTCCTTCAAACTCTCAGGGTGTGTTTGTTTCACGGAAAACGTAACGTTTTTGGAAAATGTTTTCCGGGAAACCATTTTCCAGGAAAATGGTTAGTTTTCCTTTGTTTGGCGATATGTGACTCGAAAGTATTTTCTGGTGTTTGGATCGCATTTGAAAAATGATCTAACAATTGATAATAGTGTGCCTCTTACTTCTAAATTAATTTGTTGAGTTCATGTTACTTTATAAATGGATTTTTCTTGATTAGTTTAGTAAATCAAGAATTTGAACTTGCAAGAATTCATACACGTATTTTTTTTTTCCTGAAAATGGACATGATTTTCGGTTACGAGAGCAAGTCAAAATAATCTCATTAATTGCTTCAATACATTTGGCTCTCTTCAGATGGATGCGCCTCTCGTGCGGCTCTTTGCAAGTTATCCCGAATTGCCCATGGACACCACGAAGGACCATACCCAGAATCTATGTCCTATAGATAAGGAAATTGATCAATTCTCCATGGACACACATAACTATTGCTCCGCAACATCCCCACAAAGGGTCCTCATGAGTTTTTCTGTTCTCCCACAGGATACTTTGATATCGAGCTTGAAGCAGAGAGTTCAATGACGAGCTTAAGCCTATGGTAAGAGAAGCTCAGCTCTTTTAGAGCTGGGAGTTGTGCAGCGCCAAGCCATAACTTGCAACAGCAATAAGAAGCACCGATATTGTCAAACAGAAATTCAGAATGCACTAGATGATCTTTCTTGCGTCACCCACAACTTGAAAGGACTTGGAACTTCAAATATTCCATACTCTTTGAAGACAACCTGTTTGAATGATAAAGATGTCACATTTTATTGCAAGATGGCCTCTACGTGTATTTGTTCATTTCTCTTGAGCATTTGGTTTATTACATGGAAGATAACCTGTTTGAATTGTTATGCTACTACAGCAAGTAATCAAAGAACATTGTGCCACAAAAAGCAACTGGGATAGCTCCTACAAGTTACCAAAGGTCCAATGTTCGGACCATATCAAGAACAAACATTCAAAGTCTAATGCTTAGCTACTTGAATAGCTACTACAAGTAACCAAAGAACAAGTCTAATGTTCAGACAAGTATCAAGAACAAACATTGAAAGTCGATGCTTGTCAATATCCACTCTCTCTTCTATTTAAGAAATCTTCGAGCCATAACTTCTTCAGCTTAACACTTTTGACAATGAATGCTTTTGCAACTCTCTCATTATCTACTAGATAATCAAAGGCATGTGCAAGGGTAGCTTCATCAAAACCTTCAACCTCCATCACTTCTTTATAGAGCTCAAGAACATCCAATTGATTTTGACTCATCTTTTTTATTGCATTAGCAACCTCTCCAATTTGCTCCGAGAGCATTGCAAACCTATCATCCTTGTTAGTGGCACGACTTCGCTTTCTATTAAATCTTGAAGGATCTTCTATTCCTTTCGTAGTATTGTCATTACCATCATCTAGTTCAGTTGAGAAGTCTGAATCGCCAAAAGAAGGTAAGTCGATGTCTCCAAATTGTTTTGCAAAGCATCCTCGTGGCCATGTCTCTTCCAGCCACCAAAGCAAGTTCATCGTACATCTCGATTTTCTTGTTCAAGTACTTCTCATGGGTAGGATGTGCCTACAAAAATCACAAAAACACAAAATTATTGCAGCCTCCAATTCCTACATATCTCGGCAAATGCATGTATACCAAGGTACATAAACTTAACCCACAATTTTTGGATATCAAATGCTAAGAGTATTAAGTTATATAGAAATCTGAGAAGCACATTACCGTTATTTCTTCATCATAAACTTCCTTTCGAACAACCGTGATCATCTTCAAGTTATGGTCCCACCGAAATCCACTCTTAACCCGCAATTTTTGGATGGTAGCCCAATTGTTTTTAATAGTTCTAAGATGATTGTCCACATGATCAGGCTCACATTCAGTCCTAAATTTCTCATTTATAGCTTGAGCAACTCGAACAAAGGAAGATGGTTTAAAGGTGGCTGAAGGTTTGTTCCCTTTGGAAGCCTCATCAGCTAGTATCTCTAAAAACATACGCTCCATAGGTCCTGACCATCTGAAATGCTTGGACTTCCCTTCTCTAGTCTTGCCCATTGCTACATTATCAAACATATCCCACACAAGAAATTGTGATAAACAAAGAATAACACAATAACAGACATCATTTGACTACTGAGACAAGGAAACATCACGGTGATATAGGGTAGTAGATCAAGTTCACATTTACAAGAACTTCAATCACAAAGTATTCATGTCACATCAAAAACATCATACAACTTCTAAGAAGATACAAAACTAAACATTCATCCTATGCCTAGTATAGTCATCCCACATTAAACGTGCAATACTATCTCTTTTTGCTGCCCACTCTCTTTTCCTCCCTCTCCTCTCTTTGTGTTTGTTGATGTCTTCTTTCTTGACTTTGAGATTCAACCTCTACATTTAGTTCTTGCATAAAGGGATCATAAGGGTCAACTCCCATAATGAAGTTATGTAAAATACAACACGCTAAGACCACATCAACTTGAGTATCAAAAGACCAAAAGGGTTCAGCGTCTAATACACGAAAACGCCTTTTTAGGACCCCGAATGCCCTTTCTACTGCAGATCGTAAAGATGAATGGCGATGATTGAACAACTCTTTCTCGTTCTCGGGTGAGTGGTCACTAAACTCCCTCCTGTGATATCGAACTCCACGATATGGAGAAATTATTCCCGGTTGGATGCCATATCCGGCATCGGCAAGATAGTATTTACCTACCAATTTTATGTAAAGTTTCAATAACATTTTTCAAGAAAATAGGGTATAAATTTTATAGAAAATATGGAATAGTCTATACCTTCAGGAATTTTCATTCCTCGAGGCCTTGAAAGTGCATTTGTAAGAATACGAGAGTCATGGGCCGTGCCTTCCCAACCAGCCAACACATAAACGAATTTTAAATCATAAGTAACAGCTGCAAGAACATTTTGTGTTGTTTTCTCTTTTCGACCACGAAATTTTCCTTGAATTTCTGGGAACCGATGCACGGACATGGGTACCATCAAGAGCTCCAATACAATCCTAATGTACTCAATAAGTAAGTAAATCTAACAACATACTATAAAAATAAAGTTTGTGACACTTGTCATATTACATACCTTAAAGTACGGATAAAATCTTCGACTCTTGGATATTGTCGAGGGTGTAGTGCCATCTAGTGGTCTTATAACATGCTTGCATAATTTTAGAATTGCTTGTAAGGCAATTCTAAAGTATCGATGAATGGTCTCAAAGTGGACCTATTGAACCTTGACCCTATTACTCTCAACCTCACATTATGTCCTAGAATATGGCAAAAGACCAGCAATTGCTCTTTAATTGATACATTTACTGTTTCATGTAAAAATTATTTGACCTAAGGACTCTACACAATTCAAAGAAAACTTGTGGTCTCATACGTATTTGATTGACACAATTAGTATCTCCCGAATGTAAAATGCGATTAATGAATAACTCTCTCTCAAAATCTCTTTCCCCCCGTGGCGCTCTAGGTATTTGACTACTAAAAGCTTCATCCTCCATTACTAATATACCAGCTGCCATTACTGACGTAGCTGCACCCATTATTGCTCCATTAACATCATTATTTTCCATCTACAAGCAATAATAAGAATTTTCTGAGCTGTTATGACAGATGTTTTATCTTAAGGGTAAACTTACTAGCAAACATTGAATAAATAAATAAATTGTTAAAAGGATTAAGAAGGCTAGTGCAAAGAACATCGCAATAATGTAATCAACTCGGAAGGAACATATAAATTGAGTAAGGAAAGGCATATGAAGTGGCCGGTAGCATAAAAGACTAGGCAAAGTAAATTGGGTGCGGTGCTCGAAAGTACCTTCACTATGAAAACAATGTCCCACTCTAAGCCTTTTGACTGCAAGTGCGAGAAAGCATAAGTTCCATACCGTAAAGATCGAATTCACAATAAATAAAACCAAAAAGAAAAAAAAAATATCCCACAGTCTAGTGAATACTTGTTATGTTTGAGAAAAGTACCGATGAATAGTGGTCAATGTTATGGAATTTTCATTGTCATGTCTCCGTGCATGAGTTGATAAGAAGCTTGACACATCATCCAATAGGTACCAAGAACCTGCAGAGAAGAGAAACCCCATCCAAATAGGACTCTAAATACATTGACCACACTCGAGCCAACATTCATATGTAAGTTTTCTTCTTTAACATGGCTGACATAACAATAACAAGAAAATGAAAATTTCATGGTGAATATTCCATATAGTCTACACACCAGTACTTTTGACAAAAAGCATGAAGAACTAATATAGTAATTATGCCGTTTCAGTTTCTAAAAGATAAATAAACAACACTATGGACGAATGTGACTAACTAGGTGATTAAGATGCTGCATCATGGTTCTCGGGGACAAAAAGCTTACGATCTAAGGTCGCTGTCTTCATTCAGCAGCTTCCCTCCATCCACATTTAGAACTGCCCGTTGCTCAAGGAGATACTTCTACAGAGAAAATCATACAGCAATTACCAAAACATAATTTGAGAAACAATATCTTTATTTACCAGGAAAAGCAATATACCACCTTTATTGGAGACCTATGTAGCTATTGAAAGAAAGACATTTTTAATAGCAAACACTAAAACTAATGAGCGACACATGCTGTTATACCTTGCAAAACTTGCTTTGTCAATGGTCCAAGTGTCACGTAAGCATTTGTAGCATAAGCTATATGCTGATATTCTTCTTTCTACACAATCAAAACAAGACTTAGAACTCACAAAAATAATTAAAAAGGTTAGGAGAATCTAAGTTCTTACCAACACTCGATCCAATATCAACCGTATCACCGGTTGCTCTAATTGCTCATTCTTAAGATCAAAACCCGAAGAAGATACATGGCGAAAAGATAACATGAAAGAAAAATTAAAGTTGGAAGAAGGGACAATCACAAAAGGAAGCTATAGACTCCTAGAGTGGCATTATCAAGCATGAAAAACGGATCATTCAAAATAAATGGATAGCATCTCATAAGAGGAGATTTATCAATATTAGAACAAAAGGAAAACCCATTTTGTAATCCTTCTATCTAAGAAACTTGGAGCCTATGAGTTATTATTATAATCAGATATAATGTGTCCCCCGAAATCAAATAAAAAGACACAATGTAATATGTAAGTTGTAGTCCTCTACACCCTCTTAACAAATAACTAGAAAAGCTAGCCTAAGCGACAGGATTTTTTGGCATGGAGTGCTGCCAAAGACTGTCATAAATAACTAGAAAAGCATTACGTAGCATGTAAGCTGTAGTCCTGCAATTTGCAGGAAAACAAAACCACAATAACGAGTGAGATCATAAACTTATGACAAGCACATCTATACATGCTAAACTATTAACTCTGCACAACTTCTTGAAAACAAGGTCTCTCTTCTATGACTCTGCAGAACATCTTGAAAACACTGGATACAATTGACATCACAAAGGATTATGTTCTCCAAATTGCTGCTCTACAATAGATAGTAGTATTCAACTAATTAAAGGGCACAGAGGCTCCAAACCACTCTACATGCACGAGCAAATAAACACATAAACGTGCACTCAAGAAGAGTCCAACCTCGAAATAAAATAACACCAGTTAGCTCACCTCGAAACAATTAAAGAACTAGTAAATGCCAAATACGGACACATTTCCTGGAAAAGAACTCAAGCATCTCGCACGACATGATTCCACCCTATGCAAGTACCCCGAACTTGTGCAAAAATCCAAACCATGCAAATCATCAACACCTTAGAAATGACTCAAACGAGCTCTAGAGGAGAACGATGAGTGCATACACCGACGGAATACTTTTCTCGACTCTAGCTTCCCCGTAAGATGCGAGATAACCTAACACATAACGAGTCATTAAGCCACCTGAAATTTGTCGGTCAATAAACTTGAGTCCATTGATGGAGCACATGGATTCGAAGCTCAAGCGCGCGAGAACATCACGATCCGAAGAGCACCGGATGTGGCAAGGTGAGCGGCGGATTTCGGCGCCGATCGGCGAAGCGTGCTTCGGAATACGCAGAGGATCGAGAGAGAGAGGCTTTGAGGGGCGTCTCACTTCAATTTCTTGAAGAAGAAGAACAGAAACGTGAATCAAACAACTGAAACGCAGAAATCAACATCAACTCAACGATGTAAAGCATCGATCCAAAAATTTTGAGATTATTCTCAAATCGGAGAGGAGAGAGAACCGTGTTGAGCGTCGTTGAAGAAGAGCCAGACCTTCGATGATGAAGAAGAAGATCCGGACCTTCAATGGCGAAGAAGATGCGCGTCGTTGAAGAAGAGCGAAAGAGCGAAGGGAGAGAGCGCGGGCGCGGCGTACGAGAGGAAAAATGAAAGGCCGAGAGAAAAATGAAAAGGGAAAGTGTTTTCCCCTTTTAAGCCAGAGGAATTCGCTTTCCTAAAATAATACGTAATATTTACGTTGACCAGAAAGTCTTTTCCGTTGACCAAATCCTTTTTAGCAAACCAAACGGCGGAAAATCCGGAAAGCATTTTCCGGTAAAACACTTTCAGTGAAACAAACACACCCTCAATTTCAGTTCAGCTTGCTTTTCTAGAAATGTCCCATTAGATCGAATCAACTCATGACCATTGGCAACATCCTAAGATAGCAAACACTAAATAGAAATCTTGAGAATAAGTAAGAGTCATGAGGGCACTAAAAATTAAGGAACTATTTTCCTCAAGAATCTCACACGGCATAAAAGTTGAGATCAAAACTTTTGCCACTCTTATTGGTCGTTTCATGCATACGTAGTATGAAATACGTATTACGGTATTAATTCCTTTCCCATGGAGCGTATGTCTACACCTTCAATACCGTACAGATGACAGTTCAGACATACCCAATGTCTAACTTGAGTTCACGTATCTACTCATTAACAAAATTCATCAGAACTCACATCTGGCATCATAGACAGATAAAGTAAAATATGTGGGTTATTTTACTTTCGGACATAGTAAATATTATGTTCTCATCTTAACACTCAGTTAAGGCGACATACGTATTTTAAGCTTGAGCTCTCGATTATCACCTAGATAATAAGCTTAAAAACAGTCTCATCTCTATTTATCACACAGTAAATAGAGGCGATTACCCATGTGAGTGGGCTAATCTTTTATCTGTCCGACATACTTTCTCAACTTAAAGTAATGCACTGAGCATTAAGATGCATAAAGATCAAACAAAGATTCATAGGCATTAATGATGAAAACATAAATTCATCAAATGTGAACACTTAGGGAATTTACAATATTCAGTACATCAGCCTCTACGCAATCCTAGAGATTTCATATGGCCACAAAACACATATCTAGGTATTGGTTTTGTCATAGGATCTGCTACCATTCTATGCGTAGTATATACTCTAAGTTCACATCTTTTCGTGCAATCATATCCTTGACAAAAGTTATACTTGGTATCTATAGGTTTGGTCTTGACATGATATTTTGGATCTTTGGTGTACACTTTTGCTGCTTGGCTATCACAGTTAACCGACAATAAATCTGCAGCACTTCCAATAACACCTAAATGATCCAAAAAATCTCTTAAGCTAAACACCTTCTTATACTGCTGCTGATAATGCCACGAACTCAACTTCTATCGTGGACAAGGTTATACACGTTTGTTTCTTACTGCTCCAACATATGGTGTCATTATTCGGTAAGAAAACAAACCCAGATGTAGATTTTCTTTCATCTAAATCTCCTCCCCAATCAGCATCAAAATAGCCTTAGAGTCGCAGATCTTTTCCTTGATAACTCAACGTATAATCAGAAGTTCCCTTTAGATACCTCAGTATTCTTTTAACAACTTTCAAATGTGCTTGACCTAGATTGGATTGGTATCTATTCACCATCCCAACTGCAAAACATATGTCAGGTCTTGTACACATCATAGTGTACATCAAGCTTCCAACAGCACTAGCATAAGGAACATTTTTCATTTGTTCCTTCTCTTGTGGAGTCCTTGGACACAGTCTATGGCTCAACCCTTCACCTTTTGTAATAGGTGTGTCTATGGGTTTACAATCTTGAAATCTTAACTCCAAGAATATATGCAACATCACCCATGTCTTTCATCTCAAAGTTGAAAGATAACAAATTCTTCACAGCATTAACATAACTCCATATTACTTCCGACAATTAGTATATCATCAACATATAATGATATGATCACAAATTGATCTTTGGATCTTTTGATATATACACAATAATTCTCATTAATCATTGTAAAGTCATATGCCATTATGGCATTATGAAAACGTATATATCATTGTCTTGATGACTGCTTAAGGCCGTATATCGATCTTAAAAGTCGACATACATTTTCTTCTTGGCCTTTCACTATGAAACCAGCAGGTTGTTCCATATATATTTCTTTCTCTAATTCTCCATTGAGGAAAGCAGTCTTTACATCCATTTGATGTAACTCAAAATCCATACTAACCACTATTGCTAGAATAATGCGAATCGAGGTAAATCTCACTACAGGAGAAAATGTTTCTTCATAATCAATTCCTTCCTGTTGATTATACCCCTTCGCCACAAGGCGAGCCTTATGCCTTTCTATCGAGCCATCAGCTTTTCGCTTTATTTTAAGAACTCACTTGTTCCCAATAGCTCTGCGTCCTTTCGGAAGATCAACCAGTTCCCAGACTTGGTTTGACTTCATTGACTCCATTTCCTCTTCCATTGCATAAATCCATTTTTTCTTACTAGGGCAATTCAGAGCCTCATTAATATTTCTTGGCTCATCCTCATCTTGCGGAGCAATCATAAAAGTTTCTCCTTCAATGTCAAAACGTCGACGGGGAATACTTTGGCGACTTGTTCGCTGTATAGGAGATTGTACACTTAGCACACCATTCCCCATTATGCTCCCACTTGGATTAGATAATGATGATGTTGTCTCATCATGTGGTTGTAATTGAGAGTGAGTCGAATTGAATTCATCACCTCTCATATTACTCCCATTTGGACGAACTCCACTAAGATCATTATCTTGATCCAAGGTTTCAAATAGGGAGTAATATTCTCCTATTTCGCCCTTCTTAGGAAATTCATCCTCTAAGAATGTGACATCCCGTGATTCAAATTCAGTTATACTCCCACTTTCCTGCTCACCTATGAACACATACTCTTTCGAGTGTTCGAAGTATCTCATTAAAATACTCTTCTTTCCTCTAGGACCTAATTTCCCAAACTTGTGAGAGGACTCATGAGTATAGGCAGCACAACCCCATGGCTTAAGAAAACTTAAGTCCAGTTTTCTACCTGTCCATAACTCATATGGAGTGGAAGTAACTGATTTGGAAGGCACCCGATTAAGTATATAGGCATCAGTTAACAACGTATCACTCCAAAAAGTGATAGGTAAGTTAGCATGCGCCATCATTGACCTAACCATATCCAGTAGGGTTCTGTTTCTTCTCTCTGCAACACCATTTTGTTGAGGAGTATATGGAATAGACAACTGTCTTTCTATTCCTTTTTCATCACATAATTTTCTGAACTCATCAGATAAATATTCTCGACCTCGATCGGATCTTAATACTTTTATTTTCTTGTATAATTGATTTTCTTCCAAGTTCATAAACCTTTTGAAACAACTTAATGCTTCAGATTTATGAGAAATCAAATAGACATTTTCGAATCAAGTATAATCATCTATAAAAGTGATGAAATAAACAGCCCCATGCCTTCCTCTCACATTCATTGAACCACAGACGTCAGAATGGATTAAATGTAGAGGAAATTAAGCTCTTTTATCTTTTCTAAATGGTTTCCTTATCATTTTCCCTTCTAGACAATGCTTACATATGGGCAAATCGACTTTTTCAATGTTGCCCAACAAGCCCTTTTTGGCTAGTCTATTCATACGTTGTTGGCCAATATGACCAAGTCTAGCATGCCACATAATCACATCATTATCATATGAATTAGAAGACGTGAAACAAGGGAATAACAAATATTGATATCACCACAATCAACATTTAGTACAATAAAACCATCCAGAAAGTAACCACAACCATAATAGTTTGTATCAAAATGCAAATCTACATCGCTATTACAGAAGTTCACATATAAACCAAGCTTAACCAGCACCAAAACAGACACTTAAATTTCGACGAATCTTCGGAGCATATAGAATATCATGTAGGAACAGGGTGCGTCCACCACGCATGTTCAATTGGCAGGTGCCAATCCCTTTAACTTCATCTTTGGAGTTATATCCCACATAGATCCACTTAGTTCCAGTTGGTACTCGTCGGAATTCCACGAAGGACTCTCTATCCTTCGCTACATGGTCTGTCGCTCCTAAATCTACAGTCTATAAAGGATTGGATTCAGCCAATAATACAAAACTTGACACATAAACAAAGTTCTCAAATGTACAAGAGGTGTTTATCTTTTTCGGCTCACAATAGTTGCGAGCATAGTGACCTTTCTTGTCACAATTGTAACACCTCACCCTTGACATTTTCTTCACTTGAGGACGTTTTCCTCTCTTGTGTTGGTTAACTCTTGATTTCTTGCAATAAGGACTTGATCATTTGCATTCTCACATATTGAACGAATCAATACGCTTGCACTTAGAGCTCAAAGCCCTTTCTGAGCTAGAACCAGCATTGCCAATATCTATTTTCGACTTAAATGCCGTTAGGCGGTCCTCTACTAGCTCAAGGTGGCGCACGGCATCCTCAAGATCTTTCATAATATGGTCAAGAGCTTCTAGTGATTCTTGCTTTTCCAGCACATATTGAATCTTCATATTCAATATTTCATAATTGTTGCTGTTCATATCAGCAATTACGTTCTTAGTTGCTGAAAACATCAATCTGAACACATCAGACATATATACACGAATAATTAATGCCTATCATTTATGCATCTACTTTGCACAGACCCATCATATCAATGAATAATTTCAAGGTTTCAGAATCAAAAGGTCACTATGTTTCCAATCATCCTCCAAAAATCCTAACTCAAAATTATTATTAATATAATTGTCTTATGCAAAATAAATTCTATGAAGTTACAAAAACTTCTATGAACTACCCACAGCAGTCAACAATAACAGAAAGCAATTTGACATCAAATAGAATAATAATGCTTTCACATAATACAACTATCAATTACACTAAGCAATATATACAAAGAAAATTATCAACATAGAAAGAGATATTCACACCCAAAAACATCTCAAACTAATCTAAGAAATAAATAAGGAATGTCCCTTCTAATCTATCAGTTAAAATATCTGAGAAATTTGAAGGCACATTTGCCAACCATGGAAAAATTCTTGGAGAGCTTTCATGTCGCCTCCAAGGCGCATTCACTCTGCGCCATGTGGCGCTCAATTTAAAGGTTGGAGGTTTGGTTAACTCAATCTTATAGTACTCTCTTACAAAAGCTTCCACTAGCCTTCTATAACCCGGGACCACGTTGACCTCCCATAACTGATCTAACACTGCTTGCCATTCAGGTGGAAAAGTGTTCATCAAAGCCGGCACTTTCTCAAAATCCGGCATAAGATAACCATTCCAAATGATTTTCTGTATCATCTGATTGACCCTGACCACATGTGATATTAAATCACCGTCATACCACCGATAATTAGCTAACTCTTTCATCAGCCTTTTAAGTCTTGCACTTCCCTTGTCCGTTCTTGGGATTGCAGGTATCCGTGCATAACGCATCATAGTTCCTGCAACAAATGCAAAACTAAAAATGGATTACTTATAATCCATAATGTACATAAGGGAAAATACATAATTTTCCATGATTAATGCAACAAATGCAAAATAAATAATGGATTACTTATAACCCATATAGACATAATTGAAAAAAGAAACAGATTCCTTTTTCTTTTTTTTGGGTCAACGGTCGTCGGTCAACGGTCAACGGTCAGGTCGATGGGTCAACGGGTCGGGCCGGTCAAACCGGTCAGGCCGGGTCGGACGGAACCGACGGGCACGTGCCGCGTGCGTGCGCGGGCTGACGTCACGCAGACGTCAGCCAGCGCGTGCACGGCACGCGCTAGGCTAGCGCATGTCGGGTCGGGTTGGGTCGCCAGCCGGCCAACGGTCGTCGGCGATGATGTCATCGATGACGTCATCCCGGCGGTTATCGTGACGTCACGGTGACGTCAGCAAGCGTCGGTTCGCCAACCGGCGCGTGCCGGTTCGCCGGTCGCCGGCGCACACGTGCCGGTTTGCCTACCGGCGTGTGTGTTGCACGCGCTGGCAAAGCCCGGCGCAGGGGCGTCGCGCCCACGCGCGCGCCGGCCGGCCGCGCGTGGGCGCGTCCGGCGTCTCCCGGCGACGCACGACATGTCGACAGACTCGTCTCAACGAGCTCTTTTACTCTGTGCATTCAGAAATTGATTTCAACTTACAGAAACTCGAAAAAACATATGAACAGTGCTCGGGTGTCGGGATTTCTCGCCCTAATCCGTGTCGGCTAAAATTTTTCGCGAAAAATCAATCAAAAAACATCAAAGGGGTCAGGAAAACATGAACTAAGGCTCTGATACCAATGTTGGGATTGTCGGATTCCCATAAAGCGGATTTGACACTAAATCAAACCCCTAAAACGAATGCGAAAGATAAGCCCGGGAAATACATGTATCACCGATCGTAAAGCACACCACGGAATCGAGTGTACCTTGTTAGCCACAGATTAAACACCAATGCCGATAAAAGAAAGAGAAAACCGATCCAGTTCGATCCGATGACGTCAATTCGCCTTGAAGGGAAGACGGCGTCGCCTTTAGTGCTTTGAGGGAAAGAGAGAGTGAGGAACGTACGTTAAAATGGCCAAAAGGTACGTTCTTCCTCTCTTTCCTCCCTTATATATGTCCCTCCAAAAAACAAAGAATCGTACCTCTTCATCCATGGGCCCTAATCTTGTGGGTCGGGCTTTTAGGCCCAACATGGGCGGACGGGCCTTAAGCCCATCTCATATAAAACCATCATCCTTTTTAGTCGTTTACGCATCACCTTCAGTTAAGCCACCGTGTGGGGAAAACTCGTTACCCAACTTTAGTAAGGACTTGCTCGCTTAGAATTATGTCTTCATAAATATATATATATATATATATATATATATATATATATATATATATATATATATATATTTCTTCTACTTATTCGTTAAATGTAAAATATTATCTAAATCCTTAAAACTATACAAGAAATACATTTGAATCTACACCTCTCAATCATTGTCAAGTGCTCTGAATTTTAAAAGAAAAGGCCAAAATTACGCACATTCCAATATTAATTTGGTAAAACATAAAATAGTAAAAGTTTATTCAGACACATTCTGAATCTAAATCACTAAAAATAGTAGGTCCCCATGATTCGCATCAAATCTTGAGGTTTAGATTTATTTTAATTAGTATATTAGAATTAATGGACAATTTCTAAGGTGTCATACCTAAGTATATAATCCCAACGATGTTGTAACTGTAGCGTTGTGGAAAGGGAGCATTATTGCATTTAAGAAAAGTTGACACCGGTTCCTTTAAGAATCTTATGTTTCTCTTTCAAGTGGACCCCACATCTTTTTCTTCTTTTTTTTGAGAAAAAATCACCAAAAACCTCAAACTTTGTTCAAAGTGACAAATTGATCTTAAAATTTTTTTGTGAAATAAAAAATCCCAAACTTTATGAATCATAACACATTTACCCCATCAAGGGCATTTTCATCTTATTATTTATGTTTTTCCTTTTTCTTTTCTTTTTTTTCCGTTTTTCATCTTCTCTCTTCCCTCTACCGGCCATGGTGGAGGGAAGAGAGAAGAAGAAAAAAAGAAAAAAAGAAAAATTTTAAAAAGTCAAAGACGAAAATACCCTATAACTTAGGGTAAATGTGTTACATGGATACAAATTCAAGATTTTTTATGTCATGAAAAAAATTTATGATAAATATGTCACGGTTAGCAAAGTTTGGAATTTTCACGTCACAAAAAAAAAAGTTTGGGATAAATTTGTCACTTTGGACAAAGTTTGGGGTTTTTTGTGGTCCTTTCCCTTTTTTTTAAAGGGTGAGACCCCACATTTTACTCTCTCTTACATCCCGAGCCAAATACTATACGAAAATGACTTGACTCACAATCATGTGGCAAGCTCTAATAAAGACTGTTCGCCCCAGTGGCCACCCTTCCAATATGGAAGGGGGAGGTGAGGGGTTCAAATCCCCACATTCTCAAGGGGGATGGGGGTAGGGACGCGTAAGTTTCGAGAGTGGGTTGCGACTCCCACACCCTGCAAGAGGCAGGGCACAAGTGTGCGAGTGAGTGTAGAGTAAGAATAGAGTAGGACTGACCAAAAAAAAAAAAAAGGTGATGATGCCATGCCATGTAGGTCTCGACTTACAAATCACTTTACAAACTTTCTCTCATCCAATGCGAGACTTCTAATATTACAAGATACCTTATTTAAGCATTTATAGTGGACAAGAATGGAAAGCCCATTCAAGGTTTAGTTTCAATTCTTATATTTTGAGGAAGATTAGAAGAAGGAATGCCTATATAAGAAACTTAAAACTTAGAAAATTCATAGTTAATATTAAATAATCGTGCATAACTAAATTGTTAATTAAAATAAGTTAATTATTACTAGATATTGTGAATATTAAAATAATAATTGTTATTATAAATATTGCATTAAATAATCAAATTTTGAATTACTAATATTATTTGTGCATATTACTTGCTATTTATTTATATTAATCTGTCTTAAAAGTATATAGATGAAAGTATCTAATGATTTTGATAAATTATCAAAAAGCAATTTGACATTTTTTTTTTAAAATTCCCATCCCATTCTATTCCAGAATTTATCTTACAATCAAACAAAAGAACCCTTATTCCGTTCCACTCAGGAATAAACATCTTCATCCTAATCGATGGCATTCTAATTCCATTCCTCTTTTCCACCCCATTTCCTCCATCCTTTTCATTCGGTTGTTTCAAACGTAATTACGGCATCTTCAGTCAGCCCAAATCCCAAAATTAGCATTCTAGAGACAAGCCAGCAGTGGCGCACCAGAAATTCGTATTCGCGAAACCGAGAATGTGGTAGGACAATTTGGATGACAAAAAATTGCAGACACTATCGACTAGCCAAACCAAACAAGCACTACGCTAATGACCTGGTAAATGATAAGCAAGATGATCATAGTGATGGGAGAACGGTAATAATTCGAACAATATCGAATCAACGCAGCGAAATAAAATAATCTCCCCTCTTGTGTAAACCTAATAGGAATCGATATAGTAGAGTAAAATAAATACCAAGCACGCGAACACAAGACGATTTTTTTACGTGGAAAACCTCATCGATGTGAGGAGATAAAAAACCACGGGACCGGAGTCCACCTGAAAATCTTCATTATCAATAAAATTGTTCTTCTCTAGCAAATACTAGAGGTACATAGCAGCAAACACCTCAAGAACATAATTCTTGGCAATACATATGAACTTCACAAGAGATCAAGGATAAATCTGACCAAAAACGCAGGTTTTGATCAATCTACGAAAAACCTGATGTATGGAGCTTCAAACGAAAATCAAACCGTTCAGATTCGATAAAATTGCGCCACGAACATACTGACAAAATTTAAGCTCAATCGGACCACGAATCGACCTCCGACGCCAGCTTGATGTAAATCAGATATTGCCCAAAACCCCAGATTTTTCGCTTTCTTTTTTTCTCTTGTTATTCTTTTTTTTTTTTTTCCTTTCTACCTCTTTATATAGATAGTGAGAAACCCTATTTCCTCATATAACTTATTATATGGGTTCAAGCCATTTTTGGGCTTGCAACTCATTGGGCTTCCTCCACATAGGAGTGAACCCAACTAACAAATCTCCCCCTCACGACAATGTGGAGGGATTCACCATCCCTGCTATCAAACGGCAATGTTCAAGCTTCTCTCTTGGTAGAGTCTTCGTCATCATATCGGAGCCATTATAATCCGTATGAATTTTCTCAAGTTCCAACAACTTTTCATCTAGAACATCCCTTATCCAATGATATCTAACATCAATATGTTTCAATCTAGAATGAAAAGATGAATTCTTACCAAGATGAATTACGCTTTGATTATCACAAAATAGCACATACCTCTTTTGCTTGAACCCAAGTTCTTCTAAGAACTTCTTCATCCATAACATCTCTTTACTAGCTTCAATCACTGCAATAAATTCAGCTTCGGTTGTAGAAAGTGCAACACACTTCTGCAATCTTGACTTCCATGACACAGCTCCACTAGCAAAAGAAATCAAATAACTAGAAGTAGATTTACGAGTATCATTATCTCCTGCCAAGTCGGAATCTGTGTATCCAACTAACTCAAGTTTCCCGGTCCCGAAACTGAGTTTCAAATTTGAAGTTCCCCGAAGATACCTTATAATCCACTTCACTGCATTCCAGTGCTCTCTACCTGAATTTGACAAATAGCGACTAACAACGCCAACTGCATGCGCCAAGTCTGGCCATGTATATACCATCGCATACATTAAGCTTCCTACAGCTGAAGCATATGGAATACTTTCCATATCTTTCTTCTCTTTATCAGTCGTAGGACTTTGCATCATATTTAACTTAAAGTGGGCAGCAAGATGAGTACTAACCACTTTAGCCTTGTCCATGTAAAATTTCTGAAGGATCTTTTCGATATATTTCTCTTGCGACAAAAACAACTTCTTAGCATCTCTGTCTCGGGTAATTCTAATGCCAAGAATTTGCTTTGCCGAACCCAAGTCTTTCATGGCAAAAGACTTGCTCAACTGCTTCTTCAATAACTCAATTCTTGAAGCATTCCTGCCAACAATCAGCATATCATCAACATAAAGCAAGAGAATAATAAAGTCATCATCAGAAAATTTTTGGACAAACACACAGTTATCCGAGGAAGTCTTCTTATAGCCCTGTTCTATCATAACTGACGCAAATTTCTTATACCACTGTCTCGGTGCTTGTTTTAGGCCATAGAGACTTTTCTTCAATTTGCACACATAATCCTCTTTCCTTTTCACTTTGAAACCCTCAAGTTGTTCCATGTATATCTCTTCCTCCAAGTCACCATGTAGGAAGGCTGTTTTAACATCCATTTGCTCAATTTCTAAATCTAGGCTAGCTACCAAGCCTAGTACCACACGGATAGAAGACATTTTTACTACCGGAGAAAATATATCATCAAAATCAATACCATTTCTCTGACCGAATCCCTTAACAACCAATCTAGCTTTGGACCATGGTTGTAAAGTATGTTCATCTTGCTTCAATCTATATACCCACTTGTTCTTCAAAGCTCTTTTACCTTTAGGTAACTTCACCAATTCAAAAGTATGATTATCATAAAGTGATTGCATCTCATCTCGCATAGCATCGAACCAATTGCTTTTGTACTCATCTTCTATTGCTTCTGCATAACACTCTGGTTCACCTGCATCAGTCAATAATACATACTCATCTTCAGAATACCTGGTGGAAGGTTGTCGGTCTCTAATGGATCTCCGGATTGGAACATCCAGTGGAACATCTAATTGAGCCTCTGGTTCAGGAATAGTATTATCTATTTCAACATGTTCAGGAACATGTTCGTTATTTGGAACATTGACTTCCTGCTGCTCTTAATCAACCTGTGTAGGGATATTTGTAAGAGGAACTAGATCTAAATCAACCAGATTATCACTAACCTATGGTGCTGAAATTATCTCCGCTTTCTCAATATCCTCTATTGTTTGATCTTCTATAAACACAACGTCTCTGCTTCTTACAATTTTCTTTTCAAGTGGATCATAAAATTTGTAGCCAAGCATATCCTGTCCATAACCAATAAATATGCACTGTCGTGTTTTCACATCAAGTTTAGACCTCTCATCTTTGGGAATATGCACAAATGCTTTGCACCCAAATACACACAAATAATCATAAGAAACTTCTTTGCTTGTCCAAACTCTATTAGGAACATCAAACTCTAAAGGAACGCATGGAGTAAGATTTAATATATGCACAACTGTACTTAAAGCCTCACCCCAAAAAGATCCAGGTAGTTTTGACTGTGAAAGTAAGCATCTTACCATTTCAACCAATGTTCTGTTCATTCTCTCAGCTAAGCCATTTAACTGAGGCCTCTTGGGAGGTGTCTTTTGATGTCGAATACCTTGTTGTCTGCAGTATTCATCAAAAGGTCCAATATACTCTCCCCCATTATCAGTTCTGATGCATTTCAATTTCTTTCTAGTCTGTCTCTCAACTGAAGCCTGAAATTGCTTAAAAGCATCTAACACTTGATTTTTAGTTTTCAAGGTATAAATCCAAATTTTCCTTGAAAAATCATCTATAAAAGTAACAAAATAAAGAGAGCCACCAAGTGATTTTGTTTTCATAGGATCGCAAACATCAGAATGCACTAAATCCAATATACTTGACTTTCTTGAAGGAGGGGAGCTTTTAAATGCAACTCTGTTCTGTTTTCCTGCTAAACAGTGAGCACACTTCTTTAGCGCTGAACTTTTCAATCCTGAAAGGAGCTTCTTCTTGGCCAATATTGACAAACCATTCTCACTGATGTGACTGAGCCTCTTATGCCATAACTCAACTACATCTTCGCTATCTACTGCATTAATTTTTTCTGTGGACAACTTTGCCTGCATAATGTATAACGAAGAATATTTTTCACCTCTAGCCACAACAAGAGAACCTTTGGTAAGTTTCCATTGACCATTACTGAAGGTGCTGCAATACCCATCATCATCCAACTTGCTTGTAGAAATCAAATTCAAGCGGATATCAGGAATATGTTTAACATTATTCAATACTAACCTTGTGCCATTGCTGGTTTCTAGGCACACATCACTGATGCCTACAGCTTGAACTAGTCCATTGTTTCTCATCTTCACAGATCCAAAGTCACCTGACCTGTATGATGTAAAGAAATCCCTACGAGATGTAGCATGAACGGATGCACCACTATCAATTATCCAACTGGTCTCATGAGAAACAAAATTCACCACATCACCATCAAAAATAGTGAGAAAGTCTTCTTTAAGTGCAGCGACACGATTGTCATCACTATCATCATCACTTTTCTTCTTTTTACCTTTCTCCTTTTGTTTCTCCCTTTTTAACTGGCGACAAAACCTCTGAATATGTCCCTTCTGATGACAATAATGGCACTCAACATTAGCAAATTTATTATACTTACCTCTGCTTTTGTCTCGACTTTTATCTCTATTTCTCGGACCTCGAGACTCATTTCTCCCCCTTTTCTCAACAACCAAGGCATCAGAATGTGAAGAGGACGATCCCTGTGTCTTCCTTCTCATCTCTTCATTCAAAATACTACTCTTGGCTAAATCCATGGTAATCGTACCATCCGGGGCAGAGTTAGATAAAGATGTTCGGAACGTCTCCCATGAGTCTGGCAAAGTATCAAGCAACCATAGTGCTTGTATCTCATCATCAAACTTGATTCCCATCGCAGCCAACTGATTTATAATTCCTTGAAAAGAATTTAAATGATCAGTCAAACGAGTACCATCATGATATCTCAGAGCCATCATCTGTTTTATCAAAAATAACTTATTATTCCAGTCTTTCGAGCATATAACTGTTCGAGCTTATCCCATAAACTGCGTGCATGTGTTTCCTCAATAATATGGTTTAAAACATTATCATCTACCCACCGTCGATATAACCACACACTTGACGATGAAATATAGACCATTCAACATCGCTTTATTCTCTGGTTTCTCCTCAGCAAATACAGGCAAATAAAAATCTTTCACATATAAAAGATCTTCCATCTTCCCTTTCCAAATATGATAATTCGAACCATTCAGTGTAACTATTCTACTCATATTCGTTTCCATTGTTTAACACAAGGCAGAAAAATCAAGCAATAACCTGTTGCTCTGATACCACTCTGATGGGAGAACGCTAATAATTTGAACAATATCGAATCAACGCAGCGGAATAAAATAATCTCCCCTCTTGTGTAAACCTAATAAGAATCGATATAGTAGAGTAAAATAAATACCAAGCACGCGAACACAAGATGATTTTTTTACGTGGAAAACCTCCTCGATGTGAGGAGATAAAAAAATCACGAAACCGGAGTCCACCTGAAAATCTTCACTATCAATAAAATTGTTCTTCTCTAACAAATACTAGAGGTATATAACAGCAAACACCTCAAGAACATAATTCTTGGCAATACACATGAACTTCACAAGAGATCAAGGATAAATCTGACCAAAAACGCAGGTTTTGATCAATCCATGAAAAACCTGATGTATGGAGCTTCAAACGAAAATCAAACCATTCAGATTCGATAAAATTGCGCCACGAACATGCTGACAAAATTTCAGCTCAATCGGACCACGAATCGACCTCCGACGCCAGCTTGATGTAAATCAGATATTGCCCCAAACTCCAGATTTTCTGCTTTCTCTTTTTCTTATTCTTTTTCCTTTTCTCGTCTGCTACCTCTTTATATAGATAGTGAGAAACCATATTTCCTCATATAACTTATTATATGGGCTCAAGCCATTTTTGTGCTTGCAACTCATTGGGCTTCCTCCACATAGGAGTGAACCCAGCTAACACATAGATTCCAAGAGGAGATCAGATGAGACCCTGCAGGCTAATCATCTGTTCAGGTGGAGACGGATATTATCGTTACGCCAGCCACCTGAAGATGTGTTTGCTTGCCCGGGTACCGCGCACCCAGCAGTCACACTCCCCAATATCGAAATACCAGCGACAATAATTAAGTCGGCGAAACGACAAATGAGTGGATTGGGGTACGCAAGCGGGACATACAACATGAGATAAGAGCCTCAAGATGATGAGGACGGCAACGGTTGCCATGACCAAAATGACAATGGCAAGCCAAGCAAGTTTAGTCGCGGTCACATAGACGCGTGCTGTGAATGCCACCAACATTGCCGCAAGAGGCATCAGCAACAGGAGCCTTGCTTTGAGCAGTGCCTTTCGCTCTCCGTAGGGATCATTTATCTGAGACCACGAGGGGAATCACAACTGCGGTGATTGGGATATATCGATGGTATTGCTGATCACAAAGACGTTGAGCAGTATGGCGAGCCCAGTATCCAGTTTAGAGCTATTGTATCCTCCAGGAACAGCGAAGCCAGAAGCAAAAGTCATGGTGACCACGAGAGTAGTCGCGGCCATATGGGTATTCGCCTCGTCCTTGAGTGTGTCCAGTTCTGGCGATTCCATTTTATTGACACCTATTTAAATTTAACTTTTAGAAATAGAAAATAATCTTTAATTAGAGAGAATTTTTTTAAAATTTTTTTTTGAATTCAAAAACTCAACGGTGAAATTTTGGAGCCACTTTGTTGTTGAGAGGTTGAGCGAAAGTTTCCACCTGCCAAACAAATTCAAGTTTTCACTTTATAAATAGAGGCTTCTCTTCATCTTTCGGAGGAGGAAAAAAATAGAAAATTGAAAGGGAAAGAAAAAAAGTGTGGGGGGCTTCTCGGGGTTCGAAAGAAGAGAAAAGAATGAAAGGTTTTTTCATGGCTTTTTCATTCATGCCTTTGAGGAAAATCTGCTAAAGGAAAAGTCAGAAGAAGTGTGCAGAGAGAGACAGAGACAGGAGACGTGAAAGCGACGTGGGAGAGAGAGAGAGAGAGAGGTGAAAAAAAAAAGAAAGAGAGGAAAAAGTAAAAAGATGAACAACTGTTCATCTTCCTCGTAGGTTCCCATTCGGCGTCCCTGCTGCCCGCTTCCTCCGCGCCGCTGAGCTGCCGCAGCCACCGGACACCCCCTCTGTTCGCTGCTGCCCAGACCGAGCTCCTGCGCTGCCGGTCTCTCGCACCAGGCCACCCCTTGCGTAGCCGCTCACCAGTAGCCGGGCCATCGCACAGCTAGCCACCCCCTGGACGAGCACCACCCACGAACTCGCGCCGCCGTTCGTCGTCCCTGTTCTGGCGCGATTTGCCTAGCCCAGCATACGACGGCTCCGCCGTGCATCCGTCTTCGATCTCCTTTGCTGACGCCGAGATTCCTACGACGCCCGAGCCGCTGCTGCTGCCGATCTGCTCCACAGCCCGACGCCGCCTCTGCCGCCCTCGCTGCACTCGCGCCGCGACAGCGACACACCACCGGTTTTTGCCACGACCTGCAGCAGCCCGAACCTCCACCGCACCGGCATTTCTTCTGCACCGACCCCCCAGTCGCCGGTTCCCTACTCTGTCTCGCCGCATCAGCATTACCCAGCTTCATCGGAGATCTGCCCTCTGCTCCACCTGCAGTCGTGCCACCGTCCGAACCCACGAAGCGCTCCGCGGCCCACTGCACCAGCACCGCCGCTCCTGTTCCACCGCGCGACCTGCCGCTGCAGCGCCCAACCCCTCGCCGACACTTGCTGAAGCTGCGCCGCCGCGATCCGAGCTCGCGCCGTGTGTCCACAACCCACCTGCTGCCTTCCCTGTTTTTGTTGCAGATCAGGTTGCTACCCGAGCCTCACCGGAGTTCCGACGACCGCCCTACTCCAGCCACCACGACCCATCACCGAAGCACCGTTGCTGCTCCCATTTTCCAAGCCTTAGGTAGTATATTTTTATTTTTTACTTATTCCATGTTATGTTAGCTTTTTTTTAAGTTTAATTATTTGAATGGTAGTATTGTATGTTAATATTTGTAGACCTTGTAGACATTAGGAGTTTTATCCCAAATTAAGGTAATTATTAATTTGACCCGTAAGACATCGGGTCATTTTTTTAATTACTTTAATTTTTAGGAATTTTAATAACATTTCAATCGTTAAATCATTATAGAGTTAAAATAATTGTTAATTTAATCCGTGAGACAACGGATTATTTTTTCGGTTATTTTAATTCTTATCTTTTTTTTTTAAATAATTACTTGTTCGGAAAGACTAAAAAATAAAAATAAAAAATAAAAAATCAGAAAATACATAAAAATCTAAATATTGTATTAGAGCATTTAGGTTTAGTAAATTAGGACTATATTTTTAGGGTCAAGAAAATTAGAATTGCATCTATAAGATTATAATTTTTAGATTATACTTTTAGATGAGTGATTTTTGTTAGGACCAATTTCAAATAATGTTGGCATGTCTTGATTTCTTTATATAGTTTTTAAGATAAGATATAGTTTAAGTTAAATTGATTCTTAAAATAAATTAGAATATCATTCACTTTAGTTAGTCTAATTAGTTTTAATTCCGAATTTCAATAAAAGAATCCAAAAAAATATTAGGTACATATTAATTAATTTGCATAATAGGGTTTAATTAGAATTTTTTTATCAGTAAATATTGTCATATCTAGAACTTAGGTACTTAGGTCCATACACATTTCATATTAAAGCAACACACTTAGATATTTTTAGATTAAGTCAATTTTCATTTAGTAAAACAAAAAGAGGAACAAAAAATGTTATGCATTCCATATGAGTTATAGTTTAATTTTTTTTAATAAAATGAAAATGCTAAAAGATGATCATTGCACCATTAAGTTACTTTCTTTTCAATAAAAAACATTATGTCATTAAAAAATAAAAATAAAAAGATTATTTCCTTGGTTAATTAATAGGTTAATTCATAATTAATCTCATATCATCATTATTTAGCATAGGTTGCATATATGCATTAAAAAATGAATCATCATAAAAAAAAAATCATAAAAGAGCATGCATGTAGAAATACCATATCATTCATCCCATATCACGTAGCACATGCATATTTAGGATTATATAAATTAGATTGCATATATATAGTGATAAGTTTAAGTTATATCACATGAATTGCATCTCGCATGTCATTAAAATAAATTCACGCATATTAAGTTAAATTAAGATTGCATATAATTAACATTTAAAAAAAAATTAGGTGTCATGTCATTTAGAAATCATGTTTAGGACATGCATTTTTATTGGCATTTTTTTATTTGAATGATTGTGCACTCGCATAACCACCATTTACATGTTAGTAACTTAGATTAAAATTAATCAACATTGCCTACAAAATATATTTAAAATTAAAATAAAAGGTACCGAAAGGGCGTTAGACTAATCTAGCGTAACCATGTCTCTGGACCTACTGAATCTCTGATTCGCAATAGTAAAGTATTCTCCCATACTTTACTTGGGTTTCTAACCAACCCTAATTGGTTAGTGGTGGCTCCAAATTGAATATAATTGCATGTTTAAATAGATTAATTTCTTAACATCAAGTCGCGTTTGGTAGGACTTGGGAGGATCCGTACCAAGTCTTCGGACTTAGTAATCCATTAGCCTTCTTTAAGTAATTAACCTTCAAAAAATTCGGGAAGGTCGCGACACATTTCTTTCGCCTGTCTCCAACCAAATGGCTCGCAAATAGCTAATTGTCCGCTCCTCGATTTTCCAAGAGATGCCAAAACTATGTGCATCAGCCTCTGCAAGTAGCGAACGAGTAAAGAAGGAAAGTGTCATGGCCTTACGCTTTCAGCAAGTAAACTATAGACCTTAGAGAGATGTAAACAAATAGTCTATCATGCTCTGACCTTTTCAATTTAGTTTTGTTCTAATTTCATTGCAGGGGAAATTTGTAGGACATGAATGGGAAGATAGCCATCTCTGTCGTGCTCGAAGGCGCTCATGAGGAATTTCTCAATCAGGAATTTGATTCCATCGAGATAATTAGTGTACACTGCCAAACGCAGCCGAGTACCGTTGATGTGACCCTACTCGACGCGGTTGGGAAAAGATGGATTGAGAGGTAATGTCCAAAAGACCAGCCGATGACTCTCAATTAGTAGTGAGCTCTCTCAAGCCTTTATCTTTTGCAAAATTTGGTTTACTTTAAGTTTTGATTTAGCCTATAAATATCCTATGTAAAATGAAGTCGTCACTATTTTCTTGGGATTGGCTAAAATTCAAATAAGACACAGGAAATTGCCTCATTTCCTATGAAACCAGAGGTCTTCTAGGATCGAGAACTTAATTATACTAATTATTTCTATTAGTGTCCTTTTGGTATATCTAACTTAATTGGAATGCTCATCTAAGTAATCACACCGTCTTTGTTACCAATCATAATTCCTAAAGGTCATCCGTGTCACTAAGTGTTTATGCACTACGTGTTTATGTGATTATTTCTTGGGACTTATTATGGTTCTAAAGTTCATCCTAACCATTCTAAAAATAAAAGAACAGCCAATGTAGTGGAAATGTGGAAATTAAACAATCAAGCGTTGAAAGGCACAAAGTAGAGTACGAGAAAGAAAATCTAAAACTCCAAACTAATATGTTTGTGAGAAATTTATTCTAAACTAATTTTTTTACCACCAAAAACCCCAAATTAATATATTTATGACAAATTTACTCTCCGTTGATTTATGTTAAATTGGATTATAATACCACGAAAAACCACAAACTGATAAATGAAATGTAAAAATATAAATTGGTACACCGTTAAGTATTACATATCATCCAACTCAGTATTTGATGATAAAATTTAGTGGAAACTGAATGAGAGTAAATTTGTCATGAGTGTGCAAGATTGGAGTTTTTTGTTATTGAAAACTTAGTTTATGGTAAGTTTGTCACAAATTTACTAATTTAAGGTAAACCCTATGAGATGATCATCATGAGCTTTGACACAATGCCACAAAGAATATACACGAATTTGTTCTTGAGCCCAGGACATGATCCTTATGAGCTTGAAGCTAGAGCACCTTGTGCTTGTTCATCGCTATCAAAGGGAGCATCTTAAAGGCTCAAACTTAACGGGGAAAAGTGTCAAAAAGATTCTTTATCTATCATATTTTTATCAATTAAGTATTCCAACCAATTTATCAAAAATCGTTGACTTAGGCACCAGTCATCTTACGTTGCGTAGCTAGTGCTTATGTCGACAATTTTCAATAATTTAAAAAAATTTACAATTTTTTTAGTGTTTATACTTTATTCCCAAAGGCCCTAGGTGAGGGTCCAACCCTCGCTAGCGGCTAGGCCCTTGTAGACCAAAATGAAAGGCAAAAAAAAAAAAAAAAAAAAAGAAATAGAGAAAAGAAAGGAATTGGAAAAAATAATAATAAAAGAAAAGAATGAAAAAAATATAAATATATAATTCAAAAAAATATTAATACATTATAAAAAAATCCACATAAACAATTTTCGTCCTAAATTGACCAGATTTCCATGCTAATGTGACCAAATAGAATGAATTAATACCAATATGAAAAAATTTAAAACTAAATTAATCCAATTAAAAAATTTCGCACTAAGTACAAATACACTAGGTTTAAAAAAAAATAGTACTTGATCAACTTTTGGCCAAGGCAATGCTCCTTTTGTTGTGCCGCTTTATAATTCTACTTATGTTGCACCTTTTCCTCTCAGATTTAAAATGGAGATCTGCATATAAGTTTCAACTCTTCTAAAACATAGCCCGAAACCAAATCTATGATTCCATATTCAATACCTGTATATGTTCGGAAACTCCAAACTTTCAACCGTAAATAAAAGATCAAACAAACCTATGATTCCATATTCAATGCCAATAGAGTGCATATTCAATACCAATAGAGTGCCTCAGCTAGATTGCGTTAATTCAATGGAGAAAAAAAAAATTCAAAATTGGGATACATATAAAAAAAAATAAAAAATTGAAGAGGCCGTCAGGAGTAACAGAGTTCTCAACCTATCTACTAAAGCCAAGGGTAAAAATATAGGTCAGTACGAAACTATTGGTGCAACATGCATCCATTGGATGTTGGTCCTCTGCCCATGAGTTTCGATCCTTTTAATGATCGATAATACCTCCTGTTAACGCGAGTGTCGAGGAGAACCGGAACATAGATACAATACATTACCCAGAACTGCCATTAATTTCTAAACTTTGCAATAACATTTTTTTTTTTTTTTGTGCTACTCTGGAAAGCATGCCATACTCGAAGCCGAGACAGCTGCCCCCATCTGGGTTACCAGGCCGGACAAAAATATGACAGCTTGGAGCAAGCCCTCAATGAACCGCAGTTTGTCTTTCATCTGCATTTTCATGCTCAACCTGCCAATCAAAAGAATTGGTTTCAGACACTGATATTGGCATGAGATCCTTTTATAAATCGTACACCACATAATAAGAAGCAAAAAGTGCAAACATAAAAATAATCAGCTTTTACAGTTTCTCATCATTATAATTATTATTAGTATAATTCGTGAAAATAGCCATTTGGACATGTTAGACAGAAATCTCAAAGAAGAGTAGGAAAAACTAATTGAATTGTATGTGAGCATTTACTGCTTACAGTGGGGTTAACAATCCTGGACTAACACAGCACAGAGATTCAACACCAACCTACGAAAGGAACGAGCCAATTTCCATGATGAACTGAAGAAGCCAATTTCCCATCCAACCATATTGACCATATATAGATGGCCAAAGAAAAATCAGAGATAGCCCTCAACCCAAAAACATAGACTATTATTCATTTTCTATCCTGACTATATGGCACATACTCAGCGTCTGACTAATCCTGCAACTGAAAACCCATCAGTAACTAAACCCATCATCAGAGCTAATGAAGACCCTCTTCCCCCCACCCTTTCCCCTTCCCCATCAAAACTCAAAATGGAGAACCACATCCGCAAGCCACGGAACAGGGAAACATCCTAAGACGTGTGAATTGTGCCAACACTAGGTGAGATCGAAGGAGACCCCAGCATAAAAAGTAGAACCATGCACCTCTTGATAGCCTAAGTGAAGTAACTACAGCCTAATCAAATTCACCATGAACAGCAAATCTGCTACTGCACTGTAAACTTTTAAAGCAACTTTTGGACAGAATGGTAGTAAATACCATCCCTTGCATCCTTCACTAAACATCAGCATAGAGAAAAAAGTTGCTTAGTTGCTCATCCAATCTCATGCTATGGCATGATCCTATCAAGACAGCCTCCAAGAAGTGGGTTGAAATATCTTTCCTACTTTTCTCCTCAGGAAAGAGGATGTCATCAGAATACTTAACCTAAAAAGCTTTCGTTTCTGTGAAAGAAGGTAATAACCCCCAAGAAAGGAAAGAACACTTGACCACAATGTAGGTTGCATGGCACATTGCCACTCAAAAGCATTGGAGACTAGCTAACGCTTCTGCACAAAGTGATTCCCATGGATAAAGTTAAGCTGAACTATATATTTGTCACTACTAATAGAAAATTCTCATTCCTTGGCAACTGAACTTAAATTTGTCACTACTAATACAAAACACATGCTTATGTAACAAAGGTTTATATTGACAGCAGATTTGACAATTCAAAATGACGCTCTCACCTCAACAAGAACCTTAGCTCTTTTCTTTGGCTTAGAACCAGCATCACCTTTCTCAACCTTTCTTAAAGCTAAGGAGGATTCTTTTCTTCCCCTCTTCCGATCAGCTTCTGCATCATCATCTTCCTCTTCATCACCATCTTCATCTGAACCAAAAATATAATTAGCTCCACTACTTGGATCCAGGATAAGTCCTCTAGGAACTTCTCATCTCACGTGATTTTTAAGAGAATGAAGCAAAGCAAAACGTAAATGCAGCAGGACACCATAGAGAACAGGGGAAAAAAGAGATGATAGCTCTTGAAAATAATGATCACATGAATATTAAAACACTAATTGAACACGTTTTATCTAGGTATAGATAGAACCCTCACCATTGTCACCAGTTGCATGAACTCTATTTATAGCAAGACCACCAAAATCTTCAATATCATCTTCTAGTTCTTCCTCAAGTTCATCGTAACCTTCCACATACTCTATCTCAGGTTCCTGCTCATTCCACAAATATCCATTGTGCAACCATCAAATGATAAACTCTAGCAAGAAGCAAAACTTCTGCATATTTCATACAGAAATATTGTTTTAATGGAGCATAAGTACCATCTCAAACAACAAATGTAACACGTGTTCCTAAAAAAGTAGTATACCTCCTCTTCATCTTCATTGGCAGCCTGCAATGAATCCCTCTCAAGGACTTTTTCGTACTCTTTGACAGGGTAATTGTAGATATCACCATAGACTCCTTTCCTTAGGCGTTCTAATAGCTCTTTCTCAATACTCTGCAGCAAAGCCAACAATAATTAGGAATCTTTGGTGCTATAATGGCCGAAGCACCTCTATGGTTACAAAGGTGTACCCAACCAACCTTTTCCAAACTGCCGCCTTTTCTGCTTTTTCCTCCCTTCTAGCCTCTCTCTTCTTTTCTTTCCTCAGTGTCGTCATAATCTTTTCCCTATTAGGAAAGAAAGGCATGTTGAAGTATAAAGCTGAAACAGAGGAGATGCCCCAGAGGACCAGTCCAAACAGCAGTAATAGCCATGTCCACTGCATGTTCTTGAATCACAAATGCAAATGCAATGACCTTGTAAATTGTGATTTTACAATCATCATATAAGTATAAGGCAACACATAAGATATGTACTACAGAGAAATTTCGGAGAAAACCAAATCGAAATAACAGAGCTGTAGAGAAAACTTAGTAAGAGAATTGTAGAGAAACCTAGAAATGTTTGATGCTAAAGATAATATTGTTTGACAAAGAGATTCATCATATCGCCAAATCTGAAACGAAAAATTCACTTGAACAACAGTTCTTTTTGTTCACATCGGAGCCAACAGCATGTAGAGTTAAAAGTCAAGAGCAATGGCAAACTCTAGATGACACACAACTATAATCACCATATTACAAATTAAATTGAGAAGAGCCATCAAATAGCCACACAGAAGATTAAGAGATTTAGTTTATCATGAAAACACATCCTACGATAGAGCAGCCGAATGCAGGAAGGGGTTTGAACCTTGTTTTCAGAGCAAGCTTCCTCATTCGGATGCGCATTTGAGTCATTTTGGTCAATCTTTGCTTGGTCTTATGAACAAGAAACTTCGGCCAATACATCTGCCAACAGAGGAGTCGAAGAAGAAGAAGATATACTTGGAGATTAGTTTAAAGTCAAAGCAAAAAGCAATCAATTGCCGAAGCAATCAAAATAACTTTGGAACTAAAAATCTCATGTCAAATTAGTTTGTTGATACCATATGCTATTGAGGATTTTGAAAGACATGGGAGAAATTAAAAAATCCCTGTCATGAGGACAGTTAAAACACAATACCATCATGGTCACGGATAGTAGCATAGCGGCTGTTAGCTAGAGGGCAGGAGCTCCTATTACAAATTCCTATTACGTTGTATTCATTTCGACAAAATATTCCAGTGGTAATCTTGCGAGATCAAATTAGAAGCAACTACAGGTAATTCTTGCTCAAATTGGAAAGGAGAAGCAATGTGATAAGGTGAGATCATTTCAGGTTAATCGAACTGGAACACACGTACACACACAAATGAAGACGAAAGAGAGCGTAGTATGATAGCTTAGAAGAATGCAGACGTGCCATCAAGCTGAGTACACAAGTCAGAAGCTCGAACTCGACTCGACTCATAAACTCAGTACTCTCAAGTTCAAATATCACTTTCCGTGCTTGCACTTGACACGAAAATATATTTAGCAAGCTTGAATTAACCTGACTCAATCTTTGCAAAACTCATAATTGAGCTCAAACTCAAGCTTGCGCGACTCTCCTTCGCTTATTTTTTATTAGGGGGCACGCTTCTTCCCGCTTTTTATTAGTAAATCACCTTTGCTAACAAATTTTACTATTCTAATAAATTCACAGTTAAATGTTTTATGAATTTACATGACAGGTATCATTTTGAAGCAATATTCTTAACAAAATTCAAAACGGGAAAAAAAATTAGAAAAAAAAAAAGAGAGAAAAAGAATGAAATCTTGATTTAACTAAAATCAAATTTCACATGAGAAAATTCAGTCTTTTATTAAATAATTAATTACGATTTGTTATTTCATTTATAGCAATTGCAGCCTTTATTTTTATGTGTTTTCTTTTTTTTTTTAAATTTACCACTTTCATGTATATTTCCTGTTGCATTGCAATCGATTTATCGAGAAAAGGTGATTTTCCATTAGAAGATAGCAAGACATCTCCCCCCCCTCCAAATAAAAAATTTAAAGTATGGCATATGAAATCCTTTAAAATATATATAACGATAGATAGATTGGTAAAGACATTTTAGCTAATTAAAATGGTATAGGCCTTTTTGTTTGGTCTCAATACAAGCAAGGTAAGCCCCTCAATATCTCAGATTCTGTTAATTTTGGTTCTCAAAGTTGCATTTGATAGATTAACCTAGAGAAAAAAAGAACTTACACTCGATTGACATTAATACTTCTGAAAGAATTGAGAAAAATTACACTTGACAATTGGGTCAAGAGCAAACTTACTCTCTATAGGTTGCTTATCTGGCTTAGTCTTTGAAGTCATGAAAAAATTATTATTACACAGAAGCAACTGGGGAAAAAAATAAGAAAGTGGTCGGATGACTAATTTAAGTACTCTTTTTATTTTACAGATTTGTGTTAAATATGCATTTCTAGGAAAGAGTGGGAAAAATGTAAGATAAAATCATATTACCTAACTTTCCATATTCATCTTCTAGGGCTTCGATGAATTTGTTGACGTCACCTTTTTGTGCAGTGATCTGCATGGAGCAAAGAATCCATACTATACTCTTATCTTCTGTGCGTTCAAATTGTGGTTGGCTCGGATTCGGTCTAAAATATCATGCCTGTAATCTCTCAAACTGGACTGCATTATCTACCACGTTTATTTTTACTTCCTTATATAAGCCTCAACCTGGAGTTGGCTCCACTTGAGGCAAATGACTTTATCAGCAGTAGCTTGTATTCTCCTACACACACTGAGATTTTCTCTATATGTTAGTACCTTAAAGTTCACAGTGGAGACCATGTGAACTTGAGGTTTGGAAAAAGAATAACTCCAGCAAAACAATTGTTTGAGGTTTGGGAAAAGAATAAAAGTACTTTGATTAAGTGGTGTTTGCCCGCCAATGTTAATGCTTTACGTAGATATGTGCTAATCAATGTGAGGACATTGGTGACCAGCAAGTTCTCTTTTCTACCGTTATTACATGATGGATTGATGAATTCAAATACGAACAAAGTAAAAATAAAGGATTGAATGGATTTCCTACTAACTTGGCATGAGATGCCCATGGTTTGGCCTCGTGAGGACCATGCGTATAGTCTATCCAATCATTGGCCCCTGTTGGACGAGTGGAGAGGGTTATCTATTCATGATTTTACTTGTTACTTTTTCCTTAATATTCAAGTTTTGAATAATATGATTACAATTTATGCGATTTTACACATCTCTCTTTGAATATTTTATTGAAAGATATAAGAATTTTGCATTATATAGAAGTTAAAGTGTGAGTGCCATAAAATTTGCCAAAAGAAATCAACAAATAAAAGTACACCTCATCCCAAAACAGTTAAGAGTAACAGCTAAACAAAACCTATTTTGATACTTGCCGTAGACCAGAGATGATCAGTGGACACGAAAGTTCCATACCGGTTTCTACTGATTGGTGGCTTCAATATCATGTTTAGTTTCTCCTTTGGCCGGAGAACGGCCACTCTCCTTCAATGATCAATCTCACATTGAACATTGGGCCACCTTGTGTATTCTCCTCCCCGTTGGTTTGTTATTTTCCCAACCATAGAGGGACAAGGAGTCCATTAGTGTGCAACTTGGTGCTTTGAAGGCTAAGTGGAGGTTTTGGCCTGAATTTCGAAAACATTTTACCCTGCTTAGAAGAAATTCACTTTGAACTAACACTAACATTGACTGTCAGAAAACTTACGAGTTTTGTCATAGACCTGCCTTTTACTAACTCTATCATGCTGTATGCAAGCTAACAATGTGAACGGAGTATAAAGAAGCAAGGCTTTCGTAGATATTTATCTTGAGAGGAATACTCTCAATCTTAGTTAAATACATGCTTTGCAAGATTAGATCAAACAAATAGCAAAAAGTATAAGTATGTCTAAGTACACACTAAATTAGAATCCTTAAAATTAGTAGGTTCTCTGGTCCGACTCAAATCTTATGGTTCATATCTATTTTAACTTTCAATGAAGTTGTAAATATAACTTTTGAAAGGGGGCATCATAACATTTAAGAAAAGTCTAGACAGGTTCCTCATGGCATGGTTCACGTCATATCTCTTAGCAGAATCATACTTCTCTCCTTTTCCTTTAGTGAGACCGCACATCCTATTTTCCCTCTTTCTTGCATTGAACGGTAGTGAACTAGCGTAGGGACTCTGATAAAGCAAGGCCTTAGCATCAGGTAAGTGTCACAGCCTGAAAGAAGACCGATCCAAGAGGTTCCCAAGGGACGGCTGTGACTCATCCGTGGAGGACCTCCTGCTTTCACTCGGATTCCCATCAAGTCTTCTCCCTGAAGTCTCCAAGGGCAGGCGACACCGTTATTACATCTGATTCTAGAAGACTCTATCTTTATTTATGTCGGTAGATGGTAGTTAACATTTATGTCGGTAGTTGAGGCGGTGCGATCTCGTCCGCCGGTTAAATTCTAGATCAACGGATGTAAGCCAAGAGCCTCAAGTATAAGAAAGTGTGCCCTCCCCTCATTTGGAATCATCCAATCCTTTCAAGCAATACAAAGCTCATTTCTTTCTAGAGCCCCTCTCTCTAGAAACTTTCTCTCTCTAAGATCCGGGTAAGCAAGCGAGTGAGTGTTCGATCAAGCAAGGCTTGGCTTGGGTGATCAAAAATAGCCCGAGTCGCCGGACAGTCATGATTCCAAATCGATCGGCCCGTGACATAAGCTTATTGCCTTAGGCCCTTTCATGAATAAAATAGTATCTTTTGATAGGGTGTGGGCCCCACATATTCTTTTTTATTTTTTATTTTTTTTCTCTCACCCCTCTCTTCTATGTGCACTTGTGTGTGCGATGCTAATGAGAATCAAACTCCGAACCTAAGACTCTCTAGCCCTACCCCATTCCCTTGATCGGCAAGGCTATATACCTATTGGCCTTTTTTTGTCCCAATTACATGAGATCTTTCCATGCACAAAAAATATCCTCATGCTGTAGGAGCCCTATGTCGATATGTCGTAGGCTAATTTATCCCAATTATACTAGATTTGTATGAAAGAGACATTGATGTAATGCAAGTTAATCATACTCAAGTCCCCTTTAATTCTACTTCTAGTAGAATAAGTGAAGCTTGGGAAAAAGAAATTTTTGTTCCCTCATAGTTGACAGAAATAGGAAATAGAATAAGAAGGGAAAAAACCTTTCTTATTTTTGCCCAAATTTGTACTATTTTTCCTTTTTTTATGTATTAATATTGCTTATTGTACACATACTTCATGACATTGCATACACTACATGAGTTGCCACATCATCTACAAATAAATAAATAAATAAATTCTTAGCACATGTAGCATTACTCATTTACATTTCTAAAATTAACTATAACTCAATGATTGTAATAGCTTTCTACGGCTTGCTAAGCCTTTTTTCTTAATTAGTTAAATGGTGGGAATAATATGTACATGAAATGTCATTACGTAGTTTTTTTAGATTCATCTTTCAGGGCTTTAATGAATTTGTCAAAATCACCTTTTTTCTGTGACGACATGCATTTGGCACGGGATTAATGCGCTTATTTTCTATAGGTTCATAATGCAATTGGCTCAGATTTGATTTAAGAAATAATAGTTCTAATCTCTCAAACCATATTGTATTATCTGTGACATGTATTTATACTTCCATTAACCTCTTACTTTGGTTGCCCGCACTTAAAGCAAATGACTTTAATCTGATGTAATATGTATACGCCTACACTTAGAGAAAGATTTTCTCTATATGTTGCTCTCTTAAAGTTCAACTCTTTTCAATTTGTTATGTTCCAAAGCTCTTGATGTATTTTCGTCAAATTTCGTTAAGTAATTTAAATCACTCGTATTTTTGACAAAAAAAAAAAAAAAAAGAGTTCAAGGTGCGGAATAAGTGAACTTTATCCTGGATTCTTACTTGTCCAATAAGACCTGAGCAGGTCTTTAAACTGCTCAAGGAAAGAAACAGGCGGAGGGACCCGCCCTGGGGTGGGAGTCCCTTCGTGTCTGTCTTCGGTAAAGGCAGGGTTAGGCCTTGAAAAAGATTCTAACCCCACTACTCGGCTGGCTACAAACTTCTCTTTAAGAGAAGACGGCCATCATGCCTGATCCTCGTGAAGCCGATCCCCAGGTAACCAATCCTGGGGCAGGTTCAAGGAAATGATGGTGCTCGTCCAAAGGATGGGGTGGCAACCCCGACCTAATTCATGATGAGCCCACCAACTTCCTGGCATAAGTGAACTTTATCCTGGATTCTTACTTGTCCAGTAGAAAGAGATTCCGGCATAATGATTGCTTGAGGTTAAGAGGAAAAATAAAGTATCGTAATTAAGAAATGTTTGCAGGCCAACTTCAATGCTTTACATAAATATTAATTTGACAAGTTGTAAAACTTGAGTGCACTATGTAAAAATTATTGGACTCAATTGCATTTTCATGATAAATTTTAGTACTTTGGGTACACTTGTCTCTAAATAGTATTTTGCATCGCATAACTCCTTTGTATTTAAAACACTTTTCCACTTGTACCAACTCAATTATGATAGCTTGTCCCGCATATTTGTTGTAGGCTCGCTTCATACAACTAGGGCCCACACACAGCCTCTGTATGGGGTTAATTATGGACTAGTGAGGAGGATTACGGGTTAACACTCCCTAATTTGGGTTATTCTATAAAGTTTTGATATGGCGGACAAGAAGTGGGTCTCATTAGGGAATGTTAATATGATCTAGAAAGCTATTCTTAGTTTATTTTGTGACATTCTACGTTGCAAGAGGATGTGAAATAACTTGTAAAACAACATAAAAATAAAAAGATCGGGATTCTCCTAATTTAGGGAGGTAATTGTAGCCAGTAATGTTATGCCAGGACCAAAAATATCTTAGGTTACATTGGTTTCACGAAAAACAACTTCCAAAAAAAGAGCTTTCCGAATTTTCCAACATTTGATTCACAGAAAATAAGCTAAGAGAGGATGAGATGATTGATATAATTTTATCATCTAGCATAAGTTGATATTGTCCAATGAACACTAGAGATTGTTTAGCCACTAGAGCAGTCTCTATGTTGTTGCTATTGTCTAAGTTGCAATGAAATGATTGCTAGGCTTAAGTTGATTGTTTTGGATGCAATGTAGCCTTAGTGAGTGGATGGTGATTTAATATGTTGGCCAGTGGAAAAAATTCCTCCCAAAAGATTCTTTTGCGTCACCATGGTGACATCAATGAGTGGAAAATTGTGGCCTTATATATTATATTTTATGTGGTGGCCCTATGGAAAAGGGAAAAGTAAGGAAAAGAAGGGAAAAGACGAAAAATAGAAAATTGTTTAGGGCTGCCTTTTGGACAAAGGAAAACAAGAAAAAGAGAAGACGAAAAATTATGGCTTTATCCCTTACCAAATATATATATATATATATATATATATATATATATATATATATATATATATATATGGCTTTATATTAAATTTATCTGATCACGTTTTGAAAAAAAAAAGGTAAAAAGAGAGAGAGAGAGAGAGAAGATGACACATGAAATGAAAGGATAAAATATGGTCCGCCACTCGCGGTGAATTAAAAGCTCCATGCTTTCACAAACATCAGCCGAATAGACAAGGACTTGTATTGGTAGGTTTTCTCTAACTTTTAAAAAAAAAAAAATTAAAATCGTGCAAATGATCCTCCGGAGACCCAAAACTTCTATGACGTTGGGCCCATGTGACGGGCTGTTGGATTCGGCCTATTTAAAAAAAATTGGCCCTGATCAGGGCATTAAGGCCCATGGTCCTGACCTGGCCCAGACCCAAAATGGGGCTGAGAAATGGGGTCATTCGACGCGGTGGACACGGACACCTATGCCGAAGAACACAATCCCTCCCCGCCCCACGGGGGGCCCCGTGGCAACCCCGACCGCTAGGCCCACCACCCGAGCCCTTTCCACGAAGACGCCTTCATCGGGCTACGACCTCACCGAACCGAAGCATGTACGAGATTCGTCGGTTGTTGATATTCACTAATCACCATATGAGGCCAACGCTAATACATTCAGCATTGTGCGATCAAACAGAATAGGAAGCTGCACTTATACAATCGAACCGAATCGATGCATCTGCGAGATTCATTGGTTTCTGTCCATATGCATTAATTTCCATATGTATCGATTTAGCAGTTAAGAGTTCATAATAAACTAGGAAGGATTTGGTTTTTCATTTACTTCGGATATTTCTGTGGGTGTTTAATTTCATTGTTCTTGTTTTTTGAAAGCATTATTTGATCTTTCTGCTAAGATAGAGATTGCGATTGTTGTACCCTGTTACAACAGTAGCAATTTTTGCATGAATTTAGTGGAGACTAGATTTAGACTTGGCGAGAGAAACTACAACCCTTTCCCGAATGCAGTCGAAATGTGATGAACCTTGAGCCAAAGGATGAGGGGTGAGGAATCAGATCATTGCCCTGAAGCCGAAGAGTTCGAACAAGCTTTCTTTGAGATAAGGAAGCTCAACTGCGAAGCGAACAAGGCCAATGACAGAGAAAGAGAGGAGGTAAAACTTCTCTCAAGTAGTTGTGGTCACTCTTTTCATACCTCTTCATTTTTTTTCGAAATGCCATAAGAAAATCTTCGTTAGGTTTATCTCATGAGCATTACTTTATTCTCCGTCAGTTTTACATGGCCAACCAAGACAAGCTTCAGGAGGAGGCCGACCAACATTGCTGGAAAGCCATAGCTGAGGTCATCCCTAGAAATGTTCCAAACATCGAGAAGAGAGGGAAGAGGGACGCCGAGAAAAAGCCCTCAGTGGCGGTCATTCAGGGGCCGAAGCCAGGAAAGCCAACCGATCTTTCGTGAATGAGGCAAGTTTTGTTCGAGCTGAAACAGGACGCCGAGAAAAAGCCCTGAGTGGCGGTCATTCAGGGGCCGAAGCCAGGAAAGCCACCGATCTTCCGTGAATGAGGCAAGTTTTGTTCGAGCTGAAACAGCACCCTCCGCCTCACATGATGCCTCCCCATCGCCACCAGGCCCACCACCCACGAAAGATGGGAAGGAGAAGGACTCAAAGGAAGGGAGCAAGGACGGCAAGAGTGGGAAAATTCCTGCAGTTGCCACATCTGGTGATGTTCCTGGCAGTGTTGCAGAGAACCGGCTGCAGAGAAGCCAGCGGCACCTCCCAACGTCGCACCAGACGGTGGTGACCCTGAGAAAGCAGAGGTTTATGAAGCCCCTGAGGGAGAAAAGCTGCTGAATCGGAGGCAGTCGCTGCTGAGTGATGCGACTTTTCCATTCTCTTTCTTATTACTTTCTTTCTCTTCTCTTGGTTAACTTGAGTGCTTACTAGCTGCCTCTGGTGAAGAATAAGGACAACTTCTTGTAGATGCCGCAGAGCAAAGTGAAGGGCAGAGCTTTTAATCCTAACACGCTCCAGATTTTCTGATGTTTAGGTGGGAAATAACCTTGACTGCTCTCTTCACATGATCTATTCTTATTCATTAGCTTAGATGATTTATCCCTTTATGTTATTGGTATAACCGTGTGAGTAGAAGACAATTTGATTCAATAGACCAACTTGTAGCTCTGGCATGCCTTTTGCCTGTCCTCATCAGGCCCTTTTTGTTAAATATGGAAACACCAATCTTGCCTAAATTTGTAAAAATCTTATGTTTGTTCGGCAAATGAAGGGTGAGAGCATCTTTGGAAAAATGACAAAAAATAAAAAAATAAAAATTGGAGGAGGAAGAGCTGGTGGCTCGATTGACACGTGGCATCTTATGGTAGATGCTTGCAGGTTTCTCTCTTCATATCCCGTGTTAATGCATTAGAAGATATATAAATATATGGATGTATTAATAGGGAAACCGAGGAGAAAATGAAGGGAAAAAAGAAAGAAAGAAAGAAAAAGAGTGGGAGCTCCTATTTTATTAAAGGGAATATAGAAGATTGTGAAGAGTTTCGAATGAAAAGAACCATTAATCAAATAAAATAGAAGATTCACACTGAATTAAAGATCAGACAGAGTCTGACGAAGTTCTTAGAAGGACTCTCGTAGTCATGATATACGCCTGTAGACTCTAACTATGGTCGAAAGCAGCCTCCTAACGCTAATAGCAATTGTTATACATAAAAACTCATTAAAAAAATCGAAAGAGTGCGACAAATCTAGCGACTTCAATTAACACTCGATAGTAGAGGGACACAATGCGCATGGCAAACTTGGAGAATGGGAATATCAAGGTTACTAAAACCAGTATGACCATCACGAGGAAAAGGACTCCCATGGACAGAACAAGGCTCCCCAGCCAAGTAAGTTTGCTCACTACTACAGTTAGGGCTGCAAAAAAAGCCACTGACATGCCGATGAGAGCCATTGACAATAATGGCCCGGCTAAGTGGTAAGCCAATTCTACAACGTAAAAGTTTTTGCTGGGACTCCAGAGGAGGACTACAACTACAAGAATGGGGTTGTACATGGCGAACATGTTGGCAATTACGAAAACTTGAAATGCTCCATGGTAAAGCATGGTTGTCGTTCCCTGGTGCAGATCACTGGAAGCATTATATCCACCGGGCAAGGTTAAGCCCACAGTGAACGTGACGGAGGCCACAAGCGTGGCCACCAGCATTAATGTATTGACCTGGTCCTTGATCCGTTCGGCAGGGGATGATTTGCTCGCTCTAGAACCTTGTTCTCTTGGTGACAGAATGTCTCGACCTTTGCTTCGTGGCACACCAGCAACAATCAAAATCGCATGTCCTACTAACTGCAAATGTCAAATCAGAGAATTAGTCATCAATCCTGAGCGCATTAAATTCAGTTAAGAGTAAATACAGCCTGTAACCAAAATTACACTACCGCTGGATTTCTCGTCGACAAGTTTCTGGATTCCATGGCCACATCCAGCGCGGTCAACCCATCATTGTTCCAAAGGCACGAGTCAATTCTTTTGTCCTTCGTCAAAAAGCGCATAACTTCACAACGGTTGTGCATCGATGCCAAATGGAGGGGTGTGTTTCCATCGACATCTTTCGAATTCATTAGCTTCTCGGTGATATCGGGCTCGCTGCATAATTTAAATATCCAGTAGACCACGAGGTCGTTCCCGGCCTTGGCTGTAACGTGGAGAATATTCTGACCGTTTTTGTTTTTGATCTCTGCCAGGTCGGACCACGTGACTTTTATTAATTCGGACAGCATGGAGACTTTTATAAATTCGGAGAGCACGGAGTAGCTCCACCCTTCGCAAGCGATGTGAATCGGGTAGGAACCGTTTTTGTCCGTCTGAAGGGCGAGATGAGGGCATTTCTCCAGCAGGAGCTCCACTGCATAATAATTTTCAACCGATGCTGCAACGTGCAGTGGTGTCCCCCCGTTTTCATCACGCACGTGGAGTAACTTCGGAAGCCGATCTACAATTTCTTTCAACATCTGAATTATAGGTCATCGCACTTTTTAGGTTGGGAGCAATTAACTCATTAAATAATTATTGCTGCTACCTCCTGCAGAGTTATATGCTTTTTGACCAAATGCCATTATCAAGCTTTTCTTTAAATTGGACGAATATGAATTTTGAAAAAGACTTAAATCTATGTATTTATGGACTAAAACTACACATAAAAGTATCCATTACCTTCCCCCAATTCCTCAAGTGCGGCCAAAACTGGTGACGTGCACCGTATCTTGTCTACGTAAGCTTCATCTCGAACAAATTCCTGCGAGAGAAGCTGAAAAATCTCCCTACCCGCCCCCTGGCGATCTTCCCAATCCAAATACTTGCACTTTTCAATTGCCAGATTTAATGGAGATTTTACCATCCTTGTTCTTCCAGTATGTAATTTCCCAGTCCCTTGTTCGGCCAATTAGCTTTTCTGTTTTGTTGAGCCTTTAATCTTAAACGGCGACATGGAGCGAAGTATCCTCCGAGGAGTTTTTCTGGGCCACGGTGTTAGGAAAATGAAGGAGAATGAGCTCCATGACATCATTGTTCCCAGAACTTGCTGCTATATGAAGCAATGAATTCCCAGAAGGGCTGACATGGTTGAGGATTAGCGACAAAGCTAGTTTCCTCAACTCAATAACCTTTTCTAACTCATGGATGAATTTCTCGACGTCCCCTTTTTCTGTGGCTTCATATAGATCACTATCCATAATTTTGGGCAGATCATCATCTCCAAGCTCTTTTTGGTAATCTGGTGGAACAGCTCTTCTCTTCAGAGATTCAAACCTTTCGTTTGGCGCCGCCCTCGGTTCACCATCGTCCATGCTTATAGCGTGGGCCATTTCGGACAGCGGGAGTCTGTCTTGATCTCTTCCCCCCTTATGTAGTAAGAATGCAAGAGCAGAGAGAGCACTCGGCTTTTATAAAGGGTCAAGTTTTTACATCAACCCAACACCCAATACGACTCACCTCGGCCAATGTGATTGATTTTAGACCCAACAGTCAATATGTGTTCGGCCCAAGATGTAGTTGTGGAGTCCTAGTCAAATAGACTATGTTAATTATGGTGTCCAAAAATAGTGAGACCCATGCTAGTCAAAGAATATAACTTTCAATTTTATTTCTACACTGTGATTTAATCCCTCCGTTCCATCATTAATAAAACGAGTCTCCTCACTACTGTTTTGATCAATTCAAAGAATGTCATGTACTCACATCAAATAATGCTGAGACAACCGTAAAAAAATTTCATCTTAAATTAGTGATAAATAAATAAAAAAAATACCCACCCCGTGGTGGACGCGTTGGTTTGCGCTCTCAACCCTCATTCGGGAGGGGAGGGGTTCGAAACTTCGTGCCTCCATTGCGCGACTTAAGTGGGGTGCCATGGGAGGTGGGTCTCTGCGCTAGTGCTCCCTGGGTTTGCCTTGCCGTCTGCCGGCTATATGGTGATTCCCGGCTCATCAAAAAAAATATTGAGAAAAAATAATTTGAACTGGAAATAATATATAACCTCAAGTAAAGGTTTTTTTTTTTTTTTTTTTTCTAATGAATACTTCTCATCATCAATGATCTCGCACACAATGGGGCCGATGTTTCTTACATATGGCAAACTTCTCATGAATTACGTTCAATAAATTTATTGGTTGGTCTTAGTTCTCAGCCAGCATAATTTTGTCCCATCTTCCCAAAATATCGTTTTCCGTCCACCAGTCTTGTTGGAGTTAGGAGCGCTGTATTACTAGTCTACCAAATTTTGCGAGTGTAATAAATTCACAATTAAATGTTTTATGAATTTACATGACAGCCCTCATTTTGAAGTAATATTCTTAATGAAATTCAAAACGGAAAAAAAAAATCAACAACAAAAAAGAAGAAGAAATCTTGATTTAATTGAGTTCAAATTTCGCATGAGAAAATTCAGCTTTTTTATTCAACAGTTAATAAAAATTTGTATTTCCTTTATAGGAATTGCAGCCTTGATTTTCTTTTTCGCTTTGATGTTTATTTTTGTTGCATTGAAGTCAATTTATCGAGAAAATGTGATTTTTCATCTGGAGATAGTGAGAGATATGTGTTAGTCAGTGTGAGAACATTGATGTTTAGCAAAATCTCTCTTTTACCATTATTTTATGATTAATTGATGAATTTGAATATGAACAAAATAAAATGAAGGATTGGGTGGATTTCTTATTAACTTACACGCGATGTCCTTATTCTGGCCTTTTGAGGACCATGCATGTAATCCATTCAATCATCGACCCTTGTTGGAGTTAAGAGGGTTATCTAGTTATAATTTTACTTGTGACTTTTTCCTTTAATATTCAAGTTTTGAGTAATTTGATTACATTTATGCCATTTTACACGTCTAAATTGGAATTTTTAATTGAAAGATATAATAATTTCACGTTAAATAGAAGTTAAGTGTAAGTACCGTAAAGTTTGCCAAAAGAAATCCACAGTTAAAAGCAAATGCCATCCCCAAATGGTTACAAGTAACATCTATATAAAACCTATTTTGATACTTAACGGAGACCAAAGATGATTGGTAGACATGAAAGTTCCATACGATTTCTACCGATAGGCAGCTTCAATATCATGTTTTGTTTTTCCTTTTGGCCAGAGAATGGCCACTTTCCTTTAATTATCAATCTCTCGTTGATCATTGGGCCACCTTCTCTGTTTTTCCTTTGATTTCAGCCATCGGAAAGATTCCTCCTTTTTTAGCCTTCGGGTTCATCAACGTTGCCCGAAAAGTCTGGTTTCAACTGCCAATAATAGGATTTCACCCCCACACCGTCTTCTCTTTTGCAATCAAAGCAGCGACCTTTCCATATGGGACAATGACGCAAACAATGCTTAAATTTTAGCCCAATATGCAATTTAGAACGTAAATTTTTAATTTATTTAATATGACCCATAAGCTTTAATCAATATGCAATATGGTATCTAAACTTTTAATTTATTCAATATAATCTCTAAACTTTTAGTATACGTTCACTATAGGCCTTGACTACATTGAACAATTTAATACAGTTCAAGAACTGTATTGAATATGTACAAAAAGTTCAGGGACTACATTAAATGAATTAAAAGTTCAAGGATTACATTGTACATTGAGTTAAAGTTCACGAAATATATTAAATAAATTAAAAGTGCAAGAACCAAATTACATATTATGTAAAAATTTAGAGAATGTTTGTGTTATTATTCCTAAATGTATCTTCCAATTGGGTGTGGTCCCCGCATCTTCTTTTTATCCCAACTATACGAGGTCTTTCCATGCATATAAAAAATCTGCTCAAGTGGGCCCTGCGTCTCCTTTCTCTTTAGTGCGACTCCCACATCCTTGTATTCTTTATCGAATATAATGTGAGAGTACAAGAGATGGACTTTGATTGAGCGGGAGGCATCTGCATCGAGTTGAGCTTGTTGCCAAGGTCTTTTCATGAACAAAAATTATCTTCCGAATGAGGTGAGCCTAGATCGGGACTAATCGGGTCCGGTCCCCGCAACTTTCTTTCCCAATTATGTTAAGGTCTTTCCATGGTTAAAATATTCTCGTGCCATGGGAGCCCTCCTCACCAATTTTACTAGATAGGTACAAAAGAGGCATTCGTGTGATGCGACTTAATCATACTCTATCCCCCTTTAATTCTAATTCTGATAGAGTAAGTGAAGCTTGGGAATTTTCATTTATTGATTATTTTTGGAAAAGAAACCATTTTTTTATCTTGCCCAATTTGTAATTTACTTCCTTTTTTGGTATGCATTATTATTGCTTTACTTACTGAAATGGCATAAGACACGCAATTTGCTACTTCATTTACTAAAAAATTTCTTAGCAAACTCTTAGCTCATATATTATTACTCATTTTACTTTTCTTGAAATTAGCTATAACTCAATGCTTTTAGTAGTTTTCAGCTATCTCCTCCAACCGTCAAGGATTCGTGCTCGTCATTAAATATTCGGTTTGACCCATAATTATTTAGTCCACTTGTAAGTGCACAAGCCTTACCACATAACTTGAATTTGCAGCTTCATGGAAAATATTGTTATCCTTTGTTACACACTCGATGCATTTGCAAGCCTTTCTGGTAGGAATGAAGTTTGCTCGAGTTTGGACACAATGACTTCATCCTTATTTTATATATATATATATATATATATATATATATATATATTTTTGGGATGGTAAAAGGGTAATGACATTATTTCATGGAGTCTACAGAGAAATATCTGAAACGATCAAGTGCGTCATCAATGAGAGGAGTTCTGGAAGTAAAATGATATAGAGGAAAAAGGAAAAACTCAACTTCGTAAAAATCTTACGTTTTTTTGGCAAATGAGGGGCGATGAAATCTTTAGGAAAATGATTGAAAAAAAAAATGAAAACTAAAAATAGAAGGATCAAGAGCTGGCGGCTTGATTGACACGTGGCATTTTACGATGGATGCTTGCGGGTTTCTCTCTCGGTACTCCGTGTTAATACATTAGAATATATATAAATACATGGATGCATTAATAGGGAAACTGAGGAGAAAAGGAAGGAAAAAAGGAAAGAGTGAGTAGGAACTCCCATTTTATTGAAGGGAAAATAGAAGATCGTGAAGTATTTCTAATGAAAAGAACTATTAATCAGATGGAATAGAAGATTCGCATTGAATTGATGACCAGTACATGGTTCAACGAACTTCTTGGAAGGACTCTCGTGATCGGATTATACATCTGCGGACCCTGTCTTTTTCTTTCCTTTCTTACTTCTACCCTGTCTTTTTCTTTCCTTTCTTACTTCTTTCTTGGAGCCACTCTACTAGTAGGAAACAGAGAGCGACTAACACTGCAGGTACAAAAACTATAATCGAGCCTAAAACAAAAACACAGACTTTGACACATTTCCCGATTTTAGATACCATTAAATAGTAATAGACCATAATCATCATAGTATACTTGGAGGAGGATGCGAATATAAAGGCCGCTAAAACCACCACAACCATCGCGCCGCAAAAGACTCCGAGGTACAGAACAAGGATGCCAAGCCAAGAAAGTTTGCTCACTGCTACAGTTACGGCCGCTAAAAAAGCCACTGACATGCCTGTGAGAGCTATCAACAATAATGGTCCTGCTGAGTGGCAAGCTAGTTCCGCCACAGAGAAATCTGTGTTGAGACCCCAGAGGAGGACTACGACTGCAAGAATGGAGCTGTACATGGCTAATACGTTGGCAATTACGAAAACTTGAAACATTCTATGGTGCAACATGGTCGCCGTTCCCGGGTTTGGGTCACTGTGAGCATTATATCCACCAGGCAAGGTTAAGCCTGCAGTGAACGTGACGGAGGCCACAAGCGTGGCCACTACCAATAATGTATTGACTTGGTCCTTGATCCATTTGGTGGAAGATGATTTCCTCGCTCGATCTACTTGTTCTTTTGGCAACAGAGCGTCCCGACCTTTGCTTTGCGGCACAGCAGCAGCAATCAAAATCGCACGTCCTTGAAACTACAAATGTCAAATCAGATAATTAGTCATCAATCCCGACCACATTAAATTCAGTTAAGAGTAAACACAGCCTGCAATCAAAATTACACTACCGCTGAATTTTTCGTCGACAAGTTTCCGGATTCCATGGCCACATCCAGGGCGGTCAACCCATCATTATTCCGAAGCTCCAAGCAAATTCTTTTGAATTTCGTCAAAGAGCGCATAACTTGGCAATGGTTGTGCATCGATGCCAAATGGAGGGGCGTGTTCCCATCGACATCTTTCGAATTTATCAGCTTCTCGGACATTGTAAATCTGACCACGTTCATGTCCCCTGCCTTGGCTGCAATGTGAAGAATATTCTGACCCTTTTTGTTTTTTATCTCTGCCAGGTCAGGCCACGTGTCCTCCAGTAACCGGTCGAATGCCGAGAATTGCTCGGCTTCGCAAGCGATGTGAATCGGGTAGGAGCCGTTTTTGTCCGTTTGAAGGGCGAGATTAGGGCATTCCTTCAGCAGGCGCTCCACCGCAGAAAAATTTCCAACTAATGCTGCAGCGTGCAGTGGTGTCCCTCCGTCTTCATCACGCACGTGTACTAACTTCGGGAGCTGAGCTATAATTTTTTCCAATACATCTGACATTATAGGCCATAGCACTCTTTAGGTTGGGTGCCATTAACTAATTAAATAATTATTGCTGTTAGCTCCTGCAGAGTTATATGCTTTTTGACCAAATGCTATTATCAAGCTTTTCTCCAAATTAGACGAATATGAATTTTGAAAAAGAGCAAGAAGCAGTGCAGTTAACTTACATCTATGCTTTTGTGGACTAGAACTACACATAAAAGTATCCATTACCTGTATGCCGCTCGTGGATTCCGGCAAAAATTGGTGACATGCCCTGTATCTTGACTGCGTAAGCTTCATCTCGAGCAGATTCTTGCAAGAGAAACAGAAAAATCTCCCACTCCACCTCCTTGTGATCTTTCAAGTGGCTCCGATTGCACTTTTCCACTGCCAGATACAATGGAGATTTACCATCCTTGTTCTTCCAATATATAATTTCCGGGTATGTTCCCAGGCGAACTAGCATTTTTATTGCGTTGAACCTTTGATCTTGGACAGCGACATGGAGCGGAGTATCCTCCGAGGAGTTTTTCAGGGTCGCGGTGTTAGGATCATGAAGGAGAATGAACTCCATGACATCAAGGTTCCCAAAGCTTGCTGTTATATGAAGCAATGAATTCCCGGAGGGGGTGACTTGGTCGAAAATTAGTGACAAAGTTAGTTGCCTCAACACAAACACCTTTTCTAATGCATCGATGAATTTATCGATGCCCCCTTCTTTCGTGGCTCGATATAGGTCACGATCCATAACTTTGTACAAATTACTATCTCTGAGATCCTGTTGGTCATTTGGAGTTGGGGGTATCTCGCCTTCAAATCTTCAAACTTTTCATTCTGTCTCGCCCTCGTTTCTCTCCCATCCAGGCTTACTGTGTAAGACATTTCAGACGGTGGGAGTCTCTCTGGAAGCAAACAAGGAAGCAGAGATAAGGAGGTAAACGATGGAAATGGGAATGGAGTAAACAAGCAAGCAGAGAGCACTCTCTTTATAAGGGTCAGTTTTCACATCAACCCAACACCAGATGAGACAATGTCTTTGATATTAGAAATAATTAATTAATGATCAGCCTAAGAAATTGCGGGGACTCTTTTTAATAGTCAATTAATAAGAATACAATAGGAGAGAGAGCACTGACTCCACAAAGGTCACGTGATCACATCAACCCAACACCATACGCAACTCACCTCGGACAATGTCATTGATTTTAGACCCAACTATCAATTAGCGATCAGCTCAAGAAGTTAATGTGTAGACTTTACTCAATGTTCGGAACAAAGAAAAAGGACTTTACTCCATGTCAATTGCATATTCAAAATTAGTGAGATCCACATTGTCCATTGCACACAAGTTTCACCATAATTTCTTTACTCTGAATGATTTTGTCCATTCCATCGTTGATCCATCCAAAGAATCATTGATTAATCTTAAAAAATATCGAGCCAACCGTAGAAAGAAGCTTTTACATTACATTAGGAATCCAGGAATTAAGAAAAATTAATCCACCAAACAAAAGAATTAAAATTAATGATAAAATCTGAAAAACTATAGGATTGCTTTTTCCAACCAATATTACTCGTCTTCGATGATCTCGCACTTCATGTGATCTCTTAGATAAAACTCTCAAATAACTTGGTTTTGTCTTTTTATTCCGACAGTTTGTCCCTCTTTCCCAAGATATCGATTCAGTCTAAACTAACATGGTTTGTCTTTTTCTTCAGTTTGATAGCAGGTAGGAGCACCGTACCGTCCATCTATAGTCTACCAACTTTTTCCAATAAGAAGAATTCAATATTTATGAATTTACACGGCAGATGTTATTTTGAAGCAACATATTTTGATAAAATTTCAATTCAGGGGAATCTTCCAAAAAAAAAGAATCTTGGAAAGCACATGTAAGGAAATGCTCTGCAGCCTTTGCCTCTCATGTCCTCCTAATAAAACCCAAAATAAAAAATAAAAAATCATACTGTACAGGCATGAAATGGAAATTAGGCCATAAAGAAATGATAAAAGCTTGTAAATGCTACACGGTTTTAAAATGAGTCTAATTCCTATTAAGTATTGGAAAAAAACCATAATTAACTCTAAACTATACTTACTATAACATATTTATCTTAAATTTTCTTTCTGTGACACAAAAATCTCTAAACTTGTATCTGCATAACACAGTTACCCTCCGTCAAAGTTATGTCAATGAAAGCGGTTAATAATCTATCTACATGGATCTTAGAAAACAAACAATATTGACATGAATGAAATAAAAAACAGTATTGTTTTAGCTGAAAAATCATCTAACGGAACATTGAATTTGGGATTTTCATGTCACAAGAAAAAAAAATTAGGGTTAACATATTACAATTGCATAGTTTAAGGTTTTTGATATCACAAAAAGTGTTCAAGATAAATGTGTTGTAGTTGCATATTTTTTCCCTTAAATATTATTATAAACAAGAATAAGCCCGTGCGATGCACCTCGCATAGGTATCACCGTATCAGTTAAACTACGTTAAGAATATCAGCAAAGCGTCCGTCTAATTTTTTAGTTTATGGAGAACAGATTCGCATAGATAGAAATATTTCTAAATTCAGTTTAACGTGCATAAATGTTTTTTTCTCTTTTCTATTTTCAACTAGTTATCTTACTTCTCGGGTGATCAACAACTAGCGTGCTGATGAATTGATTGATAAATCAACTAACTAATGTAATTGATTTGCGACATCCTTATCGCCAGCTTTTCCCCGACTATTTCATCGTCCATTTTCTCAAGGAACTCTTCTTTAATTATTTTTTATTCATTTTTCTCTCATGATTTGAGCATGTGACTCTTCTTTTAGATCGGGTGCTCATGAGTTGCCATAACTTAGCATTATGAAGAAGCTGCGAATTATTAAATCAAATATCTTTGAGCAAATGCAATTGTATAGGATGTTATGTGTTATGTGTAATTAATATATCGAAAATTGAAACATTTCTTGACAAATTTCTCAAAGGTACTCGCTAACAATACCTCCATAAATATGTAAATATCTATTTACCATTGACTCGAAGGGAAGATTACCAAAAAAATTCTAAACCTATTATATGACAGTTAATTCGTTATTTAATATTTCAATTTTGCTAATTTAATTTGATGATTTGTCAATATAGCCATTCCAACCAATTATAACTGGAAATTGTTGATAAGCTAACATAGACAATTTTTGTAATTTTGTTATATTCTAAATTTCTTTTCTATATTCTTTTTCCTTTTGTTCTTTTTTGTTCTTTTTCTTTTTCTTTTTCTTTTTCTTTTTTTTTTTTCTCTTGGATTTCCTGGTGAAGGCGTTGTGGCCTTTGCTTGCTGGAAATCCAATGAAGTAAGAAAAGAAAATATAATTAAAAATAAATAAAGATTAGAAGATTTAAAATTTAAATTGCAAAAATCATTTATGAGTGGTAATCATGCCACGTAGAATGGTTAACCCTAACTAGACCGTCAAGTCAGCAATTTCCAATCAAATTAATCGAAATAAATACATTGGTAAATTTTCAAAAGATGTATGACTAAATTAACAAAATTTAAAAGTTAATGATTGAATTTACCCTGTACAATAGTTTTAGGCTTTTTTAGACAAGTATCCCTGGACATGAATAATGGTTAATGTTTGAAGTTGTATTTATGTCTGTTTATCTTTCAGCTCTCTAGTAACTAACTTTTCTTAACTTTTGAGAGCTGGAAATGATACTTTTACCGTAGGGACTATGAACCTGACGAATTAACTCTGGTGAATGGATTGATATGTTTTTTTTTTTTTTTTTTTTTTTTTGGTAAAAATGGATTGATATGTTTTTATCCTCATTTTTCCTTTTTTTTTCTTTTCAATTAGTTATTTTACTCCTCGGATGATCCACCGCTAGTGTGCTGGTGAATGGACTGATAATTCAGTTAACTAATGAAATTAATATCCAATGTCCTTGTAGCCTGCTAATCATTCACCCACCCTTCCGCTATCCATTTCTTGATGCACGCTCCTCCAGTTATTCTATTATTTCTTCTTCACTAATGTTTTAAGCATTTGATTCTTCTCTCAGATAAAGTGCTCATGAGTTGCAAAATCGAGGAAAATGCGAATTATTAAGTTAAATTGTCTCTCGACCAGTGGAACAGCGCAGCATTTTTAAACGCCCGAGCATTCATTTGTCATGAACGTTGACATTGGTCAAAAGATTCTCCGTACCCAAGGTTGGACTTTTGTCTATGTCTGTTCGTCTTTACAGCTTCTAGGAGCTCACTTGTCTTGATTTCGGAAAATGGAAATGATATCACCATCACGTGGGCACTTGGACATTGGAGAAATAAAATGTTATTGCTTAGCCCGCGTTATACAACTAGGTTTTGACCCTAGGCCTATCCCTAATAGCCAAAGGTCTCTCTGGATAATTAGTTGAAATTGACATTTTTGGGGTTTGTCTTTGAATTACGGCCTGATAATGTTTAAACTTTCAATTCTACGATAATTTCAAAATTTTAGTGTTTGTCTCTGATTTATGGGATAGAGTTTAAACTTTTATTCAACAGTTAATTATAGTTAAAGAATTATTACTCCGTGAGAAAAGTAGACCCTGCTCTAAAAAAATGTATATTGCACTGGTTTACTCCTTTGAATTAATTTTTTTCTTCCACTTTGTCGCTTATATCAGCTCAATTATAACAACTTGTCCCAAATATTTCTTGAATTTAGTTGTTTCTAAAGCGTTTCATGCAGAAATAGGATGTACACAAATGTAAGGGTAATTACGGCAGCAAAATATTCCCATATCACAGAGATATTTATACCAAATACCAAACACGCCCCTTCCCGTAATCTTAGTTAAATACATGCTTTGCAAGATTAGATTAAACAAATAGTAAAAAGTATAGGTATATCTAAGTACACACTAAATTAGAATTCCCATGGTCTGCCTCGAATCTTATGGTTCATATCTATTTTAATTCCAATGAAGTTGTAAATATAACTTTTGAAAGGGGGCATCATACCATTTAAGAAAAGTCTAGACAGGTTCCTCCGGGCATGGTTCACGTCATTATCTATTAGCAGAATCATGCTTCTTTCCTTTTCTTTTAGTGAGACCCCACATCCTATTTTCCCTCTTTCTTGCATTGAACGGTAGTGAACTGGCGTAGGGACTCTGATAAAGCAAGGCCTCAGCATCAGGGAAGCTTGTTGCCTTAGGTCCCTTCATGAATAAAATAGCATATTTTGATAGGTTGTGGGCCCCACATATTCTTTTTTATTTTTTTTTTGACTTTTTTCTCTCACCCCTTTCTTCTATGTGCACCTGTGTGTGCGACGCTAATGAGAATCAAACTCCGAACCTAATACTCATTTTACATTTCTTAAAATTAACTATAACTCAATGATTGTAATAGCTTTCTATGGCTTGCTAAGCCTTTTTTTCTTAATTAGTTAAATGGTGGGAATAATATGTATACGAAATGTCATTACATAGTTTTTTAGATTCATCTTTCAGGGTTTTAATGAATTTGTCATAATCACCTTTTTTCTGTGATGACAAGCATTCAACACGGGATAGATGCGCTTATTTTCTATAGGTTCAGAATGTAGTTGGCTCAGATTTGATTTAAGAAATAATAGTTCTAGTCTCTCAAACCAGATTGTATTGTCTGTGACATGTATTTATACTTCCATTACCCTCTTACTTGGGTTGCCCCCACTTAAAGCAAATGACTTTAATCTAATGTAATTTGTATACGCCTACACTTAGAGAAAGATTTTCTCTATATGTTGCTCTCTTAAAGTTCAACTCTTTTCAATTTGTTTGTTCCAAAGCTCTTGATGTATTTTCATCGAATTTCGTTAAGTAATTAAAATCACTCATATTTTCGACAAAAAAGAAAGTTCAAGGTGCGGAATAAGCGAACTTTATCCTAGATTCTTACTTGTCCAGTAGAAAGAGATTCCAGCATAATGATTGCTTGAGGTTAAGAGGAAAAATAAAGCATCGTAATTAAGAAATGTTTGCAGGCCAACTTCAATGCTTTACATAAATATTTCCTAGTCAATGTGAGGACACTATTGACCAGCAAGATCTCTCCGGTATCGTTGTTACATGACTGCTTGATTAATTCAAATATAAACAAAATAAAAATGAAGGATTGTATCGATTTTCTACTAAATTGACACGTGATGTCCTTGCTCTGGCCTTATTGAGGAATGCGGTAATCCGTCCAATCATCATCCTCGGAGTGGAGGTTATTTTTGACTTGGGACGTTTTCCCTTAATGTTCAAGTTTTGACCTACTTTTCTAGATTCATCTTCTAGGGCTTCAACGGATTTTTCGAAGTCACATTTTTGTGCGACGATATGCGTTCAGCATAAGATTCATACACTTGATGGCAGTTGACTTGGATTCGATCTAAGAAATAATAATTATAATCTCTTGATTTGGATTGCACTATCTGCCACAGGTTTTTATACATCAATTACCCTATGATTGGGATTGCTACCACTTGAAGCAAATGAATATAACTAAATGTAATCTATATTCGCCCACATACAAAGAAAGATTTTCCATATACGTTGGTTTCTTAAAGTTCAAGGTGCGGAATATGTGAACTTTATTTGCCTAGGATTTTCCCTTGTCCTATAGAAAGAGATTCCAAGAAGAATAAAGCACCCTAATTAGGTAGTGTTTGCACGCCAACTTTGACGCTTTACATAGATATCTACTAGTCAGTGTTAGGTAGGAGTATGTAAAGGAATCGAGGATCACTCGGACTGCTCGGAATTGGACCGGATCAAATTGGAAGTAGTGGTTCCCAAGGGAACCGGTTTAGTTCATGGTTCCAAGATTAGAACCGCCCACTCAAACTGGACTGATAATATATAGAATATATTTAATTTTTAAGAAAAATTTCATACCAAAAAAAAATTAAGAAAAATGAGAAATATAAAATCCCCAATCTGAAGCTCAATATCCATTGATTGAGTACTCGTCTCGTATCTTTTCACTCTCGCCTTGTCTAAGTCATCTCTCTATCTCTCACTCACGGCCTCGACTCCCAAGTTTAATGCTGTCAACTCACAATCTCGACTTTCAACTTTTAATATGAGCCTAATCTTTTTATTGATCATGTAATTAAGAATATGGAAGTTCTTTATTTTTATTTTTTTTACTCTCACTTGCTAGAAAACATTGTAATATATATAATATATTTAATTTTTAAGAAAAAAATTTTGACAAAAAATTTATGAAAAATGAGAAATATAAAATCCACAATCTAAAGCTCAACACCCATTGATTGAATACTCGTCTCGTCTCGTTTCACTCTCACCTCGTCTCTGTCATTTCTCTATCTCTCACTCACGGCCTCGACTCTCAAGTTCAATGTCCATCAACTCATAGTCTCAGCTTTAAATTTTTAATATGAGTCTAATATTTTTATTGATTTTGCAATTTAGAATATGGAAGTTCTTTATTTTTTGATTTACTCTCACTTGCTTGAAAAGCATTTTATTGAGTGCGGTAAGCTTGATGAGACCGGTTCCATGAACCCACCAAGGCACCGGACCAATTCTCACATGGATCCATAAAATCAAAGGTGGTTCTGATTCTAGAATGGAACACGATCTTTCTTTTACCATTATTACATGATTAATTGATGAATTCAAAATTGAGCAAAATAAAAGTGAAGGATTGGATGGATTTCTGGCTAACCTAACACGTGATGTCCTTGTTTTGACCTTATGAGGACCGTATGTGTAATCCATCCAATCACCGGCCCTGTTGAGGTAGAGAGGTTATCTAGTTATAATTTTACTTGTGACTTTTCCCCTTATTATTCAGGTTTTGAATAATTTTATGAAATGTTATTACCTAGTTTTCCACAGTTCAAATGAATTTGTCGAAGTCACTTTTTCTGTAGCGATATGCATTAACCACGAGATTCATATTCTTATTTTCTGCGCATTGAGATTGCAGTTGGCATAAATTCAGTCTGAAAAATAATGATTCTAATTTCTCAAACCGAACTACATTATCTACCACGGGTTTTTATACATCCGTTACCCTTTGAATAGGATTGCCTCCTCTTGAAGCAAATGGCTTTAACCAGATGTAGTCTCGATTCGCCTACACATAAAGAAAGTTTTCTCCACATGTGGTTCTCTTAAAGTTCAAGGTGCAGAATATATGAACTTTATCCTGGATTTTTACTTGTCCAATAAAAAGAGATTCCAACATAAGGATTGCTTGAGGTTAAGAGGAAGACTAAAGCATCCTGATTAAGTAGTGTTTGCACATCAACTTCGATGCTTTATATAGATATTTACTAGTCAGTGTGAGGACACTGTTAACCGGCAAGATCTCTTTTTTATTGTTATTACATGATTGGTTGGTGAATTCAAATAAGAACAAAAACAAAAATGAAGAATTGGAAGGATTTCTTAGTAACTTGGCACATGATGTCCTTGTTCTAGCCTCATGAGGACCATGCGTGTAATCCATCAAATCATCGCCCATATTGGAGGAGTGGAGGGGGTTACCTAGTTATAATTTTACTTTTTATTTTTTCTCTTAATAATCAAAGTTCTGAATAATTTTATGCAATGTTGTTACTTAGTTTTCTAGATTCATCTTCTAGAGTTCGAGGAATTTGTCGAAGTCAACTTTTTCTTTGGTGATATGCATTCGGCACGGAATTCATACTTTAATCTTTTATGCGTTCATGCGTTTAGTTCATAATTGTCTCCGAATTGGTCTAAGAAATAATGATTCCAATCTTTTAAACAGGACTGCATTATCTGTCATGGGTATTTATGCATCTATTACCCTCTGACTAAGATTGCCCCCACTTGATGCGCATGACTTTAATTAGATGTAGTCTGTATTCACCTACACGGAGAGAGATTTTCCCTATTTGTCGGTCACTTATAGTTCAATGGGGACATTCTTTTTGCCACAAATTTTACTAGGACAAGCGGAATAACAAAGCAAAAGGGAAAAAAAATAGAGAAATAGCAAAAACACACTTTCTGGTCAAAGTTCTAAATATTAATTAAAATTAATACATTTTAAAAAGTTTTAGATATTTCACGTTGAACAAAAGTCCAAATCCAAAGCAGCAAATTATAGAAAAGTGACAAGGCGAGAGTTTTCCGACCAAAAAAAAAAAAACATAGAAAAGACCAGAGTTTCTTTACCCAAAGAATCAATTGCCTCACAAGACTATGGAGAAGTAAAAGCTTAAAGCGGTGGTCCGTACATTATTTCTTCTTTGTCTTTTTTTGCCTTTACGTGTAACGTCAATTAAGCCACCATGTGTGGAAAACTTGCACCTAGGGGTAAGTATCGGTCCAGGATCCACCCTAGAACAACCCTAGACCGGCCCAACCCTACCGGTCTTGATCCGGTTCTCAATGAAACCGGGTCGGTCCTTGGTCCTAGATATCCTGAACTAGCATTGTGCGGGTCGATCCTCGATCCTGAGAGTTTCGGTTCGGTCCAACCCGAACCCACCCTAGCTATATATATATCTATAATTTTTTTATATAAAGAAAACCTTAAAATAAACAGTGTCAACAATATTAAATAGCTATTTAGTGAGAAGTCAAGTAACTTTACATTGTTATTTAATAACTTAGGTTTTTAATGTCTTTAACGATGTCGATAGTCATAATTTACGAATGAGGAAAATGTTTTTGTGAGGAGTCCTCACGGCGTCCAAAAATGCACATTATGGCATCCTCCTCTAGTATTCGTTCTCTTTTATATTATTTGTCCTCTTAGTCTTCAATTTGTTAAAATTGAATAAAACAATTTCTTCGCTTGCCACTCGACACTCGCCTCGCTCACTTTGGATCACTCGTACCGCTCGTCACTCGATGCTCGCTTAGCTTATTGCTCCATGCTCAACATTCGATGCTCATTCTGTTCGACGCTCACCCCACTTGACCCTCGCCACTTGCCTTTCTTAGTTGACATTGCTCATCATCGAACCCATTGGGTCGATATAGTCATCGGTCGCCCTTTCAAGGAGTACAAAAATTGAATTAAAAAATTATTGGTTAGTCCTAGGTTGACCTTGAAGCCAGACTAAACCCATTGGGTCAGTGTGGTCTTCAATCGCTTTTTTAAGGAGTACAAAAAATGAAATAAAAAATTATCAGTTTATCGCGGATTGACCCTAGAACCGGACTAAACCCATTGGGTTGGTCTAGTCCTCGGTCCCAAGCTCAAAATGGTCGGTCCTCGGAAATAACAAAAGCAAAAAGGGAAAAAAATAGAGAAATAGCAAAAACACACTTTCTGGTCAAAGTTCTAAATATTAGTTAAAATTAATATATTTTAAAAAGTTTTAGATATTTCACATCGAACAAAAGTTCAAATCCAAAGCAGCAAATTATAGAAAAGTGACAAGGTGAGAGTTTTCCGACCAAAAAAAAAAAATTGAAAAGACCAGAGTTTCTTTACCCAAAGAATCAATTGCCTCACAAGATTATGGAGAAGTAAAAGCTTAAAGCGGTGGTCCGTACATTATTTCTTCTTTGTCTTTTTTTGTCCTTTACGTGTAATGTCAGTTAAGCCACCATGTGTGGAAAACTTGCACCTAGGGGTGAGCATCGGTCCAGGGTCAGCCTTAGACCGACCTTGGACCGGCCTAACCCCACGGGTCTTGGTCTGGTTCCGAAGGAAATTGGGTTGGTCCTTGGTACTAAAATTTCTAAACTAGCACTGTGCGGGTCGATCCTCGATCCTGAGAGTTTCAGGTCGATCCAACCCAGACCAACCCTGACTATATATATTATCTATAATTTTTTTATATAAAGAAAACCTTAAAATAAACAGTGTCAACAATATTAAACAGCTCTTTAATGAGGAGTTCAAGTAATTTTACATTGTTATTTAATAACTTAGGTTTTTAATGTCTTTAACGACGTCGATAGTCATAATTTACGAATGAGGAAAATGTTTTTGTGAGGAGTCCTCACGGCGTCCAAAAATGCACATTATGGCATCCTCCTCTAGTATTCGTTCTCTTTTATATTATTTGTCCTCTTAGTCTTCAATTTGTTAAAATTGAATAAAACAACTTCTTCGCTCGCCACTCGACACTCGCCTCGCTCACTTTGGATCACTCGTGCCGCTCGTCGCTCGATGCTCGCTTGGATTATTGCTCCCTACTCGACATTCGATACTCATTATGTTCGACGCTCACCCCACTTGACCCTTGCCGCTTGCCTTTCTTAGTTTACATTGCTCATCATCGAACCCATTGGGTCGGTATAGTCCTCGGTCACCCTTTCAAGGAGTACAAAAATTGAATTAAAAAATTATTGGTTAGTCCTAGGTTGACCTTAAAGCCAGACCAAACCCATTGGGTCAGTGTGGTCCTCAATCGCTTTTTTAAGGAGTACAAAAAATAAAATAAAAAATTATCAATTTATCGCGGATTGACCCTAGAACCAAACTGAACCCATTGGATTGGTTTGGTCCTCGGTCCTAAGCTCAAAATGGTTGGTCCCGGAAATAACAAAAGCAAAAAGGGAAAAAAAATAGAGAAATAGCAAAAACACACTTTCTGGTCAAAGTTCTAAATATTAATTAAAATTAATATATTTTAAAAAGTTTTAGATATTTCACGTCGAACAAAAGTTCAAATCTGAAGCAGCAAATTATAGAAAAGTGACAAAGCGAGAGTTTTCCGACCAAAAAAAAAACATTGAAAAGACCAAAGTTTCTTTGCCCAAAGAATCAATTGCCTCACAAGATTATGGACAAGTAAAAGCTTAAAGTGGTGGTCCATACATTATTTCTTCTTTTTCTTTTTTTGTCCCTTACGTGTAACATCAGTTAAGCCACCATATGTGGAAAACTTACACCTAGGGGTGAGCATCGGTCCAGGGTCAGCCTTGGACCAACCTTAGACCGGCCCAACCCCACCGGTCTTGGTCTGGCTGCGAAGGAAATTGGGTCGGTCCTTGGTACTAAAATTTCTGAACTAGCATTGTGCGGGTCGATCCTCGATCCTGAGAGTTTTGAGTCGGTCCAACCCGGACCAACCCTAACTATATATATATATTATCTATAATTTTTTTATATAAAGAAAACCTTAAAATAAACAAAGTGTCAACAATATTAAACAACTCTTTAGTGAGGAGTTCATGTAATTTTACATTGTTATTTAATAACTTAGGTTTTTAATGTCTTTTACAACGTCAATAGTCATAATTTACGAATGAGGAAAATATTTTTGTGATAAGTCCTCACGGCGTCCAAAAATGCACATTATGGCATCCTCCTCTAGTATTCGTTCTCTTCTATATTATTTGTCCTCTTAGTCTTCAATTTGTTAAAATAAAATAAAAATTAATTTCTCCGCTCACCACTCGACACTCGCCTCGCTCACTTTGGGTCACTCGTGCCGCTCGTCGCTCGATGCTCGCTTGGCTTATTGCTCCCTGCTCGACATTCGATGCTCATTCTGTTTGACGCTCACCCCACTTGACCCTCGCCGCTTGCCTTTCTTAGTTGACATTGCTCATCATCGAACCCATTTGGTCGGTATAGTCCTCGGTCGCCCTTTCAAGGAGTACAAAAATTGAATTAAAAAATTATTGGTTAGTCCTAGGTTGACCTTGAAACCAGACTGGACCCATTGAGTCAGTGTGGTCCTCAATCGCTTTTTTAAGGAGTACAAAAAATGCAATAAAAAATTATCAGTTCATTGCGGATTGACCCTAGAACCGGACTGAACCCATTGGGTTGGTCTGGTCCTCGGTCCCAAGCTCAAAATGGTCGGTCCTCGGAAATAACAAAAGCAAAAAGGGAAAAAAATAGAGAAATAGCAAAAACACACTTTTTGGTCAAAGTTCTAAATATTAATTAAAATTAATATATTTTAAAAAGTTTTAGATACTTCACGTCGAACAAAAGTTCAAATCCAAAGCAGCAAATTATAGAAAAGTGACAAGGCAGGAGTTTTCCGGCAAAAAAAAAAAAATTGAAAAGACCAGAGTTTCTTTACCCAAAGAATCAATTGCCTCACAAGATTATGGAGGAGTAAAAACTTAAAGCAGTGGTCCGTACATTATTTTTTCTTTGTCTTTTTTTGTCCTTTACGTGTAACGTCAGTTAAGCCAACATGTGTGGAAAACTTGCACCTAGGGGTGAGCATCGGTCCAGAGTCAGCCTTGGAAATTGGGTCGGTTATTGGTACTAAAATTTCTGAACTAGCACTGTGTGGGTCGATCCTCGATCCTGAGAGTTTCGGGTCGATCCAACCCGTACCTACCCTAACTATGTATAATATTTTTTTTATAATTTTTTTATAAAGAGAAAACCTTAAAATAAACAAAGATCAGCAACATTAAACAGTTATTTAGTAAGGAGTTTAAGTAATTTTACGATGTTCTTTAATAACTTAGGTTTTTAATGTCTTTTACGACGTTAATAGTTATGTTTACAAATGAGGAAAATGTTTTTGTAAGGAGTCCTCGCAGCGTTCAAAAATGCACATTATAGCGTCCTCCTCTAATATTTGTTCGCTTCGTCTTATTTGTCCTCTTAGTCTTTAATTTGCTAAAATCGAAAAAAACTTCTCCGCTTGCCACTTGACACTTGCCTTGCTCACTTTTGGTCACTCGTGGCGCTCATTGCTTGATGCTCGCTTGGCTTGTTGCTCCCCACTAGACATTCGATGCTCATTATGTTTCACTTTCACCCCACTTGACCCTCACCGCTTGCCTTTCTTAGCTGACATTACTCATCATCGAACCCATCGGGTCGGTATGGTCATCGGTTGCCCTTTCAAGGAGTACAAAAAATAAATTAAAAATTATTGGTTAGTCCTAAGTTGATCTTGAAGCCGAACCGAACCCATTGGGTCAGTCTGGTCCTCAATCGCTTTTCTAATGAATATAAAAAATAAAATAAAAAATTATCAGTTGGTCCTGGATTGACCCTAGAACCGGACCAAACCCATTTGGTTGGTCTGGTTCTCGGTCCCAAGCTCAATAGGGTCGTCCTCGGAAATAACAAGTGGAAATAACAAAGCAAAAAGGGAAAAAAAAAATAGAGAAATAGCAAAAACACACTTTTTGGTCAATGTTCTAAATATTAATTAAAATTAATATATTTTATAATGTTTTAGATATTTCGCATCGAACAAAAGTCCAAAACCAAAGCAGGAAATTATAGAAAAGTGACAAGGCGAGAGTTTTCCGACCAAAAAAAAAAAACATTGAAAAGACCAGAGTTTCTTTACCCAAAGAATCAATTGCCTCACAAGACTATGGAGAAGTAAAAGCTTAAAGCGGTGGTCCGTACATTATTTCTTCATTGTCTTTTTTTGTCCTTTACGTGTAATGTCAGTTAAGCCACCATGTGTGGAAAACTTGCACCTAGGGGTGAGCATCGATCCAAGGTCCGCCCTGGACCGACCTTGGACCGGCCCAACCCTACCGGTCTTGGTCTGGTTCTGAAGGACACTGGGTCGGTCCTTGATGCTAGAATTTCTAAACTAGAACTGTGCAAATCGATCATTGATCCTAAAATTTTTGGGTCGATCCAACCCAGACTAACCATGACTATATATATATATATAATATTATTTATAATTTTTTTATATAGAAAAATTTTAAAATAAATAGCGTCAACAACATTAAATAGCTCTTTAGTGAGGAGTTCAAGTAATTTTACATTATTATTTAATAACTTAGGTTTTTAATGTCTCTTACGACATCAATCGTCATAATTTACGAATGAGGAAAATGTTTTTGTGAGGAGTCCTCACGGCGTCCAAAAATGCACATTATGGTATCCTTCTTTAGTATTCGTTCTCTGCTGTCTTATTTGTTCTCTTAGTCTTCAATTTGCTAAAAAAAAAAAAAAAAAAAACAACAACAACAACTTCTCAGCTCGCCACTCAACACTCGCCTCGCTCAATTTGGGTCACTCGTGCCGCTCACCGCTCGATGCTCGCTTGGCTTGTTGCTCCCTGCTCGACATTCGATACTCATTCTGTTCGACGCTCACTCCACTTGACCCTCGCCACTTGCCTTTCTTAGCTGACATTGCTTATCATCGAAACCATTTGGTTGATATGGTCCTCAGTTGCCCTTTCAAGGAGTACAAAAAATGAATTAAAAAATTATTGGTTAGGCCTAGGTTGACCTTGAAGCCGGATCGAACCTATTGGGTCAGTTTGGTCCTCAATCGTTTTTTTAAGGAGTACAAAAATGAAATAAAAAATTATTATTTAATCCCAGATTGACCCTAGAACCAAACCGAACGCATTGGGTCGGTCTGGTCCTCAATTCCAAGCTCAATAGGGTCAGTCCTCGGAAATAATAAGCGGAAATAACAAAGCAAAAAGGGAAAAAAAATAGAGAAATAGCAAAAACACACTTTCTAGTCAAAGTTATAAATATTAATTTAAATTTATGTATTTTAAAAATTTTTAGATATTTCACGTCGAATAAAAGTCCAAATCCAAAGCAGCAAATTATAGAAAAGTGACAAGGCGAGAGTTTTCCGACAAAAAAAAAAACATAGAAAAGACCAGAGTTTCTTTACCCAAAGAATCAATTGCCTCACAAGACTATGGAGAAGTAAAAGCTTAAAGTAGTGGTCCGTACATTATTTCCTCTGTCTTTTTTTGTCCTTTACGTGTAACGTCAATAAAGCCACCATGTGTAGAAAACTTGCACCTAGGGGTGAGTATCGGTCGAGGGTTAGCCCTGGACCGACCTTAGACCGGCCCAACCCTACCAGTCTTGGTCCTGTTCCCATGGAAACTGGGTCCGTCCTTAGTCCTAAAATTCCTCAACTAGTACTGTGCGGGTCAATCCTCGATCCTGAGAGTTCCGTGATGATCCAACCCGGACCAACCTTGACTATATATATATAGAGAAAACCTTAAAATATATATAATTATAATTTTTTTATATAGAGAAAACCTTAAAATAAACAGCGTCAACAACATTAAACAGCTCTTTAGTGAGGAGTTCAAGTAATTTTATATTGTTATCTAATAAATTAGGTTTTTAATATCTTTACAACGTCAATAGTCATAATTTATGAATAAGGAAAAAAAATTTGTGAGGAGTCCTCACGGCGTCCAAAAAGGTACATTATGGCATCCTCCTCTGGTATTCGTTTTCTTTTGTCTTATTTGTCATCTTAGTCTTCAATTTGCTAAGATTGAAAAAAACAAATTCTCCGTTCGCCACTCGACACTCGCGTCTCTCACTTTAGGTCCCTCGTGCCAGTCGTCGCTCGATACTCGCTTGGCTTGTTGCTCCTGCTTGACATTTAATGCTCATTCTGTTCAACGCTCACCCCACTTGACCCTCGCTACTTGCCTTTCTTAGCTGACATTGCTCATCATTGAACCCATTAGGTCGGTATGGTCCTCAGTTGTTCTTTCAAGGAGTACAAAAAATGAATTAAAAAATTATTGATTAGTCATAGGTTGACCTTGAAGCCCGACCGAACCCATTAGGTCAGTTTGGTCCTCAATCACTTTTTTAAGGAGTACAAAAAATGAAATAAAAAATTATCAGTTGGTCCCGGATTGACCCTAGAACCGAATCGAACCCATTGGGTTGGTTTGGTCCTCGATCCCAAGCTCAATAGGATCGGTCCTCGAAAACAACAAGTGGAAATAACAAAGCAAAAAGGGAAAAATATAGAAATAGCAAAAACGCACTTTCTGGTCAAAATTATAAATATTAATTAAAATTAATATATTTTTAAAAATTTTAGATATTTCACGTCAAACAAAAGTCCAAATCCAAAGCAGTAAATTATTGAAAAGTGACAAGGCGAGAGTTTTCCAACCAAAAAAAAAAAAAAAATAGAAAAGACTAGAGTTTTTTTACCCAACGAATCAATTGCCTCACAAGACTATGGAGAAGTGAAAGCTTAAAACGGTGGTCCGTACATTATTTCGTCTTTGTCTTTTTTTGTCCTTTATGTATAATGTCAGTTAAGCCACCATGTGTGGAAAACTTGCACCTAGGGGTGAGCATCGGTCCAGGGTCATCCCTAGACTGACCCTGGATCGGCCCAACCCTACCGATCTTAGTCTGGTTCCCAAAGAAATTAGGTCGGTCATTGGTCCTACTGAATTAGCATTGTGCGGGTTGATCCTCGATCCTGAGAGTTCCGGGTCACTCCAACCCGGACTAACCCTAACTATATATTATTTATAATTTTTTATATAGAGAAAACCTTAAACAGCATCAACAACATTAAACAGCTCTTTAGTGAGGACTTCAAGTAATTTTACATTGTTATTTAATAACTTAGGTTTTTAATATTTTTTACGACGTCAATAGTCATAATTTACGAATGAGGAAAATGTTTTTGTGAGGGGTCCTCACGGCGTCCAAAAAGGCACAATATGACATCCTCCTCTAGTATTCGTTATCTTCTGTCTTATTTGTTATCTTAGTCTTCAATTTGCTAAAATCGAAAAAAAAAACAATTTCTCCGCTCGCCACTCAATACTCGCCTCGCTCACGTTGGGTCACTCGTGCCGCTCGTCGCTCGATGCTCGCTTGGCTTGTTGCGCCCCGCTCGACATTCGATGCTCATTCTGTTCGACACTCACCCCACTTGACCCTCGCCGCTTGCCTTTCTTAGCTAACATTGCTCATCATCGAACCCATTGGGCGGATACGGTCCTCGGTTGCCCTTTCAAGGAGTACAAAAAATGAATTAAAAAATTATTGATTAGTACTAGCTTGACCTTGAAGCCAATCCAAATCCATTAGGTCAGTCTAGTCCTCAATAGATTTTCTAAGGAATACAAAAAATGAAATAAAAACTTGTCAGTTAGTCCCAAAATGACCGTAGAACTGGATCGAACCCATTGGGTTGGTCTAGTCTTCGATCCCAAGCTTAATAGGGTTGGTCCTTAGAAACAACAAGCGGAAATAACAAAGCAAAAAGGGGAAAAATAGAGAAATAGCAAAAAGACACTTTCTGGTCAAAGTTCTAAATATTAATTAAAATTAATATATTTAAAAAAAAATTAGATATTTCACATCGAACAAAAGTCCAAATACAAAGCAGCAAATTATAGAAAAGTGACAAGGCGAGAGTTTTCCGACCAAAAAAAAAAACATTGAAAAGACCAAAGTTTCTTTATCCAAAGAATCAATTACCTCACAAGACTATGGAGAAGTAAAAGCTTAAAGCGGTGGTCCATACATTATTTCTTCTTTGTCTTTTTTTGTCTTTTATGTGTAACGCCAGTTAAGCCACAATGTGTTAAAAACTTGCACCTAAGAGTGAGCATCGATCCAAGGTCAGCCCTGAACCGACCTTGGACCGGCCCAACTCTACCGGTCTTGGTCCGACTCTGAAGGAAACTGGGTTGGTCCTTGGTACTAGAATTCTTGAACTAGTACTGCGCAGGTCGATCCTCGATCCTAAGAGTTCTGAGTCGGTCCAACCCGGACCAACCTTGACTATATATATTATTTATAATTTTTTTTATAGAGAAAACCTTAAGATAAACAGCGTCAACAACATTAAACAGCTCTTTAGTGAGGAGTTCAAGTAATTTTACAATGTTATTTAATAACTTAGGTTTTTAATGTCTTTTACGACGTCAATACTCATAATTTACAAATGAGGAAAATGTTTTTGTGAGGAGTCCTCACGGCGTCCAAAAATGCACATTATGGCATCCTTCTCTAGTATTAATTCTCTTATGTCTTATTTGTCCTCTTAGTCTTCAATTTCCTAAAATCAAAAAAAAAAACAACTTCTCCGCCGCCACTCGACACTCGCCTCGCTCACTTTGGGTCACTTGTGCCGCTCGTCACTCGATACTCGCTTGGCTTGTTACTCGCTTGGCTTGTTGCTCCCCGCTCAACATTCGATGCTCATTTTGTTCGACGCTCACCCCACTTGACCCTCACTGCTTGCCTTTCTTAGCTAACATTACTCATCATCGAACCCATTGGATCGGTACAATCCTCAGTTGCCCTTTCAAGCAGTACAAAAAATGAATTAAAAAATTATTGGTTAGTCCTAAGTTGACCTTGAAGCTGGACTAAATCTATTTGGTCAGTGTGGTCCTCAATCGCTTTTTTAAGGAATATAAAAAATGAAATAAAAAATTATCAGTTGGTCTCGGATTGACCCTAGAAGCGGACCGAACCCATTAGGTTGGTCTAGTCTTGGTCCCAAGCTCAATACAGTCGTCCTCGAAAATAACAAGCGGAAATAACAAAGCAAAAAGGGAAAAAAAATAGAGAAATAGCAAAAACACACTTTTTGGTCAAAGTTCTAAATATTAATTAAAATTAATATATTTTAAAAAGTTTTAGATGTTTCACGTTCAAAAAAAGTCCAAATCCAAAGCAGCAAATTATAGAAAAGTGACAAGGCGAGAGTTTTCCAACAAAAAAAAAACATAGAAAAGAATAGAGTTTCTTTACCCAAAGAATCAATTGCCTCACAAGACTATGTAGAAGTAAAAGCTTAAAGCGGTGGTTCGTACATTATTTTGTCTTTGTCTTTTTTTGTCCTTTACGTGTAACGTTAGTTAAGCTACCATGCGAGGAAAACTTGCACCTAGGGGTGAGCATTGGTCCAGGATCAGCCTTGGACTAACCCTAGATCGGTCCAACCTTACCGGTCTTAGTCCAGTTCCGAAGGAAACTAGGTCAGTCATTGATCCTAGAATTCCTGAACTAGCACTGTGCGGGTCGATTCTTGATCTTGAGAATTCCGGGTCGCTCCAACCTGGATCAACCCTGAGTATATATATATATATATATATATATATATATATATATTATTTATAATTTTTTTATATAAAGAAAACCTTAAAATAAACAACGTCAACAATATTAAACAGCTCTTTAGTGAGGAGTTCAAGTAATTTTACATTATTATTTAATAACTTAGGTTTTTAATGTCTTTTACAACGTCAATAATCATAATTTATGAATGAGGAAAATGTTTTTGTGAGGAGTCTTCACGGCGTCCAAAAAGTCACGTTATGGCATCCTCTTCTAGTCTTCGTTTGCTTTTGTCTTATTTGTCCTTTTAGTCTTCAATTTGCTAAAATCGAAAAAAACTTCTCTGCTCATCACTCAACACTCGCCTCGCTCACTTTAGGTCACTTGTGCGGCTCGCTTCTCGATGCTCGCTTGACTTGTTGCTCCACACTTGACATTTGATACTTATTCTGTTTAACGCTCACCTCACTTGACCCTCACCGCTTGCCTTTCTTAGTTGACATTACTCATCATCGAACCCATTGGGTCGGTACGGTGCTCGGTTGCCCTTTCAAGGAGTACAAAAAATGAATTAAAAAATTATTGATTAGTCCTAGGTTGACCTTGAAGCCGGACCGAACCAATTGGATCAGTGTGGTCCTCAATCACTTTTTTAAAAAGTACAAAAAATGAAATAAAAAATTATCAATTGGTCCCGGATTGACCCTAGAACTGGACCGAACACATTAGCTTGGTCTAGTCCTTAGTCCCAAGCTTAGTAGAGTCAGTCCTCGGTCCTAAAATTGAGAATCGGTACTGTGCGAATTGATCCTAGAGTTAGGGGGTAGGCAAGCCCAACCCGAACCATGTTCACCCTTACTTGCACCTAACTTTGGTAAGGACTTGTTTGTTTAGAATTTTGCATTTTCATTAAAAAAAAAATGTTTTTTCATAAAATTAGGATTCTAGATATGCATTTGGTAAAATTTCTATTTCAAAGAATAATTTCTTTTCAAAAATATTTTTTTATTTCTATTATTTGGAAAAATTTCTGAGTAAACTAACGTATTTGGTAATTATATAAAATTTATATCTTCAAAAAAACAGAATGTATTTGATACGGATCGCAATTGTTTTTTTTTTTTTTTTTTTGGCATAGAATTTCTTATAATATTTTTTATATTTTTCTTTTCTTTTCTTCCTCTCTTCTTTCTTCTCCTCTAGCCGAGGGCGACAATGACCGATAATTGAGGGCGATGAGTCTCCATTATAAGAGAAAGAAGAATAAGTTTTAAAAAAAAAATGGCTTATATTTAAAAAATTGTTCCCGAGAGCAAGAAACTAATTTTTTCTACTTCTTGTTTCCATTCCAAATATATTTCCTAGCCATTTTTCTATTCTGAGGAATAGAAAAAGTTTTCTATTGTAAGGAACAAAAAGATTTTTAAAAAATAAAAATTAAGGAACATAAATGTTATCATGCAAGCCCTAGATAATCGGTCATCCTCCCAAAAGTACCTTCACTTAACAATCAAATGATTTGATCAAAGCTAATCCTGCTGCGTCGATATTAATTGGCTTGGCAAACACGATCCACAAGACCAATTCCATTCTTCAACAAAAGATCTGTTGAAGAGGCAGTTCTGATCATACAAAAACACCAACTTAATTAGTTTGGTTCAGTCGATTTATCAATCCTCAATCTGACACCCCTTATTGGAGGTTTCTCTTGCAACAGATCAAAAGTAATAAACGAGACTAGTCTTTATCGTTGGCGCACTAGAAATTCATACTATCCAAACTAAGGATGCGGTAGAACAAGTTGGATGACTAAAAATTGCAGGCACCATCAATTCTCACTACATATTGACTACCCCAAACCGGACAGCACTTGAGCTAATGACTTGGTCAATGATAAGCGGGACGATCATAGATTCTAGGAGGAGATCAGATGCAACCCTAGACATTAATTATTTGTTCAAGTGGAAACGGAGACTATCATCACTCGCACCACCTAGAGATGTGGTCGTGCGCCCTGGTACCACACTCCTAGCAGCCATAATCCCCAACATTGAAATAGCCGCGACAATGATAAAGTCGATGAAGCGACGAACAAGAGGATTAGCATACCCGAGCGGGACATACAACATGAGATAGACAATCAAGACAATAAGGACGATAGACAATCAAGACAATAAGGACGTTAATGGTTCCCACGACCAAAATGACAATGGCAAGCCAAGCAAGTTTAGTCGCGATTGTTAGGGAAATCCCTTATGATGTTTTGAAAATGACAAAATAAATCAAAGGCAACTAACGTGTTTGATGGTTGAGTAATAGACTATGCAGATGATAGAACGTGTAAATGATATCATCAAAGTCTATACTTAGAAGAACCAGAAGAATGACTCTATGCTGAAACTAAACTTATTTAGATTATGTCCAGACCTTAAAGCTAAATTTGTTCATAAGCAGAATATATTCAGACTCAGATTGTAAAGTCTATCGCACTCAGACTCAGATTGTAAAGTCTATTGCTCTCGGATTTTATATCCAGAACGAGACAGATCGTAACACCAGTCCTAAATGTATAACGGCTAGTGATCTGGTTTGGGTTCTACATCAAGATTGATTTGTTTAACTCAATCTAATTGATTAACAATTGGATTTTGAAGATAAGAACTTTTTAAACGAAGAAGTTCTACTTATGGAAACCAAGATTCTATTTGTATGGGCGATCAGAATCAACTTGGGATTCTACTTTTATCACTCAACACCTACCAAATCTTCTAGTTACAGATCTGTCCAATGGGTAGATTGGAAGACGATCCTCTAAGATATTATCCAACGGCTAGTTTGGAAGTGGAGGAGTATTTAAGAAGATCAATGACCGATGAGCAAGTAAATGCATTCATGATTTTTTGCTGATATATATGCTATTCAATTTATTTATTTGAAGAAAGAGCATTATATATTATGTGGATATTGTGCAAAAAGTTCGTTAAATTTATGCAGGTTGAATTCGCGAAGAGCTTCATTGAAGAAAATAAATTTTTTGCGTCAAATTTCAAAATGCAAATTATCGTTGTGGATATTGTTGTTACAAAGGAAATAATGGAAAAATATTCTTTTCAACATGCACAAGTCACAATTAGTGCTATTCGCAAATATTGTCATGATGACAGGGGGAGAAAGCGAATCTAAGAGAAATGAAAGAATCGTGATCAAACTCAAAAAGGCAACAAATTGAGGGAGAGCATTGATCATTTATAGAAAAATCTTTTTGAATTGATCGTAATCTTGATTATTATGGAAGGAAGGAAAAACGTAAATATGACAGAATTTGTCAAGATTCGGTTAGTGCGTTTTTTATTACTTTTTGTCATTAACAAATCTCTTATTGATATTATCATTTTATTATGACAAAAAGAGTAAGTGAAATTTATAATCCACCCGTGATTTTTATTGAATAGTTGCTGATGTATATGATTGAAGTAAGCTAGTTTGCATATCTTTAATATTCGATTTATTTTATAAAAGCTGGTTTTTAGAAAATATGCAAGACACATTTGTTATTATTTTATATTCTCTACGTGATACTATTTCTATTGTTATCGCTTTTTTATTATGACAAAAAGGGGGAGAGAATATAAATATGCATATGTGTTGATTGGTTGATATTATTTATTGCATAATATTGAGTTGCGATTATTTTTCTATATATTGTTCTGCTCAATCTATTTGCTGTCTTTTGATTCAAATCACATTTTTTGAAAATCTAAAATTTGATGATTGATTTATCAATATTTTAGAAAGTGTGATTACACATTTACATATTCAAAGATTATTTTGTCATCATCAAAAATGGGGAGATTGTTAGGGAAATCCCTTATGATGTTTTGAATATGATAAAATAAATCAAAGGTTACTAACGTGTTTGATGGTTGAGTAAGAGACTATGCGGATGATAGAACGTGTAAATGATATTATCAAAGTCTATACTTGGATGAACCAAAAGAATGACTCTATACTAAAGCTGAACTTATTCAAACTGTGTCCAGACCTTAAAACTAAATTTGTTCAGAAGCAGAATATGTTCAGACTCAGATTGTAAAGTCTATTGCACTCAAACTCATATTGTAAAGTCTATTACTCTCGGACTTTACATCCAAAACGAGACAGATCGTAACACAAGCCCTAAATGTATAACGGCTAGTGATCTGGTTTTGGTTTTACATCAAGATTGATTTGTTTGATTCAATCTAATTGATTGACAATTGGATCCCGAAGACAAGAGATTTCTAAACGAAGAAGCTCTACTTTTGAAAACCAAGATTCTATCTGTATGGGTGTGGCATCCGGAAATTTCGACGACCCTCAAGTATGCAACGGCCGTGAGTAATCAACGGAAGTATCGTCAGACTGTGTCATTGGTATTATTTATGGATACCATTTTACTTTCATCGTTGGACTGAGGCATTGCATTCAAGTAATGGCTCGATCGTTGACAAAACTATAGTCTTGTCGGAAACCTTTCGTACGATAAAGCGAAACAGAGGTTCATTCCAAGTAATGTGTCTAGAAGATATCTTTTATACTAACTTTAGCCGTTCAACCCTTTAGACTACTATGCTTTCGACCCCGAGATTTGCTGCCACGATTCCTATTTTGATGGCCAGCAAGCGCATACCTTGCACCAAGCTACAACCCATATTCATGCCGGAATGAAGAGTCACAAAGGTTTCAATGAGATTTTTCAATTAGCCCATGCATGAGGCGTGCATGGTATTCCACGCACAAGCTACCACCAAGCCCAATTTAGTCGTCCATAGGAGCCCACTAACGAAGACACGTTCATGTGACGGTCAACCGAAGGAAAAATATTTGACTCTTGCAGCCATGTGACTTCATTCTCGGTGGCCAACAGAGAAGAAAACTGAGACAGATGCTATCGATCGTGTCTTCAAATGGCCGAAGAAAATTGCCACGTTTCCTCCACCTGTTCTCACCTCCTTCTGCCGCTGGAACATTTTCAATTGTTGACTGGTTTTTAACAAAACCAATGACCAAAGTGGCGAGCGGTTGAGCAAGAGAGGACACATCACCTGCATGGACGTGTGAGGTGTCACCGTTTCCTGCTGCCACCGGATTTCTTAGTTGACTGAATCAATCGACTAATCAAAAGAACAAAATGCCCATGAATGTGAGCAAGAGAGAGAAAGCATTGTACGAAACTAGTGAGAGAGAGAGCAACGTGCGGGCGAGTGTTGTGAGTGAGCGAGAGAGATTCACGAGCGGGCAGCGAGTGAAACAGATTGAGAGTTTGAGCGAGAGTGAGCAGCGAGCGGGTGAACGACAAAGGGGAAGAAGAGACTGCCTTCTGCCGTGATCAAGCTGCTGCCATCGACGCCGCTTGTCTTCGCCGCCATTGAGCCAAACCCGAGACCCACGAGTCCTTATTTTGCTTGAAATTGAAAGAGCCTGAGGCAAGTGAAAGTCCATTAATCTATACCATGATGTGCTGTTTCTGTCTAGTATAGTGCAATAGACTTGGAAATATTGGGTTGTGGATGTCGGATGCTGGATTTTAAATGAGTAGAAGTAGTTCTCTTTGAATTAGTAAACTGTTTCGCAGAAAACAGCATGACCTTCGGTGATTTCGTAAATTTTCTGTAATTATCTAGTCAGAATTCGAATCCGAACCCTTAATGAAAGTTGTAGGGAACATCCTTAGAAATAACATATCAAAATTTGAGAATAAATGAACAAGTTTTGGTCAGTAAAACGATTTTCTTTGCAAATGTTAAATCTGGAAGCTATTACAGAATGTTAGTAAAGGATATAACAATTACTGCTCTTGATATACAATGAATTCGACTTAGTGTCCTTCATGAAAATTTTTCCTTTAGGTTTTATTTATAACATGTCAAAATTTCATAATTTTCTGAGTTCATTTAGGGGTTATTCCGAAATTGTTACCAAAACTGTGCATTGTGATGTTTGAACTGTTTTGTTCCGATTTTGCTCAAATTGTCCCAAAGGTGAATGCATCTTGAGTTGTTATTTGACATGATGATATTGGCATTCAGTATATTATGCAATATTGAAATTTGATGAAGATTCATGGGACATCTTGTCATTGCATTGAAAAGTGTTTTTGGAAATTAAGATGTTAATGTTGCCATTGGACCCTCGGGTCAACGATGTCCCGGGAGTCGGGATGCTCAAAGATTCAAATGAGTCGATGCCCCTTGGATGCCTGGGGTTGGCAGTGCCCGAGAGGTTTTCCCCGGGAGTGTCGTAATGCCCGGTGGTATATCGGTACGTAATTCCGGGGGATGCCCGGTGGTATGTCGGTATATAATTCCGGAGGGTAGGGGTACCATTTTTCATGGCCCCGGAGATTCTTCGTGATGCCAGGTGGGATGCAAGATGCCCGGAGGTGTGACGTAACACACTCTGGATGCCCGGTCGCCCTAGTGGCGTAATGCCGGAGGCTTTCGCGATGCCAAGTTGGATGCGAAATCCTAGAAAGATGCAAACATTGGTCCTCTGGGGGATGAAACCTTTTGAATATTAAAATTGATGATTCTACTAAGTGTGTGTGTAGTCTGGTTTTATGACTAAATTGTGTGGCATGGAATGGGATGTGTCATAACAGTTTGGTTCTATAATCAGGACTTGTGTGACTGAAATGGCGCATTTTAGCTTTGAAATTGCACTTGTCATTGCATTGAGAGGTTTTATGAAAAGGATGTACATTACTCATTTCCTTTGATTATACATGTTTTTTCTATCTTGCATGAAATTAGATTGTGATGGCTACGCACGATATAGTTTAGTGGATCTTTCACAGCTGAGTGGTTGTACTTACCCCTTTTTAGAAACTAATATTACAGACTAGACAAGATACCTCTGCTGCCACCACCACCAGCAGATGGACTGAGTGGTGGACTGAGTGGTGGGATATGACCACAAGAAGGAGGACAGCAAAGGAAGAAACTTTTGGACACCAACACTGATCGATGGACTTTAAATATACGACTATTGGAAAATACATCAGTCATCTTTTGAAGTATAGCCGAGTATAGAAGACTACGGCATGGTGTACCGACTAAAGATGTCCATCTAGTTTTATGTAAATAAAGGTGTTCAGCTTTAACTTTAAAAATGTTTAGTAGGTGTGCATCGTTTTAATTTGTGAAAGGGAAGTTGATGGATGTGCTTCCACTATGTAAACTGCGCAGGGAACGATCTAAAAGATATAAACCCCTAGGACTTATAGACTTTTTATAATTCATTGGTATCAGAGTGTTATACTATCAGGTCAAGAGAAAGGCAAGTGGACTGTGGCGACCCTAGCGGATCGGGGGCCGTTCGGGGGTGCCACAATGGGCGATCATAGTCAACTCGAGATTCTACTTCTATCACTCAACGGCTACCAAATCTTCTAGATACAGATCTATCCAATGGGTGGATTGGAAGACAATCCTCTAAGATACTGTCCAATAGCTAATTTGAAAGTGGAGGAGTATTTAAGAAGACCAAGGACCGATGAGCAAGTAAGAGACGGAGCGTAGAATTTATAATTCCAAAGTATAAGCGACCTTCAATCATACACTTGTCTCTTGTGAACTTAAACGTTTGTGATCATGAGAGAAATACCAAAAGAGTGACTTAGTGAGAAAGTATGATCTACTACTAAGTGTTTGTACTCAAAGTTATAATCTCTTGTTGATTGCATAGTGGAATCGGAACAGAAGGCTGTTAGCATAGGATAGTGGATGTAGGCTTGATCTAAGCCGAACCACTATAATTTATGTGTTCTTATTCTCTTCCCTAAACTTCTTTATTTTGTTCACAATTCTATTTAACTGCTAAAGTCTGAATTAGCTCAAAGTCTGTTATTCTTCAAACTCAGTTTCAAAAGTAAAATTTTACTTTTCTTTGCAAAAATTGTTTTCAGACATATTTACCCCCCTCTAGGTGTTCATACTAGCACTTACAGCGGTCGCATAGACATTTGATGTGAATACCACCAAATTTGCCGCAGCAAGGGGAGCCTTGCTTTCAGCCGGGCATTTTGCAACTTGTAGGGATCATTTATCCATTACCACAGGAGGATCACGGGTGCGGTGATCAAGCTATACATGGCAATCGTGTTGTAGATCCCAAAGATGTTGAGCAGTATGGCGACCCCCGCATCCGGTTTATAGCCAATGTATCCTCCCTAAATGGTGAAACCAGAAGTGGAACTCATGGTGTATAGTTTATTCCCATTAAACTAAAGAAAGATAAATTTGTCACAAGTGTTTTAATTTGAGGTTTTTTGTAGTCAAAAAATTTATTGTCACAGATATACTAATTTAAGGTTTTTTGTGATATTAACCATTTATCCTAAACCTTGTGGCATGATTCTTACGAGCTTGACTTGATGCCACAAAAAATATATACGACTTTGTTCTTGAGCCTGGAGAGCTTGATGCTATGTTATCCGTGCTCGTTTATCACTGCCAAAGAGAGCACCTCCAAGGCTTAAATTTTGATGGGAAAAGAACTAAAAAAGTCCTAATACTTATTGCATTGATATCAGTTTAGTCTTAAACCTTTCGATTAAACTAATTCAATCTTAAACATTTTCACATTGGTACCAACTTAATCCATCCAGTCAATTTAAACTGAAAATCACTGACGTAGACACTAATTATCTTACATGGCAAGGCCGGCACTAACGTGTACATTTTTAATAAACATTTTTCAAATAATGCGGCCTCTAGGGAATCACAAGAAGCGATACCAAAGGATCATACCATTCCCATCTCATGAAAGGATTTAGTTAATATCCCTCCTGCGGCTATTGGAAGTGAAATGGATCATCCTCGACGATCAAGCCGGACAACACACCACCACATGGACAACAAACTACATTTGTCCCACCTTTGGCAAAATCTGGTACGCATTATCCTGTCTCTTCTTATGTTAGCTTCAATCTATCAGGCGTAAATGGATATACAAGATCAAGTACAAGGCAGATGGTTCAATTAAACGTTATAAAGCCATACTAATAGCTAAGGGTTTTACACAACAAGAAGGTTTTGATTATACGGAAACTTTTTCTCCCATGGCAAAAGAAGTCACTATTCATTCCTTCCTCTCCATTGCTGCTCTCCATGATTTGCCTCTTCATCAAATGGATGTTCACAACGCTTTCCTTCATGGAGATCTAGAAGAAGAAATTTACATGGATCTCCCACCGGGTTTACGCAAATAGGGGGAGAATCGAGTATGTCATTTACGTAAATCCCTATATGGACTCAAGCAAGCTTCTCATCAGTGGTATGCCAAGTTCACCTCTACACTTACAGCTACAAAATTCCTACAATCCAAGCATGATTATGCCTTATTCACATAGGGTCAAGGTACATCATCAATTTATTTGCTTATATATGTTGATGACATACTTATTATGGGGAATGATGAATCTTCCATTGAGCAATTTAAAGGGTACCTACACTCCACATTCCACATTAAAGATTTGGAACCTCCCAAATATTTTCTCGAAATAGAGATTCAACGATCAGATAAGGGAATCTGCCTCAGTCACTAGAAATCATCTCAGAAGCAGGATTATCATAATCCAAGCAAGCTGTAATTCCAGTTGAACAAAATGTCAAATTAACAATGGTTGAGTATGATAAGGGACTATTACCCCTAAATGAGGATCCTCTACTCAAAGATCCTTCCATCTATTAGAGGCTCGTCGGGAAGCTTATCTATCTCACAATGACTAGACCCGACATATGTTATGCAGTGCAAATTCTCAGTCAGTTTATGCATAATCCAAAACAATCTCACATGAATGCTACACTAAAGGTTGTGAAGGTTTAGGAATACTACTGTCTCGAAACAACAACATGGAAATGACAATATTTTGTAACACAGACTATGCTACTTGCCCTATGAGTAGAAAATCAGTTACAAGGTTCTGCATAAAATTGGGAGATTCATTACTCTCACGAAAAACAAAGAAACGGTCAACTGTATTGTTATCATCCGCTGAAGCAAAATACCGGGCAATGGCGAAGACCAACTATGAGATAGTCTGGATAAGAGGCTTGCTCCAAGATCTTGGTGTATGGGTGAAAGAGCCAACTATCCTATTTTGTGACAATGATGCTGTGCTCAAGCTTGCAGTAACTCCAGTTTATCATGAAAGAACGAAATATATAGAGGTTAATTGTCACTTCATCAGAGACAAGATTCAAACTAGAGTAATCAAGATAAGAGGGATGAGAATGACATAACAACCGGCAGACATTTTTACTAAGCCCTTGTGTCAAAAGCTATATACGTATCTATTGAGCAAGCTTGGTGTCTTTGATATGTATAGACCACCAGCTTGAGGGGGAGTGTTGAAGATACTGTTGCTGTAATTGATTTTGATTGATGCTGATTGGTTCATTTAGAGGAGATTAGAATATTGCATATTTTGGAAAAAATATTTCCTTTCCTTTTGTATATTTCTTTCTTCGATTAGATAGGGCTTACAGGTTGTAATCGTACAATTTATGTATGAGAAAGTAAATACATTTTTTCCAATTCTCGGCTACTTTCCCATCACCTACTGTTCTGACACACTAAGCTAATGACCTGGTGACTTATAAGTGAGATGATCATAAATTCTAAGAGAAGATTAAATGCGATCCCACGGGCTAATCATCTGTTCAGGCGGAGACTGAGATTATCATAGCGCGCCACCTGAAGATGTGGTCGCGTGGCCCAGTACCGCACTCCCAATAGTCTCACTTTCCGATATCGAAATTCCAGCGACAATAATTAACTCGGTGAAGCGACGAACGAGAGGATTAGCGGACCCAAGCGGGACACACAGCATGAAATAGACACTCAAGATGATGAGGGGCAGCAACGGTTTTCATGACCAAATTGACAATGGCAAGCCAAGCAAGTTCAGCCGCGATCACAGAGAAGCCTGCTATGAATGCCACCGACATTGCCGCAACACGGGAGCTTCACTTTCAGCAGCACATTTCACTCTGTGTAGGGATTGTTTATCTGAGACCACAGGAGGATCACAAAGATGTTGAGCTGAATGGCAATCCTGGCATCGGGTTTAAAGCCATTGTATTCTATAGGAACGGCAAAACCAGAAGCAAAAGTCATGGCGCCCACAAGGGCAGTCACAATCTGGCGGATATTCAGGGAAAAGTGTAAAAAATGTCCTAAACTTTTTAGTAGTATTAATTCAGTCATAAACCTTTTGAGTTAGTGCCAATTTAGCTCTAAATCTTTTGATGATGCCAAGTAAATCTTGAACTATTGCCAATTTAGTCATAAATGTTTTGATTTTGTGTCAATTAAGTCATTTCGATTAATTTTAATCGGATATTGCTGATATGGATGCCAACTCGCTTACGTGGCACCACCAGCACTAACATGGATAATTTTTAATAATTGTTCGATTTATTATTATTATTTCTGATTTTATTTCCTTTCTTTCTTTTATCTCATGTCTTCTTCTTCATTTTGCCAGTGACCAACCACCAACCACAGGCGATGGCCGGCCACTAGCCATGACTGGGTGGGCTAGCCTTGCCTAGCCATGGTGAGGCCAAGCCCCAATGAGGGTCGGCCTCACTGGATTGGGCCCGGCCCAAGCGAGGCCAACCCTCACCTAGGTGAGGGTAGTCCTAGCGAGGGCTCCCTTGGCAAAATTTAACAAGGCCGGCCTTCGCCCAAGCTAGGATGGTCTTACTGGATCTAGCTTGGGGAGGCCAACCCTCGCCTAGGCTAGGGCTCCCCTAGCCAAATTCGACAAGGCCGACCCTTGCCCAAGCTAGGGTGGCCTCGTTCGGGTGAAGGCGACACCCGACCATGGCCAATGGCCGATCATTAGCAAAATGAAGAAGAAGAAAAAAGGAGAGGAAAAAATAATAAAAAATTGTCCACACCAGCGCTAGTGGTGCCACATAAGCAGATTGACATCCATATCACAATATTCGTCTAAAATTAGCTGAAAGAACTAAATTGACTCCAAATCAAAACGTCTAAAACTAAATTGACACTAGTTTAAAATGTCCATAACTCAATTGGCACCATAAAAATATTTATGACTAAATTGGCACCATAAAAAAAGTTTAGGGCTGAATTGGCATTGGTATAATAGATTTATAACTTTTTTGACACGATTCTCTAGATATTCATCTCGTCCTTGAGTCTATCCAATTCTGGCAATTCCATTTCTTTCGCCTGTCTCTGGCTAGATGGCTCGCATATGGCTAATCTCTACTCTTAGGGGTTCAAACAGATGCCAAATTTATGTGCGTCAACCTCTGCAAGTAGCGAATGAGTAAACAAGAAAAAATGACATGAGCAAGAAAAAATGACATGGCCTTACGCTTTCGGCAAGTAAATTATAGACCGTGGAGAGATGTGAACATATAGACGAATAGTCTATCCTGCTGCGACCTTTTCGATTTAGTTCTGTTCTAATTTTGTCGCGGGGAAAATTTGTAGGACATGAATGGGAAGATAGCCATCTCTCTCGTGCTCGAAGGCGCTGACGGGGAATTTCTTAATCAAGAATTTGGCTCCATTGAGATAATAAGCGTACGCCGCCAAATGCAGCGGAGTACTGTTAGCTGATGGCCTGACATGAGGAAAAGATGGGTTTAAAGATAATGTCGGACTGATGACTCTCGAATAAGCACTGACTCTCCCAAACTAGAATTGATATTGATATGAAAAGATTAAGGATTAAATTAATCAAATTAAAAAATTTAACATTGAATTGATATCAATAATATAAATATAGGTCTTTACCAAAAAAAAATAATATAAATATAGGACTTTTTTTAATACTTTTCCCAATTTGGCCAAGGCAATGCTCCTTTTGTTGTGCCACTTTATAATTCCTACTTAATTTATATTGTACCTTTAGGTCTCAGATTTGAAAATGAATATACACGTATACGTTTCAACTGTTTAAACATAATACGAAAACACATCTATGATCCCATATTCAATACCTGTAAATGTTCGTAAACTCCAAACACTCAACCGTAAATAAAATATTAAAAGATTGAACAACTCCATATTCATTCCCATAGAGTGCCACAGCTAGAATGCATCAATTCAATATAATAAAATTCCACCGGAGGAGAAAAAGAAATCAATACTAAGATACATATAAAAAATTGAAGAGGTCAGGAACAACACAATTCTCAACCTATCCATCAAAGCCAAAGGTAAAAACATAGGTCAGTCGGACAGTATTGGTGCAACGTGCATCCACTGGATGCTGGTTCTCTGCTCATGAGTTTGGATCTTTTTCACGACCTATAATACCTCCTGTCTTAAAAAGATAGCAAGAATACCGGGGAGAAGCGGAACATAGATACAATACATTACCCAGAACTGCCATTAATTTCGGTCAAAACTTTGTGGTAACATTTCTTTGTGCTACTCTGAAAAGTATGCCATACACTTTCAAAGCCAAAGACAGCCTCCCCCATCTGGGTTACCAGGCCAGACAGAAACAAGACGGTTGAAGCGAGCCCTCAATGAACTGCGGCTTGTCTTTCATCTGCATTTTCATGTTCAACCTGCCAATCAAAATAACCGGTTTCAGACACTGATATTGGCATGAGATCCATTAATGAATCGTAAACCACATTATAAAAACGCAAGCACAGACACAGCTTTTACGATTCTCATTATTATTTCCATTATGACTATAATTCGTGAAAATAGCTATCTGGCCATGTCAAGCAGAAATCTCAAAGAAGAGTAGGACAAACTAATCGAACTCTACATGGGCATCTACTGCTTATGAAGGGGTAAATAATCCTGGACTAACGTGGCACTATTTCAATACCAAACTACGACAGAGCACTATTTCAATACCAACCTATGAAAGGAACGAGCCAATTTCCATAATGAACAGAAAACAATGTCCCATCCAAGTAAATTGACCATATATAGATGCCAAAGAAAAACCATAAATAGAATTTGCCCTCGACCCAATAACATAGATTATATTCATTTTACCATCCTGACTACAGGACACATACAACATCCGACTAATCCCGTAACTAAATCCATCCTCAGAGCTAATGAAACCCTCTTCCCCACTCTCTTTCCCCTTCCCCATCAAAACTCCAAATGGAGAACCACATCCACAAAGGTCCATGGAACAGGAACACATCCTAAACTGTGTGAACTGTGCCAACAGTAGGTGAGATCGAAGGAGTCCCCTGCAAAAGGTAGAACCACACACCTCTTGATAGCCTAAGTAAAGGAACTAAAGCCTAATCAAAGTTACCATGAACAGTAAATCTGCTGCTGCACCGTAAACTATTAAAGCAACTTTTGGACATAGCAGTGGTAAGCACCATCCCTTGCATCCTTCACTAGACATCAGCCTAGAGAAGAAGTTACTTTATCTAATCACATGCATATGGCATGATCCTATCAAGACAGCCTCTAAGGAATGGGTTGAATTACCTTTCCTACTTTTCTCCTCAGGAAAGAAGATACCATAGAATCCTTGGAATCTTAACCTAAAAAGCTTTCATTTCTGCTAAAGAAGATAATAACCCCCAAGAAAAGAATGAACACTCAACCACAATCATGATGTATGGGAACTTCATGAGAATATATTGGAAGACGACGTAGGTTGGTCATGGCACGATGCCACTCAAAAGCATTGGAGACTAGCTAACACTTCTGCACAAAGTGATTTCCATGTACAAAAGAAAGCTGAACTATAAATTTGTCACTACCAATAGAAAAGTCTCATTCCTTGGCAACTGAACTTAAATTTGTCACTACTAATACAAAACACATGCTTATTGTGAACAAATGTCTATATTGACAGCAGATTCGACAATTCAAAACGATGCTCTCACCTCAACAAGAACCTTAGCTCTTTTCTTGGGCTTAGAAACAGCGTCACCTTTCTCAACATTTCTTAAAGCCAAGGAGGATTTCTTTCTTCCTCTCTTCCGATCAGCTTCTGCATCACCATCTTCATCTTCGTCACCATCATCTGTATAAAAAATATAATTAGCTCCACTAATTGGATCCAGGATAAGTCCTCTAAGAACTTCTTGTCTCACGTGAATTTTTAGGTAATGAAGCAAAGCAAAACATAAATGCAGCAAGAAACCATAGAAAATGAAAAAAGAAGAAGAAGAAGATCACAGCTCTTGAAAAAAAATGATCACATGAATATTCAAACGCTAAGTGGACACGATTTATCTAGGTATAGAAAGAACCTTCACCATTGTCACCAGTTGCATGAACTCTATTTATAGCAAGACCACCAAAATCTTCAATATCATCTTCTAGTTCTTCCTCAAGTTCATCGTAACCTTCCACATACTCTATCTCAGGTTCCTGCTCATTCCAGAAATATCAATTGTGTAATCATCAAATCATAAACTCTAGCAAGAAGCAAAATTTCTGATACCATACAGAAATACTGTTAACGAAGCCATAAGTACCATCTCAAACGACAAAAGTAACACTTGTTCCTTAGAAAAATAGTATACCTCCTCTTCATCTTCATTGGCAGCCTGCACAGAATCCATCTCGAGGACTTTTTCATACTCTTTGACAGGGTAATTGTAGATATCACCATACACTCCTTTCCTTAGGCGTTCTAATAGCTCTTTCTCAATACTCTGCAGCAAAGCCAACAATAAGTAAAAATCTTGGGTGATACAATGGGTGAGGCACTTCTATGGTTATAAAGGTGTACCCAACCAACCTTTTCCAAAACTGCTGCTTTCTCTGCTTTTTCCTCCCTTCTCGCCTCTCTCTTCTTTTCTTTCCTCGGTGTCGTCATAATCTTTTCCCTATGAGGAAAGAAAGGCATGTTGAAGTATAAAGCTGAAACAGAGGAGATGCCCCAAAGGACCAGACCAAACAGCAGTAATAGCCATGTCCACTGCAGGTTCTTTGAACAAGGGAATTTCACGAATGCAAATGCAACGACCTTGTGAATTGTGATTTCACAATCATGATATAAGCATAAGGCAACACATAAGATACTTACTGAACAGAAATTTCAGAGAAAACTGAAATCGACATAAGAGAGCTGTAGAGAAACCTAGAATTATTCAATGCTAAAGATAATATTGTTTGGCAAAGAGATTCATCATATCGCCAAATCTGACACACAAACATTCACTTGAACAATAGTTCTTTTTGCTCACATCAGAGCCAACAGTATGACAAGTTAACAAGCAATGACAAATTCTAGATGACATACAACTATAATCACCATATTACAAATTAAATTGAGAAGTGCCATCAAATAGCCACACAGAAGATTAAGAGATTTAGTTTATCATAAAAACACATCCTACAATAGAGCAGCTGAATGCAGGAGGGGGTTTTGACCTAGTTTTCAGAGCAAGCTTCCTCATTCGGATGCGCATTTGAGTCATTTTGGTCAACCTTTGCTTGGTCTTATGAACAAGAAACTTCGGCCAATACATCTGCCAACAGAATCGAAGCAATTAGAGAAATGTTAGAACAAAGCAAAACAATCTGTCACGCTGCAAAGCTAAATTGTCAAGATACCAAATGCTTATCAATAATCTCAAGGGCCTTCTCGTAATTTTTCGGCAGCTTCAATCTTTCCCACAATTTATTAGGCATGTGAGCCCTTTCAATTGATTTCATATACAAGTAAAAGACACCTGCATAGTAGACCAAAAAAAAAAGTGTATCTGGAGATCAGTTTAAAGTCAAAAGCAAAAAGCAGTTAACTGCTGAACCTATCACAATAACTTTGGAACTAAAAATCTCATGTTAAACCAGTTTGTGGATACCATATACCATTAAAGATTTTGAAAGACATGGGAGAACTTAAAAAAAGCACTGCCATGAGGATAGTTAAAAAATAGTACCATCATGGTCACGGATAGTAGCATAGCGGCTGTTAGCTAGAGGGCAGGAGCTCCTATTACAAATCCCCGTTACATTGTATTCATTTCGACAAAATATTCCAGCGGTAATCCTGCGAGATCAAATTAGAAGCAAACAAAGGTAATTCTTGCTCCAATTGGCAAGGAGAAGTAACATGATAAGGTGAGATCGTTTTGGGTTACTCGACTCACTTGGCCATATAACTACAATGGTTGTGCCGAATGACTTGCCAGATAACCTCATCATGCTGCATCTCTGACTAATAATTCGTTTTCCAACCTAATTATCCAGTTGCTTGCTTGGCTTTCAAAATTTAGTGTTTGAGCTTCTCCAGTATTAACCTTAGCACCACACCTTGTTGTTGGAGGCCAAGAAACCTGCAAGAGCAGATATGCCCTTCTATTAGTAGGTCACAACGGAGTCTGTGAAATAAGGTTGAAATCAAGCTGAGTTCTTGACTCAATTCAAATATTCAAATCGTACACACATACACATACAAAACGAAGAGGAAAGAAAGCAAAGCAAGGTTGCTTAGAAGATACAAAGGTGTGCAACCAAGCCAAGTACACGAGTCGGACCTTGAAGTTGACTCGACTCATAAACTCAATACTCAAATTTTAACTCAAGTTCAAATATCATTTTCTGTGCTCAAACTTGACACGAAAATATTTCTAGCAAGCTTGAATTGACCTGACTCAATCTTTTCCAAACTTATAATGGAGCTGGAGCTCAAGCTCGAGCTTGCTCGACTCTCCATTGCTTATTTTTTATTAGGGGCGCACGCTTCCTCCCGCCTTTTACCAGTAAATCACTTTTCCCAACAAAAAGTACGAAAATTGAGTGACCAAAACGGTATAATCAAATAGCAAACGAATCTCCTAAACAACACAAATCGAAACAGTGAGAATATACAAATTCTATGCTGAGCATAAACCAAACCAAACAACCACAACTCGAACTGTTCGAGCACACACAGATTGAAAGTCAAAAGCTCAAAACTTCCGGAACGAAGCACGCGCAAGATTACCCAAAGTTCACAAACACAGGAGACGACCGGATTTTTTCACGCAAAAGAGAGAGAGAAAAAGACGACCCAAGACCCCGAAACCTCCGCTTCTTCCTTCATATCATGCATACCGAACTACACATACCTTTATACGGAGAGATGGACCAATGTGTGAACAAACAGAGCCTAATCACGATATACAGAACCAAAGGGGAAGAAGCAAGAACACGTACCGAGATCGACGAACGATCCTGCGTTCTCGAAACGAGCAGAAACCCAAGTCTGGAGCTTCTCTCAGACAAAAGAATGTCGCCGAGAGGCAGGGAGAAACCGCGCCGCTTTCCTTCTTGTCGGCGGCCGAACAAGGCAGAGGGGAAGTGAAGGCGGAGGGAGACGAAACGGAGGAGGAGGTGTAGGAGTCAAACGGTGCTCGCGGGCCGGGCTCACCCGGTCCAAGATTATCGGGCCTAGATAGCTTATCGGGCTCGGAGCGATCTGAGCCCGATAGGCTAATCCGGCCCGATCAATGAGATTTGGCCCACGCAGAAGGCAACCTAATCTAATGATGCCTGTAATTACATTGCCATTAGTTCTAATCTCGATCCGGCTAAGCAAACGCATCGATTGATTAGCAACGCTTTCGCCAAATTATTTCTTTAACATTTGAATTAGGATTTAATTAACCGGCGTGATCTTGATTGTCGCAAAGCGTGTTTAGATAGTGAAGTGCGAGCGCTGTTCCGATTAATTGCTCGTGAAAATTTGATGGGAACCCTTTCTTTTTTGTATTCACATCCATGAGATAAGATCATTTATGAAAAAAATCAGGCTTCTACCAATGGACGTAGAGCAGAATTTTTTAAATTAAGTGCGCAAATGAGAACTATTCATTGATATAAACCTTAGGTCGAGATGAGAGTAGGAATGTGAAAGCGGCTCAATATGCCATTCTCTTTTGTAATCTCATAATCATTAATCAACTATGAGTAAATAATGGCCTTCAGTTAGAAAATCATATTACACTTTATGCAGACTGATACGACATCGGACACAAATCTCAAATGACCAAATCCGAAGTATGTCTGGTTAATTTTGTATGATCCGTGGCCTGTCCTTACTGGCGCAGCAAAGAAACGAATTTTTTCTCTTCTTTGTACATGTGTGTGTAATGCTCACGAGGATCGAATACCAAACTCGATACTCTCCAACCCCAAAAAAATTCAAGCTTTTACCAATTGTGTGCAGAATAGAATCCTATAAATGGAGTGCTACATCAAAACTATTCATCAATATAACCCTTAGGTCAAGACGGGAAGGCAAATATGAAAGCGGCTTGATATGCCAGTCTCTTTGATAATCTGAATCATTCAACAGCTACAATTAGAGATAATGGTCTCCAATTACAAAATTAGATTGAATGTGAAAGCAGTTCAATATGCCATTCTCTTTGTTAATCTCGTAATCTTTAAACAGCTTCTAATAAACAATAGTCTCCAATTAGAAAATCAGATTACGCTTTATGTGGACCAATACAATAGTACACAAATCCCGGATGATCAAATCTGAAATATATCTAGTTGAATCGGTATGATCTGTGGCTTATCATTAGCGTCACAACAAAGACAAATGTTTTTTTCTATCTTGTTCTTCTCTTTTATGTAAATCTGGTGTGTGATACTCTCGAGGATCAAAGCCCAAATCTAGTACTCTCCAACCCCACCGCCCCAATCCCTTTACCGGTAGGATCGCATGCCTGTTGGCACAAAGACGCCAATCAATTGATTTTCGAAATCATCCATAGGAACAGTAGCGCCTGCTCGTGCTCACGTGTGGTCTTATGAAAATGCTTCGTATGCATCCTTTTCCACCAACTTCTTACCTGTAAATTGTGATCTGTGAATGTATCAAGACCGGGTGAACTCTCCTTCCTTTTGCCGGCCCTTAATTAATTTTTGAGTGAACAACTTAGATTCCTCTTTTCTTTGGTCGTATAATTTGCAATAACGTGTGCCGGCTATTTCATCAAGTCACAAACCTCATCTTTCCTTTAGGTGTGAACAGCCTACATGCGTGTCGTCGGCAAATTAATTAAACCGCCATATCTCAGTCGAAGCAAAGCCGGCCATTTTTTTGACCGTGGCTTCTTTCGGGCGGACACTATATAAAGCACCTTCTCCTCGTACAAGTTACTAAGCACCAAAACCCTAAAAACATGGATGTTCGATCTTCACCTCGGAGCTGCTGCAAGATGGTCCTTTGCGCAGTGATGGCTCTCGCCATGCTCACGTGCCTCGTCGCGGAGGTGGCTCGGGCACGGCCTCTGGCGATCCGTGATCGGGTTCCGGGAGGTGGGCGTCGGGACTCGAAGTGTGAGCTCGCGGAGAGGATACCGCCCCTGTTGATGAAGCTGCCGAAGGGTTCGTTGGTGCCGCCCTCCGGACCGAGCCCCGGCATCAACTGATGATGGCGGGGGTGATGGAGGAGGCGTTGCATCGTTCTCATGCAAAAAGAAAGTCATTTGGTTCTACTTATAGATACGCACACATATATACAGATTAAAACACAAGTCATTAGCACTTTACCGTTGTGCACGTAGATAAAGGGTGTACATAGACAGTATTATACATGGTATAAGGTGGCGATTGGTAATATTTTCCTCATTCGTTCCACTCTCTGAGTTGATTGACTATTTTAAAGTGATTGATGATTCATTTTTTCACCTTTATTTGTTCGATTTGTTTGTAATATGCAATTATTTTCCAAAATTAAGGCAGTGCCAAGGAGCAAAAAATCTAATGATCTTGGAATCGTGCATATAGTAGCATTTGAATTTATCAGGCCGATAAAGGGGGCATGTGCCCTTTAAGGTCGCCCGCGAAGGTTTCACGGAAGTTTGGCTCAGAAGCTAAATCAAAAAGATAAGTAAATAAAACGGATTTTGCTATTGATGTTTACAATGCACATCGCATTTATCTGAATCATGTTGGGTGTTCGAACGGACCGCTAAATTGAAAACTATTTATAATTTGCCACATACTTTATAGTAAGCTTATTTAGTATATGAGTCTTACTATCTCTAATAAAAACCCTAATAAAAATCGATAGACGTAATCATGGTGCAAAACGGATTTGTCTCTTGCATGCATATGGTTATGTATGTATGTACGTACGTATGTATGTGTAACAACATGACAACTAAGAGATTAGGTTGAGATTTGATGAGGCAAATAGTTGCCATGTGGCAAAATCCGAACCAGCTACGTAAAGTTGCCACGTGGGAAAAAAACACAATACTATTTTGACAATCAAGTAATCCAACGAAAAGGAACGGAAAATTAAGTTCTGAAAATTTAAGGACTGAATTTTTAAGTGTTAAAAATGTTAAGTATTGAAAATAAAATTTAAAAGGTTGTTAATAATTAAAAAATACAAATTCATCCCTCACCAAACATTAAAAAAAAAAAAACTTCATAAGTAGTTTTTTTATTGATATATCTAGCAGGATTTTTATTTATTATATCTAGCAAGATTTTTATTTATCATCAATTATTTTCCTGTTGAACAAATTAGGTAAACCCAATCCTGCTTATCAGCTTAAGTGAATTTTTGGAATTAATTGAATATTTCAAATCAATTTTATTTAAAGTTATCAAACAAACTTTGTCTCATAAAATGCCAAAATTCTCAGTTTTCAATACTTAATTATGTTATCAAATGAGTCATACTTTTCTCGAAAATTGAACAGATAATTTTGAAACATTCCGAGATTCAAGAGACTAGAATAATAATTTATATAGGCGGTACCGAAGCTCCAAACAATTGCTTTCAGAGACTATATCTTCATTACGACACGGCATGGACCAAGTATAGAGCCCTCTTGCGCGTCTACTTGGTTCCCTGGTTAAATCATAAATGAAGGACTGTATCCTCAGTACTCCATAAAGAAACCAAACCATAGCCAGAAACGAAGACAGATGTCCACCCGCTATTTCCCCTGAAAGTCGTGTCACGTCGTGTCTTGCTTCTTCCATATTAAATAGCTCCCTCGTCATCATGAAGATCTTTTGCTTTCTTCCATAAAAAGAAAATTAAAAAAAAAAAAAAATGGTTTTGGTCTCGGCAGATGACCCTATTCTGGAAGTTTCCATGACGTCTCGGCAGGCTGAAGACATCAGTAATGTGATGGGAGATGGAAAAGATGGCCGACGGAGATTTGACTTCCGCATTGCCTGTAAACCAATTCTCCTTTCTAGATGGAAGTCATTGCCTGGACGAGAATCGGCTGCTGACATAGCGACATCTGCCCCGATTGGAAGTTATTGCCTTGATGTGAATCCCCATGTGATGTGAGCCACAATACTTCATCACCTGGGACAGCCATCCACCCCATGTTCAGAAAATGAACTTAAATGGTCATTAAGAATGGGACCCTTTCTAGTATTGAATCATCGCCTTGTCACTTCTCATACGCGTTTCTTTGGCTACCTAGAAGGAAAATTAACTCGCACGGGTCCATGAATTGATAGAACCTTTCGCTATACGCATCATCAGTCGGTCCTCGAATGGTGGTGAATGAAGAACTACAGGAGCGAGTGTGTCTCTCCATTTTATGACCAAACAGCAACACGACTCGAGATGAGAAAAATTCTTTCCATATCTCAGAAGTTACAAGCGGCGTAGGCATAATGTTTTTTGACCTTTCATCAAGCCAAACTAGGAACTGTACATGTATTGCAGCTCAGGAAATGCGACTACCTAAAAACCCGGTGTACCTGACTCTGCCTATACTTGTTTCACAATCTCATTGACATCAAAAATGGAATGAAGAAAAGTAAAATCTAACTCAGAATAGAAGCAGACATAGCAGAATACAACATAGGAGGAAGAAACAGATTCTGCCGAGCGACTTCTCTGCCTCCAATACATGCCTCCTCATCCTAGGGTTGCTTCCGGCCATGCTGTACGAGTTTGGATAAGTGTATAAGTTTGTTACCGAGTTCCCAAAAAGCCTTTCATACACCATTTCACCAAATATACCAACTATGGGGTAGATGATATTTGTGGTTGTGCCACTTAGACTAAGCATAGGAGAAACCGAGTGATGCAATAATTGAGCTTGAGAATAGTATGGTTGCGATTGAAGAGAGAGATGTCCACCATAAGGTGGTTGTGTTAGGAGAGGACTAGAGGTAGCATTGATCTGTCTTGGCATGCTGGCCCCGCCAATCAGAGCAAGTGGTCTACGGGGCACAACATTGCCCGGATCTCGACCCTCATTTTCGGACAGTTGGCTAGTTTGGCCACGGCCATAGAGTGGAATTAGAGTTGTGTAGGAAACCTCGGCTTTGCACACAGGACATTGATGCGGTTGCTGCTCTTCTAGCTCTTTAGCAGAAGTATCCTTAACTTTAAGCCATTTGTAGATGCAAGGCCAGCAGTACAGATGGCCGCAGAGCGTGACCACAGGATCTTGCACAGAGTCTAGGCAAATATTGCACTCAAAACCACTGGATCGCGCTCCTTCAAAGTCAACTGCACCAGTAAGTATTGATCTCTGGCTACATGAGGGAGATTTGTTTATATCACTAGAGCCATGCGTGACATCCTCATGAGTATGGGGGTCTAACGACATCTTGCCCACTTTAACAGGAATATACCCTTTCCTGCATCATGCACAAGAAGACAAGCTCAGATTAGAAGTGGTTCAATAGCAATTAAAAAAAAAAGTTAAAAAAATCTGCTGGTAACATATGATGTCCTTGCCCCGCAATATTACTATGTGGTTGTATGGAACTGTGAAACACACACTGAACTGTAATTTAATCTTCAGTACAATTGCGTAAATCTCCACCCTAGTTCAGGATAATCGATCAAAATCATCTCACACTAACATGAGTAACTAGGCTCTAGCATCTGCTTCAGAACAGGCCTCGGAATGATCTTGAATCAGGGTACTTTGTCAATAACCGAATCTCTAAATAAACCATAGAAAACAGGCAAATAGAAGGTATTCAGTGATGCTAAGTCCAATATCAAAGTTTATTCAATCAATAGCTTCAGAGCACTTAAATCTGTGATTCAGGTCATAATCTTATTCTGAGAGGAACATATTAATATAAGATTGTTCTACTATGAGGAATATATCAATGGTACACTTCAAAATTTATAGGCAGAATCAGTCTCTGCCCCCACGAATACACCTAATAAATTGCTGAATCCCCCCTCCCCCTTCCCCTTACCCCTCCCAAAAGCCACCTCTCTCTCTCTCTCTCTCAAAGTCTTTTCTGCCACCCCACACGCCCATCTAGATGTCTCTCTCTCTCTCTAGAAGAACTCTTTAAGGACATAAGTATAGTTGGTTGGTGGCGATCAGGCAGACCATAGACAACAAGCTGTCGTGAGAAGCTTCCAACATTGAAAGGCACTAAATTCCACATTGATCTACCAGTTACAGTTCTCCATTCCACATTCATCCATAACCATGACCATAAGACTCAAAATCCTTCCGGTATGGGAAGAACCATAAATCTTCGCTTGCTTTCCCACTTGGTCACAAATACCCCATAACATCCATGATCAAACCCACTAAGGAGTGATTCTCAGCAGCCTAGACATGAAACTCCCAAATACATCCTTCATCTAAGGACAGAAAAGGTGTTTTAATTGGGAAACAGAAATTAAACTTTTCCTCAGATTCTTAATAGAAGATCAGATTACATAAGCCATATGTTCATGCTTTGCTGATTCATGGGTAGATACATGATGTAGAATTCGAAATTTAAGCCCCAATGCAAATTCTTAAGGTAATTCTTTCCCCCAAACAAATTACAAGCCAGCCGCTGTTAGCAACGTTGAAACACAAGGGTAATACAGATTACCAAATACCCACAACATAATGCTTCGTCCAAATCAGAACAAAGTTAACATAGAATCCAGCTCCAAAACAGATGAACATTTAAAATAAATGAAAACGGTTGGCCACCCATATAACAAGAAGGAAGACACGGACGAAACCATCGACGTCGGAAAAAAAAAATTCACAACCCAACTCGCAATCTCTAAGCCACGAAAACCCGACCAAGCGGACACAAGAACCGTCACTGGAGATCAAGAAAACAGGGGGCGGAACAACAAACGGCCCCGCACACAAACGGTGCGAGAACCCATCTCAGCGAACGAGTCTAAACGGCACCCTTGGGAAGTACACAGCCCAGAGCCCACAAACCCACGGCTGAGATGAACTGCTGGAAGCGAAACTGGTCAAAACCCGACCAAGAGAAGAGAACAGAGGACTCACCGATCGACGCCAAAGCCGGTCCTGGGCCACTGGGTTCGCCGCGCCCGCCAATCAGCGTCGGAACCGCGCAGCAAAATCGGAGCTTTTTCGCACAGGCGTGAACTGAAACTACCAATTCGTACTGGGTCGAGCTCTGGTTTGTGAGAGAGAGAGAGAGAGTCGCTGAGGTAGAAGGCGAGGGAAGGAGGTGAGATGGGCTGATACGCGCGTCACAGGGTGTGATATAAATGTGAGATATTCACGATCGTCACGGCCCACGGGCACACCGGTTTTTTTTTTTTCTTTTTCTTTTTTTGGTCGATTCACAGGCCCACAGGTTAAGACCTGAGAGGACGCTGAATTAGAATACTATTTGACGTGTAAAAATGGTTTTTTTTTTTTTTTTTTTTATAAAAGTTTGATTAAAATGTCATTATTGTGTGGTGGGGGAATATCTCCCACTTCATTGACGAGGAAGATTTCTTTCATTGGTCGGTCCATTTTATCTAGAATTTTCTGATTCTTTTATTGGCGGAAGATAAACAAATCCATTGCCAAATTCAAGGACTAGATTTGTCGATAGATTAGGCGAGATATGTCTTCACTATTAAAATCGCGATTTTTATTCCATCGTTATCATCTCTCGTACCTTAATAAAAGGCATTAACATTTCATGTCAAACTTTTCTAAAATATTACATTAGTCTTTTTATTATAAAAGGCCTATGTACTCGCGCCTTTAAATAACTTAAAACGTAATATTAGCATACATATGTATATTCCGTGATTCATCTCGTTTCCCATGATTTTTCTTGTCAAAAAGTTCTATTCACTTGAAACCAACACTGCAACCATCACGCCATTTATTATTATTAAAGTAATTTGGGTTTGATGAATTACGACTTACGGGAGCTACTGCAAATTGATTTTGACAGACGTATGAACCATTTCAAGGAAAGTTGTTGTTTGATCATACTGGTCAACTATGGACCAATTCAAACTTTTGGGTGCAACCCTCTTTGCTTTGAAGTATTGCGTGGGCTTAGGTGAATAAACTTACTTGACTTCATTATTGTTCACACGCAGAATTTGCTGAAACAGTGTACTTCGAGACCATATGAGGGAAGAGCAATCTGTTGGCATCAGCGTGACTTTGAATCTGTATTGACTGCTGCTGGTCAAGGCATAAGAAGGAAAAAAAATTGATCGACTATGGTGCTGATTTGCAGTGAATTATGAGGACCGTAATGCTATTATATTGAGCTGAACCGTGTGCTAAGCTTGCTGATTTTCTTGGCATGGTGAGCAGGCTGCCTGACACTAGAATTTGAGAATGGAAGAAAAGGATTATCTACGTTCATCCAAGCAAACTTTGGTAGAATGTGGACCACATAGGTCAATTCCATGGATATATGGATGCCACTTTACATGTATGCATGGACTTTCGTAGGAGAAAGAACATCGCTTTGGTCCACTTGCAAGTCACTAACATAAACTGGATTAGATATGAGTATACAGAAAAGAGCTAATTTTAGAAATGAAATAACTGCACTTGATCTGAAAGGAAGCTAACGTGCATCCACACCTCACTTATTGGTTATGTATTTCTCGGGTCACTCAATTGCAGGCCAAACGAAGAAGGTGGTCTCGTACAAGATAGTTAAGTTGGTCAGAAATGACCATTTCTTTTAATCATGACGTCTTTAAAGAGCTGGACCTGCCGGCATATTTATCTATTAAAACGTGACCCTTCCCTCCACCGACTAGGAAGCAGGATACACTAGATAAGTCATCGAAGTGAGCAATGCTTTTGAAGGGGCCATTTTTCTAGGGAAAGGATTGGCCAGCACCATGCTTTTTGCAGCATTCCCTACAGCTGTGACTTGTAAAGTTGACTCCGAGATAATTTTTTTTTTTTTTTGGGTAGAATTATTATTTAAAGGAGATAAGAACTGATGCTATATTATTAAATATAACTTATAAAAAACTTGTTCCAATCATGTATATTCCATTGTTTGGAAATTGGAGAAGATAACACAAATTATACAGTACAATGATGCGCCAAATAAAGATTCTTAATTATTGAGCATTCATTTATTTAACTCAATAATTTGTAGAACCGAGAGGATTAGAATTACCAATTTATATGTACACTCATATATGTTCCTTTTGGTAAGAGCATGTGTTGGACTTTTCTTGCATCTTCTCAATGCCGGCCATTGATGTGACAACGATTTTGACACAAGAAAGAAAATATTAGAACTCTCTCATAATTCCATTGGTCTCCACGTGCTATATATATCATCATGCTATATTCGTGATCAAGTTTAGCAAGCAAAAGAGATCTTATATTGATAAATTGTTTTGTTCCATAAATATACTACTCGCTATCACATCTCCTAAAAGCGAAAGCATCAGAATAATCATGTGATGCTACAACAACAAAAATATGCCATGTCTTTATTTATGTCATGTTTTAATCGCACGATTAAAAAGTTAGACAAAATCTTGATTTAAATAATCAAAATTATTACCATATAATCACATAAATATCTCATTTTTCGCAATTAAATTCAAATCCCCCCGGTCGCAGCGCCACCCACCTTTTTTTTACAAATTAACTGACATCTTTTTTAACTCTCTTTTTCTTTTTCTTTTTTGGCCACGTTATATTAATATTTGTTTTTGAAAAATTGAAGATACAAAAAGATTAACAATCTTTTTTCTCGAGGGGCTCCACCCACAGAGAGAAGGAAGACTCCCCGAAGGAACAAGCAAAACCGCTGACGGCTCCAGGATTTGGCGACCACGTTACGACTTCTCTCCAAGTTGACATAGCGTGCACACCGATGCAGAAAAATATGTGGGCAATATCTTTAATTTAATTAATATTTGGTAAATTAGAAAAGTAAACATGTAACTTCTCAAATTCCAAGTCCAACTTAAAAATATATTTTCTTTTTCTTTTTTTCTTCCGATTTTAGGCGAATTCGTCAGCGCTCGTGTTTTTCACACAGCACCTAGTTTTCAAACCACGCGTTGGACTCCTCATCTCTAGTCAAATTTTCATTCTCTCCTCTTTTTCTATGAAGGCTTTATTTCTATGAACTTTTACTCTGTTTTTCTTTCTGTTTAATTAAAATGTTGCAGCACAGATTCCATAAGTTTTTTTTTTTTTTTTTTTTTTTAAATGCGAAACGTGCGAAATTTTCATAAAATGTAAATATTTTCATGATATTCGCATATAACTTTCTCACAAATTTTTTAAGTCCTTACCTTAGGTGGCAAAATCAACTTACAATGACTTGTTTAGGTGGCTTAAACATCTCGACCTATAAATCAAAGGTGACTACGGGAACACAAACCCTAAAACCTCAACCAAAACTCAACTGCCCGCAAACAAACGCATGCCATCGTGGATCTTAGTTTGACAATTCAGCTAAAGCTGGATGGAGAAATGTTGATGAGATTGCTAATCGGCGATGTCGGGATCATTGTTCACCCTTTGCTATAATTACATGGGCCGTCAATTACAGATCATGTCCCATCTTTCGTGTGGTTTATGACGTCATAATTAGTGGTTTCATATGTAATTTGGACCGACTAAGGTAATGGTGTGTCGAGTTCGACAACCCAGTCTATGCTTTTAATGGCTTTGTCTCCTTGGATATTTCAATTTACATGATGTCCGTTCCAAAGTCTATTCCTTATCAACGCCCATCATTCTTTTCCCTTGCTTCCACTCCATGTTGCAGTTAGGGTTATGCATGTCACATGATAATGACTTGTCATACAGACTGACAAGGATAGTGTACTTTTAATTTGGGAAAATTATTAGAAAAATTTTAAATTTATCATGATTATGTCAATTTAATTTTAATTTTTTTTTTGTCAATTCAATAATAAGCCTTTTGTATTTGTGTTAATCTAGTTCATCCGATTAATTTTGGCCAACAGCTGACTGGATAATTGTTAATATATTCTTTTTGAATTCCTTATTAATTTTGTCTATTTAATCACAAACATTTTCCCTCCTTGACCAATGGGAGCCTTGAGTCACTTTGCTAAGCAGTCAGGATGGCAAGGATCCCAAATTTCTTCTCCCTCTGCTTCTGTAGAAACTTCATCTCCTCCAACGCCAACCTGATCTGATGACAAAAAGCGCAAGAAGTAACCACAAAACCAAAGCCTGTCAGCACAACACTACGACGCACTAAATATACAGAAGAAACCAAGAAACTGTTCATTCGTTCATTCTTTCGTTTGTTGGCACAACAATGGCAAAACTAGAAGGAACGCACAATAGTCGAGGCCATGACCACGCGCAAGGTCTGCCTTGCCCACATCTAGGCAAGGCCGCCTCGCCACTACTCACTGTGGGTTTAGAAAAGGAAAGAATAAAGAAAAGAAAAAGAAATAAAATTGAAACTAGCGTTGGTTGACATCCACATCAACTCCGGCAGGCTAAAATTGTCTAAATGGACTAAATTGATACAAATATAAAAGATTTATGATTAAATTGGCATAATTAATATGAATTTATGATTTTTTTTTTTTGGTAATTGTCCCCTTTCGGTTTCTATTACCAGCCAAATGCATCATGCTCTTAAGCTGATCTCAAATAGCTAAGCGGAAACATATATTAAAAATATCAACCTGACATTAATTTAAAAGTAGAAAAGAGGGAATGGGTTTGCAAACTTTATACCAATCAAATTTTGGTACGGGAAGCCACTTTGAGAATCAATGTTGTTACTGGTTAACTATTTCTAGCAAGTTATTCATCTTAGAGACATCATATATTATCCATCACTTTGCAAAGTAAATGCATTGGAATTAGGACGATTCTCTTGTTCTGTTTGAAAAAAATGAAACTTTTTTGGTACCGATAAATTTCTGAAATGATTTGGTAACATGTTCAAAATACTAATGATAAAAAAAGTTTGTACCTTTAAAAATCTCAAACTAATATCCAAATGGCACATTTGCAATAAACTAAGTTTCGTCTCACAAAAATCCCAACTTGATATATTGACCTAAATCTACTATCCATTGAAATGCATACATGTTAACATACGTAGATATTCCACATCGGATCCATCTTTCTCTACATTAGATTCATTTTGCAGTCATCTCCCATTCGTGTCAACATGGAATCATTTTAATAGGATATTGAACGCAATGCCAACAAATGGTCAATTTGACTTAAGGTGCTGCTTTTGGGTATTTTAATGAGATGAAAATTAATTTGTAAGAAATGTGTTACGAGGATACCATTATTATTATTATTATTATTATTATTATTATTATTGTTATTATTATTATTATTGTTATTATTATTGTTATTGTTATTGTTATTGTTATTGTTATTGTTATTGTTATTACCATTATTGTTGTTATTATTATTATTATTATTATTATTATTATTATTATTATCATTGTTGTTGTCGTTATTATTATTATTATTATTATTATTATTATTATTATTATTATTATTATTATTATTATTATTATTATTATTATTGTTATTATTGTTATTATTATTCTTATTATTTTGTAATCTCACCTAAAAATGCCTTTTGCCGTTTGGTAACTTCTTCTTAATTTACCGAAAATTACTAATTCTTCACATCTTTTACCAATTTCATATGTCTTCTTTATTAACACTTTAAATTGAACAACTCTTATATAAATTTACCAATTTTTATGTGAATGAATTACCTACATTTTTTTTCAATTAAATCTCTAACTCTTTTTGGATTATTGGCTCTCATTCGGATTACTTGCCAACGTTTTCTTTTTATTTTTTATTTTTTTTAATTTATCAACATTTGCTATTGTTTACCAACTTTTGCTTGTCTTCCTCACAAATGGCTTATCAACTCTTATATAAATTTATCAACCTTATTGTGTCACTTACCAACTTCTTTTTTTTTGTGACTCGGGAACCTCCGTACAGCTAGTAGCCAGCGACATAAACCCGGGGCGACCCGTAGGGACCCACCTCCCATGGGTTGCAAGTGAGTTGTGCAATGAGGGCGAGAAGTTTCGAACCCCTTCCCTATCGATTGAGGGGCGAGGCGCAAACCATCTCGTCCACCGTGGGGTGGGTACTTACCAACTTTTTTCTCGTTAAATTACTAATTAATTTTGGTTTGCTATGTTTCATTTGAATTGCCCATCAACTCTTATAAGTTGTTACATATATAAACTTTTTCTAGAAATTATCAACCTTAATCAAAGTGATTATCAACTTATTTTTGATTAAGTTACTAGTTTTATGTTATCAATTCTTATTTGAGTTAGTTACTAACATTTATTTGTTTTTTTTTTAAATTAACAACTTTTCTTATCTTTGACCAAAAATTTTTTTATCTTATCTTTTGCAAACTATTATTACTCTCTTTGCAAATGCATTAAATTTATCAACTATTGTAATCAATTACAGACCTTTACTTGAGTGACCTACTAATTATTCTCAGCAAAAGTACGCCCCAAGTACCAAAACTTGGCACAGAGGGACACTTAAGTACCAAAACTTTGGAAAGGTACACTTAAGTGCCAAAATCGGAGTAAAATTGATTACTTAAGTGCCACTTCGACCAAAATCCGGCCAAATTGTTGATGTGGCAATTTTCCGATTATGTGAGTGCAAAACGACATCGTTTTGCACACTAACGTGGCGAGAAAATGCAAAAACGACGTTGTGTTGTCTTTGATGTGTAAATAATTAATATAAAAATTAATTAAATTAAATTTAAACTTAAATTTATTTAAAATATTCTAAAAAAAAACTTATAAAAAAAAGGAGGGGAGGCGAAGGGAGGTGACTGAGGGCTGAGCCCTCACTGCTGTCGGGAAGAGCCGGTGACGGAGGGGGGAGGGTCGGCCGGGGTGGCCGCCCTTAGCCGACCGGCAGCAAGGGCCACAAGCCCTCGCTGGATCTGGGCGAGGGCTCATAGGCCCTCGCCGCCTCCCCGGCGACGGCACTCCAAGTTAAGTGTACATTTCCAAAATTTTGGCACTTAAGTATCCCTCTGTGTCAAGTTTTGACACTCCAGGTGTCCGCACCTCAATTATTCTATAATTAAGTTACTAATCAATTTTGGATTATCAACTTTCATTTGTATTGCTTATGAACATTTATTCATTTAATATAAATATACCCCCTTTCCATTAAGTTTCCACTTTTAATTGTCTCATTCACCAACTTTTAAATTTACCAACAATTTTTAGAAATTACTAATTTAGAGTGATTATCAAGTTTTCGATTAAGTTATCAACTACTTTTGTGTCATTGACTTATATTTAAACTAGTTACTAATGTTTATTTTTACTATATTGGGTATTAAACATGTTTTTTCCAATCCTCCTTCACATGCTTTCTATTGAGGGGTTACCAACTACTCATTTAAGGACTACTTGTTTAAGATGTGTTTGGTAACATTTCTGTTTAGAAATATTTTTTTTTTTCATTTTTATTCTTTATACAAGTTTTTGAGTAGAAGAATGTGTATGGTAACTATACAAAAAAAAAAATTATTCCCAAAATAAAAAAAGAATAAGAATGTGTCTGCAGTACAAACCTCAAATTTTTTTGCGGCGTATAATTTCTTGTATAATTTTCTAAGACTTATCTAATTTTTTGAATTTTTTCTTTTCTTTTTTTCCTCCATTCTTCTTCCTCCTCTAGCCGCCATGGTTGACCTTGTCAATCCCTAACTTGACCTTGTTATGGCTGGGGAAACCCATCCTCGCCATAGTTGGGCGAGATTGAGCCTCACCAGTGGCTAATGAGGCTGGTGAGGGCAACCTCACTAGCCATCGTTGAGGCCCGTCAATCAGCTAGACGAGAAATAAGAAAAAAGAAGAAAGAAAAAAAGAAAATGACTTTATTTAAAAAAAAATTCTCGAGAATAGATAAATAGGTTTTCTTTATTTCTTATTTCTGTTCTAAACCTATCCAATCAAGTATTTGCTACGTTATTTGTAATTTGTAATGGTTTAAAAAGTGTTTGTCAAAGAAATTGCGAAAGATTATTCACATTGATTTGAGAAAGGCTTTATGAAATATATTATACTTGAAACTAAACTTTGAAAGGTTATTGGATTTGGGTTGTAAAGCTGACTTATGAGATTGGATTGTGTATTTCAATTTGTGGGCTTTTAGAAAATGATATTAGTGGATAGCGCTAATGCCGCTATGATTAAAACCCATCAAGAGTTTTTGTTTTTGTTTCTTTTTTTTGGTCGGTAAACCCATCAAGAGTTAAGTAGGCAGATTATTATCACGATGTCCTTTTTTTCTCAACCATCGGCTAATATAAGTGAAGACCTAGCCAAGAGAAGGAAACTTGGTTGCATTTATCACTGATATTAAGCATGACCATAGCTAGATACCGAATATTAGATTGATCAATAGAATAGATTATTGACATTTGATTTTGATAGAGATTAATCAACAAATAAACCACTGAAGATTGATTTGATCTGTAAAAAGTTATGTTGAATATAACCCATTTCTTTTGATATTTTACATATATCATATACTATATTTGGGATTGATGATTATGTTATGGTAAATGTTCAATATGCTTAAAAGAGATGTACAACTCGCTAGCAACGAGTAGGATGAGAATATCAATGGAAAATTTAGGTAGTCAAATATTGGAGCTTAGATAATTGGATATATCTATGAAATGGTATTTCTTGATATTTAGTTTTTTAGATTGAGAAAGTATATATTTTTATGATGGATTTTTAGAATTTTGATCATGTACATAACATGTTAATATTAGTTATGTTTGAGTCTACATGTAGAATGATGATATTGTTATTACCCTTATTTATGTAAAATTCGCATTATGATAAAACGTGCCAGTTTATGTCTGAACGAACGAGTTGATAAGAGCCAATTTGTCTCAAATCATAATTAATTACGTCTCGTATCGCCTTTGGATAACGTTGATAATTGTGAAAAGAGCAAAAGTTACCTAGTTTGCCGTGTAAGACAGCCGCATGAACGGGCGACACGCCTTGAATCCTCCACGGATCAATTGGCTCTCCCAACAAAAGCCCGAGAACCTCCAAGTTGCCGCTCTCAACGGCCAGAGACACAGGACATTTACCTTCCTTGTTCTCCCAATACATGGGTTGCATTTGCAAGTCCTCACCTATCAAGATCTGAACCACGTCACGGTGGCCGTTCACGACGGCCTCATGCAGCGGGGTGTTTCCCCTGTCATTTTTCACTCGAACGAGAGCACGCCGCATCTCACCCCCGCCGACATCCGATTCTCGGCTGATGAGGACTCGGGCCGCAGGGGCCCTTCCGGCCCTGGCGGCCAAGTGAAGCGTGGTGTCTCCCCTGCAATTTTTTCTGGCCACGAGTTGGTGGCCGGGAAAGTGGCCGACAATGGCTTTCAGGATCTCGTCTCTCTTGAGGCCCGCAGCGACATGAAGCAACGAATTTCGGGAGGGGCTCAGAATGACCCGCAGACACAGACGCAGACTGCGCTCGGAACAGTAACGTTCTACGACTTGGGTGAATTCATCGAGGTCGCCTCGTTTTGCGGCAGTGAATAGCTCCTGGGTCGTCGTCTCATCGCATGAGACGGAGTCTTGCGCCAACATCGCTTGCAATCTCTGCAGCCTGTGTCTCCAGAGAGCACTCTCTTGCATACTTATCTCTACTGCCATGATTTATGGGCCTGAGGAATGCTCTAACTTGGACTCGGTATGTAGTAACAAGAAACTTAGCAGATTGATCGCATCGACCGCTCTACTCTGCTGCCGCGAGTAGCTCCTAAAAAGCATCTACAGTGGGGCACCAACAAGTTAAGCCCGTCAAAATCATGTGCGTTCCGCATCCCCACCGTCTCCCCAAAGCAGACGGTATTTGTTCGGACATGGCTTTCTTTGAAGGTTGAAGTTGGAAGTTCCTCGATTTGGTAGATTCTTTAATAGTTTAGCCTGATGAAAATGCAGATTCCCCATTTTTTTAACCTTACCACAAATGAAAAAGGGAACGGATCCCTCTTTCAGTTCAACCTATATTTCAGGGACACTTTTTAAGGATCTTGTTTGAAATAAAATATTGCTATGTCTTATCGAATGTGAAACCTCATGGATCTGTTGAATTTCTTTTCATACTATTTCGTGCTCTACTCTTCTTCAATTATATATCAAATAGGATAAATTTACATATCAATGACAGATAAATCAAGAACAAATTTCACGAAGAAAAGTGTCGGAAAAATTCTAAACCTATTGTATTAATATCAATGTAGTCCTAAATGGTTCTCCGCCTCAATCTTTGTTAAGGAAACCTCTCAACTTGTTTTATTCTTACAAAATTAAAATTGAAAGATATGACTAGGTGGATTTCCTCAAAACCTGTGAAATTCCATAATGAGAAAAGAAACAATAATGTAGAAGATTATGATTTTGGTAGAATCTCTTCTATATATTCACCAACACAAGAGATGTGGCAAATCAAGGGAAATATCCTAAATATTTAGAGGAAATATCTTAAATATCTACCACACCTTATGTCTCAACAAGGTTCAATTGTTCGAAAAGACATCTCCACAAAATGAGACTAAATTCTTGAAACTTGATCACATAACGTAGCACTGTTTGCCAATTAATCTTGAAGAAGCTCAATATCTCTAGGTAGGCGACATTTAATATAAGTTCGACTTGAACCGATTGGCAAGGCTAATCGCCAGTTTGCTCAGGCAAAGTGCCTGGGCGAGACAAGCTCGACGCCACCATCGTCCTTGTTCCCTTCATGCCTGCAGGTCGAGAGTCTTCATCTTCCATGACATCAGGGTAATCAAGTACAATTCCTAGGCAGATGATATAGAAGGCTATAGAGCGGAGACAACGCTGATTCATCAAGGCAGTAATGTACAGTACCATGGACAGAAGGCAGATGCAGACTAGGGCGCCAGCTCCTAGCAACAGGCTGAGAGAGCCTAGCCAAGTAAGCTTGCTTACGAGCACATAGCTACCGGGCATAAATGCTACTGACATTGTTCCAAGAGATACGAGCAGCGCCAACGTTGCAACTCTATGGGCGCTTAGAGCAACGTAAGAATCATCAAATTGTGTCCATGACCAAACAAGAACTGCACTGATGACACAGTACATCGTGATGGTGTTGCAAATTACTAAGGCATGGAACATGCTTCTGTTCACCATTTGAGCCAGTATTAGGAAAATGTGGATTCTAATTGAATAGAATAATGAAGTTAGATTAAGTAATTAAGTCAGACTTTGAGGCGCGATATCATTTTCTTTAAGGATTTATTTATCCCACAAAGTTGCTAATAGTCACAGGCAAATTTCCTCCATGATAGAATAAAGTCTCAAATGAGAATACTAGATAGCAATTCTAGTATTTCTTCAGGGTCTCTCATAGGAAACAATTGGAACAATAGCTACTGGCCATAAATGCTACTGACATTGTTCCAAGAGATACGAGCAATGCCAACGTTGCAACTCTATGGGCGCTTAGAGCAACGTAAGAATCATCAAATTGTGTCCATGACCAAACAAGAATTACACTGATGACACAGTACATCGTGACGGTGTTGCAAATGACTAAGGCATGGAACATGCTTCTGTTTAGCATTTGAGCCAGTATTAAGAAAATGTGGATTCAAATTGAATAGAATAATGAAGTCAGATTAAGTAATTAAGTCAGACTTTGAGACGTGATATCATTTTTTTTAAAGATTTATTTATCCCACAAAGTTGCTAATAGTCACAGGCAAATTTCCTCCATGATACAATAAAGTCTCAAATGAGAATACTAGATAGCAATTCTAGTATTTCTTCAGGGTCTCTCATAGGAAACAATTGGAACAATAGCTACCGGCCATAAATGCTACTGACATTGTTCCAAGAGATACAAGCAGCGCCAACGTTGCAACTCTATGGGCGCTTAGAGCAACGTAAGAATCATCAAATTGTGTCCATGACCAAACAAGAACTGCACTGATGACACAGTACATCGTGACGGTGTTGCAAATGACTAAGGCATGGAACATGCTTCTGTTCAGCATTTGAGCCAGTATTAAGAAAATGTGGATTCAAATTGAATAGAATAATGAAGTCAAATTAAGTAATTAAGTCAGACTTTGAGACGTGATATCATTTTCTTTAAGAATTTATTTATCCCACAAAGTTGCTAATAGTCACAGGCAAATTTCCTCCATGATACAATAAAGTCTCAAATGAGAATGCTAGATAGCAATTCTAGTATTTCTTTAGGGTCTCTCATAAGAAACAATTGGAACAATAGCTATAGTTTCTTTCGAAAGAAAACGAAAAAAAAAATGAAAGAAGATGTGTGTTTGATCTCAAAATAAATAAACTTAGCTTTATCTTTCGGATAGAGACAACTCTTCAAAATATTGCAAAAAGAACAAAGGCAATCTTTTGGGAAATGTTGCAAAATAAACAAGTACATCTCAAAAGTTACATAAAAAAGACATAAAAATTCGGAGTTAAATAAATAATAAATAATAAATAATCGTAACTCCTTTTGAATAGTCGTAATGGTTAATTTTTCATAAAAATAAATTCGAATTCAAATAAATAAAAATAACGATCGTTATCAAATCTTGTCCGCGTGTGCACTCACATCTTTTCGATGTGGGACAAGGCACCTCTTTATTTGTTTTATAAACAAACTACCGACAAATAGCTCCTGGCCCGTCTCATCGCAGGAGACAGAGTCTTGCGACATCGCTTCCAATCTCTGCGGCCTCCGTCTCCAGAGAGCACTCTCTTGCAGACTTATCTCTACTGCCATGTTTCATTGGTCTAAAGGAATGCTCTCCTTGGACTCGTAGGTAATAACAAGAAACTCAGCAGATGGATCGCATCGACCGCTCTGCTCTGCTGCTGCGAGTAGCTTCAAATTACACACTGGTGAGGTTTTCAGTGATTTTGCTTGATGAAAATGCAAATTACTCTCTCGCCTACCCTTATCTGAATGAACAAGAAAAACAGATTCCGTTTTTCAGTTTCAATCTGCAATTTTGCGCGACACTTTTTAAGGTTCTCGTTCCGATAATTCACAAAACGAACGAGATTAGAGTTCTCTCCAGTGCCACGGCCTTTCGCAAGACAATAATGATCGATGACTGACCATTATTTTGTCGGCCGTCGACTAGGGCCAGACGCCTTTGCTGTGAGAAAAGCCACGGCAGAAAGATTTACTGACCTAAAATATTATGAAAAGGACCCAGATTCCCTCCATCACAAGCGCTCACGTATGATGCTATGACCCGAAAGAGGCGCTGATGATGCTAAAGTAAAAGCATATTCATTTTTCCTCTTCCTTTGCCTAAGATACTGAAGCCCATTTTCCTGTGTACAAGGAGAGCAAGAGGAAGGAATTGGACAATGCTGATAAACCCTAACTTCTCCACAAAGATAATTAAGTTGTTCTCATGCTAATCACAATCTACATTTGGATTGAATTGATTGAAAAAAATTATGGTGTGCTCTAATAATAAAACTATGCGCATGAGATGGAAGGACGACCAGCTACTGCAGCACTGATATTAACCGAGTGTTTCAAGAGTATCAATCACCCCATTCCTAAAGAGAAAAAAAGTAAATCATTATCCTTTATATTTATTAAATATACAAATTAGGTACGGACATATCTTTGGCGGTATTCGGACTTTCCTTTATATGTATTAAATATACAAATCAAAGCATTAACACTCCTGTTGTTAATATTCTTCCTTCATAGTCATCTGCTCAAGCATACCTCCTTTCGTAGTAAATGTTAGGGCAATTAAGGTATCTTTGCAGTGACATGGAAACAATGAAACTTGCGCTGGACAATAACACCAAAAAAGAAAAATAAGCGCACACGCGGTGCCCACACACAAATTCTCACATATTTCTCATATGATTAATTCTATCTACCACATCAATCTAGCCATGATAATTGGCCGAATTGGTTAAGGCTTACTCTCAAGGTGTTCGGAGCCCTCTTGATCACAAGTCCAAAGCCCCAACTTGCTCATTGATCTTAAGAAAATCCGGGTTCATCTATGGTGGAAGTTTGTCTTCTTTACAAGATAATAATTATGACCCAAGACGAACATTCTAATCATAGGCTTAAAACTCCTCTAATAAGCCCCAAGGGGAGTTGATGTTTGTCGCCCCTTCCTACCTTTTACTAATCCAAAACTAATCTTTTCAAGGAGCATCGAGCACATGCCTTGGTGCACCGTTCTTGGGACCTGATTTGTGGTATGCATATACTCAATTAGGGTATGGGTAAAAAGGCCTACATAATTGCAAGAACATGCTCACTTAAATTAGCCTCCTGTAAACCACTGGGGTTTGCCTCAGTGGCCACCCTTCTAACATGGAAGGGGGAAGTAGAGGGTTCGAATCCCCACCTTTTTAGGAAAGGGTTAGGGTGGGGACCATTTAGTTTCAGGAGTGGGTTTTGACTTCCACGTCCTGCAATGAGGTAATGCAAAAGTCTGAGAGTGGTAGTTAGAGTAAAAATAGAGTAGGACCAAAAAAAAAAAAAAATTGCCCCCTTAAAAAAAGATTTAGCACCCTGTATTCTGAATTAAAAAAAAAAAAAGAAAAAGCTCCCTGTATTTATTGAATGGTCCAATTGGACTTAATAACTTGTTGTCATCTAAACACTTGAATGTGTAAATAACTTTTTCTTTTTGTGCAATTAGTACTCTATTATGAAGAAAAATCTGACTATTTATGCACTTAGCAATGGATAAAAGTTGTCTAGGTAAAGTTACGAGAATACGTTTGGTAACTATTATGTTTTCAAAAATAATTTCTGCTCATAAATGATTTTTTCTGATTCCATTTCTTGAATGAGTTTCTGAGTGTTTGAAGGCGTTTGGTAACTATAAAAAATTTATATTCCCGAAATAAAAATGCATTTTGTATGACCCTCAAATTTTTTTGTAACCTAGAACTTCTTATAATTTTTTAATAATTTTATTACATTTTTCTCTTTTTTTTCCTTTTCTTTTTCTTCTTTATCTAGCCGTCGCTGGCCCTGGCAAGGCTCAGGCCAACGAAGCTCCGGTGACTGACTAGAAGAGGAGGAAGAAGAAGAAAAGGAAAAGAAGAAAAGAAAATGCTTGATCCTAAGAAACAACTTTTTTTTTTTTTAATTTCTTTATTTTATTACAAATCTATTCTCGGGAACAAAAACGTTACCAAACGGATTTTTTTTTTCGGGTAACAAAAGAATAGAATTAGATGCTTTTTGTACATTACCAAATAGACTTTTAACAATTTTTTCGTGACATTTCAAAATTTTTAACGAAGTTGATGTGCATTTAATCATCCCCATTTTCAGCTTTTTTGCAGGCTATTTATTTTTTATTATAATGCTTTGCCACCTGTCAAAAATCGTGAGTGGTCTAATTGGATATATGTGTGCTACGTCCGTGGTTAACGGGACGCTTTGATATCACTGACCACAGAATGTTTCCCCGACATTCTTGGACACCATCTGCCAATATCCTCTTTGTGCACTCATCTCGTCCTGTCCTCTCGGCGACATACTATGAAATGATTGATTTCTTGTCCTCAATTTCTCCCCTGTGATTTGTCTGGTTTTCCAACAGAACACAGCATAAAGGTGAACTAGAGTGAAAAAGAAACCATTCTTCACGACTAAACAAGGTTCCATTCTGATTTACTGGCATGTACCATACAACACCACACCCAAGTAGACCGACAGTTACACATCCGAATAGCAGAAGATGTCTAACAAAAAACTGAAATAACGGCGTCTCCATTATTTACCACCCAGTCGACGCAAGCAAGGATGGTGTGGTTTTTCCACAGTCAAACAAAAGTAAAGAGAAGGCTGTCTCCATCAATTGCAACAGAATTCTTGAAACTTGACCACACGACTACGTGTGAAGCAAAGAAGCTCAAAGTGGAGAAGATAGGCAACCTTTAATAAAAGTTTTCCTGGAATCGACCGTCAAGGCTAAGTACCACTGGATGGAGACAAAGTGGCCGCGCAATTCGCATTCAACGCCACCGTTGTCCTTGTTCGATTCATGCCAGCAGGTCGCCAGTCTTCATCTTGCAGGACATCGGGGAAGCGAACTATAAGTCTCGATATTGCAACTCCTAGGCGGATGATATGGAAGGCTATGCAGTGGAAATAGCGCGTATTTACCACAAAAGGAATGTACATTGCCATGTACAAAGCGCAGATATGGAATATGGCAATAGCTCCAATCAACAGGACAAGAGAGGCGAGCCAAGTGAGATTGCTTATGACCACGTAGCCACCGGCCATAAATGCTATGGACATTGTTCCGAGAGCTACCAACAGCCACTTTATTGCAATTATATGGGCAGTCAGAGCAACGTAAGAGTCATTCAGCTGTGCCCAAGACAACATGACAACCACCCCTATAGCGCTATACATCGCAATGGTGTTGCAAATGACAAAGGCCTGGAACATACCCCTCTTCAGCAATGTAGCCGTTCCCGGATTAGGTTGAGAACTCTCAACAAAACCTCCAGGAACCGCAAAACCAGCTGCAAAGGTCACGGTTGCCACTAGCGTGGCGATGATAGAACGAGCGTCTGCCTGTCCCCTCAGTATACCTCCGTTTTGGAGAGCAAGGACTGTATATTCCGCCATAATTTCTTGATTTCTTGACTTATAGACAGCCAAATCTTTACTTGTAGGTGTCCCGGCAGATTTCAAAATCATTGAGGGTAATCTCTAGGAATGGGCCAAACAAGAATATACGGGGTTAATGTGATTGGAAGCTGTCACTCATACCGCATGAAGATAGAAGATATTCGCTTGATTTTGTGATTGTTAATGTTTGATTTTGGAGTTCCTAGTGAGTGAGTGCATACCTTTTGAAGCGTAGGATCCGTTCTTTTGATTTGCTCTGTCGCAAAGTCAAGAGCCGTCAAGCATTCATCGTTGAGAATCTTATAATCAACTCTTTTGTCCAGCACGAGATCAAGCAGAACCACGGGGTGCCACGGCAATGTGGCCAAATGCAGAGGAGTGTTCCCATCATTGTCTCTCTCGTTGATGAGCTTCTCCAGGTTGGCATTCCCAAGTATGTACCTCAATGCCCGGATTCTTCCATGCTTGGCACAGACATGAAGGATGTTTTGTCCATGTCGATTGATCAACTCCGTGGGATCTGGCCACTGCTGAAGCAGCTCCTTGATTGCTTCAACATGACCCTCTTTACAAGCAACGTGAATCGGAAAATGGCCGTCTTTATCATATTTGACTGCGCTTGAGGCAAATTTTCTGAGTAGGAATTTGATGCCATCACAGTAATTGATGTACGCTGCCAAATGAAGGGGAGTTCCTCGTCTATCGTCTTTCAGTTCAAACAATTGTTGATTTCTCGAACATATTTCCTCTAGCATGTCTGGATTAAGTGCAAAATAAAACCATGTGATATTAAATCACGCATTCATTTGCAGTGGATTATATTTTTAAAATAATTTTCAAAGATTTCATATTTAGAATAATTGATAGTGATTCCTTTAAATTTCACAAGATTTTAGAGTATGAGATCCTAAATTCAAATCTATCTAGATTTCTCATTTGCCTCCCTAGGTAGTTATGCATTTTAATCTTAAGCCAGAGTATGGTCTCGCTTAAAGAAAGGTACTAAATCATTTAAAATATATCCAGAAAAATACATCATCAGCTAATAGCTTAAATATTTTAAAAAAATTACCAATAGTCCCATAAAATTTTACATGATATCAAAGCTACATGTTGCCTAGTTTGTGTGTGAAGCTCCCCATTCATTAATGCCACATGTGGCTGTCAGACTGATTTGCATGTGGGCCTTGTATTCATATAATCTCCATTCACTTACAATTCAAAGTTTTATATTAGTTTTAACATTGTATTAAAGGAGGTATGAGCTCTCCGTGTATATTTTACACTTCAATCTAAGATCAAATTATAACTTATGTGTGAGGAAGGGTGTTAAACTAATTAAATATTAAATCATGCATTTTCTTAACAATTTGTAAAAATTGGTAATGATTTTACAAAATTTCACATCAAATTTTCGAAAAACAAAAAGGTTAGTATTATATGACCTATCTCTCTCCTCCTCTTCCTCTTCTTTCTCGTCCTCTCCCACTCTTGATCTCACTCAGCAAGAGCCCACTACTCCCTTCGCCAGTGCCATCATTGCTACTCGGTTGCCACTGGTTGCTGTCATTGTGTGTGTCCCTCCACCATCTTCACCATCACTCCGCCTTGGTCATATCTCTCTCTTTAGGTAGTTAAATCAATCAATTCGACTAATTTTAACTAGAAATTACTAATATAGACACCAATCATTTTACGTGACACGATCAATACTAATGTAAATAATTTTTAATAATATTTTCAATTACTTATTTATTTATTCTTTTCTTTTTCTCCTCCTCCTTTTTCTCTAGCCAATCCTCGGACAAAAGTGAGGGCCAGTGAGATCGACCTCGCTAGCCTCGGGTGAAGCTTGCCCCCACCGACCATAGGCAAGGGCGAGCTTCGCTTGCTCCCGACAAGGCTTGACCTTGCCATCGCCCGCCACTAGCAAGTCTCACCAAGTGATGGCTCTGATGAGCCACGAGATCTAGCAGGTTTCCTGCCTCGCTTCCTACAGCCCAACAAGCAGAGTTTTTTTTTTTTTTTGTCGAACAACAAGCAGAGATCAACCCCTGCTTCCTATTCACTCCAATCCTCGCACACTGACGAGCTGTGAGAAACACGTGAACAATGCAACAACACATCAAGAACCCCAAAATTGTCATCCGCATCCATTACCCAGCAAGTGAACATAAAAGGGTGAGTGAAACAAGTCATCGTTTCAGTGGATTCAACTTTGATTTGATGGTGACGGCTTGTCGTCGCTAGGCAAGCCTCGCTAGATCTGGCAAGTTTAAACCTTACCCAATGTGAGGTCGAGCCTTGTCAAGAACGGGCAAGCTTCGCCTATATCTGGCTAATCAGTGACCAGTTAGAGGAAAAATTAAAGAAATAAAAAAGAGACAAAAGGAAAAAGATAAGAAAAATAAAACAAAAATTCAAAAATATTAAAAATTATTAAAAATTATTCGCGTCAACACCCGCCACGCCACATAAGACGAGCGACATTCATGTTAGCAATTTTCAACCAAAATTGACTAAATGGACTAAATTAATAAAGATATAAAAGTTTGTGATTTAATTGGCAAAAAAAATTATAATTGAATTAGTAATATGTAATAAACTTAAAATTTTGTGGGTAATTTTTCCCATGACCAAATGTAGGGGAGGGGGGACCACAATGAACGCCGGTGGTGGATACTGGATAGCACCCTATAAAGCGTGGGAGACGGCAACATACACTGACGGAACTTTAGACGCACAATCATGCGAAGGTGGAGAAGAGAGAGGAAGAGAGAGATAGCTGGCTGGGCAATACGGAATATTCCTTTTCTCTTGTTAAATAAACTTATATATGGATAACCTCATGTCATGGTTAGAGGTTACCCAGTCATATCCTACCAGCTATGAATAAACTATTTGACCTTAGGACCGTATACACAGGTCATAAATTTGGACTTAACCAGTTTGTGAGGCTTATCAGATGTTTCATTGGTCTCTTGGTAACCCGACCTCTCACTCATGCCCTAAGTTACAAAATAAAAAAATTATGTATATGTGATATCCATATTTGTAACATGTAAATTGGAAAGATGGTAAGAGGAAATTTCATTTCATATGGAACAAAATATAACATTCAAAGAACAAGACAAGGAAAAGAAGTAGGGCAGGTGATTTGCATTGTATCATATTAATTATGTCCTATCAAAACAACATTATGTCGAGAATATGATTAATCCGAACATGACAAGTATAATAAACATGTTGAACTGCCTCAATATGAACATGACAAACCTAATAAAACAATTTATATGATACGATTAACATAATTATCACACTATGTCATTATGTCATGTATCTACATCACAAGTATACGTTAACCTTTGGTGTTAACGTGTACATGATAAACACACTAAACATGTTAATACATGATATCCTGATTTAACATGTTTAACACGCTTGTAAACAAATAACCGTTATTCCACTTCACATTACATCTAGAGTTTATTAATGAGTTACCGTTTGTTATGTTGTATAACTTTTGCATCCGTAATGTGTATTCATTACGCCCTTTATTTTTTTTTTAAATGGGTCTTACTTTTATAATCTTTTAATGGTAAAGATGTTATTAGACACCTTTACCAAAAAAAGAAGAAGATGTTATTAGACACGAGTATAAAGTGTTAAAACTTAGTCTTGTTTAAAAAGCCAACACACTAACACTTTAATTTATGTGTGGACTCGTGTCTGAATGGGTTAACCAAGCGACACGAATTTTATTGGGTCGTGAACGGGAAGACATATAGACTCATTCATGCCAAATCATAATTTGTTTGATTGCGTGAGGTCTCGTAAACGAATGACGGTGAGAATATTGTGAAGAGAGTAGAAATTACCTAGTTTGCCGAGTAAGACAGCCGCATGAACGGGCGACACGCCGCGAATCCTTGATGGATCCAGCGGCACTGCCAACAGAAGCTTGAGAACCTCCAAGTCCCCACTCTCGACGGCCAGATACATCGGACATTTACCTTCCTTGTTCTCCAGATACATGGGTTGCAGGTCCTCATCTATCAAGATCTGAGCCACGCCAAGGTGGCCTTTCACAACGGCCTCATGCAGCGGGGTGTTTCCCCTGTCATTCCTCACTTGAACGAGAGCCTGCCGCATCTCGCCCCCGCCGACGTCCAACGCTCGGCCAATGAGGACTTGGGCCGTGAGGGCCCTTCCGGCCCTGGCGGCCAAGTGAAGCGGGGTGTCTCCCCTGCAATTTTTCCCGGCCACAGCCTGGTGGGGAAAGTGGCTGATGATGGCTCTCAGGATCTCGTCTCTCTCAAGGCCCACGGCCACATGGAGCAACGAACTTCGGGAGGGGCTTAGAATGACCGACAGACACAGACGTCGATTGCGCTCGGAACAGTAACGTTCTACGACTCCGATGAATTCGTTGGCATCGCCTTGTTTTGCAGCAGTGAATAGCTCCTGGGCCGTCGTCTCATCGCATGAGACGGAGTCTTGCGTCAACATCGCTTTCAATCTCTGCAGCCTGTGTCTCCAGAGAGCACTCTCTTGCATACTTATCTCTACTTCCATGACTTATTGTTCTGAGGAATGCTCTAACTTGGACTCGTATGCAATAACGAGCGTGGAGAGAGAAGCGAGCGAGCGCCAGGAGGAGGGGCGGCCTTAATGTGCTTGGTTGGCGATAGCGAGGGCGGTCGTCCTCGCTGACCTGCGCCAGGACCTGCTCGAGGTTGGTGCGGACGGCGTTGGCGGTGGCGTCTGTTGGCCTAGGCGAGGTCCCTCCAAATCTGGTTCTCCACACACAGCGACTTCACCCGCTCCTCCAGCACCGAGTTGAGCTTCCCGATCTTCTGGATCTCCTCCTCCTTGGCCAGAGCAGGGGCGGCTGTAATGTGCTTCGTCGGAGACCCAGGGAGAGGGGGGTGGAATGGCCGCTTGACGAATGCCAGAGCAACAATGAGTGCGGAGAGAGATTTTGGGATTCAAAATTTGAAAGCCTTCATCGAGAAGAAAGAAATCGTTCGAGTTCTCTGGAGAGGAAAAGGAAAGGGTTTGCTTCTCTTTCCTTCCTCTGACAAGGAAACAATAGGATAGGAGGCAGGGGGGCAGCGTGGAGGCTAGGAGCGAGGGGAAGAAAGCTAGGAAGAGGAGAGAGAGGGAAGAAACCTACTCTTGTGAAGAAGCTCGAAGAGAAAATGTCCAACGGAACCACACCTCCACATGGCGTTTTATGAATGGTAAGAGACCATGCTGACTTGGCGCACCGATACCCCAATATTTTCTCTTCTTCCCTTTCCTTTAGCTAAGGAGTAGAAGCCCATTTTCGTGTACGAAGAAAGAGCATTAGGATCTATTACTTTTTGTTTCTCTGAAGAAATTGGATACTATTGATAAATCCAAACCTTGCCACAAAGAAAATTAAGTATAATAATCGCAATTTTTTTTTTTTTTTTGGTAACCGAGGATCCACCGGAGCCCCCAATTGAGATTTCATGGGCCTCCGTGGTGGAAGACCTACAGCGACTACACCTCGGGGAAAGTTGGTCTAACAACTCACCGTCAGAGCCCTCATTTAAATCGCTAGCAACGCAGAGTTTCGAACTCTCGACTTTCATGTGTTGAAAGAAGTTGATCTTAACCAATTACGCTATCCACAGGTAGGTCACAACCTGCATTTGTATTGAATAATAGAAGAAACTTAGAGTGTGCCTCTATTAATTATACGATGCATATGAGATGAAAGGAATTCGCATGCCCTTTTGCCATGTATATTAATGATGACGTCACTGTTTGTGCATATATATTGTTTAGCCGTATAACTAATATTAAATTATATCTTGAGTTTGAGTATTTACAAAAAAAAAACGCAATTCGCTGCACTCTTGAAATTACACAAAAGAGGAAATATATTTAAAAAAAAAAAAAAAAAAACAAAGAGGCTATCACCGTGGGGAAGCTACGAATAAGAAGATATGAATTTTCTTCTGCGGAAGGTTGCCGAAATTCGTATACTCGTGGGGGCCCAAAGTCAAATATTTGACTTTGGGCGCGCACACACCCACGATATTCAGCGTCTGGCTTTGGGTTTGTTTAGCTGATGAAGAAAAGGAAACAAGCTTCTGCACGTGAATCAGGAGGTGTGCCCAAAAGTCAAAACTAAAGGAAAGAAGCTTCTGCACGTGAATCAGGAGGTGAGCCCAAAAGTCAAAACTTTGACTTTTGGGCTCACGCATGTAAAGGGAAAACGAAACACTTCGAACGCTGCTGCAGTTTTACGTAGAAGAGAGCCGCGAGTGAAGCGGCTGAAAAACCTGTGAAAGAAATAAAAGGAGCCGCACGTCAAGCCAAAGATTGAGCCCCGCGTGCGTTATACTTTGAGCCAAGAGACGCGCAATGATTTTTTGCCGTAAGTTTATAACCAAATGAATTATTTATTTATAAACACTTTGGGTTTGAGATTAAATTTAGGTATGGAAAATACTTAAACGTGTGAATGATTGTAAACTCTAATTCTTCGATTATAGTGGATTATTTATTGCTGCTTCTCCTCGTGGATGTAGGTACCGATACTCGAACCGAACCACGTAAATTTCTAGTGTCATTATTTTTCTTGTTTATTTCTCTGGTAATTTCGCGTTAACGTAAAGTGCAAAATCCTATCGTTTCCGCATATTATATCCCAACAATGGTATCATAGCTTAGAGTTAGATTTCTTGATTGTGATTTGGAACTTTTGCTTGTCTGATTATTATCTAAACATTATGTTATTACAATTATGTCTTAGAGGAAATCTGAAATTGAGAAATTTAATGGGAGCAATAACTTTATATTATGGAGCATCAAGATACGAGCATTATTGACAACACAAGATTTGGCCAACGCACTGGATGGTGAAAATGAGTTGCCTATTATCATGAAAGCTTCTGATAGGGTAGAGCTAATAGAAAAGGCAAAGAGTACAATCCTGTTAAATTTATCGGATGAGGTCTTAATAGAGGTTGCTGAGAAGAAAGATGCCGCAACATTATGGGCAAAACTTCAAGCATTATATGTGAAGAAAGGTTTGAACAATCGCTTGTACATGTTGAAGAAGATGTTTCAATTTACATATACTGAAGGTATGTCTATCAGAACCCACCTAGACGAATTTAATAAACTCATGATAGATCTGAAGAACGTCAGTAAGATACTTGATGATGAAAAATAAGACATGATGTTATTAGCCTCTTTATTAGAGTCATGGGAGTACTTTACTGATTCATTGTTGCAGGGGCGTACTACAATTACCTCAAAAGAGATAAAATCCACCTTATTCCCTAAGGAGTGGCAGAGAAAGTTGTGAGATGACGGTCTAGCGCAAGGAGTAGCGCGAACACTAACAATTTGAGGTAAAGAACAACATCGAGGGCCTAATAGCAACGGAAGTAAAGTATATCAAAATCACGCCATAGAAAATCCAAATGACGCATAAAGTGCTTTGAGTGTCACGAGGAGAGGCACATCAAGAGAGATTGTCCAAAGCGGAGGAATAAAGTTGATAGGCAGAATGCCACAAGCAGTGTGGCAAACATTGCCGAATGGAGCAATAGTGATGCAGAAGCTATTTTATATGTGACTGCTACTTCGTCAGGAGACGAATGGATGTTAGATTCGGGGTGTTCTTATTATTTGACGGCTCATAAAAACTGATTTACTACTTACCAGATTGCAGACGGTGGTAGAGTTCTTTTGGGGAATAATGCAGTATGTAAGGCTGTGGGGATAAGGACAATTCGGATTCGGATGTACGATGGGGTGGTTCGCACATTGACAGATGTGAGGCATGTACCAAAGCTTAAGAAGAACTTTATTTCTCTAAGGACACTCGATAATATCGGGTGTAAATATACCGCTGAAGGTAGAGTACTAAAGATCTCTCGAGGTGCTATAACAGTGATGAAAAAAAAGAAAGTGAATACTCTCTATCATCTACTGGAAGAAACCGTGACCGGAACCGGTACAGTTTCATCAGGTGGTCAAACTCTAACTTGACTCAATTATGGCATATGCGTTTAAGGCACATAAGTGAAGTAGGTATGACAATGCTAAGTAAAATGGGGTTGTTGAATTGTCAAAAGACAGGAAAGCTGGACTTATGGGAACACTGCATCTTTGGGGAGCAGCATCGAGTTAAGTTTACTATAGTTATTCATTCGACCAAAGGACCAGTTGAATATATTTATTCAAACGTCTAGGGCCCATCTTCAGTTCCTTCAAAAGAAGGTGCCCGATATATGCTGACATTTATGAATGATTATTCAAGGAATGTATGGGTTTACTTTCTGAAGCACAAATATGATGTGTTTGATCGGTTCAAGAAATTTAAGGCATTGATTGAAAAATTGTCAGATAAACAAATCAAGTACCTGAGAACCGATAATGGCATGGAGTTTTGTGGTAAAGATTTTATTGAATTCTGCGAGAAAGAATATATTGTAAGACACTTTTTACCAAAAATAATATATATATTGTAAGACACCACACAGTACCTGGGACACCACAGCAAAATGGCATGGCAGAACGGAAGAATGGAACTTTGCTTGAGCGAGCTCGATGCATGTCGAAGGAATTTTTGGCTGAAGCAGTAAACATGGCATGTTACCTGATTAATCGATCTCCATCATATGCTATTGAGTGGAAGACTCTTGAGGAAGTATGGTCAGGGAAACCTGTTGATTACTCCGGATTACGTATATTCGGATGTTTTACATATACTCATGTGAGTGATGGTAAACTTGAGCCGAGGGCGAAAAAGTGCATATTTCCGAGTTATGCACATGGGGTGAAAGGCTACTGGCTGTGGTGCACCGATCCCAGATCACCCGATTTTCTAATCAGTAGAGATGTGATATTCGACGAGACTGCAATACTTCAACAGATGAGTTCTAAGACACAACCAGCAGAGAAGACAGATCATGGTGTCATTAGTGAAGTGAAGTTTCAAGTGGAGACTCCGGAGACCTCGAAGGTAACAGAGGTTGAGACTGAAGATGAAGCCGCAGTTCCTGAAGTCGGTGATAGTAAACAACCAGTAAAGCCGCAGCACACTATAGCCGCAGATAGACAAAGAAGACACATTAAATCACTGATACGTTATGGTTATACAGATATTGCTTATACATTGATTGTAGGTAATGAGGTGGAGACAGATGAGCGTGGTCGCAGTGGTTAGGGGCTATGACCGAAGAGATGGAATCACTCCATCGAAATCAACATGGGAGCTTGTCAAAGTATCCAAGAGCCAAAAGATTGTCGGAAGTAAATGAGTTTTTAAACAGAAAGATGGCATTCCCGATGTCGAGGCAGTGGGGTATAAGGCGAGACTTGTGGCAAAGGAGTATACACAGCGTGAAGGCATTAACTACAATGAGGTATTATCTCCTATTGTAAGGCATACTTATGTTTGTGTTTTACTTACCTTAGTTGTTTCGCAGGATCTCGAGTTAGAGCAGCTAGATGTGAAAACTGCGTTTCTTCACTATGAGTTGGAGGAGCAAATTTACATGAGGCAACTAGAGGGATTTGCTATTTCGGGTAAGGAAGATCATGTTTGTTTGTTGAAGAAATCTTTGTATGGGCTGAAACCGTTTCCTAGGCAGTAGTATAAACGTTTTTATGCTTTCATAGCTAGTCAAGACTACACAAAAAGTTAAATGGATAGCTGCGTTTACTATAGGAGATTGGAAAATGGTTCTTTGATTTATCTACTCTTATATGTTGATGATATGCTGATAGCAGTTACGCTAATAGTAGCTAAGAATATGTCTTGATATTGATGTGCTGAAGATGCGGTTAAATGCTGAATTTGAGATGAAAGATTTAGATGCTGCAAAGAAAATTTTAGGTATGGAGATTTTGCGTGACAAGGTTGTAGGAGTTTTATGTCTATCTCAAAAGAAATATATTAAGAAGATCATAGCATGTTTTAATATACAGTTGGCAAAATCTGTAAGTACACCTTCAGTGAAGCACTTTAAACTTTTAAATAAATCATCACCGCAGATTGAGGAGGGGGAGGAGCATATGTCCCGTGTTCCTTATTCTAATGCTATGGGTAATATTATGTATGCTATGGTGTGCACTAGGCCTGATATTTCGCAAGCTATAAGTGTGGTTAGTCGTTATATGAAGCATCCTGGTAAAGCTCATCGGGAAGCTGTGAAGTAGATCCTCAGATATTTGAAGGGGATAACAGACATGAGAATAGTGTATCAAAGGAACAGTAATGGCAGTGAGACCACTGATTTTGTGGATTCGGATCACGCTAGTGACTTGGATGATCGTAGATCTTTAGCAATGTGCGTTTTTACATGGTGCAGTTAGTTGGAAAGCATGCTTACAAGATCACATTACCTTGTTTTTGACTGAGACAGAGTACATGGCACTAACCTTTGTAGCGAAAGAGGCGATATGATTATAGAGTTTGCTTTCGAACTTTGGGTTAGAATAGAAAAGTGTGGATATATACTGTGATAATCAAGGTATCATATATTTGGCATATAATCTAGTTTATCACAAGCGAATGAAGCATATCAAGTACAACTTCATCCGAAATATCTTAGTTAAAGGTAATGTTAATGTTAAAATAATTGCTACAGCAGATAACCCGGCAGATATAATGACTAAATCTATTCCTTTAACGAAGCTCAAGTTCTACTTGAGCTCTATCGGCGTCTGTGAAGTATGAGCCCCCGTTGGGGCGTTAAGAGAGCAATATGGAGGATGAGTACTATAACTTAGCTTCAAATATCGAGCTAACGTGGAGAATTGTTAAATTATGTCTCGAGTTTGAGCGTTTGCAAAAAAACGTGATTCGCTGGACTCTTGAAACTGCACAAAAGATGAAATAAAAATAGAATAAGACCAAAGGGGCTATCACCATGGGAAAGCTACTAATAAGAAGATACGAATTTTCTTATGCGGTTGCCGAAATTCGTATACTCGTGCGGGCTTGACTTTGGGCGCGCACACACCCGCACGTGATATTCAACGTCTGGCTTTGGGTTTCTTTAGCTGATGAAGAAAAGGAAAAAAAAAAAAATCAGGAGGTGGGCCCAAAAGTCAAAAATTTGACTTTTGGGCCCACGCATATAAAGGGAAAACGAAACACTTCGAACGCTGCTGCAGTTTTACGTAGAAGGGAGCCGCGAGTGAAACGGCCGAAAAACCTGCGAAAGAAAGAAAAGGAGCCGCACATCAAGCCGAAGATTGAGCCCCGCGCACGTTATACTTTGAGCCAAGGGACGCGCGATAATTTTGTATCGTGAATTTATAATTAAGTGAGTTATTTATTTATAAACACTTTGAGTTTGGGATTAAATTTAGGTGTGGAAAACACTTGAGCGTGTGAGTGATTGTAAACTCTGATTCTCTGATTATAGTGTATTATTTGCTGCTGGCTCTCCTCGTGGACGTAGGTACTGATACTCGGACTGAATCACGTAAATTTCTAGTGTCCTTATTTTTCTCGTTTATTTCTCTGGTGATTTCGCGTTTACGTAAATTGCAAGATCCTGTCATTTCTGCATATTATATCCCAACAGTTTTGACTTTTGGGCACACGCATATAAAGGGAAAACGAAACACTTCGGACGCTGCAATTTTACGTAGAAGGGAGCCGCAAGTGAAGCGGCTAGAAAACCTGCGAAAGAAAGAAAAGGAGCCGCACGTCAAGCCAAAGATTGAGCCGCGTGTGTTATACTTTGAGCCAAGGATGCGCAATAATTTTGTACCGTGAGTTTATAACCAAGTGAGTTATTTATTTATAAACATTTGGGTTTGGAATTAAATCTAAATGTGGGAAATATTGAGTGTGTGAGTGATTGTAAATCTGATTCTCCGATTATAATTGATTATTTGTTGCCGGCTCTCCCCATGGACGTAAGTATCGATACTCAGACCGAACCATGTAAATTCCCGATGTCCTTATTATTTCTCGTTTATTTCTTTGGTGATTTTGCATTAACGTAAATTGCAAGATCATGTCGTTTCCGCATATTATATCTCAACAATTGGTAACTACAATTGGAAATTACCCTCCTGGCCGCTTTGTGGCCGAGTGTCGTGAGGGGTCAGATGGCCATGCTTGGCCTAAAGTACACCCAGCATCTCCAACAACCAAAAAGTCCGTTGAAAGATGAAAACAACCTACGACCGGTTATGCAGTTGGTGTTATCCCAAAAATGGCTCTGTTTAGACTTTATGCTCAATTTGCTTTCTGTGCCAAAGCCAATATCATCTCTGACGATGCTGTGGATGAAGCTCTACTAATTCATAGATTTACTCTCATAAGCAGGGCCTTAGAGTCATATGAATAGCGGTCTTTGATAGCATATGATAAACATCGTATCATCCATGATCAGTGACCAGTATTTCAGTGAACCTCAAAACATCAAACCCTCGGAGCAGAATCATCTGCTCAAGCATAGCTCTTTTCCTTCCAGATGTGAGGGCAAGCAAGGTGTCTTTGCAGTGACTTGGCAACAATGAGACTCAAACTGGACAACAAGAAAAAACACAAACGGATTCTCATGCTTTTTTCATGGGATCCATTATGTCCACCACATCAATCTATCCAATTTTTCTCATCACTAATCTTTTCAATGACGTCCGAGGTGGTTGACCAGGTTGGTTAAGGTTTATTTCCAAGGAATATGGAGCCCCTTGATCATAGATTTGAACTTCTAGTCGCTTCTCAATCTCAAGAAATCTTTTATTCATCGGTAAAAACACAACATGATGGTCTGTGCAGATACCGCGCTCGGCTGTATGACTACTGTTGGAAATCACCCTCCTGGCCTCTTCACGGCGAGCGTCATGAGGGGTCAGAGGGTCTTACTTGACCCGCAATAACCCATGGCATCTCCAACGACCAAAAACTCCATTAAAGATGACAAGGGCCTGTGATTGGTCATGCCGTCAATACCATCCCAAAAACTGCTGTCTTAAGACTTCAACTCCGTTCATCGTAAAAAATGAATGATTTGAAAAACATTTTTTTTAAAATTGATTGCTTGTAGTGCTTGCCATTTTCATCGTCTGCAAAGATGTTTAGACATAAATTGTTGTCGGTAACGAAAATATTTTTTATTAACTAATAATATAAAATGATATGAGCGATCAATTTCAAGAGATTTTTTTGTAAATCATTTATTCTCTACGAAACAAATGGAGTCTTCGTGTTCAATTTGCTTTCCATGCCAAAGCCAATGTACATCAAACAATACTATAGATAAGGAAATATCTGTTGGAAAAATATGGCTTCGAAATTGAGTAGAACAATGAAATCGGATCGAGTAAAACAACTCGAACTTTAAGGCGTGATATCACTTTCTTTAAGGATTTATTTGCCCCACTACGTTGCTAATGGTCACCGGCAAAAATCCTCCAGGATACAACAAAGCCTCGGATGAGAATACTAGATAGCAATTCTAGTATTTCTCCAGAATCTCTCTAGGAAAACAATCAAAAAATTGGCTGTAGCTTTTCATAAAAAAGACTCAAAAAATGACCATTCTTTTCTTTCCGAAAAATGACAAGTATATATACGAAACAGTCTTACAACTCTTTGTGAAAATTGCCAAAGAATGAACAAACACGTCTTTTAGAAAATTGTTCGAATAAACAAATGCAACTCTTCGGAAGAAGTCGAAAAAACGAATAATTGCAACCCTTCGAGAAAAGTTAAAACCAAATAAGTAATTTTCCAAAGGTTGTCTTGAAAAGACACAAATAAAATTCGAAATTTTTTTTTTAAAATAGAATTTCGAATTTTCATTTATATTTCATTTCCGAAAATTCTCAAATATTAAAAGGCAACCTTTGAATTAAAAAAATAAAAAAAATAAATAAATAGCAAGGGATTAATGCTAATTAAACCGCGGGGTGTACAAAGTGCAAAATGCGCCAAATAATCGCGCATCCGCATGCGGGTATGGTGGGGTCTAGCCCCACCTAATCATTTCTTTAACTACAAAAAGGAAATCCCACATTTTTAAATTGACCCACTTGCTCCCACCTTTTCTATGTGGGACAAAGTAAAAAGCATTCATTTTGTTTTAACAAACAAAATTCCAACAATATCAATTCGCAAATTTACTCTTTTAAGCAGGACCTAAGAGTCAAATGAATAGCGATCGTGATTAGTATATGATGACCATCGTATCATGTATGAGCATTGACCAATATTTCAATGAACCTCATGCCATCAAACCTGGGGGCACAATCATCGTGATGCAGGCGCATCATCAGAACTTGGGATTTCCATTGATCAACTGACAATCCTAACTTAAGCCTCATCAATTTATCGAGCTCGTTCATTAATTATTCAAGCAAGTGGGAATTTCAGCCACAAGTTAATCCAACGGGTCTAAAACGTCCAAGAAAAAGGCTTCTGCAATTTGAAGAGCGAATGCAGAATGATGGCCACGATTGGCAGTTGATTTCCGTGGTTGGACGGTCAAAACTTCAAGTTTTCACGTGTTTTAATACATGATTTAGTTCCTAAGTCTTTATTGTGTTTACTAGTTTTCACATCTTTATAATAGATGAGAATTCCTCTCAAGTGAGCGAATTTCCTTTTGGTTCTTTATCAAATTCGTTGGAAGTGAGCCTCAAGTCTTGTATCCTTAACTGGTGGATCATTCCTTTATACCTTGATAATTAAGTTCATCTATCCTATACTCATCTCATTCGAACGCATCCCATAACGCATTCTTTATTTTAACACTTTCCGGCAAACACTTCTTCCGTACACTTATCCATCCTACACGTTTAGCATCCTCTAATCCTTGATACCACTCCATGGTTTTCCAGAGCATTTCTATATTTGTATACCAAGTATATCAAAAAATAATTAAAAAATAAAAAATAAAAATGAAGAGTGTATTCAGGACAATATTGACTACAAAGACCGTAAAAATGATTCTATAAAAATAAGAAGAGTTAAGGTTTTTGAAAAAATAAAATATCCGTTGGATCCATGCATTACATCGGATCAAGCATAGCTATTTTCATTCCAAATGCGAGAGCAAGCAAGGTATCTTTGTAGTGACTCGGAAAACATTGAGACTTATACTAGATAATAAGGAAAAAAGCACACAAATTCTCGTTATTTTTCGTGTGATTCATTATGTCCACCAAATTAATCTATGCATTTTTTTCTCATACTACTAATACTTTCAAGGACCGCCAAGGTTGTTGGCCAAGTTGATTAAGGTTTACTTCCAAGAGATTTAGAGCCCCCTTATCATAGGTTTGAATCTCCTAATCGCTCCTCAATCTCAAGAAACCCCGTATCATCTATGGCATTGATTCAACTTGTTTTGCCAAACATATGGATCAGTCCGACTTTGCTCTGATTTGCATTCAGTGGGGCAATGCTCACTCAAAACAAGTAACAACTATGACTCAAAACCAACATTTTGATCACCGGTATGAAACTCTATAGTAAGCCTTAAGAGGGGTCGCCTATGTTAGTATCCTTTCCAACCATGTTCTTCTTATCCAAAACTAATCTTTTCAAATATCGTTGAGTACATGCCTTGAGAAAATTACCAAAAAAATCTTAAATATATTATATGGATTCCAATTCAATCTTATACATTTCAATTCGATCAATTTAGTCATAAATGTTTTGGCAATTTATCAATTTAGTCTTTTCAGTTAATTTTCGCTGACAATTGCTCATATGGACACTAGACTTGTTATGTATGATTGGTACTAATATGGACAATTTTTTCAAATATTTTCAAATTTTTATGAATATTTTTAAAAATTTCTTATTTTTCTTTTCTTTTATTTTTCACAATTGGCTAACAAGGATTGCTGACCAAAGATGAAGACCCGGCGGCCTTTGTCTACCAACAGTAAAACAGAAAAGAAATAAGTCAATTTTTTCACCATACACAAGGGTGACTTCAACGTTACTTTAACTTGCATCTAATGGTACGATGCTTGCTCAAACAAGCGGTGACTATGACTCAAACAAACATTTTGACCACCGGTGTGAAACTCTATTGTAAGTCCTAAGAGGGGTTGACGATGTTAGTCACCTTTTCCAACGGTGTTATTTTTATCCAAAACAAATCTTTTCAAATAGCATTGAATACATGCCTTGGGAAAATTGCCAAAAAAATCCAACACCCATTGTACGATCTCCATTTAATTTTAAACTTTTCAATTTGGTAAGTTAATTCTAAAAATTTTGACAATTTGTTAATTTAGTCTTTCTAGCCAATTTTTGCTAGCAATTGCTGACATGGACGCCAACCATACCATATACGGTCGACGCTAACGTAAATAATTTTTGCAAAATTTTTGAAATTTTTTTTCCAATTTTCAATTTCTTTATAATTTTTATTTTTATTTTCACGCTTGGCCGATGACTTGGTGACCCTTGTAACCCAACAATTAAAAAAAAAAAAAAAAAAAAAGCTATAAATAAAAAAACTTAAAAATCGAATAAATTTTAAAAAATCTAAAAAAAATTATGCAATCACGACTTTATCCACATCAACACGAATCATATCATGTAAGATAGTCGGCGTCAACATCAACGTTTTTGGGTTAAAATTTCCCTAAATGACTGCATTGGCAAATTGTTAAAAGGTTTAGGATTAAATTGGTCATTGAAAAGTTTAGAACTGAATTAGTATCCATACAATAGGTTCATGACTTTTTTTTTTCTTTTTTTAAGTATACCTACATGCCTTGGAGCATTGTTCTTAGGATGTGAATTGCGGTATGAATATTATCCCTACATGCCTTTGGCTAGTTCCCATGTCTTTAATGTTTTGCCAATTCCTACGTCTTAGTTCCTTTATAAATAAAGGTGACTTCTCAAATGTATAAATTTGGAAATTTCATGAATGCATGAGAATTCCTCTCAAGTGAGTGACTTTCCTTTTGATTCTTCTTATCCAATTTGTTGGTAGTGCACCCCTAGTTCTTTATTTTTAGCTGGTGAATCATTCATTTTGTGCGTTCGTGATGAACTTCATCTATCCTATCCTTGCATCCATTCAAACGCATCCCATAACACATTCTCCATTAAAACACTTCCCCACAAACACTTCTTCCATATACTTATCCATTCTACATGTTTAGCATCTTCCTGCCTCACCACGCATTCATTACATTCGCTCAAGCATAGCTCTTTTCGTTCCAGATGTGAGGGCAAGCAAGGTATCTATGTAGTGACTTCGAAACAATAAGATTTACACTAGACAATAAGAAAAAACACACAAATTCTCATTTTCTTTTTTTCATGTGATCCTTTATGTCCACCGCATCAATCTGGTTAAGGTTTAATTCCAAGGGATATGGAGCCCCTCGGTCAGAAATATGAGCTTCTACTCGCCCCTCGATTTCAAGAAATCCTTACTCATCTATGGATCACTCAGATTTTACTCCACCTTGCATCTTGCAGTACGGCGAGCTGTAGCTATGGTTCCAAATGAACATCTTGGCCACCACGAGTGTTGAACTCCTATGTTAAGTCCTAAGGGGGCCGCCAATATTGGTCGCCCTTTCCACCCTCTTTTACTAATTCAAGACTAGTCTCTTCAAGTGAGCGTTGAGTTTGCCTACCTCATTTGAGGTATGCACATTCTCTCCCATTTAGGACCTGTGAAAAGGCCTCAATGATTGCAAGGGCATGCTCAATTAATTAGTCCCCTGTTCTTATTGATTTGTCCAATTAGGCCTTAACAGCTGGAGATCAGTCCAATATCAGACTTCGATACTGGCTAGACTATTGTTGGCACCCGCAGCCTGTTCTTATTGATCATGCTCGCTTAATTAGTCCCTTATTCTTATTGATATGCCGGTGCCTAGTCACCGGCAAAAGGAAGAAGAAATGAGAGGAAAAAAGATTAAAAAGGGAAAATTTGAAAAATTATTAAAATATTATTAAAAATTATCCAGCCAGTACTGCCATGGAAGTCAACCAACATCTATGTTAATAATATCCTACCAATATTAGCCGAAGGACTAAATTGGCACCAAGTCAAAAAATTTAAGATATGCACCATTAAAAAGTTTATGACTCAATTCATATAAATGTAATAGGTTTAAGACTTTTTTAATACTTTTTTCCTTAGGATTGTTACCTTTCTCTTTTTTGAAATAAAAAAACTAAACTTGGACTAAAAGAATGGCAGTAAATCCAAGCTAGTAATCGGACTAAACAGTGACTTCAAAAATCTTGTACAACAATATGAACTGATTACAATTCCCTCGTTATTGTAATTCCTCGTTTTCGAAAGGGACGTGTAGGTAACTAGATTGTGCACGTTCATGGCGTTCATTGAACCAGTTCTTTCCCCCATTGACATGCCATATCATCCGTAAACGGGGTTCCACAGCAAGAATCAAAGCATTGATCACAAATGCAGTCCAACCTTTGATGGGACATTCTTTGGACTCATCTGCCAATCTCCTCATTATACACTCATCTCGTCCTGTCCTCTTTCGGCAACATACTTGTAAATGATTAATTTCGTTGAGGTTGTCCTCATGTTCTGCCCCGTGACTTGTCTGGTTTTATGACAGAACACAGCAAAAGGTGAACTAAAGTGAAAAAGAAACCATTCTTTACCATTCCTCAGCAAGGTTCAATTGTGATTTACTCGTATGTACCATACAACGCCACACCCAAGTAGACCGATAGTTACACATCCGTATACAGAGTGAAATAACAGCGTCTCCATTATTTACCACCCAGGCAAGCAAGGACGGTGCGGTTTTTCCACGGTCAACCGAAAGGAAAGAGAAGGCTGTCTCCATCAATCGCAACTGGATTCTTGAAACTCGACCACACGACGTGTAAAGCAAAGAAGCTCAACATGGATAAGATAGGCGACATAAATAAAAGTTTGCCTCGAATCGATTGGCAAGGCTAGGTACCACTGGACAGAGGCTAAGTGGCCGGGGGATTCCCATTCGACGTCCCAGTTGTCCTTGTTCCATTCTTGCCTGCAGGTTGCAAGTCTTCATCTTGCGGGAAATCGGGGAAGCGAGCTACAAGTCTCGATGTCATGACTCCTAGGCGGATGATATAGAGGATTATGTAGCGGACATAGCGGTTATTTACCAGGAAAAAAGCGTACGTTGCCATTTGCAGACCGCAGAGAAGGCACAGGGCACCAGCTCCGATCAACAGGACGAGAGAGGCGAGCCAAGTGAGCTTGCTTACAAGCAAGTAGCCACCGGCCATAAACGCTACAGACATTGTTCCAAGAGCTACCAACATCCCCTCCTTTGCTATTATATGGGCAGTTAGAGCAAGGTAAGAGTCACTAAATTCTGCCCAAGACAACAAGATGACCACGCTCATGGCAGTATAAATCGCGATGGTGTTGCAAATGACAAAGGCCTGGAACATTCCCTTGTTCAGCATTGTAGCCGTTCCTGGGTTAGCTCCAGAACTCTCGATGAAACCTCCAGGAACTGCTAAACCAACTGCAAAGGTCACGGTTGCCACGAGCGTGGCGACAATCGAATGAACATCCCTCTGTACCCTCAATACACCTCCGGTTTGGAGAGCACGGACTTTAGATTCTGCCGTAATATCTCGATTTCTTGACTTCTGGATTGCCAAATCAATACTTGTAGGTGCCCCGACACACTTCAAAATCACTGAGGGTAATCTCTAGGCATGGGCCAAACAAGAAAACGCGGGGTCATTGTTATTGGGAGTTGTCGTACATACCGCATGAAGATAGAAAAGATTCGCTCGATTTTGTGATTGTTAATGTTTGGATTTGGAGTTTCTAGTGAGTGCGTACCCTTCGAATCGTAGAATCCGTTATTTTCGTTTGCTCTCTCGCATACTCGAGAGCCTTCAAGCATTCGTTGTTGAGAAGCTTACAATCAACTCTTTTGTCCAGCACGAGATCAAGCAGAACCACGGGGTGCCACGGCAATGTGGCGGCCAAATGCAGAGGAGTGTTCCCGTCGTTGTCTCTCTCGTTGATAAGCTTCTCAAGGTCGGCATTCCCGAGTATGTACTTCACTGCCTGGATTCTTCCGTGCTTGGCGCAGACATGAAGGATGTTTTGTCCATGTTGATTGATCAACTCCACCGGATTTGGCCACTGCCGAAGCAGCTCCTTGATGGCTTGAACATGACCCCTCTTTGCAAGCGACATGAATCGGAAAATAGCCGTCTCTATCATATTCGACTGCACTCGAGGTGAATTTTTTGAGCAAGAATTTGATGCCGTCACAGTAATTGATGTATGCTGACAAGTGGAGCGGAGTGCCCTGTCCATCATCTTTCAATCCAAACAATTTTGGATTTTTCTCCGAAATTTCCCTCAGCATGTCTAGATTAAGCGCCAGAAAAAATCATTTATATATATATATTCATTTAATAGCTTAACTTTTAGAACAATTGATAATAATTTCATAAAATTGCACACGACATCAAATAAAAAGATCTAAGTACCATCTTCCTTGAACCCCCCATTTTACCTCCATGTATATATACATATCCAAACTTTAAGCTTAGACTAAGATCCAGTCTGCGCATGAGAAGAAGTTTTAAACCATTTAAATATCAAACTGAAGGTTACCCATTCAAATCCCATAAATTGTGTGCAAACTACTTGACATTGGAGCCAATTACACAGCTCAAAAGTTTGGACCTAATTGGTTTATGAGGCCTGAAAGTGTTTCATCGGTCTCTAGATAATGGAATTCTACACCTATATCCTAGGTTATGAAATATATATATATATATGTTTGTAAGGAGGATGTGCATATTTGTAACCCGTCAATTAGAAATATGGTAGGAGGAGATTTTGTTTCATATGGCACAAAGCAAAAGTTCAATTTTAAAAAAAAAAAAAAAAAAAAAAAAAAAAAAGAAGGAAGAAGGTAGGATCGGCGATTCGAGTTGTGTTGGGTAAATCGTTATGTCAAAACAAAGGTATATCATGAATATAATTTTTCTGAACACGGCAGGTTTAATAAATGTGTTGATATGCCTCAATATGAACACGACAAACCATAACTCGTTTAATTTCCATCTCGTTTCATGAGCAGGTTGACGAGAACCGATTTGTGCCAAACCATAACTGGTTTAATTTCCATGTCTTCTCGCATCGTGCAAACGGATGACGTCGAGAATTGTGAAAAGAGTAGAATTTACCGAGTTTGCGGTGTAAGACAGCCGCATGAACGGGCGACTCGCCTTGAATGCATGATGGCTCAAGTGGCTTTGCCAGCAGAAGCTTGAGAACCTCCAAGTTGCCTCTCTCGACGGCCAGAGTCATCGGACATTTACCTTCCTTGTTCTTCCAATACACGGGTTGCAAGTCCTCACCTATCAAAATCTCAACCACTTCAAGATGGTCGTTCATAACGGCCTCGTGCAGCGGGGTGTTTCCCCTGCGATTTCTCACTTGCACGAGATTCCGCCGCCTCTCGCTCTGACCATCGTCCGATGCTCGGCCAATGAGCACTCGGGCAGCAGGGGCCCTTCCAGCCCTGGCGGCCAAATGAAGCGCAGTGTCTCCCCTGCAATTTTCCTCGGCTAAGAGATTGTCGGGAAAAGTGGTTGACGATGGCTCTCAGCATCTCGTCTCTCTCGAGGCTCGCGGCAATATGGAGCAATGAATTCCGGGAGGGGCTCCGAATGACCCACAGACACAGACGTCGGTCGCCCTCGGAACAGTAACGTTCTACAACCCCGATGAATTTGTCCACGTCGCCTTGTTCCACAGCAGTGAATAGCTCCTGGGCCGCCGTCTCTCCGCGGCAGACGGAGTCTTGCGTCAACATCGCTTCCAATCTCGGCAGATAGAGAGAACTCTCTTGCAGACTTATCTCTACTGCCATGACTTATTTGTTCCAAGGAATGCTCTTTCCTAGGACTCGTATGCAGTAAGGAGAAATTTAGCAGATCGATCGCATTAGTGAGGTTGCACCCGCCAAACGCGACCTTGTACATACATGCATTTACTATGGGCCCCCGCGGATGCGGGGCCCGGCGATAGCAACAGGCGATGGTATTTGTTCTGGTCATCACTTTCGTGACTCTGAAGTTCTTCTTCGATCCGTCAATTTTCAGTGATTTCGCTTGATGAAAATGCAGGTTATTCTCTTTTCTGGCCTTATCACAAATGAAAAAGAAAATGGGAATCCATTCTTCAGTTTCAATTCATAATCTCGATCGACTCTTTTTGAGGATCTGATTTCTAAGGAAACATTGATGCTGAACATAGAACACCACGGATTTCTCGAATTCCTTTTCATACTATTTCGGGCTATGCAGTTCTTTAATTATATACCAAATTAGATAAATGTATCAAATGGAAAAAAAAAAAAAAAAAAAATTAAGACTCTGTTTGTTTTACCAAAAAAAAAAAAAAAAAAAAAAATGTGACTTTTTAGAAAATACTTTTCAACAATAACAGCGTCTCAAAAACATGATAAAATTTTTGGTGTTCGGTTGAAATCTTAAAATGAAATCAAAAATATATTTTGCTGTTTGGTAAGGAAAATATTTTCCTCAATGCACTCATTTCAATAATTTTTTAATTATTTTATTTTGAAAATCAATTTTTAAAATTTTATTTTATTTTATTTTTCTTTTTTCTTTCTTTTTCTTTTTATTCTTCTTTCTTGGCCGGTAGCCTCGCCATAGCGACAAGCGAACTCGAGTCTTGCCATGTGGCGAGGCTAGAACTCACTTGTGGCTAGTGAGTAGCCAAGGAAGAAGAAGAAAAAGCAAAAAGAATAAAAAATAATTAAAACTCAATTTTAAAAAATAATGAAAATAATAAAATAAAAGAAAAAGATAGTTGGAAAAAGAAAGTAAGGTAAAAGAAGATGTGGAAAATGTTTTCCTCTTTCTCAAGAGTGAAAAATGTTTTTCTTTATTTTGAAAGACTTTTTTTCTGTTGACGGCAAATGTTTTTCCCGACTTCATGAAACATATGCTGAAAAATCTGAAAAATATTTTTTAAAAATATTTTTTACATAATGAACGGAGCCTAAGACACGTGAGAAGGTCCTGATCTTAAGAGAAAAATCGACCACGAACATGAAGGAAATTTGCATTTCTATAATATCCTTCGCAACGGTTTGTTGATGGGAGGGTGTGCAAGTTACGGGCTTTCATGATTTGCTCTTTCGAGGAATTCATGTCGCGGGGGCTTTCGCAGGACAGGAGCATCGATGCCTGGCTGTGGCTGACGGCTGTCAAATGGGGCAGGACGCTTTTGCTGTGTGAAAAGCCACGGTCAGAAATACCCGTAAGATATGAGCATCCACGAATTGATTTGGATCACTAGAGAAAATTATGACCTTTTAAAAGATATTCTTGTTTTGGTAAAGAGCTTTAAAAGATATTCTTTAAGAAGTCATTTTTCTAAAAAATTATAATATTTTTTAATGTTTAGTTGAAATTCAAAAATAAATTTTGGTTGAAACTCAAAAATGAACTAAAAAACGTTTTTGTTGCTTAGTAAAGAAAATTTGATCGAACTTTTCTAATTAGAATTACACTTTTTAGGCATTAGTGATTTGCGCATGAGCAAATGAGTATCCGAGCATTGACACTAGGGTTTGGAGATACGGTCCCGGCCATGGGGTCCCCACCCCAGGCGTTGAGGACCAAGGCACAACCTCCAAGATCCCAAGCCTGACCCTTGATAGACACAAGCACTAGCACGGAGTTGGGGCCTAGCCTCAATAGACTCGATCTCGGGCGCAAGGACATGGGCACGGACATTGGGGACTCAAGCCTAGGCATGGGCAAACATAGGGGTTAGGGCTAGGGGTGAGCGGTTCCAGGTTCCGGTTCGGTTCCGTCTGGAACCTGGAACCTACCCTCGGGTACGGGTTCCTCAAAATGAGGAACCCGGAACCTACCCGTGGTAGAGAGAACTGGAACCTACCCCGTCACGGGTTCCGGGTCGGTTCCAAGTTCCAACAGGTTCCTTTTTTTTTTTTTTTTTTTTTATTTTCATATTTGAACTATAACATATGCGCACGTTACCCAAAAAAACTATAACGTACGCGCACGTTACCAAAAAAACTATAACATACGCACACGTTACCAAAAAAAAAAAAAAACTATAACATATGCGCATGTTACCAAAAAAAATATAATGTATGCGCACGTTACCAAAAAAAAACTATAACGTGCATGCACGTTACTAAAAAAAAATATAACGTATGCGCACGTTACCAAAAAAAAACTATAATGTACATGTATACTACACGGTAACTTCCCATTAACATGTTATCTTGATACATTAACTTCGCACTGCACAACAATAATAGAATATAATTAGAAATTTCAAAACAAATAGCAAACTAGAAAGTAGAAATAAAACACCACTAGAACAAGAATGTCTAGAGGTACAAGTTTTGAAAACAATTTCGATTAAACCCTTAAATGAACTCAGAAAATTCTGAAATTTGGACACGTTGTATTTAAGACCTAGAGGTACAAGTTTCATGAAGAAATCATAGTCCAATTCGTTCTGGATTAAAAGATAAAATCGATTTACTTTTCCTATTCTCTACTTGCACAGTTTTTGAAATTTTTTTGGTTAAATAGGCAAATGAACTACAAAAATTACGAAATTTAAGTATGTTGTAGGGAAGACATGAAGAGAGATATTTCATGCAGAACACATTTCCAAAAGAACCTCATACAAAATGATATAGTCCACGCATTGCAACTTACAAGATCCGAACACATTAGATTGCACAGTTTTAGAAACATTTCCGATTAAATACCCAAATGACCTTCAAAAATTATGAAATTCGACTATGTGATAGCCAAGACCATAAGGTAGATACTTCATGAAAACATCGAAGTCAAATTCGTCCTAGATAATTAAATATGGACGGTTAAAATCCCTGTTCGTAGTACCGTAATTCCAGATCTAACCATCTCCAAAGGACCACGATTTCACCTACCTATTCTTGTTTTTTTTTCTAAATTTTTGATATGTGGTACCTCAGGATGTCCTTTACAACTTTTGTTAAGAAACCGAAGTGAAATTTCGACAAAAAGGTTGCCTTACAGTCCATGCATTCATCAAGGGTCGGTCCCAAAATCTCCAGATCCAGTCTTTCCAAAGAATAACGATTTCACCCACTTATACTTGTTTGTTTTGTCCCAAATTTGAGTATGTTATACTCCAAGAAGTCCTTTACAACTTTTTTTTTTTTTGAGGCTAAATCCAAACTTCAACTAGAACATCACATACAAGTCACTAGAACATCCAAGGTCGAGCTTTTTCTGCCCTAAGTAACCGGTTCGGTTCCGGTTCAAACAGTTCCGGTTCGAAACCGGTTCCGGTTCGGTTCCGGTTCCGCTTGGAACCGGAACCGGAACCGAACTCCGGTTCCTAGAAAAAGGAACCGAACCGGAACCGGTCCCCCTTGGAACCGGGAACCGAACCGGACCCTCCTCCGGTTCGGTTCCGGTTCCCTGTAACCCGGGAACCGCGCTCAGCCCTAGTTAGGGCGTCATGGACATAAGCTTAGGCATCAAAGGTCCTAAGCCTAGTCTCAATGGACATAGGCCCAAGTGTTGGGGACCCAATCCCAAGCACAAGCTCTAGAATCCTAGGCCTTAGCCTCAATGGACCTAGGCTCAAGCACAAGGGATCCAATCATGGACACTAGGGTCTTAAGCTAGGGTGCCAAGGCCCTAGGCGCAAGGACTAAGGTCCTGGGCTTAGTCTCAATGGATTTGAACCTAGGCATGAGCTTTGGGGCTCTTGGCCCCAAGCCCAACCTTTGTGAATTCAAGCATGGCTTCCATGGACTAGGGCTCAAGCACTAAAGACCTACGCCCAACCTCAATGTACTCAAGGCTATGCACTAGGTCTCAAGCCCAACCTCAATGGACCCGAGCATGGGAGTTAGGTATTTAAGCATGAGCACTAGGGTTTTGGGCCCAACCTCTATAGACCTAGGCACAGACACTAAGGTCCTAGGCACAAGCGTTGGTGTCCCAAGCCCAACCTCTATAAACTTGGGCCCTAGCACTTATGCTTTGGGCCCAGCCTCTATGGACTCAGGTTTGGCCTCAACGATCTTTGGTGGACCTAACCTTGACCACCGAAGCCTATATTGGTTGTCAATGGCTCAAGAGCAAGCATTGGGTTCTCGTGTCCAAACATAGAACCTCTGGTCCAAATATCAATATTTAATCGCATTTTTAAATAATTTCCAATTTTTAAATAATAAATCACTTTCTTGAATTTAAGTATGGTTTTTCCAATGAATAGAGAAACATTCTCTCATTGATCAAATGCCAAAAAATGAAAAAAAAAAAATGCTTTTCTCGAAACAAATGAAACTTTAAGTCATTTCGAAAAGAACGCATTTCGTCCATCACAAAGTCACCATGACCTGTCGAAGGCATTGCTTATGTTGAAGTAAAAACATAGTCTTTTCTTCCCCTACCTTGGGCTAAGGAATAGAAGCCCATTTTCGTGTACGAGGAGAGAGCGCTACGGTCTACTACTTTTGTTCGTCCAAAGAAATTATATACTATTGATAAACCCTAACCTTGCAGCAAAGATAATTAAGTATAATACTCAAAATCTGCATTTGTATTGGATACTATCGATCTCAAGAAATCTTTACTCATATGTGGTTTAAGTTCGACTTATTTATTAAACACATGGATCACTGAGATTTTAATCTCATTTTTCATCTAGCTAATACGATGGTGACAAGTTAGCTTACAACGAGTAGTAATTATGGTTCAAAATGAACATTCTAACCATGAGTGTCAAACTTTGCCCTAAGGGGGCCACTGACGTTGGTTGCCCTTTCCAACTCTCTTCTACTCATCGAATACTAATCTTTTCAAACGAGCATTGAGTACGTGCCTTGATGCACCGTCCTTGGGTCCAGATTTGAGTTATGCACATTCTCACCTAATTAGGACCTGGGTGGAAAGGCCTTAATAATTGCAAGAACATGCATGCTCGCTTAATTATTCCCCTGTTCTTATTGATCTGTCCAAGCATTAGAGGCTGGGATCAGTTCAAACTCAGTCTTCGTTACGGGCTGGACCATTAGTGGCAAACGCAACCCGATGACCCTGAACGACACTGGGGATACCAAGCATGAGAGGTTGCTCTGAAAATTGAGTGATCGACGGAGCCAATGCCCTCTGTTGCGGCCATGGAGGCCGCGTGAGGTGAGTTAGCTTCATCAGAGTGAATCGACGGAGGTCACGACCTCCATAGGGGCGGTTGCAAGCTCCATGCAGAGAGATAGAGATTTATGCAGCTAACAACTCCACCGAGTGAGGTTAATGTTGCCGGCAGATGGAGGCGGGACGGCGAGGGTTCATGACGGCGACAGGTGCATGAGAGATTTGCCACATGGCCTGGCCGGTTGGGGAAGAACCAAAAAGATCGAAAAGGAAAAGATAAAAGGGGAGAGAACTTCGATCACTGAGTGTTCCATGCCTGAGATGTGACTTCTCCTTAACACCTAAAATTTCTGTCATTCAGACAGTTGAATATGTAAATAACTTTTTCTCTTTTTGTGCAGTTAGTACTCTTTTATAAAGAACACTAAATTTTTATGCACTTGACAACGGGTATAACTTGTGTCTAGGTGAAGTTAAGAGGGAAAAGGTAAATAACTATCCATCATTCATTGGTAACATTGAAAAACACTCAGAAATTTTTCCATAACGAAAGGTAAATAACTATACATCTTTCAGGGGTATCAGCCAGCGTGTTATAATATCTGCACTAGTGCACTTATTCTTGTTTGAATGAACACGTCTATCAGTTTCATTATTTTTCTTCCCCTAAAAGGCAAGTGCAACATCAAGAGACTGGAAAAGCTTAATGAATCAGGTTTGTAATCACTGTATAAAACAAAACTGCACATCTAATCACTTACCACTCAGGTGTTCTCGGCTGGATTTTGTACATGGCTTTGTCCATTACATTCATAATGAACAGCAAGCAGCAAGACGTACAGAGTTCAAGGTAATGGGATGCCTGAAGTTCCTAGTTAAGAAATGTCCAACATGAGTGCAGATCTCTGCAGTACTAATTAACTTGCATTAAACAAGAACTTCCTTCTGTGAAAATCATTATGAGAATTGCTGGATGCGTTCAAAGAACAGCCACCAGTCAAATATATTGATATCCAGTAAGCCAAGAGTTTTTCAGTCACTAAGCTTAGCTTTGACACAGAAGTAAGCCCTACTGACCACCCACAAGAGAACATGATGCCGCCATTTTGTCAACTATAACTTTTCGTGCTTCAGCTTCCATTGCAACAGACCATTCATACAGGAGAGATAATTGCAGATCTTCTCCATCTTCAGTTGTACCCCACGTTCAGGCTTGGAAAAACAGCTTATACGTTACCGAGTGTTTGTATTCCGGGGATAGAGAGAAAATGAACTTAGACAGCACGAGAGACAGAACTATTTTTAATTCTGTCATCGCAAAGTTCTGGCCAACACAAGTCTGTATCCCCATCCCAAAAGGCACGAACAGATTCGGATTCTTGCATGCCGAAGAAATGCCATCCGCAAACCTTTCTGGATGGAAGTCGTGGGCATTGTCGCCCAATTGGCTGGATCCTGATGCAACAACGAGCAGGAGAGCCAGAAATTGACGCCTACTGGAATCGCAAAGTCCCCAAACTTCATTTCCTCGGACGTTTCTCTTGTCACGAATGGTCCAGGATAATATAGGCACAAAGTTTCGTAAATCACCATATTTAACTGCACATCAAGAGAAAACAGATGATAGGCGAGTAGTCCCATACTTGGAGTATTTTGAAGCCTAAGGGGTACATGTGGCTACTGTATTCACATAAAGCTTACATGTCGAGACATAGACTAAAAATCTAGCAAGGAAGCTCGCTTCATGAACGATCTGCCCAGTGCACATATTCTTGGATTCTAGAATCATATGCATGGTAGGCAAGAAAGATTTAGATGTACCAATTTCATTTTGTGTAGCTTATCCATATTCGGGGCTTGATGTCCAAGGATCTGTACCACCTCGGCACGCACGCACGCACTCCTGCCACTCAAGATGGTATGCTAAAAGTACTACAGCGAAGTAGCAGCAGTGGCAGTAGTTTCATGTCCCGCAAAGATCATGGCCTTGCAATTATCTACGGTGACGCTGGATCCACGGCCGAAATTGTGACTAAGGCCTGTAAGAAGCTCTGCCCCTTGGCCTCGCAGTCATCATCCATCAGCTTCAGAATAGATCGGTCGACCTTCCGAATTCAGCAGACTTGCATTGACAGAACTCTCTCCTACGTCAAAGTCGCATATGCATACGATCACCGTGTTCCCCTGTGTGAATGCAAACACCAGACCTGCAATAACCTAGCGCTCTCAGCAGGCAAAGATGATCTTCCTAAGCTGCATATGCTTGTCACACAACAGATATAGCTGGCACATATTACAGACATATCTAGTGAAAACTCCCGAGCACAAAGATGTGAACATTGATTGAAGTAGAAGAAAATTAATTTACCATAGTTGGCTCTCCACTTCTCTATGTGGGGAAATAGGCGGGACATGTAATCATGCGAAACGCGATTGCCGATGCTTTGTACATTCTTTGCGGCTTGCATTGCCAGTCGAATCTTCTTAATAGCAAGGATGTTGCCGAAGAAAAAGGACAGCACAGGGCCATGGATTCCCTGATGGTGAAGCTTCTTTCTGAGCCACAGCGGCTTCCACCAGAAAAGATGGTAGGGTACAAGAACAAGCAGATTAAGCCCACAAGAAAGAGAGAGAAAAAGACTCCTAAAGATATAGTCATTGATATCTAAACTGTTGCTCCCGTAGCTTTTGCTTGTTTCGTCTTAAATGAATCAAAATAGGTATTACAGGCTGCTTCTTTTTCCTTTTTAGCAGCTGGAAAAAATGGTAAGCTACAAATGGAAAACAAACTAGTGTGTTGTTCCTCACTCGTAGATCCCTAACTGCTAAAGGACAACGTACAACGTCCACAAACAATAAAGTAATAAAGGGTCGCCTTCTTTGTATAAACAACGCAAGAAACTACAAAAAATTTAGTCAACTATGTTTTCTGATTGGACTTGGGGGTGAATTAATCTGATTGCATATTTGTTTATTAGCATCTTTTAACTTATCTACATAGTCAGTACCCATTATTGGTACACTTTAATAGGATTATTCGTTGGATAGATCAAGGAACTTGTCCCTAAAGGACATCAAAAGGACGGCTGCAGTGGATCGATCGGATCGAGCTAAAATTAATTCGGAACTGTGAATTACATCCCAGGAGGCTGTTTCTTTTTTAAGTACAACAGCATTCCGAATTCAGATTTAAACAAATAGAGTTCGGATATATGAACAGCTCTAGAACTGAAATATCATGAAGAATTCTCTCTTCAAAACAGCATACAAGAATCTTCAGCGACGAATTCAGAACCAGACTATGCCTGCAAAAATTCACCTAGCCGCCAGACCAAGGACTCACTGACCTAGGGTGATGCTAAGTCTCGCGCGACCAAAGTTAGAATCCTGATGCATATCCACGGCAAATTAAGGCTCAAAATGGTTAGAATAATAATTACCATCCACGATTCTTAAAGAGAAACAGACAGTATAATGTTTACAAACCAGAGAAAGAGAACTATACGCCACCTCGATTGCATAGTCCGTAGTAGAAGTATACCCAAAGATGGGTACGCATTGCCAGCGGGGGCCGCCCAACTTGGGACAATGAAATGCTAACAATACTCTAAAATAAAAAGTACAGGCAATTATGAACGCAAAAATATATGGTCATAGCCTGAGCACGTGTCATATCAAGTTTCTGTGTTTTCCATGTTCATAAATTGAACAATAAAGTGAACCCAGGTTGAAGTTAAATAAAGAGATAAGAAATGCACAACAATATTGGCATCCCTTATCTCAAAACAATCGAGGAAACCTTTCTGGTAATTCTGGCCTTCTTTATTTAAATGCGATGCAAAGCATAAACCAACTATCACAGTGGTTTTTGAGCAAGTGGTTGGAACTAGAAATTTTTAGGCAGACCATCTCCTCTGTGAATTTCCAGAAGAATGAACATTCAACCTATCAAGGACAGCATTTAAATACGTAGGCTGCCCACTCTCCTCCAACCTCTGAATGACATCAGCCCCATGATCACCCCTACAGCCTATGCTTAGGGTGCATTTGGTAATCATCCTATTTCCGGAAATAACTTTTATTTAGAAATATATTTTTTTTTATTTTGCTCCCTCAACAATTTTGGAGCATTTAAAAGCGTTTAAGAATCGTCCAAAATTTTTATTCCTGAAATAGAAATGTGTATAGTAAGACTCTTAATTTTTTTATTTCTTTTAATTTTTTAAATAATTTTATTGTATTTTTTTCTCTTTTTTCTTTTTCTTTTTCTCTTCTTTTTCCTCCTCCTTTGTGGCCGATCATTGGCAACCGGCTGAGTGAGGTCTAGCGAGCTTGCCGGAGGCTTGCCAGGCCACCATGAGCCTAAACCTCACGAGCGAGGCCAACCTCACGCCGCTTGGGCAAGTTCGAGGCTCTCGATGGCCAAGCGAACTCGCCAGACCTCGCCCAATCGATCACCGACAACCACTGGACGCAACAGTAGTGGCCAACAATGGCCAATGACTGGTTAGGAGGAAGAAGAATAGAGAAGGAGAAAAGAAGAAAAGAAAAGAAAGAAAGAAAAATAGGTTAAGCTTGATTTTGGAATTGTTCCCGGGAACAAAGAAGCAACATCTTTTTACTTCATGATTCTGTTCAAAATCTATTCCTAGAAACAAAAAGTTTATCAAACGGATTTCTCTGCTCTTTTTTGTTACCAAAACCAAAATAATATAACCAATTACTATTTGGCAAGTTAACAAACAAACTCTTACTAGCTTTGGAATCAACTCATTGCAGGAATGGTTTCAAACAAACTGCGTGTAACTAGGGTTCTAAACGTCATCTCCACCGGAAACAACGGCAGCTGGGCCTCATTCGCAGCTTCTTGATGCTTCGTTTGCCTCTTGTCCTCTCTTGTTGTTCTCACTGTTTGCTGCTCTAAATTACATAATCCCCTCCCCCAACCCACCCCCTTGCTTCCTCTCTCTCTCTCTCTCTCTCTCTCTCTCTCTCTCTCGACACTCTCTCTCTCGACACTCATGGTATGATCTGATATTTTTCTTCTATGTTGTGATCAATAGTTCCAATGGTGGTTTTCTCTCTCTCGACACTCATGGTATGATCTGATATTTTTCTTCTATGTTGTGATCAATAGTTCCAATGGTGGTTTGATACTGTGATAGAAATCAGGTCAATTAGCATTGCCCTAATTATATAATTTCTTTCATACATTGCGCTTCGATATCATTCTGCTCATTAGATTTCCCTTCTTTTGGTGAAACTAAAGTTTCTCACCTATCACATGCTACTTTGACAGCTTAAAAATTTATTGGCACAGGACATTCGTCACTTGAAACTCTAAAAGCAACAAGAAATTCTGCCAAAGGTGGTTCGGTTTCCTGTTTTCAAAGACACATAAATTTCTTTCCTTCTAGATCTGCCAAAGCTGACGCAGCTAGGATTTCAACTGTTAGGTTTTGATTTACACTCATGTCATCTGATTCACTCAGATCCTAGAGTTCCATTCTTGACAAATTATTTGTGCTTATCCTTTTTCGCAGCAGACTATTCTCCCAATCACACAACAAAACAAGGATAGATGCTTAAGGGTTTTTGAGCTATTCTACAAATAAGACTTATTTGGTCCAGTAAAATCTTCCCATGGCAATGATTTTCAAACGGAGGTAGTGCATTCCAACAAAAGTATAAATTAGCCAGATTGTCAACCTTTCTTTTAGCAGGACCTTTATTTAGAGAATGGATGTGATTTTCATTGATTTACCAAATTTATCCAATCTTGGCCAAGATACTCGAATCTTGGGATGCGGATTGTCCGATTTCTAGAAGCCATGTGATTGGAAAATAATATAGGCTAGAGACAATTTAGTAGCTTGGACTTCTTGATTGGAAGCAGCTCATTGGGGGTGGCCAAAGATGACATTTACAATGCCTCATCATGTCAAGTACAGAGAGGTTGCATCACCGAAAGAAGGAAAAGAACAACCCCAAAAGTCAAATGTCTCATTCGAGAAAGGACATGAAGCACCGGTCCTGGCCAACCCCTTTACAGGAACGGCACGCTACTAAGAAAAGCAAAATTCAAGCTGCGCGTCTCTGAAAACCCCACTTCTCATTTTCATTTGAATATTTAAAGTAAATTTAGTTTTATAAATTTGAAGGAAATGCTACCATATTGCACGCTGTCCATTCATCAAAAGAATCTCAACCCACTAAACGAAGTTACAAAGGAATTTAACCAAGAAAAAGAGAGAAAAAAGTTGTCTGCATCGAAGTATAATTCAATGACGTTTTCTAAATTCAAATGGTCACCAAGACTTGACCTTGGGTGGGGCATCGTCGTGTGCACTTGCTCTTGTACAATGCGAAATGATAGAAGGCTTCACGTGGTGAGGAATTGACTAATGTCTAAAGAGATGGGTCCGTGAGATTTACATGTCAATGTGAAGGGATCATTCTGTCGAGATTGGTGGCATGTCTTTATCCTTTTTCTTCCCTTTGCCAAAGATGAAGTGGATGAAAAGGAGAGATATGGTGAGGAAGGTCCACGGAATCCTCGGCTTAACCATGGGGAAAGCTTTTTCCCAGAGTCATAAGTAACCTGTCGCTGTGGTCGAAAATGTTGCGGTACAGCTTCGAGAAATAAAGCATAGATTCAAGGGAAGTGAGAAACAAAGAATAGGCAGGGGACAACTGTATTCCATCACTTGTCATCCAGGTGAAACTTTCTAAAAATCATAGATGATGTCGATTAAAGGTTGCAACGGTTCAGATCTTGAACTCCCTCCTGATGACAGTAAATCCGAGTTCTCTTAAGAAGATCTCATAATCCAGTTAGTCCCCTAAACCATCTAAAATATATGCTTGGGAATATCCTCTAACACCCGGGATGCTAATGCCCTGTTCTCATGCTATGCTTCACCAAAACATCATCAAAACGAAAAAACCGATGGATGCTTGATGAGAGAAACATATTTCGACAAAGCCCAACAGAGGATGAATGACGTATGAGACAAATTACGCGGCAAGGCGTTCTACCAATCCCTAAGTACTGAATCGCAGCGCCACACATGCCGATTGAGCCTGCCTATAGGCAAGCCACGATTTTTTTTATTTCGCGAACTTATCTAAGCTGGAAGGGGACAAAAAAACTCATATCGGCATTTGCTAATCAAAGGCAGGAACTTCAAGACATTTTAACTTAGGCCGACAAGAACCGAAGAAATCCCTCCTGCGCAATCGAATCCAGGGCAATGAATCAACATCGGAAAGAACATAACAGAGGGCAGAATCATGTCTCATTAGATATATCATCAGTATATTCTCAGATCAGTACAATGAAAGCTAAACAGCAAGCTGCAAAAATATGAATTTTTTTTCCTTAAAAAGGGAAGTGTGCCACAGCCCAGAAAACTTTTTTGCCTTCTGCTGCAAACAGCAAATCCCCCCAACCATGCGCTGGTTTCCTCAAATAAAGGAAGCTTCTTGCGAATCCCCTAGACAATCCCGTACGAACCCAGAAGAGAAGGAACCGAAGAGAGAGAAAAAACCAAAGCTTTCTTCGTGCTCCCTCCCTCCTTCGGAAGAGCGGGGGGACCACTCCGCATCATCTATGAGCAGTGACCAGCGTCTCGATGAACCTCAGCCCGTCGAACTTCGGGGCGAACTTGTCCGCCGAAGCCGGCTTCGGCTTCGCGCCATCCTCTCGATCCCTCCTCTCGCCGTCGCCCTGCGAAGAAACCAAGCAAAGCACAAAGCGCAGGGTCAGAGATCGCCCACACCCACCCCCGCGAATCGCAATTCGGGGAACTCGCGGAGAGCCTCGGGCTCTCGAATCACCAAACCCGAGCCAACGATCGCGCCGAGAAAAGCTTAAAGACGGCGCGGCGCGTACCTGGCGGGAGAACTGGAAGTTGGAGCTGCAGCTGAAGTTGGTGGACGACGCCGGCGACGGCGACGGCGACGAAGAAGAGGCCGTGATCGCAGTGGCAGAGGCCGCCGCGACCGAGGCCGCCAGGACTCCGGATTTCTTCATCGTCGGATTGGATCGGATTGGATTCTCGCGCAGCCGGTTTCGAGGCGAGAAAGTTTCGTGCGGGGCCGAGAAAATTCGGACTGCCGAGAGAAAATCGGCGAGAAAGTGCGAGGAAAAGGCTTTGAGAGAGAAACGACGGCACGCGGGGCGATATTTATAAGGGAAGTTCCGGCGGACCGGCGATCGGAATCCTCATGGGGTGCGAGATTACCGTTTTACCCCTACGCCATCGGCCTATTTTTGCGTTTTGGGCCAATCTCGATTGGCGATTGCCGGTTTACTAGTCAGGCTATGATGTCAGGTTGAATTGAAGGATTTTCCCGCCGAAGTCAAAGTCAACGATCCCGAAAGAAGGGTGTCCGTGCAAAAGTGTAGGCACCAATCAAAATCCAAGTTCCAATCGGAAACAAAACAATAGCAACATGAAATATATGGCGAAGAAAAGGATCGAAATTCAAAAAAAAATTCAACCTTTGCGGCTCGCCTCCTGTTTGGGTCTTCTACTTTTTGAAAAATTGAAAGAAATTTTATCTTTTCCTAAAAAGATTTCAAAATGGTACCCATTTATGTTTCGAATAATTTATAAACGACAGTTGCACGTGAATTTGCGTGTTGACATATGTGTATCACGAAAGGTTTCAGATGTTTCAAGTTAACAAAAGAGATCAAGACACGCCATTTGTAAGATTTAAATTAAGTTTTAAAAAGAGAGAGAGAAAGGTTTATCTGGATAAGACTATTTGGCTTTGACCATGATGGTTGTATTAGTTTAATTTGTATTTGAGTTGAGACACGTCTCTAAGTTAGAAAAACCAATTGCCAATATCTCGATTTTGTTAGCACATTCTTAATCACCGTAAAGAAATAATTACAACATAAAAACTTTCTGGTATTGAATCAAAAAGCTCATAATTTTATTCACGAGAGAAGAGATTACTTGATTGATATTATGAACGACGATTGTATCATCATAAGGTTAATTATGTTATCGGCTCACATTGCACAGAATAAAAATGTGATATTATCGAAAAACCCCACATCTTTCATCAAGCATAATTGGATAGGATATGAGCATGCTTATTAAGTGGTGTATGGGATTTCAATTCAAATTAGCATAATCGAACATTCCCTTAGAGCCATCGTCAAGGATTCCAGTGAAAGGGGTGCCAACACAATCCGTGAAGATAAAATTAAGTGCTTAAAGAGTCTTGAACAACACTTTTTGGGTCGACAAATAAACTACATCTAAATCATTGGGATTGCCTCAATGATCACCATCTTCTCATAAGAAGTAAGAGATGAGGAGTCCAATTCCTCCACTTTTTCAGGAGTAAGGGATGTAGGCATTTAGTTTCAGATGTAAACAAAGAGATAAGATAAAAGTTTAAGGATGAATGAGAGCGTTAGACAAGCTAAAAATAAAAATAAAAAATAACATCGAGGAGGAGGGGCAGTTACGTAAAAGGGAGGGGCACTCTCGTGTCAGAAGTGGAAATGCACCGAAATATTTTCGCGGCACGTCGATGTTGATTTTTTTCTTAGACGAGTGGGCTTAGAAGCTCGTCCTGTCCGCGCCAGAGCCAGGGACCACGACCACGACCACCCAATCAGACGGCGACACTCGTATGGCCACGATGAGGCCACGGGAGCCGCGTCGGTTTCACACGTTATTAATTGGCCATGCATGTTCGGAGGGCGCTCTCTTGATTGGCGGATAGATATGGAGATGAAAAAGACACAAGCCTTTCCGGAGGTTCGTAGGGATCAACTTCCTAAACTCAGAGCCCATCACCACCTGCCGATCTGACAATCTCATCGACACGGTTACGAGTTTAACGAGCCTACCTCAACACTGCTAACTAGTCCTGATTTGCTTCTTCTTCTTCTTCTTTTTTTAATGGCAAAGTGGAAGCCCGGTTGTGGAATGGACAGATCCCAATCCATCAAATCCCCGCCCTACCTAACCTAATAGATCAAGTGAGGCGCAAACCTACCCACGAGTGAATGGATGAAACATGGAACTTCTCATGAGGCTGTCAAATTGGCAAGTTGGGTAAAAAATAGTCCAACTCGGATTGACCCATTTATATGTAATACAAAGATAATAACTCATATCCAACCCAACCTGAGCCATATGTTTTTTGGGTTTTGCCATTTAAAACTCATTTACTAAATATAATTGATGCATATAATGACTGAATCCATTAAATGTGGATGAAGAAATGGGTTTATATTTTATTTTGATAAGTTCATTGCTTGTGCATAATGGGATGAGGAATTAGGTCCAGACTCGTGTGCCCCACTCATAATCAGTCAGATCCCAAATCGCTAAATCAATATCTCGTGGGATTCACACTCTGTGGAGAACTCTCTAGACATGAAAGTTGGGGATGAGAATAAAAGCGACGGACTTTCCAATAGAAAAATCTAAAAGCACCACCTTTTTCTTTTGGCCGCCTACCCCATATCATACATTACGCAAGGTATCTCGTGATACGATAGATGCGAAAATAGTATGCAGACATCCATCCATTCTGCACTCTTTTTTCTTAGGACCAACTAAATGAAGTGACTATGTGAAAGTGAATGGATTCCCTGAATCAAAAGCAAAAGTGCCACGCAATTGGAGCGGAAGAAAAGGATCAAATGCACCAATGATGGTGATGGCGATAGAAAGTGCCACTTCCAAAAGTCGAAAAAATTATGCACAGTAAGATCCCACAAAAGCAAGAGGAGGAATCCATTGGTCCTCCACAAGAGCAAAGTGCGGCTCATCTCCGTCTGTGAATTTTAATGGCGAAGTCACGCCCCACAAAAGATGATCCTTCTTCTTCCTCCATCCATCCATTTGAATATTGAGGATCGTGGTCTCTTTGCTCTGATGCAAGCAGCATTGACTACGTCTGTCGACCGCTCAATTTGATATATCAGGATTGCTTATGCTTGCCTTTTGACCATGAAAACACGACAACGACGAGGAATCTACGAGGGAGCCCAAGAAGAAAAAAACGTTATAAAATGAAGAACGAGGGTGAGGAAGATATTTCTAGGAGTAGCGCGATGATCTCCTACCTTTTTCTTTTTTCCGAAGATCAAAAACATTCGATACTTTTATTTTCTCTCTTTTAGACCGGCCATGTGCCTTTCAGAAAGTTGCCCCATTCTTTTCTTTTCTTTTGGGGTGGCACCCGGGAAAGATTTGGTGATTGGGAAGCTTACGTGGGTTAAATGAGTAGAATTTAAATAAAAATAAAAAAGGGGCCATAATAAATTAAAAATGCAAAAGAAGATAGAGCCAACAGGAGGCAGGGGGAGAGAGAGAGAACATTTGAAAAAGGAAAAGTAAAAACTAGGTCAGCAAATTTGTAATGGCGATCGCGTCAGCATATTTTTTACGGCGGCAATGACACGTCCACAAAATCCATCTTTACAGCGGTCTAGGAACGATTGGTGGCATCTTACGGAAAGTAGAGGGACATCTTTTGGGGAAAAAAGAAATGAAACGACAGATTTTGATTTTCGAGCAAAAGCACGGGAATTTCCGGTAGTGTGATCCCTAATTCCGGGCGTGTTCAGACGTGTGCTCGAGTCCCAATCAGCCTAATACAAACGCTGCGCCTATGTGGAGTCTTGTCCGAAAGCTATAAGATGGCGATTGTTTTTGAACTAATTTTGACGAAATTATTGGGCATAGGATGCTGCCGACGAACTTATTTGGAGTCCTCCTTGTCGGCTCATACAACAAAATTCGTTGCGTTGGCAAGCTTGTCCACTTGTAGATGGATGACCAACGAAGGTAATTAAGTGATTCAAAGACAGTTGGTAAAGAAAGCGAAGCAGAGCAGCGTCCGCTTGGACTCGCTTCCGCAAACTAAATCCGAAACGGCTGGTCGCGACTCGATTCAGTCTCATGTTTCTGGACTTCAGGATCCACTCCTCGCCTTTTAGAAACCGGAGGTTCATTTTTGAATGCATACAGACGATCCCGGATGCATAGTCAGCAAGGATTCATGCTGATTATTTCTCTACATAAGCTAGTTGAGAGGGTCGGTCCTCAATCCTCATCGGTAACACAGGGCGAGATCAACCGCTAATGACTGAAAAAAGACAGCTCGTAGCATGTTGCAAGCCAACCGATGCACCAATAATGAATCATGTGCGGTACTGGAAGGGCCCAAAGCCTTCCATGATCAGTTCCATAGAAATGCTTTCATGGTAGTGATTCATGTTCAAGCATGAACATTTAGGACTGACTGGTGCATTAGGAAGCCCTCTGTCTCAGTTCCGCTGTTTTTGGTGTGAAATGAGCTTCTTCTAGGATAGGAGGTCTTGTCGGTATGGAACCTACCTTTCCGTAGTGAAGGATTGTCATCCTATAGTATCCAACATGATTTGTTTAAGTGGACAAAAAAGTACAGAGACCATTACACCGGAAAAAAGTACCACGGGATTTGCCTACCAATATGAGCCACATTTAATTACTTGAAAAAGGTTAAAAGTAGAGAGCATATGTAAGAGAAGCCTGAGTCATGTAAGAAAAATGGAAATCCTCTGGGGATTCCAGTAAGTGTGGACAAGGATAAGCATGGGATATGACTTGGAATAGGGTGACAAGGCAAGTGGTGTGGTTTTGCAAGAGGCAGAGAAAAACCCCCATTTCAGAAAGCAAAAACCCTATCTGGAACCTCTCCACCATTCCCTATCGTGAAGCCCAAAAAAAGGGGCAGACAGTGACACAATGATCCACTTCCCACAGGTCAAGGCAAAGGAAAATGATAGAATGACTTTCGGTGGAGAAGAACCATATGGACAGAAAACAGCACAAGTTGCGGCACAGGTTCCTATTTAAAGTGAGGAAAAGGAACGATAACGGCTGGAGCCTCATCTCAAATCAGACCAGACAATGCCAATACAGTTACGGCACAGACATTATACAATCAATCTTGTCATATGGATAGGTGTCTGAGACAAGATCCTGCTCATGGTACCTTTCTTTTCTAGAAGAAGACCAGTACAAGAAAATTCAACCAAATTGTAATGGCTTCTCACAGCCATCCTAGACACCTTGAAATGGACAGGACCGAAAGGAGTTCATCGGTGATCTGTTTTCCGACTTTGACTTTGGGTAAAAACAATGGTTGCCAGGATTGGCACCCCAAAACCAGGGAATTCTGAAGAGAAATACACGAAGGTAACAACGAAGCAACCAATATCTGCTAATACATACAAAACAAAAGAACCTTCCTTTTGAATACTGTGGCATTACATGAAGCGCCATCTACGGTAAGAAAAATGAGCAACTTGACACAAGCCCCTAATGAGCATTCGCTCGCGTGTGAACACACTGAAAGTGTTTCCTTGCCCAAACTGAACCAGGCATCATAAAATTATTCATAGCCATGACGGCAGAAGTTGAACAGAAGCATGAAGTGGGCACTGCAGGGCACCCGTTAATTTAATCTTGATTATTTCAATGTCATGGAAACAAATTTGACCATCTTAAAAGGTACATCTCTTTGACCGAAGAAAAAAAACAAGTTACATCTCATACAGAAACGTCACCACCAGGCCAATTCTTGTTTACCCAAGGGATGAATGCCACCTGGAGACTGAATTCAGCAAAGCTTGCTACAACTTGATTGGAATCTTGTGGAGAAGAGGCATGAGCACTGGAAACGATAAGGATTGAGGCAGCGTGTTGCTGCTTGACAAATCCATGTCAAGCCTTGAACTCGTTTATTTCAGAGCAGACAAAACTCCAAGCACAGTTCTACAGTAACACTAACATTAGAGAAACAGACTTTTCAGTAGCATCCATCCAGTGTCATCCCTGCCAAGAGAAGAAGAACAATCAAGTTCCATTTAAGCTGCAATCTTTTCTCACGTATGCCTTGAAAAATCATGGAGAAATAAAGAAAAGTGCAAAAAATATGAACACAAAAATAGGAAATAATAAAAGGCCAACTTAAAGCACAGAGCGCCAGCATTTTGGCATTTGCAAAGCATTGAATGTAGAGATCCTTATCCCAGCATTCAAAGAAGCTGCTCCTTTCTGCTACATGCTAAACTTAAGATGAAATTCAATGTCACCAAACAGAAGAAAATAAGGGTGACATTGACTTTCAACCAATTATCAAAAGAAGATAAAGATCATCTATAAAGGCAATTCAAGCCTTAGCTCATATGAAGGCATTAGAACTTGGAAAAGGCAGAAAAGCAAAGTCAAAAGAAACTTTCTGTAGAAATCACGAACTTGGCAAGGGACATGCAGAGACGTGCGGAACAGCTTTGTAACCATAAGGAAAGGGCACACCACAATCTATGGTTCCTCAAACAGCTACAAGAAAAAGTATCACTATAAGGGGGCCAGTAGCCTTGGTTTTTGGGTGAACTGATAGTCATTTGAACTCTCCCAATTGTGAGATGCACGGCGCTGTACCAGGGATGTTGAGGATGAAAATCCAATGAGTGTCAAAACATCCCAGTGACCTTGTGGACAAAGTAAGTGACCCCACCAAGCAAGTATAAAATTGCTTGCACTCAAAGATACGGAAAATCAAACACATGTATGGCACTCAACTCACCAACAGCACAAACCTCTACATTTATTGAACCACTAAGCCAGCATCTCGTGTTTGTGCCACTATCTTCACACATTAACCAATCATTGGAGGCATCTTCTCAGCAAATGATGAGGTCTACATGTCATGGTTGAATTTCTCCCATACCTAAGTGGGCTGAGTGAAGTTTTGTGGATGGTCACGCCAGGCTGAACCCACCACTATGCCGAAGTGATTTATATGTCCCACTTGAGAGATTTGATACTCGAGCCAAATTGGGGATGACGATGCCATTTGCCAAACTGTCCTTCAGAATGATCTATCAAGGGAAGATCAGCTTAATGTTTGTGCTCATCAGGCGTCGCATGAGCTTGTCCTCGGCCAGGAGAGTTTTGGCTCACGACAAAGGTATAAGAGCATGCTTCCCCAACTAGAAGGGCGAATGCCAAGAAGAGAGAACTCCATAGGTTGCTAAGATCAAGAGAAGCCTTGGTTGAAAAAAGTATTGCCAAGAAAGTGCAGTTGGCTCGGGATGCCACACTTGTCAGGGAGAGCACAGGTGACTAGAGATTCCAAACAACTTAGATCGAGAGAAGCCACCAATGGGGTGGAGTGACTTGTTGTGTTGAATGAGCCTTTGCCATTCACGCAAGTCTCAAAAGAGTGGCCGTAATTGTTGAAGAACACAAGCAAGCGACTAAATAGCCCACAACAAGGGCATTGCAGAAGTTGGGTGGGGAAAGTGTCACATTTCGACTTCTCGCATTCCCATGTAGGCTAAAAAGTGGAACTTTGTGGCATTAGGATGAAGTTAGATGCAGAATGGCTTATACACATGATCCGTGGGAGTGGTGTTGGAATGTCTATGTTAGGAATTTGGAGATGGGATGATTATCATTTAAGGATCTCTGAAGATGTAGTTGGCCTCCCGTACGCATACTGGTGAGGTGTTGATGCCGTTGTCCTGATGATGGCCACCACAGGCTCAAAACAGTTGCTGCGCTGAAATGATCCATATATCTCACTTGAGAAACTGAATACCCAAGCTAAATTGGGCATGGTACAGTCAGTAATGAGAATGCAATTCACCAAGATCTATCAAGGGAAGGCTAGCATGGTGTTTCAGCTCATCAGGCGCCGCATGGGGTTATCCTCAGCCAAGGGAGTTTCAGCCCATGGCATTCACATCAGCAGTAACCTCTCCAACCCCACCCCCTTCTTTTTTACTTTGTGACTCAAAACATCACATAAAAAACTCAAAGCTTACAATATTCTAGCTATACGATCAATTTTCTCTTCTCGGTCTCAAATCTTTCGGTTAAATAAATGGATACATACACTCCGCTTACTATCAATGACTTCCCTACTGCCACTAAAACATGATGCACATATTAACTGCACACTGACGATTTAGAAAGAGCCAATGATGAAGGAATTATCTATGTGGACAGTTGTTGTGGTGGAAGGAAGTGAAGCGCAAGGAAACAATGACACAAGCAGAGGGGAAAGAGGATGGAAAAGGATGGGTCAGGAATTGAAGGCATTTCATTTCCTCTAACCTATTTTTAACCAATACCACCTTCTTGCTTCTCTTAGGATGTCAATGGGAAAAGGAAACCTTTAGTCAGTTTATCGCCTTAATTTTCAGCATATCTATTCCCCTCAACATGCAAATGACAGCAATATAGAACTTATGACACTACATAAAACTAGCAATTATCAATTTGCGATAGAAGTATACTATTCTTGGTTGAAAAACTTCTTTAGTTTTGAAATATCTTTATGATATTTAAAAACATATACTGTTCCTTAACGGCAAGTTCACAAGTCATAACTCACAATTGAACATAACTATCAAATGAAATAGAAAATAAATTGAACATAGATACGACAAAAAGCACTATCAAGTGCAACACAACATCAAAATGGCATTCTTATGTCTCATGTTACGTTTGTCTCTAGACAAGTCAGTTACTGCAACACTAGTACACCTCTACAAGGGTCTTGCGACTAGTGACTAAAGTAGGTGATCACCAGTCGAACGACTGAATTCTAACTTCAAGAACTGACAAAGTCTACGCAAGTATGGAGTCACAAAGCCCCCTTTCCCATCTTACCACTCAAGCCCTCACATGAAAGAACTAACGACTTTTTCGCCCAATATTAAACCGTCGTGCACGGTATCTGCAATGATTTGCGTGAATGAAAGACCCAAACAATCCCGTTAACAGTGAAGCAAACGGCTTAGATTAGATCAATGCACCTTCAACTATAGAATTAGACAAAACAACATACCACCCACAGAGAGAGATCATCACCTTCGGAATCAACGAGCCTTTATCGAATCGACGAACCCGCTACTGAGGAGCCTCTCCACATACTTCCCCAATATGTCCACCTCCAAATTCACCTTCTGCCCGACTCTCTTCATAGGAATGACCACCTTCTGCTGCGTGTACGCCACCAGCATGAAGTTGAAGCAGTCCTCCTCATCAAACACGTCCACCACCGTCAAGCTAGTCCCGTCGACGGCGATGAACCCCTTCGGCACCACGTACCTCAGGAGCTCCTTCTCCGTCCTCACCTTCACCCACAGCGAGTCGGCCTCCGGCTCCATCGACACGATCTCCCCGGTCCCGTCCACGTGGCCCTGCACGAAGTGGCCCCCCATCCGGGTCGTCGGCAGCACCGCCCGCTCCAGGTTCACGGCCGACCCGGCCTCGACCTCCGCCAGGGACGTCTTCCGCAGCGTCTCGGGGGAGAGCCCGACGGCGAACCCGGCGGCGTCGAACTCGGTGACCGTGAGGCACGTGCCGTTGATGGCGATGCTGTCGCCGAGGCCAACGCCCTCGAGGACGGTCCTCGCGCCGATCCGCATGACGAACCCGTCGTCGACCCGGCCCACCCGCTGGACCCGGCCCATCTCCTCGACGATTCCGGTGAAGAGGCATTGGATTCGGGGGTTCCGGCGGCGGGGCCCGGAGAAGGGTTTGTGGTTCCGGGCGGAGAGGGAGAGGGAAAAGAAGGACGATTTGGAAATGGGAGCCGGGAGAGATGGAAGTTTCAAGGGTTTGGCGAGGGGAGTGAGCGAGTGAGCGAGCGCCATTTTTCTCGGGAAAATTCTCAGATTCTGGCCGTTCTCCGTCGGAAAATGGAAAAGCGGAGAAGCGAAGATCTAGCACGTGAGTGGAACGCGCTGCAAAGGTTGGTGTTCCTAATTTCCTAGGAGCCGTACGCAGGTATATAGTGGGGGGACCGGTCTCTGTTTTAGTTGTAATTGGTAATTTGCCTAAAAGGATCGCATCCACATTAGGAGTGATTAGTTCCGATCCAATCCTCTCCAAACTAGGAATCGGTTCTAAGCTTCTCGGTGGGAGGTCCTAAAACCTGGTTAGTCGATCCATCCGTTCCGATTCCCAAGTGATCCAATTGAATCGATCGAATTCAAAGGAGTAATTGGATGCATTAGCGTTGTGCGGCAAAAGGGACAAAACCAAAAGAGAAGAGGAGACATGTATCACAATATCAAGGTTCCCACGACAAAGAATGAGTGAAACTTGCATCAAGTTTTAGAATTATCTCAATTTAAATGATGGTAGTCGGTAGAAAGTGAATACGATCTTGTCCACTAAATCAAATATCAATCAACAGTAGTAACGAAAAAACTACTAATATAAAAAAAAAAAAAAAAAAAAAGGGTGGCCTCCTTAAGTGGCAAACAAGATATGTCATTCTTTGTTAAATGCCTTCCTTTTCCTTTTTGGTGTTACGTATTTTCTAGGCACATTTCCACATTTGTTTCAGTATTCCATAGCCGTGTTGATCATGTATTGATGTGTTTATAATTTGTTCTCGGGACGGAAATCCCTAGAGTAGCGTTTGCCCGTCCCAGGTTGGTTGGCGGCGCACGCATGCTGCCATCCTGCGGGCTCCGCAGCAACAGTAGGCACATCCACAGCACACGCGCATGCGACAATCGCCCATCCCCATCCAGGCAGACGTGTCACGTGCGGTAACCGCGCCGTGCACGGTGTGCCGCGCAGTAACTGCCCCTCGCACACGCACCGCTGATGTCGCTGATGTCGCTGGTCGCTCACACACAAACACGAACAGGACGCATGTTGACCTAGATTCTATGAAGCACGTGTCGTTAACTTTCTCCAGAGTCTCCCTCAGTCTCCCTCACTCTCACTCGAATATTCTCACGTACGAGTTTCCAAATGATAAAAATAACAAATAGAAAATGAAGAAAAACCTTCGACTCTCTCACTTCCCATAAGAGGCCACTTGAAACTCTAGGAAGAGGCAAGGTGCAGATATCCTTACTTGTATCCTCATTTGTTTCATGATTGAGGTGCTTCGAAGACGAAATTATTTTTTTAAGGAGAATGTAATATATGGCTTTAAAAAAAGAAAAGAAAAAGAAAAGAAAGGGTTGAAAAGTCAAAGAAGGAAGCTGAAGGAAAGTGGAGGAAGCTTTGGTTGGGTTTTAAAAAGAGAGAAAGAGGGAGAGAGAGAAGAGCACGGATAGAAGCAAGGGAAAGAAAGAAACGAGGGAGAAGAGAGAAAGGAAAAAGGAAAAAAGGGAAAAGAACGCCTTGTCAAGCCGACTCAAGTGTGTTTTGCAACGCCGGTAAGAAATCGAAGTCTTTAATCACTTACTTGAAGCAATCGCCGCAATTACAGCTCAAAATTCAGATTTCTTGGATATTTGTGTGGCGAAGCCCATTTTTGAGTCGTTGAGGTGTATATTTTTTTTGTAGAAATGGTACTTTGAGATGTTGTGAAACTATAGCATTTTATAGATTGTGATTTGAACTTGCAGTTTGTCCGGAATGGAATTTTGTGGAGGAAGTTTTAGCGTGACAAAGTTGGCGCATGAGCTGTGCCTAGCGAAAAATGATGGGTTTCCGCTAAATGTGAGCTTTTGTGGCGCATATGTGTCGTTTTATTGACAAATAGGCCTAGTATAGGCGAGTCGTTATAAGAATATCATTTTTACTCGACCTTTTGATATTATTTTTCCGTTAATTGTTAGGGATCCGATTCGAGTACGTGCCGTAGTTGATTTTTGGCTTTTCCCCTTATTTGTATTTTAAACTCATATTTTGAGAAACATGGTGAATTATATACTTTATGAGTTTATAAAATGCATCTTTTGCGAAATTCTTTATGAAAGAATCTTGAAATGTTTTGGATAATACTTTGATATTTATATATCAAATTTTGAGTTGTGATATAACTTTCTTTTTTACGTTAGATTAGATTAGTGGTTGGTGCTCATTGTCTCTGTGGACCCGGAGAGGTATGTGGGTATGCGCATATAATCTAGGATATCCTTGTGGACCGAGCCACTCGCTAATAATAGGTGGAGACATTGCCAAAGGGGAATCTTGAATCTGGTCATCTTTGTCACGGGCGTTACGCGTGACCATAGTTAGACATTTGAACATGAATTGGTCAATAGAGTGGACCATTAACGTGTAATTTGAGTTTAATCAATGGAATGGAATGGACGAGATGTGATTTGATGAGATTAATTAATGAAATAGATCATTAATACATGTTTTATGAGACTGACTAATGTATTGGACCATTGATATCTTCAAATTTAAGTTATGATTATATAATATGTTAAAGTGAGTTACGATTGTATTTTAAACATGGATAGTGATTTCTCAATCTGCTTAGAAGAAATATGTTACCCACTAAGCCGTGGTAGCTCACTCATTGTCTTTCTCAGGTTCTTCAACTCTTCAGCGAGTCGTGAGTAGGTGTGAACGTTTGTTCGGGAAGAACTTTTGTGGTGAAAACTTTTTTGTATTACTTTTGCATAGTTAATAGATTTATAAGTTAGTCTTTGTTTCGGTGGATTGTAGAAATATTCTGATATTGTAACCAAATGCCCTTATATATATATATATATATATATATTATTATTGGGTTAAATTTTGGTTATGTTGAGACTACAGCCGTGTCATGCCCTTTTTTTTTATGAATCGGGGTGTGACATTTGTTGCTACCCCTTAAATTTTTTTCACCTCTAATCACTCATTTTTTTCTTAAATATAATTGAATTTGTCAAATTAAAATAGTAAATGATATTAATAAAGGACGAATTAATATTTTAAGTGTATATTTAGACTTTTTCAATCATTTATTTATTTATGAATTTAATTCAAATTAATTTGATTGAAATAATCATTATGATAATTTATTTTATATATATATATACATATCTCAAAATATATATTTAATATACTTGTCGAAATTCTCTATTTTTTAAGAAAAATGACGTGTCGTGTCGTCGTGTGTCGTGTCGGTGCTACTTAGCTTAGATTACCTTAGCATGCTTCACCAAAAAAGGACTAAACCTCATCTAGGTATATTATATAAGTAGATTACCTTGGCATATTTTAGGCGGATAAAGATGGATTACATAATAAGTTTAAAATAGGAAAGAGAATCAAAGATTACCTAAGCGTTTTGATGTTTATCATATTTAATTTAAATTTTGGATTTGCTGTTAAGCCCTTTTGATTCAAATTCCTGCCCGGCATTTGGCATTTGAAGTAGGAGGCCATTCTAAGTTGGAAGCAAACCTAACAAGAAGTTGGATTTCCTCATACGAATAAGACGTGTAGCCCAATAAACCATTTTACAGGCCTGCCATCAATGAAAGAGCTTAATTTTCTTGGAATATTGGTGAAATTGCACGCTTAGCTTCAGACCTGATCCACCCACAATGCCGCAACAGGCGCCCACCACTACACAGGCGCTACTACACCACGTCCTGCATTCCTCATTATGGGTTACCTTGCCCCTCCATAATTTTAAACTTCAACCAGAATCCTCCCATAATTTCTACCTTCCTAATCTTTTCCCATCTCATTCAATCAGTTCCGCAGCAGCACACGCATCCACTCCAGGAACACCACCTCCCACGTCCAGATTAGAAAACAAGTACTACCAACCGAATTATAAGAATATATCCACCACCTACCTACTCCCGACTGACGGGTGACAATCTACCTTGAATACCAGAATCTTGTTACCAAAATTACATGCCACCGGATAGAAGTCACTAAATAAATCTAATAAATAAGGTCGTCACAAAGGTTATCCAACAGAATTTTTCCCATTTCATTTCTTCCATCTAAAGTAGAAACCGGATGGGATGGCCACCCCAGCAACCCGACACCCAAAGACAAAGACGAAAGCATTCTAACAGTAGAAACGGCCACTTCTTAAAAAGGAACTTGCCCGCGCCCTGACAAAAGCAACAAAACAAGTTATAACATAAACACCACATGCAGAAAAAGAAAAGATCATGACGCGATCAAGGATTTATAAACCATCGATTATTCAAACTAATAGTCCACCATACCACATGCAAGAAGCACTCGCAATATTTTTCAATGAGATCTAATGCAATAATTCTTACCAAAAATTAAATGGCGACTTTTCCCAGAGTTGCATTGCTAGTGTCGTTGTTTCCTTGCCGGCTAACCTGTGGCAGTCGAAGAGCAAAGTCAAAGAGGGAAGCAATGGAATTTAAAGTAAACCCATAAATAATGCTTTGTATATAAGGAGCATCTAAGAAACTGCAATTCAAGATCGCCACTTAAGGTAATCTGAATCCAAGTCAAATATGGTAATCATCTATGAAGATTGACAATGTCCATAGAAATCGATCAAATCAACAACGTTGACTTTTGGACTCTCAGCCATCCTCTAGCTCCTCTAGCCTAGGAAATCAACATCCTTCGCATTGATTTCTTCAGAAATATGCATGGAGAATGAAGTTGTCTCCACTACTCAAAAGGAGGATACTGTGCTGCATTTCCTCATAAATATGCATGGAGAATGAATTACACCCGTAACTATTACATAATTCGTAGACGCTCTCTACAGTCATCACTTAGAAGATAAGAACACCTTAGGGAAGGAAGGGAAAAGAAGGCAACACTTGCAGGGGGCAATCAGCCAGAAGCCCAAAAAAGAAAAAAGAAAAAAACAGTGTTAAGGGAAGCGATAAAGATATGTGTGAGTTAAATTGACATTCGGATTCTTGGCCTTCCTCTAGTGTGGGAAATCGACATAGTTGGCCTCCAAAATGAAGCGCTCATGCTGTGCTGCGAGTATCAATCATTGATGCGGATAAACCAGAATGTATCATAGACCGTCTCTACAGCTATCACTTAAAACAGCAACAGAACACAACAGAACACCTTAAAAGGAGGAAGGGAAAAGAAGGCAATACTTGTTCTGGGCAATCAACCAGCCAGCGCACTTTTTTGCTTCTTCTCGGGCTACACCATATTCATCTACATCTTGGCTAGAGAGCTCAAACTTATTAACAACCTAATAAATAAAAGAAGTGAGATCCAAAAGGATATATCTTGAGGTACAAATTTACAACCTAATAAATAACAGTCCAGTTAAAGGAGATACAAAAGGATCTAGCAGAGGGACTAATGCCGACATAAAATTTGGTCTTAAACGGGACACCTCATGGGTTGTAGCGATCAAAGTTGGAAACAGATTGCAGAACAACATGCCAAGCTCCCTTGGATTGACCATTAGAAATCACCCAGGGATGGAGATGAAATCAAATTGATCCTTTACATACAAAAGAGCATGTGATGTACACTGAATACATCCTCTCCCATGAAAAAAATTTGCCACAAAATATGTCAAAATACTCGATTCTGGTGCTTCTTCAGAAGGAAAACCCACCAGATGTGAATTAGAATTAGAGTGTTAAGCTAGAAAATCTATGGGATAAAAAGGTAGGATATTGTGAAGGCCAAACAAAACAAGAAACAAAACAAGCACCGCACCACCTTTTGAAAACCATCATGGTCCACTCAATGCTTGTGATCACAAAAGTTTTTGCTTGTGAGATAAATTTTTGTAAAGAAACAAGCCCAACATCCATATAAGACGCACCTTCCATTTATGTGGTACCCCGTCCTCTCTAAACGGAAAGTAATCAGTAGGCCAATGAGCAGCCGTCCCCTGCACTCAAAACAGGAACCGCAATCAAGGTCGTTCTGAAGCATAGAACAATGCACAGTGCAAGCGAAACCCCACAACATGATCCATCTTAAATTAGCATGAAGAGAGAAACACCTCCAGATACGGCGAGTAAGTCAAAGCAAGCTCTACTTCTAGTTCTCTACATGATTCCTGCAACCAAAGCCATCTTATTACATTTAGGGCACCAACATTAAACATAATCTTAATCTGACAATAAACTATGGTGGATTCTCTTTCACTGCCACATTTTGTGGGCAACCAAACAGATCATCAAGCCCAAATGCAAGTAACTCGATTTTCCAAGTCTCATTTCCTTTTCCCTTCATTTGCCTTCTCCCAAACAATCTTCAGAATTCGTTCCAAATCCAAATTTTAGAACTCGAACCTTTGCAGCCCTAACCTTTGCAGCACTCGCTCCAGACCCCTGGTTCCTCTGTTTCCTCCGGAGCACGTACACGTACACGTACACGTGCTTCCAGTGACAACTGCAGTCGTCGGTCACGCATGTGACCACCACCCTCCTGGAGAGTTCCTCGGGTACCCTCCTACAACCGGATGTTAAAGTAATCAAAACTGCAGAATGAAAAATTGAAAGCAACCAGGTCTCGACTCTGGTGTCATCCTCCACAGAGGACAGATCAATTCCACGCAACGTTGAAAAATAGAGAGAATACTCACGGGTCTCCCTCGTGAAGAATTGTCTCCACTTCCTTGCTCATTTCTCGGTAAAAATGGTCCAATGTCTCCTCAGCATGTTCCATCTCCTAATGCAGAAAACCAGAAATTTAGCTAAGTGTAATGACTTCTCTCTGATGGTCCACTATACCACATGCAAGAAGCACTCGCAATATTTTCAATGAGATCCAAAGCAATAAGTCTTACCAATACTGCTGCCCTGCATATCTCTGTAATTTCCTCAGGCGACTTCTCTATCCAACGCATTATCGTGGGAAAACGCTAGAGAAGAGAGAAGTAATGGAATTTAAAGAGGGCAAACTAAAGTAAAGTAGAGAAATAATGCTATGCATATCCAGACCATCCAAAAACTGCAATTCACTAGGGCAACTCCATAAAAGTCATCAACTCCTAAAAATACTCCTAACTAAAAATGGGACAAAGTAAGTGAGTTGATGAAGTGGTCTCTGCTGCTCAAAAGTATATTGTTCTGCATTTCCTTGGCAATAAATGCATGGAGGATGAATTACACCCCTAGTTATTAGCACCTCACATTGATTTTCGTTGAAGCCCATAAACTCAACAACGGAATAGATGCATGGAAGGGAAAAGAAGGCAATACCTTTCTTCGGTGAGCGCGAGCATTTTCGTCTTCTAGAGAGTCGTCATGCATATTAGCGACCTAATAAACAACTCAAGTGAGGTCCATAGGGATATATGTAGAGTCTAAAAGGATATTATTCTGCATTTCCTTGGCATGGATTAGGCCTCCTAATTATTACATGATAATCACCTCACATTGATTTATTACATAAGAATCACCTCACATTGATTTTCATTGAAGCCCATAAAGCATAACAACGACAAGGATGAGGGAGGGATACCATGAAAATACTCTTGTTGGGGAGAGTGGTCAGGCACATTAGCATCCTAATAAACAAAGATCCATATATGGATATATGTTGAGTCCAGTTAAAAGTTAAAAGCTAAAAGAGATGCAAAAGGATGTAGCAAACGGATTAATGCCACACATAAAATTTGGTCTAAACCAGACACCTCATAAGTTATAGCGATCAAAACTGGAAACAGATTGCATGCAGAAAAACATGCCTGCACATGAGGTAAAGGATACGCCTTGGATGGACCATTAAAAACCACCCAAGATAGTGATCAAAAGAGCATTTCATGTACACTGAAGACATTGACTTCCATTACAAGAATCTGCCCCCAAAATATATGTCTGGAGGAGGAGAGGAGGAGATGCGAATTAGAATTACAGCATTAAGGTAGAAAATCTATAAAACCTATGGGATAAAGAGGCAAGATATTGTGAAGGGAGTTGTAGAGTCCAAACAAAACAAGTATCGCCCAACCTATAAAAAACTATCATCATCCACTAATTCGTAATGCTCGTGACGTTCACCAAACTTTTTGCTTGGGGGAGGGAACACTAAGCCAATAAAGCGTGAGAGTAAATTTGCAAAGAAAAGAATTCATATAAGACACACCTTCGGAATCTAAAAATACCCAAAGTTCTAAGGCATAAAACGATGCGAGCAAAACCCCAATCCATCCTCAATTAGCACGAATAGAAAAAGTAACTGGCTTAAGCATTGAACGAGAACAGATTGTACCATACCCTGACAAATTAGGGTTGGATTCTCTTTCACTGCCACATTTTGTGGGCAACAAAACAGGTCTATCGAGCCCAAGTGCAACAACTGAATTTTCCGAGTGTCAGTTCGCTTCATTTTCCTCTTCCAAAGTCATTCCAAATCCAAATTTTAGAGCTCAGAACCTTCGTAACACTCACCTGAGACCTACGTCTCGTCTGGTTGGGCTCAGGCGCACCAGAGTAGTGCGCAACGGTGGAGGGGAGCTGGGTCGCGAAGGAGAAAGGAGGAAACGTGGGCGGAAGATTGTGGCAGAAGAAGAGAGGGGGGAGAGGAGAGAGCGAGCTACTGGCCGAACCGGCCCATTGGCGAGGCGCAGGCGCTGTCAATTTCTGGATTGCGATCCTCCACCGCAACATTGCCATTGCCATTGCCATGATGAATTAGCAAAATGAGGACACTGACGATGACTCGAGAATCCCTCGTTCCTCGTTTGGAGAAGTTATACGATTTTTCGTTAGATAATGGAGCGGGAGCGGGATCGCCGGGATGGTTGATCTCGCAGAAAATATAAGGTGGGCCGGCTCCCGCCACGTCTGGCCCAATCAAATATTGATGCGGAGTCTGAAAATTTTCAGAAAGGTGATGTTACAAATAATTTTTGTAACCAATTGAAAATACAAAAAAATTCCGGCTATGACCGAAACCCAAATGGCATTGTCACATTTTCATTTTGCTTTTCTTTTCATTTTCAATAAAGATAAAATAAAAAATCCTTGCATAATGACCGGAGCAATTATAAATAATATGAATTTTACTTTATAAATAATATCCCAGGAATTATAAATTACAAATAATATGAATGTTACTATAATAGAGCACAGTGAGACTTCTTAGAAAAGGTGTTTTTTTTTTTTCTATTGTGGAGCATGAACTTGATGAAATGGAACTAGCTCATGTGAAGAACCCAAAGAGCCTAGCCCTTTCTGGTTTTGCTTTTCTTTTCATTTTCAACAAAGAAGAAAAAAAAAAAAAAAAACTCTCCCCATGATCGCATTTAATGCTGCCAAGATTAGTGTGTTTACAATATTTGAGCTTTTATAAATGATATGAATTTTATTATGATAATGGGTAGTCCAATTTATTATTTTTCTCATGTGGTCATTGAAATTGCAAAAATTTTCTAATTAAGTATCTTCACCCTAATATATATATATATATATACATTAGTGATAGATAGATGGTGATACTATATTGAAGAGTTGCGCGGAGGACATGAACAGAGGACACGAACATGACAAGAAGTAATCATCAACCCATCAATCAGTCAAACAAGGCACTAGTGCCGTGCCCAATGTCGAGTTTGAGTTCTGCTCTCTTGCCATCTAATTATACCTAATTACTATATATGGATGTATATATATTGTTATTGGGTTGAATTTTGGTTATGTTGAGGCTGCAGCTGTGTCATGCCCTTTTTTTCTTGTGAATTTTGATATTGTATGACCTATGTCTCATCTGGTTGGGCTCAGGCGCACCAGAGTAGTGCGCAACGATGGAGGGGAGCTGGGTCGCGAAGGAGAAAGGAGCAAATGTGGGCGGAAGATTGTGGCAGAAGAAGAGAGGGGGGAGGGGAGAGAGCGAGCTACTGGCCGAACCGGCCCATTGGCGAGGCGCAGGCGCTGTCAATTTCTGGATTGCGATCCTCCACCGCAACATTGCCATTGCCATGATGAATTAGCAAAACGAGGACACTGACGATGACTGGAGAAGCGGATAACAGCAGATTCTTAAGGAGAGAGGAAGAAGAGAGGAGCTCTAGATCCCACACAAACCCTAGCGGCTTCAATGTGAGAGGGAGAGAGGGCGGAAGAGAGAATCCCTGTTATATGATTTTTCGTGGAGGGCGAGTTTTTTTATTTTTTTTAATTTTTAATTTTTGGTCACTTCCGGCCCATAGTCGGTTTTCAGAAAGGTGATGTTGCAATTCGTGTAACCAATTGAAAATATATCACTTTTTCATTTTCAATAAAGAGAAAAAGAAAAACTCCTTGCATGATGACCGCCGACCGGAGCAATTATAAATAATATAATATGACTTTTAAGCCCCACTTAAACTTTAATATGGGATTCATAGAACTAAAGAGTTCTTAGAAAAATGTATTTTTTTTTAATGTGATGGATGTGATGGATGTGATGGATGAGCTTGATGAAATGCTTAATTAATTGAAAATACAAAAATCCGAACCTTCTTGGTTTTGCTTTTCTTTTTGTTTTTCAACAAAGAAGGAAAAAAAACTCTCCAGCATGATCACATTTAATGTTGCCAACATTAGTATTTACAATATTTGAGCTTTTATAAATGATATGAATTTTATTATGATAATAGGTAGTCCAATGTATTGTTTTTCTCATGTGGTTATTGAAATTGCAAATTTTTTATAATTAAGTATCTTCGCATTGATTTATTGGAATTGGAGTGAATTGTCACTTTTGCCTCTCTATATTGTGAAAATTTGGGGATTGGATTGATAGATGGTGGACGGAATTCATATGAAATGACATATGTATTGTTTTAGGGGCTAATACATGAGAAGAAGTAGAAGTAATTATGAACCCATCAATCAGTCAAACAAGCCAAAAAAAGATTATCAACAAGTTCCAACTTTCAAGAAACTTGACCAGAGCTCTTCTCCCTTTTGTCTTTAAAACGCAAAGGTCTCCTTCTTCTTCTTCGGTAACTGGGGGGAGATAGCCTCCCTCTCCATCGTGGCTCTTGGAAAAAACAGACGGTACTCGGCAAAGACCAACCGATTTTTGAACCCACAATGCCTTATTGCTCTCTCGACCTCCCACTCTCCCAGACCGGCTCCACCCACGCGAGGCTTGAGCAGCTGCAGGAGCAGCTTGAAACCTCAAGCTATGAGTCTATGACCATGCCTCTCCTGAAAAGGGCTTTAGAAGATAGTTTCTCATTCTGATCTATCGCGTGGTGGCCTTGGGGTGGGGATTTAAGCCGTGGGTTGCCTTGCCATGGGGTGGTGGTGGCAAGGCTAAATTAGGTGGGTCTGCACCCAAGGTTAACAAGGATAGTGCCGTGACCAATGTCGTAGGCGACAAAAAGGAGCCAAGCGAGCAAAGCAAAAAGCTTTCCGGTACAAACTATAACTACATGTCCTACTCTGCGTCCCCCTCCTCCTCCCCCTCCCCCTCTCTCTACGCCGCTCTGTGCCACCTTCCCTCTCCTTCCTAGCCGAGAGTGTATCTCTCCGTACAAGTACGAGTCCAAGCGAGCATGCCACCTTCTCTCTCCTTCCTAGCCGGGAGTATCTCTCCGTACGAGTATGAGTCCGAGCGAGCAACGCCTGAGCGAGCAACACCTGACTAGACTGTGTCCCTCTGTGGCCCGCTCTCTCTCCGTACGAAAGGGAAAGTAAAAACGGAATTATGTGGGTTGGAGGAACAAAATGAGTCTTTTTTTCCCTTTCTTCCTTTTTTTCCTTTCCCGTGGCTGCAGTCTGCCAAAGCCTCTCCTAATCGGGCGAGGCATGAGCTCAACCTAAGCTCGGAGAAAAACAGAAAAAAAAAAAAATTGATATTTTCAAAATAAAGATAAAAAATAGATTTTAAAAAAAAATTAATTTTATAAGAAAAAGAATTTGCTTTTTGGTTTTTGGAAAACCTTTTCTTAAAAAATCTTTTCAAAATCAAAAAATTACCTACAAACTATTTTTTACTCATTTTAATAATATTTTTAATTTTCAATTATTTTTATTATTAAATACGAATCTTTAATTATTTCTAAAAATTCGAAAGTTTAATTATTTTTATTTTTTTAAAAAATAAAAAAAGAAGAAATTAATAATGGATTTAGAAAAAAATAGAATCCAAATTAAAAAAATTAAATTAGATTATAAATTCACCTGGTTCCAAGCTCTCTTGTCTCTTGCTTAAGAAACTCTCCTTGAAGTAAGTATCAGCAACTAGATTTATGGTAAATAGGTAAAAACTATAAGGAAGCTTAAGTTTGTATTAAAAAAGAGAGATTTTTCATTTCTAATCATTCTAGCATAGTCTCTTTTAATAAATTTAGATAGAAAAGTACCTCCTCAACATACTTATTTTAAATTTGAAATAATGTGATTTTTGGAATTATTAATTCTAAACTCCATGCACCCAAATCTATACCAACCTTTAACCTTTTATGTAAGTATTAAGTAGTTATTTTTTATTGCATTTGTGAAGATAGGTAACTATAAAAAAAAGGGAAGTGGAAAGATTTTAAAAACTTGAGAAGACACCCACAATATCATACCGCCTCCAAGTGGTATGGTGTGAATCTATTTGGTTATAACTCAAATGGGAAAAGATAATGAACAATTTGTGCTAGAAGATTTCATCCTATAAGTTTTCTCCTAGATATCCATTTTTTTGACCTTTTTTTTTTGTTATTGAAATAAACCACCGCCACAAAAGAATTAATTATAGATAACGTGAGAGATGCAATAATATTAAACAAAGGTATTGATTAGTGATTAGTTTTAATTCAACCTTATGTTTTTTTTTCCAAATAAATCCTTCTTTTTTTCCCTATAGATTTTAGCTGCTCATAGTAATCATAAAGTTGGTCTAATTATGTGCGTTGAATAAAACTTTTATTTTTTCTCAAACTTGGGTAAATTATCTAGAGATTTTGGCTACTAGACTTGTAAATTTGCCCGATTTTCTATTCTTGGATTATTTCTTTTGTTGGATGAGCAACAAAATTTGAAAATGGCCCAAATTGTGCCAAAAATTGGAGTTTTTCTTTTCTTTTTCTTTTTAATTTTATAACAAGATAAAGAGTAAGAGAAGCTTCAGGACTTTTTTTTTTTCGGGAATTTTTGAGATAAAAACTCGAATTTCTTTTTCCCTCCTTGTTTGATTGCGTTTAATTAATCTAACTCAACCGACAGAATAAAATAAAAATCTATAATAATTTACTTACTCACATAAAAAAAGAAAAACTCTAGGAAAGTAAGGAATGAGGACTCAGGATGAAAATTACAAATTATTTAACCAAATTAAAGGAGTTATAAAACTAATCCACATCCTCTCAGAACACACAGACTACCAGACCAGACAGAGATACTACCACAAATGGCTGCTCCCTCCCTGACCACCCCTAAACCCTCCCCTCTACTCACATCTTTTAAAAAGCAAAGTAAAGGTGGTATTAGCGATTTGATAGTTGTGAGGGAGAGAGGGAGGCCGCCGGTGGCTTGCGCTCGCCAGACGGAAGAAGCGCATAAGGGGTGAAGAGAGAGTGAGGGCATGCAGATGTAGAGATCAATGAGATCAATGGAGACAGGTGACAGTGACAGGTGTTGATGAATAATTACGGCATTTTCTTTGTCTTTTTCTGCAAATACAAGTCTAAGCAAAAATAAGGAAAACGGAGGAAAATTAGAAAATATTTATTTTTTCGAAATGAGGGAGTTATAAATTAATCTCTGGCATAAAATTTAATTTTGAATGAGCTGAATAAACCTTAAACCTAAGTTAAACAATGATTTTTCTTCTTCATTTCAATTAATTAAATTAACCAACAAAAGAAAAAAGAAATAATCCAAGCCTTAACCATATATTTATTTGCACCGTGTAATAAATAATGAACTATATGGTATGAAAAGAATTGGAATTCTTGATGTATCATAAAAAAATCTCTAGATAATTTACTTTGACAAGAAAAAAAGTTTTGATTGGAGAAGGTTGAAACTTTATCATTTACAATCTCCCAATAAAAGGGAATTTATTGAAAAGAAAAGGACTAATCATAAATAATTTATCCACAACTTTTTTAGATTAAAAGGTCATGACTCATGATCAAGACAATTGAATTCAAGTATCAAAGAAACTCTGGACAAATTGGTTTAATATTCGATGGGTGTGACCATCTTCATAATTCATTCAACTTCAACTTCCGAATAAAAAAATAAAATAAGTGTTTGCATAGAGTTTGGACACTACTTAACAAAAAGCCCCATGTAAATACCTAACCATTTGAATGCTAATTCCATTTTTTCAATCAATTTCGAGGTTTCTTGGGGGACATGGACATTTTTAAAATTTTGTCTCTAATAGCCCAATTTCAAATTTGTCACCCTAACCCCATTATCCTCTTTTTTTTTACTCTTTTTTAACTACCTAGACAAAACTCTTTTTTAACTACCTAGACGGCCTAAGAATATATATATATATATATATATATATAAAATATATATTTGGGTAATATGACACTACATGTAAATATTACAACCCGAGTTTTTTGAAGAGCTTCTCCCAAGATCTCCTTTAAGATGATTAAAGTGAGGTTATTCTGGGTGGCTTGGGTAAAGACTCAATCGTGGGACTTATTAAATAATTGAAGAAAAGAGTGATTCACTCTCTTTGGTTAGTGGACCGGAGTAAACTGATTTTGTCGGAACAATATTTTCTCAAGCATTAGAGTTAGAGTGGCCATTTTACTCTGCCAGTGGCATTATATATTTAATTTTAATATTTTTCTGGCAGGGTTTTGTAAATAACAAAAACCTTAAATTATACCTTATCTTAGGACACATTTATCCCAAAAAAAAGTTACTCTAAAACTATTTTCTACAACAAAAATCTCAAACTTATCAAAGGCGATTTTTGGCATATAAGTATAAATTTGGACTTTTGGGTATCCTCGTCTAGGCCTCTTTCAGGTGGCTCCCTCCCCGCCTCCTTCTTGGAGAGGGGAGATGGTGAAGTATAGGATTTTTAATATGCATATCACTATTTTGAATAAGTGAAGAAAATAGCTTACAATATTAACAAGCTCCTCGCCCCAATGTCCCAGCTTGTCCCCATGGGATGATGAAGTCACAAGGACTCCAAGAAGACGCCAATCCAACAAAAACCAATAGAACAAATATATCGTCAACCAATAGAAGATCCTCAATTGCAAGTTTGTGGATCAATAGAGAACTCCAAACTATTATAATGTTATCAAATTTTGATGATACTCATATTTTATTTTTCACAATCACATCCACAATTTACAACAAAAAAGAGAAAGTGGATCCTCCCTCATCCTCAGAGTTAGCATCCCCACTAAACTCTTAGAATTTGCTCCTCTTCCATTAGAAATAGAAAGTGGGCAATAGTAATGGGTAATGCACAATTGGCAATATTATTTGCAATATTATTTGGAAGAAAATTTAGTGTTAAAATTTAATGAGTATGATCTTAAAAATATTCCTAATGTTAATGCAAATATTTATTAACCTTTTCAAAGTAAAAAAAGAAACATTGGAAAATGTTGTTCTTAAATAATTTCCCGCTAGTGATTTGAAAAAAAAAACAAAAACAAAAGGAGGAGGAGGAATTGTTATTAAGAAAACCCAAAAAATAAACATTTTCATTTGCAGAGGCTTTTCTCGCGCGGCATGAAACGAAACGAAGCCGCCGCCACAGGGTGGGGTCCACGACGGTCACCGTCTCCCCTTTCTCCCCCCTTGCCTCTCTCTTTCTTTCATCCGGGGTGGAGTTGCCTCTCTCTATCTCTCTCTCTATCCTAAATTTCTTTTTACCTTATTACCTTATTACCTTATTACCTTATTCATGAATAGAGTCTGAGGCGTCGTAGAAGGGACACAGAACCCACACAGTCTGCACAGTCTAATCTTCGCGTGAGAGTAGTAGGGCTGGGAGCCTTTGGGAGACGCCGTTTTTTTGTCTCCAAGCTCTTTTTGCCAATTTTGCATATCATCTCATCCCATCCGTGCTTGGTGCATGGTGCTTGGTGCTTGATGGTCTTAGGTATATTTAGGTGGTATATTTAGGTACTAGAGGGAGAGAACTGCTCTTCAGCATTAGTCCCCAACCCAAAAAATTTAATTCAAACTTCTAACACTAGTTTAGTTTAGTGCCGGTCTTATTTACTTTAACAAAAAAAAAACTTATGCTCCAAAGAAAACAAAATAATTATGGGATTTCAAAATTCAATGCTCTACTTAACGCTCTACTCATACACACACATACACATGGGAGAAATAAATTCATGATTTGTACCTCAAAAATTAAAAAAGTTACTGCTACAAAAATTTTGACTAATCAAAGAAGATAATTATGATGATCAAAATAAACATGAAAAACCTATGGTCTCTATCTAGTTTAGTCTCTTCTTTTTCCCTTTACTTGTTTAATCAAAATAATTTGTTTACTTGAGTTTTAATTCAAAATAGTTTAGCTCTTCCCTCATTTACTTTTTGTCCACTTATTAATCAAAATAAATTCATCAACTAAGAAATAAAATAATTAATCACGGAGAAGTATAATGGCCAAAATAAAGAGAAAGTATCAATTGAAACAAAACAAAATAATTAAGATTTATGTACCTTGACTGGCCCCGAGCAAGCCCTGCATAAAGCTAACCAACCTTACCTAAGCTAAAGTGGGAGAAATAAGTGGATTAAGTTCCTTAAAAAAAAAAAAAAGTTAATGATCGTCCAAGCATAGATGAAACATCTATTTTTAGATGGTTTGTATTTCCCAAGAAAAACTTAAATTTAAACATTACGGCCACCACCATCGCTTTGGCCACCACCTCAAGGCTGGCTGGGAGGTTGAGCTATGAGAATGCATCCTGAGCTGACCTCAAGACTCTAAATAAGTCTCAGAGTCTCAAACCAGGAAGCTTCTAGGCCATGACCGTGGATGGGGCAATTCCAGATATTTGGAACACATTTAGATTTTGAATAGGTCTTTGAGTCTTAATAGACTGCTTCCTCAATAAGATGATACTGTCTAAGTCTAAATACTTCATGACTCTGGATACCCGGTTTTCCTTCTCTTTTCTTTTCCGTTCTTCTCTCTCTCTCTCTCTCTCTCTCTCTTCTTCTTCTTCTTCTTTTTCTTCCTCTCGGGCATGGGAATGGGAATGGGAATGGGCATGGGCTTTAGTCTCCTTCTTAAATTTACCCAAAAAATTAATTCAAAATAGTTACTCCCTTTTTTGTTCTTAGTAATCAAAATAAATTCATCAAATTAAAAAATAAAATAATTAATTAGGAGATTCATCATATAAAAATACTAAACTATTCATTACTCTTCTTCACCAACAAAAACTGTCCATAATGTTTAAACTATAATAGATTTATAATAAGAGACTAAACTAATATACAGCTTTCATCCTTGTTTCTATCCTTGTTTCTCTCTGGATCATCATCATCTTGGATTATTATAGTTTTTGTTAGTAAAGAATAGTAATGCCTAGCGTTTTCCCTTTATTTGATTACTTCTCTCCCTAATTAGTTATTTTAGTTATTCTATCTTTTTATTTGATGAATTTATTTTACTTCTCTCCTAATTAATTTTTTTTGGTAAATTTAAGGAGATGCCCCCAATGTTCTAAGTAGAGCATTGGGATTTTATTCCAATAAAACTCAAGTAAAGATTTATTTTGATTAAACAATAGACCAAACTAAAGGTTTTTCATCCTTTGTTTGATCATCATTATCTTCTTTGCATTATTCATAATTTGTATCGTTAACTTTTTTATTTTTTATTCTGAAGAACTTATTCTCCTGAGGGTTAGTTGAGGGTTAGCTACGTGGGGCTTGCTCCTTGGTCAAGGTAAGTTACATAGACCATTGCCATTATGAAAATCCTATAATTATTTTGTTTCGTTTGAAGAATTCATTTGATTTTGGTCGAATTATATGCATAGTTTTTGTAAGTGTAAGTAAAGAAGAGTAATGGTCTTTATTTTGATTACTTCTCTCCCTAATTACTTTTTTTTTTTTTTTTTATTTGATGAATTTATTTTTCTCTCCTAATTAATTTTTTTATTTGATTATTTGATGAATTTATTTTGATTAATAAGTGGACAAATGTAAACCAAAAGTAAAGGGGACTAAACAAGAGTAAACTATTTTGAATTAATTTTGGGGGTAAATTTAACAAGGAGACTAAACATAACATGCCATGCCCATGCCCATTCCCATGCTTGTGCCCATGTTTAAACTCAAGTTTTCTAATTTGTTTGTTTAGAATGGATAGATTTATTTTGATTAAAGAAGAGGGAAAAACAAACTAAACTAAGAGACTAGACTAAATAGACCATAGATCACCATCATTATCTTGTTTAAGATCATTAACTTTTTTTTTTTTTTTTTTTGGAACTTATCATGAATCCACTTATTTCTCCCATAATTATTTTGTTTTGTTTCAATAATTATGATAGTTTCTCTTTATTTTTATTTTGATTAATCTAGTTTTTTCTCTCCCTAATTTGATTTTTTATTTTTTTATTTGATGAATTTATTTTGATTAATAAGTAGACGAAAAGTAAACTATTTTGAATTAATTTTTTTGAATTAATTTTCTTGGATAAATTTAAGGAGACTAAACATGCTCATGGCCATGCCCAAATAAAACTCAAGTTTTTCTAAGTAAACAGATTTATTTTGATTAAAACTAAACTAAGAGACTAAACTAAATACACCATAGGTTTTTCATCCTTTTTCAAGCTTCGATCATCATTATCTTTGCATTATTCAAGTATCATTAACTTTTTTATTTTTTATTTTGAGGAAGAATCAACTTTGCTTGGCGTTGGTCACTTAAGTGTAGAGCATTGGAGCATTGGGATTTTCCCATAATTACTTTGTTTTGCATAGTTTTTGTTAGTAAAGAATAGTAATGCTTAGTGTTCATAGTTTCTCTTCTTTTTTTTTTTTTTTTTTTACTTCTCTCCCTAATTAGTTATTTTATTTTTTTTATTTGATGAATATTCCTTCTCCTAATTAATTATTTTATTTTTATTTGATGAATTAATTTTGATTAATAAGTGGACAAAAAGTAAACTAAAAATAAAGGGGACTAAAGCTGCGTTTGGTTCTTAGGAAAATTCAAAGGATTTGCAAAAGCGTTTGGTAAGGAGAAAAATTAAGTCCGTGATTAATATTAGTTTTTTTTTTTTTTTGTTTAAAATTGAAAAAAATAATATATGCAAATTTGTAAATATAAATTTTGACAATAATACTAAAAAAATCAAATACATATATAATTTTTTAAAATATTTTTTTAATTTTTATTTGCTTAAAATTGAAAAAATATATGTATGCAACTTTTTAAATATAAATATAAATTTTGACAATGCTAAAAAAATCAAATATATATAATTTAAAAACAAGACGAATTTTAATTTTTATTTGTTTAAAACTGAAAAAAAAAATAATGTATGCACATTTTTAAAAATATAAAATTTAAATAAATTTAAAAATAATGCTAAAAAATCAAATACATGTATATATATATATATATATATATATTTAAAAGACTCAACCCATAATTTTTTAATTTTTATTTGTTTAAAATTGAAAAAAAAAATGTATGCAACTTTTCAAATATAAAATTTGATCAAATACATATATATATATAATTTTTAAAAAATCAAATGTATATGCTAAAAAAATCAAATATGTACTTTTTTTTTTAAAGACCAAAATATATTTAATTTTTTTAGCATTATTTTGGCATTTAAATAAATAACAAGGAGAGAAAAATCAAAGTTAGTCCCTATGCTCTACTTCAAAATGGTTGGTTGGGGGTAGCATTTTCCCAAGTTGAGCATTTTCGCAAAGAGAGCACCTAAACCAAACAAAACCAAACCAAACCAAGGCACCACTACCAAAAGCCCCTAAAGAGTAAACTATTTTGAATTAATTTTTGGGTAAATATAAACATTGCCATGCCCAAGGCCATTCCCTGCCGTGCCCAATGTTTAAACAAGAGGGAAAAACAAACTAAACTAAACTAAGAGCAGACTAAATAGACAATTTCAATCTTAAATAGACCATAGGTTTTCAAGCTTCCATTATTGGATTATTAAAGATGAGTAATTTTTTTTTGTTTTGGTATATGATGAATTTATTTTGATTAATAAGGGGAGGAAAGTAAGAAAGTAAATGAGGAAAGAAGAAGTAAACTATTTTGAATTAATTTTTCTTTTTTTGGTAAATTTAAGGAGAGTAAACATGTCCATGCCCATGCCATGTCATTGGAGGATTGGCATTTCCTTTGAAAAAACTCAAGTAAAGGGAAAAAGAAGAGACTAAATTAGATAATTTGGATTATTAAAAAAATTTGTATGATGGAGGGTTAGCTATGGAGGGTTAGCTATGGGTTGGTCATGATCAATTAATGGTCAATTAAGTGTAGAGCTAGGTTATGCTTGGTATGGCGTGATGGTTTAGGGTGGGGATTTAAGCGTGCCTTGGCAAGCTTGCCCGTGGGGCGGTTGGGGCGTGTGGCCAAAAAGAAAAGGAAAAACAATTGGACCAAAAACCAGGTAAACTTAATTTGAATTAATTATTTTTGGGTAAATTTAACTCCACTTCTCCTCTCCTGCTATCTAATTATTCCTCATAGCTGAGCAAAGCTAAAAGCTTTCGAATAGGAACCATTTTCCCTCCTCTGTCCGCCTCTCTCTCTCTCTCTCTCCTAGCCGGTAGTATCTTCTGCGTGCCGCTCTCTGCCTCCCTCTCTCTCGCTCTCTCTCCTCTCCTGCTATCTAATTATTCCTCGTAGTTGAGCAAAGCTAAAAGCTTTCGAATAGGAACCATTCTCCCTCCTCTGTCTGCCTCTCTCTCTCTCTCTCTCCTAGCCGGAGTATCTTCTGCGCGCTCCTCTCTGCCTCCCCCCCCCCCTCTCTCTCTCTCTCCTAGCCGGGAGTATCTCTCCGTATGAGTATGAGCATGAGCGAGCAACGCTTCACCAGACTGTGTCACTCCAGACTGTGTCTCCCTCTATCCCTCTTTGGCCTCTCTCTCTCTCTTCTACTCTCGGCAACAAAATCCCCAAATCAGTCTTTTTTTCCCTTTCTTCCTTTTTTGTCTTCTTTTTTTTCTTTCTTGCTCGGCTGGAGAGTCTTCCAGAGGCCTTCTCATTGGGCAGCTCAACCGCCTGAGCTATAGAAAAAAATTTGATATTTTCAAAATAAAGATAAAAAAAATATATATATATATATATATATATATATATATATATATATATATATATATCTTTAAATTATAAGAAAAAGAGTTTGTTTTTTGGTTTTTGGAAAACCTTTTCTTCGAAAATCTTTTCAAAATTTGAACTTTAACTATTTTTAATTATTTCTCAAAGAACTGGAAAGTTCAATTATTTTTATTATAAAAAAAGAAGAAAATTAATATTGGATTTAGAAAAAGAGAATCCCATTTAAAAAAATTAAATTAGATTATAAATTCATTCCTGTATTCTTTAAGAAACTCTACTCTCTTGGTCATCCTCTTCGTCTTGCTCAAAAAACTCTCTTCCTCTCTTCCTCAGGAATCTGAATTCCTTAAAAAATTGGTGAATGACTCCGGACCATCCCTTTCCTCCTTATCTCTCCCCAGGATCATGGAAGACAGGCCAAAGAGACGGAGAAGGTGACTGACCAGAGAGGTTGGCGGGGGGGGAGGGGGAAGGGGAAGGCTTCTCTCTCGCTCTCTCTTTTTTAATTTTCTTCCCATTCTCTCTTTTTTTTTTTTTTTTGTTTTGGATGTTGTTTACCAAGAATGTGGAAAACGAGGATCGTTTTCTTGCCCGTGATCAACGGTAAGAAAGAGAGGAAAGAGAGAGAGCTCCAGTCAAGAAAGACAGACGAAAGGAAATCAAGATGAAAAAATGGTCTTTCGCGGATCAACATGCTCTCCCCCTTTTTTCTTTCAATTTTCGGTTTTTTTCCTTTTTTTTTTTCCTTATATTTTATGATATTTAATTCAAATAATTGAATTCTCTTGGGTTAGGTGTTTGTGGTTGGGGCAAGTTTTTTCACTATTGATGTCCTATTAATGACGTTTAAACGTGGGTAGTGGGTAGATAGAATGAGGTAAAAACTCGGAAGTACGCCGCTCGAGTTGCCCCAACCCCCCGAACCCCGTACATAGAAAGAAAGAGGAAACCGTAGAAAGAACGAACGAACGAGAACGAGCACCTCGGAAAGTCTATCAAAACCGGCTTGCGGATTGGGGCATTCTCCAATGACATTGGTTTATAGAAACAAATACCTTGGTTATTATTCTCGATTCTTATCTTATCATATTTATACTCATATACCATATCAAAATTTTGTCATATCCCAATTAAAAATCCCGTCATAAGTTACTTATATCCCTGAGGTGATATAAGTTAGGTGATAAGTTAGAAGTAGACTTGAAGTATTATGATTAAATGGGTAGCAGGAGCAATCCATTACCAAAACAACTTGGCATTCCGAAGAAGACGCCGAGCGAGAGAGAGACGCCGAGAGAGAGAGAGAGAAATTCGATGACGACAGTCCAAGAAATCGGCGGTCCAAGAAAGAAATCGACGTCGGGGTGGAGGGTCCTATTTATAGGGCTTTAGATGCTAAATTATTGCCATGCACGATAGCATCTTCCAAGCAAAAAGCTTCGATCAAAACAACTTGGCATTCCGAAGAAGAGAGAAATGGACCTCGATCGGAGGGTCCTATGCTTTAGATGCGACCTTGGTGGTAAACGTCTCCTCGATGGAGGCATGGGTCGTTTTCGGTGCCCTTCTGTGGACCGGGGCTTTTCTGCGCCGGCGATTCGACCACAAAAAAAAGACTACTGACCGAAAAAAGGATTTTTCCTAATAAAATAGAATTGCATATGAAAACCGAGTGTGTTGGTGCATTTGCGATTTGGATCATAAGAGTCTTATCATATTTAATTTTCTCTCTCGCTCTCTCTTTTTTAATTTTCTTCTCCTTCTCTCTTTTCTTTGTTTTGGATGTTGTTTACCAAGAATATGGAGAACGAGGATCGTTTTCTTGCCCGTGATCGACGGTAAGAAAGAGAGGAAAGAGAGAGAGCTCCGGTCAAGAAAGACAGACGAAAGGAAATCAAGATGAAAAAATGGTCTTTTGCGGATCAACATTCTCTCCCCCCTTTTTTCTTTCAATTTTCAGTTTTTTTCCCTTTTTTTCCTTGTATTTTATGATATTTAATTCAAATAATTGAATTCTCTTGGGTTAGGTGTTTGTGGTTGGGGCAAGTTTTTTCACTATTGATGTCCTATTAATGACGTTTAAACGTGGGTAGTGGGTAGATAGAATGAGGTAAAAACTCGGAAGTACGCCGCTTGAGTTGCCCCACCCCCCGAACCCCGCACATAGAAAGAAAGAGGAAACCGTAGAACGAACGAACGAACGAACGAACGAGAACGAGCACCTCGGAAAGTCTAGCAAAACCGGCCTGCGGATTGGGGCATTCTCCAATGACATTGGTTTATAGAAACAAATACCTTGGTTATTATTCTCGATTCTTATCTTATCATATTTATACTCATATACCATATCAAAATTTTGTCATATCCCAATTAAAAATCCCGTCATAAGTTACTTATATCCCTGAGGTGATATAAGTTAGGTGATAAGTTAGAAGTAGACTTGAAGTATTATGATTAAATGGGTAGCAGGAGCAATCCATTACCAAAACAACTTGGCATTCCGAAGAAGACGCTGAGCGAGAGAGAGACGCCGAGAGAGAGAGAGAGAAATTTGATGACGGCAGTCCAAGAAATCGGCAGTCCAAGAAAGAAATCGACGTCGGGGTGGAGGGTCCTATTTATAGAGCTTTAGATGCTACCTTATTGCCATGCACGATGGCATCTTCCAAGCAAAAAGCTTCGATCAAAACAACTTGGCATTCCGAAGAAGAGAGAAATGGACCTCGATCGGAGGGTCCTATGCTTTAGATGCGACCTTGGTGGTAAACGTCTCCTCGATGGAGGCATCTCCCGGGTCGTTTTCGGTACCCTTCTGTGGACCGGGGCTTTTCTGCGCTGGCGATTCGACCACAAAAAAAGACTACTAACCAAAAAAAAGGATTTTTCCTAATAAAATAGAATTGCATATGAAAACCGAGTGTCTTGGTGCATTTGCGATTTGGATCATAAGAGTCTTATCATATTTATACTTCATATACTTACCACAACAATTTGGCATTCCCAAGAAGAAGAGAACATACCCTTGAAAAAGAGAGAGAAATTTGATAAATTTGATGACGGCAGTCAACCCCCAATTAGCGGGTTGAGGGTCCTATTTACAGTGCTTTAGATGCTATAGTGCCGAAGGTAAGTGCCGAGACTAAGATGGAACCGCGCCTCCGAAGTGCAAGAAATTTGATGACATCGCATGCGCACAACTTGACATTCCTTGACATTCCGAAGTAGAGAATCAAATACCCTTGGCATTCCGAAGTAGAATCAAATACCCTTGAAATTTGATGACGGCGGTTAGGTCCAAGAAATCAACGTGGATCGGGGGTTCAGGTTGGATCGGGGGCTTGAGGGTCCTATTTATAATAGGGCTTTGGATGCCACTTTGACGGTATGCGTCTCCTCGATTCCCAGGCCCAGACGGAGACGGAACGTCGTTTTCGAGACCGAGACCGAGAGACCGACTGAGCGTAAAGATATTTGGTTCCCTTCTGTAAAGATATTTGCATATGAAAAAAAGGCAAGTATACAAGAAAAAAAAACAAAAAAACAGAAGAAAGAGTTTTGGCAAAACACATGAAAATAAATCTAGGGGATAGGGGATAGATGGACAAAAGACATAAATAAACATGAGTTTTATCCTCTACGAAACCAGCTAGAGAGTTTTATCCATAAAAGAAGCTAACGAAGCTAATGTTCTACATTGGGTAGGGGATAGCTTGGAATAGCTTGGCAAAAGAAATGAAAAAAAAAAACTTGAAGAGTTAGTTTTATCCCAACTAAGCTCTACTACTACGAATGTGTCGTAGATGTGTAGAACATTGGGTACCGCACCGTAAAACATTGGAAAACAAGTAAGCTAATATTGTAATGTTGTAGTTGTAATGTTGTAGAACATTTGGGTAGGGTAGGGATAGGGATAGCTTGGCAAAAGACATGTTTAGAATATAAAATATGCTTAGCCATGTTTTATGAGTTTTATATCCCAATTGAGCTCTACATTGGTAGAACATTGGGTACATTGGGTAAAAAACAAGAAGCTAATGTAGAAGATTAATGTAATGTAGAACATTGAAGCTAATGTAGAACATTTGGTAGGGGATAGCTTGGCAAAAAGACATTAAAACAAACATTGAACATTTGGTAGGGGAAGAGAATATACCCTTGAAAAAGAGAGAGAGATCGACGCCAAGAGAGAAATTTGATAAATTTGATGACGGCGGGCGGTCAACCCCCGATCGGGGGTTTGAGGGTCCTATTTTACAGTGCTTTAGATGCTACAATGCCGAAGGTAAGTGCCGAGACGGAGACGGAGACGGAACACCGCCTTGATAGCACCTCGCTTTCGAGAAATTTGATGACATCGCATGCACACGAGAATCAAATACCCTTGATAAAGAGAGATCGCAAGAGGCAAGGAGAAATTTGATGACAGCGGTTAGATCGGGGGTTCAGGTTGGATCCAGGTTGGATCCAGGGTTGAGGGTCCTATTTATAATAGGGCTGACGGTATGCGTCTCCTCCATGCCGAGACGGAGACGGAGACGGAATGGTGGCGCGTCCTTTTCGAGACCGAGACCGAGACCGAGACCGAGACCGACCGTGAGACCGACGGATCGTAAAGATATTTGGTTCCCTTCTGTGGACCGGGCTTTTCCGCGCCTAGGCTCCTTCCTTACCTTATTATAAATGAGCGTTAATTCCTTATTATAAACGAGCCTAGGGCGCCCTTATTATAAACGAGCCTAGGGCGCCAGCGCCGGCATCTTATTCCACCAAAAAAAAAATGACTACTCATAATTTTCTGACCAAAAAAATGGATTTTTCCTAATAAAATAGAATTGCATATGAAAAAAAGGCAAGTATACAAAATTCGGACCTACTTATCATCCCAACTAAGTTGTTTGGCAAAAGAAAAAAACAAAAGAAAATAAATTCATAAAAGAAAAAACAAACTTGAGTTTTGGCAAAACACATGAAAACAGTTTTATCCCAATGTAGAACATTGGGTAGGGGGTAGGGGATAGCTGGGCAAAAAACATACACATGAGTTTTATCCTAACTCTACGAAACTAGCTTGAGAGTTTTATATGAAGCTAATGTTCTACATTGGGGGGTAGGGGATAGCTTGGGATAGCTTGGCAAAAGAAATGAATAAAAAAAACTTGAGTGAGTTTTATTTTATCCCAACTAAGCTCTACTACTACGAATGTGTAGATGTGTAGAACATTGGGTACCGCACCGTAAAACATTGGAAATCAAGTAAGTTAATATTGTAATGTTGTAGTTGTAATGTTGTAGAACATTTGGGTAGGATAGGGATAGCTTGGCAAAAGACATGTTTAGAATATAAAATATGTTTAGACATGTTTATGAGTTTTATCCCAACTGAGCTCTACATCGGTAGAACATTGGGTACATATGGTAAAAAAACAAGAAGCTAATGTAGAACATTTGGTAGGGGATAGCTTGGCAAAAAGACATTAAAACAAACTTGAGTTAGTTTTATCCCAACTTAGCTCTACCAATGTGATAGAACATTGGGTACGGTGGGTACGTCGTGGGTGGGTACAGCTTTGGCTTGGCAAAAGAAGATAATTTAGTAATGAAATAAATTCATAAAAGAAAAAAAAACAAAAACTTGAGTTTTATCAAGCTAAGCTAACGTAGGGTGTAGGGGATAGCTCAGCAAAAGACATGTTTATGAGTTTTATCCCAATTGAGCTCTACATTCGTAGAACATTGGGTACGGGTAGGGCATAGCTTGGCTTAGCATGAAAATAAATTCATAAAAGAAAAAAGAGTTTTATCCATAAAAAGAAAAAAAACTTGAGTTTTATGGAAGCTAATGTAGAACATTTGGTAGGGGATAGCTTGGCAAAAAGACATTAAAACAAACTTGAGTGAGTTAGTTTTATCCCAACTTTTATCCCAACTGTGCTCTACGAATGCGAGAAAATATTAGGTACCCTAACAGTGCCACGCAATCTGTGCTCTGAACCATTCAGCGCGTGACACCTGGACAAGTGTCAGTCCACGTCGGCTCCCTCGGCTCCCTCTTCTCTCCGACGTCGTTCCAAATTAAACCAACGCGCGGGCATTGAAAAAAGTGAAAAGTGCATTCTCTCTCCTCTTTGCTCTCTCTTCCTCCTCCGACGCTTCTTCCGATCTAGCGATTCCTCCGACGACCGTCGCTGCCTCCCGACGACAGCCTTTCTCTCTCCACTCGACGGCCTCATCTCAAGGCTCCATTCTCTCGGCGCACTTCTTCCTAAATCGCGCTCTCTCCCGACGGCCGATTTCGCTCGCCTCTCTCCGTCCCCCGACTCGCAACCGAGAAGCAATCGCTCCGTCCTGCTCGAAGCAGTCGCTCGAGAAGCCCTAAATCTGCGAGTCAGGTTCGATTTTATTTCTCGAGGTTTTATGTTCGCATTTTTGTTTTGGGGAGAAAGCTTGACCTAAATCTGCGATCAGAAGTTCACTGGTTTATTGCTTCTGATTCTAAGGGCAGCAACGCGAGAAGTGAAACTGCGACTCTCTCTCTCTCTCTACCCTTGTCCGGTTTTTCCGTTCTTGGCAAATTCGAAGATGAGCCCACTTCTGGCCCGACGGAATCTCGCTGCTTCGCTCCACCGAGCTGTTGAATCGCTTGCGTCTGGGGGGTTTCAAGATTTTCCGGGGCAATCTCCTGTTCCGTCATTGCGGACTTCCGGGCGAGAAGAAATGTGCCCACAATAATCACCCCAACACCGAACCGCCTCCTTTGTCCTCTCTCGGTATGTCGTCATCCCTTCTCTCGCTTTTTTTTTCCCTCGTCGTTTGGTTTCGGGAAGTGGTGGGGATTTTACAAGTAAAAGAAAGGAATCGGGCCGTGAGGTTTCACTTGAATTGTGAGAGATTAACGCGGAGTGGTCGACCCCACGTCCCGTATATGGCGAACGGTATGATTTTTGAATGAAAGAGGGTTCGCATGAGCTATGAGCGTTGGTGGGGAACGAGCAAGAAAGTGGGTTTTGCTGAAAATTTTGATCTTGTTGAAGTTGGACAAGTTGGGAGTCACGGCATTTCTGTTTGTTGAAAACTAGTTAATCTTAGATGCTGTTTGTCAAGAAAAATTATAGGAAGAGTAGACACTGAACTAATGTGACTCTTTCGATGAGCTGAACACATGGGGAAGCTGATATTACTTGAGATCTCTTGGAATAGTTGGTGGGTGTATCTAGATTCATGAACACCCTGGAATTGAATTAAATGGTTGCATTTCTTTTATTGATAAGCGTTTTCTGCTCCTCTGCTCATGCTTTGTATCTGACTTTAGTGTCCATTTTTCTTGTTTTCTCATTCTCTTTTTTGGTTTTGCTGTAAAGGGAATTAGTCGAATTGTTTGTGAACTTTTCGTCAAGCACATGAACAAATGGCTCTCACTTTTCACTTGTTACATCTTTCCTTTAAAATGTGTGTAATCTCATCAATTTTTTTGTCCTTTGCCTCTTTGTAAGACACATTTTCTTCCAACTGCTTCTCTATTCAGACTTTCGCATTTTTAAGCCTAGGGTAAAATGCACTAAAGGTGACTCAATTTTCAATATTTTTTTCATTAGCCTGGCACAAACTTTTTACTTGTTGAAAATTTGAGGTAGTTGTCTATGTGGTTTATTTTAATATTGTTTTAGTCTTAATTGATGTGGCTTATTAAATGTGCAGCAATACAATTGCAGCATCACATGGTATCTATTGAATACTACAACTGCAGCAATAAATGATGTTGCCGAGAATTACTTGCAACTGTCTTGAGTTTGAGATAATGTCTTATAGATTATCATTACAATGGTGAAACAGTACCCAAAAAGAAAAAGGAGTGAGCAAGTTTTCAACAATACAAGTCCCAAAATTTAATGGTGTTGCTTAATTAGGTCGGTTGGATACGTAAACCAGCAAGGTCCCATGCTAACATGGCCTTTTTAGTCTATAGAGTTGCATGAGTGCATGAAAAGGCCACGGTATGGACAATTGAGAGTTTTTCATATTTGGATTTGGGTGATGGTGAGGGACTAGAATTTGGAGATGTTTGTATGTAGTGCTCGATTACAAATAATAAGTTTAATTTTGATTTGTGGAAGTTTGGTAGACCGAAATGAGAAAACTTATGTTTTTTTTTTTTGTGGTAGATTTTATGTTGTGGTATGTGAAGTCGCAAGAATCTTTAAGACGAAATAAACGACATTGGTTCTTGGCTCACAAGGTTAGTGTTTTTGACTTAAGATGTCTGCTCTTGCATCACTAAACAGCAAGTGTCGCTCAAGAGGAAATTGAAGCAGCGGAATAGCTTTTGAAGCATAGGTAAGGGGTTTTGGCTCCAAAATTGCTGATTTGCCTACAGATCTTCAGGCAAAGATAGTTCTTGAACATTGCCGGACGAGGATAAAGCTATTCTCTTTGATGAATAAGTTCAAGAAGAAAGTTCTCAAAGTGAGTCCTTGAACATTGCCTTGTTGGATTTCATTGCTGTTCTTAGTGCAAAGTTAAACTCAAATTGTGTTTCCCGCATTGTTAATGTAGGTAGTAGTAGACAATTTGCCTGATGAGCAAGTGGATCATATGAAAGAGCTGTTCGACGTGATGGACACCAATAAAAATGGAGATCTGACATTTGAAGAGTTGAAACATGGCCTGCACAAATATGGACAGCAAGTTGCTGATCCTGATGTGCAGATGCTGATGGATGCAGTAAGATCACCTATTCAACAGCTTAGCACATTTTGTTTTGGACATGGTTTATGTTTTCTTCTTCCATGTCGACGCATTGTATGCTGTGAAGTGCATGATTTTGCTTAAATTGCAAGGCATTTGGAAGATTAAGGATGGATTACATAATACAGAAATATATTTTTCATCAGTTAGTCAAAGATTTGATCATGAGGTTGTGTCACCATTTCACATAATTGATAGAACTTCTTGTAAAATCAAGTGGGTTTCTAATAATTTGATGAGTCACGATTTCTTGTATTAGCATCTAAAAATAGAACATCTTATTATATATGAGAACAGGCTGATGAAGATGGAAGCGGAACACTGAACTTAAAGGAGTTTGTGACTATGTCAGTCCACTTGAGAAGGATTGGCAACGATGACCACCTTACTCGAGCTTTTGAATTCTTTGACAAGAATTGAAGCGGATATATTGAATTCGATGAGTTGAAAGAAGCTTTGATAGATGACAATCTTGGTCTGAACAACGAAAAATTTATTGAAGACAATCATTTTCGATGCTGATCTAGATAAGGTAATACATAACCAGAACAACCTGCAATTTGAAATCTGTGTATATCTTGTTCATATACAAAATAGAGTGCTCATTCTGTGATGGATGTATTCCAGGACGGTCAAATCAGTTATGATGAATTCAAGGCCATGATGAAAACGGTCATGGACTGGAAAATGGCTTCACGCCAGTAGTTGAGAGCGATGCTGAACGCACTTAGCCAGAAGATGTTCAAAGACAAACCTTCTTCTCTCAGAGGCTAAAAGATGTTCCACCCATGGCTTCTTAATCTGATCCAGATGAGCCGTGGAGAAACAAAATCGAAGTCTCATCAAAAGGGTATTTGGGAAGGAGGCATTATACAAATTCATTGCATTGGTTTGCTACTGCAGGGACATAAATGCTGTGGTTATATTATTTAGCATGTGCCGTTTCTCTGTAATTAGAGCTGCCTTTTGTTCATGCTAGACTTTTGAACAACTGCTTTTGCCTTTCCTATATGAACTACAGATCCTGATTGACCTAAGAATGACAAGGCAACCGTTCATACGGACACAATCCAGGTGCTGAAGGATTTAACCACAGAAGTTAACAAATTGAAAGCTGAATGTGCAGCTCTTATTGAAGAATCTCGTGAGGTGATTTTATCTTCATCCAGTATCCTGAGGTTCTAATGTCCATTGTTTGCCTTGATGCTAATAGTAACTTTGCATTACAACCAGCTGATGCAGGAGAAGAATGAGCTCAGAGAAGAGAAATCATCTTTAAAATCTGAAGTTGAAAATCTTAATGTCCAGTACCAGCAAAGGATGAGGGTTATGTACCCTTGGGCTGCCATGGATCCATCCATCGTCATGGGTCCAGCCTACTCATATCCAGTTCCAATACCCGTCACTCCAGGTCCAATACCCATGCTCTCACAACTTCAGCCTTTCCCTTTCTTTGGAAATCAGAATGCAAGTGCTATTCCCGCTCCGTGTTCTACCTTTATCCCAAATTCAATGCCTGCCAATCCCACATTTGAACAGCAGTCAACCCAATATGCTTCCAGTTCTCACGTGTCAAATAAAAAATACTCCAAAAGCAGGTCTTCAGATCATCAAAGGGGCAGCATTGCAGAGCAAGACGAAGATTCAAATGACGTGGCAACAGACCGTGAACTTAAGATGCCTGGAACATCATCACATCAGGTTTTTTTTATATTCTAAACCAGAGCTAGATCTACTCTGTAAATTGGCACAATATGCATAACAGTATATATTATGCAGGACTTGACGTCCGGAGAAAAGAAGGGCAAGCAGACCCAGAGGAAGGAGATAAGTATTTTACTGATGGGAGCTCGTCAAGCAAGCTTTCCTCATCTCAGGCTTTTCCAGATAGTTCCTCCAATAGTGTTAGTGACAACCCAAAGTCCAGTAGATGAAGAGTTAAGTCCAGAAAATCTTAATGCCACAATTTTCTTTTCCTGTTACAGGCCTAACTCATTTTCTAGTCCTTTCATAGTTTGTACCCTAGTTAACCGAGGCTGGTCAGTTGTATATTATGTTGCGTTTGCTTAACTTACAGGGAATTTTTTTAGTTTATACAGATTTCAGAGCATATGCCTGAAACTTGAACGATTAAGGGCACATTCATTACTTTTTTAAGGGTTTAGCTTCAGCAACCATGACATAATTTATTGGAGCTCAGATTTTGCATCCAAACTATCTTGCGACTTTTGACTTGCCATGAGGCATAAGCCAGGTTGTACTCCTGCATGAGTCATTCGCATCGTGTATTTGTGATGCCCTGGTGGTTATTAGATAAAAAAATCTCCAGAGATGCTGTCGTCAAGAGGTAACAAATCAGTGTACCGATGTACCGATGGAGATGCGAGCTAGCATACGCTTTTGGGTATTCCCAACATCATTGACCGGAGCAGAAAAAGGCGAATTCTTTATGTTCTGCACATCACCTCCTACATTCGCTATTCTATTGGCCATGATTCAACGCGATGATGAATGGCTCTTGAAACCAAGAAGCGTCACCCTATCTAATATGATCAATTTATTTTCGTTAATGGCTGCTTAGCATACATCTCTATATCCTTCACAGAAAAAGCAGGTGCATTGCCCATCTTTGAGAGACTGAAAAATGTTTACACTTAATTCATTTGCGATGCCAAAAAAATTGGGAAAAGAGAAGGCCTTACAAGTAAAAGCATTGCCCATTCTGTAATAGAACAGGCCCCCAAATTCGAGGGCGTTAAATATACACTCGCAGCCTACACATCCCACTCATTAGAAGACGTACGTCCGTATAGCCCTTCCCTCTCACCAAGTAAACGACCAAAGCCAGCAATCTCTCCAAACCTTCATCCTCAAGCACTTCTCGGCTAACTTGGGGTGCCATGCAAAATCCCTTGATACTAACTTTTGTACAGGGATTTCCACTGGCAATGGAGCGGAGTACAGAGGCGGTCATCATGGTTGGCTCGGGATATCTTGAGTAACCTGTCTCGTGCTCCCTCCTCTCTTTTTAACTCCCAAAAGCTCCAGAATGGATCTATATCTTCCTCAAATTCCAATAACCAGATGGGCTTGGCAAGTTTTGAGAGCCCATGCTTGCAGTTCTTAACAGCCTTCTGAACTCCAATAAACTTATTTTCCCATCTTTGTCGACGTCGGCTTCCTCTAGCAGAGGACCGAGGGAGCCTTTCAAACCTGTCTGCTGAAAAGGGCATGGGAGCATCATGTCAAGGTTACACGTTAACATGCTTAACCATTTCTTTGTACCAAGCAACATAAAAAACCTGCGCTGCTACTTTGTGCAGAATATACAACAAGAGGCAATACATTCGGCTAGTATTTTCAGATGAGACAATAACCAAATTATCAAGGTCACAAGCTGAACAGTTTCTTTATGTGAAGCTGCAAGAAAGTAGCTATGCTACTATTTTGTGCCCAATATGCAAAAAGACAGATGACTTATCCCAACTTTTGGGCAATTTTGCAAGAAACAAACTTCAAGCTCCCAAGAGACAGGGTCAAAATTCAGTTACAAATTAAAACAAATACATTTAGCCCTGTCTACGTAATTTAATTTTCACTCTACCCATACCCATAGTGACACAAATGAGAACTAGAGGGCAAATGAATGTGGAAGGGATGAATAAATGAAGATAGTCAAAATTACCAGTCGAAGTTCTTCTGGGGTTATATAACCATCACGATCAATGTCAAATTTTTCAAAAAGCGGCCTGTGACCGCAGCTGCCACTTCTCTGAGTCATGTTCCTCCATTTCGATGCACATGAAGAGTAGCCACAACAAACTCAGTAAAATCCACTTAGCTCATCCGTGTTGCTATCGATCTACATGAAGGAAAAATAAAAGAGATTCTTATGCACCATTCAGGACTCACATGTTTGTGCAAAATCTATAAGCTTGGCAGCAGCTCATCTTATGAACGAAAAAATTAGTCCAACATTTCTTGGCTAACAACACAAGCAAGTTTTCAAAAGGATGAAACATGAAGCAAGAACTAAATGGAAGCTTCAAGCATCGAATATGAACAAAAGAGAATCACCAAAACAATAAAAGAAGAAAGTGAAACTGACAGAAATGGTATTCCACAAAACCCACCAGAAAAAGAAATCTCAATTGCTAATACACAAGGAGAAAACAAGGCCATAACAAAGGTAAAGATAAAAGTTACCGCTCGAAGAATCTCTAAGACACGTGGTTCCTTCATCTTCCAGGGAAGATCATGAGCAAGGGCCTGCATGCATATAACACTCATGATCATGATGTAATTAAAATATTCATCAGAGTGAATGTGGAATGAGAAATAAATGGATACCTCTTTCATTTCTTCAAGACTAATAGAACCAATTTTATCTACATCAATTGCAGCAAATTGATCATTGAGGTCAGCAAGTTCCTCTTCATCAAGTGTGCTTGCTAGTGCCTGCAAGCAATATTTGTTAGACATTGACATGATATAATATCCTTTCCTCCTTGAACAAATCTTACAGAGCAGTTTTGTTACCCGTAAAGCAAATTGTTTCAGTCGACCGTACTTCACAAATTGTCTCCTATTGTTCAAAACTGATATATCAATAGGGATATCTGATGCATTTCGTCCTTCTCTGACCCATGGATATGCTGAAAGTTGCAGCAATGAATAAAGATCAATGTTAAGAGGAAACAGAAAATCCCTCAGTTCCAAAGAAAATGAAAACCTCAGTTTTCAACCTCAATACTAGACTTGCGGCCTTTTACGTGCCAAATCTCATGCCATCCAAAATTCCAGTTTGATAAGCAGTTCAAGTGGGCTTGATCAGAAAGACTCTTAATACGAAATCTCATTTCTTTGCAGAGAATATGGAGAACCAATAAACAATCCACAAGAAAGAATAGTGTCCATCTCTCTCTCACATATCAACAAGAAATAAGTTGCGAGAATATATGTACACAAAACATACATAGGAAATTCCAAAGTTTGATTTAACCGGCAGTGACAAAAGTTGGGAAAGGGTAGTGTCACCTCAACAAAAAGATAAAGAAAAGGGACACCAAGAGGAGCGACCATGATTTTCAAAATGCTCCATTTATCCAGTCTTTTCATTTCCACAACCGTATAATGGGCAAGCTATACACACCGTTCACTCAAAAGTTCGCAACCATGCTCTACAGGGACCTGGATAGCTTCAGAGCTACCCAGCTTAAGGTTAGCACTCATCCTCAACAATGCTTTAAATATCATGATCATACAAAACCATGTACATGATCAAGTCTCAAAAAATTGACTCTGTAATTCAGTACCAAGTCCATTAGCCTCAGAAGTCCTCTTAATTCGAAGTCTCTTCACAGAATTCACGAACATCCTCATATAAAAAGTTTAATTCCAGAATCAGATAGAAAGGATGGCATGCATAGAGAAAAACTTAACTGAGAACACATACATAGATATCAATTTGTCGAGCATTTTCTGTCACTACATCGCCTAGTCGGTGCTCTTCTAATATCATGCACTGACCGCTTTTATCCACACAACCCCAAATATCCCAGAAGAAAATCCATCGAGTATTAACATGGCACCGAATTCTACCAAGTAGAATCCAAAAGAAAAGGAAAACGAACCTTGGGACGTACGGGAGTCGCCAATGGGATGCCTATCGGTGGGGCTTGGGAAGGCGACGGCGTTGGCGGCGTCCGCGTTCAGGAGCAGGGGGCGCTTCACGGAGGAAAGAGGAAGAGCGAGCAGAGCGACCTTCGCTCGCGGAGAGGGAGGCCAAAACGCGAGCAGGGGTTCGTCGGCGTCGGGGTTGGGCGCTCCGCAGAGGAAAGAGGGAGAGAGCGGAGCGGAGGTCGCGAGAGGGAGGCGAAGGGGCGTCGGCGTCGGCGTTGGTGTCGGCGTCGGCGTCGGGCGCGTAGGCGGAGGCCGAGGCGGAGGCGTCGGCGTCGGAGTCGGGGGCGACGGACTCCGACGCCGACGGAGGCAATCGGCGGAGGGGCGTCGGCGTCGGAGTCGAGGGCGACGGAGGCAACCGGCGGAGGCGGAGGCGGAGGGCCGTCGGCGTCGCGTTTCGCTGGAAGAGAGGCATGACTTCGCGGAGGGGGGAGAGAGAGAGAGCAGAGCGGAGGTCGCGAGAGGGAGGCGGACGAGCGTCGGCGTCGGTGGGGGACGATGGAAGCAACCAGCAGAGGCGGAGGGGAGAGAGACAGAGAGGAGAGAGAGGAGAGAGACGATCTGCAGAGGAGAGAGAGCGTCAGAGGGCTTATGCTCGAGAGAGGAGAGGGAGAACTTCCCGCGCCGTTTGTTTGAAACGGAGGGAGCCGAGGGAGCCGACGTGGACTGACACTTGTCCAGGTGTCACGCTCTGAATGGTTCAGAGCACGGATTGCGTGGCACTGTTAGGGTACCTAATATTTTCTCATACGAATGCAGAGCATTGGTACGGCTGGCTTTTAACATAATTTACTAATGAAAATAAATTCATAAAAGAAAAAAACAAAATGAGTTTTATCCCAAGTAAGCTAATGTAGGGTAAAGGGGATAGCTTGGCAAAAGACATGTTTATGAGTTCTATCCAAACAGAGCTTTGCATTCTACATTATTCTACATTGCGTAGGGGCATAGCTTCGCTTGGCAAAAGACTAAATTCATAAAAGAAAATAACAAAAAAAAAAAAAACAAACTTTTATCCCAAGTAACCCCGGGTTGGCAAAAGACATGTGAAAATAAATTCATAAAAGAAAAAAAAACAAACTTGATAAGCTCTACATGTTTAGCAACTTGAGTTAAAATAAGCTCTACCAATGGTTTTGCCATGTTTAGTAATGACTTCATAAAAGAAAAAAAGAAAAAACTAGGTAGAACATTGGTCACCGCATATGGAGTTTAGCATATGATGTTTAGTTGAAAATAAATTTATAAAAGAAAAAAACAAAAGTTTTATCCAACTAGAAGAAACTTGGTAGGGCATAGCTTGTTTATGCCTATTTAGTCTCCTTAAATTTACCCCAAAAAAATTAATTCAAAATAACTAACCTTTTACTTTAATCAAAATGAGGGAGAGAATTTAGTTTACCAAAAAAATAAAAAACTTGAGTAACTTACCTTGAGGAAGGCCAAGCAAGACCCAGGAGCATAATTCATCATAAGTTTCTCATAAAAATTTAAAAGTTAATCATAAATAAATTTTGAATAATGCAAAGAAGATAATGATAATTAAAATAAATAGGGAAAAGTACCAAAAATAGTCGTAAACCTTTTTGCACTAATACCAGTTAGTCCTAAACTTTTTAATTAGATCAATTTAGTCATAAATCTTTTTACATTAGTACCTATCGGAACCTTTTTACATTAGTACCCATCGGCTAAGAAAAATTTTATAATTTTTTTATATTTTTCAGATTTTTTAAATTATTATTTTTTCTTTTTTCTCTCTTTTTTTTTTTTTTTTCTTTTCTCCTTATTAGGTCACTGGTGGACCAACCATCCCCGCGCCCCTCGCAGCTCGCCGGCCAAAGGATAAGGAGAAAAGAAAAAAAAAGGAGAGAAAAAAAGGAAAAAAATAAAAATAATAAATTAAAAAAATCTGAAAAAATATAAAAATTATAAAATTTGTCCACATGACGCCACATAATAAGACCATCGGTGGCCACGTGAGCAATTTATGTCTTAAATTAGCTGGATGGACTACTAAAGTTTAGGACTAAATTGGTCTAATTCAAAAGTTTAGAATTAACTATTTTGGTAGTTTTCCCAAAATAAATCTGTGTATTGGTGTATTTAGTTTAGTCTCTTAGTAATCAAGATAAATCTGTTTACTTAGCTAAGGTAGAAAAATGTTGAGCAAGGAAAATAAATAAGGACTTTCACCTAACCACTATCCCTCATATTATTTTTGAGGGAAGGGGTTAAGCAAGAGGCTGCAGGACTACAGCAGCAGAACTTAGCAAGGATAAATGAGATGGCATTCAAGTGAAAACAAACCTCATTCAACTCTTCAACCTTTTGCTTCCTCAAGCAATGCAAGAAGTCAAGAAGAATTTGCATATTTCTCTCGGCTTCCTCTTGTTCCATTTTTCTCTTCTTCTCCGCAAGAAACACGATAAGGCTATCTAGCTCCTCGATTGACACTGGACAACCCTATGGATAATCAAAAGGCCATATTAGCAGAATATATTTCAACTCAAAAACAGCCAACACAGTCCAAATTATTTTGTTCTCCACGGCTACTTAGCCTGGAGCATCATTGGATAGCATCTCCAGGTTATTAAGATTGAAGGTCAACTGTATTTTTCTATGATTGAAATGGTATCCATAAAGAAGTACGAACAAGTTCAAAGGAAAGGATCAACATCTAATACTTAATACTTATAAATCCATAAGATATGTGGCTCATGGTTTACTTAGCTAAGGTAGAAAAATGTTGAGCAAGAAAATAAATAAGGAAGAGAGATCTAGCTAAAATTTGATTAAGGCATGTGTTAAAGTCACGGGTTACAACTTCCGTGCACTATAATTGTCGCAACCTATTTTTCACCTAAAACAAGGTTAATGAACTACTAAGTTTTTATACTAAGTTTTTAAACTTAGCTCGGGCTCCCTTCATAGGAATTCACGACTTAAAGTTCAAAAATTTAACATGCAAAAAATTATTAACTAGAAGTCGTCCCTAATCGACTAATCGAGTTTATTACTATCATGCACATGCAAATGTAGTCACCACATGAGTCCTCATTCATTATTAAAGAATAAATTGCATCACATCGATCATTTTTTTTTGGGTTTTCTTAAAAATTAGAATTCTTTTATAAAAAAGCATTTTTAAACTAAATGACTTAATCTTATTAATATGCAAATTCTAATTAAATGGGTCTATTCTGATTAAATAATCGTATTATGCAAACTAGTTAACATGCACATGGTATTTTTGGATTTTTATATTGAAATTCAAAATTTATAAAGATTAATCTATCTAAAAAGGGATAATTTTCTAATTTATTCCAATGATTAATTTGACTTAAATCTTATCCTATCTTAAAAAATTATTTTTTTTTTTGGAAAAATAAGATAATTAAAATGTGCGATCATTATCTAAAAAATTAAAAAATTAATTTAGGTCCAACCCTAACTTATTTCTAAAAGTGCCCTAAAAATGTAATCCTAATTTACTAAACCTACATGTCTAATTTACCTATATGCCCATGCAGAATTTTGATTTTTTTGATTTTCTGATTTTTTATTTTTTTAAGATAAGTAATTATTAAATAAATATTAAATCTAAACTATCAATAAAATAAAAATAAAGGATTACAATAATTTGAACAAAATCCTAGCGGATAATGCCTACAAAATACAAAATGCACAAATATTAACATTCAATATTACAATTCAAATAACTAAACTAAAAAAATGCTATCAAATAAAATAAACAGAAAAATAACATAAAAATAAAGATAGTAAAAAATAAAACTAAACTACAAAAATGAAACAAAAATAAAAAAGAACAAAAACTACCTAAAGGGGGAAGTAAACCGACGGTGGACGGTCTTTGGGCAATCGTCGGAGCTCCGGCGGGGAGCGGTTGCAGATGAACGGCAGCGGGCTCGAGCTCGGGGCAGCGGAGATCGGTGGAGCAAGGGCACGGCACGGCGTCTGGCGGGGCTGGCGGGGATCACAGTGGCACGGGGGCCGACAGTGTTCGGGTGTTCGCGTTGGGCGCGCAAGCAGAGGCTGGCGGGCGCGACGGGGCCGAGCAGGATGCTAAGGCGGTGGCGAGCAACGGGCCGGACTCAGCGACGGGTGGGTCGCGAGGTTGCGGGCGCGGCGGCGTCGGACTCCGAGCGGTGATGCGGCTGCGCAGCGGCGAGGGGGTCGGTGCGGGTTCTTTGCCGGCGCGGCGGTCAAGGTGGAGCGGCGAAGGCGTCGAGTGGGTCAAGGCGGAGGTGTCGGGTCGCCGCAGCTGTAGCAAGGACAACAAGCGGCGGTGCTGGTGCGGTGGCCAGCGGGAGGAGCGAGGGGCGGTGCCGCGCGGCGTCCGGCGTGGGGGGTGACCGGCGAATCGCTGGTGAAGCGACAGTGGACAGCGAAGAGAGTGCTGCACGAAGGAGAACAGTGCACTGTTCTGTTTTTTTTTTACTCTCACCTCTCACGTCACTTCTTTCTATCTCTTTTCTGACTTTTCTCTTTTCTTGTCAGAGAAAGAAAAGAGAAAAAGCTTTCTCTTTGACCAAGACAGACGAAGCCTTCTTGCAAAAATTCCTTATTTTCTTTGAATTTTCTCTCTCCCGAAACTTTTTGCTCTCAATTTTCCGAAAATCCCCCCCTCGCATCCTCGCATCCGTATGGATCCACTTATTTTATAGTAATTTCTAGACGGCCGCTCTATATGGCATTTCTCGAATTTCTCTGTAAATTTTCAGATTTCTTCCATTTTGCAAAAAATTATTGCCCCTTATTCACCCGAAATATCCAAATTTTAATTTTCTCCGCATAATTCAATCAAATCAATTTCCCTTATTTTCAAAAATACAATTTTATTTTTCTAAAATTAGGTGTCAATGTGCGTGTCCTATGCATAAAAAAAAAGTGTCCGGTGAGAATTTCAAGTTAGAAATGCCCTCTTGCTAAGTCATTATTTGCCAGGGGCAATGAAGTAAAGTAATGCAGTAGAGCTAGAAAGTGAAAAATAATAGTTGCTCATATACATACCCATTTGGAGATGGGTTCCATCCGCTCTCTATCCGACTCTCTATGCGTGAATGAAACTTCCACCTTTTAAAAAATTACGAAAAGAAAAACCAGTTGCAAAGCGCCACAAATGTTGGAGATGCAGTTTTTGATACTTGCCGAGCAGAAGTCTTCTTCAATAGCTGCAAATGAGCTGGAGTGATACCATTAAATAAGCTTACACTGGAGACGCAATACTCTAAATCAAGTTGGACACCCGATGCAATTGGAGACGATCCTCATTTTCCACATTTTCCACATTCTTGGTAAACAACATACAAAACAATGAAAAGAGAGAATAAGGGAGGAGGGGAAGAAAATTAAAAAAGAGAGAGGGAGAGAGAAGCCTTCCTCTCCCCCCCGCCCCCAATCTTTTCCTCCCTCGTTGGTCTCCCTCTAGGCAGCCGTCTTCTTCTTCTTCTTCCTTTTGACCTCCGCTTGTCTCCCCACCACTTGTCTTACTAAAGTTTCATTTTTTTCCCAAAATTAGGGATTAAGTAGCCTTAGGTGTGTTTTACACTGAATGGGAAATCAAATTTCGGATAAGGAGGGCCATGGTCCCAATATTTACAGCGTATTACTATAGAATTTAAATTAAAAAAAAAAGATTCCAAATGCAATGTAAATGAGGCGATTCCTCCACTAGGTGAGAATTGAGTCTATTGAGTCTTTGCTCATAATAAGTTCCTCAGAAAAAAAAAGAAAGTTAATGAAATTTTGAATAATTCAAAAATAACTTCCGCGAAAGACCTGGATTTCCTTTCGTCTTTCTTGACCGGAGCGCTCTCTCTCTCTCTCTCTCCTCTCTTTCTTACTGTCGGGCAAGAAAACGATCCTCGTTATCCACATTCTGGGTAAACAACATCCAAAACAAAGAAAAGAGAGAACAAGGGAGGAGGGGAAGAAATTAAAAAAGAGATAGCAAGAGAGAAGCCTTCCTATCCCCCTGCCCCCAATCTTTTCCTCTCTCGTTAGTCTCCCTCTCGGCCTCTCTAGCCAGTCTTCTTCTTCCTTCTTCTTCTTCTTCTTCTTCTTCTTCCCTCTCTAGCCATGATCCTCTCTAGCCATGAGATCATCCATCTCATCCGCATCCATTATGAGAGGCCTGGAGAGTCCAATGATGTGCGCTCCGCCAATCACCACGAGTAGTGAAGCATGACGTCGAGTCGCTTTTAGCAAATTATCAAACATCAATCTGAGAGATTTTTAAGAACAAGTTAGATTTTCAACCATAATAAGCGAATAATAGGAAAAAGGAAAGGAACTCACTTGTCTCTTGCCCCGCGTACGACCTTTGTCACAGATACGGGAAATGGGTCAAGATCGTCAAACATTAACTCAAAATTGTTAAAGATAAGATGAGCTTTCTCCTGGGGCGTTGACACCTTCACGTTGCTCAACTCGCTCAACTTCTGGATCTCTTCGCATGGCATAAACTCCAATAAAAGTTTGGTGAAACGCTGAAAGAAGAAAATATGAAGAAAATGTCACTAAATCATTCTATTTAATAACAGGGGGCCAAAGCAAGTTTTATTACTTTTTCATTCATATCTCTGTATATAACATCTGCTCCACACTTTTTGGCCTCCTAGACAGCCACATAAAATTCACTAGAGGGATCCTGTATTATATTCACTCCATCGGGCATCGCCAACTCAAGAAATACACCACTCGATTTCATAGTAGCAATAATCTCTTTCACCTCTTGCCTTGATGTCTGAAAAAAAAAATTATGTTAGCTAGTCTCAAATGAATCTATGTCAAGTAAGTAGCCTTACCTCAGTGTTGTGTACTGTTCCTAAGATATTGATATTGCACCACCGGGTGATCCCATTCCCATTCCCTTTCCACCCAGTGATTGCTTTCCCAATGATTAATGATATCTGGATGTTAAATATAGGGTTCCGACTATAGAATGGGTAGAATGGTGGGCCGGCCTCATCCCCATTTGATGAAATGGCTTCACCCCCATTTGATGTACCCCCATTTCATGTGGGTGTGGGGATCAGCTTTGTGAGCAAATGAGGTGGAGGAGTGAAATAAGGTCGAGGAAAGGTGGGAGATCTGGGAGAGAACAGCCAAGAAGGATGAGCGAAATGAGGTCGAGGAGGAAAGGGAGGAAAGGTGGGAGATGTGGGAGAGAGCAACGAAGAAGAAGAATGAGGAGGAAAGCGATGGTTGAGGCTGATCACACTGGGAGTCATTTTCCGAGTCATATTTCCAGTCATGCAGAAGAAGAAAGACGTTTTTTAGGCTGCTATCTCCCAGATTTTTAAGGACAAGTTATCGAACATCAATCTGAGAGATTTTTAAGGACAAGTTAGATTTTCAACCATAATAAGCGAATAATAGGAAAAAGGAAAGGAGCTCATTTGTTTCTTGCCCCGCGTACGACCTTTGTCACAGATACGGGAAATAGGTCAAGATCGTCAAACATTAACTCAAAATTGTTAAAGATAAGATGAGCTTTCTCCTGGGGCGTTGACACCTTCACATTGCTTAACTCGCTCAACTTCTGGATCTCTTCGCATGGCATAACCTCCAATAAAAGTTTGGTGAAACGCTGAAAGAAGAAAATGTGAAGAAAATGTCACTGAATCATTCTATTTAATAACAGGAGGCCAAAGCAAGTTTTATTACTTTTCATTCATATCTCCGTATATAACGTCTGCTCCACACTTTTTGACCTCCTAGACAGCCACATAAAATTCATTAGAGGGATCCTGTACTATATTTACTCCATCGGGCATCGCCAACTCAAGAAATACACCAGTCAGTTTCATAATAGCAATAATCTTTTTCACCTCTTGCCTTGATGTCTGAAAAAAAAATTTATGTTAGCTAGTCTCAAATGAATCTATGTCAAGTAAGTAGCCTTACCTCAGTGTCGTGTACTGTTCCTAAGATACTGATATTGCACCACCAGGTGATCCCATTCCCATTCCCTTTCCGCCCAGTGATTGCTTTTGCTTTCCGCCCAGTGATTGCTTTCCCAATGTAATGATTTATGGATGTTAAATATAGGGTTTCGACTATAAAATGGGTAGAATGGTGGGCCGAAAAGAAGAAAATGTGAAGAAAATGTCACTGAATCATTCTATTTAATAACAGGGGGCCCAAGCAAGTTTTATTACTTTTTCATTCATATCTCCGTATATAACGTCTACTCCACACTTTTTGGCCTCCTAGATAGCCACATAAAATTCACTGGAGGGATCCTGTATTATATTCACTCCATCGGGCATCGCCAACTCAAGAAATACACCGCTCGGTTTTATCGTAGCAATAATCTCTTTCACCTCTTGCCTTGATGTCTGAAAAAAAAAATTATGTTAGCTAGTCTCAAATCAATCTACGTCAAGTAAGTAGTCTTACCTCAGTGTCGTGTATTGTTCCTAAGATATTGATATTGCACCACCGGGTGATCCAATTTCCATTCCCTTTCCGCCCAATGATTGCTTTTGCTTTTCGCCCAATAATTGCATTCCCAGTGATTAATGATATCTGGATGTTAAATATAGGGTTCCGACTATAGAATGAGAAGAATGGTGGGCCGGCCTCACCCCCATTTGATGTACCCCCATTTAATGTGGGTGTGGGGATTAGCTTTGTGAGCAAATGAGGTGGAGGAGTGAAATGAGGTCGAGGAAAGGTGGGAGATTTGGGAGAGAGCAGCCAAGAAGGATGAGTGAAATGAGGTCGAAGAGGAAAGGGAGGAAAGGTGGGAGATGTGGGAGAGAGCAGCCAAGAAGAAGGATGAGGAGGAAAGCGATGGCTGAGGCTGATCACCCTGAGAGTTATTCTCCGAGTGTGTGTATGAGTAGAGCGTTAAGTAGAGTATTGAATTTTGAAATCCCATAATTATTTTGTTTTCTTTGGAGCGTAAGTTTTTTTTTTTTAAAAAAGTAAATAAGACCGGCACTAAACTAAACTAGTGTTAGAAATTTGAATTAAATTTTTTGGGTCGAGGACTAGTGCCGAAGAGTAGTTCTCTCCCTCTAGTACCTAAATATACCACATAAATATACCTAAGACCATCAAGCACCAAACATCATGCACCAAGCACGGATGGGATGAGATGATATGCAAAATTGGCAAAAAGAGCTTGGAGACAAAAAAACAGCGTCTCCCAAAGGCTCCCAGCCCTACTACTCTCACGCCAAGATCAGACTGTGCAGACTGTGTCCCTTCTACGACGCCTCAGACTTTATTCATGAATAAGGTAATAAGGTAATAAAGTAAAAAGAAATTTAAGATACTCTATTCATGAATAAGGTAATAAGGTAAAAAGAAATTTATGATAGAGAGAGATAGAGAGAGGTAACTCCACCTCGAATGAAAGAAAGAGAGAGGTAATGAGGGAAAAATGGTGCTTTTGGTTAGATTTTTGGGGAAAGCCATTAGGAAAATGCAAAGGACTTTAGATTGAGGGGATTTTTCAGAATGCAAATTGTGTTTGGTAAATTACAATTTAAAAGTCCATTGTGAAATATCTTTGAGCAAAATGATTGGGAAAATTATACTTAGAAAGGACTTTTGTAATAAAAAAAATTATACTTACAAAGTACGCTGGCTGGTTGATTGCCTAGAACAAGTATTGCCTTCTTTTCCTTTCCTTCTTTTAAGGTGTTCTGTTGCTATTTTAAGTGATAGCTGTAGAAACCGTCTGAATCATCGGCATCAATGATTGATACTCATAAATTAATGGGAGAGATGCTTATTATTAATAGTTAGGGGTAGTTCATTCTCCATACATTCATTTCCAAAGAAATGTAGAACAATGCCCCTTTTGAGCAGCACAGCATGAGCGCTTCGTTTTGGGAGGCCAACTACGTGGATTTCCCACACTAGAGGAAGGTCAAGAATCCGAAAGTCAATTTAACTCACACATATCTTTCTCGCTTCTGTTTATACTGTTTTTTCTCCTTTTTTGGGGTACTGGCTGATTGTCCCCTATCAGTGTTGCCTTCTTTTCCCTTCCTTCCCTAAGGTGTTCTTATCTTCTAAGTGACGGCAGTAGAGAGCCTTTAAGAAATCAATAATGATTGATACTCATAAATTAATGTGAGAGATGATTATTATTAATAGTTAAGGGTAATTCATTCTCCATACATTCATTTCCAAAGAAATGTAGAACAATGCCCCTTTTGAGCAGCACAGCATGAGCGCTTTGTTTTGGGAGGCCAACTACGTGGATTTCCCATACTAGAGGAAGACCAAGAATCCGAAAGTCAATTTAACTCACACATATCTTTCTCGCTTATGTTTATACTGTTTTTTTCTCCTTTTTTGGGGTACTGGCTGATTGTCCCCTGCCAGTGTTGCCTTCTTTTCCCTTCTTTCCCTAATGTGTTCTTATTTTCTAAGTGACGGCTGTAGAGAGCCTCTAAGAAATCAATAATGATTGATACTTATAAATCAATAGGAGAGATGCTTATTATTAATAGTTAGGGGTAATTCATTCTCCATACATTCATTTCCAAAGAAATGTAGAACAATGCCCATTTTGAGCAGCACAGCATGAGCGCTTCATTTTGGGAGGCCAACTACGTGGATTTCCCACACTAGAGGAAGGCCAAGAATCCGAAAGTTAATTTAACTCACACATATCTTTTTCGCTTCTGTTTATACTGTTTTTTTTCTTCTTTTTTGGGGTACTGGCTGATTGTCCCCTGCCAGTGTTGCCTTCTTTTCCCTTCATTCCCTAAGGTGTTTTTATCTTCTAAGTGACGGCTGTAGAGAGCCTCTAAGAAATCAATAATGATCGATACTCATAAATCAATGGGAGAGATGCTTATTATTAATAGTTAGGGGTAATTCATTCTCCATACATTCATTTTCAAAGAAATGTAGAACAATGCCCCTTTTGAGCAGCACAGCATGAGCGCTTCATTTTGGGAGGCCAACTACGTGGATTTCCCACACTAGAGGAAGGCCAAGAATCCGAAAGTCAATTTAACTCACACATATCTTTCTCGCTTCTGTTTATACTGTTTTTTTCTCCTTTTTTGGGGTACTGGCTGATTGTCCCCTGCCAGTGTTGCCTTCTTTTCCCTTCCTTCCCTAAGGTGTTCTTATCTTCTAAGTGATGGCTGTAGAGAGCCTCTAAGAAATCAATAATGATTAATACTCATAAATCAATGGGAGAGATGCTTATTATTAATAGTTAGGGGTAATTCATTCTCCATACATTCATTTCCAAAGAAATGTAGAACAATACCCCTTTTGAGTAGCACAGCATAAACGCTTCGTTTTGGGAGGCCAACTACGTGGATTTCCCACACTAGAGGAAGGCTAAGAATCCGAAAGTTAATTTAACTCACACATATCTTTTTCGCTTCTGTTTATACTGTTTTTTTTCTCCTTTTTTGGGGTACTGGCTGATTGTCCCCTGCCAGTGTTGCCTTCTTTTCCCTTCCTTCCCTAAGGTGTTCTTATCTTCTAAGTAACGGCTGTAGAGAGCCTCTAAGAAATCAGTGTGAGAGGTGCTTATTATGTAATAGTTATGGGTGTGATTCATTCTCCATGCATATTTATGAGGAAATGCAGCACAGTATCCAGAGGAGATAACTTCATTCTCCATGCATATTTCTGAAGAAATCAAGGCGAAGGATGTTGATTTCCTAGGCTAGAGGAGCTAGAGGATGGTTGAGAGCCCAAAAGTCAATGTTGTTGATAGACTTCTATGGATATTGTGAATCTTCATAGATGATTACCATATTTGACTTGAATTGACTTGAATTGCAGTTTCTTAGATGCTCCGTATATACAAAGCATTATTTATGAGTTTACTTTAAATTCCATTGCTTCCCTCTTTGACTTTGCTCTTCCACTGCCACAGGTTAGCCAGCAAGGACATGGGCAAGGACACGAGCAATGCAACTCTGGGAAAAGTCTAAGTTAATTGTTGGTAAGAATTATTGCATTAGATCTCATTAAAAAATATTGGGAGTGCTTCTTGCATGTGGTATGATGGACTATTAGTTTGAATAATTGATGGTTTATAAATCCTTAATCGTGTCATTTAATCGTGTCATGATCTTTTCTTTTTTTCTTTTTTGCATGTGATGTTTATGTTATAACTTGTTTTGTTGCTTTTGTTAGGGAGCGGATTAATGCTTTGGGTGGCCATCCCATCCGGTTTCTACTTTAGATGGAAAAAATGAAATAGGAAAAATTCTGTTGGATAAACCTTTGTTGGATAACTTTTGTGACCATGGATGGAAATTGTGCATGATCAATCTTATTTAGTGACTTCTATCCCTAGCATGGCATGTAATTTTTGTAACAAGATTCTGGTATTCAAGGTAGATTGTCAGGTGTCAGTCGGGAGTAGGTGGATATATTCTTATAATTTGGTTAGCAGTACTTGTTTTCTGATCTGGACGTGGGAGGTGGTGTTCCCGGAGTGGATGCTTGTGCTACTGCGGATTGAATGAGATGGGAAAAGATTAGGAAGGTAGAAATTATGGGAGGATTCTCCTTGAAGTTTAAAATTAGAACAAGTAGTACTCCTCAAAGGAGGATTGCCAATTGCCAAGGTTAGTGATGGTGACTAGATTTGTTGAATGGACGGGCAAGGTATGCATAATGAGGAATGCAACACGGTGTGTAGTAACGCCTGTGTAGTGGTAGGCGCCTGTTGCGGCATGGTGGGGGGACCAATCGTGGCGCCTCTTGAGCTGTGCCTCTTGAGTTGGTCTGAAGCTAAGCATGCAATATAATAAAGTTTATAATGGTTTATTGGGCTACACCATTGAATAATTGGACTATGTTAGGTGGTTTGCTTCCAACTTAGAATCTCCTCCTACTTACTTTCCTACTTACTTCATAAAAGGCCTTAAAAAGCAAATCCAAAATTTAAATTAAGTATGATAAACTTCAAATCTCTTTGATTCTCTTTCCTATTTTAAACTTATAATGTAATCCATCTTCATCAACTTAAAATATGTAAGGTAATCTACCTATATTAGATGAGGTTTAGTCCTTTTTGGGTGAAGCATGCCAAGTAATCTAGGTCGGCATGTGTCCTGTTCGTGTTGGTGTGTGAGCGACCATCGACATCAGCGACATCAGCGGCGCGTGCGAGGGGCAGTTACTGCACGTGACACGTGTGCCCGTGCCCAGATGGGGATGGGCGATTGTCGCATGCGCGTGCTCCTGCTGTTGCTGCCCGTTTACAAATACTTGTTTACAAGTACTTGTGTTTCTTGGTACCATTGTTGTTTTAAGGATAAAGTAGAAAGTTCTTTATCATAATGACTATTACTATTCTGCTTTCAGTATGGAGTAGAATTTGCTGCAGAGCATGTCCTTCCATTACTTATACCGTTTCTCACTGTGCAACAAGTGTTGCACAGTGAATGTCCAAAACTTTGCGCAACAAGTGAGTGTCCAAAACTTTGCGAAAAGGAAGCGATGGAGGGCGATGACAACCAGGAGGTGGGCTTGGAAGCATAATAGCTCACTGGTCTAGCTAGCTCCATGGCACCGAAAAATGTATCACTGAAGAGACCTTGAAAGCTGTTTTTTCAAGTGTCAGTATCAGGTAAAAATACCTACTCTGGGGCTAAGATCCTATTTGAATGAGTAAGAGCTTGAACTTGAAGACTAAGTTTGTAAATGATATATTGAGGTATAGCTTTAGTATCGGCACTCTCCCTCTTGCTCTCTTCTGCCGATGTATGATCATTTTGTTTATTCTGTTATGTTTATCCTGTTATGTTTATGCCATGTCACATGAATATGCAAGATAAACCAGGAGGCTTCTCTTGGTGATTCTTTTCTAGTACTAAAGTCTTAAGTCATCTTCGGTTCCAACAGCTAAGCAAGCATGTATGTTTCGTGGGCTTATGAGATATATTAGATCCACATTTTAACATTAACAATGCAAAATAAAGAAAAATCACCAATTAACAGGCCGGACAATTAAATTGTATGGTAACCCCTGTTAATTTGGCATTCAATTTGGCAGGAGAAAGAATAGGCTGGTATTTGAAGAGTTAGAGAGGTCACAACCACGAAGGAAGTGGAATTAATTAGCCCAAATCACCCTTATTGTGTTATTGTGTATCTCCTCTGTATGTGCACCGTATGTGCACCTGCATCTGGGATCCTTGCTTGCTTTACAGAGACAAGCTTGCCTTCGCGCGCGACCTCTCTAAGTAAATAAACAAAAATAATTTAATTAAACAAAAATAATTCTCATCTTACCTACTTATGCCCCATTTTTAATGACACTATGCATGGTAAAACTTTCAAACTTTCGATTATTCATCTTAGATTTATCCATCTTATCTTAGATTTTCATTTACAAAAAGAAAAGAAAAGAAAGAGATTATGAATGGGAGTTACTAGAATTGAAGAATAAGCATAATTTTATCTTACTTTTATCTTATATATTAGCTAGACATGATTAGGGGATTGAGCACAAATTTCTTTCTTACATTAATTATCTAATTCCTCCCAAACAACTTTATAACTATTCTTAAGAACGCAAAGCTATAACGGATACAATGACTAGAAAATTCTCCCAATAATGCCCAAAATTCACTTTTACATAGATAATTATGGATTAGTCTCCTTTTGTTGTTTAACATTCTCCTCATCCACCTTATATTTATCACATGAAGAGAGCACACATCAACCATCATTAATACATTAATACACCTTCAAGACTTTCTTTTTGTGGCTTTTTTGGTTGCAAAGCCGTTTTACATTCAAATTAAAAAGATTTTCTCATCAGTAATGTCACAAGCTCTCATACATATAATCACTCAACGTGCCGAGGCTTTTTTATAGATTCTGGAATTGGATTTCAAAGGCTTCAAACCTTTTTAACTCATTTAGAGTTATTTACAAACTTTGGAGAACTGTTTCAATTTAAAATGTTTTTCTTTGTATTAATATATTTTAAGGGAAGGCACAAAAAAAATACATAAAAGAAATTGGGCAAATTACATTGATCATGAATATTTAGTTTGATTTTTAATTTACTAGCTAGCGTGCCAATTATCTTACAATCATGTCCTTGGAACCGATTTCAATTAAAATTTTCCACAAAAATATGTGATATAAAATAATAAATATTAAAAATTACAAAATTGTCCACTTCAGCATAAATCAACAAAAAGTTTAGGAATAAATTTATAAAATTGAGGTACACCATTATTGTTGTTGCGAAAAATTCTTAAGGGTCTTCTGAGGCTAGGCCTGAGAAACGTACTTCTACTATTGTCGAATGTAGAAATGGTTGCTGCATTTATCCAAGGATATAGGGGATGACTTCTTCCTCTTCTTTCTGCTCTTCGTGTGCTAAGCAAGATTGTGGTCATTTTATTATTGTCATTGCATTAATTTTTTGTGCTATAAATTATGATATACATTTGATTATAATAATTACTAATACTAAAATGCCCCAGTGGGCGGGGATGGGTAGATTGGTGCAAATAGCTTACATCAATTAGCAGCTTTCTTTGTTACCCTTCTACCCATAAGTTCAATTCAATGTATTTATATATTTTAATGTCTGTGGGCTATTAATTATAGCTACTATCATGCATGACAATTACGACTCAGTAAGGCAATGCTAAAGGATTTTCTCAAGTATGGCCACAAGAAGAAAGCGACTTGTGATGTTGACCGGTCTACTTTGTAAGTGCTTGTCTTGGCCTGGCTTTCTTTCTGGTTGTTTGCCCCTTGGAGTGGAATCGAATGACTATATGAGAGAAGATGAACATGAACATCTTCAGAGTGTCAATGAGTTGATGCAACGGGGGAGTAGACCCTACATATATACAAGTATTGAGGACATACACCATATCCGTAGAGCTCAATGGTAGAGACTACCCTATGATAGCAATCCTCTCACTCTCAATACAAGACCGGAATGTCTTAGCTTAGCTGTAGCAGGAGTCCTCACATATCTAATTACATTTCATTTCGGATAAGTGCAATATCTCTTAAAATTAAGTATGTAAACAGTGCACCTCATATGTATTGCCATTCAAAATCAAAAACCCTAAAACCCTTCTATTATGGATATCTTTTTTTTCTATTCCCCAGTGATGAATACATTTCTCCACCATTTTTCCCTCTACCATTTTTCCCTCTGTGACTATGCATTACGGACTATGCATTACCACAAAATTGACCTGACTATGATTCTTTTATGCAAACTCCACGTGTTAGTTGTGAGTATAATCCTAAATTTAAACTTACGAAAGGAAGCTTTCAAACAAGCTTTCAAATAAGCTTTTTCACTCAAATACTAGCCACCGTAAATCTTGAAAGTTGTTGGAAAAGAGGCTGTAATTCGGTCACCATGGAAGTTGTAGGTTCTTGATCAAACTTTTCATGAGGATACTTTTTGTACTTTTTAAAGTGCTTCTACTATACACATATTCAACCCCGCAATGAATGCACTTCACCCTAATTGTTTTTCTGTGTTTTCTCATCTATAATTCTCGAAAAATTATCCCGAGTGGGAGCTGTTGCAAATTCTACTTCATCAGCTCCATGGAATGGCTAACTCGTCTTGATCCATGACCTGAGCAAATCATAAGAATCTTCACATCAGCTTTGGAGAAATTAATAAGTAAACAAGGAAAAATGGGAGACATTATTCGGTAAGACAATAAGCTTTAACGGTGAGGACATTGTTAGGGAGTGGGGCAACAACTTTTGAATGGAAGTAAAAAATCGAGAAAAGAACAAACTAAACATATTAGCATTGTATTAACTAGCAATCATTCTTGTATGAACAACTTCCTGCCTGCTTTGTGGTCGTGAAAGTCATGGTCCCTCTCCTCTCTCCCTCCGATTCCCCAAGTCCTCGAGTTGTGAAAGTCTCTCCGCCCTGCTCCTTCCCTCTGACCAGGGTTGGCCAGCAATGCTCCTTCCCTCTAATCGGGGTTGCCCAACAACTGTTGCTACACGATCGAGATCACATGAAATATTGCTGTGATTGAGAGAGAAAGAGAGAGTGAATGGAAGAAGGAAGGGAAATGGGAGATAGAGTGATTGAGATCCATGAAGAATTTAAAGTTATAGCACTCAGAAAAATGTAGAAAGCAGTTGATCATAAATAACAGAATATTACGTAGTGATGATATGATTTATATTGCTTTAACCGTACATCACACTTCCCCTGTTACTTTTCAAAAAGAACAAGTGTCCCATGAAAGAAAGCATTTCGAAACTCCAATTTGTGTTGTAAAACCCCATGAAAAGGTAGTCCATCTCTTCCTTTAAAAAACCAATTACATATATAAATGAAGCCACAAAAAAAAACACTCAAATTAAGGATTTGAGAATTATTGGTGTGTTTGTAGCAATTTGAATCCTCACATGTAATGACAAAAAGTATATTTTCTTCTCCAATGAATAGCCACATAGCGTTCAATTGTTAAACAAAGAATGTATATGCATTCAATCTATGTTTTAACAGAAGAAGACTCGGCTGTATGAGAATCAAACTCCCAAAAGCAGTTTATATTTAGCAAATTTTGGGGCTCAAGCATGGCATGACTGTAACTTAAAAGCACCGACGGAACTTTAAGAAAGTGTGTGAGAAGAAATAAAGATACCTATTTTCTTCCAACTCTTGCCATTATAAACTGCAACAGCATTTCTCAATGTCTCATACTGAATAAGGTAGAAAATAATTAGAAAATGCTACATTCCCCATAACCAAAAGAAGCAAACATGCTCTACAATGAGGTACAGGCTCAGCAATTCCCAAGATGGAGTTTCCGATGATTTAGTCTAAGCAATGCTAGTTTCATGCTTCCCTTGATTAGATAAACCCTTTGCCCGCCTGATAGGTCTTGTTGTCCTCCTTTGTCCTCCTTTGTCCTCCTGAAGATAAGATTGCAAAGTTAACTGACTAGCAAAAATATGCCCTTTAGTAATCTTAGGAGAGGAACAAGTAAATCTCCTCGATTTAATCAGCGTCGAAGGAACGCAATTGCAATAGACAGCAACAAGAGCAAAGAAACAAGGATAGAAAGTGCCGCACGACTTGACAATTATGCAGAAGAGTAGCAAGGTGTGGCAAAGTTTAGCAAGCCATACCGGTGAGAAGGAGAAGTAGTGGCCGGGCTGGACACAGCAAGAGATTTGAGAGTAGCACTGGCACTGCGGAGAAGAGGGGGGCAGCCGGGGGGGCGAGGCGCAGGTTTTTTTATTAGTAATATCTCAAAACCGGATCCAAGCGGTCCGGTTCTCGGGTGGGTCTTCACTCAGACCCGAACCGGACCGGTTCTAACCGGTTCCCAAAATGGGAACCAGTTTTCCGGGTTAAACCCGATCTGGTTGCTCACCCCTAACCCTATCCGTATCTCCTAACTCCTCTACCACCAACATCTTACATCTTTAACTTACATCTCTAAGTGCACCACAGACTCTCTCTCTCTCTCTCTCTCTCTCTCTCTCTCTCTCTCTCAATGTTCCAGTAATAATATTTTAATATTTTTCAAAGTATTTATTAATTTATTTCTTTTTCTTTTTTCCCCTTCTTCTTCCTCAAAATGGCCGGGCGTGTAGGGTGGACATGGGAGGACATGAGCCTTGCAAGCCCCAACCTTGTGGCCCGACCTTGCCGCCGTACCAGGCTTGACGCCTCATTTGGTGAGGTCAGGCCTTGCCCATGACCGATGAGAATAAATAATTCAAAAAAATTATTAAAATATTATGCGAGGAGGACCTAATTAAAATTATAAAAAGTTTAACACTAAATTGACACTAAATCAAAAGTTTTAAACTGAATTGCCATCAATAAAAATAAAAAGAGTAAATTGGCACCTAAACTAAATTAGCACCAAGTTATTAAATGTTTAAAAGGTTTAGGACTAAGGAGCAAGTAAGGTTTATTAGAAGGAGAAAAAAAGGAAGGCTTTGTTGAAAATGTCAATAAATGTTAGTGAATTAAACGATGAGGAGATGGTGTGTTATCGATTGAGGGCTGCCCGGAGTGGGCGAGAGGACAAGAGCTTGTCATGCCCCCACATTTCTATACTCCCCATATTATTTTGTTAAGCACTTTTTTTTTTGGCCGTAATCATTCCATTTCATTATTTTGTGAGATTTTAATTGATATCGACGTAGAGAGAGAGAAGGGAGAGAAGGCCTAGGGTTTTGGAAGGAGGAAGCACCAAACACGGTTACCAGTTAACCTAGTTTACCGCAAGCAATCCAACAATGAACCCCTAACTTCACCGCAAGCAAGCAAGCAATGCAACAAAGAATAACTTAGTTTAGCTCTAGCTTTAGGCTTTAGCTTTAGATTCCCAATTTTTTTTTTACTTATAAATAAAAATGCAAAGGAATAAGGAAAGTAGGACTGCCATAACATTTATATCAACCTCACTTACTAAAAATTTAATGTGGATTCCCAATTTTTTTTTTTACTATAAATGATTGCCACTTCATGCAAATCATCCTAAGGAGTTCTCATACCAACGTTGATTTTTTTTAATTTTTGAATTTTTATTGATTATCCACGTGAGCAGCCGGAGGGACTTGATTTTTCGAATTTGTGGAAGTTGAGTGAGAAAAAAAAAAGGAGGCATCAAAATTTTGGCACTCCTGCTGTTATTTTCCTCAATACCTCTTATAATATGTGATAATGTCAATTCAATTTGTTTAATTGAAATCATGATAATATCTAGAATATTTTCAGAATGGGCATTTTCCAATGAAAATTTCAGCTCTTATAATGTTAATGGACTTGGCCAAGAATTTTCTTCACAGTGGGCTTTGTCCAACTCCACTAAAGCTCAAAACCATTAATTCCATGGGTTTGTCCCATTAATCTCTAATTTTGTATTGAATAAATAAATGACAGGATTTCAATAGAAAGAATGAAAGAAGAGATGGGTTAACCATGATTAGTGAATCTCTCTCCAATTTATACACAGCAAAGAATGAAAGAGGAGATGGGTTAGCCATGGTTAGTGAATTTAATGCTTATTGGTGAAATCATGAGGTGTAAAAGTAGAGTGACTTGTCCTTCCAATTGAAAGAGTTCATGTGGCCTCTCTTGGCTAAGTAAGTATATAAGTCACCCCTTGCATTAATGAAGGTAGAGGTTAATATAGATGAAATAGGCACGATATCAAGAGGGCTAAATTCAATGTGTGCCGATGGAAGGAAGCTAGAAATGCATAGTAAAGTTCAAAGTGAGACTTACCCACGGAAGAAAAGCTGGAGATAAAAAGTTTAAAGCCTACCTGTCGATGGAAGAGAGGGAAAAGAACAACTTTCCAAAATAGGCTTTTGGGTTTGAAATACTAAAGAATCAAGGCATTTAATACATAAACAAGAAAACCACAGTCCGTTCTAAATATCCATAAATTGTAAAAGTATTTTGAGCATTGTCAGAAGTTTAGCAAACCTTATGAACTTAAGTTGATAATTAACCTTTGAACCCATCAATTTGGCAAAAATTTCTAAACATGTATAAATAATTAACTTAGTAAATTTCTAACCCATTACTCAAACATAACAGTCATAATAATTGATGGCATAAAATTCGAATTCCTACATATTAATTAAGGAATTTTCTGGATTGAGCTAGCATCACTTTATCCTTGAGCAAGAAATCCACCATATAAAATACCATAGACTAGTCTGAAATCACCTTAAAAAAAAGCATTTAACAAAAAAATCAAACTTCTTTAATTTAAATTTACTTAAGGATGCAAAGAATCACATGTAAATTCATCTCCACAACAATCACTATAGGAATTCTCCTTACCAATGTAATAGCCAATCAAAGTCTCTAATTATCACCATGCATATTCTAAGATCACCTAGAGGAGAAGCCTGAATTGGTAATAAATGATTTTCAAAATAAAATATTTAAAACTAGTGATCTGTTATGCAAGAGACTTCTGAGATAACTATAATAGTGCAATAGACTTAAGTAAAGAGAGAAGAGATAAGAGAATTGTAAGTAGATTTTATAGTGGTTTTTGAGTGCAAATACTCGTCCATAGATCGTTGATAGATAAGGTAATTCTCCCACAACTATAAATGTTTAAGCTTAAAGTGTATGATCGAAATTTTTGGAATTCTAAATTCTGAGCATCTATATCAAGACAAGTTAGTAGCTGTTGATATTTTGATCCCCATACAAATTTCCATAACTAGAGTTTCTTCATTTAGAAAGTTCACATCAATTAGAATAAATCAAATCTTACTAGTCATATACATTTTGGGCTTGTATCTACATGTCGACATTCTGTACCATCACACATCCATCCACGTGTCTAGTTCTATATGGTGTATAATATATTCATTTAGGCCGCGTTAAATTAGTGAAAATTTATATTCTTTTGTTTCCGGATTAAATTTGGGAGAGAAATTCCTTTGGTAAAATTTTTGTTTTTGTAAACAAATTTCTATTTTTTTTGTTCCGGAAGTAGATTTGGAACATAATTTGTCTCTAAAACAAGAATCAAGCCAACTTATCTTTATTTTTTTCTCTTCTTTCTTCTTGTTCTTCTTCTTCAACGCCACCGCCACCACTCTTACTCAATTCGATAAGCCCACCATAGGCGGTGAGCCTCGGATAGCCATGGTTGGGTGAGGCATGGCTGGGCCTAGACCTAGGCTAGATCTAGCGAGGTTGAGCCCTATTGGCGGCTGGGCAGCTCACCTAGCCAAGGCTTGGCCTAGCCTCGTCGAGGTGTGGGCTCACCAAGGGTCGACAATGCTCGGATGAGGTCGGCCTGGCCGGTCATCTCAAGGCCCGCGACCGACAAACCTCGCAAACCTCGCACCTCACGGAAGAAGAGAAAGAAAAGAAGAAAAGTAATAAAATTATTAAAAAATTAAAGAAAAAGATTTGGATTAGAAATTTTCAAGACACTATCAAACATAATTCTATTCTATTATGGGAATAAAAATTTTAGATAGTTACCATGAGAAATGATTCCTGGGAGGAGAATGGTTACCCAAATGGTTACAAATGCGCATTAGTCTCCTCTAAGTGTGTTCCATCTCCTCAGATGAAATAGACTTTACAATCTCTAAGTAAGTCTCAATATATTCATTTAGTCTCCTCTCTCTTGATTCTTTCTTTGATAATATCTTGCATAGTCTACTCAATTGTATTCAAAACGGATTTCCTAACATATTCAACATAAATTGGCAAAAGTAAATATTCCCACAAAGAACATTTTTTCACATCATTACTGCCGCCAATTGTGACATCCAAAATTCTCCATTTTTTTGTAGATAATATTTAAGATATAATGTTATTCCACAACCATAATTGCCTGTTGACAGGTGTTGGCCGGTAAATGATGAAATAGAATGATGGTAATATATTCACCACCATATTAGTTGCAGAAGGGAACTGATATGTTCTGAAATATATAATTGGTAATTTTCAAGTTTTAAATTTACCGAATTGAAATTTTCCTGACATTAGTATTGCTCACTAGTAATTTTATTTCAATGGGTTCAAAATAATTTTCGAATTTGTCAATTGTTTTGGACGGAGAGTGACTTCTACCTTTAAAGCATTACAGTTTTGAGTTTCTTATACTTTTTTGTTGTTTGAACTAATTCCCCGTGTCTGCTAATATGCTTGAGACCGCACTCATGAGGAGCTAGAGAATTGCTCATTTTGATGCAGAGGATTAACTATTAAGTCATGAGAAAGTTGTATATCATAGAATTCGTTAATACGAATAATACAATCTTTTCAAAGTCCCATGCATACCATAGATTTCATTAATAGGAATAATACAATCTTTTTATAGTCCCATAAGTAACAATCTTTTTATTTCCAACTTAAAAGTTGCCATGAAAATAAGAATATTTTTTTCTGGATTGGACACGATTGCCCAAACATTTTGATATTTTCAAACGGAGTAGTTGGAAATATTTTGAGGTCAAATGATTATCTCTAATAAAAAAATTTAGGCTGATTCATGCACAAAGACCGGCACACGACGATTAAGACTGTTATAAGAAACTAGAAACAAAAAGATAAGTCCACCATAACTAGAGGCATCCCCCAACTTCTTCTCTTCTGTTCCTCTTAATTTTTAAATAATGCAGTAAGTTTAGATTCCTTATGCGTGTCATTTGTCAAGAAGCCTTCTTTCCTTTCCTACTTGAGGCATCCCCCAACTTCTTCTCTGTTCCTCTTAATTTTTAAATAATGCAGTAAGTTTAGATTCCATAGGCAGTAATTTTTAAGTTTAGATTCCATATGCCTGCCATTTGTCAAGATGCCTTCGACTTGGAAAAAGGAAAGCTCCAAAATCTAATAGATTATTTTCATAATCTAGGATAGATCCTATCCTATCAACAAATGCCCCCACAAGCCCTGTTGTCATCACATCGCGCTTTACAAGTTGGCAGTTGGTCGAGAATTCATTCCGTCTCTTCTTTTTGATTTTTTGTTGGGTCCAGATACTCATCTTGAAAGAGTTGAGACAAAAGTAAGAACAAGATTCATTTTCCTTATTATCATTTTTCTTGTTTTGAAGATGACCCAGTAATGAATGCCATGATGGACTCTGACGGGGGAAACAACGAGCGGGGTGGGGCTGGGCTTTATGACCTAGGCGAGACAAGAGGAAGCTTTGCAAAATGAAGGAGCCGACGGCTTTTGAGGTTTGTCCAAGGAAATCAACTGCGGCTGACTAGCTAAATCAGCCATTAGCTAGCCTCCACTAAAGTTGCCCGACCTTAGGGTGAAGGTGGCGGTGGCTCACCAACCGCTCATCAATGGCACGTAATTTGGTCTTCATGTTAATGGAGAAGAGCTCATGGTCCTCGACTCCTCTAATATCGAGTTGAACTTCATGTGCATTAGATTAATTCCTCTTTCCATTTCTTTAGTCCATTCCGTACACGAGACTGCGGGTCTTTTGAGTTTTGAGGGGTCATGGGCAATAACTCTTAGTGAAAGAAGAAGAAGAAGATATTAATTAAGAAAAGAAAAGCACTTTTATGTTATGCATGTAGTGAGTACATGATTTTTTTAAATAGTTTTATAAGGTTATAAGTAACATTTTCCATTCATATACTAATTTTCTTGATTTTCAAAAACATGAAAGATCATATTTTTTTTTACCAAAAAAAAAGATCATAAAATTTTTACTATTTTTTATTTTTTATTTTTAAAAACAGAAGAAGACTATAAGTAGAAGATAAAACCAAAAATAAAGTTGCCCCACACACAGCTAACAACTCAACGGTCTCAAAAAAGATGAAATACAAGTTGAGTATAGCCATTATTTTTTTTTTTAATTTTGAGGGTGTTTGTTTTTCCCTCCACAAAAGAAAAACCACGCGGAGAAAACTTTCTACATGGCCATGAGCGTTCATGAATGTAACAAAAGACAATGAAAGAACTCGTTTCCTGGATGATGAGGTATCAATGAGGTGGAAAGAAAATTTTAAGAAATAATTATTATTGTTAACCAAGGAAAATAATTTGTGGTAAAGTCAAGATACACTTGGACAAAACAAAAAAAAATCTGGAACGTATTAATATGCTAGGCCCATAAACTCCAATGCTCAAATTGGAGCAAAAGCAATTTGCTTAGCTTTACATCATACATCTATTTGGTAGGCTTGCATATATTGAGTACATCTAATAATACATGAATGTGACATTGGATCTATAAGTTTTTGAATGTCATCAATTTTTGATCCAAGAAACTTGTAAGTGGATCATATAATTAGACACTAAATGAATCAATGGTTTCTTCCATGAAACCGCATCAACGAGTCCGCATCAACGAGTCCAGGAGCTCCTCTGCTTCCACATGATTCTTAACATCCCCCCAAATTGGGAAGGGGTGTGGACAGCCCATACCCAATTTGGTTCTAAGACTAAAGTGAGCCAAAGGTGATAATGATTTAGTAAAGATATCAGCAAGCAAGCTGATGAGTGCTAGGAATATAACCAACACTTTGAGAGCCTTGAGGAAATTTTGGGAACAAAGTGGAAGTCGACTTCAATATGTTTAGTGGGAGCATGTAGGATAGGATTGGCAGTAAGAGAAATAGCTAGCTGATTGTCACAAAACAAAAGTTTTGGTGAGGAAAGACAGAGACCAAGGAGAACAAAGCTGATCCATGTAAGATCAGTAGATGCAAGTGCTCAATACTAAGCTTCTGTGGAGGAAGGTAGGTTGTCTCTTGGCTCACCGAAAAATGAGATTAGAACCAAGATAAGCGCGGAAATGAACTGTTAGAATGAATAAAAATACCAAGATGCCTTTAACATAGGAAGAAGCCTTTTTAGCCTATGAAGATCTCCAAGTGTTGGTTCTAAGACTAAAGTGAGCCGAGATGATTTTTGTGACATTATAACAGGATATGATGTATTGGAGTGGCCAGCTTCCAAAATTCCACTATCTTGTAAATGTCCTATATGTTCGTTTGAGTGATATCTCACTTGTTCTCCACTTGTAGAGTGTAGAAGATTAATTTCTTCTGCCCACTTTTGATACAATTAGTTTCTTAGTGAAAGGAAAGTCATCAAACATCACATGTGGACTAATATATATATGAGACAAGGATGTATCCAAAAATACACATGTGAGTGATCCTGGATCAAATTTATGTTGTGCATATGGTATGAGGGGTAACATGCACATCCAAAGACCTTATTCATAGCTTTGCTTTTGTTGAGAAATTTTGACCGTAGGTGAGTGCATGTGTAACTTTGGGGTGGGAAGTAAATTGACAATGTAGTGGCTGTCATGAAGGCATCCATCCACTATTTTAGTGGAACTCTAGCATGATAGAGCATAACTAGGCCTAATTCAACCGGGAAATATATTGTTCAAACTTATTGCTACTGAATTCTGCTCCACCATCACATTAATAAATTTTGATTCTAGGATGAAATTGATTCTCTACTTGTTTCAAACATGACAAAAATGTTAATTTCATTGGATATATCCAACTCTAACGAGAAAACTTGTCCACAAAGATGACATAGTATTTGAAATTCCAAAATGACTTAAGGGGTGAAGGACCCAAAGTATCTTTTCTAAAGGAATAGTAGATGCAGATTCGATAAGGGAAATGGTAATGCGAGAACTCTTCCCAATTTGACAGATTCTACATATAGTTTGAGTTCCTGTGGCTCATTCATTCTGCAGTTGAAGTCATTTTTAATTTGGTGTGAGCTAGCCGGTGCCACACATCTTCTCCTAGTATTTGAGTAAGAAGAGTCCTCTAACTTTCCTTTGGAGCATGACTGTTGTATTGGTGCCATTGTCCTTTATATAGACCCATTTTTATCAAAAACAAATGAGCAGGGATAAGCATTTAGAGGTAAAGAATTGACTTCAATGTGTAATAAAGCATCACCAATATAAGCAATGGATAGGCATGAACCATTTCCTATCATAACTCTATCAGTCCCATTGTACTTAGAAAAGTTACCAAGAATATAAGCTCTGGAATATAAGCTGTGGCACAGATTGCACAGTGATGCATGGCTCCAAGGCACTTGGAATTTCTTTAGCCCCATATGAATTGTGAGATTTGACACTCCAAAGGGACATTATTTGTTAGATGTTAAGCTTTGAGATGGATATGATATACCTTTTGGAAGAACTTGCATATGGTCGAAATCCCTCTCCTTGATCCTCTTGATTCTCATTCAAGCTATTTAGCCTTAGCCTGTAACTTTGACTTAACCAGGATTCCTATTGCACATGAGGGTCCCCACCATTACTATCTCTTCCACTTCCAAAACCAGAATTCCTCTTAGTTCAAATTCTCTAGCTACTATTTTTGTGTGAAGCCATTAAGTAGAGTTTGCCATAGATCCATGATGATACAAGTTGATTGGTTCATAGTTTCAGCTTCATGACCTTCAACCTCAATCTGCAATGTTTGAGTAGGTGGTGGAGTTTCACCATTGATGAAGCCAAAAGGCTAGAAGGAAGTTGTCTTCAGCTAACTTTATCGCTACAAAGTTGGAAATATTAACATGGATTGGGAAAGGCTCTGATACCAAGTGAAGATACCACGTGGAGGAAGAAAAAGATGAAAATGAATGAGGAGTTTTGGATTCTCTCTTCTCTGTAGGAAGGAAAGAAGAAACATTCATAGGAGAGCTTACATGGAGCTTCCTCTGTTTCTGTTTCTCTTATTTATATTACATGATCTAAACAAAGAAGAAACAAAACTAGAACATACAACTAATGGAAAAAAGGTCAAACCAATTAACGTTCTTAATCTGTTTATTCTATTCCATTCATAATTGGAAATGTGGAGCTGGAAGTTGTGCCACCCACTCCATTCCTCCTAGTTGAACCAGTAACATCATGTACACGTGTGGATCTTCATTGTAGCAGCAACATCTTCATCAGTTTTCTTTGATGAAACAGCAACATGGGACCATAAACCATAATTGGTCCCATCCAACTTTATTGAAATATGTGGAGTAGATGACTCATTCAGTGTGTTTGATTCTCGGTTTGATTTTGGCTGAAAATCTCCTTCATCCCTCAAATCCTCCAAAATAACGGTTGCATGATTAGAGGTCTCTCCTTGCCCTATGAGGAACGCATAATCTTGGTGTTGGAAGTAACTCGGTTGGTAACAACGGAGAGGCAAAGCATCACAATAATTCGAACGGCTAGCTGTTAGATTGGTCGATCAAATTCGAGTTTGCAACTCTAATACCGTGCTAAAAACTAAGAATAAGTAGGGAGAAGAAGAAAAGGAAGAGAAACGATGAAGACGTATTTCTGGGTGTACATGTATAAATTTATAATACAAAAGATAAGAATAGCAAAAAGGATAAGGAGGATTATAGTACCATTACAATTTTCTACTTTATCTTTGAGTATATTTAATTTTCCTATTTTATCTCTAAGTATCTTTAATTGAATCAATTAAGATCAAGGTATCCATCTCCAACACTTAGCACTTCTTCATTCTTCTTTGGAACTCCTTGCCAATATTTCCTTTTCCCTAATTTTGTTGGATGAATAGGGAATAGAGTTTTATAATTTATGTTTCATGTTATGTGTTCAAACTTTTTATAGTCTATAATTGCATATAATAAGAATTTTTGTTGTTCATCTTTAATTTTGAATCTCACAACCTTATATGATTTTGTTTTAAAAAAGAACCTAAAAAGGAAGTTCCTGGGTAGACCTTGGAGTTGGATTGAAAAAATAGAGTAGGTTCTAATTCCAAGTAATCAGCTAGGTAGGTTTTAGGATTCAAAAATTGGTTCCAGACCTCTCTGATACTATCATGGAACCCATCACTCCTTTACCAAAGTTAGCCTTTAGGGAGGATGATGTAAAGAATCCCTCTCTTTTGGGCGGCAATGGGATGGGAAGGAGCTTTCCTTTTATTAAAAAAATAAAAAAAACTCACGTCATGATTTAGGAATAGTATAGTTTTTATTTAAGTTCATTCTAAGTATTCAATTAAGTTATTCTTTTTGACTCAAGAGCACGATAGGAGGAACTAGCATAATTACAAAGTTGGGAAATTATAGTTTAATTGTCTTGCAATTAAGTTCTTCTTTTCAACCCAGGAGCAAGACAACAATTAGTTGGCTACCTGGAGAGGAACTAGCACAACAATTCACAGCCATAACCCACAACCATGAATTCTTGGTATCGATTTCAGTGTCACATCCAAATACTGAGCATATGGGACATTTTCCGGCTTTCGGACGAAGCCACACACGTTTATGCTAAATGTGGGAGGAACCTGAGTTGGATGTACTTTTCTTAAACATGCACATGCACATGCTAAGAGAATGAGAATCCACGACTTGAGTTTAATTTAATTTCATGGATTTGGAAAAGAAAAATGAAAGAAAATGGAGGGGTGCTCGGGCCACATAAAAAGAGGGCGAGGGGAGGAGAGGGAGGGGCGTCTTTTTAAAAAAACCATATCACAGAGACAGGGAGACTGAAATTCACATTGCCCGTGCTTGGTCGACTGAACCGTTGGTTGATTTTTAGGGAAGAGGTACAAAACACTCTTCAGGAAATCTTTGATTGTGAAAATTTTAAGTGAATGGACGCGAATCTGGCTAACAAATCTGGCTAACGTACTCTGAAGAAAAAGAAACAAGTCCGAGGGAAGAGAAAAAGGCCATCGGGGAAGAAGCAGGAAGAAAAATACAAAAGGAGGAGAGAATAAAAGAAATTAAGAAAAACATTAACAAAAAATTAAAAAGGTTGAAATTTTTCGGTTTTTTTTTTTAATACGAGGTTGGTTGGATCCGGGTAGACGGATCGGGTCACTGGGTCACATCAGGCAAAAGGTCCCAAATCATTCCCGAATAATAATAATAATAATAACAATAATAATAAATTTATAAATCAAAAAATAAAAAATTTCAAAAATTGGTCAAATATTTTAAAATTTTTAGAAAATTCGAAAATCAATAAATAATTAGACTTCTAGAAAAGCTTTAAAAAAATTAATATTATCTTTTTAAAATGGAAAGCGCATTTAAAATTTAAAAATTCGGAAGAAATTAAAAATTTGAAAAATCAGAAAATTCTTAAAATTTTAGAAAATTCGAAATATCATTAAAAATTATAGAAGATTCAGAAAAATCCTTAAAAAATGGAAAATCCAGAAGCTAGAAAAATAATTTTAAAATTTTTAATTTAGAAAATAAATGAATAAATTAGAAAATCGCTAAAAAATTAAAATCTAAAAACCTGGTCTTTAAAAAATTATTAAATAATTCATTTTTTTTTTAAGTCCGAGAAAATGTTTTTGGGTGACGTATGGCTACACAAACAAACAAACTTTACTCCACACACAAACAAACACTCAGTCTTCTTTCTTGCTCCGCGGGAAAACTTTTTATAAGAGAAAGAGTTTGTTTTTTGTTCTTTGGAAAAATTTTCTTAAAAAATCTTTTCAAAATTTGAACTTTAATTATTTTTAATTATTTCTCAAAGAATTCCAAAGTTTAATTATTTTCATTTAATAAAAAAAGAAGAAAATTAATATTGGATTTAGAAAGAAAAAAAAAAAAAAAAGAATCCCATTTATAGATTATAAATTCACCCGGACTCTCTTGCTCATCCTCTTCCTCTTGCTCAAGAATGACTCCGGGCCATTCCTTTCCTTCTCTCTCTCTCTCTCTCGCTCTCTCTTTTTTTAATTTTCTTCCCCTCCTCCCTTGTTCTCTCTTTTCTTTTCTTTGTTTTGGATGTTGTTTACTCAAAACGAGGATCGTTTTCTTGCCTTCTTGCCCGTGATCGACAGTAAGAAAGTAAGAAAGAGAGGAAAGAGAGAGAGCTGGGGTCAAGAAAGACCAAGAAAAAATGGTCTACCCGGATGAACACGCTCTCCCCCCTTTTTTCTTTCAATTTTTGGTTTTTTTCCTTTTTTCCTTATATTTTATGATATTTAATTCAAATAATTGAATTCTCGGTTATGTTTTTGTGGTTGGGGCTACTTTTTTCACTATTAATGACATGTAAACGTGGGTAGATAGAATGAGGTAAAAACTCGGAAGTCTGACAAATATTGGTTGTTTTGGGAATGTGAAAAAACATTTTCCCTACTCTTTCTTTGGTTATTTTTATTTTCATTTTTTTGTAATTTGAATTATAGTGACCTGCCAAAGCAGAGGCGAGCAACCGGCCAGGCTTCGAGTGAGTGTTCGAGAGTGTGCACTGTGCGCCCGGTCGGGAGAGGAAGATGGCACCTCACCTTATGGTCCCACGAAGACACGTGTCGCCCTCCCACTCCCTTCTTGTTTGCCAGGCTCCAGCATAATAAGACGTACCCAGGGTTTAGGGGTGGTCAGGGAGGGAGCAGCCATTTGTGGTAGTATCTCTGTCTCGTCTGGTAGTCTGTGTGGATTAGGTTTTATAACTCCTTTAATTTGGGTTAAATAATTTGTAATTTTCATCCTGAGTCCTCATTCCTTACTTTCCTCGAGTTTTTCTTTTTTTATGTGAGTAAGTAAATTATTATAGATTCTTATTTTATTCCGTGGGTTGAGTTAGATTAATTAAACGCAATCAAACAAGGAGGGAAAAAGAAATTCGAGTTTTTATCTTAAAAAATTCCCGAAAAAAAAGGTCCTGAAGCTTCTCTCACTCTTTATCCTGTTATAAAATTAAAAAAAGAAAAGAAAAGAAAAACTCCAATTTTTGGCACAATTTGGGCCATTTTCAAATTTTGTTGCTCATCCAACAAAAGAAATAATCCAAGAATAGAAAATCGGGCAAATTTACAAATCTAGTAGCCAAAATCTCTAGATAATTTACCCAAGTTTGAGAAAAAATAAAAGAACTTTTATTCAACGCACATAATCACACCAACTTTATGATTACTGTGAGCAGCAGAAAATCTATAGGGAAGAAAAGAAGGATTTATTGGAAAAAAAACATAAGGTTGAATTAAAACTAATCACTAATCAATACCTTTGTTTAATATCATTGCATCTCTCACAGTATGATTTTTCCAATTGATAAACAAGTCATCCATAATTAATTCTTTTGTGGCGGTGGTTTATTTCAATAACAAAAAAAAAAAAAAAAAAAAGGTCAAAAGAATGGATATCTAGGAGAAAACTTATAGGATGAAATCTTCTCCAACGAATTGTTCATTATCTTTTCCCATTTGAATTATAACCAAATAGATTCACACCATACCACTTACCACTTGGAGGCGGTATGATATCGTGGGTGTCTTCTCAAGTTTTTAAAATCTTTCCACTTCCCCCTTTTTTTTTTTTAGTTACCTATCTTCACAAATGCAATAAAAAAATAACTATTTAATACTTACATAAAAGGTTAAAGGTTGGTATAGATTTGGATGCATGGAGTTTATAATTAATAATTCCAAAAATCACATTATTTCAAATTTAAAATAAGTATGTTGAGGAGGCACTTTTCTATCTAAATTTATTAAAAGAGACTATGTTAGAATGATTAGAAACCAAAAACCTCTCTTTTTTAATACAAACTTAAGCTTCCTTATAGTTTTTACCTATTTACCATGAATCTAGTTGCTGATACTTACTTCAAGGAGAGTTTCTTAAGCAAGAGACAAGAGAGCTCAATTTATAATCTAATTTAATTTTTTTAAATTGGATTCTATTTTTTTTCTAAATCCATTATTAATTTATTCTTTATTCTTATTTTTTCTAAAAATAAAAATAATTAAACTTTAGAATTTTTTTTAAGAAATAACTAAAGATTCGTATTTAATAATAAAAATAATTGAAAATTAAAAATATTATTAAAATGAGTAAAAAATAGTTTGTAGGTAATTTTTTGATTTTGAAAAGATTTTTTAAGAAAAGGTTTTCCACAAACCAAAAAGCAAATTCTTTTTCTTATAAAATTAATTTTTTTAATATATATATATATATAGAAAAAAATTTTGAAAGTATCAAATTTTTTTCTCTAGCCCGATGAGGAGAGGCTAGAGGCTGTGGCAGAGGAAAGGGGGAAAGGAAAAAACCTCCGGCCCACGTAATTCCGTTTTTACTTTCACTTTCGTAGGGAGAGGGAGAGGGAGAGAGAGAGCGGGGCCACAAAGGGACACAGTCTAGTCTAGTCTAGTCGGCTAGGAAGGAGAGAGAAGGTGGCGTGACTGGTACACTCTTGGCTAGGAAGGAGAGGGAAGGTGGCACAGAGCGGCGTAGGCGTAGAGAGAGGGGGAGGGGGAGGGGGACGCAGAGTAGGATATGTAGTTATGATTTGTACGGAAAAGCTTTTTTGCTTTTGCTATGATTCTACACACTCGGGACGGGACGGCACGGCACTAATCCTTGTTAACCTTACCCACCTAATTTAGCCTTTGCCACCACCGCCCCACGGCAAGGGAACCCACGGCTTAAATCCCCACCCCAAGGCCACCACGCGATAGATTAGAATTTAGAATGAGAAAATATGTTCTAAAGCCCTTTTCAGGAGAGGCATGGTCATAGACTCATACTCATAGCTTGAGGTTTCAAGCTGCTCCTGCAGCTGCTCAAGCCTCGCGTGGGTGGAGCCGGTGTGGGAGAGTGGGAGGTCCAGAGAGCAATAAGGCATTGTGGGTTCAAAATCTTTGCCGAGTTTTTTCCAAGAGCCACGATGGAGAGGGAGGCTATCTGATTCTCCCCCCAGTTACACAGTTACCGAAGTTACCGAAGAAGAAGAAGAAGGAGACCTTTGCGTTTTAAAGACAAAAGGGAGAAGAGGTCTGGTCAAGTTTCTTGAAAGTTGGAACTTGTTGATAATCTTTTTTGGCTTGTTTGACTGATTGATGGGTTCATAATTACTTCTACTTCTTGTCATGTATTAGCCCCTAAACCAATACATATGTCATTTGATATGAATTACCGTCCAATATAGTATCACCATCTATCAATCCAATCCCCGAATTTTCACAATAAAGAGAGGCAGAAGTGACAATTAGCTAATGTATCTCTTCCACTCCAATTCCAATAAATCAATGCCAAGATACTTAATTATAAATTTTTTGCAATTTCAATGACCACATGAGAAAAAGAAAAAGAATACATTGGACTACCTATTATCATAATAAAATTCATATCATTTATAAAAGCTCAAATATGGTGGCAACATTAAATGTGATCATGCTCCAGAGTTGTTTTTCCTTCTTTGTTGAAAAAGAAAAGAAAAGAAAAGCAAAACGGGAAAGTGCCTAAGCTTTTGGGCTTTTATCAACAAAGTTGGAATTTTTGTATTTTCAATTAATTAAGCATTTCATGGAGCTCATCCATGACATCCATGACATCCATCACATTAAAAAAAAAAAAAAAATACATTTTTCTAAGAACTCTTTAGTTTAGTTCTATGAATCCCATATTAAAGTTCAAGTGGGGCTCAAAATTCATATTATATTATTTATAATGCAAGGAGTTTTTTTTTTTTCTCTTTATTGAAAATGAAAAAGTGATGTATTTTCAATTGGTTACACGAATTGCAACATCACCTTTCTGAAAACCGACTATGGGCCGGAAGTGGCGGGACCCGCTCCCGCTCAGACCCAAAAGAAAAAAAAAAAAAAAAAAAAATCGCCCTCCACGAAAAATCATATAACAGGGATTCTCCTCTTCCGCCCTCCCTCCCTCCCTCTCACATTGAAGCCGCTAGGGTTTGTGTGGGATCTAGAGCTCCTCTCTTCTTTCTCTCTCCATAAGAATCTGCTGTTATCCGCTTCTCCAGTCATCGTCAGTGTCCTCATTTTGCTAATTCATCATGGCAATGGCAATGGCAATGTTGCGGTGGAGGATCGCAATCCAGAAATTGACAGCGCCTGCACCTCGCCAATGGGCCGGTTCGGCCAGTAGCTCGCTCTCTCCTCTCCCCCCTCTCTTCTTCTGCCACAATCTCTCGCCCACATTTCCTCCTTTCTCCTTCGCGACCCAGCTCCCCTCCACCGTTGCGCACTACTCTGGTGCGCCTGAGCCCAACCAGACGAGACATAGGTCTCAGGTGAGTATTATGAAGGTTCTGAGCTCTAAAGTTTGGATTTGGAACGAATTTGGAAGAGGAAAATGAAGCGAACTGACACTCGGAAAATTCAGTTGTTGCACTTGGGCTCGATAGACCTGTTTTGTTGCCCACAAAATGTGGCAGTGAAAGAGAATCGGATTTATCCAACCCTAATTTGTCAGGGTATGGTATAATCTGTTCTCGTTCAATGCTTAAGCCAGTTGCTTTTTCTGTTCATGCTAATTGAGGATGGATTGGGGTTTTGCTTTCATCGTTTTATGCCTTAGAACTTTGGGTATTTTTAGATTCCGAAGGTGTGTCTTATATGAATTCTTTTCTTTGCAAATTTATTCTCACGCTTTATTGGCTTAGTGTTCCCTCCCCCAAGCAAAAAGTTTGGTGAAAGTCACGAGCATTACGAATTAGTGGATGATGATAGTTTTTTATAGGTTGGGTGATACTTGTTTTGTTTGGACTCTACAACTCCCTTCACAATATCTTACCTCTTTATCCCATATGTTTTATAGATTTTCTAGCTTAATGCTGTAATTCTAATTCGCATCTCCTCCTCTCCTCCTCCAGACATATATTTTGTGGCAGATTCTTGTAATGGAAGTCAATGTCTTGAGTGTACATTAAATGCTCTTTTGATCACTATCACGGGTGCTCTTTAATGGTCCATCCAAGGCGTATCCTTTACGTCATGTGCAGGCATAGGCATGTTTTTCTGCATGCAATCTGTTTCCAGTTTTGATCGCTATAACTTATGAGGTGTCTGGTTTAGACCAAATTTTATGTGGGCATTAATCTGTTTGCTACATCCTTTTGCATCTCTTTTAACTTTTAACTTTTAACTTTTAACTTTTAACTGGACTCAACATATATCCATATATGGATCTCACTTCAGTTGTTTATTAGGATGCTAATGTGCCTGACCACTCTCCCCAACAAGAGTATTTTCATGGTCGGCTTCCATGAAAATCAATGTGAGGTGATTATCATGTAATAATTAGGAGGCCTAATCCATGCCAAGGAAATGCAGAATAATATCCTTTTAGACTCTACATATATCCCTATGGACCTCACTTGAGTTGTTTATTAGGTCGCTAATATGCATGACGACTCTCTAGAAGACGAAAATGCTCGCGCTCACCGAAGAAAGGTATTGCCTTCTTTTCCCTTCCATGCATCTATTCCGTTGTTGAGTTTATGGGCTTCAACGAAAATCAATGTGAGGTGCTAATAACTAGGGGTGTAATTCATCCTCCATGCATTTATTGCCAAGGAAATGCAGAACAATATACTTTTGAGCAGCAGAGACCACTTCATCAACTCACTTACTTTGTCCCATTTTTAGTTAGGAGTATTTTTAGGAGTTGATGACTTTTATGGAGTTGCCCTAGTGAATTGCAGTTTTTGGATGGTCTGGATATGCATAGCATTATTTCTCTACTTTACTTTAGTTTGCCCTCTTTAAATTCCATTACTTCTCTCTTCTCTAGCATTTTCCCACGATAATGCGTTGGATAGAGAAGTCGCCTGAGGAAATTACAGAGATATGCAGGGCAGCAGTATTGGTAAGACTTATTGCTTTGGATCTCATTGAAAATATTGCGAGTGCTTCTTGCATGTGGTATAGTGGACCATCAGAGAGAAGTCATTACACTTAGCTAAATTTCTGGTTTTCTGCATTAGGAGATGGAACATGCTGAGGAGACATTGGACCATTTTTACCGAGAAATGAGCAAGGAAGTGGAGACAATTCTTCACGAGGGAGACCCGTGAGTATTCTCTCTATTTTTCAACGTTGCGTGGAATTGATCTGTCCTCTGTGGAGGATGACACCAGAGTCGAGACCTGGTTGCTTTCAATTTTTCATTCTGCAGTTTTGATTACTTTAACATCCGGTTGTAGGAGGGTACCCGAGGAACTCTCCAGGAGGGTGGTGGTCACATGCGTGACCGACGACTGCAGTTGTCACTGGAAGCACGTGTACGTGTACGTGTACGTGCTCCGGAGGAAACAGAGGAACCAGGGGTCTGGAGCGAGTGCTGCAAAGGTTAGGGCTGCAAAGGTTCGAGTTCTAAAATTTGGATTTGGAACGAATTCTGAAGATTGTTTGGGAGAAGGCAAATGAAGGGAAAAGGAAATGAGACTTGGAAAATCGAGTTACTTGCATTTGGGCTTGATGATCTGTTTGGTTGCCCACAAAATGTGGCAGTGAAAGAGAATCCACCATAGTTTATTGTCAGATTAAGATTATGTTTAATGTTGGTGCCCTAAATGTAATAAGATGGCTTTGGTTGCAGGAATCATGTAGAGAACTAGAAGTAGAGCTTGCTTTGACTTACTCGCCGTATCTGGAGGTGTTTCTCTCTTCATGCTAATTTAAGATGGATCATGTTGTGGGGTTTCGCTTGCACTGTGCATTGTTCTATGCTTCAGAACGACCTTGATTGCGGTTCCTGTTTTGAGTGCAGGGGACGGCTGCTCATTGGCCTACTGATTACTTTCCGTTTAGAGAGGACGGGGTACCACATAAATGGAAGGTGCGTCTTATATGGATGTTGGGCTTGTTTCTTTACAAAAATTTATCTCACAAGCAAAAACTTTTGTGATCACAAGCATTGAGTGGACCATGATGGTTTTCAAAAGGTGGTGCGGTGCTTGTTTTGTTTCTTGTTTTGTTTGGCCTTCACAATATCCTACCTTTTTATCCCATAGATTTTCTAGCTTAACACTCTAATTCTAATTCACATCTGGTGGGTTTTCCTTCTGAAGAAGCACCAGAATCGAGTATTTTGACATATTTTGTGGCAAATTTTTTCATGGGAGAGGATGTATTCAGTGTACATCACATGCTCTTTTGTATGTAAAGGATCAATTTGATTTCATCTCCATCCCTGGGTGATTTCTAATGGTCAATCCAAGGGAGCTTGGCATGTTGTTCTGCAATCTGTTTCCAACTTTGATCGCTACAACCCATGAGGTGTCCCGTTTAAGACCAAATTTTATGTCGGCATTAGTCCCTCTGCTAGATCCTTTTGTATCTCCTTTAACTGGACTGTTATTTATTAGGTTGTAAATTTGTACCTCAAGATATATCCTTTTGGATCTCACTTCTTTTATTTATTAGGTTGTTAATAAGTTTGAGCTCTCTAGCCAAGATGTACATGAATATGGTGTAGCCCGAGAAGAAGCAAAAAAGTGCGCTGGCTGGTTGATTGCCCAGAACAAGTATTGCCTTCTTTTCCCTTCCTCCTTTTAAGGTGTTCTGTTGTGTTCTGTTGCTGTTTTAAGTGATAGCTGTAGAGACGGTCTATGATACATTCTGGTTTATCCGCATCAATGATTGATACTCGCAGCACAGCATGAGCGCTTCATTTTGGAGGCCAACTATGTCGATTTCCCACACTAGAGGAAGGCCAAGAATCCGAATGTCAATTTAACTCACACATATCTTTCTCGCTTCCCTTAACACTGTTTTTTTCTTTTTTCTTTTTTGGGCTTCTGGCTGATTGCCCCCTGCAAGTGTTGCCTTCTTTTCCCTTCCTTCCCTAAGGTGTTCTTATCTTCTAAGTGATGGCTGTAGAGAGCGTCTACGAATTATGTAATAGTTACGGGTGTAATTCATTCTCCATGCATATTTATGAGGAAATGCAGCACAGTATCCTCCTTTTGAGCAGTGGAGACAACTTCATTCTCCATGCATATTTCTGAAGAAATCAATGCGAAGGATGTTGATTTCCTAGGCTAGAGGAGCTAGAGGATGGCTGAGAGTCCAAAAGTCAACGTTGTTGATTTGATCGATTTCTATGGACATTGTGAATCTTCATAGATGATTACCATATTTGACTTGGATTCAGATTACCTTAAGTGGCGATCTTGAATTGCAGTTTCTTAGATGCTCCTTATATACAAAGCATTATTTATGGGTTTACTTTAAATTCCATTGCTTCCCTCTTTGACTTTGCTCTTCGACTGCCACAGGTTAGCCGGCAAGGACACAACGACACTAGCAATGCAACTCTGGGAAAAGTCGCCATTTAATTTTTGGTAAGAATTATTGCATTAGATCTCATTGAAAAATATTGCGAGTGCTTCTTGCATGTGGTATGGTGGACTATTAGTTTGAATAATCGATGGTTTATAAATCCTTGATCGCGTCATGATCTTTTCTTTTTCTGCATGTGGTGTTTATGTTATAACTTGTTTTGTTGCTTTTGTCAGGGCGCGGGCAAGTTCCTTTTTAAGAAGTGGCCGTTTCTACTGTTAGAATGCTTTCGTCTTTGTCTTTGGGTGTCGGGTTGCTGGGGTGGCCATCCCATCCGGTTTCTACTTTAGATGGAAGAAATGAAATGGGAAAAATTCTGTTGGATAACCTTTGTGACGACCTTATTTATTAGATTTATTTAGTGACTTCTATCCGGTGGCATGTAATTTTGGTAACAAGATTCTGGTATTCAAGGTAGATTGTCACCCGTCAGTCGGGAGTAGGTAGGTGGTGGATATATTCTTATAATTCGGTTGGTAGTACTTGTTTTCTAATCTGGACGTGGGAGGTGGTGTTCCTGGAGTGGATGCGTGTGCTGCTGCGGAACTGATTGAATGAGATGGGAAAAGATTAGGAAGGTAGAAATTATGGGAGGATTCTGGTTGAAGTTTAAAATTATGGAGGGGCAAGGTAACCCATAATGAGGAATGCAGGACGTGGTGTAGTAGCGCCTGTGTAGTGGTGGGCGCCTGTTGCGGCATTGTGGGTGGATCAGGTCTGAAGCTAAGCGTGCAATTTCACCAATATTCCAAGAAAATTAAGCTCTTTCATTGATGGCAGGCCTGTAAAATGGTTTATTGGGCTACACGTCTTATTCGTATGAGGAAATCCAACTTCTTGTTAGGTTTGCTTCCAACTTAGAATGGCCTCCTACTTCAAATGCCAAATGCCGGGCAGGAATTTGAATCGAAAGGGCTTAACAGCAAATCCAAAATTTAAATTAAGTATGATAAACATCAAAAGCTTAGGTAATCTTTGATTCTCTTTCCTATTTTAAACTTATTATGTAATCCATCTTTATCCGCTTAAAATAGGCCAAGGTAATCTACTTATATAATATACCTAGATGAGGTTTAGTCCTTTTTCGGTGAAGCATGCTAAGGTAATCTAAGCTAAGTAGCACTCACACTAGCATGCTAAGGTAATCTAAGCTAAGTAGCACTCACGACATTCATTCTGTACCATCACACATCCATCCTCTCGTGTCTAGTTCTATACGGTGTATGATATATTCATTTAGGCCTGGTTAAATTAGTGAAAATTTATATTCTTTTGGAGAGAAATTCCTTTGGCAAAATTTTTGTTTTTGTAAACAAATTTCTATTTTTTTTGTTGGGGAAGTAGATTTGAAACATAATTTGTCTCTAAAATAAGAATCCGGCCAACTTATCTTTATTTTTTCTCTCTCTTCTTTCTTCTTATTCTTCTTCTTCAACGCCACTGCCACCACTCTTACTCAATTCGACAAGCCCACCACCATAGGCGGTGAGCCTGAGCATAGCCATGGCCTAGACCTAGGCTAGATCTAGCGAGGTTGAGCCCAATAGGGCAGCTCACCTAGCCAAGGCTTGGCCCAGCCTGGGTGTGGCCTCGCCAAGGGTCCTCCTCGCCAGGGGTCCGAGCATTCCAAGGCTTAGCACCTGGGAGAAGAAGAGAAAGAAAAGAAGAAAAGTAATAAAATTATTAAAAAATTAAAAGAAAAAGATTTGGATTAGAAATTTTCAAGACACTATCAAACATAATTCTATTCTATTATGGGAATAAAAATTTTAGATAGTTACCATGAGAAATGATTCCTGGGAGGAGAATGGTTACCCAAATGGTTACAAATGTGCAGTAGTCTCCTCTAAGGGTGTTCCATCTCCTCACATGGAAGAGACTTTACAATCTCTAAGTAAGTCTCAATATATTCATTTAGTCTCCTCTCTCTTGATTCTTTCTTTGATAATATCTTGCATAGTCTACTCAATTGTATTCAAAACGGATTTCCTAACATATTCCACAAAGAACATTTTTTCGCATCATTACTGCCGGCCGCCAATTGTGACATCCAAAATTCTCCACTTTTTGTAGATAATATTTAAGATACAATGTTATTCCACAACAGGTGTTGGCCGGTAAATGATGAAATAGGATGATGGTAATATATTCACCACCATATTAGTTGCATATTAGATATGTTCTGAAATATATAATTGGTAATTTTCAAGTTTTAAATTTGTCAATTGTTTTGGACGGAGAGTGACTTCTACCTTTAAAGCATTAGAGTTTTGAGTTTCTTGTACTTTTTTGTTGTTTGAACTAATTCCCCGCTAATATGCTTGAGACCGCACTCATGAGGAGCTAGAGAGTTGCTCATTTTGATGGAGAGGATTAACTATTAAGTCATGAGAAAGTTGTATATCATAGAATTTTCAAAGTCCCATGCATACCATAGATTTCATTAATAGGAATAATACAATCTTTTTATAGTCCCATAAGTAACAATCTTTTTATTTCCAACTTAAAAAGTTGCCATGAAAATAAGAATATTTTTTTCTGGATTGGACACGATTGCCCAAACATTTTGATATTTTCAAAGGGAGTAGTTGGAAATATTTTGAGGTCAAATGATTATCTCTAATAAAAAAATTTAGGCTGATTCATGCACAAAGACAAAGACCGGCACACAAAAGATAAGTCCACCATAACTAGAGGCATCCCCCAACTTCTTCTCTTCTGTTCCTCTTAATTTTTAAATAATGCGGTAAGTTTAGATTCCTTATGCGTGTGTCCTTTGTCAAGATGCCTTCTCTTCTTTCCTTTCCTACTTGAGGCATCCCCCAACTTCTTCTCTCTTCCTCTTCATTTTTAAATAATGCACTAAGTTTAGATTCCATAGACAGTAATTTTTAAGTTTAGATTCCATAAATGCCTTGGACTTGGAAAAGGAAAGCTCCAAAATCTAATAGATTATTTTCATAATCTAGGATAGATCCTATCCTATCAACAAATGCCCCGCAAGCCCTGTTGTCATCACATCGCGCTTTACAAGTTGGCAGTTGGTAGAGAATTCATTCCCTCTCTTCTTTTTGATTTTCTGTTGGGTCCAGATACTCATCTTGAAAGAGAGTTCCTTATTATCATTTTTCTTGTTTTGAAGATGACCCAGTAATGAATGCCATGATGGACTCTGACGGGGGAAACAAGGAGCGGGGTGGGGCTGAGCTTTATGACCTAGGCGAGACAAGAGGAAGCTTTGCAAAATGAAGGAGCCCACGGCTTTTGAGGTTTGTCCAAGGAAAGAAAAGCACTTTTATGTTATGCATGTAGTGAGCACATGATTTTTTTAAATAGTTTTATAACGTTATAAGTAACATTTTCCATTCATATACTAATTTTCTTTGATTTTCAAAAACATGAAAGTATCTCTCCGTCGTCGTACCAGCAGGTACCAGCAGGAGCCTGACGACTCTCTCCCTCTTGTCCTCTTGTCCCTCCTGTGTCCCTCCTGTGTCCCTCCGTCTCTGCGCGCCTCTCTCTCTCTCTCTCTCTTTTTCTCTCTCTCTCTGCCTCACCTCACTCTCTCTCTCTCCTAGCCGAGAGCGAGTATCTCTGCTTGCTCGTACCAGCAGGAGCCGGTCCTCCTCTGTGCCTCCGTCTCTGCACGCCTCTCTCTCTCTCTCTCTGCCTCACCTCACTCTCTCTCTCTCTCTAGCCGAGAGCGAGTATCTCTGCCTGCTCGTAACCAGCCCTCCCCCTCCCCCCCCCCCCCCTGACCACACCAGAGTGTCCGGTGTCCCACTGCAGCGTGGTCCCTCCGTCCCTCCGTCTGTCGCCTCGAGTGCGTCCGGCGTCCCACTGCAGTGTACTCCCTCCGTCCCTCCCTCTGTCGCCTCGAGGCAGCACTCGAGAGCACCGGCCCTACCGTATCATACAGTTGTAATGATGGCACTTTGTAATGATGGCGCAGATTGCTTGCTATAAATAGAGCTTTGTAAGGATCGCGCTTGCTCTAAATCGACAATAAGGGGGGAAGGAGGGAGAGAGATTCTTTATTATTTATTCCTCTCCTCTTGTCTCTCTCTCCTTATTGTATGTATGTATGTTGTAGCAATAGCACTCCCTCTTCTTCTTCATGACAATTAATTGCTACCATAATTAATTAATTGATGAATTGCATGACAAAATGATATTGAGAAGAATAATAAAAAAGATAATAAGAAAAATGAAAAAAATCTTATTTCCCAAAAGAAAAAAAAAAAAAAAAAACGAAGAAAGCTTTTCTAGCTTTTACAGCTTTTTAGGAGGTAAACTAAGATATTAGTAAAATATTTCCAACAATTTAGCTATTTCCTGGGTTCTTTTGTTTATGCTATGCGCCCAATTGTTTTAAAGAATGAAGACATTCTATATGAAAATAATATATTATTCCTAGGGTGTATTTACACCCTTATACTAATTACTTAAGAAAATATATATTTAGAATTTTATGCTTAAACAATTTATTATACTTTAATTCGATAACTATATGTATATATATAACTATATGTATATATATGTCAACAACCATAACAACCATATATTTATATTATGAGTTTGCAATATTTGCTTATAATTTAATTCCATAACTATATGTATATATACATGTCAACAACAATATAATATTTATATTATGAGTTTGCTCTCAATTCTTGCAGGTTTTCTTGCAGTAGTGCAAGAGAAAAAGCTTTCTCTTTGACCAAGACACACCAAGCCTTCTTGCAAAAATTCCTTATTTTCTTTGAATTTTCTCTCTCCCGAAACTTTTTGCTCTCAATTCTCCGAAAATGCCCCCCATCCGTATGGATCCACTTATTTTATAGTAATTTCTAGACGGCCGCTCTATATGGCAGTTCTCGAATTTCTCCGTACCTTAAATTTTCAGATTTCTTTCATTTTGCAAAAAATTATTGCCCTTATTCACCCCCAAATAATTTTAATTTTCCCCCCATCATTCAATCAAATCAATTTCCCCTATTTTCAAAAATACAATTTTATTTTTCTAAAATTAGTGCCTGTCCTGTCCTGTGCATAAAAAAGAAAGTGTAAGTTATTGTTTGCCAGGGGCAATGAAGTAAAGTAATGCAGTAGAGCTACTAGAAAGTGAAAAATAATAGTTGCTCATATATGCCTTCTATCCACTTTCTATCCCACTCTCTATGCGTGAATTAAACTTCCACCTTTTAAAAAATTACGTTGGAATATTTATCTTATTTATCTTAAAGCAATCAATCTCTACTTAGCTCTACTTAGCTAGAAAATCATGAGTAATTGTGTATGTGATTGTTGGATTTTCAGAGAGAATTTAATATAATAGCCATACCATATTAATTATATAATCAAATCTAAGAGAAAGTGTTATATCCTATATGCCACTATTAACTAATTTGGCTCTCCAACTTCCAAAAATGGAGTTGTAGGATTTATTTATTTATTTATAAGCTTCTCCTTCGTGTCAAATACAAAGCAAAGCTGTCAAATTCACTTTCTTTCATCTTCTTTCTACCCACGTCGTCCCGCTTCTTCAACGTAACTTGCGTTGTGGGAGGATATGATATTATTGCAACGGGTGCTCACCTCTGCTTTTTTACCAAAACTCCTTTCTCCTTTTGTTTCATTTTTCAAGAGGCATGAGGACAAAATCCGGTGAGAATGAGAAAGAGGCGGGCGCAGTCTCCTTCCTTTTAATTTATTTTTTTTCATTTGTAGTCACGCCAACGGAAGAGATAAAAAGAATCTTGGCCAAAATCTCTTTCAAATTTAGGTTGTTGACCATACCATCCAGACCTCCTCCACTTATTCAAATTTTTTTCTTTCACACCCCCAAACTTTTACTTTTGCTGTGCGAAGCCTAATAATAAGAAAGAATTAGCTCAAGATACCTTTTTAAAGGGAAATATAATAAAAATTATGGGGGCTGCTGTGCTTTTTGGAAAATAAAAGGAGCAAGAAAATTGAGGGGAAATTTTCCATCCAAATCCTCTATTTTGAAAAGAGACCAAATGCCATAATGGGAAGGAGAAGAGGAGGTTACTTCTTCACTTTTTATTTATTTATTTAATTTGCAGCACTGGGTTGGGTGGACATCTGACTTTCTTTCTTCTCCAAAACTTCCCATCCTTGGGACCTCTATTTTCAATTTATTTTCCAAATAATTTGCTCAGACTCCAGAGCTCCCGGTGACAAGAAAATTAATAAAAAAAATACAACTACTTCAGAGTATTAATAACCCACCAAAAAAAGAGTATTAATAGTGTTAAATGAATATACCCGCCTCCTACTTCTTAGTTGTTAGGATGGATTATAGGTAAATCCTCTAATTTTGGTGGCCAAATGGTGGCTCTGTTCTGTTGGTTTGGGTACCATAACCACAACCCTTGTCCCCTTCCACCACCACTACTTCCAAGTTCCAACCTCTGCCACGGTCAAACCATCACCACATCACCACCACCTCGCCTCTCTGTCTAAGTGTAAAGTCAACGTGGAACATCACTATTCCCACATTAATACATTAATCACACAACCAGAATCTTCGAGACAAGTCCAAATCAAATATAACTCCTTCTTACAATAACAATCAAAATAAAACTTTTCCATCAAATAGAAAAAGTAAGTGAGGTACTGTAAAATGATATTGCTTGGTTTTTGAATGTTTTTGTCCACATAATCACGGAATCAGGCGTGCATCAGGCGTGCTCAGAAACACTCGCGGCTAGAGAGTCGGATCTCTAGCGGAGGGAGGAGAGAGAGAAAGGAGGAACTTCAAGTTTTCTCCCGATTAAATTCCACATTTTGTCGTTCCCAAGCCACCAATCTCTTCTTCTTCTTCTTCTTCTTCCCTCTCTAGCCACCATCTACTTCTTCTTCTTCTTCTTCTTCCCTCTCTAGGCATGATCCTCCATTATCAGATGCCTGGAGAGTCCAGCTATGTGGGCTGCCCCAACGACAGCGAGTATGGAAGTATGTTCTGTAGCAGCTTTTAACAAATTATGAAACATCAACCTGAGATTATTTTTGAGGACAAGTTAGATTTCAACCATAATAAGCCAATAATAATAGGAAAAAGAGGAAGGGACTCACTTGTCTCTTTCCCCTATAATCACCTCTGTCGTAGATATGGGAAATAGGTGACTATTGTCCAACAATAACCGCAAATTATGAAAAATAAGATTAGCTTTATCCTCTGGGGTTGACACCTTCTGCTCGCCGCTCAACTCCACCAACTTCTGGATCTCTTCCAATGGCATACCCTCCGCTAAAAGTTTGGTCAAACTCTGAAAGAAGAAAAAGAAGAAAATGTGAAGAAAAACACTGAAAGAAGAAGAAGAAAATGTGAAGAAAATGTAGGGAATCATTCTATTTAATAGGAATCATTCTATTTAATAAGAGATAACAGGGGAAAGCAAGTTTATTACTTTATCATTGATATCTCCATATATAATTTGTGCTCCACATTTTGTGGCCTCCTCCACAGCCACATTATATTCACTGCGGGGATCCTCTATTATATTCAGTGCTTCCGGCAGAGCTAACTCAAGAAATACGCAGCTGGGTTTGATACTAGCAATCATCTGTCTCACCTGTTGCCTTGATGTCTGAAAAAAAAAATTGTCTTAGTTAGTCTCAAATCTATCTCAATCTCAAGTAAGCCTTACCTTAGCCTTACCTCGGTGCCGTGTGTTGTTCCTAAAATAGTCATATTGCACCACCTCATGGCATTGTCATTCTCTTTCCACCACCGTTTCCACCACCCAGCGAATGCTTTTGCAGTCATTATTAATGATATCTGGATGTGAAACACCGGGTTCCGATTATAGAATGGGTAGAGTGTTGGGCTGGCAACCCCGTTGATGTGGGTGGCGGAGGAGTGAAATGAGATCTGAGACCATCTCGGAGAGAGCAGCCTTGGATGAGTGAAATGAGGTGGAGCAAAGGGAGGAAAGGGAGCAAAGCCATGGCTCATCACTCTGCGAGTCATTCTCGGAGTCATACTCAGAGTATGACTCCGAGTCATGGAGAAGAAGAAGAAGAAAGACATTTACGGGGAAGAGAGGGAGAGGAAGAGAGTTTGAGTTTCTGAGGATGAGCACTGAGGATGAGCACCGGAGTTGTCGCAAGAGGAAGAGGATTTGGAAGGAAAGAGAGTATTTATAATCTAATTTATAATATAAGTAACATTTTCCATTCATATACTAATTTTCTTGATTTTCAAAAACATGAAAGATCATTTTTTTTTACCAAAAAAAAAAGATCATAAATTTTTTACTATGAATCAATATATAGAGTCAAGTTTTGCAAGTTTTTGTTCAAATTTAACCTAAGCATTTCCCCTATTCCCAGGAAAGTTGATAATTATCTTTTCCTTTTTTTTTTTGGGTAGCCGAGAAGACATACGTACCATTTGTTTCCATGAGAAACCCAAGTGCCTCCGCCCTAACCTAGTACTAGCCTAGGCAAATGCAAAAGGAATTTGAGGATGCAATAGTCAATCTAAACAGAGTTTAGAGGTATGATGTTAAACTAAAACAGTTAAGTTGAATCTTAGTGCAGGAAGGTAAGTAAAATAACTTTTTGGAGCCTAAAAGGCTTCAAATAGTCTACCCCTGAATTTGTTGCATGCATATTTGTACGCTTTATTTTGATCCCTTCTCCATTATTATCTGGTTACAAATGCATTTTTGCTGCTGGAAACACTAATTTCATTAAATTAACCACCCAGATAAGTAATCAGCATCTCTTCTTCGTCAAATTATGATGCTAAAGTTGAAGAATCCGTCCCTCTACCCAAATAATTTAGCCCCTTAGCTAAATAAATTTAGCACAATCATGGATTATAAAAGGGAAAAGAGCACGGAAAACCCTCAACTTTGCTAGGTCCTAAGATTATAAATGCTTGATTGCAATTTTCTTTTTAAAATTCAAAACATAATTTTGTTTATGGGCTACACTAGGAACATATGGAAATCATGGGTATTACCACCAACAAAGTCCAATTTACATATTTTTGTTTCAAAATTTTAGAATCAAAATTTTAGAATGTTCCCCAAAAAAATGAAACTTAGGGATTAAAACATATTGAAAAAATTGAGTTACAAGAGGATTCAAATTTGGCGGGGTACATCTAGTAGAAATCCAAATCCCTATGGTAAGTATTTAGGCATTTCTTTATTATGGGGCTTTTTGTTATGTCATGAAGTATTTTAGACATCTCAAGCTCATTTCGGTAAAACCAAGATGCCAAATCTTCCTAATTATTATTGAAATTCTAAATTTAATCTCGTACCAATATTTATGGTAAATATCATTTCATGCCAATAGTTTTTCAACTTGACTAGTATGCATAGCATATAAAAAAGAGCAAGCCAAAAAGAAGTGGAATACATGACATTAACATATTGCCTCCTAGGTGGTATCCATAAATCTTCTTTCAAATTGTTATGTTCTTTCATTAAATCAATTTGTCCCACACTAGTGCATCCTTTGAGTTTTCTCCTAATATCCATTCTCTTTTTTTTCATTCAATTAGAATTTTCTTCGTAAATACTCATAACCTTTTAACTATTTTTTAATCCATAAAAATCATCCTCCTTCTTCCGTAAATATAATGGCATAACTATTAGGAGAGAAATAACCTTTTATGTAAGTATTAAATAGTTATTTTTTAGGTCAAACTTGAGAAGCCGCCTTTCTCCTAAATATCCATCTTTTTGACTTTTTTTTCTTTTGATGTATTTTTTTTTATAAAGTTTGCTTCCTTACCATTAAGATGCAATAATATTAAACAAACCTTATGTTTTTTTTCAATAAATCCTTCTTCTTCTTTTTTTCCCTAGAGCTAAATTTATAAAGTTATGTGCCTTGAATAAAACTTCTTTTACTTTTTCTCAAATAGGTAAATCATCTAGTCGAAAGTGGCCTAAATTGTGCCCCCAAAAATTGGAGTTTTTATTTATTTATTTATTTAGAGGGATAAAAATTAAATTCGACTCTTTGGTCGTTCGAAAAATTTCCGAAAAGCCACAAAAGCGTGGGGAATTCGACTTCTTGTCTTAGAAAATTCCGGAAAAAAAAAAAATCCCGAAGAAAGCGGGAGACACTGGGTGAGCAGTTAGCACGGTTCCCGGTTCTACAGGAACCCCGAGGGTCCGGTTCTTCCCGGTTCTAAAGTTCTGGTTCCGGTTCCTTTTTCTTGGAACCGGAACCGGAAGGAGCTGGTTAGAGTTAAAAAAAAAAAAAAAAAACAAAAAACGCTAGCCGCACGTGATTTCCCCTTTCTCTTTCTTTTGACGATCACGTCACTCCTCCCCACCCCCCACAGAAACCTTTTTTCTTCCCTACTAGTACTCACCGCACCACCTCACCACCTCTTGGCCCGAACCACCACCACCCACCGCTCGTCTCGCCGTTGAGCCCGAAGAGCTGTCGTGCCGCCCCTCGCCGCCGCCGCCGTCCGGGCCGTCGTTGCTCCGAACCGCCACCAGAACTGAGCTCTTCCCCCCTTGGCCGTGGGTTGAGTCGCGACCGCCGCCGTCCGTGCCGCCGTTGGTGCCGTGAGACTCGTGTCTTCGTCGCCGTCGCCGGACCTCCCTCGACATCGCCGCTCGACGCCGTCACCCCTCGCTCGCCTCGCCGCTCAGCCGCTTGCCGTCGACGCCGCCGTTGGACGCCGCTCGTCCCCCGGGTGGAGGCTGCTCGCCGCTTGCCTATCCGGTCGGGGGCGACGCGGGATGCCTTGGAGACTCCGGCCGGGGCCTACCGGCTGAGGGATGACGAGACAGTAGGTTTTCCTCCGCATTTTTGCTGCTTGAGGAACACCCACAGTTTTCGACCATATAAAAAAAAAAAAAAAAAAAACACGCACAGTTGCTCAACCTTCATGCAACCCTTTAACGGTAGTTATTAATCACCAAATTATACTAGAAAACTATTTATTTAGTTGTCTATTAGGATGTAAATATTAGGATGTAAAAGATTCAGGTTGCTGCCCTACATAAACGACACTATTGAATTGAAAAACTTTCCTTACGGAACTCTTATATATGCTTTTTACTTTCACACTTTCCATAGGAGATTGAGGAGGAGATTGATTTATTTGAAGGCAATTTGAAGGCAATGTGGCAGATTACCTAGAGCTCACATTGGTCAACTATCGTTTTCCTCGTTCTTCCTTCTCTCTTGCATTATTTATCATTATTTATTATTTTATGTGGGCTTACCTTTTTAATTTCTGCAGAATCCAGAATCCAAACATCTTGGAGTGCAATGCAAAAGAATGCTATACTATACGCATCAAGGTATACTAAGCCTAGATGAAAGGTTAGCTATGTGGGGCTTGTGGGGGCTTGCTTAAGTTCATAATTATTTTGTTTTGTTTTGTTTCTTTCGATTTGTAAGCATGCATGCGGGATAGGTTTAACAAATCTTCTTGATTATTCATTATTTTTTATTTTTTTAGGATTGAATCCACTTATCTTGGTTAGCTTCGTTCCTCCGTTGGTCAGGATGGTCAGGTACATGGTCACGTCAGGTAGGTAGCCATAGTTATTAATCATTTAAAACCATAACCAAAAGTAAAAAAGGTGGTTAATTATTTTGAATTAATTTTTTTCAATAAATTGCCCTAGCCGAGTAGAGCTTCCTTGGGATAAAGCTTTTTTTTTTTTTTTTTTTGTAAGTAAACTAAATTCTGATTAATGTAAAAGGTTAATTATTTTGAATTAATTTTTTTTTTTTGGGTAAATTTAACTGGTACCGGTAGAGCTTACTCAGCAGATAAAACTTTATTCTCTCCCCATAATTAATAATTAATAATTTATTAAGTATTAATTATTAATTATTAATTATTTTATTATTTTATTTTATGAATTTCATTTGCAATGCAGCACCCAATGTTCTACGAATTCGTAGAGCTTACTTGAGATAAAAGCTTACTTGGATAAAACTCAACTTTGTTTTTTTTCTTAGTTTACTAGTATAAAACTCAACTTTTTTTTTCAGCTTACTAAATTCTCTCCCTAATAATTAATAATTATTTCATTTTTTTATTTTATGTCTTTATTACTAAATGTCTTTTGCCAAGCTACTGCCAAGCTACGCCCTATGCGATGTTTGTAGAGACAGCTTGTAGAGAGAGCGAGACCACTCAAGTTTCTAGAGAGAGCAAGAGCGAGCACTCAAGTTTGTTTTTTTTCTAATATGCAATTCTATTTTATTAGGAATAATTTTTTTTTGAGGAAGCATGTTAGTGCCTATTTTTTGGTCTTTTTTTTTTTTTATTCGTGGAATAAGATGCAAATATGCAAATAAATGCAAGATGCCCTAAGGAAGGACGCCCTAAGGAAGGACGGCAGTGCGTCGTCCGAACAAGAGAACCGGTCCGGGTCGGGGGCGCCCTACCCTTTATAATAAGGAAGGAGGGCAGTGGGTCCGGGTCGGGGGCGAAACGACCACGACCACGCTCGCATCGACCGTCATCAAAATTCTCTCTCCGCCTCTCTCTGCCTCCTGGGATCTCTCTTTTTCAAGGGTATTTCTCTGGATTCTCTTCTTTGGAATGCCAATTTGTTTATGGGGCTTGCTTGCCATGTCATCAAATCTAAAGCCCTATAAATAGGACCCTGAACCCCCATGTCCATTTCCGATTTCTTCCACCGCCGTCATCAAATTTGTCTCTCGGCCAAGATCTGTCTTTTTCAAGGGTATATTCTCTTCTTCTTGGCATCCGAATGCCAATTGTTTTGGTAAAGCTTGCTTAGAAGATGCCATGGAATGCGCCTATTGTGACCTTATACAGGGTATCAGGGTATGGGGGGATTTTTAATTAGGATATGACAATTATAAATATGAATCCATTCATAATGAAATCCCAAATGCACTAACACTCCAATACTGGTGCTTTATGATATGATCAATGATCAATTTGGCTGAATCAAGAATAATAACGCATGCCTTAATTTGTTTCTATAGATTTTCGGTTTTCCCTCTTTCTTTCTATGCGGGGCAAGTATTTTTACCTTTCCCACTTTTTACCTCATTGTAGCCTCAACTCCTTACAATTCAATTATCTGAATTAAATATCATAGGGAAAAAAAAGGAAAAAAAGAAACCAAAAATTGAAAGAAAAAAAAGGGGGGAGAGCGTTTGGAATTCAATTATTTGAATTAAATATCATAAGGAAAAAAACCAAAAATTGAAAGAAAAAAGATCCCTTATTTGATTTCCTTTTCATCCGACTTTCTTCACCGGAGCTTTCTCTCTTTCCTGTGGATCCTTTTCCACATTCTTTACAACATCCCCCCCCCAACCTCCCCCTCCCGCCTCCCCATCTCTCTAGCCTGTCTTCTTCTTGCCCGTATTTTTAAATAAAATAAAATAAAAACACTCCCTAAATGAGGGTGAGAATTAAATCTTGAATAGAATATTCTATGCTCATAATAAGTTAATGAAACTTTGAAATAAAGGATGAAGAAGCTACCGTCTATTACTAAAGGTTTGAGTTTAAGAAATCCCCATGCTGTACTACTTAGAAATAGAACATGGGCATGGGCATGGGCATGGACATAAATTGATTTTGGAATGAATGTTTGTGACATTTTATTTTGTTTTAATACTAAACTTTGCCCTTCTTTGCCTTTCCTATTTTATTTTGTTTTAATAGCTAGAGATGTTTATTTTGATCATAGACCAAAATATATTTAATTTTTTTAGCATTTATATATTTGAATTTTTAGCATTATTTTGGCATTTAAATAAATTTAAATAAATAATAAGGAGGGAAAAATGCCTTGATTGCCGGTAGCATTTTCGCATGGGTAAATATAAATATGCCCATTCCCGTGCCCGCTGCCCTGCCCAGGATTGATTAACAAGAGGGAAAAACAACAAACTAATAACTAAGAGAAATAGACCATAGACCCAAGGTTTTAGATCAGTTGGTAAGTTATCATTGTTTGATTAATTATACTCCTCTCTCTCTCTCTCCCTAATTTTTTGGGTAAATTTTGCAAGGCAGCTCTCCTTCCTCTGCGCTGTGTAATTATAATTACATACCTAATTGCTATCTAATTATACTGCTATCTAATTATACGTAGGCGACAAAAAGGAGCTATCTCCTACTGTCCCCCTCTCTCGGGCGCCTCTCTCTGCCTCACTCTCTCTCTCTCTCCTCTCTCTCTCTTATAGCCGCCGGGAGTATCTCTCCGTCGTCGTACCAGCAGGTACCAGCAGGAGCCTCACGACTCTCTCCCTCTTGTCCTCTTGTCCCTCCTGTGTCCCTCCTGTGTCCCTCCGTCTCTGCGCGCCTCTCTCTCTCTCTCTCTTTTTTCTCTCTCTCTCTGCCTCACCTCACTCTCTCTCTCTCCTAGCCGAGAGCGAGTATCTCTGCTTGCTCGTACCAGCAGGAGCCGGTCCTCCTCTGTGCCTCCGTCTCTGCACGCCTCTCTCTCTCTCTCTCTGCCTCACCTCACTCTCTCTCTCTCTCCTAGCCGAGAGCGAGTATCTCTGCCTGCTCGTAACCAGCCCTCCCCCCTCCCCTCCCCCCTCCCCTGACCACACCAGAGTGTCCGGTGTCCCACTGCAGCGTGGTCCCTCCGTCCCTCCGTCTGTCGCCTCGAGTGCGTCCGGCGTCCCACTGCAGTGTACTCCCTCCGTCCCTCCCTCTGTCGCCTCGAGGCAGCACTCGAGAGCACCGGCCCTACCGTATCATACAGTTGTAATGATGGCACTTTGTAATGATGGCGCAGATTGCTTGCTATAAATAGAGCTTTGTAAGGATCGCGCTTGCTCTAAATCGACAATAAGGGGGGAAGGAGGGAGAGAGATTCTTTATTATTTATTCCTCTCCTCTTGTCTCTCTCTCCTTATTGTATGTATGTATGTTGTAGCAATAGCACTCCCTCTTCTTCTTCATGACAATTAATTGCTACCATAATTAATTAATTGATGAATTGCATGACAAAATGATATTGAGAAGAATAATAAAAAAGATAATAAGAAAAATGAAAAAAATCTTATTTCCCAAAAGAAAAAAAGAAAAAAAAACAGCGAAGAAAGCTTTTCTAGCTTTTACAGCTTTTTAGGAGGTAAACTAAGATATTAGTAAAATATTTCCAACAATTTAGCTATTTCCTGGGTTCTTTTGTTTATGCTATGCGCCCAATTGTTTTAAAGAATGAAGACATTCTATATGAAAATAATATATTATTCCTAGGGTGTATTTACACCCTTATACTAATTACTTAAGAAAATATATATTTAGAATTTTATGCTTAAACAATTTATTATACTTTAATTCGATAACTATATGTATATATATAACTATATGTATATATATGTCAACAACCATAACAACCATATATTTATATTATGAGTTTGCAATATTTGCTTATAATTTAATTCCATAACTATATGTATATATACATGTCAACAACAATATAATATTTATATTATGAGTTTGCCACTCTGGTTTATTTCAATATTTGCTTGAAGATTAAAAACAAAAGAAGGAGGATGATTTTTATGGATTAAAAAATAGTTAAAGAAAATTCTAATTGAATGAAAAAAAAGAGAGTGGATATTAGGAGAAAACTCAAAGGATGCACTAGTGTGGATGCACTAGTGTGGGACAAATTGATTTAATGAAAGAACATAACAATTTGAAAGAAGATTTATGGATACCACCTAGGAGGTTAATGTCATGTATTCCACTTCTTTTTGGCTTGCTCTTTTTTATATGCTATGCATACTAGTCAAGTTGAAAAACTATTGGCATGAAATGATATTTACCATAAATATTGGTACGAGATTAAATTTAGAATTTCAATAATAATTAGGAAGATTTGGCATCTTGGTTTTACCGAAATGAGCTTGAGATGTCTAAAATACTTCATGACATAACAAAAAGCCCCATAATAAAGAAATGCCTAAATACTTACCATAGGGATTTGGATTTCTACTAGATGTACCCCGCCAAATTTGAATCCTCTTGTAACTCAATTTTTTCAATATGTTTTAATCCCTAAGTTTCATTTTTTTGGGGAACATTCTAAAATTTTGATCCTAAAATTTTGAAACAAAAATATGTAAATTGGACTTTGTTGGTGGTAATACCCATGATTTCCATATGTTCCTAGTGTAGCCCAAAAACAAAATTATGTTTTGAATTTTAAAAAGAAAATTGCAATCAAGCATTTATAATCTTAGGACCTAGCATAATCCCAATTAATTTTTTTTACTTTTTTTTTTTATGATTCTAGTACTGTTGTGCTACTATTTTGCAGTTTTTATATTGATACCTAAAAATTTTACACCTAGCATTAGCTTCTGACTTGGTAGTTCCCTTGATTATAAAATATAGGAAATATAGGAACCAGAAGTTTTATGTTCATTAAAGCTAAGGCTGGGATGAGTGGGGGATTAGTGACCTTGGGGATGAGTGACCTTGTTTGTTTTCTTAGAAACCAATATCAATTTCTCAATTTATCCTTCCCCAAAAAATCATAAATCCTTATTTGAAGAGCGTGGGATTCTTCTAATTAACTGAAAAATATAACTGAAAAAATAAATAAATAGAAAATATATCTCATAGAAGTATGTAAATATTTGGGCTAATCCATCTTCTTCTTACTATATATATATATTTTTTAATTTTTTAGTTCTCTATGGGGTGCCTTTATTATTTTTAGCGATTTTCTAATTTATTCATTTATTTTCTAAATTAAAAATTTTAAAATTATTTTTCTAGCTTCTGGATTTTCCATTTTTTAAGGATTTTTCTGAATCTTCTATAATTTTTAATGATATTTCGAATTTTCTAAAATTTTAAGAATTTTCTGATTTTTCAAATTTTTAATTTCTTCCGAATTTTTAAATTTTAAATGCGCTTTCCATTTTAAAAAGATAATATTAATTTTTTTTAAAGCTTTTCTAGAAGTCTAATTATTTATTGATTTTCGAATTTTCTAAAAATTTTAAAATATTTGACCAATTTTGAAATTTTTTATTTTTTGATTTATAAATTTATTATTATTGTTATTATTATTATTATTATTCGGGAATGATTTGGGACCTTTTGCCTGATGTGACCCAGTGACCCGATCCGTCTACCCGGATCCAACCAACCTCGTATTAAAAAAAAAAACCGAAAAATTTCAACCTTTTTAATTTTTTGTTAATGTTTTTCTTAATTTCTTTTATTCTCTCCTCCTTTTGTATTTTTCTTCCTGCTTCTTCCCCGATGGCCTTTTTCTCTTCCCTCGGACTTGTTTCTTTTTCTTCAGAGTACGTTAGCCAGATTTGTTAGCCAGATTCGCGTCCATTCACTTAAAATTTTCACAATCAAAGATTTCCTGAAGAGTGTTTTGTACCTCTTCCCTAAAAATCAACCAACGGTTCAGTCGACCAAGCACGGGCAATGTGAATTTCAGTCTCCCTGTCTCTGTGATATGGTTTTTTTAAAAAGACGCCCCTCCCTCTCCTCCCCTCGCCCTCTTTTTATGTGGCCCGAGCACCCCTCCATTTTCTTTCATTTTTCTTTTCCAAATCCATGAAATTAAATTAAACTCAAGTCGTGGATTCTCATTCTCTTAGCATGTGCATGTGCATGTTTAAGAAAAGTACATCCAACTCAGGTTCCTCCCACATTTAGCATAAACGTGTGTGGCTTCGTCCGAAAGCCGGAAAATGTCCCATATGCTCAGTATTTGGATGTGACACTGAAATCGATACCAAGAATTCATGGTTGTGGGTTATGGCTGTGAATTGTTGTGCTAGTTCCTCTCCAGGTAGCCAACTAATTGTTGTCTTGCTCCTGGGTTGAAAAGAAGAACTTAATTGCAAGACAATTAAACTATAATTTCCCAACTTTGTAATTATGCTAGTTCCTCCTATCGTGCTCTTGAGTCAAAAAGAATAACTTAATTGAATACTTAGAATGAACTTAAATAAAAACTATACTATTCCTAAATCATGACGTGAGTTTTTTTATTTTTTTAATAAAAGGAAAGCTCCTTCCCATCCCATTGCCGCCCAAAAGAGAGGGATTCTTTACATCATCCTCCCTAAAGGCTAACTTTGGTAAAGGAGTGATGGGTTCCATGATAGTATCGAGAGGTCTGGAACCAATTTTTGAATCCTAAAACCTACCTAGCTGATTACTTGGAATTAGAACCTACTCTATTTTTTCAATCCAACTCCAAGGTCTACCCAGGAACTTCCTTTTTTAGGTTCTTTTTTAAAACAAAATCATATAAGGTTGTGAGATTCAAAATTAAAGATGAACAACAAAAATTCTTATTATATGCAATTATAGACTATAAAAAGTTTGAACACATAACATGAAACATAAATTATAAAACTCTATTCCCTATTCATCCAACAAAATTAGGGAAAAGGAAATATTGGCAAGGAGTTCCAAAGAAGAATGAAGAAGTGCTAAGTGTTGGAGATGGATACCTTGATCTTAATTGATTCAATTAAAGATACTTAGAGATAAAATAGGAAAATTAAATATACTCAAAGATAAAGTAGAAAATTGTAATGGTACTATAATCCTCCTTATCCTTTTTGCTATTCTTATCTTTTGTATTATAAATTTATACATGTACACCCAGAAATACGTCTTCATCGTTTCTCTTCCTTTTCTTCTTCTCCCTACTTATTCTTAGTTTTTTAGCACGGTATTAGAGTTGCAAACTCGAATTTGATCAGACCAATCTAACAGCTAGCCGTTCGAATTATTGTGATGCTGCCTCTCCGTTGTTACCAACCAGAGTTACTTCCAACACCAAGATTATGCGTTCCTCATAGGGCAAGGAGAGACCTCTAATCATGCAACCGTTATTTTGGAGGATTTGAGGGATGAAGGAGATTTTCAGCCAAAATCAAACCGAGAATCAAACACACTGAATGAGTCATCTACTCCACATATTTCAATAAAGTTGGATGGGACCAATTATGGTTTATGGTCCCATGTTGCTGTTTCATCAAAGAAAACTGATGAAGATGTTGCTGCTACAATGAAGATCCACACGTGTACATGATGTTACTTGGTTCAACTAGGAGGAATGGAGTGGGTGGCACAACTTCCAGCTCCACATTTCCAATTATGAATGGAATAGAATAAACAGATTAAGAACGTTAATTGGTTTGACCTTTTTTCCATTAGTTGTATGTTCTAGTTTTGTTTCTTCTTTGTTTAGATCATGTAATATAAATAAGAGAAACAGAAACAGAGGAAGCTCCATGTAAGCTCTCCTATGAATGTTTCTTCTTTCCTTCCTACAGAGAAGAGAGAATCCAAAACTCCTCATTCATTTTCATCTTTTTCTTCCTCCACGTGGTATCTTCACTTGGTATCAGAGCCTTTCCCAATCCATGTTAATATTTCCAACTTTGTAGCGATAAAGTTAGCTGAAGACAACTTCCTTCTAGCCTTTTGGCTTCATCAATGGTGAAACTCCACCACCTACTCAAACATTGCAGATTGAGGTTGAAGGTCATGAAGCTGAAACTATGAACCAATCAACTTGTATCATCATGGATCTATGGCAAACTCTACTTAATGGCTTCACACAAAAATAGTAGCTAGAGAATTTGAACTAAGAGGAATTCTGGTTTTGGAAGTGGAAGAGATAGTAATGGTGGGGACCCTCATGTGCAATAGGAATCTGGTTAAGTCAAAATTACAGGCTAAGGCTAAATAGCTTGAATGAGAATCAAGAGGATCAAGGAGAGGGATTTCGACCATATGCAAGTTCTTCCAAAAGGTATATCATATCCATCTCAAAGCTTAACATCTAACAAATAATGTCCCTTTGGAGTGTCAAATCTCACAATTCATATGGGGCTAAAGAAATTCCAAGTGCCTTGGAGCCATGCATCACTTGTGCAATGCATGCCACAGCTTATATTCCGAGCTTATATTCTTGGTAACTTTTCTAAGTACAATGGGACTGATAGAGTTATGATAGGAAATGGTTCATGCCTATCCATTGCTTATATTGGTGATGCTTTATTACACAGTGAAGTCAATTCTTTACCTCTAAATGCTTATCCCTGCTCATTTGTTTTTGATAAAAATGGGTCTATATAAAGGACAATGGCACCAATACAACAGTCATGCTCCAAAGGAAAGTTAGAGGACTCTTCTTACTCAAATACTAGGAGAAGATGTGTGGCACCGGCTAGCTCACACCAAATTAAAAATGACTTCAACTGCAGAATGAATGAGCCACAGGAACTCAAACTATATGTAGAATCTGTCAAATTGGGAAGAGTTCTGCATTACCATTTCCCTTATCAGAATCTGCATCTACTATTCCTTTAGAAAAGATACTTTGGGTCCTTCACCCCTTAAGTCATTTTGGAATTTCAAATACTATGTCATCTTTGTGGACAAGTTTTCTCGTTAGAGTTGGATATATCCAATGAAATTAACATTTTTGTCATGTTTCAGAAACAAGTAGAGAATCAATTTCATCCTAGAATCAAAATTTATTAATGTGATGGTGGAGCAGAATTCAGTAGCAATAAGTTTGAACAATATATTTCCCGGTTGAATTAGGCCTAGTTATGCTCTATCATGCTAGAGTTCCACTAAAATAGTGGATGGATGCCTTCATGACAGCCACTACATTGTCAATTTACTTCCCACCCCAAAGTTACACATGCACTCACCTACGGTCAAAATTTCTCAACAAAAGCAAAGCTATGAATAAGGTCTTTGGATGTGCATGTTACCCCTCATACCATATGCACAACATAAATTTGATCCAGGATCACTCACATGTGTATTTTTGGATACATCCTTGTCTCATATATATATTAGTCCACATGTGATGTTTGATGACTTTCCTTTCACTAAGAAACTAATTGTATCAAAAGTGGGCAGAAGAAATTAATCTTCTACACTCTACAAGTGGAGAACAAGTGAGATATCACTCAAACGAACATATAGGACATTTACAAGATAGTGGAATTTTGGAAGCTGGCCACTCCAATACATCATATCCTGTTATAATGTCACAAAAATCATCTCTGGCTCACTTTAGTCTTAGAACCAACACTTGGAGATCTTCATAGGCTAAAAAGGCTTCTTCCTATGTTAAAGGCATCTTGGTATTTTTATTCATTCTAACAGTTCATTTCCGCGCTTATCTTGGTTCTAATCTCATTTTCTGGTGAGCCAAGAGACAACCTACCTTCCTCCACAGAAGCTTAGTATTGAGCACTTGCATCTACTGATCTTACATGGATCAGCTTTGTTCTCCTTGGTCTCTGTCTTTCCTCACCAAAACTTTTGTTTTGTGACAATCAGCTAGCTATTTCTCTTACTGCCAATCCTATCCTACATGCTCCCACTAAACATATTGAAGTCGACTTCCACTTTGTTCCCAAAATTTCCTCAAGGCTCTCAAAGTGTTGGTTATATTCCTAGCACTCATCAGCTTGCTTGCTGATATCTTTACTAAATCATTATCACCTTTGGCTCACTTTAGTCTTAGAACCAAATTGGGTATGGGCTGTCCACACCCCTTCCCAATTTGGGGGGATGTTAAGAATCATGTGGAAGCAGAGGAGCTCCTGGACTCTGTTGATGCAGACTCTGTTGATGCGGTTTCATGGAAGAAACCATTGATTCATTTAGTGTCTAATTATATGATCCACTTACAAGTTTACTGGATCAAAAATTGATGACATTCAAAAACTTATAGATCCAATGTCACATTCATGTATTATTAGATGTACTCAATATATGCAAGCCTACCAAATAGATGTATGATGTAAAGCTAAGCAAATTGCTTTTGCTCCAATTTGAGCATTGGAGTTTATGGGCCTAGCATATTAATACGTTCCAGATTTTTTTTTGTTTTGTCCAAGTGTATCTTGACTTTACCACAAATTATTTTCCTAGGTTAACAATAATAATTATTTCTTAAAATTTTCTTTCCACCTCATTGATACCTCATCATCCAGGAAACGAGTTCTTTCATTGTCTTTTGTTACATTCATGAACGCTCATGGCCATGTAGAAAGTTTTCTCCGCGTGGTTTTTCTTTTGTGGAGGGAAAAACAAACACCCTCAAAATTAAAAAAAAAAATAATGGCTATACTCAACTTGTATTTCATCTTTTTTGAGACCGTTGAGTTGTTAGCTGTGTGTGGGGCAACTTTATTTTTGGTTTTATCTTCTACTTATAGTCTTCTTCTGTTTTTAAAAATAAAAAATAAAAAATAGTAAAAATTTTATGATCTTTTTTTGGTAAAAAAAAATATGATCTTTCATGTTTTTGAAAATCAAGAAAATTAGTATATGAATGGAAAATGTTACTTATAACCTTATAAAACTATTTAAAAAAATCATGTACTCACTACATGCATAACATAAAAGTGCTTTTCTTTTCTTAATTAATATCTTCTTCTTCTTCTTTCACTAAGAGTTATTGCCCATGACCCCTCAAAACTCAAAAGACCCGCAGTCTCGTGTACGGAATGGACTAAAGAAATGGAAAGAGGAATTAATCTAATGCACATGAAGTTCAACTCGATATTAGAGGAGTCGAGGACCATGAGCTCTTCTCCATTAACATGAAGACCAAATTACGTGCCATTGATGAGCGGTTGGTGAGCCACCGCCACCTTCACCCTAAGGTCGGGCAACTTTAGTGGAGGCTAGCTAATGGCTGATTTAGCTAGTCAGCCGCAGTTGATTTCCTTGGACAAACCTCAAAAGCCGTCGGCTCCTTCATTTTGCAAAGCTTCCTCTTGTCTCGCCTAGGTCATAAAGCCCAGCCCCACCCCGCTCGTTGTTTCCCCCGTCAGAGTCCATCATGGCATTCATTACTGGGTCATCTTCAAAACAAGAAAAATGATAATAAGGAACTCTTTCAAGATGAGTATCTGGACCCAACACAAAATCAAAAAGAAGAGACGGAATGAATTCTCCACCAACTGCCAACTTGTAAATCGGGATGTGATGACAACAGGGCTTGCGGGGCATTTGTTGATAGGATAGGATCTATCCTAGATTATGAAAATAATCTATTAGATTTTGGAGCTTTCCTTTTTCCAAGTCGAAGGCATTTATGGAATCTAAACTTAAAAATTACTGTCTATGGAATCTAAACTTAGTGCATTATTTAAAAATGAAGAGGAAGAGAGAAGAAGTTGGGGGATGCCTCAAGTAGGAAAGGAAAGAAGAGAAGGCATCTTGACAAACAACACACGCATAAGGAATCTAAACTTAATGCATTATTTAAAAATTAAGAGGAACAGAAGAGAAGAAGTTGGGGGAGGCCTGTGGACTTATCTTTTTGTTTCTAGTTTCTTATAACAATTTGTAGTTAAGACTAGTTATCGTCGTGTGTGCCGGTCTTTGTGCATGAATAAGCCTAAATTTTTTTATTAGAGATAATCATTTGACCTCAAAATATTTCCAACTACTCCCTTTGAAAATATCAAAATGTTTGGGCAATCCTGTCCAATCCAGAAAAAAATATTCTTATTTTCATGGCAACCTTTTAAGTTGGAAATAAAAAGATTGTTATTTATGGGACTATAAAAAGATTGTATTATTCCTATTAATGAAATCTATGGTATGCATGGGACTTTGAAAATTCTATGATATACAACTTTCTCATGACTTAATAGTTAATCCTCTGCATCAAAATGAGCAACTCTCTAGCTCCTCATGAGTGCGGGGGAATTAGTTCAAACAACAAAAAAGTACAAGAAACTCAAAACTGTAATGCTTTAAAGGTAGAAGTCACTCTCCGTCCAAAACAATTGACAAATTCCAAAATTATTTTGAACCCATTGAAATAAAATTACTAGTGAGCAATACTAATGTCAGGAAAATTTCAATTCGGTAAATTTAAAACTTGAAAATTACCAATTATATATTTCAGAACATATGAGTTCCGTTCTGCAACTAATATGGCGGTGAATATATTACCATCATTCTATTTCATCAATGGTTGTGGAATAACATTATATCTTAAATATTATCTACAAAAAATGGAGAATTTTGGATGTCACAATTGGCGGCAGTAATGATGTGAAAAAATGTTCTTTGTGGGAATATTTACTTTTGCCAATTTATGTTGAATATGTTAGGAAATCCGTTTTGAAAACACAATTGAGTAGACTATGCAAGATATTATCAAAGAAAGAATCAAGAGAGAGGAGACTAAATGAATATATTGAGACTTACTTAGAGATTGTAAAGTCTCTTCCATATGAGGAGATGGAACACACTTAGAGGAGACTACTGTGCATTTGTAACCATTTGGGTAACCATTCTCCTCCCAGGAATCATTTCTCATGGTAACTATCTAAAATTTTTATTCCCATAATAGAATAGAAATATGTTTGATAGTGTCTTGAAAATTTCTAATCCAAATCTTTTTCTTTTAATTTTTTAATAATTTTATTACTTTTCTTCTTTTCTTTCTCTTCTTCATCTAGGTTTGTCGATCGCCTTGAGATGACCCGCCAGGTGTCGACCTCATCCGAGCATTGTCGACCCTTGGCAAGGCCACACCTCGACGAGGCTAGGCCAAGCCTTGGCTAGGTGAGCTGCCCAGCCGCCAATAGGGCTCAACCTCGCTAGATCTAGCCTAGGTCTAGGCCTAGCCATGCCTCACCCAACCATGGCTATGCTGAGGCTCACCGCCTATGGTGGGCTTGTCGAATTGAGTAAGAGTGGTGGCGGTGGCGTTGAAGAAGAAGAACAAGAAGAAAGAAGAGAAAAAATAAAGATAAGTTGGCTTGATTCTTGTTTTAGAGACAAATTATGTTCCAAATCTACTTCCGGAACAAAAAAAATAGAAATTTGTTTACAAAAACAAAAATTTTACCAAAGGAATTTCTCTCCCAAATTTAATCCGGAAACAAAAGAATATAAATCTTCACTAATTTAACGCGGCCTAAATGAATATATTATACACCGTATAGAACTAGACACATGAGACACACGTGGATGGATGTGTGATGGTACAGAATGTCGACATGTAGATACAAGCCCAAAATGTATATGACTAGTAAGATTTGATTTATTCTAATTGATGTGAACTTTCTAAATGAAGAAACTCTAGTTATGGAAATTTGTATGGGGATCAAAATATCAACAGCTACTAACTTGTCTTGATTTTGGCATGGGGTTGGAATTTAGAGTATTCTTATCTCCAAACTGCGTCTGTGTAAGCTTATTTAATGGTATCCGTCTGGATCATTTGCAGCTATTGAAGAAGACTTCTGCTCAGCAAGTATCAAAAACTGCACCTCCCGTTGAACGTTTGTGGCGCTGCAACAGGTTAGTCCTTGCTGGTTTTTCTTTTCGTGATTTTTTAAAAGGTGGAAGTTTCGTTGAGGCATAGAGAGTCCATGGAAGCCATCTCCAAATTTTGGCAAACGCATAAATGGGTATCTATTTGAGCAACTATTATTTTTCACTTTCTAGCTCTGTGGTAACAAGGTCCAGGCTCTTTACCTCTTTATGGAAGCGTCTAGTGCATTACTTTACTTCATTGACCGTGGGACACTTTTTTATGCACAAAGAAGGCAATTTAATCACAACTTTGCACTTTCTGCTGATATGTTTTGTAGTGGACTGAAGTTGTAACTCGTGACTTTAACACATGCCTTAATCAAATTTTAGCTAGATCTCTTTTCTAGCTAAGTAAACCATGAGCCACAATATATATGCTATCGATCTTATGGATTATATAAGTATTAAGCCAAAGCTCAATTGAGTGATCCAATTACGAGATTGCTGAACTTGTCTCTTTTGAGGAATTGAACCTGTGATGTTGATCCTTTCCTTGAACTTGTTCGTACTTCTTTATGGATAGCATTTCAATCATAGAAAAACATAGTTGGCCTTCATCTTAATAACCTGGAGATGCTATCCAAATAATGCTCCAGTGCATTGGGTATTTATCGGACGTGTAGCTAAGTAGCCCTGGAGAACAAAATAATTTGGACAGTGTTGGCTGTTTTTGAGTTGAAATATGTTCTGCTAATATGGCCTTTTGATTATCCATAGGGTTGTCCAGTGTCAATCGAGGAGCTAGATAGCCTTTTGGTGTTTCTTGCGGAGAAGAAGAGAAAAATGGAACAAGAGGAAGCCAGAGAAATATGCAAATTCTTCTTGACTTCTTGCATTGCTTGTGGAAAGGTTGAAGAGTTGAATGAGGTTTGTTTTCACCTTTTATACGAGAATGCCATCTCATTTATCCTTGCTAAGTTCTGCTGCTGCTGTAGTCCTCCAGCCTCTTGCTTAACCCCTTCCCTAAAAAATAATATGAGGGATAGTGGTTAGGTGAAAGTCTTTATTAGTGGAGGCTCACAAAACATTTCTCTCAGTCTTCTAGTATGAAGCATTGGAGACCCTTCTGTTAGAATCTGAAGATCTTCATATCACACTCAAGACCCAAGACTCAAGACTATTCTCATTGGTTGAGGATTTGGTCTTATCTACAGAAGAAGATCTCTCGGCTGGATATGACATAACGGATTCTTTTATTAGTAATCAAGTCGAAGGAAGGTTCTATTCTTAGAAACCAAGATTCTGATTGTATGGGCGAACAAGATTGATAAGCTATCGACATGTTCCTTTAATAGCTCGAATAATCTTGTTGATTGATTCTTTCCAACGGGAAGTTTGGAAGAATTCCTTGGTAAGTGCCAACGGGTATGATGGCATAAAGGAATATAAAAGGAAGACGTTCCGGTTGTTCTAGTGCATGCACGATATTCCAGAGTCTGAAGCACCTTGATTATTAGTCCATATATATTGAGCAAAACTGTATACACAAAAGAGAGTCTATACTTAGTGATACCTTGAGTTCTACACCATGAAATCAAGGAAGAACAGTGCTGTAACATCTCTTTGTTCATAGTGGAATCCAGCCTGGGACATATTACATATCACATATCACATATGAAGGAACAGATCGAGTGAGTGAAGGAAACCAGAATTATTGGAAATCAAGGACAACCAATTTCTATGAAGGTAAACAAGTTACTGCATTGACTCTCTTGGAATCACATAAAGACTTCAATAAGAGAGACGCAAAGAATTATGTCACTATCTGTCGACGAGCTCGTTGGAACTCTTCAGTTTATGAAGTGAAATGAATTAATGAAGACAAATATCCAAAAGGTAAGAAATCCATTGTATTAAAATCAAATGATGATTATGATGTTACAGATTCTGATGATATGGACGATGAGGAGCTTGCTCTCATGATAAGAAGATTCAGAAAACCGAATAGAAAAGGAAGAAGGTTCAACTCAAAGAAACAAAGTTTTCAAAGACAAGGAACCAAACAAAGATGTAGTTTGCTTTGAATGTAAGAAAAATGGACACATCAAACCCAACTGTCCTCTTGTGAAGAAGAAGAAAGGAAAAGCTGAAAAGTTTCAAAAAGCTCTCAAAGCCGAAACCTAGAGTGATACAGAGTGTGAAGAAAGTGATGATGAATATGCCAACTTATGTCTGATAGCGCAATCAGACTCAGACTTAGTAATTTTAAAATTCAAGGTTTCTAAGTATATTGATGAGCTGTATCTTAGTCTTATTTCCGAACTTAAAAAGGAAAACTCAGCTCCAAAACAACTAGAAGAAAGAGTTAAATGTTTAGACGTGAATGTTTCCACTCTTAAAGAAAATGAAGATAGTCTTTTGAAGGAAAATGCCCTTTCAAAAACTGACTTATCAAATATCTATAGGTCCAAGAAACTTGAAAAAATTCTTTCAGCTCAATGACCTTACTTCAATAAGTCAAAAATTCTTTCAGCTGAAAGAATTAAGCAAAGACCCTCGAGAGAGGCTTACAAAAATCATTTCAAGAAAGTTTTTTGTAAAGTCTCTAGGTCGAAATGTCCTCGGGTGCTCAAAGTGCAACAGCCCGGATCACTTTGAAAAAGAGTGTCCTATGGTTTGGAAACCTGTCAAGAAAAGCATGGGCTAATACTATTTATCTTACTAACACCAATGGACCAAAGAAAATATGGGTACCAAAGAAAGCTTGAGACTCTCTTTTAAATGCAGGTCTCCATCAAGAAAAAGGTAAAGTGGTATTTGGAAGTGGATGCTCAAGACATATGACATAAAACTCAAATTGCTTCATAAAGCTTGTTCAAGTAAATGGTGGAAAAATCTCATTTGGAGGAAACAAGAAATGAAGAATTGTGGGATTTGGAACTGTGAAAATTGGAAGTCGTACAATAAGTAATGTTTCCCTAGTGGAAGGACTCAACCAACTGTCTGATACTTGTTTTAAGATCTTCTTTTAGGAAGGAATATGTTCTGGAACAGTAAAGACTCTACTCGGTCTTTCATGGGTGGAAGGCATGGAAATATCTATCTCTTAGATGTGAAACCGGATGAATCGCAATGCTTAATCTCAATTCAAGACGAAGCAAGCTTATGGCACAGAAAGCTTGGTCATATCAATACGAAGCAAAATCTCATCAAAGCAGCTTGTTCGTGGACTACCTAATTTATCATACTAAAATTCTGATCTATGCACTCCATGTATATTGGGAAAGCAGGTAAGAAATTCATTTAAGCCAATAAATCATGTCTCTACTAATCATGTATTGCAACTGCTGCTGCGTGCAACTGCTGCGTATGGATCTCTTCGGACCAACCAGAACCCATAGCAGCATTGGAGGTAAGAAATATTGCCTAGTAATTGTGGACGATTACTCCCGATTTACTTGGGTATATTTCCTTGCAAGTAAGTCCGAAACCTTATCGTGTTTTGAAAAATTTGCTAAAAAGATTCAAAATGAGAAAGGATGTGTTATCTCAAGTATAAGAACAGATCACGGAGGTAAATTTGAAAATCAAGATTTTACAAAGTTTTGTGATGAATCTGGTCTTACGCATATGTTCTCCTCTCCATATACTCGCAAAATAGAGTTGCATGGAGCTGTGAAAAGAAAGAATAGATCTCTTCAAGAAATGACTAGAACTCTTTTAATTGAAAGTAAGATTTCTTCACGATTTTGGGCTGTTTCAATAATAGAGTCTTTTTAAGACCTATTCTAGAGAAAACCCCTTATGAGTTATTTAAAGGTAAGAAGCTTCTTGTTTCGTTCAATTGCAAATGCTTTATATTGAAAAATGCAAAAGATGGAGTTGGTAAGTTTGAAGAAAGATCAGATGAAAGAAAGATGAGATGAAGGCATCTTCCTTGGATATTCTACATCAAGCAAAGCCTACAGAGTCTATAACAAGAAGAGCCAATCTGTGGAGGAATTAATGAATATCAAATTTCAAGATTCTATGCAAGATGAATCGAGTCATACTCATCATAAAGAGTCTAAACCTGCTCGAGTCTCTCCAAAGCTTACAACTCAAGGAGCATCTCAGACTTTGGAAGACCGGCATCAAGCTGTTCATGAAGATTCAAATAAAGAAAAAGATCATCAATAAGTCCAGTCATCCCAAAGATCTCATTATTGGTGAAATTAATGAAGGAATTCACACCATATCCAAAAGGCGTGAAGAGTCTAGTGATGTGGCTCTCATTTCTAAAATTGAACCAAAAAGCATAAAGAAGCTTTATCTTATGAAAGCTGGATTGAAGCTATGCAAGAAGAGCTTAGAGAGTTCAACATTAATGATGTCTCAGAATTGACATCTAAACCAAAAGGTAAAACTGTTATCGGAGCTAAATGGGTGTTCAGGAACAAGATGAATGAGAAAGGAAAGGTCGTAACAAACAAAGCAAGACTCGTGGCAAAGGGATATACACAAGAAGAATGAATGGACTATGATGAGACTTACGCTAGAGTAGCAAGGTTAGAAGCTATTCGATTATTACTTGCGTTTGCTTATTATAAAAATTTGAGGTTATTCCAAATGGACGTCAAAAGTGCCTTCCTAAATGGATTTATCCACGAGGAAGTTTATGTGGAACAACCACTAGGGTTTGAAGACCCAAAGAAGCGAGACTCAGAAGACTGAAAAAGGCTTTGTATGGTTTAAAGCAAGAGCTTGGTACGACATACTAAGTAAGTTCTTAATACATAATGGTTTTGTCAAAGGTAAAGTAGATACTACTTTATTTATCAAAAAGGAAAACAAAAGCTTTTTACTTGTTCAAATATATGTGGATGATATTATTTTTGGATCCTCTAATGAAAGTCTGTGTAAATAATTTTTTAAATCTATGTAGGATGAGTTTGAAATGAGTATGATGGGAGAGTTAACATTTTTTCATAGACTCCAAGTAAAACAATTGAAGGAATGAACTTTTATTTATCAATGATGTTGTCGATAAGTGCAAAAAGACCGACATACCGATGTCAAGTTCTTTGAAGATAGACAAAGATGAAGAAGGGAAGAAAGTTGATCAAAAGCTGTACAGGAGTATCATCGGTTCACTTCTTTATCTTACTCCTAGACGTGACATTTTGTCGAGTGTTTGCATCTCTGCTAAGTTTCAATCAGATCCTAGAGAATCTCATCTCAGTGGTGTGAAATGTATTAGGGGGAAAAGTGATTTTGCGGTGTCGATTGGGTGGGTTAGCCATGATTAACAATGGAACAGTGAAATTTGTAAGGAAGAGATTAGGGTTTTGGGTTTCAGTGACTACCAAAGGTAGAGGGAGCTCTCCTACCAGAGAGGAAACTCTCCTGCGAGAGAAAAGTTGAAGACACCAAGACTTTTTGTTGCCAACTCTTTAGCCTTTCATTGGTTTTGAGATTTATTTTCTTAAAAAAAAAAAAGAAGAAGCAAAAGTTCATTACAAAGTGTGATTTTTTCAAACACCATTTAAATCAAAATTGTTTCCTGAATGAACTTTTAAATTATAATTTATGGAACGTTTCAAAAAGCCCATTTACCTTTGCATTTTTCCAAAGAATCAAATACACCCTTTGAAAATACAATTACATTATCACAAATTGCCAAAGACCATTTCTATTACTCTTTCTCTTTCTCTTTCTCTTTCTTTTCCCAAAGCAAGTCCCACCTAGTATTAAAATTTTCCATAGTCAAGTCAAAACTCGACTAATAAAGGAAGGGCCATAAGAGGAAGGGCGAATTGAAAGTTTTGATATAATACTCGGAGACTTCGCTTCAATTAATTCCTCAATAACAAAGTTCATTTCCCCACTTCTCTTTCTAGAATCTTCACGATCAATCTTTGGGAAATCCAAGGAAGTCATCACATAAATTTCCCAAGGAAGTCGCTGCACAATCTTTATCCCAAACGAGGATTGTCTCATGAAACGTGCGTGACACATTTAAAAAATAAAAAGAAAAATAAAAAACAATTGATGCGGCAATTCATTCCCCTTGAAACCGAGAACTAGACCGCCCCAAGGAACTAGAAACCGGACCAAACCAACAAGTTTAATAATTCCATCTTGCTTACCCCTAATCTACATGCAAGAAATTTAATTTTGTGTCATAATCTATTTATGATGATCGTTTTCACTTATGACTAGTAATTTATCATACGTTACATTTTCCTAAAAACCTCAAAGGTCTGACAATGAGGAATTATTTTCATACATCATAATTTTCTTTAATCATTAATATTTGCAATCTTATAATTGGTAATTTTTGTTAGCCGTTCGTTCGTAAATCACCATCTTTTTAATATTTAGGCGATGGTTGAATTTTTTTTCTTTTCGTTTTGATCCAACGATCCACGTTACGTACTCATCGATCCATAATGGGGGAATGGTAATTTTGGAATCTAATAAATGGGTTTCGAGAAGCGTGCACTACTACAGGCCTTTCTTGCATGCAATTTCAATTGCCCTTCATGTAATTGAATTTGCTGACGATTTTAATTGATTATGGAATGATATCTTCCATAATTTTTACAGTCATGTCCTTTGCAATTTCTTTTTCCTCATAAGAAAAAACATGCAAGCATTTTTTATATGTAGGTTGCTATATTGTTCAACTTTCCTAGGTACAAGTACAGCCCAAGTACCATAACTAAATGGGACACTTAAGTGCCACTCCGGCGAAAATCCGGCCAAATGGTTGACGTGGCGACTTTCCGGCGAGTTTAGTCTAAAACGGCATCGTTTTGCACGCTAATGTGGCGGAGAAAATGCAAAAACAACGCCGTTTTGTGTGTACGTTTAAATAATAATATAAAAAATAATTAAATTAGATTTAAAATTGGCTTGTGAATGGACCTAGACTTAGAACCAGGGAGGACCAAGAAAATTTTCTGTAGGTATGCCTTCCCACAATGGGCGAACAACTCCCGTTCAAGCCCTTGAGCGACGGCCTTTAGTTCAAAGCCTAGAGACACCCAAAGATGCCCGGATGGAATCGGTTCTAACCTACCCAAGCTGCATTTCTTGGAGGATCCTACCATGCCGGAGAAGAAGAGGGATTTAGAAAGCCATGAGAGATTTACAAAATACACTGCCAACACATTACGCCCTCCTCGCCTTATATAGACGATAAGAGGTCACAAAGACACAAACAAGGACCTAGTTCATAGGTCCGGATACAAACAAAGGCACCAGAAATTTTCGGGAGGGAATTATTGGCACACTATGAACAGTACCTTCCTTAGCCTATTGCTACAGTAAAAATGAATAGTGCTTTGCTACAGTGAAATTGTACGGACAACGGCTTTTCAACGATCTCGTCCATCACGAGCTACGCAAACTGACTCATCTAAGCTGTCTTCTAGGAGATGTGCTTCATATTTCTGTTCAAGGGCTTCAAGGTCTTAGGTAAAAGGATTTGGCTTAGTCTTCGTGATGAGGATGCTTCTTCACGAGCCGAGTTTGTGTTGTCATCTTCTTGAGTGTCGGCAGGGATGCTTGGCTGAGGCCATCTTCTTGAGTGTCGGCAGGGATGCTTGGCTGAGGCCAGTTGGTTGGATGGCTATGCATAAAAAGACATGTCCATGTTCTGGAATAAGGACGAAGGTCCCTGGTCGTAGGGATCCTGGGACAGAGGACCTCCAAAGCGTGCATAGGGATCCTGTGTGGATTGGACAATGTCATCTATTCTGTTCCTGTCATTTCATGATCTTGGGACGATGCGGCATTTCATGATCTTGGGACGATGTGGCTTGTCTGTATTGCTGGAGTGCTTCCTTAGCTTCTGGTGTGGACTTGAGGTATAATTCTCAGCATTCTCTTTGAGCTAAAACCAGATGGATTCATTCCTGTATAACTCGCCTTGGTTGGATTTATATTTTCATTCTTCTTAAGAGGGAGACCTGGATTTTTCCATAAAGGATGGGCACATTTCTGAGCAAATTCGGAATGGGATTCCGAACAAGATTCTAACAATTTTTGCATGATTGGATCTAATAGACTCATCTGAATGGAAAAGAGTCTCTGGAAAAGAGTCTCTGGATGTTGACAAACTCAGAGAATTAGTCTTTATATTTAAGACCTTTTCTAGGAATAATGTGAAGCTGAGAGATTTGAGTCATGATGTCCCACCCAATTATTAGGTCTTTATTGGGAAGGTTAGATCCAAAGATTTTTGTGGTTATGGAACACTAAGGTGATTCTGACATTTGTGGAGAAAAGAGGCTGAGTTGAAATATCATATATAAAGAGTCCATAATTCTTCGGGAAGAACTTTAGTGTCTAGAATGGAACAACTTGCTCCGGTATCAATAAGAGCAATAAGAGTGATTGGTTTGACAAACTTGGAGATGAGGATTTTTACTAGGAAATGAGGACAGTGAGTTTCATTAGTATCAGAGCCATGGTTTCGTTTTTAAGGTTATCCATTCCATGCGCTTGGTAGGTGAATCCAGTGCTAGAAGATCTCTTCTCATCATGTCTACACAACGAGAAATCCTTGAAGCACCTGTTTCTCTAACTTCATTTCCTTCATCTTCAACCTCTCTAGAGTTTCGTGTTTCCAATGCTTTTAAGATAGACTATCTCTATGAAGTCTCTCTTAGTGATGAAACCAAAATCTCAGAAACCCAACTTCCCCTTATGAACCCTTACTTTGCTTTTGCCAAACCACACACATCCTTTTCACCCATTCGCTCCATCCGCCAGCTTATTCACCAAACCCCAAAGCAAGTAAAGGAGTACGTCCAGTCCTCCAAATTCGACCAGCATCCCAATCCTGCTACTGAAAAGGAGTACTTTGTTACTCTTCAAATCCCTCCAAAGTTCCCTGGACAACAGGGATACACTCATGTCCATTATGGCGCTCTTCGTGTTGCTCTCACCTTTCATGGTCATAAAAGCTTGCCGGTTGTGGCAAGGATAGCATTGTTGGATACTAGATTTTTACAATACCAGCATACTTGCATCGGTATTGTTCAAACCACTTTGAATGCCGGAAGAGTCTTCATGACATTGTATCCAAACTTCAACATTGCCCTTTCAGACCCTCAGTTACTCTCTTTTCTAAAAGTGCAAGTCGAGCTCACTGGAGCCCCTGAGACTGCCAGCTATGTAGCTGCAATACTCCATTACTGCAGTACTCCATTACCAGATGGTTTATAGAGTGCAGAACCATGCCCTTGATCTCAACTTTAATAATGGTAATGAAGATGCTTTGTTTATCTCCATGCAGAATAATCAAGCATCATGCATCCATGTTCCTAGACAGATCCCAAAGGATACGTTGGCCAAGCTCCTTCAGAGACTTGGATTACCAACTACGAAAAGCTACATCGGCATAACAAGCTTTTCCGGTCCACACACTGAGAGTTCGTTCGGAAGAAAGATGGAACTATTTCCATCAAATTTGGCAAAGTAAAGGAAGAAAGTCCCTCTATCTTCCTCACCCTCTTCATGATTGAACCATGCATTCCTCAATCAATCTCCGAGCCAGATCCAAAAAAGCTTGTTGGACACTTTGACGGTGATGGACATCACTATAAAGACAACTATGGTCATTGCTTTTGGGATCCTTTTTGCCAATGTTCCCATTGCACAAATTCCCCTGACGAGGTAGATCCATTTGCAAGATCTCCACCTCGACAAAAAATACCAAACAATAAGGTGTATCAAAGGTATTTAAACGGAGATCCTTCCGTTGATACTCTTGGTGAGTGTGACAAATATCAGTACATGATTTCTTATGCTCCACCTCCACCACAAGGGTCCAATACTACACGTGAAGAACCACCAAAATCACCTCCACCATCTCCTCCTCAGAAAAAGCAAGCTCTCTCCCCATTTTATAAGCCAATCCAAAAATGGGCTAAGAAACATTCTTACCCACTTGAGGCTCCAGCAGAAAAACCTCTCACTTCTTCTATCGCCATGTTCCAAGAAACTGATTTTCCCCCTCTTAGCAGAGAAAGTTCAAAACTCTCGTTTCTTGCTTAAGAGGAATTCATTGATCCACAAAACAGATACCGTCATGTTCCGAAAATAGCAACTCCCACTGATGTGGATGAACATGGGAGACAGAAAAAGACTTCTCCTACTGAAGCTGTTCTAAATTGACAATCCGAGACTCTGTTGGCACAAAACAATGCCTTTAAGGCAATTGATTCCAAAATTAGAAACGTGCAACAAGATCTCCGAAGATATGATGAAACCACCAAAAAGATATTGTCCGAGTTCAAGAAAAGGCTTCACGCCTTAGAATCAGGACAACATCTTGGGTATCATTATCTTGAAAGTCCATAGCCAGAGATAGAAAAGCTCAAGAAGCAAATCCAACTCCTCGAAGAAGGAAGGTTCAGGCCTTTCGATCCACTAGCACCTCCTGTTAGAACTGGGTATGTACCTCCACCACCACAAACGTCTATTTTTGCCACTATTCAAGTTCGATTGTTATAAGAGAAATGCAAATCAGATGATGTTATCAAATCCATTAGAATCCTTTCTAAAGGATTTAGGCACTCGGAACCTGATCATGATACCTTATTCCCGGCAGAACAAACTTTTCCTGATACTGAATGAGAATCAGTATCTCTTTCTTCCTCTTCATCATTCTCAATTCCTACAGTTAATTCCCTCCCCATTGTACAAGTAACTTCATCAATATTTATGGCTGATTCTCCGGATGATGAAATGGAATCAAACTATTCTGACCTAGAAAATAGTCAAATAAGCAATCCTACTCGCCATGTGTCCATAGCTGCAAAACAATTCTTCACCATTGACGATATTCCTTATCACAAAGAAAGACTTGAAGAATTTCATACTTGGTTGAATACTCAGTCCATCACCAACCATGATATGAATGATGTCCTGTACAATTTTGTTACAAGATTCACAGGAAGCCTTAAACTCTGGTGGCAATCAGGATCAGATTCATTTTCTGATGTCACAAATTTCAGCCATGCCATCACCCTCCTGTATCATGTCTTTGTGGGAAAACCCGAAGATCTCATAGAGATAAAAAGGAGAGAATTTTTTGAAAGAAGATGCTGCTCTAGAAAAAACATCTTGATAAGCATTATCCGTAATGCTTCAGCTTTTTTACCAAGTCGGCGCAGATTCAAATTTGAAGTATGCTTTCCTTACTTCCATTCCTAAAGAACTATCTTGTGTTTAAAGCGCGAGATGGTCCGTACCTACATCACAAATGACAAGCGTCTTGAATCAGCTTGTTCTCGCCAGAAGCTAAAAATCAAATGCTCCAAGCAAGACTGTGATGGTACTTGTGGCAAGTATTCCAAAGAAAAAGCATTACAAGAAGCTTTGGATAAACAAATCCAAACATGGCTCCAAGCATTTCCGAAAGAAGAAAAAATGGCAATACCTACGCAAAAGGAAAGATCGCACAGGCCGCAAGAAGTCAAACCGCTGCCATCAAGCGAGAAAATGTCAGAATCATCTAATTCATCTCATTGAGAGAGAAATAGGCATTTCTCTTGAAAATGATGATAAATCTTTATTCTTAGCAGAACCATCTGAACAAACTCTTTATGGCATTCCCTTGTATCAAACTTCTAGTGAGAATGAATGAGTGAGACCCGAGTCCGAAGACATTTTTCACATCTCACCCACATCTCCAGAATCGATATTCAAAAAATTTAAAAAATTAAGAAAATTTTAAAAATTTTAGAAAATTAAGGAAAAAAAAAAAAAAGGGGGAGGGGGAGGTCGAAGGGGCGGCCGAGGGGTGAGCCCTCGCCGCCGCCGCCTCCCCCCGTCGCCGGGAAGGGCCAACCCCGGCCGACCCTCCCCCTCCGTCGCCGGCCCTTCCCGGCGATGGTGGGGAGGCGGCGGCGGCGGCGACAAGGGCTCGGCCCTTAGCCACCCCTTCGACCTCCCCCTCCCCCTTTTTTTTTTTAATTTTTTTAATTTTTTTAAACTTTTAAAATTTTCTTAATTTTTTAAAATTTTCTTAATTTTTTAAAATTTTCTTAATTTTTTAAAATTTTTAATTTTTTCTTAATTTTTTGAATATTTTAAATAAAATTAATTTTAAATCTAATTTAATAATTTTTATATTATTATTTACACGTGAAACGGCGTCGTTTTTGCATTTTCAAAACGACGCCGTTTTAAACCAAACTCGCAGTCACGTCACCCGTTTGGCACTTATTACTACTCAAGTGTACCATTTTAAAAGTTATGACACTTAAGTGTCCCTCCGTGCCAAGTTATAGCACTCTACGTGTCCCAACCTCAACTTTCCTACATGTTACTCCTCATGTTTTCCATTTTGAAGAAAATGTTAATCAACTATCAAATTAAATACTCAATCAAAAAAATTGCCCCTACCAATTGCCGGATTGTGATATTCAGAAGCTTAAGAAATGCAAGAGTGACTAAATTATCTATCTGTCTCTATAATTTGAACATTTTGGAAATACCAATGATTATAATTTGCTAATGTGGCACCATTGTGTGATCCTCTCTCCCTCTACTAGCTTTAGCCTTTCTTCGTCTCTTCAACTTTTGGAAGGGAAGAATTTGACCTAGATTTCTCCTTCCCTTCCTCAATTTGCTTTTCCTTTTATTTTCTCTTGTTTATTTCCATACTCTTCCAATTTAAATTTAGGTTTGGGAGCTTTGCTCTTTGCTCTTCTAATCTTAGATTTTACAACTTTTTTTCGCCTCCAATTTCAATAGTACTAGTACTCACTGCAATTTTGATGTCAAATCTATATTCATTCAACGTGTTTTTTATTAAAAACTTTGGCATCTTATACTTGCTAAAGGGCTCGTTCTTACTAGTGTCAAATCTAAGCTTGTTCAAGATGTTTATATTATCTCCATATAGTGATAGTGTTGGGGACACTAAATCTAGGTACACAACGCTAAAAGGCAGAGCCATAACTACATATGGAGATTTTGATAGGTGCTCATGACCGGTGATGATGTGTAATTCGATGATCAGCTACCAATCATTATTATCTCTACCAACCATGCTTTGATAATATACTTTGACTTTTAGTTTTTTTTTTTTTGTTTGTTTTGAAACTCTAAGGGTTTGCATGGTGACTTTTAAGTTTTCTTATGGATCCTTTCATGCATTATTTTATTAATAAATCAAAATTTCGTTTGACAAGGAAAAAACTCACACAAAGTATAATTTCAGCTAAGAGCTAGCAACTCCAATAAAAGTCGATAAGTACTTAAGAAAATTGGTAATTAGAATCAATTTAATTAACTGTACAAAGTGGCTGAAAAATGAGTTAGTAACCTACATCTATTTTATAATTTCATTGGAAAAGTTGGTAAGTAGCTTGATAGAGTTGATGAATTGATGCAAGAATCGTCGGCAACTTAAACAAAACTCGGAAATTATTTAAATAGTTGGTATTTTCGAATGGATCGAACGAAAGTCAATAAGTGGCTCAATTTAGGGTCGTTAATCTAAAACTAGTTGCTATCTTCTTTCGAGAAAAGTGGATGATGCACTCCACCTGAGTTTGGTAATTCCGTATGGAATTTGATGATTTTAAAAGATTGGTAAACTACGCATATGGAAGTCGGGAATTTATCGGAATTGTTGGCAAATTACCACCAACAATTTCCGGATTGCCCTTTTTTTCCTTACATCAACACCATTTGAAACTTACTAATGATTTGAAGAATTCACTGGTCCAAGAATCTTTCCATCATTACCCAAACAGAACGCCAGAATTTTCTAGACCCATTAAATTGGGTCATTGACCCTTTTCTTATCTTAGATGGGTATTAAATGAGTGGATTAATTATATTGAATAAATAAATCATAAATGGGTTTAAACAATATATTGGTGTTAAACGGACGATAAATAGATGATAAACAGATTTACAACTTACTTAGGCTCAATCCATCTTTCTTATTCTTTTTTTTTTTCTTTTTACTCAATCCCGTGCTCACTCCATACTCTTATCTCAATTTAGGTGAGTGTTTGTAAAGTAAATTATATATGAAAGTGTTTTAACAATATAAGTTGGGGTGGAGTATGGATCAGATCAAGTCTCAGTGATCACTCAGGTCAAATATCCATCACTACATTTGCATTGTATAAAAATTGTCTATTTGGGTCAGACGACCCAACTTGACCCGACTAGACTGTTTAACAATCTGTCAAACAGTTAGGAATTCTATATCAGTTCATCCTCTTTAACAATCTGCCACAAGATATACATAATCAGTCATAGAGCCCAATTGGCTGGCCGGACTCTGTCCTATATGTATGTCTCCTTCAAGCCTCAACCGAAGAGGCCTACTCCGCAGCTAAAAGCTTGAATTTTGGTTATCTAAATCAAGAAAATGGTAACGTATGGGACAAAGGTCCAGACAGCCAATACACATGCTGGGAGAAAGAAGGGCATTGGAGGTAATTGTGGCGACAGGTGAGCATATTCAACCAACCCCAACGAAGAAGTCATCCCGAAAGTGAACCATCCTTCATCTTCCTTCCTAACACCCTGCTAACCTCAGACGTTCTCCCCAACTTCGCGGAGATTAAGACTCCAATACCACCCCCAGAAGGAACATGCTGTTGTGAGCTCCGCTAGAGAAGGGTGAAGACGATTTTGCTGCGGGATCTATGGCCAAGGTCGGGAGGCTGTTTGGCCTCGTGCTGAGGCTCCTCGCCTTAGGGGCGACCATGTCGGCAGCCATCGTGATGGGGACGAGCCACGAGAGGGCCAGCGTCTTTGCCATATCTTTCGAAGCCAAGTACAGCGACATTCCATCCTTCAAGTGAGTCACTTCGTCGAATCGTGCATGGTTCATTCCCTTTCCAATTTCTTTGTGCTTTCCTTCTCAAGTTGCCGTCACGAGAAGCTTTTGATGTTAGGTACTTTATGATTGCCAATGCCGTCGTTAGCGTCTACAGCTTTCTGGTCATCTTTCTTCCAGCAGAGACCTTGCTTTGGAGACTAGTTGCTGCATTTGATATGGTAAGCTCGAAAACCTCAGCAAAATTAAAACGACGATGGTTTAGTGTTTTTGGCTATGCACACGGCCCATGGCCAGGGCCGAGGCCGTCCATTTAGCAGGTCCAGAAAGGGGTATTGCAATCCCTGTACTCATCGGTTAATCTACGTCTCTTTTCTCCGAAAGCTAGTAAAACTCTTTCATTGCTCAATCAATCTGCAGGATGCTTACTCTGCTGCAGTCTTCTCACTTCTTTTTAACTTACCTTTCTTCTCGTACTTTGAACCAGGTTGTCACCCTGCTACTGACTTCAAGCGTATCTGCAGCGCTGGCGGTTGCTCAAGTGGGTAAGGATGGAAATGTTCGCGCAGGATGGCTACCGATTTGCGGCCAAGTCCCCAAGTACTGCAACCACGTGAGCGGAGCTCTAGGTGCCGGTTTTGCTGGGCTCATATTGTATGTGATGATTCTCCTTCATTCCGTACACACTGTCCTGTATCCTCTCCTAGATTGAGGGATTTTACCCCCAGCAGAACTGTGTATTTGAAGCTACAAGAATTTTTGCTTGGCCTTCAATTTCCCAGCATCCTTTCCCGGCAATCTAGATCGCTAGAATTAAAAAAGGATCCCTATCAAGGATCAACCAGTGTGTTACATGTATCTGCTTTATTGTACTTATTCTTATTTGAACGAATATGTCCTTCACTTCCATTATTTTTCTTCTCCTCACGTGCGAATTCACTGTTATGTTTGCTCTCCCTAAATTAAAAAATCCTTCAACTTATCTTAAGTTTATTGAGAGTAGATCACCAATCAACCATCGACTCTGATATCATTTGATGGAAGCGCAACTTTGTCTAAACTGATTAAGAACCCACCTTTATTCAAAAACCTAAGTTGATAATAAATAATAATTACTTAATATCACATCAATTCTCTAATGCAAGACTTTTTAACACAACTCGCGTGTACATCTCAATAAACATAAGCTACTTATGCTTATCTAGAAATAGAAATAGCCAGCACAAATTATGGGCACTGAAAACTCCTAATCGCAAAGATGTAAACAATTACTGAAGTAGAAGAAAATATAAATATCCCGGTCAGCTCTCGACTTCTCTGTGTGAGGAGGAAATAGGCGGGGACAGGTAATCATGCGAAGCGTGATTACTGTTGCTTTGTCGATTCTTTGTGGCTTGCATTTCCAGTAGGATCTTCTTAATATCAGGAATGTTGTCGAAGAAAAAGGACGGCAAAGGGCCATTGACTCCTTGATGCTGAATCTTATTACTGAGCCGCAGCGGCTTCCACCAGAAGAGATTGTAGAGGTACAAGAACAGGCAAGTGAAGCCCACAAGAGAGAGAGAGAGAGAGAGAGAGAGAGAGGACTCCTCAAGTTATAGCCATTGATGTCTAAACTTCTGATCCCCATAGCTCTCTTGTTTCTTCTCTAACAAATTAAAATGGGAAGGACAGGTTCTTTTTCTACGGCTATAACAATTGCAAGATGCAAATGGCAAACGAAACTAGACAGTAACAATTCATCTGCTGATGGACAAAGTACTGATAATGGTTGGTTTCTTTGTATAAGCAACGCAAGAAACCAAAAGAATAACCAGTAGCCCGCGGTTTCCAATTGGACTGGAATTGCACATTTGTTTATTGAGCCTCTTTTAACTTATCTACGTAGTTGGTATCAATTATTGGTACATTTTAATAGGATTATTCACCGGTGGGATTAAAATATATATAGAATTTGTCCCAGAAGGATAATCAAAAGTGACGGCTGCAGCGGATTAATTGGATGGAGCTAAAATGAAACTAGCACTGCTTGGGAAAATCATACCCAAGGGGCTGCTTCTTTTTGAAGTACAACAGCATTCCAAGTTCAGAAGCACACAAATAGAGTTCAGATACGACAGCAGCATCAAGAACTCGAATATGATGAAGAATTATTTCATTAAAACACCAGAAATCTTCAATGACGAATTACAGAAAGCGACTAGGCCTGTAAGAATTTAACTAACCGCCAACCGAGGGGCTCAACTACCTAGGGAACTGTTGATTGTCGAGTGATCAAAGTTAGAATCGGAAGCATCTCCATAGCAGATTAAAATAAAAAATCATTAAAGTAATCACCATTCACAATTCTTACAAAAAAGGAGAGAGGATAAGGTTTCCTATTCAGAGAAGGAGAAACTATACGCCACCTCGATTTCAGGTGATCTCGGCTAGATTTTGTACATAGCTTTTTCCATTACATTCATAATGAACAGAAGCAAGGTGTGCAGAGTTCAAGGTAATAGGATGCCTAAAGTTCCTAGTTAAGAAATGTCCAACATAAGTGAGTCATGAACATACGCAGTACTAAATTAACTTGCTTTAAACACAAACTTCCTTCATTGTGAGAATTACCGAATGCATTCAAGGAACAGCTGCCAATCAAATTTATTGATATGCCCTGTAAGCCGAGAGCACACTAAGCTTAGCTTTTACACAGAAGTAAGCCCTACTGACCACCCACAAGAGGACATGATGCTACAATTATATTGACTACGTTTTTTCGTGGTACAGCTTCCAACGCAACAGACCAAACACTCAAAACACGAGGGACAATTTCATATCTTCTCCATCTTCAGTTGTACCCCGTGTTCAGGCTTAAGAACAGCTTATAAGTCAGCAAGCGTATGTATTCCAGGGATAAAGAGAAAGTGAACTTCGATAGCAGAAGAGACAGAATTATCGAGTGCCGGATACATGGAGTACAAAAACTTAGCACGAAGGGACACTTGTGCACCAAAAGTTAAGACAGTAATACTTAGCCAAAATCAAAGCAAAATGAATCACTTAAATGCCGACGATGAGAAAATCTAGCCAAAATGCTAACGTAATGATTTTTCGGCAAAGCAAGTATAAAATGACATCGCTTTGCATAGTGCAAAAACGACATCATTTTGCTGTTGACATGGGTAAATAATTAATATAAAAATTAATTAAATTAAATTTAAAACTAAATTTATTTAAACAAAAAAATGGAGATTGCAGCCCTCATCGCCGCCCCCCCCAATCAACCCTCGCCACCAGCAAGTGTTCATCTTCTTCCTTTGTCTTTTTTAAAAAATTTCTAATTTTTTTAATTTTTTTATAATTTAATTAAATTAATTTGTATATTAAAATTCAATTCCGCACCAAGATGACGTCGTTTTTGCGTTTCTCGTGAAGGACTTCTGAAGGTGGTCATTATTGTCTAAACTGTTGTTCCCATCGTTCTTTGTTGTTTCTTCCTGAAAAAATCGAAAGGGGTAGCAAGGACTTTTCTTATTTTCTTTTTCTTTTGGCAGCTCCAAATACCTGTAAGCTGCAAATGGAAAACAACCAAGTGTGCTCTTCCTCAATCGTATATTCCTTACACATTGCACAGCACCAACTCAACTGCCAAAGGACAAACTGATAAAAGTTGGTTTCTTTGCATAAACGACGCAAGAAACCATTAGAAAAGCTAGTCAATTGTGGTTTCTGATTGGACTCGGGGGCAAGAATGACATTTGCATTGCCTTCTTTAACTAATCTACGTAGTTGGTACCTATTATAGGTACATTTTAATAGGATTATTCACTGGCGATATCAAAATAAATGTGGAATTTTTCGCCATAGGATTATTAAAAGGAAGGCTGCGGCATATTGATCAGACCGAATTATAATGAAACTAGCACTGCTTGGGAGAATCACGTCTAAGAGGCTGTTTCACTTTGAAGTACAACAGCATTCCAAGTTCAGATGTGCATAAATAGAGTTCACATATAACATCAGCATCTAAAACTCATGTTTGACAAAGAATAATCTCGTTTAAGTAGCATACGTAAATCTTCAGTGGCAAATAACAGAATGCGAGTAGGCCTGCAACCGTTCAACTAACTGCCAGACTAAGGGCTCAACAACCTAGGAGTAGGGAAGTCTTGTGTCAAGTGATCAAAGTTAGAATCTCGATGTATCTGCATAGCATATTAAGTCTTCAAATCATAAGAATATCGACTGCCATCCACAATTCTTCAAGAGAACTGGACAGTATAAGGTTTTCCATTCAGAGAAAGAGAACTATATGCCACCTCGATTCCAGGTGATCTCGGATAGATTTTGTACATGGTTTTGTCCATTGCATTTATAATGAATCAAATCGAGACATGCAGAGTTCAAGGGAAAGCCAAAAGTTCTTTGTTAAAATACGTCCAACATAAGTGAGTCGAGAAGATTTGCAGTACTAATTAATTTGCATCAAACAAGAACTTCATTCTTTATGAAACTCTTTCTATGAGAATTATTGAATGCATTCAAAGTATAGCTGGCCATCAAATTTATTGATATCCCCCGTAAGCCAACAGCTTTTTATTCACTAAGCTTAGCTTTTACACAGAAGTAAGCCCTACTGACCACCCACAGGAGGACGTGAAGCTACAGTTTTTTCACTATGCTTTTCCGTGGTGCAGCTTCTAATGCAACACACCCCAAACATTCAAACACAAGATGGACAATTTCAGATCTTCTCCATCTTCAGTTGTACCCCGTGTTCAGGCTTAAAAAACAGCTTATAAGTCAGCAAGTGTTTGTATTCCGGGGATAAAGAGAAAGTGAATTTAGATAGCAAAAGAGACAGCATTATCTTTAGTTCTGTCATCGCAAAGTTCTGGCCAACACAAGTTCGTATCCCTGTCCCAAAAGGCATGAACAGATTCGGAAGCTTGCATGCTGAAGAAATCCCATTTGCAAACCTTTCTGGATGGAACTCGTGGGCATTGTCGCCCCAGTTGACCGGATCCTGATGCAACAGCGAGATTGGGATCCAGATGTTGACGCCTTTCGGAATCGCAAACTCCCCAAACTTCATTGCCTCAGACGTTTCTCTTGTCAAGAATGGTCCAGGAGAATATAGGCGCAGTGTTTCGTAAATCACCATATTTAACTGCACATCGAGAGAAAACAACTGATTGTCAAGCAATCCTATAATTAGATTATTTCTAAGCCTAAGTGCAACATTCGATGGGCCTGCTCAAACGTATGTGCAAGAATAAACAAAAGAAAAAATTGGTAATTAAGCTAGAGAATAAGACAGTGAACCAAAAAAACTGGGGTTAGGGATCAGGTCCTGCCCTGATAGCCCACGTCTACAATTGCCCAGTGGGCATATACTTAGATTTGTGAATCCTGTGCATTATAAGCTGAAAAAAGTTAGAAGTACCAATTTCATTTTGTGCAGCTTATCCATATTCGGGGCTTGATTTCCAAGGATCTCTACCACCTCAGCACGCACTCGCTCCTGCCACTCAGGATGGTGTGCTAGAAGTACTAAAGCAAACGTAGCGCCACTGGCAGTTGTTTCATGTCCACCGAAGAATATACCCTTGCAATTGTCTACGATGACACTTGATCCACGGCCAAAATTGTTGACTAAGGCCTGTAAGAAGCTTGGCTTCTGGGCATTGTAATCATCGTCCATCAGCTTCAGAACAGATTGGTCAATTTCTTTTCCTACCCTCCTAATGTCACGAGCAGTCTTTGTAGGAATATGCCTATACCCAAAATTTTGAAAACGTTAAAAAGCGGCATGATTAATGTGAAATAATTTTGTCCGAGAAGCATGATTTCCAAGGTTTTAAGGTTTCTTGAGAATTTATCAGAATACATATGTAACAAGGCATATGAAACAGTAGCTGACAAAAGTTAAACATGTGGAATCATGTCTGCCTCATTATTATTGTCTGAATGATTGCATAAACTTCTCAGTCAGAACTTGCCATAGAAACTTGAAAGCAAACTTCAACAAACGTGTTCCCCAGTTAGAGTTTTTTAACACTGAAGAAGGAGGCGCCCTCACCTTACCCCCGGAAGACCAACAAAAGCATGCTGCTTGCTTAGCAAATCTTGAAGCACTAACATCTTAGAAAAAATTTCATTGCCAATAAGATAATTGCTCCCAAAACATGCTTTTGAAATCATTTCAGCAGATAGGCTTTTTAAATCCTCGTCGACCCGCACTGAAGCAACTCCCCCGGCTTCCTCCATTTGAGATTCCCACTTTTCCAAGACAGAGATGGCAGATTCAACCATCATGTCCACCATCCCCTATGCCAAGTAAAAAAGGGAGAGAGTAACATATCGCTTAGCTAATCTGTCAAAAATTAACTGCTTCACGTGCAAATAAAGACAGCTCAAGCAAGGATGGTGCCGCTGTATAATTTGATAGAACCTGCCTAGCTAATTCACACCTTGATTTTGTCATTGAAGAATTCAGGCGCAATGACTTTTCTCTGGAGCGCCCAGGATTTTCCTTTCGAAGTGATGATGCTGTCATAACCCAAGAGAATCCCCCTGTTGTCTCTCAGGTATGCAGACCTTCCGAATTCAGCAGACTTGCACTGACAAAACTCCCTCACTACGTCAAAGTTGCATATGCATACAATCACCATGTTCCCCAGGTTGAATGCAAACACGGGACCTGCAATAACCGTAGAGTTCTCAGCAGTTAAAGATGATCGTCCTAAACTACATGTGCTTCTCACACAACATAAATAGCAGGCAAATGTTACAGCCATAGCTAGTGAAAACTCCTAGACACAATGATGTGAACAATGATTGAAGTAGAAGAAAATTTGTTTACCATAGTCAGCTCTCCATTTCTCAATGTGGGGAAATAGGTGGGACATGTAATCATGCGAAACACGATTGCCGATGCTTTGTCGATTCTTCGCTGCTTGCATTTCCAGTTGAATCTTCTTAATGTCCAAGATGTTGCCCACGAAAAAGGATGGCGCAGGGCCATTGATTCCCTGATGCTGAAGCTTCTTTCGGAGCCAAAGCGGCTTCCACCAGAAGAGATTGTAGAGGTACAAGAAAAAGCAAGTGAAGCCCACAAGAAATAGAGAGAGGGAGACTCCTAAAGTTGTAGTCATTGACGTCTAGACTGCTGTTCCCGTAGCTCCTTCGTTCTTCTTAAATGAATCAAAAGGGGTAGTACAGGCTTTTTCTCTTTCTTTTTTTAACAGCTCCAAAATATTGTAAGCTGCAAATGAAAACGAACTAGTGTGCTGCCCCTCACTCGCATATTCCTTACTGATTGCACGGCCCCAATTGAAGTGCTAAAGGACAAACCGTAGAGTAGGTTTCTTTGTATAAACAACGCAAGAAATAAGAAGAAAAACTAGTCAACTGTTGTTTCAGATTAGAATTTGAAAATGACTCTGCTTCGCACATTTGTTCGTCGTGCCTCTTTTAACTTATCTGCATAGTTGGTACCTATTATCGATACATTTTAAAAGGATTATTCACTGGAGGGATCAAAATTTATATAAAATTTGTCCCTAAAGGATAATCAAAAGGACAGCTGCAACGTATTGATCGGATCAAGCTAAAAAGGAACTAGCACTGCTTGGGAGAATCACATCCAAGAGGCTGTTTCTTTTTGAAGTTCAACAGAGTTCCAATTTCAGACGTACATATATAGAGTATAATAGACATTATAGCAGTATCTAGAGCCCAAGGATTATGAATTATCTCGTTAAAGCAGCATACGGAAAACTTCAGTGACAAATTACAGAACGTCACTAGACCTGCAAGAATATAATTAACCACCCAAACCAAGGGCTCACCGACCTAGGGACATGTGAGTGTCGATTAATCAAAGTTAAAATCCAGATGCATCTCCATAGCAAAATAAAGGCTTATAACTATTTGGATAATGACTACCATCCGCAATTCTTAAAGACAACTGGACAGGATAAGGTATCTCATCCAGAGAAAGAGAACTACACACCACACCACCTCGATTGTATAGTCCGAATAGAAGCATAGCCAAGGATAGGTACACAGGGTACCAGTGCGCCTACTTAATACAATGCTAAAAATACTCTTTATAACAACTGCACAACAAGTACAGGCAACGACGAACACAGAAATATATGGTAGTAGCCTCAGCATGTGTCATATCCAGTTTTTCAATTTCCAATGTTCATGAAAAGAGAACCCACATTGAAGTTCAGAACAGAGATCAGACATGTACAACAATTTTGGCATCCCTCATCTCAAAACAATCGAGGAAACCTTGCTCGCAATTCTGGACTTCTTTATTTAAACGGGACGCAAAGCATTGACCGTCTATCACACTGATTTTTAAGCCAGTGATTGAAACTAGAGATTTTTAAGCAGACCATCCCCTCTGTGAATTTCCAGAAGGATGCACATTCAATCTGTCAAGGACCGCATTAAAATCCACGGGCTGCCCGCTCTCCTCCAACCTCTGAATGACACTTGCCACATGATCGCCCCTAAAACCCATGTTCACCAGTTTCTCAATCAACTCGCCATAGGGATGGTTCCGAACAAACTGTGAGTGACTAGGGTTCCGACCCACCAAATTACCACCTGGGGCTGGATGGGGATTCTGAACAGGAAGATTGGTTGGAGGGTATGCACCCTGAGGAAAGTGCATTTGCTGAGGTTGATGATGTGCCCTTGCCATATCTCCTTCATACATCATATATCCACTAGTTGGAGGTGCCATACTTTGGGGCCCAGCAGCTTGGTAAGTTTCACTAGGATGTGCTCCAAAAGTGCCCTTGGGAGGGGGAAGTGGAGGCTGTTGTTGACCCATCCGACCTGGTCCGCCATATTCATAAGATACTGTATCAACACGGCTAGATACAGCTGGCGGAACTCCAGAATAAGACAACTGCATCGCCATGCTATTTGGGAGCGTCTCTGGAGGAGGGTTGGGGGGTTGACTCGGCGGGTAAGGAGAATAAACAGCTGGTGAGGGGGCTCTGATCTGCGGATGCAGAGACGATTGTTGTGGTGGTTGTACTTGCTGAGGTAGTTGCTGAGGCCATTGCTGCTGATACTGTGGGAATGAATGCGTCGGTGGTGGTGCAGGTGTCTGATTCACCTGAGGCTGCATGGTTTGAGGGGCCACTTGAAGCTGAGACATCCTGACATGAGGATCTGAAGCCACATATTGACTCTGAGGTAGCTGGGTAGGTACCGACGTATTTGGAATCTGACCAGGTTGCAGATAATAGGCTTGCTGTTGGGAAACATTCTGTGCAGGGGCTTGTGATGGAGGGGCAGCCGGTGGTTGTGGCGGAGACACTTGATGTGGAAGAGCCAGAGCTAGCTGCTGGTCAGATACATCAGATGCATTATCAGACTTCTTGCTGTCAGATTTAGGTGTTGAAGTTTTCTCCTCATTTGATTTGTCATGGCCAGAGGAAGACTCTTTCTGTGCAAGCTGAAGCTTGGCTAGTTCTTTCTGAGTTTCAGCAAGTTCTTGTTTGTCTCGCAAAATCTGTACTGACCTGTGGACCTGCCAAAAGCCATGGACATTTCAGGCAAGTTAGTTATTTCATAATGTTTACCGTCAAAGGACAACGGATGTGACATCAGAACCTAAAGCATAGTTAGAAAGAAGCAGACATCTCAATAATCTGCTTTATCACATGCCAACAATTCTTGCATGTATCGCATTTTGGTTGTAACAAAATGGCGGAGCATTTAAGAGCCTTTATTCCACCATAATCAATACAAAGAGGCACTCTATCAAAAATTGTTACTGGAACATGCCTAATGATCCAACAAAAAAGAACGGTACTTAAGATCTCATGAACTAATGGAAGCCAAAACATTAACAGATCTCTTTATAACTTCTCAATGAATGACTACAAACAACCTTCTCAGGTACTAGCCCATGAGATAAAGAATTTTCTGCCAGTGACCATTCAGGTTGTCAATCAAGCTCAAACAGTGTTAGCTCCTCTTCAAGATGCAATAAAATGACTTCCAGCGAAGACCTCAGTATTGTACATTTGTCTAAATGACACTAATACCTGCCAACATTCATCTCAAAATTTTAATTCAAGAGCTTTATCTTTCTCACCATACCAACAAGTTTCTACTCCCAGCCACAGAAAGAGGAGATCTTATTACATGAATCATGGCCTAGGTAACTTTCACCATGAAGGCAACTACTCTTGCAAATTATAAGGAGATAGGAAGGAGTACAAATTTCAACAAAACAGAAGTGCTCAAATGATGATTGCAAATTAAAATGGCAAAGAAGAAGAACCAGGTAAGATTTTTTATTTTATTTTTTTGGGGGTCTATGTAACTATTTAATTATGTGGCAACACCAAAATATGCATCCATGGCTATTGCTTAATTCATGAATGATTGCCATGTCACTAAGAACATAAGTAACCACATCCAGTCTCCCAACACCTATCTGCCACATGAACCTGTATTGAGCTAGTGATATGTGAAATTCACCATGTAAAGATACAAGTACTGAGTTACAACAATCATAATCTCTCACAAATGATCACATTATGAACTTAGTAAAATCAAGAGCATACTAGGGGACAAAACTAGATGGATATATACAATGCTTTACAAGTAGTAAACTCACCTCTTGAAGATGTTTGTCAAGAGATTTAAGCTTTGTATCTGCATCCCCATGATCTCGATTCAATTGAGATCGCATCTCTCCGATTGATTTATCCAGATTGTAGCAGTATAATTCCAACTCAGACAGCCGTGAACTTATCCCCTCGAGAAAGCGCATGAGGTTGTCGGTATGTTTTTTCATACTTTTCTCAACAGAAGCAATTAAATCTTGATTAAAGGAATCCTCTGGCTGGCTATAGGCAGGAGCAGAATAAACCATTGGCCGGACAAGTCTACTTTTGTGGAAGTCCTGTTCAGAGCACTTCATTGGGTTAGATTTTACCATTACCCAGAAAGCTCAAGCCAACACCCACAATACAAGATCATAGCTTATTTTTCGGAGGTCATAATAACCACAGAATCATATTGATTATACTGAAGCAATGGTAATTCAGCATTTTCAGCAAGATCCTCTAGAACTGCAAAATTTAGCATAAAACATAGCCAGATTCATTCTATGATGCCATTGAAAATTTCGCCAACTCTTGCACGTTTAATACAATTCTAATGAGCTCTCTGTAGCCTTTGGCCTACCACTCTCTCTTTGCAGTAATCCTCGAAACCCATCAAGTACAATAATTGTATATAGAACCAGATGCAAATGTTATGAAGCCAAGGGCTCAATGGCACACTCTCCAAAAGGTAAGAAGGAACAAGATAGGCATTCAATGACCAGTAACAATTCTTAACATCGAACTCTTCAACTATAAAAATACCAGACTCAAAGCAAAGACCAGACATAACTACCGAAGCAATACTGAAACTGAATTTAAACAGGGAAAGCCACCTCAGGTGGTATTGATTTGACACATCGCCACTTTTTTCCCGGCACCAGTTCGGCAGAAGCTCAAGAATTTTCTCATCAACATTTAGCCACACCTAATTCTATTATTACCAGCATATGAATTGTTGCAAACAAAAGACATTATTTTTAAGACATTGAAATCATGCAAAGTGAGATGATTTCACGCAGCAGGAAACGAGGAAAACAAAGGAAAAACATGTGGAGTGCGTCACCGTTCACATTCAAGAGCACAAAATCTTGTTACGCACGATAACATTTCCGACTGCAGAAACCGCATCGAGCTCGTAAACAAAACCTTCGTGAACTACACAAGACGAGAAAAACTCTCGCGATGGCAAGCGGAAAAGCCCTAGTTCGGACCACCCACAGTCAAACAGCCGATCCTCAAGGAACGATTCGCCGAACTCGAAACCCTAACCAACTCATCCACAGCTCGAGCTCGAATCAACCCCTCGCAAAAACCCCCAACGCCGAAATTTGCAGCAGAATCGAAAAGAAGAAAAACAGCAGAAAGAGGCGAGGCCGATTGGGGGAAGCAAGAAGCAAACCTTGCCGGGATTGGCGGCGTTGAGGGCGGAATCGGAGTGGCTCCCGTTGGAGGCGTCCTGGCTGTTGCCGTAGTCCTCGTAGGAGCAGAGGATGTCGTCGGACGCGAAATCGAAGCCCTTGGAGCCCGTGCCGGGCCGGCCGGACGAACCGGACGCCATCTCCGGCGGCGATCGTGCCGACGACCGTGGAATCGCGCGCGCGATCAAAGAAGGGGAGGGAGGAGGAGGAGGAGGAGGAGGAGGAGGACTTCGACGGGGAAGAAGATTCGCGCTTGCAGAGGAAGAGATAGAGAGAGAGAAACGGTGGCTTCTAGAGAGAGAGAGAGAGAGAGGGGTTACTTAGATGGTTCGCGAAATGAATGTGGAGAAACGTTTTGTTTTGGGGAAACTAGCGCCACGTCATCGTGAATCATGCGTTAAGAAAGAAGAGATAATGATATAAATCATAACAAATTTTGGCCCACTAAGTAACGTCATGACTAAACATCTAATTTTTTTCATTGTGATCTCTTAACTGCCTAAGTTTGGATTACCCTTAAAAAATCATTAAATAAATCCAAAATAACAATCTTACTAAAAATCTTGACATCCTGATGCCATATATAAACTCTCAATTAGTAATTTAAATAAAATAATCTATTGACTCTCGATGCATGTTGGAGAATATTGAATATTTTCGTCTACAAGTCCAGCAAAAGTTAGAGATTGAATTATAAATTCATATAAATTTTAGAAATTATATTAAATAAATTAAAAGTTGAAATATCGCATAATATATTTAGTCAAAGTTTAGAGACTACATATATATTCAATTAAAATTTAGAAATTATATCAAATAAATTAAAAATTGAGATATCGCTCTATACATTTGGTCAAAGTTGTTGACTATCTCCTTGATTTTTCCTTAAAAGAAATTGTGTGCCCAATGGGCCGGTTTGGTTTTACTTTTGTTGATGGTATTGTGGCGGGGGTGGCGACGTGACCCGGGAAAAGGAACGGGTCAAGGTTTTAAAAAAGTTTAGAGATAAGGATTGGAGCCACCGCCTTTGCTTTTACTACATTTTTAGGACGCTAGATTAGCATCGTCAATGATTGATTTTGACTTTTTAAATTTTGTCTTAATTTACGAGGAGGACGCGTGCGCACGAGTCCAAACCCCCGAATGATGCCTTGCTGAACTCGCAAAATCAAACGCAAAGCGAGCAGAAGACGCCACAAGACACGAAATTTGTTCGCAGCTACTGATGTCGAGAACCGAGAGTGATTGGCTTATTGAATTGACACGAGTTGCTCTATTTGATAACATTTTGATTCTACAAATAATTTTTTTCAAAAATAACTCTTTTCTATTTCTATTTTTAAAATAGAAAAAGAAAGAGATTATATTTAGTATAACCTACAAATTTCTTTGTGATGTAAATTTCTTCTAATTTTTGAATAATTTTATTAGAGATTTTTCTCTTCTTCTTTTTCCTTTTCTTCTTTTTTTTCTCCTTTAGCCGCAACTGGCCTATGGCAATAACGGCCGATAGCCAACGGCTAGTGGTGAGGCTCTAACAACTGCTTAAAAGAGAAAGAACAAAAGAAAAAGAAGAGAAAAAAAAAAAAACTTCTTTTTATAAATTACTTGTTTTTACTTCCTATTTTTATTTCAAATATATTCCCTTGTTAATTTTTTTATTATGGAAAATAGAAAAATTAAAATACGTTATCAAACGGATTTTTATTCTTTTTCTATTCGAGAGAAAAAATAAAAGTGTTGCCATGCAAACCCTTTATTTCTTGAACCCTTGTTCCAATTCTTGTGCGTCTGGTGTAGCTCATAGGCTACATGCATGAACCACCTTCGCCTACTTGGGTATAATGGGTAGTCGTGGGGCTATTGTTGTGGCTTTGTTCCTTGACCACTAGTCGGCTTGATAACCAACTCAAGATGGTTGAGTAGAAGTATTGTGTTTAGTTTCAAACTGTTTTATTCATTAAAACTGCAAAATCAATGTTATGCAATTGCATGACCAATGGAAAATCTGTTATTAGGATTGATACCATTCAAAATTCCAGACCAACATCCCATGATGCATTTTTTTTCTAAGCTAACTTTCATCTCAAAAATAATTTTAAGTCCACATTCTTGACCCAATCTATTTTCTATTAAAATTCCATCCAACATCCTAATACGCACATGTCCACACATGCATATTATATAATGTACGGTCATCTATTTTTCTCTCTTCCTTTTCATTTTGTTTCCCGTTTAACACAAGTGAGAAAATACCGTCATATTGAGGGCAGCAAGAAACTAAACATCCTCTGTGTCAGCTCCACCCTTGAAACTCGGTCACCGCCCCCATAGGATTTCATAGTGGAAAAGAAAACAAAAAATTTACATAACATGGTCATCTATACATGACAATTGAAAATACTAGTCCCCAGACTCTTAACATTTCGGAAAAACGATATAAATGATTTTTGAACTTTAGTTTAATAGACAATATAGTCCTTTTTTTTTTTTTTTTTTTTTTTTTTGTTCAATATAATTCATGAACTTTGGTCTAATGTATAATAAAGTCTCTACTTTTTAAATTTATTCAATGCGATATTTGAGATTTTATTCATTTTCATACAACTTAAAGATTATATTGAACATTTATCAATAATTCAGGGACATCATTGAACATTTATGAATAGTTTGGAGACTATGTTAAATAGGTTAAAAGTTAAAGAATCATATTACACATTAGACCAAAATTCCAAAAATCTTATCAAATAAATTAAAAGTTCAGGAACCACCTTTCGCAATAGATCAAATTTCAAGGAACCGCTGGAGCGAGGCAGGCGCTCCGTCGACGCTGTCCGATTCTGATCGATAGCACGTCCTTCCCCCTTCAGCCCAGAACTTCGATGGAATGCAGCACCGAGCCTGCACAGAAATGGAGGAGGTGGGCTGGACTTATAGACGTTAGCAAGCCCAATTGACATCGGCGGGTCACATCGAATTCCGGTAATCACGAGCCGGGCCGAGTTCCGGATGGGCTCGGGTCAAGCCTCGGTGGCTCGCTCGCTCGTATCGATTGGGCTTGGTTACAGCGGAGACGTACTGAGTTCTTCTTCGAGCGTCTTCAGATCTGGAAAAGAAACGTGTTTCTGGTAGAAACAGTAAAATGAAGAAATGGCGGAAATAGCAAAAGCCCCCAAAGCGCTGCTTCTTTGCCCTTTCTTTAGAAAGATATGTTGGCCCCTTCCCACCAGTAAGTGCTCCGGAGCGATTATCGAGCGCAACCAAGTTCACCTGAGCCCAGATCACCTGCCCCGTTAAATCGGAAGGGCCCCAAGCTAACCTCGCCCCATCCAACGGAAGACATCGACTACACTCCATGTTACCGGGTGGACAGAAGGTTTTTCTTTGGCCCCATTTGAACTGATCCCGTCGGGGGGCCATGTGCGAGGCCACGTGGTGGCCCGCCCGCATAACTGTGGCTAGGTGGGCCCCGCTGGCTTGCGTGGGGAAAGGACAGCGTTTCAGATCTTCTTTTTTTATTCTTATTCTCGACTGGGACATGCTTGGACTCTGTCGCATAAGTCAAACGACCGTTCTGACCGATGGGCACTTGTTTCCAGAATAGAGCGAACAGGTCAAATGCGAAATTTCGCAGTGGACGCCTGAACGACAGAGATTCCTTGCCCCACCTGTTGCCCCGGAATTGGATATTTTTGCTTCTCCCACTAAGTTTTTTATTTTTGTTTTTTTGACGTCGCGACATTAATTGAATTAAAGGAAAGGGAGCGTTTTTTTTTTTTTCCACCCCTTCGGTTGGAGTAAGTTTCATGCAATAAAAAAAGAGTGAAGGCTAATCTCATCATGTAATAAACAAAAGATTTATGTGCCAAATGGGGCGGTGAACATCGCACGACAGAACAAATAAACTGAAATAGAAATCTATTTGGTAAAATTATTTCATTTTTTTATTTTTGAAATAGATTTTTGTTCCAAAAATAGGTTCGGAATAGAAATTAAAAGTAAAAATTTTCTACTTCTCTATTTCTGAACGTAAATAAAAAATAAAAATTATTCTCATCGTTCATCAACCTGGTCCTCCATCCATCGTTGCCGATCGCCATCCGTTAGTTGCCGCCGCCACCAGTCACCGTTCGCCGACCACTGCTCCGTTGGTCCGCCACCGTCTGCAATAAAGAAATTTTGTATCGTTATCAAACAAAATTCTATTTTTAAAGTAAAAATTTTATATCGTTATCAAACGGGTATTTTTATTTAAAAACTCATCTAGAAATATAAATAAAAAAATTTATTTCTCTTCCAAAAATCAATTTTCTGGCCAGAATTTAGCATGATTTGATCATGGAGATGTTACCGGGGGCGGTTCCACTACAAAATTCAAAACTGTTTCGTTTTTTTAATACAAGGAATTGACTGCATTTTTTTTTTTTTTAAGAAGTTGGAATTTTTGTATTTCGATTGATCTCTTTTATTTTTTTAATTTCTTTTTCAATTGATTGTTGTTGGCGCAGATGGTCAAAATGCCAAGGGGGACTGAATGAGTAAAAGATTGTTTAAAAGTTAAGAAATGATAGGCATAGGAATATTAAAAATATAAAGGAAAAAATTAACTAACTGTGCTAACATCAACATATCTGCTCGTCGTCGTTCCGTGATACAATCTCGAGTTTGATAGTCCATGGCTGCGAGACGGCTAAGCTTGAGTGGCCATGGCTGTAGCCTTTATTTTTTTTTAAACAAATGTTCAAGCTATCAATTTATAACGGTGTCAGGTGTATGATAGTATCTTCTAATGGCATCAATTCCATGTTGACAAAATTTGTCATATTGGAACGCAGGGGGTGAATGGTGGCTTGCTTTTAAAGGTACGGAGCCATTTTGAAGAGAAAAAAGTAGAGGGACGATTTTGAATTTCAAGCAAAAGCAAGGAAACCGACCGGTGATACCGTCCTACGTAACATCTTGCAATTTTGGCCAGAATATATATATATATATATATATATATATATATGTCTCTAGAGTACTTAAGCACACTTTATAAAAAATAATTCAAAATTAACGAAATTTGACTTAACATGGATGGAAAAAAAAAATCAGGTCCAATGGAAAGTATAAGTACTTACTCCATATACTATCTAATAAATGCAAGCACTCGCTAATGTTCGTATCGTGACACAAACATGACATTGTTGTATCATATTATAGATAGCACAAAAGATAGGAAGTGCATGTGGTGTAATCATCCAACAAAGAAATCGAACAAGGAGACAAATTGCACTATGGAAAAGTGCATATGTTTGAAAAATGTCGAATTGCTTTAGCACAATGGTCAAAAAGGGCATTAACTTTTAGCATAATACTAACCTCTCTTTTTTTCCATTATTGGCATGACATATATAAAACTTTAAATATTATGATTTGATTGGATACTGATAAATTTAAACAGATTCTATCACTCGACACGACATTTAAAGGGAATTCCATTATTAAAGTCATTATTAGGAACTTTTTCTCTCCATGGTCCAATGATCGATAATGGAGTGAAAAGCCTTTCTCATGTCACTTTTAAATGTGGATTATGATTTGATCGTCAAAATCAAGAATGTTATTTTGAAATCTCAAAAAATGTGAGAAAATGCGAAAATTCAAAATACTCATAATGATTTTGAACATTCATTTCGGATGCATATTGAACAAATGTTAGAATTTTAAGTTTTGAAATGTTAGAATTTTAAGTGTTGAAATCAAAACTTAAATTTAAATATCTTTGGAAAAACCAACCAAGTAGGAGAACTTACCAAACAAGTCTATGGATTTTAAACAGTTGGCGTTCTCAATATAAATACTTTTTATAGTGAACTGTATTAAAACAAATTTATGTAGACACCAGGTCAGACAAGTTATAAATAAAGACTTATTCAACACATGTAGATGCAAAGGGTTACATAAATTCGCATAATATGGTATAAGTGAAAAAATCATTGGATATGTCCCAAAAAGAATTTACAATTTAAAAAAATGAAGAGGTAAAAAAAAGGGCACTTTCTCACTTTGATTGGACAGTAGCGATAATTAGTTTATCAAATTTCAAATATATCGAAGTTATAATGCCATCATGTATTTGTAATAAATTGTCAATTAGGTCGTTGTAGTATAGTGGTGAGTATTCCCGCCTGTCACGGCAACAGTGATCTTCATTTTTTTTTCCCCATTTTTTAATATTTTTTGTTCTCCCGAACTGCGCCGAAACGACGACGCGCGATGTTGTAATCCAATTATTGCAGCCTGTCCCACTCTCTGAAACCGCAACCCCCACCTTCCAAAAACCTTGTCCTTCGCTGCTCTCGGGGGCGGGCCGGGATCAAGGCGCCTCGTACTCAATCCGCACCGTCCATCCATCCCCCGTGACTCACGTGGACAGCGCAAGACGGGGAATGGTCTAGCGCAGCATATACGAGGGTGGTCGATTTTCTTAAGGTAGGTAGCTCTTTATCATTCCACGCATTCGAAATATCGTTGCCTGTCTCCCACCGACCTCCCAGCCCCGCGAAAAATCCACCCGCCCATTCCATCTCTTTTGTCCGTTGCTCTCTCTCTCTCCTCTCTCTCTCCTCTCTTTCTCTCTCTACCTCTGCCCTGAGCTCAAGAGAATTTCAAGCTTTTTCACTCCAAAGCTTCAAGCAGCACAACACCCGCCCCACCTCCAGCCGGAAAAGCTCTCTCCCGATCCGCCGCCGCCGCCGCCGTGTCTCTCCCGTCGCTTTCCCCCTCTCCTCCGGCGCACCCCCTGCCATGAGCCTCCGGCAGCGCCCCCGGCCGACGCCGTCCCCTCCGCCACCGTCCCGGCCCGGCCGCCCCCGACGGCGGCGGCGGCGGCGGCGGCGGCGAGCAGGAGGTCTACAACATAATCCCCATCCACAACCTCCTCGCCGACCACCCCTCCCTCCGCTTCCCCGAGGTCCGCGCCGCCGCCGCCGCCCTCCGCTCCGTCGGCGACCTCCGGCGGCCGCCCTTCTCCACGTGGCGGCCCCACTACGACCTCCTCGACTGGCTGGCCCTCTTCTTCGGCTTCCAGGCGGACAGCGTCCGCAACCAGCGAGAGCACCTCGTCCTCCACCTCGCCAACCTCCAGATGCGCCTCTCCCCTCCCCCGGACAACATCGACTCCCTCGACTCCGGCGTCGTCCGCCGCTTCCGGAAGAAGCTGCTGAAGAACTACTCCGAGTGGTGCGCCTACCTCGGGAAGAAGTCCAACGTCTGCATCTCCGATCGCCGCCCCTCCACCCCGGATCCGCGCCGCGAGCTCCTCTACGCGTCGCTCTATCTTCTCATCTGGGGCGAGGCCGCGAACTTGCGATTCATGCCCGAATGCATTTGCTACATATTTCACAATATGGCCATGGAGCTGAACAAGATCTTGGAGGATTACATCGATGAGGCTACCGGGCAGCTCGTGTTGCCCTCGTTCTCGGGGGAGAATGCGTTCTTGAACATGGTGGTGAAGCCCATTTACGAGACCGTGAAGGCTGAGGTGGAGGGGAGCAAGAACGGGACCGCGCCGCATCGCGCGTGGAGGAATTACGATGATATCAATGAGTACTTCTGGAGTAAGAGGTGCTTTGAGAAGTTGAAATGGCCGCTCGATGGTGGGAGTAACTTCTTCGTGACGAGTGCGAGGAGGGATCGCGTGGGGAAGACGGGTTTCGTGGAGCAGAGGTCGTTTTGGAACCTGTTTAGGAGCTTCGACCGATTGTGGGTTATGTTGGCCTTGTTTTTTCAGGCGGCCATCATTGTTGCTTGGGAGGGGAAGGAGTATCCATGGCAGGCACTGGAAAGTAGGGATGTTCAGGTTAGGGTTTTGACTGTGTTTATCACTTGGAGCGGAATGCGGTTCCTGCAGTCTTTGCTGGATATAGGAATGCAGTACAGGTTGGTGTCGAGGGAGACGATGGGGCTTGGAGTGAGAATGGTGCTGAAGAGCATCGCCGCTGCTGTGTGGATCATCGTCTTCGGGGTGTTGTATGGGCGCATTTGGTCTCAAAAGAACGCTGATGGGAAATGGCCTGGCGCAGCGAATACGAGGGTGGTCAATTTTCTCGAGGCAGCGCTTGTTTTCATCATCCCGGAGCTGTTAGCCTTGGCTCTCTTTATCATCCCTTGGATTCGCAATTTCCTGGAGGGAACGAATTGGAGGATCTTTCACTTGATGACTTGGTGGTTCCAGAGTAGAATTTTCGTGGGCCGTGGTCTTTGGGAAGGTCTGGTGGATAATGTGAAGTATACTTTGTTCTGGATTCTGGTGCTTGCCACAAAGTTCTCCTTCAGTTACTTTATGCAGATCAAGCCCATGATCAAGCCGACAAAAGAGCTACTGGATCTCAAGGATGTGAAGTACGAAAAGCATGAATTCTTTAATAGTAGCAATAGGTTTGCGGTCGGGCTGCTGTGGCTTCCTGTCGTGGTGATGTACCTTATGGATTTGCAGATTTGGTACTCCATATATTCCTCGTTTGTGGGAGCAGGAGTTGGTTTGTTTGATCATCTGGGTGAGATCCGAAATATTCAGCAGTTGAGGTTGAGGTTCCAATTCTTTGCTAGCGCGATTCAGTTTAATCTGATGCCAGAAAAGCTGCTTCTGAATACAAGGGGCACCCTGAAAAGCAAGTTGAATGATGCCATTCACCGATGGAAGTTGAGATATGGACTTGGCAGGCCGTTTAAAAAGCTCGAGTCCAATCAAGTGGAGGCACGTAAGTTCGCTTTGATATGGAATGAGATCATTCGTATATTTAGGGAGGAGGATATTGTCTCTGATCAGGAGGTTGAGTTATTGGAGCTGCCTCCCAATACCTGGAATGTCAGGGTCGTCCGTTGGCCTTGTTTTCTCCTTTGCAATGAGCTGCTTCTTGCGCTGGGCCAGGCAAAAGAGTTGGTGGTTGCTCCTGATAATTGGCTGTGGTATAAGGTCTGCAAGAATGAGTTCAGGCGCTGTGCTGTCATTGAAACGTATGATAGTGTCAAGCACCTGCTGCTAAAGATAATTAAGGTCAACAGTGAAGAGCATTCGATAATGGCTGTTCTCTTTCAAGAAATTGATCATTCTATTGAGAAGGAGAAGTTTACCAAGTCATTCAAAACGACTGCGCTTCCTCAGATTCACAGTAATCTTATAAAGCTTGTCGAACTGTTGATCGAGCCTGAGAAAGACCTGAGCAAGGTGGTGAACACGCTGCAGGCACTTTATGAGATCGCCATTAGAGATTTTCTCAAGGAAAAGAGGACTCCTGAACAGCTAAAGGCAGATGGTCTGGCATCCAGTGGTTTGCTTTTTGAAAACGCAGTCGTATTGCCTGAGCCAGATGATGAGAAGTTCTATAGGCAGGTCCGGCGATTGCACACTATCCTTACCTCCCGGGACTCAATGCATGATATTCCTGTGAATCTCGAGGCACGGAGGCGAATCGCCTTTTTCAGTAACTCACTGTTCATGAACATGCCTCGTGCTCCCCAAGTAGAGAAGATGATGGCTTTCAGTGTTCTGACTCCCTACTACAATGAAGAAGTGTTAAAATATGATCCATTTTGTGAAAACTCTAGAACACTCATGCTTAATGGAGAAGGAGCAAAATCGGCAGCAACAAGCTTCGAAGACTCTCAAAGGCTGAAGAAATTTCTGGTACATGGGCAGCAAACCACGTGGACAGCAAAAAGCAAAAGAAAAGTCAAGAATAGCAGCCAAAGAAGAACAAACTAGAGAAGTCTCGTACGTGCATGTGCATGGGAAATCTTGTGTATGAAAGTCAAAAATGGCTGCTTGACCATGAATAGAATACGTGGGCAGCCGAGAGAACAGAAAAATACAGAAAAATGGAGAATCCACTAGAAGTCCTAGATGTCGGTGGAGGAAGGCGGTGCTCACGCCTATAAATAGGAGCTGGATGTTTGATGTTTGTTGTTCCTTGTAGCCGAGAAAACTACACACACTCCTTTGTAATAAAACACTTTCTAAATAAAAGCCTTTTTTCATTCTCCCCTTGCCTTGTGTTCCATTTTTTATTCACATAACACTTGCACACACACACACGCTTCCGCACAAACACCAAAAAGAAGTCGTATTCAGCAGTGAACAACTTCGAACTGAGAACGAGGATGGAATCTCCATTTTATATTATTTGCAGACAATATATCATGATGAGTGGAAAAACTTCATGGAGAGGATGCGTCACGAGGGAATGGTAAAGGATGATGAGATCTGGACGACCAAGTTGAGGGATCTCAGGCTTTGGGCGTCATATCGAGGGCAGACTCTTGGCAGAACGGTGAGGGGGATGATGTATTATTATAGGGCCCTCAAGATGCTGGTTTTTCTTGATTCTGCATTAGAAATGGATGTCAGGGAAGGTTCGGAAGAGCTTGGGTCGATGCGTAGAGATGGTACTCCGGATAGCTTTGGCTCAGGAAGGTTGCCTTCTTCCAAGAGCCTTAGCAGAGCAAGCAGTTCCGTAAGCACTTTGTTTAAAGGCCACGAGGATGGCACGGCCATGATGAAATACACTTACGTGGTTGCCTGCCAAATTTATGGGGCCCAGAAGGCCAAAAAGGACCCTCATGCCGATGAAATATTGTACCTGATGAAAGACAATGAAGCCTTGAGGGTAGCGTATGTTGATGAAGTACCCACTGGAAGGGATGAGAAGGAGTATTATTCCGTTCTTGTGAAATATGATCAGAAGCTACAGAAGGAAGTGGAAATATACAGGGTGAAGCTGCCTGGTCCCGTGAAACTTGGAGAGGGGAAGCCAGAGAATCAGAACCATGCTTCAATTTTCACTCGTGGAGATGCAGTCCAGACCATCGACATGAACCAAGACAACTATTTTGAGGAGGCACTCAAGATGCGGAACTTATTGGAAGAATATAGGGCTTTTTACGGCATCCGCAAGCCCACAATCTTGGGAGTGAGAGAACATATTTTTACTGGTTCGGTTTCATCCCTTGCTTGGTTTATGTCTGCACAGGAGACGAGTTTTGTCACATTAGGGCAGCGTGTCTTGGCCAACCCTTTGAAAATTCGGATGCACTATGGCCATCCGGACGTGTTTGATAGGTTTTGGTTCTTGAGTCGGGGTGGGATTAGCAAAGCTTCACGGGTTATCAACATCAGTGAGGACATTTTTGCCGGTTATAATTGCACTCTGAGGGGAGGTAGTGTCACGCACCATGAGTACATCCAAGTAGGGAAGGGGAGGGATGTTGGGTTGAATCAGGTATCCATGTTTGAGGCCAAAGTTGCCAGTGGGAATGGTGAACAAGTTCTTAGCAGGGATGTGTACAGGTTGGGGCATAGGCTAGACTTCTTCCGCATGCTCTCCTTCTTTTACACGACTGTTGGATTCTTTTTCAACACAATGTTGGTTATATTGACCGTGTATACGTTTTTGTGGGGTCGACTTTACCTGGCCCTGAGCGGCGTTGAGGCGGCTGCCACCAGTAGTGACAATAGAGCACTTGGTACCATTTTGAATCAGCAGCTTATCATTCAACTAGGTCTATTCACAGCCCTTCCGATGATAGTGGAGAATTCTCTTGAACTTGGATTTCTTCAAGCACTCTGGGATTTCATAACCATGCAGCTCCAGCTTTCATCTGTTTTCTACACATTTTCGATGGGAACCCGTACCCACTTCTTTGGCCGGACTATTCTTCATGGTGGCGCGAAGTACCGCGCTACTGGCCGGGGTTTTGTTGTGCAGCACAAGAGCTTTGCCGAGAATTATAGGCTATATGCTCGCAGTCATTTTGTTAAAGCGATCGAACTTGGTCTCATACTTATTGTTTATGCAACTCACAGTCCTATTGCCAAAGCCACTTTCATGTACATCGCCTTGACCATTACAAGTTGGTTCCTTGTCATGTCATGGATCTTGGCTCCATTTGTGTTCAACCCTTGTGGTTTTCATTGGTTGAAAACTGTCTACGACTTTGATGGTTTTATGAATTGGATATGGTACCGTGGTGGTGTGTTTGCTAAGGCCGAACAAAGTTGGGAGAGATGGTGGTATGAGGAGCAGGATCACTTCAGAACCACTGGCATTAGGGGAAAGATTTTTGAAATAATTTTGGATCTTCGCTTCTTCTTCTTTCAATATGGTATCGTCTATCAGCTTGGTATTGCTGCAGGAAGTACAATTGCTGTTTATTTGCTGTCTTGGATTTTTGTTTTCGTGGCTTTTGGAGTATACTGGGTGTTATCATATGCTCAGGACAAGTATGCAGCAAAAGACCACATCTACTATCGGCTTGTTCAGTTCCTTGTTATTATTCTTGGCATTCTCTCGACAATTGCATTGTTGGAGTTTACTAAATTCAAATTCATGGACATTTTCACGATTCTGTTGGCGTTCATCCCAACTGGGTGGGGCATCATATTGATCGCCCAGGTGCTCCGACCATTTCTTCAGAAGACTAAGCTCTGGGATAGTGTTGTTTCTGTGGCCCGGATGTACGACATTATGTTTGGAGTCATAGTCATGGCCCCAGTAGCATTTCTATCTTGGATGCCTGGGCTTCAGTCAATGCAGACACGAATCTTATTTAATGAAGCATTCAGTCGAGGTCTACTATTCCAGATTGTTAATGGAAAGAAATCGAAGGTTGACTCGTGATCGGAGGTAATTACTGAAAGTTTGACTGGTTTCTGTAGTTTATTTATTTTATCGTCTGGCTTGATTTCTGATACAATGTCATCTGCTGCTGTGTTTAGTAATTTGGAATACGATTGCCCTGATATGTTGCCTGTATTCTTTGTTTTTGGGAGTCCTTCACTCCTGCCTGATATATCTTCTTGGACAATTGTTGATCTCTCTTATCAACGTCAGTCACAATACTTAACAATGACTTGAAGGGGGTTGAAATGAGAGATGTTGGATTTTTACTAGGATGATATTATAAAAAGAAGTGTTATAGCCGAAAATGGGTATTATCTAGCATGCCCTTGTCAGCTACCTGATGGAGTTATCATCACAAAAGAAAAAGTCTCTTGTTTTCAAACAGTAAGGCAATTTATGACATCCCCCGTCTCCCTGTATTTCCACCTCCATCTGAATGGTGGCAGGTTAAAATCTTTTTTTAGTTATCTGAACGTATGTCCGTTGGAGTTTTCCTTTCAGTTGTCAGACATTGTTGACATTGCAGCCTCCCTTCTCCTTTCAGGGCCTAAGCAAAAAAGAATGCAATATTTCCTGTTTATGAATGTCGGAACAGTAAGGACCACTATGGGGATATATTTGTTTTTGCACAAAATATTCAAAATTAGGCTTGGAAATTTGGAATGTGTATTATCCTCATTGGTTTTCTTCCAATCAAGTCGATCCTTTAACTCGAGACAAATAGAATATTCTATTTGTTGCTGACTCTTTTTTCCTTGCGTTACATCTTTCAACTCATCAACTCAATGTCTTGCCTGATTTCTGACAAGTTTTGTTGGGCATATTGGTCTGTAGTGAGGATCCTTTTCTGGTCTGCACTGAGTACTGGTGGTGGTGCAACATGCTGATAGACATTTTTCCATTTTGGTCAGGCTGGAAGTCAACGTGAGATGTAGAAATACTGTAGAATCTGAGAGACTTGATCCAAAGTTCTTGGGCATGACCATGGCGACTCTCCAGCTCCTTGGGATTGGATTTCATTGCAAGGGTGTTCTAGTTCTGCTTCTTTTTTTGTACTGTTCATACCCCATCTACTGGTGTAATTAGTTACTGAGTACCGCTTGAATTGATTAGTATGCAACTGGGGAGTTCCCCATGCGATCAATGGAGATTTTTGTGATCTTACTATAGCATGATGAGGTAGTTACACATTCGTAATTTTTGTGATTCTTTCATTGCATAATGCATATATTTGTTACCTGATCTGAGTTTGGGAAGGGACATGATGAGAAAATTGATCTCCTGCACAATGCGAGAGCGATTCTTGTTACATAATCTTGCTTTCCGTCCTGCTTCATTTGCCGTGGTGTCACAGCCCATGCACCGCCTCCATCTGCTCGATCTTGATCTTCAAATTTGATGCAAGCGCAGCGTGACAGCATATCGGCATAGCAACAATCTTTCAGAAGACACTTTAAGCGGGGCTCAAGCATTTCGTTTTCTGGCAGTCCCTGAAACGATTCGAGAGCTTCTGCGAGTAGTTGTCACCTTGTCTGGTGTACGAGATGGTGGTTCGTATTTTAATGCTGCTAGTTGTGGGGTTCTCGAAAAGTACCTAGATTCTGCAATGGTGGTTCGTACGTTCGTATCTTAATGGTGGTTCGTATTGTCATCATGTTGTACAGCTGCTCGACTTTCACGTTGATACTCCCTTTTCTTTGTCCTCTATATCCTGCTGGGGGTTTACTTTGTCACGAATTTGGTCCTTGCTGTCGTGTATGATAGCTTCAAGAGTCAGGTAATTTTCTTTCAATATCAGTGCTATTTCAGAGAATTAGGGGTATTAACTCATGCAAATATGTCTATTTAATATCTCACTTACTATCATGGGGCTTGTAATGTGCACTTTGTCATGAATTTGGTCCTTGCTGTCGTATATGATAGCTTCAAGAGTCAGGTAATTTTCTTTCAATATCAGTGCTATTTCAGAGAATTATGGGTATTAACTCATGCAAATATGTCTATTTAATATCTCACTTACTATCATGGGGCTTGTAATGTTCACTTTGTATTCGGAGGAAAATATTGACATTGGCTTCATTCGTTTCGCGGAAAATGTGGTGTTTCTGGAAAATATTTTTCAAGAAATCATTTTCCAGAAAATGTAATTATTTTCGAGTGTTCGGATGAAACATGAAAATAAAATAAAAAATATTTTTTGATGTTCAGTAAGGAAAATTTGTATACTCTTTTTCATTGATTTTATTTTTTAAAATGGTTTTTTTATATTTTTAAAAATTGATTTTTTAATTATTTTTAATTTTTAAAATCTATTTTTTTTTTTTTTTTTCGTTTTCCATCTCCTTCTTTTTTGGCCAGTCGCCGGCCACGGCGATGGCTTGTGACCAGCCATTGGCGAGCCTCAAGCTGGCCAATGAGCATAAGGCTTGCCACTCACTAGATTGGTGAGCGCGCACGTCAAGCTTGAGGCTCGCCAAATCAACAAACGCAAGCTTGAGATCAACGAGCTCGAGGTTTGCCTCGCAACGGCTAACGACTAGTCAAGAAAGAAGAAGATGGGAAACAAAGAAAAAAAAAAAAAAAAGAAATAGAAAGAAATGGAAAAGAAAAAGGAAATTAAAAATAATTTGAATTAAAAAAAAAAAAAAAATTAAAAAATAATTCCAATAAAAAAAAAAAAAAAGAAGAAGAAGAAATGGGAGGAGGAAGTGAGGATTTGTAGAGATGTAAGATAAGAGAGATCAAGTGAGAAAAATGTTTTCCACTTTTCAAAAATGGAAAACAATTTCTCCTAATTTAGAAGATTTTTTTCTTTTCATGGAAAACATTTTCCCTAAGAAATTCATTTTCTATGAAACAAACGCTAGAAAATCCGGAAAACGTTTTCCCATAAATTATTTTCCGCGAAACGAATGGAACATTTGTTTTAGCTCGTGAAACAAGTCTCTGAGATGGACCGAATTAGGGAAATCATGTTAGGAAAAGCCTTTAAGCTCATGGATAAGAATGTTAGTATGTTGGCCTCTCTTAAATACTCTTTATAGCATGTCTTTCACAAGGAACTTCTTCTGCTTATCATTTTGTTTTCTAATATCTATAGAGAACATGCATCTCCTTGTGCCGGTCGTTCATGAGAGCTAGTTTTTGGTATGGTACTCGAAGTTTTCATGGCACAGGTCTCATACTCATGCTATAGAAAGAGTTGAACATAATCAAATGCATTTGTCTGCGTGTTAAGACCTGCTAATTATTCGGTTGCTTTGGAGACTCCTTACGTGTCCTTTGCTGTTCCCAACTTCTATGCTAAAGTTATCTGATGTAGATGTTTGATGAGAAGAGCAGCTGTTAGATGTTCTATTGAAATAATTTTATACTAAAGAGGTTTGTATGTACATGATTGGTTGAATATGGCCCTTGGACACATGTACGAACCACAAAATATAATATACTTTGGATGTCTCGAGGTGAATAATGGAGCACAAACATATATTATCTTTCTCGTTCCCTTCTCCATCTCTTCTTGTTTCTCTTTCGTCTCTGTGAGAAGCATAAATAGCCTGAAGTGATGTAATATTAGGGTTTTTCATCTTACTTTGCTGTTGCTTCTGCTAGGGGATTCTTCTTACTTATGTTTTCCTAGAGTGATTTGGGTTATTCTCTTACTTGCTCGTCGTGTTACATTTTTGGCATGCATAGAACGTTGGGCATATCAATAAAGAGCAGTGTGTACACCTGTTGGATGAACTGAATAACTACAGGTATATAAACATCCTACTCACAAGATGAATTGAACTATTGTTTCTTGTTTTCTTTTTATAATTTCCAGCCTGTCAAGTTAAGCATTCATCTGCGAGATATGTAAAAGCTTCCAGAAAATATGCAAGAACATGCGTGGTGAATAGTTTACGTTATGAGATGTCATGGCATGCTAATCAGTGCCCTTGAATTTTAAAGCAGTAGAGATAGTTCGAGCAGAAAAATTCCTAACAAAGAAGAACGCGATATTGCAGATGTAAGATTATCTTGAAAATAGCATGTTTGTCTTTGAATTAGAGCTAATTGATGATAGTAAGGAACGATCCTGTCTTCTTAGCGCCTGGAAGCAACACTAGCATAAAGAAAAGCCTATCAAACTTTTAACACTAGACTTTGCCCGAATAATTAGGATCTTAGAAAAACTAATTTGCTTTCAGATCACTCGACTTTTACTCTGACTAATGTCTGGTTAACAAGCTTGCCTGTGATTAAGTGTGGCTTCTGTGCATCGCACTGTGAAGATAATAGCCATCTTATTTCTCATAGAAAGTGGTTCTTCTGAATATTTTCCTAACCTTCGATGCTGGTCTTGTGAATGTTCTTCTAGGACACTGCCAAAGGTATCGCGAGAAGAATTTGAGTTCATATTTGATGAGCTGGATGATAGTCATGACTTCAAGGTATCAAAAAATTGGTTCAACCTTTGGTTATTAGTATTGCTATTTCTTCCACTGATTTCGCTTTTGTTTAATGGACTTTCTTCTTTGCCTCTTCCCATGTTAGTTGTATGGTTTCAAATATGTGGAACGTCAACACTCTTTTCACTAGGCTCTTTATGATTTTGATATTTCTTGACGAGGCTAATCTAGCGTCGTCAAGAAAGAAGTTCGGAACAAAAAAATAGAAGTCATGCATAGAGAGAGAGAGAGAGAGAGAGAGAAAGATGTCTAATTTCCTTGTAATTACGAATGCCATCAAAGCCGATACTACAAACAAGTTAAAAAGAAAAAAGAAAGCATAAGAGAGGCAAAAAAGAAAACCAAGAAATTTAAGTGGACACCAGGTCAGACAATTTATGAATAGAGTCTTATTCAACACGTAGATATGAAGGGCTACATAGATTCACGGAATATAGTCTAATTGAAAGAATCATTGTATGTGTCCCAAAAAGTAATTACAATTTAAATAATGAGAAGAGGTAAAAAAGAGAGGATACTTTCTCAATTTGATGGACAGCCACGATAATTAGTTAATCAAATTTCAAATATATTGAGTAAAATTAGTTTATAAGTTTCTTGGTTTCATCCTTCACCTTCTTTAATTTATCAGGAGGTCTCATTTGAGTACGATAAACAATTAGAGTTACAATGCTATACAACATTATCGCATCAACAGACACATATAAATAACTCATTTTAGTTTTGCATATTTAATTTTGGATCACTGTCTTATGATCTGTGCGCGTAACTCATTACGCCATTGGTCCTCTTGTCACTTGATGAGCATGCCTGAAGCCACTCCTCCCTATTTAGGTCCTTTCACTGCCACGGTCACTTTCCACTCCCTGTCGATCAATAACTCCACCCGCGAAATGAATGTGGAGAAACGTTTTGTTTCGGGAATACTAGCCCCACGTCATCGCCATTCATGTGCTAAAAAAGGAGGAGATAGTGACATAGACGATGTCAAATTTTGGCTCCATAGACCAGATGATTCTTAAACTTTTAATTTTTTTATAGCAATCATTCAATTTTAGTCCAATTTACAGTATAAACTTTCAATTATTAATTTATATAATATGGTCTATCAAGCAAAATTACTAAGACTAAATATATATTCAATTAAAATTTAGAAATTATATTAAATAAATTAAAAATTGAGATATCACCTTATATATTTGATTAAAGTTTTTGACTATTTTTTTCCTTAAAAGAAATTGTGTGCCTAATGGGCCGGTTTGGTTTTACTTTTGTTGATGGTATTGTGGCGGGCTATGTAGCACCGACACGGATACGCGACACCACACCCGACACGACACGACACGACACGACACATCGACACGTCATTTCTTAAAAATAGAGAATTTCGACACGTTCCGACACGTTATATATTAAATATATTTTTATATATAAATAATAATAATAATAGCCTACAATTAATTTACACGAAAAATATAAAATAATATCATTCATTATTTTAATTTATTACAATAATACATAAAACTTAGAGGAAAAAAACATTGTTTAAAGAAAAATGCTGAAATAATATTTTTAAATTTATTTATTTATCATATATAGTATTTTTTTTATTTACTTCTTTCATAGTAAAAGACTTTTTAAAAAACGAAAACAATTCTAAAAAAACAAAACTGAAAAAAAAAAAATTGACCCTGTGCGTGTATATTTATAGCATTTTTATTACTTACTTTATTACTTCTTTTGTATATATTTATATTTTGACCCCATAAGTATTAGAAATTTTTAAAATTGACCACGTGCGTATCGGAATCGCGTGTCGGAATTCCTGGACTCGCGTGTCGAAGACGTCGGAGAGAGTTGACCACGTGTCGGATTTTTCGACACTCATTGACCGCGTGTCGGAGCGTATCGGGACGTGTCGGAGCGTGTCGGACACGTGTCGGAGTGTCAGACACGACACGAAAGCTTCCGGAGAGTGTCCGTGCTACATAGGTGGCGGGGGGTGGTGATGTGACCCGGAAATGGAACGGGTCAAGGTTTTAAAAAAGTTTAGAGATAAGGATTGGAGCCACCGCCTTTGCTTTTACTACATTTTTAGGACGCTAGATTAGCCTCGTCAATGATTGATTTTGACTTTTTAAATTTCTCTTAATTTACAAGGAGGACGCGTGCGCACGAGTCCAAACCCCGAATGATGCCTTGCTCAACTCGCAAAATCAAACGCAAAGCGAGCAGAAGACGCCACAAGACACGAAATTTGTTCGCAGCTACTGATGTCGAGAACCGAGAGCGCTTGGCTTATTGAATTGACTCGAGCATTGCGAGTGTTTTTGGTATTATTTTTATTTCAAAAATAACTATTTTTATTTCTATTTTTGAAACAGTTTTTTAGTAAAATAATGCAATTTGTGATATATAAAATTTTTATTTTTAAAATAGAAAAAGAACGGAAATATGTTAGACGTGACCTATAAAAAAAATTTGTGATGTAAATTGCTTCTAATTTTTGAATAATTTTATTTGAGGTTTTTCTTTTTTTTCCTTATCTCCTTCTTCCTCCTTTAACAAATCACCGCGACACTGGCCGTCGCTAGGGATGTCAGAAACTAAACCGTAAACCGAATTAAATCGAAAGTCGAATCGAACTGAACTGAAAATTTTGGTTTTTTTAGTTCAATTCGTATTCGATTCAATTCTCATTAAAAATCGAATTTTTTGTTATCGGTTCGGTTTTTATCGATTAACTAAACCAAACCGAACCACAAACCGATAAAATCAAACTAGTAACCAAACAATTTAGTTATTCTCTCCCGTCTCCTATGAGGAAACAGCGATTGGATTCTATTTGACTTTGGCTCTTGCATCATCCATCGATCGATCAATTCACTCCAAGCGGTTCGAGATTCCATGGCGGATCGGGGCTTGCAGGAGGTGGAGAGAGCTCGGTTGCTGAGCTTGGCTCTCAAGCTTGGATGCTGATGTTGGTGGTGTTTGTGGTGCTGGTGATGGTGGTGGGAGTTGCAAGTGAGATCTAATGGTCCTCAGTAATTTCTGGTAGGAGAGAGAGAGCCTCAAATCTTATCTCCACTCTAACCCCAAGTGTCTCCGTACCCTTCTTCTTCTTCAAATCTTTTCTTTTGAACGAGAGTTAGAGAGTGCAGAAGAAGAGCCACCGACAAGTGGAGCTTCTCTCCCCTATTCCGAAGCCACCTGCTCTAGAAGAGAAGAAGCCTGAGGAGAAAGAAGCCCCCAAGGCCAAAGAGAAGAAAGAAGAGGTCCGTCTCAAAAAAACTGAACAGAAAAATGAAAAAAAAAAACCAAATGGAACCGAAATTTTGGTTCGGTTCGATTCGGAAGTTTTTTCTAATTGTTCGATTTTTCAAAAAAACGGAACCAAACCGTTGACACCCTTAACAGCCGTGACTAGAGAATGACAACAGTGGCCGATAGCCAATGGCTGGTGGTAACGCTCGCGACTTGTTAAAAGAGAAAGAAGAAAATAACAAAAAGAGAAAAAAGAAAATCAGTTATTTTTACAAACTATTTTTTAGAATAATAAGTTACTTTTTTTTTATTTCCCGTTTTATTTCAAATCTATTCCCTTGCTAATTTTCTATTCCGGATAATAGAAAAATTAATTTACATTATCAAACGAATTTTTATTCTTAGTCTATTCCTAAAAACAAAAGAACAAAAAAACAAAAATATTGCCATGCAAACCCTTTGTTTCTTAAACCCTTGTTCCAATTGTTGTGCGCCCCACAGGCTACATGCATGAACCACCTTCGCCTAAAATTCGGTAGGGACAACGGGGAGTTGCAGGGCTCTCGTTGCGGCTTTGTTCCTTGACCACTAGTCGGCTTGATGACCAACTTAAGATGGTTGAGTAGAAGTATTGCGTTAGTTTCAAAGCGTTTTATTCATTAAAACTGCAAAATCACATGACCGATGGCAAATTTGTTATTAGGGTTGATACCATTCAAAATTCCAGACCAACATCCCATGATGCATTTTTTTCTTAACTAACTTTCGTCTCACAAATAATTTTTTAAGTCCGCATACTTGACCCAATTTATTTTCTATTAGTATTCCATCCGACGTCCTGTTAAAATAAACACGTGTCCACACATGCCTATCATATCAAGTACGGTCATCTATTTTTCTCTCTTCCTTTTTATTTTGTTTCCCGTTTTAACACAAGCGAGAAAGTAATCATATCGAGGGCAGCAAGAAACTAAACAACCTCAAATGAATATCGGATGATACTAAGCTCCAGCATTGTGTTAGCTCCACCCTCAAAAGTCGGCCATTGCCCCCATAGGATTTCATAGTGGTAAAGAAAACAAAAAATTTACATAACACAGTCATCTATATATGACAATTGGGAAAAATAGTCGCTAGACTCTAACATTTTGGAAGAACGGCATAAATAATCATGAATTTTAGCTCAATATACAATTTAGTCCTTACTTTTTTAATTTGTTCGAAATGATTCATGAATTTTGGTTTAATATGTAATAAAGGCTTTAAACTTTAAATTTATTCAATATGATTCTTGAGATTTTATTAATTTTCATACAATTTAAAGATTACATCAACTATTTATCAATAATTCAGGGACGTCGTTGAATATTTATGAATAGTTTGGAGATTATGTTTTTTTTGGTATTTTTTTTTTTTTTTTTTTTTGGTAAAGAGACTATGTTAAATAGGTTAAAAGTTAAAAGACCACATTACACATTTGATGAAAATTTCAATAATTATATAAAATAAATTAAAAGCTCGGGAAGCACGTTGCGCTATAGGTCAAATTTCAAGGAACATTGGAGCGAGGAAGGCGCTCCGTGGACGCTGTCCGAGTCTGATCGATAGCACGTTCTTCCCCTTTCAGCCCAGAACTTCAAAGAAATGTAGCGCCGAGCCTGCACAGAAATGGAGGAGGTGGGCTGGACTTACAGACGTTAGCAAGCTCAATCGACATCGGCGGGTCACGTTGAGTTCCGGTAATCACGAGCCGGGCCGAGTTCCAGATTGGGTTCGGGTCAAGCCTCGGTGGCTCGCTCGCTCGTGTCGATTGGGCTTGGTCTTGGGCTTGATTACAGTGGAGACGCACTGAGTTCTTCTTCACACGTCATCAGATCTGGAAAAAAGAAAAGTGCTCCCGGCAGAAACAGTTGAATAAAAATTGGCGGACAAAAGCAAAAGCCCCCCCAAAGCGCCGCTGCTTTGCCCTTTTTTTCAAAGATTTGTTGGCCACTTCCCAGTTCCCACCGTTAAGTGCTCCGGAGCGATTATCGAGCGCAACCAAGTTCACCTGAGCCCAGATAACCTCCCCCGTTAGATCGGAAGGGCCCCGGGCTAGCCTCGCCCCATCCGACGGAGCACATCGATTCCACTCCATGTTACCGGGTGCACAGAAGGTTTGTCTTCGGGCCCCATTTAAACTGATCCAGTCGGGGGACCATGTGCGAGGCCACGTGGTGGCCCGCCCGCATAACTGCGGCTAGGTGGGCCCCCGGCTCGCTTGCGTGGGGACGGGGAAAGCGTTTCAGATCTTCTTTTGTCACCGAAAATTGTCGGAGCTGGCGCTCGGAGATTTCAATCTTGTTGCGTATTTGGGGGACTTTTTCGCCGCATTCGCGGAGCGCGTTTTTGACCTTTGGAAGGCGGGGCCGAGGGGGGCGGGTTTGTCATGTCGACTGAGGTTGGCCACCGAGGTAAAGACACGCTACCGCGTCGGCTGCAGGAGAAAGCTTATGTTTCACCCCGAGGAATCGCGTTCGTTGAAGAGCGTGTTTGTGACGAATTAGAATATTCGTAAGGAAGTGATCGTGTAATGAATGATAAGACAAGACACGCGGAAGTCCAGAAAACTGATTCGTGGAAAGTGCTTCCGTTCGATCAAATAAAACGTCACTCCGCAAAAGGAAATCACCCCATCCTAGACGCCTGAAGATTTTGGGAGCGATGGAAACCCAATTCCGCACAATATGATGTCATCTGGATGTCAATCTTTGAAATTTGAGCAGGGCTCCGAGGACTTTAAGGGTATGCATGACAATTTTTAGAATAAATATTAATTTATAACTAGAAATTAATTTCTTAATTTATATTTCAGAAATTGAGAAGTTAAAAATTTTAACTTCGATTTCTTCTTCAAATCTATTTCTATAATAAATCTATCCATAAATAGAAAAATTAAGATGCATCATCATCAAACGATTTTTTATTCTAAACCTTGTTATTATGAAAACAAAAAAAATAATTTTTATTCCAAACCTCATATGAAAACAAAGAAAACAAAAAAATAGAAAATGAAAATTTTATCACGCGCACTCTAAGAGTTACAAAAAGAGAAAAAAAATAAAATCAAAGATTAAGTTTGATTCTACTTTGGAAATGGGTCTTGGGCATAATGCATATACTAAAAGTCGAAACCCTTTGAGAAAATGTAAGTTGCATTTGGTAAAAACTTTTTATGCAAAATAACTTTGGGTGAGTAATATTTGGCAAAAAGAATTTAGCAAAGGGCTTTGACTATAATTTTTCCTTCTTTTATTAGAAAGAAATCAAATCTTTCACCGATCATCTAGAGTCGCATAACCTCAACCGGCCCTCGCTTGGGCAAGCACGCAACATTGCATGGGTGGTTCGACCTCATCGGTCTTTCACTTATCAGATCTGACCTTGTTGGCCCTGAAGAAGATGAATAGTAGTAATGAGGGGCAAAATCGAAAAATCAAAGAATTGGTGATGGTAGTTTTAGAAGAAAAAAATTATTTAACACTAGTTTTATCATTCTATAGATCACTACTATTGTGACCTTTTCAACATGTCCAAGGCTAGATCTAGCCAAAAATAGCATTTCCCCAATCTGAACCAAACACTGTATATAAAAATCCATGGCCAAAATTATTAGATTGACAATGGAGCAAATTCACACGTAAGTGTATGGACCCGGTACACAGCTGACGCGGAAAAACATTATCCATCTTTCTCGTCCGCTTTTCTTTCCCCTACCCTTGTCGAAACAGGGCCTTTTCGAGGTTGAGCTCGGGGGAGTTGGTTGAGCGGTTGGAACGGTGCGCACGCCAGAGAGAAACTTGCTCCAACCGAAGGGGTGGACAAAAGACCGCCCCCTTTCCTTTAATTCAATTAATGTCGCGGCGTCAAACAAAAATAAAAAATAAAAGTAAAAAACTTAGTGGCGAAGCAAAAATATCAAATTCCCGCGTAACAGATGGGTCAAGGAATCTTCGGTCGTTCAGACGTCAATTCCGAAATCTCAAATTTTCGCATTTGACCTGTTCGCTCTGTTCTGGAAACAAGTGCCCATCGGTCGAACGGTCGTTTGACTTATGCGACAGAGTCCAAGAATGTCCCTGTCGAGAATATGAATAAAAATAGAGTGAAGGTAAATCTCATCGTGCAATAAACAAAAGATTTATGTGCTAAATGGGGCGGTGAACATCGCACGACAGGACGAATAATGCGCTCCCATTATAGCGTTCACTCCACGTTGCCTTAGCATGATTTGGCCATGGCGATGTTACCGGGGCGGTTCCACTACGAAATTCAAAACTGTTCATTTTTTTAAATTATCACAAGGAATTGACTGTGTATTTTTTTTAAGAAGTTGGGATTTTTCGTCTCTCGATCGATCTCTTTTATTTTTTTATTTTTTTTCAATTGATTGTTGTTGGCGTAGATGGTTGAAATGCCGAGTTAGCGATCGGAAATGCCGATGGGGACTGAATGAGTAAAAGATTGTTCAAAAGTTAAGAAATGATAGGTATAGGAATATTAAAAAATAAATTAACTTTGCTGACATCAACATATCTACTCGCCGTCGTTCCATGATATAGTCTCGAGTTTGATAATCCATGGCTACAAGATGGCAAAGCTTGAGTGGCGATGGCTACTACAAGCTCAACATCAAGATACGCATAGTCTCTATTTTCTTTTAAACAAATGTTCAAGCTATCGATTTATAACGGTGTCAAGTGTATGATGGCATATTTTAATGGCACCAGTTCCGTGTTGACAAAATTTGTCATATTGGAACGCAAGGGGTGAATGGTGTCTTGCTTTTAAAAGTACGGAGCCATTTTGAAGAGAAAAAAAGTAGAGGGACGATTTTGAATTTCAAGCAAAAGCAAGGAAACCCACCTGTGATAACGTCCTATGTAACATCTCGCAATTTTGGCCAGAATACATATATGTCTCTAGAGTACTTAAGCGCACTTTATAAAAAATAATTCAAAATTAACGAAGTTTGACTTAACACAGATGGAAAAAAAGTTGAGTCCAATGGAAAGTACAAATACTTACTTTGTATACTATCTAATAAATGCAAGCACTCACTAACGCGATCAATATTCATATCGCGACATGAACATAACATCGTCTTATCATATCAAAGATAGCACAAAAGATAGGAAGTGCATGTGACGTAATCATCCAACAAAGAAATTGAACAAGGCGACGAATTGCACTAACTATAGAAAAGTGCATATATTTGAAAAATGTCGAATTGCTTTAGTACAATAGTAAAAAAGGGCATTAACTTTTAGCATGATACTGAACTTTTTTTTTCCATTATTGGCATGACAGATATGAAACTTTAAATATTATGATTTGATTGGACACTGTTAAATTTAAACACATTACTTCACTCGACACAGCATTTAAAGGGGATTCCATTATTAGTGTCATTAGTAGGAACTTTTATTCTCCATGGTCCAATAATCGATAATGGAATAAAAAGCCTTTCTGAGGTCACTTTTAAACGTGGATTATGATTTGATCGCCAAAATCAAAAATGTTATTCTGAAATCTAAAAAATGTGAGAAAAAGCAAAAATTCAAAATGCTCATAATGATTTTGAACATTTATTTCAAGTTTGTATTGAATAAATGTTAGAATTTTAAGTGTTGAAATCAAAACTTAAATGTAAAGATCTTTGGAAAAACTAACCAAATAGGAGAACTTACCAAACACATCTGATAGATTTTAAACGGCTGGCATTCTCAATATAAATACTTTTCATAATGAATTGTATTAAAATGTATTTATGTGGACACCGGGTTAGGCAATTTATAAATGGAGTCTTTATTCAACACATGTAGACGCAAAGGGCTATATAAATTTGCGGAATATAGTATAATTGAAAGAATCATTGTATGTGTCCTGAAAAGTAATTACAATTTAAAAAATGAATAGAGGTAAAAAAAAAAAAGGACACTCTCTCAATTCGATTGGACATCGGCAATAGTTATTTAATCAATTTCAAATATATTGAGTGAAATTGGCTCATGAGTTTCTTGGTTTTATGCTTCAACTTCTTTAATTTTATGAAGAGGTCTCATTTGAGCATGATAAACAATTAAAGTCACAACACTAAATGATATTGTCACATTAACAGCCACTTATAGATAACTCATTTTAGTTTTGCATATGTAATTTTAGTACACCCTTCGCCCTCTTGTCACTCTATGAGCATGCCAAAAGCCACTCCTCTCTGTACTAGGTCAAATTCGCGCTTGAGATAAAAGGTCGAAAGCAGTTACTTGCCTATTGCCTTTTTCTATTAGGGACAAACATGAATTTAGGGTCAAATTGAGAATTTAAGAACTAGATTAATAGGAACTGATTCGATTCAAAGGTCTATGAGATGTAAGGTAGGTTATAGATTTAAAAAATCGAGACATTTTTTGACAAATAAGTTGTAAATGAATTGAGAATCAGGAAATCATAATAAGTTTTAGTGTTTTTCTTATACGACGTTTTTGCGTGATCATACAACATTCCATGACGACTAATGATTAATATATAATATGAAATCATTAAATCGAATTTTTCATTTCTGCCGATATCCATAACCGAGACTTTTACTTTATCAATATTTCATAGTAAACTCGTGTTTAAATATGGGTTGTGACAAGAGATTGTATAATATGTAATAATTTATTGAAATCTTTCAATTAAGAGTAAGATCGAACGGATCCCGGGACCTATGATGAATAGATTGTGAGTTTTTGGACATGTAAGATAGGTTTCGGCCGTCAAAATGAAAACACTGTTCCGACGGATAAACGGAACTTCAAAAAAGAAAAAAGAAAAAATCCAATGGTCCCCAGCGGCGGAATAAAATACGAACGGCGCGATGAAAAGAAATGCCCCGGGGATGCGCCTTGAAAAGATCAAAAGAAGACTGTTGTCTCCTCCCCCCGACAAAAGATAATCCCCGAGCTCGCTCTTTCCCTTTTTCCCTCCGCTCCCCCGCCCCCCCGCGGCCGGGCCCCTTCCATCTCTTCTGCCCGTTACTCTCTCTCTCTCTCTCTCTACCTCTCTGCCCTAAGCTCGAGAGAATTTCAAAGCTTTTTCACTCCAAAGCTTCAAGCAGCAGAACACCCGCCACACCTCCAGCCGGAAAAGCTCTCTCTCCCGATCCGCCTCTCTCCCGTCGCATTCCCCCTTCCTCCGGCGCGCCCCCTGCCATGAGCCTCCGGCAGCGCCCCCGCCGATGCCGTCCCCTCCGCCGCCGTCCCGGCCCGGCCGCCCCCCCCGACGGCGGCGGCGGCGGCGGCGGCGCCGAGGAGGTCTACAACATCATCCCCATCCACAACCTCCTCGCCGACCACCCGTCCCTCCGCTTCCCCGAGGTCCGCGCCGCCGCCGCCGCCCTCCGCTCCGTCGGCGAACTCCGGCGGCCGCCCTTCTCCACGTGGCGGCCCCACTACGACCTCCTCGACTGGCTCGCCCTCTTCTTCGGCTTCCAGGCGGACAGCGTCCGCAACCAGCGGGAGCACCTCGTCCTCCACCTCGCCAACCTCCAGATGCGCCTCTCCCCTCCCCCGGACAACATCGACTCCCTCGAACCCCGCGTCGTCCGCCGCTTCCGGAAGAAGCTGCTGAAGAACTACTCCGAGTGGTGCGCCTACCTGGGGAAGAAGTCCAATGTCTGGATCTCCGATCGCCGCCCCTCCTCCCCGGATCCGCGCCGCGAGCTCCTCTACGTGTCGCTCTATCTTCTCATCTGGGGCGAGGCCGCGAACTTGCGCTTCATGCCCGAATGCATTTGCTACATATTTCACAATATGGCCATGGAGCTGAACAAGATCTTGGAGGATTACATCGATGAGGCTACCGGGCAGCCCGTGTTGCCCTCGTTCTCGGGGGAGAATGCGTTCTTGAACATGGTGGTGAAGCCCATTTACGAGACCGTGAAGGCTGAGGTGGAGGGGAGCAAGAACGGGACCGCGCCGCATCGCGCGTGGAGGAATTACGATGATATCAATGAGTACTTCTGGAGTAAGAGGTGCTTTGAGAAGTTGAAATGGCCGCTCGATGGTGGGAGTAACTTCTTCGTGACGAGTGCGAGGAGGGATCGCGTGGGGAAGACGGGTTTCGTGGAGCAGAGGTCGTTTTGGAACCTGTTTAGGAGCTTCGACCGATTGTGGGTTATGTTGGCCTTGTTTTTGCAGGCGGCCATCATTGTTGCTTGGGAGGGGAAGGAGTATCCATGGCAGGCACTGGAAAGTAGGGATGTTCAGGTTAGGGTTTTGACTGTGTTTATCACTTGGAGCGGAATGCGGTTCCTGCAGTCTTTGCTGGATATAGGAATGCAGTACAGGTTGGTGTCGAGGGAGACGATGGGACTTGGAGTGAGAATGGTGCTGAAGAGCATCGCCGCTGCTGTGTGGATCATCGTCTTCGGGGTGTTGTATGGGCGCATTTGGTCTCAAAAGAACGCTGATGGGAAATGGCCTGGCGCAGCGAATACGAGGGTGGTCAATTTTCTCGAGGCAGCGCTTGTTTTCATCATCCCGGAACTGTTAGCCTTGGCTCTCTTTATCATCCCTTGGATTCGCAATTTCCTGGAGGGAACGAATTGGAGGATCTTTCACTTGATGACTTGGTGGTTCCAGAGTAGAATTTTCGTGGGCCGTGGTCTTCGGAAGGTCTGGTGGATAATGTGAAGTATACTTTGTTCTGGATTCTGGTGCTTGCCACAAAGTTCTCCTTCAGTTACTTTATGCAGATCAAGCCCATGATCAAGCCGACAAAAGAACTACTGGATCTCAAGGATGTGAAGTACGAATGGCATGAATTCTTTAATAATAGCAATAGGTTTGCGGTCGGGCTGCTGTGGCTTCCTGTCGTGGTGATGTACCTTATGGATTTGCAGATTTGGTACTCCATATATTCCTCGTTTGTGGGAGCAGGAGTTGGTTTGTTTGATCATTTGGGTGAGATCCGAAATATTCAGCAGTTGAGGTTGAGGTTCCAATTCTTTGCTAGCGCGATTCAGTTTAATCTGATGCCAGAAGAGCAGCTTCTGAATACAAGGGGCACCCTGAAAAGCAAGTTGAATGATGCCATTCACCGATTGAAGTTGAGATATGGACTTGGCAGGCCGTTTAAAAAGCTCGAGTCCAATCAAGTGGAGGCACGTAAGTTCGCTTTGATATGGAATGAGATCATTAGGATATTTAGGGAGGAGGATATTGTCTCTGATCACGAGGTTGAGTTATTGGAGCTGCCTCCCAATACCTGGAATGTCAGTGTCGTCCGTTGGCCTTGTTTTCTGCTTTGCAATGAGCTGCTTCTTGCGCTGGGCCAGGCAAAAGAGTTGGTGGTTGCTCCTGATAAGTGGCTGTGGTATAAGGTCTGCAAGAATGAGTTCAGGCGCTGTGCTGTCATTGAAACGTATGATAGTGTCAAGCACCTGCTGCTAAAGATAATTAAGGTCAACAGTGAAGAGCATTCGATAATGGCTGTTCTCTTTCAAGAAATTGATCATTCTATTGAGATCGAGAAGTTTACCAAGTCATTCAAAACGACTGCGCTTCCTCAGATTCACAGTAATCTTATAAAGCTTGTCGAACTGTTGATCAAGCCTGAGAAAGACCTGAGCAAGGTGGTGAACATGCTGCAGGCACTTTATGAGATCGCCATTAGAGATTTTCTCAAGGAAAAGAGGACTCCTGAACAGCTAAAGGCAGATGGTCTGGCATCCAGTGGTTTGCTTTTTGAAAACGCAGTCGTATTGCCTGAACCAGATGATGAGAATTTCTATAGGCAGGTCCGGCGATTGCACACTATCCTTACCTCCCGGGACTCAATGCATGATATTCCTGTGAATCTCGAGGCACGGAGGCGAATCGCCTTTTTCAGTAACTCACTGTTCATGAACATGCCTCATGCTCCCCAAGTAGAGAAGATGATGGCTTTCAGTGTTCTGACTCCCTACTACAATGAAGAAGTCGTATTCAGCAGAGAACAACTTCGTACTGAGAATGAGGATGGAATCTCCATTTTATATTATTTGCAGACAATATATGATGATGAGTGGAAAAACTTCATGGAGAGGATGCGTCGTGAGGGGATGGTAAAGGATGATGAGATCTGGACGACCAAGTTGAGGGATCTCAGGCTTTGGGCGTCATATCGAGGGCAGACTCTTGGCAGAACGGTGAGGGGGATGATGTATTATTATAGGGCCCTCAAGACGCTGGTTTTTCTTGATTCTGCATCAGAAATGGATGTCAGGGAAGGTTCGGAAGAGCATAGGTCAATGCATAGAGATGGTACTCTGGATAGCTTTGGCTCAGGAAGGTTGCCTTCTTCCAAGAGCCTTAGCAGAGCAAGCAGTTCCGTAAGCACTTTGTTTAAAGGCCATGAGGATGGCACGGCCATGATGAAATACACATACGTGGTTGCCTGCCAAATTTACGGGGCCCAGAAGGCCAAAAAGGACCCTCATGCCGATGAAATATTGTACCTGATGAAAGACAATGAAGCCTTGAGGGTAGCGTATGTAGATGAAGTACCCACTGGAAGGGATGAGAAGGAGTATTATTCCGTTCTCGTGAAATATGATCAGAAGCTACAGAAGGAAGTGGAAATATACAGGGTGAAGCTGCCTGGTCCCGTGAAACTTGGAGAGGGAAGCCAGAGAATCAGAACCATGCTTCAATTTTCACTCGTGGAGATGCAGTCAGACCATCGACATGAACCAAGACAACTATTTTGAGGAGGCACTCAAGATGCGGAACTTATTGGAAGAATATAGGGCTTTTTACGGCATCCGCAAGCCCACAATCTTGGGAGTGAGAGAACATATTTTTACTGGTTCGGTTTCATCCCTTGCTTGGTTTATGTCTGCACAGGAGACGAGTTTTGTCACATTAGGGCAGCGTGTCTTGGCCAACCCTTTGAAAATTCGGATGCACTATGGCCATCCGGACGTGTTTGATAGGTTTTGGTTCTTGAGTCGGGGTGGGATTAGCAAAGCTTCACGGGTTATTAACATCAGTGAGGACATTTTTGCCGGTTTTAATTGCACTCTGAGGGGAGGTAATGTCACGCACCATGAGTACATCCAAGTAGGGAAGGGGAGGGATGTTGGGTTGAATCAGGTATCCATGTTTGAGGCCAAAGTTGCCAGTGGGAATGGTGAACAAGTTCTTAGCAGGGATGTGTACAGGTTGGGGCATAGGCTAGACTTCTTCCGCATGCTCTCCTTCTTTTACACGACTGTTGGATTCTTTTTCAACACAATGTTGGTTATATTGACCGTGTATACGTTTTTGTGGGGTCGACTTTACCTGGCCCTGAGCGGCGTTGAGGCGGCTGCCACCAGTAGTGACAATAGAGCACTTGGTACCATTTTGAATCAGCAGCTTATCATTCAACTAGGTCTATTCACAGCCCTTCCGATGATAGTGGAGAATTCTCTTGAACTTGGATTTCTTCAAGCACTCTGGGATTTCATAACCATGCAGCTCCAGCTTTCATCTGTTTTCTACACATTTTCGATGGGAACCCGTACCCACTTCTTTGGCCGGACTATTCTTCATGGTGGCGCGAAGTACCGTGCTACTGGCCGGGGTTTTGTTGTGCAGCACAAGAGCTTTGCCGAGAATTATAGGCTATATGCTCGCAGTCATTTTGTTAAAGCAATTGAACTTGGTCTCATACTTATTGTTTATGCAACTCACAGTCCTATTGCCAAAGCCACTTTCGTGTACATCGCCTTGACCATTACAAGTTGGTTCCTTGTCATGTCATGGATCTTGGCTCCATTTGTGTTCAACCCTTCTGGTTTTGATTGGTTGAAAACTGTCTATGACTTTGATGATTTTATGAATTGGATATGGTACCGTGGTGGTGTGTTTGCTAAGGCTGAACAAAGTTGGGAGAGATGGTGGTATGAGGAGCAGGACCACTTCAGAACCACTGGCTTTTGGGGAAAGTTTTTTGAAATAATTTTGGATCTTCGCTTCTTCTTCTTTCAATATGGTATCGTATACCAGCTTGGTATTGCTGCTGGAAGTACCAACATTGCTGTTTATTTGCTATCTTGGATTTTTGTTTTTGTGACTTTTGGAGTATACTGGGTGATATCATATGCTCAGGACAAGTATGCAGCGAAAGACCACATCTACTATCGGCTTGTTCAGTTCCTTGTTATTATTCTTGGCATTCTCTTGACAATTGCATTGTTGGAGTTTACTAAATTTAAATTCGTGGACATTTTCACAAGTCTGTTGGCGTTCATCCCAACTGGGTGGGGCATCATATTGATCGCCCAGGTGCTCCGACCATTTCTGCAGAGGACTAAGCTCTGGGATAGTGTTGTTTCTGTGGCCCGGATGTACGACATTATGTTTGGAGTCATAGTCATGGCCCCAGTAGCATTTCTATCTTGGATGCCTGGGTTTCAGTCGATGCAGACACGAATCTTATTTAATGAAGCATTCAGTCGAGGCCTACGAATATTCCAGATTGTTACTGGAAAAAAATCAAAGGTTGACTCGTGATCGAAGGTAATTACTGAAAGTTTGACTGGTTTCTGTAGTTTATTTATTTTATCGTCTGGCTTGATTTTTGATACAATGTCATCTGCTGCTATGTTTAGTATTTTGGAATATGACTGCCCCTGATATGTTGCCTGTATTCTTTGTTTTTGGGAGTCCTTCACCCCTGCCTGATATATCTTCTTGTACAATTGTTGATCTCTCTTATCAACGTCAGTCACAATTTTTAACAATAATTTGAAGGGGGTTGAAATGAGAGATGTTGGAATTTTGCCAGGATGATGTTATAAAAAGAAGTGTTTTAGAGGAAAATGGGTATTATCTAGCATGCCCTTGTCAGCTGCCTGATTGAGTTATCATCACAAAAAAAATGGCTCTTGTTTTTCAAACAGTAAGGCAATTTTTGACATCCCCCGTCTCCCTATATTTCCACCTCCATCTGAATGGTGGCAGGTCAAAATCTTTTTTTAGTTATCTGAATGTATGTCCGTTGGAGTTTTCCTTTCAGTTGTCAGACATTGTTGACATTGCAGCCTCCCTTCTCCTTTCAGGGCCTAAGCAAAAAATAATGCAATATTTCCTGTTTATGAATGTCGGAATAGTAAGGACCATGATGGGGATATATTTGTTTTTGCACAAAATATTCAAAATTAGGCTTGGAAATTTGGAATGTGTAGTATCCTCATTGGTTTTCTTCCAATCAAGTCGATCCTTTAAGATCCTTTAACTCGAGACAAATAGAAAATTCTATCTATTTTGTTCAGTTATTTGGTTAAACTTATGAATCAAGTTGTTGGTGCATTAAGATCAGTGTGGTGGGTTTAACCTGGCATGTTGGTAATTCTGGATTATCTATCTGATGTGCTTTGAATAAATCATTTTTGAATTGCAGTATGGTTCAAGTTTCTGCTTCTTTGTCGTTAATACTATTGACATGGGGATTCTCCCCCAGGTTTTCATGCTCAATCAAAATATCTTCATTCCCATTGGTTTCAGGTTTTTGTTGCTGACTCTTTTTTCCTTGCGTTACATCTTTCAACTCATTAACTCAATGTCTTGCCTGATTTCTGACAAGCTTTGGTGTGCATATTGGTCTGTAGTGAGGATCCTTTTCTGGTCTGCTCTGACTACTGGTGGTGGTGCGACATTCTGATAGACATTTTTCCATTTTGGTCAGGCTGGAAGTCAACGTGAGATGTAGAAATACTGTAGAATCTGAGAGACTTGATCCAAAGTTCTTGGGCATGACCATGGCGACTCTCCAGCTCCTTGCGATTGGATTTCATGGCAAGGGTGTTCATAGTTCTGCTTCTTTTTTTGTAGGTGTAATTAGTTACTGAGTACCGCTTGAATTCATTAGTATGCAACTGGGGAGTTCCCCATGCGATGGATGGAGATTTTTGTGATCTTACTATAGCATGATGAGGTAGTTACACATTCGTAATTTTTGTGATTCTTTCATTGCATAATGAATATATTTGTTAACCTAATCTGAGTTTGGGAAGGGACATGATGAGAAGAGAACATTGATCTCCTGTACAATGCGAGAGCGATTCTTGTTATATGATCTTGCTTTCCGTCCTGCTTCATTTGCTTCATTGGCTCTGGCGTCACAGCCCGTGCACTGCCTCCGTCTGCTCGATCTTGATCTTCAAATTCGATGCAAGCGCAGCGGGACAGCATATCGGCATAACAAGAATCTTTCAGAAGACACTTTAAGCGGGGCTCAAGAATTTCGTTTTCTGGCAGTCCTTGAAACGATTCGAGAGCTTCTGCGAGTGGTTGTCACCTTGTCTGGTGTCCGAGATGGTGGTTCGTATTTTTGGTGCTGCTAGTTGTGGGGTTCTTGAAAAGTACCTAGATAACACTCAGGGGAAGCCTCTGCGGAATAGCTGATTCTATTCTATTGTTCCCTAAAAAAAAAATAAAAACAAAAATCTGTTTGGTAAATCTTTTATTCTCGGAATATATTTGGACAGAATCAAGAAGTAGAAAAATAATTGTTTATTTTTTCTAGGAAAAATTCTTAGAATTAGGTCTAATTTTTTTATTCTCTCATCTCTTTCTTTTTCTTCTTATTCCTTTTAGCCGATTGCGGGCTTTGGCCATAGCCAACGACCTCGTTGGAGAGTCGTCGACCTCTGGCGACGCAGAGCCAAAGTGAGGCTGAGGCTCACAGTGGCCAGACGAGTTCGTCGGATCTTATCTCGCCTCTTGCGACCAGCGACTAGGAAGAAGGAGACTAGGAAGAAGAGAAAAGGAAAAAGAAAAAAGAAAAAGAAAAAGAACATAAAAAATAAGAAAAATATAATAAAATTATTAAAAAATTAAAAGATAAAAAATTTAGAAGTCTTATCAAATGTATTTTTATTTTTATTTTTTTTAGAAATAGTTATCAGGTGTTTTTGAATATTTAAAAATTATTTCCAAAATAAAATAAGAAAATTATTTTTTAAATAAAAATTATTTTCGAGGTTAGAATGGCACAAAACGTATCATAATTGACCTCTTCTGAACTCTAACACGCGGCATGCCCATCATAATTGACTTCAAAAAAGGTTCAGATGGATGGCCCATCTGAGATCTATGGTGGGGACTCCAGTTCACATGCCCTTGCACTCGTCATGGTAACGTGAATACACTAAAGAAAGCCCGGAAATGACGGCATATATTCTGCATTGGTCCTGATCTGTCTAAAAAAGCGTGGTCATTCAGATCCATGTCCTTTTCCCTTAACCTAACCTTAACCACCAAGCGTCGATTTCCTTTAGCTTTTCTTCCCCAGTCCCCCTAGAAAGCGCATGATTATCCCTTTTTTTTTTTTGTTTATTTTCTTGAATTTTTTTCAGTGAGCTGTTTGAGTTGTTGTTTGGTGTCATTTTCCATAATGGGTACGGGCCATCTGTACCCAAGAAAAGTAAAACTGGCGTGATTGATACGTGTGGACAGGGAAGTGCCCAGGCTTTTGATGCGATTCAAGGCTGGCCATTACATAGAGATGTTAAAAAAGAAAACCGAAAAATTACAATTTTTGTAATAATTATTTCTTGCAGGTGGGGGCTTCTTTATGTCATCCTTATTCTGCACGCCAAGCCCTTTAAATATCAAGGGGAAAAGGAGAAATCGTATTAAAAATTGAAAATGCAAAAATGAAATAGGACAAAAGTCACTAAAAATTCTAAAATATATTTATTAAAACAAATTTATCTCAAACTTTTTTTGCAATTTAAAAAACCCCAAACTTATATAGTGTAATGTATTTACTCTATGGTATAAAAAATCTAAGGAGAGATTTTTTATTTGAGATTTTTGATATCATATTCACTTTCGAAAACAGTATTTTCTAATTCTCTGGATCTACTTTTTTATATAATTCGCGAAGATACGTTAAAGGAGAAGATACCAAAGTGCCGCCACCTTTGTCGCTTGTGTATCAATATCTTCCGAGCGCCGAACACGGGCTCAACACGTGTCATTTCCCTCTCCTCCTCCTCGTCATCCCGCAGCAGTAGCGGTCCCGGCCGGCGCTCCGATCGCGCCATCTTCCTTCGCGCTCTCTCTCATCGAGCTCCTCGCCTCATTCTCTCTCTATTCGCGCCATGAACGAACCGCTGCTCGACGGCGCGGCGAGCGGCGATGCGCGGCGGCGGAGGGATCGCTTCGACCGCCGCTCCGACGCCCTCGCTTACGGCTCTCCTTACCAGAAGGCGGCCGCCCTGGTCGATCTGGTGAGCGCCTCGCGTCCTCCCTCGCGCGAACGAGCTCCGTTTCGCCAGCTCTCTCTCTCTCTCTCTCTCTCTCTCTCTTTCTCTTCGTCTTTCGTTTTCTGCTGTTCGATCCCGTGAGCTGGTCTTAGCATTGCCTCTGTTCTTTCTTTTTTCTTTTGGAGTGGGCGAGCGCGTGTTGCGTTGTCTAGAACGCGTTCGTTCCAAATCTCAATCCTGTTTCGGGCGGACGGAGGATCGCTTTCCGATGCTGCATTTGCGGCGATATCTCTTCGCCGTCGAGATCGTCGCAGTCTGATGACACTAAGTTTGCATGTTTTTCGCCTGGTAATGGAGTTCAGTAGAACTGGATTTACGCGGAGGGAAGGTTGATCTCGTGCGCGATAATGTAGCAGTGGAACATCGAAATGAGTGATTCGAACAAATAGAAGAGCAACCAGCAAAGTTTTATGTTGAGTACTCCAAGTTGACTTTTTTAGCTCTTGTTTGGTTAGTAGGTTTTTGGGGATATCATATCTTAAGTTCTTCTTTTCAGCTTGTCGTGGCTTAAGCTTGTAATCATTCTGGAAAACAAAAATGTGGGTTTGAGCTTGTAAACAGCCATTTCGAGATTTTCTTTTTTCTTTTTTGGCCCGCAGTTTCCGTTTCCGCATCTTGCTTTCTTTGTTTTGATTGCGGCCCAATGCTTTAGTGCCTCCTGACGTGTTCGCATGTGAGAACTATGAGCTCGTGATCTATGTTAAATGAACCTATAAGTTTGTTCCTCCAGCTGGAGCAATCACTGCTGATGTTCTCTTGGATAATCACGCACGGTTTTTGGAAAATGCGTCCTGCAGGCTGAGGATGGTGTTGGTATTCCGGTTCAAATTCTCGACCAGTCGAATTTCGAAAGTGCTGCCAAATTCTACTCCTTCTTCACAAAATTTGACATCATCTGGTCCCTCAGTTATTTTGCCTTGATAGTGCTGAACTTCCTTGAGGTTAGTCTGCTTTCTGGTCTCTTCTTCACTGACAGAGGGCCTTGGTCCCCAGATGTTGCCAAGGTTACTGCACTAACTCTTCACCCCTGCGCAGAAACCTCTGTGGTGCGCCAAGTACTCTGCAGATGCTTGCAGTGAGAGGGAATACTTTTTTCTGGGACAGTTACCATACTTAACGGGCGTCGAATCTCTCGTATATGAGGTAAGAGTGCAAATCCTGTAGATACATTTGGTGCCAGTTCACTCACGAATCCTTGTGATATACATGAGACCTCATGGGTTCACTTATTTATTTTCGCCAAATTTCACTTGTGGCAGTAGGTTCATCTTCAAATTCTGCTGGGCATTTATTTGAAGCCTCTTTTCATTATGATTGAGACTTCATGAAGAAAGTACCTTTCAGGATTTCCTAGATACATCTATCCTTCCTTGCTTGTATCTGATTAAACAATCACATAATGCTTGTTGTACTTCGAATGAACATTCAGTGATGTGCCTATGCCCATGATGCCTATAAATCAACACTCAGTAGTAAAATATTCAAGTAACCTTTTCCTTTTAAAATAGTAATGGTCTTTTCCGGAGGGGCCATTATATCTTCTATGGTGTCACATTGATCAAACTGGGGAACTCCTTGTAATGTTTGCAAATCATATGAATTCTACCCAGCTTATGGTAGGAAATGCTTGAGATATTGTTGTGTGAGTGGAGCTCATGGATATTCTTTCTCATGCAGAGCGTAACTCTTGTTATACTCATGATACATACATTCTTTCCCATTTCATATGAAGGGTTTCACATCTATTCAAGGAGTCCTCTTAACCAAATAAAGGTACAGGACTTTGCTTTCGCCTAGCCATTTCTTTGATGATTATTCTTTTAGCTGCTTCACTTTTTAGGAGTTTCTAGTAGCCTTGGACATGTGCACTTTGTGAGTACTGAGATAGTGAACAGAAGGTGCATCATGGGAGAAAAGAAGTTTCCACTTGTTAATTCTCTTCACTTTAGTCATAATGAGGAATGGGCTCTTTATCTTTTGAGTTGTCTTCAAGCAGATATTTTATAGGCACATGAAAGGCAACGTGCAATGTATTCTGACTGGGAGCATTATCAACAGTTTGATAAATAGAAAAAATGGAGAATGGTGGCTTCGGTCTTATTGTAGTTTTTACATTGCAGTATCTCGTCATGAACATGTGTTCTGAGTTGCATTGTTTATGCAGTTAGTAACTTCTATTAATTGGGATTGCTTTCTGCACTATCGATAGGCTGTTAAAATCTTGAATGTCGAAATTCCTTGTGCTGTTTTTATATTTTGATGATAGTTTAACCTTTGGCTTAATTTATCAGGTTGTTTGCCTAGGGCTTTTGGTCGCTGATTTACTAGCATATGCCCTTTACTTGTCCCCTGAGGTGGCACTCGACTATCTTCCTTTTAGAGCAGCACCTTATGTTAGAGTTGTCTTTTTCATCATGAACATACGGTATGCCTGAGTTATTTCCTCAATTTTTTTTCAACACAGCTGGCTTGACCTGCTTTTAGTATCAAATCTGAAAAACCGTAGGCAGATTATTTTTCATGTTTGTTTCAAATGGAAATAAGATGCCATTTTTTTAAGTCCAATTACAATTTGGAGTTACACTTTCAAACTCTCCGTTATAGTTGAGGTTGTACTTTCCATCTTAAAGGTCTATTAATTACATCTATTTTTATTTACCACAGTGAAGGAAGAAAAGAATTTTTCCATTCCTAAAGCATTTGAGATGAACAGTAAAATATAGGCAGGTCTTTCTTTCCAGCTTTGCATCTCTGCATTTTCACATTATGCTCTCAAATTTTACCTTTCCATGTCATTGTAGGGAACTGCGAGCGAGTATCTTCATTCTGGCAGGGATGCTTGGGACCTACTTAAATGTCTTGGTTGGTTTAGACCCTCTTTTGCTTGCTATTGCTCCACTTGCATGATTTTGTTTCACTGAAGTTAGTGATAGATTATCACATTTTCGCAAGTATTTTCACTATTTATGCCGATATGTAGCTTGTGTTACATGATGTTTTCCCTTTGTTAGGCTTATTTTCCTGTTTTTCTGGTAAAACTGCAGGCTCTGTTGCTTCTGTTTCTTTTGTTTTGCAGTTGGGTGGCATATGTGATGTTTGAAGATACTGAACAGGGAAAGACTGAATTTCCCTCATATGGTGCCACCTTATATAAGATGTTTATTTTATTCACCACATCCAATAATCCAGATGTATGGATATCAGCATATAAGTAAGTAAAATTGAAGTAAAAAATTTCTCCTGTTGATTGTCAAGAGAAGAACTTTTATAGTCATTCGAGAAAAAATAGGTTTTTCCCTCAAAACTGTTAGATTATATCTTCCCAAAATGTGACCGCAACTTAGCTTGCCTTTTAGCTTTGTTTTGTCCACTTGCTAAAAAAACTTGTTTTTTAAAATGGGGACATTGCTTCTTTTTCTGTCTGTATGTCCCCCTCTTTCTCTCTCTCTTAATTTTACCTTTGGATATTCTCTTTTTAGCTAATAGTTAGAATTCTTTTATAATGGTAACCTAAACTTTTTATCTTCATTTCTTCAGACTAGTTGGGTACATAAATATGCCCTTGATCTTTTGTTTGGGAATGGCGATTATTTGAGAATTGACTTAAAAGTTGGATCAAACGCTTTTTTTTATTTAGATGATTACATGTCATAAAGGACTAAGGGATTGGCCTTAGTGGTGGTCCATCCTTACATGGACCGAGGTCTTGGGTTTGGCTACTTCCTCGCTTGCCCTTTATTTGTATTATCATGTTATACAGCTGCTTGACTTCGATATGTTTTCCTTCCAGAGTTTCACGTTGGTACTCCATTTTCTTTGTCCTCTATATCCTGCTGGGGGTTTACTTTGTCACGAATTTGGTCCTTGCTGTCGTGTATGACAGCTTCAAGAGTCAGGTAAATTTTCCTTCAATATCAGTGCTATTTCAGAGAATTAGGGGTATTAACTCATGCAAATATGTCTATTTAATATCTCACTTACTATCATAGGGCTTGTAATGTTCATTTTGTATTTGGAGGAAAATATGACACTAAGTTTATTTGTTTTAGCTCGTGAAACAAGTCTCTGAGATGGACCGAATGAGGGAAATCATGTTAGGGAAAGCCTTTAAACTCATAGACAAGAATGTAAGTATGTTGGCCTCTCTTAAATACTCTTTAAAGCATGTCTTTCAGAAGGAACTTCTTCTGCTTATCATTTTGTTTTCTAATATCTATGGAGAACATGCATCTCCTTGTGCCGGTCATTCATGACAGCTATTTTTTGGTATGGTACTCGAAGTTTTCATGGCACAGGTCTCAAAACTCATGCTATAGAAAGAGTTGAACATAATCAAATGCATTTGTCTGCGTGTTAAGACCTGCTAATTATTTGTTTGCTTTGGAGACTTCTTATGTGTGTCCTTTGCTGTTCCCAACTTCTATGCTAAAGTTATCTGATGTAGATGTTTGATGAGAAGAGCAGCTGTTAGATGTTCTAACGACATAATTTTTATTAAAGAGGTTTGTATGTACATGATTGGTTGAATATGGCCCTTGGACACATGTACGAACCACAAAATATAATATACTCTGGATGTCTCGAGGTGAATAATTCTCTTTCTCATTCCCTTCTCCCTCTCTTCTTGTTTCTCTTTCATCTCTGTGAGAAGCGTAAATAGCCTGAAGTGATGTACTATTAAAGTTCTTCATCTTACTTTGCCATTGCTTCTGCTGGGGGATTCTTCTTACTTATGTTTTCCTAGAGTGATTTGGGTTATTCTCTTGCTCATCGTGTTACTTCTTTGGCATGCATAGAATGTTGGGCATATCAATAAAGAGCAGTGTATACACCTGTTGGAAGAACTGAATAACTACAGGTATATAAACATCCTACTCACATGATGACTTGAACTATTGTTTCTTGTTTTCTTTTTATAATTTCCAGCCTGTCAAGTTAAGCATTCATCTGTGAGATATGTAAAAGCTTCCAGAAAATATGCAAGAACATGTGTGGTGAATTGTTTGCGTTATGAGATGTCATGGCATGCTAATCAGCGCCCTTGAATTTTTAAAGCAGTAGGGATAGTTCCAGCAGAAAAATTCCTAACAAAGAAGAATGCGATATTGCAGATGTAAGATTATCTTGAAAATAGCATGTTTGTCTTTGAATTAGAGGTAATTGATGATAGTCAAGAATGATCCTATCTTCTTAGTGCTTGGAAGCAACACTAGCATGAAGAAGAGCCTATCAAACTTTTAACACTAAACTTTGCCCGAATAATTGGGATCTTGGAAAAACTGATTTGCTTTCAATTATTCTTACTAATGTCTGGGTAACAAGCTTCCCTATGATTAAGTGTGGCTTCTGTGCATCGCGGTGTGAAGATAATAGCCATCTTATTTCTCATAGAAAGTGGTTCTTCTAAATGTTTTCCTAACCTTCGATGCTGGTCTTGCGAATGTTCTTCCAGGACACTGCCAAAGGTATCGCGAGAAGAATTTGAGTTCATATTTGATGAGCTGGATGATAGTCGTGACTTCAAGGTATCAAAAAATTGGTTAAACCTTTGGTCAATAGTATTGCTATTTCTTCCACTGATTTCGCTTTTGTTTAATGGACTTTCTTCTTTGCCTCTTCACATGTTAGTTGTACGGTTTCAAATATGTGGAACGTCAACATTCTTTTCGCTAGGCTCTTTATGATTTTGATACTTCTTGCTTCTATTTTTCTTCTTCCTGATGAATACATGTGATCTGATATATGCTGTTTTAGTGTATCTCACTGGTGCAGAATATGCATATGTGTCGCCAACTTGCTTCCTTTATGCTCCTCAAAAGGAAGAAAAAACAGCTTAGTGTTTGAAAAGCAAATGCACCATTAAAACGACCATATTATACACCGGAAAGGATTTACCATCTCTTTTCTGTGTTTTTGGATTTTCAATTACTGATTTTCATACAATAGATCATCTACCCATGGCCGTTTACGTGGTCAATGCTCTAATTAGAATTTTCCATCCTCTTTTTCTTTTGTAGATCAACATGGATGAATTTGCTGATCTTTGCAATGCAATTGCCCTCAGATTCCAGAAGGAGGATGTTGTGAGTTGATTCTTTTGCTGATCTGAACATAGGCATGAAGCTTCATAGTTTCACTCCCTTTTGTTATGCCATTGTGCAGCCTTCTCTGTTCGAGAAATTTCCATCAATCTACTATTCTCCATTTTCTGAGAAGTTGAAGGGTTTTGTGAAAAGTCCAAAGTTTGGATATATGATATCGTTTTTTCTCATTCTGAATCTGGTTGCGGTGATTGTTGAGACAACGGTATGGCTTAAACCTTCATCAACTTCATGCTTTACAAATCCCTGTGTGGCACTATAGTGAAGCACAAGATCAGTTATGATATTTTATGTTGATTGGTTAGTTGATCACGTGATGCAAATGAAGCTACAATTGCACAATTTTCTATTTTGCATTGTCTTCAATGCTGAAGTGAGCTCTAGATGCAATGGATGGCCATGTTCATGTGTGAGAATGCTGAACTTATTGCTTTTGTCTCTAGTCTCTCAAATATGACTACTGTAGCGACTCATAAGGTGATAATTGTCTAGTTCACATCTCGTCATAATCAAATATTGAAAGTATTTCTTTCTTTCTTGTTTAATTTTAGATACCAATTATCAGATATTGTGGGTCATAAAAGCTTATCTAGGTTTCTTCACCAAAAAAAAAAAAAAAAAAAAAAAAAAAAAAAGCTTATCTAGGTTTGATATGTGAAACTAGTTGTTACTGATGGGCATAACCTGTATAAAAGGTCAGGGATTCACCCAGGCTTGTAGAACTTGGAATGGTTGATCTCTTCCTTACATATTGGGATGGGTCAATGTCAGTCAATAGTGTGAAAACATGCTCTGAGGTGACTAAGATGAGTTAAATCAGATGTTATTATCACTCCTAGTGGATTCAAATAAGGAGAAGAAGCTGGCTTTTCTGCAATTCTATAGCAAAGTGCTATATGACTTGTTTTCTTGCACAAAGGACTTATCTTTGACCCATCACTGTTAAAGCTCAAAAGTTGCTCTACTTACCATGTATCACTTAGCATCATTACTCCTATTTTCACTTTCAACGTTTTATGCAAATCAATTCACTTATCTCAGTCCCTTTAATACATTATTGTGGTAATTATTGGAATATTGAGGGAGCTAATGGCTTGTTGTGTTACAGCTGGATATTGAAAACAACTCTGGCCAAAAAGTGTGGCAAGAGGTAGAGTTTGTCTTTGGTAAGTGTGCTCTGGATGTTCGTGTTGTACACTGGTATATGAGTTGTAATTCCTATTCAGAATTGGAAATGATCACAATAAATATGGCATAGCAAATTTTATTTATCAAATTCCAGTTTGAACCAGCTGGGATGGAACATGGCTCTTCTATGTAATGTGGCATTTTGATTGTGCTTTCACTGAGTTCAAAATGTCTATAGATGTTGAGCGAGTGAGGAGGGATCTGATATTTTCTTGTACCGTCTTAAAGTGTCATGGCTGTTTTGTCACAGAACCATTGAAAAAATTTAGTTCCTGTTAATTTGTGCTCAATTTTAGTGGCCTGCTATCTGATTGTGCTCTTTCTAGCAGAACTAGATGTCTTTATAGTGTCAAAGTGAGATTCTATTTGTCCGGATCTTAAAAAGTAGCTGTGTGGTCATTGTTTCCAATTGTAGACTCATTGACTTCTAATTCTGGAACTTCCCTTGTTTTTGAGGTACTCAATATCCTTTTTCGCTGGGATTAGGTTGGCGATTTTGGACCCCATCAATTATTGTAGGTCTTAGATGTGAGATAATTAATTTGCACTAGTTAAATCCTGGATTTTGTATCAGTTGATTGTCATATGCTACGAATTTATGTTGATTCTTTTAAAGGGCTTGTGATATGCTGTTGTGATTGATATTTCTATTTTGTCCCACAGGTTGGATCTATGTACTTGAGATGGCATTGAAAGTTTATTCGTTTGGGTTTGAGAACTATTGGAAGGATGGTCAAAACCGCTTTGATTTTCTCATCACCTGGGTGATAGGTGAATATTTCACGCAATGATAGATCATAATTTTTTCAGCGTGTATAAACTGTCTAACATATAAATGTTCTTACTTACAATTGATGCCTATGATGCCGCTACAGTCCATACAAATATATAATGGAACACATTTTCCCAATTGTGGGTAGTTTATTAAACCATTGAATTCTCTGAAATTAGTGGTCAGTTTTGTCGATCCTGGAATTTGTTGTGATTGAGATATATAAAACAGGTCTTCATACACATACGTTGCATGTGATTATTGAACATACTGCCTTTCTTCGTAAGAATTGCATTTCTAATTAGTTATTTTCAGTAGGGCATCACTTTCTCCATAAGTTCATAAGGTTTGTAAGCAAAAAAGAGGAAGTCCATGATCAGCTGAATGTAAAATAAGATGAAGCTTTGCTAAATAAAAGAAATCAGTGAAGACTATTATTGGACCCCTAGTTTCACATAAATTACGGACTATAGGTAAATTTGATGTCATTGAATAAGTTAGTGTTGAGAACCTTTTTATCATTAAAACACAGCATATTTTCACCATAGGCCAATTTATATTTTATGATAAAAGAAATCAGGGACTGTAATTACGCATCTGTTGAGTATTTAATCAGTTTAGAGTTTGACTTAAATGATTCATTGAATAAGCGATAAGAACTTATCATAATAGTATAATTAATGGTTGTCAACTTGGTGATTGCAATGAGTTGCAGCTGCTCTACTTTATGTTTGATGGGACTTTATGATTGCAATGGTGCCCCAAGGGAACTTGGTGAGAGTAATGCTACATGTTTTCAAAACAAAAACAATGAGCGAAGTATAGTTATTTCACATGTCACAAGACATTTTTTTTTTTGGTTGTAGTCACAGGACATTAGAACATGTAAAACATATCCCTTTGCATTTTCAGAGCTCATAAAATATAGTTAAAGAGTCTCTCAAGAGAGATGTAAAATAACTTGATGGCATGACAGTGAACATAGTTGAGGTCCAAGGATATCTGCTATTAACAAGTCAGCTGTCGAATAATCATGTCTGGATATTTCCATATCCTAGAAATGTTAAATCTTGTGAAGTTTCGCTGCATTTCTGAACTGGTACTTGCTCCTTTGCAGTCATTGGAGAAACTATCACTTTTGTGGCTCCTCATGGACTTGACTTTCTTTCAAATGGAGAATGGTATGCACGATATAAGTATTTGATATATCCCACTACTCTTTTTGCTTCGTATCAGTTTGGAATGCTTTAGGTCCATTTGGGGGATGTTGCAAGTGCCCTGCTTTTAGGAACTTTACTATTTAGAATGCTAATAGATCTAGACATGAAAGTCCTCAAGAGGAACATCATTTCAGTTGCAGATGAGCAATTGTTAATTGAGGTTCTTGCTGGTTCACATGGCTATGGCAAACATGGTCCAATATTTAGAATAGTTTACATGAGAGATTACCTATAGGCCCTTGAATATGACTAGAAGCTAAGTAAAGTGCTTGAAAGATGCTCAGATAGGACGGCTGGGAGACTTGCATTGAAATATTTGGAATTGCAAGTCAGGAGCAAATCCTCACGCCACCTTTTGATTGTATTCATGAATGAACTGTAATTGGACTGGAAAAGTTTGGATTTTCTTGAATTATGTAATCTACATTTACGGAAAAAATTGGACATACAGGAGGTAAAATGAAGACTCCTTTACAGTTCCCTACTAAACATCAACCAATTATCCATTATAGTTACCCTTAGCCTGACTGCAGCTATCAAGCTAAGTTGCATATTGGAATAGCCCAGTTTGTTTTTCTCGTTCCATTCTCAGTGACAACATGGTGGAGTTGATCATAATGATGTATGGTGTCCAGTTTACAGATACCTTTCTTTGATTAAAAACTGTTCAACTAATATAATGTAGGCTACATTGAATCAACAAATCAGGACAGAATGTACATCCAGATTCATATGTTGATTGGGATGAAATATTAACTATATTTTGTCTGGGTGAGTCCTTCAATGCTATTTTGGCATGAGTGTTTACTGTTTCTTTGAGTTTGCTAAAGAAAATTTTGTTATTCTTTGTAATGTAGCTTCTGTGCCTCCTGTATACACTTGAAGACAAATTCTAATTCTTTTTTCACATTTCTTTGTTACAGGATTCGGTACCTTCTTCTTGCTAGATTGCTGAGATTGATAAGGCTGCTGATGCATGTTAAACGATACCGAGCTTTTGTCGCTACATTCTTGACCCTCTTACCAAGTTTGATGCCATACCTTGGAATCATCTTTTGTGTACTGTGCATTTTCTGCTCTCTTGGAGAACAGGTATCAGATGCTCCTCTTTTTGTCCTCAAACAAAGAATTGTCCTTTGGATCATCTGCTGGATGTTTTTGCTGTTGCTCCTTATTGGAATTACGAATAGTGGTTTATCTCATACATATCTTTCTGTGGTGAAGAATATTGGGTGGTCTCCCGCATGCTTGCTTTTTCATCAGCAACCTTGTTTTTTGGGTCCACTATCTTTTCTTCTACAGCAAAATATTGCAATATCAACTCCTTCCATGTTAAGTTTAAATAGTTTGGAGCAAGCATTTCCAATCAACTAATTTTATGCATATATTGTCATCAAGCTTGCATTCCTATTTTTAAAAGGGAAAATGGAAGACTCTGCTACTCTGTTAGCTGATGCGAAATAATCATACATCTACCACTCTGAAATATCAAATAAGGATGATGATAAATGGTTGGAACCTTATGGCTTTTTCCAGCATTATCAGCTGAATTTTCTGAGAATGATATCCTTAGCTGTTCCTAGTCTCATAAGTTGAATTTACTAAAAATGACATATAATGTCTTCCTTATACATATATTTATCTTCTCAAGTTAAATCAGCTTTAAACTGTTTATGAAATTCTTTTCTGTAGATCTTTGGTGGGATTGTCAATGCTGGGAACTCCAAATTGGAAGAAACTGATCTTGCAGCTGATAAGTATCCTTTGTATTGTCTTGTTCTTCCTCCTTAATCTTTCTAAAAATGCACCCCTTCCCTCCCCAGTCCCTGCTCCACCCAAAAGAAATAACTTTGTTTATTCCACCCCTTTGAAGCAATGACTGTAAAGGGCGGAAATAATGTCAAAAAGGTGAAAATGCACTATATGTTTCAATTAGAAAACCACAGCTGATTTTCAATTGACAATGAACGTCCTATATAAAAAAGAGACAATTCTGATTTCAAGAAAAAAGGCAAGAAGTAATGAATAGTTAATCTGTAGAATCATAGCTTTATGTACTAAGGATTCAAAAGAATCTACTTGGAGCTAAAATCTTTATGTATGATTATTGGAATATGCAAATTCATCAAGATGATTGCATTTTAGACTTTGACATCATCTTCAAATCTTTTGTGGCGAGCATTTTTATTACATAAAAAATCATGGCTTTATGTATAGGGATTCAAAGGAAAGTACTTGGAGCTAAATTTTTTATCCTTGATTATGTAAAAAATGCAAATTCATTAAAATGAATGCCTTGTAGACTTTAATATCATCTTTAAACCTTTTGGGGCGAATTTCTTCTACATAAAGGGGGAAAAAAACAAAACTGGTACATGTCATAGTTTGAGAGTATTTCTAATAACCCTAATTTGTATTCATCTTGTAGATAGCTTCATCAAATATTTTTCATGTCCTACTTTTGTGTTAGTTGGTGATAGATTTTGTTATTTGGATCACTTTTTCTTGACACTAGTTAGCTATTTGCTTTTCAATTTTAATGACTATCCGAATGGAATGGTGACACTTTTCAATTTGTTAGTCATGGGCAACTGGCAAGCCTGGATCCAGGTGCTACCACTCATTACCTACTATCTGATATATTATGTTTTGTTCCTAATGACCGAATCTCTTACGTGTTACTTTATTGTCTTGCTATGTTCCAGAGCTACAAGGAACTAACAGGGACCTCTTGGACCCTCATATATTTCATCAGCTTCTACTTAATAACTGTTCTACTGCTCTTGAATTTGGTGAGTCTTTTTTAATAATCATAGGGACATATCATTGAGTTTAACATTCCAGGGTGCATTTCCCTCTTGAAGAAAGTTCGTTAACAATTTAATTAAACAAGCAAGAAGAATAAGAGAAGGCATGGAAAAGTTTTTGAGAAGACACTGTTTTCTACAAGCAAGCCAGCTAAAATGCTTCTTCTCAAATCAAATTCCATATGCCAGACATGCATGCAAAACTACTTACTTCTGCAGCAGATCTATTGGGTCAACTTGCTTAGACTATCAATCATGCATTCATCCTAGCATGAGTATGACTGTGCAATCTTGTGTTGGTTTAGCTCAGCTAAGCTTCTGCAACCATCGAGAAAATAATTTTTCTCTAATACTGTTGGAGAATGAGACCTTTTGCCTCAAGCACTGTAGGCTGTGTGGGAAAGGTTGGCACATGTACTGTAGTTGCTGAAGATGTTGACTGCCTTTCATTGGTCTTCATACTTGCACTAGAGATAGTCTTAACAATTTAGAGAAGGCTGTGACTAGGTAGTGCATTAACTTCCTAGACCATTGGTTCTACAATCTATCATGCTTCTTTTCCTCTACTAGTGTATTTCGAATCATCAAAAAGTACACTTCAAGCATGTTAGTGCTGGAGAAGGGACCTTTGCCTCAAGTGCTGTAGATTATTGGAAATGGCCAGCATGTGTACCTTATGTTGCTGAAGAAGTGAATTGCCTTTTATCAGTTTCCATACTTGCATTAGAGATAGATCCAAATTGAGCTGGAAATATAAGGTGCCCTGACTAGAAAAATGTGAACTTTCTACTTCCTAGTCTCTTGATCTATGTTACTTTGATGCATATTTTTCCCCTATACTATGGTATACCAATCATTCAGCAGTATGCTCCAGATAGGTGAAATGGATATTTTAGAATAATATCTAAACAAGTTAGGCTTCTTTACGGTTGTAGTAAATTAATGGCATGGGCAATTCAAGAGTCAATTTCAAGAACATTTCGCCAAATATGGCAATAATTCTATGAATTCTATTTACTCTTCTAGATTCTGTTAATACAAAGCATGTTCAAGCATTCTCATCTTCTTATTGCAATCTCTCCTCTTTGGAACTCTAAACTTCCTGAGGTGGCTTCTTGTTGAGTGATTGACTGAAACGGTATTACAAGTGAAAAACCATCAGATCAATGAAATTATGATGTTCTTATTCTTCAGTCGTATAAAAGAATGCATCGAAACTTAAAGACAAAGCCTGCTGGTGGTTGAAACTGTATCGTTGAGTTCTGTGGCAATTGTTAAATTAAGAGCATGCATTTTTATTTCCATGTGATTACAGGTTGTCGCCTTTGTCTTGGAGGCATTCTTTGCTGAAATGGATCTTGAATCATCAGAAAACTGCGAGGGACAGGATGAGGTGTGTATTCTCTATTACTTAGAAAAATGTCATGGTGACTCTTTAGGTACATGTGTCGGTGTCAGCATAGAATTGTGCAGTTGCCAGATATTATCCGAATCAAGCTTCTATTAATCTCTGTGATCCCGTTTATATAGGAAATAAGGGGCAGGCGGTCTCGTTCAGTCGGGTATGTACTGTTTGGACACTATTTAGGGATACTTATCTTCTGATTTATAAGTGATTTAGATTATTGAGTGATGTGTTATCTTTGTGTCTTTTCCTGGCTTAATACAGCACGAAGACAAGAAGTCAGAGAGTTGATGTCCTGCTTCATCATATGTTGAGCGCAGAGCTTGACAAAGCAAAGCGCACTTGTCCTCAACCTTAATTATGTAGCATACAGGTAAAACTTCATTTTCAAGTCCAGCAGACTCATTTTGTTTTCCAAGCATTGTTCACCATGTTTGCTATTAATGCAAGAGTAGAAAACTGGAAGTTAAATTTGTTAGAATTTCCAAAAGATGCCTGTTTTTATCAATTTTAAATAGCTTCGGTACCTTAGAGGGCATAGATAGAATAAGTACTCAATGGATGTTTTTGTCAAGTTGTCACCGGTGTCCTTACCCTTAATCAAATTTCAGTATTAAATGCTGTCATTCTGGTAGGGTTTGCTGGTTGGATTGCTATAATTGCATTTGTTTATTGCATCACATGTTAATCTCATAAGTTCTAGATGGCTCCCTGTTTTGGTTGGTGATGAGTATAGAGGGAGTTACTAGATATAGATGATTGATGCATATGCATGTTAACATTGTTAGACTATAAAGGTATATTTCGTCTCCCTTCCACCTGAACTGCAGCAAAATCTCTGAGTGCTATAATTTCAGCTGTGCTATAGTTGCTTCATGGTTGCATGTACAAGTTGTTATGTACGTATCATATCTTTTAGGTAGTGTTTGGTCAAATATACGCAACCGCTAGTCCCTGTCAGTCTCTAAATTTGATTGTGTCAGCTCTGTAACTGGTAGTCAGTTGCATGTTACTGTTCCCTTATTTATTCTCCTTCAATTCGCCCACCCTGGTTCTCTAGCTTTCAGCTAGCCTTTTCTTAGGGTGTGGTGATGAAAAAATGGGACTAAGCCTGATTTATGTTGTCATTTTGGCTAGTTGCGGGCGTGATTTTGAAGACCCCGATACGAGATAACAGGTTACAGCAGACCGCATTTTATGGACCATTTCAGATAGGCTGGTTCGAACCATACGGATGTAGTTCTTCTTGCCACGGTTGCTATTGCCTGTTTGTGTTGCTGGGTAAATTTTGTACAGCTGCAAATTTAACCCTATAATTTGCAACACGAGTTTCTGACTTCCGATGTGAGTAAATTTTGTGCACGTTACTCAACATGCCATCTCGGTTAGAGGACACTGATGTCCTGTACAATGCGAGAGTGATTCTTGTTGCATAATATTACTTTCTGTTCTGCTTCATTTGCTGTGACGTTACAAGCTTTTGCGTCGCCTATAAAAGTTTTTTTGATGTAGGCTACATTAATTGATATTGTGAAGTCCGATAGCTTAGAACTCTATAAATAATGCTCAAATCTTTTAATAATCCCATTAACACAAATATCCTTACAAATGATGCTGAGCGTGGGGCAACCTTATTGAGTCGATGAAAATGAAAAAAAAAAAGAATTCAATTATTAGTACGTAATATGTTAATTTATATCCATGGAGCAAATGATTACACCAAGTAGTTAATACATTACTAAATTTTGATATAAATAATAGGATGATTCATACTAGAATGGGCTTAATAAAAAAAGAACTAGTTCCTTTTTTTTTTAAATTAATTATTAGTTCGTTTATTCATAAACTAATTCAAGGTAGAACCTTCCATTTTAAACGAAAGACATTGTTATCATTGTAGAAAATGCTAGAATATACCACGCTTTTCTTTCAATACCAGTGAGAAGAAATAGACTTAAAAGAAATGGCGAAATTACTAAGATGACTTTTAGAAAATCATGTATCCTTTGATTGAATACTAGTTTAATTCAAAATTTAAATAAAAAAATGTATACTGGTTCTATCCTTTTTCTTTTGAGCTTGACCTACTAATAAAACACTAAAGTAACTTGGAATTTGTTAGGTAAGAATTGGGATACATAGGGTAATAGTGGAAAAGCGCTTAAGCTTCGTATTATTGTTGCTTTGCATCAAGAATGATGGATTCTGAATCAGATACAAAAATTTCTTTTATTCAATTATGTGTTTTGGATTCTAGCTATGGAGTTTTTGAGGAGTTTTCATGGTTTACATGTGGTATCAGAACAACTATAGTTTGGAATTGGAATGTGCAAATTTTGCTTTTTATGGGAATCTTTTGTCCAATGAAAATTGATTTTTATTACATCAATGGATTTTACTCGTCGAGGCAAATATTTTGACATTTAGAGAGCCACCAAGGGAGGCTGCACATGCCCCTAAGCATCGATAAGCAGTGGTGTGCGTTGAGTATGCACCCCCATGTGGTGTGCGGCGATGCTAGCACATGCAACATTTTGGGATTGATATCGATCAGGTTACTTGACCCGAAAATCCAACCTGTTGAACCGCCCAACTTGGTTTATTGTTGACCTAGATCAGTCAATCGATCGGACCAACACCAGTCAAATCGCCAACCATCAACGGTTGGACCGTTCAAGTAGGTTGAGCTAGCTGAGAGTGCACTCAAGCAGCGTGTGGGAGCTTCGATTAGAGCAATCTTGGGGCCTACATGCTTGTATTTTGCATATTTCCTCTGTGTGTGTTTTTTTCCCTAATGATTTCGGAAATACAGATGTTAACTCATGTATATTATCACATAAGAATGTGTAGAGCATGGATAAAATGCATGAGGTTTAATATGTATCAAAAAATAGAGTAATGTAATGGACATGCATATGATTTTAGTGAAGCCTAATATTACATGTATTTAATGAATGTGAGACATAAAATTTATATATCTCATAAATAGAGATTCAATGATTCAATCAAGTTGTGACCACTAAAGTGGCACACTTAATTGGGTTTGAGAAATATTAATATCATATTATTGTGGGATGTTTTATATTCTAATGTGTTCATGTTCTAATGTGTGATCATACTCTCAAAGCAAGTGATTGTGTATTATTTTATGGAGGGATATGTATGATTGACGAGTGATTCATACTAGTCATTCATACACCAAAAGTGGAAGGTTGGTATATATTTTTATGGCTGTTATCATGTGGAGAGTATATAATTGCATGCTATGTATTTTGCCCAAAGATGACTATACGATAATGTATGTAACTATATGTTGTGTATTTATACGGTTTCAAGTTATATAATATATGTCGCTCGTTTTCAGTAGTTACTTTTTCTGTGAACAGTAACTCCATTGTGATAATTGGAGTTTTTATTAGTTCAAACTTTAAGAAATGAAGAAATGATTTTTTGTTTGGGATGAAGCTGGAAGATGTTTATATTATTTTTATTGCGGATAAGCCAACGGGTGTCCAATTGATGGTGCGGAAGCCTAGAATGCACACTTTATTGCTTGGGAAAAAAGTAATCGGATTCATTTGTTATTTATGAGGCGATCCATACTTCAGAAATCGGTTGACTACATTGCTAGTCAGATGATGGAAGTCTTAGTTGTTTGATATCATGTCTCGTCTAATGTTGAGAGTAGGATACGTCTACAAGCACTCTTCAACATGAAGTATGATGGTTCAAGTGGAGTTAAGAATTACGTTATAAGGATGATAGATTTGTTCACAAATCTTTAGGCTCTCAACATTGCTATTCTCATTCCTTGCATTGTGGATTAAGCCTTAAACACTCTTTCTCCGAATTTTGGGATTATTTAGACTGATTATAATTGCTAAGATGAGACCTAGTCAATTAATGACATGATAATAAGGATGGTTAATGAGAAAGAGAAACTTAAGGGCACATTGTCCTGTATGCCTTTAATTCTAGTAGTGAGAAGAGTAATTGGTTCAAAAATTATACTAGTAAAGGAATTCATGAAACTGTTGGTCTTTCTAATAGTCTAGATTCTAAGAAAGCATCCTTTACAATTGATGGTGACCATTGTTATTTTTATAGGTAGAAAGATCACAAAAGAAAGACCGCAACAAATATAAAATATGGTTGTCCAAGCGTGAACATGCAAGTAATAATTCATTGGTATTTGTTTATAAATTCAACCTACGGTGCAATTAATCATGTTGCATTTATTGTATAAGGATTCATAAACTGGAAGAAGCTAAATTAGGTTGAATCAAAGCTCGGAGATGTTATTTTAATTCTAAATTTTGGTTTTAATTTGATATTAAGGAATTTGCATACCTTCATTTAGACACAACTTAGTTTTTGCATTTTGTTTGGACATGTGTCTACTATTTTAAAATAAAGAGCAATGATATTTTTATGTTTTTTAATTCAAATAAGTTAGGTCAAGTAATGCGATATGGTTGTGTTTAACTTCAATAATATATACGCCACTTATACAGTTCAAAATGTTGTTTCCAAAAGACTTGTACTTAATGAACAATTTTACGCATTATAGTATAAACGTCTTGGTTACAACTCTAAAAAAAAAACTCTAAAAAAAGATTATAAAGGCCGATAAAGCCTAACATCCAGCCTACTCTTAAAATGTACCTAGAGTTTTTGTGTAAACTGTTTTCGATATAAAATGACTAAAATAAAGAAGAAAATTGCAATCCGAATTTGTAACCTATTTGAGGTCATTCACACTAATTAGAACCTTGTGTAGAAATTTTTATTTCATCACATTTATTAATGATTATTCTCGATATGAATATCTATGCATGATTAAGGAAAAATCCGAGTTTCTTGATAAATTCAAGATTTTTCATGTTGAAGTTGAGAAACAATTGAAAAAATTTGTGATGGTTGTGAGATATGATTGTGATGGTGAGTATTTTGGTAAGCATGGCGATACTAGACAGCTTAAAGAGTCATTTTTCGAATATTTGAAAGATTTAAGATAGTAGCTTGGTTTACTACGCTTGGGACTGAACCGAATGATGTGGCAAAAAAGAGCAATCGTACTCATGTGGATATGATGATGAGTATTGTTACTAGGACCAATTTCTTCGATTTTCTGTGAGATGAAACTTTAACGTGCCAAAGCTGTTTCATTGACTCATTTTGAGTTATTGACTAGACGTAAATTTAATTTAAATCATTTTAAGGTTTGGGGTGTCTTACATATCCAAAATGAAGGATGAACTAGTGATATGGAGGACAATGAATGAAAAGCGTTGGAGTTTTGGATCGTTACCGATTCACTTTAAAGACAATAAATTCCGAATTAGGTGTCATTTTCGCAGCTTACACCGCCTCCATTTGCTCGATATGGCGGTTCTTTTCTAGTGCTCGTTCACCGGTGGGGTTCTCAGAAAATACTCAAATTCTACAACCATTGACCTCTTTTGAACTCTTAGGCCCTGCACGTAAAACGTTTACTCTTTTTTTCCTCGTTCCCTAACAGAAATAAAAAAAAGTGTTTTTGTTAAACGGTTTTGAACAAAAGAACGCGTTTGGTAACGTTTGTTCGGGGAATAAAAAATGAATAAACACGTTTGGTAATTTTTATTTTTGTTTCTTTTAATTTTTTAATATTTTTATTTTATTTTCCATTTTTTCCTTTATTTTTTATTTTTTTCTTCTTTCGGCCGGTTGCCTCGCCGGATCTGGGCGAGGCCGAGCTCGCCCGACCATGGCGAGGCTTGGCCTCGCCGGATCTGGGCGAGGCCGAGCTCGCCCGGCCAAGGCGAGGCTCGGCGTCGCCGGCGCGGGTGAGGCCAAGCCTCTCCGCCCGCCGTCGGAGCCGAGCACCTATGCCCCGAAGCCCGCAGCTCGACGCCGTCTCGATCTCACCACGCCATTCGCGACGCCGTTCGCTAGTCTTTGCCCACGTCGCCCGTGTCGATCCCGAAGCCTCTAGTGCCGCGCCGCCGTCGCACCATCCTCCGGAGCCCCGCTAGAACCCTAGCCGAAGATCTCCCCTTGAGCGAGGCCGAGCCTCGCCTTGGCTGGGCGAGCTTGGCCTCGCCGATGCGAGCGAGGCTCGGCCTCGCCGGGGACCAGCGACGCTCTGGCAAGGTCACCGACCCTCGACGGCGTCGTCGGCCCTCGACGGCCGGTCGCCGGCCATGGCCAAGGCCGGCGACCGGCCAAAGAAAAAAAGAAGAAGAAAAGAAGAAGGAAAGAAAGAAAAGAAAAGAAAAGAGAGAAAGAAGAGAAGCATTTCTTTTTGGCTTTGAAGAAGTGTTTCTTTTCTCCGTAAGCAATTTTTTTGTGTTTTTTTTTTTTTTTCCTCCATTTTGTTCTAACAAAAACAAAAAAAAAAGAATGTAAACGCAACCAAACGCTGTTGTTTTTTTTCGTTTTTTGTTAACAAAAAAAAGAAAAAAAGTGTTCCAAAACATTTTTTTGGAACGTTTCCATGCAAGGCCTTACATGCTCGCCAAGTTCAAAAAAAGGTTCCGTGGTGCGACGACGGCATTGTAAGAAAAGTTCAGATGGATGGCTTATCTTTTGACCTGTGGTTGGGACTCCGTTCCACACGATTCCTCCTTGATTCATGGTCATGTGCACGTATTAAATAAAAACCCAGAAAAAACACATAATATATTTTGGGATTTTGATGTTGACCTGTTTGCAAAGCTAACGGGTTTAGATCTACGTCTTTTTCCCTTAACCAAACCGTTATCTCATTATAACTACCGAGTGTCGATTTCTTTTGGCTTTTCTCTTCCCTCTCCCCTTGGACCCCTTGAAAGGGATAACTACTAAATTTTTTAAAAAATTCCTTAGATTATTTTAGTGAGATGTTTGTCTTTATCCGGTGTGATTTTCCATAAGCAGGGTCTGCCTTATCCGTACCCACGAAAAATCTGGCATGACTGATGGGTATGTGGACCAGTGGACGGCCTCCAGGGTCCATATGCGATCCAAATCTGGCCAACAAAGTACAGAGATATTTTAAAATAAGAAAATAAACTTAAGATAAATCTTTTATCTTAATAATTATTTCTTGCAGTGCAATTGGGGGCTTCTTTTTGTTGTCCTTATCCCGTAGACTGACTCACTTGCCCTATTAAATATCAAGAAAAAGAGTAAAGAGACAAGGACACGAATAATTCTTCACTTTAATTTAGCGCGTGATATGATCTTTAAATTTTAATTTTATTTAATATAATATTTTAATTTTAATTTAATATGTAATATGATTGATAAATTTTTATTTATTTAATATAATTTTTAGAGTTACAATATATATATATTCAATTTAATTCCTAAAATATTGAATTTTTTCATACAAAATATGAATTAATCTGAACGTGCATCAAAATGATAAGGAATATATCGAACTATTAGTTCATAAATTACATCATATATTTGTTGAAAGTTTAAGAACCGTTTATATTATTCATCTTTTTTTTTTTTTTGGTTAATACCTTAAAAAACCCCAAACCTAAGACACTTGTGGCAAATTTACCCCAAACTATTTTTTTGACCGTGAAAAATCCAAAACCTGGTAGACTTGTGACAAATTCTACTGATTATAAAAACCCTAAACCCACATTTACGACAAATTTACCCCAAACTAATTTATTCGACTCGCAAAAAACCCTAAACCTGGTAAATTTTGACAAATATACCCTATCTAAATTGGATTAATACCACAAAAAAATCATAAAAATTGTAAACTGTGACAAACGGAACGTAAAATCTTAAATTGGTATACTTGGTTAACATTACGTGTCATTTAACTTAATAATTTGAGAATAAAATTTAACGAAAACTAATATAGGGTAAATTTGTCACAAGTGTACTGGTTTGGGATAGATTTGTCAAAAGTATACCAGGTTTGGGGTTTTGGTGGTTAAAAAAATAGTTTGGGGTAAATTTGTCAAAGTGTCTTAGGTTTGGGATTTTTAGGGTATTATCCCTTTTTTTTTTTTGTCGAAGTTTATACTGTTAATCTAAAAGAGAAAATATCCCAGCCTACCCCATTTAAATTAAAACCATGAAAATGGGGAAATCAAAGAAGGAGAGAGAAATTGGCTTCCGAGAATCAGCATTGATCCGATTCTTAAAGATCTACGTTAATTCTTGGTATTCTTAATCCACGAATTTGCATTAAAGGGTTAAAGTTATCGAACTTGCCGACACCCCTGTCGCTTCTGCACCCACTTTTCTCGGTGCTCCTGAACGCGGGCCCGACACGTATTCGCTTCCCGCCGTCATCCTCCTCAGCTCTCTCTCTCTCTCTCTCACTACTATTTTTCTTTTGTAATTTTCCTGAATTATTTTACGTGACCGGTTTGACTTTGTACGGTGTCATTTTCCGTAAGCCGGGTATGCCCCATCTGGCATCCGTACCCAAAAGAAAAGTAAATCCGGCATAATTGATGGGTGCAGGAGCAAGGGGAGGTCCTTCTCTCCCGGGTCCATATGTGATCCAAATCTGGCCGACAAGGAAGGAAGAGAAAATTCTACAGAGATATTTTAAAGTAAGAAATTAAAACTAAAAATGATAACTTTTCTTTTAATAATTATTTCTTGCAGTTGGGAAGCCTTCTTTCTGTTGTCCTTGTCCCCTACACCGATTCACTTAGCCTTTTATAGGTAAGTGACAAGGACACAAAAAGTCCTCAAATTTGGTGAACTTTAACTTAATATATAATGTGATCAATAAATTTTTAATTTATTTTTTGGTAATATTTAATATCATCCAAATTCAAGGACATCATTGAATTTCTTTATATATAATATGAATTAATTTGAATATATACAAAAATTCAAGGGAACATATTGAATTAATTTAAAGTCTCGGAATCAAATTACACACTCGATCAGCCTTCAATGACCCTTATATCTTTTACCCATAAGAGAAATAGAAAATATCCCGGCCGACCTTTATTTAAATTAGAAAAAAAGATGGATGCTGGGAAATGAAAAAGGAGGAGAGAGAAATCGTTTCCGAGAAAACAGCACTGATCCGATCCTTAGGATCCACGTTAATTCTCGGAAATCTTAAAGGGCAAGAAGTTACTGAAGTGCCGACATCCCGTCGATACTGTACCGAATCTTCTCCGGCGCTCCTGTAACGCGGGATCGACACGTATTCACCCCCTCCTGTCGTCATCCTCCTGCGCGCCCACCTTCCCTCGCAGCAAAGGCAACGGCCACTGTCGTCGCCACCTTCTCTCGCGCGCGCGCTGTTTCTTTCTCTCTCCTCAGCTCTCTCTCTCTCTCTCTCTCTCTCTGTGCGCGGAGGCCTTTCGGCTTCGGCTTCGGCTTCGCGACATGGAGGATCCTCTGCTCGACGGGGAGAGCAGCGACGCGGCGCGGCGGAGGAAGAACCGCTTCAAGCGCCGCTCCGACGCCCTCGCCTACGGCTCCCCTTACCAGAAGGCCGCCACTCTCGTCGATCTGGTCAGCCCCCCCCTCCCGTCCCCTCGCGCCCCGCCGGCGAGCGAGCGCGCGCGACTCCGTCTCGCCATCTCGCTTTCTCTCTCTCTCTCTCTCTCTCTCCGTCTTTCGTTCTCTTCCGTGTTCGATCCCGCGAGTCGGTTTTGGTTGACGAGCGCGCGCTGCATTTGCGCCGGGACGTCGCGTCTTCTTCTCCGGCGCGCGACGAATGGGAGGGCTTCCGTAGCATGAAATCAGCAGTCTCTTTTTTTTTTTTTTTTTTTCGGTTTCCAATCTCGATCGCGGATTGCCGTCGGAGGTGGCGTCGTGACGCTGCGTTCGCGGCGATCGCTTTTCGTCGCGTTGAGATCGTCGCTAACTGATGGCACTGTGCTGTTGTTAGCTGTTGAGGTGAGATGGTCTGAGTTTGCGATGTTTCCCGAGTCGTTGAGTTCGTCAGAACCGGGTTACGTGACGGGAACGCGAAAAGTCTCGATCTTGTCTACGGCAATCTAGCCGCGAAACATTGGAATGTGCTCTTGTTTGATTATCAGGTTTTTGGGATATTAAATCTTGAGTGCTTCTTTCTAGCTAATCTTGGCTTAAGCTTGCAAACAACTATTTCGAGTTTCTTCCCCGCCCAGCTTCCGTTTCTATATCTTGCTTTCTTTGTTTCAATCGTGGCCCACTGCTTTAGTCCCTTTTGACTTGTTTGCGTATGAGAACCGTGAGCTTGTAAACTATATTATTGAGGATAGGTGTTCTGTATATGCGCTTATTCCCTATCTTGGGGATTGAATCTATAAGTTTGTTCCTCCAGCTGGAATGATCATTGCTGATGTTCGTTTTGAATAATCACGTGCGAATTATTGAAAATGCATCCTGCAGGCTGAAGATGGTGTTGGTCTTCCTGTTCAAATTCTCGACCAGTCAAATTTCGAGAGTGCTGCCAAACTCTACTTCGTCTTCACAAAATTTGACATCATCTGGTCCCTTAATTATTTTGCCTTAATAGTACTCAACTTCTTTGAGGTTAGTCTGCTTTCTGGTCTCTTCTTCACTGGCAGAGGGCCTTTTGTCCCCAGAAGTTGCCAAGGTTACTGCACTAACTCTCCGCCCCTGCACAGAAACCTCTGTGGTGTGCCAGATACTCTGCAGATGCTTGCAGCGAGAGGGAATACTTTTTCCTGGGACAGTTACCATACTTAACGGGTGTAGAATCTCTCATATATGAGGTAATTGTAAAAACCTTGTAGATACATTTGGTGCCACTTCACTCATGACTCTTGTGATATAAATGAGACCTTATGTGCTCATTTATTGATTTTCACCAAATTTCACATTGGGGGAGCAGGTTCATCTTGAAATTCTGCCTGGCGTTTATTTAAAAGTCTTTTCATAATAATTGAGACTTCATAAAGAAATTACCTTACTGGATGTCCTAGATACATCTGTCCTTCCTTGCACGTACCTGATTATACAATCATATGATGCTTGTCATACTTCGAATGAACATTCATTGATGTGCCTATCCCCACTATGCCTGTAAATGGACACTCTGTAGTAAAATATTAAAGTTGCCTTTTCTTTTAAAAAAATTAATGGTCTCTTCCGTGAGGACCATTATCTTTTCAATGGTGTTACATTGATCAAACTGCAGAACTTGTCGTACTTTTGCAAATTGTATGAGTTCTACCCAGCTTATGGTAGCAAATACTTGAGATATTGTTGTGTGAGGAGCTCATGATATTCTTTCTCATGCAGAGCGTAACTCTTGTTATACTCATGATACATACATTCTTTCCCATTTCATATGTGGGGTTTCGCATCTTTTCAAGGAATCCTCTCAACCAAATAAAGGTACAGAGCCTTGCTTTTGCCTAGCCATATCTTCAATGATCATTCTTTTCTTGGAGCTGCTTTGCTTTTTTGGAGTTTCTAGTAACCTTGGACACGTGGACTGTGCAAGTACTGAGATGAGTGAACAGAAGGTGCACCATGAGAGAAAAGAAGTTTCCATGTGTAATTTCTCCACTGAAGTCATAATAAGGGACGGGCTCTTTATCCTTTGAGTTGTCTCTCAAGCAGATATTTCCTAGGCACATGAAAGGCGATGTTCAATGTATTGTGTCTGGGAGCATTATTCAACGGTCTGATAAAAAAACTGCTTGAAAGTGCTATCTCTGATTACTTTCATGTGGGAGAATGGTGGCTTCAGTCTTCTTGTAAATTTTCCATTGCTTTAGGACTTATGGCATCTCATCATGAAGCCGCCAACTAAGGGAAACTATCTTGTGCTTATGATAATACATGTAGTGATCTTGCACTTTTATGATATTAAGTGGAAGCACATGTTCTTAGTTGCATTGTTTATGCAGCTAATACCTTCTCTTAATTGGGGTTGATTTCTGCAATATCGATAGGCTGTTTAAATCTCGCACGTCGAAATTCCTTTTGCTTTTTATATATTTGAATGATACTTTGACCTTGGCTTGATTTTCAGGTTGTTTGCCTACTGCTTTTGGTCGCCGATTTAATAGCATATGCCCTCTACTTATCCCCTGCAGTGGCCCTTGATTATCTTCCTTTTAGAGCAGCACCTTATGTTAGAGTTATCTTTTTCATCATGAGCATACGGTATGAGTTATTTCCACAGTGTTTCTTTAAATCAGCTGGTTTGACATTCTTTTAGTATTATATCTGAAAAACCTTACGCAGATTATTTTCCATATTTGTTTCAAAATGGAAAAAAAAGTTAGAAACAGGATGTCATTTTTTAAGTCCAACTACATTCTGGAATTATACTTTCACACTCCCCATTATAGTTGAGGTCATACTTTCCATTTTAATGGTCTCGAATTACACCTCTTCTTATATACCATAGTGAAGGAAGAAAGGAATTTTTCCATTCTAAATTTTTTGAGATGAATAGTAAAATATAAGCAGGACTGCTTTCTTTCCAGCTTTGCATCTCTACATTTTCACATTATGCTCTCAAATTTTACCTTTCCTTGTTATTATAGGGAACTACGAGCGACCACCTCCATTCTGGCTGGCATGCTTGGGACCTACTTAAGTGTCTTGGTTGGTTTAGTCCCTCTTTTGCTCATTTGAATTGCTATTGCTCCACTTGCACGATTTTGTTTCACTAAAGTTAGTGATAGATTATCACATTTTAGCAAGTATTTTCTCTATTAATGCCAATATATGGCGTGCTTTACATGATGTTTTCCCTTTGTTATGCTTATTTTCCTGTTATTCTGGTAAAACTGCAGGCTCTGTTGCTTCTGTTTCTTTTGTTTTCCAGTTGGGTAGCATATGTCATGTTTGAAGATACTGCACAGGGAAAGACTGAATTTACCTCATATGGTGCCACCTTCTATAAGATGTTGGTGTTATTCACCACATCCAATAATCCAGATGTATGGATACCGGCATATAAGTAAGTAAAATTGATGTAAATGCTTTAAATTTCCCATGTTGATTGTCAAGAGAAGATCTTCTTTTATAGCCATTCGAGAAAAAGAATAGGTTTTACCCTCAAAACTATTGGATTACATATTCCCAAGATGTGACTGCGACTTAGCTTGCCTTTTAGCTTTGTTTTGTCTGCTTGCTAAATTTCTTATTTTCAAATTGGGGACTTTGCTTCTGTCTGTCTCTGTCTCTGTCCCCCTCTGTCTTTGTCTATCTCTTAATTTTACCTTTGGATATTATCTATTAAATTATTAGTTAGAATTCTTTCATAATGGACACCCTAGACTGTCTTTCTTTATTTCTTCAGACTAGGCGGGCACATAAATATGCCCTTGATCTTTTGTTTGGGACTGACGATTATCTGAGAATGTCTTAAAATTTGGACCAAACATTTTTGTTTTTTGCATGATTACATATCATAAAGGAATAAGGGATTACGTATCATAAGGGAATGACTGGGGTCTTGGGTCTGGCTTAACTTCCTCACTTCCTCTATATTTGTATTATGATCATGTTATACAGCAACTTGACTTCAATATGTTTTTGTTCCAGAGTTTCACGTTGGTACTCCCTTTTCTTTGTCCTCTATATCCTGCTGGGGGTTTACTTTGTCACGAATTTGGTCCTTGCTGTCGTGTATGACAGCTTCAAGAGTCAGGTAAATTTTCTTGGTGTCCCTGCTGTTTCAGTGATTAAGGGGTATTAACTCATGCAAATATGTCTATTCAATATCTCACTTAATTTCTTTGGGGAACTTTCTTTGTAATGTTTAATTTGTATTTGAAGGAAAATATTGACATTATGTTAATTTGTTTCAGCTCGTGAAACAAGTTTCTGAGATGGACCGAATGAGGGAGCACATGTTAGAAAAAGCCTTTAAGCTCATAGATAAGAATGTAAGTATGTTGGCCTCTCTTAAATACTCTTTGTTATATGTCTTTCATAAGGAACTTCTTTTACTTTTCATTTTGTTTTCACTATCTATAGAGAACATGCATCTCCTTGTGCCAGTCATTCATGAGAGCTAGTACTCTCGTTTTTGGTGTGGTACTCGAAGTTTTCATGGTGTAGGTCTCAAAATCATGGAATAGAAACAGCTAAACATAATCAAATGGGTTTGTATGTGCATTAAGACCTGTTAATTATTTGGTTTCTTTGTAAACTTCTCACATGTTGTTTGCTGTTCCCATCTTCTATGCTGAAGTTATCTGATATAGATATTTGATGACAAGAACAGCTCTTAGACGTTCTGATGACCTAATTTATACTAAAAAGGTTTGGATGTATATGATTGATTGAATAATGCCCTTGGACACAATTATGAGCCACAAAAGATAATATACCGTGGATGTCTCGAAGGTGAATAATGGAGGCTGAATATATATTCTCTTTATCATCCCCTTCTCCCTCTCTTCTTGTTTCTCTTTCCTCTCCGTGAGAAGCATAAATAGCCTGTAGTGATGGATTATTGGAGCTCTTCATCTTACTTAGCAACATAGCCTGTAGTGATGGATTATTGGAGCTCTTCATCTTACTTTGCTGTTGCTTCTTCCAGGGGATCATTCTTACTTATGTTTTCCTAGAGTGATTCGGGTTATCCTCTTACTTGCTCGTCTTATACTCAAATCTATACCCGCATGTACTTGTCTCTGATGTGCTTCTCTTTTTTTACATGCAGAATGTTGGGTATATCAATAAAGAGCAGTGCGTACACCTGTTTGAAGAACTGAATCACTACAGGTATATAAGCATGCTACTGCAAGATGACTAGAACTATTGTTTCTTGTTTTCTTTTTATAATTTCCAGCTTGTCAAGTTAAGCATTCATGCATATGTAAAAGCTGCCAGAGAACATGCAAGAACATGTGTGGTGAATTGTTTGCATTATGAAATGTCATGGGATGCTAGTCAGTGCCCTAAAATTTTAAACTAGAAGAGATAGTTCCAGCACAGAAATCCCAAACAAAGAAGAATGCTATATTGCTGCTGTAAGATTATCTTGATTATCTTGAAAATAGCGTGTTTTTGAATTAGAGCTGATTGATGATGGTAAGGAATGACCCTATCTTCTTAGGGCCTGGAAGCAACAATAGCATGAAGAAAAGCCTATTGGACTTTAACTGCTGAACTTTGCACGAATAATCAGGATCTCAGAAAAACTAATTTGCTTTCACATCACTTTGACTTTTGCTCTGACTAATGTCTGGGTAATAAGCTTGCCTGTAATTAAGCGTGGCTTCTGTGCCTTACGGTGCAAAGATAATAGCCATCTTATTTCTCTTAGAAAATATATTTTCCTAACCTTGGATGCTGGTCTTTTGAATGTTCTTCCAGGACACTGCCAAAGATATCGAGAGAAGATTTTGAGTTAATATTTGTTGAGCTTGATGATAGTCATGACTTCAAGGTATCAAAAAATTGGTTAAGCTTTTGGTTAATAGTCTTGTCATTTCTTCCATTAGTTTCACTTTTGTTTAATGGACTTTCTTCTTTGCCTCTTCACATGTTAGTTGTATGGTTTCAAATATGTGCAACGTCAACACTCTTTCCACTAGGCTCTTTATGATTTTCTTACTTCTTGCTTCTATTTTTCTTCTTCCCAATGAGTGAAGTGATCGGATATATGCTGTTTTAATGTATCTCACTGGTGTAGACTTTGCATATGCATTGCCAACTAACTTCCCTTTTACTTCTCAAAAGGAAGAAAAAACAACATATTTTGGAAAGCATATGCACGCATTAAATTGACCATATTATACAATGGAAATGATTTACCATTTCTTTTCGTGTTTTTGGACTTTCAATTACTGATTTTCATGACAATAGATCATCTACCCACAGTCGGTTTTCTGGTCAATGCTCTATTAGAATTTTCCATCTCCTTTTTCTTTTGTAGATCAACATGGATGAATTTGCTGATCTTTGCAGTGCAATTGCCCTCAGATTCCAGAAGGAAGATGTTGTGAGTTGATTCTTTTGCTGATCTGAACATAGGCATGAAGCTTCAGAGTTTCACTCCCATTTGTTATGCCATTGTGCAGCCTTCTCTGTTCGAGAAATTTCCATCAATCTACTATTCTCCATTTTCTGAGAAGTTGAAGGGTTTTGTGAAAAGTCCAAAGTTTGGATATATGATATCGTTTTTCCTCATTCTGAATCTGGTTGCGGTGATTGTTGAGACAACGGTATGGCTTGAACTTTCATCAACCTAATGCTTTACAAATCCCGGCATGGCACTATAGTGAAGCACATGATCACTTATGATAATTGCAGTTAATTGGTTAGTTGATCAAGTGACAAAAACGGAGCTACAATTGGACAAGTTTCTATTTTACCTTGTCTTCAATGCTGAAGTGACCTCTATAGCAATTGATGGTCAAATTCATGCATGAGAATGCTGAACTTATTGCTCGTCTCTAATCTCTCAAATATGATTACTTTAGCGACTCATAAGGTGATAATTGTCTAGTCCACGTCTCTTGATGATCAAATGTTGGAAGAATATCTTTCTCTTTTTGTTTAATTTTAGATGCCAATTAATAGCTTATGTGTGTCATAAAAGCTTATCTGAGCTTAAGAAATATGAAACTAGTTGATACTGATAGGCTCAACCTGTGTAAAAGTCCTGGATTCACCCAGGCTTGTAGAACTTGGAATTGTTGATCTCTTCCTTGCCTATTAGGATGAGTCGATTTCGGTCAATGGCATGATAAATAACGTGCCCTGAGGTGACTAAGTATGATCTAAATCAGATGCTAACTTAATGATTGTCACGCCTAGTTCAAATGAGGAGAACAGGCTGGCTTTTCTGCAATTCTTTAATGAAGTGCTAGGACTTGTTTTCTTGTGCAATGGACTTATCTTGGACCTATCACTATTAAAGCTCAAAAGTCACTCTACTTACCATGTACCCCTTACCATCATTATTCCTATTCTCTCTTTCATCATTTGTTGTAAAACAATTCACTTATCTCAGTCCCTTTAGTACATTATTGTGGTAGTTATTGGAATATTAATGGAGCTAATGGTTTGGTTGTGTTTCAGCTGGATATTGAAAACAACTCTGCCCAAAAAGTGTGGCAAGAGGTAGAGTTTATCTTTGGTAAGTATATGCCAGGTATTCCTGTGGCATTTAATGGTATATGAGTCATAGTTCCTATTTGGAATCGGAAATGGCTGCAATAAGTATGATTTACCTTCTTACAAGAGTGAAATTTTATTTATCAAATACCAGTTTGAACCAGCTTTAATGAGTTCTATCTAATGGGCCATATTATTGGTTGTGCTTTCATTGAGTTCAAAATGTCTACAGATGTTGAGTGAGTAAGGATGGATCTGATATTTTCTTGTATTGTCTTCAAGTGTTATGGCTACTTTGTCTCGAAACCATTGAAAAGATTTACTTGTTAATTTGTGCTCATGTGCTCATTTTTAGTGAATTGCTATCTGATTATGCTCTCTCTAGCAGAACCAGATGTCTTTATAATACCGGAGTGAGATCCACTTTGTCAGCGATCTTAAAAGCAGTCATGTGGTCATTGTTTCCAATCATGCATCTGATTGTCTAATTGCCTACTCATTTGGAATCTTCCTTTGTTTTTGAGCTACTCAATATCCTTTTTCACTGGGATTTGGTTGGCAATTTTTGGGCCCATCAATTATTGTAGATCTTAGACATGAGAAAATAAATTGGCACTTGTTAATCTTGTATATTGTGTCAGTTGATTGTCATATCCTATGATTTTTGGTTAATTCTTTTAAAGGGCTTGTAATATGCTGTTATGATTGATATTTTTATTCTGTCCTACAGGTTGGGTCTATGTGCTTGAGATGGCTTTGAAAGTCTATTCATTGGGATTTGAAAATTACTGGAGGGATGGTCAAAACCGCTTTGATTTTCTGATCACCTGGGTGATAGGTGAATTTTTCATGCAATGATAGATCATAAATTTTTCAGTGCATATAATTGTCTGACATATAAATGTTCTTACTTACTATGATGGCAATGATGCCCCTACATTCTATACAAAGACCTAACGGCACACATTTTTTCAATTGTAGGTAGTCCTTTTTCCCATTGAATTCTCTGAAAATAGTAGCCTGTTTCGTTGAACCTGGAATTTGTTGTGGTTGAGATATGTATGTATGTGTGTGTGTGTGTGTGTATGTGTGTGTGTGTGTGTGTGTGTGTGTGTGTGATTATTGAACATACTGCCTTTCTTCATAAGAATTGAGTTTCTATTTAGTTATTGTCAGTAGTGCATTATTTTCTCCATAAGTTCGTCAGGTTTGTAACTAGAAAAATGGAAGTCCATTATCAGCTGTATGTAAAATACGATGAAGAATCACTAAATAGAAGAAATAAATGAAGATTATTATTGGACCCCTAGTATCAAATAAATTACGGACTCTAGGTAAAGCTGATGTCATTGAATAATTTAGTGTTGAGATCCTTTTTATCATTAAAATACAGTAAATTTTCACCATAGGCCAATTTATATGAGATGATATAAAAAAAATAAATGTACAGTTATTAGCAACTCTTTGGGTATTTAATCAATTACAGAGTTTGACGTAGATGATTCATTGAATACGTTATAAGAACTTCTTATCACAAATAGTAGAATAAATGGTTGTCAATTTGCTGATTGCAATGAGTTGCAGCTGCTCACCTGCTTTTTACTTACTTTATGTTTGATGAGACTTTCTAATGGGTGCCCAAAGGGAATTTGGTGAGAATAATGCATATAGAACATGTTTTCAAGATAAACAATGAGCAAAGTATAGTAATTTCAAATGTCACAAGACATTGGAACATGCAAAACATCTCTTTACATTTTCAAAGTTCATAAGATAAAACTTAAAGAGTGTCTCAAGAGAGGTAGGTAAAATTTTCCATGTAAAATAACTTGATGATATGACAAACATTGAAGATAGTTGAGGTCCAAGGTTGTTTTTATGTTACATTTGACTATCAGCTACAATTTGCATATATGCTAATAACAAGTCAGTTATCAAATAATCATGTCTGAATATTTCCTTATCTTAGATATGTTAAAGCTCCTCATTTCTGAACTGATACTTGCTGCTTTGCAGTCATTGGAGAAACTATCACCTTTGTGGCTCCTAATGGACTTGACTTTCTTTTAAATGGAGAATGGTACGCATGATATAAGTTTCTGATATATCCCATTACTTTCTTCGCTTTGCATCGGTTTGGAATACGCTAGGTCCATGAGGGAAATTTTGCAAGCGCGCTGCTTTTGTTCTTGCTGGTTCACATGGCCATGTTTGTGGGTTACAATATTTTACACGGAAATCACCTGTAGGACCTTGGATATGACCAGAAGGTACGTAGGCTAGGTGAAGTGCTCAAAAGATTCTCAGATAGGATAGCTGGGAGACTTGCATTGGGGTGTTAGGAGCAAATCCTATGTTTCCTTTTGGTTGTATGCATTACATGAATTTTAACCGGACTGGAAAATTTTGGATTTTCTTGAATTATGTAATCCACATTTAGGGGAAAAAATTGTATGACAGGAAAAAAGAAAACTCCTTTCCTGGTTCCTGCTAAACATCAACCAATTATCCATAAACGCTACCCTGAGCCTGACTTCAACAATCAGGCTAGGTTGCATATTGGAACAGCCCAGTTTGTTTCTTTCTTTCGATTCTCATTGACAACATGGTGGGGTTGATCATAATGATGTATAGTGTCCAGTTTACAGTGAACTTTCTTTGATTAAAAACTGGTCAACTAATATAATTTACAATATATTGAATTGACGAACTGGGACAGAAGGTACATCCAGACTCATAAGTTGATGAGGGTGAAATATTAACTATAATTTGTCAGGGTGCCTTCAATGCTATTTCAGCATGACACTGCTTCTTTGAGTTTGCCAAAGTCGAAAGATGTAATGTAGATTCTGTGCCTTCCGTGTACACTTTAAGACAACTTCTAATTTTTTTCTGATATTTCTTTGTTGCAGGATTCGGTACCTTCTTCTTGCTAGATTACTGAGATTGATGAGGCTGCTAATGCATGTTAAACGCTACCGAGCTTTTGTTGCTACATTCTTGACTCTGCTACCAAGTTTGATGCCATACCTTGGAATCATCTTTTGTGTACTGTGCATTTATTGCTCCCTTGCAGAACAGGTATCAGATGCTCTCGTCTTCTTGTCCTCAAACAAAGGATTGTACTTTGGATCATCTGTTGAATGTTTTTGCTTTTCCTCCTTATTGGAATTGCGAACAGTAGTTTATCTCCTACATATCTTTCTGTGGTGAAGAATATTGGGTGGTCTCCCAAGTGCTTGTTTTTCTTCATCAACCTTATTTTTTAGGTGCAGTATCTTTTCTTCTACAGTAAATATGAAATATTGAAGTATCGACTCCTTCCATATTTAGTTTAAATAGTTTGGAGTGAGCATTTCTAATCAATTAATTTTTTGCATATATTGTCATCAAACCTGCATTCCTATTTTTAAAAAGGGAAAAGTAAGACTCTGCTACTCCGTTAGCCGAAGTGAAATGACCACACATCTACCACTCTTAAATATCAAATAAGTATGATGATTCTTGGTAGGAACCTTACAGCTTTTTTCAGCATTATCAGCTGAATTTTCTGAGAACGACATCCTTAGTTGGTTCTTGTGTCATAAGTTGAATTTATTAAGGATGAAATATCATGTCTTTATTTCATCTTCTCAAGTTAATTCAGCTTAAAACTGTTGTTGAAATTCTTTTCTGTAGATCTTTGGTGGGATGGTCAATGCTGGGAACTTCAAATTGGAAGAAACTGATCTTGCGGCTGATGAGTATCCTTTGTATTGTCTAGTTCTCCCTCCTTTTTTATTTATCTTGAAAATCTTTGTAAAATCTACTCCCTCCCTCCCCAGTCCCTTCACACCCACAAGAAATAGCTATGCTTCTTCCACTTCTTTTAAATGCTGACTGTAAGGGGCTGAAATAATGCCAAAAAGGTGAAAATGCAGTATATGTTTCAATTGGAAAATTGTAGATGATTTTCAATTGACAATGAAAATCCTATATAAAAAAAGAGACAATTAAGATTTCAAAAAAAAGGGCAAAAATAATGAATACTTAATCTGCAGAATCCTAGCTTTGTGCAATAAAGATTTAAAAGAAACTACTTGAAGCAAAATTCATTATCCATGATTATTAGAAAATGCAAATTCCTCAAAATGAATGCCTTTTAGATTTTTATTTCATCTTTAAACCTTTTGGGGCGGACTTTTTTATTACATAAGCAGTTATAGCTTTATGTATCAAGGATTTGAAGGAAGCTACTCAGCTAAATTTTTTGGCCTTGACTATGTCAAAAATGCAAATTCGTCGAACTGAATGCCTCCTAGACTTTAATATCATTTTTGACCCTTTTGGGCAAATTTCTTTTACATAAAGGGACAAAAAACTTGTACATGCCATGGTTTGAGAGTATTTCTAATAACCCTGATTCTGTATTCATCTTGTAGAAAGCTTCATCAAATATTTTTCATGTCCTACTTTTGTGCTAGTTGGTGGTAGATTTTGTTATTTGGATCAGTTTTTCTTGACACAAGTCAGCTATTTGCTTTTCAATTTTAATGACTATCCAAATGGAATGGTTACGCTTTTCAATTTGTTAGTCATGAACAACTGGCAAGACTGGATGCAGGTGCTGCAGTCACTACATACTATCTGATATATTGTGTTTTGTTCCTAATGGCAGAGCGTCTTATGAATTAATTTATTGTCTTGCTACTTTCCAGAGCTACAAGGAACTAACAGGGACCTCTTGGACCCTCATATATTTCATCAGCTTCTACCTAATAACCGTTCTACTGCTCTTGAATTTGGTGAGTTTTATTTGATATTCACAGGGACATATCATTGATATTTTTTAACATTCTAGAGTGCATTTTCCTCTTGAAGAGAGTTTGCTGACCATTAATTAAATAAGCAAGAAGTTTGAAGAGAAGGCATGGAAAAGTTTATGAGAAGACACTGTTTTCTACAAGAAGCCAGCTAAATTGCTTCTTATTGAATCAAGTTCTGGCCGGATATGCATGCAAAATGACTTATTTCTGCTGTAGATGTATTGGATCAACTTGCTTAGACTAAGCAGTATCTATTAAGCAGTCATCCTAGCATGAGGCAGACTGTAGAACCTTGTGTTGGTTGAGCTCAGCTAGCCTCTGTGGAGTCTTTCGTGAGCAATACCATCTAGGCCTCACCCACCTAATGTAGTATGCTTATGTCAAGGAACTTCTTCTTCCCTTATCAAGTTCAAAGGTGGTCGTGTAGTGTGACACATTCGTAAGTTGGAGATCATATTCGTTTTCTCTATCGAGAAGAGAATTTCTCTCTATTACTGGTGGAGAATGAGACCTTTACCTCAAGCACTGTAGGCTGTGCAGGAAATGATTGGCACATGTATCGTAGCTGCTGAAGATGTTAATTTCCTTTTATCGGTCTCCATACTTGCATTAGAGATAGAGTGCAATTGACAAAGACAGGGCTGTGACTAGTGATTTGTTAACTTTCTAGGCTTTTGATTCTGTATCCTTTAATGCATCATCTCCTCTATAGTAGTGTTTTCCAATCATCAAAAAGTGCACTTCGTGCATGTTAGTGCTGGAGAAGGTACCTTTACCTCAACTGCTGCAGATTATTGGAAATGGCTGGCACACGTACTTTAGTAGCTAAAGATGTTATTGCTTTTTAGGGGGTCTCCATACTTGCATTAGAGAGATCCAAATTGAGCCAGACAATTTATACAAGAAGCCCTGACTTGAAAAATGTTAACTTCCTTGTCTCTTGATCTACATTATTTTGATGCATCTTTCACCCCTATACCATGGTATAGCCAATCATTAAGCAGTATGCTTTTAGATAGGTGAAATGAATGTTGAGAATAATATCTGAACAAGCTATGCTTCTTTAGCATTGCAGTAAATTAATGGCATGGACAATTTTGAGAGGATTTTGCCAAATATGGCAGTCAGACTAGCAATTATATTTATTCTTCTAGATTCTGTTAATAGTCAGCATGGTCAAGCATTCTCATCTTCTTATTGGAACTTGAAACTTTATGAGTTGGCTTGTTTTAATGATTGACTGAAACAGTATTACTAGTGAAAATTGATTAGATAAATGAAATCTTGATTTTTTTATTCTTCAGTCATATAGCAAAATACATCCGCTGATGGTTGAAACTGTATCCTTGAGTTCTTTGGCAATTGTTAAATTAAGGGCTTGCATTTTTATTTCCATGTGATTACAGGTGGTTGCCTTTGTCTTGGAGGCATTCTTTACTGAGATGGATCTTGAATCATCAGAAAACTGCGAGGAACAGGACAAGGTTTGTATTATCTAGTACTCTGAAAAAGGTTGTGACAACTTTTAGGTACATGAGCTATTGTCGGCATAGAATTGTCCAATTGCCAGTTATTATTAGAATCAAGCTTTTATTAATCTATGCGACCCCCTTTATATAGGAAACAAGGGGCAGGCGGCCTCATTCAGTCGGGTATGTACCGTGTGGACACTATTTAGTGATACCTATCTTCTGATTTACAAGTGATTTAGATTATTGTGTGATGCATTACCTTTGTTTCTTTTCCTGGTTTAATACAGCACGAAGACAAGAAGTCAGAGAGTTGATGTCCTGCTTCATCATATGTTGAGCGCGGAGCTTGATAAAGCAAAATGCACTAGTCCTCAACCTTAATCATGTAGTATTGAGGTAAGAATTTATTTTCAAGTCCTGCAGACCTCTTTGTTTTCCAAGCATTCTTCACCATGCTGTTTGCTACTAATGCAGAATAGAAAACTGGAAGTTAAATTCGTTTAGATTTCCAAAAAATACCTGTTTTTATCAATTTTAACTAACTTTGGTATCTTAAAGGGCATAGATAGTTTAAGTACTCAATGGATGTTGTCGTCAAACCCTCAACCAAAGTTCAGTATTAAAGGCTGTCATTCTGGTAGGGTTTACTGGTTGGATTGCTAGAATTGCATTTGTTTATTGCATCACATGTTAATCTCATAAGTTCTAGATGGCTCCATGTTTTGGTTGGTGATGAGTATAGAGTGAGGTACTAGATATAGATGATTGATGCATATGCATGTTAACATTGTCAGACTATAAAGATATATTTCGTCTCCCTTCCATCTGAACTGCAGCAAAATCTCAAGTGCTATAATTTCAGTTATGCTATAGTTGCTTCATGGTTGCATTTAGGAGTTGTCAATGGTTGCTATGTACGTATTCTTTCTTTTAGGTAGTGTTTGGTCAAATATACGCAACTGCTAGTGGCAGTCAGTCTCTAAATTTGATTGTGTCAGCTCTGTAACAGATAGTCAGTTGCATGTTACTGTTCCCTTCTTATTTATTCGCCTTCAATTCGCCCACCCTGGTTCTCTAGCTTTCAGCTAGCCTTTTCTTAGGGTGTGGTGATGAAAAAATGGGACTAAGCCTGATTTCTTTATTGTCGTCATTTTGGCTAGTTGTGGGCGTGATTTTGAAGACCCCGATACGAGATAACAGGTTACAGCAGACCGCATTTTATGGACCATTTCGGATAGGCTGGTTCGAACCATACGTATGTAGTTCTTCTTGCCACGGTTGCTATTGCCTGTTTGTGTTGCTGGGTAAATTTTGTACAGCTGCGAATTTCAACCCTATAATTTGCAACACGAGTTTCTGACTTCCGATATGAGTAAAATTTGTGCACATTACTCAACATGCCGTCTCGGTTAGAGGACACTGATGTCCTGTACAATGCGAGAGTGATTCTTGTTGCATAATATTACTTTATGTTCTGCTTCATTTGCTTCGATGTCACAAGCTTTTGCGTCGCCTATAAAAGTTTTTTTGATGTGGGCTGCATTAATTGATGATGTTGTGAAAGCCGATGGCTTAGAACTCTATAAATAATGCTCAAATCTTTTAATTAATCCTATTAACACAAATATCCTTACAAATGATGCTGAGCGTGGGGCAATCTTATTGAGTCGATGAAAAAAAAAAAAATTCAATTATTAGTACGTAATATGTTAATTTATATCCATGGAGCAAATGATTACACCAAAATATGTAATTAATAAATTACTAAATTTTGATATAAATAAGTGGATGATCCATACCGGAATGGGCTTAATAAAAAAAAGAACTAGTTCCTTTTTTTTAAATTAATTATTAGTTCGTTTATTCATAAACTAATTCATGGTAAAACCTTCCATTCGAACGAAAGACATTTTTATCGTTGTAGAAAATGCTAGAATACCCCACGCTTTTCTTTCAATACCAGTGAGAAGAAATAGACTTAAAAGAAACGGATGATTTTTAGAAAATCATGTATCCTTTGATTGAATACTAGTTTAATTCAAAATTTAAATAAAAAAATGTATACCGGTTCTATCCTTTGTCTTTTGAGCTTGACCTACTAATAAAACACTAAAGTAACTTGGAATTTGTTAGGTAAGAATTGGGATACATAGGGTAATAGTGGAAAAGCGCTTGAGCTTTGTATTATTGTTGCTTTGCATCAAAAACGATGGATTCTAAATCAAATACAAAAATCTCTTTTATTCAATTATGTGTTTTGGATTCTAGCTATGGAGTTTTTGAGGTGTCGTTTTCACAGTTTATATGTGGTATCAAAACAATCATAGTTTGGAATTGGAATGTGCAAATTTTGCCTTTTATGGGAATCTTTTGTCCAATGAAAATTGATTTTTATTACATAAATGGCTTGTACTCGTCAAGGCAAATATTTTGACATTTAGGCTTCGTTCGTTTCATGGAAAATAATTTCTTGGAAAATGTTTTCCGAATTTTCTGGCGTTCGTTTCACGGAAAATGAATTCTTTGGGGAAAATGTTTTCCATTTTGAAAAGTTTCACTTGATCTCTCTTATCTCACATCTCTACAGATCCTCACTTCCTCCTCCTTTTCTTTTTCTTCTTTTCTTTTTTTTTGTTCGAATTATTTTATAATTTTCTTTTTCTTTTTTAATTCGAATTATTTTTAATTGTCTTTTTTTTTTCCTTTTCTTTTTCTCATATTCTTCTTTCTTGGCTAGTCGTTGGTTATTATCAGGCGAACCTCGAGCTCGTCAATCTTAAGCGCGCTTTGCACTCTTACTTATTCTTTTCTTTATTTATTCTACCTTGCAGTTTACATTACTCAAGCAAATGGCTTTACATATTTTGTTTATTTTTTCTTTTGTTTATTAGAACACAAAAGACACAATGGGAGAACATGCTACTTAATTGGAAGATTCTCATGAGGACTGTACATGCTTTCCTTTTTTTTTTTTTGTAAGAAAAACAGAAGTATAAAATCCATACAAACATTTTTTAGAGTTTGGTGACAATGATGGAACAAAGATATGAAGTGAATTTGATTGGATTTAAAGACAAGTTCATATTTGATGAATTTATAGGTTGGTAAGTAATGCATGTGTCACGCCCCAATCCTCGAGCGCGCCAACATCCCACCATGGTCATGTAAATGCGACATTCCCAAGTAGTGTCGTCGACCCTATTCATTTATTATTGCGTAAGCGGAACGTATTATAAAACGCTTGACAATGAAATACGAGATAGAAAAGCAGAAAGCAAAACCATAACATAACACTTTCATAATTCAACAAAATTACAAAGGGAGACCTACAGTCAAAAGTCCACAAAAGACCGGCTCTTAAAAAGGAACTGTTTTATGAACTACAAGTCGGACATGTTCTCCAATCCTCTTGACTTCACATCTGCAACTCCTCAAGGCCAACCAAAGTGATCTAATCGCTCCGTCAACAGGGGATAATCGCTCTATCCACAGGGGATCTGAAAATGTTGGTCCACAACGGGGTGAGACATTGTCTCAGGAAGTTCAACCCCCTAAACCCCTATTAAAAAGAAAATACGCCCAAGGGTGGCCTAGCCACACCACATAGAGAACTTATCTCGCATCAGTTCCTTCCTGCAAGTTAGCATAATTCAAATCACTCAATCACAGATAGTAATGGGAACTTAAACCGCTGAACACCAATAATATCATTTCGAACGACCATAGGAGTCTGGATTATAAGACTAAATCATTATGACACGTCTCATATCATGTCACACGATTCCGTCCCATAATCCAACCCATCAATAACATTCAGCATGCATTTCAATTGATATTCACTGCCACACAAGGGCATAGCCTGCTCGCAGTTCGGCTATCTACCGATATTAATACCAGGCATCACCTCCCCCCATGGAATGCGGCTTCGTCATTACGTCGACGGCATTCTCGAAGAAGCATGGGTCCAGTTAGCCTAGCCTCTACTGCGACCCGAGCCACGTCACTCTGTTGGCGATGTTTCTAAAGGAATAAAGGTCCAGTTGGCGTAGCCACTACTGCGACCGAGTCTTTTAACCAGCACACGACAATTCAATATTGGCCCCCGGACATTTTACATTTCACTCAATACTCTGATTAAAATAGTAGTCCTGGCCTCTTTCTTTCATATTAAAACATTCGAAAAAGTAGTCGTGCATGGGCACACATCACTTCGAACCAAAAACCAATACTTTCCTTTTTCAAACCCCACTATTTGATATAATACTTAAAATCCATTTTTGGTGTCAAACCCGACACTCAGGATTTTCTGAAGAAGTTATATATTTTTCACAATCACCACTTAGTTTCACAATTCATTAATTAATTGCACAAATCATCACTCAATTTGCAATATCTAATCATCAATTTCAAAATCTGACTACATAGCAGCGATCAGGGCAAAATTATGAGAATTTAGGATCCTAACAAAATTTTCAGAATTTAATAAATAATTAAATTTATTCCAAAAATAATTAAATAATAATATTGTAATAATTTCGAATAATAATATATTATTAAATTATTTAATAATTTCGAAATATTTAAATAAATCAAAAGTAAATTCCTTTATGTCAAATCACCATAATACTAATATAACCCTCAATTTAACCTTAACTAAACATACTTTAAATTAAACCAACACCTTAATCTAATTCACAATTAAATAAATTAAACTAATCACCTAACCTTACTTAGCTTAAACTAAAAACATTAAGCATAATTAACTTGCTAATCAAGGTTTAGTGAGCTAAACTCATCGGAATCGCTTTCCGACGAGTCCCCAGCAAAGAGGACGGCGAGGCCGTCGACAAATCTCCTCGGGGCGACACCAAAAGAGGATCGGAAGGCACCCAAAACGGGCCTTGAAGATCTGGCTAGGGCTAGAACTCTGGTGGCTGCTCCTTGCTGGTCAAGGGTGCTCCAATCACTGGTTGGGCATGGGACCGGTGGAAACGAGCGGTGGCGGCTCGTGCGAGTGGAAACAGCGGCTCTGGTGGCCAGGCGGGACCTCCGGTGGTGGCTAGCGACCAAGGACAGAGACAAATGAAGATGATGGAAGCTCGGGGGCGCTCGGGCTATGGCGGAACGGCGAGCTGGCCGGCGAGGCGCATGCGGACGGGCGACGACCTTGATGGCGACGGCTCCGATGACAAGCGGCGGTGTCGAGCGTGGGAAGGAGGCGGACGAAGGGGGCATCGAGGCTGCTGGTCCAACCGGTTGAGCTTCTCTCTCTGTCCTCTTTTTTCAAAATCCAATAAGCTCCCTTAATTCAAGGAAGAAGATGATGGTGATAGCCCATCTTTCCAAGAGCAAATCATCATCCTCCACTTGTCAACATCCTAGCCACTCTAGCCCACCAAGTGATGTCATACTCCATTAACTCAATCCTCCACAACCTCTTCCAATTGGTGCAAATTTCATTTTCCGTCGAGGCATAAAATCTCGTACATTAATTTCTTCAATTTCATTCAATTCTCTTCCAATTGAGTCCAACTGAAGTCCATAAAATTAATTCAATGTCACCACACTTCAATTCACATCTTCACTTGTTCGTAGAACCAACTTAAGTCCCAAAAGTATGATTAAGGGCAGGCCTACTAATTTTTCGAGCTCAATTAGCCATTCTCTGATTTAATTGCTCAAAAATTCTGATTACATGAAAAAATCTTCCGAAGATGAGTCAATGATCCTAAAATGATTTGTGACACACCAGGACTTCCAATTTCTGAATTCGATCTCAATTTCACGGTTAATTTCACTTCGGCACGATACTAGCGCGTCCTGATCTACTGAGCAGCCTTTAGAAATTTTCATGCATTTGATCTGTGGTTAATCAAGCCACAATGTACATCTTTGACACATTGGTGACTCTTAGTTGTCGGGGTAATCTCAAAGTTTCAAACACGGACACAGGGTACCCAATTGACAGAAAAGTCGGTTAAGTGCCGATCGACAAGAATTGTGCGATCTGGTGGAATCACCCACACTTAATCACATACCTTTGTCGAGTTGACCTCTCTCCGGTCTTTAATCGATTTTTAATTGTGCCGTAATGACCCTTGCAGATTAGCTTGGTCGAAAGGTCGCTTCCTAGTCAAATTATCGAGTCTGATGCATTAGAATCTCTTAACGGCTTTACCTGATAGACTAGTTTTTATATGAGTGGCCGACTCAAGGAAAAGAACTATATGCGTGCCGACAAAATGTCCATCTCAATTTATTGAAAATAGTATTGGAAAATCAAGATGTCACAGCATGCCTAAGTGGTGAAGTCTTAAAAAATATTTTCCTTACCGAATACCGGAAAATATTTTCCGAAACATTTTCAGGTTTTAGCTTAACACTAGAAAATATTGTCATTTTCCTGGAAAATGACTTTTGGAAAAATATTTTCCGGAAATTGCCCATTTTCCGCGAAACAAACGAACCCTTAGAGAGCCATCAAGGGAGGCTGCACATGCCCCTAAGCATTGCTAAGCAGTCGTGTGTGTTGAGCATGCGCCCCCATGTGGTGTGCGACAATGCTAGCACATGCAACATTTTGGGATTGATATCGATCAGGTTACTTGACCCGAAAATCCAACCTGTTGAACCACCTGACTTAGTTTATTATTGACCTAGATTAGTTAATTAGTCGAACCAACACTAGTCAAATCGTCAACCATCAACGGTTGGACTGTTCAAGTCGGTTAAGCTGGCTAAAAGTGCGCTCAAGCAACGCGTGGGAGCTTTCATTAGAGCAACCTTGGGGCCTACATGCTTGTATTGAGATTCCATATACTATGGTATATTTATTTTACATGTTTGATGCCTTTATGGATGTAAAATTACATATGAAACCCTAAATACATGTATTTTTAGGGTATTTTGCATATTTCCTCTGCGTGTGTGTTTTTTTCCCTAATGATTTCGGAAATACATATGCTAACTCATATATATATATATATATATATATTATCACATAAGAATGTGTAGAGCATGGATAGAATGCATGAGGTTTAATATGTATCAATAAATAGAGTAATGTAATTGACATGCATATGATTTTAGTGACAAATCAGTTGTCTTCAAGCCTAAAATTACATGTATTTGATGAATGTGAGACATAAAGTTTATATCTCTCATATATAGAGATTCAATGATTCAATCAAGTCGTGACCACTAAAGTGGTACACTTAATTGAATTTGAGAAATATTGATATCATATTATTGTGGGATGTCTCATATTCTAATGTGTTCATGTTCTAATGTGTGATCTTACTCTCAATGTAAGTGATTGTGTATTATTTTATGGAGGGATATATATGATTGAAGAGTGATTCATACTAGTCATTCATACACCAAAAGTGGAAGGTTGGCATATATTTCTATGGTTGCTATCATGTGGAGAGTATATAACTGCATGTTATGTATTTTGCCTAAAGATGACTATACAATAATGTATGTAACTATATGTTGTGTACTTATACGGTTTCAAGTTATATAATATATGTTGCTTGTTTTCAGTTACTTTTTTCTGTTAACAATAACTCTATTGTGATAATTGGAGTTTTTATTAGTTCAAACTTTAAGAAATGGAGAAATGATTTTTTATTTGGGATGAAGCTGGTAGATATTTATATTATTCTTGTTGCAGATAAGCCAACAGGTGTCCAATTTACAGTGCAGAAGCCTAAAATGCACACTTTATTGCTTGGGAAAAAAGTAATTAGATTTGTTTGTTATTTATGAGGCGATCCATACTTCAGAAATCAGTTGACTACACTGCTAGTTAGATGATGGAAGTCTTGGTTGTTTGATATTGTGTCTCGTCTAATGTTGAGAGTATGATACATCTACAAGCACTCTTCAACATGAAGTATGATGGTTCAAGTGGAGTTAAGGATTGCATTCTAAGAATCATAGATTTGTTCACAAATCTTTAGGCTCTCAACGTTGCTATTCCCATTCCTTGCATTGTGCATTAAGCCTTAAACACTCTTTCTCCGAATTTTAGGATTATCTAGACTAATTATAATTGCTAAGATGAGACCTAGTCAATTAATGACCTGATAATAAGGATGGTTAATGAGAAAGAGAAACTTAAGGGCACATTGTCCCGTATACCTTTAATTCTAGTAGTGAGAAGAGTAACGGGTTCAAAAATTATACCAATAAAGAAATTTATGAAATTGTTGGTTTTTCTAATAGTCTAGATTCTAAGAAAGCACCCTTTACGATTGATGGTGACCATCATTACTTTTATAGGTAGAAAGATCACAAAAGAAAGACCGCAACAAATATAAAATATGGAACCACCGGCCTTGGTGGCTCCGCTGGATAAGACTTCCCTTGAACCTTGGGGGGAAGGTGAGGAGGTCGAAACCCAGTGGAAGCATCGGTGTTTGAAGCGTGGCGCCCTGGTGGTGGGTCCTGGGCTAGCGTCACCTGGGGGTTTACGTGACGGCTGTCGGCCAACGCGGTTCCTCCAGTTCCAAAAAAAAAAAAAAACAAATATAAAATATGGTTGTCCAAGCGTGAACATGCATGTAATAATTCATTGGCATTTGTTTATAAATTCAACTTATCAAAAGTCTCGTAGCGGTGCAATTAATCATGTTGCATTTATTGTATAAGGATTCATAAACTGGAAGAGGCTAAATTAGGTTGAATCAAAGCTCGGAGAGGCTAAATTAGGTTGAATCAAAGCTCGGAGATGTTAGTTTAATTCTAAATTTTGGTTTTAATTTGATATTAAGGAATTTGCATACCTTTTTTTAGACACGATTTAGTTTTTGCATTTTGTTTGGACATGTGTGTCTACTATTTTAAAATAAAGAGCAATAATATTTTTATGTTTTTTAATTCAAATAAGTTAGGTAGGTATTGCGATATGGTTGTGTTTAACTTTCAATGATATATATGCCACTTATACAGTTCAAAATGTTGTTTCCAAAAGACTTGTACTTAATGAACAATTTTATGCATTATAGTATAAATGTCTTGGTTACAACTCTAAAAAAAGATTTTTTTTAACTAACTTTGAAAAAAGATTAGAAAGGCTGATAAAGCCTAACATCCAGCCTACTCTTAAAATTTACCTAGAGTTTTTGTGTAAACTGTTTTAGATATAAAATAACTAAAATATTTAAGAAAATTGCAATCCGAATTTGTAACCTTTTTGAGGTCATTCACACTAATTAGAACATTGTGTAGAAATTTAATTTCATCACATTTATTGATGAATATTCTCGATATGGATATCTATGCTCAATTAAGGAAAAATCTGAGTTTCTTCATAAATTCAAGATTTTTCACACTGAAGTTGAGAAACAATTTAGAAAATTTGTGATGGTCGTGAGATATGATTGTGATTGTGAGTATTTTGATAGGTATGGCGATACTAGACAGCTTAAAGAACCATTTTTCAAATATTTGAAGGATTTAAGATAGTAGCTTGGTTTACTATGTTTGGGACTGAACCAAATGGTGTGGCGAAAAAGAGCAATCGTACTCATGTGGATATGATGATGAGTATTGTTACTAGTAGGGCTGAGCGCGGTTCCCGGTTCCAAGGGGGACCGGTTCCGGTTCCGGTTCCTTTTTTCTAGGAACCGGAACTGGAACCAGAACCGGTCCTGGAACCGGAACCGGAACCGATTTCGGAACCGGAACCTGTTTCGGAACCAGAACCTGTTTTGGAACCAGAACCGGAACCGGTTACTTAGGGCAGAAAAAACTCGACCTTGGATGTTCTAGTGACTTGTATGTGATGTTCTAGTTGAAGTTTGGCTTCGGCCTCTAAATGAAAGTTGTAAAGGACTTCATGGAGTATAACATACTCAAATTTGGGACAAAACAAATAAGTATAAGTGGGTGAAATCGTTATTCTTTGGAAAGACTGGATCTGGAGATTTTGGGACCGACCCTTGATGAATGCATGGACTGTAAGGCAACCTTTTTGTCGAAATTTCACTTCGGTTTCTTAACAAAAGTTGTAAAGGACATCCTGAGGTACCACATATCAAAAGTTTAGAGAAAACAAACAAGAATAGGTAGGTGAAATCGTGGTCCTTTGGAGATGGTTAGATCTGGAATTACGGTACTACGAACAGGGATTTTAACCGTCCATATTTAATTATCTAGGACGAATTTGACTTCTATGTTTTCATGAAGTATCTACCTTATGGTCTTGGCTATCACATAGTCGAATTTCATAATTTTTAAAGGTCATTTGGGTATTTAATCGGAAATGTTTCTAAAACTGTGCAATCTGATGTGTTCGGATCTTGTAAGTTGCAATGCGTGGACTATATCATTTTGTATGAGGTTCTTTTGGAAATGTGTTCTGCATGAAATATCTCTCTTCATGTCTTCCCTACAACATATTTAAATTTCGTAATTTTTTAGTTCATTTGCCTATTTAACCAAAAAAATTTCAAAAACTGTGCAAGTAGAATATAGGAAAAGTAAATCGATTTTATCTTTTAATCCAGAACGAATTGGACTACGATTTATTCATGAAACTTGTACCTCTAGGTCTTAAATACAACTTGTCCAAATTTCAGAATTTTCTGAGTTCATTTAAGGGTTTAATCGAAATTGTTTTCAAAACTTGTACCTCTAGACATTCTTGTTCTAGTGATGTTTTATTTCTACTCTCTAGTTTGCTATTTGTTTTGAAATTTCTAATTATATTCTATTATTGTTGTGCAGTGCGAAGTTAATGTATCAAGATAACATGTCAATGGGAAGTTACCATGTAGTATACACGTACATTATAGTTTTTTTTTTTGGTAACGTGCGCATACGTTATATTTTTTTTTAGTAACGTGCATGCATGTTATAGTTTTTTTTGGTAACGTACGCATACATTATATTATTTTTGGTAACGTGCGCATATGTTATAGTTTTTTTTTGGTAACGTACGCGTTCGTTATAGTTTTTTTGGTAACGTAAGCGTACGTTATAGTTTTTTTGGGTAACGTGCGCATATGTTATAGTTTAAATTTGAAAAAAAAAAAAAAAACCTTGGAACACTTGGGCACCAACCCCGAACCTGTGACGGGGTAGGTTCCGGTTCCTCTTCCCACGGGTGGTTCCGGGTTCCTCATTTTGATGAACCCGTACCCGGCAGGTAGGTTAGGTTCCGAGACGGAAACCGAACCTAACCCCAACCGCTCACCCCTAGTTACTAGGACCAATTTCTTTGATTTTCTGTGAGATAAAGCTTTAACATGCCAAAGCTGTTTCATTGATTCATTTTGAATTATGGACTAGACGTAAATTTAATTTAAATCATTTTAAGGTTAGGTGTCTCCTGTATATCCAAAATGAAGGATGAACTAGTGATATGGAGGACAATGGATGAAAAGCGTTGAAGTTTTGGATCGTCACTGATTCACTTTAAAGATAATAAATTCCGAATTAGGTATCATTTTCGCAGCTTACACCGCCTCCATTTGCTTGATGTTGTTTGGTGTTGGATATGGCGGTTCTATTCTGGTGCTCGTTCATCGGTGGGGTTCTCAGAAAATACTCAAATTCTACAACCATTGACCTCTTTTGAACTCTAACATGCCCGCCGAATTCAAAAAAAAGTTCCGTGGTGCGACGACGGCATTGTAAGAAAAGTTTAGGTGGATGGCTTATCTTTTGACCTGTGGTTGGGACTCCGTTCCACACGATTCCTCCTTGATTCATGGTCATGTCACGTATTAAATAAAACCCAGAAAAAACACATAATATATTTTGGGATTTTGATGTTGACCTGTCTGCAAAGCTAACGGGTTTAGATCCACGTCTTTTTCCCTTAACCAAACCGTTATCTCATTATAACTACCGAGTGTCGATTTCTTTTGGCTTTTCTTCCCTCTCCCCTTGGACCCCTTGAAAGGGTATAACTACTAATTTTTTAAAAAATTTCTTAGATTATTTTAGTGAGATGTTTGACTTTGTCCGGTGTGATTTTCCATAAGCAGGGTCTATCCCATCCGTACCCACGAAAAATCTTGCATGACTGATGGGTATGTGGACCGGTGGACGGCCTCCAGGGTCCATATGCGATCCGAATCTGGCCAACAAAGTACAGAGATATTTTAAAATAAGAAAATAAACTTAAGATAAATCTTTTCTTTTAATGATTATTTCTTGCAGTGCAGTTGGGGGATTCTTTTTGTTGTCCTTATCCCGTAGACTGACTCACTTACCCTATTAAATATCAAGAAAAAGAGTAAAGAGACAAGGACACGAATAATTCTTCACTTTAATTTAGCGCGTGATATGATCTTTAAATTTTAATTTTATTTAATATAATCTTTTAATTTTAAGTTAATATGTAATATGATTGATAAATTTTTATTTATTCAATATGATTTTTGGAGTTACAATATATATTCAATTTAATTCCTAAAAACATTAAAAATTTTATACAAAATATGAATTAATTTGAACATGTATCAAAATGATAAGGAATATATTGAATTAATTTAAAGTTCATGAATTATTTGATGAAAGTTTAAGAACCGTTTATATTGTTCATCTTTTTTTTTTTTTTTTTTTTTTTTTTTGGGTGGAAGTTTATGTTGTTCATCTAAAAGAGAAAATATCCCAGCCTACCCCATTTAAATTAAAAACATGAAAATGCAGAAATCAAAAAAGGAAAGAGAAATTGGGTTTCGAGAATCAGCATTGATCCGATTCTTAGGATCTTCGTTAATTCTTGCTATTCTTAATCTGCATAAGTGCATTAAAGGGTTAAAGTTACCGAATTGCCGACACTCGTGTCGCTTCTGCACCTAATTTTCTCGGCGCTCCTGAACGCAGGCCCGACACGTATTCACTTCCCGTCGTCATATCCTCAGCTCTCTCTCTCTCTACTATTTTTCTTTTGTAATTTTCCTGAATTATTTTAAGTGAGCGGTTTGACTTGGTACGATGTCAGTTTTCATAAGCCGGGTATGCCCCACCCGTACCCAAAAGAAAAGTAAATCCGGCATAATTGATGGGTGCGTGACCAAGGGGCGGTCCTTCTCTGCCGGGTCCATGTGCGATTCAAATCTGGCCAACAAGGAAGAAGGAGAAAATTCTACAGAGATATTATAAAGTGAGAAATTAATACTAAAAATAATAACATTTCTTTTAATAATTATTTCTTGCAGTTAGGGGCCTTCTTTCTGTTGCCCTTGTCCCCTACGCCGATTCACTTAGCCTTTTATATATCAAGGAAAAAAGATGAGTGACAAGGACACAAAAAGTCCTCGACTTTGGTCAACTTTAATTTAATATATAATATTTCCTTAGAATTTCAAATTCATTTAATGTGATTTATGAAATTTAATTTAATATGTAATATGATCAACAAATTTTTAATTCGTTCAACATGATCTATAAAATTTTGGTAATATTTAATATTATTTTTAGATTCATTCAAATTCAAGGATACCATTGAATTTTTTTTATAGGTGTTACGAATTAATTTGAACATGTATAAAAAGTGGATGGGACATATTGAATTAATTTAAAGTCTTAGAATCAAATTACACACTCGATCAGTCTTCAGTGACCCTTATATCTTTTACCCAGAAGAGAAATGGAAAATATCCCGGCCGACCTTCATTTAAGTTAGAAAAAAAGATGATGCCGGGAAATGAAAAAGGAGGAGAGAGAAATCGCTTCCCAGAACCAGCACTGATCTGATCCGATACTTAGGATCCACGTTAACTCTCGGAATTCTTAAAGGTCAAAAAGTTACTGAAGTGCCGACACCCCCCTGTCGCTTACTGTACTGAATCTCCTTGGGCGATCCTGAACGCGGAATCGACACGTCTTCACTCCCTCCCGTCGTCATCCTCCACCTCGTCCACCTTCCCTCGCAGCAAAGGCAACGGCAACGGCAACGGCCACTGTCGTCGCCACCTTCTCTCTCGCGCGCGCTGTTTCTTTCTCTCTCCTCAGCTCTCTCTCTCTCTCTCTCTCTCTGTGCGCGGAGGCCTTTCGGCTTCGGCTTCGGCTTCGGCTTCGGCTTCGGCGTCATGAAAGAACCGCTGCTCGTCGGGGAGAGCAGCGACGCGGTGCTGAAGAAGGACCGCTTCAAGCGCCGCTCCGACGCCCTCGCCTACGGCTCCCCTTACCAGAAGGCCGCCACTCTCGTCGATCTAGTGAGCCCCCCCCCTCCCGTCCCCTCGCGCCCCGCCGGCGAGCGAGCGCGCGCGACTCCGTCTCGCCAGCTCGCTTTCTCTCTCTCTCTCTCTCTCTCCGTCTTTCGTTCTCTTCCGTGTTCGATCCCGCGAGTCGGTCGGTTCTGGTTGACGAGCGCGTGCTGCATTTGCGCCGGGACGTCGCGTCGTTTTCTCCGGCGCGCGACGAATGGGAGGGCTTCCGTAGCATGAAATCAGCAGTCCTTTTTTTTTTTTCGGTTTCTAATCTCGATCGCGGATTGCCGTCGGAGGTGGCGTCGTGACGCTGCGTTCGCGGCGATCGCTTTTCGCCGCGTTGAGATCGTCGCTAACTGATGGCACTGCGCTGTTGTTAGCTGTTGAGGTGAGATGGTCTGAGTTTGCGATGTTTCCCGAGTCGTTGAGTTCGTCAGAACCGGGTTACGTGACGGGAACGCGAAAAGTCTCGATCTTGTCTACGGCAATCTAGCCGCGAAACATTGGAATGTGCTCTTGTTTGATTATCAGGTTTTTGGGATATTAATTCTTGAGTGCTTCTTTCTAGCTAATCTTGGCTTGAGCTTGTAAACAACTATTTCGAGTTTCTTTCCTGCCCAGCTTGCATTTCTAAATCTTGCTTTCTTTGTTTCAATCGTGGCCCACTGCTTTAGTCCCTTTTGACTTGTTTGCGTATGAGAACCGTGAGCTTGTAAACTATATTATTGAGGATAGGTGTTCTGTATATGCGCTTATTCCCTATCTTGGGGAATGGACCTATAAGTTTTCTCCTCCAGCTGGAATGATCATTGCTGATGTTCTTTTTGAATAATCGCATGCGAATTATTGAAAATGCGTCCTGCAGGCTGAAGATGGTGTTGGTCTTCCTGTTCAAATTCTCGACCAGTCAAATTTCGAGAGTGCTGCCAAATTCTACTTCGTCTTCACAAAATTTGACATCATCTGGTCCCTTAATTATTTTGCCTTAATAGTACTCAACTTCTTTGAGGTTAGTCTGCTTTCTGGTCTCTTCTTCACTGGCAGAGGGCCTTTGTCCCCAGAAGTTGCCAAGGTTACTGCACTAACTCTTCGCCCCTGCACAGAAACCTCTGTGGTGTGCCAGATACTCTGCAGATGCTTGCAGCGAGAGGGAGTACTTTTTCCTGGGACAGTTACCATACTTAACGGGTGTAGAATCTCTCATATATGAGGTAATTGTAAAAGCCCTGTAGATACATTTGGTGCCACTTCACTCATGACTCTTGTGATATAAATGAGACCTTATGCGCTTCATTTATTGATTTTCACCAAATTTCACATTGGGGGAGCAGGTTCATCTTGAAATTCTGCCTGGCATTTATTTAAAAGTCTTTTCATAATAATTGAGACTTCATAAAGAAATTACCTTACAGGATGTCCTAGATACATCTCTCCTTCCTTGCATGTACCTGATTATACAATCATATAATGCTTGTCATACTTCAAATGAACATTCATTGATGTGCCTATCCCCACTATGCCTATAAATGGACACTCTGTAGTAAAATATTCAAGTTGCCTTTTCTTTTGAAAAAATTAATGGTCTCTTCCGTGAGGACCATTATCTTTTCTATGGTGTTACATTGATCAACCTGCAGAACTTGTCATACTTTTGCAAATTGTATGAGTTCTACCCAGCTTATGGTAGCAAATACTTGAGATATTGTTGTGTGAGGAGCTCATGATATTCTTTCTCATGCAGAGCGTAACTCTTGTTATACTCATGATACATACATTCTTTCCCATTTCATATGAGGGGTTTCGCATCTATTCAAGGAATCCTCTTAACCAAATAAAGGTATAGAGCCTTGCTTTTGCCTAGCCATTTCTTTAATGATCATTCTTTTCTTGGAGCTGCTTCGCTTTTTTGGAGTTTCTAGTAACCTTGGACACGTGGACTGTGCAAGTACTGAGATGAGTGAACAGAAGGTGCACCATGAGAGAAAAGAAGTTTGCATTTGTAATTTCTCTTCACTTAAGTCATAATAAGGGATGGGCTCTTTATCCTTTGAGTTGTCTTTCAAGCAGATATTTCCTGGGCACATGAAAGGCAATGTTCCATGTATTGTGTCTGGGAGCATTATTCAACAGTCTGATAAAAAAACTGCTTGAAAGTGCTATCTCTGATTACTTTCATGTGGGAGAATGGTGGCTTCAGTCTAATTGTAAATTTTCCATTGCCTTAAGACTTATAGCATCTCATCATGAAGTCACCAACTAAGGGAAACTATCTTGTGCTTATGATAATACATGTAGTGATCTTGCACTTTTATAATATTAAGTGGAAGCACATGTTCTTAGTTGCATTGTTTATGCAGTTAATACCTTCTCTTAATTGGGGTTGATTTCTGCAATATCGATAGGCTGTTAAAATCTCGCATGTCGAAATTCCTTTTGCTGTTTATATATTTGAATGATACTTTGACCTTGGCTTGATTTTTCAGGTTGTGTGCCTACTGCTTTTGGTTGCTGATTTAATAGTATATGCCCTCTACTTATCCCCTGCAGTGGCCCTTGATTATCTTCCTTTTAGAGCAGCACCTTATGTTAGAGTTTTCTTTTTCATCATGAACGTACGGTATGAGTTATTTCCACAATGTTTCTTTAAATCAGCTGGTTTGACATGCTTTTAGTATTAAATCTGAAAAACCTTAGGCAGATTATTTTGCATGTTCGATTCAAAATGGAAAAAAAAGTTCGAAACAAGATGTCATTTTTTAAGTCCAATTGCATTTTGGAATTATACTTTCACACTCTCCATTATAGTTGAGGTCATACTTTCCATTTTAATGGTCTAGAATTACACCTCTTCTTATATTTCGTAGTGAAGGAAGAAAGGAATTTTTCCATTCTAAATTTTTTGATATGAATAGTAAAATATAGGCAGGTCTGCTTTCTTTCCAGCTTTGCATCTCTACATTTTCACATTACGCTCTCAAATTTTACCTTTCCTTGTTATTATAGGGAACTACGAGCGACCACCTCCATTCTAGCTGGCATGCTTGGGACCTACTTAAATGTCTTGGTTGGTTTAGTCCCTCTTTTACTCATTTGAATTGCTATTGCTCCACGTTTCACTAATGTTAGCAATAGATTATCACATTTTAGCAAGTATTTTCTCTATTAATGCCAACATATAGCTTGCGTTACATGATGTTTTACCTTTGTTTTGCTTATTTTCCTGTTATTCTGGTAAAACTGCAGGCTCTGTTGCTTCTGTTTCTTTTGTTTTCCAGTTGGGTAGCATATGTCATGTTTGAAGATACCGCACAGGGAAAGACTGAATTTACCTCATATGGTGCCACCTTATATAAGATGTTTGTGTTATTCACCACATCCAATAATCCAGATGTATGGATGCCGGCATATAAGTAAGTAAAATTGGTGTAAATGCTTTAAATTTCCCATGTTGATTGTCAAGAGAAGATCTTCTTTTATAGCCATTTGAGAAGAAAATAGGTTTTACCCTCAAAACTATTGGATTACATATTCCCAAGATGTGACTGCGATTAGCTTGCCTTTTAGCTTTGTTTTGTCTGCTTGCTAAATTTCTAATTTTCAAATTGGGGACCATTGCTTCTGTCTGTCTCTGTCTCTGTTCCTCTCTGTCTTTGTCCATCTCTTAATTTTACCTTTGGATATTCTCTATTAAATTATTAGTTAGAATTCTTTCATAATGGACACCTAGACTTTCTTTCTTTATTTCTTCAAACTAGGTGGGCACATAACTATGCCCTTGATCTTTTGTTTGGGACTGGCGATTATCTGAGAATGTCTTAAAATTTGGACCAAACATTTTTGTTATTTAGATGATTACATATCATAAAGGAATAAGTGATTACGTACCATAAGGGAATGGCCGAGGTCTTGGGTCTGGCTTAACTTCCTGACTTCCTCTATATTTGTATTATGATCATGTTATACAGCTGCTTGACTTCAATATTCTTTTGTTCCAGAGTTTCACGTTGGTACTCCCTTTTCTTTGTCCTCTATATCCTGCTGGGGGTTTACTTTGTCACGAATTTAGTCCTTGCTGTCGTGTATGACAGCTTCAAGAGTCAGGTAAATTTTCTCGGCATCCCTGCTGTTTCAGTGATCAAGGGGTATTAACTCATGCAAATATGTCTATTCAATATCTCACTTAATTTCTTTGGGGAACTTTCTTTGTAATGTTTAATTTGTATTTGAAGGAAAATATTGACATTATGTTAATTTGTTTTAGCTCGTGAAACAAGTTTCTGAGATGGACCGAATGAGGGAGCACATGTTAGAAAAAGCCTTTAAGCTCATAGATAAGAATGTAAGTATGTTTTTTTTTGGTAAAGTTATTTTTCTTTTTTTTGGTAAAGAGAATGTAAGTATGTTGACCTCTCTTAAATACTCTTTGTTATATGTCTTTCATAAGGAACTTCTTTTGCTTATTATTTTGTTTTCACTATCTATAGAGAACATGCATCTCCTTGTGCCGGTCATTCATGAGAGCTAGTACTCTCGTTTTTTGGTGTGGTAGTCGAAGTTTTCATGGTGTAGGTCTCAAAACTCATGGAATAGAAACAGCTAAACATAATCAAATGGGTTTGTATGTGCGTTAAGACCTGTTATTTATTTGGTTTCTTTGTAAACTTCTCACATGTTGTTTGCTGTTCCCATCTTCTATGCTGAAGTTAACTTCAGCATAGAAGAGAAGAACAGCTCTTAGACGTTCCGATGACCTAATTTTATACTAAAAAGGTTTGGATGTATATAATTGATTGAATAATGCCCTTGGACACAATTATGAGCCACAAGATAATATACCGTGTATGTCTCGAAGGTGAATAATGGAGGCCGAATATATATTCTCTTTATCATCCCCTTCTCCCTCTCTTCTTGTTTCTCTTTGCTCTCCATGAGAAGCATAAATAGCCTGCAGTGATGGATTATTGGAGCTCTTCATCTTACTTTGCTGTTGCTTCTTCCAGGGGATCATTCTCACTTATGTTTTCCTTGAGTGGTTTGGGTTATCCTCTTACTTGCTCGTCTTATAGTCAATCTATACCTGCATGTACTCGTCTCTGATGCGCTTCTCTTTTTTTGCATGCAGAACATTGGGTATATCAATAAAGAGCAGTGCGTACACCTGTTTGAAGAACTGAATCACTACAGGTATATAAGCATGCTACTGCAAGATGACTAGAACTATTGTTTCTTGTTTTCGTTTTATAATTTCTAGCTTGTCAAGTTAAGCATTCATACATATGTAAGAGCTGCCAGAGAACATGCAAGAACATGCGTGGTGAATTGTTTGCATTATGAAATGTCACGGGATGCTAGTCAGTGCCCTTAAATTTTAAAGAAGAAGAGATAGTTCCAGCAGAGAAATCCCGAACAAAGAAGAATGCAATATTGCTGCTGTAAGATTATCTTGATTATCTTGAAAATAGCATGTTTGTCTTTGAATTAGAGCTGATTGATGATGGTAAAGAAGGACCCTATCTTCTTAGGGCCTGGAAGCAACAATAGCATGAAGAAAAACCTATTGGACTTTTTAACTGCTGAACTTTGCATGAATGATCAGGATCTCAGAAAAACTAATTTGCTTTCACGTCACTTTGACTTTTACGCTGACTAATGTCTGGGTAATAAGCTTGCCTATGATTAAGTGTGGCTTCCGTGCCTTACGGTGCAAAGATAATAGCCATCTTATTTCTCTTAGAAAGTGGTTGTTCTATATGTTTTCCTGACCTTGGATGCTGGTCTTTCGAATGTTCTTCCAGGACACTGCCAAAGATATCGAGAGAAGATTTTGAGTTAATATTTGATGAGCTGGATGATAGTCATGACTTCAAGGTATCAAAAAATTGGTTGAGCTTTTGGTTAACAGTATTGCCATTTCTTCCATTAGTTTCATTTTTGTTTAATGGACTTTCTTCTTTGCCTCTTCACATGTTATTTCTATGGTTTCATATATATGTGCAATGTCAACACTCTTTCCACTAGGCTCTTTATGATTTTCTTACTTCTTGCTTCTATTTTTCTTCTTCCTAATGAGTGAAGTGATCGGATATATGCTGTTTTAATGTATCTCACTGGTGTAGAATTTGCATATGCATGGCCAACTACCTTTTTTTTTTACTTCTCAAAAGGAAGAAAAAGCAACATATTTTGGAAAGCATATGCACGCATTAAACTGACCATATTATACAATGGAAATGATTTGCCATTTCTTTTTGTATTTTTGGACTTTCAATAACTGATTTTCATGATGATAGATCATCTACCCATGGTCGCTTATCTGGTCAATGCTCTATTAGAATTTTCCATCTCCTTTTTCTTTTGTAGATCAACACAGATGAATTTACTGATCTTTGCAATGCAATTGCCCTCAGATTCGAGAAGGAGGATGCTGTGAGTTACTTCTTTTGCTGATCTGAACATAGGCATGAAGCTTCAGAGTTTCACTTCCATTTGTTTTGCCATTTTGCAGCCTTCTCTGTTCGAGAAATTTCCATCAATCTATCATTCTCCATTTTCTGAGAAGTTGAAGGGTTTTGTGAAAAGTCAAAAATTTGGATATACCATATTATTTGCTCTCATTCTGAATCTGGTTGCGGTGATTGTTGAGACAACGGTACGACTTGAACTTTCATCAACCTAATGCTTTACAAATCCCGGCATGGCACTATAGTGAAGCATATGATCAGTTATGATAATTGCAGTTAATTGGTTAGTTGATCATGTGACAAAAACGGAGCTACAATTGGACAATTTTCTATTTTACCTTGTCTTCAATGCTGAAGTGAGCTCTATACGCAATTGATGGTCAAATTCATGCATGAGAATGCTGAACTTATTGCTCGTCTCTAATCTCTCAAATATGATTACTTTAGTGACTCATAAGGTGATAATTGTCTAGTCCACGTTTCTTGATGATCAATTGTTGAAAGAATATCTTTCTGTTTTTGTTTAATTTTAGATGCCAATTAATAGCTTACGTGTTTCATAAAAGCTTATCTGAGCTTAAGAAATATGAAACTAATTGTTACTGATAGGCACAACCTGTGTAAAAGTCCTGGATTTACCCAGGCTTGTAGAACTTGGAATTGCTGACCTCTTCCTTGCATATTGGGATGAGTCGATTTCAGTCAATGGCGTGATAAATAACGTGCTCTGAGGTGATTAAGTATGATCTGATGCTAACTAATTGATTGTCACGCCTAGTTCAAATAAGGAGAAAAGGCTGGCTTTCCTGCAATTCTATACTGAAGTGCTATGACTTGTTTTCTCGTGCAATGGACTTATCTTGGACCTATCACTATTAAAGCTCAAAAATCACTCTACTTACCATGTACCCCTTACCATCATTATTTCTATTCTCTCTTTCGTCATTTGTTGTAAAACAATTCACTTATCTCAGTCCCTTTGGTACATTATTGTGGTAGTTATTGGAATATTAATGGAGCTAATGGTTTGGTTGTGTTTCAGCTGGATATTGAAAACAACTCTGCCCAAAAAGTGTGGCAAGAGGTAGAGTTTGTCTTTGGTAAGTATATGCTGGGTATTCCTGTGTCATTTAATGGTATATGAGTCATAGTTCCTATTTGGAATTGGAAATGGCTGCAATAAGTATGACTTACCTTCTTACAAGAGTGAAATTTTATTTATCAAATACCAGTTTGAACCAGCTGTAATGAGTTCTATCTAATGGGTTGTGCTTTCATTGAGTTCAAAATGTCTACAGATGTCGAGTGAGTGAGAATGGATCTGATATTTTCTTGTATTGTCTTCAAGTGTTATGGCTATTTTGTCTCGAAACCATTGAAAAGATTTATTTGTTAATTCATGCTCATTTTTAGTGAATTGCTATCTGATTATGCTCTCTCTAGCAGAACCAGATGTCTTTATAATGCCGGAGTGAGATCCACTTTGTCAGCGATCTTAAAAGCAGTCATGTGGTCATTGTTTCCAATCGTGCATCTAATTGTCTAATTGCCTACTTATTTGGAATCTTCCTTTGTTTTTGAGCTACTCAATATCCTTTTTCACTGGGATTTGGTTGGCAATTTTTGGGCCCATCAATTATTGTAGATCTTAGACATGAGATAATACATTGGCACTTGTTAATCTTGTGTATTGTGTCAGTTGATTGTCATATCCTATGATTTTTGGTTAATTCTTTTAAAGGGCTTGTAATATGATGTTATGATTGATATCTTTATTCTGTCCTACAGGTTGGGTCTATGTGCTTGAGATGGCTTTGAAAGTCTATTCATTCGGATTTGAAAATTATTGGAGGGATGGTCAAAACCGCTTTGATTTTGTGATCACCTGGGTGATAGGTGAATTTTTCATGCAATGATAGATCATAAATTTTTTCAGTGCATATAATTGTCTGACATATAAATGTTCTTACTTACTATGATGGCAATGATGCCCCTACATTCTATACAAAGACCTAACGACATATTTTTCCCATTGAATTCTCTGAAAATAGTAGCCTGTTTCGTTGAACCTGGAATTTGTTGTGGTTGAGATGTGTGTGTGTGTGTGTGTGTGTGTGTGTGTGTGTGTGTGTGTATGTATATGTATATGTATGAATGTGTGTGTGTGTGTGTGTGTGTGTGTAAAACTGGTCTTCATACCCATGCGATGCATATGATTATTGAACATACTGCCTTTCTTCATAAGAATTGAGTTTCTATTTAGTTATTGTCAGTAGTGCATTATTTTCTCCATAAGTTCATCAGGTTTGTAACTAGAAAAATGGAAGTCCATTATCAGCTGTATGTAAAATACGATGAAGCATCACTAAATAGAAGAAATAAATGAAGATTACTATTGGACCCCTAGTATCAAATAAATTACGGACTCTAGGTAAAGCTGATGTCATTGAATAATTTAGTGTTTAGATCCTTTTTTCATTAAAATACAGTAAATTTTCACCATAGGCCACAATTTATATGAGATGATATATAAAAATAAATGTACAGTTATTAGCAACTCTTTGGGTATTTAATCAATTACAGAGTTTGACGTAAATGATTCATTGAATACGTTATAAGAATTTCTTATCACAAATAGTAGAATACATGGTTGTCAATTTGCTGATTGCAATGTGTTGCAGCTGCTCACCTGCTTTTTACTTACTTTATGTTTGACGAGACTTTCTAATGGGTGTCCAAAGGGAACTTGGTGAGAGTAATGCATATAGAACATGTTTCAAGACAAACAATGAGCGAAGTATAGTAATTTCAAATGTCACTAGACATTGGAACATGCAAAACATCTCTTTACATTTTCAAAGTTCATAAGATATAACTTAAAGAGTGTCTCAAGAGAGTTTGGTAAAATTTTCCATGTAAAATAACCTGATGATATGACAAACATTGAAGATGGTTGAGGTCCAAGGTTGTTTGTATGTTACATTTGACTATCAGATACAATATGCATATCTGCTAATAACAAGTCAGCTGTTGAATAATCATGTCTGGATATTTCCTTATTCTGGATATGTTAAAGCTCCTCATTTCTGAACCGATACTTGCTGCTTTGCAGTCATTGGAGAAACTATCACCTTTGTGGCTCCTAATGGACTTGACTTTCTTTCAAATGGAGAATGGTACGCATGATATAAGTTTTTGATATATCCCATTACTTTCTTCGCTTTGCATCGGTTTGGAATACGCTAGGTCCATGAGGGAAATTTTGCAGGCGCGCTGCTTTTAGGAACTGTACCTGCTAATCTAGACATGAAATTCCTGGAGAGGAACATCATTTAAGTTGCGGATGAGCAATTTGTTAATGAGGTTCTTGCTGGTTCACATGGCCACATTTGTGGGTTACAATATTTTACACGGATATCACCTGTAGGCCCTTGGATATGACCAGAAGGTATGTAGGCTAGGTGAAGTGCCCAAAAGATTCTCAGATAGGACAGCTGGGAGACTTGCATTGGGGTGTTAGGAGCAAATCCTATGTTTCCTTTTGGTTGTATGCATTACATGAATTTTAACCGGACTGGAAAATTTTGGATTTTCTTGAATTATGTAATCCACATTTAGGGAAAAAATTTTTATGATAGGTAAAATGAAAAGTCCTTTCCTGGTTCCTACTAAACATCAACCAATTATCCGTAAACGCTACCCTGAGCCTGACTTCAACAATCAGGCCAGGTTGCATATTGGAGTAGCCCAGTTTGTTTGTTTCTTTCAATTCTCAGTGACAACATGGTGGGGTTGATCATAATGATGTATAGTGTCCAGTTTTTTTTTTTTTTTTTTTTTTTTTTGACGAGGTATAGTGTCCAGTTTACAGTGAACTTTCTTTGATTAAAAACTGGTCAACTAATATAAATTACAATATATTGAATCGACGAACTTGGACAGAAGGTACATCCAGACTCATAAGTCGATGGGGTTGAAATATTAACTATAATTTGTCAGGGTGCCTTCAATGCTATTTCAGCATGGCACTTTGAGTTTGCCAAAGTCGAAAGATGTAATGTAGATTCTGTGCCTTCCATGTACACTTTAAGACAACTTCTAATTTTTTTCTGATGTTTCTTTGTTGCAGGATTCGGTACCTTCTTCTTGCGAGATTACTGAGATTGATAAGGCTGCTAATGCATGTTAAACGCTACCGAGCTTTTGTTGCTACATTCTTGACTCTCCTACCAAGTTTGATGCCATACCTTGGAATCATCTTTTGTGTAATGTGCATTTATTGCTCCCTTGCAGAACAGGTATCAGAGGCTCTCATCTTTTTGTCCTCAAACAAAGGATTGTCCTTTGGATCATCTGTTTAATGTTTTTGCTTTTCCTCCTTATTGGAATTGCGAACAGTAGTTTATCTCCTACATATCTTTCTGTGGCGAAGAATATTGGGTGGTCTCCCAAGTTCTTGTTTTTCATCATCAACCTTATTTTTTAGGTGCAGTATCTTTTCTTCTACAGTAAATATGAAATATTGAAGTATCGACTCCTTCCATGTTTAGTTTAAATAGTTTGGAGCGAGCATTTCTAGCCAATTAATTTTTTGCATATATTGTCATCAAACCTGCATTCCTATTTTTAAAAAGGGAAAAGTAAGACTCTGCTACTCCGTTCGCTGAAGCGAAATGACCACACATCTACCACTCTTAAAAATCAAATAAGTATGATGATTCTTGGTAGGAACCTTACAGCTTTTTTCAGCATTATCAGCTGAATTTTCTGTGAACCACATCCTTAGTTGGTCCTTGTGTCTTAAGTTGAATTTATTAAGGATGAAATGTCATGTCTTTATTTCATCTTCTCAAGTTAATTCAGCTTAAAACTGTTGTTGAAATTCTTTTCTGTAGATCTTTGGTGGGATGGTCAATGCTGGGAACTCCAAATTGGAAGAAACTGATCTTGCGGCTGATGAGTATCCTTCGTATTGTCTTTTTCTCCCTCCTTTTTTATTTATCTTGAAAGTCTTTGTAAAATCTATTCCCTCCCTCCCCAGTCCCTTCACACCCACAAGAAATAGCTATTTTTCTTCCACTTCTTTTAAATGCTGACTCTAAGGGGTTGAAATAATGCCAAAAAGGTGAAAATGCAGTATATGTTTTAATTGGAAAATTGTAGATGATTTTCAATTGACAATGAAAATCCTATATGAAAGAGAGACAATTAAGATTTCAAAAAAAAGGGCAAGAATAATGAATACTTACTCTGCAGAATCGTAGCTTTGTGCAGTAAGGATTTAAAAGAAACTACTTGGAGCTAAATTCATTATCCATGATTATTAGAAAATGCAAATTCCTCAAAATGAATGCCTTTTAGATTTTTATTTCATCTTTAAACCTTTTGGGGCGAACTTTTTTATTACATAAGCAGTTATAGCTTTATGTATCAAGGATTCAAAGAAAGCTACTAAGCTAAATTTTTTGGCCTTGACTATGTAAAAAAGCAAATCCGTCAAACTGAATGCCTCCTAGACTTTAATATCATTTTTGACCCTTTTGGGCGAATTTCTTTTACATAAAGGGACAAAAAACTTGTACATGCCATGGTTTGAGAGTATTTCTAATAACCCTGATTCTGTATTCATCTTGTAGAAAGCTTCATCAAATTTCATGTCCTACTTTTGTGCTAGTTGGTGGTAGATTTTGTTATTTGGATCACTTTTTCTTGACAGAAGTCAGCTATTTGCTCCTCAATTTTAATGACTATCCAAATGGAATGGTGACACTTTTCAATTTGTTAGTCCTGAACAACTGGCAAGAGTGGATGCAGGTGCTGCAGTCACTAACATACTATCTGATATATTGTGTTTTGTTCCTAATGGCAGAGCGTCTTATGAATTAATTTATTGTCTTGCTACTTTCCAGAGCTACAAGGAACTAACAGGGACCTCTTGGACCCTCATATATTTCATCAGCTTCTACCTAATAACCGTTCTACTGCTCTTGAATTTGGTGAGTTTTATTTGATATTCACAGGGACATATCATTGAGTTTTTTTAACGTTCTAGAGTGCATTTTCCTCTTGAAGAGAGTTTGCCGACCATTAATTAAAGAAGCAAGAAGTTTGAAGAGAAAGGCATGGAAAATTTTTTGAGCAGACACTGTTTTCTACAAGAAGCCAGCTAAATTGCTTCTTATTGAATCAAGTTCTGGCCGGACATGCATGCAAAATGACTTATTTCTGCTGTAGATGTATTGGATCAACTTGCTTAGACTAAGCAGTATCTATTAAGCATTCATCCTAGCATGAGGCAGACTGTAGAACCTTGTGTTGGTTGAGCTCAGCTAAGCCTCTGCAGAGTCTTTTGTGAGCAATACCATCTAAGCCTCACCCACCTAATGTAGTATGCTTATGTCAAGGAACTTCTTCTTCCCTTATCAAGTTCAAAGGTGGTCATGTAGTGTGACACATTCGCAAGTTGGAGATCATATTCGTTTTCTCTATCGAGAAGAGAATTTTCTCTATTACTGGTGGAGAATGAGACCTTTACCTCAAGCACTGTAGGCTGTGTGGGAAATGATTGGCACATGTATCGTAGCTGCTGAAGATGTTAATTTCCTTTTATTGGTCTCCATACTTGGATTAGAGATAGAGTGCAATTGACAACTTAGACAGGGCTGTGACTAGTGATTTGTTAACTTCCTAGGCTTTTGATTCTATATTCTTTAATGCATCATCTCCTCTATAGTAATGTTTTCCAATCATCAGAAAGTACACTCTGTGCACGTTAGTGCTGGAGAAGGTACCTTTACCTCAACTGCTGTAGATTATTGGAAATGGCTGGCACATGTACTCTAGTAGCTAAAGATGTTATTGCTTTTTAGGGCGTCTCCATACTTGCATTAGAGAGATCTGAATTGAGCCAGACAATTAATACAAGAAGCCCTGACTTGAAAAATGTTAACTTCCTAGTCTCTTGATCTACATTATTTTGATGCATCTTTCACCCCTATACCATGGTATATCCAATCATTAAGCGGTATGCTTTAGATAGGTGAAATGAATGTTGAGAATAATATCTGAACAAGCTATGCTTCTTTAGCACTGCAGTAAATTAATGGCATGGACAATTTTGAGAGGATTTCGCCAAATATGGCAGTTAGACTAGCAATTATATTTATTCTTCTAGATTCCGTTAATAGTCAGCATGGTCAAGCATTCTCATCTTCTTATTGGAACTCGAAACTTTATGAGTTGGCTTGTTTTAATGATCGACTGAAACAGTATTACCAGTGAAAATTGATTAGATAAATGAAATCTTGATTTTTTTTAATCTTCAGTCATATAGCAAAATATGTCTGCTGATGGTTGAAACTGTATCCTTGAGTTCTGTGGCAATTGTTAAATTAAGGGCATGCATTTTTATTTCCATGTGATTACAGGTTGTTGCCTTTGTCTTGGAGGCATTCTTTACTGAGATGGATCTTGAATCATCAGAAAACTGCGAGGAACAGGACAAGGTTTGTATTATCTAGTACTCTGAAAAAGGTTGTGACAACTTTTAGGTAAATGAGCCATTGTCGGCATAGAATTGTCCAATGGCCACTTATTATTAGAATCAAGCTTTTATTAATCTATGCGATCCCCTTTATATAGGAAACAAGGGGTAGGCGGCCTCGTTTGGTCGGGTATGTACCGTGTGGACACTATTTAGTGATACCTATCTTCGGATTTACAAGTGATTTAGATTATTGTGTGATGCATTATCTTTGTTTCTTTTCCTGGTTTAATACAGCACGAAGACAAGAAGTCAGAGAGTTGATGTCCTGCTTCATCATATGTTGAGCGCGGAGCTTGATAAAGCAAAATGCACTAGTCCTCAACCTTAATCATGTAGTATTGAGGTAAGAATTTATTTTCAAGTCCTGCAGACCTCTTTGTTTTCCAAGCATTCTTCACCATGCTGTTTGCTACTAATGCAGAATAGAAAACTGGAAGTTAAATTCATTTAGATTTCCGAAAAATACCTGCTTTTATCAATTTTAACTAACTTTGGTATCTTAAAGGGCATAGATAGTTTAAGTACTCAATGGATGTTGTTGTCAAGTGCTCACTGGTGTCCTTACCCTCAACCAAAGTTCAGTATTAAATGCTGTCATTCTAGTAGGGTTTACTGGTTGGATTGCTAGAATTGCAGTTGATTTTGCATCATTTGTTAATCTCATACGTCTTAGATGTCTCCTTGGTTTGCGTGGTGATAATATAGAGGAAGGTATTTGATATTGATGCATATGTGTATTCACATTGTTAGACTAGAAAGATGTATTTCGTCTCCCTGAAGTGCCTTCACCTGGACTGCAGCAAAATCTTGAGTGTTATAATTTCACTTGTGCTTTAGTTGTTTCATGTTTGCATGGATGAGTTGTCAATGGTTGCTTTGCATGTATCAAATGTTTTGGATTATGTTTGGTCAAATGGATGCCACTGCCAGTGCTAGTCATTTTCTAATTTGATTGTGTCAGCTTTGTAACTGGGAGTCAGTTGCATGATACTGTTCTCTTGTTATCCCTTCGCCTTCAATTTGCCCACCTTGGTTCTCTAGCTTTCTACCAGCCTTTTCTTAGGGTGTAATGATGAAAAAATGGGACCAAGCCTGATTTCATTTATGTCGTCATTTTGACTAGTTGTGGGCCTGATTTTGAAGACCCCGATTCAAGGCTAACTGGGCACAGCAGGACGGCATTACGGGAACCATTTTCAGATAAACTGGTTTGAACAATGTGTGTCGTTCTTTTTGCCACAGTTGCTTTTGCCTGTTTGTGTTGTTGAGTAAATTTTGTACAGATGTGAATTTCAACCCTATGGTTTGCAACACGATTTTTCGACTTCCGATGGAAATGATTAAATTTTGTGCACACTACTCAACACGCCACCTTGGTTGGGAGAAATTCTTCTAAATAGTACAAAGTGCTGTAGTGCAGATGTCTTGGAGGAGGAGCAGTGTCATTTAACTGCTGTTTGGTTTTTGTTTCATCTCTGGTCATGTCTTGAGTGTACCCCATCAGTGCACCCAAAATACTCAACCGCGTTAATAAGGACCTAAAATAGTGCTTACGGTTCTGTATATAGTGGACAAACTCATAAGATGTGTGTCAATGTCTTTTCTGAGAACTCCTAGGATTCATGGGAAATAAGGACGCGTTTAATAACCATTCTATTATTGGGAATAATTTTTACTTATAAATGATTTTTGTTTTATTTTGTTCCGGGAACAATTTCTGAGTTTTTGAAAGAGTTTGGTAACTATCTAAAATTTCTATTCCCGATATAGAGCTTATGTTGGTGCTTAGATATAATATCTCTATGTGCCCCCGAGGATTTGAATCAACATTCAACCACAGGCTTCCTAGAAAGGCCAAAATGCGGTGATCGCTATCCTTTCCAAACCGTAGAATGGCAAAAGAAAGAATCTTTTTCAACTCCGGAAGAGTCCAAGTAGCTGACAAGAATGCAAAGAAGCACATTATCAATTTGATATCTTAACCAGTTCTCTTACGACACGTAGTTGAATGCACTTCATGTGAAACGATCTGATTTTCATCACAGCATTGATTTTATGGAGCATGAGATTTCTCGTCTGAAAAGTGTGATCACTTCTATTGGAGGTGGAGGTTCTACTTCATTAGCAGGAAAAGTGTTTCTCAGGTTGCCCTATCTATTTAGAGGAAAGGCTGTTGTTTAGAATGTTGCAGTTTAATGCGATGATTATGGTCCTTCTCCCCGCTTGCCCCAACTGGCCGAGTTTCTCCGGAAATATTTTCTTTCCATCCTAACTGTTGGTGTTGGACAAAATATATCAGAGAGAAGAAGCCACGGTTGCATTAGATCACAGCATTCATAAATCATAACATTTTCACTTTTGATTGCCGGTTCACAATCGAAAAGCCCTTTCTTCTCGAAGCTGGCCTTCGAATCCCCAAGGAAAATTGCTGAAGTAGGGAGCGCAATGTCTTCACGTACGAACATGGAAAATGGAGGGAGGGAACGCAATCACTTCTTAATGAATTCAAGCTGCAATTGCATGCAGTCAACTATCCTTGCATCATACTTTGGGATGTACTCTTTTTCCCGGATAAAACGGAAGAACAAAATCCTTAAAAAAGAAAAAAAGACAGTATGTAAGGCGTAAGCAGAGTGGCCTTTTAGCACATAAAGGGTGGAGATCTGATCGACAAAATTTACTTTCATAATCTGCCTCACTATTCTCAGTGCCAACGCAGAGAAAAGGAAAAATAGGTAAAATCAGGGTGTTTGTGGAGACTACTCATGCGGGCTTTGTCACAATCATCTCATTGAAGAAACCAACACCACCTGGACTGTGCAAATGCTCGATCCCTCTCCTTATTTATACAGGGTCTCACTCTCTTACTGGTCACAAACCAACTCAAAAGTCACTAGAGAGAGAGAGAGAGAGAGAGAGAGAGAGAGAGAGAGGAACATGAAAGGGGATGTGGTGCTCAACATCCCAGCAGAGCAAGCATGGAAGATGTACAGAGACAATGGAATCATCAGACAAATCAACCGTGAAGTGCGTGCTTCTGCTGACAACATCAGAAGAGACGGCTGTCCTGGAAGTCTCAGGCTTTCCAAGCTTGGCTGGTTCACACCCGGGCCATGACCCCCCTCCCCTACAAAAGATTGAACGATTTTTCTTTGTGCAGCTCTATGCTAGCTATGTGAAGGAATCAATTGAGAAGATAGAGGAGGTCGAATCAGGACAGTCTATGGTGTCATTTATGGTGATCTGTGCAACATGTGTGATCCATACAGAGTCACCTTCACCTTCACTCCCGTGGAAGGCAAGGAGAAGGCCGAGTGTATTGCCTAGTGGAGAAGGCGAGGGATGCTGCCCTTGTAATCCTCAAATCGTTCGAGGAGTTCCAGTTGAGCTACTAGTTCCCAATATGCATTACCATGCAAATTATAATATGAACGACGCTGGTGTATAAACAAGATCCTTAAGACTGGCACGTTTGAACTAATAACAGTGCAGTCAATGCCTAAATGGGTTAAGTTTGTCTCGATAGCCTATCAGACATGAGATTGGTCCTGCTCTTTCAACCCGCAGTTCATCAGTCGTTCCTGACCAGGCAAACATCCTTTCTGGAGAAACTATTGCCCTGAACTCTATTCCTCTCAAAACTCACAAAACACATTATCTTAGCTTCTTTAATTCAGAGCACTTAAAATGAAATCCATTCGGTCTAAAACATGTGTACATGTAAAGGATATGGTACAAGAAGATCACCAGTCCCACTTGCTTTCACACCATCAGTGGCACCTAATCATTACTTAGCCTCAGACGAGAAAAAAGCACTCCTATAAAAGAATCGACGCCATCAATATCTTTGTGAACACAACTCCTTCAAATTACCCTTAAGCTCAGCCGATCCCCGAATTCTGGCCATTCTGCATGATTGTTGTGTAATCAGCTTGTAGGTCTCTGGCCTCTCCCAGGGAACGATACCGAAATCATCGTTATATTTCTCCATTCCTCCCACCCAAAACTGCCACACAAAAGAACCCGCTCCAGCTCCTTGTTTCTTCGCTGATTTATATATCACATCAAAAATGGTTTGGAAGAACCTGTCTCGTTTTGAAGGATCGAAGTCCTTGTTTAGAGTCGAATAACCAAACTCAGTGAACATGATTGGCTTCCTCAGTATCCTATCACCGTCATCAATGTGAGAGCGCGTCCACAAGGCGACATATTTCAACTCCTCCTCAAAATCTTGATTTTTAAACCTGCCATCAAAATATTTATCAGAATTGAGTTCAAAATACCGACCAAAAGGATATGCCTTGACGTGGAGAATGACGTCACATCTGATAGTCCATAACAGACTTTACCGGTATCATTTGAAAAGCCAAAAATGCCCATCCTTTTTACTGGATTTAGCATCAACAAACCATGGAGAATCTAAAATAGTAACATTCAAGCTAAATTTGTTGTTTTAGAGACTTGTTATAATCAGCAGAAGAGATCTTTTTCCAATTCTTCTTAGTGAAACTACTGTGCCATATTTGATAAGTAAAGTGCACTGACAATGAATGCTTACCAATGGTCCGGATAGATATGCGCAGAGGCAAAATCAATGGTCGGTATCTCAGAATTCCTAATGAAATCAGATCCAAGTAGTGAAAAGTACTCTCCAGGGTTCACAGTTGGCTTTTTCGGACTATTGGGACCATAAAATCCCTCAAGGCCCACAGTCAGCAGATGGTTCTTGTCAATTGATTTTACATATGCTGACATTTCCACAATCCAATCCTGTAGTTCAATGATAATCAATGCAACAAGCAATATTTTAGACAAATAAATAAAAAAAAGCTGAAAAGGAGAGATATTTTATAAGTACAGCATAAGAATAAACAAGAGTTACTGGTTATACATATCACTAGAACTGATATTGAATAGAGAATCATGTCACTTGCTTTCATTCAGTATCTTGCCAAAGCTCATCCAATATGATTTGGAAAAGTCAATTTTGCTATGTCCCGAAAGATAGATATCTTGTAATGTTTGCTTTTTTAATTTCAAAATGTCTCAATAAAGCCTTCTTACTATTTGATTTACCTTAACAAGTAACTTAATGATAACTGCTAACAGCATCACGAGTAAATAGCAAGGAAAGTTTATTGACAGGATCACTAGTAAAGCGTTCTTCAATGGTAAATATGAAGCATACAGAATCCTCATCCAAGAGCTAAGCATGTTCTCTCTGAAAGGGACTTTAACATAGCCACAATACCCTATATATTTTATTTGGTCAAAAAGAGCAAAAACATCACAACTATTTTAAGCTTGATCATAGCTTTTGTTTTGGCCAAAAGCTTGGGCAACCTAAGTTGAGAATGTTTACATGATTAGAAACTACCATAAGACTCAGTAGACAAGGGAGGAATTATGTTATCGGATATGTTATCCACTAAATTGTTTCGTAGGCGCAAAGAGACAGTACTAAGACCTCATGGTTCATATTCTTACCTGAAGAGTATCACCCGAATTATCTGTCATGCAACGTGGCTCATTTATTAACTCCCATCCAAAAATGGTGGGATCATTCCTATATTCAACTCCAGTAATGGTGTTCTTCCTTGTTAGGATAACCTGGAAAAAAGAAAATGTATGTCTAATGTTCTGTTCAAAAATAAATGAGAAGAAAAGTAGAGGGTGAAAATCTGAAAGTGGCAAATATTAAAATTTTCCCTTCATCTCCTTCTCACAAACATTTCAAAACTCCCCTTATTGTCCACACCCCCTTTCATGCCCCAATTTTCCTTCTTTTCCCAAACAGAGCCTAAAACCTGCAAACAGCACCTACTAGAGCAGTACAGTAGACAGCAGAACCATGCAATTAGATCTGAATGAACCCTCTTACAATGGAAAAAAAACAAAGATGAGGAGCTTTTTTTATATTTAGCTTATTGCTGACTCATCTAGAAAATTGCCTACTCCAACCTACCCATAGCCATCCCAAGAACGTGAAGTTCCCTCTCAAAAGGAGAGGAAAAAGGATCTTTGGTTTTTATCATAGAAGGAAATTCGGTGATATCATCTTTCTGTCTCCAATCCTCTCTGACATCCACTGCATTAGAGTGAGAGTTTTCTTACTGTACTTAATTTATTGGGTGCAAAGTTCACATACTCTTCCATGACAAGCACATTACAACATCTGATTGCCCCATATGCATGGAGATACAGATATGAGCTATTCATACATTGTCTTCTCTTTGTATAGCTGGGTCTTCATGCATACAGAATAACCAGGTTAAGCAGGCCAATCTCCAACTTTTACTCTAATCGAAAATATGGTCCGAGGGAAACATCATAAAATTTTTAGCTTGAGCCTTAAGCACAGGAAGTCTTCGATAGTTTCCTAGGCTAGCATAGACAAGTTCCTTCTAAGAATTTCTTAATTTCAGGACAAGCCTAGAGCTTATCAAGGCAAAAAGAAGTTGCATAAAAGAGTAAGTACCTTGACATAATCTTTGAAGTACTGCCGAATAGAAGGATCGTAGAAGAATGAATCATTTGACGAGCTTAAACCAATGCCTTCTTCCCACGCCCACTTGACGTACTGAGTCTTGCCACCGTATGCATCCAAGTTATTAACTAAGCTAAAAAGCAACCTGATTCCATGCTGTCTGGCTTCTGCAATGACATAATCCAATGCCTGCCACAGTGTACAATTATTGAAATGAGATCTAATGAACTATCACATCGAAAGTTAAAGGATTTTTTTTTTCTTTTCTCATGCATTCAATTAAATAAGAACTCAACATGGGAATTGCAACTTCTTTCCAATTAAAAGAGATGCCAAAGGAATTAGAACTTCTGAATATCTGAGGTCAATGTTAGTCATAACTCGTTCATATGGGCATCAAGTGACTGAAGGGAGGATGCCAAAACAACAGAGAACCCGAGTTCCACAAAAATGAGGCCACATTCTGAAAACATATAAAAATCTGAGAAGCAATTATATTATGGCATCATGATGATGATAGTGCATGATATGCTTTCACTGTAAAATGCATTCATTTTACATCCCATAATAGTCTAGATTTTCTCAATGAACGTGGCATATCACCATCAAACCCAATTTAAACATGGGCATTTCTTTCCGGGAGGATGGGAAGACAAAATGAATAGAGTTGATACTTCACAATAACTCATGCTACTCTTCAAAGAAGTTTCCATGAAAAGTTAGATATGACCAAATGTTATCATAAGAACTAGTTGAACTCCACAGCTAAACTAGACACACCATGTGTTGGAGATTTATTACTTGCATTCAACAAATTTACTGTTTATCCTCAAGCACAATAAATTGCACAACAATGACCAAAACCTTAACAAGTTTTCTGTTTCAAGTGTGCCATAGAACAAAGCCCCTTTATACTTGAAGTGACCCGCGAACAAACACTATTAGCAATCATAATTTCGTCAATCCATGGGCAATCTGCCTCTGCATCAAGCTCAACTTTCTCTTCTGTCACTTCATCGGTGATCAATTCTGGTTCGGTTAACTGTAGCTCAGAAGGTAAAAATTCGAAACCCAACACAACATGAAATGAAAACCCTGACTTTAGATTAGATTACCCAGGAGAAATAAGACATAATCTCAAAGCACTACACTACAATTAGAGAGACAGAGAGAGCTTTGAACCCGCCCCTTCGAACAAGCTAATTTAAGTCAACAATCAGACATGAACAAATGCAGCGCTCACTCAAACATTCGCAGAATGCAACAAGCAAGACCCACTGCAAGAAAAACTAGAAACTCAGAAATCATACCCTAAAGACTCGCTCATCAAACCGTCCAGGTGAAATCTGGAGCGCATTGTAGTCTCCATCGTTGAAGGCCCAAGCTCGGCAAACGGTCATGCCCATCTTCGAACCGGTCTGAAACATGGCTCGGATCCTGGGTCTGCTGTACTCATCCACCGCGTGATCCATCAACCAGTACGAGTTCCAACCATTCACATAAAACATTTTACCGTCATCCACCACGAGATGAGTCCCATTCCGTCTCACGAAGTCCATCTTCTGCTCTGCATGGTAGTCGCCGAAGCTCAGATCACTGAAAGAAAAGTAGATGAAAGCTATGCAGGACGCGATGCCGAGAATCGGGTACATCAACCGCTGCTCCATCGACATTCTCGATGACTTGTGGTACATTGCTTCACTGGTCCGAGAAATGGGTCTGCCTAAAGATTCCAACTTGGAGCCGCCGAGCAACCCAGATGACGTTTCAGCTCCACATCAAGAAATCGACCCGGCAATCAAAGCTACCACGAGAGATCGCGGCAACCCACAAGTGGAAAAGCTCGGAGCTTCGTGGGGATCTTCGGTTCTTGGGAAAATGGCCAAGAGACAGAGGAAGCAAAAGGAAATGTGGGATCTTTTTAGGTGGAGTGTGTGCAGAGAGAGCAGAAGTGCAGAAGAAAGCACATGGCTCACAGGACAAGTGGGTCTCCTGTTGAGCACAAGTGTGTCACAACCTTAGGAGAGAAGAATCATGAAGGGATCATTAGCATGGAGAAGATTTAGTGAGTGCGGTGGGATGTCTGAATCCATTTTTATGCATCCTCAGATCCCAGCCAATTGATTTTTCTAAGCCTCTTCTCTCTTTTCTGAATCGTTTGGGGATGATAAATGGTTCATTTCATTACTTTCTTCCTCTTTTGTTTTCGCTATATATAGTATAAAGTTGGAGTTTTTATATTGGAATTTGCGAGACCTGTCTGCTCACCAGTCAATGCTCGGCAATCTTATGCGCATGCGCCCGGATCTCTATTTTTTGTTTTTTTTTTTCCGTCAATTTATGCAGAAACAACGGATGAAAAGTCAAAGAAGAAAACTCCGCCAAACGCCGGTGAAAACAGTGGCCGGTGCTGAGGCAATGAAAACGGGAGAATTTTCTCACACTTTCTTTATTCTATCATGTAAATGGAAAAGTAAAATTAGCTTTGAATTTTCATTTTTCCCGTGCCAGTAAAGGTACCAACATATGATGGCCCAAAGAAGTATAGTACCCACATAATTCAACGCAGATTCTCTAATTATTTTGTTTTTTACTATTTACACTGGGCGAGTGGAGAGAATCCGCTAACACCAGCAACCATCACAAATGGCAGCATGATTAAAGGGAATAATATTATAATTTTTTTTGTGAAAATGAATGATTTAAAAAGTACTTTTTAAATGATTACTTGAAATTATTAGTACATGACAAATGTTTTTATTACCGACAACGAATTTATATCTAAATATTTTCGTGAATGATCAAAATATTTTTGTTTATACATTTTTGCTAACGACACGAATGATTAACTTTAAAATTTTCAAATTATTCATTTTCTATGAAGCGAACTAAGTCTAATGGATTTTTGATTTCTTTCTTTTCTACAATTAATCTTCTTTCTTTTATAGGAAAACGGCAAGGCAAGGTTGTGCAACCTTGCCAAGGCCAAATGTAGCCCTCAATTGAGCAACCCCAAAAATCATCAATAGCTAGGGTGGCACATCCCTAGGCATCGCCCGTGGCCCTAAGCTAGATAGGGGCCCAAATCAGGATCTTTGGCTAGATTTGGCTCTAATCGGGTCGTACGATGAGTAACAAGGGCTTGACAATCATTATAATTGCGTAAAAAAAAAATTTATTATATGCAATAAGCTTATTATATATACAGCATAAACATCTCGATAGTAAACCGTGTCTTTACTTTTTTTTTTTTCTTTTTCTTTTGATAAACCATGTCTTTACTCAATAACTCTACTATTTATCACAACCGAGTGTTTTGAATTCCATTTTTCCATAATCCGATTTTCCTCTCTCAATTTTGCAGTGTGTTCAAGGCAGGGAAAGCAATTGGGAAATGATTAGCTAACCGTACCATCATGCTAGAGGGACCTCAAGCAATTTTATCCCTAGATTTGAGGGGGGCATGCAGCAGTCAACTCCAATTGTCATAAAAAAAAAAATAGAATTCAGACCTCCAGAAAATTAATAGTTGTCTTGGGTGGGTAGAACTAGTCTATATAACATCTGTCCCGTCCCTCCTCTCCCTCGCCTTGAGATTACAGATTCAGTGTGCAGCTGCAGAGCGAGTAAGGACTCGGTTAGATTTTATTATTCCGTAAATATAATATTTTAATCGTGATTTGAATTTTTTCTTTGGCAATGATGCATAAGATTTATTTGGTGGCCAAATCTATGAGGATTGCACATGCCTACATCGATTAAATTAATGGGGAAGTTGACGTGATCATTGTCCTTTTCTTGTTAGTCTTGCCCTAACAATTATTGTCATTTGATTACTTGCACAGCATGATGAACAATTATTCAACTTGAATTCTCTTACATAAAAGCTTAACTTGCTGGATAATATGAACTAGTTTGTACTTTTTTTTTCCTTGGTGCAATATATGTTTTAAGACAATAATGAACGATTTTTTTCATTTCTTTTGGAAACAAAAAAATTGGAGGACGAAGATCACCTAGCAAAAAAGAAAAGCATTTGAGTCCTCCTTTTTTTGAAAAAAAAAAAAGAATGCCAAGAATAAGGTGTATCTACTACAAAGTACGGTGTAGAGAAGAACGAATGAGCAAGCATTGTGTGCGCCTGGGAGGCTGGCGGTGGCGAACAATGGTGTAGATGATGGAAGATAGTCTGTAGAAAAGTTTGGTTGTTTTGGAGAGTTTAAACTGAGATGATTTAATTAGTCTTATTAGAGTTGAGTTTTGCTTAAGTAATAAACGGATATTTTTAAATACATATGATATCACTAAAAATTTTAAACTGGTGCACTTCTAACAAAAATTCCAAATTACTTCACTTGCCACTCGTAATAAATTTACTATCTGCTTACTTATGTTTTTAGTATAATAATGTATTTTTTTACAAACGAAAATGCCTTTAAAATCTAAATGCCTAAGTACCAAGAAAGAGCCCATTATAGGAAAAGGGACAAGACGAGCAGTGTCGGCACTCCAGCTAACGTTGCAGCACGGAACATGGGGCCCTAAATTATTTGAAGGCGTAGGTGTCGGCTGTGATTAAGGACGGCAAGTTCCCATGAATTTCAACTCACACGAAATTTCCATTTGCTTTATGAGAGGGGCTTCTTAAGGCCTTTTGGTAATCATCTTTTTTTTTTTTTCCTTGAAACAGAAAAAAATTTAATTTTTTTTTTTGATAACGTTAATTAATTTTTTTTTTTACAATTCTCCAAAATAGAAAAGTGATTATGAAATAGATTTAAAACAGAAATAAAAAATAAATCAAAATCAATTTTTTAGTTTCTGTGAAGAGAAATGGAAAAAAAATTATTTCTGAATAGTATGAATAAAAATATTACTAAAAGTATCCTTACGGTCTCTCTTTCTCTCACCAAGTCGCATTCGTGCGGGCATGAGCATCCCCTCTTTTTCCCTCTTTTTCCGTCTTCTTGTCATTTTTCTGGCAATTTTTCCTCTGAATTCTTATGTCATGTCATTTGTACTTCTTACTTTTTGAATAGGGCGAGTGATTTCTGTTTTTTGTCGGTTTATTAGATCGTAATCTTTCGCTTGAAACTCGTTCGCAAATGCTATTGACTGTTCTATTTCGCTTCTTGATTGGTGGAGGTGGGGGCACATTAGCAGAAAAACTGCTCAAAAAGTGGGGACTCCCAGGACGAAAGTAGTTCTGACTCTAAAAAGACCCATTAGACCTTTTTTTTTTTAATGTACAATCTCACCAACCAGTTCCCTAGAATCCGCAATAATGATGGCCATACCCTCTGCAATATCATCACAGTTGCTTTATCTTCACTTGTACATATGAAGTCCTTAATAACATCATCGTTAGATTTTTTTTTCCCGACTTTGAAAAGATACACAGATCATTTAGAAACATTAGAACAACTCATGGCACTTTCAATGGTGCATGGATACAAGAGGGGAACAAAGAACCGGTAATGAAGACCCGTTTTGTCACAAGTAGAGAAGGACATGCAAGTTACAATTTAACCTCAAATTGATAATAGTTATAATAAATTTATCCGAAATTAATTTTTGACTCCTTAAAAACTCACGCTTGTAATATATTAAAATTATTGAGTTGAATGACACATAATAATAACTTAATTGATATAAATTGTCACACATATACCAATCAATTAGTTTGAGATAAATTTATCACATGTATTACAAATGTATTAATTTGAGATTTTATGAGGTATCAATCCCTATATTTCTTATGACTTTGACTTTTAACAGTTTGTTTTTGAGAAATTACTATAGAAAAAACCCTAAATTATGCCCTTGTCACACTAGTATCCGAAAATTTTCTGTGTCATTAGAACCCCAAACTTGTATTGGTATTATAATATACCCTTTTGCCAACTGCCAAAAAAAAAAATTCAGAAACTTTGCCCATTACGATACCAATTCCTCAATTTTTTTTTGTGTGTGTCACCATTACCCTAAACTCGTACTAATTCAACAAAAATAAAAGTCGGTGGTCCAGTGATAGAAAAGAAAGCTCGAGATATTGGCATTACAATGGGTTAATTTATAGTGTTCGGTGATATTTACCCTTTATTTTTTTAAAAAATTCATGACTTTTAAAATTTGACTTTATTTAACTCAAAAGACTTTGCAACCTTTTAAATTTCGAAATTATTTTTAAAATTGCGAGATGTAGAGTAGTGTATAAAGTTCTTATAATTTTCTATTGTTTTTTGTTTTGTTTTATGGGGAGAGCATAAGTAATGATAAGTCATTTTTCTTTCGATGTTAATGGTTTTTTATTTGGAGGTCATTTTGCTTTGTTTTAACCCATGTTGTTACAATCAATATAAAAACAATGAGGGTTTTATCCACGTGGTCTAGACAAGATTGCTATATTCCTTGACAACCGAGACATAGATCCAACAAAATCGATTGTTCAATGTATCATTGTTGAACTTTTGCACTGCGTCTCACAGTATTGGAACCCCAAGGCCTTTATGAATTGGAAAAGTGATGATGCTTAATTTGGTAGTGTGTCAATAATGACCCCTCTCGTGCTCTTTGTTATGTGCTTATATGACTTCTTCAATCACCAAATGACCTCATACATCTTCTGTTCTGCCAAGGAAGGCAATCCTTTCTAACTAGGGCAAGAAATGGGTTCGGCCCATGAAATGGAAAGCCCTCCTCATTCTTGGGTTTACTCGTTCAAATACTAAGAGCTAACACTTCCCCATGCGAAACTTTATTGTACTAAAAAAAAAAAAGTTACATAACCTCGACGCTACGGTTGCGTACACTTAGAGGTTACCATATCGACATCATTTATACAGAGAAGAAATTTAATCTAGATAACATATCAAAAGAACTGAGCATCTGAAAGTGAATTTTCTCCTCTCTCAAGCCCTAGCACTTTTAACCCTTCTTGAAAAGTGCAAAAAAACCTAAAACGGCACAAACCACGCCCACGACCCTACCTTCCTTGAACGAGTTTTTGCAGATATACCAGACGATCTCTCTGCTCGCCTTCCTGCCTTCGACGAGCAAAGTCCTTTGGGACTTCCCGGAGAAGGCCAAGCCCACAACGACGGTTATCCAAGCCACTGCAATCGCCGGCACGGCCACGGTGAGAGCGGCCGCGGTCGATAGCGCCCAGAAAGCCGCCCCGAGAAGGGCCGACGCTTCCAGAGCGGTCCACCAGGACGATGATTGCTGGCATCTATACCAAGAGAAGATGAGATTCTCCAAGTTCAATACACAGCAGCAGAGAACGACGTTTACTATCAAGAAGAGAAGCACCCATGTCCCCCTTCGGCTCATAACCCACGGAAGGACCGTGTCCGGCAACGGCAAAGAGGACGACGACCGCTTTGGAGACGGAGATTCTCGTGATCCTTCAACCATGTGCTTTGTGATGCTTTGCCTCGAAACAGTCCTCACAAAGCTAGCTATTTCAATGATCTATACTGCCGCAGCTCTTCGGGTCTCGCAGGAACACGACGAAGGATTGATGCGCCACTTTTTCCTTTCCCCCCGGGGCGAAAAGGGGGAAAAAGAGAAGTGCAGGGAGATAAGGTTGCTGTGAGAGATGATGGGACTGACAAACAATTGTGCGGAACGAAAAGAAGGGAGCGATTCTTTTTAGTGGTCGATAAAGGAGGGGCGAGGACTTTCATAGGGCCAGAGCGATGTTGGTGCGGGTCAAAGGTTCTTTTCTTTACTAAGAATAGTAGAGCAGGGATGACCTTGCTCGGAAGCTGCACGATGTCGTTTTGGTCTTTGGCTTTCTTTCTAGGGCCACGGCCATCGGGTTTGACTTTCACTGCGGAATAATTCTTCATCGAGAATCACCTGCGGTCTCGCGGGATTATCACGTGTTTGATCTGCTGCAGAGGTCCGCGAGCTTGACCGAATGCATAACCAGTTCTCAAAGTCTTCTTGCCCCCCCTTCTAGATTGACGCACCACGGACGGCACGGACTACCTCTTCGGAAAGCGATTGGCGCGGTGCTCACGGTCGCGGGTTTTCCCTGGGACCACTCCGCGCAAGGACCGCCCCTCGGGAATCATGAGATTCGCGCAATTCTGTGATTGCTCAGTATAAGTCGAGATGGGAAAACTGGGAACTAATTGGTTATTAATTAGCGTTGGACAACCTAATGATGTGAAAGATGAAACAACTTTTTCAAATATGCAAGGATCATCACGTGTGTGGAAATTTTTTTCTGTACGATAATAACGATATGTGGGGTTCAAATTTCAATATGTTTCTTCCTCTTTTTTTCTTTTTTGGTGGTTATGTGGCGGTCAAATTAGGTTTCATGCACTTCAATGGATTAACAACATCTTCATGCGATCTTAAGGGCGTACTCCTTACACCGACTTGGCGAATTCAAGATTTGACTTTTTAAAGTGCTTCCGAAGAGGAGCAAAGTATTATCATCATCTAGGCAAACGCCAATATCTAGCACGTTTCGCCATGAGCTACAGTCAATTAGGAAAGGAAGCTCTAATGCCGAAGGCACCCACAAATGTTAAAGTATTCAGCTTTGAGCTCAGAGCAACAATCTCTGTCATAGGAAAATTGAAATTCTTCTGACCTCTATTTTTTCTATTTTTTCAGGGAATCGATCTTCAAATATGTAATTATAGATTATTAAACAAAAAGAAAAAAAGAAAAAAAACCCTTGTGTGCGGTAAAAAAGCAGTTGCCTCCATATGAATAATGAAACTAAACCGTAAATGATTAAAATGATTTTTCGTGAATTAATATATATTTATATATGTTATACTTATTCCCAACCTGTTTGTTATAGTAATTGGCTACGTTGCCAGGACCTATTTAATTGAAGCTATCTTGAACTTGGGAGTGCCATCGATCAGGATTTTTAGAGAGAGAAAGTAGAGAGAAGCTCTAGAGAACCCTTGTATTATCCAAATGAAGTAGATGATACAAATGAGGGGAGAGCTATGCTATTTATACAAAAGTCACTCTATTTACAACCATTAATTTTCTACATGATCTAACGGTAGAGGATATTTACATGATCTAATGGTAGAGGATATTGATTATCGTTTAATTGATTCAACGGTAAAGATGCACTTGATCTAACGGTGGACGATATTGATCCTTGTCAAATTAGTCCAACGGTGGAGGTTAATCTCATCTAACGATTGAGATCGTCAATTATCATCAAGCAAAATTGAAGGCAAAGATTAAGTCCCCTTACGATCTAATGGTGGTGACGAGCCCCTTTGAATTGACGATGTGGCACTCTTTGGTTCGTGACAATTGCACTATTAATTGTGGCCCACAAAGGCCCGTTAAGGGTTGTGCAGGCCCGCCTAAATGACTAACTGGATAGTAACTACCATTTTGTATAGTAGCGTGATGACCATCTATGCAACTGAAATGAGACCTAGGTTTTTCGACATATGTAGCTCGAAACACGACCTATGTTGCCCCTCACGATTACATTCATGGTCTGGCAACGACTTGGGATTGCATCGACATAGGTTCTTTGGAAACCACGGGGCATAAAATATAGGATTTTGAAATTGGGGTATATAAAGTGTGGACATGAGTGCATTCGGTTTAATATTTTGAAAGCTCATTGGATAAATGTAAAGACCGTTTGATAAACTATGCTATGAGAAATAATTTTTGAGAGAAATGTCATATGATCGAAAACACATTTAAAAAGTCTTTTAGTGATTAATATTAGTTTTTTTTTTTTTTTTAATTTTTTTTTAAATTAAAAAAAAAAAAGAGCAAATATATATAATTTTAAAAGAAAAGAACAAACTCTTCGTCGGCCTAGCGAGGGTCGTGCGACCCTCGGCGAGTGTCGCACAACCTAAGTGACCACCACCTAGGTCTGGTAGCCTTAGGAGGCCCTCACCGAGTCTCGTGATCGACGGGTGTTGATGCTAGATTTGGCTCGTTATTGGCTATAGCCCTTTGCTAGACCAACAAAGGCTTTGGTCTTTTTTTTTTTAATAAAAAAATAATGAGAGACAAAATCGAAAATTTGAAGAATTAGTGAAGATAGTTTTGGAAAAAAAATGAGTTTAATATTTGGTCAAATACTGAGATCCCAAAACTAATTCTTACTAGCATTGAGCTTTTAGCATTCTCAATGCTAGCTTTCAAATGAAAACTCTTTCAAAATAGTTGCACATTTCCTTAAGGGGCTTTGGAGGCCGAAAGCTCTTTAGGAATGTGGATCAAACGCACCCTAAAGACTTCCCAAAAGAAAAAAACAAAGGGAGGATTGAGGAAAATCGCAGGCTTTTATATGGATTTCTGAAGAAGATGGGCTTCCATAATGGGCTGAAAATACGTGGCTTTTATATGTGGTCTGTTCTTTTCGTGAGCAGCTTGTATATTAACGGGCACCGTAAGTGCGGTAAGAAAGCCCATTGTATTGGTCCTTCAGCGCATTAAGACAGAGTTTCTTTTATATGTCCAGTAAAATGTTGCATAAAGGGAGTCGAAAGATTGGGAATACGACAATGGAGTTGGGCCATAGTACAAGTGGTTTTTTTTTTTTTTTTTTCTGATATATCAATTACTTGGGGTGATCAAACATTGTTTATAGCTAAAAATTTCCTTAAAACGTCCTCAAACTATTTAACTGGTTTTCTTATACTCTCTCTCTCTCTCTCTCTCTCTCTCTATTAAACATTTAAATAAACGGTTACTCACAAACCAAAGCTAGGGAAAATTACTAAAGAAATCCTAAAATATTTGGAAGATGACTAGTTTATTTTTAAAAAAAATTTGTCAATTTAGCCTTAAATTTTTTGATGGTTTGTCAATATAGTCATTTCAGAAGTCACTGATATGGATGCCGACCATATTATGTGGCAGAATCGGTGCTAATGTAGATGATTTTTGCAATTTTAAAAAATGATTTTTTCCTTTTTCTTTTTTCTTTCTTTTTCCTTTTCTCCATGTGGTTGGCAAGGGTTGTTGGCCATCAATAGGGCCGTACAGACTTTGCCCGCTAGAATTTTGAAAGAAAAAAAGAAAAAAATGGAATAGAAAATTTCAAAAAATTTAAAATTATTAAAAAGCATCCACTCAACGTAGACTATATTGTCATGTCAGTCATTTTTTTTTTATCAAAATTGACTGAAGAAATACATTGGCAAATTTGTCACAGGATTTAGAATTAAACTAAGTAAATTAAAAAATTTAGAATCGAATTAACATACGTAAAATAGATTTAGGATTTCTATGGTAATTATCCTGCCGAAGCTGAGTGCTACTCTGAATGGAGGTGTTCTTTCTCAATTCCGTTTTTGGCGGAAGGCAACTTGGTCTTATATATATAATAATTGTGGAGATCGAGAATGCCGATGATGTTTATAAAGAGTCAAGGAAGGAGGCCATAATTGACTCCAAAAAAAAAAAAAAGTCCAAATCAGAACGCCCCCAATCATCATTTGGTCATACCGCAATATTTAGGGTTTAGTTGGTGGTTGTATATTTGGTGGGCAACAAAATATTATACCAAGTCAAAGTTGAGGAATCTATAAGGTTAAGTTCTTAAAAGAGGGACTATAATGTAGTTTTTTTTTTTTGACAAATGGAGGCTCAAGCAAGAGACGGTGACTCACCTCCTGTTTCCTAGTGTGTGTTGATTGTGGGTAGGCGAGTGCGCAATTTTGTATGATGATGCATTGGGTGGATCGATGGGGAATATTAAAAAAAAAGGTGAAAATGTCACGAAAGTGCACTAATCGTACTTACACGTCCTAATCCTATTACATTTTTTTTTTCTAGAGGACGTAAGCAGGGGAATGCATTTAATCACTGCGATGAAAAATTCAGCTTATTGGAAAGACTAACGCGTGTAAGCCGTGTGACCTTATCTTGAATCTTAATCTTGACTCGATTGATTTATATAGGTTTCAGCCTTTTTTTCCCCATCCTTTTATCTTTTCTTCTGAGATTTATGTGTAGAAGATGTCTCCGTTGATGCACATGTCCTTTGCCGCCTTTACTAATCATCAACTCCATTGGGTTTAGACCTGTCTAGAGTCGAAATCATATCTTGAGCCTCCTTAATCTCATAGTATCCATAATATACATACCGATCTAATCGAATCTATTTGCAAGTAGGACATTTTAAACTCGCAATAAATGGAAGACAAAACTGGTTCTCCTGAATAGTAAATATACTGTGAAATTGGAGATTGGCTGAGTTGTACCTCCTTAATTAGCATAGGATAGAGTCCAATCAACCCACTATCCATTTTTACTTTGAGTGCTCATCTAAAAGTCATCATCTTTCATGACGCACTTTATCTAACACTCGAAGCAATAAAAGCGAGAATCCATGATGTTTATGTTTCTCCAATAGTTTAGCTGGTAAGTGGAGCAACATCTTACAAATTCTGGAAATTCCGCACAAAACACATAGTTGGCCAAAACTTAAAAACATCAATGTAAAATTACCCCCTAAGTATAGTGTCCCCACACACATATATGTATAATTATATTTATAGCAGAAATTTCCATGCAAAAACAAAGGAAGGTCGTCCTTGTTGACCCGAAATACTCAAAAAAGTCTTTACCTGCCATAACTTGGAAGTTGATACCCTCTCTCCTGGATCTGCAATTATGATTCAACCCTAGAAACAACTCTCGTTGAATTTGCTGGGTTCCCGAAATTTAATAAGACCTTGATAAATCCCATCAGTCACTTGCCCGTGTTTATTTATGCATGATTTGGTGAGTGTCACATCCAGCCAAGAGAGATATAGAGAGATGGATATTTGAATGAAGAAGATTCCATGGATCAACCAAAACCATGTGATTTGAATAGCAGTATAAGGACTCTCATCTAGAAGGTCACTCTCATGAAAAGTACCCAAAAAGTCCTAAACTTATTATACGTATATCAATTTAACCCTAACATTTCAATTGTGTCAATTTTTGTTTTTTTATTAGTCCCAAACCTTTTGACAACTTACTAATATAATCCTAGCCGGAAATCGCTAATACAGATGTCAGTCGTCCTATGTGGTGCAGCTGATATTGACGCGAATAATTTTTTGATTTTTCTTTTCTTTTCTTTCTTTTCCCAATTGTGAGCCAATAAGGCCATCAAGCCATCACCGAGATCCAAGAGAGGGTCGCGGCTAATGAGGGCCGTGACATTTTCGCTTGGTCTGGGCCTCAATGCCCTCATGGGCAAGGGTTGCAAGCCTCTCGCCTATGGCCAACAAGGGCGTCGCAGCCCTCCCTCCTGGCCGATGAGGGCATGAGTAGGTGAGGGACATTGGCGCTCACCAACCCATATTTATAAAAGAAACAAAAAAAGAGAAAAGACACTAATAAAAAATTCAAAAAATATTAAAAAATTATAAATTTTGTTCTCATCGAGTACCGATCATACTACATAGGATGACTATCGTTAATATTAGTGATTTCTAGTCAAAATTGACCAAATGGATTACATGACAAATTGTCAAAGGGTCTATAATTCAATTAGTACAAATGAAAGATTCATAATCGAATTGGTACAAATGCAATGGGTTTAGAAGTTATTTGGTACTTTTCTTGATCATTCTCTGAGGTGAAAGATGATTGTGAAGATCACTTCATTGTGTTCATGTGGTTACAATTTGTATTAAGACGTTTTAAAATAGATCCGGTAGGTATTGAATATCAACGTCCTCATCATTCAATCAAATTAATCGCATATATTGACTATGATTGAATTTGATTGTAAGGACTCAACTAAGTCAACAAAATCATATAACTCGTTAAATAATGGAGGAATTACTTGATTTTTTCAATTGAAAAGAAGGCTTCTAGATAAGATTTAAAATCTTGTTTATTACATTGCTAAAATTCTAAAACCTACCAATAAATATTCACCGTATTCCATGTTAGATCTAAAGATTATTCATACTCCATATAGCTATTATTTGATAGCATCTATATTTCCAATTCCAGCATCTAAGATTGTCACCACTTAAAGTTCTTACTTAAATTTCAATATTTGCCTTTTTCATCCTATCGAAACGGTCCCCTAAAACTTAATCTAGTGTCCAATTAGATTTCCAAGCGCATAAAAGGAAGAAAATCTGCCGGTGTAATTGCTAGACATAGGCAACTCTAAATCAATTATATATCCTTGGTTAGAACAAAAGTTCAGATTGCAATATTTAGCACCTACTAATGGTCCAATTGGACCATATGTAAGCACGAGACAAGTCCTAAAAGGTGGGGAAATGGGGTTGGGCGTGAGCGATTCCAGGTTTTATATAATTCCATTTGAAACTTAAAACCTGCCGGTTGGAATAGGTTCTTTACTCTTTGGAATTTAGAACCTACTCAAATATGGAACTTACATTGTCAAAGATTCTAGGGTCTACACAAGTTTGATTTATATTATTAATTGAATGATTATAGTAAATTAAAACCTTTAATAACCACAATTTCTTGTTATAATTCACTTATCATAAGACATGGAAAATATGAATATTAAAAAAGTAAAAGTCTCAATCATAAAATGAAAACTCAAACTAGTGCTCTAGGATTATACATCTTTCATCGAACGATATGCAATATCGCAAGAACACGTGGAGACATGAACACAGAAAAATATTAAAACTTGTTTCAAGTTCTAAATTACATGTTTCAAGTTCTAGGTTTCAGATTTCTTAAACTAAGAACCCGAAACATACCCGTAGAAACAGGTTCTTCATTTTTTGAAATTTGGAACCTATTCTACATATCTTGAAACTTGAAACCTATAAATTTACATTGGTTTGATTCTTAGGTTTTAAGTTCTATCCTCAAACTATGTTGACCCCTAAGTGGTATTGCCTGGTCAAGTAACGAGCAAATTAAGTTTTTTCTTTCTCTTTTTGGAAATAAATTATGGACATTTGGGGTATGGATAGATTTAGGGGTGAGCATGGTCCGGGTTGGTCCGGGCCACCCCCTAACCCTAGGACCGACCCGTCGGTGTCGGTCCTCAATTTTAGGACCGAGGACCGACCCTATTGAGCTGGGACCAAGGACCGGATCGACCCAATGGGTTCGGTCCGGTTCCTGTGGTCAACCCGGACCGATCAATAATTTTTTTCGTCTTGTTTTTTATACTCCCTAAAAAGGCAAACCTACAAATTCAAATTACACATCCATCCACAATGCGGCATTGTGTAACTAAACTATAAATACCAATACATATTCAACAAATTTAAGATGACACAATAATAGAAATTTCGTACTGCTAACGCTCATCGAGATATGAGACAAGATAGGGTCCACAATGCGGCAAGCGGGATGTTGCTACTTTTGATTTTGGCAAATTGAAGAACAAAGAAGACAGAATGGAAGAGAACGTACTTTGGGGAAGGAAGCCGTGAGGAGATTTACGGCGTAAACTTCGCACCATTTCGGATGTCGTGAGTCTGTGACTGTGAGGAGTCCTTGGTTCTCACGGTGAAGAACGTACTCTAGACTGTGGAGGAGGAGGCCGTGAAGACATTTACGGCGTAAACTTCATGCCTTTTGGAATTGGATGCCGTCTGTCTGTGACCGTGAGCCTAAGGAATCAATAGCTTTAACATCATTTTACTTAGGTTTTTTTTTTTTTGAACATACATTTTACTTAGATTTGAATATATAAAAGAATTATAAATAATATAATATAATAATATACGGGGTTGGTGCAGGGTTGAACCAACCCAAAACTCTCAGGCATCGGGGCCAACCCGCGCGGTGTTGGTCGCCTTGAATTTCGGGACCGAGGACCGACCCGGTCCCCAGGAACCGGGCCAAGGCCCAGGCGGGGTTGGGCGGTCAGGGGCTCGGTCCAGGGTCGACCCTAGACCACTGCTCACCCCTAGATAGATTATACACGCGCAAGTGATAATTGCGAAGAACATGGAATCTTGTCGAGCCGTGTCTGCTTTTGGCCAATTTGATGCTTATGCGTAGTCTCCTTTTGCTAGCATAAGATTTGACAACAGAGCGGGCCTCTTTTTTCTTGCTACGATATGGACACAAAGACGTCCTTCCGTGTTGGGCATCAAGAGGCGTGTCTGATGCGGCAATAGAAATTCGAGCACCGTTTGAATAGAGACGAAAGCGAATTAACAGAATGACGCGACGGACTTTATGTAGTCAATATTCGAGTAAATGGCGATGTGTTCGACCATCGTACATAGATTTTCCGTCTGTAGAATTATATGGTGACGAAATGCGCTGCGAGCCTTATTTTGAAGATTGGGTTCCTTTCTAACTGGATGACAGATGGATATCTAGACGTCCCGAGCATATGAAAATACTTCACAAAAGACTCCGAATTGTTTGCCTTCTTGGTATCTGTTCATCGGCCTCGGCCGCCGCTTATGTTGAACCGTGGCGAGTACAGCACGGACCGTGTCGCTTGCGAGCTCCTCTCTATCTCTCTCTCTCTCTCTCACACCCTCAGAAATGATTAAAAAGTTAGAATGCGTTGGAACATATGAATATGCCAAAAGACGAAGGCACACGAAATTGCCACCGAGCGCAAGCGATGCATGACTAAGATAGGAGAAACGGGTTGCGCGGGCTAACCGATCGTGGACCCCTGAATTCGGTGCCCGCGCGTGTATGACCGGGTCGCATTCACATCAGCAGGAACGAAAACGAGGGCCAAGAAAGGTGGTAAATACTAAAAAAACCGAGACTTGATCAGCTCAAATTGGGAATTGACGAGAGAGGAAAGACAAAACCAAGACTAAAAACCCAGTTCAGCGACCAAAAAGGCAAACAAAAAAAAAACACACGAGATCGGTATTGACCGGGTCAGGTCCGTGGTCGGCACGAGCAAAGGCGGAGCGCGCGGGACTTTGCTAACCAGAACAGGAGCTTTAATCTCTTGAGATGGAACCCCGAAAACAAATCCTGCTGAACTGTTCAGGGCTTCTCTCTTTTTTCACATGAGAAATTACGCAAGCAAAACAGGGCGACGATGGAGACAGGCTTGGCGTCTTTGGTATGTTGAGAAAGAGAGAGAGAGAGAGAGAGAGAGAGAGAGAGAGGATGTTTGACTGAGTAGCCCGACGGCAAAGCCGTCTGACGCTCTTTAAGAATTGCACAGATAAAGCCGGATTGGTATTTTTTATTTTATTATATTTTATTGGTACCCACGGACACAACGCACCGTCGTAACACTGTTATGAATGCGCGTTGAACGATCAAACCGAACCTAATCAATCCCCCACCCGTTCATTTCCCTCTCCGTGGACTTACTGCATACCTTCCCCCATCTTTACTTCTTGGCTCCTTCCCCTGCCTCCGTCTCTGGCTGAGCAAAAAGATTGGATCGTCATCATCCCTCCCCCCAGTCAATAATTCTTTTCACGTACACAGAGGGTCCTTTTTTGCCTGCTGCAAGTTGCCGGTCTTTCCGTGTGGCGGTATAATTGGTGGGATGGTATTGGGCGTGGCTTCAGCGTCTTCTTTTTGATCAATTCTCGCTCATGTTCAAACAAGGAGAAGAAGCTTCCTCTTTTGTTGGTGATGGGTAATTTCCTGCCGGGCCAATACGACTGCCCTGTTCGTTCTTTATCCGTTTCGCGAGTCCTCTCTTTATGGGCATAGAAAGAGGATTGGAGTTCTTGAGAATTGTGAGATGGGTATTGGGTGTTGAGTGAATTCTGTAAAGATCAATTCTTTTTAGAGTGATTCGTTGATTGTTGCAACATGGGTTGCATGTATTCTAAGAGTTCAGCGGTTGATGACAGCCGAGAGAGTCCCAAAGATAGAGTATCGTCTAGTAGGCGATTATCAGAGGTGAAAACTTCAAGATTGGATTCATCGAGGAGAGAGAATGGGTTCAGGGCAAGAGATAAGGTGGGTGATGTGAGTGTTATGTTGATCGATAAGAAAGTGAACGGGTCTGCTAGGTTTTGCGATGATCAGATTGAGAAGAAGAGTGATCGTCTTCAGAAACAGAGGAGAGAGAGAGCGGAAGCAGCTGCAGCGGCTGATCACCCTGGCGCTGGTCGGGTCCCCAAGGCGGTAGAGGGCGAGCAGGTGGCAGCCGGGTGGCCGGTGTGGCTGTCCGCGGTGGCAGGAGAGGCCATCAAGGGATGGCTTCCGCGACGGGCGGACACTTTTGAAAAGCTGGACAAAGTATGTTTAATTCTTGATCGTGTAGTTGTTGATTATCTAATGGTTGTTTGTTCTATTATTTTCGGCCTTTGATTTGCTCCTAATATTATGAGTTTAATCGTCTTGATTTGGTCAAATTTGGAGGATAAACACTGAGTTTGGTAGATGTGCATAAAGTTTGATGAGCATCCATCCAGGCACCTATTTCTTCTTGAAAGAGGTCTTCCTAAAACGATAACAAAATATCAGTAATAATACTGTATAACACTACCCTGCAACACCTGATCTACTGTGGCCTAATTTGTTTATGACATGATCTGCCTGTTACAGATTGGCCAAGGAACTTACAGTAGCGTGTACAAGGCACGTGATGTCACTAATAACAAAATTGTGGCTCTGAAAAGAGTGCGGTTCGACAACCTCGATGCTGAGAGCGTCAAGTTCATGGCGAGGGAAATCCATATCTTGCGTATGCTTGATCATCCTAATGTTATAAAGCTGGAAGGCTTGATAACTTCAAGGATGTCCTGTAGCCTGTACCTTGTTTTCGAGTACATGGAGCACGATCTTACTGGACTTGCGTCGCGGCCTGATGTAAAATTTTCTGAGCCACAGGTACTTATATAATGGGTTTGATACTAGCTTTAAAACTTGAATAAGGCTCACTCATGAAGCTGATGAAAGAATTTTTTTTGGTGTAACGGGCGACCTCATATTGTTAACTCTTGTCCATAATCATTGCAGATCAAATGTTACATGAAGCAGCTTCTAAGCGGTCTCGATCATTGTCATAAACATGGGGTCCTACACCGGGACATAAAGGGCTCGAACCTTCTCATTGACAACAATGGCATCTTGAAGATTGCGGATTTTGGTTTAGCCAGCGTCTTTGATCCTCATCAGACTGCTCCGCTGACAAGCCGGGTGGTAACTTTATGGTACCGACCACCTGAACTTTTGCTTGGAGCTTCTCGCTATGGAGTTGAGGTGGATTTGTGGAGTACCGGCTGTATACTAGGTGAACTCTATACTGGCAAGCCTATATTGCCAGGGAAAACAGAGGTATCCTATTCTAGAATCTCTCCATGTGCACAAATGTTTGGAGTTTAAAGATGGAGCCTTTATTTACACATACCTATGTGGATGGCTCCAGAAAATTAGTCTTGAATTTTGGTAATAGATGTAACTCTAACGGGCATTTTCTTGTGCTTGTCTGTTATTTTGGAGAACAGCGTAATCTCTGCCTTTCTTGTTTAGTTTTTTGGTTGCAGATGTACTTTATGCCCACTACTTAATACATGATGTTATTTTCTAGGTGGAGCAATTGCATAAAATTTTTAAGCTTTGCGGTTCACCGTCTGATGATTACTGGAGAAGATTGCATCTTCCCCATGCAGCTGTTTTCAAGCCTCCGCAACCTTATCGACGATGTGTCGCGGAGATATTCAAAGAACTCCCTCCAGTTGCTTTGGGCCTCTTAGAGACCTTAATCTCTGTAGATCCTTCACAAAGAGGGACGGCAGCTTTTGCTCTCAGGAGTGAGGTATTCAGATTTTTCTAATTCAAGTTGGACAACTGATTAACCATTTAACATTGGGCTATGCGGATAAACTCTTGCCATCTGTTGAAATGTTAAGCCATATTTGACACCTCTGCTTCTTGTTAATTTTTACAGTTCTTTACAGCAAGTCCCCTTCCTTGTGATCCTTCAAGTCTGCCCAAATATCCACCAAGCAAAGAAATTGACATGAAATTGCGGGAGGAGGAAGCAAGACGGTATGTCTAACCTGATTTCGGAAAAAAAATTGCTTAAATGACCTAATAACATATATGCATCTACTTATTTTTGCGATATAGCCTGAATAAGCTTTCCTTGTGTGGAGTTATGGCCTGTCTCATCCTTGTTTCCTGTATAAATCAGTACATTTTTCTTGTAATTGCAGTTAAATATGTAATTTTCACAGTTTGCAGTGCTTGTAATTTGACCATTTGACAAATCTGTGCAGGCGTGGAGTGGCTGGAGGAAAGAACGAGCTTGAAAAGAGAGGAACCAAAGATTCACGAACAAATTCTGCATATTATCCTAATGCAGGACAATTCCAGGTAGCACACATTATTCATATCTATGAGTTTCAGCATTCATTGACCTTCTTTTTGTAATAGCCATTGGTTCCTAGTTATTCCAAGGTAAACGTGAAATCAGGGAGGATTATTCCTGTCAGACTTCTATGTTTGCTGTAATATCTGAGACGTGCCAGATACTGCACTTGCTATTCTGCCTGTTTGGCATCATACTGTTGTTGTTGTTAATGATCGCCTCTGGATTACCCATGCTTGCTGAAAACCTCTGTATCTGGCCAGCGTGATTGCAAAAACATACCTTGATTTCATGCCGAGACATCAGTAGCATTATATGGCCACCAATATGAGTATACAGCATAGTGAGTGGTATAGTGTTTCTTTCTTTTGAGAGATAAAAGTACCTGCAGATTATTTAGTAGGGATGTTGTGTTCCGATATTCTGACAAATTTCTTGATGAAAAGTTCAGATGAATGACTCAATGCACATTGTCCTGTGGGCAATTGCTGTGAGCTTTATTGCCATGGATCGGTAGTTTGCATACTGTCACAGTAGATGATGTTAACAAAGTAAACTTTTCCTTTGGAATTTATACACACTTGTGATCTCTGTCTAGAGGATATGCCTTTGTAAGTAAATTTGACGGAGGTTTGGTCAGTTCACCTGTTAGGACTTCTGTTCATCCGTGTTTTCTTTTCACTATTCTGATAATTTAAAAGGAGTTCTTGATACCGATCACTGTAAATCTGATGCAAGAACTAATCTGCTTACCCCAAGAGCGAAAATGTGGAAAGAGAGTTCTTGTATTTTTGGCAAAGCTTGTTCTGTCATTTTGTAACATAGAATGAAATTATTCCAGGTCAAACAAGGCCATTCCAATGCAAATGGCCGAAGTGAAATTTTTGGCCCTTATCAAGAGAAAACTGTGTCTGGGTTCTTGGTTGCACCCCCTAAACAGGCGCGAGTTTCCAAGGAAACAAGAAAAGATTACACAGAGCAACCAGATAGAGCTTCATTCTCGGGACCACTAGTTCCAGGTCCCGGATTTTCCAAGGCTGGAAAAGAACTTGGCCATTCAATCACTGTCTCAAGAAACACCAATCTATCAGCACTGTCGAGTTTAGTCACTAGTAGAACCGGAGATAACAAACAAAAATCCGGTCCTTTAGTGTCAGAATCAGCAAACCAAGCAAGCAGATATTCAGGACCCATAAGGGAGATGGAGCCTGTGAGGAAGCAGGACCGTAGGAGTCATACGCGGACGAATATTGATTATCGTTCGAGAGAAGATGGAAATTCCAGTACCAAAGAACCTGCTCTGGTAAGTTCTCACAGCAGTCTCTCAGCTTGGCACCTCCCTTTGTGGTACTTTGTCATGGTTTCTTTTTTGGTGATATGGACAGCAATTCTGTGCTCACTTTAATTTACCATGGGGTCATTATAACTCCAGGGCTGCTGATGAAAATTGCATTTTAGGCAGTGTTTTCTTTATTGTTATATTTGTTGCCACTTTGCATTAATCTAGTTTCTGAATGTCCGAGCTCGATCATCTGATGACAATTTTTGTTTTACTCTTTTTCCTTCAGTACGGACGTGGGTCTGCAGGGAACAAGATCTACGTCTCAGGCCCGTTGCTCGTCTCATCAAACAATGTGGATCAGATGCTCAAAGAGCATGACCGTCGAATCCAAGAACATGCCAGGAGAGCACGGTTTGATAAGGCTAGAGCAGGCAATAATCATCCCCAAGCAGCCATCGACTCTAAGCTCGTGTCCGTGCACGATGGCGGGTAGATCCCCTGCAAAGAGCTACTAAATGTCAGATATATCTTCAAAGCTGGGCAAGCTTACCTGCCTATGCGAAGGGAAGCGCATATAGAGGCTTAGCAGGGTATAGCTCATCCATTTGGTTTGGGATTTATCTTATATGTATAGTCGGCATCTTTCTCTGCTCAATTCTTATTTTATTTTCATGGTAGCGAGGTGGGATCTCTGGTAATGAAGAGTCGGCCACCATTTAGTACACTTATGTAATACGTAGATTACGACAGGATATAGCGGAATTAGAATAAGGTCAATCTAGAAACTGATTTGTTTCTGAATGGCGCGCCGCGCACGCAGCAAGCGCTTGTAAGCAGTGTTAAGAGAAAAAATGCATCGCATCGTCACTTGAACGGCCTCTTCGGCTTTAAGCAGTTTGCTTGGCGAGCGCAAGTAAGATGTTTTCAATTGTTCAAAGGTCGGCTTAGGGTGCATATGACAGAATTTCTAGAGTAGAAATCAATTTCTGGAATAGAAATCAATTTCTGACCATAAATTGACTTCTCAATTTCTATTCTCCAGACGAGTTTTCTAAGTAAAGAAACACGATTGATAATGACTTAAAATTTATATTTTTGGAATAGAAATTCGTTTGATGACAAAATAAAATTTCTATTTCTAGGGATTTGGCAGTCGACGTTTGCTAGCCAGTGAGCGTTTGACGATCGGTGGTGGGCGGTCGGCATTTGACATTCGGCGGCAAGTGGCTAATGTTCGGGAACCGACATTAGGTGGCGGGTGGTTGGCGACTATTGTTTGATGACCAACGACGACCGGTGGTTCGATGATCGATGGTGTGCATCTGGCATTTAGTGGCGGGCATTTAGGATCCCATGGGTGGCAAGTGGGGGCGAGCGGTGATGATAATAAACGATGAGAAGAGTTTTTATTTCTCAATTTTGTTTTAAATAAAAAAATTAAAAATTTTAGTTTCTGTTTTTTACTCCAAATTTATTTTTATAACAGAAATCTGATCTAGATATATAAAAATTGAAATTACGTTATTAAATGGATTTTTATTTCAAATCTATTCTGGCAACCGAAAAAAAAAAAATAGAGATTTAGAAATTTTGTTACACATGCCTTTAATGGTTTGATATCAGGCATGTGACTTTCTTCGTGGAATGGTTGCGCATGATTGATTCATATTCCACCAAGTAAGAATAATTTTATATTTTGTGTCCCTATCCTAAAAGAAAAAAGAGAAAAAGAAAATATTTTCTTACCAATAATCTTGTGATTATGTTAGGGTTTCGAACACATTACTCAAGAATTTCCAAAATTCATAACGAATCATAATAAATTTGTCTTTTAATGGGGTCTTTTTTTTTTTTTTTTTTTTTTTAAATTTTCTTTAATCTTGATTGACCATTTTTGACATCCCAAATGGAGCTTACATTGCACTGAAAGCAAAGAACAAGTTGGTTCAACATCATCCTCAATTTCAGAGCTGCCCCCTTAATTTCCCAGATGTGATTATTGCCTTTTTCATCATATGGGAAGTGGAGACAGCTAGTGACAGGGGACATCGCAGATAGGATATTTTATTCGATTTAATGAAAAGCGTCCGCGCGATTATTCCCACTTTTGACTATTTTGTGCTTTTCCGTGAAAGAATGGGTGTCTGCCATGTTGTCGTCCCCATGGTTATTCGAGAAGACTTTATGGGAGATTCTGTGCGAAATTCAAAGCAACAATAAATAATAATAATCATAGTGACAAATTATGATTAAATTATTATTATCATATGGTTTGGTGTTGGAGATAAAGGTTAGTAAACCAATCATGGACGCCACCTTGGACTAATGTGCTTCTCACGTCATGGGGTAGGGACATTCTCATCTACTCCTCCTTCCACCATGGTTTTTGAATTTTTTTCTTTTCTTTTCTTTTCTTTTGACCTTATGATATTTATTTAAGCACTTGCATGGTTTACGTTCTTGCCCATTTCTAGAATTGTGATGTTTTGTTTAAATTTGAAAAGAAAAAAAGATTAGATTAAAGAAAATTTGAAGAGGTCACTTGCAATTTTCAAGCGAGGAACAGGGTGCTTCAAAAGTCACCATACTAGAGGGCTAGGCCGTCCCTAGTTGATTTTGGATAAGCAATTGCCGTTTAAACTAATTGAGCATCAGAAGACAACCAAATGGAAGAAACTTAAAAAAATAAAGTCATAGATAGAGAGAGTGAATTAGGTGCACGGTGTTGACTTTGACCAAGTATTGGGGATGCGGTTCTCACCCGCCACCAATGAGGGCCATGCCACCCTTGCCGTGGTTGCAAGGATTGGGGAATTCTCTCTCTATCTCTCTACTTTTTTTCTTTTTCTTTTTTTTTTCCTGATTTTCTTATTCGGTGCCATAATAGCGCCGCATGTCTGCTTTCTAGCAATGTTGACAATTTAATGGATCAATGAGAATCTAGAAGAAACGACTTAATTGCATGGTGAAGAAAGATAGAGACCGAATTGCTAAGTTAAATGTGACAGGTCAAATTGTAAAACCAACAAAACAAAACCTTATTCAATCTTATCATAAAAAACCAATCAATTCATTCAACAAATCCACTTCATATTTGATATGTTCTACATTGAAAGCGTGCTGTGTAGGTGGTCCTTTGTTAATTTATTTATTTTTGGCTTAGTTAGCTTCATTTTGATATGTATTTTACAAATTATTCGGAGAGATATTAAGACAAATGACCCCTAAACCTTGGCTGAAGGTATAATGGAGTTTTTGAACTTTTGATTTGTTCAATATAATCTTTGAACTTAAGCCTATCGTGCATTGTCATTCCTAAACTTTTAGTTTGTTCAATATCATCAAACGAGCTTTTGGTACATATTCAATTTAGTTTTTGAATTATATGAAATAGGGACTGCATTGAATAAAGTTTTGGTTTAGGGACAGCATTGCAAATTGGGTTAAAGTTCATGGACCATATTAAATAAATTAAAATCATATCAAACATTGAATCAAAGTTTATGCATCATTTGTGATACTATTCCCTATTAGAATTTAAGAACGTATGAGAAGTAAATAAAACTGTGCGATTGTTGGGCCGAAACACTTAGTCTGGCCCAAAACGAAGAGCATTTCAGGTTCATACCCACATAAAATTGAAGGAGATCCAAGTGCTTGGATTTTGGGCTTTCGATCGTACGCTTCTGTCTGTCACTTCAACAAGCCTGATCCAATCGCTGAAGTCTGAACTTCATTCTTTTGGAGTTAATCCCATCTAAAACCACAAAACGGCGAACCGGAGAGGAGAGGAGAAAAAGCCCAACACACCCAACTTCGAAAGTCTGGTCGACCCACTCTGTTCTCCTTCTTCGTCTGTTCTTTTAGCCATGAATGAAACCATGAACGAGCCGTTCATGGTGATAGCAGGGACGAGAGCCGATGCCAAGCCCGAGAGAGTTTAAGGATCCGTTCGTTTCACGGAAAATATCATATTTCCAAAAAACATTTTCGCGGAAGTCATTTTTTAGGAAAATGACTATTTTCCGGTATTTGGTTGAAACTTAAACTTTGAATGAAAAATATTTTCCACCGTCGTTAGCTAATTTAATTGTTTCGAAATATTATCAAAAATCGAATTTTAATATTTTTAATTGACCAAAAATTATTTTTATTATTTATATATTTTTAAATGAATTTTTAATTATTTATATTTTTAAAAAATCGAAATTTTTATTATTTATTATTTATTATTTCTTTTTTTTTTCCTTCCTCCTTCCTCCTCCTTTTGCCGCCGCTGCCTCCTTCCTGCTTGATGATGGCCGGCTTCCCAACAATGACCAAGACCCAAGTGGTCGATCCGGCGAGCTCGAGGCTCGGCCAATCTCACCCGAGCTCGCCGCGAGCTCGGCGACTCGGCGGTGGAGCTCGGGCTCGCCCGAATCGAGAGCCCAAGCTCCGTCGCCCGGATCCGACGAGCTCGCGGCTTGCCAAAGCCCGGCGAACCTTTGGCGAGCTCGGGCGAGGCCCGAGCCCCGAGCTCGCCTAGGCCTGGCGAGAGCTTCGCCTCACTCGATCTGGGCGAGGCCCAATCTCGGCTTTGCCGGATTGGGCTAGGCGGAGCCTCGCCGCCCGGCGAGGCTCCACTGGGTGTCGGCCGCCACCGGGCAGGCCGCCGACGGACGTTGCCGTGGTTGGTCGTCGGCCGCCACCAAAGAAGAAGATGAAAAGGAAAGAAAGAAAAGAAAAAAAGAAAAGGAAAAAAAATTAAAAAGTCGATTTAAAAAAAGAGAAAAAGAAAAAGAAAGCATAAAAATAAAATGAAATATATTGGTAAAAAGAAGTAATATGGAAGAAGTTATGGAAAACGTTTTCCACTTCTCAATAGTGGAAAATGTTTTCCTCACTATTAAAGGTTGTTTTTTCCAATGATAGAAAACATTTTCCTTAACTAGTTCATTTTCCATGAAAACGAATGCCGAAAAATTCGAAAAACGTTTTCTCGGAAGTCATTTTCCGTGAAACGAATGGACCCTTAATTGACAATTCAAGAGTTGTAACCAACAAGTTGTTGTCTTCGATGACAAGAGCATTTACTCCTTTCATTGTTGCCTTGAGTCGAAGCTTTGTTAGGATCATTCTATAGGAGTAAAATCTCAAATATATCACTTGTAATAGAAGCCCCCTATGAACACATATATGATTTTATTTATTAGATAAATGCACTAGAAGTCTTAAATTTTTGCGAAACTACGAATTAGTTCTAAAACTTTAAAAAAATTGCAATTAAGTCTTTGATCAAATTAGTATAATTAAGTTTTTCTATTAATTCCATCAAATTTGCTACCAGAAAATGCTGATGTATCGTTTTTTTTTAAAATTATTTTCTTCCTCAAATATTTTTAAATTAGATTAAAAAATAAAATAAAAAAAGATAAATTCTTTTACAACCGCGCGAGGGTTGTTGGTCATTAGCAAAGTCCCATCGTCCTCCATTGGCCCTTCCGATGATCCACAGGCGAAGGCTTGTGGCTCTCTTTCATTTAGGCTTGGTTTTTTTTTTTTTGGTTAAATTAAATATAAATTTATTTTAAATAAGATTTGACAAAGAAAATAATAAAAAAATACCACACAAGAGAGAGAAAGTACTAAAAAGATGCAACTAGTTAGCCGGATTGACTTAGTTAACTAAAAATGTTGATTGCACTAATTTAAAAAGTTTTAGAACTATATTACACTTTAAAATTTTTGGGACATAATCGCACTTTTACGATAAATTTGATGATTTCTAATACACTTATATAATTATGACCTATAACCACATGTAGTTACACTATCGTGTGCAAATCTGAAGGGATGATGTCTTCTTCCGTTTCTTTATTTCAGTAATTATGTAGGATTTTTCTTTTTTAGTTCAGCTTTGTCATTCTTCCCCATAGTGAGCACACTATTAAACCATTCCTTTGCGACCTTCTTAGTCTTTGTCACTTTCCCTTTCGCCTCTCAGTCCCAGCCAAGCAGGACTTCGGGTGCATCCCATAAGTGGAGTTCTTTGAAACGTTCAACCAAAAAGTTTAAATTAAATTAAAAATGATGACGTGTGGAATTTGACGGATGGAGGGCCACGCATACAAAATAAACCGGACCGCACTTTTTTGGTCCTGATATCATGACATATTGTCCGATCTAAAAGTTTGAATTAATAAATGAGGGGAGGTAATATGTATTTAAAGACCATAAAAATTTGTTAGGCAAGTGATACGAGATGCTTTAGTGGAGAGAAATGGTCAAAAAGTACGTACGTGGGTTTCTAATGTGTACCGCAGAACTTAGAAAGAGACGATCACTCCTATTGTTTAAGATATACTTCCAAGATCATCTTCAGGAACCGTAGCTTGCAATCACATGTGGCTACTGTTTTCTTAACTTTAATCATTGGTGGAGTTTACAGAGTCAAAAGGCGCACATCTTGGGTTTCTAATCCAAAACTTTGAAAAAGTCCACCACTTTACTTTAGTATGGTCTCCCTCGGTTATCTTCAGTGACAGTAGTTCTATAATTTCATGTTGGTACCTTTTTATTAGCTCTTAATCATTTTTTTTTTAATTGTGTCGTGAAGGAGACAGGCATACCTGCTTATCAAACCATACGTGGCCACAATAATGTAGAGTACATTTTTTTTTAGCTCCCCTACCAAAAAGAGCAAATTTCATTGGGGGTCATCAAGTTTGGAGAAACTTCCGATCGGACCATTGAACTTTGAATTCAATAATCAAATTTCGAAAGCTTAAACTTTCTTGTTTTTCTTTTACAATTTTTGCATTTCGATCAGAATAAGTCTGTCTTGGTTAAGATGAAATTATATTTCATCCTATGCTTGCCAGTGTAAACGTTCAAGTAAACAGTTGCACATATAATTTCAAATTGGTAACAAAGTAAAAGATTTTGAGTTTGATTTTTCACATTTATTTATAGGTTTTTCACGTTCATTTGCAAAATTTGACTTCAAAGATTGTTTCATCCATACATCGAGGTAATAAGCCAAATAATATAGTCCACACCACATTTCAGAAACTTCGAGAAGCCCTTTTATCCCATCACATTCTCCCATAATAAACCCATGGCATTGCACAAAACAATAGAACATGCACTAAATTCCAAGAAAAAATATTTGATTAAAATGATAAATCACGAAATATAATTAATAAGTTGATCGCTTAGATGATGAGAGAATTTACTCCTCTAGTTGAAGTTTTGTTGGGAGCACTTCATGAGTAAATTCTTGAATGCATCGAGCTGATGTGGAGAAGTGTGCTTTTAAGATTGCCCATAAAAGTGAACCAATCGAAGTGCGCAAAAGTTGATCCATACACCACCTCACCACTAAAAAAAAACACTATGAATTTTAATTTTATGACCTTTAAACACATGTATTTTAGCTTCTAATTCTTCGCCATTAGCAAGCGCACTAATTAATCACTCCTTTGCAACGTTGAGTTGTTGTCACTTTTGCTTTCACTTTCACTCATAAATTCCAGCCAAGCAGGACTTGATCGGACCTCATGGCAGGTGTGGTTGAAAAGCACAAAAAGTGCAGATGTGGGTTTCTAATGTGTACCACAAAACTTATAAAATGCCCATGACTTTTAGTATTTATAATAGTCGTTCCAAGGTTATCTTCAGTTATACTATACTATAATCCCATGTCGGTACTTTATTATTAACTTTAATCTTCTTTATAGGACCAATACCAGCCATGTTGATGTTACTTGAATTCCTATAATAAGGAGGTGGGAGTAAATCCATTCTCGTATATAATCAATTTTTAATTGAATCACAAAGGCGACGGATATGACTAATCATCATGCTATACGCTACCACACTAATACATGGGATTCTTTTTTTGTTTTCGGATTTTGTCTATAGAGAAGAGCAAATTTCATGCGGGGTCACTAAATTTGGAGAAAATTACAATTGGATCATTGAACTTCGGATTCAATATGTATAATTTCAAATGCATTGAACTTTCGTTTCTGCAAAATTTATGCACTCCAATTGGAATCCGGTCAATTCTCACGAACTACTGAAGTGGCAATGACAAGGCGAGTAGACATTGCATCTTGAGAATCGGTTGTGCCCTTCACTTCTTTTTTTGGGTTCTATGTTGTGCTTGCTACTTCAATAGTTTGATTTAGTCGAGTTCCTGATAAAGTGCATCAATTGCAAAAATATGAAAATCTATTGCATTTGATGATTGAAATATGTAAAAGTGCAGCAATCCGATTGCAAATTCCATTTAAATTCATTGATCATGGATGGAATTTACCCCAATGAAATTCTCCATAAATTATTTGAGACCTGAATTCCGCCAAACTCTCATTATCTCCTTGAATATAATTGCTTATCAATACTTCAACAGTCGACAGCAACGTTGGTGTCTCTCTTTCACATCCTCAAAGAAGTGCCTTACACACGATCCCCAATCTGGCTATTGATTACGTCTGTGTTGAGAAGGTTGGGCTTCAAAGGGTCACCATCCACCTCTTAAAGAATATCTTTTAGACATCATGAATATATTCCTAATACACCGTATCTTCTGTTTTGGCATATTATACGTCTCTTGTACGTGGTCAGTTTCATGTCTAGATTGGTGATAAGGTATACCGAACTGAATTTTCTCTAAGTTGATCCGAGACACGTAAATAGACCGTATTATAATATCGTGATCAAGTAATTCGTTTGTTTGATCATTCTTCTCAATTTCTAAGTGCTTGCATCACCAGTGAGGTGCTACTGATCCACCCATCCCAATCATCATAATTACACACAAAATCTGAATCTAGATACGAACGCTTGTCTCAGGAAGCTTTTACAAATTTTCTATAATAAAATCCTTTTTAAAGCAATAAATTGCTTTGTTTGTCACATCATGCCTACTAGATTGCTCACTCAAAGTCGCCCTAAAATATAACTTTTACTATACTTTCTCGACCTACTGATAAAGTGGCACGATCACCAGTAGGTAAATGTTCACCATCTTGCCAATATTGATTTTGTCGTCATTTGGAGACATGGAAATCAAGTTATTAAATAGTACCTTTTCATCAAGGGGTGCCAACCAACTGCCAAAAGCACCACACGCAATAAAACGTACAAAAAAAAAATAATAATAATTATAAAAGAAGGAGAAAGTGTACACAAAGATCAGGAGAGGTTCGAAAGCTCTCCAAAAGGTTCAAAAGCTTTCGCCCATGCAAGTTCACAAATGAATAATATATCTGCCAACTTAGCAGACTGAGAGAGGGATCGGTGCGCAATTATCCAAAGGAGGGGGAGGGGCGTGGCTGGTTGCATGTGCAATTTATGTATAGTTGTGGGGTGCGTACACAATATATGTTGTGGATATTATTAGATTTTTGACCCATTTGGGGCTTTCCAATACAGCATAGTATACCCCATAAGTTGATAGTTCCGATGACGTACTCCTTAATTGGATTACGATATTTCTCATTTAGAATAATATCAAGCTCTATCCCGAAATTTCATTAGTAGAATTCGACCAAGCATATGGATAGGCAATACTGTAAATTCATGGGGTAGTTGAACCGAATGCTTAGTTTTTTTTTTTTTTTGGTCAGTCCTACTCTATTCCTACTCTACACTCACTTGCAGACTTGTGTCCTACCTCTTGCAGGGCGTGGGAGTCGCAACCCACTCTCGAAACTTACGCGTCCCTACCCCTATTCCCCCCTGAGAAGGTGTGGATTTGAACCCCTCACCTCCCCATTCCATGTTAGAAGGGTGGCCACTGGGGCGAACCCCCAGTGGTTGAACCGAATGCTTAGTTCATAGAGTATTATTTTCAAAATACATTTATGACGTATATGTTTTTTGGCCCCGCCAGGATTTTATGCTAGATCCGTCCCTGCATGGAATGCATACGTCAAATTGGGATTGGTCGAGGAATCAGGACATCACCTGAGTTTGCAAGTAAAGTAAGCTTGAGAAGCTTTTACGAAAGCCGATGTCGGGAGATGATTGAAACCCTTCGAAAGCAAGCACCGTCGATTATCCCATTGCTTTGCAATCTCTGTCCCATCAACTTTAAGAATCATCTGGCCGTCCGAATTTCTAGTTAAAACCAGGCAAGATAAAGATAAGAGATAAAATCTCTGAATTTTACTCTGTTTGGCGAATTGTGATAATTAAATCAGATAATTTTTATATTCTATCTTTAGTGCAATTATCAGATACGCCGTTATGTCTTGCCTGTGAAAAAAGCACCAGTCTTATCATCATTTAACTCCTGAATCCAATAAAAAGAAAGGAAACGAATTCCCGTATCCGACTATTTTAGAAAATTATCATATTAATTTTTATGAAAAACGTCATTGCTCAAGATGTGAAAAAGGCTTTCAATCGAAGAAAAATGAATAGGCAAATAAATGTTCCTATTTCCTGTAAACTTTGTTCATAACATCAATGGATTGAGCAAGTCGAACCAAATTATGAAACCAAAGCATACATTTATAGAATTGAACCACTTTCGAATGACTCCCACATGACAAATCTAATCGACAATGAACATTCTTTCTCCTCCAAATTCAACACCAGAGGAAAGAAAGACCGAGACCATCTTTCCCAGGACGCCACATGAACAGATGCACACACCGTCCCGTCCGAAGTCAGAAGTTCCCTTCGATGCACGATAGACCAAAAGTAGATTGTGAGCTAGCCAATTTACAGTAGCCAGTCTTAATCGACCGGAAAGCAAGGGAGAGGATGATATTTTTAGCAGGTCATTATCGGCTTTCAAATCAACGATGCCAAAAGGTAAATAACAGCCATATTGCGGAGTGAGGACTGCCTGAAAATATCTAGGTTAATAATGCAGGACTACCCAAAAATATCTTGGGACGGTACCTACAAGATAATGATTGCCGCCGGCCCACTCTGCTTAAATATCTTCGGAGATATTTTCCAATTTATTATAGCTTTATTGTATTTCTTTCAAATGCTGATTAAGTTCTAAATTTTTCAATTTTATTCATTTAGTTTTAGCTCTTTATGGGAAATTCTAATGCAACTTTTTTAGTTAATTTTTGCCTAAAATTGTCGATGTGCTGGTATGCCATGTAAGATAGTCGGCAATGCTGACACAACACGTTAGAGATTATCAGTGAAAATTGACCAGAATGACTGCATTGTAATTTCATATAAATGTTTATGACTAAATTAACAAACATAGAAAGTTTATGATTGAATTAATATCCACACAATAGATTAGGATTAATTGGGTAATTCATCCAGTTGAGACTCAATGCAGAAGATAGATTTAATGAATATATGTATAATTCGGTATCTTTATAATGAGAATTACACGGGTCTATTTATAGACTTTATGAGATGAGTGACATATCAATCAAGAATATACACTATTAAATGAGATATATATGTAATACAGAAAGATATTCATAATCAAGTAAATCTCCTAATATCGCTAATATCCCCTAAAACGAAAGGTGAATTCAAACAAATCAACTTGAGTTTGAAAAAAAAAATCCAAACAATATCACAAAATCTTCGATTAAAATGAGCTTAATGGATTCAAGATGAGGCGATGCGTTATTGCGTATGTGATGACTCCAGCTTTCATTAACAAGAAAAATTTCAATACGTTGATTGTTTGACGGTGGCAAATCTAGTGGTGGAGTCAGTTTCTTGAAACAAGAAGTGAAAAGTCGAGAATCAGAGGTATTAGAGTCAAGTAGCATGCGTCCTTTGTTGTCGAGACAGTAACTTAAACGCGGCTAATATGGCTAACATGGTTATAGCAAGTGGAATAAGCTAGGCTTTGGCACTTCGCTAAGAGAAAGTTTGAAGATGCGTCTTCTTGGCGTCGAAGAATACATCCAAAGAAAAGAAGAAAAAACTCAGTTTGGTGACGCATTAGAGATGTCGTAGCTCAACCACCTTAGATAGAAATGATGCACTTGGGTGAACATTGTCAAGTGGCAGTAATGGATTTATTTGCTTGGGATGTATGGATGCAACGCTAAGAATGATAAAGCAGAAAAAAATAAATTTGGGAAATTTTTGTTACTAAGTTGAGCATAATACCGACCAAAAAAAAAGTTGAGCATAATAATGTTGAAGATATATTTGAGCAATTTATGTATAATGTAATATCTTCATAACGAGGATTACATCGGCCTATTTATAAATTTTATGATATGACTATAAAAGGTACCATATCAATCAATGATATTTACTATCAAATGATACATAAGGTACCATATCAATCAATGATATTTACTATATATATGTCGTGTTGTTAACACTTCCTAATTATCTCACGCTGGGGGAGATGTCATTCAAATGATCGAAATCCATTGTTCAACTTCGATGTTTTCCTCATGTCCGCGGCTTCACGTATCACGATTTATCAAAAAAATCACATGTCCGTTCGCATCGAATAATATCATAATAATGACTAAAACGAAACAAACAAAAATGGGAATCGGACTTATGTTAGACAACAACAGAACCGCTCCACCCATTCATCTCTTTGTCTATTAAACTATTTTGGGTTTTTCTGAAGGTGAAAGCCACCTGCAAACCGATTAATTTACTCTCACCTAATAAACAAAATAAATTGATTGGTACAGGTCGCATGAATTATTGACAGATTAGTGTAATTTACACACAGTCCCTCAATCATGTAACCCTAGAAAAGGACATGCTTTCATCATGAAATTTTTTAATGATGTTGGGGAAAAGCAACATGTTCCTGCTCGATTACGCAGGCTCTTTGTCCCCACAATGACGCTTCAGATGCCCTTTTTTCGCACTTAGACACTAGTGATGCGAATAATCCGAAGATGCCATAGAAAAATCAAAAGAAAGACTACAGGATGTTGACTTGGATTGACGTCCACAAGCGTAGAAATTTTCGAAGAAACAGGGGATTTTTCATGATCTTGCCTGCCATTAAAAAGGCACTCGAATTTCTTCACTTGAACCCAATTTCTAATCAGCTTTTGTAATTTTCCTTCCCATCGAAGGGCCATGGAAAGAGCGGGTTCCATGTCGAATTTTTTCGTGAGAAACGTGGTGGAATATTGTAAACGCGTACCGGGCACCACGTGCATGAATATAATTGGAGTGCCTTTGAGTTTTTTTGCGAGTTATTCCTTGTCATTTTCTTTCCAAGCCCACTGAACATGGTGGAGCGACGAAGGACTCGTGAAGGAATGTTTCGAGGTTTTGTCAGGCGCACTAATCTCTCATGAGTCAAATGTGACATAAACGAGAAAAAGAGTCCAAAAACCCTAAATTTATTACATTTATATCAATTTAATCATAAATCTTTTGACTTAGTACTAATTCAATTTTTCTAACTAATTTTGGCCGAACATTATTAATGTGGACGCCAATTGGCTTACGTGATATGATTGGCGTTGACGTGAATAAGTTTTAACATTATTATAATTTTCTTTCTAATTATTTATTTATTTCTCTTCTTTTTTTCCCTTCCTTTTTCTCTGGCTAGTCCCTAAAGTTTGACAATTGGCGAGGGACCTCATTGGCCACTAGTGAGGCTTGAGCCCTCACCAGAGGCCGCAAGGCCAGCCTCACATTGGGCTAATGAGGCTCGCCCTGGCTGAATTTGGCGAGGATTAAGCCTCACTGGCCATGGGCGAGGCTCAACCTCGCCAAATTTGGTGAGATTGTGGCCTCTGGTGAGTTTCCTTGCAGGCACTTGCCTCTGATCGATCCCTGAGGTAATTTTTTTAAATATTATTAAAGATTATCCAAATCATGCTAGTCGTGCAATGTGAGTAGACCGGTGTCGAGACCAGTAATATTCAGTCAAAATTAGCTGGAAAGACTCAATTGGTATTAGATCAAAATACTTAGAACTAGCTTAGTATAAATACAATATGTTTAAGACTTTTTTTGTCACTTTTCTTGATATAATTATTAGATTATGCAAATTTAGTTCGCAATTCATCGAAATTTAGAGTTGAGTGCTAATTAGGCACGTAGGAATTCAATGCATGTGATTATATCGTCATTCCATGGACAGATTTTGGGTCCGTTTAGGTTTGACCGCTATTTTTCGGAAGAGAGGGAAAGAGATAGAATGAAAGTCCGGGTGCAAATTGGAAAAAAAGAATAGAAGAAAAGTCAAATTTTGCATAAAGAAAGAGCGGTAAAATTCGAGGCATTTTGCGTCCAATTGTCTTCTCTAAGCTGGAAACCAAATCCGGAGAAAATAGGGGGTAAACTCGAAAAGTGGGTATACTTATCCAAAAACTTCAAGTAGTCAGCTCTCAAATTATATGATCGTCCTAGTGATGTTGAATGTGCTTATTATAGCGCGCCACAATATCGACATTTAGATATGAGATGCATCTTAACATTGGAACTTGAGACGCACTCAAATGATCAAAGAATAAAAAAAAATAGAGCCCATTTCTCTCTTTTTTTTCTTTTTTTTTTTAATGGGACTGTTGGATGAGGCAGGCTCTTAAATGGGACTCGCACGATCCGGCGATGCACCGGACTCACATGGACATGTCATCCTTACCCAAGTCACGAGTCAGCATTTCCGCCCTCTTGCAGAAAACCAGGGGATGAATTTGATCGTACACAAGTCACTTCCACCCGGATTCTTAAGCGACTCGGCGACCGGCCACCGCCGAACCACCTCCCCCCAATCTCTTTCACCAACCGCCAAAACACACACGAAACCACCGCTTCGCCCACCGCATCTCGACTCGATTGTTTCCGGGATCCCAAACACCTGTAAAGCAAAGGGGGCAATCATAGGCCATCGACTTTGTCTTCTTGATCCGCGAGTACGGTTTGCATTCATATTTAATCGGCCGAGCTCAATTTGGCAGGAAGGGTTTTCTGTCGCGTTGTGAGCACAAGGTTCGGCACTGATGTGGAATATGCCATTGATCCTTATCTTAAGTCTCATTTAATTATGGATTAGTGTAGTTTAATCCCATGTTAATTTTGTCTAGTGGGAACAAAGGGGGCCCGCTCAATTTGTTGGATAACCTACCCATCACCATCTTAATTTCAAATTACCTTCTAGAGGGACCTTATGGTCGTTGAATGGAAAAATTACCCTATCAATACTAAACTCATCAATATTTCAATTTTGCCAACTTAGTTTTGAACCCTTACATGAGATTCCAATTTAGCTATTTGGATCAATTTTAGGTAGGAAATAACTGATGTGGTAGTCTAGTTATTATCGGCCGTTCTACATGACACTGTATTACATTAGCAGTTTCCGATAAAAATTGGCCAAAATGACTATATTGAAATTTTGTGCAACAATTTATGATTGAATTGATAAAATTACAAAGTTTTAGGACTAAACTGTATCCACACAATAGGCTTAGGACTGATTGGGTAGTTTCCCTCTGATGAATTGTTGTGTAAACAAAATACATGGATATATCATAAGATATGGAGACTATACAGATGATTAGCTGGTTCAACATAAGTTGTGGTACCCCATAATAAAATGAGAAGGTGATGGAGACTCGTCTTTGGAGATTAAACACACCAAATCATAAGAAAATTGTATTCATTGTTCAAAATGTATACATAAGAAGTACATAGTCTTCATGACAGAGCAAATTGAAGTAGGGCAAGAATATTGAAAAGTAAAGCCAAATCCAAAAAACAAGGAGAATTAATGAAATACGAGCAAAGTTAAGTACACACTCATATCTTAAGAATGGATATGTCAAGCAAAATAATTGGCGACCATTCATTGGATCTAATGTCCTTATTAATAATGAGTACTCACCGGAAATTCCTTCTCTAATAACTACAACGTTGCTAGTTGGTGGTGCATGCCTAAATTTGACTTCCTCCACACTATCGTCGTATAGAGACAACCAAAATAGATTGAATAAACATAAATTTAATATGTAGAGAAGCAAATCTTTGCGATTCAAGAAGACACCAAAGCTCTTATGATCATCATTGAAGCTGAAGGTAAAAAACCTATACATGAACATAGTAAAGAGGTATTAAGTCCCCAAAAACATACTTAGATTGAGGGAGGATAACACTCAAATTTAAAACTAGATCAAAAGAGTTCAAATCTCAAATTGAAAATTCAACTAGGAGAAGAGAGCTCCCAAATCAAATTTGGGAAAGAAGAAAAGCAAAATAACAACAACAACAAGAAGAAGAAGAAGAAGAAGAAGAATAATAATAATAATAACAACAACAACAACTATAAATCATTAAAATAGGGAGGAGAGGATTAAACCAGCTCAAATCCTAATCCATGTTTGAAGGTTGAAGAAGACGATGGAGAGAGAAAAGGACTTGTCGACTCCCTTTCACCGGATGAATGATTGATTTGATATCATTTCTAGGATCATAAAAGCAAAAGCATATGCGCTTCAAAAATATCTAAACAACTTTGAGTGAGTTTTGACTCGTGCCTTAAAATTTAGAATAAGTCTTGTCGTAATTAGATATTTTAAGTTTTGCTTTTTTTTTTTTTTGGCTAGAGATGTAATACTCTCATATGTAACTTATTCTTTGGTTATTCAGATGACACTAGATTTTACTCTGTATTATATAGATGATTAACTTGGTTCTTCCTTTCACATAAATATCCCACTTCATTGCAATTTTTTCTTTATGCAATTTTTTTTATTTAATGGGATTTCCGAATCTTTTAACTCAACTCATCTTCACAGTCATTGTTGTTCACGGGCATCAAATAAGGTTCTCTTACTAGCTTAACTTGACCATATTTAATATTAGTAGAAAGAAGACTATGATTTTTTTTCGACAATAGAATGCACTTTTGAAGACACAACCCTATTAATTTATAATATTGATTCGCAAATTATACGACATGTCTGTGGTGATTTTGGCATATCCTCATTCATAATAAATTAATCTTTTATCCCCCCCCAAAAATAATTTTGCTCGTTTTTACTTTTCCTGCGGAGAGGATGACTGACAAGTGCTTACCTGTCAGCACCATCAACATGCAATATTTATAGCTATGTTTTTACTTCATGATTGACGTGTGGGCCCCGCAAAATATCCAAGGATCAGGATAGAGTGATATACCTCGCCAATTCTTTTTCTTATTTTTATTTTAACCCAATTAAATATTGCTTTCGCCCGAATAAATAATAAATATGTGGCAACTCGCAGGAGACTTTACAGTAGGAAAAGCGCCCTAAAAATAATAAAATTAGAATATTCGAGCATATCCACGGATTCCAGAACTCCCCCCGGGGCCGCCGAGCTCGATCCGCTTGGTCAATCCTACGTGGAACCAAGCTGTCCGATCTACACCATCCAATGCCAAATGCCATCCCCCCGCCCAAGACCCAATCCCGTCCCGCCACGTCAGCGTCGAATGGGCAGTCATGTTCGCGGCGCCCTGCTCGTCCACCTAGGACCCCGCCGCGGGCCCCGCCGACGAGGCGAGGAGCCACCGAGCTCCGGACTCGTCGCTATAAATACGTGGGCAGACGTGGTCGAGGAATTCGCAACCGCGAGAAAGAAAAAGAAAAAGGGTCCTCCTTCCGATCCGATAAAAACAAGTCCCGTCCATGGCTGAGACTTCGGCGGCCTACCGGAATCTCCACCCGAAGGCGGAGTTCCCCGGCGAGCCGGAGACTTCCCTGGAAGTCTTCTTCGGGTTCCTGGACGAAGGCACGGCGTCGCCGGAGAGTTCCTGCAGCTCCGGCGACGGGTTCGAGGATCTGGAGAATGAGGAGGAAGACGGCGGGTCGTCCAACGCCGAAGAGAGCAGAGCATTCTGGGAGTCTCAGGAACATGTTGTTCAGGTAATTGAGTGATCGACTGATCAGTTGTCGGAAGTTTTTGACCAGTTTTTCCGGCTTCCGAATACGTACTGATGGCGAACATTTCTCACTTTTGCAGGCGACGCTGTGCCGGACCAGTTCGATCGAGTCCAGGATCAGGCAAGCTACTAAAGAATGCTTGATGGAATTGAATTGGAACGATTCGCAGTGCGACTGTCTCAAATCCGCCTCGGGGGGTTGCCGGAGTTGTCTGCCGCAGGATGTTTGTGACCGGCTCCGGCGCAATGGCTTCGACTGCACCATATGCAAATCCAAATGGAGGAGCTCACCGGATATCCCGTCAGGTAATTATAGAATGATTATCTTTGAGTTATACAAATCTTTCAAATCTGGCATGGTAATGTGATTACTGATTAGTACACCCTTTTCCAGCTGGTGGGTGGGTTTGCAATTTTAGCAATCTTTATTTATTTATTTATTTATGGAATGACCAAATTGCTGAAATTTTTGCTCAATTTGGTCCTCAGGTGAGCACACATACTTGGAAGTGGTGGACGAATCGAGTCCCAAGAAAGGGGCGGTGAGAGTGATAATCGAGCTCAATTTCCGAGCGGAGTTCGAGATGGCGAGAGCCTGTGAGGGCTACAACCGGCTGGTCAGGCGGCTGCCGGAGGTCTTCATCGGGAAAGCCGAGAGGCTGAGGCCGCTGATCAAGGCGTTGTGTGCGGCCGCCAAGAGGTGCACGAAGGAGAAGGGGATCCACATGGGGCCGTGGAGGAAGCATAAGTACATGCAAGCCAAGTGGCTCGGCAAGTGCGAGCACTCCACACCGGGTCCTCTCACGGCCGGGCTCTCGGTAGCCCGGCCGGCGAAGCCGAGGGCCTCGCTGCTCACTTTCGACATGCTTGACATGTTGCCCAAGTTGCAATGTACTGCGGTTGAAGTCGTGTGAGGTTTTCTTTTGAGTGTGTGGAAGAAGAAATCCATGGTTTTTTTTAGAAGTTTTGCCCGTAATCCATGGTTTTTTTAGAAGTTTTGCCCGTTGCTCCGGATAGTCGTTTATAGATTTATGTAAATTTTGGAGGAAATGATTGAGTGATCCCAATAAATTTTGAGTTTTGCCCATACTTGCACCCCCCGTTTTCTTTTAATTTAGTCTATTTTGATTTCTTGAATGTTGTAGGTTCGATATGAATGAGACGTTATGAAATAATATATTTTTTGAAATTTATTACTAAACGGGGCTCTCTAGCTTATGCAGTAAAAGAAAGGAATTAAATGAGACGTTATGAAATAATATATTTTTGGAAATTTAATCTAATAATGGTCATCAACTTCTGGGAATTTATTGTCTGAAGTTTAAATAGTTGAATTTCCCTTTTTGATTCACCTTGGACCTGAGTAAGTCCTTAAATTGCTTCGTTTAAGATTTTGTGTAGACCTTAGTATCTCTTAGACGTTAAACATTAAGAGGGTTAGGTATGAGGGTCGAAAAATATACTGAAGTTTAAAAAGTTGAATTTCCCTTTTTGATTTGCCCTTTTTTGATTGTAGAAATACAATTTTGCAAGAAAAAGGAAGAAATCTTGTACTCTGTCTTGCATCTATAAAAGCAGATACCAAAAGCGTAAGAACAAAAGCCAACACATGCAAAGTTAAGCCTATTGCTCTAAAAATCCCAAACTTTAGCTTTAATCTTAATTTTATCCTAAACACTTTTTCATCTCATAAGAAGACCCAAACTTTTGGTTCGGCTTCAATTCTATCTCATTTTTTTTTCGTTCCATACAAAACCACAAACTTTAGATCAAGTCCAAATTCTATCACATTTTTTTTGTCTTATAAACAACCACTAGTTTTTACTTTAGTCCCATATCTATCCGTTAGTTTTTCGTCCAAAATCGTCCTTAGTGATGTGACATTTCCATGTCACTATTATTTTTTTTTCCTTTTTTAAATTTCAAATCTAAGAAAATGTCTTTTGGAGTTGAATTTCCATGTCAGCCAAAGAGCCAAAATGACATCCTATTGGAGTTGAAATTTGGGCAAAAGCTAGAAGAATCTAGGTAAAATTATAGCAAATAAGGTTGACTTTCTTTAATTGCTGTTGCTCTTAAGAGATACTTCCTTCACTCTTGCTCAAAATCTTCAATTTTGCACTCCCGCTTCCATCTCCGGTGCTTGGGAGTCTTCCTTGTCTTAAGGTTGGAGAGCTTGCGCTCAAGACACTCAACTTGGAATGCTCAAATAGTTTACTCAGCAATTTTCCATCTCTTGATTGTTTGGATGCATGGCTAAGAGACAAAAAATGTTTAGAGTAGGAATTGGGATTAGATTTAAAGTTTTAAGTTTTTTACAAAACAAAAAAGAAATTAGGGTAGAATTGGGATTGAATCTAAAATTGGAGTTTTTTTAGTAACAAAAAATAGTTTAAGATAGAATTGGGATTGGATATAAAATTGGAGGTTTTTCGTGGTATTAGACTTGCAAAATTAATATGGTACTTCTGTTTGAGGACTGCAGAGGAAACTGATGGAGTCAAAAGAGGGTCAATGCAATCCTTCCTCTTCATTAATAGAAAAATGGGAAAACACCACAAAAAATCCAAAACTTTGCCAAAAGTGACAAATTTATGTCAAACTTTTTTTTTTTTTTTTGTGATATGAACAATTCCGAAGTTTGCTAACCGTGACACATTTACCCTAAATTTTTTTTTTGTGACACAAAAAACCCTGAACTTTCATTTGTATGACACATTTACCTTAAATCATAAGGGCATTTTGGTTTTTTTACTTTTAAAAACTTTTTTTTTTCTTCTTCTTTCTTCCCTTCGCCAGCCATGGTGGAGCCGGTGGAGGGAAGCCGGTGTCGGGCGAGGGCCTCTCTCGCTAGATCTGGCAAGGGCACCCCTCGCCTGACCCAGCTGATGGCCGCCCTCGCCTGATGTCGGTGAGGGCGGCCCTCACTCGGCGTTGGGCGAGGGTCGCCCTCACCGGCATCGGGTTGCCCTCGCCTAACGCCGGTGAGGGCGGCCCTAGCTAGCCTACGCGAGGGCGACCCTCACTTGACGCTGGTGAAGGCAGCCCTCACCGGACGCCGGCTTACCTCCACTGGCTCCGCCATGGCCAGCGGAGGGAAGAGAAGAAGAAAAAAAGAAAAAAAAAGAAAAAGAAAAAACATAAGAATAAGACAAAAAAGCCCTTAACGGGGGTAAATGTGTTACAATTTGCAAAATTTAGGGTTTTTCATGTCACAAAAAAAAGTTTGGGGTAAATTTGTCACTTTGGGCAAAGTTTGGGATTTTTGGTGGTCTTTTCCTTAGAAAAATTAACGCGGACCTTCATGAACATCCCTCACATTTTGGGCCGCTTCGCTAGGGATTCTTGGCACTGAGCTAGTCAGTCCAGATCGATCGGGATTTCCGGTTTCTTGATTGTCTTTGCTTGCCCTGACCTCTTTGTATTTTTAGGATGTTAGTATAGCATTGTCAAGTAATTGTAAACCTAATAGGCAAATGTGTTTTTTTTTTCTTTTCAATTTATAATGTAGGGGCACAAGCGTAGAGGCACAACTAACCATGAAACATCTTGCAGAACCATAAACCAACCGCTTCAATTCTTGGAGATTAGTACTAGACTAAATTTAAATTCTTTTATGATCGAGTAAAATCACACATTATAATGTACAATCTAGCTAAATGAAAAACACTGTAAATAACTCAATGTACTAAAATGGAAAAAAAGGATATGTAAAAATAGGGATTATAGTCTTCAGCACTTCTCATTCTTTTATTTTGGTTCCCTTTTTTTTTTGCTTGTCACAGTTTAAGAATAAATTAGTACAATTGAAAAATTTTAAATTAAAATTTTAAACTAAAAGGTTTGTTAGGAAACCTTTCTGCTTGAACTGACAGTCGCATGGCTCACTTCCTGAGGTGAAGAATGCATGCGGATGCGTGAGATTGAGGGGATTACCCGACATATTCAGCGTGAAGTTCTTTGTTCAGGAAAATAAAGGAAAAGAAGATAAAAGAGAAAACAAATTTATATGAATTTTCCACATATATCGATCATATCTCTCGCCATGCTCGTTTCAGCCAAATTTGCCATCCGATGTGCATGAATTAACGTCCCCCAAAAACTCTTTCTGCATGAAGGATTTGCATGCCTTTAAATGAGTCATCTCTCCTAGTGAACATGTTTGAAAATTTTCCTATACTTATAAGTTGAGTTATTCGATACGTGTCATAGAAGGACATGCCGTGGTTGATTTGTTTTTTTTTTTTTTTTTTTTTTTTGGGAGAACGAAGGTATGCAAGACTTTGAGCAATTCTATGCGGAATAAAGCCATAGTTACTTTTGAACTTCCGTGGTAGCTTTGGATTGTAAGCACTGGAGTCCTACATGACGATCAAATATATCATGCAAATCACTAACTTCGACAATCGAGTCAATAGAGTAGGTTTCACATCTGTTTTTTCTTTTTTTTGAGCAAAGGTTTCACATCTGTTTACATCCAGAGAAATAGATGGTGAGCACAAGTCAGTTCTTGATAAAGATAACCCAATCGTTTGCACTCTCTCTTTCTTAATCTCCTTTATCTTGTAATATTACTCCCAAACTCAAGAAGCAAGGAGACAAAGGAGACTATGCAAACCAAAATCTGGAGACAACTTGTCATGAAAAGAATCAGATCGTATTACGAAAACAAAGAAATCAATAAGGAATATGACTCGATTGTTGATAACGGAGTGAAATTTGAATCGCCATATTCGAGGAAGAAACTGGTGATTGGTGAGGCAAGCTTGTGACAGAGCGGCGAAATGCAATGGACCGGTGAAATGCAATGGACCTGCCAAAAAAGAAGTGGGGGTCAGTTTACTGTTCAGATGATGTCGCGGGGAGGAAAAACTATAAAAGTTACGATGTTAAGAGAGCGATAAAGGAAAAAAAGAAAAAAAAGAGAGCGATAAAGAGACCAAAAGGATGACACTAAGCAGACCAAACTCTCTTCCCCAATGCGTATGTGAGAGTAATATTGTAGCGATATGATTGATAAATGCAATATGAATCGTGATTTTTGACAATGCTAATTTGGCTGCCTACCTTGCTAAAAGAAATATGTGTGGAGTTTATTATTTGTGGTGCCTTTGCATCTTATACTTGCACATCTTATTAGGGGAGAATTATCAAAAAGTCTTAAACATATTGTAATTGTGGCAATTTAATCCTAACTTTTTTTTATTGGCCAATTTAGTTTTAAAACTTTTTCTATTTATGTTAATTCAATCTATTCGACCAATTTTGCAGGCCAATGTTAACATAGATGCCCGTTGATGTTGGTTGTTTAGCCAATGCTAATGTGGACAGTTCTTTAATAATTTTTTTTTTGAAGTTTTTTGAATTTTTACTTTCTCTTTTTTTCCCCTACTTCCATCTTCCTTTGGCGTAGAGGCAAGGGTTGGCGAGGGAAGGCCTCACCATCACTAGGTTAGGCTAGCCCTCTCTAGTGGCCGGTGGGGGCGAGCCTTGCCTTTCTGGCAAGAGGAAGAAGGAAGCTGGAGAAGAAAAAAAGAAAAAGAAAAAATAGAAAAAAGAAAATAAAAGAAAAAATTGAAAAAAAATAAAATGTTATTAAAAAATTATCCATATTAGTATCGACTGACAACTGGTATCTATGTTAGTGGCGGCCAGCCAAAATTGGCCGTATAGACTGAATTGATATATTGATAAGAAAATAAAATTTAGGGCTAAATAAGCACAATTGCCTGAGGTTAAGGACTTTTTTGGTAATTTCCTCTCTTATTTGTGAAGTGGTTCTACTATTAAACATGTGGCTGAGGTTGTCAAATTCACCACTTAGGGAGCTTTTTTGAATGAGGTTATGAAGAATCATACAGTGTTGGTGGGCAAATCATGTCTGACTCACTCGGTCCCACTGTAATCGAGGCTAAAATGTGCTTATTGTTGTATTAGTGTAAGGGTTTAACTGATTGTTTAGGTTATTGTAGTTGTCTTTGGATTTCGACTCAAAGCCTGTGGCCTAGGATATCATGCTCATTATTTTCCCACATCACGACTGGTTTTGCATGATTTGTTAGTAGGTTTTTTTCGTTCATTAGGTCGGGTCAGATTTGGGATTTTTCTAAGACCAGCATGAGAGCACTCAAGTTGGTTATTTTCCTTAAATTGTGTGAACATAACTTTATAATTTTCCCTTTTGGCAGGCCTTGAAAGGACATACTTGGAAAGCTTAGTTAGGCCAAACAAGGCGATTCAAAGTCAGATTGTCGCACGGTTCGGGATTTAGCTTGTGACATATCTCTTTCTCAATTTATCCAATACGGTTGTACTAGGTGGCAATTTTCCTAAGAAACCCTTGTCTATTGAAGACTATGAAATTTTTTCTTGGAATTACATCAGTTTTTATTTGAACACAAAGTATCAAATGCAGGAAATACTGTGCATTCTCGAGTCTTCTTATTTTCACGATATACCTTTCTCAACAATCTCAAATGACTGACAAAACACCCATAAAGAAAATACCTTGCAATTTGTTCAGCTTCCGAAGGGAGTTCTCCCTTACAGCGAAGTGTCTTTGGAAATAACCTCCAACACTCTTTTCTATTAAGAAATTCTATTTTGATTTGCTTTTGGCAAAACATCATATGACACATCTAGTGATATTCTTAGTACCAACTTTACGCTTTTCATTTTAATTGGAATTTCCACATTCTTAAACTCCAAATGCATGCACAGGCCATCTAAAATAATGACGGAGCATTTCATCGTCCATACAATATGCTTGCCCTTCTCTTCATGTCCTTGTCAGGTCCAACCACATTGACAATCTTTTCTTATAGCGCGTACATGCTGAAATCTTGAAGCACAGTGGCCCAAAGTCTATTATAAACATGCATCAAAATGGCCATCTTGCCGACGCCACCTATTCCATAAGCACAAATGATGGAAACATTGTCTTGCACTAAATAGGAATAACTATCATTCACCTTTTGGTGAATTCCTCACCTACTATATCCAATGTTTGGAGATTTGCTGCTGCATGTTAAAGGCCGTCAACTCTTGCCAAGATCAACTATAGGGGTTTACTCTAATGGCTACCATTTCCATATGGGAAAGGGGAGGTAGTGAGTTTGATTTCCCATATTTTCAAAAAGTAGGGGGTGTTTAGTGCTCTGCAAAGAGGCGGGGCATAGAGTAAATTGAGAGTTCTAGAATAACCAAAAAAGAAGAAGAAAAAGCCAAGATCTTCCTGAAAGTAAAAGAATCTCTTTGCGAAACTCTTCCACCTCTGCTACTTTCTTTAATGGAAAGAATCTTCCTTTTTTGATTGCCCGCACCACTGTAATATTTTTTTCGATTTTAACTCATTCATGTCTGATTCGCCACTGCTAACGATAGCTTTATGTCATATTCTCCTTGGGTCCTCCCAACACTGTGAAAGGTTATGATGCCATTCTTTACTATTATGTTGAGAAGCATCCGGCCTTTTTGCTTTAGAAGGGTGGATAAGGAATGGTTGGAGAAAAGAATGAAATATGGATAAAGCTAGTGGTGGATCTATCTATATTTTTAATGAAACTTACTTCTCATCCAATGGTGCTGAATTTGTTCTTTCCGACTTATCATCCTCAATCTGTCCTACATCATGGATCATCTAGTGGTCCTCAATTTGCCCCTTCAGTCAGGGGAAACATTACTCAATTAACTAAGGTCTAGCTAGCTCACGTTTCATGATCAGAAAACTCTTCTTTTTAGTTTTGTTTCCAGCGATAAAATAAAAGGTAACAGTGTAGGACAGTTTAATATTTTTTGTTTATGCTTATGATGCTGCACATAGTAATTTCCAGACAAGGTCAAGCTGGATGAGGCAATAGAACTGAACCTAATGCTATTTAAATATCTGAGAAATTTGCAGACTCAGTGACTGGAAAATCCGATATCTACTACGGGGGAGCTGCTATGCTGGCTCCAGCTTCTAACGAAGGCCGAGGTCGGATTACCGTTGCAACCCCATTGTCTTCAGACCGGAGCAAAGAAAGACGAGAAGGACGGGGGAGCCAAAGAGCTGCGCATTTATCATCTCGCGACTGAATTGAAGGACAAGAAGGGCCATGTCATAGCAGGAATGATAACGCAGAGGGGTTGCGACGTGGCGGACGCCGTCCAGGTCTATCAATTGGGATCGAACTGTGCAGCCTCCAACATCTGACCGAGATACTAGTCGAAGCGGGGGAATGTTGACCCCAACTCGATGGACTTTGATGGGTTAGAGAAAAGCATTTTTCTTTCGGACAAGCTAACTACAATATTAGTACTCTTATCATATCTAATACGTTGAACTTTTTAGATTATACATTTTAACATGATGTCGGAACCGTTTCTATTCGTCTCAGAGTTTGTAATCACTTCTACCATGGGGACTTAGTTTACATTCTTGCTCGCATAAAGTAGTGTTGATAACCAGTGTCGCCCCCAAAGCACCCTTCACCCACCCTCGCCCTCGTCTACCGTTGTTCCTCCACCAGGTCATCACTCGTCTCAGTGCTGTAGCTGCGTGCGCCAGGTTGAGGCACGGATCACCAAGTCATGCGCTTTACGTGTTTCATGCGTTGAGCTTGATCTTAAGCAGTTCCTCTGCCACGTCATGCCACATACATCCTATCGGAAGGCCACGTCATCGACACACTTCAGCAAGGCGCACCACATCAGCAGCCATCAAACTGTGTTGAGCAAACCGGTTCATTCCTTTGACTAACCGGTTGGACCTCTTTTGGACAGGTTCTTAGGCCTTTCTAAACCGGTTCCTAAAGTTACTCGTTGTGCTCTTTCCAAATTTGAGGTTAGTTTTTGCCGATTCGGGATGAAAGATTGAGTATGGGGCACGTTTCTCCCTTTTGGTGCCTATTAAACTGCAAAAATGGACAAATCCGAGGTCTCCCAGCCCATACAAACTGTTCTACATGGGTCTAGAAGACAATTATAGCGATATGTGGCAAGAGACATGAAAGAACTGAGTAGTACTACCGTGGTCCCTCCGACTTGGATCAACATAGCCATAACGGCCTTACACACCGATTCAACCGTATCCTTCTATCCATAAACTGTCCGACAAAAATCATGCTATTATCGTATATGATTGCGTTGTGATGCTCCAAGTCTCATAAACCTCATCACCCAAAAGAAGACAATCGATGCAGGAACACAGACATAGGACAGTCGGAAAGGCTTACATGGTTGACCATTGCATGTTCTGCGCCCAAATCGCAATTATGGAATGGCAGATATGGTGGGTTTGTTTCCGGAAGATGCATATATTCAAGGAGACTTAAAAGCTGAAGCGCAGCTTTGATTCCGAGCTCCCAACCAGATCAGCAACTTGTTTTGGCTTCTGGTATGCACCACATTTAGACATTTATAAACACAGCACGTATAAGAAATAAGAAATGGTAAATTTGCCAACTAGTGAGTGCTGGAACATCAACCAGGTCCTTCAGACTGGTCTGCGTATCTGGAACTACCAAAGACGCATGCAAGAATTATCGTTTCCACAGACCATACGATGAATGCAGCTTAATTTCATAAATGAAACAGAAACAGTCATGGCAGTCTCCTCTAAGTCATGTGAAATATAAGTTCTATGAACACGGCTAAGCAAGGTAGAGACTATCTTCTTTCTAAATGGATTAGCTTGCAAGCCGTTATGACACTCAAGGTGGCGACTATCTTCTTTCGACGGCATTTATTGTATAAAACATGCCTACCTTTTTACCTTTCCATTGGTATCCGATCAATCCGACCATAATAGGATGTGTTGTCAGCGAAATACTAGCACGTATCGTATTAATCCTAAAAATGAAACAGAACATCGCTAACATACATACAGCTAGCCAAAATCTACAAGGATCAGAACGAGAGAAATACAAGAGAAAAGCAGTCCTGCAGCATATCTTCAATCTGCGCACGTCGTCATCGGGCAAGACTTTGTGATTGACCAGCTCTTCCCATATCATCACTACCGCGTTGAATCTTTCGCATTTACCGTGAAACACTATGCTGACGGGACCTAATAATGTAGTTCTAATCAGTGAGAAAATTACTGTCCATTTACTTACGAGTGCTTTGCGCGGGTTCATTCTGAAAACCAGAACTCACGATCATTTTTATGTGATAATTACAATATGATAGCATTTAAATTCATCTGAAAAATCCTAGCACGTACAAAAAGATTCATCTTCAAGTTACGCTGTTTCAATAAAAAGATAAAGACAAAGACAAATGATCAAGAGGAAGATACATCAAACCATGCTAGTTGTCAAAGGGTACATCAGAGACTTAACTCATTTTATAATTAATCAGCCACTTAATGATATGTGTTAATTTATAAAACGCATTTTTTACTGTACAAAAACTCTCTACATAACAATCCCATCTCGATTTTTTATTGTTATTGTTATTGTTGTAAAAAACCCTCCTATAAGTATGAGATCAGATAAAATGATAAATGAAGTAATTATCACTTTTTTTAATCGAAAGTAATTATCAATTAAATAAAAGCTAATTTTGAGGTAAAGGGCTATTAAATAGGGTTATACATGGAAATTATTAGATGCCTTCAAGAATATGGATTGTCGCAAAAAGATGGCGACAGAAAGAAATGGCAAAAGTGCACCCCAAATGCAAAAATTTGACATGATGGGATACTTAAGTGCTAAAGATTAGGAAAGTGACACTTAAGTACTATTTTTTTTTAAACGAGACACTTGAGTATCACCTCCGGTGAATCCCGTTGGAAATTTTATGTGGTACTTTTATTTATTTATTAATTTTACTTGTCCACGTGGCTCGTTCGAAGAGTTGACTTAGTAAAAAAGGCAAAAACAATGTCGTTTTGGCGCGAATTTGAATTTTAATATTAAAAGGTAATTATCTTTAAAAAGAAAAGGGATATGTGTAGTAGAAGTCCTAAAACTTGTGCAGAAAGTGCAATTGAGTCCTAAAACTTACAAAGAGTTCAATTAAGTCCTAAAACTTGTCCAGAGAGTGCAATTGAGTCCTAAAACTTACAAAGAGTTCAATCAAGTCCTAAAACTTGTCCAGAAAGTGCAATTGAGTCCTAAAGTTAACACCGTTAAGAAAGTTAACGGAAATTGCTGACGTGGCGCTGACGTAATATTTTAAATGATTTTTTTTATTTTTCAAATGGCTTTTTAAAATTATTTTTTATTCAAAATCTTTAAAATTAGATTAAAAAATAAAAAGGAAAATCTAAATTTATTTAAAAAGAAAAATCTAATTTTATTTAGAAAAAAATTGTTCAAAAAAAAAAAAAAAAGGGCGGTGGACTTCCGCCGCCGCCCATCGCCGGAGACCGTCGCCGGCCGGGGGGGTGGCCGGTCCTCACCGGGGCCGGCGACCGTCGCTCGGCCCCGGGCGAGGGACGGCAACCGTCGCCCGCCACAGGCGCGGCCTCGTCGGCCCTCGCTCGGGGCCGGCGAGGCTCGCCGATCCGGGCGAGGCTCCCCAGATCTGGCGAGCCTCGCCGGCCCCGAGCGAGGGCCGACGAGGCCGCGCCTGGGCGGGCGACGGTCGCTCGGCCCCGGGCGAGGGACGGCGACCGTCGCCCGCCCGGCGCGGCCTCGTCGGCCCTCGCTCGGGGCCGGCGAGGCTCGCCGGATCTGGCGAGCCTCGCCGCCCCGAGCGAGGGCCGACGAGGCCTCACCTGGGGCGGCGACGGTCGCCGGCCCCCGAGGGCCGGCCACCCCGCCCGGGGCCGGCGACGGTCGCCGGCCCCTCCGGCGATGGGCGGCGGCGGAAGTCCACCGCCCTTTTTTTTTTGAAATTTTTTTTTCTAAATAAATTTAGATTTTTCTTTTTTAAATAAATTTATATTTTCCTTTTTATTTTTTAATCTAATTTTTAAAGATTTTGAATAAAAATAATTTTAAAAAGCCATTTGAAAAATAAAAAAATCATTTAAAATATGACATCGACGCCACGTCGCAATTTCCGTTAACTTTTTAACGGTGTTAACTTTAGGACTCGATTGCACTTTCTCTGACAAGTTTTAGGACTTGATTGAACTCTTTGTAAATTTTAGGACTCAATTGCACTTTCTGGACAAGTTTTAGGACTTAATTGAACTTTTTGTAAGTTTTAGGACTCAATTGCACTTTCTGCACAAGTTTTAGGACTTCTGCTGAACATATCCCAAAAGAAAAAGAGGAAGGAAGAAGATGAACAGTTGCAGACAGTTGAGGGCTTAGCCCTTGCCGTCAACCCTCTCTCAACTGTCGTTGACCTTCCCAGTGATGGTGGGGACGTTGCGACGGCGAGGGCTGAGCCCTCAGCCGCCTGCATCATATTTCTTCTTCTTCTTCTTCTTCTTTTTATATTTTGGTATTAAATTAAATTAAATTAAATTAATATTAATTATTTATTCACGTCAGCAGCAAAACGACGTTATTTTTGCACTTGTCTAGCCACGTCAATAAGTAAAACGACGTCATTTTACACTTGCATTGTCGGAAAATTACCACGTCAGTATTTTGGCCAGATTTTCTCACCATTGGTACTTAATTGATCCATTTTGCTTCGATTTTGGACTTAAGCGTCACTTTCTTAACTTTTGGCTCTTAAGTGTCCCTCCATGTCAAGTTTTGGTACTTCAGGTGTCCGGCACTCAAAAGAAATTGTCGGTGATCTAAATGCATCGACTTAAGCACTACAAAAAATGCATAGTATTAATATCGACAACCAAAAGTCCAAGTTGACCGTGATTTGTATCACCCATACGGCATTGCAAAACTCAATTAAGACATGCTAATGAGCAACATTAATTGCAAAAACTCACTTATCATAGATTCAATTGGTTCTTAACAATATCAGCATTAACGGTTTTGTTATATATATCTAGGATAATTCTGATGGTTTTTAGTATTTCTCGAAATTATGCATATAGTTGTATTTGATGTGCATATCTTGATTGACATGTTATCTTATTTAATCATTTCATAAAGTCTATAAATAGGTTGATGTAATCTCTATTATGATATATCAAAATATACACAATTACTCTTTCTGCAAATCTTTCTTATAGAGTGAGTGTAGAGTAGGAATAGAGTAGGATTGACCAAAAAAAAAAAAAATTGGTTTAATGAAAATAAGAACTCTCTTTTGTAATAGTGGAATCCATTTTAATTTTATTCGAGGAACATCAATATTTGATAATTCGAATAATTAAACTTTTTGTCCAACTTTTATCTAAAAGGGATATAATTAATTACTAATAACATCTATAGATACGGCATAAATCCACTTTAAGGAACAATGTCAATGCTATTTAAGTGGTGTAATTGAGTTCCATTGCACAAATCCATTTTAGAGTTTCTTAGGACGCACATGATAAAATCTCTATTTCTCTATTTCTTTATTTATCTGTTCCCGGAACAAGTTTAGAATATAAATCCGTTTGATAAATCAATTTCAATTTTCTATTTCTAGAACAAATTTTTATTCCACAAATAGATTTTGAGTAGAAATTAGAAGCTAGAATTTTTAGCTTTTCAATTTTCTAGAACAAAAGTGAGAAATCAAAACTATTTTTATTGTTCACTCTCGTCATCGCTTGTTGCCCACTCATTGCCCATTGTCAGCCGCCTATAGCCAATCGGCTGCCCACTGTTGGACGCCGGACTTTGACCACCCATTGCCGGTCAGCGGTCGGCGTCTTGGTCGTCGACAATTTGCTACCAGATGCCAGTTGCTAGCCGCCGGACACTCATTGATCGGCCGCCCACCACCAGACATTGAACTTTGGCCGCCCATCATCGATTTTTGGTTGTCGAACGTTGTCGTTGGACGCCAGATGCCGGATGCCGACTGCTTGTGGTCGGTTGTTGGCCACTCGACACTAGATGTTGGCCGCTGAATGCCGGACCCTCATTGCTAAACGTTGGACCCTTGTCGTTGAACACCGCCTGCTCGCCGTCGGACGTTGGATGTCGAACGCCCGTCGCTAGACGCCGGCTGTCGTTACCCCTGGAAATAGAAAAATTATTATGTTATTAAACAAATTTCTATTCTAAAAATAAAATTTTTGAATCATTATCAAACACGCTTCTTTGCTCAACTCGTCTGGGGAAGAAAAATTGATTTCTGTTCTAGAAATTTTATCATGTGTGCCTTTAGTGACTGTTATAAAGTAATAATATAAGAACCTTAATTATTGGATACCGATGTTACTAAGGGCGGTGTGCATGATAAAATTTCTGGAATAGAAGTCAATTTCTATTCCCTGGATGAGTTGAGTAAAGAAATGTGTTTGATAATGATTCAAAATTTTTATTTTTGGAATATAAATTCATTTGATAACATAATAAAATTTCTATTTCCAGGGGCGACGATAGTCAGCGTCAAGCGACGGGTGTTTGGTGTCCAACATCTAGCGGCGAGCAACCGATGTTCGTAAACGAGGGTTCGACGTTTGGCAACGAGTGTCCAGCCGTTGGCGGCTGGCATCTGGTGGTGAGTGGCCAATGACTAATCATAGGTGGCCGGCATCCATCATCTAGCATCTATCGGCGGCGTGTGGCGTTCGGCAATGGTGTTTGGCATTCGGCGATGCGGCGAGTGTCCAGCCATTGATGGTCGGCATTTGGTGATGAGTGGCCAATGACTGACCATAGGTGGCTGGCATTCAGTGTCCAGTGTCTAGCGTTTGGCGATGGCATTCGACGGTCAACAATCGACGATGGTCGACCAAAGTTTGACATCCGGTGGTGGGTGGCCGGTTGGCGATGTTTGGCGTTCGACGTTCGGCGTTTGGTGACGAGTGTCCAGTAGTTAGCAGCTGGCGTCTAGTAGCAAGTGGTCGATGATCGGGACGCCGGCCGTTGATCGGTTATGGGTGGTAGAAGTTTGGCATCTAGCAGTTGGCAGCCGGTCGGCTATAGGCGGTTGGTGGCAGGCCACGGTTGATGGGCGTTCGGCATACCATGAGCGGCGAGTGGGTGACGGGTGATGACGAGAGTGAACAATGAAAAGAGTTTTGATTTCTTACTTTTGTTCCAAAAATTGAAAAGCTAAAAATTCTAGCTTCTAATTTTTGCTCAAAATCTATTTTTGGAATAGAAATCTGTTCTAGAAATAGAAAAATGAAATTGTGTTATTAAACGGATTTCTGTTCCAAATCTGTTAGGCGGACACATTTAACATGCTTAATTATTTTAACATTATTTTATATCTTTTCTAATCAATTTGGGTTTTTATTGGTCAACATTTATAATTAAGTAATTACACTTAAGTTAACATCTATAACTCAATATAATAACCTCTTTATACTCTTTTCTTTTTAAGAACATCAATGTTAGATAAATAAAACAATAAGGTTCTTTATGTCTAATTAATTTGAAAGTTAATGGTTTTCTAGTAGGCACCTTAATTTTTTTTTTTTTTTTTTTAATTTTAGTATTGTTTTACTTCTCTCTCTCTCTCTCTCTCTCTCTCTCTCTCTCTCTCTCTCTCTCTCTCTCTCTCTCTCTCTCTCTCTCTCTCTCTCTCTCTCTCTCTCTCTCTCTCTCTCTCTCTCTCTCTCTCTCTCTCTCAACTTTTTAAACATAAGATGAGTGTACTTTTTCCAATTAGTTTAATAAATTGAAAGTCTATTTGTAAAATTTATTGGGACTTCTAACTTCCAGGAAAAATTACTATATACGTTCTAAACATATTATAAAGATATCAATTCAATCATAATTTTTTCAATTTGATGAATATATTATTAAATTTTTTTAATGATTTACTAATAAAATCCTAATGGTCAATTTTGGTTGCCAATCGATGATGCATATGCTTACTATCCTACATAACATGGGTGTCATTTTTTGGTTTGAAAAATGAACCAACTTGGCTTAGACTATAGACACTCTCTCATTCTATAGAGATAGATTTGTTATAGGACCAAAGCACAACCGGCTACCCACTGGTGGGCAGCTGAGTTAGTTCGGTTTTGGGCACTTCATCGCAGAGGTCTTAGGGTTGAAACTCCGCAGCTACTAACACGTCTTAAGTGAGGGGCCATGTGGTGGGGTTCCGTGCTAGTCTCCCCCGAGGTATGGGGGCCCGGCCCTTCGGTGCCGTCCGGGCACGGGGGGCCCATGGTGGAGTCCTCGGTTATCAAAAAAAAAAAAAAAAGAAGCACAATCGGTTGATTAGTGAATCGCGCATCATCATCAATGATAGGTATATGCTGAGATTTCCCTCTTTGGTAGTTATGACTTTGCCAAAAGGCGGTAGGCGTCAAGAATCAGTGTCCCCAACACCATTACCTTATAGACATAGCAACAACACTAGCATGTTGAAAGAGAGCAGAAAAGATCTTGTAAATCCCAAATCTATAAATGGAAATAGAAGAACACCCAAATCTAAATCTAGGTCTAGATCAAGATAGAAGAACTACAAAAGAGATATCAGTTGATCACAAAATCACTTTTAGATAAGTTGGCAGTAGAGGAGCCTTGAAGACTTGCAGAGTGCTTGACTATCAATAGCAAGCCCTACAGCCAGAGCGAGCGACCAAATCCGGAAGAACAAATCCTTTTGAGGACCTCACGCTTCAAACTTCTAAGCTCACATGACGAAACTCTCCACTTTTGTGGAGGAAGTCGACCACGTTGTCCATGAAATCAACGAATTGGTCTTGAAGATGAGGAGATAGAGAGATAGGGAGACATCAAGGATGTCGCTATAGAAAGAGGGCTGGGCGGCGGCTTCAAAAGAAGAGAGGAAACCCTAAGAGAGTAGTGCTTCGCATTGCCGGCATTGGCGTAAACAAAATTTGAATTTTATTATTTTTTTATATATTTATATTCCTCGTTTCCAACTAAGTGCAAGGAGGGCTTCATGCCCTTTCCTTACTGTTTTTCTACTAAGTTCGGCAAGGGCTCAATAGGATGACGAACATCCACATTAATGATTGTTGGCTAAAATTGACTAGAATGATTATATTGACAAATCATCGAAAGGCTTATTGCACTTCATTTCAATCACTCTTTCACAGCATAAGTAAACATAAGCTTTTCGATCAAAGATTCTAATAAATGGTTACAAAATTCACAAGCTGAAGCATTGGAAAAATTTCCTCCGAGATGCCTTCATAGTTTAATTTGCATTCGTGGTTTTAGAAATTCCATATGTTAGAACTTAGTCCACAGTCCCACAAATTTGGATGAAATTCTTCATGACCTCCATCGGTAGCGGCTCCGTACACGAATGTTTTCAGCCGTTGGGATATCATCGCAGCGCCTGAAGTGGACTCGCCGATCTGCGAAAAAATCAGGACACTCCCGATAAAAAGTGAGCTATACTAAGAATTAGGTTTTATCAGTAAAAAGAAATTTAAGCTAAATCCTACCACGAACATGATAAATATCCGGTTCAAGCCAAGAAAGAATTTTGCCGCTCCTCTTGAAAATAATTGATGTGTACCACGAGAAAGCAAGTTCCAATTTTTTTTTTTTTGGTGGGGGGAAGAGCGTTCCGATTTCAATAAATAGGGATTAAGTACGTACCTTTGCATGCACCAAGTGGGAAACCGAGTTCCCAACCACGGAGAAGTTGGCGTTCAGTACCTCGACCTTTTCCTCGTGAAGTATCCGGAGAATCTCCGAGAAGATGAACTGATCATGTAGTCCGCTAGTTAATGTCACCTCCAGAGAAGAATCTCTCACTCTGATCTCAATTTTAGGTGATGTAATGGCCGCCAACGTGTTGCTGCTTGTGCTTGGGCTCGGTCTCTTCTTGCCCATTAGGTTTTCTTTCTTGTCCTTGGCTTCCTTCACTGCTGTCTCCAGGCCTTTTATGTATCTTATGGCTTCATCTATCTGGTCAGGCAATGATTTCGCTTCCTGCATTATTCATCATGTCAAAGATCCTCTCATAATGAAACTCAAACTCGTGCATGTACATGCAAATGGACGTAGGGGACCAAGTATTTAAGGTATCGACATTGTATATATACCTTCGTGTCATCATAACATAATCACCTCGATCAATCATGTAATAAGTTTCAAAACTTTAGAAGTTCGATGATCGAGGAAGTTATCAAGAGATGTAATAATGCCATAAAAATGGATCAACATGGTTAGAGGATACAAAAGTGGGGGAGTGACAATTTTCAACATGATTTGACACATCTCTAAATGCAAAAGAATGACACTAATTGACATGAACTGATGATACATCAGTCTTTTGCAGTGACATGAATTCACAACCCTAGTTTTAACAAGTGAACGCGAACAATCGAGATCGCGAGAGAGAGAGAGAGAGAGAAGAATGACACTAATTGACATGAACCGATGATACATCAGTCTTTTGCAGTGACATGAATTCACAACCCTAGTTTTAACAAGTGAACGCGAACAATCGAGATCACGCGAGAGAGAGAGAGAGAGAGAGAGAGAGAGAGAGAGAGAGAGAGAGAGAGAGACCTGAGCAGACGGTTGAGAGGGGAGGAGGGAATTGAGTACGGAGTAGAGATGCTTCATCCGATTCCTCCGGTTCTTCTCAATGATCTTCCTCTCCGTTCTCCTTGGACTCGAAGGCTGACGACCTCTCTCCATTTCCTTACCTATCGCGTTCAGGAGAGACAAAGCCATGAAAACAAATACTATATTATCATCAATGAGAACGATGGTCGTCTTTCCCGCTGTGGCAAGGAGGTTAAATAGCCAGATACAATGCACGGTACCTGGTCAGCAATTCAAAGAAAGTGACATCGTCGTAGCTATCGACCACTGTTGTTTGACTTGATGGACAGATTAGTCCTTGTACGGGGTTGATTATCAATCCAAATTCACATAATAATCCCTGCTATGATGCACGAGTATGGATGGAAGACTTGACGGACTATCGGAAGCGATTTATTAAACGGGTCATCTTTGAATACGGAATGTGTCAAGTTATATTTCAGCACTATCGACGCACAATTAAACCAACCAAGTTTTCGCTGCAATTCACCGTCATTCTTTTTGGAGGATACTTAAATTACATTTGATTCAGCTTTCTCAAAGAGTTTCCAGCCTCATAATTCTCTTGGAAAAATGCTAGGGTATTTGACAAGCTTTCTCAAGGGGTTTCGGACAAATGCTGATCCTGAGAAGGCTAAAAGCTCAATGATGGTTTAGTAAAGATCGGTAATTTGACTTTTTTTATAAATAAAAATTGCATCCAAAAGCCCTCTGCAAAAAATAATTGCCAAACACTAATATAACCCTTAGTAGTTCAGAATGGATATTTTACCAAACATAATTTGTATTTCCCCAAAAGGCTTTAACCTAAATGCCTTTTTTTTTTTTTGGGTGACCGAGGATCCGCCGAAGCATGCCCTTGTTGGCTTATGCTGATTCGGGGTCTCACGGGCCTCCGTGGTGAAGGTCCAATAGCGACTATACCTCGGGGGAAGCTGGCCTAGCAACCCACCGCTAGGGCCTCTCATTTAAATCACTAGCACCGCGGGGATTCGAACTCTCGACCACATTGAAGTAGGAGAGACCGAATACCAACGCGGTTGCGCACGGATGGGTTAAATACCTTTTCATTTCCCCAAAAGCCGTTTCTGTATCAAACCAAACCCACCCTTAATATGTTGCCACGCGTTGGTAATTTTGGTATTACGAGATATTGTGTTGAAATATCGCTGTGAATGACAAACTTTTCGTCAATCATATATGGAACAAAGAGTTGTCTCTTTCTCTCGTGTTATTGCACGTGCTATGTCCATTACTTTTGATGAGATAAACTAGTATATATCTCTCCATTCTGTTCTCCGTCAATGACAAGTTTTGCCCACAATTTTTCACATTTTCTTTTCCCTACTCTTATCTCGTGCTTTCTTCATTCAAAAAGATGCATAATTGCATGTTGTCACTGGGAATGTATATATTTTTTAATTCAATCATAGGACGGAAATTGAAATAAAGTATTGTAAATTAAGTTCAGTGGCAAAGCTTGTCCTAAGCAAGAAAAAAATTGATGCACGAGGAAAGCGAGGCAACGTCGGAAAGGGGTAGTCATCAACCAAAGCGGAGTCAAAGTCGCTCGTCAGCCGTCAACTTGGAAAAATTTTCCTCGTCAGAACATCAATTACACGCGGCGCTGCTGATTCATGTCTCTTTTTTTTTTCGTTTCTTTTCTTTTATTTTTTCGTTCCAATTCAGGAAAATCAATCTTCACTGTTTGCCTGAGCATCGTATAGACCAGGGCAACATTTTTATGAATTTTTCAACCTGCAAGCCACAGGTAGAGGTGACAAAATGGGTATAGAATCCACTCATATTTAATGGTATAAGTCATAAATGGGTTCCAGAAGAACTTAATGGGTCATAAATGGATTATTTAACAAGTTTTAAGTGAATCACTAACAGGTTATTTTTATTTTTTAAAATTTTCTGATTTTTAATTTTTTTTTATACTTTGTGTATTTTTTTTCTTTCTTTCTTCCTTCATTGGTGGTTGGCCATAGGCAAGAACGAGCTCGCCAGCCTCAAGCGAGCTCAAGCTCACTGATTTTGCAAGGTTGGAGCCTCTTCGATCTGGTAAGATTCAAGCTTGCTGATTTGGTGAGGCTGAAACCTCATGGACCTTTGGTGAGGCTCTAGCCTCTTTGATTTGGCAAGACTCAAGCTCGTTGGCCTCAAGCAAGTTTGAGCTCGCTAGCCAGTGGCGAGGCTTGTAGCTAGTTGCCAGTTGTTGCCGTGGCAGGCAACTATGCGAAGAAGAAGGAAAAAAGAAAGGAAAAAAATAATTAAAAATTCAATTTTTAAATAAATAAAAGACTGTAGTCAACTTAGGTCTCTTTGATATTTTTGTTTTTACAATATTTTTTATCTACTTACATCTTCATATTTTATCCAAATAACATGTTAGCACGAACAACTTAAAGTAGATTAAATGAGTTGGCATTTATTTTCACAGTTAAGGTTAAGTATGGATGTATTTTAGTAATATTGATGAAGTCAGGTATTGGTCGTTGAATTTGCATTACATAAAAATACATCGGTACGGGTTAAATGGGTCAATATGCATTGGACCATCTTTAATCCAACCCGACCCATCCATCTAACACCTCTAGCGATGAACGATGACTTAAGCTAAGTCCTTTGTTTAGAAAGGGGAAAAAAAAAGCTAAGCCCCTCGTTCATCAATTTTCAATGCATACATAGGCTTAAATACTCATCATGCACATAAATTTTGTTGATTACTCGTATTTGCCGTCGAATTCCTCCGTCAATCGCTTTTCAATTTGTTATGTTCGAAGGAAACGCACATCAGCCTGATAAAACTCCCGCTAGGGGAATCTCTATTGACCTCTGGTCAAAATCCAACCGAATGGCTCGAACTTTCATTTTTAAAATTTATATCGGGTGTGTCATCTATGTGCACTGTATCGGCTTTTTAACCTTGAAGATACAGTTTCTTGGCTAATCATCTTCCCTATAGATAAATTTTTGTAGCCTGAATCCTGAAGCTCTGCTCAAGTGGAGAAAGTTAACTTATTGCTTGCTTCCGCGTACATTGTTTTTATTCGATTAGCAAAGTCTTCAACAATCATTTGACACGTATTTGTTAGCTCTTTCCAATTACTATGTGCAATATGCATCATAATGGAGAATGTATCATTCCGCTATGGGGAAAAGTATAAAATTTTTTTAAAAAAAAATCCATGTTAGCGCTAGTCATCTAATTAGTAATTTCTACCATAGATTAGCAAGATGGACTGAATTAATATTAATGTGAAAACGTTTAGAATTAAATTGATTCGATTAAAGGATTTAAAACAAAATTGATACCAATGTAATATATTTATGACTTTTTTTGTAATTTTTCCCCTCCTATGTGCTCATCAACTATAGATATAACAGAGAATCTACATAAATCGGATGCAATTTTGGTCGCCCTCAAGATACTGTACCTAAACTATTAGTATTGAACCATGACCAATCGACCGCATACTTGCGGCCGCCGATACAATCGGCAAGCCTCGCACCTCGGTTTCTTCCCATAGATAAGTTGAGAGAGGCCACGTGAATTTGGTGGGCTTGAGACCATCCAATAAGATCCATCGGCTTTTTGATATGGAAATTTCTTGGCTAGCACCTAAGGCCGGGACAAAGGAGGCTAACACAATTTGCGTATTATGATATCTTCTTTTGTTGCTGTTCAAGGTTCCGATGCGAACAAATGACCCTGTAGATATGGAGCGGCTAGCATGACCGTCCACTACCAAATGATAGTGTAACGGTACGAGGGCAGCCACAAATTCATTTTGAGGAAACAGGTACACTTCTTAAATGGGTTTTAATTTTTTTCCAAGGTTTTAATTTTTTTTTTTTTTGACTTCTATATTTCCTTATTGAAAGCTTATCTTTAGAGACAAAAATGAGAAGAGGGGCACATAATCAATATTATTGAATATTATGACAAAAATTAGAAGAGGGCCACAAAATCAATGTTATTGAATATTATTACTTTGATTTGTTTCTTTAAATAAGACAAGAAAATCGTTCCTGTTTAATGTATAACCGATATCATTGGTCCTAATTTAAGGTCCCTAGAGAGTTCTTGTAGAGCAATTTGATTCAAGCGAAAGGAATGACTCCTACACAATGATTTCATTATCAGTTACAAAACTAACGTTTGAAGAGCTTTTTCAATTAGATTTTTATAAAATTTGACCCCAAAAAAATTATATCCAATAATTTCTTTTTAGTAAATGATAATATTTTTTTACTTGTATCTATTTATATATTGATATCTAATTCATTTTCTCTTCCTTCATATTCAAGATCATTAAGCTTGCAATAAGGAATTATAGAAGTCAAAAAACAAGAAAGAAACGAACAGACTCAAAAATTAAAACTGGTTTGAGAAATCTACCAGTCTCTTCAAAATTAATTTATGGCAGCCCCTCTGACCGTTACCCTGCCATTTGGCAGCGGACAGTCAAGCAAGAATTTCCCCTAAAGATATTGCGGCCTTTACGCATTTCAGACGGACAGAAATGACAGCAAATTAAAATGTGTCGGATTCGACTGTCCTCCCCTCCCTATCAAAGACAAAGACCCTTGACCCGACCGATTCCGCTGAAAGCCACTTGCCGATCGAAGCTGGAGCTGTTGTGTCACATGGACTTTCGTGGGTTTATCAAGCTGCAAATATGGGAAAAATCCGAGGTCTCCCAATCCATGCAAGCTGTTTTGCATGGATAGCTTCTCGAAGGGAAGACAATCATGGCGACACACATGACAAGAGACGTCAAAGAAACTAAAACGGGCAACAAACAAATCAATACGACTCTTAGGTGGGATGCAGTCATTAGAAATATCAAACATAGCCGTGCCAGCCTTTTCACACACTGATTTAACTTTATCCTTCTATCCGTAAAGATTCTAATAGAGTCATGCTATTATCGTGTAAGATTGCATTGCGATACTCCTACAAGTCTCAGAAACCTCATCACCCAAAAGAAGACAACCGACAGATTGCTGCAGAAACACCGACAATGGGTGGCCCGAAAGGCCTACGTGGTCAATCGTTACATATTCCCGCGCCTAAATTGCAACTTATGGAACGGCGGATATGGCGGGTTTGTCTACAGAATATGCACGTGTTCGAGAAGACTCAAAAGCCCAAGCGGTGGCTTTGATTCCAAGCTCCCAACCATATCAGCAACTTTTCGTGACTTCTGGCATGCACGACATCCAGATGTATATAAACATAACATGCCTGCGGAATAAGAAACGATAAATTTGCCAACTAGTGCTGGAACATCAACCAGGGACTGGTTTGTGTATTCAGCACAATCTAAGACGCATGCAAGAATTAATGTTTCGACAGACTGTATGATGGAATGCAGCTTGATTTCATAAATGACAGAAACATTTAATGCAGTTAAGGGCGGGCATGGTTTCAGGGTAGAACCTAAAACTTGATAATCGTACCGATGGGAACCTATAGGTTCCGGGTTCCAAAATATGCAGGGTAAGTTTTATGTTCCAAAAAATGAGAAACTTATTTCGACGGGTAAGTTCTAAGTTCTTAGTTAGAAGAACGTGGAACCTGGAACTTATAACTTAGAACCTGGAACAAGTTTTAATATTTTTCTTGGTCTTTATCTTCGTACGATCCTCCAATATTCCATATCGTTTGATGATGAGTATATAATCTGGAAGCATTTCATTTTATGACTAAGATTTTTACTTTATTAATGTTCATATTTTTCGTATGTTTGAATATAAGTTATGATAAGTGGAATCTGGGTAGACCTTGAAATCTGTGATAGGGTAGATTAGGTTTCAAAAAATGAGAAATCTTGTTCCAATGGGTAGGTTGAAGGTTCCGAGTGGAACCTATATGAAATTTGGAACCACTCACCCTTAATGGTAGCTCCTTTCAGATCATGTGAAATGTAAGTTTTACGAACATGACAAAGTAAGGCAGCAACTATCCTCTTTCTAAATATATCAACTTGCAAATAGTTATGGCATTCAAGGCAGCGACTATCTTCCTTCCACTACATTGATAATATAAACCATGCCCACCTTTTCACCTTTCCAATCCGATTAATCTGACCATAATAGGATGTGTTGTCAGCAAAATACTTAAGCATGTATCATATTAATCCTGAAAAATTAAACTGAACATACGTCAACATAGATACAGCTAGCCAAATCTAGAACTACAAGGATTATAACAGTGAAAATAAAAGAGAAGCAGTCTTATAGCTAGACTTGTCAAATAGGCAAGTCGCTTTGAGTCGGGTCAGGTAAGTTCATAAATAGTCCGATCTAAATCGATCCATTTAACTTGTTTATGACCCATTTATCGTAATACAAATTCTCAATCTATACCCAACCCCACTTATACTTGTCCTGACCCATTTAACAGAATCTAGAAAAGCTTGTTTCTTATGATTTTTTTAATATAAAAATGGTATTGATAAAACACTTTTATGCAATAAAATCTTGTGGATAATTTTTTATATATATATATATTTTTTTTTTTTTTAAAATGAAGCTTCATTTTTCAAAAATGTTTTCCAAAAAATCATTTTTAGAAAAATAACAATCTTTTTTGCTAGTTGCTTAAAGTTTGAAAATAAATTAGAATAAATTTTCTATCATTCGGTATTGAAAATTTGATTTGATTTTCCTTTGTACACTCCTTTTATATATATATATATATATATATATATATATATATATATATTTTAAAATAAAAAATTAATTGTTTTTTTAAATAATTTTTTTTTTTCTTATTCCTTCTTTTTTAGCCAGTCGCTAGCAATGGCGACTGCCGGTAACTAGCCATATGTGAGTTTGAGCTTCATAGGACTCTAGCGAGCTCATCCCTTGCCTAGTTGGTCGTCGATTGTCACTGTGGCTAGCCATTGGCCAAGGAAGATGGAAGAATGAAGAAGAAAGAAAAAAAAAAGAAAAGAAAAAGAAAAAATATTTCACCTATCATATCGGTGTCATGCGTGTACATGCAAATAGATGTAGAGGACAAAGTATTTCACCTATTGGTGTCGTATGTATGCTTTTGTGCCATAACAACACAATCACCCTGATCAATCCTATACCTAAGTTTCAGAACTTTACAAGTTTGATGATGGAGGAGGTTATCAAGAGATGTAATAATGCCATCAAAATGGATCAACACAATTAGGTGATACAAAAGCCAGGGGTGACAATTTCCGACATGATTAGACACATCTCAAAAAGCAAAAGAATGACACTAATCGACATGAACTAATGATAAATCAGTCTTTAGCAGGGACATGAATTCGCAACCCTAGTTTAATGGTAAACACGGACTATCGAGAGAGAGAGAGAGAGACATGAATTCGCAACCCTAGTTTAATGGTAAACACGGACTATCGAGAGAGAGCTGAGAGGGGAGGAGGGAGTGTTAGAGAAAACTGCTTAGGATTATGTAGAAATGGAATCAGACTTTGAGGTGTGATAACGCTCTCTTTAAGGAAGTATTTGCCTTATAAGGTTTTTTTTTTTGGTGACCTGAGAACCGCCGTACAACCGACAGCCGGTGACGTAAACCTGGGGCGGCGCCGTAGGGACCCACCTCCCATGGCGTCATAGGTAAGTCGTGCAATGGGGGCGAGAAGTTTCGAACCTCTACTCTTTTGGCTGAGGGGTCAAGGTGCGAACCAACTCGTTCACCACGGGGTGGGTATTTGCCCTATAATGTTACTAATTAATACTTGCCAAAATCCTCCAAGATACGACAAAGTGTCGATTGAGAATACCATATAACAATTCTCCAATATCTCGAGGATCTTTTAAAGGGAAACGATTAGAAAGATAGCTGTGTTTTTGAGAGAAAAATTCAACAAGACTCGATAATGTTTGATTCCAAAAGACTAACGTACTTATCTCAGTCTTTTTTAACAGAAGCAACTCTTTGGAAAATGTTGCAGAATGATTAGTGCTACTTATTATTCATAAGCACCTAATATTGTGGATCCGCACGGAGTATTGCGATGTCTAACCCACAACTCATTATTTTCATTTGAACAAGCTAAAATACATCCACATTTATATAGTGGCCCATATCCTTCCAACTTTTTTATGTGAGACTAGTAAAAATATTATTTTATTTGTTTTACAAACAAACAACCAATAAAGAGTTGAGCACGAAGTAGAGATGCTTCATCCGATTCCTCCGGTTCTTCTCAATGATCTTCCTCTCTGTTCTCCTTGGACTCGAAGGGTGAAGACCCCTCTCCATTTCCCTCCCTATCACGTTCACGAGAGATAAAGCCATGAAAACAAATTTCTATATTATCATCAATGACAACGATGGTCGTCTCTCCCACTGTGGCAAAGAGGTTAAAGAGCCAGATACAGTGCACAGTATGGGGTCAGCAATTCAAAGAAAGTGACATCGTCATAGCTGTCGTCCCCTAACATTTGATTTCATGGGACGGAATAATAAGTCCTTGTACGGTTGATTATCAATCCAGATTCGCATAATAATCCCTGTTATGATACACAAGTATGGATAGGAGACTTAACCAACTAACAGAAGCAATTTATAAAACGGGTCATCTTTGAATACTGATAGATTCAAGTTATGTTTTAAAACCACCCGTGCACAATTAAACAAACCAAGTTTCCACTCAAATTTATTGTTGATTTCTTTTCAAAGGACAGTTAATGTTTTGCCACTCGTTCTGTAGTTTCAGTATTTGTAGTTTCAGTATTACGAAGTATTGTGTTGAAGTATCACCCATGAATAATAAGCTTTTCGTTAATCACAAACGGAAAGGAGTATATTGTCTTTTCTCTCTCTTATTTTTTGCTTGTGCTATGTCCATCACTTTTGACATGATAAATTATTTTATAGATTTCTCCATTTCGTACTTTGTTAATTACAACTTTCGCCCACACTTTTTCACATGCTCTTTCCACGACTCTCACATATGAAATCACGGATACAAGTTTTATTCACGTAAAAGGAACATAATTGCATGTTGTCACTGGGAATGTATGTGTTTTTTTAATAAAATCATAGGACGGAAATAGAAATATAGTAAATTAAGTTTAGTAGCAAAGCTTGTCTTAAACGAGAAATAATCGATGGATGACGCGAGCGAGGCAACGTCGGAAATGGGAAGTCATCGACCGATGAGGACTCAACGTCAGCCGTCAACTTGGAAAATTTTTCACCTTTGGAACACTAATTTGCACGTGGCACTGTCGATTCATGTCCTCTTTTTTTCTTTTTCTTGTCGTTCCAATTCAGGAAAATCAATCTCCATTGTCTGCCTGAGTATCGTATGGACCGGGCAACATTTTAAAACTTCTTTAGACCCTGTTGGCCACGGACAACGACTTAGACTAGCTAAGCCCCTCGTTCATGAATTTTCAATGCATACACTCGCTTATATACTCATCGTGCAGATAGAGTTTTGTGATTACTTGTATTTGTTGTCGAATTCCTCGGTCCATCGCTTTTCGGTTTGTTATGCTCGAAGGAAATGCAGGTTGGCCCGATAAATCTCAGGCTCGAGGAATCTCTACTGACCTCCGGTCAAAATCTAACTAGATGGCTCGAACTTTCATCCTTAAAAGTACAGGAAATCGAATTCATATCGGGTTTTTAATCTAAATGCGCAGGTCAGCATTTTAATCTTGTAGATGCAGTATCTAAGCTAATCATCTTTGCTATAGATGAATTTCTGTAGCCCAAATCCTCAAGCGCTGAACTCATTGCTTGCTTCCTTGTACATGGTTTTCTTTGTCCGGTCCTTGCAACTACTATGTGCAATATGCTTCATAACGGAGATTTTATCACTCCTATGTGGGGAAAGGTACAAAAAATTATTAAAAATATTCATGTCAGCACCGATTATGTCATATAGGATGGCTGGCTTTAATAAACAATTTTTGACCGGATGAATTGACTCAATGTCAATAAGAAAATATTTATAGTTAAATTGATTCAATTAAAGTATTTAAGACTAAATTGATACAAATACAATATGTTTATGAATTTTTTTTTGGGTACATTTCCCCTCCTATATGCTCATTAACTTTTGTCATTATCCACCCAAATTAATCCATGATGCAATGTAACAGAGAATCTACATAAATTGGATGTAATTTTGGTTGCCCTCAAGACACTATACCTAAACTATAGGTATCGATCCATGACTGATCGATCACATACATACCCCTGCCAACACAATCAATAGGCCTCGCACCTCAGGCTCTTCCTACATATAAGTCAAGAGAGACCGCATGAATTTGGTGGGCTTAAGACCATCCAATACGATCCGTTGGCTTTTTGATACACTTGGAAATTTCTTGGCCAGCACCCCAGGCCAAAGCGACTTGCGGTATTATGATGTCTTCTTTCGTTGTTGTTTGAGGTTTTAGTGCGAACGGATGACCCTATTGATAGGGAGCGGCTAGCATGACCGTCCACTGTCAAATGACAGGGTAAGGGCAGCCATAAATTCATTTTGAGGAAATCGATAAACTTCTTAAACCGGTCTTAATTTTTCACTTGGTTTCTTCTTCTTTTATTAACCTCTATATATTTTTATTTTTGTCAGTCCTACTCTATTCCTACTTTACACTCACTCTCAGACTTTTGCCTTGCCTTTCATTGCACAATGACTCCATTATTAGTTATAAAGCTAGTGATTCAAGTGCTATTTCATCTTCTAAATTTAATAAATCTTTATATTGACATCAATTTTTATTTTAGCGAGTGGTAATATTTTTCTACATATATCTATTTATATTTTAATATCTAATTTATTTTCTATTTATTCATATTAAAAAAATATTAATTCTATGGGCGCTCTTCTGATTTTTGTGTTTAAATTTAAGAGCGGTTTGAGAAGTCTAGGGGTTTCCTCAAAATGAATTTGCGGCCGCCCCATGACCATTACACGGACAGTCATGCAAGCATTTTGACCATAGAAATTGCGGCCTTCACGCATTACAGACGGGCGCAGACACGACAGCAAATTAAAAATGTGGGTCAGATTCGACTGTCCCCCCCCTCCTTATCAAAGACCCTTGAGCCAACCGATTCCACCAATAGCGGCCTGGCGATCGAAGCTCCACATGTTGTGGTCCCGTGGACTTCTGTGGTTCATCTAGCTGCATAGATGGGACCAATTCGAGGTGTCCCAGCCCATGCAAGCCGTTCTGCACGGGTCCCACTCTAATCAGTGTGTGGAAAGGCTGTTGTGCCTACGTCGATCCAAGTCGGCGTGATCGCAGTAGTCCTGATTCAGCTTGATATTTGCAAAGACTGCATTCCCACCTAAGAGTCGTCTTGATTCATCTGGTGCCCGTTTAAGGTTCTCTGACGTCTCTTGCCACATTTATTGCCATGACTGTAAGAGATTCCAACAGAAATCATGCTATTATCGTAGGAGATTATATTGCGATGCTCCTACAAGTCTCAGAAACCTCACCATCAAAAAGAAGACAATCGATAGATAGCTGAAGAAACACCGACGATGGGCGGTCAGAAAGGCTTACATGGTTAATCGTTACATGTTCCTGCACCTAAATTGCAATTTGAGGAACGGTGAATATGGCGGGTTTGTATCTGGAAGATGCATATGTTTGAGGAGATTCGAAAGCCCAAGTGCGGCTTTGATTCCAAGGTCCCAACCAGATCAGCAATTTGTTTTGACTTCTGGTATGCGCACCATTCGGGAAAAGTGCCAAAAAAGTCCTAAACCTTTTGTTATTGTCGATTTAGTCTTAAACCTTTTTTTTGTGCCGATTTAGTCCTAAACCTTTTTAAGTTGTGCCAATTAAGTCATTTCCGCCAATTTGGCCGGATTTCTTGGGACACCGGCCGGTTGACATGGACAACTTTTACTAATATTTTAATATTTTTGAATTTTTATTTTATTTTTATTTTTATTTTTATTTTTATTTTTTTATTTTTTTATTCTGCTCTTTTTCCTCCAGTCGGTCGCCGGACCTCGGCGACCGGCCAGAGGCAACGGCCGGCGAGGTCGCCTCGCCAGTGGCCGCGGGGGCGGCCGCCGTGGCCGGCGAGGCTTGACCTCGCCAGATTCGGTGAGGGCAAGCCTTGCCTGCCCCACGCGAGGCCGCCCTTGAGGCCTGGGCGGTGAGGGCGAGCTGTGCCAGCTCGCCAGATATGGCGGTGGGTTGGCGAGCAGCGGTGGACGGCATCGAGCGGCAGCATTGCGGCGGTGGTCTCACGTGGCCAGGGTTTCCTCGGCTTGGCCGGGAGAGGACTCTCTCTCTCTTTCTTTCTCGATCTCTCTCTCTCTCTCTCTCAGGTCCCGCCCAGACCTCACGTCCTCAGATCTCGAACCGAATCCTTGAAGACCGCGAGCTTCGGCCTGATCCGACCAACGCAAGGCACAAAAAAGGACCGAGGCCTACCGGAGCTTCGACGCTTGAAACCAGGCGCCGCCGTAGGCCGACGGCTGCGGGTTAGGTGTGGTGGCCGGCAGTCTACCCCCTCTAACTCTCTCCCCCTGCTCAAACCCCCTCACGTGCCAGATCCGGCAAGCTGGCGGGGCTCGCCCTCGTCGGCCATGGGCGAGGCTCGACCCTCGCCGATCCGACGAGGGCGAGCCTCGCCGCCCAAGCCTCAAGGGCGGCCTCACGCGGGGCGGGCGAGGGCGAGCCTCGCCGCCCGCGCGAGGCCGCCCCGCGACCACCGGCGAGGTGGTTGGCGAGGTTGACCTCGACCTCGCTAGCCGTCGCCTCGGGCTGATCGCCGAGGTCCGGCGACCGGGCTGGAGGAAGAAGAGCAGAATAAAAAAATAAAAAAATAAAAAAATAAAAAAATAAAAAATAAAAATAAAAAAATTCAAAAATATTAAAATATTAGTAAAAGTTGTCCACGTCAGCCGGCCGGTGTCCAGTCAGCAAAATCCGGCCAAATTGGCCGGAAAGGACTGAATTGACACAACTTAAAAATGTTTAGGACTAAATCGGCACCAAAAAAAGGTTTAGGACTAAATCGGCACAATGACAAAAGGTTTAGGACTTTTTTCAAGACTTTTCCCCGCACCATTCAGACATATATGACCACAACATTTATGAGAAATAAGAAAAAGGAAATTTGCCAACTAGTTGAGAGCTAGAACATCAACAGGGCCCTTCAGACTAATTTGTGTATTCGGAACTGCTAAAGACGTATGCAAGAATTGGCATTTCGACAGACTGTACGATGGAACAAAATTCACAAGCTGATACATTGGAAAACTTGCCTTCGAGATCGCTTCATGGTTTAATTTGCATTTGTGGGTTTTAGAAATTCCATACGTTAGGACTTAGTCCAAAGTCCCATAACTTTGGATGAAATTCTTCATGACCTCCATCGGCTGCGGATCCATTTACGGATGTTTTCAGCCGTTCGGATATCATCACTGTGCCTAAACCGGACTCACTGATCTGCAAAAATATCAAGAAATATCCAACAAATATGAAGCTTCTCTAAGAATTAGGTTTTACCAAAAAAAGATATTTTGTCGGCTAGCGAACGTGATAAATATCTAGTTCAGGTCGAGAATGAATTTCGCCACTCCTCTTGAAAATGATTTATGTGGACCTTCAGAAGGCAAGCTCCGATTTCAATAAATGGAGATTAATTGCGTACCATTTTATGGACCAAGTGGTAGACCGAGTTCACCGCGGCGGAGAAGTTGGCGTTCGGTGCCTTGACCTTTTTCTCGTTGGGCATCCGGAGAATCTCCAAGAAGATGAACTGATCATGTAGCCCGCTAGTTAATATCACTTCCAGAGAAGAATCTCTCACTCTGATCTCAATTTGAGGAGATTTAGTGGCCGTTGACGCGTTGCTGCTTGTGCTTGGGCTCGGTCTCTTCTTGCCCATTAGGTTTCCTTTCTAATCCTTGGCTTCCTTCTCTGCTGTCTCCAGGCCTTTTATGTATCTTATGGCTTCGTCTATCCGTTCAGTCAGTGATTTCGCTTCCTGCATTTAGTCATCATGTCAAAGATCCTCTCGTAATGGAAACCACTCATACACGTGCATGTACATGGAAATGGTTTTAGAAATTAAACCAAATTTATTGGTGTAGATAACTGTTCCATATCCGCATTGAAAAAAGTCATAATTGTTCCATTATCTTTAATGAGTCTGTTCGTCATTATCTATAATGAGTATATTCCTAGTTATAGGTGTAGTGATTGTTTTTAGAGATAGTGATTGTTTTTAGAGTTAAGGTGAAATAAATCTACAGGCCTATTTATCTTCTCTTCCTTGTGTGAGTTATGAGCGTTTCACCTTCAAATTATTTTCATCAAAGTGGTATCAGAGCTTGCGGTTTGTGATCATGGTGTCAACAAACAATCATCTTCCTCTTCAATACCCTCGTCTTACCAAAGACAACTATGGTAATTGGGCCGTTAGAATGAAAGCTTTGCTCGGCGCCTACGGTGTGTGTGAACTTGTCAACACTGGCTATGATGAGCCAAATGATGAAGCTACCTTGAACCAGAACTAGAACCAGAGGGATGCCTTGGAGAAGGTTCGTTCGAAAGATCAATATGCCCTTCCAATCATCTATCAAGCTCTAGATGATTCCTTGTTCGAAAATGTTTCGAATGCTGCTATTGCTAAGGAGGCATGGGAAATTCTTCACAACACACATCAAGGAGTGCAGAAAGTTCAAAAGATTCACCTTCAAACCTTTAGAGGTGAATTCGAGGTAATTCATATGAAAGAATTTGAATCTATTGTCGATTATTTCACATGAATTTTGGCGATCGTTAACCAGATGAAAAGAAATGGAGAAGACATTTTAGATGTTCTTATTGTCGAGAAAATACTTTGGTCCTTAGACAAGAAGTACAACCATATTGCTGTTGCAATTGAAGAATCCAAAGACTTGGATGCCATGATGATTGATGAGCTTATGGGTTCATTACAAGCCTATGAAGAAAGGTTCAGAAGAAAAAAAGATGGAATTGGTGGAGGAAGCTCTCCAAATGCAACTGACCATCCAAGATGAGAAGGAGCAAAGAAGAGATCCCGTGCAAACTTGTGGGACAAACCAAAATCGTGATTGTGGTCGAGGCCAAGGTTGCTTTTAAGGAAGAGGTTATGGACAAAGCAAAGGTGATGTTGCTCGAAGTGATGGTAGATACCAGTATCAAAGAGGTGTTCGTGGAAGAGGAAAGAACTCGACAAGCCAATGGTATGATGAATCTAAAATTCGATGTTATCATTGTAATAAACTTGGCCATTATGCTTATGACTGCTAGAATAAGGAGAGTAGTAGAGCATATGAAAAGGAAAATTTGGGGAATGATGCCTATCGCGACCCGATTTCGTCGCCCTCGATCCCTCAAAATCACAAGGAGAGAAAATGGGGAAATGTCGGATTTACGGGTACTTAATCACGAGAGTTCCCTCATGGTCGCATTCTAAAATACATCATCACTTCACCTTTTAGATCAAGCATTTCGTGAGTTCCCTTCACGAGATCGCAAGCTCTCTTAAACTCGCACCTCACATGACAACAGAGTGTTGTGATCCATATCCACACAAACGACACACCTTGGGAGAAGAGATTGGGTGTGGATATTGGATTTAAGGATACTTTTATCATGGTAGCCCTCTCAACAGTACGCTTTGCCCATAATAATGACATCACTTCATCCTTTGGGGTACTCATATATTGAGTATGCTAAACCATGGTGAGTTTCATCGAAACTCGTACCCTGCATGATGGGTTTATTTATACGGTCTAGTTGTTTATGACAACCTAAAAATAAGATGAGAGTCGCCACTAGACTTGTTTTGAGGGCGGGACCGTTCGTGACCTATACGTCTGAGATAGCGATAGGCTAGAAAATCCAATCGAGGGTCGGGAGTGTTCTCTCGATTCCTATGCGACAAAATATCTAGGTTTGGGGACTTGGGTTACAATAGTATTTCTATTAGCGCAATTTCGGTACCTAAACAGTATGTTGTGTTTTCCTAATGTGTTTATACATTTCTTCTTACATTTTCGGGATCATTAGTCCCAAATTAAATGATCATGCATGGTTGGTCATTTTCATAATATCATATTTATAGAAAGTAAGAAAAGAAAGCAATTAATGGAATTGAAATTATAAGACAGTAAGTAAACTATCAAAGAAAGCAGTAAATCTACTATGCAATCTTAGAAAATATAAAAGATAAATATAATTGAAAAAAAGATAAGAGGAAGAGAGAAAACCCGTAACTCATTGGGCTTTATACAACAAAACTCGAGACATATGTCGGAAAAATGAATAATACATGATAACAGTTGGAATGGACATTGACCTCCACCATCTTTGCACTTTCTCCATCTTCGAGATCCTATTCTAAACCTAACCTAGAAAATCTATAACTAGGTGCATATAATGGAAAGAAACAAGCATGCATATCAAAACAATAAAAAACATGACATCATGTCAAGATTAATAATTTAAAGAAAGTTTAATATGAAAGTCAAATTTTGGGGCCTCGGGGTTGACCTTTGTCTTTCATGCGAGGGTCCTACTAAAACACTTACTCAATCCATTTTTAATCCATTTTTGTGACTTATAGCAATTATTGACCAATTGTGTTCTCACATGGCCAATAACACTTATAAGTCTCTTAACTAAGTGATCTATGTGATCCTAGAGTTTTTTTTTTTTTTTTTTTTTTATATCATGCATTGACCGTACTATTCATTTAAAAGTCACATGCATTGCAGAAATTTAAACATGCATGCAGGTCTTTTGAACTTTATTTCTCAATCAATCAAATAGATGAGTAAGACATTGGCGAATCACTTATTACCAAACTCATGTGTCAATCATAAACACATACGTTTCTAATAGATAGTGTGACTATATGTATAAGGGGTACATGTGATATTTCAAAAATACATTTCGAAATCATCCATGAAAAGTTTTGAGACAAAGTGATGTCTTAATTATAAAAGGCATTCAATTGTCAAGGCTAGCCCATGGCTCGCATAAATGCACTCACAAGCATCGTAGGCATTTTGAATACAATTCAAACCGTAACTTTCACGTCAAAAATGTTTGAAAATATTTAAGATTAAGGAATATTTAGGCTATATAATATATTCAATTGCCAAGACTAGTCCAGGACTCACATAAATGTACTCACAAGCGTCATAGGCATTTAGAATATGGTCCAAACCATGATTTTTCCTTAAACCAACTTGAATTTTGGAGAAAAACTTCTTAGAAATTGTTTTTAAGAAACATCACATGTACCAAAGTATTTTTTGAAAGATGTAATTTGAAAATGTCAATTGTTTAATAACAAAGATCAAAACATTTAGAACAACTTTTATGAAAATAGCATGGCTAATTTCATGCACAAACTAACCTGAAAGGTATAACTAAACAATCACAGTCATGTTTATATTAGGAGATTTCAAAATAAGGATGTAAAGATATCAAAATTGAGTAATATTCATTGATAATCTAGCTATGGAAAAATTTCATAATATGTATGACATGATAATGAACAATTTTCGTGAAAAAACTTACCTAAACGATCTACACATGATTTACAAAAATTGGACAACGAGTAACAACATGTCATAAATTTGTCAAATCAGCAAGACACTCAGCCAATATCACAATGATTTGTCCTATCAAAACAACTCTCAAAATCACCAAATTTTCACACAATACAACCAATATGTAGATAAACAAGTTTTATTAAAAGGTCAAATGTAAAATCCTGATAGAAAAAATGGAACAAAAATATCAAAAGTCTGTCTAAACAGGGGTTAGAATAGGGGCCCGAATTTGAACCCATGTTTAGATTCTGATTTAGTTTTTAAAAAAATATAAAGTAGTTCAAACGATGAGCGATTAGCATGAAATCAGTGGCATTGGAAACTTCTAGGTGTGCTTTTCGACTTTCTAGAAGGGCTCGAGTCCTAATTAGGTCAACTAGGTGCTCTAAGATCAAGATTTCAAAAGGCGCTCATGCTCGTAACTAAAAATCAGAACACAAACATGCATTAATAAATCTCAAAATCATTCAAGTAATGTATTAATAAATATGCTTGAGAGTTTTTTAGTGAATATATGCTCTTGCGGTACAAATTTAACATGTAAAATAACACTCAAATGCAATGACGCGAATATATACTCAAACCTTGTAATGTGAGGTTTAAGTGCCAAGAAGACATTATTTCAAAGTTTAATTTCTAAGTTTCTCAAACAAACATGGTAAGATGCATAAATGGCAAGATTTCATTTCAACATTGATTTCACCGAACGTGCATAATTTCAACCATCTCAAGATGTGCAAGAATTCTACATATAGAACATACAATGATGAACGTTTCCTGTTAAGAATTCAAAACCTAAATGTGATCGTATGAATCACAGCAAAAATGACAAAACAAAGATGTATATTTAGTCTATGTACCGATGCAGCACGTTTTAACCTTAATTCAAGCAATTGACTCACTTGCCAATGTCAAGACTTTGCAAAGAATGCATCAATTGAACATATGTATCATGCATTATAACTCTCATGAAGAATTTGAGACCAAATAGGTGCATTTGTGGACTCAATTTCATCAAAATAAAATTCGGACATATGTAAGACAAACTGTCTTATGTTCAGATCTAAGTGATTTTGACCTAGTTAAACATGTCTAAAAATTTCGAAAAAATATACAGGATATGAAAAATACTAATACAAACAACTTTCATGAAGGAAAGTTCTTTCAGAACTCAACACAAAAATTAGTACAAAAATGGCAAAATTAGAGATCAATATGGAACAAATTGACTTACGTTTGGATCTAAGTAGATCTAGCCTAGTTAAGCAAATTCAAAAATCATGAAAAAATTATAAAATGTGAACAAAAAAATTTGGAACAAAACTCATGAAGAAAAGATAGTCCAAAAATTATCACAAAGTAAAGTCTCATTTTGGAACAAAAACAGAACCGAAAATCCAATTGAATTACAACAGAATTCCTCATAGACATCCCAAGGTTCGAAACGGAGATCGTATGCCTCAATCGAGTTGGGTCAATATAGTAAGTTAGTCCTAAGGCTACGAAATTGCAGATTTAAGACTAATCAAGTTCAATCATCCACACTCATTCAATCAATCACATTCAAACTTCAGTGAAATCATCTATGAGTATATATCACTAATATTGAACCATAGCCTCGGTTGGCTAATCCGGCCTCGCTTCACGAGGTTTGAGACTGAGAAATTATCTTTTGATGCGATTTTTCTTGTTAATTATGACCACGATCAAATGAATATTGAACCTCCAGATCGATCTTCGATCTTTAAAGATGTAGATTAGATTGTCACGGATTGCCACAAAGCTAGCTAGATTGCCGGTCTAGTGGTTGAAACCAGAATCAATCCAAATTTGGACTGATCTTCGCACTTTTAGAAGGAAGAAGATCACTGGAGCTATTCTGGTAATCCTTCAAGCTGTCCTCAACCACCGTGAGGTTGAAGATCCTCCAGAGCATCAATTGGGAGCAGTTGGCTAGAGGGAATACTGGTAGTGGCTGCCAGTTCAATTGATTGAACTGATCAAGATGATGACTGGCTTTGATGCCGGTCCCTGAAGCACCAGCTAGAAGATTGCCGATCTAGATTTGCCAACGGCCTTTCAACGATCCAAACTTGTGAGTGGAGAAGAAATACAATGAACTAACTGTTAGTAGCAAGCGTTGATGAAGTGATCGTTGATGAGGGGCTGAATCGACAGTGGTTAAAGAGAGAGAAAGAGAAAGGGATGAGGGTTCAAGGTTTTGGCGCCAAAAACAGAGAAAAATAAAGAAAAATAGAGAGAGAGAGAGAGAGAGAGAGAGAGAGAGAGAGAGAGAGAGGCCTCTAGAAAGAGAATATTGTGTAAAACGAAAAAGCCATTGAAAATTGAGGAAAATTTCATTTATATACTCCCCAAATTAAGCGATTTCAGCCATCGATTCGTTCCGATCCGATGATCTAAATTTCAATTCGATGGTCCGATTTCGAAGGCTCCATCATAATTTCGAGGTGTCGGGTATCGGGTAATTAATCTAGTGGATTTGATTTGCAAAAAAACCAAGCTAAAATTGGAAATTGCGTCAAAATGTCCAATTATGGGTTAATTTGCAATTGGGATAAGTGCTGCAGAAGTCCTAAAACTTGTTACAAAAATGCAATTGAGTTCTAAAACTTATAAAAAGTGCAATCAAGTCCTAAAACTTATCAAATTGTTTCAATCGAGTCCTAAAGTTAACACCGTTAGCCCTTTTAACAGAAAATGCTAACATGGCATTGGCGTGGCCTTTTAAATATTTTTTTTTTTTTCGGATGGCTTTTTAATTATTTTTTATTCCATTTTTAAAATAGATTTAAAAACTAAAAAGAAAAGAAAATTTATTTTTTAAAATTGTTAAAAAATAAAAAGATAAAGCACTTCTCCCCTACTGCTGCCGCCGCCGCCACCGTCACCGCCGCCGCCTTGTCGCCAATCGCCCGAGAGGCCGACGACGGCCCCTATAGCAAGGCTGCCTTTTTTTTTTTATACTTTTTTTTTAATTGTTTTCTTTTTTAACTAAAATTTCACTTTTCTTTTTTTAATTTTTAAATCTAATTTAAATAAAAAATTAAAAAAAGCCACATGGAAAATAAAAAAATAATTTTAAATGCCATGTCGGCATTTTCTCGTTAAAAAGTCGATGGCGTTAACTTTAGGACTCAATTGAAACAATTCGACAAGTTTTAAGACTTAATTGCACTTTTTGCAAGTTTTAGGATTCAATTATATTTTCGTGATAAATTTTAGGACTTCGTAGCACTTATCCCTTTGCAATTTGATGAAATTCAAGGGTTAATCTATAAAATTTTGAGAAATTTAAGGTACAGAAGTAAAATTTACATTGAGAGGATCTCGGAATCGGTTGCCAAAAGGTCAGGAATCGGTTGGCAAGGGGCTAAACTGGCCAGGCCCATCGGCGGCCGGTCAAATCAGTTAGATCGGTTCAGTCCGATTCGACCAAATTTTGAACAATTTGGTTCGATTCCAGCTGTCTTGTCAACTTTGGACCCCGTGGGTCTAAAATTTATGCAATTTGATCCCTAAAGGGCCAAATTGAAAGGAATTTTATTTTTTAAAGAAGAAATTGGCCAATTAAGTTACAATTAAGTTAATCAAGCGTTATGAACATGATCTAGGGGTCTTTTATTGACCTAATTGAATGATTATCATGAAATTGACCTTAAATTGAAGCGCTCAAGCTTATATCACAAATGAATCTAAGCCTAATATTAAAATTGGACCTAGATTCATGATATTAAACCATAGTCATGAATAAGTCAATTCAAATTTTGTTGATTGAAGCTTAATTGCTTGATTTTCTAATGCTTTAAAGGATAAAATTCTTCAAATTAATGAGTTTTGGTGTGAATTTATCAAAATCGATTTTGGATTTAGACTTATTTTAAGAAAATGATTGAGAAACAATCGTCCATTCGCATGTCATTAAGAATCAACTTCGGTCCCTTAATTAGGGTTTAAAGTGGCAATTCGCATTTTGACACTGTCAATCGTGAAATTAAATGCACAGGCGAATTTAAAACAATTCTTAAACCTAATGTCAAAGAAAGAACTACACCTAATTATTATTAGAATAAAAGTAATTTTATTTTTAGTCAATTTAGAATCTTAAAACTGTAAAATTCAGAAATCAAGGTTTTTAATTGAATTTTGTGAAATTTTTGACACAAAAGTCGATTAACATTAAAAGAAATGTTTTTGTAGATTTTTTTTTCTATTCTTTTGGTCAAAGGTTTAACCAAAAGCCAACCATTTAGTTGACTTTTCCTAAAAGGTTGATTTTTTTGGTCAAATCTTTGAATTTTTGAGAAATTATTTGACAAAAGTCAAATTAAGGCTAAATGACATTTTTGATCAAAAAGTCAATTTTTGACCGGGAATTGACTTTTGATAAAAGAATTGGCCAAAAAGTCAACTTAAAAGTCAACAATTTGATTTTTTGGGTTTTTTTTTTTTTCTTGAAAATGAACTAAAAATTGTTTAAGAATAATAATGCAAAAGAATGAAATAAAAACAACACTTTTTGGTCGAGAAATGGGACTCCGTTGTGATCAGAAACCCAAATCTTGATTTTTTTTATCTTTTAATAACGCGCCTACTAAAAATCAAGTATCAACAAGAACAGTCAAGTTTTATTATTGGTGTTCAAAGAAGATGAAGGAGGTCAAACTTATAAGTGGTATCTGGATACCGGTGCAAGCAATCACATTTGCGGGAGAAATGAGATGTTTACCAAGTTAGATGAGACAATTAAAGGGGAAAGTCTCTTTTGGTGATAACTCCAAAATTCTTGTCGAATGCAAATGTACAATTCTGATTTGCTTGAAAAATGGTGCACATCAATTTATTTCTAATATTTATTATGTCTCGAAAATGTCAAGCAATATTTTGAGTTCGAGACAACTTTTGGAGAAAGATTATGTTGTTCATATGAAAAATCTTAGTCTTATGCTAAGATATAGGAATAATAAACTGATTGCGAATGTGAAGATGTCGAAGAATAGGATGTTTACTCTCAATATAAAAAATGATATGTCTCGATGTCTGAAAGCATGCGTGGATGATCCTTCATGGTTGTCACATTTGAGGTTCGACCATCTCAATTTTGACGGACTCAATTTGCTTTCTCGCAAGAAGATGGTTTATGGCTTACCACATATTGATCATTTCGATCAATTATGTGAAGGGTATGTTATCAGTAAGCATTCCAGAACTAGCCTTTTGAAGGAAGCGACTTATTGAGCAAAGAAGCCACTCGAGTTGCTTCATTCTTATGTGTGTGGCCCAATCACTCCTCACTCATATGATAATCATCGATATTTTGTTACATTTATTAATGATTTTGCTCGAAAAACTTGGGTGTATTCTTTGAAAGAAAAGATATAAGTGTTTGATATGTTCAAACAATTTAAGAACCTGGCTGAAAATGAGAGTGGCTATTTTATCAAAGCTACGAGGACTGATTGTCGTGGAGAATTCACGTCAGCTATATTTAACAAATTCTATAAAGATCATGGTATTCGGCGTTTCTTGACAGCTTCGTATTCTCCTTAACAAAATGGCGTAGCTGAACGAAAAAATAGAACCATCCTTGACATGGTTTGAAGCATGTTAAAGAGCAAAAATTTGCCCAATGAGCTTTAGGTTGAAGCTGTTTCGTATGCAGTCTATTTTTAGAATCGATGTGCCACATATGGACTTGAAGGCGTAACTCCACAAGAGGCATAGATCGGGAGAACGCCAAGTGTTTCACACTTGAGAATTTTTGGGAGCATTGCTTATGCTTATGTCCTGGACAAAAAAAAAAAAAAAAAAATCAAAGCTGGAAGACAAGAGCAAAAAACTCATCTTTATTAGGTATGATTCCTCATCCAAAGCTTACCGTTTATTTGATCCTAACACTTTGAAAGTGTATATAAGCATATATGTCAAGTTCGATGAAGATGGCTCATGGGAAGACAATCAAAAAGAAGAAGTGAATGTCGTTGTGATACCGATCAAATGGAATTGAAAGATCATTCTACACCTTCTTCTCCAATATCTTCTTCAAGTTCATCATCACCTATCTCTTCGAATGTTGTCGATGAACTGTTACTATCAAGATCAAGGAGATTGTCTGACATATATGAAGCTACCAATAAGGTTCACTTTGTATGTCTTCTTGCATATTATGAACCACATGTCTATGATGATGCGGCCAAAGAAGAAAAATGGAGAAAAAGCCATGAATGAAGAAATTGATGCCATTGAGAAGCATCAAACATAAGAGCTTGCTAATCTACTGAAGAATAAGAAATCGACTGGAGTTAAATGGGTGTACAAGGCCAAGAAGAATGAGAAAGGAGAACGCGAAGGGGTACAAGCAAAAAGCCGGAATTGACTATGATGAAGTTTTTGCCCCTATCATCCACATGGAAACGATTAGATTGATTATTTCTATCGCTACTTAAAGTGATTGGCGAATTTATCAAATGGATGTCAAATCAGTATTTTTGAATGGCATTCCTGAAGAAGAGATTTATGTTGAACAACCTGAGGCGTTTGTTGTCAAAGGTCATGAAGACAAAGTATTGAAGTTGAAGAAAGTTCTATATGTACTTAAACAAGCACCGAGAGCATGAAATTCCAAAATTGATGCATATTTCAAGGCGAATGGATTTTCTCAATGTCCATACTAGCATGCACTTTATTTGAAGAAAGAAAAATGTGATGTTCTACTTGCTTGTTTATATGTTGATGACCTTGTTTTTACAGGAAATAATCTGGCGATGATTGATGCTTTTAAGGCATTGATGGTGAAAGAATTTGAGATGACTGATAACGGTCTCATGAATTATTTCCTTAAGATTGAAGTGAAGCAAAGTACCGAGGGGATTTTTATTTCCCAAAAAGGATATGCATAAAAAATCCTTGGAAAATTCAATATGAAGAATTGTACTCCGGTCAATACACCAATGGAGTGCGGAACCAAGCTTTCAAAGTTTGATGACGGTGTCGATGTTGATTCGTCATATTATAGAAGCTTGATTAGGAGTTTGAGATACTTGACATGTACGAGACCGGATATTATGTATAGTGTTGGAATTGTGAGTTGATATATGGAGAAACGGAAGTCATCTCATTTTAAAGCTATAAAGAGGATACTTCGGTACATCAAAGGTACTACTTTTCATAGCTTACATTGCTATCACTCTGAATCCTTCCAACTTACAGCTTATTCGGATAGTGATTATGAAGGAGATATCGATGATTGAAAGAGCACTACAAGCTTTATATTTTTCTTGTGTGACATTGCTTTCACGTGGTTATCAAAGAAGCAACCTAGTGTCACCCTATCGACATGTGAAGCTGAATATGTAGCTACATCCTTATGTGTTTGTCATGCAATTTGGTTGAGAAGACTACTAAAAAATATTCTTATGAAGCAGAAGAAAACAACTGAGATTTTTGTTAATAATGTTTTTGCTATGGCATTGGCGAAAAATCTAGTTTTTCATGAACGGAGCAAACATATCGATGTGTGATATCACTTCATTCGAGAACATGTTAAAGAGAATGAGGTTGAAATATTGCATGTGAAGACGGGAGATCAAGTAGCAGACATTTTTACCAAACCTCTCGAGATTGATGCTTTCCAAAAGTTCAAGAGCCTGCTTGGAATAATCAATGAAAGAGAATTTGGATTAAGAGGGAATGTTAGAAATTAAACCAAATTCATCGGTGCAGATAACTATTCAATACCTGATTGAAAAAAGTCATAATTACTGTGTTATCTTTAATGAGTTTGTTCGTCATTATTTATAATGCGTTTATTTTTATTTCTAGGTAGAGTGATTTTTTTTTTTAGAGATAGTGATTGTTTTTAGAGTTAAGGTGAAATAAATCTACAAGCCTATTTATATTCTCTTCCTTGTGTTAGTTGTGAGCGTTTCACCTTCAAATTACTTTCATCAAATGGACATAGAGGACAAAGTATTTAAGGTATCCGCGTCATATGTACATTTTCATGCTATAATAACACAATCACCCTGATCAATCCTATACCTAAGTCTCAAAACTTCATAAGTTTGACTATTGAGGAGCTTATCAAGAGATTAATAATGCCATAAAAATGGATTGACACAATCAGGGGATACAAAAACCGGGGGTGACCATTTCTTACATAATTTGACACATCTCGAAAAGCAAAAAAATGACACTAATCAACATGAACTGATGATAAATCAGTCTTTAGTAGGGACACGAATTCACAACCCCGGTTTAATAGGTGAACACGAATGAGAGAGAGAGAGAGAGAGAAAGAGAGAGAGACCTAAGTAGATGGCTAAAAGGGGAGGAGGGAATGTTAGAGAAAGTTGCTTTGGATTAGGTAGAAATGGAGTCAAATTTTGATGCGTGATAACATTTTCTTTAATAAATTATTTGTCCCACAACATTGCTAATTAATATCGGCAAAAATTCTCCAAGATATATTAAAGTCTCAAATGAGAATATCAAATAGTACTTCTGCAATATCTCTAGGAACTCTAAAAAGGAAACAATTAAAAAGATGGCTGTGTTTTTTAAAGAACAATTCAACAAGACTTGATAATGATTGATTCCAAAAAAAAACCGATGTACCTATCTGAGTCTTTTTGAATAGAAGCATCTTTTTGGAAAAGGTTGCAAAATGATTAGTGCTAATTATTATCAATAAGCACCTAATATGGTGCACCCATATGGGAAATTGTGAAGCCTAACCCACAACTCATTGCTTTTTGAGATGCAGACCCTTGGAGTGTCATAACTTGGCAGAAATGTATACTTAAGTGCCATAACTTGGTAGAAATGTATACTCAAGTGCCAAAATCGGAACAAAATGGATCACTTGAGTGCCAATCTGGCCAAAATTCGGCCAAATTGCATACGTGGCATTTTTCCGGAGAAACGAGTGCAAAACAACGCCGTTTTGCATGCCGACGTGGCCAAATAATACAAAAACGACGTTGTTTTGGGTTGATGTGGTAAAAAATAATATAAAAAATAATTAAATTAAATTTAGTTAAAATATTTAAATTAAAATTAAAAATTAAAAAAATTTAAAAAAAAAATGGCCCTCGCCCACCGCCGCCGCCTCCCCGCCGTCGTCGGGAAGGACCAAGACGGAGGGGGGAGGGTTGGCTGGGGTCGCCGGGCCCTAGCCAAGTGCCGCGACTTTGACCGACCCGGCGGCGAGGGCTCGCGAGCCCTTGCCTAGATCCGGTGAGGGTTGGCGGCCCTCGCTCGCCCGGGCCAAGGGCCACCGCTCGCCGAGGTGAACCCCACGGGCAGGGCCGTTGACCCTCACTGGATCTCGGCGAGGGCTGCAAGCCCTCGCCTAGATCCGGCCGGGGGAGGAGGAGGGGGAAGCGGTCGATGGGCGAGAGGAGGAGGAAGAAAATGGGGGGGGAAGGAGGAGGAGGGAGGCGGTCGGCGGTGAGAGAGCCGGGGCTGCTGAGCCTTGGCCGAGGGTCGGCCCCACCCGATCCGATCGACGGCGAGAGCCCCGCGTGCCCTCGCCCAGATCTAGGGTGAGGGCACGCAGGCCCTCGGCTGAGCTCAGCGGCCCCGGTCGACCCTCCCCTACCTTCTAGCGATGGCAAGGAGGTGGCGACGGCGAGGGCTCAGCCCTCAATTGTCGGCCGCCTTCCTCCTCCTCCTCGTTTCTAGTTTTTTTTTTTAATAAATAAATATAAATTATATTATTATTTTGTTTTAAATTTAATTTAATTAATTTTTATATTATATTAAAAATCAAATTATGCCAAAACGACGTTGTTTTGGCCAATTTAAGGGTTCTATTTTTGCTAACACCCAAAATGACGTCGTTTTGGATGAATTAGAGTTGACTCAGCTCTTTGGCGAGCCACCTCGGCGAGAAATATTAATATTTAAATGCCACGTATGATTTCCAGTTGGCTTCGCCGGAGGTGACACTCAGGTGTCCCACTTTTCTTTAAATGTGGCACTTAAGTGTACCTTTTGTAAGTTAAGGCACTAAAGTGTCCCTTTGTGCCAAGTTATGACACTTGTAATATTCTTTTCTCCATTGTTTTTATTTGAACAAGTTAAAAGAACTTATGTTGTGACTCACATCCTTCCAACTTTTTTATGTGAGACAAGTTAAAGTACTATTTTATTTGTTTTAAAGACAAACAACCAATAGAGAGTAGAGCACGAAGTAGAGATGCTTCATCCGATTCCTCCGGTTCTTCTCAGTAATATCCCTTTCCGTTCTCCTTGGACTCAAAGGACGAAGACCCCTCTCCATTTCCTTCCCTATTACGTTCACGAGAGGCAAAGCCATAAAAACAAATTCTATATTATCATCAATGGCAACGATGGTCGTCTTTTCCACTGTAGCAAAGAGGTTAACAAGCCAGATACAGTGCACAGTATGTGGTCAGCAATTCAAAGAAAGTGATATCGTCATAGTTATCGTCCCCCGGTGTTTGATTTGATGGGACAGATTAAGTCCTTGTACGGTTGATAACCAATCCAGATTCACATAATAATCCCTACACGAGTATGGGTAAGAAACTTAATGGACTGACGGAAGCGATTTATAAAATGAGTGATCTTCGAATATTGATCAAGTTGAGTTATATTTCAATACTACGCATGCACAATTTAAAAAAAATAAAATAAACAAGTTTTCCCTCAAGTTCACTGTTGATTTCTTTTCAAAGGATAGTTAATTTTTTGCCCCTCATTCGGTAGTTTCAGTATTAAAAGATATCGTGTTAAAATTTCGCCTATGAATAATAAGCTTTTCGTTAATCATAAACGGAACAGTGTATATTGTCTTTTCTCTCATTTTGTTGCACGTTGTATAACCATCACTTTTGACATGATAAGTTATATCATAAATTTCTCCATTCCATTCCTCATTAATTACGAGTTTCGCCCACACTTTTTCACATTCTCTTTCCCCCACTCTTATCTATGGAATCACGCATGCAAGCTTTATTCATGTAAAAGGAACATAATCGCATGTTGTCACTGGGAATGTATTTTTTTAATTCAATCATAGGATGGAAATTGAAATAAAGTATTGTAAATTAAGTTCAGTGGCAAGGCTTGTCTTAAGCGAGAAATAATCGATGGATGACGCGAGCAAGGCAACGTCCGAAAAGGATGGTCATCGACTGAAGAAGAGTCAAGGTCAGCCGTCAACTTGGAAAATTGTTCACCGTTGGAACACTAATTTGCACGTGGTACTACCGATTCATGTGTTCTTCTTTTCTTTTGTCGTTCCAATTCAGGAAAATCAATCTTCAATGTCTGTCTGAGTATCGTGTAGACCAGGGCAACGTTTTAAAACGTTTTCAGGTCCTGTTGGCCACGGACAACAACTTAAGCTAGCTAATCCCTTCGTTCATGAATTTTAAATGCATCCACTCGCTTATGTACTCATCATGCAGATATAGTTTGGCGATCACTTGTATTCGTTGTCGAATTCCTTGGTCAATCGCTTTTCGGTTTGTTATGCTCGAAGGAAACGTGAGTCGGCCTGATAAATTTTGGGCTCAAGGAATCTCTACTGACCTCCAATCAAAATCCAATTGGGTGGCTTGAACTTTCATCCTTAACAATATAGGAAATCGAATTCATATCGGGTGTCTAATCTATGGGCACGGTGTCGGATTTTTAATCTTAAAAATACAGTTTCTTGACTAGTCATCTTTCCCATAGATGAATTCGTGTAGCCTGAATCCTCAAGCTCTGCTCAAGTGGAGAAAATTAACTCATTGCTTGCTTCCTTGTACATGGTTTTCTTTGATTAGCAAAGCCTTCATCAGTCATTCTACACACATTTGTCCGCCCCTTACAATTACTCTGTGCAATATGCTTCATAATGGAGATTTTATCACTCGTATATGGGGAAAAGAACCAAAAATTATAAATAAAAAAATGTATTCATGTTAGCGCCAACCATATCATGTAGGATGGCCAGGGTTCACTTAGCAATTTTCACCCTAAATATGTTGAATGGACTAACCTAATATCAATGTGAATATGTATAAAATTAAATTGGTTCAATGAAAATATTTAAGATTAAATTGATACCAATATAATAGGCATTTGACTTCTTCTTTTTTTTTTTTTTGGGTACTTTTCCCCTTGTATGTGCTCATCAACTATAGTCATTATCCACCCAAATTAATCAGTCATGCGATATTACAAAGAATCTACATATCGGATGCAATTTTGGTCACCCTCAAGACACTATACCTAAACTATCGGTATCAATCCATGACCAATCGATCACATACTTACCCCTATCAGTACAATTGGCAGGCCTCGCACCTTGGGTTCTTCCCATAAATAAGTTGAGAGAGACTGCGTGAATTCGGTTGGCTCGAGACCATCCAATATGATCCGTTGGCTTTTTGAAATGCTTGGAAATTTCTCGGCTAGAACATGAGGCCAAGACTAAGGAGGCCAACACGACTTGCGGTATTATGATGTCTTCTTTCGTTGTATTTTGAGGTTTCGGTGCGAATAGATGACCCTATAGATAGGGAGCGGCTAGCATGACCATGGAGCGGCTAGCATGACCGTCCCCTGTGAAATGATAGTGTAACGGTGAGAGGGTAGGCACAAATTCATTTTGAAGAAACCAGTAGACTTCTTAAATCAGTTTTAACTTCTTAAACCAATTTTTATTTTTGATTCTTCTTCTTCTTCTTCTTATGAGCGAAAGGAACGAGGAGTCATTTCATTGCACAAGGATTCCATTATTAGTTACAAAGTTAACGTTTCCAGAGTTTTTTCATCTTTTGGAATTAATGGATATTTATAATGACACCAATTATTCCTTTTTAGCAAGTTGTAAAATTTTTCTACCGTATCTATTTATATTTTGGTATCTAATTTATTTTCTATTTATTCATACTAGAGAACATTGATTCTATGGGTCCTCTTCTGATTTTTGTCTCTAAATTTAAGCTTGCAACAGAATAAAAAATTAAAAGCAGCTTGAGAAGTCTAGGGATTTCCTCAAAATGAATCTAAGGCGGCCCCATGACTGTTATGTTGGAAAAATAATTTTCACGTATTGGAAGAAAAAATAATACTCACATATTGAAAAAAAAATGAGTAACTCAGTTTGGTGGAACCAAAAAAATAACTCTGAGAAATTGATAATAATATAATAATGATCAAGCCAATGTTTGTATGATCTTTACATATAAAGATGCTGGATCACAATCCAAATACAAAGCTGTTTGATTGTAATAAAATTTATAGGAAATTATATAGGAGATGAAAGTACGACTAATCGAACCTCCTTAATGCGATTAGTTCCTGCCAACGGTGTTAAGTAACTTCAAGAACTACACCTCCTAAGACACAACAGATTGACCATGTTTGTATTAATACTATACAAACAAAATTCTGTCAATCACTTCTAGATACCGGCACATTTGGAGGAGTATTTTTCCAAAGAGAAATTCTAATTTTTGAATGACTCTATGTGCCATGAATTAAAGAAGACTCAAAAGATAATCATTTTCATAAGCTGAAAAGTATTGTTGCAGAGAAACTCTAGAAGATCTGTCATTAACAAGTCCCTTAATACGAGTAAAATCTGCTGCACAAAGATGAAGGAATTCGTCCCTTCATGTGTCTATCCATTAATTCGTCCATAAATGCGTCACAAAACTGCCGCAAAACTGCTGCATCAGGTTGAAGAAATACGTCCATTAATACATCAATTAATTTGTACATAAAATTATTCCAAGACTGATGCACGAGGGCTGAAGTAATGCATCCATTAAATCATCCGTTAACATCAAAGGTTGAAAAAGAAATGCGTGAATTTATGTTGATTCATTAATTTCAACACGTTAGAGAGACGGTCATGCAAGCATTTCCCCTATAGATATTGCGGCCTTCACGCAATTCAGACAGGCGCAGATACGACAGCAAATTAAACACGTGGGTCAGATTCGACTGTCCCCCAACCCCCCTCCCTTTCCCTCTCCTTGTCAAACACCCCTGACCCAACCGATTCCATCAATGGCGACCTGGCAATCGAAGCTCGACATGTTGTCGTCCCATGGACTTCTGTGGATGGGACCAATCCGAGGTTTTCCAGCCCATGCAAGCCGTTCTGCATGGGTCCAACTCTAATTTGTGGTTCCAATTCAAGCTATGGGTAGCTTCTCGAAGGGAAGACAATCATGGCGACACATGTGACAAGTGACGTCAAAGAACCTTAAACGGGCAACAGATAATTCAGGACGACTCTTAGGTGGGAATGTGGTCATTGCAAATATCAAGCTGAATCAGGACTACTGCGGTCACGCCGACTTGGATCGACATAGCCGTAACAGCCTTTCCACATGCTGATTTAACTGTAGCCTGCTATCCGTAAACTTCCCTGGCAGAAATATTATCATATGAGATTGTGTTGCGATGCTCCTAAAAGTCTCCGAAACGTCATCACCCAAAAGAAGACAATCAATCGATTGCCGCTGAAACACCAACAATGGACAGTCGGAAAGGCTTACATGGATAATCGTTAATGTTCCTGCACCCAAGTTACAATTTGTGGAATGCCGACCATGGCAGGTTTGTCTCCGGAAGATACATATGTTCGAGGAGACTCAAAAGCCCAAGCGCGGCTTTGATTCTGAGGTCCCGACCAGATCAGCAACTTGTTTTGACTGCTGGTATGCACAACATTCAGACATGTATAACCACAACATTTATGAGAAATAAGAAATGGTAAATTTGCCAACTAGTTGAGAGCTGGAACATCAACCAGGCCCTTCGGACTGGTTAATGTATTCGGAACTACCAAAGATGCATGCAAGAATTAGCATTTCGATAGACTGTACAATGGAATGCAACTTGATTTCCTAAATGACACAGAAACAGTTATGGCAGCCTCCTTTCAGTCATGTGAAATGTAAGTTCTACGAACATGGCAAAGAATCATATAAATCATGCCCACCTTTTCACCTTTCCATCGATACCCAATTAATCTGACCATAATAGGATGCGTCGTCAGGGAAATACTTAAGCATCTATAATATTAATCCAGAAAAATAAAACAGAACATGCATCAACATAGATACAGCCAGCCAAATTCTAGAACAACAAGGATTAGAACGAGGGAAATAAAAGAGGAGCAGTCCTACAGCATACCTTCATTCTGCGTATGTTGTCACCCGGCACGACTCTGTAATTCATCAGCTCTTCCCGTATCGTCACCGCTGCGTCAAATCCTTCGCATTTACCGCGTAACACTCTGCCGATTTGGAACATACCAATGCAGTTCTAATTAATGAGAAAATTAGTTAACCACTGATTTAATTGCATTCATTTTAAAAGCTAAATTCACGATTATTTGTATGTGATAATTACAATATGATAGCATTTAAGTTCATTTGAAAAATCCCAGCACGTAAAAAAAGATTCATAAGGAGGCAGACAATATTAAAGTACAAAGAAATACTAAAATTATAGTTCCATAGCATGAATTATGCGAATACTATGAACAGTGCTCCATTGGAAGACTAATGGTCAGGAGGAAGATACATAGAACCATGCTAGTTGTCAAAGGGTACATGATAGACTTAATTCATTTTATAACCAATAAGCCATATACTGATTTGCATTAATTTATAAAACTCATTTTTGTTGTACAAAAACTCTCTACATAACTATCCCACCTCAAATAAGAGCCCAAAGATTAAAAAAAAAAAAAAAAAAAAAAAGAGCCCAAAATTCTCTCAATTTCTCAAAAGAGGGTCCGAAGTGAACTTCATTTGAAGTGCCCTTATTTTTTTTAAATAAGGGATTGAAATGGACCATTTTTTCTTTGTCTATGGACCTTATTTCAAATAAGAGTCTGAAGTGGTCATATCAGTCTCAAAGAATGACTTAACATTACTAGTTGGTTAATGGCATTTCCATCCTTTACATTTTTTTTTTTGTTCTCTTCCCTTTTCTTTTTTTTTTTTTTTTTTTTTTTCCCATAAAAAAAGGCAAACTAAAAAAAAAGACTAAAACTTAAATAAATAAATGCAACGCAAATTTTTAAAAATAAAGCACTTGGCTAGCCCTTGGCCACCACCTCATTGCTGATGGGGCATTGACCATGGCTGTCGGGGTCACTGACAACCTTGCCAACCAAAGGGGAGGGTCTGCCAGCCCTCTCCCAATTCTGGCAAGAGTCTACTAGCCCTCGTCAAGGCACCGACAACCGTGCTGGCCATGGCCAATGCCCTACCAGTGATGGGGAGGTGGATACAGGCGATTGAGGTTGCTGGCCCTCTCACTTTTATTTTTAATATTTTTTAAGTTTTAGCCTTTTTTTTTCTTTTTTGATCTTTTTTAAAGAAAAAAATGGGAGAAATTTTGAAAAAAAGAAGAAGAAGAAAAGGATAGAAATGCTCTTAACTAATCAATGAGGTCAAATCCTTTTTTGATACTGACATAACTACTTTCGACCCTTATTTAAGAAAATGATGGTAATTCAGCAATTTATTTAAGACAAGGTTCACTCCATACTCTTATTTAAGAAATTGAGGACATTTCACTTCCTTATATGGAATTTTATCAATTTTTTTGTACAAAGCCCTCTTGTATATAAGATAAGATAACATGATAAATGAAGTAATTGTCAATTAAATTAATGCTAACTTTGTGGTAAGGGCTATTGGATCGGTTTATACATGGAAATTATTAGATGCCTATAAAATCACCAGAAAGGAATATGAGATTGTCGCAAAAAGATGGCGATGGAAAAACCGTCGATGATTTAAATATATACTCAAACCACTGGGATTCGCCCCAGTGGCCACGCTTCCAACATGAAAGGGGGAGGTGAGGGGTTCAAATCCCCACATTCTCAGGGGGGGATGGGGTGGGGACACGTAAGTTTCAAGAGTGGGTTTCGACTCCCACGCCCTGCAAGAGGCAGGGCAAAAGTCTGAGAGCGAGGGTAGAGTAAGAATAGAGTAGGATTGACAAAAAAAAAAAAAATACATACTCAAGCACTACCCAAAATATGTAGTATCAATATCTACAACTCGAAGTCCAAACTGACCATTGTTTGTATCATCTATACGTTATTGCATAACTCAATTAATACATGCTAATGAACAACATTAATTGCAAAAACTCACCTATTATAGATTCAATTGGTTCTTAATAAAAGCAGCATTAATAGCTTAATGACAAAAGAACTCTTTTTTATAATAGTTAAATCCATTTTAATTTTTTCCAGGAAAATCAATGTTTGATAAGTCGTACAGTTAAACTTGTTTATCCAACTTTTATGTAAGAACCTCTATAGATATGGCATGAATCCACTTTAAGGAACAATGTCAATGTCCCTTTTTTCAGAGAAGCGTTTCATTCATTTCCATGGATATACAATACAGAGCCGCAATCCAACAGCAAATAAAATAAATCCTAGATAAATCCAAAACAAAACAAGCTCTAGATAAGAAAATGAATCATCATAACAAGGCTAGAGATTACATACTTAAAGAGCATATTTGTGACTTCTTCAAATCAAAATTGGTGGCAAATTACCGAATCTATTTTCAATAATGAGCATACATTGAGATCTCTATCTGTTGCTAGGTTGAACACGCATAAATCTAATACCTGTGAGAGTGAAACATTCACAAAGCTCATTTGATCTCATTCAAAATTAGACTTGTGCACCAACAAGACTCGAGAGAAATCTTGAAATTATACACGCAAAAAATCTCAAATCTAAACTAAATTGGATAGAAAATCTCTGAAAATGGGGGAGAGAATTTTTTAAATATAGATTGGATCAGAAGAGAAAAGCTCCTCAAAATTCGAAGAGAGCAAAAAAAGGGAAAATAGGGCATCAATTCAACCAAAGAAAAAGGAAAACAGGGAGGAGAGGGAGAGATTTAACTTTAACCCTCCCCTCCATGAAGGTTGAAGAAGAAAGTTGTATGAAGGTCAGAAGGAGACGAGAGAACCCTCGGGATGAAAGAGAATAGGTGTAATTGCTGAATCCATTTTAATGTCTTTTAGGAACATCAATGTCAGATATTAAGATTCTTATATTATTACTTTATAATGGTTACTATGTAGGCACATTTGACATGTTTGGTTATTTTAAAATTATTTATAAAAAAAAAATCAATCAATTTGGGGTTTTTGTATTAGTCGACATATAAAATTAAGTAATTACACTTCAGTTAACATCTATAATTCACATTATTCTTTTTTAGGATATCAATGTTAGATAAGTAGAAAAGTAAGATTTTTTGTTTAATTAATGTGAAATTTAATGGTTGGTTTTCAAGTAGGCAGCTTCAATTTTTTTATTAATTATAATATTATTTTACTTCTTTCAATTAGTTTGTAATTTAGTAAAGGGAAGGGAAATTGGAGAGAAGGGAATTTTTTTACGGTGTGGCTCAGCCGCAAAACTCCGTTCTACACAAGACCAGTGTACTTTTTCCAATTAGTTTGACAAACTGCCAATATTCGTAAAATTTATTGGGACTACTAACTTTTGGGAAGAATTACTAAATAAGTCTTAAATATAATGTACAAATGCTAATTCCATCATAAACTTTTTAATTTGATCAATTTAATCTTAAACATTTTTAAAATTAACCTATATAATCGTAGTTAATTTTGGTCGCCAATCGTTGACGTGGGTGCTTACTATTTGACGTTACATGGCTAGCAATTTTTTTGGTTGATTGGAAGGAAAAATTCAGTTCACGTGATAAAAAGGTACACAAATTCAAGAAAAAAAATGTAAATCCCACAAAACAAATTTGAAAAAAAAAAGTGAATTAACTTGGTATAGTCTGCGGAGATTCACTTATTATACAAAGACAAGTCCGTCATAGCATTAAAACACAATCAATGGCCAATTATCGAATCTCGCATTATCATCAGTGAGGAGCATACACCGAGATTTTCTTCTCTAGTAGCTACGTTTTTGCCAAAAGGTAGTATATGGCAAGGTTAGGCGTCCCTAGCACTATTGTCGTATAGAGAAAATATCAACGCCAACAGGTTGAAAGAACACAGGAAACACTTTGTAAATCCCAATTTTATATCTAGATGGATATAGAAGAGCACTAAAATATAAATTTAAGTCTAGATCGGGAGAAAAGAGCTACAGGAGAGATACTGATTGATCACGAAATCACTTTCAAATAAGTTGATTGCTGAAGGCAACAATAGAGGAGCCTCAAAACTTGCAGAACTCTCAACTATTTGGAGCAAGCACCGGAGCCAAAGTAAGCGAGCAGATTTCTCCAAGATGCTCACGCTTCAAACTACTGAGCTCACAAGACAAAACTCTACTTCCATGAAGGAAGTGGACCGCATCGTCCAAGAAATCAATGAAGAGGTCTTGAAGATGAGGAGATAGAGAGATAAGGAGACATCAAGGATGTCGCTTCAAAAAGAGGACCAGGCAATGGCTTCAGAAGAAGAGAGGAAACCCGGCCAGTATTAACACGAACATTTTTTTCATTTTATTTTTCTCATCAATCTTTTTTCTACTAAGTCCAGGGAGGGCTTCGCGCCCTTCCATTTTTATTTTTTTTCCTACTAAGTTCAACAAGGGCTTGGTTGGAGGATAGGCATCCATATCAGCGATTTTGGTCAAAATTGACTAAAATAACTAGGTTGGCAAATCATTGTAAGGTTTATGACTAAATTGACTAAATTGAAAAGTTTAGAACTAAATTAGTATTTATACAATAAATTTAGGAATTTTTCGGTAATTATCCACGAACTTTTGCATAAGAATAAGCACAATCGTGTATAATAAAGGAGGCAAATAAGGGACGGAGGAATATTTGAATCCAGGAGCCAATGGCTAAAAGATCTTAAGTTGTTAGATAACAACGTGGTTCAAATTTTAAATATTAGGGAAAAAACCACTAAAAATCACAAACTTTGCCCAAAGTAACACATTTATCCCAAACTTTTTTTTTTAAACATGAAAAACTCTAAAGTTTGTCAACCGTGACACATTTACCCTAAACTTTTTTTCGTGATACAAAAAACCTTGAACTTTTATCCACATGACACAATTACCCTAAATTAGAGGGCATCTTGGTCTTTTTACTTTTTAAATTCTTTCTTTCTTTTTTTCTTCTTTTTCTCTCTTCCCTCCACCGGCCGTGGCGGAGTCGGTGGAGGGAAGTCAGCATCCGGCGAGGGTGGCCCTCATCTGGGTCGGGCGAGCCCTCACCGGCGTCGGGCGAGGGCCGTCCTTGTCCGACCCAGTCGAGGGCGGCCCTCATCGACATTGGGCGAGGGCCTCCCTCACTAGATCTGGCAAGGACACCCCTCACCCAAGTTCGGCAAGGACAACCCTCGCCCGACACAGGTGAGGGCGCACTCGACGCTGGCAAGGGCAGCCCTTGTCGGATGCTAGCTTCCCTCCACCATGGCCGGCAGAGGGAAGAGAGAACAAGAAGAAAAAAAGAAAAAGAAAAAGGAGAAACATAAAGAATAAGATGAAAATGCCCTTAACGGGGGTAAATGTGTCACAGTTTGCAAAGTTTGAGATTTTCATGTCATAAAAAAAAAGGTTTGGGGTAAATTTGTTATTTTGGGTAAAGTTTGGGGATTTTGGAGGTTGGGACACCTGGAGTGCCATAACTTGGCACAGAGGGACACTTAAATGCCATAACTTTAAAATAGTACACTTAAGTGCCAATATCGGAGTAAAATGGGACACTTAAATGCCACTTTCTGCGAAAATCCGGCCAAATGGCTAACGTGGCAATTTTCCGGCGAGTTTGGTCCAAAACGGCGTCGTTTTGCACGCTGACGTAGCGGAGAAAACGCAAAAACGACGCCGTTTCGTGTCTACGTGTAAATAATAATATAAAAATTAATTAAATTAGATTTAAAATATTAAAAAAAAATTAAAAAAATAAGAAAATTTAAAAAATTTAAAAAATTAAGAAAAATTAAGAAAATTTTATAATTTTAAGAAAATTTTAAAATTTTAAGAAAATTTTAAAAAATTAAGAAATTTTAAAAAATTAAGAAATTTAAAAAAATTAAGAAATTTAAAAAAATTAAGAAATTTTAAAAAATTAAGAAAATTTTAAAATTTTTAAGAAATTAAGAAAAATTAAAAAAATAAAAATAAAAGTGGGGTGGGGGAGGTCGAACAGGCGACGAGGGCTGAACCCTTCCGCTTGCCGCCGCCGCCTCCCTGCCGTCGCCGGAAGGGCCGGCGACGGAGGGGGAGGGTCGGCCGGGGTCGCCACCCACGGTTGGCCGACGGCGAGGGCTCGCAGCCCTCCCCCTCCGTCACCGGCCCTTCCCGGCGACGGCGGGGGCGGCGGCGGCGAGGGCTTAGCCCTCAGCCGTCCCATTCGACCTCCCACCCTTTTTTTTAAAAAAATTTTAAAATTTTCTTAATTTTTTAAAATTTTTAAAATTTTCTTAATTTTTTAAAATTTTTAAAATTTTCTTAATTTTTCAAAATTTTTAAATTTTTCTTAAATTTTCTTATTTTTTAAAATTTTTCTTAATTTTTTAAAATTTTAAAATTTTTCTTAATTTTTTAAAATTTTAAAATTTTTCTTAATTTTTTAAAATTTTAAAATTTTTCTTAATTTTTTAAAATTTTAAAATTTTTCTTAATTTTTTAAAATTTTTAAAATTTTCTTTTTTAAAATTTTTTTATACTTTTCTTAATTTTTTTAAATTTTTTAAATTTTCTTAAATTTTTTAAATTTTCTTAATTTTTTAAATTTTTTAAATTTTCTTATTTATTTTAAAATTTTTGAATATTTTAAATCTAATTTAATTAATTTTTATATTATTATTTACACGTAGACACGAAACGGCGTCGTTTTTTGCGTTTTCCGCTACGTTAGCGCGCAAAATGACGCCGTTTTGACCAAACTCGACAGAAAGTCGCCACGTGTGCCATTTGGCGGATCTTCGGAGCAAGACTTAAGTGTCCCATTTAACTTCAAAACCCAAGACTCAAGTGTACAATTTTAAAGCTATGGCACTTAAGTCATGTCCTCAATCTTGAAGCTTACAAGACTTGCGCCTTACTCTGCCGGGGTTTTTGATGGTTTTTTCTTAAATATTATAAATCTCCCTTCATGCTATGTTGGACTTAAAATTTTGTAGAATTACTTTTAACTAATTTAGAAACTTAATCCGTTGGATCAACGTGGTTTAATACTTAGATATTTTAATCTATTGCTTTGAATTTCAAGCACAAAATATCCTTCTTGATTGAGTATATCGAGGACATATATTGTGGTAGTGTATCATAATAGATACAATAATCACTAAGTTTGATTTGTCCGATAGTAAATTTCGACTCAACTCGAACTTATCTATCCTATTTTTCCAAACATTTTTGGAAAATATAAGCTATATGATTCTTGCATCCGATGAAATTAAAGGGGGAGTCTTAATCGGCAACAGAACTTAACACTACAGTCTAACGAATAGCACTTGACCTTTGGTAAGGAGGGGAGGTTAAAGATAATCTTCTCCATTATATCTCCAAATATAGATTACTGCACTTCTTTTCAAGTACTCGATTACAGCACAATAAAACAATTGCTTTCAGATCGAAGATTCTAATAAATGTTTACAAAATTCACAAGCTGAAACATAGTAAAATTTGCCTCCTACACCGCTCCATAGTTTAATTTGCATCTGTGGGTTTTAGAAATTCCATATGTTGGAACTTAGTTCACAGTCCCATAACTTTGGATAAAATTCTTCAGGGCCTCCATCAGTTGCGGATCCATTCACGAATGTTTTCAGCCGTTCAGATATCATCACTGCCCCTAAACCAGACTCGCCGATCTGCAAAAACATCAAGAAATTCCCAACAAATATGAAGCTACTCTAAGAATCAGGTTTTACCAGGAAAAATATTGGCTAGCGAATGCAATAAATGTAAAGTTCAGGTCGAGAATGAATTTCGCCGCTTCTCTGGAAAATGATTTATGCGAACCGTCAGAAGGCAAGCTCCGATATCAGTAAATGGAGATTAAGTACGTACCTTTGCATGCACCAGGTGGTAAACTGAGTTCTCGACAACGGAGAAGTTGGCGTTCAGTACCTCGACTTTTTCCTCATGAAGCATCCGGAGAATCTCCAAGAAGATGAACTGATCATGTAGCCCGCTAGTTAATATCACCTCGAGAGAAGAATCTCTCACTCCGATCTCAATTTGGGGTGATTTTATGGCCTCCAACGTGGTGCTGCTTGGGCTTGGGCTCGGGCTCGGGCGCGGTCTCTTCTTGCCCATTAGCTTTTCTTTCTTATCCTTGGCTTCCTTCACTGCTTTCTCCAGGCCTTTTATGTATCGTATGGCTTCATCTATCTGGTCAGGCAGTGATTTCGCTTCCTGCATTTATTCATCATGTCAAAGATCCTCTCGTAATGAAAATGACTCAAACACGTGCATGTAAATGCAAATGGACGTAGAGGACAAAGTATTTCAGGTATCCGCATTGTATGTATGCTTTCGTGCCATAATATCACAATCACCATGATCAATCCTGTACCTAAGCTTCAAAAACTTAAGAAGTTCGATGATCGAGGAGGTTATCAAGAGATGAGACCTGACTAGACGGCCGAGAGGGGAGGAGGGAGTTGAGCACGGAGTAGAGATGCTTCATCCGATTCCTCCGGTTCTTCTCAATGATCTTCCTCTCCGTTCTCCTTGGACTCGAAGGCTGAAGGCCCTTCTCCATTTCCTTCCCTATCACGTTCACGACAGACAAAGCCATGAAAACAAATCCTATATTTTCATCAAAGACAAAGATGGTCGTCTTTGTGTGAAGTGTGTTCCTCGGACCGATCCCTTCATTTATACAAGAGCCAGAAACAGTGCACAGTACGTGGTCAGCAATTCAAAGAAAGTGATATCGTGGTAGGTGTCGTCCATCGGGGTTTCACTTGATGGGACATATTAAGTCCTTGCACGGTTCACTATCAATCCATATTCACGCAATAATTCATATTACGATGCACGAGCATGGACTGGGGATAAACGGAAGCGTTTTATAAACAAGTCATCTTTGTATATGATGGAGTCGAGTTATATCTCAACACTAAACACTATTCAATGCATGATTAAACAAACTGTGTTTCCACACAAATTCACTATCAATTTCTTTTCAAAGGACAGTTAATTTTTTGCCACTCATTCAGTAGTTTTTATATTACGAGGTATGGTGTTAAAATATCACTCATGAATAATAAGCTCTTCTTTACGGAGTTTTTTTTTTTTTTCCTTTTCTCTCTTTTTTTGCATGAGCTATGTCCATCACTTCAACATGATAAATTATTTTATAAGTCTCACCATTTTTTTTTTATGCCGAGGATCCAGCCTAGCTTATCGGTCTAGCTCACCTTTGGGAGCATAGCACCGACTATACCTCGGGGGAGACTGGTCCAGCAACCCACTGCCAAAGCCTTTGCTTAAATCACGAAACTACTCTGAGAGTTGCGACGACTCAGGGAGTCGAACCCCTGACCTGGTGCCAAATCAAAGGAGATGCCTCAACCTATAAGTCTCACCATTTTGTTCTTCGTCAATAACAACTTTCGCCTTTTTCATGTGCTTTTTTCCCTACTTTTATTTATGAAATTGCAAATCCATGCTTTATTCATTAAAAACAACATAATAGCATTTCCTCACTGGAAATATAAATTGTTCTAATGTCATCATAGGACGGAAATTGAAACAAAGTATTGTAAATTAAGTTTAGTGGCAAAGCTAGTCGTAAGCGAGAAATAATCGATGGATGACGCGAGCGAGGCAATGTCGGAAAAGGGAAGTCGTGGACTGAGGAGTCAATGGCAGCCGTCAACTTTGAAATTTGTTCACCGTGGGAACACTAATTTGCACGTGGCACTATCGATCATGTCTTCTTCTTCTTTCGTCGTTCCAATTCGGGGAAATCAATCTTCAATGTCTGCTGAGCATCGTATAGACCAGGGCCACAATTCAAAGCTTTTTTAAAGCCTGTCGACCACGGACAGCGACTTTAGCTAAGCCCTTCGTTCGCGAATCTCAATGCATACACCCGCACATATACTCTTCATGCAATTAAAGTTTGTTGATTAACTTGTATTTGCTGTCGAACTCCTCGGTCAATCGCTTTTCGGCTTGTTACGCTCGAAAAAAATGTGCGCCGGCTTGATGAATCTCTACCAACCTCTGATCAAAACCCAACTAGATGGCTCGAACTTCATCCTTAGCACAGGAAATCGAATTCGTATTGGATGTCTAATCTATATGCACAGTGTTGGCTTTTTAACTTTGAAGATACAGTTCCTTGGCTAATCATCTTTCCTTTAGATGAATTTCTGTAGCCCGAAACCTCAAGCTCTGCTCAATTGGAGAAAATTAACGCATCGCTTGCTTCCTTGTACATTTTTTTGATTTGATTAGCAAAGTCTTCATTAGTCATTCTACACGTATATGTTCACTCTTTGCATTATCTACTTTCGCACCGATTGTACCATGAAGGATGGCCGATATCTAGTTAGCAAATTCCATCATAAATTGATCGGATAAATTGAATCGGTACCAATATGAAAACGTTGAAATTAAATTGGTCTACTTAAAATATTTATGACCGAATTGACATAAACACAGTAAGTTTATAATTTTTTTTTTTTTGGTACTTTTCACCTCCTATTATGCCCATCAACTATAGTCATTATCCACCCAAATGCTTGCGCCCATCAATACAATCAACAAGCCTTGTACCACAGGCTCTCCTCCCCACAAATAAGTCAAGAAGGACCGCATGAATTCGGTGGGCTCAAGACCATTCAATACGATCCATCAGCTTCTTGATACTCCTGGAAATATCTCAACTAGCACCTGGGGCTCAGACAAGGGAGGTCGACGTGACTTGCAGTAATTATGATGTCTTCTCTCGTTTGTCGTTCGAGGGCAGCCACAAATTCATTGATTCCTAGGCCCTCTTCTGATTTTTATCTCTAAATTTAAGTTTGCAATAAAAAAATATATAATTCATAAAAAGAAAGAAACGGAGTCAAAAAAAAAAATTAAAACCGGTTGAAGAAGTCTACCGGTCTCTTCAAAATGAATTTATGGCGGCCCCTCTGACCGTTTCACTGTCATGCGTGCATTTCCCCCATTGTTATTGCGCCTTCACGCGTTTCGGACCGGCATGGATACGACAGCAAATTAAAATGTGTCGGACTACTGTCCCCACCTCCCTATCGAAGACCCTTGACCCAACCCATTCCGCCGATAGCGACTTGGCGATCGAAAATGGACATGTTTTGGTCCCATGGACTTCCGTGGGTTTATCAAGCTGCAAAGACGGGACCAATCCGAGGTCTCCCAGCCGATGCAACCGTTCTGCCTGGGTCCAACTCTAATTTGCGGGTTCAATTCAAGCTATCCGTAGCTTCTCGAAGGGACGACAATCATGGCGATATGTCACAACTCACAAGAGACGTCAAAGAACCTGAAACGGGGGACAGACAAATCAAACACGGCTCTTAGGTGGGAGTGCAGTCATTGAAAATATCAAACGTAGCCGTAACGGCCTTTCTACATGCTGATTTAAGAGTTTCCTTCTATCCGTAAATAAGACATTGATAGATTGTTGCAAAAACACCGAAAATGGACGACCATAAAGACTTTAACATATATATATTTCGGTCATACTCTGTTAACTCTCATTCTCATATTTTTCTTTATCTCTTTGCAAGGCGTGAGTCGAAAGTTACACCTGAAACTAAATCATCCCCATTTTAAATATGAAAATTCAAACAGATCATCTTCTCATTCCCATGTGAGAAGGTTGACCATTGGAGCCTCAATGGTTCCAAATTGCAATTTATGGAGTGGCAGATATGGTGGGTTTGTCTCCGGAAGATGCTTATGTTCAAGGAAACTCGAAAGCCCCGGCAGCGGCTTTGATTCCGAGCTCACAACCAGATCAGCAACGCGTTTGGCGGGAGCCTTTTAGGGACCTGCTCAGGTCCGATACAGACATATATATAAACACAACATGCCCGCGGAATAAGAAACGGTAAATTTGCCAACTAGTGAGAGCTGGAACTTCAACCAGGTCCTTCGTCCTGGTTTGTGCATCGGAACTACCAAAGACGCGTGCAAGAATTAACGTTTGGACGGACTGTACGACGGATTGCAGCTTGATTTCATAAATGAAACAGAGACAGTTATGGCCGTCTCCTTTCAGTTACGTGAAATGTAAGTTCTACGAGCACGGCAAAGCAGTTATGGCATTCAAGGCAGTGACTATCTTCTTTTGACGGCATTGACCATATAAACTGTGCCCGCCTTTTTTCACCTTTCCATCGGTATTCAATTAATCTGACCATGATAGGACACGTCGTCAGTGAAATACTTAAGCATGTGCCAAATAAATCCCGAAAAATGAAACTTTACATCCGTCAACATAGTTACTGTCGGCCAAAATCCAGAACAAGGATCAAAACAAGGGAAATAAAAGAGAAAAGCAGTCTTGCGGCATACCTTCATTGTGGGTACATCGTCACCTGGCACGACTATGTAATTGACCGGCTCTTCCCGTATCATCACCACCACGTCGAATCCTTCGCAATTAGCATGTAACACTCTGCTGATTTGGAACCTATCAATGCAGTTCTAATTACCGAGAAAATTAGTTAACCACTGATTTACTTGCATTCATTCTAAAAACTAGTTGTCAAAGGGTACGAGATAGGCTTAATTCATTTTATGATTAATTAGCCATTTAATGATTTGTATGAATTTATAAAACCCATTTTATTTGTACAAAAACTCTCTACGTAACAATCCCGGCTCCCTGTTTTTTCTTATTCTTTTTTGTACAAAGCCCTCTTATTTATACAAGATAAGATGATATGATAGATAAAATCATTATCAATTAAAATTAAATTAATCTTATTGAATCGGGTTACACATGGAAATTAATAGATGCCTATAAAATCATCTAAAAATCATCAGAATGGAATACGGGAATGTCCGCAAAAGATGGCAGAAGGAAATCATCAGTGATTTAAATGCATTGGGAGGTGGGGAGTTCGATTCCTTATCTTCTCGGGGACTAAGTTGGAAACGTGTAATCGAGAAATTGGAGTTTTGCAACTTGCGCACAGCACATAATACAAATAATGAGGGATAAGTGCACTAAAAGTGCTAAAAGTTATGTACCGCACTCATTTTAATACAAAATGTTTTTGTCGGCTCACTCAAGTGTCAAATTGTAGAAAAAAACGATAACTTTAGTGCCGACAGCGATAAATTCTAGCCAAATTAATTATGTGGCATTTATAACTTGGCAAAATTTTTAAAAACACTAATCCACGTGTGTTGACACCTAAATTTTGGTGGTCTGATCATTTATTTATTGCATTAAAAAATTAGGGAGTAATTTTATCCCTGAATAGTGGGTTTCGACTCCCACGCCCTGCAAGAGGCATGGCAAAAGTCTGAGAGTGAGTGTAGAGTAGGAATAGAGTAGGACTGACCAAAAAAAAAAAATTTATCCCTGAAAAAATATTAATTGCATAGCATATAGACTTAGGTGCATTTATTCTTAATTTGCATTTTTTTGCATTTTTTGCATTTATTTATTGGACCGGTGACAGGTAGGTTCGAATTAGTGGTTCTGAGCTTTAACTTGACAAGTCCAACTAAGCCCATGAAGCGAGCAAATCAGCCCAAGCTCGTATCTTCGGAGAGATTTTACGGATTTTTTTTTATGAGATTTCAATTCAAAAGCAAATATTGTGTTTGAAAAAGCAAATATCGCATTTGGAAAAGAAATTTTCCTGGATATAGTTTTGGAAAATTAAAAAAAAAAAACCTAATCCGTGACCTATAAATAAGTTAATTCGTGAAAGATTTTAGGAGGCCACACATTGAATATTCGGTCACAAAAAGAGAGAAACACACGGCCACGCATATTGACATACACTGCCGAGGAGAGAACGTGAGGTTTTCTCCCTTGTGAGTCTGACACACGCAAAGAAAGAAATCACATGAAAGAGAGAGTGAAAGAGAGTGGTAGGTCAAATTCTTCAGTCATCTTTGACTGAGTGCCCCACTCTCGACGCTGCTACTTCCCATCGTCTCGACAAGCTGCCGCACCGCGCCTGCTGCCCCTCAATAACGATCCGTAAAGATTCCAGCAAAGCATACTATTGTCGTCAGAGATTGTGCTGTGATGCTCGCTACATGTCTCGAAAACCTTATCACCCTAAAAAAGACATTGATAGATTGTTGCAAAAACACCAACAATGGACGGCCAGATATATATAGTCTTACTCTACTTTTATGATAACTCTCATCCTCATATTTTTCTTTATTTCTTTGCAAGGCCTGGAAGTCAAAATTTACATCTGAAACTAAATCATCCAAATTTCAACTCCATATGAATATGAGGATTCAAACAGATCACCTCCCCATTCCCATGTGGGAAGGTTTGTATGACACAATTTGCGCAACCAAGATCTCCATAATTAGAACAAGAATATACATAACTGAGTAGAAAGATTAACACACATGTTTTGGGATCCGTATCACTGGCTCAATAAGACGGCCCCTCACATTTAGCGTTAGATAAACGCTCCTTAGGTGAGACTTAGGGTTAGAGGAGAGACTTTAGCACTATTTATAGAGTTTTTAGCATTATTTATAGAGTTTCCAGCCAGGCCCTTTCATTATGGGTCAGGCTCAACTCGACCTATACTAGCCAGTTCCATATTATACTAATTAAGAAACTTTTATCTCACCTTAGACTAGTCATGTTTTACGGTAACCGTAAAAATAGTAAATTACAATATCAATTAATGTAGTTCACATTAGGAAAACTCTTACAAGGTTGACCATTGGAGCCCCCAATGGTTCCAAATTGCAATTTATGGAGTGGCAAATATGGTGGGTTTGTTTCCGGAAGATGCCTATGTTCAAGGAAACTCGAAAGCCCAGGCAGCAGCTTTGATTCCGAGCTCACAACCAGATCAGCAACGTGTTTTGACTTCTGGTATGCACCACATCTAGACATATATAAACACAACATGCCCGCGGAATAAGAAAAGGTAAATTTGCCAACTAGTGAGCGCTGGAACTTCAACCAGGTCCTTCGTCCTGGTTTGTGCATCGGAACTACCAAAGACGCGTGCAAGAATTAACGTTTGGACGGACTGTACGATGGATTGCAGCTTGATTTCATAAATGAAACAGAAACAGTTAAGGCCGTCCTTTCAGTTACGTGAAATGTAAGTTCTACGAACACGGCAAAGCAAGGCAGCAACTATCTTCTTTCTAAATGGGTCAGCTGGCAAGCAGTCATGGCATTCAAGGCAGTGACTATCTTCTTTTGACGGCATTGACCATATAAACCGTGCCCGCCTTTTTTCACCTTTCCATCGGTATTCAATTAATCTGACCATGATAGGACACGTCGTCAGTGAAATACTTAAGCATAAAATGAAACAGAACAATCCGTCAACATAGTTACAGTCGGCCAAAATCCAGAACAAGGATCAAAACAAGGGAAATAAAAGAGAAAAGCAGTCTTGCGGCATACCTTCATTGTGGGTACATCGTCACCTGGCACGACTCTGTAATTGACCGGCTCTTTCCGTATCACCACCACCACGTCGAATCCTTCGCAATTAGCATGTAACACTCTGCTGATTTGGAACCTATCAATGCAGTTCTAATTACCGAGAAAATTAGTTAACCACTGATTTACTTGCATTCATAGTCTTCGCTTGTTCGTTCCATCCTGATGCCCTAGTGGCCCTCGACAATCCATGGCGAAGCACCAAATCAAAGGCATCATATAAAAGGAGAAGACTCGGCACTTTGGATGAAAAGCCATTGAAAATAGTGCAAAATTCGAGACAAAGGGCACACTCTCGGTCAATTGGGAGAAAGGAGACCACTCTGTCAGAGAGTGTCCACTCACACTCACGTTCAACACGAGGCTTCAAGGTTTTCCCGGAGCTCGAGAAAACCCGACGTTGCTAGTAGCCTAGTACCACCCTCACCGCAAAGCCGCCCGAAGTTCCAGCGTGTTCTTTCTTTTCTTGAGACCGCAACACCGAGCATTGTTAACGGACTGAGTCAGATCGTCCAGTGGATTCCAAGAGGTCTCGCGGAGTCCATCGGGTGATTTTGGAACAACCGAGCACCACCACGTTGCATTGCCAGTAGCCATTTGAGGATCAGAATTCGAAAACCAATATTTGAATTAGGTGAAAATTTTATCTATTTTGATTTTCGAATATTCCGTTACCTTATTTGAGATATTTGTCGATGCATATAATTTAAATTGCCACAAATTAGAGATTGACAGTCCGATTTTCGCGTCCGAAATCCGACTCACAATCTCTTGCAAAATCGACAATCTGATCTCACATCCGAGATTCGATTCGCGATGTAATTTGAAATTGGCCGACCCGATCTCATGCGCGAGATATGGTTCGTCAATTTTTGGATAACAATCTTATCTTGTTAGATGTGATGTTGTGTCGTTTGAGTCAACTTTATTATCGTAAAAAAAAATCAAAAAAAATTTGAGTTAGATTAGGTTTATCATCTTAGGGTTATCTTACATATTTAGAATAGAAGTTTATTTCGAATTTTTTCAAATAACAAAAATCCAAAAAAAAAAATGCATTCATTTAGGATGTTAGTTTTTTTTTTAATGGCACATTTAATTATTTGGCAAGTTTAATTTCGAATTTTATAAAAAAAAATTTAAAAAAAATCATCATGCATATATCATGTAGAATTAGAGCATTCTTAGGATGTGTTTCACTTTAAGTTTAGATTGAGTTTTTAGATAGATTGTATATTAGGTTAGCAATTGCCAGGTTAAGATAATATCTCAGTTTAAATTAGGGTTTAGCTTGACCTGATCCTTAATACAAGTTGGGTAGAATCTTAATCTAGTTAGTTAATTTTCATATTTTTCTAATTTCGAATTTCATGAAAAATACAAAAAATGTCCTAAGATAAATTAGTTTCAATCTTTACGATAGATTGCATGTTTTTTTAAGAAAATAAAAAATGTCATTTGCATGTCATTAGAATTAGTTCAATTTGGTTAATTTAGATTGCATATTTAATTATTGCATGTTCATTAAGAAATCACAAATTTTTACTCATTCATATAGTTTAGGATATGTTGCCATGCCATATCATTTCATATTAGATTAGAAGCATTGCATTGCATATGGATTATATTCTTGTTAAAAAAGCGAAAACAAAAATTAAGTGGTTGCGTGTTAATTAGAAATCATATCTAGGACTGTCGATGTGAATTCTGATCTAACATCGCAAATGCTTTCGATGCTATGAGGTAAGTTTTACAATTCACTCATTGTTTTCTTGGGTATTAAATTGGTGGTTTGCGTACCCGCATGATAACATCACATGTTAGGGAGATAAATTAAAATCAATTCAAGCTGCTTGCCAAATATTTTTCAAAAATAAAAGAGAAATGTACCGAAATGACATTAGAGAAATCTAACGTAATCAAGTCCCTGTAACCAAAATCTCTGGTTCGTAGAAGTGAAATAATTATCCCATTATTTTACTTAGGTGTCTAATCGATCTATCGTAAACTGATTAGTGGCAACTCCCTTTGCATGCTAGATATTTGAACCTAAGTCGCGAATTGGTATGGGCTTGGGAGAGCTCGAGTTAATTTTAGGCTTAACAATCCATTAGCCAAACCCTAGGTGATTCACCCAAAAAATTGGTTGCGACAACGTGGCATTTCCACGTGGCATGGTTAGCACTAAAGTGATCACTTTTTAACATTGACTGGCATTAAAGTAATCACTTTAAACAAAATTTAGCATTTAAAGTATCGCTATTTACAACTTTTAGACAACATTATTTAAAAGTTATCTGCTAACTAGACATGCCTACGATCCACGTATGACTAAGAAATTAATAAAATATAGTCACATTAGATTTCTAGCAACTCAAAATGTTTTTTTTTTTAAATGGCATTTAAGTGATCCAAAAAAAAAATTAATACTAAATTGAACGCTATACACAAATTTTGACACTTCTTGTGTATTGATTTGTAAAATAAATATAAGATAGAACCACACCATATATATAAATATATATGGACAACCAGAAGTCCAAACTTACCGTAATTTGTATCACCTATATGGTATTGCAAAACTCAATTAATCCATGCTAATGAACAACATTTATTGCAAAACTCACCTTTTATAGATTCAATTGTTTCTTAGCAAAATCAGCATTAATGGCTTATTAACAAAAGAACTCTCTTTTATAATAGTTGCGTCCATTTTTAAAATTAAAAAAAAAAAATCCAGGGACATCAAAGTTTGATAAGTCGTATAGTTAAACTTTTTTATCCAACTTATATCTAAAAGGATATGACTAATTACTAACAACCTCTATAGATACGGCATGAATCCATTTTTAAGGAATAATGTTGATTTTTTTTTTCAAAGGAACATTTCATTCATTTTTGTAGATATATAATAGAGAAACACGAGCCAATTACAAATTAAGACAAATTCAAAACAAAACAATCTCTAGATAAGAAGATGAATCATCAAAACAAGATTAGAAGTCATAGGCTCAAAAAGTAGATTTATGACTTCTTCAAATCAAAATCAGTGGCCGATCACCAAACATGAGCACATAGCAAAATCTTCATCTGTTGTTACAGCTTTTCCTTTCGGCATGCACGCCTAGTTTTGGCATTCCTAGCACCATTGTTGTTCAAAGTAACGGGGTTGAACGCATACAAATGTTACACTCGTGAAAATGAAACCTCCACTCAAAGCTCCTTTGACCTCCTTTGAAATTGGATTTGTGCACTAACGAAACCCAAGAGAAGCAAAACCCCAAAATCATACACACAGAAAACTCCAAATTTATACTAGATTGGGATAGAAACCTCCTCAAAATGGGAGAGAGAAACTTCTAAATTTAAACTAGATCAAAAGAGAGAAGTTCCCCAAAATGGGAAAAAAATGTCAGAAGCTTGGAGGATGGAAAGCAGCTAAAGATTTGGAAATATGTGTTGCACTTTCTTTTATGTTTCAATGTGTAATTATTGTCCTATTTATAATACAAGAGGTTTAAATGTATAATATACACAATAAATCAAAAAGATTCCATGCAATCAAGATCAATTAAGATCAATTAGCATCGGCAACCGTATTTTTAACACTCCCCTTCAAGCTTGGTAGTCTACACACATCATGGATGCCTAGCTTACTTAATAGATAACTTAAGTGCCGACGACGAGAAATTCCAACCAAATTGATTACGTGGCATTTATAATTAAAATTATAAAATAACTTGGCAAATTTTTTAAAAAACACTAATCCACGTTGCAATTCCACATGGCATGATTGGCACTAAAGTGATCACTTTAAACAAAATTTAGCAATTAAATTATCACTATTTACAACTTTTATACGACATTGTTTAAAAGTTATTTGCTAACTAGACACGCCAGTGATCCATGTATGACTAATAAATTAATAAAATATAATCATGTCAGATTTCCAGCAACTCAAAACGTTTTTTTTTTTAAAATGGCACTTAAGTGATAAAAAAAAATTTGATACTAAATTGAGTGCTATACACAATTTTTTACACTTCTAGTATATTTATACCTAAATAATGATTTGTAAAATAAATATAAGATAGAACCACACCATATATATATATATTGACAACTAGAAGTCCAAATTGACTATAATTTGTATCACCTATACGGTATTGCAAAACTCAATTAATCCATGCTAATTGGCAAAAGTACACTTCAAGTGCCAAAAGTTATGAAAGTGACACTTAGGTTGCACATGACAATACTTCTGTTCCCGGGAAGAGTTTTTTTTTTTTCTTTTTTCAGAAATAGTTCTTTTCTATTTCTACTCCGGGGAATAATTTCTGAGTAAAAAAACTCGTTTGGTAACGATACAAACTTTCTACTCTTGGAATAGAAAAAGAATAGAAATGCGTTTGGTAACGCAACAATTTCTTTTTTGTATTTATTCATTTTTTATTCTTGTTGACGGATCGCCGCTGCCACTCGCCGTCCACCGACCGGCAGTGGCGGCGATGGCCGGCAACCGGTGGCAGCAAGCGGCGAAAGGCGGCAGCAGCGGTGGGCGGCGAACGGCGACCGGCGGACCGGCGATCGGCGGCGGCAGCAGCGGCGACCGACGGCGACGGTGGTGGTTGGCGACCGGCAGTGGCAACCGGCGGCGGCGACCGGCAATCAGCGGCGGCGACCAGAGACCAACGGCGGCAGCGGCGACCGGCGGCGACGGCGGTGGGCGGTGGCTCCGGGTGGTTAACAGTGGTCGAGGCAAGAAAAGGAAATAAAGGAAAAATAAAAAAGAAAATCAGCTTATTTCTAGAAATTGTTCCCGAGAACAAGAAGCAACTTTTTTTTGCTTCTCAAAACTGTTCCCGGGAACAAAAAATTAGAGAAATTGTTCCTGGGAACAAATGTTTTACCAAACAAGTTTTTGTTCTTTTTTTGTTCAGGGGAACAAAAGAACAGAAATTGGGAGAAACGGGAGCGTTACCATGCGCTACCTTAAGTGCAAAAATCAAAGAGAAATTGATCACTTAAGTGTCAATTCGGCCAAAATGCCGACGTGCGCAATTTCCGGCGAAGTAAGTGTAAAACGGTGTTGTTTTGCATGTTGATGTTGCCAAATAATGCAAAAACAACATTATTTTGATGTTGACGTGGTAAAAATTAATATAAAAATTAATTTATTTAAATTATTTAAATTATTTAAAATTTAAAAATTAATAATTATAAATAAATAAAAGGAGGCGGCTGAGGGTGACGGAGGGGGGAGGGTCAACCGGGGTTCCTAGGCCTTGGCCAGGGGTCGGCGACCCTGGCTGACCAACGACGAGGCCCCCGAGCCCTTGCCCCGATTCGGGGGAGGGTTGCGGACCTCGCCCAGATCCGGTGAGGGTCAACGGCCCTCCCCGGCTGAGCCAAGGGCTGCCACCCGTTGAGGCGACCCCCAACAGGTGGCGGCCATTGGCCCGGCCGGGCGAGGGTCGCCAACCCTCATCGGATTTGGGCAAGGGCTCGCGGGCCGTCGTTGCCAATCGGCCGGGGTCACAACCCTTGGCGAGCCCAATGACCCTGACCGACCCTCCCCCCTCCATCACTGACCCTTGTCGGCGATGGCGACGGCAAAATGGCGGGAGGCGGCAATTGCCTCCTTTTTAAAAAAAATATATATATTTAAAATATATTTATTTTTATTTTAAAATGTTTTAAATAAATTTAATTTAATTAATTTTTTATTAATTTTTTACCACGTCAGCACCAAAACGACCCATTTATAGATTCAATGGTTTCTTAGCAAAATCAAAAAGCAAATTTATGACTTCTTCAAATCAAAATCAGTGGCCGGTCACTGAATATGAGCACATAGCAAAATCTTCATCTATTGTTATAGCTTTGCCTTTCAGGAGTGCATGCCTAGTTTTGGCATTCCTAGCATCATTGTTGTTCAAAGTAACAAAGTTGAATGCATACAAATCTTACACCCGTGAAAATGAAACCTCCACTCAAAGCTCCTTTGACCTCCTTTGAAATTGGATTTGTGCACTAACAAAACCCAAGAGAAGCGAAACCCCAAAATCATGCACACAAAAAACTCCAAATTTAAACTAGATCGGGATAGAAACCTCCTCAAAATGGGAGAGAGAAACTTCTAAATTTAAACTAGATCAAAAGAGAGAAGTTCCCCAAAATGGGAAAAAAATGTCAGAAGCTTGGAGGATGGAAAGCAGCTAAAGATTTGGAAATATGTGTTGCACTTACTTTATGTTTTAATGTGTAATTATCGTCCTATTTATAATACAAGAGGTTTAAATGTATAATATACACAATAAATCGAAAAGATTCCATGCAATCAAGATCAATTAAGATCAATTAGCATCGGCAACGATATCTTTAACACTCTCCCTCAAGCTTGGTAGTCTACACACATCATGGATGCCTAGCTTACTTAACAGATACAAATCTTGCCTCTGGCATAAAGCCCTGGTAAAAATGCAAGCAAACTATTTTGTCGTTCTTATTCTTCTTGTTCTGATCACCCCACTTTATCTTGTCTCAAAAGAAATGACTGTCAACTTCTATATGCTTTGCCCTTTTATGGAAAATTGGGTTCATTGCGAGTTTGAGTGCATCATCATTATCACAGAATAAGACAGTGGGTTCATTTACCCATACACCAAGGCCTCTTATGTAAACTATCTTGCAGCTGGTCTATGCCATTCCTTGATATTCTGTCTTGGCGGATGATAAGGAAACTATTAATTGTTTCTTCGTCTTCCATGAAAGTGAAAAATTTCCCAAATTTATATAAAAACCAATAACATATTTTCTACTCTTGGGGCAACTAGCATAATTCATGTCACAATATGCTATCATCTCCATGTTGCTATCTTAAGATAATAATATTCCCAATTCGGGACGCCCTTTCAAGTATTTTACAACTTTTGATGTTGCATTAACGTGAGACTGTTTGGAGGTGTACATAAATTGACTAAAAATCTGTACCGCATAGCAAATGTCAAGTTTAGCCATGGTCAAATAGATAAGTTTTCCAACGAGTCTTCGATAAGCAAAAGGATCTTTAAACAAAAGATCCTTGTTTATGGGCAATCATTTGTCATATTTAGTTGTTGTCAACCAGATATTCCGCTCAATTGGAATAGTAGCTGGATTAAAACTTGACAATCCTACTTTCAATATAATTTCTAAGATAAATTTGTGTTGGCTAAGATAGATGCCCTTATTTGACCATGCAATTTTTATCTCCAGGAAATATTTAGAAGGTCCCAAATCCTTAATATGAAATGTAGAATGTAGCTACTTCTTAAATCTCTTAGTGGTGGATGCATTATTCCCCATAATGAGTACATCGTCAACATATATAAGCAAGTAGATTAACGATATACCTTGTCTCCCTGTGAATAAAGCATAGTTGTGCTTGGATTGTTAGAACTTTGCAGTTGCAGGTGCAATAGTGAATTTGGTATACCATTGACAAGAAGCTTGTTTGAGCCCATATAGGGACTTACAAAAACGACACACGTTATCCTCCCCCTATCTACAAAATCCCAATGAAAGATCCATATAAATTTCTTTTTCGAGATCACCATGTAGAAAAGCATTGTAGACATCCATCTAGTGAAGGGACCAGTCACGAAGAGTGGCAATAGAAAAAGACAAAGACTGCACCATGACTTCTTTTGCAATGGGAGAGAAAGTTTCCATATAGTCAAATCATTCCCTTTGTGTGAATCCCTTCATGATTAATCTGGCTTTATAACATTCAATGAACCCGTCCACTTTGTACTTGATCTTGTATACCCATTTGCAGCCTATGGGTTTTCGATGAGGCAATAGACGAACAAGATCCCAAGTTTTGTTTTCCATTAGAGCTTCTAATTCATCTTCCATTGCCTGTCGCCAACGAAGATCTATGGCTGCCTTGTCATTGGATGAAGGTTCCTATTGCTTAGAAATTCTACTAATGTTGCACATATGTTTAGACAAGAGATGAACAAAACTAACATAGGAGGAAACAAGATATTGTGTACCAGATTTGTCCAAGGATAAGCAAATGTAATCTATTGTCCATATGGATGGTCGGATTGTGCAGCCTGAACGCCAAGGATTAACTGGTACAAACAGAACATTATCCTGTGACCCAACAGATGGATTATCTATCGATATAGGTGATTCTGAAAGTACAACTCTCTTAAATATTGCTAGTGATGAATGATTGGATATTTCATTTTTCATATCCAATGTAAGTCTTGCTAGGAAAAAACTTTGAGGTAGAACAATAAAGTTAGACTTTTAGACGTAATATTATTTACCCCACAACATTGCTAATGGTCACTGGCGAATTTCCTCCAAGATACAACAAAATCTAGATTGAGAATAGTAGATAGTAATTCTAATATTTCTTCAATATCTCCCAAGGGAAACAATTGGAAAAGGTGGTTGTATATTTTATTTTTTTTAAAGAAAATGAAATTGGAAGAGGAAGATCATCGTTGAACAAACACACTTAGTAATTTATAGCAAAAAACAAGAAGTTATATCAGAACAGACACAACCTTCTGAGGATTAAGAAATTATATCTAAATAAATATGTACTCGAGAGGAGATAACCCTCGGAAGAAATAATAAAATTCGGAATTAACTAAATAAAAAATAAAAGGTCATCATAACTCCTTCATAAACAATCCCATTTTTTCAATTGGACACTATGGTTAATTTTTTATAAAAATAAATCCAAATTTTAATAAATAAAAATAGATCATCAGTCGGTAAAATCTCATCCACGTGGACACACACATCTTTTCAAAGTGGGACAAAGCACATCTTAGTTTGTTTTACAAACAAACTATCAACAATCCTCCCCTTTGTTTGTAAAACACAAATTCAAAAATAAAATGTTAAAAATACATAACCAAAATTTCCGTGAGATTAATATACATGCATAAAGTTTTTTTTTTTGGAGTTAAACATTTATTTAGTGCAAGTATCTCGAAATTCTATCAAAGTAATAAGTAGCTCAGTTTTAAATTTGTATTTTTAAATAATAGAATCGGATATATTGCACATACACTAACCTCTTGTTTTGACGAGAAGTTTTATATTATTCCACACTATTATGACATTGTGCTTGATCCTATTATATGAACTCTCTAGAAGGCAATTCTAACTTTCATAAGAAACGGTACCACTTCTAAGCTCATATAGGTGAAGTATTTACCATGTATTTCTGTTACTATTATCACATCACAAATTTACTATGCATTATTAAGAATTTAATTCAACCTACAAAACCTAACTGACAATACAAACTTCTCATATCAGGGCTAGCGTTTTAATTAAATAATCACTTTCAATAACTTGGTTTTACCCATTAAACCTTATAATTAGTGATGTTCTAGAAAAAAAAAAGTCAGGTTACAATTACTAGTGATTTTAATTAAAGGGTTTCAATCACATTTCTTGAGAGATCATATTTACTATGTCTCTTGGTAAAGCTTTTGTCAAGGATTAGCAGGATTATTGCTTGACCTCAAGTAGATAATTGTTATGGTACCATCTTTAATCAATTATCTCATGTACTCATGTCTTAGACTAATATGTCAAGACTTACCATTATAAGTGCTATTATAAGCTCTTGCCAAGGTAGCCTAACTATCACAATAGATAGAAATATGAGGCATAGGATTAGGTCATGATTTGATATCCAACAACAAATTCATAATCCATTTAACCTCTTTCCTAGTTGCTACTAGAGCAATGATTCAAATTGCATAGTTGAGTGAGTTATGCACATTTGTTTCTCACTCGTCCAAGAAACTGCACAACCATCAAATGTGAAAATCTATCCAGTAGTGGATTGTTTATCTCTCACACTCGAAACCCAACTAGCATCAATATATCCTTCTAATATAGCTGAATTATCATAGAACAATAAGATAATAAAAAATTATGGCAACGGATTTCCAATATTCCGCATTTGAATTACTAGTATTACTCAACTTGCACATAGAATAAGTAATATCGTGTCTAGTACAATGTATCGCATGCATTAAAAACCCTATAGCACTCACATTAAAATCCCTTTACAAGAATCAAATGGAGTACCCATTTCTTTGAAAATAAAATGTTGAAATTTATTCAATATCTTTTCCACATAATCACTTTGGCTCAAAGAATAACTCCCACGATGTTTTTTTTTAACTTTACAAAGATAGTATCCATTTCACCCAAGTCTTTCATTTTAAAAATAATAGTTAGATACTTCTTAGTCTCAATGCCTCCAATCATATTGGTTCCAACAATAAGCATATCATCAATATTATAAAGAGATTTAATCAATCTATATACTTTCCCTTCATGTCCAGGAAAAACAAAACTCTCTGTTTTGTTCCATGTAAATTTTCTCATTTAAATCTCTATTCAAGAAAGCAATTATCAAGATATGCAAAGCCACCTAAAATTAGCTATAATGTTAGCTTTCTTTTCTAAATAGTGAGGGCATGAGTAGTAATAGAAAGAAATGAGTAATTAACCAAAACGAAAGCATTGTACATTCAACTTCTAAATTTAATCCATCATGGACATTAGTTCTACTTCTGGTTTTAGACCTTTTGCAAGTTTATGAACCATTGCCCAATACCTCCTGCCCAATACCTTTTGGTATCTCTATAGTTCGATAATAAATGCCGCCAATTCTCAAATTTGCCAGTGTAAGGCCGCCTCTGGAAGTTGTGTGCCAATTCGAGCACTGACCTCATCGACGAAAGATTGAACTTGAAGTTTACTCTGGGCCATCTAGCACACCTAGGTTTGCAAGTTTCGAGACCATTCGGGCTTTTCAACGCTATGAGCGGAAACCTCTTGTACCCCACAACTGCACCAGCTTAAACGGCCCTATAATAGAGATTGAATCTAGGCAATTTTTAGCATCATCCTTCAGAAGCCTTAGGTTATGGCAAGGACTAGCGAGAACAGTAGGGCTGAGCGGAACTGGCAAAACTTTGCTTACCAAAATGCTTCTCGTAGAAAGAATAGAAGACGAACCTGGACAACCACAGCGACAAGAAAGTCGCACGCTCAATCTCGCCACCGCCACCATAACCACCCTCTCTCTCCATGAAATGCTCAAGCCTTTCTGCATAGCTAGGCATTAGCAGCCCACCAAACAAAGATCTGATTGTTACGAGTTTATAACCATTTTCTGGGAAAGAGAAATCTCAAAAACTAAGACAAAATCAATCATCATCATGCCCGTATTCCAAATTGCTTTCATAAATAGAGCACGGCATATCAGCCCACGCATGTAACGACACTATAATAATCCATTAAACAAAACGGAATCAACAAAATAGTATAAATCGAAACCTTCCAAAAGGTGTAATTAGAGCCATACCTTGCACTCGATCTCATGGATCAGAGTCTCGGCATCCTCGAAGTTGGACACGAAGGTGAGAGGCTGTGGCTCCTCTGAAAAATTTGCGGAGACAATTCCAATGAGCCGAACTAATGCAAGCACTGAACATTTTTTGCATGGTGTACCCATCCAGCACAAACAACTTCAAGGCATCTATCACGGCATGTGATTACTAGAGATATTTGTTTCCTTTGTCGAAGATTTCGAAGTCTCCTCCGTATGCACATCTTCTTTTGTATCGACTGATATCCATCAGGATTTCCTTCATTGATTGCTTCCTCCAAAACAAAATCATCCTTGTCCCCAGAGCCCTCGGTATCCTCATCCATGGTATCCTTAATGCCATCTTTCACCCCCTCCAGTGATGCTATACCATTTTGTGCGTAAGCCTGGTTTTCGATTCGAGCAAAAATGCACTAGTGGCAAAGCAAGACGAAAGCGCCAAGTAAAACTTGAATTTAATCGACTCGACTCCATTGTTGATTTAATTAATTCCTTAAATTGTTGGGAATATCTTTGAATGAATTGGGTAAAATAATGAAGTCAGACTTTGAGGTACAATATCACTTTTTTTTAAAGAAGTATTTGCCCCCACAATGTTGCTCATTATCACCAGCAAATTTTCTCCAAAATATAACAAAACCTCGATTAAGAATACTAAACAACATTTTAGTTTTTCTAATCTCTCAATGGAAACAATTGGAAAACATGGCCATATATTTTTTTTAAAAGAAAATGAAATTAGAAGAGGAAGATCATCGTTGAATAAACACATTCCGTAATTTATAGTAAAAAACAAGAAGTTATATCCAAATAGACACAACCTTCCAAGAATTAAGAAGTTTTATCTGAACAGGTACGAACTATAAGATAACTCTTAGAAGAAATAATGAAATTCTAAATTAAATAAATAAAAAATAATAGTAACTCCTACATGAACAATTGCATTTTTTCAACGAAACAGTATGGTTAATTTTTTATAAAAATAAATCCGAATTTTAATAAATAAAAATAATTATCGTTGGTTAGTGTCAAATCTCATCTACGTGCGCACTCACATTTTTTTGATGTGGAACAAGACAAATCTCAGTTTGCTTATAAAGCAAACTACCAACAAGTCTTGCATCAATATAAAAAGATGCTATAAGAGGTGTCACTTGTAGAAGCATAACCACCAGTGCCTGTGGAGGATCATCTTTACTTAAAAATAGATGATGAGATGTAACAAAAATTGTCCTATTGATATGAACATAACTTGTCCTAGAAAGGGAAAATACCTTCATGAAAAATGACACATCTGCTAATGAAAAATTGTCCAATGGATGGATCAAGAACCAAATATCCCTTTTGAAGAGTAAGATATCCTATAAATACACACTAGAGGGCATGGGGACTTTGTCCTGAGGGTCTACAGTAGACACATAGCATAAACACCCCAAAACACGAAAGTGATGAATGCCTGGACGTTTCCTAATTAATAATTGGAAAAGAGTTCTTCCATTGAGAACATGAAATGGCATTTGATTAATTGTGACCACATAATCTCCCCATAAATTTTCTAAAATTGAAGCTTGATATTTAAGAGCTCGAGCAACTTCTAATAGATGGCGGTGTTTTCTTTCTATAATTCCATTTTGTTGAAGAGTGTACTCATAGGAACTTTCATTAAGAATTCCATTGGAAAGGAATGATGAAGAGCAACAATGATTAAAGAATTCATGGGCATTATCGATGCAAATTTGTTGTATGGATTTGTTAAACTGACTTTTAATCGAGATAAGGAAATTCTTGAGATGAGAAAGTGTTGACACCTAAATTTTTACCCAAAAATTATTTCCGAAAAATGGGAACTTGTTTTTCCACAAAAATATTTCATGTTCAATTCTTGCATATAGATTATCTAGGCGTTTATTATAGTTTTTTTTTTAAATGGAAGATGTGTTTGCTAAAAAAAAAAAAAAAGAAAAGAAAAGAAAGAAAAAAAAAAAAAAGTTGGGGCCAATGATCTAAATGTGACTAGCCAAGCCCAGGAGGTCAAATTGGCAAGTTTGGGCCAAAATGCAATTTCCAAAAGTTGAGGGACCAATTCGCAAAATTTGCAAATTTTTTGCCCGAGCCCTTAAATCATCATCTTGGCCCCCAATTGAGTTGAAATTGAACTTGGTTTAGGTCTAATTAATTGAATCGGGCAAAAATGACCAAATTGTATTAAATTAGGCATTCTCGAGCAAGAAAATGGTCAACTTTAAGGGACTTTCTTGAAAAATTGGGAGGAGACAATTGTGAAAATTTATCAAGATCTTAAACTACTATACTGCTTGCTAATTGATCAAAAACCATAGCCAAATTGATAGATTAAGGGTGCGTTTAGGAACTGCCTTCCCAAAGCCCCTTGGGTATTCGAAGCCCTTTGGCCAAATACTTGGTTTTTGGTAAAAAAAAAATTTAGCTCCATTTGCCAAATGCAAGCCTTCAAAAGGTTGAACGCCTAAGGCAACTTAAGGGGCTGCCTTGGGCTTTCTCGACATGCTAGCCTTGGGGGCTAATGAAAAAATTATCCTGAAATTATTCTCGCTAATCTTTTTTTTTTTTTCGATTTTGCTCTCAATATCTATTCTTCTTCATCTTCTTCCCTTCTCTCTGTTGAATAGGACCAGCATTTATGCATGGTCGTCGGTGAAGGATAGGCGGTTCGCCGAAGGGCGGACAATGTAACGAAAGGCAGGCGGTTCGGCTAAGTTCGCAAGACCCTCCAATGAGGGTCGCCACGTGGAGGTTGCAACACAGTGAGGGTCACCATGACTCAGATCGCGACCAGATCATGATTTGGGTTGCCGCAACCAAATCGTGCGGCCTCGGCAACCTCTGCACAAAGGTCGCGCGACCATTTGGTGAGGGTCATCACGACCCAGATCGCAAGATCTGGGTCGTCATGACCCAAATCTCACGATGCAACCTCCGCATGGAGGTCACGGTGTGGTGGGTTGCGTGATTGTCCGGTGAGGGTCGCCGCAACCAAGATCTCGCAACCCCGGCGACCTCCACACAGAGGTCATGGCACGACGGGTCATGCAACCATCCAACAAGGATCGCTACAACCCAAATTGCACGAGATTTGGGTTGCGGTGACCCTTGTTGAGTCACACAGAGACCCTCGCCGGAGGATCATGTGACCTCGTCGGAGCGCTTGCTCATCGCCGGACCACCTACCCTTCACCGGCGACTATTAGCTCTTTGTCAGCAATCACCGGCCAACTCTCCTTTTTTTTCTTTTTTTAATCACCGGCAAATTTAATTTCTCTAAATATTATTTTGCTCAAAGGTCTTTCATAATAGATTTTTACAAATATAATTTACCAAACATAATTTACATTTTGAAAAACTCCTTTAACTCAAAGGCCTTTCCATTTTCCTAAAAATTTTCCCCAAAAGCCTTTCCAAACGCACCCTAAAGCACCCAAAAAAGCTACCAAATCTCAGTTCACAAGTTAGTCTCAATTCGAAACTACTAAGTAAGCAACTTGGTGGCCCCACCATATCCTCCTCAGCTACCCAACTAGCTTGATCTCTGCACGTGATGGAAGACCATAATTAGTAGTGCAATTAGACAAAAATTGGTCAGGGATACCCTCCTAGTGGGCCGAGGGAGTCCTAAGATTTGTCTAAGTGTTGAGCTTGGTTGGTCACGAGTGAGGAAAAACGAGTGTTTTTTAGAAAAGTGAGAGACAAATGAGAAAAGAAATGACTTACAACCCAAACTAGAATACATACAGTTTGGGTTGGCTTAAATTTGGCCAACAAAAGAGGTTTTAAAGTCTAATTTTGGAGGTCAATGAAAACCTTCGTTGTTAGTTTTTTCTTCTACATATTTCACTTTCAAGTTGAAGGAGCCATTTTCCTGAACTTTCAGTTTGAATGAACCATTTTCCACGTGCCCCCGAAAGACAATTTCTTGGTTTTCTTGGCCAGAAACTAAGAAGCAAGGTAAGCATCCTAGATGCATTTTTGTTCGAGTTTGAACATGTTTTGATCATGAAAATCAAGAGAAAAACTTGTCCGGAGAACTGATTTCTGAGATTGAAATTTTTTTTAAGTGTTTAAAACCTCTTCAATACCCCTTACATGCTTGACTTGTTACTCCCCTTTGCATGCATTTTTTTTTTTTTTGGTCATTGTGACTTTGATGAATGTTATATGGGAGTACAAATGATGCATAAGACAACCCAGTTTAGTCTTTAAACCTCCTTGTGAACCATGAGACCATCTATAACATGAGCCAAAAACCAAGCCAATCCACATTGAGACATGGTTGGCCAGCATAGATCATGCATGTATGCTTCTCGGAGAGTTCATTTTGATGTGTCTGGTTGATCGTTCTCTGTGATGTTTGTTGCATTTGAAAGTCCATGTTACCTATTTTCATCTAAATGGAGTAATATTTCATATAGATGTTGCATATGATGGTTGTCGGGGCTTCAATCTAGGTACATGACATGCCTGTTTGACTTGGGTTCAAAACCAGATTTGCAAAACGGCTCCAACCCACATATTAGATGTCATTTCTGTGAAAGCTAGTACGAGCACCTAGAGATGGTGAATAGGTGCGAAAACAAATTTTGCAGAGTAAAGTATATAATTTTGCTTTTAAACCAACTCTGTTTAGCAATAAGTTATGAAAAGGAAATTAGACTCTAATAATCAAATAGAGTTACGATCAAAGTAAAAGAACTTAGGGAAAAGAATAAAAACACAGGGTTTATAGTGGTTCGGCTTGATCCAAGCCTACATCCACTCTTCCGCACTAACAGCCCACCGGCTGGATTTCACTAAGAATCAAAAGAGTTGTTACAGTATAACTCTTCCTTGATTCCATAGTGTAGAGACTCTGCTACACTTCATCAAGGTCTCACAGAAGTATAAACTCTCTTTTGAGTACAAGTTTTCGCTCAATAATTGAATTGACAAAGAACAAGAAGTTTCAGACTTTAGAATTCTTCTATCGTGCACACACTCAAATAACCAGAACATCTTCCTTATATACTCTTCCATGCCTTCATACCTGTTGGCACTTACCAAAGAAGTTCTTCCAATCTACCCGTTAGACATAATCAATTAGGGAGATTTCGAGTTATTTAAGGAATATGACGATAGCCCACCAATCATGCTCGCCCATACAATCAGGATCTAGGTTTCCATAAGTAAAACCTTCCAAGTATGCTTCGCCAATCAACGGATCTAAATTACCCAAATTGAAATCAAAACAAATAATAGATTCCAAAATGCTATATTCAGCCGAGAGATCTTCATCAATCGATAGAATTAAATCCTTAACGAAATACTCAATTCTGGATAAGTCTTCTTCGATGGTCTAAAAACTGTCAATGATGATAGACTTTGAATCTTGAGTCTAGCGATTCGACGGTCTTCAGACTTTGACTAAAGAGTCTGCAAGTCTTCAGACTAGACTAATGGAAATGTTTTGTCAGCTTCAAAACACACAAGGAAGTTTTCTCCAACAATTTTCAGTTTGGTTCTTGTGTGTTCCAAGCTGTGATTTCTAGCTAAACCTGTTCTTTGCATATAATAGTATATCCTTGATACTTTTCTTCCACGTGAGATTGCTTATGAGTCCAGATTAAAGGCTATGAACATGGCCCGAGGAAGTTGTTTTGAGGTGATTTGATGCAAGCCAAGTATTCGATAAAATGTCAGAACCAATCTTCATTTTTGAAAGGGTCGATTTAAGCTCGATTATTGTGATATTCATATGTTGCGTTGTTCAATATTAGCATATACCGGTTTAGGGAATTATTATTATTTTTAAAAAATCAAAAATTTCAAAAAAAAATATAAAAGTGATAGATAGTATCAAATTAAGGCAAAAATGACATCTATGAAATTTTATTAATTTTATAAAGTCATTTTTCCTAATTTAATGCTATTTTGATATTTTATAATCATTTTTGTGAATAATCCATTTTGCGTAGATTAAAATTATTTAGAGTAGTTTCATGCATTTAGAGTAATTTCATGCACATTTAAATTCTCATTTTGCTGATGGGGGTTCTGTCACAGGGCGTGATAACAAGACCATGTAATATTATTTGCCCAGACTTGTATCGGGTTTTTTTTTTCCACATTTATTTTCAAGTCATTTCAATTTCTTGGTATTTACTTTTGCATTGCTGTTCATTAATTTGAGTGTAAATTTCTCTTCTAAATTATGTTAGGATTAGTCTAGACATTAAGGAAAACAAACCTACAAAAACGTTTGCATGGACGCTTAGCAATTTTATAAGAATTATAATTGATAATTAAGATTGTGTGGCCATTTAAATAAACAACTTTCCAAGTTAGTGGTATCATAAGGGCACTAATAGAAACATTAGTGTAAACAAGTCCTCATTCCTAGAAATCTCTGATTGTGTAGGAATTGAGACTACACTCCCGTTTCTTAATTAGTTTCTAGCCGACACATATAGGCTAGAAGCGACTCCTATAAATACATAGGTTGTTAAGAATTAAAATATAAAATCTAACGTCGTGCGAGGTATGGGCTTAAGAGAGCTCGTGTCTAATCTAGGGCCATTGGTCCACCTCTTTAGGCAAATAACCCTAAACCTTCTTTTTTTTCCCCCGAACGGAAAAAGAGAGGTCGAGACAGAAAGTACTCAAGCCTTGGATTGCATGAGAAAAACCCAAGTTCCTCAAGTATGATCATCCATAATGGTGAGAAAAAAAATTAGATCCATCACGATATGGAGTGTGATATGGTCCTTAGTTATCCATGTGCAAAAGTGAGAAAGCTTGATTGGCACGTGATGTGTTTTTCTAGAAAGGCATTCAAGATTGTTTAGCTAACGGACATATAAGGCATTTCGGATGAGAAAAAATGGCACTGTGGCCCAAATGTTGATGAGATAAAGAGATTTTTTTTGTTATTTTTGGCATTACATAAGATGCTATGCTATTATTAAAAGGAAAAGATGTAACGTCAAAAGTCTTGGGAAATGTGACTCAAAAATGGAGTCCCCCATGATTTCTATCTAAGCCCATCAATGTCCTAGTCAAAAAGGACCTAAAAGAGACAAACATCAAATTCAAAAAAGACCCAACAAGAGTTTTCTTCACAAAGTTTAGACACAAAAATGAGATAAAACTAGAAATCAAGAATGAATAGGACATTTTTTTGTGTGGTGGAAGAACTAAGCTCAACATCCCCAATTTTAGAAACTGAAGTATCATTATATTTTAGAAGGAAAATGAAGGTACAATGTGAAGTCTTGTCAATTTTTGAAAAGAAACATTTATCACAGACTATGGTCACCAACACCTAAATAAATAATCCCTGCTTTGTTCAAAATAGTGCTCATTTGACAATTGAAAATACCTGCATAATTGGCCATCTTGTCCTAAATTCCCATTTGATTTAGAGCCCTCATAATTTGTTGAAACCGGTCATTATTGATAGGCTGATTGACCTTAGTATTTGATGCAAGAAAGGTCCCTTTCCTTCTTATCTACTAGCTTTCCATGCAATTTCTAACAATTTTCTTTAGTGTGATAAGGACATTTGTAATAATCACAAAATTTACCTTTTCCTTTGTTGGAACTAGCTTTGTTTAATGATGTGGCAAAATTCGAGCCGTTTGATCCTTTTCTAGGTAGGTGTTAACTTGGTATAATGTGGGCTGATAGATTGAGGCACAGTGAGGATTAGAGTTGAGCTATTTGATCTCGTTGAAAATCCTGCATCATTAGATCCCAAGATTAAATCTTGTTCATTCGTTTGTTGCGCATACCCTAAGCCGTCCAATCGAGCAAGTAGATCATGGCCATTCATTCAAGATGAATGAAAAACATCTTCTTCTTCCTTGAGGAACCCTAACGTGGTGCCTAGGTTTTGCAAAAAACTTCCATGGCAAAACCTCGATGCAACCAATCACTACTCCGGCGAAGCTTTGGTTGCAAGAACAACACCCTTGTTACATTCTCCCGTTCTTTCATGGCTCGGTATTATGCCAAAGTAGTCTCAGGTCTTTCCAACTTCTCCTCTACCATTACGAGTTCGTTCCACATAGAAGACAATTTAAAACAACGGAAATTGATAGATTTCTGTGTTTGAGCTCTAATAAGGCTTGAGTTAACAAGAAAATTTTAGCCTTATCGAGCTTCCCATACATCTCTTGCAAGTTTTCCCAAAATCCCTTCATGTCTTCAACCAAGGGTAGTTCGATGGTGACCTCCACCGTGAGGCAGTCCCCTATCGAGGTTTGCACAAGCTGATTGCACTTCCTCCATTGTCGTGCAAGTTGGTTGTCAAACAAGGCTGGAACAATGCCGTCAAGAAATTCGTCTTTGTCTTTGATCACCAATGCTTGCCAGAGCTCATAAGACCATATAGAGTAATTCGCTAGTCCCAAGAGCTGCTACACTATGAGGCGGAGCTCAGGTTCGTCGACAATGGACGTGTCTAGTAAATCTTCATGTTCTGGCTAGCTACAGGCAAGATCGGCAAACAAGAAAAAATTGGGTCCATAGGTCGAGTAGAGATTTCCTCTAAAACTTGATAGACCCAATCCATTGTGACCCGATAAGGACCAATCCGATCCATATCCAAGACTAAGCCCGGCAACATGTAGTGGGCTTCCTCTTAATCAACCATTCCTTCTAGGCTCAGTGAGGTTAGGGTTCTAGGCTAGGCCTCTTGGGTTCATTCGGACTGGCACAGATATCCACTGAACGTTCTTGAAAAAAAATGTCCAAGGTTAGATTGAATGGGCTCTGAAATAGGTTGTATCCAACCATCCCTTATTGTTTGATGAATCTATTTGATGTTCCGTAGGAATGTTGTCTCGTCTCTAACTGTTGGGAGACCCTCAAACACACAAGAATTTGAATCTTGGTTCTTAAGGCATGATACCTCCCTTTAGAAAATGCAATACGTTGGTATGCGGATGATAGGCTAAGGCAGGAGACTCTGATATCATGTTAGAAGATTGGAGAATGGAAAGCAACTAAAAATTTGAAAATATGTGTTGCTCTTTCTATATGTTTCAATGTGTAATTATAGCCCTATTTATAATACAAGAGGGTTAAATGTATAGGGAAACAAAAATATATACAATATAAATCGAAAAGATTCCCCACAACCAAGATCAAATAGCGTCAGCAACAATATCTTCAACAAGAAAGCAATAAAAAGAAAATAGAGAATCAAATCAGCCAAAAAGGAAAAAAGGAAAAAGGGAAGGGGGAGAGATTTAGCTCAAACCCTTCCCTCCATGAAAGTTGAAGAAAGAGAATGTGTGAAAGTAAGAGAAAAAGAACCTGGGGAGGAGAAAGAGAGTGTAATGATCTCAATGTTAAATAAGTGGTATAATTGAGTTCCGTTGCACGAATCCATTTTAATGTTTTTTAGTAACATCAACATCGAATGATTTAGGTTCTTACATTATTACTTTAAAACGGTTACTAAGAAGGCACATTCAACATGTTTGATTATTTTAGCATTGTTTTAAATATTTTTTCAATCAATTTGGGTTTTTTATTATTCAACATATAAAATTAAGTAATTACACTTCAATTAACATTTATAACTCATTTCCAATAACCTGTCTATACATTATTCTTTTTAGGAACATCAATTTAAGAAAAGTAGAATAATAAGAGTTTTTGTCTAATTAATGGGGAAGTTAATGGTTTCCAAGTAGGCATCCTCGATTTTTTTTATTAATAATATTTTTTTTTTTGTTTCTTTCAATTAGTCTGTATTTTTCAGTAAAAGTAAGGGAAATGGGAGAGAATGGAGTTTTGTGACGATGTGGCTAAACCGCAAAACTCTGTTCTATGCAAATTTTATATATATATATCAACTTTTTAAACATAAGACAAGTGTACTTTTTTTAATTTGTTTGACAAATCGACGACCTATTTGTAAAATTTATTAGGACTATTGACATTCGGGAAAAATTACTACATAAGTTATAAAGATATTGTATAGATGTCAATTCAGTTATAAACTTTTCAATTTGATCAACTTAATCTTAAACGTTTTAAATATTACCACTTATGGCCAATTTTGGTTGCCAATCGCTAAGGCGAACACTTATTGTCTTACATAACATGACTGGCTTATATATATATATATAACTTCAAGATAAAATGCAAATCCTAGAAAACAAGTAAATCTATAAATAAATAAAAAATGAATCCACTTGGTACAAAACAAGCTTTTGTCACAACCTTGATCACAGGATGGGAAAAGTACCGGCCTGGACCCCAAAAAAGGAGATCACCATCGGGACCGATAACACTTTCAAACTAGCCAACTAGATCTCAAACTGGAGAAAGAGAACTCCCCATGGCTGGGAACTAACAATCGATAGAGGGCCTTGCCACAAAAACTCTAGAAGTTGCTTGATTCTCTTCTTAGGAAAATGCATCTTCCTTTCCTAATCGAATGGATTCCCCTTCTACTGTAACTGCAACAACTATTTAGACTCCATCGCCAAATGTCCTTCCAATTCTTAGCCTACTACAAAGACACATTAATTTCATAAAGACGGATATATCATAGCATCAAAGCACAACCGGCAGTCTATTACTAAATCTCACATCATCATCTATGATAAACACATGCCAAGATTTCCCTCTTTAGTGGCTACGGCTTTGCTAAAAGGTAGTGCACACCTAGGTTTGATGTCCCAAGTATTGGAGAAAACTCATTTATTGTTTTGAAATTAATAAAACATTTCCAAAATGTCTAGTCTAAAGACATCCAGACTCTAGCGTCAAAGTTCAAAAATTGCGAGACTTTAGATTCAAAGTCTGTCCACACTGACAATTTCCAAATTGAAGAATGAAAATTTTTCCAAATGCGAGATTATCTTTAAGGATTTAATTCATATAACTTACGGATGACCTTATGGCTGGATATAGCACCTATATGATTGACTATCTTTATTGGAGACAATTCTGATAATCAAATCTTTTGAAAGGTGAAGTAAACTTAGAAGGTTCTACTTATGGAAACCAAGACTCTGATTGTATGGACGAACAAAATTGACGAGCTTTCATCACAAATCATCTAACGACTCAAGATCTCATTGATTGATTCTTTCCAATGGGTAAATTGGAAGAATTCCTTTGAAAAGTGCCAATGGTCATGAAGGCATGAAGGAGTATTTAAGGCGAACTCTCTAGTTGTTTGATAGAGTGCGTGAAAGAAAAATTTCAAAGTCTGAAACTTCCTAATTCCTTGCTATTTTATTCACCGAGCTCAAATTGTATACAAAAGAGATAAACTCATAGTGAGACTTTGTGAGAAATCAGTAGAGACTCTTCACTGTGAAATTGAGATCGCAAAACTGTAAAATCTCTTTTAATTCTTAGTGGAATCCAGCCAGTAGGTTATCAGCTCGGGAAAGTGGACATAGGCTTGATCTAAACCAAATCACTATAAACTTTGCGAAGAATTTCTGTTCACACTTATTCACCCCCCGCTAGGTGTTATTACTAGCCCTTTCAATTGGTATCAAAGCCTATGTGCTCATTTTATTAAAGCGTTTTTAATTCTGAGCTAAAGATCTAAGACTAGTATTTTGGCTCCAAGTTTGGTTGAAGGCCAAAGTAACACCAGACCTCCTTACTTTGATAAAAAAGAATACAATGTGTAGAAAAATAAGATGAAGGCATTTATGAGATTTAAAGATTCCCTAGAATGGGATGTGGTAAAAAAAGGAATCAATCCCAAAGTTACAACAACCTCAGAAAGAGGAAATAAAGTTGTAAATGCTGACGAAATGACACAAGAAGAATTAATCAAGAGACAAGCTCTTGATACTAAAGCTATCTACTCTTTATATTGTGACTTATCTCCTACTGGGTATAACCGAATTTCTTCTTATGAAACAGCCAAAGAAGTTTGGAACAAACTGCACGTTACCTATGAAGGAACTGATCGAGTAAAAGAAACGAAAATCAACATTCTACTCGAATAGTATGAAGCCTTCAAGATAAAGCCTAAAGAATCCATCACTAATATGTTCAATTGTTTCATTGAAATTGTGAATGGATTAGCATATTAAGGACAACCAATCTCAGGACTAATGAATGTCAATAAACTATTGTGTGGACTCTTCAAAAAATGAAATCACATAAAGACATCGATTAGAGAAACTTAGAGGATCGTGCCTCTTTCAGTAGATGAACTTGTTGGCACACTTCAATCATATAAAGTGGAGCAGATTAATGAAGAAGAAGATCCTAAAGGTAAGAAGTCAATTGCTTTAAAATCTAATGATAATTCTGATAATACAGACTCAGAAGATGAGATGGACGATGAGGAGCTAGCGCTTATGATCAAGAAGTTCAGAAAGTTGAACAGGAATGGACGTGCGGACCCCTAGAGTGCCACAATTTTGCACAAAGGGATACTTAAGTGCATAACTTACGAAAGATACACTTAAGTGCCAAAATCGGAGTAAAATGGATCACTTAACTGCCAATCTGGCCAAAGTCCGGCCAAAAAGCTGACGTGGCATTTTTCAGATGAAGCGAGCCCAAAACGACGCCGTTTTGCAAGGCGACGTTGCCAAATAATGCAAAAACGGCGTCGTTTTGGGCTAACGTGATAAAAATATAAAAATTAATTAAATTTAACTTTAATTAAATTTAGTTAAAATATTAAAAATTAATTTTAAAAGTAAAAATAATACTTTTAAAATTAAATTTAATTAAAATATTAATAATTAAATTAGAAAAAAGGGGGCGGTGGCTTAGCCCTCGCCCACCGCCGTCGCCTCCCCACCGTCGCCCGAAAGGGCCGGCAACGGAGGGGGAGGGTCGGCCGACGACCCCGACCGACCCGGACGTAAGGGCGCGTGAGCCCTCGCCCCGGATCGGGCGAGGGTCGCAGCCCTCGCCCGATCCGGCGAGGGCCACGACCCCTCACCACTCGCCAAATGCCGGGCGAGGGCCGCAACCCCTCGCCGCTCGCCGAATCGGGCGAGGGCCGCAACCTCGCCACTAGTCGGCGGGGTCGCTAGCCGACTGACCGGGGTCGGCGACCCCGGCCGACCCTCCCCTCCATCACCGGCCCTTCCCAACGACCTTTTTTTTAAAATTTTTTAATTTTAAAATTATTATTTTTTAATATTTTAACTAAATTTAATTTTAAAATTATTTTTTAATATTTTAACTAAATGTAATTTTAAATTTAATTTATTTAATTTTAAAATTATTTTTTTACTACGTCGGCCCAAAATGATGCTATTTTTGCATTATTTGGCCACATCAGCGTGTAAAACGGCGTCGTTTGGGGCTCACTTTGCCGGAAATTCACCGGAAAAATGCCATATCAGCCTTTTGACTGGAGTGGCACTAAAGTGATCCGTTTTTCTTCGAATGTGGCACTTAAGTGTACCTTTCGTAAGTTATGGTACTTAAGTATCCCTTTTTGCAAAGTTATGGCACTTAAAATGTTCTTTTGCCAATAGGAATGGAAAAAGATTCAACTGGAAGAAGTAGAGCACTCAAAGATTTCAGAACAAACCAACTGAAGACAATGAAACCAACAAAGATGTGATATGCTTTGAATGCAAGAAAAAGAGACACATCAGACCCAATTGTCATCTATTGAAGAAAAAGAAATGAAGAACTTAGAAATACAAAAAGGCTCTCAAAGCAGAAACATAGAGTGATACCGAATGCGAGGAAAGTGATGAAAAATATGTCAACATATGTTTGATGGCCAATTCAGAATCAGAATCAGACTATGGAACAGATTCTAATTCATACTGCGACAAAGAAGTTGAGGTCACTATAAAAAAAAAAAAATCAAATGGTATTTGGATAGTAGTTGTTCGAGACACATGATTGAAGATTCAAGTTACTTTATAAAGCTTGTTCAAATAAATGGTGGAAAAGTCTCATTTGGTGGAAACAGCAAAGGAAGAATTGTCGGATATGAAACCGTGAAGATTGGAAGCCTAACTATCAACAATGTCTCGTTGGTGGAATGACTGAATTACAATCTACTCAGCATAAGTCAACTTTGCGATACTATATTCAAAATTAATTTCCAAGAAGGCATCTGTTCGGGAACTAGTAGAGATTTCTTTTAATCTTTCATTGGGTGAAGATATGGAAACATTTACCTTATGGATATAAAATCAGAAAAGTCCTAGTGTCTTATATCCATTCAAGATGAAGCAAATCTTTGGCATCAAAAACTTGGTCATGTCAACATGAAGCAAATTGCCAAAATTTCATCCAAAAAGCTTGTTCGAGATCTCCCTAACCTGATTTATCAAAAGTCTGAATTATGCACTCCTTGTGTTTTAGGAAAACAGGGTAGAAATTCCTTTAAACTTGTAAATCAAGTTTCTACTAATCGAGCTTTACAGCTTCTACATATGAACCTCTTTGGATCAACCAGAACTCAAAGTATTTGTGGAAAGAGATACTGCCTAATAATCGTGGATGATTACTCTCGTTTTACTTGGATTTACTTTCTGGCAAATGAGTCGAAGCATTCTCTCACTTTTCAAAGTTTGCCAAGAAAGTTTAAAATAAGAAAGAATATGCTATTTCGAGTATACAAATAAACCATGGAGATGAGTTGAAAAATCAAGACTCTGTGAAGTTCTGTGATAAATCTAGTTTCCAGTATGTTTTTTCTTCTCCATATACTTCAGAACAAAATAGCGTTACGGAAAGGAATAATAGATCCTTGCAATAGATGGCAAGAACCCTCTTAATTGAGAGCAAAATTTCCTCTCGATTTTGGGCTGAAGTAGTTTCTACAGCTTGCTACATCATCAATAGAGTGTTCTTGAAACCTATTCTAGAGAAAACTCCTTATGAAGTGTTTAAACGAAAGAAACCAAATGTTTCTTACTTTCATGTGTTTGGCCGTAAATATTATGTTCTAAAAAATGCAAATGATTAGACTGGGAAGTTTGAAAAAAGATCAGACGAAGGAATTTTTCTTGGTTACTCAACCTCAAGCAAAGCATACAAAGTTTTTAATAAGAAGACTCAATCTGTGGAAGAATCTATGAATGTCAAGTTTCAAGATTACATGCAGAATCAACTGGATCAGACTCAACTTGAAGAATCTGAACCTGTTCTAAACTTTACAAAGTCTACTTCCCCTAAAGTGGTTCAGATCACTGGAGATCAGCAACAAGTAGAACCAGAGGATTCAACTGAAGTAGAGGATCAGCAGACTCTCAGACAAACTAGCAACTGGAAGCATAAATCAAGTTATCCCAAAAAACTCATCATTGGCAACATTGATGAAGGAATTTGCACTAGATCCAAAAGGCGAAAAGAGTCTAATGCTTTAATACTTATTTTTGAAATAAAACCCAAAAGTGTAAAAGAAGCCATGTCTGATAAAAAGCTAGATCGAAGCTATGCAAGAAGAGCTTAGACAGTTCAGTATCAACGATGTTTGGGAGCTAATTCTTAAACCTAAAGGTAAGTCTATTATCGAGACTAAATGGGTTTTCAGGAACAAAGTGGACGAAAAAAGAAAAGTGGTCAGGAACAAAGCAAAACTCGTGGCTAAAGGATATATACAAGAAAAATGGATAAACTATGACGAGACCTATGCACCAGTTTAGATTATTACTTGCTTTTGCTTACTATAAAAATTTCAGATTATTCTAGATAGATGTAAAAAGTGCATTCCTAAATGGTTTCATCCAAGAGAAAGTCTATGTGGAATAATCACCTGGATTTGAAGATCCAAAAAAGCCAAACTCAGTCTACAGACTGAAAAAGGCCTTATATGAACTAAAACAAGCACCTCGAGCCTAATATAAAAGATTAAGTAAATTCCTAATCCAAAATGATTTTGTTAAATGTAAGGTAGATACTATTTTGTTCATAAAAAGAGAGGATAATGATTTTCTATTAGTTCAAATTTATGTTGATGATATTATTTTTGGATTTCCTAATGAAAATCTGTGCAAGAAATTCTCTAGATGTATACAGAATGAATTCGAGATGAATATGATGGGTGAGTTAACATTCTTTCTGAGATTGCAAGTTAAACAATCAAAGGAATGTATCTTTATTCATCAAGAAAAATATGTAAAAGATCTCATCAAGAAATTTGGATTGGAGAATTGCAAAAAGATAGAGACACCAATGTCAAGTTCTTCAAAGTTGGACAAAGATGAAGGAGGAAAGAATGTTGACCAGAAGCTTTACAGGAGCATTATTGGTTCGCTTCTTTACCTTACTACATCTAGACCTGACATTTTATTTAGTGTTTGCATTTGTGCTAGATTTCAATCAAATCCCAAAGAATCTCATTTAAGTGATGCAAAACGAATCATCAAATACGTTGCAACTACTCCAAAGCTAGGTTTGTGGTATCCTAAAGAATGAGACTTTACTGTCCATGGATATTCAAACATAGATTTAGCATGTAGTAAAGTTGATAGAAAAAGTACTTCTGGTACTTGTCAACTGCTGGGCAACAAGCTAGTGTCTTGATTCTCAAGGAAACATAGTATTGTAACTTTATCAACAGTAGAAGCAAAGTATGTGGCTCATAGGAGCTGTTGTTCTCAAATTTTGTGGATAAGACAACAATTAAGAGATTTTGGAATTAAATAATCGTGCACCCAGATTAAATGTGGCACCCCGAACCACCTTAGATCGCCACAGGCACCTAATGCTACACCTAATTACATCTCTTAGAAGAAGCATCATAAATCATAGGCACATTTTTTTTTTTTTGAAAACGGTCCCAGCGCGACTCATTAGCGGAAGCAAAATATAATATCGCCATCTCCCCCTCCAACAACCATGATACAATTGCACACCACTAAATACCATATGAAAAGATAGAGCCGTGCCACTTTTATTTACATATTTTTGTGATGGATTTTTCGCGGGTCAATACAACAAAAGAAGGTCAAGATTTTCAGCTACACTCGGCCACATCCCAAAAAGATACTATGACCCCTAAAGTAATCACATGACGTCCTCCATCTAACAGCGGCGGCTACTCCCAAAAAGAAACACCAGCTCTCTACCCCTCACGCAACCATCACACCCATCTTGGCACGTCGGGTGGTGGTGGCGGCAACATCCCCCTAATCACTCCGTCTCGGCGGACATGAACTGACAGAAACTCCTAGATGACTGGGCCCCCAGCCAGGCCCACATCGTACATGACCAGCACTCGCACTCGCACAAATGTCAGTCCAGGGATGGTGATGCAGTCGATCTTCATACATTCTACTTCTACATCCGATGGGAGGCCATAGAAGGTGCCTCGCGTGACGGTAGGGAGCGGCATCTTTCTAATATGAAATGTTGGTCCCCGAATGGGTGAGTACAGCCACTAAGCAGGTAAAAGATCCAATAACCACTCAATGCATCACACAATACAATCATAGCATAATACATGTCATTCATGCATCCAAGCATAACTTACCTTGAAGCCATGCATATACCATCATACATCCTCATCACAATCATATCACATACATATCATCATGCCATAGGTGATCATCGTCATGTCACACACATGTATCATCATGCCATAGGTTATCATCATCACATCATACACATATCATCATGCCATAGGTGATCATTATCATGTCATACACATATCATCATGCCATATGTGATCATCATCATATCATATATGCATGTTATCATACCATAGGTGATCATCATTATGTCTCACACATATCATTATACCATAGGTGATCATCATCATATCATATATGCATGTCATCATGCCATAGGTGATCATCGTCATATCATATATGCATGTCATCATGCCATAGGTGATCATCATTATGTCTCACACATATCAATGCCATAGGTGATCATCATCATATCATATATGCATGTCTCAATTTCCACTTTTATCTTTCAATTCGATCACCACATCTCCCTTTCCCGGGATCAATAATAGCATCCCATATTTTATCACTCGCCCCCCATCCTGGCATCGTGAGATAAACCTCCGGCACACACCACCGGGCATCCGGCACCCCCACATTCCGGGCATCTCGCATCCCAACTGGCATCACGAGGCATCCCCTCGGGCAAAAACCTCCGAGGCTTCCGGCACCCAACCATTCCGAGCATCTCGAAACTCCCGAGGACATCCGGCCTTGTATCTCAATACAATCCGGGCATCCGGCACCCCCCATCCCGGGCATCCTGACACTCCCAGGGCATTATCATCCGCCTCCGACAGTTTCATCATTTATCGTAATTTATGTTCACCCAATTATGTCTCAACTCAGCATAGCATATGATGTAATGGCAAACAAGATCACTTCCATCCTTTTAATTTTTACATGCATTTCAAATCATCATCATACATGCAGCAAGACACAATCATTCATAACAATACAATTCATGGAGTCCATACAATTTAGAATAGTCCATTTATCATGCCTTTTCTTTTGAAGTTTATGAAATTCCAGCTTGTACCATTTTAGAAAATATTTAAATTAAATATCCATATGATTCTCAAAAATCATGAAATCAAGACATGTAATAGACAAGACAATAAGATGATAATTTCATGAAGAACACGTGCCCAAACGAGTTTCACACAAGAAAATATAACTCACACAATTACAGCATGTAATTTCGGATAAAATCAGATTGCACAGTTTTTGAAATAATTCGATTAAAATACCTGAATGACCTCCGAAAATTATGAAATTTTACCAGATTATAGTTAATACCCTAAAGTATATTTTTTATGAAGACATCTAGTCCAGATTCGTTCTAGATAATTTTCCATAGTCATCCGAAGCTTCTGATTCAAGCACCGAAACGTCCAGTGTAGTTATCTCCGAAATATCGAGTTTTCACCCACTTATTCTTCTTATTTTCCTCTGAAATTTGGATATGTTTTACCTCAAGAGGTCCCCTACAACTTTCATTAAGGGATCTAAGCCAAATTTCCAAATAATAGTCATCATATGGGTCCGTGAAGTCTCGGGTGTCCAGTACCGTGTTTCCAGATTTACCATCTTCAAGAGTAGGTCGATTTACTAGGCTACACTTGCTCATTTTACCTCAAATTTGAGTATGTTAGTCTTTAGGATGTTCTCTACAAGTTTCATGAAGAAGTAGAAGTGATATTCTCGGTAAAATTCAACATGCAACCCACAAACTACCAAAAGGTCAGCAAAATAGTTCCAGCTCTAATGTCTTCGTAGGAAGAGGGTTTCACCTCTCAAAACTCAGTCCTTTTCTCTCAAATTTTAGTATGTTATACTTTGATATGTTTTCTACAACTTTCATGAAGGATTCGAAGTCAAAATCGAACTCGAAACATGCATGCAAGCCTCCACAAGATTCTGGGTCAGGCGGTTTACACGAGATCAGCAAGCATTTTCAAGAACAAACCACATTAGCTTCGGTTCCTTGCCTCTAAACATCCTAGATTTCAACCACACATGCAAGACAAACATGCAAGAGTAGAAAGTGGATCCTAACTTGCCTCTAAGACCAAGCAAATGACAGCAAAAGGGACGGCACACCGGCGACGGACGGACGGCGTGCGGGCGGCAACAGGCGAGCTCCTCCTCCTCGGTTCCTCTCCCTCTCTCGGCGATTCTCTCTCTCTCTCTCTCTCACTTGTCTTGGCCGAATGTCACTAACCAGCCACCCTCTCTCTCTCTTTCCCCTTTTATTTCCCCAAATCTCTATCATTGGCAATGATTATTTGCCTCTCCACAAGCCAATGCATGCAATCTTCCTTTTTGCCACTTGGCCAAGCTCATGCAAGATGGGCTTGGGCTTGGGCTTGGGCTTGAATTGGAAGAAGTGGGCCAGCCACTCCTCCCCCTTGGTCGATGGTCACTCTCCCTTAGGCTTCAATTGGGCCGGCCATTCGGCCCTCCAAAAGCTCAAGCCAATGGGCCTAAGGCCCAACCTAATTAAACCCACAATTTCATTTTCAATTATTCATCTTTAATTATTTCTTTTATAGATTTTAAATTTTAAATTTCACATGGCCAAGAATAAATCATTCTTATTAATTTATCCTATATTACTAATTTAAAAAAAAAAAAACTCATGAACACAAGCACATATCACTTAGTCTTAAGGGGAGACTAATGGCTAAAGCATAAACCATAGGTAATTTCATTACCTAATTATGGGCTTTAATACACCTTAGAGCTTGTCTTGAATTTTTTGGGATGCCACATTAAATGTGACAACACAAGTACCATCAATCTCACAAAGAACCTAATTCTTCATTCAAGGGCAAAGCATATAGAGATTTGACACAATTTCATAAGAGATCATGTTCAAAATTGAGAAATTATGATTCAGTTTATTGACTCAAAGAATCAGTTGGCAGATATATTTACAAAGCCACTAGAGAAAAGTCTATTTGAGTCTATTCACACCAGACTAAATATCATATCTTCTACTAGTTAAAGTTTGAAGGTAGTCAGACTCAGAATATCCAGAAATTACTTTTGTAAGTTAATATCTTCTATTTACAGATAATTTTAGCATAAAAATTCGAACAGCTATGATTGATTTTTGAATCGTTATTTGTTTATTTTTAGAAATTATCTTTTTTGAATTTTTGGTAGTTTTTATTTTCGAAAAAAACAGTTTATTTTTTCCTTTGTGACTGTTCATATACCCTGTTTCACTTACTTTATATACCGTTGAAGTCCTTCTTCTCCATTTACATTTTCAAAACCCTAGAATACAGATTTCCTACTCTCTCACTTTTTCTCTCAAGTTTACTCTACAAGTTTTCGCCTTTTTCAACCGAACGAGTTCAAGAAATCCTCCTCGACTGCAAAGATGTCTTTCCAAAGGAAATCATCTTGGATAGCTAATAGGGGACCGCAGCACATGCCAGAGGGTCCTATTCACTTTGACTTAACCAAGGAAAAAGATTCTCGTCAACAACAACAACAATATTCTCAACAATGTCAGCGTGTGACTCAAGATCCTCCGTGCCAACAAGCGGAAGAAGAAATTGTGGAAGATGTTGAACCCATAAGAACGTTAAAACCCTAGTTTCTCTTTAAACTCTATAATCAGTTGAAGCAGGGTGGTACTACAATGACGTTTATTGATGAGTTTCTGCAAGAAAGAGGTTACAAGAATGAAACCTTGTTTCTAAGACAAATGGAAAGGTTAGGCATTACGCCTAAAGGTTTGGTAGACAGGACTTTTGCCAACTTTCCAAGTGATCCACAGTTTAGTTCTTTTAATCAGCCTGAGGTGAAGGATGATGATGAGAGAATGTATACGAATTTTCAGCCTAGGATGGGTGTTGCTGCTACTGTACGTGGTGAGGAAACGAGTTTGTTTTGTTCTAAAGAACATAGAAAGACTTATTCGAAATTATTGAAAAAAGGGGTGATGAACCCTCGAACTGTGGATTTTGATTTCCTAAATTCCTTGAAGGTGAACCTGAGGGAGAAGTTCGCTCTCTTTCAACTTGAAAGATTTTGCTCTGAGATTTATGTCGCTTACCCTGAATTAACTGCTTACTTCTATTCGAATTTGTCTTTTCTAGACACGAATAGATTTTGTTTTACAGTAAGGGACAAAGACTTTGTGGTAAATGTGGACACATTGGCAGATGTCATTGGTATGGAAAGAGGGAGTTTCCAACCAATAAACGTGTATGTTGGTCATGCAACAATGTCTCTTTTTCGGGACAGACTTGCTGAGGGAGGAATTGCATATTCCAGAATGTCTACCTCCAATATTTTGCTGCACAAGGTTGTAATCAACTGCATCAAACCCAAGTCAACCTCCAAGATAGATGTATCTTGTTCTAAGGCAAAGCCGGTGTTTGCCATCAACAATGGGATGAAGTTCTCGCTGCCACACACAATCCTAATGTACATGTACAGGACTGTTGTAAAAGATAAGGAACAACTCCCTTACTCAATGCTGGTCACCAAATTGTTTCGACACTTTCACATTCAGTTTCCAGCATCTCTCTGTGTCAGAACCATTGCTCCTATGGTGATAGGTTTGAAGATGGTTTCAAAGATGAGACTGAAGAAGTTGAATAAAGCATTGGAGTGCTTGAAGGAAAAGTCCCCAACCAAAACAAAACAATACTCTGTCGCGAAGAAAAGAAAATGCAATGAGCAAATGAGTGCACCTATCAAGAAGAGAAGAGCCCTTATTTTGCAGGACGAAGAAGAAGATGAGGATGATCTCACTCTCTCCGCATTTGCCTTGAGAAATCTACAGAGTTTTGTTAGTTTTGAGCAGCCAAAGGATTGAGGAAAAAGAGGATGAGAAGAAACAGAGCAGAGAAGTGAAGGAAGAGAAGAGAGAAGAGAAGGAAGTGAAGAAAAAAGAGCAAAGGAAAGAGAAAGAAGAAGAAGAAAAAGAGGGTCAAGATGACTCTTTTGAGCCAACTTTTGCAGTATCCTTGTCAGAGGATTCCGAGAAGACTCGGAGTGGAACTGCAGGGGATGCAAGAGAAAAAGCACATCACTCGGGAGCTGAGAAAGAACAAGAAGAAAATTTTTCTTCTCGGCCTGTAACCACAAAGACAGGGGGAGCTGCTAAAAACATAGGTACATCTTCTGCACCTGTTTTTATCAGTGATGATGTGAGCAGATCTCTAGCAAATCTAGATGATGTATATGCCTCCCATTTTCCTGAAGCTGATATTGAGGCATCCTCTCCAAGTGTTGATGTTCAATAAGCTGAAGTTTCATCATCTGTCAATACTCCACAAACTAAAAGAAATAAAGCTAGTACTCAAACAACCAATTCTACAGACTTTCAATGACTGCTAGAACTCCTTGTGGAGATAAAGGCTCAGTATATGGGATGGAGTGTAAAATTCAAAACCTCCAATTTGCACTGAAAGCTACTTCAGTCTCTCTTCATGATTAGGTACAAGACCTTAAACTCCAACTTCAAGAGACTGCCAAGTCAGAAGATTTTGAGAAGGTGCAAGATTCACTACAAAAGCTAGAGGAAACAGTTCAGTTGATGGGAGACTTCTAGCTTGTTCGCATCCCTAAACAGCCTTGATTTCTTCAAATTCTTTTTATTCTTCTCCACTTTTTGTTGTTGACAAAAAGGAAGAGAATGTGTGCAAATTTATCTGCAATTTATCTTTTTGATTATCTGTTTGATGATGGTTGCTACTTTTTATTACCTTTTTGGTTTGGACTTTTGACTATTGAACTTTGTTGGATTTGTTGGACTTTTTTACGTCTGCAATAACTTACTTTGGTAATACTAATTGTGGTTGGATAGTTAATTGACTTATCTTTTCAAGATTAACATGTTTTCTGTGGTTGCGAAATCGATGCTATACAAGTCATAATCAACTTAGTTTTATAAGATATTATATATTGCTTAAGAGTTGTTTTGCAGGTCAAAAGTTCTTAAATTTGCAGGAAAGTTTTGTCACCTTCAAAAATGGGGAGATTGTTGGAGAAAACTCTTTTTACTATTTTGAAGTTGACAAAACATTTCCAAAAAGTCTAGTCTGAAGACATCTAGACTCTAGCGTCAAAGTCTAAAGACTGCCAGACTTTAGATCAAAGTCTGCTCGTATTGACAGTTTCCAGACTAAAGAATGAAAATTATTCCAAATGCGAGATTATCTTTAAGGATTCGATTCATATAACTTACGAATGACCTTATGGCTGGATATAGCACCTATATGATTGACTATCTTTATTGGAGACAGTTCTGGTAATCAAATCTTTTGAAAGGCGAAATAAACTTAGAAGGTTTTACTTATGGAAACCAAGATCCTGATTGTATAAACGAACAAGATTGATGGGCTTTCATCACAAATCATCTAACAACTCAAGATCTCCTTGATTGATTCTGTCCAATGGGTAAATTGGAAGAATTCATTTGGAAAGTACCAACGGTCATGAAGGCATGAAAGAATATTTAAGGCGAACTCTCTAGTAGTTCGATAGAGTGCATGAAAAAAAATTTTCAAAGTCTGAAGCTTATTAGTCCATTGCTATTTTATTCACTAAGCTCAAATTGTATACAAAAGAAAGAAACTCATAGTGAGATTTTGTGAGAAATCAATAGAAACTCTTCACTATGAAGTCGAGATCGCAAGACTATAAAGTCTCTTTTGATTCTTAGTGGAATCCAGCCAGTAGGCTGTCAGCTCGGGAGAATGGACATAGGGTTGATTTAAGCCAAACCACTATAAACTTTGTGTTCTTATTCTCTTTCCTCGACTCTTTTATTTTGATTCATAACTCTAATCAACTGCTTAAGCATAAACTCCTTTATTTTGTTTAAAGTTTTATTTAATCGCTAAAATCTGAATTCATCTGTGTTTTTCTAAGGCAAATTATTTCTCTTGACTTTGCGAAGAATTTTTGTTTACACCTATTCACCCCTCTCTAGGTGTTGTTACTAACCCTTTCACCCAACAACATGACCGTATAAAGATAAGAGCAACACTAACATGTTGAAAGCGTGTAGAAAGTGCCTTGTAAATCCCATATCTATATCTAGATCAAATTAGAAAAGTATCCAAATAGAAATCTAGGTCAAGAATGGGAGAGAGAGAAAAGCTGCAAAAGAAATACCAGTTAATCACAAAATCACTTTTAGCTAAGCTAACTATTGAAGACAGCCACAAAGGAGCCTCGGAGACTTGCAGAGTGCTTGACTATCTAGAGCAACCATTAGAGCTGAAGCAAGCAAAAAAATCCAAAAGAGCAAATTCTTCCGAGACACTCATGCTTCGAACTTCTAAGCTCACAAGACAAAACTCTCCACTTTTGCGAAGGAAGTCAGCCACATCATCCATGAAATCAACAAAGAGGTCTTGAAGATGGGGAGATAGAAAGATAGGGAGACATCAAGGATGTCACTACAAAGAGAGGGCTAGGCAGCGGTTTCAAAAGAAGAGAGGAAACCCTAAGTGAGTAGGGCTTCACATGGTAGGTATTGACATGAACAATTTTTTCTTTTTTTTTATTTTTTTCTTTAAATTCCTTTTCTTTCTACTAAGTTCAAGGAGGGCTTCACAACCCTTTCCTTTTTGTTTTTCTACTAAGTTCAGTGAGGGCTTAGTAGAAAGATGGGCATTCACATCAGTGATTGCTAGCCATAATTAATAGGAATGACTATATTGATAAACTATCTAAAAGTTTATGACTTAGTTGGTCAAATTGAAATGTTTACAACTGAATTGATATATGTACAATAGATTTACGACTTTTTTTTATAATTGTTCCCAAACTTTCACCTAAGACTAAGCATGGACATATATAATAAAGGAGGCAAATGAGGGACAAAGAAAGATTGGAATCTCGAAGCCAACTGCTAAAAAATCTTAAGCTATTAGGTAATGGCATGGTTCAAAATTTAAATATTATAATGCTCCATATTATAATGCTCCCTTCGCGTGTATGCTAGACTTAAAATTTTGTAGGACCACTATTAACTTATTTAAAAGCTTAAACTATTGGATGAAGATGTTTTAATACTTACATAGCATATTACTTTGGATAGTAAGCACAAAAATATCCTTCTTGATTGAGTATATTGAGGATATACATTGTAATATTGTATTATAATCAATACAATAATCACAAAGTTTGATTTTCCCATTTGTAAATTTCGACTCAACTTGACCTGATCCAACCCATTTTTCTAAATATTCTCGGCAAATATAAGCTATATGATTCATGCATCGGATGAAATTAAAAGGGGAGTCTCAATCAGCAAATTTTAATTATGCAGTCTAACTAGTAGCGGTTCAACTGAGGTAAGGAGGGGAGACTGATGATAATCTTCTCCATTATATCTCCAAATATAGATTATTGCACTACATTTCAAGTACTCTTTCACAGCACAAGTAAACAAAAGCTTTTCGATCGAAGATTCTAATCAATGTTAACTAGATTCACAGGCTGAAGCATTGGAATTTTTCTTCCGAGAGCTTCTAGAAATTCCATATGTTAGGACTTAGTCCACAGTCCCATAACTTTGGATGAAATTCTTCATGACCTCCATCGGCCGCGGATCCATTCACGAATGTTTTCAGCCGTTCAGATATCATCGCAGCACCTAAACTGGACTCACCGATCTGCAAAAACATCAAGAAATTCCCGATAAATATGAAGCTACTCTAAGAATTAGGTTTTATCAGGAAAAAGAAATTTTATCAGCTAAATCCGACCACGTCCGGTTCAGGTCGAGAATGAATTTCGCTGCTTCTCTCGAAAATTATTGATGTGTACCATGAGAAGGTGAGTTCCGATTTCAATAAATGGAGATTAAATACGTACCTTTGCATGGACCAGGTGGTGAACCGAGTTCCCGACGACGGAGAAGTTGGCATTCATTACCTCGACCTCTTCCTCGTGGAGCATCCGGAGAATCTCCGAGAAGACAAACTGATCATGAAGCCCGCTAGTTAATATCACCTCCAGAGAAGAATCTCTCACTCTGATCTCAATTTGAGGTGATTTGACGGCCTCAAGCGTACTGCTGCTTGTGCTGGGGCTCGGTCTCTTCCTGCCCATCCGGTTTTCTTTCTTATCCTTGGCTTCCTTCACTGCTGTCTCCAGGCCTTTTATGTATTTTATGGCTTCATCTATCTGGTCAGGCAGTGATCTCGCTTCCTGCATTTATTCATCATGTCAAAGATCCTCTCAAAATTGAAACGACTCAAACATGTGAAAGTAGATGCAAATGGACGTAGAGGACAAAGTATTTGAGGTATTGACGTCGTATGTACACCTTCATGCCAAAATAATCAATCATGTACCTAAGCTTCAAAACTTCAGAAGCTCGATGATCCAGGAGGTTGTCAAGAGATGTAATAATGCCATAAAAATGGATCGACACAATGAGAGGATACAGAAAGCGGAGGATGACAATTTCGAACATGATATGACACATCCGGACAAGCAAAAGAAAGACGCTAATCGACATGAACTGATATTACATTAGTCCTTCTCCAGTGACACGAATTCGCAACCCCAGTTTAACAGGTGAACACGAACAGTCGATCGAGAGAGAGAGAGAGAGAGAGAGAGAGAGAGAGAGAGAAACCTGATCAGAGGGCTGAGAGGGGAGGAGGGAGTTGAGCACGGCGTAGAGATGCTTCATCCGATTCCTCCGGTTCTTCTCAATGATCTTCCTCTCCGTTCTTCTTGAAGTCGAAGGCTGAAGACCCCTCTCCATTTCCTTCCCTATTACGTTCACGAGGGACAAAGCCATGAAAACGGGATACTATATTGTTATCGATGACAACGATGGTCGTCTTTGTGTGAAATGCGTTCCTCGGACTGGCGCCCTCGATTATATAAGCTCATGCGCCCTGTGGGAAAGAGGACAAAGTGCAGAGTTACGTTTTCAGCGATTCAAAGAAAATGATCTCGTCACAGCTACCGTCCACTTGTGTTTGACTTGGTGGGACGATGTAAGTCCTTGTACGGTGAATTATTAATCCAAATCACACAATAATTCATCTTATGATGCACGTGTATGAATAGGAAACTTAGCGGATTTACGGAAGAGATTTATCAATGAGCCATCTTTGAATATCAATCGTATTAAGTTATATTTCAACACTACCCAATGCACAATTGAAAGAACTGAGCTTTCACCCAAATTCGTTATCAATTTTTTTTTTCAGAGGATGCTTAATCTTATATCATGCGTTCAATAATTTCGGTATTACAACATATCACATTGAAATTTCACACGTGAATAATATGATTTTTGTTAATGATATAAGGAATGGAATATTTTGTCTTTTCTCTTGCTTTTTTGCGTCCATCACTTTTAATGTGATATATTATTTTATAAGACTCTCCATTCCGTTCTCCGTCAATGACGAGTTTTGCCCTCACTTTTTCACAGTCTCTTTCCCCTAATCTTATCTGTTAAATTGCGAATAGATGCTTTATTCATTTAAAAGGAACATAAATTGTACGGCTTATCTATGAAATTGCAAAATAGATGCTTTTTTTCATTTAAAAGGAACATAATTGTACGTCTTTAATTCCATTGTAGGACGGAAATCGAAATAAAGTATTGTAAATCAAGGTTTAGTGGCAAAGCTTGTCGTAAGCAAGAACTAATCGATGGATGACGCGAGCGGGACAACGTCGGGAAAGCGAAGTCATCAACTGGAGAGGAATCAACGTCACTCATCAGCCGTCATATTGGAAAATTTTCCACCGTGGGAACACTAATTTTACACGTGGCACTGGCGGCGATTCTTGTCTTTTCATTTTCCTTTTCGTTCCAACTCGGGAAAACCAATCTTCATTGTCTGCCAGATTATCGTGTAGACCAGGGCAACATTTTTAGACTTGCCCTGTTCGCCACGGACGACGACTTAAGCTAAGCCCTTTTGTTCATGATATTGTCAAGGCATACACACGCTTATTTACTCATCATGCAGGTAAAAGTTTGTTGATTGCTTGATTTGCGGTTAAATTCCTCGGTCAATCGCTTTTCGATTTATTATGTTTGAAGGAAATCACACGCCAGCCTTATAAATCTCGGGCTTGAGGAATCTCCATTGATCTCTAGTTAAAATCCAGCTGAGTTGCTCGAATTGTCATCCTTAAAAGTATAGGAAATCGAAGTCATATCAGGGGACTAATCTATGTGCACCGTGTCGGTTTTTTAGGGCGTGCATGTTTTTATTTCTGGAATCTGTTTATGAACAGATTTTTTGTTTTTTTGTTCCCGGAAACAAAAAAAGAATGTAAAACACGCGTTTGGTTGCGTTTAGCTTTCTTTTTTTTTTTGTTCCTAACATAAAAAGAACGAAAATGAGAAACAAAAAAAAATTATTTCTTGTTCCAAAAATGATTTTAAAAAAAAAAAACACTTCTTCTTATCTCTCTTCTCTTTTCTTCTTCTTTTCTTTTCTTCTTTTTTTTTCTTTGGCCGGTCGCCGGCGACCGGCCGAGGGGCCGGCGACACCGTCGAGGGTCGACGACCTCGCCGGAGCGTTGCCGCCTCCGGCGAGGCCGAGCCTTGCCTTGGCCGGGCAAGCTCGGCCTCGCCCGTCCGGCGAGGCCGAGCGTGGCCGACCCCGCCGAGGCTAGGCCTCGCCGAACTGGCGAGCCCGAGCTCGCCCGACCAAGGCGAGAGCAAGCCGAGCCTCGCCTTGGCCGGGCAAGATCGCCTCGCCTTGGCCGGGCGAGCTCGGGCTCGCCCGGATCCGGCGAGGCCGAGCCTCACCGGGGGCCGGCCACGCTTGGCCTCGCGGATCTGGGAGCCCGAGCTCGCCCGGCCAAGGCGAGGCCAAGCCTCGCCCAACCATGGCGAGGCTCGGCCTCACTGGGGGCCGCCGAGCCTCGCCGTGGCCGGACGAGGCCGCCGGCCCCGTCGGCCGGCAAGCCCGATCGGAGGCCGGCGACCGGCCGAAAGAAGAAAAAAAAAAAAAAAATAAAGGAAAAAATGAAAAATAAAATAAAAATATTAAAAAATTAAAAGAAACAAAATAAAATAAAATTTACCAAACGTGTTTCTATTCATTTTTTATTCCCGAAACAAATTTACCAAACGCATCTTTTTTTGATCAAAAATTGTTCTCCCAATGTAAACATTTTTTTCTATTTTTGTTCCCTAACAATTTTTGAACGTAAACGTTACCAAACGCGCCCTTAACCTCGAAGATACAGTTTCTTGGCTAATCATGTTTCCTATAGATGAATTTTTATAGCCCGAATCCTCAAGCTCTGCTCAGGAGGAGAAAATTAATTCGCTGCTTGCTTCCCTGTACATTGTTTTGCGTTGATTAGGAAAGCCTTCGTCATTCTGCAATGTGCATCATAATGGAGATTGCGTCATTCCTATGTGCTCATCAACGATAGTCATTTTCCACCCAAATCAATCCATCACGAGATACAACAAGAGAATCTACGAAAGCTGGATGCAAATTTACTCCTCAATAGTTGTTTTTTTTTTCTTTTTTTATCAATTAAATCATAAACCTTTTGTATTTATGTTAATTCAGTCCATTCGACTTAATTTGGCTACCCAGCCCTAACTTAAGACAACTAAGATCGACGTGAATAATTTTATAATATTATTTTAATATTTTTCTCAAAACTTTTATTATTTTTCTTTTTTTTTCTTTCTCTTTATTTCTTTTCCTCTTCCTTCTTTCTTTGGTTGATCACTAGACGGAGGCAATTGGCCACTAAAGAGGGCCCACCTCACTATCAGTAGACAAGGTTGATCCTTGCCGGCCAGAGAAAGAAGGAAGAGGAAAAAAGAACAGAAAATTAATAAAAAATTTGAAAAAATATAAAAATATTATTAAAAATTATATACGTCAACGTCGCCGTATCATATTAACGTCAGTTGTGCCGCATCAACACTGATCAACACAAGTGCAAAAGGTCTATAATTCAATCGACAGAATTACAATAAATTTACAACTCTTTTGATAATTTTCACAATAAATTAGTCTTGACGCACATAGTGTAGGAGTCGCATCTCGGCCCTTCCCATTAGTAAGCCAACAGAGACCACATAAATCCGGCAGGCTCGGTGGCCTCGGGACCACCGGATTCAATATTGTCCGCTCTTTAGAGCGTTCGGAAATTTCTCGGCTGGCACCTGAGGCCGGGACAAAGGCGGTGGACCCGACCTGCGTCATTTACGATGTCCTTTTCGTCATATTTCAAAGGCTCCAGTGCGAACGGCTGGACGACGCTGTAGGAATTGCGGCCTTTCATGGAATCCAGACACGCACGGATGCGACAGTAAATGAAGAAAGGAGTCACGTCCGACTGTGTCCTGTCCGCCCTTACAAAAGAGGCTTGACCGACCAAGTCAACCAACAGTGACCTGGTTATGGAGGCTTGACATGTTGCTGTCGCATGGGGCTTCCTGGAAGGAGGGAGGAAGGGCCGGTTTTTGGTTACAGCTCCTGCAAGCAAAGTGAAGATGCTTCTCTCCCCCACCACGTTCACCGTCCAAAGGCAAAAACCTGTTGAGGCTGCTGCGCTTCTTTTTCACCAGAATGATTTGAGTGGAGATTAAAATGAGTCAGCAAGACAAAAAGTGTACCCTAAAGTTGTTCAGATAAGCCTCAAGGTCATTTGACTAATATAAGCATGTGATTAATTTATGTTTGTAACGAATCTCTTGTGGGGACAAGGATTTCTGAATGATTATATGCGAATTTCGAATTAAAAATGACTCCAAAACGATAGAGACGATGGGTCTGGATTTTAATCGAGCAAGTCTCGAAATATTATATTTATTCTAATTTGAACCAGACTGAACTAGCCAGCTGGCTAGTTCTCACAATTAAGCCAGCTCCCGATTGAACCCTCTTTCTATGAGTCTAGTATTGTATCTTGTAATATTGTACAAAGAAATGCATATGTAAATGTCGTTAATCTATTGTGATATTAACAACTTATTTTTAGGCTACAAAAAAAATAAGTAATTAGAAATTGTTGTAGTGTCCATTCCTTTAAGAATTCGTAATTCATAACATGTTATGTTAATTTTTTTTTTGTGACCCGGGAACCACCGTACAGCCGACAATCGGCGGCGTAAACGCGGGCGAACTAAGCCCAGTGTGAACCCGAGGTGAACTAAGTCATCACCACAGGCCCAGCTGCGGGTGAGTCGCGCAATGGGGACGCGGGGTTTCGAACCCCTCCCCCCCGAATGGGGGAGCAAAATTCTAGCCATCGAGGCCACTGCGGGCGGTGGTAGTTCATAACATGTTGTTACTCTTATATCAGCCTAAAACTTATTATACTAGAAAAGTCCTATTATATACTTTTAATTGGTTAAACCAAAGTCTCTTTTCCTAGTAAGTTGTTATTACATGAAACCTAGTACATTTACAATATTAAAAGGGTGAGTTTCACGGGATCTTGTTCATCGTTACTTAGGTACGTTTACTACATTTGTGTAATAGTTCTGCCTCTTTTCCATCGTAGGAACCATGTCCATGTTTCTAATTGTGTTTGTGGATTAGGCATAAACACGGCAACTGTCCGACTCACCACACCGCTAACTACAAACGATTTTATGTTTGTAGCAACGCCTCAAAGTTCAATCTTAGGAAAAATTATCAAAATAGTTATAAATCTATTACACTTATACTAATTCAGTCTTGGCCATATTAGTCTTAAACTTTTTAACAATATGCTAATGTAGTCCTTCTGGTACATCACGCAACCATTCGTGTTTTATATTATATGGTTTCCTTTCTTTCTCCTTATCCATCACAGCGCCAAAGTGCGGTTGTTCGCAGGTCGATGAGAAGTTTACTCGCGAAGTCACGTGTTATTGACTTTTTGGTTCTCATGCTCTTAACTTCTTACCTTCCTCATATCTTCTCAGTGCATTCCCAGAACCTGGGTTCGCATGGAACAACTTTACCAAACGGATAAGATGTTCAAAAGGTGGTTCTTACCTTGTGAAAGCTTCCTTTGGGAATTGGAAGAATGGACAAAAGGTGGAGCTAAACGTGCCGTTTTTCTTCCACTAATTTGCTGGTCTTCTTATTTTATCCACTTTTGACGGAAGATATTGTTTCCCCAGGTGGTGCCTGTGCGTTGACATCGGCACTGCCTTCGGGGAAGGGGGTAGAAAAGTTGGGGAAGGAAGTTTCTCCGTGGTCGACAAGGGAGTAAGGGATCGAAAGCCGATTGCAATCAAGTCTTTCCGGTCAAGAGCGCCCTACCAAAGCCACGGCGCATTGTATTTCATGCGTTAGCAATTTAAAAGTGAGAAGTCTTCTTCCAGCAACCTAACATGTGGATACACCAAATCTGATTCAAATTCTCTGACCCAGAGCAAATAATTAAGAAAACAACACAAACATGGTTTTAAATCTGTTTAGAAGCTTGATGCTTATTGAGGAACGAAGGGTAGAGATCTCGTTGAGGACAATCCGGGTTATTTTATACTCCATGCTACAAAGTTGAAAGTCTTCTTCAAGTCTATGAAGCCAGTGTTCTGACGTGCAAATGCCCTTGCCTGAAACAAAAATTAGGCTGAAATCAGATGGGACATGCGAATTGCGTAAATGAAGAATGAAGTGACATGGATTAATATTTACACTTCGAATGAAAGTAGGAAACTCCAGACATGCCTATATGTGTAAAACAAATGGAGTGGCAATGCCATAAGCAAAAAGAAAGGTGCGCGCACACAGGCTCACTCATAAATACAGACTTTGGCTTGCACATCCGCACGGTAGTTCATCAGCAGATGAACGCACGCACACATGCACATGTACATGAACGTCCACTCCTACCCACCTTACAAACAGAAATAGATAACCTTGCAACAGTAATATAAATTAACCAGGAAAGGTACCTTTGAGTATTTACTATAGCATATCTTGTCATTTAAAGAAGTGGTTGCCATTCAAGCAATTTTCCTGCGAACATTGGGATGATCTCGCCAAATGGAAAGGAGAAAGATTCTGGGACAACCCATGGATTCTTCCTTAACGTAATCTTCGATTTGTTCCTTGGAAGCCCATAGAAATCCGGCCCGTTAAAGCTAGTAAAGGCTTCTAGCTTGTCAAGTGCCCCTGCCTATCAATAAGGAACTGCTATCAGCATATGTTACCATTTAGTAGCAAAAACCAAAGCCAAATAATTAGATGACAAGGATTGATGAAGTGTCCATCAACAAGACAGAGAAAGTATGAACCTAAACACAAGTTGACCAAATCCACATGAATTTGAGGACTAAACTATTGAATTTAAGGGCAACATGCATCTTTTAATCCTTAATACCTACTAGGAGAAAATTGATTTGAGTAGAGAACAGCTTCAATGTATTAATGCTAATATATAGACCTCACAAGAGAACGCTTTCTTTCAATGGCTAGATCCAGCTAAATGTCACAGCAACATAATATTAAAACATCAGCTCAGGCAAACTTGCCAACTGAGATTCGAGAAGTTGATGCATAAGAAGTGATTTTATAAATCGGTTATTAGGTAAGTATGAAACAAGGTGTAGGGTTTTCTCTCGGTGCTCTCTAATTAGAGCTCTTATGTGATATATTATCAAGTCATTGAGTAAATATATGGTCATCATGTCCTTACTCTCTTCTTCTCTTTTCAGATTCTAAAACTTTCACAGAAGAAATAATTATTCCTGCAAGACTACAATGACAAACCAGGACTTTTAGCTAGTAAGTGCACATAGCTGTGCTACAGAAAAGTTGCAGAAAAGAACACAATGCAGGCATTCTCAGTTACCTCGCTTATGTCTTTTCTCCTACTTTTCTATATCGAATGACATCTCCTAACTACTAAGTCATCGGAGAATGGCTGCATGGACCATTGCTGATTTAAGTATATCTAACCTGACTTGAGACCTTCACTGATAGAAGTATGATATAGGTATTAAATTTAATTAATGTAGCAGTTAGAATTAGTGAGATTTTTTATTTCGAGCAAGCAAATTGGATTTTTAAATAAACAATCTTGAAGACTTTCACATGTCAACTGGAAAATTTACTATGACATCCTTCAAGGAAGTTTATATTCAAGTATAATATGAAATCTCACAAACAAATTAAAAGGCTGAGATGCATCAAACTAATGCCAGCTAGAAACAAGAAATTTCACATTACACAATATCATCGCTTGACAATTCATCAAATAAAAGGTGCTACACCATATCCATGGACAAATTCTGTCAACCTGTTGGGAACTTGATTGGTAAATTGATTTCCTCTTCTTCTTTTTTCTTTTTTTCTTTTTCTTTTTTTTTGGGGTGGGGGGGTGTTCAGAGAGATGGGAAAGTACCTCTTCAAAGACCTTAGCATAGAGTGACAAAGCAACTGGAGCATTGTAGATACCAGCACATCCACAAGGACACTCCTTTCTTCGTCTCTCATGAGGAGCACTATCAGTTCCAAGGAAGAATTTTTTACTTCCACTAGTCACAGCTGCCACAATGGCCTGTCCTAGATGGCATCAAACATGACCAAGTGAATCTCAAGAAAATAAGTTTTCTACAAGTAAAATTTGGGAAAATTAATAAGCTTTAAGCACACTGCTCTGGAAAAGCTCATGTCAGTGTCAATCAGGATGAATAACTACTCATGATTTGGGGAATTTTGAGCAAGATGTGTAATTGATGCAAATTCAGGAAGGGAAGATCGCTCAGCAGTTAATATACTTCAATAGGCCTATCAGACTTTAAATTTCAAACCAGCATGTAGCCCATCATTAAATCTCCAGGCTACTTAAGATTGCTTAGCAAGACCAAAAGGCAAGTTACATAGTACCAGCAGCAGCATACAAAAATATTCACTTACTGTGGGTCTCTCTTTTTAGTACAGGAAGGCAGTAATTATGTGGCTGCAATCCTCCTTGGAATATAGAGTTCCTATTCAAGAGAAGATGCTGTGGAGTAACTGTAGCCGCTATAAATCCTGAAAAATTATACAGATTCAGATTCACTCTCTTATTCTTCAGTTCTTTATAAATTTTTGTCAGAAGAGGGCTTGGGGTAAAGTAAAAAGCCATAAATTGGCATTGTACCTTCTTTGCTAGACTGAACAAAACTAACAGCATCAGATGTTGTGATGTGCTCCATCACAATCTTCAGCTGTGGAAGTTGGTGGATCAAAGGCTGTAAAACAGTGTCAATAAAGACCTTTTCCCGATCAAATATGTCCACAGCAGCATCCGTAACCTCCCCATGGACCTGCGAGTAGCATCTAAAGCATTTCTAAGCAAGAACGGCAACTTCTCTAGTCAATCTACCACCATAATGAAAGAGGGAAAATGGCATATATCGCATTTGCATAGTGATTTACTAAAAACAAGGATAGATAGGCACCCATTAATTTAACAACCCTGCAGCAATTTCATCCAAGAAGCAGTATAAACCTTAACAAAGAAAAAAACCTTTGGATACATATGACCAATACATAAAAACTACCAAACCGTCTAATATTGTGTCAGATTTCACCTAACCTCACATTAGCTCTCACTGTTCCTCTCTTCCAAAGACATGGTAAAGTGTTTAGTTCTCTTACAATTTAATTATTCTCCAATTTAAATTGCAGCAGGCATACCATAATACAATCCATCTGCACATGTAACAAACCTGAAATCTTGATCGAAATTCAAGGCTAGATAGCTAACAACAATTAATTTTGAAAAAATAAGTTACCAGCAAAGGCATGTCTTGCTTGACCAATTCCTCAAGGACAGGAAGGCATTTTCCTAGAAGATCAGTAACACCTTCCTGAGAATTTGTAGTAGCGCCAGCTGGGTACAGCTTTACTGCAAACACAGCACCACTCTGTCCTGCTTATGCAATTAGTATCATCACTGACTCTTGACTAACACTGAAGAATAACAAATTAACTCTGAAAAAAGAAAAGAGAGAGGAGGCAAATGACTCTTTTATTTTCTGTAAAATTGGATTCTGAACACTGAACGTCAATTAAACTGCTAGCACAGAGATATTGCAAAAAGGAATCATTGACAAGATCTCAATCATGAAAAGGACAGAAGAGAAAAACAAAGGAGCCATCAAAAGGACATAATCCTCAGGAAAAAAATGATTTATCCTTAGCAAACCAAAAAGCTTAATTCCATTAAGTTGCCAACCAAGACAAGCTCAAAAGGTACAAGGTGCACTGTACCTGTATTGCATTTTGGAAATCTATCAGCCTCTGCCTAATTTTCCTTTTTATTATCTTATTAATTAGAAGCAGGCAAGTAGTTTCATCAAAATCTTACAAAGAAAGCAAATTTATTTAAAAAAAAAAAATTGATTACTTGATTATGGTCGACGTGAATTAATATGCAGTGTCATGAGAAACTCAAATAACAAAGACCAAACAGAGTTAACATTTACAATGGTCACGAGCATGACAACCTCAATAAACTTCAAACCTCTTAAATAGTAGAGCAGAGAAAACTTCAAGTCAAAATAGTGTACATATACAGCTTTGATTAGAAATGAGGAACTGCTCTGAATCTGGATGCAATGTAAGACTTACTGGCTACTTTGATCTCATCAGGTTTTGTGGAATCCGTCAAGTAAAGTGTCATAAGAGGAGTAAAGTTGCTGTTGGCTGGCAATGCTCTCATGATGGATTCCCGATAGGCCACTGCAGCAGATGTGGTAGTGACAGGAGGCCTCAAATTTGGCATCACTATAGCCCTTCCAAAATGACTCGCACTGGAGAAGTGGAAAATACCACACACAAGAAGGTGACATCAGGCAACTAGCTCAAAAGATACGGGGACACCTCCCATTGTGCGATAATTTGTATTGACTAGAGAACATATGCATACGAGTTATGCTAATCCACAAAAGAAATATAGCTAAAAATAGATGACCTGTGCGGGAGAACAGCTTCAAGAAGACTCCCATCACGAAGGTGAAGATGCCAATCATCAGGCTGTGTTAGAGTCAACTCCATCCTGGTTCCTCTTGATTTTGACAGATTACGCCCTTCAATCTTAGCCGAATTGAACTTCAACACCTATGATGCATATGGATATCTTCATAAATTTAGGACAGCCTAAAAGGAAATAAATGTATTTTGTAAAAGACAGGTCTGCAAGGAAGCTTGCAATAGAAGAATTAGCATTGAGGTTCAAAATGAACTAGAATTAAAGTTTGAAGTTAATTCTAATGCCATGAAATGCTTATAAGTTACAAGAAAAGAAAAAAATTTTGAATGCTATAAAATTCAGAAATCCAATGAACGACCTCTAAAGCATGTACTCAATTTACCCTTTGCATAATGTTTTACCAATCCAGTTGATCACTCTACCATGTAGCCATTTACCCATATAACTTGCATTCATCAAATATCATCAATTATCTTAAAAAGTAAAAGCCACCTATTGATAATGATAGCAATAAAGAAGTTACAAGCTAATCAACTGTAGTCAGGCACTAGTGGGCGGAAGCACACACTTTCAACTGCATTTGGCTCAATGAGATACTCAACTGTAGTAATAAAATCGAAGCTAAATAGCATTTGAACCTAACAATAAGGTAAAGGTGAAGAAACCCAACATGTGAACAAGTCAATAAGCAAGTACCAATATAACTTCTGAACTTTGGACCCCGGATTCAACAAATGGAAATTTAGCATTTTAATATCCCCAGTGGTCCCTGTACTCTGGCTCGATATTCAAAATCATCCCTCTACTTTTTCTTTGTTCAAAATGGTCCTACATTTTTAAATGGTTCACCATTTGTGCCGGAACCATTCCAGTGACAGTCACAAAAAATGTACCTCTTATGAACAAATTAATGGAAGGACAATTGGTCGACTGTTTTTAAAAATACAAGGAAACTTTTGGAAAAAGAAAAATGTAGAAGGACGACTTTGAATTTTAAGCAAAAGTACAGCACTTAATGTCATCGAGAGAGAATTGGCAACTTAGAAAAAATCATCTGTATCCACTGAAGCACATTCCAAACAACAATCACGGTATTTCGCATAAAGACCATAGAAAGAACGAAGTATGTTCTACAGGGGACGAGTTGTGCCTACATTGCATGGTAGGACCAGTGTCTTTATCATTCCAACGCCGCTGAGCTAAAGCCACTTCACAATTTGAGACCTCAGGAGAGCTCCAATCGACATTCCTGGAAACAAGAAATATGCATATTAGCGTGCAAACTAGACTACGGCCTTGAAAGCAACTTGAAACTCGCAGGACAGGACAAACCCACAGCAAAAGCTACACGCAGAACAGACCCGCGCACGGGAACAGCGTAACTCGCTCGCAATGCCTTTCATAGGCAGAACCCAACATCCACAGCCTTTCTCAGCGGAATATTTTCAAGCAAGTGGCGTGCAATAGCGCAAGTGCCCACACCAAGTGAACCAACATGGCCCGTCACGCAACCAACAGCAGCATCACAGCACACAGCACAACGCATCGTACCCACTTTCCCCACTCGCACAAGCACGCACGGAAAAGGAAAATTGAAGAACGAGGCATTGAAATAAGGGAAGTCCGAGGCGAGACTCGAGCTAAGACTTACAACGCTCTGCTTCAAACAAGCGCCTCTCAGCCGCATTCGAATTCGCGGAAGAAGGCGACTGAGCCCAGCTGAAGGTCAATGGAAAAGCGGGAGATGGGTCGATGTCAAAGCTAGTGATGGGAATCGAATTCTGCGGATTCTGAGCGAGTCGAGGTCAGTGGCTTATATGATATATCCGCATTGCAGGAGGAAATAGATGCCGAGGCGTTCTTGCGCGTGATGATGATTGTTGGGAATCGCAAGAATATATAAAGCGTATGGTTAGAAAAATCCAACGAGGAATTAAAATAATGAAACAGCATCAAATAATCCAAATCCCATATGCTGTTTCGGAATATAGTCAAATTCAAATGTGTATATCTACCCATTAGACAGAGAGTATGAGAAAAACTTGCAGTTATTTTTTTTTTATTTCCCAAAGACTTGTTTACTTGGTTTCTATTGGGATGGCCTTTCTAGCTATATTTTCCACTACTCGGCTCGGGCCTGATTCTAAAATATTAAACCTGTTTTAACGACAGGTACCCAATGTTCGGGAGACCTATTACCCAAGAATCCATACGTGTTTCCCGTAGGTTTTACCGTAATTGGTTTGTCTGGGGATGTGTATCCATGTTTTTCCACCAATGCACACATTCCTTAGCCCTGCTTCCATTTGTCTAGATGTGATCCAAGCGCTTCGAGCTGGGGGGCTACGCTCTGTGTCTGAACATATCTGGATTGCTTGGATTTGGCTGGAGAGGCGACAAATGCGTGGCAGCATCGATAAGCTCGATCCTCTCGACACGCTGCAAAACCTTTGACCCAACAAGAAAATTAACTGTTATCCTCGTGCTCTGCTGCATCAGTTAAAAAGAGTGAACTTTTACCAATGAATAAACATGCTACACTAGTTTTTAAGTTGTAACTTGTTTTTCCACCTAGCTTTGTAATCATTTCAGATCTTTGCAGGATTCAGGAATTCGAGCAAACTTTAATCTGGGATTTCACAACTCCAGTTACAAAGTGACAATAAATGCTAATTTCTTTTTGAAGATTTTGGTGGGTTCAACTCTGCTTTTGGTCCAGTATTAGCTGGATGGGGAATTCATTGCTGCAATAAAAAAGGAAGAAGATCGCTGGAGTGTAGAGTCTAGTTTCTTTCATGTGAAGAAGTCCCCTTAAGGACCTTACAACCTGAACCCCAGGCATGAAAACTAGTCAGGTCCATAAAGCTGCGGAGGCAAAGCCTGTGAACAGAAGTGATAAGTACTTCAAATCTCTTTCAAAATCTAAAAATGGCTCATCTCATCTTCTTGCAAGATAGGGCCACTTGAGGATATGTTCAAACTCAAGAGACTTACAACAAGTTCTTTTGTGCGTGTTCCGATGTCCATATTTCACAGGAAGCATGGGGCTTTAGAACAGTCCGATGGTTATGGTTGATGAAGCTGCAAGTAATTCTCTTCTCAAGTTCCCTCCTTTCCCTGCAGATTGACCTTTGCTGATGTTTTCTTGTAGTGTACTATGTTCCTTCTGTGTTCCTTTTGATTCTTGTTAACGAAGAGAGCGTACACAGAGGACGACAGAATGAGCAATGCGCCTTCTATCTGTGAACGGGCTAAGAGGTGAGTGTAAATCAAGGAAGCAAAGAAGATCTGAAAGGCCCAGGCTTTCACCGGTGTGCTGCAGACGTGAAATTCTTGATGAATCTCTACAAATTGAAATGAAAGATCCTGAGGATGGTTCCGGTCCCCTTGAAGATTAGTTTGCAGATACTTCATAGTTTCTCGGCTAAATCTTGCAGATCTTTTGAAATTTCTTTTGTTGAATGTAAGTACCATTGTGCTTTTAGCATAATCTCTCACAATTTTTCTCTCTAGTGCTCGACGGCAGACAAGAATGACAAGCCCCCTTATTGCGCCCATCTCGCATGCGCCTCAACAATAGATTCGGAAGTTAAATTGATTGTTTTCATATATCAAAAAGAGTTTACAGTTTTTTTTTTTCTTTTTGAGCAATAGTTTACAGTTTCAGTTGCTGATTATGACATGGTGTTCCGAACAGCATCTTAGATGACGTGTTTCGATGGTTATATATTGTTGATCATAGTTTTGAGACTGGGATGCTATTACACTTCTTGAGGTTTTTTTTCCTAGTAGATTCCCTTACATTGATTGTCTTCATTGCCTATTCTAGTGTCGCTAAGGGCACGTTTGATAACCATTTTGTTCCAAAATATAATTTTTAAATAGAAATAATTTTTTCTATTTCTATTCCCAGAAATAATTTCTAAATATAAAAACACGCTTGGTAATTACAAAAAATTTCTATTCAAGGAATAAAAATGTGTTTGTTAAACTTGTATAATTTTGTTATTTTTTTTAATTTTTCAATATTTTTATTATATTTTTCCTTTTTCCTTCTTTCTTTTTTTTTTTTTTTTTTTTCCTTCTTCCTCCTTTGTGGCCGATCATCGGCCACGGCAGTGGCCCGCGACCGCCTTGGGCAAGGTCGCGAGAGTTAGTGAGCTCGCCGAAGCCTCGCCAGGCCACTGCGAGGCTCGGCCTCACCCAGGCGACGCGAGGTCAGCCTCGTCCTGGCTTGGCAAGGCCAAGCGCCAGCCGTCAAGGCTCGGCCTCGCCTTGGCTGGGCGAGCTCAAGCTCGCCCAAATCTAGCGAGGCCGAGCTCGGCGAGCTCGCCTAGCCACTAGCGAGGCTAAGCTTCACGGTGGCTAGGCGAGCTCAACCTCGCTAGTTTTGGGCAAGCTCGAGCTCGCCCAGCCACAGCGATGCTCCGACAAGGTCGTTGGCTCTTATCAGCTGATTGCCGGCCATGGACGAGGCCGACGACCAGCCAAAAGGAAGAAGAAGGAAAGAAAAGAAAAGAAGAAAAAATAAGAGAGAAAAATTGATTCTCGAAATTGTTCTCAGAAACAAAAAGCCTATTTTTTTCTACTTATTATTTTTGTTTCCTAACAAAAGTTTTACCAAACACGTTTATTTTTTTTTTGTTCCTTGAAAAAAAAAAAAGAACATAAATTTTTGTTCCAAGAAACAGAAACATTTTTTTATCATACAGGCCCTAAAGGTCTGCCGAGATTTAATCTACAGATGTTGGTCAAATAGAATCGTGATTTTTTTTATCACTCCTCTTATATATATGTGTGTACGCGGTGCTAATAGAAATCGAACCCTGGACCAAGTACTCTTTGACCCCAACCCCAATCCCTTTACCAATAGGGCCACATGCTTGGTGACGTGGTGATCCAATCAATTTACAAAGGAACAAAACAAATATCTTATGCTTATGGCACATCACTTGATAAAGAGTGCTCATGTATTTAAAATATCTGAGTTTCATTAATTTAATAAAGACATAACTAGTCAGGCAAACATCGACGAAACACAATTGTAATATTTTGATTCACCAAAATAAACTGAATTATACTTAACGGTTCTCTTTTTGCAAATTTAATCATGGTATAAGACCGTGTTAGCTCTGATTTATCTTTCGATTAGAGTCTCTACATATTCACTATATTATTGAAGAAAGGTAGTTACCCAAATAGCGACGACTTGGTCGTCTGAACAGAGACCTCAAATCCAACTCATCATGACTTAAGACGAGGTGGTCGACTCTTGCTCTTCGGATTTGACACCCACGTTAGCTTGGAGATTAACAGATTTTTTTTTTATTATTTCGTGAAAAAACACAAACTCTAGCTTCATTCCCAATCTTGACCCAAATTTTATTTTCGTCTCCCAAAAAAAAGAATTCAATATTCGATTGCTCTCTAAATCTAGTCCTTTTCGTGTTTCCATCCAATAATGCCGTTTAAAATGCGACAGGTCATTCCCTGTTCATTCAATCGACTCACGTCCATGTTAATTTGGATGGATCGCATTCAACTTGAGAGCTTTTCTTTCATAGACTCTATTGTTCAAGGTCCCAACACGTGAGGATCAAAGTTCTTCAGTACAACATCTAGTTTAATATGAGAAGCTTCCACATACGAACTTTAACAGGGATCCCACACCCATTTTTTGTGAACAACTTCTATTAAAATTTTATTTGCTATGAAGTTGTATATAAATTAGATCCTATTGTTGGTCTTATTAACTCGTTTTATGCCAATAATGAGATTTAGAATCGATGAACCAAACACATGGCAAACTCACTAGACATGCACAATTTTTTATTGAAACTCTATGGGTGGCATTTTAAATCCGCCATCAAATCCTAGGACTCAACCCTAAACGGGCGGCGGAAACTATCAAGTGGGAGTATGATGACAAGGGCAGAGGAAATTTCCGATGAAAATGAAATGCATAGAGAATCGAAGAACACCAACAACGAAAGCGCTATATCGGACTGACACTAACACTCAGACACAAAAGCTAAGGAAGTCAATGGGATTCCTTACATGAACCTGCAGGCTACGAAACTTGTCTATTTGGAAGGTATCGGGATTGTCCTCCTAGGAAAAGCCTTAAAAGCCTCAATTTATGGCATGTGGACTAGTCACGAGCACTTGTCTTTGCGCTAAGGTTTTGCTCGCGCGGTTAGCGAGGATGTCGGGGATGTCCTTAGCGCATGTCATTCTTAGCTTTTGCTAATTCCCACGACCAAACTTCACGTGAAACCAAACCTCGGATTAATTAGCCTTTTAATTAGCAAAACGTAATTAGTAATTCTCAGCAACGTAACTTAGATGTTCTTTGACGCAACGAAAAAAAAAAATTAATGTAGGAGAAAATTACTGAAATTCCCAAGTCGGGTTGGTTAATTCCGAATTTGGCAGTAATTAGATTTGAAAATTATGCTTAATAATGACGATCTGTATTGAAATTTAAAAAGGCTGGTATCTACTACATAGTCGTGCTCATGCATATGATTTACCGAGCTGGCGTTCACCTTATGATGAAACTGAAGCCAAATAAAAAAAAAGGGACTCGAGGAAAATGCGAGCCTTAAAGCAAAATCAAAATTCTTTCGTCCTTTACAATTTTCCTTAATCCATGTGCTTTACTTTCCGGACTAAAACTAATATTTATTTAGCAAAGGGACTGAATTTCCGCATCTTAACTTCACTTATAACTCCGAACTTTTTTTTTGGGGAGTTATTTAATAATGCCTCTAAGAAAAAGTCATTTATTAATCAAGAATATGAAATAACAACGTTGGCAAAAACGAAAATCCTCAGACTTTAGACCCCTAATTCTAGCTAAGACAGCCCTAAGAGTAAGTTAAGCCAAGCCAAGTACAATTTAATCAGCCACCAATAAGCACACTAACTCCAAGAGCGATCACAAGACCAACGCCGCCCGCACAAGGAAACCCCGCTTTCGACGCCGAGGAACGCGACGGGGCGGGCACAGGAGCATCTGCATCCGACGGGCTTGCACCCGGGGGCGAATCCGGCTGAGGAGGTGGCGTAACCGGAGGTTGGACTACGGGCGGGGCTGGAGATGGAGTCGGGGCACCGCCGGGGGACTTGCCCCGGACGGCCAGAACGACCACAATGAGCTTCTGGCCAGCGTTGCACCTGTCGGCGATGCCGCTGATGAAGAAGAAGGGGCCGGAGCGGTCGAGCTTGAACCTGGAGGCGCCGTCAGTGAGGGAGAGAAGAGGGTTGTTGGTGTCGCAGGAATTGTAACCGTCCTTCGTCACCACCAGGACCGAGTCCTTCCCCTTCTGGTACTTGAAAACTACGAAAACAAACGGACAAACATCATCAAGTCAAGAAAACGTATGACATTGCATATAACCCTTAACAGAAAGAGAGAGAGAGAGGAGGATTACTAAGGGTGTCGTTGACTTGGAACCGAGTTCTCTCTGCCCAGTGATTGTAGGACTCGGAAGGGTTTTGCACCCAGCCATCCTTGCCACCCACGTAGAAATCCCAGGCTTCCGAGCAGGTCGCAAACCACACTGTTGCCGCCACGAACTGCCACGCGGTGAATCTTGTGGACTCCATTAGAGACGGAGAATCAGAGCTAGCTCGGAGAGAGAGAGAGAGAGAGACAGACAGACAGACAGACAGACAGACAGACAGAGAAAGACAGAGAGAGAGAGAGCGAGAGAGAGAGAGAGTATAAGCAAGTTGGTGAATGGTGAAGAGTGGGTATGGAAGGAGGTATATATAGAGAGCCGAGAGAGGTTTTCACACCATATTTCGCGAGGTTACCGTTGAGAGCGAGAGCATGCAAGAAAAATGCACAGAGAATGCCAGGGACAGAAGGACGAACCTCGTTGGGAAACATTTGGCCTCTACTCCCCGTCATTAATTAGCAATTTAGCAATTAGCATGCGTTATCTCTTCCTTTCTCCTTTACTTTTTCTCCTCCTAATTATGTCGCCACGTGTGGGCTTGCCATGGATTCAACGGCCATCACCACTGCTACTAAAGTCCCTTGCTTTTGGAACCAAGAAATCGTTTTGACTAGGGTTTTTATTAGCATTTGTTCTTTCGGCTCTTTTCTTCCCCGTTTGATTAGCCTCCCTCGCGCCCGACTCCATAAATCCTCATTTCTCACCAGCCGTTTCGAAACCTTTCGACGGGTACAGTGATTAAATGTGGCATTAACCTTCGTCAAATCAGTGCTAACTGCTAATTCCGTAAACGTAACTAGAAGTTTGGGGGGTGTCACGTCTTCTTGATGAAGCAGGTAAAACTAATGTTTTCATGGGAATTGCGTGGGACGTTTGCTTGTCTTTGTCTCTTCTTTTGGTTTCGTTCGGTTGGAAGGCTTGGAAGGAAAGCTTCCCAACGCACTTACCACCTTTGTAGCTATGCCCTAGGATGGTGTTAAAAGAGCGGTTTAGGTGAAGAACTATTGTTTAATGCCAATAAATGTAGTCATTTGGTCATGACTATCGTACGGTTCTCTTTCCCTACCAGATATTACATATTCTCTAAGGAATTTATAATATTGAGTTTACCTTCCACGTCGCACTTCTCTTTTCGCAAGTATTTTCGTAACCCATTAAATGGCGAGGATGCAATGGCACATTCATGTCCATCAACTACCAAGATGCCTTGCACGGATCCAAGACTTTAGATATTTATTTTGGTATGTTTGTAATGTTGGCTGTTGCCATAATTTGTATTTATCGACATTTCAATTTATGATTGGATACGCTAAATGTTGAGAGGTAGTGTGTTCCGATAACTTTACAAAGTTCATCATAATTGCCCTTTTTTTTTGTCTTTCAATTAGTCCAAATTTCATATCCATTTATCTAATATTTCTTGGTAAAGCAACACCGATGATAAAATTTAATGGTACAAAGTCTAAGTTAGAATTACCATAGGAAAAATTATCCAAAAAGTCCTAAACTTATTATACTTTTGTCAATCCAGTCCTGAATATTTTAATTTTGCTAATTGAGTCTTAAAATTTTCCAAGGTTTGACCATTGAGTTTACCTTGTCAATTTGGCTTGAAATTGCTCATATGGCAATCCAATCAAGGCAACTATCTAATGTGGACGAATTTTAATAATTTTTTTTCAATTTTTTTTCCTTTTTTTCCTTCCTTTTGTTCTTTTTGTTCAAAGGCCAGCGAGACCATCGGTCACTCGCCGAGGGCTAGCAACCGCTACAAGTCCCTAGGCAAGGAAGAAGGTCGCAGCACTCACTAGATCTAGCAAGGGCTTATGAACTTGCTAAATTTGGCAAGGCAAGGGTGTATCAACCCTGTCTTAGGCCCTTGTCAGCCAAAATAAGGGCAAGTGAGGGTTGGGCCTATGAGGGCTCGTGATGCCCACGCTCGCCTTAGCGAGGGGCCTTAACCCCTCATCAGCAATCGATGAGGACTTCGTGGCCCTTGCCTAAGGCCGATGGGGGGTCACTAGCTCTTAGTTAGTGGTTGCCAACCCTCAACTAGTGGCTAGTGACCCCGCTGCCATTTGAATCAAAGAAGAAAAAAAAAAGTATTTAAAAATTCAATAAAAAAATTCAAAAAAAAATGAAAATTTGTCCTTGTCAGTCCACCCATGTCATGTAAAATGGCTAATGTTCATATTAGTGATTTCTAGCCAAAATTGATTGGATGAACTCAATTAACAAATTATAAAAATATTTAAGATTCAATTGGTAAAATTTAACGGTTTGAGATTGAATTGACAAAAGTGTAATACGTTTAAGATTTTTTGTAACAACCTTTCCATTTATCATATGTAGCTAAGTTGATTAGATGCCAATCCAATATTTATTCATCTCATCTTTCTTGGGGAAGTTACACCTAGGTACATATTTATCGTGTATATAACATTTTTTTAAATCGCTAATAATATTAATTTGTTTTTAAACTATGTGCCATTATTATTATTATTATTTTGGCGATTATGGATACCTCTTGTGTTCATACTTCATTATTAACTATTTGTGAAGTACACTTTATTATGAAAATTTCTTCCACGCTTATTGAAATCAATATAATATTGAAACTCCTTTGAAACTTTATTCAAAAACTAACTGTAATCCTGAATTCAATATTTAATCTCACCAATCATATAAAGTGATGGGAATTATCTTTGCGAAAGCATGATTTTTATGGAGAAACTAGGCATAATTTCCTAAAATGAACTCCAACTTTAGGTCTAATCTCAATTTTGTCTCGAACTTTTCTTTTATCTAAAAAAAAAAAATCTAAACTCTAAATCAAGTTCAAATCTACCCCCAACTTTTCTTTGTAAAAAAAAAATAATAACAACAACAACTACTACTACTACTTTAGGTCCAACCTCAAGTTTGCCCAAAACTTTTTTTTTTTTTTTTGTCTAAGAGAAAAATTATCAATTTTTACTCTAACCCCAAATTTGCTCCATTGGCCCTTCATCCAAAAATCATTCTTAGTTGTCCCTAATTTTCATATTCTAAAATAGTTTCATTCTGGCCATAATTTTTCATATCACCTTACCGATGCAAATTTGTTGTCAACATGGAATGCCATGTTAAGTTAGGACTAGACCACCAAGGTTGATTTAAGAATAGATCGAAAGTTGGTTTTTTTTTTTTTTCAGATAAAACGAATTTTGGGATAAATTTGAGACAGGATCTAAAGTTTTGAGGCTTCTTCTAAGTCAGAAAAAAAAAACTCAGGGCAGATTTAGGACTAAGCTAAAGTTCAGGGTTTTTCTAAGCCAAAAAAAAAAAAAACTTGGGATAGAATTGGGACTAGACCTAATGTTGAGGTTTTTTTAGAGAATTAGGCCGGAGAAACCATCACTTCCTTAAGGAACAGACCAAATGATCTCAATAATTCGGTTTATGTTTAATTTTATAATAAGGCATGTTGGGAAGAAAAACTCAGATGCTCAACAACAGAAATTAATTACATTTCAATGTAACTTTATATTTCCATCGGTAAAATTGTACTTTGATGCTCGTCAAAATCCATGGAACAAAGGCGAGGACTACATGCCAGAGTTGACTGGTATTATTGTAATTCCAAGTAGATTATCCGGATAAGCGGTTTGAGCTGTCATGTTGGAAAATTTAATACACACATAAATAATGTAAGCCATTGCCTAATTCAATATACATGTCCTTCCACGTTCTTCATGTAAATATATTAAAAAATGGTACGTTTGACACAATTATTTTGTTCATTTATTTGTTTGTGCTAACCGCTTTAGGATAAGATGCCATTTACTTTAATAATGTTGGATTATTATGCTAATTAAGCAAATAAAATAAGAAAACGACCCTTCAAATTTAATAGGAATGCACGTACGGAGAAGCCTAAGAATAAAGCTACGTTGGATTTAGTTTACGCGAGTAGTCTCGCACTTGTTTTTTCTTCTTGAAATTTCAAAAGAAATTTGGACAATAATAATTTTTTTGGAACTTTCTGTATTTTAGTCACGTATTTTGCTTTAGAGCTTGTGTTATGATTAATCTGTTACGCATCATTTCATAGCTTAATCTGTTACGCATCATTTCATAGCTTTTTCTTTACGGGAATTTTTTTTTTTTTTTTTTTTTTTTTGTTGTGAGTTTCACGACTCATAATATTTCACAAAAAAAATATTAATCTACGTATCTTAAGCATAAGTTTCTTTTCCTATTATAGGCAAATTGCCGAATGGATCGTTTTCATTTCTGGCATAAATAATTGTCCTCATTAATCTTAATTTATCGGTAAAACATCATCTCATGACTTTTCTTTAGAGAGCCTAATTTCTCTTTGGTGGTGGTAAGCTCTCTAGCTGCTACATTCTTAATATTCCGCAAAAATGAGTGATCTACATTAATCGGCAGCTACTTTTCAGTTATTGTTAGTAAACAATTTAACCAATCATAAATTTCATTTTCACCGCGCAAAATTTCACAGTCTATTTTTCTATAATTTTCCTCACTCATCGTAACTTTTCTTAATTAAATGTAAATTTAACCGCCCTTTGCAATCGTAATTTTCCTTCAACATCGCATTCACGAAACAATTGGAAAGCAGGCTTGTGCCGATTTGAGAGGTCCGTTCGTGAAAATTCTCGAAAGAAGGAAAAATTTCAACTTTTCTCCACGGTTACGAGAATTACGATGAAACGCGCGTGATTTACACCGCAGGGGCTACCGAAACCGAGGATTATCGTCGCGAGGTCCACACACGTGTCCATGCAATGGGGGGAGCGTGCCCCCCACGGAGGCCTCCGTCGCGTGAACCTTATCCCGCCCTGTACTCCACCCCTCTCTCTCCGACCTGCATTATTCCTTTTTATTTTTGGATTTTCTCCGACCTCCTCCGGTTTTTTACCGACGGTCACTCCGAGCTGCGGCCGAATCCCGACCCCACCAATCAACTCTCGATTCCGCCCGCTTCGATTCCTGCGGTCTCCGGTCGGAATCCCCATCTTCCGGCGGAGGTCGCCGTCGCGGGGGGGGGGCGCTTCTCCGGCGGCTCCGCCTCCCTCCGTCGCCGCTGCTCTGGCCGTCCGTCCCTGGCTTTGATCAGTATTAAATTCGGGAGCTTTTTTTTTTTTTTTTTTTTTTCTTTTAAATTGGGATTAAGCCGTTGAGGTCTCGCCATCGGCATCCGAATCGGGTGTTGACGCATTGTCCAGAGGGAGTTGTTGCGGCTGGTTGCTGCCGTGGTTTGACTCCACTCGAAGCAACACTTCCCCTCCCCCTGTCCCTGCCTCCCTCCCTCCCTCCCTCCCTCCCTAAACTTCCTCCCCCTCCCCCTCCCCTCCCCCTCCGTCCATGGCCTCCGCATCGTTTTCTCGCGGCGCGCTCGGTGATCGCAGCAGTCAGAGAGGGAGGAAGACGGAGCTCGAGTTCGATCGCAGTTGACCCCGCCGATCGAGGACTCTTCTTGTTCTCGTTCTTGTTCTTGTTCGTGTTCTCGTTCTTGGTTTCTTCGGAGATGGTCGCCGCGGGGAGGAAGCTGCGGTCGTTGCGCGCCGGGGCGATAAAGTTGGGGCTGTGGCTGGGGATTCTGTTCTGTCGCCCGGCGGCGGCTCTGCGGCCGTTGAGGGAGATGGGCCGCTCTTGGGCCGACGAGGTTAGTTGACTGGTCCTCTTTGATTTTGTCATGTCCGGTGGACGATTGAATCCGTCGCTTTAGTTGAGGCCGACGCTGGAGTCGCTTTGCTCTTCGGTATCGGAATCGAGAACTTTTGGGTTGATCGCTTGATGGCTCTACTGTTGATTGAGTTTGTGTGGCAATTTAGCGAGTTTTCAGCGTGTCGAGAGGAGTGTTTTCGATCTTGCTTTTTGTTTGTAATCGTGATTGTTGAACTACTTTATAGCGGGGGCGCTCGAGATTTGTTCTTGAGGTTTTGTGGGTGAGCTCATAGCGGACTGACATTTCTCGAGATGGATTACGATGTGTAGGTGGAGAGGAGGTTGTCCAGTCAGGTACCAGTAACGTTTCACATACTGCTGAATGTGGTTCTGGTCTTACAGTTGAAGCGAGAGTGAGATGCCGGGGTTTGGGGGCTGTTATCCCGGAATGAGCTTACTATATTCATTTAGGTTCTTAGTTTTGCTTTCCTATCCAAATTCCATAACTAGGGAATGGATAGTAAGTAGTAACTACAGTTCATGTACATGGGCCACTCTACCACCAATGAGCTAGAGTGATGTGTTAGATTGGATGGTCAGGTGCACTTCAGTGTGAAAATAATTCTCATTTTGAAAAACAAAGTCTCTCCCTTGAAACAAGTCAAGAGACTGAGCAACCAAGGTTAAAAAGAAAGCTTAAAATTTTGGAAGATATTTATATCTACCGGACCCCTTAGTCCACGGAGCTTGGCAGAACGAACTGCGGTGTCAGAGTAGTTTTGATTCTGTGTCATGCACCCTTTTGTTCTCCCTCTACATCATTAACCATCATCCCTCATTAAAATGTGTTCAGATTACACTTTCACCCTGAATTCCCTGCTCTGGTTGGTAGAACTAGTCAATTCTGGAGAATTTCTTCCTGAAAATTTAATTTCATGGCAGTTTCACCTCAAGATGTATTGCCCTCAATAAAGACATAGCTACTTCTGGATCTCGTAAGCTAAAAAATAGTTAAGTGTTGAGTGCAGCTCATAGCCATTGTCCTTCCCTTACATTGGAATCTCTACCCTCATTGGCCCTATAGATTGTTAGAAGTAGCTAAATTATCTCATCCTTGAGCAGCTAATCAGAATTGAGAAAGTTGTCTCGCAAAAAGGAGGTTAGACATGCTGCATTGATGCCAAAACCCCATCACTCTTCCCTTATCCACACTTGTACACCAGCGAACTTGAAAATCTCTTCCAAGTATTTTAAAGCAGAGACCATGCTATGATCTTCCATTCAGAGCTGATCTTTGCTTGTCACAAATTCCAATGACTTCTTGGAGAGCCTGAATAAAGTGCATCGAGCATCCCATGGACCAAAAGCTTGGTCGTCGTAGCTCTTGTTGTTAAGTTGCCTTTGCATCAACATAATCGATAATAGAGCCTAGTCCCTTGACAGCATTTTTTTCCTTTTCTGGCTTAATGCTGTTCGATGCTTTGTAATAATTCACAAGCTGGCTCTCAACCATTCCCTAAGACTGCATTAGTTAATGACTATGCAGCAGTTGCCTGGTTTGAGACACTGTCCTTCTCAACATCCTGTCCAAGAAGATCGTGTAACCATTAAACTTATGTATATTCTTGTGAACTTGACCTTGCAATCTTCCGTTCATCTCAGTGAAAATTGTAAAGGATGTGCACTATAACCTTGCAACTTTGACTCCATATGTTTAAAAATGAGAAAGATAATATGAACTGTGAAATTTTACTGAAGCCTGGCATAGTGGGCTTATATGCCTATAGTGATGTTTGGCATCTCTTTTTGAAATACTGGGCTCATGAAAATTCTTTTTTACGTGTGTTTTCTATTCCATGAATTGCTTAAAACTAAAACCTTCTGAGTGACATCTAAATAGGTTTCGCCTGTCCCCCCTGCATAGTGAACTGTGAAATTCACTGATGCCTGGCATAGTGGGCATATATACCTATTGTGATGTTTGGCATCTCGTTTTGAAGTACTGGGTTCATGAAAATTCTCTTCTACATGAGTTTTCTATTGCATGAATTGTTTAAAACTAAAAGCTTCTCAGTGACCCTGAAATAGGCTTCACCCCTCCCTCCTGCTTTCTAACTTTTATTCTGATATATTATGGTACCATCACACTTGGCTCAATGACCTTTTTAAAACTAGTTGATGACATGATATGTTTCCTGATTTTCATGTGCATAATTAGGAAGTACAGGAAGGTGACTATACTGACTTGTTAAGTTTCCTGCAGGGGTTTTTTGTTAGGAAAGATGAAAACGAATTGGGTTCACTTGGTGAATGGAATATAAGCGGAACTTACAAAGGTTTGTAAATATTTTCTGGCTAGATCAACCTCATTGTCATTGTATTCTTTTCTAATAAAGATGGATTTTTTTACCTTACTTGGAGTTTCAGGAGTGCTTGTAATTCCGAATTTCCAAATAAGGAAGTTTGGTGCTCTAAGCTGTCGTCTCTGCTTTTATTTGATCTGCATTGAGCCTTTGGTTTTCTCATTCGCAGTTTTTTCTCTTCATCTAAGTGGGCACATTAATGTGTCTGGAAACATGACTATTGCAGGTACTTGGAGATTTCTCGATTCAACAAATAGCTCTTCGAGGTTTCCAGATTTCAAGAGATCTAGTGGCAACTCTATTGTTGAATTAGTTAGTACCCAAACGAAAATAGCCGGTGTACATTATATTCAGGTAATGGGGACTAGACATAACGTGAGTATATATTACAGATTCCATGACTTTCTGGCCACATTGTGATATCAGGAAGTGTGCACTTGTTTGATACTTTTGCAGATACTGTGTAGTAATAACGGATTGTTTTTCCTCTTGGTTGTTAGCTTATATTACTTTTAACTGCTTTTGGTGGTGTTAGGGAGTCATTATCTTTCAGGATGTGTTTGACAAGGAACGGACTGTTGGTGGTGCTCGAATCAGGATAGAAGGTGTATATATATGGCCATTTAGACAGCTTCGAATGGTAGCAAATAGGTACGATTTGCGCATAATTGTCCAAATGTCACTGTTGCATCTTAAAATTTTTTCATGACATTTTGTAAGTTGTCAGACTTTTTCCTTGGAATATATGCTCATCCGTTTGTGTTTACTGTTGTACTTGAAGAACATCTTTAAACCAGGTTTTTCTGTCATGAATTCATTTCTTTGTAGCAGATGTTTTATGTCTGACCACATGGTTAAATTAGACCTCAATGTTCATTTGTTTGAAACTAAGTTCAGGTCATTCATCATATATATCCTGAGAGTTGCCCCATTCTTGCATCAAAATTTTGTGAAACTGAAATTTGCTTTTATTTTTTCTTACCTGCTTGTTGGTTAAATGGTGGTTAATCATTTGTATGCACTTGTTACTTCATTTGCAGATTAGGTTCATTATTTTCTTCTTTTTTCCCCCTTCATGCATCTAATCTCCTCACTTTAAGTTCTGACTTCTATTTATTACCATCTTGCAGTGGGAAAGAGGGCGAGTTTAGCCAGGATGATGATTACATATTATCAAATCCTTATCATTTGGTAAATTTTGCCCTTCATGGTGCATCTGGTTTTTATAATTCTCAAAATGAGCTGTTTCTCTGTTAAGACTTTATAATTCGACAGTTTTTCGTGTACGTTACTTGCTGTGTGTTTGGGTTCCAGTTTTGTAATTCTGGGACGCAGCTTTGTAACGTTTAGAATACCAGACCTTATCTTTTCCTGGACATAAAAGATATATAAATACACGATCTAGTTTGGTTCCCTTTTTGGGGAATAGATCTGGCTTGGGTAGTTCAACTATTTCTTTAGTATCTGATTTTCATGTAGATATTGGTCACATCAAATGCAGAGGAAATTGTATATCTTGCCAATCCATAATATTGTTCTGTAGTCTGCTTATTCATTGGACAAGATATGTTGGCTAGATTGCACAGTCGTGTTATGCATAAGCTGGTGACTTCACAATACCCGAACCTAGATAAGTGAAATACAGAATTGACCAAGGAAACGGGCTTCTTGGATTGAACCATGGAATATTAAGATCATAATGGCTGGAAACAACTTGATACTGTTTTTTATATTGATTGAAATTGTCTATTGCTAATAACTAATTAACCAATAAATCTTTGAACAGCCATATTAGCTTGAAGTGAGTCTAATCCTTGCAACCTTGTTCTACATGGTGCCATTCATTTCATCAGTCCATCAAAATTATTGCATTAAAAATGGCACCAGGGGATTGCCTCCATATTGATGCTTTTATTCATATAAGTTTGAATCTGTTAAGTCAGTAAGTTGTTACATCAGGGATTGGCTCTCGCTCAAACCAAAAGTTCAAAGTAAAAACCCAGAATTTCAACTGTATCCAAGTGTCTTTCTTTCTGTCAAAAGTTCTACTATTTCTTCCTTCCAAATGACCGAAAAGTTGCCAGAGATATCATCTTTAGCCCTTTCTTGTTTTTCATTGGTCAAAAGTTCATGCCTGTCTTCAAACTGGTTTTCTAGCTGCTATTTTGAACTACACAATATAACTTGTCTACTGTATTTGTCTGGGCTTCATATACATCTCCTCCCCCTTATAACTTAGACTTTCAGGTTGGAAAATAAAGCATGTAGCCAAATCAGTTTTCAGTTGTCCATACCCCATCCAACAGTTTTTTTCTCACGCTGTCTTATTGCCTGTGTCAATCCCATGTGCGTTGTGTCATTCAGTTTGCATAAGAGGTGTTGAGATATCTCACATCATTTTGCTAGAAGTTTTTCTAGATGTCAGATACATGTTATTCTCCTCTACCCAACAGCTTAAGCTTCAGGTCTAGTACATTTAATGCTCAAAAAAGCCCCTGCCAACGTCTAAAAATTTCCTGACCAGGAGCAATTGATCAACAGATGAGCCATTTTTCCTATAGCCCTTTGACACAAGCAACATCTAATTATGGAGATCTTACCCCTTTTCTGCAAGTTGCCTAAGGTTTAGATGCTAATGCTGTTTCCTGCAGAAAAACAGAAACTTTTGGTAGCATCCTGACCCTTCTAATAGCTTTCGGAGGAAGTTGGACTTTTCCTCCATCTTCCAAAGTAAAAGTCAAACAGGTTATAGAACGATTTAAGAGAGATGATCTGTGCTTTGCAGGCCACAAACAAATATGATCTTCATCCCATTTAGAATGCTACCTTCTCCGAGATGGAAAACAGTCGAGATGCATTTTCAATTTCCTATTCCTTAAAATACCCCACGATGTATGCTGAGCATTTTGTTGCTGCTTTGTCCAAACGAAATGCTTGAGTTGAGGTTTGACTCTTTGTTTCTTGCCAACAGTGCTGGGTGGGATGAGTGCCATTGCTAGTACTAGATCTAAATGGGGGCAACTGATATTATGCCTCACTGGTGATAACTGATAAGTTATGCGAGCCAAAAGATCTTTCAAATTCTCATTTCCAATATGAGCCAGCTATTTTCTTGATTGTTCTGATATTCTCTCTTTCTGGAATTTTCAATATTTTGATGGTATTTATCAAAATATATTATTCTTCTTATTTTGTCATTTAATTGAAGAGTGTTTTGACAGCAGCAACTTTTGATTCTGATGCAGCTTGGAGTCTTCTCATCCCAGGTTTTTCAAGAATCTCCACGGAAAAAGATTTGGAGAAGGAAGAATTGTAATAAGCAGCTGTCCTTTTACCTTTTCATCCAAGTCTTTTTTCATTTGATTTTCTGATTTCTTGAGGGAATACTATCACGTGCAGCACCAATCTATGATGTGGAGAAACATTGTAACATCGAATTTGCAGCTCAAATCTCACACACTTCTTCCAAACAAGATGGTATGCAAACTTTCTCAGCATAATATTTTTATCTACAATAATTGCTGTCAAAGTATGTTTCTTGCAGACTTTTTGTGAAACATTCACAAATGAAGCCAAGAAGCGTATGCGTGCAATTTCAAAACCATCTCTCTTTTAAACTTTTAAACCTGATAAAAATGATCAATGCTTAAATACAAATTTTGTGGTGGTTCTACTCATTTCATACATAAATAAGATTCAATTCTATGTTGGCAGCCGATGCCACTTGCCAGTAAAGTGATTATGAGAACTGTTTTGATACACTCAGAGTCCTATCATATTTTTATTCTTTTTTCCACCATTTCTCCTTATTCCGTGTAATATCTCCATGAATGCTCACCAAGTTCAAGGGACTAGGGAGAGCTTCTGATTTCTTCCCTGCCTCTGCTTTCTTTCTGGTGAAATCTTTTAGAGAAAAGATATAGATGTGTTCTCAGGCTTCTACATATCGGGAAGTATTATGATTTTTCATCCTCTTTGTGCTCATTGATTTCTCCACACCTTCTGTAGATGGTGAACATGATCATTATCAAATGGAAGGTCTAATGGAGAGTCCTTCAGTGGATGATGATGGGGATTGTTTTGCACCCTTGCTGCTGAATGCTACTTCTGTAAACATTGAAGTTTACTATAACAAAGCAGTGAATTACACCTTGATGGTCACATTTGTATCCTTTTCATATGATCAGTACCCCTTGTTATGATTCATTAGGAGCTTTTGGGTGCTTCCCTTAACATTCTTGCCTCAGGTATCTTTCCTTCAAGTTCTCCTTCTAATTCGACAAATGGAACATAGCAATACTCAATCGGTAAGGAGTCACGTTTTCTGAGAGAAATTGTCATCATTTTTCACTTTATTTTTGTACTAAGTTCATTAATTTTTCTGTATCCATTAGGGAGCTGCCAAGGTCTCAATAATAATGATTGGGCAACAAGCTATTATGGATGCTTATCTTTGCCTCTTGCATCTTACTGCAGGGATACTTGTAGGTAAGTCAGGACATCAATTTAGGTAGCTTCTTAGTTTTGCTTTTTCTTAGGCAGCATTGTTGCACCAATAGTTGAGTGTCATCCATGATTTATGAGAGCAATAAGACTTTTGACTCCCCAGTGCTCCCCCATAAGCAGCTTACATCTGACTGCTCTTTGAAAACTTAGATTGATGTACAAGTTCTCCTTTTGAGCTGTTACCTACCTCTGTGCAGTTTTTCATTCTGTTTTAGTAATCAGGGACACATAGGATCATGACTACTCTTGCTGGATTATGGCCTAAAATGTTCATTTGGTAATGCAGAGTCCTTGTTCAATGCTTTTGCAACTGCGGCATTTTTCAAATTCGTAGTTTTCTCAATCTTTGAGATGAGGTATCTTCTTGCCATATGGAAAGCAAGTCGACCTATGAACAACGGAGAGGGTTGGGAAACTATGAGGCGCGAGCTCTCGGTGTTGTACAGTCGTTTCTGTAAGTACTGCTATCAATACAAACTTCTGATGTGCATTTTGTACTATTCAAGGGTTTGAAAGTATGAATGTGATAAGAGGATAGTTTCAGGTCAGGATGTAGTAATATTCGTCACTAGAAAGACTAGTATGGATGAGCAACTGTGTATCCAACAAGGAATGCTTGTTAACCGATATGACAGTAGCCACACCCAAAGACCCTTTAGTGCATTTGTTCGACATTGCGGCAGGCTAATTAATGACTGAGAATTGTTCACTTTCTGATACACTAGTTTTTTATTATTCCATCTTTCATTTGCCGTTTCAAGTTGTTAGGCCAAATCTTAATATGAAGTAAGAGGAACTGTTATTTGTAGCATAAGTATTGATTCACTTCCCTGACAATTTTTGCAACCAACTTTTGTGTGTTGCAATATGTTTTAGATTTGATAAGTGGTGTACTTTATACTGATGAATTATGGGTTTTTTCCAGATGGGATCCTTTTGGGAGGCATTCTGCTCATGTACGAGTTCCATAATTATATTCGTCCCATCCTCCTCCTTATTTACTCATTCTGGGTACCACAAATAATTACGAATGTTCTCCGAGATTCAAGAAAACCATTGCACCCTCATTATATCCTGGGAATGACTGTCACTCGTCTAGCAGTCCCATTGTACATTTTTGGCTGCCCATACAACTTTATGCGGATTGAGCCTGACAAAAGCTGGTGCATATGCTTGGGTGTATTTCTTGGACTTCAAGCATCTATTCTACTTCTTCAGCATTATTTTGGGTCACGATGGTTCATTCCTCGTCAGGTAGGATGTCTATGTAAATTTCAGCTGCGGTTACCCCTCTAGTTTAATGTCTTTCAATTTCTTGGTTGATGTTTCTGATAACTGCTGAGATTCTTGAGGGAACCTGCATTTCATCTTGCACTTATTTGTTACGATGGGAAATATTATAGCGTTACTGAGGGAAAAAATGAACTTCTCTTGTGGCATGCATTGCCCTAATGAACAAATTTTCCACTGAAGTTAGGCTGTACTTTTCAAACTGAAGAACTGATTACTAATTTGCCTTGGGTTGTAATAGTTTAACTCAAAAATTACCTGTTTAAATTCGGATTTTGGTGCTCTGAGCATCTGAAGCATTTGTTCAGCATTTGAGTCTGATTGCTTAATATGATGGTTCACGGGAACGACGTGCTTTCCGGATTTAGCTTGCACCGTCTCTGAACTTTCTGGAACTTTTCAGAAACACACGTGAAGGAGAGAAAATGATTTCATCAAGGGTATTTTGTTTTCTGAAGAGTATTTTATGAACCTCAATTACGAAATGCCTGCTTGCTGCTTGCGTGAGTGTGCAAGTGCACGTGCGCTAGCGCGCGAGAGAGGTTGTTATTGTCAACTCCTCATTCTATTAGCAAGAATTTTCTTAATCTGAAACTACTCCACCTCTACCACTCATCAATTATGGAGATCTCATCCCGGTGCAAATTTGCAGATTTTGCCAGAGAAATATAGCTACTACAGGCGGTTTGATCAGGATTCCAGCCACACTACAGACTGTGTCATTTGCATGACTTCTATCGATCTAACTCAGCGGTCAAGTGATTGCATGGTTTACTTCTGCAACTTTGGGTCTTTTTATCTTCATTTTGTGTGTTATCTTTGCTAACGACAGTATGAAATTTCTCTCGCAGGTGACTCCATGTGACCATTTCTTTCATTCAGGTTGCTTGCAAAGATGGATGGACATAAAGATGGAATGCCCAACCTGCCGACGCCCACTACCGCCAGCCTGAGGACCATTCGGCTTGTACATTATGTAATATCAAACAAAATCGCCAACTTGTAAGTGACAGTGCCATCTAAATAACTGATGAATGCGTTGGTTGGTCTAAATTTTAGAGGCAGCAGTAGGAATTTTCGAAAATCAGACGAAGTTCTCAGTTTGGGATTCACAATTTCTCACTCATGTGCTTTTCTCGGCACTTCTGCGCAAATTAATTAAATCAACATCTTGCGGATACTGTTTTGCAATTAAAAAGTGCTGTATTATGGAAGGGCATCTTTCGGTGAAATGCCTTTCGATGTCAAATGAATTTCTGAATTTGATGATGGAACTCTCACTCAACTTCACTTGTATTTTGTGATTGCAGGTTCGGGATGCAACTCATTTTGTTTGTAGCCCATCTTTGAGAGAAGGTGGTAAATATGATGTAATCGGCTCGGAAATGCAGTAGATGATGCTAAATCAGAGACTATAGGGTCAAATAGCTGACACGATTCTTTCTTACTTTTTAGCTTTCCTTACAATGTATATTCAATAAGTATAGAAATCACAACCAAGTGGAAAGTTCTTCAGTATCATTTCTTGTGTCTGCATCATGTTCTCATAGTGTACATTGAATGTTTGTTTCAGAAAAATTGAATGATTTGAAAAATATTTTCTTAAAAAAATCGTTAATATTGCTCATAGATATGATCAAATGAAAATAAAATTGTTGATGAGAATAATGCATCCTGGATAGACTTAACAATGTCAAGTGAAACAAGCGATGGGTTTTCACCTTTCACGAAATTGTTTATTATTATTATTATTTTTTTGCAAAACAAATGAAACTTAAAAGTATTTCCTAAGTATGCAAATTCCTGGAAAATCAGCAAAGTAAATTGTCTGTACTTCTTACCTGGCTGATCTGATTTCCAAAGAGGAGGAAAAATCCCACGCGCTGCCGTGGTAAAAATAAGACCATGTATAATTTTGTCTACGTGATTTTTGTAATTTCTAATTAACTATATGCCAATTGATTCAACGATTGTCGGGAAGTGTATTTTTTTTTTTTTTTCAGTTTTCGCATTAAGATTTTAGATTAAGATAACCCAATAAGGGCGCATCGCACAATGCCATTCAATATATTTCTGTTAAAAACCATGTAACTTGGGGCAAAAGAGAATATGTTCACAATCCCAAATTCACCTAGTTTGAAATGCTAAACTATTTTCGAGTTTATTCGTATCTTCTTTGGAAAAGCTAATTAATCATTTTTTATTTGTTAAGTTTTAACAAAAGACTTTTGAAGTTAAGTATAGGACTTTGTAAAGGAACGAAAAACATCAGAATTTTGTCCTGAGATTACTCGAAACATGATCAGCGACTAACTCCACAAAGCAAAATTCCAATTTAGCTAGCAAAATTAAAATTATTGTCAATGAAAGAATGTCACCGATAAAGTATATGGACTGGACTGGTTATAATCAAACATATTCCGAATTTCAAGAGACAACATTATTAATCATTTTTATTTTATTGATCTGTTTCTTCAGGCGTGACATATACACAAATTGGAATTTCCATGAACTGTAAAAGTGCTGTAATACATACATACATACATACATACATACATACATACATACAAACAAGCTTTGCAGTAACATCCAGAGCATATACAGTGCCATATGTCCAACCCCAAGTCTAAAAATAAACTAGAAGTGACTTGGAGAAGGAGAAGGAGAAGGAGAAAGAGAAGGTGATGAAAGCAGAGGAGCTGCTGCCGGGAACCCCGCGGGAGCAAAAGCAGCCGGGCCGCGGAAACCGCCCGTGCATGGATGCTGGAAACACTCCACCGGGTGCTCGAGGGTGGCCTGGCATTCCTTCTCGCTCCGCTGGAACGGCTTCTCGGGCAAGCAGTTGTGGCTCTCGTCGTAGGCTATGCCCTTGGACGTCAGGTTCATGCACGTCCCTTCCTCTTCGCAGAAGTAGTTGTAGGAGAAAGTGAAGTTCGCCAAGCTCGGCAAGATGCACACGCCGGAAGGCACGACGCCGGTCATCATGTTGTGTCCTACGTTCAGCTGCTCCAGGTGCGCTAGTCCCGCGACGCTGTAGGGTATCGGACCTTCGACGTGATTCAAGCTCACATCCAGCACCCTCAGCTTATACAGGAACCCGACTTCGGGAGGCAAGCACCCCGACAAACTTATATTGATCAGGAGCAACTCCTCCAGGGTGTCGGCGGAGTCAGCTATGCTGGGCGGCAGGCAACCGCCGAAGTTGTTATTCGCCAACACGAGAACGGAAGACGAAGTCTGGCCCAGACTTGCAGGTATGGCATTCGTAAGCCGGTTGTTATTGAGGAATAGCGCATCTAGGCTTTTCTTGAAGAGTTCTGGAGGCAACGACCCCTCGAACTCATTGTAGCGAATGTCGAGAAAATGAAGAGAAGGCATGGAGAGAACGACCGAAGGAAAAGGTCCCACGAACCTGTTGTTGCTGAGATCGAGTTCGTACAGAAGCGCGAGATTAGATAGAGATTGCGGCAGTACCCCGCAGAACCGGTTACTGTTCAAGTGGAAGAGAGCGAGGTCGGTCAGGAGGCCTAACTCTTCCGGGATCAACCCGGCTATATCGGCATGGTTTAGATCGATACCGGCCACCACCTGAATTTTGGGATCATCGAGTGCCTTCGCACAGAAAATACCCGTGTAGTTGCAGACGGACAGGCCGGACCAGTTGGTGGTGAAGTTACGCGGGTCGGAGTAGATCACGCGTTTCCACGCTTGAAGGGCAATGTAGGCATGGTAGAGTCTGGGGTTGGAATGGTGAGCCTGGTGCCGATAGTGTCGGCTGGGGGAGTGGCCGTGTTTCGCGGCGGCATTGTAGTAATGTAAGGCTAGGTGAAGCAAGAACAAGATGAGAGCATGGGAAAGAAAGAAGGTAAAAGAATGTGAAGCCATTCGTGCGGTTAAGCTCCTCTTTCTATGCAGTGAAATAATGACCAGGGGGGGTTGTTTTATACGAGAAAACGTGCCCTTTTCAGTTGAAATTTGTGCAGTCCTCCGTTTAAAACATGTAATCCTTGTCCCGTTGACTCTAGTTCTTTCATACTTGAGACCTCGGATGGACTGTTGCAACGACCGTTTAAAACGACAGTTATCCGTTCGGGAACTTGTTCCAGACACTCTTCCTGTCTTTCAGTTTTGTCATAATGTTCATATCTAGTCGGCGTAAGGTAGGAGACGACAGAAGATACTGGTGAAAAAGGGACGTTTTCCCTAACCGCGACGAGAGCAGCAGGCACAAGATATGCGATTGGAAAATTTTTCCTGGGAGCCACTGTTTCGGATGAGAGCGGAGGCACGATTCCCGCAGCGGCGGAGGACGACGGGGCTCGATGGGGACACGGCTCCTAACCCTGTAGTTTTCGTCGTTGTTGTTCTGAGTGGAGGAGGAGAGAGACAGTTTCCATCTCCATCTCCCCCCGGAGTTTCTTGAAATTCAAGTGATATAGGTGTAATTTGACGAAAGGTCTAAACACCTTATCAAACCCCCTCTTGAACAAAGACCGAGCGCAGATCTTGTCTAAGATTCTTGACCAGAGAGCTTTCTTGGTTATGAAGTGTATAAGAAGAAACGGACGAAACGAATTCAAGTGAAAACACTTGCTCTGCGACCCCCGAGCTTCATACATGGAAGTGCTATTTCAGAACTATAAAGAAGTTCGAGAAAATATTAGGTGCTCAGGTGATAAACATCAGCTCCATACTAGTGGCCACCCTTCCAACATGGAAGGGGGAGGTGAGGGGTTCAAATCCCCACCTTCTCAGGGGGGAATGAGGGTAGGGACGCGTAAGTTTCGAGTGGGTTGCGGCTCTACGCCCGCAAGAGGCGGGCGCGAGCCCAAGGAGTGAGTGTAGAATAAGAATAGAGTAGAGACTGACCAAAAAAAAAAAAAAAAATACTAGTCCATTCAACCGCCAATTTGGGGCCCATCTGCCGACACTTTGCATTCTCTCTCTTCAATTAATGTTTTCAATTAATGTTTTCGAGAAGTTAGAGACAGTGTTGACGTGTTTCTTTGCAAGCTTCTTTTTGTACAGAACTAGTAAGAGATTCGGTTGTGTTGGAATTTTGTAGAAATGGCGACTCTCCTCGAATTGATCGGTGAGAAAAGATCGAGGAATCCGCTATCGACGAAGTTTTAAGACAAGGCAGGCCTGAAACTTGAAACGGACAAATTCCCAATGTGATGCTTGCCCATCCAAATGGTTCAACATAAGCCGATCGATCACGGTGATAATTTACTTTCCGCTCAGACAAATAGAAAGGCCGATGAGCGAAACCGAAATTCGAGCAAATATATATAAAACACAATCTTCCATGGAGATAGGATTTCCGCCTTTCAAGCACTTCTGAGGAGCAACGACTGCCGAAAAGTTTCGAGGGGATGCAAAATCTTACTCTTACAAGACAACTCACAGGGAGAAAAGGAAAAACATGCATCATCTAGTCTTTGAGACACTCTTACTTCCAAATTCCAATTCACAAAAATAAAAGGAAGAAATTGATGAAAGCATTTCTCCTTGTCCGAATTATTTCAAGATTCTAAGGATAACCTACTTAATGCTTTCATATTCGTCATCATCTCCCTTACCATGCTCCTATTAGCCGCCGCCAGATCCATATTTCTTGCCGAATAAGACAAGCTGCAGCTTATCATATCCAGCCAGTACACCAGCACCTGCAACAGCACGGAGAATATTCGCACCAGCACCCTTGAAGAGTGATTTGGAACCTTCATTCTTGACAATCTGGTTGAATGCATCCAAAGAACTTTTATACTTCACAGCCTCTCCAGAGGTCATCATCATTCGTCTACGTACAGTATCAATTGGGTAGGAAGCAAGTCCAGCACCAATTGTGATTCCCCATCCAAGCAAGAAACTAGCTAGGAAACTATCCTGCAAAAACTCAAGCAGGCACAAGTTAAAAGAAGGGATATTAAGCAGCAAACAACATTCCATGGCTCAGTCCACCCCGGCTTGCCGTTGCTACAGAAGGGTTGACCTGACATGTGAAAACTAATCTAAATGGCAAGGTCATCAGATTTAATAGGACAAGTAAATTTTCAGGGGGAAAGAGCAGGTACTCAGAAGACAAATCAAAGCAAAGCAAATGAAGATTCCAATGCCATAAATAAGTCAGGATCAACTGGAGACACAGTAATGAATATGTGTAGCAGCTTCTGACCCTTAGAGATTTTACCAAAGAAAACGACAAATTAAGTACAGGGGAGAGGAGAAAGATATTCAAGGAAACATTTTCTTCATCATTTACATTTAAAAGAGTCCAAGATGATCTAATGCACATAGTAAGTTTATATACCTGCAACCCTCCAACCAGAACCACAGGCTTCAGAGAATCGTACATTCCAAAGTACAGCCCTCTATACACAATGATGCCAATACACGAGATATTGAACCCACGATAAAGGCCAGCAATGCCATCGGATTTAAGGGTCTTCTTGTAAACATCAATCAAACCATTAAACTGCCTCTCACCGCCCTTCTTAGCAGCCTTCGCATCATTAGCCAAACGTGTCCGGGCATAATCTAGTGAGTAGACAAACAGAAGAGATGAAGCACCAGCAGCACCACCAGAAGCCAAGTTACCAGCAAACCATTTCCAGTATCCATCACGATCTTTCTTAAAATTGAACAACCTCTTAAAATAATCCTTGAATGCGAAGTTCAAGGCCTGGTAGAAACATTAAGCAAACATCTCAGCAATTTCCCTAGACTATGGATAGTAAAATAACACAATAACTAAAAGTGCCAACTGAAAAATCTCTGACAAAATTCAACAGTTAAAGAGTAAATGGAGTTCCCTTCAATACAAATGGCCATCAATTATCTAATACATTAAGAAACCCAAGATTTAGAACGAATCATGAAGGATTAGCTAAAAAGGAAGCTATTTTAACTACCAATTATCGAGCAAGGAAAATCACCTGGGTTGGGAAGTATCTAATGACGTTGGCTGTGTTGCCTCTCCAGAGAGCAATCACACCTTCATCCTTGATAGTTCTGGCAAAGCAATCACCAATTCCCTTATAGGGTTCAGATAACCTTCCAGTCTTGATCATTTCATCCTGATTTTGTATCAACAATTTAACACGTTCAATTGGAGCAGCAGCTGTCTTGGATACAGCAGCAGAGACTCCTCCCATGAGAAAGTCAGTCAGAAAACCTTTTAAACCTTTCTCCGAGGGAGCTTGAACAAAAACAGGACAAAGGGGCGACGCAAGTTGCAGACCAGTGCCTTGAAATGCTGGATGCAAAGAACTTTGTGACCTTCCATAGGTATATCTGTCAGTCAGATTCTCTGCACCATAGCCCCTAGGGAACACGTTTGGAGAAAGCCTCGACATGAGGTAAGACTGCCCATGTAATTTCTGAATTATAGACGGACGCTGTGATCCATCTGCCATAATTGCAACTCAAATGCTGACCTGCACACAAAAGGACATCAGATGAGGATATTCATGTTACGTATAACCAAGAATTTGATTTAACATGCTCCACGATGCCTCTCAACATGAATTATGACAATGTCCACTACAAACGATGATGAACACAAGAACAATAAGGAGAAATGCCCTCAGCACTCAACAGCGCAGTTTCAGCGGAGTCTAAGGAAAGAACATTCTCCGGTCAAAGTTAACCAATGTCTAAAAATTGATCACGAGTCAATAAAAGCTATCGATACCCAAAATCTGCGTGGGAAGTACTTGTTGCCTTGAACAATAAGACAACATGCATTGGCAATGCAGAAAAGATTGACCAGAAGTGAAAATTTTGCATTCACTTGGCTATCTCCCATAACAAACAACATTTGAGGCCATTACAAAAATTATTCATCATCCAACTTTCCAACATTTCAGATGCGATGCAGGTACAGGGTGGAATCCTAACACACAGATAGCGAGCAGACCACCGGTACCGCCTACTGATCTAATACTAAGCAAGCATCGCGCTTCCATATCAATGACGACAGCCTCCAAGAGCCCATTCGCATCACCTCACGACACAAACCTCCTCAGAACCAAATCAGAACTTCACAACGGAATCCCACAACAACTTGAAACCGCAAACGATCCGGACTCGCGAAGATCGCTCCGCGACATCCGGTCCCGAACGCCCGGAGGAAAAGCCATACACGTCGAGGATACGCCTGAATTCCCGGACGATCGCGCCAACGAAAGATCCGCATCGACAAGAGAACACGGAAAATCGCCCTCGGCCGAAGAGAGCTCGAGCGCGAACTCGCAATCGGAAATGCCACCAGACCGCGTCGGACAGCGAGAACGCGCGATTTCCGCCGCCGTCCGATCCAATCCTTCGCCGCCGAGCGATCGGAACGGCGATCGGAAACGGCGAAGAAGCGAGAGAGACGGAGAGACTGACCTGAGAAGGCCGCCGGCGGAGCGATGAACGAACTGCACACTCCCTGCAGCTGACCAGAGGGGAAGCGTCGGAGCGACGAAAATGGCGAATCTAAATTGGGAAATCGCCCGAGGCCAACCTAGGGTTTTATCCGAATGACCACATTGCCCTCCTGCTTTCTCGGAAATGGCATTCGTGCCACGAAAGCTGACGGTCTTCCTGCTCTATTGGAAAAATGAAGGTCTTCCTTGTTCACTAAGGCCCTGTTTGGCAACTTGTTCACTAAGGCCCTGTTTGGCAACATGCCAAATAGTGATTGGTTCTGATTTTTTTTTCTCAGAATCAGTTTGGGACGAGAATCGCGTTTGGTAAAATTTTTGTTCTCTTAACAATTTTGCTCCCGAATCGCTTTTGGAGAAGATTTGAGAATAAAAAAAAAATTGATTCTACATCCGAGAATCAAAAAAAGAATCAACACAATAAAACCCTTCTTTTTTCCTTTCGCCATCTCGCGATCGTTGCCCGCCGCCGCCCGCCGCCGTCCACCGCCGCCCACCACCGGCCGCCGCCGGTCCGATGAGCTCGCCGGAGGCTCGCCTGGCCAGGGTGAGGTCCGGCAAGCTCGCCGAAGGCTTACCCAGCCCCAGCGAGGCCCGCCTGTCCATCGGCGAGCCTCGGCGGGGCTGGGCGAGCCTCGGCGGGGCTGGGCGAGCCTCGCCCGGTTGGCGAGGCTCGGCCGACGAGGGCCGGCCTCGCCAAGGGCGGCGACGCTCTGGGTGAGGTCGCCGCCCTCGTCCGGCCGGTCGCCGGTCCGTGACCGACCATAAGAAGAAGAAGAAAAAATATGAGAAAAAGGAAAAAAAGAAAAGAAAAAATGAAAAAAGAAAAGGAAAAAAGGAAAAAAAAAGTAAAAAGTAGAAAAAAATTATTTAAAAATTTAAAAAAAATAATTTGGAATAGAATCAATAAACACGTTATCAAACACAATTATATTCCGTAATCGAAATTTTAGACAGTTACCAAACAAGTGTTTTTACTCGAATCGGTTAAGGGAACAGAATCAAAAATAATCATTTCTTGTCGAATCGGTTTAGGGAACGAATCGTTACCAAACGCACCCTAAAGAGCGACGGCTAAGGATTAGGAAAACCTCTGAACAGATAAGAAATAAAAGAGAAAGATAGGAAAAATACTTGTCTGAATCTGGATCTATATGGATCGAGTTCATCGTGGACAGTGATTGCCTAGCCCCCACACGTGAAATTCACATAATCAATAATTATGGTCTTTTTAGATCCAATGAAAAATTCTCCAAATTACAGGACAAAAAACTTACGATATGACTCATGCATTATTATTTTAGACTCCTGCAGGGGCTTTGTAATCTGTCCATTTGATATACAATGACGAACGATGAGCTCTATGAATGTATTCATTATTTTAACGTATCGATGTCTCCACGTCTCATTGGTATAATACGTTTTTCCTATTTTGTAACTAACAATACCCTCCTTTTGTTTTACATCATAGAGATCCCAAGATTCGGACCAAACCTAGGATGAAGCCTTTAATGTCTTTCTTAGGACTAGACATTCTTCCTACTCTCAGTCTCCTAGAAAAATGAAAGCCTTCCTTGCCTACGAAAGAGTGGCCGCGAAGGAAAGGAAAAATTATAACCAAAAAAAGAAAAGTTAAGAAAAATAATTGTCCGAATAAGCATCTATATGAATCGAGTTCATCATGACCAATGTTGCGTGGCTCCCACATATAAAATTCGCGTGATCAATGACTATAGTTAATTTGGATTAGTCAACTTAGATCTAATAAGAAATTCTCCAAACTACAAGACTGACGAACTACGACATGACTTATGTGTCATTATTTTAGACTTGCTAAAATGTGACTAGACATTATCACGGTGGTCTAATAAAGCATTTTAAGGATGCAACATTAAAATGTTTGACTATGGATTCACGGCATGGATACGTATGAATCGTATCAATCCCAATTAATTGGATTGATGAGAGGGTGGGGTTAACCCAATTTAGGTAGAGCTCTAACAAAGTTGTTGAGTTGCAACTTCGAGCTTAAAAGCACCTAGTCAAGTTCAAATGTCACACAGAGAATAAACACCTCACGAGCTACACATATATACTTCATACTCGAAGGACCTTAGGTAGCGGCTTTTGTGACAAAAATAAATCAGATTTAATCCCATTTTGAATGAGAACCCACAAGTCTTGGTGATCGATCTACACATGTTGTAAAGAATTGAATAGAATCGATAATATTAAAAAAAAAAAGAGTTACTTTGTCCAGGTTTTCCCAAATTATGGGCGACTCCTCCTATCAAGTTTTCTCATTTAATATTTCCTCTTTTAAGAAAAAGAAAAGAAAACTGCCTTACTTTTTACGACGATCTTATGTAATTTAATGGTCGTAGCTTCCAATTCAAAGAAAGTCGTGGGGCCCATCCAGAGTAAGTCCGGACATTCGTGACCGTACCGCGTTCGATGGTGGTTAGGTCTGCGCACATGTTCGGTAACTTTTAAGGCCTTTTCATTTAACGGTCCCCCACCGTATCGCATCCCGGGTCATAAATTCCCCGTGAAGTTACGTATTTGCTTATGAACGTGTTCATTTTATCAAAAGCCAATATTGCTCGTGGATTTTGGAAAAATCAATTCAAGTTTGCCTACGTAAACATATTAACGATGATTAATGTACAGAAATATTTTATTAGCCAGACTTTTGGCGCCACAACAAAAAAATAATTATTTAAATCACATGTTACACTATAATAACTATCTCACAGCATATGAAAAATATATTTGCAATTATTATGATTAAGACGATCAAGCTTTTCACTTTATCCTGAGGGAGTAAGCGTAAACTTCTTATTGTGTAATGTATGAGATATATTAAGGTGTTTTGTTATATGAAATGACCAACGTGAAGAAACGGTTATTTTCTCGATCTTGACTTGCATATTTACTCTTGGGATGTGTTAGTTTGAGCAAAGGATTTTTCCGCAAATTAGTATTTCAGTGTTCAATTAGTTGAAAGCGATTGGTTAAGAAAAAATAATGCAAAAAGTATATATTTTCTCTTATCATAAACGATTTTCTGTTTTTTCAAAAAAAACATTTTTCTTTGTTATGAAATTTTTCCACCAAGCAAACGTGCCTTCAATGCTCAAAGCATGCCCAACAAATCCTGAATCTCACGGTCCGATGAAATCCGATTGAAATCATCATCTTCTGAATATCTGCTTTCCAAGTCCAGCTATACTAAATTTATTAAAATTTATTTACAAAATCAAATTTCACTAAATAATGCGACAAACTGTTATTGAATGTTTAAATAAGTAAGCCACCTTGAACACCAAATAATAATCTTCCACGTCACTCAGAAAATCAATTTTACAAATTAATATAATAAGCATAATCTACCATTTATTTCCCAAATTACGGCGAGCAAAAAACAGCACCGCCCCCGTCTCGTAGTGATGCCCTCGCGTATAACGGGAAAAGCATCCGACGCGGCAGGGCAGTTACTCCACGCGTTCGGCGCCACATGAGCTCGCCGCTTTTCGACCTCCCATTGGCCCGCGCTACGTGAAGGAGGTTAGAAAGAGTCAAGTCAACTGTTGACCTGCCCCGGGTCCATTTAGGATCCGACACGTGGTCTCCTTAAGGGAGTCCCGCCACCATTGGAGCATTTATTCTCCCAGCCGGTCCGACCGTGCACGACCGCAGACCCATACGATCGCGGGCCGTACGCTCCTCATAGTGGCGGGTGGGGCCACCACCACTCACGAGAATCATCGCCCGAGCTGAACTCAAGAGCTCGTGGTTCTCCTTATGTCTTAAGTGTTAGGTTGATTCCCTTTTTCCCTGCCAATAGGGGGAAAAAAAAAAAATCTACTCGTTTTATATACCATTCTTCGTATGCTATTTTTATTTTTTTTTATTGGACGCTTGAATTACACCTTTTTGTGTATGAGTTCGTCCTTTCATTAAATAGAAATAAAAATGTTAACGTGAACTAACTTATCAGTGCTGTATCAACTTTAATCAAGTAAGTATGATGCTTATATGTACTTTTCTTTTGAAAATAGGAGAAGACGAAAAACGAAAAACGAAAAAGCTAATAGTGAAAACGAAAGGAAAGAAAAGGGATGCCTCCTAAAGTTCTGAGAAAAGTCGGCTTACCTCTGTCATTTTAACTGATGAGGGTTGTCGATACTAGCTCAAAGTAAGGTATGCTGACCGTCCCCTGAGTTACCAACAAGATCACAACGATAGGTCACCTATCGACTCTTGCCATTGTTGTCGAGCAAGGCTGTTGAGCCCCCCATCAATCATGTCCCTTTGGTGGTCTATCTACCATAATCAACACAAGAAAATATAATGACTCGTGTAATAACATCAAGCGTGATACATATTTGTTTTTTGAAAGGTATCACATGATATTAGAGTAAATGTGCTCATGAAATGCATAAATTCATAAAATGATGTGCATCCTCAAGTTATTGATATTTATAAAATTAATCTTTCCTTTGGCTGGCAATATGTTTTATATAACTTCATCTAATAAGTGCAACATTCATGCGGAATACATGTTCTTTTACAAGGTTTTAAGGTTGACCCAATGCGATCTGTGCAAGTGCTCCAAGCATGCCCTTGAGTTCTTACTCCTCTTGCTTAACTTAAAAGGCGCGCCTTTTTCTCTATCCTCCTCTCTCTATCTCTTGAAATTTATATAGATCAATATCATCATTCTTGTCAATCAAAATTTATATAGATCAATATCAACATTCTCATCAATCATCTGGTCACGTAATATAGTCTACATATTTAATTTTTATGATAATGTTAGTCTATATATATTGAATTTTATGTCATATTTTCCCTCGCCGTCGTTGCTGCCATCCCATCATCAACGAAAAGGGCACTCTCTTGTTGTTGGTGAGGGTTGTGACTATTGATCAAGACCCAAAGACCCTCCACCACCATTGTCCCACCATTGCCAAATGGCAACCTAGGCCTTTGCCGCTTTTTTTATATTTTTACTTTTTCTATTTACTGGTTTTCTCAAAATCAGCTTATTTTTAATCTAAAATTTAATTCTAATTAGGGCTTAAAAGATTTAAATCAAAATAACGTCACAATGCCACCTAGGAAAAATAATAAAAAATAAAAAATAACATCAATAATTTCCGTATGTCAAGTCATAAGTAATTAACGGAAATACTTGGTTGCATCAATTTAATTAACTTCAAAACTCGATTTTATATTTTGAAATTTTTAAAATTTTATTTCAATGGAGAAATAAAATCTAATCACATGTTAATGATAAGTTATAAGATTTCATGGGGTACTCTGCCTCTCACTTTTTTGTTCCTGCTGTCGTTCACGCGCACTCGCCGCCTCCCCTACATACGTACGCCAACGGGGGCCTCTGAAAACCAGAGTTTCAAGAATCAAGAACCAACAAAAAAAATGGAGCTTGTGGTCCTCACCCCCACACCAAAACACGAACGCCCAGTCCCTCTCTCTCTCCCCTCCTCTCTTTTCACCTTTTCCCCCCCGCTTATAATTCCACTCCACCACCACCACCACCATCGCCATCGCCATCTCCCCCTTTCTCTCTCTCTCTCCCTCTCTCCCTCTCTCTCATCAACACCCACCCCCCAAACAAGCTCGTCGGAAGCGCTCCACGGAGCCCCTCTTTCCGCCAGGGCGGCCATGGAGAAGGGAAAGCACAGGGCGTTCCTCGAGGAGAAGTTGAAGGCCGAGCCCGCGGCCGAGTGCGTGGACGGCCCCGGCGGCGCCGACGGCGAGGAGGACGACGACTCCAAGAGGAAGAAGGTGCCGCCGTCGAGCGGGAGCAGGCGCGGGAGCGGTAATAGCAAAATTCCGGTTCTCGGCACGTGCCGTATGCAATGCGTTCTTCGTCGTCTTCGCTCGCCAGCTTAGACTTTAGTGAGCTCTATATCTTGGACGGGAGTGGATTTAATGAATTTTCTTCCTTTTCGTTTTTGTGTGCTGCGGACGCTCCGGTGTTAGGTGCCGCGTCGAGGAATTGCCAGGCGGAGAAGTGCACGGCCGATCTCACGGAGGCGAGGCAGTACCACCGGAGGCACAAGGTGTGCGAGCAGCACGCCAAGGCTCCGGCGGTGGTCGTTGGCGGCCTTTACCAGCGGTTCTGTCAGCAATGTAGCAGGTCTGGTCCGATCTTATTTGCGATCCTGTCTGTATCGTGCTATTGCATCGTATCGTGTCGTGTCGTGTCGTGTCGTGTGATGTGCTTGTATGATCTTGAGCAGTAGTGAACTCTGAGCTCATACATGAGCTCCTGATAAGTAGAAACCACATGCTTTTCTTGCATCAAGTCATGTCTACAAACTCAGGATTTTAAGTTCATTTCGAAGATTTGTAATTTGGAGGATAAAATCTCAGACCACATAGTAGTAATAGAATATCTAAAATTCGAATGTTTTCGTCGATTGTGCTACCGAGAGCACAGTGAAAGCAAGCGAACCGCTTGGAATGTTTCCTTACATTGCGGTCGAATTTCACCAAATCTGCTAGCACGCTTGATCTTTCAGCCCTTGTATGAGAATTATTGGAGAATTTCTGTCCGGGTTATCTTCTAAGTTGTGTGGAGACACCGATTCTCGCTCTGCTTAATTTTGAATCGCGCCATTCCGATCAAGTCCGACTGACTTCACTCTACTTTTGAAACTTGGTGGATCGGATTTTCATTATAGTAATCTACACTGAATGGATAGTCATGTGTCTTGGCTCTGAGCTTGCAGTACATATGCTCGTCTTGGAAGCTAAATTCTCTCTATGATCTTAGTTCCGATCGATGTGCGTGTCTTCATAGTTTTAATCCTCTGTACGATGTGAGTGCGTTTTATGTTCATAAGCACACAATAACTAAGGAAATGTCTAGTCTTGAATTTATATAAGGTTCGATCGTGATCGATGTTGTTATCTTCCGCCCATCTTTTTCTTCCAACTCGGAGCTTGATGTGCAGGTTCCATGAGCTGTTGGAATTCGATGAAAACAAGAGGAGCTGCCGCAGGAGATTGGCGGGACACAACGAGCGGAGAAGAAAGAACCCGGCCGAGCCTCACATCGAGGGCTCGAGTGGAAAAGCTGGCGGCAGCACTCAAATGAAGGAGCTAGTCTGTGGACAAGTTGATAATCGGGGCCGGATCCAAGAGAATGCCACCTACAAACATTTCCAGATCAGATGAGCCCGTCGGACCGGTTTGATGCTCTCTCTCTTCTGTCATTCTAGTCGGTGATAATCTATATTATTCATAATCTCTCTTTGACACGAAAGAATGACTTTCCTCGACTTCAAATTCGAGGTTCCTAGTCCTTCTAAATGAGGGAAGTTTAGGTGGATCGGCGTGCTCCGCTAGTTGCCATTGTGTGCTGTAGGCGAATGTTATCTCCCTATTAGATCAAATAATTTAAGCTTGAGATTCTTGGTGGGCGAGGCGTTTTGTCTCTTTATCTAATAACAGCACCCTCCTTTGCTCGACTCTGATATCTGTCACGAGCGGACGGATCTGGAATCCGCTTGCGACGCCTGCTTTCGGAATGGTTGGCATTTCCGATTGATAATTTCCAGGGATCTCATGGAGTTGGGACCTAGGGAAGGTGGTATCTGGTTTCTTTTTCCTGGTCTTGAACTCGTTATGGGTATTGTTTATGTTGTTCTTGGCCAATCGGACATGCGCATCGCTCTGTACGATTGCCTGGAAGATGGGGGGGAAGGGGAGTGGAGTAGGTGGTGTCTTTTTCTCACGAGCTTGGGGCGAGGATCATGGCCTTGGTAAGTGAACTTTTTAGCTTTTGCACGCGAGCATGTGTGGTTTCCAGAAAAGGGATAATTCCAATTTGGAAAATAATTTCTCATGAATGATTGTTTTGACGATAAAAAAATATTTTTGGACAATTCGTTTTTTATTTTTAATTTTTGGTCTAGGATTCAAACAATCATCTTTGACCTTTTAAAATCTAAAAACAACATTGAGTATCTTTCAGAAATTTTAAAATAAAAAGGAGTGGAAAAGTATGGTTCTATTGAAATCTCGAGGGAGTGAAGAATAAATCTTCGAAATCAGAGGATGTAAAATGCAAATGCAGTTGATGCTGATGCGATGATGGCTTGGCTAATAATGTTGCTGCTGCATCCACAGGCATTTCCTTGTCAATGTCTCTTCCTTTTCCCTCTGTTTCCAATTCATTTTATTTCTACATTCAAGTCTGAAAAAAGGAAATCATCAAAAGCCTCATAATTAATTAAAATCTTAAACAAATTTTCATTCTCACCCTCTTCAGTTCCGAAATCACTTTTCCTCTCTATCCTCCGTCGAAGAGTGTATATTTCACTATTCAAATCTCTTTCAACTGCGGGCGAATCATGGGTCATGCGCTAACAATGCAATTTCAATTAGTCCCACTAGACGGCAAAAGATGACACGAGCATGGGCATCACAAGCGAAAGCCACTAACATGGCTTGGCTCCCCCCCGGCGTCAGGGCGGGGCCGAGAAACAAATCCTCCAGTGCTACAGTAAGCTACTGCTAAGAATACAAAACTGAATCACGACAGGACGCGGTAGAATTGCACCCGGGCATGGCTTCTTTTAAACAGCAGCAATGTCCCATTTCGGTATCCGCTCCAAAGATCCGACGCCCATCATTTGCAAAACCTTCCAAACCTTTGACCCGGTCGGCCTCGCCCAGCGAGGTTTAGCTGGAGTCGCGGACAACATCGAGTCGGCCCATATCTTTTCACGCCTGACTGCGATTGGGCCTAGGGGATCCTGCACAGTGCCAAGTACGATTGGAGGTTTGAGTGGATAATACGTGAGAACAGTCAAAACTCTCTTTTTAAGAGTCGGGGACCACCGGACCTTGGCATCAACTCTCCAAGCGTGTGGGTCACACTCCTTTCTTTCTGCCCCTTTTGAACCGGTCCTATGCCTCGAGTTTCTTTCTTTTCTTTTCTTTTCTTTTTTAATCTTTTGGGGAGGGGAACATATCGGCTGTGCTCGGGCTCGAACTTAGGATCCATTTGTGTGAAGAATAACTATTCCCAAAAAAAAAAAAAAAAAGTTCCGACATTCTGAGACGACGGAAAACTAATCATTCTATGAAAAATGTTTTTCATGAATAAAAAAAAGCTTAAATTTGAGAAAAATAACTTTCCTTCTAGCAAGATGAAAAATTAATAATTCTCCTAGAAATTGATTCCCATAAAAAGTATTTTCGTTTATCATGAAATTTTCAGTGGTACGCTTGTTTAAGTGAAAGAATTTTTTGCGAATTAGTTTTCGAACTTTTACATGTTTGGTTCAGTCGATGGAAAACTATCTATGGCTAATGACAATATGTATGCACAAAATTACGAAAATGAATTCCTAATTTGAAAAGGAGAAAATATTTTCCCAAAAAATATTTTTTTCTAAAAAATATTTTCCTTTGTCAAAATGTATCCTTAACATAAAAGAGAAAACAAAAGAAGAACAACATAGAGCTCGACCTGTAATTTTATCACTTACTAAAACCATGAGAATCGAATCCTTGCAAGTTTATATACGAAGGAAGCAGGACTTCCATTTTTCTTTCTTTCTAAAAATAACCTTAATTATGCATTATCTGCATATTTATATGTGAGGATAAAATTGTAACTTGCCAAATATTTATAAAAGAGAAAATTAAACACCTACACGACTATTGTTTTTTTACACTATTTATCCACTCTTTTCCTCGTTTTGATTAAGAAAAATCTAAACATAATAAATTTCGATTGTTTCGCGAAAAATGAATGATTTAGAAAATATTTTTGAGAACGAGTGCTTGTACTGCTTAAAATTATTACTCGAAGTAAAATATTTTGATTATCGACAAATTTATATTTAAATATTTCGTAAACTATGAAAATAATTTTTGTTCTTTTTTAAGAAATGACTTCCAAATCATTTGTCTTTTGGGAAATAAAATGTGCCCCTTGGATATAAATCGAAACAACTTTAATAATTGTTGAAGATATGTATAGTGGGTATGAATTGCAACGAATATAAGGCAAATCATAAGGACCGTAGATAAATAGGCTTGAATTTTATTAGATTTCCATAAATGTCGAATTTACGAGCAAAGAAATATTATGGATTCGTTTTGCCCTAATTAGCACATCACACACGGTCGCTCGAATCCTCATCTACAATTCAATTGGCATAGATGTATTATTTGTAAATTATTAGGACGAAAACTTATCGTGGAATTCCGTAAAAAGAAGAAAAAAACAATTTAAAAGACATTTCCTCCGAGCAATGCAAAAAAAAAGAATGAGAAGGAAACGTAACGCAAATTCTTCCCAACACACGAGAAAAGGCGCAGCACATTGGAATAAAGACGAGCAAAAGGCGTAAAAGAGAAAAAAATAAATCGAAAGGAAAAAATGAATTACAAAAAAAAATAATTATGAGTAAAATGACGGAAATACCCATCCTCCTTGAGCGACAAAAGGCCGTCCCACCGAACCAACATGTGCTTCCCCTCTCTCTCTCCCCTTCGCCTCTCTATTTCTTGCCGTAGCCTCCGACTCTCTCTCTAGCGAGCGATAAAAATATTCAGCTTCTTATAAATTGTCCCCGTTCGTCTCCTCTTTGGTGCTCCTTCTTCATCTTCTTCTTCTTCTTCTTCTTCTTCTGCTTCTTCTTCACCATTTCGCTACCTTCTCTCCCTCCCTCCCTCCCTCTCTCTCTCTCTCATCCGTCGCCTCGCGCATTACGAGCGCCAATGCCTGCGCAGAAGCGGTCCCTGCCGGAGAGCGCGAACGACGAGGACGCCTCGCCACCGAGCGGCCACCACAACCACCACCACCACCACCACAACCACCACCAGCACGCCAAGCAATCCCGCCGCGACGGGGACCCCGAGCAGGACGACCGGCCGGCCGTGGAGCCGCAGGACGGCGCCGCCGGGGGCGGAGGCGGGGGCGCAGGAGCTGACGAAGAAGAAGAAGGTCCGCCTCAGCTCCTCTTCTTCTCCTTCTTTCTTGTCGTTCTCTCTCTCTCGTTGACGAGCTCTCTGTTCGTGTACGTAATCTGTGCGGTGCGTGCGGCGGCATGCGAGCGCGAGCTCGCGATTGATGCGATCGGATTTGGCGCTCATTGGAAGTGATTCGTCTCGCTCTTTGTTTTGTCTCCAGATTCTCAAGGGAGCCCGTCGTCCAGCTCGGAGGAGAAACCTGAGTACTCACTCCTCTCCACCTCTCGATCTATACCTATCGCTCCGGATTCTCCCTCCTTCGTTGCTCGTCGTTGCTTGTTAGTCGCGCGGCTCGCGCCCGTGCCGCTTTGCTTGATTTCGCTGTTTCCTTGGCTTCCTTCGTGAAGTGATGTCGCGTCTCCCGCGTCTCTGAAGTTGCTTGTGTTGATCTGTTGATGTGGCCGATTCGGGCGCGTCTTCTGGTGGTCAGGCTTCGCTTGATTCAGTGCATGAGAATAACTATTGCATGTTGCAATTCATTTTGCTTTGCTGCCAGTCCGACGCTGCATCTCGAGAGGATTTTCAGCTCGTTGAGATCGTGGTTTTGTCTTACACATGAATATCGCATTGCTATTTTTGTGCGTCTATTTCGATTTTAAGTTGGCGTCGCGTCCAAATTTTGGATGGGAAAATAATGACGTTGACTGGACTTCTTTTGTGCCGCGTATAGATGTATTACCATCTCATACAATATTTTCGGGGCAATTTTAGTTTTTCAAAACCAACCAGAACTTATTTCAATTGTGTGTTGTCGCTGCAGGCAAGCCTGGATGTTCTTCTCCTGTTTTTTGCTTTGATTTTTTTTTATCTTTCTGTCTCTGTAACTTAATTATGCTATGTTCGGTGTTTAAATTATCAAGACAGGCTTTGCGCTTCGATTATGGTCAAACTATTACTTGGCTCAGGTGCATGTATGTGCAAGACTCATGTTAAGAAGCATTTACATAAGTTAAGGATCGTTAATCTACTGACTTAGGTGAGGAGAAGGCACTATGCCATTTGGACTTTGGTTTCTGCTTTGAGTTGCTATGAATAGTTGGACTAATAATCAAAAGCGATCCTTGACTAGTGATGGAGCCCAGGTGTGATATTATTAACAATTAAAGTGCCAAAGGATAAGAAAAATTTTACTGCAACAGCTGATATAGGTAGTGTTTCTGGTATGGAGTCCTGCACTTCGTCCATCAGATTAACTAGTGCATTATTAATGTGGCAGAAATGATCATTTGAGTTGAGTGGAAGATGGACAGTGCAAGATATTGGGCATCAGTTTTAACATCCATTGCAGTTGCCTGTCACCTGCTTTTGATAATATCCTTCTCTGTTCTAGACTTCTAAAACTCTGAACAGACCATGTCTCTCAGCTACTTTGCGTGGTTATCATGTAGTTCTGTCTTTATAGATGGTATTTGACATCCTTATGGTGGTTACTTCCTCTTTAGGGCTCTTTGTCCAAATTTGGGCTGGTAAAGACCCCACAGAGATGAATTCTAATATCTTTGTTCATTGAATGTATTCACCAATGCAAGCATCACATATGCTTCTGTTGTTCAATGCTGCAAATGAACGTTGGACCCCGTTATCTATTTTGAAATGGACCCTGTCCAGCTGGTCCACATTACTAGCTACTCGTAAACATTGGTGTAGCTGTGAATGAACAACATCTGACTTTGTATTTTTAAAAGAGTTCGAAAAAGTTTGAATCTGGACAGTGATAGTCTCAAAATCCAACTCCTGGGAACCTAAGGACCTTAAGGAGTGCATCAAATCCTTGCAAGCCCTAAGTATCTTGGAAAGATTTTCTTGGGGTGAATCTCTGTCTATAAGCTTCGTGAATCTGAAAAGCAGAGAGATTTTCACTTTGGTATCTGGAATATCACGAAAATTGTGGCAAATGTGAACCTTAAGAGTTTACAAATACATATATCTGTGATGTCCACATCTAGTTGATTATTTGGAGAATGGTCTTGGGCTTTGTTACTATTCGTCTTTTGGCTTATGTCAGCAACAGTTTCAGAAATCCTTCTCCTCGAAAACTGAGCTGCTTGTGTGGCAAAGTTTGTGTTTCTTTATCTTTGATCATCATTTTGGGGATGGTCTTGTTTTTCCCCAATTCTAAGGTCAAGTGTATAAAAGTGGGATTACTGCATTCTATTCCCAACCTCATAATATTCTCTATGCATCTGAAGGGCCTGCTTTGGGGTTTTTTTTTTTTTTTTTTTTTTGGGGGGGGCGGGGGGGTGTGTTAGTGTATGAGGTTGCTTGCTTTATATGTCCATAGATAAAAGGCCTTGCATGATCTGTTCTGTTAGCTTTTGTATTTATCTTGTTTGGTACTGAAGACTCCTCCTTTGGCTTATATAGTCCCTTTAGAGTATCAGCAATTTCCATATTGAATGCTGACATCACTTATTTTTTTCTTGTTTCCTGCAGATTTGTCTATGTAAAACTATCAGACATTCGTAAAGATGTACAATGCCCAATTTGTCTAGGTACTGTTTCCCTTGGCATCTTGCATCTAAATACTTCTGAATTCTAATATAAGTATGGCTTTATCTTTATAGGATGCATCCAGGCAAATATCCTTTATGAATCATTTGTAAAGATGTTGACATGTGCCGACTTCTGCTGCATTATGTATGACTGTAATAACTCAATGCGTGTTCTGTAGAGTTTGGGGAAGAAAAAAAAAGGGATATGAGCTAATTAAACTTTGTTTTTGTGATTTGTTGGAATTGAGGTTTAAAATCTATGTTCATAATTATGTCTTTTTGCACTGGGCAATCTCATTAACTTCAGAGGCTAGATGTGCCCATTTAATTTAAGTTCTTTGTGCAGGAGGCCTACTACAAAATTAGAGTCTCTGACTCTCTGAACTAGATTGGTATAAGCAACCATTGATCTAATCGTCTTCTTACGCAAGGATTTTTCTCTTTCATATTGGTGCTTATGGAGATAAAAAGAAAGAAGTTTTATGCGGAAATGTTAACATCAACACCTATGGTGTTTTTAATGTCATAGTCTGGGTAAAGAAGATGCCTTAAGTTCAAATTGTCCCACAATGAGTTCTCTATCATAACCGATATTTTCCCTGGACAATGACTCCATATATTTAGACTTTGGACTTTTTGCTAAATTAATTGTGCTGAGACGTGCCATTGTATTGATTTTGTTCAGGGGAAAGCACTACTTCGTCTTCTCCAGTCTCTCTGGTTGTTTTGAAAAGAGAATAAGATACATTATCGGACAGATTTTCGACATCGTGCAATGACTTCTAATCTTGAGCTTTAGTTATAAGATCATGATAGATTACTGTTGCAGACTTCTGTAAACCCACCACGACTCCAACCGACAATCAGAACTAGGATGGTGAACTTCTATTAGGTTCAAAAATATGACTGGCCATGATCTAGGAAAGATGGAAGTCTACTTTTCATACCTATTAAAGGTATCATTGGTAATTTCAGAGTACTTTTTGGGGAGGGTTTAACAACATAGTTACACTTAGTTCTGGTCTTCTTGTTCAAAAAATTAGTTGATTTTTTGGATAATGTTATCCATCAGTAGTTTAGTTATCATGCTTCCCTTAAGTTGTGATTATCATAAGGATATTGAAATTCATCATCTCGAGATACCTATTTGATTTTATCATGCTCTTGCAACTTCTGAAAAGCTACTTATATTTCTTATGAAGTTGATATGTAGCATTACTTCTCTTGTCATCTGGTAATGACATCATACAAGAAAGGGTTGTCAAATCCGGTAATCTTTGCAGGCATCATCCGGAAAACGCGAACTGTTATGGAATGTCTGCACCGCTTTTGTAGGGAATGCATTGACAAATCGATGCGACTGGGGTATGAAATAAAGCAAAAGCTTCCCTTATTATGTCTTTTGCAGCTCACAAATGCGGTAAGATGTTGTTCTGCTTGATACTTATGTGCAGGAACAATGAATGTCCTGCTTGCCGCACTCACTGTGCCAGCCGACGCTCACTGAGAGATGATCCCAACTTTGATGCTTTAATAGCAGCTTTATATCCGGATATTGACAAATACGAGGAAGAGGTATTAAATTGACAGGGCTATGAACTTTCTTGATCAGATGATAGTTCTAGGTTGTGCTTTCTCATTTTCTTGACTGGCTTTTTGCAATTTTGTTTCAGGAGTTGGCTTTTCATGAAGAGGAGAGAAATCGCAACAAGCAGGTCGTTGAACTTGTCGCCCAGATTTGTCAGCCTGACTTATCAATTTTTGGCCCTAGTTTGCCTGTCTTGCTGGCTGTACCATTTCCCTCATATTTCAATATGAACATAAAACACCAGAGGAAATTGTCACAGTGCATGCATATTGGATTCGAAATATATACCGCTGTAATTTTTTCTTGCTTTTAATGATTATGGGTAGTTATTGGTGGAATCTCTGATCCTCAATACTAGCTGCGATGAAAATTTTGTTGGTTCATGTATAGCGGCTACACTCCTAATTTTCTGAACTGACAGATTCAAGCATCCATTGCTCAAATTCTTCAACGGCAGTCTGAAGCACTTGTCAAAAGACGCTCGCTGGGTAAAGACGCAGGTATTGGAATGGGAAGACCACAGCGGAATCTAAGGCCTTCTACTAGGAGAAGACGGAATTCTCGGGGAACTGATCATCAAGGTTCTGAAGACAATGAAGATGAGCATGATAGTAATGGTGGCAAAGATTCATCTTCCGCTGATGAACGTGGTACTGAAGTTAGGCAGAGACGTCGGAGAAAAAGGACAGGACCGCGTTCATCATTACCGTCTTCATCAGCTGATGTTGAATGCCCGGATAATGATTTGGAAGCAACCAGAGATACCAGAGGAATTTCTCCTGGGCCTGGATGGAACCCAGAAGTGCTTGCTTGGGGTAGGGGTGGTACAAGAAGTCACACAAGACATGGTGGCATAAATGGTAACAACAAGCACTCTAAGAACATGCGGTTATCCAAGCTGGTTGAGTACCTCAAGAGTTTAGGGGAAAATAATGAGGTAATCTATGTGCAATCAAACTTTGTCAAAAGTCAATGATAAATCCACAGCACAGAGGATTTTTGCCCATGTGATATGTAGTTTTTCTATCTGAAGTACACTCACAGAGTACATAAAAGAGAAACCATCCTACGTCTTTAGATTCACAACTGGTGAAGTAGTCAAGTATGGTGAACATCTTTTCCCTTTCTGTGTCATTACGGTCCTCCTCACTTTGGATTCTTTTTTGTACAGTTAGAGGTATATTTCATGCTTGTTTCTTTGGATAAAGAAAGTACTCCAACTCTGAAGCAGCCCTACCTCTGCAGCAGGCGGAGTCTGTCAATTAAACATCTATGTGATGTAAGATTTTCTCCTGGAATTGCAAATATGATTCAATTATTATTTTTTCACACTTCCTGCAGTAGTGTATTATTTTGGGTATTCTTTCATCAAGATTGTTGTAATTATGTCTATGATTTGCTAGGGACCTGCATCTGGAGATAGGTGTTTGTTTGACTTCTTAATTACGCAATGTTCAGATGGTGACTTAAAGTAAAAATTCAACAAGCAATTACAGGCACCCAATTTGTCTTCAATATCCGCATTTGTGCTTAGTAAAAATGTCACAAGCTTAGTGAAGTTGAATTTTGCAATCATAGATGATATGATGCTTTTAAGCTCTCATTTTTCGTTTATTTTGAAATTCACCTATTCTCAGAATCATATTTTTGGGCCAGGAGAGCTCTAAAAAGAGTGCATAAATTGTGTTGACTTCAAGAACGCACTCTCAGTGGAATATTTCAATGGATAACTTAAGATTCAGTTTGTCTTCTTTTTCTTTTTCCTGGGTTGGGGCTTGGAGGTGAATGAAAAGCTGACATCCTTATGCAATCTATGCATTGTAGAATGTTGTAGTCTATTTTTTTGGGCCACTCGTCTCCTTTCTTTCTGAAAGATGAGTTCTTTACTCTGCAGTATGTTGCTCACAAAACACCTTTGCAAGCTGAAGAAGTTGAAATATTGGTGGTCAAAGGGAACCATAACATCAGCCGTCAAGGACCGAGCCTGAATCTTTTATCCTCAGCAAGTGAACGTGAAAATGTTCTCCCTGTTGTTGATCCACATAAGGCTGAGCTGCAAACTCTGGAAAAGGAAGCAACGCTTGCAGGGATAATTGCAGACAATGGATCCATCAATGACTATCTGGTAAGTTAATGCCACAATGGAGCTTCATGTTAATTTTTTTAAAAAATTTTCTGGCACCATTTATTAGTAACCTCATGCTTCTGCTACTATATTCTCCTAGGATGTTTATGAATGGTCCTTTCAATGAGCAATTATGTATTGTTGCAGATTCTAGGATACCGGCAGAGACAAAGCTCCAATTCCTGACGGGTTCCATGGGCGTCTTTGGCAATATTGAAGTAAACTCTCACATACTCGTATATATACATATATAGGTAGAGAGGTGGACAGGTTTGCCAGTTGAACTCAGAGTACATGTTAGTTGATAAAGCACAACATGTAGTTCCGAAAAAGGCACTCATTATTGGTTACTTTTATGTTTTCCTTCCCTTGCTGATTTGACTGCAAATTGTTATTACCAGATGATATTAGAAGGTTGCCGTCCAGTGGACGAAGAGTATTACATATTTGATGTCTATGGATTGAGTACTTAAACAGGTATCAATCCACTCAAGAAGTCTTGCTCGTGATTTTTTCAGATTAGACGTCCGATCCTCGCATAATTTAGGACCTTCAGCTGCATACGTTTGGCCTTGCCTTGGAGGCGGAACAGGTGCAAAGGGGCCAGGCGGGCTGGGCGGGGCCTAGGGGGATCTTTCGGCCCTATGGGAAAAGACTGGGCGTGACTTTTCTCAGCCCGGTCTATAGCTTGACCTTAAGTAGAGTAGTCAACCCATCTGGGCCAAGGTCCTGTGCTTCTATAGCTCGAACTTTAAGACTTCTACATAAAATCAAATAGCAGACAAGGGGCGTATTTCTTCATCTGGATGGAGTTACGAGGCCCGTGATTACTCTCATTCAGAGCTTTCCAAAGGCTGAAGGCCTTTGAGGCCATTTTCGGCCTCAAAAGTCCGCTCTTTAACGTGCTTTGAAAACAACACCAACCCCTCCCTCTCCTCCTCCTCCTTTCCTCTTTCGCCAGATCTCACCCTAACATAGCATTGTTTTCGGGCCGTTTGATGTGTGATCATAGAGGTCTTATGGTCCATACTTATGGTCGTTGGCTTCTTCATTCGGGTTTCTCCAAAAAAAAAAGAGGCTTTATTTCCCATTTTTGATTTAAAATTTATTCTGGATAGGTCTTGGCCGGAGCATTTGAGGTCCAGTAGTTCGAATTGGCCTGAACTCAAATTAGAAAATAGGCCCAAAGACCGGTTCGATCCAGTTATAACTAGATCCAACCCCATAAAATCCATTCTTTAATTCTCATTTGATAAGTTAATTTGTTATATGGATTAATTGTATTCACTAGATGGGTTATGATCATTCAAAAACACCTATTTTCATCCAACTCATGTCTATAATTCTCTCTCCCCCCCCCCCTCATTTGATTTCGCATTCGGTCACTTTGCACTCTCCCCATAATTTGGATATGAATTTTTTTTCTAGATAGAGTTAAATATGAAAACGTGTTAATAATATAAATTAAATATAGGTTGGATATGAGATCTGCATCACATGAAAATTAACCAAAATAGGTTCAATGAATTAATTTGGGTTGGATCATTTCCGACTCAATCCAAATCCAACTCATTCGTGTGACAACCTGAATTTTTAGATTTCGTTTTCGATTAAATAAATCGGGCCTTTCATTGACGCGCCGATAGTGCTATTCTCTGAGCTGATCACTCACGAGATAACTGGATTATCTAGGGAAGCAATTAAGGAATCTAAATGCAATTGGACTTGAAAATTCGACCAGAAATCAACTACTTGACTGTGTTGATCTGCAAGGGTTATTACGACATTGTCAGAATCGATCAGAGATCAGAAATAGGTCGATTCGACTGAGATATGTGATCAGAATGTGGGTGATTCTACCCGATTGCAAAATTCTCATCGATCGGCACTAAATTGATTTTCTTACGTTTTGGGTACTCTATGTTTGTAATTGAAACCTTGAGATTTTCACGACAACCGAGAATCGCCAATGTGTCGAAAATGTACATTGTGACTCGAGATAAATCGATCACGGGTCAATTGCACCAAAAATTCATAAAAGTTACTCAGTAGACTAGGTCACACTAAAAGCGCGCCGGATTGAAAATAACCGTGAATTTGAACTTGATTTCAGAAATTGAAAGTTTTGTGATGTCACGAGCTATTTTAGGAATGTCGACTCATTCTCCGAAGATTTTTTAGAGATTCTGGGATTTTTGCGGAAAATCGATACGGACGTCGCGGAAATTCGTACGGGCCAAATTAAAAGAAATTTGGGCTTCCAAGCCGAGCCTTTGAGTGTTAGGGATTTATAGAAAATTGTTCAAGATTTTTCTTCGATGAAATTGGACTTTGAATTTGGGAAATTGAGGATGAAATTGAAGCTAAATTAAGTGAAATTCGGATTTATGGTTTTTTTTTTTTTGTCGAAAGCAGAGATAATATTATATCTTCGGTAGCTTACAACCAGCCTTTAAAGCGTCAACATACACAAGATCTAACAAAAGGTAAGGAGGAGATATGTTCCAGTCTTGGGCCTGCATAGCCGAATTGTGGGCTTTCGCGGCCCAGTCAGCCACAACATTAGCCTCATGCTTGCAGAACCGAACATTCAGGTTAGGGAAAAGAGGGAGAAAAGATGTCGCTTCTGCAAACAGGACGCGCGTTTCCCATGGCGACAGATCCTCCCCTGTTACAGCTGCCACAATGATGTTGCAGTCCGACTCTAGATCAATATGAGCCTGATGAAGCCCCTGATGTAGCAGATGCTGAAGAGCAAAGGTTAGAGCTTGAAACTCCGCGATAAAAGGCGAGATAGCTAGGAATTGTGCAGTGTATATATCAGTTAGTCATCCATAGTGATCTCTACAAATTGATGCCATAGATCCATTTGAGTCTCCTGGTTTGAACGAAGCATCAATATTGCATTTTAATATGCCTGGATCCGGTGGTTTCCAGAGCTGATGTGGGTGCGGTTGTGCTGTAGGTCAGGATAGAGAGGGAGATGCAAAAGCCCGAAGAAGCTGCATTTGCGACAAGGCATTCTCCATTGCTAATGTATGATCTGGACGTTGGCCATGGAAGATATAACCGTTTCACATTTTCCAAATTTGCCATAGAACATTGGCAACAAGGTCCAGACCAGGTACGCAATTTGGCAATACAGCCACTTCTGTTAACCAAACTTCGAATCAAATAATCGATCTAGCCCTTACCTGTATATTGATTTGAGGATGATCCCATATATCTTTAGTCCATGAATAAGATAGAAATAAATGTTCTACTGTCTCTGGGATGCTTTGTTTGCAAATCTGGCAAAATGGTTCGGCAATGATGTGTTTTCTGAACAGATTGTCAGTAGTGGCGAGTGCATTTTGACAAACTGACCATAGAAAGACACGCAGTTCGCATAGCCCATACTTTCTTCCACAATAGCTTAGGATGCTGATAAGAAGTTGATGCGATACTATTGCTGTGGTTTCTATCAATAGAAGACAGAGCATGATAATTGCTTTTCACCGTATGGCTGCCATCCTTTGTGGCTGTCCAGACGAGTGTATCTACAGCAAAGGTCGGTCTAACTGGAATGGTTAGGGCCTCTGCGATTATGCTGTCATCTAGAAAATTACTCATCACAGAAGTATTCATCTATTATGGATTGGATCAATGAGATCAACCACCAATTTAGGTTCTTCTCTTGCCGCAGGTCCACCAAGAATGCCTCTTGGTAACCATCTATCCTCGCGAATTCTGATATTCCTTCCATTCCCCACTAACCATCTAACGTTTGGCGAAATTGCATCCCTACCACAAGAATACTCTGCCATCCCCAAGATGGTTGATGACCTCTAGCCACCGCTTGGAAGTCTGTAGAATGATAGTAGAGCCCCTTAAAAATCTAACTCCATAAAGCTTGAGGTTGTTGTATCAATCTCCACGCTTTTTTGCCAAGTATAGCTCGGTTAAAGTTGACGAGATCACGAAAGCCTAAACCGCCATTTTCCTTACTCCTCTTCATAATATCCCATTTCTTCCAGTGTATCCTTGCTCTATTCTGATCATTCTTCCACCAAAAACGAGTAATGCTCTATTCTATAGTTTTACAAAGAGACAAAGGGAGTTTGAAAATCGACATAGCATAGTGAGGGATTGCTTGGATAACAGATTTGATGAGAATTTCCTTACCACCCTTTGAAAATGAACTTTTCTTTCCATCCTTCCAACTTTGCTTGTATTCTTCCCAAAAGCCAAGAGAACATTTCCTTTTTAGATCGACCCCAATCTGACGGGATTCCCAAATACTTGCCATACATTTGTAGTACCGGTACTCTGAACTCAGCCGACAGATTTTCCTGTAAACTCGAAGGACAATTCTTGCTAAAAATAAGTCCTGATTTGTTTCTATTCAAAGCTTGTCCTGTAGCCATGCAATACTGATGTAAAATATTTGCTAGATTCTGGCATTCTCGAATATTTGCATCTAGGAAAAATATGGCATCGTCCGCGAAAAAGAGGTGGGATAAGGTTGGACACCACCTATTTAATTTAATGCCCTTTATGTGATCCATGTCGACTGCTTGAGTAATCAGAGTAGATAACACATTTGCTAATGCAATGAAAATATATGGAGAAAGAGGGTCACCTTGTCTTAGGCCGCAAGTTGGATAGATGAAAGGAAGTAGCTCACCATTAATTCGTACACTATAGGACGCCGTAGTTATGCATTGGAGTATCAAGTGTACCCACCTTGGATGGAAACCTATTGTTAGGAGATAGTCACTAAGGAAGTCTCATTCTACTCTGTCATAAGCCTTCTTCATAACAGTCTTCAGAATGACATTAAATTTTCTCAACCTCCTACGAATTCTGAACTGGTGAAGAACTTCCTGAAGGATCAGTATATTATCTTGAATCTGTCTACCATTCACAAACGCCGACTGTTCCATGGAAATTAGATTAGGTAACCAAGGTTTTAGGCGGTTAGCAAGTACCTTAGATATAATTTTATAAGCAAAGTTGCACAGACTAATTGGTCTGTATTGATCTAGGCTTTCTGGGTGAGGTATCTTAGGAATCAAAGCAATGATAGTCCGGTTCACATCTGTAGGCATCCTCCCTGTCTGAAAAAAAAAAAAATTTACAAGGTGAAAGAGATCATCCTTAATTACCTCCCAATGAGTCTGGTAAAATAAGCCATTGAACCCGTCAGGGCCAGGAGCTTTAGTAGTACCCAGCTGAAAGGTAGCTTGTTGAACCTCCTTTAACAATATAAAATCCAGCAGCCTGTCATTCATTTCTGTGGTGACAACCTGTGGACATTGATCAAGTATAGGACCATAATCTCTATTTCCCACCATTGTATATAAACTAGAAATGAAGGATGTTGTCATTGCTTTCAAAGTCTCTGAATCACGGATCCATCGCTGGTGATCATCCTTCAACATGATAATACGATTTTTCTGCCTTCTCTGAAGAGTAGTAGCATGAAAAAACTTGGTATTCTTATCACCCCCACCTTAACCATTGAATTCGCGACCGCATAGCCCAATATTGCTCTTCTTGGTGCCAAGTCCACCTTAGCTCCTCTTTAATCTGATTTATTTCATTGCTGTTGAAACTATGATACTGCTGGTTTATGAGATCCTGGAGACATTGTTGTAATGTTGTGACTTTAAGATCAGCTCTAGTAAATTTGGAACAACTCCACTGTGTCAAAGCAAAAGAAACTTTTTTCAACTTAGGAGTTAGATCAAAACCTTATACTTTCACTGACTTCCAGGCTTCGGAAATGATTCGTTGACAATCTGCATCTTCATTCCAATAAGATTCAAAGATAAAGTTCTACCCTCTTCAACGATATTTTGCTGAGGTAGTGATAATCAAAGGGCTATGATCAGAGCCCACTGCAGGTAATGCAAAGACCTCTGCATTAGGAAAGAGTAGTCGCCAATCAAGTGTACACATGGCCCTGTCCAGTCTTTCCTTCACCAGATCATCGCCCTCCCTGTTATTCATCCAAGTGAACCGACAACCTTTGCTCTCTAGCTCCATAAAGGCACAATCATTCGGAACCTGCCTAAAGGATTGCATACGAAAACGATGAGGCGGCATTTTCCCAACCTTTTCCCACGGATAAAGTACTTCATTAGAATCACCAACACAGATCCATGGTAGTACATTAGCCGAACTTATCCCTTTCATTTCAGCCCATACAAGTTGTCTAATTTGAAAATCAAAAGGAGCATGAATGCAAGTTAGACGTATAGTACGGTCTTCCTGCACTTCCCTATAAGTCATATCAATATAATCCTTGGTGGAAAGAAGTACTTCGATGGATACCCGATTGTTCCAAAAGACTGCTAGACCTCCCGCCAGACCAGTAGGATTAATAACATGAGTATTATGAAAGTGTAAAGCACGCTAGATACTAGTTAGCTTCTCTGCACCATTCTTCGTTTACATTAAGAAAACTATACTGGGCTTTTCCTTGGCCGTTATGGCCTTTAGCACCTGAATTGTCAGGGAATTGCCCAAACCCTGACAATTCCAACATATGAGTTTCATTTGTGAGGTGGTGGCTGTTGAAGGCTAGCCGCCATCACCCATTGTCGAACTTCTCCCATGTCAAGCACAGGTGTTTCCATCAAAGTAGTCTCATCTAGGTCATGCAATAGTGAACCCTTTGGATCACATGGCATATAGCATTTCTGTTTTTTTGCTCCCCCTACTTTAGGTGTTAGTCTTGAAGTCTTCATCTTCCTATGTTGCTTGTTATCCATGGGAGGTGATTGGGCCCTCTTCATTTTAATTGATGCAAGGATTAACGCAATATGAATAGGAGGTCCATCCAGAATTTTCACCTGATCATGCACGTGACTAGATCCTGTAACTTGCTGAGTTGTTGGAGAAGGTGATGGATCTGATATTACTGCAACATCAGTAGGTGGTGGAAGTAACAAAGGCACATTTTGAAGCTGTGATGGAGGTGTCTCAGGTTTGGTCTCTTCATGCCGATCTATTGTAATATGGGGTGTATAAAAGGATTGCCAATAAGGATTAGATTGTTTGACTTCAGCCTTAAGCCACTGACCATAGACCATACTATCCCTTCCTTCAAATTTTGTTTCATCATAGGGGATCATCTTACAGTAGTTGGCATAATGACCTAACTTCCCGCAAGAATAACAAAAGCGGGAGAGACGCTCATATCAGAAATCAAGCCAAAGTAGCTTCCCATCCATATGAATCAACTTTCCTAATCGTAAAGGATCCTGCAACTGTAGTTCAACCCTTGCACAAACTGTCCTAGGAGTTGTTCCCTCTTTAAGATCAACTCGGACTTCAAGTACCCGACCAATATCTTGCACAGCTTTTGCTATCAACTTCTCAGTTGTACATTCCAATGGCAGGCCGAAAATTTGTACCCAGAAGGCACACTTTGAGAAATCATAACAATGTAGTGGAGTAGTTGGTTGCCATGGCTTGAGGATAAAAAGATGGCCCGAAAAAAGCTAAGGACCTCCAGCCAGTACACGCTGTTTGTCAGCATCCGAATGAAATTTGACTACATAAAATCCATCTTCTCGTTGTGAAAAGTCTACTTGTTCAGTTCTCCAAGCCTTTTTTAATGTATTATGGAAAGCGGGGTAATTTATGGATGGGTTTGACAGAATCCGTCCCACTAATGTTAAGCTACATTCTGCCAATTTTTCAGGAGGTAGTTCTTCATCCTAAACATCAATTTGCTTCTCAGTGTTAAGTCTACCCAATCTGGAGCAAAGGGCAGCCAAACGCAAGAGTCGCTAAGCTCTTCCGATTCCATCCCATAGTAAGTATATCAAGACAGGAGCTATCAGTAGGCTAATAGAGAGCAGCGAAAAGAGTAAGAAAAAGCCCCCGATACAATACATGTAATGCGCCAGATTCTCAAAGGCCCACATGCAGAAACGAAGACTGGAGAAGCAGAGTTAAATATTCGAAGACGGAGGACATGAAACTAACCAAAAGCAATTCGACAGAAGTGGAATCGAAACTCAGGGCCCATCTTTAGTTACAGTGATCGCGACCAGAATTGAATTTTCAAGAACAGTGGAAAGAAGTTTGTAAAGTCAATCCCATCGTCAATTCCAAAGAAGTCCGTAATCACTCGAAGAAGGGAGGTTTTGTAATAGTTGAAGACAAGCCCATGGGTAAGAAAAGGCAGAATTCATATAGAAAAAAGTTTCAGGATGATGTGGTTTAGGGTTAGGGTTTTAGCATCCATGGCTAGCAAAATGTAGGAAATTCTCTTCATTTCGAGAGAAAAGGGCCTCTTCATTTCGAGAGAAAAAGTTTCGGGATGATGTGGTTTAGAGTTATGGTTGATGGGCTATATTTTGACAACAAAATTTGGATTATTGAGGAATTCTATTTCAAGAAAGAATTAGAGACATGAGAGGATAATTATGTAGACTTTAGGGGACAAGGCCATCAATGGAAGAGATAGGTTTGATGATTTTTGGGTCCCCCTCTCAAAATTCTCACGCACGCCACCTCCATCTCCTTCGCACGTCCCATACGGCCGACTCCTTTCCTCTCTGCAGCTTCGGATTTGCTTTCATTTTTCCCTGTTTTCCCTCGATCAATGAACCCCAGCTTCGGCCGGCACGCCTCCACCAATGAAATTCCCTTTGCGGACCATCTCTCTTGCTGCTATCTCCTGCAGCTTCACCCACCGTAGCATCTGTCCTAGTCAACCATCAACCGCAACAACCCCAGTGTCAACCTCCTCTTGGCTTTGTTGACCCGCGACTCCTTCGTGTGTCCAGTGAAGCCACCGACAGTCGACGATCGAAGCTACGTGTCTCCCTAGTCAACAGCAAGCCCACAAAGCCCGTTGGTTGACCGCATGTAGCCCTCAGCTCCACGCGTCTTCATTTGCTGCCGAAGCTGCTTCACGTTCCCACGCCTGGTCAACAACGAAAGCCCCACCAGCTTGTGTCTTCTCCCTAGCTGCCAAGCGTCCACCAAACCACTCGAGAAGCCCAGCGAAGTGTTCCTTCAGCCCACGCAAATCCCAGCAACTGTCCATGAAGCAGTTCCCTTCGTCCGCGTCTTCAACGCCGCCTGCTCCCATCGTTCGTGCCTTCGATGCCAGTCCATGCCCGAGCAAGCAATCCACGATTTCAGCCGTCCACAAAGTAGGCCCGTGAAACAGTGTCTTCAGCCTCCGCATTTTCCTTGGCCCAGCTTCCATGCTCGTTTCTCCATTTTGTGTTCACGGCCCAGCAGTTGGGCCCGTCCACGAGCCGAAGTAAATTTCGCTTAGCCCAACGAAATCTTCAAGAGTCCAACAGGCCCAGTCTTTGAGGCCCAATTCCAACTCAGTTGAAGTCAGCCCAAGAAATCAGCGAAGCCCGTTTAGTTCGGCTCAATTCAGCAACCTAAGCCCGCAAGGTCAACTCGCTTCAAGCCCAGCCCGTTTCAAAAGCAAATCTCAAATTGGACTGAGATTTGTTGGGCCGGTCCGAGCTCCGTCAACACCGTCACAAACTCAAGTTTTGGCCACCGTCGCGTCGTTGTCATGGTGAACCAGTTTCCCCAATTAATCGGTGAATTTAGGCTCTAAACTCTTCTTAGTAGGCTAATGATGTTTAAGGGGTGTTTAGATTTATTTAATTAGGAATTAGGTGGTTAGTTAGATTAAATTAGAAATTTAATTATTTAATTGAGCATGTTAGGTGGTTAGCATGGTTTAAATAAGGCCTAGATAAATTGCACTATTTGTTTAGAAGGGTTCGAGAATTTTCCGAGTTCGTATTAGTATTTAATTTAATAATTTTGGCCTAGGTTAGTATTTTTAGAAATTAAATTGATTTATTTAATTAATTTTTCGAAATTAATTATTTATTAATTATTTTCTCGGAAATTAGGTCGAAATAGCCGGTGATTGTGCTGATTGCAATGGTGTGGTTAATTTTTGCAATCGAGTGTTAAATTGTGAAAATTGAGTGCTGATTGAAAATTTGAGTGTTTAATTCCGAATTTATGAATTTCGATATTTATTCAGAAAATCCTAGATGTCGGGTTTTAACACCGAAAATGGATTTTAAGTACTATATCAAATAGTGAGGTTTGAAAAAGATAGATATCAGTCTTTTGGTTTGAATTGACCGTGTATCCACACACGACTATTTTCAGGACGTTTTTAATACAAAGAAAACAGGCCAGGATCACCATTTTAAGGGAGGCATTTGAATGCAATACACGGTGCAGTGAGCCAAAATTGAATGGTTGTGTGCTGATTAAGAGAACCCGTCCCCGAACTGTATTGGTTGGACGTTACCTTATATGAGATACCCACTCAGTGGGATTTGAGTTGCAGTAGATTCTGGATCTATACGCCTTCGAGAAAGTCGTCTAAGAGACGTAACCGTGCTCAATGGAGTGAGACGATGCCTGACTATGCAAGTAGACCGCTGAACTTCAAGTAGGCCATACCCTCGAGTGGGCGAAATTATCAATTGGATCGCATGTTGAGTGGAATAGATGTGCCGGATTATGGGACAAAACTGTGGACATGGTATGGTACGTGTCGTAACGATTTGGTCCTATAATCCGGACCCCTGTGATTTATTGAGTTGAGTAATGCGTTTCAATTGTTGTGTACATCGATTTTATGCATAAGGTGTATAAACTGTGCTGACCTGCAGGGTGAAACTGAAACGAGGTAAGTACTCTATGCTAATTGTGTTATTGCGTGGTTAGGACGCTTCTAAACCTATTTCCCTCATAATCGAAGTTTAGAGTCTCACTGGTTATTGAATAACCATTTTCAGGGTCGTCGAGTAGAGAACCTGGAGTTGAGAGGAGGTGATCGGAAGTGTAGGTTAGCTAGAACCGTCTCTTTTTGGAAAGCTAGTCTTTTGTAGTCTTTTAGCCATAGACTTTGTACATGAATTAGTATGTTTATAAATGCATGTTTGTTTGTGAATTTGTTGTCCTACTTTTCTATCCCGAGATGGTTACTGTCAGGGGATTTATTTTAGCTTCCACATGTGCAATAAAACAAAAAGGACCGGCGACTCGTCCTGGGAAGTTGCAAAATATTATCAACCAGAGAAGGATAGGCATGTGCTCGGTATTCGGGACATGACAATCCGTTTCACGGATCTACTCTTGCCCATGTGCTAGGCAACATATTTCACCGACTCCCTTCCTAAAATCCAAGAATTACCAGCTTCAATCGTCTCATTCTGGGATTGATATGTACTTTTCGCAGCGACCAGTAGGAGTTTTACGTCAGGAAAGTACCTATAAGTGTCTATTATTTCCTTCCTTTTAGTAACTTAGCAATGAGAGAGGTAATTTCTAACCTTTCTACAGTTAGTAACTTCTTTTAAGTTGGTAAAGACTAAAGCGTAACGGTAACAACTGGTAAACTTCAGGCGTAGTTAGGAACCTAATACATAACATGCGGTCACTCCCAATTCATCCATATTATTTGTTACACAATTAAGAAAACCATCGAGGCTATATGATAAGCACGATCGAGTGCTGTCCTCAGACATTAGCAGAAAAAATATACCTTTTGATCATTCGTAAAATCATAGTACAAGTGTTCCTTCTATGATACAAACTCTAATATCTCCATACTAAAGTTCGTTATGCCGGTACTATACAAGTTCTGATAGGATATAAGAAGAAAAAAGAATGGTCATCTCTAGTTGTCCTTACAGTTTCGTGAGTAACTCGAAGACAGTCTAGTCTGCGACTGAAAAAAATCGAAGGGGGTTCCAGTCCCGAAAGACTTCCTGGTGGAATTGGGAGAATCCGAAAGCAAAGGCTCGTACACTGGATTTCTGTTCTTGGGTTGAGTGATTGACAATGGAGTAACGTCTCTCTCCGTCGGCCTCGGCTGTTGTTCAATGTTTCCCAGGTACAAAATCGGCCCCCCCATGCGTTCCGCTTGCTGGAGTTTATTGATCTGACTAGGTCTGTATGTGTATCTGAAATACTTCAGAGCTAGAATAGGACCCATTCCTGCTCCAACTATGACCTGCAAAATGAACCAAAAGAAAAAAAAAAATCCTTGTTTGGTTAGGAAAAACGCATGCAACCTTAATCTAGCATCAAGAGTGCATTTTGGTTCATTTGCACTTTTGCAGATCATATTGCTCGGGTATGGTGGAGTTATGGTGAAAATTGTATGGTGAGAATATGCAATGTAGTTATTATTTCAGTCACCACTGCCATATCATCTTAATTCCGTGCAATTACCAAAGCCTGATTAATCCTCATCTGTAGAATGGCATCACCATACTTGACTGCTCAAAAGAAAGATTGTTGAGCCCAAATGAAACATGCATCAACAAAACGATTACTCACCAACATAGTTAGCCAGTAAGATGGTTGTTGGCACAACCGGAACATTATCGTGTACATCCCTGATGAAGGGATGGCACTTAACATCCAGTTGATGATGTAGAATGCAAACAAATTTCCCCATATGGCGAGATGTTGCAACATTGTGAACGAGCTGCATTTGCAATGGAAGTTTAAGGAGTTAGCAATTGACAAGCAGTTCAGGAAGAAAGGGCATAACAAATAACTCAGCATGAAGTCGTATTGACTTTTTCACTAGGGAACATGAGGTATCAGAAGAAGCCGAACTTATAGTAGCAAAACAGTGAATTGGGAAGCTTACTTTGTCTCCAGTGTCACCACGAAGGCTTGCAACCATATACATCCAGAGAGGGCCACCATAGATACCTCCTCCATTTCGCTCTTCTCATAAGCATATGCATGTATGCTGATGGCAAATACGACAACCGCCTGCAATTACAATCCACATTCATTAAACACAGAATAACAAGCAACAGCCAGCAATTAGTCAAATTGTGTAAGGTCCAATTTCTTTATTCCACACGAGGCACAATCCTCTAACAGACTAAAATGTGTTACTTAAATATTTCGCCTTCCTAAGAATGGAGCTGGCAAATGACTATTGTATATCCAAAGACGATCTTCTCAGTGCGCAATCAGATAGCCATGACTTTGTTTCACTTAAGGGCAATGAAAAGGGGACTCATATATACTAGAATTCCATATTGAAATTATGAATTCCATACTCATACAACGGCAACTCAAGATATTTTTCCCAAAGTTCAGGGGGTCACCATAAGCTGTCCCTATAATTAGATCAACATAACTATTATTCAATTCTGTTGAATAAGAGAAAAGAATCTGCACTCAGCTAATCTTTCTGAAAAAGTAAAACCACAGAGCAAGAAACGGTCTAAATCTGCACTTACATGAAAAAGCGATCGTCCAAACCATCCAGCAAATGTGCTAGGATTCAGAAGCCTGTTTCAAGAAGTAACGTTAAAGAAGATTTTCTGCACCAAGAGCCAAAAGAGATTAAAAGTCTATACTCATGATCTCATAACATATTGAGGACACACCTCCCCGCTTGGCAGTAAAAAAGAATTTGTGGATGCTGCATAACAGTCTCTTCACCAACATCTTTGTCAAGTACACTAACTAAGACAGGGATGCTGGTGTAGAAAACATTGAAGGCCATCAAGCTGACTGAGTTGAAAAGACTGGTTCCAGAAATACCTGAAATGAAGGAGAAACTGGTAGTGTGTTTGTGTTAGAACAACAGGTACAAGCATAAGGTGTGCTCGCATAGCGCGCAGAGAGAGAGAGAGAGAGAGAGAGAGAGAGAGAGAGAGGGGAACCAAAATGGGAACTCACAAGATTTGGATGAAACATATTAGTAATGATTTATAGAAAGAATACTGCGAGAGAAATGCTGTTCGGTTGTAGGAGTATCGCCCATGAACCAGTATCAATCTTTTCAGAAATTTGAATTCTGTAGACGGCAGTCAGAAAAGTCAACATTTAGAAGTCCCATGGCAGCAAGCACATAGAGGAAACTAAACAACAATACATGCCACGTATTCTCAAAGAATAATCCCAAAAATAAAGTATTTCAAAGGTTGAGCCAGATGAAAGGATATCCTGGAACATGAAATTTGTTGACTAGACCCATATATGTATGCTGGTCATTCCCATTTAATTTCAGAGAGAAGACTTAGATCTAACCATCTCCCCACTTTCACAGACCATCCTACTATTCCATTACTAAAGGTAGACCTTTCCAGCAAACCGGTCTCTCCATCAGAATAATGTGGACTTCTTTATGGTTAGCTAATAAAAGTGCTGCTACACAATTACTAATGCATAGAACTGAGACTGCATAGGGTCACAATTATCTACAGCAAAGGTCAGTTTCCACAGAAGAAATACCAACTAAATACATTTAATAAGGTTTGTAGTACCAGCGGTCCAGCCCATAGAACCCAAAATCTTTCGGCATTTTCAACAAGAAAAGTCTAATAGGAATCTATTCTCTGAATTAGCAACACTGTTTCTCCAAATGACCACATATTCTATGTATTTAGCCATAAACATAAAGTATAAATGATTTGATGTCAATGCAAACATCCAAACCAGAAAAGATCGAACATTGGACATGGGCTGCAATACTTACTCCCAATGCTATAATCAGCAGCCCTAGCTGCCTGTAGTCCTTCTCTGCCACTAATGCCAACTCCTATGTCAGCTTGTTGAATCATCTTGACATCATTTCCACCATCTCCAATGGCCAAGGTTCTGTACTCACATGATTTTAAGAGTTGCACAAGCTGCATGAGGAACATAAGATATGACACGTAATGTCACTGAATATGTATATTTATGAAAAAAGGAACAACAATAGTAATTAGTGGTTAGATATATTTTAAGCATTAATAGAAGTAATTTTGGCTTTTACTATACCAGCATCATAATTTTAATCATGTACAAGTGTAAGATACAGTAATTAACATTACTAAAAAAAAGAAAACTAATTCACAGTTACCACAATATTATGAAGAGTAAACATCACTTGCAAAAATAAAAAAAAAACATCACTTGCACTTTCTATGTCCGATCTTGAAAGTGTTCAGTTCTCAAAAAGCAACTTCAAGTCATGTACTAACCCCATCATGATGATCATTCTACTCTAATAGAGGATAAACACAATAATCAACAAAGATAAAGCTTTGTTGCTATATATCATTTTTGAAGTTCCCATCATGATACTCATGTCAATGTTTTCAAAACAGCTTTAGACAGATCCAAATGAAATTCAGAGGACCAGCAGAAGCCAGAGCTACAGGAGTTCCCTGCAAATTTAAATTATTTGATGACGCTAAAAGTCAACAACTTAAAAGGAGTGAAACCTTCTGTACTAGTAGACAACCATTGGTCCCCAAGGCTTAAGCTGTCATGAAAATGGACCCATAGTGTACATCTAACATATTTTTACCACATGCCATCAAATGTTAGTTAAGCCTTACAGGTGAAACATGTATGTGACTATGTCGAACAGACAAGTGAAAACATAACACGATAATTAGAACAGAGGCAAGATAAAGATGAGAACGAGAATTTAGACTCTTCATCTTTGCTCCATTACCATGACCATTTGTCCAAAGGTTGCAAACTACTGAGAGACAGGCTCACACTGTATATAGAGCACATTGCCTAACATGCTCCATACCCTTAATTTCCCCATCTTATTACCACATCTAAAATTTATTAAATAGCAAAGTTCTTAGGCAGCGAATAAGGTCAGTTTGTATTAAACAAACAATCTACCAGTGACTCTCTGATCTGCTATTCTATCATGTGACAAAAAGCTAATGATTCTCTAATCTGCTATGAGATCATATGCACATAAAGAGAGATGCAAATTTCTGGTAAAAAAAATCAATTACATAATCGAAAAACATAAAATAAAAATCAAAACCTATTACCAAGTACCCATTCCGTCATAATCTAACACCAAATATAGACACTTTTCAGTAGAATTACCTGAGCTTTTTGTGATGGTGTCACCCGGCAACAGATAGCTGTCCTTGACAATATGGCTAACTCAGTGAAAGCCTTCCGATGATATGTCAGAGCAATTTCAAGAGCCCATCCATCAACAACAAATGCCACATCCTAATTCAAGGGAAAAACTGGTTACCGAAAACCAACAGTCACATTAATAAATTTGCACTCAAGAAGATCCACTGAACAAATAACTTGAGCTTGAAACTATAGGTGTCAGGTGTAGAAAGTGACAAACAGCTGAGTGGTTTAACACTCGTTATATCATCATTTCATTTCATCCAGATGAATGATTAGAGGCAGTCTAGACCAACAAGGAGATTATTCAAGAAGCAATAAGGGTATTGTTCTAGAACGGATACAGAAAATGTACTTGTTGTCTATGCTTGTTTGTCACTTGTGGCCGCAGGAAAAACCAACCCAAAAATTGTCAAGGAAGTCCAGAAGTTTTGATACTTCACAGGCTGGAATGCTAACAGGTGTCTAGTATTGAATTAATCACTGTGATAGTACCCATTATTCTAGAACTTTGCCAGGAATAGATAACTTAATTGCTAGAGGGAGGCCCACTGGATGTAGATCAACCCAAAGCTCCTACAAGACCAATCACCCTAAAGCTCCCATAAGGTGAAAGCTAGGATTTACACCAATCTAAATGGCTACGCTCTTTAAAAAATGCATGCCTACATATGTGAACGTGCAAAGTCAAGGCCATATGGCTCCTTCAAAATAATTACGTGCTAGCATTTCACCCTCTTAGTGACCTCTAATGAAATTCACCCTACTTAATATATGTCACACATAAGCACAACAAAAGATTCCTAGTGATACAAGTACTATGACCAAAGAATATCCAACCTAATTCAACCTTCTCAGTTTAAGCCTTGCCAATGGCAAGTATCTATCGTCAAGAAACATTCGATTAAGACAATCAAAAGCTATTTTTTTCGCATATAATATGACGCCATCAAAATACTATACAAAGACATGGCAAGAGAGAATTGACTGAACTAAGAAAGTGGTAAGGTGAACATATATTAAACCACATGATTTACCACATGAAGTCCATAAACCTTACCTTAGGTTCTGAGGAAGTTATCTTCATTGTGAGCAAAACTCTTTCTAAGCTTCTACAAACTTCGTCGTTGGTTTTCCCATCAATTAGAAGAAGCTGACCCTTGGGCTCTGTCAGAGATGGAAAGCAAGGGAAGTCAGGAAAGCATAGATTCTGCTGTTAGACTCTATCTTCCTTGTTCTCCAGCACATTATGAACTGAAACACAAAAGAAAATCAATCAACCTGGAGATATGAAGTTGCAAGACAGTGCAATCTGTATGGCAGTATTCTGCTTGTCACCAGTAAGCATCCAAAAATTTATTCCTGCTCTTCTGAGTGTCTCAATTGTTTCCGGAACCCCATCCTGAGTAGTAATGTAAGATATATCATTGTTTAAATACAACATCATCCTAAAGGCATATTAGAAAGAGCATGGGAAAATAGAGCCCTCTGAAAGAGGAAAAGTATGCATAGATTCAGAACATCCCACAAGACATATCAATAGTCACCTGAAGACGATCCTCTATTGCAGTGACTCCAAGAACTTCAAAATCATGTTCAATTCTTTGACAGACCTCCGCTATTCTCCACTGCAAATCCAATTATTTCAGGAAATTAAGGTACACTATCTAAGAAAAAGCCAGAAAGGTAATGTATGACAGGAAAATAACAGAATAATAGTTAGTGTATCATTTACCTCCCTATCAACCAATGTACTGCTAGCCTCTTTAAATGATAGAGACCATTCATGATATTCATCAGCCATTAGTTCACGCCAAGCCAAGCATAAAGTGCGTAAACCCAGTTGAGAATATTGTTCAACAGCTTCCACAAAGGTCCTTGTTTGTTGCCCTGGAAAATAAATAAAGTTGTCAAAAATTTATGAATTCACAATTAAGAAACCTACAAATTGCACCATCGACACTCCTCTGATGTATCTTTCTTGGTTTTCAGGGTGTAAGGTAAAGGATGTAAGAGCACCATAACTAGCTCTTTCAATCTGACAAAGTTACCTTACATCTACTGAATCTGAAATGACAAAGCAAGTGCCCGTAATATTGATCCCTAGGTCAAATTGTCACTGAAATCAATACCAAAATCAGGCAAACAGGTATGCTTTTTTTTTTTTTTGATGACCCGGGAACCGCCGTCAGCCGGCAACCTAGACGTAAACCCAGGGCAGACTGAGCCACCACCACAGACCCAACCGCGTTTGAGTCGCGTGAACGCGACGCCTCTGGGATTCGAACTCCTCCCCTTCGTGGGGGGGAGGGAGCCCGACGCCAGCTGCGCCACCGCGGGCGGTGGTACAAACAGGTATGCTTTCAATTCGGCTATTTTTGTAGAATTTCCAACACTGCAAAAGTAGCATTTTGAAGCATGCACCAGGTGATCCAGCCACCGGTTGCATGCAAAAAGCTCCATTTATACAAAAAAAAGAATACTTCTTTTAAGATTATACTGAAAGTTGATGTGGCATCTGAAAAGGAAACTTTTAAATTCATCATTGAGCGCAAATCCTCAAATAAGAAGCAGGTGTTATCAGCACAAGGTAGATGACATGTGCTGAAATCATCACATTCCAACCTAGAAGATTCAATAGCATTCCCCTGAAAACTGCTACCATTTTAAATTCCTGAAGAATCATACCATCAAAAGGAAAAGAGTATACAATTACTTGAGGTTGAAATACAACCAAACCCCCTAATCAAAAGAAAAACAGTATCTCCCTGCTCCTAAGGACACTCAAAAGTCTGAAAATATTTAAAGAAAACAAAAACAAAAAATCCTTGACCTCTAACCGGATAAATTCTAACCAAAGAATACACTTACTAGAACAAGTTGCAATTTTTTCAATGTCCGATAGGCAGTGGAGTACTTTTATATGATTGAGTATGGTATAACCAGAGATGGTCCCTCAACATCAATAAACAACACATATAAACATCCAAACAACTCTTTTCATCTGACAAGTTCTAACACACGATGGGGCTAACCAGAATTGGCGTGAGGAAATATTGCTTCATCTGCTCCTTTGGTCAACAGAAATATCTTTCCATTCTGGCAGTCTTTCACCACTATGGACATCCTTTTCCTATCAGATGTGAACTCTAGAGTTTCCAATACCTCATAACGAATACCTATTCCATTGAACTTAATCTCTGCGAGATACAATATAGACGAAAAGTCATTTTAATTAAACATAGATGACTATGCAGAGTACAAAAGACAGAAGAAAATGACTGGTACCAAGAATATTTGCATTCCTATTGACTAGAACCATAAGCAGTTTTGCAGAAGCATGAACAAGAGCATCTTCATCCTGAGATTGTGCCTTATATGAGATTGCTCCAGTTTTACTGCAGCAAGAAAATAGAAGCAAAGGAACCATAAAAACCTGTAGCAGAAATACATGATACACATGTCCAAATGGTATCTATATGGTGAATTGCCACTAAAATAAATAACTGCAGCTATGGAAAAGCATCTGGCCAGAAAGAAGTTGGGATCACCTTTGCACAGGGATAACTGTGTTGCATATTGCCATAACTGTTAGAAACTTAATAACATCTGGAGAGCCAGAATCAATAGCATTAAGCAGTTCCAAGTCTGTATACAAGAAAACTAGTTATAAGAGTAAAGCTGGTCACAGTAAGTGATCAAATATACCAGATGGTGACTGCATGAGATTCAAGCAAAACATCAATTTGCAGTTTTGATTAGGCATGGTAATTCTACATAGCTGTGCAAACTATGGAAATAAGCTCCAACTGATAAAACAAGTAGCTTCAAATGCTATAAATTACCTCTATGACTTAACTGTAAGATCCCACATCATCACGTTGATTGAATAAAAAATTACATTAACAGGAATATTTAGGAACTGAATTAGGTGATTTTACCACTAACAATTAGGAACTGAAATAGATGACATGCGAGCATTTAAATCTAAACGTGGCAACATCTTTTCTACCTTCCAACTCTCAGTATAGGGCACACTTCCATTTAATAACTCAAATAATAAATTAAATAATGGAAAAAATGGAGCAGTGCTATATATCAAGGAGGACAAAATTAGATGTCAGGACCCTATATCCTTCCATGAGCCATAAAGGCACAGAGTATCTGATTTAAACACAAATTATACAAAATGGTGATAGCCAGTGCTCTGCTTGTGTATTACAAGCCACATATATGCATATATACATGCAGGTCTAGACTTTTTGTAACAAAGCCACGCAATGCTTTCAACCAAGGATAGAATTTTATTTAGCAGGCAATGCTACTTCTATGCTAATGAAACAGTACTCCACAGAAGCAACTCGTAACATTCTGGGCTATTGCTGTCGAATGCCAAAAACAATGTGAATCAGATGAAAAGAGTAGCTTGTGTGTTTATATGAAATCGGTAATCTTTTACCCATCGGCCACCAGCCCACTTGATAAGTCCAATTAAAAGAAACTAAATTAAAGAAATACATTAACAAAAAAAACTTGTATCAGGAGAAACTCGATCACTCGTGACAATGTCATCTCTCAAAAAAGGTAGTGATGAATTTTCGCTTTGCCCTCAGCTAGTCTGTCAATTTATGTTGAGTAACCAGAAACATCATTTCCCATTTCCCCTCCCTTTTAGTTTTCAAGCAACTTGAAGAGGAAAATCCTTTAGGCCTGTTGATGCATCAATCTCATTGCAATTGCAAGGACTATTAGTTTTAACGAACTGGAAAAGTAGAGACAATGGCATTTCTTTCTTATAATTAACTAAGCAGGTTTACTATTGAACGCGCCCAGTTCTCTGAAAAAAAGTGGACCAGACTTAATGGTAACCCGGATCCAGGAAAAAAAAAAGTGTATGACTCCACTCCTGGACCAAAAATACGCAAGCAAGTTCGCAGACCTCACTGGACAAAAAATACCAATGGTAATCCCCACTAATGGTTCTAAGTACCTAGAGAATGTCGTTTTTACTTTGACTGTTTTCGTGTACAAAATGGCAACAAGAATTTTAACTGCTAATGCTCCAAGGACTCAAAAGAATGAACACATAAAATGAAAGATGTCGCATGCTTTGACAGAATCAGAACCTTTCAAGGCATCCCCAGTTTCATTTCCATAAAATTTGCCGCTGATGCAGCATCTTCTAAAAATCATCTTGTTTTCAGTGAGTGTTCCAGTTTTGTCAGTCAGAATGTACTCAACTTGACCCAAGTCCTCACTTATTGCTGTGCTGCCAAGGGGAGACAAAACATTTGCTACATAAAACTGCTTTCAAGATATGCCAAACTCTAATACAGGTTTCTTAAGTTAAACAACTTACTTTGCAGCATGGGCAGCAATACCAGTTTCCTGGTCAACCATTTTCTGATCCCAGTCAATAAACTTTGCATACAGACTTTTCACGAGGTCCAGAGACACCTGCCAAAAGTTTTTCAAAGGTCTCGAAGTTACTAATTTATCTGAAGCTCTTTTAGTGCAGAATTTCTCTAAAACAATTCTGTAATCTCCAGCTTGAAATAGAGCACAGGATATTAGGCCAAGATACCTCTCTCTTTTTGTTATGTAAAGCTGCACATTACCAGCAAAATCATTTGATTCGGTCAAGGTTGACATAGTAGCTCAATTGCCCATGCATAGCAAAAATTAAGTGGTTTGATTAAAAAAGTTAGTTCCAGCTCCAGCACTAACCACTACGCAACTCTAAGCATTTGCAACAAACTTCCATCTTTACTACCAGAGCAACCACCTGCACTGAGTCAGGTAGAAGCCTCTAATACTTTATCAAGACTTTGATCACCTCTCTAACGAGTATTCATTTCATTAATCACTAAATCCATAGACTTCAGCTGTTTGTGCGAATGTAAATAGCAGCCTTACAAGCTATAATTAGATGAGTTTTCCATTACGATTTGATGGAAAACCAATCTTTATGTCTGCATAATGTGCAGAAAAACTGCTGCAAGACTCCTTAAGAGTCCAGACTTAATTTGCAAGGACTGTCAAGAGAAAGAATGATAACATAAAATAGAACTATTTTTTCCTTAAGCCACATCATATTTCCTTTGCTAATAGTAAAAGTTACCTTTCTTGCAATAGTTCAACTTCCAATAACAAAGATCAAAACGCTATGATAAAAGAAGAAATTTTCTTGATTTTTCAGTCATAATCTTGAGATCTCACCTTAATAGATATGGGAATCATGATGGAACAAAGAAGTTCAAACCGCAAAGGTATGACCAAGAGCTCATACCAGGGACCTTCGTGTGGATACATGACATACCATTGCTTCACCAAAAAAGGACCCAAAAAGAAGGAAACACAAAATCAGCTTATGCTGCAAATTTGCAGTTAAACATAAGGGAATTAAGTTTACTAAGGAAAAAAAAATTCAAGAGGCATTATAGGAAAAACCAAACAAGAGCTACATTCCAGAGCCTCTTCCTATATAAGTCACAGTTTTGGTGTCAGATCACAAAGTCAAAGCATTTGAAGATTAGCATATAACCATTTCCATTATATTAAATCACTGAATATTTATGTGCATAAACTCAGAAAGCACCTCACTTGTCTATTGTTAGTAGATATTAAGGCTACACAATTAGTTTTTACCAAATCCCATTGCTTATGACTAGAAACTTGAAAAAAAAAAAAAAAACTCAAAGGTCAAGAAAATAGTTCCAACAGCTTTGCTTTAAAATATGTTTAATTTTTCCAGGAAATCTTCCACAGTTTCCAGAACATTATGAAAAACTACACTGTATCCTTCAGGAGTTTTATTGCTGGATCTTAATTCAATAAGATGTTTATGATCTTAGCTAATGTGTCTGGCATTTAGTTCGATATCTTTCTACCTGCTTTAATATGTACTTACTCTTCAGCCATGCACTATTACTCTGAAGTACAAAGTTTTAAAAACCGATACTTATGAAAGTACTTTAACTTTGCAGTGCAGGAAATAAGATAATTAAAATGTGGAACCAAAACAGTGGAATCACAAAGCAAATAGATGTCCCAACAAATGACATGTAGAAGTTTTCCAGGAAAAGAAGTTCACCGTATAACTTGAAAATCAATCAACAAGAAAGTACATAGTAGGAGCCTTGTTGATCTCACTGACCTTTCTTGCTTCTGTGTCCTTCCATACATTACCAGCTATCCCCAAAACCATTACGACGACTATTTGGAAGATAAATATGGCTCCAGTCAACTTGTCAATCATGGCATCTACAGCAGTAAGCTTAGGTTCTGGTACACCTCTGCTCATACCCATTTTTGTTTCATTACCTGAAGCAATAAATCAAAAAGAAATATGCACCTTAATTGCAACCTTCATGATGAGGCATTAACAGTTATTATTTATGTGACAAAGAAAACAATCATGTCAATGCGTATGTCATTAGAACTCTCTCAGATTCTGCCACAATACGTCTATCCACGAAAACCAAGTTCTCCAGCTTTTAACTTACAATCATTAGACTATCATCGGAAACTTCCCTTTCCAGCACATCATTCCTCACAAAACCCCAAAGAAGACAGTAAAAAGAAGCAAACACCAATAGCATTGTCATCCTAATGCTACTTCCCCAACCAAAGAGTTGGAGAAAAAGAGCTATATGACGAATGAACTCACAAAAGAATGCATGCTTTTACCACATGCCTATATGTAGCTAAAAACACACAGCCACATAATTTCCAGTCTTGCCTATCCATTTCTTCTTTTAAACTTGAATACATCATGAAGTATCTTTATCGTGATATCTTCTATCCGCCAAGCACCTTCTACAGATCTTTTCTTGAACCTCCAGTGCTTGCCTTCACTATAGCAATGGTGGACCTTCTCTAATTTCAAATTAATCTAGATTCTGCTCATAGTTACTCGTTCATTTTGATACTTAACTGGCTAACTGTGATGCAGCAAGCTGTCTTCCAGATTTGGCATGTCTATCCAGTCCAGGTCATCACAACTTGTGTCATCCCACCCTCTCTCTCTCTCTCTGTGCACACATGCGCGCACGCAAACATGCACAGGCACATGCACGCATCTCTTCCCATCTTTCTCATCCTTTTTCTTAACAAGCCAAATACAAAGAAACAAAGAATTAAAAAAAATACTGAGCAGTAAAGTTGTTCTAGCCAACACACCTGTATAAACAGCTACTCCACAAGCCCACTCTGTATTCCGCAAGTAGCATGTTTGAAGAATGGTGTTTTTTATGGTTAAAGGGCACACATCATTATCAAGAAATGGAGGAAGTAATCGAAGGTTAGCATCAAATCTTCTGATGTCCCTATCAGGATTGGGGCACTCAATAACACCCTGTTGAAGATCCCTTTGATAATATTAGCCAGGATAAACAACCAGAATGTTGCTTTATTAGGTTCACCAAAATATAGGTAACATTCTTGCCTTGATTTTGTGCAACAGTTCAGGATCGATTCCCATGCAAGCAGCAGGTACAACCCTTGTCTTTAGATCGGTTTCACCATCAAGGGCAGCTGTCTGCACATGTTACAAGAGACTACATAATCTTTTGAAAGAAGGACATGGAATTCAAACAAGCACAAAAGCAGTGTTACCAACAAAATTAGATGGACTGCACCATATTTCTCTATTCAGATTCACATCAATATGCTAATAATAATTCTCATGGAAATTTATATATTTGGAAATGATGACCAAAAGCACTCAGTGGAAAGCTGTAAACCAAATGCCAGAGAAATCTAAGTGGTGACTGACTGGTTTAGCACAATACCCAAAACCAAGTGCCAAGGATGGTAACTGATTGATGTTAAAACTATTTTCTTAAATAGATTGTAGACTGGACAGCTAACCTAGATGAATTATTTGACTCCTGATTTTACATGTTTTAGCTTGAACATTAAAGTTATTAGCACATTTTATCCTAATCTATCCTCATACTAGCATATGTGCCGTAAAACCTAGGTTTGCAGTCTATCATCCCTCTCAGGCATGCTCAACAGTTAATGAGTTGCACACCAATTCTTTCGCACAGATAGCACAGCACTAATATCTGCTTAACATCTAACCATAACATAGAAGAGGAACGAAACTAGAGGATCCGCCCTGGCTAAAGTCAAAGCTGCTCAAGTTTTCATTTAGGCACAAGAAAGGTTCATTCATTACCTCTATATAGCAGAGTCCCTGTGGATCGGACGTTCCGAGCAAAACTAGATCGCATGGTGCTTCATCATTCTCACGAAGCCATACAATGTTACCAACACGAATGTCCTGTGCTTGAATCTAGAAGATACGGTACAATATTAAAAAGAAAAGTAAGCACAAAGTTATTTTCTTGAAAATCAGAGGTGTACTAATAAAGTCACTTCAGGATATAAAGTAGACTATCAACAAATATCACACATTTCCATTGATGCAGAGACCCCATTCTAAGATACGTTGGGCTTGAGTCTATCTCCAAACCCTTATTATAGCAACTATAGTTATGCTTAAAAGAAAAATGAACTTCAGACCCAGAGAGGCACAAATCCAGCATAACTGTCTTATCTGTATAACATCGGCAACATCATCAAACTAAAATAACAAATAACCACCATAGTTTTATGTGTCAAAGTAGAATATCATATCAATAAACTGTATATCATTGAAATTGGTTCTCCAACTGCCAGTGGACTAGATAACCACTCCTTTTTGAGGCAAAACATTTCTTTTGTGTCCTCTTTATTTAACTTATATGATGAAATATGAGGTCCCCATAGTTCTACAACTCTACTCTTACCTGAAACATGAGAAGCACTCTCATCCCACCATTATTAATTCAAAAAGGAGATGAAGATAAAGATGATGTAGATTATCATAATCTCAAGTTGCTCTCTTAGGTCTGCAAATATTACGTGCAATTCCTCTTTGTCTGTGCTTCCAGGAACCGAACCACTATCAAATCGAATCGCCTTTTCCAATCAAAAAGATGAAACTTAGTTTTTAAAACCACTAATCACATTAACAACTTAAACAGGGTATATCTTTCCTAGGGGCATACTATCAAACAGACCAACATAAACAATGTACGCAGCATGTCCTGCTTTAGTTGAAGTATCGAGCCAAAAGGGACGCCAAACCATGAAAGAAGATTGGCAACACCCTTCACCTCAGGAACAAGTTGACACAGCTGAGTTGGTTGGAAGTCCATTGGCAGCATACATCATGTTGCCATGCCAGGAATTGGTAAATCCACCATTAGCCTATTAAGGTCACATTTGAGATATATAGAGCCTTGCTTTCTAGACATCATTTCACTAGAAACCGAAGGTTATGAACATGAACTATGCGTAAATTGTGTAACCACCAGGCAAAAACAATACTTCTACATTGTGTATACTAAATAAAAACCATTATCAGTGTAGAAAGCATTGTGATATACAGAGAGGAAAAACAACAACTGACTGAAACTATAACTACCAGACTTCTATAATCTGAAAAGTTCAAATCAGTGGCAAACATGCAATAACTGACAAACCAATCCACAAGATAAAACCACTTAAGAAGATCGATAACCACTCTTCAACAGATTTAAAAGAAAGAAACAGCTTCCTTCCGCAGAAAAAGGGAAATAAAAAGGAACAGGGGGGATTTTTTTTAGGACAAAGAGGTAGGGGAACTTGAGCATGATTATTTACCAGTTTTTTAACTCCATGACGGACAATCCATACTTCTCTCTCATTTGCCTTTTTGTCAGAGAGATATCTATTGTAATCATCCCATGCCTCTTTTGTTGCTGAGACAGCAAATATAAAGATAAGAGGACCCCATGTACTGGCAGGATTCACTGGAGTAATAAGTGACCATAGCTGAAGGCAGGCAATCAATAGAAAATACTGGTTCATGAACCGGCTGAAAACAGAAAAAAAAAACAGAACTGTATTACGTACATATACAGACCTGATTTCAGTAAATGAGAATAAATATTGGCTATCGGAAGTGGAAGAAGTGTAAGCAGACTGCCTTAAATAAGGATATGTTCAGGTGACTGTTGTTTTAGTTTCTCAACCAATTTGCACCTGAATTTTCTAGGTTTTTTATTTGTTGACTAGCAATATTTAGTCTCCCCACAAACAACCCCCCCCAAAAAAAAAAAATGAGGGTCACCTGAACTGCTCCCATAAGTTCTTTGGAATAAAATTCAATATAGTGTATTTTCTGTTGGATATTCGGTTGTCACAGTAGAAATCCTGAGATGATGCATCGTCATTGATATCAACATATCGCTTCATTGTTGTCCTTGAAGCAGATAATCAACTCTATGCATCTCAACACTATCAGATTCAGAGGCCACAACGAGAACCACATCCGCCAGAGGCTCCCATCCTGAATAAGAGATATTCATCAACATATACATAAGTCACACCAATGGCCAAATAAATTAACCAAAGGGCATCAACACACCAAGGCCAATCTTCATCAAAGTCATCCATGTCGATTCATGATGATGAGATTTCACAACTACGATAATATGATGACGCATACCTACAACTGAGTAGGCCATGAATACCACATTCTAAGCATCCCAACAAAACGCCAACGAGTTAAGTCTACGGCCTAGATGCATCAAGCAGCATAATAAATTTGCCCAGCCGATATAAACACAATGCCATTGGCACTCATTATGTGAAATGACTAATCTTTTCAATCTCCTGCAGTTATTTAAAACCTGTGCTTCCTCAGTTCCACTCGCTACCGTGAACATCGATTCAGCCACAAAGTGGAAAAGTAGGACTTTACACTACCCATGTCAAATATCTGCTTACACCAACGAACGAGCTCAGAACACGACAGCTGAATATAATCTATCAACGCACAATCGCCGGCACGGAGCTCCAATTCGAACTCCGCATCATCTGAATTTTTTTTCAAACCGTCAAGGAGTTACCATAATTGCTCGCCTTTCGTCCTCAACAAAAAAGAACCTCCAAAACCTCGCTCCAACAGCTAAACGCAGCTAATTCCCGCCACGAACATTCGACGAGCAAATCCACAAACAAGAAAGATCAACGCGCGAACTATCGAGCATAGCCTATCCGAGAGAGACGTGAAGGATTCGGCGTCGAGCACGAAACCGCACTCTCCGGCGTTCTCAATCTCGGATCCGAGCTCAACTACGCGACCGACGGGCGGCGATCGGGACGCCGGCGACCGAATTGATCGGCGGAGAAGGGAGATTGGCTCACCGGAATCGACGGATTGGCATGATCCGGGCTGCAAATTCGCGTCTCTCCGGCCGTTTTCGGGTGCGATCCGAGGCCAATTCTTCAACCGCCGAGCTCCTCCTCTTCTCCTTCCCGGTCTCGTCTCTTTCCGTTTCCAGGCACCGCCAGTTTAAGGAAGCCGACGGTCTATTGGTTGCGTGAGGCCGAGTAGAGCCGGGGCGGAGTGACGGGCTGCACCGTGGACCGTCGGATTACGAGGGGATGGGAATATGGACGGGCGATTGGGCCCACTACGTGGAGGTGACAAGATGCGGAGTAGGAAGTGAGGGGTCAGGAGTGGGGTCAAGTTAAGGGGATTAAATTCAAATTAATAGATTTTGATTAATACATATGTAATTCCACGAAAATCATTTTTCTCGTGATATTTTGGAATTGTTAATTTCACGTCTTAATCATATTTGAGATAGGGTTTTTTTTTTCAATTTTATTTTAGCGATCAAGTCTTATGTTTCATACTATTTTTATTTTACTTTTTACGACTAGTGATCAGGTTCTCCTAATCACATTTTCTACAATTTGTTGTGCTTTACTCTCTATTGCAATGGTTAATTAATAATAGAGTTTGCATCATTGAGGAACATTGGGTTGGAATTGAAACTCATTTCATGTTTTCTATAATTTATTTTTCTTAAGTTAGTGATGGAGTCTAGTCCAATCACATTGTCCTAAATTTATTGTGCTTCTCTTCTATTATAGTTAAAAGCAAAAAGTATCTCATTGACTCAGACAGGCTCTATAAAAGTTAAAAAAGAAGAAGAAGATGATGAATTTCATTGAGTTGTTGTACAATATATACATGCACAAATGTTTATTAATCGAAAGAAATGAAAGATAAGCAGAAGCGAACGAACTAAATATATGCAAATTATATTATATAGCCAAAAAAAAACACTAGAGAGGTTGGTAATCATACGTCACTAGCAGAAAGATTGTCTGTGTGACACTCCCTTGCAAATTATCCTCCTCAAAATGAATGGTGATAGGGAAGATGGCCATTGAACAGGATTTTGCTGCATGGCCATCCATATGTATGGAATCAATAGATGGCATCCCACCATATGTCAAGAGAGCACGGGGCTCGGAGATAAGGGCCCATGTCGTAAGGACACAGATTGGCATCAAGCCCAACAGTAATGTTAATGGTGAGACCAAGCCAAGCTTTCTCCAGGGACCCTCGATCCGAGTTCATTAAGTCCAAATGCCAATCACTTTCGAGTATCTATAGTTGCTTTCCGTCCTTTGCAAGTAGGAAAAAACATTACAAAGCTAAATATAGTAATTATTTTTCTTTTATAATTGAACTTTAGAATAAACGGTTGCTCATTCGAATACAAATCATAATTCGAGTTAGTATATATTTTAGTCCCAATTATCAATCCGGAAGCACCGCATGAAGTGTGACCAAAGCGTTTGGGGGGTCTAGACAAATAGAGTACGAGTATGTAGTTGATTGAAAAAGGGAGGAATTGCATTAGTTCCTGAAATTTATTCATCAGGACAAATCTACGCAACCCATAAGTGAGTTCAAACTGTTGGTCCCTATACAAATTGCTATGAACATCCTCGAAATTATAATGGGAAGAAACATGAATCTGTGCGTTAAACCGAGTGTAAGCCGAGTTTAGGTAAGGTTGGAGAAATTTGCAAAGAAAGACATAAAATTCATCTCCTGAAAGAAGGGGAACAATCTCAAGAAAAATTAGGGCAATCCCAAATGCTGGCAACCGCCTATAGTTGTTTCATCCTACTCATTATTACAACTAGTAAATAATGCAAATCGATTTAAAAACTTACAAAACCAAGAAAAAGAAGATGAAATAGTAACTTAAATCATGGTGACCAGCATGAATATTCTCCCCCGGGCCAGAAATTACAGACCTAAAAAACAAAAAGGTGGGGTCAGCAAGAGGGGAAAAATCTATAATTTGAGATGCAATTAACCGGCATTGCACTCTTACTTCATACAATCCCTAGCTAAGCCACGATGATATCTTGGCCAAAAGATAATGAAAATACTGGATAGTTGGAAAATCTAAGCATTCTTTAAGTGTCAAAATAAAAGTGACATTGTAGCTCTTTACGGGCCACTCTCTTATGCTATGACTGAGAAGCTTATTTCTAGGCCAGATGATTTGTCTAAAGTAAAGAGCAGTCAGACTATGAGGTCATTGCCTAAAATTCTATTTAGACTGTAAGTTGACAAGTCTCCTCGCATATTGCAGATTTTTTGTTTTAGCCCCAGTTACCGGGTGTGATATTAGAATCCGAGGCTCATTCCATAAAAGGTTTTCCACGGACATTGAAATAGTCAACCTTGTGAAAGAGGAATTGTAAGATGTTGGCCATCCGGAGACATTCTTTTGCAAGGTCTAAACAAACTGCTCTATGCCATTACATTATCGTCATAATGAACTAAAGAAGAAATGTAGCAATACAGCTTTAAAAGCTTTATCGTCGGGGTAATAAAGAAAGAACAGATTGAAAAACATGACAGCTTTGATCCTAAATGTCCAAGAGGATACTTTTAGAAGGAAAGTCAAGAGGAGAAAACGAGAACAAAAGAGAGAAAATTCCATAATGGGATTGCCAGGACCTCGTTGCACGATCTCTCAGATGCATGAACTCTTTGACAATACTTGTGCCGATGCCTTGGTCATACATCATCATTGCAAGCTGATTGAATGTCAGAATCAGCATTCTATTTGATAAAAAACTGATCGTAGACAAAAATTTGGCAAGAGTTCCTCCAAAAATCTATATAAACAGTGGCCTAGCAGAAATCTCTGGTTGCCAAGTGAAGCATCACTTATTGCAAAGAAACTACAACTAGCTCGATGTTAGTCCATCTAGACTTAGAACACACAGTATCGACTGGTCTGCTCTGCCAGCTCATTCAGCTTCTAAGCTCTAAGAATTTGCACAGAATGAACCCCTTGAGCACTCATCACACGTCATCATTGCAAGCTGTTGAGAAAGAGTAGTGAATGAACTCCTGATAATAATGTCATTCCTATATTCTAGAATAAATGAAGAACTATTGGAGTCTGAATATCACATCCAGAAGAATTATGCAAAAAGCTTGTAATAAATCACACATGAGCAGCATTCCAAAGTTCAAAATCCATACACCAAACATGAAAGTCTAGTGATGCAACAACATTCATTCATAAGCGAAAACTATGATAGCTGGATCATTTCCAACCAAGAGTTATCTTGAATTTTTACAATAACACATAAAATTGCATATCATCATCAAGTTGTAAATACTGGCAACGAAGAGCACTCAAAGATCAACAAAACCATAGTATGGGACCAAAAAGGATATTTTTCATCTAAAACGACAAACAGATGATCACAAGAGTTCAATTAAGGAAAAGTTCTGATAATTCAATGCTTAGATTATTTGATAAACTGAACCGTGTTTCAATACAACTGTTCCATGACAGCAGAAGATATATCCTCCCTACTCTTAAAGCTACTACTGGAATTTGAATGGAGCCAAAATATAAAGGTTTGATCTTTGCTTCTTGTCCTTCATCTAGTCTTGGTTCGGCCTACAAAATTGACAAAAAAGAGGAGTGTGCACTTCTTTATTGATATATAAAGGTGGAGAAATGTAAAACCATCTATGTCCAAGACAAGGTGCATCATTTCTTGGTGGTATTGATCACAAACACAGACATCCAGTCAACAAGGTACCCTCACGGTTCTCTACAATACTACCAAGATACTATGAACATGACTGAGGAATGCTAGTGCACTTTAGAAATTGATTTTAAAAAAAAAAAGTGCGCTCTTCTCCACGATTAGAAGAAAACTAGCTACAATTTCGAAAATAGTTCTCATTTCTAAAGCACTTTTATTTTCCTTGAATAAGAATCACCAACTTCTCTATAGGTACTCTATAGTCTATATTTCCTTGTATAATTCCTAAAAATTTTGAACTCTTAACTTTGAAAGTAACTGCACAAACATAACCTCAGGTCCTCATTATATCAAGGGAAAGAGATCAAAATCAATTAAAACAAATATATCACAGCAACTCACCAGAAGATATAAAGCAAGAAAAGGCTATCAAGGTGGCCTACGAGTGATGGTTAGATACCTAAAAAATCAAGTAGAAGGGAAACCCATCAGTGAGACCACCTAGACAACCACACTATATCTTCACACAGGTTCACGCTAGTTAATCTAAACACAAATTTACACGCCTGCACAACACATGGCAATACACGTTCGGTCTGCATTTGACCTACTAATTGCAAACAAGGAGTCACAAGGTACAACACAGAAAAGCCTAGAATACTAACATAAGCTTCACTGCCGCTCTGAATTAACATAGTCTAAGGACCAATCAAGCAAATCAAAGACAAATAAGCCACCAAAGAACGCTCAAGCGCGATTCAAATTTCCGCAAGAGTTGCAATCTTTGGGAAGGAAAAAAAAAATGGAGCTGAGAATTTACCATCGGGAAGCCATCCATAGGAGCGGCGAGTGATGGAGAGCATCGAAGTCATCAATGCCGAGGAAGTAGCGGTGTGGTACGGCAGCATCGTCTCCGCGCAGGCGCTCATCTCCACGGGGCTCCTTCAGACCACAATCGACAGACGTCACGAAAGACCGTACCTTCCGGAATCGAGCCCGAACCGCAGACGCGAAGATGATAGACAGGACGGGAATCGAAATCGAAGGTGGACTCTCACCTGAAAATCCGATGAGAGAGGGGCCGGTTGGTCGCGGCGGCGCGGGGCGCGGACCGGGCGGGTTTGGCGGCGCCGGACGCCAGCCTCGAGGCGGCGCTGCGGGCGGAGGCCGACCGGAAAATGGATCTGGCGGCGACGGAGGCCATCTCTCGCGGCGAGTATCGGTGCACGGAGGAGCAAACGAAGTGCTGTCGAAGGAGGGTTTTTGGAGCAGCCGCCAGTGCATTAAAACCCTTCTAAGGGAGTGTTTGGATGCTCGGAGAGGGTAACACCGGTCCAGGAATAAAAATGCCCGCCTGCGGGTTTCATCCAAGATCGAAACCCGGATCCGATTTCACGACCCGTGACCCGAAAAGGCGGACCCGCGAGCTCCGACCGTGAAACCCCGAAAACGGCGTCGTCTCCCTCGCTGCGTTCCGGGACTGGACCCCGAAAACGGAGTGTTTGGATGCTCGGATAGAGTATCACCGGTCTAGGAATAGAGACGCCCGTCTGCAGGTTTAACCCAAGCCCGAAACCCGGGTCCGCTCTCACGGCCTGTGACCCGAAATAGCGGGCCGCCGAGCTCCGCCCCGACCGTGGAAGAAACCCCGAAACTACGTCGTCTCCCTCGCGGCGTTCCGGGACTGGCAGCAGTAGTAGCTCCAGCCATTCTCGAGGTCCTTTCTCTCTCTCTCTCTCTACACCTTCTGCAATCTGCTCTAGGGTTCGCGTTGATGATTACCGGCTTCGCGCTACCGATTCGCGCTTCAGCTGGGAGTGGCTGCTGACCCTTTTTTTTTGGCTCTTGGTAGATTCTCCGGCGATGGCGTCTCTGTTCAAGGTACGCAATTTCGTCTCTCTGTCGTCATTTGCGCGGCGTTCTGCGTTGCTCCGTGTGATTGATCGGACGAGTTTAGATTGCTCCAGAAAAGCTTGTGGAAGGAGATTGTTCTGGTTTGGTTCTTTTCCGCCCCGATGGACCCTCTTGTTTTTGGGGAAGTTCCGGCGGGACCTGATTATTCAAATGTTTTCTGGTTTGGTTGGGTTGGATGATTGCACGATGGGCATTCCGGATCAATTTTTTTTTTCCAGTTTTTTGAAGATTATTTGGTCATTGAAGTCTTTAGAGCGCGCGTGATGAAAACCCTTTGAAGAAAGATGTATCCTTCTGCTTCGAATGGTTTTTGCCACCGGCCTTTAGGAGACTTCGTGTTTTTCGTTAGGTGCTTTCTGTGTAGTAGATTATCTGAATGTTTCTCTAATGCTTATTTTCTGGTTCTGAAGCCCGCTGCACGATTGCTGCGACGAAATCAAGAGCTTGTTCTGGAGATGCGTTGGTCGACTTTTACAATTTCTCTTTTGGTGTTTTTGTGTGACTGAGGTTAAGGTTTTGCGGACTAGGCTGGAGCTTTTGTCTATATTTGAGAGAATTAACATAGGCATCCCTCAATACCCTCTTTCTTCATGAGTTCTGCGGGTGATTAAAGATGCATGAACATAAAATAGACTTGGCTTTGGCGAAGAAAATATTCATCTTCGTGTATATCTGAGTGATAGGATGCAGTGATTCCCTTTTCTTGCCTTCTTTTGATTTGTTTCTTCATTTCAGGACCAAAACAAGCTTTCGGCATACCGAGACAGAAAATTTTCTGGTACACAAGAGGAATTTGAACAAGCACTGCTGTCTTCTACCACTGTTTACATTGGGAATATGTCCTTCTACACAACTGAAGAACAAGTTTACGAGCTTTTCAGCAGAGCTGGAGAACTCAAGAAGATTATCATGGGATTGGATAAGAATAGCAAAACACCTTGTGGCTTCTGTTTTGTTTTGTATGGCCTAAATCTTCAAAAACCTCATATAGAGTTTCACTTTAATTGCGAAGTCCTTGAGTTTCCTTGGATTGTTCACTGTAGGCACATTAGGTTAATTTCAATTGCTTAATTGATTTTGTACTGCATTAGTGAAATTTAACGAGATAATTCGTTCTAGTAGCTGGTGGTGTCAGTAATTGTTAGCAATGATGTCATCGGCTAGGTCTAATGGCTCAAGTGGATAGGCTGGTGTTCTTTAGCAGAAGGGAAATGAATAGCTCAATGTGTACTCAATGCGGTTTTTAGTGTACCATTGACATCGTAACGGATGCTCTTTGTACTACGATCTTTTTATCCCATCTTACTGTGATTTTAATTTTGCATATTTGTATGATAGCACATTGGTTATATTTACTTCGGTTGGATTAGTGTCAGCTAAAGCCATTACTGAGGGCGCTCCTATTGCTGTGACATATTTATACCCACTTATCTTGCTGTGTATACGAGTTTTCTAATGTATCTTGTTTATTAACTTCTTTTAGATACTATTCTAGAGAAGATACCGAAGATGCTGTCAAATATATTAGTGGGACAATTCTTGATGACCGTCCGATCCGTGTAGATTTTGATTGGGGATTTCAGGAAGGAAGGCAATGGGGCCGTGGTCGAAGTGGTGGACAAGTGAGATTGCCTCTTTTCCCTGTTTAAAGATCTAGAGCAACTTAATTTGTTTCAACTAAATCATTCTTTCTAATTTGTTTCTTCAGGTACGAGATGAATATCGCACTGACTATGATCCAGATATCCTTTTAAAATTATATTTCTAATAGCTCTGGTACTCTTAAGGTCAAATAAATGCGAGTTCTTTTAGTTGGAAATGGTTTCTAGAGTAAACTACGTAATAGCATGAAGATATGTGCTGGCATTCTGCTTTTGGCCCAAATGATAATAACTGGTACTGCTGCATATTGTCGTCCAAAGAATGTTTGGTGTTTAAAAGTTTAAGGCTAATAATGCGGAGGAATTTTTCGGCCAAGCTCATAAATGGTATAAATATTAATGTTTGTAATGTCATCCATGGATATATTTGAGTTTCTTGGATTGCTCATTTTGATTTTAGTTATCCTTCGTAATGTTCTTCTTCACATTTATCTCTCTCTCTCTCTCTCTCTTTGAGGTACTAGTTGAAATATCATCTTGTGTGAAAAATATTGTTGATGTATTTTTTCCTCAAAATCTGTCTTGTAAATATAGTTGGAAGACTTTATATTTGCCATTTAATTTTCCTATAACATGTTTACGTAGAGGTGGATATGGAAAGTTAGTACAGAAAGAGTTGGAAGCGCAACGGCAGCTTGTAGACTATGGTGCTGGTTCTTTGGGCTCCTTCCCACCTGTTATACCACCTCCTTGTAAGTGTTCTAGGGCTGGTTTCACTACATCTATCTGTGTGCTCTAGTGTGGTAAATGGGCTGGTCTTTGTACTACGTCCTTGGTGGCGAATGAGTTGCTGGTTGCAAGATGAATACACAAGGGGATTAACCAAATTCAGGGAATTAATATCTGCTTTCATGCTACATGAGTCGTTAGTCAACATTTAAACTCACAATCTCTACCTCAGTTCAGCAGATGCCTGGAAATACCCAATACCTCTACAATGCAATGCACCATCAAGGCCCATGTTTTTCTTGTGCCACTTAGACTATTTTGTATTGCCTTTTATTTGAAGAGTACTATTGAAATCTTATGACCATATGGTTTTTCAGATGGAAGGCATGGTGGAAGCCAGAGTCATGGCGGATCATACCGTTACAGTAGAGGTGACATTGGCAAAAATGATTGTAGATCCTCTCGACATTTGAACAATTTTTATGGGCAGTACTTGTTTATACTTTCTACCTGATTACGCAGATTATAATCGGAAACGAAACCGAGAAGATGACCGTCGTCCATATGAATCTTCAAAGAGAACGTCAGACCATGAATCCAGTAGAGACCAAGATCCTGAGTCGAGACTGGTAATGTCACCTTTAGATACTGTTTAACATTTGTATTTGTATCTTCAAGTCTATCCATTCCAGTTTGGTTTTCTTTATTTTTCCTGAAATTGCAAGTATCTATCTACTGGAGACACAGTACTTGTATCTTAAGAATATGAGATAGAGAAATTTAGTCTGGCTGGTTCACTTGAGTGGGTTTTTGGATTATAGCCGTTCACCATGTACCTCTATTCTGAAGCATGCAGATTACTTTGCAACTTGTTAGCACCACCAATAGTTTCATGCTGTCATGTCAGAGTTCATTTAGTTGAGAGAAGGGAGTGTGTGCTCGTATGTCCCATTTTTGTTGTCATAACCGTGCTGAAAGCTGGCTGGTACATTTAGATAATGAATATGAGAACAGAACAAACGATGGTGATTTTGCTGTATGTGTTTCTTCATGTTATCTGGATGTTGCTATTGGGAAGTTTATGGTCTTGTTTAATTTTGTAGGAGAAGAATCCACGCTTCCGCGAAAGTGGTGACTCTGATGAGGAGGAGGAGGATCGTAAAAGACGAGCTTAGCCTGATCTCCTGTCATTGACAATTGGGTGCAAGCAGTGGCATCTGAAATTTTAATAGAGAGGATCTCGCAGCTGCAATCTTGAAGCAATCATACTATACATTCTCATGATGATTAGTGAAAATCAAGCTATCTGCTATTGATCTCAAACCACCATTTTATAATGACCTGTAAAAGCGTAGGACCTTGTCAACCCTCTGGCAGTGTTAAGTAACCAACGGAAATGACGAGCTTGTTAGACATTGAGGCTTTCTTCACAAAAATTGGTTTCTGCAAAAATTTAACTAGTCAAGAGTCTTTGCAATTTACTGCTGTGGGAAAGGCATTACCATTTTCATGTTCTTATTCGAGGTTTATGACCATTTGGCGCTTGGTTGCTTCGACAACATGTTAAAAGGTCTTCTGAGTTGACAGGTCCAATGCAGCATGGACAAGCCATGTCTTCACTGATTCATTTGAAATTTCTCCAACGTTTGACATGACATGATTAATCTGATTGTGAAATTTCTTCCATTTTGATTGGATGAGGACCACCTTTAGTATGGTGGATATTAGAAAGCGATGGTGCCTGGATGGTCAAAATGTTCCCTTTATTGGTATTTTTTACATACACCACAGATGAAGTCATGTTCTTTTATCGTGAAGATCAAATGGTGCGACATTTTCAGTAACTCGATATCGTCTATCGTATAATTCCATCACCAAAAAGGATGAGTTAAAATAATGCATCTCAGGATGGTCAAGGAAAAAAGGCGATGCATTTCAGGTGGAACTGACATCTGGGTTATAGGGTGGATCAGAGAGAGGCTTTGGCCCCTCATTTCTTACCGGAACTGTATTAGAACGCACTGAACAGGGAGAGTTAATTTAACCAACCACACCATGAAACCGACTCGAGAACCATGTAACCAGGGGCCCATCTTGGGATCATTGCTGGTGGTTACCGTAAGGTAACTGACCCAGGATGGGGGTTGCCTCCTACTGGGCCTCTGTCTAACATCAGTCCATTCATTTTTGGCATTCATAAAACCAACTTCCACCCATGCCTCAGATTCTGGCTTTAATATTAACATCTTTTTTCATGTCTGTGCATGATAATGACCGTTATTTGGCTAATCGCAATGGTACTTAGTGAAAGGAAAGGGTTCTCTGTCCAGTTGCCCATGCACTGGCATTGCTACGCAGAAGTACGCATTCAGATACTTCAGGGCGACAGAGTTTTAGAAATTGATATAAACCAGTGCCGACAGCAGTACTTGCAACTCCCAGCTGTGCGCAGGTTTTAGCTTTCCAAAGCCTCAGGTTGGTGTCATCACTCCCAGATATAATAGAACTTGCGTCGCTACTAAACTCTCTGACCAATTGAATAAGCAACTATTGAGAGATTATAAACCACAGGAATGCCAATGGCACGTGGAAATTATGACCGAGAGCCTTGTGTCATGACCCGAAAAAGGGAACGATCCAAGAAAGTTCTACACAATGGCGGTGACCAACCTTTGGAGCGACCAACTCTTTCTTGAGTGTTCTAAAATATTTTTAGAGGCGAGCAATACAATAAATGAACAAGTACGTAGAAAATGTGGATACTTGGAAGTTTGGGAGATACAATCTCCACTGTCAGATTGAGGTGAGATCTATGGATATAATTTGTCTTATACTTGTATATGTAGGGTCCCCTCCTCTCATTGTATCAACTCATTTACAAGTGAAATACAAATCTAAAACTTCTCTCGTTTCTCTCTATCCATGTGAGTCTAAGCTACTTGAAGGCCGCACGGATTAAGGAACATAATCGATCGGCCCATGACACTTGTATGTAAAATAAATTCAGGATCAAACCTAATTCTCATGCTCAACATCAATGTAAGGCCCATATACGCTGTTGGATACTTTTAACCTACCAGGTTATATTCATAAAACCAATCTAAACACCTCTTAATCTGTTCAACACCAACAACATAAGGTTAAATTCAAAGAACCAATCTAACCGCCTCTTAATCTTTAAAGTAGTCCTTTCAGCATCAACAAGTTGCAATCTTTTGCGTTAGATGTAGCATTTTATTAGGTTCCAACCAATCTACAAAATCACCACATCCACATAGAGCCTTGAAAGAAAAAAAACTCCCCCATTTACATAATACTGCATACTGCCTTGCACAACTCGAAAAGTATCCGCTGAATTCCAGATTCACTTCAATGCTTTATTTCACATATTTTTGCTTTATTCCTCGTATGTCAATTAAGAAAGGGGAACAAAAAGATGAAATATTTTCAATTGCTAGTGCACTCCCTGGGCAGCCCAATAGCTGCAGTCTAAGAGATTGGAGAAGAACGTACAGAAATGCTATCAGAAGAGAATTGCAACACAATACAAACTAGTTTTTACAGCAGTGAAGTTCATCAGCTCCATTGCATTTCAAGAAATAGAATTTGTTTATGTCTGAATAGGAAGAGCTGAGTTAGTAACGACTACATAACTAAACTGTACATCATAGATTAAGTTGTTCTTCAACTAATCTCCAAATTAGAAAGAGAGGATATTCTGCATTAAGAAGAAATAACAACTGCATATAAAGTTGTATGTATCTTCATATTCAGTTACTGAAGCTGCTCAGCATGCTTCACTAGATTATATTACTATCAATTCAGACAATAAGTTGCCTCAGTGAAAGTTTTCAATTTAAGTTCTTCCTTCAATTCTAAAAAATCTCACTTCCAGTAAAAGACTGAAGTGACAACTTGCCAGATTACCCCAGTGATGATTTTTCCTGTTTGGGATCACATACGCAATTTGTAGAGGGTTATGTTGCAGTCACTGCAAGGAGAAAGAAGGCTATCATGACATGCCTTAAATTTAATAGCAAAGGAAATAATCTTATCAAAGTTAAAGCTGATTGAGACGAAAGAAAGTGGTGAATCACATCTGTTGAGCATCCAAAAACATAGATAAAGTAGACAAATAACAAACTACAATAGCTGGATAACAAAACCAGATGTGAAACCTCCAATGAACATCTTGCGGGAGCATGTGAGAAGAAGAAACAAAGAAAATATCTTCAGTAGGATGGGACAAATGAAATGCATAGAAACCTTCCTAATGTTGCCAATTTTCCAGGGTTGAATCTTACAGATATGACTGTGTCCGTTCCCCATTCAAAACTGCTTATTGACTGAGATCTACACACAAGGATAATATGAAGTGTCAGGATAAAAGATTATAAGTACCATCACAAAAATAAAGAGAAATTACTGTCCAAGAACACCTGTTCTAATTCCAAATATCTACTTGAGCACCAGCTGTATCAAAAAGTTCACCATCCCATTGGTGATCAACTGCCACGCGCCAATAAAGATTCTATCAATTCCGCAGGATAAGAGAATTTGACCACTTATAGATACCATCAAAGCTCTCACAGGACTCTGATGACTGGAATATTGACATACTGTTCGCCTGTCAAATAGATTTTTAAACAGATACTTATACTATACATTTTTCTGTTATGAACAAATAAAGATACCGGATGCAAACTACATGAAGATCTGAAAACAACGTTGAGCAAGTGTTACCTCGAAGTGACGTCCCAAAGGCGGATATCCGTAAGATGAAAATAACAATGACAATTAGCTGTCTACCAGCCATTTAGTTAATATTAACAGTTCACACTTGTAGGGAAACAAGTTTAATAGATGACGTGTAATTAAGATGCAAGTATGTGAAGGGCTTCACCACTGCCATTTCGGAAAATGGAAAACGTAAAACCAGGTCCTGGACAGGAAATTTCTCCAAGGGAAGAACAACAAGAACTGCAGCGTAACGGAGATAGAGTGACGACCAATGAAAACAAATGCTAATAGAACAAAGCCTCTAGCCCCAAGATTATTACTCAGTGGAAAAAAGTACAGCGAGATCAAGCACAGAGTAAAAGTAAGATCATAAAGGAATGGCATGAAGAGTTTAGTTCAGCATATAGCTTATTGATCATTAGTAGCATTATAAGACAATCGAAGAACCATATCCAATCAGCTAATGATTGGGTAAAGACCAATGGGAGTTGGCAACTTCAACTTTGATAAAGAAATCTCCATGTATTTACAGGTACATATCGCTGTTCAGCTCGAGCAAAATTTGATTCTAAAATCACAAGAAGCTCTTCTACATTACTGACCATACACATCATGGAAATAGGAGTACTCTCAGCTCATCTAACAAAAGAATAAAACCTGATGATTAGAAAACCTTTCACTGTGTCAGTGTAGATGTATTGAGTATAAAAAGTACAATGCATAAATAATCACCAGGTGATCCGCATTCGGCTCCTACCGAGCAGCAAAGAACTTTCAAACGGACAAAAGGGCCTGATGCTTTCCACATGCATGGAAAAATGTCCAACAACGGAAACTGCGACTGGTGAGTTCATGCCAAAAAATTTCTATCTGGCCAAAGGTTCTAGCTGAACTTCCATTCTCCCAGTAGTTTGAGCCTCCTTTTCTCCAGAAATTCCTCTTGGGCTCAAAAGATCCAAGGAATCATCTTCCTCCAGATTACCCAACACCCAACTACTTCTTCCATATATTCTCGCCTTTTGCCGCTGCTTTTCATGGTACTCCAGGTACATGACTATCACTGCACCAATCAAGAACCAGATAACTAAAGCCCAATCAAGCCCATGAACATTTTCACCACCATATCTGGCTCCTAAGAGCTTCATTCCACTTATCAGGGCAGCCACACCAGCAACAATAGCCAATCTGCCAACTATCACATGAAAATATTCCCAAAGAATCCTTTTCGAAGAAACATCCTCTCCATTGGCAGGTCTTTTCGGTCTAAAATATGCATTTAATGGCTGTACACAGGCCAAAAATATAGCAGTGAAGCCAAACTTTACATGCAATGAGTTCGTACGTAAACCACGAAGCTCAGCAACCGCAAATAGGAGGGCAAGCAAGACAATGGATAAACCTGAGTACTGCAAGTAAACATGTATCTTGTACCATTGGTCACCTTTTACATGTTTGAGGTATCTAGCGGCCAATATTCCGCCAGGGAGCAAAATACCCCAAGCGAGAAACATCATAAAACCATGAACTGCTAATACTGGCCGTAGATCCTGCTCAGCCTCAGCAGAACCACGCATAAGTAGCACTCGCACAGGCCTTTGACTGGTTATGTGATGCATATTTCTCTCACTTAAGCGCTCATTAGTCCATTTAGCACCCATCGCCCATATCACTTTAAGAGGAGTGGTGGGGTCAACTCTGTTCCTACATTCTGGCCTGTCGCTATGACTGCACGCTGGTTTCAGTGGACGAGTGAACTCCATTGTGATAATCCCATTTTCTGACTTGCACCTCACATATGTCAAATTTTCATTTGTTGGATGCACACTGGATGCATCCTGCCCATCTATCCAGTATGTATTGACCCTTCCCGTGCCATTACTGTCAACCCAACCAACATAAGCATAGCTGTTCACCATTCCACTACCAAATCCAATTGCAAGATAACCACTTTTCTTCTCCCCACGCGCAGCAATGGATATCGATTTCTCAGACAAAGTCCAGTAAAAATTTACCTGTTGATCGTCCAAAACAACGCTGTTGTTGTACATATCAGCTAAACCACCATCAACCACTTGAACTCTCCATCCCATTTTCTGATGATACAACGACTGATAGTAAACTTGATCTGGTGTGTTCCTATCAGGTGCCCAAAACAACTCCATTGGACTGGCAGGGACTCCTTCAGCTTCAGGCCCTCCAATATACACAGTCTCTGTTGTATTCCTCAAAGTGGCATTACCGCCAAGAAAATCTGAAGTGATGTAGAATGCAACATCATGCCCTGCTTGTATTGAAAACTTTACCTTTACCCCTCTTTCCACTCGCAGCACTGGTGCCTCCTTCTTATTGATATAAAGCACTTTTGAAGGGTTTGGTGGATTCGGGTAATGCATTGCCTCACCAGTCACAACAACAAGAGGCATGTTCGGATCTGCAATAATCAAATCCTGATCCTCCTTATCCTCTGCATCCAGCGGACCAAGACAATCATCGACCCTTTCGGACACATTCAGCAGCAAATGACCAAATCGCACAGACTCCTCACCTCCGTGATTCTGAGGCAGATAATATGGCCTAAGAGTATCTGGTGGGCTCATCAACCCCAATGCCCAAATCACAGTCGCATTGTCTTTATAATTCACAGGCAAATCATACTTCTTATCAACAACACTCAGCTTCCTCCGGTACCTGATGAAGGAAATACCATCTCTTCTATGTCCATACACCAACACAGTATTATTCACTGCAACGGGGTCGGTAGGCTCATATATCGTATCAGGGCAGACTCCCTTTGCATTTCCATCCTTATTAATTGTACACTCACTGTACCTCGTAATAAAATAATCATCTGCGAATGGAGTGCCCTCCTCCGTGAACCCCGTCACCGCCACATCAGCTCCATTCATGTACTCAGACGTGGCTTTCGGGTTTGCCCAACCGAAAGCCATGTAATTCTGCGTCCCAATTGCCGCTTCTAACCCTATATCAATAACATCTCGATCCACATCCAATGTCCACCACACACGATAGTTGGGAGACAATACTTTACAGTTCTCAAACATCGTCGGCTCCCTATAAACCCTAACCGCCCCATCCCCGGGATTTGGGGTCGGGGCCGGGCTCATCTCCGATTTATTCGGAAACACCACATGCCCAAAGTCCGACGCCGTGGGCAAGTCCCACACGGCCAGAACCGGGATCTGATCCCAGCTAACATTACTCCTCAAACGAACGGTGAAAGACTCGTTTTTGTACGTCCGATTCAAGACCTGATCGGAGACAGCGTAACCGGACGTCATGTTACCTAAATCGGGCGCGATCGCGCCCCACCAATGCACGTCGAACCCGGACAGCATGTCGAACCGGGAAACCCTAAAGGAGCAGTCGTCGATCACCCTGACGGTGCCGCGCACCTGGTGCTGGACCATCCTGAGCTCGGATTCGAGCCCGACGAGGGAACTCGAGTTCGAGCAATTCCGGCCCGGATCGGCGGCGCGGCGGCAGGAGAGGAAGGAGAAGGCGAAGAGGAGCCATGGGAGGAGGGCGAGCTTGGGGAGGATCATTTGACCCCGATTCGCATCCGGCTTCACGCGGCCGGAGCTCCCGTGCGGGGGGGAGGGAGATCGAATCGGCGACGGCGGCAGCGGCGGCGACCGTCGGCGGCGGCGGCGGTTCCGCGAAATCGACGGACGGAAGAGTTACTCGGTGGTGCTTTTCGGGAAGTGCTCTGACGACGAGCGGGTCACAACACCGCGTGGCTCGGTTTTGAGGCGTGGAGGGCGAGGGCGTTTTCGTAAATATCGAGGAATTCTTTGCCCTGTAAGTGGAGGAGTCGCGTCGGGAAAGTGGTTCTCAGGTTGCTTCCCCGAAAGAGGGCCGGCGAGACACGCCTCGCCGAGAAGCAACCGGCTTTATCGTATTTAGTTTAATGTCGGCCCCAACATTAAAAAAAAAAAAGTCTTTTTTATATTTTATTTTTCTTGTATTAAAAGTAATGGTGTTTTTGGGTCTATTGTTTATGTTTGGCATTTTGGTATGATTTGTTGGTGTCTTTGAGGCCCTTGTTAATTGGGGTCAACACGCACACCTAATTGCTTTGCAGGAAAGAAATGAATTTTTTTCTCCCTTTTCTCGCTTTTTTTTCTTCTTTTGGTAACGACATGAAGCGACGTGTAAACAGAAAGTGCAGCTCACGTGCTGGATGAAGTAGACAAATTGTGAGAAGAACAACGGACAATCTTGAGGACTTGGCAGAAGAACAGATGCCATGAATCTGGACGTCGATGTCAGCATAAATTTCTAACGATTGTCACTAACTAACTAGATCGACATGTCATCAATTCTAACATAAATTAATTGAATGGACTATATTTAAAAATTGTTTATCAAGTTTAGAATTATATTGATCAAATTAAAGATTATGGACTGAATTAATGGTCTACAAATTTCAAACAACTATCGCCGTCAATTCTAACATAAATTAGTTGAATGGACTATGTTAAAAAATTGTTAATCAAGTTTAGAATTATAATGATGAAGCTGAGGCTAACCTCACGGTGGCCAGAGAGGTCAAGCCTCATCGATGATTGAGCAAGCCTAGCCTCACCCAATTGCCGACAAGGCTCCATCGATGAGGCACGACCTCGTCGGGGCCGACAACACTGCAGTGAGGTCGCCAACCCTTATCTGGTTGATCACCAATGATCCCAAGGTTGGTGACCGACCAAAGCTTTGAAGAAGATAAGAAAGAAAAGAAATAAATAATACAAAAATTAAAAGATAATCATTTGAATTAAAAACTTCGAGAGTAATGTCAATTAGAAACTTTAAGAGTAACGTCAAACGCAATTCTATTTCGAAAATAAAAATTTTAGCCAACTATCAAATGTCTTCATATGCTTAGAATTTCATGTGGAGAATAAAATAAAGAAAAATCATTTCTATTATAAATTGTTCTCGAAAACATAATGACTACCAAACAAACCCTTAACCAACCACACCGTGAGACTGACATAAGTAGAGCATTGATGCTCAGTGATTTCAACTCCAGTTCCGCTAAAAAAAATCCTGTTTTTTGTTCTTGATTTACAAAGTAACAAAATCTCCTCCGCTCCATTTTGAACTCAAGTTAAAGATCAAAGCTTATATGATACAAACAAATCATGTCTTGATAAATCGCCAATAGATCAGAAACTGACTACTTGTGATGCTCCAGGCAAAAGCTGGCGTGACCAAACATTGGCTAACTCTCGGGCCACCCTTCATAGAAAAGGACCGCCGTACTCTACCAAAATTGTTAAGACTGAAAGGAGCTTGTGCATCGTCGCCCTATCTCATCTCTCAGGTGAGGAACTTTTCACTCAAAAGTTTTTTCACTCAAAAGCAACCTCTTGAGAAAGATAGCCCCATCCAACAATACAGATTTGAGAAATGCAAATATTATGCCATGCAGCACAGCACGCTAAAAGAAGAAGCATCACTCAATTTCTTTGATGATTCTTCTTTTACGTAATGGCTCTGCTGAACTAGATCCAGGGGCACTGTGTGCTTTTCTTCTTTCTTCTTTCCTTCTATCTGCTTCATTCACGGTGCGCCTTAGAATACCTGCCTTGTATATTGGTTTAGGCAAGTGTCTGTGCCTGCATATACAAAGAAATTCAAGGTTGAAAAAAGACTAATGAGCTATTTCCCACTAGAAGCAGAAAGTAGTGTTTTCAGATATTGCTGGCATCTTTCACATACAAAAAAGCATGAAGACCCATCAGGATTTTAAGTAGATATTGTTACCTCACAATACGCTTTACTTCAGGGAGGTGCTTGTATCGACTCTTGACAGCTTCATGATACTCATGCTTGCGGCGCTCTCTTGGAAGAACCTATGGCATGCAAGTACAATGTGAGGAGCTTGATTTGCCGATTCAGAGCAGCATTCTATAAAGAATCAACTTCAGTCCGTTTATTTTTGGCATTCACACAACCTTCTTCTAGCCATGCCTCAAATCTAATCTTCCATCAATGACATCTTATACATGTCTGTGCATGACAATGACAATTGTTTAGCCAATCACAATGGTTCTTTGTGAAAGAAAAGTGCACTATGTCCTGTTGCTCATGCACTGGCACAGCTATGCTGAAGCATGCATTCAGATGCTTCATTGTCAAAAGAGAGTTTCAGAAATTGATATAAACCAGCGCAGATAACTACTTACAACTCCCAGCTGTTCAGAGGCTTTAGCTTTCCAAAGCCTCAAGTTGGTGTCATCACTCCCAGATATGACATAACTCGCATCGCAACTGAACTTGACACAAAATACCCTACACGCAAGCAACCCAGTCAGAAGACATAAGATCGAGCTTACCCAATGGAATCCAACCTCAAAAGGCCCCCTATCATTTAAGGGCTTCAATGATACTACCATCTAAAAGACATTTCTAATGAACATGAGAGAGAGGGGAAGAGAGAGAGAGGCAAGAGAGAGGCAAGAGAGAGAGATTATAAACCAAAAGTCTGTAGTTGGGGATACCTTTGCATTCTTTTTGTATGATAAACTTCCCTACTGTGACCTCCATTATACTGGAAAATTCTTACCTGAGAAAGAGCACGGGTTATTGTGACTCTACTGACCACAGCTTTTTATTCACACAAAACAAATGTAACACCGGACTTACTGTTCTATCATAGGATCCAGTTACAAATTCCCGGCCAGTGGGAGAGTAATCAATATCCATCCTATAAAGAGAGACAGATTTCAATTCCAAGGAATCCACAATGACAGCAATAAATACATGACTGCAATGGTCTCTAAAACTACTAATCCGTCATCTTACACAGCAGAAACATGATCCTTGTGTACACATTTGGCTTCTTCCAACTTTCTAGCATCATAGCTGTAGCAATTGCAATCTTCATTTGCCTACATGTAGCAGTGTTTTACCGTAAGTTCTACTATGCTGAGCGTTAAAGTGGCATGTATGAAAACAGAAAAACTCTTCTTCCTAAGCATGTAAACAACATAGGACTTCTATGGTCAGTTGCTACACATATCAAGGTTAGATTAAAAAAAAAAAAACAATTGCCTAATGACAACATTCGAGCAACACCTCAATTTTTTCCCCTTCAGAATCTATGCTTGTTTATCTTTTCTGCTCGAGAAAATCTGCCAACACATTTGGTAAATGTAAACAATTGGAAATTGTACATATTTTTCCTAGATAAAAGTACCCTGTCAAAACAAATTCTGACAGATACTTCAGAACTAGCAGCTAATTCCTTCAACAATGCCAACCATCAAGAGTTATAATCTTAAAAGCTGAAAACACGGTAGGAATGATATATCACATTTAAAAGCAGCAAGTTTAAGCTAATAGGTGGAGGGAGACAACAAAAACATAAGGCCCATGTAAAAACCATAGATAAGCGATTTGGAGTACTTTATAGTATCTAGAACATAATAAAGTCCTCTTCCTTCAGCATCCACAGTCGCAATTTTTTGTCTTTTCTTGAGACATAGCATTCAATAGTGTCCATTAGGTTCCAACCGATCTACAAAATCACCACATCTACATAGAACCTTGCAAACAGAAATTCCCCTAATTACATAGCATTGCCTTGCACGACTCAAAGTGTCAACCAAACTTCAGATCCACTTCAATGAAAGAGGAAAAAAGATGGTGAAAGATTTTCAATCAGTAGCACACTCCGCAGTCTAAAAGATTGGAGAAGACCAGAAGGAAAACTATCAGAAGAGAATTGCAACACAGTATAAACAAGATATAACAGTTGCGCTTACAGCAGTGAAGTTCATTGGCTCCATTGGGTTCCAAGTAATAGCATTAGTTTTTGTCTGAAACAAGAGAGCTGAGTTAGCAATGGCTACATAACTAAAACTGTACATCACTAAGTTGTTCTTCAGATAACCTCCAAATTAAAAGGAGAAGATATTCTAAATGAAGAAAACAAACATTTGAATGTATGAATTCATCTGATTGGCATGATTCACCATTATTGATTCAAAAAATTAGTCATCTCAGTGGAAGTTTTCTTATTATTTTTCTCCTGCATCTTCAAAAGATTCCACTCTTAATAAAACACTGAAGTGATAACTTGCCAAATTACCCTCATGATAACTTTTCTTGTTGGGGATGACATACGCAAATCGTAGAGGGTTATGCTGCGGTCACTGCAAGGAAAAAGAAGGCCATTATTATGTCTTATATTTAACAGCAAAGGAAATATATTTATCAAATTTAAAGCTGATTGAGACAAATGAAGGTGGCGGTTCATATTTTGTTGAGCATCCAGAACATAGATGAAATTGACAAACAACAAACCATAACAGCTGGATACAAAAGCACATTGAAACCTTGAATAAACATCTTACGGGACCACATGAACAAAAGAAGCAAAGACAAGGGAGGATGGGACAAATACAACGCATACATACCTCCCTGATGTTGCCAATACATTAGGTTCTCCAGGGTTGAATCTTACAGATATGACGGTATCCGTTCCCCATTCGAAGCTGCTTATTGGCTGAGACCTACACAGAAGGATTATATGGAGGGTCACGATAAAAGATTAAGTTGCATCACATAAAAGTAGAGATATTACTGCCTTCAAACACCTGTTTTGATTCCAAATATCTACTTGAGCACCAGCTGTAGCAAAAAGTTCACCATCCCATTGGTGATCAACTGCCCTGAGTGTTACATAAAAGAATTTTGATACCAAGAATATCTAAATGAACCCAAAGATTTGGATTTCGCAATTGGTAGATGACAATAAAACTTACCAGAATGCATTCTTCCATACATAAACTGCCAGTGGCTGAATGCAACGAAATTGAGTTGTTAGTTTGAAAGGGCAACTGTTCATGGCCCAACAAGTGTCAAAATACAGACAAGCATACCTTTGCCAAGTTCTCATGCGTGCCATCAGACTCTCCAAGAGTAGCTACAGGAACATTCCACAATCGAACCCTGAACAACCAAAGAGCAGGTTTGCCAAGTAAGGAGTATAACACATGCAGAATTTTGCCAGTCCAAAAACTGCCATACATTAATGTTACATATTGCAAAAATCTTTATCAACCGTCAAGTGCCAATAATGGGACTTACGTGCTATCAATTCCGCAGGATACCAGAATTTGACCATCTGTAGATGCCGCCAAGCCTCTGACAGGGCCTTGATGACCAGGAAATTGACATACTGTTCGCCTGTCCATCGATTTTGAAACAGATGCTTACACTATACATTTTTCCTTTACAAAAATATAAAGACACTAGATACAAACTCCATGAAGATCTGAAAATTACATCAATCTAGCCTTACCTCGAAGCGATGTCCCAAAGGCGGATATCTGTAAAAGGAAAATAACAATATAATTAGCTTGTCTTCCAGCTATTTAGTCAAAGACAACAGTCCACACCTGCAGGGAAACAAGTTTGATAGATGGCACGTGCAATTTAGATGAAAGTATGCCAACGGATTTCACCACTGCCCATTTCGGAAAACGAAAAACGTAAAACCAGGAAAAATTTTGAGTCTTGGATAGGAAATTTCTCAAAAAGAAGAACAGCAATAGCTGCAGAAGTCACAATTAACAGAGATTTGGGGCTAAACACCATTCCACCGTCACTCACTATGTTATCAAAAACTTAAAAACGAACTTCATGCAGCTTCCTAAAGGATTATATTTCTCAAATTCAAACTCATACATCGATGTATCATAACGAATCAACAGTTACTTGCACCACACTCATCCTCATTCACTGCTTAATGGAAACACAACGACAGGATGAGCATAACATCGACATACCTCCATCCATAGAGCCAGAAAATATTCCCTTCAAGTAATTCGGGTTCTTGGCCATACACGATACCGAATCGACGTGTCCATCCATGGCTCCAACAAACGGCCTCGCGAAAACCTAGCCAGTTATGAACAGAGCAAGATACACAATTAAGAACGAACGAACAGCCACATTATAAGCAGGCAGAACGGAAACGGAAAACCGATCACGTACGGAAGCAAACCAGTCAGAAAACGAAGCTGACGAAGAACTTCGCATCGCATAAAATACCCAAGGATCCGAAAAGTCCCCTTAAAAAAAAAAAAAAAAAAAGCTCACCTTGTCCAATTTAGCAGCATTCAGAGCCCGGACGTACTCCACCGCCTTCTCTTGGGTCCGAAGGTTGGGGTCGAAGTTGCGGAACACCCTCTGATCGAATTCGGATCGATTTTTTCAGCAAAAACTCCAACGATGACGAAGAAATCGAAGCAGAAACGCAGCGAAATTTCCGGAAGAGCTTGGGACGGCACGGCTCACCTGGAGGTCCTGGCTGCGCTCTCGGGTGAACTCATCCGTGGAACGCGATATCACTTTCACCTTCATCGCGGCGTCTGCCTATATTGCTCGTCCAGAAGTAAACCGGTTTCAGAAGCTCTCGCCGGCGGTGACCGTTTCTGTGGATCGCCGAAAAACCCTAGAGAGAGAATGGGGCGCTGGAGAAGCGAGCTAAAACCCCGGGAAGAGGGAGAGGGAAGGAGAAGGGGAGAGGAGAGAATTTGGGCCCACCATGCGAGTGGGCTCGTGATATATAGGCTTGGCCCAAGTTCGTCGCAGACCGGCCCAAATTCCGATCTACATAGTTCCACTCAATTAATGAAAAACGTTGACTTTACGACGAAATATTTGATTGATAATATATCCAAAACCGAATTTTAATACTTTTTATAACTATGTAAATATTAATTTTATTTCTATATACACATTTCATACCAAATAATAAATTTAAAATTCGTACTATATAATGTTAATAATATGCAAATAGGCACAATACAGATTAATTTAATAATTACCTACATTTAAATATTATAATTCCTGTTAACAAATGCTAAACTAATGAAATTATATAAACACAGAAACCCCTAGAATTTATTAATGATTTGCAATATCATTGATCAGATTCGGCCCGACCTGGCCCCTATCGCGTTTTTTTCGTTTTTTTTAATATGTATTAAAAAAAACACAAAGTAGGTGTCAATAGGGGTTTCTGTGTTTATATAATTTCATCAATGGCTAGAGGTAGTTATTTAAAAGAAGTAATATGTGAAACCATAATGTAAAACATATTATGATTTTATAATATCTAATATTACAATTAATCAATTTTACATGTCATTAATAATATTGACTAAAATTGATTATTAATTTCCTGTTTGGTATTTTTCCTTGCTAGAATTTCAAATTATGTTTATTTTCATATTATGATTATCATCAATTTGAAATCATTTAAATATGGCTTTATTTTATAATTAATAATTTATAAAATTCATATTATCATTATGAGCGAGGGCTTATAAACTAATTGTCATAAAATAAATTAGATATTTACAAAATTATATGATTTGCAGTCATAATTATAAGTATAATGTCATTATTTATAGTATAATATCTATATCATTGTTAATCACAATGATGTTTTCACTATTTATTAACATTAATTGGATAAAAATTAATTGTTACCAAACTAGATATAGATATTATAATTTGATATCTTTGGCGTACTAGATCTGTTTATTTTTATTGGGCTAAAATTCGTACTATAATCAATTTATAGTTTTTCATTCTGTTGTGGAATATCAATTAATTTGTTTATATAATTGACCATATCTAGTCAATTAATTTTAGGCTATACGTAGTATTCCGATCTCGACTTAATGCGTCGTTTGAAGTTTGGTATTGGTATAGGCATTTCGAAATCGTAGATTTTGATCTCATGAAGAGATGGGTTAGATTCAAGTCAATTGGGTGTGTGTGTGGGTTTTTTTTTTTTTTTTTTTTTTTTTGTGACAACCGTTATTATCATAATTGCTGACTAAATATTAATTTCTTGTTTATGTTAAATTTATATCGTAACTTTTTGCATCCGATATAAAATCGCAATTTCTCTTTCAAGTGCTTTTTATGATTTGCCTAAGCTCCAGTTATCATGAATAATAATAAGGGAAAATTCCAAAATGGGACCCAAAGTGCCATCTTTTTCTCAAATAAGGATCCAAAGTAAACATTATTTCAAATAGGGACCTAAAGTGCCATCACTTTCTCAAATAAGGGCCCTGGTGAATGTTGTTTCAAATGAGGGCTAAAGTGGTTATGTTTGTTTCAATAAGGGCCGACTTTTCTACGATCATGGTATTTTTGTCTTTCCATTTTCCGCCTTTTTCTCTTTCCTCTTTTTTTTTTTTTTTTTTTTTGGTTCTTCTTCCTCTTCGCCAATGGCCAGCCAACCACCGACGATGCCCACGAGAGGGCTAGGCAAGGGCCGCCCACGCCGGTCCTTACTAGTAGCTAGCGAGGGCCAACCTTGTAGATGGCCCCTAGGTGAGGGTCGCCACGCCCAAGCGATGCCATCCCTCACTTGTGGCTAGCGTGGATAGCCCTCACCGGCAAAGGCGACCCTCACCCACCCGTGGGCATTGCCGATGGCCAGTAGCCATTGACAATGAGGAAGAAGAAGAACCAAAAAAAGAAAAGGGAAAAAAAGGGAAAAATGCCAAATGACGAAAATACCATTAACTGGTCAAAAAATTTAGCTAGTCGGCAACCGGCAAGGTGCGGTCCATATTTTGAAACAACCAAAGCCACTTTAGGTTATTATTTAAAACAAAGTCCACTTCGAGCTCTTATTTAAGAAAATAATGGCACTTTGGGTCATTTTTTGAAATTTTCCCAAAAAAAAAAAGAGGAAAGAAAAAAGGTGGAAAATTGCAAAAGAAAAAAATACCCTTGATCGCCGAAAAGTCAGGTTCTTATTTGAAACAAACATAACCACTTTAGGTCCTCATTTAAAATAACATCCACTTTAGGCCCTTATTTGAGAAAGTGATGGCACTTCGGATCCCTATTTGAAACAATGTTCACTTCGGACCCTTATTTGAGAAAAAGAGGGTACTTTGGGTCCCATTTTGGAATTTTCCCTAATAATAATATAGCCTCACGAACTTGCTTTGCATTTTCCTAGTGACACCTGTCACAGTCCGAAAGAATGCTGATCCAAGAAGGTTCTAAGGGATGGCCGTGACACATCTATGGATCAAGCGACCCTCGGCTTTTATTCTTGAGACTTAGGATTTTCTCAAGTCTTCTAGAATAATCTTGGGGGCGAGCGATACGATAATTATATTCATATATAATAAATGCGGATAGTTGGTAGTTTTTTTTTTTTTCTTTTTGTCGATCCTACTCTAATCATACTCTAACACTCACCCTCAGACTTTTGCCATTGCCTCATTGTAAGGCATGGGAGTCGAAACCCACTCCTGAAATGAAATCGTCCCCACCCCTAATCCCCCAAAGAAAGTGGGGATTTGAATCCTCAACCTCCCACTTTCAAGTTGGAAGGGTGGCCACTGGGGCGAACTCCCAGTGGTTTGGATAGTTGGTAATTTGGGAGATGTAATCTCCACGAAGGGGGCGAGCGATACAGTAATTGTATTCGTATATAATAAATGCGAATAGTTGGTAGTTTTTTTTTTTTTTTTTGTCAGTCCTACTCTATTCCTACCCTACACTCACTCGCGAACTTGTGCCCTGCCTCTTGCAGGGCGTGGGAGTCGCAACTCACTCTCGAAACTTACGCGTCCCCACCCCCATCCTCCCCTGAGAAGGTGGGGATTTGAACCCCTCACCTTCCCCTTCCATGTTGGAAGGGTGGCCACTGGGGCAAACCCCCCGTGGTTAATAGTTGGTAGTTGGGGAGATGTACAGGCGAGCGATACGATAATTGTATTCATATATAATAAATGCAAATAATTGGTAGTTGGGGAGATGTAATCTCCACCGTTAAATCAAAGATAGATCTACGGATACAATTTGCCTTGTTTTTATATAAATAGGGGTCTCCTCCTCTACTTATCTCATTCACTAAATACAATCCAGAGCTTCTCTCTAGAGTTTAAGTCGTTCCAAGCGCAAGTCGTTTTTTGAGGCGTGGTGACGATCCACGATCCGATTGAGGCACAATGACTACTAAGAAAGGCGCTGTCAAGGGAAAGAAGACCCTTCGAGTTCAAGGGATCCAACGGGGACCTTGTCAACGGGGACCTTGCACACCAGATGACAGAAGCTAGACAAAAGCTAGAGTTGTTCGCCATTGATGTCCAAGGATCGGTCGATAACCTGACCCAGATCGTGGACGAAGTAGATGCCAAAAGGGAGGAGCTCGTTGCTGAGATGCGAAGGGCATTGCCAAGGGAAAGAAGACCCATGGTGATTCGAGTTCAAGGGATCCAACGGGACCTTGCACACCTAACGAAGCTAGAGTTCTTCGTCACTGATGTCCAAGGATCGATCGATCACACCATGAACGAAGTAGACGCCAGAGGGGAGGAGCATGACCGGCATGGGAGAACTCCAACACGAGTTGCTGGGGACTCTAAGGGAAGAACTCGCATAACGTACGAACTCCTGGAGGCCACGATGGCGGCCATGCGCGCGGAAATAGCGGAGTTCAGGGGTAAGCTTGCTGAATCGAAAGCATTTAGAACCCGGTACTCCACCACCTTCTCTTGGTCCGACTCCACCGCCTTCTCTTGGTCCGAAGGTTGGGGTTGAAGTTGCGGAACACCCTCTGATCAAATTCGTATCGATTTTTTCAGCAAAAACTCCAACAATCATGAAGACACCAAAGCAAAAATGCAGCGAAAATTCCGAAAGGGCTTGGGAAGGCAGAGGCTCACTTGGAGGTCTTGGCTGCGCTCTCAGGGGAACTCATCCGTGGAACACGATATCACTTTCACCTTCATCGCAGCGTCTGCCGATTACTCCTTGTCCAGAAGTAAGCTGGTTTCAAAAGCTCTGACCGGCGGTGAGATCGCCGAAAAACCCGAGAATGGGGCGCTGGAGAAGCGAGCTAAAACGCCTGGGAAGAGGGAGAGGAAATGAGGAGAGAATTTGGGCCCGCCATGCGAGTGGACTCTTGATATATGGGCTCGGCCCAAGTTCGTCGCAGACCGGCCCAAAGTCCGATCTCGACTTAATGCATCGCTTGAAGTTTGGTAGAGGCATTTTGAAACCGTAAATTTTGATCTCATGAAGAGATGGGTCAGATTCAAGTCGATTGGGTGTGTTTTTTTTTTTTTTTTTTTTTTTTTTTTTTTTTTTTTTTTTGTGACAACCATTATTATCATAATTGCTGACTAAAAATATTAATTTCTTGTTATGTTCAATTTATATCATTATCCATATGTAATATCATGCGCCGGTTATATCGTAACTTTTTGCATCCCATATAAAATCACAATTTCTCTTTCAGATACTTTTTATGATTTGCCTAAGCTCCAGTTATCATGAATAATAATAATATAGCCCCACGAATTTGCTTTGCATTTTCCTAGTGACACTGCTCGGGGTTTCGCCTCCGGCTTGCTTTGGCTTGGAGACCCTGTTAGGAAAACAACTTCCAACTGACCAATTCTTTTTCATCTCCATTTTACCCACAGAAAATTTTCATTATTCTTCTTTTACCAACCTCGGTGCCCCTAGCCAAGGCTGCACAAACCGAAGCAAAGCTTCGCAAGGGCCGCACGCACACCGGGCCAGTGGCCCAATAGGGTTACACTGACCACAAGCGAGCTTTTTGCCTGAGGTCCCGTCGCCCCGCGGCTGGTGGTCGCCCGAGAGTGCATCTACACTTTTCTTTCTTATAAATTTTTCTTTTTCATAAGTTAAAATATTGCCATGCATCGAGTATTTATAGCCTAAGTTCTGACGAAAACTTGTAATTCCCGAGAGAATCGCAGCTAACCAAACGTCTGAAATTCACCGTCTAAAGAACGACCGTCACATGGGAATGTGCATCGCAGTCACTTTTTGCTGTTGATATTAGATAAATTCTCACATCACACCCCTGAAAATGTACCTTCATAGCACATTCCCTCTGCGTTAGAAAGGCGGTCCACGAATATCCATCCATAGACAATTGGATGCATGACCGCAAAAATCACATGAAAGCATTGTGATCGGAGCATCGAATCAATTACAGGAATAACTCTAAGCGAAAAGAGAGAGATTGCTTCTATCTGTGTTGTCGCAATAATCTAAAGCACTACATTAGGAAGCATCTTCCCACGACAAACAAGGTAACTTTTTTCCCGGGGCACATTCGAGAGGCCTATTTTCCGTGTGTCCACGTCCAACTCGCCGATTCACCTGTCTTCTTCGGAAGCAAAGATATTTGAGGATACCGGCAAAAGAGTTGAACCCAAGGCTGGACGCAGATGAGTCACTTGATTTGCCTAGAAGATTTTGGGCCATGAGGAAGTAGAATTTTGCCCCACAAGAGGCCAACTAGTGATCTTCCCTGTAGTCTGGATTCTCCTTCAAGATGACAAAACCTTCAAGAATAGGAGAGAGCGGAATATACCTGCAAGAAGCAGTCGCAGTTTAAGGGCACCGCAAATGACCGAGTTGAATAAATGAAAATTTACTACAGAGAGAGTTAAAAGTACTTCTCAGTAGCTAACTCTGCCCGATCGCCAGCTGCCAGAAGGACTGGGGTCGAATGTGTCTGGAAGCCAGTGATGGTCTTGGGACGACCTGCCTGCCCGACAACATCAACAGCTTGGCCAACCCGTACTGGCACAGATAACGTTTTCAGATTTTCGTCCACCGTCAGCAGCATCCTCGGCTGCCACACCACAAAGGAAAAATTCGCAAATTACTAAAGGGCACGAAATTAGCAAAAATGCCAAATTCAAGACTTCCAGCTAGAGATGAACCTGCATGGCCAGAACAAGGAAGTAAAGAACATAATGATATTTCCCCAAGATGATGGCTTTCATGTCAAGGCACGCATGAAGCATTGTTATTATTCCTGCGAGCGCCGTCCTACAGACAAGTGCACATTAGAATAACAAGTGATGTTAATGTTTAAAAAGAAACTCAATAGTATACCATCAATTCCTTTCAGTTTAATCTCAAGAACGTGTGCCTTATCTCAGATTATATCCCAGATCTATTGTGCAAAGAAAACTTACGGAGAGAGCAAAAATCGTTCTGAATGATAAGGATTAAGAGTCAACAAACCCTTCCCCAAGTGCACAAGACCTTGGGCAATCCGCACCTATAGAGAGGGCCCAAATCACGTCAAATAATAACCTTATCTAGTAAAGATAATCTGCAAATTAGAGAACAGTTGTATTGAGCATTACACAGAATAGAAGGCTTGCGTCCTTGTAGTAATAGCTAGAAAGATTACGAAGCATCCCGGCTATTCGAGCATTGTTGGTTCCAGAACCTATCAAGCCCAATGAAATAACAGCAGCCTATAGAAACACCAAAAATATCAGCTCGATATTCCAATTCAAATGACTAAAGGGGCACAAAGCATAGCTGTTTCTTCTCACCATTGCAACTTCAGAATCTGTGTCATGGCTTAGCCTACTTAAGGTGTCCATTACATTAACCTACGGAGCATAAAACAAGTAAGAGCTATAAGCATTCTGAGTTCTGCAGGATTAAAAAAGTCAACACCCTTGCAATAAGGATCAATTCCCTCCAGAAAATGGGCAGAAATGGTTTGTCCATATTGGTGGCATATCGAGGGATATAGTTTCCAATCAGATTAGATTATGATTTGATATAAATACTTTGAGATCATGGTATCATAAACTTACTTAAGCTCATTTAAAAACTTCGTCCTATCAAAACCCAATAAGGTAGTACAGTATGCTTCATGTTGAGATTTTTTCAGAAAATATTCATGAATGTCAACTACCTTCGGATTTGCAATGCATAGAAGCCCAAGAGCCAGTGGAACTGCCCGGCGGATGTTTTGTTCTCCATATTGTAAAAGATGCTCCAAAGAACGAATTGCCATTTCAAGACCTAGTTCTTCAGCCATTGCAACCATGGCAATTCCAAGGATAGCAGGTGCCTGATGAGTTTCCCCCTTCTCAAGATGTTGTGCGCAATGACCTAGCAAGTTTTGCACCTGCACCAATAAAGATCAGAAAATTATTCTGACAGTCGTTTCAATGGGTTATTAACTATAGTGGAGATAGGTACCTTAAGAACATTTCCTGTTCCAGCATATGCACAGGAAATGAGGGTCATCTCACAGTGTTTTCTGATCTTCTCATTGAAAGTCTTTGCAACTTCTGCTGTGACCTCGACATGTTCCTATAAAATAAGAAGAGTATTCAAGGAAACTGAGCACTAATAAACAGTATATCTGTGTCAGTATCTGTTAAACAATAAGGTAGTACCCAGATGCTCTGATGGTAGCAATATGAATTGAAGAGGCTCCATCAACATACCTGCTTTCCAAGATAAAGAAGACCAAGGCCAAGAGGTAAAAGACGAGCAAGAGGCTCTCCCAGCTCTGACTCGCTGCGGTCCATCAGAGTAAATATGATTGACTGTGCCACCTCTTCATTGCAGGAGCCCACGTATATTAAGCCGAGAGAGATTGCAGTAAATGCAATCACATCAAGGGGTGCTTTAGCGTCATTAAGTATCGGGGACAATTTAGCACGGATCTGAAAATGAAGTTCATAAAAACCAAATTAATGCTTGTCAATAAGAATATTTCTCACAGCAGCAAACCTATAAAAAATTCAAGAGTCCCTAAAAATGCTGTTGCTCATGAGATGACTTGGAAGAAAATAGAAAGGATTTGATGGTAATCAAAAGAAAAATGACTGCATGAGCATAAGTATGCATGTTCAATGGAAAAAGAGTCATTTCTCCCAAATGTGTACATACCTGCTCATTCTGAGAGCCAGCATATGCAAGTCCAAGGCCCATAATTGCGCCGATTCTAATAGATGCATCTTCCTTATCAATGTAATCACCAAGAAGCGCCAGAGCCTGAGATATTCCGAAGAAAAAGAATAAGATTTAACATATAGACAATGTTATCAGTGTAACAGACAATAAAGGCAACTCACAGGATCACAGTCATTCTTGATATTGCAGTTCACTATCCCAACACCCAACAGAGCACCAGCTATAACATGATTGTCATTACTATGGAAGTACTTGTCTAGTTGGGCCAGTCCAGTGTCAACATCCCACAGCAAAATCATTCCCTGCCACAGAGAAAATCATAACAATCTGATCCTAAAGAAATTTCTGGCAAAAATATCCTGAAGTAGCAAGGTACACGCACCAGACTTGCAGCAGCACTAGCCTTTCCATGCTCTTTGTTTTTGAAAAGCCAATTTCCTGAAGAGCCACTAGTAGAGTCTGATTGAACTGTCATTAACTTATCCTGCAGACGCAACAAAGGAATTTAAAAAACGGAAATCTTGAAAAGATAATGTTTTTTCTTTGATTACCTGCCCAAAGCCAGCATTTACAAATGCATTAACAAAAGTAGCAGCCAGGTTTTGCCTCGCTGAATCCACACTTGTAGTACCACTAGCCCGACCATCGAGCAAATGTGCCTGTGACAATTCAATTTTTCATTAGCACAAGGTCAACGAGTTACAAGTCATATTCTAGTATATCATAATATTTCGAGAGAGCAACACACTAAGAATGCTAATTTTCAAGGATATCAATTACATGCAAAAATCATCCTCCATACTCACTCTATTCATGTCAGTGACCATGTCACGGCACTTAAGTTTAGAAATCAAGAAATAATTGGAATATATAATGCATTAGACAAAATATATCAGTCATACTCTTTAGCAACCTGTAATCCTTGCTAAGCCTTCAGTCAATTATTTCATATTGGAAGATGATCTAAGGGACAAGAACTAAATATGATGCCACCTATACATGTGGCATATATCCATAGCCCAAAGTTAAAATGCTATATCGGAATGAATAAAGATTTGCAGAAACAAAAGGTAACACATGATACATACAAAAAGTAACATGCTAAAAACAAAGAAGCTTGCAGCAAGTAGTCCACACTAAGGGCATCTCTTTGAAAGGGCACAATCACACAGCTCTCATTACATGTGCAGTGCTTTATAACATGATGCATCCAAGAGGTTGATTCGAATATTGATGATAAAATAAGTTAATGAGTTTTGCTAACCAAGACCAGATCAGGTCATCAAAAGCATGAACAATTATCAGCGGTTCAAACCTTGTAGATGTCTTCAGGAGACTTGGGCTCCATAACCTCAATATCACGGGCAAGAGTAAGATAACCATCACTTAAATTGGTATTGTTGACAATTTCCTGCAATGCCTCTTTTTCATCTCCATCTGGAACCATATCTGCATCAAGCTCAAAGGTAATGCCCTGCAAAAAAGAATAGCAAATTACTATCAAATTCACCCCAGACAATCTTGCCATGTACACCAACTATATCTGAAGCAAGGATTAAAGAGGCATTTCAATTTAGCTGAGAAACAACTCACATGTCGAGCAAGGATATAGCAGAATTGTTTCTTCCGTAGAAGATCACTGCAAGACATGAAGACCTCCTTCACTTTCTGCATGTGTAATTTCAAGTGTTAGATTAGATTTTCTGAGAGAGAGAGAGAGAGAGAGAGAGAGAGAGAGAGAGAGAGAGAGAGATCCAATATGCGGCACTGTGGAACTCCTCACAAGAAATTCATGTACACAACTCGAAAGGAAAAGATGTTTATTCATATCTAACCAAATATACCTGCATTTTATCTAGGAACAGTGCAATCTGAAGGGCAATGGCGTATTCTTCAAACTTGAGATAGATCTTGTAAGCAATATCCAGAACTGACACATCATCAGGTCCAGGAAGGTATCTGCAATTGATACAAAAGAGAGAATTGACAGGGAGAAAAGCCACACTCATGAATCAGTCCTCAACTACTAAGCTCCTAGACCATTTCCCGAGCAATCCACAGTGAATACCCAGACTGTTATGCACTGTTTTGATGACAAATACCTTGCAGCACTGGTGAGGTATAAACAAGTCCTCTTGAAGTTAGTGCCGTCGACATGCTTCAATAACATATCAAGGTCCTCAACCTGGAAGTCATTTTAATATTCTTAGATTCACTTCAAAACAGCCTCACTAGAAAATAAAAGGTTGGCATGAATAATTTATTTTACCTCCATTAACAGGTCAACAGCTTCAGGTTCAGCATTGTGCTACAACAAAATAAAATGGTTTAGTAATGCGTCATCAAAAGTTACAAACCTATCTGTGAATAAATTCCAGGAAAGGTGTCTTCCGCATACAATGATCCTAATCCATTTCCTACCAACATGAAAATTAGACAATGATAAATACCTTCATATGGAAAGCTACAATTTGTTGTACAAGCTCCATGAGTTCGTCTATAGGAGCCTCCTCACTCTGCCAAGGTTTAAAAAAGCATTGTCAAACATATAAATTGGTCAAAGAATATCCGAGATCACCAATTTCAAGAACAAATTATCTCATATGTAGTTGGTATTGTCAATAGGGATCACTGATGGAATTAGAACTATAGAACTAAGCCCGCGTACACTAATAAGTGAAAGCCAGATGTTATACATCATGTAGCACTAGAATGTAAATTAATGTAAATATAAGCAGGCAACAGAAAAGCACTTCAAGAATGAGTTTAAAAACCTGTCTTACATAATATGAAGAAAACAGAGAAGAGCCTGCCAACATTACCTGTCGCTTTGTATACTCTTGAGCAATTTCACCAGCTAAATTCCTGAGATCAGATGTTAAGTTTAAGGTAAGACAAAGTGCAATGTAACTTCAAGATAAAGCACAAAACAACAAGAATTCCTCAATACCCAGTATCTCCAGATGGAGATCATGCACCAAGCACTGGAAAATGAATAACGTTCAAAATAATCCCTTCCGCAAGGATTTCACAATTGACAGAACAAAGAGACAGCAACATCACCGTATCGTTCCCCATATATATAAAATATAATACATATAATCAATATAAAAGCAATGACTATGGATGTATATATAGTCTAACGAACCAAGATGCTGCTATTTTCCATCCTATGGGTTCAAGAGAAGCATTTCCTCCAAGGTTCATGAAAAGTTGGAGCAAACAACCAACAACTGAAAATAATTTTTGGTTTCATTTTTGGTCCACAGCCACTTAAATAGTGGGCTGATGCAGAGCAGCAAAATACTCGTACTAATGGCACATAGCTGTACCAGACTCAAGAAGTATCAACAAAACTAGGCATCTAGAAGAGGCTATTGCAGAAAGATCATGTTAATTCAGAACTCTTCAGAGCAGTAAATACTTGTCCCTCTTTACAAATATAGCAGAGCTTTATCATTATACCCCAGTTAACAACAACTTAAAAGGTGGGACATTGACCACTGGGGTACATAAAACATCGAATTAACATTGACAAGCAAATATATTCATTCACTCGCAACCATTATAGACCACATCTTTGTCTAGATATACTGAAATTTTAGGTAAAATTTCAGTATTAAAAGGAGAGGGAAAAAAGAACCAATAGAACATCACATATATCAAATCCAACATCAAGACTGATTACCTGACGTACTCATGGCCCCAAGAGCCAATATCACCTTCTGAACCTAACAACCTGTACTTCAGACTCTCCTGGAACACCATGTATAAAAGAAAGAAATCAATATCAAATCTACAAAGGAGTTGGAGAAGTGAACTTGGGAAGGTTATGGAAAACATCTACACTACACCTAAAACAAATGCAGGCTATTCAGTGGGATGATCTTACATCGGGAGGCATGAGGCATGATTTCGAAAGATACTGATACTGACTATCTACGAATAAATGTTTTTTAAGAACAATGGCAACAAAAATATAGAAGGTTGGAGTTTCAATAACTTGTCATCCTACAAGCAAGTCATAGATACGTTGCCCAGCAAAATATGATTTTAAGTCACAAGAAGAATTACCCGTTCCCCTTCAGCAGACATTGTCAAGGCCAAAACAGAGAGTATGTCAGCTAGGTATCTCTGCATCAATGTAAACCAGATCATTGACTGCAATTCAGATGAAGTATCCTAGCAAATGATGCCATTTCAATCCATACTACACCTTCAAATCTGAATCCTTCATTGTTTCATAATACGCCTTAAGAGTTCCATAATGAGGTCGGAGAAACTTCAGGGGCTTTGGAACTGAAGTCATTGAACTTGTTGAAGTACGAATTTCTTGTCTACAAAGACGATTATAGGTGTCGTCAGACCATGTTAGAAAGATAAACATGTACAGCCACTCTATTCGTGAGACATCTTTCCATTATTAGGTTCCAACCACAACCAGTGTCTATTAAGGATTGTCTCATTTCTAGCAGCAAAAACGGCGAGTCCCTCTCTAATTTGATCCACATAATGTTCATATAGTTCATAACATCCAAATTCACAGTACAAATGCATGCCGTAAAGATTTCCCTAGTCTAAAATAAAAAACAACAAATTCTCCCCAGGAAAGCCCTATGCCAATTCTCTAGTCTTCTTCCTATAGTTACATAGTCGGTTTCTACTGACGAATTTTCCTAAAACTGGCCATTCAACTCTTCTTCTAGCTGCATGCCAGATTTTTTTGCATAATTGCCATATCATACTCACACCAGACCTGCAACAATCAGAACACCAGTCCCCCCAAGCAGACGGAATAACCAACAAAGGACAAGCTAAATGTAGAATTCTTCATTTCCCTTAAGTTAATCGTTGAGTAGGAGGAGAAATGGAAGAAAAAAAATATCTCCAAGACCAGAAGTACCTCATGCTTTCTAGAGCAACCTTCTGCAACCCAGGATCAGGATCCTGAACCCTTTCCACATATAGCTCCAGCTGTTGTTTCAATGCCAAATCTTCTTCTGACTGAAAATACATTCACAGACAACCAATCAACCAGCCTGCCCGAGATAGCATCTACAGACACCGGCAGCATAAAACAATGGAAGGGGGGCGCAAGGAAACCACTTGACGAGTGAGTTTCGGTCTCAGCACAGTCTTGGTTCATTATTGTCAGTAATTAGAATGGGTCAAGTCATTGTAAACTTACAGGAAGCAACAGCAAATCTTTCCTACCAGATAATTTGACCTTTCAAGCAAGAAACGAAAAGATTTCTCCCCCGAACAAAGAACTTAACGGAAATGAATTCATTAACGCGCACCAGCTCCTCCATAATCACCTCAGCAACTAACCGGTACCACTTCCACGACACGCCAAGATTCCAAACCACAAAGACCGCACCCGACTCCCGACTCAGCTCTAAATCCATCAAAATCACCAACTTCAACAGCACAACCGAAGCAACACAAAGCCGCACTCACGCAGCCCACAACATCCCGCATTCGAACGACGCTCCAATCGAACACGAAAAAGAAAGGAAACCAAAATCAAAGCGCCGAGAACCGCACTCACCAAGTCCTCGTCCTTCTTCTCTTCCTTCTTCTTGGGGTCCTTCGCGGGGACCTTGACGGGCGCCTCCTCGCGGGAGGCGCCGGCGCCGGCGCCGGCGCCGGAGCTGTTCTTTTCGGGCGCCATGTCGGAGCGCGGGGCCAGATCGGGGCGGCTACCGTGCGCGGCGGCTGAATCGAGGAGCGGCCGGCGCAATCGCGGAGGAGCCCTAGCCGCCGATTCGGAGGAAGGGATCGTCGGCTTCGGAGACGGGGAGAGGAGAGAGAATCTGGAGCGAAGGTGAGAGAGATTTCCTCCTGCACAAGCAAAAGCTCACGAGTCTTGGTTCGCACTGACAGAAAAGCCGAATGCCTAGGCGAGGTTGAAGATGGACTAAATAACAACGGGTCTGGCCCATTTATCGTTTGGGCCTCCGGACGGGCCCAAAACTGGCGGACGCGTGGGAAACTTGGTATTGCGAAATTGCCCAAATCATTTATTGTGAAATATTTGAGCGATTAACGTGGACATAAAAAATTATCGGTATGTAGAAAGATAAAAGAATTGAGATTCGAACCCATCCGTAGATAGCCATGATGGTTGGGCTTCACTACCTCATCGCCAAGGGAACGAGTTTGAACTTTCGAATGCTAGTAACTTAAGTGAGAGTCCCGGTCAAATTTATGGTACTATCGTTAATTACATATAAAATTCTCTCGATTATCGTATTAGGAAATTTTTGTTTGTAATTAACAACGGGATATATTATCACTGGAAAACCTTTCATTTTTAATTTTGTGAAAAAGAGGAAGATATTCAATACCATGCGATGCACCTATATATCACTCATTATGCTTGTTTTGGTGAATTACTTATCTCCTAAGTGCGAGTATCTGTCTTAAAGTTATATGAGATATTTGTAATTCAACAAACCTAAGTAATTATCTATTTAAATTACATTGTTCAAGTTTTCTTAAGAATTTTGAACTTATATGAATGTGATGGGCATCTTAATCAATTGAAAGTTCAATCGGATCAAAACTACTCACTTTTAAATGATATTCACATCAGTCACAAATATTTATTTGGATTTCAAAAGTTTATTATAATTTAATCCATAACAATTTTCGTTTCAAACCCACAAATGCCTATATTTTTTAGTCAAATTGGAATCAATAGGATTCTCCTCGAGTGAAATCACTACAATGCTTTCTAGTTCTTATACCGGACCTGTCCCTTTCATTACAATTTCTACTTTTCACCATAAATGTCACCATAAATGCAGTTGTTAGTGGAATTGTCACTACTTTTTAAAAGGGAATTCGATGCAGATTTAAAAATCAAAATAAAAGGCAATGCAACCAGTAATGGAACCCTCAATTTGCTCAATCACCATTACGATTTCTTTTCACCATTAAAAAACTTGAAAATGCCCAGACCATAAAGTAATTTTGTGTATAATTTATTCAAATCTAATCTCAAATATAATAATAATTTTTCTAAAACTAAATTATTTCCCGAACAGTTTGAAAAGCTAGTTGCGCCATAAGTCGCTCTTTCACACCCTTAAATCCGATTGCATGTAATTATACCAACTATAATCATCTTCCCATGTGAAGGCACCCAAAAAAGTAGAACTATCTCACTGAGGCAAATTAGGAAACCATCAACAATAAGGGACAAACTCATTCGCAAGTTTATGTACACATCTATTGCGTCAGAAATGTGTTGAATTAAGGATTCTTCTCCTCCTCTCGATGGCCTCATGTTGCCGGCGCCGGCGCCGCCAGGAGGTCAATCTGAGGAGAGGAAGCAGGAGGGATGCTGGGAATGCCCTAGCGTTGAAGCTCTCCCAACACACCTTCCAGAGATAGAAGCTTCAAGCTGAGAGGAAGTGGCTGCCATGACTTCGATAGGACCTCTCCGATGCCCACGTCGACACTCTCACTCCACTGTTGAACACAACAATTACAAACAGAACGATGAAATAAAAGTCGGTCCGAATTCGCATAATCATTGCGGCATATATGATCGGATGAGATAGCCGTAGGCTAATTACCCAGTGAAAATCGAATGAAGCTTGAGAGGAGGCCAATTGCCCCGTTGGCGTTAGGACACCAATGCTAGGGTCTATTTTGTACACGCCTTGATGATGGGGTATGCCTGGAACCGGTGCAAAACCAAATCCCTTCACAACATCAAATTATGTATAATTATCAATATCTCGCATATTAACTATAGAAAATTTATCTATAATTATATTGCTAGATAAAATAAAAAACAAATGTTCCACATGTCAAAATTCCGCACATTCTCGTCAACTTTTAATATAAACAGCATGATCAATTGATCCACATAACAAGTAAAGAGCTCATAAATATTTTCTCAACTACTACAAGTCTACAACCTTTTATCTAATAAGTTGAACGGGATGAAAAAAAAAAGAAGGGATTAATTAATTAATTATATAAATAAAATAATTAATAATTATAAGAAATTAATAAACAGATCCAAAAAACAATAAAAATATAAAAGAAGCAAGCAAAAGCCCAAGAAAGGCAAAAGCCCTGGCCTGGCCGCCACGTGTCGGCCCCGCCACTATAAGTACGACCCCCGATCCTCCATCCATCCGTAGCTCACTTTCACCTGCAAGTATCCCTCCAATCTCTCTCTCTCTCGCCCTCTTCCGTTCCCTCTCGATTTCTCTGTTTCTTCTCCATTTTCTCGAGCTCGTTCAAGAAGGGGCTTTTTCTGCAGAGAGCGAATCCGCTCCTCCTCCTTCGCTTCTGTAAAGAGAGAGCTAGCAGAAGAGAGAGGAAGGAACAGGAAAAATGTCGGACGAGAGCACGATGACCTGCATCGACATCCTCCTCGCCATCATCTTGCCTCCTCTCGGGGTCTTCCTCAAGTTTGGTTGCCAGGTGATGATCGCCCTCCTCATCTCTTTCTCTTTTTTACTCTGCTTTTAATTTAGAGCGAGCAAAAATAAAAAATAGTAATTTGCCTTGAAGTCGAGAGTTCTGGGTTTTTTTCTTTTCAGAAGGGTTTTGCCAGTTTTATGCGGGGTTGAAAGTCTTATTTTCGGAGGCATAATTTCTCTTTTTTTTTTTTTTTTTTTTTCTGGTTTCTTAAAATACAAGCAAAAGGAAAAGAAAAAAAAAAGGAAATATGATTTTTGGGAGGGTTTTTGGTTTTGATTTTGATTTTGATTTTGATTTTGACTTATGTATGTCTTATGCAGGTGGAGTTCTGGATCTGTTTGGTGCTCACGCTCTTTGGCTGGCTTCCTGGTATCATTTATGCCGTCTATGCCATTACCAAGAAGTGAACTTGATTGAGTAAGCTCTCTCTCAATATATGGATGTAATTTAGAAAAATATCATTAGTCCAATAATTGTTAGAAGGACCCCACTCTCTCTGTCCCCTGTAAAAAAGCAAAAAAAAAAAAGAAGAAGAAGAAGAAGAAAAAAATGGGATTATTATTTACAAAATAAATAGCAGATAGAATTATCTGATGAGTCATGCATGGGGACCCCGCTAATTAGGCGGGTCTCTTTTATTTAATTTTTTTTCTAGGCAGATATTGTAGATCACGGCGCGTAATGACACGTGTCCAGCACTTCCGGGCTTTCCAATGTGCAAAATATTTAATAAAAGGATCAGGAAGAATACGTGCGAGTTTAGGCGTTTTAACGAAAAGTCTAATTTGTCGCACTTTTTTTGTTTTTTCTCGACAGGTGGCAACACGTGATGGGCCGATGCGTCTCCATCCAACGGTTGCAGATTTCGTGGGATATCATCTTCTTCTTCGAACGTGTCTTTTCTCTTCGTTTTTTTTTCCTGTAATCGTCATTAGTTGTCCGTAGCGTTATGATGATATGTTGTATTGTTGGATTCATTTCTCATGTATGAAATGGCGCCCTCGATGTGTCGGCAGATCTTCAAATATTGCCTTTAGTCTCGTTTCTTTAATTGACCCCACTCGAGATTTATGAGTTTCCTCGTGTTGGACCCCTTAAAAGAAAACCACCCACCTGTGGCGCTGCTGGCGGCGAGCTTCTCCCCCTAACGCAAGGGGAGGAGTTCGATTCCTAGGCGTTGCAGGGTGACTTACTCGGTGGCACGTGTGTAGTGGCTAGCACCTGTTGCTCCCAGGGTTTACTTCCGTTACCTTGGGCTTTTCAAGCTGTCCCTGTTGGTACAAAAAAAAAAAGGAGGATACGCTTGAACGTTCGTGAGTATAGGAGGGACAAGCATCCCAATTTGCCAAATAAAGTAACGCGAGTCATTTCTGCAACGACATTTTCAAATGATGAAAAACATATATTTTTTCAAAAAACGACCGTTGGAATTGCTTATGATGGTAGATTAGAGTAAAATATAGTCATTATTCATGAATTTATTTTAGACATACATTATTCTTTAGAAAATATGTTGTTGATATAACGTTCCATAAATTCTCCACGTTGCCGTGCCATGTAGGATGGCTGATGTGACTAAATTAGATATAATGTTAGTAATTTTCTATGGTAATTGACCGGAAGGATTACATTGAAGTTTTGTGCAAAAGTTTAGGATCACATTGGCAATATTTAAAAATTTAAGATTAAATTGATATCATGCAATATATTTGAAACTAATTGAGTGTTATATCAAAAGAGAATATATTAGAAGAATGTTGTGTCGAGAGAAGACGAGTTTTATTAGGACGATAGAAATTTTATATAAATGTAAACTGTGTGAGAGATATGGAGGACATATGGCTTGTCACATTTTCCTTCTTAGATTAGGATCTTGTTCATCATATAAAATTAAAATTTTATAATTTAACTCGAAGGTAAATATCACAAAAAACCTCAAATTTTATCTATTGTGACATAAAGACTCCAATTTTTTTTTTTTTTTTATGTAAAGAAAACCCTAAACTTGCCCGGCATGGGACAAACACCCTATATTCTTTTCTTAATCACGAAAGAAACCCAAACTTAGCGTCTATTTCAATCGTATCAATGGTTAATTTGTCACACTAGTATAAATTAGGAGTTTTGATGACACAAAAAATATTTGAGGTATTTGTGTCATAATGAGCAATTTTAAGGCATTTGTGTCAAAAATGTTAAGGGTATGCGTGACACAAATACCCTATATTATTTTCTTAATGACCAAAAAACACAAACTTAGCATCTTTTTCAATCCTATCAATGGTTAATTTGTCACACTAGTATAAATTAAGGGTTTTTATGACAAAAAAAATATTTGGGAGTATTTGTGTCATAATGAACAATTTTAAGGTTATTAATGATAAACAAAATTAGATTATCCTTTACCAAAAAAAAAAAATTAGATTATTTGTGTCACGATGGACATGATTTAAGATTTTCTGTAATAGTAACCCTCATCAATAGAATGCATGTATTTCCTCGAAGTTGGGATAATTAATTTTTTTTTATTTACCTCACGAGAAACATAAGATAAAATGATATTAATTGTTGTTTGCACTGAAAAATGGTCAGGTTGTCTATATTAATAAAAGTACACGACTAGAATGTTGAGAGTATCATTAAGCATATACCCCACTGTCGACAATCACAATGATTATTATTGATATTAACGCAAATCGATGACTAGTATTGTTTAGTTGTCGACAATGGATGGCTAATGATAGTTGACAAAAGTATGGATCAATAAGGTCAACATATTATCGATTAAGGCATCAATAGAGAGATGGAGGTTGTGGAGCAACTAACACGCGATTTTAAAGGAACAACTATTTGGAAACGAGGTCATGACATCGTGAAAGTGCGGGCACAAAATTTTCAGAAATAAGGGAACATGACTATAACCATAGAAGAACTACTTAGCGGCAATTATGATATAACCATTAAAATAACATCGCATGTTTATAGAATAGTGTGTTTGTGAACAAACAAATTTATTATCTTTCAATTATCTTTACTTTCATGTATTGCACTTTTAGTTTCTGAAGTCATATTATCAATTAAATTTTGACTTGTTTCTTAACTATAGTTTCTAGATTAATGTCATCAATTAATATGAGTGATCGTGTGACATTCCATAGCATCAAATGATAACTGTGTAATCTGAAACCATTAGTCTGGACTTCCATTTTTAATGATATACATGATTGGGACTTTTATTTTATTAATATTTCATAATTTTCGTGTATTTTAATATCAGTGGATTATAGCAAATAATGGTCAATAGAGGTAATGATTTATTGTAATCATTCAATTAAAAGTACATACGGAATGTGAGTAGATAGTAGATTTAGGTTCTTGAGTATCAAGTAATACAAGTAATTATTTTATTTTGGAAAGTGTTTTTCATATAATTCATTTTTCAAGAAATAAATGAATCTGGGGTTTGTTTTATTGAAAACTTCATAATAAAGGAAAAACATTTCCATGGAAATCATTTTAAAAAAATTGATTAATTTATATTTATTTAGTGATTTAGAGAAAGAGATTTCCCGATTGTCCAAAGGGGAAGTTTTTTCCCCAATTTAAATTATGTTGTTTTAGTCAATGAAAAATGTTTTCTATTGAATGATTAGTTTTCTGTTATCTAAAAATTGAAATATAATTTCTTGAAAATAATCTTTTTTTTTCAAATGAACGGATCCTAAATTTGTCCTCACTTTCTATATTTTCAAATAACCAAATAATTATGCAAAAGCAAGCTCACGCTCGTCCCGTTGAATGACAGTTAGAATGGGAATTGGAGATTGGGAACCAATTTAAAAAAATGTAAAGAAAAAAAAGAACAATGAGAAAGAGAATTAGGCTTCCGCTTAGAGAGGTCCAACATATCCTTTCTTTAATAAATGACTTCCAGTCGGGAAAATAAATTGGCATTTCAAAAGATGCCGAAGATTAATTTAATTTTGAGAATACCCAAATTTCAATAGCTTTTATGAACAACATTCCACATAGTCGATTACCAAATACATATGCTGGAATTAATCGAATGAAAAGTAAAATATCCCCATGTTATCTCGAAAAAGTAGAAATCACAATTGATGCCATATATAAAGATCAAATCATTTTTGGCGATAATCATAATAATTCATTCATTCATTTCATTGGGAGTTGCCAATTCACATGCCATCCCTTTTGCTCCTTTGTAATGTCAAATGATCAAATTACCTGCAATAATATTCTCCAAGCTTCGAATCTTAAGCAATGAATTTGAAAAAAAGAAAGAAAGCACATCCAAGACCGTCACGATCCTAATTGTAAAATTGAAAGATAGAACGGAAAGCATAGGAATTTTATTTCCAATTGCACTCTCGTTCCTTGTCATCTTCCTACTTTTTTTCTAGGGACACGCGTGACCCTCGAGTCCAAGATTATTTGAATTCCCATCTAATGTCTCTATCTTCAACCCCACATTGAAATGAAATATAGGGACAAACCATGACAATTTCGACCCTATTTTAATTATCTTTTTACGGTTTTGTACAAAACGACGTCTTGCTCTAAACCCTAACTACAGTGAAAGGCCAGAGAGCACTTGCTTTTCTTATAGCGGAAACAAGAGAGGAAGATGCTAGGATTCTTTGTAAAAGTTGGTGACGGTCCCATGTGGGCGAAGGACCTACGCACACGCTAAACCATCAACATCTACATAGTTGGCATTTTGCCTTCAACTAACGAAACCCTGTCCCACCATGGACCAGCCCATCTGAAATCTAAAGCTTAACCATGAAGCGAATGTCTACTCTTTTGGTTTGAAAAGATAATCATTTGAAGGAATCGTTTTCTTCGATGAAGTGGGTTTTTTGGATCGAGGATGCTTTCTCAAAGGGTTTTTTCCAAGAGAAAGATCTTGTTTTAAGTCCTGGGGTCGTAAGTGATAAGGACAGATAGCAGTGGCAATAAGAACACATGCGACAACAGTCCATAAATCGAATAATTATTCTTCGGTGATTACTTAATGCATGTGTAGAGAGATGAAAAGATTATGTATCTATAGGTATTTTTTTTTCTTTAAAAAGTAAAATTTTTATGTCACATCCCTCTTCTTTCATGCCTTATCTAATTAAGTTGACGTACTTTTAACTTGTCTAATCAATTCTTTTAACTTTCACTAATTTCCCACATTCCAACATAAAAATCTGGGCAAATCTAGTTGACATGCCCGCTGGAGGAAAACATAGTATGATGGTTAGGTCAGCTCACAAATTTTGCGTCACAAAGACTTGATTACAAAATTCGTCAAAGTATAAAGACTCCAATAGAGTTTAAAAATAAAGAGACTTAATTAGAAAAAAACATGTAAGTATAGTGATAAAAATTAGAATTTTTCCTTTCGATATCGAGAGAGTGCCGTCCAAGTATGAAGCCTCGAGGGGCCAAGAAAGGCCACTAGTCTGTGATCCAATTGAGGTGACTGGGCATACGTCAAGCATGATTTCCCAATCTCAGGAAATGGTCGGCAGTGGGAAAGAGAACCATTTGGTTGTGTTCAATTTGATGTTGCGCACAAGTGGAGATATATTTCCCAGTTTCAGGAATTACATGAAGACAACTTGCAGATCAGAAGAACGGACAGAGACATGTGAATAAACCAAGTTTGTCAACTATATGGTGCTTGAGACCCACGTCTCTTAACTTCACTCATTCACAATGACCAACAAAATGAAAGTCCCTCTGGCATATCTCAAGCATGACAGGTGGGAGGAGGATTTCTCTTGTGCTTCGATAATAAGAAACGGAAACCGAACTGATCTTAGTGATAGCGACACCAACAGAGGAGGATGTTTTCATATACGGGTACCTGAATTTGGTACTCTATTGAACTGTTTTGTTCAACCCTCAGGTGAAAGCAACTTGGCAACACATGCAGGCTTATAGACAAAGAGGATGATGCACAGGCAGCGCATAAGCAAGGCCCACCCATTTTTGAGCAAATGTTCTGTGGTCAAAACGAGGTATCATCAACCCCTGCTTTGAATCGAAACCGATCCAGCCACCTCGTCTTTCCCGGTTCTGAGAACACTTCAGATCCCAAGGAAGATGTCCGTGCAATAGGTTAGAAAGTCTTAAGGCATTGCCCGGTTTCAGCAAATTGCACAGGTCAGGAGACATCGAAAAAAAAAAAGCCTGAAGATACCAAACTAGTTGACAGCGATAGGTGATTGTAGAAAAGTAAAACTCAGATTACCAGAACAGATGTAGTTTAATGCAAGGTATGAAAAACATGCAAATCTGCAACCTTTAGACAGTACTTAAGGACTACTGTGTATCATGATAATCCCTTGAATTCATGCATATATAAAGATTACATTACCCCACTAATAAATCAGACATTCATGACAATAAGGCTATTACATAGTGGATAGGGCCAAACACCAAGTAATGTTGGCCATTCACATAACATTTCTCCAAAGTGACATCATTCCTCACAGATCAATTGCATATACCTTTCGGTGAATTAAAAAACACTCAAGCGCAAAGAAGGAAGAGTTGGAGGATTTCATACACTTTTGGCTTGTAATTCCATAAAATTGCTGTTCCTCCTAACTCATGGGGATCGAAGCCTTTGTATTTACCCATTTCAAGACGCAATCAAGATGGGAGGATTTGTGAGTTTTGACTCATCATTCTTTAAATTGCCATTCCCTCCGACACATGGGGCAATGTGCCTGAGAAGTCTGCGAGTTTACCCACTTCAAGATGCAATGAAGATGGAAAGCATGATTGCATGCACCCCACACTGCAGAACAATCACAGAATATGTAATCAATATAACTATTCTTAGAAAGCACCCTTGTTTACCTTTTTCTTCTTTTTTGTGGCTTCAAGGAGGAAGAGAGAAGGGCAAATTGGGAAGAGAGGAGAAGTGACCATATCTTTAGAGATATGAAAACATCCATGACACAGGTTCAAGAAACGGGAGTTCAGTTACATAGACCGGAAATGACAGCACATCATGTTTCAGAAAAAAGCCATGCTATTCGACATTATAAACATCCAGTTCCTGTTCAAGTTTTAACTAATTGCAATGAGCTCAACTTAGAATATCCAAGCTCAGCTTACTTAGCTGAAACAAAATCATGAAACAAAAGCTCAACTTGGAACTTTGAATATGAAGGATGATTTGGCCTCAGAATAATGCTGCATACATTTCGAAACAAGAGCTATATCCAAGATTGCTCGTCTTCTAGCAAAAAAAGAAATAAAAAGCCAAGTAAATGGGACCTTCTCAGAGCGAAGCAAAGAAGTTAGACGCCCGAATTAATTTTTAGCCTTCTGCAAAGGTTGAAGAGGAACAACTATTTTATGTTAAACAGCAACTGTTTAGTTTTTGCTTGAATTGCTTATAAAGTACAGGGCATTTAGCCTAGCTTGAAGCCTTGTTGACTATGTAGAGATATTTCAGATTCAAATGCAGACATCTTAGAGGAGAAATGCAGGAAATCTCCATCTATATTCAAGAGGCAATATCAGCTATAACATCAAACCTTACTAAGAAAAGAGTGGGGAACGGTAAAAACTTACTCAGTGGACAATCATCACCAGGGAGTTTACAGTCGGGACAACAGCCATCGAAGGCCATCCTACAAATTCCACACGTTTCATCCTGGGCATCCCAAGTCCATGAAGCGACAGCATGCCATCTGTGGTTCAGATAAACAGACGATTTAGGGTTCCGCGGCCACTACAAATGAACAAGGCCTTCCCTCTTTATTACATATCTACAAATGCCTATTGTAGCTATCTGCTAAAGGTGAGTACTTACTCTGTTCAATAACACCAGCAGGAATTCAGGAAAAAATAGGTCAAGGAAAACTGTCCCCACAGAGTAGAACATTTGTAACAAAAGAATGAAGCAGATGCTTGCTACCAGTTGATGTTAGTCTCCAAATAATTCTGTGAAAATGAATCAAAACATTGACCATGGCAAGTTCTATGTGGGAATTATAAGCAGATAAATCCAAAATTCAAGCCTCCTTTTCTACTGGCTATTCTCGATGTATGTGTGTGCCTGCACGTGTGCATGCTTCTGTTCTTGTGCACAAGCATGCACACATGTTTGTTTTTGAGTTTGCACAAAAAATGCACATGCATTGTGCATGCACCTGTTTGAGTAATGAATTTATGCAAATTAAAGAGAACCTTTTCACTTCTGTCGTCCTTGAAATGGTTCACAATGTGAAGAATATCATTGCTTCCTTTTTTTTTATTAAGAATGAAAGCAAATAGTAGAGACAGATAAATGGCCGTCAAAAGAAGCAATGAGAAGGAAAACAAATGAGTAATAGCAGGAGGACAATGTAGTAGTAGAGAGAAAATCAGGAGCATAGAACCTACTACAAGTTAAATCTCTCGTCTAAGTTGTATGTCTGATCATATATAAGTTTGTTGTTTCATGAATAAGAATATGACAATAACTGATTTTGATACTTATGGGGCGAAGAAAAAGGATATATATGATCACTGGCCAATTAAAAGGGAAAGAATGAAAGATGTATTAGTAATCGATCGTGGAAGGATCCTTTCCCGAATGAGAAAAGGTTTAAATTACACAAATGCAATATCTAGGAAACAGCTACATATGGATCAAATCTTGGTCAGACGGCACAGGGAATCAAATGACAGCCTGACGGCACAAAGAAAAGCTAACAAAGCTCTCATTACTGGACTGTTTATTATTTCTTTTATGCAGAAAACAAACAAATTAACTGGTCAGTTTATGAATGTATTGGGCAGCATGAAGCGCAGCCAGGCATTGTGCAAAGGATACTCAAGAGCTTGACTTTCATCCTGGTTTTCTGCAAAACCAACAAAAACAAAAATGACCATGATGTTTAGTTGTGCAGTACACAACACACAATAAAGATATGCAAAACCTGTGAAACATGGTAGCCCAACGAATATATGAACATTCACATTGGTCATCTCAAAGGAAACTTTACTGGGTTCCCGGAACATGCGAGGGAAGAGAATTTGATTTTTCTTTTCTTTTTAACCCCACTTTGCCTCTGGACAATCATCCATTTACATAAGAAACCCACTGGCCAATGTTGCCATGGGCCGACCGGTTCACAATCTTCTAAACATTCTGTGGGGTTCATCCAAGTTAGTTTCATTCTATCCAAGCCAAGCCTCCATCACTCCGCGGTTGCTAGGGGTGTCAACGGGTCGGGTTGGGTTTTGATGTTACCCGACCCAACCTGAATCATAAGGGATGTGTGCTCCGACCCGACCCTAAAAGCATACGAACCGAAGCAAAAAAAATCCTGCTCACTAAAGTTCACAGACAACAATCGAAAGGATCCCAAACAAACATTAAACCCAGCTTTAAACTAAGCTCCCAAATTCGCACATCACACGGAGTGGGTCTTGCTCTGGAAAAACAACTGCTCAACTTTGAGGAAAAGGGATGAATCCCAAAATGAACACAGGGAACATAAGGATCTAGAAACAAGAGAAAATCACAAACGCACGCAGGTTCCACCCAACTACATCACCGCACGAATTCAAACGCAGACCAACGCGTAAACAAGACGAAGCCCCACACCACGAGCGAATCCAAAAAGCACAAGCAGGAGAGAGTGCATTGTCACTAAGATCGAGCTCAGACTCTCCGACTACCAAAAAAAACCGCACAACGAGCTCAGTCGCAGGCGAACTATGCCAGGTTCGGCAATCGCGACCTGAGGAGGACGGCCTCAATAGAACAAACGGCAAGCTAAGCGGACAATGCATCTCGAAATATGCGCGCGCGAGGAGGCGGCGAGCCCTCTCGATTGCCGGCGGCGAATCGGCACCGGCGGAGAAAGTAGATAGGAGCGAGCGGCGGAGCGCGCGCGGGAGCTGAAGAATCCGAAACGACTCCAAACCTAGAGATAGAGAGAGAGACGGAGAGAGGCTCACCGGAGGAGAAGAGGGGGCGGAGGCGGAGGAGGAGGCGGAGGCGGCGGAGGAGGAGAGACGGCGGAGGAATGCGTGCTTTTTTCAGCCGCGCCGGTGCTCGTCGCTAGGGTATTTTCAGGAGAGTCCGCATTCCAGCTGGCTCGCGGCAGTCCAATGAAGCGGCGACACGTCAGCGGATGCGGTCCAGGTGGATATTTTGGTTTGGCTCGTTTCTAGAAAATATTATTATGGCAGTTAAAAGGAAATGGAAGTAAACTTTACTTATGTTAGTGTAGTAAAGCCTAGGCAGTATTTACAATCGGGTCACTTAATTTTGATCTCTGTTATTTTAGTGTGCTGAACTTTCACTTTTTGCTTTAAATTTGTCCGACCAAAGGCCACGTCTGCCGTTAAAACAAACTTATAAATTCTTTAAAAGTAAAATATATGTATCATTTGGAGAAAAAGAAAGGGACGCAAGAAATCATTATATTAGTGTTTTAATTAATACATCCATGATAGGGTGCGATTGAAATGTACTGTTTCGTTTGATATGCTACGATGGAAAGACACTATTTGAAAGAGTACGAGAGAGTTGTATAAAAGTCTTCTAATGATAACCGTTATGGCACGGTTGGCAGAACGTATGCTGAAAAATTCTTCTTCTTTTTTTGTCCCTTTTCCATAAAAAAGAAAAAAAGGCGATTCATTTCTCATTTATGAGAACAATTTGGCATTTACGTGGTGAAAATCGAATACTTTTCTTATGATTACATTCAGATCGACGTGAATTATTTTTTGTTCGTAATTCATCCACAATTCAACGCTCCTTCCGGAGTAAATTGTAGTTTGTGCATCGGAAAGAGGTAAATCGTTATCTTCCGACATTTTTCCTATAATTATCCTCCTCCACCACCGAGAAGGGTGTCATGGAGCCTTTAGCATCATTGCAGAGGGCACCGCCACCATTTACGGCCCGAGATGACGTGAACCGATGCAAGCATTGACAGAGGGTTAGGTGACCCTTTGTCGCTGTTGTGGTGGGCCACACCATCCAATGCCAAAGGTGGGGAGCGTCGGGGATTCTCTACCGTCGATATAAAAGTGTTAAGCAAATCCTATTGTCACTAAACATTGAAAGGCAGGGCAGGCTGTGGATCCTCTATTGTCGCAAGGAGAAAGCCAGCAACCCTAAGGTGGCACCCATTTCTTTGTTTTTTTTTTTTCTATACCATTTTGTTTGAAAAAAAGGCTAGGATAGGGAGCGAAAAGATGGGGGAAAAGACATTAGAGAATAGAATTTGAAAAGCCATAGGTAAAGTTGGGTGAAAAATAACATAAATATTTCTATCTCAGTTCATAATGGTTGTTTATTATTCCTCGACATTGAATTAGATTCTTCAATTGTAGGGGAAGATCCTATCTTCAACTATGTTTACAATCTATGGACCTAAAAATCCCCAAACATGTTTGTTGGTCTCCCTTTCTCTCTTATAGGGAAAATTTCAAATAAAAATTTAAAGTGGTCATTTAATTTTTAATAAGTATCTAAAGTGACTACTTAATTTCAAACGAATCACCAAATTGGCCAAATTTTTGACGGTCGGCGAGCATATGCTTATTTTGACTGTATAAGTAGGGACATTTTTGTCTAGAGACATTTCTTTTTCTTCTTTTTATTTTCCTATATTTTCACTGTTCATCCTCTCCATACTAGGTGGGAGCTTTGGAGGGAAGTTGCAGGTCTCAAGCTCACTTCAGCTCACCAACGAGACAAGTTGGTTAGGATTGATTTCAAGCTCGAGCATGAATTGGGTGAGCAATTCTCACATGGAACTGGAACCGCTCATTAAGGATCGGTTTTGAAAAATTGGATTTGGGACCCACTCGTTGGTTTCATGGATTCACTCGGAAGCCGAATCGCCGGTCTGGTCTGATTCTCGGGTGAGTCCATGGAACTGGTCTCCAATGCCCATAAAGCTTATTTGGCCTTATATTCAAGTTGAATTACAAGCCATTAATTTTGATTAAGGATTGAAAACTATAAGACAAAACAAATAAATAATACTCATTAACTAAAAACTTAATTTCTTCAAAGGTCATGGTGTGATCCTCTTAAGGTTTCCCGATACTGAAAACATGTGGAAAATTAAACTCTAAGTTAGAAGTCCTAACCTCCATAGAAGTTAAAACATTAATCACTTAATTCATCTTTTTTTCAATGTCAACCTAATTTAATCATGGGAATGGTTAATAAGAGACCTAATTATACTCTTAAGATGATCCAATCTCCAATCGGTTCTCCCATTTCTTTATATTTATTTATTTTATTTTGGTTGAGAAAGTAAGTAAATGGATAAATGGAATTGAAAAAAAAAAAAGTATGGGGTTAATCCTATTATACACATAAATCTATATATATTTAGTCAAAAAATTACAGCATAATTAATTAATTGAGATGGAAATTTTTTTAGAAATATATACATATATACCGATTTGGTCCAAGTGGGTGGACGAGCGGTTCCATGCATAGAACCAAGAATTGGACTGATATTCACTGGTTCTATTTAATTGGAATTGGGAACTAGACTAATCCCCATGGGAACTGCCAGTTTCGATTCCGGTTCTGAGTGATTCCCAATTCTTTTACACACCCATAATTGTTAGACCACATTGGCTTTCTTGATCCTTTGAACGATTAGGACCATAGGGAGAACCCCTAACATTGCAAGAACATATGAGAACACCGGGACTGCTATGTTGTGTAAGGATGCTTGTTCGCCATGCCCCACAACAATTGCAAAGATGAAATCTTAAGAGCTCTCGCTATCTCATCAATGGAAAAACGCTCTCGCTATCTCATCAATGCAAAAACCCTGTCACATCGTGTAATGAGAGCTTGCTAGCACACCAGTCGAAACAAAGAAGCCAACATACATGAACTTGTGGAAAATCGATGACAAATCCACTTTGAAGGACAAGATTGGCTTCTTGGATTTCGCCAAACTAGGAGCAATTGTCATATTGATCACTTTCTCACTGGAATTGTAATCAATCCACGCCTGCATCGCCTTCCCACTCTTCAGATTAATATCTAGCTCGCTCAAGTCATCATCGGCGACGTTACAGGTGGTCGGAGCAGAAGCATTCGACACCAAGCTGCTGATGTTGATCCCAGCATGGTTGTCATTAATGTTGTCGAACTTGAAGTCCTGGACACGTGAACTCGACAGCAAAAGATGGTTAAAGAACTGACATGATTGGCATTGAGGAGGCCCGGATATTGGCCGGACAGGGCCCAAAGGTCCATGGTAGCGGAGACAACGAAGGCAAGGTCACGACCAATAGATTCGGGTACTTAGGGACAACGGCGAAAAAAAAGGACTTGTCGCCACCATGAGAGTTCTTGAAGCGGAGTAGGAAGAGTAGAATGCATGGCCCATTAGGTGACTCGTCTTGTTGGTGAGCTTGAGGTCGCCATTGTTGTTTGAGGAAGAAGATTGAGGTGAATTCGAGACTTGCAACTTTCCTCCAAGCATAAGTACAGAGAAGATGGACTGTGAAAAGATTAAAAGATAAAACTTAAAAAAAAAAGGAATGTCTTTGGAAAATTATGCCCCTAGTTGTGTTAAGCATGTGCTCGCTAGCCAAAGAAGATTCGACCTGACGAGCTTAGTCCTTTATTTGAGGTCAAATAGCAACTTTATACCGTTATTTAAGACAACATTCATTTTTAGACCCTCTTTTGAAAAAACTCATCCACTTTGAAGTCTTATTTAAAATTTTCCCTCTTTCTTATAATCTCGTGTTTCTACAATAAGTTAGGTGAAAGACGATGTGAATGTTGTACATTCATTTTCCAAATGTTTGTTCTTCGAAGATTGCTTCTAGTACGTTTTGTTTGTTTCATGGATAATTTATTGTCCTCTATGAACAAGCACGCACATTAGGATGGTTGAGGGTGATAATGGATATCTCTTAGTAGTTTATTTACTTATACGTAGACACCATATTGAGCACGTTACACTTAATCCAAGTTATATCTCTAGTACCTTTTACGCTATACTTTTGTATATTGATTAAGTTTTCATCTTATGTTTGTAATGATACTTATGGCCCATTTGATTATCCAACTCAGCTCCACAAATTAAAAATTCAGCACTTTCAGTAATGTGATTAAGTTTCATCATGACCTTGAATAAAATCGATTAAAATGATTTAATTGAGTAAAAAATAAACTAAAACTGGTATGCAAGGGAGGATTTGCTCAATTCGTTAATAGAAAAATAATTGCTGGTAATTAGAATATTACCAAATATATTGATAAAAGCAACCAACAATGTCATTTGTTTTCTATTTCAGTAATAGGTTAATAACATCTAGCAGTTAATTTTGATCATTATCATACATCATCTTAATTAATTTTTAACACTTTTTAAAACTTGCTACTTAAATTTTCAACAATTAATTTGTAGTTTTACCAAATATGCTGTTACTCAATAGGATCTATCAATTTTGATTATCATATAATCACAATGAATTGATTCTATATACATAAAAAGGTTTATCAAGATGTATTATTAAAATAAATCTTTTTTTTATTTTTTTAAGGAAATGTTAATTTAGATTTTCCATAGTGTTGGTCTATAGACTACTTTGAAGGTAAAAGATCAAAAAAAAAAAGAACAACAAAAAAAGAGAAAAGAAAACCCGCAAGTTGTAGAGCCTGGGGAAATTTCCCATTTTTTGTTAATTTACCTTCAAAGGTTTATCATTACCTCTATTTTACATTTGGGGTTGACTCCGATAAATGGGACATTTAAGGACTTGTCCAAGTCCACGGTTGCCTTCATTTCCTTGTAAGGCATCCTGGACCCTACATCTTGTTGATTGTATGCTAGGCGGCCTCATCGCGAGGATCAGGCCTAGGGGAATTTCCCATTTTTGGTTAATTTATCTCCAGAGGTTTATCATTACCCCATTTTACGTTTGGGGTTGACTCCAATAAACGGGACAGTTTAAGGACCTATCCAAGTCTAGTTAAGTTATTATGTGTGCATGAGTTATTTTTTGTTGCACAGTCCGCAGGTTCATGACTAGTATAAAGCAATTGAAGTGACAAGATGTCATTTTTAACTACTCATAGTATTGAGGGAGTTGAAAAGTCTTTTTTTTTCTCTCTTCTCTCTCTTTTCCCATCGTCTTCGACCTTTAGCCATGGGAGAAATGAATGAGGGTTTGAGCTAATCTCACCCTCCCTTTCTTCTCTTTTTAGTTGATTTGTTTGCATTCTATTGTTCTTTGTTTACTTTTTCTTCTTTCCCGATTTATATTTGGGAGCTTTCTTCTCCCGGTCTAGTTCTCAATTTGAGAATTTGAACTCTCTCGATTTAGTTCTAGAATTGGGTGCTATCTTTTCTCGATTTAGATTTGGGAGTTTAATAAATATGCTTTTAAGATTCAATGCCCCTCAACTCTATTCATGTACAGGTTTTATGCGAGTTCTGGCATGTTGTTGAATTATAAAAATTTGTTCATCCATATGTTAGATCTGTGTTTGTTTAACCTATTATAGTTGATTCCGTATAATGATGTATAGAGGAAGCTGAACTTAGGCATGCATTGCTAACTAACAATGTTGTAATTATTAAAGAAGGAATTTTCAGCGTGTGTTCATCACTAATAAAGACACGAGATTAATGATCAGCCGTCTATTTTGTTTGATAGATCTGTTCATATGGAACAAGTTTGTGTTTAACTTTGCAAATGCTCCACCCTTCTTGTGTTCTGGATTTTGACTTTCTTTTTTAGTATTCATACTCTGTTTTGATTTATTTTGTCATGAAAACTATGTACTTCTACATCATTTTCAATAATGAATATAATTTTCTTTCGACCAAAAAATAAAAACTACTCACATTACATCAATTTAATAAATCAAGTCAACTGAACTTTTTTCCTTGAATTCCTCTATGTTGAGGGATTAAATTCCAAACCCAAAACCAAACATTATCGCCTCATCCTCACCTTTATTGTTAACCCAAATGCATAGCGGACTTGATCAATTGAAATCCTCAAATAAGAGAAGATTCCCAATTCATAATTAAACGGTCGGAGAAACAATGGATAATAACATAAATAATCCCTTGAACTTCGATTCAATGTATAATGTTAACCTTGAACTTTAAGTTATTTATAGTATGATATATGGACTATGGCTAAATATATAATATTGCCTTTAGACTTTTAATTTATTCTACATGATCTTTAAACTATCGATAAATATTTAATGTAGTCCTTAAGTCATAAATCATAAGAAAATATTTAAAAGTTTATATACCACATCGAATTTTAAGTTAAAATTTATGGATTGAATTAAATAAATTAAAATAATAGTAACAGCAATAATGATGATGACAACGATAGTGCTCGTTCTTATCCGTTTCGCCATGTTCCTCGAATCACATGCCCACACCTTCCTATCGCCCACAGTTTCACTCTCTCTCTCTCTCTCTCTATGGTTTCTCTTCTTAGCCTCGCGTCTCCGTCGTCTCTCGCGTCTCCGTCCAGTATAAATCCCTCGCACCCATTTCCCACTACCACCACCACCACCCCCACCACCCGATCATTGATCCATCGATCCATCGCAAGATGAAGGACGCGGGCAAGAGCAGCAGTAACAGCCCCAGGGCCAACCCGAGGCCCGACGCGAGGAAGGACCGGAAGTCGGCGACGGGGGTGAACGGGTCGCCGAAGAAGGGCGGCCACGGGGGCAAGTTCACGTGGTCCGGCGACGGGTGCTCGCGGGCCGAGATGGGGCTCGCGAGGGAGGACGCCGTGGACGCCAAGGACCCCAACTTCGAAGATCCGGAGGACGAGGACGAGAACGAGGGTCGGACTCGGGACGCTTGATCGGCGGTCCCCGGGTGGATCGGATTGTAGATATCTGCTGATGTTTGATGAACGATCAATAAACGAAATGTGATTAGAACGGGATGTACTCTGTGCATGGTGTCTTATCTACGGCGATGGTTTGATCTCGTTGGGTGTTTTCTCTTTCCTTTTTTTCTTTTTTTCTGTTCTCTCTCTGCATACGATGAACATCCGATCGCCGGACGGAAAATCGGTTCGCCGGCGACGGAGATCTCGCTCACTGCTTGGCGAGATTGTCGCATCTAAACTTCGCGACACACGTGACACGACACGAGCCATGGTGATGTCCGAGAAAAACTGGGCAACTGATGCGACCGATTGAAGATAATTCGACATCCACGTCCACTCCCCTCCCCGTTCCGTTCCGTTCCGTTCTTGGGCCTATTAGCAAGCCCAAACATTATATAAATAAAGACGGATGCTTGATTGGTACATCATTGATTCCTTTTATTTAGCCTTTTAGGCCTATTTTTTATAAGAATTAAGATCCTCAAAATTACCAAGCTCAACCGTCGACTGGGAGCATGCCTAGCCAAGCTTTCGCGGCCAGCCTTCGCTGCACCCGAGACGTTCCCTTTGCTACCGTGGTCACCTTGCGCATCAAGAGTAGGGTCTAGACACACGATGCCTGAGTTCAACATCGTTAAGCCCGAGTCCCCCGTATCGCTCGAGACTGAGTGGCAATGTCATGGGGGTCATAAGATCGTGACAAGTAGGCCTTCACTATGGGAAGAGAGGTATGGCGCGGCAGTTGACAGCAAGCCAAGCTTCATTGGGCAAGAGGTGCGAGCTGTGATGAGACTAGGCATGATAGCAGTGACGTGGCGGGTGTGGTAGCACCGGCATTTCAGTGATAGGCGAAAAAGGAGGGAGAGAGAGGTATTTGGCGATTGGATATTTGGTGAAATTTTCAAAGACACAAGCATTTTGATCCAATAGGTAAAATTATTTCTTAAATTTGCATTTATAATGCAAAAAATGAATGACTTGATAGATAAGTACCTAAAATCACCTCTTAAATTGTTCGAAATAATTAGCTAATAAGAATATTTTTATCAATAATGATTTATGTCTAAATTTTTTTACAAATGATAGAGATATTTTTCGTTTATTTATGTTTATAAACTAAATAAATGATTATTTTAAAAAATATTTTTCACCTCATTTATTTTTCATGAAAAACAAAGGAGCACGGACGCTTCATCCTGTCTTTTCAAAAACATTTAAAAATCAAAATAAAAGGTAATGCAGCCAGTAGTGGAACCCTCAATTTGCTCCATCACCATTACGCTTTCTTTTCACTATTAAAAACTTGAAAATTCCCAAGGTATTGCAGTAGAGAAGTAAAACCATATAGTAATTTTGTGTATAATTTATTCAAATCTAATCTCATATATAATAATAATCTTTCTAAAACTAAATTATTTTCCGAACGGTTTGAAAAGCTAGTTGTGCCATGAGTCACCTTTTCACACCCTCAAATCCGATCACATGTAATTATACCAACTATAGTCATCTTCTCTTGTGAAGGCACCCAAAAAAGTAGAACTATTTCATTGAGGCAAATTAGAAAACCATCAACAATAAGGGACAAACTCATCCGCAAATTTATGTACACATCTATCGCGCCAGAAATGTCGTCGAATTAGGGATTATTCTCCTCCTCTTGATGGCCTTATATCGCGGCCGCCGTTGCCAGGAGGTCAATCTAAGGGGAGGAAGTGGGAGGGATGCTGGCAATGCCTTGGCGTTGAAGCTCCCCCAACACACCTTCCAAAGATGGAGGCTTTAAGCCGAGAGGAAGTGGCTGCCATGGCTTCGACAGGACCTCTCCGATGGCCGCATCGATGCTCTCACTCCACTGTTGAACATGACAATTACAAATAGAACAATGAAATAAAAGTAGGTCCGAATTCGCATAATCATTGCAATGTATATGATTGAATGAGATCGCTGTAGGCTAATTACCTGGTGAAAATCAAATGAAGGTTGAGAGGAGGCCAATTGCCCCGTTGGCGTCAAGACACCGATGCTAGGATCTATTTTGTACACGCCTTGATGATGCGGTATGCCCGGAACCGGTGCAAAACCAAATCCCTTCACAACATCGAATCACGTATAATCATCATCATTTCACATATAACTATAGAAAATTTATATATAATAATATTGCTGGGTAGAATAGATATCAAATGTGCCACGTGTTGAAATCCCACGCATTCTCGTTGACTTTTTATATGAATGACACAGTCAATCGATCCATATGACATGTAAAGATGGAAGGGAGTCCGGCCCACTAAGGCCTTATCACCTTTCACCGGAGATGAAGACCATGGTTTATGCCATGATCAATATAGGTGTTCTTGGATTTCTTGTTCGGGCTCATCAAATGTTTACTCTGGGCTTAAACGTTGATACCCATTTTTTCTAATAAGTTGAATGGGATGAAAAATAAAAAGGCATTAATTAATTATATAAATAAAATAATTAAGAATTATAAGTAATTAGTCAATTTCCTAATAAGATAGTGTGTGTGTGTGTATCCCTTGATTCTCTACTCAAGCGTTCTTTTTTTTCACCTACATATGTGCGGAGACACGATTGATTCATGAGATATTTGAGAAAAATTCATAAACACTAAATCTTATATTCTCTCACGGACAGCCCTATGTAAAATATTATGACGTCAAAATAAACACAAAATCCTATTAATATCCAATCCTCAATAATATCGTAGATTTAAATTAAATAATCGCCATGTTGCAATTCTTACTTCTATGTATTTTACAAAAGAAACATCTGCAATACAAGAGTAGGTAAGAGGAATACTAACGTATTTTTTGAAGCAACTTGGAGATACATTACCTAAAAACTTTTCATTGTTTCACTTGATAAATAATTTTATTTTTCTTCTGTGTAACACATCATAAATATATATTCTTTTATTATTTTTTCAAAAATATTCTATGCAACTAAAATATAATAAATTTATTTTCTTACCCTTGAAGGAACCAAAATTTCAACTAGTATATCTATACCCTGGAACGCCAATATAAGGCCATGACAAGCCGATAAGGAGAGTCCTAAGTTATTTCTAATTCTAGCTAAGTCACTACTTGAAATATAAGATATAACATGGAACTCGGGTGGGTGTCCTATGCTTACTTGCTGGTGCCAGTAGGAAGGGTCTGGAGGCGGCAATGGCGGCGGCGGAGGAGGATGTTCCAGCAAAGGCGGCGGCACCCATGTCGGCAGTGGAGAAGGAACAAGTGACGGCTGTGAATGAAGCGGCCATGCGCCATGCTTTAGGGACGGGCTCGAGGTCGGGTGACCCCACACATGCAAGGGCCTGAAATGGTGCACGGAGGGCGGCGCGGGAGGGAACCCCATGGCAGGTGCCGCCCAAGGCGTCATGACCCTCTTGCTTCCGCCGCCGGCTGCAGCGGCCCCGCCGTAGATCTGGCGCCTCTTGCTCCATCTTGCTGCGTCCGCTTCGAGAGATAGCAGGTGCCTCTTCTGCGATCGGTACTTCTGCCACATTTCGCACCTCAACATCAGTACTCAAAGGTCTCCTCGCCGTCTAACAAACTACACTGGCCTCGGCCGACTCGGTTTAATCAGATCTAAAATTAACCCGACACCCTTAATTAATCCATCCACATTCCACCAAAATTTAGAAGCTCTTTTGCCAAAATCCTAGCGAATTAGCCAAATGGTATTGATGAGAAAAGCTAAGAACACATGAGAAAATGGAAGATCAAATGGATTTTGTACTTGAAGGTGGCTTGCAATGTTGTGGCGATTGAGAGAATCGTTGCCCATGAGCTCCAAGATCCGGGAAGGAACTGCCTTGTCCACCCCTAATTGCTCCACTGCTTGCACGAACTTCCTATGCAGATCTGGTGTCCAATCCACCTGCACAAGCACAGACAATTACACAAGCCAAATTTAGAAATTGTCATCGCTCAAAGACACGAATAAAGCACAAGCAATCTTGATTAGCGCGAAGTGGGAAGCCGGAGAACCGAGCAACGTGCGGCCTCGACTCGCCAATTGTCGTCCGGGACTCGGGCTCGGGTCGTAACCGGGTAAGTACGATCATGTCAAGCAAGTTTACACGACTGAGTGACGATTAGTTTGCAATTTGAGTAAGATTGCATTTGCGTTTTGGTTCTTTTACCTTGAATTTTCTCTTCCCTTGAGCTTGAGGATTAGTTTTACCTTGAGCGGCAGCAGCAGCAGCAGCAGCAGAACTTCTTCTTCCTCTATCCCCTTCCTCTTTCCTCTTCCCACCACTCCGCCTTTCTCTCTTCTTCTCACTCCCTTCCCCGCCGCTGGAGCTCACCTCCCCCGCCCCGGCTCCCGCTCCCGCCGCCGACCCCGACCCCGACCCCGACCCCGACCTCTCTTCTGCCTCCGATAATTCCTTCGGACCTCCACCATCCCAGGTCACGCTTGGATTCGCCTTGGCCTGATTCTCGGACCCCGTAGAGAACTCGGTCGAGACCTCGGCCGCGTCCATCTCCAAATCCGGCAAGGCATCGTCCCCGGCAAAGATGTCGTCGAAGTTGATGCTGTCAAGCAAGTCGCCCGCGTCGGAGAAGTTGAGGAACAGCGCGACATCGTCCTCTCCTCCTCCTCCTCCGCCGGCGATGGAGAAGCAGGCCTCTCCTCGGCGGGTCTCATCGCCTCTCTCTTCCCTCAAAGGAGGCACGGCGAGCATTCCCAAATCTCTATCTTCTTCAAGCCTGCATGGAACAAAAAGGCGCATACGAAAGCTTCGAAATCCTAGCTACACGGTCGAGCTTTTATGCAGGCAGGTGCTCGTGCCCTGGTACAAAATGGCGTCAGATCAGATGGAGGACCCCGGACCCAGAGGGACAGAGATGACAGTGTCGACGAGTGGGGTGCTGTCCTCCGTCGGTTTCCCGGAGGGTCGTGAGTGGGAAATGATCTCCAAAGCTCTCTCCACCACAACTCGAGAAATTTTGTATTTTATGCTTTCTTGTCTCTGTCTAGGGTTCGTTGCTGCATCATATCTCCTCGTGTCTCTTTTGTTTCTTTGCCTTTTCTGGGTCTGTGGATCCCCTTTTTTTCCTGAATATCTTTTTAAAGGGGAGAGGAGAGGGGAGAAGGATCAGAGGAACTCGTGAAGTATGATTAATTTTTCTTAGTAATGAAAGGATGAAGGTGGTATTGAATGGATTCACTGGTGTGGCGTGCGTGTATATCCGTGGGTACAGTGATGGTGTAGGGATTGAAAGCGATGGGGGGCTCTCTCTCTTGAGATGGCCGAAGCAAGAATTGACCTTGATGCTTTCCCTTTGGTGGACTGACGGATCTCGGCACCTGTGCTTGGTCCTGTGTTGATAGGATGCTGTCGATCAAGGATCTTGTAGCTGATTATGATGTGGGTTTTCATCGTGCTTAGACACGTTAGTCATATCTTTTCGAATTTATTGTAGACGTCATCAATCTCATGTGACACGATGATAAACGTTGATGTTGATAATTTTTTTAAATAATTTTTATAAATTTTTTTTCTCCTTTTATCTTTCCCTTCTCTTCCTATTCATGCTGATTGCTGGCTGCTGATCATCGGCCATGGCCTGCGAGGGCCTCCCTTTGCCAAATCTAATGAGAACGAGGCTCGTTGAGGTTGCCTTGGTTTGCTTGAGGACGATTGCCGATGATGGCCATCCTCACCATGGCGAGGCTAACGATCACCTAGGCTAGGCCGACGAGGGTCAATCAACGCAACGTGGACATTTCTTTTTTTCTTCTCTCTTTCCCTCTCTTTCTTCTAGAAGCCGATCACCAACCACAGGCCATGGCTAGCAAGGGCCACCCTTGCCCAAGTCAAGGTGAGGCTCGTCAGGCCTCGCCACATTTGGCCAGGTGAGCCCTCTCCCTAGCATTATGTACAGCTGGAGCACCTGCAGGGACATGGTTTTTGTTAATTCTTGAATACCGCATGACACTGGATGGCAAGTCGTGGCCCGTGGCCGGCGGTCGGCCACTAGGAAAAAGAAAAGGTAATGAAAAATAAAGAAAAAATTATAAAAAAAATTTCACGTCAGTACCGATCATATCGCATCGGATAGCTAACGTCTACATCAATAATTTTCAAATTTAACACATATAAATGAGGAGATGATTGAGATGCCATAACACAATCATCTATTATCTATTGGAGACAATTCCTTATCTGAAAACGTGTAATGGATATTCACAAGGACTTTGTGAAGTGCAACGAGTGGTTTATTTATCATGCAAAAGTCATGGCCAACGAAAAATTATCAGGCTAAAAGTCGATAATTTCGGCTTTATGCATTCTTGATTATCATGCTTTGCACGGAGATTTAAATTCAACTTAAAGATTTCTAGCTCATTCTTTTCTCAAATTACAAAAGTCAATGAAAATCTAGTTACACGTTTCAAAATCTCATTGTCTCATTTCATAAAGAGAGGTCCGAGGCATTGATAGTGATATTTGGGAATTGCTATTTTCCCTTTTTTAAGGAAAATTGTTCAAAAGTTCCTAAACATAATGTGCGTGAACTATTTCATTCCTAAACTTTGCAATGTGGCTAACTTAGTTCTAAACATGTTGATTATTTGCTAAGATAGTCATTCTAGTCAATTTTGGCTGGAAATTGTTAAAAATTGGCCGGAAACTAAATTCGTAAATCGTTCAAAGGTTTAGGACTAAATTGATCACAATGAAATATTTAAAACTAAATTGACCTTCATATAATAGAATTATGACTTTTTAGACAATTATCCCTTTCCTTTTTTATTTATTTATCTTGTGGAAATTAAACGAGCTTTTTTTATTAATCCATATATTCAAGATCCGTGATAGTAGAACTTTAACATTACTTATTTAATACCATTTGTTTGCTGGTGTCTTTCATCCCAGGAATATTCCGTAAAAAGTATATGCAACTTGCAAATGTTTGCCAAAAATTCAAAAACGTGTATTTTAATGAGGAAAACAGTGTTAAAATATATTATATTACTTATTTACAGAAGCAATGAATTTTATATACGGTTGTGTTTGGTTCAACTTTGAAGTTCTGCCCATTTCAACTCGCCTTCAAAATCTTGAAAGTTAAAGTTAGTAAAGCCCAAGTTAGTAGCTAGAGAGAGTTTTGGGCTTTTCAAAGATTCCATCAAATGCTAAAATTATTTACCAAATATAATTATATTTCCCCAAGTAGCTTCGGGCTTTCAGCATTTGCATTGGATTTAAAGCCCTTTGTAAATGCTGAACCAAATGCAGCCGTAGTCTCCCTCTATTGAATAACATGTATGCGCAAATTTAGCTAGCATGAATGCAGACGGAAGACTCAAGAGAAGTTCTTCAACTTAAAAAAGAGATTTTTTAAGCGAAGATACTGTCTCCATTGGGAAAGTGGGCTTTAAATTTCAGCCATACATAATCAGAAAGGCAACATACAAACGGAAACACGAACGTGGGGGTTGAAACCCATTATTTTTCAGAAAAGGAAAAGAAAATTAAGTGGGGATAAGAACAGGACACACATCTTTTATTTAGGGGGTGGTCCAGCCGTGACAAGGACTCCCTCAAAATCTTTTAGGCAATCAGATGGGTCCCCCAAAATGACAATAATTTCATTTGGTGATTCAAGCCCAAGTGACTAAAAACTGTGATCTGACTCAGACATCTAGAAAGTGATTTTTTATTTGGTACACCACATTTATGAAGCTTAATTCACACGGTCAGAATGGACGACAATGAATGAACTGCCATGCCAATAATTTTATGATGAAAATTGACTTAGAAATTATATAAAATTTTATGCAAAGGTTTAAGACTGAATTTGAAAAAATTATAAAAAGAAATTAGAGTTAAATTGATATTGATACAATATGTTTACGACTGATTGGATAATTTTCTTTCTAGATAAGTGTCATGCATAATTGTGGAATCAAAATGTTTCTGTGTCCTAAGTATTATAAAAAAAAAAAAAAAAGTATTCCAAGAAAACTTGTTTGCAATTTGTCAATCATGATTTTGTCCTCTCTCTTCTTTTTTTTTTTCCAATCTCACCCTTGCAGAAAATATGTTTGCTTTGATTCTGAAATGTATTTTTATTTATGATCGTTTTGCCGCTTCAATTTTTTTAGAAATTTCCATATGACTTTGATTTTAAATATCTACTTTATATACTTTTTGACATGTCTTAGGTGTTTATTATTAAATAAAAGTCAGATTCTATACGTTAAAAGCAAAAGGTGTAAATGTAAATTAAAGCTACCTTGACAGGTTACAATCATACTAAATTCGCTCCGTGAGATTTTAGCAGTGGTTCTTCAAAGTGAATGTGAAAAATGAATCCTATCTTACGTTTTTCATCCATCATGAGTGAATGAAAGAAAAACTCTAAGTTAATTGTAGACATTTCTGTGTTTATAGGAATTTTGCCATAAGGGCCTTGGGACGAGTAGAGGATGGCACCGACTTGGAGTAAGTGCCATTGTCAAAGCGAACTTTCGTACAGAGGGAAGGTGGTGATAGTATCGGGATTGCCAAAATGTAACAATAGAATGAGGCCCAAAACGTCCAATTCGGGCTCTGTCTACTTCAACTGCTTAAGCGGACAAATCGTCTTAGTCGTGAGAGATGAGCTCGATCCCGAATGTGGCTACCCAATCAGACATCACATAGGCCAATCACAAGAGAGAAATGGTACGATGGTTCACTCTTTTTCACCGTTTTCTTTCTAAAGGGTGTAAATAGAATTAAAAAAAAATCTGAAGCGTGAGGCTTGGTATGGCGAACCCTCGAATTTTTTATTCGTCTGCTAAATGTCATGTTTTTGCATAACTTGAATCTCATCGCCCCTCTCTAACATAGTTCCGATCACAACAAGATGTGTGAATTTACAGGTTGAGATGGTCCACTACTTGTCGGTCAGAAAGAAGAAATTATCTACCCAAAAAGCATAGAAGACAAGACAATCGTGGACCAACGAGGCAACAACCTATTGACAGTAGCAGGCCTAGAAATCTACCAGTCTTAGGTTCTTGTTTTTTTCAGAGCTGTTTTGTGGAGGAGTTGACCACAATCCCCCCCAGAGTATCCATGCGGGGAATATTCCGCCATCGATTTGGCACCTCTCTTCAGCTCCACTTTTCCTCACACAAAGAAGTGAAATAATATGAGGAAAGAGGTCATGTATTCCATGCCTTAATGCATCCATGTTTGTCCCTAGCACGAATAGGACCAAGGGTGAGGGTCCGACCTAAGCATGCGTGGTTATACTAGTTAGGATGCATCTGGATTGAGACGTGATTTATATTTCCTATCGACAAGAAGGCACGAGAATCTCGCTCCCCAATGAGCAAACAGGGTCTAGGGAGTGCCCCGACAAAGGTTGTGAAGGCAGCACCCTCAAGCCACCAAGAAATTTTAATAATTTGAGCCCATATTTTATTAATAGTTTAGGATTGAGCTCATGAATAACTACTAGATATATAAAATATCTTTCTCTTGCAATTAAGGATGTGGTAGAAAGGTGTGAAATGCTAATTATAGTGGAAATCTCCGCTGGATGAAGATAACCCTATTTTAAGGGAGAATCAGGATAAAATCTCGTGTTTCAAATTCTTGTTCTAGCTTTTGTTCTCCATATTCTAGTGATTGTACGCCAAACCGTCATAGTCTGGAAATCAAGTGGCGTGTCGACCCCTCGATGTTCAAGCTAGCGGGGGGAAAAAAAGAGAGGATAATAATGGAGAATTGAGAAGCTTGGGTTATGCATGGGAGAGTCAACCCATCTATGCTTTCGTTCATCACATTCCATGGCAGGTTGAGAAGCTCAACACTTAGCAACGACGATCTTGGCCACTGCTAATCCGGCAGGTTGAAGGAGAAGTTAAAGTTAGATGACCCATTCGAGATTGAATAAGCGGAATTATAATACCAAGAGGGGCATCATTAGTCGAAGGCTAAGCCCAATTTGTCCCCACGGATACCAACGAAAAAATAAAAATCATGCCATTCGTTCAATATTAATTTCGAAAAAAAAAAACATGATAACCTATTAATTTTTATCGGGTTAATACAATCAAAACTCCAAATTTGTATGCTCATACCACATTCGCCCTAAGCTGCCTTTCGTGTCATAAGAAGTCTGGAAGTATCATGCCGCACTTAACCTGGCATCATGAGTCGAAGGCTAAGCCCAATATGTCCCAACGAATAACATCGAAAAAATAAAAATCGTGCCATTCGTTCAATATTAATTTAAAGAAAAAAACACGATAACTGATTAATTTTTATCGGGTTAATACTATCAAAATTCCAATTTTTATCGAGTTAATACTATCAAAATTCCAAAGTTGTATGCTCATACCACATTCACCTCAAACTACCTTTCGTGTCACAAGAAGTCTTGAAGTACCATGCCACACTTAATCTAAAGTCATGCACCCGTGCCATATTTACTTCAAATTAATGTCATGAAAAATCTCAAAGCGATATATCCGTGTCATAATTATCCCCAAAAAAATTCGAAAATTATCACAACTTGGGGTAAATGGGATATAGGTATACGGTTTGTGGTAAATGTTGCACAAGTATATCAATTCTTAGAATTTTTCTTGACCTAAAAATTGATTTAAAGTAAATGTGACACGGACGTAATTTTGGTGGTAGCAGCCTTTTTGTATTTAATTTAATTTTATCTTATTCAAAATAGATTACACATTAATAGGCATTACCATGGCACAGAGCCAAGACACCAGCACATGCACACCAACGCTGGGATCGTGACTCGTGAGTCGGGCGTGCACACCCACATGAACTTGGCTAGTCTGGGGCACGGCCGGTGTTAAGCCCCCACACGGACATGCCACAGTAAGCTGGACCACGACACTCATCGGTAAATCGCGCGTTTCCCTTTTAAAGCCCATTCTCCGAAATTGAAAATTCAAAAACAATTTGCGTCATTATCTCCAAAAAATAAAAATCATATCATTCGTCTAATATTAATTTCGAAAAAATACACAATGACCATGTATTTTTACTTGAATTAATACCATAAAAAACTTCAATATGGTACACACATGCTATATTTACCTAAAACTTATTTTTGTTATATAAACCTCTCGAAGCATCGCTTCGCATTTAATCCAAACCGGTATATTCGTGCTATATTCACTTCAAATTAATTTTTGTCTCAAAAGAAAAAACAAATCTCAAAACGGCAGACAGAGTGGTGGTTTCCCTGCTAGCGACACTTGGGGATTTTCGTGACGGCTGTCGGCCAAAGCGGTTCCTCCAGCAACAAAAAAAAAAAAAAATAATCTCAAAACAGCGGACCAAAATAAGCCAAACCGACGCTATTTTAAGCCCATTATCCAAAATTGGAAATTCAAATCACAAAACCAAATCATCATCGTCATCATCATTATCATTATCTTGAAAGGAATGCCACGTCCTCAGCACGATCCTGGGGGTCCCACTCGTCGTGCCATGAAATCTCACGATCACCAAACCGAACGGGGCAACTTAATTAAAACGAGAGCGCCCGCGCAGGGCGAGGCCGGTTCCGCGGCGCTAACGGAAACCGAGTCGAACCTTCCGAAAGATCCCAGTTTACCAGACTACCCCTGGCCTCCCGTGGGAGGCCCGCCAACCGCCCGAGGGCTCTTCCCGTCATTTCACGAGGGCAGTTCGTATTTCCGCGTTGCCGGTTCCGCAAAGTTCAAAACCAGCCAGCCTGCGTCCGCCGATTTCCCCCCGTCAATTTCTCCGCGCCGCGAGAGCTCTTTTTCCGGGAGAAATCACGCGCAGGTCGGAAAAAAGCAAGGTTCGGCGATGGAGTGCAGGCCACTGGGGTTCCTGCTGGGCCTCCCCTTCGCGCTGGTCGCTCTGGTCCTGTCCCTCGTCGGAGCCGTCGTCTGGGTCATCGGGTGAGTCCCTTCCCCTCGGCAATCGCCATTCCGTTCGATACGCGGCGTGCGAAAATTCATCGGCATTGTCGAATCTTTTGCGTAAAGTCTTTCCTTTGCGCGGCGACGATGGCGATCAAGCTTTGATCTTTTTGCAATCTCTTTTCTCCTTTCGCAATTGGCTTCCGAGTTCGACAGTTTTGCGTCGCCTTGGATGGATTCCTTCTTCGTTGATTTCTTTGTTTTTTTTTCTAATGGATTTTGGTTTTGTGGAATTTGCAGGTCGATATTGAGTTGCCTGTGCCCGTGCTGCATCTGTTTCGCCTGGCTGGCGAACCTGGCGGTGGATCTGGTGAAGCTCCCGGCCAAAGTGCTCAGTTGGTTCACCGACCAGATTCCTTGCTGATCATTCATTCCGATCTCTCCGTGTTCATCTTCTTCTTCTTCTTCTTCTTCTCTTTGTTTTTTTAATTGTTTATTCATTTTAGGGCCACATATCTTCTTCTTCTTTTTTCCAGCATTTTGATGTTTTAGATGTTCCCCCACATTCATTGAGTTGGAGTTCCGAATTTGTATGAACGCGAAGTAATTTAGTGCCTGCCTTAGCAAACTGTGGAACGAGTGGACCGATTGATTAGTTCGCATACGACGAAATCTCTCTTGTTTGGAGCATTTGTCAATGCGATTTGTTAATGTGAAGCTTTCTCTCGTGATTAGCAAACAAGATCCTGATTAGCTATCTAATCGATGATTGGATGTCGGCGTAACACTGACCAACAAAATGCGGGTTTAGATGATAAGGCGGGCTCCTCTTTCTCGTAGCCTTTGGGTATTAGTTCTGTAGGGAGCACTCTAGAACCAAAAAAATCAAGAATGCAGCGGGCTGATGTGAGAGATTTCGCCTTCTAGATAGCCCAAGAAAAAGGGTTGGGGTAATGTAATGAAGTCAACAAAAATCAAATTGGATTAGTCGTCGCTGCTTCTCTCTCAAAGGTCGCTTCCAACTCGATCAATCACGGCCTGCGAGTAATATGATTGCACGGTAATGTAATGAAAGTCTCGCCAAAAGAGAACGACACAAGTTGAACTGCAGAAGCATTTGGAGACTGTAAGAATCGGGAAAAAAGAGGCCTTGGTTGTCAAGTCAACCATGTAACAGAATAACCACCACGTCGCGCGTTCGACAACCGCTCCAAAATGATTGGTTCGGTACCCCGACTCGACTCGTCCATGCTCGTCACGGATCACGGTAGCCACAGCATGTCGCCGGGCGCATCATCAAGCGCCGAGCAGGAAAAACCCAAGTGAGTGAGAGGAGCCAAAATACGAATGGAAGTGAAATGGAATTAGTAATTCTTCTTTAGGCTATCGGAATAGAAGTGAATATCCAAAGCTTTTCTTCCTCATTATCACCAAATGTACGTAGAGTATTTGCTCTATCAAAGTACACCGCACCGCGAATATACTTCTGCGTGTGACAGAATTGCCCTGACATTGAGTGATTTCAACAACTCTCTCTCTCTCTCTCTCTAAATACATTTAGCGCTAAGAACCTACTGTCGAAACAATATGATGGGAGCACCGTTTTCTGCCGGCAACATGGACCTTCAGTCACTGTACTCCGAAGATGTAGATCCTGTACCTTCATCAGGGTCCACATTTTCGAATCCATCAATGGCTCTTGTATCCTCCTCCTCCTCATCGAATTCCCCGTTTATGTATTCTCGAACATCTAAATCTCCGCCCCCATCGTCTCCCTCATCCTCGTCGTCATCCTCCTCCTCCTCAACTTCCTCATTGCCATCCATATTATCATCGCTTGCTTCCGACAATTCATCGGCCTTGCCATTGAGGCCTCCAGAGTAATCATCTGCAGCGAGATCATATCTGTACGACCCAGTCGCTTGCCCATCTTCATCCTCAAACTCTGAACTCTCTGAACTGCTGCTATTTTCGGCTTCCTCCAAGTTCAGCCCCGCATTATTACCATCATCCCCATTCCATCCATCCTCAATCAAGACCCCTGGCGATTCCTCCATCATCAGTTCTTTTGTGGCGTCCCTTTCATCAAAGACAGGAACTTCCTTTTTCACTGCTCTCTGCCGATTTCTAGTGCTACGTCGTCCTCGCCTACGTCCACCTCGTCCACGGGACCGCCCTCTCTCACCATTTGCCACTCTAGCTTTCTTGCCAGAGTCAAACCTAGGACCACCAGTTATCCTTCTCTGGGATCTCCGGCCGCCTGTGCGACTAAGGCCCCTTCCAGTTCCCCGGCCCCGTCGTCGACCAGACCTGGCAAGCGCCGGCCCAGGGTCAGCCCAGTTTTCATCTACAGGCCCACCTCGAAAAGGAGTTGCTGCACTATCATGGTTGTGCCAACTCCTCGTGCCCATGTATCTTGATGGAAACTTCTGGGAAAAGGAAGAGCAGACCCATTAATTGCATAAACAATCAGCAAGGATTTAAAGGACGAAAATTCGGCTTATGCCACAAAGTTCATGCATAAATTCTTAGGCCATGTTCATAGGTTGCTTATATTGTGGATTGATATTGAGATAAATTAATACGCCAAGATAAACTGAATGGTATGTGAGATTATCACAGCCAAGCAAGGGAAAAAGAGGTTTTCAACTTTTCAAATCATAGTCCTACAACTCCAGTTAAACTCGGACCAGCTTACTGAGATCAAATACAGAAGTAATAACCTGTGAGTTCCTGCAGTAAATGGTTGAACAGTAGTAAAATAAAGCATTTGTGATAAAGCCACCGAAATCACGTCGCCATCTATGGTTATCATCATAATTTACTAAGGTAATTGACTGGCTATAGGAAAGTTGGCAGCATACAACAATCCACCGCTATGTACCTTCCTTCATCATTATGCAACCTCATAAACAATATCAGAGTTCATTACATTGACAAAGCAACTCACCACAAAGTCCCCAGATCCTTCATTTACTGCAGACTCCGCCTTTTGATGGAGCGAATAAGAGATGGCTGAATCAAATTCCATGAGCCTTAATGCAACTGCAGCTGTCGTTTGGGGTATCCATGGGAGTACAATCAAAGCTTCAAGACTCACAGAAATATCAGTAGCAAATCCGGAAGAGATGCTCAACAATTCATTAGTGGTCTCGAAATTAGGGGACAAATAATCCCTCCTAATGGCACTCTCCAACAATGTCAAAGCCTGAAAACAAATAAAGAGGGAAGGAAAAAAAAAAGAAAAAAAGAAACAAGTTTAGAGAAGAGAGGATACTTTGCAAGGAATACCATTAGGGAGAAAAAGTCTTGTCATATACTAGCCATCAGACAATTAAAGGATGAAATAAGACAGCAAGCAATAAAAAGACGATGCAAAAGCACCAATGGAGTGCATAGCCATACTCCATTCTTTTAAGATCCAGGGAAGGAAAAAAAAAAAGCTTCCAGGCACATAGAGTCAAAGGGAAAGGCATTTCCCTGTTTCTCAGGGAAAGGGATAACGGTGCTAGAAGTACGATATAGCAACAGCATAACGACACAAGTTAAGACGAACCTGAAGAAGGTCTGAAGCTGATGATGAAGTTCGCAGCTTCATACCCCAAGACTTGCGATAATCGTCAGTCCAAACGGACTCAAGAGCTTCTGGAGGAACAAAAGCCTGACAAGTCATCATTAAGAAAACCATAAGCTGCAAGAATCTTCAGGGGAGCACAATTCAAAACATCACAGTGAAAAGGGCTTGAGATATTAAAAGCATAGGATAGACTTGCCTCCACCAAAGCCAATAACACTTTAAGCAGTCTTGTTTTCACAGGGGAAGACACCGAACCATGCTTAGTAGGGTCAGACAGCATGTGCAATTTGTGTTCAGAAGGTGCTGCAGACTCAGAGAGATATAAGTCGTTTTTCGAGGTTGTAGAGGTCCAATAACATGAAGGGCAGTTATCATAGTCCATAGAATTTATCTCATGACATCGATCACAAGCATTAAGAAGTGGCACACATCTTTCCTTCCCATATTTAATGGCATATAGCACCAAAGGACTTTGGCATTCCTTCCATATCCAATTCTCAAACTCCTGATATCTCTTTAGAGCACCATCTTTCTCATGTCGATTTCTTCCGAGCTCAATTTCAAACGATGTGGAGGTCTCTGATGTCTCAGGATCCACTCCGCATACAGAACTGCTAGGGCTGTCAATGCCTATGGAAGCATCAGAGCCATGTGGCACTTCAAGAGCCTCTCTCTTGACTTTCTCTTCACTTGTTCTCTTGCCACCAGTGCAGATTGCATTTCTTCTAACACATTCTTTAAATGATGACTCTATCCTTTGCAACATGAAGTGAAGATATGATTCTCTAACCCCACGTACATCTAAAGATGCTAACAAAGAATTGAAACCCTGCATGCATTGCACAGATTGATTAGAACTGTGGGAAGTTATATCAAGGGAAAAGAACAATGTTAGGCAGCAACATCTAAATATCAATATAAATACTAATTTACCAGAGAGACGCATGAAAAAATTGATAGATAACAAATCACACACATATAACCGCTAATGCAGGCAAACAACTCAATCATACAGTGGGCACTTAAGATGGATCAGCACCTCTTCAGAATCAATTAGCCTCCATCGCCCGTCATGCAACTCAACAAAGATCCTACCACAGCCAGGATCATTTCTTGAATTGGATGTGACAAACTGCCAGTATCTGTTGCGCCTTCGATCCTGACCAAGAGGCAATGACCGATATACATACAACTCTTCTGCCTTGTAACCAATATAAGATTTTAACTGTGAGCGGGACATTTCAGCTGCATATCCTACTTGCTGCAGTGAAAAATTTTCTGAACCGCCAGGAATATCTTGCACTTGCACGTTTCCTTCAGAAGTTATTAAGGGACTGGGATTCTGCTGAACCATCATTGATTCTCGCTGAATAGCAGGATCCACTGGCATCTCATTATTACCACCATCAACAGCAAGCAAAGGGCTTAGCTTGCCCTCAGCTGATGATATGTTTGGAAGGTTAGCTTCGGTTTTGCTTGCCATTTGGAGTGGATGGTGAATCTTCATCAGGTAGTCTTCTTTTGTTCGGCGTTTATCGAGTTGTGCCTCTGCCCACATCTGCTTCTTCAATGCAGTCGCTGCTTCCAGGCGTTCCTAGAAAGTCACTCAAATTTCAGACCACAAACAGGAGTACAATAATAATTTCCCAACGCTCAGTGAAATGAGATTAGTTTACCTCAAGAACACTACGTATTGAATTCCCTTCAATTGCAACACCAATAATAGCGACAAGAGCATTGAGGCGCTCTTCAACGCTAAGATCCGAGTACTCTCCTTCCATAAGTCCTTGCACCCATGGCTCTCCCGGATTGCTTTCATCAATATCGGTGTCTTGCTGATTATCAGTTACTTCATCTTGAATGCCACCATCACCTCTATCAACAGGAGCACTGGTATCTTCAGCCTTGATCAAGTCTTCAGGACACATCAATGATGAATCTCCATTCGCTCTCTCCATGCCATTCTGTGAGATGTCTATTTCATCAGCATCATCCTTTTCATCACCCGAAAGAGTTTTCACACCAAGTAGATTGACATCTCTTTGGGAGACCTCCACCTGAGAATTTAATTCAGCATTTAAATCATCCACCTCAGGGTCTTCCGTGCTTTCGCTTTCAGAGTCTTCATCTCTTTCAGCATCGTCAGCTTCCTCTTCATCAACAAGCTCAGTTTTAAATTCTCTAATCCTTTCCCTAGCAGCAGAAAGTATAGCCTCAGCATCAGCTGGATCCTTTCTATAAGCAGGTCGGACACAGTAAGTTGATGGAGCAGTTCTCTCGAAAAGCTTTGTATCCCTTGACAAAGCAGCAGCTACCGATGCTTCTGGAGTCTTGCTAGTAGTAAGATCTCGTAGTCCACATTTCTTTCAAGAGAAACCATAAAAAGGATATTTAATACTTTAAGGACAACATGATCAAACATTTTTCAGTCAACAAATCCTCTCACCTGAATCCTATCAGCGACTTCAAGTATTGATAGGCCATCATCTCCCTCCAGAGAGAGAACATGAAAAGCTGCAAATTTGACTGTTCCAGGGGTCAAACGATGCCTCGATCTGCGTAAATTAGAAAATCCCCTTTGTTGCATTTTGGCAAAGGCATTTTCAGCAGCTGCACCATTTCGCAAAATAGAAATTATATCTTGACCATCATTACCCTGCCCCTGCATTGGAGGAAACAACTTCATTTGAGTGAAAAGTACTCACTTTCACTGCAGCAAACTTTAGCCCTTTCCTTTGACTCTTAGCTTAAGAAATGCCTTTTATTTAATTCCATATATAAAGTTAATTTAATAAAATTCATAGTTTCAAAAAGTGAAAATACTTTATTGTCATTGGGAGAAAAACACAAAAGATCATTAGAAGGGCTTAAAAACCCTTAATCCAATGCATCAGTTAAAATATATACAACCAACGTGAAAGATAACATGGAAAGGATGTTCGATAAGTTTGTCTCAAACTAGCATCACCCGAAAGTATGAAGAGCAACCCCAGCCACAACTTAATATACCTAAAATCTTAAATTGGAACTCAGAAGCCACAACATTGGGATGCAATGATCCAAACAGCAAAACAGTTACTAAACTCATAAGATTGATGATCTTCTGTCCAGTCAACTACAACTAGAGATTTATTAGATTAATTCCTCAAACCATGAATTTTATACGGCAATAAACACCTGACTCGCTTTCTGTTGACAATTACAATGAATGAATGCTCTCCATTCTTCTGCTAACGTGGTGGAAATTGTTCTTCGAAATACTAATGAAGCACCCTGGAGATGGAGTGACCACAGGACTCCTGAAGCACCACTTCATGAGGAGTCAATTAAATGGTCAGTTCTCCTGAAGCATATGGCTTCAGGAGGCGGCAATGAATTTTGTTTCAAAGAAACAACACCCAGTGCAGTCACATACCAGATAAAAATTCAACTACATTTGTAACTTCAAGATACCCAGAAAAAGATAAAGAAGCCGCAAATATCAGGCAACTCCACGCAGCACTTTTCAGTTTCGGCATATTGAGAAAGGAATGACTATCCTTGCTTATGTGTAAGAGTTTTCCTGATATTGAGGTTTTTAACAATACGTGTGAACATAAGGCTTAAAATGGCTGCAAAACAACTAATATGCAAATGAAATGACCATCAAACAAGCAGAAGAAACAAATGCACACAAAAGAATCTCATCATTGCAGTACAATTCTTAAGATCTAAAAATTAAATGCAATAAGGAAAAAACCTCAAGAACTTTTCCAATTAGTGTTCTCATGGTTATCCTTATCCATGGCAACTTGTTCTAGTCCTACAACTAGATACTAGCTTCAATCTCTAGATAAAAGTGGAAGCTGTCCCAGTCATTTTCAAACTACTCTTTTGCGAGATCTAGGGTGGCTAACATGCCTTCCGAGTCCTACTACAAGATACAGAATGAACTCTAGCCATATAACACAAGAAGGAAACACCATCATTACCAACAAACCAATGCAAGGAAATAGCATCTCTCTCAAAGTATTGAAACTTCTATACTCTTTCTGAAATGCAAACAGCAACACGAAATGACAATCCAAGAAACAAGTAGCTTTCTTGATGGATATGAAGTCACCTCATGATCATCATGAATATATGCTGCTTCAACATTCTTTTTCTTCAGTTGGGGCCCAAATCCTGCAGAAAGGACGAACTGCCGCAGTATTTCAGGCCATGTAAGCGGATTCAATTGCCGCTGCCACGTCCGAATATCAAAACCCCAAGAATATGCCTACAAGGAATGCCTTAATCTTAGGTTATGAATGACAAGCAAAGCAGAAAAAGATAACTGCTCATGTACGACCAGCTCGAGAAGCAGTGTCATTAGTAAAAGGATCGAAAGTTCCTATTTTTACTGACAGCAGCTTAAGGATGTTCCCACGATTCTTATATTTGAAATGAATAAAGATAAACGCCAGAGACACAAGAAAGGCCAACTGATACCACGATACTCTATCAGAAAAATCAGTGGCAACTAATTATTAAACTTCCAGAAGTGAACACATCTACAACCCTCCTCCTCTGCACAAAAAAAGTTCCACAACAATGTCCTTCATAAAATAATTAGGATTTTTATTAAGACCTCCACCAGAGTAAGAAACAATTCACACTCTCAACTTGAGTGGATAAACTTGTTTACAGAACTATCTTTAAGCACACGTGTCATCCATCTACTAGTGAATGCGTAAAGGATTCTTTACGCACAGTGAATCTAATGATAATCCAAACAACTGTAGGAACTAACAAGAAATAGCTCACCCCTTCAACTATGTGCGGATGGCCACCGCCAGGATTAGCAACACTATTTAGATTCGCTCCCACATTAGTGGAAGGTGTCCTTGCAACATCTTCAATATCTTTAATGATTATTCGTAACAGAGAAACATGTATCTCACCCAACAACCTTGCATCCTGAGCCACAAGGCAAATACGGTTAGCGTGAAACCAAGAAGGCTCATGCACTTCCAGCCTAGAGATAATAACTCCTTAAGGAATGAAATGCATGTTAGAAAACAGAACGTACATAGTCATGGAAAGCTTGAACAAACTCATCAAGCGTGAACGGCCACAGACCAAGAACATCTGCAAAAGTTATCAGGAACCTCCAAGCCTAAAGTCAAGAAACAAAATCCAAGATATTTTCAGGAGAAGATTTACGTAGGCAGTGAAATATTTCAAATTCTAAAGGTTCATGCACAAACTGACATTTCTTTCACTGGGAAAGCAAGGCATACGGCCACAGTAATTATCAAATGAGTCAACACGTATCATATCAATCACTTTTACAATATCACAATCTACAATAGGAAAACGTTATTTCGAACAAATCCTACATTATTAGAAATATCATACTTCATCATATGAAGAGAAAAATTGTCCAGTAGCAATGTATACAGAATTGTTATATGCTAGAACTTTCAACTACAAACTCACAGGGACACCTAAAGTCTTTGAAGGAATGTGAGAGAACACGGTCTAAAAGAAGCTAACATGCTAATGTAAGATGCCCACGAGGCCTCATAGTCTGATGCTAATTATATGGGGATCAAGCGTGGCAAAATAGAATGATACTCAGGATAACAGATCTAACACTTGGACAACTCGAATTCGCGTGTATCATTTCTGTGATGAAACTCCAAAACCAGTACTATCTTAACCAACTATTTCTTGGAAAGGCCTAGGCATAGTTTGCTGTCTTAAGAAGTGATCTACCTAAGTTCTTCTCTCCTCAATAACATTGGACAGTATAAGAAAAACAACCCTAATCATTGAACTAGAATTTAGTATTTACTTCATCCCTCTACCTTAAAAAGGTACAACAAATAGTCTCACGTCAACCAGAACCTACATATCTGACATCTAACGGGACAGCATTAAATTTAAATGAATTTGTCCTGATATTTGATGATATAGTAAATAAAGCAATGATTACAGTATATCATTAATAAGTATACACGTTAAATGTAAATTAAAGTAAGAGGTAACATATTAACTAGGATAAAAATCATGAGTTCTTTTGGCATTTTTTCCCAAAGTAAAAGGATAAAGGAGCAAGGGAAGATAAAAGGACATGTGAAAAGCAATAATAAAACTAAAATATAAGGAGAAGCAAAGCTCAAGCTTACCATGAGAAGATTCCCAATATTCTCCTCTGAATGTGACCAAGGTTGAATTGCAAACGGCCTTTTCATTTGCACAGATATGGATGGAAATGCAGTCATAGAATCTGGAATAATAGATAACATCTTCATAGACAGCATTACTAAATTGTATCTCATGAGTTGGTTCAATTAAGCTAGGGATGGCTATAAAACAAATGCAAAATTTTCAGTAAAAACTAATCAATTAAAAAAACCAAAAAAAAAAAAAAAAAAAACCAAAAGTTGGAAATTTGGAGCCAAACATGTCAGCCTAACACTAATCAACAGTCAACCTAGGTTTTCTTCTTCAACTCATTATAACGTTGCTTCTGAGCTTCAAATTCCATGGCTTCGAAAATTGTGTTCATGCAAAGTTTTCCTTATGTTCCAACAATAGGACAGTAAGAAGACTGCCATCATACATAGTAAAAATCAACTGCACAAGTTTACTGGCACATAGCTAGCATGGATTTCTAAGGAGATCAAATCCTGCCAAAGTTAGCATGCTGGTTTATCATCTACAAGGTCTTGTGAAAAGAAAAGGTGAAAACATAAATTCCTATTAAAGACACATTGGCTACTTGCATTCAGGTCAAGAAGCCAAGGTCCCAAGACATTCCAGCTTATGAGTCAGTCTTAAGATTATATTCGTGCATATCACCGCTACTGCAATAGTAAACAAATTCCAGAAGGCCTCACCCATAGAACAATCAAATCTCTCGAATATATAACATGAAAGTAAAGCAAGAGATCAATTTGCATGCATTGATGAGGACAATAAATAGCTTCAGAATAATCTGCTGCTGCAATCACAAAGAACCTCATGTCCAACCAGAGATTGCACAACCTACCTCTATATAACTCAAGATTTTGCAAAGTTTCAAAATCCAGAGACATAATTGAAGGTAACTCCTTGCTTGAGGCTGCAAACTCCATTAGCTCCAATTGTTCATCCTCAATGAGTTCCACTGACTCTTTTGCCATTCTGCGAGCAATTGCTCTCTCATTAGCAGCTTTAAGTCTAGCAGCTTCCTTTTCTCTGCGAGCTTGCTCTTTTCTCCTCTGTTTCTCAGCCTACAAACGCACCAGCAATTTACTAGTTGAAACAACTTAATGTTTACAGACAGATTGAGAAGAAAGGAAAAACCACAGTTCCTCAAGCTTACTCTTCTAGACTCTTTCTGCAAGAACTTCTCCCTCCTCTCCAATTCACGCCTTTGCTCACGCTGGTACCTCTCTACCTCTCTCTGCTTCTCCCGCAGTAATCTTTCTTCTTCCTTCCGCCTTTCACGGTCAAGCCTCTCCATTTCTTTTCTTACTTGCTCCTCTCTCTAGGTATAGATGAGCAATAGTATTAAATGACAACATATAAACTTAGACATGCGATTATATCCATTAAAACAAACAAAATTCATTGAAAATCAGCACCCCGTACCTTTCGTCTCAAAATATCTTGCTTTTTTAGTTCTTTTCTAATCCTTTTCTCATGAGCTTCAACCTCCCGTTGTATTCTAGCCTCTTCAGTCTGTGCAGGTAATAGTTTGGAGACAACACTTACTGAAACATTCTTCAAGATAATAATCTTGCAGACAAGATATCTACCTATACACACTTCATAATACTGGAGAACCATGAGATTACCTTCCTCTTTCTCTCAGCTCGTAAAAGTTCCTCATTGTGAATGACCCGTCTGTCTGATGATACAATCGGATTGTCCAATGCTGAAGCAGAGTGAGCACCAAGCCTATTTTCAATCTCCAAGTTTGTAGACGAGGTTTTTGATGGATCTAAATCATACTCTCCTGGAGTTGATGTCAAGAGATGCCCCTGCTTGCCTGGTGGAGTCAAGAGACTCAAAGTGGGCATCCGATTTTGAAGACCATATCCAGAGGGCATTGGCTCATTCGCATGCAGGAACGGAGGTCCAGCCGAAATCCGTGGGTTACTACTATCTGAACCACCATGGTATGGTGTAACAACTCTTTCATATGTCTCAGCTCTAACAGTTGGTTTCTCCGGAAGAAACTGGTATTCATGGACTGGACGCACAACACCCTAAGAACAGAAAATATGAATATTCACATCAGTTTAGTCAAATCTTTTACCCTCCCCCCAACCCTTTTTTGTTATGCGCGTGTGAGGTGCTCGCACGTGGGGAGGGGGGTTGGGTGTTCCGTTTCTTTTTTGTGAATAGGGGGATGAGTGGCTCATTTCAGCTAACCAATCCCAATAAACTACGCTAAACTATCCAACTCTGCTAGGAGAAAATTCAGATCATCTGAGGATAGAACCAAAAATCAACTCAGCTACTATACTCTCAATATAGTTTCTTCTTCATGAATGATCTAAAACTAGTATTCTTTTCCACTCCCCGTATGCTTATCTATTCAAATGTCCTGAATATACATAGTTGCACCATTCTACATGCAGACACCTACTGACCTTAGTTGATTTAGCATCAGAGCGCTCATATTTGGCCTCAAAAGATCTTCCAGTTTGTTTATGTTGCCCCATCACTGCTCCTCCTGCAGAGAAAACAACATTGTTACCGGAGGTTATAAAGCAGCTTCATGGGTCATTACAACCTTTCACAAGGAACTTGATTAAAATGGGTCGGACAAGAAATACATCAACTTATTACTTTCAAATCTTTCAAAGGACTCAACCATCGAAATCCTTGGCCCCAAAGTAAAAGAACCCTAGACACATTAAGCAGTAAATTATGACAACTCATTCAGCCACCTGAAAGCTAGTATCTTGTTATCACTGGACGCCCTAACAGGCTAACAGCCACATAAAAGCAAACTCTAAAAAGTCCTTTCTAGTCTCTCAAAAACAGCAAAATAATACAGATTAGCCCATATTCAGCTAAAGCGACTCCTAAAACCTCTTCTTGCAGTGGCATAAGGGATTGTAGAAAAAGTAGCCAATTCTATTCTATGTGAAAGGGAGAAACTCTTTCATAAGTTGCTGATCTTTACTTCGAGTAACAACAGATCAGAAAACAAGGTTCTCTTTATTCCTGGTTCTCCTGTAACTTAGCGTTAGTTTTGAATTGTTAGGGACATTATAAAGATATTCTAAACGGAGTATGTTTCCGATAGGCATAACATTATCACAAAAGACTCTCAAGAAAAGAAAATGCATACAACTGAGAATTCTCCTTGGATTGTTTGTATGAGACTAAGGATCAATAATTCATATTTCTGCATTTATCTCCTCAAAAAAAGAGGAGAAATTGCAAATCTGACAGCAGTGATTTGGTGTTTACAAGGCATAGCCTTTTTTTCACAACAATCTCACAAATGGCAACCAGTATAACAACAATCAGGTTCACTCTGTCCTATTCTTAGAAACGTCTCCAAAGCTAAAGAGATGTCAGTCAAATCTTTGCCTTTGGACTCCAAAGTTAAACCTGTAAACTCCAAAATGTCTCAGTCCAAATCAATAGCCCTATGATCTTAGCAGTCAATTGTTTATTGCACAACCGAGATAAAATTCAAGTAGCTCACTCCAAATTTCCTCCAAATCACGAAGTAGGAGAACATCTGCAGATGGCGACACATCCCATTTACCCTTCAACAGTTTTTTTCCCTTTTGTCAAGGTCGAGGCCAGAGGCCTTGGTCCAAGGACTGTCCAATGCACAATAATTTGCTCTCCTATATCTTCCTTACATCTTCACTAATTCCAGATTGTACTTCGCAATGCCATAATTTCTATATGATGTTTCAAAGAGAAGTTGTTTTCGACTAAGAGTTGCATAAATTCTTTTGCATGATATGGCCCCCAGTTAGATACTACTCTGACCCACCTATGAAATACTCTAGATGAACTCGTTCCAATACAGATGAAGTTCTCTGCTCACTGAAGTACTCCAGTTTGCTATTTCCCATGTCCAAAACACCAATCATTTATCTGGCTACTCTTGTCTGTCTTCATTGTGGAGCTATATTAGTTCGATCTGAACTTCACTCCTACTCGCCTAATTGAATTTGCAAAACATTAACATCTAATCACCCAACAAACAGATTTGATCTAAGCTCCATGCGACATTCAAGTACTAAAAGATAACTGGCCTTGCAAAATGTTGTAATAGCTAATTAATGCACCCACAAGACATAACTACCAATCACTAAAAGAAATTGTAATTCCCTGATTTTAAACAAAATAGCTGCATCCAAATGAGCATGCTCAAAAGGCAAAGAACTCAACTCACCAATAGGTGTGCCAAATGCACCTGGCGGCAAAGGATCAAACTCCATGCCGAGAATCGGCCCATCCTCCCTCAAAGGCTCACCCAACTGTGCTTCCACAAATGCAATTGCATGGCGCTCAGCCATTGATGTTTCTGGCTCGTAATGCCGCTTCATCCCCGGATAATCACTGCTGATTCGTGCAACAGCCGTCCCAACTCGTGGGGCAGCTCGCCAAGGATCCACAGCCGGCGCAAATGAACTTGATCCAGCAACAGCACCATAGGGAAGCTCATTCGCCGCTTCCCCACCAACCGACATTGGCTCAGGAGCGGCGGCAGCTGGGGAGTCCTTACGCTGCCGTTTGGACGGTCCCTTCCTGTCCTTCAAACGCCGGTGACAGAACCACATTTGCAACTGCCTATCGGAAAGCCCCAATTGCCCCGACAGCTCAGTCCTTATCGCCTCGGACGGATACGGCTCCACTGAATCAACGCCAATTTCAGTGAAAAAAAAAACCGATACGCGCAAATAAATCACATAACACAAATCAGAAAAAGGGCAACACACAGAAGTGCAAATAAACTGATTAGCATTCCCACCAGCATAAGTCTTCTCCAGAATCTCCAACTGAGAAGCAGTCTTCATCTTGCGCTTAGACTTGCCCTCCCCTTCAGCTGTCTTCTTCTTCTCAGTATCCCCACCACCGCCACCACCTCCATCTCCACCACTACCAGCACCTCCGCCTCCGCCGGCAGCGGCCCCCCCGCCGCTACTGCTAGCGCCGGCAGCAGCTGCAGCCACCTCCTCCTCCTCCATTTTGCTCGGAACTCAGAAAGAGAGAGAAACTCGGATCGGGACGGGGTGGTCAAGGAGGACTAGAAACCGAATTCCATTGCCGACCCAGAATCGAGCACGGTGACGAACGCAAACCCTAGAAATCAAGAAGCGAACTTCCTTCTCTCTCAGGGAAAAACTCCCCCGTCCGCTCTTAAAAAAAAATGACTTTCTGTTGGTTTGACGAAAAAGCGAGGAATATAAATTCACCCAATAGACTTTCCTTCTCTCTCTATCCTTCTCTCTCTACTCCTCTCTCTCTCTCTCTCCACCGAAAAGGAAAATTAAAAATTCAAAAAATACTGATAACTTCTCCTCGAGTCTTTTCTTCCCCTCTCTCTCTCTCTCTCTTTCTTTCTCTCTTTGTCGATTGCGATGTGCGGTCAGATTTGTGGAATATCGCACCAGCGACAATAATAATGATATTAATAATAATAATTCCCGAGAACTGGAACCATAAAAGACACCAGCACCACCCTCGCCATAATTACGAGAGGACGATCTCCATGATGAACGCGAAGAAGACGAAGAAGAAGAAGAAGAAGAAGAGCAGCCGCGACGGCGACCGCGCGCGGCTGCGGCGGCAGCGGCGGTCGCGGTTTCTTTAATCGCGCGCATGTTTTCTTGCTGCCGTCGGCATGAAATTAAATTCACGGGCAACAATAATAATAATAATAGTAATTCCATCGGAAAAAAAAAAATGGAGGAGATAGAGAGAGAGAGAGAGGAAACGGGGTTTTGGGTCTGTGTGTGGCAAAGCGAGAAAAAACAAATCAAAATTTCTTTTTTGGGCTTTTCTAGAAAATCGAGTCGGGAAATTGGATCAGTGAAGTTGAAGCGAAGGATTGGATTGATTCGCGAATCGCTTTTCTCCTTTGTTGGAAGGGTTCCTGTAGTTTCTCTCTCTAAAATGTCCCCCTTCTCTCTCTCTCCCTCACTTTCTCTCTCCTCTGCTGTGCATGATTATACATATATATATAATTTTTTTTAATTTCATTTTCGATTAATTTAAAGATGGTGCTGTTTTTTTTTCTTGGGGGACTTTTTGAGGAAGGAGGGAGATCTCTCGACCGCTGGAGTTTCGGTACGATGAGAGGGGGCTTGTCCGAAAGCGGCGGCGAATGATGACGTGGCCGACGGAGGGAGGGGCGAGTGTGCCTCACGCGCGGGGGGGGGCTCCGCGAGTGGAGATTCTCGTTTTGCTTTTCGTTTCCGGGTTTTTTCCAGCAGGTAATTCGGAAATTATTACGAAGTTAATTAAAAAGTGGATGTCGCGTCAGTGACTTTTTCTCTCTCGTGGCGTGGCGAGGATGGCGTCACGAAATTAATTTGCGCAATTACATTCGACCACGCCAAAGCGTGATATAAAAATAGAAAAATTGGTAAGTGCAATGTGATGCGAATCGGGACAAATATCGATAAAATCGTGAAAGGTATCTTTCACGTGAAAAACTCCAGCATCTTCGCTCTCGTTCTCTAGTCAAATTTACTTGACTCGATCTCCCTTAATTGAGGTCCAAGTTCATGATAAGATTAAAAGAAAAAATAAAAGGAAACTTTTGTTTATGATAACATCACGAACATTGGAGAGAAAAGATCGAGCTTAAGGATTGTTGATGTGTAAATTTTGTCTAGATCATGGGACTCACTAGTATCGAGTCCAAAATTTGTCCATCACAAGGAAAGAAACCCCCGGACATCGTCCTTTTCGAGAATGATCTTCATGCTTTAGTGTGTGCGTATATATATGTAGAGAGACAGGGAGAGGTTAAAGAGAAAAATTGGAGTCCTAGACCTACAATTATCAACTCACCTTGTCTGAATATTGGGGAAGGAATGGCAGGCCATGCCAGTGGGCCTTTGGTTTTGGGCCGTGGCCCAGTTAAAAAGTGAGCTCTTTTCATCCACCTCTATTTGATCGGGTAAGTCGAAATGCATATTACAAGATTGGAGTGTGTATACTATATTAAATCATAGCCATGTATCATGGAAAATTATAATTCCACTTCGCGAGATCAAACCAATCTTTACGAAAGAGCAAAAGGACATGTCTTAACTAGCAAAGAATTTTCAATTCTTGAATTGCATGTAAGTAGGTCATCCATCTTGTTGATCTACGTGAGCAAAATTCTGAAAAACCTGAAAAACTCACAAGACCTCCAATATATGATCAACATCGAGAGAGAGGGAATCCGATGCCATGCCGCTTGCTTGGGAACGCGAGGAAAACCAAGCTACACGCCACCCCTACCCCGATCGGCACCGCCACGAGGAGCCGTCGGGCCTCCTCCGACGGGGAGGGATAGAAGCACCTGACCACGTTGGGGTCGAACAGCGCAATCGCTGCGAAGACCAGCACCGACATGACCCCATGCAACAAGTCCAGGAGCCTTATCCTGTACCTGTCCGCCTCCTCGGGCGAGAGCCGCACCAACCCGTCGAGGACTAACAGGCCCTTGAACGTCGCGATCCCATGCCGGACCTTGCCGCGCTCGTCCCGGATGCTGTCGGTGAAGCAGAGGAAGAAGCAGGAGGCGGCACAGAGGGCGAGGAGGGCCAGGGTTAGGGTGTGGTTCAGGGAGGTGGGGCATTTGCCCTGGTGGGTCAAGACCGGGGACACGACTTGGAATGCAAGGACCGTCCCCGTGGGGAGGAGGTTCGCCAAGTGCGCGGTTAGCTTGAAGGTCTTCCGCACCGCCTTTTGCGCCGGCGTCTTCGGTTGCCTTCTGGGTTCTTGATCTTGCGACGGACCGGTTATCCGAAGTAGGGATTGACCTTGTTCTTGCGCCGGAGCCTCCATGTTCAGGAATATCACAATACTGATGAAATGCTCTCTTCCACCACCAGCCAAAATATCAAGAGCTTCGAATTTCAAGGATCTGGGTGACTGCAATGGAGGAAACTACGAGTGGAGTTTGGACAACGATATATATATAAGAACGCGAAGGATTTGTTGTTTTTCGCCGTTACTTGTCAAAGGGTTTCTCAGTTGGGTGGCGTCAAATACAGAGCGCGAGAAGTTTGATCGAAACCGAATACTCTCTTTGAGCAAAAGCTTCGAGAAACTGTTCGTTTCTGGGAGGCTTCTGTGTAGTTGCATCTCTTCTCGCCTTATATCCAGAAGCTGTCCGGTTTTTGAGGAGCTCAACTGCTGTTTTTTCTTAGCCATTAATGAGGCATTGCAAGCTGTCTTTCGTTACTTTCTGTTGGCGAAACTTTAGTCCCGTTTCAACCTTCGTTATCACCAGTGCAGCGTTACAGATCAGTTCCTGTTACACCCATCATAAAGATGCAGCAAAGAACGAGCACCGTATACAACCTGAAAGTCTGCTTCTTCCACCGTATTTCTCCAAGATCCGCTGCAAGTCTTGCCTGATCATCTGCCCAATACGACAAAAGCTTGTTGGTGTAGAAATTGTGAGAGCACCAAGATCAGCCAACAACAGAATGAGTTGGAAATTCTCATATTTTAGATTCTCTGGAATCGTTTTCTCCTCTGAACGCGCCATGCATCGTGAACATTTTCGACACGGGAGCACGTCGGCAGGTTTCCTAGCCGTCCCGTGTTTTTCTTTTCGAAGCCCGGACGATGATGGGCTTCGCGACGGTGCTTTGCAGAGAAAGCCATCTGGATTTGCAGGTTCTTCGGACCCATAAGAGCCTGCAACATCTCATCTCATCTTCCAGGCCCATCGACTTTACAGCTTGCTCACCATATTAGCTTGAGCCAGGGGCGTTTAAATGCCCCAAAAAAATTTTCGTAAGTCTTCTGTTTTTTTAAAAAGGAAACACTTTTGACCAATAACTCGGATCGCGATTGTTTATCGGATAATTGCCATCGGATTATAACATTCGGAGCACCATCTATTGGGTGTTCGGTATGGCTTTTCCATAGTCACTAGACTCACTACAACCGAAATAGGGCACTTTGACTTTCCGAGACATTTAGTAAAAATCAGGCATTCGGTATTCTCGAAACTGAAGCGCTATTACAGCAGTTTCCACAAAGCTGCTTCCAGTAGTATTGAGATGCTATTTAGGGTGGGAGTGATAACTATTCTGTTCTAGAAATCAATTTTCGGTTTTCTATTTTTCATAGGATTTACTAAGCAAAAACATGTGTTTGATAACTATATAAAATTTCTATTTTTTTTTTAATAAAAATTTAGTTTGATAACAACACAATTTCTCCCCTTCAAGTTCAAGTGGTGGTAGGAGGTGGTCGACAAGCGAGGAGGTTGGCGGCTAGTCCAGCAACAAGTGGGCGGCAGGTGGTAACAAGAATGAATTGTGAGAATAGTTTTTTATTCCTCACTTTTATTCTAGAAATAAAAGAAAAAAAACTAAAAATTTTAACTTTGAAATAAAAATTTGCTCTAAAAATAGAAAAATTAAATTACGCTCCTGAACGATTTCGATTCCCAAACTTATTATCGGGAACATGAAAATAGAAAAACAAAGAAACATAATAATTATCATATGCACTCTTAAAGGTTATTTTGTTGGGATGAAGACATGTTTAACTTTACAATAATAATATACTCGCGAGAAAAAAAAAAAATGGACTGCTCAAAAAACATTTTTCAAGACTATATATGAATGTGTATTTGGCGTTAACTCCAATTAGCTTTTAATTGGAACTTCAGTGATATTTTTCATGAATTATTCTCATGCTGGCATATATGTATACGTTTTTATGAGGAATTTGCGTTTCTTGATGTGAAATTTAATTAGAGTCAATGTCAGAGGACACATCACAACCAACTTCTAGAATTCGGACGGGGCCTTGTAGCCGAGGGGACTACGCCGACAAGCCAGTTTTTTTTTTTTTTTTTTGAACAGATAATCAGAAATGCATTACTAGGTAACGTTTAAGGCAGTTACAGCAGCAGCATCAGCACTCAACAAATCCAAAAGAGCAATTTGAAAAGTTTCTGGGCAATTTGCTGCAAATCCTAAGAACCTTAGGGGGCCAATGTGCAACCTCCCGTCAATTTCCTCTGCAATTTCTTAATGGAAAGGAATTGCCGAGAAGATGCAGAAACAAAAGTACAAAAACGAAGCTACAGCTACCCAATGGGCACTTCAATGCAGGACGGCATGGAAGTCAAAGCGTCCCCCCACCACCACTGCACCTACGCCACATGCACTAAAAGCTAAACAAAGCTAAAACACCAATAATTAATGAAAGCTGTCCTTCAGACCGAATGGACGATGGGCTGGTCATCCATCATCAGTGACTTCACACACCGGTCGTTTCCGCAAGAGCACCGCATCGGAAGGGGCAAAAAATTCAAACTGGGACCAGCCAGCCAATCGGTACTGCTGCTGCCGCTGTAGTTGATTTTTTTTTTTTGTCTTGGGATGGGATCTTATCCCATGTGTTAAGAGTTGACATGGCCTTTGTCCGCATGTTCCTGTCACCTAACTAAGGACTAACTTTGGAACACCTGAACAAGCCTAACCAACAGATTCCTAGAGTTACGAGGCATTTGCGCCGATGGTTTCCTCCCCAATTTCTCGTGCCTCCACAGGGGCGAAGCGATGGGGTTCTTGTTTTCCCCCTTTACTTGCTCCCCTGCTCTTTCATGTACTGCACCGGGTTCTCCGACGCATAATTTGCCTTATTGGGGGCGTCTTCGTAGTAGTAAGGCGAAAGCTTGCCGTCCCTCTTGACGATCCTGGCCTTGCCGCCGGAGCCGGCTTCCTGCAGCAGCTTCACCACCTTTCGCATTGAGGGCCGGCTTATGGGGAGTGAATGGGTGCAGAGGAGGCCGACCTCGAGGACCTTGGTTATTTCTTCCTTGTGACTGGCGTCGAGTTTGGGGTCAATCACGTCGTCGATCCCTTTCTGGTTTAAGGTGGCGCTGACCCATGTCACCAGGTTTTTCTCCCCGAAAGCAGGATCTATTGGGAGACTTCCCGTCACCAATTCCAGGATGACCACCCCGAAGCTGTATATGTCGCTCTTCTCGTTCACTCGAAGAGTATAGGCGTATTCTGCATCACACAGTCCAGTTCACGTTAGAATTGGATCAGCATATGTCGCAATTTCTGAAGAGACATTTGAAAGTGTAATATGATGCTGATGCAATACCTAATGCACAAAACAAAATTTCAAACGATGAACTGAAGGATCGATCTCGAACATGTAACAGTAGATTGCGCAGACGAATTGATTCGGATTTCGTAAAAATTATAAAGTAACAGACCTGGTGCGATATAGCCATAGGATCCCGCTATGACAGACATCTGTTCTTCTCCATTGCCAACTCTGACAATCTTTGCGACTCCGAAATCGGCAACTTTAGCTCCGAATTCTCCATCCAGCAATATGTTGTTCGACTTCACATCCCTGTGAACGATCGCGGGGACACAATCGTGGTGCAAGTACGAAAGCCCCTCTGCTGCATCGAGCGCGATCTTGTACCTCGTCCTCCAATCCAGCAAGCTCCCTTTACTTTTATGCAGCATATCCCCTAAACTTCCATTCGGCATGTACTCATAGACCAAAAGCTTGCAGTCCCCTGTGTTGCAGCAACACCATAACCTCACTATGTTCTTGTGCCGGATCTTCCCTAGAGTCTCGACCTCGACTTGATACCCGTCTTTCTCAGGCTCGAAGGTCGAAGCCTCTTTTTTCGTCACTCCCCTTAACTTCTTCACGGCGACTACTTCATCGTTGCTCAGCTTGACCTTATAAACTTTTCCAGAACCTCCGCTGCCGATGACATTATCTTCTTTGAGGCAATCGGCGATCTCGAGCTCACTAAAGCCGAGCTTGTGAAACGATCTCCACTTGGACATGGCAGAACCTTTCCTAGCCTTCTTGATGTTCTTGTACTTATAATAGAACCAAGAAATCCCCACGACAAGAACAAGGACGGCGAGCACAAAAATCACACTGAGCATCCACAAGGACTTCGACTTCCTCCCATCGCTCCTTGTAGGACAGAGACCCTGTAGATCTCCGCACAATCCCGGGTTACCGACGAAACTATCTTTGTAAACTTGCTTGTCATACATTGGTGGAATGTCGCCGGAGAGCTGATTGTATGATAAGTTGAGCAAATTGAGCTTCAAATTCTGCAGCTCATCGGGGATTCTCCCCGAAAAGTAATTCCCGGATAGGTCGAGATAATTAAGCACCGTCAGACTGCCGATTTCAGCCGGAATTTCACCGGACAGCTTATTGTTATCCAAGTCAAGCTCATTCAGCATCCTCCACCCCTTGATTCCCTCAGGAATCTCACCGGAAAGTGCATTGTCACTAAGATCGAGCGTACTCAACCTGCTCAATTGCACCAAACTTCTGGGGATTTGACCACTGAAATTGTTGTGACCACCATGGAACTCTACCAAATTAGTCAGCGACATGAACACATCCGGCACCGGCCCGGAAAACAGATTCCTGGAAATATCCAAGACAGAGAGATTATGTGCGCCGGAAAGCGCATCCGGAACATTCCCAACAAGTGAATTTTCTGCCAACTCGAGCAAATACGCGCGAGGTGATCCCCATAATCCTTCCGGAACTGTTCCAGAGAGCTGATTATGCTTCAACCTGATCCTGTTTAAGCTCTCGCATCTTCCCAAACTGGGCGGGATTGTTCCGGAAAAGTTGTTATAGATCAACACAAGTTCCTTTAATTCACCATGCGCACACAAGTTCTCAGGTATTGGTCCCGAAAACTGGTTATACGACACGTCCAGGCTCTGTAGCGGCGAGTTCTTGCCGAGATCGCTGGGCAGCGACCCGTTGAGCTTGTTGTTGAACAGCTTGAGCTCCTGTAGATTCTCCGACAATGCAATGCTCTCCGGTACAGTCCCTTCGAAATGGTTCTCAAACAGACTGAGCGACTGGAGCGGCAAGTTGCACAGGTCGTCCGGAATCGCCCCTGTCAGCTGGTTCGTCGACACGTCCATGAGCCGCAAGCTCGTCATGTTTGAGAACGCGAGGCTCAACTCGCCGGACAAGGAGTTATTGAAGAGCTCGATTTGGATGGCGCTCTTCAACCAGGCAAGCGAGCTCGGGATCGGCCCGGTGAGCCGGTTCACGGACAGGTCCAAGTTCCAGAGCCGAGGTAGCCTCCCGAGAGATTCCGGAATCGGGCCCGTCAATCTGCAGTCGCTGAGCCAGAGGTACTCGAGGTTCGTCAGGTTACTGAATTGACTCGGGAGCTCGCTCGGCGTCCACGGGTTGTAAGCGAGCTCGAGCCTCTTGAGGCTCGTGACGTTGCCCAGAAAGGAGGGCATCGTCCCGTTGAGGAGATTGCTCACGAGCGAGAGCGACTCCAGGCGGGCGAACTCACCGAAGCGCGGCGGCAGCCCGCCGGAGAAGCTGTTGAACGAGAGGTTCAGCCGGGCAAGGCCCGGGATGGCGGCGAGCGAGCCGGGGATGGGGCCCTCGAGGAGGTTCTCGGGGAGGTCGAGGAGGGTGAGAGCGCGGCAGGCGGAGACGGCGGAGGGGAGGGTGGAGTTGATGTCGTTGCAGCTGAGGTTGAGGGAGGAGAGGAAGGGGAGGCGGCAGAGGAAGAGCGGGAAGGGGCCGCCGAGCTGGGAGAAGGAGAGGTCGAGGGAGGTGACGCGGCGGTCGGGGCGGCCGCAGTGGACGCCGGTCCAGTTGCAGGGGTCGGGGTCGCGGGGGTTCCAGGAGGAGAGGGCGCCGGCGGGGTCGGAGAGGCCGCGCTTGGCCTGGAGGAGGTAGAGGCCGTCCTGGCTGAGGGGGGCGGCGAGGGGCAGCGAGAGGAGGAACAGAGGGAGGAGGAGGAGGAGAGAGGGCGGCCGCATCGTGCTCTTGCTCTGCTCTGCTCTGCGGAACAGAGGCGCGCACAGAGAGAGAGAGAGGGAGGGAGGGAGGGAGGTTGAAGATGGCGGAGAGGAGCTTGATGCTGATATAAGGAAGGAAGACGACCGGAGGAAGGGGATGACGGTGGTGGGTCCCCAGTTCGATGGGTTTTGTACAGTGATGGATTTGGACGCTGAGTTTAACTGTTTGCTATTTTTAAGGTATGTATCCTCGCACTAAAAAAGAGAGAGAGAGAGATTTTTTTTTGTACAGTTAGTGCATTGCAAAAAAAAGCAAAATATGTGCGAAATAACAATTCATTTATTTCATTTTCAATGAGAAACGGCGTCTAGAGATTCGTTGGAGGTTTAACTCGTGCTATTTGTCAAAATAAATGAACCGGAGCGTGGAGCTGTTAAGATATAACGTATACTGAAGAATCTCATTGGCTCTCTTGTAGTTTTATGGTTTGCAGTGAAGCAAATCCTAGATGCACCATGATAGAAACTAGAATGTAGCTTAATTATTTAATGAACTAATTGAAATTTGAAGCGTGATGATATTTGAAATGTGATGTATCTATATTATAACGTAAGAAAGCATTGAGGAACCACTGCTTTGGACGGGATCATAATTATTTTCTTCAACTCCGGGCATTTTTTGTTATTCTATTAGTGTTACCATTAATGGACGAATGCATAATAATTGTGTGTGTGTGTTTTTTTTATCTTTCGTGTACTTCAATTTTTATTTTAATCTCATGAACAAATTGATGTAGAACAACGGGCAAATACTTATATGGAAATCTTTGAGCGTCGAAAGAGCATACGGTTCCACAAATTAAAGAAGATTGCGGGATTTTCGAAATTACATATGGATTACAATATTTGATCTTAAACTCACGCGTTTTTGTTGATTTCCAAGACGTTAAAAATTTCAAATGTATTTTATAGATTTCTCTAGTAGCATTTTGAAAACTTTCCCCTTAATCAATATCTTTTCCTTGATTATGTTATTTGATTTCAATTATTTGATTATCTCATAAACTAAGACCTACTTATAAATAGGCGCCTAAGATATTGTAACCGGCACTTCATCGTTTAATTAACACTATCTCTGGGGATCCCTTTCCAAGTGTTTCTTCCTTTGCATCACAAACATATCAAAAGGAGTGGAGACATTGTCATTTTTTTTTTCGCACATATATCTTCAATTTCTTCATATGGTGTCAACAATTTCCTTACATCAACTGAAAAGTTAAATGTTTTATATTTGAATAATTTTACAAAATCCTTTCAATGCCATATTTTTTCATACTCGCAAAGCATGTGCAGTTTAATTATATTGGATTAAAGTAGTAATTTGTAATATTATTATGCAAAAATATTTTTGGTATTTATGGTCCTACAAATTCAATGCATTAAAACAGCGGCAAGTCAATCTTCCGGGTGGCAAGAGAAGCTAGGGGATTTATAGTTCGGCAATCGGATTACCAAGTCCATTTGCTAGACGTATTTGTAAAATCCGCAGGTGCTTGACTTAAATCGATTTATAAGGCTCACAAGTCGTTCCTTGATCCTTAGGCAGCGGAGTCTCCGTACTTGTGCTCAATAATATATAAATAATTAAATAAAAAAATAAAGACTTCAGTCAACTTTTTGTGTTATTGTCGGAAAATTAAGAAAAGAAAACCAGTTTGGGCGTTGAGTGAATTTAAGAATGTGGTCCAGACAAGGAGAAGCTTCAGTCAAAAAGAGTCAGCAAAAGCGAGAGGGAAAAGGATGTGCTCTGCATTTCCCCAAGCTTTCTTCCTTGGTATTACCGTTTGAGTTTGACTGTTTTTAGAGGGCTTTTAAAGTCTTGGAGTAGATGATGGAGATTTGCTTCTTTAGTTGCAAATATTTAGTGAATATAAGCGATGAGATTCTCTTCTCCTTTTTGGAAAAAAAAAAAATAGATTGGATACAACTGGATGGAATTATTGGAAATAAGTCTAAGAAAAAGGGAATTATGTTTAGCAAAAAATAAAAGGAAATCATATTTTTCGCTATTCTCAAATTTTATATTCTCTAATAATTAGAAGTATATAATGGGCGCATGAGTCATGTGACATGGTCACTCTTTATCTGATTCTTATAGCATCATGGGAACATGTGACGATAGATCAAAAAATTCATGTGAAGTAGTCACTTGGATCATATTATCGTGACACGTTTCATGTGAAGATCTGAATTTTATAAAGGTTAATCTAGCTCTTCAATATATAAGAAAGTTATACGCTAGAAAAGGAGAGAGGAGGAGAGAAAAGAGAATATGGGAATAAAGTGTGTATGGATGGAAAATAACGTGAAGTAGTAGTCACTCTTATTCCATTTCCTTAACAGCTGTGGAGTGTCATGTTTCATGTGAATAGTCGAGTTTCATAAAAGGTAATGCGGGAAACTATACCCTAATCTAGCTCTGTAGTGTAAAAGAAAGACATATAAGAGAAAAGTACATTCCAAATTTTGTCCTTCGCTTAGATTTCCAATTTCTTACATTTTATCCTTTTTAAATCTCTTACTAAAATAACCAAAAATAATTTTTAAAAAAGTACTGTTTGAGAGAGAGAGAGAGATCACATCAAGAAGCATTATCCCTTGACTAATGGCATACGAAACGTGAGTACAGAATCAAACGTGATTTAATTTTGGTGAGTGGAAGTGGGGCCGACCGAATAAGGACATTTTTGGAGAGGAAAACTTTGCAGCAAAAGGCCTAATAAAAATTGAATTTTTTGCCCTTTTGGTCCTCCAACTGTTCGAGATTTCAACGACAGGAGGCTTCCCAAGTCAAAGAAGATCAGTGAGGGACGGGTGAGCGATTTGATTGGGATTTAACATTTAAGGGACGAATCCAGGAATTGATTGCAAGTGCATCCCCCTCAATTGCGGAAGGTAGTAAAATGAAGACCATCTACCTTTTTCCCCGGTGGGGGGGGACTGCTATGTTTGGAATTCCATTATTAATTTCCTAAAAAAATGCTGGTAGTTGGACTTAGGAGAACAGCTGTAATGACCATAGAGAAAATTGTCCCATCGGTCTTAAACATATCGTGCGTATGCGAATTTAATCATAAACTTTTTAAACATTTGCATTACATTTCAATGTAGTACTTCTAGTGAATTTTCATCAAAAATTACTAATACGATGGCATGTCTTGTAAAATAACTAGATTATTCATTTGTCACGTAGCAGTTTTGAGGGAAAATTGACCGGAAATGACTACATTGAAATTTCAAGTAAAGAATTGTGACTAAATTGATAAAATTAAAAAATTTATGATTGAAATAATATTTTTGTATAATAAGTTGAAATCTTTTAAATGCAACGAAAAGATTTCGCATGATCTAATGTGATTTTAGGTGTCGACACTTATTTTTAAAAGAACTAGTCGCATTTGAAACCCTAAAAGCAATAATATGAAGGAAAAGATCGAAAGAAAACATCTTTGAGAAGCACCCGTTAAAAAGAAAATGAAAAATCCTTAGAGCGATGTTCTATAAACATATATAATATATTCAGCATATAATTTTTTTTGTCTCATTTAACAATCCATAAATCTAAAATTTGACTCTTGACGTTACCATCTTAACCATTTTAGGTCCTTTTTTTTTTTTGGTGACTGGCTTCTTCAATTATTTCGTCCACACGTGAGGGAGAACTATAGCATGTAAAATTTATTCTGCACTTTTTTCTGCGACAATCCTAAGTTTCTAAATGAGGACGACGATTGCGGAATTTACATCTCGAGAAATTCTTTTTTTTCTTTTTTTTGGGCCCCCTCGACATGCCCACTCCCCGAATTCCATTTTGTGTAGGAGTAAACAGAAAAATCAATGATTTCCACTGCCCATTCGTCATCCATAAATCTTCTACGGGGGACCAAAATTCTGTTAAAGAAACTATGGTCAAAATGTCGTCTCTCCTCCTTTTGTATTTTTCCTAGTATTCGATGCCGTCAAGAAAACTTTAACAAAATTCCGTCATATATGACATCATTATTCACCATATTGTGCATAATGGTCAAAATGTCGTCTCTCCTCCTTTTGTATTTTTCCTAGTATTCGATGCCGTCAAGAAAACTTTAACAAAATTCTGCTATATATGACATCATTATTCACCATATTGTGCATATATAAGTTGATAAATCCCAGGGGCAAGCTCGAAACCTTCCAAGCATATATTTGTCCAATAGCATGACCCCCCTCTCTCTCTTTTTTTTTTGGGCCAAGCGCCGTATTTATTGGTGATCGGATAAAGCATGGGATGAAGTCCGAGCACATAAAATACTTCACTGATCTTATAGATGAGGTAATGTGCTATCCAAAACCCAGGTGAAGTGCCCGAATTTGAATTGTTTATACTTGATGCGATCGAGAAGCCAAACTCGCGCCGTTTTCTTTGTTTTTTTTTTTTATTATATCTTATTTCTTCGTGTGCATGTATTGAAAGTAATTCAGGCAGGATCTTTAGCCATTGATGAAGGATGACAGGCAAGTATAGTTGCGATCCAGCCATGCCTACACACAAACTCTAGCAGCAGTGTAGAGGTTTGAAAATTGGAACGAAGGAGACAAAATTAATTTAATGCTCTCGAGAAAAAAAATATTTTTTTCTAAGCTCAAACCAAACCTAAACCTAACGCAGAAGTTAGATCTAGAAAATAAATTGAAAAAAAGAAAGAAAGAAAGAGAGAATACCCTCGTGCGTGAATCTATCTGTGTATATATTTCGGTTCTAGAGCTTCTTTTGACCGAGACTTAGAGAATCGGGCATTCCCCAAGGGCAAGAAACACGAGCATTATTCCAAAAGAGTAGTGTGAAATGCATCTATTCTTTTCTTGCAACGCTTTGCGGAATATAGTGCAACACTTTGCAGAAATATATACGAAATAGTCACTTGATATTAAATTATAAATTTCATAAATTATGGGCTACTTTGGACGTATGCCATTTTAAAAAAGAAAAGAAAAGAAAAGGATGATGGTGTGCCGCACACCAGGGTCTACTTTGTAACTTTCCAAATCTCTAAAATCAATGTGAAAAGGAGAAATTAGAAAAGTTAAATATTAAATTAGAAAGAAAAAGACTTAGAGTTGTCAGCGTGGGGACATTTTAATTTCACAAAACATTCAGATGCAGAGAGCTAAGTCTTCAATAACTAATTTAGAATTCATCCAAGCAGAATTCAGTATATATATAGTTCGTGAGAATTGTCGAAATTTCTTCCTTTATTGCCGCTCAAGGAAAAAAAAAACACAATTCATAAAAAGAGAGATGACCACAAGCAATTTTTGAAATAAAATAAGAAAAGCGAGCTTTCACTAAAGCTCAAGTAATGTAATTAAAAAAGAAATCATTCTCTTTTAGCCTAAAATGAAAATATGTTTTCCAATATTTCCATGCTTATTGAATAATTTTTCTTTTTCACACACCAATTATACCCAAGAAACGTAAAAAATAAAAATAAAAAATTAGACCTTCACTTTTTATTTATTTATAGAAACATCGAACATAGTGCAACACATGCGAAATTACCAACAAAATATTCACTTAGTTTTAAATCACTATTTTAATTAATAGATTATGGGCTACTTTAGGGTGTATACTAGAAAAAGTGATCATAATGTGTTACAAATCAAGGTCTACTTTCTAACTTTCTAAGTCTTTAAAGTCAATGTGAAAAGGAGAAATTAGAAAAGTTAGATTTTTTAAAATTATTGAGCTCTTTATGAGCTATTGAATGACTAGCGATGCTCGTCAGCCGTTCATTGGCAATCATCACGGGTTATTGTGTCAATGGTCATTGATAATTAGCCGTTCGATTGAGTTCGTCAACTTTGCCGTGAATTATCCGACAACATGGCAGAAGTGTCCATAAATTTTATTTTCGCAAAACATGTAGATATAGAGCTAATCTTATGTAATCAATAAATATTCATCCAAATGGAAATTTGTATATCGAAGCCGACATCAAGCATTGATATATTTAATTTTTATGAACCGTCCAAATTTTCATCTTCATTGCCTTAAAAGAAAAAGAAAACAACTGATAAACAAATTGAGATAATTCAAAACAATTTGAACTATGGGCTAAAGTGATCATGGTGTGTTACATACCAGGGCCTACTTTCTAACTCTCTACGTCTTTAAAGTCAATGTGAAAAGGAGAAATTAGAAAAGTTAGATTTTTAAAATTATTGAACTCTTTACAAGCTGTTGAATGACCGACGATTCTTGTGAATCGTTCATTGACAATCATCGTCATTCGTTGATAGCCGTTTGATTGAGTCCAACAACTTTGCCGTGAATTATCCGACAATATAGCAAAAATGTCTATAAATATTACTTTCGCAAAATGTGTAGACATAGAGCTTATCTCATGTAATCAATAAATATTTGTCCAGAGAAAACTCTATATATCGAAACCGACATCAAGCATTAATATATTTAGTTCGTAAGAATCGTCCAAATTTCCACCTTTATTCCCGTCTAAGAAAAAGAAAACAACCGATGAAAAGTAAGGAGACGATTGGAATCAATTTACGAACAAAAATAAGAGAAGCGAGCTTTCACTAAATCTCCCAAAATGTAATTTTCTTTTCTCTTTCTGCTTCCATTCCTTTTTACCCTAAAACGAATATCGTTTCCAATATCTCCATTCTCATCGAATTCTTTTTAACAAAACAAAATACATTTTGAAGAGAGAAAGAAAAAAGAAAAAGTAAATCTTCATTTCTACCACGTGAATATGGACTATTTGTCCATAGCGGAACCTCGCACGCGCTATTCACCCCAAGACTTTCGTGAGCATTATTCCGACGAGTGATTATTAATTGTCCTCATGCGGGACGACCACAAATTTCAATGCGGTGGTTGCTGCTGAGCTGCTGCTGCTGCTCTAACTTTGACCGGTCCAAGCAAAGAGGCCCCAAAAGAGGTTCCATTAGTCCACGGGCATGCACCACCCTCGTGCTGTCGATTCACATGTGTTTCGGTCGCACGAAATTCCACCAATTTAGTCCTTTCGATGTCCTACAAATCACGACATAGGCCATCTACGTGGCGGTGGTGGCACACCGCCACGTCCGAGATCTGCGGTGAACATTAATTGGAAGAATTGGCGTTAAAACTTCGGCAGTGTAAAACTGAATTGACATATTATGAACAACGAGTTTATGCCTTTCAATCATATTTTCCAAAAATCACGGTGCATGCCATCCTACTGGCATATCGCCACATTAAGGATTTGTGTCAATATGCCATCACGTCAGGGATTTGTGGTGAAAATTAACTGAAGTAACTGACATTAAAATTTTGGCAACACTGAGAAGTTTAGAATTGAATTGAAATATGTACAATAGGTTTACGTCTTTCAATCATATTTCCCGTTAATTGCGATGCAAGCCATCCTATGTGGCACACCGCTACATTAGGGAGTTATGTCAAGAATTGGTTGGAAGGACCGGCATTAAAACTTTGATAAAATTGAGAAATTTATGACTAAATTGAATCTAGGATTGATCAGACAATTTCTCTGTAAATATGAGAGTTTGAGTCCATACAAAGGGAGGGTTTGAATTGAAATTTGTCATGTTCCGGGAGAGCATCAAGGACGGGACTTCTGGTCTTTCAATACTATAATGTTGGCGTCAATTATAATTACCAATTATGATAATGATGGAAAGGGGGAATCCAAGCAGATAAGGTCTCGATGTGCAGGTCGGCTTACCTAAATTTTAATGTCACGCCGGCGAACAAATGCTAATTGACGTGCCATCTCTTCTTTTCTCACTGTTCCCTCGTCATGCGATGGGTTTGGCGGAGAGTAGCTTGAAGTAGAGACTAGGGTTTTCTAGGCAATTTAATAAGTGCAAGTCACATTCTGCCAAAGTTTACCACAGCAGAGATTAAACTGCTTAATTAACATTCCATATAAATTCGTTTATTTAGACAGGCGTCGCTTCCGTGGATTAGGATATCATTAAGGTATGGCACAAATGTCCTCCCCGAGTTAATTTTAGTCGACCCTCGTGCGCCGCCCTTCGTCAGACATTGATACTTTTTATGTGTCGACAAATGTTGAACACGTTGCATGCATTTGACCAAGACATTGGGGATGGCATGCTTGTCTAGCCTTGAGGATCGGGATTTCGGATAACCAAAGGACAAGGATTTTGTGTCTTAAAAAAGTGTGAAGTTTAAGATTTGATTGTTATTAGGAGCATGCAATTATTAGAGAAACCGATCCTTTGTGAATTTGAAATTCAAAATGATTTATTTGACTTATATTTGTGATGTGAGTGACTTAACATTTTCTCGGGCAATTTTTTCCTTAATTTTTTTTATTATTTTTGGTGCAACACACTAACCCCTACCTCCAGGCTCCAACATGAGGCATGGCTTGATGGGGAGTTCGAATGTCACCCCCTGATATTAGCAGGATGTTTTCTTACATGCACAGTCGATATTGACTAGATCATGTTAGCAATTTCGGGTCAAAATTAACTTGAACGACTACATTGACAATTTATTAAAAGGTTTATGATTAAATTGATAAATTTTTAAATGGTTTAGGACTAAATTGGGATAATGAACTGACTTAGGCTTGAATTGGCAAATTGTCAAAAGGTTTATGATTGAATTGATTATTGAAAGGTTTATAATTGAATTGACCATTGTACAATAGGTTAAGTAATTTTTTGGAGAATTTTTCCTACAATTCTCATATTATTTTTCAGTATACATGAAAGATTTGAGGATTGGGCCACTCATTGAATATAGCCTCGTTAAATTAGGCCTTCAATAATGGGCCTAATGTGCTCTTGAAGCTGGGCTAGCCCTACAGAAAAGTCACCATTAACTTTTCATCTGAAATATTATAAGCTTCCTTCTATTCAAAGCCAAGAATGAATTTCGGCAGGTTTGATCTGATCGGAGGTTGCAATGTCTCTCTTGGAGGATGTCACTTGCTCATCAATTTAGCAATAGTTTGTCTTCATTCATAGAATGTGTTAGATGAGAGAAATTATTACATACTCGCCGTCCAACTTATCATCGGTAGACAGCCGACTATATATATATAATTATTTATCTATATCTACTATTTATGGGCAATCACCCACTTCACATTTTTCGTGCATTTACACTTGGCCTGGCTGAAAGGTTGATTGGAATACATTACCAAACAATTTCATGTTCAATTATAATGTCTTGTTCTCAAAGTAACTTTCAGATTGTATCATTAATAGAGCCTTACCCAATGCACGAGGAAAGAATGACATGCATGCACCGATGCAGATTAACCAAACTGGAATACTTGGATGTTGCGAGTCCTAAAAGACGTGCATTTAAATAGAGACTAACATCTCATAACATGGTGAGATCGTAACAATAATAGTAACACATCATAACATAATAAAAGGAAGAATAAAGGGAAAAAAGAGAGGTAGAAGTGTCCAATTACTTTGAGGCAAGAATAAGCTTTGTACAGTTACATAACATTAATAGTTCTGTCCCTCAAAAAGGGTCATGGACCACATGAAACTCACACCTGGACACTGTACAAAGCATACGCCTAAGCATAAAGTTCGCAAAAAATATATAAAAAGTAAAAGCAGCCCTAAGAATCATCATATGTATATATGTATGACCACATAGAAGAATCTACCTCTTGTAGCCTTCATCTGACAGACCTTCCTTATTCCTCCCCTACCTTTTCCACCAGAATTTGGAGTCACATAATGCCTATTAACTTATTCCATCAATTCTTCAATGATTGGTTCTAGCATTCTACTTTAGTCATTCCATAATGCATTCAACAATAGTCCCCTCACTTTTGGATAAAAAAGTAAGGATAAAAGAAGAAGAATATATCGATGCAATGCTTACAACCAAGTGTCATGCTCATGAAATATCATCACTCGGTCGGATTGATAATATTACGTCAGTATGTCACTTTAAGTTAAAAGCATTGCATAATATACTCTTCGTTTTATGGGTTTCCTCAAATGTATGTTCAAGAGACAAAAGAAGACCCACCATGGACTGCAAAATGGCGAGGGATCATCTGATGTTGAGAGCTTGCCCTATTTTGGCTTCCTTGGTCAAAAGATATGTAAGAAGAGTTGTAGTACTCCACCAGGGCAGGATTGTTCTTGAGATTAGCATTCTCGTGCCCGCTCTGTCCATTCAGCTTAAGTGATGATGAGTCTTTCATGAGCGAGCCACATTGCCTTGGCTGTGTTTGGTAGAAGACCTTTGATACCACCAGCTCACCTTCTTTCTCTTCCTCATTGTTGCCAAGGTGGTACTGATGCATCACCCAATTGGTCTTCTCTGGCTTCCTTTGCTTCCCATAGTTGGTGTAGAGCACAAGTATCTTCTTGTAGCCCTTGAGCTCTGCTTTCATGAAGACCGGGCGGGTCTTGCCCGTCTTGTGCCACCTTGTCTCGCCGCCTTCCTCGTCCGTGTGGACCTTCCTTCTCTTCCTGTTGCCGGTCGTGTATGCTTTGGAGGGTCGGTGAAAGAAGTGGCGGATCATGCCATTTTTGCTCACGCCTTCATCATCATTAGAAACATACATACAGGTTACACAACTTGGACAATCACACGTACATACTAGTAGACATGATAAACATAATCGGGTATCTCATATTTTTATGCAACGCAAAAATGTTTATAAAGATCAATGATTGCTGCTTGGCAATTCAAACGGAAGACTAGTCAACCAGTGGACGTTACTTAGATTTGGATGTAGTATATTCTTAGAGACAATGAATAGGTGATGTCTGAGGTAAATATGATTGAGTTACTACTAAAACATTAACAAATGCATGAAAAATAGATGGATCTTTTGGCTAGAGAAGGAATTATGGCCATGGATGAGATATAATTTACATGCAACACAAGTGACGATCTTATAAAAGCAAATAAATCAAGCACTTGAATAGATTTCCTTTCAAAGGTAATTATAGTCGATTGAGTACGTATTGTACATGTACCAGGAGTTAAAAGTTAAAATCCATCGGCTCAATAATTGAAAAGAAGAGGGACAATAATGTGGCACCTGCTTCTATATCTTCCTCTTCCTATGAGAGAGAGAGAGAGAGAGAGAGAGAGAGTCTCTGTGAAGATTCTTGTACCATTCATGCAATGAAATCTAGCAACTGTGGGTCTAATAAAACTGAAATTTCAAATAACTTGTATGTAGTAAACAATCTTGAATTACTTTCTTATTAGATGACCCATCTACGTTCTTAGTTTGATGCAATGAAAAGGACCAAGAGAACAAGGAAAAGCTTCAAGAGAGAGAAACCCAAAACAAATGAACCGCACGTCTCGCAGAGAATGTTTAGTGTAAAATTCAATTCTTAACATTTTTTCAGATGATTTAATAACTATGTTTTAAATCCAGCGAGAGGTTCAAGATATCTAAGAAGAAAGAAGAAGGCCATAAAGCCAGAAAGGCACTCTCTATCCAGTACCTGGTAATTTCTCTGGATGGGTGTAGCAAATCCCGTTCTCTCCCTGAAGGGTAGGGATGAACTGATCGATCAAGCGGTGAAGCTTCCGAGCATCAGGCCGCACCTTCCCTTCCAAATGCTCGAGCAGCTCTTGATCCGTTGGATCGAACTTGACTCCAGCCGGCAGCCCTGGCAATTCCTGAATCCCAGTCTGTTCATCAAAGAAAGAATCATCAGGAAGAGTTTATTGGCGAGTTATTAACCAAGACGACTATGCTAGAAGAAATAACGAAAATTCTTCATGGAACTGAGATTGGTATAAAACCTGGTCCTGGATTTCAAATTCATGCCCGCAGGAAGGACAAGTCCTGAACACCGGAGGCCTCTTGGCAACAACACCGGCCTTATTGTTGGATGGCGGTGGTGAGGTTGCGCTCTCATTTCTCTGCTCATCGCTCTTATTGTCATTATTGCACCAAGTCATGATTTCCTGTTCTTCGCTTTTTTTTCCTCCGTCTCGCTTTTCCTCACACTTCCCATATACCACTCGACACGAGATCTATATCTTTCTCCTGTCACCTAAACTATATGCACTCCAACTACAACAATATCTCTCTTGGGAAGAGAGAGAAAGTGACAGATGAGGGAGAGAAAAGAAAAGGGAAAAAAAAAAGAAAGAAGAAGGGAATGAAGTTAAAAAGCAACTTGTCTCCTTCTTAAAGCTTGTTTTAATTCATGTGAGTTTCTTCTTGTGGGTTGGGAAGGAATTAAATTCTCTCTCTCTCTCATTCACTTTTTACGTCCTTTGCAATCTAATAGAATAGAACCCATCCTGCTTGAAAACCACCCTTTCTTACTCTTGCTTCCCAGAGAGAGAGAGAGAGAGAGAGAGAGAGAGAGAGAGAGAGAGAGATGAATAATTAAATAATGGAAATGGGGAAAAATGGAGTTTCTGGTTGTGTATGATCTGCAGAGACAGAAAAGAGACGTTGCTTGGATCTGAAGTTAGCCGGATAGCCACCGATCGATGCCTAAGTATGGCCGATCCATACGATACCAATTGAAACACTTGAAGGAGAATAATTGTACATTTGGGTCCTTTACCAACTTCTGTGTACAGAAAGCTTTCACTCATGAAAATGAAGAAAAAAGAAGAAGAAAAAAACTGTTGTCTAGGCTTAAAAGAAACAACCAAAGATTAAATAGGGTTGAGTAGAGATGGGGCAACCTTATTTACAGGAGACCTTTCAACCCACCCACACACAGGCACTCGCCCTCAGAGAGAGAGAGAGAGAGAGAGAGAGAGAGAGAGATGCAGTTGCAGTTCCAATGTCGCCCTAGAGTGTACAAAAAGCTAAAATAGAGAAATACACATAAGACAGCAGGAGGAGAGAGAGAGAGAGAGAGAGGGAGAGGCCCTATCATGAAGTGCCAACCATAATTCTATTTCTTCACGTAGACTTCTCATGCATAGCAAGAAACCTCACCCGATATAACAAAATCGACGGTGTCTCCCTCCAATCTCTTTCTCCCCACAATTTGGTAAACCATTTCTCTGTAAATGACAAAAATCTGCAGGAAAAAAAACCAATGACTTGTCTTTTAACTTCTCTATCGTTATTAGGTGTAAGGTTTTTTTTTATTAGTTTCTTCGAATTTCAATTTGCCATTTATAGTTTGGTTCTGATTTTTCGCATTTCCTAACGCTCGATATCCTCTATTTTTTTTCTTGCCCTCCCTAACTTACTTGAAAATTGCTTCTCACGAAGGAAAAAAAAAATACTTGAAAACTCAAATGATCGATCGTTTGCCATTGAATTTTGTGTTACTACAAGTATCTGCATTTATAAATGAGAAATATATACATATAGGACCTCGCTTGAATTCTACAGAAGAGAAACCATTAGAAAATGACACCATACGGGACAAGGCTTCAAGAAAAGATAGATCATAATTTATGGTTCGCCCGTGCCCTATAAACTGTGCTGCCAAAGCTGAGAAAGTAGATAAGGGGTATTCGTTCAATATGTATCCACTAAAGATCTACCAACTTAGAAAAGTATATTATATGTAAGAGTAATTGAGCTTATCTTTTGCCAAAGGACTAATATCCTAGTTTAACAAGATCCAAAAGGTTTGTCCACCCTAATCGAGCAACGAATCCATAATTAGGTGCAATATTTTCTCGATAGTACTCCCCACAATCAATCTGACCCCAGGTATCTTTTTGCTCCACCAACTGCTCCTCCCCTCAAATGAATCAAATTGATAACTAGCTTCATTTTTCTTCTAAGGATTGTTCTCTCTCTCTCTCTCTCTCTCTCTCTCTCTCTCTCACCACAACGTGCATCATGAGTATGGCCTTTTCCGCGAGAGAATGTGCCGAACCCTCATAATAAGTAATGTTCCTGTCCTTTAGCACTCTTTTCTTTATGCCTAAAAGGTCTCCCTTCATGCATGAAGGACGCAGGAAAAGAACAAAGGACATCTGAGCAATCGTTGTCAACTAAGTGTATTGCAAGCTGAAGACGAACCAAGGCGAAATGAAACTAGCATCTGATCATTTTGAGGACGCCATGGAATTCATCTAAGCAGTCTTAACTAGGTAAATTGATGTTGGGACATATCCGTACTATTGATGATACTTCCAATGGGGGACAAAGTTGTGTACATTATTTATGTGGTGTAAACCATTTCTCAATTTATTGGCAAAAAGTCGGATTCGAATCACCCGAATGTAGAGGGTAAGTTAACAATTTCAATTTACCTCTTTGAAGGCCACCGCATAACACTAAGAAGGTCATATGAACAAGATTGAATAAAACCCATGAATCTGAAATTTATTTGAGCAATATTTGACCATAGCAATACTCTCTACGCATAGGATCATTGAATCCTAAGAAAAATGACGCTTTAACTATGTTGATCTGCCCTTGTATTCAAAGGATCTAGGTCACCGCCATGGTTTATAGTTTCCATAAATCTGAAAGTCCACATATGAATATGAACCTTGGATACCTTGTCTTGTTTGGTAGCTTGCAATACGTCACTCGAATCCTTTGTATTATATTAATCTGCTACATGAATAACACATAGCATGAACGGTAAAGCGTGTCCCATGCTTAGACCCTTGATTGCTCAGTGTGATGGGCCTACTATCTCACGGGCCCACTAGCTCATGGGCTTTGTAGATCTTGAGCCTAAGGACCAATCTGGGCGGGTCTAAGGAGGGCCGTTTAGTTACAGAGTCCACCCGGGCTTGAGTTGGACTGAATCAGGCCCGCCAATCTTACAATAAGGAAGCGTTCTCAGTTGGGCCAAGTAATGAAACAGAGCTTAATACTTAGGAGGCCCATTCGGCCCACTTGCACGCCACAAGTGTATGGCCACCTTTTTGGCAAAAAGGGCTACTTTACTTGAGCCTAATTCCCTTAAAAACCCTCAACTTTAGGTTCGAGATCAATTCCGTCCTAACTTTTTTTTTTTTAATCTAAAATCACTCTAGCTCTAAATTTACATCACGTTAAAAAATTATTGCTATTTTTCTCAAAATTATCAACATTAGAAGGTTGTTGTTGTTCTATACGTAGATGAGGGTGTTGGTAAAGTTGCAAATTCTAATAATGAACTTCTAATTTTTAACTAGCATTGATGTTGAGAATTTTGAAGAAATTAGTAGCAATTTCAAGTTGATGAAAGTTTTTTGGGACAAGAAAAAAGTTTGGGTAAATTTGGATTGGACCTAAAGTTGGTATTTTTTTTTTTGGGAATTAAGCCGATATTTAAAAAGAGGGGGGAAAAGAAAAAACTAAGGTTATTTGTGGATACCCCTAATTTACAAATCTACTGCTATAGAGCCCCGTATGTTCTTCATATTTCGAAACATTAATGCATACTTGGCCTTTCAACTAGTTTTGGATATTGATACTCTCTAACCTTATTATTTCATAATTATTTTCTTCTGGTTTTCCTCTTTATGATGAGCACAAAAACATTGGAAACAAACTTAAAAATGCTGAAAATACATTAGATTAATTTCAATAAGAAGACTTGGAGGTCATAGCAATGACGATTTCATTTGACAAGTATAGTTTTAATTCTCTAATCGATTTACATTCTCAAATCAATAAAGAAAAAGAAGACTATGCAAGTTCAAACAAGTGTTTTGCTCACTCCATTAAATTCTTCATTAATGATTATAGATTATTCGCGTAATTTATGTAGTTTTTTTTTGGACTTATGATTAATAGAATCATGTAACTTGCTTTGTTACTTAAGTAAAATGTTTTTTGCCTAGTAATAAGTATTTCTTATCGGTCATTACTATGAAACTGGAGTTTGATTTGTCCAAGTGACTATTGCAGTTCCTTCTATCGTCAAAAGCATGCCAAGAAGCAGTCGTTACAAATATACATATGCGATATATTTATGACTTATAATGTATGACAAAATTTCTTTCAATTGTTAATCTTGAGAGGTCTTGGCCGGTGGCATGATCACATGACAATAGGATATTGCATGGTAATCATATGTAGTTCCAATGTACTATGTATTTACATGATTTCTAGGAAAAAAAGAGACTAGGGTTTCATATGGTGTCACATTGCATCAGCGCTCGTTGGAAATGCATAAATATTGAGGTTCGGGATAGTATCTCATTAACACGTCCTTTAGAGAACTCCTGAATCATCTTTCCTTGTCGTTCGACAAAAGCATCATAATGATGGACTTCATAAGTAGATAGGAAATTCTGCACAAATCATGCAAACTCAGAGTCGGCGCTCTTGATTGAGACATTAGCCGATTTCCATCTTGGAATTTGAAGGCCACCTACTCAAATTCCATCTATTAGTGCAAACAGCTTTGAGTCAGGGCTACCAACACTGGCCAAACGCCTAAGCTTAATCAATTCATATGAATTTGGGTAGAGGTAATCATTAGATGGGCCCAGTTCAAGTCCAAGCCCACCTATATTATAAAGTTTATACACAAATCTTTGGGTAGGGCAGGAGCCTAGCCGAAATTAGGTGGGTCGGACTTTCTCATATAAGAATATTACCCAAACTTATCCATTTACCTTTCGGGCTCATCCGTGTATTAATTACCTCTACTTGCAAGATTCCTATAATCCTTTAGATTGCCGAGCCTCTACGCTCATATCCGTGGATTATTAAAAATTTAAATAACATTCATGTTCTAAGTTTATTTTCAATAACACTTGGCATAATCTACTTTTGAAATCTATACTTTGCCGGAACTTAGAGAAAAGTGTTTAAAAAGTCCTAAATCTTTTGCATTTGTGCCAATTTAGTCCTAAACATTTTTTTTGGTACAAATTAAGTCATGAACCTTTTTACATTGTATCAATTTAGTCATTTTCGGCCAATTTTAGCTAGATTTTACTGACTAGACACCGAGAAGCGGTGACGTGGCGCGATTGGCGCGTAAACAATTTTTAATAATATTTTAATTTTTGTTTCTATTTTCTTTTTTCTTTCTCCTCCTTCTTCCTCAAACCGGTTGCTTGACCTCAACGACCGGCCGGAGGAGACGGTCGGTGAGGTCGAGGTCGATCTCACCACCACCTCGCTAGTGGCCGCGAGGGTAGCCTCGCGCTAGGCGGCAAGGCTCGCCCTCGCGGCCCGGGTGGCCTCGAGCTGGCCTTGTGTCGACCTGGCGGGGCTCGCCCTCGCTGGCCATGGGCGAGGCTCAACCCTTGTTGCCCAAGCTTCAAGTCCGTCGCCTCTGGCCGGTCACCGAGGTCCGACGATCGGCTGGAGGAAGAAGGATGAGAAGGAAAAAAGAAAAAGAAAAAAAGAAAAAAAAAAAAAAAAAAAAAAAAAAAAAATTCAAAAATATTATTAAAAGTTGTCGGCGTTAGCGCGAATCGAGCCACGTTAGCCACCCTGTGTCCAATTAGCAAAATTTGGTTAAAATTGGCTGGAAAGGACTGAATTGGCATAACGTAAAAAGATTTAGGACTTAATTGGCACAGAAAAAAAGGTTTAAAACTAAATTGACACAAATACAAAAGATTTATGATTTTTTTAGCACTTTTCCCCTAGAACTTACAGTGATATTATCACACCTCACGATTTCAAAACCCTACACTTCGCACCCTATGAATTCTTGACGTGCAAGCTTTGCTTAGTCGAACTCTTTTTCTGATCACGTCATCCGCTGTCACTTTTCATTGTCTTAAGTCCTGAACTTCTCATCAAGAAAAACCCCTTTTAACTATTCCATATCCTGAGGAAACCCATGTGTTTTTCGCACTTCTTTTTCTTCCTGCTCTTAATATAAGCACAGGGCAGGTGCAAACAACATCGCTCTTTTCCCCTTGCAATCGCTTCTACCAATCGTAGCTCTCAAGAGACTCAAAAGCCGAAGCTGGAGCTTTGAATTTCAGTTGTACTAAACTCTCCAACATAGTTTTGCGTGTCTACCTTGCCCTGTTAACTTGTACCAAACTCCACGCGACCACTTTGCTCCTCTCAACATCTCAAAACCTAAGGGGACTTTCTTTTGTAGGGACAACGCTAGCTTCTCTTTTCTCTTTCACCCTCTTCATCTTTTTCTTTTGATTTCTTGAGGTCTTTTTCATGTCTGTACTGCATGTTTCATCAGCAAAAGGCAAAGTAAAATCCTGGTGGGGGTAAGAGAAAAGCCATTGCACATACATAGACTCAAGATTAAAAGCTCTCTACAGTGTAAAAACAAAAGTGAAAGTGCACTCGCTGTCTACAGACGTGTGCTCAAGCGCACTTGAAAATGATGGCGTTTGGTCGGCTCAAGATAACCTGTAAGAGATTGACATCCATGAAAAGGAAAGAGGGCGACTGTTTTGACACGCTTATGCCTTTATCATGTCATAGGGTTCCTTGCTTATGTAGCAAAAGGAAATACTCTATTAGAGCGCTGGATATCCGACACTTGTAATGATTCAGTTGGGCTTTGTCGTTTTAAGCACACACATACGATCTGTCAAACGGTTATTATTCACTCATATACTTAGGACTATATTGTTGTAGGTATGTATATGCTTTTGGCAAGGATCACTTGGACATTTAGGGCGCGCATAGTAACATTTCTACTCCGGAGAACAATTTCTTTTTAGAAATAGTTCTTTTTTATTTCTACTCCTTCAAACAATTTTGAATAAAATAACGCGTTTAAGAACTATACAAAATTTATATTTTCAAAATAGAAAAAGAATATAAATATGTTTGGTATGATTCATAAATTTTTGTATTTATTCATTATTTTTTTTTTTCTCATGGACCGCCAAACGTTGACCACCGATCGTCGCCGCCCGACCGCTGATCGTCGGTGCAGTCGCCGATTGTCGAGTGGTGGTAGCGGTCGCTGGTGGCTATTAGCAGTCGGCGGTTAGCCGGCGGTGGCCGCGAGCGGCCGAAGGTAGCCGGTAGTTAGTGGGTGGGCGGCGGCAGTTGTGGCAAGGAAGAAGAACAAAAGAAAAAAAAAAAAAAAAGAAAAAAAAATGACTTATTTCTAGAAATTATTTTTTTTTTGGTAAAGTATTTCTATAAATTGTTTCCGAAAATAGGAAACTACTTTTTTTTTTGTTTCTTATTTCTGTTCTAAATATATTCCCCGACTACTTTTATATTTCAAGGAATAGAAAAATAAGTTGGTGTTCTAAACGCATTTTTATTCTTTTTTTGTTTTTAACAAAAAAAAAATCGGGAGAAATGAAACGTTACCATACAGGCTCTTAGAACTATATATGTCATAATTCTTTTTAGGAAGATCATTCATTTAAACAGTAAAAAATTATATGTGTGGCACTGTACCCTATAAATTAATGTAATCAGTTGCAACTAATAAGCAATTCACAATAACATATATATGCAAGAAAGTACTCTTTAGCACCGATAGCCTTAAACATTTGCACCATAACTTCATTACAGGCAGAGAGTTAGACAAGAACGTACTGAAGAACTAAAGGAGAAAAAAGAGCAGCAGATTAACACGTTTATATACAGAAGAAAAGCAGCACAGATGAACTGTCCCCGCCTGCAAGTTCTTGCATGTACCAACTCCATCTAATCCTTTACTCACATAAATATAAATTAAGCTTGCATGCATGGTATTAGTGATATGAAAAAGGCTATAATTAGTACCACCAGTTGGCTTCGGGCCCTATGCTTTGTACTAGGATCAAGCCTTTGTTTCCACTGAAACATTCTTTAGATTCGTCTCACTCTCACATTTTTTTTCCCTTTGACGAGACAAACAAGGAGATGAAACTATAATGCAATAATGGAGCTAAAAAGTGATGCTCCTCTTTGGTCTCCCACTAAGTTCCCCACCTCCCTCAAAACAACGCTATTTAAAGCCACCACATTTTTAAATTTGTTTTTAAAATGAAATGATCAACTTTTGAAGAGGTGAGAGAGAATATGCATGGATATCTCCTTCGACCCTCCATAAGGTCCCTGTCTCAAGACACCAAACTTTTAAGGGCAAATTCATCAGCACTCAAATATGCCAACTTTTTTTTCTTGCCCCTCTCTCTCTATCTCTCTCTCTCTCTCTCTTCCCCCCATTGTAAAGTTTCCAACTTTCCCTCCAGAAACTCTCAACTTTTTTATCAAATTGGCTTGTATGAGCACATGTAAAAGAGAAAGAACACTGTTCATGATCATCGTCACCATCACCATCACCATCACCCATCACCCATCACCCATCACCATCATCATCATCGTCAGATCCAACCATTGATGGATGGAGGGTTACACATGGTGTGCACGCCCACACCCAAGAAATCCCTAGTTTGCCCACCTCCGGAAGAAGCATTGTTATCATCGCTCTGAGTGATGTTCCTGCGCTTCGCAGGTGGTGGGTATGCTTGCATTGTGCTTAGTGTTATGTTCTCTGCAGTGTCAGAGCTTGGCATTTGGCTTGACCCAAAAAGCCCGCAAAACTTATTATCTTGATCCTGAGGTTGTTGACCATTATTATCGCTGGGCTTCAACCCAAAGCTCCCCAGGAAAGATGGCTCGGTGGCCGCGCCCATCTGCGCCGCCTTCTGTAAGAGAGCTGTCGCGGACATGTTCGCGGGAGATGAAGCTGGTTGCTGATGCTGAGTGCTGTACAGTGAAGGGACGCTTAGGATGTTGTTCTGATGATGATGGTGATTTTGACCTTCCTTCATGTGGTGAAGTGAAGGAGTGTTTATGCTGATGTCCTCACAGGCAGTGCTTGATGAGAACCTGCTTCCGAAGACCCAGCCGCTCAGGCTGTGATCCGACGGCGGAGGGTTGTTGGTTGGGCATGTGTTGTCGGCATACAAATGCGTTGCTGAGGGATTATTTAGAGACCCAAGTTGGTGAATCTCTTGCAAATTGATGCCCAGCGATGAATCTTGGGGTTGAGAGGTTTGACCCATCCATAGAGAAAGCCCACCACCATTTCTCGGTTGGTGATTGATCATGGGCTCGGTGCTCATGTTGCTTGAGATTGGCTTGAAGATGGAAGGTAAGTTCGATGGGAGGTTTGGAGGCAGGAGCGAGGTGCCCATGAAGTGGTAGGCGGCCGTTGGGTGAATGGTGGAGGCCGCATTGACTCTCGCCGTCTCCTCCGCCAACGCGTCGCAGAACGCTCTGTGAGTTATGAAGCTGTCTCGCCTGCGAGATGACGTTAAATGACAGATACAATCAGTCTTACATTGCCTGAGATCCGGCAATAAGGCGACAAGTGGTCGCTAAATAAACAAAAAGGATTGCATGTAGCACAAGAAAGCTAGGATTCCATGACTGTAACCGGGTCTACCACGGTACTGACAGAGAAATATAGTCGCTCTCTTTTCGAAAGTCAATGACTTGAGAAGTGGAAACGAAATTTGCAAGGTGAGAGAAATCGCCGGTGCATGGAACATGTCAAAACGGGCTCCTTGGTACTCCATATGATGCTTTCTCTAGGCTTTTTGAAAACTCAAGCTTTTATTTGTGTTTATCATATAAACTCATGCTGACTAGTACATATTGAAGGGAGAGGACAAGAGATAAAAGAAGCCGGCCATTGTCCAGCTGTGAAGTGACCAACGTTTCCAAGAAATTAAAGAACTTCGGGACATATAGAGATTTGGGTTACCACAGGTCAACAAAAGGACACTAGCCTAGTCTCCCTTGTCCTCATCCTCCCTCACCTTTTTTCGGGTCGATCATCGGTGACCACATCCCCATGAAATTTACCAGCACTCGCATCCAAAAGAGATCACTAGTGCTTTTCTTAGGTTTTTCTTGGATGTGTTGGAACAAGAAAACAAACATCTAATTATAAGACCCTATTTTCGTAGCTTGTCATGTATCTCCTGCCATGCACACATCAAGGGTCAAGTCCGCAACCACAGTTACCACACTAGATTCCACTTTCTTGCCTTTAATAGCTTCTCGCTCACCTCCAATATAGTCTTCTCAACCAAAAATCTTATCGGTATTACTTTGGAAAGGAAGTCCACAAAAAATGTCCAAGTCAAACAGCAAAATCTGCAACATCAGTGGTAACTTTTTCTCTGTGGTTGGATAATTTTCCCAACTAATTATCAACGTTCTTCTTGCTTTGCGTTAAAACTACCCAGTTTCATCTCGGCCGTGTCATTGGATCATAGAAAGGCAAACATATGAAAAAGAGCGAAGAACTAGTAGTTTACCTCGAAAAAAGAGTACCGCAGTCACATCGATACTCTCTGGTGCCACAGGTCTTGGAGTGCGCCTTCCAGTCCGACTGAACCGCGTACCGCTTGGAGCACTTCTCGCACTTCCATTTCTTCTCTCCGTGCTTCCTGCAAAAGTGCTTCTTGATCCCGGTCAGGTCCCCGAGCGCCCTCGACGGGTGGTTGTGGACACATGTCTTCTCAGGGCAGACGTACACGCGCTTTCTGGGCTCCTTGGTGCTCCGCTGCTTCAGCTTCCATGGCAGGTTGTGCCCTCGCCGGTGGAGCTGCAGGTTCTGGTCCCTCTGAAACCCCTTTCCGCATATTTCACACAAAAACCGGTTCGTCGCCATTAGGGTCTTCGGAGAGAGAGCTATGACTTCGGCTTCTGGATCTGTAGGGGAAAAAAAAACATGTTCTAATTAACAAAAAGATTACATGCCCAGAATTTGTTTGGTGCAAAGTAATCATTTTTTACTTCTGCATAAACCCAATTATAGCCCCTGAATCTTCACTATACAAAGCTAGAAGAGAAGAAGGACAAGGAGGAGGAGGAAGAGGAGGAGGAGAAGAAGACGAAGAAGAAGAAGAAAAATATAACAAGAAAACTTGCCTGGAGTTCCTGGGAGATTTCTCTTCTTCTTGGTGGCGGAAGGTGGTGGTGGATTGGATCCAGGAATACTTGAGTTCTGATGAGCAAAGCCATTTGCGATCACTTCTTGTGAGGCCATGTTCTCTAACATCTCTCTCTCTCGAACACAGTTGGATCTTATGTCTATTAAGAAAAGCTCAGCAACACACACGAGTTTAACAGCAACCTTAGATGGAAATTTCAGACAAAACCCAAGAGAGCTGGTATATATTTATGCTCTTAACCCTAACAACAGGGTCTCTCTCTCTCTCTCTCTCTCTCTCTCTGATATAAATATTTTAGTTAAAGTTGTTCGTATGGTGTTGTTAAGTAAAGTAATGTTGAAAGTATACACTTGTGGGAGGTGGTGAAAAGTTGGAATGAGGGATGGGGGGAAGAGAAGTTGCGGGCAAGGCAGAGAGGAGAAAAGGTGAATGATGACACTTATGATGAGGTTCGGGGGAATAGGTTGTCTCTTTGCCTTTTGCGCGCAGGTTGGAATGATTATCCAATAATTCTCCTTAGCCTTTTGTATTTTTCCCATTTGTCTATTTGTATTCTCACTCTCAATAGCCCTTTACGAATTCACTTATTTCCATTTAAAAAAAAAAACTGTACAAAATATTGACAGTTGGAACCCGATCAAATAAGATTTTTTCGATAATATTTAAGAGCTCCTGAGGAGTTTTGAAAATCTCTGCATTTGTGATTATACATTCGTGTGTACTTGTAAAAACTTAGTTTGTAATTTTTCAAGTTGATTTCTTGAGAAAAAAGTTTCTAGAAATTCTAAGTATTATAAAAGAATTGTAATATACATTTCAGATTTTCAGACTTGCCTCACATAGTAAGGCCCATTACGTGTAAATACAAAAAACTTCATCTGAAATTTTATGCAACCATTATGACACAATAACATGAGTTGCGCTCTTTTCAATAACGTGATTATATGTCGTGAGAAGTAGGAGAAAAATACTTTTTTTAAAATTACAAAAAATCTCAATTCTACATGTGAAGCATGTACACAAATGATGCATAAGTTTTTCTTCCCTGTTTCATACATCTATCATTTGAAGTTCAATTTCAAATGTACTTGTTGTCCCAAGAATGGTGGACTTGCTTTTTTTCTTGGTCAAAAAGATGCAAAAATGAGAAAGGAAATTTATATGTGATGGAGACCGAGTGAGTTTGGCCGGCAAGGCATACATATCCAATCACGCCCCTTATTATCCTTTTTCCCAAAAAACTTAAAATAAAATTCCCCCTAAGTTTCTGGCTCATCAGTTACTCTTTATTTTTCTAATTTTCATGGGTTTGGATTAAGAAGAGTGTTTGTTTTTTTTCATAGGGTTCTTGGGACATGAGGATCTTTTAAATCTCCCATGCACGTGGCGACAAGCACGTGTCCACCTGGCAAGCAAGGTAAAATCCAATGCAAACGACGAAACAAAGACATTGAAAGGAATAATCGTCCGGATGGCAGTTCTTTGTGAGACCATGGATCTCCTTGTCAAGATCTCAAATCCACTTGGTCATATTAATCCATTTTATGACCTAAGATTATTGATCTTGCAAACAAAATACATGTAATTTGGTTATGAAAACCACAGTTTTTTGGTTGAAGCACCATGGACTTGTGAATTTTGAAGCGAACCTAGTAAATTAAGTAAGGATTGAGATCCTTTAAATTTAGATAGATGTAAATTTAATCGGAAAAGTTACTTTTGAACCAAAATACTCTCGTGATTCAGGAGAAGTTATTTAGAAAACTGGAAATCCTAGGCATCCCCTCCTCTCCGACTTTCTCCTTCCCCACCACCACCGCAACAAATCTTGGTAGGTCGCCGTCACCTCAGTGGCACCGGCCATTCCCCCCGTACCGATGCTGTCGCACGCTCGTCTTGTTGCCGCCTTAGCCTCCCATCCCCGCCGTTGTGTTCTAGAACCAGCCAACCATCAGCTCTAGTAAGTAGTACCATACTGGCTACCACTAAAGGCAAAATCAGAGTTAGGTGAAGGGGAAAAAAAACGGAGAGGAAAGAAAATGGAAAATAATTATGGACTATTCAATGACATGTCAATCTCTCAAGAGGGTAAGTTCATAATAAATATTTAAAGGATCCCAGTTCCTTATATGACATCATACTAAGCAGAATAGGTAATAATGTGGATTTCATACATATTATACGTAGGAGCCTGTGCGTGTATGGAGGCAGTCGGAGTCAATCTTTAAGTTTGAGTGGTTGGTCAATTATTGATCGGTAGATAGTAAACTGAATGATTGATATTTTGTTCCTCTCCTTTTTGCCAGCACAAGCACTAGTACATGCTTTTCTTTAAGGAAAGAAAATAAAACTTTCGGTTGTACTTTGAATACTGCTTGTAACCCACCATCATGTGGCACAACAGTGGGAGTGGTAGGTCTTGAATTGCAAAAAGCCACTCGTTTTTTTCATTTTTCTTATTTATTTTTATTTAGGGGTAAGTAATTAATTAACCTACTCGAAAATACTGAGAAATTGCTTCTACCTAAAGCAAACTAAAGCAAACCATGCAATGAACAAGGACCCGTGAGCCAAAAGCTTTCTTTGTATATTCGCTTTAGTTAAATAGAGAAAATCGTGTGCAATGTACATCAAAGCCACCTATTCCTCCATTTTTCTAATACTTGGAAATATTATTCTATTATACCCATCAGATAAAAATGGGGACTCATTCATGTATATAGATAGATGCGGGGATTTTTGAATCTGTTGTGAAATTGAAGACGAAGATGAGGAAAGGTGGGAAGAGGTTAAAAGACAGCGAGCTGACAAAGGCAGTGAATTTTTCGAAGCGTGAGAAGAGCGTCTGCTTGTGGGCTGACTTTTGCTGACAGCCCCCTTAATCATAATCTAATCATTCCCCAATTCTTTACGATAGTTTCCTTGGACTTATGCTGTTGAACTTTGGCGACTTGAGAATATTCTCTCCTCCTCCCAACAACAACCCCCCCTCACACTCTTACAACTTTCAAGGCCCTCACAAAATCAAGATTCCTACACAAACTCTCTCTCTCTCTCTCTCTCTCTCTCTCTCTCTATCTCTCTTTCTCTCTGTCTGTCGGGGCAATTCAAAGAATCGATTTTCTTTTGTGGAATTTCAAAATGAACAGTCTTTGGGGAAAAGCAAAACGTTGTCACCACGGGTCTGTTTGTTCTTTGGTTGTCTTCTTCTGGTTAAAATGAAGGAAGGGCTATGCTCTCTCTCTCTCTCTCTCTCTCTAAGTGTGTCTCTAGATGCGTATCTATTGTATATATTCACTTGAGCAATTCGAACGGAGAGAGTTCAAAAGATACTGATTTTTTTCCTAGGACCAACTACCTAGGCATGGATGTGACCCGGGCTTTACATGGAATTAGCTTACAAGGAGATGAGTCCAAGTCATGTGAAGTTGCACTGTTCCTTTTATTCCCTTTTGGAAGAGTTTATACTGGTAAGGAGATTTTAGGGTTTGTCTTGTAGCATGTGTTCTGTGTGGAATTCCAAGAAAGTATAGCGCGAATTAGGGTTTTATCAGCAACCTATATAAATATTTTAATTCAAAGGAGATATGTAGCTGCGTTAAGCGTGATAGGACTTGGACCATCTTGGAATTGTGGATTGACTATATAATTAATTACATAAGGTTCTCTTAATTAAGATGTTAATTGTGACTTTGTGAGAGTACATGCTCATATGTTAAATATGAGATCTAGTTCTGACCAATATATTCAGGAATCGTGAAAAGAAACTTTAGTAAAATCCTTTGTGTAAAATCTTCATAAAGTCTGCAAAAGCTATTTTGAATTTTTCTTTCCACAAAAAAGGTAATCCCCTATTCTTCAAAAGTCTATCCCATTGTAAAATCCATATGCACAGTAATATAGTGGTATTACAATGCCGAACATGATCCAATTATTCAAGTGCCCACTGGTAATTTATTATGTCATTTTGTAAATCAATTCTTATGTTACCCAATATTATTTTGCTTTATAATAACTAGTCAATGCAAAAATCGGAGTTACGCAAATATCGGCAATTGAAGTATAATTGCTGGGAAAAGGATCTTTCTTTGCTTTTGAAAATTTACCCTGAAAGGAGAGCAGATTTAGGTCGAGGAATCCACGTCTGTAGAAGCCCACATACTTTAGCATATTAAAAAAAGTGGCAAGGAATATGTGCCCTTTCCCAGACCAATTCTCTATTTCTGCTTTAGTTTTCTTTCCCTTTTGAGTTTTTTTTTATTTTCTCGTTTGCTTTATTACTTTTATACTCATTATCTTTGACTAACTTAACCAAGCAGTTCTTTGCTTGTTGAACTAAAGTAGGCCAAAACCTTTATTATAAGCACTATAAAATTCTGGATGTGAATATACTTGGGATGATCTTTTGCTTTATAGCTTTTTGGGGTGTGTTAGGGTCGCTGTTGAAGATTGTGTTGATGCGAATTAATCGTTTCTTTCTCAAAGTATATACCAAAGCCAGGTTCAATGAAAGAGGGAGGGAAACAGATAGAAAGAGGGGAGATAGGAGGGAGAAAGTATGCCGTTTGCGTATTGGATCAGCACAAGGAAAACTTTTGAGATTTCCACGACTCAAAATCTCAGAATTTGGTTTTCCATCATACGTAGATGAATGGACTAAGGAAAGGGTCATTTTACCGCTGAGATTTAAACGTACAAGGACCTTCAAAAAAAAAAACTGTGGAAATATTATATGTAGATTATATGTCAACGTTTATATAATGTGAAATTTTTAGAACGTTAAAATTACAAAGAGTCAAAACGCGCGCATCACAAGATACCAATATAGTGAAAAGTCAAAAGCAAAAGTTATTTCGGACGAACTCTTAACATTTTGTGTATGTCTAAGAGAGGGAGAGAGAGAGACCTAAAGGGAGAGATAGAGGCGAGCATGGCGGCGGTCGCCATGCTTCATAGTTGCGATGGTGTTGCTGAAGATGGCGGTGGCCCTGTAGGCGAGCGGCAATTGTAGGTGACTCTTGTAGCAAAGGGAGGACTCTTGGAGGAAAGAGAGACAAGTAATGCTACATGTACTAAAAAATTAGTAAAAACCCTCATCAAGTGATGTGTCATCGAACGTGTGTTCAGGGAGCAAGAACATTGCATAGAGAAAAGGTGAAGAAACTAAAAAGTTTGGCCATGAATAAGAAAAAGGACATCTCATTATTCTATTTTTCGTTTGTGCCAAATATAAGGAAACTGAATTTTCTTTTTGTCCAAAGAAGAAAGTGAACTAGTTGATTAGGAGTAAAAACGTAAGTGACAATATTTTGATCAATTTCAAAGGGATCGATCCTGTTTTTAATTTCTTCCAATCTCAAGCCAATTGTTTTAAGTGGCGATACTAATGGTTTGTTTGTTACGTGAAAAAGTAACTTGTTCAAAAACTAGTTTCAAAGGAAGTTATTCTAAAGAAACTTGGTATGATTTACTTGTATCCGGTTTCATTTGCAAAAAAGATGGAAGTCATTTTCTGATGATTACTGGCGAAATACACTTTTGTGAAAATATTCCTGCGACCTGATGTGAGTTCCCATCTCGGGGTCGATAGTTAGGACCTAGGTTTGGGCACTAGCTGGACTTGAGTTGTGGCGGTTGAGGTCTTGGAAGCATGTTCTATGTCCTAGGTTTGAGCAGCTGGGGATCCGGGTTAGGGTGCCTGCATCTTAGGGCCGACCATTGGTGTCCAAGGTTTGGGAGTCGAGAACTCGAGTTTGGGAGCCTGGGTCACGTACCAAGCCACTGGGGACTCTAGTCTAGCGCTAGGGCTTGGGTCCAGGCCGTCGACACCTCAATTCCGGTCGGGGTGCCCGAATTGCAGGTTCAACCATTGGATTCAGGGTTTGAATACCTTTTTATCTTCTCTAATCTTATGCTAAACACATATACTTTTGCATTCAGCCTTCTAACATCACGGAAAGTTTCATACTATGAATGATGAGACTAAAGTAATTGTGCGTCACTTAGTGAAAGAAAGATTGAATTCCACTTAGGTTTTTGTGCATTGACTAGAGCACTAGTCATCACAAGATGGTTCTTTTTCCTCACACTGTAAAAGGCTCTGGTCAAATGGACAAGAACACCGATCATAAAGGAAGTAATAGTTTAAGTAGAGTCTGTCCTTTTGATGACCGAGATGGCAACACTAACATAAAAAAAACGTAGATTTCCGAAATGCAAGTGAAAATTGTTAAGCCTGCAAATATATCCTATCAAAGAAAGGTGCCATTCAAAAATCAACTTAAAAACCCTTAATACTCCGTTGGCAACCCTCCCACTCCCAAAAACACTCCTTCAAAACAACTTCATTTGCAGGCTCTCAGCTTTAGTTTCTGAAGCTAAGAGCCCGCTTTTCTTTTGTGTTGATTTTCTGTTTTTTTTTTTTTTTCTTTTCTGTTCTAATTTGGGAGTCTCTTTTTTGCCTGGTCGGACATCTTCTTTCGCGCGTTGTCGTTGCTTTTCTTTGCTCGTCATGGTGAATAATTCTGCTTGGAGCAAAAATCTTTGTGAGAACTTCACATTAGTTCAGCTAATAGGATGCCTGGGACATGATTCTATGACTCTTTCGAGATTCGACGGAAGCTCTCATTTCTCAGTTTACGTTTGGATTTAAGTCTGAGAACTTTTCTCTCCGATCTAAATCTAGATCTAGAATTTCCTTAGAGGCATTAGATCTACAGTGATTCAATATATTATTGTTGTTGTCTCCATATGGCAATGATGTCGAGGACGCTGAAATTAAGTGCGCACTAGAAGATGTTGATCATAAATGAGAAGATTGTTTAGAAATAGCTTCTGAAGGGGAAGATCTCGACATATGCCCATCACAAACGGCTCTAGTAATTTATTGTTGTGACGGATTTAGTCTTTTGGAATGAGAGAGTGCTTATAACATACTGGGCTATATTTTTTTTGTTTTATGGGTTTTGTTTTGTTTTATAGCTCTTTGAGATTTGCTTTGCTTAGAAGTTATGTTACTCTCATATGTGATTTTAATAAACGAATGAAATTTTCTTTCAATAAAAAGAAGAAAAAAAAAGGTGCCCAAATTGCTTCTCTTTTGCTTTAATTTCCTTTCTTTTCGATGAAAGTGTTTCTTATTAGTAATCAATATGCAAATCATGAACATATGTCCAAATTTGGATTCGCGTCTTATCTAGTGACCAATTATCAGTTGGATACTCTACGAATCTAGAATTATTAGCTTAAGGTGAATTTTCTCGTCCTAATGATCTGCTTTATGATGATTGGCTAAAATTATCTACTAAAAACTAATCTCCTTTTTGTTTTCTTGATTTTTATGGGACATTACTTTGTACTAAATGCGTAGCTAGGATGATGGGAGCACCTTCTCTCTAGAATATTGAATAGACCGCCACTACATGAAGATCAATCAACAATTCCATACATTTTCTTATAAAAAGATTAGAGATTATCTTTTAGGCTTGAAAGCAAAGTTAAAAGCACAAGACTCTCTCCTTTTCCTTCAACATGGAAAGGATGGTCCCTACCTCTTTTCATAAAAGTATGCAATTAACCATAGAGAAAAGCAAAGACACATAGCAAAAGCACAAAACAGGGCCTATCATATAAGCACTAAAGCTCCACTAGAGAAGATCAATAAAAGACCTAAGAAAACCTATTATACTATAAGATCGAGACATGCATGGTTGGTGATTGTCTATCCTCTCAGATGATTAATTTCTTGGCATAGCAAGAGACAAATTTGTGTTCAAAAATGGGGTTTTGAAACATTAAACATTTAAGGGCCATACATTCCCCACCATTGATGTAAAGGTTAAAAGGGCAATTTGTAGCTAGACCAAAATTGCACACACAAAAGATACCGTGATATAAATTAAAAAGTGACCTTTGTCTTCTTAGTGCCCAGTCAAGGTGGGTCTCAAAGAGGACATTGTTGCAAGGCAACTAGCTGGAGAAAGATATTTATGATCACTATGTACATGACTTGTGCACACTGACTATAGAAAGTCTTTCTTAATTATGCGATGATTGCTTCCTTTTCAGTTTTTATAAATCTATTTCTTCATTTTTTTTATTTGGATGTGAGATTGAGTTGTAAACCCGAATGTTGATAAGAAATATATCTATTAAGAAAGATGGCATGATCTTCGAAAAAGCTTGTAAAAAGTTTCATCATTGAGGGTGTATCTAGCTAGGGCAACGGATGAAGTTCTTCGTGCGTCCATAGCCTTTCGCATGAATTGGATATAAGACAAATGCTTTATTGCCCCCTTTAAACAAGCCAGTTGTAATGAGTAATTTATCTATGGCCAAATTGCAGGAGAATAGCCCAATCACTAATCAACTTTTAAATTTATCCCAACATTATCAAATTATCACAAAAGTGCCTGATCTTTATTTTCTTTTCAAATCTATCCCACCGTTAATCTTCCGTCCATGGTACTTTCGTGTAGCCAATATTTCGATAACCAGCAAACCAAAGATTTGAAAATGCTTTACAAAAAGGAAAAAAGAATACCAAATACTTATGGAGCAAGAAGAGGAAAAGAAAATTACATTGATGGCAGGCACCTGGACATAAACCGACATATGGTTTTATTAAAAAATTGCTAACAGATAAGAACCCAATAAATTTTTTATTAAGAAAAGCTAAAGTTCAAACGAAAACATTTAAACAACATGAATTTAAGAAAAAAACACAACTGAGATAAGAGAAAATTGTCGGGAGCAATATCTAATCATAGATATTAGTCATTATATTTTAAGATTATGCAACATTGCCATAATGGCAGCATGTGGGCGCTGCGTCACCAAGTTTTCGGCGGTTCTTTGGAAGGAAAATTATCTGCGGGATAAATTTGAAACAAAATCAAAAGGCCGTGTTTTTCTTTTTGATAACATGAAAAGCGGGCATAAGTGTAGAAATTGGCTTGTAGCTCTCCATTTGTGCATGGTTAAGAATTGACAAAGCATATTGTTGTTGAGACAAATAAAGACCACAAGAGAATATTTTAACAATCACCTCGAAAATGGTGTTGGGCCCATATCCTTTATCAAGAGGTGAACTCACCGGTGACAATCATATCATCTACATATATAGGGGTAAATACATTAGAAGTGCCCAAAGTTGTGTATAGTGTTAAATTTGGTGCCAAAAATTTATTTTGGATCACTTAAGTGTCAACAAATTTAAAAAACGATCATTTCAATGCCAACGTTGATCTAATTGGCCGTAAATCCGATGTGACATTTTTTTTATTAATTTTTGAAGCTGATGTGACTTGTTGGAGTGTACAGTCAGCATTCAAATAATAAAACAACGCCGTTTGGCGTCTTTCCCCCAAGTAAGAATCTTAAATCCCCAAATTGAGAGAGAGAGAGAGAGAAGGCATGGGCTTCTCCTCATCTTCTTCCCCGAAGAACAACACCGGTAGCGACACCTTCGACCCCCCTTCTTCCTCCTCCTCCACCGACCTCACCTCATATTCTTCCCGCCACTTCTTGCTTGAGCAACAACTTTAGCCTCTTCTTGCTCACTTGGTCGAGCAACTATGATGGTGGCCGAGCGATAGTGGCTGAGCGACGGCGGGTGAACGACGGTGGCTGAGCAACGGTGGGCGAACAATGATGGCCGAGCGATGGCGAGCGAATGATGATGGCCAAGCGACGGTGGGCGAACAACAAATAAACCCTAATTTCAGTCTCAATATGAGCTATACGGCGTCGTTTTTGTGAGGCTATCCACATATGATGACAAAACGACGTCATTTCATAAGGAGGATGGAAAACGAGTCATTTAAAAGCCACCGCAACTTCTTCTTCTTCTTTTTTAAATATAAAAGTTACGTAATTAATTTAGCCGAAATCTTTCGCCAATGGTACCAAAGTGGTCGTTTTTTCTCCGATTTTGGCACTTAAGTGATCCAACGGAAACTTTTGGCACCAAAGTGAACAACGTACACAACTTTTGGCACTTCTAATGTACTTTTCCCTACATATATAAGTATAGTTAAAAAGTCATAATGTGAATTGTAAATGAATAACTAAGGATTCGCAATGCTGCAAAAAGAAGTCATGCTTTTGGTGCTTGCTTAAAGCTATTAAAAGCTCTCTCTAATTTGCCAACATAAGACAGGTGGCTTACAGCTGACCACTTAAGCCTAGAGATTGCATTGTGCAACTGTTGTTCTATCTTATTATTGTTGCAAGATGCATTAGTGTACACACCTGCCACCTGGTCATTTTTGTGACCTTAGTTATAGGAATTATATGAATTAATACTTTAGAAGTGCTCTTTTGGGGGAAAGAGGACACCTGCATATAACCTATCTCTTCGGTGCCCCCAGATGGATTCGGCTTTACTTTGTGATCTTGCTTTGTTAATAGTTTATCGCACGAGTGTGAGTAATCTTGTGACTTATTTAATATTTATGATTTTGGAGGACAGCAATTCTAGACGCATATACATTTACATCAATATTTTAATCTCAAGGCTACTGAGCAATGATATATGTCTTTAACTCCTCTTTCTTCTATACAATTTGCGCATTATTCAAGAGATATTCACATTATTTTAATGTAGACTGGCCTTAAGCTCGAGCTCAAGAACATTACTTAAAATAGACTGGATTTTCTATATGGTATAGATAGATAGATAGATGCAAATTGCCATATCCTCTAATAATTCGTCCAAAAAAAAAAATTTGACTATTTACATGCTCCCACAACCTTGATCGACCTTTGATCGAACGATTGTATTTGCCTCTCCCTCGTGTTAATTTTGAACTCGAGGCAGATGTAACAAGTTCTAATCGGCAAGCGGAGCAATAAGGCCTCAATTTTATTTTATTTTTACCTAATTAAGGAAACTCTCTTAGGATTATTACCCTAAGTGGATGTGCATATTAGATGGATTGTGTAGCCTCGAAGTAGGAGACTTTAATCATGGCCCGAGTGCCATGGGCTGGCCCAGGCCAACGAAGCCCAGAATCACACTGGGCGGGTCCAGACCGATCCGATTGGGCCCCCGGCAAGCCCGCATTTCTGTTTTCTTGATGGGCGGCGGGCCTTGGCACTATCCGGTTCCAAGTCGGGTCAAAGCGAAACCGGCACTCGGGTCGGGTCTATTGTCGGTTTCTCTCACTTTTCTCTCACTTTCCGTCGCCTGCAAAGTTTCTCGGGAAAATTCCGAGCGGTTTGAAGCATCTTTCTCGCCGGAGATGGACACGAAGTCTCTGGCCAGATCGAAGAGAGCTCACTCCCTGCACCACAGCAAGAAGCACCATCCCGGCCCGAAGCCCAAGCCCCCGCCGGGGACTCCGAGCAGCGGCGCGGCGGCGAGCGCGAGCGCGGCGCCGGGGAAGCATGCTCCCGAGAAAGCCCAGCCGCGGCCGAAGCCGAAGCCGAAGCTGCCCTCGAATTGGGACCGCTACGAGGAGGAGGAAGAAGAGATCGGTTCGGGCGTCGCCGAGGGTGGCGGGGTTCAGGGCTCCGATGTGCCGGCGCCGAAGAGTAAAGGGGCGGATTACCAGTACTTGATTGCCGAGGCTCAATCGCAATCTCAATCTCAGTCCGTTTCCGACGACCCTGTTCTGGATAGTTTTGTGTCCTTGGGTGATGTTCTTCCCGGTAAAGTTCCGTGCTTGATTTTCTGTTCCGTGCGCATTTGCTCGTTTCGGCATTTGATCTGGCTCCGTGTTGACTCGGAGTTGAAAAGTTGATTTGGGTAGTTACTTGTTACCTGCTGCATCAGGACCAACTACTGAATTTGATGTTTTCGGCGATTCTTGTTAGTCGTTGGAAGGAGTTGATACTGTTTTGTAGACAGGAGGGATGGTGTGAGAAAAGTGTAGTCATTTCATAGGTGGATGGATATATCTATGAATGATTGTGGTATTTCATGGAAAGATCACTGATTTATACCATTTTGGGGAGGCTGGTTTTGTTGCTAATTGCATTGATACTTCTTCCGTGGCCCTCATCGAAATCTTGGTTTATGTTTCTATGTGTAACTTTCTCTCGGGTTTTGGCAGAATTTTTTGGTGGAGGAGCAAGTACTTTGCTTTCAGTTAGGGGTGAGGCGGTCTTGTCGTGGGCCAATGAGGACACTTTCGTTGTGGATGATGATGGGGCAACCTCAGGTCATGAGGTACATGACCTTATTCGCTTTCGCCATTTGCTTAGTTTGACAGGTTCTTTCTTTTGAGGATTTTAGTTGCATTGCACTCGGCTCTGTCTTTGTTGAAAGAATTTGTTAGTTTGATGGGGAAGGATGGCTCTGCTTATTACTTTGGTGGGATCATGTAGATTAAAGTGATTTTCTATCTCAAGTTCTCAACCCCCTATGACTTCTGAGAAATCTGTGGTCATTGTGTGATTTGAGCAGCCTCACTCTTCACAGTACACATGTTCTTGATGTTGTGTGTTAGGATCGTTGTGATTGCTTTTTCATAGCAGTGGACAAATTGGATCTCATCGTTGCCTAACTAATAGTCTCTATCAAAGTGCAAAGTAATTTTTTTAAAGATGTATGACTGTACATTTTAAGAGAAAGAGCAAGAGAGATGGAGGGAGGGAGGGAAGTGGAGCACAGGCAATAATTTTGTATGATGCAAGCTGATGTTTCTGGAGCTAGAATACGTTTCTGCCTAAAGTTATCTTAGGCCGGATGTTGTTATAATCATGATATTCTGGGGAGGCATATTTTAAGCTTTTAGCTTCTGTAAAATGAGATAATCTGATGTTTCATCTACTTTAATGTGCAAAACTTAACACTTTGTCTTTTAAAGTAAGCTGATTTGCTTGGAGCTAGAGTACATTTCTGCCTAAAGTTATCTTAGGCTGGATTATTTTATAATCGTGATATTTTGGGGAGGCATTGTTCAGGCTTTTAGCGTCTGTAAAATGAGATAAACTAATGTTTCGTCTACTTTTCTGGTCCATAAACTTAACACTTTATCTTTGATTCTAGTTTTTCAGTGTGATATGTCATCTACAAACTCCACTCCATTTCATGAATTCTCATGGCTTTGTGCCAGCCACTTTCATTTTTGTTGTCGTTACATTTCAATTATGAGATCTGTCTCACTTCTGTCAAATTGCCTCCACTTAGTTTGTTGCTTCCGCTGTATGATGTATTATTCAGGCGCCATTTCTTTCCCTGAACTTGAATGCACTTGCGGAACAACTAGCAAAGGTGGACTTAGCTAAACTGCTCTTCATTGAGCCAGATCTGTTACCGCCTGAAATGGTACTTCTCCTTTCTCAACTCATCTATCTGCAGAAGTTATATAAGAATTTGTTTGAATTGAATGGTGAGTGTCATGTGGCAAAGTCTTTGGGTACAAATGGGATTTGTACTTTAGCCATTCCATATTTTTGTTTGGTAATCACTTGGCAAAGAAAAGATTCAGCTATCCTGTTTTATGGTTAGAAGTTCGAATTTCTTGGGAAAGAACTTAATGGGTGATTTGAAAGTTACAGTAAGGCTTCTTTAGTTACAATGGTTTCGCCGAGGAGTGAGATTTTAATGATTACATGTTTTCTGGATAGTCACCACAAGTAAGTACTTCTTGCAGAAGGAAGGTTTGTGGGAGAATTATTGAGATACTTGACACTGGGCTTCTAAATATTTTTAACATGAGATATGAATGACTTGTGCAAATTTATGGCATGTCCCAGTATCCGATGTCGATACATGTACCTCTGAGATTCTCTGCCCACATGTGCTTGGTGGCAAAAAGTACCGTCTCTGTGTGGATTTAAGAAAAATCTACCTGCTCTAGATATGGTGCCTTTGTATTGTTAATCTAAATTTATCAGGACAGGATGATTATCTTTCCAGTTCTTTGACCTTAACTTGCTTTCTGAAAGTTGATATGGGTTCATGTACTGCAGAAGTCACATGGTAGTCATAATTTTTTTTTTGTCTGTCTAGGATCTGCTAAATGTTTGATTACTTTTTTCCCTGAGAAGTGTATGGTGGCACCTCGAGCAACAAATATCAAATACTTGCTAATATCATCTCTTTCACTGGTTGCAAGTTTTGCTCTGCTATATCTCGAAGTAGAATCTAATTTCATGTGATTGAATGACAGCATACAGGCCCATACATTGCGAGCAGTGAAAAGGCCTCCAACCAAATGCAGACGCACAAAACTGAAGCAGCTCAGAGTCAGTTAGATGGACTAGCTCTTGATGATTTTGATAGGGAAGAAAGAAAAGAAGAGGAATGTAAAGAGGCTGGAACGGGCAGAAGTAAATCAGATTCAGTATTAAACTTTCCGGATGATAATACTTCTGTGGATACTAGCGAAGTTTCTAGCTTAGGACAAACTATAGTGATAGAGTCCACAGATCAGTCAATCGAGAAATCTGATATAGACCCAGAGATGAGAAACTCCACATTTGAGGCAGCAGCTGCAGAAGCTGAGCTCGATGCGCTTCTCAACTCTTTGAGTGAAACCAAGTCGACTGAACCATCTGGTTTTGGCTTCACTAAGTCCACCCCTGCTTTTCAAGATCAAACTCCAACGTCTATGCCACAGGCCTCTGGGCGAGGCTTTATTTCCTCTGTGGCTGCACCTGTGCCTGATTCTGCTAAGATCGATGTTCTTCTCGATGATTTACTCGAAGAAACCTCGAACTTTGCCCAACAAAACACTCATCACAGTGTACTGCAAACCCAGCAGGTAAATTCTGTCACTAGATCAAAAGAATTGGACGATTTTGACTCATGGTTAGACACCATTTAGCAGTTATTTAGCCTGAGGTCTTCAATGTATGTACTATAATCCCCCTCAATTGTTATACAAGGATGATCATCCTTCTCTTTTCAAGCAAATGCTTTGTAGTGCACAGTTGGGAGTCTTTGAGTATTCGGGGCAGCATCCTAGCCAAGTCCTAAGACTTGAGGACTGACGTGATGATCGATCACGGCGTCAGTTTCGTTTAGTCTGTTCGACAACTCAAATTTTTATTTGTCTATCGGCATTAAGACTTTTTGGACAGGTCATGTTTATGGTTTAAGCAAGTTGGTCTCATTCGCGGAGGGACGGATTCCTGAACCATGATAATTCTTCCAGTACTTCTTACCTTACAGACCCATCGCGCCATCCTGCTGATCACGAAAGTCCCATGCAAAGCAGAAATAACGTACCGCGTCATGAAAACGGCTCGTAGAACAGTCGATTCTGATTTTTCTTGTTTGGCAATGTGGCCAAGTTCAATGAACCGAGCTCGTCTAAGCCGGAGCTCAACAGCGTGCAAGAGGCCAGTAAAGCGTTGCCCCGATTCGACTTCGTACCAACCGTGGATCGTGATCATTGCCCCACCTGTGAGAACATTTAGAACATTTTCGAGTGGCCTGGTCGGCCTGCACGAGCAAACGCAGTGTGCCTTTTTACAGCACGGATATCACATCACGGACAGACGCACATGAGGGACAGGACAGGCGGTTTCATCATCCACTATACTGGTTGAGAAGAACATCCATCATGGCAACTTCCGATAATGAATCATGGACGCTACGGATAGCATGGGCCTCGCTTCGCTTGATGGTCGTGAGGATGATGGCGAGGCGATTTTTCTATTAACGCAATTGATTCTCTTTTTCGCCCATCTATTTGGATATATTATCAAATTGCTGGCACGACAAATTATTCATCAAAGGGTTCGGTGCTACAATACATTGTCATACCAAAATTTTTTTAAAAAAAATTTAGATGAAGTGATCGGATGAGAGGAGGCGGCGGGACGTTGCTGGCCCCGGCCACCACTGCGAGAGACAGTGGTGGGGGGCTCTTGATAATGAGACCCTCGCTAGTGGCCAACGAGTGCTGCGCGGCGCTCGTCGATAAGGGTGGACAGGATTTTTACTATCCTTTATTGCGGGGGCACGGCCGGCCAGCCATGGTAGAGTGCTGTTTCATCATCATTGGCTAGTGGTAGGAGGGGGGCCGCTTCCTCTCCCCCTATCAATTTCCATTTTCTCTTTCGCTACTGTCGAAGATGGTGCATGTCACGTCAACAATATCATCATCACCGTCCGTGACGGAAGAATTCGATTGCAACGAATCAAAAATCGACAACGCAAAGGACTTGATAGTAACGAAAATTGCCCCAACATCGTACCGCGAGGAAAAAAGAAAAAGAAGAAGAAGAAGATCGCCACCACCATGATGTCTGAAACTACCTTGTTCCTGACTGATTTGCTTTCCACAGTAATTCTAAATTCAAGAAGAGAAGAAGAAGAAGATGAAGAAGATGAAGATCCTGAATTGCCTTTCCTTCTATGCAACAGCTCCTGAACCAGGAGGAACACAAATTTTTCCCTTCTATATAAGCAAAAATCCGCAGAAAAAGAAATGAAAAAAATGAAGCAATAAAATTCTTTTCCGTCAGGCAGGGACCCCATCAGAGCCAAAGAGCTCCGGCATCCTTCAGGGCCGGCACCAGCTCCCCCGTGATGTGCGCCGTCATCACCCGGTCCAGCCCCCGAACAGCTTCCCCCCGACGAACACCGCCGGGAACTGAACGACCCCACTCCCGCCGCCGGAGATCCTCTCCAGCTCCCCCACGACCGCGGCCTCCTCCTCGTCGCCGAACTCCCGCACCGCCGGGTTCGCCCCGTGCCCCTGCAGCAGCCGGTTCACCACGTGGCTCATGCAGCAGCCCCGCTTCCCGAACACCACCACCGCGCTCTCCGCCACCGCTCGGCGCGTACTCTCGCGGACTCCCGCCGCCAGCTCCTCCTCCTCCGCCTCCTCCTCCTCGTCTTCCCCCCGCCGCGCCGGCCGCTGCTGCTCGCCGCCGGCCACGACGCTCGGGTTCAGGAGGAGCGCGCGGCGGCGGCGGCGGCTCCTCGGCGGGCCGCCGCCGGCGCGGACGGGGAAGAGCGACGGCTCGTAAGGGATCGCTTGCTGCATGATGTCGGGTCTCTCTCTTGGGTTTCTGAGATCGATGGGATCGATTGCGTGAGGCTTATCGAAGGAAGGAGTGAAGGAATTCGCGTTTTGCGTTGAGTGCGAAGAGGACGAAGCTGGGGGGGACCATATAAATGGTGGGAACGGAGGAGAGAGAAAGTAGAGAGAGAAGAGAGGAGTGGGTGAGGGATGACGTCACGCGACCAGGAGGAGGAGTGCGTCAACGGATGGTTAGGCTTTGGCCTTTTTCTTTTCGGTCGTGTCGATGACGTATGCACTGGTGTCGCTCAAAAATCGAATTTTTCTCCCATAATTAAAAAAAAAAAGGTAATTTTCTTTTCTTGTGATATTGATGTGGTCAAAGGCGTTTTAATGAAACTACAATCGATAATGCGGCTGATTTTATTCCAATTAAGCGAAATTCGCGGCGGAAGTGATTTTCTTTATTTTGAATTTCGCTTTAGTTTCAGATGGATAGTTTCTTTATTGAGGCATCGAGCGTTTCTTTATTTTTATTTTTATTTTTTAAGAAAAAAAAAGGGACGCATGCATGAAACGGTGTCGAAATCGTGAATTACTAAACGGCATCTAATCATGTGCCTCCATGATGGTCTGTCGCATTGCTATATATGGCATCTTACTTTCACACATTATATGAGGAAAGACCGTTAAAGATAATTCTGCATTGGGCATATTATCCTGGGCGACACAAGTCCAGAGATTAAATCAGATAAATTTAGCAATCAACTCAAAGCCGAATCCAATATTCACAGACACATCGGCTTGATGATAAGATACCAAATCGAGTCGGATACTTTACAAATACAGCAGATGTGGGCATCCCTCGGCTTTAGAAAGTGCGTACAGGCTTTGATTCAGATGAAAAAATACAAGCTGACATGTCAAAATAAAGACAGAACTCGTCGATAAGAAAAAAATGAAATTTGGCGAGAAATTACGTGAACCAATTAAAACCCTGTAAAATGATTTATATCATGCAATTAATTACGTAAAATTCCGTTATATTAAGTTTAGTGTAAGTCGAAATGGCCAAAAAGAAGTTTTCATCGGGTGCGCGGCGGTTTTTTTAGGGCAGGGGGGAACACGTTATGGCATGCGTAATGTGGGCTCACGCGGTGCGCGGCGGTTTTTTCCACGCACGTCAGAAAGGAAGAGAAGGGGGGGAAGATCGGTTGACCGACAAGAAGTAGGAGCCTTTTGAACAGAAGCGCCTTCCGACACCCACATGCAATACGCGATGACGTGTGCGACAACGTGTGCACGTTTCTTGGCTCGAGGCAAGAAGACCAGTTAGGGTTTTGCCGATCATGGGCAGCCGCTTCCACACTGCGTATATAACGCGTACGGGAAAGGGGATGGAACGGTTGTGGACAAATTCTATTATTTTTTTAAATATGTTTTCGTATTTTTTAATTGATTTTTTTTTTTTTTTTATGTTATTGTTTTGTTTTGTTTTTTCATCTTTTCCATGCCAATCGCTGAGCCTCGGTAAGGGTCACCGTGTCCAAAGGCTGGCGAAGGTTCGCCTCATCTTAGGCCAATGAGGGCAGATCACCAAGGCTAGGTCGGCGGAGAAAGAATAAGAAGAATAAATAAAAAAAAAGAAAAAAATATAAAAAAAGTAATAATAAATTGAAAATGCATTAATGAAATTAATATAATTTGTTCACGTCAATGTTGTTCATATCACATAAGACACTTCACTTTCATGTTAGCAATAAGGGTGTGCGAAAGAATCGAGAACCGCTTGGATTGTCGAATCGAACCGGATTGGACCGGAAATGATGTTTCCCATGAAATCTGATCGGGTTTTCAGTTCCGATTCAATGAAACCAGTAAGTACCGGTCTGATTCTTAATTTTAGGTGTGGAACCGCTTGCTCTCCCACTAGGAATATATTTAAAAAAAGTTCATCTCAATTACATAATCATTTTGTAGTTTTTTTTAACTATTATATATATATGTAAATATATGTATATTTGTAGATATTGAACATTACTGACGTAATAGGATTCACCCTCTACTTTTCTTTTTTTTCATTCTAATAAAAGAAAGGACCATAAAAAACCTCAAACTTTATTTAAAGTGACAAATTTACCCCGAATTTTTTTTTTGTGACATGAAAAATTTCGAACTTTGCTAATGGTGACACATTTACCCTAATTTTTTTTGGTGATACGAAAATCCCTGAACTTCTATCCGTGTGACATATTTACCATAAACTATAGGGCATTTTGGTCTTTTTACTTTTTTTTTTCTTTTTTTCTTCTTCTTCTCTCTTCCCTCCACTGGCCATAGCAGAGGGAAGAGAGAAGAAAAAAAAGAAAAAAAAAAGGAAAATAGAAAAAATAAGATGAAAATGCCCTTGGTGGTGTAAATGTGTTATGGTTTACAAAGTTTGGGGTTTTTCATATTACAAAAAAAAAAAAATTGGGGTAAATTTATCATTTTGGGCAAAGTTTGGAGTTTTTAATGGTCTTTTTTCTTATAATAATCCATTTACTTACTTTCCTAACCAAAACAAAATAAACAAACATAGAGGAATGAGATAACCAATTGAAGATTAATGTTTTAACTTTTGTGCATGTTAGGACTTTTGACATGGAATCTAATTCTCCACATATTTCTGGTGTCGAGAAACCTTAAGAGGATCGTACCATGATTTTCGAAGAAATTAAATTTTTAGCTAATGAGTATTTTTTATTCATTCCGCCTTGTAGTTTTCAATCCTTAATCAAAATAAATAATTCACAATTCAACCCGAATATAAGGCCAAACAAGCTTTGGTGCTCTAATTTGGTGCTCTAAATAGAATTAGGTTCATTGTGAAAATTATTTATTGAATGCAATTTTATAACGATTGGGGATTGGTTTCATGGACTCACTCACAGACTGGACCAACAGTCTGATTCCTGGGTGGATCCATCAAACCAATGGGTGGATCTCGGTTCCAATTTTCGGAACTAATCCCTAGTGGGCGATCTCTAGTCCCAAGGTGGGAATCGCCCAACTGAATCATGCTCACTATAGTCAGCAATTTTCAACCATAATTGGCCGAATGGACAATATTGGCAAATTTTCGAAATGTTTATAACTAAATTAACCGAATTGAAAGATTTAAAACTGTATTAACTCAAATGCAATAGGTCTAGGACATTTTCAATAGTTTTTCCTATAGATATTAAATCAATAGATAAATACGTGATTTAATATTCAAATATTACAATGCTTCTCTTTGATTGTAAACTAGAGTTTGGTTTAAGATTAAGGATTATGAATATATAATAAAGGATGCAAAAAATGGACCTAGCAAGATTCAAACTCAAGAATAGGACCTTCTATTCAAATAGGACGTGAGATTTTATAGGATCATGATCAATTTATATAAAAACTTGAGCTTATAAATGTGAAATGTGTTGTATTATATTTGGTAATATGCGTTGCCAAATTAGTACCTAGTGATGGATTCCATAAACTAACATGAATCATCAACTCAATCTTTTTTTAAATAACTAGGGGGCATTTGTGTGGTGTATGGAACGCCATACAAGTCCAATGAATAGGTTAAATTTAGACCCTTAGTATGTGCAAGTGATTTTGACCAATACCAACTTATATGCAATTTCTACAGCTGTTATGTTGGAAATTCTCCGTGTTCCAACCAATGGCATCAAATTGGAGACTTCTTTCCCACTCAATTTAAATGGATTTTCATAAATAAGAAAACACACATTTACACGAGGATAGAGAGATATATTAAGGATGAATTAGCGAAACTTGACCAATCGGCATCTCATGAGTGAATTTAAGGATATGCTTTTCTATATCGTATGACAACATTCAAAATTTTACCCTTTTAACTTTCTTAGATTACTCGAATTGAAAATCGCATGTCAAGCCAACACTCCTCATTTTTCCACAATCTAAAAAATCTACCAGCACGTGGGTCACATTTAGCCGATTGAGATCATTTTCATATTATACGAGAAAAATTTTATTTGATTTGACGATTTTCGAATCTGGGTCTACTCATTGGAAAGAGATTTGACTTTTGGGGGAGCGCAGGATCCTCACGAAGAGGGTTGGCGCGAAATTTTGCCAAGCTGTCTCTCGGCTTTTGACCGGGGAACAGGAGGGCGTGACGTCAGCGAGAGCGCCAGCCGAAGCGGCCCTTTCGACAGCCAGCAGCGGGGCGGAGGAGGGAGGAAGGGGTCAAATCTGACGTGGCGCGGATATTACGCAATCTCGTACCGCACCGCACCACCGCCAACGGGACAGCGGCGGGGCCTCTCCTTGTCCGCCACGTGCGCCGCGGGGAAATCCGTTTCTCCCGACTTGCAAGATTGTCGTGACTTGATCATTGGCTCCAACGCCACCTGTTCCCACGCCATCCTGGGTAGCGTGCCTGATGTCACTTTGCTTTTTACCTTCTCCCTCCGTTTCATATATATATATATATATATTGAAACTGATTACTTAATTTGAGTTTTAGTAACCATTATATTTTTGAAAATAATTTTTACTCATAAATAACTTTTTTATTCTTAAACAAATTTATGAGTAGTTGAATGCGTTTGGTAATAACGTAAAAAATTTTTGTGATGTGAAATTTCTCTTTAATTTTTTAGTAATTTTATTACATTCTTCTCTTCTTCTTTTTTTTTCTTTTCTTCTTCCTGCGCAAGGCTTGACTCGTAGGTGAGGTCGGCCTTACCTTACCTAATGGCTAGAAAAGCTTAACCTCGCCTAACCATGATGAGGTCATCAGACCTTGTCTAGCCAGTCGTCGGCCAAGACGGAAGAAGAAGAGGAAGAGAAAAAAAAAAGAAAAAAAGAAAAGAGAAAAACAAAAAATGGTCTAGGCTTGTTTCTTGTTTCTACTTTTTGATTATGTTAAATTTATTCTTAAAAACTAATTTGTTTCTATGAACAAAAAATTTACTTAACGAATTTCTTTTTTAAAATTCTAAATAACAAATTAACAGAAATAATTACTATTTAACTGGTTACCAAACATATACTAAGTGTGTCAAAATTGATTGAAGACTCATTTGTTAACCTACAGATAATGAGTTGGATTGTACATGGATTAGCTAGACTTTGCTAAATGGTCGATATAGATATGAGTAATAAAGTCCAAAAAGTTATGGGTTTTTAATAGATGTAAAATCCAATCCATGTGTAATGCAATCTTCGTCATGATCTTATTTTTGTTATAAAAAAAATTAAAAGATAGTAAAAAAATTTCGATTTTTCAGGCTTTAGAAAATCGAGAAATTTAACATATGATTTTATGTGTTTATATTTATGGACTTATTGATTTTAAGAGATGTTGGATACTCGGTTAGGAAATTATGCTTGTGTTTCACCTAAACCACATGAATTTATATAGGAAAAATTATCGAAAACATACCTTGCTTGTCAACAAGCGATCGCTGATATATTCCTACTTTTAAAAGTAATGATTACATGCACGAGATTAATCTTTGAAGACCAATTTGCGCATTCACATTTACTATCATCCGGTCCATGTATTAAAAAAAATGCCATTTTCTTTTGAGATATGCCAATCCTTAAATTCACACCAATATAAACACTAAAGAATCAACTAAAAATCGAATCACTAAAACTCTGAGGTGCGCAAAGAAAGGCAATTCGGTCTCTGTAAAAAATGGATTTTTCTTAGATGTGAATCAATGATGTTTTGCAAAAGTAGGCCTACATTAGTAGTCATTGAAGTTAAAATGAGGCATGCTTTAGGTATTTCTCCTTAACGGCATTATATGGGGAAATTATCGGACGTAATTATATAATAATAATTCAAAAAATGTTTGGAAATTCGCGTCGGTTGATTGGGTTTTAATACAGATGCCGACCCACATCTTTCCGGTATTTTTGACTAATTATTTTTCTAGATGCAGTCACATCGATATTAGATGATAGAATCCTACTTTTGACCATCCGCGTGCTGACAACATCATGACGTAGCTCCGCCACATCTCTAAATGATGAACATGTCTAGTCTCTTTCTTGGGCCCCAAAATAAAACTACTTCTTCTTCTTTTCTTTTTTTTCTTTTCCTTTGCTGGTCTAATCAGAAAGGTCGCACCTTCTTTATGGCGTGGTCCCACTAATAATTCAAAAGGCTTTACCAAAACTAAATAAAATAAAATAATAAAAAAAGAGTAGATAAATGATCCTATATGCTTTATTTTCATCTCAAGGAAAAGGCTAGAGCGCCAAAGTCCGAATTTATACAGTGTACATTGTGTATAATAATTCTAGGAGACACTATCCAATCATTCTTAATCTTATTATCCGGATTCTCGTCCAATTCTAAACCTTTCATTTCTACCAATTTGATTATGAATCTTTACGTGAAATTTCATTTTAGTCATTCTAACCAATCTTTGCTTGAAATCGTCGGCGTGGCGAAATGTCACGTGGGACGGCTGGCGAGGACTAGACCGCCGCAATATTTGTATAGTGCATCGCTATTGAATGTCGAGAAGATACATATGGTCATCTCCTACTTTGCTTTTGGTGTCCTTTGCATAAAGAAAAGCAATGCCCGATGACATTTCCAATCGAAACGAGAGGTGGACAACGAATCCAACGCATACCGATGCTTTGACGAATTGCGTTTGCCGTGGAAGAAAAGAAGGGGGGGCGGGGCGTCGTCCTCCAATTCCTGCTCAGCCGTGGAAAGACGACTTCACTTGGACCGACTCGTGCACCGCACTGAACCCCCCCCCCACTTTATTTTGTCATGCAATGGAAAACGGTGGACTAAGAGCCACCGGTATTTTTCCGCACCTCTTTTAACGTACGTATGGTGGCCATCCCATTGGATGATCATCATTGGGGAATATACTCTTTTGCTTTCACCTGCCTTTCACTTTTCTTTCCGCTATTTTTTTTATCGTGATTCCGCACCCAGTTCTTGTCCCGATTCGAAGAACCCATGAATGTTGTGGGGATTTTTATCTCGTTAGAGCATCTCGCCTTGCTTAATGTGTGATTCATATGCTCTTTATATATCTAGGACATCTTTTCATCTACCAAACATTTTAATTGACGTGGGTTTTGCCCTGGTTGATTTTGTATGTGCAGCCTCCTCGTTCGTCGAATTTCATGTGTGTTTCTATGCTCTTTATATGCACCTGCTATCTTTTGTGAGATCACTAATAACTTTTCTAAAAGCTTAAGATTTTAAATGAAATGGCTTGATATTTAAGTATTCTATAACTCCCCTCCACGCTTAGTCTGGTTTTTTTACCTAATACCAAGCGTGAAAATATTTTATTGGAGAGGTAAAAAAGACTCTGGAAAAATTTGAATTCAGAATCTCATACTTCGATATCGTGTTGACTTTTGTAGAATATTTAAATATTAAATCACGCATTCATCTCATGACTCATTATCTCTACGTCTCTTGATTAAGTTTTTGGATTGGACTGTCCATCAGATTTATCGTCCCCACGCAAAATTTCAAAGTGCAACTTGCAAAAATATGCACATACATAGATGTACATATATTATTCAGATTGGATTCGAGAACCAAGGTGACATAAAAAAAAACAGATGGTTTTGTTTTTCATGCACGACACCCGTGAAGTTGAAGTTTTAGTTGTCCGAGGTGACGAATTTGGACGCTTAGGTATATCGTCAGGCATGCCGCAGCAGCTAGGAACCAACCGATGCACAGAGCAGGCAGCGGAGAGCGAAGAGAGAATTGCGGGCGACAGAATGATGTCAAGAGAAGCAGCAGATGCAAAATGCGTGCGCGGGCGGGCGGGCGAGCGTGGGGAAGGTGGGAACCAGCTAGCAAACCGACCAGATTTGGGGCGTGGACTGCAATGGAAGCAGGATCATCGTACGACTGCTGACTACTACTCATGACCATGATTGCTGCTGGGATATCATTCCGTGGTCAAACGCATGCCACAAATTTCCTAAAGCTCTCTCTCTCTCTCACGCTCCCTGCCCTGTTCTACCCGACTCCCTCTTTACCCTTTCGATCAAACGGTTCAGCCTGCTGCCACGAATTCGGATCGAATGCTTTCCTTAACTTTCTCGTGACATCGTGTCGACGACCTTTCCAACCAACCCGGAGAAATCTGGCCTCGGCCCCTGTTTGGCAGGAGACCGAGTCAACCGCCACTGGTGAGAACATCCGAGAGCTCGTGCGGGATTCTCGTGCCGGCCCTGCATGATTCCCCCCCCGGACAGTCGCAACCGCTGAATATTACAGTGCTCATGTGGGTCCTATATGATTCCCGCGATTAGCCAGCTTCTATGATTACGTCTAGTCATAGATTTAGGACAAAGTTTTCCCCCGTCAGACACTGGCAAGACAGCCTTACCTACCTTGTCTCCTCACAGCCACATATATTGTGGAAACGTCAGCATTGACGCTCAAGTCTCTAAACTAAACTAGCATCTAGAACAAGCAAGCTGATCCTAAGTAACTATTCAACAATGTTGACTTCATTTTGTAATTGGTTTGAGCTGACTGGTGCAGAGTGTGAACGTACATTGAAGGATGTCTGCATCGAAGACGATCTGGGTCTCTACTGCATAGAAGTATGGATCTCTCCTGTTCATAGGGAAATCAGCTGCTCGAATATCCCTGACCACATCGAAAACCAGGATTACAAGCCGGGCAATCCGACGTCACAGGATACAGCGCCCAACTAGCACAGTATATTTCACAGCTGACTTGCTCCCCAAAAGAGCAACGATCAAAGTCGCTCCATTTGCCAATCTACAGCTCCATAAGTGAGCCTCTTACTGTTTCAATTTATGCAAGTTGAACCAAAATCAATCATTGAGAGAAGCGCTCAATGTGCCGAATCTGTTGCCTCACTATGACAAAGCAAGTGATTTGTTAATTCTTCGACCTCTTTAAATAAATGACTTGCCGATGTACAATCACCTCGTCAAAGCGACGATTACAACCAGATTAATCAAAGCACCACCTTCGTTGGTCATGGTGAGAAAGAATTCCCTACCTTATTGAAATTACGGAAACAAAAGGACAAATAAAGATATAGAGGTATCCCGTTTGAATCTTTGTCTGAGCAGTTAATATATATCCCTCCCGAGAGCATTGCTTTTCCAGAGTTCAGAAGGTCAAGAAAATTTACTTGGCATGCACAGTTGGAAGTACTCTTGTTATTGGACGAATGGAGGATTAAAACTAACCAGATTGAAAATTAACCGTTTCCCCTCATTTCTTCTTACTGGTTGTGCTTGCTAATTCCATAGCCTGGAGATTAAGCAACAGATCGTCTGAATTCAGGAAAACCTTGTTGTTTGAATTTGAAATTGTATGGGCGATTTCTCTTGAAGCTTCGATCCTCCTCAGAGTGATAAATGCAGGATTATTGGCTATAGCTTGACCTATCAACTGAGCACTTGTGGCCTCACCCTGTGACATACCAAGAGAGGAAATAGATCAATCAAAGGCCGAAATAAAAGAACCATCCGAGAATAGAGGTAACTGAAGTTGCATGCCTAGGTTATTTCAGCAGGCCAAAATAGTCCGAGCTGAATCTGGATTCATACCTGTGCTCTGATGATGGCACTCTTCTTGTCTTGTTCAGCTTTCTCCACAACAAATTTAGCCCTTTCAGCTTCTTGTGCAGCCACTTGTTTGGCCTCGATGGCAGCAGTGAACTCCCTTCCAAAAGTTAGAGTAGTAATGGACACATCATCCAACGCAATATTGAAATTAGCTGCTCTCTCTGTCAATACCTTCCGTATTTCCCTACTGACAGCCTGAGACAGGATAACCAAATTCTTAGCAAATATGTTACAGAAATATATTGATAAGAATGGACCTTAACAAAGGGAGAAATAACAGATCCTGGACACATTAAACAGTGATTTTGTGTTAATGGAACTCCACAGAAGCCTTACTCTAGAGGCCCATATCATCCCAAACACTAGAATCAAAATAAAGTCTATATGTAGATAATAAAAGATCACAAAATGTACATATTTCTAAACTTAAATAAATTATTTTCATAAGGAAATAGAATCTGCTCCGAGGTATGAGATCTTATGATCTAAGATTCTGAAAACCAGAACTTGATTTTAAACACCAGGGACTCCTACTAACCGAGGTACATACCAAATCCAGGATCACCGAAAAAAGGGCGAAGAGGATAGAAAGTAGAAAAGGGGCATACATCACACTTTCAGTAAAGAGAAGCAGCAGCAGCTGATTATTCAAATCACCATCAATTTCTCGCTTTTTCTGGCACGTAGATGCCACATTGAAAATCGACATGTTGAACCGAAGAGAACCAAAACAGCTTGTTACCTCTCTTTGGGTAATAAGTTGGCTTGCATTGTACTGCGCAACCACCGCTTTCAAAGTTTCATGAATTATTGATGGCAAAACCCTCTCATTATAGTTTTCTCCCAGCGTACGATAAATTGTAGGCAATTGGTCGGGTACAGGACGAGTTAGGACTCGAAGTCCAATTTTGACCTACATGAAAAGAGATGCTCAATTTCAATGGGCATAAGCTTTGACATTCAAAATGATTCTAACAAAGGGTAATGATTTGGGTGAACAACCAATCTGATGAAACAACAGCCACTGGTTGCCAAACAAACATGGAACAATATAATAAATCTGACAGTCACATGCAATTGAACATTGCTGCAGAAGCTCCCACAATTGTGTGTGTCAGCAATCTTCTGTGAACTCAATCAGCACAAGTCAAGCAAAAATGATCTGTGATATTCATTTCTGGCATTAATCACAACTAATTTTCTACCTCAGCTACAATGAGTGAGAAAAGGTTCTACATGCCCTCAGGACAACAATTGGTTGCCTTTCCTTATTTGATTGGGGAAGATGAGAGTTATCTCCCAGAAGAACAATGATGTATAAGATGGTAGAGTGACAGACCAGATTCGATCATCTACTATTGTCAACAACACGAAAAAGAAGAAAATGGTCAAACGAGGTGAACGCCACATGAAAACCAATGTATCTCCGCAATCACGACATATGCATTGATAATTTGATAATTGTGGCCGGTAGTTAATCAATTCATATCTATAATGCAATAGAAGTTAATACTTCTACTGCTATCACTAACTAAAAGATGCCCATGGAGAAGATTCCGACAGTCCCTGATGCACGCATAATGATTAGGAAAGGCCTGCCAGACTTTTCATAAAGATCTAATATCCTCATAGTCAGACAGGTTGTCTTTTCTCAGATCACAAGGTGGCCTTATATAAATGAGTTGAAAGGAAAAACTTATGTAAATACCTACTCTGCCTAATAGTGACAGTGTATTACCAATTATAAAGCAACAACAATTACCATCTGAAGGTCCCGACTTCCCGAAGTACTCTCGATCAAATGAGGTCGTGCTCGTACATCGTAGATAATTGGTCTCTCGAACCATGGTATCATTAGATGCGTCCCTTCAGGATAAACCTGTAAAATTACCAGTGAGTTCAGCATGATGAATTATCCAAACAAACCTCCATTTAGAAAACCATAGGTCTATCATTTATACTCCTCTCCTCTAAATTAGTCAAAAATTTGTAATTCACTAGCTTTAGCACCATCTCCTGATCCCATGCATGTTACCTTCCTGGAACAATTTTTTTATCGAGAACAGCGGTAGAAGCACTAGAAAAAAAAAAGAGAGTCAATTTTGAATGATATATCTCCCTCTTTGAAGACTATATAATCCATCATCCATTTCATGATCAAGCAGTAAGGTATCACATTTCATCAAATGAGTACCAAGAATTCCTGAGAATGACCAGAACACCTTCCTAGTAAGAACCACATGCATGCGCAACACAATACAACAAGCACCCTTATTGCAATAGAAAAAAAAAGTTGAGAAAACAAACTATATGAAGAAACATTTTTGAATGCAAGTCGAAGGTAGGGAAAGAGAGTAAGCACATTAGCATATGCTAAAGGCATGACCAGTTTTCTATCTACAGGTTCCCATTGATATACATATGTATGTAAGAGAGAGAGAGAGAGAGAGAGAGAGAGAGAGAGTTTAGCACAAAACTACTCTCATGATACTCTATAACATGAATCCTGTTAGATTAAAGAGAATTATAAGCTGTAGTGGAGGAAAATAAATAACCTTGTCTTTAACACCACTTAGGCGGTTGAACATAATGGCTCTATGCCCTCCCTCGACATTGTAAAGACTGTTAGTGGCTCCATACAAGCCAAGACCACCGATCACTCCCAGCTTGAGCAATGCAGATGCTGCTCCACCTCCTGGCACTTTTGGAACTTTCATGTTATTGAAATTCATCTTCCTATAAGCACGAAAAAGTCAACCATAAGTTCCTGCAAAGATGACAAACCTCATATCCATTTACTTTTCTCATATAAGGAACAAATAGATTGGACGGTGCAATGAAAAGAAAAGTCCACTTAGGGCCAAAATAAATCCCATTTGTAATCAGTAGCAGACGCGATGATTACACAATGTCTTTCGATCATAAATCCCAACACGAGAGGAAACCAAATGACAACACCCCAATGCACTCTAATATAGTGAAGTCAAAGATCTTTCTGGGCAACGGGTCAAAATTCTGACCCTAAGCTAATCCAGAGTACCAAGACCACTTCCTAAAAGTATCCTCTTCAACTACATTCTCAAATGCCCAACGTTCCACGCACCAACAAACGTAAACGGCATATTGCCAGCACCCCCTTTCCACCGATTCGGCGAACAGCATCATGAGCCTAAGACGTACGAACTTGCCGAATGGACAACCATGACATAACACAGAACATAACATAACATGACATGACTTATCTTGCCCACATCCATTATTACGATATAGAGAGAAATTCCGACGCACATTGATTGACCCGGCGAGAAAAAAAAGGGAACGGTCAGCAAAGAAATGCCACCAACAGCACACGCTATTACCGTGTCCACCGAGTAACCGAAAGACCAAATTGAAACAACGCTTGGAAGAAAAGATTCCACCAGAAAATAACCAACTTGCAACTCAATTCCGGAGACCCCAAAATCGCACGACCCTCAAATTTGCTACGTGGGTCTAAATAAACACAACCGAACTCACTTTCAGCAAATTTCAACGACGACCGCGACGACGGGAATTAACAAATTGAGCAGAATAACGAGACGCAACGCACGAACTCGTTTGTACCTTCGGCTTGGTGGTGAGAAAAGCAAGAGCTCTGTAGGGTTTATGGCTGTGATCGTAAGCTAGGCAATGGAGCAAGGGAGGGTTTTAGGGCTTCTGCGGACTAGAGATGAGAGATGGGCTTGTGGGCCTGGATTCATATGGAAAATGGGCCAAGTTTGGTTCTTTTCCACCCTTCATTTCGATCGAATTTTGAAGATGTTTAAGCCCATGAAATCCGACCCACAGAGAAAAATGCCCGTGAAATAAGCTGCTAAGCTAACTATATACCATAATCCAACGTGATACTACACAGCTTTGTTCTTATTTTTGGGTAAATTAACCGTTTAAGTACAATCGTTCGTTCAGCGTGAATTGGTTGAATCAAGGTAGGACCACGTTGATTTCAAACTCTATATTCAGGCCGATGAAATTGCAAAAGATGGAACATTGTTGATAGGCGGTTATTGAATAGTCAATTGCATATATAGAGTTTGAGGTTTTGTCTCTTTTTAGTATTTTCCACCCTAATTGATGAACTTGAGAGGAAAAATAACATGAATGATTCTTGAACTTTCACATAATATGCAATTTTGTCATTGGACTTCTAATTAGGGGACATGAGTTAAAAAAAATATAGAGCCAAATTTGAAACTTCATAGAAATTCAAAATGTAATCCCCAAACGTTATTTCAAGATTCAATTCGTTTTGCTCCCCCTCCCCTCCTTCACTCAAAGCAAGTCTTAGGTATTTCTCGAGATTAGAGGCAATCAATTAATGAGTTCGAATAATCTCTAACTCTTAGATTATGTCTCATTTGTTGCTCAAATCTATCCATAACTCAAAAAGAGAAATCATGTTGAAATTCGCCGAATTGAATCAAATTGGGCTTTTTAACTAAATAGTCTTATCCAAACTGGTCTTCAAGCGATGTGGCGTCAAGTAGACTTGGTCACCTCCTCGTCATGCCACGACAAAGTCGATTTAAAGAAAGAACAGGAGCTCGGTATGGAATCTAATTGGGTACGCCATTGACCTTGTACTGATCAATTTTTTTTTTTTTTTTCAATTAACGCATGTGTATTGTTATGTGGAAGACAGAGACGCACCACCGGCTACGACAATATCCTAATCATTTCTCAGTGTCAAATCCCCAAAGCCGACCTCACCTCCGCAGGACCTTTTGACTTTCGTGCTGCTTCGACGGCCATTTTTCCTAATATTTAAGGTCCGTCGAATCGGATTTGGTAACGAACGTGTGATCGGGACGTCGACGTGGAATCGTGACGAAATTCCTGGCAATTTTTGGCAATTTTCTGACTTTTCCGTACGGCATCCCCACCTGACCTTTAATGGGAGGGCGACCGTACGCATATGCAGCCAAGTACCGCCACCAAACGGACGATGATAAGCTATGTGATAAGCTCGTTGACTTTTTTTGGGTTTTTTTTTTTAAAATCCCTTTGGTCAGATGAATATTTCATATAAAAAAAAAAAAAAAAAACATTTTCCGAATCAAATTATCTTGCGCAGAATATGCGGTTCTTCAGGGAATTTGGCATCTATGGTTCCGAACTTTTTTAAATGTTCACTTTTAGTGCTCCAATCATTTTCTTCCCCGCATCTATAGAAAGAGTTGTATAATTGCAGAATTAAAGTTTAAAGATGAAAAAGTAATCGAATCATGAAGTTTAGATGCTATAGATGCCTTTTGATCGCTAATGCGATTGTTCATGTTGCGAATGAGGTGGGATAATAAATTTATTGAAGCAAATCAACTTGTCAAGATTTAATAATCGGTAGTGGTCCAGATTGGATGTATGTAGCTATGCCTATATTTTCCAATTTTTATTATTATCATAGGGAATAATTAAAATAAAAACGGTATTTCTTTCCTATATAGAATCCAAGCACATGGGCTGATGCGTCATCTTTATTTCTTCTTGTCAAGTCATTTTCGAGTTTTACTTTGCATGTTCCGCCCAAATATAGAATTATATATTTTGCGAAAATAATTTAAGTTGGTGAACCTGATGAAAATGTTGATAATATTAAATTTGGTAATAGGTGAAGATTTACGTTGGTCGCATCATCGAAATTTATAACGGGCTGCGATGTATATCTATATGTCATTCAAGCGATTCTTATACCAAATGTCATAAAGAAAATGTTGATTAACATAAAAATAAATTTCTCCTTTTACTATATTATGTGCGCGTAAGAATTGTACAATGATTATGTATCGTCCAAGACATCCTGGTGATTAGGGGGGTGATTAGCTTGTTTTTAAGGAGAATTCCGCACGTAGAATGGAGGTTAACTCTTTTGAGTGATGGTTGTGCCATGTGACCTCTAACGCAAGTCATCATGAACCTAATCAAATGATGTTTGTTTTCGAGTTATGTTCATGAATCATAGGAAAACATGAATGAGCGATTTATGTCGCCGTATTGAGATGTTGTTTTCTAGTAATATTGAAGTAGATTGAGTCTTAAGTCTTTCATGCAATGTTTGTATTATGCAATAACTCGCGTGATATCGCACCCTTTGATCAAGTGATACTAATTGATGCTTGGTTCAACAATCGTAAGCATTCTTGCCTTTCTTTCCAATAGCTTAAATTTTTTAGAAAACGATCTGTCCCATATGGTACTAGACCACGGATCAAAGAGTGCACATTCAACTTACACGCGAGAGAAAACGTTAAGAAGCATGTTGTAAATACAACGGTTGGCACGTGATGTCAGGATTGGAACGTTTGATCCGTCCTCTGATTCCATGTCCAACGGTGCATACGGCGAAGAAAAACATGGTGATGGCGGTCTGATCTGACTAGTTATGTCTGAAAAATAAAGTGATTTGCCAATAACCTTTACCCATGCATATTTTATGTTCGTACGAGCATATATATATTGGGCTTTCTGGCTTCCATTCTCAACCAAGTTAAAGCAGGATCCCAGCAGAATCAACTCCAGAGAGAGAGAGAGAGAGAGAGAGGATGGAGGGAGGGAACAGTGGGCTTGAAGAGACGCCAACATGGGTAGTCTCCATCTTTTGCCTCTTCTTCTTCGTCGTCTCCTTAGCTATCGATTCTGGTCTTCACCACTTAGCTGAGGTACTTTGTTCAACTGCTGTAGGAGATCAGTAAACTTACAGATTGTTTTCTGCGCTAATTTACAGCATATGTAAGTTTACATATTGTGTACTGTCCCTCCTTTGTTGATAACTTCATGTTCTGATGTTATTGAATTGGTGGTTCTGCTGATTGTCTTAGGTTCTCAAGAAGAGGAGGAGAAAGTCTCTCAATAAAGCTCTGGCAAAAATTAAAACAGGTCAGTCCAAAATGAATCTAACAGTAACAGTAGCCTTTTTCCACAAAACAGAGTTGTACATGCAACAACGTTGTTGTAGGACTATGTACTTTGGTTTTTATGACATTTAAAAGAGATGGTTTGCATTTGTTCACCGGGTACATTCAGTAGTTCATCTCAAAGCACCAATTCTTACAAATTTGTTAGCATCCATGCGTAATTTATAGGGCGAACAACTAATTATAACGTTCGATGTGGATGTGCAGAAATGATGAAAATGGGGTTCATATCGCTGCTTCTGACAATTTCAGAGATACCTATCTCGCGAATATGCGTGACGGAGGCCGTGGCAAGCTCGTTTCTTCCATGCAAGGATGCAGTGGAGTTTGCAGAACCAGCTGTGTCTTCTGCAACTCAATTGTCAGCAGCATCAGGCTTGAAGCCAGACTTCAACACCTCACTTGAAACTGCAGATGATGGATCGTTTTGCGCGGCAAAGGTGGAGAAAATAGGATAAATCTCTAGAAACTAGTCATCCATTTGGGTTGTCATCATCCTTGGAGAATACCGCGCATAGTTTATTGAGAATTGTCTATAAGCCTTACTGCAGTTTCTTGGGACTCATGTAGTCATGTTAAAAAGACCTCATCTAGTCTCTCATGAATAATTTAACGTTTTTCATCTTACAAGATTCAAGCACCTTCTAATGCCAGTAATTTTTGGCTGAATAATTAGTGAACTTCATATAACATATACTTTAATGCATGAGCAACCTGAATACTGATGCTCGGAAGCATTGCCAGCCCTAGATTTCGTTGGAGATAAACCCTCTTTTTCCTTTTGTACTGATTGCATGCTCTTCCTTTGGGTTGACAAATTTTCAGGGTTTGGTTCCCTTAATTTCGAGGGATGGGGTGATGCAGCTCAACATCTTCATCTCGGTGTTGGCCGTTTTTCATGTTTCTTACTGCCTCGTGACCATGTACCTGGGAATTGCCAAGGTAATAAACGTCCTGGCAAATGATTAGAAGATCATTGCAGTGCATATTAAATTATGAACTTGTGTCCTCACATTCATGGACTCCAATAATGTGGAGCTCAAGCACGATCCGAACTAGCCACCATCTTGATCAATCATTTACTAGCGACAGAGTCGAACGGTTTCGATGGAGTGATCGATGTGTTTGGTTTTGTCAACAGATGGCAAAATGGAAGGCGTGGGAAGAAGAGACTCGAACCCTTGAGCATCAGATTGTTCATGGTAAGCTTCAACCTCCTCTGCTGGTCCTTGTCTCCTGATCTCACCCCATAGATAGGGTTGCAATTTTAAGATGCAGATATTCATGTTCTGATCAAATGTGATTATTTTGAGAAATTTGTTCCTCTTACAGTAATGAAACTGGAGCTGAGCTGGGAAGCAATGATTCCCATAAATGATTTTGATATACTCTCGGCATTACTATATTTGCTTGCAGATCCAAGGAGATTTCAGTTTACGGATCAAACATCATTTGGGCAGCGGCATCTAAAATTCTGGAGTCGCCATTCTCTTTTACTTTGGCCAGTGAGTTCGCCGTAATCATGAGCTAAGAATTGAGTACCTCGTTAACAACTTGTGCATGCACTTCAGACCTATCGATAATTGAAATTAGCAATTTCATTCACATGTCATGATACCTATATAAGTTGCAGAGACAGCCATCACTCTCGTTTAATGGATTATTATATAGAACATGTTGCAAAGGCTGCCATCGCCCCACAGATACATGAACTGAACTTGCATTCTTACTATTTGTTACAGCAGGCATACAGAACGATGTATAATCTAGGAATTGCACATTAAAGATTATGATCATGTTGCCCAACAGAGCCAAACTCAGTCTGGCCATTGATTTATGGTATCGTCATCAAGTTTGGTTTCGGATTCCTGACTGAAATTATTCTTTATTATCATTGTTCAAGGTCTGTTTTATCCGACAGTTCAGAGGGTCAATATCAAAAGCTGATTACTTCACTCTCCGTCATGGATTCATCATGGTAAGAGGATGTCTTCTTCTACCTTGTATTGGCAACTCTGGGTTGGAGATCTACTCATGGACGTAGCAATGATTTCTGGACTTGAAGAGTTCGTCGATGAAGCACTACTGCACAAAAGTCCTTTTACTTCATAGTTCAAGAGATAATGAAAAAATGAAATAGGTAGTTCTGAGTCATCACCTCCATATTCAATGACTAACTGTATTCTTTGTTTTTACTTGCTCCTAGGCTAATATCTCTGGAGGTAGCGATTTCAACTTTCAGAGGCTCATTAACAGAGCTTTTGATGATGATTTCAAGAAAGTGGTTGAAACCAGGTGAAATATTCCCCCCAAGTATATGTCCGGCTTCAGACTAGATTCTGCATCTTGACTGAAAAAATGAACGAGATTTTTTATCCTTTCACTGAAACGGCGAAGTAATAATGACCATTCTTGCAGATTTTGGATTTGGATCTTCTCCATATTCTTCATATTTTTCAGTGCGCACGGTAAGACAATACCTTGCAATGTGCACAAAGCTTATGAATATGCTAAAACTCATTTTAAATGTACAAGTAAAATGGTATTCAGTTCATAGAACTCTACTCTAAGCCAGAAGCAAAGCTATCCATTTGCTTGACTCTTTCAACCTGATTTGAGTGCAGAATTCTACAACTACTACTGGCTTCCTTTCATCCCTCCCGTGGTACGACCTGTGGTTTGTCATGTTGCTTTGTCTGTGACGAGGTGATCTGATCAAGAGAACCCTTTTCCTGTTGCTTAGACCTCATTCATCTTTTGCAGATTGTTCTAGCTATCAGTACAAAGCTCCAAGTGATAATAACACAAATGTGCACGCAGAGTTGCTCTGAAAATTCTGTGACTCGAGGGACCTGTCTTGTGAAGCCCAATGACGACTTTTTCTGGTTCAGACAACCTAAATGGCTCCTCCATCTCATCCAGTTCGTCATGATCCAGGTTTGTATTGCTGTTGTCTCATCACTTCAACTAAAAAATATGATGAACAAAGCAAGCAATTTAACTCCCATGTAAAGTATAACGGGCTAAAAGAATGAGTGCCTCCATGAGTCTAGCTGCTGACATCAATGGACAACACCTAGAAACAAATAAGACAACTTCATGCTTTACATTTTTTTTCTCTTCTTTGATTTGGTTGCAGAACTCCTTTCAGCTGGCGTTCTTTGCATGGACATGGGTAAGTCTCTTCGAGCAAGGTCAATTGAAATGTTTGTTTGTTTCGATTGTTAACTGATCCTGTTTGCAATAACAGTATGAGTTTGGCCTTACATCTTGCTTCAATCAAGAAACGCAAGACCTTGCCATAAGGATTTCTATCGGTGTGGCAGTACAGATCCTGTGTGGTTATGTGACAATGCCCCTTTACGCGCTTCTCTCACAGGTACAATTTCACAAATCCTAGAGTCTCATTCATGTCACTTATGGTTCATTCTAAGATCCAGCTTGTAGAAATGGCGAGATTGGTTTTGGTAGAGTAGAGATATGCTCTGCAAGGTGCTTGCATAATCGTTTGTGATGCTGTGTCTAAGCAGATGGGCTCCGGGATGACAAAGGCTGTGTTTTCAGACAGCGTAGTGGAAGGTCTCAGGACATGGCACAAGGATGCGAGACACAGGCTTTCAAAGAGCAGATCGATTTCAACCATAACCTCTTCGAGACCATCTTTGTCTGACCCTTCGACCTCTTCGAGACCATCTTTGTCTGACCCTTCGATTTCAGATAGCTACCTGCAAAACCAGGCCAATGAACTTACCTCAGAAACCGCCACAAGCCCTCCTTCTAGCCCTGCCAATGTAGCTGAAGACGCACTGCAATATCACCGCATCGCTAGTGCGTCGATGTTCAACTCGTCGACACATGAAATTACCGAGGAAGAAAGTCCAGTGATCATAAGCAAGAGGGTTGTTTACAATGGGGAGATCTCCTTTGCCAGCAGCTGGAGAGACTCGGGACGCTTAAAGCAGACCGGAGATTGTTCTCTGACAACCGAAGGAGGCGTCTCTGATCAGTTCACTGGATTCGATCGGTGACGTCAAAGTTGGATATGAATTCTGCACCTTCTGTACATGGTATAGCAGCAACTCCAAATGTACGGAGAAGTGATCTCCTTAAAGTACTGACCTTAGAGTACTGAGAAGTGATCTCCTTCAAGTGCTGACCTTAGAGTACATGATCCTAAGATGTACGAACTTGCCAAATCGACAACCATGACATAACACAGAACATAACATAACATGATATGACTTATCTTGCCATACAATCCTTATGTGACAAGTGGGTCTTTTTATTGCATAACTCCGCCCTCGAGCTCGAGGCTATCCCTACATATTAATCCGCATTGCCCATGAATCTCAATGACCACTAATTGGAAATTGACTCTCTAAGGAACTATACATCCATTATATGATATACAGAGAAATTCCAATGCACCTTGATCAACCGGGCGAAAAAAGAAAAGAAAAGAAAAGGGAACGGTCAGGAAAGGAATGCCACCAACAGCACATGCTAGTACCGTAGCCACCGAGTAACCGAAAGACCAAATTGAAACAACGCTTGGAAAAAAAGATTCCGCTAGAAAATAACCAACTTGCAACTCAATTCAGGAGACCCCAAAATCGCACGACCCTCAAATTTGCTACGTGGGTCTAAACACAACCGAACTCACTTTTAGAACGACGGGAATTGACAAATTGAGCAGAATAACGAGACGCAATGCACGAACTCGTTTGTACCTTCGGCTTGGTGGTGAGAAAAGCAAGAGCTCTGTAGGGTTTATGGCTGTGATCGTAAGCTAGGCAATGGAGGAAGGGAGGGTTTTAGGGCTTCTGCGGATTAGAGATGAGAGATGGGCTTGTAGGCCTGGAATCATATGGAAAATGGGCCAAGCTTGGTTCTTTTCCACCCTTCATTTCGATCGAATTTTGAAGATGTTTAAGCCCATGAAATCCGACCCACAAAAGAAAAGCCCATGAAAGAAGCTGCTGAAGCTAAGCTAACTATTTACCATAATCCAACGTGATACTACACAGCTTTGTTCTTATTTTTGGGTAAATCATCCGTTTAAGTACAATCGTTCGTTCGGCGTGAATTGGTTGAATCAAGGTAGGACCACGTCGATTTCAACCTCTAGATTCAGGCCGATGAAATTGCAAAAGATGGAACAATGTCGGTAGGTGGTTATTGAATAGTCAATTACATATATAGAGTTTGCGGTTCTGTCTCTTTTTAGTATTTTTCGCCCTAATTGATGAACTTGAGAAGAAAAATGACATGAAGGATTTTTGAACTTTGACATAATATATAATTTTGTCTTTAGACTTCTAATTAGAGTACATGAGTCAAAAAAATATAGGGCCAAATTTGAAACTTTACGGAAATTCAAAATGTAATCCCCAAATGTTATTTCAACATTCAGTTGGTTTTGCTCCCCCTCCCCTCCTTCACTCAAGGAAAGTCTTAGGTATTACTCAAGACTAGGGGCAATCAATAGATGAGTTCGAATAATTTCTAACCCTTAGATTATGTCTCATTTGTTGTTCAAGTCTATCCATAACTCAAAAAGAGAGATCATGTTGAAATTTGCCGAATTGAACTGAATTGGGCTTTTTAACTACATAGCCTTATCCAAGCTCACTCAAATCGGTCTTCAAGCGATGTGGCTCAACCAGGCTTGGTTACCTCCTCGTTAGGGGTGTCAACGGTTCGGTTTTTTGAAAAATCGAACCGAACCGAACCGAAATTTCAGTTGAAAACTAGAAGCCGAAAAACCAAATCGAACCGAACCCAATTTTGGTTTGGTTCGGTTTGGCCTTTTGGTTTATGCTTTTCAACTTTTAGTTGTCCATTTTTGCATTTGTTTTTTTTTTTTTTTTTTTTTCTGTTGTATTTTCAAGAAATAAACTTTTATTGGTTTGTTGGTTCGGTTCGATTTGGTTAATTGACAAAAATCGAATTGATAAAAAAAATTTCGATTTTTAATGAGACCGAACAAAATGAAAACTGTATTGAAAAAATCGAATTTTTCAATTCGGTTCGATACGGTTTTCGATTTGGTTTTTGACACCTCTACTCCTCGTTGTGCCGCGATAAAATCAATTGAAAAAGAGAACGGGAGCTTGGTACAGAATTGAACCGGAAGGTGTACGGCATTGACCTTGTACTGATCAATTTTTTTTTTTTTTTTAACTAACGGATATGTATATTTCCATGTGAAAGATAGAGACGCGCCACCTGCGACGACAATATTCTTATCATTTCTCAGTACCAAATCCCCAAAAGCCGACCTCACCTCCGCAGGACTTTTTGACTTCGTGATGCTTCGATGGCCATTTTTCCTAATATTTTAAAGGTCCGTCCGCAAGGATTTGGTAAGGGACGTGCGATCGGTCGGTACTTCGAGGTGGAATCGTGACGGAATTCCTGGCAATTTTCGGACTTTTCCGTACGGCAGCCCTACCTCACCTCACCTTTCATGGAGGGCGACTGCCGTACGCATATGCAGACAAGAACCGCAACCAAACAGACGATGATAAGCTATGTGATAAGCTTGTTGACTTTTTTCGGGTTTTTTTAAAATCCCTTTGGTCAAACGAATATTTCATAAAAAAAAAAAAAAAGGTTTTCCGCATCAAAGTATCTTGCGCAGAATAAACAGATCCTGAATGTGGTTCTTCCGGGAACTTGGGGTAAAATGCATTTATGGATCCGAACTTTTTTGAACGTTCAATTCTAATGCTCCAATCATTTTCTTCCTCACATCTATGGAAAAAGTTGTGAGAGGTGGGTTCCTGTGCTAGTATCCCCGTGGTTTATGCTGAGTGCTGTCGGCTGTGAGGCGGTTTCACGGTCACAAAAAAAAAAAAAAAAAAGGTTTAAAGATGGAAAAGTAATCGACTTGTAAAGTTTAGAGAGTGCGGATGCTTTGATCGCTAATGCGGTTGTTCATGTTACGAAGGAGTTGGGACGATGGATTTATTGAAGCAAATCAATTTGTCAAGATTTAATCACCGGTAGTGGTTCAGATTGGATGTATGTAGTAGCTATGCCTATATTTTCCAATTTTTTTTATTATTAGAGGGAATAATTAAAATAAAAACGATACTTCTTTCCTATATAGAATCCAAGCACATGGGCTGACGTGTCATCTTTATTTCTTTTTGTCACGTCATTTTCGAGTTTTATGTTGCATGTACCGCCCAAATATAGAATTATATATTTTGCGAAGATAATTTAAGTTGGTGAACGTGATACAAATGTTGAATATTAAATTTGGTACTAGGTGAAGATTTACGTTGGTCGCATCATTGAAATTTATGGCGGGGCTGCCGATGTATATTTATCTGTCATTCAAGCGATTCTTATACCAAATGTCATAAAGAAAATGTTGATTAACATAAAAACAAATTTCCCCTTTTACTATATTGTGTGTGTGTAAGAATTGTCCGATGATTATGTATCGCCCAAAACATCCTGGTGATTAGGGAGGTGATTAGCTTGTTTTTAAGGAGAATTCTGTGCGTAGAATCGAGGTTAACTCTTTTGAGTGACGGTTGTGCCGTGTGATCTCTAACACGAGTCGTCATGAGCCTAATCAAATGATGTTCATTTTTGAGTTATGTTCATGAATCATAGGAAAACATGAACGAGCAATCTATGTCGCCATATTGAGATGTTGTCTTCTAGTAATATTGAAGCAGATTGAGTCTTAAGTCTTTCGTGCAATGTTTGTATTATGCAATAACTCGCGCGACATCGCACCCTTGATCAAGTGATATTAGTCGATGCTTGTTCAACAATCGTAAGCATTCTTGCCTTTCTTTCCAATAGCCTAAATTTTTGAGAAAATGATCTGTCCCATATGATACTAGAACACGGATCAAAGGGTCCAGATTCAACTTACAGGCGAGAGAAAGCGTTAAGAAGTATGTTGTAAATACAACGGTTGGCACGTAATGTCAGGATTTGAACGTTTGATCCGTCCTCTGATTCCATGTCTAGCAGTGCATACGGCGAAGGAAAACATGGTGATGGTGGTCTGATCTGACTCGTCATATCTGAAAAATAAAGTGATTTGCTAATAACCTTTACCCATGCATATTTTATGCTCGTGCGGGCATATATATTGGCCTTTCTGGCTTCCATTCTCAACCAAGTTAAAGCAGGATCCCAGCGGAATCAACACCTGAGAGAGAGAAAGAGAGAGAGGATGGAGGGAGGGAACAGTGGGCTTGAAGAGACGCCAACATGGGCGGTCTCCATCTTTTGCCTCTTCTTCTTCGTCGTCTCCTTCGTTATCGATTCTGGTCTTCACCACTTAGCTGAGGTACTTTGTTCACCTGCAGTAGGAGATCAGTAAACTTAGAGATTGTTGTCTGTGCTAATTTACAGCATATTTAAGTTTACATATTGTGTACTGTCTCTCCTTTGTTGATAACTTAATTTTCTGATGTTATTGAATTGGTGGTTCTGCTGATTGTCTTAGGTTCTCAAGAAGAGGAGGAGAAAGTCTCTCAATAAAGCTCTGGCAAAAATTAAAACAGGTCAGTCGAAAATGAATCTAACAGTAACGGTGGCCTTTTTCCACAAAACAGAGTTTTACATGCTCCGACGTTGTTGTAGGACTATGTACTTTGGTTTTTGTGACATTTAAAAGAGATGGTTTGCATTTGTTCGCCGTATACATTCAGTAGTTCATCTCAAAGCACCAATTCTTACAAATTTGTTAGCATCCGTGTGTAATTTGTAGGGCGAACAACTAATTATAAAGTTTGATGTGGATGTGCAGAAATGATGAAAATGGGGTTCATATCGCTGCTTCTGACAATTTCAGAGATACCTATCTCGCGAATATGCGTGACGGAGGCCGTGGCAAGCTCGTTTCTTCCATGCAAGGATGCAGTGGAGTTTGTGGAACCAGCTGTTTCGTCTGCAACTCAACCGTCACCAGCATCAGGCTTGAAGCCAGACTCCAACACCTCACTTGAAACTGCAGATGACGGATTGTTTTGCACGGCAAAGGTGGAGAAAATAGGATAAATCTCTAGAAACTAGTCATCCATTTGGGTTGTCATCATCCTTGGAGAATACCGCGCATAGTTTATTGAGAATTGTCTATAAGCCTTACTGCAGTTTCATGGGACTCATGTAGTCATGTTAAAAAGACCTCATCTAGTCTCTCATGAATAATTTAACGTTTTTCATCTTACAAGATTCAAGCACCTTCGAATGCCAGTAATTTTTGGCTGAATAATTTGTGAACTTCATATAACATATACTTTAATGCATGAGCAACCTGAATACTGATGCTCAGAAGCATTGCCAGCCCTAGATTTCGTTGGAGATAAACCATCTTTTTCTTTTTGTACTGATTGCATGCTCTTCCTTTGGGTTGACAAATTTTCAGGGTTTGGTTCCCCTAATTTCGAGGGATGGGGTGATGCAGCTCAACATCTTCATCTCGGTGTTGGCCGTTTTTCATGTTTCTTACTGCCTCGTTACCATGTACCTGGGAATTGCCAAGGTAATAAACGTCCTGGCAAATGATTAGAAGATCATTGCGGTGCATCTTAAATTATGAACTTGTGTCCTCACATTCATGGACTCCAACAATGTGGAGCTCAAGCACGATTCGAACTAGCCACCATCTTGATCAATCATTTACTAGCGACAGAGTCGAACGGTTTAGATGGAGTGATCGATGTGTTTGGTTTTGTCAACAGATGGCAAAATGGAAGGCGTGGGAAGAAGAGACTCGAACCCTTGAGCATCGGATTGTTCATGGTAAGCTTCAACCTCCTCTGCTGGTCCTTGTCTTCCTGATCTCACCCCATAGATAGAGTTGCAATTTTAAGATGCAGATATTCATGTTCTGATCAAATGTGATTATTTTGAGAAATTTGTTGCTCTTACAGTAATGAAACTGGAGCTGAGCTGGGAAGCAATGATTCCCATAAATGATTTTGATATACTCTCGGCATTACTATATTTGCTTGCAGATCCAAGGAGATTTCAGTTTACGGATCAAACGTCATTTGGGCAGCAGCATCTGAAATTCTGGAGTCGCCATTCTCTTTTACTTTGGCCAGTGAGTTCGCCGTAATCATGAGCTAAGAATTGAGTACCTCGTTAACAACTTGTGCATGCACTTCAGACCTATCGATAATTGAAATTAGCAATTTCATTCACATGTCATGATACCTATATAAGTTGCAGAGACAGCCATCACTCTCGTTTAATGGATTATTCTATAGAACGTGTTGCAAAGGCTGCTATCGCCCCATAGATACATGAACTGAACTTGCATTCTTACTATTTGTTACAGCAGGCATACAGAACGATGTATAACCTAGGAATTACACATTAAAGATTATGATCATGTTGCCCAACAGAACCAAACTCAGTCTGGCCATTGATTTATGGTATCGTCATCAAGTCTGGTTTCGGATTCCTGACCGAAATTATTCTTTATTATCATTGTTCAAGGTCTGTTTTATCCGACAGTTCAGAGGGTCAATATCAAAAGCTGATTACTTCACTCTTCGTCATGGATTCATCATGGTAAGAGGATGTCTTCTTCTACCTTGTATTGGCAACTCTGGGTTGGAGATCTACTCATGGATGTAGCAATGATTTCTGGACTTGAAGAGTTCGTCGATGAAGCACTACTGCACAAAAGACCTTTTACTTCATAGTTCAAGAGATAATGAAAAAATGAAATAGGCAGTTGTAAGTCATCACCTCCATATTCAATGAGTAACTGTATTCTTTGTTTTTACTTGCTCCTAGGCTAATACCTCTGGAGGTAGCAATTTCAACTTTCAGAAGTTCGTTAACAGAGCTTTTGATGATGATTTCAAGAAAGTGGTTGAAACCAGGTGAAATATTCCCCCCAAGTATATGTCCGGCTTCAGACTAGATTCTGCATCTTGACTGACAAAATGAATGAGATTTTTTATCCTTTTACGGAAAAGGCGAAGTAATAATGACCATTCTTGCAGATTTTGGATTTGGATCTTCTCCATATTCTTCATATTTTTCGGTGCGCACGGTAAGACAATACCTTCATATGCACAAAGCTTATGAATATGCTACAACTCCTTTTAAATGTTCAAGTAAAATGGTATTCAATTCATAGAACTCTAATCTAAGCCAGAAGCAAAGCTATCCATTTGCTTGACACTTTCAACCTGATTTGAGTGCAGAGTTCTACAACTACTACTGGCTTCCGTTCATCCCTCTTGTGGTATGACCCGTGGTTTGTCATGTTGCTTTGTCTGTAACAAGATGATCTGATCAAGAGAACCCTTTTCCTGTTGCTTAGGCCTCATTCATCTTTTGCAGATTGTTCTAGCTGTCAGTACAAAGCTCCAAGTGATAATAACACAAATGTGCGTGCAGAGTTGCTCTGAAAATTCTGTGACTCGAGGGACCTGTCTTGTGAAGCCCAGTGACGACTTGTTCTGGTTCAGACAACCTAAATGGCTCCTCCATGTCATCCAGTTCGTCATGATCCAGGTTTGTATTGCAATTGTCTCATCACTTCAACGAAAAAATATAATGAACAAAGCAAGCAATTTAACTCCCATGTAAAGTATAACGGGCTAAAAGAATGAGTGCCTCCATGAGTCTAGCTGATGACATCAATGGACAACAACTAGAAACAAATAAGACAACTTCAGGCATTACATTTTCTCTTCTTTGATTTGGTTGCAGAACTCCTTTCAGCTGGCGTTCTTTGCATGGACATGGGTAAGTCTCTTCGAGCAAGGTCAATTGAAACGTTTGTTTCTTTCGATTGTTAGCTGATCCTGTTTGCAATAACAGTATGAGTTTGGCCTTACATCTTGCTTCAACCAAGAAACACAAGACATTGCCATAAGGATTTCTATCGGTGTGGCAGTGCAGATCCTGTGTGGTTATGTGACAATCCCCCTTTATGCGCTTCTCTCACAGGTACAATTTCACCAATCCTAGAGTCTCATTCATGTCACTTATGGTTCATTCTAGGATCCAGCTAGGCTCTGCAAGGTGCTTGCATAATCGTTTGTGATATTGTGTCTAAGCAGATGGGCTCCGGGATGACAAAGGCTGTGTTTTCGAAGCGCGTAGTGGAAGGTCTCAGGAAATGGCACGAGGATGCAAGACACAGGCTTTCAAAGAGCAGATCGATTTCAACCATAACCTCTTCGAGACCATCTTCATCCGACACTTCAATTTCGGATAGGTACCTGCAAAAACAGCCCGATGAACTTACCTCAGAAACCGCCACAAGCCCTCCTTCTGGCCCTGCCAATGTGACTGAAGACGCACTGCGATATCATCGCATCTCTAGTGCGTCAATGTTCAACTCGTCGACACATGAAATTACCGAGGAAGAAAGTCCAGTGATCATAAGCAAGAGGGTTGTTTACGATGGGGAGATCTCCTTTGCCAGCAGCTGGAAAGACTCGGGACGCTTAAAGCAGACCGGAGATTGTACTCTGATAACCGAAGGAGACGTCTCTCATCGTTTCACTGGATTCGATCGCTGACGTCAAAGTTGGATGTGAATCCTGTACCTTCTGTACATAGTATAGCAGCAACTCTTAATGTACTGAGAAGTGATCTCCTTAAAGTACTGACCTTAGAGTACTGAGAAGTGATCTCTTTTTCAAGGATCCTCCATTCCTTCATGTTCTTCAGATTGGGCCGGTGTAATAGTCTTGAACATTGTCTCTCTTCACGAAGACTTTTGTGCTAACGGATTCTTAATTGGAACCATTCTGAAACGAATCAATAGAATTGTGGAGAGATTAGTATTGAAATTGGAGTTGGTCGAGTTACCGCCATGGGAGACGAGATGCGACTAGGGGAGAGCGGTTCGAGAGTGGATAAACTATCGGTCCTAGCCTCGGACTTATCTTTCAAGTATACGCTATTGAATAAGGAACTTGATATCTATCTTCTAGCAGCATTTATAATAACAGTGAATCTAAATTGGAATTTTCATTGATGTTCACTCTAACCTTGAATATTCATGAAGGTTGTGTGGCCATTTGTTATTTATAACTAATAAAGAAATATTTTCATTTTAACATATATATATATTTTTTGGTGAAAGTTCATTTTAATATATTGATTCTACACAACATGAAAAACACAATACTTTAAAAATGACAAATATATTGTACATATGAGCTTAACTAGTAGCATTGGAGCACCCATTAACAAAATCCTATTTATAAAGAGGAATCTCGTAAGTGAGTATTCTATTACTCATTAAGTGCAAGATAGTCAATTGCCACGTGTGCTGATACGTTTACATTATAAAGAAAATCGAACAAAATATTAATGGAGAGAATATTTGTAAGGATGTATCGGTCTATGTCTTCATATGAAGATCAAGTTAGAGTTCTTGATATTCCATTCTCCATATTCCCATATTGATTCATATGCATATTTCGAAACTTCAACAGCGAAATTAATATAGGAGTAAATGTGTTATACTATATCAATTTAAGATTTTTTGGGTGGTGAAATTATTTTGCCATAGATATATCGTGACACCAATTTGGGATTTTTAACAGCATTACTCCTCGTTTCACTTTACATCACTTTCGTATTTTTTTTCACCCACTCCACAAAGAATCATCAGGAACGGAGGTGAAGAGGACTCCCAGAGCGCACAAGCATTTTCGCAGCCTCCCTCCTTCGGCGGAGCATCCCCCGCAGCGACGGCGGAGCGTAATGGGTGATGTCATTGTCTTCTTGCTCCGTCGCTGAATCCGAGAGAGGAGAGAGATGGCACTGCCGGTGGTGAAGTTAGGAACCCTCGCCGTTAAAACCTTCAGCAAACCCATCGCCAATCGCATCAAGAAACAAGCCACCCATCACCCCAAGTTCAGACAGTTCATCATCAATCTTGCCCAGGTTTTCTTTTTGATCTCTCTCTCGTTTTCGTCGCTAAAGATGCCTTCTTTATGCAATCGTCTCACATGGGTCGTATCATTTTTTGTTGTTCTTAGTCTCTGATCATTAATTTCTGCGAGCGTGATATTGGGTTTTGGACCTTTGGTCCTGTCTGTGTTCTGTTTGTGACTTTTGAGCAAGTTGGACTGCCAGCGGTAGATGATTGGGAAACCCCTGTTATTTCCGATTAGGCAAATCACAGGTTCACCACGCAAATTCAAAGGCGCATTTATGGTCGCGCAACCGATGTTGCCATACGGCCTTTGAATGAAGAGAAGGCTGTCCAGGCTGCTGCTGATCTTGCTGGTGAACTGTTTGTGTTCTCGGTATGTAACAATACTTTCCCATTTCCTATTCCTTCGCCGGATGTGCTGGCAATTGAATTTTGCAGTGATTGATGCTTGCGGGCGAACTTATCGCGAGAGGATATGAATGGAACAAAATCAGGAAACTTTTTTTGACTCCGAGATATGAATAAGAATATTTGGGTGGTGGCCTGTTTAGTTATATTGCAGCCTCAAAATCATTTGAGATTACATGATATGGTTACTTTTTGTTCTCAAGAAGGTATGGAACATGTATTTGATTAGGAGTGTATTGGATAACTTAGGGAAATTGTTGTTCAGGTTAGTCTTTTATGCTTTTCTTGGCATTCGAGAGATTGTCACAGTTAATATTTTCGTCCCTTCATTTGGGTTACACCATAGTGCTGCTCGTTTTCCTTAAAACAGAAGTACCTTGTGAAAAAAGGTTTGCCCATGTCAACTGTATTTTTTTGTCCCTCTTGAACGTTAAGAAAATGTGGCGGAGACACATTATACTGGTCATTCTACCTGTTGGATAAGTCCAATGAATATTTGTAGCTGTTATGAGCTCTCTCTGTGATTTACTTGAATGTTCATCCTTTGCACAATAGCTTGTCAAAATGAAAGGTTGCAGTCATACAGGGTGTGCTTTACATAATTTTCAGTGAGGACCTCCGTTTTCCTCCTTTTGGAAAGTTGCTCCTACAGGGGATATATCTATCCAGTTAAATGCTAAATTGATGACTGTGCTAGCTGCAAGCATATTCAAGATACTGATTTTCTCACTGTTATGACCTCCCATTTTTTGGGTCATTCTCGTGTTCTTAAATGATTCTTGCACTTCCTCAGGTGGCTGGAGCAGCTCTTATATTCGAAGTCCAAAGAAGTTCTAGATCAGAGGCAAGAAAAGAGGAGTTGCGCAGACAGGAACTAGAGGTATCCAGCAATATGAGTTTTCCTGCTTGCTTCCCTTTTCCTTTCTCTCTCTGGGTTGTCATAGAAGTTTCTGTGAGGCTTGCCTATCAATTTGTTTTAAGCTTCATATGCATTGAAATTACATTGTATTTGGCTAATTGACTATGTTGCAACATTCGTCAATTTACCTTTCATCAAATAAAGGTACTTGGTGTTTTATATTAGTGTCAATTGAGCAGCTGAAGGAGCATGCATGGATATAATGCCAGAAACTTTCTTATGATCCGTTATTGTCCTGAGTCACTACTATTAACTGCCGAATTTTCTTCCATATTTAACTTTGCGGCACTAATACTTTCACATGGAAGTGGTGAAAGCAAATTTCTTGAGGAATGACAGAAATGTTTGTTCTGGTCTGACAAAGTTGCTTGCTACATCATATATATAGACAGCTCTGTGCTCTTTCTCCTTATTAATCCATTGTGTACCATGGCGTAGGCAATGAAAAGGAGAGATGAAGAATTAGCTAGAGAAGTTGAGCTACTTAGACAGAGATTTGAAGAACTGGATCGACTTGCCAAAGGACGGGGACTTGCTGGTATAACACAAACACGCACAACCATAAAATGAGAGTACAGGACCATCTTGATCTCTGTACTTATGGATCACACTATAACTGACCAATTTTCTGAACTCAAAAATAGAACAGCTATCAGTTGGCTGGAACCTTGATTTTTTTTCACTAATTGGGTCAAGCAGATTAAACTACATTGTACCCAAATACAGAATCTATGAAGCATGATTTGAATAATTTACTCGTTTCCTTTGGCTAATATTTTTCCTTATGTTTCTGTCTGTTACTGTTCATACACCTTTTAGATGTTTGCCTGGGTGGTCGTTCTGATGATTAACGATGTCGTATTACGAATTGCATGTCATTCTTTTTACATGTGTTCTTTCTTCAGAAGGCTTCCGTGGGGATTCCTGAAAAGGGTTGGTTAGTCGTCACTAAATCGTGGTAAATTCATGTCGATTGTATATGTGCGCATGTGCTTGCCTTTGTGTGTATGGACAATGGAAATCTTAAGGTCAGTTGTATTGTAAGTTGTTTGGATTGCTAGATGGGAAGTGTTTTGACATGTAAAGATGAACACTTTTATTGATGATAACTTGTAATTTCGACATTTCTCTTATTCTACATTTGTGATGAACATGAAAAAAACTTTAGCAGTATAAATAGGACAAGGCTTCTTGTCGTACGGAATTCCATGGTTGGTGTTCCTCATTATCTTCTTCTGTTCAGCAATAATGGTCATCTAACCTTGACAGCCGAAATCGGAAGCATCAACGGAGCAGATTTTGGAGCTCTTGATCAAAACAATCTATATAAGTGGACTCAAGCTTTTTTTCCAGTAAAATTTCTCTAATCTTAGCATGGTTCTCTCTCACTTCGTTCCCGTATGCATCTCCTTCATCCATCACTGTATTCACAGCCTTACACACAGATTCCTTAGTCAGGCGCCCATCTTCTTCGCCTTTCTCTACTTCGACTCCAACCTTCAAGTTGTTGCCCATCATCCTCGCATTGAATATCTGATCGCCCACTTGCGGCAATAGCACTAGCTGACACTTGTTGACAAGTGCTTCAATGGTTGAGCTGCTTCCGCAATGCGTAATGAAGCAACCAATGGCTGGGTGCTGAAGTATCAACTGTTGTTGGACCCAACCGCTGTGGACTATACCCCGTCCTTGAACCCTTTCTTCGAATCCCTCAGGCAAGGCTTCCTCAATTGATGATGTTCCGAAAGGTGGCTTGAGTGCTGCTAGGAAAGGCAATCCCGTAAGTTCTAAACCCAGCAGTAGTTCTTGGAATTGATCCTTCTGCATTGTGCATTCACTTCCGAATGCACAGTAAATCACCGAGCCATCCTTGAAATCTCCTAGCCACTCAACCCATTTCTCATCTAAAGCAGATGTCGGTGGCTCGGGTATGACTGGTCCAGAAAGCAAAACAGGCTTCCCAAACTGGCTTTTCAGGTACTCAATGTAGGGCTGCTCAATTTCTCGGCACGATCTAAAGCTCAGTATGTCGGACTCAACATATCCAGCGAACATACGATCTGAGAACCCGATATTGCTGCCGTAAGTCTTGTACCTTATTGTGATCAGGGCTCTCGCCTCGTGGAGGTGGAGCTTGATTGATGAATTTGGGTAGCCAGCTGGGGGGACCATGTAGTCGGCTTCTGTTAACTTGTGCGCACTGAGGTGCCTCGCCGGAGATAGGGTGTAGCTGACAGTTACGGGGCTGATGATGCAATAATGGACCGACTTGATCCCCAGGTCACGTGCGATGGCGGGCAGCCAGTGAGTGAAGTCATGGAAGACACAATGAGGCTTCAGGGTCTGAAGGAGTTGGCCAACCGTGGGCTCGGTGTGGTCCATGGCGGTCATGATGAGCGGGTGGAGCGGGTAGGGCACGTCGGAGGTGGTCTCTGCATCAGGAGGGAGTCCCTCCACGTGAGGGATGGCTATTGGAACGAATGTGATGAGGTCGGGATGGCGGTTGAAGTGCTCCAGCTTGGCTTGGGTCCTGGGAGGGACGAGGAAGGAGATCTTGTGGCCTTTCTTGGCTAGCTTGTTGGCAAGGTGAAGGAATGGAGTCAGGTGGCCCATTGCCAACCAGGGGTACATTGCAATGTGCAGTCTTGATTCACCCATGATGATCCTGGCCAATCCAATAGAGAATTAAAAGACCTTGTAATGATGCATGACCTTCAGGTATTGCCACGGCACGTCTCAAGCAAAACTTTGCAAGGATGTTGCATTTGACGATTTGCTTGGAAAAGAAAAGCAAACATGAATTACGACGGTGGCAGATGACTTTATCATAAAGCTCTCCTGTGACACGGTCGTGACCTCTTTGATCCGAGAAAGAAACATCAGATCACGAGCTATCCGTAGGATCATGCAACTTGAAGCCTCAACTGATCACATGATGTCATTTTACCTTTTAAAGACGACTATATATAGAAAGATGGTAAGGACTAATCTCTTCTAACGATTTACTGATTTTGAATTGACATTCCATATTAAGATTAAAATTAAAAAAAGAACACTATGAAAATATTCGAAACACTAAGTTGTTTATTCTAAAATGACGTTTTCTATTTCTGGGGAGTTTTCTATAAAACTTGGAAACAGAGAACTTAGCTTGAACATGCAAATCGTAAATATTTGACGTTTGATATTTCAAGATTTGGCATTTTTATAACATTATCTAAAAGCGTATGTAGGGTGAGATGTTTTGCTAATCAATTATGGAAACTGTGGCAAGGAATTAAACGTAAGAGAGAAGAGAAACGTAATAGAACAGGAACAAGATGACATTGTAAGATTATCACATCGCAGTGCGACATGAAATTGCAGGAAACTATCCAGGAAAGAAGAAGGAAAAGCAAGAAGAATACCCGTTGGACAGAAATGTCAAAATGCACGGTGATTCTGTAGGACAAGAGAGGAAGATCAAGAGACTATTAAAGGGAGGAGGAGGGAGAGAAAGAACTGAATCTGTTATGCTGGCTATATTTTCTCCAAAATTCGTGGAAGCAGCACGTTGCAGTCTGTCATCTGTTTTTGGCAGTTGCTCCAATCCCTACATAAGTGCTTTCGGTACATTCATGTAGTCAGTCGTTATATCAACCGATATGTCACTTAAAGCTCGTGAACTGTGCGCATTTTGAGGTGAGTTAACTGACCACGGTCCTTGAATGAACACTCGAAGGCTTCGGCCTCTTCCACCCGACCCCGCAGGTTTTCTGGAATCAATCTCCTCTTCATGTAGCCATTTTTCATAGTCATCATTTGATTCTAATTTGAAGCTCCTGTCACAGTTTGACCTCTATCACAGCGGGTCCATGTTTAGCCCGGTTGGGAATAAGCCAATAAAGAAATTCTCATGGCTGGCTTCAAATTCACACGCTAAAGCATTTTCATGCACTGTGGTCAATTTTCTGGCATTCTGTCAGCATAAAAGACAACTACTGTTTTTGGAAAAGCTTCATGGAAGCAAAAGCCAGAATGAAGGAACCGACTATCAACCGGCTGAAAATATGTCAAATGAAAGCTTTCAAAGCTCAGCAGAATATATTTATCCCCCAATATTACAAAGCCACTTTCTTCCATTATTGATAATTTCTTGGCCATATCAAATCCATACCGACGTAGGAAACAAATTCCATGACCAAGTGTATACTTTCCCATGAGGAGGGTCGTTGACCCAAGTACAAGAAACCAGAGAAATAATCAGGATGCAAACTACATGATGTGTGTGGCAGGAAATACAGCAGAAACCTCAGCAACACAATCTACATTTTCTTCCGAGAATTTATTGGATACAAAATATATAGCAACCAATGCATCGAATTTTTTCTGGCCAACTAGGTATCGGCGGTGTCCAGCAAGCTCTAGTGTTGCACTGAAGACCACGAATTTGCTTCAACCCAATTAAAAGCTATAGGGCTCAGAAAAGCATCAGGAATGCCGAAGGAATTGACCAAAGTGAGTGCGTGCGGTCTCGACTCGCTGCAGAGTTTAGCCACTTCCTTCCGTACAGCAGCGGCATTCTCGGTCGATAAGTAGCCATACCGCAAGAATGAAGCATCCTCTTCCGTGCAGGTCAAGGCATACATGGATCTCAGCAGAGCCAGCATGTCCTGCAGATAAATACAAAGATTTGCATATTCAGTACAGCCCAAAGCACAGTGCACAAAAGCGCACGCGATAAAGCACTCCAAGGCTTATAAGTCTCGTATACTTAGCACTACAGGACAGCTTGTCATGTCATCTAATTCATAAATAAAGGGGACGAAAGCAAAAAAAAAAAATTCGTGGAAACAAATATCCTTCAACTCAACGTGCATATAATACCCTGTTTCTAATGGATACCTACCCGAAATCATGGGGTCATCAACAAATCAAGAACATGTTAATGTGCATTATAATTTTGGCTACAACGATGGGCTTTAGACATTTGCAGTGATTTTTTTACTGTAGCTTCCTGAAGGCTTCACCAATTAAGTACCATAAGATTAGACACAGATATTAACGTCCAACATTTCTTACTTAGTGTTTTGGCACTTTTCGCATTTATTATGACTGCGAAACCAGATGCAAGAAGAGAAGCAGATCTACTTTCCAATCATTTCCTTATTTTTTTATTTATTTAAATCATAGATAGCCTCGGACTTGAGCATGTCCTTAAATTGCTAAACAGAGGTAAAGGCGGGAGAACCGCCCTAGGGTGGGAGACCCCGTACTTGCCTCCCCATCCTCTCGGTCGGGTGGATAGACATAGACCGGGAATTTGGGGGTTCATAGGCAGTAAAGGTGAGTAACCAATTTCAGAAACACTGCGTCTGTGGAAACATAGACTACAACTGGAGTGGCATGGGGTAACCAATTTCTGTCCCTTGCCCAGCATGATATGGAGTAAGTGAAAATCCTACGGCTAGTTTGCCATGCCTTTGGCACAGTACCTTAACCAACTGGGCAAGTCAGTCCCCTCGGTTAAGGGACTGTGCCATTGTGTTATTTTAATTACATTAAATCCTATCAAACTGGCCAAAAACTGCTCATTCCTCGAAGTGAATGTTATGTCAGTATTGGGGAGAATAAATGCAGATTTACCTTCAATGAACCAGCCGGTGAATTTTCTTCAACTTCTACGAAATTTTGCAGTACACGTCGTTCTGAAAAAGCTCGACCCAAGTCTTCTGCAAGCTGGTAACTATGGGATGGTGAAAGAAAACAATTTAAGAGAGAGAGCGAGAGAGAGCGAGAGAGAGAGAGAGAGAGTTGGGGGGGGGGGGTTTATTTCTTCATTTCGACATAACATGTACACACCGAAAGCAATGCATGCTCTTTCCTTTCTCCTCGTGCTTGACGTTGCAATATCTCCTCAGCAAAACGATTCAATAAATCTCTCTCCCTCACATGGAAGGCATCAACCTGGAACTGGCCACTTCTAAGCACAGTGCTGGGGAGCTGCTGCGGTAGCACGGGGCATGGTCCATTCATGTGTTCCAATCCCAACCCTTTAAATGGCTTATTTCTCTTTCGAGCCGCTAGATATTCAGCAAAGAGCGTCTTGCTTATCTGAATTCACAATAGCACACATTCGACTGAGAAAACCTTTTAAGAGCACAGATAATTAGTAGAAAGTATCACCTATTGCATCGCAAGTAAATTATACAGAAGTAAACTACCAACTAAGATGAGTAGTTCATGCTGATAAGACAGATATAGCATTAGATGGGACAAGGTGTTACAAGCATGTAACCCATAAAAGGAAAAGGGAACGACAAAAATATCAGGGCTCCATGTCTTAACCGGTTCAATGGAGGCCTTTTAAAGTACATATAACAAGATTTAGAACGATCTTTTTGTTCATTTTTACACTTTTTGCAGGGCGACAGATGTTTGCACCCATCTGTGGTTACGGCTCTGCAATTTTCCTTTTTAGAGAATCAATGGCAAAAATAAACAAACGAAAAACTAGTTGAAATGTTAACTTTTGCAGCCCTAATGATGATAAAAGTGAAAAAAGGTTGCTTATACATATATTTTACGTCCTTGGATGGCAATTCATTGTCTATTGCACTTTTCACTACTCGAGACGAAAATAGAGACCTAAGAAAAGTAGGAAACAAGAAGAAAAAGGGACCATCCCCAACATGCTCATATTTACAGAAATTACAACTAGAGGGCCGTTCAGAATAGAAGTTGCAAAGTCATGTCACTAATTTTAACCTAACTACCACATAAACAGTGACCAGTTAAAAGCACTCAAATCTATTCTGAATTAAACACTAACAGATCCTAAACATGATTTTATATCCATTTCCCTTGGTCTCACTATCAGAAAGAAAATGAACAATAAATCAAATAGACAAATTCACCTCATGTACTAAAGTACTTCAAAATAATTAACTTGTTTTTTTTTCCCTTTTGCAGTAGGAATTTAAAGATGACAACCTGTTGCATCAAAACATTGTTGTCCCCTTCAAATGTGGACTGCACATATTTTTCACCTTTCAAATGGCCAACACGATTTTCAGTCTTGAGGCCTTGTCCTCCACAAGCTTCACGACATTCCTGAAGAGTCCGCATGTTATGCCAGGTAAATGAAGCCTTAAAGGCGCTAGAGAGGATGTGAATGGTTTTGTTCAATTCAGGTGTCCGCTTCACGTAAATCATCTTCAAGTGGTTAGCAGAGAAACTCATTGCGTATCTGCAATGGAATGGAAAAATGCTCAGAACAACATAAATATATGCCAAATTGTCAAACTAGCGACTCAGAATTATGAATTTTACTGTTAGGGGTTATATGTTTTTAGGCTGATCATATAATAGCTAATGAAATAATGCACACCAATAAAGTTAGCGATTCAAACAAGCACTCATTAACTGATAAATTTGGCTTGACATTTCTTGTGTGCTTGTTGAATGGCAACAAGTATAAGGAACCCCCAACGCTAAAAAATTACATTCCCGAAGGTTTGAACTTAAGGGTAAAAAAGGCTTAGCAACGGGGCAATCAACATATTGCAATTTTTTCTAATGCAAAACTAATGAAAGGAGGTCATATCAATTTCTAGGAATGATACAAGGTGCTGAAATAATTCATGATAAATTGAAACCGTGTGTCACGGCAATTAAATTAAACCAAAAGGCAAAGTCACTTGGTGAGAGTGACAATTATACAATAAAGTCTGCTGCAACTTGCAAATACCGTCTTTTTCCATAGAATATTAACAATATCCAACCAATGTAGAAAACACATCTCATGACATGATATTGAAACGCAGACATCTAGCTATTAATGCAATTAAAGAGAGAAAACTAACGTCTTTGCAAGGAGAGGTAAGAGTCTCCGTTGATGACTTGGGTAGTCCAGCAATAGTACTTCAGGCTGGTTGGGTGCAATTGAAAATGCTCGCCTCGACAATGCATACCGTATGGCGATTGCCAAACCAATCTGATAAAATGAACATCAGATACGTCATGATGCTTGTATAACATTTGTCGCGACCTCTTTTTTTTCGGCGCCCGCAGTCGGGTACGAGCACCTAAGGAGGCTAATGGCTCGGCTGAATCTATTAAGCCAGGACTCTCCCAAGTCCACCAATTCACGACTTAATGGTTCAAGTTTTTAACCTCCGTAAATCAATTTTTAAAATGGAGTCGCCACTAATCGATTTGGGGTAGGTTGATTAGAAACCCAAGTGAAGTATCGGGAGAAATACTCACTCCCGCGCAACTGAGAAATTAGGATCGGGGACTTGATTACACTAGTTAATCACTAATGCCCTTTCGGTACCTAATCTTGTTTAAACCCCGAGGTTTTTGGATTTTCGAGGATTTTCCATGCATTTTGGGAGGAAAAACATTTCTTTTTTTTTTTTGAGTCATTTTCTAATTTTTTTGGACATCAAAGGAATTTTTTTGGATTTTTGGGAAAATACAAGTCTTTTTGGCTTTTTCTGAAATTTTTGACATTTTTGGCTTTTTCATGAATTTTTGGCTTTTTTTGGATTTTTGGCATTTTTGGAAAATATGAAATATTTTTGATTTTTTGATTTTTCGGAAAATAAAATATTTTTTTAATATTTTTAAATGTTTTTGGAAAATAACTTATTTTCGATTTTTCTCTATTTTTTTGGAAAATAAAACATTTTTTTAACATTTTTAATATTTTTTGAAAACAAAACATTTTTGATTCTTTTTTGAAATAAAATATTATTTATTTATTTATTTAAAATATTATTTTATATTAAAATAATATAAAAACTGACCCGGGTTGGATCCGCGGGTTGGGTCCGACCCGGGCCAGCGATCCGAACAAGGACGGGCCCGCGTTGCGGGCCCGACTCGGATTTTTTGTCTCTTTTTTTCTTTTAAACGACAAGGCCCAAACTGATTTTGGCCCACCCCTTTTTTTAAAAATTTTCGGCCCAACACCACTCGGCCCACGCGCACTAACCCAAGCGGAAACCCTACCCGGACGCCCAACCCGGATCCGCGACTTCGACCCGGATTCCCGCCGCGACCCGGCTCGTGGAACCCTACCCGGATCGATCCACTCCCGACCCGGCTCCGACTTCGCGACCCGGCTTTCTGGAGCCCTCGGGTTCGTCGTCGCTTGCGGCGGAGACGGTCGAGCTTGTCTCGATCTAAGCTCGGGCTTCCGCCGGCACCGCCTTTGGATTCCGCCCAGTCGGCTATCGTGGCCGATTACGCCGTCCATTGCCGTCCGTCGCCGCTGGTCTGCAGATTCAACCGTGGAGCTTGTGTGGGGGATTTTCGTCGAACGCCCGGAGGACTCCGGGCCGATAGGGGCGGGATTGAGCCCATTCGGGGTCGGAATCGTGACGGGGTTGAGCGAACGAACGGCGGAGACTAGAGAGGGAGACGACGGATGGTCGGGGCCGGAACTTGCGTGAAGCCGGCGGCCACGAATCCCGACCGAACGAACCCGCAAACGGACCAAGAAGAAGAACGAACCCTAGCTTACCGTATCTAGGTGACGACGCGAGCAGCAGGCGTCGCTGGAGGCGGAGCGGCGGGGACGCCGAGCCAGGCGTTCGGTACTGCGCACGGCGAGTAAGCACTCGTTGACAGCCTCCTTCTTTCTCCGAAACCCTAGATCTCAGCCTCAACTTTCTGGTTTCCCTCTCGCTCAACCTCCACCCACTCAGATCTCTCCCTCCGGCCAGATCCGAGCCTCCACCGGCCGGATCTGACCCTCTCGGTTGTTCGCCGCCGGCCTTCCCGAAGTCTCTCGGTGGAGGGTGGGCCGAGCTCACAACTCGAGCTCTCTCACTCGCTCGTCGATTCCTCCCCCGAAGTCTCTCGGTGGGAAGATCTCCAAGCTTGCGAATCTTCGACGGAGATGGTGCCTCGCTATTTATAGGCGAGGGGTCGGCCGGTCGATGGGGATTCGGCCGCCGGTCTTCGCACGCCGAACGAGCGCCCACGGCCGAACCGGCGTCCCATCCTCGCTCCTCCAACAAAGCGTGCTCGGCATTGAAGGCGGCCATTAATGGCGCCTGAGATCTGTCATCTCCGGCCGACGTCGGCCTACCCTCCTCGGCCATAGGTTGCGTGAGTTGCAGAGGCGTAGGGGGAAGAAGGGGGAAGAAGGAAGAAGAAGAGGAGAAGAGAGAGGGGCTGGGCTGGAGGAGAAGGAGGCTGGGCCTGGGCCCGCGAAAGGGAGAGAAAAAGGTGGGGGCTGGGCCTGGCTGCCAATTTTTTGTTTTCTTTTGTTTTTACTGATTTTTTATCTAAAAAAGGAAAAATTAAAGAAATTAAAGCCTAATTAATAACCTAATCAGAATTTTAGGTGTCAACAACATTCACCTCCAGTCATCGCATAGTAATTCTAAAGTTAACTTGATAACCGATAAAACTCACAAAAGCACTCAACTAAAATCACCTTGGCAGAGCAAATTGCACTGACTGCAATACCTGCACGCCCCCCTGTTAAAGGGGCCAAGAATGCTGCAAATCTCTGGGAAATAGAAGTGCAACTATCACTTGAGAAACTCCATTGAACATATAAAACATGCTCTCCTGCTGCTATCCAGCTCAAACATGTCAAGAAAAACAAAAAAAACAAAAAAGAACGTAAGAAAGTTGTATGTCTGCAATTTTAGATGTGAATTACTTGATCAGGGTCTTTTATAGCACTAAGATATTCCCCATCTGGCGAAACGTCAGCCACTGAATTCAACAAGTTCTCCCGTGGTATCCGCACGTTATCAAACCTAATCCACCGCATTGAAGGAACTTCTCAGACCATACAAAGATATGCACATGTGAGCAAAATTTGCACTGATGAACAACAAGTAATTACCATACCCGACCACTGTCAACACCATTCAGACCAATTTTATGCCCACAATCGGCTATACGTACGTTAGGACAGATGTTGCCATCTGCATCTCTTATCTGTACTATAAATGCATGGACCCCTTGATTGATCCCATCGATATTGAGCTGGGAAAAAGCCACTGTGTGCGTTGCATGCTGCACAGCCACAATAACAAGTATATTAATAGTAAGGACACATGGTGCTTTCACTACAAAGAAATATGATGAAAAAGTAAGAGACTGTGTCATATTTCATGGCTACATACTGCAAGCAAATTTTATTTTGCGAGTAAAAGTGTCGTTACATTTGCTGCTCCTCCAATCCAATATTTCTGTGCCGACTCACATGGAGTGTTAATAATAAACTCCCTGGCCCTTGGATCATATGTCGTTACTGTTTCAATGCCTCGAACCTGACAGCACAAACCCCAATAGCAAGCAATCGGTTTAAACAAAAACTCATCAAGGAATAACACACATTGAATTCACTCATAAATAGGACCCATCAGAAAAGAGAGTCGGTCATAACATAGTTCACCAAAGTTGCATACATTACTCCCATGCCCCAATTCAGTCATCGCAAAGCAACCCTTGACCACATAATTCTCCGTGTCTCTCAACCACTTCACGTGGTGCCGCTCTGTGCCCAAAAATTGGATAGCGCCACCCCTGAAATCCCATCAAAGCAAACAGATGTAAGCATCCTTAAAATCACACTAATCTTAGGTAAAGGATACGAGACCCCAAACAGATGCACCACATTCACCTAAGCAGAAAAGTAAAGCGGTACGCAGACCAAGGCGCATTAACAACTTATGCAGAAAAACATAGGAAACTTAGAGCGCGTTTGGTAACATTTAGATAAATAATTTTTGATCAGAAATGATTTTTTTTTTTTTTTTTTTTCCCAGGAATAATTTTTGAATATAAGAACGCGCTTGGAAACTGCAAAAATTTCTATTCTCAGCAAAAATTGCGTTTGGTAAAATTGTATAATTTTGTTGTTCTTTTTAATTTTTTTTAATATTTTTATTATATTTTAATTTTTTTCTTCTTTCTTTTTCTTTTCTCTTCTTCTTCCTCCTTTGTGGTTGGTTGCCGGTGGCCAGTGACCGGTTGGGCAAGGTTTGGCGAGCTTGCCGGAGCCTTGCCAGGCCACCCGCGAGGCTCAACCTCGCCCAGACGGTGTGAGGTCGGCCTCGCCATAGCGAGGCGTTGTCAGACCATCATTGGCCGTTTGCCGGCCCTCGTTGGTCGATCACCGGCCATGGCTGAGGTCAGCGATCGGCCAAAAGGAAGAAGAAGGAGAGGAAAGAGAAAAAGAGAAAAGAGAAGGAAAAAAAAAAAAGAGAAAAGAAAAGTTGTTCTTAAGAATAAGAAGTTACTTTTTTCTACTTTTTATTTTTGTTCCAAATCTATTCTTGGAAAAAAAAATAGGCTTTTTGTTTCTGATTTTTTTTCTCGACCGATTTTTTTTCCCGAGAACAAAATTTTTACAAAATACGTTTCTATTCTTTTTTTTCCATTCCCCTAACAAAACAATAGAAATAGTTGTTCTGGGGAACATAAATAATTTTTAACAAATAGGCCCTTAAGCCACCAAAGAGAGAGAGAATCCTACCCTGTTTGTGAAAATTACTGGACAACGAACCGAATAAATAGAGAATTCAACTCAATTGCCCATAATGATATCATACCAAGTATAGAGTTCAACAGTAATGACTACAAACATTACGAAAATAACCATCTTGCTCCAATGCTAATTACTCTCGGGAATAAAAGAATAGAATCCGGCACTGTTTGGCTGATTACCAAACAAGCCCTAAAAGTCAACTACCCGAGAACACAATTGTCGTTCTATCGAAGCAAAAACTCAAAACCACATAAGCGAGACGCACCACAAGTAGAAGTGGACCCTGAGCTTGGCCGCTAGCGAGTGGTCGTATGTCGGCCACTTCCTGCAACGTCAACTTCCGCAGCTCCTCCTCCACGGTGCCCCCCGTGAGCCACCCCTCGAACATGCCCCTCTCGAGCAGAAACTCAATCCTCCTCATCGTCATCTCCCGCTGCTGCTCCATGGACTGGTTGTAGTCCGGCGTGACGAAGACCCGGCCACCCACTCGCCAGGAGTTGAAGAGCTTGCTCTGGGTCATGAGCTCGAACAGCCAGTCTCGCTCTGGCACATTGTGGCCATCCAGGAGCGCTCGCATTGCGGCGATGTTGAAGCTTGCCAGCTCGGCGAGCTCGGGCGGGGAGTAGTCGAGGCAGGGGGCGCCGCAAAGGGAACTGGTCTGGGGAGACGGGTCTTGGGTTAGGTGGTTCTTGATGACCCGGGCACGCCATAAGGCTTGATCCATCGTTGGAGGTAGAACTGGAAGGGTTCCTGACGGAGCGAGGAGAAGGGAATTGGAGCTTCGTCGCCGGCGAACGAGAAGTGAAGTGTAATTTGGAAAGATGTTGACATTTTTGCCTCAGAAGAAGTGGTTTTAAAGGCGGGGGAAGGAGGATGACGGAGAGGCGTGCTGGCTGGAAACCTGGTGGTCTCAATCTACAGGTGCACTCACCGGCCAACAGTCATCCATTTGGTTTTAATAGGAGATAATGACACCGAAAAGTGGTGTTAAAAATTTGATCAAATATGAAATCTGAACCATGAATTTTTAATCGGGTGATCATTATGAAAAATCTCAAATTAATATACCTAATATAATATGAATTTCTACTGGTACACTCACCGGCCAACAGTCATCCATTTGGTTTTGATAAGAGATAATGACACCGAAAAGTGGCGTCAAAACTTTGACCAAATATGAAATCAGACCCATGAATTTTTAATGAGGTCATTATTATGAAAAATCTCAAATTAGTATACCTAATCTAATATGAATTTCTACTGGTGCACTCACTAGCCAATAGTCATCCATTTGGTTTCATAAGAAATAATGACATCGAAAAGTGACGTCAAAACTTTGACCAAATATGAAATCTGACCCATGAATTTTTAATCGGGTAATCATTATGAAAAATCTCAAATTAGTATACCTAATCTAATATGAATTTCTACCGATGCACTCACCGGCTAATAGTCATCCATTTGGTTTCGATAAGAGATAATGACACCAAAAAGTGGTGTCAAAACTTTGACCAAATATGAAATCCGACTCATGAATTTTTAATTGGGTGATCATTATGAAAAGTCTCAAATTAGTATACCTAATATAATATGAATATCTACTGGTGCACTCACCGGTCAATAGTCATCCATTTGGTTTCGATAAGAGATAATGACACCGAAAAGTAGTGTCAAAACTTTGACCAAATATGAAATTTGACCCATCAATTTTTAATTGGTTGATTATTATGAAAAATCTCAAATTAGTATATCTAATCTAATATGAATTTCTACTAGTGCACTCACCGGTCAACGGTCATCCATTTGGTTTCAATAAGAAATAATGACACCAAAAAGTGGTGTCATAACTTTGACCAAATATGAAATCCGACCCATCAATTTTTAATTTGGTGATCATTATGAAAAATCTCAAATTAGTATACCTAATCTAATATGAATTTCTACTGGTGCACTCACCGGCCAATAGTCATCCATTTGGTTTTGATAAGAAATAATGACACTGAAAAGTGGTGTCAAAACTTTGATCAAATATGAAATCTAACCCATCAATTTTTAATGGGGTGATCATTATGAAAGATCTCAAATTAGTATACTTAATCTAATTTGAATTTCTACTGATGCATTCAGCGGCCAACAATCATCCATTTGGTTTTGATAAGAGATAATGATCACCCGCCGCGGTGGCTCCGCTAGATAAGGCTCCGTTGATCATTGCCCTCAAGGTGAGGGGTTCGAAACCCAGCGGAGGCGCTTGGTGCCTTAACTGCTTGCATGGGGTGGTGGTTCCCTCGTGCGGCCCTAGGGTTTGCCCGCCGGCTGCCAACTGTACAGGTTTCCTTGGGTCATTAAAAAAAAAAAAAAAAAAAACATCAAAAAGTGGCATAAAAACTTTGACCAAATCTAAAATCTGACCCATGAATTTTTAATGGGGCGATCATTATGAAAAATCTCAAATTAGTATACCTAATCTAATATGAATTTCTACCAATGCACTCATCGGCCAACATTCATCCATTTGGTTTCCGTAAGAGATAATGACACTGAAAAGTGACGTCAAAACTTTGACCAAATATGAAATCTGACCCATGAATTTTTAATGGGGTGATCATTATGAAAAATCTCAAATTAGTATATCTAATCTAATATGAATTTCTACTGGTGCACTCACTAGCCAACAATCATCCATTTGATTTCCATAAGAGATAATGACATCGAAAAGTGACTTCAAAACTTTGACCAAATTTGAAATCTAACCCATAAATTTTTAATAGGGTAATCATTATGAAAAATCTCAAATTAGTATACCTAATCTAATATGAATTTCTACCAGTGCACTCACGGCCAACAGTCATCCATTTGGTTTTGATAAGAGATAATGACACCGAAAAGTGACGTCAAAACTTTGACTAAATATGAAATTTAACCCATAAATTTTTAATGGGGTGATCATTATGAAAAATCTCAAATTAGTATACCTAATCTAATATGAATTTCTACTGGTGCACTCACTGGCCAACAGTCATCCATTTGGTTTCGATGAGAGATAATGACACGGACAAGTGGTGTCAAAACTTTGACCAAATATGAAATCTGACTCATCAATTTTTAATTGGGTGATTATTATGAAAAATCTCAAATTAGTATACCTAATCTAATATGAATTTCTACTGGTGCACTCACCGGCCAATAGTCATCCATTTGGTTTCGATGAGAAATAATGACACCGAAAAGTAGTATTAAAACTTTGACCAAATATGAAATCCGACCCATGAATTTTTAATGGGGTGATAATTATGAAAAATCTTAATTCAGTATACCTAATCTAATATGAATTTCTACTAGTGCACTTGCCGGCCAACACTCCTCCATTTGGTTTCAATAAGAGATTATGACACCAAAAAGTGGTGTCAAAACTTTGAACAAGTATGAAATCTAACCCATGAATTTTTAATGGGGTGATCATTATGAAAAATCTCAAATTAATATACCTAATCTAATATGAAATCCGATTCATGATTTTTTAATTGGATTACTACCATGGAAAATCTCAATAGTATATTCTTAATAAATTAAACCAAACTGGTAAATTTATGATACATTTACCTTTTATTAATTTTCATTAAATTGGATTAATATTGTGAAGAAAATACAAATCGGTACATTTGAAAATCTCAAATCGATATAACCATTAACTATCACTTGCCATGTAACTCATCAATCTAACAGAGATTTATTATAATAATATCAATTTGAATTTTTTTGTAATTAAAAAAATTCATTCGGGATAAATTTGTCGTGTGTATATTAGTTGATGATTTTTCGTCATGCTAATTATTTTTAATTTGTTCAATTTGATTTTAAAAATTTTGGTACATAATTCCCGAATTATATCAAAATATTTGGGACGGAGTCCGCTCATTGGTCCAATTTGATCACAGCGCGTGAAATTTCTGCGACATCCGCGGTTGATCATAGCCCACGTATGTTGGAAAATGGCGGTCGAAAGGGATGGTCCCGTCTCTCTCTCTCTCTCTCTCAAACTTTGCTCAAAGTGACAAATTTTTCCTAAATTTTTTTTTGTGACCTGAAAAACCTCAAACTTTATGAACTATGACACATTTACCCCCACCAAGGGCATTTTCGTCTTTTTTCTTTTCCTTTTTTTTTTTTTAATCTTCTTCTTCTCTCTTCTCTTCGCCAGCCATGGCGGAACTAGCGAAGGGAAGCCAGTGTCAAGCGAGGGCTGCCCTCGCTAGCGTCGGGCAAGGGTCGCCCTCAAAGGGTCACCCTCACCTAGGCTGGCTAGGGCCGCCCTCGTTTGCGTCGGGTGAGGGCCGCCCTTAGCTGGGTCGGGCGAGGGCCTCTCTTACAAGATTTGGCGAGGGCACCCCTTGCCCGACATCGATGAGGGCCGCCCTCGCTTGCGTTAGGTGAGGACGGCCCTTGCCTGACGTTGGCGAGGGCAGCCCTAGCTAGCCTAGGCAAGGGCAACCCTCGCTCGACGCGCTGCCCTCGCCGGACAATGGCTTCCCTCTACCAGCTCCGCCATGGCCGGCGGAGGGAAGAGAGAAGAAGAAGAAAAAAAAATTTAAAAAGTAAAAAGACCAAAATGCCATATAGTTTATGATAAATGTGTCACATTGATAGAAGTTTGGAGTTTTTGTGTCACAAAAAAAAATTTAGGTAAATGTGTTATAGTTGGCAAAATTTGGGATTTTTCACGTTACAAAAAAAAAAAAATTGGGGTAAATTTGTCACTTTAGATAAAGTTTGGGGTTTTTAGTGGTTTTTTTCCTTACTAAAAAGGCAACTCCTTCTAGAATATCATTCTTCTTTGCTGGTTCGTTTCCCTTCTACTCTTGGCATTCTTAAAAGAACTCTTTTTCTTCCATATTTTGTTCTCTTTTTCGGATGAGGAAGGGATTAAATTTTTTACTTCTATTGTATTGCTGCTATTATTTCATAGAAAGATCTCGAATTTGAAACCCTTGGAAGGAAAATCCAGCCCTCATTTTAAACACAAGAGAAAAGGATAGGTATCAATTCTGATTTCAACACGATTATGATTTCTTTCGTATTGTTGGGCTCATAATCAATGCCAACCTTGGTGTGAGATATTGCTAATCTGCATTATTAAAGAATTAGGTAAGAAAATGGCAATGACGATGCGATGTTATTCCACTAATTACGAGTTAGGGAGGTTGGAGATTTGATTAGAATTTCAATGTTCTCAAGGACATTATGATGTGCCTTTCTCCGGGTGAAATGTACAAGTTTGCGCCAAAATTATGGGAGAGATTTGTGCGTGTCACATTGATGGACGAGTTAACATGCCAGCACGATCGTGGAATAAGATATGACAAAAACGTCAACGTCCCGGGATACAAATCATTTGTTTAAGTGCTAAATTTTAAATCTTAAGGATAAAATCGACCTTTTCTTTTCGAAAGTTCCACAATTATAACGTAATTATGAAACATAGAGATGTGCTGAAAATAGATATTATCCCCCATGCTAGACCCACAAGATTTTCATATATCTAAAAAAAGTTAAAATAGAATTACTGAAAATACCCCTTTATCAACGAAAAATAGACACTATATAACTTTATTGCATTGGAAAAAAAAAAATGCTATGGACCTCCCTTGTACATCCTAGGTCTTCCCGTTCCGTCATCTGGCTTATGTTCTTCATGTAGCATTCAGATCGGTTACCAAACACCCATGGAGAGGCACATTATAGTACTTGTCAATGCATCCAAAAATAAACGATTGATCTCTATCAAAAGACCTGCTAAAGCCCCATACCATAGAGTATTAGGGTCGATTTAGTAAAAAAGAAATAGTAATTTTTAGTTGGACCTCGTGAAAAAAAGACTTCTTTATTCAAAATTTAGAGATCATCTAGACTTTTGACTTTTAAATTGGGACATTTAATTTAGGAAATTACTAGGTGTTTACATCCAAAATTATCCCTACAAGCACATGCTAGGCACGATGAGCAGAAAGTGTTAAAATCAACATCATAGCTGTACATGAGTCATAATTCACATCAGCTCAGTCCATAAGTAGATGATTAAGAACTTTGAAAAACTTTGGACTGAATTTTGAAGAAAAAGACAAATAATACTATGATGAAGCAGTGGGTTGCCACATGTCGAAGCCAAAGATCATTGATGAAGGCACAATATTGACGGTGGAAATATGTGGGAATAGTTAAAAAGGCGCTAAACTCAAAGAAGGAGCAGTTAATGCTTACTGGACAAGCTGCGAGAAAGTTGTCCAATGAGTCAAAATCTAAACATGGATAAGGTGGTTCACTATGGAATGTGTAGCGACTCTTAAGGAGGAAGTAATCGACTATTGATAATTATCAAATGGGCTTATAAATACTGCAAGCACTCCAACAAATAGCCCCCAAACAACACAAAAAATTACTTTATATTGCCTTTATCCTTACTTAGTTTAGTCTAACTGTAACCTAAGATTTCCATCATAGATTCAATTTTCGGCGAGTGTTTATATCTCGGGAAGTGCTGTCAATTAGATTCTAGTGCTAGCCTATTGTCCACCACCGTTGATTAGATTCTGACGTTGTGTTCTGATCTTCATCTAGGGATGGTGTTCATTAGGTATTGCCTTTGTCTAGCATCATTGATTAAATTCCGACGTGTGCATATGTGCATCTAGGAGCAGTGTCTACTAGGTGTTGTTATCATTGTCGAGTGTCTTTGATTAGATTCTGACGTCGTGTCCTTAAATCCATCTCAGATTATTGTCTACTAGGTGTTGTCCTCATTTTCTAGCGTCGTTGATTAAATTTCGATTAAATTCCGACTTTGTGTCCTCGAAATTAGTAGAAAGTAGTGTTTTATTAAGCATCTTGTTTATATGTAGTGTTTTCGAAGTACCTTGTTATTGTATAGACCACTTTAATTTTAATAAGTTTTCATTATTATATTAAAGTGAGTTTGAATGATGTCATTGCTTAGGTTTCAACATTAATTATCATTGATATTAAGTGTGCGATAAGTCAATGACTTCTTTAATTTTGAGAGTATAAGGTGTATAGTCTCATTCTTATTTAACTCTTTATGTTCAAAGTTAACACAGAACCGAAATCTTCTTAAATAAAAAACAAAAAATAATACTGAGTGAAAGATATTTCGTTGTGGGATCTATAATCGACGAAACACTAGGTCTTCCAAACAATGATAAAATGAGTGAAAGGACTTTGTATAATTTCTCATTTTTATTCGAGTAATGTTACATAGTGCTTGAAAGAAAACTTGTACATCTACATATTCTAGGGTACAATAATGTAGCCCTAAAAAAAAAAAACTTAGCTAGATCACAAGACAGCTTGGGTCTCACTTTTCTTTGCTTGATCAATAAGACCGATCTTTTGTCATAAGAAACACAACTTATAATTTATAATTGACTAAAATAATTATAAATTACATATAAGTTCATGTAAATAGTGATTGATAATTGACATAATAAATTATGTAAAGTAATCGTAAATTCAAAGGTCTCGATAATAATAACCTCTCTTGCAAAATAGTAACCAAACTTCATATTATTGTAACTCTCTCCATCTATTCTTAGTGAAGTTACCTATGGTTGCATCGTTCCTTTTTAAATTCGCAATCGAGGGAGCCCATCCATGAGTATTCTCCTTCATTGATTGTGCAAATTTACAATTCTATTTCAGTAGACTTCCTTAAATGTCAGTAAATTAATAATAGATAATCGGTTACCCTTATTTAAATATTGATCACACGAAATATATAATTGACATTAAATAATTAGGTTATATACTAATCGGTTACTGCTCTGCGAGCAGTGAATGATCAGCGAACTGGACACAGACGTGCAAGGGCTTGCTGGAGTTCGAAGCCAAATGGTAAGTCTGTTGATTTATTGGTTTTCTTTCTGGCTCGTGTGAACGGTGTCGTCGCATGACGATGATATGCTGTCGTTTGAGGTGAATTCTTCATACAATTCGGTATACAATAGGGGTGTGCAAAATACCCGGGAACCGCCCGGACCGCCCGGAACCGGATCGGAACCGCCCGGAACCGGCGGTTCTTGAGGGAACCGGTCCGGTTCCCGGGTCCAATTGTTGAGAACCGGTGGGAACCGGTCCGGTTCCCGGTTCCATGGGCGGATCCGCCCGCCCGCCCACCCGGACCGGACCGGTACCTATTTATAATTAAAAAAAAAAATACTAAACAAAACAAAAGTCGCGACTCGCGGAGCCCTAATGCGCGAAACCCTAATTCGCGTCTCTTCTCTCTCTCTCTCGTTTCTTCCTCAGCCTTCGATTCTCTCTGTTTCTTCTCTTCGTCTTCGATTCATCCCCCAGATATCCACGCCGCCGCTGCTCCTCCTCCGCCACCGTCTTCCGTTGGAGGGAGAGATCTTTGTCTTCCGTCGCTTTAAAGTCAAACAAAATCATCCAATTGATGGCGGTCTCGTAAAAACGGAGGAAAGCTTCTCGGGGTCCTCCAATTATTTCACCCACGAACTGAGAAGAGAGCTAGAGAGCTAGAGAGAGAGATGGAGATGGAGGGGAGGGCCGGGGGTTCGCTGCCGTTCGTGGGGATGATAATGGTGGTTCTGGTTCAAGCGAGCAGCATGGTGGTGGCGAAAATGGCCAATGTCCGACGGGCTCAACAAGTACACCTTGGCCTTCTACTGTAATGCCCTCTCCTCTCTCGTCCTCCTTCCTTGCCCCTTCATCATCTCTCGCAAGTTCGTGCTCTGCTCATGCCTGTCCCTCGCTAGCTCCATTGATGGCAGGCGAAAGGGGGAGAAGGGTTTTAAGTTCTTGACTTGTTTGTTTGCTCTATTCTTGACTTGTTTGTTTGCTCCATTGTGGGAACCGTTGCATCAATTCTTGGTGCATTAGTAATCACTGTGTACAAGGGTCCAACAGTTCTCTGCTCGCCTTCGCTGCCTTCTTTTGTCCATCCCCGTCACCTTGTCTCTCTTCTCTCACGACAATTGAATTGGGTTCTCGATGGGTTTCTCCTCGTGAAACCAGAATTTTTGGCATCAAAATCGGTTCCATGGATCCACCCGGGAACCGGACCGGACTGGCGGTTCGGTTCCCGGGTGGATCCATGCAATAAATGGGTGGATCCCGGTTCCAATTTTTTGGAACCGGTCCTTAGCGGGCGGTTCCCGGTTCTAGGTCGGAAACCGCCCGCCCGGACCATGCACACTCCTAGTATACAACGCCTCTTGAATTTTTTTTCCCCTACACTGATTTATACAAGATTTACTATTTTTTTTTCATTCAAGAACTTATTGCTTTTCAAACATTTTTGGGAATAAAATGCATATTACGAGAGATTATCCCACAAACTTGTTAAACTTATTTGTCAATAATATTTTTATATGAGGAACTACTGAACTCAAACACTTGTTGTTACTCTTCAATTTTTTATTGAGGTCTATTCGGTAGATTTACTCAAATTAAATCAGTAATCAATTTTCAGGTTTCGTCATAAACCTAATTGATTATTTTTAATTACGTAAATCAATTGTTCAAACCGCAATCAAATGTAATACATTTCCCATTTTTATAAGAACTAAGTAAGTTTTTCTTGACCTATCTATCTCTCTTTTCTTTTTCCCCAAAAAACAGTAAAGATTTAACTCCTCCATCTCATCCAGTTCGTCATGATCCAGGTTTGTATTGCTATTGTCTCATCACTTCAACGAAAAAAGATAATGAACAAAGCAAGCAATTTAACTCCCATGTAAAGTATCGACCAAAAAAAAAACTCCCATGTAAAGTATAACGGGCTAAAAGAATGAGTGCCCCCATGAATCTAGCTGCTGACATCAATGGACAACAACTAGAAACAAATAAGACAACTTCAGGCATTACATTTTCTCTTCTTTGATTTGGTTGCAGAACTCCTTTCAGCTGGCGTTCTTTGCATGGACATGGGTAAGTCTCTTCGAGCAAGGTCAATTGAAACGTTTGTTTGTTTCGATTGTTAGCTGATCCTGTTTGCAATAACAGTATGAGTTTGGCCTTAGATCTTGCTTCCACCAAGAAACACAAGACATTGCCATAAGGATTTCTATCGGTGTGGCAGTGCAGATCCTGTGTGGTTATGTGACAATGCCCCTTTATGCGCTTCTCTCACAGGTACAATTTCACAAATCGTAGAGTCTCATTCATGTCACTTATGGTTCATTCTAGGATCTAGCCTGGAGAAACAGCGAGATTGGCTTTTGAATAGTAGAGATATGTTCTGCAAGGTGCTTGCATAATCGTTTGTGATGTTGTGTCTAAGCAGATGGGCTCCGGGATGACAAAGGCTGTGTTTTCAGACCGCGTAGTGAAGGTCTCAGGAAATGGCACAAGGATGCGAGACACAGGCTTTCAAAGCGCAGATCGATTTCAACAATAACCTCTTCGAGACCATCTTCGTCCGACACTTCAATTTCGGATAGGTACCTGCAAAACCAGGCCGATGAACTTACCTCAGAAACCGCCACAAGCCCTCCTTCTAGCCCCGCCAATGTGGCTGTAGACGCACTGCAATATCACTGCATCTCTAGTGCGTCGATGTTCAACTCGTTGACACATGAAATTACCGAGGAAGAAAGTCCAGTGATCATAAGCAAGAGGGTTGTTTACGATAGGGAGATCTCCTTTGCCAGCAGCTGGAAAGACTCGGGATGCTTAAAGCCGACCGGAGATTGTACTCTGATAACCGAAGGAGACGTCTCTGATCAGTTCATTGGATTCGATCGGTGACGTCAAAGTTGGATGTGAATTTTGTACCTTCTGTACATGGTATAGCAGCAACTCTTAATGTACTGAGAAGTGATCTCTTTTTCAAGGATCCTCCATTCCTTCGTGTTCTTCAGATTGGTCCGGTTTACTTCTCTTGAAAGTTGTCTCTCTTCATGAAGACGTTTGTCCTACGGATTCTTAATTGGAACAATTCTGAAGTGAATCAACGGAATTGTGGAGAGATTAGTATTGAAAATGGAGTTAGTTGAGTTACCGCCATGGGAGACGAGATGCGACTAGGGGAGAGCTGTTCGAGAGTGGATAAACTATTGGTCCTAGTCTTGGACTTATCTTTCAACTATATGTTACCGAATAAGGAACTTGATACCTATCTTCTAGCAGCTTTTTTATAATAATGGTGAATCTAAATTGAAATTCCCATTGATGTTCACTCTAATATCGAATATTCATAAGGTCGTGTGGCCATTTGTTATTTATAACTAATAGAGAAATATCTTTATTTTAATATATTGATTCTACACAAAATGAAAAAAAAATAATACTTTAAAAATGACATATATTGCACATATGAGCTTAACTAGTATAATTGGAGCACTCATTAACAAAATCTTATTTATAAAGAGGAATCCCATTAGTGAGTACTTTGCTACTCATTAAGTATAAAATCCATCTTGTAGTCATTTGCCAGGTGTATTGACATATTTACATTGTAAAGAAAATCAAATAGAATACTAATGGAGAAAACATTTATAAGGGTGTATCAATTTATGTTTTCACTTAAAAATCTAGTTAGAGTTCTTGATATTCCATTGTCCATATTCCCATAATGATTCATATGTATATTTCGAAACTTCAAAGACGAAATTAATAAACGAGTAAATGTATACAAATTAAGATTTTTTGGGAGGTGAAATTGTTTTGCAATAGATATAGGAAAAATTCCAAATAAAGACCCAAAGTTGACCAAATTTCTCAAATAAGAACCTGAAATGAACTTTGTGTCAAATAAAAATCTAAAGTGACTTTCGTTATCCGAATAAGGACTCGAAGTGATTGAATTAATTCCAAATAAGAACCTGAGCTTGTTGGTCAGCTAAATATTCGCCAGCTATTAAGCATGTGACATTTTCGACGACCGAAGTTTGGGTAATTTTGTCCAAAAAAAATATAGAGAAAATTAACAAATCCTAAAATAGAAACAAAAAAAACCTTACGTTTTCTACGGTCTCGCCGTTCCTTGTACCCATCTTTTACAAAGTCAAAGACCTAAGTTCTCCCATTCCTTTGTATCCATCTTCCGCAAAGTTGAAGACCCAAATTCTCCCCTGGTTGAAGCACAAATTCAAAAATAAGAAGAAAACTAGATGCTTCTTTCTTTGTTTGCAGAGACCCAAATTCTCCACCGGTCGAGCAAGGCGATGAGTGACAAGAATTGAGTCACAATGATAACCGGGCAACGATTTTGTTGAAGAGCAGCGAGGGAGAAGAAAGAAGAAAAACGTAAACATTTAAATGAATAACTTAAACTTAATTAATTTAGAATTTTTCCTTTTTTTCAATCACAAATTTCTGACAAAATTACCCCTATTTTAATTGTTGAAAAATGTCTGCCGGTGAAATTAACTCGATTCTTTATGCCTTTATTTGATACAAAATTCACTTTAGTCGCTTTATTTGAAATAATAGGTTCACTTGGATCCTTATATAATATAAAGTTCACTTTGAGTCATTATTTGAGAAAATAAATTTACTTTTAGGTTTTTATTTGAAATTTTCTCATAAATATATCATTACACTTTTTAACACAGCATTACTCCTCGTTTCACTTTACATCACTTTCGTATTTTTTTCACCCACTCGACAAAGAATTATCAAGAACGGAGGTAGAGAGGACTCCCAGAGCGCACAAGCATTTCCGCAGCCTCCCTCCTTCGGCGGAGCATCCCCCGCAGCGACGGCGGAGCGTAATGGGTGATGTCATTGTCTTCTTGCTCCGTCGCTGAATCCGAGAGAGGAGAGAGATGGTACTGCCGGTGGTGAAGTTAGTAACCCTCGCCGTGAAAACCTTCAGCAAACCCATCGCCAATCGCATCAAGAAACAAGCCACTCATCACCCCAAGTTCAGACAGTTCATCATCAATCTTGCCCAGGTTTTCTTTTTGATCTCTCTCTCGTTTTCGTCGCTAAAGATGCCTTCTTTATGCAATCGCCTCACATGGGTCGAATCATTTTTTGTTGTTCTTAGTCTCTGACCATTAATTTCTGCGAAACACGATATTGGGTTTTGGACCTTTGGTCCTGTTTGTGTTCCGTTTGTGACTTTTGAGCAAGTTGGACTGCCGGCGGTAGATGATTGGAAAACCCCTGTTGTTTCCGATTAGGCAAATCACAGGTTTACCACGCAAATTCGAAGGCGCATTTATGGTCGCGCAACCGATGTTGCCATACGGCCTTTGAATAAAGAGAAGGCTGTCCAGGCTGCTGTTGATCTTGCTGGTGAACTGTTTGTGTTCTCGGAATGTACTAATACTTTTTGAATTTTGCGGTGATTGATGCTTGCGGGCGAACTTATAGCAGGAGGATATGAATGGAACAAAATCAGAAAACTTTTTTTGACTCCGAGATATGAATAAGAATATTTGGGTGGTGGCGTGTTTAGTTATGTTGCAGCCTCAAAATCATTTGAGATTACATGATACGGTTACTTTTTGTTCTCAAGAAGGTATGGAACATTTATGTGATTTAGGAGGGTATTGGATAACTTAGGGAAATTGTTGTTCAGATTATTCTTTTACGCTTTTCTTGGCATTCGAGAGATTGTCACGGTTAATATTTTTGTCCCTTCATTGGGTTTACACCATAGTTCTGCTCGTTTTCCTTAAAACAAAAGTACCTTGTGAAAAAAGTTTTGCCCATGTCAACTGTATTTTTTTGTCTCTCTTGAACTTTAAGAAAATGTGGCGGAGACACATTTTACTGGTCATTCTACCTGTTGGATAAGTCCAATGAATATTTGTAGCTGTTATGAGCTCTCTCTGTGATTTACTTGAATGTTCATCCTTTGCACAATAGCTTGTCAAAATGAAAGGTTGCAGTCATACTGGGTGTGCTTTACATAATTTTCAGTGAGGGCTTCCGTTTTCCTCCTTTTGGAAAGTTGCTCCTACAGGGGATATATCTATCCAGTTAAATACTAAATTGATGACTGTGCTAGCTGCAAGCATATTCAAGATACTGATTTTCTCATCATTATGACCTCACATTTTTTGGGTCATTCTCACGTTCTTAAATGATTCTTGCACTTCCTCAGGTGGCCGGAGCAGCTCTTATATTCGAAGTTTAAAGAAGTTCTAGATCAGAGGCAAGAAAAGAGGGGTTGCACAGACAGGAACTAGAGGTATCCAGCAATATAAGTTTTCCTGCTTGCTTCCCTTTTCCTCTCTCTCTGGGTTGTCATAGAAGCTTCTGTGAGGCTTGCCTATCAATTTGTTTTAAGCTTCATATGCATTGAAATTACATTGTATTTGGCTAATTGGCTATGTTGCAACATTCATCAATTTACCTTTCATTAAATAAAGGTACTTGGTGTTTTATATTAGTGTCAACTGAGCAGCTGAAGGAGCATGGATATAATGTCAGAAACTTTCTTATGATCCGTTATTGTCCTGAGTGACTACCATTAACTGCCGAATTTTCTTCCATAATCAACTTTGCAGCACTATTAATTTCACATGGTAGCAGCGAAAGCAAATTTCTTGAGGAATGACAGAAATGTTCGTTCTGGTCTGACAAAGTTGCTTGCTACATCATATATATAGACAGCTCCATGCTCTTTCTCCTTATCAATCCATTTGTGTACCATGGTGTAGGCAATGAAAAGGAGAGATGAAGAATTAGCTAGAGAAGTTGAGCTACTTAGACAGAGAGTTGAAGAACTGGATCGACTTGCCAAAGGATGTGGACTTACTGGTATAATGCAAACACGCACAACTGTAAATGAGAGTACAGGACCATCTTGATCTCTGTACTTATAGATCACACTATAACTAACCAATTTTGTGAACTCAAATATAGAACAGCTATCAGTTGGCTGGAGCCTTGATTTTTTTGACTAATTGGGTCAAACAGATTAAACTACATTGTACCCAAATACAGAATCTATGAAGCATGATTTGAATAATTTCCTGGTTTCCTTTTGCTAATATTTTTCCTTATGTTTCTGTCGGTTACTGTGCATATGCCTTTTAGATGTTTGCCTGGGTGGTCGTTCTGATGATTAACGATGTCGGATTACAAATTGCGTGTCATTCTTTTTACATGTGTTCTTTCTTTAGAAGGCTTCCGTGGGGATTCCTGAAAAGGGTTGGTTAGTCGTCACTAAATCGTGGGAATTCATGTTGATCGTATATGTGCGCACGTGCTTGCCTTTGTGTGTGTGTGAACAACAGAAATCTTTAGGTCGGCTGTATTATAAATTGTTTGGATTGCTAGATGGCAAGTGTTTTGACATGTAAAGATGAACACTTTTATTGATGATAACTTGTAATTTCGACATTTCTCTTATTCTACATTTGTGATGAACATGAAAAAAACTTTAGCAGCATAAATAGGACAAGGGCTTCTTGTCGTACGGAATTCCATAGTTGGTGTTCCTCATCATCTTCTTCTGTTCAGCAATAATGGTCATCTAACCTTGACAGCTGAAAGTGGATGCATCAATGGAGCAGATTTTGGAGCTCTTGATCAAAACAATCTATATAAGTGGACTCAAGCTTTTTGTCCAGTAAAATTTCTCTAATCTTAGCATGGTTCTCTCTCACTTCATTCCCGTATGCATCTCCTTCATCCATCACTGTATTCACAGCCTTACACACAGATTCCTTAGTCAGGCGCCCATCTTCTTCGCCTTTCTCTACTTCGACTCCAACCTTCAAGTTGTTGCCCATCATCCTCGCATTGAATATCTGATCGCCCACTTGCGGCAATAGCACGAGCTGACACTTGTTGACAATTGCTTCAATGGTCGAGCTGGTTCCGCAATGCGTAATGAAGCAACCAATGGCTGGGTGCTGAAGTATCAACTGTTGTTGTACCCAACCGCCGTGGACTGTACCCCGTCCTTGAACCCTTTCTTCGAATCCCTCGGGCAAGGCTTCCTCAATTGATGATGTTCCGAAAGGTGGCTTGAGTGCTGCTAGGAAAGGCAATCCCGTAAGTTCTAAACCCAGCAATAGTTCTTGGAATTGGTCCTTCTGCATTGTGCATTCGCTTCCGAATGCACAGTAAATCACCGAGCCATCCTTGAAATCTCCTAGCCACTCGACCCATTTCTCATCTAGAGCAGATGTTGGTGGCTCGGGTATGACCGGTCCAGAAAGCAAAACAGGCTTTTCAAACTGGCTTTTCAGGTACTCAATGTAGGGCTGCTCAATTTCTCGGCACGATCTAAAACTCAGTATGTCGGACTCAACATATCCAGCGAACATACGATCTGAGAACCCGATATTGCTGCCGTAAGTCTTGTACCTTATTGCGATCAGGGCTTTCGCCTCATGGAGGTGGAGCTTGATTAATGAATTTGGGTAGCCAGCTGGGGGGACCATGTAGTCAGCCTCCGTTAACTTGTGTGCACTGAGGTGCCTCGCCGGAGATAGGGTGTAGCTGACAGTTACGGGGCTGATGATGCAATAATGGACCGACTTGATCCCCAGGTCACGTGCGATGGCGGGCAGCCAGTGAGTGAAGTCATGGAAGACACAATGAGGCTTCAGGGTCTGAAGGAGTTGGCGAACCGTGGGCTCGGTGTGGTCCATGGCGGTCATGATGAGCGGGTGGAGCGGGTAGGGCACGTCGGAGGTGGTCTCTGCATCAGGAGGGAGTCCCTCCACGTGAGGGATGGCGATCGGAACGAATGTGATGAGGTCGGGATGGCAGTTGAAGTGCTCCAGCTTGGCTCGGGTCCTGGGAGGGACGAGGAAGGAGATCTTGTGGCCTTTCTTGGCTAGCTTGTTGGCAAGGTGAAGGAATGGAGTCAGGTGGCCCATTGCCAACCAGGGGTACATTGCAATGTGCAGTCTTGATTCACCCATGATGATCCTGGCCAATCCAATAGAGAATTAAAAGACCTCTTAATCATGCATGACCTTCAGGTATTGCCACGGCACGTCTCAAGCAAAACTTTGCAAGGATGTTGCATTTGAGGATTTGCTTGGAAAAGAAAAGCAAACATGAATTACGACGGTGGCAGATGACTTTATCATAAAGCTCTCTCACGTGACACGGTCGTGACCTCTTTGATCCGAAAAAGAAACATCAGATCACGAGCTATCCGTAGGATCATGCAACTTGAAGCCTCAACTAATCACATGATGTCATTTTACCTTTTAAAGACAACTATATATAGAAAGATGGTAAGGACTAATCTCTTCTAACAATTTACCAATTTTGAATTGACATTCCATATTAAGATTAAAACTAAAAAAAAAAAAGAACACTATGAAAATATACGAAACACTAAGGTTGCGTTTGGTAGTCAGGATAAAATTCAGGATAGGATATGATTTATTTTATCTTACGTTTGGTGCTTGCTCAGGATAAGATAAAGTCAGATATAAGAGAGATATATGTAGGATAAAATTATCTCATGGGAGAGATGAGATAAATGTGGATAGGATTTAATGTTTATAATAGAAAATTTATTTTTCTCAAATAACAAACTTATTAAATTAACAAAATTAAAATTATATTTGAATTCTAATTTAAGAAATTAAAAATTAAAAATTATTTTTTAATTTAATCTTATTTTAATTTCTATATTCAACTTTAATTGTATCTTATAATAAACATTAAACCTATAAATTATATATTTATATTTATTATATATTTTAGGTATTTTTGTATTTTAGGTAAGTTAGTACAATTTACTATTTGATAAAATTTTATTAAAGAATGATGAAAGGGTTAAAAAGATAAAATAAAGAAAATAATTTAAAAAATAGAAACAATAAAATAAAATAAAAATAAAAATAAATTAAGGAATAGTATCATGAGAGATTTTCACCATCTCCGTTTATGAACTTTTAGGTTCATTTACAATGATATATATATATATATACATAATATGATGCGGATATATCCAATTTTAATACTATGATTCACTAAACAATATATAGGATATAGAAAAATCCAAGAATTTCATATCCTATTCTATCCAGTTCTATCCTGGTTAGAAATTCGGATAACCAAATATATCCTAAGTTGTTTATTCTAAAATGACATTTTCTTTTTTTTCGGAGAGTTTTCTATAAAACTTGGAAACGGAGAACTTAGCTTAGAACATGCAAATCGTAAATATTTGACGTCTGGTATTTCGAGATTTGGAATTTTTTTAATATTATCTACAAGCGTATGTAGGGTGAGATGTTTTGCTAATCAATTATGGAAACTGTGGCAAGGAATTAAACGTAAGAGAAACGAAATAGAACATGAACAAGATGACATTGTAAGATTATCACATCGCAGTGCGACATGAAATTGCAGGAAACTATCCAGGAAAGAAGAAGGAAAAGCAAGAAGAATACCCGTTGGACAGAAATGTCAAAATGCACGGTGATTCTGTAGGACAAGAGAGGAAGATCAAGAGACTATTAAAGGGAGGAGGAGGGAGAGAAAGAACTGAATCTGTTATGCTGGCTATATTTTCTCCAAAATTCGTGGAAGCAGCACGTTGCAGTCTGTCATCTGTTTTTGGCAGTTGCTCCAATCCCTACATAAGTGCTTTCGGTACATTCATGTAGTCGGTCGTTATATCAACCGATATGTCACTTAAAGCTCGTGAACTGTGCGCATTTTGAGGTGAGTTAACTGACCACGGTCCTTGAATGAACACTCGAAGGCTTCGGCCTCTTCCACCCGACCCCGCAGGTTTTCTGGAATCAATCTCCTCTTCATGTAGCCATTTTTCATAGTCATCATTTGATTCTAATTTGAAGCTCCTGTCACAGTTTGACCTCTATCACAGCGGGTCCATGTTTAGCCCGGTTGGGAATAAGCCAATAAAGAAATTCTCATGGCTGGCTTCAAATTCACACGCTAAAGCATTTTCATGCACTGTGGTCAATTTTCTGGCATTCTGTCAGCATAAAAGACAACTACTGTTTTTGGAAAAGCTTCATGGAAGCAAAAGCCAGAATGAAGGAACCGACTATCAACCGGCTGAAAATATGTCAAATGAAAGCTTTCAAAGCTCAGCAGAATATATTTATCCCCCAATATTACAAAGCCACTTTCTTCCATTATTGATAATTTCTTGGCCATATCAAATCCATACCGACGTAGGAAACAAATTCCATGACCAAGTGTATACTTTCCCATGAGGAGGGTCGTTGACCCAAGTACAAGAAACCAGAGAAATAATCAGGATGCAAACTACATGATGTGTGTCGCAGGAAAGACAGCAGAAACCTCAGCAACACAATCTACATTTTCTTCTGAGAATTTATTGGATACAAAATATATAGCAACCAATGCATCGAATTTTTTCTGGCCAACTAGGTATCGGCGGTGTCCAGCAAGCTCTAGTGTTGAACTGAAGACCATGAATTTGCTTCAACCCAATTAAAAGCTATAGGGCTCAGAAAAGCATCAGGAATGCCGAAGGAATTGACCAAAGCGAGTGCGTGCGGTCTCAACTCGCTGCAGAGTTTAGCCACTTCCTTCCGTACAGCAGCGGCATTCTCAGTGGATAAGTAGCCATACCGCAAGAATGAATCATCCTCTTCCATGCAAGTCAAGGCATACATGGATCTCAGCAGAGCCAGCATGTCCTGCCGATAAATACAAAGATTTGCATATTCAGTACAGCCCAAAGCACAGTGCACAAAAGCGCACGCGATAAAGCACTCCAAGGCTTATAAGTCTCGTATACTTAGCACTACAGGACAGCTTGTCATGTCATCTAATTCATAGATAAAGGGAACGAAAGCAAAAAAAAAAATTCGTGGAAACAAATATCCTTCAACTCAAGGTGCATATAATACCCTGTTTCTAATGGATACCTACCCGAAATCATGGGGTCATCGACAAATCAAGAACATGTTAATGTGCATTATAATTTTGGCTAAAACGATGGGCTTTAGACATTTGCAGTGATTTTTTTACTGTAGCTTCCTGAAGGCTTCACCAATTAAGTACCATAAGATTAGACACAGATATTAACGTCCAACAATTCTTACTTAGTGTTTTGGCACTTTTCGCATTTATTATGACTGCGAAACCAGATGCAAGAAGAGAAGCAGATCTACTTTCCAATCATTTCCTTATTTTATTTTTTTTCATTTGAATCATAGATAGCCTACTGTGTTATTTTAGTTACATTAAATCCTATCAAACTGGCCAATAATAAACTGCTCATTCCTCAAAGTGAATGTTATGTCAGTATTGGGGAGAATAAATGCATATTTACCTTCAATGAACCAGCTGGTGAATTTTCTTCAACTTCTACAAAATTTTGCAGTACACATCGTTCTGAAAAAGCTCGACCCAAGTCTTCTGCAAGCTGGTAACTCTGGGATGGTGAAAGAAAACAATTTAAGAGAGAGAGAGAGAGAGAGAGAGAGAAAGTTGGGGGGGGTTGTTATTTCTTCATTTCGACATAACATGTACACACCGAAAGCAATGCATGCTCTTTCCTTTCTCCTTGTGCTTGACGTTGCAATATCTCCTCAGCAAAACGATTCAATAAATCTCTCTCCCTCACATGGAAGGCATCAACCTGGAACTGGCCACTTCTAAGCACAGTGCTGGGGAGCTGCTGCGGTAGCATGGGGCATGGTCCATTCATGTGTTCCAATCCCAACCCTTTAAATGGCTTATTTCTCTTTCGAGCCGCTAGATATTCAGCAAAGAGCGTCTTGCTTATCTGAATTCACAATAGCACACATTTGATTGAGAAAACCTTTTAAGAGCACAGATAATTAGTAGGAAGTATCACCCATTGCATTGCAAGTAAAATTAAACAGAAGCAAACTACCAACTAAGATGATTAGTTCATGCTGATAAGACAGATATAGCATGAGATGAAACAAGGTGTTACAAGCATGTAACGAATAAAAAGAAAAGGGAACAACAAAAATATCAGGGCTCCATGTCTTAACCGGTTCAATGGAGGCCTTTTCAAGTACATATAACGAGATTTAAAACGATCTTTTTGTTCATTTTCCCACTTTTTGCAGGGTGACAGATGTTTGCACCCGTCTGTGCTTACGACTCTGCAATTTTCCTTTGTAGAGAATCAAAGGTAAAAATAAACAAACAAAAAACTAGTCGAAATGCTAACTTTTGCAGTCCTAATGATGATTAAAATGAAAAAAGCCGCTTATACATATATTTTACGTCCTTGGATGGCAATTCATTGTCTATTGCACTTTTCACTACTTAAGACAAAAATAGAGACCTAAGAAAAGTAGGAAACAAGAAGAAAAAGGGACCATCCCAAACATGCTCATATTTACAGAAATTACAACTAGAGGGCCGTTCAGAATAGAAGTTGCAAAGTCATGTCACCAATTTTTAACCTAACTGCCACATAAACAGTGACCAGTTAAAAGCACTCAATCTATTCTGAATTAAACACTAACAGATCCTAAACATGATTTTATATTCATTTCCCTTGGTCTCACTATCAGAAAGAAAATGAACAGCAAATCAAATAGACAAATTCACCTCATGTACTAAAGTACTTCGAAATAATTAACTTGTTTTTTCCCTTTTGCAGTAGGAATTTAAAGGTGACAACCTGTTGCATCAAAACATTGTTGTCCCCTTCAAATGTGGACTGCACATCTTTTTCACCTTTCAAATGGCCAACACGATTTTCAGTCTTGAGGCCTTGTCCTCCACAAGCTTCACGACATTCCTGAAGAGTCCGCATGTTATGCCAGGTAAATGAAGCCTTAAATGCGCTAGAGAGGATGTGAATGGTTTTGTTCAATTCAGGTGTCCGCTTCACGTAAATCATCTTCAAGTGGTTAGCAGAGAAACTCATTGCATATCTGCAATGGAATGGAATAATGCTCAGAACAACACAAATATATGCCAAATTGTCAAACTAGCGACTCAGAATTATGAACTTTACTGTTAGGTGTTACATATTCTTAGGCTGATCATATAATAGCTAATGAAATAATGCACACCAATAAAGTTAGCGATTCAAACAAGCACTCATTAACTGATAAATTTGGCTTGACATTTCTGGTGTGCTTGTTGAATGGCAACAAGTATAAGGAACCCACAACGCTAAAAAATTACATTCCGGAAGGTTTGAACTTAAGGGTAAAAAAGGCTTAGCAATGGGGCAATTGACATATTGCAATTTTTTCTAATGCAAAACTAATGAAAGGAGGTCATATCAATTTCTAGGAATGATACAAGGTGCTGAAATAATTCATGATAAATTGAAACCATGCGTCACGGCAATTAAATTAAACCAAAAGGCAAAGTCACTTGATGGGAGTGACAATTATACAATAAAGTCTGCTGCAACTTGCAAATACCGTCTTTTATAGAATATTAACAATATCCAACCAATGTAGAAAACACATCTCATGACATGATATTGAAACACAGACATCCAGCTATTAATGCAATTAAAGAGAGAAAACTAACGTCTTTGCAAGGAGAGGTAAGAGTCTCCGTTGATGACTTGGGTAGTCCAGCAATAGTACTTCAGGCTGGTTGGGTGCAATTGAAAATGCTCGCCTCGACAATGCATACCGTATTGCGATCGCCAAACCAATCTGATAAAATGAACATCAGATACATCATGATGCTTGTATAGCATTCACCTCCAGTCATCGCATAGTAATTCTAAAGTTAACTTGATAACCGATAAAACTCACAAAAGCACTCAACTAAAATTACCTTGGCAGAGTAAATTGCACTGGCTGCAATATTTACACGCCCAGCTGTTAATGGGGCCAAGAATGCTGCAAATCTCTGGAAAATAGAAGTGCAACTATCACTTGAGAAACTCCATTGAACATATAAAACATGCTCTCCTGCTGCTATCCAGCTCAAACATGTCAAGAAAAACAAAAAAACAAAAAAGAATGTAAGAAAGTTGTAAGTCTGCAATTTTAGATGTGAATTACTTGATCAGGGTCTTTTATAGCACTAAGATATTCCCCATCTGGCGAAATGTCAGCCACTGAATTCAACAAGTTCTCCCGTGGAATCCGCACGTTATCAAACCTAATCCACCGCATTGAAGGAACTTATTAGACCATACAAAGATATGCACATGTGAGCAAAATTTGCACTGATGAACAACAAGTAATTACCATATCCGACCATTGTCCACACCATTCAGACCAATTTTATGCCCACAATCGGCTATACGTATGTTAGGACAGATGTTGCCATCTGCATCTCTTATCTGTACTATAAATGCATGGACCCCTTGATTGATCCCATTGATATTGAGCTGGGAAAAAGCCACTGTGTGCGTTGCATGCTGCACAGCCACAATAACAAGTATATTAATAGTAAGGACACATGGTGCTTTCACTACAAAGAAATATGATGAAAAAGTAAGAGACTGTGTCATATTTCATGGCTACATACTGCAAGCAAATTTTATTTTGCGAGTAAAAGTGTCATTACATTTGCTGCTCCTCCAATCCAATATTTCTGTGCCGACTCACATGGAGTGTTAATAATAAACTCCCTGGCCCTTGGATCATATGTCGTTACTGTTTCAATGCCTCGAACCTGACAGCACAAACCCCAATAGCAAGCAATCAGTTTAAACAAAAACTCATCAAGGAATAACACACATTGAATTCACTCATAAATAGGACCCATCAGAAAAAGAGTCGGTCATAACATAGTTCACCAAAGTTGCATACATTACTCCCATGCCCCAATTCAGTCATCGCAAAGCAACCCTTGACCACATAATTCTCGGTGTCTCTCAACCACTTCACGTGGTGCCGTTCTGTGCCGAAAAATTGAATGGCGCCACCCCTGAAATCCCATCAAAGCAAACAGATGTAAGCATCCTTAAAATCACACTAATCTTAGGTAAAGGATACGAGACCCCAAACGGATGCACCACATTCACCTAAGCAGAAAAGTAATGCGGTACGCAGAGCAAGCGCATAAACAACATATGTAGAAAAACATAGGAGACTTACGGAGCCACGAAAGAGAGAGATTCCCACCCTCTCTGCGAAAATTGCCAGACAACGAACAGAATAAACAGAGAATTCAATTCAATTCTCCATAATCGTACCCGACCAAGTACAGAGTTCAACAGTAATGAGTACCAACATCATGAAAATAACCATCTTGCTCCAATGCTAACTAAAAGTCAACTACCTGAGAACACGATCGCGGTTCCATCATCGAAGCAAAAACTCAAAACCACACAAGCGAGACGCACCACAAGAAGAAGTGGACCCCGAGCTTGATCGCCAGCGAGTGGTCGTATATGTCGGCCACCTCCTGCAGCGCCAAATTCCGCAGCTCGTCCTTCGCGGTGCCCGCCGTGAGCCACCCCTCGAACACGCCCCTCTCCTGCAGAAACTCGAGCCTCCTCATCGTCATCTCCCGCTGCTGCTCCATCGACTGGTTGTAGTCCGGCGCGACGAAGACCCGGCCGCCCACCCGCCGGGGGTTGAAGAGCTTGCTCTGGGTCATGAGCCCGAACAGCCAGTCCCGCTCCGCCACGTTGTGCCCGTCCAGGATCGCCCGCATCGCGGCGACGTCGAAGGCGGCCGCCGGCTCGGCCAGCTCGGGCGGGGAGTAGTCGAGGCAGGGGGCGCCGGAAAGGGAACGGGTCTGGGGACACGGGTCTTGGGTCAGGTGGTTCTTGATGACCCGGGCGCGCCAAAAGGCTCGATCCATCGTCGGAGTGGGGGGGGGGGAATCGGAAGGGCTCTCGATGGAACGAGGAGAAGGGAATCGGAGCTCCGTCGCCGGCGAACGAGAAGCGAAGTGTAATCGTGAAAGATGTTGACTTTTCCGCCTGAGAAGAATTGGCTTTAAAGGCGGGGGAAGGAGGAAGACGGAGAGGCGGGTCGGTTGGGAAACCGGGCGGTCTCGTGCCGATCCGCGGGTCTACTCACCGAACAACGATCATCCATTTGATTTTGATAGAAGATAATGACACCTAACTAATTATTTCAAAACTTTGATCAAATATGAACCTTTAATTAGGTAATCATAATGAAAAATGTCAAATTAATACACCTAATCTAATATAAAATCTAATCCATGAGTTTTTAAATGAGTAACTATTACAAAAAAATCTCAATAGTAATAAAATTGATATGTCTATAATAAATTTACTTTTCGCTAATTTTCGTAAAATTAGATTAATATTGCGAAAAAAATCACAAATTGATATATCTGAAAATTTCAGATCGGTACACTCATCAACTATCATATATATAGTATAACTTATTATTTTGATAGTAGAATTTATCACAATTATACAAGCTTAGATTTTTTGCGATTAAAAAGTTGGTTATGAGTAAATTTATTATATGTATAAATTTATAATATTCCGTGATATTAATTACTTTTAATTTGTTCAATCTAATCTCTATAATTTTTATACATAATTTATGAATTATATCAAAATATTTAATGTAATTTTTTAATTTTAGGACGGAGTCCATTTAGGATACATTTGGTAACGATTCTATTCTCGGAAGTAAATTCTGATGAGAGCTGTTGATTCTTATTGGTCCGATCCGATCTCGGCGCATGAAATTTCTGCGACATCCGCGGTTGATCATAGCCCACGTATGTACGAAAATGGCGGTTGATGGAGATAGTCCTCTCTCTCTCTCTCTCTGTGTGTCGGAACATTAGCGTTTCCGAACCGGGTCGTGCGCCAACGCGATCATCTCGGGAAGTGTGCCGATTGGATTCCATTTAATATTCAAAACAATATCTTTTACTAAACTAAACGGGCAACTCCTTCTAGAATCTCAGACTTCTTCTTTTTTGCCGGTTCGTTTCCCCATGTTCTCCGCATTCTTAAAAGAATTTATTTTTCTCTCGTAATTTGTTCTCTTTTTTTTCGGATGAGGGAGGGATTTAAATTTTTTACTTCTATTTTATTGCTGCTATTATTTCATTGAAACATCTCGAATTTGGAAACCCCGGAAGGGAAATTCAGCCATTGTTTTAAACACGAGAGAAAAAAAAGTAGGTGCTGATTTTGATTTCGACATGACTATGCTTTCTTTCGCTTTTTTGGGCTCGTGATCAATGTTTAAAATTGTCAACATGCCAATAATGGTGCGAGACATAGCTAATCTGCATTGTCAAAGAATTAGGTAAGAAATGACAAGACAAAGTGATGTTATAGAATTAGGTAAGAAATGACAAGACAAAGTGATGTTATTTCGCTAGTTATGATTTTAATGTTCTTAAGGGGCATTAATTATGATGTGCTTTTCATTGGGCGAAAAACATGAGCTGGCCCCCAAACTATGGTAGATATTTGTGCATGTCACGTCAATAGACGAATTAGCATTCCAATGCGATCTTGGACTAAAATGCGATAGAAACGTCAATATCCCGAGATACTTAAGTGCTAAACCTTAAATCTTAAGGTTAAAAATGACTGCTTCTTTTTTTTTGGAAAATTCCACAATTATGACGTAATTACGGAAGACAAAGAGATGTGCTCAAAATAGACATTATCCTCCATGTTGAGACCCGCAAGATATTCATAGATCTAAAAAAAGTTAAAATAGAAGTGCCCCAATAGAGAGATTGCCTAGAATTTTGACGTTTAAATTGCGACTTTTAATTTATGAATTACTAGGTCTTCCAAACAATGATAAAATGTGTGAAAGCATTTTATATAATTTCTCATTTTTACTAGAGTAAAAAAAAGAAAACTTGTACGTCTACATATTCTAGGGGACAATAATGTAGCCCTCGAAAAAACCTAGCTAGACCAAAAGACAGCTTGGGTCTTACTTTAGTTTGTTCGATCAATAAGACCGATCTTCTGTCGCAAGAAAAACAACTTGTAATTCATAATTGACCTTAATAATAGTAAATTACATATAAGTTCATGTAAATGGTGATTGATAATTGACATAATAAATCATCTAACAGTAATCGTAAATTTGAAGGTCTCGATGATCATAACATCTCTTGCAAAATAGTAAGCAAACTTAAAATTATTGCGACTCTCTCTGCCTCTGTTCTTGCAGCGTGCCTTCTAAATTTGCAATCGACGAAGCCCATCCACGAGTATTCTCCTTCATCGTGCAAATTTACAATTCCATTTCGGTAGACTTCTCAAAATGGCAGTAAATTACTAATAGATAATCGGTTACCCTTTTTTGAATATTGATCACACCAAATATATAAGTGACTTTAAATCTAATTGGGTTATATACTAATCGCTTACAGCTCTACGAGCGGTGAATGATCGGCGAACGGGACGCCCCACTGTCGAGTCGCAGAGAGAGACTTGATTTGTTTCTCAGCCTGCTCGTCGATCATTTTTTTTGTAACATGAAGATATCAATGCATCTTTTGTGGAATCTAATGTACTTTTAAAGAGCGTCATCCATATCACGTGGAATAATATCCCACAAGCTTTTTGAATCTGTTTTATCACCGCTCGGTTTCGATTAGATAAGAAACATATCCTAATGATAAAGAATTAAGAAAATTTTCAATAATTTTGATGTATACTATATTAACAAAGAGTATCTATGAGATGATTATCTAAGATAACATGTTAGATATGTATAACGAAATAAAGATATGAAGAAACTTTTAAATATATGCATCATTATAAAAGATATGGAGAATGGAGAAAAATATCTTTAGTATTCTCTAGAAAATATCTGAATATCTCCAACACAATTAAAACAAACTAGTTAGGATTATAGCAAGCTCTCATTAGCTAAGTAGAACCGACATCGATACCTGAAACCCAACAGGACATGACACGTCAATACCTCGTTTTAAAAAAAAAAAAAAATAGAGAATCCCGATACATTATGATGCGTTGTATATTAAATGTATATATTTATATATGTATGATCAATTATCATTTTTATGATTATTTTTATCAAACTAATTTAATTCAAATTCATAAATAAATAATAAAAAAAGAGCCTATAATGAATTTACATTAGAAACATTAATCTATCATTTACTATTTCAATTTGACAAATTCAACTTCACTCCAATAATTCATAAAATTTGGCAGGAAAAAAAAAAAAAAACAATATGCACTCTAGACTCACATGTCAAAGTGTTTCAAAAGAGAAGACCATAAAAACAAATTTGAGAGGTGAATTGTGTGTCGTGGAAAGTGAGAGTTGGAAGAAAAAAAAAGAAGACTAAGTTTTTCTTCTTTTCCAATTTTTTATTTTTTTTATTTTCTTACATATTTACATTTTGACTCTCCATTTATTGAAAATTTTTAAAATTGATCCGTGCATGTCGGAATCATGTGTTAAAATTCTGACCAAGTGTTGGATTTTCCGACACATATTGATCAGAGTGTCAAAGAGTATTTGAGACGACACGAATGCTCATGGAGAGTGTGGATACTTCCTAGCTAATTAGTTTTGGTCAAACAAGTGCCTGTTCTCAGCGTGCAACAAGCAATGCTAGTTTGGTTCGATACGTTCCTTTTTGATGCTAAACTCGAAAGAGCAGACGAACAATTCGTAATGTGTGTTTATTCACGTTGTAGGTCGAGAAGGTTGCCCATTTTCGTGAACAACTTGCCCAAGGATGTGACGCACAACCTCTTCTCTCAAAAAGGTGAAATGACAAATGTTATGATCCATCGCTCCGACTATTCATTGCCTTTTACCCTTTACCCCCTTCCTTGTTATTCTCGCGAGATCTCCCTTTTCCTTGAATCTTTTGAGGTTTTGAATGTTAGGGGTGAGTATGGTTCTAGGTAGGACCTAAAACCTGAGAACTGGACCAATAGGAACTTGTACATTCCAGGTTCCAAAATATGTAAGGTATGTAGGGTAGGTTCTAGGTCCTAAAAAATGAGGAACTGTTGGGTAGGTTCTAGGTTTTTAGTTAGAGGAATTTGGAACTTAAAACCTGGAACTTGGAACTTGGAACCTGTGACATAGAACTTAAAATAAGTTCTAATATTTTTCTTGATCCATGTCTCTGTGCAATCTTTCAATATTCTTCAATGATGAATGTATAATCTATAAGCATTAGTCCGAGTTTCCATTTTATAGCTAAGATTTGTACTTTATTAATTGGGATAATACCTTAAAAAACTCCAAACTGGTACACTTGTGACAAATTTACCCCAAACTATTTTTTTGACCACCAAAAACCCCAAACTGGTATATTTTTGACAAATTTATCCCAAACTGGTACACTTGTGACAAATTTACCCTATGTTAGTTTTCGTTAAATTTTATTCTCAAATTATTAAGTTAAATGACACGTGACAGTTAACCAGTATATTAATTTAGGATTTTACATTCCGTTTGTCACAGTTTACAATTTTTATAATTTTTTTGTGGTATTAATCCAATTTAGCATAGGGTATATTTGTCACAAATTTATCGGTTTAGGGTTTTTTTGCAGTCGAATAAATTAGTTTGGGGTAAATTTGTCATAAATGTACCAGTTTAGGGTTTTTATAATCAATCGGGGTAAATTTGTCACAAGTTTACCAGTTTGGGGTTTTTCATGGTCAAAAAAATAATTTGGGGTAAATTTGTCACAAGTGTACCAGTTTGGGGTTTTTAAGGTATTATCCCTTATTAATTTTCATATTTTTCGTTTATCTTAATATAAGTTATAATTAGTGAATTGTAATCTTTCAAATAATAACATAAGTGGGACTTAGGTAGACCTTGAAATCTATGATAAGATAGGTTCCAAGTTTTAGGATATACTGAGGTAGGTTTCGAGTTCCAAAAAATGAGGACTTGTTCTAACAGGTAGATTCCAAGTTCTAGATGGAACCTGTACCGAACTTAGAACTGCTCACATCTACTTTTATCTAGTTGAATTCATTGCCAAGAATTCATTTTCTTCTATTGATAGTTTTGTTTATTTTGTATTCTCTTTGATGAATGACAAACTTATTTATTATTATTGCGTTCATTTTCGTTTTGTTTAACTAAAAAAAAAATATATGTTGGATTTTGGAACTTGTGACATGATAGGTTTCAGGTTCCAAGTTCTATCATGGAACCTATGACATGATAGGTTTTAGGTTCCAGGTTCCGATGAATAGGTTCCAAGTTCTAAAAAATGAGGAACATGTGTCCAAGAGTAGGTTTCAGTTCCCAACTTGTAAGGAACTTGGAATCGCTCATTCCTACTGGATGTGTGTTTGAATGTTACAGGGATGGTCTGCCATCAGCCTTAATTTCTGGACCGAGCAGGAAGTGCGCCAAGCTGGTGGGCACTTTAACAATTCCTACCTCGACACTCCCCGGATTTTCTGCTGTTCGGTTTGGGACCTAATTCCAGGAATACCAAAGGGCTCTAAATGAATTGAGTTATGATACTCTCTCTTTCAGTCGAATTCTGTGTTACCTTTACCGGTCAAGCTTCTGAATTGGCGAAGATCCCAGATTGCATGAGTAACGTCTTTCCCTTAGATGATGCTGTTTAGTGGTAAGTCTCAAGACAGTTCTGGTTTTTCAATTCATTTTGAGGTCACATCTGGATGATCTTTGTGACTTTGGGCGATCATTGGTTGGAGGTTGACGTTGGAATGATTTTGAGGATTTGGAATGGTCTCTCAAGTTTTGATGAAGTACGATGTGGATCTTTAGTATTGATGATTGAGCATATGCAGTTTGGAAGAAGAAAAGTGAAAGGACTCTTCCAAGTTCTCAGTGGTTTTAGAGTCCGTTTGTTTTTGCAGAAATTGAATGATAAAAATGATTGCTTGTATTTACTTGGAATAATTAGTCAAGAGATAAAAACAATCATTCTCAAGAAAATGTTTTCATTTTTCGCAAAATAAATAGTCTTAAGTGGGATATTATTCTTTGTAGTTCTATTTCATGTTTATTCTAGCGGGAAAACTAGGATACATGAAATGATACATGGGATTTTGCATGATTATTGAGGTTGACGAGTAGCAAATTTCATTTTAGGAGCAAGTGATTTTGATAAATTTTTGCGGAAAGTAGAGCGAACCAGACAGTATTTAACCAGAGCAAACTATGTAGTCTCAAAAAGCATGCACTGATCAAGCCTTGGCCTCTTTCTCTTTATGCTTTTGCGTATAATGTGTTGTGTAAATCTTTTGAATCAACTCCCAATACAATGGCACAGGTATTCAGCTGAAGAAAATTACAGATCATGAGAAAATATTTCGGGGTCGTCTTTTGGGAATATGTCCCGGAAGCGAGCACGTTTCCGATAATCTAGAATCATACTATCGCCGTCTGGATGAGGGCAATGTAGATGTCTCATAGGAAGATGCATGACGACGGCCTTGCTTTTCTTCGCTTCTTCTTCGGCTTCGGAGGCTGAAGCACCACCTTGATTGCGGCGTCGAAGACTGCCTTCACATTCTGCAGATGTTTATGCAGAGGACTGTATGTGAGCAGCAACAGGGCCGATGCTTTTTTGTTACATTAAAGAGGAGGAGAAGAGAACGAACCTGCTGGGTCTTAGAGCTGCACTCTATGTAAGCAGCAGCACCAATGTTCTTCTTCAGCTCCTCTCCCTGACAAAACGTTGAATGGTTTATTTAGAGTTCATTTACGGAGGAAAAACTAACGAGAAGAGACTGAAATGAATTAGCTACGAAATTAGTTTCGCTGGATTGAAGATTTCTTCATTGGTCGATGTTGTCAACTTGCCTGTGCAGTTGTGATTGGGGTTGCGCCGGGGTGATTTATCATGTAGTGCCTGTCTTCCCTTAAATCTGAGGACACATAACATCCAAGAGTTCACACATTGAATTTGGCTACTGGCATCAGCTAAAAGCTATGGCAAGATCAAGAGTATCTGGACTTACCCAGTTTTGTGCCCACCAGAATAATCGGCACAGTTGGGGCATAATGCCTCAGCTCGGGGATCCACTGGCCAGGAAGAAAAGCCGAGAATGTCAGATCATAAGCAGTGAGACGAAATGGATCGTATGGACTGTGTTATAAGGAAGACAGTTTACCTTCTTGGCGATGTTTTCATAACTTGCTTTGCTGATGAGGGAAAATGCTAACAGGAAGACATCAGCTCCTCTGTAACTCAAAGGCCTCAGCCTGTTGTAATCCTCCTGTCCTGCAAGCAAGATGAGAAAAGCCCAAATCAAATAAATTTTACCTCGAGTCGAATTCATTTGAGAGCTTCAGCTTCGTTGATAGAAATAATTATAGGCCCTGTCTATTATCAAATGTGTGATGATTCAACACGACAGTTTCCTGAATACACAGAAGTACAGAGTAATTGGTTTGCATAAGCGACTGTTTCTCAATCAAACTAAAATTTCCCTAATCTGCTCTATCATATCATTCACGCGACTGTCTGTTAAATCTCAATAAAAGCTAAGCACATGGTCAGATACAAAGGTTAAGTTTGATTTGCGGAATTCTAACTATATTCTAGCACCAGAAGAGACAGGGAATTCACAGATTAAGAGCACTCCTAGCCGTCTAAAGGGGCAGCAAAATCATATAATTGGTAATTATGTAATGCCTGAATAATGAAAGTTAGTACAGCAAGAATTTTCATGAAAAAAATGCAGACACTCACCAGCAGTATCCCACAGCCCAAGGTTAACTGTGCTTCCATCTACCACCACATTGGCACTGAAGTTGTCAAACACAGTAGGCACATAATCCTACAACATGGCAAAAGAAGACGTCTAATTATTTGCAAAATATTCTCGATCGATCGAAAAAAATACTGCACGACCATATCGAAACTCAGTATTCACAGAAGTCCTACAAGGAGACATGAAAATTGAAGGCCAGGAACACATCAGACCGTGGGGAAGGTGTTGCTGGTGTAAGAGATGAGCATGCATGTCTTCCCAACAGCTCCATCGCCAACAGTCACGCACTTGATGAATCTCGCTGTACTCATTCTACTTTTCTTCTTCCGTCTTGAAAAAACAAAAATGTCTTCTCTCTCTACTCTAAATCGACTCTCTTCGTGATAGACAAAGAAAAGGGATGGAAGTGGGAGGAGAGTTTCAAATTCGAATAGGATTGGAGGGGAGGTGGGAATTTATTAAGCTCGAGAATATTGAGCACCCACTTTAGCAGCAAAACTAAATTCCTCCTCTTTCTTTATCTTTATCTTTATCTTCTGTATCTTTCTGTACAATGATGATTGCATAAAGGAAAAGCTTTCTGTTTCTTTAAGGGGAAGTACAGAGGCATTGGACGACAAAAGTGGTGGTGTTTGGTGCTGGTTGTTAGTTGGATTAAGTGTTGGCCAAGGGAAGTGACTTAAATGATGAACATGGAAGAAGAAATCATTGTAACAATACCTTGCTTAATTAGCAAATACAATATGATGAATTCCCTACAACAGGATTTGCGGACAAAGACAGTAGGACTAGGACAGCGAATGGAACATCACGGGAATGTCTTCGCCTGGTGGATCTTGTTAGTTATTTGTGGACAAAAACAGTAAGGACTAGGACAGAGATTATAGGAATTTCTTCACCTTGTGGGTCTGGTTAGTTAGGGTTTTGCATTGGATTCTGGTTGGGCTGATCTACCCCTAAAAGAAGCCCATGACACTTGTCAATGTGTAGGCCCAAAGCAAGAACATGACCCGGCAGACCCATGACTCCGCTTTCCCTTTCTGATCATCAAAATTGTTAGTTAGGGTTCCCTGCAAACTTTTGCTGTACTGTACTAACTTTCGTTATTCAGTCATTACATACTTCCAAGTTGCATGATTTTGCTGCCAAATTAGGTCCTACGTTTTTCTAGCTCGTTCATCTTTTACTAGAGTTGTCGGAGCTCTCAACTTTTCCCTCAATATATCATTTTGGCCTATCTCAGACCGTTGGGAGAAAATTTAGAGAGAGAAGTACTTTGGGAGAGAATGGTCTATTACTTTCCTTGTATTGGGTTTATGGGATAACACAAATGAGGGGAGAGAACTCCTATATTTACTTGAGCTTCTTTCATTGCAACTGTAAAACTCCCCTTATCTAAAGGTAGAGGATTTAATCTGCATATCTAACACTTATTCCTATTAATTGCAAGAATTCTATAGCCTCCAAGCATACATTTTCAACATAGCCTCCAAAAATATTTTAGAGTACTCATAAAGCTCAAGGCTTGCTTGGTCATCTAGGCCACCTCCTTGGCCTATTGGGCCTGAAAACCTCCGGTCGATTACACCGAAACACTGGTTACTATAGCCCTCGATATCATCCATACTTGAATAGTTAGATCAACACTATTGAGAATGGCAAAATTAGTAATAAGAAGTAACTTTTTTTAAATATGGTAACAAGATCAAGAAATTGTTATTTACTAATTAACTTTTTTTTTCTCACTCTTTTGTTTTTCTAGATTAGATAAACAAAAAATTTACTTGTTTAAACTGTGACATCAATTTGATATTAGATGCAACAAACCCTATCTTACAAGTCTTCAATTGAAAGAAGCCAAATCCAACCAAGATTTTGTTTCCCTTTTCAAAGAACATAATTAACTTAATAAAGAAGGAATTGTTAGATATCGTTGCCCTAGAATTGAACTCTTTCTTTCTATGATTGACCTAAACCCTAATCAACAATCTTCAAGATATATATTCTGTCCTACCTTGACATAATCTTTACATGTCCACGTAAAACACAACTTGACCCATTCTAAATCACTTTCTTTTTAGTGCCCTTCGAATTTATATACACACAGATATGAAATTTGAATCTCATGACAACTCTATCCAAGGTAGGATTTCTTTAAGCAAACGAAACGTAAATATAAGTATTCGTCTTCTCTTCTTGATCTCTTTCTCGATCTCTTTCTCCGTCGTCTTGATGCAGCACCCATGCATAGGCCGATCAACAATGGCATAGGCAGCACGCACGCGGCCTGCGCCTCGTGCAAGCACCAAAGGAAGAAGTGTGACGACAAGTGCGTGCTGTCTCCTTACTTCCCCGCGGAGAAATCCGTGGAATTCCAAGCCGTGCACGGGGTGTACGGCGTCAGCAACGTGACCAAGATGGTGCTTGCCGTGTGCGAGCAGGACCGGCGGCAGGTCGCCGACTCGCTCATCTGGGAGGCCAGGCACCGGCAGCAGGACCCCGTCCACGGCGCGTTCGGGGAGTACCAAAGGATACAAAACGAGCTCCAATACTACAAGAGCTTGCTCCAGAAGCAAGCGATCCAATCGCAACGCTTGCAAGGGGAGCTCAGCAAGAGAAGCCACGGCATGGCGCGAAGCTTTGGCAGGTGGAACAACAAGTGCACGAACGCGATGGCGTTCGACCCTGGGACGAGCATGAATACCATGGCGAGTTTCGGGGGAGGGATTGCTCATGGCACCGCTATGAATAGTACCTACGCGCGCGACAGCGGCAGCTGCATAATCGATTCGATCCCATATCAGGGGCAGAGTTCAGAAGATTTGAAACAAGAAAGAGAGATTGCTTCTGGCCTCCCACTCCAACAAGAAGATATTAATGGGTTTAATCAACACTACTTTCTCTCAGGTAATTTATGCCGTCCGAGTTTTCTATTCGATTCGATTCCCCGATCGCGATAGCAGTACTAAGGAACTTTTCGGGAGCGTACCTCAAATTAGTAAATTAACGCACAACTTCTGTGAATAAATCAGGGATGCACGCACAATAATCTCCAGATGATTTCATTGCTTGCTTCGACGATCGATTAGGGTTTCGGTACATTCTCTTGCTGGCTAATCGAATGTAGCTACTTTCACTGATGTTACAGGTACATAGGAAGAACCTGGATCGGAAATTTGATGATAATATCCATGGATGGACGGTGGACGACCCGAAGAATTTCCAACTTTCTTGTTATTCTCTGGGGTTGTCGGAGGGTTCTTTCGAAATATAGCGATAGTTATACGACCTTTTACAGTTTCTATTCTTTATTTATCTGCTTGGTTTTCCTAAATTATTGTCTCTATGTAGCTGAATGCGTTCGGAGAATAGGCGCTAGCATAGTTCTGAGTTTGTAAAGTCTGTCTTGAGTTCAATTTTACATATTTTGTATTGGTACGTTTTAGATTTGCTCATTTGCTGATGGTGCATGGGCAAATCACCAGGCCATATGCATCGAGTTCTAGCTGATTTAGGGTGTACATAACAAAATTTCTGGGACAGAAATTGAGAATTAAAAATTTTAGTTTCTGATTTTTTCTTCAAATCTATTTCTGGAATAGAAAACAGTTCCAAAAATAGAAAAATCAAATTGTGTTTTTAACGAATTTCTATTCCAAACCCGTACCAGAGAACAGAGAAATATAGAAGTAGAAATTTTATCATGTGCACCCTTAGCGACCAATTTTACTCGATTTTCAACTACATGCGAAGCGAAGACGGGAAATCAAGAAACTGACTCTAAATATACTATGACCTCTAATCAAGACATGTTTGGAATGATATGAAGCATCCTCCATTACTTATATACTCTTTATATATATGGGATTCCATGTGATTCTTTTGACCTAACTTTTCACTCATCACTTGTTCATTTTGCCTTTTAAACACTAAGCCAAGATCACAGCTTTGTAACCATGTGGGGCGACATAAGATCTAAGTGAGATTATTCAAGTGTTTTAAAGGAGCGCATATTATATTTCTGTTCCAAAACAATACAATTTTCTTTATTCCAGACTTATTTATGGAACAAAAATCTGTATGGTGATGCATTTTATTTTTCTATTTCTAAAACAAATTTTTAGTCCTACTCTTCTAATCGCTTGTCCTCTCTACTAGTTGGCCATCCAACTGCCGTCCACCGATCCTTGAAAGGGAGAAATTTCATGTCATTATCAAATATAACTTTATTTTGGGAATAGAAAGTTTGTGTCGTATCAAACACGAATTTTTATTTAGAAACTTATCTAGGAATGAAAATAGGAAAATATATTTCTCTTTCAGAAATCAATTTATGGGCAGAATAATTATCATTCACGCCCTAAGAGACTTGTTGACACCCAAATATGACCTATAATCGACAAGTTATAGACTTAGTCGATGGTGGTGAACAAAGTCATGGATGCAACTCGCCAAATAAGTTATTGACATCAAAACATTATTATTTTTATTCCTATTGCTAGGGTTTGAATCTCGGACCTGGGCACTCTCAAGTCCACCTCTCGCTAGTTATGTTTATCGCCATTATTTCAGGATTGTATCTTTTTGTTGATAAGTGTCGTTGTAACTTTTTATTGTTGCAAAATAGGACTAAGAAGTTATTTCTTCTGAAGATAGGATTATAAAGTTATCTTTTTAAACTTGTAATTGTTGATTGTGAATTTTAAATAGCCATACTCCTTGTAAAGACCCCCAATCAATCACAATCTCAACAATCTTTGCAAATTTATCTTTTATCTTTCATCTCCTTATCAAAGTCAAATTTATCTTTCATCTTTCATCTGCTTATCAAAGTAAAAAGCCTTCAAGTAGCCCACTTTTCAAGAACCAGAATAAGGTTACATATTGGGTCGTAAAGGCCCTAATCCATAATACCCTTCTTAGTTGGGCTTCCAATCCATCCCAAGCCTTTTGTTTTCCTGTCCAAAATTGACAAAGAACCATTCATATTCACAATACGGGGTCGAGTTAGGTATTGTCATCCATGGCGGCCACTAAAGCGGAGGCAGAGACTCAAGAAGATGAAGTGTCGCCTTGAAGGATATCGACGAATGGTGGAATCATTTGATGAATGAAGTCGTCATGATTTTTCCTTTTTTCTTGATTTAGCGGACATCGAATATCAAAAAATTTAAAATCAATATCTCTAGACCTTAATTCGAAAATTCAACTTTTCCACAAATTGATTGGCATGAAATCAAATATATCTTTTTTAAATAGTTTTCACACATGATCCGTTTTTTATAAAATGCCCACGTAAAGTTGAAAAATTCATAATTGAAATAGTAAAAGATAGGTGTCTATTAATCCCACAAACAAATTAACTTTTGGAATCGAATCTAAAGCTCTTTCATTTGGGTAGTCATTTAAGTTTCTTTCTTTGGATGTTTAAATGTTTATTTTTTTTTATACCAAAAAAATATGTTTAGATTTCCTTTTATGCATTCAGCTTTTTTTGTTTTTCGTTTTTCTTACTAAACACGTATTTGTTGTGGGCCAATCATTTGGGATCGAGACATCCGGAGACTTAAGTTTCCTTGGATTGTTGGAGCACCTAAGCTAAGCAATCGCTCACTCGCTCACTCGATCGTAGAGAAAGAAGCTTTGGGAGGATGGAACTTTGTATTATTGAAATGGTTTGAATGATTATAATAAGAGGAAAGCACCTCTTTTGATACTAGTAGTCCTCACATTACAACTATTGACCAATTTTTGATTCGATGGACAAGATTGCATCTCTTGACCTATAAACTACCGGCATTTATGCTGAGAGAATTTTGGAACTCAGCGCAATTATCATTTTGCTCGTCCTCGAGAACATTTTAGAAGCTCTAGGGAAAACCCTAGACGAACTTGGACATCTTTATCGATCCAACATGATACTTTGGTCACAGGAACTTCGCAACCATGACACGTTCACATATGTTCTTTTACTATTTTAAGTAAAAACTCATGAAATTTTTTTAAAATAAAGATATGAAGTGGCTTCATTTTCACAAAAGAAAGCCTAAAATGGATATTATTTTAAATAAGAGTATGAGTGGCCATTTAGTTTTCAATAATGGCCCAACTCACCGGCAGGCAAAATCTTTGAAGGCCGGCAACTAAAGTAAGGGCAATTTATCCATGTCGGTCCTCCATCTTTTGCCTTGAAGTTCCTCTCTCTCGCTGTCGCCTTCGTCCACCACTGCCCTTGACAGCAACTCAGCAACTTTATCTTCAGATGGAGATTGATCTAAGCCCTAGATTGAGCATGCTGACCGCTTCCTTGCCCAGGCCGGTGGCGCGTGGCCGGCGCAGACGCCATCATGCTAGAGAAGGTGGAACACATGAACGGTTCGCTGAGGACACGCTGACCTTCGCCATCAGTCCCTAGTGATATTGTTGAAGGGGTTGATGAACTTGCAGGAGTAGCTGCTGGCGATGGCAATGGTGGGGCTGTTGGTGGTCAAGTTGGGCCACATTGGGCTGGCAATGAGTCCGGCGAACGCGTCTGGGTGGGCATATGTGAACTATCAGCCCAACACGGGAATGTAGCTCTTCATAAACTGGATTTGCCTAGTTGCGGCTTTAGCCGGTTGGGCATTCAGGCCTTTTGTTTCCACCCAGAAAGCCGAGGAAACAATGGTTTGCAAAGAACAAAGAAGCAAAGGGATTTGTTGTCTTTTTTGTGGATAATTATTCCTTGATTTCTTCACCTTGTTGGACGATAATCAAATTCGAAGGGACAAATCCCAACCGTCAAAATCCCAACTGCCGTCAACATGTGCATGCTTTGGTGTTTGCACTCTAGAGCAGTGAGAACGAAAATTGAACAAAATGAACTAAATTAGGAGATTATGCTTTGCGATTCGTGATGGCAAATCAACTCTAGCACCAATCATGTGCCTCCACCTTGATTTGTTTGAGGAGGAGAGAGCCCGAAAAAGATGAAAAAAGATGAGAAAGAGAAAATATGTCACGACCCGAACCTCGAGTGCGCCAACATCCCGCCATGGTCATGTAAATGCGACCTTCCCGGGTAGTGTCGCCGACCCCAATTTAATTTATTAATGCGCAAGCGGAACGTACTAAGAAACTCCTTACAACAAGATTCGGGATAAGACAGCAGGAACAGCAATTCAAGTATCAAACAACATAATTCCATACATTACCATCAAACCAGGGCTTACATACATCAACCGGATCCAAGGCTATGCACCAAAAATGGGTTAGAGTTTATGTGCATCAAACGAAGGTTAGCCTACACAACATGGAACAGTCCGCCAAAAAGAAAAGACACAGCCCTAGGACTACTGGTCATCCCCGTTCGTCGATCCCACATCCTCCGGATCAGTCACCCAGGATTGCGGGGGCGTAGCGTTGATCACTCGACCATCGGGCTGATCTACCACATCATCTCCCAAAATGGCGGTCATCACCAACAGCGGGATGTCCATGCTGTCCAAGGGGCCAATCCTAGCACCATGCCGCTCCGTGCGAAACCAAGCCCTAAATTCGTAAGGTACTCTAAGCTCCACGTTCACCTCGACCCAAATGATGGTCCTCACCAGGCGATAGACCCGGGGCTCCCGTCGGGAGTACTCTCGGTCGTCGATCTATCTCGGTCGGCGGGCCATACATCGTCGGGGTATCGCCATCTAGGGTCTGAAATGTTTTCCCCAAACCGGGATGAGACTTTGTCTCGGCAAGTTCACCCCTCCTAAACACCTATTAGTAAGAAAATACACCCCAGTGGTCTAGCCACACAATACTGAAAAACTTACCTCGCCTTCTTGCATTCCCCGCAGATTAGCACAATTCATAGCACTCAAGTACAAGCCATAATAAGCACGTGAGCCATCGAAATGCAATCAATTTCATTTTAAATTTTGCCATCAGGGTAAGCATTTCAAATCCTCACTCATTAGGGCCACACAAGGGCATAGCCTACTCGCCGGTTCGGCTATCTGCGACACATAGTCAGGCATCGCCTCCCCACCTTAGAGCACGGCTTCGTCGATACATCGACGGCGTTCCCGAAGGAGCATGGGCCCCGAAATCAGCTGCGACCCGCATCCACCTCGTGGGCATCCCATATAGGGGCAATTCCAACTTAATAGACCAATTCAATTCCCATAATTATCGGGCAACGATTTATAATCAAACTCAAGGCACGTCACACGTAATTCACATATTCCAATCACAATATTAACCTTTAAAACAATCCAATTTCGATATCCAATCCGACATTTGAGATTTTCTAACTAAAATTCATATTTTCCTCAATCAACATTCAATTTGCATTAACTAAGCATCAATTTCCAATTCTAACTATACAGCGACGATCGGCACGAAATTCTGAGCAATTAGGGTCAAAAATAATTTTTTCGAGTTTTTTTTTTAATAAATAATATTTTAATGAATTTCGGAATATGATTTAATATTAAATAATCCAGCAATTTCGAAACATTTATTTAAATCATAAATAAATTCCCTTAAGTCACATCAAGGTTTATTTTAAAAATAAACCTACTTAACCCTTAAACTAAACACATTTAACTTTAATTAAACAACTTAATCTAATCCACCTTTAAATAAACTAATCCACCAACCAAATTTCAATCAACCTAAACTAAACACACTTAGGGCATAATTAACCCACTAATCGGGGTTTAGTGAGCTAAACTCACCGGAATCGCTTTCCGGCGGGTCTCCGGCGTAGATCGCGACGACGCCGACGACAAACCTACACGGACCAACATCAAATGAGGACTAATAGGGGGCTAAAACAAGCTTTGAAGGGGCTGGTTTTTGCTGGAAAAACCAGCAACTAACCAAGCTCGACGGGCGGCGGAACGGCGGAGGAAAATGGCGGAGAAGGGTCGGCGAAGGCGGCTAGGCTCGGGACGGGAGCTCACGGCGACGGACGGCGGTGACGGGGCTTCGGCGGCGACGAACCACCGTTGGCTTGGAGCTGCGACGGTCGGGAATCGCGGCGGAGGCGGAGACGAAGGCGGCTCGGCTCGGGACGGCGAGCGGCCGCGCACGGACGAGCGGCGACGGCGACTCCGGTGGCGACGAACGGCGACGATGTGCGGGCGACGGGGGCGGACGAAGCTCGGTTGCCGCTGGTTTCCTCTTCTCCCTCCTCTCTCTCTCTCCTCCAAGTTCAAAAGGTAGAAGATGATGTTGATAGGTGCCTTTCCAAGAAGAAATCTCCACCCTCCACTTGTCCAAATCTCCTTCTCTCTTGGCTCAACTACCATGACATCACCCCATGTCATCTTCCACTAACTCATTTCCTCCACAACTTATTTCAATGGGTCCAATTTTGCTTTCCGCCGGGGTCCATGTCCTTGCACATCCATTTAATCCAAATTTCCATCAATCCTCCTCCAATTGAGTCCAAATTAAAGTCCATAAATTAACCCCATGATCCTAATAAGATTTGTCACGCACCATGACTTCCAATTTTAGAATTCGGTCTCAATTTCACGGTTAATTTCACTTTGGCACTATACTAGTACGTTCTAATCTACCGAGCCGCGTTTACAAATTTTTGTGCATTAGACTTGCGATTGATCATCTCAAGCCACAACTTTCGGTTGTCGGGGAAATCTCAAGGTTTCAAATACGGACACAGGGTACCCAATCGTCAGAAAAGTCGGTTTAGTGTCAATCGGCCAAAGTTGTGCGATCCGGTGGAAATCACCCACACACGATCACACGTCTCTCGGCGAGCCGACCTATCTCCGATTCCTAACCGATTTTTATTTGTGCCGCAATGACCCTCGCAGATTATCTCGGTCGAAAGGTCGCTTCCTGATCAGATTCTCGGGTCTAATGCATTAGAATTTCTTAACGGCTTTACCTGATAGACTAGATTTCACATGAGTGGCCTACTCAAGGAAATTGACTATATGCGTGCCAACGAAATGCCCGCCTAAATTTATTGAAATTAAAATTGGAAAATCGGGTGTCACAACTCTTCCTCTTATAAAAATTTCGTCCTCGAAATTTAAATCATTACACATCGAATTGAAAAGGTGAGGGTACAATTCTCTCATCGAATCTTCGGTTTCCCAAGTTGCTCCTTCCCCGGTGCCGTGGTGTTGCCAGACCACTTTAACCAACGGAATGGTCTTGGTGCGTAAAACCTGCTCCTTGCGATCCACTATCTGAACCGGGCTTTCAACGTACGACACTCTGTCATCCACGTCTAATTCCTCAAAATTCAGGACGTGTGTCGGATCAGGTTCATACTTCCTTAACATCGACACGTGAAAGACGTCATGCACTTGTGCCAACCTCGGCGGTAGTGCAAGACGATACGCCAGAGTCCCTATTCTTTCCAAAATCTCAAAGGGACCTACGTACCTCGGACTCAGCTTCCCCTTTTTGCCAAAGCGGGAAGTACCTCTCATCGGTGACACCTTTAGAAAGACGTGCTCACCCACTTGGAACTCCAATGGCCTTCGACGCTTATCGGCATAACTTTTCTGACGGCTCTGAGCGGTTTTCAATCTGTCTCGATAACGGCAAGAATCTCCACCGACTCTTGGACCAACTGCGGACCGGTGATCTTTCTTTCCCGACTTCCTCCCAACACACCTTTGGTGTTCTGCACGCTCTGCCATATAATGCTTCAAAAGGAGCCATCTGAATACTCTGTTGGTAACTGTTGTTGTAAGCAAACTCGACCATATGAAGCTGTTCCTCCCAGCTTCCTTTGAAGTCCAAGACGCATGCTCGCGGCATGTCCTCGAGAGTCTGAATCGTCCTCTCAGACTGGCCATCAGTCTGCGGGTGATAGGCCGTACTGTACTGCAGTTTCGTTCCCAAAGCGGATTGCAAACTCTTCCAGAAGGCGGCGGTGAACCTCGGGTCTCTCGTCAAAGTAATTGTGACCAGGCACTCCATGCATACGGACTATCGACGTACATATAGGTCTCCGCAAGTCTATCCAAACTCAAGTCCCTTCTGATTTGCAATGAAGTGCGCCGACTTTGTCGGCCCAATCGACTACTACCCAAATCGAATCATTCCCTCTCTGGCTCCTCGGTAGACTGTCACGAAGTCCATCGTGATATGCTCCCATTTCCATTACGGGATCTCAAGGGGTTGCGAAGTCCTCCCGGTTTGCAATCTTTGGGCTTTCACTTGCTGACACGTCAAACACTTGGCGACATGCTTGGCGATGTCTGCCTTCATGCCACGCCACCAAAAGTGTTGACGCAGATTCTGATACATTTTGGTACTATCAGGATGAATGCTGTAACTGCTATGATGCGCTTCTGATAGAATTTCCTCTCTAAGCCCCACATCGTCAGGTACAACCAATCATCCTTGGAACCTCACTGTTCCATCCTCAGAAATCTGAAAGTCAGCCTTCCTTTTCTCTGCATCCTCTTGTAGGATCTTCTGAACATCTGGATCCGTCTGGCGCCGAAGTTCGATTCGACACGCACTTCGGCTCAATTCTAAGGGTAGCCACAAGATTCGAAAGGTGGCCTACCTCAAACTTGAAATCGAATCTCGTGCTCTTTCAATTAGACCCCATTCCTTGAGTACCATTTGAGCAACTGAGGACTTCCTACTCAGTGCACCGGCGACCTTATTCGCCTTTCCCGGGTGATACAAAATCTCACAGTCATAATCCTTTAAGAGCTCCATCCACCGACGCTGTCTCATATTCAACTCCTTTTGAGAGAATAGGTACTTGAGACTCTGATGATCAGTGAAGATTTGGAATCTCTCTCCGCACAAATAATGCCTCCAAATTTTCAAAGCAAAGATAATTGCTGCAAGCTCCAAGTCATGCGTCGGGTAATTCAACTCGTGAGGTCTCAGGCGACGGGACGCATATGCAACAACCCTTCCATGCTGCATCAATACGCAACCCAATCCTTTGAATGACGCATCACTGTAGATTTCAAACCCTCCTGGACCGGATGGAATAGTAAGCACATGTGCGGTAGTTAGCTTATGCTTAAGCTCTTGGAAACTACTCTCGCACTTATCCATCCACACAAACTTTTCTTCCTTCTTCAGAAGTCTCGTCATCGGTGATGCTAACCTTGAAAACCCTTCTACAAACCGTCGTAATACCTGCTAAACCCGAGAAAACTTCGATCTCGTCATCCTTGTCGTCGGTCTCGGCCGTTGATCACCGCTTCAATCTTTCTTTGGGTCCACTTTGAGATTCCTTCTCCCGAGATGACATGACCTAGGAAAGCCACACGAGTCAGCCAAAACTCGCATTTACTAAACTTGGCGTACAACTCGTGATCTCTTAAAGTCTGTAGCACTATCCTTAAGTGCCTTTCATGATCCTCAGTACTTCTCGAGTACACCAGGATGTCATCGATGAAGACAATTACGAATTGATCTAGGTACTCTCTGAACACTCGATTCATCAGATCCATGAAAGCAGCTGGGGCATTTGTCAACCCAAACGGCATTACAGTAAACTCATAATGGCCGTATCGGGTGCGAAATGCCGACTTCGGAATGTCTTCCTTCTTGATCCTCAACTGATGGTACCCTATCCTTAAGTCGATCTTAGAAAATATCGATGCTCCCTGAAGCTGATCAAATAAGTCATCGATCCTCGGCAATGGATACTTGTTCTTAATTGTCACCTGATTGAGTTGACGATAGTCGATGCACAAACGCAAGGAACCATCCTTCTTCTTTACGAACAGAACTGGCGCTCCCCAAGGTGATGCACTAGGGCGAATAAACCCTTTATCCAGCAACTCTTGCATCTGCACCTTCAATTCCTTAAGTTCTGACAAGGCCATCCGATAGGGAGCTTTAGAGATTGGCTCTGTCCCGGGGGCTAATTCAATCACAAACTCTATCTCTCTCTCGGGTGGCAAACCCGGTAATTCTTTCGGAAATACGTGCGGGAACTCTCGTACCACCGCAATATCTCGATCTCTAACTCCTCCACTGTCATATCTACGACAGTCGCCAGGTAACCTTGGCAACCCTTGCCTAGCAAGCGAGTTGCTTCGAGCGACGAAATTAAGGAAACCGAGGGTCCTCCTCGACTCCCAATAAATTCGAAGCTCTCACCCCCTAATGGGTTAAACTGGATCGCCTTGCGATAACAGTCCATTTTAGCTCGATGCTCGGTGAGCCAATCCATACCAATTATCACATCAAAATCAAACATGGCTAGGACTATCAAGTCTATCCTCCCCTCTCGCTCACCAATCACTAACTTGCAACCAAGACAACCCACGGAAGCTAACACCTTATCTTTCAACGGCGTAGATATGCTAATCACAGACTCCAATAACACGGGAATAATTCTACCGTCTCAACATATCTTTCGGCTATAAATAAATGAGAAGCTCAGGGATCAAATAAAGCATAAACGGGTTGGTCGTTCGGCGAGACCATACACACGTGATCACGTTAGGCGCATCCTCCGCTTTGTCCCCGGTGATCGCATAAGTCCTTCCCCGAGCCGGGAGGTCGGTTCAATCCACCTGCGGCATGATCGAGAGGCGCGATTCCTGCATTCGACCCAACGGTGGCGGCGGCGGCGGCAAAGGGCGACCCATCGATTCGGGGGCAATTCTGGATATATGACCCTGCTGGCCACACTCATAACATGCCCCTGTCCTAGAGGGACATGGAGCGTTACCATGTCGTCTTCCACATGAACGACACACTCCCTGATGATTCGGCGATGGCTTCCCTATCCCACATTTCCTATTGAGTGGAACAGGATATCTCCCTCCAGACATCGGCCTCTTTCCAAACCGATTACCCTCTCTGTTCGAATTAAACCGCGACCCAGATGCGGTAGCTTTCTCATTCTGGTCCTTCTCAATCAGTTGGGCCCGCTTATAAAGGTCCTTATACTCCTTCAAATCCAAAGGTACCACAAAGCTCCTCACCTCTGGCGGAGGCCATCTCTAAACCTTCGAGCTCGGTGCGGTTTCGAACCAACTGCGGGGCATACTGCGACATTTCGGCAAACTTTGCTTCATGCGATCAATCGTCATCGTGCCTTGGCGAAGACGCTGGAACTCCGCCAATTTCGGCTCTCTAGCACGGTCGAAAAAAGTACTTCTCATTGAAGGCCTCCGAAACGCATTCCACTGAGCTACACCCTCGGGGAACACTATCCTTTTGTTAGTCTTCCACCGGGTGGGCTGCGATCCCCCTCAGCGATAGGCCCCGGCCAACCTTCTCTCGCCGGTGCACAACGACGGCTCAAAAGCATTCTCCAATTCCTGAACCCACAGTGCTGCAGCTTCGGGATCTCCTGCTCCCGTGAACGTCGGCGGGTTCAACTTCAGAAAATGCTGTACCAGCTTCTGTCTAGGCCTCCCAGCGGCCACATCCTCAGGTGGAATTTCCTCAAGTTCCTCTTCCGGCTCGGGAACTGGTGCGGCGGCAGCTGCGGCGGCGGCATTAGCGGCGGTAGCAGCATTGGCGGCATTAGCAGCATTGGTGGCAGCGGCGATAGCGGCGGCTGAAGCGGCGGCCTGCTGGTCAAGTCTGTCACCCATCATTTCAAGCATCTGCATGATTCCGACAAACCTCGGATCTTCAGGGACTGCTTTGCATCTTACGGAGCGACACTTGCACCACTCGCACCGGCCTCGGCTGCGCTCTTCCCGAGGCACCTCGGCCACCGACTCTCATCGACGGCCCACCCCGAAATACGGGGCCTCTTTGCTCTCTTCCTAGCAACTCTCGGCACTCGGTCACTCATGCTACAGGCTCAATATAGATGCCTATTTGCAAATTCCAATATAACATTAGAATCTAAGTGACCTCACAACGAGTTAACAAACAACTAACAATCACTTGCATCAGTATAATAAAAGTCTTTCCTACCTACTATCCCATGACTCCCACGCACCTTATCACTCCATACATGAACCATGCTCTGATACCACTTAAACGGGGATGTCACGACCCGAACCTCGAGTGCGCCAACATCCCGCCATGGTCATGTAAATGCGACCTTCCCAGGTAGTGTCGCCGACCCCAATTTAATTTATTAATGCGCAAGCGGAACGTACTAAGAAACTCCTTACAACAAGATTCGGGATAAGACAGCAGGAACAGCAATTCAAACATCAAACAACATAATTCCATACATTACCATCAAACCAGGGCTTACATACATCAACCGGATCCAAGGCTATGCACCAAAAATGGGTTAGAGTTTATGTGCATCAAAAGAAGGTTAGCCTACACAACATGGAACAGTCCGCCAAAAAGAAAAGACACGGCCCTAGGACTACTTTGGTCATCCCCGTTCGTCGATCCCACATCCTCCGGATCAGTCACCCAGGATTGCGGGGGCGTAGCGTTGATCACTCGACCATCGGGCTGATCTACCACATCATCTCCCAAAATGGCGGTCATCACCAACAGCGGGATGTCCATGCTATCCAAGGGGCCAATCCTAGCACCATCTCGCTCCGTGCGAAACCAAGCCCTAAATTCGTAAGGTACTCTAAGCTCCACGTTCACCTCGACCCAAATGATGGTCCTCACCAACCGATAGACCCGGGGGGCTCCCGGGGTCGGGGAGTACTCTCGGTCGTCGATCTATCTCGGTCGGCGGGCCATACATCGTCGGGGTATCGCCATCTAGGGTCTGAAATGTTTTCCCCAAACCGGGATGAGACTTTGTCTCGGCAAGTTCACCCCTCCTAAACACCTATTAGTAAGAAAATACACCCCGAGTGGTCTAGCCACACAATACAGAAAACTTACCTCGCCTTCTTGCATTCCTGCAGATTAGCACAATTCATAGCACTCAAGTACAAGCCATAATAAGCACGTGAGCCATCGAAATGCAATCAATTTCATTTTAAATTTTGCCATCAGGGTAAGCATTTCAAATCCTCACTCATTAGGGCCACACAAGGGCATAGCCTACTCGCAGTTCGGCTATCTACTGACACATAGTCAGGCATCGCCTCCCCACCTTGGAGCACGGCCGTCGACATCGACGGCGTTCCCGAAGGAGCATGGGCCCCGAATCAGCTGCGACCCGCATCCACCTCGTGGGCATCCCATATAGGGGCAATTCCAACTTAATAGACCAATTCAATTCCCATAATTATCGGGCAACGATTTATAATCAAACTCAAGGCACGTCACACGTAATTCACATATTCCAATCACAATATTAAAAAACAATCCAATTTCGATATCCAATCCGACATTTGAGATTTTCTAACTAAAATTCATATTTTCCTCAATCAACATTCAATTTGCATTAACTAAGCATCAATTTCCAATTCTAACTATACGGCGACGATCGGCACGAAATTCGAGCAATTAGGGTCAAAAATAATTTTTCGAGTTTTTTTTTTTTTTTTAATAAATAATATTTTAATGAATTTCGGAATATGATTTAATATTAAATAATCTAGCAATTTCGAAACATTTATTTAAATCATAAATAAATTCCCTTAAGTCACATCAAGGTTTAATAAACCTTCTTAACCCTTAAACTAAACACATTTAACTTTAATTAAACAACTTAATCTAATCCACCTTTAAATAAACTAATCCACCAACCAAATTTCAATCAACCTAAACTAAACACACTTAGGGCATAATTAACCCACTAATCGGGGTTTAGTGAGCTAAACTCACCGGAATCGCTTTCCGGCGGGTCTCCGGCGTAGATCGCGACGACGCCGACGACAAACCTACACGGACCAACATCAAATGAGGACTAATAGGGGGCTAAAACAAGCTTTGAAGGGGCTGGTTTTTGCTGGAAAAACCAGCAACTAACCAAGCTCGACGGGCGGCGGAACGGCGGCGAACGGCGGAGGAAAATGGCGGAGAAGGGTCGGCGAAGGCGGCTAGGCTCGGGACGGGAGCTCACGGCGACGGACGGCGGTGACGGGGCTTCGGCGGCGACGAACCACCGTCGGCTTGGAGCTGCGACGGTCGGGAATCGCGGCGGAGGCGGAGACGAAGGCGGCTCGGCTCGGGACGGCGGCGGCGCGCACGGACGGCGGCGACGGCGACTCCGTGGCGACGAACGGCGACGACGTGCGGGCGACGGGGGCGGACGAAGCTCGGTTGCTTTTGGTTTCCTCTTCTCCCTCCTCTCTCTCTCTCCTCCAAGTTCAAAGGTAGAAGATGATGTTGATAGGTGCCTTTCCAAGAAGAAATCTCCACCCTCCACTTGTCCAAATCTCCTTCTCTCTTGGCTCAACTACTGACATCACCCCACGTCATCTTCCACTAACTCATTTCCTCCACAACTTATTTCAATGGGTCCAATTTTGCTTTCCGCCGGGTCCATGTCCTTGCACATCCATTTAATCCAAATTTCCATCAATCCTCCTCCAATTGAGTCCAAATTAAAGTTCATAAATTAACCCCATGATCCTAATAAGATTTGTCACGCACCATGACTTCCAATTTTAGAATTCGATCTCAATTTCACGGTTAATTTCACTTTGGCACTATACTTAGTACGTTCTAATCTACCGAGCGGCGTTTACAAATTTTTGTGCATTAGACTTGCGATTGATCATCTCAAGCCACAACTTTCGGTTGTCGGGAAATCTCGCGTTTCAAATACGGACACGGGGTACCCAATCGTCGAAAAGTCGGTTTAGTGTCAATCGGCCAAAGTTGTGCGATCCGGTGGAAATCACCCACACTGATCACACGTCTCTCTGTCGAGCCGACCTATCTCCGATTCCTAACCGATTTTTATTTGTGCCGCAATGACCCTCGCATGATTATCTCGGTCGAAAGGTCGACTTCGATCGGATTCTCGGGTGTAATGCATTAGAATTTCTTAACGAGCTTTCGATGGTAGATTTCGCACGAGTGGCTCTTTCGAGGAAATTGACTATATACGTCTTGCGATGAAATGCCCGCCAAATTTATTGAAATTAAAATTGGAAAATCGGAAATTTGTCACAAAATAGAAAGACAAAATTGCCATAAACCAAATTGCCCCTATTTTAATTGTTTAATAGCAAAATTTTCGCTATCCAATAAGTTTTGACCTTTATTTAAAATTAAATAGTCATTTCAATAACTCTTTTTAAAAAAAAAAAGATACTTCGTATACTCATTTAAAATTTTCCTAAAGATTATGGATCAATCTTTGTGTGGAAACTAAAACGAACCCCTTTAACGTGAGAATCACGAAAATTTCTGAGGTACATCAAATCATCTTAAAATTCACATGAAATTTACCTTAAAATTGATTTTGGACCATCTTGGTTGACTTGACGCTTAAGGCTCCACAGGTCAAGCGAACCAAAATTCCACGGCATGGGGAAGATGATCTTCGAATGACCTTCGCGACTTTAGGAGGACACGAAACTCCTCGGATCGAAATGGCCGCCGCCGTTGGAGCGACTCGTCTCCGACCCAACGGCCTCGTCTCTCTCATCTCCGCCTGCTTCGTTGTGGCCTCCTCCTACGCTTCCCTTCATCCGGACGCGCGTCTCCTCGGCGTTCACCCACTGGGTACTAGTTCTATCTCTCTTTTTTGGGCGCTTACCTGTCCGTGTGCCGTAGGGATCTTGTGGGTTTCGACAAATTTTGCATCTTGTTGGGAGATTGGGTTCTGGGTAAGTGGAGCCTGATCTTTTCGTACTCGGAAACGTCGAAAGCTCGAAACTTTTAGGTGCTTTGTGTGTTCCCTCTGATTGAGAGCAAGTTTGAGTAGGTTGCGGAATAGGCAAGATCTTCAAATGGCGTGAAATCTCTTGTTTTATCTGTTTTTGATTTTCAAGTTTCTATTTTTTTGTTTGTTTATTTGAATTTTGCAGATGAGAAATTTTATGCAGCGGAGATGATCAAATGCAGGGACGGCTCCAAATCCTTCACGAAAGACCGTCTGAACGACGATTTTTGCGACTGCATCGACGGAACGGACGAGCCAGGTGAGGCTTCGATTCGAATTGAAGACAGTGTCTGTGTTGTGGTTCAGTGTCAGGGTCGTGAGATTATTGTGTTCCAGCTGTGCCGTGTGGATAGTATCCTAAACAATGCGTTGAATTTTGATTGCTAATTGATGAAAAGGGATTTGAGTCAAAATCAGTAGATACTACTCTTGACGCTAGCCTTGGAGTTTTCCTAGGATTCAAATGACTGCCGCTGCGTTATAAGGGAAATGGGTCAGTGATTTTAGTTCGAGAGTTGTCACTGCGGGTTTGGCTCGTTTCCGCTGAGTGTTGGTTTCCATAATTGTGATGGAAACTGTCGACTTGCATATCTCCCTTTCGGATACATCCTACGTGTATCCTCTCTATACGACTCTCTTAGAAGTTTGTGTATTTCCTTACTGCCTGTAGTCCGCTTTTTAGAGTTTTCACTTGATTCTCGATGGAAAAATCGCAATTGATTACTTGATTGATTACTCATATGTCAACTGAATCAATTCAGCATGTTCAGCATGTGGGCTACTTCACATTTCTCTGAGTCAGTATCGCTTCTTCTGCTTTCAGGAACTTCAGCTTGTCCGGCGGCGAAGTTTTATTGCAGGAATGTGGGTAGTACACCCAAGTTTATATATTCTTCTCGAGTAAATGATTATTTTTGTGGTAAGGACTTTACTTGTGGAGTTCCATCCTTTCTAGACTATTTAGAGCTGCTTTCCTAATCTCCTTTCAGTTCGAAAATTATTTCTGAGGAGCTCGTTCACTTCCTGGAAATTACTACCTGTCGCATTTGGGTTGAACCTTTAGCATTGTGAGTTTGGAAATGACCGTCTGAAAATATCATAGTGACAAGCTGTCTGTCTTTTTCATTGGCCTTCGAAATGGTTGGGAAAGAACGTACAAATGATCATTTGAAATTGTACCTGGCTTTATAAGCACTTGTAAAGTTCCAACAACATAATCAGGATCCAGAAGTTCCAGGAAAGGTTATATTTTAGGGTGTGTTTTGACCTTGTCTCTGGTCTGAATGGAAGTTAAACATTTTTTGTCCTCTCTTCCCCCTGAACATCATTCATGGGTCATTCCATTATAGATTGCTGTGATGGAAGTGATGAGTATGATGGAAGGCTCAAATGTCCCAATACGTGCATCATGGGAGGAAATGTCGAGTATAAAGCTGAAAACTATGCAGCAAAGACTACCCTTTTGGGCGTTGGCAATAAAGAACCCAAAAATGGAACGAACTTAGATGAAATGATCCAAAAGCTCAAAGGTACACCATTTTCTTCGCATGAATAGAATGTTTTTTGCATAATGGAGAAGCAGGCTGATGAATAAGGGGTTGTTTGTCAGGATTGAAGATTGTGATTGGAGTTCAGGTGCTTATTGTCATTTGCCTGTTGATTTTCCGAGCTTTACGTCGGCGCAACAGACAAAGAAGAAAACCTGCACGTTTTGCTATATAATCATCAATGCCAGTGAGGTAATATTTCTTTTACTACTGTTGCATAACATGAGTCAAAGGAAATAGTACTGTCCCATAGCACCTTCCATTTGACTTGATAGTTGCTACTTCGTTTTCATCTCCAAGGTTCTGTTTTCTTTTCAGGTTTCCCCTTTGACCCATATAAATTTGGATTCCTAGTGTGGCATTTGTGCCTCCCATTATATGACTGCCGAATTGCCAAACCTCACCTGATTTGTTAAGCAAGTTGGACCAGGTTCCGCACTATACGACATCAGGCTGATGGTTGGTTCAATGACAGTCAAATGCAAAGAAGGCTTTTGTATGTTTAGATGTTTCATATAGGAACCCCGACATGGTGGTCATGATGTGAAATTGACACGTAATTATTTCTAAGGAGACAGGACTACAAGGTGAGGAAACTCACATGGAAAATACTTAGTTTTACTCTAACAATCCGGCGAGGTGATAAGGCTCAAATGTGAGGATGGCTTAGTTGTTCAGTCATTAATGAAGACATTGCTGTTATGATCCTGGTGTTCCAAAGCTTGGCCCCAAGAGAAGGTATCCCTTTTTGAACACATGTGGTAGTTGAGAAGTGGCTGAGGTATGAGGCCACGATGAACAGAGTTGCTTTGCTGCTGTCACCATCAGGTCGTTTTTTCTGCAACACCAACACTCTGCTATAAGACACTTCTCGGGTTAAGTTGAAGCTGTAGTTTGGTAGATGGAGTGGCAGTTGTCGATACCACATTGTATACAAAGAAATATGCTTGTTTTCACGTATACCAATCGAAAGATAGATTCTTCACCGTTCATTGTCAAGTTCTTCAGTAAATTATGTGAAACGCAAACTTGAAGCTATGCATTGATGGTGGTACGGACTGTTTTGTCTTGAGTTGGAGAGAAAGAACGGCTGTTAGAGGTGCCCATTTTGTGACCCTTCTCGCGACACTGCTCGATACAAAACGATGATTCAACTTTGTTCTTCACATGCAAATGAAAAAGTTGTCGGATCATTTATAAGACTATGCCACTATAGTCGAGGAAAATGTTCCAAGATGGCAAGAAGAGGGCTCAGTCAAGCACAGCCAAGCACAGCTTTGGGATGGAACGATCGTCTTGAGCCGACCACGTTTCGGATGAGCGCCGAGGATTCTTATTAACTCCACGGACAATGCGTTTCCATTCACGATACGCTGTAGCTAGTTCGGTCTATCATAGAATAAATAAAATTGGGTTTCATCTAACGTCGAAATTGACCGAAAGAGTGTTCTTAAGGGGTGGCAAGTAAATTAAAAGGGAGTTGCGCGTGATCTTTCAAATCGAGAATCCTTCACTCTTAGAAAATCACGGTTGAGATGGGACCATATCCCAATCCCACGAGGTGGGTAATCTCTTCATGGGCTGTCATTAAAAAATGTCCATCCATATCCACATATCACGCTGGGATTGGTGGAGCGATCAAAGCTTTAAACATATAATATTTTCGTGAGCTTGCGCATGCCATGCACTTTTTTTTTCTTTTTTTTTTTTTGGCACTAAACTATTCTGGACTAATTCGGGACTTTTGAGAATGGTGGTAAGCATGTTCCTTCAACTAGCACACTCGTAGACACCATATGCTCATTGGAGCCTACACGATCAAATGGAGTGAATTGGAAGGCTTAATCACACCCAGTGATTCCTCAATCGAAAGGGTCGATTCATAATCAACGGACGCTTCTCTTAATTGCATGAGTGCTTATGCAGTGGAAAATTATAAGGGCGATGTTTCTTTATTATGTAAATATTTAAAAAAAAAAAGAAGAAAAGAAATGCTCTAATCTATTTCATAATTTTCAGTCCCCTCTCTCGGTAAAAGTGCGTAGCGGATAATTCTTTTCCTTCTTTTTTTTTTTTTTTCAGTTTTGTTTTTCCTAATGTTGGGTGTTGGACACGAGACGGTTTGATTACTTCATCATCCTCTTAACCTTAAAAATTTTCAATATCCACTTCAAGTTTTTTTTATAAAACAAAAAAGAAAGAGTTGTTTAATGTTGCATTAAAGAAATGAAAGAAAAGGGGTATAAGTAATACCCTCACATGCCCGAATCCACTTGCATCACTAGACAAAAAAAAAAAAAATTTAAAAAAAAGGAAGGGAAAGATAGTGATCACGATGCTTTCATTCGCTGGTTCACTTTCTTGAGATGGAAGGAGGGGTGGCGAATAAACTATGCACTCTTCCTCCCTAATCATGCTTATTACCTCCCAAAAAAGAATGAAAACTTATAATAATAATAACAATAAGGCTGATGAACCGATTTAATTAAAAGAGTGAAGTACAAAAGTCCTAAGATGAGGTGATGGGAAGGTGCTGAGAAGGAGATAGAGAGAGGAGAGAGAGAGAGCGAGAGAGAGAGAGAGATGGGAAAAGAGGGAGGACACACAACCCTACATGTGAGTATGGTTTGGGGACAAAGCAAAAAGAAAGCCTAGTGCATGCAAACAATTCACATGGCCTGACATGATCCTCTCATTGCTCTCCCTCTCTCTCTCTCTCTCTCTCTCTCCACAATGTTACACACAGCTCATGCCCCAAAATCCCACTACTCCACCTTCTAAAATAATCCTTTTCCCTTTCGCTCTACTTTGATGTACGGGGTTGACATAGGCTAAGTTGTCGGGCACATCAGGCTGGGGGCCTCCTAATCTGGCTTGCACGAGGGCAGCATAAGTGGCCAGGATAAATCAAACCAAGTGAATGAGCAGATGTTTTAGATTCATGAGGGGTTTAGCTTGATAATCGCGACTAGTTCGACCCGTTTTGATCCGGCCTTCAACAATGACCTTGGGTCACGTTATACTGATTGGCTGTGCCTCCCGGATTGTCATATTGGGTCCACCGGAAAACGACCCGAATAAGGCGTATGATTCTTTACACTGATTGGCTGTGCCTCCCGCACATTCACTGAAAGGGGTCAAAATGGGACACGTTATATCTAATCGTTTTGCCACTCTGTGCTCTCTCTCTCTCTCTCTCTCTCTCTCTCTCTCTCTCTCTCTCTCTCTTGCTGCTGCACATGCGCTCCATGGAATTGTGAAGCTTGCTAGCTAGCAAAGGACAGTACCGGCCACGCCACTATGCATCGCCAACGTAACATATTACATATAAAAAACTGGTCACGAAATGATGGACCTCGCTCGCGCACACATGAACCCTTCCCCCATTGTGGCAGTGGCGATCGGATCGGACGGCCAGAGATCCGGAAGATTAGAAAGGGGTAGGGGGAATATGGTGGGCTGGAGGGTATTGCAGAGGAATGTTTCCATTGTGGGATATGGAGAAACAAGCAGTAGGGAAGATTATAATAATAATAATAATAATAATAGAGACTATAATAAGGAGGAAGGTGATGAATATGAAGAAGCCACCACCACCACCAGTAAAGAGGGAGGTCACAAGGGCACGTGGGTTGCAGATTCCTTCTCTCTCTCTCTCTCTTTGGGTTCTGATAATAAAAACTACTGAGCGACTTTCCAGTAATACCGTTGAGTCCCAACCTCCCTCTTCCCAGCTGTACAATAGCTGTCCAATCTCTCCCCCCATGTGACCCCACTGCACATCCACAGAGAGAGAGAGAGAGAGAGAGAGAGAGAGAGAGAGAGGGATGGATTGTTGCTGAGAGAGATTTAACATCATCAACGAGCACAGATCGAAAAGGGGGGGAATTCGATAAGAATAAGAAACCAAGAGCCCCATGAAGACCATGATGATGTTCTCTCTTTGTTGGTGTCCTTTGCTTTCCTTCTCCTGCAGCGACATTCTCTCTCTCCTTTGAGCGTTATTTATATGGAGCTCCCTTAGGGATCATCATTTGGTTTGGTTCTCGTGTCAGCTGAATTTTTCGATCACCGTCCTTCCTGATCCAACACGAACATCGAACGCGCCACCCGCGTCACCTTTCTTGGGATTGGCGTGGCGTGGTGTGGTTCGTGTGTTGGCCTCTCCTCTCCTTTCCTTTCCCCAGCTTCGGTCCTTCGGTTTTTGAGAGGGTTTGCAGCCAGTTTTGATCAGTCGGGTTGTCTTGCGGTTAGCATTCGTTGGATTCTGGGTGGCATTGTGTGGCGTCTTTGATTACACAATGGCCCAATTGCCTCCTAAGATCCCAAACATGACCCCCAATTGGCCTGACTTCTCCCTCCACCACCAGAAGTTCTCCTTCATGGGGTCTCATCAATCGCCCCCGGTCCTCAACCCGCCCGCCGCCCCCTGCCGCTTCCCACCAGAACAACAACCCTTCTTGGGTCGACGAGTTCCTCGACTTCTCGGCCGCGCGCCGCGGGTCCCACCGCAGGTCGGCGAGCGACTCCGTCGCCTTCCTCGAGGCCCCGCTGCTTGAGCATTGCCGGAACTCAAGTGCGCCGGGGTCCGGCGCCAACAGCGGCCACAACCAACATGAGTTCGACCGGTTCGACGACGAGCAGTTCATGTCCATGTTCACCGACGAGATCTCCCCGTCGGCCGTGGCCGTCCACCCCACAGGGTCGTCGTCAAACCCGTCATCGCCGTCCGATCATAACAGTATCAATGAGGAGAAGCAGGCGGATCAGAAGCAGCGGCAACAGCAGCAGCAGCAGCAGCAGCCAAAGAACGAGCCTGAGGAGGTGCAAAGCCCCTGCCAATCTGACTCACAGGACAACAGTCCACCCAATTCACACCCAGGCAATCCTGCTGATAGGATCGTCGATCCCAAAAGGGTCAAGAGGTAAATCATAATTATTTCAACATCATTCCTCACAAAATTCATCTCAAACCAATTAAAATGACCAGGGATAATTACAATGCAGCTGGCAATAATTGATAGTAATTCTTTCCCGTTGCCTTGGTCATAAATATCCATCATCATACTGGGATGAAACATGTCATCTAGCAAACAGAAGCACCATCATATCTCAGAACATGCATGGTAGAGTAGGGTTTACCATTGTGAAATAATGCCATTGAGTTTGACTCATTAAATAGGTATTGAGTGACAATTCTTTTTTCCTCTTTTTTTCTTTTTCTTTTCTGGGGTGGGGGTCTTGGGTTGGAATTAGAATCTTAGCAAACAGACAATCTGCGCAAAGATCGAGGGTGAGGAAGCTGCAATACATATCAGAACTCGAACGTAGCGTCAACTCGTTGCAAGTACGTACTTAAACTGAAGAACTGTTGTCGTTTTATACGTGATTATGTTACGCCATGGATGGTGGAATGGCCGAGGAATTAGCGCCGATTGCGGGGTGACATTGATTTTGTTCTTCGTTGCATGGTCGCGATTGAAGGCCGAGGTTTCGGTGCTGTCGCCGAGGGTTGCCTTTTTGGATCATCAGCGCTTGCTGCTGAACGTGGATAACAGTGCTCTCAAGCAAAGAATCGCAGCTTTGGCCCAAGACAAGATTTTCAAAGATGGTTAGTCAATTGTTCCCCCCTTTTCATCTTTTTTCTTTAATTAAGCTTAATTATCACCGACTTTGCAATTATATTCTAAGTTCTAAAGCTAACGTGTGTGGGCTCGTAACATTATAAATAATGCTAGGTATATTAACACTAATTTAAAAAATCGATATTACTATTGATGCAATATTAATCTAAAGCGTCATGTTAGGTGTTGGACATGATTCGCTTGCTTAAATGCATATTCAAAATCTTTGATTGCTTAGTATACTGATTTTGTATATGGGTTTTGGTATTTACAAATGTATGTACATACGAATTTAATGCGAGGGATAATGAAGGGTATTTGATATTTTAGCCTAATGATATAATCAATTTCAATAGCAGCTCAATTACATGTGGGAGTGGAAACCTAATTAATTATAGGACAGGTACTCATGCATGCATTTGTTCTCTTCCCGCGTACGAACACGTAGCTGGTCTTGCGCACCACCCCCACCCCCACCCCCACCAATTAAATTCACAACTTTTTCTCCATTTTTCTTGAACTATCGTCATCATTATTGTTATTACTTTGGCAGCACATCAAGAAGCATTGAAGAGGGAAATAGAGAGGTTGAGGCAAGTTTATCACCAGCAGAGCCTCCACAAAATGGAAAACAACAACATTAACAGCAACAGTAACAATGCATCCGCAGCATCTCCTCCTCCTCCTCCTCCATCCTCCGAGCCAAATAATCCTCCTCCACTGGAGAACAGTAAGGAGCAGCTTCTCAGCGCTTGACTTTTTGACTCCTGTCCCCCCAGCTCTGTACCTTAACATTATTATCATTATTCCCTCGACAGTCTAATCTTTTACCCCCCCCAAAAAAAACAAAAAAGGACGGAGAGAGAGATTAGCCTCCCAAGTTCAACGCTTTTTTCTCATTGAACTTTTGAAACATGAAAATTATATCCTTCCATCTAATTGGGTATTCATATTCATATCTGTATTTATGGGAGAAACACTGGAGTTCATGTCAGCCAGCTTTTTTCTTTGGTTATTTATTGATTTTTATGTAGAGATCCCATGTGTTAGCCAGCTTGAGGAAGAGGGTGTGTTGTGGGAAGCCTATTGATGGGCTGGTCTCCTCTCGCCCTCTCTCTCTCTCTCTCTCTCTCTCTCTCTCCCTACCTCTCGCTCTCTAGCTCTCTCTTTCGATCTGACGTTGATCTGTGCATTCACGTGATGTGTCCACATCGTGTGGGGACCAATCAAAGGCGACATGATTGGAGGTCAGAGACGAACACGTGCAGCCGTGATTGAAGAGGAGAAGGAGCAAAATGAAAAAGAAAACGAGTGATGCTCTCTGGAGTTGTAAAAAAGAAATGATTAAAAAAAAAAAGGAAGTATAAATATTGTCTCTTGCTTTATCTGATTTGGTAGGGTGTGGTGGTGGTGATGATTGTGTAATGCAGTGATTTTATTTAATTAATTATTTTATCTTCCATTTTAATATTAATTTTCTTTTTCTTTTTTTTGGTTTAAATTGTAGCTTTTGAATTTTGAGTCATGTTGGAGGGTGGTGGATTTTGTGTTGGGATGTACGAAAGGTGGGGCTTGTCAGGGAATTGTTCTTAAATTTTGCCTTTTGGGAATTTATTTGACCTTGGAGTTGGGGAAGGATGATGATGGGTGTAGAATTTATTTCAGACTTCTGTAACTTTTCTTTTCTTTCGTTGCATATGGGATGTAATATGCATTTTAATGTTTAATCCAGACATGATATTGCAGAAAATTGTAAATATTGAATTCTGGTGCAAGTCCGTGCAGTAGATGATTGTTGCCAAATTTTACAATAAACGATTAGGCTAAACATCAATGTAAACGATGTTTGCTCCTATTGACAAAAAAAAAAAAAATGTCCAAATGTTGTCAATAGCTCGATAGACAAGAATACTCAGTTTAGTCGACAAAGGTTTTAACGACATATAATCAACTGCTAGAGCAAAAACTGGTAAATGAGGAAGACTAATACAACAAATGAGGAAGAGAGTGGGATATAGTTGTCAAGTAAACTCATCAAATGGATTAATCGACATTGGTTTATGTCAGGTCAAAAATTGGTCTTACCCAAATTAGCCGCATTTCCATGTGATGCATATTTAGTGATCCATATCCAACTCGACTTATACTCGATTCATATTGCTAAAATAGTTTTATAATTTAACCAATCAAGGAAAACTCATACTCAAACTGAAGTAAAAACAACGAATGAAAGAGTGTGAGATCGAGTAATGCAAGAGAAAGTTATAGATGTGGGTTAATTCTAAGTAAGTTGTGAACCCATCTAATACTCATTATTTTGCATGTTACCATTTTAAACTTATTTACTAAATATAACTAACTAATATAACAATTCAGCTCATCAAATATGGGTTAAGAAATGGGTTTATGACCCATTTTGACAGGTCAAGTTAGTGGAGTCAATGTTATTGGTAAGGTAGTGGATATAGTATTACTAATTGTAATTGTAGATTGGATTAGGAAGATTTTCGTAGGTTTAAGTTCAGATCATTTATATGGATTATAAATACCCCAAGTGTACTATTCATAAAAAAAAAAAACCCCTGAACTAATTACAGAACTCAATGTATTTTTGCAAATTTCTCTTTTCTCCTCACTTTTTTGTAATTCATATCGCTGGCAAGTATTGCTCCCAGCATTTGTAAATTGAATTTCTTATAATCTACTTTCCTATTTAAAATCAACAAAGGAGCCTACACATCCTTTGTTGATTTACTCATCAATCAATCCACGTTCTAAAAGGTACTTCATCATCTTTTTGGTGATGCTTTTTGGCACACCTAATGGAACGCATTTTTTATTTGAGGAGACTATGATAGCAAGAACGAGAAATCAGTAAGAGTTTGACAATACTATTGGCAACAACAACCCATTACCATAAACCATAGTGAGGTTGTTGCACATTAGAAGTGCTCCATTGTTGAAAGAGTAGCAGAGGATAATTGATAGGGAGGTGTTGATCTTCCAAGACACTTTGGTGAAAAATAGTTGATGGAAGTTGCACCAAATTCCGAGAAAATTACCAAAAATGTTTTAAACCTATTGTAATCATATCAATGCAGTCATAAACTTTTTTTTTACCAATATGGTCTTAAAATTTTTATAATTGCGCCAATTTAGTCTATTCGGCTAATTTTGGTTGGTCGACACAGATGGGGACACTAGTTGTTCAACCAATGCTGACATGGCAATTTTAAATATATATATTTTTTTATTTTTTATTGTTACATTTCCTTTTCTTTTTTCTCTTCTTCCTCCTTTGGCTTCTTTTCTCCATAGTGGGGGCTCTGTCAAGGCTTGCTGACCACTAGATGAGGCGTTGATTGTGGAGTTCTCGCTTGGGTGAAGGCTACCATGGGCTGGCCAGCTGCAAGCAAGGCTAGGTGAGGGCTTCATGACCCTCACCTAATGGTCAACAAGCCAGGGAAAAGAAGCCAAAGGAGGAAGAAGAGCACAATGAAAAGGAAAAGGAAAAAGAAAAAGAAAAAAATTAATAAATATTCCAATAAATTTATAAAACATCGCTACATTAGAGTTGGCCGAACAACGATCGTCCATGTTAGTGCCGACCAACCAAAATTGACCGGATGGATTGAATCAACTCAATTGCAAAAGGTTTAAGATTGAATTATTTGACCTTCGAGTTGGGGGAGGATGATGATTGGTTGTAGAATTTATTTCAAACTTTTGTAACTTTTTTTTTTCTTTCGATGCATATGGTACGTTGATGTAATGCATTTTAGTGTTTACTTCAAACATGATTTTGCAGAAAATTGTAAATTTTGAATTATGGTGCAAGTATGTGTAGTAGATGATTGTTGCCAAATTTTACAATAAACGATTAACGTAAACATCAATATAAACGGCGTTTGCTCCTCCTGAAAAAAAAAAAATGTCCAAATGTTGTAGTCGATAGTTTGATCGACAAGAATACTCAGTTTAGTCGACGAAGGTTTTAACAACATATAATCAACCGTTGGAGCAAAAACTGGTAAATGAGGAAGACTAATACAGTAAATGGGGAAGAGAGTGGGATATAGTTGTCAAGTAAACTCATCAAATGGGTGAATAAGCATCGGATTGTCTTAGGTCAAAAAATGGTCTGACCCAAATTAACCTCGTCTCCATGTAATGTAAATTTAGTGATCCTTATCCAACTCAACCTATACCCGATTCATATTGCTAAAATAGTTCTATATTTAATCAATTGAGGAAAAGTCATACTCAAACTAAAGTAAGAGCAACAAATGAAGGAGCATGAGATCGAGTAATGCAAGAGAAAGTCATAGATGTGGGTTAGTTCTAAGTAAGTTGTAAACTCATGTAATACTCATATTATTTTGTGTTTTACCATTTTAAACTTATTTACTTAATATAACTAACTAATACAACAATTTAGCTCATCAAATATAGGTTAAGAAATAGATTTATGGCCCATTTTAACAGGTTTACCATCAAGTTAGTGAAGTCAATGTTATTGGTAAGGTAGTGGATATAGTGTCACTAATTGTAGTTGCATATTGGATTAGGAAGGTTTTCGTAGGTTTAAGTTCAGACCGTTTATACAGATTATAAATACCCCAAGTGTACTATTTGAAAAAAAAAAAAAACCCAACTAATTACAGAACTCAATATATTTTTGCAAATTTATCTTTTTTCCTCACTTTCTTGAAATTTACATCGCTTGTAAGTATTGCTCCCAGCATTTGTAAATTGAATTTCTCCTAATCTACTTTCCTATTTAAAATCAGCAAAGGAGCCTATTTGTTGATTTACTAATTGATCAATCCACGATCTAAAAGGCACTTCATCATCTTTTTGGTGATACTTTTTGGCACACCTAATGGAACACATTTTTTATTTGAGAGGTTGATAGCAAGAACGAGAAATCAATAAGAGTTTGATAATACTATCAGCAACAACAACCCGTTACCACAAACCATAGTGAGGCTGTTGCGCTTTAGAAGTGCTTAATTGTCGGAAGAGTAGCAGAGGATAATTGATAGGGAGGTGTTGATCTTCCAAGACACTTTGGTGAAGAATAGTTGATGGAAATTGCACCAAATTTCGAGGAAAATTACCAAAATTTTTTAAACCCATTGTAATTATGTCAATTCACTCATAAACTTTTTTTTTTTAAAAACTAATTAAGTCTTACACTTTTTTTAATTGTGCCAATTTAATCTATCCGGCTAATTTTAGTCAGCCGACATTGACATGGACATTGGTCGTCCGGCCAATATTGACATGGCAATTTTAAATAATTTTAAATAATTTTATTTTATTTTTTTTTACTTTTCCTTTTGTTTTTTTTCTCTTCTTCCTCCTTTGGCTTCTTTTCTCTATAATGGAGGCTTTGTCGAGGCTTGCTGACCACTAGATGAGGCCTTGGTTGCAAAGTTCTCACTGGGCGAAGGCCGCCGTGGCTTGGCCAACTATGGGAACGCTAGGCGAGGGCTTCGCGACCCTTGCCTAGTGGTCAGCAAGCTAGGGAAAAGAAGCCAAAGGAGGAAGAAGATAAAAATGAAAATGAAAAGGAAAAAAAAAAAAATTATAAATATTAAAAAAATTATAAAAAAATCACTATATTAGAGTTGGCCGAACAACCATCGTCCATGTTAGTGCCAGCCGACTGAAATTGGCCACATGGATTGAATTGACTCAATTGCAAAAGGTTTAAAATTGAATTAGTTAGAAAAAAATATTTATGATTGAATTGATACAATTGCAATAAGTTTAAATTTTTTTCGGTAATTTTCTACTAGATTCCAACAAGGTGCCAACTACAAGGAGGTTGTTCGAGGAACAACCATAGAACACGACTAACTACATGGTGAGCCACATATCAGATGCGATCGAACCAATGGTCATCAATGCTCCAAATGATGCCATGTGTAGGTCAAGATCTTTTAACCAACCACTGCAAGGGAATGTTATGGCATCAAGGTACATCTCTAATCCTACTTTATATGATAATGTTTGTCAAACTAGCGAATCCTCGATAAGAATTTTACAGAGGGTGGCACTAGCATGATGACACGGTTAGATAGAAATTTTGACAATGTTGTTGAGGACACGCATTTGATTTTGTAAAAATGGGCAACCAGTAGCCTCATCTTTCAGTTTACGCAAAGAAACAAATCCCAAATGATAATGGTGGAGCAACAAAATTCTAAGAAATTTAAGTACAACTTTTAAATGGACGATGGATATTCCTCAATCAATTGATGATGAAATCTAGAATGATGAGATCTATGTTCCTATTATATCTAAAGAAACATATCTAAGTGATAAAATTTAAACGATAAGTAATTTATGAAAGATTTAACTGCAACTTTTAAAATAGTTGACCATATTCTTTTGCCAAAAAAAAAAAAAAAAAAAAGATTTAGTGGATATTGGTTTTTTTTTCAAAAAATAAGAACTCATAAATTAAGAGAGTGAATATCTAGTACACTCTAAACATGGGATTAATTTATAATTTCATTATCGATTAACACATATAACCGTGAAGAAAAGTTCAGTAGTTTTTTTGCTTCTTTTGATTGTAAAGGGATAAGAGGTATTCGTCAATGTCGAAGCTTAATTGGTTTCAGTAAATTTATATCTTAGACTGATGATATCAATGTCTTAATTTTAGGTCAGTTGGGAGTACTTCAAAAGCAACGTGATTTAAGCAAAAAGATTGAGGAGCCATTTAAATGCACATTGATCTTGTCATCAATCTCAAAGCCAACATTTCGAGTGTGTTCTTTTATCTTTTAAATTTAATTTTTTTAATGAAATTAACAATTTCTTTATAAAGATACTTACATTTATCTTTTTACTAGTAATATCTTTAAAATTACTAATAAAAACTCGATTAAGCTCGTGAGCCTATCTTGCTGAGAATTTGGAAGCTCAACAAGGTACTCTATTAGCTCGAGCTCAACTTGAAATCAAATGAGTTGATCTCGAGTAATCATCGAGATCGAGAATGGGCAAGATTTAGTGTTAAAAAAAAAAATAAAAACGGGCAAGATGGACTGGGTTCCTGACAAGGGCATCCTTACAGATGGCTTGTGATTGTGGGCTTCAAAAGAACAAAATCCTAGTACGAGGAGCGACTTTGGGCCAATCGACCCAACAAATATCAAGACCGCGAACGAGACATCCCATTACCAGGCAGCAAACTAGAGAACACCGCATTCTCCCACTCTCTACAACATACTGTTAGATGGTGATAGCATTTAATCACCTTTTTTCCAACTAGCAATGCCACTCAAGGACTCTTTTTAAACTCAACCAAATAAAAGTTCAATGAGTATGAAAACAGATTTGTACTTGGGTCGTACTTAAATTTTGTAGGGAACAAGAACATTTTTCTAGTCTAGCTTTGTCGCTTAAATCACACGTGTGGGGATGTTGGGAGTGTTTCACGGTACACATAGAACACTTCTCTGTTTGCATCATTTGCTAAATTATCCTAGCCAGACTTTGGAAGGTAAACACCTTGTTTGGCGTTCGCAATTCTTGATGGGCGCTTCTTTGATCTCTGGCCTTTTAACTTATTCAGGATATTATTGGCTTTAGTACTGAACCATGTGATTTTTATCTTTTGATGTACACCGAAGCAATTTATTATGAGGTCATATATTTTTATACTGCCCTCGGAGTTACACGGTCGAAACCTATTTTGGTCATTATTTGCTTCGCTTTTGAGCTGCATTATTTATTCCTTTGGTACATCTAAATAATTTCTTATGAGATCACCCATTTTTATAGTACCCTCGCATTTTACTAGGCTAATGGAGTTCAAATGCTAAGCTACGTAGTTACGCCAATAGATACCTGTTGTGAATTTATTTTAGTTAAACACATGTAATCCGGGACGCTTTCCTCGTCTGGCCCAGGCCACAAGAGCATAAGGTACTTTTGGGTAGGCTTGGACAAGACTATTTAGTTATAATTGTAGCCCAACTTCGGGCTCGGGCTTGGGCAAAATATTAAGCCCAACCTTATGACCCGGACCTGGTCATTTATTCTTTCCATCGATCAAGAGTGGATCCTGTCAATTTCACAGCTCATGTGGCTATGTTAGGAGTGCGAACTTATCCATTTAACTCTGCAAACTTAGAACTTTTCCTATCACGCTTGCAATCACTAGTTCTGACCACGTAAGTCGACATGTTTCTCAAACCCCAACCAACAATTCAATGTGCGAAAACTCGATGCCGATGTAGACAATCAATTTCCACGAAAATCGCTTCAGTTTGCTATCTTTGCCAATTTGATGGACCTGATTGAAAAATTCCAACAAGCTCAAGCTACTTGCCCGTGCAAATTAACAATTGCAAATCAGCGTGCAAGCCAGTTCAAAGGATCAACCGCGCAAATTATTATTTATTTCTTTAAAACTTGGGTCTGTAAAAAGAGGGAGGGAAAGAAAAAAAGTAAAAGTCAAAAAGAAAACACGAGGTGTGGGTCCGTCCCCAAAGGCCCGCAAAACGACAGGCCCCAGAAATCCGAAACGACAAGGTTCAGACTCCTGGGAAGTTGTCGCCAACTCACTTTCACACGTCGTTTCTGCGTTTCGGGCACCGAAGTCGGTCTGTCTCCTTCCCCTTTAACGGTCATCTTTCTCGTTTCCCTCACTAAGTTCGTCCCTTCTTTCTCTCTCTCTCTCCTCCGCTCACTCCCACTTCCACTCTCTCTCTCTCTAGAACTCTCCACCATGCGCAGGCGCCTCTCCTCCGCCCTCCCCCTCCTCCTCCTCGCCCTCCTCGCTCCGCTCCGGCCGGCGGCGGCGGCGGCGTCTGGGCCCCCCGGCGTCCCGAGCCTGGAGCTGTGGTGCGTGGCGAAGAACAACGCCGACGACGCCTCGCTGCAGTCGGCGGTGAACTGGGCCTGCGGGCCCGGCGGCACCGACTGCGGCCCGATCCAGCAGGGCGGGCCCTGCTACGACCCCGCCGACGTCGGGAGGACGGCGTCGTACGCGTTCAACGACTACTACCTGAAGCACGGCATGACCGACGACAGCTGCAACTTCGCCGACACGGCGGCGCTCACCTCGATCAACCCCAGTGAGTGCGGCGGCGGCGTCTATTTCATTTGGGTTTTTTTTCCGTAGGAGCCTTGGATCTGATTTTAGCCCGGTTTTATCTGTGTTTGATCTTTTGTATCTACTTGAGTCATCTTCTTGCCGAACGGATCCAATCGCTATGTTCTAATAAGAAAACAAGCTTCTTGCTTGTAAGTGCTGAAATGATTCTGTTCTGCCATTAGCTAATTCATTCTCGTTTGTGTTGTTTCAGGTCACGGCAATTGCAAGTTCCCCTCTAGGTAATCAAAGAAACGAACTTTTCGTTTTGAAATTGCTGTATTCAAATGATAGTTAGGGGTTTTCGATTTTTTAGTTTTTTTGTTGATTTGGTTTTGGGCCAATCTGGTTGGTGGGAGTGTCTGATCTTGTGCACTTTTTTGTGGGTTGTCTTTAGAATAGAGAAAACCGGTCTTTGGTGATTGAAGAAGTAAAAATTAGATAGGTCCAAATCGAGTCGGTAATGGATGAAATGTTGGTATTCTTTTGGTTCGGATTTAACTCTAACTTACTAGTCGAGGGCCTCTTATCCGACAGTACGACGAATATGGCGATTGTGGTACTTTTGAACCCTCATTTTGAAGAAGGAAATTGGTCTTGTAGGATTTTCTTATTAAGTGATATTCTCTCCTGTAAGTGTAGGTGCAGAAAAAAAGTAGTATATGTTACTGATGAAAAACAATGGTTTCTACGTTTCTGTGGGACAGCTTGTCTGTTAATAATGGCAGTCGTTCTGGTGCATCAACGGCAGTTGGAGTTCAGCCCACGTATGACAATTTGAGCGGCTGCAATCGGATTGCTATCCGGCAGTATTCTTTTGTAATCATGAGCATTTGTTCAATGCTGTTGTGCTGGTAAATTAGGGAACATTGATGATGACAACATCTGTGAGCACTTCTTCAAAGCATCATGAAAAGTGCTTCAGTGGAACGGCGTAGATAAGGCATTTTTTTTCTTATCTGGTTTTCGTTCATTATCTTCATTTAGGTTATTGAAATTTTGTTCCCCTTGTATCTTTGTATCAAGGTGTTTTTGATCCCTGTAAAACGTTAATGAGGATGAAATCATAGCCTCTAACTGAGGTTATAATTGCGGGCACTGTTTTCTTCTTATTCCTACATTAATATAGGGTGTAATTACTCAAAATGTCGTTGATTAATGGCTATTTTTGCTGAGTTCTGAGGGTTTACATTAATTTAGATCTTATTCACTTGACTTCCCCTGCATTCAAGCACTACAGACATCTGTGTTCTATCCGTTCATCTCTCTTCGCTTATGCTGAAGCTGAAAGACTAATCACAGAATCCTTCAAGGAACTTCCTAAGTTGCTGAGTTCCTTCTGCTTCTGTTTTTTCGTTCATGCTCCAATTTGACTTTATACTGCCCTGTTCAACCCTCTCACAATAGTTGGCCCAAAGATGGTGGGGGACGCTTATGTGGACATATAGATCGATGGTGAGGGATACTAATGCTACGGTTTGTTTTTGCATGGATCTCCAGATGCTTGGTCGAAAAGCTCATCTAGATCGAAGGTTGATACACTCGCCACAATGTAAGAGCTATAATTCCAGCTAAAAGTGAGGATCTTGTTAGGGGTAGGAGAACCAAAGCTCTGTCTCATGCTTCCAAATGCTTCATATCATGCTGCTGCTCAATCTGCTTTTTGCAACTCAATCAGGTGAAGGCACTCAGCTGCCTCTGGAAGGTCCCGTGTGAGAGTCATAATTCCAGCTAGTGTTGCGGGCCTTCGAATGCAGATGGAGACACTGCTCCGGTCCCATCTGCTGTCTCGTACCAGCGAACGGTGGCACGTGAATATCTCAGTTCGTGCTCCCTCGCAGTCGAGCAAAACTCAAATTCTAACTTTCCCTCTTCATCGTACCTTTCGCCGTCCTCGCCATCAGCGAGCTCTGCCTTGCCATTACCATTGCTGGCCTCAATGACAGAGCCCGTGACGCCCCTCCACCTCTCTCTTCACCTACACCTTTATTCGCTGCTTTCATGTCATCGATCCCGAAGAGGTGGCCCTACCTGCCATTGGGTAGCGTCGAGCTAGCGCGCTCGAGAGAGAGAGGCGTCTGGCTTGGACGAGGGATCGTGCAACCTGGGGGCATGGCAGTGGCTTGGACTGAAGGTGACGGTGGCGGGAGGACAGGCGTCTGTCATGGAGGTTGAGAGAGAAAGATCATCGTTAGGGTGTGGTGAGGACTTTTGGGTTGATACTTCGACCTAGAAGAGCCTAAATCCGAGTTCGTCGATATATCTATTTGAACCCTACTACTCTAAAACTGAATCTGATATGTTATGGGCTAATTAAGATTGTTAATTGTTTTACACCACACCAATTTTTCGATATGAGACTTTTCTAATGCAACTCACGCGTACGACTTAATAGATTTAATTAAGATGCAGTAAAGACTGAAATAAGAAGGGCATAAGTTGCAATCTTATTAAATATGCAGCACATGAGACTTAAGTGGCATCCTGTGATTGTAATCTATTGTTTAACGATTAATTAGGCGTGCGACATTTCATCACTAATGCATAGTCTACGTTACATATCCCCGGACCAATTGGATATGGTACGTGTGCCTGGTACCGTAATCGGTTCCAGCCTTCGTTCTTGCTGGCACTTCCTACAAGTTAACCATATCCCGCAAAACTGGATACTGAATTTTAGGCGATCCAATTTCGTCATCTTTGGACTTAGTTAGGATCGAAAGGCTTTTTGAGTCCGTGATCAAGACAGAGATGCGTTCGGACAAAATGGAAGAATACAAGGTTCAAAAACTTCTCCGGTGGTGTAGGTAGTAACTCCATGTGACCGTGATAACGTTGTTAATACTCCAAATTTGAATATTTCCCTGCCGACTCACGACGCAAGAGCAACCGAAAGGTTTGACTTCGACTTCTTCGTTTAACAACTGCTTGCGAATCCTTCCCTTCCCCTCCATTTATTTAAGCAAAAAAAAAAAAGAAAGCTGGGGAATCACCAGCTCTATGTCAATGGCTGACAAGGGCGCTCAATATGGAGACCCTACCTAATACCGTCGCCATTGACGATCTTGCCAGCGTTTTAGGTCAACAAACGCGAACCTCCTCTCGAAGCCGTGCAATAAAACATGTTCATCGAGCATCGCGATTCAAAATTCGTTTGGTATTAGGAAGAAAATATATATACAAATAATAACATGCATGTAGCGTTAAATTCAACCGTATAAGCAGCAACAGTTGAAGATTTGAGAAATTCTCTGGTTGAACTTTGCCGGATAAAACCATTACCGATCGAATGATCATCAGCACTGCCTCTCTATATCTGCTAAACCGTCTTCCGCCCCGCAGGACGGCATCCTCCTTGATGACCTTTCCCTGCTGAGCATCCGTCGGAATGAACCGAACCGGGAACTCGATCCGGTGACCTTAGCTGACGGCCTCGCTGCCTCGTCGGATGTACCCTCGATGCAGGATGACATGGAGCTCGCGCGCTCCAGGGGTGGGGCCGTGGGTGCAGCCCCGACGGGAGGCTGCGGCGGCAGTTCCTGCTGGGCTTGGGGCTCGGCCTCGGTGCGGCAAATCGGGCACGTCGAGTGCGAGATCAGCCACCTATCGATGCACCCGACGTGGAACGTGTGCTTGCAATTGGGCAATTCCCTGGCCATCTCTCCGTCCTCCAACGCGCTCAAGCAGACCGCGCATTCCTCCGCCGCCCCTTCGCTCACGACCTCGTCCCGCGCTCCCTCCCGTCGGAAGACGAACACGGGCAGGGAGGCGATGACCAGCGGGTCGAGCCCGGACTTGGGCGGCTCCTCCCTGGGGTGCACGGGGGTCAGGGTGAGGCCGAGGTCCCGAATGGCGGCCCGGCGGCGGGCCTGGCGGCGCAGGAAGTACCGCGCGTATATGTGGAGGAGGACGACGAGGACGACGACGACCGAGAGGGAGACGATGGCAGCAAGCATGATCTTGCTGTTGAGGTCGTAGCTCTTTCTCGTTTCTGAGTACCATGGCGGCCTTTCCGAGATCGGTGGCGGCCTTCCCGGGAACCGTGGAGGCGGCATGTTCTCATCATGATGATGCTCGGAGGCCATGCCGGCGCGATGAGATGCGCAGGCGGCCGAGGGATAAAGATGAAGGAGGAGGAGGTGGAGGAGGAGGAGGAGGAGAGAAGAAGGCGTTGATGCGTGGTTTGGTTGTGAACTGAAGAAGAAGAAGAAGAAGACGCCGGGATTTGTTTGGCTTTGCTGCGCTGGACTCGTGGAATTCCTGAGACAGCTTGGGTTACATGAGGAGCCTCGTTTTTCAATAGCGTTGACTGTTGAATGTTGACTTTCCACCTTCATTTTTTAAAATTTTTTTTGTATTTTTTTTTTTTTGGGGTAAATGTTGAAAATGAAATTTCTCGCTGTTTACATTTGGGGGTGTTGTTTAACCTGTAATGTGGTCGCTGATCGGTGTGAAAGCCGATTTAGATTTGTAGAAAAGTTTGCAAAAATATCATTGTTCCGTGGACGGCAGCAAATCCACCTAATATTGTGCATGTTTTGAAGTGTGAAATGGGATCTCCATCCAAATTTCTAAATCATATAAGCAAAAATATATATTTCGAATCATAACCATCTAATAAGTTAAGTTTTTAAACCAGTTGATGATGATCTCATATATTTTATATAGTATTGGATTAAGAGATGCTTATACACCAGTCTACACTAGTATCGCAAAGTCTTATATGACATCAAGAAATCCCAAGTTTTAATTTTTCTGAATACGTTATTTGCTTCCCTTATTATATATTTTCAATGTAAATTCAATTATTTTCAGTCCCCTTATTTATCTTTCTTGTTGTATAATTTCAAATTTTAGGTCGTAATCTATCCTACTCACGAGGGCCACTACTTGAATATTAAACTTATAAAACAGTTGACAGTAATCTCACAAAATTGAACAATATAAATGTTCACACATCAAACAAAAGAAATTTCGCATTGAATGTTTAGGATTCGAGAAGGTTGAAAATAGTTTACAATTTTGACCGAGGAAAATATGAACAAACGTCACATCTTGACAGTTCTTTATTCTTGTGATGGATCTCCCGAGGAATGTATAGGAGGTTAATAGAGCCTCTTTTCCCCAAGAATCCAGACCTTTTCACATTCTTCTTTCTTTTCTTTCTTTTTGATCAAAGTGTTTAGACTGCTAATGTTTAACTTGTTTGAATCCCCAAAAATTAGAGAAAAATAATAATAAAATTTAACTTCAACCTGTAGAAGTAACTTTAAATTGATATATTGAAATTTTCACTCGTCACTTCATTAGCATAAGTATCCATTCGTTTTGCAAAAAATGTGATATTTCTAGAAAATATTTTCTGAAAAAACGTAATTATTTTTCAATGTTCGACAGTGCTGGTGGAAAATGTTTTATTCGAATTACCACTGCTTAGCTTTCAATTCGCCTTTGACCATCAAATGAAATGTGAATAACCCGTCCTCCTCTCTTTGAAACAAGGGGTCTTCCGGTTTTGTCGGTGCTTGAAACAATTTTGTCTTCTCCATATTATTATATCTCTAGAGTCAATAATTTTATATGAGAAACTACTGAACTCAATCACTTGCTGCCGTTACTCTTCAGTTTTCCGTTGAGGTCTATCTTGTAGAGGTACTCAAATTGGATCAGTGATCGATTTCTAGGTTTCGTCGTAAACCTAATTGGTTACTTCCAATTACGTAAATCAATAGTTTAAACCGCACTCAAAGGTAGGGCATTTCCCATTTTTATAGGAACTTCTGTACCAGAAACAATGATATCTCCAATTATAGCCCCTCTGGGATGTAAAATATATCTCTTCTCACCATCCCGATTAATTTATTTTCTACGAAATGAACACCAGAAAATCAAAAAAAAAAAAAATGATTCCTAAAAGTTATTTTTCACATAACAAACAGAACATAATAGCCAAAAGAATTCTCAAAATCTAATTTTTCCTTCTCCTTTTTTCTGAAATAAAATGGTGCTAAATTCAACTCGTGGGGTCGAAGCTGATTATTCTTTTCCATGCAAAAAATGTCAAGCGTATCACATCCAATTGAGTGGAATATGGGCATGCCGTAAACTCCTGGGAATGTCCTTCGATGTCTTTGAGGATTGTGTTTGCTTCGATGACTTTGACATTTATTATGACCGAACAAGCATCATTGCTCCCGAAAGCAATAAAGTCATGTCTCGAGATTTTATTGGCCCACCTTGTTTTCTAAACTTTTTATTTCTCTGATTATGTCCTGAAGCATCCGCCACAATTTCGCTTCTCAACGTTCTCGGCTGACCACATGAATCGAGTAGTTTGAATTCCGTCCTTGGCATTCTGGAGAATTAATTCACTTGTCATGTGCCGTCGGTCAACTGGCGATTCGCATTCATACGCCAAATTCACTTTATGAATTAAGACCAACCTGTGTTGGTCATGACAAATTATTCGCCAAGGAGATGCTCTTGTATGTATATATGTGGAAATCGAATCGAATATATTTTAACAATTAAAGAAGCAGTTTTTCAAGAATTGGGTTGTTAATTAAGGAGAGGTCCATGCAACCGAAAGATTACTCTTTCTTGGGTGGGCTTGACACTATTCGGGCTTGGGTCGAGCCCAATATGAGCGGCCCAAGTTCAAACCCAACAGGCCTTGAATCGTCCACAAACAAGTTGAATAGAATTGGTGACTAACAATGATAAACTTCACTTTATAATATGGCGTTTTGATTGGTAGCTAAAGCCCACAAGAAAAATTACTTATCTCTGAATTGGGTCTTATCCCATTCTCAAACTTTGTTGGACCTTTTATGTAATGATGCCCATTTACTGGGTCTCTCATCTTTGCTTAGTAAATGAAATATTTCCATTTCTGACAAAAAAAAAAAAAAAAAAAAAAAAAATGGCGTTTTGAGTAGGTATCTTATGATATCTGCTTAATTCGCTTGGTGTCTAAAGATAGACTTCAGGCTTCAGCATAACCAAACTTGCCCAGTCTTGTAGTCTCTATATAAAGCTCACTCTAGGAGAATTGAGAATGATTTTGAGTAGACATATCATTTTCATCTCAATTAGATCGAAGCTTAAATTCTCTTGATATCCCGACAAATCATGTATCCACATACCCGTTATTTCATTCAACAACTGAAATTTGCATAGGTCACTTTTGTATTGATTTCCAAAAGTTGACTAGTTTAGCTCATGTGCTACCAAGTTCATGATGAAGTCATCCTTATGAATATGATCCAAGATTGGCATCATATTGTTGGTGCGAACTCGAACTTTCCTGGACTTCGGTATACGTTGCAAATTGCCGGTTGATTTTTCAGTTTTTGCAAGGTCCCTCTAGAGTCTTCAAATTGGTTGCAATGTCCCCCTGGCCATTGACTCTGAACATTTTTCAATTGGAACTCTCTATGTGCTTGTCAAGTGACTGATTTGTTCTCCCGCGGAGAGCAAATCTGGCTAACAACAAATGGCAAATTACATTTTACCACTCATGTTTTGGCACATGTGACAAGTTGCCTCTTGACTTTTCAATTGTTCTCAATGTTCCCCCTAAAGTATTGAAATGAGTTTCACAACCCCCCTGATATTGATGTAGACCAATTTTTTCATCTAATCTCCTCCGGCGATCGACTTTGGCTACCTAAGCAAGGGTCGTCCTGTCCTGCCTACTTCTAGTATGTGTGTGGTTGTGTTGTAACCTCTACTGGCGGTGTGGCTATGCTTCTCACTAAAATATTTATTAGTAATAGAAATTATAGAATCATTTTGCTCGATACGAATATTTTGTTCACACAAGATTGCATAGAAGTAAAATATTGTTAATTATTGGTACTTTCAATAATAAAGCTTGGCACATTGTCACACTGCATCAACATGTAATACTTGTATTATGTTCCTTATAAAATGATGATGACGTTAAAGTAATCGTACTTAATATTTAACAAGAAAAAACAATTGACTTACAGAATACACGCATTAATTTTGATTAATAAACCTAATGTGCAGATCGTATCATGTCTTAATGCTAAGACTTTTTCTCTGTCTCTTAATTTGCTAAACGTCTGACCTTACATTGCAAGATTTAAGAAGTCATTGTGTGAAAATTATATACAAATTTTGATTGTTTACATAATACCTTGGAAAGCTTGGATGAAATTTGAAGGCCATAATCAATATGAAATACAAAGTCTAGTATTATTTCCTTCCTGAAAGTATGGGCTAGATTTGAAAAATCAGTTAAAAAGTAGGTCTTACATGAAATTGGCCAAAGTCAAAGCTAGTGGATATTGTAACTGATTTCAAGACTTCAATGAAGAAATTGCAAATATTCAAAGGGACAGGGTAACTAACCTATAAAAATGCCAAAACTTGACAGGTCAAATGCAATTCACTTTTCTTGTTGGATAGATTTGCCCTCGTAAAGTGGGGCTATAGTCAGTCACGCGACAAGCACACGATAGAAGTCCAGCTGAAAAATGAAGTGATGTCAACACTAAAGGGGGACATCGCAACCGATTTCGAGGGTTTTTGGCATATCGCATTGAAAAGTCGGGGGGCACTTTGTGACAAATCCCACAATCCGGGGGGAGGCAAAATGTAATCCACACCCTATTTTTGGGTATGCCACGGATGAAGAAAGGCTCTGGATGATTATCGGCTTAGCCTGTTCCATTTCAAAGAGATCGGCTAATGCTATTCCGCACTGCTACCGGATTCTAGCTTATAGAAACGTGAGGACCGTCTTCTTGTTCATAGAATTCGAATAAAATAAATGATTTTTATTCTGCACGCAGCCTGCGAAAAGATTTCATATGAGATGTGCGCATATAATTGACTCTACTTCCAAAAAGTACCTTTTGCAGTGCACATGACATTCGTCTAAACCAGTCTGTATAAACAACATTTAATCTGAACTGCGTGCATTATAGAAATCCTTTTACTAAGACTGGCGCAGAAAAGTTCTCTTAGCATGCAGTCATGACGGATACTGCTCCATCCGAACACTGCAACATTCAACTCGATATTCCATAATGAGAAAACCTAGGCTTATACAAGAAAGACATTGAAGGTGTGCCATTTTAGCATAATAATCTTTTCCGCCCCACATTGAATTAATTAATCACCGATTGCTCTTCACACGCATCCCAAACAAACGAGGGCATGTGCATTCCGGAGTGCATCCAAACGAAGTTGTTATTGCGTGCTATCATGAAAGTGTCGCCCTAAATTTGAAAAAGAAAAAGAAAAAGAGTATAGAATTATTTTCTATTTGACAATCTACTGGCTTTGCTACACCATATTGTAGCCATTAGAACAATGCTTCAAGAGATCCCAGCATTATTGCCATTAGAACACCTAGGCATCACTCTCTTGTTCTTGCAAAACATAACATGAATAGGCAAAGTTCGGCTCATGTATCATTTGCACCTGAGTGCCCCCAAAAGACCACCTAACTTCTGACATCTTCCTGAGTATAACATCTCCATCGAATGGATCGTACTGAGCTTTTCGAACTAAGTATATGGCTATCTGTGGAAGTTGCTCTCTTTGCTGGTTCAAAAGTGAGCCACTTAAAAAAGATACAAAACTCTACCCAACATTAACAAATTCAAAACGTTTGTCTCTTATCTGCAACTCTGCTCACTTTTTCCAAGAATGAAGGGTAATCGTTCTCTCTCTCTCTCTCTCTCTCTCTCTTCCGTTTGAGCGAATTACTTAAAGACACGACATGAAGATGGCCCGAGAAGAGAATATTCTCGCTCAACAAGAATCTGTGCAAGTGTAATCGCCATTCAAAAGTTTTTGAGCTCTTTCTAGGTGAGCTCAGCATGCAGATCAAAACACATTCCAGAAGACAAATCAAGCTGATGCAAGAAAACCTACTCAACCGTTCACAACAAAATTAATATATTATGGTATAACTGGGGAATTGATTTAAAGAAAGGCCCTCTAGACGATTGAAACAAGCCTGATATGATCTTCTCCAAAAGGAGCACAAATTGACGCGACGAGAATCTCCTCTCTTGTTTCGTCAACATGTGGACTGGTTCCACAGCTCCCGTCGCCAAATTCCTATTTAGAAGGAAACTAAATTTAGTTGACAAAGAATGCAGTGCTTAGAATCCATGTTGTTCTACGAGTTCATTAAATTTTTGTAACTCCGAAGCATACAATCTACAATAAGTCATTCGATGCAAACAAAAAGAAAAGACATGGGAATATAGCAGATATAAACAAAGTTGATAGAAAGGAAGAATTTAAGATTAGGTACCTCAGTAGTGATAAAGATGAGCACTTCCTCTCTTTAATCAACGGCCATTACTCAGAGAAGCAGAAGATGATGGCCTCGCCGAAACGACATCGTGCGGTGCCCCGTTGTTCTGAATTTGTGGAGAAATGCAAAAGCCAGGCAGTCCATCGGAGACGAACCTGTTGCCAAAGAGCGAAGACGGGTGATGGATGACCTGCGACTTGTGGTGGTCAGCCGAGTCCACAGAAAACTCGTCGAGAGAGCGAAAAGTCGGTGCGAAACTGGACTGAAGGGTTCCCCTTTGTGGAAACGCCGCTGAGCCTTGGCTCAGTAGCGGCAAAGGCAGCGTCAACGGCGTTGGCGAGTTGAACAGAAACCTGCCGCCACTCCGGTTGTCTGTGCCAGATGGGTCGGTGCCCCAACCCATCATTCTCTGAAATCCAGGTTCGTACACCATTGGTGCCGAAGTCGAGAAAAGGGTTTGGCTCATTTCATTCTCTTGTGGATCGCTTTGGTGAATTAGAGCAGATTGAGACTGAAGAGATTGTAGGGAAAGGCCAAGGTCTTGGTTCTGCTGGGTGCTCCTCGACATAATCTCGGATGGGTAGCTGCTGAAATTGATGGATGATGCGGCCGAGCTCGTCGGGAAGAACGACTTCATCGTCTCCAACATGGACTGATCGTTCTCCAGCTGCGGTGGCAAGAATTGGCTTGTTGCGTTTCTTGAATTGGCACTGATTTGCCTATGGAGCTGAAAATTGTACTTGGGAGACTCCGATTCCTCCGCAACCGCCATCTCGGCCGAATTCCCATTGTGTGCTGCGCTGTCTGGGGCAGTGGAGGTGGAAGGAACAGAGCTTGAGTTCGGCTGCCAAGGCGGCAGCTCGGCAAGCTTGTCGATGGCCGCCTTTGCCTTCTTGATGAGCCAGTCGACGGCCTTGCTGGGCCGGTCATAGCCAAGCCGGTCTTGGACATCATAAAATTGAATGGCGGTGTGAGCTGACAACCGGACACGTCGGTCCCGGGGGCCTTTCGCGGTGTAAACCTTGCTGTGGCGGTCCTTTCGGCCGGTCGACCGAACTATGTGGCCTCCCTGGACCTGGACAATCTCTCCTTCTGTGCTCTTCATTCCCATTTCACAGTTTTGGAGCTTTTTGCATAATTTAAGATAAAAGAAGGGTCTTGAGAAAAGAATACACCTCCTTCTTTTTTGGCTGATTCTTCTCCTTCTGAATGAATGAGACGGCCTTAATGGGATTTATAAGGCCTTGCCTGCTTTTGGTGTTATGCCTGTGGTTCTCTCTAGGCTTATTAATTTTGGTGGATAAGCTCTGTGTGTCTGGAAGATTCAGATCCTCCTTGGCCTTCTTCTGATCTTGTCTCTGCCAAAGAGAGAGAGAGAGAGAGAGAGAGAGAGAGAGAGAGAGAGAGAGAGAGAGAGAGAAAGAGAGAGACAGGGAAGAAAAGAAAAGAAACAAAAGATCCCAACTTGAAGCAGCTTCTTTGTACTATCTTCTCTTCGCTTTTGTGGGTCTTCTTTGTTGGTTTGCTCTCTTGTTTCTCTTTAGTCACCTGCAAACTGCAACCACCACTCTTCAAAGCTGATCATTACTGATCTTGCTGCTTCTGTGCTTCTCGTGTTCAGATCCCGAGGAAACCCCTGTCATTGCACTTTCTGCCCTAGATCCAAGACTCCCTCTCTCTCTCTCTCCCCCCCCCCTCTCTATCTACCCAGCGCTGGCTCTCTGGTGATATTAATGATTCATCCACCTCGAGCATCAGAGGGGAGGCAGGTGGGGGGGATCTGAAGGGTGCCTCTCAAGAGTAGGCACAATTAGAAGAGGAAATAATGAACTAGGACATATGGAAGCTGCTCGGCACGGCTAAAGACATATGTATAATCGCGTATATAAAGGGAAAAAGGCCTTGCATGCTTATCTCATAGAAATTTGGAATGAGATTGGGAAAGGTGAAGAGGCCTCAGACCCCATGCTGAAGAAGAAAGCGATGGAGAAGTGTAGGAGAAAGAAGAGGGAGTAAAAGCGAAATGTGCGTTTTTCGTAAGGATATGACGGAGTGGGAAAATCTCGAGTGGCGTTGATATTAAGAGGCGTTGGATGCTTCTGCAGAGAGTGTAGCAAAGTTAGGTCAGAGAGCAGAGTTAAAAAATCTGTGTCGTCGCGCAAAATCTCCCCCACAGAAATACATGAGGTGTCTTATAAAATAAGTGATTTCCAGATGCTTATTAAAGCATCCGACCCAAAAAAAAAGAAGAAGAAGCATATGTCATAAAGAAATTTCGATTTTCGCAGTGTTATTCATTTGCAGCATCCGAAATTACCACATTTATTCTATTTGATTACTTGACAAGTATTTGCAATACTTGTTGATAAATTCCAAAATGTATACTCGCTCGAGGGCAAGTAGCTCACAAATTGAAGAGGTTTTTAATCACCAAACTAATATTCGGCAGGTAGATATTGACTAATTTCATGAGCATCCTCTACTAATGATTTGTCGCAATCAAACACCCCTTGATTTGATGATACTCAATCCAGGGATCATTTCTTAGAGAGATAAAATTTGGAAATTCGTAGAATCAGTCTGAAACCTATTGTGCAGATGTCAATTCAGTTCTAAATTTTTCAGTTTTGCCAATTTAATCTTAAGCATTTGTGTGAAATTCCAATGTAGTCATTCCTGTCAATTTAGTGAGCAGTTGCTAAATGGTAGTTTGCTATGTAGGATGATCGATAATGACTAGAATGTCACATTGGGGATTTCCAGCAAAAATAGGCGGGAATGATTATGTTGGAATTTTGCGTAATAGTTTAGGACTAAATTGGCAAAATTAGAAAGTTTAGGACTTAATTGGCATATGCACAATAGGTTTATGACTAATTAAGTAAATTTTACCAATAAAATTTATATGAATAACATCCTAATAAAGTTGAGTCATTTGGATAACTCAATTGCGTGTGGGATGGGAATATGTATACTTTACACAACCATGATATTAGTATTTAATCAAAAAGAAGATTATTGCATATCTTGATTACATTAACGAAGTGCAAAAATTATTTCGAGATTACATGTTTCTTTTTAAGATCGAATTTTCTTGACATGTAATTGTCTTGGCCTAGTGTGATAATTCATTCGTTTGTCCTTTTTGGTGACTAATAGGCTATGATAAGGATGTGACAAGAGGACATGAAAGATATTTTATCACACCAATCTAGAAGAAAACATGTTAGTCAAACTCGAAAGAGCGAGGAATTAATCTCTAGGAATCTTAACCAGTTGACAAACGTCTATATTTGTAGATATGATGCTTATAGCTAGCTTTATGACCAAATTTGCCATGCCCTAAAGTTGACTTCGACAGCCACATATATATACATATTCATATATACATGTGTGTAATCAATGAGAGCACCTCCTCTTGTTTTTCGCCTTCTTTTCCCCTAAAACATTGCAGAAGAGTTGCTAGCGAATCCTTAAGTGGAGTACGAAAGATGCGAAAAATGACTCTGATATCATACCAAGAATTCGAATGCACAAACCTAACATGGACATTGAAGCTATAATTAAATAGATTGTAGGCTTATAGAGTCGATTACAATCTCATAACTAAGCAATGCGAGATGTTATTTTTTAGCACCATTATTTTAAGGTTGTACGAAGGTTACGAGCATCATGTCTTCCCAAATAGCTTTAAGTACTTCTAGAACATTACTTGACAAGTGATGAGATTAATATAAAATAAAGTAGATTGGTAATATTTTGATTATTCTTTGAGTATCTAAACATTTACTCTTGGAAAATCTAAGTGCCCGCTTTTTTGAAGAAAAACAGTTTTCAGGGAAAATATTTTCTAACTTTTTGGTGTTTAGATGATGGAAAACTAATCGATTTATGGAAAACAATTTTCATGGACTAAAAAAAAAACACAAGTTTAATTTAGGAAAAATGACTCTCCCTTTTAATAAGAAGGAAATCATTTTCCCTAAACCAAAAAATAAATAAAAACCAACCATTTTCTTTGGAAATGATTTTCATTAAAAATATTTTCATTAATCATGAAATTTTCAGTACACGCCATAATTCTTGGAAAATTTTTAAATAAAGGCCTGAAGTGTGTTTATTTTTTCAAATGAAGGCTTAAAATAGATATTATTTCAAATAAGGGTATGAAGTGACCAAATTATTTCAAATAAGAGCCTAAGATAGCCAAATTATCTCAAATAAGAATTTTTGGTTGACTGGTGACTATTTTAGCCATTGAGGAAGGGGCATTTTAGTCAAAAAAATTCTAAGTGATTTTTTATTTTTATTTTTCTTTCCTTTTATTTTTCTTTTCTTTTCTTTTTTTAATTTTTCCTCTTCCCTTCCCCAACCATCACCACGCCTTGTCAATGGCCAGCAGAGGTTGCTGGCCTCAAGGGAGGGCCACCCTCATCGGTGGAAGGAAGAGGGAAAAAAAGAAAATGAAAAAAGAAAAAAATGCAGAAGAATTTTAAAAAGTAAAAGACAAAAATGCCCTTCAGCTAGCAAAGTTAAACTCTTCTTTGAGATTTATATAGTCACTTTAATCATTTATTTGAAGTAAGTTCCACTTCAAGCCCTTATTTGAGAAATAATAGCACTTTGTACCCTTATTTAAAACAAGTCTCATTTTAGGTCATTTTTGAAAAAATGAGAACCCCTCAAGTCCTTATTTAAAATTTTTCCCTAAGTCTTTATTCGTGTTCAATGAACACACCCTAAATTTGTTGAGGGGTTGTTGCCCCCTAGCTTTAAGGAAAAGGGGAAGCTCGTAGCCACCCTTTCTCTCTCTCCCCTCCCTGTAGTTTTCCACTGGTGTTAATATTAGAATTAATGTGCCATTAATTTTAACATTAAGCTATGATTAGGGTCATGGCTAAGCTAATAACATAGGCACACGCTCTACCCTCCACTTGGAAGCATAGAAAACAATATCTACACAGCTTTGCTATTACCTTTTCCTCTCTGCACTTCTTATTTCCACCACACCGAGAGTCAGTCCAATATCACAAAAAGAGAAGCTTTAAACCAACTAATGACTAGCGTTTCACAAAACAGTGTTAGCAAAAAATACCAAAAAAAATTCACGAAATAGTAAAGGGCAAAACGTGCTCCCTCCTGCAAAGTGCATGCATCCCCTTGAACCCCTTTTCTGACCATCAATCATTTCTTTTTCTCAATTAACACTAATCAAGGTGAGTAAACAAAAAAACAAAAGTTGTGCCAAAATTAATAATAAGAAAGCAGCAAAAGTTCAGTACCACGTTGGATGAATATGATATGATAATAAACAACATTTTCCACTGCTCAAGCACAAAAGTGGAACTGCACATTCCACATGGAGCTGCCAATTTCTTTATTATTTATTTTTTGCCTCTTGCTATTGATGTATCTAATTTCATGTAGTCTAGCTTTTAATAAAATATATCGAATGAACATAGATACACCGTTTCATTCGAATCTCATCTTTTGTGTTTGCTTTTGTCCGAATTATACCTGGCTGCCTCCTAGTTGGGAACTCGAGAGACAGGCTTATTTGGTTGAGAGATAGGTCTAAAGCCCACTCCTTTAGGGTAATTATTTGACGTGTCAGTGATGCGATTGATTAAAGTGCGTGACGGTACGACTACATCGTTGGACCCAATTATTGAAGTTTGAACTTTGGAGGGGCGTTCTACTAGTAAATGGCCTGAATATATATATATATATATATATATATATATATATATATATATATATATATATATAAGTATACATATATATGTATGTATTATATAAGGGAACTGTCGGAGTGATGTGGGTAGGTAGCATGTAATAAAAAATATATTAGGGCCTGAGTTATAATACAAGATTTAAATCAATGTCATGCTATCATAGCAGTGTGTAGGTTAGCATGTAGGTTAGCATGTAATCAACAATATAATTATGTACTGGGGTCCTAAATTATTGATAGTGGGTTTGCAATTCCAACACACAGATTGACATTTTAGTATTTTGTTTGATAATGACATCGCAAATACATGAATTTTTGTTTGTTTTAAAATCAAGTAGCTAAACTTTGTTTTTCCAATCAAGTACCTCGACTCTTTAAATGTGGGTCAATGTGGTTTTGCCGACGTGACTCGTTTATTTGGCAAAGGTTAAGGCCAATTGGTGATTTGGCTTGCTTAAGAAGTACAAATGATGCCATCTTCATTTAGGTGCCGGGCGATATGTTGGGGGGGGTGTGCGCACTCACTTGTATAATCTTGGTCGTCTAATATAACTCTGTTATCATGACATTATTTGAAAAGGTTATATTGGACGCCAACATCAACAATTAACGATTATTTACTAGCGTTGTTGTCCAATCTAACATTTTCTGTCCATGATTTTAAGGGAAAAGTATCAAAAAAATCATAAACTTATTGTATTTATATTAATTCAATTTAAAAATTTTCAATTGAATCAATTCAATTTTAAATCTTTTCACAAGTAGGTGAGAGTCGCGGGAGGCTCGCCACCCACCGCAAGGACAGTCCAAGGAGGAAGAAGGGAGAAAAGAAAATGAAAAAGAAAAGAAAAAATTAATAAAAAAAATTCGATTTTTTTTAAATCATTAAAAATTGGCACTTCAGCATTTGGCCATTGGCCAGTATCTACATCAACACAAGTTGACCAAAAATGGGTTGATGGACTGAATTGGTCTTAATGTAAAAAGATTTAAAATTGAATCGATTCATTGAAAAGTTTAAAATTGAATTAATACCAATGCAATAGGTTTAAGATTTTTTTGGTACTTTTCCCGATTTTAGAGAAGATCTCATGTTGACCCATATTTGACAAATTATTTTACTTGATTAAAAAAAAAGTTTAGGTATTCAATTGCAAAGCAAGTTAAAATTTAGATACTTACGGCGTTGTTGTCCTTTTTTTTTTCCCCCTATGATACGGTTTTTATGATAATGCTCTTCTAGATAAAAAGCAATGCCTTGATTTTTTTATTGGGGGCCATAATAATGACTTCTTCTTTTATCGTGAAAAGCTAGTTATGAGCATAACATCGACAATGGCCACAGGTATGGCAATCTATTGGCAGGAACCAAAAAGGTTTATCTAACATTGACAAGTCACTTTCCCTAAAATATAGGGTCGTGCATACTGGTGGATTTGTATGGATGCAATATCTAATTTGTGTATTAATTTGTTTGGATGGCTTTTTGTTAACTTTTTTAGCATCAACCAACCAAAACACACATGAGTGGCACGTGAAGCTGCTTTTTATTATTATTATTTTAATTTATAAGTTACTTGAAAGTAAAGAGTGATAAAATCTATAATCAAGGTGAAATTTATTGCACGGACACCAAAAAACTTTCACGTGACAAAAGAGAAAAGAACCTAATCAAATGAATAGAATCGATTTCTATATATAGCATGAAAATGAAGACAAAAATGAAGAAACTCTTTCTTTAATATGAATGGCTAATTTTCCTTGTGGTAATTATGCGAATGTTGAATCATCCATCCTCGATCAATAATTGTGCTATTATCGTTCACAATTTGTGGCTAGATTCGTTTCTTTTGTCAATTGTGTGGAAACGTATCGACTTTTTTTTTTTTTTTTTTTTTTCAATACCGTGAAATCTGGTTGGTGTTCACTTTTTAATCGAAATGATGGAGAAGTTATTTAAATATTTCTTAATAAAATGAAGCTTGGTTGTAAGCTTACTTCAAAAGAGCATCCAATATCTTTTTTGGCTATCTCAACAAACTCTGTGTGCACTTATTCAATTGTGTCGTTAACCACGAGTTTAAGTATGTACTTACTGTCAATTTATATGAAGAAAATGGAAAGTATCTAAATTGAGAAATGCCACTTCACACATTTGCATCATTTGTTTGACATGTCACCTCACTTTTCCAAACATAGGACATTCCAACCACAATTGGGTCATTCCGTCACTTCCTATTGTACAATGACCTTAAGAATCTAGCGCTAAGTTCTCGATTATAAATTATGGTGTTAAATGTTATTATTTCAAGTTCCCGAATGGCCTGAGGTGTACCAATTAATTTAATGTTTTGTTCATCTTGTGGAAAATAGATAATTTAGAAACTGTTTTTCTAAAAAAAAATCTAATGTATCACTTGAAATAATTAGGTGAAAAAAAAAATATTCTATTATCGATGATAATTTATGTCTAAATTTTTTTTGTGAATAATAAAATTTTATTTCATTCATTTATTTCTATAAGTAATAAGAGCGATTATTTAAAAAAAATGCTTTTCTCAAATCATCTTTTTTTTTTTTTTTTTTTGTAAAGAAATTGCATCTTAATTTTTTTTTTCCCTTTAGATCTCTGCATTATATCATACTAAAGCAAAATGGGAAAAAAAAAAATTCCCTCCACTCTCTCTCTCTCCTGGGCCACTACTATCACCGTCTCCAACGGAGAGAAAAAGATGGGACCAGCCGCCCAAACATTTGTGTCATGACACGTAGAAGAAAGTCCCAAGAGCATATAACATAAAAGCAAAAAGGAACTTTAGTGAAAATATCATAGGCTTGTCCATCTCATTACTTCCAATAAAACCGTATAGTAATAAATATGATCTAATTTATAATAGATGGATTATAAAATATGACTTGATTTCTTATATATACTGCTTGTATGGATTGGTCGAGCGTAGTGTTGTCTCGTATGAGTCTTAATTTTTTATTATTTATTTGACTATTTTTGAGAGAAATTTTATAGGTGCGAATATGAGATTCCGCCATTTTAAATCAATCATACCATATCAAATGTTGCCGTTTTGTTGTATTTTGTATCAAAACTCCAACACTTTGTATGTGGGAATCAGTTTTGGTGGGCGAGATTACCGTTTTATGAAACTAATTGAAAATTTCTCCTATGTCTACCTACATGGCGAGAAAGAGAAAAACATCTGATATCTACGGGTGGTGGCAAAGGCGCAATTGCAAATACCATTAGCTAACTCAATACTTCATATCTTGAGAGTAGTCTGATTTGAAAGGGATTTCCACGTGCTTTTACGATTAAGTCAGTTGTCCACTTAAATAAGAACGGTTTATAAAATACCAATAAGTCGACAACTTTCATCAGTATGAGAAAAGTGATTTTTCCAAAAAAGAAAAAAGAACCCCGAGAAAGTTTCTAAAAGGAAGGAAAATTCGAATAATAACATCTGCAAATTCGTGAGTTTGGCCAACAATTTAGATGTTCTTTCAAAAGATTCTTTCAAAATTAGGAGTAAGACATAATTTGAAATTCCTTTCAAAATTAGATATTTTGAAAAAAGAAGTAAGACATAAAAATGCAATCTTTTTGGCCGGTGCTGCTCTAGAAACTTTTCTCGCAGGCACGCCGAAATTTTTTTTTGCGGCAAACGCGTTCCACGCTCCAGTTGGGGTTCTCCCCAGCACGGGCCCGTCCCAAAGACGAAACCTTTCCACGCTCGTTCTCGCTGGTTCCTGTTCAGACACACCCTTCCACGTCGCATAGAGAGAGAGAGACAGAGAGAGAGAGAGAGAGAGAGACATGGTGGGGGGTTGATTCCTAGAAGCGGACGAAAATGGCAGAGGCCAAACCGTCCCGTCTGTCGGATTCATCGTCCTCGTGCTTCGCGAGATTGTGGCAAAACGTGACAGCCACCGAACAGGAGGAGCTCGCGATCCGAGGCATTCAATGCCCCCCCCGCTCTTTCCCTCTCTGATGCTTCTGTCCGAGGCACTATTCCCCGCCCTTTTTTGCCTTCGTTTTTTGAGGGGATTCCGACGCTTTTGCAGCTTGGTTTTTTTCAATCTTATCCCTTTTTCAAATTGTCCTCGCTGCTTGCTTCTTGGCCGGAGAGGGAAAGACAAAACAAGCAGCAATAACAACTTGAATAATGCACACGGCTCTATTGAGCATTGTTGTGTTTCTCTTTTTTGAATTCGCTGTCATTGATGGTGGGGGCATTTACTGTTTGCTGCCTGTGGCAATCTTCTATGGTCCCTCTCACCCCCCCTCCCCCCTCCCCCCTAAAAAAAATAAAATAAAACAATTGCCTACGTTCAATAATGCGAACAAACTCTATTGAGCATAGTGCCGGCTACCTTTGCATAACAAGCTCTTAGGATAGTCAAAGATACGTAATATTCGATAATGAAATTGGTATCTCAAGTCTTGTTGGGTGATTTGGTGGCTAAATTTCGTCTTGTTGAAAAGAGAAATGACTTGTCGCTTATCATCGTACATTTTTTTTCATGCAATGGTCTTTGCTAAATATAGCTTGTTTATCTGGCATTAGGGGTCAAAGAAGAAAAAGGGGATGATTTGTCTTTCAAGATATGCTTGAAGGAAAAAAAAAACAGTTGCATGAAATCAAGTAGATTGGCTTTCTTCTAACAAAATTGTGTGTCGACGGGTGAAGTTTCTTGAATATCTTTTATTATTAGATGGTGGATAATTTGACTATGTAAGATTTTTTTTATTCTTTCCTTTGAATGGTTGGAATATCTCCCCCGAAAGATTCAATTATGCGAAATTCACTTCCACTCATTTCATTATACTGAAAATCCCGATCCTTCAATTCATAAAACTCTCAAATCTCCCCAATTCTTGATACACAATATTCGATAATGAAATTGGTATCTCAAATCTTGTTGGGTGAATTGGTGGCTAAATTTTGTCATGTTGAAAAAAGAAATTGACTTGTCACTTATCATCGTACATTTTTTCATGCAATGGTCTTTGCTAAATATAGCTTGTTTATCTAGCATTAGGGGTCAAAGAAGAAAAAGGGGATGATTCGTCTTTCAAGATATGCTTGAAGGAAAAAAAAAAAAAAAAAAACAGTTGCATGAAATCAAGTAGATTAGCTTTCTTCTAACAAAATTGTGCGTCGACGGGTGAAGTTTCTTGAATATCTTTTATTATTAGATGGTGGATAATTTGACTATGTAAGATTTTTTTTTATTCTTTCCTTTGAATTGTTGGAATATCTCCCCCGAAAGATTCAATTATGCGAAATTCACTTCCACTCATTTTAGTAGATTGAAAATCCCGATCCTTCGATTCATAAAACTCTCAAATCTCCCCAATTCTTGACAAACCACCTACCACCACTTTAGCTGTCAACGTATTGCCACTTTCTCAACCTGCCTATATCATGGCCAACACCATTTGTTTGACATTATCCAAGGTGATTTCTCATATAATTAGCCACAAGGATGCCATTCTCTTTTTTATTCATGATCCAATATACAATATTTCTAAGAAAAAGGAGTGTCGAGGAAACATTACAAAGCCATGCCATCCTCCAACAATCCAACTTTTCTACACTAATTGAGGAAGCCTAGCTTCTCTCTCCATGGAAGTCTTTGCGTGATCTTTCAAGACTACAAGGGGGGTCATCATAACTTGGTCCATAACTCAAAAAAATAATATGAGTAATTTGTCCAATAACTTATGGAAGGGAAAAAATAAGAAAAGAAAAAGAAAAAAAAAAGGGGAAGCACTTGCTTCCTTTATGGATATAAAGCCTTACCATGTGGGGAGCTTCATTCAATACGTACAAAAGAGGGCCTTTTTTCAGCCAACCCTAGCTCTAGCCCTAGAGAGAGAGAGAGAGAGAGGCCACAACCATTTACACAAACTGCAAAAGCCAAAGCTTTAGGCTTTACTCATTGGCCAACGCAGCTGGAATTTCACAGCAGAGAATCTCCCCAACTTAGTTTACTTGACTTTATGACATCGGAAAATCCAAAAAACTATATATGTGCATATACATATACGTAAAATAATGAATAAATATTTAATAAATGGGAAAAGGTTGGACGATGCACGTGTTCATGCGATCAACATCAAATGGGGGGCCTGGTACGATATTGTTGTTGAAGAACCCCCCCCCCCTTCTTTCGCATAATTGAGTACGCGTGCGTGCGTGCTGTGGCGCCAATCAAAGCCGTGCCCCGCCCGTCGAAAGGGAGACTCCCCAACTCCCATGGTAACTTTTCTTTCTTTTTTTTCTTTTGGGTCCTCTTTGCCTTTCTTTCTTTGCCCTTTCTCTTTTTTGTTTGTGTAAAGAAGAGACTCTCGATGCACATGCCATTAGGGAATCCTTCGGTTAAAGCAAAGGTTAAACCATACAATGAAAAGGATTTAGTTACATTAATCTTCTGTTCATTAGGGGGGCGGCGCCGCTTGATGTGGTGCTTGATCTGACATGCCGAACATCACAGGGAAAATGACTGCAATTGTGCGCACTTTGAATATTCCAAGAGCAGGCTTCGATGCCCCCTTTTGAAATCGATTGGACCTATAGTGCCAAATTCAAACAAAGTACAAACAGAGGAAGAAAACTTGATTTGAATGACAGTGATTTCGTGGACTTTTTTTTTTTTTTTTTGAATCTATTAAAGGCATGCGCATGACTTTAGTTAACATCATTCGAGAAAGCTTAGGGTAGAATTTGTCCATGGACATACCTTTTCACATTTCGAGTGTTATCGAAACCTTTATACTCATTAGATGAGATCTTTTGCTTTACTTAGATGTAAGTTCTTTACAAATTTCGATTTGTTAAGAAGCTCATTCTAGGTGGATAAATTCCGGACCCATTAGCTATGACATAAACTTATGCACCTAGACACAAGCCAAAGCCCCGACCTAGTGGCCAAGACAATAAATTAGTTCATACTCTGGAGTGTCGGAATTTGCACAGTCCGTGTCATGTGCCTGACCGACAGACAAATATCCTCGTATGAAATTGACCCCAAGTCCCGAGTTAATTCAGAGCTAACGAATAAGCAACCAAATCAATGAGGTCATTGCTTAGACAATCTCCCCCGAACCAGTCTCTCTCTCTATCTCTCTCCCACACATTTTCTTTAATGGCCTCCCTAGCGACAGCGAAATGCTGTTTATATTATAGAGATTGCTGAGAGCAGCATCCATTTTGGACTTGTCTAGAGAGAGACTTCAACATTGCAAGTCTTCCATGGCAACTCTCTCTCTCTCTCTCTCCGCATTTATAGAGCTTATTAGCTGTATCCTCGGCTGGTCATTTTCAACATTGACTCCAAAAACACAAGTGTTCACAAAAGCTCGTTACGTGGTCTTGAATCTTCCTCACCTCTTCTCAATTTGCTCCACTTGATCCAAAAGCATTCCCACCTACACCGCGCCCCTCCCTTTTTTTCCCAAGTTGCTACCAACAAATGGCACCCATAAATAAATAAATAAATAAATAAATATATTCTAGACAAAAAATATTCTTCCGATTTGCCGAGAAATATATGCTCTCGCCCCCCGTATCTTTGATATATGTTGGGTCAAAAGATTTGATCCCTTATATGCTCAACTTTTGCCGTAATTATTCCGCCATGTGGTACCTAGTTCGTTAAGCTTATCGTAAAAAGTTACTGAAAAGCACGCCGAAATTTTGCCCACTGGACAAGTGGAAACTGTATTTTTTAACCCTAATGTCGAGTTTGATCTAATTGGATTAGTTATGACATCTTTTTCAGAGGCCTTTTGAGTAGGTTGGTGCTTATATTGTACATGGTCCACATCACATGGTGTTTCATAAGATTGATCCGAATCTGTCCAAATCCATGTGATCTTTGTCCTTAGACAGGAGAGTTTTTATAAAAATCTCGTATAAATTATGGGGGTTGGAAGTAACTTGTGTGTCACGTCAAATTCAAAGCTTCTTGGGTTCATCCTGATTTCATTTTCTATAAAGAATAAAGAATATTATCCCGGATCATGAAAGAGATGTTGGAATTTAAGCCCGCACAAGCATATAATTTTGTGAATTTACCCGACATAATTGACTTCAATTTTCGATTGTCCTAGAGTTTGAACAGTGGATTTTATTGGATGTCTTTATCGAAATCAAGTCCTATCTTTGAATCGATTGGAAAGACCTGTCTTTGGATCGATTGAAAGCAACATTTTATTTAGTCGGTAGACGATATTGACATGACTTTTTTTTTTCTCTAAAGATTTGTTAATTGCAAAGTGTCTAAAATCCTCAAATAATTTGCCCATATTTTTATATATATGATTTTGTCTATCAGCTACCAAACTTGTGGACCTGGTAAAATGACCGGAAAGGAAAAAAGGATCTCCCCCAAAATGCATGGTTGTATCGAAAAGCACTCCGAAATTACTTACTTTCTTGTTCTCGTAAAATGGGCTTTTTTTTTTTTTCTTTTCCATAGTAGGGTTTCTTTTTATTTTTATTTATTTCCCCTAAATTAGAAGCCTGACAATTGACAAAAAGTTATTCGGTCCGAAATAATTCTTCTTTTATTCGTCGAATATTATCCTAGTCCCGATCAAGACCGTCGCTCAGCCTGATCCTATCGCCCGCAGTTTCGGAAAATGAATAATTTCATTTTTGCAATAATTAAATCAATTGTGATTATGCTAATGTCTCCTTGGATTTATAGGAAATAAAAAATCAATAGGGGTGGAAATAATTCAGGCCCAAGCCCAACGAGTACTTGACCCGTCAATGGGCTTCATCATCGTTTAAAAAGCCCAACTTTTGCTCAAAAATAGCGAGTCGGCGACGCTCTCGTTCTCCGCGCATGAGCTTCAATGGCGCCTCTCTCAAACCCAAGCGTCTCGTCGACCTTGTCCGTGCATGCTCGAGGAGCGGCTCTCTCGACGCGACGAGGATCCTCCATGCGCTCGCCGTCACCGCCGGACCCTATTCGAGACAACCCATCTTCCTCTACAACAATGTCATCTCTCTCTACGCCGGTCTCGGCGAGTTGCCCGCCGCCCGCAAGGTGTTCGAGAGTATTCCCCAGAGAAACGCCGTGTCGTTTAACGCCGTCATTGCCGCGTGCGGTCGATGTGGAGATGCGGAGGAGGCTTTGGCTGTTTTCTCCGAAATGAGGGGTCGTGGCTTTGGCCTGACCCAGCACTCGTTGGCTGGGGTGTTGTCCTGCGAGGCGTTGGACTTGAGTTGCGGGATTCAGTTGCATGGGATCGCGATGAAGACTGGGCTTCTTGATGCCGACCCTTTTGTGGGGACTGCTTTGTTGAACTTGTATGGGAGGCATGGCTGTTTGGATGATGTTATTGGGGTCTTTGAAGATATGCCTTCAAAGAGCTTAGTGACTTGGAACTCCATGCTGACTTTGTTTGGGCAGCATGGATATCCCGGAGATTGTGCATGTTTATTCCGAGATATTATGAAAGAAAACCGTGCCTTGTCTGAATGCACTTTCATGGGCATCTTATCGGGGTGCTCATGTGAACAAGACTTGGTATTGGGAGAACAGATACATGGTCTTGTGATAAAAAATGGATTCGAGTCAGCGTCCTCTGTTCTGAATTCATTAATCAATATGTATGTTAAATGCAAATTTGTAAGCTTGGCGGAGAAAGTGTTCAAGGAGCTGCATGTTCCAGATGTAGTTTCATGGAATATAATGATTGGGGCTTGGGCAAAGACTGGAAAACCTGAAGTGGCTTTAGAACTCTTTAGTAGAATGTCCATGGGTGGGCTCTTGCCTACCCAAGCGACTTTCGTAAGTATTGTTAATGCTTGTACTGGATTTGAAGTCCAAGTTTATGGAGAGTTTATGCATGCTAAGATTATTAGAAATGCTTTTCAGTCTGATGCTTTTATAGGTAGTGCTTTGGTTGACTTTTACGTGAAGTTTGAAAATCTCAAAGCTGCCCATCATTGTTTCAATGAAATTCGCGAGAAGAATGTAGTGTCTTGGAGTGCTTTGATATCTGGGTATGCAAATAGAAGCTCCTCTACTTCATTATATTTACTGCAAAAGATGGTTAGCTTGGGATTCCAACCAAACGAGTTCTCATTTTCTGCTGTTCTCAAAGGATCATGTGCTTCAGAGCTACAGCAACTACATTGCTTGATAACAAAAATGGGCTATGAATGCAATGACTATGTCTGGACCTCTCTAATTACCTCATATGCCAAAAATGGACTTATATCTGGCGCCATGGCCTTTGTAACTGCTCCTGGTGAACGGCTTTCTGTTGTCTCTAGCAATGTCATTGCTGGTATATATAACAGAACAGGCCAGTTCCATGAGACATTGAAGTTGCTCTCTGCACTTGAAGACCCTGATGTTGTGTCCTGGAATATCGTTATTGAAGCCTGTGCTCGCGATGGTAATTACAGAGAAGTTTTTGAACTTTTCAGCTATATGCACGCGTTTGGAGTTCGACCAGACAAGTACACCTTTGTCAGCCTTTTAGTTGCATGCTGTAAGCTTTACAACCTTGCTACTGGGAGTTCTGTCCATGGTCTGATGATAAAGATGGATTTTAGTCGTTGTGACACAATCGTGTGCAATGTTCTGATGGACATGTATGGGAAGTGTGGATGCATCGGGAGCACAATAAAAACTTTTGATGAAATGTCTGATAGAAACATCATCTCTTGGACCGTGCTGATATCTGCTCTTGGAGCTAATGGTTATGCCAATAATGCGTTAGAAAGGTTTAGGGAGATGGAATCAGAGGGTATTCAACCTGATGGTATTGCTTTTACAGCAGTGCTTACTGCATGCAGACATGGCGGGTTAGTAAGAGAAGGGTTGGAATTGTTCCAGTTAATGAAAACTTATTACAAGGTGGAACCTGAGATGGATCATTACCATGGTGTGGTTGATTTATTGGCCAAAAATGGGCATCTTAAAGAAGCAGAGGAAATGATTATGAGCATGCCTTTCCCACCAAATGCACTAGTCTGGCGCAGTTTTCTTGAGGGCTGCAAGAGGCTGCATAAAAATCGAGTGCCAGAGCTAGCAGAGTGAGAATCACATTCTCACGCATTCCATAGAATGCATACTGAGGTTGTTAAGTCCAAAGCATGCAACCTCAATAACTTAAAGTCATATTATCCACCTGCCACCAGAATATCATCGCCGGAAGAGTATTGCCACTGAGGTTTGCTTGAGGCCAATGAAGTGGTATTATTTCTCAGAAGATGTATACCCAACTAGTGGAAGTTAATTTTTTTTTTTAGATACCCGGTTAAGTTGTTCTTCATTGCATTCGACTGATTTAGAATTCTAACTGAAGGTGCTTAGCCATTTTCTGTTGTCTTAGTGCAAAGGGACCGCCCTGAAGCACATGCACTTCAGCATCTAGCTATTATATTGAGCCACCTTCACTCCATCAGCCAGTTCATGGCCGAACCAGAGTCTGTATTCATCCTTTCTGTCCGGACCGAAATATGGGCAATTCAACAGGGTGCTAGTTCTCTGGACATCAAGGCAGCTCATCTCATTTCCACTTTTCAGGTAGGCAATGCCCTTTGTGAATTCTGCGGGGTAGTTAATCATAGAAAAATGTATTTGTACCTAGAGAAATAATCAGATTCTGAATCGATGGTAGGAAGACTCTTGTCCCCACTTTTCTCTGGCACCATATTTATCTTTTGGACGGTGACTATGACTGAGGGTAAATCATTCGCGCAAAGGCACCGAACGAGAGATGTGAATTACATGACAACGTGTTATCATGCACTTTCTCAATCCCTAGAGCTTCCTAAGTAATTGAAGTACATTGACTCGTGTGCAATACGTGTATTCTCATTGTGCTAAGTGTTATTATGAGCAGCTTTGAACCGTACAAATGAGTACCACAACGACTTGAATCGATATCATTGCTTCATTTACACGAGCGATCTCGTCCTTCGGGACCCAAAAGGCATTTTTTTTCCCTAACAGCGAAAAGGAAACTGAGAAAAGGAAAATCTCAGCATTTTCCATCTCTTATACATACGAACACCGCACGACAGACTGTCCACAGTAATGGGGTGATGACCAGTCATGTGGTCATAAGTATCGTTCTTGTGATCACTCTGGTGGGCGGGGAGGCTCGTCTGAGAAAAGGGAAGAGCACTATGATGTGAAGATCGGAAGGACCAATGTGCCAATGTGGGCTTTGTACTTGTATGGCCTTACGGCAACGGGGAGGCACGAGAGGCAGAACCGCGTCTCACTCAAAGGTTCTGCCTCTCACTCAAAGGTAAGGAACGACAATGGCGACTCTCTCTACTAAAACCAACCCTCATCTGAGTCTGTGATTTACCAGCATTTGATCATGGCCAGTTGTTTTCAGCACGCTAGACAGGATTTTGCTCTTCTTGGGTATCTTCATGATGATATCATGGAACCCAAGGGATGCGTTGTCATGAAAATTACAGTCAAGGTTCTTCAGCCTGCTAAGCAACACGCCCCAGAAGCACCACCCACAACAACTGCCCCAGCATCAATTCCGTAGCTAAAGAAGCCATCTATAAACTGGAATTTCTGAGCACAAAATCATTCTATTTGAGTACTTTGGGAAGCTACGAAAACGAGATTGGAGCTTTCATCTGCAGCATACGTATAGATCAATTGGCAAATTAAGACGCAATCATCAATGAACAGCTTCTGAGAAGCCTCCTAAAGGAGCAAACAAAAGCTCATGGTAGATAACCGGATTGCAACATAAGTAGTACGCGAAAAGGATGTCAATTCAATCGCATACAAATATAATCAGAACGCACTCTCCAAAACATACCAAGGAGCGATACATGATCATGACACATTGTCGAACACCCAGAACTGGAGCTAAGCAACTGTTGGCGCAGATTTTTACAAAAAAGTTGCAGTGTTTCAAGCAAAGGTGAAACCACCATTTGAGCATTCATTTATCCCACTCCAGATCCAGAAGTTGTTTATCCACCTTGGAGGGACTTTCCCCTGCTCCGTGCCGCTGGTTATTAGTATAGCGGTCCCAACCCATGATGTGAGGCAAAGCAAACTGCAAAACCAGACTCTCATAAAGCACATGCTTCTAGCGTAGAAAAGATGAAAGAACATTTGGAAGACATAAAGGTGCTCTCGTTCAAATTATCAGCCACTACGCCTATTTACCCATAGAGAAGTGCCCCAGAAAATCATAGAATAATAGACATGAGAGCAGCTACTAAAACAATATTCTTCTCCAGTCTCCAACGTAGGCAAATCATAAATATCCTTCACGCCGAGAAACTTCTAACTATTTTTAGAGGGCCTGTAACCGGCATTAGCAGAAAATTAGTGTAGCTTACAGGAGGTCTGAACAAGGTTTTAAAACCAAGAAGCCTTTCGAAGGATTCATTTAGAAGCTATGTTATTAATCAAGCAGAGAGGGAATGCTATTGTTTCCCATTTGGCAATTAGGAAACTCTCTCCTTTTCCAAACACTCCCCACCCTAACCTTTCATTCTCCCCATTTTCCTTGTTATTAACAGTTTGCAATGTACCAAAACATTGTAGATGATTAATCAATAGAAGCAATATGAAAAAGAAAAACAGTACGGAACATAGTTACTGTCAAGATCAGTTAGTCATTTACTAGATGCTAAAATATAAAACACAATTACCATTTCCATAAAGAAATTAAAGACAATAAGTGAAGACATACACTACACGCTGTCTTCATGACAGCAAATTCAGCCGCTGTAACAGGGACGGTAAAACGCTCATTCGTTTTCAGAATATTGTTGTTAACACCTGCAAGTGAGAGAGTTCACATTCAAGCATGTGCCAATCAGCTTAAGTAATATATGGATATTCACATTATATATTTTTAAAGATCTAAGCCACTTTGTGAAATCAGAAGTCAAATTCCAACCTTCAAGAGCCACGGATAACAAAAGTAAATAACACCCATCCGATCAAGCAACTTATGGGAGCTAAATTTTTGTTGCTTTTTAATAAGGCTCTAGCTGGCAAATTGCTATGGTGTTTTAATGTTGAGCATGATGGTCTTAGAGGAAAATTGCCGCAATGAATTATAGCTAGGAGAATAGGAGGTGGATTACTAGAAACAGAAAAACACTACATATGAAGTTGGCTTCAAGACGGCTGGGAACAGATGCGGACCCAGGATCTATGGAGAGGGGGTGCAAAGGCGAGTACATCACACTAATGCATTATGAGAATTAGTTAGGTACCCAAACTAAAAATTAGATCTAGGTGTTATATGATCATGCTAGAAAATAGAAATAAAAGTATTCTACAGATAAATCAGCTCGTATAAGGTAACCAAAATGTAACAAACACTATTGAAGGGCTGCATGTTTACCATTTCTAGAAATTAAGTAGAAACACAGTACTTACTCAGAGAAACAAAGTAGCCACCCCCATCAGCATGAGGCTTAATTGACAAGCTCTTCCTCACTTGACCAGCATTGCTGCAGGAAGAATTTCTTGTCAATGTCATCATGTTTACACAAAAGTTAGTAATGACTTCCAATCAAAAAAGACCCGACTATTGAAACTCAAGCATACATAAATGTAAAAACTCTTGGTAGATAACACATCTAAGATAAAACAAAGAAATAGGGGAAACAAAATGAGCCAGACATAAAAAAGATAAAGGGCAAGTCATACAAAGTTAGAGGAAGGCTAGGCATTTAAAGAACTAGCAGAAGCAAGTCAGTTTATTAACCTGGACAGCATTGAAGGATCATGAAAGAATTCACAGGAATCTTTTGGACCCAAACTTATGAGGGATCCAGTCTCAGTGGCTGACAAAGCAAAAAGCTGTAGAAAAGCAACAAATACAGAATTCTGTATCATCAACATATTTGCAAACAGACTTTATGTAGGATAACTGAAAATGAGCTTGATAAACAGACCAATGCTTACCTGTCGCTTTTCCCAATCATACTTGCGCTCACCAATAGCAGGCCAAAATCGCAACATCATGACACCATGTCTATCGACTTTAAGACCAGCACCAGACTATTAAATACAGAGGATATACAGTGAAAGCAGAAAGCGGTTACCACATGTTTTGTGATATATTCTAACGAAGACAAGGAACAGACATACCTCCAATTTACTGAAAGTAGGAAGAACCGGGGACAGAGAGAGTGCAGCTTTCCCCTTATATACACAATATGGAGCAAATATTCTATTTACAGTACCTCCTGCAAATTCCATATGCACATTAGAGATATAAAGAAAACAACTTAATCATCACTGGAGAGGTGAGAGAGCACTTGGTAAGGACTGTAAGCTGCATATAATACCTGCAGCATTAAAATTTTGTCTTACAGTTGAATACCCAGCCTCAGAAATACGAGAGTGATTAAATGAAGAAACTCTACAACACACAGCATCCCCCAGTAAATTTCTTCCAGACAAATCCATCCTGTTCAACATCAGACAATTCCATAGTCAAGATGCGTTACTAATGATAGGGCAAGCTAAACATTAACAAAAGCTTGGTAAGTGTTGAGAAACTACCCATCCTCTGCACCATACAAGCATTAAATGACATAAACTAGGAAAAGAAAAGTGCCAAAAATCTCTAAGGGCCCTGGTCACCCTTCCATTATTTCCATACATATAGAGCACTTAAACCAGACTATGATTCTAACTCCCAACCAAGCCCATACAGTTCAACATAAGCTCCACTCAACTCATACCAAACTTATGAGTATCTTTTGTGTGTATCCCAGCACAACTTTGCTAGGTAACTGAATGAACCAAGCACAACTCAACTCGATTCCATTTTCATCAAGTCATGCGCAAGCTTGAGCTCATAAGCTTGACAATTGTGATTTAATAATAACACTCCTCAACAGTTGAATACTTGATGCATCTAGTAAATTCAAATATGTATGTCATCTTTTTAAGTGAAACCGGCAGCATTTATTTATATGATCAGACCAACTTCCAAATAACAATTAAAAGAACAGCACACTTATCCAACTAAAAGGTTACAAGACCGAGGAAAAAAACACCAACTAAACAAAAAAAGAAAATGTAAATACAGAGTCCCCTTAAGCAATTTGTTATTTCAAGCATGATACCCGATTGTCCACAGCTTTCTCCTGAAATGATCCATGAACTTCAAGGGCAAACCTACAACAGAACATCACTAGTCAAATACGCACAAATGTATTGGGTATAACCATTTCAAATAGCAGACACAAACACAGAGTATTGATAAATTTATCACCCCACAGAGAGAGAGAGAGAGAGAGAGAGAGATCATTATTATTGTGCGACACAAGATCATATCAAAGCATGGACTTCCATCAGTGACACAAGATCACCGATTTTGCTGAAAGATTAAAATTCTAGTTTTTGGTCAGAAAATCAATTACAAAATCAGAGAAAATACTTGAGCTGAAAATCACAAAAGACAGAGCTTACAATTCAGAGAAGATAGGACTTGGTAAGTCATTGAGCCGGTAAGTTCATCCCATATAACTTCACTACTCCATAATTTTCCTTTTTTGGATTGAAAAAGAAAAGGGGATAGGGAAGTACTGTAAAACCATGTTTCAATAATTTTTTATGAAAGTAATATAGCAAGCAAAGGAACAGTTAAGTCTACATTTTAAGTTCCAAAGTTCAGAAACATAAAGATCGAACACATTGAATACCTATTGAATCAACATTAGCTTTAGCTGAAGAATTTGAAGCATGACAAAATCAAGTGGTGCAGTGAGATTTCAAGTAACAACTGTTGAAAATTCGGGCGATCAACTCAGCCCTGATACAGTCGATAACGGCCAAACACCAATGTAATCTGAGTTGACATTTCAACCATACGAAGGGGGACTGAACTCTCTAAAAAAGCACTAAGATTTCCCAGCATACTAAGAGCACAATGCATCAAGATTCAACAAGCAAGAACCCCAGTAACCATTCCCCTTCAATGCCATGCCAAAATTTACAATCTTTTTTCATGAGAGCCATGTACCCGTGTATGAAACTCCCCACAACTCCGACAACCCATGCCGATGAGAAAATCAATACTTCCCAGATAATAAAAAAAAATTGCGAAACCATTTGAAGCAACATGATCTCTCCAGCATTATCGACCCTCTAGCGAAAAGAACACGAGAAAAAGATTTAGCCCTCTGGGTTTCACTCCTCGGCGCAAAAATTCCAACTTTCAGCCCTAAAACTCCATTTCCAGATCAAATTTTTCGAAATTGAAGCTCCAATTTGCAGAACGGAGAGCACGATCCGAGCAGATAGAAAATCGAGCGCGCAAACCGATAAGGACAGCCTCCGTCGACCAACCACAAATCATGAAACAGCTAGAGAGAGAGAGAGAGAGAGTGAGAGTGAAGTGAGGAAGAGAATGCCTTACTCAGTTTCTGCAAGCGAAAAATGGGAACGCGTTAGGGTCAGAGCGCAGACGGGACTCGCGAACTCGACGTTTCAAGTTTCCAGAGTTGCAAAGTCCAGAACTTTAGCCCCAGGCGCGCTTGTCGAGCTTAATTCAAGCTGAGATTTTTATAGGGTTTTGTTTTGTTTTTTTTTTTTTTTTTATCCTCTAATCCAACTTCTTTTTTTTTCTAATAACGAGCAACGAGCATAATTCGTTTCAAACCGCCAGATCAAAAGATCGTCAGCTCAATCCTCAAGATGTAATTTAAAAAATTTCGGTTTGTAAATCGAAGCCGATTAAAATTTGGCAATTTGGTTTGATTTAATTTGTTTGCCAAAATTGCATCAAATCAAACTATTTTTATGAGTTATGACATAATGCGAGACTATGGGAAAAATTCCAAATAATGATTTAAAATGTCTTCATTTGCTCAAATAAAAATATAAAGTAAATTTTATTTCAAATAAGAGTTTAAAATAAAGACTTGACTTTTCAATTAGATAAGAACATTTTCATCTTTCACTTTTTTTTTGAAATAGAATTTACTTTATATTTTATAAGTAGCTATATTAATTTCAAAAAAAGACTTGACTTTTCAATTAGATAAGAACATTTTCATCTTTCACTTTTTTTTTTTGAAACTTTTTCCTTTTTTTTTTTTTCGTTTTCATTTCTTCTTAGTTGGTGGCTGGTCTTAAGCGATGGGCAACCATCATAATGCCCCAAGAGGGTTGAACGAGGGTCACTTTCACGAGCAATAGCTAAGGTCCTCTTGGCAGATATATGCAAGGGTCGCTTTGCCAACGGTTGGCAAGGCTACCCTCAAAAGCCACAAGTGAGGGTTGCTCACAATTGGCGAGCGCCTAAGTCGAGGCAACCTTTGCCTAGATTTGGCAAGGGTGGTGGCCCTCACCCAACAGTTGGCAATTAGACCCTTGTCGGCGCTTGTCAAAATTTTTTAAAAAAGAAACAAGAGAAAAAAAGAAAAATCATTTCCACCCACGCATGACTGTGTTGGTAGGGGTTTGACTCCCAGAGTCTGCCATAACTCCTAGAGCAGTTCTGTGACTTAAGCGAGGGCTCTAGCTAGTGGGTTGTTGGGCTAGTCTCTCTTGAGGTATAGTCAGTGCTGTGTTCCCGTAAGGTGAGCTAGGCCGAAACCTTGGCATAAAAAAAATCATTAAAATTTTAATTGTTTTTAAATGAAAATGCCTTTCATCAACTGGAATATTTAGCCGGCCAGCGAGATCATACTCTTATTTGAAACTACCTAAGTGTGACATCTGAAATTTCTTTATAGTTCATGATATTCAGGATATTCAGGATATATAATTAGTATAGTAACTATCAGCGGGATCGATACACTCTTAAATTCATATCGAATAATTTTCAAGCATTAAATTTTACTAAGTTAAGATTTCCTTATTGTTCTATATCTTTTGTTAATACTTGTAGTGGCTTCAAAATAATTTTCTGATTTACCAATGTTTCAAACAGATACTGATTTTCTTGATTATTTACTGCAGTGTAAAGTATTTGTCCAAATTAACATAATATCTCAATCTTTTTATTAAACCATGCCATTTGTCACTATGAGAACTTAGATAAATGTCTTCATCTCCACCACATTTGTTTATTCACATGTCTAAATTAAATCCTTTGAACTTATCTATATGACCTCATGCATGACATTATCTTAACTCTATATATTTTTCTTGTCTACATTTAACTCTAGCTAATTGGCATTATTACTTTTAACCAAGGCTAATAAATATTACTTCAAGCCACTCTTAAATATAGAGAATAAGTGTGGAAGACAAGAGATGAATGCCTTCTTTCCCTACCTCTTTCACTTGCACCTCCATCTCCCTCACTTCTTTAAGTTCAAGTTTTATTTCACTCTCTCTTTCAAGACAAGGTCCAAATCCCTTTTTTCAATTTAGCGTCTTACGAGGTAAGTTCAAAGATTTTCCTTTTATTTTTATTAAATAAGCGTTGTCGTTTTCTAAAAAATGACACTTGTTAATTTTAATAATTATTTTGATTTCAAGGTGAGTAAAGGCTTTGTTTGTTGAAGATTTCACTCAAGGTAAGTGAAAAACCTAAGGACTAAGTTAGAATGATCTACTTAGTACTCTTGAACTTGATTGATTGATTAGTTTTTGTTTATTTACTGTAGATTTTACTCTATCCGTGAGTAAGTTGCAATAGTTGTATGTTAAGTTATGATGATTGTTGTGCTTGTAGTAAAAAGTTATTCATATGTCTAGGGTGTCTTTGAGAGATTTCTAAAAGGTTTTGTAGCAACTTGAATGGGAAAAATATGAAGATAGTAAAACTAGGCATAAGAAGGGATGTTTTGGTAAATATTTGACAAACTATGAGGTGATTTTGAAATTTCCAAAATGGAGATAAGGCTGTTAACAGGTTTATTTTATGATTTTTAGTTTTAATAAGTAGGTTTCTAAGTAAAATTAATTAAGGGGAATCAAATCGGTTAAAAAAATGAGTTTAGAGATTTTAGGGGGAAATTCATAATTTCGCCAAGTTAAGGGATGAATATGCAAAAACTGAAACTTCTGAGGACTGTTCACAGCTTGTGGAATCTTGTTATGATAAGTGATAAAGGTATTTTTAGAGTTAATAGATGATGTGTAAATTATGTAAAAATTGGAACTAGTTGAGCTAATTAACCAAAAATGAGTTGTTTTGATAGTTTTGTAAAATATGTGGGGTGTCTATTGTGTAAATACAATGTTTTTTTTTTTTTTTTTTTTTTTGGTAAAGGTGTAAATACAATGTTAGTATGTCTTAGATAACAAAAATGATAGCTTTTAGTTTTTAATTTGATTAATATTACTTGGTTGGTTGAAAATAGGAAATTAGGGGTAAATTTATAAAATGAGAATTTTTACTAGGGCAATAGTCTAGTTGTTAAGAATTTGGAATTATAGAAAATACTCCTTAGTTTTCGTGGAAAAAGTGAGCTTAATCAAGGGTGGTTTTATTATAAAAATGTAAATTTATGAGTTACTTTAATTATTGGAGTAGTAGTGACTATTGCTAAATGAATATCAAGAATTGATAAACCGGTAAAAATTCTGTACTGAATGATCATGACTTGGTGAAAAGAAAAAGAATATTTATTTGTTAAAGTATAAGTAATTGATTGATTCTCATGGTTATATGAGAATGCCAAGAGAGTAATGTGTCGTCACTTGCAATTATGGACATCGAAAAGTATCTAATGCTTATCGTGTTGTGATTAATTATGTATATCTTTGATACTTCGTGATTAAGACCTTTGCCACTATCTATTCCCTCATCACCACCGAGCAAATTCCTTTATATGAGTATGTATGAGACTTTACAGTTAGCCAAATGTTATACCTTATGAGACGGTTCTCCACAAGGTTAATATGACATGAAATTTTATGATGACATGACTTGTGCAGTCATGTTATAATATGGCTTGTGAAACAATGGTGTAATGTTAATAAATGGCTATTGTCATGTGGATGTAGGGTGGTGCATTAATCCTCATTAACGTAGAGGAGACTTGTGATTGATAGGTGTTGACACTTAATTTTTATTTTCAAGCGCGCGCGCGCGCCCACACACACACACACACATATATATATATATATATAATGAAAATGAAACTAATTGAAATTAAATTAAAAAAAAACTAATTATTTTGTTTTTAAAAAAATGCCTTAAGGGTCGGGTCGGGCCGGATCCAGCCTTGGCCCGCCCCACCCCTTCCTACTCCCTCCTCCATCTTCGCGCAGGAAACCCTAGAGGAGGAAGGAGAGAGCGAGGACAGCACGGAGAAAAAAAAGAGAAAGAGAACAGAGGCACAGGGAGAGAGAGAGAGCTGGAGAGAGAGAAATCGGTGTCGGGGGGAGGATCCGAGGAGGGAGACCTCGCTGCCTCAACTCGACACCGTCTGAACCGCCGCTCCTAGTCCCCTCGCCGTGCTGCCGCCGCCGCCGCCGCTCCTGTAACCAGCTTCGTCGCTGACATTGCAGCGACCACCAGCAGCTCGAAGCAGTGACGCCACTGCAGCACTTGCAGCCGCGACGACCACCTAAGTTCTTTGATACTTTGTGTGTTGTTTGGAATATTATTATGGGTTGTAAATATAAAATTAACATAATAAATTATTACGTATAATGACTTTTGGGTGGGTGTGGAGGCTCATCCAAGAAAAAGGAAGGAGCGACAACAATATGTGAAGATCCAACAATGACCAAGTTTTTAAATTGGTACGGCCCTATGGCGATGGGACACCCGCAATAAGCAGAATTACATATCTCAGAGGGGCGCAATTAATGCCAGGACCATGTGTTATCGAGGACAAAATCGAAATGCTAGTGTGACTCAGTGTGACTCAAGGTTGTCCCTACTCATCCACCCTTTTTCTCTCATCGTCCGTCTAAAATAGAGCGATCCAATGCTCAGGTCAAGCACACGAAGAAGAAGAATCCTTTGCCTTGGACTTGCATAGTAGCTCAAGCTCCTACTGTACCCACGTTCGCATCTTTCTGCTCATTCGCATCTTTCCACATTCGCACATGGCTGGTTTTTCGAATGCGAGGCGGGTTTTACTCGTCGCAGTTCTTTTTGCGTTTCTCGTCGTGAATGCACAGGGACGTGCTCTCGTGGATAAGAGGAATGCTGGCCGTCTTCTTTTGCGTCAACTCGGCAACCGCGACGGAGCCAAGCCGAGCTATGTTGAGTGGGCTTCGACCATGGATGCAGACCCGGCGAAGAAAGCGCCAGGAGGACCCGACAAGCAGCATAACCATGACAGCCCTTCCGCCCTTCGCTAGCCATAGAAACCAAACCGTGCGAGAGAGGGTTATTTCTATAAACCTGGCCAAAGTTCTACGTGGTACAAGGTGTTCGCTAACAAGAATAATGTGAGATAGGGAATAATAATGAATATGGTGATGAAAGAGGTGACATGCGTTGTCCTAGCACCAGAAGGTGCAAGAGTCCTATGTTTTTCGCTCGCTTATAGTTCCTAAGTTATGAGAATAATACATGTGGGAACGATGATATTTTCCTCACTAGTCTTCAACTTATATTTAGTATTTGAAACCTCTCTCTCTCTCTCTCTCTCTCAAAATATAAAAAATAAAATAAAAAAATGGCTTATACATGCAATGCTCACAATGTAGCGCTATATAATTGCGATGCAATGTAACACGCAATACAATAATATACCATGAGTCATGGTATGCTAAATTCGAAATAACTTACTCTTAATACAAGAAGAGATGGTGTATTAAAAAGTGTAAAGTTATCCTCCTTAGTTAGTTGTATAAGGGGTGCTTCATTCACAAAATCTCCGTCAAATACAGGTAGCTAAACACAACTTATACTCATTTGCGCAATTAGTATGGCAGACTTTAATCGGTCAAATATGAAAGTGATACAGGTAGTTGGACAAATTAGACTTTGTAGGCATTGACCAAGCATGTGAGGCATCAGAAGCCCCAATGTTGTGGGTGGCGATACTCACAAATTATGATGTTTGCCCAAACTAGCATTTTCATTTCAACTTGATAAGCAGAGTATATAGTTGCTTCAAATTCAAGTAAAATACTTCCTTATATATCCGTTATATAGTAAACTGAATCAATCTTGATCATGACCAATAGTAAGTTCTATACAAGTCCTGCGTCAATCTAACGACATCCCTAGATGAGTGTTTCTCTGTATTCAATTATTTCCTATGTAGGGCATAGGTTCCAAATTGGAATTAACTATGTAGCTTGCTAAAAATATTGTTGTGTCAGCAATCACTTTCCATGTGATTTCAAGGCATTGCACCAGTAAGATTTTGCTCGCAATGGATTTGAGGTGGAGTGGAGCTATAGCCTTCCACTCTTTTTGACCTTGGTAGGCTGGATTCCTCCAATAATCTACCAAGAGCCTCTCAAGGCAATATCTGACCAGTGCATGATCTGAATACTATATATTAGTCGCCACTCAGGACAAGATGGTTTTCACTTTCAGCCGCTCGACAAAACCTACAATTTATTCGGAAAAGGACACCTTAATTTTATCCAGCAAATGTGGATGAGAAGAATCTTATGCTAGTGCTGATGTGTTCTAATGCAATACAAGGACATGAGGTTCCTCCACTTAGCCAATGGAGGAGATTTGGAGTGTCTTATCTAAATAGTGGAGGGAGAGTGAGAGAGACCCACCAAAAAGGACTCTGCAAATCAGCTTTGCTCCATTGCCACGGACTTTTTGGCCCTCGAACAGGGCATTCGCCGCCACTGAGGTTAACCTAAATCAGTGTCAAGCTCGTCACGGGTTCGAATTTCTGTTCCGCAATTTTTTTTTGAGATTAATCCCAGAGAAAGTAACTTGTTTCGAATTCCTTCGTTTAACCATGATGGGCGCAATGTTGATTGGATCCGTAGGTGATAAGGTGCCACGAAGTTAACCTAAAATACCGCCAGACCGCGTATATTACCATACTGCTATCCAAAAAGGCAAGGGAAGGCAAAAGGGAAGGCCTAAAAGAACCTCAAACTTGTCAAACTCAAATGTTGAGATGTGGGAATAGCATCAAAACTTTCTCAGCATTTATGCTAACTCACGCCATCACCTCAAAAGTTCGAGAGACTGCATCTTTAGTTTAGATGATCAAAAAAGGAATACAAGTATGTGGGAGAAGAGAACTTAATCGGCCCGACAAAGCACTTCATGAAAGCGATCTCTCTTGAGCCCTCTAAGGAAAAGAATCTAACCATAGCATGATTGTATTAGTAAAATCACAAAAAGCAAATCCAGGAGCCCATTTATAGATAAGAATAATAACGTACAACTACTGTCACGACAAAGAATTCCAGCGATGTATGTGCTTGATCCGGTCACCAGAAATTACCGCAAGAACAAGTCCCGCTGTTAAAATGGTGGAATCTCACGTTATTTCTCACAATAATCTCCCTCCCAATAATGTGAGATATGCCACATATGAAAGAGTGACAGTCTTCACATATCCTGAGGTTCTTCATGATCCTGATAGGGCAATTTGCGCTAGAATCCAGCAGCCCAAATGCCAGAGCCAGCTTTTCACTATGAGCCATCAATATTCACTTCTTGTCGTCCTCACTTACATCATAGGCCAGTGAACTTAGGATCTGTTGCTAACCATGTCCTTTAATCTCTCCAGAAGATCCTCTAACACTTTATTTACCTCTCTCGACCTCGGATGCTTTGTATCACCTGCAAAGAACTCGTGTATCTCCCCTTTGACTCAAACCAGCTACATCCAGGATTCTTCTTTAATCCCACAGAGAGAGAGAGAGAGAGAGAGAGAGATCATTATTATTGTGCAACACAAGATCATATCAAAGCATAGACTTCCATCAGTAACACAAGATAACCAATTTTGCTGAAAGATTAAAATTCTAGTTTTTGGTCAAAAAATCAATTACAAAATCAGAGAAAATACTTGAGCTGAAAATCACAAAAGACAGAGCTTACATTTCAGAGAAGATGGGACTCAGTAAGTCATTGAGCTGGTAAGTTCATCCCATATAACTTCACTACTCCATAATTTTCCTTTCTTAGATTGAAAAAGAAAAGGGGATAGGGAAGTACCATAAAACCATGTTTTAATAATTTTTTTATGAAAGTAATATAGCAAGCAAAGGAACAGTTAAGTCTACATTTTAAGTTCCAAAGTTCAGAAAGATAAAGATCGAACACATTGAATACCTAATGAATCAATATTAGCTTTAGGTGAAGAATTTGAAGCATGACAAAATCAAGTGGTGCAAAGAGATTTCAAGTAACAACCGATTGAAAATTCGGGTGATCAACTCAGCCCTGATACAGTCGATAACAGCCAAATGATAGGAGAACAGTAACAATTCGGACAATATCGAATTAACGTAGCGGAATAAAATAATTTCCCCTATTGTATAAACTTAATAGGAATCAATATGGTAGAGTAAAATAAATACCAAGCACGTGAATACAAGACAATTTTTTACGTGGAAAACCTCATCGATGTGAGGAGATCAAAAACCACGGGACCGGAGTCCACCCGAAAATCTTCACTATCAATAAAATTGGGTGAATAATGTTCTTCTCTAGCAAATACTAGAGGTACATAGTAGCAAAGACCTCCAGAACATAATTATTGGCAATACACATGAATTTCACAAGAGATTAAGGATAAATCTGATAAAAAACGCAGGTTTTGATCAATTTATGAAAAACCTGATGTAGGAAGCTTTAAACAAAAATCAAACCGTTCAAATTTGAGAAGATTGTGCCATGAACATGCTGACAAAATTTCAGCTCAATCAGACCACGAATCGACCTTTAATGCCAGCTTGATATAAATCAGACTTTGTCCCAACTCCAAATTTTCTGCTTTCTCTTTTTCTCTCGTTACAATGTCTTTTTGTAGCTACCGTTTTAAAGATAGTGAGAAACCCTATTTCTTCATATAACTTGTTATATGGGCTCAAGCCTTTTTTGAGCTTGTAATTCATTGGGCTTTCTCCACATAAGAGTGAACCTAGCTAACGAATATCTCCCTCACGACAATGTGGAGGGATTCACCATCCCTGCTATCAATTGGCAATGTTCAAGCTTCTCTCTTGGTAGGGTTTTCGTCATCATATCAGAGTCATTATGATCTGTATGAATTTTCTTAAGTTTCAACAACTTTTCATCTAGAACATCTCTTATCCAATGATATCTAACATCAATATGTTTTGATATAGAATGAAAAGATGAATTATTACCAAGATGAATTGTGCTTTGATTATCACAAAATAATACATACCTCTTTTGCTTGAACCCAAGTTCTTCTAAGAACTTTTTCATCCATAACATCTCTTTATTAGTTTCAGTCGCTACAATAAATTCAGCTTCGGTTGTAGAAAGTGAAATACACTTCTGCAATCTTGATTTCCATGACACAGCTCCACCCGCAAAAGAAATCAAATAACTAGAAGTAAATTTACGAGTATCCAACTAACTCAAGTTTCACGGTCCCAAAACTGAGTTTCAAATTTGAAGTTTCCCGAAGATACCTCATAATCCACTTCACTACATTCCAGTGCTCTCTACCTGGATTTAACAAATAGCGACTAACAACGCCAATTGCATGCGCCAAGTTTGGGCGTGTACATACCATCACATATATTAAGCTTCCTACAGTTGAGGCATATGAAATAGTTTCCATATCTTTCTTCTCTTTATCAGTCGTAGGACTTTGTTTCATATTTAACTTAAAGTGGGCAGTAAGAGGAGTATTAACCACTTTAGCCTTATCAATGTAAAATTTCTGAAAGATCTTCTCGATATATTTCTCTTGAGACAAAAACAATTTCTTAGCATCTCTGTCTCGGGTAATTCTAATACCAAGAATCTGCTTCGCCGAGCCCAAGTCCTTCATGGCAAAAGACTTGCTCAACTGTTTTTTTAATAACTCAATTCTTGAAGCATTCCTGCCAACAATCAACATATCATCAACATAAAGCAAGAAAATAATAAAGTCATCATTAGAAAATTTTTGGACAAACACATAGTTATCCGATGAAGTTTTCTTATAGTCATGTTCTGTTATAACTTATGCAAACTTTTTGTACAACTGCCTCAGTGCTTGCTTTAGACCATAGAGACTTTTTTTCAATTTGCACACATAATTCTCTTTCCCTTTCACTTTAAAACCTTCAGGTTGTTCCATGTATATCTCTTCCTCTAAGTCACCATGTAGGAAGACTGTTTTGACATCCATTTGCTCAATTTCCAAATCTAGGGTAGTTGCTAAGCCTAATACCACATGGATAGAAGACATTTTCATTACTAGAGAAAATATACCATCAAAATCAATACCATTTCTCTGACCGAATCCCTTAATAACCAATCTAGCTTTGTACCGTGGTTGTGAAGTATGTTCATCTTGCTTCAACCTATATACCCACTTGTTCTTCAAAACTCTTTTACCTTTAGATAACTTCACTAACTCAAAAGTATGATTATCATAAAATGACTGCATCTCATCTCGCAGAGCATCAAACCAATTGCTTTTGTATTCATATTTTATTGCTTCTGCATAGCACTCTGGTTCACCTGCATCAGTCAATAATACATACTCATTTTCAGAATACTGGTGGAAAGTCGTCGGTTTCTAATAGATCTCCGAACTGGAACATCCAGTGGAATATCTAATTGAGCATCTAGTTCAGGAATAGTATTATTTGTTTCAACATGTTCAGGAACATGTGCGTTATTTGAAATATTGACTTCCTGTTGCTCTTCATCAACCTGTGTAAGAATATTTGTGAGAGGAACTGGATCCAAATCAACCAAATTATCACTAACATGTGGTGCTGAAATCATCTCCGCTTTCTTAATATATTCTATTGTTTGATCTTCCATAAACACATTGTCTCTGCTTCATAAAATTTTCTTTTCAACCGGATTATAAAATTTGTAACCAAGTATATCTTGTCCATAACCAATAAATATGCACTGTTGTGTTTTCACATCAAGTTTAGACCTCTCATCTTTGAGAATATGCACAAATACTTTGCACCCAAAGACACACAAATAATCATAAGAAACATTTTTGCATGTCTAAACTCTATTAGGAACATCAAACTCTAAAGGAACGCATGGAGTAAGATTTAATACATGCACAACTGTACCTAAAGCCTCACCCCAAAAGGATCTAGGTAGTTTTGATTGTGAAAGTAAGCATCTTACCCTTTTAATCAGTATTCTGTTCATTCTCTCAGCTAAGCTATTTAACTAAGGTGTCTTGGGAGGTGTCTTTTGATGTCGAATACCTTATTGTCTACAATATTCATAAAAAAGTCCAATATACTCTCCGCCATTATTAGTTCTGATGCATTTCAATTTTTTTCCAGTCTGTCTCTCAACTGAAGCCTAAAATTGCTTAAAAGCATCTAATACTTGATCTTTAGTTTTCAAGGTATGAATCCAAATTTTCCTTGAAAAATCATCTATGAAGGTAATAAAATAAAGAGAGCTACCAAGTGATTTTGTTTTCATAGGACTGCAAATATCAGAATGCACTAAATCTAGTATACTTGACTTTTTTGAAGGAGGGGAGCTTTTAAATGCAATTCTGTTCTGTTTTCCTGCTAAACAGTGATCACACTTCTTTAGCGTCGAACTTTTCAATCTTGAAAGGAGTTTTTTCTTAGCCAATATTAACAAACTCTTCTAACTAATGTGACTGAGCCTTTTATGCCATAACTTAGCTGTATCTTCGTTGTCTACTGCATTAATTTTTACTATGGACAACTTTGTTTGCATAATGTACAACGAAGAATATTTTTCACCTCTAACCACAACAAGAGAACCTTTGGTTAGCTTCCATTGACCATTATTGAAGGTGCTACAATACCCCTCATCATCCAACTTGCTTGTAGAAATCAAATTCAAGCGAATATTAGGTATATGTTTAACATTATTCAATACTAACATTGTGCCATTACTGGTTTCTAAGCACACATCACTGATGCCTACAGCTTGAGCTAGCCCATTGTTTCCCATCTTCATAGATCCAAAGTCACATAACCTGTATGATGTAAAGAAATCCCTACAAGACATAGTATGAACAAATGCACCACTATCAATTACCCAACTGGTCTCATGAGATACAAAATTCACCACATCACCATAAAAAATAATGAGAAAGTCTTCTTTAAGTGCAGCAACACGATTGTCATCACTGCCATTATTACTTTTCTTCTATTTACCTTTCTCATTTTATTTCTCCCTTTTAAACTGGCGACAAAACCTCTAAATATGTCCATTCTGATGACAATAATGACATTCAACATTAGCAAATTTATTATACTTACCTCTACTTTTATCTCGACTTTTATCTCTATTTCTCAGATCTCAAGACTCACTTCTTCTCATTTTCTCAACAACCAAGGCATCAGAATGTGAAGAGGACGATCCTTGTGTCTTCATTCTCATCTCTTCATTCAAAATACTACTCTTGACCAAATCTATGGTAATCGTACCATCCGGGACAGAATTAGATAAAGATGTTCGAAACATCTCCTATGAGTCCGGCAAAGTACCAAGCAACCATAATGCTTGTATCTCATTATCAAACTTGATTCCCATCGTAGCTAACTGATTTATAATTCCTTGAAAAGAATTTAAATGATCAGTCAAACGAGTACTATCTTAATATCTCAGAACCATCATCTGTTTTTTTATCAAAAATAACTTATTATTTCCAATCTTTCGAGCATATAACTATTTGAGCTTATTCCATAAACTGCGTGTATGTGTTTCCTCAATAATATGGTTCAAAACATTATCATCCACCCACTGCCTAATATAACCACACACTTGACGATGAAATATAGACCATTCAGCATCAGTTTTATTCTTCGGTTTCTTCTCGGCAAATATGGGCAAATAAAAATCTTTCAAATATAAAAAATCTTCCATCTTCCATTTCTAAATATGATAATTCGAACCATTCAGTATAACCATTTTACTTGTATTCGTTTCTATTGTTTAACACAAGGTAGAAAAATCAAGCAATAACCAAAAGCTCTGATACCACTTTGATGGGAGAACAGTAACAATTCGAACAATATCGAATTAACGCAGTGGAATAAAATAATATTCCCTCTTGTGTAAACCTAATAGGAATCAATATAGTCGAATAAAATAAATATCAAGTACGCAAACACAAGACGATTTTTTTTTTTTTTACATGGAAAACCTCATCGATGTGAGGAGATCAAAAACCACGGGACCAGAGTCCACCAAAAAATATTCACTATCAACAAAATTGGGTGAACAATATTTTTCTCTAGCAAATACTAGAGGTACATAGCAACAAAGATCTCAAGAACATAATTCTTGACAATACACATGAATTTCACAAGAGATTAATGATAAATCTGACCAAAAATGCAGGTTTTGATCAATCTACGAAAAACCTGATGTAGGGAGCTTCAAACGAAAATCAAACCGTTCATATTCGAGAAGATTACGCTACGAACATGCTGACAAAATTTCAGCTCAATTAGATCACGAATCGACCTCAAATGCCAGCTTAATGTAAATTAGATTTTGCCCCAACCCCAGATTTTATGCTTTCTCTTTTTCTCTCATTATTACGTCCTTTTGTGGCTACCACTTTAAAGATAGTGAAAAACCTTATTTCTCCATATAATTTATTATATGGGCTCAAGCACTTTTTAGGCTTGCAACTCATTGGCCATCCTCCACATAGGAGTGAACCCAGCTAACACCAAACACCAATGTAATCTGAGTTGACATTTCAACCATATGAAGGGGGACCGAACTCTCTAAAAAAGCACTAAGATTTCCCAACATACTAAGAGCACAATGCATCATTATTCAACAAGCTAGAACCCCAGTAACCATTCCCCTTCAATGCCATGCCAAAATTTACAATCTTTTTCATGTGAGCCATGTACTCGTGTATGAAACTCCCCACAACTTTGACGACCCATGCCGATGAGAAAATTAATGCTTTCCAGATAATAAAAAATTATGAAACCATTTGAAGCAACAGGGTCTCTCCAGCATTATCAACCCTCTAGCGAAAAGGACATGAGAAAAAGATTTAGCTCTCTGGGTTTCACTCCTCGACGCAAAATTCCAACTTTGAGCCCTAAAACCCCATTTCCAAATCAATTTTTTTGAAATTGAAGCTCCAATTTGCAGAATGGGGAGTGCGACCCGAGTAGATAGAAAATTGAGCGCGCAAACTGATAGTGACAACCTCCGTCGACCAACCACAAATCATGAAACAACGAGAGAGAGAGAGAGAGAGATAGAGAGAGAGAAGTGAGGAAGAGAATGCCTTACTCAGTTTCTGCAAGCAAAAAATGGGAACGCGGAGCGCAGATGGGACTCGAGAACTCGACGTCTCAAGTTTCTAGAGTTGCAAAGTCCAGACCTTCAGCCCCAAGTGCCCTTGTTGAGCTCATTTCAAGCTGAGATTTTTCTAGGGTTTATGTTTTTTTTTTTTTCTCTTTATCCTCTAGTCCAACTTTTTTTTTTTTTCTAATTAATGAGGAACGAGCATAATTCAATTCAAACCGCCAAATCAACTGATCATTAGCTCAGTCCTTGAGATGTAATTTCAAAAATTTCGGTTTGTAAATCGAAGCGGACTAAAATTTGGCAATTTGGTTTGATTTGATTTTTTTTTTTTGCCAAAATGCACTGAATCAAACTATTTTTAATAAGAGATTATGGGGAAAATTCCAAGTAAGGGTTTAAAATGTCTTCATTTGCTCAAATAAAAATATAAAGCGAATTTTATGTTAAATAAGAGTCTGAAATAAAGACTTCAAATGGATTTTATAGGTAGCTATACTAGTTTCAAAAATGAATTGACTTTCTAATTAGTCAAGCACCTTTTCATCCTTCACCTTTTTTTGAATCTTTTCTTTTCTTTTTTTTTGCTTTTCCGTTTCTTCTTCGTTGGCGGTTGGTCTCAAGTGATGGGCGACCATCATAATGCCCCAAGAGGGTCGGATGAGGGTCGCTTTCACGAGCCATAGCTAAGGCCCTCTCGACAAATATATGCAAGGGTCGTTTTGCTAGTAGTTGGCAAGGCTGCCCTTAAAAGCCACAAGTGAGGGTCGCTCACAACTGGCGAGGGCCTAGGTTGAGCGACCTTTGCCCAGATTTGGCGAGGGTGGTTGTGACATCCCGATTTTTGGGTTTTAATTTGAATGGATAAATAGGATCCTGTCTCATCGCTCGTCAATTTATTGACGGGTCCGAAATTTCAATAAAGAAATTATCGGAAGAAAATTTGAAGACCAAAAAGAAAATAGAATGAAAAATGAAAAGAGAAAAGGAAAATTTGCATAAAGGCATTATGCATTTTCTTTTTTTTCCTTTTTCTCTCCCTCTCTCCCTCTCTTTTCTTTTCTCTCTTTTTCTCTATTTTCTCTTTCTTTTCTTTCTCTCTCCTCTCTCCTTTTTCCCTCCCCCTTCGTGCGATCCCTCCCCCACCGCTCACTTTTCTCTCTCTTATCTTTTCTCTCCCTTATCTCTTCCCTCTCTCTCCTCTCTCTTCTCTCCCACTTTTTCCCCCACGTGACCGTGTTCCCCCTTCTTCTTCTTCCTCCCCTCACATCCGAGGAAGCGAACCAGAGGAGGGAGCTCGAGCAGGAGCCGCACGATCGTAGCCGCCCACTCGCCGCTCGTCCCGCCGTCGCGCCACCGCACCGCCGCACCCAGCCGCCCGACGCCGCGCGCCCAGCGCCGTCCGCGTGCGCCCAGGCGTTCCTCCTCCGCTCGGCCCAGCTCTGGTCAGCTCCGTTCCGCCCCCGTCCGGCCATCTCCGGCCACCGCCCAACCCCGCCGAACCTTCCCCTCGTCCCCCTCGCCCTCCGCCGGCCTTCCCCCGCCGCCCTAGCCGCCGGAGCTGCTCCGTTCGGCCGCGACCAGCAAGTCCACGGAGTGGGTTTCAGCTGGTTCAAGCCCGCTTTTGGGCCGTTTCCCGGCCCGGATCCGCGAGTCGCTTTGGGAACAATCGTTCCTCGCGTCGCCGCCGTCGGATTGATCCGATTTGCGCGCGATTTGGTGAGTAATCTCACTAATCTTGGATTAGTTGACTAATTATGCTTTAGGTTGGTTTAGTTTTAATTAATTATGTTTAGATTGTTAGATTAGAATAAATTAGCAATTATTAGTCAATTGTGATGTGATTTAGTTAAATTGATTGTGCAATTAACAAGTAGACGTGGTCTACTATTTATTGGGAGTGTCTCGGGAATTTTCGGACCCCTAATTGAAATTCAATTTGATGATTCGGGCCTAAGTGAGATTTTTGGCATTTAAATATTAATTTTCGGAATTAAATTAAATAATTATTTATTTTTCGAAAATTCAAGGGAGATGGTCTGGAACCGGAAAATTTTGCTGATGACTGTGGTGAAGTCCGTTTATTTAATCGGGCTTTAGTTTGAGCTAAATCGAATTTTTAATATTAATCAATTTTCGAAATTAATTAATTATTTATTTATTTTCGGAAAATTCAACCTGGGATGGCCCGTGACTGGAAAATTATGCTGGTGATCGTGGTGAAGTTCGTTTATTTAATTGGGCCTTGTTTTGAGCTAAACAGAATTTTTAATGTTTAATAATTAATTTTCGAAATTAATTAATAATTAATTATTTTTCAGAAATTAAGATTTCGATGGCCGACGACCGAAATCTCGTGCTGATCGTCGTGGCGCAGTTCGTTTAATTATTTGAGCTCTACGTTGTATGGAATTAAATAAATTGTGATGTTTTAGGGATTTACCCTAAATTGATTTGGAATTGATTGAGATTGAATGATTGATTGGTAGATGGCCGAGTATGTTTGTTTAGCATTTATAATGCTTTGATTGAATTGTAAAGTGGATGGGGTTATGAGAGAATTGGAAATACTCGGGATTGAATCAATCAGACACAGTGTATAGACCTACGTGGTTCGGTGATTGAGATATCACTGGCGAAAACGGCGCCTTAAAGAACGCACGTATCGGTCTAGTACATACATTATTGTGGACCTACGTGGTTCGGTGACTGGGATGTCACTGGCGAAAACGGCGCTTTAAAGAACGCATACACTTGTCTATTAAATACATTGTTATAGGCATGTGTGGTTCGGTGAGTTGGGTTATCACTGGTGAAAACGGCGCCTTAAAGAACGCACACAATTGTCTATTGAGTACATTGTTGTAGGCATGTGTGGTTCGGTGATTTGGGATATCACCGGCGAAAACGGCGCCTTAAAAAACACACACAATTGTCTATTTGAGTACATGGTTATAGGCATGCGTGGTTCGGTGACTAAGGATGTCACTGGCGAAAACGGCGCCTTAAAGAACGCACGCAATTGTCTATGGAACAGATCATTATAGGCATGCGTGGTTCGGTGACTAAGGATGTCACTGGCGAAAACGGCGCCTTAAAGAACGCACGCAATTGTCTATAGAACAGATCATTATAGGCATGCGTGGTTCGGTGACTAAGGATGTCACTGGCGAAAACGGCGCCTTAAAGAACGCACGCAATTGTCTATGGAACAGATCATTATAGGCATGCGTGGTTCGGTGACTAAGGATGTCACTGGCGAAAACGGCGCCTTAAAGAACGCACGCAATTGTCTATTGAACAGATCATTGTAGGCATGTGTGGTTCGGTGATTTGGGGTATCACTGGCGAAAACGGCGCCTTAAAGAACGCACGCAATTGTCTAGTGAATATGTCACTTTGGCGAACTTGACGCCCGAGAGTATTGACCTAGAATGGTTCATCTGACATGTAATCGACTAGGTCGATTGATCATTGCTTTGATTTGATGTTGTGAATTGATTGACCGATTAGAAATGACCGTGAGTGGTCTTGTTGGCATTTAATCGACTAGGTCGATTTGATCGATGCTTCGATCCGTGATATGATTGCTTGGGTGCCTATTGTGAATTGTACTGACTTGCAGGTGGGATCTGATGCTAAGGTACGTCTTCTGACCTATGCGTGTTTAGGCAGCCTTTAGTATAATGGTTTACTAATCGGGCTTAGTGGGGTAGAACTCGCTGAGACGTAGTCTCATCCCAGTTTGGGGAAAAACATTTCAGGACCCCGGTGAGAAGCTGATGAGGAGGAGTCTGAGAAGGAGAACTCGGAGGAGAAACTTGAGTAGAAGAATTTTTGGAAGAAGAAGATAATCCTAAGAGAGGCCTTGAGTACGGCCCAGATGGATTGAGATTCTACCTTCTTTTGAGAATTTCTTTTGAAGTGAATAATTATGAATTGATTTGTGTTTTGTATAAAAGTTTGGTTATAAATTTCAATATGAAAAATATGGCCCTGCTTTTCTATCCCATCGTTTTATTGTCTGGGGATTTTAATTGCTTCCGCATGTGCTTAATAAACAAAAATGGTCGGCGATACTTTGTCCTGGGATATCGCATTATAAAATCGACCAAGTGAGAAGGATGTGTGCGTGCCCGAGGATCGGGGCGTGACATCCAGTTTAAGTGGTATCAGAGCGAGGTTGAAGATTGGAGTGATAAGGAGCGTTGACCATGGGATAGTTAGTAGGAAAGGCTTTTAAATTCATGCTGGTGCATGTCTGTGTTAGCTGAATGCTAGAATTGATTGTCGTGTGAGGATCGCTCATCTTCTAATCCAGTGTGGATGTGGAAGACGGGTTTCAGTGTAAAGACTGAACCATGAGCGAGCAGGAGCTGAGAACTCCTAGTAAGAGGACAATGTCCTCTGTGACTCGGGATAATGCACTGACAAAGGTCGGTACCCGAGGTGGTTGTGACAGAGTGTCGGCTCTGGCCAGCTCGAGTGTAAGAGTATCACCGCAGGTTGGTACTAGTGTAGCAGCGTCTAATGATCCTAAGTTCGATAGGATCGTTTTGATGCTAGTGTTCCTTGAGAATTGGATGAGCCAAGAGGCTCAGGATCGAACCGCCGTCAGTGTTGCAACTGCCGTTGTCGCTTCACCTGCTGAGATCCAGAGTGGAGATATGATCCGGGAACGAGTCATTGCATTCGAGCCGAGGTATAGATCTAGTTCAAGCAGAAATGGAAATCGGTCAGGAAAAGATCGAGGTCGAGAGTGATCCTAGCAGACTGATGGGGCAACCAGAAAGAGTGTGTGCTGTCACTTGGCAGGAGATAGAAAACTCACCTGATAAGTGTCAGAATTGTAGAAGGAAGCATGGATTAATCCAGTGTCCGAATGTGACTAGAACCTGTTGTGATGATGACCGGCGTGGCCATCGGGTGAAGGACTGTCGGTGGAAGTCTAAGGTGGCATAGACATCGTTATCTTGCGCCCAAGAAGGAATGGGAGTAGAATGGACCTTGCACCGATCGAGAAAGAATGTGTTGGAAATGATTTTATCAGAGCAGCGCAGTAGAGCCTTGTGCTGAGTTGGTAGAACTTAAATTGTTGAAGTAAAAGTGAAAGAGAAGGGAATCACTAGCAATAGTTGTGCTTGACTAGTTGTTGAGGTGTGAATTTGATGCCACATGAACAGTGCGGGCTTATGGAGCATCTTGTGATAATTAATCATGGTCATGGAATAATCCAGTTTAGTCTATTAGCATGTGAAAGTGTCGAGGTTATTGAGAGTCGAAGAGAATTTTCGATTTCATTAATCTCGTTAGCTGGAGGCAACTTGTTTGTTAGATGGAGGTTGCCAAGGTTGCTTGGAGATTGTCTTGGGTAGGACAAATTGAAGGACTAGAGATGGAGGACATCTCAGTGGTCTAAGAATTTCTAGAGGTGTTGTCACGAGAACTGTTAGACTGTCGTCAAAGAAAGAGATAGAAATCGCGATTGAACTAGCACCAGGATAGAGCCACTCTCGAAGGCTTCTTACCGCTTGTTGTTGTCGAATTGGTAGAATTGAAGATGCGAGATGTGAAGATTGATGAATGAGGAATTCGTGCATATCGGTGCATCACTTTGAGGAAGCATCAGTTGTGTTTGTGAGAAGAAGAAAGATAGTTTGTTGCGAGTGTGCATCGACTATAGTCAACTCAATTAGGTGAAGATCAAGGACAAGTGTTCTTTGCCAAAGATCGATGAATGGTGTGACTAGTTATAAAGAGTATCGATATTTTAAAGGTCGACTTGAGATTATGAAGTCATCGATTCGAACCAGGGAGGAGGTTGTACGAAAGACAGCTGTTCGTACTTGATATGATCTTTACGAGAGTATTGTAAGATCGATTGACTTGATGAACACTCCAGTTGCTATCATGGATTTGACAAACAGAATGTTCAAGGAATATCTAGATCAATGGTGATCGTGTGGTGTAGCGACATTCTAGGGTATTCATTAAGTGCTGAGGATTAGGAAAGCCCCTAAGAATGGTTGTGTGGTTACAAGTAAGAGAATCTTCATGAACCAAGCCAAGATCAAATCAATTGTTAGCGGATCGAGATTGACAATAGTGTCAGAGATCAGAAGCTGTGGGGATTGGACAGATTACTACAGAAGGTTTGTGAAAGGATTTTCAATATCAGTATCATCGCAGGATTGACCTCTTGAGAAAGAAGAGAAATTCATCAGCATTGACAGGTATGAGGATAATTTCTAGAGCTTAAAGGATGGGGTACGTATTGATGCAACATGAGAAGATTGTTGCATAACCGTTCCACCAGTTGAGACCCAATAAGTGGAACATGAAACGGTGTCGTGAATAAGAATTTTAATAGGACTATAATAGTGATATCGGGTATCACCTTGGAGAAATGAAATGAGTCATTAATGTGTTGAGCCGAGAGTCTTTAATTGCCCTAGACTGGCTAAAGTGTAGACTTTACTTGAAAAGGATTTGAAATTTGGTTTTCAAATTTGAGGTAGGCTACCTTTTGAATTTTATAGCCATCCTCAAAATTGAGCCAAATGTTCAAGTTGGAATCAGCGCCTAGTTGATAGACAGAGATGTTCAGAAGATCTTATAAGATGATACTGGCAAGAAAGAATCTGACTTTAAGACTTCTGAGGATGGAACGTTCGGGTTCCATGAGGAATTGAGTGCACCTGATAGTGTAGCACTCAGGGAAAAGAACTTGTCAGAAGTTCACTATAGTATTGCAGTTTTCAAGTAAGTCAGAATTGACATCAGCTAGATTAGTAGACTGATATGAAGATAGATATCGCCAAGCAGGTTGCAAGTGTCAAAGGTGTCAATAAGTGGAAGTTCAGTAATGCAAATCCGGAAGATTTTAGCATCACTCGAGAGTCCCAAGTGGAAATGGAAATATATGGCTTACTAAGGATTCAGGGGATTATTGATACCATTTGAGAATAGTGGTGGATCGATAGATGGAGTTGGTCCACTTTGGTACAGTACGAATATATTTTGTTTTGAGTGTGTAACATTCAGATTTCGGGCTCTGATTTCGATTAGATAAATTGGGCATTTCATCGACGCGATTACAGTGTTTTTCTCTGAGTTGGCCACTCATGAGATAACTAGACTAGCTGGGTGAGTTATTAAGGATCTTAAGGCAAATAGACTTGAGAATTCGACCAATGATCGACTTCTCGACCGTGCTCATCTTTAGAGATCATTACGGCACAGTATAAAACCTGATTTGAAATCAAAGATAGATCGGTTCGACTGAGATGAATGACCGATCGTGGGTGACTCCACTAAATTGGAAAATTCTCATCAACCGACACTAATTTGATGTTTCTATCGTTTTGGCGCCCTGTGTCCGTATTTGAATCTTTGAGATTTCCACGACAATCGAGAGTCGCCAATGGGTCGAGTGGGTTTATTGTGGCTCGAAGAAAATTGACCACGGGTCATTTGTCCTAAAAAGCTCTGAACACTACCCAGTAGCCTAGGTCACACTAAAAGCGTGTCGGAGTGAAATTAACCGTCAATCTAAGTTCGATTTCAGAAATTAAAGATCCTATCTTGTCACAGAGTGAGTATACCAAAGTGTGTGTGCATCAGATAATTCGCCGGCATGGAGTGCCGGGGATGAATTATATTTTGAATCTAAATCAGAGATTACAAATCTGGCAGAGGGTTCTTTATTAAGCAGTGTATAGCAGAGGGTATAGAATTTCAGTAGTGAAAAGAAAGTGAAGAAAAATTTTAGCCCAGAGTCAGCTTAGTAATCAGTGTTTGCAGTTGTCAGATCAGTATCAAAGTAAAGACTGCTAAGAACTGTCAGAAATTTTGAATTGTTGAGGTTCGAAGGTTTACTATAGAGTCGAGAAAAAGTGATCAGACGTGGATGACAGCGTGTCTTATGTGAGAAGTTTAGTTCAGTTGCTGGTCCTGAAAGAGCAGAGTTTGTGTACCAAGATGATCTCTTTGGTCAAAGTGGTTTGACAACACCACGGCATTGAAGGAGTGACTTGGGAGACTGAAGACTCGATGAGACAGCAATACCCCCACCTTTCGTTTATGGATTGGAAAAAGGTTCAAATTTCGAGGACGAAATTTTTATAAGAGGGGAAGAGTTGTGACATCCCGATTTTTGGGTTTTAATTTGAATGGATAAATAGGATCCTGTCTCATCGCTCGTCAATTTATTGACGGGTCCGAAATTTCAATAAAGAAATTATCGGAAGAAAATTTGAAGACCAAAAAGAAAATAGAATGAAAAAGGAAAAGAGAAAAGGAAAATTTGCATAAAGGCATTATGCATTTTCTTTTTTTCCTTTTTCTCTCCCTCTCTCCCTCTCTTTTCTTTTCTCTCTTTTTCTCTATTTTCTCTTTCTTTTCTTTCTCTCTCCTCTCTCCTTTTTCCCTCCCCCTTCGTGCGATCCCTCCCCCACCGCTCACTTTTCTCTCCCTTATCTCTTCCCTCTCTCTCCTCTCTCTTCTCTCCCACTTTTTCCCCCACGTGACCGTGTTCCCCTTCTTCTTCTTCCTCCCCTCACATCCGAGGAAGCGAACCGGAGGAGGGAGCTCGAGCGAGCCGCACGATCGTAGCCGCCCACTCGCCGCTCGTCCCGCCGTCGCGCCACCGCACCGCCGCACCCAGCCGCCCGACGCCGCGCGCCCGGCGCCGTCCGCGTGCGCCCGGGCGTTCCTCCCCGCTCGGCCCGGCTACGGTCGGCTCCGTTCCGCCCCCGTCCGGCCATCTCCGGCCACCGCCCAACCCCGCCGGACCTTCCCCTCGTCCCCCTCGCCCTCCGCCGGCCTTCCCCCGCCGCCCTAGCCGCCGGAGCTGCTCCGTTCGGCCGCGACCAGCAAGCCCACGGAGTGGGTTTCAGCTGGTTCAAGCCCGCTTTTGGGCCGTTTCCCGGCCCCGGATCCGCGAGTCGCTTTGGGAACAATCGTTCCTCGCGTCGCCGCCGTCGGATTGATCCGATTTGCGCGCGATTTGGTGAGTAATCTCACTAATCTTGGATTAGTTGACTAATTATGCTTTAGGTTGGTTTAGTTTTAATTAATTATGTTTAGATTGTTAGATTAGAATAAATTAGCAATTATTAGTCAATTGTGATGTGATTTAGTTAAATTGATTGTGCAATTAACAAGTAGACGTGGTCTACTATTTATTGGGAGTGTCTCGGGAATTTTCGGACCCTTAATTGAGCTTCAATTTGATGATTCGGGCCTAAGTGAGATTTTTGGCATTTAAATATTAATTTTCGGAATTAAATTAAATAATTATTTATTTTTCGAAAATTCAAGGGAGATGGTCTGGAACCGGAAAATTTTGCTGATGACTGTGGTGAAGTCCGTTTATTTAATCGGGCTTTAGTTTGAGCTAAATCGAATTTTTAATATTAATCAATTTTCGAAATTAATTAATTATTTATTTATTTTCGGAAAATTCAACTGGGATGGCCCGTGACTGGAAAATTATGCTGGTTGATCGTGGTGAAGTTCGTTTATTTAATTGGGCCTTGTTTTGAGCTAAACAGAATTTTTAATGTTTAATAATTAATTTTCGAAATTAATTAATAATTAATTATTTTTCAGAAATTAAGATTTCGATGGCCGACGACCGAAATCTCGTGCTGATCGTCGTGGCGCAGTTCGTTTAATTATTTGAGCTCTACGTTGTATGGAATTAAATAAATTGTGATGTTTTAGGGATTTACCCTAAATTGATTTGGAATTGATTGAGATTGAATGATTGATTGGTAGATGGCCGAGTATGTTTGTTTAGCATTTATAATGCTTTGATTGAATTGTAAAGTGGATGGGGTTATGAGAGAATTGGAAATACTCGGGATTGAATCAATCAGACACAGTGTATAGACCTACGTGGTTCGGTGATTGAGATATCACTGGCGAAAACGGCGCCTTAAAGAACGCACGTATCGGTCTAGTACATACATTATTGTGGACCTACGTGGTTCGGTGACTGGGATGTCGCTGGCGAAAACGGCGCCTTAAAGAACGCACGTATCGGTCTAGTACTCATATTGTTATAGGCATGTATGGTTCGGTGAGTAAGGACATCACTGGCGAAAACGGCGCTTTAAAGAACGCATACACTTGTCTATTAAATACATTGTTATAGGCATGTGTGGTTCGGTGAGTTGGGTTATCACTGGCGAAAATGGCGCCTTAAAGAACGCACACAATTGTCTATTGAGTACATTGTTGTAGGCATGTGTGGTTCGGTGATTTGGGATATCACTGGCGAAAACGGCGCCTTAAAGAACGCACACAATTGTCTATTTGAGTTCATGGTTATAGGCATGCGTGGTTCGGTGACTAAGGATGTCATCGGCGAAAACGGCGCCTTAAAGAACGCACGCAATTGTCTATGGAACAGATCATTATAGGCACGCGTGGTTCGGTGACTAAGGATGTCACTGGCGAAAACGGCGCCTTAAAGAACGCACGCAATTGTCTATGGAACAGATCATTATAGGCATGCGTGGTTCGGTGACTAAGGATGTCACTTTGGCGAAAACGGCGCCTTAAAGAACGCACGCAATTGTCTATGGAACATCATTATAGGCATGCGTGGTTCGGTGACTAAGGATGTCACTTTGGCGAAAACGGCGCCTTAAAGAACGCACGCAATTGTCTATTGAACAGATCATTGTAGGCATGTGTGGTTCGGTGATTTGGGGTATCACTTTGGCGAAAACGGCGCCTTAAAGAACGCACGCAATTGTCTAGTGAATATGTCACTTTGGCGAACTTGACGCCCGAGAGTATTGACCTAGAATGGTTCATCTGACATGTAATCGACTAGGTCGATTGATCATTGCTTTGATTTGATGTTGTGAATTGATTGACCGATTAGAAATGACCGTGAGTGGTCTTGTTGGCATTTAATCGACTAGGTCGATTTGATCGATGCTTCAATCCGTGATATGATTGCTTGGGTGCCTATTGTGAATTGTACTGACTTGCAGGTGGGATCTGATGCTAAGGTACGTCTTCTGACCTATGCGTGTTTAGGCAGCCTTTAGTATAATGGTTTACTAATCGGGCTTAGTGGGGTAGAACTCGGCGAGACGTAGTCTCATCCCGGTTGGGGAAAAACATTTCAGGACCCCGGTGAGAAGCTGATGAGGAGGAGTCTGAGAAGGAGAACTCGGAGGAGAAACTTGAGTAGAAGAATTTTTGGAAGAAGAAGATAATCCTAAGAGGGGCCTTGAGTACGGCCCGATGGATTGAGATTCTACCTTCTTTTGAGAATTTCTTTTGAAGTGAATAATTATGAATTGATTTGTGTTTTGTATAAAAGTTTGGTTATAAATTTCAATATGAAAAATATGGCCCTGCTTTTCTATCCCATCGTTTTATTGTCTGGGGATTTTAACTGCTTCCGCATGTGCTTAATAAACAAAAATGGTCGGCGATACTTTGTCCCGGATATCGCATTATAAAATCGACCAAGTGAGAAGGATGTGTGCATGCCCGAGGATCGGGCGTGACAGTGGTGGCCCTCACCCAATAGTTGGCGATCGAACCCTTGTCGGCGCTTCTTGAGATTTGAAAAAAGAAATAGAGAGAAAAAAGAAAAATCATTAAAATTTTAATTGTTTTTAAATGAAAATACCTTAACAACTGGAATATTTAGCTAGCCAACGAGGTCATACCCTTATTTGAAACTGCTATAGTGTGACATCTGATTTTTTTTTTTTTTATAATTCATAATATTCAGGATATATAATTAGTATAGTAACTATCGGGATCGATACACTCTTAAGGACATATCGAATAATTTTCAAAAAATTAATTTTTACTAAGTTAAGGTTTCCTTATTTTTTTAAATATATTTCGTTAATAATTGTAGTGGCTTCAAAATAATTTTCTGAATGTTTCAAATAAATACCGATTTCCTTGATTATTTATTGCAATGTAAAGTATTTGTCCAAATTAACATAATATCTCCATCTTTTTATTAAACCATGCCATTTGTCATTATGAGAACTTAGACAAATGTCTTCATCTCCACCACATTTATTTATCCACATGTCTAAATTAAATCCTTTCGACCTATCTATATGACCTCATGGATGACATTATCTTAACCCTAGATATCTTTTTGTCTACATTTAACTATAGTTAATTGGAACTATTACTTTTAACCAAGGCTAATAAATATTACTTCAAGCCACTCTTAAATATAGAGAATAAGTGTGGAAGACAAGAGATAAATGCCTTCTTTCCCTACCTCTTTCACTTGCACCTCCATCTCCCTCAGTTCTTCAAGTTCAAGTTTTATTTCACTCTCTCTTTAAAGACAAGGTCCAAACCCTTTTTTTCAATTTAGTCTCTTACAAGGTAAATTCAAAGATTTTCTTTTTATTTTTATTAAATAAGCTTTGTCGTTTTCTAAAGAATGACACTTGTTAATTTTAATAATTATTTTGATTTCAAGGTGAGTAAAAGCTTTGTTTGTTGAAGATTTCACTCAAGGTAAGTGAAAAACCTAAGGACAAAGCTAGAATGATCTACTTAGTACTCTTGAACTTGATTGATTGATTGGTTGGTTGTTTATTTACTGTAGATTCACTCTATGTGTGAGTAAGTTGCAATAGTTGTATGTTAAGTTATGGTGATTGTTGTGCTTGTAGTAAAAAGCTATTCATATGTCTAGAGTGTCTTTGAGAGATTTCTAAAAGGTTTTGTAGCAACTTGAATGGGAAAAATATGAAGATAGTAAAACTAGGCATAAGAAGGGATGTTTTGTTAAATATTTGACAAACTATGAGGTGATTTTGAGATTTCCAAAATGGAGATAAGGCTGTTAACAGGTTTATTTTATGATTTTTAGTTTTAATAAGTGGGTTTCTAAGTAAAATTAATTAAGGGGAATCAAATCGGTTAAAAAAAATGAGTTAAGAGATTTTAGGGGCAAATTCATAATTTCGCAGTATTTGATGCTTATTGTGTTGTGATTAATTATGTATGTCTTTGATGTGATTAAGACCTTTCCCATGATTTATTTTATGATTTTTAGTTTTAATAAGAGGGTTTTTAAGTAAGATTAATCAAGGGGAATCAAATCACTTCAAAAAAATGATTTTAGAGGTTTTAGGGGCAAATTCATAATTTTGCCAAGTTAAGGGATGAATATGCAAAAACTGAAACCTCTGAGGACTGTTCACAGCTTGTGGAATCTTGTTACGATAAGTGAAAAAGTTATTTTTAGAGTTAATATATGACATGTAAATTATGTAAAAATTGGAACTAGTTGAACTAATTAACCAAAAATGAGTTGTTTTAGTTTTGTAAAATTTGTGGGGTGTCTATTGTGTCAATAAAATGTTAGTATGTCTTAGATAACAAAAAGGATAGCGTTTATTTTTTAATTTGATTAATATTACTTGGTTGGTTGAAAATAGGAAATTAGGGTAAATTTATAAAATGAGAATTTTTACTAGGGCAATAGTCTAGTATTTAAGAATTTGGAATTATAGAAAATACTTTTTAGTTTTTGTGGAAAAGTGAGCTTAATCAAGGGTGGTTTTATTATAAAAATGTAAATTTATGAGTTATTTTAATTATTGGAGTAGTAGTGTCTATTGCTAAATGGATATCAAGAATTGATAAACTAGTAAAAATTTTGTACCGAATGATTATGACTTGGTGAAAAGAAAAAGAATATTTATTTGTTAAAGTATACATAATTGATTGATTCTCATGGTTATATGAGAATGCCAAGAGAATAATGTGTTGTCACCTGCAATTATGGACATTGAAAAGTATTTGATGCTTATTGTGTTGTGATTAATTATGTATGTCTTTGATGTGATTAAGACCTTTCCCATGGTTTATTTGTTCATCACCACTAAACAAATTCCCTTATATGAGTATGTATGAGACTTTGGAGTTAGCCAAATGTTATACTGTATGAGACGGTTCTCCACAAGGTTAATATGACATGACTTGTGTAGTCGTGATATGATGTGGCTTGTGAAGCCATGGTGTGATGTTAATAAATGGCCATTGTCATGTGGATGTACGGTGGTGCATTAATCCTCATTAATGTAGAGGAGACTCGTGATTGATAGGCTGAGGTGTGACAAATGGGTATGTATAATTCTATCTCCCATGAATTGGTGGTGACGATGCCTTGTTAATCGAGATGTCTCATCAATTGAGATGGTCTTGCTAGTGATGAACATGAGTTCATATGTGTAAATTGATGAGATATTGTGGTACTTGTGATATATAATATGAAATTTGCTTGCACATGAGAGCAATCAATCTTATGCGATCTTATGGTTGTCTTATTGATATGTCATGATAGGAAAGATAGTACTTTTATCTTTGCATTCATTATGCATAGTTGTTTTGTGCTATCTTGAATTCACAATTATTGCAATGCCAAATTGAGTGATAGGTGGATCTCCTATCTTAGACTTAGGAATTTCATTTACTAGACTTCAGCTCATTTTTTAGACTTGTAGGATGGCTCTTCCACCACTGTTACTTTTTGGAGCCCCAACTCACATTGAGTATAGTTATAAAGAAGTGGTATTGTCTTATATGGTTATTGTGTATGCTAAATGTACAGTCAGGGTTTGGGTTGACATGGGACTTACTGAGTGGATTCCGCACCAATACATAGCTTGGTACACGATCTTTGACAGCGATTGATTGGACCACTAAGAGGATTTGTCCCCTTGACTACATTTTCGATAGGCCATTGATGAGGTCATTGATCATTCGATTTTAGCTTTGGTGTTATATAGGCAAGCTTTTGGGTATAAGAGGATAATGTTGAAGTTAGGCGATCCTAACCTTTCTGAGGTCTTTTGGTATTTTGTGTGTTGTTTGGAAAATTATTATGGGTTGTAAATATAAGGTTAACATAATGAATTACTATGTATAATATTTAATTTGTGTGATAATTTTCTTGTATGTTGTATGGTAATGTATTTGTGGTGCTTCCGCTTGCTATTAAAAAAATAAAAATAAGAAAGTACACATGTCGCACGTGATGTTCTAGAGAGTCACATATAACTACTTCAAGCCCTTATTTGAGACCAACCTAGTCATTTTAGGTCATTATTTGACACAACGTTCACTTCATGCGTTTATTTGAAAAAATGAAGACACTTCATGCTCTTATTTGGAATTTCCCTCCAAACTATGCATAAGTCGGTGTTGCAACGGTAATTGTTACATTATAATGCTATTCTATCTTTAGATGATAGCTTGAGCCTTTAACCAATTCAAGCTCATTAAAAGTTAAATATTATATGAAATTTAACTTCATAAGATAAGAGAAGTCGAATAAAAAATGATGAGCTCTATTCAATTTGATCTAATTTCAGACCCTTATATAGTTAAGTTTGGTTTTAAAATCTTCCGAACCATATTATTGCAGTTTAGCTCAATTTTTCCATCCAAATCAGACCAAACTGAACCGTGCTCATCCCTACTCTACTAGATCTGCTTTCATGCGATTGATTAGAGATTGGCCAAAAGAGATCCTGTCGAGAAGGACTCGCTTGAAAGCCGTGCTCATTCGAGGTCGCCCAAGCCATGGACGCTACTCCACGTGGATTATCACCGTAGGGAAGGTGTGCCAATGGGAATGAGATCTCCTGCTGCCCCATCTTATCTTCTCCACAAAGACACGATACGAGGATGGGGCAACGTGTCGAGGACTTAGGGTTGTCATCTCCATTTTCATCCTTATAACCTATCATTGCATGCATCTTCAAATTGCTCATCTGACAAAAACTTGACATGTCACGGCGTTGGAGCGCGGCCAAGCTAGAAAAGGGAAGGGCTAGAGGGAGAGACATGAAGGGATTCCAAGAGATGAAAGGAGTTTTTTTGAGTGTTGTCGAGGACACTACACGAGCACCAAGAGGCCTGTACCCTCTATGATCTTAACTACCGATCTCCCCTACTGCCACGAGTACTGCATGATTGACCTAAAATTTTTCCCAAATTCTGATGATTTGATCCGATACCGACCATGGCAACTCCACTTTGGACTCTCCTAGGGCATGGAGAGACTCTTTGGTGAGGGAAAGTGGGAGAATGGTCCTGTGAATGTGTATGTGGCGGATTATATGGCCAAGACTCGAAAGTGGACCACAGGGACTATACTAGGCAATCATATATCCTAAATTAATGTGTTATATTTGTTAAAAAGTCCAACCCAAAACATATTGCCGTGGGGTCTTTGATATGGATGAAGTCATAATAAGGTAGCCGGAGAAAAACCTGTGGCTGGATTGATTTCCTCCACAAGCATCTACTCCTAAAAAAATGAAAAGCAGTGAGCTCCCCGATAAAAGCAAAGCGAGCCGTGCTAGTAGAGCGCATCCATTTTTCAGTCAGCTTCTAATCTAAGACTGACAAATAGGGAAAGGATTTCAAACCTAACTTAGGTTGGGAAAAGCCTTCTCAATCATTTGCTTCTTGTTTTCAAGCCCAACCCTATGCTTGTTTAGTTAGGTTAATTGAGTGGCGCGAAAGGTTACTTTTTGAAAATTATTTTATAATGGCGTCTTATCCTATCTATATAATCAGTGTCTTTTCTTACTGGGCTTGAAATATTACCAACACTTTAGAGAAAGGATAGATTGGCAACCAATACGAGGGGCTCGCTGGCTTCAACATTGGATTGGACATTAGACAAGCGAATAAGAAAGGGGCTGTACATGCAAAATAAATTAAGATAGAGAATCTGACTTTGAAACCATGTTAGAAGATCTAATACAAAACTTATACATAATATGTCTATCTGAAATTCTTTATTGAAAGAAAATGAAAGATCGGCTACTTGTTTACAGTCACCGTCCAAAAAAACAGTGGCATTAAGGCAATGATGACCGGGTTTTTTGGATTTAAGTACCCTTTTTTATTCTTTGACTTTTGGGTGGGCGTGGAGGCTCATCCAAGAAAAAGGAAGGAGCGGCGACAATATCTGAAGATCCAAAATGACCAAGTTTTTAAATTGATACGGCCCTATGGCGATGGGGCACCCACAATAAGCAGAATTACAAATCTCAGAGGGGGACAATTAATGCCAGGACCATGTGGTATCGAGGACAAAATCGAAATGCTAGTGTGACTCAGTGTGACTCAAGGATGTCCCTACTCATCCACCCTTTTCTCTCATCGTCCGTCTATAAATAGAGTATCCAATGCTCAGGTCAAGCACACAAAGAAGAAGAATCCTTTGCCTTGGACTTGCATGGTAGCTCAAGCTCCTACTGTACCCACGTTCGCATCTTTCCACATTCGCACATGGCTGGTTTTTCGAATGCGAGGCGGGTTTTACTCGTCGCAGTTCTTTTTGCGTTTCTCGTCGTGAATGCACAGGGACGTGCTCTCGTGGATAAGAGGAATGCTGGCCGTCTTCTTTTGCGTCAACTCGGCAACCACGACGGAGCCAAGCCGAGCTATGTTGAGTGGGCTTCGACCATGGATGCAGACCCGGCGAAGAAAGCGCCAGGAGGACCCGACAAGCAGCATAACCATGACAGCCCTTCCGCCCTTCGCTAGCCATAGAAACCAAACCGTGCGAGAGAGGGTTATTTCTATAAACCTGGCCAAAGTTCTACGTGGTAGAAGGTGTTCGCGAACAAGAATAATGTGAGATAGGGAATAATAATGAATACGGTGATGAAAGAGGTGACATGCGTTGTCCTAGCACCAGAAGGTGCAAGAGTCCTATGTTTTTTGCTCGCTTATAGTTCCTAAGTTATGAGAATATTACACGTGGGAACGATGATGTTTTCGTCACTAGTCTTCAACTTATATTCAGCATTCAAAACCTACCTCTCTCTCTCTCTCTCTCTCTCTCTCTCTCTCTCTCTCTCTCTCTCTCTCTCTCTCTCTCAAAAAAATGGCTTATACATGCAATGCTCACAATGTAGCACTAGATAATCGCGAGGTAATGTAACATAAAATATAATACTATACCATGAGTCATTGTATGCTAAATTCGAAATAACTTACTCTCTAATTTAATGATACTCTAATACAAGAAGAGACGGCGTATTAAAAAGTGTAAAGTTATCCTCATTAGTTAGTTGTATAAGGGGTGTTTCCTTCACAAAATCTCCATCAACTATGGGTAGCTAAACACAATCTACACTCATCTACACAATTAGTGTGGCAGACTTTAATCAGTCAAATATGAAAGTGATATAGGTAGTTGGACAAATTAAACTTTGTAGGCATTGACCAAGCATGTGAGGCATTAGAAGTCTCAATGCTGTGGGTCTGATATGATGGACATGGTCTTTACTATTGGCGATACTCACAAATTATGATGTTTGCCCGAACTAGCATTTTTCTTTCAACTCGATAAGCATAGTATACGGTTGCTTCAAATTCAAGTAAAATACTTCCTTATATATCCGTTGTACAGTAAACTATATCAATCTTGATCATGACCAGCAGTAAGTTCTATACAAGTCCTGCGTGGATTTCATGACATCCCTAGAACCGGTCCACACAAGTGTTTCTCCGTATTCAAATAGTTCCTATGTAGGGCATAGGTTCCAAATTGGAATTAACTATGTAGCTTGCTAAAAATATTGTTGTGTCAGCAATCACTTTCCATGTGATTTCAAGGCATTGCACCAGTAAGATTTTGCTCGCAATGGATTTGAGGTGGAGTGGAGCTATAGCCTTCCACTCTTTTTGACCTTGGTAGGCTGGATTCCTCCAATAATCTACCAAGAGCCTCTCAAGGCAATATCTGACCAGTGCATGATCTGAATACTATATATTAGTCGCCACTCAGGATAAGATGGTTTTCACTTTCAGCCGCTTGACAAAACCTATGATTTGGTCGGAAAAGGGCACCTTAATTTTATCCAGCAAATGTGGACGAGAAGAATCTTACGCTCGTGCTGATGTGTTCTGATGCAATACAAGGATATGAGGTTCCTCCACTTAGCCAATGGAAGAGATTTGGAGTCTTTCTAAATAGTGGAGGGAGAGTGAGAGAGACCCACCAAAAAGGACTCTGCAAATCAGCTTTGCTCCATTGCCACGGACTTTTTGGCCTTTGAACAGGGCATTCGCCGCAACTGAGTTTAACCTAAATCAGTGTCAAGCTCGTTACGGGTTCGATTTCTGTTCTGCACAAATTTTTTGAGATTAATCTCAGAGAAAGTAACTTGTTTCGAATTCCTTCGTTTAACCATGATGGGCGCAATGTTGATTGGATCCGTAGGTGATAAGGTGCCACGAAGTTAACCTAAAATACCGCCAGACCGCGTATATTACCATACTGCTATCCAAAAAGGAAAGGAAAGGCAAAAGGGAAGGCTTAAAAGAACCTCAAACTTGTCGAACTCAAATGTTGAGATGTGGGAATAGCATCAAGACTTTCCCAGTATTTATGCTTTACGAACTCGCGCCATCACCTCAAAAGTTAGAGACTGCATCTTTCGTTTAGATGATCAAAAAAGGAATACAAGTATGTGGGAGAAGAGAACTGAACCGGCCCGACAAGCACTTCAACAAAGCGATCTCTCTTGAGCCCTCTAAGGAAAAGAATCTAACAATAGCGTGATTGTATTAGTAAAATCACAATAAGCAAATCCAGGAGCCCATTTATAGATAAGAATTATAACGTACAACTACTGTCATGACAAAGAATTCCAGCGATGTATGTGCTTGATCTGGTCACCAGAAATTACCGCAAGAACAATTCCCACCGTTAAAATGGTGGAATCTCACGTTATCTCTCACAATAATCTCCCTCCCAATAATGTGAGATACGCTACACATGAAAGAGAGGTTCTTCATGATCCTGATAGGGCAATTTGAGCTAGAGTCCTGCAGCCCAAATGCCAGAGCCAGCTTTTCACTATGAGCCATCAATATTCGCTTCTTGTCGTCCTCACTTACATCATAAGCCACTGAACTCAGGATCTGTTGATAACCATGTCCCTTTAATCTCTCCATAAGATCCTCTAACACTTTATTTATCTCGCTTGACCTCGGATGCTTTGCATCACCTGCAAAGAACTCGTGTATCTCCCCTTTCTTTGACTCAAACCAGCTACATCCAGGATTCTTCTTTAATCCTAGAGAGAGAGAGAGAGAGAGAGAGAGAGAGAGAGAGAGAGAGAGAGAGAGAGAGAGAGAGAGAGAGATCATTATTATTGTGCAACACAAGATCATATCAAAGCATAGACTTCCATCAGTAACACAATATTACCAATTTTGCTGAAGATTAAAATTCTAGTTTTTGGTCAGAAATCAATTACAAAATCAGAGAAAATACTTGAGTTGAAAATTACAAAAGATAGAGCTTACAGTTCAGAGAAGAAGGGACTCGGTAAGTCATTGAGCCGGTAAGTAGAATCTTCCAAGTATACTTCGCCTTTCAAGAGATCTGTTTATCCAAATTGATTTCAATAAGAATAATTGATTATAAAATGCTATATCTAGCCATAAGATCTTCCACAAACCATACGAACCGAATCCTTGAAGATAAACCCGCATTTGGATATGTCTTCTCTCTTCGGTTTAGAACCTGTCAGTGTGGTCAGACTTTGAGAGTAGTGTCTGAAGTTCTTCAGATTATAACACTTAAGTCTGCAAGTCTTTAGAAAGCTTCAAAATAGTTAAGGAATTTTCTCTAACAATCTCCTCATTTTTTATGGTGACAAAACTTTCCTGCAGATTTGAAAATTTTTAACCTGCAAAACAACACTTAAGCGGAATATGATATCTTGTATAAAATAAGTTGATTAGGACTTGGATATCATTGATTCTGCAACCACAGAAAAACATGTTAATCCTGCATGATAAATAACTATCCATCCATAATTAAAATCACAAACTTAGTTGCTGCAAGCGTAAAAAAGATTCAAAATTAATTATGCAGTCAAAAGTCATTAAAATCAAACCAAAGGCAAACCAAGCAAAAATATTAAACGATAAGTCAAATCAAGTCAAATCTGCACAAACTCTCTCCCCCTTTTTATCAACAGCAAAAAGTGGAGAAAAACTATAAAAAGAGTTGGGTAAAAATCATGGCTGTTTAGGGATGCGAACGATTTGGAAATCCCTCATAGACTTAACAGTCTCCTCCAATTTCCTCAAGTCCTCCTTCAGTTGCTCAATATCCTCACCCTTTACAGTGGCTTGAACTTGAAACTTAAGGGCTTGTACTTGATCGTGTAGAGAGACTGAAGTGGCTTGATGTGTTGACTGCATGTTCTGAAATTCACACTCCAATCCACAAAACTGAGCTTTGATCTCCACAAGAAGCTCGAGCAGTCTCTTAAAGTCTGCTGTATTATCTGTTTGAGTACTCGCTTTAGCATGATCAGTTTGAGGAGTGTTAACTGATGATGGAACCTTACCTAGAACATCCAGACTTGGAGATAATGCTTCAATACCAGCTTCAGGAAATTAAGAGGAATAGACATCCTCTGGATTAGCAGGAGAATGACTAACATCATCACTAGTAAAAGCAAGTGAAGAAATACCTTTTTTGTTAGCAGCTCCCCCTGTCTCCGTGCCTTCAGGTAGAGAAAAATATTCTTCTTCATGTTCTTGCTCTTCTTCAGCACCAAGGTGATGTTGTTCTCTTTCTTCTCCAGCAAATGTAGGTTCAAGATCATATTGACGCTCTTCTTCCTCTTGTTCTCTTCCTCTCTCTTCTTCCTCTGTTCTTCCTTCCTCTTCCTCTATTCTCCTCTCTTCTCTTTTTGCATCTCTCTGCTCTGTCTCTTCTCTTTCTCTGTGCTCTCGGTCCTTTGGCCCTTGAAAGCTAACAAAACTCTGTAAATTCTTTAAGGCAAAGGCGGAGAGAGTAATGTCATCATCATCTTCTTCATCCTGCAAGATGAGTGCTCTCCTCTTGTTGATTAGTGCACTCATGGGCTCTTTGCCTTTCCTTTTTACTGCTGCAGAGTCTTGCTGTGCCTTGACAGGGGACTTCACCTTAATGCTCTCCAAAACTTTGTTCAGCTCCTTCAAACGCATCTTGAAAACCATCTTCAGTCCAACTACCATGGGAGCAATGGTTCGAACACACAGAATTTTAGGAGATTGAATGTTGAAATGTTTGAATAATCAAGTAATAATAGTAGAATAAGGGAGTTGCCCATTGTCCTTCACCACTGTCCTATACATGTGCATAAGAATAATGTGAGGCAGAGAGAACTTGTAGCCAATGTTGATGGCTTACATCAGTTTTGCTTCAGAGTTTGAGACATCAGTTTTTGAGGTAGATTTGGGTCTAAGACAATTGATCACAATCTTGTGAAGCAAAATATTGGAGGCATTCATTCTAGAGTAAGAAATCCTGCCTTCAGCAATCCTATCCTGAACAAGCTCCAAAGTAACGTGAGCAACAAACACATTGATTGGTTGGAAACTTCCTCTTTCCACCCCAATCACATTAGCCAGAGGGTCCACATCGACTACAAAATCTTTGTCCCTAACCGTAAAAGAAAGTCTATTTGCATCTAAAAATGATAGATTTGAATAGAAGTAAGCCGTAAGTTCTGGGTGAGCAACAGTTGTCTCAGAACGAAAGCGTTCGAGGTGAAGGAGTGCAAACTTCTCTCTCTTAGTTTCACTTTCAATGAATCAAGAAAATCAAAGTCCACACTTCTAGGATTCATTACCCCTCGCTTTAGTAGTTTAGAATAAGTCCTCTTGTGGTCGTTAGAACGAAAAAGATCCGTCCTTTCACCACGAACATTTGCAGTAATGCCCATCCTAGGCTGAAAATTTGTGAACATCCTTTCATTGCCATCTTTTCCTTTAGGCTGATTAAAGGATCCAAACTGTGGATCACTTGGAAAATTTGCAAAAGTTCTTGTTGTCAAACCAATAGGCACAATGCCCATACTTTCCATTGACTTCAAAAAATGAGTTTCATTTTTGTATCCTTTCTCGCTTAAAAACTCATCAATGAAAGTCATTGCAGTACCACCCTCTTTTAACTTAGAGCAGAGTTTGAAGAGAAATTCGGGCTTAAGAGTCCTTATAGGTTCAGCGTCTACAATGATTTCTTCTTCAGCATCTTGCTGTGGAGGAACTTGAGTCCTAGGTTGAGAAGAGTGACGTGGTTGAGAATGTTGTTGTTGACTTTGCTATTGCTGCTGTGGAGAGTCTTCTTCCTTGGTCAGATCAAAGTGCATAGGACCCTTACGCATATGCTATGATCCCCCGCTTGCAATTGTAGAGGACTTTCTTTGGGAAGACATTGTCACTTTCTTTGGGAGATTTCTCAATTCGATCGTGAAAAAGGTGAAAGCTTTTCGGATTAAACTAGAGAGAAAATATGAGAAAAAGGAGTTCCGTATTCTAGGGTTTGTGAGTGAAAACGGAAAAGAAGAAAATCGACAGTATATAAAACAGATGAAACGGAGTATACGGATCGTCATAAAGGAAAAAGTAAAACTGCCTTTTTGAAAAACTGCCATAAATTCAAAACTAAAAAAATAAAATAAGTAAGTAACGATTCAAAAAGTAAACGTACCTTTTCAAATTTTCATCCAAAAATTAAATTACCAGTACATAATTAACTTACGGTCGCAACTTTTGATTATTCTAAGTCTGATGATCTTCAAACTTTAACTGATAAAAGATATGATGTTCAGTTTGGTGCGAATAGACTCAAATAGACTTTTCTCCAGTGGCTTTGTAAATATGTCTACCAACTGATTCTTCGAGTTAATAAAATGTATCATAACTTCTCCATTTTGAACATGATCTTTAATGAAATGATATTGAATTTCTATGTGCTTTGCTCTTGAATGAAGAATTGGATTTTTTGTGAGATTGATGGCACTGGTGTTGTTGCATTTAATCTCGATGCATGAGTTCTAGCATAAATGCAAACACTAAATAAAATGTTAGGTCTAGAAACAGTAAGATAAAGAAGTGAACCAATAATACTCTTGTAGAGCTTATGGTCAACTTTCTTTTCCCCTTCGTCTTATCTAGCTTCGAAGAACTTGACATTGGTACATTAGTCTTTTTGCAATTCTCCAATCCATACTTCTTAATGATATATTTTGCATATTTTTCTTAGTGAATAAAAATTCCTTCCTTCATTTGTTTTACTTGTAATCCAAGAAAGAATGATAATTCACCCATTATGCTCATCTTAAATTCATCCTGCATAGACTTAGAAAACTTCATGCACAAATTTTCATTAGATGATCCAAAGATAATATCATCAACATAGATTTCAACGAGTAGAAAATCTTTACCTTCTCTTTTAATGAACAAAGTAGTATCCATATTTCCTTTAACAAAACCATTTTGAATTAGAAATTTACTTAACCTGTCATACTAGGCTCGAGGTGCTTGCTTTAATCCATATATGGCCTTTTTTAGTTTGAAGACTGAGTTTGGCCTTTTTGGATCTTCAAATCAAGGTGGTTGTTCCATATAGACTTATTCTTGGATAAATCCATTGAGGAATGCGCTTTTGACGTCCATTTAGAATAATCTAAAATTTTTATAACAAGCAAAAGCAAATAATAGTCTAATTGCTTCTAACCTTGCTACTGGTACATAGGTCTCATCATAGTTTATCCCTTCCTCTTGCGTATAACATTTGGCCACGAGTCTTGCCTTGTTTCTGACCACTTTTCCTTTCTCGTCCATTTTGTTCTTGAAAATCCATTTAGTTCCAATAATAGATTTACCTTTTGGTTTAAGAATTAGCTCACAAACATCATTGATGTTGGACTATCTAAGCTCTTCTTACATAACTTCAATCTAGCTTTCATCAAACGGGGCTTCTTCTATACTTTTGGGTTCTATCTCATAAATGAGTGCTAGAGCACTAGACACTTCTTGCCTTTTGGATTTGGTACGAATTCCTTCATCAATGTTGCCAATGATGAGTTCCTTGGGATGACTAGACTTATACTTCCAGTTACTGGTTGGTCTAAAGGTTTGCTGATTCTTTGCTTCAGTTGAATCTACTAGTTCTTCTTGTTGTTGTTCTTCAGAAGTCTGAACCACTTTAGAGGAAGTAGACCTTGTAAGGTTTGGAGTAGGTTCAGAATTTTCAAGTTGAGTCTAATTCAACTGATTCTGTACAGAGTTTTGGAATTTGACCTTTATAGATTCTTCCACAGACTGAATGTTCTTATTGAATATTCTGTAGGCTTTGCATGAGGTTGAGTAGCCAAGGAAAATTCCTTCTTTTGATTTTTCCTCAAACTTACCAGTTCGATCATTTGCATTTTTCAAAACAAAACATTTACAATCAAACATATAAAAATAAGAAACATTTGGCTTTTTCCCTTTAAAAACTTAATTAGAAGTTTTCTCTAAAATATGCTTTAAAAATACTCTGTTAATGATATAGCAAGCTGTAGAAACTGCTTTAGCCAAAAATCGAGAAGAAATATTGCTTTCAATTAAAAGAGTTTTGCCATTTCCTGCAAAGATCTATTTTTTTTTTCACAACTCCATTCTACTCTAGAGTATATGGAGAAGAGAAAATATGCTGGAAACCAAATTTATTACAAAATTTAGCAATGTTTTGATTTTCGAACTCATCTCAATGGTCTGTCCGTATGCTTAAAATAATATATCCTTTTTCATTTTGAACTTTTTTGTCAAACTTTGAGAAGTGAGAAAATGTTTCAGACTTACTTGCTAGAAAATAAACCCAAGTAAAATGAGAATAATCATCCACAATTACTAGGCAATATCTCTTTCCATTAATGCTTTGAGTTCTGGTTTGTCCAAAGAGATCCATATGCAGAAGCTACAAAATTCGATTAGTAGAAACTTGATTTATAAATTTAAAAGAACTTCTAACCTGTTTTCCGAAAACACATGGCGTGCATAGATTAGACTTTTGATAAGTTAGATTGGGGAGTCCATGAACAAGTTTCTTAGAAGAGATTTTGGCAATCTGCTTCATATTAACATGGCCAAGCTTTCGATGCCAAATGTTTGCTTCATCTTGGATGGATATTAGATACTGAGAACTATCTAGTTTTATATCCAGAAGATAAATATTGCCATGTCTTTAGCCAATAAAAGATTGAGAGAAATTATTACTAGTTCTCAAACAAATGCCTTCTTGGAAATTAATTTTGAATACAGTATCGCACATTTGACTTATGCTAAGTAGATTGTAATTTAATCCTTCCACCAATGAGACATTGTTGATTGTGAGACTTTCAATTTTCACAGTTCCACATCCAACTATTCTTTCTTTACTATTTCCACCAAAGGAAACTTTTCCACAATTTAATTGCACGAGCTTTATAAAACAACTTAAATCTCCTGTCATGTGTCTTGAACAGTCACTATCCAAATACCACTTGATTTTTTTCTTGATAGTGACCTACAATTATAAAAAGAACTCAAGCTTTCTTTGGTACCTATATCTTTTTTGGTCTAGGGGAGTTAGTACAAAATATAGTTTTTGCTCAATCCTTCTTAACATATCTCCAAACCTTATGACATTCTTTCTTAAAATGTTTTGAGTGTTACACTTTGAATATTTGAGAACACTTCAACCAACATGTTTTACAAAAACTCATTGAAAATGATTTCTGTAAAATATTTTTTTAGGTCTTTGTCTGAGTCCTTTCTTTACTTTTGGAAAATCAATTAAAGGAATGGTTTCTCGAGTCATACCCAAACTAGATTTATTGAAATAAGGTCTTTGTATTGAAAGAATCTTTTCCAACTTCTCGATCCTGTTGAAAACCTTTTTGTAATATTTGAAATGTCCTATTTCAAAAAGTATTTTCCTTCGAAAGAGAATCTGCATTTTCTTTCAAATTGACAAAATTTTTGTCTAGATTTTCAAACTTTTCTTTCTAAAAAGTTTCTTGTTGCTTAAGTTTAGAATTCTTCCTCTTAAGCTCAAAAATCCTTTTAAGAGAGGTTTTGAGACTGAGACAAAGTTCATCTACGTACTTCGAGATTTTACCTGGAATTTTTAGATTACTAACCTCGATTTCGTTATCTGAGTCTGAATTTGAATCTGTTTTAGAGTTTGAGTCTGATTCTGAATTTGCCATTAGACATATATTGGCATATTCTTCATCACTTTCTTTACATTCAATATCGCTCAATGTCTCTGCTTTAAGAGCCTTTCTATATTTCTCAGTTCTTCCATTCTTTTTCTTCAACAGAGGACAATTGGGTCTGATGTGCCCATTTTTCTTGCATTCAAAACAGATCACATCTTTGTTGACTTCATCATTCTCAGTTGATTTGTTCTGAAACTTTTGAGTGCCTTGCTTCTTCTAGTTGAATCTTCTTTCCTTTCTATTCAACTTTCTGAATCTCCTTATCATGAGTGCTAGTTCTTCATCGTCCATATCATCTTCTGAATCTGTGTCAGAATCATCGTTAGATTTTAAAGCAATTGACTTCTTACCTTTAGGATTTTCTTCTTCATTGATTTGCTCAACTTCATATGATTGAAGTGTGCCAACTAGTTCATCTACAAAAAGCGACATGATCCTCTGGGTTTCTCTTATTGAAGTCTTCATGTGATTCCAATCTTTGGAGAGTTTATGTAGAAATTTGTTAACCTTCATTGGTCCTAAGATTGGATGTCCCTAATATGCTAAATCGTTTACAATTTTTGTGAAACGACTAAACATGTTAGTGATAGATTCTCATGGCTTCATCTTGAAGGCTTCATATTGTCTGAGTAGAATATTGATTTTTATTTCTTTAACTCGATCAGTTCCTTCATAGGTAATGTGCAACCTATCCCAGACTTCTTTGGCTGTTTCACAAGATGAAATTCTGTTATACTCAATAGGAGATAAAACACAATATAAAAAGTAAATGGCTTTAGCATCAAGAGCTTATCTCTTGGTTATTTCTTTTTGTGCCATTTCACCAGCGTTTGCAACTTCTTTTCTTCTTTCTAAGATGGATGTAACTTTGGGAATAATCCATTTTTTCTACTACGTTCCATTCCGGAGGATCTTTCGATCTCAAGAATGCCTTCATCTTGTTTTTCCACACATTATATTCATTTCCATCAAAGTAAGGAGGTTTGGTGTTGCTTTGACCTTCAACCAAACTTGGAACCAAAATACTAGCCATAGATATTTAACTCAGAAGTAAAAATACTTCAATAAGATGATAACACAAGCTTTGATACCAATTGAAAGGGCTAGTAAGAACACTTAGGGTGGGGGTGAACAGGTGTAAATAAAATTTTCGCAAGATTTAATGAAAGTAAATTGTCTTTAGAAGATAATAGACTAAAAATGTAATCAACTATAAGCAAATATATAAAGCTACGAATTAAAGTAAGGAGTTTAGGGAAAGAGAATGGAAACACAAAGTTTATAGTGGTTCGGCTTAGTTCAAGCCTACGTCCACTCTCCTGCACTAACAGCCTGCTGGTTGGATTTCACTATGAATCAAAAAAGTTTTTATAGTCTTGCCTCTTTGACTTTACAGTGTAGAAACTCTACAACATTCTTCCAAAGTCTCACAAGTGTTTGCTCTCTCTTTTGAGGAAAAGTTAAACTTGACAATTGAAATAGCAAAGAACTAGGAAGCTTCAGACTTTGAGAATTTTCTTTCATGTACACACTTGAACAACTAGAGAGTCTGCCTTAAATACTCCTCCATGCCTTTACTACTGTTGGCACTCTTCAAATGAGTTCTTCCAATCTACCCGTTGGACGGAATCAATTAAGGAGATCTCAAGTTGTTTTAGGAATGTGATAAAAGCCCATCAATCCTACTTACTCATGCAATCAGGATTTTAGTTTCCATACGTAGAATCTTCCAAGTATACTTCGTCTTTCAAGAGATCCGATTATCCGAATTGATTTCAATAAGAATAATTGATCGTAAAATGTTATATCCAGCCATAAGATCTTCCACAAACTATACGAACCGAATCCTTGAAGATAAACCCGCATCTGGATAAGTTTTCACTCTTCGATCTAGAACCTGTCAGTGTGGTCAGACTTTGAGAGTAGCGTCTGGAGTTCTTTAGACTATAATACCTAAGTCTGCAAATCTTTAGACTAGACTTTTGGAAAAGTTTTGTTAGCTTCAAAACAGTTAATGAGTTTTTTCTAACATCTTGAACTCGACATTTCAAGTTTCTAGAGTTGCAAAGTCTAGACCTTTAGCCCCAGGTGAGCTTGTCGAGCTCAATTCAAGCTGAGATTTTTCTAGGGTTTTGGTTTTTTTTTTTTTCCCTTTATCCTCTAGTCCAACTTCTTCTTTTTTTCCTAATTAATGAGGAACGAGCATAATTCGATTCAAATTGCCAAATCAACTGATCGTCAGCTTAGTCCTCGAGACGTAATTTCAATAATTTCGGTTTGTAAATCGAAGCCGACTAAAATTTGGCAATTTGGCTTGATTTGATATTTTTTTCCAATTGCACTGAATCAAACTCTTTTTATGAGTTATGCCATAATGCGAGATTATAGGGAAAATTCCAAGTAAGGGTTTAAATGTCTTCATTTGTTCAAATAAAAATATAAAGTGAATCTTCTTTCAAATAAGAGTCTAAAATAAAGACTTCAAATGAATTTTATAAGTAGCTATATTAGTTTGAAAAAAGGACTTAACTTTCCAATTAGTCAAGAACCTTTTTATCCTTCACCTTTTCTTGAATATTTTCTTCTTCTTTTTTTTTTCTTTTTTCAGTTTTCCGTTTCTTCTTCATTGGTGGTTGGTCTCAAGCAATGGGCAGCCATCGTATTTCCCCAAGAGGGTTGGATGAGAGTCGCTTTCACGAGCCATAGTTGAGGCCCTCTCGCCAGATATATGCAAGGGCCGCTTTGTCAACGGTTGGCAAGGCTACCCACAAAAGCCACAAGTGAGGGTCGCTCACAGCTGGTGAGGGCATGGGTCGAGGTGACCTTTGCCTAGATTTGGCAAGGACGGTGGCCCTCACTTAACAAATCGACGATCAAACCTTCGTCGGCTCTTGTCGATTTTTTTCTTTAAAAAAAAAAAAAAAAAAAGAAAGAAGAAAAAAAAAATATTTAAAATTAAATTTGTCTTTAAATGAAAATGCCTTTAACCAACTAGAATATTTAGGCGCCAAAGCAAGGTCATACTCTTATTTTAAACTGCTATAATGTGACATATGAAATTTCTTTATAGTTCATGATATTTAGGATATATAATTAGTATAGTAACTATTGGCGATAATCGATATGCTCCTAAATACGTATCGAATAATTTTCAAACATTAAATTTTTACTAAGTTAAGGTTTACTTATTGCTCTATATCTTTTGTTAATAATTGTAGTGGGTTCAAAATAATTTTCTGATTTACTAACGCTTCAAATGAATATCGATTTCCTTGATTATTTACTGCAATGTAAAGTATTCGTCCAAATTATCATAATATCTCAATCTTTTTTATTAAACCATGCCATTTGTCCCTATGAGAACTTAGACAAATGTCTTCATCTCCACCACATTTTTTATCCACATGTCTAAATTAAATCCTTTGAACTTATCTATATGACCTTATGCATGGCATTATCTTAACCCTAGAATTTTTTTCTACATTTAACTCTAGTTAATTGGCATTATTACTTTTAACCAAGGCTATTAAATGTTACTTCAAGCCATTCTTAAATATACAGAATAAGTGTGGAAGACAAGAGATAATGCATTCTTTCCCTACCTCTTTCACTTGCACCTCCATCTCCCTCACTTGTTCAAGTTCAAGTTTTATTTCACTCTCTTTCAAGACAAGGTCCAAACCCCCTCCCCCCCCACCTTTTTTTTTCTTTCAGTTTAGTGTCTTACAAGGTAAATTCAAAGATTTTCCTTTTTATTTTATCAAATAAGCTTTGTTGTTTTCTAAAGAATGACACTTGTTAATTTTATTAATTATTTTGATTTCAAGGTGAGTAAATGCTTTGTTTGTTGAAGATTTCACTCAAGGTAAGTGAAAAACCTAAGGACTAAGCTAGAATGATCTACTTAGTACTCTTGAGCTTGATCGATTGATTGTTTGTTTATTTATTATAGATTTTATTCTATGTGTGAGTAAGTTGCAATAGTTGTATGTTAAGTTATAGTGATTGTTGTGCTTGTAGTAAAAAGCTATTCATATGTCTAGAGTGTCTTTGAGAGATTTCTAAAAGGTTTTCTATCAACTTGAATGGGAAAAATATGAAGATAGTAAAACTAGGCATAATAAGGGGTGTTTTGGTAAATTTTTGACAAAATATGGGGTAATTTTGAAATTTCGAAAATGGGGATAAGGTTGTTAACAGGTTTATCTTATGTTTTTTAGTTTTGATAAGTGGATTTCTAAGTAAGATTAATTAAGGGGAATCAAATCGGTTAAAAAAATGAGTTTAGGGGTTTTAGGGGCAAATTCATAATTTCACCAAGTTAACAGATGAATATGCAAAAACTAAAACTTCTGAGGACTGTTCACAGCTTGTGGAATCTTATTATGATAAGTGATAAAGTTATTTTTAGAGTTAATAGATGATGTGTAAATTATGTAAAAATTGGAACTAGTTGAACTAATTAACCAAAAATGAGTTGTTTTAATAGTTTTGTAAAATATGTGGGGTGTCTATTGTGTAAATAAAATGTTAGTATGTCTTAGACAACAAAAAGGTTAGCTTTTAGTTTTTAATTTGATTAATATTACTTGGTCAGTTGAAAATTGAAAGTTAGGGGTAAATTTATAAATTGGGAATTTTTACTAGGGCAATAGTCTAGTTTTTAAGAATTTGGAATTATAGAAAATACTCCTTAGTTTTCGTGGAAAAAGTGAGCTTAATCAAGGGTGGTTTTATTATAAAATGTAAATCTATGAGCTACTTTAATTATTGGCGTAGTGTTTATTGTTAAATAGATATCAAGAATTGATAAACCAGTTAAAGTTCTATATTGAATGATCATGGCTTGGTGAAAAGAAAAATAACATTTATTTGTTAAAGTGTACGTAATTGATTGATTCTCGTGATTGTATGAGAATGCCAAGAGAGTAATGTGTTGTCACCTGTAATTATGAACATCGAAAAGTATCTAATGCTTATTGTGTTGTGATTAATTATGTATATCTTTGATACTTCCTGATTAAGACCTCTGCCATAGTCTGTTCGCTCATCGCCACCGAGAGAATTCCCTTATATCAGTATGTATGAGACTCTAGAGTTAGCAAATGTTATACAAGGTTAATATGACATGAAATTTTATGATGACATGACTCGTGTAGTCATGATATGATATGGCTTGTGAAGCCATGGTGTGATGTTAATAAATAGCCATTGTCATGGTGTATTAATCCTCATTAATGTAGAGGAGACTCGTGATTGAGAGGCTGAGGCGTGGCAAATGAGTATGTATAATTCCATCCCACATGAGTTAGTGGTGACGATGCCTTATTAGCCAAGATATCTTGTGAATCGAGATAGTCCTGGCTAGTGACGAACATGAGTTGGTATGTGTAAATTGATATGATATTGTGGTACTTGTGATATATAATATGAAATTTGCTTACACATGAGCAATCAATCTTATGCACTTTATGGTTGAATAGGAAAGATAATACTTTTATCCTTGCATTACTTATGCATGGTTGTTTTGTATTGTCTTGAATTCACGATTGTTGTGATGCCAGGTTGAGTGATTGGTGGATCTCTTATCTTAAACTTATGAATTTCATTTATAGGGCATTTCTTTAATTTTCAAACTTGTAGGATGGTTCCTCCACCACCGCTACTTTTTAGAGCTCCAGCTCACATTGAGTATAGTTATAAAGAAGTGATATTATCTTATATGGTTCTTGTGTATGTTAAAGCTTGAGTCGACATGGGACTTGCTGAGTTGGTTCCGCACCGATATATAGCTTGGTACACGATCTTTGACGGCGACTGGTTGGGACCACTAAGAGGATTTGATGGTCCCCTTGACTACATTTTTGATGGGCCATTGATGGGTGAGGTCATTGATCATTTGATTTTAGCTTTGGTGTTATACAGACAGGCTTTTGGATATAGGAGGATGGTGTTGAAGTTAGGCGGTCCTAACCCTTCTCAGGTCTTTTGGTATTTTGTGTGTTGTTTGTTATGGGTTATAAATATAAAGTTGACATTATGAAATATTATGTATAATATTTAATTTGTGTGATAATCTTCTTATATGTTGTATGGTAATGTATTTGTGGTGCTTCCGCTTGCTATTAAAAAAAAAATAATCAAAAAGTACATGTGTCGCGCGTGATGTTCTGGAGAGTGATATATAACTACTTCAAGCCCTTATTTGAGACCGACGTAGTCATTTTAGGTCATTATTTGACACAATGTTTACTTCATGCATTATTTGAGAAAATGAAGACATTTCATGCTCTTATTTGGAATTTCCCTCCAAACTATGCATAAGTCGGTGTTGCAGCAGTAATTGTTACATCGTAATGCTATTCTATCTTTAGATGATAGCTTGAGACTTTAACCAATTCAAGCTCGTTAAAAGTTAAATGCTATATGAAATTTAACTTCATCAGATAAGAGAAGTCGAATAAAAAATGATGAGCTCTATTCAATTTGATCTAATTTCAGACCCTTATATAGTTAAGTTCGGTTTTAAAATTTTCCGAACCATATTATTGTAGTTTAGCTCAATTTTTCCATCCAAATCAGACCAAACTGAACCGTGCTCATCCCTACTCTTCTTGATCTGCTTTCATGCGATTGATAAGAGATTGGCCACAAGAGATCCTGTCGAGAAGGACTCGCTTGAAAGCCGTGCTCATTCGAGGTCACCCAAGCCATGGACGCTACTCCACGTGGATTGTCACCGTAGGGAAGGTGTGCGAATGAAAATGAGATCTCCTGCTGCCCCATCTTATCTTCTCCACAAAGACACGATACGAGGATGGGGCAACGTGTCGAGGACTTGGGGCTGTCATCTCCATTTTCATCCTTATAACCAATCATTGCATGCATCTTCAAATTGCTCATCTGACAAAAACTTGACATGTCACGGCGTTGGAGCGCGGCCAGCCAGAAAAGGGAAGGGTTAGAGGGAGAGACATGAAGCGATTCCAAGTGATGAAAAGAGTTTTTTTGAGTGTTGTCGAGGGCACTACACGAGCACCGAGAGGCCTGTACCATCTATGATCTTAAGCACCGACCTCCCCGACTGCCACGAGTACTGCATAATTGAGCTAAAAATATTCGCAAATGCTGATGATTTGATCCGATACCGACCATTGCAACTCCACTTTGGACTCTCCTAGGGCATGGAGAGACTCTTTGGTGAGGGAAAGTGGGAGAATGGTCCTGTGAATGTGTATGTGGCGGATCATATGGCCAAGACTCAAAAGTGGACCACAGGGACTATACTAGGCAATTATATATCCTAATTAATATGCTATATTTGTTAAAAAGTCCAACCCAAAACATATTGCCGTGGAGTCTTCGATAGAGATGAAGTAGTAATAGGGTAGCCGTAGAAAAACCTGTGGCTGGATTGATTTCCTCCACAAGCATCTACTCCTAACAAAAAGAAAAGCAGTGAGCTCCACGACAAAAGCAAAGCGAGCCGCGCTATTAGAGCGCATCCATTTTTCAGCTGGCTTCTAATCTAAGCTTGACAAATAGGGAAAGGATTTCAAACCTAACCTAGGTTGGGAAAAGCTTTCTCCATCATTTGCTTCTTGCTTTCCAGCCCAACCCTAAGCTTGTTTAGTTAGGTTAATTGAGTGGCGAGAAAGGTTACTTTTTGAAAACTATTTTATAATGGCATCTTATCCTATCTATATAATCAGTGTCTTTTCTTACTGAACTTGAAAGATTACCAACAATTTAGAGAAAGGATAGAGAGGCAACCAATATAAGGGGCTAGCTGGCTTCAACATTGGATTGGGTATTAGACAAGCGAATAAGAAAGGGGCTGCACATGCAAAATAAATTTAGAGAATCTGACTTTGATATCATGTTTGAAGATCTAATACAAAACTTGTACATAATGATCATCGTATAAATCTCGTAGAGAAGTGACGTGGCTCGAACAATCTTTGTGCCAATCCGAAATTCTTTATTGAAAGAAAATGAAAGATCGGCTATTTGTTTACAGTCACCGTCCAAAAAAACAGTGGCATTAAGGCAATGATGACCGGGTTTTTTGGATTTAAGTACCCTTTTTTATTCTTTGACTTTTGGGTGAGCGTGGAGGCTCATCCAAGAAAAAGGAAGGAGCGGCGACAATATGTGAAGATCCAAAATGACCAAGTTTTTAAATTGGTACGGCCCTATGGCGATGGGACACCCACAATAAGCAGAATTACATATCTCAGAGGGGGACAATCAATGCCAGGACCATGTGGTATCGAGGACAAAATCGAAATGCTAGTGTGACTCAGTGTGACTCACGGTTGTCTCAACTCATCCACCCTTTTTCTCTCATCGTCCATCTATAAGTAGAGCGATCCAACGCTCAGGTCAAGCACACAAAGAAGAAGAATCCTTTGCCTTGGACTTGCATGGTAGCTCAAGCTCCTACTGTACCGACGTTCGCATCTTTCCACATTCGCACATGGCTGGTTTTTCGAATGCGAGGCGGGTTTTACTCGTCGCAGTTCTTTTTGCGTTTCTCGTCGTGAATGCACAGGGACGTGCTCTCGTGGATAAGAGGAATGCTGGCCGTCTTCTTTTGCGTCAACTCGGCAACCGCGATGGAGCCAAGCCGAGCTATGTTGAGTGGGCTTCGACCATGGATGCAGACCCGGAGAAGAAAGCGCCAGGAGGACCCGACAAGCAGCATAACCATGACAGCCCTTCCGCCCTTCGCTAGCCATAGAAACCAAACCGAGCGAGAGAGGGTTATTTACTATAAACCTAGCCAAAGTTCGATGTGGTACAAGGTGTTCGCGAACAAGAATAATGTGAGATAGGGAATAATAATGAATATGGTGATGGAAAAGGTGAATGCGTTGCCCTAGCACCAGAAGGTGCAAGAGTCCTATGTTTTTCGCTTATAGTTCCTAAGTTATGAGAATATTACATGTGGGAACGATGATGTTTTCCTCACTAGTCTTCAACTTATATTCAGCATTCGAAACCTCTCTCTCTCTCTCTCTCTCTCTCTCTCTCTCTCTAAAAAAATGGCTTATACATGCAATGCTCACAATGTAGCACTATATAATCGTGATGTAATGTAACATACAATACAATACTATACCATGAGTCATGGTATGCTAAATTTGAAATAACTCACTCTCTAATTTAATGATACTATAATACAAGAAGAGACAGCGTATTAAAAAGTTGTCGCGACCTTCCTGAGGGTGAATTACCTAAAGAAGGCTAATGGATTACTAAGTCCGAAGACTTGGCACGGACCCTCCCAAGTCCTACCAATCGCGACTTGATGTTAAGAAATTAATCTATTTAAACATGCAATTATATTTAATTTGGAGCCGCCACTAACCAATTAGGGTTGGTTAGAAACCCAAGTAAAGTATGGGAGAATACTTTACTTTTGCGAACCAGAGATTCAGTGTGTCCGGAGACATGGTTACGCTAGATTAGTCTAATGCCATTTCGGTACCTTTTATTTTAATTTTCAAAATATTTTGCATGCAATGTTGATTAATTTAAACTTAAGCTACTAACATGCAAATGGTCATGCGGGTGCACAATCAATAAAATAACATTCAATAAAAAATGCTAATAAAAATGCATGCCCTAAACATGATTTCTAAATGACAAGACACCTAATTTTTCTTTTTTTCTTTTTCTAAAAAAATGTTAATTATATGCAATCTTAATCTAAACTTAATATGCATGGATTTATTTTAATGACATGCGAGATGCAATTCATATGGTATGACTTAAACTTATCACTATATGTATGCAATCTAATTTATATAATCCTAAATATGCATGTGCTACGTGATATGGGATGAATGACATGGTATTTCTACATGCATGCTCTTTTATGATTTTTTTTTATGATGATTCATTTTTTAATGCATATATGCAACCTATGCTAAATAATGATAATAAGAAATTATTTATGAATTAACCTATTAACTAACCAAGGAAATGATCTTTTTTTTTTTTTTAATGACATAACGTTTTTTATTGAAAAGAAAGTAACCTAATGGTGCAATGATCACCTTTTAGCATTTTCCTTTTTAAAACAAAAAAAATTAGACTATAACTCATATGGCATGCATAACATTTTTTGTTCCTCTTTTTGTTTTACTAAATGAAAATTGACTTAATCTAAAAATATGTAGGTGTGCTGCTTTAATATGAAATGTGTATGGACCTAAGTACCTAAGTTCTAGATATGACCATATTTTACTAATAAACAAATTCTAATTAAACCTATTATGTAAATTAATTAATATGTACCTAATATTTTTTTGATTCTTTTTATTGAAATTCGGAATTAAAAACTAATTAGACTAACTAAAGTGAATGATATTCTAATTTACTAGCCCTAAAAATACAGTCCTAATTTACTAAACCTAAATGCTCTAATGCAATATTTAGATTTTTATGTACTTTTTGATTTTTTGATTTTTTTTAATCTTTTCAAACAAGTAATTATTTTAAAAGAATGAAGATAATAATTAAAATAACTGAAAAAATAATCCGTTGTCTCACGGATTAAATTAACAATTATTTTAACTCTATAATGATTTAACAATTGAAATACTATCAAAATTCCTAAAAATTAAAGTAATTAAAAAAATGACCCGATGTCTTACGGGTCAAATTAATAATTACCATAATTTTGGATAAAACCCCTTAATGTCTACAAGGTCTACAAATATTGACATACAATACTACAATTCAAATAATTAAACTTAAAAATAAGCTAACATAACATGAAATAAGTAAAAAATAAAAAATAAAAATATACTACCTAAGGCTTGGAAAATGGGAGTAGCGATGGTGGTTCGGTGATGGGTTGTGGTGGCTGGAGTAAGGTGGTCGTCGGAACTCCGGCGAGGCTCGGGTAGCAACCGGACTTGCAGCGAAAACAGGGGAGACAGCAGGTGGCGGAGCTTGGGGCGTTGTAACGGTGGACGCAGGCGGTGCGGATCTGGTTCGAGCTGCTGCGGTCAGGAGCGGCACGACTTTAGCAAGCGTTGACGAGGCGGCATAGCGATCGGCAAGGCAACAACAAACGCGGTAGTATTGCGGTGAGCAGGTGTCGTGTGCGTCGCTTGTGGCCTCAAGCTACTGGACAACGAGTTGCTGTGGGTGTCGGGCGCTGGTCGTCGTTGGGTGCTGGTGGCTGCAACGAGGAGATGGAGACGCTGATGAGGGTCACAGGTTATCAGATGGAGGGCTATAGATCCGGCTTGGGTGGTCAGAGGCGCAACAACAGCGGGGGCACGGCGGGCCGGCTCGGAATCGGCTGGGCTGTGAGTTGTGGAGGCGCGGCGGCGGAGCTTGTGGGTACAGAGGCGCGAGCTACGGCAGAACGGAGGTGCGGCATCGGCTGACCGTCGAGGACAGAGGCGAAGGCTGGCCGTGGGCGTCAGGCACTAAGGAGTTGCTACAGCGGTAGTACTCGGATTCCGGTGGTGTCGGGGGTTGCACTAGTTGCAAGAATGGCGGTGGTCGCGCGGTCCTCTCGGAGAGATCGGTGAACGGTAGATGAAAGTGCAGTGCTCGAAGGCGGCGAACGAAGCGGCAATGGCAGAGGCGCAATGGTGCGATCGCAGGCTTGCAGCAGCGGAGGGACCAGCGAGGAAGAAGATGAACAGCGTTTTTCCTTTCCTTTTTTTTTTCTTTCTTTTTCTGCTCTCACCTTTCTCTCTCACGTCACTTTGTCTATCCGACTCTTCTCTCCGCTTTCTCTTTGTTCTTGTGCTCTTCTGCTGTACTTTTCAGCGGAAGAAAAAGTGCTTCCCCTTCCAAACTAGCAGCAAGAAAAAACCACAAGAACCTCTCTTGATCCCTTCACTTTTTGACTTTTCTTTTTTCTTTTCACTTTTGTATTCTTTTCTCCTTCGACGAAGACGAAGAAAAGCCCCCACCATGCTCGGTTCTGAAGCCTCGCATTTTATAGTGAAAGCGCTCAAAGTTGTTGAAGATTTCCCAATATTCACTCAACTTCTTCAACAAAAATGCGGCTCCAAAATCACACGGCTGTTGCATTTTTGAATTCAAAGTTTTTTTTTTTTTCAAAATTTCCCTCTATAATCAAAGATTATCTTTTATTTCTAAAAATGAATTTAAATTAGGTGTCAACAGCTGCCCCTCTTTGAAGGGAAGCTCGTAGAGGTTTCTTTCAAAGATAAATGACACCTAAATTTAGACCATGCGGAATGAATGCAAAATGAATATGAAATGCATATGCAAATGTTAATTGTAATGACTTTTTTTTTTATAAAGAAATGGACTCAAATAAATGCAAGGTCATGCAATAAAGAATGCCATGTAAATGCAATGATTTAGTCAAGAACGTAGATCTCAATGTGTCCACGCCCAATGAAATGTGTTAGGGAAATCCCTTATGATGTTTTGAAGATGACAAAATAAATCAAAGGCTACTAACATGTTTAATGGTTAAGGAAAATACCATGCAGATAATAGAACATGTAAAGGATATTGTCAAAGTCTGAAAACGGCCAGAAGACTGAACGTAACACATGTCCAAAGTATATTCTGAAGATTTACAGACTTATGTGTCAAAGTCTCAAGACTGTCAGACTCAAGACTCAAAGTCTGAAGACTGTCAGACTCAGATTATAAAGTCTAAAGACTCAGATTGTAAAGTCTAAAGACTCGGACTTTACATCCGTTCGATGAATCGTAACTCAAGCCCAATCATATAACGGCTAGTGATCTGGTTTGGATTCCACATCAAGATTGATTTGATTGAAGACAAGAACTTTCTACACGAAGAAGCTTTACTTATGGAAACCAAGATTTCGTTTGTATGGGCGATCGGAATCAATTTGGGATTTTACCTTTGTCACTCAACGGCTACCAAATCTTCTAGATACGAGCTGTCCAATGGGTATATTGGAAGACGATTCTCCGGGATGCTGTCCAACGGCTAGTTTGGAAGTGGAGGAGTATTTAAGGAGATCATGGACCGATGAGCAAGCAAGAGACGGAGCGTAGAATTTATAATTCCAAAGTCTGAGCAACCTTCGATTATACACTTGTCTTTGGAGAGCTTAAACGTTTGTAATCGTGAGAGAAATACCAAAAGAGTGACTTAGTGAGATAGTGTGATCTACTACTAAGTGTTTGCACTCAAAGTTGTAATCTCTTGTTGATTGCATAGTGGAATCCAGCCAAGAAGGCTGTTAGCGTGGGAGAGTGGACGTAGGCTTGGATTAAGCCGAACCACTATAATTTCTGTGTTTTTATTCTCTTCCCTAACTCCTTTATTTTGTTCATACTAGCACTCTCAAAATGCAAATGCAAAGAAGAACACGTACCTGTCATACTTATTTGGAGATTCAGAAAAGTATTATTAAGTATGAAATGATTCATATGAGACCTGACAAACATCTGAAAATCTCTTCAGATAATTAAAAGGCTCAAAGTCTTCAGGGATCTGGAACTCTCATAAGATCCCAAGCACCTGGAAATTGCATCAAGTACTTAAAATTTCAAAAATCTGATTCTTATGTCAGACAATTGAAAGCATTTACTAAACATCTGGAAATCACATTAGACGTTTTGAAAAGACAAACACTTGGAAGTCACATCAAGCGTTTAAAGGTTCAAATATCCGGAATTCACACTAGACATTTGAAAACATTTACTAAACATCTAGAAATCACATCAGACATTTGGAAAAACGAACACTTGGAAGTCACATCAAGCATTTAAGGGTTCAAATATCTGGAGTTCACACTAGACATTTGAAAATATTTTACTAAATATCTGGAAATCACATCAGATGTTTGAACAGACAAACACTTGGAAGTCACATCAAGCGTTTACAGGTTCAAACATCTGGAACTCAAACTAGACATTTGAAAACATTTTATAAATGGGTACTTAGAATTCTCATCAAGCACCAAGATGACTGAACAAACTCAGGGTTTCAAAGACAATTTTTTGGTCTTTGAGGAAAAATTCAATGAAGGTCCATGCATGATGGCTTTATCAAGCTTCTACCGGAAAAATTATCACAAGGACAATTTTCAGTTATAGCGTGAATTTCTTGAACATGCTAAATGAGACACTTTTGGTTTGAAAATGCTTTTTCACTTGCTCTCATTTAAGAGGGATTATTTGTCCCGGCCATTGATGCAGGAATATATCACTCAATCTTATCATCATCTTTTGACAAGAGTTCGAATTTTCTTGCAATCAGTACGACCTTACCAATCTAAGAGGTCTTTAACAGGTACCGTAATGTGGGCTTAGTCAATGGCTTAACAAAGGGACTCTTTGAGTCAAAGCAATTGAAAGAATAATTCTGTAATCATCTTTGGGTTTACAAGTCAAGAACCCTGCAAAATAACAAAGAAATAATCTTGCTCGCTTTTTTTCGAGCAATGCTTAAAACATGTGAATTCTTATGTTAATTCAAATGCCATAATCTGAAGAGACTTTGTAAGTGACGTAACATAGGCTGGGTATATGGGTTGAGAAACGAAAGGATCGTTAGGCTCAAAGATGTGTATAGGGGTCAAAGTTGGTGATCATCTTGACATTGCCACCAGTTTTCTTTACCACGATTATCTTCTTGACAGATTTCTTTATTGGCTCAAGAGTTTAACACCTGATGCCAATGATTATTCAATTGGAGATCTTTTCTCAACATTTTTTCTTTTAAAATCATTTTCTTTGATGATGGGCATCGATCAGGCACACAGCTTTTTTTTTTTTTTTTTTTTATGCCCCCCAATTCATCAGTCATTTCTCTCTTCTTTTCACAGGCATTGGCATTGCTTTTACTAGACACATTGCTTTTTCATGCCCCTTAGTTCTATTTTGATTTCAGTTCTTGTGCACAATGTGTGTGTCAAGTATACTTTTAAATGACACTCAAACCTTCAAGGGTCTTCATCTACCTCTTGCCTTGCCCTAGTGTGAGGGATGATCATCAACTGGGTTTAGAGAAAACGAAATCACAGGCTCAAGTGGGCTATGCAAATGGTATAAGTGTGTAGGATAGTGAAAGAAACGCTCTTCGTCATCCTAAGGCACTTAAATTACCACATGAATTCAATGTAATAGCATGACTTGAAGATTGATGCAAGTGAAAGCAAGCAAATTTCTATCCATTTCACTCTCCTTCAATGTCAACTTTCCTCCATTTGCCCCGATGTGGGGTGGTCCTTGACAGGGGTAGTATGAAAGAAATTCTTCAAGTATTTGGGCTCAAAGAAGGGTTAAACAAGGGTTCACCAATAGAGTAATGAATTGCCCCTCGTCATTTTAGTTGTCGTACTTCTTGCAAGAAAACTCTTCACCTTGAAACATAAAACGTTTCCATACTCACCTCACAATGTATAAACAAGGGACTGTGTATGGGATAAGACTTGCCTTTCACGCCTCATTTAGCATCATTTAGCATGTTCAAGTAACTCAACATCCTTCACTGAATTATCCATTTTGATAAATTTCAAGTGGAATTGGTGAATTGCACATCATGTGAAAACATTCTATAATGACAAAAAGGCCATGCTCTATTCTTGCACATCAAATCATAAAGTCAAAGCTATTAAATGTCTGTGTCTTGCCCCTCTTTGCAAGGGAGCTCATAGAGGTTCCTTAAATGTGCGCAGGGCTGCACCTGAAACATAAAGCAAATAATTAAAAGAAACAAACAGAGTAAATTAGATGCATGCTGGAAAATTATTTTATTTTGAAAATTTTTTCAAGGGAACATGAAGAAGCCCAGCCTTCAGAATTAGCTCCTTGCCGTTTTCTTTTGGGTAGGATTTCATCACAGGGCTAGTTTGGTGTACTTCAACATGCCCTTAAAACACGAAAATCTCAATGTATTTTATTGGATGAAAAGCAAATTACATTATTGAAATAAGGGAAATCCTAGAATTGAAAAATGCAAATATGCAAATATGGAAAGCAATAAAGACTCATGCGCAGAGGAGTGTGCAAATAATTAAAATTTTCCTACTCTCAAGCTTTGTCGATGGCAAACACTAAATTCTCTTCGAATAATTCAGTCATTCCTTCGAGTGCGTCATCAGAGCTCTCAATCTTTGGAGGTGCGGGATCATCTATGCCACCCCATCCATCTGGGATGATATCCCGTGGGTTGAAGTAGGAGCTGGGAGGAGCCGAATACTTTACATAGTAATCGAATTTGCCACTTGGTTGCCCCAAGGTGTCCATCACTTTTGCTTCCTCACGTATCATCTGAAACATGGTCGGCTCAGCATCAAAACTGAAAATGGCATTCACAGCTTCTGGGTGGTCAGAGAGTGGGTTATTTTGGATGTTCAGCTGTGCATCGCGGAATGAGACCACCTTGGCATCCAAAAGATTTTGGATTTTGTGTTGCAGTGTATAGCAATCATCAACAGAATGCCCTACCTCCCCCATATGATAAGCACATGTCTTGGACGGATCATAGTTGGGGAAACGCTTGGGATTAGATCGCTTAGGCTCCTTAGCGAGTAATCCTTTCTTCTAAAGGGTCGGCAAGATCTTGGACAAGGGCTTAGGAAGTGGCGTAAATTGATGCCTGTAAGAGTTTTTCTGCTGGCCAAAAAATGGTCGTGCTCCTCCCTGTTGGGTGTTTAGGGTAGGGTGAGGTGGTTGAACATAAGTTGCATTAACCTCAACTACAAGTTCCTTATTCTTCTTGGTTGAGATTCTCCCATACAAGCTGATTTGATTAGACGCCCATTCATCACGCAATGCTACTTCAATTCGGTCGCCAACAGGGATTAGCTGATTGAACGACTCGGTAGTCGATCCCAGCATCCGATTTCGATATTCAAGCGGGAGTGTCTTCATGAACAAATCTATCAGCTCCTTTTCTGTCGGCTCCAGAGTAATTTGAGTAGCTACGGTCCTCCATCTCGTGACGTATGCCTTGAAAGATTCCGTCATCTTCTTCTTAGTGCGAAGTAAATCTTCTCGAGATGGAGTGACATCAATATTATACTTATATTGCTTGAAGAAGGCATTAGTCAAATCCTCCCAAGTCTCCAGCAAATTAATCTTCTTCATAATGTACCATTGAAGCGCCGGTCCTGTCAAGCTTGCTTGAAATTGTTGAATCATCAAAGGGATGTTATCAACATATTGGGTCATCCTGACCACATAAGTCTGCAGATGGATCTTTGGGCAAGAGGTGCCATCATACTTTTCAAAGTCTGGCATTTTGAACTTCTTTGGCATATTGATTTTTGCATAATGGGACAGATCAGTTGGGTCTTGGCTAAATGAACCCTGCAGCTGCTTAAGTTTCTCCTCGATTTTCGCCAAGCGTTTTTCTTGCTCAGTCTTCGGTACAGCTGGTTATATCACTTGTATCTCCTCATCAACAATAATTTGAGGCGTGTCAGTAATTTTAACCCTAGAGGCATCATCAGAGGATGATGGCCCAACTGCGGTCGTATTCTTGCCTTTATCTCTCGGATCAACCATGGGAGCATGTTGTGGTAACACCACTTCAACTTGCGGAGCTGGTGGGGCAATGTTTGCTTGAAGAAAATCGATTTGTTTAGAGAGCTGCTCAAGAACATTTAGGACTTGCTTCATTTCCGATTCGAGGGCAGCAACGCGAGCTTGTTCAGTAACACGCGTTTGTTCAGTGTTATCAGCCATTGTCGCTCTAGAACGAGTACGGATTGGCGATCTTGGGTGAGCCATGTTGTCACCTAAGTAAAAGAGATAATGTAAGAAACGATGACAAGATAGAAAATGGCCCATGACAATGGTCTAATCGCCTCATTTTATTTAAAATTTATTTTAAACGTTGCACCAAACTTCCTAACAATGAACTAAGAATTGAAATTAAAATCCCTAAACATTGAACTAAAAATTGAAAGCACTAAATTGAAATCAAGGTCTCTAAACATTGAACTAAGAAACCAAAACATCTCATTTTATATGCTTTTGGGAGTGGAAATAAATTGCAAATCGATTTTCTCCATCGCATATAAAACAAGACGGACAACGAAACCTATTGTCATGGACCGATGAAATTGCAAGTAAGTAAATTGTAGAAGTGAGAATTTAAACAACTTACTTTCACTAGGAAGGGATGACAATCACATAGACACACGCATGAAATGTGGGGCTCGATTTCTATCTAGATGGCTTAACAAAGTGGAGCTAAAGGGGATGATCTTACCGTTGCAGTCTCGCATTAACGTGTCAGGTCCCCCTAACTCCGGCTCAGTCGTATAGAATGTCCAATAATCACGCAATCTCGCGGATATGGACAAACACATTCGACACCATGAAAAACTTTCGGGGAAGAGAAGGTCAACCTCTATATAGCAGTCTCGCTGTAGAGGAAGTATCATTCTCAACACCATCCTAAGAATCCTATCGCAGCCTAGGTCCGGCAACAGGTTGTGTGTGCAATAGTGTAGTGCTAAAAACAATAAAACATGCACAACAATTTAATTGCAAACAACACTTCTATAGTTTAAATTCAACCATTCATCCTTAACTCCAACTTGCAAAACAAGGGTTAGCAAAGCACTACTCCCCTTACACCTCCTTTCTGTAAAAACATTTAACACTTCATGTTAGGAGCGTACCTTGTTTCCATGCTACCAAAGAAAATTTTTTAAATAAATAAATAAATAGGCCTATGTCCACTATGAGTTTTAACTCTGTCCCCAGTGGAGTCGCTAAGCTGTCGCGACCTTCCCGAGGGTGAATTACCTAAAGAAGGCTAATGGATTACTAAGTCCAAAGACTTGGCACAGACCCTCCCAAGTCCTACCAATCGCGACTTGATGTTAAGAAATTAATCTATTTAAACATGCAATTATATTCAATTTAGAGCCGCCACTAACCAATTAGGGTTGGTTAGAAACCCAAGTAAAGTATGGGAGAATACTTTACTTTTGCGAACCAGAGATTTAGTAGGTCCGGGGATATGGTTACACTAGATTAGTCTAACGCCCTTTCGGTACCTTTTATTTTAATTTTAAAAATATTTTGCAGGCAATGTTGATTAATTTAAACTTAAGCTACTAACATGCAAATGGTCATGCGGGTGCACAATCAATAAAATAACATTCAATAAAAAATGCTAATAAAAATGCATGCCCTAAACATGATTTCTAAATGACAAGACACCTAATTTTTCTTTTTTTCTTTTTAAAAAAATGTTAATTATATGCAATCTTAATCTAAACTTAATATGCATGGATTTATTTTAATGACATGCGAGATGCAATTCATATGGTATGACTTAAACTTATCACTATATGTATGCAATCTAATTTATATAATCCTAAATATGCATGTGCTACGTGATATGGGATGAATGACATGGTATTTCTACATGCATGCTCTTTTATGATTTTTTTTTATGATGATTCATTTTTTAATGCATATATGCAACCTATGCTAAATAATGATGATAAGAAATTAATTATGAATTAACCTATTAACTAACCAAGAAAATGATCTTCTTCTTTTTTAATGACATAACGTTTTTTTATTGAAAAGAAAGTAACTTAATGGTGCAATGATCATCTTTTAGCATTTTCCTTATTTTTTTTAAAAAAAAATTAGACTATAACTCATATGGCATGCATAACATTTTTTGTTCCTCTTTTAGTTTTACTAAATGAAAATTGACTTAATCTAAAAATATGTAGGTGTGCTGCTTTAATATGAAATGTGTATGGACCTAAGTACCTAAGTTCTAGATATGACCATATTTTACTAATAAACAAATTCTAATTAAACCTATTATGCAAATTAATTAATATGTACCTAATATTTTTTTTGATTCTTTTTATTGAAATTCGGAATTAAAAACTAATTAGACTAACTAAAGTGAATGATATTCTAATTTACTAGCCCTAAAAATACAGTCCTAATTTACTAAACCTAAATGGTCTGATGCAATATTTAGATTTTTATGTACTTTTTGATTTTTTGATTTTTTTTAATCTTTTCAAACAAGTATTTATTTTAAAAGAATGAAGATAAGAATTAAAATAACCGAAAAAATAATCCGTTGTCTCACGGATTAAATTAACAATTATTTTAACTCTATAATGATTTAACAATTGAAATACTATCAAAATTCCTAAAAATTAAAGTAATTAAAAAAATGACCCGATGTCTTACGGGTCAAATTAATAATTACCATAATTTTGGATAAAACCCTTAATGTCTACAAGGTCTACAAATATTGACATACAATACTACAATTCAAATAATTAAACTTAAAAATAAGCTAACATAACATGAAATAAGTAAAAAATAAAAAATAAAAATATACTACCTAAGGCTTGGAAAATGGGAGCAGCGACGGTGGTTCAGTGATGGGTCGTGGCGGCTGGAGTAAGGCGGTCGTTGGAACTCCGACGAGGCTCGGGTAGCAACCAGACTTGCAGCGAAAACAGGGGAGACAGCAGGTGGCGGAGCTTGGGGCGTTGCAGCAGCGGATGCAGGCGGTGCGGATCTAGTTCGAGCTGCTGCGGTCAGGAGCTGTGCGACTTCAGCAAGCGTCGGCGAGGCGGCACAGCGATCGGCAAGGCAACAACAAATGCGGTAGTATTGCGGTGAGCAGGTGTCGTGTGCGTCGCTTGTGGCCTCAAGCTACCGGACAGCGGGCTGCTGTGGGTGTCGGGCGCTGGTCGTCGTCGGGCGCCGGTGGCTTTAACGAGGAGATGGAGATGCTGATGAGGGTCACGGGTTATCAGGTGGAGGGCTACAGATCCGACTCGGGTGGTCAGAGGCGCAGCAACAGCGGGGGCATGACGGGCCGGCTCGGAATCGGCTGGGCTGCGAGTTGCGGAGGCGCGGCGGCGGAGCTCGTGGGTACAGAGGCGCGAGCTACAGCAGAACGGAGGTGCGGCGTCAACTGACCGTCGAGGACAGAGGCGAAGGCTGGCCGTGGGCGTCAGGCATTGAGGAGTTGCTGCAGCGGTGGTACTCGGATTCCGGTGGTGTCGGGGGTTGCACCAGTTGCAAGAATGGCGGTGGTCGCGCGGTCCTCCCGGAGAGACCGGCGAACGGCAGACGGAAGTGCAGTGCTCAGAGGCGGCGAACGAAGCGGCAATGGCAGAGGCGCAATGGTGTGATCGCGGGCTTGCAGCAGCGGAGGGATTAGCGAGGAAGAAGATGAACAGCGTTTTTCCTTTTCTTTTTTTTTTCCTTCTTTTTCTGCTCTCACCTTTCTCTCTCACGTCACTGTCTCTCTGACTCTTCTCTCCGCTTTCTCTTTGTTACTGTGCTCTGCTATACTTTTCAGCGGAAGAAAAAGTGCTTCCCCTTCGAAACTAGCAGCAAGAAAAAACCACAAGAACCTCTCTTGATCCCTTCACTTTTTGACTTTTCTTTTTTCTTTTCACTTTTGTATTCTTTTCTCCTTCGACGAAGACGAAGAAAAGCCCCCACCATGCTCGGTTCTGAAGCCTCGCATTTTATAGTGAAAGCGCTCAAAGTTGTTGAAGATTTCCCAATATTCACTCAACTTCTTCAACAAAAATGCGGCTCCAAAATCACACGGCCGTTGCATTTTTGAATTCAAAGTTTTTTTTTTTTTCAAAATTTCCCTCTATAATCAAAGATTATCTTTTATTTCTAAAAATGAATTTAATTAGGTGTCAACAAAAGTGTAAAGTTATCCTCATTAGTTAGTTGTATAAGGAATGTTTCGTTCACAAAATCTCCGTCAACTACAGGTAGCTAAACACAACCTACACTCATCTGCGCAATTAGTATGGCAGACTTTAATCAGTCAAATATGAAAGTGATACAGGTAGTTGGACAAATTAAACTTTGTAGGCATTAACCAAGCATGTGAGGCATCAAAAGTCCCAATGTTGTGCGTATGATATGATGGACATGGTCTTTACTATTGGCGATAGTCACAAATTATGATGTTTGCCCGAACTAGCATTTTCATTTCAACTCGATAAGCAGAGTATAGGGTTGCTTCAAATTCAAGTAACATACTTCCTTATATATCCATTGTACAGTAAACTAAATCAATCTTGATCATGACCAGTAGTAAGTTATATACAAGTCCTGCGTGAATTTCACGACATCCCTAGAACCGGTCCACACAAGTGTTTCTCCGTATTCAATTATTTCCTATGTAGGGCATAGGTTCCAAATTGGAATGAATTATGTAGCTTGCTAGAAACATTGTTGTGTCAGTAATCACTTTCGATGTGATTTCAGGGCATTGCACCATTTTGCTAGCCATGGATTTGAGGTGGAGCGGAGCTATAACCTTTCATTATTTTTTACCTTGGTAGGCTGGATTCCCCCAATAATCTACCAATAGCCTCTCAAGGCAATATCTGATTAGTGCATGATCTGAATACTATAAGTTGGTCGCCACTCAGGACAATATGGCTTTCTCTTTCAGCCGCTCGACAAAACCTATGATTTGGTTGGAAATGGGCACCTTAATTTTATCCAGCAAATGTGGACGAGAAGAATCTTACGCTCGTGCTGATGTGTTCTGATGCAATACAAGGATATGAGGTTCCTCCACTTAGCCAATGGAAGAGATTTGGAGTCTTTCTAAATAGTGGAGGGAGAGTGAGAGAGACCCACCAAAAAGGACTCTGCAAATCAGCTTTGCTCCATTGCCACGGACTTTTTGGCCTTTGAACAGGGCATTCGCCGCAACTGAGGTTAACCTAAATCAGTGTCCAGCTCGTCACAGGTTCGATTTCTGTTCTGCACAAATTTTTTGAGATTAATCTCAGAGAAAGTAACTTGTTTCGAATTCCTTCGTTTAACCATGATGGGCGCGATGTTGATTGGATCCGTAGGTGATAAGGTGCCACGAAGTTAACCTAAAATACCGCCAGACCGCGTATATCACCATACTTCTATCCAAAAAGGCAAGGAAAGGCAAAAGGGAAGGCCTAAAAGAACCTCAAACTTGTCGAACTCAAATTTTGAGATGTGGGAATAGCATCAAGACTTTTCTCAGTATTTATGCTTTACGAACTCGCGCCATCACCTCAAAAGTTAGAGACTGCATCTTTGGTTAGATGATCAAAAAGGGAATACAAGTATGTGGGAGAAGAGAACTGAACCGGCCCGACAAGCACTTCAACAAAGCGATCTCTCTTGAGCCCTCTAAGGAAAAGAATCTAACAATAGCGTGATTGTATTAGTAAAATCACAAGAAGCACATCCAGGAGCCCATTTATAGATAAGAATAATAACGTACAACTGCTGTCACGACAAAGAATTCCAGCGATGTATGTGCTTGATCTGGTCACCAGAAATTACCGCAAGAACAATTCCCACCGTTAAAATGGTGGAATCTCACGTTATCTCTCAGAATAATTTCCCTCCCAATAATGTGAGATAAGTCCCACATGAAAGATTGACAGTCTTCACATATCCTGAGGTTCTTCATGATCCTGATAGGGCAATTTGCGCTAGAATCCAGCAGCCCAAATGCCAGAGCCAGCTTTTCACTATGGGCCATCAATATTCGCTTCTTGTCGTCCTCACTTACATCATAAGCCACTGAACTCAGGATCTGTTGATAACCATGTCCCTTTAATCTCTCCAGAAGATCCTCTAACACTTTATTTATCTCGCTTGACCTCGGATGCTTTGTATCATCTGCAAAGAACTCGTGTATCTCCCCTTTCTTTGACTGAAACCAGCTACATCCAGGATTCTTCTTTAATCCCAGAGAGAGAGAGAGAGAGAGAGAGAGAGAGAGAGAGAGAGAGAGAGAGAGAGATCATTATTATTGTGCAACACAAGATCACCAATTTTGCTGAAAGATTAAAATTCTACTTTTTTGTCAGAAAATCAATTACAAAATCAGAGAAAATACTTGAGCTGAAAATCACGAAAGACAGAGCTTACAGTTCAGAGAAGAAGGGACTCAGTAAGTCATTGAACCGGTAAGTTCATCCCATATGACTTCACTACTCCATAATTTTCCTTTCTTAGATTGAAAAAGAAAAGGGGATAGGGAAGTACCGTAAAACCATGTTTCAATAATTTTTTATGAAAGTAAAATAGCAAGCAAAGGAACAGTTATGTCTACATTTTAAGTTCCAAAGTTCAGAAAGATAAAGATCGAACACATTGAATACCTAATGAATCAACATTAGCTTTAGCTGAAGAATTTGAAGCATGACAAAATCAAGTGGTGCAGTGAGATTTCAAGTAACAACCGATTGAAAATTCGGGCGATCAACTCAGCCCTGATACAGTCGATAACGGCCAAACACCAATGTAATCTGAGTTGACATTTCAACCATACGAAGGGGGGACCGAACTCTCTAAAAAAGCACTAAGATTTCCCAGCATACAAAGAGCACAATGCATCAATATTCAACAAGCAAGAACCCCAGTAACCATTCCCCTTCAATGCCATGCCAAAATTTACAATCTTTCTCCATGTGAGCCATCTACCCGTGTATGAAACTCCCCTCAACTCCGACAACCCATGCTGATGAGAAAATTAATACTTTCCAGATAATAAAAAAATTATGAAACCATTTGAAGCAACAGGGTCTCTCCATCATTATTGACCCTCTAGCGAAAAGAATACGGGAAAAAGATTTAGCCCTCTGGATTTCATTCCTTGGCGCAAAAATTCCAACTTTCAGCCCTAAAACTCCATTTCTAGATCAAATTTTTCGAAATTGAAGCTCCAATTTGAAGGACGCTCAAACCGATAGCGACAGCCTCAGTCGACCAAGTACAAATCATGAGAGAGAGAGAGAGAGAGAGAGAGAGAGAGAGAGGTGAGAGTGAAGTAAGGAAGAGAATGCCTTACTCAATTTCTGCAAGCGAAAAATGGGAACGCAATTGGGTCAGAGCGCAGACGGGACTCTTGAACTCAATGTTTCAAGTTTCCAGAGTTGCCAAGTCCAGACCTTTAGCCCCAGGCGAGCTTGTCGAGCTCAATTCAAGCTAAGATTTTTGTAGGGTTTTTGTTTTTTGTTTTTCCTTTATCCTCTGGTCCAACTTTTTTTTTTCCTAATTAATGAGGAACGAGCATAATTTGATTCAAACTACCAAATCAACTGATCGTCAACTTAGTCCTCGAGACGTAATTTCAATAATTTCGGTTTGTAAATCGAAGCCAACTAAAATTTGGCGGTTTGATTTGATTTTTTTTTCCAAATTGCACGGAATCAAACTCCTTTTATGAGTTATGCCGTAATGTGAGATTATGGGGAAAATTCCAAGTAACGGTTTAGTATGTCTTCATTTGTTCAAATAAAAATATAAAGTGAATCTTATTTCAAATAAGAGTCTAAAATAAAGACTTCAAATGAATTTTATAAGTAGCTATATTAGTTTGAAAAAAGGACTTAACTTTCCAATTAGTCAAGAACCTTTTTATCCTTCACCTTTTTTTTTAAATATTTTCTTCTTCTTCTTCTTCTTCTTCTTCTTCTTCTTCTTCTTCTTTGTTTCTTTCTATTTTCCTTTTTTTTCGGTTTTCCGTTTCTTCTTCGTTGGTGGTTGGTCTCAAGCAATGGGCAGCCATCATAATGCCCCAAGAGGGTTGGACGAGAGTCGCTTTCACGAGACATAGTTGAGGCCCTCTCGCCAGATATATGCAAGGGCCACTTTGTTAGCGGTTGGCAAGGCTACCCTCAAAAGCCACAAGTGAGGGTCACTCACAGCTGGTGAGGGCATGGGTCGAGGTGACCTTTGCCTAGATTTGGCAAGGACGGTGGCCCTCACCTAACAGTCAACGATCAAACCTTTGTCGGCTCTAGTCAATTTTTTTCTTTTAAAAAAAAGAGAAAAAAATATTTAAAATTAAATTTGTCTTTAAATGAAAAAGCCTTTAACCAACTAGAATATTTAGCTGGTCAGTGAGGTCATACTCTTATTTTAAACTGCTATAATGTGACATATGAAATTTCTTTATAGTTCATGATATTTAGGATATATAATTAGTATAGTAACTATCAACAAGAATCGATACACTCCTAAATACGTATCGAATAATTTTCAAACATTAAATTTTTACTAAGTTAAGGTTTCCTTATTGTTCTATATCTTTTGTTAATAATTGTAGCGAGTTCAGAATAATTTTCTGATTTACTAACGCTTCAAATGAATATCGATTTCCTTGATTATTTACTGCAATGTAAAGTATTTGTCCAAATTAACATAATATCTCAATCTTTTTTATTAAACCATGCCATTTGTCACTATGAGAACTTAGACAAATGTCTTCATCTCCACCACTTTTTTCATCTACATGTCTAAATTAAATCCTTTGAACTTATCTATATGACCTTATGCATGACATTATCTTAACCCTAGAAAAAAAAATTTCTACATTTAAGTCTAGTTAATTGGCATTATTACTTTTAACCAAGGCTATTAAATGTTACTTCAAGCCATTCTTAAATATACGGAATAAGTGTGGAAGACAAGAGATAATGCATTCTTTCCCTACCTCTTTCACTTGCACCTCCATCTCCCTCACTTGTTCAAGTTCAAGTTTTATTTCACTCTCTCTTACAAGATAAGGTCCAAACCCCCCTCACCTTTTTTTCTTTCAGTTTAGTGTCTTACAAGGTAAATTCAAAGATTTTCCTTTTTATTTTATCAAATAAGCTTTGTTGTTTTCTCAAGAATGACACTTGTTAATTTTATTAATTATTTTGATTTCAAGGTGAGTAAATGCTTTGTTTGTTGAAGATTTCACTCAAGGTAAGTGAAAAACCTAAGGACTAAGCTAGAATGATATACTTAGTACTCTTGAGCTTGATCGATTGATTGTTTGTTTATTTATTATAGATTTTATTCTATGTGTGAGTAAGTTGCAATAGTTGTATGTTAAGTTATAGTGATTGTTGTGCTTGTAGTAAAAAGCTATTCATATGTCTAGAGTGTCTTTGAGAGATTTCTAAAAGGTTTTCTATCAACTTGAATGGGAAAAATATGAAGATAGTAAAACTAGGCATAATAAGGGGTGTTTTGGTAAATTTTTGACAAAATATGGGGTAATTTTGAAATTTCGAAAATGGGGATAAGGTTGTTAACAGGTTTATCGTATGTTTTTTAGTTTTGATAAGTAGATTTCTAAGTAAGATTAATTAAGGGGAATCAAATCGGTTCAAAAAAATGAGTTTAGGGGTTTTAGGGGCAAATTCATAATTTCACCAAGTTAACGGATGAATATCCAAAAACTGAAACTTCTGAGGACTGTTCACAGCTTGTGGAATCTTATTATGATAAGTGATAAAGTTATCTTTAGAGTTAATAGATGATGTGTAAATTATGTAAAAATTGGAACTAGTTGAACTAATTAATCAAAAATGAGTTGTTTTAATAGTTTTGTAAAATATGTGGGGTGTCTATTGTGTAAATAAAATGTTAGTATGTCTTAGATAACAAAAAGGATAGCTTTTAGTTTTTAATCTGATTAATATTACTTGGTCGGTTGAAAATCTGAAGTTAGGGGTAAATTTATAAATTCAGAATTTTCACTAGGGCAATAGTCTAGTTTTTAAGAATTTGGAATTATAGAAAATACTCCTTAGTTTTTGTGGAAAAAGTGAGCTTAATCAAGGGTGGTTTTATTATAAAATGTAAATCTATGAGCTACTTTAATTATTGGAGTAGTAGTGTTTATTGTTAAATAGATATCAAGAATTGATAAACCAGTAAAAGTTCTATACCGAATGATCATGGCTTGGTGAAAGGAAAAAGAACATTTATTTGTTAAAGTGTACGTAATTGATTGATTCTCATGATTGTATGAGAATGCCAAGAGAGTAATGTGTTGTCACCTGCAATTATGAACATCGAAAAGTATCTAACGCTTATTGTGTTGTGATTAATTATGTATATCTTTGATACTTCCTGATTAAGACCTTTGCCATGGTCTATTCGCTCATCGCCACCGAGCGAATTCCCTTATATCAGTATGTATGAGACTCTAGAGTTAGCAAATGTTATACAAGGTTAATATGACATGAAATTTTATGATGACATGATTTGTGTAGTCATGATATGATATGGCTTGTGAAGCCATGGTGTGATGTTAATAAATGGCCATTGTCATGGTGTACTAATCCTCATTAATGTAGAGGAGACTCGTGATTGATAGGCTGAGGAATGCCAAATGAGTATGTATAATTCCGTCCCGCATGAGTTAGTGGTGACAATGCCTTATTAGTCAAGATATCTCGTGAATTGAGATAGTCCTGGCCAGTGACAAACATGAGTTCATATGTGTAAATTGATAAGATATTGTGGTACTTGTGATATATAATATGAAATTTGCTTACACGAGCGATCAATCTTATGCAATTTATGGTTGTCTTATTGACATATTATTATAGGAAAGATAATACTTTTATCCTTGCATTCCTTATGCATGGTTGTTTTGTATTGTCTTGAATTCACGATTGTTGTGATGCCAGGTTGAGTGATTGGTGGATCTCTTATCTTAAACTTATGAATTTCATTTACAGGGCATTTCTTTAATTTTCAAACTTGTAGGATGGTTCTTCCACCACCGCTACTTTTCAGAGCTTCGGCTCACATTGAGTATAGTTATAAACAAGTGATATTATCTTATATGGTTTTTGTGTATGTTAAAGCTTGAGTCGACATGGGACTTGCTGAGTTGGTTCCGCGCCGATATATAGCTTGGTACGCAATCTCTGACGGTGACTGGTTGGGACCACTAAGAGGATTTGATGGTCCCCTTGACTACATTTTTTATGGGCCATTGATGGGAGAGGTCATTGATCATTTGATTTTAGCTTTGGTGTTATATAGACAGGCTTTTGGATATCAGAGGATAGTGTTGAAGTTAGGCGATCATAACCTTTCTCAGGTCCTTTGGTATTTTGTGTGTTGTTTGTTATGGGTTATAAATATAAAGTTAACATAATGAAATATTATGTATAATATTTAATTTGTGTGATAATCTTCTTGTATGTTGTATGGTAACGTATTTGTGGTGCTTCTGCTTGCTATTAAAAAAAAATCAAAAAGTACATGTGTCGCGCGTGATGTTCTAGAGACTCATAAATAACTACTTCAAGCCCTTATTTGAGACCGACGTAGTCATTTTAGGTCATTATTTGACACAATGTTCACTTCATGCATTTATTTGAGAAAATGAAGACATTTCATGCTCTTATTTGGAATTTCCCTCCAAACTATGCATAAGTTGGTGTTGTAGTGGTAATTGTTACATCATAATGCTATTCTATCTTTAGATGATAGCTTGAGCCTTTAACCAATTCAAGCTCATTAAATGTTAAATACTATATGAAATTTAATTTCATCAGATAAGAGAAGTCGAATAAAAAATGATGAGCTCTATTCAATTTGATCTAATTTCAGACCCTTATTTAGTTAAGTTTGGTTTTAAAATTTTCCGAACCTTATTATTGTAGTTTAGGTCAATTTTTCCATCCAAATCAGACCAAACTGAACCGTGCTCATCCCTACTCTACTTGATCTGATTTCATGTGATTGATTAGAGATTGGCCAAAAGAGATCCTGTCGAGAAGGACTCGCTTGAAAGCCGTGCTCATTCGAGGTCGCCCAAGCCATGGACGCTACTCCACGTGGATTGTCACCGTAGGGAAGGTGTGCCAATGGGAATGAGATCTCCTGCTGCCCCATCTTATCTTCTCCACAAAGACACGATACGAGGATGGGGCAACGTGTCGAGGACTTGGGGTTGTCATCTCCATTTTCATCCTTATAACCTATCATTGCATGCATCTTCAAATTGCTCATCTGACAAAAACTTGACATGTCACGGCGTTGGAGCACGGCCAAGCTAGAAAAGGGAAGGGTTAGAGGGAGAGACATGAAGCGATTCCAAGTGATGAAAAGAGTTTTTTTGAGTGTTGTCGAGGACACTACACGAGCACCGAGAGGCCTGTACCATCTATGATCTTAACCACCGATCTCCCCAACTGCCACGAGTACTGCATGATTGACCTAAAATTATTCCCAAATGCAACTCCACTTTGGACTCTCCTAGGGCATGGAGAGACTCTTTGGTGAGGCAAAGTGGGAGAATGGTCCTGTGAATGTGTATGTGGCGGATAATATGGCCAAGACTCAAAGGTGGACCACAGGGACTATACAAGGCAATTATATATCCTAAATTAATATGTTATATTTGTTAAAAAGTCCAACCCAAAACATATCGCCGTGGGGTCTTTGATAAGGATGAAGTCGTAATAAGGTAGCCGTAGAAAAACCTATGGCTGGATTGATTTCCTCCACAAGCATCTACTCCTAAAAAATTGAAAAGCAGTGAGCTCCGTGATAAAAGCAAAGCGAGCCATGCTAGTCGAGAGCATCCATTTTTCAGTCGGCTTCTAATCTAAGCTTGACAAATAGGGAAAGGATTTCAAACCTAACTTAGGTTGGGAAAAGCCTTCTCGATCATTTGCTTCTTGTTTTCAAGCCCAACCCTATGCTTGTTTAGTTAGGTTAATTGAGTGGTGCGAAAGGTTACTTTTTGAAAATTATTTTATAATGGCGTCTTATCCTATCTATGTAGCCAGTGTCTTTTCTTACTGGGCTTGAAAGATTACCAACACTTTAGAGAAAGGATAGAGAGGCAACCAATACAAGGGGCTAGCTGGCTTCAACATTGGATTGGACATTAGACAAGCGAATAAGAAAGGGGCTGTACATGCAAAATAAATTAAGATAGAGAATCTGACTTTGATACCATGTTAGAAGATCTAATACAAAACTTACACATAATGATCATCGTATAAATCTCATACAGAATGGACGTGGCTTGAACAATCTTTGTGCCTATCCGAAATTCTTTATTGAAAGAAAATGAAAGATCGGCTATTTGTTTGCAGTTACCGTCCAAAAAAACAGTGGCATTAAGGCCATGATGACCAGGTTTTTTGGATTTAAGTACCCTTTTTTATTCTTTGACTTTTGGGTGGGCGTGGAGGCTCATCCAAGAAAAAGGAAGGAGCGGCGACAATATGTGAAGATCCAAATGACCAAGTTTTTAAATTGGTACGGCCCTATGGCGATGGGACACCCACAATAAGCAGAATTACATATCTCAGAGGGGGACAATTAATGCCAGGACCATGTGGTATCGAGGACAAAATCGAAATGCTAGTGTGACTCAGCGTGACTCAAGGTTGTCTCTACTCATCCACCCTTTTCTCTCATGGTCTGTCGATAAATAGAGCGATCCAATGCTCAGGTCAAGCACACAAAGAAGAAGAATCCTTTGCCTTGGACTTGCATAGTAGCTCAAGCTCCTACTGTACCCACGTTCGCATCTTTCCACATTCGCACATGGCTGGTTTTTCGAATGCGAGGCGGGTTTTACTCGTCGCAGTTCTTTTTGCGTTTCTCGTCGTGAATGCACAGGGACGTGCTCTCGTGGATAAGAGGAATGCTGGCCGTCTTCTTTTGCGTCAACTCGGCAACCGTGACGGAGCCAAGCCGAGCTATGTTGAGTGGGCTTCGACCATGGATGCAGACCCGGCGAAGGCAGCGCCAGGAGGACCCGACAAGCAGCATAACCATGACAGCCCTTCCGCCCTTTTCTAGCCATAGAAACCAAACCGTGCGAGAGAGGGTTATTTCTGTAAGCCTGGCCATAGTTCTACGTGGTACAAGGTGTTCGCGAACAAGAATAATGCGAGGTAGGGGATAATAATGAATATGGTGATGAAAGAGGTGACATGCGTTGCCCTAGCACCAGAAGGTGCATATGTTTTTCGCTTATAGTTCCTAAGTTATGAGAATATTACATGTGGGAACGATGATGTTTTCCTCACTAGTCTTCAACTTATATTCAGCATTTGAAACCTACCTCTCTCTCTCTCTCTCTCTCTCTCTCTCTCTCTCTCTCTCTCTCTCTCTCTCTCTCTCTCTCTCTCTCTAAAAAAATGGCTTATACATGCAATGCTCACAATGTAGCACTATATAATCGTGATGTAATGTAACATACAATACAATACTATACCATGAGTCATGGTATGCTAAATTCAAAATAACTCACTCTCTAATTTAATGATACTATAATACAAGAAGAGACGGCGTATTGAAAAGTGTAAAGCTATCCTCATTAGTTAGTTGTATAAAGAATGTTTCCTTCACAAAATCTCCGTCAACTACAGGTAGCTAAACACAACCTACACTCATCTGCGCAATTAGTATGGCAGACTTTAATAAGTCAAATATGAAAGTGATACAGGTAGTTGGACAAATTAAACTTTGTAGGCATTAACCAAGCATGTGAGGCATCAAAAGTCCCAATGCTGTGGGTCTGATATGATGGACATGGTCTTTACTATTGGTGATACTCACAAATTATGATGTTTGCCCGAACTAGCAGTTTCATTTCAACTCCATAAGCAGAGTATACGGTTGCTTCAAATTCAAGTAACATACTTCCTTATATATCCATTGTATAGTAAACTAAATCAATCTTGATCATGACCAGTAGTAAGTTATATACAAGTCTTGCGTGGATTTCACGACATCCCTAGAACCGGTCCATACAAGTGTTTCTCCGTATTCAATTATTTCCTATGTAGGGCATAGGTTCCAAATTGGAATGAATTATGTAGCTTGCTAAAAACATTGCTGTGTCAGTAATCACTTTCGATATGATTTCAGGGCATTGCACCATTTTGCTCGCCATGGATTTGAGGTGGAGTGGAGCTATAACCTTTCATTATTTTTTACCTTGGTAGGCTGGATTCCCCCAATAATCTACCAAGAGCCTCTCAAGGCAATATCTGATTAGTGCATGATCTGAATACTATAAGTTAGTCGCCACTCAGGACAAGATGGCTTTCACTTTCAGCCGCTCGACAAAACCTATGATTTGGTCGGAAAAGGGGCACCTTAATTTTATCCAGCAAATGTGGACGAGAAGAATCTTATGCTCGTGCTGATGTGTTCTGATGCAATACAAGGATATGAGGTTCCTCCACTTAGCCAATGGAAGAGATTTGGAGTCTTTCTAAATAGTGGAGGGAGAGTGAGAGAGACCCACCAAAAAGGACTCTGCAAATCAGCTTTGCTCCATTGCCACGGACTTTTTGGCCTTGGAACAGGGCATTCGCCGCAACTGAGGTTAACCTAAATCAGTGTCAAGCTCGTCACGGGTTCGATTTCTGTTCTGCACAAATTTTTTGAGATTAATCTCAGAGAAAGTAACTTGTTTCGAATTCCTTCGTTTAACCATGATGGGCGCAATGTTGATTGGATCCGTAGGTTATAAGGTGCCACGAAGTTAACCTAAAATACCGCCAGACCGCGTATATTACCATACTGCTATCCAAAAAGTCAAGGAAAGGCAAAAGGGAAGGCCTAAAAGAACCTCAAACTTGTCGAACTCAAATGTTGAGATGTGGGAATAGCATCAAGACTTTCTCAGTATTTATGCTTTACGAACTCGCGCCATCACCTCAAAAGTTAGAGACTGCATCTTTAGTTTAGATGATCAAAAAAGGAATACAAGTACGTGGGAGAAGAGAACTGAACCGGCCCGACAAGCACTTCATCAAAGCGATCTCTCTTGAGCCCTCTAAGGAAAAGAATCTAACAATAGCGTGATTGTATTAGTAAAATCACGAGAAGCAAATCCAGGAGCCCATTTATAGATAAGAATTATAACGTACAACTACTGTCACGACAAAGAATTCCAGCGATGTATGTGCTTGATCTGGTCACCAGAAATTACCTCATGAACAATTCCCACCGTTAAAATGGTGGAATCTCACGTTATCTCTCACAATAATCTCCCTCCCAATAATGTGAGATACGCCACACATGAAAGAGTGACAGTCTTCACATATCCTGAGGTTCTTCATGATCCTGATAGGGCAATTTGAGCTAGAGTCCAGCAGCCCAAATGCCAGAGCCAGCTTTTCACTATGAGCCATCAATATTCGCTTCTTGTCGTCCCCACTTACATCATAAGCCACTGAACTCAGGATCTGTTGATAACCATGTCCCTTTAATCTCTCCAGATGATCCTCTAACACTTTATTTATCTCGCTTGACCTCGGATGCTTTGCATCACCTGCAAAGAACTCGTGTATCTCCCCTTTCTTTGACTGAAACCAGCCACATCCAGGATTCTTCTTTAATCCCAGAGAGAGAGAGAGAGAGAGAGAGAGATCATTATTATTGTGCAACACAAGATCATATCAAAGCATAGACTTCCATCAGTAACACGAAATCACCAATTTTGCTGAAAGATTAAAATTCTAGTTTTTGGTCAGAAATCAATTACAAAATCAGAGAAAATACTTGAGCTGAAAATTACAAAAGACAGAGCTTACAGTTCAGAGAAGAAGGGACTCAGTAAGTCATTGAGCTGGTAAGTTCATCCCATATAACTTCACTACTCCATAATTTTCGTTTCTTAGATTGAAAAAGAAAAGGGGATAGGGAAGTACCGTAAAACCATGTTTCAATAATTTTTGTATGAAAGTAAAATAGCAAGCAAAGGAACAGTTAAGTCTACATTTTAAGTTCCAAAGTTCAGAAAGATAAAGATCGAACACATTGAATACCTAATGAATCAACATTAGCTTTAGCTGAAGAATTTGAAGCATGACAAAATCAAGTGGTGCAGTGAGATTTCAAGTAACAACCGATTGAAAATTCGGGCGATCAACTCAGCCCTGATACATTCGTAACGGCCAAACACCAATGTAATCTGAGTTGACATTTCAACCATACTAAGGGGGACCGAACTCTCTAAAAAAGCACTAAGATTTCCCAGCATACAAAGAGCACAATGCATCAAGATTCAACAAGCAAGAATCCCAGTAACCATTCCCCTTCAATGCCATGCCAAAATTTACAATCTTTCTCCATGTGAGCCATGTACCCGTGTATGAAACTCCCCACAACTCTGAGAACCCACGCCGATGAGAAAATTAATACTTTCCAGATAATAAAAAAATTATGAAACCATTTGAAGCAACAGGGTCTCTCCAGCATTATCGACCCTCTAGCGAAAAGAATACGGGAAAAAGATTTAGCCCTCTGGATTTCACTCCTTGGCGCAAAAATTCCAACTTTCAACCCTAAAACTCCATTTCCAGATCAAATTTTTCGAAATTGAAACTCCAATTTGCAGGACACGCAAACCGATAGCGACAGCCTCAGTCGACCAAGTACAAATCATGAGAGAGATCGAGAGAGAGAGGTGAGAGTGAAGTGAGGAAGAGAATGCCTTACTCAGTTTCTGCAAGCGAAAAATGGGAACGCGTTAGCGTCAGAGCGCAGATGGGACTCGCGAACTCGACGTTTCAAGTTTCCAGAGTTGCAAAGTCCAGAACTTTAGCCCCAGGCGCGCTTGTCGAGCTTAATTCAAGCTGAGATTTTTATAGGGTTTTGTTTTTTTATTCTTTATCCTCTAATCCAACTTTTTTTTTTCTAATAATGAGCAACGAGCATAATTCGTTTCAAACCGCCAGATCAAATGATCGTCAGCTCAATCCTCAAGATGTAATTTCACTAATTTCGGTTTGTAAATCGAAGCCGACTAAAATTTGGCAATTTGGTTTGATTTGATTTTTTTTTTTTCTAAATTGCACTGAATCAAACTCTTTTTATGAGTTATGCCGTAATGTGAGATTATGGGGAAAATTCCAATTTAGGGTTTAAAATGTCTTCATTTGTTCAAATAAAAATATAAGTGAATCTTATTTTAAATAAGAGTCTAAAGTAAAGACTACAAATGAATTTTATAAGTAGCTATATTAGTTTGAAAAAATGACTTAACTTTCCAATTAGTCAAGAACCTTTTCATCCTTCACCTTTTTTTTTTTTTTTTTTTTTTTTTCGGTTTTCCGTTTCTTCTTCATTGGCGATTGGTCTCAAGCAATGGGCGGCCATCGTAATGCCCCAAGAGGGTTGAACGAGAGTCGCTTTCACGAGCCATAGTTGAGGCCCTCTCGCCAGATATATGCAAGGGCCGCTTTGTCAGAGATTGGCAAGGCTACCCTCAAAAGCCACAAGTGAGGGTCGCTCACAGCTAGTGAGGGTCGCTCACAGGTCGAGGTGACCTTTGCCTAGATTTGGCGAGGATGGTGGCCCTCACCCAACAATCGACAATCAAACCTTTGTCGGCTCTTGTCAATTTTTTTCTTTTTTTTTTTTCTAAAAAAGAGAATAAAAGAAAAAAACATTTAAAATTAAATTTGTCTTTAAATGAAAATGTCTTTAACCAACTAGAATATTTAGCTGGCCAGCAAGGTCATACTCTTATTTTAAACTGCTATAATGTGACATGAATTTTTTTTTTTATAGTTCATGATATTTAAGATATATAATTAGTATAGTAACTATCAGCAAGAATCGATACGCTCCTAAATACGTATCAAATAACTTTCAAACATTAAATTTTTACTAACTTAAGGTTTCCTTATTGTTCTATATCTTTTGTTAATAATTGTAGCGGGTTCAGAATAATTTTCTGATTTCCTAACGCTTCAAATGAATATTGGTTTCCTTGATTATTTATTGCAATGTAAAGTATTTGTCCAAATGAACATAATATCTCAATCTTTTTATTAAACCATGCCATTTGTCACTATGAGAACTTAGACAAATGTCTTCATCTCCACCACATTTTTTATCCACATGTCTAAATTAAATCCTTTGAACTTATCTATATGACCTTATGCATGACATTATCTTAACCCTAGAAAAAAAAATTTCTACATTTAACTCTAGTTAATTGGCATTATTACTTTTAACCAAGGCTAATAAATGTTACTTGCAGCCATTCTTAAATATAGAGAATAAGTGTGGAAGACAAGAGATAATGCCTTCTTTCCCTACCTCTTTCACTTGCACCTCCATCTCCCTCACTTCTTCAAGTTCAAGTTTTATTTCACTCTCTTTCAAGACAAGGTCCAAACCCCTTCTTCTTCTTTTTTTCATTTTTTTTTTCAGTTTAGTGTCTTACGAGGTAAATTCAAAGATTTTCCTTTTATTTTATCAAATAAGCTTTGTTGTTTTCTAAAGAATGACACTTGTTAATTTTAAGAATTATTTTGATTTCAAGGTAAGTAAATGCTTTGTTTGTTGAAGATTTCACTCAAGGTAAGTGAAAAACCTAAGGACTAAGCTAGAATGATCTACTTAGTACTCTTGAGCTTGATCGATCGATTGTTTGTTTATTTACTATAGATTTTATTCTATGTGTGAGTAAGTTACAATAGTTGTATGTTAAGTTATAGTGATTGTTGTGCTTGTAGTAAAAAGCTATTCATATGTCTAGAGTGTCTTTGAGAGATTTCTAAAAGGTTTTGTAGCAACTTGAATGGGAAAAATATGAAGATAGTAAAACTAGGCATAATAAGGGGTGTTTTGGTAAATTTTTGACAAAATATGGGGTAATTTTGAAATTTCGGAAATGGAGATAAGGTTGTTAACAGGTTTATCTTAAGTTTTTTTAGTTTTGATGAGTGGATTTCTAAGTGAGATTAATTAATGGGAATCGAATTGGTTCACAAAAATGAGTTTAGGGGTTTTAGGGGCAAATTCATAATTTCACCAAGTTAACGGATGAATATGCAAAAACTGAAACTTCGAGGACTGTTCACAGCTTGTGGAATCTTATTATGATAAGTGATAAAGTTATTTTTAGAGTTAATAGATGATGTGAAAATTATGTAAAAATTGGAACTAGTTGAACTAATTAACCAAAAATGAGTTGTTTTAATAGTTTTGTAAAATATGTGGGGTGTCTATTGTGTAAATAAAACGTTAGTATGTCTTAGATAACAAAGAGGATAGCTTTTAGTTTTTAATTTGATTACTATTACTTGGTCAGATCAGAAGTTAGGGGTAAATTTATAAATTGAGAATTTTACTGGGGCAATAGTCTAGTTTTTAAAAATTTGGAATTATAGAAAATACTCTTTAGTTTTCGTGGAAAAAGTGAGCTTAATCAAGGGTGGTTTTATTATAAAATGTAAATCTATGAGTTACTTTAATTATTGGAGTAGTAGTGTTTATTGTTAAATAGATATCAAGAATTGATAAATCAATAAAAGTTCTATACCGAATGATCATGGCTTGGTGAAAAGAAAAAGAACATTTATTTGTTAAAGTGTACGTAATTGATTGATTCTCATGATTGTATGAGAATGCCAAGAGAGTAATGTGTTGTCACCTGCAATTATGAACATCAAAAACTATCTAACGCTTATTGTGTTGTGATTAATTATGTATATCTTTGATACTTCATGATTAAGACCTTTGCCACGATCTGTTCACCCATTGCCACCAAGCGAATTCCCTTATATGAGTATGTATGTGACTCTAGAGTTAGCAAATGTTATACAAGGTTAATATGACATGAAATTTTATGATGACATGACTCGTGTAGTCATGATATGATTTGGCTTGTGAAGCCATGGTGTGATGTTAATAAATGGTCATTGTCATGGTGTATTAATCCTCACTAATGTAGAGGAGACTTGTGATTGATAGGCTGAGGCGTGGCAAATGAGTATGTATAATTCCGTCCCGCATGAGTTAGTGGTGACGATGCCTTATTAGTCAAGATATCTCATGAATCGAGATAGTCCTGGCCAATGACGTACATGAGTTCATATACGTAAATTGATAAGATATTGTTGTACTTGTGATATATAATATGAAATTTGCTTACACATGAGCAATTAATCTTATGCAATTTATGGTTGTCTTATTGACATATTATGATAGGAAAGATAATACTTTTATCCTTGCATTCCTTATGCATGGTTGTTTTGTATTGTCTTGAATTCACGATTGTTGTGATGCCAGGTTGAGTGATTGGTGGATCTCCTATCTTAAACTTATGAATTTCATTTATAGGGCATTTCTTTAATTTTCAGACTTTTAGGATGGTTCTTCTACCACTGCTACTTTTTAGAGCTCCAGCTCACATCGAGTATAGTTATAAAGAAGTGATATTATCTTATATGGTTCTTGTGTATGTTAAAGCTTGACTCGATGCGGGACTTGCTGAGTTGGCTCTGCACCGATATATAGCTTGGTACGTGATCTTTGACGGCGACTAGTTGGGACCACTAAGAGGATTTGATGGTCCCCTTGACTACATTTTTGATGGGCAATTGATGGGAGAGGTCATTGATCATGTGATTTTAGCTTTGGTGTTATACAGACAGGCTTTTGGATTTAGGATGATAGTGTTGAAGTTAGGCGATCCTAACCCTTCTCAGGTCTTTTGGTATTTTGGTGTTGTTTGTTATGGGTTATAAATATAAAGTTAACACATTGAAATATCATGTATAATATTTACTTTGTGTGATAATCTTCTTATATGTTGTATGGTAATGTATTTGTGGTGCTTCGGCTTGCAATTAAAAAAAAAAAAATCAAAGAGTACGGGTGCCGCGCATGATGTTCTGAAGAGTCATATATAACTACTTCAAGCCTTTATTTGAAACCGACCTAGTCAGTTTATGTCATTATTTGACACAATATTCACTTCTTGCATTTATTTGAGAAAATGAAGACACTTCATGCTCTTATTTGGAGTTTCCCTTCAAACTATGCATAAATTGGTGTTGCGGCCGTAATTGTTACATCATAATGCTATTCTATCTTTAGATGATAACTTGAGCCTTTAACCAATTCAAGCTCGTTAAAAGTTAAATACTATATGAAATTTAACTTCATCAGATAAGAGAAGTCGAATAAAAAATGATGAGCTCTATTCATTTTGATCTAATTTCAGACCATTATATAGTTGTGACATCCTAGATTTTCAATCCTGTTTTCAATTGAATAAATCGGGCATTTCATCGATGTGCCTATAGGGCTGTTCTCAAAGCTGATCACTCTCGAGATAACTAGACTATCTAGGGAAGGCATTAAAGAATTTTAATGCAATAAACTTGAGAATTCGACTAGAAATCAGCTTCTCGACTGTGCTCATCTTTAGAGGCCATTACGACACAGTATAAAATCGATTTGAAATAAGAGATTGATCGGTTCGACTGAGATGTGTTGCTAGTCGTGGGTGCACCATTAAATTGGAAAATTCTCGTCGGCCGGCACTAGACTGATTTTTCTATCATTTTGGTACCCGGTGTCTGTATTTGAATTCTCGAGATTTTCACGACAACCGAGAGTCGCCAATGTGTCAAGTGAGTTCATTATGGCTTGAAGAAAATCGACCATGGGTATTTGCACTAAAAATTTCTGAAAGCTACCCGGTAGCCTAGGTCACGCTAAAAATGCGCCAGATTGAAATTAACCGCGAATTTGAGTCCGATTTGGGAAATTGAAAGTTCTGTCGTGTCACAATTAATTCTAGGAACGTCGACTCAGTCAACCAAGACTTTTTGGGAAAAAGTCGAGGTAGGACCATTTTGTTTAGAAAAAGGTAGGGATCATTTTTTTTTTATCACAAAATTGGGAAGCAAGTGGGTGGTATTAGTGAGGAAAAATATTGATTTGATCGAGGACTCGACAATGGGATTTATTGAGGTCGAATTGGATAGATTTAAGCATGATCAAGTGTCCAAATTTAGGAGAGGTCGAGCCAAATTCATGTGCCTCCACCACCCACGACTTTTGGACCATCTCGGGTTTCTAGAAGCAAGGCATTGATGGCTGATTTCCAGCCAAGGAAGATGGTGGTGGTGGTGGATGGTCAAGGGGACCATGGAAGAGAAGATTTGGGCCAAGTGGACCCCTTGTTCCCTCCCTCTCTCCTCTAGCTCTTCCTCCCTCACCAAGACCGGCGAGCAGCCCCTCTTCTCCATCTTGTGGCCTTCGAAACCCTTAGCAAGTCGGAGAAGACCAAGCGTGAAGCCCTCGCCATCGCACACCACACCAGGATGCCGTCAGCCAAAGCTCGTCAAAGCTCTTACGGTCGTCGCTTGGACCCGTGACTAACCCCTGCAGCCCTGTCAATTCTTGTTTTGCTCAAACCAACCCGATTTAGCCCTCCACCAGCCAAGAACAGAGGCCTAGTTCAGTGGGTTTCTAGCAAGGTTGTGGCCCGTTTTGAGGACTTTTCGGGCCCCAAAAGCTAGGCCCGCTTTGGAGAGTATCAAGACTCATTACATCCCCGACGTTTTGAACCGTCCGGCTCGTCGAACAAATAGTTGAACTCACTAATCCTCGCTTAGTCAGTTAATCATGCTTAGAGGTTGGTTAGATTAATTAAGCATGGTTTAGGTGGATAGATTAGATTAGATTAGTTAATTTAATTATCTGCCGATGCATGTTAGGTGGTTAGTTATTGTACTTAGTGAATAGACACGTTCTAATATTTATTTAACAAACCTTGGAATTTTTCCGAATCTGTTTCGGCGTCCAATTATGCATTACGAGCCTAAGTTGGATTTATTATATTTATTTAATATTTTTCGTAATTATTTAAATTATTTATTTATTTTTTGAAAATTAGGTTGGGATAGCCGACGACCAGAATTTTATGCTAGTTATCGTGGTGCAATCTATTTATTTATTTGAGCTCTAAGTTATGCTGAATTCATTTAATTGTGATTTTAGGATTTTATTCCTAAATTAATTAATTTTGGTAATTAATGGGAAAATTACCAGGCATCAGTTTACAGTGCTAAAAATATGTTATGAGTTGTTGAAACTGATGGGATGTTCAAAAAGTGAAATTATTATATTTTGGCTAAGGCCGACCGTGTACCCACACCGACTATTTTATTGAGAATGATGAAAAGATTGAATTGGTTATATGATTGGAATGGTATACTATATCAGCCTACGGGTGATATGTCAGCTTAGCAGAGAGTAGTATACCGGTATACTTTATCAGCCTACGGGCGATATGACAGCTTAGTAGAGAGCAATATACCTTATCAGTTTAGATTGAGCATTGTCGGTATACTATATCAGCCTAACGGCGATATGACAACTTAGCAGAGAACAGTATACCTGATCATCTTAGAAGCGAGCTATACTATCTATTTATTAGCTTAGCAGTGAGCAGTCCTGATATGAGTGGACTTTATAGATAGTATGAGATGAGCCGACCAAGGAAGGGTCGTGGTGACATGTAATCAACCGAGTCGATTGATCAATGATTTGATATGATGTTATGAATTGATTGATTGATGTTATTTGAGATATTTGTAAATGATATTGACTTGCAGGGTGGAACTGAGGCCAAGGTAAGTCCTCTGATCCGTGTTGTGCTTAGACAGCCCTTACGGTGTATTTGCTTCATAATCGGGTCTTAGGGGGTTGAACTTGCTGAGACATTACCTCACTGATTATTATATAATCATTTTCAGGCCCCTAGTTGATAGCGGTGGGGGACTCGAGGCCCGAAGTTCAGAAGGTAAAGCCTGGAGAATCGGTGAGCATATCCGGCTAGTTAGTCCTAGGCCATTTCTCTTTTGTTGAAAGCCGATTCTTTTTTGTAGGCTTCTGTGTATAAACCTGGGTGTTTATAAAAAGGTCTTTCGTGAAAAACTTGGTCCTACTTTCCTATCCCATTGCTTTATTGTCTGGGGATTATTTATCTGTTTCCGCATGCGTATATTAAAATGAATGGGTCGGTGATGTGTCCTAGGACATCGCTATTATATCGACCAAGCAAAGATGGGCACGTGCTCAGAGGGTCGGGACGTGACAATAGTTAAGTTCGGTTTTAAAATTTTTGGAACCATATTATTGTAGTTTAGCTCAATTTTTCCATCCAAATCAGACCAAACTGAACCGTGCTCATCCCTACTCTACTTGATCTGCTTTCATGCGATTGATTAGAGATTGGCCAAAAGAGATCCTGTCGAGAAGGACTCGCTTGAAAGCCGTGCTCATTCGAGGTCGCCCAAGCCATGGACGCTAGTCCACGTGGATTGTCACCGTAGGGAGTGCGAATGGGAATGAGATCTCCTGCTGCCCCATCTTATCTTCTCCACAAAGACACGATACGAGGATGGGGCAACGTGTCGAGGACTTGGGGTTGTCATCTCCATTTTCATCCTTATAACCTATCATTGCATGCGTCTTCAAATTGCTCATCTGACAAAAACTTTACATCTCACGGCGTTGGAGCGCGGCCAAGCTAGAAAAGGGAAGGGTTAGAGGGAGAGATATGAAGAGATTCCAAGTGATGAAAAGAGTTTTTTTAGTGTTGTCGAGGACACTACACGAGCACCGAGAGGCCTGTACCCTCTATGATCTTAACGACCGATCTCCCCTACTGCCACTAGTACTTCATGATTGACCCAAAATTATTCCCAAATGCTGATGATTTAATCCGATACCGACCATTGCAACTCCACTTTGGACTCTCCTAGGGCATGGAGAGACTCTTTGGTGAGGGAAAGTGGGAGAATGGTCCTGTGAATGTGTATGTGGCGGATCATATGGCCAAGACTCAAAAGTGGACCACAGGGACTATACTAGGCAATTATATATCCAAATTAATATGCTATATTTGTTAAAAAGTCCAACCCAAAATATATTGCTGTGGAGTCTTCGATAGGGATGAAGTAGTAATAAGGTAGCCATAGAAAAACTTGTGGCTGGATTGATTTCCTCCACAAGCATCTACTCCTAACAAAACGAAAAGTAGTGAGCTCCGCAACAAAAGCAAAGCGAGCCGTGCTAGTAGAGCGCATCCATTTTTCAGTTGGCTTCTAATCTAAGCTTGACAAATAGGGAAATGATTTCAATCCTAACCTAGGTTGGGAAAAGCCTTCTCAATCATTTGCTTCTTGCTTGTAAGCCCAACCCTATGCTTGTTTAGTTAGGTTAATTGAGTGGTGAGAAAGGTCTTTTTGAAAACTATTTTATAATGGCATCTTATCCTATCTATATAGTCAGTGTCTTTTTTTACTGAGCTTGAAAGATTAACAACAATTTAGAGAAAGGATAGGGAGGCAACCAATACAAGGGGCTAGCTGGCTTCAACATTAGATTGGATATTAGACAAGCGTATAAGAAAGGGGCTGCACATGCAAAATAAATTAAGATAGAGAATCTGACTTTGATATCATGTTAGAAGATCTAATACAAAACTTATACATAATGATCATCGTATAAATCTTGTATAGGAGTGACGTGGCTTGAACAATCTTTGTGCCTATCCGAAATTCTTTATTGAAAGAAAATGAAGGATCGGCTATTTGTTTATAGTCACCGTCCAAAAAAACAGTGGCATTAAGGCAATGATGACCGGGTTTTTTGGATTTAAGTATCCTTTTTTATTCTTTGACTTTTGGATGGGCGTGGAGGCTCATCCAAGAAAAAGGAAGGAGCGGCGACAATATGTGAAGATCCAAAATGACCAAGTTTTTAAATGGGTACGGCCCTATGGCGATGGGACACCCACAATAAGCAGAATTACATATCTCAGAGGGGGACAATCAATGCCAGGACCATGTGGTATCGAGGACAAAATCGAAATGCTAGTGTGACTCAGTGTGACCTACGGTTGTCTCAACTCATCCACCCTTTTTCTCTCATTGTCCGTCTATAAGTAGAGCGATCCAACGCTCAGGTCAAGCACACAAAGAAGGAAAATCCTTTGCCTTGGACTTGCATGGTAACTCAAGCTCCTACTGTACCCACGTTCGCATCTTTCTGCTCATTCGCATCTTTCCACATTCGCACATGGCTGGTTTTTCGAATGCGAGGCGGATTTTACTCGTCGCACTTCTTTTTGCGTTTCTCGTCGTGAATGCACAGGGACGTGCTCTCGTGGATAAGAGGAATGCTGGCCGTCTTCTTTTGGGTCAACTCGGCAACCGCGACGGAGCCAAGCCGAGCTATGTTGAGTGGGCTTCGACCATGGATGCAGACCCGGAGAAGAAAGCGCCAGGAGGACCCGACTCGCAGCATAACCATGCCAGCCCTTCCGCCCTTCGCTAGCCATAGAAACCAAACCGTGCGAGAGAGGGTTATTTCTATAAACCTGGCCAAAGTTCTACGTGGTACAAGGTGTTCGCGAACAAGAATAATGTGAGATAGGGAATAATAATGAATATGGTGATGAAAGAGGTGACATGCGTTGCCCTAGCACCATGGGATGAAATTACCAGCTCAATGACTTACTGAGTCCCATCTTCTCTGAACTGACGTGTTTAGCTACCCATAGTTGACGGAGATTTTGTGAATGAAACACCTCTTATACAACTAACTAATGAGGATAACTTTACACTTTTTAATATGCCGTCTCTTCTTGTATTATAGTATCATTAAGTTAGAGAGTGAGTTATTTCAAATTTAGCATACCATGACTCATGGTATAATATTGTATTGTATGTTACATTACGTTGCGATTATATAATGCCACATTGTGAGCATTGCATGTATAAGCCATTTTTTGTGAGAGAGAGAGAGAGAGAGAGAGAGAGAGAGAGAGGGGGTGGGGTAGGTTTCGAATACTGAGTATAAGTTGAAGACTAGTGAGGAAAACATCATCGTTCCCACATGTAATATTCTCATAACTTAGGAACTATAAGTGAGCGAAAAACATAGGACTCTTGCACCTTCTGGTGCAAGGGCAACGCATGTCACCTTTTTTTTTTTTGGTAACCAGCATGTCACCTCTTTCATCACCATATTCATTATTATTCCCTATCTCACATTATTCTTGTTCGCGAACACCGCTACGTTTATAGAAATAACCCTCTCTTGCACGGTTTGGTTTCTATGGCTAGCGAAGGGCGGAAGGGCTGGCATGGTTATGCTGCGAGTCGGGTCCTCCTGGCGCTGCCTTCGCCGGGTCTGCATCCATGGTCGAAGCCCACTCAACATAGCTCGGCTTGGCTCCGTCGCGGTTGCCGAGTTGACGCAAAAGAAGACGGCCAGCATTCCTCTTATCCACGAGAGCACGTCCCTGTGCATTCATGACGAGAAACACAAAAAGAAGTGCGACGAGTAAAACCCGCCTCACATTCGAAAAACCAGCCATGTGCGATGTGGAAAGATGCGAATGAGCAGAAAGATGCGAACGTGGGTACAGTAGGAGCTTGAGCTACTATGCAAGTCCAAGGCAAAGGATTCTTCTTCTTTGTGTGCTTGACCTGAGCATTGGATCGCTCTATTTATAGACCGACCATGAGAGAAAAGGGTGGATGAGTAGCGACAACCTTGAGTCACACTGAGTCACACTAGCATTTCGATTTTGTCCTCGATACCACGTGGTCCTGGCATTAATTGTCCCCCTCTGAGATATGTAATTCTGCTTATTGTGGGTGTCCCATCGCCATAGGGCCGTACCAATTTAAAAACTTGGTCATTTTGGATCTTCACATATTGTCGCCGCTCCTTCCTTTTTCTTGGATGAGCCTCCACGCCCACCCAAAAGTCAAAGAATAAAAAAGGGTACTTAAATCCAAAATACCCGGTCATCATGGCCTTAATGCCACTATTTTTTTGGACGGTGACTGCAAACAAATAGCCGATCTTTCATTTTCTTTCAATAAAAAATTTCGGATAGGCACAAAGATTGTTCAAGCCACGTCCCTTCTCTACGAGATTTATACGATGATCATTATGTGTAAGTTTTGTATTAGATCTTCTAACATGGTATCAAAGTCAGATTCTCTATCTTAATTTATTTTGCATGTACAGCCCCTTTCTTATTCGCTTGTCTAATGTCCAATCCAATGTTGAAGCCAACTAGCCCCTTGTATTGGTTGCCTCTCTATCCTTTCTCTAAAGTGTTGGTAATATTTCAAGCCCAATAAGAAAAGACACTGACTATATAGATAGGATAAGGCGCCATTATAAAATAATTTTCAAAAAGTAACCTTTTGCACCACTCAATTAACCTAACTAAACAAGCATAGGGTTGGGCTTGAAAACAAGAAGCAAATGATCGAGAAGGCTTTTCCCAACTTAAGTTAGGTTTGAAATCCTTTCCCTATTTGTCAAGCTTAGATTAGAAGCCGACTGAAAAATGGATGCACTCTACTAGCACGGCTCGCTTTGCTTTTATCACAGAGCTCACTGCTTTTCAATTTTTTAGGAGTAGATGCTTGTGGAGGAAATCAATCCAGCCACAGGTTTTTCTACGGCTACCTTGTTACGACTTCATCCTTATCAAAGACCCCACGGCGATATGTTTTGGGTTGGACTTCTTAACAAATATAACATATTAATTTGGGATATATAATTTCCTAGTATAGTCCCTATGGTCCACTTTTGAGTCTTGGCCATATGATCCGCCACATACACATTCACAGGACCATTCTCCCACTTTCCCTCCACAAAGAGTCTCTCCATGCCCTAGGAGAGTCCAAAGTGGAGTTGCATTTGGGAATAATTTTAGGTCAATCATGCAGTACTCGTGGCAGTTGGGGAGATCGGTGGTTAAGATCATAGATGGTACAGGCCTCTCGGTGCTCGTGTAGTGTCCTCGACAACACTCAAAAAACTGTTTTTATCACTTGGAATCTCTTCATGTCTCTCCCTCTAACCCTTCCATTTTCTAGCTAGGCCGCGCTCCAACGCCGTGAGATGTCAAGTTTTTGTCAGATGAGCAATTTGAAGACGCATGCAACGATAGGTTATAAGGATGAAAATGGAGATGACAACCCCAAGTCCTCGACACGTTGCCCCATCCTCGTATCGTGTCTTTGTGGAGAAGATAAGATGGGGCAGCAGGAGATCTCATTCCCATTCGCACACCTTCCCTACGGTGACAATCCACGTGGAGTAGCGTCCATGGCTTGGGCGACCTCGAATGAGCACGGCTTTCAAGCGAGTCCTTCTCGACAGGATCTCTTTTGGCCAATCTCTAATCAATCGCATGAAAGCAGATCAAGTAGAGTAGGGATGAGCACGGTTCTGTTTGGTCTGATTTGGATGGAGAGATTGAGCTAAACTGCAATAATATGGTTCGGAAAATTTTAAAACCGAACTTAACTATATAAGGGTCTGAAATTAGATCAAATTGAATAGAGCTCATCATTTTTTATTCGACTTCTCTTATCTGATGAAGTTAAATTTCATATAACATTTAACTTTGAATGAGCTTGAATTGGTTAAAGGCTCAAGCTATCATATAAAGATAGAATAGCATTATAATGTAACAATTACCGCTGCAACGCCGACTTATGCATAGTTTGGAGGGAAATTCCAAATAAGAGCATGAAGTGTCTTCATTTTTTCAAATAAATGCATGAAGTGAACGTTGTGTCAAATAATGACCTAAAATGACTAGGTTGGTCTCAAATAAGGGCTTGAAGTAGTTATATGCAACTCTCTAGAACATCACGTGCGACACATGTACTTTCTTATTTCTATTTTTTTAATAGCAAGCGGAAGCACCACAAATACGTTACCATACAACATACAAGAAAATTATCACACAAATTAAATATTATACATAATAATTCATTATGTTAACCTTATATTTACAACCCATAATAATATTCCAAACAACACACAAGATACCAAAAGACCTCAAGAAGGTTAGGATCGCCTAACTTCAACATTATCCTCTTTTACCCAAAAGCTTGCCTCTACAACACCAAAGCTAAAATTGAATGATCAATGACCTCCTAATCAATGGCCTATCGAAAATGTAGTCAAGGGGACCATCAAATCCTCTTAGTGGTCCCAACCAGTCACTATCAAAGATCGCGTACCAAGCTATATATCAGTGCAGAACCAACTCAGCAAGTCCCATGTCGACTCAAGCTTTAACATACACAATAACCATATAAGATAATATCACTTCTTTATAAATATACTTGATGTGAGCTAGAGCTCTAAAAAGTAGTGGTGGTGGAAGAACCATCCTACAAGTTTGAAAATTAAAGAAATGCCCTGTAAATGAAATTCATAAGTTTAAGATAAGAGATCCACCAATCACTCAACCTGGCATCACAACAATCGTGAATTCAAGACAATACAAAACAACCATGCATAAGGAATGCAAGGATAAAAGTATTATCTTTCCTATCATAATATGTCAATAAGACAACCATAAAGCATAAGATTGATCGCTCATGTGTAAGCAAATTTCATATTATATACAAGTACCACAATATCTTATCAATTTACACATATGAACTCATGTTTGTCACTGGCCGGGACTATCTCGATTCATGAGATATCTTGACTAATAAGGTATCGTCACCACTAACTCATGCGGGACGGAATTATACATACTCATTTGCCATGCCTTAGCCTATCAATCACAAGTCTCCTCTACATTAATGAGGATTAATACACCATGACAGTGGCCATTTATTAACATCACACCATGGCTTCACAAGCCATATCATATCATGACTACACGAGTCATGTCATCATAAAATTTCATGTCATATTAACCTTGTATAACATTTGCTAACTCTAGAGTCTCATACATACTGATATTAGGGAATTCACTCAGTGGCGATGAGCGAACAAATCGTGGCAAAGGTCTTAATCATGAAGTATCAAAGATATACATAATTAATCACAACACAATAAGCGTTAGATAATTTTCGATGTTCATAATTGTAGGTGACAACACATTACTCTCTTGGCATTCTCATACAATCACAAAATCAATCAATTACGTACACTTTAACAAATAAATGTTCTTTTTCTTTTCACCAAGCCATGATCATTCGGTATAGAACTTTTACTAGTTTATCAATTCTTGATATCTATTTAACAATAAACACTACTACTCCAATAATTAAAGTAACTCATAGATTTACATTTTATAATAAAACCACCATTGATTAAGCTCACTTTTTCCACGAAAACTAAGGAGTATTTTCTATAATTCCAAATTCTTAAAAACTAGACTATTTCCCGAGTAAAAATTCTCAATTTATAAATTTACCCCTAACTTCCGATTTTCAACCGACCAAGTAATATTAATCAAATTTAAAACTAAAAGCTATCCTTTTTGTAATCTAAGACATACTAACATTTTATTTACACAATAGACACCCCACATATTTTACAAAACTATTAAAACAACTCATTTTTGATTAATTAGTTCAACTAGTTCCAACTTTTACATAATTTACACATCATCTATTAACTCTAAAAATAACTTTATCACTTATCATAATAAGATTCCACAAGCTGTGAACAGTCCTCAGAAACACTTGTGTGGACCGGTTCTAGGGATGTCGTGAAATCCACTCAGGACTTGTATAGAACTTACTATTGGTCATGATCAAGATTGATTTAGTTTACTGTACAACGGATATATAAAGGAATTATTTTACTTGAATTTGAAGCAACCATATATTCTGCTTATCGAGTTGAAATGAAAATGCTAGTTTGGGCAAACATCATAATTTGTGAGTATCACCAATAGTAAAGACCATGTCCATCATATTAGACCCACATCATTGGGACTTCTGATGCCTCACATGCTTGGTCAATGCCTACAAAGTTTAATTTGTCCAACTACCCGTATCACTTTCATATTTGACTGATTAAAGTCCGCCATACTAATTGTGTAGATGAGTGTAGGTTGTGTTTAGCTACCTGTAGTTGACGGAGATTTTGTGAATGAAACACCCCTTATACAACTAATTAATGAGGATAACTTTACACTTTTTAATGCGCCGTCTCTTCTCGTATTATAGTATCATTAAATTAGAGAGTGAGTTATTTCGAATTTAGCATACTATGACTCATGGTATAGTATTGTATTGTATGTTACATTACATCGTGATTATATAGTGCTACATTGTGAGCATTGCATGTATAAGCCATTTTTTGAGAGAGAGAGAAAGAGAGAGAGAGAGGGGGGGTAGGTTTCGAATGCTGAATATAAGTTGAAGACTAGTGAGGAAAACATCATCGTTCCCACATGTAATATTCTCATAACTTAGGAACTATAAGCAGGCGAAAAACATAGGACTCTTGCGCCTTTGCAAAGTCCAGACCTTTAGCCCCAGGCGAGCTTGTCGAGTTCAATTCAAGCTGAGATTTTTCTAGGGTTTTGGTTTTTTTTTTTTTTTTTCCTTTATCCTCTATTCCAACTTTCTTTTTCTAATTAATGAGGAATGAGCATAATTCGATTCAAACTACCAAATCAAGTGATCGTCAGCTTAGTCCTCAAGACGTAATTTCAATAATTTCGGTTTGTAAATCAAAGCCGACTAAATTTTGGCTATTTGGTTTGATTTGATTTTTTTTTTCCAAATTGCACTGAATCAAACTCTTTTTATGAGTTATGCTGTAATGCGAGATTATGGGGAAAATTCCAAGTAAGGGTTTAAAATGTCTTCATTTGTTCAAATAAAAATATAAAGTGAATCTTATTTCAAATAAGAGTCTAAAATAAAGACTACAAATGAATTTTATAAGTAGCTATATTAGTTTGAAAAAAGGACTTAACTTTCCAATTAGTCAAGAACCTTTTCATCCTTCACCTTTTTTTGAATCTTTTCTTCTTCTTCTTCTTTTTTTTCTTTTTTTTTTGTTTATTTCTATTTTCCTTTTTTTCAGTTTTCTGTTTCTTCTTCGTTGGTGGCTGGTCTCAAGCAATGGGCGGCCATTGTAATGCCCCAAGAGGATTGGACGAGAGTCGCTTTCACGAAACATAGTTGAGGCCCTCTCGCCAAATATATGCAAGGGCCACTTTGTCAACGGTTGGCAAGGCTACCCTCAAAAGCCACAAGTGAGGGTCACTTACAGCTAGTGAGGGCATGGGTTGAGGTGACCTTTGCCTAGATTTGGTGAGGATGGTGGCCCTCACCCAACAGTCGACAATCAAACCTTTGTCGTCTCTTGTCGAATTTTTTTTTTAAAAAAAGAGAAAAAAAAAACATTGAAAATTAAATTTGTCTTTAAATGAAAATGCCTTTAACCAACTAGAATATTTAGTTGGCCAGCAAAGTCATCCTCTTATTTTAAACTGCATGAAATTTCTTTATAGTTCATGATATTTAGGATATATAATTAGTATAGTAACTATCAGCAAGAATCGATACGCTCCTAAATACGTATCAAATAATTTTCAAACATTAAATTTTTACTAAGTTAAGGTTTCCTTATTGTTCTATATCTTTTGTTAATAAATGTAGCGGGTTCAGAATAATTTTCTGATTTACTAACGCTTCAAATGAATATCGATTTCCTTGATTATTTACTGCAATGTAAAGTATTTGTCCAAATTAACATAATATCTCAATCTTTTTATTAAACCATGCCATTTGTAACTATGAGAACTTAGACAAATGTCTTCATCTCCACCACATTTTTTATCCACGTGTCTAAATTAAATCCTTTGAACTTATCTATATGACCTTATGCATGATATTATCTTAACCCTATAAATTTTTTTGTCTACATTTAACTCTAGTTAATTGGCATTATTACTTTTAACTAAGGCTAATAAATGTTACTTCCAGCCATTCTTAAATATATAGAATAAGTGTGGAAGACAAGAGATGATGCCTTCTTTCCCTACCTCTTTCACTTGCATCTCCATCTCCCTCACTTCTTCAAGTTCAAGTTTTATTTCACTTTCTCTTTCAAGACAAGGTCCAAACCCCTTCTTCTTTTTTTCTTTTTTTCTTTTTTTCAGTTTAGTGTCTTACAAGGTAACTTAAAAGATTTTCCTTTTATTTTTATCAAATAAGCTTTGTTGTTTTCTAAAGAATGACACTTGTTAATTTTAATAATTATTTTGATTTCAAGGTGAGTAAATGCTTTGTTTGTTGAAGATTTCACTCAAGGTAAGTGAAAAACCTAAGGACTAAGCTAGAATGATCTACTTAGTACTCTTGAGCTTGATTGATTGATTGTTTGTTTATTTACTATAGATTTTATTCTATGTGTGAGTAAGTTGCAATAGTTGTATGTTAAGTTATAGTGATTGTTGTGCTTGTAGTAAAAAGCTATTCATATGTCTAGAGTGTCTTTGAGAGATTTCTAAAAGGTTTTGGAGAAACTTGAATGGGAAAAATATGAAGATAGTAAAACCAGGCATAATAAGGGGTGTTTTGGAAAAATTTTGACAAAATAAGGGGTAATTTTGAAATTTTGAAAATGGAGATAAGGTTGTTAACAGGTTTATCTTATGTTTTTTAGTTTTGATAAGTGGATTTCTAAGTAAGATTAATTAAGGGGAATCAAATCGGTTTAAAAAAATGAGTTTAGGGGTTTTAGGGGCAAATTCATAATTTCACCAAGTTAACGGATGAATATGCAAAAACTGAAACTTCTGAGGACTGTTCACAGCTTGTGGAATCTTATTATGATAAGTGATAAAGTTATTTTTAGAGTTAATAGATGATATGAAAATTATGTAAAAATTGGAACTAGTTGAACTAATTAACCAAAAATGAGTTGTTTTAATAGTTTTGTAAAATATGTGGGGTGTCTATTGTGTAAATAAAATGTTAGTATGTCTTAGATAACAAAAAGGATAAATTTTAGTTTTTAATTTGATTAATATTACTTGGTTGGTTGAAAATCAGAAGTTAGGGGTAAATTTATAAATTGAGAATTTTTACTAGGGCAATAGTCTAGTTTTTAAGAATTTGGAATTATAGAAAATACTCCTTAGTTTTCATGGAAAAAGTGAGCTTAATCAAGGGTGGTTTTATTATAAAATGTAAATTTATGAGTTACTTTAATTATTGGAGTAGTAGTGTTTATTGTTAAATAGATATCAAGAATTGATAAACTAGTAAAAGTTCTATACCGAATGATCATGGCTTGGTGAAAAGAAAAAGAACATTTATTTGTTAAAGTGTACGTAATTGATTGATTCTCATGATTGTATGAGAATGCCAAGAGAGTAATTTTGTTGTCACTTGCAATTATGAACATCGAAAAGTATCTAACGCTTATTGTATTGTGATTAATTATGTATATCTTTTTCTTTTTTTTTTGATGACCCAGGGAACCCGCGCACTGTACCAACACAGACAGCTCGACAGGCCTAGGGTAACGGGGGGTAAACCCTGGGGTGACACTAGTAGAGGACCCACCACCCCAACGTCGCACTTAAGATCCCGTGCAGCTATCGGGATCATAAAGGATCATGGGAGCACTTATCCAACTGGGCCACCGCAGGCGGTGGTATGTATATCTTTGATACTTCGTGATTAAGACCTTTGCCACAGTTTGTTCGCTCATCGCCACCAAGCGAATTCCCTTATATAAGTATGTATGAGACTCTAGAGTTAGCAAATGTTATACAAGGTTAATATGACGTGAAATTTTAGGATGACATGACTCGGGGAGTCATGATATGATATGGCTTGTAAAGCCATGGTATGATGTTACTAAATGGCCATTGTCATGGTGTATTAATCCTCATTAATGTAGAGGAGACTCATGATTGATAGGCTGAGGCATGGCAAATGAGTATGTATAATTTTGTCCCGCATGAGTTAGTGGTGACGATGCCTTATTAGTCAAGATATCTCGTGAATCGAGATAGTCCTTGCCAGTGATGAACATCAGTTCATATGTGTAAATTGATAAGATATTGTTGTACTTGTGATATATAATATGAAATTTGCTTACACATGAGTGATTAATCTTATGCAATTTATGGTTGTCTTATTGACATATTATGATAGGAAAGATAATACTTTTATCCTCGCATTCCTTACGCATGGTTGTTTTGTATTGTCTTGAATTCATGATTGTTGTGATGCCAGGTTGAGTGATTGGTGGATCTCCTATCTTAAACTTATGAATTTCATTTACAGGGCATTTCTTTAATTTTCAGACTTTTAGGATGGTTCTTCTACCACCGCTACTTTTTAGAGCTCCAACTCACATCGAGTATAGTTATAAAGAAGTGATATTATCTTATATGGTTCTTTTGTATGTTAAAGCTTGAGTCAATGTGGGACTTGCTGAGTTGGTTCTGCATTGATATATAGCTTGGTACGCGATCTTTGACGGCGACTGGTTGGGACCACTAAGAAGATTTGATGGTCCCCTTGACTACATTTTTGATGGGCCATTGATGAGAGAGGTCATTGATCATTTGATTTTAGCTTTGGTGTTATACAGACAGGCTTTTGGATATAGGAGGATAGTGTTCAAGTTAGGCGATCCTAACCCTTCTCAAGTCCTTTGTTATTTTGTGTGTTGTTTGTTATGGGTTATAAATATAAAGTTAACATAATGAAATATAATGTATAATATTTAATTTGTGTGATAATCTTCTTATATGTTGTATGGTAATGTATTTGTGGTGCTTCCACTTGCTATTAAAAAAAAAATCAAAAAGTACACGTGTCGCGCGTAATGTTATGAAGAGTCATATATAACTACTTCAAGCCCTTATTTGAAACCGACCTAGTCATTTTAGGTTATTATTTGACACAATATTCATTTCATGCATTTATTTGAGAAAATGAAGACACTTCATGCTTTTATTTGAAATTTTCCTCCAAACTATGCATAAATTGGTGTTGCAGCAGTAATTGTTACATCGTAACGCTATTCTATCTTTAGATGATAGCTTGAGCCTTTAACCAATTCAAGCTCGTTAAAAGTTAAATACTATATGAAATTTAACTTCATCAGATAAGAGAAGTCGAATAAATAATGATGAGCTCTATTCAATTTGATCTAATTTCAGATCCTTATATAGTTAAGTTTGGTTTTAAAATTTTCCGAACAATATTATTGCAGTTTAGCTCAATTTTTCCATCCAAATCAGACCAAACTGAACCGTGCTCATCCCTACTCTACTTGATCTGCTTTCATGCGATTGACTAGAGATTGGCCAAAAGAGATCCTGTCGAGAAGGTCTCGCTTGAAAGCCGTGCTCATTCGAGGTCGCCCAAGCCATGGACGCTACTCCACGTGGATTGTCACCGTAGGGAAGGTGTGCGAATGGGAATGAGATCTCCTGCTGCCCCATCTTATCTTCTCCACAAAGACACGATACGAGGATGGGGCAACGTGTCGAGGACTTTGGGTTGTAATCTCCATTTTCATCCTTATAACCTATCGTTGCATGCATCTTCAAATTGCTCATCTGACAAAAACTGCGTTGGAGCGCGGCCAAGCTAGAAAAGGGAAGGGTTAGAGGGAGAGACATGAAGAGATTCCAAGTGATGAAAAGAGTTTTTTTTAGTGTTGTCGAGGACACTACACGAGCACCGAGAGGCCTGTACCATCTATGATCTTAACCACCGATCTCCCCAACTGCCACAAGTACTGCATAACTGAGCTAAAAATATTCCCAAATGCTGATGATTTGATCCGATACCGACCATTGCAACTCCACTTTGGACTCTCCTAGGGCATGGAGAGACTCTTTGGTGAGGGAAAGTGGGAGAATGGTCCTGTGAATGTGTATGTGGGGGATCATATGGCCAAGACTCAAAAGTGGACCACAGGGACTATACTAGGCAATTATATATCCTAATTAATATGCTATATTTGTTAAAAAGTCCAACACAAAATATATTGCCGTGGAGTCTTCGATAGGGATGAAGTAGTAATAGGGTAGCCGTAGAAAAACCTGTGGCTGGATTGATTTCCTCCACAAGCATCTACTCCTAACAAAATGAAAAGCAGTGAGCTCCGCGACAAAAGCAAAGCGAGCCGCGCTAGTAGAGCGCATCCATTTTTCAGTTGGCTTCTAATCTAAGCTTGACAAATAGGGAAAGGATTTCAAACCTAACCTAGGTTGGGAAAAGTCTTCTCAATCATTTGCTTCTTGCTCTCAAGCCTAACCCTATGCTTGTTTAGTTAGGTTAATTGAGTGGTGAGAAAGGTTACTTTTTGAAAACTATTTTATAATTGCATCTTATCCTATCTATATAGTCAGTGTCTTTTCTCACTGAGCTTGAAAGATTACCAACAATTTAGAGAAAGGATAGAGAGGGAACCAATATAAGGGGCTAGCTGGCTTCAACATTGGATTGGACATTAGACAAGCGAATAAGAAAGGGGCTGCACATGCAAAATAAATTAAGATAGAGAATCTGACTTTGATATCATGTTAGAAGATCTAATACAAAACTTATACATATAGTATAAATCTCGTAGAGAAGTGACGTGGCTTGAACAATCTTTGTGCCTATCCGAAATTCTTTATTGACAGAAAATGAAAGATCGGCTATTTGTTTACAGTCACCGTCCAAAAAAACAGTGGCATTAAGGCAATGATGACCGGGTTTTTTGGATTTAAGTACCCTTTTTTATTCTTTGACTTTTGGGTGGACGTGGAGGCTCATCCAAGAAAAAGGAAGGAGCAGCGACAATATGTGAAGATCCAAAATGACCAAGTTTTTAAATTGGTACGGCCCTATGGCGATGGGACACCCACAATAAGCAGAATTACATATCTCAGAGGGGGACAATTAATGCCAGGACCATGTGGTATCGAGGACAAAATCGAATGCTAGTGTGACTCAGTGTGACTCACGGTTGTCTCAACTCATCCACCCTTTTTCTCTCATCGTCCGTCTATAAATAGAGCGATCCAACGCTCAGGTCAAGCACACAAAGAAGAAGAATCCTTTGCCTTGGACTTGCATGGTAGCTCAAGCTCCTACTGTACCCACGTTCGCATCTTTCTGCTCATTCGCATCTTTCCACATTCGCACATGGCTGGTTTTTCGAATGCGAGGCGGGTATTACTTGTCGCAGTTCTTTTTGTGTTTCTTGTCATGAATGCACAGGGACGTGCTCTCGTTGATAAGAGGAATGATGGCCGTCTTCTTTTGCGTCAACTCGGCGACGGCGATGGAGCCAAGCCGAGCTCTGTTGAGTGGGCTTCGACCATGGATGCAGACCCGACGAGGGCAGGGCCCGGAGGACCCGACCCGCAGCATCACATTCACAGCCCTTCCGCCCTTCGCTAGCCATAGAAACCAAACCGTGCGAGAGAGGGTTATTTTCTATAAACGTAGCCAAAGTTCTACGCGGAAATGTGAGAGAGGGAATAATAATGAATATGGTGATGAAAGAGGTGACATGCGTTGCCCTAGCACCAGAAGGTGCAAGAGTCCTATGTTTTTTGCTCGCTTATAGTTCCTAAGTTATGAGAATATTACATGTGGGAACGATGATGTTTTCCTCACTAGTCTTCAACTTATATTCAGTATTCGAAACCTATCCCTCTCTCAAAAAATGGCTTATATATGCAATGCTCACAATGTAGCACTATATAATCGCGATGTAATATAACATACAATACAATACTATACCATGAGTCATGGTATGCTAAATTCGAAATAACTCACTCTCTAATTTAATGATACTATAATACAAGAAGAGATGGCGTATTAAAAAGTGTAAAGTTATCCTCATTAGTTAGTTGTGTAAGGGGTGTTTCATTCACAAAATCTCCATCAACTACAGGTAGCTAAACACAACCTACACTCATCTGCGCAATTAGTATGGCAGACTTTAATCAGTCAAATATGAAAGTGATACAGGTAGTTGGACAAATTAAACTTTGTAGGCATTGACCAAGCATGTGAGGCATCAGAAGTCCCAATGCTGTGGGTCTGATATGATGGACATGATCTTTACTATTGATGATACTCATAAATTATGATGTTTGCCCGAACTAGCATTTTCATTTCAACTTGATAAGTAGAGTATATGGTTGCTTCAAATTCAAGTAAAATACTTCCTTATATATTTGTTGTACAGTAAACTGAATCAATCTTGATCATGACCAATAGTAAGTTCTATACAAGTCCTGCGTGGATTTCACAACATCCCTAGAACCGGTCCACACAAGTGTTTCTCCGTATTCAATTATTTCCTATGTAGGGCATAGGTTCCAAATTGGAATGAACTATGTAGCTTGCTAAAAACATTGTTGTGTCAGTAATCAATTTTGATGTGATTTCAGGGCATTGCACCATTTTGCTTGCCATGGATTTGAGGTGGAGTGGAGCTATAACCGTTCATTCTTTTTGACCTTGGTAGGCTGGATTCCCCCAATAATCTACCGAGAGCCTTTCAAGGCAATATCTGATTAGTGCATGATCTGAATACTATAAGTTAGTCGCCACTCAGGACAAGATGGCTTTCACTTTCAGCCGCTCGACAAAACCTATGATTTGGTCGGAAAAGGGCACCTGCAAATGTGGACGAGAAGAATCTTACGCTCGTGCTGATGTGTTCTGATGCAATACAAGGATATGAGGTTCCTCCACTTAGCCAATGGAAGAGATTTGGACTCTTTCTAAATAGTGGAGGGAGAGTGAGAGAGACCCACCAAAAAGGACTCTGCAAATCAGCTTTGCTCCATTGCGACGGACTTTTTGGCTTTTGAACAGGGCATTCGCCGCCACTGAGGTTAACCTAAATCAGTGTCAAGCTCGTCACGGGTTCGGTTTCTGTTCTGCACAAATTTTTTGAGATTAATCCCAGAGAAAGTAACTTGTTTCGAATTCCTTCGTTTAACCATGATGGGCGCAATGTTGATTGGATCCGTAGGTGAGAAGGTGCCACGAAGTTAACCTAAAATACCGCCAGACCGCGTATATTACCATACTGCTATCCAAAAAGGCAAGGAAAGGCAAAAGGGAAGGCCTAAAACGACCTCAAACTTGTCGAACTCAAATTTTGAGATGTGGGAATAGCATCAAGACTTTCTCAGCATTTATGCTTTCCAAACTCGCGCCATCAGCTCAAAAGTTCGAGAGACTGCATCTTTAGTTTAGATGATTAAAAAAGGAATACAAGTATGCGGGAGAAGAGAACTGAACTGGCCCGACAAAGCACTTCATCAAAGCGATCTCTCTTGAGCCCTCTTAAGGAAAAGAATCTAACAATAGCGTGATTGTATTAGTAAAATCACAAGAAGCAAATCCAGGAGCCCATTTATAGATAAGAATAATAACGTACAACTGTCATGACAAAGAATTCCAGGGATGTATGTGCTTGATCTGGTCACCAGAAATTACCGCAAGAACAAGTCCCACCGTTAAAATGGTGGAATCTCACGTTATCTCTCACAATAATCTCCCTCCCAACAATGTGAGATACGGCACACATGAAAGAGTGACAGTCTTCACATATCCTGAGGTTCTTCATTATCCTGATAGGGCAATTTTCGCTAGAATCCAGCAGCCCAAATGCCAGAGCCAGCTTTTCACTATGAGCCATCAATATTCGCTTCTTGTCATCCTCGCTTACATCATAAGCCACTGAACTCAGGATCTGTTGATAACCATGTCCCTTTAATCTCTCCAGAAGATCCTCTAACACTTTATTTATCTCGCTTGACCTCGGATGCTTTGTTTCACCTGCAAAGAACTCGTGTATCTCCCCTTTCTCTGACTCAAACCAGCTACATCCAGGATTCTTCTTTAATCCCTTCCCTCTCACCAACTTCCTCACATTTGAAACATCATCCCACCTACCAACCGATGCAAATATGTTACATAGAACCATATAGTTTCCAATTGCATGAGGTTCGAGCTCAAAAAGATGGCTTGCAGCAATTTGAGCAATGTCAGGGTTCCTATGGATACGACATGCCCCCAAAAGTGCTCCCCACACCCCTCCATGGGGTTTTAGAGGCATCATCTCTGTAAGTTTAAATGCTTCATTTAAATGTCCAGCACGACCAAGAAGATCAACCATGCAAGCATAGTGATCACCATCTGGAACAACACCATAGCGTTCTTCCATGGATGAAAATATTTTTTTGCCCTGATCAACCATTCCACCATGGCTGCAAGCTACGAGTACACCTATAAAAGTAACTTTATTAGGTTTTGTCGCTGTTTCTACCATCTCATCAAACAGTTGCATCGCTGCTCGAGCAAGGCCATGAATCGCAAAGCCTAGAATCATTGAACTATATGTATACACATTCCGTTTCTTCATGCCTTTAAAGATCATGTATGCATCCTCTATATTGCCACATTTTGAGTACATATCGACCATAGCCGATCCCACAACAACATTCTCAGTCGGCTCAAGTCCAGATTTTGTGGCAACATCCCGAACCCATTTAGCATATTTAGAGGCACCTAGTTGAGCACAAGCCGAGATAACACTGGCCAATGTAACCTCATCGGTCTCAACTCTAGCATCCTGCATTCGCTCGAAAAACCACAACGCCTCCCTCGGCTTGCCGTTCTGCGCGAACCCAGTAACCATAGCAGTCCAAGCCACCATGTCCTTCACCGGTAACCCATCAAACAAATCGCCAGCAGACGCCATATCGCCCGTCTTCGTGTACGCCACTATCAACGTCGTCCAGGAAATAACATCCCTGTGCAGCATTTCGTCAAACACCTTACGCCCGCTACCCAAATCGCCGCAGCTCACGTACATACCGATCAACGAGTTCCCCACATACAAATCAGAGCAGAACCCACCAATCAGCATCGTCTGGCCATGCACCTGGCGCCCCAAATTCAAGTCAAGAGCCGCGCCGCACGCCTTGAGCAGCGCCGTGAACGTGAAGGACACGGGGCCGACGCCCTCCTCCCTCATGCTCGCGTACAACCCGACGGACTCCCCAAACGGCCCCTGAGCCGCGTACCCACGAATGAGTGCGGTGTAGAGAAACGGGTTGGGGCGCTCGACCTGCCGGAAGACGGCGCGCGGGTACGACCCCACGGGGACGCCGAGCTCGGTGAGGGTGCGGATGAGCTTGGTGACGACGTAGCAGCATTGGTCGAGGCCCCTGCGGTAGAGGTGGGCGTGGACTTGCTTGAGCTGGGGGAGGCCGCGGCAGCCGTCGAGGAGCGAGACGAGGCGGGTCTCGAGCTGCTGCCTGTCTTCGAAGAAGGGGAAGGAGTACCCATACGGCCGACGGAGGTTGCCGTCCGCCGCGTGCAGAGAGAGCTGTCCGGGAAGAAGGGATCGGAGGGACGAGCGGGCGGTGCTGAAGCTTCGGCAGAAGGCTACCATCCCGCCATGGGCGGGGATCGTTCGAGCCAGAGCCTCTGATGAACGCTTGCAGCTTCTCAAAGGTTTGCGAACATCAGCACCTAAAAATATTATTTGGAAAATCTTAAATTTTATCGCGAAATTACACTTTCAATTAATGCAATCGAAGTTTTCAATTAATACCATCAAGTTTTAAAATTTATCGAATTGATGTGACCAAATTCAATTTTTTTAAATTCCAACCAATTTTGCATAGGTTAAAAAGATATAATTTTGCTTTAAAAAGTTATCTTCTCTATAAATTCAGTCTACTTTATAATTTTGAATCTAAGTATGCCTTAAAACTTCTTTGCTTGAATTATGAGACTTAAAAATTTAAAAGTTTTCCCCAAGATAAAATTACACCTAAGAGCCGAGAGAGCCATAAGGGGAAAGTAGACTTCCCGTCACTTCTTCGAAGGTAGTTACTACCAAATAAGATTGTATGGTAATTCCATGTTTGATATGAGATTGTGAAATTTATTAGGATTTATGTTGAGTTAGTTAGTGCTTCACATAATATCTTGTAGTCGAATAGTCGGCTCTCTAGTTATGCAACACCGTGTGACGAATGCAAGGACATTTGATGCCCATAGAGATCACATTTTAATTAAAACCATCAAAGCTGATTAATACCATCAAGTTAAAAAATTTATCGAATTAGTCTAATTTTTTAATTCCTTTTTTGGGTCAAAAAAATTTTAGCATAGGTTTAAAAAGATAAAACTTTGCTTTATAAAGTCATTTTCTTTTTGACGAAAAAAAGAATTCATTTTCTTTTTGACAAAGAAAAAAGCCATGACCTCTCTTTTATTTTTTTGGGAACGCAATGAAATGAGAGAGGCTCGTGGAGACGATGATGCAGTACCTCAAGCTCGCGGCCTCATGCCCTCCTTCTCTCCGATGGTCTCCCTCATCGGCCCTCAGGTCCAAGCCTCTCTCCTCCTCGACCTCCTCCTCCTCCTCGCCGCCGTCTCGCATCGAGTACACGCCGTGGCCGGGCCTCCGGCCATGGCGGGAGAGCTCGCTGAACCACGACCGGTTCTGGGGACCCAACGGACCGCAGCCTCCGCCGGGACCGCCCCCTCCGTCGCCCGGCCCGGGACGGAGCGCAGTCGGGTCGGCTTCTTCCCTGGCCGAAATGGGTGCGCTCGTTCTTGCCACCGGCGACCCTGCGTCGAAGTCCGAGCTCTCCCATATCGCGTACTGCAGGTGGCGCGGCGAGAATCTGCCCGTCGGGGTCTCTCGGCCCCCCGATAGACCGGCCAGGCCTGCGAAGCCGGAACTGGTAACTCTTGTTTCTGTTTTCTGGAGAATTGTCGAAAAGGCATCGACTTTCGAAGGTCTCGAATTCTGGGAGTTGGTTCTTTTCAGTGCGTTTTGGGGTTAGTGTTGTCACTTTATCGATGGTGTGCTATAGTTCCGGCAGTTACTGTTTCTTATTTCCAGAGCATCATTGGGGAGGTATCGTATTGCAATTGCTAGTACCGTTAGTCTCAGTAAGCTTGACCTGAAGTTAAAACCGGGAAAGTGCATTCTTTGTGAATGCTGCAGCAATCCAGGGACTATCATCTGCTTTTACTTGCAATACACGAAAAAATTCGATGTTGCCTAGTTAATGTACTGTTAGAATGTTTTCTGCCTTCCGTGTGATTAAAATCTTGGTCTCTCGCTGATGATCGACCTCTCACTCTTTTTGCCAGTTTAGAATTTAAGGAGTCGGGTTTGGATCTTGAGATGCTGTTTACATGGTAAATTGCTTGCCTGTCCGTAAGATTAAGAATCTCAACTGTCTTCTCACTACAGGTTTCCCCGAAGGATATACCACCCCCTAAAGTATCAGGATTACCTCTTAATGCCTATATGCTGCATAATCTGGCTCATGTGGAGCTGAATGCGATTGATTTGGCATGGGATACTGTGGTTCGGTTCTCGCCGTTCTTGGAGACTCTTGGGGAAGGATTTTTTGCGGACTTTGCTCGCGTCGCTGATGATGAGAGTCGCCATTTTGCTTGGTGCTCTCAGAGGCTGCTGGAGCTTGGATTCAGGTCAGGGGAACTTTTGGTTTAGCAAATTCGTTCTAGCCTGTGCGACCAGTATGCCTTCATCATATTCTCTTTGTTTACCTAGGTATGGAGATATGCCTGCTCATAATTTGCTTTGGAGAGAGTGTGAGAAATCCTCTGATAATGTTGCTGCTCGTTTGGCAGTAATCCCACTGGTTCAGGTATCCCTTAACATTTGAGTCGTTGATTGTTTGTTATGACAAGATTCACAAAGCATTCTCTTCCAATGATGGGCCCAAAGACTCTTGCTTTTCCATTTGTCTTTTCACTCGTAATGTTAAGTATGACATGAAGGCACTCCTTCTCCCTACTCACCCAAGGCCTGCATTTATTGTTCTTGACCATCTAATGTTTCCGACAATTTTCTCTTCTGCCATGAGAAATAAGGTTATGTATACTTTTCCTGATTTAGCTCCTCAATTCTTTGGCATCACCGTTATACTGTGCCATCTTCTTGTCATTGCTTAAATTTGCTATGTGGTAGTTGGACATTCTTCTTGTCCTTTAAAAAGTTCCTTCCAGAGGTTGAGAAGAAGAGTGCGCTTCACCTGGATGCTGTTCTGCTCACCCCAGTATGAAGCATTAACATGCTTAAAATTTGAAAATGAAGATCATCCAACTTGCCATATCTTATGTAGTTCCACAGTATAGCTGCTGATTACAAATTGCCATGCCTACTTAAATGTACAGAATTTCTTTTTCCCTTTCATTCAGGAGGCCAGGGGGCTTGATGCGGGGCCACGTTTGGTGCAAAAATTGGTTGGATTTGGTGACAACATGACATCTAAAATCGTGGGTAGGATTGCTGACGAGGAAATGGCTCATGTAGCCGTTGGTGTTGATTGGTTTATCTCCATTTGTCGGAAAATGAACCGTGCTCCCTGCTCCACTTTCAAAGGTTCAGGACCTACTCCCTCAGGCCTATGTTATGAACCCATAAACCATTGCTGATTCAACTTTCTCATGCAGACATATTGACAGAGTACGGCGTAGAGTTGAAGGGCCCTTTCAATTATTCAGCTCGAGACGAAGCTGGTATTCCTCGTGACTGGTGAGGGAAAATGTATTAACAGAGTACGGCAATCAAAATCTTGTGCTTTCCTATTACCTTGTTGTGATTTTCTCCTTAAACCATTTCACAAGGTATGCATCATCATCGACAAGTAAGCAAGATGGGAAGGAGCAGCTTTCTGTGGTATGAGAGGTCTTTCAGATGATTGGACCAGATGTTTGCGAGTTTCATAGATACCTGTCACTTATGATGGTGAAATAATCATGGCAGGTATATGATAGGCTGGCTCACATCATATCTATGGAGAGTGAGAACTCTAGTTCAAGTGGACCCGCCTGATGATTTCGTTCAGATCAGGTGAAACAAGTTCACTCGTATTACCACTCCAATTGCTTGGGTACAAATATTTTCGACCACTGGCTATGTACATCAGCGGCGGTGCAGAATGCCAGGTGAAAATTGACTCCTTGCTATCAGGAACTTCAAGGAAGACCTTTCTTTAAATCAGCAACTACCTCGGCAAGCATAAAAGAAATTCAAGAATTCATTGAGGAGAGGACGTGGTATTTCAACTTTTGATCGCTTCTCGTGATTTCAGTGTGATATCATAGGCATGTTGTTTTGTGCCTTTCTCCACACTCCTATTGAGATGTAAATACTACATAAGTTAATACTTCCTAACTTCGCTGTTGCACCTTTTTGATTTTTTTTTTTTTTTTTTTTTTTTTTTTAGCTGTTCTTGGACAAATCAATATTGGTAGGATACTTTGCCGCGTGATGTCTGTCAGCTTAAAGCTGTGTGCGCCTTCTTCTTTGGTCCTTATGCTGGGTCTCTTCATGACTGATTACTTATTAGACCTTGGACTCTGGTGAGCACAGAGCTTTGGACAGGTAAAATTATCATATCCCACATGGTGAGGGAATTTTCCACCCGTGTCCACTAGGTCGGGTGGATTGCAACTATATATTTTGGGTCTAGGCGAGTATTTCCCTTGATTTATAACGGGATATATACATTTTAGAACTTCAAAAGGGCCTAATATATGCCTAGATGTGGTGTAGACCGGATAGAATCTCTTACTACGCAAAGAGTAAGAATATGAGAAGTCAAAAAAAAAAAAAAAACGAGAGAGAGAGCGAGGGAGGGAGGGGGAGGGAGGAGGCAATGACAATATTTCTTAGAAGAGCATTCCAAGATGATGCGTGATTGACTTGAACATATTAGAACTTTATCTTAAGTTCGAAGAAATCAATCGTAGCAAAGATGACTAATATGTTGTGTTCCTAAGACAGGAGAGACGTGGCGCTTCCACCCATAATGCACATATAATAATGCAGCCCATTCCTGTCGAGAATAGGAATGAGAATCATCAGCCGAAGCTAAATTCCACGTGATGATCCAACAGGCCTTACACGTATTGCAGCATCTGCGATCACAGCTCACGCCTCAACCAAAAGTCTCGAACTTTATCACGAACTTTCCTGGGTTCTCGTTAGCGTGACGAAAATGCGAAGCAATCGCGGGACAGCATCATCGGCGGGTATCCTTCGAGCACTACGGCTGATGGGAAGTCGTTCCTGAAACCGAGCTTTACGCACAGAGAAACCAAAAAGCGTATATTTCTGTCTCATCAACTTCTTTTCCAGAGAAAGAAACATCAGAGGCAGTAGAACAGAGCTCGGGAGGGAGAGACAGAGAGAGCCAGCGAGAATGTGCTGCGGAGATGATTGCAGGCCGCTGGCGTTCCTGCTTGGCCTTCCCTTCGCCCTTCTCTCTCTCCTTGTCTCCATAGTCGGCATCATCGTCTGGATCGTTGGGTACGTTTCATCTCTCTCTCTCTCTCTCTCTACCAGTTGTCTTGAGATTTAGTCTCTGGGTTTTGAACTCTGCATGGATTGAATAAGATGAGAAAAATGGTGGGCGACGCTGCAGATTGCTGTTGACTCTGATATGCCCCTGCTTCCTGTGCGTGACCCTGCTAGTGGAGTTCGCGCTGGAGCTGATCAAAGCCCCCCTTCACGTCATGGAGTGGTTCACTTCTCAGATACCCTGTTGATCATACCGATCACCATTTGATGACCGTTTCTGCTTTTCAGAGCTGACTGGTATTTCTCCTCTTTCCCGTACGTGGATTTCATGGGGGTATCTCTGTGATGTACAGCCGATTGTTGGGTTTGTATGTAATAAAAAAAGGGAAATCCGCTCTTGTGAAATTTCTAGAAAAATTGATTGAAGTCGATTCGTCTTTCATTTGCAGTTGCAGACATGGGTATGATTAGCCGTTTTTCTTGATTCACTTTTCCTGGCGTTCATCGTCATTTTTATGTCCACATGTTTAAGGTCATAAGAAGAAAGCAAGATGGGTCACTCAGAAATGGAAATCTTAACCATTCCAACATCGTTTATTACACGAAAGCTCACCATACAACAAACATTCTCTATCTGTACATCCACCAGTTCACAAGAACAAGAGCTAGAAAACTGTTTTATTTGCTTCGCAGGTTCGTCCACTCACGTTTTCACCATGGCACACCTCTCAACTCTACATTCCTCTTCCCATCCTAAATCAAAGCAGAGCTATGAACCTTCTGTGGCCAACCTCTATTTACTGCGGTATTGCTTACGCTCTCCTTGCTCGCTACGGTCAGTTGAGGAGGCCGAGAAAGCGAGGTTTGCCTCTTCGCCTCCTGGCTCGTCCTGGCCGACCACAATCTCCTTGGTTGTCTGCGCAATCTCCACTATAGTCTCGCCAATTGCTCCCAGTACGCCGCCTCCAGGCTGCTGCTCCTCGGTCTTTTTGTGTTCTGTTTTGCCCTGAACAACCTGCTCACCGGTCCCCGTCTTTCCCTCCTCGGTTGATCCCTCGAGGATTTCCTGGGCAGTCTCCTTCGCCTTTCTAGCCCCTCCTTCCACCATTTCTTTGGCTTGTGTGACTACACCTTTGGACTGTTCAAGTACACCGCCTCCGGGCTGCTGCTCCTCGGTCTTTCTGTGTTCTGTTTTGCCCTGAGCGACCTGCTCGCCCGTCCCCATCTTTCCCTCCTTGGTCGATCCCTCAAGGATTCCCTGGGCAGTCTCCTTCGCCTTTCTAGCCCCTGCTTCCACCGTTTCTTTGGCTTGTGTGACTATACCTTTGGGCTGTTCAAGTACACCCCCTCCGGGCTGCTGCTCCTCGGTGTTTCCGTGTTCTGTTTTGCCCTGAGCGACCTGCTCGCCGGTCCCCATCTTTCCCTCCTCGGTTGATCCCTTGAGGATTTCCTGGGTAGTCTCCTTCGCTCTTATAGCCCCCCCTTCCACCATTTCTTTGGCTTGCGACACTACATCTTTGGGCCGTTCAGCCCCTTCTGTTTCCTGCAAAGCGTTTCAATTTCCTATTGAATGAGGAAACATAGCAATTATCTCATACATAAAATAATCCAAGACTCAAGGACATCCCACTATAACCAGAACCCGCCAGACACCTGATAAGATCCTAATATTCTTGATCTTAGTTATTATAGTCGGCGAGTTATGCGCAAAAGCCCATCATAATTACCATTCTCACTCAGTGTTCAGTCTGTTCTTTGTTAAACTAAATTGAACATCATCAAGAACGCACAACAACTAGAATTCGCATGATTAGTTTACTAAACACCTGCTTTTCGGCTGACTTCTTGGCTTCTAGCTGTCTTTCGGCTTCTTCTTTCTTCCTGGCTGTATACTCCTTGGCCTTTTCACCAGTCGCAGCTGCCACATCCTTTGCTGCAACCAAGGGCTTGGCAGCAATCTCTGCAGCCTTATGTCCCGCACCGAGAGCAACCTCTCCTGCCTTCTCAGCGACTCCCTGAACGACCCTGGCGGCAGCCTTCGTTCCCTCCACCGTTATCTCGGCAGTGTAATGAGCAGCTCCCCACCCAGCTGCAATTGTCTTATCCTTGACTTCCACAGCCGCTTTCCCTGCATACTCTGCCGCGCCCTTGCTGGTCTCCACCGCCACTTCCTTTGCTGCAACTGCCTTCTCTCCCGTGTAATTGGCAACTCCTTTAGAGATCTCCACCGTCTTATCCTTAGCTTCTGTGGCCTTTTGCATCGTGTAGTCCTTAGCTTGCTCTGCCTTTGGAAGTGTGTAGTCCTTGGCTTCTGCAGCCTTTTGCATCGTGTAGTCCTTAGCTTGCTCTGCCTTTGGAACGGTGTAGTCCTTAGCAGTTTTTCCGGCACTGAGCACGGTTTCCTTCGCAGCCGCAAGACCCTGCTGACCCTTTTCTACGGCTGTGTCTTTGACCCTCGCACCCTTCTCTGCCATGTACTCAGACGTGGCACGAGCACCTTGAAGGACCGTGTCCTTTGTTTGAGCGGCCTTCTCTGAAGCTGTACCAAGTCCTTGATTCGCCGATTCTTTCGCTTGGTTGTAGCGCTCCTCCGCAGCTCTCAGTATTTCCATTGAATTCTGCTGGGCCAATGCTCTTAATCTCGAAACTTCTTCTAGAGTAGGTTGTGCTTCTTCTTCGTGGCCCTTTTTTTGGCCCTGCATCTCCTCGCCACCTTTCCTTTCCGTTTCTGGAAAAGCATTACCAAGTGAGTCAAAGTGACATCTATTCGCATAGTGTCTGCTCGTAAGGCCGATCCAAACAGAAATGAAATATAAACCAAACGAAATTTGAGCCGCCCAACTTACGAAGATTGAACTTCTATGACAAATGGATAACTGTTACTAATTTATGCTATCTACAATCTAAACAACCGCGTCTGTACTTTGAAACTAAAACAAAATCGTTCTTGATTCAAGTCTATTCAATGCTGCTCTCTTTCTCTTTGCGCAGCCTTTTTCATTCTACCTTGTTCTACATGGTTGTTATAGAAGCATGTGATGAGCGTGATAATACGAGTTTGTCATGAAGTGATTCGAAAGACGAGTATATCATAGCTGCATCATTCCAAGATCTTCATTCTTGTCGAACATCCTTCGACAAAATCCAATGTGAAAAAAACCAAAACAGTTGAGGGGTTACCTGGGGCACTTTCTCCTCTCATTCGGCCTCCCTTCTCTTCAACTTGATAAGTCTCCCTCTCCGTCCTCCTTCCACCTTCCCCATGATGTTGACGACCGCCTTCGTTCCTCTCCTTCCCCTCCTGGCCTCCTCTTTCTCTCTTTTTCTCTCCCTCTTCGCCCCGAATCACTCCTTTCATGGGCGCTCCGCCAATCTCTATCTTCTCCACCTTCTCCGCCAGCGACTCTCCTCTCGTCCCACGACCCTCTCTCTCACCACCCTCATAACCCCCTTTCTGACCTCCCACATCGATGGTCTTCACTTTCTCCGCCAGGGACTCCAACTGCTTGCTGTCACTACTCTCCTTCTCCTCCTCCTCCCCCTTCTCCTTCTTCATTCCTTCTCGATCGTGGCGGGCCGTCGTCTCCGTCTGTCTTGCAGTCTCTCTCCCCTCTCGCTCCAGACGAGCCTCGCCATGCGGAGCCTCCTTCCCGCCAGCCGGGTCCGAGGCTTGCGCCTTCTCGGCGAGGGACTCGAAGTGGATCGTCATCTTGGGGACCTTGTCCGTCTCCACGTGGCTCTCTCGCTCGTTCGTGGTGTTCTCTCTTCTTCGCGAGACTTGCTCCGAAGCCATGTTTGCTCTCTCGAGTCTGTACGTGTTTTGTGTGCGTTTGAACTTTCAAAAGTTGAGAACTGATGAGAGACGTGGAACGAGAACGACGGTGGTATTAAGCAGAGCGCTCGGAAGAAGAAGGTGAAGAAGGGGGTGAGATCGATGGACGTGGGCGTGCATGGCAGGAGACACGTGTCAACTGGCACGGCGCCACGTGTTGAGAATGGGAGATGACACGGTGATGTAGCGGACTCAGCTCTCGACACGTGTCGTCCGAGCTGGCGCCCCATTAAAGCGTGGGGAGCTTACCTGGAATTCCTGTCTGCCACGTGTGAATGGAAACAGAAGGAAAAAAAAAACATAGGGAGAGGTTCACGATAAAACTTGGACGAGGTTGACCAGCGGAGCACGAGCCGAGCCAAGAAAGGAAATTAAATTGTTCCAAGCCCGCAGTTTTGCCCTTTGGGCTTGGACGGGCTGGGCCGGGCCGGGATTTTCCAGCCCGTGATCAAGTAATAGAGCAGAATACCTTGAAGATGGTATGTCAGCACGTCATGCGACGTGACTCTCTATATTTGCTCGAAAACAAGAGGTTCATGACAACTTTGGATAGTACCGACGATTTGCGTTTGCATTTACTGCTCCAGTTGACAAAGAACTAACTGAACAAACTCATTCCGTGGATAATTTTGGTGGATGTACATCCGTTTCTGCTGCATTTACAACTCTTCTCGGTCAAAGTTTGACCCGCCGGAGTACTGGTGCTCGAATGGATCGTGCTGGCATTCATGTCAGAAGATGAATTACAAATCCTTCCCCTTTCAAACCGAAGGTTGTAGATACATATCAAACACTGATATCGAAGATCTCTCACGCTCACACTGATAAGACACAAATATGACCATCTCTGGGTTTACATGATCCCTTCGAGATTCATTCAGTCAAAACTTCATTTCGTCCTCGTGGAATGCAAAGAAGACCATGGACAGCCCGTAACCAAAGCCCACCAAGATCATGTGTCCTGAAATTATGAAAGATCATTGCCAAAAGTCAATGCCAATCCATTGGCTTCAATTGAAATCCAAGAAGTCAACAGAGGGTGGGCAAAAGAGTCTCACCAAGTTCAATATGTTTGGCAACTCCTACATCCTTCCTCGTAAAGAGACCCTTTTCATTGGATGTGGCTTGAAGATGCAGAAACATGGAGAACACAACCAGCCCGCTCCCGAATTTCTCTCTCACAACTCTCTCCCTCATGTCCAGCGACCAGAAACCGGCGATTTCGTGCCTATAGTCCTCCACCACCACCTTCATGAACAGAAACAGCCCGAGCAAAAGCGCCAGCTTCCCAATGCTTGGGACCAGTTTGGACGCGAAGAAGACCAGGCTCGCCAGGTTCACGAGGCAGGCAAAGGAATACAGAGGCAACCAGAAGTACCAATCTAACAGATTTGCAAGAAAATGGATGTAGTCATCGACCGGTACATATGATCGCGGGACTGTAGTCATAATCATCTGTTAGAGTACCTGGATCATCTAGTTGAACGGATGCAGAGTAGGCAAAGAGAAGACCCATCAGCAGAGAGCAAATTCCAGATAGTTTCGTGGGTGGTGCCATCTTCTTCAGCTTCGGATCTGGAAATTGAAAATCGGGTTGGTGTTGGATTTAGCGAATGATGAGCTTCAGAACTGGCTTGGGTTGGACAACTGTTTCATTGTCAGTCTGCTTCAGATGAGATTCAGGGGGCAGTAGAAGGAACCAAGCCGTGCTCGTCAAGGCCTGCGGAATAAACAAGTGAGCGTTGACCTTTTGATAAAGTTGAAAGTGAGATGTGAGCACTAAAGTAAGGTCTAGCGTGGAAAAGAGCCTGTGCATATGTATATTCTACTGCTAAATGTCCAATTTGTCTTCCTACAAGAATTAAGCTTTTATTGCCACTGTACCGGTGAGAGGAAAAAGAATGGCCCTAAAAAAGCAGTTGACATTGAAGGTGGTAATCCAATGAGATCTGTTCATGCATATAGGTTAAATGAGATCTTCTGCGAAAATAAGCTCGAGTGCAGTTGGCTTGGAGCGTCGACAACCAACAAGAAGTTTTTCCCTTCGACATGGTACAGTTAAATTGCCAAAAAAAAAAAAAATAGTTTATTTGATATTATTTGTACCAATTCAATGGGAATTCCAGCTTCTTCTTTCTTTTTTTTAATCAATAAGTATTAATTTGAATTATAAGAACAAGTTTTCGCCATTTTTTTCCCATCATAAGCTGTGGTTTGACCAGAAGTATCCATGGCAAGGAGAATACGTCCTTTAACAGAGTACCCTGAAGACACATTGTATGAGCAAATCACTTTTAGCACTGTGAAGATGGTACAAACATTGTCTCTTCTTCCAAGAGAAAAGGCTCTTGAATGTTTGATAGGTTGATTCTCGCGATCCAAAGTTCTCATGAAACAAGAAATCTGAGAAATTTTTTTAGAAGCAACAGCTGTTCAACATGCGACTCTGGATAATGAGCCGGACAATGATCAACAATCATTTACAAAACTGTCTGGTTTTCCTCATACAGCTTTAATATGAAGGTTTAGAGAAATGGCATCTTATTTTTCGCCATTTACCGTGGCTCTGGAAGCCAAAAAACATCCTCGCAACCACATATTTAATGAGGCACAGATGCCGTCACAGTTCTGTGTCTCGAATCTGTTAGGACCTCTGTTACATTCACGAACCCCGCTTCCCTTAGTGTTCCTTCCATATCAGTAAGATAGTACTCGTCTAAGTGGGGTTCGGTACTCTTCAATAGTGTAAACAGCACAGGCGACAAGTTCTGCAGAACATAGTAAAGATGAGGCGTAAAGTTGCTGATGTTAAATGGCCAAAGAAAAATATGTTTCAGCCTACGAACATGTCGCTGATGATGAGTAGCTCCTTTCAAAAACTGCTCAGTTCCCAATTTCTGTTTACAAGGCCGATTCTCTCCAAGATTTAATGACTTAATGCTCCGTTATAATACTTTAGTTTAAGCCAATCAAACCCATGATCGCATTGCTGTGCAGTTTATTGTAGCATTTAGCAGTTAGGATACTATTTTCAACTTAGCTAGAAATAGACTTCATACAATCATTTTTCATTTTTCTTGCTTTTTTTTTCAATGTCAATTTTGCGATGGAGGCTCCAGGTAATATACGTCAGCAATCCCAAAGAATAGATTATGAAAATCGTACAAGAAAGCCATTTAGTACTAGGACTGGTGAGGCATAAACTATGTGACCTGCAGCAGTTGACAATGTTCTCACCAGTCGAATATTGACTAATTAGAACATTAAGAGTCTCATATAAGAACTCAAGCCCACTTATATGGAGATGAATGTTATGACAAATAAGTTAACATCCACCTTAATATTGGCATTCAGATATTCATTCGTACACAACGCCCTGCTAGTGAAACCTAGAATCTTCACTTGCCTCTACTATATTTTCTGAGGAATTGATGTCTTTCTTTTTTCGTTAATCAGTTCTTGGTAATTTAGAATAATTTGTGGAAAAGGATGAAAGAAAAAACTTGCGTGGGTGACAAACATGCCATCAACAAGGAAAGCAGGTAGTGATGATACTTGCAGTTGCAAAATTTCCATTCGAAGAAACCAAAACAATTTACAGAATCTGAACCATACCTGAAGAACCTTAGAGGATGGCTGCATCAACGAGTAAAGGAAATCATATCAGTATTTCCATTATGGAGAAAGGAGTCAGCAATAACAAACTTTAGTGAGTGACACGAGATAATTACGCACCGCTTGATCCATTATGGCAATGGTGCCGCCAGGTCGAAGTAGCCGAAACGATTCCTTTATTACATTGGTTGTTGCTCTAGTAGGACATTCATGAAACTGCACGTAATTCTTTAGTTAGAAGCATGGAAGCAGGTGCTAACACATGTTGCATATAGAAGAATCGGAAAAGAAACAAATATATCAAACATAAAATATATATTGAACATCTCTCAGCAGTTGCCAGCCCTGTCGCATGACAAAAACAATCGGACCAGATGCTTCCACTAAGCAATAATGACAACCAGATATATCGCTCGTTCATTATATAGATTCTTGAGAATTTAAATGTTAAGTATCCATTATTACATTGTAAAACATGCGGGTACTGTGACAGCACTCATCAGTCCTTCAAGCTTTGCTAGTTTTCTATAGATACAATGGGCTTAAATAGAATCAAATCAATGTGCCAATAGCTAAAAGTTTAGAAAGCTATGAGATCTATTTGCTAACTGGATGAGAACCTTACCATTAGAGAAATTGAAGCAAGGTCAAATGATTTGGATGGCAGGCCCGTATCTTCCCCATTAGCATGTATCCACTGAATTGGTAGTGTTCTTTGGGACCTCTTTCTCTCATTAAACTGAGCCACAGAAAGAAAATATGGCGACAGATCTAGACCCTACAAAGCAAATGCATTTCAATAGAGATTGTTATGCTTATGCAAAATGAAATCCGCAGGGAAACAGATTAATCTGATTGGAATACATGCTTATACACATACAGTGACTTTTGCCGAAGGGAATGTGTTGGCGAGATAACCAGTGCTAATACCTACTGAGCATCCGATATCCAGAATGTCTCGAACCATAGAACCACCAGAGTGCTGTCTATGGTGCTTTTCAATTGCCTTAAGCCAATTTCCACGCACTACTTGAGTTGCCTCATCTATTGATTTAGCATCAGGTACGGCTCGTATAGACATTGATGTTGTGGCAGGCTCTGCTTCTGCTGCAGCCTGCGAGGTTTTTGGGCAGCAACAGTTTACGACTGCTTTGATTTGTATTAATTGCTTTACTAGGATATGTTATATCCTCATTATCATGTTTTGATCATTTCATAATAGAAAGCATGTAAAAGACCGTTTGTACAAAGTAGCGACTTCTACTTCCCGGAATAAATGGTAAAGCACTTTCAACAGAGCAAAGGATTATTCTGAAAGAGGCAGTTAATTGTGTTCTCAAAATGATTGCTAAAGAAGATAAAAGTTATAAAGACCAAGTACTCACCATCCATGAAAGGTTACCCTCATCATAAGCATGGAAAGGACTCAGATAATCTGTTTAGAGAGAAGTCATTTCGTCATTCATTACTCACTTAAATTGCAGCAAAAAGCTTTGCCTACGTGAGGCCTTTCCGCTTTTTTGGTGCAATATGCTTAACAAGAGGGTGCATACGTGTGCATAGGGTCGAGTCCGTATCTAAGGAAAAGCATATGGAGAAGAAAAATCAGAAGGAATCGAGAGATTTACAATCTGGGTACACAAGTGAGGGGTTTTGAATGCTTTCCAGCTCCTTATAAACATCCGATTCCAGAATCTGTCTCGTCATCTCTCGCCAAGGGACGCCATTCTTCTCAGCTGTGCTGTTCATTTGGCATGTCAAAGTATAGGGTTAGCATCTCCCGCTTTTTTCGGAGTCTCAAGATCAAGAGTTTCTTTGACAGATTCCGAAAAGTAATGGAATAAAGCTTCTTCCTTTGTGTTCAGCTTTTCTGCATTCTCAAAATCCCGACCCCAGAAGAAAACCAGGTCGTTAACCCATTTGTGGTAACCCCTGGCCTTGACTCTAGAGCTTCATGGTGATCCAACAAAACAACATTTCAAACTGCAGCAATCAACCAATACTCATCCCAATCCACCCTTTTTCACAGAAAAAGAAAAATCGTTACAGATTATCATCCTCTTTTTTCCCGAGCTCCTGGCTAACCAACATCACATTTTTACCAATAACATGAAGCTGGACTTCATAACGCATCCTATACTGAATCCCAACAAAAACCAAAACTGATTCGCTTGCGCTAGTGCATTCTGTAGATTACATGCACCGCCACCAATCCATTCAAATACTGAAAAAATCATGCCCCATTATTCTCAATCCATCTAACATTACCAAACTACGCGAACACGTGGCGCACATTTTCAGTGTAATTGGTAATGCAATTGAAGCAGAGTCGGGTTTCACTGAGTAATAAAGTCGGACACATGGAATAAGAACGAAGACCACCTGATGAGGACTTGCCGAGCGCCTAGCTTGAGAAGAGAGTAGACAGGCTTGAACGAGATGACGGCCCCGACCAGGCGAGAGAGCGGCGTCTCTCCCGCCCATTTGGGCCTCTCCAGCTGTCCTTTCTCGTACGCCACTTCCGCGGCGGACGACGACGATGACGCCGCAGCTCTGGTCGCCAGAATTCTTGCTCTCTTGCCGTTGATCCTGCTTCTTGCATCGTGCCCACTTGCCGGCGAAGCGAGATAGAGCTTGTGGGCGTTCGCATACAGCGCCATGGCAGTACTCACAGAGGAAGAGAGAGAGAGAGAGAGAGAGAGTGAAGATGCAGACAGGAGGAGGACGAGGAACCAGAAGCCGCACGGTGTCAACTGTCTAATGCGTTGTCTGCGTGGCGTCGAAATCTAGTGGAGCAATAGTGCGTTGACACGTGGACGAGAGGGGATTCTTGATGATTTTCCATGTGCGGTTATCTTTCTGCTTACAGTAATTCGACCAGCGAAAAAACACCCGAAGAAGGAAAAAAATTTGATCTTTTATGTCCGATTTTTTTTTTTTTTTTTGGGTTAACTAGACTTTGTGATACCCGAACCATCCTAATTCTGGTTGACTGTTCACAGCAGGATATGCTTTAAATGAATTCGACGGTTGCCAAGCAAACCACGCTCGATTTCGCCACTAGACAGACGAAAACCCTGGTCACAGATGCTGATTAAAGTTAAAAGAGAACTTAGCCGAAATAAGCAGAATTTGAGAATAGTAAAGTCAAGACAGAACACACTATGCACGCAAGTTTGTAGAAGTTGCTCTAAACAGATCAGCCATTTGGAGCAACAATAACAGGAGCATTACATCTTCACTCTAGCATCCGACAGAGTTCACATTGGAAAACATTTCTAAAGGCATCTAATATCTTCATTTGGAAGACGCCAGGAAGTCTCATTCGTTGAAATCATGTCAAAGTCGGCCAAGGGACTCGCTGAGACATCCAGTCCGGTGGAGATCGTCTAGCAGGCTGCGATCTTTAGATGTGCTGTTGAGTCTTGATGCCAACTTGGCTCCTTAGTTGTTCCCATAGCGATCTGCCTGATTCTCTTATGCCCCAGTGCTGTTACTGTATCAACCACCCCCTCAAGCAATCCAGTCTCTAGTTGAGGCAGGCTTTGTTTGCCAATGTCCCAAGTCTTGGCAAACTAAATTCGTAACATGAGGTGAACACCCGCAGAACAAACATGCATAGACCGTCCGGACGTGGTGGCAGATGGGAGCTAACTCCTGATGATTATCACCAGTTTGCTGACTCGACATCAGAACACTTGACCACTTGATTCAGGATGAAATTCCACACCCATCAGTGAAAGTTATAATTATTCCACTGATCGCTTCGCAACTGCTCGAGATTCCTGGCATCTATTTGCTGGATAGGCAGCCGTAGCTTGATGAGCGTCCATTAACAGAGAACTATCTATTTTGATGAGGGTCCGTTAGCCAGTTGTGCATTATGCATCCAGGAAAACTTTCTGTACAACAGATCCAACACTCAACTATAATTTCCCTGAATTATTTCAAAGTACCAACGATAATCCAGTTGGTTATAGCTTCAGGCACAAAACATCTTTACAAGCTCACCTCACTAAAGAAGGAAGAAAAGAACACATGGAACTTTATCAGTACTTATGACGCAGCTCTTACCGAAGGATGTTCCATGTACTATAGAAGTCAGACTATCACGGAAGTCGAATTTCTCTAGCTTCTTCAAGATCTTTCACAACAGGATAATTAAGCCCTTCTCCTCTTGTCCGACACTGAGGGACTTGGAGACTCCTCTGAATTAGAGAACTGATCGACCATTGAACAAAGGGCCAAACGGAGAGAGCTTGAAAGAACCTGACACAATGTCTTATCTCCTTCATGGCTTGTCAGTTCCATAATACTTTTCATCCTTCCTTCAAGGGTGGCAACCTCTGCACTCAACACGATTAACCCGAGGTCGACAAGCACTTGCCTTAGATTGGAGAGAAGGCCAGGTCTGTAGTCACAACAAAGTGATGCCTTGATCGTTTCAAATTCCAAATCCACTACTTCACCCTGTTCTTGCTCCACCTTTATTTCATCAGCATCTGTTGGTATCACATACTGCTGCATGGCTTCTTCGGCATTTCCTTTCAGCTTTCTTAAGTGGTTGACGACCTCGGCAAGCAGTGCTGCTTTGTCCATCTGTGACATCCAAATTTGAAATTTAGCTGACATTCCCATGAATCTTAAGTTACAGCAACACTGGAAATACAAAGCGATACTCTGAATACAAAAAAGACCAGAGATTCACCCACATTCAAGTTTCAGAAACAGAAAAAACGCAGTTGTCTCACCAGCCAATAGAGCAAAAATCTATTTATAATGGATGTTGGGGGGACACAACTTTTGAAGGGCAGACTCTTTCTATTTTGCGCTGGCAGGGAGAATCCATTTGAAATGACTTCTTTCACTACCACTTTACAGATAACTATATTGCATTCCACAGAAATGACTACTTTGAAATGTGGCCGTTTGTCCATTTTCAGGAGAATCTCAGTATGTCAAAGACGGATAATTAGAGCACTGCCCGAGCCATTTCTCAACAATCAATATATCAAGTCCAATTAACACGGATGAAAGGACTCCTTTTAGACTGCTTCTCGTCATATATATCTTAAACATTCAATAGACAAAAAAAAATATTTTCGAATGGGGCTCCTCTGGTAGCTGAACTCATCATACGAAATAAGAAACATGACAGCACAAGTAACACAAACTCCGCTAAAAAATTTTGTTAAAAAAATCCTGAGAAAACTTCAGACAGTAGCAATAATGTTATAAGCATTGACATGTTCTAAAAATTCGTGTCCTTTCTTTTAACAATTTCCCCAAGTCGCCCTTAAGAATTCAAACAGTCAACATCATCGGACCAGCTAAAACTGGTAACGCCTCAAACCAACAACCACAGAAACTGCAACAATGTCTACCTTCTTTGCCTCGGGAACTAGCCCACGAAGCGTGTCGAGATGCGCGTTGATCCTCGCTCTCCGCCGTCTCTCCGCCTCACTGTGATTCTTCAGGGCATCAACATTCCGCTCGGCAGGCGGCGTTTTCCTCTTGGCGCTCACGGAGGCCTCGACGAGCTCTCCTCTCTCGCTGTCCAGCACCAACGACGAATACGACGACGACCCATTTCTCTGCAGTGCTCTAATCCCAGGGTTAACCCGAGGATCATCGCTCAAGACCTCGAAATCCGAGTCGCTCATCCTCGAGCTCGAACCCGCTAGACGTAGGATCTCAAAGAGAGAAGAATCACCACCACTGCGAACCAGCAATGGCTCTAATAAATCTTGAATATGGATCAAATCGAAAAACGTAAAAATCGAGACTTTCCAGCTCGACTCACTCCAATCGATTCTGGGCAGAGAGCAAAGACGAAAATGGTTGCTGGACCAGGAAGAAATCCGACAAGTGTCGCACGAGTTCTCTTGGGTCCGACGCCTGGACCGTTGTTCATGAAGCCATGTCTGTGGAGAGTTCTTCACCTCACTTGCAGCGCTGCAATTACAGACAACGTGGTCCACGGGGGTCGCAACCAAGACACTCGCTTCCGAATGGAGCCAAACCAGACCAAACCTCGCTCGGGTCCACTTTCCTTTCCTTCGTTTGCTTTTGCCTTTTGTTATTGTCTCACCGTTCTTTTTACATTTTCCATCTGTCTGTTTGTCGTTCTGCGTTCCATTTGAAACTTTGTCTGGTACTTCTTTTCCTTTTGCTCCCGCTCCGTGACGAAATTTTCCTCTGCGCCGGTCGAATAGTCTCCCCTTTTTCCACTTTAGGTTGGGACATTTCTGTGTCACTCCTGAATTTCTTGGATACGAGCCTGATGTGATTTGTTGGATGGTCTGTTTTCTTTTCCACAGTAGCCTTTGAATTACAACTTCTTTAGAATTTGTAAGCGTTTGAGGTTTAGATGTTGATTTTATTCGCATTGTTAAAGACAAGCTTTTGCATTGAATTTGAAGAATAATATTTGAGAGTTTCTTTCTGTACGCTTTACCATGTTGTGGCTTCCTGTATGTATGCAAGTTTTACTCGTGTGCAAATTACAATTCGTGTTATCCTTGTTTTAAAGGCATCATGGGATATTATATTATATTAGGTCAATTGTGCGAATGGGTAGCTTGGTACAAAGTAACTTTGGATGCAACCATAATATCAACAATAACCAGGAGGTGACATAGCCTTAGAGTAACTCAACAAGTTATAGAATGACAATTGAATATGACCACTATTTTTGGTCAAAAGGCTGAATGTAACGATTATTCAATTGGAAGCTCTCGGCTTTAAGAGAAAACGGATCAAGATGACAAAGGAGCGCCAAAAGTGGCCATTGGTTTAATATTGAAGATGGCACACCATTTGCTGTTTAGTATAATCAAGCTTGCAATTTCAACATGACTTGAAGAAATGTGTAAAGTCAAAGGATTATGTCGTGCAAATTAAAAATGTGATAACCTAGTTACATAAATAATATGAAGTATAGGATTATATGGAAATCCGCCCTCAAAAGTATAAAATTCCTAAAAGACCTCCCACTTTACTTTTAATTCTAAGTGTGCAACTCGGTCCCTCCTCTCTTTTTGATCGAGCCTTACTTTGTTTCTTTTTAAGATTAAAAAAAAATTACAAGATCAAAAGCGATCGTCCACATAGAGTAAGTCAATTAAAATTAGATCTAGCGTTGATATAACATGAATTGTCACTTAATTGAGTGGCTTTTGAAGCATAAGATGATGCAATCGTTCAAATATCTTTTTCACCAATGAAATTCCCGATCATTATCGTGATTTAGCAACTGTGATTAGGAATTTATGAGGTCTAGAACCTATAGTTTTATCTTATTAAAGAGAAAAATGAGCGTTTTCCTCGCCGAGTCGCGCACGTCTCTACTGCGCCCACTTTCTCTGAAGCTTATTTTGTCCTCATCGATGATGAAAAAAGCAAAAATGTCGGCTTGTGGACCAAGATCCACATTAATGAAATCAGTCTGCCCCTTAGCAACAAAGTGTGTTATCTACCATTTGTGACTTAATTCAACTAAGACAGTTCCATTTGTTTCACAAGAATAATTAATTTGAAAAATATATTTTAGTAAAATAATAATTTATATCACTCAATATAATCAATCGATAAAATATATTTTTATTACTGACAATACTATATTTTCAAGCACGATAAATATTTTTTTTTTCATTCATTCATTTTTATAAAAGATATAAGTGATTTTTTTAAAAAATATTTATTTAAATTATTTACTTTTCGTAAAATAAATTGAACTGTAGCATTCATGCTTTTCGTGGACATGGTCCCCGTTTTTAATTGATTGAGCTATTACAAAAGCAAAAGGCTCCCGCTGCATCACATTCAATGACAACGTGCTCCTCTAGCCTTTTCTTTTCCCTTTTATATATTTACTTACTTTGTAAGTTGGATCTTACTAATAAATATATTCTTAGAAGTTTAATAAAATCATCCATAAGAATCATTTCAAATTTCAAATTATCGATTGCACAATTCATAATTATAATTGAAATATTTACTTAATTAATTTTAATATTAAATTGTGTTAATTTGGAAAAGAGTTTCTCCACAAACATCCAATGGAGAAATGTCTTGTTTCGGACAACAAGAAATCTAACCATACATCACATACCTGGTTGATGCGTCACCTTTAGTGTCGCCAAAATAATTTGAATCAAACAAAAAAAAATCCTAACAAGTAATTCGGTAATTATATTGTTGTTGATTGGTGAATGTTTGTACAACATAATACAATTGATCTGCCTGAAAAATCTATTATTGAGATACAGAACTTCATACTTCGATTTGCTCAAAAAATTCATTTATTTTATACATATTTTATTGGACATTACTATAAGCTAGGACAAATGATACGGCCTAATGCCAATTTAAAACCTATAACAAAAGAGTGGAAGCCCTCTAGGGCTTTTCTTAAGAGGAACTTTCGATCCTTAAGTTAGTTTTTGTAAGAAAGATCACGAGAGAGAGAGTGAAGCGGTTGAAGAACTTAAAAAGTTGTTCGGCCATGCCTTAATATGAAGCTGGTATCTCATACTTAAAGAGTGGATGTGAAGAATGACAGTCATAATTACTGTAACTTTTATGTAGCATTTGTTGGTGCAATAAATTTTTAATCGAACACTTGAGTGCCACATGACTCTTGTAAAACGTTTACTTAAGTGACGTTGGTGCTTATTGCTGGTAAATCATATATGACATTAAAATTCATGATGCTTGTGGTGAAATGTTTTTTTCCTCAAAATTATGGTACTCAAATAATTGATTAAGAAATTATGAGTCTTGAGCAACCGATCAAAAAAATTTGATATCTATATGCACACAACATAAGTGAATTGGACAAAACTGATTGACATAGCTGATTCTCCTACAACCTGCAATGGAGTGAGTCCACAAACCAAAGTCCATTTAAGATTGTGATGGGGTAGCAATCGCACACTTCGAGTATGGTTGCAATGGCATATTGAGGGAGTAGCCCATCCATTTGTAAGTTCGCTAAGGAGTGACAGGAAGAAGCGGACTTCGTGCGGAGTCGTCTACATAAGGCCTCAAAGCGCACACAGAAATGGGCCGATAAGAAGTGAAAGCATGAAGAATACCACGTGGGGACCCGATATTGGAGTTCTTTGATACTGTGATGTGCACCAAGTGGTGATCATTCACTATGGAAGGCCATTTCAAGTGTTACAATGAGTTGAGAAGGTGGTACACAAGCTAGCACTCCAGGCAAAACTATAGGGACATCTTGTCTTCCATATGAGTATGCTTAAACCTTTTTATGTAGATAAAATAGACCAAATCAAGGAGAATCACAATAGGCACATCTTGAGGCAAAAACCTCATACAATTGTGACTTTGATTTCATCATGGTGGATTGAGTCATACGAAAGAGGTATTATGCATGGAAGCGAGAATACTTATCCAATAAAAGGGTCTTCCATGGAGTGAAACGAGTTAGGAACCTTTTTGGTGGTTCAAGAAGCAATTCAATACCAGAGATGTGACGAGGGTGTCCCTCAATTAGCTGGAGGAGAACTAGAGATATTCTAGCATGAAGGATCGTGAATTCGAGTCTGTCTAGTGTTCTCTAAAATATTCTGGAACGGATGGTATTTTAAATCTACTCTATTCTGAAACATTTCAATAATAAAATGAGAGTAGTTGGTAGATGAAATGATGAGCAGACTATATATTAAAATTTGCTCTATTCTAGATATTTTATGATAAATGAGAGTAATTGACAAATGAAAAGATGAAATCTCTGCTGTTAAATCGAACAGAAATTACATTTATAACCTAACAAGCACTTATGGATATGTCTTCTCCACCTCATTTGTATCATCTTAACGGTAAAAAAAAAAAATCTAAATCAAACCGTCTGTGACAAGTCTCTCCCTCTCGATTCCTGCGACAATGGCAACGGTGTTAAAGGATATAAGCCAAAGCCGAAGCTCAATGCTGTTGATCAAGAGTTAAGTTCTGGTGAAAACAAGGAAAGTGAAGTAAGGAAGTTCAAGCTGAAGCCGAAGCTAAATGCTGATGTTCGGAAGATCAGTTCTGGTAAAAACAGGGGAAGTAAAGTAAGGCAGTCTGCTGATTTGGGAAATGAAGTAACAAATGATATTACTGATGATTCAATCAAGGCTGGAAACGACGAGCTTAACTCTACTTTTGAGGAAAGAGATAAGCCGAACAAAGAGAGCATGACTTACGTCAACAACACGTGCTCATTAAATAACAGATATTCAGTTTTAAGTTGGAGCTGAATTCTTTCCTTTTGTTCTGTTATTTTTCACTTCGGTTAGTTCAGTTAGTTTAGTTAACAAGTTTTTTGTTCTCTCGTTATAAGTTGAACGAGATAAATACTGAATTGTATGGGAAAAACAAGGTGTGATGCTCTTTGTGTAACTTTTCTCTCTCAGATTGATTGAATACAGAAGCTCGAGATTCCTTTTCCAATTCTTCATCTCTGTTAGCTTTCTCTTCTTCTTCTCTGTTTATGTTCTTGTCTTCTTCACAGCGGCAGCCTCCATCTTGCTATCTCTCTTCACCACGGCCTCCTCGAAATCACTTAAGACCCTCGCCAAGTCCTCCCCGGCTGGCTTCAGCATGGGGTTCCTCTCCTCGTCCTTGAGCTCGTCCAAGGCTCTGAGGGCTACCAGCCTCGGAGGAGATGGCGCCGGCGGCTCGGCTCTGGGAGCTTGCATGGTGTCCGTGCTGGCCATCAAGCCGTTCCCGACGTTGGATTTCGAGACCTCGGGGTTCAAGAAGGAGAAGGTCACGCTTGCTGGTCACGACAAGGTAATGTTGCTGTTCTGATCGTTACGTATTTTACGTAGATAAGATGAGCGTCGTATGACTTTCTTCTCAGCGACGTTTGAGCCTGTCGTGCATGAAGTTTTAGTCGAAGATCATTTGAAAAATGTGCCTCTTTTAGTCCTCGACGTGTTTGTATCTGTTCATGTTCCGAATATATCCCGGTAGAAGTTGATTCTTTCTTCATGCATGCGTACCATCTGCATTTCTAAGAAACCGGTTTTGGTTCTTTCTGGGTGTATGATGGAAAGGATGAAAGTTTGCTGCTCTTGATTTTGTCGAAATATCGATTGATTTGTTCTATGCTTCACCTGTTGCAGAACATTGTGAGAGGAGGGAGGGACTTGTTCCCGCTGCTTCAAGGGAATTAAGCAGATTGGTGTTATTGGTTGGGGTTCTCAGTCACCATCTCTCAGCTCTTTCCTTTCGTTTCTGACTTTTGTTTGTCGGTTTTAGCAGCTTTAATTAGGGGTGTCAAAAATCAAACTGAAAATCGAACCAAATTGAACCGAACCGAACCGAACCAAAAAATTCGGTTTTTTTGGGTTCAGTTTTCATTCGGTTTGATTCTCATTAAAAACCGAAGTTTTTTTTTATCGGTTCGGTTTTTATCGTTTAACCAAACCAAACAAAACTAATAAACTGATAAGAGCTTATTTCTTGGAAACGAAAAAATATACAATAGAAAAAAAATGAAAAAAAAAAAAAACAAATGCAAAAACTGAAAACTAAAAGCTAAAAACCAAAAACCAAAAAACCAAACCGAATCGAATTGAACCAAAATTTCAGTTCAGCTCATATTTGGTTTGGGTTTCATTCGGTTTGGTTCGAAAGTTTTTCCTAACGGTTCTGTTCGGTTTGGTTTTTCAAAAAAATCGAACCGAACCGAACCGTTGACACCCCTAGCTTTAATAGATATTCTTACCTGATTTCGGCAATTTCCCTTGTCTTGCTTCTTTTGGGACAATATGTGGCCTTCGGCTTTTAGAGGTCCAAGTAGTTCTTTTTTCTATGAAGTTTCTATGTGGTAACAGAGGATGTTGGAAGATCTTAGTGTAGATACTGATTATAATTGATTCTAGTATATCTTTGATTATGTCAGGAAATAGGAAATTTTGATTATTGTATATTGTCTTTCCTAGTTTATTTTTTCCTCCTTACATTATAAGTGTACATTGTACTGACATACAGAAATCAATACAGAGAAAACACCTTTTCCATATTTCCTTTCTATTTTCTATCATGGTATCAGAGCAGCTCGTTTCCTGACCTAGCTTCCGCAATTCCCCAAATTGCCTTCGTCTTCTTTTCTGATCTCGTTTACTGCAAAGCAAATCAGCAAGACGATTAGGAATTCAATCTTGATATCATGGCAAAGGATAAGGATGTTATGAATCCTGCAGTAGAGGATTTACCCTCTCAAGATCGGACAATTTCACCCTCTAATCACACTGGATCGACTGAAGAAGGGTAAGTGACCAACAATTTTTCCGCTCCTGCTCCTGCTCCTGCTCCTGCTTCAGTGCAGATGCCTGGTCCTATCTACTGGCCCTCAGTCCAGTGGTACCCTGCACGTTGGACTGCTAGACCTGGACAAACCTCGGTCCCATACCCATATGGGACCGACCCGACTGGTGAGTCGGGTTCGATGGCTACGGGTCATACACCCGGATTCATGCCAGGACAGGGATTGGAGCCCCACATGTCTCCACATGGGTCGCACCAATCGGGTCCGACAGAGTCGGGTCACAGACCCGGTTTCACGCCTGGATTCACGGCGGAACCCTACCCGTTTCCACACGGGTCGCACGGACCACCATACCTATTTCCATTCAACGGCGGACGGCCGGAGCTTGGAGACCCGCTTTATACGTCGCCGGAGGACAGGCCGGAGCTGCGGCTGATTAGTCAACAGCTCACTGGACCGGCGAATTATCACTCTTGGGCTCGCGATCTCCGGCGAGCACTTGTCACCAAGGCCAAAGAAGGCTTCATCGACGGCACGGTCTCTTACCCGACAGATGAAAGATTACAGAGACATTGGCGGCGGTGCAATCAACTGGTGCGCACTTGGATTGGGAACTGCTTGGCGTCTGATGTCGCCGCCGGCCTCCCTCCAACAGAAGATTCAAAGCAATTATTGGAGAATATACAAGAGATGTATGGCAAATCAGACAGAGCGAGGCTTTTCTCGTTAACACAAGCCTTGACCGAGCTGAAACAAGGCAATCTCTCGGTCACAGCCTATTTCAACCGGTTATCAGCTTTGTGGAACGAGATCGAAGCCGCAGAAGACAAACTGGAGGGGCCGGAGGCCACTCTCCGGCAGTATTATACAATCAAAGAGAAGGAAAAGGCGACAAGATTCCTCCTTACCTTGAACAAGTCGTACTCGGTTTTTCGGTCGCAAATACTTGCGATGGATCCTCAACCGCCGCTCGGACGAATCTTCCAATTGGCCATTCAGGAAGAAAATCAGCGGGTAGCCGCGATTGAGCAGAATCGAGTTGGTGAAGGAACGGGCTTCGCGACGTTTCCATCCGGTGTTCTGTCAACAGAAACAATCGCTGGAGCAGGGGGGAGTCTCGGAGCTGCGAAAGGGAAAGGACTGCTTGCGGCGTTGGCGACCAAACGGGGGGAAAACCCTAGTCTCTCACGATCGGACGGCTGGGACCGCATTTTTGGATTAGACGGCCTGGATAAAGGCGCTGGATCTGACGGTCGAGGAAGGCGCGCCGGATCCGACGGACTGGATCAAATCTCTGGGATGAACGGTTGGGATCGATGCGCACGATCGGACGGCTTCGGTTTGATGAACTATTCAAGCGGATCGGACGGTCCATTTTTGCCACGTTAGCACCAGTTTATAAAGGATCGTATGGTGCATGAAATGCCACATCAGCAGGGAAGGTCAGTGGGCAAAATTCAAAAATTAAAAATAAATATTGTGAATATTGCAAACGTCCACACCATACTGTTGATACATGTTGGAAGTTACATGGGAGACCTAACAACAAAAAGGAGAGGGAATCTTCAGTTTATCAGGTCTCTACACAAAAAGGTGGTGGACCGTCTCAGCAGACCATAACCCAGGAACAATATGAACATATCGTGCAAGCTTTGAGCCAACTCAAGACTAGTGACACTGGTGCGGGATTCTCAGGTACTTTTCTCCATGAAAAGAATTCATTATCTATTGATGCATGGATTATCGATTCAGGCGCTAGTGACCACATAATTTGCAATGAGTCTTTATTTTCCCATGTCCATCAAAACCCACAATCTCCTGTTACGGTACGTCTTCCAAATGGGAACATTACACATGTTACTAAAATTGGTACCGTGCATCTTGGTCAAAATTTTATTCTTAAAAATGTCCTATACATTCCAGCTTTTGAGTTTAATCTCCTCTCTGTTGCAAAAGTATGTATGGACAATTCTTGTAGAGCCATATTCAATTCCAGAAATTGTGTCTTTCAGGACCTTTCGACTGGCAAAGTGATGGGCTTGGGTAATGAGGCACAAGGACTTTATTTTTGGGTCAATTCTCCAGGAAATTTAGAATTATTGAATAAAGGCATTTATTGTAATGCAATCAGTTATAATAAAAATCTCCTTTTGCATCAACGATTGGGTCACAGTGCTATATTCCCTCACCCAAATTGTTCCATTTGTCCTCTTGCTAAACAAACTCGAGCAACTTTTCCAGTTAGTACATCTCGAGCCAAAGATTCTTTTTCATTACTTCATATGGACATCTGGGGTCCTTACCATACTTCCCATCGTGATGGATCTCGCTACTTCCTTACGATTGTTGATGATTACAGTCGTGCCACTTGGCTATATCTTATGCAATCAAAGAGTCAAACCTTTACTCATTTATCAAAATTCCTTTCCTTAATTAGGAATCAATTCGATAAATCTGTACATCGAATTCGTACTGATAATGGGCGAGAATTTTTTACTTCTGATTGCATAAACTTGTTGTCTACTTATGGGATACTCCATGAAAGTTCATGTACTTATACTCCACAACAAAATGGAGTTGTTGAGAGAAAACACAGACATCTTTTAGAGGTAGCCCGTACACTTAAATATCAAGCCTCAATCCCTGAAAATTTTTGGGGAGATTGTGTGGTCACAGCTGCCTATCTGATTAATCGCATGCCAAGTCGGATTCTTCATGGTAGAACTCCATTTGAGATGCTTTACAAGAAACAACCAGATAACAACCATCTTAGAGTCTTTGGTTGTTTATGTTATGCAACAAATGTGGGTCATCGAGATAAAATGAGCCCCCGCGCAACACAATGCGTCTTTATGGGATATCCTTCTCTTCAAAAGGGATATCGTGTCATGGAGTTTTCTATAGGACATTTCTTTACCAGCAGAGATGTTGTTTTCCATGAAGAAACATTTCCCTTCCAAGAAAAGCTATCTTCATCCAAAGATACTTTGCCAGAAAACAATCGTTTTCTTCTATTTGATGAAGAATTATCATCAGCACCTGATTTCCTTATGGCGCATCCACCCTCTATGATACCTAGTTACACACCAGCACCAGTGGAGCTCTCACACCCAGAAATGGAATTACCAGCTTCATCTGAGGAAGTTCCTTCATCTGTGGACACTACAGAAATGGTCGCTGACTTATCCATGGCTCCTCTAGCTGAGCCACCTCGTCGTTCTGGAAGACAAAGTCGTCCACCTACGTGGACAAAGGACTATATATGTTCTGCTGCAAACTCTTCAGATACACAATATCCCGTTGCATCCTATGTTTCCTTCAATCGGTTATCTGCAGAGCATATGTGTTGTATCAGTCGTATTTCAGAAGAGCATGAGCCATTTTCATTCACTGAAGCATCCAAAGATCCCAAGTGGCGGCATGCAATGGAGTCCGAGCTAGCTGCACTCATGGAGAATCATACTTGGGATGTAGTTCACTTACCACCGCATCGAAAACCGATCGGCTGTAAATGGGTTTACAAAATCAAATTCAAATCAGATGGTTCCGTAGAACGATACAAGGCTCGGTTGGTAGCCAAAGGTTTTACCCAGAGAGAAGGTTTTGATTATCACGAGACATTCTCTCCAGTCGCCAAGGAAGTTACCGTCCGGTCTTTCTTATCTATTGCAGCAATACGCAATTGGTCTCTGCATCAGATGGACGTCAACAATGCTTTTCTCCATGGTGATTTAGATGAAGAAATCTACATGGATCTTCCTCAAGGATTACGCAAACAGGGGGAGAATCGGGTATGTCGTCTTCGCAAATCCTTGTATGGATTAAAACAGGCATCTAAGCAATGGTATGCCAAGTTTACTGCTGCACTAACCAATGCAGGTTTTCAGCATTCCAAACATGATTATGCTTTATTTACACGAAATGTGGGAAAATCATCGATCTATTTGCTGATATATGTGGATGACATATTGGTTATGGGAAACAATGATTCTCATGTTGCAAAATTCAAGGAATATTTACACTCCACTTTCCACATCAAAGATTTGGGACCTCCCAAATACTTTCTTGGCATTGAAATTGCTAGATCTGACAAAGGAATTTCTCTCAGTCAAAGGAAATTTGTTTTGGAAATCGTTTCTGAAGCAGGGTTATCAGGCTGCAAGCCAGCAGTAATACCCATTGAGCAGAATGTCAAATTGACGACACATGAGTATGATCTTGATATTCTTTCATCAAACAAGGATCCATTACTTAAGGATCCATCAAGGTATCAGCAACTTGTTGGAAAGTTGATATATCTTACCATGACAAGACCTGATATATGTTATGCGGTATAGATACTCAGTCAATTCATGCATATGCCAAAAGAGTCACACATGAATGCAGCTTTGAAAGTTGTAAGATACTTGAAGGGATGCCCGGGACTCGGTATATTTCTATCTCGTGAATGTGATATGGGGATGACAGCATTTTGCGACACCGATTACGCCACTTGTCCGATGACTAGGCGATCTATCACCGGCTTTTGTATCAAATTGGGAAAGTCGCTAATTTCGTGGAAAACCAAGAAGCAGTCTACCGTATCATTATCATCAGCTGAGTCTGAATATCGAGCCATGGCAAAAACTACATGTGAGATAATCTGGATACGAGGACTTCTTTCAGATTTGGGAGTACAAGTCAGTGGACCAAGCAAATTGTTCTGCGATAATGATGCTGCACTTAAGTTAGCAGCGAATCCAGTTTTTCATGAGAGAACAAAGCACATAGAAGTCGACTGTCATTTCACTCGCGACAAAATCAAAGAAGGAGTTCTCGTGACAAGAGGCATCGGAACAGTGGATCAACCTGCAAACATTTTCACTAAGCCACTATGCCAAAGACAACACAAATTTCTATTGAGCAAGCTAGGTGTCCTCGACATATATAGGCCACCAGCTTGAGGGGGAGTGTTGGAAGATCTTAGTGTAGATACTGATTATAATTGATTCTAGTATATCTTTGATTATGTCAGTAAATAGGAAATTCTGATTATTGTATATTGTCTTTCCTAGTTTATTTTTTCCTCCTTACATTATAAGTGTACATTGTACTGACATACAGAAATCAATACAGAGAAAACACATTTTTCCATATTTCCTTTCTATTTTCTATCAGAGGAGAAGCTTGGTTTTATACTCCGAACAATCAACTGGGAGGAGCTTCTATAATCCTTGGTTTCTGAATTTCCTTCGCTAGAAAAGATAACCTTGAAAAGGTGGCTCGGCTTAATGTGAGAATGATGGTACGTCAGACATTTGGATAGTGACTTTTCTGTTGGCTGTTCTGCTATCTCTTAATAGAGCTACAGCATACCTGTTGACGATATAATCAGTGTGATGTGGTTGCTAAGCCGAGTTGTTGCGTAACTGGAAAGAGAGACACAGCCAAGGGACTATGTAATCTTGGGAGTTATTAGAGTCTCTACGGAGGTTGTGAAATCCGTACTTTTTCCAGTAGAAGCATGGTGAATGACATGTACAAAATGGTTTTCCGATTTCCAATCATTTCATTGAGTTTGGTCTCGACATCTTCACATTCTATGCATACTTGTTTTTGATTTTACTATCCGTTAACGAGGGTACTTTTCTAGGGTCCTGCTCAAGCCCAAAATCTGAGAGATTTCCTCTCTGCAGTGAAGTCTGATATTGTTATTAGGGTAATATTCCTCTTTAGGTTATGCAAATAACTTAAAAAGGTTGTTGGTCACAATCAATCCCATAGCTGTCCCACAGTTGTTGATTGGGGCTGTTTGGACTCTCAGATAAGCGGAAAGTTCACCTCACCGTGTCATTTTTGCAGATTTTACTTAGAAAAGGTTCCCGATCTTTTGCTGAAGCTCATGCTGCAGGATTTTCTGAGGAGAACGGGACACTGGGTGATCAATGGGAAACTATTTCAGGAAGTGATCTTGTGTTGCTACTGATTTCTGATGCTGCGCACTTTTGTAACATTTGTTTACCTGGACATGTGTATTTCATAGTGATGAAACTAGCCAATCGAGTTGTAACTCTGCACTCGTTCTCCACCACCGTCCCAGAGTCCTAGGCTACTTTATTTCCTTAATTCTTTCCCCTGTTTTATGGATCTCCAATTCCGTGTAATGCCGCTGGCTGATAACTATGATGAAGTGTTTTCTCACATGAAGCCACACAGCATCCTAGGTCTATCCCACGGGTTCCTTTTGGGGCATTTGCAATCCACGCGACTTGACTTCCCAAAGAACATCAGCGTGATTGGTGTGTGCCCTAAGGGAACGGGTCCATCTGTAAGGAGACTCTATGTCCAAGGCAAAGAGATAAATGTTGCTGGAATCAACTCCAGTTTCATAGTCCGCCAGGTGAGCATGCTGAAACAAAAATACAGCGCTGTCTCTTCCCAACCCACTTAAACGAAAATGGGAGACTTAAATTTCTTAAGAGGTGCTGAATGTTTCTTGAATGCAGGATGTTGATGTAAGAGCTACTGATGTTGCCCTGTTTGGAAAATATGGCTTCGAATTGGGTAGAACAATGAAGACGGATATTCAGAGTACTCAAGTCGAACTTTGAAGCGTGATATCACTTTCTTTAAGGATTTATTTGCCCCACAACGTTTCTAATGATCACCTGCAAAAGTCCTCCAAGATACAACAAAGTCTCGGATGAGAATATTATATAACAATTCTAGTATTTCTCTAGGGTCTTTCTAGCAAACAATTGAAAGAATGGCCGTAGTTTTTTCATACAAAAAGCTCGAAAAAGATGAAAATAATCACTCTTGTTTTTCCAAAAAATAACGAGTATATATATATAACAGTCTTGCAACTCTTCGTGAAAATTACCAAAAAATAAACAAACACGTCATTTAGAAAAATTATTCGGACAAACAAATGCGACTCTTCGGAAGAAGTCGAAAACCGAACAATTGCAACCCTTCGGGAAAGAAAAGTTGCAAACCGAATAAGTAATTTTCTAAAGGTTGTATCGAAAAAACACAAATAAAAATTCGGAATAATAGTGTTTTTTAAATAGAATTTCGAATTTTCATTTTATATTTCATTTTTGAATATTCTCAAATTAAAAAGCAACCTTTGAAAGGATTAAAAAATTAATAACATAAAAAAAAACAATGGGATTAGTACTAATTAAACCACAGGCATGCAAAATGCTAATTGCGCACCCGCACGCGAGTATGGTGGAGTCTATCCCCACCCAATCATTCATTTAACTACAAAAAGGAAATCCCACATTTTTAAATTGGCCCACTTCCTCCCACTTTTTCTATATGGGACAAAGAAAAAAGCACTCATTTTGTTTTAATAAACAAAACTCCAACATGCCCTTGGTTGGTCGGTTGCAATTGGTTCTTCGTTTACAATTGCCTCAACTTTGGAGCAGCAGTACATAAGTGATATCTTTGGAGAGCGTGGTGAGTTTAGCTCCATCCATACTTAATCGGGATGAAGACTTAATATGATCATAGGGTGTCTATCCGCAATTATGAATATCAGTTTTATGGATTTCTATGTTGCAAGTATGCCAATGATGCTTGATCTGTGCTTGCCTTGGTCTTAGGCAATTTACTTGACGCTCTTCATGGAGCTGCGGAAGCCCTGTTCAGAAGGTACACCGAAAATGGAATGAGCGAAGATCTGCCATACAAAAACACCGTTGAGTGCATTACTGGCATCACCTCGAAGACCATTTCAACAAAGGTTGCTTTTCGGTGATAAAATTGATAGCAACTACTTCCTATATTCCCTTACTCTTGGATGCCACTGTTACCATTGTTGTAGAGGTGTAAATGGCCAGTTACTCGATCAATGTGTCTAATTCTATTTCCTGGTCATTTTGGGCCTGCATGGAATTGTTCTTTATTTCTGTTCTTGAACATTTTTTTTTTGTTTTTTTTCTGGAACAAAAAAGCAACAGCGCGTTTGGTTGCGTTTACATTCTTTTTTTTTTTTTTGTTTCAGAACAAAATAGGAACAAAAAATAAAAACAACAAATTTTTACTTCTTGTTCCGAAACAATTTTGGAGAAACATTTCTCTTCTCTCTCTTCTTCTTCTCTTCTTCTTTTCTTCTTTTTTTCTTCTTTTTCTTTTGGCCGGTCGCCGGCCTCGCCATGGCCGGCGACCGGCCGTTGAGGGCCGGCGACGCCCTCGAGGGTCGGCGACCTCGCCGGAGCGTCGCCGGCCCCGGCGAGGCCGAGCGTCGCCGACGCAGGCGAGGCCGAGCTCGCCCGGCCAAGGCAAGGCCGGCCTCTCGTCGGCTGGTTGCCGGAGGCCGCGACCGGCCAAAAGAAGAAAAAAATAAAAAAGAAAGGAAAAAATGAAAAATAAAATAAAAATATTAAAAAATTAAAAAAAAAAGAATAAAAGAATAAAATTTACCAAACGTGTTTATTCATTTTTTATTTCCGAACAAATGTTACCAAACGCTGTTCCTTTGTTCAAAAACCGTTAGAATGTAAACTCTTTTTTTTTTGTTTACATTCGCAACAAAAAAAGAACAAAAACGTTACCGTTCGCACCCTTTCTCAATGGGGCATGTTGGCTGTTTACCATTCACTGGGACAAAGGAAAAAAAGAATTCAAGACGGCATGCAGTGCAGCATACTATCCTTGCGTGGACATCTTGTACGAGTGCTATGAAGATGTCGTCGGTGGTAGTGAGATTCGCAGCATCGTACTTGCTGATGGCCCTTTTAAGTATTTCTTTTTTTTTTTTTTGATTAATTTCGACTCTCGATATGATAGAACAAAAGTGTAAAGCGGACGCTCATCCCTTTTCCCAATTAAGATTTTCTTATCCTTTTTCTACAGGAAAAAGAAGGTCTACCTGCGTTCCGGACAGGCAAGATAGACTAGAGTCACTAGACCCACATGTGGAAAGTGGGTGAGAGTGACAGTGTGCGCGCAGCAAGACCAGCCAGCGAACTTGGCCCGTTGTATCCTTTTCACTGCTGGTGTCTTTGTTGCATTGATGATGGCCCAGGTGAGATCTCTTTCTATATCTTGAGTCTCGATTTGGTTGGCTTGGTAATCTTCATTTCAATTTGTATGCCTTACTGGTACAGTTGTACAGCCATAAAGCATAGCAATGAATCAGAAGATCCTTCATGGTGTCCCTACTCTTGTGAGGTGTGATGTATGCTCAGATTTAAATCACGAGGAAGAAAGGGCAGTCCTACTCTGAGATCTATCAATGAGAGAGCGTCATAGAATCAGTTGATTCCTTGAACCCCTTCATGCATGCCCACGGCATTGCCTTTATGGTCGACAACTCTTCGAAGATGGCCCAGCTCGGGTCGAGGAAGTGGGCTCCCTGGTTAGAGTACATCCTGACTCAACAAGCTACTTTTGCTGTGGACAGTGGCACCCCAATCAACCGTGACCTCATCAGCAACTTCTTGCCAGATCTGGTGCACGGAGCGATCAAAGTTTGCGCCCGGTTGAGACCTCCGGTTGACATCTCCGTGCCCCCCGATGCGGACTTCGTACGACCTCCCCTGTGCCTGCCTGCCAATTGAAGCTTTTCGAGGGTAAAAAGGCTATAAAAATCCAGATCTTACTAATGAGATATTATTCGTAAGAATCACGCCGAATTTTAATATGATCGCTTACCCAAGTTCGTGAAAGTAATTGTCGTATTTATCTAATTAGTCATTTACTTAATATCTCCTTAATCTGTCTGATATTGATTTGTGCTAATTTAGTGCCGCCAAAAGAATATTAATCAAAGGAAAAAAGAAACCCTAACAAGTAGTTAGGTAATCATGTTGTTGTTGAACATAATACTTGGGTCCACTCCAAATATCTAGTATTGAGTTATATAGCTTGTACAAATTCAATACGTTTTGCACTTATTTTATTGGACAAACGCTATAGGCTAGGACAAATAATACGGCCTAAAGCCCATTTCAATACCGATATCGATGTGGGCTCCTGGTTCGAGTACATCCTGACTCAACAAGCTACTTTTGCTGTGGACAGTGGCACCCCAATCAACCGTGACCTCATCAGCAACTTCTTGCCAGATTTGGTGCACGGAGCGATCAAAGTTTGCGCCCAGTTGAGACCTCCGGTTGACATCTCTGTGCCCCCAGATGCGGACTTCGTACGACCTCCCCTGTGCCTGCCTGCCAATTGAAGCTTTTCGAGGGTAAAAAGGCTATAAAAATCCAGATCTTACTAATGAGATATTATTCGTAAGAATCACGCCGAATTTTAATATGATCGCTTACCCAAGTTCGTGAAAGTAACTGTCGTATTTATCTAATTAGTCATTTACTTAATATCTCCTTAATCTGTCTGATATTGATTTGTGCTAATTTAGTGCCGCCAAAAGAATATTAATCAAAGGAAAAAAGAAACCCTAACAAGTAGTTAGGTAATCATGTTGTTGTTGAACATAATACTTGGGTCCACTCCAAATATCTAGTATTGAGTTATATAGCTTGTACAAATTCAGTACGTTTTGCACTTATTTTATTGGACAAACGCTATAGGCTAGGACAAATAATACGGCCTAAAGCCCATTTCAATACCGATATCGATGTGGGCTCCCTGGTTCGAGTACATCCTGACTCAACAAGCTACTTTTGCTGTGGACAGTGGCACCCCAATCAACCGTGACCTCATCAGCAACTTCTTGCCAGATCTGGTGCACGGAGCGATCAAAGTTTGCGCCCGGTTGAGACCTCCGGTTGACATCTCCGTGCCCCCAGATGCGGACTTCATACGACCTCCCCTGTGCCTGCCTGCCAATTGAAGCTTTTCGAGGGTAAAAAGGCTATAAAAATCCAGATCTTACTAATGAGATATTATTCGTAAGAATCACGCCGAATTTTAATATGATCGCTTACCCAAGTTCGTGAAAGTAATTGTCGTATTTATCTAATTAGTCATTTACTTAATATCTCCTTAATGTCTCGATATTGATTTGTGCTAATTTAGTGCCGCCAAAAGAATATTAATCAAAGGAAAAAGAAACCCTAACAAGTAGTTAGGTAATCATGTTGTTGTTGAACATAATACTTGGGTCCACTCCAAATATCTAGTATTGAGTTATATAGCTTGTACAAATTCAGTACGTTTTGCACTTATTTTATTGGACAAACGCTATAGGCTAGGACAAATAATACGGCCTAAAGCCCATTTCAATACCGATATCGATGTAAAATAATAAGAACCCTAGGGAGCTCATCTTCGACTCGACTATTTTAAGAGTCTCCTTTTCTTTAGTTGGCAAAAATAGATAGCTTCCCTACTTAGTTACACATTTTTTTTAATTGACTTTAGCAATTCAAATGTTCAGCCCTCCTTTCCGGGTAATACACACTTTAAAAAAAAAAATTCACTTATATTTAAGTACTAAAGTAACTCATTTGATAAGACTCCCATGACCTTTTGCGAGAAGGTGAGGAATTCGAATCCTGCTGGCCACACGGGATCTTAAGCGTGATGTCGGGGTGGTGGGTCCTCCGTTAGCATCATCTCGGGTTTATCTCGCCGGCTGCCGGCTGTACGGGGGTTCCTGAGTTACCAAAAAAAAAACTGTCGGCTGTACAAGGGTTCTCGAGTTACAAAAAAAAAAAAAAGCCACTACTGGATTTGTACGGGAGTTCCTGGTTACAAAAAAAAAAAAAAAAAAAAAAAAGAGTAACTCATTTGAGTATCTTCTATGTTCTATATCTCAAATGCCATAGAATAAACCACTGGGATTCGCCCTAGTGGCCACCCTTCAAACATGGAAGGGGGAGGTGAGGGATTCAAATCCCCACCTTCTCAGGGGGGATGGGATGGGGACGCGTAAGTTTCAGGAGTGGGTTTCGACTCCCACGCCCGCAAAGAGGCGAGCAAAAATCGAGTGAGTGTAGAGTAGGAATAGAGTAGGATTGACAAAAAAAAAAAATGTCATAGAATAGGGCATGGATCCTTATAGATGCTACTGATGTACAGGCCGGACTCCTCCGATGTCAAGCTCCTCCAATGGCTGTGGATCCGTGCACGAGAGATAGAGAGAGCCGTCTAGGGTTTTTCTTAGGAGGAAGCTTCTATACTCGTGTTAATTTTTGTGGGGAAGATAAAAAGAGAAAGAAAGTGGAGTGGTTGAAGAACTCATATATTGTTAAGCCATGCCTTAACAAAAAAGCAGTAATTTGGCACTGCGTATATGGTGGGTGGGGAAATTGAGAGTCACTCGAGGGAGGTGGTCATCCATTGCCGAAGAATTATATGTGACACTAAAATTTATAGTGTTTGTGATGAAACATTTTCTTTTCAAAACTATAGCATATGGATAATCGATTGAAAAATCTACAATTTATAATTGATCGATTGAATTTGACACAAAAAGAGAAAAGTCATGAGTGAACCTGGTATGAGATTTATGGAATTTCTTCTATCTTTTCAATCCGAGGGCGAAAGACCTAGAAAACGGGATATGTTGGCCGTAGAAATCACAGTGCTTTTTATGGCAAGTTTTCACCAGTTTTCACCTACTCGATCGATGGGAAGATCCGATTTCTGGTCTTTAAAGCCTCGGAAACGACTACGCTTCTGCCAAAAAAATAAAAAAATCCATAAAGATTTTTGTTTTTAAAAGCTCGAAAAACGCGAGGGCATCTTCACCGCCCTCGCCATCCTTGTCATTTTCAAAACTCGTGCCCCACGCACGCACGCACGCACGCACGCCGTTGCAAACACCCGTGAGATACTTTTCCTCTTATTATTTTTTTCTACTTAAGTCTAAGTTCGAGACGGGTTGGTACCCACGCAGGAACTTAAAAGGAAAGGTCCGACTTGAATGTGATGAACCCAATGCCCGCTCCAAACCGGATTGAAATTAGATTCATTTTTCACACGGTAGAATTTTTTTTTTTTTATATTAATATTCTTTGTTGTAGAAAAGAATACTAATAAGGATCGACTTAATGAGAGTTATGCATTATAAACTCCACATTACTATTTAGCTTCATCAATTTTCCCTATCCTCCTATTAGCAAAGGGATAAACAAAGTGATCGGTCAAAGCACCGGAGTTCTGTGTTTTGCTTCTCACGTTTCTTTCTCTTATCAACGGTGTTTTATAGTTGGTGGCTCTTTAAGTGCGCCGAATGTGTCGCCCAAGTAGAGTTGTAGCACTACACTTCAAATGAGAAAAAAACAAGAAGTTGACCCGCCTGAGTTGGCTGCTCATTAAGTTTGCGTCTTTATTTTATGCGCTCTATAATTTTTGTGCCTCAATCCTACGCAACAAATTGGAGTGAAAATATCCTGCCGTACCAATCTAAAATTTGCACAGCTGGTCACGCTTATTCGAAATCACGTTGCATATCCATTATTGGGTAAATGTTTTAATAAGCTTGTCATTGAAATTGAATATGTTATTGCTAAATGCTGTTTAAGAGTGAGCAACAGGATCTATTCGGGCCAGGAACCGTGGAGACCGAACCCAACCTGAACATGCGATACTGGATCGGGTAATTTGTTACCCGACCCGCATCCAGTCGCCAGGTTCTCCTCCATCCACTGGAATCCCTCGACTATAAAAGGCCTGCGAAAATCAGCACCTTTTCGACTTCTCCTCTCCATCCCTGCAAACAGCCTCTCTGCGCCTGCTCTCTTCCGCGCCCTCCAGCTCTCGACAATGGCGGCGGCGACCTCCTTCTCCCCGTCCCTCTCCGCCGCGGCCTCCTCGAAATCCCTCAAGGCCCTCGCCAAGCCCTCCCCGGCCGGCCTCAGCCTCAGCCTCGGGTTCCTCTCCTCGTCCTCCGGCTCCTCCCGGGCCCTCAGGGCCGCCGCCGCCGCCGCCGCCCCCGGGAATGGCGCCGGCGGCTCGGCCCTGGGCGCTCGCATGGTGTCCGTGCCGGCCGTCAAGCCGCTCGTCCCGCTGGATTTCGAGACCTCGGTGTTCAAGAAGGAGAAGGTCACGCTCGCCGGTCACGACGAGGTGTTGTTTGCTGTTCCGATCATTAAGTATTTACGTAGAAAAGATGAGCTTCGTGCGGCTTTCCTTTAAGTGACCGTGCGTTATGCGTAGAGTTTTAGGGGACATGGAGAGTGCCGAGCAGAGAAATGATGGGAAGATGATTTTGGAAATGTGTCTTTTTTTGCTCCGGTTTCGCTGGCTCGACGTGTTTGTATCTGTTTATGTATGGACATCTGGGTAGAAGTTGATTGTTCCGTTGTCCGTGCGTACCGTTTGCATTTCTAAGGAAACCGGGTTTGCTTCTTTCTGGGTGCATGATGGAAAAGGATGAAACTTTGCTGCTCTTGATTTTGTCGAAATACCGATTGATTGTTCTTTTCTTCACCATGCTGCAGTACATTGTGAGAGGAGGAAGGGACTTGTTCCCGCTGCTGCCCGATGCGTTCAAGGGAATTAAGCAGATTGGTGTTATTGGTTGGGGTTCTCAGGTACCATCTCTCGGCTCTTTCCTTTCATTTCTGACTTTTGTTTGGTCGGTTTAGCTGCTTTATTGGATGTTCTTTCATGATTTTGGCAATTTCTCTTGTCTACTTCTTTTGGGGCGTTATGTGGGCTTCAGCTCTCAGAGGTCTTTGAAGTATTTCTTTATTGTGCGGAATTTCTGTATAGTGATAGAGGAGAATCTTGGGTTTATCCTCCAAACTATCAACTGGAAGGAAACTCATTAAACCTTGGTTTTTCATTTTCCTTCCTTAGAAAAAATAACCTAGATTAGGTGGCTCGGCGCACTGTGAGAGTGATGGTACATCCATCGGACATTTGTATAGTGGCTTTTCTGTTGGCTGTTCTGCTATATCTTAAAAGAGCTACAACATACTTGTTGACAATATAATCAGTGTGATATGGTTGCTAAGATGAGTTGTTGCGTAACTGGAAAAGAGAGACACAACCTAGGGGCTGTGTAATCTTGGGAGTTATTAGAGTCTCTAGGAAGGTTGTGAAATCCATACTCTTTCCAGTAGAAGCATGGTAAACAACATGTACAAAACGGGTTTCATCTTCGAACCTTTTCGTTGACTTTGGTTATAACATCTTCACATTCTGTGCATACTTGGTTTTTGTATTTACCATCTGTTAATGAGGGTGCTTTTCTAGGGTCCTGCTCAAGCCCAAAATCTGAGAGATTCTCTGGCTGAAGCAAAGTCTAATATCGTGGTTAAGGTAATATTTCTCTTTAGGCTATGTAAATAATTTTAAAAAGGTTGTTGGTCACAATCAATCCCTTCACTGTCCCACAGTTCTTGATTGGGTTTATCTGGGCTCTCATTTTAATTGGAAAGTTCACCTCACCATATCATTTTTACAGATTGGACTCAGAAAAGGTTCCCGATCTTTTGCTGAAGCTCGTGCTGCAGGATTTTCTGAGGAGAATGGGACACTGGGTGATATATGGGAAACCATTTCAGGAAGTGATCTTGTGTTGCTATTGATTTCTGATGCTGCACAGGTTTGTGACATTTATTTAATACTGATGAAACTAGCTAAAGAAGCTTTAACTTTGCACTTGGCTTCCACCACTGTCCCTAGAGTCCTAGACTACTTTATTTCCTTAGTTCTTTCCCCTGTTTTCTGAATATCCAATTCCATGTAATGCCGCAGGCGGATAACTATGAGAAAGTGTTTTCTCACATGAAGCCAAACAGCATCCTCGGTCTGTCCCACGGGTTCCTTTTGGGACATTTGCAATCTATGGGACTTGACTTCCCCAAAAACATCAGCGTGATTGCTGTGTGCCCCAAGGGGATGGGTCCCTCTGTAAGGAGACTCTATGTCCAAGGCAAAGAGATAAATGGTGCTGGAATCAATTCCAGTTTTGGAGTCCACCAGGTGAGCATGCTGAACAAAAATATAGGCCCCATTTCTTCCCAACACACTTTAGCAAAAATGGGAGACTTAAGTTTCTTAAAAGGTGCTAATTGTTTCTTGAATGCAGGATGTTGATGGAAGAGCCACTGACATTGCCCTTGGTTGGTCAGTTGCACTTGGTTCTCCATTTACATTTGCTACAACTTTGGAGCAGGAGTACAAAAGTGATATCTTTGGGGAGCGTGGTGAGTTTAGCTCCATGCTTCCTTAATCGGGATGAATCCTAAATAAAATATCTATTGACAATTACAGATAACAGTTCTATGGATTTCTATGTTGCAAGTATGCGAATGATGCTTCGTTTGTGCTTGCCTTGCTCTTAGGCATTTTACTTGGTGCCGTTCATGGAGTTGTGGAATCCCTGTTCAGAAGGTACACTGAAAATGGAATGAGTGAAGATCTGGCATACAACAATACCGTTGAGTGCATAACGGGCATCATATCAAAGACCATTTCCACAAAGGTTGTTTTTCGGTGATAAATTTGATAGCTGCTCCTTTCTATTTTCCCTTACTCTTGGATGCCACTGATACCATTGTTATAGAGATGTGTATGGCCTGTTACTGGGTCAATGCGTTTAATTTTGTTTTCTGGTCATTTTCTCAACAGGGCATGTTGGCTGTTTACAATTCACTGTCCGACGAAGGAAAGAAAGAATTTGAGAAGGCATACAGTGCATCGTACTATCCTTGCATGGACATCTTGTATGAGTGCTATGAAGATGTTGCCAGTGGTAGTGAGATTCGCAGCGTTGTTCTTGCTGGACGGCGCTTTTATGTACGTTTTTACTTTGATAAATTTTGACTTTCAATTTGATAGAGCAAAAGTATAAAGTGGATGCTCATCCATTTTACAGATTAAGATTTTCTTGTCCTTTCTCTTCAGGACAAGGATGGTCTACCTGCTTTCCCGATGGGCAAGATAGATCAGACCCGCATGTGGAAAGTGGGTGAGCGTGTGCGAGCAGCAAGACCAGCTGGTGACCTTGGCCCATTATATCCTTTCACAGCTGGTGTCTTTGTTGCCTTGATGATGGCCCAGGTGAGGATCTCTTTTTATATCTTGGTGCCAATATGGTTGGCTTGGTAATCTTAATCTCATGGAAGATGAATACTTCCCACACTAGTTTCTTCAGTTTCTGAGTTTCAAGGCTCCTCTAGTTGTATTGAATTTTTTTTTTGGTGGGCTAGAAGCCATCTTAAGCTTTTTTATTTTCTCATCTGGACAGAAACGCGCACTATGGCTTGCTTTAATCTACTGCATGCACATCAAGATTCTTTTATGTGCCTTACTAGTACAGTTTTACAACCATAAGCAAAGTAATTAAAGAGGAGATCCTTTATTCATTTTAGTGTCTTACTCTTGTGAGGTGTGATATTTGTTCAGATTGAAATCTTGAGGAAGAAAGGACACTCCTACTCTGAGATCATCAATGAGAGTGTTATAGAATCAGTTGATTCTTTGAACCCCTTCATGCATGCCCGTGGAGTCTCTTTTATGGTCGACAATTGTTCGACCACAGCTCGTCTTGGGTCAAGGAAGTGGGCTCCCGATTTGATTACATCCTGACTCAACAAGCTTTAGTTGCTGTGGACAATGGTGCCCCAGTTAACCGTGACCTCATCAGCAACTTCTTCTCAGATCCGGTGCATGGAGCAATTGAAGTTTGCGCACAGTTGAGACCTACAGTTGATATCTCTGTGCCTGCAAATGCAGACTTTGTCCGACCTGAGTTGAGGCAGTCTGCTAATTGAAGCTTTGAGAATAAGCTAAAGCGCAACTTTGCATGTGGTACTGTATTTGAGGGAGCTGTATCGTGCATCTAAGTAGGTTATGTGATGTGGGTTATTCCATTGTATTTCCCTGTCTGAATTGCAACGAGTTTGTGCCTGTTGAGCTAATGACAGATCATGAACCATTTTGCCCTATTGATTTTGAGTAATAACTTCTTCACGTGTTAGATGTGTCAATCGTCATAATCTTTTTGCTCAAAGATGACCGACATTTGTTTCCATACTGCTTATTTACATTGATGTGATCTCAACAAGCAGAAGTCTCTTTATACAAGAGGATGGAAACCTGAGCTGTATTAGCCTGATTTAAGATGAATGTCATGCTATAATGACATCGATCTAGTCATATCGAGGGTGGGCTAGGTAGATTCTATCCAGCGTTGGGCTACGTGGTTGTTGTGCCTTAAAGTTGTTGAATAGGTGTTACCTTAAAAAGGAGAGAAGTCGTTCAACGGGCGTCATTATAAACAAGTGAACTGATCCCTTGCCTTGATGTCCTGCGAGTAGTGCGAAGATTGAAGCTGTCTGTTTCGAATATGCAGCTTGATTTTTTAGATATCTCTGCGCTGAGCTTGCATATGTAGCTTGATTTGGAGCTTAAGCATGCTTTCATTGCTAAACCACAAAGGCCTTCCTTAGCATCGAGATTCCTCTGCATCCTTATTAATCTTTCCTCTCCCCACTTTGCTCCCCACGAGTTCTTCAACGGCCAAAACTTGGCCCCGTCCCGGTTGTCCCGTATCCAGTGGCAGCGATGCCACGGTCAGAATGCGTCCCACAAGCTCCTGTGAGCATGTCACTCTAAGAAAATTGGAACTCGAAGTAAATCTTGTACGAATTTGTTGCTTTTTTAATACATGCTGTAAAGATTTTCCACTTGGTGTGTTTATTACGTACTTTCATCTTGTGAAGTAAATTAAGTGCATCTATATGCTGTACGATTGGAAAGTAATGTTGAACTTTCCCATATCTCCTTGTTCAAAAAGTACGAAACCAAATTGAGCTTGGCACCACTAACCAAATGTTTAAGGCCCTTTTTATTTTTACACGAGGTATCCTAACCTTTCGGCTGACACTAAAGGCTATCTCTTGTGAAGTCTTGCACTTTCCATGCAACTTCAAATAAATGATAGGTCAATAATTTATCTACAAGATCCACTGTCCCTAAACCTGCAAATCAAGATTGCGAAAAAAGTATCAAAAAAGTTTTAAATGTTTTATTGATGTCGATTTAATTCTAATTATTTTGGCCTAGTGTCACTTAGTCATTTTGACTAATTTTGACTAGATATTGCTAATATGAATGTTGATCGGCTTACGTGGTATGGTCAGCACTAAGGTGGACAATTTTAATAATGTTTTAATATTTTTTGAATTTTAATATTTTTTCTCTTTTCTGTTTTTTTCCCCTTCCTTGAGGCAGCCGAGTTTCAATGATTGGCCGGAGGAAGAGAAAGGAAAAAAAAGGAAAGAGAAAGAAAAGAAAGAAAAAATAAAAGAAAAAGAAAAGAAAATGAATAAAACAATTCGAAAAATATTAAAATTATATTAAATGTCATTTACATCAACATAGGTTGTGTCACGTAGTTCACCTTAGCGATTTTTAGACAAAATTTGGCCTGTAGACTCAATTGGTAAAATGAAAAAAGACTTAAGGCTCAATTAATATAATTAAAAAATTTATGATCAAATTAATAAAAGTGTGATAGACAATCTTTTTAAAAGTTATCATTTGTTTCGTTTGACGTGAGAAATTTTTGTGGGGACTGAACATGCTACGAATTTGCCCAAAAAGACGATAAAGACATGCTGAAATCGAAGCCTCGCACAGAAACGAAGACTCCATGATATGAATCTCACAAGCCAAGTCTATCTCACAACACCCTATCTGGCGTTGATAATTGATTACTGCCTCTCTTAATTAAAGCTAATTCATCCGATTAATTTGATGTACCCATCAGGACAGATTATCGGGCAAGTCGATGAATCCACCTCCAAATTTGTTGTACGATCCAAAACATTAGGAATATAAATTTGATTTTCAATCTTAGGATTCTGTGTGCTCCCTTCCCAAACTGATTCACTTAGCTCTTCTCCTTCACTCCTGACATTGCTAGCGACGTTATGGGATCGTTTAGAAACCAATATTTCATTCTGGTGCCTTTGGTCTTCCTTTTGGGAGCTTGGGCTCATCAAGCCGCCGGTCGCACCCTCCAGCGAGACGATCCCATGTACGAGATGCATGGGCAATGGATGGCCCGTTACGGGCGTGTGTACAAGGATGTGGAAGAGAAGCAAAGCCGTTTCGAGATATTTAAGGTGAATGTACGAGGTATCGAGTTGTTCAATCAGGCAAACGACAAGCCTTACAAGCTCGGCGTCAATCAGTTCGTTGACCTCACGAATGGAGAATTCAAGGCAAGGAACCGATTCGAGTCACACATGTGCTCCACCGAGGCCGTTTCTTTCAAAGTACGAAAACATCACCGCGGTGCCTTCTAGCATGGACTGGAGAGAAAAAGGAGCCGTGACACCAGTCAAGAAACAAGGCCAATGTGGTAAGTTGATGGAGATTAGTTCATGAACTGCCTTCGCCAATCTATTTGACCTTCTTAGAGCGAGGATGTTGTTGAAACCCCAAATGTTGTCATGGTATCTTCTCCAAGAATGTCTGTTGTTCTGATTTGAATGTCCTGTTTCCGTTGAAAAAATGTAGGATGTTGCTGGGCGTTTTCAGCCGTGGCAGCTGTGGAAGGAATCAATGAAATAACCACGGGTAAGTTGATTTCTCTCTCCGAGCAAGAGTTGGTCGACTGTGACGTCGGTGGCCAGGACCAGGGATGTGAAGGCGGCAGGATGGACAGCGCATTCCAATTCGTTGAGAAGCATGGCCTCACAACTGAGGCGAACTATCCTTACAAGGGCATTGACGGCAAATGCAATGTTGAATCGGAAACCAACCATGCCGTGATCATAAAGGGCTATGAAGACGTCCCGGCCAACAGCGAGGAGGCATTGCTAAAGGCAGTTGCTAACCAGCCAGTTTCCGTGGCCATTGATGCCGGAGGATTCGAGTTCCAATTCTACTCAAGCGGTGTGCTCACTGGTGCTTGTGGGACCGACTTGGACCATGGTGTTACCGCCGTTGGATACGGGACAAGCGATGATGGCACCAAATTTTGGCTGGTGAAGAACTCGTGGGGCGAGGAATGGGGCGAGGAAGGATACATAAGGATGCAGAGAGATGTCAGTGCGAAGGAAGGCCTCTGCGGCATCGCGATGAAGGCCTCTTATCCTACCGCGTAGATTTTAATGAGCCACCTATCTGTGTGTACTGTAAATATGGTGAAGCTTTTCAGTTCAAGGCCTTGTTTTTCACTTCTGCTTGACATGCTGCAGATATATACATCTGTATGCATTAGTTGTGTGTTTTTAAGAAGTGATGTTTGAACTTCCGACTTGAAAAATCTTCTTGGTGAAGAAACTTAGGATGAAATTCAACTGGGTACGGCTTCATAACACGAACAAGAAAAACTTGCGAGGTACATCTATCCCGATACATTATCGAGAACGATTTAAAGCTGTAATGTCAAATTACATAAAATTTAAAACGACTCATTCCGCATGCAACAATTTAGCAACCAGCGTGCAATGAAGGATTGAAGAGGAGCATGTAAGAATTCACGAAATCTTTACTCCGAAGAACAGATCCTCCCTTTCAAAGAATCAGTGTTCAAAATGGCTTCGTTTGTGTTTTGACTTGTGCCTTTAATAAACCTGAAAGCTGCCGAATCTTCCGGCAGACAATTACCTGGAAAATCATTGATTTTTAGGTTGAAAAATTACCACGAAAGCCTTAAGCCTATTGTATTAGTACCGATTAAGTTTTAAACCATGTTGGGTCTCAACTTTTCACTTTTCAGCCATGGCCCGGGACAAACTTCACATCCTGCTCCAACCACCTCATTTACTGTCATCCGATTGCGCTATGGAGTCAGCAGATAAAGAGCTCAAAACAAGCACTAGATTCTCGGATAGATCATGCATCTCCCGACATGCAAGATCCAAACTATATCCCCTTCACCAAGATCCGGTCACCCTCTATCTAGCTCATCGAATTTTGAAAAAAGATTATAAAAGAAACAGATGGTAGATGTCCAGTTGGCATCAAGGTCGCCATGTTGGCGGTCGGGCCGTGACTGACATTAAGCTCTGACGTGAGAGGCAAGACGGCGATCTCTCACCAACCTTTGTCACGCTGATCTTCCTTTTAGGAGCTTGGGCCTATCAAGCCTCCTCGTGCCGCGACCTCTGGCACCAGCACGACGGTCCCATGTACAGCAGGCACGAGAGCAATGGATGGTATGGAAATGGCCGCGTTACAAAGACGGCCAGGAGCGGCAAGGACGTTTCGAGATTTCGAGGAGAGAGCGCAGCGCGCTGATTCATTTAACCGAGCGATCGACAGGCCTTACAAGCTAGGGAGTGAACCGAATGACAGGCCTCACAATGAAAGGGTTCAAGGCCATTGTTAAAACTCATAAAAACAACAATCAAAACAGAAAAAGTTTCTGTTTTTGAGAGAGAGAAAAGATAAAAAAAACAGAGCACTTCATACTTCTTGTGCTTAAGAAAAAAAACTGTCGAGTACAACCACTAAATACAAAACAAAAACTGCTCACGTACGTGCAACACATAACTGCACACAAACGTGCTATTAACTTCCTAGAAAATAGCAAAAACACTAAATACGTAACTAAATGAACTTGGCTGTTTTTTAATAAAAAACAGAGTAAAACAGAGTAAAACAGAATAGAAAAAAAAAAAACAGAAAACAGCAACTGAGACATTATTAATCCAGCAAACTCCTCCTTGGATCAGTTGCTGCTGCATACTCCAATTTTCTTTCTTAATACTTCAAATCTTCTAGCTTGAAGTGGTTTTGTGAACTTGTCTGCAAGTTGAGCTTCAGATTTGCAATAGACCAACTTAACTTTGCCACTTTGTTGCATCTCACGCAAAAAGAAAAATTTGACTTTAAAATGCTTGGTTTTGCCATGGAAAACTGGATTCTGAGATATTGCTAACGCAGCCTGATTATCTACATTAACTTCAATGCAATAACTAGAATTCAACCATAGATCCTTCGTTATCTTTTTCAGCCACAAAACTTGATTTGCAGCTGCAGTAGCTGCTATAAACTCAGCCTCTGTTATGGACTGAGCTACAATCTCTTGCTTTTTGGAACACCAAGAGAAACAAGCAGAACCAAAACTGAAACAATATCCAGACGTACTCTTCATGTCATCTACTGAACCAGCCCAGTCACTATCAGAAAATCCTTGCAAATTAAACTTCTGACATTTCTTAAACTTCACACCAAAGAACAATGTTCATTTGAGATATCTCAAGACCCTTTTTGCTGCAACCAAATGTAACTGACTAGGACTACTCATAAACCTGAATAAAACATTCACAGCAAATAGAATATCTGGTTTGGTTGCTATAAGATATATGAGACACCCAATTAAACTTCTATACATAGAAGCATCTACTGCATCTGTTCCATCATTCTTTTGCAGCTTCTCTTTAGCAGCCATAGGAGTGCTTACACTTCGACAATCTTCCATCTGAAACTTCTTTAGAATTTCCTTCATGTATTTTTTCGACAGATGAAGATCTCATATGAAGCCTGTTTGACTTCCAAACCCAAAAAATAAGCCATATTTCCCAAGTCTGACATCTCAAAAACTGCAAATAGATCTTGCTTCACCTTCTCTATCAATTCCATATCATTCCCCGTCACTAATAGATCATTTACATAAAGTGATAGAATTACAACACTGTGATTCACCTTCTTGACATAAAGAGTGAACTCACTTAAGCTTTTTACGAAGCCAAAATCTTGCAAATATCGATCTATCTTCCCATACCAAGCTCTTGGAGCCTGCTTCAGTCCATATAAAGCTTTCTTCAACCTGTATACACTCTCTTCTTGCCCTTTGATACTAAAACCTTCAGGTTGTTCAACAAAAATCTCCTCCTCAAGCTCTCCATTCAGAAATGCAGACTTGACATCTAACTGAAATATAGGCCATCCCTTCTCTGCTGTAATAGCTAACAGTAACCTTATTGTATCAAGTCGTGCAACAGGAGCAAATGTTTCATTATAGTCTACTCCCCATATTTGTGCATAGCCTTTCACCACCAGTCTAGCTTTGTATTTATTAACAGAACCATCAGGATTAAGTTTTGTTTTAAACACCCACTTAACCCCAATCACATTCTTATCAGATGGTCTGTCAACAAGCTCCCATGTGTGATTTTTCGGATCATTGAAATCTCCTCCTGCATTGCTGCAATCCACCTCTGATCCTCCTTAGCTTCCACAAAGTTAGATGGTTCGAGCATTGCCACATTGCTTCTTTCATAGATTTCAGCAAGTGACCTTGTGCCTCTCACTGGTAAATCATCCACACTGTCTTCCAATCCATCTATAACTTCATCAACCTCTACATCTGTTGCAGGTTGTTTTTCGAATTGTTGCTGTTCTACACTCTTTCCTTCCATCCAATTTCACTCATCTTCCTCTAGAAAAACAACATCTCTACTTACAGTCACCTTCCCTGTCATAGGGCGAAAAATTCTGTAAGCCTTTGATTGGAGACTGTACCCGATGAAGATTCCAAGCTCTGCTTTCTTATCTAGCTTGTCCCTCTTGACCTCAGGAACATGAGTGTAACACAAACACCCAAAAACCTTCAAATTTTTCATAGAAGGTTTAACACCATACCAGACTTCAAAAGGCGTTGACCTCTCTAAGGCTTTTGTGGGCAATTTGTTCAACAGGAACACTGCAGTATTAGCTGCTTCAGCCCAGAACTTCTTAGGCAATATCTTCTCCTGCATCATACATCTGGCCATCTCCATAATACTTTTGTTTTTCCTCTCACTAGCCCCATTCTGTTGAGGTGAATAGGGAGTAGTGAACTGCTGTACAATTCCTGCTTGCTCACAATTCAACTTAAACTTGTGAGCAGTATACTCAGAACCATTATCAGACCTGAACATTTTAATTTTCTTCCCACTTTGATTCTCAACTAAGGTTTTAAACTTCACAAACACATCAGCAACTTCAGACTTGGCTCGCAGAAAATAAATCCAACTCATCCTAGTCATATCATCAGTGAAGGTAATGAAATACCTGTTACCATTGAGAGAAGACTCAGACATAAGTCCACATAAATCTGTGTGGACTAATTGCAGCTTCTCACATGCTCTCCAGCCTCCTCCTTTGAAAGGAAATCTGACTTGCTTGCTAAGAAGACAAGTTCTGCACTGTGGAAATTCCTCCTCCAAACTTGGCAAGTCATCTGCCAAGCTATTTCTCTGCATAAACGACATGCTCTTCCTGTGAACATGCCCAAGTCTTTTATGCCATATCTTTGCATTTTCTTCTTTGCACTTTAAAGCCATTTGTTGCATCTCTTGTGGCTTGAACATGAAACTCTTGTCCTCCATTGGAATTCTTAGCACTGCTTTGCTATCTGCATTATTAATAAGACATTCATTCCCTTCGAACTTCACTTTATAGCCTTTCTCAACTAATTGACCAACACTTAACAGATTATGGTCAATATTTGGCACAAAGAGAACATCACTAAGTAGCTTCACCTCCTGATTTCCTTCAATAGCCATTGTACCCTTCTCTTGCACTTCGATATACTGTCGTTACCAATTCTGACTTTGGACCTGACTGACCTGTCTAGACTCCTAAACAGCTTCGAATTGCCAGTTATATGATTGGTATAGCCACTATCCACCAGTCATGCATCATTCCCAACAAAAGATTCAGAAAAGGAAGCTACAAACAAGTGCTCTTCCTCAGTTTCATTCACTGCTACTTGGGCTTTTCCTGCTTGCTGGTAATTTTTTTCTTTGTAGATGGCTTCCATGTGACCCAACTTGTGACATCTTCTGCATCTAGCATCAGGCTTTCTCCAACATCTAAAAAACTGATGATTAGTTCCACCACAGTATTGACAAGGCTTTTTGTTCATCTTCCATTTGCTAGACCCACCAGAATTTCCTTCTTTTGCTACAAACTTGGAGTCACTGGCATTTTCTCTGGACTGAATCCATTTCTTCCCTTTGCCTCCATCATTTGACTTCACTCTAGCTTGCAGCACACCCTCTACAAACTCTTCTCTTCTCATCAGTCTTCTATGCTCCTGTACCTACAGAGCATTTAACAATTCTGCAAGCTTTATATCAGCTAAGTCTCTTGTATTTTCCAGAGATGCTATGGTGGCTTCGAACTTCTCTGGAAGAGACACCAGGATCTTCTGAACAAGCCTTTCATCCTTCAAGTCAGTTCCTAAAAATCTGATTTTTTTAGCTATCCCAACCAACCTATCAGAGTACTCCTTCACTGACTCTGAATCTTTCATTTGCTGCCTCTCAAACTCCCTCAAGAGATTCGGCACCTTCATGCCTCTTATCTTCTCATCTCCCTCGTATTCATCCTTCAAGAAATCCCATATTGCCTTTGCAGAATCACATCTCATGATCCTTGTGAAGATAGTGGGTGAAACAACAGCGTACAGGCATGACTTTGCCTTCGCCTTCCTTGTGATTCTCTCTTTATGGTACTTTATCTGATTCAAGGTCAGATTGTCTGGAAGTGGAGCAACCTCATAATCATCCTCCACAGTTTCCCACAAATCATGACCCTCCAAGAATGCCGTCATCTTAACAGCCCAAGCCTAATAATTTTCCCCAGTAAAGACCGGAGTTACCATTGCAAAGAATCCACTCGATCCTGCCTCCATCAGCTTTTTCTTTGCAAATCGGAAGCAATCTTCACTCAATTACCCTCACTTCACAGTCCCTTAAGATCCCACAAACGCTCTGATACCAATGTTAAAACTCATAAAAACAACAATCAAAACAGAAAAAATTTCTGTTTTTGAGAGAGAGAAAAGATAAAAAAAAAACAAAGCACTTCATACGTCTTGTGCTTAAGAAAAAAAACTGTCGAGTACAACCACTAAATACAAAACAAAAACTGCTCACGTACATGCAACACATAACTGCACACAAACGTGCTATTAACTTCCTAGAAAATAGCAAAAACACTAAATACGTAACTAAATGAACTTGGCTGTTTTTTAATAAAAAAATAGAGTAAAATAGAGTAAAACATAACAGAAAAAAAGAAAAAAGAAAATAGCAACTGAGACATTATTAATCCAACAGCCATGAGGAAAGCATTCAAGAAAAACATTTGCAGATCCACAATAGTTCGGACCGTCTTTATTGCTCCCTCAATGCTTGTCAAACGATAATATGTAGGATTTTTTCGGGTTTTTCCAGTCGTCCCTCGCCACGGACGGGGTAGCAGACATTTCTGCAGGTAAGTTGATTCCTTTGTCAGAGTAGGAGTTGGTCGACTGTGATGTCAGCGGCGCAGGATTAGGGCTGGGAAGGCAGTTGAATGGATGGCACATTCCAATTCATCGAGAAACACGGTCTTACGGCGGCGAAGTATGGAAAATGCAACATGAAAAACTGAAGCAATCTTGCGCTAACCATCAACGGCTAATGTCCGTGCCATTAGACCCGTCAAATGGGTGGGTCGGGTTAAAAAATGGGTTAACCTATATTTGATTCATTTAACCCGTTTAATTCTATATTCATATAGTATAAATTAAGTGACCGATATCCGACCTGACCTATACCCAACATATATCCGACTTGACCCGTATTGCTAAAATCTATTAATATGATAGGAAAACCCACCTCTACTATATGCTAATTGGGTTAAAACATTAAATTAAAAATAGTAAATAAAATAAAAAAAGTTAAAAAAAACCTATAAATTGAAATATTTATAAAGAATTAGACCATGCACATGCTTCTCTTGTTTGAAGTGAACATACCATTGAGTAATTAAAAATTGTAATATGAAAAATCTTTAACTAAATTTAAGAAAGCTCATTTTTATGATTTTTTTATTAAAAAAATTATTGCTAAGACACTTTTATGCGATATAAAATTTAATGGAAAAATTTTATAATTATTTTTGAAATATTTTTTAAAAAAATCAAATTTTTAATCATTTTTTAAAATATAATTTTTAATTATAATTTTTCTTTTTTCTTTTTCTTTTCCTTTTCTTTTCTTCTTCTTCACCCGATTGTCGGCCATGACAACGGTTGGCGACTGGTCATAGGTGAGATTGAGCTTGCCGGTGTTGAGCGGGGCTCGATCTCGCCGATCCAGTGAGGTCAAGGCCTCGCCCGACGTTGGCAAGCTTGAATCTTGCTAGTCGGTGGCAAAGTTGAGGCTTCGCTTGGCGTCGGGCAAGACTTGATCTCACCAATCTAGCAAGGCCATGGCCTTGCCCAATGCCGGCGAGCTCGAGCCTTACCTGGCCTATCGCCGGCCGTCACCTTGTTGGCCACTGGTTAAGGAAGGAAGAAAAAGAAAGAAAAAATAAAAAGAAAAAAGAAAAAAGAAAAGAAAATTGAAATATGAAAAATAATTATAATTTCGATTATATATATATAAAGCTAAAGAGGGAAAGATTGTGTGGGGTTTGAGTTGAAAATTTAAAAATGGGTTTTAAGGTTCCAACCCACTTGATGTTTTAAATGGGTTGAAAATGGGTCACAATTTTTGACCAATTTAAATTAGACTTACTTCTTTGATCCATTTTTAATTGGGTTTTTAAAAGCCTCTGACCCATATACAACCCATATAACTAGAATATGAGTCCAAAATGGATCAATAACCCATTTTGATACCTCTACTTGTAACTCTATTTGGAAACATGGTTATTCTCATGTCTATTAAGTGCAAGCTTTTAGGATGACAGAGGAGGAAGGATTGACACTGAGACTTAAAAGGACCATAAGTTTCTTAGAGAAAAGGCGCATTTGGCAAAAATGGGTGCCGATACACAGCCACAGGGATTATACCACGAAAATCATGCACAAGTGACAGTACTATTATTTTTCTTTCTTTTCTTTTTTGGTGAAAACTATTATTTTTCTTTCTATTTCTACAAGAGTGGAAAAATCACACAACGCAAGATTTTGCATTCTTTGTCATTGTGCTCATACCAATATCTACTAAAGATTATTGGGACATGTAAAAAGCATGAAAATGTTTCAAATTCTATCTTTGTCTAGACATCATCAACAGATATTTTGACGTAGAAGCAATTTTGGGGGAGCTTAGCCTATGAATTGAGTATGGTAGTTAAGAAGTTAGTGCGTTGCGACTTCTTGAAGTGGCTGAGGCGTTCATGTGATCTACGTCCTCGAATAATTTCAAAAGTGTTTCGGAGTCACATGGTAATTTCTCCGTGAATTATTTTATTGGAGTGTAATATAGGACCGTGAATCATTTGAGTGTGTGAATCATCATAACTCTATAAATCTCTTAATGATTAGTGGAGTCTCCGTTTGTGACTCTCCAAATGGAGTAAGTATTGACACTTTAACTGAATCACATAAACCATTTGTGTGCTTTTAGAGTTCCCTATTGACTTCTCTAGTAATTTCATTCTCTCGTACTTTTTTTGTTTTTTAAATTGTAACTTCTGTTAACTTTCATATATTTCACAACAAAAACATTTCTGGATTCCCATTTATGCAATTTATCTTTGGTTGCTCTTTCTTTCAAAACTACAATTTTGACATGGTGGAGTTAGCAACTCTAATACTCTCTGTGAACTGGTTAATCTCAACTTCTCATTAGCCAATGGTATTTCAGGGAGCTGCCAGTCCAACAAGGTCGAGTCGAAAGTGATAAGACATTGGCCGGAGTTCAAGGGAGGCGACTAAAATTCTAGCAATTGCTTTGGAATTATTTGATCGAGAAGATCAATTAGGGGTGATCTGTCATTGAAATGTCCAGGTCAACCAATCGCCACAAAGTGAAGCCAAGAAAAGTAAATTGTGTGGGTTAACCAAAGGCTGCTTCAATGGAAATTATGCAGAGATTGTTGTACACGGCTTTCCAATTAATGAGGAAGTTAGGTTTCCATATTTGACATTTTTTGGCAAACTGACTCTCTCTAGTCTCTAGGAATCAGCTTTAGTATCGTAAAAATGAACTACCGAGCCTGATGTTGAATCAAAATTATTTTAACTGAAAATATATTGCTATAACATCTCGCTTTACTCATTATTCATAACAGAATGCTACAATATTTCATTTAAATCTGTTTCTCATCGCACGATGGTGACAAATGAAACAAAATCAACTAATATGAGTCCATGTTTAAAAAAATTAATTAGATAATTGCCACTGTTTGAATTAATTTGTACTAGGAAAAGTGCACATGTTTTGCATGTTTGGGAAAAAATTGACATTTAGAAGATTCTACAAAGTCGCCTTATAAGGAAATATTTGAATTACTAATTAATAAATAGAAGTTATTGACACAATATGAAGAAATTGTAAACATATATATACATACACACAGAGAGCAATATCTTAGGATCTTAACATTTTTTGGTTTTGTTAAGGTTTTTCATAGGAGAGAAAATATCCAAATTTTAAAATTATGATACGTGAGAGATAAAGTCTAGTCGAGAAAAGTAAATTGTGTGGACCAATCAAAGGTTGCATCAGTGGAAATTATGCAGAGATTACACAACTTTCATACATTTAAAACTGAATTATTGTGCCCTAAATTGAATCAAAATTCTTGTAAGTGAGGCATCTGTGTCCAAATTTATTAAACACCAATATATCATGAGTGCTATACCAATAGATAGCCCTGAGGATTATACCAGTAAATCAAGCACAAGTGATAGCACTTGTATTCAATTTCTACATGAGAAACTATATCACACCAAACAAGATTCCGCAATCTTGTTATCGTGCTCATACCAGTGACCGCTAGAAATTGTTGGAACACTTGAAGAAGATGAGAGAGTTTCAAGTTCAATCTCAATCTCAACATAATCAACCGGCGTCTCTGTCGGATACAGAAGTGGTTTTGGGGGAACTTGTAGTTCATTGATCTCTCCTTCTAGCATATTAACGACTCGGCTCATCGATGGTCGATCATTAGGGTTCAGTTGTATGCACCAAAGAGCAACAATTATCATCTTCCTCGTGGCCTCTCTTTCCTCTTCTGTGGCATCTACCATTTGAAGCTCCTCTTCTTTGCCGAGTTGATCATAAACCCACAAAGGAAAATAAATTTGACTCGAATTCTCTGCATTTGCATTTACATTTCTCCTTCTACCAGCCATTTCCATCAACATCATCCCGAAACTATAAACATCAGCTTTGTAAGAAATGCCACCAATGTCCTTATAGAATAGCTCGGGCGCCATATATCCCAAGGTTCCTCTTGCTGCGGTCAATGTTACTGTGTTGCGATCAGAGGGGTAAAGTCTTGCGAGGCCAAAGTCAGAAACTTTTGGGGTGAAACTTTGGTCTAGGAGAATATTATGAGGCTTGATGTCGAAGTGTAGAATTTGCATGTCACATCCCCGATGTAGATACTCTATGCCTCTAGCTATGCCAAGAGATATCTCATACATTTTCTTATAATCAAGAGAATCTTCTCCATCCTTATAGACAATGTGCTTATCCAAGGATCCATTCGGCATGAAATCATAGACAAGAGCTTGTTTGGAATAATCGAAACAAAAACCAACAAGTCGCACCACATTAATGTGATGGATCCTTCCAATTGTGGCCACTTCACTTATAAAATCTTGGCCATTAGATTTTGGTTTATTTAAAATCTTAACTGCAATTTCATTGCCACTCCTAAGCATTCCTTTGTACACAGAACCATATCCCCCTTCACCTAACTTGTATTTGAAATTTTTTGTGATCTTCTTGATATCTGAGTAAGAGTACCTTATGGGCAAAAAGTTGTTGTGAGCTTGTAGAAATTCTTCGACGTTTGCGTCCATTGCTTGGTGTCTTCTCATCCACTTATAGATTAGAAGTATCAACACACATGGAGCTCCGAATATGAATTTTGCTGCCAGGAAGTGAGCTGCGTACAAAATTGCCTCAAGATTAGCGTAAAGCATATTGTTTTTAATTTGTCAGAAAGCACGTACAAAAAGTGTTTTCTTCACATTTAGCGCGTGAGTGTGTCGCAGATGTGAGGAAAAGAGAATCGTCCATACCAAAGATAAAAAGGGGATCAGAAATGGTATTGACTGCAACATTTAGCGCCGTACCCCAATAAGATCCGTAGTCTGAAAGCAAGAGATTCATGAAGACATATAATCAGAATCAGCTAAGCGATGAATGAAAAATATGTACAGGAAAACAAGTATTTTTTTTTTCTTTTGGTAAAGAACAGGGAAACAAGTATTGTTATCCGAGCTAACTAAAAAAATTACGTATGAATTAACAACATCCGAAGCAAAGATGTATTAAGGATAATAACTAATGTTACGTATTGCATACTATATCCAACAATCAATAGTAGTAAATATTCAAAACATCCTGTCTCATATTTAATATGTTCTTTGAACCTAAATATTTCATCAAGTGAATTTTCTGGCCCCATTGAGACCTAAAATATGGTAACTCAACAGGTTTTACTTTCAAGAGATTCTTACTTTTTTTACACAATTTTGGCTATGAGAATTTATAACTTTTTGTGACTATACTTGATTACCTTACGAGGTAGGATTAACGTATCCTGGCCTTCGCAAGGGAAGCACACCACTAACTTTTTGGTGGGCTTTTACTCACCATTTTGGGAACTTTTGATATAAGATAAAAGATAAGGTACTTTGAGCTAATATAGAAACTTTTGGAAGGAACTAAACACAATTTTCTTATATTCTGTAAAAATCCAGATGTTCAATGTTGACTTAGCACGAACTTAGTTTTTTATTTGTCGAAAAGCACAAACTTAATGGGACGCTTTTGGAAATCATTTTCCATGAAAATGACAACATATTTATGATGTTTGGTTGAAATCTAAAAATGAAATGGAAAATATTTTCCATTAGTTAGTACGAAAATATGATGTTTCTCCTTGCATTGCTTTTGATATATATATTTTTTTAATTTTTGATCTTTTTTGTTATTTTTTTCTTTTAAAAAAATTCAAAAATTTAATTATTTTATATTTTTCCTTTAATTTCTTTTTTAATTTTTTTCTCTTCCTTGGCTAGCAGTTGGCTACAAGTGAGGAACGAGCTCATCGGCTTTGGCAATGTTCGAGCATCACCAATCTGAGAGGCCTGAGCCTTGCCGCCCTCTAGCAAAGCTCAAGTGTCACTGATCTAGCGACACTCGAGCTCACCTATGGCCAGTTATCGGCCTTCACTTGGTGGGCGACTAGCTAGAGAAGAAGCAAAAGGAAAAATTAAAACATTTGAATTTAAAAAAGAAATAATTAATAAAAAATAAAATAAGTAAAATGAGTGGTGAAAGAAAGAGGAGGGAAAATGATTTATTCTCTTCAAAAAATAGAAATCATTTTCCCCACTTTTGAAGGTGTTTTTTCATTGATGGAAAAATGTTTTCCTTAACTTATTATTTTTCATTAACCGAATACCGGAAAATCCGAAAAAAAAAATTTCTTGAAATCTATTTTTCGCAGTACAAACGGAGCTTTTTCGTGGTTTCTATATTGCAACTTTCAACTATCTTTCTATTAGGAGGAATAAAACACCACATGACGTCGTTGTTACTGCCATTTTCTCTCGGAGAATGACGATTGTATTTCATAGTGAAACAATTATTTGCATGTCATGTTAATTCCCTCTAGGGCTAATTCGTTTTATTCGGTTTTGCTTATTCAATCATGATGGTCAGGAGTTCTACAAATTTCACTTGCATATGTTACTTTGATTTTCATGCCAATCAATCCCAGTCCGTCGCTTTAAGGCGCAAGAGCTATAGCTAGAGCCATATATTAGCATATTGCTAGGGTAAAGAACCTCAATTGGAAAGGCATACTTACAGGGTAACTCGTAGGAACGGAAGATTGTGCATTTCATCCTTTTTGTCCCTAGGTATCGGAAGCCTAAGAAGCAAAACTTATATGCTTTCTCCCGGGGAGGCGAGTAGCTGATATTAAACCCGTCGGCCATCGCATTGTGAATGTCGTTGTAGGAGATTGTGCGATTCTCCCGATTCCATAGTTTCTGCCGCTGCCGCCTTAAATAATATGCTCCTGCTGCATATATTGACGTGGTTATGGTGCAAAAATCCTCAATTTCCGTTATATGGGCGTCGATGATGGCGTATGAATGATACCCTTCTGTAACTATACATGGTTCGGTGTTGATATAGAAATGAGATCTCACTTGCTCTGAGCAAGACACAATGGTCACCGTGGGTCCAAAGGGCACGCTCCATCCATCGTCTACATCACTGAAATTATAGCTCATTAACTGGTAGAGAGGAAGGGAGGAACAGTCGCCCTTTCGCAGCCCGACATCCACCACTTTGATATCCCCTCGATCAAAATCAACATGAAATAAACCCCCAAGAAGATCAGGGTATATCGATTTCACATGATACCGACCACCGAACAAACATAGTACCGTGCGATTATCTTCACATGCTAACTCGAACCTTGAATCACCACAACCTTTCGGGTCGTCTTTCAATTGAAAGGGATAGGGTATGTTATCGACCTCGCCGCATGATGAAGGGGCATATAGGTGATTGTTCTTGGCATAACAACTAATCCCAGCTTGTATTATGAGAAGGAGGAGTAATGGGAAGGGCTTCATTTCGTACCTGAATTGAGAGAACTTGTGCAATGCAGAAAGCTTTTTGTTTGGCTTTGGTTGTCTGGTGCGAAGGCACGACAGAAAAGGGGATACAATTAGAGAGACGTACGGTGATTGAATTGGAAGACTGGGAGTCAGGTCTTTTTAAAAGCCCAAGTCAAGCAAATGACCCGGTCAGAGCCGCCCAAAGTCAAACAAATGACCCGGTCAGAGCCGCCCAAAGTCAAGAAATTAAAGCTTCGTACGTGATGGAACGTACGTGGCTTGGATTGATAATGTGGATAAATGTCATATCGACGGTATTATGTAAATTTCGCTGGAGGGCCCACGTAGTTGTTGGTTGAGATAATTTTCGTCTATATACTCTATAAATCATAAATTATTTTTTTATTTGATCGTACAATCTTTTTTTCTTACCGCCCGTCTGATCGGTGGGTTTTAAATATGGACATATAAATTAATTTAACATATAAATGATGTTCTTGTAATCCACTATTCACAAGAGCGGTTGGATAAAATTTTTTTTCAATTGAGGATGAATGAAATATATAATTAATTACAATCATACATTTTCAAAAATATATGTGAAGTATTGAAATATACGTAAAAAATCAAAATAGGCCACCGAAAATTATGCATGCTGAAGTGGGTTATTTTTCTCAGAAAGCTTAAGTAACGTCACCACCAAAGAAAATAGATATTTGTTCTTCACACTATACATTCATTTCATGATGTTTGGAGGAAATTCTCATGAGAAGAGACCTCTCTATTTCCTCTACGTAACATTTGGTCAACGTCGTATACCAAGAAAGTCTCATTATTGATTCATAAGTGATTTATCATGTGCCTACGCTTTTAACTCTTTTTGCGTTGAAACAAGTGGGGACAACTATGATATCAAGAATTTAAAAATCCCTTTCAACCACACTAGTTGGCATAGTTTGTAAAAGTAGATGTGAAAAAGTACCCATCAATTTAAAGGAATGAACATAACGATAAAATGAACTTGAAGAACCTCAATTAAAGATTTCTTTCATCTTTAATGTAGTCCTTTTCAAACATCGACTCTAGTGGCTCGAAGTTTGTGCTACTTGGATTCGAACCCCGTCTTTACTTTCTCTGAAGCTGTTCATGATGTTTAACGCTGTTTAGCTAGATATTCTCCCTCCTTGCTCTTACTTGGTTTGGAGTTTCTACTGGGGAATCTCTTCCTGCAAAGGTTTGGCTCGGGCACATTAATTTTTCACCATACTTGCATCATCGCAATGGACTTGTTCTTTTTCCCATCAGTTATTCAACAAATGCTGCATCAAATCTGATAAAAACAAGTAATTGGATGCTAATCTATGTATCAATCAGTACATCTCCTAGTACGCACACAGGTTGCCATTTACAGAATCAAGACATGCCCGAGTTAGCTTTCAGCAGCAATTTCATTCCATTTTAAGTTCTCCAAATCGAGACTCGTTTAGAGTCATTGAAAGCCTTCAGTTTTTGACCTGGTACAAGGAATGACCTTTCTGTTTCATCCGTTTTTACTTGCTTTAAAGAGCATGAAAAGGAATTGAAACGACCGTGCAAAAATATGATATTGAGTTCCTTATCAACATCAGTGTTTGGTGAAATGTTTGCTTCATACGGAAACTCATGCGGACGGGAAAATAATGAGGATTGAGGTTTTGCTATTGTAAAATCCATATTTTATGCTCTGATATTACGCGCAAATTGAGGAAGTGGATAGGATGATTGAATTACTCAAGATCACCTTTTTATCTTGTCCTTCAGATCAAAGTGAAAGATGTGCCGATTTGAGTTTGTCTATGCGGGTCTCGTGGTGGTTAAACCTCTTTATGAGTGAGGAGATAGACTCATTGCTCGATGCAAACGATATTGTGAAGAACTTGCCTTAACCAAGAACTTTACATATGAATGATCGAGATCATACAAACATGATACCATTTGACGAAAAATCAATATATGCCGAGACAATCCAAACTTCAGATGATGGAGAGTGATCCGCAGCTGCACACCTCGCCCGCACAATGCATGATGAAGAGAGGATTTGACGGAGTGGAAATCCATGTAAAATCCAAGTCCATAAAGTTAATATATTGCGAGGAAATTAAGGTACATTGAAATTGAAATTACATGAGAAGAGAATACATAAGTTTGAATAAAGAAGAAATGTGAAGGAAATAAAAAGATGAAACTTAGGAACAATTGTGTGAGATTTGACGAGACCATAACCAATTGTTTTAAAAGTTTAAGTTGTTGATGAAAACATTGTTTATTATTTAATTATTTCAACACTTCCCTTTACGCTAAGTCTTTTTTTTTTTTCTTGTCTAGTACTAAACGTAAACATATTTAATTGATGAGGCAAATACGTCCTGAAAAATATTGAACTGAGGATAGTTTTGATATTATGTGAGATTTGGTAGGATGACAGTTAATTATTCACGAGAACGGTTGAATAAAGTTTTTTTTCTTCAATCGAGGATTAGTGAAACTATATACCTAAATACAATGATACATTTTCAAAAATATATGTGAAGTATTGAAATATACATAAAAATCACAATAGGCCACTGAAAATTATGCGTGCTGAAAATTTCATTTTCTAAATGGGTTATTTTTATCAGAAAGCTTAAGCGTCATCACCAAAGAAGATAGATATTTATTCTTCTCACTGCACATGCATTTCTTGATGTTTCGAGGAAATTCTCACGAGAAGAGACCTCTCTTTTTCCCCTACGTAACATTTGGTCAACGTCATACACCAAGAAAGTCTCATTATCGCTACGTGATGGAAATGCTTTGTCAATCCTACAAATTTAATTTGCGAATGAAAAAGACCAATGGCTTTGCTCTTGCCAAAAGCATGATTTCTAGGTGCTCTTAATTTGCCTAAATATAGAATTAAGTTTCAAAATTATGCAATCAAATCCTAAAAATTATCATATTGGCGTGATTGACAATTTCGTTAATTCCATCAAATTTGGGTGATGAAAATCTTAACAAGACACTTTTCAATAAACTGAATGCTAAAAACTAAAAAAGGCAAAAAATTAAAAGGGGCGAGGGGAACTCTCGCTTGACAATGGGTGACAACTGCTTAAAAATATTCATTACTACGAGCAGGCAAAGGAGCCTCGCCCAGATCAGGGCATGAGTTGATCGACCCTAGCAAGGTTGTCGAGCGGGGTAAGCAATCCTCACGTGGGGGTGACAAGTGGTGAGGCCTTGTGTTCTTCGTCTCACGAATTGCTGCTTCTCCAATTCACCAAACCATTTCGAACTTATCCAATTGGTCGTATGAGCAGGTTGGTGTTCGGCATGTTTCATACTTGAACGTGTAACAATTATAACTCAATAAATCCATTCATAATTTGTGGATTCTTTTGATGCGCAGCTCTTCACGTGGGTAGTAGGTGTCGACACTTAGATCGAACCACGTAAATCCCATACGTCTTTAGCATTCCTTGTTGACTACTCTCGTAATTTCGTCCTGTCGTGCTTTTTTTTCAAATTACAAGATTTGTCAGTTTCCACATATTTTGCAACAAAAATATTTCCAAATTTCCCCTTACGCAACTCATCTCTTGTTACTCATTCTTTCGCAACCGCGGCTTTGACACGGTGGAGTTAACAACTCTCAAGTCTTTCTCTGAACGGACAAATCTTGTCTTCACAATAGCTAGTGGTCTTCGGGGATTTGCCTGTCCAACAAGGTTGAGTCGAAAGTGACAAGACACTGGCTCTTTCTCTTGTGGTTGACCGTAATTCTAGCCGTTGCTTTCGAATCTTTCAATTAAATTATTCAACTAGAAAACGCCTAGCACTTCGGAGAAGGTTCCTTTGTCTGATGATGATCGAAAAGATCAGTTGGGTCATCTGTCCTTGCAATGACCAAGTCAACCAACCAATCAGCACAAAGTCAAGTCAAGAAAAGTAAATTGTGTAGAACCACTAAAGTACAATTACGCAGCTTGTGGTACACGCATTGAAACTAACATAACAAGTGGTGGATTGCTTTATGGATAGCTTCACGCTAATTAGGAAGAAAACTTGTCTGGAATTTCTAAATTTGATTATTTTGACGAGAAAATTATCAAAAAAATCATAAATTTATTGTAATTGTGTCAATTCAATTCTAAATTTTACTGAGCTAATTCGATTCTAAGCCTTTTGTAATTAAGTCAATTTAGTTCATCTGACCAAATTCGGTTGGGCGGCGTTGACATGGATGCCGGCCGTTTAACAAACGCTAATGTGACGATTTTTTTAATAATATTTTTCTTTGAATTAGGGCTTCGTGGCCCTCACCCCCTCATTGGCAGCCTCGCCCTAGCCTTGCCGCAGGAAAGGCAGCATTGTTCACGCCTGGCAAGGCCATGACGACTGCCCTTTCATCCACCTAATCGAAAATCAATTCTTTGCTTAAGAGCCATTGCTGAAGCTAAAGAAGAAGCAGAGCATTGCTGCCATCTTGCACGGGAATGATTACTAGATAAGGAGAGCTCGTCGTCGAGCCATTTGACAAAAGGCAGGATCTCCTTGATGTTCGTGAAAGCGGCTCTCTCGACCTTTTTGATTAGGGAGCTGATGAAGTCTCCCCGTGTCTCCACGTCCCTCTTTATCCAAGACGATGAAGTTTCGTCAAGAATGGTGGAAAGGGATAGTGACATGAGAATTGAAATTTCGCCCGCGGCCCCCAAGCCTTGCCTAAATCTCAGCGAGGCCACCGGTGAAGATCAAAAATTAAATTCGGGAAGTGGACCTTCTTCAATGTAATACGAGAATAATGGTTTATTATAAATCATAAAAAAATAAAATCATAAATAATTATAACTTATTATAGTACCTTCTTTTTTAAAAATTTGTAACTCATAATAAATTATTATTCTCGTAGTACTAAAAAACTGTTATGTCAGCAAAGTGCAATGGGGAGAAATTTGTGCTTGGCTTTTGGTTATACGATAAAAAATAGTGGACGCACTTGGAGAGACGGGTCGGGGATTGAAGTTGAAGAGTTGGAGTCGTCTTTGAAAAAGACCAGATCGAGCAAATGACTCAGAGTCGTCCAAAGTCCAGAAAATGGAGCTTTGACCGGAGACGATAAGTCAATTTTGCTCGTCGCCTCACACATGATGCGTTTGTCGTTTCAAGGAAATTCTAACTAGAGTATGGTGCGGTCCCCACATATATCAAGAAAAAGTCTCATCGTTACTACGTAATGGGATTCTTTATTTTTCTGATCTTTTGTTTTGTCAATCCTTCAAATTTATTTTACAGGAGGGATGGCTTTGTTCCCACCAAAAGCATGACTATCCACTATTCTTGATTTACTTGAAATGTAATCCAGCCCTAATATTTTCAAAAAATACAATTAAATCTTGAAATTTATCAAATTGGTGTGATTGACGATTTCCCTTAGCTCCATTAAATTTGAATAATGAAAATTGTTAATGTGACCTTTTTATGTATTTTAAAGACATGTGCGCGCCACATCAGAAAGTAAATCAAAAGTTAAGAGGACAAGAAGAAAAAAGGAAACAGAGAGAAAGAGATGGCCGGGAAAGCATTGCAAGGGCACCGCTGAGGCCCAATGAAAACGCTTGCTCGACCACAAGACAAGATTGTTAGTCATCACCATGAGCAGGGGAGGGCCTGCTGACCCTAGTGGAGATCGCAAGGGCCGATCGATCAACCCTTGCGCGGTGGTGATAGAGTTGAGGCCTTACGTTCTCTTAGTCTCAAAGGTGTTGCTTCTCCAATTTTTTTTTGAACAGTTGCTTCTCCGATTTACCAGGGCATTTTCAAGCCTATCCAGTTAGTTGTATGCCATTGGCAAGTTTCCCAAGTCGACTGGGCTTGGTTGAATTAGCGGTGGTCACAGGCTCGCTTTCCAATTCTACGGACTCACCTTCGATGCAATCCAAGCATAACGAGATACCTTTCCACTTCCACAAGCTCCAAGCATCATAAGAAAGCCACTCGCTTATCAAATTGAAGGCCTTTCGAATCTAAAGACTAATTACTGGTGACCGTGAAGAGATTCTTCCTCTCAATGCAACTCTCACCTTTTCTCCGGTTGGACATGCCAGTGAGATTTCCGTTGGGGATGTGTATGATGCATCATGTTGAGCGTTTGGGGAGAAAGAGTTTTTATAGAAACGCTGCTGAAGGACCCATGTTGCTCGCTTATACCTCAACAAGGGTTGTCGGCATAGTTGGGGGTGGCACCGGCCCCCTAACCCAGCCTTGGCGCCAGTCTCGTTGCACACATACAGAGATATTCAATATTGCAAAGTGGACATAACATCATCTCTTACTAAAAAAGTCATATTAGTATTTTCCGTCATTGAAACGAGAAAAACTCTTAGAAGTACTCAATTGAACTAATCAAACAAATTTTAAAACTTAAATGCACTTTTAGCTTAACATCGTTTCATGATATGTTTTAAGACTTCAAATACACTTGTCCAAAAGAATAAAGTATGGCTTGTGACTACTTTATATTTTGTTTCCCTTTAAATTCACCCTTTAACCTCGAGTGAGTGATGTTGCATGTAATGAATATTGACAAAATATCATTCACCAATTTTTTTTTTTCTTTTTTGGTCGCTATTTTGATCACCCACTATAACGCCCCAAATCTTAATCAGCCTTCTCTGCACACTTCCATCCGAGGATCTCAATCTCATATTCTTCCCAACCTCAGCCACATTACACACCGTTGGTGAGTCTGCCACAACACTAAGCAAGAACATCACCGACTGAGCAAGTAATTCACCACTTCTCTAAGGGATCAGAAATGTCGATAAGAGTAGATCAATTGCATATTTTATTAGATGATGATTTATCATATAAGGAAACTACTGGGCTGTCACCTTATTTTGCCACATCTTCCAACCTTTTCGCTATTATAGTTGATTGCACATGCTCCTGTACTAAGAACGGCGGCTTGTTGGTTTATCCATCACCCAATCCACCGAATAAAACCCAGCTAAAAAGAAAGAACAGAACACTTTCCTTCTTCAATGGAATCGTGAGACTGGATCGTAGACTTGTCCACAAGGCAAGCCTTGTCAATATTTTTAGTTCCAAATGGTCGTCCCAGTAGGGTCCAAGCAGAGCCTGTAAAGGTCATGCCCAAACTTGTTCATGACTCGGAACTCCTAAAATTTTCATTTGTATAGACACAATGAGCTCGTATGAACTCTATGAGGAAACCACTTGTCTAGCTCGGCCAACGATTATATCCGAACTACTCCAAATCAAGTCTCTGTTCCGACGGTTTAAATCTGCTTCGATCAGGAAACATAGATCTCACGTAAGCTGTAAAAGAAAAATCCAAATTTGAGGCCGAGGACACTGTCCACCCGAACGCGACGTCTAGGTCTGGTATGGTCGCTTAGCAGGTTTAGGTACATAAAGCCCAAAGCAAAATCATGAATGTTTTGTGGTTTTTTGAGTTGGCCATACTTAGGAAACTGCCTAGCCCGCGAAACCTTTTGTTTCTTGGCCTACTTCCATAGAGAGTGTTTACTCGTCTTTGGCTCAAGCAAGCCCTTCCACATCATTTCCTTGAACTTATGCCACAAGTTTAAAACCCTTTGATTCTTGATTTTAAGAGAATCCCATGATTTTTATGAAAAAAATGGAAAAGGAAAATAAAAGCATAAGGGACGTTGCCAGTTGGGTTTTGATTTTTAAATGATTTCAGTTGTTTTTGTCTCGTTGGTGCACTGCGAAATTGGAGACTATTGTGAGCAAAGCCTGATGTTTGCTTCATGTCCATTTTTTTGGGAAAAAGCCACGAAAAATCCCGAACTTTGTCCAAAGTGACACATTTACCCTATTTTTTTTTTGTGACGTGAAATACCCCAAACTTTACCAACCGTGACACATTTACCCCATCAAGGGTCTTTTTGTCTTTTTATTTTGTTTTTTCCTTTTTCTTTTTTTTTTTTTTTTTTTTTCTTCCCTCCGCCGGCTATGGCGGAGCCAGCAGAGGGAAGCCAACGTCTGACGACCTCGCCGGCATCGGGCAAGGGCAGGGACACCCTCACCCGACGCAAGCGAGGGCGGCCCTCGCCGGCGACGGGCGAGGCGAGGGCAGGTGTCTGGCGAGGGCAGGGACACCCTCGCCCGACGCGGGCGAGGCGGCCCTCGCCCGACGCCGATGAGGGCCGCCCTAGCTCGAGGCCGGCAAGGGTGACCCTCACCCAACGCCGGCGAGGGTAGCCCTCACCGGACGCCGGCTTCCCTTCGCCGGCCGGCCGGCGGAGGGAAGAGAGAAGAAAAAAAAAAATTAAAAAAATTAAAAAAAAAAAAAAAAAAAAAAGTTTTTAAAAAATAAAAAAGATCAAAATGCCCTCTAATTTTGGGGTAAATGTGTCACATGAAAGTTCAGGATTTTTGTGTCACAAAAAAAGTTTGGGGTAAATGTGTCACGGTTGGCAAAGTTTGAGGATTTTCACGTCACAAAAAAGTTTGGGGTAAATGTGTCGGCTTTGGGCAAAGTTCGGGATTTTTTGTGGCTTTTTCCCTTTTTTTATTTTTATTTTTTTATTTTCAAAAGTTGTCTATGAAAATGTTCGGTATATTTGCACAAAACATTTCCATTTCAGATCAAGGTTCGTCTAGCGATTTACGTTGAAGCTTGTCTTGCCCATATTGCTTGCACTATGGCATCGGAGCTTGCTTCTCTGTCTGTTTAAAATCGCTTCAAGTATGTAGTGCTGACGAAAGTCGCAATTTATAAAGTCACAGGTCGCAACCAAATCTGAAAATTATAGCATAAAAGCAATTAAATCCTACTGGACGGGTTCTTCATTGTATACCTGGAAAACCTCCGCTTCCTCTTTTAGAGACAAGCCAGAAGGTTTGCCTTTCCCATTTGACCAATCGGAGTTAGTGATGACAAGTCTGGTAAGAATGATGCGGATTCAGGACCAGCCAGTCCATGGCCCTGGAGGATGAATTGGGGCTCCATCATGCCCATAAATTACAAAGGGACATAGTGCTTTGTTTTATGCTGCACTCATTAATTCCTACAAGTCGCAAGAAAGTTCTTGGGATTGGAGGTTTTTCTACTACCATAACCCCCTCCAAAATCTGAAATACCTGAGACATGGTTGGTCTGTCTCGCTCACCGTCTTGAATGCACCAGCAAGCGACTTTGCATGCTCTGCACAATTCTTCCATCTCCACCTGTCCGTTCAATCTGCGGTCCACGAGTGGCAAGACTTCTTCTCCTTTGGCTAGTGGATTGGCTACCTGGAGCGGTAGATAATCGCGCATATCACTGTTCAGCTCCTCAATGTTTCTCTTTCCCGATATGATCTCAAAGAGCAGCATTCCATAGCTGAAAACATCGACTTTCGACGTGATGGCTCCTCCTGAAATCCATTCTGGAGCGAGGTACCCTCTGGCTCCCCTCACGGTGGTAATGACGCTGCTGACTTCCCGTGCCATGAGTTTCGCAAGGCAGAAATCAGCAATCTGTGGTTCGAGTTCTGAATCCAACAGCATATTCTCTGGTTTGATGTCATAGTGTAAGATGCAATCCCGACACCTTTCATGGAGGTACTCCAATCATTTAGCAATCCGGATAGCGATGCCGTATTTGGTTTTCCAATCGAGGGTTTTGGAACCCTTCTAAAAACAAATGAGCCGCTAGTGAACCATTTGCCAAGTACTCTTATACTAGGAACCTTTTCACTCTTCTGCACAAAAACAATTAGACGAACGACATTGACATGCTGTATTATTCCAATGGTTCTAACTTCTGCAAGGAACTGTTCGTTACTTTGGCTTTGGTTCATGAGTTTCTTCACTGCTATGGGAGTTGAATCTGGCAGTGCTCCCCTGAAAACAGAACTAAACCCACCTTCCCCGATTTTCTCAGATAAGTTCTTTGTTGCTTTCTTCAGAACTCGATATTCAAAATGCATCAAATAATCGTCTGCTGCATAAGCAGGCCGTCTCATCTTAATAGCCACCAGCGAAATGCTAAGGACCACGAGAAAAGCTACGGGCACAACTCCAACTGCTGTTATGAAATTTGAAGTGGGTTTCCCCCGTTTCTTACTCTCCTCCAAGTCCAACGCTGCGATCCGGATATGGAAATCTCTCGAAATTGCATCATCAGCTGAATGTTCAACTACAAATTTGGCATCCGTCCATATCAGACAGTTGGCAGTGTATGCATAAGCACTGCAAGAACAGTTGCTCAAGCACAATAACCTGCATGTTTCGAGGTGTTCCACCATGAAACAGAGTTTTTCGCAAGCGTGTATTAGGCATGATGAAAGATTTATCTCTCCTGTCACCACTACATTTTGACGCATTTCTCCTCTTGCAACGGCCCAGACGGTCTTCCAGCTTCGGATCATCTAAGTATCCAAGCGGGCAATCACAAAGCAGTGCATCGCTCTGATTGCAGTTAGAAGGAGCACCATAAAAGGGATATGTCCCACACTCAAGGGTTGGCTGTGTCCAAAGCACCCTCCATTTCTGGATATGCTTTGCCCATATTAATTGATTCAGCAGCCCCGTTGGTTCCAGCATGACCCTAGAAAGATCATAAGGAGCAACTGAGGATTAAATGAGGTAGGCCTCATTCTCATTTGAAACAAAGGAGAAAAAAACCACGTTTCTACCATTACTGAGTGCTGATGCCTGAATTCATCACCAGTCCAGTCGCCACTATTCCCGTAGGCTTCCAACCTTTTATATAGCAAACACTGAGCTCTTCCTTCCTCTCCCGCAAATGCAGAAGACATCCCGGGAGCTGGATCATGTAAATTTCTCCACGCCACCGAAACTGTCCTTTTGGACGTAACTTTATTGAATCCAACCTTGGCACCAGGCAACCACATATCAGTCGGATGATCGAAACTCTGTCAAGCAATAGACGCATCGGAAGTCTTCCTCAAAATGAAGTTTCCACTGTCAAAAAGCACTCCTGAAGTCGAATTAGGCATGAGCGATATCAAACCAGTCGACCAGATTTGATGCTTGGATGAAGGGAGTATGACTAAATTACCCTCCCAAAGGAGTGTCAACCCTGAAGAGAATGGGTCAGACACTGGCGGTTCCTATTCGCAACCCAAACCAGAGTCTTTTGAGGTAATCCTTTATACCAAATGCCAATGTAGTGGTTACTAGTGTTAACCGGTGAAAAGAAGCCCATGTCAATTGTTCCTCCTTGAGAGATTAATGTCTGGTTTCCGCAGAGAGAGAGATTCACCGGTATCTGTGCTTATGGACAAAGAGGGGCCGAATGAAACGGAGTAAAGAAGCAGAAGATAAGGAACCATGTCCATGTTTCTGCTTATGTAACTCATCTCTTGTTGCTCTTTATCTTGCAACTACGGTTTTGACATGGAGAGTCAGCAGCTCTAAGGCTTTTCGAGAACTGATAAAATCTTGATTTCTCATTAGCCAGAAGTCTTCGCGGAGTTGCTGGTCCAACAATGTTGATACATGATATTATCACAGTTGGTCCATAAAATTAAACCCAAAGTTATCATACGATTTCATGGTAGTCTCATTCGACCATTCAACTCCCCTGTCATTATCTCTCATTTTGGGCTAATTCCAACTTGCCCTATATGATTTCATGGTCATCTCAGTCAATCCCCTGTTATTTCTTTTTTCACTCGACATAGTAGACTTTGGTTTTCTGTCTCAGACCGACCGAAAGTCCATTTGTCGGTTTCTTTCTGATCCTGCAAAATCCGATCCACTTGACACACATGCTCAATTTCTGCTCATTTGGCGAAGGAGAAGGCTTATTCTGTGTTTCCACCGTGGCATGCGCACGTCACAAGCCCAATTTAAGCAACCTCCCAATTAAATTAAACGTTAGGATTAAGGACGAGAGCTGAATTTTAAGGTGTAGGTTTTGGTGGGAAGGACGGAGGTTGTAATGGATCGGTGGAGATAGAGAGAGACTCATTGCTCAATGCAAACGGTATCGTGAGGAATTTGCTTAACTCACACGAAATCAGAATTTTACGTGTGAATGCTCGCGGTCATACAAGGAGAGCACCATTTGACGAAAAATCTATTTATGCCGAGACCATCTGAACTTAAGAAGACAGAGAGAGATCAAGATCGCTTCACGTTTTCACACCGCGCTCGGAAAGTGCATGAAGTGGGGATTCCAGGTGAATCGAAGTGCAAAAAGTTGAGATTTTGCGAGGAAATTGAAATTAGCCGAGAAGGAAACAAAAAATAAAACATGTAGCCATGTGTTCGGGCAAATATGGTTGTCCAACCCCGCGCGCCCACGAGCCGGGATTCTCGGGAAGCCGACCTCAAATCGGAAAAACCAAGACCGCCCAAACGGGGACCTACCGTGGCTTCAAAGTGGACAAGAAGCAGTGGCAGATTGTCGGTTTTGGTTCGGAAGTGGCGGCCAACGGCGGCTCTCTCAGTTGCACTCTCTCTCTCTCTTTCACGGCCGGATCCCTCTCAGACCTCACAGATCTCACACTCACAGATTTCGCTTCTCGTTTACTTTCTCTCCGATCTCTGCGGCTTGCTTACTCTCGGGCGTCCCCTGATGTCTCTCTGGGGAAGTCCTCTGAGCTTGCCTGCCTCCTCCAATGAGATCACAACGTGCCTATTTATAGGCGAGGAGGGTCCGGTCGACGGAGGAGCTTTGGCCGCCGGTCCTTGGCTCGCCGACCGGCCTCTCTCTTGGCCGAACCGGTGTCCCATCCCTTCATCTTCGCCTGTCTATTCTCCTTTCTCCGCCGTAGGTAGCCTGCTGCGGCTGTCTTTTCTTCTGCGCGCGTTGTGTCCAGAGCGAGGAAGGAAAGAGGAAGAAGAGGAGAGGGCTGGGCCGCGAAGTTAGCAAACTGGGGGAGATGGGCCCTGGGCCCATGAGGAAAAGAGAAAAGGGGCTAGGGTCAGGCCCAGCCCCCAAAGGCTTTTTTCAATATAATTATCCGAAAATGGGGTAAAATAAGGGAAAATAAACTAGAAAATAAAACTTAGTAAATGTAAATAATACTAATACTTAGGTATTTTTCCTAGGGTTAGTTGATCCATAATTTTCCATGTAATACTTAGTCAAAATTTAGGTGTTAACAATGTTACTTTCTATATTTAGATAGTGTGAACCAACCTCCGACATGTGAGGTGTAGTGTTCTATTTATAATGCAAACTTTGGTCAAACCTCAATTATACGGGCTTAGCTTAGGCCTTTCAATGTAATTGGCCGAATTAAGCTCAAGACTAGATTTAATTAACTCTTACCAGTTGAAATTAGATTGAATTAAATTTACTTTGGCCTATTTCCCTATGTAATTTTTGGCCACCATACTCCCTTATTGCTAGCCAAATTTTGGCTTCTCAGGCTCAATTTGTCAAATTTCAAATTCAAAATTGTCCACCCGTAATCCAATGCTAATGTATTTTACTGAAAAAATATAAAATAAATAATAAATATTTCTAAAACTAAATGCTATGCAATTTAATTCCAATGTTTTTGTTTAGGGATTAAAAATTAATCCATAATTTTTTTATATAATAAAAAAATGATCGGATCACCAAAATTTAGGTATCCACTCTAGGAAAACATACTCAAAACAAGAATTTTACCTCTGGATGATCAAGATTGTACAAAGATAGTACCATTTGACGAAAAGTCAATATGTGCAGAGATCACCAGAACTTCAAATGATGGAGAGCAATCCATATTACTCTACAGCGAATGACGTGGGGATTTGATAGGAATGCAATTTATGTGAATTGAAAGCTCCATTTATTCCACATAAAATGAATGATTTAGATAATATTATTTAAAAAAAGAATTGCTTATATTATGTAAAATAATTAGTTAAGAAAAAATATTTTCGTTATTAACAATAATTAATGACTAAATATTTTCATCAACAAGAAAATATTTTCATCAACAAGAAAATATTTTTCATTAAATCATTTTTCTGAGCGATATAAATTATGTATTCCAAATTATTCATTTTTCCCAAAATAAAAATAAAAAAAACCTAAATGCAAAAAGTAAATTAATTATGAGGAAATTAAAATGCACTGGAAATTTAATAACCCGAAGAGTTACCAGACGAGTTGAAGGTGATCGCGGGTTTATCCAGTTGTTCCCATTACATCAACGTGCACATCGTTTGACCATTAGCCGCGTGTTACTTCAATCCCATGCTTAAGGTTCTATTTATATTGCAAAAATAAATTATTTATAAAATATTTTCATAAAATAATTACTTCTATCTCAAAATAATTAGTTAATAAAAAATAGTCTCGTCATCAAACAATAATATATGTCTCAATATTTTTGTGGATGGTAAAAATAGTTTATTCATTCTTGTAAACAATTAAAGTGATTATTTTTAGGAAAGTTATTTCAAATAATTTTTTTTTAAAATAGATATAGACTAAGTTAATATTTCTGCACGTGCATTCCTCCATTTTGGGCACTTGTAACTCAATTTTGCAAGATGGTTGCCATGTATTATCTGTTTTTTAAGCTAAGTAGACCGACACCGATAGACAATACGTGACACGACACACCGAACACATCGACACGATATTTTTCAAAAATAGAGAATTTTGGCACGTTATATATTAAATGTATATTTTTATATATACATGATAAATTGTCATTTTATGATTATTTCAATCAAATTTATAAATAATAAATAATAATAATAATAAAAGGCTAAAAGCCTATAATGAATTTATATTAAAAACATTAATTCACAATTTGTTAATATCATTCATTATTTCGATTTAATAAATTCAACTCCATTTCAATAATCCATAAAATTTGAAGAAAAAAAAACACGCAATCCAGGACTTGGGTGTCGAAGAGAAGAAAAAAACAAACTAGAAATGTGAATTGTACATCACGGGAAATGAGAGTCGAAAGAGAATGAAAGAGAAAATTAGGTTTTTCTTCTTTATTTATTTATTATTTTTATTATTTTTTATTTTTTTACATATATATACATTTTGACTCATCATTTATTAAAAAATTTAAAATTGACTTATGCTTGTGAAAATCATATGTCCGAATTCCAATTCAGGTGGCGAAATTCCAAACTTGAGTATCGAAAAGTGTCAAGAGATTTAATTACGTGTCGAATTTTCCGACACATGTTGATCGATTATTTTGAGAGTGTCGAAGAGGGTCCGACACGATACAAAAGCTTTCAAAAAGTAGCGGTGCTTCCTAACTTTTAGATACAAGCTTTTAGGAGGACAACCGATATCGACACACAGAGTTAGAGGGACCAAAAGTTTCATAGAGGAAAGACACATTTGGAGAAAGTGGTTGCTAATAGATAGCCACAGGGATTGTGCCACGAAAATCTCGTACAAGTGATAGTACTACTTTTATTTTTCGTTCAATTTCTACAAGAGTGGAGAAATCACTGAACACAGATTCCACAATCTTCATTATTGTGCTCATACCAATATCTGCTAGCGATTATTGGGACATGTAAAAAAGATAAAAATGTTTCAAATTCTATCTCAATCTTGACCTCATCAACATAGATCTTTATAAGATATAGAAGTGACTTTTGGGGAAGCTTAACCTATGCATTGACTTTGGTAGTTGATGAGTTAGGGGGTGCACAATCACCAATTTCTGTTCCAGAAATAATTTTTTTATTTCAGACTTGTTTTTGGAATATAAATCCGTTTGATAAAATTATTCAGTTTTTCTATTTCTGAAATAGATTTTTATTTCAGAAATAGGTTTGGAATAGAAATCATAAGTAAAAATTTTTAACTTTTCTATTTTTTTTTGTGACCCGGGAAACGCTGTATAGCCAACAGTCAGCGGTATAAACCGAGGCGACCCGCAGTGACCCACCTCCCATTGACCACCGGTAAGTCGTGCAAATGACAAAGTGGGGAGTTGAACTCTAGCCTTGCGGGGGGCTAGCGTGCAACTCCACCATCTTTGCCACCAACGGGGTGGGTTTTTACTTTTCTATTTCTAGAATAAAAATGAGAAATGAGAAATAAAAATTCTTCTCATCGTTCGGCAATCGGTCCTCCATTTGTCACTACTGACTACTGTTCGCCGCGCCGGCTGCCACTGCCTAGTTGCCCGCCGTCGGTTGCCACCGCCAGTTGCCCACCACCGGTTGCCGCTGTCGCCGATCGCCGTCTGTCACAACCAATCGACAATCCGCCACCGTTCGAAAGGAAATAAATTTGTGTCGTTATCAGACGAGTTTCTATTTTTAGAGTAGAAATTTTGTGTCATTATCAAATAGGTACTTTTGCTTAGAAACTCATCTCGAAATAGAAATAGAAAAATATATTTCTCTTCCAAAAATTAATTTCTGGCAAGAATGGTTATCATTCACGTCCATAGTGTGTCGCGACTCCCTGAAGTGGCTGAGGCATGCATGTGGTCTACGTCCTAAAATAATTTCAAAAGTGTTTCACAATATTGAGGTAATTTCTCCTTGAATTATTTATTGGGGCGTAATCTAGAATTGTGAAATATTTGAATGTGTGAGTGATTATAATTCTATAAATCTTGTATTGATTAGTGGATTCTTGTTGCTGACTCTCCACATGGAGTAAGTATGAACACTTTGAGTGAATCATGTAAACTATATGTGTGCTTTAGCGTTCCTTATTGACTTGTCTGGTAATTTTGTCCTCTCATACTTAAAAAATGAAAAAAAAATTGTAAAATCTGTTAACTTTCATATATTTCACAACAAAAACATTTCTAGATTTCCATTTATGCAACTCATTTGCAATTGCTCTTTCTTTCGCAACTACATTTTTGACATGAGAAAATTGTCCAAAAAATTCTAAACTTATTGTATTTTTGCCAATTTAGTCATAAATCTTTCAATTTTGCCAATTGAGTCGTAAACCCTTACACATTTTGCTAATTGAGTATATCTTGCCAATTTTGCCCGAAAATTATTGACATGAACAGTGGAGTTGACATTGCAATTTTTAATGATATTTTATTAATTTTTTGCCGACTCTCGTTGGCCATAGGCAAGGGCCAATGACCCTCATTGATGAAAGCAAGGGCGTGCGAGCCCTCGCTAGATTTGGCTAGGTAGGGCTTGGCGACCCTCGCTAGCTACAAGTGAGTGGTCGACCAAATCTGTTAGGCGATGGCTTGGCAACCCTTGCCAGCCCTAGGTGAGTGGCTAGATCTTGCCAAGGCTTGGACGCCCTCGCTTAGGGCCGGTGAGGGTCGGTCGGCCACCCTCGCCGGCTTTCTCTCCAAAACATTAAAAAAAAAAACAGAAAAAAATTCAAAAAATTATTAAAATATCATTAAATATTATTGAAAAATTGCCACGTCAAGAACAACTATCTACGCTTAGTAATTTCTGACTAAAATTGATCGGATAGACTCAATTGGTAAAAAGTGAAAATGTTTAGGATTCAATTAGAAAAATTGAAAGGTTTAGGACTGAATTGATAAAAGTATAATATATTTATTGGACAATTTTTCCTTTTGACATGGTGGAGTTAGCAACTAATAAATCCCAACTTCTCATTAGCCTGCGGTCTTTTGGGAAATTGCGAGTCCGAAGAGGTTGAGTCAAAAGTGATAAGACATTGGCCGGAGTTTAAGGGAGGCGACTAAAATTCTAACGATTGCTTTGGAATTATCTGATCAAGAAGATCAATTGGGAGTTTCATCTGTCATTGAAATGTCCAAGTCAACTAATTGCCACAAAGTCAACCAAAGAAAAGTAAATTGTGGAACAACCAAGTTGCATCAATGGAAATTATTCAGAGATTGTTGTACATAGCTTTCCAATTAATGAGGAAGTTTGGTTTCTATATTTGACATTTTTAGCAAATTGACTTCCTCTAGGAATCAGCTTTAGCATCTTAGAAATGAACTACGGTGCCTAATGTTGAATCAAAGTACTTGTAAGCGAAATATGTTGTCATAGCATCTCGCTTTACTCACTATTTATAATAGAATGCTACAATATATCATTTAAATATGTTTATCATTGCACGATGATGACAAACAAAACGAAATCAACTAATCTAAGTTCATGGTTACAAAAATTAATTAGACAATTCCCATTGTTTGAATTAATTCGTACTCGGAAAAGTGCACACGTTTTGCATGTTTGGGAAAATTTGACGTTAAGAGGATTCTACAAAATCACCTTATGAGGAAATTTTTAAGTTATTTATTAATCCAATGAAGTTATTGCAGTGCTTAACATCCTGGAGTGCCAAAACTTGGCATGGAGGAATACTTAAGTGCTAAAAGTTAGGAAAGTAACACTTAAGTGCTAAAACTGGAGCAAATTAAGTGCCACTTTGGCAAAATCCGGCCAAAATGCCGACATGGCGATTTTCCAAAGAAATAAGTGCAAAATGGCATCGTTTTGATGCGACGTGGTAAAAAATTAATATAAAAATTAATAAAATTAAATTTAAAACTAAATTTATTTAAAACATTTAAAAATAAAAATACAAATATTAAAAATTTAAATATATATTTTATAAAAAGGGAAGGGGTGGCCGAGAGTTGAGCCCTTGTTGCTTGAGCCTTGGCTAGGGGCCTAGCGACCCCGTCCGATCGGTGGCGAGGGCCCACAAGCCCTCGGCCCCGATCTAGGTGAGGGTTGTGACCCTTGGCTCGGTTGAGCGAGGGCCGCCGACCCCGCGGATCTCGAGCGAAGGCTGTGACCCTCGCCCAAATTGAGGGTGAGGGCTCATGGCCCTTACCCAGATTTGGCGGGGTTCGACGACCCTTGCTTGGCAGGGCCAAGGGCCGCCGCCTGTTGAGGTGACCCCCAACAAGCGGCGGCCCTTGGCCCGCCGAGCGAGGGCCACGACCCTTGCCCGGTTGGGGCCGAGGGCTTGTGGGCCCTCACCGCCGATCAGCCGGGGTCGACGACCCTGGCCCACCCTCCCCTCTTTGTTGCTGGCCCTTCCCGACGGCGGCAGCAGCAAGGGCTTAGCCCTCTATTGCCCCCTTCCTTTTTTTTTTTTTAATATTTGTATTTGTATTTGTAAATGTTTTAAATAAATTTAGTTTTAAATTTAATTTAATTAATTTTTATATTTTTTTTTTACGTCAACACAAAAACAATGTCGTTTTTGTATTGTCTAGCCACGTCGGCGTGCAAAACGGCAATCCGGCCAAAAAGCTCTGTGTCACTTTCCTAACTTTGGGCACTTAAGTGTCCCTTCGTGCCCAGTTTTGGCACTTGGACTGTACTTCTCTCGAAGTTATTGGCACAAGATGAAGAAATTGGGATTTCTATGTTGCAAGTATGCGACAACTTTGGAGCAGGAGTACAAAAGTGATATCTTTGGGGAGCGTGGTGAGTTTAGCTCCATGCTTCCTTAATTGGGATGAATCCTAAATAAAATATCTATTGACAATTACAGATAACAGTTCTATGGATTTCTATGTTGCAAGTATGCGAATGATGCTTGGTTTGTGCTTGCCTTGCTCTTAGGCATTTTACTTGGTGCTGTTCATGGAGTTGTGGAATCCCTGTTCAGAAGGTACACTGAAAATGGAATGAGTGAAGATCTGGCATACAACAATACTGTTGAGTGCATAACGGGCATCATATCGAAGACCATTTCCACAAAGGTTGTTTTTCGGTGATAAATTTGATAGCTGCTCCTTTCTATTTTCCCTTACTCTTGGATGCCACTGATACCATTGTTATAGAGATGTGTATGTTACTGGGTCAATGCGTTTAATTTTGTTTTCTGGTCATTTTCTCAACAGGGCATGTTGGCTGTTTACAATTCACTGTCCGACGAAGGAAAAAAAGAATTTGAGAAGGCATACAGTGCATCCTACTATCCTTGCATGGACATCTTGTATGAGTGCTATGAAGATGTTGCCAGTGGTAGTGAGATTCGCAGCGTTGTTCTTGCTGGACGGATGTACGTTTTACTTTGATAAATTTTGACTTTCAATTTGATAGAGCAAAAGTATAAAGTGGATGCTCATCCATTTTACAGATTAAGATTTTCTTGTCCTTTCTCTTCAGGAAAAGGATGGTTTACCTGCTTTCCCGATGGGCAAGATAGATTAGACTCGCATGTGGAAAGTGGGTGAGCGTGTGCGAGCAGCAAGACCAGCTGGTGACCTTGGCCCATTATATCCTTTCACAGCTGGTGTCTTTGTTACCTTGATGATGGCCCAGGTGAGGATCTCTTTTTATATCTTGGTGCCAATATGGTTGTTTTGGTAATCTTAATCTCATGGAAGATGAATACTTCCCACGCTAGTTTCTTCAGTTTCTGAGTTTCAAGGCTCCTCTAGTTGTATCGAATTTTTTTGGTGGGCTAGAAGCCATCTTAAGCTTTTTATTTTCTCATCTGGACAGAATGGCTTGCTTTAATCTACTGCATGCACATCAAGATTCTTTTATGTGCCTTACTAGTACAGTTTTACAACCATAAGCAAAGTAATTAAAGAGGAGATCCTTTATTCATTTTAGTGTCTTACTCTTTGTTAAGAACAGCAAGAACAGAAGCTCTACTAAGACTACTACAGATAGGGGAAGTAAGATATACAAGAGCAACGGAGAGAAAATGTATGAAGAAGATGAAGTAGAGAATATAAATGCTGCTAAGAAGAATGAGGAGTAAAGGGGCTACAGTTAGCATCAAAGAAAAAGAAAGAAGACTAAAGAAAGCTAAAGTGATGATCTGTAAAAGTGAGCTAAAAAGCTCTGTTTTGAATACTCTGTATAAGCTGCAAGTTCGGTAGTTAGTTTGGTGTACTTCGGTACTAGAAGTTAGTTTCATTTGCTTCAGTTAATCAGTTTTTCCTTTTCTTCAACTGATTCAATACCTGTAAAGTAGTTTCTAGAGATAGCCATTGAGTATAAAAGGCTAACTCTCGTGTTTGTAAAGCATAGAAGAAAATACAGAAAGAAGTGTTCATCTCAAAAGCTCTCTACTGCTCAGTTATCCAAGACTTCTATCTTCTTCTTTGTGCATAAACTTCTTCATGGTATCAGAGCCGTCTGCATCCTGAAGAAATCATCTTGCTAATGTGCATTCAACCTTTGGATTCCTCAGAAGGTATTTCGTAAGTCTTTTGGATCTACATTAGATTGAAGTTAGATTTGAAACTTCATTGATCTCTGAAGATATTTGAATCTTCCATCAAGATTTGTGAATCGGTATTTCTCATCTGCATCTAAATCTTCATCAGCAGTATACTTGTGGCATTGTATTGCAAACCAGTAGAAGTCATATCTACAACTAGAATTGATCAAAGATCTGGAAAGAATAGAATGGCAGCAAGAAGTTTGCGATATCCATTTCCTATTCATGTTAATATCTCGAATTTTGTTACCATCAAACTAGCTGAGGATAATTTCCTTCTATGGCAAGCTCAATTTCATAGATTTTTAAGGAGCCAAGATCTGTTTGGCTTTGTGAATGGGGAAATTTCATCACTTGCGAAGACAGTGCGGGTCGAAGAAGGAGGTCAAAGTTATGAGGTTCCTAATCCTGAGTATAACGACTGGATAAAAACAGATCAGCTCGTATCCTCTTGGATTAGTGGTGCTGTATTAGAAAACATACTCAGCTTGATAATTGGGTTAGATACTGCTTATGAAGTTTGGCAAACTCTGCTAAATCGGTTTACACAAAAGTCAGTAGCTAAGGAATTTGAGTTAAGAGGAAAATTGCAGGCTTGCCAAAAACGTGAACGAACTTTATCAGCATACCTCAGGGATTACAAGTCAATATGTGACCAATTGAATGCCATAGGAAAACCAGTTGATGAAATCACAAAACTATTTGGAGTTCTGGAAGGCCTGGGATCTGAGTATGAAAGTTTTAAAACAACAATCTATTGCCTAAAACCCCAACCAGAATATGATGAAGTAATATCACACTTAGAAAGATTCGAAGCCAGGATACAGAATTACTCTTTAAATCAGTTCAGCCCTAACCTAGCTTACTATGGCCAGAGGAAAACTGAAGCTATACATAAAGAAGAGGTTGACAGAGAATATATACAACATAATACTATCCTTAGGGGGTCAAGGATAAATAATCAAGGAGGAAGAAATTATGAAAGAGGAAGATCATATAATGCCAAATACAGGAACTTTGGTTATCCTGGAAGAAACATGAGTTACAGAAATAATAACTCAAACTATGAACAAGAAAATCAACAGTTCAAACAACTCAATACCTCCTCTGGCTTGGGTCCTGCTCAAGGATTTAGACCATACAATGCATCGGACAAAGGTATTTTGATACCAGGTCATATCCTGCATCAAATTCAACTCTTCACAGAAAGGTGCAAATAGAAAAAGCAGCAGAACATACTCGACTTGAATGTCAGATCTGTAAGAGGCCTGGTCATGATGCCTTACATTGCTGGTATCAGTTTGATAACTCCTATCAAGCTGAGGAGATACCAACAGCACTAGCAGCACTACACATTGAGGAGACAAATGATCAAGGGTGGTATCCAGACACTGGAGCAACAGCTCATATTACTCCTAATGCTGGTATACTTCATAGTCTTTCTAAAAATAACAATGCTGATACAGTCATGATAGGCAATGGTCTGTGTTTACCTGTTAAATACATTGGTAATGCAATACTGAATATTGCAATTGATGCCTTGCCTCTAAATGATGTGTTGATTGTTCCTGAGATTAAGAAAAATCTTCTATCAGTATCAAAGTTAACTGATGATTACCCCTGTTCCTTTATCTTTAACAAAATTGGTGTATATATCAAGGACAGCACCACCAACACAACTGTGAGGATAGGAAACAAGGTTAGAGGGCTGTATAGAGTAGATCCTCATGCTGCAGAAGTCTACTTCACCCAGAGACAAAGAATTGTTGCAGAAAGTATCTGGCATCAACGACTGGCTCATACAAATCAGAATATCTTGAAGCATTTGAAGAACAAAAATCTAATCCAGTACAACAAAGAACCACAGTCTGTATGTAGAAGTTGCCAAATAGCCAAGAGTACTGCTCTACCTTTTCCATTATCGAATTCTACAGCTACTAAACCTTTAGAACAGATTCACTGTGATATCTGGGGGCCCTCTCCAGTTACATCTTTTCAAAGTTTCAAGTACTATGTCATTTTTGTTGACAATTTCTCTCGGTTTAGTTGGATATATCCATTAAAGCTGAAGTCAGATTTCTATAGTATTTTTCTCATGTTTCAAAAGTTAGTAGAGAATCAGCATAGCTGTAAAATCAAGACCTTTCAGTGTGATGGCGGAGGAGAGTTTATCAGCCAAAAATTCAGAACACACTTACAGAATTGTGGCATTCAACAGCATATATCTTGTCCATATACACCTGAACAGAATGGAATACCTGAAAGGAAACATCGACATATAGTTGAACTTGGTTTGGCTATGCTATACCATGCGAAAATTCCATTAAAGTTTTGGGTAGATGCATTTGTAACAGCCAACTACATTGTTAACATTCTACCTACTCAAAAATTACAGATGCAGTCTCCTTCAAAAAATTATATCGGATAAGCCAAGATATGACCATCTCGAACCTTTGGTCATGCGTGCTATCCTTGTCTTCGACCATATGCTCAACACAAGCTTGATCCACGATCTTTAACCTGTGTCTTTCTAGGATACAGTGATCAATATAAGGGATATCGATGTCTTGTTCCTACTACTGGTCGTGTTTACATTAGCCGACATGTAGTGTTTGATGAAAATTTCTTCCCATTCTCTCAGAAATTAGCAACAGTTTATCCCTCCTACACACACTTGTATAAGTTGTGGACAGAAGAAGAACAGTTCCTAGCTCCCTCCACTACAGATCACATAAAACAATCAACCTCTCAGTATACAGGTTGGGAACAAGAATCCATAGCTGAGCAAACAAATGGACTGGTCTCACCTGAATGCACAGAACAAGCAGCTTCTCCTTCTCCACAACAAGTTGAAATACCTATTCAAACAACTGAGACAACAGAGGGACCAGATATGGAGCAACTTACTTCAAATAATCAGACAAATTCACAAGGTACATTACCTACTCACCCTATGCATACTAGGTCTAAGTCTGGCATTATCAAGACCAATCCTCGTTATGCATGTCTTGCTATATATGAAGTACCTACTGAGCCAAAAACAATCAAAACAGCATTAGCACATAAGGGCTGGTACAAAGCAATGACAGAAGAGATGGATGCACTTTATCAGAATAAAACTTGGGAATTAATCCCTCGAACTGATCAAATGAATATAATCGGCTGTAAGTGGGTATTTAAAACAAAGCTTGTAGTTGATGGTAGTTTTGATAGACTTAAAGCTCGACTGGTTGCTAAGGGATTTAATCAGGAAAAAGGCATTGACTTTACAGAAACCTTTAGTCCAGTCATTAAGCATGCTACAATTCGCATAGTTCTAACTGTAGCCATGATGAATGACTGGCCAATCCATCAACTAGATGTCAAAAATGCATTCTTACGTGGTACATTGAATGAGGTAGTCTACATGGAGCAGCCTCCTGGTTTTCAAGATCCCAAGAAACCTCATCATGTATGTCTTCTCAGGAAGTCTCTCTATGGACTTCGACAAGCCCCTCGAGCCTGGTTTGACAAGTTCAGCAACTTTCTGCTTGAATATGGGTTCTTTTGCAGCTCAACTGACCTATCCTTATTCATCTATCATACTGATATAGACACCATTCTTTTACTACTATATGTTGATGACATTATACCGATCGGAAGCTCCTCTCGCCCTCTTTCCAACCTTATCCATTCTCTAAGTCTTCAGTTCTATATGAAAGACCTTGGACCATTACATTACTTTCTTGGCATTGAAGTTAAAAATACCTTTGATCATCTGTTTTTGTGCCAGACTAAATATGCCAAGGATCTTCTTACTCGAGCTCATATGCTTGAGTGCAAACCAATCACCACCCCTGTATCATTGAAACCAACTGTTCTGATAAATGATTCTGCTCTACTCTCCAATCCTGTCGAGTATCGAAGCTTAGTAGGTGGCCTTCAGTATCTAACCTTAACAAGACCTGAAATTGCATATGCTACAAATCAACTATGTCAAAATTACAGAAACCAACTGTAGCAGACTTACATAAACTCAAGAGAGTTTTGAGGTATGTCAAAGGGACTATAAGTCTTGGAGTCTTCATTCACTCTCGAAGCTCTCTTCACCTATATGGGTTCTTAGATTCAGATTGGGCAGGATGTGTTGAGACAAGAAGATCAACAACAGGTTTTTGTACATACCTTGGCTCCAATCTCATATCTTGGGCAGCAAAGAAACAATCCACAGTCAGCCGATCCTCTACAGAAGCCGAGTATCGTGCACTTGCTTTTGCATCTGCTGCACATGCTTCTGCATCTGCTGAACTTACCTGGATCAACTTTGTCCTTCGTGATATAGGATGCTCATTGACTCGTCCAACACAGCTCTTTTGTGACAATAAATCCACCATCTCTCTTACTATCAATCCTGTCTTACATGCTCGCACCAAACACATTGAGGTCGACTTTCATTTTGTTAGAGAGAAAGTCTCCTCAGGGTCACTACAAGTGAAATATGTTCCATGTACTTCCCAACTTGCTGATATATTTACAAAATCTCTCTCTCGTTTTGCACATTATCAGCTACGAATCAAATTAGGAATTGGTTTCTCACCCATTCCCAATTTGAGGGGGGATGTTAAGAACAGCAAGAACAGAAGCTCTACTAAGACTACTACAGACAGGGGAAGTAAGATATACAAGAGCAACGAAGAGAAAATGTATGAAGAAGATGAAGTAGAGAATATAAATGCTGCTAAGAAGAATGAGGAGTAAAGGGGCTACAGTTAGCATCAAAGAAAGAGAAAGAAGACTAAAGAAAGCTAAAGTGATGATCTGTAAAAGTGAGCTAAAAAGCTCTGTTTCGAATACTCTGTATAAGCTGCAAGTCTCGGTAGTTAGTTTGGTGTACTTCGGTACTAGAAGTTAGTTAGTTTCGTTTGCTTCAGTTAATCAGTTTTTCCTTTTCTTCAACTGATTCAATACCTGTAAAGTAGTTTCTAGAGATAGCCATTGAGTATAAAAGGCTAACTCTCGTGTTTGTAAAGCATAGAAGAAAATACAGAAAGAAGTGTTCATCTCAAAAGCTCTCTGCTGCTCAGTCATCCAAGACTTCTATCTTCTTCTTTGCGCATAAACTTCTTCACTCTTGTGAGGTGTGATATTTGTTCAGATTGAAATCTTGAGGAAGAAAGGACACTCCTACTCTGAGATCATCAATGAGAGTGTTATAGAATCAGTTGATTCTTTGAACCCCTTCATGCATGCCCGTGGAGTCTCTCTTATGGTCGACAATTGTTCGACCACAGCTCGTCTTGGGTCAAGGAAGTGGGCTCCCCGATTTGATTACATCCTGACTCAACAAGCTTTAGTTGCTGTGGACAATGGTGCCCCAGTTAACCGTGACCTCATCAGCAACTTCTTCTCAGATCCGGTGCATGGAGCAATTGAAGTTTGCGCACAGTTGAGACCTACAGTTGATATCTCTGTGCCTGCAAATGCAGACTTTGTCCGACCTGAGTTGAGGCAGTCTGCTAATTGAAGCTTTGAGAATAAGCTAAAGCGCAACTTTGCATGTGGTACTGTATTTGAGGGAGTTGTATCGTGCATCTAAGTAGGTTATGTGATGTGGGTTATTCCATTGTATTTCCCTGTCTGAATTGCGACAAGTTTGTGCCTGTTGAGCTAATGACAGATCATGAACCATTTCGCCCTATTGATTTTGAGTAATAACTTCTTCACGTGTTAGATGTGTCAATCGTCATAATCTTTTTGCTCAAAGATGACCGACATTTGTTTCCATACTGCTTATTTACATTGATGTGATCTCAACAAGCAGAAGTCTCTTTATACAAGAGGATGGAAACCTGAGCTGTATTAGCCTGATTTAAGATGAAATGTCATGCTATAATGACATCGATCTAGTCATATCGAGTGTGGGCTAGGTAGATTCTATCTAGCATTGGGCTACGTGGTTGTTGTGCCTTAAAGTTGTTGAATAGGTGTTACCTTAAAAAGGAGAGAAGTCGTTCAACGGGCGTCATTATAAACAAGTGAACTGATCCCTTGCCTTGATGTCCTGCGAGTAGTGCGTAGATTGAAGCTATCTGTTTCGAATATGCAGCTTGATTTTTTAGATATCTTTGCGCTGAGCTTGCATATGTAGCTTGATTTGGAGCTTAAGCATGCTTTCATTGCTAAACTACAAAGGCCTTCCTTAGCATCGAGATTCCTCTGCATCCTTATTAATCTTTCCTCTCCCCACTTTGCTCCCCACGAGTTCTTCAACGGCCAAAACTTGGCCCCGTCCCGGTTGTCCCGTATCCAGTGGCAGCGATGCCACGGTCAGAATGCGTCCCACGAGCTCCTGTGAGCATGTCACTCTAAGAAAATTGGAACTCGAAGTAAATCTTGTACGAATTTGTTGCTTTTTTAATACATGCTGTAAAGATTTTCCACTTGGTGTGTTTATTACGTACTTTCATCTTGTGAAGTAAATTAAGTGCATCTATATGCTGTACGATTGGAAAGTAATGTTGAACTTTCCCATATCTCCTTGTTCAAAAAGTACGAAACCAAATTGAGCTTGGCACCACTAACCAAATGTTTAAGGCCCTTTTTATTTTTACACGAGGTATCCTAACCTTTCGGCTGACACTAAAGGCTCTCTCTTGTGAAGTCTTGCACTTTCCATGCAACTTCAAATAAATGATAGGTCGATAATTTATCTACAAGATCCATCATCCCTAAACCTGCAAATCAAGATTGCGAGAAAAATATCAAAATTTTTTTAAATCTTTTATTGATGTCGATTTAATTCTAATTATTTTGGCCTAGTGTCACTTAGTCATTCTGACTAATTTTGACTAGATATTGCTAATATGAATGTCGATCGGCTTACGTGGTATGGTCGACTAAGGTGGATAATTTTTAATAATTTTTAATATTTTTTGAATTTTAATTTTTTTCTCTTTTCTGTTTTTTCTCCCTTCCTCGAGGCAGCCGAGTTTCAATGATTGGCTGGAGGAAGAGGAAGGAAAAAAAGGAAAGAGAAAGAAAAGAAAAAAAAAAGAAAAGAAAAAGAAAAGAAAATGAATAAAACAATTCAAAAAATATTAAAATTATATTAAATGTCATTTACGCCAACATAGGTTGTGTCACGTAGTTTTTTTTTTTTTTTTTGGTCAGTCCTACTCTATTTCTACTCTACACTCACTCTCAGACTTTTGCCCTACCTCTTGTAGGGCGTGAGAGTCGAAACCCACTCCTAAAACTTACGCGTCCCCACCCCATCCTCCTGAGAAGGTGGGGATTTGAACCTGTCACCTCCCCCTTCCATATTAGAAGATAGGCCATTGGGGCGATTTTTTTTTTTAAAAAACATTTTTATAAAGCTAAAGAAGGAAAGATTGTGTGGGGCTTGAGTTGAAAATTTAGAAATGGGTTATAAGGTTCCAATCCACTTGATATTTTAAATGGGTCGAAAATGTCACAATTTTGGACCCATTTAAATCAGACTCACTTCTTTGATCCATTTTTAGTTGGGTTTTTAAAAGCCTCTGACCTATATACAACCCATATAACTAAAATATGAGTCCAAAAATGGGTCAATGACCCATTTTGATACCTCTACTTGTAACTCTATTTGGAAACATGGTTATTCTCATGTCTATTAAGTGCAAGCTTTTAGGACGACGGAGGAGGAAGGATTGACACTCAGACTTAAAGGGACCATAAGTTTCTTAGAGAAAAGGCGCATTTGGAAAAAGTGGGTGCTGAGACACAGCCACAGGGGTTATACCACGAAAATCAGGCACAAGTGACTACTATTATTTTTCTTTCAATTTCTACAAGAGTGGAAAAATCACACAACGCAAGATTTTGCATTCTTTGTCATTGTGCTCATACCAATATCTACTAAAGATTATTGGGACATGCAAAAAACATGAAAATGTTTCAAATTCTATCTTTGTCTAGACATTATCAACAGATATTTTGACGTAGAAGCAATTTTGGGGGAGCTGAGCCTATGGATTGAGTATGGTAGTTAAGAAGTTAGCGTGTTGCGACTTCTTGAAGTGGCTGAGGCATTCATGTGATCTACGTCCTCGAATAATTTCAAAAGTGTTTTGTGAGATTTACGTCCTCGAATAATTTCAAAAGTGTTTTGGAGTCACAGGGTAATTTCTCCGTGAATTATTTTATTGGAGTGTAATATAGGACCGTGAATCATTTGAGTGTGTGAGTCATCATAACTCTATAAATCTCTTAATGATTAGTGGATTCTCCATTTGTGACTCTCCAAATGGAGTAAGTATTGACACTTTAATCACATAAACCATTTGCGTGCTTTTAGAGTTCCCTATCGACTTCTCTAGTAATTTCATTCTCTCGTACTTTTTTTGTTTTTTAAATTGTAACTTTTGTTAACTTCCATATATTTCACAACAAAAACATTTTTGGATTCCCATTTATGCAATTCATCTTTGGTTGCTCTTTCTTTCGAAACTATGATTTTGACATGGTGGAGTTCGCAACTCTAATACTCTTGTGAACTGGTAAATCTCAACTTCTCATTAGCTAGTGGTATTTCAGGGAGCTGCCAGTCCAACAAGGTTGAGTCGAAAGTGATAAGACACTAGCCGGAGTTCAAGGGAGGCGACTAAAATTCTAGCAATTGCTTTGGAATTATTTGATCGAGAAGATCAATTGGGGGTGATCTGTCATTGAAATGTCCAGGTCAACCAATAGCCACAAAGTGAAGTCAAGAAAAGTAAATTGTGTGGGCTAACCAAAGGTTGCATCAATGGAAATTATGCAGAGATTGTTGTACATGGCTTTCCAATTAATGAGGAAGTTAGGTTTCCATATTTGACATCTTTTGGCAAATTGACCCTCTCTAGTCTCTAGGAATCAGCTTTAGTATCGTAAAAATGAACTACCGAGCCTGATGTTGAATCAAAATTATTTTTGATGGTTTTATTTGTATGCTGATGGGCCTAAGTGGGCTTGTCCCCCATTTTGAGCCTAAAAGCCCGGCCTGCTAGATAAGGGCCCATGTATGAAGAAGTGTTATGTTGAGGGGTTATAACTTTTGGGGGAACGTATTACATTGAAGAGTTACGTCTCTTAGAGGAGACGTATTTAAGAGAGAAAATGAAAGAGAGGAACGTACATTTTCAAGTGAACCTACGTCAGTCTCTCTCTCTCTCCCTCAAAAAGAAGAAAACAGGAAAGAACGCTATGTTTTTCTCCCCTTAATAGCAACAACATGCTCCTTGGTAGAACGGGATCGGATTCTTCCTCGAACTTCAAAATAAGGTACGCTTGATTCCGTGGTGTGTCTTTGATCGGTGATACATGTTCTTCCTGGGCTCGTTTTCCACATTCGTTTTAGGAGTTCGATTTAGTATCGAATCCGTTTTAGGGAATTAGTAATTTCCAACAATTTTAACTGAAAATATATTGCTATAACATCTCGCTTTACTCATTATTCATAACAGAATGCTACAATATTTCATTTAAATCTGTTTCTCATTGCACGATGGTGACAAATGAAACAAAATCAACTAATATGAGTCCATGTTTAAAAAATTTAATTAGATAATTGCCACTGTTTGAATTAATTTGTACTAGGAAAAGTGCACATGTTTTGCACGTTTGGGAAAAAATTGACATTTAGACGATTCTAGAATTACTAATTAATAAATAGAAGTTATTGACACAATATGAAGAAATTGTAAACATATATATATAGATGGATAGATAGACATACATACACACAGAGAGCAATATCTTAGGATCTTAACATTTTTGGTTTTGTCAAGGTTGTTCATAAGAGAGAAAATATCCAAATTTTAAAATTACGATACGTGAGAGATAAAGTCTAGTCGAGAAAAGTAAATTGTGTGGACCAATCAAAGGTTGCATCAGTGGAAATTATGCAGAGATTACACAGCTTTCATATATTTAAAACTGAATTATTGTGCCCTAAATTGAATCAAAATTCTTGTAAGTGAGGCATCTGTGTCCAAATTTATTTAAACACCAATATATCATGAGTGCTATACCAATAGATAGCCCTGAGGATTATACCAGTAAATCAAGCACAAGTGATAGCACTTGTATTCAATTTCTACATGAGAAACTATATCACACCAAACAAGATTCTGCAATCTTGTTATCGTGCTCATACCAGTGACCGCTAGAAATTGTTGGAACACTTGAAGAAGATGAGAGAGTTTCAAGTTCAATGTCAGTCTCAACATAATCAACTGGCGTCTCTGTCGGATACAAAAGTGGTTTTGGGGGAACTTGTAGTTCATTGATCTCTCCTTCTAGCATATTAACAACCTGGCTCATCGATGGTCGATCATTAGGGTTCAATTGTATGCACCAAAGAGCAACAATTATCATCTTCCTTGTGGCCTCTCTTTCCTCTTCTGTGGCATCTACCATTTGAAGCTCCTCTTCTTTGCCGAGTTGATCATAAACCCACAAAGGAAAATAAATTTGACTCGAATTTTCTGCATTTGCATTTACATTTCTCCTTCTACCAGCCATTTCCATCAACATCATCCCGAAACTATAAACATCAGCTTTGTAAGAAATGCCACCAATGTCCTTATAGAATAGCTCGGGTGCCATATATCCCAAGGTTCCTCTTGCTGCGGTCAATGTTACTGTGTCCCGATCATAGGGGTAAAGTCTTGCGAGGCCAAAGTCAGAAACTTTTGGGGTGAAACTTTGGTCTAGGAGAATATTATGAGGCTTGATGTCGAAGTGTAGAATTCGCATGTCACATCCCCGATGTAGATACTCTATGCCTCTAGCTATGCCAAGAGATATCTCATACATTTTCTTATAATCAAGAGAATCTTCTCCATCCTTATAGACAATGTGCTTATCCAAGGATCCATTCGGCATGAAATCGTAGACAAGAGCTTGTTTGGAATAATCAAAACAAAAACCAACAAGTTGCACCACATTAAAGTGATGGATCCTTCCAATTGTGGCCACTTCACTTATAAAATCTTGGCCATTAGATTTTGGTTTATTCAGAATCTTAACCGCAATTTCATTGCCACTCCTAAGCATTCCTTTGTACACAGAACCATATCCCCCTTCACCTAACTTGTATTTGAAATTTTTTGTGATCTTCTTGATATCTGAGTAAGAGTACCTTATGGGCAAAAAGTTGTTGTGAGCTTGTAGAAATTTTTCGATGTTTGCGTCCATTGCTTGGTGTCTTCTCATCCACTTATAGATTAGAAGTATCAACACACATGGAGCTCCGAATATGAATTTTGCTGCCAGGAAGTGAGCTGCGTACAAAATTGCCTCAAGATTAGCGTAAAGCATATTGTTTTTTATTTGTCAGAAAGCACGTACAAAAAGTGTTTTCTTCACATTTAGCGCGAGTGTTTCACAGATGTGAGGAAAAGAGAATCGTCCATACCAATGATAAAAACGGGATCAGAAACGGTATTCAATGCAACATTTAGCGCCGTACCCCAATAAGATCCGTGGACTGAAAGCAAGAGATTAATGAAGACATATAATCAGAATCAGCTAAGCGATGAATGAAAAATATGTTCAGGGAAACAAGAATTGTTATCCGAGTTAACTAAAAAAATTACGTATGAATTAACAACATTCGAAGCAAAGATGTATTAACCGACCAAAAAAAAAAAAAAAAAAAAAAGCAAAGATGTATTAAGGATAATAACTAATGTTACATTTGCATACTATATCCGACAACCAATAGTAGTAAATATTCAAAACATCCTGTCTCATATTTAATATTTTCTTTGAACCTAAAGATTTCATCTAGTGAATTTTCTGGCCCCATCGAGACCTAAAATATGATAACTCAACAGGTTTTACTTTCAAGAGATTCATATTTTTTTTACAAAATTTTGGTTATGAGAATTTAGAACTTTTTGTGACTATACTTGATTACCTTACGAGGTAGGATTAACGTATCCTGGCCTTCGCAAGGAAGCACACCACTAACTTTTTGGTGGGCTTTTACTCACCATTTTGGGAACTTTTGATATAAGAAAAAAGATAAGGTACTTTGAGCTAATATAGAAACTTTTGGAAGGAACTAAATATAATTTTCTTATATTCTGTAAAAATCCAGATGTTCAATGTTGACTTAGCACGAACTTAGTTTTTTATTTGTTGAAACTTTTGGAAATCATTTTCCACGAAAATGACAATATATTTCTGATGTTTGGTTGAAATCTAAAAATGAAATGGAAAATATTTTCCATTAGTTGGTACGAAAAATATGATATTTCTCCCTGCACTGCTTTTGATAATTTTTTTAAATTTTTTGTTATTTTTTCTCTTTAAAAAATTCAAAATTTTAATTATTTTATATTTTTCCTTTAATTTTTTAAAATTTTTTTCTCTTCCTCGTCTGGCGGTTGGCCACGAGTGCGAGAATGAGCTCATCGGCTTTGGCAATGCTCAAGCATCACCAATCTACAAGGCTCGAGCCTTGTCGCCCAAGAGCAAAGCTCAAGTGTCACCGATCTAGCGACACTCGAGCTCGCCTATGGCCGATTATTGGCCTTCACTTGGTGGGCGACCAACTAAAGAAGAAGCAAAGGGAAAAATTAAAACATTTGAATTTAAAAAAGAAATAAAATAAAAATAAAATAAAAAATAAAAAATAAAAAAGTAAAATGAGTGGTGAAAGAAAGAGGATGGAAAATGATTTCTTCTCTTCAAAAAATAAAAATTATTTTCCCCACTTTTGAAGGTGTTTTTTTCTTTGCGGAAATTTTTTTTCCTTAACTTATTATTTTTCATTAACCGAATGCCGGAAAATCCGAAAAATAAAAAGAAAAATAAAAAATTTCTTGAAACCTATTGTTGGAGAAATCTTTCCAGTCTTTTGAAGCTGACAAAACGTTTCTATCGATCTAAGTCCTGGATATTCGGAGACCGAAGATTAAAGTCTCAAAACTTTATTATCTCAAGACTCAAGACTCAAGACTCAAGACTCTAGACTCAAGACTATTGTCACACGACGTCTTTCTATTCCAAAGAGCAAAGGAAATCCAGAGCCGAAGCTTATGGTTGAGGATTCGATCCTATCCTCCTGGAAAAGATCCCTTGGTTGGATAAACATCTCGGAGTCTTTGTTTGTTCTTATCTAGATCGATTAAAGATCCGATGGTTGTCGAAGTATTCTTGGAATGTTCTATTCTTGGAAACCAAGATCCCGATTGTATGGGCGAACAGATTGATGGGCTATCGCCGAGACTCCTTATATAGCTCGAATGATCTTCGTAATTGATTCCGTCCAACGGGTAGATTGGAGGAATTCCTTTGGTAAGTGCCAACGGCTATGATGGCATAAAGGAGTATAAAATGAAGACATTCCAGGTTGTTTTAGAGAGTGTGATTGATAGAAAAATTCCAGTAGTCTCAAGATCTTTGATTATTAGTCGAGACCATTTTGAGCGAAATTGTAAACACAGAGAGTGTTCATTTCTAGTGACACCTTGAGAGTGTGGAAGATCGTCTACACCAAGAAGTCAAGGAAGATCATCACCGTAACATCTCTTTGTTCATAGTGGAATCCAGCCAATTGGCCGTCGGTGCGAAAGAGTGGACGTAGGCTTGACACAAGCCGAACCACTATAAACCTCGTGTCTAATTCTCTCTTTCCCTTACTCGCCTTTACGATTGTTTTTCTTAATTGCTGCAAATCGTTTATTTATCTAAATAGTGTGTAATTATCAAAAGAAAAATCTTTTATACCTATTCACCCCCCTCTAGGTAATCGTACTAGCTATATCAATTGGTATCAGAGCCTGTGTTCTTACTTTATTTGAAGTGTTTTACTTCAGAGTAAAAGATCCATGGCTAGTATGCTAGCATCAGGGCTGGTGGAAGGTCAAAGCAATACCACCACCCTACTTCGATGGAAAGGATTATAACATCCGGAAGAACAAGATGAAAGCTTTCCTACGATCTAAGGATCCTCTCGGAATGGGATGTTGTGGAGAGAGGAATCACTCCTATTATCGCATCGATATCCGAAAGAGGGAAAGAAACCTGTTGAGACCAGCGGAATGTCTCAAGATGAGATAAACAAGAGACAAGCACTCGATGCAAAAGCAATTTATTCTTTATATTGTGCTTTGTCACCAACTGAATATAATGAGAATATCTTCTTGTGTCACAAAGAAAAGAAGTCCTGGATAGATTACATATCACCTATGAAGGGACAGACCGAGTGAAGGAAACCAGAATTAATATTCTTCTTGGTCAATACGAAGCCTTCAAAATGAAACCGGAGAATCTATAACCGACATGTTTAGCCGTTTTTTACGTATATTGTCAATGGACTTGATAATCAAGGACAGAAAATTACCGATCCTATGAAGGTGAACAAGTTGCTGAGAGGACTCTCCAAGGATTGGAATCATATAAAGACTTCAATACGAGAGACGCAAAGAATTATGCCATTATCTGTAGATGAGCTGATTGGAACTCTTCAATCTTACGAAGTGGAGCGAATTAATGAAGACGAAGATCCAAGAGGTAAGAAATCCATTGCATTAAGATCTAATGATGACTCTGATGATACAGATTCTGAAGAAGATCTGGATGATGAGGAGCTTGCTCTTATGATAAGAAGATTCGAAAGCTGAATAGAAAAGGAAGAAGGTTCAACTCAAGAAAACAAAGTTTTCGAAACAAAGAAACCAAGTATGCTTTGATGAGGAACCAAACAAAGATGTAGTCTGCTTCGAATGTAAGAAAAAGGAACACATCAGACCCAACTGTCCTCTTCTGAAGAAGAAGAGAGGAAAAACCGAAAAATCTCGAAAAGCTCTTAAAGCCGAAACCTGGAGCGAAACAGAGTGTGAAGAAAGTGATGAAGAATATGCCAATTTATGTCTAATGGCACAATCAGACTCAGACTCTGGATTAAATTCAGACAGTGAATTTGAGGTAAGTGATTTTAAAATTCCTGTCAAAGTCTCTAAATATATTGATGAATTATGTTTCGCCTTAAGACTTCTCTCAAAAAGATTTCCGAACCGAAAAGGAAAACTCAGCTTTAAAACGAAAGGAAAATATTTTAGAAGAAAAAGTGAAAAGTCTAGACTTGAATGTTTCTACTCTTAAAGAGAATGAAGATAAACTTTTAAAAGAAAATGCTTTCTTGAAAACCGACTTATCAAATATTTCAAAGAAATTTTCAATAGGGTCTGAAAAACTTGAGAAAGTTCTTTCACCAAAGACCTTACTTCAACAAGTCTGGTTTAGGTATGACAGCGAAACAATCCCTTTGATTGATTTTCCGAAAGTAAAAGAAAGAATCAAGAAAAGACCATCGAGAGAAGCATACAAAAATCATTTCAAAAGGGTTTTTGTAAAGTCTCGTAGGTCGAAATGCTCTAAGGTGTTCAAAGTGTAACAAGATCACTTTGAAAAAGAATGTCCTATGATCCGGAAGCCTTTAAAAGGGTATGGCCTAATAATGTTTTTCCTACTAACACCAAAGGACCCAAGAAAATTTGGGTACCAAAGAAAGCTTGAAACTCTCTTTTGATTACAGGTCTCTGTCAAAAAAAGAAGGTAAAATGGTATCTTGACAAATGGGATGCTCAAGACACATGACAGAGACTCAAATTGCTTTATAAAAATTGTTCAAGTAAACGGTGGAAAAGTTTCATTTGGTGGAAACAAAGAAAAGGAAGCATTGTGGGATTTGGAACTGTTAAAATTGGAAATCTCATAATAAGCAATGTTTCTTTAGTGGAAGGACTCAACTATAATCTTCTCAAAGATTAGCCAACCGTGTGATACTGGGTTCAAGATCTCTTTTCAAGAAGGGATATGTTCTGAATAAGTAAAGACTCAACTCGCCTCTTTCATGGGTCGAAGGCATGGAAATATCTATCTTCTTGATGTAAGACCAAATGAAACGCAATGTCTCATCTCAATTCAAGATGAAGCGGTCTTATGGCATAGAAAGCTTGGCCATGTCAACATGAAGCAATTAGCCAAAATATCATCAAAGAAGCTTGTTCAAGGTCTACCAAAACTGCCTTATCAAAAGTCTGACTCATGCACACCATGTATTCTGGGAAAACAGGTAAGAAATTCATTTAAGCCTATAAAACATATCTCTACTAATCATGTTCTCCATTGCTGCATATGGATCTCTTTGGACCAACAAGAACCCGAGCATTGGAGGTAAGAAATATTGTTTAGTAATTGTAGATGATTACTCTCGTTTTACCAGGTATATTTTCTTGCAAGTAAGTCGAAACCTTTTCGTACTTTGAAAATTTTGCTAAAAAGGTTCAAAATGAAAAAGGATGTGCTATTTCAAGTATTAGAACAGATCATGGAAGTGAATTCGAAAACCAAAACTTTACAAAGTTTTGTGATAAATCTGGTTTTAATCATGTATTTTCCTCTCCATATACTCCAGAACAAAATGGAGTTGTGGAAAGAAAGAATAGATCTCTTCAAGAAATGGCTAGAACACTTTTAATTGAAAGTAAAATTTCTTCTCGATTTTGGCTGTTTCAACAGCATGTTACATTATCAATAGAGTCTTTCTAAGACCCATTTTAGAGAAAACCCCCTATGAATTATTCAAAGGTAAGAAGCCTACTGTTTCATATTTTCATGTGTTCGGTTGTAAATGCTTTATTTTGAAAAATGCAAATGATCGAGTTGGTAAGTTTGAAGAAAGATCGGATGAAGGCATTTTCCTTGGATATTCTATGACAAGCAAGGCTTACGAGTCTTTAACAACAAAAGCCAATCGGTGGAGGAATCTATGAATGTCAAATTTCAAGACTCAACGCAAGTTGAATCTAGTCGACTCAATATGAAGAGTCCGAATCATCTCCGATCTTTCAAGTCTTACATCTCAAGAAGCATCTCGGTCTCGGAAGTCCATCATCAAAATGTTCTTGAAGATTCAAATAAAGAAAGAGATCATCAACCAGAAAATCAACCAAGAATCGGAAGCACAAATCCAGTCATCCCGAAGATCTCATTATCGGTGAAATCAATGAAGGAATCCGCACTGATCAAAAAGACGTGAAGAATCTAGTGCTTTGGGCACTAATCTCCGAAATTGAACCAAAAAGCATAAAAGAAGCTTTATCGATGAAAGCTGGATTGAAGCTATGCAAGAAGAACTCGATAGTTTAACATCAATGATGTCTGGGATTTGACATCAAAACCAAAAGGTAAAACTGTTATTGGAACCAAATGGGTATTCAGAAACAAGATGAACGAGGATGGAAAAGTCGTACGGAACAAAGCCAGACTCGTGGCCAAAGGATACACGCAAGAGGAAGGAATAGACTATGATGAGACCTACGCACCAAGAGCAAGGTTAGAAGCTATTCGTCTATTACTTTCGTTTGCTTGCTATAAAAATTTCAGGTTATTCCAAATGGACGTCAAGAGTGCATTTCTAAATGGATTCATCCATGAGGAAGTTTATGTGGAACAACCACCTGGATTTGAAGACCCAAAGAAGCCGATTCGCCTTTAGACCGAAAAGGCCTTGTATGGTTTAAGCAAGCACCTCGAGCTTGGTATGATAGGCTAAGTAAGTTCCTAATACGAACGGTTTTGTCAAAGGTAAAGTAGATACTACCTTATTTATCAAAAAGGAAAACAAAAGCTTTTTACTTGTTCAAATATATGTAGACGATATTATATTTGGATCTCCTAATGAAAGCCTATGCAAGAAATTTTCTAAGTCTATGCGGGATGAGTTTGAAATGAGTATGATGGGAGAATTGACATTCTTTCTTGGACTCCAAGTAAAGCAAATGAAGGAAGGAACTTTTATTCATCAAGAAAAGTATGCAAATGATCTTGTCAAAAGATTTGGATTGAAAAATTGCAAAAAGACCGACATACCAATGTCATGTTCTCAGAAGATAGATAAGGATGAAGAAGGGAAGAAAGTAGATCAAAAGCTATATAGGAGCATGATTGGTTCACTTCTTTATCTTACGCTTCTAGACCCGATATTTTGTTAAGTGTTTGTGTTCTCTGCTAGGTTTCAATCGGATCCTAGAGAATCACATCTCAATGCCGTGAAACGAATTATCAAATACATTGCCTCATCCTCAAGCATTGGTCTTTGGTATCCAAAGAAGGGAGACTTTGATCTTCTAGGGTACTCGGATGCGATCCGGCCGGTTGCGAGAGTCGATAGAAAGAGCACTTCGGAACTTGTCGATTACTTGGAAATAGAACAAGATCTTGGTTTTCAAGGAAACAAAGTACCGTGGCTCTTTCAACAACGAAGCGAGTATGTAGCCCTTGGAAGTTGCTGTTCGCAAATTCTATGGATCAAACAACAGCTACAAGACTTTGGCATTGAAGACTCATGCACGAAATCGATGTTACAACACCGGCGCGATCAATCTTACCAAAAATCCAATTCTTCATTCAAGAGCAAAGCATATTGAGATTCGACACCACTTCATTAGAGATCATATTCAAAACGGAGAAATCTCGATTCAATTTGTTGATTCAAAAAGTCAACTAGCGGATATTTTCACAAAGCCTTTGGAGAAAAATCAATTTGACGCTATCCGTTCAAGACTCAACATTTTGAAGCTTGAAGAAGTTAAAGTCTAAAGACTCAACAATCCTTAGACTCTAATCTCTCGCCTCGAGATCTTCGGACTCGGACATTCATGGCTATAGACTCGTAAGTGGCTATTTTATTCGAACTCGAAAATGTACGATTTTGTTGTTCAGTTATTATCTGTGTAAAAATCAAAAACTTGTCTTTTCAAAAAGAATAATTTTGGCAGTTATTGATTTTGAAAAGAAATGATCGTACTCTTTCCCTGCGACGATTGAACTTCCTTTTTCAAAAAGTGAGTTAAATATATATATACAGCTTTTCACAATCGTCAAAACCCTAAAAAGTACTCTTCTCCCGAACCTATTTCAATCTCTTGTTCATCGTCGAGAAAGCGGTCATTTTTCTTTGGGAAGCAATCGAAGGAATCTCTCAAATCGACAAAGAAGAATGTCTTCTTCGAGGAAATCATCAAGAATAGCAAGCGGGGGTCCACAAAGAATGGAGAAGGGACCAATACACTTCGATCTTACGAGGAGGAAGACTTTTCAAGTCGGCAACAAAGTCCGATTCGTTCTCATCCACGTCATTCATCGCCTCCTACCCCACATGGTGAAAGTCATCATCTTGAAGAAGAGATCATCGAGGACGCCGACCCCGTAAGAGTCCAAAACCCTCCTATATCTACAAGCTTTATCGTGCGTTGAAAATCACCGGTACAACATTGAATTACATAGACGATTTCCTTAAGGATAAGAACTATGGAAATGAATATCTTTTTCTCGGAAAATGGAGGAGTTAGGAATTGCTCCGAAAGGAAAAAGCGAGAGGATGCACTTGCAAATATTTCAAGTGATCCTCGTGTGCCTGGACAAAATTTAATTGAAGGGAACGATGATGATAAAATGTTCCTTGAGTTTCAACCGAGAATGGGTGTGGCAGCGAAGACGAAAGGAAATCGATTGGATTTGTTTAAATCCGAGGAACAGGAGAAAGTATATGGCAACCTGTTGAAAAGAGGGGTGATAAACCCTCGAAGTGTTGATTTTGATTTTCTAGACGCCATCAACATGAACTTGAGAGAGAAGTTGAACTTGCTTCAACTAGAGAAATTTTGCTCTGACTCTACGGACAGGTACGCACATTTAACCGCTTATTTCTATTCAAATCTGAGCTTTTTGGATGCGAATAGAATTTCGTTCAGTATTCGAGACAAAGTCTACGTGGTAGATGTGAATATGTTGGCGACATTGTTGGAGTTGAACGAGGGCGTTATCTCGCAATCAAAGTCTCACCCGCACGTACTACTCTGGATCTTGTCAAGGATAGGGACACGACAAGAGAGTTACCTATTCCAGGGATGAATGCAATCAACATTGTGCTTCATAAGATCGTAATCAACTGTCTCAGACCAAAGTCTACATCAAAGACTTCTGTGTCTTATTCTGAAGCAAAATTGATGTATGCAATCAACTCTGGAAGGAAGTTCTCTCTCCCGCACACAATTCTTTTCCATATGTACAAAGCAGTGTCAAAAGACAAGGGACAATTGCCTTATCCCGGTCCGTGACCAAGATCTTTAGACACATGAATATTGAACCGCCCCATTCACTTTGTGTTCGACCGTGCGATAAGATGGTGGTAGGTTTGAAGATGCCGACGAAGATGCGTCTACAAGAGCTTGCCAAGGTAATGGAGAAATTCAGAGTGAAGACTCCCCGTCCCATCTCGCTTCAAAAAGAAAAGGAAAAGAAATTGTTGGAACCCCATCGAGGAAGAAGAAAAGGACTCTCATCTTAGAGGATGAAGATGAAGAAGATGAGGATCCCACAATCTTTGCTTTAACAAGAACCAGACGTTCTGTGCCTCGATCAACAGAACTTTAACAGGAACATAGATAGGAAGAGGAGCAAGCAAAGATCAGAGAAGAAGATCAGCAGAAGGAGAAAGGAGGAGAGAAAGAACAGTCTGCATCAGACTCTGAAGATAAGGGAGATCAAGAACATGATCATCACTATTCTCCTTGTGATGTCCTAGAGACAGGGGAGTTGGCGAGCAAGAAAGGTCTTCACCACATGCTGCCAATAGTGAAGGTCCAAGATCATCTCCAAAGCGAGAGACGGAAAGAAGTTCGGGTTTCTAAATTGCCCGAAGAAGGACACGATACTTCAAACCCAAATCTGCATGATTTCACGGAAGCTACAACGTCCGCATTCACTCCATCCGAAAAGGCTGATGCAAGTACACGGACGGATAACTCAAAGATTTTCGTCGTATTATTGATATTCTTATGGATATGCGGGGACAGATTTTTGCTCTAGACTATGAGATTCAATCCATCAAGAATGCTGGCCAAGCATCTTCGATTACCCCCGGAGGACGAATGAAAGACCTCGCTCTACAACTTCAAACAAATGCAAAAGGAGAGGAGGTAGCTCAGTTAAGGGAAGACTTGAAGAGGCTAGAAGGCTTAGTCCAGTCTATGGGAGATTTCCAAATCGTTCGTATTCCCAAGCAGACTTGATCCCTTTCTCACTTTTTCATGATGACAAAAAGGGGGAGAATCAATTTGAACAATCAACTCCATCAACCTTCAAACATCATTTTATCTTTTAATCTTTGAATCTTTGAATTTGTGGTTATTTGTAGTCATTTTTTTTGAGTTTGACTTGAGTACTCTTGACTGTGGATTTAAATGCTTGACTGGTTGCGTTCATATCAAGTGTTGTTTTATGGTATTACTCATGAAAGACTAACCAATTTGATGTGGATGCAGAATGTGGTTGTTTTATTAATATTTGTGAGTTAGCCATATTGCTTGAGAAATGTTTTTGCAGGTCAAAGTTGTTCAAATCTACAAGGAAGTTTTGTCACCATAAAAAGGGGGAGATTGTTGGAGAAATCTTTCCGAGTCTTTTGAAGGCGACAAAACGTTTCTATCGATCTAAGTCTGGATATTCGGAGACCGAAGATTAAAGTCTCAAAACTTTATTATCTCAAGACTCAAGACTCAAGACTCAAGACTCAAGACTCAAGACTCTAGACTCTAGACTCAAGACTATTGTCACTGACAGTCTTTCTATTCCAGTAGCAAAGGAAATCCAGAGCCGAAGCTTATGGTTGAGGATTCGATCCTATCCTCCTGGAAAAGATCCCTTGGTTGGATAAACATCTCGGAGTCTTTGTTTGTTCTTATCTAGATCGATTAAAGATCCGATGGTTGTCGAAGTATTCTTGGAATGTTCTATTCTTGGAAACCAAGATCCTGATTGTATGGGCGAACAGGATTGATGGGCTATCGCCAGACTCCTTATATAGCTCGAATGATCTTCGTAATTGATTCCGTCCAACGGGTAGATTGGAGGAATTCCTTTGGTAAGTGCCAACGGCTATGATGGCATAAAGGAGTATAAAATGAAGACATTCCAGTTGTTTTAGAGAGTGTGATTGATAGAAAAATTCCAGAGTCTGAAGATCTTTGATTATTAGTCGAGACCATTTTGAGCGAAATTGTAAACACAGAGAGTGTTCATTTCTAGTGACACCTTGAGAGTGTGGAAGATCGTCTACACCAAGAAGTCAAGGAAGATCATCACTGTAACATCTTTTTGTTCATAGTGGAATCCAGCCAATTGGCTGTCAGTGCAGAAGAGTGGACGTAGGCTTGACACAAGCCGAACCACTATAAACCTCGTGTCTAATTCTCTCTTTCCCTTACTCAGTCTTACGATTGTTTTTCTTAATTGCTGCAAATCGTTTATTTATCTAAATAGTGTGTAATTATCAAAAGAAAAATCTTTTATACCTATTCACCCCCCTCTAGGTAATCGTACTAGCTATATCACCTATTTCCACAATACAAATAGAACTTTTTAGTGGTTTCTATACTGTAAATTTCAACTATCTTTTTATTAGCAGGAATAAAACACCACATGACGTGGTTGTTACTGCCAATTTCTTTTGGAGAATGACGATTGTATTTCATGGTGAAACAATCATTTGCATGTCATGTTAATCCCCTCTAGGGCTAATTCGTTTTATTCGGTTTTGCTTATTCAATCATGATGGTCGGGAGTTCTACAAATTTCACTTGCATATGTTACTTTGATTTTCATGCCAATCAATCCCAGTCCGTCGCTTTAAGGCGCAAGAGCTATAGCTAGAGCCATATATTAGCATATTGCTGGGGTAAAGAACCTCAATTGGAAAGGCATACTTACAGGGTAAGTCGGAGGAATCGTAGATTGTGCATTTCATCATTTTTGTCCCTAGGTATCGGAAGCCTAAGAAGCAAAACTTATATGCTTTATCCCGGGAAGCCGAGTAGCTGATATTAAACCCGTCGGCCATCGCATTGTGGATGTCGCTATAGGAGATCGTGCGATTCTCCTCGGACAATGCTTCCGCTTTATACCATAAATAATCTGCTGCATATATTTGCGTGGTTATGGTGCAAAAATCCTCAATATCCAGTAGAACTGCGTTGATGATGGCGTATGAATGAGACCCTTCTGTAACTATACATGGTTCGGTGCTGATATATAAATGATATCTCACTTGCTTCGAGCAAGACACAATGGTCACGGGGGGTCCATAGGGGTTCCACCATACACTGTCTTCATCACTGAAATTAGAGCGTGTTAACTGGTGGAGAGGAAGGGAGGAACAGTCGCTCTTTCGCAGCCTGACATCCACCACTTCCATTTTCCCATAATCATAATCAATGGGACCCTCATAACTATCGGGGGATATCGATTTCACATGATACCGACCACCGAACAAAGACAGCACCGTGTGGTTATCTTCACATGCTAACTCGAACCTCGAATCACCACAACTTTTCAGGTCGTCTTTCAATCGAAAGGGATAGCGTATATTATCGATCTCACCACATGATGAAAAGGCACACGGGTGGTTCTTACTGGCATAACAACTAATCCCAGCTTGTACTATGAGAAGGAGGAGTAGTGGGAAGGGCTTCATTTGGTACCTGAGCTGATAGAACTTGTGCAATGCAGAAAGCTTTTCGTTTGGCTTTGGTTATTTGGTGCGGAGGAACGACAGAAAAGGGGATACAATTAGAGACACGTACCGTGATTGAATTGGAAGACTGGGAGTCAGGTCTTTTTAAAAGCTCAAGTCAAGCAAATGACCCGGTCAGAGCCGCCCAAAGTCAAGAAATCAAAGCTTCATACGTGATGGAACGTACGTGGCTTGGATTGATAATGCGGACAAATGTCATATAGACGGAATTATGTAAATTTCGCTGGAGGGCCCACGTAGTTGTTGGTTGAGATAATTTTGGTCTATATACTCTATAAATCATAAATTATTATTCATTTATTTTTTTAAATTATTATTTTTATTTGATCATACAATCCTTTTCTCTTACCACTATTATGATGGGTGGGTTTTAAATATGGACATAAGTTAATTTAACATATAAATGATGTTCACAACTTGTAATCCACTATTCACAAGAGCGGTTGGATAAAAAAAAATTTCAACCAAGGATGAATGAAAAAATAGACCTAATTACAATCATACATTTTCAAAAATATACGTGAAGTATTGAAATATACGTAAAAATCACAATAGGCCACTGAAATTTATGCGTGCTGAAAATTTCATTTTCAATGTGGGTTATTTTTCTTGGAAAGCTTAAGTAAAGTCACCACCGAAGAAGATAGATATTTGTTCTTCGCACTACACATGTATTTTATGATGTTTCGAGGAAATTCTCACTAGAAGAGGCCTCTCTTTTTCCTCTAAGTAACATTCGGTCAACGTCGTACACTAAGAAAGTCTCATTATTGCTATGTGATGGAAATGCTTTGTCAATCCTACAAATTTAATTTGCAAATAAAAAAGACCAATGTCTTTGCTCCTGCTGAAGGCATGATTTCCGGGTGTTCTTGATTTGCTTAAATATAGAATTAAGTTTCAAAATTATATAATTAAATTCTAAAAGTTATTTTATTGGTGTGATTGACAATTTTCGTTAATTCCATCAAATTTGGGTGATGAAAATCTTGACAAGACACTTTTCTATACACTGAATGTTAAAAAAATAAAAAAATAAAAAGCCAAAAAATTAAGAGGGGGAAGGGGGACTCTCGCATGACAATGGGCGACAACTGCTCAATCATATCCATTACTGCGAGCAGGCAAAGGAGTTTCGCCCAGATCAGGGCATGAATTGATCGACCCTAGCAAGGTTGTCGAGAGGGCTAAGCAACCCTCACGTGGCGGTGACAGGTGGCGAGGCCTTGTGTTCTTCGTCCCATGCATTGTTGCTTCTCCAATTCACCAAACCATTTCAAACTTATTTAATTGGTTGTACGAGCAGGTTGATGTTCGGCATGTTTCATACTTGAACGTGTAACGATTATAACTAAATAAATTCATTCATGATTTGTGGATTCCTATACAGGCTCTTCACATGTAGTAGGTGTCGACACTCAGATTATATCACGTAAATCCATACGTGCTTTAGCATTTCTTGTTGACTACTTTGGTAGTTTCATCTTGTCGTGCTTTTTTTATTTTCAAATTACAAGATTTGTCAGTTTCCATATATTTGGCGACAAAAATATTTCTGGATTTCCCCTTAAGGAGCTCATCTCTTGTTACTCGTTCTTTCGCAATTGCAGTTTTGACACGGTGGAGTTAACAACTCTCAAGTCTTTCTTTGAACAGACAAATCTTGACTTCACAATAGCTAGCTGTCTTCGAAGAGTTGCCCATCCAACAAGGTTGAGTCGAAAGTGACAAGACATTGGCTCTTTCTCTTGCGGGTGACCATAATTCTAGCAGTTGCTTTTGAATCTTTCAATTAGATTATTTGACTAGAAAACGCGTAGCATTTCGAAGAAGGTTACTTTGTCTGATGACGATCGAAAAGATCAGTTGGGTCATCTGTCTTGGCAATGACCAAGTCAACCGACCAATCAGCACAGAGTCAAGTCAAGAAAAGTAAATTGTGTAGAACCACTAAAGGTTCCGTAAGTAGAATTACGCAGCTTGTGGTACACGCATTGAAACTTAACATAACAAGTGGTGGATTGCTTTATGGATAGTTTTCAAACTAATTGGGAAGAAAACTTGTCTCGAATTTCTAAATTTGACTATTTTGGCAAGAGAATTACCAAAAACGTCTTAAATTTATTATAATTATATCAATTTAATCTTAAATTTTTTTTAGTCAATTCGGTCTTAAACTTTTTGTAATTAAATTAATTTAGTTCATCCGGCCAAATTTAGTTGGTTGACACTGATGTAACGATTTTTTAATAAAAAAATAATTTCGAATTTTTATTAATTTTTTCTTTTCTTTTTTTATTTCTTCCTCTCTAACTTCCTTACCCAGCAGTGACCAGTAAGGGCTTCGCAGCCCTCACTCACCCTCACTGGCAGCCTCACCCTAGCATTGCCGCGGACAACGGTGACATCATCCGCGGTTGGCAAGGCCATGGGAACTGTCCTTTCGTCCATCTAATCGAAAATCAATTCTTTGCTTAAGAGCCATTGCCGAATCTAAAGAAGAAGCAGAGCATTCTGCCATCTTGTACGGGAACAATTACCAAATAGGAGAGCTCGTCGTCGAGCCATTTGACTAAAGGCAGGATCTACTTGATGTTTGTGAACTTGGCTCTCTCCACCTTTTTGATTAGGGAGCTGATGAAGTCTCCTTACATCTCCACATCCCTCTTTATCTGTAACAAGACATGAAGTTTCGTCAAGAATGGCGGAAAGGGATAGCGACACGCAAATTGAAATTTTGCCCGCGGCCCCCAACCCTCACCTAAATCTTGGTGAGGCTGCCGGTGAAGACCAAAAATTAAATTTAGAGAGTGGGCATTCTTTAATATACAATGAGAATAACGGTTTATTCTAAATTATAGAAAATTAAATTATAAATAATTACAAATTATTGTAGAACCTACTTTTTCAAAAATTTATAACTCACATTAAATTATTATTCTCATAGTACTCAAAAACTGTTATGTTAGCAAAGTCTTTTGGACAATTGGGAGAGATTTGTGTTTGACTTTTGGTTATACAATAAAAAAGTAGGGGATGCACATGGAGAGACGGGTCGGGATTGGAGTTGAAGAGTTGGAGTCGTCTTTGAAAAATACCAGATCGAGCAAATGACTCAGAGTCGTCCAAAGTCCAGAAAATGGAGCTTGACCGGAGACGATAAGTCAATTTTGCTCGTCGCCTCGCACATGATGCGTTTGTCGTTTCAAGGAAATACTAGCTAGCATAAGGTGCGGTCCACACATATATCGAGAAAAAGTCTCATCGTTACTATGTAGTGGGATTTTTTTTTTGGATCTTTTGTTTTGTCAATCCTTCAAATTTATTTTACAGGAGGGATGGCTTTGTTCCCACAAAAAGCATGACTATCCACCATTCTTGATTTACTTGAAATGTAATCCAGCCCTAATATTTTCAAAAGATACAATTAAATCTTGAAATTTTTCAAATTGGTGTGATTGACGGTTTCCCTTAGCTCCATTAAATTTGAATAATGAAAATTGCTAATATGACCTTTTTATGTATTTTAAAGACATGTGCACGCCACATCAGAAAGTAAATCAAAAGTTAAGAGGACAACAAGAAAAAAGGAAACTGAGAGAAAGAGATGGCCGGGAAAGCATTGCTAGGGCACCGCTGAGGCCGGATGAAAACGCTTGCTCGACCACAAGACAAGATTGCTAGTCATCACCATGAGCAGGGGAGGGCCGGCTGACCCTAGTAGAGATCGCGGGGGCCGATCAACCCTTGCGCGGTGGTGATAGAGTTGAGGCCTTACGCTCTTTTGGTCTCAAAGGTGTTGCTTCTCTTCAAGCCTATCCAGTTAGTCGTATGCCATTGGCAAGTTTCCCAAGTCGACTGGGCTTGGTCGAATTAGCGGTGGTCACAGGCTCGCTTTCCAATTCTACGGACTCAGCTTCGATGCAATCCAAGCATAACGAGATACCTTTCCACTTCCACAAGCTCCAAGCATCATAAGAAAGCCACTCGCTTATCAAATTGAAGGCCTTTCGAATCTAAAGACTAATTTCTGGTGGCCGTGAAGAGATTCTTCCTCTCAATGCAACTCTCACCTTTTCTCCGGTTGGACATGCCTGTGAGATTTACGTTGGGGATTGAGTGTATGATGCATCATGTTGAGCGTTTGGGGAGAAAGAGTTTCTGTAGAAACGCTGCTGAAGGACCCATGTTGCTACGAAGGCCGGTGTTCCTCACCTATACCTCAACGAGGGTTGTCGGCATAGTTGGGGGTGGCACCGCCCCCCTAACCCAGCCTTGGCGCCAGTCTCGTTACACACAGACAGAGATATTCAATATTGCAAAGTGGACATAACATCATCTCTTATTAAAAAAAGTCATATTTTTTGTCACTAAAATGAGAAAAACTCTTAGAAATACGCGATCGAACTAATTAGATAAATTTTAAAATTTAATTGCACTTTTAACTTAGCGTCGTTTCATGATATGTTTTAAGACTTCAAATACACTTGTCCAAAAGAATAAAGTATGGCTTGTGACTATATATTTCTTTTCCCTTTAACCTCACCCTTTAACCTCAAGTGAGTGATGTTGCACGTAATGAATATTGACAAAACATCATTCACCATTTTTTTTTTTTTGTCGCTATTTTGATCACCTACTATAAAGCCCCAAATTTTAATCAGCTTTCTCTGCACACTTCCATCCGAGGATCTCAATCTCATATTCTTCCCAACCTCAGCCACATTACACACCGTTGGTGAGTCTGCCACAACACTAAGCAAGAACATCACCGACTGAGCAAGTAATTCACCACTTCTCTAAGGGATCAGAAATGTCGATAAGAGCAGATCAATTACATATTTTATTAGATGATGATTTATCATATAAGGAAACTACTGGGCTGTCACCTTATTTTGCCACATCTTCCAACCTTTTCGCTATTATAGTTGATTGCACATGCTCCTGTACTAAGAACGATGGCTTGTTGGTTTATCCATCATCCAGTCCACCGAATAAAACCCCAGCTAAAAAGAAAGAACATAACACTTTCCTTCTTCAATGGAATCGTGAGACTGGATTGTAGACTTGTCCACAGGGCAAGCTTTGTCAATATTTTTAGTTCCACACGGTCGTCCCAGTAGGGTCCAAGCACAGCCTCTAAAGGTCATGCCCAAAGTTGTTCATGACTCGGAACTCCTAAAATTTTCATTTGTATAGATACAATGAGCTCGTATGAACTCTATGAGGAAACCATTTGTCTAGATCGGCCGGCGATTATATCCGAACTACTGCAAATCAAGTCTCTGTTCTGACGGTTTAAATCTGCTTCGATCAAGAAACATCGATCTCACCTAAGCTGTAAAAGAAAAATCCACATTTGAGGCCGATGCCACTATCCACCCGAACGAGACCTCTAGGTTTGGCACGGTCGCTTAGCAGGTTCGGGTACATAAGAAAAATCATGAATAGTTTGTGGCTTTCTGAGTTGGCCATACTTAGGAAACTGCCTCGCCCGCGAAACCTTTTGTTTCTTGGCCTACTTCCATAGATAGTGTATACACGCCTTTGGCTCAAGTAAGCCCTTCCAAATCGTTATCTTGAACTTATGCCACAAGTTTAAAACCCTTTGCCTCTCGATTTTAAGAAAATCCCATGATTTTTATGAAAAAAGAAAGGAAAAGAAAATTAAAAGCATGAGGGACGTTGCCAGTTGGGTTTTGATTTTTAAATGATTTCAGTTGTTTTTGTCTCGTTGGTGCACTGGGAAATTGGAGACTATTGTGAGCAAAACCTGATGTTTGCTTCATGTCCAATTTTCTTTTTCTTTTTTCAAAAGTTGCCTATGAAAATGTTCATTATATTTGCACAAAACATTTCTCGTCTAGCGATTTATGTTGAAGCGTGTCTTGCCCATATTGCTTGCATTATGGCATCGGAGCTTACTTCTCCGTTTGTTTAAAATTACTTCAAGTATGTAGTGTTGACGAAAGTCACAATTTATAAAGTCACAGGTCGCAACCAAATCTGAAAATTATAGCGTAAAAGCAATTAAATCCTACTGGACAGGTTCTTCATTGTATATCTGGATAATCTCCGCTTCCTCTTTTAGAGACGAGCCAGAAGGCTTGCCTTTCCCATTTGGCCAATCGGAGTTAGTGATGACAAGTCTGGTAAGCATGATGCGGATTCAAGACCAGCCAGTCCATGGCCCTGGAGGATGAATTGGGGCTTCATCATGCCCATAAATTACAAAGGGACATAGTGCTCTGTTTTATGCCGCACTCTCATTAATTCCTACAAGTCGCAAGAAAGTTCTTGGGATTGGAGGTTTTTCTACTACCATAACCCCCTCCAAAATCTGAAATACCTGAGACATGGTTGGTCTATCACGCTCGCTGTCTTGAATGCACCAGCAAGCCACTTTGCATGCTCTGCACAATTCTTCCATCTCCACCTGTCCGTTCAATCTGCGGTCCACGAGTGGCAAGACTTCTTCTCCTTTGGCTAGTGAATTGGCTACCTGGAGCGGTAGATAATCGCGCATATCACTGTTCAGCTCCGCAATGTTTCTCTTTCCCGATATGATCTCAAAGAGCAGCTTTCCGTAGCTGAAAACGTCGACTTTCGACGTGATGGCTCCTCCTGAAATCCATTCTGGTGCAAGGTATCCTCTGGTTCCCCTTACGGTGGTAATGACGCGGCTGGCTTCTCGTCCCACGAGCTTTGCAAGGCCAAAATCAGCAATCTGTGGTTCTAGTTGCGAATCCAACAGTATATTCTCTGGTTTGATGTCACAATGTATGATGCAATCCCGACACCTCTCATGGAGGTACTCCAATCCTTTAGCAATCCGGATGGCAATGCCGTATCTGGTTTTCCAATTGAGGGTGTTGGAATCTTTCTGAAATAAATGATCTGCGAGCGAACCATTTGCTAGGTACTCATATACTAGGAACCTTTTCGACTCTTCTGCACAAAAACCACGTAGACGAACGACATTGACATGCTGTATTGTTCCAATGGTTCTAACCTCTGCAAGGAACTGTTTGTTACTTTGGCTTTGGTTCATGAGTTTCTTCACTGCTATGGGAGTTGAATCTGGCAGTGCTCCCCTGAAAACAGAACTAAACCCGCCTTCCCCAATTTTCTCGGAGAAGTTCTTTGTTGCCTTCTTCAAAACTCGATATTCAAAATGCATCAAATGATCGTCCGCTGCATAAGCAGGCCGTCTCATCTTAATAGCCACTAGCGACATGCTAAGGACCACCAGAAAAGTTACGGACACAACTACGACTGCTGTAATGAAATTAGAAGTGGGTTTCCCCCTTTTCTTACTCTCCTCTTTCAAGTCCAACGCCGCGATCCGGACATAGAAATCTCTTGAAATTGCATCATCGGCTGAATGTTCAACTACAAACTTGGCACCCGTCCATATCAGACAGTTAGCAGTGTAAGCATAAGCACTGCAGGAACAATTGCTCAAGCACAATAACCTGCATGCTTCGAGGTTTTCCGCCATGAACCGATCAGAGTTTTTGGGCAAGCGTGTATTAGGCATGCGGAAAAATTTGTCTTTCCTGTCACCACTACATTTTGATGCATTTCTCCTCTTGCAACGGCCCAGACGATCTTCCAGCTTCGGATCATCCAAGTATCCAAGGGGGCAATCACAAAGCGGTGCGTCGCTCTGTTTGCAGTCAAAAGAAGCACCACAAAAGGGAAATATCTCACACTCTAGGGTTGGCTGTGTCCAAAGCACGCTCCATTTCTGGATATGCTTTGCCCATACTAATTGATTGAGCAGCCCTGTTGGCTCCAGCACGACCCTAGAAAGATTATAAGGAGCAACTGAGGAATATATGAAGTAGGTCTCATTCTCATTCGAAACAAAGGAGAAGTTTACCACGTTTTCTACCATTACCGAGCGCTGATGCCTGAATTCATCCCCAGTCCAGTCGCCACTATTCCAGTAGGCTTCCGTCCTTTTATATAGTGAATACTGAGCTTTTCCTTCTGCTCCCGCAAATGCAGAGAATATCCCGGGAGCCGGATCATCTAAATTTCTCCATGCCACCAAAACTGTCCTTTCGAACGTAAGTTTATTGAATCCAAACTTGGCACCGGGCAACCAAGTATCAGTCGGATGATCGAAACTCTGCCAAGCAATAGACACATCAGATGTCTTCCTTAAAATGAAGTTTCCACTGTCAAGAAGCACTCCTGAAGTCGAATTAGGCATGAGCGATGTCAAACTGCTCGACCAGATTTGATGCTTGGATGAAGCGAGTATGACTAAATTACCATCCTGAAGGAGCTTCAACTCCGAAGAGAATGGGTCAGACATGGGGCGGTTCCTATTTGCAACCCAAACCAGAGTCTTTTGAGGTAATCCTTTGTACCAAATGCCAATGTAGTGGTTACCAGAGTTACCTGGTGAAAAGAAGCCCATCTCAAATGTCCCTCCTTGAGAGATTAATGTCTGGTTTCCGGAGAGAGACTCACCGGCTAATATGGTATCTGTGCTTATGGACAAAGAGGGGCCGAATGAAACAGATAAAAAAAGCAAAATATAAGGAAACATTTCTGTGTTTCTGCTTACGTAACTCATCTCTTGTTACTCTTTCTCTCGTAACTATGGTTTTGATATGGAGGGTTAGCAGCTCTAAGGCTTTCTGAGAACTGATAAAATCTTGATTTCTCATTAGCCAGAAGTCTTCGAGGAATTGCCGGTCCAACAATGTTGATACACGATTTTATCACGGTTGGTCCACAAGATTCGACCCATAGTTATCATACAATTTCATGGTCGTCTCATCCAACCATTCAACTCCCCTGTCATCATCTCTAATTTTGGGCTAATTCCAACTTGTTCTATACGATTTCATGGCTGTCTCAGTCAATCCCCTGTTATTTTTTCAGTCGACAAAGTAGAATTTGATTTTCTGTCTCAGTCTGACCCAAAGTTCATCTGAACCTGCAAAGTCCAATCCGCGTGACATCACCTGCTCAATTTCTGCTCACTTGGCAAAGTGGGCGGCTTACTCTGTGTTTCCTCCGTGGCATGCGCAAGTCACAAGCCCATTTTAAGCAATCTCCCAATTAATTTAAACGTTAGGATTAAGGAACGGAGTAGCTGTTCTTCTTCATATGGGACATGCGGTCCAGGTTGGAGATGTCTAGGGAAAGGGGGCTGCCGTAAATATGGGTGATCGGGAGGCTGTTGAGAGGGAGCTTGTAATTGATCGGTGGAAATAGGAGAGAGACTCATTGCTCAATGCGAAAGAAAGAGAAACCAGAGATGAATTACCTAAGTAGAAATACAGAATTGTTTCCTTATCTTTTGCTTCTTTTCCCAGTTTCATTCGGTCCCTCTTTGCCCACAAAGTTTGACCTAAAGTTATCATACGATTCCATGGTTGTCTCATTCCACCATTCAACTCCCATCATTATCTCTATCTAATTCCAACTTACCCTATATGCTTTCATGGCTGTCTCAGTCAATCCCCCGTCATTTCTTCGCTCAGTCAACATAGCAGACTTTGATTTTTTGTCTCAATCCGACCCAAAGTTCATTCATCAATTTCTTGCTGACTCTGCAAAATCCGATCCGCGTACATCACATGCTTGGCGAAGTAGGCGGCTTACTCTGTGTTTCCTCTGTGGCATAGCAACCTCCTAATTAATTTAAACATAAGAGAGTTGCTCTTTTTCTTCATATGGGACATGCAGTCCAGGTGAGAGATTTCTTGGGGAAGGATGGCCGCCATAAATGCGGGTGATCGGATGGCTATTGAGAGGGTAAGGTATATTGAGGTGTGCTTTATACTCTCCATTGACAAGATGACACGAGGGTCCCATCCAAAAAGTACATTAAGTGAATTTGAGCTGAGGTGAGCGATCGAGATTGTTCTACAATTTCACTGCGCACTCAGAAAGTGGATGAAGTGGGATCCAAGTGCAAATCCAGGTGCATCATAGTGCAAAAAGTGAAGGTTTTGCGTGGAAATTAATTTACATTGGAATTGAAATTAACCGAGAATGAAACAAAAAAAAATAATTAATTAATTAATTAGCCGGCGATCTTCGGGGAATTGCCGGTCCAACAAGGCTAGTCAAAAGTGACTGCCGGCTGTTTCTCTTTTGGGGCGACTTGAATTCTCGCAGTTGCTTTCAAATCTGTCCAGTAATTGGGTAGTAAACGAGTAGCATTTCAGAGGAGTTTTCCTTTGTCTGATGGACGTGGGTTGGAGGTTCTCTTTGCCATCGAGACGCTCAAGTCAACCAAATCACACAAAGTCAAAGTCAAAAAAAGCGTGTCGAGAAACCAAAGGTACCATAAGTGGAAATTAGGCAGACATCGTTGTGCACGCAGTCAGCCGAGCATAGCAAGTTCTGGATTAATTTATGGATGGGGTCACCATCTGATGGCAGCCGCAATTTTCAATGGAGGAAAACGGGAGACCGGTGACTTTTTTGACTTTCCATTGGTTCTTTAGAATTTCGGACACCTCCTCCATTAAAACTTGGCAAGATCTAAACAAGTCGGCAAGACCAATAGAAAATAAGAAAGAACCGAAATTCAAGAGCAACTGGAAGAGTTCCGGAAGCTTCAAAGGAAACGGTGGAGGAGAGGCAATCGGCGACAGCTCGCCTCAGCAACTCGGGCAGCTTCTTCACTAAGGAAGATTCCGACCTTGAAATGCCTGAATCGACGTCGCTGTTATCCCCGCCGCCTAATGGCAGCGCCTGAAGCTGCTTCTTGAGGGGTCGGATGTAAAGGACATGGATATGCTATGCGGAATCCTATTCTTTACCCAAGCTGTCACAATACAAAGCGAGAGTGAGTGAGCGTGTCGAGTTTGTTCTTTGCCTCTACATTAGAACAACAATGAAAATTGCCGTCGGCTGTGTGAAAGAGAAAACTGGGGTGAGATTGCGAGGGTGTCTCTTTGAATAAAAGAAGTGAATGAGTTTTTCGGACTTTTGCGCATTTGGTTTGCTGAAAATGATCAATCAATGAAAAATTATTAATGATCAAAGATAATGTACATTATTAAAATTAGGAAAACAAATCTCTAACCTAAAATAGGGAAATCAAAGCATTTTCGAGAAAATCATTTCCTGAAAGACGATTTTCGAAAAATATTATCCATTATTATGAAATTTTCCCAAAACAAACAAACATTTCAAACGAGGAAATCCCACCCAGTCAAAGTTCCAAAAAATATAAAATCGGACCAGCCAATGCTCTAGTTTTCAACTTTAAGATTAGCGGCTGACAATTCACCATCAAGTTTGTAAAGTAACGGGATGGTTAGGTAATCATTTTCCTCTATGGATAAATTTCACATTTATTAGGGAGGAAACTTCTCTACGGTTTCTGAATTTGACATTTTTGGCAAATTGATTCTCTCTAAGAATCCATTTTAGTGTCGTGAAGCTGAATTACGGTATCCTATATTGAATCAAAATCCTTGCAAGTTAGGCATCCGTGTTGAAATTGATTTCAACACCCAAATGTTGACGTGCAGACCCCTCAAGTGCCTTAACTTTGTATAAAGGGACACTTAAGTGCCATAACTTACAAAAGGTATACTTAAGTGCCAAAATCGAAGCAAAAGGAATCACTTGAGTGCCAATCCGGCTAAAATCCGGCCAAATTACATATGTGGCATTTTCCGGCGATTTTCGGCGATTTCTTTTACTGGTGTGGCAAATTTTTTTAAAAAAAAAAAAAAAAGCCAATGTGGACGACAAAAACGACGTTGTCCATCCACATTGAGTGCGCTAACCTAAACGATGTCGTTTAGGTCATTGTGCGCTGACCTAAACGCCGTTCCTCCCCGTCTACGTTCAATGTAGATCTCAGGCCCTTCTCTCCGTCACCGTTCACGCCCAGAGCTGGTCATTGGTCGCCATCGTCAGTTGCTGTTGTTGGTCGCTTTCGCCGCTCACTGCTCACCATCGTTGGTCGTCGTCACCGCTCACCATCGTTGCTCGTCCAGGTTCGGCCCCTTCTCCCCCTCCCCTGTGATGAAATTAGCGCTCGATTATTTAATTAGGGCTCGTTTGATTATTTTATTAGGGCTTGATTATTTTATTACAGCTTCGATGGAATTTGTGTTGATACACTTCAACTGAAACTTGCTGACATTACACAAAGAGACCACATTTCTCATTATTTTGGTGAATTTATCTTTCGAGCCAATGTCAGAGTATGTTTTGATCGTTGGATCACTGTCTATGTATCTCCTTAAGAGCATCCTAGTAAAGCAGGAGACCAATGCCATTCTGAGAATAAAACTAAGTTCTTGAACCACCCTGCTTGTGAGAGTGTATAGAGTATGTCCTTGAACCGCCCTGCTTATGAGGCTGTATAGGGTATGTCCTTGAACCACCCTGCTATGATTGCTGTATAGGGTATGTTTATCAATCCAAAATCCTGAATGAGAATATAACAACTGTAGCTAGAATTTTATTGGTAAAGTTACAAACTAAGAAAAAGTTTCAAGCAGGAAGAATAAGAACTTGAAAGAAGCATGTTGTGGTGAAGCTATTTCCTGGAATTGGCTCTGCGGCTTGCGTCGAGTCTTCTTTGAGAAAGGTATTGCTGCTTGTCCAAATTTGTTATGGGTTATGATAGTCTAAGAATTTGGAGTGATCTATCTGTGTTTCATTTTCTCTTTGTTTTTCTTTAGCTTTAGCAACATAAAATGCTTCCAAGTTTAGTTGTTCTAATTTTAGTATACACTTTTAAAGGAATTTGTAGGAGTCAACAGCTGTGATTTGATTAAGTTGATGTCATAGTATGCTTTGATTTGCTTAAGTTGATGTACATTCTCACATTGCACGTTTAGTGCAGTAGACAAAATTGCTAGGGCCGTGATTGCTGTGGGGACCTGTGCTTGTTGTGGGGACCTCTGTTTTTGGTTAATATTTTAAGGGAATGGAAGGCAAATAATTAAAATGCCGACCTCTTTTTTGGTTGTCATGTAGGGGCATATTATCAGTGTGGGGACCTCTATTTACTAAAGTCCATGAGAGTGGGGGGACTCTCATGTGTAATTGTCTAGTGGTCCCAAAAACTAATGATTATTTTTCTTGTTTTTAGTGCAGTAATGGCGCATGATAAGGATTATGTCGCTGTCATAGTTTGCTACGATGGGGAATTTGTGATTGGGGAGGACGAGTGGGAGTATGATGGTGGAAATGAGGGCACCATCTTTGTGGATATAAAAAAGGCATCTTATGTAGGATTTTTTAGGGATATAAAGACTTATTTGCCTTGTAAAGTTCAGAAGCTGCTGTATTGTATTCTTGGGAAAGACTTAAGAGATGGTTTGAGATGTTTAGAAGATGATAATGGTCTTAGGGATGTTCTATATCATTATCTTCATGGTGAAGATGTAACAATATTTGTTGAGTATAATAGTGAAAGTGAGGATGAAGATGATGATGGAGAGAGCACCAAAGTAGGGCAAGAAGGAGATGGCATTCAAGGTAGTACTGACGTTAGGGTTGAAGGAGGGCATGATAGATATGATGGACACGAGAGAAGCACAGATGTAGTTCACCAAAGTGATGATGACATAGGTGATGTCACAATCTCTAGATTAGATTGGGAAGTAGCTGAATCAACTGATGATGATGATGGAGGGTTGCCTGCTGAAAATTTTATAAGTGATGACGACGGCAAGGAGCTTGTACAATCAAAATACAGCGAAGGGATTTTTTGATAGCTAAGTTTGCAACTTTGCAAGTAGCCAATGAAGTTCCAAATAGACCCGAAGGCTCTACAGATGCTGGTGCTGCTGGCGAGGAGACTGACTATGAAGAAAACGTCGAGAATGCTACTTCCCAAGATGAGTTTGAAGAATATGAAGGACCTGTGCATAGAAGGAAAATGAAAAGTAAGTTTCCTTCTTATGATCCATCCGTTGCCTCTCTTACTTTATTGGTAGGCATGAAATTTCATGATGCAAAACAATTTAGAGATACTATACTGAAGAACTCCATTGCTGCACAAAGGAACATTGACTTCATTAGAAACACTAAGACCTTTGTAAGAGCTAGGTGTTCGCAGTAAAATTGTCCATAGAAGATCTATGGCGCATTTGTTAGGAGAAGTGGATCTTTCTAGATTAGAGCCTACCAAAAGGAACATACTTGTTCCATTAATTTTGAGAATAAAAGGGTAATAAGTGAATGGTTATCGAAGCACTTCTTTGAATTGATTAAGCTGATGCCTCAAATGAATACTACTCATTTCAGGATGCTAGTGAAGTAGCATGTAAGCATCAATATATCCGGGAATCAATGTAAAAGATTGAAGCAAAATGTGATGAAGATACTCATTGGTCAGTACAATAGTGAATATGGACAGTTGTGGGACTATGCTTGGGAGTGTAGGCTGCAAAATCTTGGAAGTAGAGTGTATATAGAGATCGTGGAGAGACCACTTCCTGATATTGGGACGAAGTTCGATAACTTCTATGTTTGCTTCGATGCATGCAAACGAGGATTTTTATTTGGTTGTAGACGGATTATAGGATTGGACGGGTGTTTTTTGAAGGGCTTGTGCAAGGGAGAATTGCTGGCCGTAATTGGAAGAGATGCAAATAACCAAATGTTTTCCCTGACTTGGGCTGTTGTGAAGGTAAAGAACAAGGACAATTGGCCCTAGTTCCTCAAAAATTTGATGATTGATTTGGAGATAACAAATGGGGCAAGGTGGGCGTTCATGAGCGACCAACAAAAGGTAATGTTTGCTTTTTAAAAAATTTGGTCACTTGTTTGCTTTTTGATATCAACATGTCATTTACTTACATTTTTTATATTTTGAATTATTGCAGGGACTGGTTCCAGCAATAGTTGAGTTGTTGCCTTATGCTAAATATCGAATGTGTGCGCGGCACATATACACAAATTTGGCAAAGACCTATAAAGGGGACAAGTTGCAGTCGCAATTTTGGCAGCTAGCAAAGAGCATGAATATGGCTGACTTTAGGATAGCCAAAGAAGAGATGCTTCAATTGACAAATGATGGTTATGATGCACTGTTCTAAACAGACCCGAAGCATTGGTGTAGGGCGTTCTTCAACGAGGAATTCAAGTGCGATAACATTGATAACAACATCTGTGAAGCATTCAATGGGAGGATAATAGATGCCAGATGTAAACCAATTATCTTAATGCTTGAAGACATACGGGTTTTGGTCATGACTCGGCTGCACAGACAAAGAGATGACACTACAAAGTGAACTAAACAATATGTTTCTAAGATTGCTAAGAAATCGGATGACAACTTGGCTGCAAGTAGGCATTGTCATCCCATTTGGAATGGGGATGAAGGATATGAGATAATGAAGGGTTCCGATAAGTATGTTGTCCATTTAGGTACGATAAAGTGTTCATATAGAGCATGGCAACTAAGTGAAATTCCTTGTGCACATGCCATATGTGCAATTCAATTGAAGGGCCACAACACAGAAAACTACCTTGATGATTGGTACAAGAAGTCGAAATATCTTGCTTCGTATCAATTCATGCTTTGCCAAATTAGAAGTAGCAAGTTACGGGAGCTAACAGATCGCGAAGCACCTCAACCTTTGCCACTAAAGAAGAGAATGGGAAGACCAAAGAAAAAAAGAAAAATGACGAAGGGAGAGGACTCATGTCACCGTAGGATGAATAGGACATGTGTACCGATAAAGTGCTCTTTTTGCCGCATAACAGGGCACAATATTAAGAGTTGTCAATTAAAGAAGTAGCAGGAACAATTGAGGCCAGCCGATGGGCCTAGTGAAGGGACAGTTGGAGAAGGAGAAACAGAAAGGTGAAGTGAGTCGACTATTCTTCAGTCGACGACAATAAACCCAGTAAGTCATGACAATTGTGTTTATGTTGCTTTATCGTTTGTTATGAATATGTACATAGATATAAGTGACATGTATGTAATGTTTTTGTTTTTGTTAGGTCACCGTGACACGTGAAGAATTGGCTGAAGCCCCTGCTATACTTGAAAATGAAGGGCCTATTCAAAGAAGGGAAGGTGGAAGATAGCCAGCCGCAGGATTGGCTAAAGCAACTGGAGGGCTAGTTAAGTCAACTGTTCTTCAACAGTAACAGAGAAAAAAATATCCGGTCAGTTAAATGATTTGAGTTTACTTTTCATTTACGTTCTAATATGGCTTGATGTTATATTTATAATGTCCTTTGCCTTTTTCTCAGGTTCGAAGAAGGCAAGCTAGAGCTCAGCTACTAATAGAGAGCCCAACTGAAGGGCCACCACAAGATCCATCACCAAGGTCATCACAAAGGCCACTAGAAGGGTCATCACAAGGGCCACCACCAAAGCCAACCGAAGGTGTCACTGAAACTGAAGGCGTAACTAGAAAAAACAACCAGAAGAAAGCCAAATCAAAAGCCACCTACAAGAAGGCCATCTACAAGACGCCTAGCTGAAGAATTGGCTGAAGAAGCCCTTACTGTAGTTGAACAGCCACAAGAGTCGAAGAAATCACATGCGAGAACAAGAGGCAACCAATCACAAGTACCTGAAAGTGACGCTCCTCTTTGAACAAGAGGGGCTCTTGGGAAAATGCTAAAACAATATGGTTATGACATTTATACAGATGACCATTCTGAAATAGTTATTCTTAATATAAGTTTTATAGGCTGCATTTAATTTAATTTATAGCGCAAACTTTTATTGATAATTGAGTTTTCTTTTTGAAGCCTGGAAAAAGTTTAGAGGTTCTTATCTCTCAAGACCGAACTCAAGAATCAAAGGCTGTGCCAACAAAGAAGAAGACATTGCCTGCGCCAACAAGAAATAAGAGTAAGAAGAACCCAGTTGCAGGTCCATCCGAATCAGTTCAGCCTACAACAGTTGCAACTCCTTTTGAATCAATTCAGCCTAGGACAATTGCAGCTCCATCAAAATTAACGCATCCCTAGACAATTGAAGAAGAAGTCTCACGTTTAGTTAGAAAAAGTGCAAGGATTATAAATCAAGTGCGAGGTCCATCAAAACGAGCACGAACAGGAGGCATTGTCCATATTGATTGATGAAATGGAATGTGATATGGTTTGTGGGGCTAAGGAGTCAGTTGTAAACATCTGTGGATGTTTTTTTTTTTTTTTAATAATAGTTTGTCATTGAGTTTGTGAGACAGAGGTTCAAAATCAATGGAACGGTTGTTGCTTGTCATTTTTGGCATGCCTTTTTCATTTTTTTTTTTTTTTTTTTTTTTTACTTTTACTTATTGTTGCTTCTGGTGGTTGATATGTGGTGGTGATTGGGGTGCTCATGTGGCTGGTGGTGGCGGCTGGTGAAGCTTGGTGGTGGTGGGTTGGGTTGGAGGTTTTTATTTTTGCTGCACCTAGTGTAAGATGTAAGTGTGCAATATGCATAGCTTGCACCAGGTAATGTTGGTGCAAGCTGGTGTAAGACACCTTACACTTGCAACTTATGCAGCAACATACCACCAGCATAGCGGTGGCTGGTGGTGGCTCAAGTGGATGCCTGGGATGCTTGGTGTGGCTGGTGGAGATGATGGCTGGAGGCCGATGGTGGCCAGTGGTGGGCGGTGGTGGTGGCTGGTAGTAGCCGATGTGTACAAAAAAAATGGTACTTAACTGATCACATTCTAAAAGACCTAGCACTTAAGTGTTCACTTTTAATAACAAGTGGCACTTAAGTGATCCTTTTAATAATAACTTGACACTTAAATGACTCTTTTTCTATCACGATTGGCACTTAAGTAATCACTAGATACAACTTATAGCACTCGAGTAATCACTTGTGTCTGTTCTATGTATATGGTGGTTTGCAGCAAAATAGAGACGCTGTTGGTTTATATATTTGTTGTTGGTTTACACATTTACTGCTGGTTTACATTCAATTCAAGTAAAATAGTCACCACAACACATCGACCTAATATAGATTCTATCATCACTGATTTATATTTGAGAATAAGCAAAAACATTGTACAAACAGTATTTGTCAGAATCATTCATTCATTAATTCAAAACAAGTACATTTCTCCACACATTTACAACTATGGCAGTCGGAGAAATTTCTTCTTATCTTCCAGTACTTTACATTTCATCATAAAGTAGGATAGACAAAAAAAAAAAAAAAAAAAAAAACAGCAACACAATAAATGCTTGGTAACACTTCCGTTCAATTTTTATTTTTGAAACTTCGTTCTTCAAATGGTTAACAGAAGATGCTTGAGCTTGAGCTTGCATTGAGTCAACATCGTCCAAGTTGTCTACAAGCGTACATGGAGGTTGATAACATCCATCAAGTAGGTTTAATATCATCTCTGTGGCTCGGTGAGAGAATTTTGCATTGACCCATTTGAAGTATTTACACTTCGAGCCTTCTCTATATTGGGCACATCCATAGAATCTTCTCCCAGAATTCGTTCGAGTCCACGATGTTCTTCTTAGACTTGGTAATCCACAAAAACATAAACGCTTGCCTTCTCCTTCGCTTCGACGAGAGAAATTTGAGCCACTGCTAAAAGTCCTGCTCTCCATTTCCAATATTTGGTGATAGAATTTGGGGCAAATCGAATTAGGGTGCGGGATTAGGGCTGTAGCACTTCAATGGCATTTTGCCTGATTTAGGGTTTTAGATTTAGGGCAAATGGGGAAGACGACAACGTTTTTGCTGATTTAAGGGCTCTATTTTGGGCCAACACCCAAAACGACGTCATTCGGAATGAATTCGAACTGACTCAGCTCTTCAGCGAGAAACATCGGCGAAAAATATTAATATTTTAATGCTATGTATGATTTCCGGCCAACTTCGCCTGAGATGACACTTAGGTGTCCCACTTTTCTTAAAATGTGGCACTTAAGTGTACCTTTCGTAAGTTATTGCACTTAAGTGTCCATTCGGGCAAAGTTATGGCACTTGAAGCGTTCTTTTGCCCCCAAATGTTGCAAGTGCTCCATTGTGAAGACAAGCATGAGAACATGGAGCAAAGTTGATGCTAATAAACTTTGTTCACTTGAGCTTCATCTAACAATTTTGTCTAAGTCATTACCCCTTTGCATTAAGTGAACTGGCAATCCCATCATCTTCATGAGAACTAGTCTCCATCCTAGAAATTTCTGTTTGTTCGCATTATCGTGCTCCCTATTTATCTTTGAAGTTTTTAAAGTTATTTATCTCACGTATCTACTATTCAATATTAGTCTTGTCTAACCCTTGTCTTTTACTCGCAATTTTTCCCTATTAATAAGCATCGAGATAACCTATTACGCTAATATTGTCAAGTAGTTCTAGTATAAATAGTATTTCCCTTCCAAATCCTTTATCATGCTCTACATTTGGGGCACTTCCAACTTGTCCTCTGATTTTAGGGTTGTCTCAGTCAATCCCTTCGCTCAGTCAAAGAAGTGTTATACTTTGAATTATTTGTCTCAGTCCGACCCAAAATTTATTAATCGGTTTCTTTCTGACCGTGCAAATTCCGATCTACGTGGCATCACATGCTCACTTTCTGTTCATTTGGCAAAGTAGCCGGATTACTTTGTGTTTCCTCCGTGGCATGCGCAAGCCACAAGCCAATTTTAATGAACCTCCCAATTAATTTAGACGTTAGGAACGAGGAAGGGAGTTGCTCTTCTTCTTCATCATATGGGACACGCGGTCCAGATTGGAGATTGCTTGGGAAAGGGTGGACGCCGGTTCGTAGGTGATCGGGCGGCTGTCGAGGGGTTAAGTTAGACGTGGGAAGGACAGAGCTTGTAACAGATCGGGGGAGAGAGGAGAGAGATTCATTGGTCAGTGCAAACGATATCCCGAGGAACATACCTTTTTATATCTGAAAAACTCACACGAAAACCAGAATTTTACGTATGAATGATCGCAATCATACAAAGGTACCGTTTGACCAAAATTCAATATGTGCCGGGGGACCAGCCAAACTTCAGATGAAAGAGAGCGATCAAGATCGCTCCACAGTTTCACACCTCATTCCAAATGTGCATGAAGTGGGGATTCAAGTGCAAATCCAGAAGAAACCAATTGCAAAAAGTAGAGATTATGTGAGGAAATGAAAATTCATTGAAACTGAAATTACCCGAGAAGGAAATGCATGATCCAAATTGAATGACAACGAGATGTGAAGGAAACAAAAAGATCAAACTCAGGACGAACCGAAGGTTGTCAGATGTTTGTCCTGCTCTTCTCTGAGCGCGGGTTTTATCTCTTTCACGACCTTTCGATTTCGACTGGATAATTGTTCCCACCATATCTCGAAACATGTTTGCCATGTGTACTCTATTCTTTTAAATGCGAGCTTTAGGACCAGGGAGGAAGGATTGACACTGCGACCCAAAAGGATCAAATATTTCTTATAGAAAAACCTCGTCCAAAAAACAAGAAAACAAGCAAAACACGCTTGAGTAAAGTGGCCCAACAAATAGCCACGAGGATCATACGAGTAAAGTCGCGCGTACAAGTACTGCTTTTAGCTTACATTCAATTTCTACAACAGGGAAAAAAATCACACAAAACAAGATTGCGGAATCTTGTTATTGTGCTCATATTGGTAACTGCTAGAAATTGTTGGAACACTTGAAGAAGATGAGAGAGTTTCAAGTTCAATCTCAGTCTCAACATAATCAATTGGCGTCTCTGTCGGATACAGAAGTGGTTTTGGGGGAACTTGTAGTTCATTGATCTCTCCTTCTAACATATTAACGACCCGGCTCATCGATGGTCGATCATTAGGGTTTAGTTGTATGCACCAAAGAGCAATGATTATCATCTTCCTCGTTGTCTCTGTTTCCTCTTTTGTGGCATCTACCATTTGAAGTTCCTCTTCTTTGCCGAGTTGATCATAAATCCACAAAGGAAAATAAATTTGACTTGAATCCTTTGCATTTGCATTTACATTTCTCCTTCTACCGGCCATTTCCATCAACATCATCCCAAAACTATAAACATCAGCTTTGTAAGAAATGCCACCAATGTCCTTATAGAATAGCTCCGGCGCCATATATCCTAAGGTTCCTCTTGCTGCAGTTAGCGTTATTATGCTGTGATCAATGGGATAAAGTCTTGCAAGTCCAAAGTCAGAAACTTTCGGAGTGAAACTTTGGTCTAGGAGAATGTTGTGAGGCTTGATGTCAAAGTGTAGAATTTGCATGTCACATCCCCGATGTAGATACTCTATACCTCTAGCTATGCCAAGAGAGATCTCATACATTTTCTTATAATCAAGAGAATCTTCTCCATCCTTATAGACAATGTGCTTATCCAAAGATCCATTCGGCATGAAATCATAGACAAGAGCTTGTTTGGAATAATCGAAACAAAAACCAACAAGTTGCACCACATTAACGTGGTGGATCCTTCCAATTGTGGCCACTTCGCTTATAAAATCTTGGCCATTAGATTTTGGTTTATTCAAAATTTTAACTGCAACTTCGTTGCCACTTCTAAGCATTCCTTTGTACACAGAACCATATCCCCCTTCACCTAATTTGTATTTGAATTTTTTTGTGATCTTCTTAATATTTGAGTAAGAGTACCTTATGGGCAAAAAGTTGTTGTGAGCTTGTAGAAATTCTTCGATGTTTGCATCCATTGCTCGGTGCCTTCTCATCCACTTATAGATTAGAAGTATCAATACACATGGAGCTCCAAGTATGAATTTTGCTGCCAAGAAGTGAGCTGTGTAGAAAATTGCCTTATGATTAGCGTCGAGCATAGTTTTTCTTTTATTTGTCAGAAAGCACATACAGAGAATTTTCTTCACATATAGTGCGAGTGTTTCGCAGATGTAAGGAAAAGAGAATCGTCCATACCGAAGATAAAACCGGCATCAGGAACTGTATTTAGTGCAACATTTAGCGCCGTACCCCAGGAAGATATGTCTACAGAGCAAGAGATTCACGAAGACATGTAATCAGAACTAGCTAAGCTACGAATGAAAAATAAGTACAGGGAAATAAGTATTGTTATCCTAGTTAAATGAAAAAATTAGGTACGTATTAACAACATCTGAAGCTAAGATGTACTAAGGATAATAACTAATGTTACATTTGCATACTATATTCAACAATCGATAGTAGTAAATATTCAACACATCCCATCTCATATTTAATGTGTTCTTTGAACCTAAAGATATAGTAAATCAACAAGTTTTGCTTTCAAGAGATTCTGAATGTTTTACATAATTTCGGTTATGACAATTAAATACTTTTTGTGACTATACTTAATTAACTTATGAGGTAGGATTAACGTATCCTAGCCTCCGCAAGGAAGCACACCATTAACTTTCTGGCGGGCTTTTACTCCCATTTTGGGAACTCTTGATATAAGAGGAAAGATTAGGTACTTTGAGCTCATTCAAAAACTTTTGGAAGGAAGTAAACACAATTTTTCTTATATTCTGTAACAATCCAGATGTTCAATGTCGACTTAGCACAAACTTAGGTTTTTTTCTGTCGAAAAGCATAAACTTGTTCGTATTCACGGAAAATGTGACATTTTTGGAAAATATCTTTCACAAAAAAAAGAAAATTCCAATGAAAATGACAATATTTTTCTGGTGTTTAGCTTAAATCTGAAAATAAAATGGAAAATATTTTCTATCATTTGGTATGAAAGATTTAATTTTCTTATGTGCACTCCTTTTGATAATTTTTTTTTGTTTTTTCTGTTCTTTTTTCTTTATAAAATATTCAATATTTTAAATATATTTTATTTTTATTTTCTTTTATTCTTTTATTCTTTTCTTTTCCTTGGCCGGACGCTTGCCACAGACGAGGAACAAGTTCGCTGGCCTGCACTGTGGTGGCGATGTGCTGAAGAAGAAGAAAAATAAAGGAGGAAAAAGAAAAAAAAAAAAGAATTTAAATAATTAAATTAAATTAAATTAAATTAAATTAAATTAAGGATGGTGAAAGAAAGAGGGGGAAAATGATTTACTCTTTCCAAAAAATAACAATCAGTTTCCCCACTTTTGAAGTTTTTTTATCCTATTGACAGAAAATGTTTTTCTTGACTTGTTTATTTTTCATGAACCGAATGTCGGAAAATCTGAAAAACATTTTCATAAAAGTTATTTTTCATAAAATGAACGAAAATTTTTAATGGGTTCTATACTACAGGATTTAACTATCATTCTATGAATAGGAATAAAACACCACGCAACATGGTTGCTACTGTCATTTTCTCTTGAAGAATGACGATTGTATTTCACAATGAAACAATTGCTCTCATGCCATCTTACTCCCCTCGAGGGCTAATTCGTTTGATTTGGTTTTGCTTATTCAATCATGATGGTCGGGAGTTCTACAAACTTCACTTGTATATGTTATTTTGATTTTCATGCCACTCAATCGCAGTCCGCCACTTTAAGGCACAAGAACTATAGCTAGAGCCATATATTAGCATATTGATAGGGTAAAGAACCTCAATTGGAAAGGCATACTTACCGTAGTAGTAGGGTATGCATTTTGTCCCTCGTAATCGGAAGCCTAAGAAGCAAAACTGATACGTTTTCTTCGGCTCCAGATAGTAGGAGAGATTAAACCCGTCAGCCATCGCATTGTGAATGTCGTGGTAGGAGATTGTGCGACTCTCCGGATACTGTACTTTATACCACAAGTAATAGGCTGCAAGTATTGACTTGGTTATGGTGCAAGAATCCTCAATATCCGATGGCAGTGCAGAGATGACGGCGTATGAATGATACCCTTCTGTAACTATACATGGTTCGGTGCTGATATATAAATGAGATCTCACTTTCTTCGAGCAAGACACAATGGTAACGGGGGTAACATAGAGTTCGTACAATTCACCGTCTTCAGCAGTGAAATTAGAGCGCGTTAACTGGTGGAGAGGAAGGGAGGAACAGTCGCTCTTTCGCAGCCCGACATCCGCCACTTCGATATCTCCAGACGACCCAGTGGGGCCCTCAAAAGGGCGTATCGATTTCACATTATATTGACCACCGGACAAAGAGAGTATCGTGCGGTTATCTTCACATGTTAACTCGAACCTCGAATCACCGCAGTCTCTCGGATCATCCTTCAAACGAAAAGGATAGCATATATTAACAATCTCGCCGCATGATGAAGGGGCACATAGGTGATTGTTCCTGGCGTAGCAACTAATGCCAGCTTGTATTATGAGAAGGAGGAGTAATGGGAAGGGCTTCATTTGGTACCTGAGTTGAGAGAACTTATGCAATGCAGAAAGCTTTTTGTTTGGCTTTGGTTATTTGGTGCCGGGGCGCGAGAGAAAAGGGGATGCAATTAGAGAGACGTACCGTGATTGAATTGGAAGACTAGGAGTCAAGTCTTTTGAAAAGCCCAAGTCAAGGAAATGACCCGGCAAGAGCCGCTCAAAGTCAAGAAATTAGAGCTTACTACGCATGGAAAGTGTGTGGCTTGGATTGATAATGCGGATAAATGTCAAGTCAACCGTACTACGTCAATTTCGCTGGAAGGCCCACGTCGTTGTTGGATGAGATAATTTTGCTCTATATACTCTATAAACCGTAAGTTATTTTTTATTTGATCATACAATCTTTTTCTCTTACCACCCCTCTAATTGGTGGGTTTTAAATATGGACATAACACATATTTATATAAAGTTAATTTAACATATAAATGGTGTTCACAGCTTGTAACCCACTATTCACAAGAACAGTTGGATAAATTTTTTTTTTTAATGAAAATATAGACCTAATTACAATCATACCTTTTCTAAAATATATGTGAAGTATTGAAATATACATAAAAATCACAATAGGCCACTGAAAATTATGCGTGCTGAAAATTTCATTTTCAAAGTGGGTTATTTTTATTGGAAAGCTTAAGTAACGTCACCACCAAAGAAAATAGATATTTGTTCTTCGCACTACACTTGCATTTCATGATGTTTCGAGGAAATTTTCACTAGAAGAGACCTCTCTTTTTCCCCTACGTAACATTCGGTCAACATCGTCTACCAAGAAAGTCTCATTATTGCTACGTGATGGAAATGCTTTGTCAATCCTACAAATTTAATTTGCGAATGAAAAAGACCAATGGCTTTGTTCCTGCCAAAAGCATGATTTCTAAGTGTTTTTGATTTGCTTAAATATAGAATTAAGTTTCAAAATTATGCAATCAAATTCTAAAAATTATCATACTGGTGAGATTGACAATTTCGTTAATTCCATCAAATTTGGGTGATGAAAATCTTAACAAGACACTTTTCAATAAACTGAATGCTAAAAACTAAAAAAGGCAAAAAATTAAGCGGGGCGAGGGGAACTCTCGCTTGACAATGGGTGACAACTGCTTAAAAATATTCATCACTACGAGCAGGCAAAGGAGACTCCCCCATATCAGGGCATGAGTTGATCGACCCTAGCAAGGTTGTCGAGCGGGGTAAGCAATCCTCGCGTGGGGGTGACAAATGGTGAGGCCTTGTGTTCTTCGTCTCACACATTGCTGCTTCTCCAATTCACCAAACCATTTCAAACTTATCCAATTGGTCGTATGAGCAGGTTGATGTTCAGCATGTTTCATATTTGAACGTGTAACAATTATAATTCAATAAATCCATTCATAATTTGTGGATTCTTTGATGCAGGCTCTTCACGTGTTGTAGGTGTTGATACTAAGATCGAACCACGTAAATCCCATACGTGCTTTAACATTCTTTGTTGACTACTCGGGTAATTTCGTCCTATCATGCTTTTTTTCAAATTACAAGACTTGTCGGTTTCCACATATTTTGCAACAAAAGTATTTCCGGATTTCCCCTTACGCAACTCATCTCTTGTTACTCATTCTTTCGCAACTGCAGTTTTAACACAACAGTGGAGTTAACAACTCTCAAGTCTTTCTCTGAATAGACAAATCTTGACTTCACAATAGCTAGCGGTCTTCGGGTAGTCGCCTGTCCAACAAGGTTGAGTCGAAAGTGACAAGACACTGGCTCTTTCTCTTGTGGTTGACCGTAAATCTAGCAGTTGCTTTCGAATCTTTCAATTAGATTATTCAACTAGAAAACTTCTAGCATTTCGGAGAAGGTTCATTTCTCTGATGATGATGGAAAAGATCAGTTGGGTCATCTGTCCTTGCAATGACCAAGTCAACCAACCAATCAGCACAAAGTCAAGTCAAGAAAAGTAAATTGTGTAGAACCACTAAAGTAGAATTACGCAGCTTGTGGTACACGCATTGAGACTAACATAACAAGTGGTGGATTGCTTTATGGATAGCTTCACACTAATTAGGACGAAAACTTGTCTGAAATTTCTAAATTTGACTATTTTGGCGAGAACATTATCAAAAAAGTCATAAATTTATTGTAATTGTGTCAATTAAATTTTAAATTTTATTGAGCCAATTCGGTCCTAAATTTCTTGTAATTAAGTCAATTTAGTTCATTCGGCCAAATTTGGTCAGGTGGCGTTGACATACATGCTAGCCGTTTAACAAACGTTGATGACGATTTTCTAATAATTTTTTTTTCGAATTTTTTATTATTTTTTATTCCTTTTTTTTTCTTTTCTTTTTTTTTCCTTTTTCCTTTTTAGCTTCCTTACTCAATAGCTAAGAAGCATCAACACTCTCGGAAGCGCTGACGTCGTGTCGACACTTCAACACGTGTCGACATACTCCAACATGCTTCAACACCCGAGTCCAAAATTTCGACACGTGACTCCGACACGCATGGGGTCAATTTTAAAAATTTTCAATACTTGAAGGGTCAAAATATAAATATATGAAAAAATTAATGAAAATAACAAAAATAAAGGGAAAAGAAGAAAATTTTTACTCTCAAGTTTCTCACTTATAAGTTTTGACCTTCCCGTGAATGATGATGGAATGCCCTTCTTCTCGCCGGCGTTGCTTCGCTGCCCCCGCAGAGTTAAAGTTGTGATTTTTTCTTTTTTACTTTTTTCCACCTCTCGTAGGCATTGCTTGCGAGTTATCTCATTTGGTCACATTTTCCATGGCAAATTTAGTTATTTCACTTTCTTTTGATCGTACTTTGAGAGTTCTTGTCCTGGATTTTCATTTTTCTTGAACCTTGTTTTGTAGAGGAACTCAAGCCAGATCTATATCCTGAACTATGAACTCGGTCTGGGACTATAAGAAATCTCATTAATTTCCGACAAATGTAAGAAAATACGACATGTTCCTTCAAATTTACTTTTTTGTGTTTGCAATTTTTGAATTTCTCATTCAATCTTTGTCAAATTAAAATAATAAATGATATCAATAAAAATTTTATTAATATTTTTAGTATAAATTAATTCTATGCTCTTATTTATTTATTTATTTATTTATTTTTGCATATATATAAATATACATTTAATATATAACGTGTTGGAATGTGTCGGAATTCTCTATTATTTTTTTTTAAAATAACGTGTTCATGTGTAGTGTCGTGTCGCGTGTCTGTATCGGTGCTACATAGCCCAATAATGGCTGGCAAGGGCTTTGCGGCCCTCGCCCCCCTTCACTGGCAGCCTCGCCCTGGCCTTGCCATGGGCAAAGGCGACATCATTCACGGCTGGCAAGGCCATGGCGACTGCCCTTTCATCCACCTAATTGAAAATCAATTCTTTGCTTTAGAGCCATTGCTGAAGCTAAAGAAGAAGCAGAGTATTGCTGCCATCTTGCACGGGAATGATGACCATATAGGAGAGCTCGTCGTCGAGCCATTTGACGAAAGGTAGGATCTCCTTGATGTCCGTGAACGCGGCTCTCTTGACCTCTTTGATCAGGGAGCTGATGAAGTCTCCCTGCATCTCCACGTCCCTCTTTATCTATAACAAGACGATGAAGTTTCGTCAAGACTAGTGGAAAGGGATAGGGACACAAGAATTGAAATTTTTCCCACGGCCCCAAGCCTCGCCTAGATCTTGGTGAGGCGGTTGGTGAAGACCAAAAATTAAATTTGGGGAGCGAGACTTTTTCAATGTACTATGAGAATAACAGTTTATTATAAATCATAAAAAAAATTGGTTGTATGAGCAGCTTGATATTCGGCATGTTTCATACTTGAACGTGTAACAATTATAACTCAATAAATCCATTCATGATTTGTGGATTCTTTGATGTAGGCTCTTCATGGGTAGTAGGTGTCGACACTTAGATCAAACCATGTAAATCCCATACGTGCTTTAGCATTCCTTGTTGACTACTCTCGTAATTTCGTCCTGTCGTGCTTTTTTTTCAAATTACAAGATTTGTCAGTTTCCACATATTTTATTTCCGAATTTCCCCTTATGCAACTTGATGGTTTTATGAGATGGGCTTAAGGCCCGTCCGCCCATGTTAGGCCTGAAAGCCCGGCCCACAGGATTAGGGCCCATGGATGGAGGGATATGATGAAGGGGCACGATTCCTGTTTGGAGGGAACGTATATAAGGGAGGAAAGAGAGGGAGAACATACCCTTTGGCATTTTTGATGTGCGTTTCCTCTCCCTCTCTCCCTCCAAAAGAAAAACGAACGCTTAAGGCGACGCCATCTTCCCTTCAAGGCCAATCGACGTCATCAGATCGAACATGATCGGTTTTCTCTTCCTCTCATCGGCATTGGTGTTTAATCTGTGACTAACAAGGTACGCTCGAATCCATGGTGTGCTTTAGGATCGGTGATACGTGATTTTCCTGGGCTTATCTTCCGCATTCGTTTTAGGGGTTCGATTTAGTGTCGAATCCCATTTTTAGGAATCCGACATTCCCAACATTGGTATCAGAGCCAGGTTCACGTTTTCCCAACCCCTTTGATGTTTTTTGATTGATTTTTCTCCAAAGTAATCGGCCGGTATGGATCGGGGCAAGAAATCCCGACACCCGAGCGCTGTTCGTCCATTTTTTCGAGTTTCTGTAAGTCGAAATCGATTTCTGAAGGTATAGGGTGAAAGGGCTTGTCGAGACGAGTTTGGTGACATTTTGTGCGCAGCCGAGAGATGCCGCACGCGCCCACACGTGCAGCTAGAAGCCGCTACGCGTGGGCGCGATGCGCCCGAAGTGTTGGCATCGGCCAGCGCGTGCGCCACACGCGCCAGTCGGCGAACCGGCATGTGCGTGCCGCTGGCAGGCGAACTGGCATACGCTAGTCGGCGAACTAACGTGTGCTGACGTCACGCGCTGACGTCACCCAACGGTAGGTAACCGCCGGGATGACGTCACCGATGACGTCAGCGCCGACGACGGTTGGCTGGGCGGTCACCAGCCGGTGACCCGACCGGCGAACCGACCCGACTTGACCCGCGGACACCTGGCACGCGCGCCGCACGTGCCAGCTGACGTCTACATGACGTTAGCCCGCGCACGTGCGTGGCTCGTGTGGTCGGTTCGTCCGACCGGGTCCGACCGGCCCAACCGGTCCGACCGACCCGTCCAGTCCGACCGGTCCGACGACCGGCAACCTGACCCGTTGACCATTGACCGACCATTGACCGTTGACTGACCGTTGACCGACCCTTGACCGTTGACCCGAAAAAAAAAAAGAAAAAGAATTTGTTTCTTTTTCAATCATGCCTATGTGGGTTATAAGTAATCCATTTTTAATTCTGCATTTGTTGCATGAATCATGGAAAATTATGTATTTTCCCTCATGTATCTTATGAATTATAAGTAATCCATTTTTAGTTCTGCATTTGTTGCAAGAACTATGATGCGTTATGCACGGATACCCGCAATCCCGAGAACGGACGAGGGAAATGCAAGACTTAAAAGGCTGATGATAGAGTTAACTAATTATCGGTGGCATGACGGTGATTTAGTATCACATGTGGTAAAGGTCAATCAGATGATACATGAAATCATCTGGAATGGTTATCTTATGTCGGATTTTGAGAAGGTGCCGGCTTTGATGAACACTCTTCCACCTGAATGGCAAGCAGTGTTAGATCGACTATGGGAGGTCAACATGGTCCCGGGTTATAGAAGGCTAGTGGAAGCTTTTGTAAGAGAGTACTGTAAGATTGAGTTGACCAAAACTCCAACCCTTAGATTGAGCGCCACATGGCGTAGAGTAAATGCGCCTTGGTGGCGACATGAATGCTCTCCAAAAGTTTTTCCATGGTTGGCAAATGTGCCTTCAGTTTTCTTAGATGTTTTGACTGATAGATTAGAAGGGACATTTCCTATTTATTTCTTAGATTAATTATGAGGTGTTTTATGGGTGTAAATATCTCTTTCCATGTTAATATTTTTCTCTGTATATATTGCTTAGTATAATGTATAGTTGTATTATGTGAAAGTATTGTTATTCTATTGGATGTTAGATTTTATTTGCTTTCTATTATTGTTGACTGCTGTGGGTAGTTCATAGAAGTTTTTGTAACTTCATAGAATTTATTTTGCATAAGACAATTATATTAATAATAAATTTGAGTTAGAATTTTTGGAGGATGATTGGAAACATAGTGACTTTTTGATTCTGAAACCTTACTTAAAATTGTTCATTGATATGATGGGTCTGTGCAAAGTGGATGCATAAGTGATAGGCATTAATTATTCATGCATATATGTTTGATGTGTTCAGATCGATATTTTCAGCAACTAAGAATGTAATTGCTGATATGAATGGCAACAATTGTGAAATATTGAATATGAAGATTCAATATGTGCTGGAAAAGCAAGAAGCACTAGAAGCTCTTGACCATGTTATGGAAGATCTTGAGAATGCCGTGCGCCACCTTGAGCTAGAAGAGAACCACCTAACGGCATTTGAGTCGAACATAGACATTTGTAATGCTGATTCTAGCTCAGAAAGGGCTTTGAGCTCTAAGTGCACGCGTATTAATTCGTTTAATATGTGGGAATGCAAATGATCAAGTCCTTATTGCAAGAAATCAAGAGTAAACCAACACAAGAGAGGAAAACGTCCTCAAGTGAAGAAAATGTCTAGGGTGAGGTGTTATAATCGTGACAAGAAAGGTCACTATGCTCGCGACTGTCGTGAGCCAAAGAAGGTATACACCTCTTGTACATTTGAGAACTTTGCTTATGTGTCAAGTTCTATATTATTGGCCGAATCCAATCCTTTGTGGACTGTAGATTCATGAACGACAAACTATATAGTGAAGGATAGAGAATCCTTTATGGAATTTCGATGAGTACCAACTGGAATTAAGTGGATCTCTGTAGGAAATAACTCCAGAGCTGAAGTTAAAGGGATTGACACTTGCCAATTGAACATGCGTGGTTGACACACCTTGTTCCTACATAATGTTCTATATGCTCCGGAGATTCGTCGAAATTTAGTGTCTGTTTTTGATGTTGGTTAAGCTTGGTTTTAGTGTGAACTTCCATAATAAAGGTGTAGATTTGTATTTGGATACAAACTACTATGGTTGTGGTCACCTTCTAGATGGTTTTATTGTACTAAATGTTAACTGTGGTGATGTCAATAACTCTGGCAATAGTGGCTAGGATGGATCTTGAGTTACATCAAATGGATGTAAAGACTGCTTTCCTCAATAGAGAATTAGAGGAAGAAATATATATAGAACAACCTGCTGGTTTCATAGTGAAAGGCCAAGAAGAAAATGTATGTCGACTTTTGAGATCGATATATGGCCTCAAGCAGTCATCGAGACAATGGTATATACGTTTTCATAATGCCATAATGGCATATGATTTTACAATGATAGATGAGGATCATTGTGTATATATCAAAAGATCCAATGATCAATTTGTGATCATATTATTATATGTTGATGATATACTAATTGTCGGAAGCAATATTGAGTTTGTTAATACTGTCAAGAGTTGGTTGTCTTCCAACTTTGAGATGAAGGATATGGGTGAAGCTGCATACATTCTTGGAGTTAAGATTTCAAGAGATCGTTCGAAGAGATCGTTATATCTTTCGCAAGAAACATATATACATAAGGTTTTTAAACGATTTCGTATGCAAGATTGTAAACCCATAGACACTCCTATTGTAAAAGGTGAAGGATTGAGCCATAGACTGTGTCCAAAGACTCCACAAGAGAAGGAACAAATGCAAGATGTTCGTGTTGTTGGAAGTTTGATGTACGCTATGATGTGTACAAAACCTGACATATGTTTTGTAGTTGGAATAGTGAGAATATACTAATCCAATTCAGGTCAAGCACATTGGAAAGCCGTTAAGAGAATACTGAGGTATCTAAAGGGGACTGCTGATTATACACTGAGTTATTAAGGAAAGGATCTACGACTCTAAGGCTATTCTGATGTTGATTATGGAGGAGATTTAGATGAAAGAAAATCTACCTCTGGGTTTGTTTTCTTACCGAAGAATGGCACCATATGTTGGAGCAGTAAGAAACGAAAGTGTATAGCCTTATCCACGATGGAAAATGAGTTCGTGGCATTATCAGCAGTAGTATGAGAAAATGTTTGGCTTAAGAGATTATCGGATCATTTAGGTGTTATTGGAAGAGTTGCAGATTCATTATTGGTTAACTATGGTAGCCAAGCAGCAAAAGTGTACACCAAAGATCCAAAATATCATGGCAAGACCAAACCTATAGATACCAAGTATAATTTTTGCCAAAGATAAGATTGTACGAAAAGATGTGAACTTAGAGTACATACTACGCATAGAATGGTAGCAGATCCTATGACAAAGTTAATACCTAGAGATGTGTTTTGTGGTTATATGAAATCCCTAGGATTGCGTAGAGGCTGATGTACTGAATATTGTCATTTCCCTAAGTGTTCACATTTGATGAATTTGTATTTTCATCATTAATGCCTATGAATCTTTGTTTGATCTTTATACATCTTAATGCTCAGTGCATTACTTTAAGTTGAGAAAATATGTCGGACAGATATAAGATTAGCCCATTCACACGGATAATCGCCTCTATTTACTGTGTGATAAATAGAGATGAGACTCTTTTTAAGCTTATTATCTAGGTGATAATCGAGAGCTCAAGCTTAAAATACGTATGTCGCTTTAACTGAGTGTTAAGATGATGACATAATACTTACTATGTCCGAAAGTAAAATAACCCACATATTTTACTTTATCTATCTAAGATGCCAGATGTGAGTTCTGATAAATTTTGTAAATAAGTAGATACGTGAATTCAAGTTAGACATTGTGTATGTCTGAACTATCATCTGTACGGTATTGTAGGTGTAGACATACGCTCCATGGGAAATGAGTTAATATCGTAATACGTATTTTATACTACGTATGCATGATATGACCAATAAGAGTGGCAAAAAGTTTGATCTTAATTTTTATATCGTGTGAGACTCTTGAGGAAAAGAGTTCCTCAATTTTAGTCCCCTCATAACTCTTACTTATTCTTAAGATTTCTATTTAGTGTTTGCTATCTTAGGATGTTGCCAATGGTCATGAGTTTGATTCAATCTAATGGGACATTTCTAGAAAAGCAAGCTGAACTGAAATTGTGAATTTGAAGGAAAGAGGAAGATCGAATTTGGAGAATCACATTGTAGTTTTGTATTCACCGGTTAACCAATTATGACTATCTTTGTGATAATCATAATTGTGAATACAATATATATATCATTGTTTGAAAGAGATCAAGAGAGATATAAATGTGATCAATCGATCTAGGGTACTGCATACTAAATCTACTCAGGATGTGATGCCCATTATGAGCTGCTATATATTCCTAACAGATGTATGGCAATGAGCTCTCAAAGTATACTAGTCGCACGGATTATTCACCGGTATGAATCTTGAAGAGAGGTAAAGAGAATCCTATTCGGCCCACCATGTGCGAGTAGGAGATGATGGTTTTATGAGATGGGCTTAAGGCCCGTCCGCCCATGTTGGGCCTGAAAGCCCGGCCCACAGGATTAGGGCCCATGGATGGAGGGATATGATGAAGGGGCACGATTCCTGTTTGGAGGGAACATATATAAGGGAGGAAAGAGAGGGAGAACGTACCCTTTGGCATTTTTGACGTGCGTTTCCTCTCCCTCTCTCCCTCCAAAAGAAAGACGAACGCTTAAGGCAACGCCATCTTCCTTTCAAGGCCAATCGACATCATCGGATCGAACGGGATCGGTTTTCTCTTTCTCTTATCAGCATTGGTGTTTAATCTGTGACTAACAAGATATGCTCGAATCCGTGGTGTACTTTAGGATCGGTGATACGTGATTTTCCTAGGCTTATCTTCCGCATTCGTTTTAGGGGTTCGATTTAGTGTCGAATTCGGTTTTTGGGAATCCGACATTCCCAACACAACTCATCTCTTGTTACTCATTCTTTCGCAACTGCGGCTTTGACACGGTGGAGTTAACAACTCTCAAGTCTTTCTCTGAACGGACAAATCTTGACTTCACAATAGCTAGTGGTCTTCGGGGAGTTGCCTGTCCAACAAGGTTGAGTCGAAAGTGACAAGACACTGGCTCTTTCTCTCGTGGTTGACCGTAATTCTAGCCGTTGCTTTCGAATCTTTCAATTAGATTATTCAACTAGAAAACGCCTAGCACTTCGGAGAAGGTTCCTTTGCCGATGATGATCAAAAAGATCAGTTGGGTCATCTGTCCTTGCAATGATCAAGTCAACCAACCAATCAGCACAAAGTCTAGTCAAGAAAAGTAAATTGTGTAGAACCACTAAAATAGAATTACACAGCTTGTGGTACACGCATTGAAACTAACATAACAAGTGGTGGATTGCTTTATGGATAGCTTCACACTAATTAGGAAGAAAACTTGTCTGGAATTTCTAAATTTGATTATTTTGGTGAGAAAATTACATAAAAAGTCATAAATTTATTGTAATTGTGTCAATTCAATTCTAAATTTTACTAAACCAATTCGATTTTAAGCCTTTTGTAATTAAGTCAATTTAGTTCATCTGACCAAATTCGGTTTGGAGTTTTTTGTAATACTAATTCATTTTTATTTAATTTTTTTGGTGGGACATCTTTTTTAATTTAGTTTATGAACCGTTTGAATTGATTCAATGTCATCTTGTCGATATAAATTGACTAATGGAAAGCGACGTTCAGCTTTCAAGCTGTCGTCTGAGGTGTCCCCATCGGAAGGCCCGAATGCTTCCACGTTCTCCACTGAAAGGGCCCACAAGACCATGTGTGCGTCATAATCTTTCCTTTCTCCTCCTCCTCCATCCGGCCACCCACCGCCGTCCTTATCAGGCGCACGAGCTCCACCTTCCCCACGGTGCATCCGTCTTCTGCCACGCCACCGGCCATGCTAGGAACCACCGTCCTCCACCACCGTCGTCCCCGTCACGGCGACTCGCCGAGCACCGCCACGGCCTCTCGTCGCCCCCGACAGGAAACCACCGCGTCAACTTGCGCGCCACTCGAATACCGGCATCGCCCCCGGACTAGTGCCGACCGACCACCACCTCACTAGGAAGGAAGCAACATGGAGACGGATCTATCAAAAGGAAGCTTGCGCGGTCTTGAATTGGGCTCACGCGACCCTGAACCGACTTCACCGTGACCAGCTCAGTGCCGGCACAGCACCACCGGACCGGTGCCTATCCAGCAACGCCTCAACTACAAACGGAGCCACCAGGCTAGTGCAGAAAAACCGAGACCTCGCCATGAACTAGTCGAAATGGGAACGACAAACCTATCAAAACGAAGGTCGCCCGACCTCCGTCGCCATTCGACCGACGAGAGATGTCCAGAGATGAAGACAGAGAGAGGAGCAAAGGCGGTGGTGGCAACGGCAATGGGTCTCGGCAGCAACGGTGGAGTTCTCAGGGACGACGACAGCGGTGGGGTTTATCGGCGAAAGAGGAAGAAACGGACAAAGAATAAAAGGAAAATAGATTCAGAAGAATAAAAAGAGGAAAGATGTTAGTTAGGTGTCATTGTTTATTGTTTATGTCGACTGAAGAATAAAAAGAGTAAGGTGCGGTCCCCACATATATCAAGAAAAACTCTCATCGTTACTATGTAGTGGGATTTTTTTTTTATCTTTTGTTTTGTCAATCCTTCAAATTTATTTTACAGGAGGGATTGGCTTTGTTCCCACCAAAAGCATGACTATCCACTATTCTTGAATTACTTGAAATGTAATACAGCCCTAATATTTTCAAAAAATACAATTAAATCTTGAAATTTATCAAATTGGTGTGATTGATGATTTCCTTACTCCATTAAATTTGAATAATGAAAATTGTTAATGTGACCTTTTTATGTATTTTAAAGGCATGTAATGCGCTTGCATCGAAAGTAAATCAAAAGTTAAGAGGACAACAAGAAAATGGGAAACTGAGAGAAAGAGATGGCCGGGAAAGCATTGCAAGGGCACCGCTGAGGCCGGATGAAAACGCTTGCTCGACCACAAGACAAGATTGTTAGTCATCACTCATCACCATGAGCAGGGGAGGGCCTGCTGACCCTAGTAGAGATCGCAAGGGCCGATCGATCAACCCTTGCGCGGTGGTGATAGAGTTGAGGCCTTACGTTCTCTTGTCTCAAAGGTGTTGCTTCTCCAATTTTTTTTTTTTTTTGAACAGTTGCTTCTCCGATATACCAGGGCATTTTCAAGCCTATCCAGTTAGTTGTATGCTATTGGCAATTTTCCCAAGTCGACTGGGCTTGGTCGAATTAGCGGTGGTCACAGGCTCGCTTACTAATTCTACGGACTCACCTTCGATGCAATCCAAGCATAACGAGATATCTTTCCACTTTCACAAGCTCCAAGCATCATAAGAAAGCCACTCGCTTATCAAATTGAAGGCCTTTCGAATCTAAAGACTAATTACTGGTACCCGTGAAGAGATTGTTCCTCTCAATGCAACTCTCACCTTTTCTCCGGTTGGACATGCCAGTGAGATTTACGTTGGGGATTGAGTGTATGATGCATCATGTTGAGCGTTCGGGGAGAAAGAGTTTCTGTAGAAACGCTGCTGAAGGACCCATGTTGCTACGAAGGCCGGTGTTCCTCACCTATACCTCAACGAGGGTTGTCGGCATAGTTGGGGGTGGCACCGCCCCCCTAACCCAGCCTTGGCGCCAGTCTCGTTACACACAGACAGAGATATTCAATATTGCAAAGTGGACATAACATCATCTCTTATTAAAAAAAGTCATATTTTCTGTCATTGAAATGAGAAAAACTCTTAGAAATACTCGATCGAACTAATTAGATAAATTTTAAAACTTAATTGCACTTTTAACTTAGCGTCGTTTCATGATATATTTTAAGACTTCAAATACACTTGTCCAAAAGAATAAAGTATGGCTTGTGACTATATATTTCTTTTCCCTTTAACCTCACCCTTTAACCTCAAGTGAGTGATGTTGCATGTAATGAATATTGACAAAACATCATTCACCAATTTTTTTTTTTTTTTGTCGCTATTTTGATCACCTACTATAAAGCCCCAAATCTTAATCAGCTTTCTCTGCACACTTCCATCCGAGGATCTCAATCTCATATTCTTCCCAACCTCAGCCACATTACACACCGTTGGTGAGTCTGCTACAACACTAAGCAAGAACATCACCGACTGAGCAAGTAATTCACCACTTCTCTGAGGGATCAGAAATGTCCATAAGAGTAGATCAATTGCATATTTTATTAGATGATGATTTATCATATAAGGAAACTACTGGGCTGTCACCTTATTTTGCCACATCTTCCAACCTTTTCGCTATAATAGTTGATTGCACATGCTCCTGTACTAAGAACGGTGGCTTGTTGGTTTATCCATCACCCAATCCACCGAATAAAACCCCGGCTAAAAAGAAAGAACAGAACACTTTCCTTCTTCAATGGAATCGTGAGACTGAATTGTAGACTTGTCCACAAGGCAAGCTTTGTCAATGTTTTTAGTTCCAAATGGTCGACCCAGTAGGGTCCAAGCAGAGCCTGTAAAGGTCATGCCCAAACTTGTTCATGACTCGGAACTCCTAAAATTTTCATTTGTATAGATACAATGAGCTCGTATGAACTCTATGAGGAAACCACTTGTCTAGATGGGCCGACAATTATATACGAACTACTCCAAATCAAGTCTCTGTTCCGTCGGTTTAAATCTGCTTCGATCAGGAAACATAGATCTCACGTAAGTTGTAAAAGAGAAATCCACATTTGAGGCCGAGGACACTATCCACCCGAACGCGACCTCTAGGTCTGGCACGGTCGGTTAGCAGGTTCAGGTACATAAGGCCCAAAGAAAAATCACGAATAGTTTGTTTTTTTCTGAGCTGGCCATACTTAGGAAACTGCCTCGCCCATAAAACCTTTTGTTTCTTGGCCTACTTCCATAGATAGTGTATACTCGCCTTTGGCTCAAGTAAGCCCTTCCACATCGTTATCTTGAACTTATGCCACAAGTTTAAAACCCTTTGCCTCTCGATTTTAAGAAAATCCCACGATTCTTATGAAAAAAAAGGAAAAGAAAATTAAAAGCATAAGGGACGTTGCCAGTTGGGTTTTGATTTTTAAATGATTTAAGTTGTTTTTGTCTCGTTGGTGCACTGGGAAATTGGAGACTATTGTAAGCAAAACCTGATGTTTGCTTCCTGTCCAATTTTCTTTTTATTTTTTCAAAAGTTGCCTATGAAAATGTTCGTTATATTTGCACAAAACATTTCCATTTCAGATCAAGGTTCGTCTAGCGATTTACGTTGAAGTTTGTCTTGCCAATATTGCTTGCACTATGGCATTGGAGCTTACTTCTCCGTTTGTTTAAAATTGCTTCAAGTATGTAGTGTTGACGAAAGTCACAATTTATAAAGTCACAGGTCGCAACCAAATATGAAAATTATAGCGTAAAAGCAATTAAATCCTACTGGACAGGTTCTTCATCGTATACCTGGAAAATCTCCGCTTCCTCTTTTAGAGACGAGCCAGAAGGTTTGCCTTTCCCATTTGGCCAATCGGAGTTAGTGATGACAAGTCTGGTAAGCATGATGCGGATTCAAGACCAGCCAGTCCATGGCCCTGGAGGATGAATTGGGGCTCCATCATGCCCATAAATTACAAAGGGACTTAATGCTTTGTTTTATGCTGCACTCTCATTAATTCCTACAAGTCGCAAGAAAGTTCTTGGGATTGGAGGTTTTTCTACTACCATAACCCCCTCAAAATCTGAAATACCTGAGACATGGTTGGTCTATCACGCTCGCTGTCTTGAATGCACCAGCAAGCCACTTCGCATGCTCTGCACAATTCTTCCATCTCCACCTATCCGTTCAATCTGCGGTCCGGGAGTGGCAAGACTTCTTCTCCTCTGGCTATTGAATTGTCTACCTGGAGCGGTAGATAATCGCACATATCACTGTTCAGCTCCTCGATTTTTCACTTTCCTGATATGATCTCAAAGAGCAGCTTTCCATAGCTGAGAACGTCGACTTTCGACGTGATGGCCCTCCCAAAGAAGTCCATTGTGAAGCGAGGTACCCTCTGGCTCTCCTCACCGTGGTAAAGATGCTGCTGGCTTCCCGTCCCATGAGTTTCGCAAGGCAGAAATCAGCAATCTGTGGTTCGAGTTCCGAATCCAACAGTATATTCTCTGGTTTGATGTCATAGTGTATGATGCAATCCCGACACCTTTCATGGAGGTACTCCAATCCTTTAGCAATCCGGATGGTGGTTCCGTATCTGGTTTTCCAATTGAGAATTTTGGAACCTTTCTGAAACAAATGAGCCGCAAGCGAACCATTTGCCAAGTACTCATATACTAGAAACCTTTTTCACTCTTCTGCACAAAAACAATTAGACGAACGACATTGACATGCTGTATTTTTCCAATGGTTCTAACTTCTGCAAGGAACTGTTCGTTACTTTGGCTTTGGTTCATGAGTTTCTTCACTGCTATGGGAGTTGAATCTGGCAGTGCTCCCCTAAAAACAGAACTAAACCCACCTTTTGTTAAAGCTCATAAAGCAACAATCAAAACAGAAAAATTTCTGTTGTTTAAGATAGAGAAAAGATGAAAAAAACAGAGCGTAGCACTTCATACGTCTTGTTCTTAAGAAAAAACTGTCAAGTACAACAACTAAATACAAAGTAGAAACTGCTCACATACGTGTAACACATAACTGCACACAAACATGCTATTAACTTCCTAGAAAATAACAAAAACACTAACTGCATAATTTAATTTACTTGGTTGTTTTTTTTATAAAAAAAACAGAGGAAAACAGAGGAAATATGACTGAAAAACAATAGTTGAGATAATTCCAACAAACTCCTCCTTGGATCAGTTGCTGCTGTAGATTCCTATTTTCTCTCTTAACAGCTCAAATCTTCCAACCTGAAGTGGTTTTGTGAACATATCTACAAGCTGATCTTCAGATCTGCAATAAACTTGATATAGCTAGTTTAAGTACCTAGAGGGGGTGAATAGGTATATGCAAGATTATTCTCGATAATTGCACAATACTAGACAGTTGATAGATTTGAGACAAACAATAATCAAAGTAAGACTAAGAGAAGAGAAAATTAAACACGCGGTTTATAGTGGTTCAGCTTATTTCAAGCCTACGTCCACTCTTCTGCACTGACAGCCTATTGGCTGGATTCCACTATGAACAAAGAGATGTTACAGCGATATTCTCCCTTGATTTCTCAGTGTAGATGATCTCCCACACTCGCACAAGGTATCACTAAGTATAGACACTCTTTGTGTGTACGATTTCGCTCAGAATATATCGACTAATAATCAAGGTGCTTCAGACTCTGGAATTTCTCTATCGATCATGCACTAAAACAGCTAGAACGACTTCCTTTTATACTCCTTTATGCCATCATACCCGTTGGCACTTACCAAAGGAATTCCTCCAATCTACCCATTGGACGGAATCAATCAAGAAGATCATTCGAGCTATTAAAGAAACCTGATGATAGCCCATCAATCCTGTTTGCCCATACAATCAGAATCTTGGTTTCCAAGAATAGAACATTCCAAGAATATTTCGTCGACCATCAGATCTTCAAACGATCTTGATAACGAATGAAAGAATCCATTACAATTATCCAGCCAAGAGATCTTCTCCAGAGGATAGGAATAAATCTTCAACCAAATAATTCTGCTCTGGATTGCCTTCGTCACTGGATTAGAAGAACTGTCAATGAGAATAGTCTTGAGTCTTGAGTCTTGAGTCTTGAGTGCTGAGTCTGGTGATCTGAAAGTCTTCAGACGTTAAACAGAAGGTTTGCAAATATCCAGACTAGACCGATAGAAACGTTTTGTCAGCTTCGAAATATTTTGGAAATATTTCTCCAACAATCTCCCCCTTTTTGATGGTGACAAAACTTTCCTGTAGATTTGAACAACTTTGACCTGCAAAACATTACTCAAGCAATATGGCTATCTCATCAAGATTAATAAAATCAACAACTAGACTCTGCATCCACAGAAAATTGGTTAGTCTTTCATGAGTAAAACCATATAACAATACTTGATATAAATGCAAATAGCCAAGCATCAAAATCCACATCCAAGTCAGTCAAATTTAAGTTCACACCCAAGTCATACTCAAAAACATTCAAACACACAAAAAGAAATTCAAATGCAAAGATTTTAAAGAGATGAGTTCAAATTGCAATTCTCCCCATTTTTGTCATCATTAAAAAGGTGAGAAAAGAGTCAAGTCTGCTTGGGAATGCACACGATTTGAAAATCTCACATCGACTGTACGATGCCTTCCAGCCTCTTCAAGTCTTCCTGTAGATGAGCCACCTCTTCTCCTTTGGCATTGGCTTGAATTTGAAGAGCGATATCTTTCATTTGATCCGCCAGGGTAGCAGAAGATGCTTGTCCAGCATTCTTCAGGACTTGAAGTTCGTAGTCCAGAGCATATATTTGACCACGTATTTCCAAAAGAACATCAAGGATACGACGAAAATCTGTTGTATTGTCCGTCTGTGTGCTCGCATGTGCTTTCTCAGATGGAGTGCAGGCAGACGAAGGAGCTTCGTTGAAATCGAGCAAATTTGGTGTTGACGTATCATGTCCTTCCTCAGGCATTTGAGAAGCCTGAAAATCTTCTAGATTTGCTGGTGAGCGACTCACACCTTCAGCATGTGGTGTAGTCCTTCCTTGCTCGCCATCTCCCCCTGTCTCTAAGACCTCAATTGGGGAAGAGTGATGATCATGCTCTTCAGTGCCTTGATTCCCTTTCTCTCTGGCTTCATCTGCAGACTTTTCTTTCACTGCTTTTTCTTCTTCTTCAGCTTCTTTCTCTTTCTCTTGTTGCTCCTCTGCTTCTCTGTTCTTTGCTTGTCCCTCTTCTTCTCTCTGTTCTGTTGATTCAGGTACAGAACGTCTGGTCCTTTTCAATGCAGGAATAGAGAGATCTTCCTTTTCATCTTCATCCTCCAAGATAAGAGTTCTTTTCTTTTTGGATGGAGCACTCATGGGCTCCTTCCCTTTTCTCTTTGATGTAGAAGATACTGGAGTCTTCACTTTGAATTTCTCCATTGCCTTACTAAGCTCTTTCAAACGCATTTTTGTCAGCATTTTCAAACCCATCACCATTTTGTCGCATGGTTGAACACAAAGAGTATGTGGAGGCTCAATGTTCAAGTGTCTGAAGATCTTGGTCACAAGATTTGGGTAAGGCAATTGGCCCTTGTCCTTCACTATTGCTCTGTACATGTGAAAGAGAATGGTGTGAGGAAGAGAGAATTTCTTCCTAGAATTGATCGCATACATCAATTTCGCCTCGGAGTTAGACACGTCAGTCTTTGATGTAGACTTTGGCCTGAGACAGTTGATCACAACTTTGTGAAGCAAGATGTTGATGGCACGCATCCTTGAGTAGGTAATTCTTCCCTCTGTGCTATTGTCTTTGACAAGCTCTAGTGTAGTACGAGCAATCGAAACTTTGATCGGTTGATAGCATCCTCTTTCAACTCCAATTATATCTGCCAACATGTTCACATCTACCACATAGTCTTGGTCTCGAACATTGAAGGATATTCTATTCGCATCTAAAAAGCTGAGATTTGAATAGAAATATGATGTCAATTGCGCATAACCGTCTGTGGTATCGGAGCAAAATTTCTCAAGTTGAAGCAAATTGAACTTCTCCCTCAAGTTCACATTGATGGCATCCAAGAAGTCGAAATCAACACTCCTAGGGTTTATCACCCCTCTTTTCAACAGTCTGAAAAACAAATTTTCCTGTTCCTTTGATTTAAACAAATCCATCCTTTTTCCCTTCACCTTTGCTGCAACACCCATTCTAGGTTGGAATTCAAGGAACATTTTATCATCATCGTTCCCGTCAGTCGGATTCAGTCCCTGTACATGAGGGTCACTTGGAATGTTCGCAAGTGCTTCCTCAGCCTTTCCTTTGGGAGCAATTCTCAATTCCTCCATTTTCCGCAGGAAAATATACTCATTCCCATAATTCTTATCTTTAAGAAACTCATCTATATAGTTCAGCGGAGTACCGGTGCTTTTCAACGCACGATAGAGCTTGTAAATAAAAGAGGGTTTTTGGACTCTTACAGGGTCTGCGTCCTCGATTATTTCTTCCTCCGGTTGTTGACCCGCACCTTGTGGGGTAGATGGTGAAGAGTGACGTAGAGGAGGGGGAATCGGGCTCTGTTGCTGACTCGGTAAATCTTCCTCCTCGGTGAGATCGAAATGGGTAGGCCCCTTCCCCATTCTCTGTGGTCCCCTGTTCACGATTCTTGATGACTTTCTTGAAGAAGACATCCTTCCTTGTCGTTGAAAGATTCCTTTACTCGCTTTCCCAAGAAAAGTTGACAACTTTCTCGAACATGAACACGAAGTAGAGACAGGATTGGGAGGAGAATGCTTTTCTAGGGTTTTGAAGTTTAATCGAGAAAAACTGTATATATATATAAACCCAATCGGCACAAGGAAAATGAATAGACGTCTCTTTTGAAATCGATAACTACCAAATTTAAGTTAATCTTTTTGAAAAGACACGATTCCGTTTTTCACAGAAATTATAAATTAACTGAACTAATGATCGTACCTTTTCGAGATTGAATATAACAACTTACAGTCGATAGCCATGAATGTTTGAGTCCGAGGGTTGGATAGTCTCTAGACTTTAACTTCCTCAAGCTTCAAAATGTTGAGTCTGGAACGGATAAAATTGAATTGATTTTTCTCCAAAAGCTTTGTGAATATATCCGCTAGTTGGCTCTTTGAATCAACAAATTGAATCGAGATTTCTCCATTTTGAACATGATCTCTGATGAAATGATGTCGAATCTCTATATGCTTCGCTCTTGAGTGAAGGATTAGATTTTTAGTGAGATTGATTGCGCTGGTGTTGTCACATCTAATCTCTGTGCTTGAGTCTTCAATTCCAAAGTCTTGTAGCTGTTGTTTTATCCATAGAATTTGCGAACAGTAACTTCCAAGAGCTACATACTCTGCTTCTGTTGTTGAGAGAGCTACAGTGCTTTGTTTCCTTGAAAACCAAGACAATGTCTTGCTTCCAAGCAACTGGCAAGTTCCCGAAGTGCTCTTTCTATCAACTCTACAACCGACCAGATCTGCGTCTGAATATCCCAGAAGATTAAAGTCTCCCTTCTTAGGATACCAAAGACCGATGCTTGAAGATGAAGCAACGTATCTAATAATACGTTTTGCAGCACTGAGATGGGATTCTCTAAGATCTGATTGAAACCTAGCACAGATGCAAACACTCAACAAAATGTCAGGTCTAGAAGCAGTAAGATAAAGAAGTGAACCAATGATGCTCCTGTATAGCTTTTGATCAACTTTCTTCCTTTCTTCATCTTTGTCTATCTTCAAAGAACTTGACATCGGTATGTTGGTCTTTTTGCACTTTTCCAGTCCAAACCTTTTGACAAGATCATTAGCTATTTTTCTTGATAAATAAAGGTTCCTTCCTTCAATTGTTTTATTTGGAGTCCAAGAAAGAATGTTAATTCTCCCATCATACTCATTTCAAACTCATCCTGCATAGCCTTAGAAAATTTATTGCACATACTTTCATTAGAGGATCCAAAGATAATATCATCCACATATATTTAAACAAGTAAAAACTTTTGTTTTCCTTTTTGATAAATAAAGTAGTATCTACTTTACCTTTGACAAAACCATTCTGTATTAAGAACTTACTTAGCCTGTCGTACCAAGCTCGAGGTGCTTGCTTTAAACCATACAAGGCCTTTTTCGATCCAAGACTCGAGTCCGGTTTCTTTGGGTCTTCAAACCCTGGTGGTAGTTTCACATAAACTTCCTCATGGATAAATCCATTTAGAAAGGCACTTTTGATGTCCATTTGGAATAACCTGAAATTTTTGTAACAAGCAAACGCAAGTAATAGTCGAATAGCTTCTAACCTTACTACAAGAGCGTAAGTCTCATCATAGTCTATTCCTTCTTCTTGCTTATATCCCTTGGCCACGAGTCTTGCTTTGTTTCGTACGACTTTTCCTTTCTCATTCATCTTGTTCCTGAACACCCATTTGGCTCCGATAACAGTTTTACCTCTTGGTTTAGATGTCAATTCCCAGACATCATTAATGTTGAACTGTCTGAGCTCTTCTTGCATAGCTTCAATTAAGCTTTCATCAGATAAAGCTTCTTCTATGCTCTTTGGTTCAATTTCAGAGATGAGAGCCACAGCACTAGATTCTTCATGCCTTTTTGATCTGGTGCGTATTCCTTCATTGATGTCGCTAATGATAAGATCTTTGGGATGACTGGACTTATGCTTCCAGTTACTGGTTATTTGTTTGGTTGATGATCTCTTTCTTTATTTGAATCTTCACGAACAGCTTGATGCTGGTCTTCCAGAGTCTGAGATGCTTCTTGAGTTGTAAGCTTTGGAGAGTCTAGAGCAGGTTCAGACTCTTCATGATGAGTCTGACTGGATTCGTCTAGCATAGAGTCTTGAAATTTGACATTCATTGACTCCTCCATAGACTGACTCTTCTTGTTGTAGACTCTGGAGGCTTTGCTTGATGAAGAATATCCAAGGAAGATGCCTTCATCTGATCTTTCTTCAAACTTACCAATTCGATCTTTAGCATTTTTCAATATAAAGCATTTGCAACCGAACACATGAAAGTATGAAACAATAGGCTTCTTACATTTGAATAACTCATAAGGGGTTTTTTCTAGAGAAGGTCTTAAGAAGACTCTATTGATTATATAGCATCTTTGTTGAAACGACTTCGGCCCAAAATCGTGAAGAAATCTTACTTTCAATTAAAAGAGTTCTAGCCATTTCTTGAAGAGATCTATTCTTCCTTTCCACAACTCTATTTTGCTGAGGAGTATATGGAGAGGAGAACACATGCTTAAAGCCGATTCATCACAAAATTTTGTAAAATCTTGATTTTCAAATTCACCTCCATGATCTGTTCTTATACTTGAGATAACACATCCTTTTTCATTTTGAACCTTTTTAGCAAATTTTTCAAAATACGAAAAGGATTCGGACTTACTTGCAAGGAAATATACCCAAGTAAAGCAGGAGTAATCGTCCACAATTACTAGCAAATATTTCTTACCTCCAATGCTCTGGGTTCCAGTTGGTCCGAAGAGATCTATATGCAACAACTGTAGTACATGATTAGTAGAGACATGATTTATTGGCTTAAATGAATTTCTTACCTGCTTTCCCAGAATACATGGAGTGCATGGATTAGACTTTTGGTATGGTAATTTGGGTAGACCTCGAACAAACTGCTTTGATTAAATTTTGGCTAACTGCTTCATTTGACATGACCAAGCTTTCTATGCCATAAGCTTGCTTCGTCTTGAATTGAGATTAGGCATTGCGATTCATCTGGTTTCACATCCAGAAGATAGATATTTCCATGTCTTTGACCCATGAAAGATTGAGTAGAGTCTTTACTGGTTCCAGAACATGTTCCTTCTTGAAAGAAGATCTTAAAACCAGTGTCACACAATTGGCTAATGTTGAGAAGATTGTAATTGAGTCCTTCCACTAAGGAAACATTACTTATTGTGAGATTTCCAATTTTCACGCCCCAAATCCCACAATACTTCCTTTGTCTTTTTTCCTCCAAATGAAACTTTTCCATCATTTACTTGCACAAGCTTTATGAAGCAATTTGAGTCTCCCGTCATGTGTCTTGAGCATCCACTGTCAAGATACCACTTTACCTTTTTCTTGACGGAGACCTGCATTTAAAAGAAAGTCTCAAGTTTTCTTTGGTACCCAAATTTTCTTGGGTCCTTTGGTGTTAGTAAAATAAACAGTATCGGCCCATACTTTCTTAACAGGTTTCCAAATCATAGGACACTCTTTTTCAAAGTGATCCGGACTTTTGCACTTTGAACACCTGAGGGCATTTTGACCTACAGACTTTACAAAAACTTTCTTGAAATGATTTTTGTAAGCCTCTCTTGAGGGTCTTTTCTTAATTCTTTCTTTTACTTTAGGAAAATCAATCAAGGGAATTGTTTCGTTGTCATACCTAGACCCAGACTTATTGAAGTAAGGTCTTTGAGCCGAAAGAATTTTTTCAAGTTTTTCGGACCCTATTGAAAATTTCTTTGAAATATTCGATAAGTCGTTTTTTAAAAGGGAATTTTCTTTCAAAAGATTATCTTCATTTTCTTTAAGAGTGGAGACATTTAAGTCTAAACTTTTAACCCTTTCTTCTAAAACGGTTTCCTTTTGTTTTAGACCTGAGTTTTCCTTTTTAAGTTCGAAAATTCTTTTGAGAGAAGTCTTAAGACTAAAACACAATTCATCAATGTATTTAGAAACTTTGACAGGAATTTTAAAATCACTTACCTCAAATTCACTGTCTGAATCTGATCTAGAGTTTGAGTCTGAGTCTGAATGTGCCATCAGACATAGGTTGGCATATTCATTATCACTTTCTTCACACTCTGTATCACTCCAGGTTTCGACTTTGAGAGCTTTTCGAAAATTTTCAGATTTTCCTCTCTTCTTCTTCAGAAGAGGACAGTTGGGTCTGATGTGTCCATTTTTTTTACATTCAAAGCAAACTACATCTTTGTTTGGTTCCTCATCATCAACGTACTTGGTCTCGCTGTCTTTGAAAACTTTGTTTCCTTGAGTTGAACCTTCTTCCTTTTCTATTCGGTTTTCAATCTTCTTATCATGAGAGCAAGCTCCTCATCGTCCATGTCATCTTCGAATTTGTATCATCGAATCATCATTTGATTTTAATGCAATGGATTTCTTACCTTTTGGATCTTCGTCTTCATTGATTCGTTCCACTTCATAAGACCGAAGAGTTCCAATCGCTCATCGACGATAGTGGCATAATTCTTTGCGTCTCTCTAATTGAAGTCTTTATGTGATTCCAATCCTTGGAGAGTCAATGCAGTAGCTTGTTTACCTTCATGGGATCAGAAATTTTTTGTCATTGATTCTCAAGACCATTGACAATATTTATAAAACGGCTAAACATGTCAGTTATAGATTCTCCTAGTTTCATTTTGAAGGCTTCATATTGACTGAGGAGAATGTTAATTCTAGTCTCCTTCACTCGATCTGTTCCTTCATAGGTGATATGCAATCTATCCTAAACTTCTTTTGCTATAACACAAGAAGATATTCTGTTATATTTAGTAGGTGACAAAGCACAATATAAAGAGTAAATTGCTTTTGCATCGAGTGCTTGTCTCTTGATTATCTCTTCCCGAGTCATTCCGCCGGGTCTCAACAGGTTTCTTTTCCTCTTTCGAGACTCGATGCAGCCAGTAGGAATAATTCTTTTTCTACAACGTCCCATTCCGAGGGATCCTTTGATTGTAGGAAGGCTTTCATCTTGTTCTTCCGGATGTTGTAATCCTTTCTATCAAAGTAGGGTGGTCTGTATTGCTTTGCCCTTCCACCAGCCCCCCCGGTGCTAGCATACTAGCCATGGATCTTTTACTCTGAAGTAAAACACTTCAAATAGAGTGAGTACACGAGCTCTGATACCAATTGATATAGCTAGTTTAAGTACCTAGAGGGGGGTGAATAGGTATATGCAAGATTATTCTCGATAATTGCACAATACTGGACAGTTGATAGATTTGAGACAAACAATAATCAAAGTAAGACTAAGAGAAGAGAAAATTGAACACGTGGTTTATAGTGGTTCGGCTTATTTCAAGCCTACGTCCACTCTTTCGCACCGATGCCTATTGGCTGGATTCCACTATGAACAAAGAGATGTTACAGCGATGTTCTCCCTTGATTTCTCGGTGTAGATGATCTCCCACACTCGCACAAGGTATCACTAAGTATAGACACTCTCTGTGTGTACAATTTCACTCAGAATGTATCGACTAATAATTAAGGTGCTTCAGACTCTGGAATTTCTCTATCGATCATGCACTAAAGCAGCTAGAACGACTTCCTTTTATACTCCTTTATGCCATTATACCCATTGGCACTTACCAAAGGAATTCCTCCAATCTACCCATTGGACGGAATCAATCAAGAAGATCATTCGAGCTATTAAAGGAACCTAACGATAGCCCATCAATCCTGTTCGCCCATACAATCAGAATCTTGGTTTCCAAGAATAGAACCTTCCAAGAATATTTCGTCGACCATCGGATCTTCAAACGATCTTGATAACGAATGAAAAAATCCGTTACAATTATTCAGCCAAGAGATCTTCTCCAAAGGATAGGAATAAATCCTTAACCAAATACTTCGGCTCTGGATTGCCTTCGTCATTGGATTAGAAAAACTATCAATGAGAATAGTCTTGAGTCTTGAGTCTTGAGTGCTGAGTCTGGTGATCTGAAAGTCTTCAGACGCTAAACAGAAGATTTGCAAATATCCAGACTAGACCGATAGAAACGTTTTGTCAGCTTCAAAATATTCTGGAAAGATTTCTCCAACAAAACCAACTTAACTTCGCCACTTTGTTGCATCTCACGCAGAAAGAAAAATTTGACTTTGAGATACTTGGTTTTGCCATGGAAAACTGGATTATGTGATATTGCTAAAGCAGCCTGATTATCCACATTAACTTCAATGCAATCATTAGAATTCAACCACATATCCTTCATTATCTTCTTCAGCCACAAAGCTTGATTTGCAGTTGCAGTAGTTACTATAAACTCAGCCTCTGCAGTAGACTGAGCTACAATCTCTTGCTTTTTAGAACACTAGGAGAAACAAGCAAAACCAAAATTGAAACAATATCCAGACGTACTCTTCATGTCATCTACTGAACCAGCCTAGTCACTATCAGAAAATCCTTGCAAATTAAACTTCTGACCTTTCTTAAACTTCACACCAAAGAACAATGTTCCTTTGAGATATCTCAAGACCCTTTTTGCTGCAACCAAATGTAACTGACAAAGACTACTTATAAACTTGGATAAAACACTCACAGCAAATAGAATATATGGTTTGGTTGCTATAAGATACATGAGACACCCAATCAAAATTCTATACATAGAAGCATCTACTGCATCTGTTCCATCATTCTTATGCAGCTTCTCTTTAGCAGCCATAGGAGTGCTTACATTTCGACAATCTTCCATTTGAAACTTCTTTAGAATTTCCTTCATGTATTTTTTTCTCGACGGATGAAGATCTCATATGAAGCCTGTTTGACTTCCGGACCCAAAAATAAGCCATCTTTCCCAAGTCTGACATCTCAAAACCTGCAAATAGATCTTGCTTCACCTTCTCTATCAATTCCATATCATTCCTTGTCACTAATAGATCATCTACATAAAGTGACAGAATTACAACACTGTGATTCACCTTCTTAACATAAAGAGTGAACTCACTTAAGCTTTTTACAAAGCCAAAATCCTGTAAATATTGATCTATCTTCTCATACCAAGCTCTTGGAGCCTGCTTTAGTCCATATAGAGCTTTCCTCAACCTGTATACACTCTCTTCTTGACCTTTGATACTGAAGCCTTCAAGTTGTTCAACAAAAATCTCCTCCTCAAGCTCTCCATTCAGGAATGCAGACTTGACATCTAACTGAAATATAGGCCACCCCTTCTCTGTTGCAATAGCTAACAGTAGCCTTATTGTATCAAGTCGTGCAACATGAGCAAATGTTTCAGAATAGTCTACTCCCCATATTTGTGCATAGCCTTTCACCACCAATCTAGCTTTGTGTTTATTGATAGAACCATTAGGATTAAGTTTTGTTCTAAACACCCACTTTAACCCTAATCACATTCTTATCAAATGGTTTGTCAACAAGCTCCCATGTGTGGTTTTTCTGGATCATTGCAATCTCCTCCTGCATTGCTATAATCCACTTCTGATCCTCCTTAGCTTCCACAAAGTTAGATGGTTTGAGCATTGCCACATTACTTCTTTCATAGATTTCAACAAGTGACATTGTGTCTCTCACTGGTAAATCATCAATACTATCTTCCAATCCATCTATAACTTCATCAATCTCTACATCTGTTGCAGGTTGTTTTTCGAATTGCTGCTGTTTTGCACTCTTTCCTTCCATTCAATTCCACTCATCTTTCTCTAGAAAAACAACATCTCTGCTTACAGTCACCTTCCCTATCATAAAGTGAAAAATTCTATAAGCCTTTGATTGAAGACTGTACCCAATGAAGATTCCAAGCTCTACTTTCTTACCCAGCTTGTCCCTCTTGACCTCAGGAACATGAGTGTAACACAAACACCCAAAAACCTTCAAATTTTTCACAGAAGGTTTAACACCATACCAGACTTCAAAATGTGTTGACCTCTCTAAGGCATTTGTGAGCAATTTGTTCAACAAGAGCACTGCAGTATTAGCTGCTTCAGAGCAGAACTTCTTAGGTAACTTATTCTCCTACATCATACATCTAGCCATCTCCATAATGCTTCTGTTTTTGCTCTCAATGACCCCATTCTGTTGAGGTGAATAGGGAGCAGTGAACTGCTATACAATTCCTGCTTGCTCACAATTCAACTTAAACTTGTGAGTAGTATACTTAGAACCATTATTAGACCTAAGCATTTTAATTCTCTTCACACTCTGATTCTCAACTAAGGCTTTAAACTTCACAAACACATCAGCAACTTCAGACTTGGCTTGCAGAAAATAAATTCAACTCATCCTAGTCATATCATTAGTGACGGTAATGAAATACCTGCTACCATTGAGAGAAGACTCAGACATAGGTCCACATAGATTTGTGTAGACTAACTGCAGCTTCTCACATGTTCTCCAGCCTCCTCCTTTAAAAGGAAATTTGGCTTGCTTGCTAAGAAGACAAGTTTTGCACTGTGGAAATTCCTCCTCCAAACTTGGCAAGTCATCTGCCAAGCTATTTCTTTGCATAAACGACATGCTCTTCCTGTGAACATGCCCAAGTCTTTTATGCCATAGCTCTGCATTTTCTTCTTTGCACTTTAAAGCCATTTGTTGCATATCTTGTGGCTTGAACATGAAACTCTTGTCCCTCATTAGGATTATTAGCACTTTTTTGCTATCTGCATTATTAATAAGACATTACTTCCCTTCGAACTTCACTTTATAGCTCTTCTCAACTAATTGATCAACACTTAACAGATTCTGGTCAATGTTTGGCACAAAAAGAACATCACTGATCAGCTTCACCTCTTGATTTCCTTCAATAGCCACTGTACCCTTCCCTTGCACTTCGATATACTGTCTGTTGCCAATTTTGACTCTGGACTTGACTAACCTGTCTAGACTCCTAAACAGCTTCAAATTGCCAGTCATATGATTAGTACAGCCACTATCCACCAGCCATGCATCATTCCCAACAGAAGATTCAGAAAAAGAAGCTACAAACAAGTGCTCTTCCTCAGTTTCATTCACTGTTACCTGTGCTTTTCCTGGTATTTTTTTTTTCAATGCAAATGGCTTCCATGTGACCCAACTTGTGACATCTTCTGCATCTAGCATCAGGCTTTCTCCAACATCTAAAAAACTGATGATTAGTTCCACCATAGTATTGACAAGACTTTTTGTTCATCTTTCATTTGCTAGACCCACTAGAATTTCCTTCTTTTGCTATAAACTTGGAGTCACCAGCATTTTCTCTAGACTGAATCCATTTCTTCCCTTTGCCTCCATCATTTGACTTCACTTTAGCTTGCAGCGCACCCTCTACAAACTCTTCTCTTCTCATCAGTCTTCTATGCTCCTGTGCTTGCAGAGCATTTACAATTCTATAAGCTTTATATCAACTAAGTCTCTTGTATTTTCCAGAGAAGCTATGGTGGCTTTGAACTTTTCTGGAAGAGACACTAGGATCTTCTGAACAAGCCTTTCATCCTTCAAGGCAGTCCCTAAAACTCTGATTTTTTCAGCTATCCCAACCAACCTATCAGAGTACTCCTTCAGTGACTCTCAATCCTTCATCTGCTGTCTCTCAAACTCCCTCAAGTGATTCAGCACCTTCATGCCTCTTATCTTCTCATCTCCCTCGTATCCATCGTTCAAGAAATCCCATATTACCTTTGCAGAATCACATCTCATGATCCTTGTGAAGATAGTGGGTGAAACAGTAGCATACATGCAAGACTTTGCCTTAGCCTTCCTTGTGATTCTCTCTTTACGGTACTTTATTTGATTCAAGGTCGGATTGTCTGGAAATGGAGCAACCTCATAATCATTCTCCACAGCCTCCCATAAATCATGACCCTCCAAGAATGCTGTCATCTTGACAGCCCAAGCCTGATAATTTTCTCCAGTAAAGACTTGAGCAGCCATTGCAGAGAATCCACTCAATCCTGCCTCCATCAGCTTTTTCTTTGCAAATTGGAAGCAAACTTCACTCACTTACCCTCACTTCAAAGTCCCTTAAGATCCCACAAACGCTCTGATACCAATGTTAAAGCTCATAAAGCAACAATCAAAATAGAAAAATTTATGTGGTTTAAGAGAGAGAAAAGATAAAAAAAAAAAAAAACAGAGCATAGCACTTCATACGTCTTGTTCTTAAGAAAAAATTGTCGAGTACAACAACTAAATACAAAGTAGAAATTGCTCACATACGTGCAACACATAACTACACACAAACGTGTTATTAACTTCCTAGAAAATAGCAAAAACACTAACTGCATAACTTAATTTACTTGGTTGTTTTTTTATAAAAAAAAAATAGAGGAAAACAGAGGAAATATGACTGAAAAACAGCAGCTGAGATAATTCCAACACCTTCCCCAATTTTCTCAAAGAAGTTCTTTGTTGCCTTCTTCAGAACTCAATATTCAAAATGCATCAGATGATCGTTTGCTGCATAAGTAGGCCATCTCATCTTAATAGCCACCAGCAAAATGCTTAGGACCATGAGAAAAGCTACGGGCACAACTCCAACTGCTGTTATGAAATTTGAAGTGGGTTTCCCCCGTTTCTTGCTCTCCTCCAAGTCCAATGCTGTGATCCAAACATGGAAATCTCTTGAAATTGCATCATCAGCTAAATGTTCAACTACAAATTTGGCATCCGTCCATATCAGACAGTTGGCAGTGTATGCATAAGCACTGCAAGAACATATGCTCAAGTACAATAACCTGCACATTTCGAGGTTTTCCACCATGAAATGGAGTTTTTTGCAAGCGTGTATTAGGCATGATGAAAGATTTATCTTTCCTTTCACCACTACATTTTGACGCATTTCTCCTCTTGCAATGGCCAAGACCATCTTCCCACTTCAGATCATCTAAGTATTCAAGCGGGCAATCACAAAGGAGTGCATCGCTCTGATTGCAGTAAGGTGAAGCACCACAAAAGGGATATATCTCACACTCAAGGGTTGGCTGTGTCCAAAGCACCCTCCATTTCTGGATATGCTTTGCCCATATTAATTAATTGAGCAGCCCCGTTGGTTCTAGCACGACCCTAGAAAGATTATAAGGAGCAACTGAGGAATATCTGAAGTAGGCCTCATTCTCTTTCGAAACAAATGAGAAAAATACCACGTTTCTACCATTACTGAGCACTGGCTTAAATTTGTTGGATTATAATGTCTCGGGGCTGCTATTTTCTGTCTTGTTTTTTTCCTCTATTTTCCTCTGTTTTTATTTATTAAAAAACAGCCAAGTTCATTTAGTTATGTATTTAGTGTTTTTGCTATTTTCTAGGAAGTTAATAGCACGTTTGTGTGCAGTTATGTCTTGCACGTACGTGAGCAGTTTTTGATTTGTATTTAGTTGTGGTACTCGATAGTTTTTCTTAAGCACAAGACGTATGAAGTGTGTTGACACCCGAAATTTTCATCGACATTTTAAACAATAATTTGCAAAAAAAAAAGTAAAAAAAGTAAAAAAAAGATTGTTTGAAATGAAAAGATGAAAAAAAAAAACATTAGAAATAAGGAAAAAAAGAAACAAGGAAAACAAAAAAGAAAAAAGGAGAGAAAAATAAAAATAAAAGAAAGAAAAAAACAATAGAAAAGGTCTCTCTTTTTCTCTGGCTCTCTGACGCTCGCTCGCTAGGGGGGCTCTATCTCTCGAGGGGGATTCACAATCATCTTTTGGATTCGCTCTCTTGAGAGGATTCTCGGGCTCAAAAAAAAAAAGGGATTCTTTGGGCCCGCTCTCTCTTCATCACAATCTCTCTCTAAATCGCGGACGGGGGGCTCAATCAGTTCTCGAAGACGAGGCAGCCGCTGGCGGAGAGATTGGTAGTTACAAAGATGATGACAGGGGGTTCGATTGGCTAGGGTTTTTCTCCATTGGCGAGGGATTGTTCTGGGATTGAAGGCCGACAGTCAGCGATTCGCTGGGGGTTTTCTTTCTCGGACTCCCTCTCTCTTTGATTCTCTCTCTGGTTTGCTCGATCGCGGCGACATCGGCGAAGACGGTGGCGGTGATAGCAACGACGATGATGGCGACGGACTCTCTCTCTACAACGGTTCCTCCACTCCAAGATCCGATCGTCTCCAAAACCTTAGCTCAGTTCGATTCCGCCGGAGGATTCGACCTCTTCCATTCATCATCAACCACCCGAGCTTTTGTCGAAGGCTAGGGTTTTCTCTCGTTAGCCGGGATCAGAGATTGAAAGCCGGCAGTCAGGGATTGCGAGGATCGGGTTCTTGCTCAGGGATCAGAGACGATTTCTCTCTGTTTTCTCTCCTTCGGTTCTCTCCCTCGGAAGTTCGCTCGACAAGTTTCTCTCTCTCCCTCAGAGGTGCAGGGAACTCAGATCTGAAGCTGACCGGTGGCGACAACGGCTCCCGATCTGTGGCATGATTCGGCCCTCCACCGGATCCTACGCTCAACTCCTGTTCGCTCGGCTCTCGGTCCTCTAGTGCAGAAGCTCGCCAGTGATATCTCTCTCTAGGTTGGGCGGATTGGCAACAGCCGCGGTGATGACGACGCTTAACCGAGTTTCTCTCTGGATCGAACTCACCAGAACGGTGAGTTCTCTTTCTCTCTTGATCCGATTAAGTTTTTAGGATCTAGTTCTCTCTCCCGTTCCCTCTCTGACCTCGCGCATTTTCTCTTGGCTTTGTCTTGCGCACCGGATTTAACTTGTTGGAACGGCCGGTGGAGGAATTCAGTCTTCTGGTGCAAAGGCTCGCCAGACTCGAATCTCTCTGGATTTAGCTCACCAGATCGGGGTTCAGATCCACGCCGAATCTGGAGGTTTCGGTTCATCTCCAAACTAAAAAAATCCGAAACCCCTCAGCGACAGCGGCTCTCTGTTACTGGCTCAATCAGTCATAAATTTCTTAGATTAGGTTATATTAGGACCTTGAAGATGGAGAAGGCGGGAAGATGGTGGAGGTCGATGTCCATTGCGACCATTTTCATGTAATACCCATTTTCCCGACATATGTCTCGGGCTCCATCTGTTGTATAAAACCCGACGAGTTGCGAGTTTTCCCTTTTTCCCTCATTTTTCTTAATTGTGTTTTCTCTTTTATATTTTTAGAATTGCATGATTAGGTTTAACTGCTTTTCTTGATTGTTTACTTTTTTTTTTTTTTTTGGAACTGGAGGAACCGTATTGGCCGACAGCCGCCACGTAAACCCCCAGGTGACGCTAGCCCAGGACCCACCACCAGGGCGCCACGCTTCAAACGCCGATGCTTCCACTGGGTTTTGACCTCCTCACCTTCCCCCCAAGGTTCAAGGGAAGTCTTATCCAGCGGAGCCACCACTTGATTGTTTACTTCATGTCTTGCAATTTCATTTTTATTGTTTGTTTTCCTTTCATTTCTTAGGAATAGAATAGAATGAAGGTAATCCACCACGCATGATCATTTAGTATAGAATTGACGATCTTGAAAACATAAAAAGAAATGCATGGACATGTTAGGAAAAACACAACATACTGTTTAGGTACCGAAATGGCGTTAATAGAAATATTAACGTAACCCATGTCCCTGAACTTAGATATCTGGTTACGTAGGAATCGAGGGAACACTCCTGACTCTCGATTGGGTTTCTAGCCAACCCCCAAAATGAGGCTAGTGGCGACTCCTGTATATTTTTTAGGGTGTTAAATACCTAGATCGTATAAATAAATCCGCTGTCGCGCGGGGTACGAGCTTGGGAGAGCTCGCGATCTCGTGAGGAAACTCTCGTGATCAAAGTACCCCTAAACCCGACCTTTCCCACCTTGGACATTTCGAGGGGCGGCGAGATCGGGTCGCGACAGGCTTGGCGACTCCGTTAGGGACTGGTTAGTAGGTTAAGAGGACTTGAAGCCGTTTAAAAATGGTTGTTGTGTTTTAACTAACATGTCTTATGTAGGATCGCCTGCATGTCAAAGTCGCGTGGAAAATTAGGTTAATCGTTAACCCCGTGTTAAATGTTTTTGTAGGTGGGAGTCATAAGGGGAGGCGTGCTTGTAAACCTTTTGTTTTGCAGGTGGTGTAAGGATGTATGAATGTATGCATGTTTATTTTGAAGTGCTGGATGTTTATATTGAAGTGCTGGATGTTTATATTGAAGTGCTGGATGTTTAAATTTAAGTGCATGTTTACAAGCTTTAGCACGACACCGCACACACAACCGCGGTCTAAAACCCCGATCGCCCAATCTAGGACCTTAGGAGGGTTTATGGGTGGAATCTGCGAGTGGATGCTCGTGGTAATCCATTACTTACATAAACCCGCTCATCTCAACCGATAAAGATAGCATTGACCGACGATAGTAGCTGTGGGTAAACTATCTTTATCATTTGGGATGAGGACCTTGAGCCTTTAGCACCTTCACCTTAGGCGTCAAAACCTCACAAGTTTCATGCGACATGTGATTTATGCTTGCCATGTGTTTGGTGGGTAAGTGATTGTTCCTTTTTTATTGTCTTTATCTTTTTACTTTCCACATTTCAATTATGTGTTTTATATTCCATCGACGATATGTTTTAATCATGAGTGCCCCTTTAGGTTTAGGATTAGATGGGTAAACCTGAAGTGGACGTGATCCCCGTGCCTAGGAACTTCAAGACTATGGGAGAATCTCAGCCCAAGACATCAAGATTACGTGGAAAAACGCATAGGCGTTTTCTGCGAGTTCATATTAAGGAGCAAGAAGACAGTGCTTTGATCAATGAGGAACGCTTGGCCCATGATAACAAGTGTTTCCGCACGATCCCACCTAGTCCTTAGGTTTTCATTTCATACACTTTTCTTGTAAAGGGAATTCATTTGTGTTTCCCTCTTTTCTATCAAGGTTTCCCTGTATTCATTTTCATATACCTTGTAAAATCGAACTACTTTGTAAGCTTCAAGAAAGTAAGATTATGTTTCCCTTGTAATTGTTCGATGAAATGAATAACATTCTTGAACATTTTCATGTAATGTTTAGAAAAGGGGCATTCTGATTAAATATTTATCGTCATTCCTTTTCAATTGTATAATTTCTTTTGAAGAAATTTTGATAAGAGGAGGTTATATGATACTAGGATCATATACACTTCTTATCATTATTTCATCTCAATAAAATATAAAATTGACTATGATTTGTACTTTAATGGTTTTTTTTTTATTGGTACTAATTCGAGTCATTTTCTTTTACAGGAGGTTTTGAAAGAACGACTGAAGAAAGATTTGTTATATGAACTTGCCGCCAAACAAAGATGGAAAACGAAGATACCCGAGCCCGTGTCATTAATATGGAGAATCAAATGGCACAGCTTATGACGTTATTGGCTGATCTCTCTAGCCAAGTCAAAAACTTGACATCTACTTCTTCTACCATGAATATTCCTACTGCACCCTCTGAAGTGCCGGTAGTAGAGCCCGTGGCAAAAGGGCCTGTGGAAGAGATCCTCACTGCAATCCCAATAGTTATTGGCCCAGAGCCTCCATCTAAAGAGGTTCCGACTTCACACTTTGATGAAGAGAATTCAAGGCGCCTAGCAAAGATGGAAGAACGCCTTTGCATGCTGCAAGGCTATCAGTTACAGGGGCTTGATAAACTATCACCCTTTGCCAAAGTTACGGTCCCTGAATTCTATAATGAGCAGGAGTTCACAAGAAAATACGACGGCATCGAATGTCCTAAGACTCATTTGAAGTACTACCTGGGCAAGATGGCCCTTATTCAGATAATCCCCCACTCTTGATCAATTCATTTCAGGACAGCCTGGTTGGTCCTGCGTTAACCTGGTTTATAGAGTTAGACATGGAGAAAATCCGTACTTGGGAAGATCTCGTTGATGAATTCCTTCAGCAATACAAATTCAATGCTGAAATTGCTCCGACTCGGGAAGAATTAGTCCGGGTCGAGAAAAGGAGAACTGAATCATTTAGGGCCTATGCTCAAAGATGGAGGGTCACTGCGTCTCAAGTAAAACCGCCATTGTCTGAGAAAGAGACCATGAAGTTGCTGCTTCAAGCTATGCCCCGTGATTTTTTCGAAAAGATGTACAACCATACTTGTATGAACTTTGCTACATTTGTAGAGTTGAGAGAACGCATCGAGGGAATCATGCGGGAAGGAAGGTTGTCTGAGAACATAAATCGTCGATATACCCCGAAGAGGGATAAGGAATCGACTGTGGAGATCGCTTATGTACAAAATTCCTCTTCTCAAAAGCCATACAACCCTCAAGCTCATAAACCTGCCATGGAAGTAGGGGGATCTTCCAGAAACTTTGAGCGTAAAGGAAAAGCCCTCAAAGGCAATTTACTCCATTGCCTAGACCCATGTCACAACTACTTCCAATGCTGATCGAAAATCATCTTGTGGCGAAAGAAATCCCGAGGGATAATCTGCCAAAGTTTGTCGAATTTGACCTTAATAAGACATGTGAGTATCATATGGGTGAAAAAGGTCATCGTGTGGACAACTGTTTGATGCTCCGTTATAAGATCCAGGATTTGCTGGATAAAAAGCTGCTCACCTTTAAGGACTCAGCACCGAATGTCCAACAACATCCCCTTTCAAAGCATTCTGAAGATGTCGGCATAGTTGGCGTTATTGATGGAAATGAAGAACTTACAATTCCCACTGTATAAGGGATGTTTTTAGTCATTGCATTAGTTGTATTTCATTCATTTCTCCCCTGCGAGGGAATTTTATTCATTCCTCCCCTGCGAGGGAATATTATCCATTCCTCCCCTGCGAGGGAATTCCATTCATTTCGTTCATTTCTACTTGTAATAATCCGGATCACAAACTCTATGAATCCAGGATGATAAGCATTGTAATGCAATTTTTGCATATCAATAAAATTCATGTTTTGTTAGTAGACGTGTGAGGCCCGAATCAGTCCTATGATGATTCTTTGAGGCCTGAGCCTCCACACGATCTATAGTTTCAAAATGTTTTAGTGGAACAAAGACGTCCAATGACATGAGGATTAGTTCCCAATAAATTAAAAAAAAAAAAAACTTGAATTTGAAAACAAATTTTTCATGACATTTACATTCATTGCATCCATTCATATGTATATATACTAACCATTTTTTGATTACATCCCAAGCATGGCATTTCACATCATGATAGTCATTTGCATGGCTCGGATTCACATTCAAAAGACTTTGATGAACCTGATTATTCCGACTCAGAGAATGAAGATGATCCTCAAGTTATTGAAAATAAATGGCTCAGACATGAAGAGAAGCCTCCTATCACCAAGCAGCCAGTTACTCTAAATTTAGGAGATTCAAATAACCCCAAAGAAACCAAGATTGGGGCAAGTCTCTCTCAAGCGGATGCCAATGGATTAACTGGGCTCTTGAAAGAAATATATGAGGGAGAGCGTGGCACTCATATGAACGGTCATTTCTTGGCTAGAAAAATCATGAGACAATTACTATTGGTTGACCATGAAAGCCGATTATATTCAGCATGTGAGGTGTTGTCATCAATGCCAAGTCTATGGAGACAAAATCAATACTCCTCCTAATGAGCTATATCAAATGTTCGAGTCCTAGCCTTTTTCAATGTGGGGCATCGACATCATCGGACCGATTAATCCTAAAGCATCGAATGGACATCGTTTTATCTTAGTAGCAATTGATTACTTCACCAAATGGATTGAAGCCAATTCTTATACTCATGTTACTACAAAGAGAGTGGCAAAATTCATCCGTCGTGATATCATCGCTCGATATGGAGTTCCTGAAGCGATCATCACAGATAATGGATCAAACTTGAACAATAAAGTGGTGGATGATTTACTTGGAGAATTCCACATTCGCCATTTGAATTCTTCTCCTTACCGCCCACAAATGAATGGAGCTGTGGAAGCAACAAATAAGAACATCAAGAAGATTTTAGCCAAAACGGCGGAAAATTATCGTGATTGGCATGATCGGTTGCCATATGCTTTGTTTGCTTATCGAACTTTAATTCATACTTCGACGGGGGCAACACCGCTCTCATTGGTTTATAGGATGGAAACTGTATTACCCGTGGAAGTGGAAATTCCTTCACTGAGGGTACTTTCTCAAATCAAGCTCTTTGAAGCTGAATGGGTTCAACAAAGATTTGAACAACTTAATATGATTGATGAAAAGAGGGTAAAAGCCTTATGCCATGGACAAAGCTATCAGAAGAGAGTAGCTAGGTCATTTAATCGCAAGGTTAGACCAAGAGATTTTGAGATCAACGATCTTGTCTTGAGGACGGTTTTACCTATCATTCCAGATCCTTGTGGGAAGTTTACTCCAAACTATGAAGGTCCATATATTGTAAAGAAAGTGCTACTTGGTGGGGCACTAATCCTTGTAGAAATGGATGGTCACGAATTGCCAAGACCTGTAAATGCTGATTCTGTCAAGAAGTATTATCCATGAATAAAGTGAAAGGCCTTTGAGCCATTTTTGGATTGAATCTGAGCCATTTTAGGATGTTTGCATCCTGCATTTTCATGCATACATATTGCATCTGCATGTTTGTTCATTTTGCAGGATCTCTGACGAAGATTCTACCTGTCCGCAAGAGGTTCATTTCAAGAGTGCAAAACTTTCAAAAGTGTCCATTCTTCTTTAGAACTTAGAAGTGACCTTATCATTTAGAATGCCAAAAGAGTCGGTTAGAACTTTAGAAGTATAGTTAGAACTCTAGAAATGAACCCATATGCTAAGCAAAGCCTGTTCTGTCTACAAATTTTGTCCAATCTTACTTCCAAAAATCTCCCCGGTAGGGTCAAGGAAACATGTCATTTCAGATAAAATTTCATTATATTTTCATTTCCCCAAGGAGTTGAATTTAACCAAAGTGTGCTTTGGAAAACCTGAAAATGATTGTTAAATATGTCAGGTGGTAGTGCCTAAAATGATGAGAGGCAACCCCTTTACCAAACATGTCCTCATACACTCTTTGAGAGAATTGAGTGGAAAGATCCATGTCTTAGGGCATAGGATTCATTCACAGTGAATACATGATTTGAAATGATAAAGGCATTTCATTTCTCAACCCCAAACACTATCGATATTCCTTGTAAGCCACTCCGAGCCAAATAGGGAGCATTTCAAAATAACCCTGTCAAGAATGACCCCACATTGGGGCAAAATATGAGGTCTTGGTTGAAAATTATGGAGCAAAAGATTAAGAAAGATTTTGTTGCTTTCACTTGCATCAATCTTCTTGTGCTAGCTTCAGGTGATTTCTTGTCGAAACTCGAAGCATCCCAAAGTGACGAAGAGCATTCCGTTCACTACCACAAACATAATTATCCATTGCTTAGCCAATTTGAGCCTTATGCAATTCTTTCATAACCCCAGGTGATGATTATCTCCCCACACTGGGGCAAGGCACATGATTTACCAACAAAATTGAGAATATTGGTAATGTTTGTAAATGCCACTCGAGAGTCCTAGATACTCAAAAGATAATGAAAACTAGGGAGCATGAAAAAGTAGTGTGCTTGGTAAAAGTAAGGCCAATGCCCATGAAAAAAAATGCAAAGAAAAGCTAGAATGCAAAACAAGAGCAAAATCAATGATCATGCAAAAGATCATTTGTTGAAAAACAAAAGAAATATCTTGCAAGAAAAAACATGTATTGCAAGCAATATCATTAGAACAAAGAGCAAAGCTCTCATGTCTCAAGACAAATTACCAAAAGGACTCTCGAGATAGGTTAAATTTCAAGAGTCAAAATTTCAAAAAAGTCATGTGATGGTAATGATGCCAAGATAATCACTCACTTTTAACCCTTTGATATTTGAAAGTCTTTCAAGCCTTTCTAAGCCTCACCTGAACCAACATTACAATCCTTATCCGAAGTCTCTTTCGATTGGGATGGTTCGAGTTGAAATAAGAATATCACATAAGAGCTACCGCTAGAAGGAGTGGAAGCAATCCTATCTTATCTTATCTTCAAGGTTCTTGACTTGTAAACCTGATGAAGATATTGACTGAATATTCATTTCTTGGTCTCAATGTGCATACCCTTTGTGTAAGCCCATGACCAAGCCATCATTACGATCCCTTTAAAAGACCTTTTGATCAATGAATTGTATTCACTGTGAACGTTTTTGAAAACCTTAGACATAGGTTGAATGAGACTTCTCTAGTGAGATTTAAACAGTCTTCCCATATCAATGGTTGGGAACAAATACCTTTTCGAGAGTCAGTGTGAAAGACCTCTTTTGATTAGGATATTTCCACTTGGCATATTTGACTTAACCCTTAGATGGTTAATCAAATCTCATTTTGTTAAAATCCTCTTTGAAAGGATTTGACAATTGGCATTATTTCGCAATATTGGCTTTCAAGTAATCTTGAAACTCTTTTTCAAAATATTTGTTCCTCAGTGAACCGGTTTTTGGTCATCCCAAACCATATCATTATCTCCAAGTTCTAAGTTATTTTAAAACCTTGTCTTTTAGGTTCGTGGGTCTATCCTTAAACCACACTAGGTTCGTGGGTCTATCCTTAAACCACTAGGTTCGTGGGTTCATCCTTAAACTACACTAGTTCGTGGGTCTATCCTTAAACCACTAGGTTCGTGGGTCTATCCTTAAACCACTAGGTTCGTGGGTCCATCCTTAAACCACATAGTAAGGCTATCATACCCAGTCGAAACCCATTTTTACACGGTGAGACCTTTCTCCCAGTCGAAACCCGTTTTTACACGGTGAGACTTTTCTCCCAGTCGAAACCTGTTTTTACACGGTGAGACCTTTCTCCTAGTCGAAACCCGTTTTTACACGGTGAGACCTTTCATCCAGTCGAAATCCGTTTTTATACGGTGAGACCTTTCTCCTAGTCGAAACCCGTTTTTACACGGTGAGACCTTTCTCCTAGTTGAAACCCGTTTTTACACAGTGAGACCTTTCATCCAATCGAAACCCGTTTTTTACATGGTGAGACTATCACATCCAGTCGAAACCCGTTTTTACACGGTGAGACCTTTCATCCAGTCAAAACCCATTTTTACACGGTGAGACTATCACATCCCGTCAAGACCCGTTTTTACATGATGAGACTATCACATCCAGTCAAAACTCGTTTTTACACGGTGAGACATCACATCCAATTGAAACTCGTTTTTACACAGTAAGACATCACATCCAGTGAGACAATTCTCCCTAGTCGAAATCCGTTTTTACACGGTGAGACCTTTCTCCCAGCCACACGGTTTCAGTGATTTCCTTGTCTTCATTCCATTCCACGAGAGAGAGAAACAGAGATAGAGTGAATAAACCCCAACAAGAGTTCAGATACCATGATGAGCAAAGGTAAGTATCAAGTACGTCCCTAACCAACCATCATTGCTTTTGTCAAATTCTATTTTTCAAAGTCGAGTCGACTAAAAATTTCAGGTATCAATTTTGTCTTTGAGTGGAACCTTTTCGAGCTCCCACCCAAAGAGGAGCAAATGTTGACATCCGAAATTTTCGTCGACATTTTAAACAATAATTTGCAAAAAAAAAAAAAGTAAAAAAAGTAAAAAATGATTGTTTGAAATGAAAAGATAAAAAAAACATTAGAAATAAGGAAAAAAAAAGAAACAAGGAAAACAAAAAAGAAAAAGGAGAGAAAAATAAAAATAAAAGAAAGAAAAAAATAATAGAAAAGGTCTCTCTTTTCTCTCGGCTCTCGACGCTCGCTCGGGGGGCTCTCTCTCTCGAGGGGGATTCACGATCATCTTTTGGATTCGCTCTCTTGAGAGGATTCTCGGGCTCAAAAAAAAAAAAAAAGGATTCTTTGGGCCTGCTCTCTCTTCATCACAATCTCTCTCTGAATCGCGGACGGGGGGCTCAATCAGTTCTCGAAGACGAGGTAGCTACTGGCGGAGAGATAGGTAGTTACAACGATGATGACAGGGGGTTCGATTGGATAGGGTTTTTCTCCATTGGCGAGGGATTGTTCTGGGATTGAAGGCCGGCGGTCAGCGATTCGCTGGGGGTTTTCTTTCTCGGACTCCCTCTCTCTTTGATTCTCTCTCTGGTTTGCTCGATCGCGGCGACATCGGCGAAGACGGTGGCGGTGATAGCAACGACAATGATGGCGACGGATGCTCTCTCTACAACGGTTCCTCCACTCCAAGATCCAATCATCTTCAAAACCTTAGCTCAGTTCGATTCCGCCGGAGGATTCAACCTCTTCCATTCATCATCAACCACCCGAGCTTTTGTCAAAGGCTAGGGTTTTCTCTCGTTAGCAGGGATCAGAGATCGAAAGCCGGCAGTCAGGGATTGCGAGGATTGGGTTCTTGCTCGGGGATCAGAGACGATTTCTCTTTGTTTTCTCTCCTTCGGTTCTCTCCCTCGGAAGTTCGCTCGACAAGTTTCTCTCTCTCCCTCAGAGGTGCAGGGAACTCAGATCTGAAGCTGACCGGTGGCGACAACGGCTCCCGATCTGTGGCGTAATTCGGCCCTCCACCGGATCCTACGCTCAACTCCTGTTCGCTCGGCTGTCGGTCCTCTGGTGCAGAAGCTCGCCGGGGATATCTCTCTCTAGGTTGGGCGGATTGGCAATAGCCGCGGCGATGATGATGCTTAACCGAGTTTCTCTCTAGATCGAACTCACCAGAATGGTGAGTTCTCTTCCTCTCTTGATCCTATTAAGTTTTTAGGATCTGGTTCTCTCTCCCATTCCCTCTCTGACCTCGCGCATTTTCTCTTGGCTTTGTCTTGCGCACCGGATTTAACTTGTTGGAACAGCCGGTGGAGGAATTCAGTCTTCTGGTGCAAAGGCTTGCCAAACTCGAATCTCTCCGGATTTAGCTCACCAGATCGGGGTTCAGATCCACGCCAAATCTGGAGGTTTCGGTTCATCTCCAAACTAAAAAAATCCGAAACCCCTCAGCGACAGCGGCTCTCTGTTACTGGCTCAATTAGTCATAAATTTCTTAGATTAGGTTATATTAGGACCTTGAAGATGGAGAAGGCGGGAAGATGGTGGAGGTCGATGTCCATTGCGACCATTTTCATGTAATACCCATTTTCCCGACATATGTCTCGGGCTCCATCTGTTGTATAAAACCCGACGAATTGCGGGTTTTCCCTTTTTCCCTCATTTTTCTTAATTGTGTTTTCTCTTTTATATTTTTAGAATTGCATGATTAGGTTTAACTGCTTTTCTTGATTTTTTACTTTATGTCTTGCAATTTCATTTTTATTATTTGTTTTCCTTTCATTTCTTAGGAATAGAATAGAATAAAGGTTGTCGCGACATTCCCGAATTTTTTTTAAGGGTGAATTACCTAAAGAAGGCTAATGGATTACTAAGTCCGAAGACTTGGCACGGACCCTCCCAAGTCCTACCAATCGCGACTTGATGGAAATTAACTCATTTAAACATGCAATTTTATTCAATTTGGAGCCGCCACTAACCAATTAGGCCTAGTTAGAAACCTAAGTAAAGTATGGGAGAATACTTTACTATTGCGAACCAGAAATTCAATAGGTCCGGGGACATGGTTACACTAGATTAGTCTAATGCCCTTTCGGTACCTTTTATTTTAACTTTTAAAAATATTTTGCAGGCAATGTTGATTAATTTAAACTTAAGCTACTAACATGCAAATGGTAGTCATGCAGGTGCACAATCAATAAAATAACATTCAATAAAAAATGCTAATAAAAATGCATGCCCTAAACATGATTTCTAAATGACATGACACCTAATTTTTATTATTATGCAATCTTAATCTAACTTAATATACATGAATTTATTTTAATGACATGCGAGATGCAATTCATATGATATGACTTAAAATTATCACTATATGTATGCAATCTAATTTATATAATCCTAAATATGCATGTGCTACATGATATGGGATGAATGACATGGTATTTCTACATGCATGCTCTTTTATGATTTTTTTATGATGATTCATTTTTTAATGCATATATGCAACCTATGCTAAATAGATGATATGAAATTAATTATGAATTAACCTATTAACTAACCAAGGAAATGATCTTTAGTTTTTATTATTATTTTTTTAATGACCTAATGATTAAAAAAGAAAGTAACTTAATGGTGCAATGATTATCTTTTGGCATTTTCTTTTTTTAAAAAAAAATTAAACTATAACTCACATGGCATGCATGACATTTTTTATCTTCTTTTTGTTTTACTAAATGAAAGTTGACTTAATCTAAAAAATATATAGGTGTGTTGCTTTAATATGAAGTGTGTATGGACCTAAGTACTTAAGTTCGAGATATGATAATATTTTATTAATAAACAAATTCTGATTAAACCTATTATGCAAATTAACTAACATGTTCCTAATATTTTTCTGATTTTCTTTATTGAAATTTGAAATTAATAAAGAATAATTAAACTATCTAAAGTGAATAATATTCTAATTTATTTTAGGAATCAATTTAACTTAAACTATATCTTATCTTAAAAGCTATATAAAAAATCAAGACATGCTAACATTATATAAAATTAACCCTAACAAAAATCACCCATCTAAAAGTATAATCTAAAAATTATAATCCTATAAATGCAATTCTAATTTTACTAACCCTAAAAATATAGTCCTATTTTACTAAGCTTGAACGCTCTAATGCAATATTTAGATTTTTACGTAATTTCTGATTTTTCTGATTTTTTAGTCTTTTCAAACAAGTAATTATTTTAAATGGATGAAGATAAGAATTAAAATAATCGAAAAAATAATCCGTTGTCTCACGGACTAAATTAACAATTATTTTAACTCTATAATGATTTAACAGTTGAAATGCTATTAAAATTCCTAAAAATTAAAGTAATTAAAAAAATGACCCGACGTCTTACGGGTCAAATTAATAATTACCTTAATTTGGGATAAAGTTCCTAATGTCTACAAGGTCTACAAATATTAACATACAATACTACAATTCAAATAATTAGACTTAAAAAAAAAATTAACATAACAGAAAATAAGTAAAAAAAAAACTACCTAAGGCTTGGAAAATGGGAGCAACAACGGTGCTTCAGTGATGGATCGTGGTGTGGGGTCCGGCGAAACGCAGCTGACCCGCAAGCTTCTGGGACGGGCGTCGGGGTGGAGCGGCGAGGCGTCCGGTGGCTGGGTCGGCAAGGAGGGCTCGCAGGCTGGTGCTTCGGAGGCGCCGGAGTGGAGGGCTTTGGCTCAGTTGCAGCGAGGTAGTGTGCAGCGATGGTCTGCGCTTCGTGGCTCCTGGGCTGACAGGGCGGAGCGAGAACAACACCAGGCCGTCGGTGTCTACAGGCGAAAGCGGTAACACAGGAGTGTGAGGGCGCGAGATCGGGCACGGCAGCAACAATCGCCGGAGGAACAAGGAACTGCTGGCGTCTCTAGTGGCTTAGAGCAGCACGAGCATGCGGACGAGGCGGGGATGCGGCTTCACCAAGCGTCGGGTCAGGGGTTAACCTGCAGAAACAGAAGCTTCGTCGCGGCTGGGAAGTGAATCGACGGACAGGGGAGGACGTCGAGCGCTGCAGGCTAGCGTCACGGGAGGAGACTGAACAGTTGCTGCAGCGATGGTCGTTGCAGCAGGCGTCGGGAGCGAGGTTTCAAGCAGCGACGACGGCATTGGGCACTAGGGATGTAGCTTCAGTGCGTGGCGGCCGCGGGCAGCAGTGATGCAGCTTCAGTAGACGGCGGTGAAGGAGATCAGCTTTGCGAGCTTCATGGAAGGTGACCGGCAAGAAGGAGTTGTCGGTCCGGTGACAATGTGAGGGCTCGGGAGCGACAGCTGCAGTCTCGGCAACAGGAAGGAAATGGGCAGCAGGGACACCGAATGGGAGCTCACACCGAGGAAGATGAACAGTGGTCCATCTTTTGCTTTCTCTTCTTTTTTTTTTTACTTTTTCTCTCACTTGACGCTCTCTCTCACCTCTCCCTCACGTCACTTTCATGTTTCCTCCCTCTGTCTCTCTCAGCACACTTCTTCTTTTCAGCAAAAAAAGGACAACTGAAAGCTTTTCTCTCTTTCTCTTTAGTTTTTCTCTCTTTTCACTTTTCAATTTTTGACGAAAAGTAGCCTCCCCCCTCCCAAAAGGTGAAGAGGAACCCCCTATTTATAAAGTGACAATTCGAGTTTGTTTCGCCGGTGGAGATTTTTGCTCAACCTCTTGCCGGTGGAGATTTTCGCTCAACCTCTCAACAACAAAGTGGCTCCAAAATCACACGGTTGAGTTTTTGAATTCAATTTTTCAAATTTTTTTTTTAAATTTCCCTCTAATCAAAGATTATTTTCTATTTCTAAAAATTAAATTTAAATAGGTGTCAACAAAGGTAATCCACCACGCATGATCATTTAGTATAGAATTGACGATCCTGAAAACATAAAAAGAAATGCATGGACATGTTAGGAAAAACACAACATACTGTTTAGGTACTGAAAGGGCATTAATAAAAATATTAACGTAACCCAAGTCCCGGAACCTAGATATCTGGTTATGTAGGAATCGAGGGAACACTCCCGACCCTCGATTGGGTTTCTAGTCGACCCCCAAAATGAGGCTAGTGGCGACTCCTGTATATTTTTTAGGATGTTAAATACCTAGATCGTATAAATAAATCCGCTGTTGCGCGGGGTACGAGCTTGGGAGAGCTCGCGATCTCGTGAGGAAACTCTCATGATCAAAGTACCCCTAAACCCGACCTTTCCCAATTTGAACATTTCGAGGGGCGGCGAGATCGGGTCGCGACAAAGTGCTATGCTCTATTCTTTTTTTTTTATCTCCTCTCTCTCTCTCAAACAATAGAAATTTTTTGCTTTGATTGTTGTTTTTATAAACTTTAACATTGGTATCAGAGCGTTCGTGGGATCTTAAGGGACTGTGAAGTGAGGGTAATTGAGTGAAGATTGCTTCCGATTTGCAAAGAAAAAGCTGATAGAGGCAGGATCGAGTGGATTCTCTACAATGGCAACTCCAGTCTTTACTGGGGAAAATTATCAAGCTTGGGCTGTCAAGATGACCGCATTCTTGGAGGGTCATGATTTGTGGGAGGCTGTGGAGAATGATTATGAGGTTGCTCCACTTCCAGACAATCCGACCTTGAATCAAATAAAGTACCATAAAGAGAGAATCACAAGGAAGGCCAAGGCAAAGTCATGCTTGTACGCTGCTATTTCACCCACTATCTTCACATGGATCATGAGATGTGATTCTGCAAAGGCAATATGGGATTTCTTGAAGGATGAATACGAGGGAGATTAGAAGATAAGAGGCATGAAGGTGCTGAATCTCTTGAGGGAGTTTGAGAGACAGCAGATGAAAGATTCAGAGTCAATGAATGAGTACTCTGATAGGTTGGTTGGGATAGCTGAAAAAATTAGAGTTTTAGGGATTGACTTGAAGGATGAAAGGCTTGTTCAGAAGATCCTGGTGTCTCTTCCAGAGAAGTTCGAAGCCACCATAGCATCTTTGGAAAATACGGGAGACTTAACTGATATAAAGCTTGCAGAATTGTTAAATGCTCTGCAGGCATAGGAGCACAGAAGATTGATGAGAAGAGAAGAGTTTGTAGAGGGTGCGCTGCAAGCTAGAGTGAAGTCAAATGATGGAGGCAAAGGGAAGAAATGGATTCAGTCCAGAGAAAATGCCGGTGACTCCAAGTTTGTAACAAAAGAAGGAAATTCTGGTGGATCTAGCAAATGGAAGATGAACAAAAAGCCTTGTCTGTGGTGGAACTAATCATCAATTTTTTAGATGTTGGAGAAAGCCTGATGCTAGATGCAGAAGATGTCATAAGTTGGGTCACATGGAAGCCATCTGCAAAGAAAAAAATTACCAGCAAGCAGGAAAAGCACAGGTAGTAGTGAATGAAACTGAGAAAGAGCACTTGTTTGTAACTTCTTTTTCTAAATCTTTTGTTGGGAATGATGCATGGCTGGTGGATAGTGGCTGTACCAATCACATGACTAGCAATTCGAAGCTGTTTAGGAGTCTAGACAGTCAGTCGTCCGGTCCCGAGTCGAATTGGCAATGGACAGTATATCGAGGTGCAAGGAAAGGGTACAGTGGCTATTGAAGGAAATCAAGAGGTGAAGCTGATCAGTGATATTCTTTTTTTGCCAAATATTGACCATAATCTGTTAAGTGTTGGTCAATTAGTTGAGAAGGGCTATAAAGTGAAGTTCGAAGGGAAGGAATGTCTTATTAATAATGCAGATAGCAAAGAAGTGCTAAGAATTCCAATGGATGACAAGAGTTTCATGTTCAAGCCACAAGAGATGCAACAAATGGCTTTAAAGTGCAAAGAAGAAAATGCGAGATATGGCATAAAAGACTTGGGCATGTTCACGGGAAGAGCATGTCGTTTATGCGAGAGAAATAGCTTGCGATGACTTGCCAAGTTTGGAGGAGGAATTTTCACAGTGCAAAACTTGTCTTCTTGGCAAGCAAGCCAGATTTCCTTTCAAAGGAGGAGGCTAGAGAGCATGTGAGAAGCTGTAATTAGTCCACATCTATGTGGACCTATGTCTGAGTCTTCTCTCAATGGTAGCAGGTATTTCATTACCTTCACTAATGATATGACTAGGATGAGTTGGATTTATTTTCTGCGAACCAAGTCTGAAGTTGCTGATGTGTTTGTGAAGTTTAAAGCCTTAGTTGAGAATCAGAGTGGGAAGAAAATTAAAATGCTCAGGTCTGATAATGGTTCTAAGTATACTGCTTACAAGTTTAAGTTAAATTGTGAGCAAGCAGGAATTGTGCAACAGTTCATTGCTCCCTATTCACCTCAACAGAATGGGGTCAGTGAGAGGAAAAATAGAAGCATTATGGAGATGGCTAGATGTATGATGCAAAAGAAGAATTTACCTAAGAAGTTCTGGGCTGAAGCAATTAATACCGCAGTGTTCTTGTTGAACAGATTACCCACAAAGGCCTTAGAGAGGTCAACACCTTTTGAAGTCTAGTATGGTGTTAAACCTTCTGTAAAAAATTTGAAGGTTTTTGGGTGTTTGCGTTACACTCATATTCCTGAGGTCAAGAGGGACAAGCTGGATAAGAAAGCAGAGCTTGGAATCTTCATTGGGTACAGTCTCCAATCAAAGGCTTACAGAATTTTTCACCCTATGACAAAGAAGGTGACTGTAAGCAGAGATGTTGTTTTTCTAGAGAAAGATGAGTGGAATTGGATGGAAGGAAAGAGTGCAGAACAACAGCAGTTCAGAAAAAAAACCTGCAACAGATGTAAAGGTTGATGAATTTATAGATGGATTGGAAGACAGTGTGGATGATTTACCAGTAAGAGGCACAATGTCACTTGCTAAAATCTATGAAAGAAGCAATGTGACAATACTTGAACCATCTAACTTTGTGGAAGCTAAGGAGGATCAGAGGTGGATTGTAGTAATACAGGAGGAGATTGCAATGATCCAGAAAAACCACACATGGGAGCTTGTTGACAAACCATCTGATAAGAATGTGATTGGGGTTAAGTGGGTATTTAGAACAAAACTTAATCCTGATGGTTCTATCAATAAACACAAAGCTAGACTGGTGGTGAAAGGCTATGCACAAATATGGGGAGTAGACTATTCTAAAACATTTGCTCCTATTGCACGACTTGATACAATAAGGTTACTGTTAGCTATTGCAGCAGAGAAGGGGTGGCCTATATTTCAGTTAGATGTCAAGTCTGCATTTCTGAATGGAGAGCTTGAGGAGGAGATTTTTGTTGAACAACCTGAAGGCTTTAGTATCAAAAGGCAAGAAGAGAGTGTATATAGGTTGAAGAAAGCTCTATATGGACTGAAGCAGGCTCCAAGAGCTTGGTATGGGAAGATAGATCGATATTTGCAGGATTTTGGCTTTGTAAAAATCTTAAGTGAGTTCACTCTTTATGTCAAGAAGGTGAATCACAGTATTGTAATTCTGTCACTTTATGTAGATGATTTATTAGTGACGGGGAATGATATGGAATTGATAGAGAATGTGAAGCAAGATCTATTTGCAGTTTTTGAGATATCAGACTTGGGAAAAATGTCTTATTTTTTGGGTCTGGAAGTCAAACAGGCTTCATATGAGATCTTCATCTGTCAAAAAAAAAAAATACATGAAGGAAATTCTAAAGAAATTTTAGATGGAAGATTGTCGAAGTGTAAGCACTCCTATGACTGCTAAAAAGAAGCTGCAGAAGATGATGGAACAGATGCAGTAGATGCTTCTATGCATAGAAGTCTGATTGGGTGTCTCATATATCTTACAGCAACCAGACCAGATATTCTATTTGTTGTGAGTGTTTTATCCAGGTTTATGAGTAATCCTAGTCAGTTACATTTGATTGCAGCAAAAAGGGTATTGAGATATCTCAAAGGAACATTGTTCTTTGGTGTGAAGTTTAAGAAAGGTCAAAAGTTTAATTTGCAAGGATTTTCTAATAGTGACTGGGCTAGTTTAGTAGATGACATGAAGAGTACGTCTGGATATTGTTTTAGTTTGGGTTTTGTTTGTTTCTCCTGGTGTTCTAAAAAGCAAGAGATTATAACTCAGTCTACTGCAGAGGCTGAGTTTATAGCAGCTACTGCAACTGCAAATCAAGCTTTGTGGCTGAAGAAGATAATGAAATATTTATGGCTAAATTCCAGTGGCTGTATCGAAATCAATGTGGATAATCAAGCTGCTCTAGCAATATCTCAAAATCCAGTTTTTCATGGCAAAACTAAGCATTTCAAGGTTAAGTTCTTCTTTCTACGTGAGGTGCAACAAAATGGTGAAGTTAAGCTGGTTTATTGCAGATCTGAAGATCAACTTGCAGACATGTTCACAAAACCACTTCAAGTTGGAAGATTTGAAGTATTAAGAAAGAAAATTGGAGTATGCAAAGCAAAGAATCGATCCAAGGAGGAGTTTGTTGGATTATAATGTCTCGGGGTTGCTGTTTTCTGTCTTGTTTTTTTCCTTTGTTTTCCTCTGTTTTTTTATTAAAAAACAGCCAAGTTCATTTAGTTATGTATTTAGTGTTTTTGCTATTTTCTAGGAAGTTAATAGCACGTTTGTGTGCAGTTATGTGTTGCACGTACATGAGCAGTTTTTGCTTTGTATTTAGTTGTGGTACTCGATAGTTTTTCTTAAGCACAAGATGTATGAAGTTGCTATGCTTTGTTTTTTTTTTTATCTCCTCTCTCTCTCTCAAACAATAGAAATTTTCTACTTTGATTGTTGTTTTTATAAACTTTAACAAAATTCACCACCAGTCCAGTCGCCACTATTCCCGTAGGCTTCTGACCTTTTATATAGCGAATACTGAGCTCTTCCTTCCACTCCCGCGAATGCAGAGAACATCCCGGGAGATGGATCATGTAAATTTCTCCATGCCACCAAAACTGTCCTTTTGGACGTAAGTTTATTGAATCCAACCTTGGTACCGGGCAACCACGTATCAGTCGGATGATTGAAACTCTGTCAAGCAATAGGCACATCGGAAGTCTTCCTTAAAATGAAGTTTCCACTGTCAAGGAGCACTCCTGAAGTCGAATTAGGCATGAGCGATGTCAAACCAGTCGACCAGTTTTGATGCTTGGATGAAGCGAGTATGACTAAATTACCCTCCCAAAGGAGCGTCAACCCTGAAGAGAATGGGTCGGACACCGGCGGTTCCTATTTGCAACCCAAACCAGAGTCTTTTGAGGTAATCCTTTATACCAAATGCCAATGTAGTGGTTACCAGTGTTAACCGGTGAAAAGAGGCCCATCTCAGATGTTCCTCCTTGAGAGATTAATGTCTGGTTTCCAGAGAGAGAGACTCACCGGTATTTGTGCTTATGGACAGAGGGACCGAATGAAACGGAGTAAAGAAGCAGAAGATAAGGAAAAATTTCGGTGTTTGTGCTTATGTAACTCATCTCTTGTTGCTCTTTATCTTGCAACTACGGTTTTGACATGAAGAGTTAGCAGCTGTAAGGCTTTTCGAGAACTGATAAAATCTTGATTTCTCATTAGCCAGAGGTCTTCGAGGATTGCTGATCCAACAATGTTGATACATGACATTATCACGGTTGGTCCATAAAATTAAACCCACAGTTATCATACAATTTCACGGTAGTCTCATTCGACCATTCAACTCCCCTGTCATTATCTCTCATTTTGGGCTAATTCCAACTTGCTCTATATGATTTCATGGTCCTCTCAGTCAATGCCCTGTTATTTACTTTTTCACTCGACATAGTAGACTTTGGTTTTCTGTCTCAGTCTGACCGAAAGTCCATTTATCGGTTTCTTTCTGGCCCTGCAAAATCCGATCCACTTGACACACATGCTCAATTTCTGCTCATTTGGCGAAGTAGAAGGCTTATTCTGCGTTTTCACCGTGGCATGCGCACGACACAAGCCCAATTTAAGCAACCTCCCAATTAATTTAAACGTTAGGATTAAGGATGAGAGCTGAATTTTAAGGTGTAGGTTTTGGTGGGAAGGACGGAGGTTGTAATGGATCGGTGGAGATAGAGAGAGACTCGTTGCTCAATGCAAACGGTATCGCGAGGGATTTGCTTAACTCACACGAAATCAGAATTTTACGTTTGAATGCTCGCGGTCATACAAGGAGAGCACCATTTGACGAAAAATCTATTTATGCCGAGACCATCTGAACTTAAGAAGACAGAGAGAGATCAAGATCGCTTCACGTTTTCACACCGCGCTCAGAAAGTGCATGAAGTGGGGATTCCCGGTGAATCGAACTGCAAAAAGTTGAGATTTTGCGAGGAAATTGAAATTAGCCGAGAAGGAAACAAAAAATAAAACATGTAGCCATGTGTTCGGGCAAATATGGTTGTCCAACCCCGCGCGCCCACGAGCCGGGATTCTCGGGAAGCCGACCTCAAATCGGAAAAAACCAAGACCGCCCGAACGGGGACCTACCGTGGCTTCAAAGTGGACAAGAAGCAGTGGCAGATTGTCGGTTTTGGTTCGGAAGTGGCGGCCAACGGCGGCTCTCTCAGTTGCACTCTCTCTCTCTTTCACGGCCGGATCCCTCTCAGACCTCACAGATGTCACACTCACAGATTTCGCTTCTTGTTCGCTTTCTCTCCGATCTCTCCGGCTTGCTTACTCTCGGGCGTCCCCTCTCTGGGGAAGTCCTCCTCCAATGAGTTCACAACCCTATTTATAGGCGAGGAGGGTCTGCCGACGGAGGAGCTTTTGCCGCCGGTCCTTGTCTCGCCGACCGGCCTCTCTCTTGGCCGAACCGGTGTCCCATCCCTTCATCTTCGCCTGTCTATCCTCCTTTCTCTGCCGTAGGTAGCCTGAGCGGCTCCGCCTGTCTTTTCTTCTGCGCGCGTTGTGTCCAGAGCGAGGAAGGAAAGAGGAAGAAGAGGAGAGGGCTGGGCCGCGAAGTTAGCAAACTGGGGGAGATGGGCCCTGGGCCCATGAGGAAAAGAGAAAAGGGGCTAGGGTCAGGCCCAGCCCCCAAAGGCTTTTTTTTTAATATAATTATCCGAAAATGGGGTAAAATAAGGGAAAATAAACTAGAAAATAAAACTTAGTAAATGTAAATAATACTAATACTTAGGTGATACGAAAAATCATTTTTCCTAGGGTTAGTTGATCCATAATTTTCCATGTAATACTTAGTCAAAATTTAGGTGTTAACAATGTTACTCTCTATATTTAGATAGTGTGAACCAACCTCCGACATGTGAGGTGTAGTGTTCTATTTATAATGCAAACTTTGGTCAAACCTCAATTATACGGGCTTAGCTTAGGCCTTTCAATGTAATTGGCCGAATTAAGCTCAAGACTATATTTAATTAACTCTTACCAGTTGAAATTAGATTGAATTAAATTTACTTTGGCCTATTTCCCTATGTAATTTTTGGCCACCATACTCCCTTATTGCTAGCCAAATTTTGGCTTCTCAGGCTCAATTTGTCAAATTTCAAATTCAAAATTGTCCACCCCTAATCCAATGCTAATGTATTTTACTGAAAAAATATAAAATAAATAATAAATATTTCTAAAACTAAATGCTATGCAATTTAATTCCAATGTTTTTGTTTAGGGATTAAAAATTAATCCATAATTTTTTATATAATAAAAAAATGATCAGATCACCAAAATTTAGGTATCCACTCTAGGAAAACATACTCAAAACAAGAATTTTACCTCTGGATGATCAAGATTGTACAAAGATAGTACCATTTGACAAAAAGTCAATATGTGCAGAGATCACCAGAACCTCAAATGATGGAGAGCAATCCATATTACTCTACAGCGAATGACGTGGGGATTTGATAGGAATGCAATTTATGTGAATTGAAAGCTCCATTTATTCCACATAAAATGAATGATTTAGATAATATTATTTAAAAAAGAATTGCTTATATTATGTAAAATAATTAGTTAAGAAAAAATATTTTCGTTATTAACAATAATTAATGACTAAATATTTTCATCAACAAGAAAATATTTTTCATTAAATCATTTTTCTGAGCGATATAAATTATGTATTCCAAATTATTCATTTTTCCCAAAATAAAAATAAAAAAAAAAAAAACCTAAATGCAAAAAGTAAATTAATTATGAGGAAATTAAAATGCACTGGAAATTTAATAACCCGAAGAGTTACCAGACGAGTTGAAGGTGATCGCGGGTTTATCCAGTTGTTCCCATTACATCAACGTGCACATCGTTTGACCATTAGCCACGTGTTACTTCAATCCCATGCTTAAGGTTCTATTTATATTGCAAAAAATAAATTATTTATAAAATATTTTCATAAAATAATTACTTCTATCTCAAAATAATTAGTTAATAAAAAATAGTCTCGTCATCAAACAATAATATATGTCTCAATATTTTTGTGGATGGTAAAAATAGTTTATTCATTCTTGTAAACAATTAAAGTGATTATTTTTAGGAAAGTTATTTCAAATAATTTTTTTAAAAAATAGATATAGACTAAGTTAATATTTCTGCACGTGCATTCCTCCATTTTGGGCACTTGTAACTCAATTTTGCAAGATGGTTGCCATGTATTATCTGTTTTTAAGCTAAGTAGCACCGACACCGATAGACAACACGTGACACGACACAGCCGAACACATTGACACAATATTTTTCAAAAAATAGAAAATTTTGGCACGTTATATATTAAATGTATATTTTTATATATACATGATAAATTGTCATTTTATGATTATTTCAATCAAATTAATTTGATTCAAATTTATAAATAATAAATAATAATAATAAAAGGCTAGAAGCCTATAATGAATTTATATTAAAAACATTAATTCACTATTTGTTAATATCATTCATTATTTTGATTTAATAAATTCAACTCCATTTCAATAATCCATAAAATTTGAAGAAAAAAAAAACACGCAATCCAGGACTTGGGTGTCAGAAGAGAAGAAAAAACAAACTAGAAATGTGAATTGTACATCACGGGAAATGAGAGTCGAAAGAGAATGGAAGAGAAAATTAGGTTTTTCTTCTTTATTTATTTATTATTTTTATTATTTTTTATTTTTTTTACATATATATACATTTTGACTCATCATTTATTAAAAAATTTTAAAATTGACTTATGCTTGTGAAAATCATATGTCCGAATTCCAATTCAGGTGGCGAAATTCCAAACTTGAGTATCGAAAAGTGTCAAGAGACTTAATTACGTGTCGAATTTTTCGACACATGTTGATCGATTATTTTGAGAGTGTCGAAGAGGGTCCGACACGACACAAAAGCTTTCAAAAAGTAGCGGTGCTTCCTAACTTTTAGATACGAGCTTTTAGGAGGACAACCGATATTGACACACAGAGTTAGAGGAACCAAAAGTTTCATAGAGGAAAGACACATTTGGAGAAAGTGGTTGCTAATAGATAGCCACAGGGATTGTGCCACGAAAATCTCGTACAAGTGATAGTACTACTTTTATTTTTCGTTCAATTTCTACAAGAGTGGAGAAATCACTCAACACAAGATTCCACAATCTTCATTATTGTGCTCATACCAATATCTGCTAGCAATTATTGGGACATGTAAAAAAGATAAAAATGTTTCAAATTTTATCTCAATCTTGACATCATCAACATAGATCTTTATAAGATATAGAAGTGACTTTTGGGGAAGCTTAACCTATTGACTTTGGTAGTTGACTTAGGGGGTGCACAATCACCAATTTCTGTTCCAGAAATAATTTTTTTATTTCAGACTTGTTTTTGGAATAGAAATTCCTTTGATAAAATTATTCAATTTTTCTATTTCTGAAATAGATTTTTGTTCCAAAAATAGGTTTGGAATAGAAATCAGAAGTAAAAATTTTTAACTTTTCTATTTTTTTTTTGTGACTTGGGAAACGCTGTATAGCCAACAGTCAGCGGTATAAACCGAGGCGACCCGCAGGGACCCACCTCCCATTGACCACAGGTAAGTCGTGCAAATGACAAGGTGGGGAGTTGAACTCTAGCCTTGCGGGGGGCTAGCGTGCAACTCCACCATCTTTGCCACCAAAGGGGTGGGTTTCTACTTTTCTATTTCTAGAACAAAAATGAGAAATGAGAAATAAAAATTCTTCTCATCGTTTGTCAATCGGTCCTCCATTTGTCACTGGCGACTGACACGTTCGCCGCACCGGCTGCCGCCGCCTAGTCGCCCGCCGTCGGTTGCCACCGCCAGCTGCTCGCCACTGGTTGCCGCCGTCACCGATCGCCGTCTGTCACAACCAATCGACAATCCGCCACCGTTCGAAAGGAAATAAATTTGTGTCGTTATCAAACGAGTTTCTATTTTTAGAGTAGAAATTTTGTGTTATATCAAATAGGTATTTTTGCTTAGAAACTCATCTCGAAATAGAAATAGAAAAATATATTTCTCTTCCAAAAATTAATTTCTGGCAAGAATGGTTATCATTCACGCCCATAGTGTGTCGCGACTCCCTAAAGTGGCTGAGGCATGCATGTGGTCTAGGTCCTAAAATAATTTCAAAAGTGTTTCACAATATTGAGGTAATTTCTCCTCGAATTATTTATTGGGGCGTAATCTAGAGTTGTGAAATATTTGAATGTGTGAGTGATTATAATTCTATAAATCTTGTACTGATTAGTGGATTCTTGTTGCTGACTCTCCACATGGAGTAAGTATGAACACTTTGAGTGAATCATGTAAACTATATGTGTGCTTTAGTGTTCCTTATTGACTTGTCTGGTAATTTTGTCCTCTCATACTTAAAAAATGAAAAAAAATTGTAAAATCTGTTAACTTTCATATATTTCACAACAAAAACATTTCTAGATTTCCATTTATGCAACTCATTTGCAATTGCTCTTTCTTTCGCAACTACGGTTTTGACACAAGAAAATTGTCCAAAAGATTCTAAACCTATTGTATTTTTGCCAATTTAGTCATAAATCTTTCAATTTTGCCAATTTAGTCGTAAACCCTTACACATTTTGCTAATTGAGTATATTTTGCCAATTTTGCCCGAAAATTATTGACATGAACAGTGGAGTTGACATTGCAATTTTTAATAATATTTTATTAATTTTTTGCCGACTCTCATCGGCCATAGGCAAGGGCCGATGACCCTCATTGATGAAAGCAAGGGCATGTGAGCCCTCGCCAGATTTGGCTAGGTAGGGCTTGGCGACCCTCGCTAGCTGCAAGTGAGTGGTCGACCAAATCTGGTTAGGCGATGGCTTGGCAACCCTTGCTAGCCCTAGGTGAGTGGCTAGATCTTGCCAAGGCTTGGACGCCCTCGCTTAGGGCCGGGAGGGTCGGTCGGCCACCCTCGCCGGCTTTCTCTCAAAACATTAAAAAAAAAAAAAAAAAAAAAATTCAAAAATTATTAAAATATCATTAAATATTATTTAAAAATTGCCACGTCAAGAACAACTATCTACAGTTAGTAATTTCTGACTAAAATTGATCGGATAGACTCAATTGGTAAAAAGTGAAAATGTTTAGGATTCAATTAGAAAAATTGAAAGGTTTATGACTGAATTGATAAAAGTATAATATATTTATTGCACAATTTTTCCTTTTGACATGGTGGAGTTAGCAACTAATAAATCTCAACTTCTCATTAGCCTGCGGTCTTTTGGGAAATTGCGAGTCCGAAGAGGTTGAGTCAAAAGTGATAAGACATTGGCCGGAGTTTAAGGGAGGCGACTAAAATTCTAACGATTGCTTTGGAATTATCTGATCGAGAAGATCAGTTGGGAGTTTCATCTGTCATTGAAATGTCCAAGTCAACTAATTGCCACAAAGTCAACCAAAGAAAAGTAAATTGTGGAACAACCAAGTTGCATCAATGGAAATTATTCAGAGATTGTTGTACATAGCTTTCCAATTAATGAGGAAGTTTGGTTTCTATATTTGACATTTTTAGCAAATTGACTTCCTCTAGGAATCAGCTTTAGTATCTTAGAAATGAACTACGGTGCCTGATGTTGAATCAAAGTACTTGTAAGCGAAATATGTTGTCATAGCATCTCGCTTTACTCACTATTTATAATAGAATGCTACAATATATCATTTAAATATGTTTATCATTGCACGATGATGACAAACAAAACGAAATCAACTAATCTAAGTTCATGGTTACAAAAATTAATTAGACAATTGCCATTGTTTGAATTAATTCGTACTCGGAAAAGTGCACACGTTTTGCATGTTTGGGAAAATTTGACGTTAAGAGGATTCTACAAAATCGTCTTATGAGGAAATTTTTTAAGTTATTTATTAATCCAATGAAGTTATTGCAGTGCCGAGCATCTGGAGTGCCAAAACTTGGCATGGAGGAACATTTAAGTGCCAAAAGTTAGGAAAGTAACACTTAAGTGCTAAAACTGGAGCAAATTAAGTGCCACTTTGGCAAAATCCGGCCAAAATGCCGACATGGCGATTTTCCAAAATAAGTGCAAAATGGCATCGTTTTGATGCTTTGACGTGGTAAAAAATTAATATAAAAATTAATTAAATTAAATTTAAAACTAAATTTATTTAAAACATTTAAAAATACAAATACAAATATTAAAAATTTAAATATATATATTTTATAAAAAAGGGAAGGGGTGGTGAAGGTTGAGCCCTTGTTGCTGAGCCTTGGCTAGGGGCCGGCGACCCCATCCGATCGGTGGCGAGGGCCCACAAGCCCTCGGCCCCGATCTAGGTGAGGGTTGCGACCCTTGGCTCGGGCCGAGCGAGGGCCGCCGACCCCGCCGGATCTCGAGCGAAGGCCGTGACCCTCGCCCAAATCGAGGGTGAGGGCTCATGACCCTTACCCAGATTTGGCGAGGGTCGACGACCCTTGCTTGGCGGGGCCAAGGGCCGCCGCCCGAGGTGACCCCCAACAAGCGGCGGCCTTTGGCCCGCCGAGCGAGGGCCACGACCCTTGCCCGGTTGGGGCCGAGGGCTTGTGGGCCCTCACCGCCGATCAGCCGGGATCGACGACCCCGGCCCACCCTCCCTCTCGTTGTCGGCCCTTCCCGACGGCGGCGGCGGCAAGAAGGGCTCACCCCTCTCGCCGCCCCCTTCCTTTTTTTTTTTTTTTTTTTTTTTTAATATTTGTATTTGTATTTGTAAATGTTTTAAATAAATTTATTTTTAAATTTAATTTAATTAATTTTTATATTATTTTTTTACCACGTCAACACAAAAACAATGTCGTTTTTGTATTGTCTAGCCACGTCAGCGTGCAAAACGGCAATCCGGCCAAAACGCTTATGTCTCGATTTTTCAACAAAATAAGTGATCAATTTTGTTTCAATTTTGGCACTAGTGTCACTTTCCTAACTTTGGGCACTTGTCAACCTTCGTGCCAAGTTTTGGCACTTAGGCTGTACTTCTCTCGAAGGGTTATTGGCACAAGATGAAGAAATTGGGATTTCTATGTTGCAAGTATGCGACAACTTTGGAGCAGGAGTACAAAAGTGATATCTTTGGGGAGCGTGGTGAGTTTAGCTCCATGCTTCCTTAATTGGGATGAATCCTAAATAAAATATCTATTGACAATTACAGATAACAGTTCTATGGATTTCTATGTTGCAAGTATGCGAATGATGCTTGGTTTGTGCTTGCCTTGCTCTTAGGCATTTTACTTGGTGCTGTTCATGGAGTTGTGGAATCCCTGTTCAGAAGGTACACTGAAAATGGAATGAGTGAAGATCTGGCATACAACAATACTGTTGAGTGCATAACGGGCATCATATCGAAGACCATTTCCACAAAGGTTGTTTTTCGGTGATAAATTTGATAGCTGCTCCTTTCTATTTTCCCTTACTCCTGGATGCCACTGATACCATTGTTATAGAGATGTGTATGTTACTGGGTCAATGCGTTTAATTTTGTTTTCTGGTCATTTTCTCAACAGGGCATGTTGGCTGTTTACAATTCAATGTCTGACGAAGGAAAAAAAGAATTTGAGAAGGCATACAGTGCATCCTACTATCCTTGCATGGACATCTTGTATGAGTGCTATGAAGATGTTGCCAGTGGTAGTGAGATTCGCAGCGTTGTTCTTGCTGGACGGCGCTTTTATGTACGTTTTACTTTGATAAATTTTGACTTTCAATTTGATAGAGCAAAAGTATAAAGTGGATGCTCATCCATTTTACAGATTAAGATTTTCTTGTCCTTTCTCTTCAGGAAAAGGATGGTCTACCTGCTTTCCCGATGGGCAAGATAGATCAGACTCGCATGTGGAAAGTGGGTGAGCGTGTGCGAGCAGCAAGACCAGCTGGTGACCTCGGCCCATCATATCCTTTCACAGCTGGTGTCTTTGTTGCCTTGATGATGGCCCAGGTGAGGATCTCTTTTTATATCTTGGTGCCAATATGGTTGGCTTGGTAATCTTAATCTCATGGAAGATGAATACTTCCCACGCTAGTTTCTTCAGTTTCTGAGTTTCAAGGCTTAGTTGTATCGAATTTTTTTTTGGTGGGCTAGAAGCCATCTTAAGCTTTTTTATTTTCTCATCTGGACAGAATGGCTTGCTTTAATCTACTGCATGCACATCAAGATTCTTTTATGTGCCTTACTAGTACAGTTTTACAACCATAAGCAAAGTAATTAAAGAGGAGATCCTTTATTCATTTTAGTGTCTTACTCTTGTGAGGTGTGATATTTGTTCAGATTGAAATCTTGAGGAAGAAAGGACACTCCTACTCTGAGATCATCAATGAGAGTGTTATAGAATCAGTTGATTCTTTGAACCCCTTCATGCATGCCCGTGGAGTCTCTTTTATGGTCGACAATTGTTCGACCACAGCTCGTCTTGGGTCAAGGAAGTGGGCTCCCCGATTTGATTACATCCTGACTCAACAAGCTTTAGTTGCTGTGGACAATGGTGCCCGAGTTAACCGTGACCTCATCAGCAACTTCTTCTCAGATCCGGTGCATGGAGCAATTGAAGTTTGCGCACAGTTGAGACCTACAGTTGATATCTCTGTGCCTGCAAATGCAGACTTTGTCTGACCTGAGTTGAGGCAGTCTGCTAATTGAAGCTTTGAGAATAAGCTAAAGCGCAACTTTGCATGTGGTACTGTATTTGAGGGAGTTGTATCGTGCATCTAAGTAGGTTATGTGATGTGGGTTATTCCATTGTATTTCCCTGTCTGAATCGCGACGAGTTTGTGCCTGTTGAGCTAATGACAGATCATGAACCATTTTGCCCTATTGATTTTGAGTAATAACTTCTTCACGTGTTAGATGTGTCAATCGTCATAATCTTTTTGCTCAAAGATGACCGACATTTGTTTTTCATACTGCTTATTTACATTGATGTGATCTCAACAAGCAGAAGTCTCTTTATACAAGAGGATGGAAACCTGAGCTGTATTAGCCTGATTTAAGATGAATGTCATGCTATAATGACATCGATCTAGTCATATCGAGGGTGGGCTAGGTAGATTCTATCCAGCGTTGGGCTACGTGGTTGTTGTGCCTTAAAGTTGTTGAATAGGTGTTACCTTAAAAAGGAGAGAAGTCGTTCAACGGGCGTCATTATAAACAAGTGAACTGATCCCTTGCCTTGATTTCCTGTGAGTAGTGCGAAGATTGAAGCTATCTGTTTCGAATATGCAGCTTGATTTTTTAGATATCTTTGCGCTGAGCTTGCATATGTAGCTTGATTTGGAGCTTAAGCATGCTTTCATTGCTAAACCACAAAGGCCTTCCTTAGCATCGAGATTCCTCTGCATCCTTATTAATCTTTCCTCACCCCACTTTGCTTCCCATGAGTTCTTCAACAGCCAAAACTTGGCCCCGTCCCGGTTGTCCCGTATCCAAGGGCAGCGATGCCACGGTCAGAATGCGTCCCACAAGCTCCTGTGAGCATGTCACTCGAAGAAAATTGGAACTCGATGTAAATCTTGTACGAATTTGTTACTTTTTTAATACATGATGTAAAGATTTTCTACTTGGTGTGTTTATTACGTACTTTCATCTTGTGAAGTAAATTAAGTGCATCTATATGCTGTACGATTGGAAAGTAATGTTGAACTTTCCCATATCTCCTTGTTCTTGTTTTTTTTTTTCGAACTAATCCCATATCTCCTTGTTCAAAAAGTACGAAACCAAATTGAGCTTGGCACCATTAACCAAATGTTTAAGGCCCTTTTTATTTTTACACGAGGTATCCTAACCTTTCGGCTGACACTAAAGGCTATCTCTTGTGAAGTCTTGCACTTTCCATGCAACTTCAAATAAATGATAGGTCAATAATTTATCTACAAGATCCATCATCCCTAAACCTACAAATCAAGATTGCGAGAAAAATATCAAAAAAGTTTTAAATCTTTTATTGATGTCGATTTAATTCTAATTATTTTGGCCTAGTGTCACTTAGTCATTCTGACTAATTTTGACTAGATATTGCTAATATGAATGTTGATCGGCTTATGTGGTATGGTCAGTACTAAGATGGATAATTTTTAATAATATTTTAATATTTTTTGAATTTTAATATTTTTCTCTTTTCTGTTTTTTTCCCCTTCCTCGAGGCAGCCGAGTTTCAATGATTGGCCAGAGGAAGAGGAAGGAAAAAAAGGAAAGAGAAAGACAAGAAAGAAAAAAGAAAATAAAATGAAAAGAAAATGAATAAAACAATTCGAAAAATATTAAAATTATATTAAATGTCATTTACGTCAACATAGGTTGTGTCACGTAGTTCACCTTAGCAATTTTTAGACAAAATTTGGCCTGTAGACTCAATTGATAAACTGAAAAAAAGACTTAAGGCTCAATTAATATAATTAAAAAATTTATGATCAAATTAATAAAAGTGTGATAGACAATCTTTTTAAAAGTTATCATTTGTTTCGTTTGACGTGAGAAATTTTTGTGGGGACTGAACATGCTACGAATTTGCCCAAAAAGACGATAAAGACATGCTGAAATCGAAGCCTCGCACAGAAACGAAGTAAGACTCCATGATATGAATCTCACAAGCCAAGTCTATCTCACAACACCCTCTCTGGCATTGAGAATTGATTACTGCCTCTCTTAATTAAAGATAATTCATCCGATTAATTTGATGTACCCATCAGGACAGATTATCGGGCAAGTCGATGAATCCACCTCCAAATTTGTTGTACGATCCAAAACGGGATAAGTACACTAATGGTGCCATAAGTTGTGTACGGCGCTCACTTTGGTGCCAAAAGTTTCCGTCGGATCACTTAAGTGCCAAAAAATTTGAAAAATGCTCACTTTGGTGCCAACTCCGACGAAATTGGCCGGAAATCCGACGTGGCCTTTTTTATTAATTTTTGACGCCGACGTGGCTCGTCGGAGAGTTGAGTCGCATCCAAACACCAAAACGACGCCGTTTAGTGTCTCCCCCAATTCAAAACCCTAATCTCCGGCCGTCGCCGTCCTCGACGGTCCTTGCGCTCGGCGGCCACGGCTTCGACCCCAACCCCGACGATGACCACTCAACGGCAACGGCTCCGACCTCGACCCCGACCCCGACCCTGACGATGGCCACTCGGCGGCCGTAGCTCCGACCCTGACCTTAACCCCGACCGCGACGATGGCCACTCGACAGCCGCGGCTCAAACCCCGACCCCGACCTCGACGATGGCCACTCCACGGCCGTAGCTTCGACCCCAACCCCGACCCCGACCTCGATGATGGCCACTTGGCAGCCGCAGCTTCGACCCCGACTCCGACCCCAACCCCCGCGACGGCCACGGCTTCGACCCCGTCGAAACCCTAATTTCTTCCCCATGTGAGCTAAACGGCGTCGTTTCCATGAAGCCATCCACGTAGGACGGCAAAACGACGTCGTTTTCTTAAGGAGGACCGAAAACGACGTCATTTAAAGGCTTATCGATTTTTTTTTAAAAAAAAAAAAAATCATTTTGGCCGGAATCTTTCACCGGAGGCCGGAATCTTTCGCCGGTGGCACCAAAGTGAGCGTTTTTCCTCCGATTTGGCACTTAAGTGATCCGACTGAAACTTTTGGCACCAAAGTGAGCACCGTACACAACTTATGGCACCATTAGTGTACTTATCCCGATCCAAAACATTAGGAATATAAATTTGATTTTCAATCTTAGGATTCTGTGTGCTCCCTTCCCAAACTGATTCACTTAGCTCTTCTCCTTCACTCCTGACATTGCTAGCGAAGTTATGGGATCGTTTAGAAACCAATATTTCATTCTGGTGCCTTTGGTCTTCCTTTTGGGAGCTTGGGCTCATCAAGCCGCCGGTCGCACCCTCCAGCGAGACGATCCCATGTACGAGATGCATGGGCAATGGATGGCCCGTTACGGGCGTGTGTACAAGGATGTGGAAGAGAAGCAAAGCCGTTTCGAGATATTTAAGGTGAATGTACGAGGTATCGAGTTGTTCAATCAGGCAAACGACAAGCCTTACAAGCTCGGCGTCAATCAGTTCGTTGACCTCACGAATGGAGAATTCAAGGCAAGGAACCGATTCGAGTCACACATGTGCTCCACCGAGGCCGTTTCTTTCAAGTACGAAAACATCATCGCGGTGCCTTCTAGCATGGACTGGAGAGAAAAAGGAGCCGTGACACCAGTCAAGAAACAAGGCCAATGTGGTAAGTTGATGGAGATTAGTTCATGAACTGCCTACGCCAATCTATTTGACCTTCTTAGAGCGAGGATGTTGTTGAAACCCCAAATGTTGTCATGGTATCTTCTCCACGAATGTCTGTTGTTCTGATTTGAATGTCCTGTTTCCGTTGAAAAAATGTAGGATGTTGCTGGGCCTTTTCAGCCGTGGCAGCTGTGGAAGGAATCAATGAAATAACCACGGGTAAGTTGATTTCTCTCTCCGAGCAAGAGTTGGTCGACTGCGACGTCGGTGGCCAGGACCAGGGATGTGAAGGCGGCAGGATGGGCAGCGCATTCCAATTCGTTGAGAAGCATGGCCTCACAACTGAGACGAACTATCCTTACGAGGGCATTGACGGCAAATGCAATGTTGAATCGGAATCCAACCATGCCGTGATCATAAAGGGCTATGAAGACGTCCCGGCCAACAGTGAGGAGGCATTGCTAAAGGCAGTTGCTAACCAGCCAGTTTCCGTGGCCATCGATGCCGGAGGATTCGAGTTCCAATTCTACTCAAGCGGTGTGCTCACTGGTGCTTGTGGGACCGACTTGGACCATGGTGTTACCGCCGTTGGATACGGGACAAGCGATGATGGCACCAAATTTTGGCTGGTGAAGAACTCGTGGGGCGAGGAATGGGGCGAGGAAGGATACATAAGGATGCAGAGAGATGTCAGTGCGAAGGAAGGCCTCTGCGGCATCGCGATGAAGGCCTCTTATCCTACCGCGTAGATTTTAATGAGCCACCTATCTGTGTGTACTGTAAATATGGTGAAGCTTTTCAGTTCAAGGCCTTGTTTTTCACTTCTCCTTGACATGCTGCAGATATATACATCTGTATATATTAGGTGTGTGTTTTTAAGAAGTGATGTTTGAACTTCCGACTTGAAAAATCTTCTTGGTGAAGAAACTTAGGATGAAATTCAACTGGGTACGGCTTCATAGCACGAACAAGAAAAACTTGCGAGGTACATCTATCCCGATACATTATCGAGAACGATTTAAAGCTGTCATGTCAAATTACATAAAATTTAAAACGACTCATTCCGCATGCAACAATTTAGCAACCAGCGTGCAATGAAGGATTGAAGAGGAGCATGTGAGAATTCATGAAATCTTTACTCCGAAGAACAGATCCTCCCTTTCAAAGAATCAGTGTTCAAAATGGCTTCGTTTGTGTTTTGACTTGTGCCTTTAATAAACCTGAAAGCTGCCGAATCTTCCGGCAAACAATTACCTGGAAAATCATTGATTTTTAGGTTGAAAAATTACCATGAAAGTCTTAAGCCTATTGTATTAGTACCAATTAAGTTTTAAACCATATTTGGTCTCAAAACTTTTCACTTTTCAGCCATGGCTCAGGACAAACTTCACATCCTGCTCCAACCACCTCATTTACTGTAATCCGATTGCTGTGGAGTCAGCAGATAAAGAGCTCAAAACAAGCACTAGATTCTCGGATAGATCATGCATCTCCCCACATGCAAGATCCAAACTACATCCCCTTCTCCAAGATCCGCTCACCCTCTATCTAGCTCATCGAATTTTGAAAAAAGATTAAAAAAGAAACAGATGGCAGATGTCCAGTTGGCATCAAGGTCGCCATGTTGGTGGTCGGGCCGTGACTGACATTAAGCTCTGACGTGAGAGGCAAGACGGCGATCTCTCACCAACCTTTGTCACGCTGATCTTCCTTTTAGGAGCTTGGGCCTATCAAGCCTCCTCGTGCCGCGACCTCCGGCACCAGCATGATGGTCCCATGTACCGCAGGCACGAGAGCAACGGATGGTATGGAAATGGCCGCGTTACAAAGATGGCCAGGAGCGGCAAGGACGTTTCGAGATTTTGAGGAGAGAGCGCAGCGCGCCGATTCATTTAACTGAGCGATTGACAGGCCTTACAAGCTAGGGAGTGAACCGAATGACAGGCCTCACAATAAAAGGGTTTAAGGCCACGAGGAAAGGATTCAAGAAAAACATTTGCAGATCCACAATAGCTCGGACCGTTTTTATTGCTCCCTCAATGCTTGTCAAACGATAATATGCAGGATTTTGTCGGGCGTTTCCAGCCGTCCCTCGCCGCGGACGGGGTAGCAGACATTTCTGCGGGTAAGTTGATTCCTTTGTCTGAGTAGGAGTTGGTCGACTGTGATGTCGGCGGCGCAGGATCAGGGCTGGCAAGGCGGTTGAATGGATGGCGCATTCCAATTCATCGAGAAACACGGTCTTACGGCGGCGAAGTATGGAAAATGCAACATGAAAAACTGAAGCAATCTTGCGCTAACCATCAAGGGCTACCTCGATGTCCTTACCATTAGACCGGTCAAATGGATGAGTTGAGTTAAAAATGAGTCGACCCATATTTGATCAATTTAATCCGTTTTGACCTATATTCATATAGTATAAATCAAGTAACTAATACCCGACCCGATCCATACCCAATACATATCCAACCCGACCCGTATTGCTAAAACCTATTAATATTATATGAATATATGCTAATTGGATTAAAATTTCAAATTACATTAAAAATACTAAATAAAATTAAAAAAGTTAAAAAAGCCTATAAATTGAAATATTTATAAATAATTAAACCATGCACACTGTTTGAAGTGAACAATACCATTGAGTAACTAAAAAATGTAATATGAAAAATCTTTAACTAAATTTAAGAAAGCTCATTTTTATGATTTTTTTATAAAAAAAATTATTGCTTAGATACTTTTATGCAATATAAATTTAATGGAAAATTTGTATAATTCTTTTTAATTTCTTTAAAATCGAATTTTTAATTATTATTTTTCTTTTTCTCTTTTCTCTTTTCTTTTTCTTCTTCATCACCTGGCATCGGCCATGACAATGGCTGGCGATAGGCCACAGGCAAGATCGAGCTCATCGGCATCGAGTGGGGCTCGATCTCGCCGATCCAGTGAGGTCGAGGCCCCGCCCGACACCGGCGAGCTTGAGTCTCGCTAGTTGTTAGCAAGGCCGAGGCTTCACTGGCGTCGGGCAAGGCTTGATCTCGCCGATCCGGCGAGGCCGTGGCCCCGCCCAACGCCGACGAGCTCAAGCCTTGCCTGGCCTATCGCCGGCTATCACCCTGCCGGCCACTGGCTAAGGAAGGAAGAAAAAGAAAGAAAAAAACAAAAAGAAAAAGAAAATAAAAAAAAAAATTGAAATATGAAAAATAATTATAATTTCGATTTTTTTAAAAACATTTTTATAAAGCTAAAGAAGGAAAGATTGTGTGGGGCTCGAGTTGAAAATTTAGAAATGGGTTATAAGGTTCTAATCCACTTGATATTTTAAATGGGTCGAAAATGTCACAATTTTGGACCCATTTAAATCAGACTCACTTCTTTGATCCATTTTTAGTTGGGTTTTTAAAAGCCTTTGACCTATATAAAACCCATATAACTAAAATATGAGTCCAAAAATGGATCAATGACCCATTTTGATACCTCTACTTGTAACTCTATTTGGAAACATGGTTATTCTCATGTCTATTAAGTGCAAGCTTTTAGGACGACAGAGGAGGAAGGATTGACACTCAGACTTAAAAGGACCATAAGTTTCTTAGAGAAAAGGCGCATTTGGAAAAAGTGGGTGCCGAGACACAGCCACAGGGATTATACCACGAAAATCATGCACAAGTGACTACTATTATTTTTCTTTCAATTTCTACAAGAGTGGAAAAATCACACAGCGCAAGATTTTGCATTCTTTGTCATTGTGCTCATACCAATATCTACTAAAGATTATTGGGACATGTAAAAAACATGAAAATGTTTCAAATTCTATCTTTGTCTAGACATTATCAACAGATATTTTGACGTAGAAGCAATTTTGGGGGAGCTGAGCCTATGGATTGAGTATGGTAGTTAAGAAGTTAGTGTGTTGTTAGTGTGTTGCGACTTCTTGAAGTGGCTGAGGCATTCATGTGATCTACGTCCTCGAATAATTTCAAAAGTGTTTTGGAGTCACAAGGTAATTTCTCCGTGAATTATTTTATTGGAGTGTAATATAGGACCGTGAATCATTTGAGTGTGTGAGTCATCATAACTCTATAAATCTCTTAATGATTAGTGGATTCTCCATTTGTGACTCTCCAAATGGAGTAAGTATTGACACTTTAACTGAATCACATAAACCATTTGCATGCTTTTAGAGTTCCCTATCGACTTCTCTAGTAATTTCATTCTCTCGTACTTTTTTTGTTTTTTAAATTGTAACTTCTGTTAACTTCCATATATTTCACAACAAAAACATTTCTGGATTCCCATTTATGCAATTCATCTTTGGTTGCTCTTTCTTTCGAAACTACGATTTTGACATGGTGGAGTTAGCAACTCTAATACTCTCTGTGAACTAGTAAATCTCAACTTCTCATTAGCCAGTGGTATTTCAGGGAGCTGCCAGTCCAACAAGGTTGAGTCGAAAGTGATAAGACACTAGCCGGAGTTCAAGGGAGGCGACTAAAATTCTAGCAATTGCTTTGGAATTATTTGATCGAGAAGATCAATTGGGGGTGATCTGTCATTGAAATGTCCAGGTCAACCAATAGCCACAAAGTGAAGTCAAGAAAAGTAAATTGTGTGGGCTAACCAAAGGTTGCATCAATGGAAATTATGCAGAGATTGTTGTACATGGCTTTCCAATTAATGAGGAAGTTAGGTTTCCATATTTGACATCTTTTGGCAAATTGACCCTCTCTGGTCTCTAGGAATCAGCTTTAGTATCGTAAAAATGAACTACCGAGCCTGATGTTGAATCAAAATTATTTTTGATGGTTTTATTTGTATACTGATGGGCCAAGTGGGCCTGTCCGCCCATTTTGAGCCTAAAAGCCGGGCCTGCTAGATAAGGGCCCATGTATAAAGAAGTGTTATGTTGAGGGGTTATGACTTTTGGGGGAACGTATTACATTGAAGAGTTATGTCTCTTAGAGGAGACGTATTTAAGAGAGAAAATGAAAGAGAGGAACGTACATTTTCAAGTGAACGTACGTCAGTCTCTCTCTCTCTCCCTCAAAAAGAAGAAAACAGGAAAGAACGCTATGTTTTTCTCCCCTTAATAGCAACAACATGCTCCTTGGTAGAACGGGATTGGATTCTTCCTCGAACTTCAAAATAAGGTACGCTCGATTCTGTGGTGTGTCTTTGATCGGTGATACATGTTCTTCCTGGGCTCATTTTCCGCATTCGTTTTAGGAGTTCGATTTAGTATCGAATCTGTTTTAGGGAATTAGTAATTCTCAACAATTTTAACTGAAAATATATTGCTATAACATCTCACTTTACTCATTATTCATAACAGAATGCTACAATATTTCATTTAAATCTGTTTCTCATCGCACGATGGTGACAAATGAAACAAAATCAACTAATATGAGTCCATGTTTAAAAAATTTAATTAGATAATTGCCACTGTTTGAATTAATTTGTACTAGGAAAAGTGCACATGTTTTGCACGTTTGGGAAAAAATTGACATTTAGACGATTCTAGAATTACTAATTAATAAATAGAAGTTATTGACACAATATGAAGAAATTGTAAACATATATATAGATGGATAGATAGATATACATACACACAGAGAGCAATATCTTAGGATCTTAACATTTTTTGGTTTTGTTAAGGTTGTTCATAACAGAGAAAATATCCAAATTTTAAAATTACCATACGTGAGAGATAAAGTCTAGTCAAGAAAAGTAAATTGTGTGGACCAATCAAAGGTTGCATCAGTGGAAATTATGCAGAGATTACACAACTTTCATATATTTAAAACTGAATTATTGTGCCCTAAATTGAATCAAAATTCTTGTAAGTGAGGCATCTGTGTCCAAATTTATTTAAACACCAATATATCATGAGTGCTATACCAATAGATAGCCCTGAGGATTATACCAGTAAATCAAGCACAAGTGATAGCACTTGTATTCAATTTCTACATGAGAAACTATATCACACCAAACAAGATTCTGCAATCTTGTTATCGTGCTCATACCAGTGACCGCTAGAAATTGTTGGAACACTTGAAGAAGGTGAGAGAGTTTCAAGTTCAATCTCAGTCTCAACATAATCAACCGGCGTCTCCGTCGGATACAAAAGTGGTTTTGGGGGAACTTGTAGTTCATTGATCTCTCCTTCTAGCATATTAACGACTTGGCTCATCGATGGTCGATCATTAGGGTTCAGTTGTATGCACCAAAGAGCAACAATTATCATCTTCCTTGTGGCCTCTCTTTCCTCTTCTGTGGCATCTACCATTTGAAGCTCCTCTTCTTTGCCGAGTTGATCATAAACCCACAAAGGAAAATAAATTTGACTCGAATTTTCTGCATTTGCATTTACATTTCTCCTTCTACCAGCCATTTCCATCAACATCATCCCGAAACTATAAACATCAGCTTTGTAAGAAATGCCACCAATGTCCTTATAGAATAGCTCGGGTGCCATATATCCCAAGGTTCCTCTTGCTGCAGTCAATGTTACTGTGTCCCGATTAGAGGGGTAAAGTCTTGCGAGGCCAAAGTCAGAAACTTTTGGGGTGAAACTTTGGTCTAGGAGAATATTATGAGGCTTGATGTCGAAGTGTAGAATTCGCATGTCACATCCCCGATGTAGATACTCTATGCCTCTAGCTATGCCAAGAGATATCTCATACATTTTCTTATAATCAAGAGAATCTTCTCCATCCTTATAGACAATGTTCTTATCCAAGGATCCATTTGGCATGAAATCATAGACAAGAGCTTGTTTGGAATAATCGAAACAAAAACCAACAAGTTGCACCACATTAAAGTGATGGATCCTTCCAATTGTGGCCACTTCACTTATAAAATCTTGGCCATTAGATTTTGGTTTATTCAGAATCTTAACCGCAATTTCATTGCCACTCCTAAGCATTCCTTTGTACACAGAACCATATCCCCTTCACCTAACTTGTATTTGAAATTTTTTGTGATCTTCTTGATATCTGAGTAAGAGTACCTTATGGGCAAAAAGTTGTTGTGAGCTTGTAGAAATTCTTCGATGTTTGCGTCCATTGCTTGGTGTCTTCTCATCCACTTATAGATTAGAAGTATCAACACACATGGAGCTCCGAATATGAATTTTGCTGCCAGGAAGTGAGCTGCGTACAAAATTGCCTCAAGATTAGCGTAAATTGTTTTTTATTTGTCAGAAAGCACGTACAAAAAGTGTTTTCTTCACATTTAGCGCGTGAGTGTTTCACAGATGTGAGGAAAAGAGAATCGTCCATACCAATGATAAAAACGGGATTAGAAACGGTATTCAATGCAACATTTAGCGCCGTACCCCAGTAAGATCCGTGGACTGAAAGCAAGAGATTCATGAAGACATATAATCAGAATCAGCTAAGCGATGAATGAAAAATACGTACAGGGAAACAAGTATTGTTATCCGAGTTAACTAAAAAAATTACGTATGAATTAACAACATCCGAAGCAAAGATGTATTAAAAAAAAAAAAAAAAGCAAAGATGTATTAAGGATAATAACTAATGTTACATTTGCATAGTATATCCGACAATCAATAGTAGTAAATATCCAAAACATCCTGTCGCATATTTAATATGTTCTTTGAGCCTAAAGATTTCATCTAGTGAATTTTATGGCCCCATCGAGACCTAAAACATGGTAACTCAACAGGTTTTACTTTCAAGAGATTCTTATTTTTTTTACACAATTTTGGTTATGAGAATTTAGAACTTTTTGTGACTATACTTGATTACCTTACAAGGTAGGATTGACGTATCTTAGCCTTCGCAAGGAAGCACACCACTAACTTTTTGGTGGGCTTTTACTCACCATTTTGGAAACTTTTGATATAAGAAAAAAAGATAAGGTACTTTGAGCTAATATAGAAACTTTTGGAGGGAACTAAACACAATTTTCTTATATTCTGTAAAAATCCAAATGTTCAATGTTGACTTTGCACGAACTTAGATTTTTATTTGTTGAAAAGCACAAACTTAATGTGACGCTTTTGGAAATTATTTTCCATGAAAATGACAACATATTTCTGATGTTTGGTAGAAATCTAAAAATGAAATGGAAAATATTTTCCATTAGTTGGTACGAAAAATATGATGTTTCTTCTTGCACTGCTTTTGATTTTTTTTTTTTTAATTTTTCAACTTTTTTTGTTCTTTTTTCTCTTTAAAAAAATTCAAAATTTTAATTATTTTATATTTTTCCTTTAATTGATTTTTTTAAAATTCTTTTTCTCTTCCTCGGCTAGCAGTTGGCCACAAGTGAGGAACGAGCTCATCGGCTTTGGCAATGCTTGAGCATCACCAATCTGTGAGGCCTGAGCCTTGCTGCTCTCTAGCAAAGCTCAAGTGTCATTGATCTAGCGACACTCGAGCTCACCTATGGCCAGTTATCAGCCTTCACTTGGTGGGCAACCAGCTAAAGAAGAAGCAAAAGGAAAAATTAAAACATTTGAATTTAAAAAAATAAAATAAAATAAAAAATAAGTAAAATGAGTGGTGAAAGAAAGAGGAGGGAAAATGATTTCTTCTCTTCAAAAAATAAAAATCATTTTCCCCACTTTTGAAGGTGTTTTTTTCATTGACGGAAAAATGTTTTCCTTAACTTATTATTTTTCATTAACCGAATGCCGGAAAATCCGAAAAAAAAATTCTTAAAATCTATTTTCCGCAATACAAATTGAGCTTTTTAGTGGTTTCTATACTGCAACTTTCAACTATCTTTTTATTAGCAGGAATAAAACACCACATGACATGGTTGTTACTGCCATTTTCTCTTAGAGAATGACGATTGTATTTCACAGTGAAACAATTATTTGCATGTCATGTTAATCCCCTCTCGGGCTAATTCGTTTTATTCGGTTTTTCTTATTCAATCATGATGGTCGGGAGTTCTACAAATTTCACTTGCATATGTTACTTTGATTTTTATGCCAATCAATACCAGTCCGTCGCTTTAAGGCGCAAGAGCTATAGCTAGAGCCATATATTAGCATATTGCTAGGGTAAAGAACCTCAATCGGAAAGGCATACTTACAGGGTAAGTCGGAGGGATGGTAGATTGTGCATTTCATCATTTTTGTCCCTAGGTATCGGAAGCCTAAGAAGCAAAACTTATATGCTTTCTCCCGGGGAGGCAAGTAGCTGATATTAAACCCGTCGGCCATCGCATTGTGAATGTCGTTGTAGGAGATTGTGCGATTCTCCCGATTCCATAGTTTCTGCCGCTGCCGCCTTAAATAATATAAGGTGCGGTCCACACATATATCGAGAAAAAGTCTCATCGTTACTATGTAGTGGGATTTTTTTTTTTTTTTTTGATCTTTTGTTTTGTCAATCCTTCAAATTTAATTTACAGGAGGGATGGCTTTGTTCCCACCAAAAGCATGACTATCCACTATTCTCGATTTACTTGAAATGTAATCCACCCTAACTTTGTCAAAAAATAAATTAAATCCTGAAATTTTTCAAATTGGTGGTTCTAAACGATTTCCCTTAGCTCCATTAAATTTGAATAATGAAAATTGCTAATGTGACCTTTTAATGTATTTTAAAGACATGTGTGCGCCACATCAGAAGGTAAATCAAAAGTTAAGAGGGCAACGAGAAAAAAGGAGACTGAGAGAAAGAGATGGCTTGAAAAGCATTGCAAGGGCACCGCTGAGGCCCGATGAAAACGCTTGCTCGACCACAAGACAAGATTGCTAGTCATCACCATGAGCGGGGGAGGGCCGGCTGACCCTAGTAGAGATCGCAGGGGCCGATCAACCCTTGCGCGGTGGTGATAGAGTTGAGGCCTTACGCTCTTTTGGTCTCAAAGGTGTTGCTTCTCCAATTCACCAGGGCATTTTCAAGCCTATCCAGTTAGTTGTATGCCATTGGCAAGTTTCCCAAGTCGACTGGGCTTGGTTGAATTAGCGGTGGTCACAGGCTCGCTTTCCAATTCCACGGACTCACCTTCGATGCAATCCAAGCATAACGAGATACCTTTCCACTTCCACAAGCTCCAAGCATCATAAGAAAGCCACTCGTTTATCAAATTGAAGGCCTTTCGAATCTAAAGACTAATTACTGGTGGCCGTGAAGAGATTCTTCCTCTAAATGCAACTCTCACCTTTTCTCCGGTTGGACATGCCAGTGAGATTTACGTTGGGGATTGAGTGTATGATGCATCATGTTGAGCGTTTGGGGAGAAAGAGTTTCTGTAGAAACGCTGCTGAAGGACCCATGTTGCTACGAAGGCCGGTGTTCCTCACCTATACCTCAACGAGGGTTGTCGGCATAGTTGGGGGTGGCACAGCCCCCTAACCCAGTCTTGGCGCCAGTCTCTTTACACACAGACAAAGAGAGATATTCAAAATTGCAAAGTGGACATAACATCATCTCTTATTAAAAAAAAAGTCATATTAATATTTTCCGTCATTGAAAAAAAAACTCTTAGAAGTACTTGATTGAACTAATTGGACAAATTTTAAAATTTGATTACACTTTTAGCTTAGCGTCGTTTCATAATATGTTTTAAGACTTCAAATACACTAGTCCAAAAGAATAAAGTATGGCTTGTGACTGCTTTATATTTCTTTTCCCTTTAACCTCGAGTGAGTGATGTTGCATGTAATGAATATTGACAAAACATCATTCACCAATTTTTTTTTTTTTTTGTCGCTATTTTGATCACCTACTATAACGCCCCAAATCTTAATCAGCTTTCTCTGCACACTTCCATCCGAGGATCTCAATCTCATATTCTTCCCAACCTCAGCCACATTACACACCGTTGGTGAGTCTGCCACAACACTAAGCAAGAACCTCACCGACCGAGCAAGTAATTCACCACTTCTCTAAGGGATCAGAAATGTCGATAAGAGTAGATCAATTGCATATTTTATTAGATGATGATTTATCATATAAGGAAACTACTGGGCTGTCACCTTATTTTGCCACATCTTCCAACCTTTTCGCTATTATTCTTGATTGCACATGCTCCTGTACTAAGAACGGTGGCTTGTTGGTTTATTCATCACCCAATCCACCGAATTAAACCCCAGCTAAAAAGAAAGAACAGAACACTTTCCTTCTTCAATGGAATCGTGAGACTGGATCGTAGACTTGTCCACAAGGCAAGCTTTGTCAATATTTTTAGTTCCAAATGGTCGTCCCAGTAGGGTCCAAGCGGAGCCTCTAAAGGTCATGCCCAAACTTGTTCATGACTCGGAACTCCTAAAATTTTCATTTGTATAGATACAATGAGCTCGTATGAACTCTATGAGAAAACCACTTGTCTAGATAGGCCTACGATTATATCCGAACTACTCCAGATCAAGTCTCTGTGCCGACGGTCTAAATCTGCTTCGATCAAGAAACATGGATCTCACTTAAGCTGTAAAAGAAAAACCCACATTTAAGGCCGAGGCCACTATGCACCCGAACGCGACGTCTAGGTCTGGCACGGTCGCTTCGCAGGTTCAGGTACATGAAGCCCAAAGAAAAATCATGAATAGTTTGCGGTTTTCTGAGTTGGCCATATTTAGGAAACTGCCTCGCCCGGGAAAACTTTTGTTTCTTGGCCTACTTCCATAGATAGTGTATACTCGCCTTTGGCTCAAGTAAGCCCTTTCACATCGTTTCCTTGAACTTATGCCACAAGTTTAAAACCCTTTGCTTCTCCATTTTAAGAAAATCCCATGATTTTTATGAAAAAAATGGAAAAGAAAAATAAAAAGCATAAGGGACGTTGCCAGTTGGGTTTTGATTTTTAAATGATTTCAGTTGTTTTTGTCTCGTTGGTGCACTGGGAAATTGGAGACTGTTATGAGCAAAACCTGATGTTTGCTTCATGTCCAATTTTCTTTTTCTTTTGAAAAAAGTTGCCTATGAAAATGTTCATTATATTTGCACAAAACATTTCCATTTTAGATCAAGGTTTGTCTAGCGATTTACGTTGAAGCTTGTCTTGTCCATGTTGCTTGCACTATGGCATCGGAGCTTACTTCTCCATTTGTTTAAAGTCGCTTCAAGTATGTAGTGTTGACGAAAGTCGCAATTTATAAAATCACAGGTCGCAACCAAATCCGAAAATTATAGCATAAAAGCAATTAAATCCTACTGTACAGGTTCTTCATTGTATACCTGGAAAATCTCCGCTTCCTCTTTTAGAGACGAGCCAGAAGGTTTGCCTTTCCCATTTGGCCAATCGGAGTTAGTGATGACAAGTCTGGTAAGCATGATGCGGATTCAAGACCAGCCAGTCCATGGCCCTGGAGGATGAATTGGGGCTCCATCATGCCCATAAATTACAAAGGGACATAGTGCTTTGTTTTATGCTGCACTCTCATTAATTCCTACAAGTCGCAAGAAAGTTCTTGGGATTGGAGGTTTTTCTACTACCATAACCCCCTCCAAAATCTGAAATACCTGAGACATGGTTGGTCTATCACGCTCGCTGTCTTGAATGCACCAGCAAGCCACTTTGCATGCTCTGCACAATTCTTCCATCTCCACTAGTCTGTTCAATCTGCGGTCCACGAGTGGCAAGACTTCTCCTCTGCTATTGAATTGTCTACCTGGAGCGGTAGATAATCGCGCATGTCACTGTTCAGCTCCTCGATGTTTCACTTTCCCAATATGGTCTCAAAGAGCAGCTTTCCATAGCTGAAAACGTCGACTTTCGACGTGATGGCTCCTCCCAAAATCCATTCTGGAGCGAGGTACCCTCTGGCTCCCCTCCCAGTGGTAATGACGCTGCTGGCTTCCCATCCCATGAGTTTCGCAAGGCAGAAATTAGCTATCTGTGGTTCGAGTTCCGAATCCAACAGTATATTCTCTGGTTTGATGTCATAGTGTATGATGCAATCCCGACACCTTTCATGGAGGTACTCCAATCCTTCAGCAATCCGGATGGCGGTGCCGTATCGGTTTTCCAATCGAGGCTTTTGGAACCTTTAAAACAAATGAGCCACTTTCGAACCATTTGCCAGTACTCATTTACTAGGAACCTTTTCACTCTTCTGCACAAAAACAATTAGACGAACGACATTGACATGCTGTATTGTTCCAATGGTTCTAACTTCTGCAAGGAACTATTCGTTACTTTGGCTTTGGTTCATGAGTTTCTTCACTGCTATGGGAGTTGAATCTGGCAGTGCTCCCTTGAAAATAGAACTAAACCCACCTTCCCCAATTTTCTCAGAGAAGTTATTCGTTGCCTTCTTCAGAACTCAATATTCAAAAGCATCAAATGATCGTCTGCTGCATAAGCAGGCCGTCTCATCTTAATAGCCACCAGCGAAATGCTAAGGACCACGAGAAAAGCTACGGGCACAACTCTGTTGTTACTGATCAAAAACGATAATCTAGAAACAGAAAACCAGAAGCTATATTTTTGAGTGAGGAAGAGAAGCACAGAGAAAACAGAGCACAAACTTGCGTACGTCAGTTTTTTAAGGAAACTGTCAAGTACAAGACAACTTAAACAAGAACAAAAACTGCTTACAAACCACACACACGTGCAGCATATAACTGCACCTAAACGTGCTAATTCACATCCTAGAAAATAGCAAAAACACTAAATACGTAACTAAATGAACTTGCTGTTTTTTAATAAAAAACAGAGTAAAACAGAGGAAAAAAACAGAACAGAAAACAGAGTAAAAAAAAAAAGAAAACAGCAACTGAGACATTATTAATCTAACAAACTCCTCCTTGGATCGATTCTTGCCGCCGCATACTCCAATTTTCTTTCTTAATACTTCAAATCTTCCAGCTTGAAGTGGTTTTGTGAACATGTCTGCAAGCTGATCTTCAGATTTGCAATAGACCAACTTAACTTCGCCACTTTGTTGCATCTCACGCAGAAAGAAAAATTTGACTTTGAAATGCTTGGTTTTGCCATGAAAAACTGGATTCTGTGATATTGCTAAGGCAGCCTGATTATCCACATTAACTTCAATGCAATTACTGGAATTCAACCACAAATCCTTCATTATCTTCTTCAGCAACAAAGCTTGATTTGCAGCTGCAGTAGCTGCTATAAACTCAGCCTCTGCAATGGACTGAGCTACAATCTCTTGCTTTTTGGAACACCAGGAGAAACAAGCAGAACCAAGATTGAAACAATACCCGGACGTACTTTTCATGTCATCCACCGAACCAGCCCGGTCACTATCGAAAAATCCTTGCAAATTAAACTTCGACATTTCTTAAACTTCACACCAAAGAACAATGTTCCTTTGAGATATCTCAATACCCTTTTTGCTGCAATCAAATGTAACTGACTAGGACTAGTCATAAACCTGGATAAAACACTCACAGCAAATAGAATATCTGGTCTGGTTGCTGTAAGATACATAAGACACCCAATTAGACTTCTATACATAGAAGCATCTACTGCATCTGTTTCATCATTCTTCTGCAGCTTCTCTTTAGCAGCCATAGGAGTGCTTACACTTCGACAATCTTCCATTTGAAACTTCTTTAGAATTTCCTTCATGTATTTTTTCTGACAGATGAAGATCTCATATGAAGCCTGTTTGATTTCCAGACCCAAAAAATAAGACATCTTTCCCAAGTCTGACATCTCAAAAATTGCAAATAAATCTTGCTTCACCTTCTCTATCAATTCCATATCATTCCCCGTCACTAAAAGATCATCTACATAAAGTGACAGAATTACAACACTGTGATTCACCTTCTTGACATAAAGAGTGAACTTACTTAAGCTTTTTACGAAGCCAAAATCCTGCAAATATCGATCTATCTTCCCATACCAAGCTCTTGGAGCCTCGCTTCAATCCATATAGAGCTTTCTTCAACTCCGTATACACTCTCTTCTTGCCCTTTGATACTAAAGCCTTCAAAGGTTGTTCAACAAAAATCTCCTCCTCAAGCTCTCCATTCGAAATGCAGACTTGACATCTAACCGAAATATAGGCCACCCCTTCTCTCGCCGCAATAGCTAACGGAACCTTATTGTATCAAGTCGTGCAACAGAGCAAATGTTTCAGAATAGTCTACTCCCCATATTTGTGCATAGCCTTTCACCACCAGTCTAGCTTTGTATTTATTAACAGAACCATCAGGATTAAGTTTTGTTCTAAACACCCACTTAACCCCAATCACATTCTTATCAGATGGTTTGTCAACGAGCTCCCATGTGTGGTTTTTTTTGGATCATTGAAATCTCCTCCTGCATTGCTGCAATCCACCTCTGATCCTCCTTAGCTTCCACAAAGTTAGATGGATCGAGCATTGCCACATTGCTTCTTTCATAGATTTCAGCAAGTGACCTTGTACCTCTCACTGGTAAATCATCAACATTGTCTTCCAATCCATCTATAACTTCATCAACCTCTACATCTCATTGCAGTTGTTTTTCAAACTCATTGTCGTTCGGACTCTTTCCTTCCATCCAATTCCACTCATCTTCCTCTAGAAAAACAACATCTCTGCTTACAATCACCTTCCTTATCATAGGGTGAAAAATTCTGTAAGCCTTTGATTGGAGACTGTACCCAATGAAGATTCCAAGCTCTGCCTTCTTATCCAGCTTGTCCCTCTTGACCTCAGGAACATGAGTGTAACACAAACTGTTACGAAATCGCACGTCGATTCCAGAAAAATAACACTCGCAAACAATTCTCCAGACAGAATATAGTAATAAAAGAGCGAGAATCGATGAACACGCCAGAAAATTTGTTATCGAAGTTCACCCAAACCCGGGCTACGTCTCCGCGCAGAGGCACTCTGCGAATCCACTAGACTTCGAAAAAGTTGGAATACAACGACGATCTTCTCTCAAGATCGGGGTACAAAGAGATTGAGAACTCTCATCAAGAAAAACTCACTTTTTTTCTTCTCTCTTTTTCTTGCCTCTCTATTTCCTTTTTCAGGCGTCGTGACGGCTAGGGTTTTGCCATCGCTAATATATAGGTACCACTTTTAACCTAAAAGGAAATCTAATAGAAAGACAAAAAAGCCCCTAAAAACAAATATTTGGCTTTATCTATAACAATCTCCCACTTGAAGACAAATATACCCAAGCACCAAGCAACTTTGCATCCATCTTCTTCAAAAAATAGTAGTTGTGAAACTTGTGCCTCTGCGATACTCCTCATCAATCAACATGGAGTAATACCAATGGTAGTAGTACGAAAAATATGCTTCTCTCTCGTCTACTACCTTGGTCATCATGTCACCGGGATTCTTCGAGCCATCAATCTTTTGTAGCTTTAATTCATTATCTTTCAATGCCGACTGATAAAGTGATAACGCTTCTTGATATGTCTAGTCCTTGAGTGATAAGCTGCATTCTTTGCTAAGTGCACCGCACTTTGACTATCACTCCACAAAGGTGTCTTGACCGGCTGTTTTCGATGTAACTCCTCCATATAATCTTGTAACCACATGATTTCCTTGGAGGCTTCGTAATCGCTACATATTCGCCTCTCGTTGTCGATAAAGCAACTACTTTTTGTAGTTGAGATACCCAACTCACTGCTGTACACTCGCAAATCAAAGACATATCCAAAGTGGTACTCTTACCACTATCTCGATCACCCGAATGATCTCGCATCTACATAACCCCGCAACTTTAGAGATGTACCTCTATAACAAAGTGAGTAATTGGAAGTACCTGCTAGATATCTCAATATCCATTTAATCGCATTCCAATGCTCTCTACCCGGGTTCTCGCATATATCGACTCACAACTCCCCTTTGCTTGTGCAATGTCCGGTCTCGTGCTCACCATGGCATACATCAAACTCCCCACCGCCGATGCATATGGAACTACCGCCATCTCATCTTTCAAAGCCCGAGTGCTTGGACACATATCCTTGGAAAGTTTGAAGTGATTCGCTAAAGGAGTTGCAACCGGTTTTGCCTTGTCCATGTTAAATCTCTTTAACACCTTGTTCACATAGTCTTCCCGCGACAACCATAATTTCTTATTTTTCCGTCTCTAATGATTTTCATGCCTAAAATATTCTTGGCCTCTCCCAAGTCTTTCATAGCAAACCGTGATGATAACATCTTTTTCACTTCTACGATTCTCTTCATATTGGAACTAGCCACCAGCATGTCATCCACATATAAAGATAAATACACAATGTCACCATCATCATATTTGCGAAAATAAACACAAAGGTGATCGGACTCACAAAGTGTGTAAATCCTTTTTCTTGCATGAAACCATCAAATTTTAAGTACCATTGTCGCGGAGCTTGTTTCAAGCCATACAAGCTTTTCTTCAAGCGACATACCATGTGCTCCTTACCTTTGACTTCAAAACCCTTAGGTTGTGCCATGTATAATTCTTCATCTAAGTCACCATGTAAAAACGCTGTTTTTACGTCTAACTACTCAAGATAAAGATCCTCCACTTTGCAACTATACTTAGCGAACTCTAATTGATGTCATTTTCACTACAGGTGAAAATATCTCGGAGTAGTCGATCCCTTCTTTTTGAGAAAAGCCCTTAACTACAAGTCTCGCCTTGTATCTAATACTACCATCTGCTTCATTCTTAATCATGTACACCCATTTGTTTAATAAAGCTTTTTTACTCATGGGCAACTTGGTCAACTCCCAAGTTTTGTTACAAGCAACGAGCTCATCTCGTCTTTCATAGCACACTCCCACCGCAAGTGAGACGTGTCTCGCCTTTGCCTCATTGTAAGTTTCCGGTTCTCCCGAATCGTATATAAGACATGACTTAGAACAAGTATTAGGCCGATGGATCAAAAATTACCTTTGGCTTTCTCACACGTGTAGACCTTCTCAAGACAGTACTTCAAGGTCATTCGTTTGTTCCGAATCACCGCGTTCTTCTTGAACTACCTCTTCACCGATAATAGGCTCATCTTGAACCTCTCTTTCAGGTGAACTTTGATCTACCGGAAACATCTTCACGGGCATTGTGTCTAATTCAACATATTCGATTGTACTACCTTCTCATGCTCGTCTCTGTCTCGACGATCCTTGTACATCTTTTCTTCATGGAATACCACATTGCGATCTGCGGATAACTTTATTATTCTCATAATCCCAAAGTCTATAACCATACTCGTCGCCACCGTATTCGATAAAGACGCACTGGGACTTAGCATCAAGCTTTTTCCTATCCTCCCCGTCAATCAAAGCATATGCAATACAACCAAACACCTTTAAATGTGAATAATTAATCTTCTTACCCGACCACCGCTCCCGTGGTATTTCTCCATCCAACGCACTAGATGGACTTACGTTGATAAGATAAACAGCTGCATCAACTGTGGCAGCCCATAAGTGTAGCGGGAGACCCGCGTGTAGTCTCATGCATCTCGCACGTTCTAGAATAGTCCTGTTCATTCTTTCAGCTACACCGTTCTCTTGAGGAGTTCTAGGAACAGTCTTTAGCCCGTGTATGCCTTCTCGACTCGGATAATTTGCAAATTCTTTACTTGTGTATTCACCACCATTATCGATTTCAAAGCTTTAATCGATAACCCGTTTCTTTTTCTACCATAGTCTTCCACATCCCGAACATCCCGAATACTTCGATTTTTCTTTAAGAGCATAGACCCAAGTCTTTCTTGTTGCATCATCAATGAAGGTGACAAAATATCTCTTACCACCATAAGAGAGTTCCCGAAAGGTCCCCATACATCGGTATGAACCAACTCTAGCTTCGGCCTTTATTTTGTTGCCCATTCAATTGAAAACTAACAGCCTTCTGTTTTCCATAAATGCAACTCTCACAAAAATCTAACTCAACTTTTTGTAAACCCGGAAGTAACTTCCTCGAGTGTAATTGCTTTACACCTTTTTCACCAAGATGTCCCAAACGATAATGCCAAAGAGTAGATAAATTACTCCGTAGCCATTGTAGTTGCAACTATATCACCGATATTGTCTCCTTGGAGAAGGTAAAGTGTACCGTACGCTTTCCCTTTGCTACTACTCTTATCCCCGAGGTTATCTTCCACTCTCCACAGCCAAAGGTTATTACCAAACCTTCTTGGTCAAGTTTACTTGGTTGAAATCAGATTTTTCTTTAATTCTGAATATGCCTAGTTTCACGCAAAACTAGATGTCCTCCACCCGAGATGTTCACAAATCACGGTTCCTTTCCCAACAATTGGACACATGTGGCCGTTTCCCACAACCACTTGTCCAAAATCTCCACTAGCATAATCATCAAATATGTCTCTTTGCGAGGTGCAATGAAAAGAAGCGCCAATCAATAAACCATTTATCTCGTTGTCAAATCAAACCCCGTAGACAAACACAAGTTATCTAGCAAAGATTTATCGCTAACTACATTAGCACCTTGATTCTCATCTTGCTGCTTCTTTTTGTAGGCTTCACATTGAAACCTCCGGTGTCCGGTTTTGTGACAAAACCAACACTCATCTTTTGCAACCCGTCTCTTACCCCTTGATTGTGATCTCGCCACGACCGCTGAAATTTCCTCTACTTTTACTTCTTCCACGGTTCTCCACCGCAAGTGCCGTTGAAGATGTAGATGCAAAAAGATTATCTCCACTCCGAGACTTTCCTTCGCATCTCTTCATCCATGATACTACTCACAAAGCATCATCAAGAGTTAAATCATCCTTCATGGTGCTCGAAATTCCCCGCACCGCGGTATTGTAGCTTTCTGGAAGAGAACATAAAAATAATAAAGCTTGAAGCTTCATATCTAAATTTATGCCTGCGGATTCTAATTGACCCGTGATCTGCGTGAAACTATTAATATGCTCTGCCACAGAATCTCTATCGGATAACTTCATATTAACCGGTTTCTTCAAAGAAAAAATACCCGATTTGATGTGGATGGCTTCTCAAAAATATTTGTTAGAATATCCATGGCTTCTTTTGCAGTTTTTGCTTTCGCGATGTGGTACCTGTCTTTTCGTCAACCCTAGACGAATCGCACCTAACGCCTTTCGATCAAGAATTTTCCATCCGGCTTCTGCCGTCGGATCCACTTCCGCCATCTCGGGTTTCCAACCCTCAAGTGGTGCATAGAGATCTTTTTGATAAAGATAATCCTCTATTTGTAGTTTCCACCATCCGAAATCCTCTCCATTGAACTTATCGATTCTGATTTTATCTTCGCCATCCCGTTTGCTTTCAATCGAACGTCACCGAAAACCCTCAATGTTCTCGATTAGCCAACCCAAGCTCGATACCGGTTGTTACGAAATCGCACGTCGATTCCAAAAAATAACACTCGCAAACAATTCTCCGGACATGAATATAGTAATAAAAGAGCGAGAATCGGATGAACACGCCAGAAAATTTGTTATCGAAGTTCACCCAAACCTGGGCTACGTCTCCGCGCGAGGGCACTCGCGAATCCACTAGACTTCGAAAAAGTTGGAATACAACGACGATCTTCTCTCAAGATCGGGGTACAAAGAGATTGAGAACTCTCATCAAGAAAAACTCACTTTTTTCTTCTCTCTTTTTCTTGCCTCTCTATTTCCTTTTTCGGCGTCGTGACGGCTAGGGTTTTGCCATCGCTAATATATAGGTACCACTTTTAACCTAAAAGGAAATCTAATAGAAAGACAAAAAAGCCCCTAAAAACAAATATTTGGCTTTATCTATAACACAAACACCCAAAAACCTTCAAATTTTTCATAGAGGGTTTAACACCATACCAGACTTCAAAAGGTGTTGACCTCTCTAAGGCCTTTGTGGGCAATCTGTTCAACAAGAACACTGCAGTATTAGCTGCTTCAGCCAAGAACTTCTTAGGTAAATTCTTCTCCTGCATCATACATTTGGCCATCTCCATAATACTTCTATTTTTCCTCTCACTGACCCCATTCTGTTGAGGTGAATAGGGAGCTTGATGGCTGAACTCTTTGCACAATTCCCGCTTGCTCACAATTCAACTTAAACTTGTGAGCGGTATACTCGAACCATTATCGGACTCCGAGCATTTTAATTTTCTTCCCACTCGATTCTCAACTAAGGCTTTAAACTTCACAAACACATCAGCAACTTCAGACTTGGCTTGCGAGAAAATAAATCCAACTCATCCTAGTCATATCATCGGTGAAGGTAATGAAATACCGCTACCATTGAGAGAAGACTCGGACATAGGTCCACATAAATGTGTGGACTAATTGCAGCTTCTCACATGCTCTCCAAATTCCTCCTTTGAAAGGAAATCGGCTTGCTTGCCAAGAAGACAAGTTTTGCACTGTGGAAATTCCTCTTCCAAACTTGGCAAGTCATCTCAAGCTATTTCTCTGCATAAACAACATGCTCTTCTTGTGAACATGCCCAAGTCTTTTATGCCATATCTCTACATTTTCTTCTTTGCACTTTAAAGCCATTTGTTGCATCTCTTGTGGCTTGAACATGAAATTCTTGTCCTCCATTGGAATTCTTAGCACTTCTTTGCTATCTGCATTATTAATAAGACATTCCTTCCCTTCGAATTTCACTTTATAGCCCTTCTCAACTAATTGACCAACACTTAACAAATTATGGTCAATATTTGGTACAAAGAGAACATCACTGATCAGCTTCGCCTCCTGATTTCCTTCAATAGCCACTGTACCCTTCCCTTGCACTTCGATATACTGTCCATTGCCAATTCGACTGACTCGACCGACTTGTCTAGACTCCTAAACAGCTTTGAATTGCCGTCATATGATTGGTACACCACTATCCACCAGCCATGCATCATTTCCAACAAAAGATTCAGAAAAAGAAGCTACAAACAAGTGCTCTTCCTCAGCTTCATTCACTGCTACCTGTGCTTTTCCTGCTTGCTGGTAATTTTTTTCTTTACAGATAGCTTCCATGTGACCCAACTTGTGACATCTAGCATCAAGCTTTCTCCAACATCTAAAAAATTGAAGATTAGTTCCACCACAGTATTGACAAGGCTTTTTGTTCATCTTCCATTTGCTAGACCCACCAGAATTTCCTTCTTTTGCTACAAACTTGGAGTCACTGGCATTTTCTCTAGACTGAATCAATTTCTTCCTTTTGCCTCCATCATTTGACTTCACTCTAGCTTGCAGCGCACCCTCTACAAAGTCTTCTCTTCTCATCAGTCTTTTGTGCTCCTGTGCCTGCAGAGCATTTAACAATTCTGCAAGCTTTATATCAGGTAAGTCTCTTGTATTTTCCAGAGACGCTATGGTGGCTTCGAACTTCTCTGGAAGAGACACCAGGATCTTCTGAACAAGCCTTTCATCCTTCAAGTCAGTCCCTAAAACTCTGATTTTATCAGCTATCCCAACCAACCTATCAGAGTACTCATTCACTGACTCTGAATCCTTCATCTGCTGTCTCTTAAACTCCCTCAAGAGATTCAGCACCTTCATACCTCTTATCTTCTCATCTCCTTCATATTCTTCCTTCAAGAAGTCCCATATGGCCTTTGCGAGTCACACTTCATAATTCTGGTAAAGATGGTAGGCGAGACAAGCATACGAGGCAAGATTTTGCCTTGGCTTTTCTTGTGGTTCTCTCTTTATGAAGTTTGATTTGATTCATGGTCGGATTATCTGGAAGTGGAGCAACTTCATAATCATCCTCCACAGCTTCCCACAGATCATGACCCTCCAAAAATGCTGTCATCTTAACAGCCCATGCTTGATAATTCTCTCCAGTAAATACTGGAGAAGCCATCGTAGAGAAACCACTCGACCCTGTCTCCATCACCCTTTAACTTCTTTACACTTCGATACTTGCTTCACTTCACAGTCCCTCAAGATCATACACGCTCTGATACCACTGTTGTTACTGATCAAAAACGATAATCTAGAAACAGAAAACCAGAAGCTATATTTTTGAGTGAGGAAGAGAAGCACGAGAAAAAAACAGAGCACAAACTTGCGTACGTCAGTTTTTAAGGAAACTGTCAAGTACAAGACAACTTAAACAAGAACAAAAACTGCTTACAAACCACACACACGTGCAGCATATAACTGCACCTAAACGTGCTAATTCACATCCTAGAAAATAGCAAAAACACTAAATACGTAACTAAATGAACTTGCTGTTTTTTAATAAAAAAACAGAGTAAAATAGAGGAAAAAAAACAGAACAGAAAACAGAGTAAAAAAAAAAAGAAAACAGCAACTGAGACATTATTAATCTAACAAACTCCAACTACTGTTATGAAATTTGAAGTGGGTTTCCCCCGTTTTTACTCTCCTCCAAGTCCAACGCTGCGATCCGGACATGGAAATCTCTCGAAATTGCATCATCAGCTGAATGTTCAACTACAAATTTGGCATCCGTCCATATCGGACGGTTGGCGTGTATGCATAAGCACTGCAAGAACAGTTGCTCAAGCACAATAACCTGCATGTTTCGAGGTGTTCCACCATGAAACAGAGTTTTTTGCAAGCATGTATTAGGCATGAGGAAAGATTTCTCTGTCCTGTCACCACTACATTTTGACGCATTTCTCCTCTTGCAACGGCCCAGACGGTCTTCCAGCTTCGGATCATCTAAGTATCCAAGCGGGCAATCACAAAGCAAAGGCATCGCTCCGATTGCGATTAGAAGGGATATGTCCCACACTCAAGGGTTAGGCGTGTCCAAAGCACCCTCCATTTCGGATATGCTTTGCCCATATTAATTGATTCAAGAGCCCCGTTGGTTCCAAAGACGACCCTAGAAAGATCATAGGGAGCAACGAGGATTATATGAAGTAGGCCTCATTCTCATTTGAAACAAAGGAGAAAAAAACCACGTTTCTACCATTACCGAGCGCCGATGCCTGAATTCATCACCGAGTCCGGTCGCCACTATTCCCGTAGGCTTCCGACCTTTTATATAGCAAACACTGAGCTCTTCCTTCCGCTCCCGCAAATGCAGAAGACATCCCGGGAGCTGGATCATGTATGGCTTTAAAAGAAAATAAAATAAAAGGAAAAGAAAGAGTTTAAAAAGTCAAAAAGGGAAGCTGAGGGAGAACTGTGGAACCTTCTACCGTTTTAAAGAGAGGAGAGAAAGAGGTTTTCGGCAGAAATGAAAAACAAGGGGAACGAAAGAAACAGGGGAGAAGAGAGAAGGAAGAGAAAGGAAAAAGGGAAAAAAAAGAAAAAAAAAATTTGGCTCACTCGTGATCCGGACACCTCATCAAGCCGACTCAAGTGTATTTAGCAACGCCGGTAACTGAAAAAGCTAGGTATGAGTTAACAATTTCTGAAGCAAATGTGTATTAACGATAGTAACTATTGTTACATTTGCATACTATATTCGACAATCAATAGTAGTAAATATTCAACACATCCTGTCTCATATTTAATATGTTTTTTGAATCTAAAGATTTCTTCTAGTGAATTTTCTAGCCCCATCATGACCAAAAATATTGCAAATCAATAAGTTTTACTTTCCAGAAATTCTGAATGTTTTACATAATTTTGGTTTTGAGAATTAAGAACTTTTTGTGACTACACTTGATTAATTTATGAGGTAGGATTAACGTATCCCGGCCTCCGCATGGAAGCACACCATTAACATTTCGGTGGGCTTTTACTCCCCATTTTGGGAACTCTTGATATAAGAGAAAATATGAGGTACTTTAAGCTAATATAAAAAAATTTGGAAGGAACTAAACACAATTTTCTTATAGTCCGTAAAAATCCAGATGTTCAACGTTGACTTAGCACAAACTAATTTTTTTTTTTTTGGGAAAGCGTAAACTTAAGCTCCATTCGTTTTGTAGAAAATGTGACGCTTACGAAAAATATTTTCTAGAAACCATATATTTCTAGCATTTAGCTAAAATCTGAAAATGAAATAAAAATACTTTCCATCATTTGGTATGAAATATATGATTATCCTCCGTTCACTTCTTTTGATAATTGTTTATTTTTTGTTCTTTTTTCCCTTTAAAAATATAATTTTCAATTATTTTTTTCTTTTTTTTTTTCTTTTCCTCAGCCACCGATCAACAGCCTTCGTTGTGGTGGTGATTAGCTGAAGAAGAAGAAAAAAGAAAAAGAATAAAATAAAATAAAATGCATATAATTAAAATGAATTACGAAAGAAAGGGGAGGGGAAAATGATTTCCTCTCTTCAAAAAATGAAAATCATTTTCTCCACTTTTTGAGGGTGTTTTTGCCATTGACAAAAAAATGTTTTTCATGATTTGTTTATTTTGCATGAATCGAACATCAAAAAATTTGAAAAATATTTTTTTTGAAGTAATTTTCCTCGAAATGAACAAAGCTTTTTATGGGTTCTATCTAGGGGTGAGCATGGTCCGAGTTGGTGCGGGCCACCCCCTAACCCTAGGACTAACCCGTACAGTATCGGTCCTCAATTTTTGGGACCGAGGACCAACTCTATTGAGCCTAGAACCAAAGACCAGACCGACTCAATGGGTTCGGTCCGGTTCCAGGGTTAATCCGGGACTAATTGATAATTTTTTTCGTCTTATTTTTTATACTTCCTAAAAAAGCAAACCTACAAATTCAAATTACACATCCATCGACAATGCGGCATTATGCAACTAAACTATAAATACCAATACATATGTAGCAAATTTAAGATGACACAATAATAGAAATTTCATACCTGCTAACCGGTCATCGAGATATGGGACAAGATGGAAAGTTCCTGTAATTATCTATCTTTAATATTCATAACACAATATGCAAAAACGTTTTCCTGCATTTGATCATGTAAAGTCCACTTAACCAAAAAATGAGCTTCACACTACTTGACTAGTAAATCACCGTAGCAACTGCAGTATTACTATACTCTTCAAAAACTTCTACCATTTGACACAAATTGAAAAGCAAAGTGCAGCTAAAATTCATTAGTAAAATACAATTAAACCATAAAAAGTTCAAAGTACTTACTATAAACCATGAATATATAACTTCACATCTTGTTAATTTACTTGAACTTCTAAACACCTGAAAACAAAACAAATGACACATAATTAATATTCAACAAAAGTTTTAAATTGAAATTGCTATTAGTGCTATTGATAGAACATCTCAATATAATATAATATAACAGGCATTTTACTTAGGTTTGAATATATAAAACATTTATAAATAATATAATATAATATAATATACATGGTCGGTCCAGAATTGGACCGACCCAAAACTGTTAGGATCGAGGACCAACCCGCACAGTGTTGGTCTTGAAATTTCAAGACCAAGGACCGACCTAATCCCCTTGGGAACTGGACTAGGACCGGCAGGGTTGGGCTGGTCCAGGGTCGGTCCAGGGTCGACCCTAAACCGCTGCTCACCCCTAGTTCTATCAACTGTCATTCTGTGAATAGGAATAAAACACAACATGATGTGCTCGCTACAGTCATTTTCTCCCGGAGAATGATGATTGTATTCATATTGAACCAATAATTTGCATGTCATCTTAATCCCCGAGGGTTAATTCGTTTTATTCGGTTTTGATTACTCAATCATGATGGTCTCGACTTCTACAAACATCACTTGCATCTGTTACTTTGATTTTCTTGCCAGTCAATAACAATCCGTTTCGACCAAAGAAAAAAAAATCATAGTCCGTCGCTTTTGAGGCTCAAGAGCTGTAGCTAAAAACAAATATTAGCATATTGATCGGGTAAAATGCCTCAATGGAAAGGCATACTTACAGTAGTCATAGGATGTGCATCGACTTCCAAGGTATCTTAAGCCTAAGAAGCAAAGGTCATATGTTTTCATCTGCGGCACCGAGTAGGTGAAATTAAACCCATCGGCCATCACATTGTGACTGTCGTTGTAGGAGATCGTAGGATTCTCCCAGGAAAATGCTTTATACAATAAATATTCTGCTGCGTATATTGACCTGGTTATGGTGCAAGAATCCTCAATATTCGATGCCCATGAGAAGATGACGGCGTATGAATAATACCCTTCCATAACTATACACGGTTCGGTGTTGACATATAAACGAGATCTCACTTGCTTTGAGCAAGATACAATAGTCACTTTGGTCCCATAGGAGCTGAAGAACCGTTCATGATCTTCATCGCTGAAATCAGGGGACATTAACTGGTGGAGAGGAAGGAAGGAACAGTTGCCCTTTTGCAGCCCGACATCCACCGCTTCCATATGCCCAGAATCCCAATCAATGGAACCCCTATAACTAAAAGGGCATATCGATTTCACAAGATATCGACCACCAGACAAAGATAGCATTGTGTGGTTATCTTCACACGCTAATTCAAACCTCCAATCACTGCATCCTTTCAAGTTGTCCTTCAATCAAAAGGGATAGCATATGTTACCGACCTCGCCATGTGTTGAAGGGGTGAATGGGTGATTGTTCCTGGCATAGCAACTAATCACAGCTTGTATTATGAGAAGGAGTAATGGGAAAGGCTCCATTTTTGGGACCTGATGTTGAGACTTTGTGCAATGCAGAGAGCTTTTTGTTTGGCTTTGGTTATTTGGTGCGGAGGCGCGACAGATAAGGGGATGCAATTAGAGAGACGTACCGTGAATGAATTGGAAGAGTAGGAGTCAGGTCTTTTGGAAAGCCCAAGTCAGGCAAATGACAGGCCACAGCCGCCCAAAGTCAAGAAATTGGAGCTTCCTATGTGATGGAACCTATGTGGTTTGGATTGATAATGCGGATAAAAGTCATATCAACGGTATTATGTAAATTTCATTTGGAAGGCCCACGTCTTTGTTGGTTGAGATAATCCTGGTCCGTATACTCTATAAATCATAAATTATTATTTTTTATTTGTGTTGGAGAAATCTTTCCAGAATATTTTGAAGCTGACAAAACGTTTCTATCAGTCTAAGTCTGGATATTCGGAGACCGACAGTTTAAAGTCTGAAGACTTTATGATCTCAAGACTCAAGACTCAAGACTCAAGACTCAAGACTATTCTCACCGATGCCTTTCTAATCCAAAGTGACGAAGGAAATCCGAACCGAGGCATATGGTTGAGGATTTGATCCTATCCTTTGGAGAAGATCCCTTGGTTGGATAATCATCTCGGATTCTTTGTTTGTTCTTATCTAGATCGATTGAAGATCCGATGGACGACGAAGTATTCTTGGAATGTTCTATTCTTGGAAACCAAGATCCTGATTGTATGGGCGAACAGATTGATGGGCTATCGCCAGGTTCCTTAAATAGCTCGAATGATCTTCGTGATTGATTCCGTCCAACGGGTAGATTGGAGGAATTCCTTTGGTAAGTGCCAATGGCTATGATGGCATAAAGGAGTATAAAAGGAAGACGTTCTAGTTGTTTTTGAGAGCGTGATCGATAGAAAAATTCCAGAGTCTGAAGACCCTTGATTATTAGTCGATATCTTGTTTGAGCGAAATTGTATACACAAGAGAGTGTTCATTCTTAGTGATACCTTGAGAGAGTGTGGTGGATCATCTACACCTAGAAGTCAAGGAAGATCATCGCTGTAACATCTCTTTGTTCAAAGTGGAATTCAGCCAATAGGCTGTCAGTGCAGAAGAGTGGACGTAGGCTTGAATCAAGCCGAACCACTATAAACCGCGTGTTCAATTCTCTCTTCCCTTTACTCGCCTTACGATTGATTATTAATTGCTGCAAATCCTTCAAACTGTCTAAGTATTGTGTAATTATCAAGAAAAATCTTTTATACCTATTCACCCCCTCTAGGTACTCGTACTAGCTATATCAATTGGTATCGAGCTCGTGTTCTTACTTTATTTGAAGTGTTTTACTTGAGTAAAAGATCCATGGCTAGTATGCTAGCACCAGGGCTGGTGGAAGGGCAAATCAATACCAGACCACCCTACTTTGATGGAAATGATTACAACATCTGGAAGAATAAGATGAAAGCTTTCCTACGGTCAAAGGATCCTTTGGAATGGGACGTTGTGGAAAGAGGGATCACTCCTACTGCTGCATCAGTATCTGAAAGAGGGAAAGAAACTGTTGAGACCAGCGGAATGTCTCAAGAAGAGATAAACAAGAGACAAGCACTCGATGCAAAAGCAATTTACTCTTTATATTGTGCTTTGTCACCAACTCGAATATAACAGAATATCTTCTTGTGTTACAGCAAAAAAAGAAGTCTGGGATAGATTACATATCACCTATGAAGGGACAGACCGAGTGAAGGAGACCCGAATTAACATTCTCCTTGGTCAATACGAAGCCTTCAAAATGAAACCAGGAGAATCTATCACGACATGTTTAGCCGTTTTACGAGATATTGTTAATGGTCTTGAGAATCAAGGACAGAAAATTTCTGATCCCATGAAGGTGAACAAGTTGCTGCGTGGACTCTCCAAGGATTGGAATCATATAAAGACTTCAATACGAGAGACGCAAAGAATTATGCCATTATCTGTAGACGAGCTGATTGGAACTCTTCAGTCTTACGAAGTGGAACGAATTGATGAAGACGAAGATCCAAGAGGTAAGAAATCCATTGCATTAAAATCTAATGATGATTATGATGATACAGATTCTGAAGAAGATCTGGATGATGAGAAGCTTGCTCTTATGATAAGAAGATTCAGAAAGCTGAATAGAAAAGGAAGAAGGTTTAACTCAAAGAAACAAAGTTTTCAGAAACAGCAAATCAAGTTTGTTGATAATGAGGAATCAAATAAAGATGTAGTCTGCTTTGAATGTAAGAAAAAGGGACACATCGGACCCAACCGTCCTCTTTCCTCGAAGAAGAAGAGAGGAAGAGCCGAAAAGTCTCAAAAAGCTCTCAAAGCCGAAACCGGAGCGATACGGAGTGTGAAGAAAGTGATGATGAATATGCCAACCTCGTGTCCGATGGCACAATCGACTCGGACTGGATCGATTCGGACGGTGAATTTGAGGTAAGTGATTTAAAATTCTGTCAAAGTCTCTAAATACATCGATGAACTATGTTTTAGTCTCAAGACTTCTCTCAAAAAAATTTCCGAACTTAAAAAGGAAAATTTAGCTTTAAAACAAAAGGAAAACATTTTAGAAGAAAGAGTGAAAAGTTTAGACTTGAATGTTTCTACTCTTAAAGAGAATGAAGATAAACTTTCAAAAGAAAATGCTTTCTTAAAAACTGACTTATCAAATATTTTAAAGAAATTTTCAATAGGGTCTGAAAAACTTGAGAAAGTTCTTTCAGTTCAAAGACCTTACTTCAATAAGTCTGGTTTAGGTATGACAGCGAAACAATCCCTTTGATTAATTTTCCGAAAGTAAAAAAAAGAATTAAGAAAAGACCATCGAGAGAGGCTTACAAAAATCATTTCAAGAAAGTTTTTGTAAAGTCTCGTAGGTCGAAATGCTCTAAGGTGTTCAAAGTGTAACGGTCGGGATCACTTTGAAAAGAGTGTCCTATGGTTTGGAAGCCTGTTAAAAAGGTATGGCCTAATAATGCTTATCCTACTAACACCAAAGGACCCAAGAAAATTTGGGTACCAAAGAAAGCTTGAGACTCTCTTTTGAATGCAGGTCTTTGTCAAAAAGAAGGTAAAGTGGTATCTTGACAGCGGATGCTCAAGACACATGACAAGAGACTCAAACTGCTTCATAAAGTTTGTTCAAGTAAATGGTGGAAAAGTTTCATTTGGTGGAAACAAAAAGGAAGCATTGTGGGATTTGGAACTGTGAAAATCGGAAATCTCACAATAAGCAATGTCTCTCTAGTGGAAGGACTCAACTACAATCTTCTCAGCATTAGCCAACTGTGTGATACTGGGTTCAAGATCTCCTTTTAAGAAGGCATATGTTCTGGAATTAGTAAAGACTCGACTCAGTCTTTCATGGGTCGAAGGCATGGAAATATCTATCTCCTTGATGTAAGACCAAATGAAACGCAATGCCTAATCTCAATTCAAGATGAAGCGGTCTTATGGCACAGAAAGCTTGGCCATGTCAACATGAAGCAATTAGCCAAAATCTCATCAAAGAAGCTTGTTCAAGGTCTACCAAAATTGCCATATCAAAAGTCGATTCATGCACACCATGTATTCTCGGGAAAGCAGGTAAGAAATTCATTTAAGCCTATAAATCATGTCTCTACTAATCATGTACTACGATTCTGCATATGGATCTCTTTGGACCAACAAGAACCCGAGCATTGGAGGTAAGAAATATTGTCTAGTAATTGTGGATGATTACTCTCACTTTACAGGTATATTTTCTTGCAAATAAGTCGAAACCTTTTCGTACTTTGAGAAGTTTGCTAAAAAGGTTCAAAATGAAAAAGGATGTGCTATTTCAAGTATAAGAACAGATCATGGAAGTGAATTTGAAAATCAAGATTTTACAAAATTTTGTGATAAATCTGGTTTTAATCATGTGTTTTCCTCTCCATATACTCCAGAGCAAAATGGACTTGTGGAAAGAAAGAATAGATCTCTTCAAGAAATGGCTAGAACACTTTTAATTGAAAGTAAAATTTCTTCTCGATTTTGGGCTGAAGCTGTTTCAACAGCATGCTATATCATTAATAGAGTCTTTCTAAGACCCATTTTAGAGAAAACCCCCTATGAATTGTTCAAAGGTAAGAAGCCTATAGTTTCATACTTTCATGTGTTCGGTTGCAAATGCTTTATTTTGAAAAATGCAAATGATCGAGTTGGTAAGTTTGAAGAAAGATCAGATAAAGGCATCTTCCTTGGATATTCTACAACAAACAAGGCCTACAGAGTCTATAACAAGAAAAGCCAGTCGGTGGAGGAATCAATGAATGTCAAATTCCAAGACTCAACGCAAGTTGAATCCAGTCAGACTCAATATGAAGAGTCTGAACCTGCTCCAGACCTTTCAAGGCTTTCAACTCAAGAAGCATCTCAGTCTCTGGAAGTCCAACATCAAGATGGTCATGAAGACTCAAATAAAGAAAGAGATCATCAACCAGAAAAATCAACCAGTAACTGGAAGCATAAATCCAGTCATCCCAAAGATCTCATTATCGGCGAAATCAATAAAGGAATCCGCACCAGATCAAAAAGGCGTGAAGAATCTAGTGCTGTGGCTCTAATCTCTGAAATTGAATCAAAAAGCATAGAAGAAGCTTTATTAGATGAAAGCTGGATTGAAGCTATGCAAGAAGAACTCAAACAGTTCAACATCAATGATGTCTAGGAATTGACATCTAAACCAAAAGGTAAAACTGTTATTGGAACCAAATGGGTATTCAGGAACAAGATGAACGAGGATGGAAAAGTCGTACGGAACAAAGCAAGACTCGTGGCCAAAGGATATACGCAAGAAGAAGAAATAGACTATGACGAGACTTACGCACCAGTAGCAAGGTTAGAAGCTATTCGTCTATTACTTGCGTTTGCTTGCTATAAAAATTTCAGGTTATTCCAAATGGATGTCAAAAGTGCGTTCCTAAATGGATTCATCAATGAGGAAGTTTATGTGGAACAACTACCTGGATTTGAAGACCCAAAGAAGCCAGATTCAGTCTTCAGACTGAAAAAGGCCTTGTATGGTTTAAAACAAGCACCTCGAGCTTGGTACGACAGACTAAGTAAGTTCCTAATGCGAATGGTTTTGTCAAAGGTAAAGTAGATACTACTTTATTTATCAAAAAGGAAAACAAAAGCTTTTTACTTATTCAAATATATGTGGACGATATTATTTTTGGATCCCCTAATGAAAGTCTATGCAAGAAATTTTCTAAGTCTATGCAGGATGAGTTTGAAATGAGTATGATGGGAGAGTTAACATTCTTTCTTGGACTCCAAGTGAAGCAAATGAAGGAAGGAACTTTTATTCATCAAGAAAAGTATGCAAATGATCTTGTCAAAAGGTTTGGATTGGAAAAATGCAAAAAGACCGACATACCAATGTCATGTTCTATAAAGATAGACGGGGATGAAGAAGGAAAGAAAGTAGATCAAAAGTCATGTACGGGGCATGATCGGTTCACTTCTTTATCTTACTGCTTCTAGACCTGACATTTTGTTGAGTGTTTGCATCTGTGCTAGGTTTCAATCAGATCCTCGAGAATCACATCTCAGTGCCGTGAAACGTATTATCAAATACATTGCCTCATCTTCAAGCATCGGTATTTGGTATCCAAAGAGTGGAGACTTTAATCTTCTAGGATACTCGACGCGATCGGCCGGTTGCGAGTCGATAGAAAGAGCACTTACGGAACTTGTCAACTGCTTGAAATAGAACAAGATCTTGGTTCTCAAGAAAACAAAGTACCGTGGCTCTCTCAACGACAGAAGCAGAGTATGTAGCTCTTGGAAGCTGTTGTTCGCAAATTCTATGGATAAAACAACAGCTACAAGACTTTGGCATTGAAGACTCATGCACGAGAGATCGAGATGTGACAACACCAGCGCAATCAATCTCACCAAAAATCCAATCCTTCATTCAAGAGCAAAGCATATTGAGATTCGACATCACTTCATTAGAGATCATATTCAAAATGGAGAAATCTCGATTCAATTTGTTGATTCAAAGAGTCAACTAACGGATATTTTCACAAAGCCTTTGGAGAAAAATCAATTCGACGCTATCCGTTCAAGACTCAACATTTTGAAGCTTGAAGAAGTTAAAGTCTAGAGACTCACCAATCCTTAGACTATAATCTCTCAGACTCTAAAACCTCAGACTCAGACATTCATGGCTATAGACTGTAAGTTGCTATTTTATCCGGACTCGAAAAGGTACAATTTTTTTTCCGTTCAGTTATAATCTGTGTGAAAATCGAAAACTTGTCTTTTCAAAAAGATTAATTTTGGCAGTTATTGATTTTGAAAAGAAGTGTTCGTACACTTTCCTTGTGCCGATTGAACTTCCCTTTTCAAAAACTGAGTTATATATACAGTTTTTTTCCAATCTTCAAAACCCTAAAAGGCACTCTTCTCCCGAACCTGTTTCTACTTCTTGTTCATCGTCGAGAAAGTGGTCATTTTTCCTTGGGAAAGCAAGTGAAGGAATCTCTCAATCGACAAAGAAGAATGTCTTCTTCGAGGAAATCATCAAGAATAGCAAGCGGGGACCACAAAGAATGGAGAAGGGACCGACACACTTCGATCTCACCGAGGAAGAAGACTTATCAAGTCAGCGACAAAGTCCGATTCGCTCTCATCCACGTCATTCAACGCCTCCTACCCTACATGGTGAAAGTCAACATCTTGAAGAAGAGATAATCGAGGATGCCGACCTAGTAAGAGTCCAAAAACCCTCATTTATGTATAAGCTTTATCTTGCGTTGAAAAGCACCGGTACACCATTGAACTACATAGACGATTTCCTTAAGGACAAGAACTATGGGAATGAGTATCTTTTTCTGCGGAGAATGGAGGAATTAGGAATTGCTCCGAAAGGAAAAGCAGAGGATGCACTTGCGAATATTCCAAGTGACCCTCGTGTACCAGGACAAAATTTGATTGAAGGGAACGATGATGACAGAATGTTCCTTGAATTTCAACCGAGAATGGGAGTGGCAGCGAAGGTGAAAGGAAATCGGATGGATTTGTTCAAATCCAAGGATCAAGAGAATGTGTATTTCGGTGTTGAAAAGAGAGGTAATAAACCCTAGAAGTGTCGATTTTGACTTCCTGGACGCCATCAACATAAACTTGAGAGAGAAGTTGAATTTGCTTCAACTTGAGAAATTTTGCTCTGACACTACGGACGGGTACGCACATTTGACCGCTTATTTCTATTCAAATCTCAGCTTTTTGGATGCGAATAGAATTTCATTCAGTGCACGAGACAAAGTCTACGTGGTAGATGTGAATATGTTGGCGGACATAGTTGGAGTTGAACGAGGGCGTTATCTACCAATCAAAGTCTCACCTGCTCGTACTACTGGATCTTGTCAAAGATAGGGACACGAGAGAAGAGAGTTACCTATTCCAGGATGAATGCCATCAACATTGTGCTTCATAAGATTGTAATCAACGTCTCGGACCGAAGTCTACGTCAAAGACTTCCGTGTCTTATTCTCAAGCAAAGTTGATGTACGCGATTAACTCGGGACGGAAGTTCTCTCTCCCGCACACTATTCTCTTCCATATGTACGAGCAATGTCAAAAGACAAGGGACAATTGCCTTATCCTGTCCAGTGACCAAGATCTTTAGACACATGAATATTGAACCGCCTCATACACTTTGTGTTCGACCGTGCGATAAGATGGTGGTAGGTTTGAAGATGTTAACGAAGATGTGTCTACAAGAACTTTCCAAGGCAATGGAGAAATTCAGAGTGAAGTCTCCAATTCCGTCTGCTTCAAAGAGAAAAGGAAAAGAGGTCATTGGAGCCCCATCGAAAAAGAAGAAAAGGACTCTCATCTTACAGGATGAAGATGAGGAGGATGAAGATCCCACTATCATTGCTTTAACAAGAACCAGAAGTTACGTGGCTCAACCAACGGAACTTCGGAAGAAACAGGAAGAAGAAGAGGAGCAAGCCAAGATCGAGAGAAGAAGAAGAGCGAGAGAGAGAAGGAGAAAGAAGTCAAGAGGAAAGAGAAGGAGAGAAAGAAAAGTCTCGCAATCGACTGGAGAAAAGGGAAATCAAGATACGAAGAGCAAGATCATCACTCTTCCCCTTTCGATGTCCTAGAGACAGGGGAGTTGGCGAGCAAGAGCGGTCTACACCTCATGCCGCCGATAGTGAAGGTCCAAGACAATCTCCAGCGGACCCGAAGAAGTTCAGGTTTCTCAATTGCCTGAAGAAGGACTCGATACGTCGACTCCAAATCTGCAAGATTATACAGAAGCTCCATCGTCTGCATTTACTCCATCTGAGAAAGCTCATGCAAGTACACAGACGGACAACTCAGCAGATTTTCGTCGTATTCTTGATATCCTTATGGAAATGCGTGGGACAGATATATGCTCTAGACTGTGAGATTCAAACCATCAAGAATGCTGGCCAAGAGTCTTCGGTTACCCTGGAGGACAAAATGAAAGACCTCGCTCTACAGCTTCAAGCCAATGCAAAAGGAGAGGAGGTAGCACAACTAAGGGAAGACTTGAAGAGGCTAGAAGGCTTAGTCCAGTCTATGGGAGATTTCCAAATCGCTCGCATTCCCAAGCAGACCTGATTCCTTTCTCACCTTTTTCATGATGACAAAAAGGGGGAGAACCAATTTGAACCAACAACTTTCAACATCTTTTAAACTTTGAATTTGTGGTTATGTGGTTATGTTTTTTTGGTTATGTTTTTGAGTTTGACTTGAGTGAACTTGGGTGTGTTAACTTGACTGAATTAGCTGTGGATTTAAATGCTTGACTGGGTGCATTCATATCAAGTGTTGTTTTATGGTATTACTCATGAAAGACTAACCAATTTTCTGTGGATGTAGAGTCTGGTTGTATTATTAATCTTTATGAGTTAGCCATATTGCTTGAGAAATGTTTTTGCGGGTCAAAGTTGTTCAAATCTACAAGGAAGTTTTGTCACCATCAAAAAGGGGGAGATTGTTTGAGAAATCTTTCCGAGAATATTTTGAAGGCGACAAAACGTTTCTATCGATCTAAGTCTGGATATTCGGAGACCGACAGTTTAAAGTCTGAAGACTTTATGATCTCAAGACTCAAGACTCAAGACTCAAGACTCAAGACTATTCTCACTGACAGTCTTTCTAATCTAGTGACGAAGGAAATCCAGAACCGAGGCATATGGTTGAGGATTTGATCCTATCCTCTGGAGAAGATCCCTTGGTTGGATAATCATCTCGGATTCTTTGTTTGTTCTTATCTAGATCGATTGAAGATCCGATGGACGACGAAGTATTCTTGGAATGTTCTATTCTTGGAAACCAAGATCCTGATTGTATGGGCGAACAGGATTGATGGGCTATCGCCAGGTTCCTTAAATAGCTCGAATGATCTTCGTGATTGATTCCGTCCAACGGGTAGATTGGAGGAATTCCTTTGGTAAGTGCCAACGGCTATGATGGCATAAAGGAGTATAAAAGGAAGACGTTCTAGTTGTTTTTGAGAGCGTGATCGATAGAAAAATTTCAGAGTCTGAAGACCCTTGATTATTAGTCGATACCGTTTGAGCGAAATTGTATACACAAGAGAGTGTTCATTCTTAGTGATACCTTGAGAGAGTGTGGTGGATCATCTACACCTAGAAGTCAAGGAAGATCATCGCTGTAACATCTCTTTGTTCATAGTGGAATCCAGCCAATAGGCTGTCAGTGCAGAAGAGTGGACGTAGGCTTGAATCAAGCCGAACCACTATAAACCGCGTGTTCAATTCTCTCTTCCCTTTACTCAGTCTTACGATTGATTATTAATTGCTGCAAATCCTTCAAACTGTCTAAGTATTGTGTAATTATCAAGAAAAATCTTTTATACCTATTCACCCCCCTCTAGGTACTCGTACTAGCTATATCAATTTGATCATACAATCTTTTTCTCTTACCACTCTTTTGATTGGTGGATTTTAATCATGGACATAACACAAGTTAATTTAACATATAATTGATGTCCACAAGTTGTGACCCACTATTCACAAGGATAGTTGGATAAAGTTTTCTTTTGATCGAGGATGATTGAAAATATAGACCTAATTACAATCATACATTTTCAAAAATATATGAATATAGGTACAATAATAGGCCACTGAAAATAATGTGCTGAAAATTTATTATTCAAATGTTTATTTTCAAAGGGGGTTATTTTTCTCAAAAAGCTTAAGTAATGTCACCACCAAAAAAGTTAGATATTTGTTCTTCGCACTGCACATGCAGTTCATGATGTTTCGAGGAAATTCTCACTAGAAGTGACTTCTCCTTTTTTCCCACGTAACATTCGGTCAATGTCATATACCAAGAAAGTCTCATTATTGCCACCGGATGGAAATGCTTTGTCGATCCTACAAATTTAATTTACAAGCAAAAAAGAGCAATGGCTTTGCTCCTGTCAAAAGCATGATTTCTGGTTGTTCTTGATTTGCTTAAACTAAGTTTCAAAATTATGCAATCAAATCCTTAAAATCGTCATATTGGTGTGATCGACAATTTTTGTTAATTCCATCAAATTTGGGTGATGAAATCTTGGCTGAACACTTTTTCTATGAACTGAATGCTAAAACATAAAAAAGCCAAAAATATCGGTAGCTTTCAAACAAGCCACTTAGAACTTCGATTCTTTTAAAAGTCCGTTCTTCGGACTGAAGATTTAATGAATTCACACATATTCTTCTTCAATCCTTCACTGCATGCTGCTTGCCAAATTGTTGCATGTGGAATGAGTCATTTTAAATTTCACGTATTTCGACTCGACATCTTTAGATCGTTCTCAATAGCGTATCAGGATTGATGACTTGCGCAAGTTTTTCTTGTTCGAGTTGTGAAAACGTACCCAGTTGAATCTCATCTAAGTTTCTTCAACAAAAAGATTTTTCAAGTCGGAAATTCAAACATCACTTCTTAAGAACACACAACTAGTACATATGGATATATGCCTGCAGCATGTCAAGCATAGGTATAAAACGAGGCCTTAGAAAGCTTCACCATTTTTACAGTACACACAGATATGTGGCTTCATTAAGATCTACGCGGTAGGATAAGAGGCCTTCATCGCGATGCCGCAGAGGCCTTCCTTTGCACTAACGTCTCTCTGCATCCTTATGTATCCTTTCTCGCCCCATTCCTCGCCCCACGAGTTCTTCACCAGCCAAAATTTGGTGCCATCATCACTTGTTCCGTATCCGACGGCGGTGACACCGTGGTCCAATGCGTTCCCACAAGCCCCGGTGAACACGCCGCTAGAGTAGAATTGGAAATCGAATCCTCCGGCATCAATGGCCACAGAAACTGGCTGGTTAGCAACTGCCTTTAGCAATGCCCCCTCGCTGTTGGCGGGAACGTCTTCATAGCCCTTTATGATCACGGCACGGTTGGATTCCGATTTGACATTGCATTTGCCGTCCGTGCCATTGTAGGGATAGTTCGTCTCGGTTGTGAGGCCGTGCTTCTCAACAAATTGGAATGCGCTATCCATCCAGCCGCCTTCGCATCCCTGGTCCTGGCCCCCGACGTCGCAGTCGACCAACTCTTGCTCGGAAAGAGAAATCAACTTACCCGTGGTTATTTCATTGACTCCTTCCACAGCTGCCACGGCTGAAAAAGCCCAGCAACATCCTACATTTTTGCAACGGAAACGGGACACTCAAATCAGAACAACAGACATTCTTGGAGAAGATACTATGACAACATTAGGGGTTTTAACATCTTGTCTCTAAGAATCTCGAATAGATTGATGAAGGCAATTCATGAACTAGTCTCTATCAACTTACCACATTGGCCTTGGTTCTTAACCGGTGTCACAGCTCCTTTCTTTCTCCAGTCCATGCTAGAAGGCACCGCGGTGATTTTTTCGTACCTGAAAGAAGCGGCCTCGGTGGCGCACATGTGTGACTTGAATCGGTTCCTTGCCTTGAATTCTTCATTCGTGAGGTCGGCGAACTGATTGACGCCGAGCCTGTAAGGCTGGTCGTTTGCCTGGTTGAACGACTCGATGCCTTGCACATTAGCCTTAAATATCTCGAAACGGCTTTGCTTCTCTTCCACGTCCTTGTACACACGCCCGTAACGGGCCATCCATTGCCCATGCATCTCGTACATGGGATCGTCTCGCTGGAGGGTGCGACCGGCGGCTTGATGAGCCCAAGCTCCCAAAAGGAAGACCAAAGGCACCAGAATGAAATATTGGTTTCTAAACGATCCCATGACTTGGCTAGCAATGTTGGGAGTGAAGGAGAAGAGCCAAGTGAATCAGTTTGGGAGCACACAGAATCCTAAGATTGCACCTCAAATTTATAGTCCCAATGTTTTGGATCGTACGACGAATTCGGACGTGGATTCATCGACTTGCCTGATAATCTATCCTGATGGGTGCATCGAATTAATCGGATGATTTAGCTTTAATTAAGAGAAGCAGTAATCAATCATCAACGTGCCAGAGAGGATGTTCCGAGATAGACTTAGCTTGTGAGATTCATGTATGGAGGCTTACTTTGTTTTTGTGCGAGGGCTGGTAATTTGGACTGTGTGCTTTTATTTCAGCGTGCTTTTATTGTCTTTTTGGGCCATTTCGTAGCATGTTCAGTCACTACAATAATTTCTCACATCAAACGAAGCAAACGATGACTTTTGAGAGGAAGATAGAAATTCATCAGTATAAACTCGGATGACTTTCCAATTATTGAATATGTGATACTCAGGTGCAACGCTTTGCGCGGCTACAATGTATTTACAAAGGAATAAGATTTTTTACAACATAAGTTGTCCCATCCTAAAGGGAAATTATTCCTAGCTTTTTAAGAGCCTCTTGACATTCTCTCTGAACGAAGGTATTGAACTTCTTTTATGTGCTTAGTAATCCCACCCTAAAAGGGAAAATTTTCTTAGACTTCTTGGGAAAAGCTATTTCTCACACCATCACGCAATTACCACACCACGGTGTTATCCTCTCTGCACCCCCCTCTCTCGAACAGACAAACACATGGCAGTTTTTTTTATTAGAAAACACATGGCGGTTTCACCATATGTAAATTCATTTAAATTCAAAATGTTAGTAAGTTATGCAAATAAACTTGATAAATTAAGGCAAAATCGGCATTTATAAATTATAAAACTAATAGTAATCCCATAAAAATGTTGCTAAGTTACCAATAAGTTATTTGAAAAAAAATTTGGGATTGTTTTTTCTTACCAATAGCTTTTAAAATTAACCAAGATATACATACATACATACATACATACATACATACATACATACATACATATGCGTGTGTGTGTGTGTGTGTGTGTGTGTGTGTGTGTGTGTGTGTGTGTGTGTGTGTGTGTGTGTATAGATACAGTTTTATCGGTAATTAATTGAGATATACTAACACGAAAAAGATCGGTATTTGTAGGCAGGAGACAAAAGAGTTCTATGCAAACCCAAATAATATTTTAGGTTGAGAATTCCATTTAAGAGTTAGATAATTCGGATATTAATAAAATTTAATCAGCTAGTACAAAATTAGTAATTTACAAACTATAAAAATGAGTTAGTTTCATTAAAGTATTAGTAATTTGTCTAGTTTCCCAGGGAAAAAAATTCACTGACAATTTTTTTTATTGGATATTTTTAAAAAATATTTACCAACACTTATTGAAATGTAATTAATACGGAAAAGAATTGGTATTTTGGGGTAGGGGACGATGGAATTCTACATAAAAAAAAAATTACCAAAAAGTTTCAAATCTATTATCATTTTTCCAAGTCAGTCATAAACTTTTTTTTTTACCAATTCAATCATAAATCTTTTGCAATTGTGTCAATTCATTCCATTAGCCAATTTTGACCAGCTAGCATTGACATGGATACTGGTCATTCGGTTGATGCTAATGTGGACAATATTTTAATAATATTTTAATTTTTTTAAATTTTTATTCATTTTCTCCCTTTTTTTTTCTCGTTATGATTTTCTTCACTTCCTCCTCCTTCCTCTAGCTAGCCGTTGCTGATGGCCAACCAGAGGTAGGGTCGGCGAGGGACCTCGCTATCCTCAGGGAAGCCTCGCTGTGGCTAGGTGACCTTGCCTGGGCTGCTCGCTAAGCTAGTGAGGTTGTTGTGCCTCGCCAAAGGCCGCGACCTTGCACGGCCTCTAGCTTGGGTCAGCCTTGCTAGCCATGGGCAGATCATGGCCTTGCCTAGCCATGGTGAGGGCGGCCTCGTCATCATTAGGTGAGGCTCACCCTCACCAGTAGCTGACGGGGGTGAGCCTCACCATTGGTTGGCAAGGTTGACTTTGCCAATGCTTGTCATTGTCTCCCAAAGGAAGGAGGAAGAAGGAGGAAAAAAAAGAAGAGAGAGAAAGAAAATGAAAATGTAAAAAGAAAAAAATTAATAAAAAAGTTTGAAACAATACAATATTATTAAAATATTGTCCACGTTAGCATCGATTAGACAGCTAGTGCCTATTGGCCAAAATTGGTTAGATAGATTGAATTGGCACAATTGTACGTTTAGGACTAAATTGGCCTCTCCAAGAAAATGTTTAAGACTGAATTGGAAAGATTATAGTAAGTTAGCACTGTTTTGATAATTTTCCCAATTTTGCACAAACATCGACACACACCCAAGTATGATTTGGTATGAATCCTAAGCTCAGGTGCTTAGTTGAATTTGTTTTTAGAATTATCAAATAATTAGAGATTTTCAAATAGGAAATTTCATAGTATTATTACCTTCTAATCACTCATACAGGTGAAATTTACAAGCAGCCAGACGCTGTACGCAATAAACATAGAAAGCGGGAAATTTTGAGTCTTTACATCACACGAGCTCATCTCCGGTGTAGTGAATTCAGACTCATGCAGTAGGATAAGATGCCTTCATTGCTATGCCGCAGAGGCCTTCCTTCGCACTGACGTCTCTCTGCATCCTTATGCATCCTTTCTCGCCCCATTCCTCGCCCCACGAGTTCTTCACCAGCCAAAATTTGGTGCCATCATCGCTTGTCCCGTATCCGACGGCGGTAACACCGTGGTCCAAGTCGGTCCCACAAGCCCCGGTGAACACGCCGCTAGAGTAGAATTGGAAATCGAATCCTCCGGCATCTATGGCCACGGAAACTGGCTGGTTTGCAACTGCCTTTAGCAATGCCCCCTCGCTGTTGGCGGGAACGTCTTCATAGCCCTTTATGATCACGGCACGGTTGGATTCCGATTTGACATTGCATTTGCTGTCGGTGCCATTGTAGGGATAGTTCGTCTCGGTTGTGAGGCCGTGCTTCTCAACAAATTGGAATGCGCTATCCATCCAACCGCCTTCGCATCCCTGGTCCTGGCCACCGACGTCGCAGTCGACCAACTCTTGCTCGGAAAGAGAAATCAGCTTACCTGTGGTTATTTCATTGATTCCTTCCACAGCTGCCACGGCTGAAAAGGCCCAACAACATCCTACATATGAAGGGACAATCAAGTTAAAACATGAATATCGTTGGAGCTGCCATAAGAATCATAGGCAGTTTGACTACATATTGACTCAACAAATGTCAAATAGCATCAATAGATTCGATCAGTTTACCACATTGGCCTTGGTTCTTAACAGGGGTCACGGCTCCTTTCTTTCTCCAATCCATGCTGGAAGGCACCGCGGTGCCATTTCCGTACTTGAAGGACGCGGCCTCGGCGGAGCACATGTGTGACTTGAATCGGTTCCTCGCCTTGAATTCTTCATTCGTGAGGTCGGCAAACTGGTTGACGCTTAGCTTGTAAGGCTTGCCGCTTCCCCGATTAAACGACTCAATCAGTCGTGTGTTTGCCTTGAATATCTGGAAACGGCTTTGCCTCTCGTCCATGTCCGTGTACACACGCCCGTAACGGGCCATCCATTGCTCGTGCATCTCGTACATGGGATCGTCTTGCTGGAGGGCGCGACCCGTGGCTTGGCAAGCCCAAGCTCCCAAAAGGAAGATCAGAGTCACTAGGATGCAGCATCGGTTTCTCAACGATGCCATGGCTTCCCAAGGAATGTTGGGAGTAAGAGATGGAGAAGAGCTAAGGGAGAAAAGTTTGTGAGCACACAGTCCTAGATTCGCACCTCAGATTTATAGTCCTCATGTCTTGGACCCGTACGAAGAATTTGAGCGGTGGATTCATCAACTTGACTGATAATCCGTCCTGATGGGCACATCAGATTAGATTTGAATTCGTTTCCATTTACGTGCCGGACGGAATGTTCTGCGATGGACTCGGCTCGTGAGATTCATGTCACGGAAAGCTCCAAGTTTCTGTTCGTGGGCTGACATATAGGACTATCTGCTTCGGTCGTAACGTGTTCTTATCGCTCGTTCTTGGCCAAACTCGCAGCATGACGTCAAATCTGATCAGTACAAAACTATAGACGATGACCTTTCGCGCTGGAGTTGCATGGGCGTGCATGTGAGTATTTAAAATGGCGGAATGGAGGATTAGGCTGCTTGAGTGTCTTGCTTCTCCACCTCTACTTAGTCCCAAAAAAATATAATGAAATTATTTCTAATTTACTGTCGAGGTAAAAAAATTGTGGAATTTCCACATGTGCCCATATATAGCCCTTTGTGCGTCTATAGTCGATCTGTAGGTTGAAAGGATTTTTGCGGCATACAAAGTTAATGGGATAATTACCGAAAGAGTCGTGAGTTGATTGTATGGATGCAATTTTAATCTTAAACTTTTTAATTTGACTAATTTAGCTTAAAACTTTTTGATGATTGACCAATATAATTCTTTTAAACAATTTTAGTTGAAAATTGCTGACAAGAACGTCGATTGTTCTACGTTAGTGGCACGGTTGGCATTTATGTTAGCGATTTCTAGTCAAAATTAGCCGGATAGACTCAATTGATAAAATATGAAAATGTTCAAGACTGAATTAGCAAAATTAAAAGTTTTAGGATTGAATTAGTAAAAGTGAATTCAAGAGTTTGATTTCCCACATTCTTAGGTATTGGCAATGATGACGTTTAGTTTCAGTTGTGGGGTTCGACTCTTGTGCTCTGCAAAGAGGGAGGACAGAAGTCTGAGAGTAAGTTGAAAGTTAGATTGGTACAAACAAAAAGAAATGATAACATCTTAAACTTATACTCAAAAGACGGATCGCCAAACCGGTCTCTAAAGCTAGAAAAACCGTCATTAAGTACCATTGGCGATGAGTGATTTCACCGAGGTTGCTCTTTGCTAGTCGCCAAATGCAGACAACCCAGCCACGACCTGAAATGGATGGCTTGCCGATTGTCCTCGAAATCTAACATCCGCGATGGCTTAATCTATAGCTAGAAAAGATGATTCAGGGCAAAAGACGCTTCAAGTACCAAAAGTTGGCACAAAGGGATACTTAAGTGCCAAAAGTTACGAAAGTGACGCTTAAGTGTTAAAATCGAAGAGAAATGGATCAAGTGCCAATTCGGCCAAAATCCAGCCAAAATGCTGACGTGCGCAATTTCTGGCGAAGTAAGTGCAAAATGGCGTCGTTTTGCACACTAGCATAGCCAGATAATACAAAAATGACGTTGTTTTGGTGTTGACGTGGTAAAAAATTAATACAAAAATTAATTAAATTAAATTTAAAACTAAATTTATTTAAAACATTTAAAAATACAAATACAAATATTAAAAAATTCAAAAAAAAGATGAGGCTGAGCCCTCAGCCGCCTCCCTTATTTTAAATTATTTAAATTATTTTAATATTTATTTTAATATTTTTTAATATTTTAAATAAATTTAATTAATTTTTATATTAATTTTTTACCACATCAACACCAAAACGACGTCGTTTTGCACTCGCTTCATCGGAAAATTGACACGTCAGCGTTTTGGCCGGATTAGCACTTGAGTGATCCATTTTGCTCCGATTTTGGCACTTAAGCGTCACTTTTGTAACTTTTGGCACTCAAGTGTCCATTTGTGCAAACTTTTGGCACTTCAAGGATCCAGGTGTTGATGATTCAGGATGGGAAGCTAGTCCCTAATGCTGCTCTTTTCTGATTTTAACGACTCTTTTTAGCCGTTCAATAGAGCGTGAGGTGCTGCTAATTATGTCAATTATTCATCTTGAATTCAAACTGAATGAAAAGAAGTTACATTTGTGTAGATAAAAAGAAAACTATCGGCGTGATTGGTGCTGGCCCTTCGATTTGGGAAGAAATTATTTAGATTTGTTTTTTATTTTTGTGATTTTGGGAATTGCCTTATTTTTTCATTGTCTTCCTTTCCTATACTTCATCAATAAAATGACAGTCCCTCTCTCAAAAACGATATGACAAAAGGAAAACTTTAAGAGAGGATTACCCGAGGACGTAGGCACATTGCTGAACCTCGTTAAATCGTGTCTTCTTGTTTAATTTCTTCATGTATTAGAGTAGGTACGTATTTGTTTATGCGTTTGATCCATCAGTGTCCTTCTTGGTGTATACACAGTTGTTCAAATCATGACTGATTCGAGTTTGGCCAATCCCGAATCCGGCTCCACTGCCACCGGTCAGCGACTCACCAACATATTGCTGAATGAGAAGAACTTTCTTCCATGGTCTCATGCTATTACTGTGGCCCTTGGGGGCAGATCGAAGCTTGGTCATATCAATGGCCAAATAAAAGCACCTCCTGAGAGAGATGCAAAATTTAATGAATGGCAAGCCAACAACAGTTTAGTTATGTCTTGGATTTTTAACACTATGGAATCTCAAGTGTATGAGATTTTTGCATATTCCCTTATAGCTCTAATCTTGTGGGAATCATTGAATAAGATGTATGGACAAGCTCAAAATAATCTATAGTTTATCCAACCGTTCTTTATTGTAGAAAAAATTGTACTAATAAGGATCAACTTAATGACTGTCATTTATTGTCGGTCACTCGAGTGTCCCAAACATGTAATCCAGATAAAATCGAAGCAATATTCTTCAAAAGAAAAAAACTAAAATGACCCCTCTTAACTTGGCCGCTTTTTAAGTTTGTGCCTCGATTCATATGAACTGAAGTGAACATATCAAGGAGAAATAAAAAAAAAAAAAAAAAAAGAGTCATAAACTTATTGTGTTGGTATCAATTCAAGTCTAAACATTTTAATATGACTAATTTAGTATTAAGCCTTTTCACATTGGAACTAATTGAGTCTATTCAGTCAATTTTGGCTAGAAATTCCTCCATGGATGCTGGTTGTGTTGTGTTCGCACGACTAACTCTAGTATAGATATATTTTTAATTTTTAATTTTAATTTTCCAAATTTTTTAATTTACTTTAAATTTTCCTTTTTCTTCCTCACCCATTCCTTTCTTTTTCTTTCCTTGCCTTTTTTTTTAACCTTTACAACTTTGGCCGGCGATTTCTTTTACAACCATTTGCAAATATAGTCCTTTAGCGATTTTTGATCAAAAGCAACCGGAATCTAGATTGACAAAATAAAGATTTATGACTAAATTGATAAATTATTCAAAGATTCAGGACTAATTGACGCAATAAAAAACTTTAGAACGGAGTTGACTTATTGTCAAAAGTTTTAGGATTAAAGCGGTACAATTAAAAGATTTGAGATTGAGTTGGCCGTTACAATAGATTTATGATTTTTTGGAATATTATCCTTTTTTGTAACCGATATAAGTAATCCTTTTTAGGAAAATTGTACCCAATCCAAATCATTCACTTTTTTCATAGCAAACAGAGCCTATGTCTGGCTTCTTCCTTTTTGGTAGAATGCGTAAAAGACGAAATTAAAGCAATACAATATTTGTCATTCTCTATAATCACATCTATTTTTCATATCCTTTTCCTCATTGTGGTACAGTCTTCGGGCGAGCAGAACACTCAAAGGATCTAACTAAAATGGTTTTCTCTCATCCATGAAGGATCGTTGCTGCGGATAGCCGTGTTAACTCTATTGGTAAATGAATATAAAATCCGGCAATTCTTTTTTCTAATGAAAATTCAAAAGGCCCTTTGTCTGGATGCGCTATCAGCAAAAATAATTTAATCCTTAAAAGCAAACAGAGAAGAGAGAGCTCCCGTAGTGTAATGACGTGGCATACACAATCGTACGTATTTTTGAGAAATTTTTTATATAATCTTAGCATATGTTATGTAGAATGACTAACTTTAATGTCAGCAATTTTCAACTTAAATTGATTGGATGTATCTAATTGGTACTAATATATATTTAAGATTAAATTAATTTAATTTAATGGCTTATTATTTAATTGGTACCAACGCAATAACTTTGGTATTTTGTGATACTTTTCCAATGTAAAAATCAATGATTTTGCGGGTAATTGTCTGCTAAAAATTCGGCAGCTTTCAAACAAGCCACTTAGAACTTCGATTCTTTGAGAGGAAAAATCCGTTCCTCGGACTGAAGATTTAATGAATTCACACATATTCTTCTTCAATCCTTCACTGCATGCTGCTTGCCAAATTGTTGCATGTGGAATGAGTCATTTAAAATTTCATGTATTCCGACTCGACATCTTTAGATCGTTCTCAATAGCATATTGGGATTGATGACTTGCGCGAGTTTTTCTTGTTCGAGTTGTGAAGCCGTACCCAGTTGAATCTCATCCTAAGTTTCTTCAACAAAAAGATTTTTCAAGTCGGAAATTCAAACATCACTTCTTAAGAACACACAACTAGTACATATGGATATATACCTGCCGCATGTCAAGCATAGGTATAAAACAAGGCCTTAGAACTGAAAAGCTTCACCATTTTTACAGTACACACTGATATGTGGCTTCATTAAAATCTACGCGGTAGGATAAGAGGCCTTCATCGCGATGCCGCAGAGGCCTTCCTTCGCACTGACGTCTCTCTGCATCCTTATGTATCCTTTCTCGCCCCATTCCTCGCCCCACGAGTTCTTCACCAGCCAAAATTTGGTGCCATCATCACTTGTCCCGTATCCGACGGCGGTAACACCGTGGTCCAATTCGGTCCCACAAGTCCCGGTGAACACGCCGCTAGAGTAGAATTGGAAATCGAATCCTCCGGCATCGATGGCCACGGAAACTGGCTGGTTAGCAACTGCCTTTAGCAATGCCCCCTCGCTGTTGGCGGGAACGTCTTCATAGCCCTTTATGATCACGGCACGGTTGGATTCCGATTTGACATTGCATTTGCCGTCCGTGCCATTGTAGGGATAGTTCGTCTCGGTTGTGAGGCCGTGCTTCTCAACAAATTGGAATGCGCTATCCATCCAACCGCCTTCGCATCCCTGGTCCTGGCCACCGACGTCGCAGTCGACCAACTCTTGCTCGGAAAGAGAAATCAGCTTACCCGTGGTTATTGCATTGACTCCTTCCACAGCTGCCACGGCTGAAAAAGCCCAGCAACATCCTACATTTTTGCAACGGAAACAGGATACTCAAATCAGAACAACAGACATTCTTGGAGACGATACTATGACAACATTAGGGGTTTTAACATCTTGTCTCTTAGAATCTCGATTAGATTGATGAAGGCAATTCATGAACTAGTCTCTATCAACTTACCACATTGGCCTTGGTTCTTAACCGGTGTCACAGCTCCTTTCTTTCTCCAGTCCATGCTAGAAGGCACCGCGGTGATGTTTTCGTACCTGAAAGAAGCGGCCTCGGTGGAGCACATGTGTGACTTGAATCGGTTCCTTGCCTTGAATTCTTCATTCGTGAGGTCGGCGAACTGATTGAGGCCGAGACTGTAAGGCTTGTCGTTTGCCTGGTTGAACGACTCGATGCCTTGCACATTTGCCTTAAATATCTCGAAACGGCTTTGCTTCTCTTCCACGTCCTTGTACACACGCCCGTAACGGGCCATCCATTGCCCATGCATCTCGTACATGGGATCGTCTCGCTGGAGGGTGCGACCGGCGGCTTGATGAGCCCAAGCTCCCAAAAGGAAGACCAAAAGCACCAGAATGAAATATTGGTTTCTAAACGATCCCATGACTTGGCTAGCAATGTTAGGAGTGAAGGAGAAGAGCTAAGTGAATCAGTTTGGGAGCACACAGAATCCTAAGATTGCACCTCAAATTTATAGTCCCAATGTTTTGGATCGTACGACGAATTCGGACGTGGATTCATCGACTTGCCTGATAATCTATCCTGATGGGTGCATCGAATTAATCGGATGAATTAGCTTTAATTAAGAGAAGCAGTAATCAATCATCAACGTGCCAGAGAGGGATGTTCCGAGATAGACTTAGCTTGTGAGATTCATGTCTGGAGGCTTACTTTGTTTTTGTGCGAAGGCTGGTAATTTGGACTGTGTGCTTTTATTTCAGCGTGCTTTTATTGTCTTTTTGGGCCAATTCGTATCATGTTCAGTCACTACAATAATTTCTCACATCAAACGAAGCAAACGATGACTTTTGAGAGGATGATAGACATTCATCAGCATAAACTCGGATGACTTTCCAATTATCGAATATGTGATACTGAGGTGCAACGCTTTGCGCGGCTACAATGTATTTACAAAGGAATAAGATTTTTCACAACATAAGTTGTCCCACCCTAAAGGGGAAATATTCTTAGTCTTTTTAAGAGCCTCTTGACCATCTCATCAAACGAAGGTATTGAACTTCTTTTATGTGCTTAGTGATCCCACCCTAAAAGGGAAAATTTTCTTAGATTTTTGGGGAAAAGTTATTTCTCACACCATCACGCAATTACCACACCATAATGTTATCCCCTCTTGTCACGACTGTGGCCCCCCTCCCTCTCTCTTAAACAGACAATTTGGTTATAAAACACATGGTGGTTTCACCATAGGTAAATTAATTTAAATTCAAAATGTTATCATGCAAATAAACTTGATAAATTAATGCTTTCACCAAAAAAAAACTTGATAAATTAATGCAAAATTGGTATTTATAAATTATAAAAATATTAGTAATCCCATAAAAATGTTGCTATACCAATAAGTTATTTGAAAAAGAATTTGGAATTTTTTTTTCTTACCAATAGCTTTTCAAATTAACCAATATATATAGTTTGGTCGGTAATTTATTGAGATATACTAGCACGAAAAAGATCGGTATTTGCAGGCAGGAGACAAAAGAGTTCTATGCAAACCCAAATAATATTTCAGGTTGAGAATTTCATTTAAGAGTTAGATAATTCAGATATAATAAAAGTTAATCAGTTAGTACAAAATTGGCAATTTACAAACTATAAAAAATTAGTTAGTTTCATTAAAAGTATTAGTAAGTTGTCTAGTTTCCCGGGGAAAAAAGTTTACCGACAATTTTTTTTATCGGATAGTTTTTTTTTTTTTTTTATTTACCAACACTTATTGAAATATAATTAGTACGGAAAAACATCGGTATTTTGGGGTAGGGGACGATGGAATTCTGCATAAGAAATTACCAAAAAAGTCCCAAACTTATTATCATTTTTTCCAGTAAATCATAAACTTTTTTTTTGTCAATTCAATCCTAAATTTTTTGCAATCGTGTCGATTCATTCCATTGGCCAATTTTGACTAGCTAGCATTGACATGGATACCGGTCATTCAGCTGATGCTGATGTGGACAATATTTTAATTTTTTCAAATTTTTAAATTTTTTCAAATTTTTAAATTTTTTCCTTTTTTTTTTTTTCTCATTATGGTTTTCTTCACTTCCTCCTCCTTGCTCTAGCTAGTTGTTGCTAGCGACCAGCCAGAGGCAAGGCCAGCGAGGGACCTCGCTATCCTCGGGGAAGCCCAGCTATGGCTAGGTGACCTCACCTAGGCTGCTCGCTAAGCTAGCGAGGTTGTCATGCGTCGCTAGAGGCTGCGACCTTGCACGGCGTCTAGCTTGGGTGAGCCTTGCTAGCCATGGGCAGATCGCAGCCTTGCCTAGCCATGGCGAGGGCAGCCTCGTCATCATTAGGTGAGGCTCACCCTCACCAGTAGCCAGCAAGGGTGAGCCTCACCATTGGCCGGCAAGGCTAACCTTGCCAATGCTTGTCACTATCAACCAGAGGAAGGAGGAAGGAGTAGGAAAACAAAAGGAGAGAGAGAGAGAAAGAAAATGAAAATGTAAAAAGAAAAAAGTTAATAAAAAAATTTGAAAAAATAAAATATCATTAAAATATTGTCCACGTTAGCATTGACCTACCGGTTGGCTAAAATTGGTCAGATGGACTGAATTAATATAATTGTATGTTTAGAACTAAATTGGCCATCCAAAAAAATGTTTAAGACTGAATTGGAAAGATTATAATAAATTTAGGACTGTTTTGATAATTTTCCCAATTTTGCACGAACAATGACACACACCCAAGTACGATTTGGTATGAATACTTAGCTCAGGTGCTTAGTTGAATTTGGTTTCAGAATTCTCAAATAATTAGAGATTTTCAAATAGGAAATTTCATAGTATTATTACCTTCTAATCACACATACAGGTGAAATTTACAAGCAGCCAGACGCGGTACGCAATAAACATAGAAAGCGGGAAATCTTGAGTCTTTGCATCACACGAGTTCATCTCCGGTGTAGTGAATTCAGACTCATGCAGAAGGATAAGATGCCTTCATTGCTATGCCGCAGAGGCCTGCCTTAGCGCTAACTTCTCTCTGCATCCTTATGTACCCTTCCTCCCCCCATTCCGCGCCCCACGAGTTCTTCACCAGCCAATACTTGGTACCGTCGTTGCTGGTCCCGTACCCGACCGCGGCGACACCATGGTCCAAATCTGTCCCACAGGCTCCGGTGAACACGCCGCTGGAGTAGAATTGGAACTCAAATCCTCCAGCGTCGATGGCCACAGAAACTGGCTGGTTAGCGACGGCTTTCAGCAACGCCTCCTCGCTATTGGCAGGAACATCTTCGTATCCCTTTATGGTCACGGCACGGTTGGATTCCCGTTTTGCGTTGCACTTACCGTCCGTGCCTGTGTAGGGGTAATTCATCTCAGTAGCGAGGCCGTGCTTCTCGACGAATTGGAACGCGCTATCCATCCAACCGCCTTCGCATCCCTGGTCCTGGCTGCGGACGTCGCAGTCGACCAACTCTTGCTCGGAAAGGGAAATCAACTTACCTGTGGTTATTTCATGGGCTCCTTCCACCGCTGCCACGGCTGAAAAAGCCCAACAACATCCTACATATGAATGGAAATCGAGTTAAAACATGAATATTGTTGGAGCTGCCATAAGAATAATAGGCAGTTTGACTACACATTGACTCAACAAATGTCAAATAGCATCAATAGATTCGATCAGTTTACCACATCGGCCTTGGTTCTTAACAGGGGTCACGGCTCCTTTCTTTCTCCAATCCATGCTGGAAGGCACCGCGGTGCCATTTCCGTACTTGAAGGACGCGGCCTCGGCGGAGCACATGTGTGACTTGAATCGGTTCCTCGCCTTGAATTCTTCATTCGTGAGGTCAGCAAACTGATTGACGCTTAGCTTGTAAGGCTTGCCACTTCCCCGATTAAACGACTCAATCAGTCGTGTGTTTGCCTTGAATATCTGGAAACGGCTTTGCCTCTCGTCCATGTCCGTGTACACACGCCCGTAACGGGCCATCCATTGCTCGTGCATCTCGTACATGGGATCGTCTTGCTGGAGGGCGTGACCCGCGGCTTGGCAAGCCCAAGCTCCCAAAAGGAAGATCAGAGTCACTAGGATGCAGCATCGGTTTCTCAACGATGCCATGGCTTCCCAAGGAATGTTGGGAGTAAGAGATGGAGAAGAGATAAGGGAGAAAAGTTTGCGAGCACCCAGAGTCCTAGATTCGCACCTCAGATTGATAGTCCTCATGTCTTGGACCCGTACGAAGAATTGAAGCGGTGGATTCATCAACTTGACTGATAATCTGTCCTGATGGGCACGTCAGATTAGATTTGAATTCGTTTCCATTAGCGTGTCGGAGGGAATGTTCTGCGATGGACTCGGCTCGTGAGATTCATGTCACGGAAAGCTCAAAGTTTCTGTTTGTGGGCTGACATATAGGACTATCTGCTTCGGTCGTAACGTGTTCTTATCGCTCGTTCTTGGCCAAACTCGCAGCATGACGTCAAATCTGATCATTACAAAACTACAGACGATGACCTTTCGCGCTGGAGTTGCATGGGCGTGCATGTGAGTATTTAAAACGGCGGAATGGAGGATTAGGCTGCTTGAGTGTCTTGCTTCTCTACCTCGACTGAGTCCCAAAAAAAAAAAAAAAAAAAAAAAAAGAAAGAAATTATTTCTAATTTACTGTCTAGGGAAAAAAGCTATTTCCACATGTGCCCATATATAGCCCTTTGTGCGTATATAGTCGATTTGTAGGTTGAAAGGATTTTTGCGGCATACAAAGTTAAAGGGATAATTACCGGAAGAGTCGTAGATTCATTGTATGGATGTCATTTCAATCTTAAACTTTTTAATTTGACTAATTTAGCTTAGAACTTTTCGATGATTGGCCAATATAATCCTCTTAAACAATTTTAGTTGAAAATTGTTGACGAGAACGTCGGTTGTCTTACGTTAGTGGCACAATTGGCATTTATGTTAGTGATTTCTGGTCAAAATTAGCCGGATAGACTCGATTGATCAAATATGAAAATGTTTAAGACTGAATTAACAAAATTAAAAATTTTAGGATTGAATTAGTAAAAGTGAATTCAAGAGTTTGATTTCCCACATTCTTAGGTATTGGCGATGATGACATTTAGTTTCAGGTGTGGGGTTCGACTCTTATGCTATGCAAAGAGAGAGGACAAAGTCTGAGAGTAAGTTAAGAGTTAGAGTAGTATAGACAAAAGAAAATGATAACATCCTAAACTTATACTCAAAAGAGGGATGGCCAAACTGGTCTCTAAATCTGGAAAAACTGTCGATAAGTACCATCTGCGCCGAGCGATTTCATGGAGGTTGCTCTTCGCTCGCTGCTGAAAGCAGACAACCCAGCCACGACCTGAAATGGATGGCTTGCCGATTGTCCTCGAGATCTAACATCCGCGATGGCTTAATCTGTAGCTAGAAAAGATGATTCAGGACGGGAAGCTATAGTCCCTAATGCTGCTCTTTTCCGATTTCAACGACTCCTTTTAGCCGTTCAATAGAGCGTGAGGTGCTGCTAATTATGTCAATTATTCATCTTGAATTCAAACTGAATGAAAAGAAGTTACATATGTGTAGATAAAAAGAAAACCTTGATCACAATTGAAAGAGAACTGAATTCTACATAGTTTGAAGAGAGAGAGAGAGAGAGAGAGAGAGAGAGAGACGTTAAATTGTGGGAAGAAGATCTCGGATGTAATGACGGTGAACTTGTTCTGTGTATGAGTATTGCGTGAAGGGGATCTCATGAAATTGACAAGAGAGAGTCTCTAAATCGAGAGCTTGCTTAAATAAATTATAGATGGGCGAAACACACCTCGTGATATCAAAATGAAAAGGGCGTTAAGCATATACTTAGTGATGCCGAGTTCAATTTAGTTCCACATTTCTTGAACAAGTAGAGATACAAAATAAGAAATTTCAATATCACATTCTAATCACACAATATTTACATGAACTCAAGTTACTTCCCGAGATGACACCAATGCAGTAAACACACAAGGTAGAAAATCTGTACGTCATGTAGAGACTTCATTCATACTTATGCAGTAGGGTAAGAGGCCTTCCTGGCTATGCCGCAGAGGTCTTCCTTAGCGCTGACATCTCTGCATCCTTATGTATCCTTCCTCGCCCCATTCCTCGCCCCACGAGTTCTTCACCAGCCAAAATTTGGTGCCGTCGTCGCTAGTCCCGTATCCGACCGCGGTAACTCCATGGTCCAAGTCGGTCCCTCAAGCTCCAGTGAACACGCCGCTGGAGTAGAATCGGAACTCGAATCCTCCGGCCATGGAAACCGGCTGACTGGCGACTGCCTTTAGCAACGCGTCCTCGCTGTTGGCGGGAACGTCTTCATAGGCCTTTATGATCACAGCGCGGTTCGATTCGGATTTGACATTGCATTTGCCGTCCGTGCCCACGTAGGGATAGTTTGTCTCGGTTGTGAGGCCGTGTTTCTCGACGAACTGGAACGTGCTGTCCATCCAGCCACCTTCACATCCTTGGTCCTGGCCACCGACGTCGCAGTCGACCAACTCTTGCTCGGAGAGAGAAATCAACTTACCCGTGGATATTCCACCGATTCCTTCCACGGCCGCCGCGGCTGAAAAAGCCCAACAGCATCCTACAATTTTTGCAATGGAAACAGGACAATCAAATCAGAACGACAACATTCTTGGAGAAGAAACTATAAGAACATTAGGGGTTTTAACAACATATTGCGTCAAAGAATGTCGAATGAATGCATTTGCGAAGGCAAATAATGCTCATTCATGTACTAAATTCCATCAACTTACCACATTGGCCTTGGTTCTTAACAGGCGTCACAGCTCCTTTCTTTCTCCAATCCATGCTAGAAGGCGCTGCGTGACGTTTCCGTACTTGAAAGATGCGACCTTGGTGGAGCACATGTGGGACTTGATTCGGTTCCTCGCTTTGAATTCTTCATTTGTGAGGTCGGCAAACCGATTGGCGCTGAGCTTGTAAGGTTTGCCACTTCCTCGATCTAACGACTCGATGTGTCGGACGTTCACCTTGAATATCTCGAAGTAGCTTTGCCTCTCGTTCATGTCCTTGTACACTCGCCCATAACGCGTCATCCACTGTTCCTGCACCTCGTACATGGGATCGTCTCGCTGGAGGGTCCGACCCACGGCTTGGCAAGCCCAAGCTCCCAAAAGGAAGATCAATGTCAGTAGAAGGAAGAGAATTACCAAAAAAGTCCTAAACCTATTGTAATTGTGCCAATTCAGTCCTAAACATTTTTTTCGTCCAATTTAGTCCTAAACCTTTTATAATTGTGCTAATTCAGTCCATCTGGCCAAAATTGGCCGGTCGGCACTGACGTGGATGGAGGTGGGGCACAGCCGACCGGCGAGGTAATTTTTTAATATTTTTTTTATTTTTTTTTATTTTTTCGAATTTTTAAATATATATTTTTAAATTTTTTTTTTAATTTTTTAATTTTTTTTTTTTTGATCTTCTTCTCCTTCTTCTAGCCGGCCGATGTCGGCTAGAGGTGAGGGCCGGCCAGGTTAGCCTCGCCGGCCACTGGTGAGGCTCGCCCCGCCGGCCACTAGCGGAGGCTAGCCTCGCCCAGCGACGGCGAGGCGGCCATCGCCAAATCTGGCGAGGCTCAACCTTGCCATGGCTGGGCGAGGCCGAGCCTCGCCGGATCTGGCGACGGCCGCCTCACCGTCCACCGGCGAGGGCGAGGGTCAACCTCGCCCGGTGGCCGGCGAGGCCGCCGTCGCCATCGCCGCCCCGCCACCTCCGCCGCCTCCCCCATCCCCCGATCGTCGCACAATCTCCCCCTCCGAGCTCAAGTGGCCCTCCCCGACCGTGACCCTAGCCAAAACCCTGTTCTAGCGCCTCTGGACTAACGAGGATGAGATTGAGCTCCTCTGCGGGTTCCTCGACTACACCACGCAACGCGGCGGGGCCTTGCCCTCGCCAGTGGCCACTGAGGGCCGAGCTCACCGGATCTAGTGAGGCTCGGCCTTGCCCGGCTGCGGCGAGGCCGCCGTTCCCAGATCTGGTGAGGCTCGGCCTCGCCCAGCCACGGCAAGGTCGAGCCTCGCCGAATCTGGCGACGGCCGCCTTGCTGTCGTTGGGCGAGGCTCGCCTCCGCCAGTGGCCGGCGAGGCTGACCTTGCCGGCCCTCACCTCTGGCCGGCGCCGGCCAGCCAGAGGAGGGAGAAGAAGGCCAAAAAAAAAAAAAAAAATTTAAAAATTTAAAATAATATTTAAAAATTCGAAAAAAAATAAAAATATATTAAAAAATTACGTCGCCGGCCGGCTGTCCCCCACCTACATCCACATCAGCACCGGCCGGCCAATTTTGGCCGGATGGATTGAATTGGCACAATTATAAAAGGTTTAGGACTAAATTGGACAAAAAAAAAGTTTAGGACTGAATTGGCACAATTATAATAGGTTTAGGACATTTTTGGTAATTCTCCTTAGTAGAAGGCAATATTGGTTTCTAAAGGATACCATGACTTCACCAGCAGATGCAAATGTTTAAAGAGCAATGAAAAGTTAAAAGTGACCAATGATGAGTGGGCATACAGACTTCTGAGATCAGCCCTCAAATTACAGTCCCGAAGTTTCGGAGCGCGCGATGAACTTGGTTGTGGATTCTTCGACTTGCTGCATAATCCAAGCTGTTCATAAAAAATTCAATGAATCCTTTCCAGATTAATAGAAGCAGTAATCATCTACGTGCCGGAGAGAGTGATTTGAGATGGACCGGCTCATTAGATTCATTAAAGTTCCTCTCTCTTTCTGTTTCGCTGGACTGATAAATTGGACTTTGTGCTTTGGTTGCAACATGATAGAGCAAAATATTCGGTTAGATGTGCCCAGTTTGCTTGTTCTAAATGCTTGAGAAAGATGGTAGACTTTGATTTAATTTAGATAAACTATAGATTATCTTCGTCCTTCATTGAGATTTGAAGACTTTTATTTCATCAACCGAAATTTAGGAGTTTTATCCAAAAAGTCCTAATCTTATTGTACAAATGCTGATTCATTTCTAAATCTTTAATTTGACTAATTTAATTTTAAACTTTTGGTGATTTGTCAAAGTAATCATTCCAGCCAACTTTGACTACGATCATTGATGGGGAAGATGGCCAATAATGATGTGGACATTTTTTTTCAAATTATCTAACCGTAGGTGGGGGCCAAGTCTCACTACAATTGACGAGGGTTGACCTTGCTGACCCTTGCCTAAGGCTGATTGTTGGTGATCACTGGAGGAATAAGGAAAATAAAGGAAAAAAAGAAAGATAAGTAAAAGAAAAATTCAAAAAAATATTTAAAAAAATTAGAAATATAAAAAAAAAAAAGTTGTAATAATTGTCTATGTTAGCATTTGCCATTTCACGTACGACAACCAGTATCTAGTTCAGCAGTTGTCAGCCAAAATTGGCTCCAAGGCCTGCATTAACAAATCAATGTAACATTTATGATTAAGTTGATCAAATTAAAATGGTTAAAATTGAATTATCATTTGTACAATATGTTTATCACTTTTTGGGTAAGCATTCCGTGAAATTCATATGCAAGTAAATCTTAAATGAATTTGTTGATTTTTTTGACACTGTTTGTCGAAAATTATGATTTTCACAATTTGTGGAGAAGAAAAGAATATCTACATTACTGGCAAAGTACTGAGCTTGTTTATTTCCTCTAAAAGCTCCGAGTTCGATGTCAGACTAATCTCGCAATAGAATGAGACCCGTGAGTAAAATACAAATATTTAATACTCCTGATGCACATGTTTGCAAGACTTAAAATTAGTCTTGCATTTAAATTTTTGACCATTCTATGTTGCCGAAGTAAGCGATTGGTGATCAAGTCGACGAAATAGTTTTCTTAGCATTAAGCATGCCACATAAATTCCATTTTGGCATATAATAGAATCGCGGAATGTGGTCCCAAATTTCTTGAACGAGTAGAACATAAAATGTTTAATTCAAAATGGAAATTTCAGAACTATGGACTTCACAACATGTGACACACTCACAATTTAATCGAGAGAACATTGTATAGTTATTTAGACTTATGCAGAAAAATTGGGGGAAATTACCAAAAAATTCCTAAATTTATTGTAATTGTACAAGTTCAATCCATCCAGCCAAATTTGGCTAGTCGGTGCTAACATGTACAATTTTTTAATAATATTTTTTCAAATTATTTTTATTTTTTTGAATTTTTTCCTCATTCCTTTGTTCGGTCGTTGGACTGAGGTGACTAGTCAAAGGTAAGGGCTGGTGCCGACTAGTGGCGAGGTTCACCTTGTTGTTGCTAGACAAGAGTGAGCTCACCTAGCCACTGGTGAGGTGAGCCCCCACTAGATCTGGTGAGGGTGAGGCTAACCTCGCCCAATGATGGCAACGCGAGCCCTCTCCATATTTGGGCAAGGGCGAGCTCGCCTTTGCCATTAACCAGCGAGGTTGCCTTAGGCCGACGACTAGCCAAACTAGACAGAGAGGAGGAAGGATAAAAAAAAAAAAAAAGGAAAATGAAATGAAATAATAAAAATTCAAATAAAATAAAATATTATCAAAAAATTGTCAACTTAAGTGTCGATTAGCCCACTTTAGTCGGATGAACTTAATTGACACAACTGTAAAATGTTTAAAACTCAATTGGCAAAAAAAATAAGTTTATGACTAAATTGACATAGTTGTAATATATTTAGGTCTTTTTGATAATTTTCCTGATGGATAAGAGGCCCTTATTGCTATGCCGCCAAGGCCTTCCTTGACGTCGACGCCCCTCTGCATCCTAACGTAGCCTTCCTCGCTCCACACTGTGCCCCACGAGTTCTTGACAAGCCAATATTTGGTGCCGTCCTTGCTCGTCTCATATCCGACCACGGCAACCCCACAGTTCAGATCGGTCCCACAAGCTCCCATGAAGACTCCACTGGAGTAGATTTGAAACTCGAAACCTCCGGCATCGATGGCCATGAAGACCGGCTGATTAGCCACGGCCTTCAACAATGCCTCCTCGCTATTGGCGGGGATGTTTTCGTAGCCCTTGATCGTTGCGGACCGTTTGGTTTCCTCTTTCGTGTTGCATTTGCCGTCAGTGCCCGTGTAGGGATACTGAGCCTCGCTGGCGAAGCCATGCTTCTTGATGAATAGGTAGGCGCTATCCATCCAATCGCCTTGGCAACCTTTTTCCTCGCCGTGGATGTCGCAATCCACAAAGTTCTTACTCCGAGAGAGCAATTAGCTTGCCTGTCGTAATTTCCATGATTCCTTCCACAGCCACCAAAGCCGAGAACGCCCAGCAACATCCTGCATGGTAGGGGATCAATTTCAATATGCATTCATACCATAATTTTCATGTTAGTTTTGGAAGAATCAATCGCTATGTTAGATTCAACCGAAATTAGTAGTTCTTTAGCTCGTCAGCGTTATCAACCAACAAAAATCAATTCAGTAGGTAATTAATTGCTTGCTTACCACATTCCTCTTGGTTCTTAATGGGCGCGACTACCCTTTTCATCCAACCGATGGAAGAGAGCACCGCGGAGACGTTCTCGTCCCTGGAGGACTTTGCCTCCGTGGTATACATATGCTCCTTGAACCCGTTCCTCGAGGCCCTGAGCTCGTGTTGGTGAGATAGGCAAACCGATTGACACCGAGCTTGTAAGGCTTGTTGCTCGCTAGATTAAACGACTCAATACGTCGAATATTTCCCTTGAACATCTCGTACCGTCTCGGCCTCTTGGCTGTGTCCTTGTACATACGCCTGTACCGCGCCATCCGCTGCTTGCGCCTCTCATATGTGGGTTCATCTCTCTCGATGGTGCATTCGAACTTCAAAAATTAGTGACTAGTCTTATCAATATGCAAATATATAACTCCCCACGAGTTTTATTGGTTGCATAAACTCCGTATCACCGGAACTCCCTCGAGGACTAGCTATTTTTATCAATTTTGAACGAAACAAAGGGAATGACATTTTCATCAGGAAAAGACCCAGAGTGAAATGGTTATTTCTAGTGAACAAATTTGCCAATAAAAAGCTAGCCTAAGTAGAAACTTGGGCTGGGGCTTTCTTGTGCACAAGTGTTGTTCCGCCTTTTGCTGTCTTCCCCTTAGAAGAAGGGGCAAGAAAAAACATTTAAATCCTCTTATAATGACAAGATAGGGATAGAATGTTCGTGACTTAGACTCAACATTTTCCGACGGGTAAAAATGAATACCAGATAGGCCAAGCCGGGTTGGACCGGAGTTGCCCAAGCCCGCTCATAGCAAAAGGTTTACATTTGGCAGACTAATTAAAGTTGGATGAGTTAGACTTTCTCATGAAGGGTGTGTGCCGTCCAAGCTTACTCCTTTACATTTCGAGCTTGGCGGGCATGGGTGGATTGAGCAAGCCTTTTGCTTACTCATCGTCTTGACCCGTGAGTGATTTATCATCTGCCTACACTTTCAACTCTTTTCGCGTTGAAACAGTTGGGGACAACTATGATATCGAGAATTTAAAATCCTTTTTAACCACACTAGTTGGCCTAGTTTGTAAAAGTAAATGTGAAGAAGTACCCATCAATTTAAAGGAATGAACATAACGATAAAATGAACTTGAAGAACCTCAATTAAAGATGTCTCCTCTTTAATGTAGTCCTTTCCAAACATCGACTCTAGTGGCTCGAAGTTTGTGCCACTTGGATTCGAACCCCGTCTTTACTTTCTCTGAAGCTGTTCATGATGTTTAACGCTGTTTAGCTAGATATTCTTCCTCCTTGCTCTTACTTGGTTTGGAGTTTCTACTGGGGAATCTCTTCCTGCAAAGGTTTGGCTCGGGCACATTAATTTTCACCATACTTGCATCGTCGCAACGGATTTGTTCTTTTTCCCATCAGCTATTCAACAAATGCTGCATCAAATCTGATAAAAGCAAGTAATTGGATGCTAACCTATGTATCAATCAGTACATCTCCTAGAACGCACACAGGTTGCCATTTACAGAATCAAGACATGGCATTTTAAGTTCTCCAAATCGAAACTCGTTTAGAGTCATCGAAAGCCTTCAGTTTTCGACCTGGTACAAGGAATGACCTTTCTGTTTTGTCCGTTTTTACGTGCTTTAAAGAGCATGTAAAGGAATTGAAACGACCGTGCAAAAATATGATATTGCGTTCCTTATCAACATCATTGTTTGGTGAAATGTTTGATTCATACGGAAACTCATGCGGAGGGGAAAATAATGAGGATTTAGCTTTTGCTATTGTAAAATCCATATTTTATGCTCTGATATTACGCGCAAATTGAGGAAGTGGATAGGATGATTGAATTACTCAAGATCACCTTTTTATGTTTGTCCTTAAGATCAAAGTGAAAGATGTGCCGATTTGAGTTTTGTCTATGCGGGTCTTGTGCTGGTTAAACCTTTTTATGAGTGAGGAGATAGACTCATTGCTCGATGCAAACGGTATTGTGAAGAACTTGCCTTAACCAAGAACTTTACATATGAATGATCGAGATCTTACAAACATGATACCATTTGACGAAAAATCAATATATGCCGAGACAATCCAAACTACGGATGATAGAGAGTGATCCGCAGCTGCACACCTCGCCCGCACAATGCATGATGAAGAGGGGATTTGACGGAGTGGAAATCCATGTAAAATCCAAGTCCATAAAGTTAATATATTGCGAGGAAATTAAAGTACACTGAAATTGAAATTACACGAGAAGAAAAGACATAAGTTTGAATAAAGAAGAAATGTGAAGGAAATAAAAAGATGAAACTTAGGAACAGTTGTGTGTGATTTGATGAGACCACAACCAACTGCTCTAAAAGTTTAAGCTATTAGATGGATGCATGATTTATTATTTAATTATTCCAACACTTCCCCTTACGCTAAGTCTTTTTTTTTTTTTTTTTGTCTAGTATTGAGCGTAGACATATTTAATTGATGGTGAAAATAGGTCCTGAAAAGATTTGAATTGAGGACAGCTTTGATTTTATGTGAGATTTGGTGGGATGACAGCTAATTGTTTCAAAAGTTTAAGCTGTTAGAGTAATGTATTGTTTATTATTTAATTATTCCAACGAGTTCAATGGGGATCATGCGTTTGTTTCGTTCTTTCCCCCGTATCAATATGCGCATCTTCCGAGCATTAGCCACGGGTCAGTAGTCTTCATTCTTCAGTTCCACGCTTCGAGTTTATTTTCTGCAGGCGTAGACCTTCATCTTGATTTTTGAGCATTTCTAACTCTATTTTGGAACGTATTCACCATGTATTTTCAATTCTTTGAATTGCAGCCTTTTAAGAAGAAGGTGGAGGAAAATTGACATTGATACAAATAGTCATATGAGACAAAATGAGATATAGGGTGTTGAGTACAAGTTCTACTATCCTTTTGAAGTGCAATAGGAAGATCAAAAGAAGTAACCTCACAAGGAGTAGCAGAATGATGATTGAGTAGGCAATGTATCGGTGGTCTTAACCTGAGTGTTGATACCAAAACCACCACTGCAGGAAGGAGATGTTAAAGACATATCGTCGTAGAGATTGCAGGAAGGAGATGTTAAAGACATATCGTCGTAGAGATCCCACTATCATCACTCAGGTTAAGACCACCGATACATTGCCTACTCAATCATCATTCTGCTACTCCTTGTGAGGTTACTTCTTTTGATCTTCCTATTGCACTTCAAAAGGATAGTAGAACTTGTACTCAACACCCTATATCTCATTTTGTCTCATATGACTATTTGTCTAGCTCCTATCGTAGTTTTATCATGTATTTTACTACTATTCACCATGTATTTTCAATTCTTTGTCTAGCTCCTATCAAGTAAAAGTGATTTTACTACTTTTATTTTGCATTCAATTTTTACAAGAAGGAAAAACGTCACACTAAACAAGATCCCGCAATTTAATTATTATGCTAGGACAGGGAATTGCTAAAAATTGTTGGAACACTTCAAAGATATGTTTTGATCTTTGTATCCACATCATTAACTAACATCTCTATCTATCGAATACATAATTGGTTTTGAGGAAGTTGACCCTCTGAATTGAGTGCCGTAGTTGATGAGCTAGTGTGTCGCGACTTCTTTAAGTGGCTGAGACATTCATTGAATTACGTTCGCCAATAATTTCAAAAGTGTTTCAGAGTTCCAAGATATTTTCTCTGCGATTTATTTTAACGGAAACACTTGAGTATGCGAACGATTATAATTCTATAAATTTCTTAGTGATCGGTGGATTCTCCGCTATTAATTCTTTATGTGGAGTAAGTATTATCACTTACATCAAATCATGTAAATTCAGTGTGTGCTTTAACATTCATTATTGACTTCTGTTGACACCTATTTTTAGCAAATCTAGGAAAATAAGGAAAATAAAAATTACATTTTTGGACAAATAAAAAGAAAAAAAATGAAATTGGGGAAAATTGATTTAATTGAATTATGCAAGGAAATATGGAATTCGATGGATGTCCGGATTTTGTTAAATGCGAAGTAATTTAAAAATCAAGTGAATAAGGGGCAAGAATTTTGCAAAATGGAATAAATCTGAACAAGATCAAGATAATTGCGAAATTATGCTATAATTTACAGATTTGATTTAATGTGGTAAGAGATGGAAACTTAGAAAATGCCTTAAAAATGCAGTCGTCTAGAACCATTATAAAAGAGTGCTGCATTTTTCAAAGAAAAAGGGGGTGCGAAAAAAATTGAGAGAGAATCCGCTAAAAAAATTCGTGCAAGGGGAGCGGATTTAGAAAAAATTTTAGAGCAAAAAGTGAGAGCAGTTCTTTCGCTTCGTTAGAGTCCGAAATTAAAAAAGAGAGAGAGAGTTCTTTTGTCTTTGTTTTCGAGAGAAAAAGGTCAAGAAGAGAAAAGAGGGGAAAGAAAAAAAAAAAGGGAACATTTTCCTTCGTTAAAGGGCGGTAGCTCCTTTTCTTCTCTGACTGAAGTACAAAAAAAAGAAAAAAGAAAAGTCAGCAAGAGGGGACGTGGGAAGTGACATGAGGTAAAAAAGAAAAAAAGAAGAAAGGAAAAGGAACTGCTCATCTTCTTCGGGAAGTCCCTCACCGGTGTCCACTGTTACTTGTCTCCTCCATTCGCCGACGCCCAGGAATCAGCACCCGACGTCTTCTGCTCTAGCCGCGACTCGCGCAAACCACGAGCACTGCCGCCGCTTCACCAGGCCCCGCGTCACCCCCGCGACGCCGCCCGTCAACCCCCACTCTGTCCGCGACGCCGCCCGTCGATCCCCGAGCTCCGCCGCGCCTCCGCACCGCCACCTCGCTGGTTCGCTCGCCTCCGCCCCGACGACCGCGCTCTCGCCCTCGCCAACGCCTGCAACTCCGGATTCGCTACCCGACGCCACCGGAGACCACACCGCCCCTTCGCCTCCCCGCCGTCGCACCTCAGCCCGTGCCGAAATCTTGACGCCGTCGCCATCCAGCAGTCTGCGACGCCCCGCTGTTCGCGGCGCCTAACCTCGGCAACGCCATCAACGCCCTTGCCCTCAACGCCACGACCACACGTTGCTGCTTTGCTAAAAAAAAACAAAAGGCAAAAAGGAAAAGAATCAATTTAGGTAGTTTTTGCTTTTATCTTATTCTTGTTATTTTACTTTCTTTTGTTCTATTTTTTAGTATAATTAGTCTTTAATATGTGATTGGAAATTTTAACCTATCACCTAATTCGCAACCACGCCAGTTTTTTTTTATTTCATCTATAAGGCTTTAGATGAAATAATTAATCAAGTGGGAATAAAATTGATATTTTGATCTTTAAGGCTTAAGATCAATTTATCGATTTTACTAGAGAAATATCATCCCTTGATCTAAATTTGATCTAAATTATGCGTGATATTTTTAGTAATTTTGGATGGTCTTGATTGTTTTATTTATCTTGAAATGTGTTCGAATTATAATATTGCATGTTTAGGGTTTACATATTTAAAATAGGGATCTTATTTCGAATCTTAAAAATCAAAAATCAAAAAAATTAAATCAATCAATTTAGGTTGCTAGATTTTTAGTTTGGATTGCATGTTTAATTATTTGACAATTATTAATTTTGAAATTAAACAAAAACAAAAAAAAAATCATCATCATATACATCTCATGTAGTGTCAAAGCATATTTTGCACGTCATTGCATATTAGGATTAAATTGCACTTAGTTCAATTCTAGATAATATTTCTTCTTAACTTGTTATAAGTTTAGGTATTTTTAGATATATTGCATTTTAGGATTATTTAGGTTAAGATAATGTTTTAGTTTAAATTAGGATTTGGCTCAACCTAATTCCTAATGCAAATTAAATAGAATCTTAATTTAGTTAAATAAATTTTCACATTTTTCCCTAATTCCGAATTTTCAGTTACAAAAAATACAAAAAATGTCTTAGAATAAATTAGTTCTATTCCCTAGGATAGATTGCATTTTTAGGAAAAATAAAAAAATGTCATTGCGTATATTAAAAAAGATTCATGAAATGCATGTCTTTTAGATATTGTTGTTATGTCCATTTAATTAGAAACTGCATGACATTAGAATTAGGTCATTAGGTCATTTAGTTAATATTGCATTGCATATTGCATGATTTTTATTAATTAAGTGAAAACAAAAAGAAATTGCGTGTTAATTAGAAACCATATCCAGGGTTGTTGATGTGGTTTTTTAATCTAACATTGCAGATGCTTTCGTTGCTTTGAGGTAAGTTTTTGCAATTTATTTACTGTTTATCTGGGTGTTAAATTGGTGGATTGCGTACTCGCATGATCACCTCACATATTAGGAAAATAGATTTAAAATCAATTTAAGCTGCCTGCAAAAGAACATTTTTTGAAAATAAAAGAATGGTACCGAAAGGGCATTAGAGAAATCTAGTGTAACCAAGTCCCCGTACCCATAGTCTCTGGTTCATAGGAGTAAAGTGAAACTCCCGTTACTTTACTTGGGTTTCTAATCGACCCACAAAAAAATAGATTAGTGGCGACTCCTGATTAAAAAATCAATTATATGTTAAGAACTTGAACTTAAGTCGCGACTTTGTATGGGCTTGGGAGAGCCGAATTAAGTCTAAGCTTAATAATCCATTAGCCAAATTTTAAGTGATCCACACCCGAAAAAATTGGTCGTGACAACTTCTCTAGTAGTTTTTTTTTTTTTTTGAATTACAAAATTTGTCAGCTTCCATATATTTCACAACAAAATCATATTTGCAACTCACTCCTTGTTACTTTTTCCTTCACAACTACGGTTTTGACACGGCGGAGTTAGCAACTCTAAGGTTTCATATGAATCGACAAATCTTGATTTCTTGTGGAATTGCCCGTCGAACAAGGTTGAGTTGAAAGTGACAAGACAATGCTTTTCATTGAAATGACCAAGTCAACCTATTAACACAAAGTCATGTTAAGAAAAGTCACTTGTGCGGACCATCCCAATGGTTCCATCAGTGGAAATTATGCAGGGTCTGTAGTACACGCATTAAAGTTAAGATAACAAGTGGTGGATTACTGGACACTAGTTAGGAACGAAAGTCATCTGCGACTTCTAAATTTGACTTTTTTGGCAAATTGATTACCTTTAGGAATAAGCTCTAGTACCAGAAAAATGAACTACCTTTCCCTAATTTGGATCCAAACAGTGACATTGATGATAATCCAATATTGCGTCATTAAGTGAACTGACAATTCAATATTGAAAGTTAAACCCGTCATTTTCTCTAGAACTAGTTTCCAACCTAAGTATTTCTATTTGTTCTCAATATCGCATCCCTGATTTATTTTTGGAGTCTAAAAGTTATTTATCTCTTGTATCAACTATTCACTCTTAATCTTGTCTAACCTTGTGTTTTACTCATCATTTATTTTCTCTCAATAAGCATCTTAATAACTTAAACACTAATATTGTGAACTAGTTTTAGTATGAGTAGTATAACTTATGGCTTCATATTTTTCCCATTCAAATCCCTTATCATGATCCTTACTTTTGGACTAATTCCAACTTGTGGCCTCTATGATTCCACGGTTGTCTTCACTTCCATGTTTAAGTTGATTTTTTTCTCCCGGGGCATTCCTCCATCTTTAGCACTTGTAACTCTACATTGAGACATGTTTGCCATGTATTCTAAATTATTTTAAGTGCGGGCTTTTAGGACCACGGTGGACGGATCGACACTGAGGCTTAAAAGGACTTCTTAAAAATTAACTCATCCAAATAAATAATAGATAAACACATTTGAAAAAGGTGGGTACCCATAAATAGCTTCGATGATTATACCATTAGAATCTAGTACAAGTGACAGCACTACTTTTATTTTGAATTCAACTTCTACAAGAGGGTAAACATCACCCAAAGCAAGACTCGGTACTCTTGTTATTGTGCTCATACCAATAACTACTAGAAATTGTGGCAAAATTTGAAGAAGATTCAGGTTTAATCTCAATCTCCACATCATCAACTGGTGTTTCTATCGGATAGAAAAGTGATTTTGGGGGAAGTTGTAGTTCATTGATCTCTCCTTCTAGCATATCAAGGATTCGGCTCATCTACGGTCGATCATTAGGGCTCAATTGTATACACCAAAGAGCAACAATTATCATCTTCCTCGTTGTTTCTCTTTCCTCTTTTGTCTCATCTATGATTTCATCATCTTTTTCTTTGCCAAGCTGATCATAAACCCACAAAAGAAAATAAATTTGACTTGAATTCTCTACATTTGCATTTACATTTCTCCTTCTACCAGCCATTTCCATCAACATCATTCCAAAACTATAAACATCAGCTTTATGAGAAACACCACCAATGTCCCTATAAAATAACTCAGGCGCCATATATCCCAAGGTTTCTCTTGCTGCAGTCAATGATACTATGTTATGATCGGTGGGATAAGGTCTCGCAAGTCCAAAGTCAGAAACTTTTGGGGTAAAACTCTAGTTTAAGAGAATATTGTGAGGTTTGATATCAAAATGTAGAATTTGCATATCACATCCATGATGTAGGTACTCTATCCCTCTAGCTATGCCAAGAGAGATCTCATACATTATCTCATACTCGAGAATTATCACCAGCCTTAAAAAAATGTGCTTATCCAAAGATCCATTTGGCATGAAATCATAGACAAGAGCTGGTTTGGAGTAATGAAAGCAAAAACCAACAAGTCACTCCACATTAACGTGGAGGATCCTTCCAATTGTGGCCACTTCATTGATAAAATCTTGACCGTTAGATTTTGGTTTATTCAAAATCTTTACTGCAACTTCATTGCCATTCCTAAGCATTCCTCTATATACTGAACCATATGCCCCTTCACCTAACTTGTGCTTGAAATTTTTTCTGATCTTCTTGATACCTTAATAAGAGTACTTTAAAGGCAAAAATTTATTGTGAGCTCGTAGAAATTCTTTGATGTTTGTGTTCATGCTTGGTGCCGTCTCATCCACTTATTGACTAGAAGTATCAACACACATGGAGCTCCGAATATGAATTTCGCTGCCAGGAAGTGAGCTGCGTAGAAACTTGCCTTATAATTCTTATCAAAGTGAGTTGATACCAAATGCCTTAACTACTCTTCACTTGGAGGATGGTCAAGGAGGAGATTGGTTCTCAGATTCTGGGGGAACAGCCCATATCACATCATCGACTGGTAATCTCAATTCTTTCTCTCCTTACTATGGTTCAGACAAGGTAATGGTAGGGAATGGAGTTTGTTTGCCCATTACCCATATTGGCTCAACATCTTTATCTACTAAACTACGTTCATTTCCTTTAAATGAGGTTTTAGTGGTCCCGGAATTAAGAAAAACTTGATTTCGGTGTCTAAGTTAACTGACAATTATCCCTACTCACTAATCTTTGATGAACTTGGTGTATCTATTAAGGACCATATGACGGATTCAGTAATCAATCTGCGAAAGAAATGCGGGGGCCTTTACAAGGTAAATCAGGCACAAACACAAGTGTGGTACTCTCAAAGATAGCAGATTGCCAGTAGTGAAGTCTGGCACCTTTGGCTTGGGCACTCAAACTTTCAGATAATAAAGTTTCTGGAGAACAACAATTAGGTCAAATCTACAAAGGTGATAGAGAATATGTGAAAGTTGGCAGGTTGGAAAAAGTAGCAAGTTACCTTTCAATATCTCGGAGTCTCTAGCTAGTAAACTACTTGAAAAAATCTATTGTGATGTGTGGGGGCCTGCCCCAGTAGAATCTTTTCAGCGGTTTAAATTCTATGTAGTCTTTATAGACAGTTTTTCACGATTCTCATGGGTGTATCCAATGAAGAGAAAGTCTGAGTTCTTTTCCATCTTTATTATGTTCCAAAATCTTGTTGAGAACCAATTTGAAAGTCTAATTAAATCTTTCCAATGCGATAGTGGAGGTGAATTTAATAGCAGCCAGTTTATTAATCATTTGAATGAGAAATGAATTAAAATGCTGGTCTCCTGCCCATATATGCCAGAACATAATGGAAATGCCGAAAGGAAACATGGGCACATCGTTGAGTTGGGTCTTTCTATGCTCTATCATGCACGAGTACCGTTGATTTATTGGGTCGATGCGTTTCTAACTGCCACATTTCTCATCAATGTGCTGCCATCACTAGTGCTGGGAATGCGTAGTCCGTTTAGTAAGCTCTTTGGTAAAAAGCCTGACTATGGGTTTCTTCGAGTCTTTGGGTTCGAGTGCTATCCACACCTTAGACCGTATGGTGCAACAAAGTTTGATCCATGCTCATTACCTTGTGTTTTTCTTGGGTATAGTCAAAAACATAAAGGTTATCGATGTTTTTATCCGCCAATAGGAAGGGTATATGTAAGTCATCACGTGATATTAATGAGACAAGATTCCCATTTTCTAATAAATTGGGGACCGTTTTTCCTAGGCATTCACAGTTGCATCAAACTTGGTTATAGGGGATTAAATTCTTTACTAGACAATCTGGAACAATAGTGAGTGAAGGGAAAACATCACAACACCCAAGCATGGGATTTCTATTTGATGATAACAGCTCTGGACAACAAAATTATGAGCCACCTAATGAGACAAACGTGCAGCAACCACAGTTGGGTTCACAAGAACCATGCATAGACTGTGAAACACATGAAGAAGCAATAGTCTCTGTCTCGAGTGATTTACCAGTTCCATCCACTCAACAACAATCTACTCACCCAATGCAAACAAGGTTGAAATCCGGAATAAGGAAGTCCAATCTGAAGTACGTTCTCTCCATAGCCCATGAGATTCTAAAGGAGCCAAAAACAGTTAAAGGAGCACTAAGTCATTCGAGTTGGAGGAAAGCTATGATAGATGAATTGAAGGCTCTCAAATTAAATCAAACATGGGAGCTAGTATTAATATCTTCAAATATGAATATCATCGGATGTAAGTGGGTGTTCAAAGCCAAATTGGATGTGGAAGAAAACCTTGATAAACTGAAAGCACGATCAGTGGCGAAGGGGTACCATCAAGAGGAAGGTGTTGATTTCATCGAAACTTTCAGTCCTGTGGTTAAACAAGCAACCTTGAGAATTGTTCTCTCCGTGGAAATTGTTAAATGATGGTTTATCCATCAACTAGATGTGAATAACGCGTTTCTTTAGAGGTCATTAAATGAGATAGTTTTTATGGAACAACCACCGGGCTTTGTGAGTTCTACGATGCCTAACTCGGTTTGTTTACTTAAGAAGGCATTATATGGCTTAAAACAAGCTCAGCGAGCTTGATTTGAAAAATTCAGCAACTTTTGGTTGGAACGGGGATTTCATTGCAACTCTACCGATCCGTCGTTATTTGTTTTTCACATGGGTCAGCACACCTTGGTATTATTATTATACATTGATGATATTATTTTGACCAGCAGTTCATCATCTCTACTTCGGGAATTAATAGAAGCTTTAAGCAGAAATTTGTCTATGAAAGATCTCGGACGACTTCACCATTTTCTTGGTATTGAAGCCAAGTTTACTGGTTCGGATCTATTTTTAACACAATCTAAATATGCTGGTGATTTGTTGTAGAAAGCAGAATTACAAGATAGTAAGCCGATTGAGACCCCATTGCCTATCAAAACTCATCCAATGGTACAAGACATGGAACATTTTCATGATCCTCACTTTTTTCAAAGTCTTGCAGGTGGATTTCAATATCTCACAATTACAAGACCGAACATCTCTTATTCAGTAAATCAAATCTGTCAAAAAATGCATTCTCCTACAAATGGTGATTTCAAACTGTTAAAACGGGTGTTGCGGTATGCAAAAGGAACTCAGCAACTGGGGCTTTATCTTCACTCTAAAAGTGCACTAAATTTATACGGGTATGTGGACTCTGATTGGGCTAGCTGTTCTAAGACTCGAAGGTCAGCAATTGGGTTTTGCACTTTCTTGGGATCAAATATCATTTCACGGTCGGCAAAAAGGCAAGCGACAGTGTCAAGATCATCAACGGAGGCTGAATATAGGGCCTTGGCTTCTACCACAACAGATCTTACATGGGTCTCTTTTGTATTGAGAGATTTGGGTATTCCACTCAAGGGGCCGACTTTGCTTTATGATGAAAATCGCTCAACCATTTCATTGACAGCAAATCTAGTCCTTCATGCAAGGACAAAGCACATGGAGATTGGTTTTCATTTCGTTCGAGAGAGAGTCGCTCTCAAGTTACTTGAAGTTCGCTATGTTCCTGCTACTCATCAACTTGTTGACATATTTACAAAAGCTTCACCGCACTTTGATCATTGCAGGCTACGATACAAACTGGGACTAGGTTTTCCACCTAATCCCAATTTGAGGGAGGCTAATAAGATTTATAATATTATTGGAAAACCATCGGAAAATTAGATTAGAGTATGATTTGATTATGCTATCAAAATATTAGATTAGAGTGGTAGATATGATTTGATTATGATTATTCCAATTGCAGATAAATTGATTCTGTCAATCTGTCAAATTAGATATTCGGAATATAGAATAGGAAATCTAGTTGTCTTCTTAATATAAATAACATTATGTACTGTAGAATAACAGTGTGTATTATGGCTTTCAGTGAAGAACATTCTTCTCCTGGGAAATTTATCTTTGAATCGTTGTTTTCTTGAATCCTCTTATTTTCTTCAAGGCATTCATGTGATCTACGTCTTGGAACAATTTCAAAAGTGTTTCCGAGTCACGGGGTAATTTCTCTGCGGATTATTTTATTGGAGTGTAATATAGGACCGTGAAACATTTGAGTGTGTGAGCCATCATAACTCTATAATCTCTTAATGATTAGTGGATTATCTGTTTGTGACTCTCCAAATGGAGTAAGTATTGACACTTTGACTGAATCATATAAACCGTATGTGTGCATTTAGAGTTCCCTATTGACTTCTCTAGTAATTTCATTCCCTCGCACTTTTTTTTTTTTTTCAAATTGTAACTTCAGTTAACTTCCATATATTTCACAACAAAAACATTTCTGGATTCCCATTTATGCAATTCATCTTTGGTTGCTCTTTCTTTCGAAACTACGGTTTTGACATGGTGGAGTTAGCAACTCTAATAATCTCTGTGAACTGATAAATCTCGACTTCTCATTAGCCAGCGGACTTTCAGGGAACTGCCGGTTCAACAAGATTGAGTCAAAAGTGATAAGACACTGGCCGGAGTTTAAGGGAGGCGACTAAAATTCTAGCAATTGCTTTGGAATTATTTGATCGAGAAGATCAATTGGGGGTGATATGTCATTGAAATGTCCAGGTCAACCAATCGCCACAAAGTGAAGTCAAGAAAAGCAAATTGTGTGGGCTAACCAAAGGTTGCATCAATGGAAATTATGCAGAGATTGTTGTACATGGCTTTCCAATTACTGAGGAAGTTAGGTTTCCATATTTGACATTTTTTGGCAAGTTGACTCTCTAGGAATCAGCTTTAGTATCGTAAAAATGAACTACCGAGCCTGATGTTGAATCAAAATTATTTTAACCGAAAATATATTGCTATAACATCTCGCTTTACTCATTATTCATAACAGAATGCTACAACATTTCACTTAAATCTGTTTCTCATCGCACGATGGTGACAAATGAAACAAAATCAACTAATATGAGTCCATGTTTAAAAAAATTAATTAGATAATTGCCACTATTTGAATTAATTTGTACTAGGAAAAGTGCACATGTTTTGCATGTTTGGGAAAAAATTGACATTTAGAAGATTCTACAAAGTCGCCTTATAAGGAAATATTTGAATTACTAATTAATAAATAGAAGTTATTGACACAATATGAAGAAATTGTAAACATATATATATATATTAGATAGATATACGTACACACAGAGAGCAATATCTTAGGATCTTAACATTTTTTGGTTTTGTTAAGGTTTTTCATAGGAGAGAAAATATCCAAATTTTAAAATTATGATACGTGAGAGATAAAGTCTAGTCGAGAAAAGTAAATTGTGTGGACCAATCAAAGGTTGCATCAGTGGAAATTATGCAGAGATTACACAACTTTCATATATTTAAAACTGAATTATTGTGCCCTAAATTGAATCAAAATTCTTGTAAGTGAGGCATCTGTGTCCAAATTTATTAAACACCAATATATCATGAGTGCTATACCAATAGATAGCCCTGAGGATTATACCAGTAAATCAAGCACAAGTGATAGCACTTGTATTCAATTTCTACATGAGAAACTATATCAAACCAAACAAGATTCCGCAATCTTGTTATCGTGCTCATACTAGTGACCGCTAGAAATTGTTGGAACACTTGAAGAAGATGAGAGAGTTTCAAGTTCAATCTCAGTCACAACATAATCAACTGGCGTCTCTGTCGGATACAGAAGCGGTTTTGGGGGAACTTGTAGTTCTTTGATCTCTCCTTCTAGCATATTAACGACCCGGCTCATCGATGGTCGATCATTAGGGTTCAATTGTATGCACCAAAGAGCAACAATTATCATCTTCCTCGTGGCCTCTCTTTCCTCTTCTGTGGCATCTACCATTTGAAGCTCCTCTTCTTTGCCGAGTTGATCATAAACCCACAAAGGAAAATAAATTTGACTCGAATTCTCTGCATTTGCATTTACATTTCTCCTTCTACCAGCCATTTCCATCAACATCATCCCGAAACTATAAACATCAGCTTTGTAAGAAATGCCACCAATGTCCTTATAGAATAGCTCCGGCGCCATATATCCTAAGGTTCCTCTTGCTGCGGTCAATGTTACTGTGTTGCGATCAGAGGGGTAAAGTCTTGCGAGGCCAAAGTCAGAAACTTTCGGAGTGAAACTTTGGTCTAGGAGAATGTTGTGAGGCTTGATGTCAAAGTGTAGAATTTGCATGTCACATCCCCGATGTAGATACTCTATGCCTCTAGCTATGCCAAGAGAGATCTCATACATTTTCTTATAATCAAGATAATCTTCTCCATCCTTATAGACAATGTGCTTATCCAAAGATCCATTCGGCATGAAATCATAGACAAGAGCTTGTTTGGAATAATCGAAACAAAAACCAACAAGTTGCACCACATTAACGTGGTGGATCCTTCCAATTGTGGCCACTTCGCTTATAAAATCTTGGCCATTAGATTTTGGTTTATTCAAAATTTTAACTGCAACTTCGTTGCCACTTCTAAGCATTCCTTTGTACACAGAACCATATCCCCCTTCACCTAATTTGTATTTGAAATTTTTTGTGATCTTCTTAATATTTGAGTAAGAGTACCTTATGGGCAAAAAGTTGTTATGAGCTTGTAGAAATTCTTCGATGTTTGCATCCATTGCTTGGTGCCTTCTCATCCACTTATAGATTAGAAGTATCAATACACATGGAGTTCCAAGTATGAATTTTGCTGCCAAGAAGTGAGCTGTGTAGAAAATTGCCTTATGATTAGCGTCGAGCATAGTTTTTATTTTATTTGTCAGAAAGCACATACAAAGAATTTTCTTCACATATAGTGTGAGTGTTTTGCAGATGTAAGGAAAAGAGAATCGTCCATACCGAGGATAAAACCGGCATCGGGAACTGTATTTAGTGCAACATTTAGCGCCGTACCCCAGGTAGATATGTCTACAGAGCAAGAGATTCACGAAGACATGTAATCAGAACTAGCTAAGCTACGAATGAAAAATAAGTACAGGAAAAGAAGTATTGTTATCCTAGTTAAATGAAAAAATTAGGTACGTATTAACAACATCTGAAGCAAAGATGTACTAAGGATAATGACTAATGTTATATTTGCATACTATATTCAACAATCGATAGTAGTAAATATTCAGCACATCCCATCTCATATTTAATGTGTTCTTTGAACCTAAAGATATAGTAAATCAACAAGTTTTTCCTTCAAGAGATTCTGAATGTTTTACATAATTTCGGTTATGACAATTAAATACTTTTCGTGACTATACTTAATTAACTTATGAGGTAGGATTAACGTATCCTGGCCTCCGCAAGGAAGCACACCATTAACTTTCTGGCGGGCTTTTACTCCCATTTTGGGAACTCTTGATATAAGAGGAAAGATTAGGTACTTTGAGCTCATTCAAAAACTTTTGGAAGGAAGTAAACACAATTTTTCTTATATTCTGTAACAATCCAGATGTTCAACGTCGACTTAGCACAAACTTAGGTTTTTTTCTGTCGAAAAGCATAAACTTGTTCGTTTTCACGGAACATTTTTGGAAAATATCTTTCAAAAAAAAAAAAAAAAAAAATTTCCAAGGCAAATGACAATATTTTTCTGGTGTTTAGCTTAAATCTGAAAATAAAATGGAAAATATTTTCTATCATTTGGTATGAAAGATTTAATTTTCTTATGTGCACTCCTTTTGATAATTTTTTATGTTTTCTATTCTTTTTTCTTTATAAAAAATTCAAATTTTTAAATATTTTTTTTATTTTTTTATTCTTTTATTCTTTTCTTTTCCTTGACCGGACGCCAGCCACAGGCGAGGAACAAGTTCGCTGGCCTGCACTGTGGTGGCGATGTGCTGAAGAAGAAGAAAAATAAAGGAGGAAAAAGAAAAAAAATGAATTAAATTAAATTAAATTAAATTAAATTAAATTAAATTAAGGATGGTGAAAGAAAGAGGGGGAGAATGATTTCCTCTTTCCAAAAAATAACAATCAGTTTCCCCACTTTTGAAGTTTTTTTATCCTATTGATGGAAAATGTTTTTCTTGACTTGTTTATTTTTCATGAACCGAATGTCGGAAAATTCGAAAAACATTTTCATAAAAGTTATTTTTCATAAAATGAATAAAAAATTTTAATGGGTTCTATACTATAGGATTCAACTATCATTCTATGAATAGGAATGAAACACCACGCGACATGGTTGCTACTGTCATTTTCTCTTGAAGAATGACGATTGTATTTCACAATGAAACAATTGCTTTCATGCCATCTTAATCCCCTCGAGGGCTAATTCGTTTGATTTGGTTTTGCTTATTCAATCATGATGGTCGGGAGTTCTACGAACTTCACTTGTATATTTTACTTTGATTTTCATGCCACTCAATCGCAGTCCGTCACTTTAAGGCACAAGAGCTATAGCTAGAGCCATATATTAGCATATTGACAGGGTAAAGAACCTCAATTGGAAAGGCATACTCACCGTAGTAGTAGGGTATGCATTTTGTCCCTCGGTATCGGAAGCCTAAGAAGCAAAACTGATATGTTTTCTTATGCTTCAGCGAGTAGCTGATTAAAACCCCGTCGGCCATCTCATTGTGAATGTCGTGGTAGGAGATTGTGCGATTCTCCAGATACCATGAGAATGCGGCTACAAATACTGACTTGGTTATGGTGCAAAAATCCTCAATATGCGATGCATGTGCGAAGATGACGGCGTACGAATGATACCCTTCCGTAACTATACATGGTTCGGTGCTGATATATGAATGAGATCTCACTTGCTTCGAGCAAGACACAATGGTCACGCCGGTTCCATAGGGGCCGTCCCATTCACTGTCTTCATCAGTGAAATTATAGCCCGTTAACTGGTGGAGAGGAAGGGAGGAACAGTCGCTCTTTTGCAGCCCGACATCCACCACTTTGATTTTCCCATAATCCTTATCACTGGAAACCGTTGAGTTAATCGATTTCACATGATATTGACCACCGAACAAAGATAGTATCGTGCGGTTATCTTCACATGTTAACTCAAACCTCGAATCACCACAGTCTCTCCGGTCATCCTTCAATCGAAAGGGATAGCGTATGTTACCAACCTCACCGCATGATGAAGGGGCACATAGGTGATTGTTCCTGGCATAGCAACTAATCCCAGCTTGTATTATGAGAACGAGGAGTAATGGGAAGGGCTTCATCTGGTACCTGAGTTGAGAGAACTTATAAAGTGCAGAAAGCTTTTTGTTTGGCTTTGGTTATTTGGTGCGGGGGCGCGGCAGAAAAGGGGACGCAATTAGAGAGACGTACCGTGATTGAATTGGAAGACTGGGAGTCAGGTCTTTTGAAAAGCCTAAGTCAAGGAAATGACCCGGCAAGAGCCGCCCAAAGCCAAGAAATTGGAGCTTACTACGCGATGGAACGTGTGTGGCTTGGATTGATAATGCGGATAAATGTCGTGTCAACCGTACTATGTAAATTTCGCTGGAAGGCCCACGTCGTTGTTGGTTGAGATAATTTTGGTCTATATACTCTATAAATCATAAATTTTTTTTTAATTGATCATACAATCTTTTTCTCTTACCACTCCTTTGATTGGTGGATTTTAAATATGTGCATAACACATTTATATAAAGTTAATTTAACATATATATGATGTTAACAGCTTGTAAACCACTATTCACAAGAATAGTTGGATAAAGTTTTTTTTCAATTGAGGATTAATGAAAATATTGTCACGTCCCGAACATCGAGCGCGTGTACATCCTTCAGTGGTCGATAAAACTTGTGACGTCCCAGGACGCGTTGCCGACCCAATCGATTATGCACATGTGGAAGCGATAAACAAATCCTTAGACAACACATATATGAGATAGAAAAGCAGGGTCAAATTTTCATAAAACACTTTTTATAGACACACTGAGTTTATATACAAAAGTCTACAAAAAGATCGGTTCTAAAAAAGAAGCTGTCCTACAACATATTAATCGGACACATTCACCGATCCTTCAGACTCCACCTCCACAGGCTCTGGGAGCTTCGAGTCCTTTACAACCCCATCAGGAGAGTCAGCTACACCCTCGCCTAGAGTGGCGTTGACCACAACGGTGGGGATATCAAATCCCTAAAAGGGACCTACCCTGTACCCATTGAATTCATGGCGAAATCATGCCTTGAATCGATGAGGTACCCTCTGAGGTAGGCCCTCATCGAACTAGACAATGGTCACAACTAGCTCATAGACCCAATGACTCTCGGGAACAAGGACGTCTATACTCTACTCAGTAACAACTTGAGGTTGACCAAAACGTTCTGGAGAAACCGCCATCTAAGGACCTGAAAAAATTAAGCCTACAACAAGGTGAGACAATGTCTTAATAAGTTCACCCTCTAAACCCCAACTAGGAAGGAAATACGCCTCAAGGAAATCTAAACATAAATTACAAATGACTCACCTCGCCTTAGGTCTTTCTTGCATGTCAGCACAGTTCATATCACAGATGCCTATAATCAATGCACACATCAATTGGAACACCTCACTCAATTTCAATCAATCACAGGGGTCTCGATTATAGTGCCAAATCGTTATGACACATCCTATACCGTGCCACATAATTTTGTCCCATAATCTGGCACGTCTATCTCAATCAATCACGCATTCCAATTAATTACTACTCGCACAGGCACGATCTACCGACGCACATCGATCCTCTGGCATAGCCAAGCTTCGTATCCCCCTTGAGCACAGCAACATCCACCGATGCACATCGAGGACGGCATTCCCGAAGGAGCATCGGTCCAGAATTTACTACGATCGGCATCCATTGTATAAGGGCATCCCATATAGGGGCATCGTCCTACTGACGCACATCAGGGACAGGTTCACTTAACCATCACACGATCAATCAATCCCAGCCAAGGATACCGCGCATTATACTCAAATGAATCGATTAACATAATGCACTTAGCATATTTTCTTCGTATAAAAAACACCCGATGAAAATAATGGTGTGTGGGTACACGGTCAGATCGAACTTTAAAAATTGATATCTTCCCTTTTTAAAATCCCACTATTTGATATAGTATTCGGTATCAAAACCCGACACCTGGTATTTTCTAATTAAATACTAAAATTTAACAATTTTGAAATAAATACTCAAAAATCACAATCATCACTCAAGTGGACTATTTAACAATCAATTGCATAAACTAAGCACACCACTACAATCAACACGAAATTCGGGTCACCGGCTATTTCGGTATAATTTCCAGAAAATAATAAATAATTAAATAAATAGCAAAATTAATTAAATAAATACCAATTAATCCAATAAATGCTAACCTAGGCCGGAGATGCTAACCACCTAAACGGGCCTAGAAAATTAATGCACCTATCTAGATAAATAACATCATCTATTTAGCCCCTAATCAATATTATTCTAACCACATAATATGCATAATTAAGTAATTAAATCACTAATCTAAACTAACTAACCACCTAATCTCTTATTACGCTAAGCTAATCCGCCCTTAAGCATAATTAACCTTATAAGTAAGGTTTAGTGAGTAAACTCATTGGATTAGAGAACCGGTGAGTCCATGGTGATGGTGACGCCAAGGCGGGTGAAAAACAAGCCTGGAGCGACACCAACAGAGGTCCAAACGAGCCTAGAAAAGCCTCATGAAGCCTGCTCACTGTTCGGTTCTAGTCTTGGGCCGAGAAGGCTAGACGAGCGGCTGGGTTGGGCTGAAATGGCGAGGAGACAATGACGGTGGCTCCGACAGTTGGACGGTGACGAACAACAGCCAGGCGAAGCTGCGACGAAGCTCAGGGCTTTGAGATGGTGACCGGGACACGCGGACAGGCACGTAGGGGATGACGTAGCTCGCGGCTACAGCGACGACGCTTGACAGGCGGCAGGGGGCTCGAATGATGGTTGGCTTGGTGGCAAGGGTGTTGGCTGGCTTTCCTCTGGATTTTTAAGCTTTCAAACTTTCCAACAATGGATAAAGTAGCCTAAAGAAGAAGAAGAAGACAACTGCTGAGAAGGGGGACTCAATTGGCCTCCAAAGTCCACAATAATATCTCAAACACTCATCATCATGCCCCCACCATGTCCAGCCCTCATCCTCAGCCATTTTCCCTCCCCAAACTTCCCCTAGAAGCCATCTAAAGTGTCCAAAAGGTTGCTGCACCCCCTAGCTACGAATTTGAACATTTGCCTCTCTAATTTCATTAAATTCTTCTCCAATTGAGCTCAAATTGGTGCCCATAAATTCAGCCAAGGTGCCCACATCACATTCCACATTTTTCCTGGCCAATTAGTCCAACTTGAATGCCAAAAATGCAACAAAAAATGGCTCTCTAATTTTTCTAGTCCAAAAACACCTAAATTTGATTTTTCACCAAAATCTCGATTTTGCAGAAAAATCTTTGGAGGATGAGTCGACGTTCCTAAAATAAATTGTGACATGACAGAACTTTAAATTTATGAAATCAGGTTCAAAAGGTTCAAATTCGCAGTTAATTTCAATCGGGTGTGATTTTAGCGTAACCTAACCAACCGGATAGCTTTTAGGAGTTTTTAGCGCATTTGACCCGTAATCGATTATTTTCGAGCCACATTGTATATCTTCAACTCATTGGCGACTCTTGGTTGTCGTGAAAATCTCGAAATTTCAAATACGTGCACATGGTATAGAAATGACAAAAAAATCAGTTTAGTATTGTTTGACGAGAATTTTGCAATTCCACCACTTTAATCACATACCTCAGTCGAATCAACCTATCTCCGACCTTTAATCGATTTTGACAGTACTGTATTGACCTTTGCGGATTAGCACAGTTGAGTAGTCGACTTCTAATTGAATTCTTAAGTCTATTGCGTTAAAATTTCTTCACGGCTTTACTAAATAGATTGGTTATCTTGTAAGTGATCAGCTAAGAGAAAAGCACTATAGGTGCGTCAATGGAAAGCCCAATTCATTCAATTGAAAACAAAATTAGAAAATTAGAATGTCACAAATATAGACCTAATTACAATCATACATTTTCTAAAATATATGTGAAGTATTGAAATATACGTAAAAATCACAATAGGCCACTGAAAATTATGCATGCTGAAAATTTCATTTTCAGAGTGGGTTATTTTTATCGGAAAGCTTAAGTAACGTCACCACCAAAGAAGATAGATATTTATTCTTCGCACTACACATGCATTGCATGATGTTTCGAGGAAATTCTCACTGGAAGAGACCTCTCTTTTTCCCCTATGTAACATTTGGTCAACGTCATCCACCAAGAAAGTCTCATTATTGCTACGTGATGGAAATGATTTGTCAATCCTTCAAATTTAATTTGCAAATGAAAAAGGCCAATGGCTTTTTTCCTGCCAAAAGCATGATTTCTATGTATTCTTGATTTGCTTAAATATAGAATTAAGTTTCAAAATTATGCAATCAAATCCTAAAAATTATCATATTGGTGTGATTGACAATATTCATTAATTCCATCAAATTTGGGTGGTGAAAATCTTAACAAGAGAATTTTCTATAAAATGAATGCTAAAAAATAAAAGAATAAAAAAGGCAAAAAATTAAGCAGAGAGAGGGGAACTCTCGCTTGACAATGGGCGACACTTGCTCAATCATATTCATTACCGCGAGCAGGCAAAGGAGCCTCGCCCAGATTAGGGCATGAGTTGATCGACCCTACCAGGGTTGTCAAGCGGGCTAAGCAACCCTCATGTGGGGGTGACAAGTGGTGAGGCCCTGTGTTCTTCGTCTCACGCATTGCTGCTTCTCCAATTCACCAAACCATTTCAAACTTATCCAATTGGTCGTATGAGCAGGTTGATGCTCGGCATGTTTCATACTTGAACGTATAACAATTGTAACTCAATAAATCCATTAATGATTTGTGGATTCTCTTATGCAGCTCTTTACATGTAGTAGGTGTCAACACTCAAATTGAATCACGTAGATCTCATGCGTGCTTTGGAATTCATTGTTAACTACTCTTGTAGTTTCGTCTTGTTGTACTTTTTTTTCAAAATACAAGATTTGTCAGCTTCCACATATTTCGCAACAAAAACATTTCTGGATTTCCCCTTACAAAACTCATCTCTTGTTACTCGTTCTTTCGCGACTGCAGTTTTTGACACGGTGGAGTTAACAACTCTCAGTCTTTCTCTGAAGGGACAAATCTTGACTTCACAATAGCTAGTGGTCTTCGAGGAGTTGCCCGTCGAACAAGGTTGAGTCGAAAGTGACAAGACACTTGCTCCTTTTCTTGTGGGTGACCATAATTCTAGCAGTTGCTTTCGAATCTTTCAATTAGATTAGTCGACTAGAAAATGCGTATCATTTCGGAGAAGGTTCCTTTGTCTAATAATGATCGAAAAGATCAGTTGGGTCATCTGTCTTTGCAATGACCAAGTCAACCAACCAATCAGCACAAAGTCAAGCCAAGAAAAGTAAATTGTGTAGAACCACTAAAGGTTCCAAAAGTAGAATTACGCAGCTTGTAGTACATGTATTGAAACTAACATAACAAGTGGTGGATTGCTTTATGGATAGCTTTCACACTAATTAGGAAGAAAACTTGTCTAAAATTTCCAAATTTGACTATTTTGGCAAGAAAATTATCAAAAAAAGTCATAAATTTATTGTGATTCTTTAATTCAGTCCTAAATTTTTTTTGCGCCAATTTGATCATAAGCTTTTTGTAATTAAGTCAATTTAGTTCATTTGGCCAAATTCAATCGGTTGATGCTAACACGGATGCCGGCCATTTAACAAACGCTGATGTGACGATTTTTTAATAATATTTTTATTATTTTTTTCAAATTTTTATTAATTTTTTATTCCTTTTTATTTTCCTTTTTTTTTTTTTTTTACTTCTTCCTTTTGGGCTTCCTTAACTAGCAGTGGCTGGCAAGGGCTTTGGTGGAAAGGGATAGCAACAGGCGAATTGAAATTTTGCCCGTGGGCCCCAAGCCTTGCCTAGATCTTGGTGAGGCCGCCGGTGAAGACCAAAAATTAAATTCAGGGAAATTAAATTCAGGGAGTAGGCCTTATTTAATGTACTATGAGAATAACAGTTTATTCTAAATCATAAAAAAAAAATCACAAATAGTTATAAATTATTGCAGAACCTACTTTTTCAAAAATTTATAACTCACAATAAATTATTATTCTCATAGTACTTAAAAACTGTTATGTTAGTAAAGTCTTTTGTACAATTGGAAGAGATTTGTTTTTGGCTTTTGGTTATACGATAAAAAATAGGGGACGCACTTGGAGAGACGGGTCGGGATTGAAGTTGAAGAGTTGGAGTTGTCTTTGAAAAAGACTAGATCGAGCAAATGACTCAGAGCTGTCCAAAGTCCAGAAAATGGAGCTTGATCGGAGAAGATAAGACAATTTTGCTCGTTGCCTCACACATGATGCTATTATCGTTTTAAGGAAATTCTAACTAGAGTAAGGTGCGGTCCACACATATATCAAGAAAAAGTCTCATTGTTACTACTTAGTGGGAATTTTTTTTTATTTTTTTTTATCTTTTGTTTTGTCAATCCTTCAAATTTAATTCTTGATTTACTTGAAATGGCTTTGTTCCCACCAAAAGAGAGATGGCTTTGTTCCCACCAAAAGCATGACTATCCATTATTCTTGATTTACTTGAAATGTAATTCAGCCCTAACTTTGTCAAAAAATACAATTAAATCCTGAAATTTATCAAATTGGTGTGATTGACGATTTCCCTTAACTCCATTAAATTTGCATAATTACTATAGTGGCATTTTTATGTATTTTAAAGACATGTACACGCTACATCAGAAAGTAAATCAAAAGTTAAGAGTGCAACAAGAAAAAAGGAAATTGAGAGAAAGAGATGGCCGGGAAAGCATTACAAGGGCACTGCTGAGGCCCAATGAAAACGCTTGCTCGACCACAAGACAAAAATAAATCAATTGCATATTTTATTAGATGATGCTTTTGATAGGGTTAGTAAGAACACCTAGAGGGGGTGAATAGGTGTTAAAAGAAATTTTTGCGAGACTTAACAAATTAGCTCGTCTTTGAAGGATAATAGACTGAAGATGTAAACGACTATAAGCAATTATATAAAGCTACGAATTGAAGTAATAAGTTTAGGGAAAGAGAATAGAAACACAAAGTTTATAGTGGTTCGGCTTAGATCAAGCCTACGTCCGCTCTCCCGCATTGATAGCCCACTGGCTGGATTTCACTATGAACCAAAAGAGATTTTACAATCTTACGTCATTGACCCCACAGTAGAAACTCTACTACACTTCCTCAAGGTCTTACACATGTTTGATCTCTCTTTTGAGTACAAAATAAGCTCAACGATTGAAATAGCAAAGAACTAAGAGCTTCAGACTTTGAAATTTTTCTTTCACGCATATACTCAAATAACTTGAGCGTCTTCCTTATATACTCCTTCATGCATCTACAACCGTTGGCACTTTCTAAAGGAGTTCTTCAAATCTACCCATTGAACAGAATCAATTAAGGAGATCTCGAGTCATTTAAGGAATGTGATGATAGCCCACCAATCCTACTTGCCCATACAATTAGGATCTTGAGTAGAACCTTCCAAGTATACTTCGCCTTTTAAAAGATCTGATTATTCAAATTGATTCCAATAAGAATAATTGAACACTAGGTGCTATCTCCAGTCGTAAGATCTTCTTCAACCGTACGAACCAAATTCTTAAAGGTAAACACGCATCTGGATAAGTCTTCTCTTCATCGGTCTAGAATTTGTTAGTGAGCTCAAACTTTGAGAATAAAGTTTAATCGGTCTTCAGACTTTGACAGATGAGTCTTGAATTCTTCAGATTATAACACTTGAGTCTACAAGTTTTCAGACTAGACTTTTGGAAAAGTTTTGCCAGCTTCAAAACAATTAAGGGGTTTTATTTAACAATCTCCCCCTTTTTTTTATAGTAACAAAACTTTCCTACAGATTTGCAAAATTTTAACCTGCAACACTTAAACAAATCGTGATGTCTTATAAAGATAAATTGATTAAGGCCTATATAGTATTGATTCTATGATCACAGAAAACATGTTGATACTGCATAATAAATCACTATCCATCCATAGTCAAAATCACAATCTTAGTTGCTGCAAGAAAATTCAAATCCAAATTATAGTCAAATATCTAAAGTCCATCAGTCTGAAAGCAAACCAATCAAACCAAGGTCTAATCAGGCAAAAGTCATTAAAAGAAAGTCATTAAAAAGATAATTCAAATATGCACAAACTTCCTCCCCATTTTTGTCAATAGCAAAAAGTGGAGAACATGAAAGAGGTTTGGATAAAATTAGGGTTTCTTGGGGATGCGAACGAGCTGAAAATCCCCCATAGACTTGACAGTCTCCTCCAGCTTCCTCAGGTCCTCCTTCAGTTGTTCAATATCCCCACCCTTTGCAGTTGCTTGAATTTGAAGATTAAGGGCTTGTACTTGGTTGTGCAAAGAAACTGAAGTGGCTTGATGAGCGGACTACATGTTCTTAAATTCACACTCCAATCCATAAACTTGAGCTTTGATATCCACAAGAAGCTCGAGCAATGTCTTAAAGTCTGCTGTATTATCAATTTGAGTACTCACTTCAACATGAACATCCAGACTTGGAGATGAAGCCTCATTACCATCTTCAGGAAATTGAGAGGCATACACATCATCTAGATCAGCAGTAGATCGACTAACACATCACTAGTAAATGCAAGTGAAGAAGTACCTCTTTTTTTCAGCAGCCCCCTGTTTTAGTGCCTTCAGGTGGAGAAAAGTATTCTTTTTCTTGCTCTTCCTCTTCTTCATCATCTCGGTAATGTTGTCCTTCTTCCTCTGCATGAGAATCACCATGATCCTCTTCTTCGGCTTGTTCTCTTCCTCACTCTTCTTCTTCTATTCTTCCTTCCTCTTCCTCTGTCCTCATTGCTTCTCTTTCTTCATCTATTTGCCCTATCTCTTCCCTATCTTGGTTCTCTTGATCCTCTGTCTCTGGAAAGCTAACAAAACTCTATAAATTCTTTAAGGCAAAAGCAGAGAGAGTGATGTCATCCTCATCTTCTTCATCCTGCAAGATGAGAGCTCTCCTCTTTTTAGATGGTTCTGTCATGGGCTCTTTGCCTTTCCTTTTTCCTGATGCAGAGTCTTGTCTTGCCTTGACAGGGGTCTTTACCTTAATGCTCTCCAAAGCCTTGTTTAGCTCATTCAGACGCATCTTGGAAACCATCTTTAGTCCCACTACCATTGGATCAATGATTCGAACACACGGAATTTTGGGAGGCTAATTATTAAAGCGTCTGAACAAACAAGTGACTAGAGCAGAATAAGGGAGTTGCCCTTTGTTCTTCACCACTGTCCTATACATGTGCATAAGGATAGTGTGAGGCAGAGAAAACTTGTAACCAATATTAATGGCGTACATCAGCTTCACTTTAGAGTTTGAGATATAAGTCTTTGATGTAGATTTGGGTCTGAGACAATTAATCACAATCTTGTGGAGTAAGATATTGGAGGTATTCATTCTGAAGTAAGAAATCCGGCCTTCAACAATTCTATCCCGAACAAGCTCTAAAGTAGCGTGAGCAACAAACACACTAATTGGTCGGAAACTCCCTCTTTCCACTCCAATCACATCAGTCAAAGTGTCCACATCGACCATAAAATCTTGGTCTCTAACAATAGATGAAAATCTATTCACATCTAAAAAGGATAGATTGGAATAGAAATAAGCTATAAGTTCTGGGTGAGCAACAATCGTCTCAAAGCAAAAATGTTCAAGTTGAAGGAATGCAAACTTCTCCCTTAGTTTCACGTTCAACAAATCGAGAAAATCAAAATCTACACTCTGAGAGTTCATCACCCCTCGCTTCAGCAGTTTAGAATAAGTTCTCTTGTGATCCTTAGAACGAAAAAGATCCATCCTGTCACCACGAATGTTCGTCGCGATACCCATCCTAGGCTTAAAATGTGTGAACATCCTCTCATCATCATCTTTCCCTTCAACTTGATTAAATGATCCAAACTGTGGATCACTTGGGAAATTCGCAAAAGTCCTTTCTGCTGAATTAGCAGATGCAATACTCATACTTTCCATCATCCTCAAAAAATGAGTTTCATTTCTGTACCATTTCTCACTCAAAAACTCATCTATGAAGGACATTGCAGTACCACCTTCCTTCAAAGCAGTGTAGAGTTTGAAAAGAAATTCAGGCTTAAGAGTCCTTACAAGTTCCACATTTTCGATGATTTCTTCCTCTGCTTGTTGTTGCGGAGGCACTTCAGTTCTAGGCTAAGAGGAATGGCACAATTGAGGATGTTGTTGTTAACTTTGCTGCTGCTGCTGTGGAGAGTCTTCTTCCTCAGTTTGATCAAAGTGCATAGGACCCTCACGTATATGCTGTGGTCTCTTGCTCGCAATTCTAGAGGACTTTCTTAAAGAAGACATTGTCACAGTCTTTGAGTGATTTCTCGAACTCAATTCGCAAAAAAGATGAGAACTTTATGGTTAAACTAGAGAGAAAAAGTAAGAAAGTGAAGTTCTGTATTTTAGGGTTTGTGAGTGAAAACAAAGAAGAAAAACAACAATATATAAAGTAGACGAAATGAAGTATACGGATTGTCATAAAGGAAAAATAAAAACTGCCTTTTTGAAAATGAAAAATTTCCATAAATTCAAAGTTAAAAGATAATAAAAAAAGTAATGATTCAAAAAGATAAACGTACATTTCCAAATTTTCACCCAGCAATTTAAATTATTAACACGGGATTAACTTACAATCGCGTCTTTTGGCTGAGCTGAGTCTGATCATCTTTAGACTTTAACTGATAAAGATATAATGTTCAGTCTGGTACGAATAGACTCAAATAGACTTTTCTTCAGTGGCTTTGTAAATATGTCTGCCAACTGATTCTTCGAGTCGATGAACTATATCATGACTTCTCCATTCTGAACATGATTTCTAATGAAATGATGTCGAATTTTTATGTGTTTTGCTCTTGAATGAAGAATTGAATTTTTTGTGAGATTGATTATACTGGTGTTGTCACATTTGATCTCGGTACATGAGTATTCGATTTCAAAGTCTCTCAACTGTTACTTTATCTACAAGATTTGAGAACAGTAACTTCCAAAAGCCACGTACTCTGCTTCTGCTATTGAAAGAACTACAGTACTTTGCTTTCTTGAAAACCAAAATACTGTCCTATTTCCCAGCAATTGACAAGTGCTAAAGGTACTCTTTCTATCGACTCCGCAACTTGCTAACTCTGCATCTGAATATCCAATGAAAGTAAAGTCTCATTCTTTAAGATATCACATACCTAACTTTGAAGTAGTTGCAATGTATTTGATAATATATTTTGCAGTACTTAGATGAGATTATTTGGGATCTGATTGAAATATAATACAAATGCAAACACTAAACAAAATGTCAGGTCTAGAAGTAGTAAGATAAAAAAAAAACTGAGCCAATAATACTCTTGTAGAGCTTCTGAACAACTTTCTCTCCTCCTTTGTCTTTGTTCAGCTTTGAAGAACTTGACATTAGTACCTCAGCCTTTGTGTAATTCTCCAATTCGAACTTCTTGACAAGGTCTTTTGCATATTTTTCTTGGTAAATGAAAATTCATTCCTTCAATTGTTTTACTTGTAATTCGAGAAAGAAAGATAATTCACCCATCATGCTCATCTCAAATTCATCATGTATAGATTTAGAAAACTTCTTGCATAAGTTTTCATTAGATGATTCAAATATGATATCATTGACATAGATTTGAACGAGTAGAAAATGTTTATCTTCTCTTTTAATAAACAAAGCAGTATTCACTTTTCCTTTAACAAAATCATTTTAAATTAGAAACTTACTTAACCTATCATACCATACTCGAGGTGCTTGCTTTAATCCATATAGAGCCTTTTTTCAGTCTAAAGACTGAGTCTGGTCCTTTTAGGTCTTCAAATCCAACTGGTTGTTCCACATAGACTTCTTCTTGGATAGATTCATTTAGGAATGCACTTTTGACATCCAATTGAAATAACCTGAAATTTTTATAGTAGGCAAAAGCAAGTAAAAATTTAATTGCTTCTAACATTGCCACTAGTTCGTAGGTCTCATCATAGTCTATCCATTTTTCTTGCGTATATCCTTTGGCCACGAGTCTTACTTTGTTTCTGACCATTTTTCATTTCTCGTCCATCTTGTTCCTGAAAATTCATTTAGCTCCAATAATGGATTTACTTTTTGGTTTAGGAATTAGTTCCCAAACATTGTTAATGCTGAACTGTTTGAGTTCTTCTTACATTGCTTTCGTCAGCTAAGATTTCTTCTATACTTTTGGGTTATATTTCAGAAATAAGTACCAAAGCACTAGACTCTTCTCGCCTTTTGGATATGGTGTGAATCCCTTCATCAATATTGCCGATGATGAGTTCCTTAGGATGACTAGACTTATGCTTCCAGTTACTGATCGGCTTGACAATCTGCCGATCTTCTACTTTAGTTGAGTTTTCAATTGTTGTTCGTTGTTGTTCTTCAAAAGTCTGAACCACTTTAGGGGAGGTAGACTTTGTAAAGTCTGGAGTAGGTTTAGATTCTTCAAGTTGAGTCCGATTTAGTTGATTCTATATAGAGTCTTGGAATTTGCCATTCATAGATTCATCCACAGATTAAGTCTTCTTGTTAAATATCCTGTAAGCTTTGCTTGTGGTTGAATATTCAAGGAAGATTCCTTCGTCTGATTTCTCCTCAAACTTACCAGTTGGATCATTTGCATTTTTCAAAACAAAACATTTACAACCAAACACATGAAAATAAGAGACATTTAGCTTTTTTCCTTTAAGTATCTCATAAGGAGTTTTCTCTAGAATATGTCTTAAAAATTTTCTATTGATAATATAGCAAGCTATAAAAATTACTTCAGCCCAAAAACGAGAAGAAATATTACTTTCAATTAAAAGAGTTTTTGCCATTTCCTACAAAAATCTATTCTTTCTTTCCACAACTCCATTATATTCTAGAGTGTATGGAGAGGAGAAAACTTGTTAAAAACCATATTCATCACAGAATTTGGCAAAGTCTTGATTTTCAAACTCACCTCCATGATCTATCTATATGCTTGAAATAGCATATCCTTTTTCATTTTGAACTTTCTTGGCGAACTTTGAAAAGTGGGAAAATGTTTTAAACTTACTTGCTAGAAAGTAAACCTAAGTAAATCGAAAATAATCATCCACAATTACTAGGCAGTATCTCTTTCTACCAATGCTTTGAGTTCTAGTTGGTCCAAACATATCCATATGCAGAAACTACAGAACACGATTAGTAGAAACTTGATTTATAAGTTTAAAAGAACTTCTAACCTGTTTTCCCAAAACACATGTTGTGCATAGATCAGACTTTTGATAAGTCAAACTGGGAAGTCCACGAATAAGTTTCTTGGAAGAGATCTTGGCAATCAGCTTCATATTAACATGGCCAAACTTTTGATGCCAAAGATTTGCTTCATCTTGAATGGATATTAGACACTAAGAACTCTTTGGTTTTATATCCATAAAATAAATATTTCCATGTCTTAGTTCCCGAACAAATACCTTCTTGGAAATTAATTTTAAATACAGTGTCGCACAATTGATTAATACTGAGTAGATTGTAATTTAATCATTCCACCAAGGAGACGTTGTTGATTATGAGACTTCCAATTTTTACAGTTCTACATTCAACAATTCTTCCTTTACTGTTTCCACCAAAATAGATTTTTCCACCATTTAATTGCACAAGCTTTATAAAATAACTTGAATCTCTTGTCATGTGCCTCGAGTAACCACTATCCAAATACAATTTGATCTTTTTTCTTGATAGTGACCTGCAATTATACAAAGAATTCAAGCTTTCTTTGGTACCCACATTTTCTTGGGTCTAGGGTGTTGGAGAAATCTTCATGAAGTGTTTTGATGCTAACAAATCGTTTCCATCAGTCTAATCTGAAGGTTTGCAGACTCTTCTATTTAAAGTCTGAAGACCTCCGGACAGCCAGACTCAAGACTCAAAGTCTATCCTCATTGATAGTTTTTGATCCGTTAAAGAAGGACTATCGAGAACTGGATGTTTTAAGGATGTGACCTTATCGACTGGAGAAGATTTCTTGGCTGGATATGACACAACGGAATCCTTTATTTGATCATGATTGATTCGAAGATTAAGGATCCGATGATTGGCGAAATATTCTTGGAAGGTTCTACTTATGGAAACTGAGATCCTGATTGTATGGGCGAACAAGATTGATGGGCTATCGACATGTTCCTTTAATAGCTCGAATAATCTTCCTAATTGATTCCGTCCAACAGGTAGATTGGAGGAATTCCTTTGGTAAGTGCCAACGGGTATAATGGCATAAATGAGTATATAAGGAAAACGTTCTAAGTTGTTCGAAAAGTGCGCGATAGAAGAATTCCAAAGTCTGAAGCTTCTTGTTGTTTAGTTAATTTCTTTGAGCGAAATCTTGTACACAAAAGAGAGTCTATATTTGTGAGAAACCTTGATGAAGTGTGATAGAATATTTACACTGTGGAATCACGGAAAAGCTGTGCTGTAACATCTTTTTTGTTCATAGTGAAATCCAGCCGGTGGGCTGTCAGTGCGGAAGAGTGGACGTAGGCTTGGAATAAGCCGAACCACTATAAACCTTGCGTTCAATTTTTTCTCTTCCCTACTCTTTACTTTACTTTGATCGTACTTCATTTTGTTAATCAAAAGAGAACTCCATTTCTATCGTCTGCCTAGAATCGCTTCTGTATCTCAATAAATTATTTGTGCACCTATTCACCCCCCCTCTAGGTGCTTTTACTAGCTATCTCATAGGGGAGTTAGTGCAATATACAGTTTTTGCATATTCCTTCTTAACAAGTCTCTAAACCATAGGACATTATTTCTTAAAATATTCTAAGCTATTACACTTTGAACATTTGAGAGCACTTCGGCAAACAGGTTTTACAAAAACTCTTTGAAAATTATTTCTGTAAAATGTTTTTGTAGGTTTTTGTTTGATTATTTCATTTACTTTTAGAAAATTAATTAAATGAATAGTTTTTGGTGTCATATCCAAACCAGATTTGTTGAAATACGGTTTTTGAATTGAAAGAATTTTTTCCAACTTCTCAAATCCTATTGAAAACTTTTTTGTTATATTTGAAATGTCCTCTTTCAAAAAAATATTTTCCTTTGAAAGAGAATCTGCATTTTTTTTTTTTTTAAACAACAAAACTTTTTGTCTAGATTTTCAAACTTTTCTTTCCAAGAGATTTCCTATTGCTCGATTTCACTATCTGAGTCTGAGTTTGAATCTGTTCAAAAGTCTGAGTCTGATTTTAAGTTTGCCATTAGACATACGTTGGCATACTCTTCATCACTTTCCTCACATTCTGTATCACTCCATATTTCTGCTTTGAAAGCTTTCTTGAATTTCTTAGTTCTTGCTTTCTTCTTCTTCAAGAGAGGGCAATTAGGTCTAATGTATCATTCTCTCTTGCGTTCAAAACAGATCACATCTTTTTTGACCTTATCATTCTCAATTGATTTGTTCTGGAATTTTTGAGTGCATTGCTTCTTCCAGTTAAATCTTCTTCCATTTCTATTTAGTTTCCTGAATCTCCTTATCGCAAGTGCTAGCTCTTTATCATCCATGTCATCTTCAAAATCTGTATAATCAAAATGATCGTTAGATTTTAAAGTAATTGACTTCTTATCCTTGGGATTTTCTTCCTCATTGAGTTGCTCCACTTCGTATGACTGAAGTGTGCCTACAAGTTCATCAACTATAATAGACATTATCCTTTGGGTTTCTCTTATTGAAGTCTTCATGTGATTCCAATTTTTGAAAAGTCCTTGCAACAGTTTATTGACCTTCATTGGTCTTGAGATTGGCTACCCTTGATATGATAGACCGTTCATAATTTCTGTAAAATGACTAAATATGTCAGTAATAGATTCTCCTAGCTTCATCTTGAAGGCTTCATATTGTCTGAGTAAAATATTGATTTTTGTTTCTTTAACTCGATCAGTTCCTTTATAAGAAACGTGTAACCTATCACAGACTTCTTTGGCTGTTTCACAATATGAAATTATATTATACTCAGTAGGAGATAAAGTACAGTATAAAGAATATATAGCTTTAGCATCAAGAGCTTGTATCTTTATTATTTTTTCTTGCCTCATTTCGCCAACATCTACAACTTCTTTTCTTCTTTTTGAGGTTGATCCATTTTTCTACTACATCTCATTCCAGAGGATCTTTCGATCTCAGGAATACCTTCATCTTATTTTTCCACACATTGTATTCTTTCCCATCAAAGTAAGGAGGTCTGATGTTGCTCTAGCCTTCAACCAAACCTGAAGCCAAAATATTAGCCATAGATCTTTAACTCAAAAGTAAAAACACTTCAATAAAATGAGCACACAGGCTCTAATACTAATTGATAAGGCTAGTAAGAACACATAGAGGGGGGTGAATATGTGTTAAAAGATTTTCGCAAGACTTAACAAATTAGCTTGTCTTTAGAGGATAATAGACTGAAGATGTAAACGACTATAAGCAGTTATATAAAGCTACGAATTAAAGTAAGGAGTTTAGGGAAAGAGAATAAAAACACAAAGTTTATAGTGGTTTGGCTTAGATCAAGCCTACGTCCACTCTCTCGCACTGACAGCCCACTGGCTAGATTTCACTATGAAGCAAAAGAGATTTTACAGTCTCACATCATTGACCCTATAGTGTAGAAACTCTACTACACTTCCTCAATATCTCACAAATATTTAATCTCTCTTTTGAGTATAAAATAAGCTCAACGATTGAAATAGTAAAAAACTAAGAGTTTCAGACTTTGTAATTTTTCTTTCATACACACACTCGAATAACTTAAGCGTCTTTCTTATATACTCCTTCATGCCTCTACAACCGTTGGCACTTTTCAAATAAGTTCTTCTAATCTACCAATTTGACAGAATCAATCAATGAGATCTCGAGTCATTTAAGGAATGTAATAATAGCCCACAAATCCTGCTCTCCCATACAATCAGAATCTTGGTTTCCATAAGTAGAACTTTCCAAGTATACTTTGCCTTTCAAAAGATCTAATTATCCAAATTGATTCCAATAAGAATAATTGATCACTATATGCTATCTCTAGCCGTAAGATTTTCTTCAACCATACGAACCAAATCCTTGGAGGTAAACACGCATCTGGATAAGTTTTCTCTTCATCGGTCTAGAATCAGCCAGTGAAGTCAGACTTTGAAAATAAAATCTAATTGGTCTTCAGACTTTGACAGATGAGTCTTGAATTCTTCAAACTATAACACTTGCATCTACAAGTTTTCAGATTAGACTTTTGGAAAGGTTTTGTCAACTTCAAAACAATTAAGGAATTTTCTCTAACAGCTTTATCATATAAGGAAACTACTAGGTTGTCACCTTATTTTGCCACATCTTCCAACCTTTTCGCTATTATAGTTGATTGCACATGCTCCTATACTAAGAACGGTGGCTTGTTGGTTTATCTATCATCCAATCCACCGAATAAAACCCAGCTAAAAAGAAAGCACAAAACACTTTCCTCCTTCAATGGAATCGTGAGACTAGATTGTAGACTTGTCAACAAGGCAAGCTCTGTCAATATTTTTAGTTCCAAACGGTCGTCCCAGTAGGGTCCAAGCAGAGCTTGTAAAGGTCATGCCCAAACTTGTTCATGACTCGGAACTCCTAAAATTTTCATTTGTATAGATACAATGAGCTCGTATGAACTCTATGAGGAAACCACTTGTCTAGATCGGTTTACGATTATATCCGAACTACTCCAAATCAAGAAACATAGATCTCACCTAAGCTGTAAAAGAAAAATCCACATTTGAGGCCGAGGCCACTATCCACTCGAACGTGACCTCTAGGTCTGGCACGGTCGCTTAGCAGGCTCAAGTACATAAAGCCCAAAGAAGAATCATCAATAGTTTGTGGTTTTCTGAGTTGGCCATACTTAGGAAACTGCGTCGCCTATGAAACCTTTTGTTTCTTGGCCTACTTCCATAGATAGTGTATACTCGCCTTTGGCTCAAGTAAGCCCTTCCACATCGTTTCCTTGAACTTATGGCACAAGTTTAAAACCCTTTGCTTCTTGATTTTAGGAAAATCCCATAATTTTTATGAAAAAAATGGAAAAGAAAAATAAAAGCATAAGGGACGTTGCCAGTTGGGTTTTGATTTTTAAATGATTTCAGTTGTTTTTGTCTCGTTGGTGTACTGGGAAATTGGAGACAATTGTAAGCAAAACCTGGTGTTTGCTTCATGTCCAATTTTCTTTTTCTTTTTCAAAAGTTGCCTATGAAAATGTTCGTTATATTTGCATAAAACATCTCTATTTCAGATTGTTGCGATAAGGCGAGCGATCGAATAATAATATAGACAGATAAGAAAATAAATCGGACACCAGATTTACATGATTCAGTCGTAAAGACCTACGTTCACGGAGAGAGCATCAGCGAATTTCACTATAGATAAAGCGATATAAAGAGATTACACACTCGAATCACTCAAACACTCACTCGGTATTTCCCAAGCCCCAATTACACCCAATACACAAATCTTTCTTAGATGTAAATCACGAATAAGCTTTGCCGCATGAGAAACACGAAGACCCACTATCAAGCACCTAGGGCCTACAAGACGTCTCTCACAAACAGAGAAAACCATGGCACCAAAAGTGAAAAACAGCCCCTTCGATGAACTATGATGCTTCGTAAAAGAAATCCGACGAGCAAGCCTTTTGAGGAAATCTTTAATCCACTGCCGGAATGCACGCATGAAGAAACCGAATCATCCAAGATTCGGTCAACAGATAAGTAAAAGGTTGACTTTCCCTTTTTATTTCCTTCGTCCAACTCCAGAAGAAGCAGACGTGCCTCGATCAACTGCTTCCAAGATTTGTTGACCAGCTTTAAGAATATGATATCCAGAAGATTAATTTGTGTACCCATCTCTGTTTATTTCAATTTATTTTCAAAAAAACAGCTTTTCGCTTCGGGCTTAAACTCGAGACATATTTTAACAATCTCTAACTTGGCTCGACGTTTGAGCCAAATTGCAATCGCTTCGCAAAAATTCAAATTCTACCGCTACTTTCCCATAGCCCCGATGGGCTCAACTACTACAGATATTATCCAAGTTCAAGCCTCGCTTGAACTTCGCCATAACCGATGATCTCATCAGAATACCAACTCCACATGCACCTTTAATTGCTCCACAAGGATTTTCCGACGCAACCTCATTAACCGCAGATAAAGCAAAACCATTGTTGCATCCATATCTATTAGGAGATCGAATACATACCTTGTTAATTTTACCAGTTACAGCAACCATTGGCTCTATATAGGCTCCACCTCACTATGAGTACCATCTGTGTCGATTACTTTACTAGTACTCATACTTGCTACCTCAGGAGTTTCTGGTCGCAACTCCACCTCAAGCTGAATACCGTCCAAATCCGTATTAACACTATCACAAACACTTCTAGCCAGAAGCATCGGAGACTTGTCAAGGGTAACTTCTCTGCTGTCAACAGGTGAATTTATATCTGGGCACCACAACTGATTGCCCCGCTCAACTTGTGCATAGCTATGGAATATGTACCTTGTCCTCCAATCAAGCTTACCATCACTCACTCGAAAATAACACGGGCAACCAAACATTCTAATAATAGAATAACCAGCAACGTTACCTGACTACATTTTTTTAGGAGTCCGCCTCTCAATAGCAGTTGATGGAGATCTATTTACCAAGTAGCTTACCGTATTTAGCACATAAGCTAAGATTTTCCTAACAATACCAGCACTAGAGATAATTTTTCGGGTCATCTAGTAATGTTCTGTTCATCAATTCTGCAAATTGTTGTGATTTACTGGCATTAGTGCGGTGTTTTACTATGCCATCTTTTTTTTATGCAGAATTTATTTGCCAGCTCTGAGCAAAACTCCTTGCTATTGTTAGTTTGCACATGTTTGATCTCATCTCGATCAAAGTTCTTGACTGCGAGATCCTAACACCAACATCAAACTTATGCATTGGCACAAACCTCCAGGTCTTCTTCGAGCAGTCAAAAGATTATCGAACAGATGCATTCGACGTCTCTAGGGTGAAACCTGTCATTGTCTCATCTTGAAGTTTATACATGCCATCATGCTTGATTCCTTTCACTATCACCAGGGCACCTCAAACAACCTTCAGAACTCTACATTTTGAAGAATACTTGCAACCAGCTGAACTAAGGCATCCAAGGAAATTAAGTTCTTTTTCAATTCTGGAACATGCCTCACTCTAGTCAATGTCCTCACAATACCATAATGCATTCTGATTTTAACATCACCAACACCCACAACATTACACTTAGTGTTGTTCCCTAACCGGACTTTATCACTACTTGTGCACTGATAAGTGATAAACCAGTTTCTATTTGATGTGACATGAAAAGAACAACTAGAATCCATAACCGATCCATCAAACGATGAATCATTAGTGACAGACAAGACATAATCGACATTATTTGCTATAGCCGCAACATTATCTGCAGAATCAACCATAATTCCCTTACCCTTATCATTCTTCAACTTAAAGTAATCCCTTCTAAGATGCCCTCTCTTGCCACAGCTCCAATAGACAACATTACCAGTCCTAGATTGACTGCATATGTTCATATTAATACTACTCTTACCCACATGTGTTACAGATCTCCTTCTATTTTCACCTACTAAAGCAGCAGATACAGGTTTGCCAGATTCTCTTCTATGAATGTCTTCGCTCAGAATTAAATCTCAAACCCCATCAAATACCAAACTTGTTGACCTAGAGAATTACTAATAGTAGTAACAGTGATACTCCAACTATCAGGCAATGATGATAATAGAATCAAAGCACATACCTCATCTTCAAAGTTAATCTCAACTGAACTCAATTGACTAATAATCACATTGAATTCATTGATACGATCTGCAACTGACGCACATTCGCTCATCTTCAAATTAAATAGACGTCGCATCAAACAGACCTTGTTGATCGCAGAGGGCTTCTCATACATATCTGACATGGCTTGCATCAAATCAGCAATGGTCTTCTCCTATAGGATGTCAAACGCGACGTTACGAGCCAACGTTAGCCGAATAACACCCATAGCTCGTCTATCCAGCAAATCCCAATTAGCTTGCTTCATCATCTCTAGTTTCTCCTCAAATAAAGGCAAGTGCAAATTCATCTGGTAAAGATAATCTTCAATCTGCATCTTTCAGAAACTAAAATCATTCTCATCAAATCTATTGATTCTCACTTTTACTTCTTCTATCACCATCGATTCACTTCAACTTATCCAAACCTGGCTCTGATACCACTTGTTGCGATAAGGCGAGCGATCGAACAATAATATAGACAGAAAAGAAAATAAATCGAACACCAGATTTACGTGATTCGGTCGTAAAGATTTACGTTCACGGGAAGAGCAGTAGCGAATTTCACTATAGATCAAACGATATAAAGAGATTACAAACTCGAATCACTCAAACACTTACTCGGTGTTTCCCAAGTCCCAATTACACCCAATACACCAATCTTTCTTAGATGTAAATCACAAATAAGCTTTGCCGCACAAGAAACACGAAGACCCACTATCAAGCACCCAGGGCCTAGAGGACGTCTCTCACAAACATAGAAAACCACGGCACCAAAAGTGAAAAAACAGCCCCTTCGATCAACTACGATGCTTCGTAAAAGAAATCCCACGAGCAAGCCTTTTGAGGAAATCTTTAATCCACCGCCAGAATGCATGCGCGAAGAAACCGAATCATCCAAGATTCGGTCAACAGAGAAGTAAAAGATTGACTTTCCCTTTTTATTTCCTTCGTCCAACTCCAGAAGAAGCAGACGTGCCTCGGTCAACTGCTTCCAAGATTTGTTGACCAGCTTTAAGAATATGATGTCCACTGTCCAGAAGATTAATTTGTGTACCCATCTCTGTTTATTTCAATTTATTTTCAAAAAAACAGCTTTTCGCTTTAGGCTTAAACTCGAGACATATTTTAACACAGATCAAGGTTCGTCTAGCAATATACATTGAAGCTTGTCTTGCCCATATTGCTTGCACTATGGCATTGGAGCTTACTTCTCCGTTTGTTTAAAATCGCTTCAAGTATGTAGTGTTGACGAAAGTTGCAATTTATAAAGTCACAGGTTGCAACCAAATCCGAAAATTATAGCATAAAAGCAATTGAATCCTACTGGACAGGTTCTTCATTGTATACCCGGAAAATCGCCGCTTCCTCTTTTTAGAGACGAGCCAGAAGGTTTGCTTTTCCCATTTGGCCAATCGGAGTTAGTGATGACAAGTCTGGTAAGCATGATGCGGATTCAAGACCACCCAGTCCATGGCCCTGGAGGATGAATCGGGGCTCCATCATGCCCATAAATTACAAAGGGACATAATGCTTTGTTTTATGCTGCACTCTCATTAATTCCTACAAGTCGCGAGAAAGTTCTTGGGATTGGAGGTTTTTCTACTACCGGTCCATAACCCCCTCCAAAATCTGAAATACCTGAGACATGGTTGGTCTATCACGCTCGCTGTCTTGAATGCACCAGCAAGCCACGTTGCATGCTCTGCACAATTCTTCCATCTCCACCTGTCCATTCAATCTGCGGTCCACGAGCGGCAAGACTTCTTCTCCTCTGGCTATTGAATTGGCTACCGGGAGCGGTAGATAATCGCGCATATCACTGTTCAGCTCCTCGATGTTTCACTTTCCCGATATGATCTCAAAAAGCAGCTTTCCATAGCTGAAAACGTTGACTTTCGACGTGATGGCTCCTCCCGAAATCCATTCTGGAGCGAGGTACCCTCTGGCTCCCCTCACGGTGGTAATGACGCTGCTGGCTTCCCGTCCCATGAGTTTCGTGAGGCAGAAATCAGCAATCTGTGGTTCGAGTTCCGAATCCAGCAGTATATTCTCTGGTTTGATGTCATAGTGTATTATGCAATCCCGACACCTTTCATGGAGGTACTCCAATCCTTTAGCAATCCGGATGGCGGTGCCGTATCTGGTTTTCCAATCGAGGGTTTTGGAACCTTTCTGAAACAAATGAGCCGCGAGCGAACCATTTGCCAAGTACTCATTTTCTAGGAACCTTCCTCACTCTTCGCACAAAAGCAATTAGACGAACGACATTGACATGCTGTATTGTTCCAATGGTTCTAACTTCCGCAAGGAACTGTTCGTTACTTTGGCTTTGGTTCATGAGTTTCTTCACTGCTATGGGAGTTGAATCTGGCAGTGCTCCCCTGAAAACAGAACTAAACCCACCTTCCCCAATTTTCTCAGAGAAGTTCTTTGTTGCCTTCTTCAGAACTCGATATTCAAAATGCATCAGATGATCGTCTGCTGCATAAGCAGGCCATCTCATCATAATAGCCACCAGCGAAATGCTAAGGACCACGAGAAAAGCTACGGGCACAACTCCAACTGCTGTTATGAAATTTGAAGTGGGTTTCCCCCGTTTCTTACTCTCCTCCAAGTCCAACGCTGCGATCCGGACATGGAAATCTCGAAATTGCATCATCAGCCGAATGTTCAACTATAAATTTGGCATCCGTCCATATCAGACAGTTGGCAGTGTATGCATAAGCACTGCAAGAACAGTTGCTCAAGCACAATAACCTGCACGTTTCGAGGTTTTCCACCATGAAAGAGTTTTTTGCAATCGTGTATTAGGCATGACGAAAGATTTATCTTTCCTGTCACCACCACATTTTGACGCATTTCTCCTCTTGCAACGGCCCAGACCATCTTCCCGCTTCAGATCATCTAAGTGTCCAAGCGGGCAATCACAAAGCAGTGCATCGCTCTGATTGCAGTTAGGTGAAGCAAGGGATATATCTCACACTCAAGGGTTGGCTGTGTCCAAAGCACCCTCCATTTCTGGATATGCTTTGCCCATACTAATTGATTGAGCAGCCCCGTTGGTTCCAGCACGACCCTAGAAAGATTCTAAGGAGCAACTGAGGAGTATATGAAATAGGCCTCATTCTCATTCGAAACAAAGGAGAAAAATACCACGTTTCTACCATTACTGAGCGCTGATGCCTAAATTCACCACCAGTCCAGTCGCCACTATTCCCGTAGGCTTCCGACCTTTTATATAGCGAATACTGAGCTCTTCCTTCCGCTCCCGCAAATGCAGAGAACATCCCGGGAGCACTCCTGAAGTCGAATTAGGCATGAGCGATGTCAAACCAGTCGACCAGATTTGATGCTTGGATGAAGGGAGTATGACTAAATTACCCTCCCAAAGGAGCGTCAACCCTGAAGAGAATGGGTCGGACACCGGCGGTTCCTATTCGCAAGCCAAACCAGAGTCTTTTGAGGTAATCTTTTGTACCAAATGCCAATGTAGTGGTTACTGGTTACCAGTGTTAACCGGTGAAAAGAAGCCCATGTCAAATGTTCCTCCTTGAGAGATTAATGTCTGGTTTCCAGAGAAAGACTCACCGGTATCTGTGCTTATGGACAAAGAGGGGCCGAATGAAACAGAGTAAAGAAGCAGAAGATAAGGAAACATTTCGGTGTTTCTGCTTATGTAACTCATCTCTTGTTGCTCTTTATCTCGCAATTACGGTTTTGACATGGAGAGTCAGCAGCTCTAAGGCTTTTCGAGAACTGATAAAATCTTGATTTCTCATTAGCCAGAAGTCTTCGAGGAGTTGCTGGTCGAATAATGTTGATACATGATATTTTCACGGTTGGGCCATAAAATTAAACCCAAAGTTATTATACAATTTCATGGTAGTCTCATTCGACCATTCAACTCCCCTGTCATTATCTCTAATTTTGGGCTAATTCCAACTTGCCCTATATGATTTCATGGCCGTCTCAGTCAATCCCCTGTTATTTCTTTTTTCACTCGACATAGTAGTCTTTGGTTTTCTGTCTCGGACCGACCGGAAGTCCATTTATCGGTTTCTTTCTGACCCTGCAAAATCCGATCCACTTGACACACATGCTCAATTTCTGCTCATTTGGCGAAGTAGAAGGCTTATTCTGTGTTTCCACCGGGGCATGCGCACGTCACAAGCCCAATTTAAGCAACCTCCCAATTAATTTAAACGTTAGGATTAAGGATGAGAGCTGAATTTTAAGGTGTAGGTTTTGGTGGGAAGGACGGAGGTTGTAATGGATCCGTGGAGATAGAGAGAGACTCATTGCTCAATGCAAACGGTATCGTGAGGAATTTGCTTAACTCACACGAAATCAGAATTTTACGTGTGAATGCTCGCGGTCATACAAGGAGAGCACCATTTGACGAAAAATCTATTTATGCCGAGACCATCTGAACTTAAGAAGACAGAGAGAGATCAAGATCGCTTCACGTTTTCACACCGCGCTCGGAAAGTGCATGAAGTGGGGATTCCAGGTGAATCGAAGTGCAAAAAGTTAAGATTTTGCGAGGAAATTGAAATTAGCCGAGAAGGAAACAAAAAATAAAACATGTAGCCATGTGTTCGGGCAAATATGGTTGTCCAACCCCGCGCGCCCACGAGCCGGGATTCTCGGGAAGCCGACCTCAAATCGGAAAAACCAAGACCGCCCAAACGGGGACCTACCGTGGCTTCAAAGTGGACAAGAAGCAGTGGCAGATTGTCGGTTTTGGTTCGGAAGTGGCGGCCAACGGCGGCTCTCTCAGTTGCACTCTCTCTCTCTCTTTCACGGCCGGATCCCTCTCAGACCTCACAGATCTCACACTCACAGATTTCGTTTCTCGTTTACTTTCTCTCCCATCTCTGCGGCTTGCTTACTCTCGGGCGTCCCCTGATGTCTCTCTGGGGAAGTCCTCTGAGCTTGCCTGCCTCCTCCAATGAGATCACAACGTGCCTATTTATAGGCGAGGAGGGTCCGGTCGACGGAGGAGCTTTGGCCGCCGGTCCTTGGCTCGCCGACCGGCCTCTCTCTTGGCCGAACCGGTGTCCCATCCCTTCATCTTCGCCTGTCTATTCTCCTTTCTCCGCCGTAGGTAGCCTGCTGCGGCTGTCTTTTCTTCTGCGCGCGTTGTGTCCAGAGCGAGGAAGGAAAGAGGAAGAAGAGGAGAGGGCTGGGCCGCGAAGTTAGCAAACTGGGGGGGAGATGGGCCCTGGGCCCATGAGGAAAAGAGAAAAGGGGCTAGGGTCAGGCCCAGCCCCCAAAGGCTTTTTTCAATATAATTATCCGAAAATGGGGTAAAATAAGGGAAAATAAACTAGAAAATAAAACTTAGTAAATGTAAATAATACTAATACTTAGGTGATACGAAAAATCATTTTTCCTAGGGTTAGTTGATCCATAATTTTCCATGTAATACTTAGTCAAAATTTAGGTGTTAACATATTCTTTCTATATTTAGATAGTGTGAACCAACCTCCGACATGTGAGGTGTAGTGTTCTATTTATAATGCAAACTTTGGTCAAACCTCAATTATACGGGCTTAGCTTAGGCCTTTCAATGTAATTGGCCGAATTAAGCTCAAGACTAGATTTAATTAACTCTTACCAGTTGAAATTAGATTGAATTAATTTTACTTTGGCCTATTTCCCTATGTAATTTTTGGCCACCATACTCCCTTATTGCTAGCCAAATTTTGGCTTCTCAGGCTCAATTTGTCAAATTTCAAATTCAAAATTGTCCACCCCTAATCCAATGCTAATGTATTTTACTGAAAAAATATAAAATAAATAATAAATATTTCTAAAACTAAATGCTATGCAATTTAATTCCAATGTTTTTGTTTAGGGATTAAAAATTAATCCATAATTTTTTATATAATAAAAAAATGATCAGATCACCAAAATTTAGGTATCCACTCTAGGAAAACATACTCAAAACAAGAATTTTACCTTGGATGATCAAGATTGTACAAAGATAGTACCATTTGACGAAAAGTCAATATGTGCAGAGATCACCAGAACTTCAAATGATGGAGAGCAATCCATATTACTCTACAGCGAATGACGTGGGGATTTGATAGGAATGCAATTTATGTGAATTGAAAGCTCCATTTATTCCACATAAAATGAATGATTTAGATAATATTATTTTTAAAAAAGAATTGCTTATATTATGTAAAATAATTAGTTAAGAAAAAATATTTTCGTTATTAACAATAATTAATGACTAAATATTTTCATCAACAAGAAAATATTTTTCATTAAATCATTTTTCTGAGCGATATAAATTATGTATTCCAAATTATTCATTTTTCCCAAAATAAAAATAAAAAAAACCTAAATGCAAAAAGTAAATTAATTATGAGGAAATTAAAATGCACTGGAAATTTAATAACCCGAAGAGTTACCAGACGAGTTGAAGGTGATCGCGGGTTTATCCAGTTGTTCCCATTACATCAACGTGCACATCGTTTGACCATTAGCCGCGTGTTACTTCAATCCCATGCTTAAGGTTCTATTTATATTGCAAAAAATAAATTATTTATAAAATATTTTCATAAAATAATTACTTCTATCTCAAAATAATTAGTTAATAAAAAATAGTCTCGTCATCAAACAATAATATATGTCTCAATATTTTTGTGGATGGTAAAAATAGTTTATTCATTCTTGTAAACAATTAAAGTGATTATTTTTAGGAAAGTTATTTCAAATAATTTTTTTAAAATAGATATAGACTAAGTTAATATTTCTGCACGCGCATTCCTCCATTTTGGGCACTTGTAACTCAATTTTGCAAGATGGTTGCCATGTATTATCTGTTTTTTAAGCTAAGTAGCACCGACACCGATAGACAATACGTGACACGACACAGCTGAACACATCGACACGATATTTTTCAAAAAATAGAGAATTTTGGCACGTTATATATTAAATGTATATTTTTATATATACATTATAAATTGTCATTTTATGATTATTTCAATCAAATTAATTTGATTCAAATTTATAAATAATAAATAATAATAATAATAAAAGGCTAAAAGCCTATAATGAATTTATATTAAAAACATTAATTCACTATTTGTTAATATCATTCATTATTTCGATTTAATAAATTCAACTCCATTTCAATAATCCATAAAATTTGAGGAAAAAAAACACGCAATCCAGGACTTGGGTGTCAGAAGAGAAGAAAAACCAAACTAGAAATGTGAATTGTACATCACGGGAAATGAGAGTCAAAAGAGAATGGAAGAGAAAATTAGGTTTTTCTTCTTTATTTATTTTTTATTTTTATTATTTTTTATTTTTTTACATATATATACATTTTGACTCATCATTTATTAAAAAAATTTAAAATTGACTTATGCTTGTGAAAATCATATGTCCGAATTCCAATTCAGGTGGCGAAATTCCAAACTTGAGTATCGAAAAGTGTCAAGAGACTTAATTACGTGTCGAATTTTCCGACACATGTTGATCGATTATTTTGAGAGTGTCGAAGAGGGTCCGACATGATACAAAAGCTTTCAAAAAGTAGCGGTGCTTCCTAACTTTTAGATACGAGCTTTTAGGAGGACAACCGATATCGACACACAGAGTTAGAGGGACCAAAAGTTTCATAGAAGAAAGACACATTTGGAGAAAGTGGTTGCTAATAGATAGCCACAGGGATTGTGCCACGAAAATCTCGTACAAGTGATAGTACTACTTTTATTTTTCGTTCAATTTCTACAAGAGTGGAGAAATCACTGAACACAGATTCCACAATCTTCATTATTGTGCTCATACCAATATCTACTAGCGATTATTGGGACATGTAAAAAAGATAAAAATGTTTCAAATTCTATCTCAATCTTGACCTCATCAACATAGATCTTTATAAGATATAGAAGTGACTTTTGGGGAAGCTTAACCTATGCATTGACTTTGGTAGTTGATGAGTTAGGGGGTGCACAATCACCAATTTCTGTTCCAGAAATAATTTTTTTATTTCAGACTTGTTTTTTGAATAGAAATCCGTTTGATAAAATTATTAAGTTTTTCTATTTCTGAAATAGATTTTTATTTCAGAAATAGGTTTGGAATAGAAATCAGAAGTAAAATTTTTTAACTTTTCTATTTTTTTTGTGACCCGGGAAACGCTGTATAGCCAACAGTCAGCGGTATAAACCAAGGCGACCCGCAGGGACCCACCTCCCATTGACCACCGGTAAGTCGTGCAAATGACAAGGTGGGGAGTTGAACTCTAGCCTTGCGGGGGGCTAGCATGCAACTCCACCATCTTTGCCACCAACGGGGTGGGTTTCTACTTTTCTATTTCTAGAACAAAAATGAGAAATGAGAAATAAAAATTCTTCTCATCGTTCGTCAATCGGTCCTCCATTTGTCACTACTGACTACTGTTCGCTGCGCCAGTTGCCACTGCCTAGTCGCCCGCCGTCGGTTGCCACCGCCAGTTGCCCGCCACCGGTTGCCGCTGTCGCCGATCGCCGTCTGTCACAACCAATCGACAATCCGCCACCGTTCGAAAGGAAATAAATTTGTGTCGTTATCAGACGAGTTTCTATTTTTAGAGTAGAAATTTTGTGTCATTATCAAATATGAAACTCATCTCGAAATAGAAATAGAAAAATATATTTCTCTTCCAAAAATTAATTTCTGGCAAGAATGGTTATCATTCACGCCCATAGTGTGTCGCGACTCCACCGAAGTGGCTGAGGCATGCATGTGGTCTACGTCCTAAAATAATTTCAAAAGTGTTTCACAATATTGAGGTAATTTCTCCTTGAATTATTTATTGGGGCGTAATCTAGAATTGTGAAATATTTGAATGTGTGAGTGATTATAATTCTATAAATCTTGTATTGATTAGTGGATTCTTGTTGCTGACTCTCCACATGGAGTAAGTATGAACACTTTGAGTGAATCATGTAAACTATATGTGTGCTTTAGCGTTCCTTATTGACTTGTCTGGTAATTTTGTCCTCTCATACTTAAAAAATGAAAAAAAATTGTAAAATCTGTTAACTTTCATATATTTCACAACAAAAACATTTCTAGATTTCCAATTATGCAACTCATTTGCAATTGCTCTTTCTTTCGCAACTACGGTTTTGACATGAGAAAATTGTCCAAAAAATTCTAAACTTATTGTATTTTTGCCAATTTAGTCATAAATCTTTCAATTTTGCCAATTGAGTCGTAAACCCTTACACATTTTGCTAATTGAGTATATCTTGCCAATTTTGCCCGAAAATTATTAACATGAACAGTGGAGTTGACATTGCAATTTTTAATGATATTTTATTAATTTTTTGCCGACTCTCGTCGGCCATAGGCAAGGGCCAATGACCCTCATTGATGAAAGCAAGGGCATGCGAGCCCTCGCTAGATTTGGCTAGGTAGGGCTTGGCGACCCTCGCTAGCTACAAGTGAGTGGTCGACCAAATCTGGTTAGGCGATGGCTTGGCAACCCTTGCCAGCCCTAGGTGAGTGGCTAGATCTTGCCAAGGCTTGGACGCCCTCGCTTAGGGCCGGTGAGGGTCGGTCGGCCACCCTCGCCGGCTTTCTCTCAAAACATTAAAAAAAAAAAAAAACAGAAAAAATTCAAAAAATTATTAAAATATCATTAAATATTATTGAAAATTGCCACGTCAAGAACAACTATCTACAGTTAGTAATTTCGACTAAAATTGATCGGATAGACTCAATTGGTAAAAAATGAAAATGTTTAGGATTCAATTAGAAAAATTGAAAGGTTTAGGACTGAATTGATAAAAGTATAATATATTTATTGGACAATTTTTCCTTTTGACATGGTGGAGTTAGCAACTAATAAATCTCAACTTCTCATTAGCCTGCGGTCTTTTGGGAAATTGCGAGTCCGAAGAGGTTGAGTCAAAAGTGATAAGACATTGGCCGGAGTTTAAGGGAGGCGACTAAAATTCTAACGATTGCTTTGGAATTATCTGATCGAGAAGATCAGTTGGGAGTTTCATCTGTCATTGAAATGTCCAAGTCAACTAATTGCCACAAAGTCAACCAAAGAAAAGTAAATTGTGGAACAACCAAGTTGCATCAATGGAAATTATTTAGAGATTGTTGTACATAGCTTTCCAATTAATGAGGAAGTTTGGTTTCTATATTTGACATTTTTAGCAAATTGACTTCCTCCAGGAATTAGCTTTAGTATCTTAGAAATGAACTACGGTGCCTGATGTTGAATCAAAGTACTTGTAAGCGAAATATGTTGTCATAGCATCTCGCTTTACTCACTATTTATAATAGAATGCTACAATATATCATTTAAATATGTTTATCATTGCACGATGATGACAAACAAAACGAAATCAACTAATCTAAGTTCATGGTTACAAAAATTAATTAGACAATTCCCATTGTTTGAATTAATTCGTACTCGGAAAAGTGCACACGTTTTGCATGTTTGGGAAAATTTGACGTTAAGAGGATTCTACAAAATCACCTTATGAGGAAATTTTTTAAGTTATTTATTAATCCAATGAAGTTATTGCAGTGCCGAACATCTGGAGTGCCAAAACTTGGCATGGAGGAATACTTAAGTGTCAAAAGTTAGGAAAGTAACACTTAAGTGCTAAAACTGGAGCAAATTAAGTGCCACTTTGGCAAAATCCGGCCAAAATGCTGACATGGCGATTTTCCAGTGAAATAAGTGCAAAATGGCATCGTTTTGATGCTGACGTGGTAAAAAATTAATATAAAAATTAATTTAATTAAATTTAAAACTAAATTTATTTAAAACATTTAAAAATAAAAATACAAATATTAAAAATTTAAATATATATTTTATAAAAAAGGGAAGGGGTGGCTGAGGGTTGAGCCCTTGTTGCTGAGCCTTGGCTAGGGGCCGGCGACCCCATCCGATCGGTGGCGAGGGCCCACAAGCCCTCGGCCCCGATCTAGGTGAGGGTTGTGACCCTTGGCTCGGGCGAGCGAGGGCCGCCGACCCCCGCCGGATCTCGAGCGAAGGTGTGACCCTCGCCCAAATCGAGGGTGAGGGCTCATGGCCCTTACCCGGTTTGGCGGGGTTCGACGACCCTTGCACAGGCGGGCCAAGGGCCGCCGCCGCCGAGGTGACCCCCAACAAGTGGCGGCCCTTGGCCCGGCCGAGCGAGGGCCACGACCCTTGCCCGGTTGGGGCCGAGGGCTTGTGGGCCCTCACCACCGATCAGCCCCGGTCGGCGACCCCGGCCCATCCTCCCTCTTTGTTGCTGGCCCTTCCCGACGGCGCGGCGGCAAGGGGCTTAGCCCTCTATTGCCCCCTTCCTTTTTTTTTTTTTTTTAATATTTTTATATGTATTTGTAAATGTTTTAAATAAATTTAGTTTTAAATTTAATTTAATTAATTTTTATATTATTTTTTTACCACGTCAACACAAAAACAATGTCGTTTTTGTATTGTCTAGCCACGTCAGCGTGCAAAACGGCAATCCGGCCAAAACGCTTATGTGGCGATTTTTCAACGAAATAAGTGATCAATTTTGCTTCAATTTTGGCACTAGTGTCACTTTCCTAACTTTGGGCACTTAAGTGTCCCTTCGTGCCAAGTTTTGGCACTTGGGCTGTACTTCTCTCGAAGTTATTGGCACAAGATGAAGAAATTGGGATTTCTATGTTGCAAGTATGCGACAACTTTGGAGCAGGAGTACAAAAGTGATATCTTTGGGGAGCGTGGTGAGTTTAGCTCCATGCTTCCTTAATTGGGATGAATCCTAAATAAAATATCTATTGACAATTACATATAACAGTTCTATGGATTTCTATGTTGCAAGTATGCGAATGATGCTTGGTTTGTGCTTGCCTTGCTCTTAGGCATTTTACTTGGTGCTGTTCATGGAGTTGTGGAATCCCTATTCAGAAGGTACACTGAAAATGGAATGAGTGAAGATCTGGCATACAACAATACTGTTGAGTGCATAACGGGCATCATATCGAAGACCATTTCCACAAAGGTTGTTTTTCGGTGATAAATTTGATAGCTGCTCCTTTCTATTTTCCCTTACTCTTGGATGCCACTGATACCATTGTTATAGAGATGTGTATGTTACTGGGTCAATGCGTTTAATTTTGTTTTCTGGTCATTTTCTCAACAGGGCATGTTGGCTGTTTACAATTCACTGTCCGACGAAGGAAAAAAAGAATTTGAGAAGGCATACAGTGCATCCTACTATCCTTGCATGGACATCTTGTATGAGTGCTATGAAGATGTTGCCAGTGGTAGTGAGATTCGCAGCGTTGTTCTTGCTGGACGGATGTACGTTTTACTTTGATAAATTTTGACTTTCAATTTGATAGAGCAAAAGTATAAAGTGGATGCTCATCCATTTTACAGATTAAGATTTTCTTGTCCTTTCTCTTCAGGAAAAGGATGGTCTACCTGCTTTCCCGATGGGCAAGATAGATCAGACTCGTATGTGGAAAGTGGGTGAGCGTGTGCGAGCAGCAAGACCAGCTGGTGACCTTGGCCCATTATATCCTTTCACAGCTGGTGTCTTTGTTGCCTTGATGATGGCCCAGGTGAGGATCTCTTTTTATATCTTGGTGCCAATATGGTTGTTTTGGTAATCTTAATCTCATGGAAGATGAATACTTCCCACGCTAGTTTCTTCAGTTTCTGAGTTTCAAGGCTCCTCTAGTTGTATCGAATTTTTTTTTGGTGGGCTAGAAGCCATCTTAAGCTTTTTTATTTTCTCATCTGGACAGAATGGCTTGCTTTAATCTACTGCATGCACATCAAGATTCTTTTATGTGCCTTACAAGTACAGTTTTACAACCATAAGCAAAGTAATTAAAGATGAGATCCTTTATTCATTTTAGTGTCTTACTCTTTGTTAAGAACAGCAAGAACATAAGCTCTACTAAGACTACTACAGACAGGGGAAGTAAGATATACAAGAGCAACGAAGAGAAAATGTATGAAGAAGATGAAGTAGAGAATATAAATGCTGCTAAGAAGAATGAGGAGTAAAGGGGCTACAGTTAGCATCAAAGAAAAAGAAAGAGGACTAAAGAAAGCTAAAGTGATGATCTGTAAAAGTGAGCTAAAAAGCTCTGTTTCGAATACTCTGTATAAGCTGTAAGTCTCGGTAGTTAGTTTGGTGTACTTCGGTACTAGAAGTTAGTTTCGTTTGCTTCAGTTAATCAGTTTTTCCTTTTCTTCAACTGATTCAATACCTGTAAAGTAGTTTCTAGAGATAGCCATTGAGTATAAAAGGCTAACTCTCGTGTTTGTAAAGCATAGAAGAAAATACATAAAGAAGTGTTCATCTCAAAAGCTCTCTACTGCTCAGTTATCCAAGACTTCTATCTTCTTCTTTGTGCATAAACTTCTTCATGGTATCAGAGCCGTCTGCATCCTGAAGAAATCATCTTGCTACTGTGCATTCAACCTTTGGATTCCTCAGAAGGTATTCCGTAAGTCTTTTGGATCTACATCAGATTGAAGTTAGATTTGAAACTTCATTGATCTTTGAAGATATTTGAATCTTCCATCAAGATTTGTGAATCGGTATTTCTCATCTGCATCTAAATCTTCATCAGCAGTATACTTGTGGCATTGTACTGCAAACCAGTAGAAGTCATATCTACAACTAGAATTGATCAAAGATCTGGAAAGAATAGAATGGCAGCAAGAAGTTTGCGATATCCATTTCCTATTCATGTTAATATCTCGAATTTTGTTACCATCAAACTAGCTGAGGATAATTTCCTTCTATGGCAAGCTCAATTTCATAGATTTTTAAGGAGCCAAAATCTGTTTGGCTTTGTGAATGGGGAAATTTCATCACTGCGAAGACAAAAGTGCGGGTCGAAGAAGGAGGTCAAAGTTATGGTTCCTAATCCCGAGTATAACGACCGGATAAAAACAGATCAGCTCGTATCCTCTTGGATTAGTGGTGCTGTATTAGAAAACATACTCAGCTTGATAATTGGGTTAGATACTGCTTATGAAGTTTGGCAAACTCTGCTAAATCGGTTTACACAAAAGTCAGTAGCTAAGGAATTCGAGTTAAGAGGAAAACTGCAGGCTTGCCAAAAATGTGAACGAACTTTATTAGCATACCTCAGGGATTACAAGTCAATATGTGACCAATTGAATGCCATAGGAAAACCAGTTGATGAAATCACAAAACTATTTGGAGTTCTGGAAGGCCTGGGATCTGAGTATGAAAGTTTTAAAACAACAATCTATTGCCTAAAACCCCAACCAGAATATGATGAAGTAATATCACACTTAGAAAGATTCGAAGCCAGGATACAGAATTACTCTTTAAATCAGTTCAGCCCTAACCTAGCTTACTATGGCCAGAGGAAAACTGAAGCTATACATAAAGAAGAGGCCGACAGAGAATATATACAACAGAATACTATCCTCAGGGGGTCAAGGATAAATAATCAAGGAGGAAGAAATTATGAAAGAGGAAGATCATATAATGCCAGATACAGGAACTTTGGTTATCCTGGAAGAAACATGAGTTACAGAAATAATAACTCAAACTATGAACAAGAAAATCAACAGTTCAAACAACTCAATACCTCCTCTGACTTGGGTCCTGCTCAAGGATTTAGACCATACAATGCATCAGCACAAAGGTATTTTGATACCAGGTCATATCCTGCATCAAATTCAACTCTTCACAGAAAGGTGCAAATAGAAAAAGTAGCAGAACATACTCGACTTGAATGTCAGATCTGTAAGAGGCCTGGTCATGATGCCTTACATTGCTAGTATCAGTTTGATAACTCCTATCAAGCTGAGGAGATACCAACAGCACTAGCAGCACTACACATTGAGGAGACAAATGATCAAGGGTGGTATCCAAACACTGGAGCAACAGCTCATATTACTCCTAATGCTGGTATACTTCATAGTCTTTCTAAAAATAACAATGCTGATACAGTCATGATAGGCAATGGTCTGTGTTTACCTGTTAAATACATTGGTAATGCAATACTGAATATTGCAATTGATGCCTTGCCTCTAAATGATGTGCTGATTGTTCCTGAGATTAAGAAAAATCTTCTATCAGTATCAAAGTTAACTGATGATTACCCCTGTTCCTTATCTTTAACAAAATTGGTGTATATATCAAGGACAGCACCACCAACACAACCGTGAGGATAGGAAACAAGGTTAGAGGGCTGTATAGAGTAGATCCTCATGCTGCAGAAGTCTACTTCACCCGAGACAAAGAATTGTTGCGAGAAAGTATCGGCATCAACGACTGGCTCATACAAATCAGAATATCTTGAAGCATTTGAAGAACAAAAATCTAATCCAGTACAACAAAGAACCACAGTCTATATGTAGAAGTTGCCAAATAGCCAAGAGTACTGCTCTACCTTTTCCATTATCGAATTCTACAGCTACTAAACCTTTAGAACATATTCACTGTGATATCTGGGGGCCCTCTCCATCTTTTCAAAGTTTCAAGTACTATGTCATTTTTGTTGACAATTTCTTTCGGTTCAGTTGGATATATCCATTAAAGCTGAAGTCAAATTTCTATAGTATTTTTCTCATGTTTCAAAAGTTAGTAGAGAATCAGCATAGCTGTAAAATCAAGACTTTTCAGTGTGATGGCGGAGGAGAGTTTATCAGCCAAAAATTTAGAACACACTTACAGAATTGTGGCATTCAACAGCATATATCTTGTCCATATACACCTGAACAGAATGGAATACCTGAAAGGAAACATCGACATATAGTTGAACTTGGTTTGGCTATGCTATACCATGCGAAAATTCCATTAAAGTTTTGGGTAGATGCATTTGTAACAGCCAACTACATTGTTAACATTCTACCTACTCAAAAATTACAGATGCAGTCTCCCTTCAGCAAATTATATCAGCATAAGCCAAGATATGACCATCTCAGAACCTTTGGCTGTGCGTGCTATCCTTGTCTTCGACCATATGCTCAACACAAGCTTGATCCACGATCTTTAACCTGTGTCTTTCTAGGATACAGTGATCAATATAAGGGATATCGATGTCTTGTTCCTACTACTGGTCGTGTTTACATTAGCCGACATGTAGTGTTTGATGAAAATTTCTTCCCATTCTCTCGAAATTAGCAACAGTTTATCCCTCCTACACACACTTGTATAAGTTGTGGACGAAGAAGAACAGTTCCTAGCTCCCTCCACTACGGATCACATAAAACAATCAACCTCTCGGTATACGGGTTGGGAACAAGAATCCATAGCCGAGCAAACAAATGGACTGGTCTCACCCGAATGCACGAAACAAGCGACTTCTCCTTCTCCACAACAAGTTGAAATACCTGTTCAAACAACTGAGACAACAGAGGGACCAGATATGGAGCAACTTACTTCAAATAATCAGACAAATTCACAAGGTACATTACCTACTCACCCTATGCATACTAGGTCTAAGTCTGGCATTATCAAGACCAATCCTTGTTATGCATGTCTTGCTATATGTGAAGTACCTACTGAGCCAAAAACAATCAAAACAGCATTAGCACATAAGGGCTGGTACAAAGCAATGACTAGAGAGATGGATGCACTTTATCAGAATAAAACTTGGGAATTAATCCCTCGAACTGATCAAATGAATATAATCGGCTGTAAGTGGGCATTTAAAACAAAGCTCGCAGTTGATGGTAGTTTTGATAGACTTAAAGCTCGACTGGTTGCTAAGGGATTTCATCAGGAAGAAGGCATTGACTTTACAGAAACCTTTAGTCCAGTCATTAAGCATGCTACAATTCGCATAGTTCTAACTGTAGCCATGATGAATGACTGGCCAATCCATCAACTAGATGTCAAAAATGCATTCTTACATGGTACATTGAATGAGGTAGTCTACATGGAGCAGCCTCCTGGTTTTCAAGATCCCAAGAAACCTCATCATGTATGTCTTCTCAGGAAGTCTCTCTATGGACTTCGACAAGCCCCTCGAGCCTGGTTTGACAAGTTCAGCAACTTTCTGCTTGAATATGGGTTCTTTTGTAGCTCAACTGACCCATCCTTATTCATCTATCATACTGATATAGACACCATTCTTTTACTACTATATGTTGATGACATTATACTGACTGGAAGCTCCTCTCAGTCTCTTTCCAACCTTATCCATTCTCTAAGTCTTCAGTTCTATATGAAAGACCTTAGACCATTACATTACTTTCTTGGCATTGAAGTTAAAAATACCTTTGATCATCTATTTTTGTGCCAGACTAAATATGCCAAGGATCTTCTTACTCGAGCTCATATGCTTGAGTGCAAACCAATCACCACCCCTGTATCATTGAAACCAACTGTTACGATAAATGATTCGCTCTACTCTCCAATCTGTCGAGTATCGAAGCTTAGTAGGTGGCCTTCAGTATCTAACCTTAACAAGACCTGACATTGCATATGCTACAAATCAACTATGTCAGAAATTACAGAAACCAACTATAGCAGACTTACATAAACTCAAGAGAGTTTTGAGGTATGTCAAAGGGACTATAAGTCTTGGAGTCTTCATTCACTCTCGAAGCTCTCTTCACCTATATGGGTTCTCAGATTCAGATTGGGTAGGATGTGTTGAGACAAGAAGATCAACAACAGGTTTTTGTACATACCTTGGCTCCAATCTCATATCTTGGGCAGCAAAGAAACAATCCACAGTCAGCTGATCCTCTACAGAAGCCGAGTATCGTGCACTTGCTTTTGCATCTGCTGCACTTGCTTCTGCATCTGCTGAACTTACCTGGATCAGCTTTGTCCTTCATGATATAGGATGCTCATTGACTCGTCCAACACAGCTCTTTTGTGACAATAAATCCGCCATCTCTCTTACTATCAATCCTGTCTTACATGCTCGCACCAAACACATTGAGGTCGACTTTCATTTTGTTAGAGAGAAAGTCTCCTCAGGGTCACTACAAGTGAAATATGTTCCAAGTACTTCCCAACTTGCTGATATATTTACAAAATCTCTCTCTCTCGTTTTGCACATTATCAGCTACGAATCAAATTAGGAATTGGTTTCTCACCCATTCCCAATTTGAGGGGGGATGTTAAGAACAGCAAGAACAGAAGCTCTACTAAGACTACTACAGACAGGGGAAGTAAGATATACAAGAGCAACGAAGAGAAAATGTATGAAGAAGATGAAGTAGAGAATATAAATGCTGCTAAGAAGAATGAGGAGTAAAGGGGCACAGTTAGCATCAAAGAAAGAGAAAGAAGACTAAAGAAAGCTAAAGTGATGATCTGTAAAAGTGAGCTAAAAAGCTCTGTTTCGAATACTCTGTATAAGCTACAAGTCTCGGTAGTTAGTTTGGTGTACTTCGGTACTAGAAGTTAGTTAGTTTCGTTTGCTTCAGTTAATCAGTTTTTCCTTTTCTTCAACTGATTCAATACCTGTAAAGTAGTTTCTAGAGATAGCCATTGAGTATAAAAGGCTAACTCTCGTGTTTGTAAAGCATAGAAGAAAATACAGAAAGAAGTGTTCATCTCAAAAGCTCTCTGCTGCTCAGTCATCCAAGACTTCTATCTTCTTCTTTGCGCATAAACTTCTTCACTCTTGTGAGGTGTGATATTTGTTCAGATTGAAATCTTGAGGAAGAAAGGACACTCCTACTCTGAGATCATCAATGAGAGTGTTATAGAATCAGTTGATTCTTTGAACCCCTTCATGCATGCCCGTGGAGTCTCTCTTATGGTCGACAATTGTTCGACCACAGCTCGTCTTGGGTCAAGGAAGTGGGCTCCCCGATTTGATTACATCCTGACTCAACAAGCTTTAGTTGCTGTGGACAATGGTGCCCCAGTTAACCGTGACCTCATCAGCAACTTCTTCTCAGATCCGGTGCATGGAGCAATTGAAGTTTGCGCACAGTTGAGACCTACAGTTGATATCTCTGTGCCTGCAAATGCAGACTTTGTCCGACCTGAGTTGAGGCAGTCTGCTAATTGAAGCTTTGAGAATAAGCTAAAGCGCAACTTTGCATGTGGTACTGTATTTGAGGGAGTTGTATCGTGCATCTAAGTAGGTTATGTGATGTGGGTTATTCCATTGTATTTCCCTGTCTGAATTGCGACAAGTTTGTGCCTGTTGAGCTAATGACAGATCATGAACCATTTCGCCCTATTGATTTTGAGTAATAACTTCTTCACGTGTTAGATGTGTCAATCGTCATAATCTTTTGCTCAAAGATGACCGACATTTGTTTCCATACTGCTTATTTACATTGATGTGATCTCAACAAGCAGAAGTCTCTTTATACAAGAGGATGGAAACCTGAGCTGTATTAGCCTGATTTAAGATGAAATGTCATGCTATAATGACATCGATCTAGTCATATCGAGGGTGGGCTAGGTAGATTCTATCTAGCATTGGGCTACGTGGTTGTTGTGCCTTAAAGTTGTTGAATAGGTGTTACCTTAAAAAGGAGAGAAGTCGTTCAACGGGCGTCATTATAAACAAGTGAACTGATCCCTTGCCTTGATGTCCTGCGAGTAGTGCGTAGATTGAAGCTATCTGTTTCGAATATGCAGCTTGATTTTTTAGATATCTTTGCGCTGAGCTTGCATATGTAGCTTGATTTGGAGCTTAAGCATGCTTTCATTGCTAAACTACAAAGGCCTTCCTTAGCATCGAGATTCCTCTGCATCCTTATTAATCTTTCCTCTCCCCACTTTGCTCCCCGCGAGTTCTTCAACGGCCAAAACTTGGCCCCGTCCCGGTTGTCCCGTATCCAGTGGCAGCGATGCCACGGTCAGAATGCGTCCCACGAGCTCCTGTGAGCATGTCACTCTAAGAAAATTGGAACTCGAAGTAAATCTTGTACGAATTTGTTGCTTTTTTAATACATGCTGTAAAGATTTTCCACTTGGTGTGTTTATTACGTACTTTCATCTTGTGAAGTAAATTAAGTGCATCTATATGCTGTACGATTGGAAAGTAATGTTGAACTTTCCCATATCTCCTTGTTCAAAAAGTACGAAACCAAATTGAGCTTGGCACCACTAACCAAATGTTTAAGGCCCTTTTTATTTTTACACGAGGTATCCTAACCTTTCGGCTGACACTAAAGGCTCTCTCTTGTGAAGTCTTGCACTTTCCATGCAACTTCAAATAAATGATAGGTCGATAATTTATCTACAAGATCCATCATCCCTAAACCTGCAAATCAAGATTGCGAGAAAAATATCAAAATTTTTTTAAATCTTTTATTGATGTCGATTTAATTCTAATTATTTTGGCCTAGTGTCACTTAGTCATTCTGACTAATTTTGACTAGATATTGCTAATATGAATGTCGATCGGCTTACATGGTATGGTCAGCACTAAGGTGGATAATTTTTAATAATTTTTAATATTTTTTGAATTTTAATTTTTTTCTCTTTTCTGTTTTTTTCCCCCTTCCTCGAGGCAGCCGAGTTTCAATGATTGGCCGGAGGAAGAGGAAGGAAAAAGAGGAAAGAGAAAGAAAAGAAAAAAAAAGAAAAGAAAATGAAAAGAAAATGAATAAAACAATTCAAAAAATATTAAAATTATATTAAATGTCATTTACGCCAACATAGGTTGTGTCACGTAGTTTTTTTTTTTTTTTTTTTTTTTTTTAGTCGGTCCTACTCTATTCCTACTCTACACTCACTTTCAGACTTTTGCCCTACCTCTTGCAGGGCGTGAGAGTCGAAACCCACTCCTAAAACTTACGCGTCCCCACCCCATCCTCCTGAGAAGGTGGGGATTTGAACCTGTCACCTCCCCCTTCCATATTAGAAGAGTGGCCACTGGGGCGATTTTTTTTTTTAAAACATTTTTATAAAGCTAAAGAAGGAAAGATTGTGTGGGGCTTGAGTTGAAAATTTAGAAATGGGTTATAAAGTTCCAATCCACTTGATATTTTAAATGGGTTGAAAATGTCACAATTTTGGACCCATTTAAATCAGACTCACTTCTTTGATCCATTTTTAGTTGGGTTTTTAAAAGCCTCTGACCTATATACAACCCATATAACTAAAATATGAGTCCAAAAATGGGTCAATGACCCATTTTGATACCTCTACTTGTAACTCTATTTGGAAACATGGTTATTCTCATGTCTATTAAGTGCAAGCTTTTAGGACGACAGAGGAGGAAGGATTGACACTCAGACTTAAAAGGACCATAAGCTTCTTAGAGAAAAGGCGCATTTGGAAAAAGTGGGTGCCGAGACACAGCCACAGGGATTATACCACGAAAATCAGGCACAAGTGACTACTATTATTTTTCTTTCAATTTCTACAAGAGTGGAAAAATCACACAGCGCAAGATTTTGCATTCTTTGTCATTGTGCTCATACCAATATCTACTAAAGATTATTGGGACATGCAAAAAACATGAAAATGTTTCAAATTCTATCTTTGTCTAGACATTATCAACAGATATTTTGACGTAGAAGCAATTTTGGGGGAGCTGAGCCTATGGATTGAGTATGGTAGTTAAGAAGTTAGTGTGTTGCGACTTCTTGAAGTGGCTGAGGCATTCATGTGATCTACGTCCTCGAATAATTTCAAAAGTGTTTTGTGAGATCTACGTCCTCGAATAATTTCAAAAGTGTTTTGGAGTCACAGGGTAATTTCTCCGTGAATTATTTTATTGGAGTGTAATATAGGACCATGAATCATTTGAGTGTGTGAGTCATCATAACTCTATAAATCTCTTAATGATTAGTGGATTCTCCATTTGTGACTCTCCAAATGGAGTAAGTATTGACACTTTAACTGAATCACATAAACCATTTGCGTGCTTTTAGAGTTCCCTATCGACTTCTCTAGTAATTTCATTCTCTCGTACTTTTTTTGTTTTTTAAATTGTAACTTCTGTTAACTTCCATATATTTCACAACAAAAACATTTCTGGATTCCCATTTATGCAATTCATCTTTGGTTGCTCTTTCTTTCGAAACTATGATTTTGACATGGTGGAGTTCGCAACTCTAATACTCTTGTGAACTGGTAAATCTCAACTTCTCATTAGCTAGTGGTATTTCAGGGAGCTGCCAGTCCAACAAGGTTGAGTCGAAAGTGATAAGACACTAGTCGGAGTTCAAGGGAGGCGACTAAAATTCTAGCAATTGCTTTGGAATTATTTGATCGAGAAGATCAATTGGGGGTGATCTGTCATTGAAATGTCCAGGTCAACCAATAGCCACAAAGTGAAGTCAAGAAAAGTAAATTGTGTGGGCTAACCAAAGGTTGCATCAATGGAAATTATGCAGAGATTGTTATACATGGCTTTCCAATTAATGAGGAAGTTAGGTTTCCATATTTGACATCTTTTGGCAAATTGACCCTCTCTAGTCTCTAGGAATCAGCTTTAGTATCGTAAAAATGAACTACCGAGCCTGATGTTGAATCAAAATTATTTTTTATGGTTTTATTTGTATGCTGATGGGCCTAAGTGGGCCTGTCCCCCATTTTGAGCCTAAAAGCCCGGCCTGCTAGATAAGGGCCCATGTATGAAGAAGTGTTATGTTGAGGGGTTATGACTTTTGGGGGAACGTATTACATTGAAGAGTTACGTCTCTTAGAGGAGATGTATTTAAGAGAGAAAATGAAAGAGAGGAACGTACATTTTCAAGTGAACCTACGTCAGTCTCTCTCTCTCTCTCCCTCAAAAAGAAGAAAACAGGAAAGAACGCTATGTTTTTCTCCCCTTAATAGCAACAACATGCTCCTTGGTAGAACGGGATTGGATTCTTCCTCGAACTTCAAAATAAGGTACGCTTGATTCCGTGGTGTGTCTTTGATCGGTGATACATGTTCTTCCTGGGCTCGTTTTCCGCATTCGTTTTAGGAGTTCAATTTAGTATCGAATCCGTTTTAGGGAATTAGTAATTTCCAACAATTTTAACTGAAAATATATTGCTATAACATCTCGCTTTACTCATTATTCATAACAGAATGCTACAATATTTCATTTAAATCTGTTTCTCATTGCACGATGGTGACAAATGAAACAAAATCAACTAATATGAGTCCATGTTTAAAAAATTTAATTAGATAATTGCCACTGTTTGAATTAATTTGTACTAGGAAAAGTGCACATGTTTTGCACGTTTGGGAAAAAATTGACATTTAGACGATTCTAGAATTACTAATTAATAAATAGAAGTTATTGACACAATATGAAGAAATTGTAAACATATATATATAGATGGATAGATAGACATACATACACACAGAGAGCAATATCTTAGGATCTTAACATTTTTTGGTTTTGTCAAGGTTGTTCATAAGAGAGAAAATATCCAAATTTTAAAATTACGATACGTGAGAGATAAAGTCTAGTCGAGAAAAGTAAATTGTGTGGACCAATCAAAGGTTGCATCAGTGGAAATTATGCAGAGATTACACAGCTTTCATATATTTAAAACTGAATTATTGTGCCCTAAATTGAATCAAAATTCTTGTAAGTGAGGCATCTGTGTCCAAATTTATTTAAACACCAATATATCATGAGTGCTATACCAATAGATAGCCCTGAGGATTATACCAGTAAATCAAGCACAAGTGATAGCACTTGTATTCAATTTCTACATGAGAAACTATATCACACCAAACAAGATTCTGCAATCTTGTTATCGTGCTCATACCAGTGACCGCTAGAAATTGTTGGAACACTTGAAGAAGATGAGAGAGTTTCAAGTTCAATCTCAGTCTCAACATAATCAACTGGCATCTCCGTCGGATACAAAAGTGGTTTTGGGGGAACTTGTAGTTCATTGATCTCTCCTTCTAGCATATTAACAACCTGGCTCATCGATGGTCGATCATTAGGGTTCAATTGTATGCACCAAAGAGCAACAATTATCATCTTCCTTGTGGCCTCTCTTTCCTCTTCTGTGGCATCTACCATTTGAAGCTCCTCTTCTTTGCCGAGTTGATCATAAACCCACAAAGGAAAATAAATTTGACTCGAATTTTCTGCATTTGCATTTACATTTCTCCTTCTACCAGCCATTTCCATCAACATCATCCCGAAACTATAAACATCAGCTTTGTAAGAAATGCCACCAATGTCCTTATAGAATAGCTCGGGTGCCATATATCCCAAGGTTCCTCTTGCTGCGGTCAATGTTACTGTGTCCCGATCGAGGGGTAAAGTCTTGCGAGGCCAAAGTCAGAAACTTTTGGGGTGAAACTTTGGTCTAGGAGAATATTATGAGGCTTGATGTCGAAGTGTAGAATTCGCATGTCACATCCCCGATGTAGATACTCTATGCCTCTAGCTATGCCAAGAGATATCTCATACATTTTCTTATAATCAAGAGAATCTTCTCCATCCTTATAGACAATGTGCTTATCCAAGGATCCATTCGGCATGAAATCATAGACAAGAGCTTGTTTGGAATAATCAAAACAAAAACCAACAAGTTGCACCACATTAAAGTGATGGATCCTTCCAATTGTGGCCACTTCACTTATAAAATCTTGGCCATTAGATTTTGGTTTATTCAGAATTTTAACCGCAATTTCATTGCCACTCCTAAGCATTCCTTTGTACACAGAACCATATCCCCCTTCACCTAACTTGTATTTGAAATTTTTTGTGATCTTCTTGATATCTGAGTAAGAGTACCTTACGGGCAAAAAGTTGTTGTGAGCTTGTAGAAATTTTTCGATGTTTGCGTCCATTGCTTGGTGTCTTCTCATCCACTTATAGATTAGAAGTATCAACACACATGGAGCTCCGAATATGAATTTTGCTGCCAGGAAGTGAGCTGCGTACAAAATTGCCTCAAGATTAGCGTAAAGCATATTGTTTTTTATTTGTCAGAAAGCACGTACAAAAAGTGTTTTCTTCACATTTAGCGCGAGTGTTTCACAGATGTGAGGAAAAGAGAATCGTCCATACCAATGATAAAAACGGGATCAGAAACGGTATTCAATGCAGCATTTAGCGCCGTACCCCAATAAGATCCGTGGACTGAAAGCAAGAGATTAATGAAGACATATAATCAGAATCAGCTAAGCGATGAATGAAAAATATGTTCAGGGAAACAAGAATTGTTATCCGAGTTAACTAAAAAAATTACGTATGAATTAACAACATTCGAAGCAAAGATGTATTAACCGACCAAAAAAAAAAAAAGAAGAAGCAAAGATGTATTAAGGATAATAACTAATGATACATTTGCATACTATATCCGACAACCAATAGTAGTAAATATTCAAAACATCCTGTCTCATATTTAATATTTTCTTTGAACCTAAAGATTTCATCTAGTGAATTTTCTGGCCCCATCGAGACCTAAAATATGATAACTCAACAGGTTTTACTTTCAAGAGATTCTTATTTTTTTTACAAAATTTTGGTTATGAGAATTTAGAACTTTTTGTGACTATACTTGATTACCTTACGAGGTAGGATTAACGTATCCTGGCCTTCGCAAGGAAGCACACCACTAACTTTTTGGTGGGCTTTTACTCACCATTTTGGGAACTTTTGATATAAGAAAAAAGATAAGGTACTTTGAGCTAATATAGAAACTTTTGGAAGGAACTAAATATAATTTTCTTATATTCTGTAAAAATCCAGATGTTCAATGTTGACTTAGCACGAACTTAGTTTTTTATTTGTTGAAAAGCACAAACTTAATGTGACGCTTTTGGAAATCATTTTCCACGAAAATGACAATATATTTCTGATGTTTGGTTGAAATCTAAAAATGAAATGGAAAATATTTTCCATTAGTTGGTACGAAAAATATGATATTTCTCCTTGCACTGCTTTTGATAATTTTTTTTTTAAAATTTTTTGTTATTTTTCTCTTTAAAAAAATTCAAAATTTTAATTATTTTATATTTTTCCTTTAAATTTTTTAAATTTTTTTCTCTTCCTCGTCTGGCAGTTGGCCACGAGTGAAGAATGAGCTCATCGGCTTTGGCAATGCTCAAGCATCACCAATCTACAAGGCCTGAGCCTTGTCGCCCTCTAGCAAAGCTCAAGTGTCCCTGATCTAGCGACACTCGAGCTCGCCTATGGCCAGTTATTGGCCTTCACTTGGTGGGCGACCAACTAAAGAAGAAGCAAAGGGAAAAATTAAAACATTTGAATTTAAAAAAGAAATAAAATAAAATAAAAAATAAAAAATAAAAAATAAAAAATAAAAAAGTAAAATGAGTGGTGAAAGAAAGAGGATGGAAAATGATTTTTCTCTTCAAAAATAAAAATCATTTTCCCCACTTTTGAAGGTATTTTTTTTTTGCGGAAAATTTTTTTCCTTAACTTATTATTTTTCATTAACCGAATGCCGGAAAATCCGAAAAAAAAAAAAAGAAAAAAAAATTCTTGAAACCTATTTCCACAATACAAATAGAACTTTTTAGTGGTTTCTATACTGTAAATTTCAACTATCTTTTTATTAGCAGGAATAAAACACCACATGACGTGGTTGTTATTGCCAATTTCTTTTGGAGAATGACGATTGTATTTCATGGTGAAACAATTATTTGCATGTCATGTTAATCCCCTCTAGGGCTAATTCGTTTTATTCGGTTTTGCTTATTCAATCATGATGGTCGGGAGTTCTACAAATTTCACTTGCATATGTTACTTTGATTTTCATGCCAATCAATCCCAGTCCGTCGCTTTAAGGCGCAAGAGCTATAGCTAGAGCCATATATTAGCATATTGCTGGGGTAAAGAACCTCAATTGGAAAGGCATACTTACAGGGTAAGTCGGAGGAATCGTAGATTGTGCATTTCATCATTTTTGTCCCTAGGTATCGGAAGCCTAAGAAGCAAAACTTATATGCTTTATCCCGGGAAGCCGAGTAGCTGATATTAAACCCGTCTGCCATCGCATTGTGGATGTCGCTATAGGAGATCGTGCGATTCTCCTCGGACAATGCTTCCGCTTTATACCATAAATAATCTGCTGCATATATTTGCGTGGTTATGGTGCAAAAATCCTCAATATCCAGTAGAACTGCGTTGATGATGGCGTATGAATGATACCCTTCTGTAACTATACATGGTTCAGTGCTGATATATAAATGAGATCTCACTTGCTTCGAGCAAGACACAATGGTCACGGGGGCTCCATAGGGGATCCACCATACACTGTCTTCATCATTGAAATTAGAGCGTGTTAACTGGTGGAGAGGAAGGGAGGAACAGTCGCTCTTTCGCAGCCTGACATCCACCACTTTGATTTTCCCATAATCATAATCAATGGGACCCTCATAACTATCGGGGTATATCGATTTCACATGATACCGACCACCGAACGAAGATAGCACCATGTGGTTATCTTCACATGCTAACTCGAACCTCGAATCACCACAACTTTTTAGGTCGTCTTTCAATCGAAAGGGATAGCGTATATTATCGACCTCGCCGCACGAAGAGGCACACCGGTGGTTGTTCTTGGCATAACAACTAATGCCAGCTTGTATTATGAGAAGGAGGAGTAGTGGGAAGGGCTTCATTTGGTACCTGGGCTGATAGAACTTGTGCAATGCGGAAAGCTTTTTGTTTGGCTTTGGTTATTTGGTGCGGAGGAACGAAAGAAAAGGGGATACAATTAGAGAGACGTACCGTGATTGAATTGGAAGACTGGGAGTCAGGTCTTTTTAAAAGCCCAAGTCAAGCAAATGACCCGGTCAGAGCCGCCCAAAGTCAAGAAATCAAAGCTTGGTACATGATGGAACGTTTGTGGCTTGGATTGATAATGCGGATAAATGTCATATCGACGGAATTATGTAAATTTCGCTGGAGGGCCCACGTATTTGTTGGTTGAGATAATTTTGGTCTATATACTCTATAAATCATAAATTATTATTTATTTATTTTTTAAAATTATTTATTTATTTGATCATACAATCCTTTTCTCTTACCACTATTATGATTGGTGGATTTTAAATATGGACATAAGTTAATTTAACATATAAAATGATGTTCACAACTTGTAATCCACTATTCACAAGAGTGGTTGGATAAAAAAAAATTTCAACTGAGGATGAATGAAAAAATAGACCTAATTACAATCATACATTTTCAAAAATATACGTGAAGTATTGAAATATACATAAAAATCACAATAGGCCACTGAAAATTATGCATGCTGAAAATTTCATTTTCAAAGTGGGTTATTTTTCTTGGAGAGCTTAACTAACGTCACTGCCAAAGAAGATAGATATTTGTTCTTCGCATTGCACATGCATTTCATGATGTTTCGAGGAAATTCTCACTAGAAGAGACCTCTCTTTTTCCTCTACGTAACATTCAGTCAACGTCGTATACCAAGAAAGTCTCATTATTGCTACGTGATGGAAATGCTTTGTCAATCCTACAAATTTAATTTGCAAATAAAAAAGACCAATGGCTTTGCTCCTGCTGAAGGCATGATTTCCGGGTGTTCTTGATTTGCTTAAATATAGAATTAAGTTTCAAAATTATATAATTAAATTCTAAAAGTTATTTTATTGGTGTGATTGACAATTTTCGTTAATTCCATCAAATTTGGGTGATGAAAATCTTGACAAGACACTTTTCTATACACTGAATGTTAAAAAAATAAAAAAATAAAAAGCCAAAAAATTAAGAGGGGGAAGGGGGACTCTCGCATGACAATGGGCGACAACTGCTCAATCATATCCATTACTGCGAGCAGGCAAAGGAGTTTCGCCCAGATCAGGGCATGAATTGATCGACCCTAGCAAGGTTGTCGAGAGGGCTAAGCAACCCTCACGTGGCGGTGACAGGTGGCGAGGCCTTGTGTTCTTCGTCCCATGCATTGTTGCTTCTCCAATTCACCAAACCATTTCAAACTTATTTAATTGGTTGTACGAGCAGGTTGATGTTCGGCATGTTTCATATTTGAACGTGTAACGATTATAACTAAATAAATTCATTCATGATTTGTGGATTCCTATGCAGGCTCTTCACATGTAGTAGGTGTTGACACTCATATTGAATCACGTAAATTCATACGCGCTTTAGTATTTTTTGTTGACTACTTTGGTAGTTTCATCCTGTTGTGCTTTTTTTATTTTCAAATTACAAGATTTGTCAGTTTCCATATATTTGGCGACAAAAATATTTCTGGATTTCCCCTTAAGCAGCTCATCTCTTGTTACTCGTTCTTTCGCAATTGCAGTTTTGACACGGTGGAGTTAACAACTCTCAAGTCTTTCTTTGAACAGACAAATCTTGACTTCACAATAGCTAGCTGTCTTCGAAGAGTTGCCCATCCAACAAGGTTGAGTCGAAAGTGACAAGACATTGGCTCTTTCTCTTGCGGGTGACCATAATTCTAGCAGTTGCTTTTGAATCTTTCAATTAGATTATTTGACTAGAAAACGCGTAGCATTTCGGAGAAGGTTACTTTGTCTGATGACGATCGAAAAGATCAGTTGGGTCATCTGTCTTGGCAATGACCAAGTCAACCACCAATCAGCACAGAGTCAAGTCAAGAAAAGTAAATTGTGTAGAACCACTAAAGGTTCCGTAAGTAGAATTACGCAGCTTGTGGTACCCGCATTGAAACTTAACATAACAAGTGGTGGATTGCTTTATGGATAGCTTTCAAACTAATTGGGAAGAAAACTTGTCTCGAATTTCTAAATTTGGCTATTTTGGCAAGAGAATTACCAAAAACGTCTTAAATTTATTATAATTATATCAATTTAATCTTAAATTTTTTTAGTCAATTCGGTCTTAAACTTTTTGTAATTAAATCAATTTAGTTCATCTAGCCAAATTTAGTTGGTCGACACTGATGTAACGATTTTTTAATAAAAAAATAATTTCGAATTTTTTATTAATTTTTTTCTTTTCTTTTTTTTTATTTCTTCCTCTCTAGCTTCCTTACCCAGCAGTGGCTAGTAAGGGCTTCGCAGCCCTCACTCACCCTCACTGGCAGCCTCACCCTGGCATTGCCGCGGACAACGGCGACATCATCCGCGGTTGGCAAGGCCATGGCAACTGTCCTTTCATCCATCTAATCGAAAATCAATTCTTTGCTTAAGAGCCATTGCCGAATCTAAAGAAGAAGCAGAGCATTCTGCCATCTTGTACGGGAACAATTACCAAATAGGAGAGCTCGTCGTCGAGCCATTTGACTAAAGGCAGGATCTACTTGATGTTTGTGAACTTGGCTCTCTCCACCTTTTTGATTAGGGAGCTGATGAAGTCTCCTTGCATCTCCCCATCCCTCTTTATCTGTAACAAGACGATGAAGTTTCGTCAAGAATGGCGGAAAGGGATAGCGACACGCAAATTGAAATTTTGCCCGCGGCCCCCAACCCTCACCTAAATCTTGGTGAGGCTGCTGGTGAAGGCCAAAAATTAAATTTAGAGAGTGGGCATTCTTTAATATACAATGAGAATAACGGTTTATTCTAAATTATAGAAAATTAAATTACAAATAATTACAAATTATTGTAGAACCTATTTTTTCAAAAATTTGTAACTCATATTAAATTATTATTCTCATAGTACTCAAAAACTGTTATGTTAGCAAAGTCTTTTGGACAATCGGGAGAGATTTGTGTTTGACTTTTGGTTATACAATAAAAAAATAGGGGATGCACATGGAGAGACGGGTCGGGATTGGAGTTGAAGAGTTGGAGTCGTCTTTGAAAAATACCAGATCGAGCAAATGACTCAGAGTCGTCCAAAGTCCAGAAAATGGAGCTTGACCGGAGACGATAAGTCAATTTTGCTCGTCGCCTCGCACATGATGCGTTTGTCGTTTCAAGGAAATTCTAGCTAGCATAAGGTGCGGTCCACACATATATCGAGAAAAAGTCTCATCGTTACTATGTAGTGGGATTTTTTTTTTTTTTTTTGATCTTTTGTTTTGTCAATCCTTCAAATTTATTTTACAGGAGGGATGGCTTTGTTCCCACAAAAAGCATGACTATCCACCATTCTTGATTTACTTGAAATGTAATCCAGCCCTAATATTTTCAAAAGACACAATTAAATCTTGAAATTTATCAAATTGGTGTGATTGACGATTTTCCTTAGCTCCATTAAATTTGAATAATGAAAATTGCTAATATGACCTTTTTATGTATTTTAAAGACATGTGCGCGCCACATCAGAAAGTAAATCAAAAGTTAAGAGGGCAACAAGAAAAAAGGAAACTAAGAGAAAGAGATGGCCGGGAAAGCATTGCAAGGGCACCGCTGAGGCCCAATGAAAACGCTTGCTCGACCACAAGACAAGATTACTAGTCATCACCATGAGCAGGGGAGGGCTGGCTGACCCTAGTAGAGATCGCAAGGACCGATCAACCCTTGCCTGGTGGTGAAAGAGTTGAGGCCTTACGTTCTCTTAGTCTCAAAGGTGTTGCTTCTCCAATTCACCAGGGCATTTTCAAGCCTATCCAGTTAGTTGTATGCCATTGGCAAGTTTCCCAAGTCGACTGGGCTTGGTTGAATTAGCGGTGGTCACAGGCTCGCTTTCCAATTCATTGGACTCACCTTCGATGCAATCCAAGCATAACGAGATACTTTCCACTTCCACAAGCTCCAAGCATCATAAGAAAGCCACTCGCTTATCAAATTGAAGGCCTTTCGAATCTAAAGACTAATTACTGGTGGCCGTGAAGAGATTGTTCCTCTCAATGCAACTCTCACCTTTTCTCCGGTTGGACATGCCAGTGAGATTTACGTTGGGGATTGAGTGTATGATGCATCATGTTGAGCGTTTGGGGAGAAAGAGTTTCTGTAGAAACGCTGCTGAAGGACCCATGTTGCTACGAAGGCCGGTGTTCCTCACCTATACCTCAACGAGGGTTGTCGGCATAGTTGGGGGTGGCACCGCCCCCCTAACCCAGCCTTGGCGCCAGTCTCGTTACACACAGACAGAGATATTCAATATTGCAAAGTGGACATAACATCATCTCTTATTAAAAAAAGTCATATTTTTTGTCATTGAAATGAGAAAAACTCTTAGAAATACTCGATCAAACTAATTAGATAAATTTTAAAATTTAATTGCACTTTTAACTTAGCGTCGTTTCATGATATGTTTTAAGACTTCAAATACACTTGTCCAAAAGAATAAAGTATGGCTTGTGACTATATATTTCTTTTCCCTTTAACCTCACCCTTTAACCTCAAGTGAGTGATGTTGCATGTAATGAATATTGACAAAACATCATTCACCATTTTTTTTTTTTTTGTCGCTATTTTGATCACCTACTATAAAGCCCCAAATCTTAATCAGCCTTCTCTGCACACTTCCATCCGAGGATCTCAATCTCATATTCTTCCCAACCTCAGCCACATTACACACCGTTGGTGAGTCTGCCACAACACTAAGCAAGAACATCACCGACTGAGCAAGTAATTCACCACTTCTCTAAGGGATCAGAAATGTCGATAAGAGTAGATCAATTGCATATTTTATTAGATGATGATTTATCATATAAGGAAACTACTGGGCTGTCACCTTATTTTGCCACATCTTCCAACCTTTTCGCTATTATAGTTGATTGCACATGCTCCTGTACTAAGAACGGTGGCTTGTTGGTTTATCCATCACCCAATCCACCGAATAAAACCCCGGCTAAAAAGAAAGAACAGAACACTTTCCTTCTTCAATGGAAACGTGAGACTGAATTGTAGACTTGTCCACAAGGCAAGCTTTGTCAATGTTTTTAGTTCCAAATGGTCGACCCAGTAGGGTCCAAGCAGAGCCTGTAAAGGTCATGCCCAAACTTGTTCATGACTCGGAACTCCTAAAATTTTCATTTTTATAGATACAATGAGCTCGTATGAACTCTATGAGGAAACCACTTGTCTAGATCGGCCAACAATTATATCCGAACTGCCCCAAATCAAGTCTCTGTTCCGATAGGTTAAATCTGCTTCAATCAAGAAACATAGATCTCAAGTAAGCTGTAAAAGAAAAATCCACACTTGAGGCCAAGGCCACTATCCACCCGAACGTGACCTCTAGGTCTGCACGATCGCTTAGCAGGTTCAGGTACATAAGGCCCAAAGAAAAATCATGAATAGTTTGTTGTTTTCTGAGCAGGCCATACTTAGGAAACTGCCTCGCCCGCAAAACCTTTTGTTTCTTGGCCTACTTCCATAGATAGTATATACTCGCCTTTGGCTCAAGTAAGCCCTTCCACATCGTTATCTTGAATTTATGCCACAAGTTTAAAACCCTTTCCCATGATTTTTATGAAAAAAAAGGAAAAGAAAATTAAAAGCATAAGGGACGTTGCCAGTTGGGTATTGATTTTTAAATGATTTCAGTTGTTTTTGTCTCGTTGGTGCACTGGGAAATTGGAGACTATTGTAAGCAAAACCTGATGTTTGCTTCCTGTCCAATTTTATTTTTATTTTTTCAAAAGTTGCCTATGAAAATGTTCGTTATATTTGCACAAAACATTTCCATTTCAGATCAAGGTCCGTCTAGCGATTTACGTTGAAGCTTGTCTTGCCCATATTGCTTGCACTATGGCATCGGAGCTTACTTCTCCGTTTGTTTAAAGTTGCTTCAGCCTTCAAGTATGTAGTGTTGACGAAAGTCGCAATTTATAAAATCACAGGTCGCAACCAAATCCGAAAATTATAGCATAAAAGCAATTAAATCCGACTGTACAGGTTCTTCATTGTATACCTGGAAAATCTCCGCTTCCTCTTTTAGAGACGAGCCAGAAGGTTTGCCTTTCCCATTTGGCCAATCGGAGTTAGTGATGACAAGTCTGGTAAGCATGATGCCGATTCAAGACCAGCCACTCCATGGCCCTGGAAGATGAATTGGGGCTCCATCATGCCCATAAATTACAAAGGGACATAGTGCTTTGTTTTATGCTGCACTCTCATTAATTCCTACAAGTCGCAAGAAGTTCTTGGGATTGGAGGTTTTTCTACTACCATAATCCCCTCCAAAATCTGAAATACCTGAGACATGGTTGGTCTATCACGCTCGCTGTCTTGAATGCACCAGCAAGCCACTTTGCATACTCTGCACAATTCTTCCATCTCCACCAGTCTGTTCAATCTGCGGTCCACGAGTGGCAAGACTTCTCCTCTGCTATTGAATTGTCTACCTGGAGCGGTAGATAATTGCGCATGTCACTGTTCAGCTCCTCGATGTTTCACTTTCCCGATATGGTCTCAAAGAGCAGCTTTCCATAGCTGAAAACGTCGACTTTCGACGTGATGGCTCCTCCCAAAATCCATTCTGGAGCGAGGTACCCTCTGGCTCCCCTCCCAGTGGTAATGACGCTGCTGGCTTCCCATCCCATGAGTTTCGCAAGGCAGAAATTAGCTATCTGTGGTTCGAGTTCTGAATCCAACAGTATATTCTCTGGTTTGATGTCATAGTGTATGATGCAATCCCGACACCTTTCATGGAGGTACTCCAATCCTTCAGCAATCCGGATGGCGGTGCCGTATCTGGTTTTCCAATCGAGGCTTTTGGAACCTTTCTGAAACAAATGAGCCACTTTCGAACCATTTGCCAGGTACTCATTTACTAGGAACCTTTTCACTCTTCTGCACAAAAACAATTAGACGAACGACATTGACATGCTGTATTGTTCCAATGGTTCTAACTTCTGCAAGGAACTATTCGTTACTTTGGCTTTGGTTCATGAGTTTCTTCACTGCTATGGGAGTTGAATCTGGCAGTGCTCCCCTGAAAACAGAACTAAACCCACCTTCCCCAATTTTCTCAGAGAAGTTATTTGTTGCCTTCTTCAGAACTCGATATTCAAAAGCATCAAATGATCGTCTGCTGCATAAGCAGGCCGTCTCATCTTAATAGCCACCAGCGAAATGCTAAGGACCACAAGAAAAGCTACGGGCACAACTCCAACTGCTGTTATGAAATTTGAAGTGGGTTTCCCCCGTTTTTTACTCTCCTCCAAGTCCAACGCTGCGATCCAGACATGGAAATCTCTTGAAATTGCATCATCAGCTGAATGTTCAACTACAAATTTGGCATCCGTCCATATCAGACAGTTGGCAGTGTATGCATAAGCACTGCAAGAACAGTTGCTCAAGCACAATAACCTGCATGTTTCGAGGTGTTCCACCATGAAACAGAGTTTTTTTGCAAGCGTGTATTAGGCATGACGAAAGATTTATCTCTCCTGTCACCACTACATTTTGACGCATTTCTCCTCTTGCAACGGCCCAGACGGTCTTCCAGCTTCGGATCATCTAAGTATCCAAGCGGGCAATCACAAAGCAAAGTGCATCGCTCGATTGCGGTTAGAAGGAGCACCATAAAAGGGATATGTCCCACACTCAAGGGTTGGCCGTGTCCAAAACACCCTCCATTTCGGATATGCTTTGCCCATATTAATTGATTCGGCGGCCCCGTTGGTTCCAAAGCCACGACCCTAGAAAGATCATAGGGAGCAACGAGGATTATATGAAGTAGGCCTCATTCTCATTTGAAACAAAGGAGAAAAAAAAAACCACGTTTCTACCATTGCGAGTGCGATGCCTTAATTCATCACCAGTCCAGTCGCCACTATTCCCGGAGGCTTCCAACCTTTTATATAGCAAACACTGAGCTCTTCCTTCCGCTCTCGCAAGCAGAAGACATCCCGGGAGTTGGATCATGTATGTAATATATGGGCTTTAAAAGAAAATAACATAAAAGGAAAAGAAAGAGTTTGAAAAGTCAAAAAAGGAAGCTAAGGGTGCGTTTGGTAACGTTTACGTTTAAAAATTGTTTAAAGGAACGAAAATAGAAAAAAGTGTTTACATTCCGGGGAACAATTTTTGAACAAAAAATGCGTTTGGTAAATCTGTTCCGAAATATAAAAAGAATAGAAACACGTTTGGTAAATTTGTATAATTTTTTATTTCTTTTAATTTTTTAATGTTTTTATTTTATTTTTCTATTTTCTTTCTTATTTTTCTTATTTATTTTTCCTTTTTTTCTTTTTTTCTTCTTTGGCCGGTCGCCGGCCTCGGCCATGGCCGGCGACCGGCCGACGAGGGCCGGCGGCCTCTCCCAGCCACGGCGAGGCTCGCCGGCCCCCAGCGAGGCCGAGCCTGGCCGTGGCTGGGCGAGGCTTGGCGTCGCCAGGCCACCACCGGCGACGGCGACCCGGCGGTGGCCGGCGAAGCCGAGCCTCGCCGGCCGCCGGGCGAGCTCGGCCTCGTCGGATCTGGGCGAGATCGAGCTCGCCCAACCTCACGCCCGGGCCGGGCGAGGCGGCCGGCCCTCGTTGGCCGGTCGCCGGCGATCGCCGGCCATGGCCAAGGCCGGTCGCCGGCGGTCGCCGGCCATGGCCAAGGCCGGTCGCCGGCGGTCGCCGGCCATGGCCAAGGCCGGCGACCGGCCAAAGACAAAAGAAAGAAAAAAAGAAGAAGAAAAGAAAAAAAAAAAAAGAGAAGTGTTTAGATTTTGTTAAAAAAAAACAACTTTTTTTTTTTCTTTTACATTTCTTTTTTTCTTAAACAAAAGAACAAAAAGGAACAAACGCACGCAAACGCGTTTCTATTCCTTTTTGTTCCTGAACAAAAAAAACAGAAATTTTTGTTCCCTGGGAAAAAACACGGTGCAAACAAATGCACCCTAAGGGAGCACTTTGTGGAACCTTCTACCATTTTAAAGAGAGGAGAGAAAGAGGTTTTCGGCAGAAACGAAAAACAGGGGAACGAAAGAAACAGGGGAGAAGAGAGAAAGAAGAGAAAGGAAAAAGGTAAAAAAAGGAAAAAAAAATTTGGCGCACTAATGATCCGGACGCCTCATCAAGCTGACTTAAGTGTGTTTAGCAGTCCGGTCGCCGGCCCCGGCCCCATTCGACCCCCCCCTTTTTTTTAAAATTTTGTTAATTTTTAAATTTTTTTAAATTTTTTTGAATATTTTAAATAAAATTAATTTTAAATCTAATTTAATTAATTTTTATATTATTATTTACACTTAGACATGAAACGGCGTCGTTTTTGCATTTTCTCCGCCATGTTAGCGTGCAAAACGACGCCGTTTTGGACCAAACTCGCCAGAAAGTTGCCACGTCAGCCATTTGGCCGGATTTTCATCGAAATGGCACTTAAGTGTCCAATTTTACTCCGATATTGACACTTAAGTGTACCATTTTAAAGTTATGGCACTTAAGTGTCCCTCCGTGCCAAATTATGGCACTCCTGGTGTCCCAACCTCAGCAAATATGTATTAACGATAGTAACTATTGTTACATTTGCATACTACATTCGACAATCAATAGTAGTAAATATTCAACACATCCTGTCTCATATTTAATATGTTTTTTGAACCTAAAGATTTCTTCTAGTGAATTTTCTGGCCCCATCATGACCTAAAATATTGCAAATCAACAAGTTTTACTTTCCAGAAATTCTGAATGTTTTACATAATTTTGGTTTTGAGAATTAAGAACTTTTTGTGACTACACTTGATTAATTTATGAGGTAGGATTAACGTATCCCGGCCTCCGCATGGAAGCACACCATTAACATTTCGGTGGGCTTTTACTCCCCATTCTGGGAACTCTTGATATAAGAGAAAATATGAGGTACTTTAAGCTAATATAAAAAAATTTGGAAGGAACTAAACGCAATTTTCTTATAGTCCGTAAAAATCCAGATGTTCAATGTTGACTTAGCACAAACTAATTTTTTTTTTTTTCCGGAAAGCACAAACTTAAGCTCCATTCATTTCGTAGAAAATGTGACGTTTTCGAAAAATATTTTCTAGAAACCATATATTTCTAGCATTTAGCTAAAATCTGAAAATGAAATGAAAAATACTTTCCATCATTTGGTATGAAAAATATGATTATCCTCCGTTCACTTCTTTTGATAATTGTTTATTTTTTGTTCTTTTTTCTCTTTAAAAATATAATTTTTAATTATTTTTTCTTTTTTTTCATTCCTTTTCTTTTCCTCAGCCACCGATCAACAGCCTTCGTCGTGGTGGTGATTAGCTGAAGAAGAAAAAAAAAGAATAAGATAAAATAAAATGCATATAATTAAAATGAATTACGAAAGAAAGGGGAGGGGAAAATGATTTCCTCTCTTCAAAAAATGAAAATCATTTTCTCCACTTTTTGAGGGTGTTCTTGCCATTGACAAAAAAATGTTTTCCTTGATTTGTTTATTTTGCATGAATCGAACATCAAAAAATTTGAAAAATATTTTTTTTGAAGTAATTTTCCTCGAAATGAACAAAGCATTTTATGAGTTCTATCAACTGTCATTCTGTGAATAGGAATAAAACACAACATGATGTGCTCGCTGCAGTCATTTTCTCCCGGAGAATGATGATTGTATTCACATTGAACCAATAATTTGCATGTCATCTTAATCCCCCCGAGGGTTAATTCGTATTATTCGGTTTTGATTACTCAATCATGATGGTCTCGACTTCTACAAACATCACTTGCATCTGTTACTTTGATTTTCTTACCAGTCAATAACAGTCCGTTTCGACCAAAGAAAAAAAAAATCACAGTCCGTCGCTTTTGAGCTCAAGAGCTATAGCTAGAAACAAATATTAGCATATTGATCGGGTAAAGAACCTCAATGGAAAGGCATACTTACAGTAGTCATGGGATGTGCATCGACTTCCAAGGTATCGTAAGCCTAAGAAGCAAAGGTCATATGTTTTCATCTGCGGCACCGAGTAGGTGAAATTAAACCCATCGGCCATCGCATTGTGAATGTCGTTGTAGGAGATCGTAGGATTCTCCCAGGAAAATGCTTTATACAATAAATATTCTGCTGCGTATATTGACCTGGTTATGGTGCAAGAATCCTCAATATTCGATGCCCATGCGAAGATGACGGCGTATGAATAAAATACCCTTCCATAACTATACACGGTTCGGTGTTGACATATAAACGAGATCTCACTTGCTTTGAGCAAGATACAATAGTCACTTTGGTCCCATAGGAGCTGAAGAACCGTTCATGATCTTCATCGCTGAAATCAGGGGGCATTAACTGGTGGAGAGGAAGGGAGGAATAGTCGCCCTCTTGCAGCCCGACATCCACCACTTCCATATGCCCAGAATCCCAATCAATGGAACCCCTACAACTATAAGGGCAATATCGATTTCACAAGATATCGACCATCAGATTTCACAAGATATCGACCATCAGACGAAGATAGCATTGTGCAATTATCTTCACATGCTAATTCAAACCTCCAATCGCTGCATCCTTTCAGGTCATCCTTCAATCGAAAGGGATAGCGTATGTTACCGACCTCATCACATGTTGAAGGGTTGCATGGGCGATTGTTCCTGGAATAGCAACTAATCACAGCTTGTATTATGAGAAGGAGTAATGGGAAATGCTCCATTTTTGGGACCTGATGTTGAGAGACTTTGTGCAATGCAGAGAGCTTTTTGTTTGGCTTTGGTTATTTGGTGCGGAGGCGCGACAGATTAAGGGGATGCAATTAGAGAGACGTACCGTGAATGAATTGGAAGACTAGGAGTCAGGTCTTTTGGAAAGCCCAAGTCAGGCAAATGACCGGCCAGAGCCGCCCAAAGTCAAGAAATTGGAGCTTCCTATGTGATGGAACCTATGTGGTTCGGATTGATAATGCGGATAAAAGTCATATCAACGGTATTATGTAAATTTCGCTGGAAGGCCCACGTCTTTGTTGGTTGAGATAATCCTGGTCTGTATACTCTATAAATCATAAATTATTATTTTTTATTTAATCATACAATCTTTTTCTCTTACCACTCTTTTGATTGGTGGATTTTAATCATGGACATAACACAAGTTAATTTAACATATAATTGATGTCCACAAGTTGTGACCCACTATTCACAAGGATGGTTGGATAAAGTTTTCTTTTGATCGAGGATGATTGAAAATATAGACCTAATTACAATCATACATTTTCAAAAATATATGAATATAGGTACAATAGGCCACTGAAAATAATGTGCTGAAAATTTATTTTTCAAATGTTTATTTTCAAAGTGGATTATTTTTCTCGAAAAGCTTAAGTAATGTCACCACCACAAAAGTTAGATATTTGTTGTACACACTACACATGCAGTTCATGATGTTTTGAGGAAATTCTCACTAGAAGTGACTTCTCCTTTTTCCCTATGTAACATTCGGTCAACGTCAAATACCAAGAAAGTCTCATTATCGCCGCCAGATGGAAATGCTTTGTCGATCCTACAAATTTAATTTACGAGCAAAAAAAAGCAATGCTTTGCTCCTGTCAAAAGCATGATTTCTGGGTGTTCTTAATTTGCTTAAATATAGAATTAAGTTTCAAAATTATGCAATCAAATCCTGAAAATTGTCATATTGGTGTGATCGACAATTTTCGTTAATTCCATCAAATTTGGGTGATGAAAATCTTGACTAAACACTTTTTCTATGAACTGAATGCTAAAATATAAAAAAGCCAAAAATATTGGTAGCTTTCAAACAAGCCACTTAGAACTTCGATTCTTTGAGAGGAAAAGTCCGTTCTTCGGACTGAAGATTTAATGAATTCACGCATATTCTTCTTCAATCCTTCACTGCATGCTGCTTGCCAAATTGTTGCATGTGGAATAAGTCATTTTAAATTTAATGTATCGACTCGACATCTTTAGATCGTTCTCAATAGCGTATCCGGGATTGATGACTTGCACGGGTTTTTCTTGTTCGAGTTGTGAAGCCGTACCCAGTTGAATCTCATCCTAAGTTTCTTCAACAAAAAGATTTTTCAAGTCGGAAATTCAAACATCACTTCTTAAGAACACACAACTAGTACATATGGATATATACCTGCCGCATGTCAAGCATAGGTATAAAACAAGGCCTTAGAACTGAAAAGCTTCACCATTTTTACAGTACACACTGATATGTGGCTTCATTAAAATCTACGCGGTAGGATAAGAGGCCTTCATTGCGATGCCGCAGAGGCCTTCCTTTGCACTAACGTCTCTCTGCATCCTTATGTATCCTTTCTCGCCCCATTCCTCGCCCCACGAGTTCTTCACCAGCCAAAATTTGGTGCCATCATCACTTGTCCCGTATCCGACGGCGGTAACACCGTGGTCCAATTCGGTCCCGCAAGCCCCGGTGAACACGCCGCTAGAGTAGAATTGGAAATCGAATCCTCCGGCATCGATGGCCACGGAAACTGGCTGGTTAGCAACTGCCTTTAGCAATGCCCCCTCGCTGTTGGCAGGAACGTCTTCATAGCCCTTTATGATCACGGCACGGTTGGATTCCGATTTGACATTGCATTTGCTGTCGGTGCCATTGTAGGGATAGTTCGTCTCGGTTGTGAGGCCGTGCTTCTCAACAAATTGGAATGCGCTATCCATCCAACCGCCTTCGCATCCCTGGTCCTGGCCACCGACGTCGCAGTCGACCAACTCTTGCTCGGAAAGAGAAATCAGCTTACCCGTGGTTATTTCATTGACTCCTTCCACAGCTGCCACGGCTGAAAAAGCCCAGCAACATCCTACATTTTTGCAACGGAAACAGGACACACAAATCAGAACAACAGACATTCTTGGAGAAGATAATATGACAACATTAGGGGTTTTATCATCTTGTCTCTAAGAATCTCGAATAGATTGACGAAGGCAATTCATGAACTAGTCTCTATCAACTTACCACATTGGCCTTGGTTCTTAACCGGTGTCACAGCTCCTTTCTTTCTCCAGTCTATGCTAGAAGGCACTGCGGTGATGTTTTCGTACCTGAAAGAAGTGGCCTCGGTGGAGCACATGTGTGACTTGAATCGGTTCCTTGCCTTGAATTCTTCATTCGTGAGGTCGGCGAACTGATTGACGCCGAGCTTGTAAAGCTTGTCCTTTGCCTGATTGAACAACTCGATACCTCGTACATTCACCTTAAATATCTCGAAACGGCTTTGTTTCTCTTCCACATCCTTGTACACACGCCCGTAACGAGCCATCCATTGCCCATGCATCTCGTACATGGGATCGTCTCGCTGGAGGGTGCGACTGGCGGCTTGATGAGCCCAAGCTCCCAAAAGGAAGACCAAAGGCACCAGAATGAAATATTGGTTTCTAAACGATCCCATGACTTGGCTAGCAATGTTGGGAGTGAAGGAGAAGAGCTAAGTGAATCAGTTTGGGAGCACACAGAATCCTAAGATTGCACCTCAAATTTATAGTCCCAATGTTTTGGATCGTACGACGAATTCGGACGTGGATTCATCGACTTGCCTGATACTCTATCCTGATGGGTGCATCGAATTAATCGGATGATTTAGCTTTAATTAAGAGAAGCAGTAATCAATCATCAACGTGCCAGAGAGGATGTTCCGAGATAGACTTAGCTTGTGAGATTCATGTATGGACGCTTACTTTGTTTCTGTGTGAGGGCTGGTAATCTGGACTGTGTGCTTTTATTTCAGCGTGCTTTTATTGTCTTTTTGGGCCATTTCGTAGCATGTTCAGTCACTACAATAATTTCTCACATCAAACGAGCAAACGATGACTTTTGAGAGGAAGATAGAAATTCATCAGTATAAACTCGGATGACTTTCCAATTATCGAATATGTGATACTGAGGTGCAACGCTTTGTGCGGCTACAATGTATTTACAAAGGAATAAGATTTTCCACAACATAAGTTGTCCCATCCTAAAGAGCTATAGCGAGAGCCAAATGTTAGCATATTGATTCGGGCAAAGTATTTTGATGGAAAGACATACTTACAGTAGTCGAATGATATGTGGTTTTGCCCTCCGAAGCCCCAGAAGCAAAAGTGAGCTGCTTTGCCCAGCGGCCATACCCAGTAGGAGAGATTAAACCCGTCGGCCATCGCATTGTGGATGTAGTTGTAGGAGATCGTACGATTCTCCCGGGACAATTCTGTTCTTTTTTCCCATAAATATTCTGCTGCAGGTATTGATGTGGTTATGGTGCAAAAATGCTCAATATCCGAGGCCATTGCATTGATGACAGCGTATGAACCGTTTATAGGTATACACGGTTTTGTGTCAATATATAAAGGATGTCTCACTTGCTTTGAGCAAGACAAAATGGTCACCCTGGTTCCATAGTGGATGGAGTACCGTTCATGTTCTTCAACACTGAAATTTGATGGCATTAGCTGGTGGAGAGGAAGGGAGGAACAGTTGCTCTTTTGCAGCCCGATGTCGACCACTTCCATATAACCAGTGATGACCTCCCAGTAATTGCTGGGCGGGTTTATCCTTTTCACGTGATATCGGCCAGCGTACAAAGATAGTACCGGGCCGGGGCCGTTATCTTCACACGCTAGCTCGAATCTCGAGTCGCCGCAATCTTTTGGATCTTCCTTCAATCGAAAGGGATAGCTTAAATTACGGATCTCACCGCATGTCGAAAGGGCACACGGGTGATTGATGTGGGCATGGCAATTAATCCCAGCTCGTATTACGAGAAGAACGAACAATAGGAAAGGCTCCATTTGGTACCTGATGTCGAGACAAGTTGTGCAATGGAGAGAGAAGATTTTTGTGCGGCTTTGGTTATGGGGTGGAGAGGCTCCATACTAAAAGGGATGCATATATAGAGAGAGAAGGATCCCGATTGAAGTTGAAGAGTTGCAGTCGTCTTTAGAAAAGCCCAAGTCAAGCAATGGCCCAGAGCCGTCCAAAAGTCAAGAAAGTGGAGCTTCTCAGCACATTCCGACACTGTGGACAGGGATGGTCGATTATACAATAAAGTCCAAGTCAATATCATATCTATATTGTTATTGGTCGATTATACAATAAGTCCCTCCAAGTATCAACCAAGGGCAATTATGAGAGCAATATCTTCTCTCATCACCCTTTTAATTGGTGAGTTTCAGCCGGTTAAAAATTAAAATATGCTATTGAATATATGAGTACTAAAAATTAGATTTTTAAATAATAATTTATTCTTTTTACAAAGCCTAAGCAATGTCGCAACTTGAGAAGAGAGATATTTATTCCTCGATTGACACATGCATTTCCCTTTTCAAGGAAATTCTCACTAGAAATCATTTATCTTTTTCCACTTAGTAACATGCGATCAACATCTTTGACAAAAAATATATTAAAAAAACAAGACTCTCATTATTTCCATCCCTTAAATGGTTACTAATATCCCTTTTTATATTGAATCGACTATGTTATCTCTTACATCTTTCATTCTTGATTTAAGATTATTTCTTTCCTTTTCTTCTTCTTTTTCTTCTGCTTTAATTTCTAAAGATGAAAGTACTCATGCTTCAATTTCTTTTTCTTCTTCTTTTCCTCACTAAATACATATGCTCTACTCCTATAAAATGGTTGTTAAGAGTAGAATAATAAAAAATCACTTTTTCCATCAGGATTGTATCCGTGGGTGAGCTCCAATAAGAATGAATCAATGACTATTCTTCCTTCTTATCCTCAGGGCTCTTAATTCTTGTTGAGAATGTAGCACTGCAAATGCTTAGAAGGAAGCAGCAGGAAGAAACTCAGCAACTAAAGTCAACTGGAGCAGAGGAAACAGAGGATTGGTGTGAAGGAGTAGTCAGTCGAATTAGAAGGGTGTAAAACTACGCCGTTTGTTCAAGCAGAGTTATTTCTTGTACACATATGCATGAGCCCTATTTTTCTGTTATGTGTGTGTGCTAAGCTATCATTCAAGGAGTGGTTGGTTTAGATCTAGAAGTTATTCCTCTATTGTTATATAAAAGCATGTAAAAACAGAACCGAAAAAATACCGACCTCTCAGATGAAAAAGACCATCAAAGAAAGAAGAAGATGAGCTCTGCAGCAAGCTCTCTTCTCATTCAGCTTTGACTACTTCCTTATGTATTCATTTTTCTTCAATTCTTTTCTCATAGTAGCAATTTTTCTTGAATTAAATCAACCAAAAACTATGATTTCAAAGATTTTAGCTTGTTGATTGCAGGTACCCAAAAAAAGAAAAAGTTAAAAAGAAAATGTCCACGAAGCATGCGATTCCGGGATTTCTTGTGGCCATCATGCTGTTGGAGATCGCATGGGCGGAAACCCCGAATTCAAATCGTGATAAGCGCAGACTCAAGGCATTTTATGAGAAACGGATACGTGTCTGCCCAGATATATGTTATTACAGAAATACGTGTGGGAACAACAATAAGGAAAGCAGAAAGTATGATAAGATAAGTTATGACTATTGTAATGCCTTTTGCGCTCAATATTGGGATGATCCACAATCGTGGTTCCTCATGTAGAATCGTAGATAATCCTAACTAAAGAAACCTGAGGCTAATAACTGTGGAGATTATTGTAGGTCGGTTGCATATATTACACTTGCGATGGCGTCGTCCATTTATATATTTTGTCTGTGTGCACACTTTCTTTTGGTTGCACTTTTGCTGTGAATTGGACGTGACAATATCGTTTTTGTATTAGGTACATGCCCAATTTGACTTCCCTTATTGGTAACTGCAGACAAACTCCATGTTTGAGTTATCCGCCAGGGCTTGGCTCGCACGTTACATTATCCATGAGGTTAGGGCTGTATTTGGTAGATACAAATTCGCCTATACATGTGGATTCTCTCGTCATTAAAAAAGAAAAATAGTGATTCAAAAGCAAAAAATTCAATAGAAGGACCATCACAATAAAAAGTAGAAGGTCGAATGAGCAATATGATAATTTGCATATACATAAGCAAAAATATTCAAAAAGACTATCATGATAAAAAAAAGAAGGCCGAACGAGCAATATGATAATTTACCTACATCTTTTTCTGTGACAAATTTTAGAATTCAATTGTACTTTTTGGAAATTTTAGAACTCAATTGAATTTTTGTGACAAATTTTAAGACTTATGGTGCACTTATATTAAATATAATTTATTCACATTTAGACTGAAATGAATAAAAATCAGTGCACTGTCATATAAGGTGCAAAGGCACCATGTCTCTTGAATCCACCCATAAAACTCTCGAGTTTTCTTTCTTTCTTTTTTTTTTTTGGTTGAAAAATCCTACCGGAGTGCGATTTCTTCAATATGTCTATGACTTCAAAAATTTTACAGGCGATTATTATCAAGATCTATCGTGAAAAACAATAGATCCAAAAAGTTGGAAAATGCATACGTTAAATTCAATGTATTTGCATAAATGTGTTGTTCCGCAAGATATACACTTTTGATCTTTTGAGCTTATCCACATATCACATTAGTCCACTATAAATTTAGATAAATCACATTGAGGTCTTTCGGTGTTTGAATGTGGTCACTACTAAGTAAGATCAACTGAATTCAATTTACTCGCGGTAATTTGTAAATGAGAGCAAATAGATCCATTGTCATGCAAACGCATGATATATGGAAACTCCCAATTAAAAAATGTAACCATGATTATCCGAATGAAATAATAACAGGTGAATAAGATTTTTATAAAACTCATACGCCCCATAATGTATAGCTCATAAATTAATACTGTATACTGACATATTATGATATATGGAAACAACGCTAATTAAAAAAATATAATCATGATTAGGTGAATAAGATTTGAATCTCACCAGACCCCGCAATTCCAATTCAACTCAATATATGTGTTATTATTGTCCCCCCCCTTTTTTTTTGTCTATAGTAGCAAGAAATACCTTTTTGTAACGAGTGATATTCTATTGCTGTTTTTAGTTCAATATAACTTATCCATTTGAACAAAAATTTGCAGCATCTATTTTTCTTTAATACGCAGAGCAATTCAAAAACAAGTAAAAGTAAGTTCCCCTTTTTTCAATATTTTCTCCTTTCCAATATTTCTCAATAGTTTCATGATTGTAATCAACTAAATCCGACGCCCAAGTATATTCATTTAGTAGCTATCATCCCAATAATCATTTGCAGCTTGAATTGCATTGAATGTGTTTTAATAACAGAACATAATTGTCGAGTGGGATCAAGATGGGAAGACTGCCGCATCTTATAAAGATTAGTTAGATTGTAGTCCATCACCCAGATCGGACAAAGGAATCATATTAGAAAAATGGGGACATAAATCACATTTCCTTACGTCTCTCTTTTTATGTAGTTATCCCAAATACTCCTTTGCTGCCTTTAGTTGTAGCGTATCAAACAAAAAAGTAAAAACATATGTTGTTTTTTTGGTGAATGGTAAGAATATATAGAGCTTTAATCAATCATTACAAAAGATCCGGCCCCACAAAACTTGCACTCAACAAGACAACAAGTCAGAGTTAGTGGAAAGGAGCCGAATGCAAAAGAGGACCACAAGAGCAGGCCTAAGGAAGCAAAAACAGCCAAAGCAAAGAATTTAAGTTTAAATAACTCATATCAGTGCTTGGTCAAGTATAATGGGAGGCATTGTCCATCTAGTTAATCCCCATCAATCATAAGGCTAGTTAGAAAGAATTTTTCTTAAAGCCAGCTAGAGGAAAATACTTCCCTTATTGAATTTGATGTCCGTGAAGGTACCATATAAGATATGACACTCATAAACAATGAAAACATTAATCATGCTATGAAAACGAAGTGCACTCCATAATTAAGTCACTAGAAAATATGCAAGATACTATATTATAGTATATTATGTTCCATAGTAGCAATTATATAGGTCATTTTAATACAATCCCATGTGACTACAAATTTTTCATTACTCTGTGTATTTAGGCAACGGCTTGTTAACTAGAAAGTGCTCAAACACCTTGAGCGCTTGAGTAGGTGCATACGTGGGGACCTCATAACCAGAGCCTTTGATCGTCGCAAAGTTCATCCCATCGTATATCTCAGACCATCCACTAATCTGACATTGTACCAATATAGAAATTGATCTTAAGCAAATGGAAAGAAAATATTTGAACCCCGATTTCATTTTAAGATGTGTGAACATTAGGGCAATGAATAAATTACCTCGCTATCATGGGCCCACGGATGCCATTTTGCGCTCCTCTTTAGATGCAGCTTAGAAGTAGCAGTTCGGGTGGCTATGAAAGGGACTGCTGAATCTGCATCTCCACTAGTACAAACGAAAAACATATTCAAGGTGAATAAAAGGCTGCTTTAACTGCAAAAACATTATTTGGCAAAACACTGTTTTCATTTTTTTTTTTTTTTTTTTTTTTTTTTGACTTTCTGCTACGTCTCCATCTTAAAAAGGACAAAACCCAGAAAGCATAACTTCCCTAGAAGCAAGCTTGGCCTGCTTCATTAGCGACGCAGAAAGGAAGGAAACGACTCGGCCAAAAAACTGAAAAGGAGTAAAGTTCTTGGCCAGGATCGCATTGAAGCTTGAAGCATCATGTTATTTTCCCAGCCTCAATTGTTTCTATCCAACCAAACACATTTCCTCTTTTGGATAAGAATGGAAATGATGATTCAAAAGAGTTTTTATTCAAGAAACACATGAGATTAATGAAGTTTTCACAACTCGATTTTTGTCATGCAAGTTGGTGCAACTTCGAATCCATTTCCGTTTAATTAATAATTTAATTATTAGTTACCTGTGGGTATTAACAATTCGGTTCGGCTCAGATTTCAATAAACCCGAACCGAACCAAGCTATTTGGGTGTGCATTATCGTTGAACCAAACCACGATCCAAATCCAAAACTCGGTTTGGTTTGGTTTGGTTTAGTTTGATTTTTTGGTTTTCTATTTTGTAATATTAAGAAGTTTTAGTGAAAAAAGTAAAGAGAAGTAAATTGTAATATTAAGAAGATGAGCAATTTCCAGTTCAATACCGAACCAAATCGAAAATATCCAAACTGAAATGAAAAAACGGTTAGTTTATTCGAACCGAAAATGCATTAAATTTTGATTCGGTTCAATGTCGGTTCCAGTTCGATTCTAACACCTCCACCTGTGCATCCAAATTTGCAACCCCGACCAAATGAGTAGCTCTAGAGTGGGCAACATTGACTATATAGCTAGGGGTGTCAAAAAGGCCTAGCCCAACCTGACCTGACCCGAACTTAAATTTAGGGTATTTTGGGGTCGGGCCAAACTTTTTATTGGGTTTGGGGCCAATATCAATCGGTGTGATTAGGGTCGGGTCAAAGCGAGTCGGCGTGGGCTTTTTTGGTACCGGTACCGTGCTGGCATCCGGGCCATCTCCCTCTCCCTCTCTTCCCTTTTCTCTGTCACGTGAGCTTTTCAACGCTAATTTCCAACAGCCACCGTCGTGGAGCTGAAGAGGGTCCACGCCCGCATCGTCCGGCGCTCGCTGTTGCAGAGCAATTTCCAGGCGACGATGATGATTGACGCGTCCGACCGATGTGGAGATCTCGGTTATGCCATTTCACTCTTCGGGAGCGTGGCGGGCCCGAATGTGTTCCTGTACAATGCCATCATCAGAGCTTACACGCGCACGGTCTTGTGTTCGCGGTGTATAGGAAGATGCTGGAGGACGAAAAGATTTCGCCTGACAAGTTCACGTTCCCGTTCTTGATCAAGTCGTGTGCAGGGTTGGCGAGCGAAGATCTGGGTACGCAAGTGCATGCCCGTGTGTGTAAATTCGGGCGTGCAGGGCGCCTGGTGACGTAGAATTCGTTGATAGACGTAGGCAAAGTTCGCGAATTCGGAAGATGCGTATAAGGTGTTCGACGATATGCCTCAAAGGGATGCCGTCTCATGGAACAGTCTCATTTCCGGGCATGTTAGGTTGGGAGAAATGATGAGGACAAGAGAATTGTTTGGTGAGATGCCGTGCAAGATTGTCGTCTCTTGGACGACGCTGATTCCGGGTACTCTTAAGTCGGCAGCTATGTCTATGCCCTGGAAATTTTTCTGGCAAATGCAAACGGTTGGTGTTGAACCGGATGAGATAAGTATTGTATCCGTCTTGCCAGCTTGTGCACACCTAGGAGCTCTCGAAGTTGGGAAGTGGATTCCCGTGTATGCAGACAAGCACCGGCTTCTCCACAGGACTTGTATTTGTAATGCTCTGATGGAGATGTTTGCAAAATGCGGTTGCATCGAGCAAGTGAACCGTTTGTTCAATGAGATGAACGAGAGGGGTGTTATTTCTTGGAGCACAGTGATTTGCAGTTTAGCCAATCATTAAAAGTTGAGGGGGAGCCCCCCCCAATCCCAAAAAAAAAAAAAAAAAAAAGAAGAAAAAAAAAAAAACCAAAAACCTGAAAAACCCAAAAGACCAACGGTTTTTCTTTTTTTTCCAGGTCTTCTGTGTTTTGGTTCGGCTCCGGTCGGGTCAGCACGCGCCCCTTATGATTTGGGTCGTGTCAAGTAACATCAAAACCCGACCCGACCAAACCCGACCCATATACACCCCTAGCTGTAGCTCCATTGTATGGCTTCACTGCAAGGCAAAAGAGTCAGTCTGTTTAATAAGACTCAAGTGGTTAATCAAAGCTTAAACTAATCGAAAAATCAAAATAAATTAATGGAAGATAGAGGAATAAACCTGCAGTTTGTCCATGCGGTGGCCATTGCATGCAAGGCTTGCTGCCCATCCTTCCTGTTCATATACTCGAAAATAATCCAATCGAGACAAAACTCAGATACCTGTTCAAGAAAAATCCTAGTGTTAGAAAACGAGATATGATATGGTGAATATGTATCATTCGTGAGGTTTTTGTGACAGCCTCCTCTCTTGTCCCACATCGCCTAAGGAGGGAGATCTTGGTTAGCTTATAAGGCTTTGGTTCCTCTAATCTGTGTAACGCGTTTTAAAACCGTGAGAGAAAAGACCGTGACTGGGATGACGGTTCATCCCCGCCAGGGCGGGTGACAAAAAACGGACAATATTACACAGTGGGGCCCGGGATGTTACAAGTAGTATCACGGACAATATTACACAGTGGGGCCCGGGATGTTACAAGTAGTATCAGAGCCGACTCCCGACCACGCTCTTCTGTTAAGAGGTGGAGAGTGTGACAGCCTCCTCTCTTGTCCCACATCGCCTAGGGAGGGAGGTCTTGGTTAGCTTATAAGGCTTTGGTCCCTCTAATCTGTGTAACGACTTTTAAAGTCGTGAGGGAGCCAAAGACCGGGATGGCAGTTCGTCTGCGCCAGGGCAGGTGACCCAAAGCGGACAATATTACACAGTGGGTCCGGGATGTTACAGTTTCAACACACGAGAGAATAATGAAAATTGGACAATATTACACAGTGGGTCCGGGATGTTACAGTTTCGACACACGAGAAAATAATGAAAATTGTACTTCCTTTTCTTTGCAGTGTGTCTTGAGTACGTTAAATGCATCAACATTTCTGGCTTCCTCGAGCATGTGATGAAGTGGGGCTTACATGCCTTCATCCTGTATGTCTTCAGATTGTCCTTGGTAAGTGTCGTCCGAGATGAGACCATGGCTCTAATAGTATAGAGCTCTGCCTTTCAATTCGATCTCCAAGCCCAAGATAGGATTGCCCATCTGAAGGGCATTTTTAAGAAGCACCGTTATTGGGTTTAGTGGTCACTAATACACCCATAAACACAAAAGACATACCAAAATGGCTTGGAGATTCTTTAGCATGCATTAACTGATGAAACTGTTCTACCCCTCTTACCAAAATGGCTTGGAGATTCATCACGGGATTTGTTTTCCTGGAGCTCTTCTTCAGAATGATCTCTGCCAACGACGGAATATAATGACCTGACATCGAAGATCAAAACATGAGTTTAAAGACTCAATCTGGGCTTTGGAAAAATGACAATTGAATGACACCCACCGGGACAGCTTTCTCCGGCAATGTAGAAGGCTCGGCCTTTATAACCTGGCAATCCCTTGAACCCTTTTTTCAGAAATGTACGAGATTCATGGGCTAGATTTCATTCACAGTAGACAAGGTTAAACTTCAGTTTCATATAATTCGGTGAAAAGAAGACTCGCGGAACTTTGGAGAGGGAAAAGAAGAAAAACTAGGTACATACCTGTGGAGTTGTCCCCGTATTGAGTAAAATTGTCAGTTGAAAAAAAAAAAAAAAAAAAAAAAAACGACTCCGGCAGCAAGTCCAAGAACAAGAAGTTTGCTTCTGCAAAAAAAAAAAAAAAAAAAAAAAAAAAAACTGTTACATACATTTTGAATATGGAATTTCTGTTACATGTTCGTGAACGTAGCTTAATTAAGTACCTCGGTTCCACGAATACGGGTTAGTGACCAGAGTTGCGCCGTTGGGTGAGACTCGGAATGGGCCAAGCTCCTGCATCGCGCCGTAGCCGACGGAGGAACACCCAGGTCCTCCGTTAAGCCACGGAACAAGTGGCTTCTTCTTGTGGTCGCTGGCAGCTTCCACTATCCAGTAGAAGAGGGACGCCTCCCGGTTGATGGAGACATAGCCAGAGAAATGGGCCACGTGCAACTCCGGCTGGCCTAGTAATTTGGTGATTCGGGCATTTGAGACCTCCTCATCAACAGCAATTGCCATCGCCGATAGCGTGAGGATGAAGACTGAGAGGAAGAAAAGACCATGCATGGTGGAGTTCATGGTTAGAGAGGAATTCAGGGACAAGGATCGAGGGAGACCAGAGTTTAAGAGACCCAAAGAGACCGAGAGACGAGAGCGGTGGAAGAGACGAAAGAAAAGAATGACTCGACTTGGGCCTAGGTAGGTTTTGGGCTGGAAAGATGGCGTGGCCAGGTCTTTTAGTGCGCCATTCTATTCATAAGCGTCCTTGCTTCCCTATGATACATATGTGTTTACATTTCAACTACCTTTTCCATGAGATTAGGGTTTGATTTTGGTGGATTAGCGTTGTAAAACTAGAAAGATGCAGAGCATCGAGCTAACCAACCATAGGAACACACCTTTTTTAGGGCATTAACACTCTTACTTTATTGATTAGGGCTCCATTTCTTTTTTCCTAGGCTACAAGTCATTAAACAGGGTTGAGATTGATAGGATAATTGCACGTCAAAATCGGAATACGCTAGATTTATAGATCTTGCTAAAGTTGTGAGTGATATGGAACGTGGTTAATAAATGCTGGTTGTGTATGAGCGGAGATAGGAAGGACAAATCCCTCTTTAATAGGAATGCTGGATGGCGAGTTGGTTCAAGTTCTCGTCCTCTTATCAATCGCTTCTTGCTATATTTGCACATTAACGCGCCGAAGCAAACTCGCCTAAAGCAGAAGCTACAGTGAGAGAGTTCCCTGGAAGAAACTCAATGCTTGAAAGCAACCATAGACAACCATAAGTTCAAAGAAACTAGAATGAATCATAAATTGGTTAACAACCATATGTTAACCCGAGCAGTCAGTCCTTGAGAGCCTCCTTAACGATGGCAGGCATTGATCACCAACGAAAAGATAAAAGAAGAAGAGGATGGTCGTCATGTACCGCTCAAACGGATACAGCTGTATCAAAATGACGTTTAATTACGCATAGAATGAGCAGCCTAGCCAAGTAGTGATTGCATATCACGAAGGCATGAAAATTGAACATCAGAATGAATTACCTAGCCTATCCAATACTAAAATATAATAAGTTCCATACTTCGTAGCTTATAAATTCATACTAAAGAAATGCCATTGAGAATACAACAACAGAAAAAGTCAACCTAATCTAATTTTCTGCATCACAAGCAATACTTATCTTACTGTGCCAGTCCACTCTCTTATGAATCGAATTTAGTAGGATCACACACCACTAGTTAATGTCCAATTACTTTGAACTCACATGGAACATTTCGTATCCCAATATTACGTTGCATCCGATCAACAAAGACAAAATCTAGCGACCGAAAATGGAAGACTGTGAACCCTTTTTCAACCCCTTTTCCCCCTTGGTATTGGCACATTCCTATATCTCGTTGGACTGCTCCGGCAGGCAAACCAAAGAGAGTGCTAGAGTGGAAAGAGCTCCTTTTGTGGTCTCCCAAATAGCTAGCTTTCGATACCCTGTATATGAAACTGACGTTGCCATTTTCTAGTTTCTCTTAAATCTTGATGATAGTACATGGCTTGTGGGTAGACGTAGGGTTCTCTGACTGGCCCTGCTGGCACCGCAATCGGACATAAGATGAACGTGAAAAAGCGATAAAAGGTTTCCACTCCCGACTAGACAATGTAAAACTAACACGGAGGGCCTCTTTTCCACCTACGAGAAAAGAATACAAAAATAATATATTACAAATTTGTTAAATCGAACCTGCTAGAAAAGAAATGTCAATGTCTCACTTTCCTATTTGTATTAGAATTCATTTTCTTAGAGACCGCACACATTCACTTGATATGGGTTTATTTATGTATACTTTGGCCAACTTTCTGAACAACAGAAAAAGCCCATCGCACTCAGTTCTTGCTCTTTTTTCCATAAAAACGAAAGCCAGTGGACGCACTCATGAATGACTAGAATACTTGGGTCTTGTCGACTGCTCTTCTAAGCGAGAACATCTGTTTATGATCGTTTGCTCTGGAAGTCGGTTTCTCCAGAACTTGAAGTTCAGCCTATGAATTTCGCTGTCCATCAGACGGGTCTAGTTGTCGTGCTTTGAACGCTTCGTTATCTGAGGTTTCAATTGTTCTCGCCCTCCTTTCATGGTGCAGAGGAGCAACAAATCTCAATGGAACCAGAAGAGACAGCTTCACAACCACTTTCTTAACAGGATGATTCTCCAGTGAGCGGGAAGAATGATAAGAATGAGTAAGAAACTCAACTATTATGGGGTGATTCTGTATCTTGTTTTTCTCCGAGACTATTTTTTGTACATCTTTTACAGTTTCCTTCATTGTCGCCGACCCATTCTTTTTATCTTTCAATTAAACGCAATGAAGCATTTAATATAAATATCGCCCAGTCAATCATAACAAATGGGGATAGTATAAAGCAAAAATTCCCAGAGTAGTGTAACGACCTGGGCCCACTGTCTGATATTGTCCGCTTTGGACACTGAGTTCTCACGGCTTTAAAACGCGTCACACAAGTTAAGGGGCCCAAGCCATTATAAACTACTCCTGGACTCCCCCCTAAGCGATGTGGAACAAGAGGGAGAGGACCCCTTCCTTGCGCATGTCCGAGGACCGAGGCGCGGACGCACCGCCATCCCTCCTCCCTGCGCACCACCGCTCGAGCCGTCACACTCTCCCCCCCCCCCCTCTTAGCAGAAGAGCATCCTCACTGTGGCCACACACGCTGTCGGGAGTCGGCTCTAATACCATTTGTAACGACCCGGGCCCACTGTGTGATATTATCCGCTTTGGACACTGAGTCCTCACGGCTTTAAAACGCGTCATACAAGTTAAGGGGCCCAAGCCATTATAAACTGGCCCTGGACTCCCCCCTAAGCGATGTGGGACAAGAGGGAGAGGACCCCTTCCTTGCGCACGTCCGGGGACCGAGGCGCAGACGCACCGCTATCCCTCCTCCCCGCGCACCAACGCTCGAGCCGTGATGGCGGTGCGTCCGCGCCTCGATCCCAGGATGTGCGCAAGGAAGAGGTCCTCTCCCTCTTGTCCCACATCGCTTAGGGGGGAGTCCAGGGCCAGTTTATAATGGCTTGGGCCCCTTAACTTGTGAGATGCGTTTTAAAGCCGTGAGGACTCAGTATCCAAAGCGGACAATATCACACAGTGGGCCCAGGTCGTTACAAGTAGTACTTTCATTTATAAACTATTAACCCTAGGAAGTTTAATAATTAGAAGCTTTTCTATGGCAACTTCCTATTGACCATCTCAAAAACTTGGGTCAGGGTTAGCCTAACTTCTCTAACGCAAAGACCAACCAAAAGTGACGCTAGGCACACCTACATCTTGATCCAACAAGGTCCCAAACCACACGTGATGGTTCTCCATATTATGGGCCTGAAAATATTTAAACAATGATGAGTGAGATATCCAGAAAGTTAACAGCCTAAGCCTAGATTCGATAGGTGCAAATCTTATCTTCTTTTTTTTTTTTCAAGACTTAGATATATATAACACAGATATCTATTTAGTAGAATATGGTAGTTTCCTCCTAACATAGCTTTTATGTATGCGTAAATATATGGGTAAATAAATTATAGAAATTTTCAAATATATCCTCTCGATTGAAAGATCCCATATATGGATAATACACATTCCAGTTGACTGAGTCTAATTCGAATTGTTTTGTTCCAAAGCAAAGATATCCACGGAATGGTTCGTAAACCCACAAAATACCAAACGAAATAGAAAATGATCTTAGAATGATATAATGAAATTCTATGCAAATTCTTCTCGGAGGCAACCAAAACATGCAACAACATACAATCTTACCTCACCTTGGCACGCCCCTACATATTAGTACATCACATATACCAACACAAATGCAACAAACATAATCAATAATTAGAACACATCACTCTCATGCACAAAGCATCCACACGAGTCCTGATTATAAAGTAAAATCTGTTTTGGCCCGTTTCATACCGTGCCTCATAGTTTTACCCCATAATCAAGCATAATGCATCGCAATCATTCACACGTGTTTCGATTCTTATGACCCTTCAGGTCACGGCTAACACAAGAGTCAGTGACCTTACGGCATAACCAGGCATCATCACGGCCCATCGGGCATAGCATCATCTAGAACCTCCACCCAGACGGCATTCCATAAAGAAGTATCAGTACGGCCTCAACCATGATTTAGCATATGAACCCTCACTAGGCATCCGATAAATATCGGGCATCGTCCCCAAACTGCTATTGGGTGACGGGTTCAATTAAATGATCACACAAGCACGCCAACACTCAAGCCGATTCTTATTTGTCGTCAATTAACCCAATGTAAAAGAGTTCGTGATTAAATAACAAACCTTGGAAAAATCTTTACATTTAAAATTCCGGTAAAATAATTGCACATAGTCACGTATTTAAAACCAACCCGCCAAATTTTGCACATTTTCATTTTAAAACTCCATTGCCCCATTTAACACATAAAACACGACGTCCAAACTACAACATCTCAAAATGTGCCATTTTCTTTTCAAATAAATCTTTTTTGAAAATAGCTTTTAAACTTATGATTTGAGCAATCAACATGGCATTACAAGCTCAGACAGTCAGAATTATGCATAGTTTCACCCAATAAATCAAACATAAAATTCTACTTGGCTAATCTGTCATTAATTGCACTAAACACAATTAATTAAGCTAATAGCGATTAATTACACTAACTGTTAGAGAGGCCATTTATTCTCTCTTCTTCCTCTCCATTGGGCGCGTTCTGCTCCTGTTCACACAGGTCGCTCATCCGCTCACCCTGGTCGATCTAGGGCTTCATTTGGCTTGAAATTTGGAGGGTTGCTTCTTCAGATGTGCCTCTTCAATCTCGCCGAATGGATTGCTCCATTTCCTCCTCATTTTCGAGATCGAAGCTACCTTTCTTCACCATGTTTTGCTACTACTACGGACTACTCGTGCTTCGGTCACAAGGGCTGCCGGAGTTGCTTCGGGGGTCTTCGTGAGAGAAGTTGGGCTCCTCAGCATCCCTCCTCCTCACATTTAAGTCTTTGCCCTAGTATGGACCCTTCCTCTGCTGTACTTGCACTATAGAAGGGTTTCGGGGGGTTTATAGGACTGTTGTGGTGTTTTTATGGCTGCTTCACTTGTTGGGGTGGGTGAACTGAGTAATGCGGCCTAGCTAGGTGCTGGAACTGAGAAGGGGCCTAGGCCTTCTTCTCGAAACCATGTGGACCAGTCGTCCCTCCTCTCAGGCAAGGCTCCTGCAGAAGAGACGATGGCAAATCGTGATCCCCCCAAGGCTTCAGCCCGAGCAAGACACTCTAGAGGACGTAGCAAAGGGAGGACGTAATCCAAGCAGCCTTAGGCCTTTCAAAAGCAATTGGGAAGCTCCAAGCCCCCTGCCCGTTCATGGGTGAACGTTGCTTGACTTGCTGCTAAGGGGTACGACCTCACCTACGTTCCTCCTTCGTTTGAGGACGATATTCCGATTGTTAACCTCCCGGAAGAGGTGTTAGATGTAGTGGATCCCAAGTGGCATGAATGCCTCGTTAGGTACTATGTGGGGAGGAGGCTCCCATTCCAGCTCATGGAGCAATCGTTGAAACATAGTTAGGGACTGAGCTGGTTGAGGTTTTCGTTGACGATCAGGGATTCTTCTTCTTTCGCATCCCCAACCCCATTTTTCGGAGGAAGATTTTGGAGGAGGGACCAATCACAGCTGCAAGGGTCCTGCTCATCTTGCAACAATGGAAGTCTCTTCTTGAGCTAAAGAGGGAAAAATAAACTTCGGTCTTGGTTTGGATCTGCTTGAAGAATCTCCCTCTCGATCTATGGTAGGTGCCGGCGATTAGTGCCATAACGAGCACTATTGGCAAGCCCCTTTATGTGGATCAACGCTCGGAACAAATGCGAATGATCTCTTTCGCAAGGGTTTGCGTTGAATTCCAAGTTAATCAACCCAAGGTGTCTTCGGTGAATGTGAAGTTGAATGGGGTGGTTCGATTGATTGCTATTGAATATGAATGGAAACTGACTGAATGCTTGAAGTGTGGCTCTTTTGGGCAGAGCTGTGCGGATGCTCCAACCTTGCCAAGGCCGGAGGGGGGCTCGCAACAGGCTAGGACCAATCCCGACCCTCCCGATGCGGCCTGGCGTCCTGATCTTGCTCCTGCAAGAGAGGAGGGTCCCTAGGAGCTCGAACTGGAGTGGAAGCAGGTTAAAGGAAGGAAAAAGAAGTCTCCTCCGCCCAAGGGAAATCTCTTGCCTCTCCCGGTCAGCTCTAGTGATGAAGGGAGCTCGATCAAGCCCAAGGCTGCAGCGAAGAAGAGCATGCCTTCAACCTCTACCCGGTGGGCCCATAGAGAATTGCGGATTCTCTCTGAGAAGGATTCTGCTATCCCCTTCACAGAGGAGGATCACATTAAACTTGTTGAAGACTTGATGGTGGACTCGAGCCATGGCGAGGAGTCGGTTGCTTCGGCCAATCGCCTTGGCAGCTCTGACGATGACTTGCTGTCCCCTTGCCCGTCGCTGAAGGCTCCTTCGCCTAGAAGGAATGTTGAGACAATCTAGGACAAGCTCTTAGTTCTCTCTCCAGAAGGCTCGGGCTACTCCACCTCTCAGTCAGTGCCAAACTCCTAAGAGGAGGTAACTCTTGTTCTCCATTTTTTTTTGTACGTATGTATATAGGTTGCTAGAATATTAGGGGCATTGTTAACCCCATCAAGCAGGCGGAGGTCCGCAGCCTGGTCTTGTCAAACCATTTGTTTTGTGTTGGGTTATTGGAAACGAATGTGCCACAGAACCTCTTCAATTCCATCTCTGGGGGATTGATTAGAGATTGGTGCTGGCTTGCAAACTATGAGTTCTCCTCTAGGGGTAGGATTTGGGTTGGTTGGGATCCTGCTCGAGTCAAATTCAAAGATTTCTCTTGTTCTAAGCAAGCGGTTCATGGGAACCTAAGTTGGCTAGATTTTGGGGTGGATTGTTATATGTCCTTTGTCTATGACGATCACTCATTTTTGCTCCGGAGGCCTCTCTGGGAGGATCTTATCCTTAGAAGTATTGATTTGCAAAACTCAACTTGGCTAGTCTTGGGCGACTTTAATGCCATCAAAGACTCTTTCGACAGAGTTGGTAGCTCCGATGTTTGGATACCTTGTTTTGATGATTTTGGGAAGTGCTTGGAGTAGGCTAAGTTGGATGATCTGAGGTTTGTAGGCTTCAGACACACTTGGTCTACTTCCTCAGGCACTAACAGAAAGGCTAGGAAGATTGATAGGGTCTTGGTGAACCCAAAGTGGAGCATTGATTTCTCTTACTCGGAAGCCTCCTTCTTAGCATCGGGTATCTCTAATCACACTTCTATGGTGGTCAAGATACTTAGCCCAACACTTCGAAGGAAGCCTTTCTAGTTCTTTGATTTTTGGATGAAGCCTAGAGTTTAATTCAATTGTCAATCAAATTTGGGATAGTTTGGGTGTTGGAGTTCTTATGTATAGGCTTGTTTCCAAGCTCAAAGCTCTCAAATGCCAGCTCAAGCAGCTGAATAGAGATTCCTTCTCTAATATCTCCGTTAGGACACTACAAACAAGGGAGGCCTTAAAGATCACGCAGGTAGACTTATAACAGGATCCCTTTTGTGTTGAACTTGCTGAGGTGGAAAAGGATCAGAGGCGCATCTTTGCGGGACTGCGGTCTATGTAAGAGTCTTTCTTCAGACAGAAGTCTAGAATCAAGTGGCTTAGCGAGGGGGACCGCAACACTAAATTCTTCCACTGGTACGTCAAGAAGAGGCAACTGACGAATAGAATTCTTTCTATCCTTGACTCTTCAGGGAACCAGATCACCAAGCCTCAGCGAGTGCAGCAACAGTTTGTTGAGTACTTCCAAGATCTTCTGGCACATCGTGAGGAGTTTGCTAGGCCTTCGGTTAGGGAAATTCGAGAGCTTATCCAGCATCCCCTTTCAGATGATTAGATTGCATTCCTGACTCATCTGGTCACGATGTTGGAGGTCCAGCATACATTATTCTCATTGCCTAGAGGAAAGGCCCTTGGCCTAGATGGCTTCATGCTTGAGTTCTTTAAGGAAAACTGGGGGACGGTTGGACCTCTAGTATTAGTATTGGAAGCAGTGTTGGACTTCTTCAATACCAGTAAGCTCTTAAGAGAGATCAACAACACCATCCTGGTGCTAGTTCCAAAAGTACTTAATGTTGATTCCGTCGAAGACTACAGAACTATCGTCTGTTGCAACACTATTTACAAGTGTATTACGAAGGTGTTAGCTAACTGGGTGTCTTTAGTGTTGAAAAGTACTATAAGCCCTTATCAAAGCGCCTTTGTGAAGGGCAAGCGGATCAAGGACAACATCTTGCTCGCCCAGGAGCTTTTCTCTAGTTTTCACCTGAAGCCCTACTTGCCTAAATGTGCAGTTAAGGTGGACTTCAGGAAAGCCTATGACATGGTTGATTGGGATTTCCTTGAAGGAGTTCTCTTGGCTTTTGGTTTCCTCAAGTTTGTGACTCGTCTTATTATGACATGTGTACGCACGCCCAAGTTCTCAATTGCTACAAATGGGGAGCTACATGATTTCTTTGCAAGTGGCTGTGGCCTTCGGTAAGGTGATCCCATCTCTCCTTACTTATTTACTATGATTATGGAGGTTTTGTCAAGGATTTTATCTAGGTGCACCTTGAAGCAAGAGTTTAAGTTCTTTTGGAGGTGCAAGGCGATGAGTCTTTCGCATTTATTTTTTGCAAACGACGTCTTCTTATTTTGTGGGGCTGATCTGCCCACCGTAGCTCTCTTCAAAGAAGGTCTCCAAATCTTCTCTACCTAGAGTGGTTTGCATCCAAATCCGAACAAGAGTGAAGTATTTCTGGTGGGGGGTGAAACCTCATTAAGGAGTCAGATTATATCTGAGCTTGGTTTCCATGAAAGCAGCTTGCCTGTGCTCTACCTGGGGGTCTCGATCAATACCTTGGAGCTCAACAAAGCAGATTGTTGTACTCTTATCAATCGTATTACAACGGGGGTTCAGTCTTGGATGTATGCTTGCTCTCTTTTGCTTGACGGCTTCAGCTTATCAGGTCAGTTCTTCATGCTATACAAGCCTACTGGGTAAGTGTGTTTGTATTACCTGTAGCTGTTCTAGACCAGATTGAGAAAAGCCTCATACAATTCCTGTGGAAAGGCCCAGAGTTGGGAAGAGGTGGTGCCAAGGTAGCCTGGGATGATGTTTGCCTCCCAAAAGAGGAGGGAGGGCTTGGTATTAGGCGTCTTCGAGATTGTAACAGAGTTGCCATGCTGAAGCATATATGGCTCCTGTTTTCTGACAAGAAGGCGCTCTGGTGCAGATGGATTCATTCCACTTTTTTAAAGAACAAGTACTCTTGGGTAGCTAGGAAGCCAACCTATTGTTCCTGGGCTTAGAGGAGTCTATTGAACCTTAAGAGTGGTTTCTAGAAGGTTTTCTACTGGAAAATTGGAGATGGCCTCTCAGCCTCTTTGTGGTTTGACAATTGGCACAATATGGGGCTTTTGAACTTATTCTTTTCAGATTCGTTTATATATAGCTCGAGGCTTACTAGACATGCTACTATAGCAAATCTCTTCTTAGAAGTTGGGTGGCCTCTCAAGACCTTGCTTCAGTCGTGGGATATTCCCTTTCCGAACCTCTCTCAGTCTTCGGATTGTTTCTGCTAGAGAGAAGACCCATCGGGACAATTCACGGTTGCAATGGCCTAGGATTCTATCAGGCGGAGAACCCATTGGCATGCTTTTGTTTGGAATAATGCCATCGCTCCTCGGCATCAATTCATCCTTTGGCTTATTGCCAAGCACAGGCTTCCCACCCAAGCTCTGTTATTGTCTTGTGGAAGAATTGAAATGGGTTCTTGCGTGTTTTGTAAGGATATGCCTAACTCTAATGACTACCTATTTTTTGGTTGCTCTATCACGGATGGTTTTAATTTCTTTTAGGCCGCCAGGTGTAATTTGTCGTGGCGCAATAGGTCATGGGGGGAGAACCTCCATTGGGCTGCCACCTTTTTTAGGGGTAAAGATTTCTTCAAGTGCATTGCCCATTTTTCCTTCGGTGCTCTATGTCAATCATCTGGAAAAATAGGAATAGCATCATCTTCAGAGATCAGCCTCTTTCGGTCTCGACCATAAAGAACCATCTTCTTTTAGTGGTCCGAGACAAAGCTATCACTTTCAGGAACGTTGAAGATAATTTTCGGAATAGAAGGTTGCAGCGAAGTTGGGGCATTGACCCGATTATCTTCTATGGGGACCCGTAGCTTACCCCATGCCTGTCTTGTGGCTCCTTAGGGGCCCTTTTGCTTACTTGCAGTCGTGGGCTTCTCTCCTCCTTGGTAAGGTTTTTTTTGGTGCTGTTAGCCGGTTGTCCTCACCGTGCTTGCCTTTTGCTATTTAGTCGTTGCCGCGGTTTGGTCGCTTTTGCATCACGACATCCATCCACTCGTTATGACTTAGTCATTTGAAGTGTATGTTGGTGCTGTGATCTTGTGTACAAATGGCCTTTCCTCATTATATTTATTACCTTTCACCAAAAAAAGAAAAAAATTACACTAACCGTTATTAATTAAAACTAATCATTGTTAATTAATCTGACTGTGCTTAATTAAGCTACCCACGCTTAATTAATCTAAATACGATGAATTAAAGTAACTACAGTTAATTAACCTAACTAAGGTTACTTTAAATTAACTATGGTTACTTTAAACCACTGGCCATGGTGGCTCCATTGGAGAGGCTTCAGTGAATCTTTGCGAGAGAGGTGAGGAGTTCAAAACTTTTGCGAAGCAAAGTTCTAGTGGAGTTACTTGGTGACTTAAGTGTGCTGCCGGGAGTGGTGGGTCCTCCCGTTTACGTAGCACCTGGGGGTTTACGCTTTGGCTACCGGCTAAAGCGGTTCCTTCAGCGACAAAAAAAAAAAAAAAAAAAAAAAAACTATGGTTACTTTAAACTAACCACGGTTAGTTAACCTAAACACGGTTACTTAAACTAATCATTCTTAATTAATACTAGTCTCCCTTAGCCTTAATCTAATAAATACTCTACCATAATTAACTAACACTAACCATCATTAACCATATTCTAATCATATCCCTAAACGCAATTAACTTCCTAATCAAGGATTAAGAGTTAACTCACGCGTTCTTCGGCAACACAATGGTGTCGAGGATACACTGTTTTTGACTCGAACGGGGATGTGAACGGTGGCGGTTTAGCTCTTGAAGTCCATAGCCACCAAGGGTGGTTCGGTGGTGGCTTGTGGTGGAGGTGAGGGACGGCGACAGCTTGGATGAACAACGGCGAAGGTGGCTCGGACGGCGGCGAGATGTGGTGGTGATGAGGGCGGTGGTGGTGGTCAACCCAAGAAAGAAGAAAGAAGAATATGAAGATGGAGATGAAGAAGAAGAAAATGGAGGGGAGGTAACATGAGAGAGAAGGGGAGAGAGAGAGAGAGAGAGATTTCTTGAGATATTTCTAAGATTGTCATCATTACCAAATCCCTTAAAATCCTCTCATCCTTTCATTTATTCATTTTGTCTTGTAATCCATAAATGCAAGGGCATTATAGAAATTTTGGACATTTACACAATTTTCATCCAGACTTTCCAATTTTTCCCTTGGGTCCATTTGTTTGAATTGGGCTTGGTGGGCTTGGTTTGGCCCACTTGGGCCTTCTTGGTCAATCCACATGGGCATGAGGCTCAATGGTTCCGCTTGGTTCAGCTTCTCTTCCCGACGTCCAATTCTTGATCCATTAACCATTTTCCGAAAATTTTACGTTTGCCGATAATTCGACTGACAAAAGAGGCGACGTCCAAAGGATTACTCTTGAAACCCTCAAAATTTCAATACCCTAAATTGAATTCAAATTTTATGATTAAAATAGATAAAATGCTACTTTGGTACAACTTAAACCGTCGGGTAGCTTTTAGGGGTTTCCATGCGGTTGACTCGTGATCAATAATTTTTAATCCACGATTGTGCCTCTTCGAATCATGGATGACCCTCGGTTGTCATGTAATCACGAGCGTTCAATTACGTACCATAAGTATAAGATCAATAGGAAATTGGTTTATCATCGTTCAACGTAAGTATCATAATCGTGCAGAATCACTCACGAACCAACTACGTACTTCCGTTGAATCGATTTATAACCGTTTACTAATTGACTTATAACGGTGTAGTATTGACATGTGTCGATCCTTATGGTCGAACGGTCGATCCCTGATGGAATTCTCTGGTCTTTCGCGTTTTAACCTTTTATGACCTCACCCAATAGATTAGTTAACTCGCGAGTGATCAATTCGGAGTAAAATAATCATAAGTGCATTGATAAATAATCATTTCATATATTTCAAAATAGGGGCCAAATTTCGGGATATCACACGTAAGACACCATCTAACCTCTCATCATCGAGTGAACACACAAATTCTTGTAACGTTTAGAATTGAGCTTTTGTAGTTGTAAATCATTTTTTTTTTTTGTGCTCTGATATGATGTGTAAATTAGGGATCCCGTTAAGTGGAGGAGATGATTGAATTACTGAAGATGATCCCCTCCTATCTCGTTCTTAAGATCAAAGTGAAGATTTTGCAAATTTGAGTTTGTCTATGTCGGTCATGCTGGTGGTTAAACTAATCTTGGAGAGAGGAGATAAGACTCATTGCTCGATGCAAAGAGTATTGTCAAGAACTTGCTTGTTTATATATGAAAAACTCACTCGAAACAAGAATTTACCTATGAACGATCGGGATTGTGCATAGATAGTACCGAGATTATCTGAACTTTAGATGATGGAGAGCAGTCAAGATTAGTCCACAGTTTATGAGGTGGGGATATGATAGGAGTACAAATTTATTTGAATTCAAGGCTCCATTTATTTAGCAAAAAATGAATTATTTCGATAACATTTTTCAAAAAGATATTACTTATATTGTCTGAACTAATTAGTTAAAAAAATATTTTTATTATCGACAATAATTTATGGCTAAATATTTTTATTGTTAATTACTAAATATTTTCATGAACAATAAAAATATTTTTCGTTCATCCATTATTGTAAGCAATACAAACAACATATTTCAAATCATTCATTTTTCAGAAAACAAAATGAAGCCTAAGTCCAAAAAGTAAAAGAACCATGAGGAAATTAAAATGCATTGGAATTTAAATTACGCTAGGAGTTACTGGACGAGTTGAAGGTGATCGTGGGTTTATCCAGATGTTCCCATTACATCAATGTGCGCATCGTTTGACCATTAGTCGGATATTGCTTTAATTCCATGTTTAATGTTTTTGTTTGTTTCGTAAAAAATAAATTATTAGAAAATATTTTTCTAAAATAATCGCTGATATTACTTAAGATAATTTATTAACAAAAAATAGTCTTATCGTCGACAACATATGTCTTAATATTTTAGTGGATGATGAAAATATTTTTCTTTTGTTCATTTTTGTAAGTGATAACAAGTGATTATTTTTAAGAAAATATTTTCTAAATAATTTATTTTTTACAAAATAGACAGAGACTAAGTTTATATTTCTGCACGTGCATTCCTTCATCTTGGGCACTTGTAACTCTATTTCGAAACATGGTTATTCTCATGTCTATTAAGTGCAAGCTTTTAGGACGACAGAGGAGGAAGGATTGACACTGAGACTTAAAAGAACCAAAAGTTTTTTAGAGAAAAAGGCGCATTTGGAAAAAGTGGGTGCCGATACACTGCCACAAGGATTTTACCACGAAAATCATGCATAAGTGACAGTACTATTATTTTTCTTTCAATTTCTACAAGAGTGGAAAAATCATACAGCGCAAGATTTTGCATTCTTTATCATTGTGCTCATACCAATATCTACTAGAGATTATTTGGACATGTAAAAACGATGAAAATGTTTCAAATTCTATCTTTGTCTAGACATCATCAACAGATATTTTGATGTAGAAGAAATTCTGGGGAAGCTCAGCCTATGAATTGGGTATGGTAGTTAAGAAGTTAGTGTGTCGCAACTTCTTGAAGTGGCTGAGGCATTCATGTGATCTACGTCCTAGAATAATTTCAAAAGTGTTTCGGAGTCACGGGGTAATTTCTCCGTGAATTATTTTATTGGAGTGTAATATAGGACCGTGAATCATTTGAGTGTGTGAGCCATCATAACTCTATAAATCTCTTAATGATTAGTGGATTCTCTGTTTGTGACTCTCCAAATGGAGTAAGTATTGACACTTTAACTGAATCACATAAACCATTTGTGTGCTTTTAGAGTTCCCTATTGACTTCTCTAGTAATTTCATTCTCTCGTACTTTTTTTTTGTTTTTTAAATTGTAACTTCTGTTAACTTCCATATATTTCACAATAAAAACATTTCTGGATTCCCATTTATGCAATCCATCTTTGGTTGCTCTTTCTTTCAAAACTACGATTTTAACATGGTTGAGTTAGCAACTCTAATACTCTCTGTGAACTGGTAAATCTCAACTTCTCATTAGCCAATGGTATTTCAGGGAGCTGCCAGTCCAACAAGGTTGAGTCGAAAGTGATAAGACACTGGCCGGAGTTCAAGGGAGGCGACTAAAATTCTAGCAATTGCTTTGGAATTATTTGATCGAGAAGATCAATTGGGGGTGATCTGTCATTGAAATGTCCAGGTCAACCAATCGCCACAAAGTGAAGTCAAGAAAAGTAAATTGTGTGGGCTAACCAAAGGTTGCATCAATGGAAATTATGCAGAGATTGTTGTACATGGCTTTCCAATTAATGAGGAAGTTAGGTTTCCATATTTGACAATTTTTGGCAAATTGACTCTCTAGTCTCTAGGAATCAGCTTTAGTATCGTAAAAATGAACTACCGAGCCTGATGTTAAATCAAAATTATTTTAACTGAAAATATATTGCTATAACATCTCGCTTTACTCATTATTCATAACAGAATGCTACAATATTTCATTTAAATCTGTTTCTCATCGCACGATGGTGACAAATGAAACAAAATCAACTAATATGAGTCCATGTTTAAAAAAATTAATTAGAAAATTGCCACTGTTTGAATTAATTTGTACTAGGAAAAGTGCACATGTTTTGCATGTTTGGGAAAAATTGACATTTAAACGATTCTACAAAGTCGCCTTATAAGGAAATATTTGAATTACTAATTAATAAATAGAAGTTATTGACACAATATGAAGAAATTGTAAGCATATATATATATATATATATATATATATATATATATATATATATATATATATATATATATGTATGTATATGCTTACAATTTCTTCATATATATACATATAGATAGATATACATACACACAGAGAGCAATATCTTAGAATCTTAACATTTTTTGGTTTTGTTAAGGTTGTTCATAAGAGAGAAAATATCCAAATTTCAAAATTATGATACGCGAGAGATAAAGTCTAGTCGAGAAAAGTAAATTGTGTGGACCAATCAAAGGTTGCATCAGTGGAAATTATGCAGAGATTACACAACTTTCATATATTTAAAATTGAATTATTGTGCCCTAAATTGAATCAAAATTCTTGTAAGTGAGGCATCTGTGTCCAAATTTACTTAAACACCAATATATCATGAATGCTATACCAATAGATAGCCCTGAGGATTATACTAGTAAATAAGCACAAGTGATAGCACTTGTATTCAATTTCTACATGAGAAACTATATCACACCAAACAAGATTCCGCAATCTTGTTATCGTGCTCATACCAGTGACCGCTATAAATTGTTGGAACACTTGAAGAAGATGAGAGAGTTTCAAGTTCAATCTCATTCTCAACATAATCAACCGGCGTCTCTATCGGATACAGAAGTGGTTTTGGGGGAACTTGTAGCGCATTGATCTCTCCTTCTAGCATATTAACCACCCGTCTCATCGATGGTCGATCATTAGGATTCAATTGTATGCACCAAAGAGCAATGATTATCATCTTCCTCGTGGCCTCTCTTTCCTCTTCTGTGGCATCTACCATTTGAAGATCCTCTTCTTTGCCGAGTTGATCATAAACCCACAAAGGAAAATAAATTTGACTCGAACCCTCTGCATTTGCATTTACATTTCTCCTTCTACCAGCCATTTCCATCAACATCATCCCGAAACTATAAATATCAGCTTTGTAAGAAATGCCACCAATGTCCTTATAGAATAGCTCGGGCGCCATATATCCCAAGGTTCCTCTTGCTGCAGTCAATGTTACTGTGTCGCGATCAGAGGGGTAAAGTCTTGCGAGGCCAAAGTCAAAAACTTTTGGGGCGAAACTTTGGTCTAGGAGAATATTATGAGGCTTGATGTCGAAGTGTAGAATTTGCATGTCACATCCCCGATGTAGATACTCTATGCCTCTAGCTATGCCAAGAGATATCTCATACATTTTCTTATAATCAAGAGAATCTTCTCCATCCTTATAGACAATGTGCTTATCCAAGGATCCATTCGGCATGAAATCATAGACAAGAGCTTGTTTGGAATAATCGAAACAAAAACCAACAAGTTGCACCACATTAACGTGATGGATCCTTCCAATTGTGGCCACTTCACTTATAAAATCTTGGCCATTAGATTTTGGTTTATTCAAAATCTTAACCGCAATTTCATTGCCACTCCTAAGAATTCCTTTGTACACAGAACCATATCCCCCTTCACCTAACTTGTATTTGAAATTTTTTGTGATCTTCTTGATATCTGAGTATGAGTACCTTATGGGCAAAAAGTTGTGAGCTTGTAGAAATTCTTCGATGTTTGCGTCCATTGCTTGGTGTCTTCTCATCCACTTATAGATTAGAAGTATCAACGCACATGGAGCTTCGAATATGACTTTTGCTGCCAGGAAGTGAGCTGCGTACAAAATTGCCTCAAGATTAGCGTAAAGCATATTGTTTTTTATTTGTCAGAAAGCACGTACAAAAAGTGTTTTCTTCACATTTAGCGCGAGTGTTTCGCAGATGTGAGGGAAAGAGAATCATCCATACCAATGATAAACATGGGATCAGTAACGGTATTCAATGCAACATTTAGCGCCGTACCCCAATAAGATCCTTCGACTGAAAGCAAGAGATTCATGAAGACATATAATCAGAATCAGCTAAGCGATGAATGAAAAATATGTACAGGGAAACAAGTATTGTTATCCGAGTTAACTAAAAAAATTACATATGAATTAACAACATCCGAAGCAAAGATGTATTAACCAACCAAAAAAAAAAAAAAAAACAAGAAGCAAAGATGCATTAAGGATAATAACTAATGTTACATTTGCATACTATATCCGACAATCAATAGTAGTAAATATTCAAAACATCCGGTCTCATATTTAATATGTTCTTTGAACCTAAAGATTCCATCTACTGAATTTTCTGGCCCCATCGAGACCTAAAATATGGTAACTCAACAGGTTTACTTTCAAGAGATTCTTATTTTTTTTACACAATTTTGGTTATGAGAATTTAGAACTTTTTGACTATACTTGATTACCTTACGAGGTAGGATTAACGTATCCTGGCCTTCGCAAGGAAGCACACCACTAACTTTTTTGGTGGGCTTTTACTCACCATTTTGGGAACTTTTGATATAAGAAAAAAGATAAGGTACTTTGAGCTAATATAGAAACTTTTGATAGGGAACTAAACACAATTTTCTTATATTCTGTAAAAATCCAGATGTTCAATGTTGACTTAGCACGAACTTAGTTTTTTATTTGTCGAAAAGCACAAACTTAATGTGACGCTTTTGAAAATCATTTTCCATGAATTGATTGAAATCTAAAAATGAAATGGAAAATATTTTCCATTAGTTGGTACGAAAAATATGATGTTTCTCCTTGCACTGCTTTTGATAATTTTTTTTTTTTTTTTAATCTTTTTTTGTTCTTTTTTCTCTTTAAAAAAATTCAAAATTTTAATTATTTTATATTTTTCCTTTAATTTGCTTTTTCTTTTTTTTTCTAAAAAATTCTTTTTCTCTTCCTCAACTAGCAGTTGGCCACAAGTGAGGAATGAGCTCATTGGCTTTGGCAATGCTCGAGCATCACCAATCTACGAGGCCTGAGCCTTGCCGCCCTCTAGCAAAGCTCAAGTGTCATTGATCTAGCGACACTCGAGCTCGCCCATGGCCAGTTATCGGCCTTCACTTCATGGGCAACTAACTAAAGAAGAAGCAAAAGGAAAAATTAAAACATTTGAATTTAAAAAAGAAATAAAAATAAAAAATAAAATAAAATAAGTAAAATGAATGGTGAAAGAAAGAGGAGGGAAAATGATTTCTTCTCTTCAAAAAATAAAAATAATTTTCCCCACTTTTAAAGGTGTTTTTTTCTTTACGGAAAAATGTTTTCCTTAACTTATTATTTTTCATTAACCGAATGCCGGAAAATTCGAAAAAAAGATATTTCTCTATTTTCCGCAGTACAAACAAAACTTTTTAGTGGTTTCTATACTGCAACTTTCAACTATCTTTTTATTAGCAGGAATAAAACACCACATGACGTGGTTGTTACTGCCATTTTCTCTAGGAGAATGACGATTGTATTTCACGGTGAAACAATTATTCGCATGTCATGTTAATCCCCTCTAGGGCTGATTCGTTTTATTCGGTTTTGCTTATTCAATCATGATGGTCGGGAGTTCTACAAATTTCACTTGCATATGTTACTTTGATTTTCATGCCAATCAATACCAGTCCGTCGCTTTAAGGCGCAAGAGCTATAGCTAGAGCCATATATTAGCATATTGCTAGGGTAAAGAACCTCAATTGGAAAGGCATACTTACAGGGTAAGTCGGAGGCATGGTAGATTGTGCATTTCTTCAATTTTCTCCGTAGGTATTTGAAGCTTAAGAAGCAAAGCTTATATGCTTTCTCCCGGGGAGGCGAGTAGGTGATATTAAACCCATCGGCCATCGCATTGTGAATGTCGTGGTAGGAGATTGTGCGATTCTCCGGATACTGTACTTTATCCCACAAGTATTTGGCTGCAAGTATTGACTTGTTTATGGTGCAAAAATCCTCAATATCCGGTGGAGATGCCTCGATGATGGCGTATGAATGATTCCCTTCTGTAACTATACATGGTTCGGTGCTGATATATAAATGAGATCTCACTTGCTTCGAGCAAGACACAATGGTCACGCGGGCTCCATAGGGGTTCCACCATACACTGTCTTCATCACTGAAATTAGAGCGCGTTAACTGGTGGAGAGGAAGGGAGGAACAGTCTCTCTTTCGCAGCCCGACATCCACCGCTTTGATTTTCCCATAATCAAAATCAATGGAACCCTCATAACTATCGGGGTATATCGATTTCACATGATACCGACCACCGAACAAAGATAGCACCGTGTGGTTATCTTCACATGCTAACTCGAACCTCGAATCACCACAACTTTTCAGGTCATCTTTCAATCGAAAGGGATAGCGTATATTATCGACCTCGCCGCATGATGAAAATTTACACGGGTGGTTCTTCCTGGCATAACAACTAATCCCACCTTGTATTATGAGAAGGAGGAGTAGTGGGAAGGGCTTCATTTGGTACCTGAGCTGATAGAACTTGTGCAATGCAGAAAGCTTTTTGTTTGGCTTCGGTTATTTGGTGCGGAGGAACGACAGAAAAGGGGATACAATTAGAGACACATACCGTGATTGAATTGGAAGACTGGGAGTCTGGTCTTTTTAAAAGCCCAAGTCAAGCAAATGACCCGGTCAGAGCCGCCCAAAGTCAAACAAATGACCCGGTCAGAGCCGCCCAAAGTCAAGAAATCAAAGCTTCGTACGTGATGGAACGTACGTGGCTTGGATTGATAATGCGGATAAATGTCATATCGACGGAATTATGTAAATTTCGCTGGAGGGCCCACGTAGTTGTTGGTTGAGATAATTTTGGTCTATATACTCTATAAATCATAAATTATTATTCATTTATTTTTTTAAATTATTATTTTTATTTTATCATACAATCCTTTTCTCTTACCACTATTATGATGGGTGGGTTTTAAATATGGACATAAGTTAATTTAACATATAAATGATGTTCACAACTTGTAATCCACTATTCACAAGAGCGGTTGTATAAAAAAAAAATTTCAACTAAGGATGAATGAAAAAATAGACCTAATTACAATCATACATTTTCAAAAATATACGTGAAGTATTGAAATATACATAAAAATCACAATAGGCTACGGAAAATTATGCGTGCTGAAAATTTCATTTTCAAAGTGGGTTATTTTTCTTGGAAAGCTTAAGTAAAGTCACCACCGAAGAAGATAGATATTTGTTCTTCGCACTACACATGTATTTCATGATGTTTCAAGGAAATTCTCACTAGAAGAGGCCTCTCTTTTTCCTCTACGTAACATTCGGTCAACGTCGTACACCAAGAAAGTCTCATTATTGCTATGTGATGGAAATGCTTTGTCAATCCTACAAATTTAATTTGCAAATAAAAAAGACCAATGGCTTTGCACCTGCCAAAGGCATGATTTTTGGGTGTTCTTGATTTGCTTAAATATAGAATTAAGTTTCAAAATTATGTAATTAAATTCTAAAAATTATCATATTGGTGTGATTGACAATTTTCATTAATTCCATCAAATTTGGTTGATGAAAATCTTGACAAGACACTTTTCTATATACTGAATGTTAAAAAAAAAAAAAGCCAAAAAATTAAGAGGGGGAAGGGGGACTCTCGCTTGACAATGGGCGACAACTGCTCAATCATATCCATTACTGCGAGCAGGCAAAGAAGCCTCGCCCAAATCAGGGCATGAATTGATCGACCCTAGCAAGGTTGTCGAGAGGGCTAAGCAACCCTCACGTGGCGGTGACAAGTGGCGAGGCCTTGTCTTCTTCGTCCCACGCATTGTTGCTTCTCCAATTCACCAAACCATTTCAAACTTATCCAATTGGTTGTACGAGCAGGTTGATGTTCGGCATGTTTCATACTTGAACGTGTAACGATTATAACTAAATAAATTCATTCATGATTTGTGGATTCTTTAATGCAGGCTCTTCACATGTAGTAGGTGTCGATACTCAGATTGAACCACGTAAATCCCATACGTGCTTTAGCATTTCTTGTTGACTACTTTGGTAGTTTCATCCTAACACTTGGAAAGGGATAGCGACACTTGAATTGAAATTTCGCTTGCAGCCCCCAAACCTCACCCACATCTCGGCAAGGCCGCTGGTGAAGACCAAAAATTAAATTCAAGGAGCAGGCCTTTTTGAATCTACTATAAAAATAATAGTCTATTTTGAATCATAAAAAATCAAATCACAAATAATTATAAATTATTGTAGTACCTACTTTTTCAAAATTTTGTAACTCACAATAAATTATTATTTTCATGATTAAAAAACCGTTAGGTTAGAAAAGTCCTTCGTGCAATGGGGAGAAATTTGTGTTTGACTTTTGGTTATACGATAAAAAAAAAAAAAAAATAGGGGACGCCCTTGGAGGGACGGGTCGGGGATTGAAGTTGAAGAGTTGGAGTCGTCTTTGAAAAAGACCAGATCGAGCAAATGACTCAGAGTCGTCCAAAGTCCAGAAAATGGAGCTTGACCGGAGACGATAAGTCAATTTTGCTCGTCGCCTCACACATGATGCGTTTGTCGTTTCAAGGAAATTCTAACTAGAGTATGGTGCTGTCCCCACATATATCAAGAAAAAGTCTCATCGTTACTACGTAATGGGATTCTTTATTTTTCTGATCTTTTGTTTTGTCAATCCTTCAAATTTATTTTACAGGAGGGATGGCTTTGTTCCCACCAAAAGCATGACTATCCACTATTCTTGATTTACTTGAAATGTAATCCAGCCCTAATATTTTCAAAAAATACAATTAAATCTTGAAATTTATCAAATTGGTGTGATTGACGATTTTCCTTAGCTCCATTAAATTTGAATAATGAAAATTGCTAATGTGACCTTTTTATGTATTTTAAAGACATGTGCGCACTACATCAGAAAGTAAATCAAAAGTTAAGAGGGCAACAAGAAAAAAGGAAACTAAGAGAAAGAGATGGCCGGGAAAGCATTGCAAGGGCACCGCTGAGGCCCAATGAAAACGCTTGCTCGACCACAAGACAAGATTACTAGTCATCACCATGAGCAGGGAAGGGCTGGCTGACCCTAGTAGAGATCGCAAGGACCGATCAACCCTTGCCTGGTGGTGAAAGAGTTGAGGCCTTACGTTCTCTTAGTCTCAAAGGTGTTGCTTCTCCAATTCACCAGGGCATTTTCAAGCCTATCCAGTTAGTTCTATGCCATTGGCAAGTTTCCCAAGTCGACTGGGCTTGGTCGAATTAGCGGTGGTCACAGGCTCGCTTTCCAATTCTACGGACTCACCTTCGATGCAATCCAAGCATAACGAGATACCTTTCCACTTCCACAAGCTCCAAGCATCATAAGAAAGCCACTCGCTTATCAAATTGAAGGCCTTTCGAATCTAAAGACTAATTTCTGGTGGCCGTGAAGAGATTGTTCCTCTCAATGCAACTCTCACCTTTTCTCCGGTTGGACATGCCGGTGAGATTTACGTTGGGGATTGAGTGTATGATGCATCATGTTGAGCGTTTGGGGAGAAAGAGTTTCTGTAGAAACGCTGCTGAAGGACCCAGCCTTGGCGCCAGTCTCGTTACACACAGACAGAGATATTCAATATTGCAAAGTGGATATAACATCATCTCTTATTAAAAAAAGTCATATTTTCTGTCACTGAAATGAAAAAAACTCTTAGAAGTACTCGATTGAACTAATTAGACAAATTTTAAAACTTAATTGCACTTTTAACTTAACGTCGTTTCATGATATGTTTTAAGACTTCAAATACACTTGTCCAAAAGAATAAAGTATGGCTTGTGACTATATATTTCTTTTCCCTTTAACCTCACCCTTTAACCTCAAGTGAGTGATGTTGCATGTAATGAATATTGACAAAACATCATTCACCAATTTTGTTTTGTCGCTGTTTTGATCACCTACTATAACGCCCCAAATCTTAATCAGCTTTCTCTGCACACTTCCATCCGAAAATCTCAATCTCATATTCTTCCCAACCTCAGCCACATTACACACCGTTGGCGAGTCTGCCACAACACTAAGCAAAAAATCACCGACCGAGCAAGTAATTCACCACTTGTCTAAGGGATCAGAAATGTCGATAAGAGCAGATCAGTTACATATTTTATTAGATGATGATTTATCATATAAGGAAACTACTGGGCTGTCACCTTATTTTGCCACATCTTCCAACCTTTTCGCTATTATAGTTGATTGCACATGCTCCTGTACTAAGAACGGTGGCTTGTTGGTTTATCCATCATCCAATCCACCGAATAAAACCCCAGCTAAAAGGAAAGAACAGAACACTTTCCTTCTTCAATGGAATCGTGAGACTGGATTGCAGACTTGTCCACAAGGCAAGCTTTGTCAATATTTTTAGTTCCAAATGGTCGACCCAGTAGGCTCCAAGCAGAGCCTGTAAAGGTCATGCCCAAACTTGTTCATGACTCAGAACTCCTAAAATTTTCATTTGTATAGATACAATGAGCTCGTATGAACTCTATGAGGAAACCATTTGTCTAGATCGGCCGACGATTATATCCAAACTACTGCAAATCAAGTGTCTGTTCTGACGGTTTAAATTTGCTTCGATCAAGAAACGTAGATCTCACCTAAGCTGTAAAAGAAAAATCCACATTTGAGGCCGAGGCCACTATCCACCCGAACGAGACCTCTAGGTCTGGCACGGTTGCTTAGCAGGTTCGGGTACATAAAGCCCAAAGAAAAATCATGAATAGTTTGTGGCTTTCTGAGTTGGCCATACGTAGGAAACTGCCTCGCCCGCGAAACCTTTTGTTTCTTGGCCTATTTCCATAGATAGTGTATACTCGCCTTTGGCTCAAGTAAGCCCTTCCACATCGTTATCTTGAACTTATGCCACAAGTTTAAAACCCTTTGCCTCTCGATTTTAAGAAAATCCCATGATTTTTATGAAAAAAAAAGGAAAAGAAAATTAAAAGCATGAGGGACGTTGCCAGTTGGGTTTTGATTTTTAAATGATTTCAGTTGTTTTTGTCTCGTTGGTGCAATGGGAAATTGGAGACTATTGTGAGTGAAAACCTGATGTTTGCTTCATGTCCAATTTTCTTTTTCTTTTTTCAAAAGTTGCCTATGAAAATGTTCGTTATATTTGCACAAAACATTTCTGGTCTAGCGATTTATGTTGAAGCGTGTCTTTGCCCATATTGCTTGCATTATGGCATCGGAGCTTACTTCTCCGTTTGTTTAAAATTACTTCAAGTATGTAGTGTTGACGAAAGTCACAATTTATAAAGTCACAGGTCGCAACCAAATCTGAAAATTATAGTGTAAAAGTAATTAAATCCTACTGGACAGGTTCTTCATTGTATACCTGGATAATCTCCGCTTCCTCTTTTAGAGACGAGCCAGAAGGTTTGCCTTTCCCATTTGGCCAATCGGAGTTAGTGATGACAAGTCTGGTAAGCATGATGCCGATTCAAGACCAGCCAGTCCATGGCCCTGGAGGATGAATTGGGGTTCCATCATGCCCATAAATTACAAAGGGACATAGTGCTTTGTTTTATGCTGCACTCTCATTAATTCCTGCAAGTCGCACGAAAGTTCTTGGGATTAGAGGTTTTTCTGTTAGACGCAAATTGCGTAACCCCAAGATCTAAATTGCGCAACCCCAAGATCTCCATAACCAGAACAAGAACATGCATAATTGAGTAGAAAGATTAACGCACCTGTTTTGGGATCCATCGAACATAAAGCGGAAGCATAAAAGGATTACCCACATATATCAAGGGGATCCACGCATCAAGTCCTTCTCCTCTATTGCCCTCCGTATCACTGGCTCAATGAGGCGGCCCCCCTCACGTTTAGCGTTAGGTAAACGCCCCTTAGGTGAGGATACATGTGAGAATTAGGGTTAGAGGAGAGACTTGAGCACTATTTATAGAGTTTCCAGCCAGTCCCTCTCATTACGGGCCAGGCTCAACTCGGCCCACACTAGCCAAATTAAAATTTGTATTAGACTAATTAAGAAACCTTCTATCTCACCTTAGACCAACCCTGTTTTACGGTAACCGTAAAAACAGTAAATTACAATATCAATTAATTTAGTCCACATTAGGAAAAACTCTTACATTCTCCCACTTGGACTATATTAATTGAAATCGTACTGTATGTGCGCACATTTGGTCCAGAGATAATTCTTAATAGTCAATCCTATCCCATAAAGTTTTAAACACCGAATCATGGCGGTAACTGCATGTATACACACAGAGCCTTCCATGGTCACAAATGTTTTCAACTTTATTGATATGGATTCAATATGATAGTGTGTCAAATGGATAACATCTCTCATAGAGAGATCTCATTTGTCGTCCACCATTCTCTTACCTTAGGTGTCACAAAAACTTGTGCCACTAGAGAATGCTTTATGGTTCCAATGAACCCACATATGTCTTGTCCTTATGGTTAACATTTCTTTATGTATCACAAGACATATGCACAAGGCTAATAACCGGATGCCCCTAGCCTTCACTCAAGGTCTATACAATCCATTGAGACTTTATCAATATGTATTCAACATAATAACAACGCATTCAAAATATTTTATTGAATGCAAAAGTTGATACATATCAAACCGTTACTAAGTGTAACGAGCCACAGATGTGAACTTTATCAAAGTAAAGCCAAAATAGCTCCCACTAAACAACAGTATCCGAAGATACTCCTAGGCCCATGTTAACAATATGTTACTAAAATATACATGGGCGTAGGCCTTTAGTTTGTGGATCTGCAACCACATCATCTGTGAAAATATGTTATATCATAAGTCACCTTTCTGTACCGTTTCTTTATGGTCAAAAATATCTGACCACCATATATTTAGACCCCTTGAGACCTCTGTAGTAAATAAATAATACTACAAATTTGTTATCTCAATGCAACCGTATGGGTCTATCCATCAAGTTAAAACGATCAATTCCGTCATGAGGTTTTGGAGCCTAATAGCCCAAGTAACAACCTAAAAGAATGTTACTAACACTGCATACATAGTAGAAGATAACAAAGAACTTTATTTACTGCACTTCCTACTAACATAAATCTGTATTCCGTTATTGATTGCATGTCATCAGAACAGCCAACAAAGTTTACATCTAAATATTCTACTAACTGCAAGAATTGAACATAGCTATAAATTAGCATATAATCTATTGTCTTCTTTAAGTACCTTAAAACCTTCTTGACAAAGCAACCCGGTGATCATGTCCCGAATTTGACGATATCTGCCTAGAAGTCCCGTTACAAAGACAACATTTAGTCTAGTGCAAATTCGAGCATACATTATACTTTTAAGTGCACTAACACAAGGTACACCATTTAATTAGATTTTTTCAATATCTAAATAAGGACAATGTGATAGATTTAGTCCATCACCTTTAACAACGGGAGCAATTCTGGCTTGCAATAATGTATATTGAATATTTCCAATACACAATCAGCAAATGTCCTCCGAGAAAATCTAATATAATATGGCAAAAATAATCCTTACAGACCTCAGTACAAAGGATAAAAGATGTCTCAAGGTCACAACTTGTAAGCAAAACATCATGTACATAAAGTATGAGAAAAAATAAATTTCCTCCCACTGACCTTGCAGTATATTGAATTACTTTGTTCCCAATTGAACAAAATAACAATACTATGAAACTTTAATAATATTGTCTGGAAACTTGCTTAAGACCATGAATTAGAATTTTTCAGTCTACACACAAGTTTACTTGAATCTGCTGCAAAATCACACACAAGTTTACTTGAATCTGCTGCAAAATCATCCAGTTGCACAATATAGATTTTGTATCTATTTGGCGTAACTCCATATATAAAAAAATAAATAAACTATTAATGCCGCATTCACTCTGAAAGAATCTTTTAAAGAAATAGTTATTTCTTCACTATAAACAATCCACCCCTCTTTCAGAGTGAAAACTTTAGTTACCAATTTGACTTTAAATTCCACAATCTTTCTTTGAAATTCTTTTAGTTTGTACACCAATTTGCAACTAATAAACTTGTGATCTTTAAACAAGTCGGTGAGTTTCCAAACATGTTTCATAGATTGTATATCGCCTTTTTATGGCATCTAATCACATACTTAATTGACAACAAGAAACGACATTTATATAAGTTGCTAAAACAACAATGTAGTGGATATTATAATCATGCTCTCACAAATAGACTATATAGTATGATGATATAACCGATCGTCTTTCCCTAACAAATCTCCTTAATAAAACTGCAACCACTTCATTCTGCACTTGAGAGGTATAAGAAATTTCATTATAAATTATATCAAGAATAGTACCTTGAACCTCAACAAGCTTAGTCTATGGTACAGAGATTCCATAATTATCTCGTATAGGTAAAGACAAAGACACGGTGATCTTCCATCATACTATTATCTTTAATAGTCCGAGAGCAGCTATCCTCTACAATTACGTCAATATTTAGAAACTTTAGAGTATGTGATTCCATAATTCTTGTATCTTCTTTAGAGTCTTAAAATCAAATACCCTTTTGAACAATCTAGGTGAGATACAAAATAATTTCAAGTGAATCTTTTGTTAGGAATTTCAAGCATAGTAATTAAGTTATCACCCCAGAATCTACCAAGTATTTGACAAATGACCCTTTAAGCTATTTCGCATTGTCATACTTGCCAAAATACTCATTGCCACTGTTAAACCTGACAATTTTTAAATCATATACGAGATGCATATGTCATTAGGACTTAAACACAATTTTTGCAGATGTGTCCTAATTTCAATATCAAACAAGACATAATTTCAAGCAACTAAGGCTTCCTTCATCTTATAGCGGTGCAGGTCCGCGAGGCAAACCTCTTTTCAAGTGTTCCAGAATGGAACGCTTCATGGACAATAAGCAAATTCAATTGTTTTTTTCTCAAGCAACAAATCATATGTCCACAACTTAAAATTTGAAGTAGTAAAAAAACCTCAATGATGACGGAATTACCATTTACAGAAAAGGTGACTGAAAAACAAGCAATGTATATAATTAGCATCATGTGAGTACCGTGTAACTTGACGTACAAGTACACATCCAGAGAGTTACACGCATAATCATATAATCACCTTTGGGCAGAACACATGACACGCAGTTGTACACTCCCCACATGATAAGGGTTATGAGAATATATTCCAATCTTCGTGAATTCATCACCTTTGGGCATATGAACCATTAGGATTGGTCACTCCTCCACCACACTATCATATATCCCTCCATGAACTAATACACAATCACCTCCTTTGGGAGTATGACTACGCATTAGACCAGGGAGACATCCCAATCAAATATACGAGACCGAAATTTCTCAAATCCAATCAAGCGTGCCACTTTGGCGGTCACAACTCAATTGAATCATTGAAATTCTCCCATACCAGGGATATAAACTTTACTCATTACATACACCATATACATGTGATTTTAACTTTAGTGATAGGGGCATGTTATCACTAAAATCACATATCATGCTAATTACATTACTTTATCCATTAATAAAAATTAATCATACATATATATAAATATATATACGGCGAATAATCAAAGACAGATTCCAATGAGATCATTGATCACAAGTAACACAAGAAACTTCCCATAACAGAGAAATAAAACATCTCTTATGCACCCCAATTACATATTACCAAAACAACATAAAAGAATGTTGATCTAAAATATCTCTCACAAATTAACATCAATAGTAATACGGGGTACACCATATCGACAAGCTTAACAAATGATCAACTATTGCTCATGAGTTTCATAAGGCAAAACATGACTCCAAGGCCAACAACTGATTTATTAATTAATTTAAGTAACAAATATCATTACTTCAATCAGTGGCCTATAAATTGAGTCAAACCATAGAACTAAATATCTAAACTATAACAGTAGATACTATTGCTCTGCATAAATATTGCCATACTCCTTAACCATAAAAAATATTAACTTGATAGACATTAACAAGTGACCAGATGAATTCATGTACAATATGCAGTAACTTAATTAACATACATTACCCACATTCAGCAGATGTGTTAATCGGACATCGGTTTGGTCACGAGTCCTTAAGTCGTCTATCATTCAAAAATTACCGGTGTAAAGGAGTATACTTGAGTAACAAAAGTTTCATAATCTTTATTGTTTCTCATCAGCTCAATACATAACTCAAATACAATCTCATATGAATTGTATCGCGTTAAGCCAGCTTCAGTTCACAATAAAGTTTGATTTTTATTGATGAATCACACGTTTTTATTATGTGATAACATACTAGTAACTCATCACCTGTATTTCCAAAATCACAGAAAATACAAGAAAAATACGCAAAAATACACTAAAAATACACGTATTTAGGATTCCATATGCAATTTCACATCAATAAAACCATCAAACATATAAAATAAATATACCACAAGATAGGAAATCACCATACGAGTCCAATGCCGCCAACCACGCGCCAAAATAATCCCCCACGCGCCTGCACGCGCCTCCTGAGCCACACGCGGCGCGCGTTCGACGCCCAGGCGGCGTGTGGCCGCGCATGGGGGCGCGTGCGGCATCCCCCGGCGACACGCCGCCGACCCTCTTGCTCGTCTCGTCTCCCCCAATCCAAATTTGTGATTTAATTTAATTTTCATTGAACAAAAAGTCTCGAAAATCACAAATTAGGGCAAGATCAATACCAATTAGGGCTAATCCATACAAATTATGGTAGATCCGTACAAATTATGGTAAATCCGTACAAATTAGGGCAAAACCAATTGCATTCAAGTTCTAGGGTTATGGTTGCTCTGATACCACATGTTAGATGCAAATTGCGCAACCCCAAGATCTCCATAACCAGAACAAGAACATGCATAATTGAGTAGAAAGATTAACGCACCTGTTTTGGGATCCATCGAACATAAAGTGGAAGCATAAAAAGGATTACCCACATATATCAAGGGGATCCACGCATCAAGTCCTTCTCCTCTATTGCCCTCCGTATCACGGCTCAATGAGGCGGCCCCCCTCACGTTTAGCGTTAGGTAAACGCCCTTAGGTGAGGATACATGTGAGAATTAGGGTTAGAGGAGAGACTTGAGCACTATTTATAGAGTTTCCAGCCGGTCCCTCTCATTACGGGCCGGCTCAACTCGGCCCACACTAGCCACCCCATATTAGACTAATTAAGAAACCTTCTATCTCACCTTAGACCAACCATGTTTTACGGTAACCGTAAAAACAGTAAATTACAATATCAATTAATTTAGTCCACATTAGGAAAAACTCTTACATTTTCTACTACCGGTCCATAACCCCCTCCAAAATCTGAAATACCTTAGACATGGTTGGTCTATCACGCTCGCTGTCTTGAATGCACCAGCAAGCCACTTTGCATGCTCTGCACAATTCTTCCGTCTCCACCAGTCTGTTCAATCTGCGGTCCACGAGTGGCAAGACTTCTCCTCTGCTATTGAATTGTCTACCTGGAGCGGTAGATAATCGCGCATGTCACTGTTCAGCTCCTCGATGTTTCACTTTCCCGATATGGTCTCAAAGAGCGGCTTTCCATAGCTGAAAACGTCGACTTTCGACGTGATGGCTCCTCCCAAAATCCATTCGGAGCGAGGTACCCTCGGCTCCCCTCCCGGTGGTAATGACGCTGCGGCTTCCCATCCCATGAGTTTCGCAAGGCGAAATTAGCTATCGTGGTTCGAGTTCCAAATCCAACAAGTATATTCTCTCGGTTTGATGTCATAGTGTATGATGCAATCCCGACACCTTTCATGGAGGTACTCCAATCCTTCAAAGAATCCGGATGGCGTGCCGTATCTGGTTTTCCAATCGAGGCTTTTGGAACCTTTCTCAAACAAATGAGCCACTTTCGAACCATTTGCCGGTACTCATTTACTAGGAACCTTTTCACTCTTCGCACAAAAACAATTAGACGAACGACATTGACATGTTGTATTGTTCCAATGGTTCTAACTTCGCAAGGAACTATTCGTTACTTTGGCTTTGGTTCATGAGTTTCTTCACTGCTATGGGAGTTGAATCTGGCAGTGCTCCCCTAAAAACAGAACTAAACCCACCTTCCCCAATTTTCTCAGAGAAGTTATTTGTTGCCTTCTTCAGAACTCAATATTCAAAAGCATCAAATGATCATCTGCTGCATAAGCAGGCCGTCTCATCTTAATAGCCACCAGCGAAATGCTAAGGACCACGAGAAAAGCTACGGGCACAACTCCAACTGCTATTATGAAATTTGAAGTGGGTTTCCCCCGTTTCTTACTCTCCTCCAAGTCCAACGCTGCGATCCGGACATGGAAATCTCTCGAAATTGCATCATCAGTTGAATGTTCAACTACAAATTTGGCATCCGTCCATATCAGACAGTTGGCAGTGTATGCATAAGCACTGCAAGAACAGTTGCTCAAGCACAATAACCTGCATGTTTCGAGGTGTTCCACCATGAAACAGAGTTTTTTGCAAGCGTGTATTAGGCATGACAAAAGATTTATCTCTCCTGTCACCACTACATTTTGACGCATTTCTCCTCTTGCAACGGCCCAGACGGTCTCCAGCTTCAGATCATCTAAGTATCCAAGCGGGCAATCACAAAGCAATGTATCGCTCTGATTGCAGTTAGAAGGAGCACCATAAAAGGGATATGTCCCACACTCAAGGGTTGGCTGTGTCCAAAGCACCCTCCATTTCTGGATATGCTTTGCCCATATTAATTGATTCAGCAGCCCCGTTGGTTCCAGCACGACCCTAATAGGGAGCAACTGAGGATTATATGAAGTAGGCCTCATTCTCATTTGAAACAAAGGAGAAAAAAACCACGTTTCTACCATTACTGAGCGCTGATGCCTGAATTCATCACCAGTCCAGTCGCCACTATTCCCGTAGGCTTCCGACCTTTTATATAGCAAACACTGAGCTCTTCCTTCCGCTCCTGGAAATGCAGAAGACATCCTGGGAGCTGGATCATATATGTAATATATGGGCTTTAAAAGAAAATAAAATAAAAGGAAAAGAAAGAGTTTGAAAAGTCAAAAAAGGAAGCTGAGGAAGAACTGTGGAACCTTTTACCGTTTTAAAGAGAAGAGAGAGAGGTTTTCGGCAGAAACGAAAAACAGGGGAACGAAAGAAACAGGGGAGAAGAGAGAAAGAAGAGAAAGGAAAAAGGGAAAAAAAGAAAAAAAAATTGGCGCACTCGTGATCCGAACGCCTCATCAAGCCGACTCAAGTGTGTTTAGCAATGTCGATAATTGAAAAAACTAGGTATGAGTTAACAATTTCCGAAGCAAATATGTATTAACGATAGTAACTATTGTTACATTTGCATACTATATTCAACAATCAATAGTAGTAAATATTCAACACATCCTTTCTCATATTTAATATGTTTTTTGAACCTAAAGATTTCTTGTAGTGAATTTTCTGGCCTCATCACGACCTAAAATATTGCAAATCAACAAGTTTTACTTTCCAGAAATTTTGAATGTTTTACATAATTTTGGTTTTGAGAATTAAGAACTTTTTGTGACTACACTTGATTAATTTATGAGGTAGGATTAACGTATCCCGGCCTCCGCATGGAAGCACACCATTAACATTTCGGTGGGCTTTTACTCCCCATTTTGGAAACTCTTGATATAAGAGAAAATATGAGGTACTTTAAGCTAATATAAAAATTTGGAAGGAACTAAACACAATTTTCTTATAGTCCGTAAAAATCCAGATGTTCAATGTTGACTTAGCACAAACTAATTTTTTTTTCGGGAAAGCGTAAACTTAAGCTCCATTCGTTTTGTAGAAAATGTGACACTTTCTAGAAACCATATATTTCTAGCATTTAGCTAAAATCTGAAAATGAAATAAAAATACTTTCCATCATTTGGTATGAAAAATATGATTATCCTCCGTTCACTTCTTCGATAATTGTTTATTTTTTGTTCTTTTTTTCCCTTTAAAAATATAATTTTTAATTATTTTTTTCTTTTCCTCGCCAGCGATCAACGGCCTTCGTTGTGGTGGTGATTAGCTGAAGAAGAAGAAAAAGAAAAAGAATAAAATAAAATAAAATGCATATAATTAAAATGAATTACGAAAGAAAGGGGGGGGAAAATAATTTCCTCTCTTCAAAAAATGAAAATCATTTTCTCCACTTTTTGAGGGTGTTTTTGCCATTGACAAAAAAATGTTTTTCATGATTTGTTTATTTTGCATGAATCGAACATCAAAAAATTTGAAAAATATTTTTTTTTTAAGTAATTTTCCTCAAAATGAACAAAGCTTTTTATGGGTTCTATCTAGGGGTGAGCATGGTCCGGGTTGGTGCGGGCCACCCCCTAACCCTAGGATTAACCCGTACAGTATCGGTTCTTAATTTTTAGGACCGAGGACCAACCCTATTGAATCTGGGACTAAAGACCAGACCGACCCAATGGGTTCGGTCCGGTTCCAGGGTCAATCCGGGACCAATCGATAATTTTTTCGTCTTATTTTTTATACTTCCTAAAAAAGCAAACCTACAAATTCAAATTACACATCTTTCAACAATGCGGCATTGTGCAACTAAACTATAAATACCAATACATATGTAGCAAATTTAAGATGACACAATAATAGAAATTTCATACCTGCTAACCGGTCATCGAGATATGGGACAAGATGGAAAGTTCATGTAATTATCTATCTTTAATATTCATAACACAATATGCAAAAACGTTTTCCTGCATTTGATCATGTAAAGTCCACTTAACCAAAAAATGAGCTTCACACCACTTGACTAGCAAATCACCGTAGCAACTGCAGTACTACTTTACTCTTCAAAAACTTCTACCATTTGACACAAATTGAAAAGCAAAGTGCAGCTAAAATTCATTAGTAAAATACAATTAAACCATAAAAAGTTCAAAGTACTTAATATAAATCATGAATATATAACTTCACATCTTGTTAATTCACTTGAACTTCTAAACACCTGAAAACAAAACAAATGACACATAATTAATACTCAACAAAAGTTTTAAATTGAAATTGCTATTAGTGCTATTGATAAAACATCTCAATATAATATAATATAGCAGGCATTTTACTTATGTTTGAATATATAAAAGAATTATAAATAATATAATATGATATAATATAACATACATGGTCGGTCTAGAGTTGGACCGCCCCAAAACTCTTAGGATCGAGGACCAACCCGCACAGTGTTGGTCTTGAAATTTCAGGACCAAGGACCGACCCAGTGCCCTTAGGAACTGGACTAGGACCGGCAGGGTTGGGCTGGTCCAGGATCGATCTAGGGTCGACCCTAAACCGCTGCTAACCCCTAGTTCTATCAACTGTCATTCTGTGAATAGGAATAAAACACAACATGATGTGCTCGCTACAGTCATTTTCTCCCGGAGAATGATGATTGTATTCATATTGAACCAATAATTTGCATGTCATCTTAATCCCCCGAGGGTTAATTCGTTTTATTCGGTTTTGATTACTCAATCATGATGGTCTCGACTTCTACAAACATCACTTGCATCTGTTACTTTGATTTTCTTGCCAGTCAATAACAATCCGTTTCGACCAAAGAAAAACAAAATCGCAGTCCGTCGCTTTTGAGGCTCAAGAGCTGTAGCTAGAAACAAATATTAGCATATTGATCGGGTAAAATACCTCAATGGAAAGGCATACTTACAGTAGTCATAGGATGTGCATCGACTTCCAAGGTGTTGGGAATAACTGATCCCCGAAACACCGGATTCGACACTAAATCGAACCCCTAAATCAATGCGGAAGCGTAGCCCAAGAAAACGACACGTATCACCGATCGTAAAGCACACCACGGATTCGAGCGTACCTTGTTAGCCACAGATTAGACACCGACGCCAATGGAGGAAGAGAATCCGGTCCTGTTCGATCCGGGGAGGCAAAATTCCTTCGAGCGATTCACTGTTTGCTTTGAAGGAAAAACAACGTGAGAGAGAGAGAGCGTTTAGGAGAAACGTACGTCTTTTCTTTTCTTAATCAACGGTTTGTTTTTCTCTCTCTCTCCTCCCTTTTATACCTCTCCCTTCCCACGGGCCCTATTCCCGTGGGCCGGGCTCTCTGAGCCCAGCTTGGGCGGACAGGGCCTTAAGCCCAAATCCAATAAAGCTTTCATCTCCCACTCGCACAAGGTGGGCCGAATAGGATTCTCTTTACCTCTCTTCAACATTCATACTGGTGAATAATCCGTGCGACCAGCATACTTTGAGAGCTCGTTGCTATACATCTCGTTAGGAATATATAGCAGCTCATAATGGGCGTCACACTCCGAGTAGATTTAGTATGCGTACCCTAGATCGATAGATCACATTTATATCTCTCTTGATCTCTTTTAAACATGATATATATATTGTATTCACAATTATAATTATCACAAAGACAGTCATAATTGGTCGACCGGTGAATACAAAACCACAATGTGATTTTCCAAAATCGATCTTCCTCTTTCCTTCAAACTCTCAATTTCAGTCTAGCTTGCTTTTCTAGAAATGCCCCATTAGATCGAATCATCTCATGACCATTGGCAACACCCTAAGATAGCAAACACTAAATAGAAACCTTGAGAATAAGTAAGAGTCCCGAGGGGACTAAAAAATTTGAGGAACTCTTTTCCTCAAGAGTCTCACACGTCATAAAAGTTGAGATCAAACTTTTTGCCACTCTTATTGGTCGTCACATGCATACGTAGTATGAAATACGTATTACGGTATTAACTCCTTTCCCATGGAGCGTATGTCTACACCTTTCAATACCGTACGGATGATAGTTAAGACATACCCAATGTCTAACTTGAGTTCACGTATCTACTCAATCACAAAATTCATCGAACTCACATCGGCATCTTAGACAGATAAAGTAAAATATGTGGGGTATTTTACTTTCGGACATCTTTAGTATTATGTCCTCATCTTAACACTCGATTAAGGCGACATATGTATTTTAAGCTTGAGCTCTCGATTATCACCTAGATAATAAACTTAAAAACAGTCTCATCTCTATTTATCACACAAGAAATAAAGGCGATTACCCGTGTGAGTGGGCTAATCTTATATCTCGTCCGACATACTTCTCAAATAATGCACCGAGCATTAAGATGCATAAAGATCACACATAGATTCATAGGCATTAATCGTTGAAAAACAAAATCTCATAAATGTGAACAACTCAGGGAAATTACAATTCAGTACATCAGACTCTACGCAATCCTAGAGATTTTACATGACCACAAAACACATCTCTAGGTATTGGCTTTGTCATAGGATCTCGCTACCATTCTATGCGTAGATATGTACCGTAAATTCACATCCTTTCGTGCAACCATATCTTTTACAAAGTTATACTTGGTATCTATATGTTTGGTCTTGCCATGATACTTTGGATCTTTGGTGTACGCTATAGCCGCTTGGCTATCACAATTAACCAATAATTGATTTGCAGCTTTCTCAATAACACCTAAATGATCCAAGAATCTCTTAAGCCAAACTCCTTCTTGTACCGCGATAATGCCACGAACTCGGCTTCCATCGTGGATAAGGCTATACACGTTTGCTTCTTACTTTGCTCCATGATATGGCGCCATTGTTCGATAAGAAAGCAAATCCAGAGGTAGATTTCCTTTCGTCTAAATCTCCTCCCCAATCGGCATCCGAATAGCCTTCAAGTTGCGAGATCATTTCCTTGATAATTCAACTTGAAATCGCGGTTCCCTTCGGATACCTCGGTATTCTCTTCACGGCTTTCCAATGTCTTTGGACCCGGGTTGGATTGGTATCTACTCACCATTCCAACCGCAAAACATATGTCGGGTCTTGTACACATCATAGCGTACATCAAGCTCCCAACAGCACTAGCATAAGGAACATGTTTCATTTGTTCCTTCTCTTGTGGAGTCCCCGGACACGATCTATGGCTCAATCCTTCACCTTTTGCAATAGGAGTGTCTATGGGTTTACGGTCTTGCATACGAAATCGTTCAAGAACCTTATTTATATAGGTTTCTTGCGAAAGAGACAACGATCTCTTCGAACGATCTCTTGAAATCTTAACTCCAAGGATGTATGCAGCCTCACCCATATCCTTCATCTCAAAGTTAGAAGACAACCATTTCTTGACGGTACTAACCAACTCCATATTGCTTCCGGCAATTAGTATATCATCAACATATAATGATATGATCACAAATTGATCATTGGATCTTTTGATATATACACAATGATCCTCATCAATCATTGTAAAATCATATGCCATTATTGCATTATGAAAACGTATATACCATTGTCTTGATGATCGCTTAAGACCATATATCGACCTCAAAAGTCGACATACTTTTCTTCTTGGCCTTTCACTATGAAACCAGCAGGTTGTTCCATATATATTTCCTCCTCTAATTCTCCATTGAGGAAAGCAGTCTTTACATCCATTTGATGTAACTCAAGATCCAGACTAGCCACTATTGCCAGAATAATGCGAATCGAGGTAAATCTCACTACGGGAGAAAACGTATCTTCATAATCAATTCCTTCCCGTTGATTATACCCCTTCGCCACAAGGCGAGCCTTATGCCTTTCTATCGAGCCATCGCCTTTCGCTTTATTTTGAGAACCCATTTGTTCCCAATAGCTCTGCGTCCTTTTGGAAGATCAACCAGTTCCCAAACTTGGTTTGATTCCATTGACTCCATTTCCTATTCCATTGCATTAATCCATTTTTCCTTACTAAGGCACTTCAGAGCCTCATTGATATTTCTTGGCTCATCCTCATCTTGTGGAGCAACCATAAAAGTTTCCCCTTCAATGTCAAAACGTCAACGGGGAATACTTTGGCGACTTGTTCGCCGTATAGGAGATTGTACACTTTGCACATCATTCCCTATTGTGCTCCCACTTGGATGAACTCCACTAATATCTTTATCTTGATCCAAGGTTTCAAATAGGGAGTTATCTTCCCCTATTTCGCCCTTCTTAGGAAACTCATCCTCTAAGAATGTTACATCTCGAGATTCATATTCGGTTATACTCCCACTTTCCCGCTCACCAATGAACACATACCCTTTCGAGTGTTCCGAGTATCTTATGAAAATACTCTTCTTTCCTCTCGGGACCTAATTTCCCAAACTTGTGAGAGGACTCATGTGTATAGGCAGCACAACCCCATGGCTTAAGAAAACTTAAGTCCGGTTTTCTACTGTCCATAACTCATATGGAGTGGAAGTAACTAATTTGGAAGGCACCCGGTTAAGTATATAGGCGGCGGTTAATAACGCATCACTCCAAAAGGTGATAGGTAAATTAGCATGCGCCATCATGGACCTAACCATTTCCGGTAGGGTTCTCGTTTCTTCTCTCCGCAACACCATTTTGTTAAGGAGTATACGGAATAGACAACTGTCTTTCTATTCCTTTTTCATCACATAATTTTCTGAACTCATCAGATAAATATTCTCGACCTCGATCGGATCTCAATGCTTTTATTTTCTTGTCTAATTGATTCTCTACCAGGTTCATGAACCTTTTAAAACAACTTATTGCTTCAGATTTATGAGAAATCAAATAGACATATCCGAATCGAGTATAATCATCAATAAAGGTGATGAAATAAACAGCCCCATGCCTTCCTCTCACATTCATTGGACCACGAGACATCGGAATGGATTAATTGCGAGAGGAAATTCAGCCCTTTTTCCTTTTCCAAATGGTTTCCTTGTTGCTTTCCCTTCTAGGCAATGCTTACATACGAGCAAATCGACTTTTCAATATTGCCCAACAAGCCCTCTTTGGCTAGTCTATTCATACGCCGTTGGCCAATGTGACCAAGTCTAGCATGCCACACACTCACATCATTATCATATTTATTAGGAGACGTGAGAAGGGAATAACAAATATTAGCATTAACATAATCAACATCTAATACAATAAAACCATCTAGAAAATAGCCACAACCATAGTAATTTGTATTCAAAAACAAATTCACACCTCTACTACGTAAGTTCATACAAAAACCTAATCGACCAACACTAATACGGACACTAAATTCCGACGAATCTCCGGAGCATACAAAGACATCATGAAGGAACAAAGTGCGTCCACCGCGCATATTCGGTTGGCATGTGCCAATTCCTTTCACTTCACTCGGAGTTGTTTCCCACATAGATCCACTTAGTTCCGGTAGGTACTCGTCGGAATTCCACGAAGGATCCTCTATCCTTCGCTACATGGTCCGTCGCCCCGAATCCATAGTCCACAAAGGATTAGACTCGGTTAAGAACACGAGAACTTGACACATAAGCAAAGTTCGAAAAGTACAAGGGGTGCATACCTTCTTTGGCTCACGACAATCGCGAGCATAGTGACACTTCTTGTCACAGTTGTAGCATTTCACCCTTGCTAGCTTTTTCATATGAGGACGTTTTCCTCTATCATGTTGGTCAAATTTGGGTTTCTTCCCTGAAGGACCAGCTTCTTCCTTGCCTTTACCCTTATCAAACCAGTTAGGGCGCTTGCGCTTGGAGCACGAAGCTCCATTTGAGCTAGAACCAAGATAATAAAGCTCGATTCGGCTTAGCCGCCAATAGGCGGTCCTCTTCCAGCTCAAGATGACGCATTGCATCCTCAAATGTTTTGATATTCTCATTATGAGTCAGGTGCACCTTCATATGCTCCCAACTCTGAGGCAAGGAACGAATCACTGCTTGCACTGCTTTGTTCATCTCGTGAGGACATGGCCGGCGTCTCTCGGCTCGGTTATCATATTTGACATCTTTCTAAGATGTTGCTTCATGGTCTCGACCATGAGGCTTCTTATAAGAGTCAAATCGATAGTGAGTGTCTCGCCTAGTCACCGAAGTATGACCAAACCTAGCTTCCAAAGTGCCTCCCACATTTCTTTGGCATTGTCAAAACGCCGAAACTCTCGCATGACATCATTTTCCATGCTTTGCTCGACAACGTGATGCGAGCTAGAGAGTTCATTCTTTTCCACGCAAGAAAAGCTTCTTTGTCCTTTTTGTCTTTGTTCGGTGGGTCCCTCTTCGGGTTCTACCATGGTCATGACAAGAGCCTCAAGAGATTCTTGCTCTTCCAAAGACATACTTTTGATTTTCATTTGCCAAATTTCATAGTTGTCTCCGGTGAGCTTTTCACCTTTGTTCACTCAAATTTCTCAAAGATGCTCTTTGTGGTCAAGCCATTGATCCAACACATCGACAAATATGCACGAATTATTAATGCCTATCATTTATGCATCCCTATTTGCATAGACCCATCATATTAATGAATAATTTCAAGTAAGGCTTCAGAATCAAAAGGTCACTACGTTTCCAATCATCCTCCAAAATCCTAACTTAAAATTATCATTAATATAATTGTCATGTGCAAAATCAATTCTATGAAGTTACAAAAACTTCTATAACTACCCTCGCCTAATTACCCACAAAGAACAATAGAATAATGAAAGCAACATAGAAATAATATCCAATAAAACAATAATGCTTTCAATTAACACAAATAGGTAGTAATCATTACATAATATGTTCACAAATCACACTTAACATATATCACCAATACAACTAACACCAAGTCGGACACGAACGGAAAAGATCCTATTTTGTTCAATTTCTTGATCTTTTCCCTTGAAACAATACAGTAATATTCATTTGCAAAATTCATTACAATTTTCTTATAGGAAGCAGCTCCGTTGACATCCCATATGCGATTCAACACATCTAGCCATTCAGGTGGAAGAGTGTTTATGAAAAATCGCACAATCTCTGACTGTGACATAGGACGACCATTCCATATGACCTGTTGAATTTTCACGTTGACATCAAGGACGTGATCAATTAAGTCACCGCTCTCCCATCGATGATCGGTCCACCTCGCCATATCGCCCAGATGCCTTTCCTTCATTCGTTCGATAGAATCGCACGAATAGGTGTGCGCACCCTCGGGGGAGGCATTGTTCCCGCAACACATGCAGAACAAATAAGGGATTACATATAATCCTCATAGACTTAATTGAAAAAGAAACACATTCTTTTCCCTTTTTTTTTTTTTTTTTGGGTCAACGGTCAACGGTCAAAGTCAACGGTCAACGGTCAACGGTCGTCGGTCAACGGTCAACGGTCGGCGGTCGTCGGACCGGTCGGACCGGTCGGGCCGGTCGGGCCGATCGGACCGCTCGCGCGGACCGACGCACGTGCCGCGCGCGTGCTTCGGCTGACATCAATCAGACGTCAGCGGCACGTGCCGCGCACGTGCTTCGGGCTGACGTCACGCGGGGTCGGGCGGCACGTGCCGCGCGCGTGCCATCGTCAGCGGGTCGGGTCGGGTCGGGTCGGTTTGCGGGTCGGGTCGCCGCCGGGCCAACCGACGTCATTGCTGACGTCAGCGATGACGTCACCCCAGCGGTTATTTACCGTTGGGTGACGTCATGATGACGTCAGCACGCGTCGGTCCGCGGACCGGCGCGTGCCGGTTCGCCCGGCCGGCGCGCGCGCGCCGATTCGCCGACCGGCGCGTGTGCCGCACGCGCGCGCGGCGATCGAGCGCTTCCGGCGCGTCGCGCCCACGCGCGCGCCTTCCGGCCGCGCGTGTGGGCGCGTGCGGCGTCGCCCGGCGGCGCTCGAGGCATCTCCAGACTCGTCTCGACGTCGCCTTCCTCCCAGTCCTTTCAAAATTTGTTTTTGACATTCGAAAACTCATGAAAATGGCCGAAGAAGTCTCGGGTGTCGGGATTTGTCGCCCGATCCGTACGGCCGAAGTTCTTTTGCGAAAAATCAACCAAAACACATCAAATTGATCGGAAAAACGCGAACTGAGGCTCTGTTACCAATGTTGGGAATAACTAATCCCCGAAACACCGGATTCGACACTAAATCGAACCCCTAAATCAATGCGGAAGCGTAGCCCAAGAAAACGACACGTATCACCGATCGTAAAGCACACCACGGATTCGAGCGTACCTTGTTAGCCACGATTAGACACCGACGCCAATGGAGGAAGAGAATCCGGTCTGTTCGATCCGGGAGGCAAAATTCCTTCGAGCGATTCACTTTGTTTGCTTTGAAGGAAAAACAACGTGAGAGAGAGAGAGCGTTTAGGAGAAACGTACGTCTTTTCTTTTCTTAATCAACGGTTTGTTTTTCTCTCTCTCTCCTCCCTTTTATACCTCTCCCTTCCCACGGGCCCTATTCCCGTGGGCCGGGCTCTCTGGGCCCAGCTTGGGCGGACAGGGCCTTAAGCCCAAATCCAATCAAGCTTTCACAAGGTATCTTAAGCCTAACAAGCAAAGGTCATATGTTTTCATCTGCGGCACCGAGTAGGTGAAATTAAACCCATCGGCCATCGCATTGTGAACGTCGTTGTAGGAGATCGTAGGATTCTCCCAGGAAAATGCTTTATACAATAAATATTCTGCTGCGTATATTGACCTGGTTATGGTGCAAGAATCCTCAATATTCGATGCCCATGCGAAGATGACGGCGTATGAATAATACCCTTCCATAACTATACACGGTTCGGTGTTGACATATAAACGAGATCTCACTTGCTTTGAGCAAGATACAATAGTCACTTTGGTCCCATAGGAGCTGAAGAACCGTTCATGATCTTCATCGCTGAAATTAGGGGGCATTAACTGGTGGAGAGGAAGGGAGGAATAGTTGCCCTCTTGCAGCCCGACATCCACCACTTCCATATGCCCAGAAACCCAATCAATGGAACCCCTACAACTATAAGGGCATATCGATTTCATAAGATATCGACCATCAGACGAAGATAGCATTGTGCGGTTATCTTCACATGTTAATTCGAACCTTCGATCACTGCATCCTTTCAGGTCATCCTTCAATCGAAAGGGATAGCGTATGTTACCGACCTCACCACATGTTGAAGGGTTGCATGGGCGATTGTTCCTGGAATAGCAACTAATCACAGCTTGTATTATGAGAAGGAGTAATGGGAAATGCTCCATTTTTGGGACCTGATGTTGAGAGACTTTGTGCAATGCAGAGAGCTTTTTGTTTGGCTTTGGTTATTTGGTGCGGAGGCGCGACAGATTAAGGGGATGCAATTAGAGAGACGTACCGTGAATGAATTGGAAGAGTAGGAGTCGGTCTTTTGGAAAGCCCAAGTCGGGCAAATGACCGCCGAGCCGCCCAAAGTCAAGAAATTGGAGCTTCCTATGTGATGGAACCTATGTGGTTCGGATTGATAATGCGGATAAACGTCATATCAACGGTATTATGTAAATTTCGCTGGAAGGCCCACGTCTTTGTTGGTTGAGATAATCCTGGTCTGTATACTCTATAAATCATAAATTATTATTTTTTATTTGATCATACAATCTTTTTCTCTTACCACTCTTTTGATTGGTGGATTTTAATCATGGACATAACACAAGTTAATTTAACATATAATTGATGTCCACAAGTTGTGACCCACTATTCACAAGGATGGTTGGATAAGGTTTTCTTTTGATCGAGGATGATTGAAAATATAGACCTAATTACAATCATACATTTTCAAAAATATATGAATATAGGTACAATAGGCCACTGAAAATAATGTGCTGAAAATTTATTTTTCAAATGTTTATTTTCAAAGTGGGTTATTTTTCTCGAAAAGCTTAAGTAATGTCACCACCAAAAAAGTTAGATATTTGTTCTTCACACATGCAGTTCATGATGTTTCAAGGAAATTCTCACTAGAAGTGAATTCTCCTTTTTCCCCACATAACATTCGGTCAACGTCATATACCAAGAAAGTCTCATTATTGCCACCAGATGGAAATGCTTTGTCGATCCTACAAATTTAATTTACGAGCAAAAAAGAGCAATGGCTTTGCTCCTGTCAAAAGCATGATTTCTGCGTGTTCTTGATTTGCTTAAATATAGAATTAAGTTTCAAAATTATCCAATCAAATCCTAAAAATTGTCATATTGGTGTGATCGACAATTTTCATTAATTCCATCAAATTTGGGTAATGAAAATCTTGACTAAACACTTTTTCTATGAACTGAATGCTAAAATATAAAAAAGCCAAAAATATTGGCAGCTTTCAAACAAGCCACTTAGAACTTCGATTCTTTGAGAGGAAAAGTCCGTTCTTCGGACTGAAGATTTAATGAATTCACACATATTCTTCTTCAATCCTTCACTGCATGCTGCTTGCCAAATTGTTGCATGTGGAATGAGTCATTTTAAATTTCATGTATTTCGACTCGACATCTTTAGATGTTCTCAATAGCGTATCCGGATTGATGACTTACGCAAGTTTTTCTTGTTCGAGTTGTGAAGCCGTACCCAGTTGAATCTCATCTAAGTTTCTTCAACAAAAAGATTTTTCAAGTCGGAAATTCAAACATCACTTCTTAAGAACACACAACTATTACATATGGATATATGCCTGCAGCATGTCAAGCATAGGTATAAAACGAGGCCTTAGAAAGCTTCACCATTTTTACATTACACACAGATATGTGGCTTCATTAAGATCTACGCGGTAGGATAAGAGGCCTTCATCGCGATGCCGCAGAGGCCTTCCTTTGCACTAACGTCTCTCTGCATCCTTATGTATCCTTTCTCGCCCCATTCCTCGCCCCACGAGTTCTTCACCAGCCAAAATTTGGTGCCATCATCACTTGTCCCGTATCCGACAGCGGTGACACCGTGGTCCAATGCGTTCCCACAAGCCCCGGCGAACACGCCGCTAGAGTAGAATTGGAAATCGAATCCTCCGGCATCAATGGCCACGGAAACTGGCTGGTTAGCAACTGCCTTTAGCAATGCCCCCTCGCTGTTGGCGGGAACGTCTTCATAGCCCTTTATGATCACGGCACGGTTGGATTCCGATTTGACATTGCATTTGCCGTCCGTGCCATTGTAGGGATAGTTCGTCTCGGTTGTGAGGCCGTGCTTCTCAACAAATTGGAATGCGCTATCCATCCAACCGCCTTCGCATCCCTGGTCCTGGCCCCCGACGTCGCAGTCGACCAACTCTTGCTCGGAAAGAGAAATCAGCTTACCCGTGGTTATTTCATTGACTCCTTCCACGGCTGCCACGGCTGAAAAAGCCCAGCAACATCCTACATTTTTGCAACGGAAACAGGACACTCAAATCAGAACAACAGACATTCTTGGAGAAGATACTATGACAACATTAGGGGTTTTATCATCTTGTCTCTAAGAATCTCGAATAGATTGATGAAGGCAATTCATGAAGTAGTCTCTATCAACTTACCACATTGGCCTTGGTTCTTAACCGGTGTCACAGCTCCTTTCTTTCTCCAGTCTATGCTAGAAGGCACTGCGGTGATGTTTTCGTACCTGAAAGAAGTGGCCTCGGTGGAGCACATGTGTGACTTGAATCGGTTCCTTGCCTTGAATTCTTCATTCGTGAGGTCGGCGAACTGATTGACGCCGAGCTTGTAAAGCTTGTCCTTTGCCTGATTGAACAACTCGATACCTCGTACATTCACCTTAAATATCTCGAAACGGCTTTGTTTCTCTTCCACATCCTTGTACACACGCCCGTAACGAGCCATCCATTGCCCATGCATCTCGTACATGGGATCGTCTCGCTGGAGGGTGCGACCGGCGGCTTGATGAGCCCAAGCTCCCAAAAGGAAGACCAAAGGCACCAGAATGAAATATTGGTTTCTAAACGATCCCATGACTTGGCTAGCAATGTTGGGAGTGAAGGAGAAGAGCTAAGTGAATCAGTTTGGGAGCACACAGAATCCTAAGATTGCACCTCAAATTTATAGTCCCAATGTTTTGGATCGTACGACGAATTCGGACGTGGATTCATCGACTTGCCTGATAATCTATCCTGATGGGAACATCGAATTAATCGGATGATTTAGCTTTAATTAAGAGAAGCAGTAATCAATCATCAACGTGCCAGAGAGGATGTTCCGAGATAGACTTAGCTTGTGAGATTCATGTCTGGAGGCTTACTTTGTTTCTGTACGAGGGCTGGTAATTTGGACTGTGTGCTTTTATTTCAGCGTGCTTTTATTGTCTTTTTGGGCCATTTCGTAGCATGTTCAGTCACTACAATAATTTCTCACATCAAACGAAGCAAACGATGACTTTTGAGAGGAAGATAGAAATTCATCAGTATAAACTCGGATGACTTTCCAATGATCGAATATGTGATACTGAGGTGCAACGCTTTGCGCGGCTACAATGTATTTACAAAGGAATAAGATTTTTCACAACATAAGTTGTCCCATCCTAAAGGGAAATTATTCCTAGTCTTTTTAAGAGCCTCTTGACATTCTCTCCGAACGAAGGTATTGAACTTCTTTTATGTGCTTAGTAATCCCACCCTAAAAGGGAAAATTTTCTTAGACTTCTTGGGAAAAGCTATTTCTCACACCATCACGCAATTACCACACCACGGTGTTATCCTCCCCCCCTTTGGTTAGAAAACACATGGCGGTTTCACCATATGTAAATTCATTTAAATTCAAAATGTTAGTAAGTTATGCAAATAAACTTGATAAATTAATGCAAAATCGGCATTTATAAATTATAAAAATATTAGTAATCCCATAAAAATGTTGCTAAGTTACCAATAAGTTATTTGAAAAAAAATGGGATTGTTTTTTCTTACCAATAGCTTTTAAAATTAACCAAGATATACATACATACATACATACATACGTGTGTGTGTGTGTGTGTGTGTGTGTGTGTGTGTGTGTGTGTGTGTGTGTGTGTGTGTAGATACAGTTTGATCGGTAACTAATTGAGATATACTAACACGAAAAAGATCGGTATTTGTAGGCAGGAGACAAAAGAGTTCTATGCAAACCCAAATAATATTTCAGGTTGAGAATTCCATTTAAGAGTTAGATAATTCGGATATTAATAAAATTTAATCAGCTAGTACAGAATTGGTAATTTACAAACTATAAAAATGAGTTAGTTTCATTAAAGTATTAGTAATTTGTCTAGTTTCCCAGGGAAAAAAATTCACTGACAATTTTTTTATTGGATATTTTTTTTAAATATTTACCAACACTTATTGAAATGTAATTAGTACGGAAAAGAATTGGTATTTTGGGGTAGGGGACGATGGAATTCTGCATAAAAAAAATTACCAAAAAAGTCTCAAATCTATTATCATTTTTCCAAGTCAGTCATAACCCTTTTTTTTTTACCAATTCAATCCTAAATCTTTTGCAATTGTGTCAATTCATTTCATTAGCCAATTTTGACCAGCTAGCATTGACATGGATACTAGTCATTCGGTTGATGCTAATGTGGACAATATTTTAATAATATTTTAATTTTTTCAAATTTTTATTCATTTTTTCCTTTTTTTTCTCGTTATGATTTTCTTCACTTCCTCCTCCTTCCTCTAGCTAGTCGCTGCTGATGACCAACTAGAGGTAGGGTCGGCGAGGGACCTCACTATCCTCAGGGAAGCCTGGCTGTGGCTAGGTGACCTCGCCTAGGCTGCTCGCTAAGCTAGTGAGGTTGTTGTGCCTCGCCAAAGGCCGCGACCTTGCACGGCCTCTAGCTTGGGTCAGCCTTGCTAGCCATGGGCGGATCATGGCCTTGCCTAGCCATGGTGAGGGCGGCCTCGTCATCATTAGGTGAGGCTCACCCTCGCCAGTAGCCGACGGGGGTGAGCCTCACCATTGGCTGGCAAGGCTGACTTTGCCAATGCTTGTCATTGTCGGCCAGAGGAAGGAGGAAGGAGGAAGAAGGAGGAAAAAAAATGAAGAGAGAAAAAAAAATGAAAATGTAAAAAGAAAAAATTAATAAAAAAGTTTGAAACAATAAAATATTATTAAAATATTGTCCACGTTAGCATCGATTAGACAGCTAGTGCCTGTTGGCCAAAATTGGTTAGATAGATTGAATTGGCACAATTGTACGTTTAGAACTAAATTGGCCTCTCCAAAAAAAGGTTTAAGACCGAATTGGAAAGATTATAATAAGTTAGCACTGTTTTGATCATTTTCCCAATTTTGCACAGACATCGACACACACCCAAGTATGATTTGGTATGAATCCTAAGCTCAGGTGCTTAGTTGAATTTAGTTTTAGAATTCTCAAATAATTAGAGATTTTCAAGTAGGAAATTTCATAGTATTATTACCTTCTAATCACTCATACAGGTGAAATTTACAAGCAGCCAGACGCTGTACGCAATAAACATAGAAAGCGGGAAATTTTTGAGTCTTTACATCACACGAGCTCATCTCCGGTGTAGTGAATTCAGACTCATGCAGTAGGATAAGATGCCTTCATTGCTATGCCGCAGAGGCCTTCCTTCGCACTGACGTCTCTCTGCATCCTTATGTATCCTTCCTCGCCCCATTCCTCGCCCCACGAGTTCTTCACCAGCCAAAATTTGGTGCCATCATCGCTTGTCCCGTATCCGACGGCGGTAACACCGTGGTCCAAGTCGGTCCCACAAGCCCCGGTGAACACGCCGCTAGAGTAGAATTGGAAATCGAATCCTCCGGCATCTATGGCCACGGAAACTGGCTGGTTTGCAACTGCCTTTAGCAATGCCCCCTCGCTGTTGGCGGGAACGTCTTCATAGCCCTTTATGATCACGGCACGGTTGGATTCCGATTTGACATTGCATTTGCTGTCCGTGCCCTTGTAGGGATAGTTCGTCTCGGTTGTGAGGCCGTGCTTCTCAACAAATTGGAATGCGCTATCCGTCCAACCGCCTTCGCATCCCTGGTCCTGACCACCGACGTCGCAGTCGACCAACTCTTGCTCGGAAAGAGAAATCAGCTTACCTGTGGTTATTTCATTGATTCCTTCCACAGCTGCCACGGCTGAAAAGGCCCAACAACATCCTACATATGAAGGGACAATCAAGTTAAAACATGAATATCGTTGGAGCTGCCATAAGAATCATAGGCAGTTTGACTACATATTGACTCAACAAATGTCAAATAGCATCAATAGATTCGATCAGTTTACCACATTGGCCTTGGTTCTTAACAGGGGTCACGGCTCCTTTCTTTCTCCAATCCATGCTGGAAGGCACCGCGGTGCCATTTCCGTACTTGAAGGACGCGGCCTCGGCGGAGCACATGTGTGACTTGAATCGGTTCCTCGCCTTGAATTCTTCATTCGTGAGGTCGGCAAACTGGTTGACGCTTAGCTTGTAAGGCTTGCCGCTTCCCCGATTAAACGACTCAATCAGTCGTGTGTTTGCCTTGAATATCTAGAAACGGCTTTGCCTCTCGTCCATGTCCGTGTACACACGCCCGTAACGGGCCATCCATTGCTCGTGCATCTCGTACATGGGATCGTCTTGCTGGAGGGCGCGACCCGTGGCTTGGCAAGCCCAAGCTCCCAAAAGGAAGATCAGAGTCACTAGGATGCAGCATCGGTTTCTCAACGATGCCATGGCTTCCCAAGGAATGTTGGGAGTAAGAGATGGAGAAGAGCTAAGGGAGAAAAGTTTGTGAGCACACAGTCCTAGATTCGCACCTCAGATTTATAGTCCTCATGTCTTGGACCCGTACGAAGAATTTGAGCGGTGGATTCATCAACTTGACTGATAATCCGTCCTGATGGGCACATCAGATTAGATTTGAATTCGTTTCCATTTACGTGCCGGAGGGAATGTTCTGCGATGGACTCGGCTCGTGAGATTCATGTCACGGAAAGCTCCAAGTTTCTGTTCGTGGGCTGACATATAGGACTATCTGCTTCGGTCGTAACGTGTTCTTATCGCTCGTTCTTGGCCAAACTCGCAGCATGACGTCAAATCTGATCAGTACAAAACTACAGACGATGACCTTTCGCGCTGGAGTTGCATGGGCGTGCATGTGAGTATTTAAAATGGCGGAATGGAGGATTAGGCTGCTTGAGTGTCTTGCTTCTCCACCTCTACTTAGTCCCAAAAAAATATAATGAAATTATTTCTAATTTACTGTCGAGGTAAAAAAATTGTGGAATTTCCACATGTGCCCATATATAGCCCTTTGTGCGTCTATAGTCGATCTGTAGGTTGAAAGGATTTTTGCGGCATACAAAGTTAATGGGATAATTACCGAAAGAGTCGTAAGTTGATTGTATGGATGCAATTTTAATCTTAAACTTTTTAATTTGACTAATTTAGCTTAAAATTTTTTGATGATTGACCAATATAATTCTTTTAAACAATTTTAGTTGAAAATTGCTGACAAGAACGTCGATTGTCCTACGTTAGTGGCACGGTTGGCATTTATGTTAGCGATTTCTAGTCAAAATTAGCCGGATAGACTCAATTGATAAAATATGAAAATGTTCAAGACTGAATTAGTAAAATTAAAAGTTTTAGGATTGAATTAGTAAAAGTGAATTCAAGAGTTTGATTTCCCACATTCTTAGGTATTGGCAATGATGATGTTTAGTTTCAGTTGTGGGGTTCGACTCTTGTGCTCTGCAAAGAGGGAGGACAAAAGTCTGAGAGTAAGTTGAGAGTTAGATTGGTACAAACAAAAAGAAATGATAACATCTTAAACTTATACTCAAAAGACGGATGGCCAAACCGGTCTCTAAAGCTAGAAAAACCGTCATTAAGTACCATTGGCGATGAGTGATTTCACCGAGGTTGCTCTTTGCTAGTCGCCAAATGCAGACAACCCAGCCACGACCTGAAATGGATGGCTTGCCGATTGTCCTCGAAATCTAACATCCGCGATGGCTTAATCTATAGCTAGAAAAGATGATTCAGGGCAAAAGACGCTTTAAGTACCAAAAGTTGGCACAAAGGGACACTTAAGTGCCAAAAGTTATGAAAGTGACGCTTAAGTGTTAAAATCGAAGAGAAATGGATCAAGTGCCAATTTGGCCAAAATCCAGCCAAAATGCTGACGTGCGCAATTTCTAGCGAAGTAAGTGCAAAATGGCATCGTTTTGCACACTGGCATAGCCAGACAATACAAAAATGACGTTGTTTTGGTGCTGACGTGGTAAAAAATTAATGCAAAAATTAATTAAATTAAATTTAAAACTAAATTTATTTAAAACATTTAAAAATACATATACAGATATTAAAAAAATTCAAAAAAAAGTGAGGCTGAGCCCTCAGCCGCCTCCCTTATTTTAAATTATTTTAATTATTTTAATATTTTTTAAATATTTTTTAATATTTTAAATAAATTTAATTAATTTTTATATTAATTTTTTACCACATCAACACCAAAACGACGTCGTTTTGCACTTGCTTCATCGGAAAATTGACACATCAGCATTTTGGCCGGATTAGCACTTGAGTGATCCATTTTGCTCCGATTTTGGCACTTAAGCGTCACTTTTGTAACTTTTGGCACTCAAGTGTCCATTTGTGCAAACTTTTGGCACTTCAAGGGTCCGGGTGTCAATGATTCAGGATGGGAAGCTAGTCCCTAATGCTGCTCTTTTCTGATTTTAACGACTCTTTTTAGCCGTTCAATAGAGCGTGAGGTGCTGCTAATTATGTCAATTATTCATTTGAATTCAAACTGAATGAAAAGAAGTTACATTTGTGTAGATAAAAAGAAAACTATCGGCGTGATTGGTGCTGGCCCTTCGATTTGGGAAGAAATTATTTAGATTTGTTTTTTATTTTTGTGATTTTGGGAATTGCCTTATTTTTTCATTGTCTTCCTTTCATATACTTCATCAATAAAATGACAGTCCCTCTCTCAAAAATGATATGACAAAAGGAAAACTTTAAGAGAGGATTACTCGAGGACGTAGGCACATTGCTGAACCTCGTTAAATCGTGTCTTCTTGTTTAATTTCTTCATGTATTAGAGTAGGTACGTATCTGTTTATGCGTTTGATCCATCAGTGTCCTTCTTGGTGTATACACGGTTGTTCAAATCATGACTGATTCGAGTTTGGCCAATCCCGAATCCGGCTCCACTGCCACCGGTCAGCGACTCACCAACATATTGCTGAATGAGAAGAACTTTCTTCCATGGTCTCGTGCTATTACTGTGGCCCTTGGGGGCAGATCGAAGCTTGGTCATATCAATGGCCAAATAAAAGCACCTCTTGAGAGGGATGCAAAATTTAATGAATGGCAAGCCAACAACAGTTTAGTTATGTCTTGGATTTTTAACACTATGGAATCTCAAGTGTATGAGATTTCTGCATATTCCCTTATAGCTCTAATCTTGTGGGAATCATTGAATAAGATGTATGGACAAGCTCAAAATAATCTATAGTTTATCCAACCGTTCTTTATTGTAGAAAAAATTGTACTAATAAGGATCAACTTAATGACTGTCATTTATTGTCGGTCACTCGAGCATCCCAAACATGTAATCCAGATAAAATCGAAGCAATATTCTTCAAAAGAAAAAAACTAAAATGACCCCTCTTAACTTGGCCGCTTTTTAAGTTTGTACCTCGATTCATATGAACTGAAGTGAACATATCAAGGAGAAATAATAAAAAAAGAGTCATAAACTTATTGTGTTGGTATCAATTCAGGTCTAAACATTTTAATATGACTAATTTAGTATTAAGCCTTTTCACATTGGAACTAATTGAGTCTATTCGGTCAATTTTGGCTAGAAATTGCTCCATGGATGCTGGCTGTGTTGTGTTCGCACAACTAACTCTAGTATAGATATATTTTTAATTTTTAATTTTAATTTTTCCAAAATTTTTAATTTACTTTAAATTTTCCTTTTTCTTCCTCACCCATTCCTTTCTTTTTCTTTCCTTGCCTTTTTTTTTTTTTTAACCTTTACAACTTTGGCCGGCGATTTCTTTTACAACCATTTGCAAATATAGTCCTTTAGCGATTTTTGATCAAAAGCAACCGGAATCTAGATTGACAAAATAAAGATTTATGACTAAATTGATAAATTATTCAAAGATTTAGGACTAATTGACGCAATAAAAAAATTTAGAACGGAGTTGACTTATTAGCAAAAGTTTTAGGATTAAAGCGGTACAATTAAAAGATTTGAAATTGAGTTGGCCATTACAATATATTTATGATTTTTTGGAATATTATCATTTTTTGTAAGCGATATAAGTAATCCTAAGTAATCCTTTTTAGGAAAATTGTACCCAATCCAAATCATTCACTTTTTTCATAGCAAACAGAGCCTATGTCTGGCTTCTTCCTTTTTGGTAGAATGCGTAAAAGACGAAATTAAAGCAATACAATATTTGTCATTCTCTATAATCACCTCTATTTTTCATATCCTTTTCCTCATTGTGGTACAGTCTTCGGGCGAGCAGAACACTCAAAGGATCTAACTAAAATGGTTTTCTATCATCCATGAAGGATCGTTGCTGCGGATAGCCGTGTTAACTCTATTGGTAAATGAATATAAAATCCGGCAATTCTTTTTTCTAATGCAAATTCAAAAGGCCCTTTGTCTGGATGCGCTATCAGCAAAAATAATTTAATCCTTAAAAGCAAACAGAGAAGAGAGAGCTCCCGTAGTGTAATGACGTGGCATACACAATCTTACGTATTTTTGAGAAAATTTTTATATAATCTTAGCATATGTTATGTAGAATGAGTAACTTTAATGTCAGCAATTTTCAACTTAAATTGATTGGATGTATCTAATTGGTACTAATATGAAAATATTTAAGATTAAATTAATCTAATTTAATGGCTTATTATTTAATTGGTACCAATGCAATAACTTTGGTATTTTGTGATACTTTTCCAATGCAAAAATCAATGATTTTGCGGGTAATTGTCTGCTAAAAATTCGGCAGCTTTCAAACAAGCCACTTAGAACTTCGATTCTTTGAGAGGAAAAATCCGTTCTTCGGACTGAAGATTTAATGAATTCACACATATTCTTCTTCAATCCTTCACTGCATGCTGCTTGCCAAATTGTTGCATGTGGAATGAGTCATTTTAAATTTCATGTATTCTGACTCGACATCTTTAGATCGTTCTCAATAGCGTATTGGGATTGATGACTTGCGCGAGTTTTTCTTGTTCGAGTTGTGAAGCCGTACCCAGTTGAATCTCATCCTAAGTTTCTTCAACAAAAAGATTTTTCAAGTCGGAAATTCAAACATCACTTCTTAAGAACACACAACTAGTACATATGGATATATACCTGCCGCATGTCAAGCATAGGTATAAAACAAGGCCTTAGAACTGAAAAGCTTCACCATTTTTACAGTACACACTGATATGTGGCTTCATTAAAATCTACGCGGTAGGATAAGAGGCCTTCATCGCGATGCCGCAGAGGCCTTCCTTCGCACTGACGTCTCTCTGCATCCTTGTGTATCCTTTCTCGCCCCATTCCTCGCCCCACGAGTTCTTCACCAGCCAAAATTTGGTGCCATCATCACTTGTCCCGTATCCGACGGCGGTAACACCGTGGTCCAATTCGGTCCCGCAAGCCCCGGTGAACACGCCGCTAGAGTAGAATTGGAAATCGAATCCTCCGGCATCGATGGCCACGGAAACTGGCTGGTTAGCAACTGCCTTTAGCAATGCCCCCTCGCTGTTGGCGGGAACGTCTTCATAGCCCTTTATGATCACGGCACGGTTGGATTCCGATTTGACATTGCATTTGCCGTCCGTGCCATTGTAGGGATAGTTCGTCTCGGTTGTGAGGCCGTGCTTCTCAACAAATTGGAATGCGCTATCCATCCAACCGCCTTCGCATCCCTGGTCCTGGCCACCGACGTCGCAGTCGACCAACTCTTGCTCGGAAAGAGAAATCAGCTTACCCGTGGTTATTTCATTGACTCCTTCCACAGCTGCCACGGCTGAAAAAGCCCAGCAACATCCTACATTTTTGCAACGGAAACAGGACACTCAAATCAGAACAACAGACATTCTTGGAGAAGATACTATGACGACATTAGGGGTTTTAACATCTTGTCTCTTAGAATCTCGATTAGATTGATGAAGGCAATTCATGAACTAGTCTCTATCAACTTACCACATTGGCCTTGGTTCTTAACCGGTGTCACAGCTCCTTTCTTTCTCCAGTCCATGCTAGAAGGCACCGCGGTGATGTTTTCGTACCTGAAAGAAGCGGCCTCGGTGGAGCACATGTGTGACTTGAATCGGTTCCTTGCCTTGAATTCTTCATTCGTGAGGTCGGCGAACTGATTGAGGCCGAGACTGTAAGGCTTGTCGTTTGCCTGGTTGAACGACTCGATGCCTTGCACATTTGCCTTAAATATCTCGAAACGGCTTTGCTTCTCTTCCACGTCCTTGTACACACGCCCGTAACGGGCCATCCATTGCCCATGCATCTCGTACATGGGATCGTCTCGCTGGAGGGTGCGACCGGCGGCTTGATGAGCCCAAGCTCCCAAAAGGAAGACCAAAAGCACCAGAATGAAATATTGGTTTCTAAACGATCCCATGACTTGGCTAGCAATGTTAGGAGTGAAGGAGAAGAGCTAAGTGAATCAGTTTGGGAGCACGCAGAATCCTAAGATTGCACCTCAAATTTATAGTCCCAATGTTTTGGATCGTACGACGAATTCGGACGTGGATTCATCGACTTGCCTGATAATCTATCCTGATGGGTGCATCGAATTAATCGGATGAATTAGCTTTAATTAAGAGAAGCAGTAATCAATCATCAACGTGCCAGAGAGGATGTTCCGAGATAGACTTAGCTTGTGAGATTCATGTCTGGAGGCTTACTTTGTTTTTGTGCGAAGGCTGGTAATTTGGACTGTGTGCTTTTATTTCAGCGTGCTTTTATTGTCTTTTTGGGCCAATTCGTATAATGTTCAGTCACTACAATAATTTCTCACATCAAACGAAGCAAACGATGACTTTTGAGAGGACGATAGACATTCATCAGCATAAACTCGGATGACTTTCCAATTATCGAATATGTGATACTGAGGTGCAACGCTTTGCGCGGCTACAATGTATTTACAAAGGAATAAGATTTTTCACAACATAAGTTGTCCCACCCTAAAGGGGAAATATTCTTAGTCTTTTTAAGAGCCAGACCATCTCATCAAATGAAGGTATTGAACTTCTTTTATGTGCTTAGTGATCCCACCCTAAAAGGGAAAATTTTCTTAGATTTTTTGGGAAAAGTTATTTCTCACACCATCACGCAATTACCACACCATAATGTTATCCCCTCTTGTCACGACTGTGGCCTCGCTCCCTCTCTCTCGATTAGACAATTTGGTTAGAAAACACACGGTGGTTTCACCATAGGTAAATTCATTTAAATTCAAAATGTTAGTAAGTTATGCAAATAAACTTGATAAATTAATGTTTTTACCAAAAAAAAAAAAAACTTGATAAATTAATGCAAAATTGGTATTTATAAATTATAAAAATATGAGTAATCCCATAAAAATGTTGCTATACCAATAAGTTATTTGAAAAAAATTTGGAATTGTTTTTTCTTACCAATAGCTTTTAAAATTAACTAATATATATATAAATACAGTTTGGTCGGTAATTTATTGAGATACACTAGCACGAAAAAGATCGGTATTTGTAGGCAGGAGACAAAAGAGTTCTATGCAAACCCAAATAATATTTCAGGCTGAGAATTTTATTTAAGAGTTAGATAATTCGGATATAATAAAAGTTAATCAGTTAGTACAAAATTGGTAATTTACAAACTACAAAAATTAGTTAGTTTCATTAAAAGTATTAGTAAGTTGTCCAGCTTCCCGGGGAAAAAAAGTTTACCGACAATTTTTTTTATCGGATAGTTTTTTTTATATTTACCAACACTTATTGAAATATAATTAGTACGGAGAAAAATCGGTATTTTGGGGTAGGGGACGATGGAATTCTGCCTAAGAAATTACCAAAAAAGTCCCAAACTTATTATCATTTTTTCAAGTCAGTTATAATTTTTTTTTTTGTCAATTCAATTCTAAATCTTTTGCAATTGTGTCGATTAATTCCATTTGGCCAATTTTAGCTAGCTAGCGTTGACATGGATACCGGTCATTCGGTTGATACTAATGTGGACAATATTTTAATAATATTTTAATTTTTTTCAAATTTTTATTCATTATTTCCTCTTTTTTTTCTCGTTATGGTTTTCTTAACTTTCTCCTCCTTCCTTTAGCCAGTCGCTATCGGCGACCAGCCAAAAGCAAGGTCAGGGAGTCCTTGAGGAAGCTTGGTTGTGGCTAAGTGACCTTGCCTGGGCTGCGTGCTAAGCTAGCAAGGCTCACCTCACCAGAGGCTATGACCTTGCATAGCCTCTAGCTTGGGTGAGCCTTGCTAGCCATGGGCAGATTCGCCCTTGCTCAGTCATGGCGAGGGTGGCCTCAACATCATTAGACAAGGCTCACCCTTGCTAGTAGCCAGTGAGGGTGAGCCTCACCATTGGCCGACGCCTTGCCAACAGTTGTCATGTCGGCCAGAGGAAGGAGGAAGGATGAAGAAGGAGGACAAAAAAAAAAGAGAGAGAGAGAGAGAGAGAGAGAAAGCAAATGAAAATGTAAAAAGAAAAAAATTTAAAAAATTGAAAAATAAAATATTATTAAAATATTGTTCACGTTAGCATCGACCAAATAGCTAGCGCCGATCAGTCAAAATTGGTCAGATTGACTGAACTGGCACAATTGTATGTTTAAGACTAAATTAGTTCTCCAAAAAAAGGTTTAGGACTGAATTGAAAAAATTATAATAAGTTTAGGACTGTTTTGACAATTTTCCCAATTCTACACAGACATTGACACACACCCAAGTACGATTTGGTATGAATACTAAGCTCAGGTGCTTAGTTGGATTTGGTTTCAGAATTCTCAAATGATTAGAGATTTTCTGTTGGGAATAACGGATCCCCGAAAACCGGATTCGACACCGAATCGAACCCCTAAATCAATGCGGAAGACGAAGCCCGGGAAAACACGCATCACCGATCGTAAAGCACACCACGGATTCGAGCGTACTTTGTTAGCCACAGATTAGACACCAACGCTGAAGAAGAGGAAGAAATTCTGATCCGATGATGCCAATTCGCCTGAAGGGAAGACGGGACGCCGTAAGCGTTCTTGGAGGGAGAGAGAGCGTTCGGGAGAAGACGTACGTTTGTTTTCCAACCGTTGTCTTCTCTCTCTCTCTCCTCCCTTTTATACCTTCCCCCATCCACGGGCCCTATTCCCGTGGGCCGGGCCCTTTTGGGCCCAACTTGAGCGGATGGGCCTTAAGCCCATCTAATAAATCCATCATCTCCCACTCGCACATGGTGGTGCAAAACCAACATGGGTGGACAGGCCTTACTCATCCCCATCAGAGAAAAATCCAGCATAGACTCTCACTTAACATGGTGGGCCGAACAGAATCCTCTTTTCTTCTCTTCAACATTCATACCGGTGAATAATCCGTGCGACCAAAGATACTTTGAGAGCTCGTTGCCATACATCTGTTAGGAATATATAGCAGCTCATAATGGGCATCACACTCCGAGTAGATTTAGTATGCAGTACCCTAGATCGATCGATCACATTTATATCTCTCTTGATCTCTTTTAAACAATGATATATTTATTGTATTCACAATTATGATTATCACAAAGACAGTCATAATTGGTTAACCGATGAATACAAAACTACAATGTGATTCTCCAAAATCGATCTTCCTCTTTCCTTCAAACTCGCAATTTCAGTTCAACTTGCTTTTCTAGAAATGCCCCATTAGATCGAATCACTCATGACCATTGGCAACATCCTAAGATAGCAAACACTAAATAGAAATCTCGAGAATAAGTAAGAGTCATGAGGGGACTAAAAAATTGAGGAACTCTTTTCCTCAAGAGTCTCACACGTCATAAAAGTTGAGATCAAACTTTTTGCCACTCTTATTGGTCGTCTCATGCATACGTAGTATGAAATACGTATTACGGTATTAACTCCTTTCCCATGGAGCGTATGTCTACACCTTCAATACCGTACGGATGATAGTTCGACATACCCAATGTCTAACTTGAGTTCACGTATCTACTCATTCACAAAATTCATCGAACTCACATCGGCATCTTAGACGGATAAGGTAAAATATGTGGGGTATTTTACTTTCGGACATAGTAAGTATTATGTCCTCATCTTAACACTCGATTAAGGCGACATACGTGTTTTAAGCTTGAGCTCTCGATTATCACCTAGATAATAAGCTTAAAAACAGTCTCATCTCTATTTATCACACAAGAAACGGGCGATTACCCATGTGAGTGGGCTAATCTTATATCTGTCCGACATACTTCTCAACTTAAAATAATGCACTGAGCATTAAGATGCATAAAGATCAAACAAAGATTCATAAGCATTAATGATGAAAACACAAATTCATCAAATGTGAACACTTAGGGAAATTACAATATTCGGTACATTAGCCTCTACGCAACCCTAGAGATTTCATATGGCCACAAAACACATCTCTGGGTATTGGCTTTGTCATAGGATCTCGCTACCATTCTATGCGTAGTATATACTCTAAGTTCACGTCCTTTCGTGCAACCATATCCTTTACAAAATTATACTTGGTATCTATATGTTTGGTCTTGCCATGATATTTTGGATCTTTGGTGTATGCTTTCGCTGCTTGGCTATCACAGTTAACAAATAACAAATCTGCAGCACTTCCAATAACACCTAAATGATCCAAAAAATCTCTAAAGCCAAACATCTTCTTACACTACTGCTGATAATGCCACAAACTCAATTTCTATCATGGACAAGGCTATGCATGTTTGTTTCTTACAGCTCCAACATATGGTGCCATCATTCGGTAAGAAAACAAACCCGAGTAGATTTTCTTTCATTTAAATCTCCTCCCCAATCAGAATCAGGATAGCCTTAGAGTCGCAGATCCTTTCCTTTATAACTCATCGTATAATCAGCAGTCCCCTTTAGATACTTCAGTATTCTCTTAACGGCTTTCCATTGTGCTTGACCTGGATTGGATTGGTAACTACTCACCATTCCAACTGCAAAACATATTTCAGGTCTTGTACACATCATAGCGTACATAAAGCTTCCAACAGCACTAGCATAAGGAACATGTTTCTTTTATTCCTTCTCTTGTTGAGTCCTTGGACGCAGTCTATGGCTCAATCCTTCACCTTTTGCAATAGGAGTGTCTATGGGTTTACAATCATGAAATATTAACTCCAAGAATATATGTAACCTCACCCATATCCTTCATCTCAAAATTGGAAGACAACCAATTTTTGACAATATTGACAAACTCCATATTACTTCTGGCAATTAGTATATCATCAACATATAATGATATGATCACAAATTGATCATTGGATCTTTTGATATATACACAATGATCATCATCTATCATTGTAAAGTCATATGCCATTATGGCATTATGAAAACGTATATATCATTATCTTGACGATCGCTTTAAGGCCATTATCGACCCCCAAAGTCGACATACCTTTTCCTTGGCCTTTCACTATGAAACCAGCGGGTTGTTCCATATATGTTCCTTCCTCTAATTCTCCATTGAGGAAAGCGGTCTTTACATCCATTTGATGTAACTCAAGATCCATACTAACCACTATTGCCAGAATAATGCGAATCGAGGTAAATCTCACTACAGGAGAAAATATATCTTCATAATCAATTTCTTCATGTTGATTATACCCCTTCACCACAAGGCGGGCCTTATGCCTTTCTATCGAGCCATCAGCCTTTCGCTTTATTTTGAGAACCTAGTTGTTCCCAATAGCTCTGCGTCCTTTTGGAAAATCAACCAGTTCCCAAACATGGTTTGACTTCACTGACTCCATTTTCTCTTTCATTGCATGAATCCATTTTCCTTATTAGGGCAATTTAGAGCCTTATTAATATTTCTTGGCTCATCCTCATCTTGTGAAGCAACCATAAAAGTTTCCCTTTCAATGTCAAAACATTGACGGGGAATACTTTGGTGACTTGTTCACCGTATGGGAGATTGTACACTTAGCACATCATTCCCCATCATGCTCCCACTTGGATTAGGTAATGATGATGTTGTCACATCGTGTGGTTGCAATTGAGAATGAGTTGTATTCAATTCATCACATCTCATATTACTCCCACTTGGACGAACTCCACTGACATCATTATCTTGATCCAAGGTTTCAAATAGGGAATAATCTTCCCTTATTTCGCCCTTCTTAGGAAATTCATCCACTAAGGATGTGACATCCCGTGATTCAAATTCAGTTATATTCCCACTTTCCTGCTCACCTATGAACACATACCCTTTCGAGTGTTCGCAGTATCTTATGAAAATACTCTTATTTCCTTTGGGACCCAATTTCCCAAACTTGTGAGAGGACTCATGAATATAGGCAGCACAACCCCATGGCTTAAGAAAACTTAAGTCCGGTTTTCTAACCGTCCATAACTCATATGAAGTGGAAATAATTGATTTGGAAGGCACTGTTAAGTATATAGGCGGCAGTTAACAACGCATCACTCCAAAAAAGTGATAGGTAAGTTAGCATGCGCCATCATAGACCTAACCATTTCCAGTAGGGTTCTGTTTCTTCTCTCTGCAACACCATTTTGTTGAGGAGTATACGGAATAGACAACTGTCTTTCTATTCCTTTTTCATCACATAATTTTCTGAACTTATCAGATAAAAATTCTCAACCTCAATCGGATCTAAATACCTTTATTTTCTTGTCTAATTGATTTTCTGCCAAGTTCATAAACCTTCTGAAACAACTTATGCTTCAGATTCATGAGAAATCAAATAGACATATCCGACTCGAGTATAGTCATCTATAAAAAAAAAAATGATGAAATAAACAGCCCCTTGCCTTCCTCTCACATTCATTGAACCACAGACGTCCAAATGGATTAAATGCGGAGGAAATTCAGCTCTTTTACCTTTTCCAAATGGTTTCCTTGTCATTTTCCCTACTAGGCAATGCTCACTTATGGACAAATCGACTTTTTCAATATTGCCCAACAAGCCCTCTTTGGCTAGTCTATTCATATGTTGTTGGCCCATATGACCAAGTCTAGCATGCCACCATATTCACATCATTATCATATAAGGTAGAAGACGTGAAACAAGGGAATAACATATTGACATCACCACAGTCAACATTTAGTACAATAAAACCATTCGAAGTGACTACAACCATAGTAGTTTGTATCTAAACACAAATCTACACATTTATTATGGAAGTTCATACCAAAACCAAGCTTAACCAACGCTAAGACAGACACTAAATTTCGACGAATCTCCGAGCATATAGAACATCAAAGGTGCGTCCACCACTCATGTTCAATTGGCCGGTGCCAATTCCTTTAACTTCACTCTGGAGTTATTTCCAATATAGATCCACTTAGTTCCGGTTGGTATCGTCGGAATTCCACGAAGGATTCTCTATCCTTCCCTCTATGGTCCGTCGTTTCGAATCTACATCCACAAAGGATTGGATTCAGCCAATAATATTGAACTTGACACATAAGCAAAGTTCTCAAATGTACAAGAGGTGTTGTCTTTTTTTTTTTTTTTTTTTTTGACTCACAACGATTGCAAGCATAGTGACATTTCTTGTCACAATTGTAACACCTCACCCTTGACATTTTCTTCACTTGAGGATGTTTTCCTCTCTTGTGTTGGTTAGCTCTTGATTTCTTGCAATAAGGACTTGGTCCTTTGCATTCCCACATATTGAACGAATCAATACATTTGCGCTTAGAGCACAAAGCCCTTTCTGAGCTAGAACCAGCATTGCAAATATCCGTTTTCGGCTCAAATGCCGTTAGGCGGTCCTCTACTAGCTCAAGGTAGCGCATGGCATCCTTAAGATCTTCCATAACATGGTCAAGAGCTTCTAATGCTTCTTGCTTTTCCAGCACATATTGAATCTTCTTATTCAATATTTCACAATTGTTACCGTTCATATCAGCAATCGGGTTCTTAGTTCTTTGAATCATCGTTCTGAACACATCAGACATCCATGCACGAATAATTAATACCTATCATTTATGCATCCCTATTTACATAGACCCATCATATCAATGAATAATCTTAAGTAAGGTTTCGAATCAAAAGGTCACTACGTTTCCAATCATCCTCCAAAAATCCTAACTCAAAATTATCATTAATATAATTGTCTTATGCAAAATCAATTCTATGAAGCTACAAAAGCTTCTAAAACTACCCACACTAATTACCCACAAAGAACCAAAGAATAACGAAAAGCAAATAAAATCTAATATCCAATAAAATAATAATGCTTTCACATGACACGACTAACATATCGGTTGTTACATCAACAACAATCGGGTAGTAAACATTACATAATTAATCAAAGAAATAAATAGGGAATGTCCCTTCTAATCTATCAGTCAAAACAGTGAGAAAAACGAAGGCACATTTGCCAACCATGGAAAAACTTTTGGAGAGCTTTCATGTCGCCACCAAGGCGCATTCACTCGGCGCCATGTGGCGCTCAATCTAAGGGTTGAAGTTTTGGCCAACTCAATCCTATAGTACTCTCTTACAAAAGCTTCCACTAGCTTCCTATAATCCGGGACCACGTTGACCTCCCATAGCCGATCAAACACTGCTTGCCATTCAGGTGGAAGAGTGTTTATCAAAGCCGGCACCTTCTCAAAGTCCGGCATAAGATAACCATTCCGGATGATTTCTGTATCATCGATTGACCTTGATCACATGTGATACTAAATCACCGTCATGCCACCGATAATTAGCTAAATCGACATCGCCTTTTAAGTCTTGCATTTCCCTCGTCCCTTCTCGGGCTTGCAGGTATCTGTGCATAACTCATTATAGTTCCTGCAACAAATGCAGAACTAAAATTGGATCACTTATAATCCATAATAAACATAAGGGAAAATACATAATTTTCCAAAATTCATGCAACAAATGCAGACTAAAAAATGGATTACTTATAACCCACATAGGCATGACTCGAAAAAGAAACAAATTCCTTTTTTTTTTTTTTTTTTTTTGGGTCAACGGTCAACGGTCAGTCAACGGTCAACGGTCAGTCAACGGGTCAACGGTCAGTCAACGGTCAACGGGCGCGCGGGTCGGACCGGTCGCGGGGTCGAACCGGTCGGACCGGACAAGCCGGTCGGCCCGGTCGGACCGCTTGCGCGGACCGACCGCACGTGCTTAGCGCGTGCGGGGGCTGACGTCAAGCAGACGTCAGCGGCACGTGCCACGCGCGTGCGTGCTCGCGTCCGCGGTCGGGTCGGGTCGCCGATCGGGTCGGGTCGTCGGCCGGTGATCGCCCGGCGAAACGTCGTCGTCGATGACGTCATCGGTGACGTCATCCGAGCGGTTATCGACCGTTGGATGACGTCCACGATGACGTCATCTCGTGACGCGCACGCGTCGGTCCGCGGACCGGCGCGTGCCGGCTCGCCGACCGGTGCATGTGGCGCACGCGCCGGGCGGCGGCCGCGCCTCGGCGCGCGTCGCGCCCACGCGCAGCCTTCCGGCCGCGCGTGTGGGCGCGTGCGGCGTCTCCCGGCGGCGTACGACCTGTCGCCGGACTCGTCTCGACGTTGCCTTTCTCCCAGTGCCTTCGGAATTCGTTTTCGACTTACGAAAACTCAGAAAAATGGCCGAACAGCGCTCGGGTGTCGAGATTTTTGCCCCGATCCGTACGGCCGAGAATTTCTTCGCGAAAATTCAATCAAAAAACATCAAATTGATCGGGAAAACGTGAACTAGGGCTCTGATACCAATGTTGGGAATAACGGATCCCCGAAAACCAGATTCGACACCGAATCGAACCCCTAAATCAATGCGGAAGACGAAGCCCGGAAAACACGCATCACCGATCGTAAAGCACACCACGGATTCGAGCGTACCTTGTTAGCCACGAGATTAGACACCAACGCCGAAGAAGAGGAAGAAATTCGATCCGATTATGCCAATTCGCCCGAAGGGAAGACGGGACGCCGTAAGCGTTCTTGGAGGGAGAGAGAGCGTTCGGGAGAAGACGTACGTTTGTTTTCCAACCGTTGTCTTCTCTCTCTCTCTCCTCCCTTTTATACCTTCCCCCATCCACGGGCCCTATTCCCGTGGGCCGGGCCCTTTTGGGCCCAACTTGAGCGGATGGGCCTTAAGCCCATCTAATAAATCCATCATTTTCAAATAGGAAATTTTTATAGTATTATTACCTTCTAATCACACATACAGGTGAAATTTAGAAGCAACCAGACGCTATACGCAATAAACATAGAAAGCGGGAAATCTTGAGTCTTTACATCACACGAATTCATCTCCGGTGTAGTGAATTCAGACTCATGCAGTAGGATAAGATGCCTTCATTGGTATGCCGCAGAGGCCTTCCTTAGCGGTAACATCTCTCTGCATCCTTATGTACCCTTCCTTCCCCCCATTCCGCGCCCCACGAGTTCTTCACCAACCAACACTTGGTACCGTCGTTGCTGGTCCCGTACCCGACCCGACGGTGGCGACACCATGGTCCAAATCTGTCCCACAGGCTCTCGTGAACATGCCGCTGGAGTAGAATTGGAACTCAAATCCTCCGGTGTCGATGGCCACAGAAAACTGGGGTGAGATTGCGAGTGTGTCTCTTTGAATGAAAGAAGTGAATGAATTTTCTGGACTTTTGCGCATTTGGTTTGCTGAAAATGATCAATCAATGAAAAATCATTAAGATCAAAGATAATGTACATCGTTAAAATTAGGAAAACAAATCTCTAATTAAAAATAGGGAAATCAAAGAATTTTCGAGAAAATCATTTCCTGGAAGACGATTTTCGAAAAATATTATCCATTATTATGAAATTTTCCCAAAACAAACAAACATTTCAAACGAGGAAATCCCACCCAGTCAAAGTCCCAAAAAAATATAAAATCGGACCAGCCAGTGCTCTAGTTTTCAACTTTAAGATTAGCGGCCGACAATTCACCATAAATTTTGTAAAGTAACAGGATGATTAGGTACTCATTTTCCTCTATGGATAGATTTCACATTTATTAGGGAGGAAACTTCTCTCCGGCTTCTGAATTAGACATTTTTGGCAAATTGATTCTCTCTAAGAATCCATTTTAGTGTCGTAAAACTGAATTACCGTATCCTATATTGAATCAGAATCCTTGCAAGTCAGGCATCTGTGTTGAAATTCATTTCTGCTCTATTGTGAAGACAAGCATGAGAACATGGAGCAACGTTGATTGTAATAAACTTTGTTCACTTGAGCTTCAACTAAAAATTGTCCAAGTCATTACCCCTTTGCATTAAGCGAACTGGCAACCCCGTCATCTTCATGAGAACTAGTCTCCATCCTAGAAATTTCTGTTTGTTCGCAGTATCGTGCTCCCTATTTATCTTTAAAGTTTTTTAAGTTATTTATCGCACGTATCTACTATTCAATATTAGTCTTGTCCAACCCTTGTCTTTTACTCACCATTTTTCTCTATTAATAAGCATCGAGAAAACCTATTACACTAATATTGTCAACTAGTTCTAGTATAAATAGTATTTCCCATCCAAATCCTCTATCATGCTCTGCATTTGGGGCACTTCCAACTTGCCCTCTGATTTTAGGGTTGTCTCAGTCAACGAAGTATCCTTTGAATTATTTGTCTCGGTCCGACCCAAAATTTATTAGTCGGTTTCTTTCTGACCGTGCAAATATCGATCTACGTGGCATCACATGCCCAATTTCTGTTCATTTGGCAAAGTAGCCGGATTACTCTGTGTTTCCTCCGTGGCATGTGCAAGCCGCAAGCCCATTTTAATGAACCTCCCAATTAAATTAGACGTCAGGAATGAGGAAGGGAGCTGCCCTTCGTCTTCTTCATATGGGACAAGCGGTCGACGTTAGAGATTGCTTGGGAAAATGTGGACGCCGTAAATGTGGGTGATCGGGCGGCTGTCGAGGGGGTAAGATAGAGGTTTTGGTAAGAGGGACAGAGTTTGCAATGAATCAGTAGAGAGAGGACAGAGACTCATGGCTCAATACAGACGGTATCGCAAGGAACATGCTTTGTTATATCTGGAAAACTCACACAAAAACCAGAATTTTATGTATGAACCAGCGTGATCCTACAAAGATAGTACCATTTGACGAGAAATCAATATATGCTGAGACCATCCGAACCTCAGATGACAGAGAGTGATCTCTCCACGATTTCACACTGCGCTCAGGATGGGCATGAAGTGGGGATTCGAGTGCAAATCCAGGTGAATCTAAGTGCAAAAAATAGATATTTTGCAAGGAAATGAAAATTCATTGAAATTGAAATTACCCGAGAAGGAAATGCATGGTCCAAATTGAAAGACAACGAGATGCGAAGGAAACAAAAAGATCAAGCTCCGGACGAACTGAAGGTGGTCGGGCATTTGTCGTGTTCTTCACTTAGCATTGGTTTTATCTCTTTCACGACCCCTCGGGGTGCGACTGGACAATTGTTCCCGCCAAATTTCGAAACATGTTCGCCATATGTTCTCTATTCTTTGAAGCGCGAGCTTTTAGGACGAGGGAGGAAAAATTAACACTGCAACCCAATAGGACCAAAAGTTTCTCATAGAAAAACCTCGCACAACGCAAGAAAACCAGGAAAACACACTTGAATAAAGTGGCTACCAATAGATAACCACGAGGATTATACCAGTAATGTCACGCACAAGTACTGCTATTAACTTACATTCATTATCTACAAGAGGGAAAAAATCACACAGAACAAGATTGTAGAATCTTGTTATTGTACTCGTATTGATAACTACCAGAAATTGTTGGAACACTTGACGAAGATGAGAGAGTTTCAAGTTCAACCTCAATATCGACATCAGCAGCCGGTATCTCCGTTGTATATAGAAGTGGTTTTGGGGGAACCTGTAGTTCATCGATCTCTCCTTCTAGCATATTAAGGACCCGGCTCATCGACGGTCAATCATTAGGGTTAAGTTGTATACACCAAATAGCAACAATTATCATCTTCCTTCTCATCTCCCTTTCCTCTTCCGTGGCATCTACCATATGAACTTCCTTTTCTTTTCCGAGTTGGTCATAAACCCACAAAGGAAAATAAATTTGACTTGAATCTTTTGCATTTCCATTTACATTTCTCCTTCTACTAGCCATTTCCATCAACATCATCCCAAAACTATAAACATCAACTTTGTAAGAAACGCCGCCAATGTCCCTATAGAATAGCTCAGGCGCCATATATCCTAAGGTTTCCCTTGCTTCAGTCAAACTTACTATGCTGTGATCGGTGGCGTAAAGTCTTGCAAGTCCAAAATCAGAAACTTTCGGAATGAAACTCTGGTCTAGGAGAATATTGTGAGGCTTGATGTCAAAGTGTAGAATTTGCATGTCACATCCCCGATGTAGATACTTTATGCCTCTAGCTATACCAAGAGAGATCTCATACATTTTCTTATAATCAAGAGAATTTTCTCCATCCTTATAGACAATGTGCTTATCCAAAGATCCATTCGGCATAAAATCATAAACAATAACTTGTTTGGAATAATCGAAACAAAAACCAACAAGTTGCACCACATTAATGTGGTGGATCCTTCCAATTGTCCCAACTTCGCTTATAAAATCTTGGCCGTCAGATTTTGGTTTATTCAAAATCTTGACCGCAACTTCATTGCCACTTCTAAGCATTCCTTTGTACACAGAACCATATCCCCCTTCACCTAATTTGTATTTGAAATTTTTTGTGATCTTCCGGATATCTGAGTAAGAGTACCTTATGGGCAAAAAGTTGTTGCGAGCTTGTAGAAATTCTTCAATGTTTGGGTCCATTGCTTGGTGCCTTCTCATCCATTTATAGATTAGAAGTATCAACACACATGGAGCTCCGAATATGTATTTTACTGCTAGGAAGTGAGCTGCGTAGAAAAGTGTCTTGAGATTAGTGTAAAGCATAGTCTTGTTTATTTGTTAGAAAGTACATATAAAGTGTTTTCTTCGCATACAGCGCGATTGTTTCGCAGATGTGAGGAAAAAGGAATTGTCCATACCGAAGACAAAGCCAGAATTAGGAGCGGTATTCAATGCAACCTTTAGCGCCGTGCCCCAGGAAGAATTGTCTACAGAAAGCAAGAGATTCATGAGGACATATAATCAGAACTAGCTAAGTAACGAATGAAAAGTAAGAATAGTAGTTAACTAAGAAAATACGATATGAATTAACAACATCCTAAGCAAAGATATATTAAGGATAAAAACTAATGTTACATTTGTATACTGTATTCGACAATCAATAGTAGTAAATATTCAACACATCCCATGTCATATTTAATGTGTTCTTTGAACCTAAAGATTTCATCTAGTGAATTTTCTAGCCCCATCGCGACTTAAAATATAGTAAATCAACAAGTTTTGCTTTCAAGAGATTCTGAATGTTTCACATAATTTCGGTTTTAAGAATTAAAAGGTTTTTGTGACTATACTTGATTAACTTATGAGGTGGGAGGTGGGCTTTTACTCCCCATTTTGGGAACTCTTGATATAAGAGAAAAAATCAGGTACTTTGAGCTAATATAAAAGCTTTTGGAAGGAACTAAACACAATTTTCTTATATTCAATAAAATGCAGATGCTCAACGTTGACTTACACAAACTTAGTTTTTTTTTCCCCAAAAAGCACAAACTTAGATTCCATTCCTTTTGTGAAAAATGCGATCTTTTGAAAAAATGTATTTCAAGAAATTGATAATATTTTTCAATGTTTGGCTTAAACCTAAAAATGAAATGAAAAATATTTTCCATCGTTTGGTATGAAAAATATGACTTTCCTCCGTGTATTCCTTTAGATCATTTATTATTTTATTATTTTTTGTTCTTTTTTCTCTTAAAAAATTCGAATTTTAATTTTTCTTTTCTTTCTTTTTCTTTTTCTCAACTGGCTGTTGACCATAGGTGAGGATGAGCTTCCTGGCCTCTTGCAACACTTGAGTGTCACGGATCTGCGAGGCCCAAGCTCTGTCGCCCTCTAGCAACACTGGAGCTCACCTATGGCTAGTTGCCAACCTCACTGTGATGGGCAAGAAGAAGAAAAATAGAAAAATAAAAAGAAATTAAAAAATTCGAATTTAAAAAATAAAAATAAAAATAATTAAAATGAGTAATGAAAGAAAGAGGAGGGAAAATGATTTCCTCTCTATGTGTTTTTTCCATTGATGAAAAACGTTTTCCGATGACTTGTTCATTTTCCATTAATTGAACGCAAGAAAATTCGAATAACATTTTTTTGGAAGTTATTTTCTACAAATTGAATGAAGCTTTTCATGGGTCTACTTTACAAGTTTCAGCTATCATTCTATGAACAGGAATAAAACACAACGCGATGTGATTGTTATTGTCATTTTCTCTAGGAGAATAATTATTGTATTTCACAGTGAACCAATTATTTGCATGTCATCTTAATCCCCTCGAGGGCTAATTCATTATATTTGGTTTTGCTTACTCAATCGTCATGGTTGGGAGTTCTACGAACTTTACTTGCGTCTGTTACTTTGTTTTTATACCAATCAATCACAGTCTGTCGCCTTAAGGCTAAAGAGCTACAGCTAGAAACATATATTAGCATCTTGATTGGGTAAAGTACTTTGATGGAAAGGCATACTTACCGTAGTAGTAGGGTATGCATTTTTTCCCTCGGTATCGGAAGCCTAAGAAGCAAAAGTCATATGTTTTCATCGGCGGCGGCCTGTTGGTGGGTAGTACCCAGTAGGAGAGATTAAACCCATCGGCCATCACATTGTGGATGTCGTTATAGGAGATCGTGCGATTCTCCTTGGACAATGCTTCCGCTTTATACCATAAATATTCTGCTGCATATATTGACGTGGTTATGGTGCAAGAGTCCTCAATATCCAATGCTTGTGCGTCGATGAGGGCATATGAATGATGCCGTTCTGTAACTATACATGGTTCGGTGTTGAAATACAAACTAGATCTCACTTGCTTTGAGCAAGATACAATTACCACCCCGGGTCCACCGAAGTAGGCGTACCGTTCATCAATATTAGAGGGCACTAACTGATGGAGAGGAAGGGAGGAACAGTTGCCCTTTCGTTGGCCGACGTCCACTACTTCCATATGCCCCTGATTCCAAGGGATGGAACCCCAAACATCATCAGGGCGTATCAATTTCACATGATATTGTCCACCAAACAAAGAAAGTATCGTGCGGTTATCTTTACACATTAACTCGAACCTCGAATCACCACAGTCTCTCGAGTCATCTTTCAATCGAAAGGGATAGCGTATGTTGCCGACTTCGCCGCATGATGAAAGGCCACACAGGTAGTTGTTCCTAGCATAGCAACTAATCCCAGCTTGTATTATGAGAAAGAGGAGTAATGGGAACGGCTCCATTTGGTACCTGAGTTGAGAGAACTTGTGCAATGCAGAGAGCTTTTTGTTTGGCTTTGGTTATTTGGTGCGGAGGTGCGACAGAAAAGGGGATGCCACTGGAGAGACGTACCGTGAATGAATTGGAAGACTAGGAGTCAGGTCTTTTGAAAAGCCCAAGTCAAGCAAATGACCCGTCCAGAGCGGCCCAAAGTCAAGAAATTGGAGCTTCCTACGTGATGGAACGTATGTGGCTTGGATTGATAAGCGGATAAAAGTCATATCAACGTTATTATGTAAATTTCGCTGGAAGGCCCACGTCTTTGTCGGTTGAGATAATCCTGGTCTGTATACTCTATAAATCATAAATTATTTTTTTATTTGATCATACAATCTTTTTCTCTTACCAGCCTTCTGATTGGTGGATTTTAAATGTGGACATAACGCAAGTTAATTTAACATATAATTGATGTCCACAACTTGTGACCCACTATTCACAAGGACAGTTGAATAAAGTTTTCTTTCGATCAAGGATGAATGAAAATATAGACCTAATTACAATCATACATTTTCAAAAATATATGGCAAGTATTGAAATATACGTACAATAGGCCAATGAAAATAATGTGCTGAAAATTTCATTTTCAAATGTTTATTTTTAAAGTGAGTTATTTTTCTCGGAAAATCTTAACTAACATCACCACCAAAGAAGATAGATATTTGTTCTTCGCACTACACACGTGTTTCACGATGTTTCGAGGAAATTCTCACTAGAAGTGACTTCTCTTTTTCCCCTACGTAACATTCGGTCAACATCGTATACCAAGAAAGTCTCATTATTGCCACATGATGGAAATGCTTTGTCAATCCTACAAATTTAATTTACGAACAAAAAAGAGCAATGGCTTTGCTCCTATCATGATTTCTGGGTGTTCTTGATTAGCTTAAATATAGAATTAAGTTTCAAAATTATGCAATCAAATCTTGAAAATTATCACATTGGTGTGATCAACAATTTTCGTTAATTCCATCAAATTTGGGTGATGAAAGTCTTAACTAAGCACTCTTTCTATAAACTAAATGCTAAAAAATAAAAAAATCCAAAACATTAAGCAGGGGGAGGGGGACTCTCACTTGACAACGGGCAACAACTGCTCAATCATATTCATTACTGCGAGCAGGCAAGAAAGCCTCGCCCATATCACGGCATGACCCTAGCAGGGTTGTCGAGAGGGCTAAGCAACTCTCTCGTGGGGGTGACAAGTGTTGAGGCCTTGTGTTCTTCGTCTCGCTCATTGTTGCTTCTCCAATCCACCAAACCATATCAAGCCTATCCAATTGGTCGTATGAGCAAGTTGATGTTTAGCATATTACACACTATTATAACTCAATAAATCCATTAATGATATGTGAATTCTCTGATACTGGCTCTTTACATGCAATAAGTATTGACAATCAGATTAAATCACGGAAATCCAGTGCGTGCTTTAGCATTCTTTGTTGACTACTCCGGTAATTTTGTTCTATCGTACTTTTTTTCAAATTACAAGATTTGTTAGCTCCCACGTATGTTGTAACAAAAATATTTCTGGATCTCCGCTTATGCAACTCATCTCTTGTTACTCATTCTTTCACAACTGCGGTTTTGACACGGTGGAGTTAACAACTCTTAATTCTTTCTCTGAACGGACAAATCTTGACTTCACAATAGCGAACGGTCCATGGGGACTTGCCCGTCTAACAAGGTTGAGTCGAAAGTGACAAGACACTGGCTGTTTCGAGGGTGACCATAATAAGCAGTTACTTTACAATCTGCCCATTAGATCATTTGACTAGAAAACGCGTAGCATTACTCTTAAGTCTTTCTCTGAACAGACAAATCTTGACTTCACAATAGCGAACGGTCTATGGGGAGTTGCCCGTCTAACAAGGTTGAGTCGAAAGTGACAAGACACCGGCTGTTTCTGTGAAGATGCAGAACTCAAGAATGAACTGTATATGAAGAAAAGAACTCTGTATATTGATAGAACAAAATGATCAATATATCGAACAAGATTTCTTCTCTTCTTTCCTCTCAATCTATACAATCTACTGTATTTCTACTTCAAAGAAAATAAAAGCAACTGAGAGAATTGAGAGAATGATCTGTTCTTCTTCTCCTTCTACAAAGACGAAGCTTTATATATCTTCGTTCCAAAACCTCCTTTCAAAACTGACTTAACAGCATTTTGTTACAAGATTGAATCATCAAACTAACTATACTGTTATATTGACACATGTACGGCTCTTGGCGTAGCTGCAGTCAATCTTCTGTTTCTGGATTGCCAACTCAGCTTCTTCACGGATCACCAGCTCAGCCTTTGTTTTTCTTCTTTGACTTCTTCATAGATCGCTAACTCAGTTTTTCCTTATTTCGAGCTCTGCCCTGTTTCAGCTTCAGCTTACTTTGCTCTGTTCTTGCTTTAGCTTGTTTTGCTCTGTTTCTTTACTTCCATCAATATTTGTAGACTGTAGTTTTGACCTCTGTTCTTTAACATCCCCCCTCAAATTGGGAATGGAGAGACGACAAATTCCCAATTTGACTCGCATATGATGGTGTACTAGTCGTGACAAAGGTTTAGTAAAGATATCAGCAAGTTGGCAATGACTTGGAACATATCGTACCTGTAATGATCCTGAGGAAAATTTTTCCCGAACAAAGTGGAAGTCAACTTCAACATGTATAGTTCTAGCATGTAAGATGGGATTAGCAGTGAGAGAGATGGCTGACTTATTGTCACAGTATAGATGAATAGGAGGATTAAGAGAGCAACTAATGTCTCGTAGAACAAAACTGATCCAAGTGAGGTCAGCTGTAGTGGAAGCAAGGGCACGATACTCTGCTTCTGTAGAGGATCGACTTACTGTTGGTTGCTTCTTTGCTGCCCAAGAGATTAAATTGGATCCGAGATATGTGCAGAAACCAGTGGTTGATCTTCTAGTGTCAGCACAGCCAGCCCAGTCTACATCTAAGTAACCATAGAGATGCATAGTGCTTCTGGAATGGATGAATATTCCAAGATCGATAGTACCTTTTATATATCTTAATACTCTCTTTAATTTCTGAAGGTCTGCAAGAGGAGGTTGCTACATCTTCTGGCATAGTACATTTGTGGCATAGGTAATATCTGGACGAGTTAGAGTGAGATATTGGAGACCACCAACCAAACTTCGATACTCAGTTGGATTAGATAGAAGGATAGGATCAGTAAGCAAACTATTTGGTCTCAATGAAAGTGGAGCTGAGATTGGTTTACAATCCAGCATATGAGCTCGACTAAGAAGATCAATTGCATACTTAGTTTGGCAAAGAAACAGGTTGTCAGGAGCACGCTTAACTTCAATGCCAAGAAAATAATGAAGTGCACCTAGATCTTTCATGTGAAACTGGAGACCGAGAGAGTTAATGAGTTAGAGAGCATGTAAGATGAACTTCCAATTAAAATGATGTCATCAACATACAGCAGTAGGAGAATTGTTTCTGTTCCAGTATGTAAGATGAACAATGATGGATCAGTTAAGCTACAGAAGAAACCATATTCTAGTAAGAAATTGCTGAACTTTTCAAACCAAGCTCGAGGAGCTTGTCGAAGTCCATAGAGGGATTTCTTGAGAAGACATACATGATGAGGTCTCTGTGAGTCTTGAAACCCAGGAGGCTGTTCCATATAGACTATTTCACTTAGAGTACCATGTAAGAAGGCATTTTTAACATCAAGTTGATGAATTTGCCATTGTTTCATCATTGCTACAGACAAGACTAGTCGAATTATAGCATGCTTAATTACAGGACTGAAGGTTTCTGTAAAATCAATGCCTGCTTCTTGGTGAAAGCCCTTGGCTACAAGTCGAGCTTTCAGTCTATCAAGACTGCCATCAGGAGCAAGTTTTGTCTTAAACACCCATTTGCAGCCAATTATATTTATTTGATTAGTTCTAGGAACTAACTCCCAAGTGTTATTATGATATAGAGCATCCATTTCATCTTGCATTGCTTGATACCATCCCTTGTCCGCAAAGCCGATTTTACGATTTCGGTTCAATAGGAACTTTGTATTCAGCTAGACATGCATATTTTGGATTTGATTTAACAATTCCGGATCTCGCTAGTTTGCATAGGATGGATAGAACAAGTACCTTGTGTGTTTCCTGATGCAGAAGTGGTTTGAGCTTGCTCTGTATTACTTTGTGGTATTGGAACAGATTCTTGATTCGAATATTCTTGTTCCTCAGTATTTGCAGATATAAGAGGCGGTTCAAGATTAGCTGATGCATTATTAGAAACAGTCTGCATCACATTACCAGGTACTGTATTCCTTTGTGGTATATCTATCGAATCAATTGTACTGAGTCCACTGTCTTGTACATCAGGAACTATATGAGTTGATCTAGTATTTTGCAAGTGCTCAATAGGCTTATTGACTTTTGATTGGTGCTGTTCTATAGTATTGAATCCAGAGACTCCTCTTATCCATTGTTTGTACAGTGCAGATCCTTGTTGATGCTCAGCTGTGACTAACTGAGTAAAAGGAAAGACTGCCTCATCGAACACTACATGTCTACTGATATAGACATGTCCATTAGTAGGTAAGAGACATCTGTAGCCTTTGTGTCTCTCACTATAGCCCAGAAATATGCATGTGAGAGATCTTGGATCGAATTTATGTTGTGTATAGGGCTGAGGCAAGGATAACGAGCGAGATCCAAAGACTCGTAGATGAGCATAATCTGGTTTCTGTTTATACAGTTTATAATGAGGTGAAGTCATGTGTAGCTTTGTTGTAGGAAGGATATTGATGATATAGACTGCTATCATAAAGGCATCTACCCAATATTTCAAAGGTACTCTAGCATGATATAACATTGCCATGCCTAATTCAATCACATGTCGATGCTTCCTTTCAGATATTCCATTTTGTTCTGGTGTGTAAGGACAGGAAATACTCTGCTTTATGCCACATTGCTGTAAGTGATTCTGAAGTTTGATATTAATAAACTCGCCTCCTCCATCACTCTGAAATATTTTGATCTTGTGATCAAGTTGATTTTCCACTAGCTTTTGAAATATGACAAAAACATCATAAACTTCTGACTTCTGCCTCATTGGATATATCCAGCTATATCGAGAAAAGTCATCCACAAAAATGACATAGTAACGAAATTGTTGAACAGATTGCACTGGTGCAGGTTCCCAAACATCACAATGTATCTTTTCTAGGGGAGCATTAGATGTATAGTCTGAAGATGGAAACGGTAAAGCTGAACTTTTAGCAATTTGACAACTGCTACACATGTTTTGAGCTTTTGAATTGTACTGAATGAGTTGTTGACTTCGTAGAAGCTTCACTGTTTTTAAACTGGTGTGAGCAAGCCTTTGATGCCAGACATCTTCTCCCACTTCCTGTTGAACCTGAGTGAAGTGTACTTCTGTGATTTTAGGATCCACTTGATACAAATTTCCTGATTTTCCTTCCTAGCTTCATTGTTGTATGGTTGTAATTGTCCTTCATATACACCCCATATTTATCAAAAATAAGAGAACAAGGATAGTCATCTCATTAACTTTGATACGAAATGAGATTCTTTTTGATTTCAGGAACTACTAGAACATCTTTTAATGGTAATATGCTTGTTTTTGTATGCAGTATTCCATTACCAATATTTGAAATCGACAAACAGAATCCATCTCCTATCATAACAGTGTCAGTACCACTATATGCAGAGTAGTCGTGAAGCATACCGGGTTACGCAAAGAATGTGAGATGTAGCTCCCGTGTCCGGTACCATTCTCGTACCATAAGGTTCTTCAATATGCATGGCTGCCAATGCGGTTGGTATTTCTTCTACTTGATATGAGTTGTCAAAACGATACCAACATCGAAGAGCTGTGTGCCCTGGCCTTTTGCAAATTTGACATTCCAGAGGACCATTACTTACTGGTTTTGAGTTCTGCACATACTTGTTGCCATTTGAGCTTTGTGGTAGATAGGATCTAACGCCTTGATATCTTTGAGAAAAATTTGTATATGGTCTGAAACCCTGTCCATAGTTAGACCAGTTGTCCTTAGTAACCTGATCTTGCTGTGTTAGATTCAGGTTATTCATTTAATATTGATGATTCCTTCCTGATCCAGAAAAGTCACTTCCATTATTCCTTTTGTTAGTAATTTGTCCTCTGCCATAGTTATGCCCACCTCGAATATTTTCTCTTTGGTTTCTGAAATTTGGCCTTTGCGGACTTATTCCAGTCTTTCTTTGTCCATAGTATGCTAGGTTAGTATTGTATTGATTTACATAATATGTTTGTAGTCTAGTCTCAAATCTTTCAAGTTGAGAAATAACCTCATCATATTATGGTTGAGGTTTGAGACAATACATGGTTGTTCTAAAGCTTTCATATTCTGATCCTAACCCTTCAAGAACTCCAAACATCCTGGTTATATCATCAACCGGTTTTCCAATAGCATTTAATTGATCACAAATGGATTTAAACTCTCGAAGATATTCACTCAATGGTCTATCTCTTTTCCTGCAGGCTTGTAATTTCCCTCTTAATTCGAACTCCTTTGCTACAGATCTCTGTGTGAATCGATTTATAAGAGTTTGCCATATCTCGAATGAAGTCTCTAAGCCAATTATCAGACTTAGAATGTTCTCAGATACTGCTCCACTTATCCAGGGTGAGATTAACTGATCAGTCTTTATCCAATCTAGATGATCAGGGTTTATTTCTTGTGTTTGCCTTCCCTCAATCTCAGCTTGTATCATTTACGCTGGAGGAGATGTTTCACCATTAATAAACCCGATTAAATCTTGACTCTTTAGAAACCTATGAAATTGAGCTTGCCATAGTAGAAAATTATCTTCTGTCAGCTTGATTGTAACAAAATTGGCTATATTCACATGAATCGGAAATGGATACTTCTGCACTCTGGTTGTCATTCTGTATATCGAGACACTTTGAAGATATGACAGAACAAGTAGGTAACCTTTGAATATCTAAAATCAAACCTTTGAATATCGATTCTTCTGAACTTCAACAAGATCTTGCTGTTGTCTTGATCATGCAGCCTCTGTACAAGCTTTCAGCAATGGAGAAAGAAGATCATGAACTACCAGGAAGATATGCTCTGATACCATGTGAAGATGCAGAACTCAAGAATGAACTGTATATGAAGAAAAGAACTCTGTATATTGATAGAACAAAATGATCAATGTATCGAACAAGATTTCTTCTCTTCTTTCCTCTCAATCTATACAATCTACTTTTGTATTTCTACTTCAAAGAAAATAAAAGCAACGAGAGAATTGAGAGAATGATCTGTTCTTCTTCTCCTTCTACAAAGACGAAGCTTTATATATCTTCGTTCCAAAACCTCCTTTCAAAACCGACTTAACAGCATTTTGTTACAAGATTGAATCATCAAACTAACTATACTTTGTTATATTGACACATGTACGGCTCTTGGCGTAGCTGCAGTCAATCTTCTCGTTTCGGATTGCCAACTCGGCTTCTTCACGGATCACCAGCTCAGCCTTTGTTTTTCTTCTTTGACTTCTTCATAGATCACTAACTCAGTTTTTCCTTATTTCAAGCTCTGCCCTGTTTCAGCTTCAGCTTACTTTGCTCTGTTCTTGCTTCAGCTTGTTTTGCTCTGTTTCTTTACTTCCATCAGTATTTGTAGACTATGGTTTTGACCTCTGTTCTTTAACAGCTTCGAGGGTGACCATAATAAGCAATTACTTTACAATCTGCCCATTAGATCATCCGACTAGAAAACGCGTAGCATTTCAGAGAAGGTTCCTTTTGTCTGATGATGATCGAAAAGATCAGTTGGGTCATCTGTCTTTGCAATGACCAAGTCAACCAACAATCAACACAAAGTCAAGTCAAGAAAAGTAAATTGTGTAGACCCACCAAAGGTTCCATAAGTAGAAGTTACGCAGAGCTTGCAGTACACGCATTGAAACTAACATAACAAGTGGTGGATACTTCATGGATAGCTTTCCCACTAATTAGGAACGAAAATTGTCTGGAATTTCTAAATTTGACTTTTTTTGGCAAATTAATTATTTTTAGGAATCAACTTTAGCACCGTAAAAATGAACAACCGTGCCCTAAATTGGATCAAAATAGTAACATTGATGATAATAAACTCTATTCATTTGAGCTTTACCAAAAAAAAAAAAAAAAACTCTATTCATCTGAGTTTCAACTAACAATTTTGAGTCATTACTTCTTCACATTAAGTGAACTAGAAGTCCAATATTAAAAATCAAACCCGTCATCTTCACTAGAACTAGTTTCCACCCTAAGCATTTCTATTTGTTCTTTGATATCACGCTTCTTATTTATCTTTGGAGTCTAAAAGTTATTTTTCTCTTGTATCAACAATTCATTTTCTGATCTTCTCTAACCTTGTGTTTTACTCATCATATTTCTTTTCAATAAGCACCTTAGTAGGGGTGTGCAACCAGACCGCGTATACTCGGGAATCGAATCGGCCCACCCGGAAAATAGGGTCAGGAACCAGTTCTCGTTGAAATCGGTTCGAGAACCAGTTCCCAAAATTTGAAACTGGTTTAAATCGGTCCAGGAACTGGTTCCGATTGATTACCCACCCAGGACCTAGTCCCCGAACTGGTTTTGGAACCGATTTGGGAATCAGTTTTGTAAGTATAGGTCCAAAACCTTATTTTTTTCTCCCTTATTTATATTCTTACTCCCGCAATCACACGGCGTTTTTCCTCTTGACTCTCTCAAACACGCATGGCACTTCTTCTTCGTCATCTCATCCTCACTTGCTTCCCCCCCTCATCGGCTCCCTCTCGCACCATTCAATGGACGAACGGTGTTCTTCGCCACAAAATTCTTGTGTATGAAGTGGATTGGCTTGCCTAATTTTTCTTTTGTAGGAGGAGTTATATTTGCATAAATGAGTAGCTTCATGTAGTAGTTGTGGGAATAAGACTAATACTAGACCCATGTTTGTTACTAATTCTTTACCTTATGATTTTATTTATTATAATTAGCCCTGTGGATCCTTAATTTTTCGTTTAGTCAAAATGTTCACGTATTTATTTATTACAAGTACTTAATGTTTCAATATAAATTAGGAAGATTACGTTATTTTCTCGTGTATTGATATAAAATTCAAAATCATATAGGATATCAAGAGATTGCAAAACAGGTTCCAATGGAAACAGAGTTGACCCTAGAACCGGATCGGAAAAACATGGTGGGTCGGTGATGTGAATCGTTGCGGAAGGAACGTTCTACGAAGGCCTAGATGGTGCGAATTGCAAACCTCGACCTCCAATCAAACTTGTGATTGGCAACCTCGGTATGAACGTGACCCGTTGACGAACACGTGTCAACCAACCAACGTTATAGACGCCACAAGCGAAAGAATTCGCTATCTCGCTCGATAAGTCGAAGAGAATCTTGATTAGGTCAAGTCCTCAAAAGAACAGTAAAAAGAGAACCTCTCAATTCTTTTCCTCAAAAAATAAAAATCTCCGTCCTCAAAGAAATTTGGCAAATCCTTTATATAGGCTGCCACACAAACCCTAAAAACCAACCCTAAAAATCTAATGCGATATATTCTAAAATATTCCTATTTTAGAATATTCTTAAACAAGAATATATATATATATATATAAATTGACTTGGTCAATTATTTGGTGACAAGATAATTAAATTGCACCAAGATTTCCAAGATTCTTCAAGATTTGATCCAAGGTCATCTTCACGCCAAAGATCACGAACCATGACGCCAACAAATTGCTTGAATTGTTTGGCCCGCGCTCGAGTAATCGAACCAGTAGGAATAGACAATGGGTCCCTAGCACCTCCTCCTCGATATGACTCGATGTCCACATCATTCCCTCCCCCGTGCAAAGGATTTGTCCTCAAATCATCACTGGCATCAAAAAGAGTCAAGTCGAAACATTAAATGTGGCACTAACGTCATACTTACCTGGAAGATCAAGCTTGTAAGCATTATTGTTAACTCTTTCCAAAACCATGAATGGTCCATCCCCTCGCGGTAATAACTTAGAATGTCGCTGCTCAGAAATCTCTCTTTGCGCATATGAACCCAAACCCAATCGCCGGTTCAAACACCACTTCCTTGCGCCCTTTGTTAGCTTGCCTTGCATATTGCTCGAGTCTTGCGCTCAATATTTGTGCGCGTCTTCTCATGCAACGACTTGACAAATTCAGCTTTCTTTGCTCCATCTAAATCCACACGCTTATCAACAGGTAAAGGGGTTAAATCTAACGGAGTTAATGGATTAAAACCATAGACAACCTCAAATGGTGTAAATTTAGTAGCAGAATGCATGCTCCTATTATATGCAAATTCAACATGTGGCAGACAATCTTCCCAAGATTTTATGTTATTTTTAATAATAGCACGCAACAATACCCCTAAAGTTCTATTAACTACCTCGGTTTGACCATCGGTCTGTGGATGACAAGTAGTAGAAAATAACAATCGTGTTCCTAGTTTTTTCCACAATGTTTTCCAAAAGTAGCTAAGAAATTTAGAATCTCGATCTGAAACAATCGATCTAGGCATGCCATGCAAACGTACAACCTCCTTAAAGAACAAATTAGCAATATGAGATGCATCATCGGTTTTATGACAAGGTATAAAATGAGCCATCTTTGAAAACCGATCAACAACCACATAAATAGAATCTCTACCATACTTAGACCTAGGCAATCCTAACACAAAATCCATAGAAATATCAATCCAAGGATGCGTTGGAATAGGTAATGGTGTATACAAGCCATGCGGTTTAGTTGTAGACTTCGATTGCTTACAAGCAATGCATCTCTCACAAACACGTGTGACATCTCTCTTCATATGTGGCCAATAAAAATGTTCATACAACACTTCATAAGTCTTATTAATGCCAAAATGCCCCATTAAACCACCACTATGCGCTTCTCGCACCAACAATTCACGCAAAGAACACTTAGGCAAACATAGTTTGTTTTCACGAAAAAGATAACCTTCATGCCTATAAAATTTATCAAATGCAGCGTGTTCACATGCTTCATAGACTCTCCCAAAGTCATCATCTTCAATATATAAGCCCTTGATATGCTCAAAACCTAGACACTTTGCTTCTAAAATAGTTAGAATCGCATACCTTCGAGAAAGCGCATCGGCTACCACATTTTCCTTACCTTTCTTGTACTTGATCACATATGGAAAAGTCTCAATGAACTCCATCCATTTGGCATGTCTTTTATTCAACTTTTGCTGTCTTTTCAAGTACTTCAAGGTCTCATGGTCGGTGTGGATCACAAACTCCTTTGGCCATAAATAATGTTGCCAAGTCTCTAAAGCTCGCACTAAAGCATACATCTCCTTATCATAGGTAGGATAATTCAATGTTGCTCCACTCAATTTTTCGCTGAAATAAGCTATGGGACGCCCTCCTTGCATCAACACGGCTCCAATTCCTGTACCAGAAGCATCGCACTCTATCTCAAAAGTAGCACTGAAATTCGGCAAAGATAACAAAGGAGCATTAGTTAACTTATCTTTTAATAGATTAAAGGCTTTCTCTTGCTCTTCTCCCCACGTGAAACCCACGTGCTTCTTGATAACCTCAGTTAAAGGTGCGGCAATGGTGCTGAAATTTCTCACAAATCGTCGATAAAAACTCGCCAATCCATGAAAGCTACGCACCTCTCCTATGGTCTTAGGCGTTGGCCATTCACGGATTGCTTTAACCTTTTCTTCATCAACCTGTATACCATTAGCACTAACAACAAATCCTAGAAATACTAATTTGTTGGTAACAAAAGAGCACTTCTTTAGATTAGCATATAATTGCTCGGCCCTTAAAACCTGCAAGACAGCTCGCACATGCTCAATATGGTCATCTGGACTTCGGCTATAAATCAAGATGTCATCGAAATAGACAACCACAAATCGACCAATAAAAGCACGCAAAACATGATTCATAAGTCGCATAAACGTGCTCGGTGCATTAGTTAATCCAAATGGCATTACTAACCACTCATATAATCCATACTTGGTCTTAAATGCAGTTTTCCATTCATCACCTTCTTTCATCCTAATTTGATGATAGCCACTTTTCAAATCAATCTTAGTGAAAACGCAAGAACCATGCAACTCATCCAACATGTCATCTAACCTAGGAATAGGATGTCGATACTTTACCGTAATATTATTGATTGCTCGGCAATCGACACACATTCGCCAAGTTCCATCCTTCTTTGGCACTAACAAAACAGGGACGGCGCATGGGCTAAGACTCTCTCTCACATGCCCTCGTTCCAATAATTCACTAACTTGTCGCTGAAGTTCCTTTGTCTCCTCGGGATTGCTTCGATATGCGGGTCGATTAGGTAATGGCGCACCAGAATCAAGTCAATTTGATGTTCTATGCCTCGAATAGGTGGTATCCCTCCGGGAAGTTCATCGGGAAAGACATCTTCAAATTCCTGCAATAAAGACACAATAGGACTAGGCAAACTTGGGTCAAGATCGTTAGTAGAAAACAAAACCTCCTTGTACACAAGTACAAGTATTGGTCGATCTAGAACTAAGGCTCTCCTCACTTCACTTGATTTTGCATAAAAATTATTTTGCCTCTTTTCTTTCCTCTCTTCTTTTCCCTCAGTTTTTACCACAATTCTTCTCTCGGCCTCTCCTTTTCCTTGCGTCTCAGACACACCACGCAAGCCCTCGGATTTCTCACCTTTTCTCTCTCTCTCGGCTTCTCGTTGTAACTTTAATTGATCTTGATACACCTCACTAGGTGTCATTGGTACCAAGGTATAAGTCTTTTGATTCTTCACCAATGAATAACGATTAGTATATCCATTATGATGTACCTTTCGATCATATTGCCATGGTCTTCCAAGCAAGATATGACCCGCTTGCATTGGTACAACATCACACTCTACCTCGTCCTTGTATCTCCCTATCTCAAATGGAATTCGAACTTGCTTCAATACTTTCACCTCACCACTATCATTTAACCATTGAAGTCTATAAGGCCTAGGGTGCTTTGTTGTCTTCAAACCCAACTTATTCACCATAATACAACTTGCCACATTCGCACAACTACCTCCATCAATTATCATACTACAAATCTTACCATTCACCACACATCTTGTATGAAACAAATTATCTCTTTGTTGGTGATGCTCCTCCTCCTTTACTTGCACACTCGAGAACGCCTAACCACCAATAAGTCTCCTTTTATAGCCACTTCGCATCACTACAATCCTCTAATGGTGGCATCTCATCATCATCTTCTTCCCTTTCACTTTCGGACTCAATAACACCATGTCCAGTCATGATCATCACCCTCCTATTAGGGCATTGATTCGCCATATGACCCCTGCCCAAACACTTAAAACATTTAATTTCACGAGTTCTAGTGTTAGGATTTTCGGTTTTACTCGAAACCGGATTCGTTCCAACTTTACCGTCCCTCTCCTTCTCCTTTAAGGTTTCGGTTTTGGTGTTGTTTCCTCTCCAATTTGGCTTCTCATCTCTCTTCCAATTGGATCTCCAATTCGACTTGAACCTCCTCCACTCTTGTGATTTCGGTCCAACTTCAATTGCCGCTCAACTTTGATGGCTTTGTCCACCAATTCCTCCAATTCAACATAGTGTTGCAGCTCTACCACCCTTGCTATGTCTCGACTCAAACCACTCAAAAATCTTGACATTGTGGCCTCACGATCCTCCATCACATTAGCACGGATCATGGCAATCTCCATCTCCTTGTGATACTCTTCCACGCTCTTATTGCCTTGTGTGAGATTTTGTAACTTTTGAAACAAATCTCGGTGGTAATGACTAGGTACAAAACGCCTTCTCATCACCGCTTTCATCTCATCCCACGTCTCTATCGGTCTTTCACCATTGCGCCTCCTACTAGTCACAAGTTGATCCCACCAAATTATAGCATAATCAGTAAATTCAACAGCTGCAATTTTTACCTTTTTGAGCTCTGGCAATCAAATACCATCTCCATGCGTTTCTCCCACTCTAGATACGCATCGGGATCATTCTTCCCTTGGAAGGAAGGAATCTTCATCTTGATGTTGCCAAGTTCATCATCTCCTCGGTGTCTAAACCTTCGGCCTCCATTCCACCTTTCAAATCGAGCATCTCGATCATCCTCCATGTCGGCCTCATCATCATCATATTGCCGTTGCCTTCTATGTTGTGTTCTAGAGGCATCTCGCTGATGTTGCGGCCTTCCCGGGTAGCTCTCGGTCACCATCAATCCTCATGTCATTCCCCATCATTCGGCCACTAAGCTCCTCCACTACGGCCTTCAATTGCTGGATGCTTTCCACGAGCGCTTCATCCCTTCGTATGGAGCCAATCTCCTTTTGATTCACACTTTCTTCGTGCGACATATTTTAGACCTGCAAGTAAACGTTAGTCGCAAAAATCCTCACCAATCACTCCCTCACGTGTTTCTCTCAAAGTGTTTGTCACTCCCCTCGTGTTTAACTCAAGATTAGGCTTTTTTTCACCCTCAATTAAGCTTACACACTCTTGCCTTTTTCCTCTCGTATTCTCTTTTTACAAGCTTTTTATTGGGCTCAAAACCTGTCTCTCAACACCCTCACGACAATCAATCAAACTAATCAAACAATATTAGATTACTATTGATTTTGTTTCAGCAAGTAACAATTTCAAACCAACAAGTACAACTTTCGAAATTCCAATTGAAACGCAAATCACTACTGGTTTTGTTTCAATTTGGTCTACTAACAAACGAGTCGCCTTCTTGATTTTTTTTTTTTTTTTGTTCGGCTAATTTTTTTTTTTTTTGCCGAATCTGTTTTTTTTTTTTCTCTTGCACACTTTTTTTTTGTGCGTTTTCTTTCTCTCTTTTTTTCACTTTTTTTTTTTTTTTTTTTTTTTTTTGACGAACTCGGATACAATTTAAGATGCTAGAAAAGAAAATTTAAAACTAACAGCAAACAACTACGTATGGAAGCACAAAAGCAATCGGATCCCTAAATTAACTAGAACCGAAACCCTAACTCAATAAATCTCAAATTGCTTAATATCAACAGAAAATTAAAGATAAATAGACCTTGTAGAATCTGGCTCTGATACCAAACTGATGTGAATCGTTGCGGAAGGAACGTTCTACGAAGGCCTAGATGGTGCGAATTGCAAACCTCGACCTCCAATCAAACTTGTGATTGGCAACCTCGGTATGAACGTGACCTGTTGACGAACACGTGTCAACCAACCAACGTTATAGACGCCACAAGCGAAAGAATTCGCTATCTCGCTCGATAAGTCGAAGAGAATCTTGATTAGGTCAAGTCCTCAAAAGAACAGTAAAAAGAGAACCTCTCAATTCTTTTCCTCAAAAATAAAATATCTCCGTCCTCAAAGAAATTTGGCAAATCCTTTATATAGGCTGCCACACAAACCCTAAAAACCAACCCTAAAAATCTAATGCGATATATTCTAAAATATTCCTATTTTAGAATATTCTTAAACAAGAATATATATATATATATATAAATTGACTTGGTCAATTATTTGGTGACAAGATAATTAAATTGCACCAAGATTTCCAAGATTCTTCAAGATTTGATCCAAGGTCATCTTCACGCCAAAGATCACGAACCATGACGCCAACAAACTTGCTTGAATTGTTTGGCCCGCGCTCGAGTAATCGAACCAGTAGGAATAGACAATGGGTCCCTAGCACCTCCTCCTCGATATGACTCGATGTCCACATCAGTCGGGTACAGGGTCCAACACAAATAGGATTGGGTATAAGGTCCAAAAAAGGGGAACCAATTATAACAGGGTTAGGTACAGGGTCCAAGTCTAGACCCTACCCACCCTAGACCCGATCACCCCTACACCTTAGTAACAAAAAAAGTACTAAAAAAAAGTCTTAAACCTATGGCATTAGTGTCAATTCAATCTTAAAATTTTCAATTGGACCAACTTAGTCATAAACATTTTCATATTAGTACCAATTCAATTCATTCAACTAATTTTGGCCAGCTGACACTAACATGAATGCCGGTTGGCTAGCAAACACTGACGTGGCAATTTTTAAATTATTTTTTTTATTTTTTTGAATTTTTGTATACATTTTTTTTCCTCTTCTTCCTCCTTCGGCTTCTTCCTGCAATGGCTAGTGATGCTCCAATGAGGCTTGCCGACCACTGGGCAAGGCCTAGGGATGGTGGGCAAAACGAGGTCGAGCGAGGGCCGCGACACTCGTCGACAGCCAACGGGGCCTCGCGGCCCTTGCCTAGTGGCTAGCGAGCCTCACCGAAGCCTCACCAACCACTATGGGAAGAAGCCAAAGGAGGAAGAAGATGAAAAGAAAATTAATAAAAAATTAATAAAAAATTTGAAAAAAAATTAAAATAATTTAAAAATTACCATGTCAGCATTTGCGGTTGGCCAAAGATCAAGTTAGCATTTGCCTGCCAAGTGACATCCAAGTTAGCGCCAACCAGATAAAATTAGCCGGATGGACTGAATTGATACAAACATGAAAATGTTTAAAAATACATTGGTCCAATTAAAAGGTTTAGGACTAGATTGGTACCATTGTCATAGGTTTATAACTTTTTGTCATATTTTTCCCTTTAATAACTTAAACCCTAATATTGTAAACTAGTTTTAGTGTAAACAGTATAACCATTCAAGTCCCCTATCATGACCTCTACTTTTGGGCTAATTCCAACTTGCCCTCTATAATTCTATGGTTGTCTTCACTTCCATGCTCAAGTTGACTTTTCTCCACGCTTGTAACTCTATTTTGAAACATGTTTGCCAGGTATTCTAGAGTGCAAGCTTTTAGGACAACGGAGGAGAGATCGACACTGAGACTCAAAAGGACCAATCGTTTTTTTTCAAAGAAAACCTCGTCCCAAAAAAATGAATAAATAAACACATTTGGAAAAAAAAAAAAAGTGGCTACCTATATATAGCTACAAGGATTATACCACTAAAATCAAGTACAAGTGAGAGTACTACTTTTATTTTGGATTCAATTTCTACAAGGAAAAAATCACACAAAATAAGAATGTGGAATCATGTTGCCGTGCGGATACTTGTAACTACTAGGACTTACTGGAACACTTGAAGAAGATGAAAGAGTTTCAAGTTCAATCTCGATATCGATATCAGCAACCTGCATCTCCATAAGATACAAAAGTGGTTTTGGGAGAACTTGTAGTTTATCGATTTTGGTTTTGGGGGAACTTGTAGTTTATTGATTCTCCTTCTAGCATATCACGGACGCAGCCCATCGAAGGTTGATCATTAGGGTTCAATTGTATACATCAAAGACCAACAATTATCATCTTCCTTATTGTCTCTCTTTCCTCTTCTATGGCATCTATCATTTCAACTTTCTTTTCTTTGTCGAGTTGATCATAAACCCACAAAGGAAAATAAATTTGACTTGAATCCTCCGCATTTGCATTTACATTTCTCCTTCTACTGGCCATTTCCATCAACATCATCCTGAAACTATAAACATCGGCTTTGTCAAAAACGCCGCCAATGTCCTTATAGAATAACTTTGACGCCATATATCCTAAGATTCCCCTTGTTGCAACCAATGTTACTATGTTGTGATCGATGGAGTAAATATTTTCATATAACGTAGAGATTATATTGAACATTTATCAATAGTTCATGAATTGTATTGAATAAATTAAAAATACAAAGATGGCATTGTAAATTAAGTTAAAATTTAGAGACTATTTTTTACACTTCCTTTATAGATAACCCAAAAAACAAATTTCACACTCATGAAACTCACAGCATGGCATGTGCATCATATCCCTAGGGCCACGTCCCATCTCTTTCGGTCTGAAAAGGAGACGCCACATGGTTTAAAAAATAATAAAAATAAAAATAAAGTTTTTATAGCGCACAAAAGTGCAAAAAGAAATCGTGGATCGTTTGTGTATTTTGGGTTGGCCATACTTGGGAAACTTCCTTATCTACTTCCAATTATAAATGGTCAAGGCCTTTTGTTTCATGGCCTGCTTCCGCAACTAGTGTGCCCTCGCGCTTGGCTAAAGTACTCCAATCCAAATCGTTTCCTTGGCCCTAAGCCACAAGTCCAAAATCCCTTTGCCTGATTTAAAGAAAAACCAATACTTTTTCTTTGAGAAAAAAGGGAAATAAAAAAAAAAGGGTCGTCGCCAGTTGGCTTTTGATTTTATTTTTTATTCTTTTTGATGATCTCGATTGTTTTTGTCCGGTTGCATTGGGGAATACGAGACGATTGGGGAGCAAAACGGCAAGTTCTCTTCATGTCCAAAAGCTTTTTCCAAAGTCGCCTATGAAAATGCTCGATGTATCTGCAAAACATTCCCATGTTAGATCAATGTCGGCCTAGCGATTTACATTGAAGTTTGTTTTGCCCATATTGCTCGTGCTATGTCATCAGAGCTTAGTTCTTTAATTTTCATTATTTGAGGTCGAAGTAAGATAATAGCTTGAAAATCTCCAAACTTTTCAAGTCCATATTGTTTGCCAAAGTCAAAATTTAAAGTCAAAGGTCACAACCAAAGCCGAATAATTTATAACAAAAAAGCAATTAAATCATGCTAGACAGGTTCTTAATTTTATCTCTGATTTCCTATTTGTGAGACTGAGGCCCTGGTTGATTCGACTTTCAGAAGGGACTTTGGGACTCTAAAGTCTCTTGACCAAATGCAAACGTGTTTAGTTCAATTTTTTGGACAACTTTGGCAAAATGCAATTGTATCTCTAAATGGCTCTAAGGGACTTTAGTTGAATGCAAGGCTTGAAGTGCTTTGGGAAGTTGTATTTTGGAAATGCAAATAGCTCGATTATTCTTCATCTTCTCCAACTTCTCCAACTGACCGCTGTTGATAGGAGGCCGACGACCGCCGGCCAAGGGGTGGTGCGCGCCGACGACCCCCGCCTAAGGGTCGCCCGACCACGTGACCGTTGTCAGACCTCAGGCGATGCTCAAATCGCTCGACCTAAGCGTCGGCCGCTTGAATCGGGCGACCCAGGCGGCTGCCTGAGGTCGCACGTCGCCTGGGTCGAGCAACCCTAGGCGTCTGAGCAACCCCAGGCGTCAGCCGCCTAAGGTGCGCGACCGACACCTGGGGTCGCACGCCTAAGGTGGGCAACCTCAAGCAACGGCAACTAAGGGGCGATTGGGCTGTCTGACCGCCAGACTGGTGGCCAGACTTCAAAAAAAAATTGTATTATTTTTTTGTTTTTTAATCTAACAAAAGTCTATTCCAAATGCAATTTTCACCAAACAATATTTTGCCCAAAGTCGTTTTACAACGCGGTTTAAAACTACAATTTACCAAACACTATTTGCATTTTCACAAATCTCTTTAGCTCAAAGGTATTTGTATTTTCCCAATAGCATTTGTCCAAAGCTGAACCAAACGGGCCTGAGTTAAAAGGTTTGTCTTTTGCATTTGGCCTATCGGACTTAGTAATGACATGCATGTTGGAATTTAAATTAATATAACTCAAATTGGCATAAATATGACCGTATCCATGATCACCCTCTTGATTTGATTATCTTTGCGGGGCCTATCTACGACATAGGGGAGGCATATTGCTTTCACTAAGGACCACTGAAAAATACAGCAAGATATTGCCGAATATAGAATGGCTGAGGTGCTTTTTGTGCTTTAGGAGCTGGTTAATAATTGAATTAGGAAATGTGTAAGCCCGACGTTCAAATGGGCCCTCCTAATCTCAGACAGATTTGAGAAAGAGAACGTGCAAATCGGTTTAGTCTTTTAACTAATGGGTCATTAGCGATGTGGCGTGGTCTCTCTGGCATAAAAGAATGTTGTTGTAAAATTTGTTGACACCTAAATTTCACCATTTTATTTATGATTTAATCGCATACAAAATTAGGATTAGTGGCTAAAAAAAAGTAAAGAGTAAAGAGTAAAGAGTAAAGTAAATAACTTTCATTAAAATGCATCGTGTGTGTTGTCATTAAAATCCATTGCACATAGACATTAGGAGCATTTACATAACTATCACTAATTATTAAATCTATTTTTTTAAATCGACATTTAAAAAAAAAAAAAAAAGAGCTAACCGGGCTAGGCCGGTCCTTTTCTGTTCTACTCTCCTCTGGATCATTTTTTTCACCTGGGCCAAGTCCAACCTCACTTTTCTCCCTAAGCCCGGCCCCTCTCTCTTTCCTCTCTTCCTCATGCCCTCATGCCGGTCTGGCTTTGACAGAAAAGAAACGTACAAACCAGAGGGGCAGAGGATCGTGAGCAGGATGGCAGCATGATCTGCGGGTCGGGGCTAGGCCAGCCGGCAAGCTGGCGATGGCAGAAGCCATGCGCGCTGACCGGTGGCCCTCAAAAGAGGGAGAAGATGAGTGAGAAAAGGGGGAGCTCTTCGGTGAGAATGGAAGAGAGAGAGCTTGAGGGAGTTCGAGCGAGAGCAACCGAGAGAGCGAGAGGGCTGAAATTTAGCCCCGGGTGGGCGTCGTCCAGCCGTCCTCGGCGCAAACCGGTGCAACGGAGCTCGCGATTCCCCCCTTCTTCCATGTCCGCCGACGTTGGTTTTGGCCGAGAGGGACGAACAAGAGCGTGAGTCCAAGGGGAAGCGAAGAACAGAGAGAGCAACGGAGAGCGAGCTTGAGAGAGAGAGGGCGAAGGACAGAGAGCTGGGGGAGAGATTCGGAGGAGGTGAAGAGACCATAAGAACAGCTTAAGGAAAGAGTTTTAGAGCGAGCAGCCCCCCGGCAGTCCGGCCACGCTTGACTCCCGGCCGCACTTTCGAGCCCGCGGCTCCCGTTCCCCGCGCCAACTCTCCGGTATGTCACGTTTCTTTCCTTTGTCCGATTTTTCGTGGGACGAGCCATTTTTTTCCGAGGAGACCGGACGTGGTCCGATCTATCGAGCTCGCCCTCCATTCGTCGTCCTCGAGCCGGGTAGGGACGCCCAGCTGAACCCCTTTTTATGCCTGGGTCTTGCCCTGTTCTCTCGTACTTTCGCACAAGCTACTGAGCCGGGGCTCGCATTTCGGGTTCGCTTATGCCGCCCTTCGTTAGTGTTGAGCATTCCCTGCTGTTTCATGTTGAGCTTTGATCCGGCTTGTTCTTGTCCGGGTCTCCGATCATTGACGCCCACCACTTGTTTGACAAAATGTTTGCGTCAAGGCCGCATGTATTTTCTTCCGATTTTAAGTCGCTCGAACGCGTTAGCTATGGGATACGCTTGTCGGTGAGCTCTCTCTAACCTCAAAATATGTTTTGTGTCACCGCGGTTCAACATGCAAGTCTCGTTCGGTGATGCCTCGGTGTTGTTTTATGCTGTGCATTGTTCTCATAGATTGTAAATACTGGCGAGGAAATGAACCAGTGATCTTGGCGAATGCTGATTTCTTACGTTTTGCTTGGATCAGCTTTTACTAATACGCTCCATTGTATATGTTACTCGCTTCGTTGTTGAGTCGTGATCGGGGATGGGCGGTGCTCAAATGACGTGGGGGTGTTAAGACAGTGGTGAAAATTTTCACTTAATGCCCATCCATAACAGACTTTTTGCGTTGTTGACTTAAGTTTTGATTTTGAAAATTGGAGGGCTCGTGTTCTGGGCAGGATAAGGAGCGTCGAGGGAGCAGTGGGGATGGGCCATGCTTGGAAGAGGGCTTAGAGAGAGAAGAAAATAGGAAATTGGCTTGGGTCTAAGCTTTGTAAATTAAATACGGGCTGAATATTGTTTTAGAAACGCACTACGTCTGGTCTGATTCCATTTGCTTCCCTGGGCCGGGCTGGGCTGGCCAAAGTTTGGGTCTAGGCTTGGTGGTTTGGTTTTTTTTTTTTGGGGGGGGCCGGGCCTTCTTTTTGTTTTGTTGCTTTTAGGGCTGTCGGCTGGGCTCATTTGACGAGCCCACTCTTGTTGCCGGCTGGGCTCATTTGATGAGCCCATTCTTGTAGCAGACCGATCGGTTATGACTCGGGTCAGACCGAACCCGACCTAGCCCGACAAAAAAAAATATTTTTTCAAAAAAAATTTAAAAAATCAAAAATTAAAAATTAAAAATTTCGAAAATTAAAATGTAGGATTTGGTTAAGAATTGCCATGTCTTGTATTTTTAGTGTAATTAGGCCTTTATTTGTTCGTATATTGGTTATATCGCATGTTTAATTTGCATATTTAATTATGTTTAATTGCATGTGCTTAGTTTACTGCAATTAGGATTTTTGTTGCAAATTGTTACTTTAATTATTGCACATCCGCATGATCACCTCACATGTTAGTGAATAGGTGTGAAATTAATTCAAACTGCCTAATAAAAATCTTCTCTCTTAAAATGAACAAAATTAGGTACCGAAGAGGTACTGATTGTTTAATTAGTGTAATCAAGTCCCCGACTATAGATTTTCTGATTGCGTAGGAAGTGAGGTACACTCACATACCTCACTTGGTTTCTAGCCGACCCCAATAGACTAGTGGCGACTCCTTTCTGCAAATTTTTTTATGAATATTCCAACGTCACACGGGGTATGGGCTTAGAAGAGCCCACACTTAATCAAGCGCCATAAGCTCATCTTTTAGACAATACCCCTAAACCTACTCCCTCCCCCGAGGGTAGGTCGCGACAAGATTCTTTTACAAGTGTGTAGCTACAACATTACATGTCATATGCCTAATTCGCCTTTGATAAATACTTGACTAAGTGTAATTTCTTGACACCACAAGCGGTACTTATCTTACTGGGTCAATCCACACTTCCATGGATCAAATTTAGCAGGCTTAAACACCACTAGCAAACGTTAGATTACTTTCAATTCACATAAAACCTTTCGTATCTTAATATTATCATGTATTGGATTGACACGACAAAATCTAGCGAAAAGAAAAAAAAAAAAAAAAAAAACTGAATTGATGACCCCATCGATCAATTGCTCCGGCAGACTAACGAAAAAGAGAGTGATAGAGTTGAAAGAGCTCCTTTTGTTGTCTCCCAAATGGCTAGACACTGATGTTTAAAGCATATTCATTTAACAAAAGCATACACAAACCTGATAAAAAAATTTACTGGTCAAAGTTGGAACTTTATTCCGGCGCGCCAAGGAAAGTTTGCTTCCTTAGAGAGGGACAGATTGTGACCTAGAGACGTCAAGAGAGAAGAAGTTTTAGCACCTCATGATGGCTCATCGCTTTCTTTTCTAGGACATTATAATTGTGATTTTGGATTCCTCTTCCTACGTCATACTTCGATATAAGTGAACTTGCCAGTTATCGTCTATCAAATATCATTTCTTTATTAGGATTTTACGAGTATTCATTAGTAAAAAAAAAAAAAAAAAAGAAAGGGGAGGGGGGGGCAATGGTACTTATGCTAAAAGAATAATATGCATTAGACAATAGACTTATTGTGGTCATAAATCACTTAATGCGGAGCTAACAAATTATTATGTACATGCATTAACACATATTCATGATATGTGTCCATCTTTCTAACTTAAAAATCTCAATCGGAATAACTTACATGTGCATCTTCTGTCAGGATCTTGTATGTTCTATTATTTACTCGGTGGGCATCGAATCTGAAGATCAACACACTAGTAAGAATTAGCTCGAGCACGCAAAGAGCTCCGGCCGCCCTTTTAACGGGAAAAAAAGAAAGTATTTTCAATATTCTGTTTTTCAATATGACGTCACCATTTTAAATCTTTCTCAAATCTGATTGATGTTACATGGCTTGGGGATCGCGTAGGGTTCCCGGACTGGCCCAGCTGGCACACCACTCGAACGTCGGAGCTTGCCTCCGATTCCATCTATACATGTTGACAATGTCGGAAACCCTGCCCCACTTCGTCTCTCAGTTATGCCGCATATGATCTTGCCCTCTGTTTCTATTTTTTTCTTTTCATATGTTTCTTCCATGAAAAAATGCTTAATTCTAAGTTAAAAATTATTTATTTTCAGAGGAAAAAATTAAGAAAAGGTCTTGTTATTATAGTTGACGGCGGTCCGCTGTTATTAGTATCTTTTCTGGGATAATTATTGCTGTCGATGGTGGGAAATAACTGGACACAGCTATACACAAAGCTTTTCACAATGAGACTTTGTCCACTAAGGATGGAAACATTTCGTGCCACGGAATTGCACCACACCGCATGACCCACTGAGTCATAATGTTGTCAAACAGCCAAAAAAAGAGAGAGAGAGAGATTATCCACAGTGTCATGGATATGCTACGTGATGTTACCGATCAATTGGCATTTTTCAACCATCAAGTTAATCCCAAAGTCAAAAAGGAGATTCCCCGATTGATTTCACTTATGCAGCCTTACCGTTCTACATCATAAAGTTCCACGTTATGAATTTTGGTTGGACCAATTTTGCTCAAAGACCGATAATTGAAATATTTGCGGAATTGACACATGCTTGAGCTTATGATTGATTGCCCGTTCAGCAAGTCCAAGCGTGCTTGTTGCTCACAAACCATCACATGTGTTGTTTTATAGGGTTTAGGGTTTAGAATTTATGGTTTAGGTTAAATGTGTTGAGAAAGGACATATTTATAGAAACTTTCAAAGAGATAGTCAAGACTTTTTCTTTTTGTTTTTTCTTAAGAGGTCAAAAGAGATCTTTTGGTTCTACTAATTACATTGCTCTCTAATTTCTTGGCAGAAAAGAGAAATCCACTCTACCAAAGGTTAGTGATTTTTTAAAGACATTCATACATATAACGACGGATAAGGTTGTCATTAGTTAGAAAACAATGGAAAATGGACATTCGATGTTGATGGAATTGAGTTAGCAATTATGTGATTTAAGTCATGACAGATATATGTTGTGAAATGATTAAGTTCAATTTATCTTAGTAATGTCCTAACTCTTATGATAATTATTACCAAGAGCACTCTTGCATCATAGGGGCATGAATATTTTTCATTTTTGTAAATTAGAGTATGTATTTTAGTATAAATATTTTTTTGTATCCCATTTCAAACAAATCCTTAAAAAAAAAATAACGACGTTCATAGTTCATACCATATAATACTGTTAAAAGGGACTCAAAAAACAGTTAAAAATTTATAGTTGTTGTTGTTATGTGACATAAGAAGGTTTTATATTCAACTAATGACATCATTGGAACATCGTCGCGAAATAAATAGCTCGTTAAAGGGAATACTGAATAGGAAGATAAAAGGAAGAGTTACGTTTGCTAATTTGCCATATCAAAAGTCATTGAAATTAATGTCATTGAGTGAGGCAAGCTCCGTAGAGGGGGAGGAATTTTAGTTGGGAGCAAGATGAGTAGAGTATGCAAGAAAAATTCTCCTTAAAAAGAGAATGATCAGCATTTTGCGAACTACAAGTTCAAGTGATACTCATTGAGGACTCTTATAGAGAGTACTCTATAATAGTATATCCGATCAGTGTTAGTTTTCGCCGCTACTATGTTCAGTGTTTAATAATTGGTTAAAACCATGCAAGGAAGCGGAAACCTCTTTTTATGCGTTTGTATGTGCACGTTAGCTTTCAAGTTAGTTGGTGACATTATCTCAGATAAAAAGCTACAGTATTGTCTTGAGCCATAACTAAAGTTTGATAACCTTTTATATCAACCTAATTTGTGCAGACCTTTCACTAAATTAAATATATGAAACCAGAAAAAGTGATCAAGCCGTCACGAAAGAATCACCACTGAACCAGTTTTGAAACTAATACATCTTTTTTCATAATTTCTGTCTTGGTTGTCCTAAATGAAATGTTTTCATGTTATTTACTCATTTTTTGTTTCCCCTTTAATTGCATTTTGCAAAAAATAAAATTACATTTTGCTCCCTCATTCTTGTCATATTTACCTCCCTTTACGAACGATAATCCACGTGTAAATCAATAAATTCGGCGGCATTATTCGATGACCAACTAATTTGAGGATGGCATCGAACTTGCAACAATTGCTATTTGGGTAAAGTCCCCTCATACTTTATTTAAAAATTAAAAAAAAAATGATAAAATAGAGAAAACAAATTGGGAGAAGAACGCTGTTACGAAAATGCTCTTCCAATTCTTTCTTTGCCGGCCGGCTTTTCTCCTGTATTTCACGAAGTGCAACCCCAGACACTTGTAACCTCTACTTACGTTCTGATTATTGCGCAAAAAACATTTTTTTTTTTCAAAATTCAGTTTGTTTAGAAAAATAAGTTAACAAAAAATATTTTCCTAATCAATGGAAAAAGTTTCCTTATCAAAGCTTACATTCAAAAATCATCTTTCAAAATATGACTAGGTATCAACGCTTAAGCACAAAAATCCTAACGCTCATTCTCAGGCCCTTCGTAACTTCTTGGGACTCCAACGTCCTAGCTAGGGTCCATCTAAGTCGTGCCCAAGACCTCAACTGCTACACCTAAGTCCTTCAAGGCTGGGCCTGAGACACTAGTGCCTAAGCCTGTGCCCAAGATGCCAGGCCCAATAATATTGAGGCCAAGCCTCGATCCTCAACACCCATGCTGGGTCCATGGAGGCCAAATTTTTTTTTTTTTTTTAAATATTCAAAATTTTTAAAATTTTTAAAATTTTTATTTTATTTTATTTTTTCTTTTCTTTCTTTTCTTTTTGCTTCTTCCTCTACCAATCATTGTGCCTCAATTTCAGACCAAACGAGATTTTCTTTACCAAAATGACGAAAAATACTATCATTTTCTTGGAAAATGACTTCTTGAAACAAAAAAATTTAAGAATGTCACATTTGAAAATTGATTTTTAAAATATGTTTTTAAGAATGTAACATTTTCTACGAAACAAGCGGAAAGATGAACTCGCACCCATTATTTAGATCCATCGGAATTATGCGAAGTTTCAAGTAGTTAAGTTTGACTTTTTTAAACGGAAAAAAATTATTTATTGGCAGTATGAAATTCAAGTACCATTTAATATTTGAAAAATTATTAAAATGATCAGGTATGGTGGCAAGCCCATCATAAAATAGCTCAAGTGCCATATATCCCAAAGTTCCTCTAACTACAATGAACATTACTATGCTGTGACTGGTGGGTAAAGTCTTGCAAGTCCAAAATTAGAAACTTTTGGAGTGAAACTTTGGTCTAGGAGAATATTGTGAGGCTTGATGTCAAAGTGCAAAATTTGCATGTCACATTTTCGATGTAGATGCTCTATCACTCTAACTATACCAAAAGAAATCTCATACATTTTCGTATGACCAAGAGAATATCACCATCCGTATGCAAAACGCGTTTATCCAAAGATCTATTTGGCATGAAATCATAGAAAGATTGCTTGGAGTAATTGAAGCAAAAACCAAGTTGGACCACATTAACAAGGTGGATCCTTCCAATTGTGGCCACTTCACTCATAAAATCTTGGCCGATGTGATTTTGATTTGTTCAAAATCTTAACCGCAACTTCATTGCCACTTCTAAGTACTCCTCCGTACACGGAATAATATCCCCCTTCACCTAATTTGTGTTTGAAATTTTTTGTGATCTTCTTGATTTCCGAGTAAGAGTATCTTATGGGTAAAAAGTTGTTGTGAGCTTGTAGAAATTCTTCAATGTTTGCATCCATTGATTGGTGCCTACTCATTCACTTATGAATTAGAAGTGTCAACACGCATGGGGCTCCGAACTTTGCTGCCAAGAAGTGAGCTGTGTAGAAAATTGCCTTAAGATTAGTATAAAGCACAATAAAGAGTGCTTTCTTCACATATAGTAAGCGAATGTTTCGTAGATGTGAAGAAAAGAATCATCCATACCGAAGACAAGCCGACATTAGGAACCCTATTCAATGCAACATTTAGCTTCGTATCCCAGGAAGGATTGTCTACAGAAAGCAAGAGATTAATTAGGACATAATATCAGAACTAGCTGAGCAATGAATGAAAAATACGTATAAGGAAAGAAGTATTATCATCCTGATTAAATAAAAATAAAAAACTAGGTATAAATCAACAACATTCGAAGCAAAAATGCATAAAGCTAATAACTGATAAATATCCTTCGCCTCAGCAAGGGAGCACACCATTGACTTCTTTGCGTGCTTTTTATTCCCCAATATGCAGTTCAAAAGATTAGGTACCTTGAGCTCGTGTAGAAATTTTCGGGAATAAAACACAACACGGTGATTGTAATCCTCATTTTCTCTCCGAGAACAACGACTGTATTTCGTAATGAACCAAATATTTGCATGTCCTCTTGATCCCTTCATTTTATTTGGTTTTGCTTACCCAATCACAATGGTCGCGACTCGTGAGATCTACAGACTTTTCTTGCATCTGTTACTTTGATTTTCATACCAGTCAATCACAGTCCTTCGCTTCAAGGCAAAATAGCTGTAGCTACAAAGAAATATTAGCACATTGATCAGGTAACCTACTTTGATGTAAAGGCACGCTTACAGTAGTAGTAGGATATGCGATTTTTCCCTCGGTACCGGAAGCCTGAGAAGCAAAAGGGATATGTTTTCTTCTGCAGCGACACCCAGTATGAGAGATTAAACCTGTCAGCCATCACATTGTCAATGTCGTAGGAGATTGTGCGCACCCCCAGCCGGGTCTCCCCGGACTGGGCCTCTTCATTGGATGTACCTTGCCGGGAATGGTTACCCGGGATCAGCATCGCGTCCAACAATGCTTCTGTTTTATACCATAAATATTCTGCTGCAAGCACTGACGTGTTTATGGTGCAAAGATCCTTAATATCCGATGCCTTTGAGTTGATGACAGCGTATGAATAATACCCGCTTACTGCTATACATGGTTCGGTTTCGATATATGAGGAAGATATCACTTGCTTTGAGCAAGACAAAATGGTCACCCTGGAAAGGATATAACCGATGTAGTACGATTCAATTGCTTCACTACTGAAATTAGAGAGAATTAACGGGCGGAGAGGAACGGAAGAACAATTGCTCTTCTGCAGCCCGACATCAACCACTTCCGTAACCCCAGTATTCTCGTTATTCCAAGGGTCCATCGACTTCACATGATACTGGCCATTGAACAAGATAGTATTGTGCGGTTATCTTCACACGCTAACTCGAACCTCTCATCACCGCAGCCTTTAGGGTCCTCCTTCGATCAAAAGGATAACTAATGTCGCCGACCTCGCCGCATGCTGAAGGGGCACACAGGCGATTGTTCCAGACATGGCAAGTTGGCAACTAATCCCAGATTATATTATGAGAAGAACTAGTAATAGGAAACGCCCCATCCGGTACCCGAGTCGAGAGAATCTGTGCGGCGATGGATGGAGATTTTGGTTTGGCCGTGGCTATTTGGTGGTAAGGCTCCATGGAAAAGAGGAGGCACGTAGAGAGACACGAATCGGGATTGAACTTGATGAGCTGGAGCCGTTTTTCGAGAAGTCCAAGTCAAGCAAATGACACAGAGCCATCCGAAGTCAAGAAAGAGGAGCTACCTTTGTGATGTGGAACGTGGGTGGCTTGAAAGAGAAGTCATTGGATGGGTTATAGAAAAAACCGTTCGTTAGGCAGATTTCATAGTGAAGATCACATCGTCATCGGTTGAGATGGTCTTGGTCTGTGGACTATAGATCACAGAATATGTCGTTTGGTTTAACCATACAATGAAGTCTGTGCAAGCATGAACTAAGTCTTTGGTATTTCAAGAGTAATTATAAGGGTCCCGTTTTCCGGTCACCACCTTTTTGATTGGTGGGTTTTATGCTAGACATCGCCCATATTTATATTAACTTAATTTAATTTTCTGGGTGATGTCCGACATAATTTATAACTCATCATTTGAAAGGAAGGTTAGACGAAGTTCTCTTCACTCAGGGTTGACGAAAAATATAAAACTAGTTACAATCGTACATCTTTTGAAAAAAATATGCCGTGCATACACATAAAAATCAAAATAGACCACTGAAATTATTGATTTGTCTTGAATTGCAGCCAATTTTTGAGAACATGGTCGAGGAAGCATTGAATGGGTGCCGTTGATGCAGAGTAGGAGCTCTAATCAGCAATACGACTTGCCCCTGCATAAAATTTTTACAGTATTTTCATGCAAATGGCTTCTTTTCTTGAATTTTACTCTTAACAAGTCCTGTATTTAAAGAAAGATGCTACCGAATTAGCCAACGAATTATAAATGTCAGGAAAAGCTCTATTGCAATTTCCGGAGGTAATCCACGTCAATGTAATGGAAGTGAGGGTTAGTAAGCAAAAACTTAAAGGTCTTCTCTTGAACTTATTTTCTATTTTAAAGTTCATAGTGCAATAGCTTCATCAAAATTACCTACCAAATAAAAGGCTTGTTCAAGAAGACCATTTAATTCTCTAAAAGGAATCAATTTAAATCATTTAATTATTTTTGTTATATCAATACATTTCTTGAGAACCGATAAATGCTTCTACTACGAAAGAGTTACAATAATAAACCCAGTTTTTGTGCTCTTGCTACGGTCCAAAAGGGTGCTTCTGTCATTAGTGTTCTTCTCAATTTCTACGTACTTCACCACTCCACTGGATAATTTTCTATTCCTTTATAGTACTCCAACTTGGCAATTTTCACTGCCTATCAAGGATTGGGCCCTCGAATTTGGCAGGGGACTTTAAAAAGCCACTTGCAAATGCTTTATGCCCAATCACTTTGAATAGTGCTTGCACCATCTCTATTACCGTAGGTGCTGGCATAGAGTTTGGCAATGCCTGTTCCCTAGATAACATCATTAATTCTCATCCTTAAAAAGTTCGCAACCAACGGGTCTTCTACCTCCATGCGACATTACTCCGTTAGGCCTTAGCCTGATGCGGAAAATTCCCCATTGTTGCCTCTAGTAGGAGTCTGGGCCGTGCTTTGGTCCTAATGTGGCTGACCATCCTATACTAGCTATCAATCATCACCTAGTTCAGCTATTGTTTCATCAATAGCCAATCAGACCCGAGCCCCTCCTTAGACAGATTCCTCCTTTTGCTCCTTACTCCACAGGTTACTAGCATCCGTTTCTAGCTATTATTCCCCTCCCAATATTTCACCTTGCCATCATTATACTTGTATTCTATCAGTGATTGAGGACTACTTAGGCTCAAGTCCCTTTGCTCGAGTAAAAATGCTCAGAATTAAAATGGACCTCATTTTATTGGGAAAGATCGAACCATCGGAACAAATCTACACGGCTCTTCTTGCCACATCTTCCAAACTTTTCACAATTATAGTTCACTACTCCAGCTCCTTTACCCTTAGGAAAGAACTGTGGCTTACTTGCTTATCCATCATCCTATACACACATGAAACCTAGAGATAGAGAGACCCGAATGCTTTCTGTTTTTCAGTAAAACTGTGAGATTGGATCATAAACCTCTCTAGAGTCAATCCATGTCAATATATTTAGTTTCAAATGTTCATCCTAATTGGGCCCAAGACTAGACCGGAAACATTCATGCCCAAACTTGTCCAACATTCCAAACCCTTTTCCATTTATGAAAACGCAGCGAGCTCGTACAAACTCTATAAGGAAACCATTTGTCTAAATCTACCCATTGATTGGGCCAATCCAAATCCGCCCTAGCTCAATCGGCCAACGATTATGCTCAAACTTCTCCAAATCATAATTTGGCAAGTCAAGCCTTTGTGCCCACGATTTAGATCTGCTCGGATCAAGTGAGCTGTCAAAAAACTCCACATTTTGAGGCCGAACTGCTATCCACCACAACATGACCCTAGGTCTAGCTCGCTCATTTAGTCAAGTCTAGTTTCAATTTTCAGAGAGACCAAAATGAATCTCCGTGCTCATTAAACTCACATGCAAGGTACGTACATCTTACATGCCTACTGCCATGTCCCATCTCTTTCGCTCGAAAAAGAGACGCCACATGGTTAAACAGAAGCTTTTATAGCACATAGTGTCCAAAAACAAGAACAACCATGTCTGATTTCTTTTTTGGTTGGTCATGCTTAGGAAACTTCGCTATCCACTTCCAATTATAAATGCTCAAGGCCTTTCGTTTCTTGGCCCGCTTCCACAAGTAGTGCGCGCTCGCCTATGGCGAAAGTACTCCCAATCCACATCATTTCCTTGACCTTATGCCACAAGTCCAAAAACCCTTTGCTCCTTCATTTTATTAATAATAATAATAAAAACCCATAATCTTTTTCGAAAATAGGGTAAAAAAGGTCAAAGGTCATATGAGGTTTCCAAGTATTTATTGTTAACGAAAGTAACGACTTAAAGTCAAAGGTCAAAAACCAAAGGCAAAAGTTCCATAACGAAAGAGCAATTAAATCATGTAAGGCAGGCTCTAAATTTTCGTCTTTGGATAATCATCTCGGCTTCCTCTTTCTGGGACGAATTAGAAGGTTTGTCTTTCCCCTTTGGCTCATCGGACTTAGCGGATGGCATGCATGCTGGAATTTGATTAATATAACTCGATTTGGCATAAATATGACCGTATCCATGATCACCCTCTCGATTTAATTAAGCTCTGTGGAGCCTATCTACGACATAGGGAAAGGCATATTCCTTTCGGTAAGGACCACTGAGAAATACAGCAAGATATTGCCGGATATAGAATGGCCGAGGTGCTTTTTGTGCTTTAGGAGATGCCTAATTAATAATTATCTATCGGTGCATAGATTAACAAAGTAAATTGAGGGGGAGGGGGGTCGCGAGGGATATTATAGTGCGAGACCGAGAGAAGTCTTTCAGGCCCTGCTAATCTCAGACAGATTTGGGAAAAGAAAATGTGCAAATGGGTCATTAACAATGTGGCGTGGTCTCTCTGGCATAAAAGAATGTTATTACGAGATTCTTTCACTAGCGCATGGTGACGATCATTACATTGTCATATGCCCAATTCCCCTTTGACAAATACTTTGACTAAGTGTAAGCCATTATATCACAAGCAATACTCATCTTAATGCATCAATCCACTCTTCCCCGAATTCAATTTGGCAGGACCAAACACCACTAGCACATATCAGATTACTTTGAACTTGCGCAAAACCTTTCGTACCCCAATATTGCCAAAGCATTCGACTGACATGGACGAAATCCAGCTAAGAAAAATCAATGGCGATTAACCCTTTTTTGCGCCCTTCTTCTCCTCGCAAATCGGCATGTTCCCAGGACCTTGATGGATTGCTCCGGACTGAAAGGAGAGGGCCCAAGTGGCTCAGACATTGATGCCTAGGCATATTCTCTTAGCAAAGTATATGCAAACCCGGACAAAGATGTGGAACTTTTGCCGGGAGGCCAGAGGCGAGTTCGCTTCTTTAGGGAGAGAATTACTTATGGTGAACCCTAGAGACGCCGCCAAGCGAGAAGAACGTTGCAGCTCCTCATGACCATCTTTAATATTTCCCCTTAAAATCTTATTGTAAGTTACATGGGTCTGGGGGACATAGGGTTCTCTGACCGGCCCCGCTGGCGCGGCAGTCGAACATAGGAGCTTGCCTCCAATTCCATCTGTACATGTCGAAAACTGTCAGAAACCCCCTCACCCCACTTCGTCTCTCCATTATGCCACCAATGTTCTGTTGCGCCCAACGCCCCCACGCCCCCACAACACACCGCCCCCCGCCAAATTTTCTATTCATTTTCCTGCCTCAAAAATATGTCTCAGAAAAAGCCACGAAAGAGAAAACTTGCTGCGAAAAATGAAGACGAATACGTGGCTCCGCTATTAGGGTTTGGCGGATCTTCTAGCGTTCTTGGTCTCTTGCTTCTTTTGTTCTCTCTCCAGGGTTAAAGATTTATTCGATTTTAAGCAGGAAAATGTCATAACAAAATCTTGTATTTAGTTATCTTTTTGGGGAAATTAATGTTGGCAATGGGGATGGGGGCAGAACGAGAAGAGATGGGTCGAGAAAAAACTGGACACAGCTAATGCACACAGCCTTTCGCCATGAGAACGTGCCCACCAAGAATGGAAACTGTCTCGCATCATGGACTTGCACCACACGACATGACCCACCACGTCTCATGTTTTTTTTCGGCCCCGAATGACCCACTCGCTCAGTCACGAAATGATGCTGTCAACACCCGGAGCGATGATCGATCCAATCCTTGTACGCAACATGTTCATACGACATGTGGCCGGGCAGGGCGAGATTAGTGACCGATCGGCATTGTTTTTTATCCGTCGAGTTCACCCTCGGAGTCAAAAAAACGAGATTCCGGCATTGATTTGGGTTGCGGGATCCCGTCTTGCTCGAAGAACGATGGTTGAAACAGGCGTGGAATTGACAGAATCGATTCCTTGAAGCTGTTACTTTACCCTTCGATTCCTTTATTTTCCTCGTCCGGTCCTACGCTTTGGCTTGTGATTGCTTGTTCAACGGGTCCAAGTTTATCTTGCTGCTGTTCGAGAACCATCAAATGTGTTTTGCGAAGACCACCTTTTTCTTTTAGTATTGGAAAATGTAAGGGAAAAAAAAAACACAACACTAATTACAGTGCTCATTGATTTCTTTGCACAAAAGGAATAAATCACTCTACCAAAAATTAGTACTTTCCTTAACATGTTTATACATCTTTGTCCGACCGGTGGAGAAAAAATGTAAAAGAAAATAAAGAAAAGAAAAAAGAAGACAGTTATTAAAAAAATCAATAAAAAAATTGGAAAAATACCCTCATAAGCGATTTTCAATTAAAATTAACCGGGTTGACTATATTGACAAAACGCGAAAAGGTTTATCACTTATTTGCCAAAATTAAAAGGTGTAGGATTAAATTGGTGAAAATGTAATAGATTTAAGAATTTTTTAATAATTTTCCCGACAAGCACTAAGGAACAATGGAATCCTACTTCTTTCAAGGAAAGAGAATGATGGACATTTTCCAAACAAGATGTCCAAGCAATACTCTTTAGGGGCACTGATAGAGAGAACTCAGTAATGATATTTCGATGGAGTACCATCGTTGTTTTACTAGAAGTCCAAGAGACATATGGGGCCATAGTTAAAGTTTGTTACACCTAACTCTAGTAGACCTTTTCTCTAAATTGAATACACTATGATCTCCATTAATTGTCATCTAATTCCCCAAGTGTCCACCTAAGAATCACCATCGAACCTACCCTTGAAACCAACTTTTCCTTCCACATGCGTTGTCTCGGTTGTCCTGAACTTGACCATGAAATTCGTCCTAGAAGATGAATTTTTTGTTGAAATTACAATTTCTTGTTTTAAGATAATCGAGAATCAAAAGCCGGGCAACACCATAGGCACATTTAGAAAACTCAGGTCATTTTTTCTGTGCCTGCTCTACCTTGACAGCGATTTATTTTTTCCGAGGCGACCATTATTTAATAGGAGGAATTTTTATCATTTCTTCTCAAAATGAAACAATATCTCGCAGGCTAATACTAGTGATTTCCCACATTAATTCCCTCGTTGATTTTTATTTTTGTTGTTGTCAGTTTCGATATTTGATCTAGGGAGAAATGGCTAGGTTCCTAGTTCTACAAACCTAGAACCAGCTTTTGGCCTTAATACCGAGGATCAAACTAGTTTCTCAGGAGGAACTGATACAACTAATCTAGTTCCCAGGTTGAATAAATCAATTCTAAACTGATTTTGAAGCCTTTCTCAATAGATGAATAAAAATATTTTTGCGCCCATCAAGTAACGAACTATGTTTTTCCAACATGAATATATAACAATAAATGCACTCAACCAATAAATATTTTTGCAAAGAAATGGCGCAGCTTTCATAAAATGGATGGATCCCTTGGTCGAATCGGAGACCGGACCAAGCCAGTTTCAAAACTCGACCAATTTGGATCTCGGTTTTGAAAAAAAGAAAAAAAATCACACAATGAATTCTCAATTACAGACTGGAAATTAACTTACCTTGGAATAGATAATCCCGTACATACTTCCCCCATAAAGGACAAATTTTTATCACCTCATTCCAGTCACATTTTTCCTCCCTTCTACGACGATCATCCACGTGTAAATTGGTGAATTTTTCGGGGGGCAATATCCATTGCGGTCCAGCTAATTCAGGAAGGCGTGGAAGTCGGCAAAAGAGAAGTTTTGGGGGAGTACGGAATGCGTGGAAGGATGTGCTATTTGGGTAAAGTCCACGTCATCACTTCGTTCACCCCCTACTCCCAAAAATTGAAAGGCCCCCTACCCTTGCCAATTCCAAGTACATGGCACATTTAACATCCCCGGGCAATCTCCACTCATTTTCCATTTTCTCTCTCCAAAAATAAATAAATTAATAAATGGAGAAATAAATCGACATGTATCCAAATTCATGCACTTTTTGGTGTCCCTTTCCTTGTTCCTCCTTGCCATTGAATTAAATGCTCTCTATTTATATCTCGCCGGACTTGAAGAAACTTCTAAATCTAATTTCTTCCCACATTGAAAAAAAAAAAATATGAAATTCTTAAAGAGAAATTTACGAAGTGTCATTTTGGTAATTTTTCGGATGGCTAACTTTTCAATCATACTTCACAAAATCCCAACACAAGAGATTGTAACATCTACCTACAAATAAACTCCTGTTTCAATTTTGTCTAAATGAAACGTCATTTTGAAGAGTTTAAATCTAATCTAGTTTAGCCTTTTTTTAAGGTAAAAACAATTTATATGATTTCACATTCGAAAAGTTACCGGATAACATAATTCCATATATTTATACGTATTTGGAAGACTCGAAATTTTTCCTTAATTAAGACTTTGATTATAAATTAAGCAATGAAGAATAAGGGATGGTTAGTTGTGGTGGTGCGGGGCACTCAAACTAAAAATTAAACGAGCCAATTTTGGCATCAATTTGCCTTGCCCTTTAACAACGAAGGCCGTACCGTAATAAATAATTAAAAAAAGGAAATTACCCACAAAAAAAAATTAAATGCGGCGGCCAAAATGGCTGGCAAAAATAATAAAATAATACGAAAAGAGAAAGAGAAAAAAAAAAACTGAAAATTGAAATTTTCCCCCATACAGGATCATAATCGATCCTCATCGTCATCTTCTCCTCCTTCTTCTTCCTCGCACAGAGAGAGAGAGAGAGAGAGTCGTGAAGAAGCAGCAGGGACTCTTCGAAGACGAAGCGAGTTTCATGGAGTGGGGAAGAGAGAGAAAGGGAGCAGATCGTTCGTCAGCAGCATAAGCTAAGTAGCAGCTTCTCTCTCTCTCTCTCTCTCTCTCTCTCTCTACAGAGTTCTTCCTCCTTCTGCCCCCTGCATTCCTCTGCTTCTTGCCGCGAGATCCAATCTCCCGGTCTCTCTCTCTATCTCTAGCCGTCTGCTAGTTTGCAACCTCCCGCATTGCTCGGAAGCCATCGTGGGTCGACTGGATCTAGCGAGATAACCGGCGGTGCGGCGCGGCCCGACTCGCGGTCCTTCGAGCTTGAGTCTGTGCTGCGGCGGCGGCGGCGGCGGAGGCGGCGATGTCGAGCGCGGGTAAGGCGGCCGGGAATGAGGAAGCCGGCGGCGTTGGCTCGCTCGCGGCGCGGTTCGCGGACTCGGCGAGTTGCGAGATGAACAAGCCCGACTACCGGGAGCTCGATCTGGGCTCGCCCGTCTCGCCGCTGATGGTGCGGAGCTCGATCAGCGGCGGCGCGACCACCACCACCTCGAGTGGCTCCTCGAGCTCTTCCGGCTCGGTCTCGGGCAAAACGAGCGCGCGCGCGAGCGCTTCGAGCGACGCGGAGACTCTCCAATCGACGCCGCGGCGTGGTCATCGGCGATCCGCCTCCGCCGGGGCTCCGCTGATCTACTCGAGCAGGACGTGGACTCCGAATTCGACTGCCACTGGCGGCGGCATTGCGTCGCCGAATCACCACGTCAATGTGGCGGGTTTGAGCGGCAACATTTGTCCGTCCGGGAAGATTTCGAAGCCGAATCTAGCGAATGCGAATGGCAACAGAATGGCGACGTTGAGCTCCGGGAGCGGAAACTACGGCCACGGAAGCATAATGCGGGGCGGCATCGGTACTCCGAAGACGAGCAGTGGAAATGCAGGGGAGACGAGCAACGGGAAATCCGCCGGCGAATCCGTTGTCAAGAGAGGAATGGCCAGTTTAGATCCAGAGGATGTGAAGAACGCAGGGAATGAACTGTACAGAAAAGGGAAATTCGAAGACGCGCTGTCGTTGTATGACAGGGCCATTGCGATTTCGCCCGACAACGCGTCGTATAGGAGCAACCGCGCCGCGGCATTGACGGCTTTAGGGAGGCTGGGCGAGGCGGTGAGGGACTGCAAGGAAGCCGTGAGGCTGGACCCTGGTCATGCAAGGTCTCATCAGAGATTAGCTTCCCTTTATCTCAGGTATATATCATTTGATCTGGTCCACGATTTATAACTCGAGTTTCTTGCGTTTGATATCTTGCTTGTTTTTCATATTTCGCGAGTTTGATTATGATTACTACAGGACAACTCTGTTTCTTTCTGTTAAGTTTTTTCAGACTTTTCCGCGGAATTCATCTGCAGGCTTTTGTCGTGACCAGCTTGTTGTGCTTTCGTTGTCTAACTTCTATCGACCCACTAGAAAGCCGGTCTCAAATTCTTGATGAATTAGTTTTGTGCTTTTCCTAATTGGTCTTTTCCTAGAAGTCCTAGAAGTCTGTTTAGATTGATTGCTACTTATGTGAGCGGGAACTGCAGTTGCCATTAGGTTGACTTCTTGTGTGGAGAAAGTTCAGTTATTGCTGTTGACCGTTTTGGATTTTCTCCAGTATGTTTCCCCAATTGGTTTCCCTGATTTTCGAATTGATGTGGAATCGTGTGATGGCGAAACGACGTGAGTTGCTCTGTTTTCTGTATTGGTTAAGGATGCTTTGTTTGAAAGTTGTCGACAATCTTGATTCACAATCTTGCGCTTCTGCATTTCCAAGGCTAGGACAGGTTGAGAATGCGCGGCATCACCTCTGTTATCCTGGCCAGCAGCCCGATCCGTGTGAGCTGAGTAAGCTGCAATCACTGGAAAAGCATCTGAACCTTTGCATTGAGTCCAGAAAAATTGGAGACTGGAAGAATGCAGTCAAGGAATCTGATGCGGCAATGGAAGGAGGAGCTAAATCTTCTCCTCTGGTAAAAACCCCGGCTCTAATGATTAAATTTGCTTATTTCCCAGACCAAAAGCTGGGCTTCTGTTGACTCCGTCACGTGGAAATTTTGCAGCTTCTTGCTTGTAAAGCAGAAGCCCTGTTGAAGCTCCATAAACTACAAGATGCAGAGATGAGCCTGAAAGCTATCTCCAATTCGCCCTTCTACCCTCAAAGTAGATTCTGTGGCATGGTTGCTGAAGCATACGTGCTCTATGTTCAGTCCCAGGTCGATATGGCAATGGGAAAGTATGTTCCTGATGCAGAATTTGGAGAATTAAGGGTGATATATTCTTGCCAATTGAGAAATCGTTGTCCTGTCTTGCAGGTTTGATAGTGCAGTCACAGCAGTGGAGAAAGCTGGACGCATTGATTATAGCAATGCGGAAATCGCACTGCTGCTGAGTAATGTCAAGATGGTGGCGAATGCTCGTGCTCGTGGTAATGATCTTTTCAGCTCTGGAAGATTCGCCGAGGCCTGTTCAGCTTATGGGGAAGGCCTCAAATATGATAATTGCAATTCGGTTCTTTATTGCAACAGAGCTGTTTGTTGGTCTAAGCTCGGACTGTGGGAGAAATCCATTGAAGACTGCAACCAAGCTCTCATGATTCAACCGAATTACATCAAGGCACTTCTTCGGAGAGCTGTCTCAAATGGAAAGGTAAATTAGGTGTCTTCTGGTTCGAAGATCTGCTTCTCTTTTCTGCATCAATATCTTCGGTTCACTGGCGTTGTTTGCTTTATAATCACATCTCTCTGAATTCTTTTCTGATGCTGTAGCTCGGTCGGTGGCAAGAATCCGTAAGAGACTATGAAGTCCTGCGAAGAGAGCGTCCAGGAGACAGCGAGATTGCTGAATCTCTACGACGTGCGCAGGTCGCATTAATGGCATCTCAGCATGAGTGTCATAATCCGAAACCTGGTGTAAATTAGTCGGGTTGTCTAAATTAAGTCCAAAGCCACAACACCATCCCCTGGTGAGCCACAATCTCGTCACTACTTTGTTCTTTTTTCTTCCACCTCGTAATTTCATTGACAAGTTTGAACTGATTTCCCCATTCATATGCTTCGAAGTCGTTCGCTCTAGGTCATCTGCTGTATCAATATATCCTGGTCGCAAGATTTTTCACCGACTTTTGAAGAAATCACTTGGAAAGTCTCTGTTTTTTTCCCTCATGTTGTGATGAACAGGGGCCGAATCTGTCTCACTTTATGAAGGAGCAGAACTGATGCTGCTCATGCTTGCGAGTTAGTCTGACCATTGTCTGCATTTATTTTAGGAATGCAGATGCAAACCATCATCAGTTCTTGTCCGATGGTTCATGAAAGGCTGCGGATTTAGCTGTGTCGGAAGTGGCAAACGCCTGGATCATCCTTGATCGTCCTAAGCAGTTGGCTTCTGGAGGACTCTCGGGCACTGGAATTTTACTGTGACATAATCAAGCTCCTTTTATATTATATACTTAGGGAACCTTAGATAAATTTTCAGCTCCTAAATTCAGGAATTGTGAAATAACTCCAATTCTTTTCGCGAAGAACTTTTATCTCTTGATTCATATTCATCCTCAAATTCTACGGTTTATCATCTTTAGCCCTTCAACCTCTGTGGCCAGATCATTGCTTACCTATTCACTGCTCGATCCTCATTTTCTACCCATAACTCGGCTCCGTTTCCCTCTCTCTGTCGTGCAGCTTCCTCTGATTACATTGATCTGTTGTCTGAATTCTAAAGGTTTTGATCTCGAAGTGATCGAACACGATCCTCGTTCTTTAGGATGTAACCTTCTCGGAAATGAAATTCCACGCTTACGATTTCCGGAAGCCATCTCGAACCAATTACCAACCAATACTGCTCTTAAGACGGGTTTGTAAACTGGAGGGCAAACGCATGAATTGAGCTGCGGAATTCTGCAACGGAGTTTCTTTGAGCCAATTCCATCCTCCATGCGAACCCTGCATTGTCTTTATACTGAAATTACATAGCTCCTGTGGTTCTTTATATGTCCTCATTTCAATGAATGAGGCTTTCATGAATAGCTTGAGTTAGGTTAATACCTCGTATGCCATCCCCAACGCTTTCGCTGGTGCTTGCCCGCAAGGGCACGAACGGCGGATGGATTCGCGCCGCTAGGCGGAGCAAAAGTGGAGTGGCACGGTCAGTCGTTCGGGCCTGTCTCTGCGGCCTCCTTTGTGGGCAGGATCACTTCGCTTCCTTACGAGGCAAATAACATCCATCGAAGTAACCATAGTTATCCTCTCAACATTGGCGTCCAAATGGTTTCATGTACGTGTGTGTAGGCGCACGCCCCTGCGTATAACTCGGAAAATTATCTAAAAGTTCCTAGGTTTATTGCACTTTTATTAATTGAATCATAAACATTTTGACATTTTATCAATTGAATTCATTTGATCAATTTTGACCAAAAATTATTAACATTAACACCGATTATCCTGTGTGGCATTACTAACATTGACATTGACATATTTTATTAATATTTTGAACTTTTCCTTCTTCTTTTTTTTGGATTTCTTCTTTCCTTTTCTTTACTTTTTTTTTTTTTTTTTTGGATTTAGGGCCAGCAAGGGAGGCCAATTGACCCTCGTCATCACCGGACAAGGGCATGCCGCCCCTGCTAGCCACTAGGTGAGGGCTCATGGCCCTCGCCCAATGCACTCGTCATGGCCGTTGAGTGCCTAGGCAAGGATCATGATGCCCATGCATGTCAAATCAAGGTCATGCGAGCTCTTATAAGATTTAGGCCCAGGCAAGGGCACCACGGCACTTGCCAGCCCTCAATCAGAGGGGAAAAAAAAAAGAAGTAAAGAAAAGGCAAAAGGCAAAAAAATTCAAATAATTATGAAAATTTTATTTTTAATATTTACATCAATACTAATCATACCATACAGGTTGTGCGATATTTATGTTAGTAATTTTTAGTCAAAATTAACCGAATAGACTCAATTAACAAAGTGTTAAAATATTTATAAATCAATTAACAAAATTAAAAATATTATGACTTAATTGGTAGAAGTACATTAGGTGTAGAACTAAGTCGTGTCATGCAATTTTCCTAAAAAATCCTCAAGAAGATGGAGTTGTTATTAACAAAGGACACAACGAAAGGTACACATAAAATTACCTAAAAATATAAAAAATTTACCACAACTCCCTTCACTTTACCAACCCAAAATACAAAATTCGGTGATCTGAATAAACGGATCTTTTTCAAAACTTTTACCGCCAAAAAAAGGAATACTCGCGAGTATTTCCGATCTCTCAATTCCCTACGAATTGCCACGTGGAATTTGTTTCGCTTATCAATGGTTTAGTGCTTTTGACTTGAACTACCGTTGCTCGGATCAGTTACTACCGTTAGAAAGAGGCACTACTTATCGACAAGCTCTTCATTTCGCGTTCCGCCATAGAATATAACTCCCAACCTTCACGATCTATTCCTCAATCTTTCTCAACCAAACTTTCACGATCCATTCCGCATTACGCTTCCGCGCTCGAGACGCTGAAAACAGAAACAAGAAGATGTCGAGTGGCTCCGGGAAAAACAGCCGGCAAAGCTCTGATGCTGAACTCGAAGAAGGCGAGATACGGGACCCTCCCTCTCCCGGTGACGATCACCAAGAGCCCGGTGAACATGGAAAAGGAGAAATAGTACGCCGTGACGCTCCCTCTCCCGATGATCGCGAAGGCTACTCTGGACGAGTCGAGATCGGCAGCAAAGCGAACACGATGAGTTTGGATATACTGACGATTGCTGCAACCGCTTCGCGGGAAGAAGCGCGCCGGTGTCAAGAATCGTCCGCAGCGGCTTCATCCTCATCCAAGGACCCTAGCGCCCTTTGTGAGAGAGTCCGGAGATCTTTCTTCCCCGGTGTCGCCGCCAGCGACATGATCGAGGGGTGCGAAATGGTTCTTCTCATGGAGAAGCCACTTGAGATCATGGATGTGAGCCCACCCGCGCGCCGGCTCACGCTGCCCAAGGCGCAACTCCAGGCCAAGTTTCTTAGGAAGGCCGAGAAGGAAGTGCTCAAGACGCGGGACGAGAATGGGGCGCAGACGGAGATGAAGGTCTTGCTGCTGGGGCCGTCGGGCGAGACTTGCCACTTGCGCCTGATAAGGTTAGACCTGAAGAACAAGAGCGAGACGGTGTATCACCTGGTGGGGCAAGGATGGGTCGACCTTGTGGCGAGGAACGGATTGGAGAAGGATCAAGTCGTCCAGCTTTACTCCTGTCGGATCGCATCGAATCTTTGTTTCGCACTCGTATGCCCTTGACGCTGGTCTGGAGCATGTGGCGACGTTCGGTCGAACTCATGGAAAAGATTTGCAGAAGTACTAGTGTTTCAGGGTTCACTCCATAAAAACCCTAATCTTGTTTCCTAGTCTTTTCTTCCCGTCGCTATATGCGACAGGCATAATTCGTTCATTGAATTCTAAACCCGTTTGGTGGATTTCGGCATATCATGTGTGTTGGTGTTGATGGCGCGCTTGATCGAGCCGTTCTCTGGTTCCGACTTGTGCAGGCATTTCTTTCTGCATGAAGAGTTGAAGACTGAGATTCTTTCCTTTCGCTAATGCTTTCCACATCCTCTTCTGTACGCTGTGATTGGTAATCACGGTGATGAGCAATGTTTTCGGTTGATTTCTCCAGTAACGTTCAATCTGCAGATGCTTATATGTTGCTCTTCTGCTCTTTAAGTTCTTCCATGAAATATTTTCGTCGATCAGCACAGCAAGCTAATTCCATTGCACCGATAATTTGATTTCTCGATGATGAGCATTGCGGAATTCAAATTCCTGACGGTGCCTTCTCTTTCAATTTGTCTAGTGAGAATAGGAGAAATATACGGTGTGAATTAAAGCTGTCTATTGTCAAAGATGTCGATAAGGAATTCGCAACTCAATAGGCAGGTATCGAATGAAAATGTATGATTCCTAACACAAATTGTGCCACTAATGCTAAACCCTCAAAAAATGCTCTTTGGCGGCTAATGTAGCTTTCTCTCTATACATACCCAAGTCACAACATTTATGCAATTATCTTATATATTCAAGAATTGAGAATCTCTAGCTAATTGTGTCCATTATAACCACGGCGCTTCTCGAGAGAGATGACTTTGCATTGCACGGGCGGCAAGGTGCGTCATTTCTATCCTACGAAGAAAAATGCGAAGGGGCCGATATCAAAATTAATGCCTCCGGTTGATTCGGTCCGCCTCACGTTTTAGGACTAGGCAATCCAACTTAGCCGCCATCCAACCACAGAGCGAGGACCAAGCGGCTCTTATTGGATCGGAAAGCGGTCGGCGGGACCCACCTAGCGCGCGCGCGCGCGCATCATCCTCACCGTATAAATACCCCTCGTAGTCGTACCAAAACGAGCCCCGTAGCGCCGAAGGAGAGAGGAGGGGGGAAAATCCGGGAGAATGCAAGGGAAGGCGAAGACGAAGAAGACGAACCAGCTCTCGCTGGAGGAGTACCTGGACTTCCTCCACTCCCACAAACGCGCCGACCTCACCGTCAGCTCCCTCAATCAGGTCCCTCTCCCTCTCTCTCTCTCTCTCTCTCTCTCTCTCTCTCTCTCTCTGTGTTCGGAACGGCCGGAAGGCGGACGGAGATCCCGACCCCCGCTCCCGTCCCGTCCCGTCCTCCGATCGTTTTCCGGCGGCCGTAGAGCTCGATTCCGATGCCTGATGCCTATCGGTATCGCTTTTGTCTCTTTTGCAGATCATCCAGATGCACGGGTTCAGGAAGATCCGCAGCCTCCCCAAGGTGAATTCCTAAACTCCCGTCTCCTCACAGGCTCCGATGCTCTGCGCGATTTGCTGTACCCGGACGTTTGCTGATTTTAGCATCTGCTTAGCTCGCGAGGATTAGCGATTTGCATGTCGAGTAAGGTTGCTCTCTGCCTTTTTTTTTTTTTCCTTCTTTTGGCCTCGTGAGGATCGTTAAGTGAAGCTGGATTAGGATGATCGAGCTCCGTGTTGCGTTCGATTGACATGACAGCTCGATTAAGTACTTTGATCGGGTGAATCGTGATGAACGATGAGGTGTTTCTTCGTCTGCGCTTGAGGTCGAATCGCTTGTTTTGCCTCCGGCCTTTTGGGAGCGGGAAGTTGGAAAAATCTGCCTGGAGCTAAATTGTAAATCCGTCGCAGAGAGCGCTGTTGGATGCTGTGGAGGCGATCGAGCTCGTGGATCCCTCGCGGTCCACGCTGAACGAGAACGTCTCATCGCGCGACGTGCGGCTTTCTCTTGCGGAAGCGATCGCCGACGTCGACGAGCTCGGATGGCACGAGTGTGTCATCACCTCCGTCGAGAACTTCGGCAAGGAGGACCGTCCGTCGGCGCCGGACGATGGCTCCAAACGCCAGGGGAGACCGGAGAAGAAAGGCGATGGTGCTTTCGGTTGTAAGAGAACCGCTTCTTCAGGCTCGGAGACAAGCGGTGGCGGGCAGCGGCGCGGGAGAAGATGCTCCAAAGAGGAAGCCATTGAAAGAGGCGAATGCCCGTCGTTCCACCAGCAGCGTCGACGGTGACTGCTCCTGGTCGAATCAGCTGGACATGGGAATCCGTTGTTGACAGGTGATTCTTATATCTTTGGCTACGTTTCGGCCCTGGTTTCCGCGTTTGCCGTGACGATCACAAGCGCATTCGGAGCAAATTTTTTCATGTCTTTTGCAGTTCTGCAAAGGACTGGGGGTGTAGTTTCGGCACATCTACGACGCAGTCGCTTCTCTACTCGATTCTACGATTGCATACGTGCACTACATTTTCTCATGAAAAGCTTACACGACTTTTTGCAGTTCATGACTTCCCCGAATTACGACTCATTTGCTGATCTGATGTCGAGGGTTCCGTGTTTTGACCGATGCTTCTTGCATCATTCGATTCAATCGACACAAGTTTGCATCACAATCGGCTCTGTAATTTGAAGAGTGGAATGCAAAAAAATTCGATCTTGCACCGTACTCGACCGTCGCCATTAACTGCAAAAGTGAAGAATCCTCCATGCCTACATTGTGATTGCTGATTTTAGGCTTCCGAGAGAGAGAGAGAGAGAGAGAGAGAGAGAGAGAACTGCAATTCCCCGTGACCTTTCCCTAGTAAAAGTCTTCAGTTCGTGCCGAGGTGCAATACGTAAAGTAGGTCGTCCTCGGATCGGGAGTTGCATCTGCAGCAGCAGTAAGAAAAACTTACAACCAGGGGCTGCTTGACCTCTTGGCCATCGTGAAGTTCTGGAGAAGATTTGAATGCTCATCGGTCTCGTCTCAACAAACAAGATGCACACATTTTCCACTTCATAACAAAGGAGATTAATCTCACTGTGAAAATGTGGTGATAATAGACTGTAATTGTCGATACTACATCGATGTTGAATCAAATACATTATGTGATTAAAAAAATCACCCCGAAGAGTCCGGTCATTTTATCAGGATTGTCTCCAAACAATTGAGTCAACAAGACCGCAATTTTAGGCTGCTCCAGTCGTCATCTCCGCTGGACCAGTTTGACCTAATAGTATTAGGGGGGCCAGAGAACTTTATACTTTCGAATCACTGAAAGATGGGTTGCTGCAGCGTGTGAACTCTGGCAGCTCTAAAGAAGAACTGGCGATGGACTTGTCTCGTTTGTCTATTATTTTGTCCATCACCACGCCGACCTGCATGCACAAGTAGTAGTCCCTCATGAGAAGTGAAATCTGTGAGAGTTTCAAAGAATTTCTTAATGCACTACAAAAATTGAGCACCATTGTACTTTCATTAGCACACAGACGGATCAAGCAGACCTGCTCAACCTTGTCCACACAGAGAAACTCTTATCCACACTCATTTCTCAAACAAAAGCCATTAGAACCATTCTCCCATACTCGAAAGTCACAGATATTCTAGAAGAATTTAGCAAAGCATACTTGCACATATATGTATTTCAAGTAATCTCATGCTATTCGACAGGAAACATGCCATCGCCCTGTCCTGAAAAGTTACCTTTGGCCCAAAACCACGTATGAAGCCCACAAGGGAAAGCTGCATGCGCTGATCAGACACGCGATCAACGCTTCCATCGATCGAACACAAGTGCTGCAAAAAAAAAGGTGAAACAGTATATTCAAGTTGCTGATAGATTCTGAGAAGTAACTTGAAAACGCGTCTATTAAGAGTGCATTGATCACCCACAAGTTTCCTCACGGCACTTGGAGAATCAAATATGATGCCAGCCACAGCCTTAAAGATTGTACAGGGGCCGATTTGGGCCCAACCAAAGTAAACTCCTGCAGCTTGAGCTGGAAGAGCATACATCCCATCCTCTGGTTTGATGGACATCAGAAAATATAAGCCACATTAGACTTTCTGAAATTGGTGATAGGTCTAGTCACACATCAGGTTCTCTAAGTTTCATTCAACACGAACTGGACAACAAAAGCATAAGGTATCGATTAGACTGCCTGCTAATACATGGTCGACTACTGGCCAGAATTGGACAGCATCTTGATTACACCAGGAACTTGAAACTATAAACCTCATGGGGCTAATTTAATTTTGTCAACACCAGAGATAGAACAGAAGGAATTTAAGTTTTCGCAAACCTTCAATTTCATATAATGAACCATTCACGTGTTGACAGCTCAAGACCATTGTTTCAATTGGCAGTGCATTGTTAACCCCTGCAACAACGAGATTGAGTTGATTTGCTGATTCCATAACTAACGATAATTATTGGGAAAAAAAAATGATGTGATTAAGTATCTACAGTCATCGAATGGTGGGAGACCCCATATCTCAGGCTGAAATTCTAGAAGTGAATGAAGCACGCTATCAGCCATGGAAGAACAGTCAGCTTCAGTATACGAAGGAACTGCCACTACCTTCATTTTGGCGGCTTTGGCTGCTTGGACACCAACCCTGTCATAGACAGTCTTGCAAAATATTGTCTGACAGTAGAAGCAAGAAAAGGGGGGAACAAAGTTGCTACAAAAGGCTGTTTGTGCAAGAATTCACATTTTCATAAGCATCAAGTTATCACCAATAGTTACTCATAATCCAGTCCATCCTTGAAAGTTCTGATTGACTGTTATAGCAGTGGGCTTCATCTATCAAAAGTAGGACAGTAATGAACATGTATCTATAACCTAATACTATTTATTTTGCTTCTAGGGCTCCAACAACAAGGTTCTCCAAAAATTAATATCCAATATTAGAACTGCGGATTAAGTAACTATTTTGCATTATTAGATTATTTAACCCATATAGCCCCTTCTACAAGAACAAGAACACTCCTCAGAAAGTAACTTACATGGAGTCCTCAATTACTAGGCAACGAGTTGCATCCATCCCAATTCTTCTTGCAGCTTCTATGAATCTGCAAGCAGCATGAAGTCTGTTAGTTTGATCTGTTCTTTCACAAAAGGCTGAGGAAAGAAGTGCACGTGATGTCATACTGTGATGTTGAAACAATGTAGTTTACATTGTCAAGTCTTTTTTGGGTCCGACCAAAAAAAAAGTCTTGTTTGGGAAAAAAAAAATCTTTTAGACAATCATCTTAGTCCCATGTGGCTCAGCTTTTTGCCATGCCACTTTTATGCAGTCGTAGGGTAATAAGGACAGGATGCCCAAGTTTTCAGTGAGATGTTCCAGGAAGCATGTATTCTTCTTTATTTTTATTAAGTTCAGTGACTTTATTTGCACTGAAATTGGAAAAGTTAGTAATCTTACAAATCTGGAGATGGCTTCCCTGACTGAACCTCATCGCTCCCAACAATAACGGAGAAGCACTCTTTCCAACCTATAAAGTCAAAGACAAATAAATGGCTTAGGTAGAAGGATGAAATGGACCAGTGGGGTCAACATGGATTTTGTCTAAGGCAACACGACTGACAAAAGACAGGAAACCCAATGGGAAAACCTGATCTATGATAAGATTGACATTCACTGTCCATTAACATAGCATTTGCACAGAACTTTCCGTACAGAAGAGACTTATGAGCCACCTGCTAGCTCTCATGTTTCCACTATATCATTCATGAATGCTTCAAGCAACCACCCATGTTTGACTCACAAAACCATTATGTCCACTGTAATGGCAGTGCCTCATTCCAACTCAAATGTCACGCCCTCTGGCATTCCAGTATGAGTCGCATCTTTCTTTCAGCTAACACTGTCAGAACCAACAACATCACCGATAGTCCACGTTGATTGTGAATTAAAGAAAAACCCCAACTAAAATCTGTTTATATTGGCAATAGAGTCAGTTGAGTCAGTCAACATTCCACATACAACCCCTGGTTATTGCCCTGTTTTATTTTATTTTTTTACAGAAGATGTCATAAATTCGCAAAACAACCAAACTCAGCACAGCTTTTCGTGATTGGACACTCAGGATTCAGATATGCACTATTACAGCTGAAATTTAAAGGCGAAAGAACTATATGCTTCCTTTGATATCAAAACACACCTAATTCAAAATAAAAATAAAAAAAATTGAGAAGACAGACCTTGTTGGCGACATATCTTTGCATCGATGTATTCTCTCAAGGAGTTCGAAGCAAGAGCAAACGGCACTCCGCATTTTTGGAGATGCTTGATAAGTCGATTAGCACCAGGAAGCGCTCTGGCCTTCGCCCACCTTAATTTGCCACAAAGAAAGATCAATGCGGGATTCGACTCTAGCCGACTCTCAACATACAAAAATTCAAAGCCTGGATTTATTATACCAAACCAAACCAGTCATATAGGTAGAACTAGCACGAGACATACGCTAGGCTTCACAGGTTTGCACATATTTCCGGCAACTGTGATTTAATTTTGCCTCGCCATATCATCCTACTGCGTACAAACATGAGAGAGAGAGAGAGAGAGAGAGAGAGAGATTTTACCCCTGACGATACATGGGTACGATTTCTTCTACATACTGATCAGGAGTCAGTGGAAGATCATAGTCGGCGATCATGGCAACGGCCGTCTCCTTCAAGGTCTTCCCCAATCTCTTGCCATTCCCCTCGTCCAGCACCTTGCCATACTTGCCCAAGAATTCCCTCAACGCCCCCTTCCCACCCACCTCTGCTCATAACCCAAAATCACACACACCCAAGATCATTGGAAAAAAGAGAGAAAAGACAAAAAAAAAAAAAATGAAGAAAAACCCAGAACTCAAACGAGCCCATCACGCTCAAAAGAAGGAGAAAAGACGAGCCTTTCTCGGCCAACCTGTGTCCAAGAGGGTGCCGTCCAAATCGAGGACGACGGCGAGGACGGGCGGGTCCGGCTTCGCGCTGCATGAATTGCACGAAGGGCAGCTCATGGCTGAGAGTGCGGCCTAGGAAACGGTGGTGTCTAGCTCTCGAGACGGCCTGCAGCATTTATAATCTTTGATTGGAACCCCGAGTAAACCGCGCCCGGCCATAGAGACTAGGGAAAAGGTGCTTTGCTGGGCCTGCCCCCCGCTTTCCATTATCCCTTTTCTTTATACCTACCAGGGAATCAAGAATTATACCCAGACAGAAACGGACAGATAGATAGAGAGAAACAGAAAGAGACACAGAGAGAGCAGTTCTGCTTCTCCCCGCTTGTTTATAGCTTCGGACGTGGCCATTTCGTCTTTGTCTGTTTTCTGCTTTTGCTTATTTCCTGATCATATTATTTTTCTCCCCCCACGGGGAAGGCCTTGGGTCCATTACAGACGGCAATCGTCGCGTATCATGGATGGAGCGGCTCTTTTACTTAATTCGAGTCAAAACTTGACTATGATTAAAAATAAATAGGATGATTGAGCGGCTTGCTTGTTTACTCCGAGTCAAAACTAGGCTAAGATTAAAAAAAAATAGTATGTCGATATCAATGTTTTTCGAGTTTTGACTTAATTTGCAATGCGATATTTGAGCTTTTAATTTGTTCGATGTGATTCGTGAACTATGACCTAATATAAAATATGAATCGAGTGGCTTTTTTGTTTAATTCAAGTCAAAACTAGACTAAGATTAAAAAAAAAAAAGGGATGATGACATAAATGATCCCCGAATATTAACTTAATTCGCAATACGATATTTGAAGTTTTAATTTATTCGATATGGTCTATAAACTATAACATAATATGCTGTATGATTATTGCATTTTTAATTTATTCAATGTGGTCCATAAACTTTTAATAAGTATTTAATTTAGTCGTTACCTTTTATAAAAATATTCAATATTATCTCTTGCATTGAATTAATTGAAGGATGATATCGGATATTTTCATATAATTTAGAGAATAAATTAAATATATACCAAAAGTTAAGGAACCACATTACATATCGGACTAATGTTTAGTATCATATTAATAAATTAAAATTCAGGGATTACATTGTGCATTATATCTAGATTTACGAATCATTTGTGTCTTATCCCTTTAAAAAAAGATCATACTCTGTGTGTCCTAATGCGATTTACTTTTCTGGCGAGATTGATGCTTTAGACAACTTGCTTAATTTGATTCTCTCACTGTTTGCTCTTAAAAAAGAATTTCTATGATATCACCTTAGACACTTTAAAAACATTCTAATTAATTTCACTGGTCCCTCACTTCCTCGATTTTGCATATGTGCCCTCTTTTGATTTTCGAAAGTTAAGGCGTCCGTTTGGACGAACGTATGATGAGCCAAAGAAAAAAGTTTATTACACATAAGAGTCTACTCATTTGAAATAAAACTGTTTTCCGACTTTTTGTTATTTAAATAATGAAAAATTCATCAATTTACAAAAATCATTTTTTATCACAAAAAAAGAAGAAGAAGCTTAAATTAGGGTAAAACAACTTCCCTTTTGGCAAAAAAGGAAATCATTTTTTACAAGGGAAAATTGTCTAAAAAGTGCCAGACATATTGTACTTTGACTAATACAATCCTTAATTTTTCAATTTTTCTATTTAATTCCTAAATATTTTCACGTTTTATCAATTCAGTTTATACAGACAATTTTAACCGGAAATCGCTTACGTAAATCACAGTAGCATCATGTAAGACAGTCCACGCCGACACTAACAAATTCTTATAATTTTTTTTTAAAATTGGAATATGAATATGAATTTTTATTTTTTATTTTATTTTTTTCTGCCAAGTCCAGTGAGGGTCGCCACCCTCATCGACCATAGGCAAGGCCCTCACTGAGTCTCATGACCCTCATCCAATGGCTTGCCCTCACTTATGAACAGGAGCGTTGGTTGGTGACTCTCGCTACACTTAGAAAAAAAAACAAAGGAAAAGAAAAAAAGAAATATTTAAATATTTAAAATTGTCTACGTCAATGTCTACCATCTTATGTGGCACTACTATCATCCATGTAACTGATTTTTGGTTAAAATTAGCTAAATTGATGCAATTGGTAAAATATAAAAATGTTTAAGATTTAATTAGCAAAATTAAAATAGTTGCTTTTTCAACCGTCATGAAGGGGAGGGTTTGAGCGAGATCTTCCCCTCCCCTTCCTTTTACTTTGACCGATTCAATTCTCTATTTTCTTTTCCTTGATTCCCTCATGTTTTTGGATCTTTTCTCTTCTAATCTAATTTGGATCTAGAAGTTTTTCTCTCCAGCTTTGTGGAGGTTTCTATCTCAATCCAATCTAAATCTGGAGATTTTTGCATTTATTTTTTCAGGATTTCGCTTCCCTTGGGTTTAGTACAAGTAGGGTTTCACGGAAGATTGGAAAAATTTCATGAAGATTTCGCTCTCATAGTCATATGTGTGCTCATGCATGTTATGATAATTCATCTCCTTATCTTGAGGTTGTTTTGCTTTGAAACTATTTGAAATTTAGTTGGATTGTGTTGTTTCTTTCTTATTTTTTTTATGGCAATAAATGAAATGTCACTTTTGACCAAAAAAAAAAATTAAAAATTTTATGATTGAATTAGCAAAAGTGAAATATCGGACAATTTTTCATTTTTCATAAATCATGAAACAAATAAAAAGTAGCTTTTCTTTGAAATTGATTTTCATAGAAAATATCTTTCTTTATAGTGAATTTTTAAGTGAAACGCACTAAGGTTTGGTTTAGATGCGTGGAATAGCAGAAACTTCTAAAGCAGAATCTATTGAGGAAACGCTGGTGGCAGAAGATACTGATGGATTAAGAACAAACCGAAAGAGAACGATAGAGATCCTTGCTGAGGACAAATTCGCCTGCTTTGTCTCTAATCAATTTGGACGTTTGCTTCCATTGCATGAAGTGGTTAGATTCAGGTGATTGCTTTCACCATGTAGCCCGGAATCTATCCGCATGGATTTATCCTTAGAACCGAACGTTGTCTGGTCACCATCATGCAACCTTGCTAGTAGAAAAAAAGAGAGCACAGATCCTCTTCCTACTTGAAGCAACCAAAGTGAAATGGAGAAAGGGATGATTTTACTGGAGCGGAACTTGTCCAACAAAACTCTCATGTGCGAATAAGCGATTCTCCATTGGATCCGTGGTCAGTGCAAGACTCTATAGATCGTGTTCGGTGGACAGAAAGCCATTGCTCCAACCTTGATTCCTTTTCTGCTACCAGTCAATTGCGGATTCGCAATCTCACTCGTTAATCAAACAGATATTCTTCCTCACTGGAGGATGTATGCGGATTCAAGGGGCAGATTTAGCAATTAGGTTCCCGCTTAGTTCTCTATACAATCAAACACAAGAATCGGAGCACCCATTTATGTCCATCCCATTGCCTGTTGCATGGGGTCAAACGTGTCGGACTGGCCCAAGCATGCCCAACACGGTTCGACCCTCTACGGGCCGTACCAGACCGGCCCGACAAGTCATGTTGGCCCAGCTTGGCACGAGCCATGCACTAGGCCGGGCCCATGATTTTGCAAACATACATAATAGCAGGAGCTAAAAAAAGTAATTAATGATTTCCCAAGATGATACTTCATATCCTTTCCAAACATATGCCAAATTGTAGCAGACAAATCCAGAGACCATTAAGTCCCATACTCCAATTTTGCTTCAAATCCCCCGCTTTATGAAAAATAGGACTGGGGTGTCACTACAAGTGATATCCATATTTGACTTCTATGGTCACATTACACTACAAGCATTAGGGTTCTCATCACTAAATGTCGCACCAGTCTGGTGACTGAAAACCGTGGTATGCCCTGGATGCTGATGGTAGTACCTAGGCTCACTACTATCGTATCCATGCTTATAGTAGTTATAAAGAGATGAAGGTTGCGGAGCATGGTATGTGAGAGGGCCATTGATTTGGTGTTGATTGACAAGCGCGCCGGAGGTATCATGCACCGGGTTATAGGGCAGTTCCCAAAGCTCAGCCCTCCTTCCGGTCCTCCTCACTGCCTTCAGAACCTTTTTCTGGTCGGCCCATCCGGTGACCGTCACCTTTTGCAGGGTCATGTCTATTTCGACCGTGTCCACACCTGGAGATTTCATGAGAGTAAGAATCAATTTAGTGCTTCGTTAGAACACAAAAGGCCAAGTTGATGTTGGTGCAAAAAGTCTGCATACATACCTTTAAGTTTCTCCAGCTTACTCCTGACCTTGCTCTCGCAACCGGGGCAATCCATGTGCACTCGCATCTCTATAATCTAAGAACAATTCGCAAGCTGATAAGCTTACATCGACATAGAGCAACAGACCTTTGCAAAAGAAGCTGTCGATGCCAGGAGTCATTTTACAAAACCAAACAGTTTGCACAGGCTAATTAACTGGTGATTACTTACGCGGATATCTGAACAAAATACGTTTGGTTTACATGCATCTGGGGCCTAAAGTTAATAAACTTAACGCGCTCGGGTGATGACGGTGAAGATGATGGATATGTTTACTGCAGGTCTTAGGACATTCGACAAAAGTACTCACCGTTGACATTCTTCTTCCGAAACTGGAGAGCAATCTCAACGTGCTTCAGTAACTAGGGGAGTGGCTGCAGATATCGATGAGCAGATTGTGAAGAGATAGATGAGATGATAATATGGTGAGCTAGAGTACCCCCGACTTGCCATCATAAATAGGTTCTCCTTTGCCTCCCTGTCAAGCCATGTTGTATCGTACTATCATCAGCCCACCGACCTTGTACAACTCAAATGAAGCTTTCGCAACAATCTGCCTGCCCTTTTGACAGGTAGCGATCACACCAGTTCGTACGCAAAGGGCGTTGACTTTGCCTCATCGAACTTATAAATTAAGTCATTTAAACAGGTCAAAAGTTCTGGTTATGTGCACAACAATCAGGCTCGCTATCCTTTCGCATCTTCAAGACGTTCCTTGCTTTTCCAGTTCTTGCATGTGGATGGCATTGCTGTTTTCGTACTTTCGTGAAAAAGAAAGTATTATGGTCAACGACTGACAATGTGAGATGACATTATTTGGATTCAATACATGGAGGGTTGCGAATTCTGAGCGCTGACCGACTTGTACAGTGCCCCCCCACCATGGAAGTGTGCGCTGGGGTCTGTATGAGGGGCAATACAAGGCGTGCAAAACAATGTCCGGTCTGTTTCTTCAGAAGAAGAGTATCAGAAGTGGTTTAGCAGAGTTGATGAAAGTAAGTCGATGGTGTACAATTTCATGGACAACGACACTTCATGTTAAGTTCCCGATTGGCGTGTAAACCGCGAGGACAGGAATTAGTCGGTGCTTGAACGGAAGATAATGCTCGTGTTCGCGGTTCTTACACTTAACCCTGATTCTCTTCTTCTCATTTTGTGAGTTGATCCCAACACTCACCCTCTCTCCCTCTCCCTCTCCCTCTCCCTCTCCCTCCTATTTTTCATAAATGTCGCAAGTCTCTCTCTTTTTTTTTTTTTTTTTTATCTTTTTAAGATAAGTGCACTGAAAGTCACTCACATAATATATTTGCCGGTACTTGAATAGCAAATAATGTGCTACTCTCGTATTGGTGATTTTACATACATTTGCGTACTCAGCTACGTTTGAGAACTGCTTTCCCAAATACCATAAGACACCTAAAGGCCTTTTGGCCAAGTATGAGCTGTTTGGGAAAAAATTTTGAAACCCCATTAAGCTAAAGCTAGCCTTCTGAAGCCTGAAAGCCGAGTGCCTTGGGCTTTTAGCTTTGGCTTTGCCCTTCATTATACTATTCCCATCTTCTTCATTGGCTGAGCTGTTCATCTTCTTCGTTAAGGCAAACGGATTGTGCAAGGCTGCTGACGGTGAGCGACGGACTAGCGAGAGGCGGGTGACAGTCACGGCGACCGTTGTCTGTGGGTCACGCGTCCTCTAGCGGGCCGCGCGACCTCGCGGCAAATGCGACCCAGATCTGGTCGCCGGGAGGTCACGCGACCTCACAAAGAACCGGATCTAGGTCGCGCCAGCACCGGAGGTTGTGCAACCTCGGGCGCAACCAAGATATGGTTGCCGCGGGGTCGCGCGACCTCCGGCGAACCTAGATCCGGTCGCCGGGAGGTCGCGCGACCTCATAGCAACCAAATCTAGGTCGCGCCGGCGCCGGAGGTTGCGCGACCTCGGGTGTGACCTAGATCCGGTCGCCGTGAGGTCGCGCGACCTCCGGCGGACCCAGATCCGGGTCGGGTGACCTTCGTGAAGGGCCGCCAAGGGTCGCTTGACCCCAAGCGCCCTCGCCGGTCGTCTCCGAGGGTTGCCCGAGGCCGCCGGCGATCGCCCGCCTCATCGGCCAATTTTTTTACTTTTTATTTTTTATTAATCACTAAAGTTATTTGTAAATTAATCTCTCCAAACAACATTTTACACAAAGGCATTTCATAATAAACAACAATTTACCAAACACAATTTGCATTTTGAAAAATGCTTTTAACTCAAAATTCTTTACATTTTTCCAAAAGCTTTCCTCAAAAGTCCAACCAAACGCACCCTTAATCACACAATACAATCTTAAACTTAACCTTCACTCTCTCTTCTCCTCATTTAGCGAGTCATTCCCACCATACTCTCTCTCTCTCTCCTTTGATCTTTTTGAGATAAATGTATCGGAAATCCTAAAAACTTATTATAAAAGTTCAATTGGATTCTAAAACTTTCAAAAAGTGCAATAAAATCATAAAACTAATTATAAAAATATAATCGAGTCTAAATTTTTTTAAATAAATATAATCAAGTTCAAAAAATTATTACAAAAATGCAATTGAGTCCTAAATTTTTCAAAAAGTGCATCAATAGAGGACTTGATTGGACTAATTTATAAGTTTTAAAATTTAATTAAAATTTGAAAAAAAATTGAGACTTAATTATAGTTTTTGAAAGTTTTGGCTCTTTCAATTCACTTATTTCAACCACTGGGATTCGGCCCAGTGGCCACCCTTCCAATATGGAAGGGGGAGGTGAAGGATTCAAATCCCCACCTTCTTAGAGGGGAGATGGGGTGGGGACGCGTAAGTTTCGGGAGTGGGTTTTCGACTCCCACGCCCTTGTAAGAGCGGGCGAAAGTCGAGTGAGTGTAGAGTAGGAATAGAGTATGATTGATCAAAAAAAAAAAATATTCACTTATCTCTATCTTTTTTTATGCCTTTGGCAGGCTGTGGCCTATTTTGTGTAAGGGCTGCCTCGCACGGCTTGCAACAACTGTGAGCAAGCTCTCTACAAACATAAAAAGGGGCGCGAGGAGAGGAATGGCAAATGGCAGGGGACAAGGGTTGCGAACACCGAGAATAGGCTATCGTGTTGAGGTCGACATCAAGATGGCAAGGCCGACCTGCTTGCGAGCCTAATTAAGTAGCACGATTTTATCTTGATGACAGATAATGTTAAATATACTTACAATAATACTTTTCCAAAATATAACCACATCTTCACTCTTTAGCATTTCGAGGTTGAGTTTATATTCTTAAAATCAAATCAAACCGAATCAAGTTAAGATTGTCGAGTTTCTTATTGAACCAAATTTAAGTAGGAAAAAAAGTATGTGATCGAGCTCAAATCAAGCATTTCAATTTTGAGTTTTACAAATCGAGTTGAGCTCAAATTTGGAATAACCTGGAATGAAGTCTACTCTAATCCATTGCCCCCTTAAACTCCCCCGAGCCCCAATCATTCCGTCTTGTGCTGGTTTCTCTTGTGACCTTTCGAGAAATTTCTTCACCCCCCACCCCCCTCTTTTTCTTTTTTTTTGTTTAAATTGCGATCATTCTCGTTCCGCATTGGATTTTTACTCAGAACTGCCCCAGGCAAGGGAGCCACTTCAGAAATTGAGCCACGTCAGCTATTTGGTGGGCCCACTACTATCACGTAGGAGGCCACGTAAGCAGCAAGCGAAGATATCTGTCCTAAGATTGACCTTTGGAAGATCGAACTGAAGCCCACGCATGCACACCTTTCTGCTGTTCATCATCTTCTTCTTCCTCATCATCATCCCGCTGATACCACCGCATCACCACCAGCCATGTCGATCGTCAATTACTTCTTCGTGACGTCCACGGCCGCTCCCATCCCCAGTGACCATTCAGCGCCGCCCAAAAAGGATCACCTCAAGTCGGTGGGACCGATCTCTTATGGCGGAGCATCCACGGGCGCGGGCTCGGGGCTCCGCAGATACTGGGGCGGCGAAGAAGAAGACCCTTTGACCTCCGACGGCTTCATTTGGAACAAGGACTTCGTGGGTCGCTTCAAACGAATGATTCAGGACCCTCGTCCCCCTTCTCTTGAATGGTCCCCCGCTAAGGTTCGGAAATGTACTTTTCTTTGGGTTTGGGTCCTCGCTTCAGTCGTAATGTATGCAAATTGGGTTGTGGACCTCGCAAGTCTGTGACGTGATGATCAATGTTGTTCGTTTGCTCTTCTGGTAATTTCTTAGGAGGATCAAATGCATTGGTATGATTTGTCAATTCCGTGTGTTCGATGTGAAAGCTGGATTCTGTTCGGGAACCTTTTGTCTGTTCGAAGACGTTTTGGTTTGTCATTCAGCAGTCACTGCCGTGCAACTTCTCTTGATTGTATATTAGGCGGCATCATATGATTTTATTTGATTCCGTAAGAGGAAATGCTGCAGACCAGGTGGAGTCATATTCACTCTTTCCCGTATTGAGCCGGGATGTTTCCGCGGAAGCCAATGTCGATTCCCACAAGAACTTGTTGTTATGTCACTTTGTTTTGCATGTTAACCTTGTCACTTTCCTGTGGTCGGTTGATTGTAACGCTCATTTAGAGTAACGCCAGAAGTTGCTGCTGATTAGACTGGACAAGTATTCTCTCGAAGTTCTCAAGAATTGAACTTGTTGGGATGAGTGTAATTTTGCCCCGTTTTCTGATTCATGTGCTAGCAAAGATCTGTGTTTTATGTGTCCATTTTTATAGAGAACAAATTATCTGTGGATTGGATTGCCTTGAGTAAAGGAGTTGTCATCTGTGTGCATGATGAGTACATGACACAATATACACGTTTCCGTTTATCTGTTTAGATACCTGTGTAGAATGCACGATGTTCTTGCATTTCTTCTTGTTTTCTGACGTTAGATCAAGTTTTTTTGCATGTGCAAGAACAGGAAGTGTCTGCTGGATTCTTAAGTTTAAACAGAGTCATGAATCTTGACAGGTTGGCTTTCACTCAGCCTTCTAGATTCAATTAAATTCCTCCATTATTCATCAATATTTTCCTGTAATATATCTGGCTATGAATATTCTCTAGTCTAGAAGCTGACTTGAGCAAAGACCTCGGTCCTATATCAAAGATGGAGTTGGATCAGCTGGTTAGGCCACCTTCAAAAGTAAATCACCAATTACTACATTTCCTGATTTATTTATTTTCTTGGCTTTCACAGTAGTCTGAATCTTGTATTACTGTCACCTATTTGGCTGGAAATGAATGTCAGAGAAGTGGCAGTGATTTGCCAAAATGGAGATTAGCACCAACATGCCGTGAACAAGAGAAGTGGGATAGAGCAAGCAAGGCACTGTAAGTCATTCTGCTCTGCTATGCCTAGGGAGCTTATAAAGTAAATTTTAGCTTTTCTTTATTGCTGTCTTGCAGTATTTAATTCTGATTTTGCTTGTAGGAGGTGATGTTTCGGGAATTAAGGCGTCCTCAAGGTGACCCAAAGGTATTGGCTGCTCAATCCAAGGAGGAGTATTTGAAGGTATGTATGCTGCCATTTGATAGGTCTCACTGAATTGTAGCCTTTTTATATGCTCAGAGTGAAATCCATTTTCCAAAATAACTGCACGGTTGAAGAGGAAGTTACAAATCCTCACCCTAAGTATCGGTGGCATTGGTCTCGTCTCAGCTTATGTCTCTTACACCCTGGAAACTGCAGCTAGGTGATGGACCTTACATGACTGCTAGTTTCTGAATAATGAATTATCCTTATCATGGTCAATTTTGTTGCGTTTGGTTGATATTGCTGTGTATGAGGAAGTGCAATTGTATTGAGATTTTTGGCCCTTATATATTGTAAACATGTTAAATCCTCTCACTCTTCCACTGGTCAAACATGTGGTGATATCCAAACAGTAAACCATTCTTTAATGAACCTCAAGGGCTGAAAGACAATCACTAATGTTTTCAGGAATGATTTCTCTGGACCTTCTTATAATTATGGCAGTAGACTAATCCATGGGCCTTAAGATCTTCCTGTGGAATTACTGTTTGCAAGACAACTTAAATGATTTCTCTTCTTGGGTAAAAGAATATTTGAGTAGTTTTCAGGAAAGTAATCACAAAAAGATGAAAATTTTGTTTTGCTACTGCGACCTTGAAGATCCTTTCTTTGAGCTGTCAAGGGCTATTTTCTTTGGCACATGAATAATGTTATCAGTACTGCACTTATTTATAGCCAGAAATGAACCCCATTTGCACTCCAATTTTCTTATTTTCCTCTGTTAGCACAGAGGCACTCACATATCTTTTCTATTCAATAAAATCAGTGCTAAGTTTTGTGCGAATTATAGCTGTTCAAGCTATTCTCAGGAGGTTGCTTGCACTCTTCTAACTGTAATAGAGCATCTGTGGACTGATTATTTGTTGTCCGTAAGTCCTAGAGTGATTATCACACATCACTGTTTCATGTATCAGTTTTGGCATCGGGTTGCTTGGTTCCTTGATTTATGTACGTATGCTTGGCAAGAGTGTTGATTCCATGGCAGATGGGGCTAAGGGGCTAATCAAGTATGCTTCTGTCATTCCTATGCTCAGAATATAATTTCTTTTATGAAGGAACCAGTTTGTTTCTCTTGGTGGATGTGAATATAGTAAACACAAGCTGGTTTACATTCACTTGCAGGGGATCAATTGGGCAGCCAAGGCTGTTGGTGCCTGTAGCTCTTGTCTTGATCTCTAATCGGTGGAATGAGTGAGTACAGTAGGCTTGCTAATTCTATGTCACCTCTTCTTTTTTCCTGAAGCTTAAGTTATGCAGTGTTCAATCTCCTGCTGAAATTGCAAAGAAAGCTGTTCTTTAAGTGTTGGTTGTGCTATTTGTTTGAGGGTGTCGGCAGCATATTATTATCATTGATGTAGGTGCTATCCTAAGATGGCGAGCTTTGTTCACAGGAGCATGTGGACTCTCTTATCTCTACTTTTGAAATTTACCAGAACCCTAAAACCATAAATGCACAAATAAATTTAAGTGATACCATATCCCCTAATTATTTATATTCAAAAGTGTTATTTGCATGTGCATATGTTACTTATGATTGTCCGATGCATTATTTACATTGGTAATCTATCACGGATGGTTTATTGGTGTTGAGTTCTATGAATATTTGGTGTGTAAGTTTTTCCAGTTTAATTAATGGAAAATTTTGTTATATGATGTTTGCCTTCGTTACTCATACTTCACCTTGAAGTCTTGAGATCTAAACTATTTTAAAGATTTTCTGGAAAAGGACTTATTTGGGAGCTGAAAATTTATCTCTAGTTGATTGAATTTTAACATTTTCAGTTGTCTTAAATTTTCTCGTGAGATGCGGGTTCTTTTCTTCTGATGAAGTTCTTGTAGTGATCAAAGACATTGTGATCTATTTTTTAATTGAATGGACAAAAATAGAAATAAAAGGAAGGAAATATGTGGAGGGACATTGGTTGGGGTGACATTTCTTTCAGATAATAGAACCATCAGACTTTCAGATTTTGTGCTGGGCTGCATTTGACCCTCTCGAACATATGAAGAGACAATAAGACTTTCTGAGTTCTTTATGATCCCTTTCTTTTCCCCCTGAAATTCTTGTTTCTTTCATGACTTTCCCTGAAGCAGTTATATGTTGTCCATTTTACTTCTCTGATGCATACATTGCAAATCTTCTGCTTGGTTGCAGGATCCTTGTTCCAGATTTTGGGTATATGCACTTAGAATTAATACCGATGTTGGTTGGATTTTTCACTTATAAGATTGCCACCTTCATTCAAGCTATAGAGATCGCGATTTGACCCACCAGATAGAAGACCCCACATTAAGATGAAATTTCTCACGTAAGCCGGATTTATCTATTTAATTTGGGTGCCTCTGGCCGTAGGTACTTTACTTGATCTACGCCATAGCCATGTACTTGAGTTTAGCTGAACACTCTCCGATTTGCAACTTTTCTCTGGGTTTATCTTGGACTCCAGAACTTTCTGTCATTAGCACTTTTTGATTTTATGAATAAATTGCGCCTGGATTTCCTTGCATTTTGTTCCTTCATCGATTAAATTCCCAGCGTTTCATCTTTGAAAGTGACATTTTCCTCCACAAAACAATTTATCAGAGTGGACTGTCGAAGTGCCACAATAATTCAACTCTCTGTCTCTCTCGTGACAGGCTCCCACACCCCGATATTTGCAGGTTTTTCACAGAGAAATTTGACCCACGAGAACCCACGAGCACAAAGACTAATTTCTTGTGATTGCACAATGTGTAGCATTAACCGCAATCAGTTGCCAATCAAAGAGGAATATGAATTTGAGACATGAGTGTATCTCATCGCTAAAGTGAATGTTTGGATATGGTTGGGGATCCAACAGGCATGTTGTGCATAGTTTCTCGAAAATATTCGTGTTTTGAGCATGTAAGTGGTAACATTCCGCGCATTAGTGTATCTAATCAAGAATATGTACATGCTCATCCTTTGGTCTCCCCTTTGCAGGTCGATATCGATGAGCTTTTCTTTTTGCGAGCGGTTCAGCGGTAGCAATGCTTATACACTATGGAGGTTGGAGGCTTGTTTTGTGTATTGTAATAGTGTTGTTTTCCAGGGAATCTCTTGAAACGGCCATTATGAACTCCGGGATCACTTGCTTTGTAGCTGTGCTAGAACGCTGTTTTCTCTCTGTTTGCCTTAATAATAAGGCAATGACTGGCCCAGGCAAAATTTAAGCTGATGAAAGAATAGTTTTCTGTGACTTGGACAATTTTTTTCATTTGTTTCACCCATAGTGCAAAGTCCTGGTTTGACTCTCAATGTGATATTCATTCCAATAGGCGACGATTCAAGGGGAAAATCACCAAAAAGAAAAAAAAAAGTCTCAAACATATGATACAAATGTCAAATCAATACTAAACTTTTTAGTTTGGCTAGTTTAATCCTAAATCTTTAAACGATTTGTTAATGTTTTTCCTTGGATCAATTTTGACTAGCAAGTGTTCACGTGGAACACAACTTTTGCATTTTATTACAAAAAAGTTGAATATTGTTGTAATTTTTTTTTCCATTATGGCTTAGTAAGGGCTTCACGCCCCTCGCCCAGTGGCTGATGAAGGTAGCTGAAGGTTGCTGTCAGCTAGCCCTCGCTTATGGTTGGTGGGTGTTAGTTGGTGTCCATTGCCATACTTCAATATATAAAAAGGGAAAAAAATTAAAAAAATATATTTTTTTAAAATTATAATAATTGTCTACTTAAACTCTTGACTAGACCACATAGGACAATTAATTTTTACGTCAATGATTTCCAATTAAAATTGATCATTGGAAAATCGTTAAAAAGTTTATGAATAAATTGATCCAAATAAAAAAGTTATGACTAAAATGGCGTCTAGACCAATATATGTAGTAATTATGCCATGATTTAAGGATCACCATAATTATTAGAAGTAGGATATAAAATGCTTTGTGAGGATTGCTGTTGCCATTCCATTAATACTTTCATATTTTCTAATTTTCTTCATTTTCCCATTTCTAGAAATAATAGGTAATAGATTTTTTTTTTTTTAAGTGTAAACAAACGGTGTAAGACCATTAGTTTTTTATGGGACTTTTTTCTGACTTTCGAGTGCCACTTAGTGCCACTTAAAACAATGAATACAAGAGAACTTTACATCGGTCATGTCCTAACACAGGCAAAACGTGCGATCAGTAGAGCACAAAATGTAATCAACATCACCCTGACAGAAGATAATGGCAGACACGGGCTGCATTGGAGATATAAGATCTTGCGCAACCACAGCTTAATCTTTAGAAAAAGGAAATTCTGCCCACCAATCTCCCAACATTTGGTGCAATCAGAATTCCATTTCACAGTCAAAAATTATAGCGCGAATCGCACGGACAATTACTTTCTGTCCACTCTCGATGATAAAGATGATGATGATTGTTGGACTTGGACTCAAATAAGATGAAACCGTACACGTTACAAATTCATACCTAGAATAGTTAGATTATAATTGCGTGTCCGATGGGACATTTGCAACACGTAATGACATTTTTCTTTTTAAGGTCAAATGAGCATAGGGATTTTGCTCGGAGAAGAGCAATTTGTGTGGCATTATACTGAATTAAGCACAAATCAAGGTCAAATCAAAATAAATGAGGAAACCCATCACTGTCAACAGAAAGGTAAGGGGGGGAAATGGAAAAGATTTGTGGGGCAGGTGGGAAGCACCAACTTCATAGCTTAATGCCAAGCACAAAATATTCTCCTCCAACCAAAGAGGATTTTGCCAAAACAAAAGGGTACACTCACCAGTGGCTTTGAGGAATGTGGCAATTTGGGGCTGTCTCTTCATGTCTGTACACTTTGTGCAGTCACTGTTGCCATGAGATACAATTCCTTCCATTTCTTTGTTTTTTCCCCCCTTTCAAGTAGGTGATTTTTGAAATTTTATCTTATATCATTATTTGTCCTATTGGTATATTTCGGATAAGAAGGGTGAGGAACTGCAATCGGAATCCAAGTACGACACTGAAGAGTTTATTAATGAAGGGAAAGAGAACATGAGTCTCGATATTTATTTGTAAGTCTTTGATATCAATCTTCGCATGACTAAATGTCTCGTCACCACAAGAGGACTTGACGTCTTCGGCACTCAAAACTTCCTATGTTAATCGTGTGATGCCAGACTTATGATTATTCACAAATCATTGCGTCGCTTTTCCAGAGGTTCAAAGGGCTACACATTTTTTGAGAGAAGCACTCCGTCGTCCTTTTGTTTTGTTTCGAATTTTGTAGGCATTTGTCAGTTCACGTGGACTCATCATGTTCCACTAGTTTGCTCATGACCCAGAAAACTGCCATATATGAAGGCAAATCTTAGACTTGGAAAGTCACATCCCACAGCACATCCGAGACAGTACACAATGAAAAATTCTATGCAAACCCATTCGTATTCTAAACATAGGCTGGTTCGTGTTTGATTTTATGCGCGCAAAATGGGCTGACGATGTCACTGTTGAAGTACATACCAGAATCAAATCTACTTGAATCGGTAAAGTTGCAAACTCCACCAGTTTGATATCTAAGGGGGCTAAAAAACGCAAAGCATTCCCCATGGTATGTTACCAAACAAGATTTTAGTCTCTTTTTATCCACCTATCATCGTTTTAGGAAATACCGATCTTACTATCAGAATATTAATTGATTATTATAGTTGTATGATGAAGAAAAATTATACAAAGCCACTTTCTAAACGGGGAGAAAGGACCGACCAATAAAAGGGGGGAGAAAGGACTAATAAAAATAATTAGGAGCACTGGCGGATCTATAGGTGGGGCAAGTGGTGGGCCTCGCCCACTAGGTTCCAAAATATCTCATATATCTAAGTAAATATTTCTTTTATAAAATCCATATATATGGCATTTAAGTTTGAAAAAATTCTTCCGACCCAAAAAAAAAAAAAAAAATCTCGATAACCCATTGGAAGCTACGCAAAAGCTTAATTCCAATTGAAAGCCTTCATGCAATTACTAGAAGGACGAACATGACACCTTGAAGAAGGGTTAAAGGAGGAGCAATTATGATGCATATGCACGTTTGGCTATCTAGCAAGGAACAAAATGCCTCTAATCATTAAGGTAACTGTTTAACGACTTTTACGACAGACTTTTTTTTTTTTTTGGGGGGGTAGAAAACTCACTATGCATGTCATAACCTCGATCGCATTAGCGATCATCTTTACAACTTGCAAGAGTCTCCCTTATATTTTCGAAAAAAAAAAAAAAAAGAAAGAAAAAAAAGAAAGAGTCTCCCTAGAATTTTCTCAAATTTAGTGGATTCTTAAAGATGAACTTTAGTTTGATTTGGAAAGCTATGATGAAAAAAAGGACACATAGATGGGACATTTGTGATGAGAGATTCTCGTGATCTCAGTAGGACGATCCCCTCCTCGATCCTGTTCTACATAATAGGTCAGTTCAGAACGCTGTGTCCTTATGATATATTTAATTGGATGACAGATATACAGGCTTCGATAGAGATAGTGGATGCATGATTAAAACGATAATTCGTACGAATGGTTACTAATGAAAATTTTCAGTTGTTGTATAATTAGGAGATACAAAAAGTGAATGAGTAAGTACCATGCGCTAATGATAATGTTAGTTTAAAGTAATTTTGGTTGACGATTGCCTTCTTGGCCCTATTGTAGTGCTACAAAATAGGTCAGCTCTAATTCTTGCATCTCTATGACACATCTAGTTAGGTAACAAGCACATAGGATTTGATAAGGTTAGTGCGCGTGTTTTGAAGCACCTAATTTGTAGAAGGTGATTAACTTTGTACCTATTTGTCGTTGCATAATTAGGAGATAACAATTATGATTAGTGAGTACTACCCGATAATGATAATGTCAATTTCAAGTGATTCGAGCTAATTACTGGCCTAACATCAAGCTGATAGCTTTGTCAGAGACTACGACGTTTATCCCAGAAATGAAACTATAGTTTTACCAATCACTCTATTCTTCGATAACCCAAAAACACCTTAACTTGTCTCAGCCTAACTATTTTTGAATCTCAAATCAATATTACACTTTCGCAGTATGCTCAATCCAGATGATGAGAAAACTGTACCTTATATTCTCTGTGTTCAGAAGAGAACATGGATATGCAACCAGCACAAGCATCTCAATGCCCTCCTTTTCTCATAATTATTCGTAAAGCTTCTGCCAAGATGCCCTAATGTTCAAAAGTGGTAAAAAGGGAACAAACCCAAACAAAAAGCTACCAACTGGAGACCTCTCAGATCGTATGTGAGAAAATGTGAAAGTGCCGATACAAGTTGTGGATATAAACAGCTGCAAAAAAGTGAAAAACAAGAGCACTAATCATATAACCAAAAGGTGACCGACTCAACCTGGTAAGTTTCCCAAAAGGGAAAACTGTGATCATCATTTACACCAGGCTAGTTAAAACGGGTCACATCTTTCTTGGTACGTCTCCCTACATGTTTTAGGGTTTCCAAGACAAGAAACATTAATCAAATCAGAGGAAGCAGTGGAAGATCGCGTGGCTCTAAATCGCCTGTCATTTATAGATCAATGATAAATGTAGGCCTAGTGGCTGCGTATCAAACAATCTAGTCCACTGTCTTTGTCGGATGGGGCACATGGAAAGGATTACTCGCAGAATTTGCCTGAAAATAAGGCTTAACTTTAGTAATTTAAAATTGACGAATGCACCGTGTATTTAAGGAGAATCAACCAGACCTCTCAAGATGAATACCCAAGTCATGACGTTCTTTGCAGTAGAGGTCTCTATTCATGAACGCCCCTGAAAACTTCATCAACTAATGCTTCACATCAGACTCAATCAAGGGGACAGTCTACCGCGGCGTTCTCAGTAAAGAACCAATTCTGACACACAGGTAGATCAAAGCCCCCACCATGCCGGTGCCACTGCGCCATGCCCTAGCTCAGTCGTTAGCCACACAATGCTCTTGCTACATGTCATTGTTGAGGCCCGATGCTCGAAGGCAGGTAGGTCAATTCTCAAAAGGAATTATAAATGAGTGTAGAGCCTGAGTCTCTGTTTATGTATACATCACTTGCTGTCAATTACTCACGAAAGCGAGTCTCTGTTCATGTAATCATCACTTGGAAACTTCCTCTCATTTCACTCTTCACACGGGACTCTCTTGTTGCAAATTGATGGGGTCGATCCCTCGGGGCCACCCACGGAATTTCCGCCGGAAGCTTCTTCTTGTATTTTCGGGGGAGGCAGACGCTATAACTAGAGAGTAAATAAAAGTATTCTCCCAAGGCATTTTTTCAACGGTTCTAGGTTAGATACGAAGCCAAGATCTACGTTACTGAGGAACGGAACCATAGGAAAATGTGTGGATACAAATGATCATGTCACCCCCACATGATGTCATTACTAGTAATCGATAGAGATAACTCCACGGAAATAGTATAGGGGAATGTCTGAGATAACAATATATGAAACAAGAACCAAGAAATCTGTGTGAGGGCATTAGCAAATGTCTGCTTGCAAATGACAAAAAAAGCCCTCGTCCTTTAATCTCTCCCAAAAATAATTGCACTGCCACTGTCATACAGCTTTGCAAGTCGTGACCCACCAATGTTTCTTCTTCTTCTGTTCCTTCACACAACACGCCAAAGATCTAAATAGTGCTTAATTCCAGTTTGAGAGAAATTATTACCTATGAATTCATTCTATTCATGGTTCATGGGTGTGTGATGAAGAGAAAATCGATCGACACAGCAACTGTTTTTCGTGCATGTTCATGTATAAAAAAGATATCAGCCAATTAGTAGGATAACATGGCCTTGAATCAATTATAACAAAATTGCAAGAGAACCTAACTCAAGCTCATCCATAAAAATGTAAAATCCAACAACTCATGTTAACCATGGTACAACGTGCTATCTGAAAAAGAATAACAGGAACGTGACAGATTGGACATCGGAGAAAAGATGAGTGATTGAAGATGCCATCAAGGAACACGAACACTAGTGTAGGCTTGAGGTGTCATAACCAAAATGGTCCAAAATGATTCCTAAATTACCCTTTGAGATGAGACAACAAAATCAACTGAGAACGGAGTAAAAAAAGCCTCTGGAGTGAAAAGGGACCAAAGCCTTAAGAAGAAAGGATCAAAGAATTGACTGATACTGTTAAGATCGTACCACAAGCTGCACGTTCAAGTCATTTTAAATCCGCGGTTTGAATTCAATGAACTGTTTTTGGTATCTGTCTCAATCGCGAAATGGGATCAGTCCTGTCATTATTTGAGATTAGGGTATCTATTTACAGCAAAGATGAAGTGCTTCGCCTGTAGCTTTATTTCCAGGTAGGTAGAACCATCTCCAAGATTCGATAGAAATCTGGTTGGTTAGTATATCTATAGAAAACTATTATCAGTTACTCAATGTTACCCTAAATTGTTACCTTGGGTTACGCCTGATAGATTTAGCAGAGCTTCTATTATTCCATCTGGAAAATTAAACTTGTGATGTAGTGAAATAGTCCATTCTGAAATACATCCGGTGTGCTGCCCAGAAGGAATATGCAATTGAAGATGATTAGAGCTGGGCTCTATCGTAATATCACGTATAGAATCATGTTCTTCCAGGAAAAAAAAATAACTCAATTTATTGGGGTTGTGGAGAGGCTACAGGAGTAGCTCCAATCATCTCAGAATCGTTCTAAGCAATTGAGTTATGAGCTCTCCAAGTTTGCCATTTCAAACTATTTATGACAAGAAAAATAACATGAGTCGTGTTTTAATAACTTGATTGTTACTATTTTCAAGTAAGGGCGTGCATGTTTATGTTATTTTTTCTTGTTTATGAATGAAAATTTTGTTTTTTTGTTCCCCTAACAAAAAAAAGAAAGAAACGCATTTGTTTGTGTTTTTGTTCAAAATCTGTTTTTTTTAACAAAATTGGAACGGAAATAAGAAAAAAAAAAAAGTTGTTTTTTTGTTCCAGAAACACTTTTGAAGAAACAAAAATTCTCTCTCTTTTTTTTCTTCTTCTTTTCTTCTTCTTTTTTCTTTGGCCGGTCGCCGGCCTTGGCCATGGCCGGTGATCGGCCGTCGAGGGTCGGCAACCTTGCCGAAGCGTCACCGGCCTTCGGCGAGGCCGAGCGTTGCCGGCCCCTGGTGAGGCTCGACCTCGCCTTGGCTGGGCGAGCTTGAGCTGGCCTAGATCTGGCGAGGCCGAGGCCAAGCCTCGCCCGCTCCGGTGACACTTGGCCTCGTCGGATCTGGGCGAGGCCAAGCTTGCCTAGCCACCGGCAAGGCTCGGCCTCGCCGGATCTAGGCGAGCTCGAGCTCGCCCGCCAAGGCGAGCCCGAGCCTCGCCGTGGCCGGGTGAGGCCGCGGCCCCCGTCGGCCGGTCGCCGGTCTCGGCATGGCCGGCAATCGGCCAAAAGAAGAAAAAAAGAAAAAAAAGAAAGGAAAAAAAGGAAAAATAAAATAAAAATATTAAAAAATTAAAAGAAACAAAAAAAGAATATAAATTTACCAAACGTGTTTCTATTCATTTTCTATTCCCGGAACAAGTTTACCAAACGCGTCTTTCGATCAAAAATTGTTCCCCGAAACAGAAATAGTTTTTTCTATTTATGTTCCTTTGAACACTTTTTAAATAGAAACACAAACTAACGCGCCCTAACTTTTTATTGGCTATAAGACTTCTTTTGAAAAGTTACGAAAAAGGGGTCCTTGGAAAAAGATGCCTAAGCATCGAGTTATGCTCTTCCGAAATTTTGCCCACTCAAAGTTCTTGTAACTGGCAAAACATCGAGAAACTTGTTCTAATAGCTTGATTCCTAGTATTTTATAGTAATTTCTTGTTTTGAGATTCCTCTCAAAAGGTTATATGAAATAAAAAAAAAGTTGTCATTTGAATAAAATACCTAAGTGATGACAACCCTTAAACCCTAAAGTTCTAAACATAAACCTTAAACGCTAACAATAAAAAGCTTCTATCGATGAGATGGAGACAATGACAATCACAATACATGAGAATTTCATGCGAACTAGTGTTTTTTTGGACCCACCGTAGATCTCAATGCTTATTGGTAAAAAACAAAAAAAATTACCATAGTTTATTAAAATTCTATACATTTACAATGTTTATGGAGCTGAAACTAAGAGTGAATGGTTCTACTGAAATCTATCTATTAGGAACGGTTCCTAATTTTTTGAGTCTAAAACTTATTCTGTAAATCTTGGAACTGACTCTAGAACCAACCCTGTTGATCTAGTCTAATTTCAGGGTCTATTTGGGAATTGACCTATTTCATATTTTATTTCATTTTTTTATTCCTTGATAGGATAAATTTTAGTAAAGTCTTCCCTTATTTGCAATTGAGACAAATAGCAGTTACAGCACAAAATAGTAGAGTAACAACACAACGAGAAGTACAATACAAAATAAATAGAAATATAAAGCAATTGGAAGCTATCCAACTCATTCCATAATAGCAAAATGAAAGTTAAAGTAATAACCAAAATTCCAATATGCCAAAAGCAACAATCCATAAAAAGATTTTAAAAAAAAAATTACATGTTCAACTACATTTTTGTGAAGTGTTGAGAGCCATTGATAGCTTGAAAGAAGGAGATGGAGATTAGATAATCCATGTTCACAAAAAGTTTTCCCAATGTGTCTGTGTTCACCAAGTTAGAGACAGATGGATGCCACCAGAAGTTGCAAACAAACCATTCAGCCAAGGAAGCAATTGCAACTTTCGGTATTGTAGGACAAAATAAGCATCATCTTAAAAGTGTCAGCGCCTCCACTAGACAAGTCTGAAAGGTATGCAAATTAGGGGTAAGTAATTCCAAGGTGAGTAGGTTCTAGGTCCAAGGAGTGTAGGAACCTACCTTGTTGGAATTGGTTCCCAAATTTTAGAATCTAGAACCTATCCTATAGACCCTTAAACCAAACCAAAACTTACCATTTAGGGTTGGTTCAATCTGGTTCTAAGGACTCCCCTAGGCTGATGCTTGTCCCTAGTTGGAACACTCTGAAGTTTGTCAAGGGCCTATCTGGTAACCTCTTGTTGCCGAGAATAATTTCTGCATAGAAATAATTTTTTCTAATTTTGTTTTCTAGGCGAGTTTCCGAGCATTCAAATACTTCTCAAAATTGCATAAATTTCTATTTCCAAAATAGAAAAAGAATAATAATGCATTTGGTACGACCCTCAATTTTTTTTTTGTGACAAAATTTTTTAAATTTTTTTAATAATTTTCTGAGAATTTGATTTTCTTTTTTCCTCCTCTTCTTCTTCTTCTTTATCTAGCTGGTCGCCAAGCCTTGACGATGGTTGGCAACCGATCAAATGAGAGATAATGACCTCGTCAGCCTCAGGGGAGCCTCGCTAACCCCAAGCAAGGCTCAACCTTACTAGATCTGGGCAAGGTCGAGCCCTGCCCAACCAAGTCAACGCCAATCTCACTTAGCCAAGGCAAGACTTTGCCGACTTACTGAAGGAGGAAGAAGAAGAAAAGAAAAGAGAGAGGAAAAAAAAAAGGTGCGAAAATGGCTTGATTCTAGAATTGTTCCTAAAAACAAATAAATAACTTTTTTTTTATATACTTTTTAATTCAGTTTCAAATTTATTCTTGAGAGTAGAAAATTTGGTTAACATTACTAAAATTATTTATATTCTTTTTTTGGTTCGGGAGGACAAAGAACATAAATAGTCAAGAATTGGCTGTTTCCCAAACAAGTCCTAAGAACATCGTGAAACTCAATTATTGCTTAATAACATATAGTTGCTTAAAATATGACCCAAATCCACATAGATCTTGTTACTCAAAAAAGGGATTTATTAGTATATTAGTTTTTGAGCTACTGTGAGAATAACAGTTTACAGCGAGTCACAAATTTGTGAAGAAGTGAATCCCATAATAATTTATAGTTATTTGTTATTTGATTTTTTTTTTTGATTGAGAACATATTATTATTCTCGTAGTGCATTAAAAAGTGTCACCCAACCATTTCTCTCCAAAAAAAATACTTCAATTGGCTGGTCAAATTTCAGGGACAATATATATATAATTTCCTTAGAAACAAATGAGGTCACCGTAGATCTACTTAAAAGATTTGAGGGAGGAGAGAGGACAAACTTTAAGTAGGGAATGCTGCAAGTACTAACATATGCGTAAGCTGAATATGATTAAGAGAGTCTGATTTGAAGCTCCAATTAAATGGAGCATTTCTTTTTAATGTGGTTCTATTAATGCATTCAGAATCAGCTTACACGAAACAACGCAAGATTGCATAGGAAAATTGATGGAAGGGTCGTGGCACCTCCATATTCATTTTCGATTCATTCCAAACTGCGAATATAAAATAAGGGGAAATAGCGTGATGGTCGTCCAGTACATCATTTTTGGACCATCTGACGTTGATGATTCTATAATTAGGCAATAAAATATATGGTCGTGGCATCCAATCAAATTTATGCTTGGGGAATCTTCTTTAGTGGGACACAAAAGATTGGTCAGATGTCATCTCTATCAAAAAGGAATTGACGTGTACCTCAGGCCTCCCCTCTTTACTCGCACTACTCAAATCATGGCACCTACGAATTCTCACTAATTAAGGTCAAATCTAACCCCCCTCTCAATTTGGCTTAATTCCATGAACATGTCACATGGCGACCTAATTTCTTTGGTTTTTCACTGTGAATGACTGAAGAGGAAGAGGAAGAGGGTTTTCCTCTTTTCTATAATATTTTGGGTTGAAGATGAATAGAGGTGGGTAGAATGGAAGGAGTAATGTTTGTCGGTGCGTTGCAATAATAATTTTCCAATATTAAAATGAAGTTTTTGGTCAGCATAAACCCAGTAAAAGGAAGAAAATCAGGACTTAGAAATTTAGAGAATGGAAAAATTATTTGAAATCCAAGGCTATTTCCCAATCAAGAAACTGTCCATAGCAAAATTCCCTCTTTGAATAAACAAGACAACTTACTTTATAATAATAGATGACCATTCAAGAAAAAGAAATTGAAGAAGACTATTTAAGCTCGGAAGATGGACCGATGTACACCATAGGATTGAATGATGCCCAGGTATGAGAGTCATTTTATTTACTTAATTTTTTATTTATTTAACTTGTAACTATGCCTTCAATGGATAATGACATTAATGCGTAAATTCTGTGTAGCAGTTTTATCGAGTAATTTATTGATATTTTCAGGTTTATTCTTGAAAATGACAAGCAGAACAACGACAGGAAATCTCAAAGGGAAGATCTCATTCACATCTACTCTTCAACTAACGGGGTCAAAATATGAACAAAGCTTCCAGAGAATTAGTTTCTACGAGTCAAGGCTAGACTTCTTGAGTAAGTTCCACGGCTGCTAACTAATTTCCATTAAAAACTTTAAAAAAAAAAAAAAAGATGAGAGATTATAGCTTCTATATTCCATGCTAATCCTTATATATATAGACCATGCTAATGTTAGAATATTCTACTAGTGCACTCTAAACCGAAATATATTTATTGTAGTCTAAAAAATCCTTTTTTTTTTCTTTTTTTTTCTTTTTTTGCATTTTACATTTAGATCCTCAAGTTCGAAGCAAGTTCAAATTTTTCTTCTTATTTTCTTTTCATGAGGGTTCGAGTAGGGAGAAAGAAGGTACCAGAAATCCGACTTCACATCTCTAGGACTAGTTTTGTCAAAGATTAGACCACTATAGCGCCAATTCTTCATCAGCATATATCTGCTTTTCAAACTTCGAGAGCGAAATATAGGTTATAATTGTCACCGTCTATTATAAAGAAGAAAAGTTTATTCGAAAATCAAAATTTTAATGGAAAATGCAATTGAAGTATTGAGAGAGAGAGAGAGAGAGAGAGAGAAACCTCTCCGCTGGCCCCCGCCATGTCTATTCAGTAGGCCCATGACATGATCTTCTTCGTCTCCCTCTCCACTCCGATTCCTCTCCTGTTGTTTTGACCTCTACATCTTATCAGTCATTGCCTTATTTAGAAAAAACTGAAGCCCTCCATCAGTCTTTCATCGGAGTCTCTCGGTTATTGATTCAGAGAGAGAGAGAGGGAGAGAGAGGGAGAGAGATCATGTCGAGTGAAAGGGGGAAGGACCCTGTTGAAGGGTCGTCGAGATCTCCCGGTAGCGATTCGCCGGCGACACCGAGCCGGTACGAGTCCCAGAAAAGAAGAGATTGGAATGCCTTCATTCAGTACCTGAAGAACCAAAGGCCACCAGTTCCACTCTCGCAGTGCAACTACACTCATGTTCTCGAATTCCTCCGCTATCTCGATCAGTTCGGTAATGCCACTCTTTCATAGCTTCGAGTTCAATCGAGAAGTGCCTATGAACTTTTGAAGCTTAAGCAAATTATTTATGTGCATAATGGTATCGTTTCATTTTGCACATGTCACGGAAATCCGATGCATGGAATTTTATTGCCTTGACTTTAGTTCGATGCTTTAAATAGGCAAGACTAAAGTTCACATCCAAGGATGCATCTTCTACGGGCAGCCGGAGCCACCGGCTCCATGCACATGCCCGCTCAGGCAAGCCTGGGGAAGCCTTGATGCGCTCATCGGGAGGCTCCGAGCTGCCTACGAAGAGAACGGAGGGACCCCAGAAACAAACCCCTTCGCTAGCGGTGCCATCCGAGTTTATCTCCGAGAAGTGAGGGATTGCCAATCTAAGGCGAGGGGGATTCCATATAAGAAGAAGAAGAAGCCGACGAATCAAACCAAGGGGAGTGAAGAATCGAGCTCCGGCCCCATGCACTTCTCTTGATAAGTGGTAATTGAACCCCCGTAGAATTTGTCTTGATTTTGAATTTTGACTAACGCAGTTTGATCAGCATAATTCTTGAACGGACATTCACCTTAGTTGGATTGAATTGAGGATTTGACATCGAAGCGGGCGTCTTCCAGTAGTGCGTTTGACTCGTATAGAGCATGGGATGAACACAATATAGGTCTATGTGGTTATATTAGTACACTGATAACAAGCAACAAAAGAAAACAGTAACCCTAATTTCATACAGGAAGAATTAATCTCTGAACCGTCCTCTTTATTCCCAATCTCTGTCAATCATTCTTGTGCCTTGTATGGTATACGATATAGAAAACAATGTCTATAAATTCTTTATAATGACATTAATCTTGTCATTTGCATGTTGGTATCTTTTTAAAAATCCTCCGGATCATTTAAGATTCTCGAGATTTTGTGCCCCCATTAATGATCGGTTCGTACAATGGACACACTTAATTCAATTTAAATAACCATAGTGATTGGGAGCAAATGATTAGAAACCATAGTGAATGGAATCAAATAATTAATCCAGTTTTTGAGGTTCCTTAAAATAATCCTTTGCAGATACTTTATTTGATTCTTGCATGCTTTCACATTAGCCTTTAACGTTTTTATATGCAAGCTCTCATTATTGCCAATCCTCTATGTACGAGAAGGCAAATTGCTTATTTAATAGTACCTTTTCTTTTGCTTAAAACTTACAAAACTTGTCTTAATTATTTCTGCTCTGAGATTAAGGAAGGCGCCATATAAGGGAACTTTGTTATACATCTTGTAAAGAACATCATACGCTTGATCTTGTGTGTCTGATTCTATTCTCATCACTTTCCTTTTAGTTTGCATCGGCCTTTTCTTACATGTGACTAAGACCCATCTGATTAACACCTTAAATGCCTTGTTCGAGATTAAGTCTCATTTACACGCATGCTTCATTCTTATAGTTAGAGGCTATTTAGTGAGTATAGAGGTCCTGGCTAGTTACCAGTACCCAAATGATGAAATGCTCTCTTTGGCATTGTGAAAATAGTACAGTTGTAAGCAAGCTTAGAGGAAGACCAAAGTGGAAAAATACATCTACGAGGTTAGTTAGGTATTTCACAAGTCTAAGATTTACCTACTGATTGCGTGTTTCCTCGTCATAAAAAGAAGTAGATTGTTGGTTTGGCTTGTCTACCAGTTCTTCTTTGACAGCCTCATAGGAAAAGGGATGAAAACACAACTGAGAATTTCATCTTGTACACAGTTCAATCAGAGAACTAAAAGATTACTTTGCTCGCACCTATATCATTCTCACAGAAAAGATTGGTCTTCCTAGATTAGAAAAATTTTCGATTCAAAATCTAGATAGGAAACCCATGTTGATTGATTAAATTGTATGTAATGAATCCATCTTTTGGTTGTACCACTCAAGAGACTGATGTGATGCGGTTCTCCAAGTAGTTGCTGATATATGTAATTTTATCACATTATTAGGGAAATAGCCATAGTGCATGCCTCATCCATATTAAGAAATTGAGATATGAACAATACTAGGTATCTTAAGACTAGTTCAACAATTTGATTTACAAAGTGATGCAATAGACTCTTAGTGTTGAATATGATCACTTGCTTAAATTTTCACTTGTAATTTGCAACATCACATAAGATGCAAATTTTGTGTATTAATCTTACTATATCATATTTGTCAATGTATAAATAAAAGAGTGTTGTTTAAGGACCTATTCTATCGCCAATGTGTCTGAAGGAGCCAGTTATATTCAAAGAAATGTGAATATTCCATGTTAATTTAAGTGGGATCTAGTTGTGGTTACAACTTCTTCTAGCGGTATGATTAATTTGTCTATAAAAAAGTTTCTGTAATATTACGACAGGTAATTATATATAAGCAGACAGGAATAGCGGTAGGTATGTTAAGATCGATTAACATAAGAAATGTGTAGAATAAGTGATGTCGATGACTGCAAGTGGGTCAAGAGCGTGACTCAATATTTATGGCATTAATCTACTAATTAACCCTTGCCACTTTTAAGGAATGGAGGCTTCAAAGTTAGGAGAAGATGTTAATAATTCATGCACATCAACTGATCCTAGCTAAACATTGTTCAGTAGAAGTATTAACTTGAATGTTCACGTCAAAGATATTTCTAAAATTCGAATATATTTACGTAAGCCATGGGCCTTTCTCGCTAATGCGCATTTTCTTAGGGAAAAATGGCCAAAAGAAAGCCGAGTATGCCCTCAGAGAATGGCTGTGCGATATGTCAAGTAACATGATGAAAACTTAACATAAGAGGAGGAAATTCATATTTCCTAGTGATGGCTCTGAGTTAGGTACAGAAAAAAAAAATGTCCTAGGCGTGCATTAAGTGACAAGGAACCGCAATGATACAAGGGAAATTGATTTGGCATACATTTATCGATCTTTTTAACCAAGTGAGATTGAGCAATTTGTAAAGTTAAATGCCCATTTGATTTTGTAACATTTAGTCTTTGAAGATCCGGCGCTTCCAGCTTCTGAAAATGCATATTGCAATATTGTTTCTGCCTAGAAGTCCGGCCTCGGATTTGTACAAGGGGCACATATATACAGCGGGCACCGAGTTAGCAACTCCTTGATTACAGCAATTGCTTTTGCCTGTTTAATGCTTAACTCACGACGGAATAGCTCTTGTTTTCAACTTTAGGTGCTTAAAAATTATTCCTCCATTAAAGAATAGAGCATATACTTTTATAAAATATCTTGTTTGTGGATGCTCAGCCGAAAAGTTTTCTTCACTAGCATGCACAAGTATATCTGCTCGTAAACTATCATACAGTCATCAAGGGAAAGAAATGAACATAGAAAGTAGATTCTACCCCGTAAATTGTAAAGGCTGCTTCACCATGAGTTTGATGAAGCAGCACCGAAATGACCAGCGCCTCGGACATGGAGGAAAAAGTAATAGATATTCACTTTTTGCCAGACCTTGTTTTCATGGCCGATGAACTTTTTGTTTTGCAATACTGTTTGTCCGGCCTTCAGATTTCAGAAGGCTTCATATTGTTTCTTCAGAAGATATTTTAAGAACTACGACAAATAATTAATACAATTTCAGGATGTCCTGTGGAATCGATTCATCAAGTGGATGGAAGGAAAGAAAAACTTGCCAATGTCCCTAATGGAGTCGCACTATTCATCTTAAGGTGCTGCCGTTTCTATTGCTAGCTGCTAGTATAAACTAAGGTCACGAAACCTAGATGCTCAAGGCTTGCTGCTATATTTGGAATGCCCTCTTTTCTTTTCAGCTTGGGAAAATGTTTTACCCATATGTTCCATCGCAAAATGCATTTTTTGCTTGTACCTTGTGATGTGGGTGGTCGAATCCGCTTCTCCCTGTAGTGGAAGTTGAGAATTTATGTGATTATAAGTTGCTTCCAGGTTTCAGCTCTGGTTGTTATCCATTAATCTTCCCCTATGCAAGAATCACTTAATTCTAGCTTCTAGGTTTAAGAAATATTCATCTGGGCATAATATTTTCCTAAGTAATAATCTATTCGACATGTTCCGTTATTCCTCTTTCTGTGGATGCATTTGGGCTGTCCAGCAAATTTTTTCGGTTTATGACATCATAAATTATCTGGGCCATTCTTTTATGCAACTTTTTCTGGGGCTTTGGCTTTTCCATTTCAGCTTTTGTTTCTTAATTTTAGGATTATTCTCCATTTTGTTTTGTCCCCCATAATTATTCTTCCATTTATAATACTCTCTTTGCCCTCTCCCTTTTTCGTTCTTTTCTTAGTATCCGTACATCAGATTTTTTAGCTTTGTTTCTGGCGGGCTCTTCATGTACTATTTGGCTGACCATGAACAGTTAAGTTTGAAGGGAAATGATGTTTTTCTAGCTATATAGTAAAAAATATCTCTCAGAACAGTACAGTAACACAGATATTGCTATTTGGTGCTTCATCAAGGTCTCAACTTAGGGTTTCGAAAGGTTATATGTCTCAAGAAAAGAGATGAGCTTTGCACGAAGTAGCTATAACATCACAGTCATTATTAAACTGTTATGGCCATATCAATATTGGTGACTTCAGGAGATGATTAGTGCTTTCATCTGATGGCCAAAAGATAAAAAAATTAGCACCTTGATCTGGACTTTATATTCGTTCATTCCATTGTGCAGATGATTGGCTGCACCTGTATTTCTACCCCCTCTCTCTTTCCTAATGAAATCGCCTGGACTTTGCTTTGCTTATCTATAAACAGCAAAAGTTGGAAGAACAGCTTACAAAAATCAACTTCTGAATACTCAACTCTTCCACTTAAAACTTCCTCTAGGTCCCTCTCTATAGCTTTACTCTTGGTTCATTTGATCTGCCCTCTGTCAGTGGAAAATAAGTAAATTATCGACCGAATGAATGACTCCCGCGACAGTTAATGTATAAAAGAACGGGCAAGTATTCTTGATATTGGGATTTTGTTTATTTCCTTATCTAGATTTTTTGGGGTTCAGTGATTTTTATTTCGGTAGTTATTTATCTGCTCAGATTTGAATTTGCTTTTTTAAGTTTGAGATAATCTAGGGTTTCATGCATGTAATAGGTATATTATCACTTACATATTTGTAAAGGCGGTCTCTATTTCCACCCTATTTGTTGCTAAAACCACACGTTTGTCAATAGTTGACAAAAAGATCTTTCGAATTAAAAATTTCAATAGTTCAACTATTCTCTATTTATCTCCTTTGGGAGGATTTCACTCTCCCTCCTACATTTTTTTTTTTTTTTTTTTTTTTGGTTTGGCCCCTCCTTCATTAAGCTGATGTCTTTACTGCAACTTGAGGTTTTTTTCCTTCTTTCTGTTCGACCAAGACGAGTAAAGAGATACATAAGAGAAAAAATTCCATTGAATTTACTAAATTCCAGAACAATTATCAGACTCACTTAATGCTTCAGGCTTCAAACAGTCTCGCCGCCACCCCCTGCCCTCATGCCGAGCCCACCATCGCACGCCACCACCACCACCAGACTTTCACATGCTGTCGCCATTGCACGTGTCACTTTTCGGTCACTCGCCTCTACTGTTACAGCACGACCCAAAAAATCGCCGTATCGCGGCCTTGGCCCTCTATCGTTGCTCCTCACTGCCTCCAGTAGCCCGTGCCACTACAACCTCGGCGTTTGTCGAATCTAGTGGTGGTCTTTGTTTGGCGGTCAATGATGGTTTCATTGGAGGTGGCACGACGACAGATGACATTTTCTCTTATGTTTGTCTTTGCTCATCTTGGTCGAGCATTAAAAGAAATGTACTTCTTGCGATAAGAGCATCAGCTTAATGAATGAGGGAGAGTGAGATCCTGCCATAATGAGATAAATGGAGAACCGTTAAAGGTAAATTTTTCAATTTAAAAGGTATTTTAGTAAACTATTTACAAAGAGGTAGTTTTGGTAACAAATGATATGGAAATAGTGGCTGCCGTTGGTAGATTATGTGAAGCAAAAGAAGAGCCCCTTCCTCTAGCAATCACAATCCTCTATTTCCTTTCTCAAAATATCCCGAAGTGATAATTTTGAATAAATCGTATCAATGGTCAAATGTATAAATTAATTATTTTATTTTATCTCTTACATCTTTCCATTTCGAATCTCAAATTTCGAATCTTTTATAAATTTCAAACGACCATACCATCTCAAAACATATTGTTATCTTTCCACACACGTACATGAATGTTCAATCTCTTCGTTTCGTGCCAGTAGTTTCTTTTCATCAACCAATAATTCAAATATTTCATCAAGATGGTTTCGAACTACTTTTCGATTGTTAAATTTGTACATACATATACGCAATGCTTGTGCGCTTTTGCTGGTCATGAATAACGCAAACTTTCAAACACTAGTGTACACCCCTGAATCACCGTCGGGCAACCGTCATATCTAGAATATAAGTCTAAGTTAGTGAAGTGGTGGAGGGGGGTAATTGTATCTTCGAGAATTCGGTCACAAACACTATAATCTCAAAAGAGAGAGGCTGAGAAAAAGGTAGGAGATGGAAGAAATGAATTGCTTCCATATCTCATTCCGATCAGTCACACAAATCGGAAAATCTTGTACGCACGTAGCACGCCCGTGAAGGCTAATTTTATTTAAGAGACTTCTTCAATTCGATCTATCATTTCCACTACATTAGATGACTGATAAAAGCCCTTGCCCACAAACATCGGAGGCAGGCTCTCTCACGACACGAATTCTCTAAGGATTAAAGAAACCTCATACATGTCCCAACATCGAAAAGTTTAGAACGAGTTAAAATTTAGACATGTTCTGAATGCCAAACACCTCAAGTGCCAAAACTTGACATGAGTGTACACATAAATGCCAAAACTTTTAAAAAGTACACTTAAGTGTCAAAATCAAAGAAAAAAATGAATACTTAAATGCTAACAGTGAGAATTTCTAACTAATTACATGACATTTTTCCATAAGTTTTTTTTATTGATATGGCAATTATGTTAAATAAAAATTGTCCATGTGGCACTGATATGCTAAATAAACCCAAAATAACATCGTTTTGGTTCAAATTTAATTTTTTTATATAATTATGAATTAAATTAATTTTAAAAAAAAAAAAAAAACCTGGGGTCCTAAAGGACTAGCGATGGGGCAAAGGTCAGTCGAGGTTGCCGTGGACCTCAGCTAGTGGCTGGCGATCATGGCTAACTACCAGCAAGGGTCGGTAGGCTTCTACCTAGTTTTGGGGTGAGGGGTTGCAGCCCTTCCCCAAATCAAGCGAGGGTTGCCAGCCCTCACCATTAGCCGAGGCCCGGTGACCCTAGCCAAACCTCGCCGGCCTTTTCTAGCGATGGTGGGGTGGCGGCAACGAGGGTGTCCACACCCCTAAATCTAATTCCTTTTTTTTCTTTTTAATTTAGTTAATTAAATATAATTTAGTTAATATTTATATTAAAAATCAAATTTGGTGGCAAAATAACATTGTTCTGGGATAAGGATGTTAAGTGGACATTCCAACAAATTACGTAAACCAATTTTATTAATAAAATAACGCCACATCAAATTCTTGTAAGTTTCGTCGAAATTACCACTTAAGTGTCCAATTTTATTTTATTTTTTATTTTATTTTTTAAATGGCATTTAAATGTACATTTTAGAAGTTTTGGCTCTTATATGTTCACTTGTGTCCAGTTTTGGCATTTAAAGTATACTTCTTCCGATGTGTTCTGGATGGTTGGAGAAGTGATGTAATTACATCCTTGAAGAGAGCATTTTTCAAGTCAGGTGGGTTTTTGGCACGAATGAACCATTTTAACGTGATCATTAGACAAACCTGAAAGTAACCGAAATTCAATACAAATTTTATGATAACTTAATTTGTATAAATATAATAATCATTTGTTTGTCCTATTCTAATTCTCCCATCTTTCAGATTTTTACTCTACCTTTTTTACAAGGTATAGAAGTTGAATCTTACACTTAAAAATAAATGATAGTCAAATCTCGCATGTGAAACTAAACGTCTGCACCCCCATCCAATTGCCTTATCATTGGGGCACGTGCCCAGTGAGTATATAATAATTGTTACAAGTGCTAAATAAGAAACGCGAGCCCAATTTCCCAGCTTTAGGTTTGGATTTTTAATTAGGTCCATTGCCATCATAAAGAATGTTCCACATCCATCGTTTGATGGGTGACATGTGAATTAATTCAGTTACACAACTATCGCTAAGTTTACATATCATCGATCCATTAATGAAAGGGTAAAGAGTTACATATCGTCGATCCAACAATCAACGTATATATTGTCTTTTCCTTTTAGTTTTGGCAAATTCTGTTCCTTTGGTTGTCTCCTCATTGTTTTGGCCCATCCATGGCCATTCTGGGCTTGTATCGTGATCGTGGGCAACATATTGCCGACAATCGGGCTGCCCAATTTTCATTGGTCGATCTTCCGTGTTTCTTCCTTGTAATCTAATTTGAATTAATCTTAGCAACTCATACTGTGTGAGGGCCTATTCAATAATCCAATTAAGTGCTGAAAACCAAAAAATTCACTATTTAATGAGATTAGGCTTGTTTCATGAGTAAGAGATAGGTTACTTAACTCGTTCGATAGAAAAATAACTGATAGTAATTAGAATCTTATTAATATTGATAAAACCTACCAATAATGGTCTATTTTTCTATGTTTGGTAAGAGATTAATTATATTAAGCTATCATTTTATAATTATCATAAAAAAAATTCAATTCTGTTATCCATACTTAAGATGATCTAACACTTAAAATTCAATACTTTTCGGCACTTAATATTCATTTTTATCAAACATGCCCTTCGTTTTGTTTACACATCTAACGCATGCTCCACCATTGTAATTCCACACATATCACTCATATCAACGGCGAACAATATGAATGTCTGAAATAGTTTTTGTTACACATCTATATCGTCAATATTTCTCCAATTTAAAAACCCGTAATTTGGTCTCACGAAGAGAGCATAGTGGATGAAATCATCTATCAACTATTGTACGAAGGGTTATGGACACCCAAATGCTCTTATACGTGCTGAGCAAGTCCCACACGATTCATGAACTGAGATCGATCCAGGGTGTCTAATTTTTTTGGCTCTAATAGCCGCATCAATGATAGATCAGGAATATAGATACCGCTGCAGCATGTAAATATTTCCTAAGAAATGGTCCGTCATGCTTGCATCTACATTGTCTCCTTTACGGGGTCAAGAGATATCAGTTAATTCTTGAAAAATTCCACTTTTCGTCCTTGGACTTCGGCGTTTTTTCTAACTGATTTTTTCTAGTTTGTCTAATTAATTTTTAATTTCACAAATTCCCTAACCTAATCCCTTCAACACCAAATCCAAGTCCAACTGGCGTAGTCATTGGACGACATCATTGTGCGACATGGAGAAAATCTTCTTTCGTAGAAGTTCACATTGGTTTAATTTTATTCATGTATTACTCCTGCCTTAGCTACATTAGCTAATATTTTATACACATCCACATGTGTATCCTCATAATAAATTATTATCATACTTTGGCATCAGTCAATGGTTATGTTAGCTGAATTTGATCAGGTTTGGTGTCAAAGGAATTTCATTAAGAAATTTATCAAAGTAGGACTTGATTAGACAAATTAAGTATATCGGGATTTGATTAGAAAAAAAGGTGCAAAATTATAAAGACAAAAAAATTACTTTACTAGTGGAACTTTGATTCTTCTAATGCATTATTTTCATCCATATAATCTAGAATTGATCAATCATAAATGCCCATTGCATTCAATGAAAGAAAAATGTTACTCAAAGAAGCACTTACAAAGTATATCGTCGAAAAGATGAATTTGTCCCTTCTCAAGGTAGGTAACTAAGGGGGTGTTTGGCAAATTTTTGTTTCTGTTCCCCAGAACACAATTTTTGTTCTTTTGTTCCAGGAAAAAAAAAAACGAAAACGTGTTTGTTTATACTTTTATTCCCAAGAACAAAAAATCTATTTTTTTATTATTGGGAACATATTTGGAATAAAACAAAGTAAAAAAAAACTTGTCTTTTTTTTTTCCAGAACAATTCCGAGAAACACTTCTTTTTTCTCCTTTTTCTTTTTTTTTTTTTCTTCTTTTTTTCTTTGGCCGGTTGCCGGCCTCAACCGTCAAGGGCCGATGACCTCATGTCGACCGGCAAAGCTCGACCTCACCGGGTCACCGTTGGGCGACGCCGACCTAGTGGTGGCTCGGCGAGGCCGAGCCTCGCTGAGGCTAGGCAAGGCCACCAGCCCTCGTCGGCTGGTCGCCGACCATGGCCAAGGTCGACGACCGGCAAAAAGGAAGAAAAAAAAAAAGAAAAAAGTTTCTTGTTTCGAGAACAATTCCGAAACACACTTCTTTTTTTTTTTTTTTTTTTTGTTCTCCTTTTTTTTTTCTTTTTCTTCTTTTTTTCCTTTAGCCGGTCCGCCGGCCTCGACCATTGCTAGCAACCGGCCGTTGAGGGCCGGCGACCTCGCGTCGACTGGCGAAGCTCGGCCTCACCGGGCCACCGTTGGGCGAGGCCAACCTAGCGGTGGCTCGACGAGGCCGAGCCTCGTTGTGGTTGGGCGCCAGCCCTCGTTAGCCGATCGCCAGCCATGGCCAAGGTTGACGACCGACCAAAAGGAAGAAAAAAATATTTAAGAATTAAAAGAAACAACAAAATTTATACAAGTTTATCAAACATGTTTTTGTTCCTACTCTATTCCAGGAACAAAAATTTTGTGTAATTATTAAATGTGTTCTTCTATTCAAAATTTTTTTCCCGAAACAAAAATAGTTTTTTCTATTTTTGCTCATGGAAACAATTTTTGAACAAAAACATTACAAAACACAACCTAACTATATGTACATATGTCATGATCTCGAGTCAAGAAATTCTATCAAAATCTTATACATGACTCGGGAAAAAAAATTGTTTCGTCATATTTCGTGAAGACTACGTATGAATCGTTCATAGGTTCAAGCCGCACCTACACGTATGGGATTCCCTTTCCTTGGTACACAAGTGACAATCGACCCCTTCACCACCGATAGCAACACATAACCACATCGAGTTAATAAGTACATATTAGACAAAACGTCACTCAAATCAGCAAATATCTACACAAACCAAAAGGAGGAAATGGCCACTCTCGTCCACATCTCTCTTTTAAGAATTGTGGGCACCCCTTCCTTTTCCACCTAGAAATAGCACGCACTTATTATAAGGAGCCTCCGTCCAGAGTCCATAAGCTACAACACATGGTCGGGAATGGGCAGAAAGAAAGATCTCCCGACATCATGATAAAGACAACATAGGCAGAGGATCTCGATGGGGCTGAGGCACCGCAAAATGTCGTAAAAGCCTCTCGATTTCTTCTCGTTGTAGGACGCCACGCAACCCTCTTTCTATCCAGAGCGAATGACTTGGTGAACAGGTAAGGCCTTCTCCTTGCGCTCTCCAACACGTGTGAGGTTCATCGTCGAGTGGAAAACTATACTTCGCGCACAAGTAGTACGGGAAAGGTACGCTATCCAGTACGAGGAAGAGAACGAAATTTAAAAATAATATCTCATTCAGTGTACAAGTCACTCGGGAGATCGGCATCCGAGAAGGTCTAAGTGAATTGGTTTCGTCTCAGCAAAGCTTTATGGTGATCATGGGTTTTTGATATGGACCCTTGGCGTAAATAAAACGGTGAAAGAATGGGAGTGTCAAGTGTCATATAGGAGAAGACGAAGATTCTGATTCATATTACGGAGGGGATTCATTAGTTGAAAGGGGGTGCAAAGCGTTTGTACAATGGAGTCATCTAGTAACTTAGCCTAATGAACCATCCTTAATGGAGAAAATCTTAGATTATTTATACTCAATTTGTTTCGCAAAAATGAATAATTTGATAAACATTTAACAATCACTAGTTTTACTTACAAAAATGAACAAATGAAAAATATTTTCATCACTACGAAAATATTTAGGCGAAACTGTTGTCGATAATAAATACATCTTCTAACTAATTATTTCAAGCGATGCAAATAATCATTTTTAGAAAAACATTTTTTAAATCATCTATTTTTTGTGAAACAAGATTTCGTTTATTTCACATAAAATGAATAATTTGTAAAATATTTTCTTATAAATTCCCAACAATAATGTATCCATAACAAAGACACTTTCACAGATTAATTATTTTTAACGATATAAGCAATCATTTTAGAAAAATAATTTTCAAATCATTCATTTTTATTTTTTACAAAACAAACAAACCCTTAAGCACATTATATTTTCACTATTTGGTCTACTTATAATGTCCTAGACAGTACATGGAAAAGTTGCTAAGTTGATCAAATTAAAATGCGAAAATTTTAAATAATGATTCGAAGTGCACTCATTTTATAAAATAAGAGCCTAAAGTAGATCTTATTTCAAATAAGGGCATAAAGTGGTCATATTAGTTTCAAAGAATGGTCTAAAGTGATTATATTTGTTTAAAATAAAGGCCTAGCCTCACCAGCCAACAAAAAAACTCCAACCAAATGTATTTTCGTTAGAACACAATTTAAATTTAAATTAAATTATATTTAAAAATTAAACATATTTAAAAAATTAAACATATTTAAAAAAAAAAAAAATAGAGGCGGGAAGGGCTCCTCCTCCCGCCTGTGGCCACCACCCAAAGGTGAGGGTTGACGACACTCGCCAACCAAAGGTGAGGGCCAACAGAGATGAGAGAGAGTGGCGACCCTCTTCTAAATCTAGGTGAGGGTTGATTGCCCTCCCCTAGGCTTAGGCGAGGGTTGTCGGTCCCTGTGTAGGCGCCATCAGCCCTAGAACTAAGGCGAGGTCCAGGGGCACTGGGCAAGGGTTGCTGACACCTATGCGAGGGCCAACGACCCTTGACCAAGTTAGGATGAAGATGGGCGACCCTTGCCCAAATTTAGGAGAGGGTTGCTCTTGCCTCCGATCAACAAGGGTTGCCACCCCTCACCAAGATGTTGCGCAACCTTGCTGGCCATTGCTACTGCCCCATCAGCGATAGGGTGGCAACTACAGGTCGGAGGGAGTCCTCCCTCCCTTCTCTATTCGGTTCTTTTTTTTTTAGTTTGTTTTTATGAAAAAAAGAAAAAAAAATTAAAAGGCAAGATTGCCCTTATCAAATAGTGAGTTGAAATCTTTCTTTAAAACTAATATGACCAGTTTAGGCTCTTATTTGAAATAATGTTTACTTTAGGCTATTATTTGAGAAATTATGGTACTTTAGACCCTTATTTGAAACAATGTCCACTCTATGTCATTATTTAAGAAAATGTGGGCATTTTAGGTTCTTATTTAGAATTTTCCCAATTAAAATCAATGATATCATCTCAAAGTTATTGTTAAATTTATTATGTTAGTAAATGAGGGAAATAAAATATGTCAACTCATTAGAAAAGTTAATAATTTAAAAATATTAAATTATTGGTCAGTAACTTATATGAGAATTGGTAATCCCAAACTAGTTGATGACTTAGTAGTAGTTCATGAAAGACTTAGTGAATTCATAGCATCGATAAGTTATGCAAATTAAAATAAGGAAATTACAATATTCATTAACTTGCAAAAAAAAATTAAAAAAATTAATACCTCCCTGAAAAAATAGTTGGCCTTCTTTTATATATATATATACCAATTCTTTCATAAGTTTTTTAATTAATTTTTTATCAAAAACATTCCATTGATTTCAATAGATAAACAATAGAGAAACGCAGTCCAACTGCAAATCAAGACAAACCACAAATAAATCCAAAATAAAATAAGCTCCTTATAAAAAGATGAATAATTAGAAACAATTAGAGATCACACACTTAAAGAGCAAATATGTAAATTTTTCAAACCAAAATCAAAACCAATCACTTAATTCGTCTTCATAGTGAGCACACACAAAAATCTCCGTTTGTAAACTTCTAGAAGGAAAAAAGCTCTTCAAAGCAAGAGAAAAACAAGAAAAAGAAAACATAGAACAACATCAACCAGAAAAAAGGAAAAAGAGAGCGGGAGAGTCCTAACTCAAACCCTCCCGAAGTTTCTGGGAAGTTTATCGAGACAGAAAGAAATCTACTTTTTGGGCAATAGAATATTAATAATTGTCCCTTCATGGCCATCTGGAGCCAAATGCATAAGGCTCAAATACTTTTTCAAAAATCGTAAATGCACAATGAGTCATGGGTGTACGAAAACAGAGAAAGGAAATTCCACGAGACTTTAAATTATCTATTTTCTTTATACTTTGAGATATAGTTATGTTAGATAAAAGTCGAATTTTTCCATACCTAAAAGCACCAAAAAAAAAGAAAAGAGAAAAAGAAAGGAAAAAACACACGCCCAAGATCGAAGGCAATCGACGGACAGAAGGGGTGCCATGTGGCTGGAGGCCGTTGCCTAGGCATCACCATCTAATCCCGATCGACAAATGGATGATGAAGAAGGTCACCACCAAGAAAGAGAAAGAAAAGAAATTCAATCACGTGCGATCCCATCAATCAACGCCGCGAGCAAATCCAAAGCGCCTGGGCCCTAGGGAACCTCATCCGGAGAGAATCCGTCCTCCCAGCACCATGGATAAGATAAGAGAAAAGATTTTTCCTTTAACTGCCCAATTACCATTGATCACGTCTCGTCCTACGATCCTAATCGGATATCAATTGCTGTACCCGTGACAGATAGAGGATTTGCGGGGGGGCTCAAGCGAGATTTGATTAGCGTGCGGAGACAAGAGCACCAAAACTTTTGACTTCGTGCAACAGACTCTATTGTTGTGTAGTGATTGGTCAGCGTCCGCATGAATTATCCAAGAGGCGCTCAAGACAGAGTTTCTATTTTCAGTCTGCTATATTAATCGGTCTGCTACGAGAGAGAAGGAACAGAACGTGGAGAAACGAGAGAAGAAGATGGTGATAAATTTTGAGAGGGAGAATGGTGATGATGCCCATGATCATTTCAGATTAATAGAGCAAAGCCGTGATTTTTTTTTGTCACTCTCAAATGGCGCGAAAGTAATCGCACGGGTGATGGCATGCGATTTCATTTTCATCGACCCTAGAGTCGTTGTCTGAAAATTGAGGAAATTTTAAATTGGTTCTTGAACTTGAAAAGGGACACATATAGGATAGCGAAGCGAAAATTTATGGGGTTTTGAAACAAGAAGAGCCCTCGATTATAGAGGGCAAAACAAAAAGACATAATCGTCATCTTGGTCCTTAATCTTGACTAATTCTCCATTCGCCAGCAGCAGGCAATTTACATAAGTTGGCATTGAGAAACTTGTGATCTCGAAGTATGAATCGAAACGCATATGTTCCATGCAAGCGAACGATCCGGTGAACCATTGTGGCGGAAGTTTCTGTTCTGGTGGCCTCCATGCTTCCACCTCATTCGCCGGCAACCCTAAAAGTCCACCGACTTTAATTTTAATATACTAAACAAAGCTAGAACGACACCGACCCAAGTTTTGATACATTAGACAAATATTTAGATCTCATCTAAAATAATTCTATCGTATTTCTTCATTTCATGTAGGGATAAGTGTATTAAAAGTTCTGAAACTTATTATGAAAATGCAATTAAGTCCTAAAATTTTCAAAAAGTGCAATTAAGCCTTAAAACTTATAATGAAAATTCAGTTAAGTCCTAAAACTTTCAAAAGGTTCAATAGAGTCCTAAAACTTATCTCGAAAGTGCAATCGAGTCTTAAAACTTTCAAAATGTGCAACCAATGGAATGACTTAGATTGAACCATTTTGATAAGTTTTAGGACTTGATTGTACTTTTTGAAATTTTTAAGATTTAATTGCACTTTGTGACAAGTTTTAAGACTTAATTACCTTTTTTATGATAAATTTTAAGACTTCTAATGCACTTATCCCTTTCATGTATTATAGGTAATGAAAAGACATATGTCGGCCCTAAGAAAAACAATTATGTATGAGCATCATTATGGAAAGAAATGTTGCCTAAAGTCATAGTAAAAGTTCACCTCGAAATTAGGGTCACGTGGATCATAAAGAAAATAATGCATATAATGATTGTTATTTGAACTAGATTTAGGGTCTAGGGTCTAGGGTTTAGGCTTAGGCAAGTAATTGCGGTAGCATCGGCATCAGTACCCTTGGGCAACGAAACATTGAAGCTTAGTGATATATTAGCCTACAAAGCTATCACTATTGAATCACCAATGATGGCTTACGAGAAAAAAAAAAAACGTGAATCGCCTTTGTTTCACTCGATTTGCAAAGATTTGAAAGTCCATTCTTTGTGGGCTGCATGCGAAATACATGCTGTAAAAAATCAAATATCCAATAGTATCTTGATTACTAAAGGAGTCAATGATCGTTTTACACGAGCCCTTGACTTCGTTGAGAGCATTTGTTTGATGTGTTTTTGTCACCAAGGAAGCGTCTTTCTTGCTCACCAAACCGAAGTTGAATTTTTCACATCTCTCTCTCTCCCCCTTGATTTGATTTGAGATAAGTCAAAGCTTATCTTAAACTCAATGGACCCTCTGTTCGTTCATTTTCGAGTTTGGTCTGCGACTACGACATTACTAGTCAACATAAAGGGCGTATTCACGATTTCAAGACTTATTTCTATTCAGCTCAATTTTCTTGTCTTGAAGAAGAAAGAACAGCGATCGTTGATAGGGTATTCTCAGGATTCTATAGATGTCGGAAGTCATGCATGGATAGCTATCGCACAGAAGGGCCTCTTGCGACTTTTGATCGAGTTACATGAAATTGGAATAAAACTGCATACTAAAAGCCCCTCAAAATTCAATACCACAAGTTAGGAAAGCCGATTGTGAATTCATATGTGACCAAGGTCGATTGTCTTTTGTCATCTTAAGGGCCTTTAGGTAGCTCAGATAAAAAAGGAAGAACTATTACCACTCAATTCAACCAGTCAAGTGCTTAAAAATATTCGGATATTTCCTCTTATAAGATAATATTGAAAAAAAAAAAATCGAGACGTTTTTTATATGCAAAAGCACAATCGGCTTCCCCATCAACTTGCGCATTTTCGTGGATTTTATGCGGTGTAAAAAAAGATTATTCTCTTTTAATTTGGGAATGAGGTCCAGAGACATTAATAGAAAAGTTCAACAAGTTGAGCTTTATCTATAGCTCTTTAAGAAAGAATAATAAACAATAAACAAGAAAAAAAAAGAAAAGATTCCGATTTTAGACCAGCAAGATTATATATGTCCTGATAAGTGATGCCCGATCCAATGCGTCGATTCTGTTTCTGGGTTTAGACGAGTCTCCGACAACGATGTCCATTACTTCCATGTCCAAACACAATGATAGAGACCCACAAATTTTCCCTTCCTTTTCTTATGCTTTTTATCTTCGATTTCCTTTTAGTTTGTGCAAAAGAAAACTGCTTGAAAATCGACTTTTTCACGTTTGCCGTGGAAAAGTACGCGCATTCGTACTGCATTTTATGCGTTTTTTATTTCTTGAAAAATTCAAAAATGGTCATTCTTAAGTGTTGGAATCTTTTTGATTTCAATGTACCCTGAATTTTAGATAATCTAAACTATTTAATACTCTTTTTTGGCCCTTTTCGGTGGCTTTTTATGCAAGAGGTGACTGGGAATGGATCAGATCGATGGTCTAATTGGCATCTCTGTACATCCACTAAGGTCAAGTTCTTTCAAAAATTTAATTTTCCCTCATTTCAGATGAATAGATTAAGGAATTCCCTTTTTCCAGAACAAGGTTCCAGCACACAAAGAGGATGACATAATTAGCTATAGTTTCCGCAGAAGTTTATAAAAATAACAAATGTGCAAATGCATAATATCTCGTCTTGTTTTTATGGCATAAAGATTACTCGAAAGTAATAAAAAAAAATGAGTTTGATTAAATTTGATTTGTTTATGATATGCCTTATGCTGCAGCAGCCCATGTAGCTAATCTCTGGATTTAACCCCTTGAAATTGAAAAGAGATTACTTAATTATCTGCGCTAGGGGTAGGGATATTCACAAAATGTATGTGATTTGCAACAATGTTCTCTTATATATTGAAAAATGTTATCTTCTTCCTTTTACAGAAAATACGTTTCTTGTTCAGGTTATCGGGCTTTTTTAAAATTTGGACAAAGGGTAACTATTATGCCATTATAATCAACATTACAATACCCTTGAAAGGTCAGAGGGGTAGTAATTATTCCATTTCTTTTTCTACTGAAATATAGCAACCCGGTAGATATTAGTTGAGCGATTCAAGAGTTCTAGACTCTGAACTAATAGATATGTGTGTTTGCCCGCTTGGTGAGAATTGTAGCCACTTTAGAACATTTTACATGTTTATAACTGAAAGCATGCACGGTAGTTCTCAACAAGTGTAAAACATACCTTCACTTCACTTGTCGTACATAAACTCTTGTAGAACTCACAATCAAAATAATTTGTTTCCGATACCCTATTTTGAGAAAGGAAGTCCAGAGCTTAATATATTCAATAGAATCCATCTGTAGTTTCTAATATCCTATGTGAATTTGTCTAGCCATGTCCATTCGACAAGTCGCATTTACTATACTGCAAGCGAGGTCAATATCCATGCATCGCACAGGCTTAAAATGCATCATAGACAATTGAAGATATAAGGTGACTTTTGTTAAAAACAAGAATTATTGGGTGTGAAAAAAATCTTCAACTTTGAGAGAGCTAAAGTAGAATCTTTGTGGGGTGGATTGTATAGCTAATTTTTCATCCTTTTGTCTTTTGTACAATAAACATTAATCCAATATATAACAACATTAGTACCAAGCCATAAATAACGTCATAAACTCACAGAAGGGTAATGCCTTCTTAAACTCTCCTAACATTAACCATAGGCCAGTGGCCACCCTTTCAATTTAGAAGAGGAGTGGGCGGTCGAATCCCCATCTTTTCAAGAGGGATTGAGGTGGGGATGATTTAGTTTCAGGAGTGGGTTTCAACTTTCACGTCTACAAGGGAGCGTAGCAAAAGTCCGAGAAAATGTTAGAATAGGAATAGAGTAGGACCGACAAAAAAAAAAAAAAAACAAAAAAACTCTCATAACATTAAGATGAGAGCATGCAATGGAACTCAGATCAATACATACATACATACATACATACATACATACATACATACATACATACATATATATATATATATATATATATATATATATATATATATATATATCAATTTAATGGTATTAAAGAGGTAATTGCCTAGATTAAATAATTTTTTATAATTTCAAAAGAAAAAAAAAAGCAAGGGAACTATGTTACGTGTGAAGTAAATAAAATTGAGGATTTGTCCCAACTGGGCACCTAGATTATTGGAGTGCTCATGAAGCAAATTCCTACAAGCACAAAGACACACTCCTAGTGTTTCGGCAGTTCACGTGGCAAGCAATGAATGCACTAACTTGTACTCATGAGTCATATGTAATAATACAATTACTAAACAGAGAGCTGCGTATTGTCCGAAATTATACTCATCCAATGGGGGAGTTGAAATAAAAATGGACTGATCCAAATTGACTAATTTAATCTCTCTTTTTTTTTTTTTTATCGATTTTCATACAATACAAGTTTAGTGATCTAGACTTGATTCATATTATTAAAACACTTGCATATTTATTCCAATATAGGAAAACTCATGTATAAATTGAGATAAGGGCAAGAAGCGAGCAAGTGTGAGATTAAGTGAGGGAGAGAGAGAGTGAATAGAAAGTTCTAAAATTGGATTGTATCTAAATAAGTTTTGAACCCACTTAGCACTTGTATTATTTTAGGTTTAACTATTCTAGACTCATTCATAACTTATTAAACGATTATGACTAACTCATAATAATTCAGCACATCAAATATGAGTAACAAATGGATTTATGACTCTTTTTGACAGGTCTATACAGAATTAATAAGATTGATGAATAATAAAAAACATTATTTGAGAAAAAAAGTTTGACAAATATTATATACATATATATATATATATATATATTATAATGTAAAACTTGGTGACTTTTATTCATCCTCTTAAACAAACCACAGTCCTTACACGATTTGGGGAACATCATCTTAAGAAACTACATATAGAGATCCAGTACATGTTTTAAGAAAAAATTTCTTCCTGATAGCCTTTATTGAGCCTTGAAAAAGTTCGACAAAAAATTTGAAAATGAAATTTAAAATGATAACAAAGTGAAATAATAATCAAAGTGATTTTTTAATGTTCTAAAAAATTAGATCAAACTCAAAATTATAATTATGGCATGATATCTATAGCGTACAAAGTATATATGGAATTAAATAAGGAAATAATATTTGAATTAAAAATGGTTAATGTCACAAAAAACGCAAAACTGTGTCATCTGTGACATAAATAATCTAAACTTTTTTCTTTGTCATTAAAAACCCTGAACTTGCACATTGTGGCATAATACCTCCTACATTTTATGTCACAAGTGTATAAGTTGAACTTATACAATTGATAGAATTGGAATAAAGGTGTATGTGTATAAGTTTGGGTTTTTTTTTTTTGTGATACAAAAAAAGTTGGGGTATATATATCACAGTGTGTAGAGTTTTAATTTTAGTTTTTTTTTTTTTTTTTTTTTGGTGACTTTACCCTTTAAAGGATGAACTATGTTAGTCTAGAGTCTTCTAATGATGAATTATAACAATTACATGCGATTCAGATATACTAAACAAAATCTTGCATGACACTCTAAGGAAACTTCTCCCATTTATTCTCAAATTATCGAGAGATGGCTTCATGCATTACATCTATGTATGTATATATTTATGGATTTACAGACTAACAAATTCGAGAAGCATAAAATATATTTATTATAAAAGGGCAAAAGCCTTTTCTATTGTCTATCGTTTTTTTTTTTTTTTAAATATAGAATTTATGGATTTAATAGGAGAACGAAAAGTAAAGTGAAAAGTCAATTTAGCAATTAGGTAGATTATTAATTTTTTGTCGGGGTGACGGTTAGGTGGCGGCTGTTCTCACGGGGAAAGCACAGAGGCCTTTTAATGCAAATGACAAGAGAGCTATGCTAGCACATTTAGAGGCAACCCCTTATGTTTGTATAGATATAATATAGATATAAATTTTGTGCACCCATTCCTACGAAAAGAAAGTGTCGTGCTAAGTACATGCCTCCTTGGGTAGCTAGGCACGTGCCTTGCATCCGTCCACTTGTCCTGAAACATGTTTGAAAAATTGCATCGTCATTTCTTGCCTAATTAGCCAATACGATTTCCACTTCAAAATGCGAAGCCACAAGTCCTAAATTTTACTGCGAGAATGCGATTGCATCTTAACATTTTCAGAAAAATACAATCAAATTATAAAACTTAATACAAAAGTGCCATCAAATTTTAAAATTTCCAAAAAAAGCAATCAAATTTCAAACTTATTAAATCAATCAAATCAAGTACTTTTTTTTTTTGGACGAAATCAAATCAAGTACTTCACTTAATTGTATATTTTAAAAGTTTTTAAGATTGGACTGTATGTTCATGATAAATTCTAGAATTTAATTACATTTTTGTCACGACTTTTTGGATCAAGAAACCGAAACCGAGCCGGGACCAAATCAATCCATCTAACTTACCCCCGCTGCATCAATTGGAATGGCACCCTTTGCCTTGCCAATTGCCATCACCCTCGTCCCTCATCTTCATTGTACATTGCATGTACCCTCTCCCGGCCTCTCTCCCGTACCTTCCCCCACGCGCTCTCCCTCGCGTGCATCTCAAACTCCCCCTTAGCCTCATCATATCACGTGGGTGGGTTTCCATTTTCCCTCGACAAGCTGCGCCCATCCCCCTTCTCTCTCTCTCTCTCTCTCTCTCTCTCTCTCTCTCTTCCTCTCCTCCGCCGGCAGCGAGATCGCCGCCGCCGGCCGCCGCGATGGCGACGCGCTGCCGCGCCACGGACATCGGCGACCTCCCCGACGCCATCCTCTCCCACATCTTCACCCTCGTGACCGACACGCGCGCCCGCAACGCGCTCTCCCTGGTGTGCCGCAAGTACCTCGCCCTGGAGCGGGCCACCCGCGTGGCCCTCACGCTCCGCGGCAACGTCCGCGACCTCTACCAGATCCCCACCGGCTTCCGCCGCGTGGAGCGCCTCGACCTGTCGCTCCTCTCGCCGTGGGGCCGCGACCTCGCCTCCTCCGTCTCCGACCCCTTCCTCCTCGCCGGCCGCCTCGGCGCGGCCTTCCCGTCGGTCGCCTCCCTCACCGTCTACGCGCGGTCCCCGGCGACGCTCCACGTGCTGCTCCCGCAGTGGCCCCGCCTCCGCCGCGTCAAGCTGGTGCGGTGGCACCGGCGGCCCCAGCAGTCGCCGCCCGGCGCCGACTTCGCGATGCTCTTCGAGCATTGCCGGTCCCTCTCCGAGCTGGACCTCTCGAGCTTCTACTACTACACCGAGGACCTCCCCCCGGCTCTCCAGGGCTACCCGTCGATCGCGTCCTCCCTCACGCGGCTGGATCTCCTGACGACGTCGTTCACCGAGGGGTTCAAGACGGAGGAGATTCGCGTGGTTGCGGCCGCCTGCGGCAACCTGCGGGAGCTCCTCGTCGCGTGCACCTTTGATCCCAGGTACTTCGGCTTCGTCGGCGATCAGGCTTTGCTCGATATAGCCGCGAATTGCCCGAAATTGACTCTGCTTCACTTGGTCGATACTTCTTCTCTGTCGACTCCGAGAGGCGATCCGGAGGACGACGATGGGCTCGCTTCGGAGGAAGCGGGGATTACGCGGGCCGCGCTGGTGGAGGTGTTCTCGAAACTTTGCTTGCTTGAGGAGTTGGTGTTAGATGTTTGTAGAAATGTCAGAGAGAGCTGGGTTGCTCTGGAAGTGTTGAGTTCCAAATGCAAGAACTTGAGGGTGCTCAAGTTGGGGCAATTTCATCGGGTTGTGATGGCAATCGAATCTCAATTAGATGGATTGGCGCTCTGTGAAGGTCTCACTTCTTTGTCGATCAAGAACGTGGTGGATTTGACGGATATGGGGTTGATTGAGATTGCGAGAGGGTGTTCGAAGCTGAGGAAATTCGAAATTCAGGGTTGCAAGCATGTTACCTGGCAGGGCATGAGGCTGTTGGCTAGTTTGCTTTGCCGGACTCTGCTTGATGTCAGGATTTGTTGTTGCAAGAATCTAGATGCTGCGGCATCTTTGCGTGCCATGGAACCAATTCGTGATCGGATCCAGCGGCTCCACATTGATTGTGTGTGGGATGGGTTGGAAGAGGGCGAGAGGCGAGAGGAAGCTTGTCACGGTTTCAATCTGAATGAAGTGGCTGAGCCTAGTGTGCCGAGCCAGAACAACAAAGTCATACACTCTCTTGGTGGTAGCACTGACTGCGAGGATACAGGCCAGAACAAGAGATGCAAATATACTCTTGATAGCCAATATTCCAATGCCCTCAGCAATGGCAATGGATTCTTGTGCAATAGCTGGGAAAGATTACAATACCTCTCGCTTTGGATTGGGGTTGGTGACCTCTTGACACCGCTTCCAATGGCCGGTCTTGAGGATTGTCCCAATTTGGAGGAGATCCGAATAAAAGTGGAGGGAGATTGCAAGGGGAAGCCAAAGCCTGCGGTTCCTGCATTTGGGTTGAGTATGCTTTCCCGTTACCCGGCACTTTCGAAGATGCAGTTGGATTGTGGTGATGCCATAGGTTTTGCATTAACAGCACCGTCAGGGCAAATGGATCTGAGCTTGTGGGAGAGATTCTTCTTGAACGGGATCGGGAACCTTTACCTCAACGAGCTTGATTACTGGCCTCCACAAGATCGGGAGGTCAACCACAGAAGCTTGTCGCTGCCTGCGGCCGGTTTACTTGCACAGTGTCTTACACTGAGGAAGCTCTTCATTCACGGGACGGCCCACGAGCATTTTATGAATTTTCTGCTGAAAATTTCGAATCTTAGGGATGTACAGCTGAGAGAAGATTACTATCCAGCACCCGAAAATGATATGAGTACAGAGATGAGAGTGGATTCATGCAGTCGCTTCGAAGACGCACTGAACCGGCGGTACATACTAGATTGAGGTACATGGTTCGTCATGCTTTTTGGCCATGAAGAGCGTGACCACAGGGAAGTCCTGAAAGTCTTTCCGGGACCATTTTTGTTGTATATTTTGCTCAATTTTGTCTGATTTCTACAGTGTTTGCTTACCGAATGAAATACGCTGATCGTGCTTTTTTGACAACTGATGGGAAATTTCTCTTGATGTGGTGGAGCAAAGTATGGTTTGATATTTAGGACATTCGCATTAACCATTTTAATGTCTTGTTTATCAAAGTTTACAACAAATGTAGCGAGCACTAGCAGCTAGATAGACAACAGAGAGAATACTTGTTTTTTCTATGCGGCTGCCTTGGCATGGACAAAGACACAAGCTTGGTCATCCTGGTGATCCTGCCAAAGAATCTGAAATTATGAAAAGGGAGGTGAGCTCGTAACGAAGCTGAGAGATCAGATGGATTCATCCACTAACTGGAATTACACGGATCAGAGTCCCATTTGGTGTGCTGGTGCAATTACATATATGCTGTAGCTGCTGAACAGGATCGTCTTCTTCTCTTGTCCCTTGTGCAGCTCTCCTTGGGGTTTCTTTCCACTTCCTACTAATGGGCTTGGATAGACCTTCATTCCTTGACTTCTCCTGCTCCTCCCTCGCATTTCCCTTCGTTCTTTGGTTTAAAAGAGTTGGGCTTGGAGAATTCGACAAGATATTCAGCCACGGTGATGGCCTTGGAAATATCTTAAACACCTCGTCCTCGGGGTACGTCTCTTGCCCACGGCTACAAGCCATTCATGAAAGCAAAGAGCACTTTGCTATCCCCAATATCGGGGACCTCCTGCCTAAGTTCAGTGAACTCCTTGACGTACTCTGGAACCATTCCTGTTTGTGTGAGCTCATGAAGCTTGCCAGGGGCCTCGTCCTTGGTGAGCTCAGGGAAGAATCGTTCCTGAAATTGCTTCATGAACTCATCACGAGTGTTGATGGGATTCGCACCTTGCTTCATCTCATTGCAATGGCACCACAGCATAGCAACATCGAACCGGTTGTTGTTACTTGGCTGACCTCGTCTTGGATGTCGATGGTGCCAAAGTATTGCTCTGTACACCAAATGAAGTTGTGCACCTCCCTAGTGAACTGGTTGCCCTTGAACTCCTTGGGCCTCAACCTTGGCACGTCCCCCTTGAGTATACCTTGGCGTGTCCACCTTGAGTGTTGCTTGCTTGAACGTATCCCATACATTGAGTTCTTGAGCTTCTAACTTCAATGCCTCGGGCTTCATTTTTCTCTTTCAAGGGGACCGTGCCTCGATTCATCACACTGGAGAACTCATCCCGGTCCCCGAGAACTCAACCCGGAGGGTCTCTTTCATATCGTCAATCTGCTCCTTCATTTCTTCAAACTCATCCCTCGTTTCAGTTGCGGGCCCCATCACCTCGTTAAGCTTTTCCTTTGGCAAACATGAAATCTTTGAAACTAGCCCTTTTACCTATTTTGTGGTTTGAAGCCTTGGCATTGTGTATTCTTTATAAAAGGCGAATGACCAGTTTGCACTGTGCACTCTAAGCAACTGCGTTACTTTGACAAGTACCAGCCAATGCCAAATCGCTTTACGAAGTCTGGGGGATTATCTCTGGATCTTGCTTCGGCCTATGTGGGACTGAGATTCACCAATAGGAAAACCACTTCTCATTCACTGTCCAGGCCTCTTGGAATTGCAACGTTTAGGCCTCTGGTCCTGGTCCACGCACGTCTATGCGCAAATTGCAATATCGTCGAACGGCCCAACATCTTTTTGCTCGGGAAATCATAGGAGGATGTTAAATCCTGTCCAGGCTGAATAGGAATTCCTCGGGGATTTCGTTAGGAAGGACTGAGGACGCTCCATTTTACACACCATACATGCTGATGGCGATTTTTCGAGAAGAAATGAGCCTCCATCTTCATTTTTTTTGTGATTAACTTGTTACACCATATGTTTGTGCGTGCGCTAGAGACAAATAAGCGGGCTGGGTGCTAAGAATCATTGTTCTTTTTCAAACATTTAGGACTTTATTATGAAAAGCATAAACTTGCAAAGTAATTTCCCTTTCTAATATTCCATCTTAATACAAGTAATTAAGATGCATAAAAACAAGTATAGGATGGCAAGCTACTCAGAATGAAATTTGATTAACCTACAAGAGGTCTAACCTGAAAATTTCAAATGATTGCGAGTGAAATAGCCAAAGTGTTCGGTGAAGGCAACAAAGTTTTGCTAGCCGACATGGAATAGCTTCATTTCCATGTGACGTGCCCTCTTTGTTAGACCTCCGGCGTCACAGACAAATGCATGATCATCCTTTCATTCAAGCCCCCCTCGAAGATGGTAGAGATGAGTTCTACAACAAAGTCTGCGAGAAGAAAAGACATCCCTGATCTGTGGATCTACTATTGTGCTCCTTGTGAATATAAAGCTCACATCAGTTGCATATGTCCTGAAGTCCCGCCATGTCTTCCTGAAGCATTGGCCCATGGAAATGTGGTGCTGTTGAAGGAGGTCCCTTCATCCAGTGCGTCTTCGATCATGTCTTTTCCTTACATGGTTCGCTCAGGGATGAGTTGCAGAAATCTGGCCCTCAACTAGGGGAGATTTCGGGTTCCAAGTTAGCTTGGTTACCAGAAGATGGCCACGTTTAGTCCACCACCAAATGCAAGTGTGAACTTAGCTGAAGAAGGCTGTAATGAGCAGGAGGCCGACATTTTCCCATCAAATCTTCCGGTTTTTAGTGCTCTGTTTCGGCTATTAAGTCTTGCATCCTGCTTCATCTCTTTCCATCTCTATGTCTGTGAAAATAGTCGTTATGAATGCGCCATCTCACTCTTGTCCTATCCTTACTGTGAAATCAACTTGTCTCATTGGCCGACTGGTTCCATGAACTGTCTGATCATCTTGAGGAATTAGCATAGTGTTCTTCTATATCTGCAGTGTTTTCACTGACGAGCACTATTCCTCGGATGATTAGTCCGATATTCATCTGTATGCCAAAGTGAGACAATATAATCGGGTGAGGCTGGTAACTGTAGCATCCCTTGTTTGGATATATATGTGTGTGTGTGTGTGTGTGTGTGTGTGTGTACAAAGTAGTATGCATAATTTGTCACTGTCAAACCCCAGGTCTTATGCATTTTGGGATCCCATTGTGATTGTCATGACGTTATAAGTCCTTTAAGTCTTGTCAGGTGAAGCTTGAGAACAATGTTACGCATCAACTCCTGCACTCATGATTGTATATTGTGGAGTCACAATGTTGAAATCTTGCGAGGAAACTGTGTAGTGTCAAACCCAGATGAAACTAGGTTCTCTGTGCAGGGGGCAAGGTAAGCACTTGGCCTGATGAAAGGATCAAGCAGACAATATCGGCTAACTAGTATGGATTGTGCTCAAATGGGGAACTCATCTGTGTAACCTAAAAAAGAAATGAAAAGAAATATGTAAACTAATATGTCTTTCGCAACCGGGTTAGAAGATGCTCGCTGCATTCGTTATAACTTATCTGGACAGAGCAGATCAAAGAAAACCCAGTAAGCTACTGATGATTCTTCCATCAGATGCATCTGGTTATTGTCGTTCCTCCTTGTTGAAGAGTCATGGAACACAAGTTGCTTGGAGTAGCACATCTTGAATCCATTCAGTCAGGACTTGACAGATCTCATTCGGGAAAATTCAGCCCAACTGGCTATTGGCGGGCGCAGTGCATATGGAATTCAAAGCATATGACACCCATCAAACCCAAATTGGTCCCAATGCTAAGAGGAATTGCTTGGAATTAGACTTTCCTCCAAGGATTGGTCACAATGTCTCCAATGATTTAGGATGAGTTTTTAGGTAATCAATCAATGATCAAGCAGTGTTGGTCATGTAAGAAGCTAAGTAAGTGTATTATATAATCATATGTATCGGCCTAAAGCAATTGTAGCATTTGATAAGATGAATCCAGCTGAGAGTATGAATTTGCGCCAGATGATGCCTAGATCAACTCACTAATGGAGGAAGTTTCAAGTCAAAAATAGTCCTTTTGTCCTTGTAACACGTTTAACCAACTAAGAACAAATATAGACTGTATGGTCTTATTTTAATTGACAGTTGCGTTGACGTCTGGAAAAAAATGACATCCAATTTTGCTAGTGAAAATAAAAGGACGCACGATGTATATTCGTGTGGGAGGAAGCTGGTGGAAATTATGAAGAGTAAATACACTCACCTTCGTAGGAATACCATGACGTTTACTCTCTTTCTTATGTCAACATAAATGATCATGGAAAGAGATGAAAAAATGGTCATGCCAAATGGATCTTTAGATAAGGCCTAAAGCAATTGTAGCATTTGATAAGATGAATCCAACTGAGAGTATGAATTTGCGCCAAATGATGCCTAGATCAACTCGCTAATGGAGGAAGTTTCAAGTCAAAAATAGTCCTTTTGTCCCTGTAACACGTTTAACCAAGAACAAATATAGACTGTATGGTCTTATTTTAATTGATAGTTGCGTTGATGTTTGGAAAAAAATGACATCCAATTTTGCTAGTGAAAATAAAAGGATGCACGATGTATATTCGTGTGGGAGGAAGCTGCTGGAAATTATGAAGAGTAAATACACTCACCTTCATAGGAATACTGTGATTTTTACTCTCTTTCTTATGTCGTCAACATAAATGATCATGGAAAGAGATGAGAAAATGATCATGCCAAATGGATCTTTAGATAAGCACATACCCTTTAAGGATGGAGATAGAATTGTCTCTACACTTGTAGCTAAACATTGCCTAAGAAAGATGTGAATGCATTGAACAAGCCTTCCAAGCTAAGTTTAAGAGATAAGTAGTCACATATTTGCACATTTGCGCGTTTCAAGTGTTAATTCTCTTTCATAATCGAGTACCATTACATTTTGGCTATAAAACGGAAGCCCATCCGAGCTCTTTCACTTCGTGCTCTGACTCTTGCCTTTGCCCCTCATATTATTCCTTCACTAAGCCAATTGCCACAAAAATGAATCCCAGGAAATTTCTTTCGGTTTCGTTACTTGCTCTTTTCTTTGTTGGAGGGTGCAATGCAGATGATGGGTTGAGGAAGGGGTTCTACGAGACAAGTTGCCCTGAAGGTGAAAAGATCTTGAGGGAGATCACTTGGAGGAAATCTGAAGCTGACCCTGCATTTCCTTGAAGGTGAAAAGATCATGCACGTGTCGTGCACGATACAATCTCGTAGGTGTCGTTGTCAACCAGAAAGCCATAAATAATCCATACGAACCGAACCCTTGAAGAAAAAGATATAATCCCTCATTTAGATAAGTCTTTGTTCTTCACTTACGTTTAGTCTGGAGTTCATCAGAGTAGGCAGACTTTTGATGTAGAATATACTTTGACACTAAAATCTGACAGTCTTCATACTTTGACACATAAGTCTGGAAATCTTCAGAATAGACTTTGGATAAGTTTTGTCGACTTCAAAATATCAAAGAGTTTTCTCCAACACATAAGTTTACCAAGCCTGGAGAAGTTAAAACTTGAGTCGGTAGGATTGTTAAAAAGGATATGGCACGGTGAACTTCTAAAAAGTTCCTTTGACAAATTAGCCAAGCTCACCCTTGAAAAGTGCTCCAACCTACTTGATGTCTTCCCTTCGACAATTATGGGGAGATTGCACAACCTCAAAAGAGTCGAAGTTTCAACATGTCTTTCCTTGGAATCATTGTTTGATTTTGGATCCCTTGATTCATATATGGACTAGACAATTGTGTTGCTCCCCAAACTGGAAGAAGTCAAGGTTTTAAGTTGTCCCTCCCTGGAATCATTATTTAATTGGGGGCCCCTTGATTCAAGTATGGAACACAAAATTGTATTGCTTCCCAAGTTGGAAAAAGTGGGTGTGCATAGAGCAGGAAGTGTCAAAAGTGGGTGTGCATAGAGCAGGAAGGCTTAGACACGTGGTGATGAGTGATTCTCAAATGGTTTTGGGTTTTCCTAGTTTAAAAGAAGTTTGTGTTCACAATTGCTCTGAGTTGAGACATCTCTTCCCCAATTATATGGCCACAACTCTAGAGAAACTCGATTTCCTATTTATTTCCATATGCGAACAAATGAAGGAAGTGGTTCCCAAGGGAGAAGGTGGTCAATCCAAGGTAGAAGTGATGAGTTTCCCTTCCTTAACTACTTTATGTATTTGGCGGTGCCCCAACTTTAGAGCATTCATCTGGAGTCCTACAAGTGTTGAGAGACAGTTAGGTGAGATGATCGAAGAAAATGATGAATTGCCCCGACCGTTGTTCAATGATATGGTTTGCTCTATGCCTTATTGTGATCATCTTTAATCTTGCATTATCATGTTTTAGAATGAACAATGTAATAATTTTTCTTACTTATCCTCTTTTCTCACATTATCATTGTGCATGTTAAATTTCCCAATTTAGAAAAGCTATATATTTGAGGTGTCCGGTGCAAAAAGTTATGAAACAATCAAATTTATGACAATTCTTTTTGCAAATTGGAATCTATTATATTGAAGGATTGTGACAATCTCCAACATATTGCCCCATCCCATATGTGGAAGAGGCTGCAAGACTGTCTGAAAACCTTAGAAGTGAAATCATGCCATTCAATCGAGTTGCCTTGAAGGTGAAAAGATCGTGAGGGAGATCACTTGGAGGAAATCTGAAGTTGACCAGACGTTGGGTGTGAAGCTTCTCAGGCTTCACTTCCATGACTGTTTTGTGCAGGTAACAAATCCCAATATCCCGTAGATTCTAATTTCTCTCATTCACATTAAGGATTTATGATATTGTGGCAATAATCATATCTTAGGGTTGCGATGGGTCTATGCTGCTGGACTCTGTGGGGAAGAATCAGTCCAAGAAGACCGCCGTCCCAAATCTCGCAGTCGGTGGCTTTGATGTCATTGATGACATCAAGAAAGCAGTGGAGGAAGTTTGCCCCTGACACTATGTCTTGTGCGGATATTATTGCACTAGCCGCCCGCGATGCATCTCTTTTCCGGTAAAATAAAATTTGCTTGATTGGTTGTCAAAAATATAATTTTCTTCACAAAAAATGGTCATCATATGAAGTTAAACGCGTGGTGTAAATTGCAGTTTAAGAAGCCAATGTGAGATGTACTGATAGGAAGAAGAGATGGCAACGTTTCGTTAGCGGCCAACGTGTTAGGAAATATTCCATCTCCTTTCCAAGACTTCAAAGCCCTTGCACAAAATTTCTCAAAGAAAGGCCTCAATATGAATGATCTTGTCGTTCTCCCAGGTAAACTAACATGACCTTTTTTTTGGATTATTGAGTTACGATTTCATGACTTACATTTGGATCGTTAAATTAGCATCAAAACTAATTAAAGTACATATCTTGACATACTGCCTTGAGTTAGACATTGCACAATATATAGTGATATCATCTATATCTTTGTTCCTTGATCAGGTGCACATTCCATTGGAGTTGCTCATTGTGGCACATTTTCTAGAAGGCTCTACAACTTCACTGGGAAAGGGGACGCAGACCCCTCTCTGAACGCCACCTACGCTGCATTCCTCCGGAGCCGGTGCCCTAACCCTGCCAACCCAACTACAGTGGTGGAAATGGATCCGCAAAGCTCACTCTCCTTCAACAACCGTTACTTCGATATTCTCATGGAAAACAAGGAATTGTTCCAATCCGGCGCCGCCCTCTTGACGAATCAAGACGCAGCTAAGGTGGTGCAGCAACTTCAGATGACAGCCACGTTTTTGTCCGAGTTTGGCAAGTTGATGAAGAAGATGGGGGCCAGTAACCGTCTTTTGCACTAATGTTCTTTCTCTCGCTGCTCGTGATGCCGTCTCTTTCCCAGTAAGATAAAATTTGCCTGATTTATTATCTAAAACCATAAATTTCTTCACCGAAATGGCCGTCGTATAAGGTTGAATTTAATTTGAACATGATGGTGTGAATCGTAATCGAAGAAGCCAATGTGGGGATGTGTTGATGGGATGCACATGCACGGCACATGCACGATACATGCACGTGTTGTGCACGGCACATGCTTGATATTTACATGACCATGCACGGTAATGCATGGCGCATAATTAGCACATGCATGATGAGAAAAGTACTAAAAAAATCATAAACCTATGATATTGGTATCAATTCACTCTTAAATATTTCAATCAGACAAATTTAGTTATAAACATTTTTACATTTATACTAATTCAGTCTATCTAGCTGAATTTGGCTGACCGGTGTTGACAAGGATGTTGGTTTGCCGACAAACGCTGACGAGGCAATTTTTGAATTATTTTTATTTTTTCTAATTTTTTTATTAATTTTTTTTTTATTAATTTTTTCTTTTTTCCTTTTCCTTTTTCATTTTCCTTTTCTCTTTTCTCTTCTTCCTCTTGGCCTTCTTCTTTGGTAGTCGCTGACAAGCTGTCGGCAGCTCATCATGTGACATCCTAGATTTTCGACCCTATTTTCTACTGAATTAATCGAGTATTTCATTGACGCATCTATAGGGTTGCTCTCAGAGCCGATTACTCTCAAGATAACTAGACTATTCAGGAAGCCATTAAGGAATTTTAAGGCAATAGACTTGAGAATTCGACTAGGAATCGACTTCTTGATCGTGCTCATCTTTAGAGGCCATTTCGGCACAGTATAAAATCGATTTGAAATCAGAGATAAGTCTGTTCGACTGAGATGTGTGGCCGATTGTGGGTGACTCCACTAAATTGGAAAATTCTCGTCGACCGGCACCAATATGATTTTACTGTTGTTTTGGTACCCCGTGTTTGTAATTGAATCCTTGAGATTTTCACGACAATCGAGAGTCTTCAATGAGTCGAGTGGATTCATTGTGGCTCGAAGAAAATCGACCATGGGTCATTTGCCCTAAAAAGTTCTGAAAACTACCCAGTAGTCTAGGTCACGCTAAAAATACGTAGAATGGAAATTAACCGTGAATTTGAGTCTGATTTCAGAAATTGAAAGTCTTATCATGTCATGATCTATTTTAGGAACGTCGACTCATCCTCCGAAAGATTTTCAGAGATTCCAAGATTTTTACGGAAAATTGTTTCGAACAATTCGGAAAATTTATAGAAATTCAGATGGGCTTAATTGAAGGGAATTTGGATTTCCAGACCGAGCTACTTGGTGACAGGAAAGTGTGGAAATTTTGTAGGCTTCTCTTAATCAATTTTGGACTTCAAAATTTGGAGAATTTGAGGATGAAATTAAAGTCTAAATTAAGTGAAATTCGGATCTAGGCTTGAAGGCTGCATTTTGGACATTTAAATTGGATATTCTTGTGGGAATTTGAGCAAGAAAGAATTGGGGACAAGAAGATAATTATGGGGATATTTGGAGGAAATCTTATTGGAAAGTATTATGGGGACAAGGTTTTAATGCATATGGATAATATCTTTTGACTTCAAGCCTCCAAACTTTCCAAGCACACCAAGCCACCAGTTACTTCCTTCCAGTCGACGTCCCTCCCCACCGTAGGCTTCTGCTTTCATTTTCATTTCCTCAGCATCTCCTCATCTCTCTCCACTCACCGAAACCCCACGCCCACGAAGACTGAAGCTCCACGCGGCTTCAAAACTCCAGCCTTTGCCAACGGCTTCATCGACCCCCATGAGTGCTGCTCCTCTGCATCCGTGTCCCTCGAAGCCGCTCAACCGAAGCCTCCATCTCCCTCTCCGCTCACGCCAACACACCACCGTCTTTGTCCTATTGCCGTTTATTGACCAAGAAATCTTCAACGACGCACGCCTGCACATTGCCAGCTCAACACCACGGGATTTTTCTTTCAACCGAGCAGCTCATCTCCGCGAAGCAAAAACCACCGAAGCCTCACGCGGATCCAGTAGCTGCCACACGTCCACCGCCTGCCCTCTCTCGGTCAACAAGCCAGCCCATGCGACCACCGAAGTTGACTCTTCCGCCAGCTGCCACCGTCCCAAGCAGTTCATCGACGTTGCTTCTTCCATCTTCGTGGCTGCTTCAGTTCCTTCAAGCCATCCACGTTTCCAGCGAAGCTTGCAGCAGCCCACGGATCCAGCAGCTTCGGTCTTCTCCAGCAACTCGTCTTCGGCCCATCATCCAACGTCTTCAACGCAAGACCAGTGAAGCCCAGCTTCCTGCCACCGATTGAAGCCAGCGATTTTTTCAAGCCCAGCCATTTGAGGTCCAGCAACTTCGGCCCTTGTTCAGCAGTTCAGTCCAGAAAAGCCCACTTGAAGTCAGCCCATTTCAGCTGAAGCCCGGCCTAAGAAGCAGCCCATCAATTGAGCTTTTGAGGCTCAGTCCAATTCAGCAACAAGTCTCAGCTTGGGCTGAGATTTGTTGGGCCGAGTTTAGGCCCGGTCCAAGCCCGTGGGTGTCGTCGCGAGCCCAAGTTCGTCTGCCGTTGTGCCGTTGTCGCGGTGTTCCCGTCTTCACAATCAAGTGAGTTTTACTCACTAATGCTTTCTTAGTTTGCTAATTATGCTTAAATGTTGATTAATGTTAATTAAGTAGGATTATGTGGTTAGATTATAGTAGATTATTGATTATTAATTAATTGTGATGCATGTTAGGTAATTTAATTGTGCAAATAGCAAGTAGGCAAGTACTATTATTTATTGAATGCTTATCAGGATTTTTCCTGACCCTTCTCGGGCTTTAATTAGGCATTATGGGCATAAATTGGATTTTTAGTATTTATTTATTAATTTTCAAAATTAATTAATTATTTATTTATTTATATTTCGGAAATTAGGTAGGGATAGCCGACGATCGAAATTTCATATGGATTGTCGTAGTACAGTCCGTTTATTTATTTGAGCTCTACGTTGCGTGGAATTGAATTTGTTGTGATATTTTAGGAATTTATCCTAAATTGAGTGAAATTGAATGATTGATTGGTAGATGGCCGAGTATGGTTATTTAGTATTTATAATGCGTTGATGAGTTGTAAAGTGGAGAGAATTGTGAAAGTGAACGGGGAATATTCTTGACTGAGACTAATCAGATACGTGGTTTGGTGATTGGGAATATTACTGGCGAAAATGGCGCATTAAAGAACGCATGTAGACTGTCTATTACATACATCATCTTGGTGAAAATGGCGCCCTAGAAAAGACACGTGGTTCGGTGATTGAGGACATCACTAGTGAAAACGGAGCCTTAAAGAACACACGGAGTTGGTGATGGTATGTCATTTGGCGAAAACGGCGCACGAGAGAGTAAATGTGGTTTGATGACTAAGCATACTATTGGGAATATTATATAGTATGGATGGGAATGACCTACAGATAGTCCGATTGACATGTAATCGGCTAGGTTGATTGATTATTGTTTTGATCTGATGTTGTGAATTGATTGATTGAATTGATATGACCGATGAATGGTCCGATTGACATGAAATCGACTAAGTCGATTGATCGAGATATCGATCTGTGATGTGATTGCCTAGGTGCCTATTTGAACTGTGCTAATATGCAGGTGAAATCTAAGGCCAATGTAAGTCTTCTGACCCATGAGTGTATAGGCAACCCGGTTAGCGTATTGGTTTACTAATTGAGTCTTAGGAGGTAGAATTTGCTGAAATGTGGTCTCAATGGTTATTATATAACCATTTCAGGACCTTGATGAGGAGCCTGAGGAGGAGAAATCTAAAGAGGAGAACCTTGATGTGAAACCTGAAGATGAGGGAGATTTTGAAGAAGAAGATGATCTAGAGGAAGATCCTGAGTACGACCCGGATAAGAATTGAGATCCCATCTTATTTTGCAAACTTTGGATTTTGATCAGATATATAATAGATCAGACTTGTGAATAGTATTATATGATACTATAGTTTGCCATGTATAAAAGTGTGGTTATGTGTTTTCATGTTGTGAAAATTATGACCTACTTTTCTATCTCAATGTTTTATTGTTTGGGGATTATTATCTGCTTCCGCATGTATATTAAAATTAAAGGGGTCGGTGATGTGTCCTGGGGCGTTGCTATTAATTGGCCAAATGAGGGATGGGCACACGATCGAGGATCGGGGTGTGACACACCAGCCATTAGTCGAGGGCTACCAAGCCCTCATCAACCACTAGCGAGACTCATGGCCCTCACTCGTTGTTGGCGAGGGCTTCACGGCCCTCCCGAGTGGTCGACAAGGCCATTACAAGGAATCGAAGGAGGAAGAAGAGAAAAAAGAAAAAGGAAAAAGAATTTTTTTTTAAAAATTAATAACTGAATTAGAAAAATAAAAAAAATTATTAAAAATTGTCACATCATCATTGACTGGTTGATCAGCATCCATGTCATTGCCAGCTAGTCAAAATTGATTGGATGGATTGAATGGTACCAATATGAAAATGTTTAGGATTGAATTAGTCCAATTGAAATGTTTAGGACCGAATCAATATCAATACCATAGATATAGGACTTTTTTGATACTTTTCCCCACGCACGACACATGGAAATTTTTGCAAACCCACACTCTCTACATAGTAGTGCCAGGCTCAAATGTCTAAATATAAGAATTTATGAATTAAGAGTTTAATTTGAATGAAATTCATAAAATCATTAGGCTAGAGTTCAATATAGACATGTAATACCTAAACAAAAATGTGCCTAATTTCTAAATATAAAGGAATGTAGTAAAGAATGCAAATGCAGAACTACACAAAACTAACATATTTGTATAGGGGTCCAATTCTTTTGATATCAACAAATTCAATCCCTCATTTTGTTACGAATGAATGATAAGTTTCCAAGCAAAAACTTGGGTGTAAACCCCAGGATGTTGTTCCTCGGTTGTAAGTTTGAAGCCCCCTCAGACCTTGTCCTTCTACAATTGTCGTTTGAGACATCCCTTGACTGTCCGCGGAAGTTCTCAATGATGGTGATCCTAGCGTTGTACATCCATGACCTAATCGCTCTAGCTAGATAATTGGATTTCAACGGTGTGGTTGGAATGAGCATACTCTTCTATGGAGAGAACCTGAACATAGGCCCAATTTCTAACACGACCAACCGAGTGAAATATTTTGTATATAAGGTTATTAACTAGTCCTAAGCATGACTTTAAAAAAGCTTCATTTGAGGTCTCGTCCGAATCTTAGGATCTCTTGGATGTAAAACAAAATAGGGTACTGCTAAGTACAAGGTAGGAAAAAGATACTGTACCAATTGGTTATCAATGGACTAAGCTGATGGATCATTCTATACTATGCAAGTGATGAGCTTTTGCCGCCATAAGATTTTAAAATGTATAGTGGAATATTTAGGCAAGTGGTTCCAACATCATACATTTCAATTAAACTTTTAATATACAAAGATAATCCATCGCATCGTCAAAATTAGGATTGTACTTACGTTTTTTTTCCTTGGAATGATGGTTCTTTTTTTTTTTTTAAAGTAGAATTGTATTTTAATTAAATGATATCTTATATCATATTGGGTTTAATCAATGAGTGTTTATATATACTTGTCAAAGTAATGTCTATTTGTTTTAGATCGAAAAAAGTATTTGACGCCATGAAGCAAATATGTTGAACTTTAAAAGATTATTCAATGCAATCGAATTTACATATTCACATTTGTATTTTCTAGATGGTTCATATGTTTAACATTAGATTAAACTCACAAAACAAATGAAAAGAATTGGCAAAAAGAATGGCAAATACAGAACATTTCAGTCAGGACTTTTTTTTTTTTTTTTTTTGGTAAGGGCATTTCAGTCAGGACATTTCAGTCAGGACCTTTATGTTCTTGAATTAAAAATCTACTTATCACATGTTTGTATTAAATCAACCCAATTAATATTCAAGCGCATTCGTAAACTCGAAAGTCATCGTATATCTCTCTAGTTAGATTGGAGTGATCATTAATTTTTTATTTCCTTTTTTCTTTAATAAATCATCCAGGGTTGAAGTGATTTTGGTAAATTAATGCCTGGTGGGTCTTTTTCTTTAATAAACCATCGGTTCTCTACCCAACCCATGTTAGTCATGCTGATTGATTAACAATAGGATGAGATAACTGCTGCGAGTCGAGCAATTCCGCTTGCTTGTGCTTGATTCGTCTTCCTTTTTTTTTTTTTTACTGTGGATTGGATTCTCCTTTACCGGTTTAAAGTGGTAGTGGAAAGCAGGCTTGCCGAGTTCATATGGTCGAGGTGCGCGGTCGAGGTTGCGAATGTGGACACTGATTATTACTATGCTTGGGATATGAAATTGAAAGGGTTGAAATTTTAGTATGAGCGAATTTGGAAGATAAAGTCTTTGGGTAGCTGGGATGTTCAATTTTGTTTCTCTCCACATGGCTGCTGATGCAGAAGAAAGAAATTTTTCTAGGATAAGAATTCTAGAATTAATTGAATTTCTTCGGTGTCCTTAGTAAATGATGCCAACGCCACATTTTTTTTCTTTTTTTGTCAGGAGAGTGCACGGTCGATTTACAGTTTCTTGATGAACTCCCAAGTTTCTTGGCTATTATCTGAGTCTATATGAAGTGGAAAAAGGAACTGATGCCATTGTCCTAAAGGCTGATAACACGGATAATATTTGCTCTGCAGGAGCTTGTTAAATCCGTAACTTCTCTTATAATAATCTCTTTGTCCTTATACAAAAAGTTATCAATTCTTGAATTTAGTTGAAGTTGTCAAACTCACTCTATGATGAACACCAAAAGGTCTCTCTCTCTCTCTCTCTCTCTCTCTCTCTCTCTCTCTCTCTGTGCATATCTATCACCTTTTGCTGGAAATCTTACTATTGTTGCAGATGATTACATGTGCCTGAACTTGGCTTCTATTGGTTCCCAAACTACACTCTTTCTCTCGACGTAACTTTTGTATCGATAAACATTTAATCTTCACCACTAAGCTAATTATGGAAGCGAAATAGTGATGCACAGCAATCTGACAGCTTGCTTCTTCAACATTCGGTGTCTTCAGATAGTGGGATTGTATGTCATGGTTCCCGGTTTTCGATGAGTCAATGGTTCTGTCTATGCTCTTTACTGAGAACTGGGCATGACACTACAATTTTCTCTTGATTGTATGACCAGTATTATGGTGGATATGGACACCATGGGACATCATTTGAGCAGACATATCGCCGTCACCCTACATCTTTTATTGAAAAGGTCAAGACTACCTTCTAATTGTTGCAAACAATATGGTTATAAAAATATGTTTATTTTCAATATATAGAATATTGTGTATGTGTCACACCCCAAATAAGGAGTACTACAGCCATCCTTTCTCCAAAGGACATTGCCTCAAACTATACCCCAATTGTCCAGTTCCCAATAGTTTCTGCGATAATGCTCTTAATTGAGGCATCTGAAAAACAAGATTAGAAGAAATGAATGAGCTATTACGGCTAGTGAGTAATACATTTCTAAACGACTTGAACATTCATTATGCACATTTATAAACATGCTATCACCATTTTTCAATCTCCAAGCTAGAGTACTATATAGGCAAATATAGTTCAATAATAATATCAGTTCATGATAACAATGCAACTAATCTCAAATTACATGAGCCTCAAACTATACCCTAATTGTCCAGCTCTCAGTAGTTCTTGCGATAATACTCTTGTTCTATTGGGCACTAACTAAGGCATCTGAAAAATATGATAAGAAGAAAGGAATGAACTACTGTGGCCTAGTAAGTACTACATTTCTTTAAAGCGGATTGAACATTCACTGTGCATATTTACAAACACAATATCGCCATTTTTCAATCTCAAAGCTCGAGTACTATATACACAAAATATCATGAGTAGCGTATAATTCAATAATAATATTAGTTCACAATACTAATTCAATTAATTTTAAATTACATGTCAATGGTCCACTCCATTGACCAAATTCATGCTTAAATATCAAGCCATAGTCATGCATAACACTGGTGATAATGCGATCAAGATTCCTCCCTTGGATAGGTCTTCACCTGTTATTAGCTGATAACTTGGCCTACAAAGATATCTTAGACTATTATGTGCATACTCATAAGCCTTTAATTGGGCTCACAGTGATATTGAGCACCCAACCTCATCCACCAATACCAAAAATCCAATCCATAAACAATCTCACGTATTAAAATACATTTCACAAATCAATCACCACCATCAGAATTACATTTTCATAAAATATTCTTAAATTATTTCGAGACTCGTCTCATACACCGGTTTTATAAATCGAATCAAATCAAATGTATGTCATAAAACATTTCACCAAACATTCTTATATATATATATATATATATATATTATTTCTTAACTTTGTTTATCAAGTAGTTTTCACACCATTCATAAATACCAAAATGTAGTAATTGCTTGATCTAAATTATGCAATAAATATGCTTATTCATAACTCATAAAATATCGGATATTTATCATTTTGAAGACTTGAATTTATAAATTCCTAAAAGAAATAGTATCACTCACCTGAAAAAAGCCAAAAATCAATTTATGGTGGTTACTTGAGTTGACGCACTCGCAATCCTATCAATTAATCAAAAAACGACATTAAAAACCAAGTAAAACACAACTCTAGCGAACGACTTGAATAAACCACGTTTAATAGTCGATAAAACAGCTTCTACGCACTAAGGAATAGCATCGTTCAAAGCACCTGTTCATCCTTGTCCTTGCACTTGTTATACATTATACACAACTCAGCGCGCAAACTTCATAATTTCGTTCCAAATAAACCATACTTCAAAATCAAGTTTCGTCGAACTCTACGGCTCTATAACAACCTAAACTTTCGTTTCCATATATATCCACAGGCTGATGACTCCTCACTCAGACTTCATAGCTCAAAATCGACAGTTCGAACTCATACCCTAAATTAGAAAATTACTCTAATTAGATAAATGATCGGCTTGAACACTCACTGAACGTTGCGATTCGTAATTGATTTGGCTTGTCGAGGTGTCTGGATTGTGAGCGCGCAGAAATTTCTGTTTTCCCCCTATCCTCTTGCGAACGAGCTTCACTTCCCTTTGCCTTTCTTTGGTTTTGTCGCCACCGCTTCTCCTCTTTGCTTAAATATCGTGGAAGCTGCTGAAGGAGATGAGAGAACGTGTTAATGGGCTGAGGCCAATATACTACACTTGGGCTTGGGCTTGGGCTTGTTGGGCCATATTATTACGGTATGTGAATGATTTAGAAGGATTAGATTATGCAGTTTTCATTCAGAGAAACTGAACCTAGTGCGATCATCGTCTAAATTTGACGATGTGGTTTTCTTGGGAAGTCTTAATCAATTTAAGTGTAGTAGTTGTTCGATTGAGTTTCCAATGCGAATAGTCAGCCTCTTATTTTCTCCCTTGCGTGCACGCACATAGACTTTCCGCATCATTAAAACCAACAAGACGATGAAATTTGAAAAACACCGAATTCAAAGCCCGTTACCTCGTCCTCCTAATTTACTTTCACATTGTTCGGCACAAAATCCAAGCATTAGCGGTCCGATTAAAACGACAAACATATATTCCACCACCAGCATGCACATCAGCGGGAAGAAACTCCTCACGCTTAACAGACAATAATTCTTATTTCGCACAGAGCTTTCACTGATAAATCTTTGTAATATCTCTTGGTTATACATAGAATGAGAAGTGATCCCACTTGTTTTTCTTCTAGAGAGAGCAACTTTGCCCTAAATTTGAACTCTAAGGCTACACTTTTCTCCCATTGAGTTTCGCACTTATCCAAATGGATCACATTACCTTCAACTTTCCCCAAAACCACTTTAGTATCCAAAAGAGCTGCGAGTTTATGATGTTAAGACATAGAACTTGAAACATTATCAACTTCATCAAGTGCCTCAATAATTTCTAATAGTTACCGGTATGAGCACAATAACAAGATTGCAGAATATAGTTTTGTGTGATTGTAGAAATTGAATGCAAATTAACAATAGTACTATCAGTTCTACAAGATTTTAGTAATATAATCCTTGGGGCTATCTATTGGTACAGCCCTTACGATATATTGGCCTTGAAATGAATTTCACCACAGGTTCCTATCTTACCAGGATTTTGATTCAATTTACTGATTTTAGGGCACAACAGTTCATTTTCACAAATACTAAAGCTGATTCCTGGACAGAGCCAATTTGTTAAATTTAGAAACCTACCTTCCTTATTAATGCGAAAGCTATGTACAACAATCTCTGCATAATTTCCACTGACGGAACCTTCCTTCGGTTGGTCGTCTGAATTCAAGATCGACTTTTTGTTAATTGGTTCACTTGCACGTTTCAATGACAGATGACCCCCCAACTGATCTTCTCGACCAGGTAACCCGCCCCTTTATTGACCCACCACCGCCGCCCGTCAGACAAAGGAACCTCCTATGAAAGACCACGCATTTACTACCCAATTGTCTTGTCACTTTCGACTCAGCATTGTTGGACTGGCGATTCCCCGAAGACGGCTGGCTAATGAGAAATCAAGATTTATCGGTTCAAGGAAAGACTTAAGAGTTGCTAATTCATCCATGTCAAAGCCATTGCTGCGAAAGAAAGAGCAACCACATACGAGTTGCATAAGCAGAAACTCTTAGAAATGTTTCCTTATGTTTTGCTTCTTCTCTCTGTCTCATTCAGCCCCTCTTTGTCCACAAGCACTGACACCATCTCACCCGGCGAGTCTCTCTCCAGAAACCGGACATTAATCTCTCAAGGAGGAACATTTGAGATGGGCTTCTTTTCACCAGGTAACACTGGTAACCACTACATTGGCATTTGGTACAAAGGCTTACCTCAAAAGACTCTGGTTTGGGTCGCAAATAGGAACCGTCCGGTGTTTGACCCGTTCTCCTCGGAGTTGAAGCTCCTCTGGGACGGTAATTTAGTCATACTCGCTTCATCCAAGCGTCAAATCTGGTCGACTGGTTTGACATCACTCATGCCTAATTCGACTTCAGGAGTGCTCCTTGACAATGGAAACTTCATTTTAAGGAAGACATCGGATGTGTCTAGTGTTGCTTGGCAGAGTTTCGATCATCCCACTGATACGTGGTTGCCAGGTGCCAAGTTTGTATATTATTCACATACCTCTGAACGGACAGTTTTGGTGGCTTGGACAGATTTAGATGATCCAGCTCCTGGGATATTCTCTGCAATGCCGGCAGCAGAAGGAAAATTTCAGTTATCGCTATTTAACAGGTCAGAAGCCTACTGGAAAACTAGTGACTGGAATGAGGCTGATTTTGGGCTTCAGCCTTCACAGACAACGGCAAACGTGATAAACAACACCTTTGTTTCGAATGAGAATGAGACCTATTGCAATTTTTCCACACTTTCTCCTTATAATCTTTCTAGGATAGTGCTCGGACCGACAGGGCTGCTCAAGCTAGTAGTATGGGCAAAGCACATCCAGGAATGGAAAGTGCTTTGGATACTACCAACACAAACGTGTGAGATTTATCCCTTTTGTGGTGCTTCTTCTAACTGCAATCAGAGTGATGCACCGGTTTGTGATTGTGCTCTTGGACACTTAGATAATCTGAAGCTGGAAGATCATATGGGCCGATGCAAGAGGAGAAATGCGTCGAAATGTAGTGGTGACGGGAAAGATAATTTTTTCCTCATACCTCATACACAATTGCCGAAAAATTCTGATTCGTTCATGGTAGAAAACATTGATGCATGCAGGTTATTGTGCTTGAGCAACTGTTCGTGCAGTGCATACGCTTACATTGATAAGTGTCAGATATGGACGGATGAGAAATTTATGGTTCAACATTCCGCCAGTGTTGAAGTTTTTAAAGATTTCTATGTCCGGATTGCGGCGTTGGACTGGAAGGAGGAGAGTAAGAAAAAGGGGAAACCCAGTTTGGTAGCAGCAGTTGTTGTGTCCTTAGCTTTTCTCGTGCTCCTTGGTGTGTTGCTGGCGACTATTAGGACAAGACGGTTTGCTCGTGCAGTGGACGATCATTTGCTGCATTTTGAATATCGAGTTCTGAAGAAGGCAACAAAGAACTTCTCTGAGAAAATTGGGGAAGGCGGGTTTAGTTCTGTTTTCTGGGGAGCACTGCCAGACTCAACTCCTGTAGCAGTGAAGAAACTTGCAAACCAAAACCAAAGTAACAAACAGTTCCTTGCGGAAATTAGAACTATTGGAACGATACAGCACGTCAATGTGGTTCGACTGCGCGGCTTTTCTGCAGAAGAGTCGAAGAGGTTCCTAGTTTATGACTACCTTACAAATGGTTCGCTCGCAGCTCATTTGTTTCAGAAAGGTTCCAACACCCTCGATTGGAAAACCAGATACAACATTGCCATTGGGATTGCTAAAGGATTGGAGTACCTCCATGAGAGGTGTCGAGATCGCATCATACACTGCGATATCAAGCCGGAAAATATACTTTTGGATTCAGAACTCGCACCACAGATTGCTGATTTCGGCCTCGCGAAGCTTGTGGGACGGGATGCCAGCCAGGTAATTACCACCATGAGGGGAACCAGAGGGTACCTCGCACCAGAATGGATTTCTGGAGGAGCCATTACTTCGAAAGTGGACGTTTTCAGCTATGGAAAGATGCTGTTTGAGATCATATCGGGAAAGAGAAACACTGAGGAGCTGAATAGTGATATGCGTGATTATCTACCGCTTCAGGTAGCTAATTCAATAGCCAAAGGAGAAGAGGTCTTGCCACTTGTGGACCGCAGATTGAAAGGACTCGTGGAGATGGAAGAATTGTGCAGAGCATGCAAAGTGGCTTGTTGGTGCATTCAAGACAGCGAGGAAGATAGACCGACTATGTCTCAGGTAGTTCAGATTTTGGAGGGGGTTATGGCAGTAGAAAAGCCTCCAATCCCAAGAATTTTGTTGCAACTAGTAGGAAGTGATGAGATTGAGGCATAAAACGAAGCACTATGCCCTTTCTTTGATAATTCATGGGCATGGTGTAGCCAATGTTGAAGATCACCGCCTCTCTCTCTCCTGGAGTTCTCTAGATCTCTCTCTCTAGAATTCTCCATATCTCTCTCCTCCAGATTTTTCTCTCTCTGGATTTCTCTAGATCTCTCCCTTCTCCAAAATGTTCTAGCAAAATCCATCAAGAAAAGCTGCACCACTTCTAGACTTCTCCAAAGAAATCTAGTTGTGAGGCTATAATAAAATAATAATAATATTTCTAGAATAGTGTAGAAAGTTAGGAAAGTCACCAACTTTCCATCCTATAAATAGGAGCAACTTGCTCCTCATTTGTGTGTCCAACTAAGAGTGTGTGAGTAAGAAGTTCAAGGGGGTGAGTGGGTGTATGTGTAGGGGTCTTGAGAGTGTGTTGAGTAGAGAGTGCTATGTATGCACATGAGTGAGAGAAATTGTGTAGAGTTGTCTGAGTATTGTATGTGGTGTGAGAAATTATTGTAATAGTGAAAGTTATATTTGAACCACGTTTCCGCAAGGTTCAACAGCCAATCCATATTCCTTTGAGTTTCTACAGTTATAAGCTGTGTACCTCCTTGGCCAATAAATTACGGTGACCTTTGTGGCAATTCGAAATATAAACACTAAACAGTTATTGTCGCTGATGGACTCACTGGTCTAGGATCTGCATCGTGATTACCAGAATTGCATCTCCAAACCATTTAATACTAATATTTCTCCATCCTCTTGCAGCAGAAAATCCAGTGAAGGAATCGGTCATCTATTCAGCTTATGTGTATGCTCCAAACGAAATTAGATGAACTGTTTGAACAAAACAATGCAAAATCGTTGCCCTCTTGTTTAAACATTATTTATATGAGCCATCCCTCCCATTAGAAACGGTTGACACTTGAAAGTTGGTAGAGGCTCCGGCCATAGAGGCAAGAGTCATCCAAAAAGCGGTATTCTTTAATAAAAGGCGAAAAAATAGTTCACTCTGTGCTTGCTCACTACGTAGCTGCGTTATCAAACAACTATTAAATAACCAAGTCCATAGGATTATCTCCATTTCTTGCTTCAACCGTTGTGGGACTCAAAACTCACCTTTGTGGAAAACCACTTCTTATACGTAGGTTGGCTACATTGTACTGCAAAGGCTTTGGCCTCTGTTCCTGGTCCAGATGCTTGTGCGAGTCTGCTAGAGATAAACAGCCATTTGGGCTGCCTTGGTATTAAGGATCGCTGTCCATGTTTGAAACATTTAGAGCACAAGACTTTCAGCGTCATATTCTCTTTATAATATTCCATTTTAATACATGTAACTAGATACAAAAAAAATTCAACTATAGAATCGCAAGATACTCAACTACAGCCGCTTGACTTAATTAACTGCTCTAACTAATTGAATGCATCGTAATATAGCCAGATTCAAGTAATTTACCGATGAAATTTGATTAGCCTATGAGCAGCCTGACCTGAAAAATTTCAAATGGTTGCTAGTAAAAGAACCGACCGTAAAGTATTCGGTGAATACAAGAAAGTCTCACTAGCCGACATGGAATAGTTTCATTTTACATGCGAGAAGCACTCTTTATTTGCCCTCCATCGTCGCACTTAAATTCTGTAACTATCATCCGCTCATTGTAAGCCCTCCTCCCAAAGACGGTACAGATGAGTACTACCGTGAAGTCTGCGAGACAGAGAGGCATCCTGACTTGTGGATCTACTATTGTGCTCCTTGTGAATATGAAGATCACGTTAGTTGCGTATGTCCTGACGTCCCGCCTTGTCTTCCTGAAGCATTGTCTCCTGGGAATGTGGAGTTCTTGAAGGACGTCCCTTTGTCCTGCAAAGGCCTCGTCTTTGATCACATATTTCCTTACATGATTTGCTTGGAGGATAAGTGGCAGAAACTTGACCCTCGGCTGAAGGAAATTTCAGATTCCAAACTAGCTTGGTTACCGGAAGATGGCGATATCTAGTCCGCCACCAAATTCAAGTGAAACTTACCTAAAGAAGGTTACAATGAGCACGAGGCCAACATCTTACCATCAGATCTTCCAGTTTTTTTTATTTTCGTCTGTTAAGTTTTTCATCCTGCTTCATCTCTTAGATCTCTATGTTTGCGAAAATAATGTTATGAATGTGCCATCTCACTCTTGTTCTTTCCTTGGCATGATATCAACTCGTCTTATAGGTCATTTGGTTTTATGAATTTTCCGTCTAATCATCTCGAAGAACTAGCATCTCGTTCATCTATACATGCAGACTTTTCACCAAATTACTTGAATATTTAGCAAAGTATTCATCTTTACACCAAAGTGAACAAAAAGAATCGCACGGTGTTGGTACCTGTAGCATTCATTGGTCGGATATTTGTATTCAAAGCAGTATGCATTATTCGTCACTGTCAAACCCCATATCTTCCGTACTTTGGGATCGCATTGTGATTGTCATGACAATATACTTCCCATAAATCTTGTCAGGCGAAGCTTGAGAACCATGTCGCCCATCAAATCTATGTACTTATGTTTGTATATCATGGAGTCACAATCTTAAAATCTTTTGAGGAAACCGTCCATTGTCAAACACCAACGAAATTAGGTTCTCTCTACAGAAGGCAAGTTAAGACCCTGTCCCAACGAACGGATGGATCACTCTGACGATGTTGTCTGATGTGAAGTGTATGGATTGTGCTCAAATGGTGAACTCATATTTGTAACCTAGAAAAGAAACCAGGTGAACTCGTCTTTCGCAATGGAGTTAAAAGAGGCTCATTGCATCCATTATTGCTTATTTGATAAGAGTACCTCAAAAGAATCACAGTAAGCTACTGATGAATCTTCCATCAGTTGAAGCCGTAAGTGCATTTAATTATTGTTGTTTATCCCTGTCGAAGACTCATGGAACACAAATTGCTTGGAGTAGCACCACTTGAATCCACATCAATCAGGACTTAACAAATTTCATTCGGTAAATTGTGGCCCAACTAACTGGCCATGGGGGGCGCATCTGTGCTTATGGAGTTCGAAGAATATTACACACATCCAGTCCAGATTGATGCAAATGATTAACCTTGGAGCTAAACCTTCATCCTAGCATTGGTCCAATCTCAAAGCCTCTACACAGAGAGACCTCCTCGGGAAATGGTTGACACTAGAGGAATGGTAGAGACTCAGCCCGTAAAGGCTGAGCCTTCCAAAAATTGGAATTCTTGCTTCGGTCGATGGGGACTGAGATTCACCAATAGAAAAGCCTCTTCTCATTCACTGACCGGGCCTCTGGGAATTCATGTCCTGGTCCAGACGTGCAAATTGCAATATCGTTGAACGGCCCAAGTTCATTTGCTTGGGAAATCATAGGACATTAAATCTTGTCCCAGGCTGTAACTTAGCTGCTGCTGCTGCTGCTTCTTCTTCTTCTTTCCTCGCAAATTCGTAAGAATAATGTTTATGGGGCAAATAAAGGAGTGAGAGAGGCAAAACTCACCGAAAAGTTCCTAGACAAAAAATCAGTTGATAGAAATATTAAAACTTGCGTGGTTTACCGTATTTATACATATGTACGTATGTATGTAGATGTAAGTGTTTACGGATAATTTCAATAGGAAAGAAACAAGTCAATAGCAAATTAATAGTGATTGGATAATTTAATGGACTACCATCTCTTATCATACAAAATAATCTTAACAATTATATGACAAACTCCTTAATTATGTGCGTGGACATGGCTTCATTTTAGTCTTAACGTCTCGTAAGTCCTATATATATATATATATATATATATATATATATATATATATATATATATGTAGCGCTATTGATTTATTATGCATATAGAAAAAAATTATCGGTGAAATCATATTGTCCAAAGTAATTATATATATAGAAAGACAAATATATCCCAAAATTTGTTGTTGGTTGGAAATGTCGCTACTGAATTGAAGACATTCGAATATGAATATCGAATATGTAATGGACAGAATCTAATTATCAACTTAAGTAATTGTTCATGCTACAATTTTAGTTATCTTTAAAAGAAAGGAAAAGATTTAAGATCTTTAAAAAAGGACTGACATCCTCTTTTACTCATTAGTTCACTTGCGCAAGAAAACGTGTACGCCATAAATGTTGGGGAATAAGATGAAGACATCCGAGACAGTGCGACCCTGACGAGTGACGACCACTCCTGGTTTTGCATCGCTATAAGTGAGCTCTGGTCTCGGACGGTACCACCACCGACGCGACCTCCCGTCCCTAAAAGCTAGTGACATTAATTGAACGCGATTTCTAGTAACTTGAAGATGGAGACGGGATTCAAAAGTCTCGAAAGCTTGGGATTTGTTTTTGACCTTGGACTGGCGTGTTGGCTGAATTCACTTTCATGTGGAGAAAGCCCAATAAATTACAAATCCAAAATGATTTCAGCCCATATAATAAGTTATATGAGAAAATAAAAATTTTCACTATTTTTTTATGTGATAGTTGCAAAGAATGTCAGTTGAGAAGTAGCAAGAAAAGAAAATGCATACGCCTCAGTTTACTAAATTTCGTTTCTTTTTGTCTAGCTCCATTTATGATAATGCGAGTTAGGTAAGTTGGCAACTTCAACTTGTGTTTAATTTAGAGAGTGGAAGGTGATAAATTATTGAATCCTCCTCACTTCAGATCGTAGGGTTGGTCATATTTGAAAGTGCTAATATGAACACCTAGAGGGGGTGAATAGGTGTTGAAATAATTTTTCGCAAGGAATAATAGAAATGTTTTTTTTTTCTAAAACTGAGTCCGAAGAATAACAGACTTTTGAAACTATGAAGTACAGACTTGGAGCGAGTTCAGATTTTAGCAGTTAAATATAACTACGAACAAGATAAATGAGTTTACAAGTTTATGTCAACTCTCTCATGCTAACAACCTTCTGGCTGAATTCGACTATACAATGAACAAAAGATTATAACTTTGAATGCAAACACTTAGTGCTAAATCACATTATCTCACTAAGTCACTCTTTTGGTATTTCTCTCACGATCACAAACGTTTAAACTCACAAGAACAAACGTTTAAACTCACAAGAGACAAGTGTATTATTGAAGGTCGCTCAGACTTAGGAATTATAAATTCTATACTTCGTCTCTTACTTGCATATCGGTCCCTAGTCTCCTTAAATACTCCTCCACTTCCAAACTAGCCGTTGGACAATATCTTGAGATTATCTTCCAATTTACCCATTGGACATATTTATATCTAGAAGATTTGGTAGACGTTGAGTGATAGAAGTAGAATCCCAAATTGATTCTAATCGACCATACAAATAAAATTTCGGTTTCCATGAGTAAAGCTTTTTCGTATAGAAATTTCTTATCTTTAATATCCAATTATCAATAAATTAGATTGAGTTAATCAAATCAATTTTGATGTAGAATCCAAACCAGATTACCAGCCGTTATATGTTCGGGGCTTCTGTTACGATCTGTCTCGTTATGGATATAAAGTTTGAGAGTCTTCAGACCGAAGTGAAGTCTGAGCCTCTTCTGTCTGAAATAGACTTTACAATCTGGACGTAAGTTTGAACATAATCTGCTTTTGAACAAATTTAACTTTAAGGTCTGGACACAGTTTGAATAAATTTAGCTTCAACATGGAGTCTATCTTCTGGTTCTTCATTCACGTTTAGTTTGAAATTTGTCGAGTGGGCGGATTCGATGTACAACAGGTTTTGATACTAAAGTTTGGCAGTCTTTAGACTTTGACACAGAAATCTGAAAATCTTTATAATAGACTTTGGACATGTATTACGTTTAGTCTTCTGGCAGTTTTCAGACTTTTATCATCTGCATAGTATATTACTTAATCATTAAACACGTTAGTAGACTTTGATTTATTTTGTCATCTTCAAAACATCACAAGGGATTTCCCTAACAATCTCCAATTTTTTGATGATGATAAAACAATATCTGAATATGCAGATGTGTAATCATATTTTCTAAAATAATGATAAATCAATCATCAAATTTTAGATTTTCAAAAAATATGATTTGAATCAAAAGACAGCAAATAGATTGAGCATAACAATATATAGAAAAATAATCGCAGATCAATATTATAATATTAACCAATCAACATATCTGCATATTTATATTCTCTCCCCCTTTTTGTCATGATCAAAAAGCAATGACAATAGATATAGTATCACGTAGAGAATATAAAATGATAACAAATATATCTTGCATGAAACACAATTTCAAAAAAAAAAGAAAATCAGAGAGTAAGTCGAATATTAAAGATATGCAATATAGCTCACTTCGATCATATATATCAACAAATATCTAATAAAAATCACGAAGAGCGGATCATAATTAACCGAATTAATTAGTTCGATTGATTATGCAGCGTGACATCCTCATCGAAGCAGCAAATTAATTAAGACTCCAAACGTGAAATTAGTAACTGATATAGATGATCAAATATGCAGCCTTTGGGAAGTTTTTTAGCAGAGGCATCTGGGAGACGGTCCAAGGAGAATGAAAATGCAGACACAGCAAACACGGTCGAGGACTTGTTCGTCCAACTTTAGATGTCGCAAGTTTGCCTATCACTGAGGTCTCCTCAGGACCGAGTTCTCTGCTATGAATAGTTGCGGAATGCGAAATATACGTTCCTGTTGTATCCGATACAGATGTCACATTACTTTCAACTTTAGAAGTCACGTTACTTTCAACTTCCCCAAAACCACTCTTGTATCCGAGAGAGACGTGGGTTTATGATGTTTAGACAGAGATAGGACTTTAAACATTCTCATCTTCTTCATGTGCTTTAACAATTTCTAGAATTCATCGGCATGAGCACGATAACAAGAATGCGGAATATAGTTTTGCATGATTGTATAAATTGAAGGCAAATTAACAATAGTACTATCGGTTCTACAAGATTTTAGTAATATAATCCTTGGGGCTATTTATTGGTACAGCACTGATGATATGTTGGCCTTGAAATGAATTTCACCATAGATTCCTCTCTTGCAAGGATTTTGATTCAATTTACTGATTTTAGGGCACAACAGCTCATTTTCACAAATACTAAAGCTGATTCCTAGACAGAGCCAATTTGTCAAATTTAGAATCCTTCCTTCGCTAATAATGTGAAAGCTATAAACCACACTCTCTGCATAATTTCCACTGATGGAACCTTCTGTTGGTCCTCAGACATCAATATTTTGACTTGACTTTATGTTAATTGGTTGACTTTTACATTTCAATGACAGATGACCCCCAACAGATCTTCTCGATCAGGTAACCCATCCCTCCATTGAGCCGCCACCAATGTCCATCAAACGAAGGAACCTTCTCTGAAATACTCAGCGTTTCCCACCCAACTGCTAGAATTCAAGCCGCCCCACAATAGAAACAGCCAGTTATAGTCGCTTTCAACGCAGCCTTGTTGGACTGGCAACTCCCCAAAGACCGCTGGCTAATGAGAAGTCGAGATTTAACCATTCAGAGAAAGACTTCAGAGTTTGTTAACTCCACCATGTCAAAATCGTTGTTGCAAAAGAGAGAGCGACGGTGGAAACTTAGATATGTTTCCTCACATTTTGCTTCTTTTCTCTGTTTCATTAGGCTCCTCTTTGTCCATGAACACAGACACCATCTTGCCCGGCGAGTCTCTCTCCAGAAACCGGACATTAATCTCTCAAGGAGGAACATTTGAGATGGGCTTCTTTTCACCAGGTAACGCTGGTAACTACTATGTTGGCATTTGGTACAAAGGATTACCTCAAAAGACTCTAGTTTGGGTTGCAAATAGGAACCATCCAGTGTCCGACCCATTCTCCTCACAGTTGGAGCTCCTCTGGGACGGTAATTTAGTCATACTCGCTTCATCCAAGCGCCAAATCTGGTCGACCCGTTTGACATTGCTCATGCCTAATTCGACTTCAGGAGTGCTCCTTGACAATGGAAACTTCATTTTAAGGAAGACATCCGATGTGTCTAGTGTAGCTTGGCAGAGTTTTGATCATCCCACTGATACGTGGTTGCCAGGTGCCAAGTTTAAATTCAACACTTCCGAAAAGACAGTTCTGGTGGCGTGGAGAAATTTAAACGATCCAACTTCCGGAATATTCTCTACATCCATGGGAGCAAAAGGAGCTCTTTCGCTATTTAACAGGTCGGAAGCCTACTGGATTGGACGCGACTGGACTGGGGACGATTACAGGCGTCGGTCTTCACTGACAGCAGAAAACGTGATAAACTACACCATTGTTTCGAATGAGAATGAGACTTTCTCCAAATATTCCACAATTGCTCCTTATAATCTTTCTAGGATTGTGCTTGAACCGACGGGGCTGCTCAAGCAGTTAGTATGGGCAAAGAATATCCAGGAATGGAAAGTGCTTTGGGCAAACCCAGCACAAAAGTGTGAGATTTACCCCTTTTGTGGTGCTGCTTCTAACTGCAATCAGAGTGATGCACCGCTTTGTGATTGTGCTCTTGGATCCTCAGATGATCTGAAGCCGGAAGATCATCTGGGCCAATGCAATAGGAGAAACGCGTCGAAATGTAGTGGAGACAGGAAAGATATTTTTTTCCTCATGACTCGTACACAATTGCCAAATAATTATGATTCGTTCGTGGTGGAAAACATTGATGCATGCAGGTTATTGTGCTTGAGCAACTGTTCGTGCAGTGCATTCGCTTACACTGCTAACTGTCGGATATGGACGGATGAGAGATTTTTAGTTCAACGTTCAGCCAATGATGGAGTATTTAAAGATTTCTATGTCCGGATCGCGGTGTTGGATTGGAAGGAGGAGATTAAGAAAAAGGGGAAACCCAGTTTGAAATTCATAGCAGCAGTTGTTGTGTCCTTAGCTTTTCTCGTGCTCCTTAGTGTGTCGCTGGTTACTATTAGGACAAGACCGTCTGCTACTGCAGTGGACGATCATTTGCTGCATTTTGAATATCGAGTTCTGAAGAAGGCAACAAAGAACTTCTCTGAGAAAATTGGGGAAGGTGGGTTTAGTTCTGTTTTCCGGGGAGCACTGCCAGACTCAACTCCTATAGCAGTGAAGAAACTTGCAAACCAAAACACAAGTAACAAACAGTTCCTTGCGGAAGTTAGAACTATTGGAATGATACAGCACGTCAATGTGGTTCGACTTCGTGGTTTTTGTGCAGACAAGTCAAAGAGGTTCCTAGTTTATGAGTACCTTAAAAATGGTTCGCTTGCAGCTCATTTGTTTCAGAAAGGTTCCAACGCCCTTGATTGGAAAACCAAATACGGCATTGCCATCGGGATTGCTAAAGGATTGGGGTACCTCCACGAGAGGTGTCGAGATTGCATTATACACTGCGACATCAAGCCTGAGAATATACTGTTGAATTCAGAACTCGCGCCACAGATTGCTGATTTTGGCCTCGCAAAGCTCCTGGGACGGGATGTCAGCTGCGTAATTACCACCATGAGGGGAACCAGAGGGTACCTCGCGCCAGAATGGATTTCAGGAGGAGCCATCACGTCAAAAGTCGATGTTTTCAGCTATGGAAAGCTGCTCTTTGAGATCATATCAGGAAAGAGAAACCTTGAGGAGCTGAATAGTGATATGCGCGATTATCTACCGCTTCAGGTAGCTAAGTCAATAGCCAAAGGAGAAGAAGTCTTGCCACTTGTGGACCGCCGATTGGAAGGACTAGTGGAGATGGAAGAATTGTGCAGAGCATGCAAAGTGGCTTGTTGGTGCATTCAAGACAGCGAGAAAGATAGACCGACCATGTCTCAGGTAGTTCAGATTTTGGAGGGGGTTATGGCAGTAGAAAAGCCTCCAATCCCAAGAATTTTGTTGCAACTGGTAGGAAGTGATGAGATTGAGGCATAAAACAAAGCGCTATGTCCTCTGTGATAATTCATGGGCATCATGTAGCCCCAATTCATCCTCCTTTGACTTTCCACAGTTACATCTGATTTGTAATATAAAGACTCAACTATGTACTTCTACATCTATGTACTTCTCCTATTGTTCAGTTACAGTTATGTACCTCTTTGACCGAGGCCATTCGTAATATAAAAACGCAACCATGTCCTTCTACATTTCTTCTTCTTCCTCATAGCAGAAAAAGGAAAAAATAAAAATAAAAAGTAAGAAAAGCAAACTTGCTCTTAGCAGAAAAAGAAAAAGAAAAAAACAGTAAGAGAGGCAAAACTCACCAAAAGTTCCGAGACAAAAAATCAAATGCTAGAATTGTGAAAACTTAGACCCGCCTTACATGGTCCGTCGGATGATCTACAGATGTTGCTTCGGTTGATGTGGGACTGACATCCACCAATAGAAAAGCCTCTTCTTATTCAATGTCTGGGCTTCTCGGAGTTGCAAGGTTTCGGCCTCTGGTCTTGGTCCAGATGTGCAAATTGCAATATTTTGAACGGCCCATGGTCCGGGGGGGTAGTGCCTTGCTCCCGCAAAATCATAAGAGCAATATTTATGTGAAAAAAAAAAAGCAGCGAGAGAGGCAAAACTCACCAAAAGTTCCAAGACAAAAAATCAATTGCTAGGAACGCGATAACTTGCATGGTTCACCATATATATATATGAACAAATGTAGATGAAGGTGTATACGGTTAATTTCAATGGGAAAGTAACAAGTCATTAGCAAATTAATAAAGATCAGATAATCTAATGGATTGCCTTCTCTTTATTATATAGAACAAGAACAATCTCATCAAGGGGTTTTGTATACAACAAACATGTCCCTCTCCAATCCATTTATCACATTGCAAAAGTTAACTCCTTAATCGTGAACATAGACATGGGTTCATTTAGTCTTAGCACCTCGTAAGTCCTATACATACGTGGCACCATTGTATAAAGCCATATCGTCGAAAGTAATTGTATGTATAAATGATAAATATTTCCCAAGATTTGATGTTTCTTGAATGTCACTGCCAAATTATTGAAGATATTCGAATATAAACACCGAATATGTAACGGATGAAATACATTCATCGACTTAGGTGCACAATTTCATAAAACACTTTATCTTAAGCAGATGGAAAAAGATTTAAGATCTTTGAAAAGGCACTGAGACCCTCTTTTTACTCATTAGCTCACTTTGCCCGAGAAAACGCGTACGCCATGAATGTGGCAGGGGGATAAAGATGGCGATGAATTTAGCATGCAAGGGAGTGTGGGCGGCGAATCCTGGCTTGTGCATCGCTGTAAGCGAGCTCCGTGTCACGGACAGTGCCACCACCGACGCGAAAACGACCCCCGGGTCGAGACGTCCCGTCCCTGAAAGCAGCCGGTGACAATAATTGAACGCGATTATTAGTAACTTCAAGACACGCAGAGACGACGACGCCATTGAAGAATTGAGTTTCTTTTGGGATTTCGGGGATTTGTTTTGACCTTGGACTGGCGGTAGCGGTGGCACGGATGAGACTGTTAGAGCCGCCCCGAATTGATTTATTCATATTATTACGTGGGAGTCAATGTGATCCCACGAGAGCGGACAGAGCCTCCGTTTACTAAATTCATTTGTTTCTTGTCGCCTTCCATTTATTTTAATTTGAGTTAGGTAGGTTGGCAACCTCAACTTGTGTTAAATTTAGAGTGAGGGGTGATAAATTATTGACTCCTCCTCACTTCAGATCTTAGTCAAGTTCGAGGATGAGAAGTAAAATATATGCCCACTCAGATAAGTTATTTCGAGGGTTACGATGTATGGAGAATCTATGTAGTTGGTCAGATCTTCATCAGGGGAAGATCTTTTATCTAACACGGTACTTTTCTTTGTATCCCGACATATCTTATCCACCGATTATAATTTCATTTTTACGAGTCAACTTTTAAGATTTGTGGAGTTATCTTGAAGAGCAATAGGGTAGAGGACTCGCAGCCATCCACATCGGCCAATTAAGAGCATCAATTGGTATTGCCCATACAAGGAGAGAATTACTAAGCAAGTTTTAAATCTATTACAATTACGCTGGTCAATTATAATTTTTTTTTTGCCAATTTAGTCTTAAACATTTTATAATTGTATTAATTCAATCCATTCAATCAATTTTGACAGGCCAGCGTTGGCCATCCAAGTAATACTGACGTAGACAATTTTTAATGATATATATATTTTTGGATTTTTTAGTTGTTCTTTTCTTTTTTTTCCTCATTTTCCTTTTTTTTTTTCAATAGTGCCAACGAGGCTCCAAGAAGGCTCACTGGCCACTAAACAGGAGCTGCGAAGCCTTCGCCAATGGCTAGCGAGGGTTGTAGCCTTCACCTAGCCTCATTCAAATCTAGGTGAGACTACGAGCCGTGGGAGAGGCCAGCCTCACCAAGGCCTCCTTGACCAAGGGCAAAGGCAGCCCCCAAGGTCATGGCAGGGGCTTCACGGCCCTTGCTGGAGGCTCGTTGGCACTATTGGGAAAAAAAAGGAAAAGAAGGAAAAAAAAGAAAAAGGAAAATTAAATAAAAAATTGAAAAAATAAAATAAAATATTATTAAAAATTGTCTGCGTGTATTAGTGTTGGCCTGCCAAAATTAGTTGGGTTGACCAAATTGGCCTAATTACAAAATGTTTATGATTAATTTGGCCAAAATAATATTTATGACTGAATTTATACAATTGCAATAAAATTTATGACTTCTTTTTTAGTAATTTCCTCCCATGTAAGAAATGTTTGATGTAGGAGTGAGGGGCCTTTTTTTTTTTTTCAAGGTAAATTAAACATTGAGTGAGAATTTTGTGTCTTGGACCTTTAATTTTAGGCAACGAGATTCAGAAAATTCATATGAATGAATGATAATGTGTGTACGATGTACAAATCAACAATGGTGCGACTAGCATGAGCATCTGAGGGTGCACTTATTGAACAAACATTTATTTTAAATGAGTTGCATCTCACCTACAAATCATCCATCAATCAAAATAATATCAAGAATTTCACTTGTCATTATTCAAAACTGATGCATAAAGACATGATCATTTGTGTACATGCACGATTCTATAGAAAGTCATTGATTCCGAGGTCGGTGTGTCATATTATTCATGGCATGACAAGCTGAAACTAGTTTCATGATGGATTTCAAGTGACAAAATGTACTCCATATTCCCAGATTTATATAATACTTTCCATGTTCGGAGCTTAATCATTGGAAACATCATTGGCGAGCTTAATCATAAAATATTAATAAAGTGGGTCAGCAGAAGAAGGAATTTCAGGGATTAAATCGTAATGTTATTTGGATGCTACCAAGAGAATTGAACATAAATTATATTGTTAATGTCCTTTTCATTTATGTATTTATCTTCTAAAAAATAAAAGTCATGAATGGGAAAAAATGAAATTTGTTTAAATTCTTTTTCTTTCCTTCCAATAAGTCCTGTCAAACGTATGATTAGTTTGGACCATTTGTAATTTTCAGTATCTGATATAAAATTGATGAATTTAAGAATAAATTAATATAGAATTTCTTTCTTTAGTATACCCATTGAGTAATATGTTGTGCAGACATATTAGATAATTTAGATTCCACCTCGTAAATCTAGTTTAAGGCAAGTCGCCTACATCGGGATTAAAGAATTCACAACTCAATCCCGGGCCACGAATCAATAACGGATTGATTTTTTTTTTTCTTTTGAAGTACTACATTGGATTGTTCAAAAAAAAAAAAAAGGACTACATCGGAAAGATATGGAATACTGTCAAAGCACGTCACGTCAGCTTTTGTTGTATATCTTGTACTATCACATTATTCATTTATTTGTTTATTGCCTGTTTATTTTATTTTTTTCGTTTCTTGGTTTTTGTTGGCTAACGCCACGATTACCTGAGAGATGGGAAAACAACCGACACCGACACCGATTGAATTTTGTAATGATGATCAAATTCACTTTGAGATTTCATCTATGATGACAACTTATTAGGTGATGGCAACTTTAGATATTCAATGATTGCATTATTAGTGACAAAAATTGATGGAATCGCTTCCACCAGAAAGAAGGTTTGGAATCCTAGGGTTATCTGATCAAGTTATCGTCGGGAAGAAAACCTTTCTTCTACTACTCCAACTTCTCTCTCTCCCCTCTAGTGGCCCAAGCCTCTTCTATTCTCAATGAAGATTAAAGTTAGGGTCATGACTCTTGTGTTTTTACGGTTTTGTTCTTCTCGGGGCAGCTTATACTATCCCAAGAAAACGCATATGTACAGTTAAAAGGATCAAAATCTTATAAGTTAGCCCATAACTTCCTCCCTAGGCGATGTGGGACAAGAGAGGGACTCCTTCCTTGCACACATCTGGGGACTAAGGCATGGACGCACCGCCTCCTTCCTTGCACACATCCGGGGACTGAGGCATGGACGCACCGCCATCTCTCCTCCCCGCGCATCACCGCTCGAGCCGTCACACATTGAATCGACAAGAGGGACATAGAGAGAGGGAACTTGGCAATGGGGTGCACGGGGATGGCAATAATAGTGGCGTCATGTGACTCGGATGGGGTCAGGTAACGTCGATGGGCGGCGAATGTGCGGTCTTGGCTGGTGGTTGAGGTTGCTTGGTGGTCGTGCATAGTGAACAAATGCATCTAGGGACAAAATAGGTAAAAAGAAAGAGCGAAACAATAGAAGAAGAATATGCTATACTCGATTTGAGTGGTCCAATTTGCTTGTTACTGATACGTTTAGATTTAAAAGGGAGTAACTTTACCTAATTAAATAGAGAAAGCTGACTTCAGAGGACCCCCAATATGAGATGGAGCCGCGATCTAAACTCCTTCACTTGGAACCAAAAACCATGTCCAAAACTTTGTCATTTTTGAAAGGAAAAGGAAGAGGAAAGGCACTAGAAATACAAAGTTGATTGCCTAGTAACGTCATCGAGACTTAAAATTGAATTTTACAACATAAACTTACTAGCTTCATATTTCGGAACAAAACGATTGATCATCAAAAGCATACGCCGCATGTGCGCTCAAACGTTTCCGTGGTATGTACATAAGAAACGGGTGGACTGCCACTGTTTTTTGCTTTGTACTTTATAGGTTCCTAACTTCAAAGTAGATGCGCGTACTTTTAATTGATAAAAGGGTGTGAAATTGTGAATCAACAAAAATTCTTCTTTCCTTTTCGCCTAAAGCTAGTGGCAAAACATCTTGATTTTTGTCATGCCATACGTACTATGGGCTGGCCAACACGACTGTCAGTCAACCGGTCACCTGGCTAGATTAACACTGGTTTTCTGCAGGAAGTCTATTGGATTCAGTTGACTATGTATGTGTGCGTATGCTCTTTCACGTTCAATAATTGGAGAAAAAGCAAAGTGCATGGGCGACGACGCGGGCGGGTAGCTAAGGCCAACTTTACACACGAGATATCACGTATGTGATGGCGACGGCAACACCCGGCCCTTTACAATTGTCGCTCACATGCTCCCCCCCAAAAAAGCAATGCGTCCCTCAATTAAAGAAATCCCTCTCGTACTGTTTCATCTTACGTGCCGATATTTCTCAGACCCACACCCCCATTACCTGTCTTTTTTTATTATATTTATTTATTTATATCGAATTATATATTGTATGGTGCTTATTTAAGCATCAATAATTTGACGCACCACCATGTGAATATGTCACATAATTTTGATAAATTTAATCAAATGATGAGCTAAGGGGGTCGAAGAGGCTGGCCCCCTCACTTAACACATGGTGTTCAGTATAAATTAAACTTTCCTGATTAAATGCTATATTCTATGAAACTTCATGTACCTTTTATGTCTAGCTTACCAAGTTGGGAAATAACATAAGTGTAATTATGGCCTGTCCTTAGTATCTTCATCCTCTATTGGGTCTGATGTTTAGAAACAATGGCTAACGGTAGATACAATGCAAACTCTAATAGTTTAATGGCTAAAGTTTTTATTTTTCATGGAGTAAGAGATAGTAATGTTCTAGTTGAATTTGAAGTTCGAAATTGAGTGCTTTATGATCTTAGTCGGGAAAATTGTTGTTTTAGCCCTAAGAAACTTCAACTCGTAATAGAACTCATCGGTTACTTCGATGTCGTCCCAAACCCTCGAGTAGCTTTTGAATGTAGATGTGGGTGGTGGCCTGACCGACGCGGGCTGCTCTGTGGGACTCACCGGCGACCGACGTGGGCAACTTGACTCGAGACAGGCGGTGCCGGTTTTACTTCATATTCTTTGGATTTTGTAAGACACGCAAATAAAGGTCGATTCCGAATAAAAAGATGCTACACTTCTAGAGAGAGAGAGAGAGAGGGAGAAGGAAAAGATGATGCTTTTGGGATGATAAGGGAAAAAGATGCTTTTTATTATTTTTGGCATTGGCGGGCGGGCGTACGAGCAGTTTCCATCGAAACTCCAGCAAAGAAGTAAACACAAGCGTACAAAGCCAGGCTTTGGTTTGTTCCTCTCTTCCTACTCTCTCTCCTCTCATTCATTTCATATTCAAATTCATTCAAGTGCATGATTAGGTATCGATTCTCTCTCTCTCTTTCTCTCTCTGCTTTTACAGCTCGTCATCATCAAGTGGCCCGCGCGCTTCTTCAAGAAACAGAGTCGCTTCTGCCCTGCTCCTCTCTCGAGGTAATACTCTCTGTCTCGCTCTCTCTGGGCTTGCTTGTTTAGCGATACGTTCACGGGTGCATGTGGGTACGTGAGTACGGAAGCGCGTGGCCGTCGTTCGTACCCGTACGGCCGCCGGGTCGGCGTTCTTGTGCGGTTTTTATGTCCGGCGATGGGCGTGAGGGAGCGAATGCGGAGACCCTTCTCCCGGATTTTTATGCATTCCTCCGTCTTCTTTCCGTGAAGGGGTCGTGTTTTATGTTTCTTTGCTTGAGATTTTTATTCGGAGTATTGCATGCCGATGGTGATGATGATCTTGCGAAATGAGCAACCCAAGTTTCTGCAAGGGCCTCTGATGTCGCATCTCGAATTTCTCCTCATTCCTCCGCGAGGGACCGAAATTGCGGTGCGTGTAGTTCAGAGGGCTTAACGCGTGTTCTTTTGTTCTCTTCAAATCAAACTAGATCTTTGTTGTTTTGTTTCTCTCTGTATTCTGCTTTGGTTTTCCTTTTTCCTTGTTTCTTTCTGTTTTTGTGGTTTTCCGTAGCTTCAAGGAAAATATTTTATTTCAATATAATAGATTCTTGATGGCTATTTCGGTGATCGAGTGTCGCAGATGCTTTTGTTTCGGTCATTTGAAGCTCAACAAATTAAGTCTTCAATTGGCAAACAGAGGATAAATTTCAGTAGGGTCCTTGCATTGCATCCTTAACTCTTGGAATGCAGTATTTTAAGGAATGAGAGAAGAAGCTTGGACTCCTAGATAGAAGCAATCTGAATCCAAATCGCCCTGCTAGCGCTGGTCAACTGTTCCATTAACATCTGCATTGTCGATACCATTCAACTCAAACAGGCAAAGTTCCTGTATTCTCTTATCTGTTTTCTTGTTAAGCTTTTGTTGCAGTAATAGAGGAGATTCTTAGTTGTGAAATTTCTGGCCCTGGGTTTAGGGAACTTGGTTTCTGGGGAAATTGGAGAGATGCCTTGGTTTCTTTTGGGTCTTGAAACTTCGTTTCATCAAAAATTTATTCTTTAAGTGATCTTAAAACTTCAAATGTAAGATTTTCTTATAAAGGAGTTGGGGAACAAAAGGGTGAACTCAAAATGCACTGGAGCTTGGGAGAGTAAGCTTGTTTATTTCAGTGAGAACCTTAAGATGGAGATTTCCTCTCGCACAACATATTAAGATGAAGTTAATAAAAGTAAAAGAAGAAAAGATGAGCAAGATTTTCCTATGAAGTTGTCTTTTTTTTTTTTTTTTTTTTTTTCAGCAGGACCTTGTTAAATTTCATGAGATCTTGATGGTTGATAACTGATATAATCTTAGATCTGCGAGAATCTAGAAAGTGTAAAATATCTAGCTTGTTTGGAAGAGCCAACCAATCAATGTCAAAAGCACGCCAATGTTGGAAAACATATTTGGCATGCATTTGCACAGATGGAAAAATTTGCGTCTATTTAACATAAAAACTACAGTCTATGTTGAGTTGAAGTTACTCTGTGAGACCACATATGCCTATGATCTCATGAGAATATTCATCTTACTGGACCTTTTTCTGTGGCAATACTCTGCAGGAATGTATACGTGACATTTGAAATATGATGGAAGATACACAACTAAATTTCAATCAGCCATTCCTTACAGTGAGGCGTTTTTCGTCCACAGTAGCCTCTGCAGAGGGCCAGGACAAAAGGAGAACTGATAAGTCACTGCCTACAATACCTCCTCTTCCTCCTTACAAATCAGAGCTAAAATCGGGTCCGGTAAGGAATCCAGGAACTGTTCCGTTTGTGTGGGAACAGTGTCCAGGAAGACCTAAGAATGAATCCCTAATGCGGAGTCAGACTCCCCAATGCCCTCCTGCTGCCCCAAAGCTTCCACCTGGGAGGATTGCAAGAGTTAAGCAGCACGATTCTGAAAAAACCTCCGATGGTGCAATGGGTGTGCAATCTCAAATGAGAAATATGGTTTTCAATTATGAAAATGCACAATCAAATGATGAAGGTGTTAGAAAAAAAGAGACCACAGAGGAAAAAGGGACTGCTGAATCAGATTATGGTGATGAAGCCTACTTAGATGCATTGGATACATTTTCGCGATCTGAGTCATTCTTCTTGAACTGCAGTGTCAGTGGTTTGAGTGGAGTTGATGGTTCAGATATGAGACTATCTGGACGGTTCTCTAGAGATCCACCAGCCAGGGACTTCATGATGGGTCGTTTCTTGCCTGCAGCAAAGGCAATGGCTTCAGAAGCGCCTCTGCATTTCGTCCGGAGGCAATCTGTGGCACAAGATCTGCCAAAGCATCCAGTGAAGAAGGCAGCAGTTGGGGTTGAGAACCATCAGCTGGAGGTACTTAAACCAATTGTTCTACCAATGACCCAAGTCGGAGTTGGAGAAGAAAGTGAAGATGATGATTACTATGAAAGTGAAACCTCAACGACTAAAGGTTGTGGGTTATTACCTCGGTTCTGTCTGTTAAATCCAGTACCTGGTATGAGGATGCAAACAGTGGGGCTTACTGTGCGCAAAACTCAAGTTAATTCTACATATGCAAAGTATCAAGGTGAACCCAGGAGTAAGGTACATAGTTTTTACATGTTTTCTGTTTCTTTAAATTAGTTGTCAGTTATGTTTTGTCCTTCTTTATCAGCTGTTAAAGTTAATTGCTAAAGCATATCTTCTTGTTTCTTTATAGCACAATGAAAATGCTTCTGACGAACAAAGATCAGTTGGTGGCTGCCTAATATCAGAGCTCCATGAAAATAAGTTTGATCTGAAAAGCACACAGAGCCGAACTAAATGCAACAAGAAATTAGAGGGGTCATCATTATATGGACGTTTGCAAGGCAATGGCAAATTTGAGCACCGTAACGGATTTTCTAAATCAGTTGTTCAAGGACAGGGAAGATCAGTTAGTGCTCATGAGAATGTCAAGAATTCCAAGGTTAAGGCCTCCAATCCCGAAGAAAAGCGATTTGTCAATCTCCGAGAATTATTCGCTAGTGAGCGTGCGGAATGTGGGGCTGGTAATACGAGCCCTGTGGTTGAGAAAACTGTATACGTTGATACAGTGCAGGCTGTAAAATCTCAAGGTTCTACAAATCCCTCAGATGAGAAGGAGCTATCTTATTCTGAGGGGGATGTTCTCAAGATCAAGGCTACTAGTAAAAAAGTTAATGAAGCTCTTTTAATGGACTCTTCTTCTGTGGATATTGGAAACATCGAGCACCTGGAGAAAAAGAAAATATCTGAATCTGAAGGTTTGCATTTCAGAGACTCCCCCTTACTCTCTTTTTCTGACAGATTGAATGAGGATATAGATGTTGACTTGCCTAGACACGATCAAACTCCTACTCAAGCGGGCATGAAGGAGACCAGCTCAAAAGTAGGCAGAGATGGTAAAATTGACTTAGAAAGGGAGGCACTTATGAGATTAGGTGATCAGCAGAATCCTTCCATTGCCTGTTCAACCTTCCCCCTTCCCCCTCCCTTACCAAAATCTCCGTCAGACTCATGGTTATTGCGAGCGTTGCCCTCCGTTGCCTCAAAGAGGCCATCTTCACGATCTTCTCTTGGAGTAGATGCTGTAAATGGGAACCGTGCTTTAGAGTCAGCTCTTGTTGATCCCAAGTGGGAAACAATCGTCAAATCTTCCAATGTACACCATGGGCATCTGCGGTTCTCTGAGGTAATTCTGTAACTTCTCTTGTCATCATCATGATTTCTTCCACTGCGATGAAGGCTCATTCTACTTGGTCATCAGGAACTACTGCCGCCAATCCCAGAAACCTGAAGAGAGCTGATCCAATTTTCAAGGATGTGGAATTGCACACGCATGGCATGATCTGAAGTCTTTTTCTTTTTCACTTTTTCCCAAAGTTCTTCTGTCTCAAGAAAAGGTAAAAAGACTTCCATTCCGCCTCTTCGTTGTTGGTTCTCTGCTATGCCTACTCTGCTGAGCATATCAAGAGGAATTGTAAATAGAATTACCCTCTTCTTACAATAAAACTACGAAACGCATTGCATTGTCTTTCTGTAAAGATCATTCTTTCTGTATACCAATTTGTAACATCATCACGTTTTTTCTTGTAAAGAGGATTGCAATCACTGTTCTCTGGTTGTAATAAACGGATGATTTCACTACTTTTATGTACTTGTATGTCGTTAATCAGCAAGGGAAGTTCTTCATATCAATCGTACTTTCGTGTGTCTTTGATGCAACGTTGCCCCAAAATTCAAATCCTTCTCAATCATGCCAAGGTAGAAATTTCTTGAAGGAGACGGAATGATGTGTGCAAAGAATTCAACTCTTGTCGATTCAATGATGCCATTATGCAGCACATGAATCTTAGAAGGGCACTTTCAAGTTCGGACGGTACCATGTTGCTTCCAAGACGTCTGATGCATGGATAATCAATGGGATAAACGACACTGGAGTATTTCATCATGGGGTGATTCTGTTCAAAAACTGGATAAGTTACGATTCAGGTCAAGATACATCACATGGTTCTGTTCGGAAGAGGGAGCGATACCATGATCGGCATCATCATTATTGAGTATTCTAATATTCCTTTTCCACCAACCAAAACAATATTCCTTTTCCAACAAAGGAACAAATTTCCGTGTGCACGGTAACATGGTAACGATCAGTGAAATTTAGATCTCATTGGTAAATTCATGTAGCTGCGACTTGTTGGTCAAGCATGTTGATGGTAATCTATCGATAATGTTAGCAATCTATCGACGATAAACGCATTACTAAGTTATCGAGTTCTTTATAAATTAGTAACTTAGCAACACAAGTCTATTTACTCGTTAATAAGCTACTGACAAAGTGAAGAATTTATGTTGAAAATAAAACCACAGTTAGTAACCTTTCCTTTTGACTGTAAGTTAGTAACTTACTATTCGAATAAGTGATTTACTAATGTAGGCCGCTTTCAGTACAGTAATTTACCAGATTCAATATTAAGCAATAAAAGCCCCGACATTGAAGTTAGAAAGTACATGTAAAACTAGCAACTCACCGACGTATGCCCTCTTTTAGCATAATAAAAGCATGGAAATTTTAGCAGTATCGAATGAACATCGACGTAGGTATTTGCATAGTCTTTCTGTGGACACGATGACGAGTTCAATGTCACCGCTTTTGCAATTCATTTTCCTTTTATATTGTAAAGAATTTCAAAGTTGGATAAGAAGCAATTTCGAAGAAGCTTCACCAATAGGCAATAGAGAAAAAGCCACAAAAAATCCCAAACTTTGTTCAAAGTGACAAATTTACCCCATACTTTTTTTTTTTACCCAAAAAACCCCAAACTTTACTAACCGTAACATATTTACCTTAAACACTATGGCCAAGGGTATTTTCGTCTTATTCTTTTCCTTTTTCATTTTTTCTTCTTCTTTCTTTCCTTCACCATGGCCGGTGGAGGGAAGTCTGACTCAAGCGAGGGCCGCCCTCACCCGACCTAGGTGTTTCCCTTGCCAAGGTCGAGCGAGGGCATTCCTCGCTAGATCCGGCAAGGGCAACCCTCACTCGACGCCTCGACGCCAAATGAGGGTGGCCCTTGCCTAGGCCGGATCCGGCGAGGAATGCCCTCACTCGACTCTAGCGAGGACCGCCCTCGCTTGACACCTGTGAGGGCGGCCATTGCCAGCCCAGGCGAGGGCTTCCCTCCACCATGGCTGATGGAGAGAAGAGAAGAGAAGAAGAAAAAAGAAAGGAAAAAAGAAGAAATTTTAAAAAAGTAAAAGATGAAAATGCCCTATAATTTGGGATAAATGTGTCACGCAGATACAAGGTTAGGATTTTTTGTGTCATGAATTTTTTTTTTTTTTGGGTAAATGTGTCATGGTTAATAAAGTTTAGAGTTTTTTGTGTCATAAAAAAAATTTGGGATATATTTATCACTCTAAGTAAAATTTGGGGTTTTTGGTAATTTTTTCCTTAGGTAATATGAGGAAGCACTGCGCTTCCGACTTTGCTCCATCTTTAGCAAGGAAGTGATGGGCTTAACTAATGCTTTGATTCGACAAGATCAGATGGATAGACTTGTGCACATAAAAACACGCATTCTGCGGGTGTGGGTGGCGACAGATAGAGAAGAAAATGTTTAGAGAGGCGTTTGCTCTTGTTAATGCCACCAGTGGCCATCGAAGCCAACTGGAGCTGACATGGCTGCTCTGCGTGGTTGCATTCTCCATGGCGTCCATTTCCGTCATCATATTTGCATGCGGCAAAAGCAAGCAGAAACCTCAAGAAAAGAAGGATCTTAGCAGTGGTGGCGGCGGCGGCGGCATTGGAGGGCACAATCTTGCTGGAGCCGGTGGATTCTACGTAGACAGTGGCAGTTTTAGTGGGACTGGTAGTTGTGGCGGAGGCGGCGAAAGCAGCATCAGCTGCGGCCGTGGTGGAAGTGGGGGAGGCGATGGAGGTTGCAGCGGGTGCGGGGGCGGGGCAGGAGCAGCTGCTAATTTGAAGTCAGTCTTTTTCTTTTTTAAATCTCTTTTCTATGTTGGTGGCAAAGGTACTATGATTCGCTAGCTAAATCAGAATTTGATGGATAGAGGAGTTTGGTGACATTAATTACTACATAGAATTTGTCTATCTCTATCTATCCGTTCATCCATTCGGTTCCAGTCCATCCTAAATTTCAAGAGGGTATACCGAATTCAACATGCTGATACGACTAATCTCGCTGTCTTTTCCTGTGGCTTCACGGAGTTTCAACACTAATCAAGCTTTGCAGTTGTAGAGCAAGGTTCGCAAAGATTTATCTTGCAAAGCATGTGCTTCAATCTACACATGCCATCAAGAACCACTTCTTGTAGGAAGGCAGACTAGCAACAATCAGTTATGAACACACTTGAATCAACACACTCGAATTATTTTCAAATGTGTACTCTCAACCTCAGTGGTATATTCTACTAATTAATTTGAAAGATCTGCTTGTAAAATTTTCAAGGCGCTTGGTAATCTACTACTGGATGCGGGAGTAGTGAAATTGATTATTTCATCAGTAAGTTACAAAAAACTTGCTGCGCCTATTGGTAAAATAATAAAGCACTCATTAATATGCTTTCGAATACTGGATTTGAGAATGGTAACTATTGGAGAAAAATTCTTTAATGTTTTGAAGTTGACAAAACTTATCCAGAGTCTAGTCTGAAGATTTCCAGACTTTAGTGTTAAAGTCTGAAGTATCCCAGACTTTATGTTAAAGTCTACCCACATTGATAAATTCCAGACTAAACGGTACTGAAGAATGAAGACTTATCCAGATGCAAGATTTTGTTTATTTCTTTAGGAGTTCGATTCTTATGGATTATGGATAGCTTTCTAGTTGGATATATCACCTACATGATTGATTATCTCTATTGGAATCAATTTAGTTAAATCAAATCTTTTCGGATTGCAAGTAAACTTGGAAAGTATCTACTTATAGAAATTAAGATCCTGATTGTATGGGCGAATAAAATTGACGGGCTATCATCACAATTTTCAAACAACTCGAGATTTCCTTAATTGATTCTGTTCAATGGGTAGATTGGAATAATTCCTTTGGAAAGTACCAACGGTCGAGAATGCATGAATGAGTATTTAAGGAGGACTCTCCAGTTGTTTGATGGAGTGGGTGAAAGAGAAATTTCAAAGTCTGAAATTTTCAATTTCCTTATTATTCCAAATACTAAGCTTAAAGTTGTATACAAAAGAGATAAACACTTAGTGTGACTTCGTGAGAGACCAGTAGAGACTCTTCACTGTGAACTCGAGATCACAAAGCTGTAAAATCTTTTTTGATTCTTAGTAAAATCCAGCCAGTAGGCTATCAACGTGGAGAGTGAACGTAGACTTGATCTAAGCCGAACCACTATAATTTCTGTGTTTTTATTCTCTTCCCTAAACTCCTTTACTTTGTTCGTAATTCTATTTAACTGCTAAAGTTTGAACTTGCTCAAAGTCTGTTATTCTTAAGACTCTATTTTAGAAACAAAATATTTCTATTGTTCTTTCAAAAATTATCTTCACACTTATTTCCCCCCATTCGGTGTTCATACTAGCACTAACAATTGATATAAGAGCTAGTGTGCTTATTTTATTGAAGTGTTTTTACTTCTAAGCTAAAGATCTATGGCTAGTATTTTGGCTCCAAGATTGGTCGAAGGTTAGAGCAACACTAGACCTCCTTACTTCGATGGAAATGAGTATAATGTGTGGAACAACAAGATGAATGCATTCCTAAGATCAAAAGATCCCATGGAGTGGGATGTGGTAGAAAAATGGATCAATCCTAAAACTACATCAACCTCAGAAAGATGAAAAGAAGTTGTAGATGCTGGCGAAATAACACAAGCAAAATTAACCAAGAGACAAGCTCTTGATGCTAAAGCTATCTATTCTTTATACTGCGCTTTATCTCCTACTAGGTATAACCGAATTTCTTCTTGTGAAACAGTGAAAGAAGTTTGGGACAGATTACACGTTACCTATGAATGAACTGATCGAGTAAAAGAAACGAAAATCAACATTCTATCTGGACAGTATGAAGCTTTCAAGATGAAGCTTGGAGAATCTATTACTAATATGTTCAGTCATTTTACTAAAATCGTGAATGGATTGACATATCAAGGACAGCCAATCTCAGGACCAATGAAGGTTAATAAATTGCTGCGTAGACTCTCCAAAGACTGGAATCATATGAAGACATCAATTAGAGAAACCCAGAGGATCATGCCTCTTTTAGTAGACGAATTAGTCGGCACACTTCAATCATATGAAGTGGAGCAGATCAATGAGGAAGAAGATCTAAGAGGTAAGAGTTGGAGAAAATTCATTTACTATTTTGAAGTTGACAAAACCTTTCCAAAGTCTAGTCTGAAGACTTCTAGACTTTAGTGTCAAAATCTGAAGATTGCCAGACTTTAGGTTCAAAGTCTGCTCACACTGATAGATTCCAGATTGAACGCTACTGAAGAATGAAGACTTATCAAGATATAAGATTATATTTATTTCTTCAAGGATTCGTTTTGTATGGCGTATGGATGACCTTCTGGTTGGATACAACACCTACATGATTGATTATCCTTATTGGAATCATTTTCGATATTCAAATCTTTTGGAAGGCAAGCAAACTTGGAAGGTTCTACTTATAAAAATCAAGATCTTGATTGTATGGGTGAATATAATTGATGGGCTTTCATCACAAATCATCAAATGACTCGAGATCCCCTTGATTGATTCTGTCAAACAGGTAGATTGGAAGAATTCTTTTGGAAAGTGACAACGGTTGAGAAGGCATGAATGAGTATATAAGGGGGACTCTCTGGTTGTTCGAAAGTGTGCGTGAAAGAAAAAATTCAAAGTTTGAAACTTCCTAGTTCCATGTTATTTCATTCACTAAGCTCAAAGTTGTATACAAAAGAGAGAAACTCATAGTGAGATTTTGTGAGAGACTAGCAGAGACTTTTCACTGTGAAGTCAAGATCGCAAGACTGTAAGATCTCTTTTGTTTCTTAGTGAAATCCAGCTAGTGGACTATCAGCGTGGGAGAATGGATGTAAGCTTGATTTAAGCCGAACCACTATAGACCGTGTGTTTTTATTCTCTTCCTTGAACTCATTTATTCCGTTCATAGTTTTATCTAACTGCTATAATTTGAATTTGTTCATAGTTTGTCATTTTCTAAAAGCAAGTTATTTCTACTGTTCGTTATGAAAAATTGTCTTCACACCTATTCACCCCTATAGGTGTTCTTACTAGCCATTTCAATTGGTATCAAAGCTTTTATGCTCATTTTATTGAAGTGTTTTTACTTCTAAGCTAAAGATCTATGGCTATTATTTTGGCTCTAGGATTGGTTGAAGGCCAAAACAACACCAAACCTCCTTACTTTGATAGGAAGGAGTATAATGTGTAGAAAAACAAGATGAAGGCGTTTCTGAGATCGAAAGATCCCCTGGAATGGGATGTGGTAGAAAAAGGGATCAATCCTAATGCTACAGAGAAAGGAAATGAAGTTATAGATGCTGGCGAAATGACATAAGAATAAATAACCAAAAGACAATCTCTTAATGCTAAAGCTATCTATTCTTTATATTGTGCCTTATCTGTTATTGAGTATAACCGAATTTCTTCTTGTGAAACAGCGAAAGAAGTTTGGGACAAACTGTATGTTACCTATGAAGGAACTAATCGAGTAAAGAAAACGAAAATCAACATTCTACTAGGACAATATGAAGCCTTTAAGATGAAGCTTGGAGAATAAATCATTGATATGTTTAGTCACTTCACAGAAATTGTAAACGGTTTGGCATATCAAGGACAACCAATTTCAGGACCAATGAAGGTCAATAAACTGCTACGTGGATTTTTCAAAGACTGGAGACATCGATTAGAGAAACCCAGAGGATCATACCTCTTTCAGTAGACGAACTTGTTGGCACACTTCAATCATATGAAGTGGAGCAGATCAATGAGGAAGAAGATCTTAAAGGTAAGAAGTCAATAGCTTTAAAATCTAATGATAATTCTGATGATACAGATTCAGAAGATGACATGAATGATGAGGAGCTAGTGCTTATGATTAAGAAGTTCAGAAAGTTGAACAAGAAGGGAAGAAGATTCAACTGGAAGAAGCAGAGTACTCAAAGATTCTAGAACAAACTAACTAAGGACAATGAAACCAACAAAGACGTGATATGCTTTGAATGTAAGAAAAATGGACACACCAGACCTAACTGCCCTCTGTTGAAAAAAAATAAAGGAAGAACAGAGAAATACAAAATGATTCTCAAAGTAGAAACTTGGAGCGATACTGAGTGCGAGGAAAGTGATGAAGAATATGCCAACATATGTTTAATGACCAATTCATAATCATATTTAGATTTTGAAACAGATTTTGATTTAGACTTAGACAAAGAAGTTGAGGTTAGCAATTTAAAAATTCCTATTAAAATCTCGAAATATATAAATGAACTCTGTCTTAGTTTCAAGACTTCTCTTAAAAAGGATTTTTGAACTAAAAATGGAGAATTCCAACCTGAGGCAACAGGAAACTTCTTGGAGAGAAAAGTTTGAAAGTCTGGGTAAAATTTTTGTTAACTTGAAAGTAAATTCTGATTCTCTTTCGAAGGAAAATGCCTTTTTTGAAAAAAGATATTTCAAATATCAAAAAAAGATTTTTGAAAGGATTTGAGAAGTTGGAGAAAATTCTTTTTGTACAAAGACATTATTTTAATAAATCTAGTTTGGGTATGACTCTAGAAACTATTCCTTTAATTGATTTTCCCAAAGTTAAAGAAAGAATCAAACAAAGACCTACAAAAGCATAATCATTTTCAAAAGGTTTTTGTAAAACCTGTTTGCCGAAGTGCTCTCAAATGTTCAAAGTATAACAACTCATAACATTTTGAAAAGGAATGTTCCAAGGTCTGGAGACCTATTAGGAAGGATTGGACAAAGATTGTTTTCAATATTAGCTCTCCTGAACCAAAGAAAATATGGGTACAAAAGAAAACTTGAGTTCTTTTTTTGATCACAGGTCACTATCAAGAAGAATATCAAATAGTATTTGGATAGTGGCTGCTCGAGGCACATGACATGATATTCAAGTTGCTTTATAAAACTTGTTCAAATGAATGGTTGAAAAGTTTCTTTTGGTGGGAACAACAAATGAAGAATTTTAGATTGTGGAACTGTGAAGATCAGAAGCTTGACTATCCACAATATCTCCTTGGTGGAAGGTCTGAATTACAATCTACTTAGCATAAGTCAACTTTGCGATACTGGATTCAAAATAAATTTCCAAGAAGGCATCTGTTCGGGAACGAGTAAAGATCTATCTCAATCTTTCACTGGACAAAGGCACGTGAATATTTACCTTTTGGATATAAAAACCAGAAAGCTCTCAGTGTCTTATATCCATTCAAGATGAAGCAACCTAGTAATTGTGTATGATTACTCTCGTTTTACTTGGGTTTACTTTCCGGCAAATAATTATGAAGCCTTTTCTCACTTCTCAAAATTTGCCAAGAAGGTTCAAAATGAAAAAGTAGATGTTATTTTGAGCATACGAATAGACTATGGAGGTGAGTTCGAAAATCAAGACTTTGCGAAGTTCTGTGATGAATCTTATTTCCAGCATGTTTTCTCTTCTCTACACACTCTAGAACAAATTGGGGTTGTGGAAAGTTAGAATAGGTCCTTGCAGGAGATGACAAGAATCCTTTTAATTGAGAGCAAAATTTCCTCTTAATTTTGGGCTGAAGCAGTTTCTATAACTTGCTACATCATCAACAGAGTGTTCTTGAGGCCTATTTTAGATAAAACTCCTTATGAAGTGTTTAAAGGAAATAAGCCAAATGTTTCTTACTTCCATGTGTTTGGCTGTAAGTGTTATGTTTTGAAAAATGCAAATGATCGAAATTGGAAGTTTGAAGAAAAATCAGACAAAGTAATTTTCCTTGGCTACTTAATCTCAAGTAAAGCATACTAAGTTTTCAATAAGAAGACTTAATCTGTGGAAGAATTAATGAACGTCAAGTTTCAATATTCTATGCAGAATCAATTGGATCAGACTCAAAACTTGAAGAATCTGAATCTGCTCTAGACTTTACAAAGTTTACTTTCCCTGAAGTGGTTTAGACTTTTGGAGATCAACAACAAGCGAACTAGAAGATTCAACTGAAGTAAAGGATCGGCAGACTCTCAGCCCAACCAACAATTGGAAGCATAAGTCAAGTCATTCCAAGGAACTCATCATTGGCAACATTGATGAAAGAATTCACACCAGATCCAAAAGGTGAGAAGAATCTAGTGCTTTAGCACTTGTTTCTGAGATAGAACCTAAAAGTGTAGAAGAAGCCTTGTCTGATGAAAGTTGGATCGAAACTATGCAGGAAAAGCTCAAACAGTTTAGCATCAACAATATTTGGAAACTAATTCCTAAACTTGAAGGTAAGTCTATTATCGAGACTAAATGGCTTTTTAGAAACAAGGTGGATGAGAAAGGTAAAATGGTCAGGAACAAAGCAAGACTCGTGGCCAAATGATATACGCAAAAAGAATGGATAGACTATGATGAGACCTATGCACCAGTAGCGAGGTTAGAAACAATTAGATTATTACTTACTTTTGCTTACTATAAAGATTTCAGGTTATTTCAAATGGATGTAAAGAGTGCCTTCATAAATGGATTCATCCAAGAAGACGTCTATGTGGAACTGTGACACCCCTTGACAGCCCCCGATCCGATTAGGGTCGCCACATCGCTTACCATTCACTTTTCTTATTAACATATTACTCTGATACCATTATCAATTGCAGCAGGTCCATACAACCATGGGGGTATACACATTTTTTTCTTTTTTTTTAATAAAGGTCCCTTGCGCAATTCATATACGGAAGCACGTCTAACAACTCCCTTCCCTATATTCGAAAAACGATGCACACCTACTAAATATTTATAAGTAAAAGCCGTACACTTTTTATTTACTTAAATCAGATGGACAACATTCATCGGTACATCAAAATGCCGTAGTCTTCTATATTCGGCTACCCTCTAAAAAATGACCGACATTTCCTCCAACAGTCATACACTTTAAGTCCATCGATCAGTGTCGGCGTCCAAAAGCTCCTTCCCTTGCTATCTTCCTCCTCACGGTCACATCCAATCTACTTGATCCATCTACCGGTAGCAGTGGCAGCAGAGGTATCTAATCTAATCTGAAATGTTATTCCCCAAAAGGGGTGAGTACAACCACTCAGCAGGTAAAGGAATCCAATAACCACTCAATGCATCATACAAGTCATACATGCATTGCAGGCATTACTTACCTTGAAACCATGCACATACTATCATGCATCATCATATCATACATGTCATATTCACATGACATCATCACAACACACATGTTATCACGCCATATCATATATCATTATCATTATCATCAACGTCATGCATATCATCATGCATATCATATTTCATCATCATATCATGTCATATATCATCATTATCATGCATATCATCATGCATCTCATACCATGGGTGATCATCATATCACATCACATATCATCATCATCATGCATATCATCATGCATCTCATACCATGGGTGATCATCATATCATATCACATATTATCACCATCATCATGCATATCATCATGCATATCATCATCATCATGCATATCATCATGCATATCATCATCATCACCATCACCATCATCATCATCATCATCATCATCATCATCATCATGCATATCATCATGCATATCATCATCATCATCATGCGTCATGCCATACATATATCACCATGCATGATTTAATTCCAATTTCATCTTGGACCGCCACATTTCTCATTCCCGGACCAATGTTTGCGTCCCCCATTCATTACTCGCGTCCAATCTTGGCATCGCGAGAACCATCCGGCATGTATCCAAGATACAACAGGGGGCCGGCACCCCCACATTCCGGGCATCTCGTATCCCAACCGGCATCACGAGGCATCTGGGCATGTATCCATCAGATACAACCGGGCATCCGGCATTTACACTCCCTGGCCGGGCATCTCGCATCCCAACTAGCATTGCGAGGCATTCCCTTCGGGCAAAAACCTCCGACAGGGCTTCCGGAATTATGTACCGACATACCACCAGGCCTCCATGGAATTACGTACCGTATACCACCGGGCATCCCGACACTCCCGGGGAAAACCTCTGGGCATGTATTCATAATACAACCAGGCATCCAAAGGGCATCGACTCATTCGAACCTTTGGGCATCCCGAAACTCCCGGGGAATCTCTGGAATTATGCCACTCGGCCACCGGGCATCATCCTCCACCACAACCTCTTCCTCATCCACATTTATCCTTTTATCTCGATTTAACATGGCAATTGGCATGGCATCAAACAAATCACACTTGCATTTCAATTCACATGTCATACACATGCCAAAGCTTTATCACATATGCATTTCAACTTAATACATGTACAAAGACCTCATCACACAAGTGCCACACAAATGAAGTTGAATCCATGGCCAAATAAAAATCTATTTTATTTTATTATTTTATTATTATTTTATTATTATTTTATTATTTTATTATTTTATTATTATATTTATTTATTTCCATAAATAAATATTAAATTTAATATCTATGATTTTCCCAAAATCATGATACTCAAAAATCATTAAACAAACAAATAGAATCACAATTTCATACAAAATTCGTGGCCAAATTGAATTTCTCATAATTTCACAATTTTCACAAAATAGCACCTTATATTCGGATAATGGCCAGACTTGCACAGTTTCCAAATAAATTCGATTAAAATACTCATATGGCCTTCAAAAATTACGAAATTTTACAGGGTGATAGCCAACACATTTTCGTGCATTTCTCATGAATAACTCTAAGCCAAATTCTTTTTAGATTAATTTCTACAACCCTACGAAGCTTCTGGAACCACGACCGCGACGTCCAGAACACACTCCTCCGAAATTTCTAGATTTCACCCATCTATTCTCTTTCGTTTCTTCTGAAATTTGAGTATGTTATGCTTCAAGATGTTAGCTTCAACTTTCATGAAGACACCGAAGCCAAAATCGCACTCCAAGTACACATGCAAGCTCGACTAAGATACTGACTACCACAAACCAAACGAAAACAGTCACATAGCTTGAACACATCCAACCCTTACCTCGGTTTTTCGCCCAAATCACACCTAAAACCGAACATGCAACCAACAAAACAGACATGCAAGAGAAGTTAAGGACCCCACTTGCCTCTAAGATGAACGAACGGCGACGATCGGACGGCGAACGAACGGCACACCCCTCCGGCTCCGCCTCCTTCCCTCTCGGTTTCTCTCCCTTTCTCTCAAACTCTCTCTCTTTCTCACCCTCTCTTTGGACGAAATGGAGCAAGTAGCCGGCCATTTCTCTCTCCTAACTCCTTTTATATCCCCATCTTCTCATCATTGCTTGCCTCCTAAATGGACCAATGCATGGCATCCTAGTCTAGGCCAATGCATGCTTTTGTCCCTTGCCACTTGGCATTTTTATTTTTGAATTGATTGGGCTTGGGCTTAGGCCCATCCGGCCATTCCCTTGGGCTGGTCGAATCCTCCCTCTTGGGCTTCCATTTGGGCCGGCCATTCGGCCCACTAAGCTTAGGCCAAATGGGTCCAAGGCCCATTCCAAATTAACCCTCTTTCCCCCCCCTTTTTTTTTTTTGAATTCCTTTCTATAAATATTTCTAAATTCAAATTTCATCTTGGCCAAAGTCTTGGGATATTTTAATTATTGAAATTTAAATCATATGGCCAAGCATTTAAATTTAAATTTCCACAACACAAGCAAAATTCATCAAATTAAAAGACTAATGGCTAAAACATAAGCCATGGAAATTCTATCGCCTAATTAAAGACTTTAACACACCTCAAGGCTTAGCTTTGAATTTTGGGATGCCACAGGAACAACCGCTAGGATTTGAAGATTCAAAAAAGCCAGATTTAGTCTACAAACTGAAAAAGGCCTTGTATGGATTGAAGCAAGCATCTCGAGCTTGGTATGAAAGGTTAAGTAAATTCCTAATCAAAAATGGTTTTGTTAAAAGAAAGGTAGATACTACTTTGTTTATAAAAATATAGGGTAAAAACTTTATGTTAGTTCAAATTTATTTTGATGATATTATCTTTTGATTCCTTGATAAAAATCTATGCAAGAAATTCTCTAGATGTATGCAGGATGAATTCGAGAATGAGTATGAAGGGTGAGTTAACTTTCTTTCCAGGATTGCAAGTTAGACAATCGAAGAAAGATATATTTGTTCACCAAGAGAAGTATGTAAAAGATCTTATCAAGAAATTCGGATTGGAGAATTGCAAAAAGATAGAGACACCACTGTTAAGTTCTTCAAACCTGGACAAAGATGAATGATGAAAGAAAGTAGACCAGAAATTTTACAAGAGCATTATTGGTTTACTTTTTTACCTTACTACATCTAGACCTAACATTTTGTTTGGTGTTTGCATCTGTGCTAGATTCCAATCAGATTCCAAAGAATCTCATTTAAGTGCTGCAAAACGTATCATCAAATACGTTACAACTACTCCAAAGTTAGGTTTGTGGTATCCCAAAGAAGGAGACTTTACTCTTTTTGGATATTTAGGCGCAAGACTTAGCAGGTTGCAAAGTCGATAGAAAGAGTATTTCAGGTACTTGTCAACTTCTGGGTAGCATGCTGGTGTCTTAGGGTGTGAATGGTAATGCTTATTGGCTGGGGAATAGTTTTTTTTTTTTTAGAAATAGTTATTTTCTATTTTTATTCTGATGATTAATTTCTGAGTAAAATAAGATATTTGGTAATTACACAAAATTTCTACTCCAAAAATAGAAAAATAATAGAAATGCGTTTGGTAACTACACAGTTTCTTTTGTGTATTTATTCATTTTTAATTCTTGCTCATGGATCGTCGATCGCTGACCACCGGCCGCTGCCGTTCGGCACCGCGCCGCACGACCACCGATCACGCCTATGGTCGTGTAGCGGCGGTGGCGGACGGCGGCGGGCGGTCGGCGGTCTGGCGGCAGCGAGCGGTGGCAGGCGGCGGTTGGAGGCGGCCACGGCAAGAGAGAGGAACAAAAGAAAAATAAAAGGGAAAATTGGCTTATTTCTAGAAATTGTTCCTGGGAACAAGAATCAACTTTTTTTGCTTCTCGTTTCTGCTCCAAATCTATTCCTAGGCTAACTTTCTATTTCGGGGAACAGAAAAATAACTTGGCATTACTAAACGGATTTCAGTTCTTTTTTTGTTCTAGGAAACAAAAGAACAAAAATCTGAAGGAATAGAAACGTTCTCATGCGGAGTCTTAGTTCTCAAGGAAGCATAGTACTGTAGCTTTATCAATAGCAGAAGCAGGGTATATGGCTCTTGGGAGCTGTTGTTTCCAAATTTTGTGAATAAGACAACAGCTAAGAGATTTTTGAATTGAAGAATCATGCACTGAGATCAAATGCGACAACACCAATGCCATTAATCTCACGAAGAACCCAATTCTTCATTCACGGGCAAAGTATATAAAGATTCGACACAATTTCATAAGAGATCATGTTCAAAATGAAGAAATTATGATTAAGTTCATTGATTCGAAGAATCAGCTGGCAAACATATTTACAAAGCCATTGGAGAAAAATATATTTGAGTCTATTTGCACCAAACTAAATAATATAACTTCTACCGGTTAAAGTCTGAAGTTGGCTAGACTTAGAATGTCAAAAAACTACTTCAAATAAGTTAATATCTTTTCAATACAGGTAATTTAATTTTAGTATGAAGAATTCAAAAAGGGATGTTGATATTTGAATCATTACTTGCCTATTTTATTTTTAAATCATCTTTTTTGAATTTTTGGCAGTTTTCATTTTTGAAAAAGGTAGTTTTCCTTTTTCCTTATGACGATTCATTTACCCCGTTTTACTTTCTTTAAATACCGTCGAGTTTTTCTTCTTCATTTACGATTTCTCAAACACTAGAATACAAAATTTCTACTCTCTCATTTCTACTCTCAAGTTTGCTCTCCAAGTTTCCAACTTTTTTCACCCGAACGTGTTCGAGAAATCCTCCTCGACTGTGAAGATGTCTTTCCAAAGGAAGTCGTCTCGGATCTCAAGCAGGGGACCATGAAATATGCGTGAGGGTCCTACACATTTTGACCTGATTGAGGAAGAAGATTTTCAACAACATTCTCCACAGCGTGCCACTCAAAATCCTCTGTGCCAACCAATAGAAGAGGAAATCATGGAAGATGTCGAACTTGTAAGGACGTTAAAACCCCAATTTCTTTTTAAACTCTACAATCAGTTGAAGTAGGGTGGTATTGCTATGACCTTTATTGATGAATTTCTGAAAGAAATTGGACACAAAAATGAGACTCTGTTCTTATGATCAATGGAAAGGTTAGGCATAGTGCCTGAAGGAATGGCAGACAGGACATTTGCTAACTTTCCAGTTGATCCCCGTTTTAGTTTTTTTAATCAGCCAGAGGTCAAGGTTGATGATGAGAGAATATACACAAATTTTCAGCCTAGAATGGGCGTTGCTGCTGAAGCGCGCGGTGATGGAACAAGTTTGTTTCATTCTAAGGATCACAGGAAGACTTACTTGAAATTGCTGAAAAGAGGGGTTATGATGTCATGCTCCGATCCTCAGACACGCACCCATCCGTCACCTTGGTCGATTTAATAGTGACGTCCTAGGACGCATCGCCGACCCTTTCGTTTTTATTACGCTTGCGGAAGCATATAATAAGAATCCTTAGACAATAAAGCAATGGGATAGACAAGTAGGATTAAAAACTTGAACTTGAAAATCAACACCTTTATGTACATATATAACAACTCAGTCACATATATACATATACAAGCCATACTAAGAGGTTTGTTTCTACTCAAACATGTTCCATAGCAAAAGTCATTAGACAGGAGTGGAGCCTCAATCCTCGTCAAGATCCTACTCTGGATCATCCTCGGAGTTTTCCTCCAGGTACTCTTCTTCAGGTTCTTTCTCCTCAGGCTTCTTATCAGGGTCTTTAAATGTTGTCCCATAATCGGGATAAGACTACGTCTCAGCAAGTTCTATCCCTTAAGACCCGATTAGTAAATCGATACGTTATACGGGCTGCCTATGCACACACGGGTCAGAAGACTTACCTTGGCCTCAGATTCCATTTATATATTAGCACAGTTCAACAGGCACCCAAGTAATCACAAATCGATATCTCGATCAATTGACATAATCGATTACATGTCAATCGGACCGTTCATCGGTCATTTCCATTCAATTAATCAATTCACAACATTCGATCAAAATAATGATCAATCGACCTAGTTGATTACATATCATCTCGACCCTTTATTGGTCGGCTCATCTCATATTATCTATAAGTCCATTCATATCAAGACTGCTCACTGCTAAGTTGATAAATAGATAATATAGCTTGCTTTTGAGATGATCGGGTATATTACTTTCTACTAAGCTGCCATAGCATCCTTAGACTGATATAGTATACCAACAATGCTCAATCTAAGTTGATAAGGTATACTACTCTCTGCTAAGCTACCATATCGCCCGTAAGCTGATATAGTATATTGACATTGCTCTCTGCTAAGCTGACAAGGTATATTGCTCTTTGCTAAGCTGCCATATTAGAGTCCATAGGTTGACATAGGCTGCGCATGGTAACTTTCCCCAGCCCAAGAATTTCTATTCTTTTGTTCCCCGGAACAAAAAAAGAATAGAAACCCGTTTGATAACGACAAGTTGGTTTTTTGTTCCCGGGAATAGAAAATTAGTTCGAAAATGGTTTTGGAACAGAAACGAGAAGCAAAAAAAAGTTACTTCTCGTTCCCGGCCAAGAATTCCTAGGAACAAAAATAAGAAACAAATTGGGCAACCCTAATTTCACTTTCGCGATTTCCATTTTCACCTCTCCCTTCGTCCATTTGCCTCTCTCTGATCTCATCTCCAGTCGCCTCTCTCCGGTCTCGTTGCCGCCGGTCTCGTTGCTGCCGATCTCGTCGCCGCCGATCTTGTCGTCACCGGTCCTGTCGTTAGTGGTCTCGTACTCCGGTTGGGTCGCCTCTCTCCGAGCCGGTTGCGTCCAGTCCCGTCGCCTCCGCCTTTCTTCGGTGCCGTCAATCCCGTCCTCTTTGGTCGCGGCGCAACACTTCGGTTGGGTCGCCTCTCTCCGAGCCGGTTGCGTCCAGTCCCGTCGCCTCCGCCTCTCTTCGGTGCCGTCAATCCTGTCGTCTCTGGTCGCGACGCGACACTCCGGTTGGGTCGCCTCTCTCCGAGCCAGTTGCGTTCAGTCCCGTCACGTCCGCCTCTCTTCGGTGCCGTCAATCCCGTCGTCTCTAGTCGCAACACAACACTCTGGTTGGGTCGCCTCTCTCCGAACTGGTTGCGTCCAGTCCCGTCGCCTCCACCTCTCTTCGGTGCCGTTAATCTTGTCGTCTCTGGTCGCGACGAGGGTGATTGTGATCTTAATGAGGATTGTTGTATTCTTTTGGGGAAGACAGAACTGGCCTTGAAAACAGAGGCCCTTACTGCAGGATCCGATATAAGAACGCTGCGTTCTCTCTCCCAGGGTGAAAAATAGAGAACCCTTCTTTGCAATTTGCAAAAAGAGAGGTACGTTTCGGAGATCCCCATTTCTTGTGAGGTTTTCTTGTGATTTCATGAGCCTGTCCGTGGCTTTGTCGTGAGGAATTTTTTTTTTTTTCGGTGTGATTGGTTCCGACCTTTGTTGAGATGGTCTTTGTTTATATTGAAGGAGTGATTGTAATTGTATATCAGGTTGCGTTGTTGGGGGCTGTGATTGGTTTGAATGAATTCAAAGTCTGCGGTGTTATTTTTTTGTCGAATTCTCTTGGGTTTTCTGGGTTTTGACTGATCGAGGGTCTGCTATTTTTCAATGTGTAAAAATGTAGTGCAGGCGGGCTTATTAATGATGAGGATCTATATGACATCACCTTCACTTCTGTTGGATTATATTGTATCAATTAGCAGAGAAGTTAATTTGATTTGGTCAATTATCGAAGACATAGCATTGAGTTAGATATGTCAGAGCTGCCTCGATTACAACCTATTTGCTCACATCTCTAATGATAAAGTGTTTTGTGTGTGTGTGTATTTTTTTCTTCTTTTTGGTGGGGTGGGGAGGGTGAGCTATTGTGAAATCCTTACACTGAGTGGTGTGATTTGCATTGGTGGTTTTGCATACTTCCGAGACTTTAGTATCATATATCATATGACTGTTCACTATAAGAAAGGCCAGAGCTGAGAGTTGTAATTCTGAGTGGACTTGTGCTTATCTTTTGTTAGATTTGCTAATAATTTGTTCTCGAGTCGGTTGGTCATATATGGTTTGTTGCTTTGATTACTTCTCATTGTACATGTTCTAGTTTTTTTGAAGTTGAATCTGCCACCTGCAGTGCCATCACCTCCGATCACCTCTCTCCAATCCCACTGCTTGCAATCCCGTCGCCTCTGGTCAAGTTTCTCCGGCTCGCATCGCCTCTGGTCGCGTCGCCTCGTGGTCATCTTGCCCTAAATCAGGTTTGTTGCTTTAATTCTTTCTCATTGTACCCGTTCTAGTGGTGATTCTGCTATTTTTCTGAACTTGAATCGTGTCGCCTCGGTCGCGTTGCCTCTATTTGTGCTCGCTTCTCTCACGTTGCTTCCCCTGTGCTTGTGTCGCCCTTGATCAATGGAGGTAGAGTGGATACTTGGACCTAATGGTTCGGGATATGCATGTTAAATGAAGGAAAGCTTCATTTCTTGGATGTAGATAAGCATGTTGCGCCTTATGCACATATATTTACTGAATTTTATGGTTGATTTAGATTGAATAAGGCCTATGCGATCTTTCTCTCTCTCTTTCGATATGACGCTCGCTCTTTCTGTATTTTCCCCTATCAATTGCATACCTGAAACTCTGCTGTAATCTGTCAATGCTACTGAAATATTGATTACTAGAACAATATGTTCAGTTTATTATTTTTATATGCTTGATTCTAGTTGTCATTGATGCTTATGTGAAGCTTTATGTACTTCATTCTCACTTTTTGTGGCAATTTTCTGATCAAGAAATATCTCATAGATTCAAAGTTATATCTATCTTATTCGTTCATGAACTAGCAATTTCGTATCTTTGTGATGGACTTACTATTTTGGCTGAAATGAAGTGCTAGATAATTTTTTTTGACATCGAGCCCTTCTAGACATAAAAAATATACTTCTAGAGCTTCGATTTGATATGTTGTACGCCCATAATGGATGTCGTTTGGTTGCTGAAAAACACATTTGAAATCTGTCAATTCTGCAGTAGTTTTAGCTTGATTTGTGTTTACTGATTTTGCTATTTTGCTATTTTGCTAATTCTGTTTTGCTGATTTTGTTGGTTCTTTGTTTACTGATCTTGTTGTTTTCCTGTTTTGCTAGTTCTGTTTTGCTGATTTTGTTGGTTCTTTGTTTACTGATCTTGCTGGTTCTTTGTTTTGAGGAGCAAATTATCTTGAAAAAATATACAATAATGGAATGAAACATTTGAGAATTCAAATATTGCACTAAATAGCTAATGTTTATGCATTGAATAGCTATCCAATGTTTACAGCTATAAAGACATTTTGATGCTTGTGTCTTTCTTTAGTCTAAAAGATGGTGTTGAGAAAAGAAGGCGGCAGCATGTTGCACTTTCTTTTTAATTGTCTTGAACTCATATGATATTCAACTAGTGAAGGTTACATGGCATCCCAAAAAGAGGCATTCATCGCAAAGTGGATTGAGCCTTTAACGAACTTGTTCGTTAGTTTGTTGGTAGAAGAGGTCAAAAAAGGAAATCGCACCTCTTCTACTTTCAATAAAGCAGGGTGGAATAACATATGGATAGAATTCAACAAACGAGCAAAACTTCAATATACTGCAGTCAGTTGAAGAATAAGGTGAACAAATTGAAAAAGCAGTATGCTAGTTTCAAAAAACTTCTTTCACAATCCGAATTTGGCTGGGATAATGTGAACAAAAAAGTTGTTGTTGATGATCCGAGCATATGGGAATGTCATATCAAGGTATGATTTAACTTTTGACCATTTTCATAGCACTATATATGTACATCAAATATGTTTAATTGCATTGCTGATATATGTCATCATTGTGAAAATTGCAGGATAATACTAAGTGGGTGAAATTCAAGAAGGACGGGTTTCCTCAATATCCTGACTTGTGTATTGTATTTGGTGATACATATGCTACTGGGGACTATGCAGCAGGAAATGCCGAAGATTTGGTGATGTCAGATGAACTTAACATTGGTGGTGATGATGCAGACAATGGACCAGAGGACTTTGATGCACAGCATGAATGAGGAAGATGTTATGTCTGACAAAACTCCTACTCCAATTCATGACAAACATAGGATTGATAAAACTCCAAATACTAAGAGGAGAATGAAGAGTCAATCATTTGATGTTGCTAGCACCTGCAAAGCCTTGTAAGAGATGATCAAAAGTAGGGTTAATCAATCTGTGAGTGGTTCTGTCAGCTCACAAGTGACATCACCACCTACAGACTCATTCTCCATATCTGTGGTGATTGATACCCTACTTGCCATGCCTATGTTGGACCCAGATCTCTATAGCAAAGCAGTGGAGCGAGCCTGCGATAATGCCACGTGGAGGGAGGCTTTTATCAAAATCCCAACTGAAATGAGATATGGACTTCTCCAACGTCTTTAGTGGATGTTAGGAAATGTGTCATGGACCTCTTGGAGTTTTATCAGACTATGTTTTTTTATGTTTTTGGTTGTTATTTTGTTGAGACTTTTGCATCTGTGTTGTGGTTTGGATATGATGGATTGTGCTGAATTTTTATATTTGGTTTGCCTTTTCACTCTATTATTTACGTTATTGGTTTCTATTTTTTATTTTTTATTTTTACATATATCTATATTGATTTTCTTATATTTGTGTAATGGCATAGGTACTATGGAAGATGAATCAATAGTGTGTCTAATGAAGAGGTAGCAGCAGTTGAATGGTATTTGGATGACTTTGATATTGACATAATAATAGCATGGTTAACTCTTGTTAATTTGGACATGTCTTTGCATATGAAAGAGCCTATTAGGGACAGTAAATTATCAGGAGCCGAATGGGTAAGGGAAATTGTTTATGAACATTCAAATAGGATATATGAAGCATTCAAGTTAAAGAGACATGTTTTTCTTAACCTGTGTGATCTAATGAAGGCAAGAGGCTGGCTGAAAGATACTCGATATGTAAAGGTTGATGAACAAGTTGGGATTTTTTTTATCTATGGTTGGTCACAAAAACACAAATAGAGATTTATGAGAGATTTCATCGTTCGGGACAAACAATCAGTAAGTTCTTCACTTTGGTATTAAAAGCATTTCTCAAATTATCAAAAGAGATTATCAGGCCGCATTCTTTTGATATTGTTGCAGAGGAAATTCTTATCGATCCTAACCATGCGCGTTACTTCAAGGTATGATTTAATATCAATTTTACATTATTAAAAAATATATAATTGATAATATTGTCTAACGCTATAATTTCATAAAATCACAGGGCTGCATTGGTGCTATTGATGGCACCCACATTAATGCATCCATCCCTATATCAAAACAAATCCCATTTAGAGGCAGGAAAATGACAACCACTCAAAATGTGATGTGTGCTTGTTCATTTGATATGAAATTTACTTTCGTATATGCTGGGTGGGAAGGATCTGCCAATGATTGTCGGGTTCTCTAGGCAGCACTCGAGACTTCTCGATTGCAATTTCCTCGACTACCACCAGGTATTTGTTTAGTCTATATTAAGTGATTTTCTTTATGATCGTATAGATATTGCATATCATAACAAATTTATGTATATATTCTTGTAAGGAAATACTATGTAGTAGATTCTGGTTATGCATCACTTCTAGGATTTTTAACTCCATTTTTAAAGGTGAACGGTATCATTTGAATGAGTATAGGGGTAGAATGAGACGGCCCAGAACAGCAAAAGAATTGTTCAACCATAAGCATTCTTCATTGAGAAATGTTATCGAGAGGTCATTTGGGGCATTAAAAAATCGCTTCTCCATTTTGAGACACATGCCTCCATTTTCAATTCGAAAGCAAGCATATATTGTAATCGCATGTTGTACTATTCATAATTATATTCGCGACCAAGACAAGATGGACATGAACTTTGCCTTTTATGGAGATCCGGATTATCCAATTGGATCTACAGAAGACGAGGTTGTAGATGATGCATCACATGATGAGGCGGCTGAGATAAACATGATCAGGAAAAATATTGCAAATATGATAGCAATGGATCACAATATGCAAGAAATTCCATGACTTTTTATTTCCGACTTTTGTGACGTGTTTTTTTGTTTTTTGGTGAAAACTTTTGCGATGTGTTTGTAAACTATTATGAATATATTTCTATTAATAGTATTAAGGTCATCCAATTCTATCTCCATGAGCATAAATGCTATTGAATGTATCATAAATATGGACAAATAGAAGAGAAGCAAATGGTAGGCTATACTGACCAAAAAAAAAAAAATGGTAGGCTATTGTATAGTTGACACTTCAAGACCTACAAACCGCCGTTCGAAGCTTGTATGCTAGTCAAGAAAGAAAAAAAGCAAAAGAGGAGAAGAAAAACACATCTCTTTATCAAAATTAACCAAAACCTTATAACGACATCAAGGTAATTCGGAAGAAGCAAGGTAAAAATTAACATCAAGATGGAATGCATCGACGGTTCAAAATGCAAGAGACCGAGATCTTTACTAAGTGTTTTAGGAGTATACTATGAACTAAATGCATAATGACAATAAAGCCACACCATGCATGCACCATTCCAACAATTGAAAATTTCCAACCCCAACCCGACATCTATGTCAAGATTAGAAGAGACTAAAATCCCTAAGCCACGCATGCACTAGAATTACAATATATATATATATATATATATTTTAAAGAGTAAAAACTTAGTCCCAAGGAAATGAGCATAAATTAATTTGGCTAACAATATCACGTGTGCTTTTTTTGCAATATTTGCTATACCAAACATTAAAATTCGCAAAAAGAAAATATACTATTGAGAATTATAGTTCAAACCATTAGTTTGTGAATACTGATTCCCACAAAACGCTACATAAATTCAATATGCTATAAAACATATGTAAAGACCCTCACACATAAATATAAAATAATAGCTCACGTTCCATTACAATACCACCTACGTTACAAGCATATTCGACTACAATGCTTACACCTAATCAAATGTATTATTAATCTAGTAATATTTTGATCTTGCCAATTTTTATGTAATATCTAATTTATTCATTTTTCTTATTTTTTAATTTTTTTAAATAAAATTTGGAATAGAAATTTTGTGCAGTTATCAAACGTGTTTATGTTCTTTTTTCTATTCCAGAAATAGAAATTTTGTATAGTTATCAAACGTGTTTCTATTATTTTTTTGTTCCAGAAATAGAAATTTTGTACAGTTATCAAACGGGTTTTTTTGCTTAGAAATTGTTCCCCAGAATAGAAATAGAAAAGAACTATTTCTGAAAAAAAAATTGTTCCTTAGCCAAGAAATGTTGCCATGCGCAGCCATAGTATACCGACATATTCCATCAAAACTAATAAAGTATACTGCTCTCTGCTAAGCTAACATATCGCCCGTAGGCTGATATAGTATACCTATATACTGCTCTCTACTAAGCTAACATATCTCCTGTAGGTCGATATAGTATACCATCCCGACCATTCAATCAATTCCATCTTTTATTATTCTCGATAAAATAACCGTATGTGGGGACACGGTCGGCCTTAGCCAAAATATCATAATTTCACTTTTTGAATATCCCATCAGTTTCAATAACCCATTACATATTTTTGGCGCTATAAACCGACGCCCGGTTATTTTCCAATTAATTATCAAAATTAATTAATTCAGGAAAATAATATTATAATCACGAATAATTCATTTCAACACAAAATAAAGCTCAATTAAATAAACAGATTGCACCACGGTAATCAGCATGAAATTCTAGTTGTCGACCATCCCAGTCTAATTTTTGGAAAATAAATAAACAATTAAATAATTTTGAAAAGTAATTAAATAAATACTAAAAATCCAATTTAGGCCCGTAATGCCTAATTGGGCACTAGAACAGATTGGGAAAAATCTTGAGATGCATTCAATAAATAGGAGTACGCCTCTACTTGCTAATTATACAAACCAATCGCCTAATATGCATCATTAAGTCACTAATCCAATTTATCTAAACTAATCTATCCACCTAATTGCGCTTAATTAAAGCTAATCAACTCTTAAGCATCATTAACAAACTAAGAAGGCATTAGTGAGCAAAACTCACTTGAGTAAAGCGAAGACCGGAACACTGCGATGGCGACGCGACGGCGGCCGAACTTGGGCTCGCGACGACACCCACAGGCTTGGACTAGGCCTTAAACCGGCCCAACACAACTCAGCAAGGCTAAGCTTCAGCCTTGGGCTTCTGCAGGGCTGCTGGTCGCAGGCTTGGGCCTTCTTCGTGGGCCCAATATGGGCTGAACTACTGAATTTGCTGGGCTTCAAGTGGGTGGAATTGGGCTATCTGTTGGGCCAATGCTTGGCTGAGTTGTGGGCTACAATGGCTTCTTGGGCTGCTGGAGTTGATGGGCTTCGCTGGGCTGGACTGCTGCAATTTTCGTGGGCTGGTCGAGCAAAGAAACAGAAGGGACTTCAAGTGGGCTGGGCTGACTGGAGCACGGCCAGCTTGTTTCGGAGGTTGGTGCCGCGGACGAAGAGCAGCTTCGGTGGACGCCTGGCAGAGGAAGAAACGCTGGTGCTGCTTCGGTTTTCGTTGATGGACGAGGAGCCGCGTGGATGAAGACTTCGTGGAGAGCAGCGAAGATGGAGTCAACGTCGTGGGCGCAAGGCTGAGAACTTTGACTCAAACGTGGCAGCTTCGGTGGGATTTTGGGCAGTTTGCTGGCGTTCGGTGGAGGGGAAACAAAATGGAGGAAGCGAACGTTGACTGGTGGAACGAGTTGGCGGATGAAGGGCACAACAGAATGGAGGAGCAGCTGCTGGCGTCGGGGGGTCTTCGGTTGCCGAGAATGAACGAAAATGAAAGTGCAGGGAGATGAAATGAAAACGGGGCAGCGAAATGGGAGCTCGGCAGAAGAAGAAAATGAAAGAAGATGAAGCTGCAAGGAATGGGCAGAGATGTGCGAAGCTTGATCGAGAAGTTGACGGGAAGAAAGTCCAACTAAAATATCTATAATCATCATTAGAATGCCCCATTAGTCTTCAAGCTTATCTACTTGCTTTCCCCTAATGCTTTCTTGCCTTTAATTTCCTTGAATTATCCACTTTGATAGCAAATGTTGCACCCCCACGCCTAGGTCCGAATTTCACTAGTTTTGGGACTTCAATTTCTTCTCCAATCCCTCAATTTGATGTCCAATTTTGTTGTAAAAAAAGCTCACATCAATTCCACAAGTCCCCATCGCCAAATAATTCGGTAAGGAGGCCAAAAACCCTTTTAATTTGGCCATCCGGATTTCTGTTAATTTTCCGCGGCGTCCGAAGTGATTTTTCATAAAAATCCCGAACTCAATGGAATTTCTCCGAAAGACAAGACGACATCCTATAAATGAATCGTGATATGCTCGAACATTCGATTTTCGAAACCGAATTCAATTTCGTAGTTAAAATCAACCTAACGCAATTTTAGTCCAATCCAACCAATTAGGTAGCTTTTAGGGATTTTACCGCGATTATACCCCTTAACGGCTTCACCCAATAGATTGGTTAACTCATGAGTGATCGGCTTAGAGAAAAAGGACCATAGGCACGTCGACAAGATGCCCATTTCGTTTTATCAGGACGGGTTGAAAATTCAGAATGAAGAGGAACCTATGCGTGAACCTACAAAGAAGAGAAGATCTCTTATCCTGCAGGACAAAGAGGATGAGGATGATCTTACTCTCTCTGCATTTGCCTTGAAAAATCTTCAGAGTTTTGTCAGTTTTGAGCAGCAACAAGACAGAGAAGAAAGAGAAAGAGGAGAAACGAAGTAGAGAAAAGAAGGAAGAGAAGACAGTGAAAGAAAAGAAGCCAGAAAAGAAGGAAGAATAGCTGAAGAGGAAGAGGGTCAGGATGACTCTATTGAACCATCTTTTGCAATTTCCTTATCTGAGGATTTAGAGAAGACAAGAAGTGGAATTGTTGGAGATCGAATAGAAAAAGCACATCACTCCAGTGCTGAAATTGAGAAGGAACAAGAAGCAGAAATCCCTTCTCCACATGTAGGTACCAAAATAGGGGGAGCTCGTGTGGACACAGGGACTTCTTCTAAGCACTTTACTAGTGACGATGTCAATAAATCTCCTGCTAATCCAGAGGATGTCTATGCTTCATAGTTTCCTGAAGCTGACATTGAGGAATCCTCTCCTAGTCATGGTCGACAAGCTGAAGTTCCCTCATCCATCAACACTCTACAAATTGAACGCGCTAAGGCTAGTTCTCAAACAACAACTTTTGCAGACTTCCAAAGGTTGCTAGAGCTCATTCTCGAGTTAAAAGCACATCAATATGGAATGGAGTATGAAATTCAAAACCTCCAATCTGCATTGAAATCTACTTTAGTTTCTCTTCATGAGATGGTATAGGCTTTTAACCTTCAAGTTCACGATTTACAACAGCAAGTTAAAGAGACTACCAAGGTTGACGATGTTAAGAAGGTGCAGGAGTCATTGCGGAAGCTGGAGGAGACAATTCAGTCGATAGGAGATTTCCAGCTCGTTCGTATTCCTAAACACTCTTGATTTCTTTGAACTTTTTACCCTTCTCCACTTTTGTTGCTGACAAAAAGGGGGAAAATGTGCAGATTTAACTTTTGTTTGACTTATCTTTTGAACTTTTATGCTGAACTTTGTTGAACTATTATTCTATTTGACTCTATTTGACATTAACACTTGTAGCAACTTACTTTTGTGGTATTGATTATGAATGAATAGTTGTTTAAATCTTGATATTGGTCTTTAACTTTCAAGATTAATTTGTTTTCTGTGGTTGCAGAATTGATGTCATCCAGTTCCTATTCAACTTATTTTTATAAGATATTATGTACTGCTTAAAAGTTGTTTTGCAAGTCAAAAGTTTTTAAATTTGCAGGAAAGTTTTATCACCATAAAAAATGGGGAGATTGTTGGAGAAAATTCTTTTACTGTTTTGAAGTTGACGAAACCTTTGCGAAGTCTAGTCTGAAGACTTCCAAACTTTAGTGTCAAAGTCTGAAGATCGCCAGACTTTAGGTTCAAAGTTTGCCCACACTGACAGATTCCAAACCGAACGCTACTGAAGAATAAAGACTTATCCAGATGCAAAATTATCTTTATTTCTTCAAGGATTCGATTCGTATGGTGTATGTATGACCTTCTGGTTGGATACATCACCTACTTGATTGATTATCCTTATTGGAATCATTTTCGGTATTCAAATCTTTTGGAAGGCAAGCAAACTTGGAATGTTCTACTTATGGAAACGAAGATTATGATTGTATGGGCAAACATAATTGACGGGCTTTCATCAGAAATCATCAAATGACTTGAAATCCCCTTGATTGATTCTATCCAATGGGTAAATTAGAAGAATTCTTTTGGAAAGTGCCAACGGTCGAGAATGTACGAAGGAGTATTTAAGGCGGACTCTCCAGTTGTTCGAAAGAGTGCGTGAAAGAAAAATTTCAAGTCTGAAGCTTCCTAGTTCCTTGTTATTTCATTCACTAAGCTCAAAGTTGTATACAAAAGAGAAAAACTCATAGTGAGACTTTGTGAGAGACCAGTATAGACTCTTCACTGTGAAGTCGAGATCGCAAGATTATAAAATCTCTTTTGTTTCTTAGTGAAATCCAGCCGGTGGGTTGTCAGCACAGGAGAGTGGACATAGGCTTGATTTCAGCCGAACCACTATAAACCTTGTGTTCTTATTATTTTCCTTGAACTCCTTTATTATGTTCATAGTTTTATCTAATTGCTATAATTTGAATTCGTTCATAGTTTGTCATTTTCTAAAAGCAAGTTAATTCTATTATTCGTTGTGAAAAATTGTCTTCACACCTATTCACTCCCCTCTAGGTGTTCTTACTAGCCCTTTCACTATAAAGAGCCTAGGTTCTCAAGAAAGTGCGAACATTGCCCTCCGTTGCCTCCAAGAAGCCATCTGCACGATCTCCTCTTGGTGTAAATGCTTTAAATGGGAACCATGCTTTAGAGTCAATTCCTGTTGATAAGTTGGAAGCAATCATCAAATCATCTAATGTGCACCATGGGCATCTACGATTCTTTGAGGTAATCCTGTAATTTCTATCATCATCATCACTCTAACTTCCCATTGCAATAAATGCTCATTCTACTTCTTGTTCATTAGGAACTATTGCCCCAGAAACCTGAAGAGAGCTGATCCAATTTTGAAGGATGTGTAATTGCGCATTCATGGAATGATTTGAACACCTTTTTTTTTTTTTCACTTTTTCCTAAAGTTCTTCGATCTCAAGAAAAGGTAAGACTTTTGTTTTGCCTCTTTATTGTTGGTTCTTTGCTATACCCGCTTTACTAAGCATATCAAGAGGAACTGTAAATAGAATTAGCCTCTTCTTACAATAAAACTACGAAATGCATTGCATTGTTTTTATGTACAAATCATTCTTTCTGTATACAGCACCAATACCATCCGAAGGAACTAATGTTGGTATTTCAAAAATAGCTAGCGACATCACCACTAAGAATGCGGTACCTACTAAGAAGAAAAAGCAAAAGCATGGGATAGAAAAGCCAGTACAACAACCTCCAAGTCTAGTTGCAATTAGGAAGAGTGCATGGATTCAAGCCAAAGGTCTATCAAGAAAATGGACTAGAGGGGTTGTAAATATTGACAAATGATGGGAGGGTATTGGATATGTTTGTTTCTAATTTTTGTTGGGAGGTTGCTATTGACTGAAGTTCATATTCTTAAGTGTCCAACTACTTGTTTTATTTTATTGTTTAGTTGGATGCCAACCCCTAGAGATGGATATTCTTGTTGGATATTGACCCAATATAAGACACTATGTTCAATGTCAATAGACCAATATTTATTTTGTCTATGTTTTTTCCATTTGCACATATTTTTCTTTTGGTTGTGGTGGTGTGCTAATTATGCTGCTGGTAGTGGTTTTGTTGATATTCCTGGATGTGCTAGTTTGTTTGTGATTATGCTTGGTGTTGGTGTAGTGTTTAGTGCAAGCATAAGGTGTTGATGCTCCTGCCCTCCATTTGAAGTGCTTGGTGTTGCTGCAGTAACTTGTTGGTATAGAATGTGAGCACAAGATGCTTAGTATTGATGGAGTAGGTTGCTGATGTTAATACAGTAGCTTGTTGATGTTGGGTGTGCTGGTACAAGATGCTTGACAAAGTTGCTGGTGTAGGATGTGAGCACAAGATGCTTAGTGTTGATGGAGTAGGTTGCTGATGTTAATACAATAGCTTGTTGATGTTGGGTGTGTTGGTACAAGATGCTTGACAAAGCTGGTGGTGTAGGGTGTGGCATAAGATGCACGATTGACCACTTTTAGCTAAAATTGGCACTTAAACATTCATCACTAAAAACTTATGTAACACAAGCGATCACTTTTTTTTATCACGACTGACAATTCAGTAATCACTTTTGGCTAAAATTGACACTTAAACGATCACTAATTTACAACTTTTGGTACTGAAATAAACACTCGAGAACTTGGTACCACTCCTTCATTTCACCAACGTTTGTCGCAAAAATTGCAGCAAACTAGCAAACCCATTATCCAACAAGCATTGCAGCAAACCAAACATCTCAAACAAAAAATAAACCAAATTTCATACACAACTAAGCAATATTTATAAGTTCTAAGAATCAATATTCCGACCTTCCATTTCCACCATTTCCACCATAAATTGCATACAAAAATTGTAGCTTACCAACAATATACTCACAAATTACACAATATAAGTACATATTTCATTGATCTTTAACTATGGTAGACAAAGAAACTTATTCTCATTATTCACTTTACATTTGACCACAAAATAGGCTACCCAAGTGAACAACAATACAATCAATACTTGATAACACTTCTTTTCAATTTTCATTCTTGAAACTTCATTTTTCAATTGGTCGGCTAAATATTTTGAAGTATTCATTTGAACTTGCGCGTGGACATCCTCCAACTCACCCATCATTGTAGGTGGAGGTTCATCCAGTCATTGAAGTAGCTCCAAGATCACCTCTCTTACTTGATTAGAGAATTTTACATCAACTTATTTAAAATATTTGCACTTTGAGCCTTCTTTATATCTACTGCATCCACGGAATCTTCTCCCAGGATTCAATCGAGTCTAAAATATTCTTATTGGACTCGGTAATTCACAATGACAATAACACTCACCTTCTTCTTCACTTTGTTGAAACGAATTTGAGCCACTACTAAAGTTGCTGCTCTCCATTTGCAATAATGAGCTGTTCATTTTGGGGACAAATCAACTTAGGGTGGGATTTCAATTGAATGGCCAATTAGGGCTTCAATTGTGGGTTCCTCTTTCAATTTGGGGATTTAGGGTTATTATTTGAAGGAAAATGAGTAAGATGGCGTCGTTTGTGATTTGGTTGCTAACTAGAGCCTCCAGCGAGCCACGTTGGCATAGGAAATTAATAAAAAAACTCAACGTCAGATTACCAGCCAAGCAAATCAACGATGGCACTGAAAAGATCATTTTTCAAAAACTTTGGCACTAAAGTGAGCGGATGAAAAGTTATAGCACTATAGTGAGCGTCATACACAAGTTAAGACACTTATGGTATAATTTTGCCAATTTGTAATAAGTATATCAGTTTGGAGTTTTTTTTTTTTTTTTTACGGTTATTTAAGATAAATTTGTCATAAGTTTACCATTTTGAGATTTTTCTTAGTCAAAAAATTAGTCTGAGGTAAATTTGTCATATGTGTGTCAGGTTAGGATTTTTTATGGTATTAACCCTTATATTGTGGACAAGCCAAATTGGCAAATCTAAAAATACTAATTGATCGACTATTGGATATATATTTTGTTAGCAAGTTACCGATAGTTGACCGGGCAAAAAAGTTGCCAAGTGATTTTACTTACCAGTTACATTACAGGTTCTTGAAATTTGCCATCATGGAACCAGTTCTCCTTTTAGCAAACGCAATGATAAAGTCATTTTTATATCTCACACATTTTTGTGAGTTTGTTAAGTGACTTATCACACTTATAGATTTACTTTGAGTGTGATCTAGGGTAGGGAAACATCTGAGTGATTGTAACTATGTAAGCTCTATTCATAATGGATTTCTCTATTGTCAACTCTATCTAAGGAATAGGTATCGACATTCGGATGGAACGACATAAATTTCTAATGTTCTTTGTCATTTCTCATTGATTTCTTTGATAAATTTGAATTGCAAAATCTGTTAACTTCAACGGTTATTTACACATCCAAATCCATTTTGAATTGTGCACACGCTACGTTTGTAAAGAAATTTACTATATATAAAACTCAATAGAATATATAAGATTTCAATCTCTTAGACTCTAGCGGTGAAGAGTGCTTTTAGCATCAAATCATCCAATAAAATAAAATGAAATTAGTCTTTGGTTGGTTTCATTATTGGCTAAATAATAATAAATAGAAAAAAGCATACTTTGTGAAAAAAATGCTATTTAACTCTTAAATTGGGTATATAGATTTTAATCCAATTCTAAACGTTTCGATTGATCTAACATAATCCTAAGCCCTTACATGAAATTCTAATATAGTCCTCCTTGTTCAATCTCTTATTATTATCCTTTTCTTTTTTTCTTTTCTTTTTTAATTTCCTTTTTCCTTTTCTGTCCACTATTTATTTCTTTTTTCCTAGTAAAGCGTGCACACTAATGACAAAAAGATTTTGAGCATGATCATCTCACCGGCAAGCCACAACTCAAATGACGCCTAACAACTCTTCAACTGTCTCAATTGACAAATTTCTAGAACTCTACGAGCCTACAGAAAGTGGGCTCATTTGAGTTCTTTTCGGCTACTACAATTGAAACCCCTAAAAATTCAATCAGCTTCCTGATGATTTGATTTACGCTAAAGCATGAATAATCGCCTACAAAAGAAGAAGCAGTAGAAGCGGCTTCAATCTCCATGGCCTTCAATGCCATCGAGCTCGAAGCGGCTATACTTCAGTTGCTGCAAGCTCACCAGGATGTGGAGGCTCAGCCCATGGCCATCGAGCTCGACAGCCATGAAATCAATCATGGAATCAAGGAAGAGGGACAAGCTAGATCTGGCTAAAGGAGGAGGTGAAAAAAGAGAGAGAAAGGAAATAAATTATACATTTTGCCAAAAGGCATCGTTCTGAGTAAATTTGTCCACATTAGATCGTAGATGTGCTACTTCAGATGGTATTGTAAAAGTTTTCTTAATGTGGGCTACATTAATTAATATTATAATTTATTGTTTTACAAGATTGGTATAATAAAGTGAGATAAAATGTTTCTTAATTAGTCTAATATGAGGAGTAAGTACACTAAAAGTATCAAGAGTTGTGTATGATGATCACTTTGATACCAAAAGTTTATTTTGGATCAGTCAACAAATTTGAAAAATGATCATTTCAATGCCAACGCTAATCTAATTGGCCAGAAATTTGAGGTGGCACTTTTTTTATTAATTTTTGAAGCTGACGTGGCTCATCAGAGAGTACAATCAGCATCCAAATAACAAAACGACGCCGTTTGGTGTCTTTCCCGCAAGTACGAACCCTAATCCCCAAAGTGAGAGAGAGAGAGAGAGAGAGAGAGAGAGAGAGAGAGAGAGAGGTCATGGGCTTCCTCCTTGTCTTTTTCCCCGAAGAACGGCACCAACAATGGCACCAGCAACAGCACCAGTAGTGGCACTAGCAACGACACCAGCAATGGCACCTTCGATCCCCCTTCTTCCTCCTCCTTCTCCACCCTCGCCTCATATTCTTCCCGCCACTTCTTGCCTAAGCAACAACCTCAGCCTCTCCTTGCTCACTTGGTCGAGCAACTACAATGGTGGCTGAGCTACGGTGGCCGAGTGACGGCGAGTGAACGACGGTGGCCGAGCGATGGCAGTCAGTGTCGGGCAAGGATCGGACAAAGAAACCCTAATTTTAGTCCCCATATGAGCTATATGGCATCATTTTTGTAAGGTTGTCCACGTATGACGGCAAAACAATGTCATTTCTTAAGGAGGATGGAAAACAACGTCGGTTAAAAGCCACCATCACTTTTTTTTTAAATATAAAAGCCACATAATTAATTTGGCTAGAATCTCTTACAAATGGCACAAAAGTGGTTGTTGTTTCTCCGATTTGACACTTAAGTGATCCAAAAATAAACTTTTGGCACCAAAGTGAGCACCGTACACAACTTTTAGCATTTCTAGTGTACTTACCCCAATATGGGGCTGGTTAGTGTGGGCCAAGTTGAGCCCAGTCTGTAATGAGATAACCTGATTGAAAATTTTATAAATAGTACTTATGTCTCTCATCTAACCCTAACACACAATTATCCTCACATAAGAAGCGTTTACTAGACGCTAAGGGTGAGGAGCCATCTTATTGAGTTAGTGATATAGAGAATAGAGGAGAAGCACTTGTGCTTGGATAACAACTTTCTTCCTAAAAAATGATGGATTCTAAAATAAATGTGTTAATCTTTATACTTAATTATATGCATTTTTGCAACTAACAGGCATGTGATGACTAGACCGCCACATCATCAATTCCAAGCGAGTTTTTGTCAGGAGGACTTGATTGGAGTTTCACTTAAAGGTTTCGAACAACATTGAAGCAATTACAAGGTGTGCGATAGATCTATGACCGTAATAACAATTTCTCCGTAGCTACTACGATTGCCTAGAAAGTTCTCAAGATACGATCGCTCTCTTGAGTCATAATTTCATAAACCAGCCGACTTAAGATTAAGAGAGCCGCACGTTTCGACCAAAAACAGAATTGAGTGATATACCGGCCAAAATACAAAACCTCCCACGTCGAACACGGAGGGTCGAATCATCTCACCGGTAGTCTTGATTGACCCGCAACTTCCCTTGTTCCCCGTTTTGGACCAACCAAGGGCATGTGCACGACTCTTTCTGAGATTACGATCACGAGCTCGACGTCACCACTTCGCCAATTTAAGAATGTCAAAGTTCGATCAGAAGCAATTTCGAAGAACCTTCACCGCGAGTACCGAGAAGTCATCCAAAGGGAATTATCTCCAAAGTCGTCCCCTCGGATTTTGTGGTCTATCATCTTTATGACCAGTGCTTAAATTGGACGTTCCTCGCCTCAGGAATAGTTGAGTTCTTGCTTCTGTCCATGAGATGATGAGGAAAGTCATGGCGAGACACTGGGTCGATTTTGCGAGCGCCGGTATTTGTTGTGGTGATGATGGGTCGGGTTTTCTGCTGCTGAAGGCTGGAGTGATCTTCCTGGCGTGCTTGATGCTGATGTCGTTTGTCGTGTTTTCCTGCGGCGACACAGGCAACAACTCGTCCAGCCGCCACCACGCAGCGCACCGGCACCACCACGCAGCGCACCACGCAGCCCACGAAACCCACTTAGCCCACGCAGCCCACGCAGCCGACGCAGCCCATGTCCACCACCACGCAGGCGGAGGCGGCTGCTAATATGAAGTCAGTCCTTTTTCCTTTTTTCTATGTTGGTGTTGGTGAAGGTACTATGATTTGCCAGCTAAATAAGTAGTCGATGGATAAGAGTTGTAGAGCAAGTTCGCAAAGACTAGCTTGCGAAGCATATGCTCCAATCAACTCATGGCATCAAAAACCAGTTCTTGTAGAAAGGCAAACTAGCGCCAATGAATTATGAACACACTTGAATTATTTCCAAATATGTACTCTCAACCTTAGTGGTATATTCTACTAATTAATTTGAAAGATCTACTTGTAAAATTTTTACGGCGGTTGGTAATCTACTATAGGATGCGGGAGTAGTGAAATCGATTATTTCGTCGGTAAGTTATGGAAAATTCGCTGTGCCTACCAGTAAACTAATAAAGCACTCAATAATCTGCTTTCGAATACTAGATTTGAGAATGGTAACATGGATTTTTCATTGATAAATTACTCGATGTGTGGTGAAAAAATCAAACTACTTGATGGGCTTAATTATAAAATTTTATAGCCCAGGGTAGTATATTACTGGATACTATATTTTAGGATGGTAAAATTGTTATTTGATCAATAAATTACAAATTAATTAATGGGGTCCACTTGCAATATTGCAAAACGCGTGGTAATCTACTTGTGAAAGGGATGGTAAAAACCATTATATTGTGGGTTAATATCACGGAAATCCTTAAATTGAAACTCCTATGATAAATTTATCCCAAACTAATTGAAATACTTGTGGCAAATTTACCCTTTGTTACTTTCTGTTAAATTTTATTATTAAATTGCTGAGTTAAATGATACTTGACAATTGATTAGAGTACTGGTTTGAGATTTTGTTCTTCATTCGTCACTGTTGTATTAGTTTTGTGGTTATTTGTGGTATCAACCCAATTTAACGGGTAGTATATTTGGGGTAAATTTATCACAAGTTTACTAGTTTGATGTTTTTTTTTTTATCAAAAAATTAGTTTAGGGTAAATTTGTCACAGGTATACTGATTTTGGATTTTTCATAGTATTAACCCTTTTATTGATGATAATTTACTAACCAATTGACAAGCCAAATTGGCAAATCTAAAAATACTTATTGATCGACTATTGGATACTATTGTTAAAAAAAAAAAAAAACTATAATTGGACACTTGATGTGAAAATAATAATTTTATTATTTTGTTAATAAGTTACTGATAGTAGGCCGGACGAAAAGTTGCCAAGCAATTATACTTACCAATGACAATACAGGTTCTTGAAATTTACTATCATGGAGTGACTTTTGCGAGTTTGTTGAGTGACTTATCACATTTATAGATTTACTTTGAATGCGATTTAGGGTAGGGATCACTCGAGTGATTGCAACTATGTAATCTCCATACATAATGAATTTCTCTGCTGCCAACTCTTCTTAAGGAATAGGTATTGATAGTTGGATTGAATGACATAGATTTCTAGTGTTCTTTGTCATTTCTCATTGATATCCTTGATATATTTGAATTGCAAAATCCATTAGCTTCAAGAGTTAATTGCACACACGCTATGCATTTGTAAAAAAAGTTTACTATATATAAAACTCAACAAAATATATAAGATTTCAATCTCTTAGACCCTAGCGATGAAGAGTGCTTTCAGCATCAAATCATCCAATAAAATAAAATGAAATTAGTCTTTGGTTGGTATTCGTTATTAGCTAAATAAAATTAAACAGAAAAAAGCATACTTTGTGAAGAAAATTGCTATTTTGGTCTTAAACTTATTATACAAATTTTAATTTAGTTCTAGACATGTCGATTGATCTAACATAATCCCAAACTCTCATGTGAAATTCTAATATAGTCCTCCTGGTATGTCTTGCTTGAAATTTCTGGTGTGATGATCCAGTCATCACAGCCAACGATCTAACGTGAACAACTTTACTCGAAACAATACTATTGTGCTAAATTTTCTTAGTTTTCTGATTTTTATCCTTCCCTTTTTTTCTTTCGTTTCTACCTTTTCTGTCTACTGTTTATTTTATTTTTTCCTGGTTAAGCACGAACACTTATGACAAATGGATTTTGAGCATGATCATCCGTGTCAGTAAGCCACAACTCAAATCACGCTGAACAACTTTTCAACTATCTCAATTGACGAATTTCTAAGAGTCGAGCCTACAGAAAGTGGGCTTCATTTGAATTATTTTCGGCTTCTTCGATTGAAACCCCTAAAAATTCAATCAGCTTCGCGATGATTTGATTTCCACTAAAGCACTTCAATCTTTATGGCCTTCAATGGCCACCGAGCTCGAAGCGGCTGAACTTCGGTTGCTGCAAGCTCGCCAAGATGTGGAGGCTCGGCCCATGGCCGTCAAGCTCGACAGCCACAAGCTCGACAAGCGAAAGTGACAGCTTTCGGAGTTGAGCAACAATGGCATTTGTAGATTCAATCGTGAAATTTAGGAAGAAGGACGCGCCATATCTAGCTAAAGGAAGAGGTGAAATAAAATAATATAAAATAAAAGTTCTGCAAAACGAAATCATATCGAGTAAATTTGTTCACGTCAAATCACGGATGCGCCACTTAAGATGGCATGTGATGGCCGCACCGCCACATCAATAATTCTAGGCAGGTTTTCATTTGGGAGGACTTGATTGGAGTTTCAATCAAAAGTTTTGGACAACGACGAATCAATTGTAAGGTGTAAGATTGAATTAGAATCCATGCAATAAGTCTCCGATATAAATGATAATTTTCTCTTAGCTACCAATTTCCAAGATACAACCAGCTTACTTAAAGATTAAGAGAACCGTTCCTTTCGACCAAAAACGGAAAGGGTCAATAAACCGGCCAAAGTACAAAACCTTCCACGTCGAACATGGAGTGCCGAATCGTCTCGCCCGCAGTCTCGATTGACCAGCAACTTCCCTTATACACCGTTTGGTCCAATCTGGGGGCATGTGCATGACTCTTGTATGAGACTACGATCACGAGCTCGACGTTACCACTTGGCAATTTAAGAATGTCAAAGTTTGATCAGAGAAGCAATTTCGTAGAACCTTCACCACGACTCCCGATAAGTCATCCGAAGGTAATTATCTCCAAAGTCGTCTTCTCGACTTTTGGGGTCTATCACCGTTATGGCCAGTGCTTAAATTGAATGTTCCTCGCCTCAGGGATAGAGTTGAATTATTGTTTCTCTCCATGAGATGATGAGAAAATTCATGGCGAGATATTGGGTCGATTTCGAGAATGCCGGCGTTCGTGGCTGTTGGGAATAACTGATCCCCGAAAACCGGATTCGACACTAAATCGAACTCCTAAATCAATGCAGAAGACGAAGCCCGGGAAAACACGCATCACCGATCGTAAAGCACACCACGGATTCGAGCGTACCTTGTTAGCCACAGATTAAACACCAATGCCGAAGATTGAGGAAGAAATTCTGATCCGATGATGTCAATTTGCCTTGAAAGGGAAGAAGAAATCGCCGTTTGCGTTCGTTTTCTTTTTGGAGGGAGAGAGAGAGAGAACGTACGTTGGAATTGTGCCAAAGGGTTTCTTCTCTCTCTCTCTCCTCCCTTTTATACCTTCCCCCATCCACGGGCCCTATTCCCGTGGGCCGGGCCCTTTTGGGCCCAACTTGAGCGGATGGGCCTTAAGCCCATCTCATAAATCCATCATCTCCCACTCGCACATGGTGGTGCAGAACCAACATGGGCGGACAGGCCTTACTCATCCCCATCAGAGAAAAAACCAGCATAGACTCTCACTTAACATGGTGGCCCGAATGAATCCTCTTTTCCTCTCTTCAACATTCATACCGGTGAATAATCCGTGCGACCAGATACTTTGAGAGCTCGTTGCCATACATCTCGTTAGGAATATATAGCAGCTCATAATGGGCATCACACTCGAGTAGACTTAGTATGCGTACCCTAGATCGATCGATCACATTTATATCTCTCTTGATCTCTTTTAAACAATGATATATATTGTATTCACAATTATGATTATCACAAAGACAGTCATAATTGGTTAACCGGTGAATACAAAACTATAATGTGATTCTCCAAAATCGATCTTCCTCTTTCCTTCAAACTCGCAATTTCAGTTCAACTTGCTTTTCTAGAAATGCCCCATTAGATCGAATCACTCATGACCATTGGCAACATCCTAAGATAGCAAACACTAAATAGAAATCTCGAGAATAAGTAAGAGTCATGAGGGGACTAAAAATTGAGGAACTCTTTTCCTCAAGAGTCTCACACGACATAAAAGTTGAGATCAAACTTTTGCCACTCTTATTGGTCGTCTCATGCATACGTAGTATGAAATACGTATTACGGTATTAACTCCTTTCCCATGGAGCGTATGTCTACACCTTCAATACCGTACAGATGATAGTTCAGACATACTCAATGTCTAACTTGAGTTCACGTATCTACTCATTCACAAAATTCATCAGAACTCACATCTGGCATCTTAGACAGATAAGGTAAAATAAGTGGGGTATTTTACTTTCAGACATAGTAAGTATTATGTCCTCATCTTAACACTCGCTTAAGGCGACATACGTGTTTTAAGCTTGAGCTCTCGATTATCACCCGATAATAAGCTTAAAAACAGTCTCATCTCTATTTATCACACAGTAAATAGAGGCGATTACCCGTGTGAGTGGGCTAATCTTACATCTGTTCGACATACTTCTCAACTTAAAATAATGCACTGAGCATTAAGATGCATAAAGATCAAACAAAGATTCATAGGCATTAATGATGAAAACACAAATTCATCAAATTGTGAACACTTAGGGAAATTACAATATTCAGTACATTAGCCTCTACGCAAACCTAGAGATTTCATATGGCCACAAAACACATCTCTGGGTATTGGCTTTGTCATAGGATCTGCTACCATTCTATGCGTAGTATGTACTCTAAGTTCACGTCCTTTCGTGCAACCATATCCTTTACAAAATTATACTTGGTATCTATATGTTTGGTCTTGCCATGATATTTTGGATCTTTGGTGTACGCTTTCGCTGCTTGGCTATCACAGCTTAACAAATAACAAATCTGCAGCACTTCCAATAACACCTAAATGATCCAAAAATCTCTAAAGCCAAACATCTTCTTACACTACTGCTGATAATGCCACAAACTCGATTTCTATCGTGGACAAGGCTATGCATGTTTGTTTCTTACAGCTCCAACATATGGTGCCATCATTCAGTAAGAAAAACAAACATAGAGGTAGATTTCCTTTCATTTAAACCTCCTCCCCAATCAGCATCAGGATAGCCTTGGAGTCGCAGATCCTTTCCTTAATAACTCATCGTCTAATCAGCAGTTCCCTTTAGATACCTCAGTATTCTCATAACGGCTTTCCATTGTGCTTGACCTGGATTGGATTGGTAACTACTCACCATTCCAACTGCAAAACATATTTCAGGTCTTGTACACATCATAGCGTACATAAAACTTCTAACAGCACTAGCATAAGGAACATGTTTCCTTTATTCCTTCTCTTGTGGAGTCCTTGGACGCAGTCTATGGCTCAATCCTTCACCTTTTGCAATAGGAGTGTCTATGGGTTTACAATCTTGAAATCTTAACTCCAAGAATATATGTAACCTCACCAATATCCTTCATCTCAAAATTGGAAGACAACCAACTTTTGACAGTATTGACATACTCCATATTACTTCTGGCAATTAGTATATCATCAACATATAATGATATGATCACAAATTGATCAATGGATATTTTGATATATACACAATGATCATCATCTATCATTGTAAAGTTATATGCCATTATGGCATTATGAAAACGTATATATCATTATCTTGACGATCGCTTAAGGCCATATATCGACCCCCAAAGTCGACATACCTTTTCTTCTTGGCCTTTCACTATGAAACCAGCAGGTTGTTCCATATATGTTCCTTCATCTAATTCTCCATTGAGGAAAGCAGTCTTTACATCCATTTGATGTAACTCAAGATCCATACTTGCCATTATTGCCAGAATAATGCGAATCGAGGTAAATCTCACTACAGGAGAAAATATATCTTCATAATCAATTTCTTCCTGTTGATTATACCCCTTCGCCACAAGGCGAGCCTTATGCCTTTCTATCGAGCCATCAGCCTTTCGCTTTATTTTGAGAACCCAGTTGTTCCCAATAGCTCTGCGTCCTTTTGGAAGATCAACCAGTTCCTAAACATTATTTGACTTCATTGACTCTATTTCCTCTTTCATTGCATGAATCCATTTTTCCTTATTAGGGCAATTTAGAGCCTCATTAATATTTCTTGGCTCAACCTCATCTTGTGGAGCAACCATAAAAGCTTCCCTTTCAATGTCAAAACATTGACGGGGAATACTTTGGCAACTTGTTCACCGTATGGGAGATTGTACACTTAGCACATCATTCCCCATCATGCTCCCACTTGGATTAGGTGATGATGATGTTGTCACATCGGGTGGTTGTAATTGAGAATGAGTTGAATTCAATTCATCACATCTCATATTACTCCCACTTGGACGAACTCCACTGACATCATTATCTTGATCCAAGGTTTCAAATAGGGAACAATCTTCCCTTATTTCGCCCTTCTTAGGAAATTCATCCACTAAGGATGTGACATCCCGTGATTCAAATTCAGTTATACTCCCACTTTCCTACTCACCTATGAACACATACCCTTTCGAGTGTTCGTAGTATCTCATGAAAATACTCTTATTTCCTTTGGGACCCAATTTCCCAAACTTGTGAGAGGACTCATGAATATAGGCAGCACAACCCCATGGCTTAAGAAAACTTAAGTCCGATTTTCTAACTGTCCATAACTCATATGGAGTGGAAGCAACTGATTTGGAAGGCATCCGGTTAAGTATATAGGTAGCGATTAACAACGCATCACTCGAAAAGTGATAGGTAAGTTAGCATGCACCATCATGGACCTAACCATTTCCGGTAGGGTTCTTTTCTTCTTTCCATAACACCATTTTGTTGAGGAGTATATGGAATAGACAACTATCTTTATATTCCTTTTTCATCACATAATTTTCGAACACATCGTATAAATATTCTCAATCTCGATCGGATCTCAATGCTTTTATTTTCTTGTCTAATTGATTTTCTGCTAGGTTCATAAACCTTCTGAAACAACTTATGCTTCAGATTCATGAGAAATCAAATAGACATATCCGACTCGAGTATAATCATCTATAACAGTGATGAAATAAACAGCCCCATGCCTTCCTCTCAGATTCATTGAACCACAGACGTCCAAATGGATTATATGCAGAGAAAATTCAGCTCTTTTACCTTTTCCAAATGGTTTCCTTGTCATTTTCCCTACTAGGTAATGCTCACTTATGGACAAATCGACTTTTTCAATATTGCCCAACAAGCCCTCTATGGCTAGTCTATTCATACGTTGTTGGCCCATATGACCAAGTCTAGCATACCACCATATTCACATCATTATCATATAAGGCAGAAGACGTGAAACAAGGGAATAACATATTGACATCACCATAGTCAACATCTAGTACAATAAAACCATCCAGAAAAATAATCACAACCATAGTAGTTTGTATCCAAATACAAATCTACACTTCTATTATGGAAGTTCACACTAAAACCAAGCTTAACCAACGCTAAGACAGACACTAAATTTCGACGAATCTCCGAGCATATAGAACATCAAAGGTGCGTCCACCACTCATGTTCAATTGGCCGGTGCCAATTCCTTTACATCGCCTCTAGAGTTGTTTCCCATATGGATCCACTCGCCTCCGCTTGGTACTCGTCGGAATTCCACGAAGGATCCTCTATCCTTTGCTACATGGTCCGTCGCTCCCGAATCTACCCCACAAAGGATTGGATTCAGCCTATAATATTGAACTTGACACATAAGCAAAGTTCTCAAATGTACAAGAGGTGTTGACTTTTTTTGACTCACAACAGCTTTGCAAGCATAGTGACATTTCTTGTCACAATTGTAACACCTCACCCTTGACATTTTCTTCACTTGAGGACGTTTTCCTCTCTTGTGTTGGTTAACTCTTGATTTCTTGCAATAAGGACTTGATCCTTTGCATTCCCACATATTGAACGAATCAATACATTTGCGCTTAGAGCACAAAGCCCTTTCTGAGCTAGAACCAAAGCATTGCAAATATCCGTTTTCGGCTCAAATGCCGTCGGGCGGTCCTCTACTAGCTCAAGGTGGCGCATGGCATCCTTAAGATCTTCCATAACATGGTCAAGAGCTTCTAGTGCTTCTTGCTTTTCCAGCACATATTGAATCTTCTTATTCAATATTTCACAATTGTTACCGTTCATATCGGAATCACGTTCTTAGTTCTTTGAACCATCGTTCCGAACACATCGACATCTATGCACGAATAATTAATGCCTATCATTTATGCATCCCTATTTGCATAGACCCATCATATTAATAAATAATTTCAAGTAAGGCTTCGAATCAAAAGGTCACTATGTTTCCAATCATCCTCCAAAAATCCTAACTCAAAACTATCATTAATATGATTGTCATATGCAAAATCAATTCTATGAAGCTACAAAAGCTTCTAAAACTACCCACGCCTAATTACCCACAAAGAACCAAAGAATAACGAAAGCAAATAAAATCTAATATCTAATAAAATAACAATGCTTTCACATAATACAACTATACATTACACTAAGCAATATATATACAGGGAAAAAATATCAATATGGAAAGAGATATTGACATAAAAAAAAATCTCAAATTAATCCAATGGATAAATAGGGAATGACCCTTCTAATCTGTCATTTAAAACATCTGAGAAAACTGAAGGCACATTTGCCAACTATGGAAAAACTTTTGGAGAGCTTTCATGTCGCCACCAAGGCGCATTCACTCGGCGCCATGTGGCGCTCAATCTAAGGGTTGAAGTTTTGGCCAACTCAATCCTATAAGATTTCTTACAAAAGCTTCCACTAGCTTCCTATAATCCGGGACCACGTTGACCTCCCATAGCCGATCCAACACTGCTTGCCATTCGGGTGGAAGAGTGTTCATCAAAGCCGGCACCTTCTCAAAGTCCTAATAAGATAACCATTCCGATGATTTCCCGTATCATCCGATTGACCTTGATCACATGTGATGCTAAATCACCGTCATGCCACCGATAATTAGCTAAATCTGACATCAGCCTTTTAAGTCTTGCATTTCCCTCGTCCCTTCTCGGGCTTGCGGTATCTCGCGCATAACTCATTATAGTCCCTGCAACAAATGCAGAATAATCCATAATTTTCATAAGGGAAAATACATAATTTTCCAAAATTCATGCAACAAATGCAGAATTAAAAAAATGGATTACTTATAACACACATAGGCATGACCGAAAAAGAAACAAATTCCTTTTTTTTTTTTTTTTTTTTTTTTTTCGGGTCAACGGTCAACGGTCAAAGTCAACGATCAACGGTCAAAGTCAACGGTCAACGGTCAAAGTCAACGGTCAACGGGTCGGGTCAACGGGCGCGCGGGTCGGACCGGTCGAGACGGTCGAATCGGTCGGACCGGACAGGCCGGTCGGCCCGGTCGAACCGCTCGCGCGGGACGACCGCACGTGCCTTGCGCGTGCGGGCCGACGCCACGCGACGCGTCGGCGGCACGTGCCACGCGCGTGGCCGACGCGTCACGCGACGCGGCTCGCACGTGCCGCGCGCGTGCCAGGGTCGGGTCGGTCGTCGGTCGGGTCGGGTCGTCGGCCGGTTACCGCCGGCGACGACGTCATCGGCTGACGTCATCAATGACGCTATCGTCATCCCAACGGTTATCGACCGTTGGGTGACGTCACGATGACGTCATCGGGTGACGTCAGCACGCGTCGTTTCGCCGACCGGCGCGTGCCGTTTAGCCGGTCGCCGGCGCGCACGTGCCGGTTCGTCACCGGCGCGTGTGGAGCACGCGCTGGCGAAGCCAGCGCTTCCGGGCGCGTCGCGCCCACGCGCAGCGGCTTCCGGCCGCGCTTTTGGGCGCGTGCGGCGTCTCCTGGCGGCCGGCGACATGTCCCCGGACTCGTCTCGACGTCGCCTTTCTTCCTATGCCTTCAGATTTTTATTCCGACTTACGGAAACTCAGAAAAAACGGCGTACAGTACTCGGGTGTCGGGATTTCACGCCCCGATCCGTACGGCCGAAAAACTTTTTGCGAAAAATCAATCAAAAAACCTCAAATTGATCGGGAAAACGTGAACTAGGGCTCTGATACCAATGTTGGGAATAACTGATCCCCGAAAACCGGATTCGACACTAAATCGAACTCCTAAATCAATGCGGAAGACGAAGCCGGAAAACACGCATCACCGATCGTAAAGCACACCACGGATTCGAGCGTACCTTGTTAGCCACAGATTAAACACCAATGCCGAAGATTGAGGAAGAAATTCTGATCCGATGATGTCAATTTGCCTTGAAAGGGAAGAAGAAATCGCCGTTTGCGTTCGTTTTCTTTTTGGAGGGAGAGAGAGAGAGAACGTACGTTGGAATTGTGCCAAAGGGTTTCTTCTCTCTCTCTCTCTCCCTTTTATACCTTCCCCCATCCACGGGCCCTATTCCCGTGGGCTGGGCCCTTTTGGGCCCAACTTGAGCGGATGGGCCTTAAGCCCATCTCATAAATCCATCAGTGGCGGTGATGATGGGTCGGGTCTTCTGCTGCTTAAGGCCGGAGTGACCTTCGTGGTGTGCTTGATGCTCGCGTCGATCATCGTGCTTTCCTGCGCCGATGAAGGCAACGACTCGTTCTGCTCTGGCCGCATGAAGAAATATTCACTTGGAGGACTTTTCGGGAGGCGTGCCACAATTAAGCCAGTTGCGCAAGGGTGCTGCTGGCCTAACAGGCACCGTTATTCTAAGAAGAACAGTAACTTCCAATCATGTATTCCAAATTCAAAGAAAAGGGCAACTGAAAGGTCAATTTTTTCAACGTGGCCATTATCTATTGGGTGCTGCTATATCAGCGGTCACGGAGAACTACTGACCACAAATTCCTCTCACGATCCCATTGCAACCGATCGGACTTACGGAGGAATCTAAATGTAAATTCTGTGAATTTTGCTTACCTTAATGAATTCAACGATGGAAAATTATTAAGAAACAATGGACGATGCACATGATCTCTCAACGAAAGACAGTCCTTATTTTGAACGCGAAAAGTATATTGATAGCGTATGAAGTACATATTATGTTCTATGAGTGTCTTTGATTTGACGATGCAATTTGGATTAAGTTGTATCATATTAATGAATTTATATGATAATTTTAATAAAGATCATTCATCTAGATTAAGTCAAAAGATGAATTTGACACTTTTCCGTCAGATCTAAAATATCATGTGAGTTTTAAAAGGATTTTGGGTCAACATTTGTGTAAAAAATTTTTATTGTGACTAATTGAAATGCAAGCCAATCTTTGATATCCCATCTTTTTTTTTCCCTTTTTCACAATGAATTGTAAATTAATCTGAAATTAATCAGATAAACTTACTGTATTAAAGAAATAGAACTTTTTACGGAGAAGATACTTGTTTTGTTTCTTTTTTTTTTTTTCATGAATAAAAGGATGAGAATGGAGGCTAGCACAAATACTTCATATGGAGATCATCGTAAGCCTCTCACATCAATAATATATAATTTGAGCCATAAAATATCATCCGCTAAGATTTCAAAGTTTAGAGATTGATGAAGCTAATCACAATTCCAACTCGAAAAAATGAACTGTAAGAGTTTTTCTAATTGTGGACTACATTAATTGATAGTGTAATTTACCGTTTAACGTTTACCGTTTTACGGGGTTTGGTCTAAGGTGAGATAGAAGGTTTCTTAATTAGTCTAATATGGGGCATGGCTAGTGTGGGCCGAGTTGAGCCCGGCCCGTAATGAGTGGGACCGGCCGGAAACTCTATAAATAGTGCTAAAGTCTCTCCTCTAACCCGAATTCTCACCTGTATCCTCACCTAAGGGGCGTTTACCTAGCGCTACACGTGAGGGGGCCGCCTCATTGAGCCAGTGATACGAAGGGCAATAGAGGAGAAGGACTTGTGCGTGGAACATTGTGTTTCCGCTTCCGCTTCAAGAACAATGGATCACAAAACAGGTGCGTCAATTCTTTCTACTCAATCATGCGTGTGCTTGTTCTAGTTATGGAGATCTTGGGGTTTGCGCAATGTGCGTCTAACATGTGGTATCAGAGCCTCCATAACCCTAGAACACGAACACAATTGATTTTGCCCTAATTTGTTCGGATTAGCCCTAATTAGTACGGATCTTGCCCTAATTTGTGATTTTCGAGACTTTTCGTTCAATAAAAATTAAATTAAATTATATATTCGGATTGGGCTCGACGAGACGAAGAAAACCGTGGGTGGCGCGTCGCCGGAGGAGGCCGCACGCGCCCCACGCGCGGCCACGCGCCTCCTGCGCGACGAACACACGCGCCGCGCGTGTGCTCCACGCGCCGCGCACTCGGCGGCGCGTGCGGGCGCGTGGAGCCTCCGATTTGCGCGTGGCCGGCGGCGATTGATTCGTATGATCATTCTCTATGTCATGGTGTATTTATTTTTCATGCTTGATGATTTTATGGATGTGAAAATACATGCAAAGCCCTAAATACGTGAATTTTTAGTATATTTTCGCGTATTTTTCTTGTATTTTCTGTGTTCTTGAAAATACAGGTGCCGGGATACGGTATGTTATCACATGAACTTTATAAGTGTTATCATTAATAATATACGATAAAATTTATTTTTATTAATGAATAAAGCAATGTAATTAGCATGATATGTGATTTTAGTGATTAATGCCCCTATCACTAAAGTTAAATCACATGTATATGATGTATGTGAGAAGTAAAATTTATATCCCTGGTATGAGAGAGTTTCAATGATTCAATTGAGTTGTGACTGCCAAAGTGGCACGCTTGATTGGGTTTGAGAAATTTCAATCTCGTATATTGATTGGGATGTCTCCTGGTCTAATACATAGTTATACTCCCAAAGGAGGTGATTGTGTATTAGTTCATGGAGGGATACATGATAGTGTGGTGGAGAAGTGACTGATCCTAATGGTTCATATGCCCAAAGGTGATGAATTCATGAAAATTGGAATATATTCTCATAACCCTTATCATGTGGGGAGTGTACAATTGCTTGTCATGTATTCTGTCCAAAGGTGATTATGTGATTTTGCATGTAACTCTCTGGATGTGTACTTGTGTGTCAAGTTACACAATGCTCACATGATGCTAATTATATATACTGCTTGTTTTTTCAGTCACTTTTTCTGTAAATGGTAACTCTGTCACCATTGAGGTTCTTGCTGGTTCAAATTTTAAGAGATGGAGAGAGGATTTTCTGTTTGCTATGGAGATGGCAGATGTTCATATGGCTCTTACTATTGATCGGCCGGCGGATTTGACTACCGAGAGTACAGAGGCTCAAAAAGCAAATTTTGCTGCATGGGAAAAGAGCAATAGAATTTGCTTGCTATCCATGAAGCGTTCCATTCGGGGAACACTTGAAAAGTGGTTTGCCTGCGCAGACTGCAATGCTAGGCGAGATGATGGAAGCCTTGATGGCTAGAAACCGTGTGTCGCCTAATCTTTGAGATAGGGACACATATGCAAACACTTTTTACTATGAAGTATGATGGTTCTAGTGGAGTCAGAGATTATGTTCTGAGGATGGTTGATTTGCAAACAAAGCTTCAGGCTCTCAATGTTGAAATTCCTATTGCTTGCATTGTCCATCAAGCTCTAAATACTCTTCCTCCTGATTTTGGGATTATTAAGACCAATTATAGTTCCCAAGATGAAACCTGGTCTCATTAATGACCTTATTGCAAGGTTGGTGGCGAGAGGAAGAGAAATTGAAGAAAGATAAAGGACATATTGCTCTTTATGCTTCTAGTTCGCTAGTGACAAGGGTAAGAAGTTGAAGAACTATACCCATAAAGGCAATTCGGAAGTTGCTGGTCCTTCCAACAACAAAGGAAATTCTCAAGGTGTAGGTCCTTCTAACACTCTTGGTCCTAAAAAGTGTTCACCAAGAAGGATGGTGTTCTTTGTTACTTTTGTAGGGAGAGAGGACACGTGAAGAGACGTTGCAGCAAGTTTAAGGCTTGGTTGTCTAAGAGAAATAAGAGAGAGCCTAAAGGTAATGATTCTTTGGCATTAGTTTATGAATCCAATCTATCTCGAAGTTCCAACCAATTCCTGGTGGCTAGATAGTGGTGCAACTAATCATGTTGCATTTACCATTCGGGGTTCATAAACCAAAGGACGCCAACTCGGGATGAATCAAAGCTCACTTTGTTGGAAACAGCGTTGGAGTTGACGTTGAGTTCGTGGGAGATGTTATTTTGATTTTAGACTCTGGTTTTCGGATGGTGTTAAGAAACACTTTTTACATACCTTCTTTTAGGCGAAATTTAGTTTCTGTGTCTTGTTTGGACATGTGTGGATACTCTTTTGAATTAAAGAGTAATACTATTTCCATGTTTTATGATTCAAATAAGATTGGGTGTTGCAATTTATCCGATGGATTATATCGATTGAGTTTATCTCCCAATGACATATACGTTGCTTATTCTGCTAAAAAGGTTGTTTCCAAAAGGCCTCTGTCTAAAGAACAGTCTTATGCATTGTGGCATAAACGTCTTGGTCACATCTCTAAAGAAAGAGTAGAGAGGCTTATAAAGGCTGATATCTTGCCTACTCTTAAAGGTGATCAAGAGACTTGCGTAGACTGCTGCAGAGGTAAGATGACTAAGATAAAGAAGAAATCCGCTGTACGAAGTTTAGATTTGTTGGAGGTTATTCACACTGATATTAGTGGACCCTACACGCCTACCTTGTGCAGAAATTTTTATTTCATCACGTTTATTGACGACTATTCCCGATATGGATACTTATATTTGATTAAAGAAAAGTCCGAGTCTCTTGATAAATTCAAGATTTTTCGGACTGAAGTGGAGAAACAGTTGGGAAAAGTTATTAAGATCGTCAGATCTGATCGTGGTGGTGAGTATTTTGGTAGGCACGGTGATGCTGGACAACTTAAAGGGCCGTTTGCTAAATACTTAGAAGATTCTGGGATTATAGGTCAGTTTACTATGCCCGGAAGTCCTGAACAAAATGGTGTAGCTGAAAGGCGGAATCGTACTCTTATGGACATGATGAGAAGTATGATTAGTAGGACACATTTACCTAATTTTTTGTGGGGAGAAGCTTTGAAAACAGCTCTTTATATTCTAAATTGTGTCCCTACTAAAGCGGTTCTATTGACTCCTTTTGAGTTGTGGACTGGACGTAAACCTAGCTTGAATCATCTTAGAGTTTGGGGATGTCCAGCAGAAGTGAAGTTATATAATCCAACATTAAGTAAGCTGGATTCCAAAACTACTCGGTGTTACTTCGTGTCTTACCCATCATTCAAAGGGGTATCGGTTTTATAACCCTAATGGAGGTACAAGAATTGTGGAATCTCAGACTGCAAAATTTCTGGAATTTGATGTAGCTGAAAAGGGTAGCTGCTCACAACCTATTGAAGATGATAGTATGGTGGGGATTACTGGATCCCTATTTCATCCTGTGCAGACAATTATGGAGCCTCTTGCGCCACAAACTGAGCCTGTTGTGGCACATGATCTTATTGTTGAGACAGTTCCTAATGAAATTTTACAAGCCCCTCAAATTCAGAATGAGGTTGAAGTAGCTCCACTCAGAAGATCAACTAGAGAAAGACGTTCAACTATACCACCAGACTATCTAGTCTACCTAGGAGAGCATGATTATGACATAGGCTGTGTTGTTGATCCCGTGACTTATACTGAAGCCATCTCATGTCCTCAATCAGATTTGTGGTTAGATGCGATGAAAGATGAGATGCAATCTATGAAACACAATGGTGTTTGGGAGCTTGTTGAATTGCCTAAAGGTTGTAAACCTATTGGCTGCAAATGGGTATTCAAGACTAAAAGGGATTCCAAAGGAAAGATTGAAAAGTTTAAAGCCGGGCGGTAGCTAAGGGTTTCACTCAAAGAGAAGGAATAGATTATGAAGCAACATTTTCTCCAGTTTCTTCTAAAGATTCCTTTAGAGTGATCTTAGCATTGGTAGCTTGTTACGATATGGAGTTACACCCGGATGGATGTTAAGACTGCTTTTCTAAATGGAGACCTTGATGAGGAGGTTTATATGGTGCAACCTTTGAAGGTTTTGTAGCGAGATGACTCGGTCGGTTGTTTGTAGATTGAAAAAGTCTATTTATGGCCTTAAGCAAGCTTCTAGACAAAGTGGTATTTCAAGTTTCATAATGTTGTTACTTCATTTGGATTTATTGAAAACAAAGTAGATCGGTGCATATACACCAAGGTCGGTGGGAGGAAATATATTTTTCTCATACTTTATGTAGATGATATCTTGCTTGCTAGTAGTGACATTGGTTTACTGCATGAGACAAAGCGGATGTTATCGAAAAATTTTGACATGAAAGACCTTGGTGAGGCGTCTTTTGTTCTTGGCATTGATAGGGATCGCTCACGCCGTTCATTGGGTTTATCTCAGAGGGCGTATATTGATCGTGTTTTAGAAAGATTTAATATGCAAGATTGCAAACCAGGAATTGCTCCTGTTGTTAAGGGTGATAAATTGAGTCTTTCACAATGCCCTAATTCAGATTTTGAGAAAGCTCAAATGAAGGATGTACCTTATGCTAGTGTACTTGGAAGCATCATGTATGCTCAAGTTTGCACTAGGCCAGATATTGCTTTTGCAACAGGGCTTCTAGGCAGATATCAGTCAAATCCAGGACACGATCACTGGGTTGCTGCAAAGAAGGTTTTAAGGTACTTAAAGAGAACAAAAGATTATATGCCGATGTATAGACATGTTCCGGACTTGCAACTAGTAGGCTATTCGAGATGCAGATTTTGCTGGTTGTCAAGATGATAAGAAATCAACGACAGGATACATATTTATGTTGGCAGGAGGTGCAGTATCATGGAAGAGCGAAAAACAGAAATCCATATCTTCTTCTACCATGCAAGCGGAGTTTGTAGCATGTTTTTCAACTGCTACTCAAGCTATTTGGCTCCGAAACCTCATTAGGGAGTTATCAGTTTTTGATTTTGTGGATAGACCCATACAGTTATGTTGTGACAATAACTCTGCAGTGTTGTTTATTAATAACAACGAAGTCTCAAGGGGTCTAAACACATGGAGGTCAAGTTTTTGACTATAAAGGAATCGGTGCGAGAATGGTGACGTTGCGGTAGATTATATTCATACGGATGATATGGTTGCGAGACCCACTAACTAAAGGCCTACGCCCGTGTGTTTTTGATCGACATGTCATTAGTATGGGCCTAGGAGCGTCTTGGGATGCTGTTATTTAGTGGGAGCTGTGTTTTATTCTTCTTTGAATAAATTTTACATCTGTTTTGTTACAATTTAGTAACGAGTTTGGTACATATATGTCAACTTTTGCATTCAATAAAATGTTTTTGAATGGATTGTTATTATGTTGATATATATTGTTAAAAGTCTCAGGGTATTGTTTAAACCTTGAGTGAAGGCTAGGGGCATCCGGCATCCGGTTATTAGCCTTGTGCATATGTCTTGTGATACATAAAGAAAGGTTAACCATAAGGACAAGACATATGTGGGTTCATTGGAACCATAAAGCATTCTCTAGTGGCACAAGTTTTTGTGACGCCTAAAGTTAAGAGAATGGTGGTGACAAATGAGATCTCTCTATGAGAGATGTTATCCATTTGACACACTACCATATTGAATCCATATCAATAAAGTTGAGAGCATTCGTGACCATGGAAGGCTCTGTGTGTATACATGCAGTTACCGCCATGATTCGGTGTTTAAGATTTTATGGGATAGGATTGACTATTAAGAATTATCTCTGGACCAATGTGCGCACATACAATACGATTTCAATTAATATAGTCCAAGTGGGAGAATGTAAGAGTTTTTCTAATTGTGGACTACATTAATTGATATTGTAATTTACCGTTTAACGTTTACCGTTTTACGGGGTTTGGTCTAAGGTGAGATAGAAGGTTTCTTAATTAGTCTAATATGGGCTGGCTAGTGTGGGCCGAGTTGAGCCTGGCCCGTAATGAGAGGGACTGGCTGGAAACTCTATAAATAGTGCTAAAGTCTCTCCTCTAACCCGAATTCTCACCTGTATCCTCACCTAAGGGGCGTTTACCTAGCGCTACACGTGAGGGGGGCCGCCTCATTGAGCCAGTGATACGGAGGGCAATAGAGGAGAAGGACTTGTGCGTGGAACATTGTGTTTCCGCTTCCGCTTCAAGAACAATGGATCACAAAACAGGTGCGTCAATTCTTTCTACTCAATCATGCGTGTGCTTGTTCTAGTTATGGAGATCTTGGGGTTTGCGCAATGTGCGTCTAACATGAACACCCAATTTTCTTCACAACCGGATCAAAAAGTCGTCGGTGTGGAATAATTGAGTGGTTGAAAACTTGCAATCCATCCTTTAGTTTTTCTAATTTGCGAATCTCAATTTTGCACTTTATATTTCCAATGACGATGGATTTTTTAACCCCGAATGCCGTTTAGGTTTAGGATTTATGGGCAAGCTCGTGAGGTGAGAGAAGGCAGTAATTTTTCGGTGGATGCAGCTTGGAACAAAACGGAAGAGAAACCGTGAAGATGGATAGGAACGGAGGAGGTGGACGTTCGGTGGACTGGAATTTTCGCTGATTCTGCTCTCCCTTGCTGGTCACGCACGGGTTGGAGAAAAAGAGAGAATGGAGGGTCCCCCTTAGCTTGATCTTTCCACAAAAATATCTTTACAAACCATCCTAAGCCAAGTATTTTTGTTTGGCCTCCATTAGGTCACACATACACTTCTTCTAGAAGCCAAAAGGGTTCAGAGGTTGTGGCTTGGTGGAGGTACACGAATTTAGGAGAGGGATGGACTCAATCGCACATCAACTCTCTCTTAATTCGATATCAAATAGCCTCTAAAAATCAATTGATCCACCATCGACCACCTTGGCATTCTTCCTCACCCGTATAGCCATCTTGCTTTTCAATTTTGCCATCAAAACATTCCCCGGCCTTTTCTGCACAAAAACGGTTATGTACAGACTTTTTTCCAAAAAGTCTCGGCTGTCAGAAAAATCTTCTAAGACTGAGTCGACACTCGTATAATTTATTGTGACATCGCAGAAACTTCAATTTCTGAAATTGGACTTGAATTGACGGTTAATTTCCTTTTTGGCGCGTTTTTAGCGTGACCTAGACTATCGGGTAGTTTTCAGAACTTTTTAAGGCAAATGACCCGTGGTCGATTTTCTTCAAGCCACAATGAATCCACTCGACTCAATGGTGACTCTTGATTGTCACGAAAATCTTGAGGATTCAATTACGGATACAGGGTACCAAAACGACAACAAAATTAGATTAGTATTGATCGATGAGAATTTTCCAATTTAGTGGAGTCACCCATAATTGACCACACATCTCAGTCGAACAGACCTATCTCTGATCGCAAATCAATTTTTAACTGTGCCGTAACGGCCTCTAAAGATAAGCACGGTCAAGAAGCCGATTCCTGATTGAATTCTCAAGTCTATTTGCTTTAAAGTTCCGAATAGCTTCCCTAGCTAGTCTAGTTATCTCGAGAGTGATCGGCTCTGAGAATAGCTCTATAGACGCGTCAATGAAATGCCCAATTAATTCAATAGGAAACAGGTTGAAAAATTCAGCATGTCACAGACATATTCTGGATGAATTTTGCTCTTGAAGCTGTCCGATTGTTCCATGTATATCTCTCGCTCGAGTTCTCCATGCAAGAAAGCATTCTTTACATCCATCTGCCACACATTCCATGACTTGCTTGCTGCAAGTGCTAATAGAACTCGAACAGTGGTAACCTCTGCCATCGAACTAAAGGTCTCTTCATAATCAACCCCATATTTTTGCGAAAATCCTCGGGCCAATAGACATGCTTTATACCTCTCAATTGACCCGTCTGGTCGAGTTTTAAGTTTATAAACCCATTTGCAAGAAATATGACGTACCTCTTCAAGTTTCGGTACCAAGTCCCATGTCTCATTCTTCTTTAGTGCAAGAATTTCTTCTTCCATGGCCTTCCTCCATTCTATACTCTTTGAGGCTTCTTCATATGTCGAAGGCTCGACCATGCCAACATCTTCAGTCAATGTTGCGTTGGCATACTTGGGGTTCGGCTTCCTTTGCCTCATCGATCTTCGAAGTTGAGGCTCCTCCCCTTCAAGTTCTTTGACTAGACTTGGTCGAACTTCTTCTATTGACCTTGGAGGCTCACTAGATTGCCTTCTTGTCAAATTTGCTGCGAAAATGATCAGGCACAAATGCATAACATACACATTCGAAAACTCTAAAGTGACTTACCATTGGCTTGCAATTCCATAGCTTCTCGTATGGTGACATAAAACCAAGCCTTGCTTGTGGCAGTCTGTTGGTCACGTGAGCCGTCGTCTTCATACATTCAGCCCAAAACCTTGATGGAACATTCTTCTCGTGCAACATGCTCCTGCATATCTCAGCTAGATGTCGATTCTTTCTTTCGGCAACACCATTCTGCTACGGTGTATACGGACAAGTATACTGTCGACGTATCTTGTACTCTTGCAAATACTTCGTAAACTCGTAGGAAGTGTACTCTCCCCCATTATTAGTGCATAGGCAACGAATTTGATGAATGCCTCATATTTTTCCTTCATGAAATCAACCCAGACGTACCTGGAGATGTTGTCGATGAAAGTGATCATATACTTGAATCCGCTAACAGATTGCTACTTCACTGGACCAAACACATCCGAGTGAACGAGCTTGAGAGGCATCCGAGCTTTGAATGACGATTCCTCATATGGAAGTTGATGTGCCTTCCCGTACTGGCACTCGGCACAAACCATATTTTCTTGCACTTCCAATTGGGGAAGACCCCTCATCATGTTCTTTTGCATCATCACATTCAATTTGTGATAACTTACATGCCTAAGCCGTGCATGCCATAAATTGGGTGTATCATTCCTTCGAGTTTTGTTTACGTATGCCGTTTGAGCAGACATCACGTGAACGGACTCTAGCCACATCCTTCCATGATTGGTCCACTAGTGGGCTTCAAACTTCGGTACACCTTAACATCTCGTGGACCGAGCACCACATAATTACTTGAGTCTATGAACTGGGACATAGACAATAAATTCTTCTTCATTCCTGGCACGTGATACACACTTTTCAATTTAACTTGCTATGAATTGAACCAAGAGTTATCATCGTCTTGCCAATATGAGTAATCGGCAACCTCAAGCTGTCTGCAGAGATAACATCACGTTCTCTAGTATAATTACACATGTTCGACAGTTTGCCTTGATCTCTAGTCATATGACTCGAACACCCTGAATCAACAATCTAGTCGTAATCATAATTAATCGACTTTTCACTTACAAAGATTAATGCCATCGCATCGTTTAACTCGACTGTGGAAGAGGCAGCAAACTCGTCTGACACCACTATTGCAACAGATGTTTGGAAATCCCATTCCTTATCTTCATCAAAATCATTCCTCTTCGATGATGTTGTGACATTTCCTTTAACTTTCTTCGCTCGACAATCTCTAGCAAAGTGGCCTTCCTTGCTGCAGACGTAACATTGTCCACTACGTCTTTTGCCATCACGTCGCTCGGCTCCCCCTAGTTGAAGGCTCGACTCTCCTGAATGCTTTTGTCATCCTTCACAAGCAGGTTGCTTTTGCCACTCGACATGGCTTTTCTTGGACTTGCCATCTTTATTTTCAGCACCGGTTCGCCTCTGGCCTTGAACCCTCTTTTATCACTGAAGAGGGCACTTTCTTCTTCCTTAATCGAAACCTTAGACATTTGACTATCTAAAGTCTCTTGGTTAGCCAGAAGATTCTCCAGATCAGTCAACGTCAGTTGAGTTGCCCATACACGAGTAGCCGTAATAATACCGTTATACTCCAGCTTTAACCCGTGAATAATAATTCTTCTCATTCTTGTTTCTAAGATGTCATTAGCGGGATCCAACTTTGAAATTTCGTCACAAATAGACTTAACTTTGGAGAAATACTGACTCACCATCATATTTTGTTGTGACATCAAGAACAGCTTGTTCTCCAGCTTTTGTAGGTTGGCATCATTCGACCTTGCGAATAATGTTGCCAAGTTATCCCACGCCTCCTTTATAGTCTGCGCGCTCTTAATGTGCGGCAATAAATCATCTTCAACTGTTACAGCAAGAGCGTAAAGAGCCTTACCCACTTTGATCTTCCATCTCCTCTGTTCATCATCATCTTTGGGTGCCGTGGTGTTGCTGCCGCCAACAATATCCCACAAATCCTGACCTAGCAAATAAAACTACATCCGGACACTCCAATTATTGTAATTGGAGTTGTTGAGCTTCTCAATGCCATTCGTCAAATTTGAAACATCCGCCATCTGACTTGAAATAATGCCCAACACTACTCCAAGAAACCTTGATCCCCAACCAATCGATCATAGTCCTTGATTGTACACCGGCAGAACTTCGATGTATTCCAGTCCTTGACTGCCTGCGCATGAACAATGGTCCTTGACCACCATCTTCACGAACTACGCTTCGGAAGACTTGACTCACGGTCCTTGACAACCGTGCTCTTGGTCCTAGATAACCTTGCTCTGATACCAATTATTGAATATAAATCGTACAACTCTGATAACATTCTCACGAGAGAAGCTCTTAAGGAAGGAGATGAATACACTACTTTACTCGCTGAAATGTCTTTTCACTCTCGATTATTTGAAACGATTACAAGACTCGTTTATGTGTAGGCTTAAAACACGACTCTTGACATACCTTAGATATATGAAAAGACATGTCTACATAAATAGTGATAAAGACACTTTAATATGTGTGTCGAAAAGACTTCTATCGGAAACTGAATAGTCTTTCGACCAAAACACAAAGAGTCACAAGAGATAGGCGATGATATCTTTAGAACAGCCTAAACTTATTCAAAATATAATAGATACAATAGTGTCTATAAAGTCACTTGAATTCATAGCAATCTATTGTTATTTCAAAGGTGATACTTGATGAAGTTTTAAGGGGGTCGAAGGAGATTACCTAGAGAGTAGTTGCGGATATGGAGTTAAATGCTTTGGGTGCAGCACTACAGTTTCGAATTTGGAGATATGGAGAGCGAATATCGATGGAAGGTTGAGAGTTTGGAGATCAGGAGATATACCGAGAAAGCCTAAAGGTGCCTCAACATGTAGTTAAAAAATTCTATAATTACCCCCACTTTCTACATAAAATAAATTGTTTAAACTGTAATTGTGCAATTTTGTTGGGGACAACAAATGTTAGGTTATGTTTCGGAGGAAGCGGTTTTGGTAGTGTGACAGTAACTAGGTTCATCAACTAGGATGCAATAAACCCAAAGGATAGTCTAAATCTGAGTAATTATGCCTTGGCTTCTGTTAAAATGTGCTATGAGTTAGAAAATGTCTTTGAGAGACACGATGATTTCATCGATGACTATGGCTATGACAACTGAATGAGCTAATGAGGCAGCATGGTCGAATGACTTGGTTGGCAATGTTGGCTTTGGACGTCGGTTTATTTCGGTGTTCATGCTAAGAGAGGATTTGACCTTGAAAAAGTTTCTTGCCACATAGACTTTTGCGGACATGTGAATTAAGTTCAATCCTTTAGAGTAGTTCGAGCCCAACTCAATTTTGATATGTGAAAATTTGTGAGACCACTACCAACTGTTTAAAAAGCTTAAACTATTAGACAAATGCATAGTTTAATATTTAATTATTCTAATATTCGCCCTCACACTAAGTTTATTTATTTTGCTTAGTACTTAGTGTAAACATATTTAATTGGAGAGGCAAATGGGGGTTTGAAAGATTTGAACTCAAGAACTTCAGCTCTAATATTATGTGAGATTTTGTGAAATCATTGTCAACTGTTCAAAAAATTTAAACGATTAGACAAATGCGTTGTTTAATATTTAATTATTTTAACATGATGAACATCCACAATGGTTAAACACCTATGGGGGTATTGAGAAGGCTCATATGGATGAAAAGCACCATGGCTTGGCCATGAACACTGAGCCAAGCTAAAACTTGTTTTGTCAAATTTGGAGTTTGGATCAACTCTAGAGATCGATAGGTCCAAGATGTATTTGGAGTTGCCTGTGGTGCGGGGAAGTAGGAGACCGGTCGCTTGGATCAAAGGCCGAGGCTTCCGTCTAGGAGCTTCCGAATAGCTTGTTGCTACTATGCTCAGGTCGGGCACCTGACTAGAAAGAAAATAAAATATAAATCCTGTAGAAGAGCATTGTTTCGAATAAATTTGTCCACGTCAAATCGCTATCATGTCACTTAAGATGGCATGTGATAGATGGACCACCATATCAACAATTCCAGGCAAGTTTTTGTCGGGAGAACATGATTGGAGTTCCACTCAAAAGTTTTGGACAACATTCTATAAATTGTAAGGTGTGCAATAAATCTATGACAGGATAAACAATTTCTTCGTAGCTACTGACAATTGCCTAGAAAGTTCCCAAGATATAGCGGCTCTCTTTAGTCATAAACCAACTGACTTACGATTGAGAGAGCAATATCTTTCGACGAAAAACAGAATGAGTCATAAATTGGCCAAAATACAAAGCCTCCGATATCGAACATGTAGTGTCGAATCATCTCACCGACAGTCTTGATTGACCTGCAACTTCCCTTGTTCACCATTTCGGTCCAATCAGGGGCATGTGAACGACTTTTATCTGAGATTACGATCACCAGCTCGACATCACCATTTTTTTTTATCAGAACTAAACATTTCATTCAAGTAACAGTTGAAAAACACCCCGCTCGTAATGCGTTTGAGAGTAGCAAGTTAAACAAAGTGGGGGAAGGGGGAAAAACAGCAGACAAAGATAGGGACCCGCGCGAATGGGCCTTGGCAGCCCAGTCCGCTGGTACATTTGTCTCCCTTCAACTAAACCTAAGGTGGATACGAGAGAAACAGGGGAGTAAGGCGGCCGTTTCCACAAGTAGTGATCTGCCTTCCTAGGGCATCTTCCAAGGGTCTGCCACCGCGTCGACCACCTGGAGACAGTCCGTCTCGATGATGAGGGGGTCATCTGACTTCCCGATCCGCAGAAGATGGTGCAGGGCTATATTCAAAGCTTGTACTTCGATCTGCAAAGCGGAGGATGCTATGGCTTCGCAGGTAAAACCTTCTTGCATAGAACCTGTATGATCACGGCAGATATAGGCGGTTGACCCTAAGATACTACGAATTTTGAAGGCTCCATCTATGTTGATCTTCAGCGTACCTGGATCAGGGGGCCGCCACAGAGACCTTGGATCCATTCGAGTTGGGATGGAGCTTGTCATGGTGGACCGCAGGTGCTGCGACAAGCTTGAGGTGGTCTAGGCCGCTTGCACAACAAAGAGATTATCTAGTTTTTGACGATGAAAGATAAAGCGATTCCGTGCTTTCCAGACTTGCCAGAGGATAATAGCAACAACCTCCATACTTGGTGAGTTTTGATTGTTTGCGAATCTGTCAGCAAGCCAAGCTTCAATACGATTGATTTGAGTAGGTAGAATATGTATGCGAACTCAAGGGTGAGACCATACAGTCAAAGTCCACGGACAGAGAAGGAAAAGATGCTCCAGTGTTTCCGGAGTTTGATTTGCACATACACTACATATTGGGTCTGCACTAATGTGTCTGTGAAAGAGATTGGCCTTAGAGGGGAGAGCATTTTGACTGATGGACCAAAGGAAGAACCTAATTTTGGATGGAATTTGGAGTTTCCATATTTTCTTCCATAGGGTTGAAGGTAGTTGGAAGGAAGAGGATGGTTTGCTATCCTGATAATGTATGTTTGCTTGTTTGATGGTATGGTAGGCACTCTTCACAGTAAATTGGCCGTTGCTATTCTCTGTCCAAATAAGCTTATCTTCTGTATAAGTTGGTCGCACCGGGATGCTGAGTATGTCCTTGATGATGTCTTCATCAAAGAACCGATGAAGCAGACCTTCATTCCATTTGTTTTGATCTGATAACAGTAGCTCAGCCACCATTCGTGGCTCTTCTCTGGCCACAGGTCCACCTAAAATTCCTTGGGGCAGCCAACAATTCTCTCTAATTCAGATCTGAGACCCATCCCCTACTAACCATTATAGTTTAGGTAGGATAGAATCCCTCCCTATTAGCAAGCTCTGCTAACCCCATGAGGGGCGGGTGCCCTTCGTAGCACTTGTAAAGTCTTGTGCATGGTAATATAGGCCTTTAAATAGCCGACTGCATAAAGATAAAGGATTTTGAAGTAGTTGCCACGCCTGTTTGCCTAGCAATGCTCTATTAGATGCAATAAGATCCCTAAAACCAAGACCCCCTTGATCCTTCCGTTCCTTTAATAAATCCCAACTCTTCCAATGAATGCCTTGCTTTCGACTACCATTTTGCCACCAAAATCTCGCAATCTTCTGTTCAATTGGCCGGCATAAAGACACAGGAATCTTAAATATGGATATTGCATATTGGTGGGGAACAGCTTGAACAACACTTTTTATTAAAATCTCTTTCTCACCTTTCGACATGAGTTGTTCTTTCTGACCATCTAACTTAGAATTCACTCTCCCTAGGATCCAGGCGAACATATCTCGCTTGGAACGACCCCAGTCAGACGGGATTCCAAGGTACTTGCCTGTCTTTTGAAGCACAGGTATCCTAAATTGTTGTGCCGGATTTTCCTTTAGACTACTCGGACAGTCTTTACTAAGAAAAAGCCATGATTTATTTCTATTAATGACTTGACCAGTAGCAAGACAGTATTGATTCAGAATATTGGATAGGTTCTAGCATTCTAGGATAGTCCCATCTAAGAAAAAGATAGCATTGTCTGCAAAGAATATGTGGGAAAGAGTAGGACACCACCTGTTCAATTGTATTCCCCTTAGCTGTCCCATGTCTATTGCTTGATGAATGAGAGTTGATAGTAGATTTACCATTAGAATGAAAATATAGGGAGAGAGGGGATCACCTTGACGTAAGCCGTGAGTGGGGTGGAAATAGTTGAGCTGGTCTCCATTAAATTTGACACTAATAGTGATAGTTGAGATACACTGCATCACCCACCGTACCCAACTGAAATGAAAGCCAATCTTAATAAGGTAGCTGTGAAGAAAATCCCACTCTACTCTATCATAAGCCTTTTGCATATCAATCTTGAGTATCGCTTGAAATTTCCTCTTTCGCTTTTTGGTTTTAAGTTGATGCAACACCTCTTGAACGATGAGGATGTTGTCCTGGATTTGGTGGCAACCCACAAATGCACTCTATTCTGGGGATATTAGTGAGGGAAGGAAGGGTTTAAGTCTGTTGGTAAGGATTTTGGATATGATTTTGTACGCGTAGTTGCATAAACTAATAGGTCGAAACTGATCAAGGCATTCGGAGTTGGGACTTTTGGGATAAGGGATAGGATTGTTTTATTAAGGTCTGAGGGCATGACTCCAGTTTGGAAGAAAGTCTGGACAAATAGAAAAAGATCCTTGTGAATAATATCCCAATGAGATTGGTAGAAAAGACCATTCAACCCATCGGGGCCTGGGGCTTTTGTTTTACCCAATTAGAAAGCGGCTCTATGGACCTCCTCTGGTGTGAGTTCAGCAGTTAAAACATCATTCATCTCTGGTGTAACAATGGTAGAACATTGATTCAGAATCGGGCCATAATTCCGGTACCCTGTTGTCCGGTATAGATGAGAAAAGAACTCAGAAGCCATTTCTTTAAGAGCAGTTTCATCGCTTACCTAATTTTGATGATGGTCTTGTAATAAGCTTATTTTGTTATGCTGTCGGCACTGAATAGTTGTAGCATGGAAGAAACGAGTGTTTTTATCTCCCCACTTCAGCCACTGTAGTCGAGACCTCATTGCCCAGTACTGCTCCTCTTGCTGCCATGCTCATTGTAAATTTGCCTTTAACTTAATTACTAGTTGGGAATCATAGCTATCATGGCTGTGGTTTGTCGGGGCTTGTAATTGTTATTGTAAATCTGCAATGTGTGATTTTGCATTGGAAAACTCAGCTCGACTCCACCGACGTAAAACAGCGCTAACTATTCTTATTTGCTGTGGCAAATTACTACCAGCACGCATAGCTGAGGCCCATGCTGTGGTGACAATGTTGCGGCAGTCCGGGTGATGTAACCAATAAGCCTAAATGACAAAAGGTTTACTTGATCGTGTCTGTTTAGCCTCGGTATATAATACCAGAGGGCTATGATCAGAACCAACAGCAGGTAACGTAAAAACCTTCGCTGCAGGGAAGGTGAGTCTCCAATCCAAATTGCAAAGAGCCCTGTCCAACCGTTCTTTCACCGAGTCTCCACCCCATCGATTGTTCATCCAGGTAAAAGCACAACATTTACTCTCTAAATCCATTAGTGAACAGTCATGTAGCATCTCTCTGAAATAATGCATACGATGCAAGTCAGCTGACCTCATGCCTACTTTTTCCCAATGGTAGAGGATGTCATTAAAATCTCCAGTGCACAGCCAAGGTAGGGTGTTAATAGTAGAGAGTTGACGAAGAGCTCTCCAAAGAAGTTGGCGAGAGTGAAAGCTCTCCAGTGCATATACGCAGGCGAGCTTCATCAGGATGTGCTTGCTAATCTCGGAACATATTGTATCTATCATATTCTGATTTGCATAGTCCACGTTTATATTGATATGAGAACTCCAAAACAAGGCCAGACCCCCTGACATTCCTGTAGGATTGATAATATAAGAATTCGGATACTTTAGTCTTCGCTAAATTTTATTAACCACCTCCTCTCTATTCTTCGTTTCCATCAAAAAAACCAAATCGGGCTTCTTTTTGACCACAAGGGCCTTAAGAGCTTGAACTATCAGGGGAGAGCCCAGTGCTTGACAGTTCCAACAAGGAGTTTCATTTTTCAGACAGTGGCTTTTTAGGGTAAGCCACCTCGACTCACTTTCCAACATTGTCAGCAGACAGAACAGGAGTTTCTAAAAGGGATGCTTCATCTAGCTCTTCAATTACAAAAGTATGAGTATCATATGAATTATACCTTTTAAGTTTTTTTTTGCAGTCCCTACTCTAGATGATATTTTGGAAATTTTCTTGTTCTTTAGAGAAGCAGTCGCCCGATTCTGATAAGATAAACTATGTTGTTGTGTGTGAGATATAGTCAGACCTGCAGTTGACATATTCTGTAGCGGAGAAGCTTCTTGAGGATATGGCAAAAGTGGAAGTACTGCCGGAGTGTGAAGGATAATAGAATCCTGTTGCATAATACTCAGGCCCTTAAGAGGATTAGTAGGTAATACCACCTGTTTACCTTTTCACTTAGTTGCACCAATTTCAGTATTACTACTAAATTTACTCTCAGACTGTGAGCTGAGATGGTGATGCAGGAGAGGTGATGTGTGCTGCTCACCTAATTTTAAGTGACTCGATACAGAGCTTCTTGTAGGATCATCGGTTCTGACTTCTTGGGGAGGTAAATCAGGTACCTATGGCTGATGTTAAGCAGGGAAGTTTGAGCTAAATTGTTGCAAGCCTGACTTGATTTGAAGTCCCTTCGATGAAGTGTCTGCCGGTGGTAGAGTAGGGAAGTGAGGCCGTAAGAATGGGGGAGTTTCAGGAACAGATTCTTCAGTCGCAACAGGATCGACCTTTTCCCCATAAAAGGTTAGCCAATATGGACTAAACTCATTAACCTCTACTATAAGCCATTAGCCAAAGGCCATTTTTTCCTTTCCTTCCATTTTCGCTTCAGTAAAAGGAATTTCTAGACAATAGACAGCATAGTGACCCAAACGACCACAAGAATAACAAAAGTGAGAGAGTCTTTCATATCGAAAGTCAAGCCATATTGTTTTGCCGCCTATATGAATTAGCTATCCCATCTTGAGTGGTTGCCTTAGTTCAATTTCGACCCTCACTCGACCGGCTCTGAGTGTTGTGCCCTCCCGAGCATCTATCTTAACCTCCAACACTCTTCCTATACTCTTAACCGCTTTGTTGAGCATATTAGAAGTACACCATTCTAGTGGAAGTCCCACGACATGGACCCAAAATGCACACGTTGAGAAATCATAACAATGTAAGGGAGTAGTGGGTATCCAAGGTTTAAAAATGACTAGATGATTAGAAAACTGCCACGGACCGCCCTCTAATACTCGTTGTTTATCACTTTCCTAGTGAAATTTTGCCACATATATACCATTTTCACATTGGGAAATATCAACTTGCCCTATGTGCCAATTGTGATATCCTGAAATTCGACCCCATTTCGATAAAGTGAAATGGGCATTTCGTCGACGTGCCTATGGCCCTTTTTCTCTGAGCTGATCACTCACGAGTTAACTAACCTATTGGGTGAAGCCGTTAAGGGATGTATCAGTTGTAAAATCCCTAAAAGCTACCTAATTGGTTGGATTGAGCTAAAATCACGTCCGATCGATTTTTAACCACGAAATTGAACTCGATTTCGGGAATCGAATTTTAAGCGCGTCATAATTCTTATTTTTAGGATCCTGTCTCATCGCTCGTTAATTTATTGACGGGTCCGAAATTTCAATAAAGAAATTATCGGAAGAAAATTGAAGACCAAAAGAAAATAGAAAGGAAAAGGAAAAAAGAAAATGAAAATTGCATAAAGCTATTATGCATTTTTATTTTTCCTTTTTCTCTCTCTCCCCCTTTTTCTTTCTCTCCCTTTTTCCTCTCCTTTTTCTCTTTTTCTTTCTTTTCTCTCTCCTCTCTCCTCTCCCCTCCCCCTCGTGCGATTTCCCCCACCGCTCACTTTCTCTCTCTCTTTTATTGACCGGTCAACCCTTATCCCTCTCTTCTCTCTCCTCTCTCTTCTTCCTTCTCGCACACGACAGAACCGGCTTCTTTCTTCTCCTTCTTTTCTTCGCGTGCGAACCGAAGCCGGAGCGAGCAAGCGCGCGCGGCTCGTCGTCGCCACCGCCCGCCGCCGCTCGTCCCGCCGCCGCACCGCCGCCGCGCCCGCCACGCCCGCCCGCCCGCCCCGCCGTCCGTGCACGCCCGGGCCGCGCGATCCGGTCCGACGACCCGGCCGCTATTCACCCCTGTTCCAGCCCCGTCCGGCCACCCCCGGCCACCACCTAGCCCCGTCGGACCTCCCCTGCGACCCCCTTGCCCTCCGCCGGCTTCCCCTCGCCGCCCTAGCCGCCGGAGCAGCCCCGATCCGCCCATCTAGCAGACCCACGAAGTGGGTATTCAGCACTTCGGGCCCGCTTTTGGGCTGTTTCCCGGCCCCGAACCCGAGCCGTGCTTTGGGAACAATCGTTCCTCGCGTCGTCGCCGTCGGATTGATCCGATTTGCGCGCGATTTGGTGAGTAATCTCACTAATCCTGAATTAGTTGGCTAATTATGCTTAAGGTTGGTTTAGTTTTAATTAATTGTGTTTAGGTTGTTAGATTAGAATAAATTAGCAATTATTAGTCAATTGTGATGTGATTTAAATAAATTGATTGCGCAATTAGCAAGTATACGTGGTCTACTATTTATTAGAAGTATCTCGGGAATTTTCCGACCCCTAATTGGGCTTCAATTTGGCGATTCGGGCCTAAGTGGGATTTTTGGCATTTAAATATTAATTTTCGGAATTAAATTAAATAATTATTTATTTTCCAAAAATTCAAGGGAGATCGTCCGAAACCGGAATATTATGCGGATGACTGTGGTGAAGTCCGTTTATTTAATCGGGCTTTATTTTGAGCTAAATTGAATTTTTAATAGTAATTATTTAATTTTCGAAATTAATTAATTATTTATTTATTTTCCGAAAATTCAACTTTGGGATGGCCTGTGACTGGAAATTTATGCTGATGACCGTGGTGAAGTTCGTTTATTCAATTGGGCCTTATTTTGAGCTAAACGGAATTTTTAATGTTTAATAATTAATTTTCGAAATAACTAATAATTAATTATTTTTCGGAAATTAAGATTGAGATGGCCGATGACCAAAATCTCGTGCTGATTGTCGTGGCGCAATCTGTTTATTTAGTTGAGCTTTGAATTGTGCCAAATTGAATTGAATATGGAATTTAGGATATATTCCTAAATGGTTGTAGTTAATTATTTCATTGAAAAATCGTTGAGTATTGATTATTGATTATCGAAAGTGGTCGAGTGGGACCGTAAAGCCATTGATTATCGAAAGTGGTCGAGTGGGACCGTAAAGCCATTGATTATCGAAAGTGGTCGAGTGGGACCGTAAAGCCATGATTATCGATAGTGGTCGAGTGGGACCGTAAAGCCATTGATTATCGAAAGTGGTCGAGTGGGACCGTAAAGCCATTGAATATCGAAAGTGGTCGAGTGGGACCGTAAAGCCATTAAATATTGAATGTTGTCGAGTGGGACTGTGTCTTCCACCTATACTCAAGATGTGATCTGAGGATCGTGATTCGTAATTGGGGATTGAGATGGAATAATCGAATTGACCTAGAAATGGTCTCGATTGACATGTAATCGACTATATCGATTGATCATTGCTTTGATTTGATGTCGTGAATTGATTGACTGAATGGAAATGACCGTGAGTGGTCTTATTGGCTTGTAATCGACTAGGTCGATTTGATCAATGCTTCGATCGGTGATATGATTGCTTGGGTGCCTATTGTGAATTGTACTGACTTGCAGGTGGAATCTGAGGCCAAGGTACGTCTTCTGCCCTGTGCGTATATAGGCAGCCTATAGTATAATGGTTTACTAATCGGGCTTAGTGGGGTAGAACTCGCTGAGACGTAGTCTCATCCCAGTTTGGGGAAAAACATTTTAGGACCCCGTTGAGGAGCTGAGGAGGAATCTGAGAAGGAGAACTCGGAGGTGAAACCTGAGTAGAAGGATTTTTGGAAGACGAAGATAATACCGAGAGAGATTTTGAGTATGACCTGAAGGGATTGAGATTCCATCTTCTTTTGTGAACTCCAATTGATGTGAATAGTTATGAAGTTCTCTAGTTGATGTCATGTACAAAAGTTTGGTTATAAATTTCAATATGAAAAATATGGCCCTGCTTTTCTATCCCATCGTTTTATTGTCTGGGGATTTTAACTGTTTCCGCATGTGCTTAAAAATGAAAGGGTCGGCGATACATTGTCCTGGGATATCGCATTATAAAATCGACCAAGTCAGACGGATGTGTGTGTGCCTGAGGACCGGGGCGTGACATCCAGTTTAAGTGGTATCAGAGCGAGGTTGAAGATTGGAGTGATAAGGAGCGTTGACCATGGGATAGTTAGTAGGAAATGCCTTTAAATTCATGCTGGTGCATGTCTATGTTAGCTGAATGTTAGAATTGTTTGTTGTGTGAGGATCGCTCATCTTCTAATCCAGTGTGGATGTGTAGACGGGTTTCAGTGTAAAGACTGAACCATGAGCGAGTAGGAGCTGAGAACTCCTAGTAAGAGGACAATGTCCTTTGTGACTCGGGATAATGCACTAACAAAGGTCAGTACCCGAGGTGGTTGTAGCAGAGTGTTGGCTCTGGCCAGCTCGAGTGTAAGAGTACCACCGCAGGTTGGTACTAGTGTAGCAGCGTCGAATGATCCTAAGTTCGATAGGATCGTTCTGATGCTAGTGTTCCTTGGGAATTGGATGAGCCAGGAGGCTCAGGATCGAACCGCCGTCAGTGTTGTAACCGCCTTTGTCACCTCACATGCTGAGATCCAGAGTGGAGATGTGATCCGAGAGCGAGTCTTTGCATTTGAGCCGAGGTACAGATCCAGTTCAGGCAGAAATGGAAATCGGTCAGAGAAAAGATCGAGGTCGACAGTGGTCTTAACAGACTGATGGGGCAACCAGAAAGAGTGTGTGCTGTCACTTGGCAGGAGATAGAAGACTCACCTGATAAGTGTCAGAATTGTAGAAGGAAGCATGGATGAATCCGGTGTCCGAATATGACTAGAACTTGTTGTGATGATGACCAGCGTGGCTATCAGGTGAAGGACTGTCAGTGGAAGTCTAAGGTGACATAGACATCGTTACTGCGGCCAGGAAGGAATGGAAGTAGAATGGACCTTGCACCGATCAGAGAAAGAATGTGCTGGAGATAATCTTATCAGAGTAACGTAGCAGAGTTTTGTGCTGAGTTGGTAGAACTTAAATTGTTGAAGTAAAAGTGACAGAGGGGAAATCATTAGCAATAGTTGTACTTGATTAGTTGCTGAAGTGTGAATTTGATGCCACATGAATAGTGTGGGCTTATGAAGCATCTTGTGATAATTAATCATGGTCATGGAGTAATCCAGTTTAGTCTATTAGTATGTGAAAGTGTCGAGGTTATTAAGAGTCGAAAAGAATTTTCGATTTCATTAATCTTGTTGGCTAAAAATAATCCGTTTGTTAGACGGAGGTTGCCAAGATTGATTTGACAACTGTAGTGGATGTGTCAGTTGAGAAATAGAATGTGAAGAAGGTGGCCGTGATACAGAAAATTTCTAAGATGGTTCCAAAGGAATTGCTTGGGTTACCGCCAGAAAGAGATAGAAATTATGATCGAACTAGCACCAAGATAGAGCCACTCTCGAAGGCTTCTTACCAGCTATTGTTGTCTGAATTGGTAGAATTAAAGATGCAGATGTGTAGATTGATGAATGATGAATTCGTGTATATCAGTGCATCACTTGTGGGAAACATCAGTTTTGTTTGTGAGATGAAGAAAGATGGTTTGTTGCGAGTGTGCAGCAACCATTGTCAACTCAATTAGGTGACGATCAAGGACAAGCGTCAATTGTGAAAGATCGATGAATTGGGTGACCAGACATCAAGAGTGACGATGTTTTCAAGGATCAAATTGTAAACAAGATGTCGTCAATTACGAACCAGGAATGAGGTTATACTGAAAATAGCTTTTTGTACTTGATAAGGTCTTTACAAGAGTATTGTAAGATCGTTTGGTCTGATAAACACTCCAGCTACTGTCATAGATTTGGCAAACCGAGTGTGCAAGGAATATCTAGGTCAGTTGTGATCGTGTCGTATAATGATATTCTGTTATATTTGAAGAATGCTAAAGAGCACAAGAGATGTGTCACGCCCCGATCCTTGGGCACGCACACATCCTTCTCTTGGTCGATTTTAATATGCGATATCCCAGGACAATTTATCGCCGACCCTTTCAATTTTAAGCACATGCGGAAGCGCTTAAAATCCCTGACAAATAAAACGATGGGATAGAAAAGCGAGGCTATATTTTTCATACGAAATTTACAACCAAACCTTTATACATGGCATTGGACAGAGTACTTCACAAACTATTCGCAACTTCAAAGTCTCACTCTATCTACACATATGCAAAAGGGTTCGCAAAGAGATGGGATTTAAATCCTCGTCTAAGTCATACTCGAGATCATCCTGATCCTCTCCTGATTTCCTCTTCACTCAGATCATTATCTTCCTCTTTCACTTGCGAGTCTCATTCACAAATTCCTCCTCCTTAGCTTCTCGTCGGGATCCTAAAATGTTTTTCCCCAAACTGGGATGAGACTACGTCTCAGCGAGTTCTACCCCACTAAGCCCGATTAGTAAACTATTATACTAAAGGCTGCCTAAACACGCATAGGTCAGAAGACGTACCTTAGCATCGATCCCACCCGCAAGTCGGTACAATTTACAATAAGCACTCAAGCAATCATATCACCGATCAAGCATCAATCAAATCGACCTAGTCGATTACAAGCCAACAAGACCACTCACGGTCATTTCCATTCAATCAATCAATTCACAACGTCAAATCAAAACAATGATCAATCGACCTCGTCGAGTACATGTCGATTGGATCATTCCCCGCGTTTTCCTTATTCGAGTCTCAAATCGTACTCACGACTTCGCAAGCCTAGAATACCAAATCTTGGCAACAAATTACAGTCCCGAAGGACACGACCTACCTTTAGGTAGCAAATTACGGCCCAATGGGCGCGACCTTTAATAGGTGGCGGATTACGGCCTTATCAGGCGCGACCCGTATCGGGTGGCAAATTACGGCCTTATTAGGCACGACCCATATCAGGTGGCTAATTACGGCCTTATCAGGCGCGACCCATATCAGGTGGCTAATTACGGCCTTATCAGGCGCGACCCATATCAGGTGGCAAATCTCAGCCCAACTGGCATAGCCATACTTCGGCGGCTTCCGAGGTTTAACTCACAACCTCTCACAGTCAAATTCTAATTGAATGCCGACACTGATCAATCTTGGGATGAATCCCCACATACTCATCAACTCACTTTTCACAAGATATCAACATACTTGATGGATCTCAGCCAAGAGTATATTCAAGTCACTCTCACAACTCTACTCACTTTACAACTCAACAAAGCATTATAAATGCTGAATAAACATACTTGGCCATTTACCAATCAATAATTCAATCTCAATCAATTCCAATCAATTTAGGGTAAATCCCTAAAATATCACCATTTAATTAATTCCATGCAACGTGGAGCTCAAATAAATAACCAGACTGCGCCACGACGATCAGCACGAGAATTCGGTCGTCGGCCATCAAAATCATAATTTCCGAAAATTAATTAATTAATTAATTAATTTCGAAAATTAATTATTAATTATTAAAATTCCATTTAGCTCAAAATAAAGCCAATTTAAATGAACGGGCTGCGCCACAATCCTCAGCAAAATATTCCGGTCACTGGCCATCTCAACCTTAATTTTCGAAAAATAAATAATTAAATAATAAATTCCGAAAATTAAACAATTGACATTAAAATTCAATTTAGCTCAAATTAAAGCCCGATTAAATAAACGGACTTCACCACGGTCATCAGCACAATTTTCCGGTTCCAAACCATCTCAGTTGCATTTTCGGAAAATAAATAATTATTTAATTTAATTCCAAAAATTAATATTTAAATGCCAAAAATCCCACTTAGGCCCGAATCGCCAAATTGAAGCCCGATTAGGCGTCGGAAAATTCCCGAGATGCTTCCAATAATTAGTAGACCACGTCTACTTGCTAATTGCACAATCCATTTAACTAAATCACATCACAATTGGCTAATAAATGCTAATTTAATCTAATCTAACAACCTAAACATAATTAATTAAATCTAAACCAACATTAAGCATAATTAGCCACTAATCTTGGATTAGTGAGATTACTCACCAAATCGCGCGCAAATCGGATCAATCCGACGGCGGCGACGCGAGGAACGAGACTTCCCAAAGCGACTCGCGGAACCGGGCCGGGAAACGGCCCGAAAGCGGGCCCGAACGCCGGATACCCACTCCGTGGGTATGCTGGTCGGGGCCGATTGGAGCGGTTCCGGCAGCTAGGACGGCGGGGGAAGGCCGGCGGAGGGCGAGGGGGTTGCGGGAAGGTCCGGCGGGGTTGGGCGGTGGCCGAGGTGGCCGGGGAAGGCCGGACGGAGCCGAAACAGGCTGGTCGCGGGCCGGGTCGAGCGGCGGACGGCGGCGGGCGCGGGCGCGCGAGCGCGCGGGCGCTCGGGCGCGGCACGGCGGTGTGGCGATGCGGCGGCGACGGCTGCGCCGCTCTGCTCCGGGCTTCTGGTTCGCACGCGAAAGAAAAAAAAAAGAAGGAGAAGAAGAGCTGGTTCGGTCGTGCAGGGGAAGAAAGAAGAGAGAGAGGAGAGAGAAAAGAGAGATAAGAGGGAAAAGAGAGGGAGAGGATGAACATTGACTGGTCAAAGTAAAAGGAGAGGGAGAAGGTGGGCGGTGGGGAATCGCACGAGGGGGAGGGAGAGGAGAGAGGAGAGAGAAAGAAAAGAGAAAAGAAAAGAAAGAAAAGGAAAGAAAGGGGGAGAGAAAGAAATGAGAGAAAAAGGAAAGGGGAGGGAGAGAGAAAAAGAAAAATAAAATGCATACTTCCAATATGCAAATTTTCCTTTTCTCTTTCTATTTTAATTTGATCTTCAATTTTCTTCCGATAATTTCTTTATTGAAATTTCGGACTCGTCAATAAATTGACGAGCGATGAGACAGGATCCTAAAAATAAGAATTATGACGCGCTTAAAATTCGATTCCCGAAATCGAGTCCAATTTCGTGGTTAAAAATCGGTCGGACGTGATTTTAGCTCAATCCAACAAATTAGGTAGCTTTTAGGGATTTTACAGCTGATACATCCCTTAACGGCTTCACCCAATAGGTTAGTTAACTCGTGAGTGATCAGCTCAGAGAAAAAGGCCATAGGCACGTCGACGAAATGCCCATTTCACTTTATCGAAACGGGGTCGAATTTCAGGATGTCACAAGATGTCTGAGAATGGATAAGGAATTTCCATGCACCTGGTCAAGACCGAATCAGTTATCAGTGGACCAAAACCGACAACAGTGACAGAGATCAGAAGTTTTCTGGGGTTAGCAGGTTATTACAAACGGTTTGTGGAAGGGTTCTCATCGATAGCGTCGTCTCTGACAAAGCTCCTGAAGAAAGAAGAGAAATTTGTATGGTCAGACAAGTGCGAGCGTAGTTTCCAAGAGCTGAAGGAAAAGCTGACTACCACACCTGTGCTGACGATTCCATCTAGTCCTGGAGGATTTGAGATCTATAGTGATGCGTCATTCAGGGGATTGGGTTGCATGCTGATGCAATATGGCAGAGTTGTTGCATACGCTTTCCGGCAGTTGAGACCTCATGAATTGAATTATCTGATGCATGACTTAGAACTCGCAGTCATCATATTTGCGTTGAAGATTTGGAGGCACTACTTGTGCGGAGAGAAGTTTCAGATCTTCACGGACCATTAGAGTCTCAAGTATTTATCCTCTGACACAGCGCCGATGGATGGAATTACTGAAAGACTACGACTGTGATATTCTATATCATCCAGGAAAGGCGAACAAGGTCGCCGATGCATTGAGTCGGAAGTCTTCAGTAGCGTGGATCTTGATTAAGGAGTGGAACTTAATCGAGAGAGCTCGGGATTTAGAATTCAAATTTGAGGTAGGCCACCTCTCAAGTCTTATGGCCACCCTCAGAATTGAACTGGATGTTCAAGTCAAAATCAAGCAACTCCAATCGACAGATCCGGATGTACAGAGAATTCTTCAAGAGGATACTGATAAAAGAAAGGCTGATTTTCAAGTTTTAGATGATAGGGTATTGAGGTTCCATGGACGTTTGGTTGTACCTTACGATGTCGAGCTTAGAGAGAATATTTTATCTGAAGCACATCATCGCAGCTACATCATTCATCTTGGAAGCACTAAAATGTATTAGAATTTGCGTCAATACTACTGGTGGTCAGGTATGAAGGCGGACATTGCCAAGCATGTGGCCAAGTGTTTGACTTGTCAGCAAGTAAAAGCCCAGCATTGCAAGTCGGGAGGATTTCTGCAACCTCTCGCGATCCCAGAGTGGAAATGGGAGCATATCACGATGGACTTCATGACTGGACTACCAAGGAGTCAAAGGGGAAATGATTCGATTTGGGTAGTAGTCGACAGGCTGACAAAGTCGGCTCACTTCATTGCAGTTCAAAAGGGCCTGAGTCTGGATAGACATGCAGACCTGTATATGCGTCAAGTAGTTCGTATGCATGGAGTGCTAGTTACGATAACATCTAATAGAGACCCGATGTTTACTGCTGCTTTTTGGAAGAGCTTACAGAGTGCTTTGGGTACAAAGCTTCAGTACAGTACGGCATATCATCCTCAGACGGATGGTCAGTCGGAAAGGACAATTCAGACTCTTGAAGATATGTTGAGAGCGTGTGTAATAGATTTCAAAGGAAGTTGGGAAGATCAGCTTCACCTGGTGGAATTTGCCTACAACAACAGTTATCAGCAGAGCATCAAGATGGCTCCATTTGAAGCGTTGTATGGCAGAGCATGCAGAACTCCAGTGTGTTGGGATGAAGTCGGAGAAAGGAAGATAACAAGCCCAGAGTTGGTTCAGCAATCGGTAGATGCCGTGGCGCGTGATCGAGACGAGATTGAAGACGGCGCGGAGCGAGCGGCGGAAGAGTTATGCAGATAAGCGCCAAAGGTCTTTGGAATTCCAAGTTGGTGATCACGTTTTTCTGAAAGTGTCACCAATGAGAGGAACTTCACGCTTTGGTTAGAAAGGCAAACTGAGTCCGAGGTATGTAGGTCCGTTTGAGATTCTTGAAAGAATCGAAAACCTAGCATATCGTCTTGCGTTGCCGCCAAGATTGGCGCAAGTGCATGACATCTTTCACGTGTCGATGTTAAGGAAGTACGAGCCTGACCCGACCCACGTGCTCAATTTCGAGGAATTGGACGTGGATGACCGTGTGTCATACGTTGAAAGCTCGGTCCAGATTGTCGATCGTAAAGAGCAAGTTCTGCGTACAAAGACCATCCCATTGGTCAAAGTGGTCTGGCAACACCACGGCATTGAAGGAGCGACTTGGGAGACTGAAGAATCGATGAGACAGTTGTACCCCCGCCTTTTTGAACAAAGTGTAATGGTTTAAATTTTGAGGACGAAATTTTTATAAGAGGGGAAGAGTTGTGACATTCTGAAATTCGACCCCATTTCGATAAAGTGAAATGGGCATTTCGTCGACGTGCCTATGGCCATTTTTCTCTGAGCTGATCACTCACGAGTTAACTAACCTATTGGGTGAAGCCGTTAAGGGATGTATTAGTTGTAAAATCCCTAAAAGCTACCTAATTGGTTGGATTGAGCTAAAATCACGTCCGATTGATTTTTAACCACGAAATTGAACTCGATTTCGGGAATCGAATTTTAAGCGCGTCATAATTCTTATTTTTAGGATCCCGTCTCATTGCTCGTTAATTTATTGACGGGTCCGAAATTTCAATAAAGAAATTATCGGAAGAAAATTGAAGACCAAAAGAAAATAGAAAGGAAAAGGAAAAGAGAAAATGAAAATTGCATAAAGGTATTATGCATTTTTATTTTTCCTTTTTCTCTCTCTCTCCCTTTTTCCTCTCCTTTTTCTCTTTTTCTTTCTTTTCTCTCTCCTCTCTCCTCTCCCCTCCCCCCCTCGTGCGATTTCCCCCCCACCGCTCACTTTCTCTCTCTCTTTTATTGACCGGTCAACCCTTATCCCTCTCTTCTCTCTCCTCTCTCTTCTTCCTTCCCGCACACGACATGAACCGGCTTCTTTCTTCTCCTTCTTTTCTTCGCGTGCGAACCGAAAGCCGGAGCGAAGCGCGCGCTTCGTCGTCGCCACCGCCCGCTCGCCGCTCGTCCCGCTGCCGCACCCGCCCGCGCCGCGCGCCGGCCGCCGTCCCGCCGTCCGCGCACGCCCGAGCCGCGCGATCCGGTCGCGACCCGGCCCGCTATTCACCCCCCCTGTTCCGGCCCCCCGTCCGCCACCCCCGCCACCGCCTAGCCCCGCCGGACCTCCCCGCGACCCCCTCGCCCTCCGCCGGCTTCCCCTCGCCGCCCTAGCCGCCGGAGCAGCCCCGATCCGCCCGTCCAGCAGACCCACGAAGTGGGTATTCAGCACTTCGGGCCCACTTTTGGGCCGTTTCCCGGCCCCGAACCCGAGCCGTGCTTTGGGAACAATCGTTCCTCGCATCGCCGCCGTCGGATTGATCCGATTTGCGTGCGATTTGGTGAGTAATCTCACTAATCCTGGATTAGTTGGCTAATTATGCTTAAGGTTGGTTTAGTTTTAATTAATTATGTTTAGGTTGTTAGATTAGAATAAATTAGCAATTATTAGTCAATTGTGATGTGATTTAAATAAATTGATTGCGCAATTAGCAAGTAGACGTGGTCTACTATTTATTGGAAGTATCTCGGGAATTTCCCGACCCCTAATTGGGCTTCAATTTGGCGATTCGGGCCTAAGTGGGATTTTTGGCATTTAAATATTAATTTTCGGAATTAAATTAAATAATTATTTATTTTCCAAAAATTCAAGGGAGATGGTTCGAAACCGGAATATTATGCGGATGACTGTGGTGAAGTCCGTTTATTTAATCGGGCTTTATTTTGAGCTAAATTGAATTTTTAATATTAATTATTTAATTTTCGAAATTAATTAATTATTTATTTATTTTCCGAAAATTCAACTGGGATGGCCTGTGACTGGAAATTTATGCTGATGACCGTGGTGAAGTTCGTTTATTCAATTGGGCCTTATTTTGAGCTAAACGGAATTTTTAATGTTTAATAATTAATTTTCGAAATTAATTAATAATTAATTATTTTTCGGAAATTAAGATTGAGATGGCCGACGACCAAAATCTCGTGCTGATTGTCGTGGCGCAATCTGTTTATTTAGTTGAGCTTTGAATTGTGCCAAATTGAATTGAATGTGGAATTTAGGATATATTCCTAAATGGTTGTGGTTAATTATTTCATTGAAAAATCGTTGAGTATTGATTATTGATTATCGAAAGTGGTCGAGTGGGACCGTAAAGCCATTGATTATCGAAAGTGGTCGAGTGGGACCGTAAAGCCATTGATTATCGAAAGTGGTGGAGTGGGACCGTAAAGCCATTGATTATCGATAGTGGTCGAGTGGGACCGTAAAGCCATTGATTGTCGAAAGTGGTCGAGTGGGACCGTAAAGCCATTGAATATTGAAAGTGGTCGAGTGGGATCGTAAAGCCATTAAATATTGAATGTTGTCGAGTGGGACTGTGTCTTCCACCTATACTCAAGATGTGATCTGAGGATCGTGATTCGTAATTGGGGATTGAGATGGAATAATCGAATTGACCTAGAAATGGTCCGATTGACATGTAATCGACTATATCGATTGATCATTGCTTTGATTTGATGTCGTGAATTGATTGACTGAATGGAAATGACCGTGAGTGGTCTTATTGGCTTGTAATCGACTAGGTCGATTTGATCAATGCTTCGATCGGTGATATGATTGCTTGGGTGCCTATTGTGAATTGTACTGACTTGCAGGTGGAATCTGACGCCAAGGTACGTCTTCTGCCCTGTGCGTGTATAGGCAGCCTATAGTATAATGGTTTACTAATTGGGCTTAGTGGGGTAGAACTCGCTGAGACGTAGTCTCATCCCAGTTTTGGGAAAAACATTTCAGGACCCGTTGAGGAGCTGAGGAGGAATCTGAGAAGGAGAACTCGGAGGTGAAACCTGAGTAGAAGGACTTTTGGAAGAAGAAGATAATACCGAGAGAGATTTTGAGTATGACCTGAAGGGATTGAGATTCCATCTTCTTTTGTGAACTCCAATTGATGTGAATAGTTATGAAGTTCTCTAGTTGATGTCATGTACAAAAGTTTGGTTATAAATTTCAATATGAAAAATATGGCCCTGCTTTTCTATCCCATCGTTTTATTGTCTAGGGATTTTAACTGCTTCCGCATGTGCTTAAAAATGAAAGGGTCGGCGATACATTGTCCTGGGATATCGCATTATAAAATCGACCAAGTCAGACGGATGTGTGCGTGCCTGAGAACCGGGGCGTGACACCAATCGCGCTTCAAAGTACCCTGAAAAGCTGTAAAGTTGATTGAGGGATTCAAAAGGATTGTACCCACTAACATTTTCTTGCATGCCTCAACTTGTTCCAGTGAAGGTTGTTCATCCTAGACGTCGATATCATGCTCAGGCCAGAGACGGCCCATCCGATTGCATAGGGCAGCCAAACGCCAATCCTCTTCTCGTTCATGGGTGTCCATGTAAGTAACCCCAAGGGCAAGACAATTGCGGAAGGTGAGGCCGCAAGGAAGTGATGCATGCAAAATAAAATAGGCGAGGAATAAGAACAGAGGATTTTCAATTTAGATAATGGAGAGGCTGTACTGGTGTGCGCGATGAAGGGATTAAAGAAAACAAGTTGGGTCGTTCATCAGAATGAGAGGCCATCGCAGGAATCCAGAGCGGAAAAACCACTGTGAAGAACGAAAACTGGACCAGGTCGAACAGCAAAAAACAGAAGAAATAAGCGGAGAGACGCAACAGGGCAAAGAAATCATGGAAATGGTAGGGACTGAAAGAGGAAAAGGTACGGTGGGAGACGACCTTTAGGGTTTGGGATTAAAATTACCATGGATGGTAGAGAAGAGCTCTTCATGTCGAGAGAGAATTTAAGTACCTTAAACACCTCGCAGAAGTTAAGTATTCCTATCAGCATTTTGCCAATTTAAGAATGTCTACAATTTCGTAAAACCTTCACCACTACTCCTGATACGTCAACCAAAGGGAATTGTCTCTAGAGTCGCGTCCTCAACCTTTTGTGGTCCATCATCATTATGTCCAGTCTTGAATGGAACGCTCCTCGCCTTAGGAATAACCGAGTTCTTGCTTCTCTCAACATGAGATGAAGAGGAAATTCATGGCGAGATATTGGGTCGATTTTGCGAGCGCCGGCGTTCGTGGTGACGGTGGATTGGGTCTTCTGCTGCTTAAGGCCGGAGTGATCTTCGTGGCGTGCTTGATGCTCGAGTCCGTTGTCCTGTTTTGCTGCGCCAACAAAGGCCACAACTCGTCCGGTGTTGGTAATGGTAATATGATTTGCTAGCTAAATAAGTAGTTAATGGATAGAAAGAGTTGTAGAGCAAGGATCTCAAAGACTAGCTTGCAAAGCATATGCTCCAATCAACACATGGCATCAAAAACCAGTTCTTGTAGAGAGGCAAACTAGCAGCAATGAATTATGAACACACTTGAATTATTTCCAAATTTTGAAAGACCCGCTTGTAAAATTTTCAAGGTGCTTGGTAATCTACTACAAGATACGGGAGTAGTGAAATCGATTATTTCATCAGTAAGTTACAAAAAACTTACTTCACCTTCCAGTAAAATAGTAAAGCACTCGATAATCTACTTTCGAATACTAGATTTGAGAATGGTAACATGGATTTTTCATTATTAAATTACTAACTAATCAACGAGGCCTAATCATACTCGATGTGTGGTGATAAAATCAAACTACTTGATGGGCTTAATTATAATATTTTATAGCACGGAGTAGTATACTATTAGATACTAAATTTTAGGATGGTAAAATTGTTATTTGATCAATACATTACAAATTAAACGGTGGGGTCCACTTAAGGATGGTAAAAAACATCATATTGTGGGTTAATACCACGAAAAATCTCAAACTTTTATACTTATGACAAATTTATCTTAGACTAATTTTTTGACCATAAAAAATTCCAAATTGGTACCCTTATGATAAATTTACTTCTGCTAGTTTTCATTAAATTTTATTGTTAATATACTGAGTTGGATGATGCTTGATTGGTGTATCAGTTTGGGATTTTACTTTCCATTCGTCACAGTTGTACCAATTTTGTGATTATTTGTGGTATTAATCTAATTAAATGAAGGATATATTTGTCACAAATATATCAATTCGGGTTTTTGGACATAAAAAAAATTAGTTTAGAATAAATTTATTACAAGTGTACCAATTTGAGACTTTTTGTAATTATTTGAGATAAATTTATCACAAGTTCACCGGTTTAAGGTTTTTCTTAGTTAAAAAATTAGTTTGAGGTAAATTTGTTATATGTGCACTAATTTGGGGGGTTTTTTGGTGGTATTAACCTTTTATATTGTTGGTAATTTACTAACTAATTGACAAGCCAGATTGGCAAATCTAAAAACACTTTTTGATCAACTATTTGATACTATTGACCAAAAAAAAAAAAAGAGAGCCATAATTGGACACTAGATGTGAGAATAATAATTTTATTATTTTATTGATAAGTTACTGATAGTTGACCGGGCAATAAAGTTGCCAAGCAATTTTACTTACCAGTTACATTACTGGTTCTTGAAATTTACCATCACGGAACAAGTTCTCTTTCTAGCAAACGCAGTAGTAAAGTCATTTTTATATCTCACACATTTTTGTGAGTTTGTTGAGTGACTTATCACACTTATAGATTTACTTTGAGTATGATCTAGGATAGGGAAATACCTGAGTGATTGTAAACATGTAATCTCCATTCATAATGGATTTCTCTGTTGTTAACTATCTAAGGAATAGGTATCGACATTCGGATTGAACAACATAGATTTCTAGTCTTCTTTGTCATTTCTCTTTAATCTCCTTGATGAATTTGAATTGGAAAATCCGTTAGCTTTAACAATTATTTCACCACACATCCAAATCCATTTTGAATCGCACAAATGCATGGCATTTGTGAAAAAAGTTACTATTTATAAAACTCAATAGAATATATAATATTTCAATCTCTTAGACCCTAGCAATGAAGACTGCTTTCAGCACCAAATCATTCAATAATATAAAATGAAATTAGTCTTTGGTTGGTATTCGTTATTAGCTAAATAGTAATAGAAAAAAGCATACTTTACTATTAAAAAAAAAAAGTTGCTATTTCAGTCTTAAATTTATTATACATATTTTAATCCAGTTTAAACATTGCAATTGATCAAATATAATCCTAAACCCTTACGTGAAATTCTAATATAGTCCTTCCGGTTATTTCTCACTTAGAATTGTTAATGTGATAGGATCTGACGCGAACAACTTTACTCGAAATGATACCGTTTTGCTTAATTTTCTTAGTTTTCTGATTATTATCCTTCCTTTTTCTTTTTTATTTTTCGTTCCTTTTTCCTTTTATGTCCACAATTTTTTTTTTTTCGTAGTAAAGCGTGAACACTTATGACAAAAAGATTTTGAGCACGATCATCAACATCCGTAAGCCACAACTCAAATGACGCCAAACAACTCTTCAATTGTCTCAACTGACGAATTTCTAAAACTCTACGAGCCTTCAGAAAGTGGGCTCACTTAAATTATTTTCGGCTTCTACAATTGAAACCCCTAAAAATTCAATCAGCTTCCCGATGATTTTATTTACACTAAAGCAAGAATAATTGCCTAGAAAAGAAGAAGCAGTAGAAGCGACTTCAATCTTTATGGCCTTCAATGGCCACCGAGCTCGAAGGGGCTATGCTTCAGTTGCTGCAAGCTAACCATCGAGCTCGACAGCCATGAGCTCAACGAGCAACAGCGACAGCTTGCGGAGTTGAGCAACAATGGCTTTTGCAGATTTAATCATGAAATCAACGAAGAAGGACGCGCCAGATCTGGCTAAAGGAGGAGGTGAAAAAAAAATAATAATAAAATAAAAGTTCTGCAAAAGAGCATCGTTTTGAGCAAATTTGTCCACATCAGATCGCGGACGCAACTCTTAAGATAGCATGTGATGGATGGACTACCACACCATCAATTCCAAACTGTCGCAAATTCAAGTTAATTATGTTTCGTCTCTTACTCGAAGAAAGATGACCCAAAAATTTCCAATCATGGTCCTTGCAGATCAGATCATCCATATAATATACAAAAAGAAATTCCAGATATTTGATATCTTTCTCTTTGAATGAGATCTCAATTCCAGTGAATTCCTTTTTCACTTAACGAGTTTTTGATTCTCGAATATCCAGCTGACTAATTAATTCTTTATAACGTATTCAAATTTTCTTTGACAAATAAGACAGCAGTCGTTAGCATTTTCCCAGGATTTTACGTAAACCTCTCTGAGTTTTTATCGGGAGGACTTGGTTGGAGTTTCACTCAAAAGTTTCGAGCAAGATTGAAGCAATTACAAGGTGTGCCATAAATCTATGACAGGAATAACGATTTCTTGGCAGCTACTAGAAAGTTCCCAGGATACAACGGCTCTCTTAAGTCATAGACCAGCTGACTTAAGATGAAGAAAGCCGTACCTTTCGATCAAAATCAGAATTGAGCGACAAATCGGCCAAAATACAAAACTTCTCACGTCGAACATTGAGTGTCGAATCATCTCACCGGTAGTCTTGATTGACCCTCAACTTCCCTTGTTCACCGTTTTGGACCAACCAGGGGCATGTGCACGACTCTTTCTGAGATTACGATCACGAGCTCGACATCACCACTTCGCCAATTTAAGAATGTCGAAGTTCGATCAGAAGCAATTTCGTAGAACCTTCGTCACGACTCCCAACAAGTCATCCGAAGGGAATTATCTCCGAAGTTGTCCCCTCGACTTTTGTGGTCTATCACCGTTATGACCAGTGCTTAAATTGAATGTTCCTCGCCTTAGGAGTAGAGTTGAATTCTCGCTTCTCTCCATGAGATGATGAGGAAATTCATCGCGAGATATAGCGTCGATTTCGAGAGCGCCGGCGTTCGTGGTGGTGACGATGGGTCGGGTCTTCAGCTGCTTAAGGCCGGAGTGATCTTCGTGGTGTGCTTGATGCTCGCGTCCATCATCGTGTTTTCCTGCGCCAATGAAGGCAACGGCTCGCTCTGCTCTGGCCGCAAAAAGAAAAATTCACTTGGAGGACATTTTGGGAGTCGTGCCTTAATTAAGCCAATTACGTAAGAGTGCTGCTAGGCTAACAGCCACCGTTATTCTAAGAAGAACGTTCCAAATTCAAAGAAAGGGGCAACTGAACGGTCAAGTTTAGCCTTTTTTGACGTGGTCATTATTTATTGAGTGCTGCTATATCAGTGGTCATGGAGACCTATTGACCAAAAATTCCTCTCACAGCTCCATACCAACCGATCGGACTTATAGAGGAATCTAAATGTAAATTCTGTAAATTTTGCTTGCCTTAATGAATTCAACAATAGAAACTTATTAAGAAACAATGGACGATGCACATGATCTCTCAACGAGTACACTCCTTATTTCCAATGTGAAAAGTATATTGATGGCGTATGAAGTACATATTATGTTCTGTGGGTATCTTTGATTTGGTGATGCAATTTATATTTAAGTTATATCATATCAGTGAATTTATATGATAATCTGAATAAAGATCATTCATCTAGATTCATCAAAAGTCAAAAGATGAATTTTCTTCACAGCCGGATTAAAAAGCCGTCAGTGTGGAATAATTGGGTAGCTGAAAACTTACATCCATCCTTCAGTTTTTGAGATTGACAGTGACGTACTTTTCTCATCCCTATATAATTGAAGGTCCCTCATCTCATGTATATTGTCTCCTTCCTACAACTATTGATACCGCGAATGGTTGAGTTATTGCTTCTCTTCACGACCTAATGAGGAGATCAACGGCGAGCAATTGGATCGATTTAGCGAGCCCCGGTGTTCATGGTGATGATGGAGCGGATCTTTTGCTACTCAAGTCCGGAGTGATCTTCGTGCTGTGCTTGATCCTTGCGTCAGTTGTTATATTTTCCTGTGGTGACTCTCAGAATGAGAACAGCCGCCGCCGCAGAGGTGGCGGAGGCGGTGGAGGCGGTGGTTGCGGTGGAGGCGATGGAGGCGGCGGTTGCGGTGGAGGCGGCGGTTGCGGTGGAGGAGGTGGGGGCGGCGGTTGCGGCGGGGGCGGCGGGGGTGTTGAATTGACCTTATATTTATATACCTTTAAGGCATGAGTTAAAAAAAAAAAAAAGCATTTTCATTTCAATAAATTGCAATGCGATAGTGTGGTCTGTGTTTCATATTAGGATTGCTATTTAGGGTTAAGTATCTTGTAATTTACATATGTTGTATTTAAGTATAATTGTACTCTCCCCTATACTTGTGTTCTTCATTTGATAATTTACGGATATTATAATCCTCTCTGTTTACAATTCTCGACTTGATGTCAGAGTTATTTGTTGTTTGAGGAAAAACCCATTGAGTGTGTTCACGGCCAGCCACACCGGCCACCGTTCTCCATCAAGTCCTCACCTTTCAGTTGCGGTTCAACATCCTTCCATTGCTCAATCCAAAAAACAAAGACCACCAACAGGCTCGTAGTCCTCAAACGGCCCATATCCTAAAAACTCGCTGCAAATGCACGCCAAATGCCACCACATGTCGGATTGTGTAATTTTTATGGATGATCATATTAAAGTGGTGTCTTGTCAAGTCTAGCTCAATGAATTGCCGACGTTATTATTCGATAATGGTAACCAAAAACTTGCGGGCATTATTGGATATGTGTCATGAGCTGATCGGTTAATTAAACCATATTCATCACTTGTTTCCACCCTCGGCCTCATTTGGTGTATCTGACTTACCAAGATTAAAATGGACTCCAAGTATCCTTCCCTTTTGTTCTTGGCGTTAATTGGAGAGGCAGAGAGGGAGCTAGGAATCCTTATATTTTCAGCCATTATATCTAGTGGTCATAGCTTGGATGCTGGATATTGATGTTACTTCACCATCATATCAACATCTATCCTACTCCAAGTTTTACACCAAGCAAGAAAGTTATACCGATGTTAGCTCTAGACCGTTCAATTGGCTTGCACAATCTAACCCGTTTAATAGTAATTTAGGACGTGAATGGTAAAATTTTTGTTTTGGAGAATAATTTCTTTTCAGAAATAGTTCTTTTTTTATTTCTACTGCCTGAAACTATTTCTGAGTAAAATAACATGTTTGGGAACTATACAAAGTTTTTACTCTCGAAATAGAAAAAGAATATGAATATATTTAGTATAATCCATAAATTTTTGCATTTATTCATTTTTCTTCCATAAATTTTTGTATTTATTCGTTTTTCTTTTTGTTCACCGATTACCAAATGCCGATTGCCGACTGCCAACCGTCATTCGCCGCCTGCCGTCCGCCTCTGGTGGCTGGTAGGCTACGGGTGGCGATCATACGATGATGGGTGGAGGGCAACAAGTAGCGGCAACGAACAACAGTTGGCGGCAGTGGCAGCAGTAGCGGTCGGGTGGTAGTGGCGGTCGAGTGGTGACAACTAGCAGCCGACGGTAAAGGCTAGTAGTCGATGAGTGTCGGTGGTCGGGCGACGAGCGCTAGTGGTAGTGGGCAACAAGTGTTGGTGGTTAGTCGGTGGGCGGCAACAGTCGGCCGATGGCGGCGGCGACCGGAGATGGTCGACAGTTGGCAGGCAACTAGCAATGGCCGCAGGTGGCATCGGATCCAAGGACAACGGCCACGGCAAGGAAGAAGAATAAAAGAAAAATAGAAAAGAAAAAAATAGCTTATTTCTAAAAATTATTTTCAGGAACAATAAGTTATTTTTCTTTACTTCTAAATTTATTCCTAGGTCATTTTTATTTATTTATTTCAGGGAATAGAAAAATTAATGTGTTACCAAATAGATTTCTATTCTTTTTCTACTCGGGGAACCAAAAAACAGAAAAATCAAGGAACTGAAACGTTCCCATGCAGCCCCTTAACCGACAGCAACCTTGGCACTTGATTTCTAATGAATGGTAATTGTCGCATTAAGTAGGATTTTTTGAGTTAATCTCGAATCGTCGATTTCCCTCCCTAGTTTTCAAGCATCACTTCTTTGCTTCCAAGTTGATCTTCTTTCTGTTCTATGTTGCCCTCGAGATGATCGATTAATCAACTTGGGTTCTCAACCCAATATCGCCCCCCAGTGGGGTTCTTCTGACCCATCCTTTTCCTCTCGACCTTGGTTTGCAACGCGGATCTTGGCTTTCTTGCTAGCTATTTCTCTAGTTCCCTCACCTTAGAAGATCTAGCTGAGATTAGAAGAGACGCCTATTTCCTGGAAATTTCACCATTTATTGTCCTGGTTTATGGATTGGGCTTGTATGCCTAAACCTAGCTGCATAAGCGTTAGCCAAGAACACTTAGGGCGCATTTGATAACGATTCTGTTCCCGGGAGTAGATTCTGATCATAACTGATTCTTTTTTATTCTGTTCCCGAAAATTGATTCTAAGCATTTTAAGTTGTTTGGTAACTGTCCAAAATTTCTTATTCTGGAATAGAATTGCGTTTGGTACCATGCTCATCAATTATGTTTCAAATCAATTTCTTTTAATTTTTAAATAAATTTTTTACTTTTTTTCCTTTTTCATTTTTTTTTTTTTTTTTTCATTTTTTCCTTTTTTTTTTTCATTTTTTTCCTTTTTTTTTTCATTTTTTTCATTTTTTTTTTTTTTCAATTTTTTCCTTTTTCTCATCATCTTCTTCTTCTTGTGGCCGGTGACTTCACCGGAGCGTTGCCGGCTCTCGGCGAGGCCGGCCATCGTCGGCCGAGTCTCTTCGGCAGCTAGGCGTCGCGAGGCTTGCCCGGTCCCTGCCCAGCCTCGGTGAGGCTCGACCTCGCCAGATCTGGGGAGGCCAAGCCTCGCCGGTGGCTAGGCAAGCCTCTGGCGAGCTCGCTGGTGGCTGGGCTTGCCTCCGGCGAGCTCGCCAGACCTCACTCTGTTTGGCGAGCCTCCGACGAGCTCGCCGCATCGGCAGCTGGCGGCGGCGGATGGCGGACGGCGGCGGGCGGTGGTGGACAACGGTCGCGAGATGGCCGAAGGGAAGAAAAAGAGTTCTTGATTTTGATTCTCAAATTCGTTCCCGGAACATGAATCAACTTTTTTTTTTGTTCTTGATTCTATTCCCAATCTGTTTCTAGGAACAAAAATTTTACCAAACGCGATTCTAGGCCCAAACTGATTCTGGGAACAAAGAATCAGAATTTAGCCCTGTTTGGATGGTTACCAAACAGGGCCTTAGCTACTGGCCCTAGATTTCCAATTCCACTAAATCCTTAGGTCTCACGTCACGCCATTAGATATATCACAGGCTCTCTTCTAATTCTCCACTGGGCTGGAAAGGTTTATTTCCTAGATCCAACAAGGATTGGACTCACCTACCGAGACAGTGGAGGCTCCCAACAAGGTGAGCCACTCTCTACAAAGACCATTGAAGAGTGTGTTTGATAAGAATTTTGTTCCTAAAAACAATTTTTACTTAAAAATAATTTTTTTTATTCCGTTTTCTAAATGAATTTCTAAGTATTTGAAGGCATGTGGTAATTGTCTAAAATTTATATTCCCAAAATAGAAATGTATTTGGTATGAACCTCAATTTTTTTTTGTAACATAGAATTTCTTTTGATTTTTAAAGTAATTTTATTACTTTTTTCTTTTTTTTCCTTTTCTTTTTTCTTTTTCCTTCTCTTCTCCTTCCTTTTGCTAGTCGCCGGCCTTGGGAGAGCCTCATTGATCCCTGCCAAGGCTCCAACAAGGTTGCCGGACCTCATCTAGCTAGTCATCAGTTGTCGCCGTGGCTGACAATCAGCTAGAAGAAGAAGAAGAGAAAGAGAAAAAGAAGAAAAGAAAAGAGAAAAAAATAAAATAAAATGCTTGATTATGGAGTTATTTACGGGAACAAAGAAGCAAATTTTTTGTACATCTTGATTCTATTCTAAATCCATTCCCAAGAATAAAAAAGTCTTTTGTATTCAACCGGGAATAAAAAAAGTTACTAAACTAATTTCTGTTTTTTCTTTTCTAGGAAATAAAACAATAGAATCAAATACTGTCACACTCCAATTCTTGAGCGTGCGCCCATCTCTTACTTGGTCGATTAATAGTGACGTCTCAGGACACATCGCCAACCCCTTTCATTAATATACGCATGTAGAAACATATAAAATAATCATTAGACAATAAAACAATGTGATAGAAAAGTAGTGCTTTATTTTTCACAACTGAAAAATCACAACCACACTTTTATACAAGGCAAACCTCATAGTATATATTATAATACTATTAACAAGAGTCTAATCTATCTTAAAGCAGTTCACACTCAGGGTTTGCAAAACGGGGTGAGGTCTCAGTCCTCATTCGGGTCATACTCCAGATCATCCTTGGGATCCTCCTCGGACTCCTTTTCTAGTTCCTCATCAGGGTCCTCCTCTTCGGGTTCTTCCTTCTCAAGTTCCTCATCAAGGTTTTGAAATGTTGTCCCACAATCGGGATGAGACTATGTCTTAGCAAGTTGTACCCCCTAAGACCTAATTAGGAAGCCAATACACCTTAGGCTGCTTAAGCACAACACGAGTCAAAGGACTTACCTTGGCCTCAGTTCCAACTTGCAAATCAATATTATTTATAGATGCCTTATATCACATCGATCAATTAATTCACACAATCATTGAATCACGTCATCACATTAATTCAGAACATAGATCGAATCATCGATCAAGTGACCTAGTCTATTAGATGTCATTGGACCATCCCATAGTCAATTCAATCAATACTATCTATAAAATCTGACCATATCATGACTGCTCACTCTAAGCTGATAAATAGATATTATAGCTCGCACTAAGCTGATAGGGTTAAAGTATACTGCTCTCGCTAAGCTGACATATCGCCTGTAGGCTAATATAGTATACCCCCGATGATCACTCTAAGCTGATAAAGTGTATTGCCAGCGCTAAGCTGACATATCACCCGCAGATTGATATAGTACACAAGTATACTGCTCTCGCTAAGCTGACATATTAGAACCTGTAGGATGATATAGTATATTATCCTGACCATTCAATCAATTCACCAATTTTTATCATTCCCAATAAAAATAGCCGTGTGTGGATACACGGTTGATCTTAGCCAAAATATAATAATTTCACATTTTTAAACATCCCACCAGTTTCAACAGCCCATAACATCTTTTTGATGCTGTAAATCGACGCCCAATAATTTTTCCCTTAATTACCAAAATTAATCAATTTAAAAATAACATCCTAAAATCATCTATAAATCAATTTAGCATAATTTAACGCTCAAATAAATAAACATATCACACCATCACGATCAGCATAAAATTTTGGTCGTCGGTTATCCCTTAATTTTCGGAAAATAAATAAATAAATAATTAATTACAAAAAAATATTAAATAATTGCAATAAATCTAACTTAGGCCCGTAATGCCTAATTGGACGTCGAAATGGACCCGGAAAATTTCCGAGACTCGTTCAATAATATTAGAACCTATTTATTTGCTAATTACACTAACTATTTGTCTAACATGCATTGGTAAATCTCTAATTTAATTACTTTAATCTAATCTATCCACATAATTGCACTTAATTAAATCTAATCAATCCCTAAGCATCATTAGCCTACTAAGTAGGGATTAGTGAGCAAAACTCACTTGTTTAAATGTGAAGGTCGGATCACCACGATAGCGACGCGACGACGGCCGAACTTGGGCTCGCGACGACACCCACGGACTTGGACTAGGCATTAAACCGGCCCAACTAATCTCAGCAAGGCTGAGCTTCGGTCTTGGGCTTTTGTAGGGCTGCTGGTCGCGGTTTGGGCCTGCTTCGCGGGCCTCAAGTGGGCTGGACCAAAACTGAAGATGGGCTGGAAATTGCGAGGGCCGACTTCTTGGGCTATTGGGCTCACTTGATGGGCTGAGACGTGGGCTAGAAATGGCTGTTGGAAACACTAAACTGGGCCGGGCTTCAAGTGGGCTTGCGGGCTTCAAATGGTCGCTGGACTTGGGCTGAACGTTGGGCTGCAATTGGGCTCGTGGGCTGAGCTGCTGGGCCTCGTGGAGAAAACGATGTAGACGAAATGCGTGGCTGCAACAAGGAGAAGACTCGGTGGAGGGAGGGACGTGTGCGGCTTCGCTGGCTTCGTTGGCTTCATGCGTTGCTGGCGTGGCGTCGATTGGTGAAGCCCGAAGGGGGAGTCAATGAAGGAGAAGCTTGCTGCTTTCGTTGACTCGGCTGGACAAACGAAGGTGGAGTCAATGAAGGAGAAGCTTGCTGCTTTCGTTGACTCGGCTGGACAAACGAAGGTGGAGCAGGCTTCGGTGCTGCTTGACTCGCTAAGGTGGACGGGTGTGGGCGAAGGGCGAGTCGGTGGAGACACGCGGACGAAGGGCAGCTGCAGGCGTAGCTTCGGTCAACTATGGAGAAGCTCATTGGTTTTGTTGACTCGGCAGATCAACGCCACGTGAAGAAGGGTGAGACGGCAGCAGATAGAGAGAGAAACGGAGATGGAAGGGAGCAGCGATGGGGTTCTTTTAGTCAACTATGGGGAAGGGGTTTCGTTGGTTTGACTCTGTGGGTGGGGGGGAAGACGTGGCAGCAAATGGCTTCCGTGGAGGGAGAAATACGTGGGGCTGGCGTGAGAAAAAATGGAGGGATTCGGCTGCTTGATGGACAGAGAAACGTGAAAGAAAATGAAAAGGAAACAGAAGCAGAGCTGGACACGGTGATGTAGGGGCTTCGCACGAAGAAGAAGAAGGCAATCGATCGGTGGCTTGGCTTGCGAGAAAAGCCGAAGAAGAGGGAAACAAAAGTAAAAAAAAAAATATCTAAAACCATCATTAGATTGCCCAATAAGTCTTCAAGTTTATCCACTTGTTCCCCGATACTTTATTGCTCATTTAATTACAAATAATCCAATTTGTTGACAGATGTTGCACCCCTCCATGCCTAGCTCCGAATTTCCCTTAAATTTGGACTTCAATTTCATCATCAATTTCTCAAATTCGAAGTCCAATTTTGCTGAAAAAAAATCCCACACATCTCCACAAATTCCCATCATCCAGTAGCTCGGCTTAGAAGTTAAAATTCCCTTCAAATAAGCTAAACCGAATTTACGCTAATTTTCTACGACATCTGAAGTCATTTTCCGTAAAAATCCCGAACTCGATGGAATTTCTTCAAAAGATAAGACGACGCCCTATAAATGAATCGTGACGTGCTTGAACGTTCGATTTCCAAAACCGAATTCAATTTCGTGGTTAAAATCGACTGAACGTGATTTTAGTCAGATCCAATCAATTAGGTAGCTTTTAGAGATTTTACCGCGGTTATATCCCTTAACGGCTTCACCCAATAAATTGGTTAACTCGTAAGTGATCAGCTCAGAGAAAAAGGACAATAAGTGTGTCAATGAGATGCCCATTTCATTTCATCGGGACAGGTTGAAAATTCAGGATGTCACAGATATTGTTTGGCACATTACCACCGACGGAGTCTCTTCAAAGCTAGTCTTAGAGATCGTAGTTGAGGGGATCAATGGGGACATCAAGGGGTTGATCACCGGCAGAGTCTCTTTGAAGCTATTCTTACTCCTTTCCCACCTTGTAATGGTAGGGGTACATCCCGGGGGTAACACTTCTTGAATATGTCCCCTTTTAATATTGGAATCTTCATTTATATAATTTATTTCAACATTTCCCTTCTTGCAGTAAACCCTCGAGAGCTATGGAAATGGATGAAGAAGCCGCGAGATGGCTGGCCGTGACAAAGTATTTCCATTGTCCCAGTTAGCCATTAACAAAGGTAATTTTTACTTGCTGCCCCCAGATAGTTAGAGGTGCGGCCCGACTGGGACACTCTTAGGTCGCTTCTTTTTGACTCGTGATGAAGGGGACTTCTAGTTTACTTCTACTGAGCAGCCTCTCCAGCAATCCAAAAGGAAGAAGATTGCTTGCTTCCTCAGAACCCCAACAAGCTCAACTTAACACTCCTCTACAAGATCTTGTGGACAAGACACGATACCGATGGAAAAATGCCTTCCTTTCTTCAAATTGTTGAGGGGCGTTGTTGGATTTCTGTTGACACCTCATTTAATTTTAGAAAATAGAATTAGAAGATAATCTTTGATTAAGAGGGAAATTTTGAAAAAAAATTTTGAATTCAAAAGAATTCAACAGTCGGATTTTGGAGCCACTATTTTGTTGAGCGGTTGAGCAAATATGTGCAAATCTTCACCTACAAAAACAAAGTCGAGTGATTCTTCTATAAAAAGGAATGCGAGGTTTCGGAATTAGGGGGGTTTCTCTTCTGATATAGCTAGTACGATTACCTAGAGGGGGGTGAATAGGTATAAAAGATTTTTCTTCTGATAATTACACCCTATTTAGATAGATAAACGATTTGCAGCAATTAAAAGAACAATCGTAAGACTGAGTAAGGAAAAGAGAGAATTAGACACGAGGTTTATAGTGGTTCGGCTTGATTCAAGCCTACGTCCACTCTTCTGCACTGACAGCCAATTGGCTGGATTCCACTATGAACAAAGAGATGTTACAATGATGATCTTCCTTGACTTCTTGGTGTAGACGATCTTCCACACTTCTCAAGGTGTCACTAGAAATGAACACTCTCCTGTGTATACAATTTCGCTCAAATAGTATCGACTAACAATCAAGGATCTTCAGACTCTCTGGAATTTTTCTATCGATCACACTTCTTAAAACAACTTGAACGTCTTCCTTTTATACTCCTTTATGCCATCATAGCCGTTGGCACTTACCAAAGGAATTCCTCCAATCTACCCGTTGGACGGAATCAATCACGAAGATCATTCGAGCTATTTAAGGAATCTGGCGATAGCCCATCAATCATGTTTGCCCATACAATTAGGATCTTGGTTTCCAAGAATAGAACATTCCAAGAATACTTCGACAACCATCCGATCTTTAATCGATCTAGATAAGAACAAACAACGAATCCGAGATGATTATCCAACCAAAGGATCTTTTCCAGAGGATAGGATCGAATCCTCAACCATAAGTCTTCGGCTCTGGATTTCCTTTACTACTGGATTAGAAAGACTCTCAGTGAGAATAGTCTTGAGTCTTGAGTCTTGAGTCTTGAGTCTTGAGTCTTGAGATAATAAAGTCTTGAGACTTTAATCTTCGGTCTCCGAATATCCAGGACTTAGACGATAGAAACGTTTTGTCGAACTTCAAAATACTTTGGAAAGATTTCTCCAACAATCTCCCCCTTTTTGATGGTGACAAAACTTCCTTGTAGATTTGAACAACTTTGACCTGCAAAAACATTTCTCAAGCAATATGGCTAACTCATAAAGATTAATAAAACAACCACATTCTGCATCCACAGCAAATTGGTTAGTCTTTCATGAGTAATACCATAAAACAACACTTGATATGAACGCAACCAGTCAAGCATTTAAATCCACAGTCAAGTGTACTCAAGTCAAACTCAAAAAAAATAACATAACCACAAATTCAAATATTAAAAAGATAAGATGTTGAAGGTTGATGAAGTTGATTGTTCAAAAGGATTCTCCCCCTTTTTGTCATCATGAAAAAGTGAGAAAGGGATCATGTCTGCTTGGGAATGCGAACGATTTGGAAATCTCCCATAGACTGGACTAAGCCTTCTATCCTCTTCAAGTCTTCCCTTAACTGAGCTACCTCATCTCCTTTTGCATTTGCTTGAAGTTGTAGAGCGAGGTCTTTCATTCCGTCCTCCGGGAATCAAGACGCTTGGCCGCATTCTTGATGGATTGAATCTCATAGTCTAGAGCATAAATCTGTCCCCGCATTTCCATAAGGATATCAACAATACGACGAAAATCTGCTGAGTTATCCGTCTGAGTACTTGCATCAGCTTTTTCAGATGGAGTGAATGCAGACGTTGGAGCTTCTGTGAAATCATGCAGATTTGGGTTCGACGTATCGTGTCCTTCTTCAGGCAATTGAGAAACCTGAACTTCTTCTGGGTCTGCCGGAGATGGTCTCGGACCTTCACTATTGGCAGCATGTGGTGAAGACCTTTCTTGCTCGCCAACTCCCCCGTCTCTAGGACATCGCAAGGAGAATAGTGATGATCATGTTCTTGATCTCCCTTGCCTCCAGTCGATGCGGTTGTTCTTTCTCTCCTTCTCTCTCCTTTTCTCCTTCTTTCTCTTTCTCTCTCTGCCGATCTTCTACTCGATCTTTGCTTGCTCCTCTTCCTCTCTCTTCTGTTGAAGTTACTCGTTGATCGAGGCACGAACGTCCGGTTCTTGTTAATGCAACGATTGTGGGATCTTCATCCTCTTCATCTTCATCCTCTAAGATGAGAGTCCTTTTCTTCTTCCTCGATGGGGCTCCAACGACTTCTTTTCCTTTTCTTTTTGAAGCAGATGGGACGAGTCTTCACTCTGAATTTCTCCATTGCCTTGGAAAGCTCTTGTAGACGCATCTTCATCGGCATCTTCAAACCTACCACCATCTTATCGCACGGTCGAACACAAAGTAATGGGGCGGTTCAATATTCATGTGTTTAAAGATCTTGGTCACCCGGACTAGGATAAGGCAATTGTCCCTTGTCTTTTGACACTTTGCTTTCTGTACATATGGAAAAGAATCGTGTGCGGGAGAGAGAACTTCCGTCCAGAGTTGATTGCATACATCAACTTTGCTTCAGAATAAGACACAGAAGTCTTTGACGTAGATTTTGGTCTGAGACAGTTGATTACGATCTTATGAAGCACAATGTTGATTGCATTCATCCTGGAATAGGTAACTCTCTTGTCTGCGTCCCTATCCTTGACAAGATCTAGAGTAGTACGAGCGGGTGAGACTTTGATTGGCAGATAACGCCCTCGTTCAACTCCAACAATGTCTGCCAACATATTCACATCTACCACGTAGACTTTGTCTCGAACACTGAACGAAATTCTATTCGCATCCAAAAAGCTCGAGATTTGAATAGAAATAAGCGGTTAAATGTGCGTACCCGTCCGTAGAGTCAGAGCAAAATTTCTCAAGTTGAAGCAAGTTCAACTTCTCTCTCAAGTTCATGTTGATGGCGTCTAGAAAGTCAAAATCAACACTTCGAGGGTTTATCACCCCTCTTTTCAACAGTTTGCCATATACCTTCTCCTGTTCCTCTGATTTAAACAAATCCAATCGATTTCCTTTCGTCTTCGCTGCCACACCCATTCTCGGTTGAAACTCAAGGAACATTCTATCATCATCGTTCCCTTCAATTAAATTTTGCCCAGGTACACGAGGATCACTTGGAATATTTGCAAGTGCATCCTCTCGCTTTTCCTTTCGGAGCAATTCCTAACTCCTCCATTCTCCGAGAAAAGATATTCATTTCAATAGTTCTTATCCTTAAGGAAATCGTCTATGTAGTTCAATGGTGTACCGGTGATTTTCAAAGCACGATAAAGCTCGTAGATATAGGAGGGTTTTGGACTCTTACGGGGTCGGCTTCCTCGATTATCTCTTCTTCAAGATGATGACTTTCACCATGTGGGGTAGGAGGCGATGAATGACGTGGATGAGAACGAATCGGACTTTGTTGCTGACTTGAAAAGTCTTCCTCCTCGCAAGATCGAAGTGTATTGGTCCCTTCTCCATTCTTTGTGGTCCCCGCTTGCTATTCTCGATGATTTCCTCGAAGAAGACATTCTTCTTTGTCGATTTGAGAGATTCCTTCGGTTGCTTCCCAAGGAAAAATGACCACTTTCTCGACGATGAACAAGAGATTGAAACAGGTTCGGGAGAAGAGTACTTTTTAGGGTTTTGACGATTGAGAAAAACTGTATATATATATTTAACTCACTTTTTGAAAAAGGAAGTTCAATCGACACAGAGAAAGAGTACGAACATTTCTTTTCAAAATCAATAACTGCCAAAATTAATCTTTTTGAAAAGACAAGTTTTTGATTTTTCACACAGATAATAACTGAACAACAAATCGTACCTTTTCGAGTTCGAATAAAATAACCACTTTCAGTCTATAGCCATGAATGTCTCGAGTCTCGAAGATCTCGAGATCGAGAGATTAGAGTCTAAGGACCGTTGAGTCTTTAGACTTTAACTTCTTCAAGCTTCAAAATGTTGAGTCTTGAACGGATAGCGTCGAATTGATTTTTCTCCAAAGGCTTTGTGAAAATATCCGCTAGTTGACTTTTGAATCAACAAATTGAATCGAGATTTCTCCGTTTTGAATATGATCTCTAATGAAGTGATGTCGAATCTCAATATGCTTTGCTCTTGAATGAAGAATTGGATTTTTAGTAAGATTGATCGCGGGTGTTGTCACATCTCGATTTCGTGCATGAGTCTTCAATGCCAAAGTCTTGTAGCTGTTGTTTGATCCATAGAATTTGCGAACAGCAACTTCCAAGAGCTACATACTCGCTTCGTTGTTGAAAGAGCCACGGTACTTTGTTTCCTTGAAAACCAAGATACGTTCTTTTCCAAGCAACCGACAAGTTCCGTAAGTGCTTTTTCTATCGACTTTGCAACCGGCCGGATCGCATCCGAGTACCCTAGAAGATCAAAGTCTCCTTTCTTTGGATACCAAAGACCGATGCTTGAAGATGAGGCAATGTATTTGATAATTCGTTTTACGGCACTGAGATGTGATTCTCTAGGATCTGATTGAAACCTAGCATAGACACAAACACTTAACAAAATATCGGTCTAGAAGCGATAAGATAAAGAAGTGAACCAATCATGCTTCGTATAGCTTTTGATCTACTTTCTTCCCTTCTTCATCCTTGTCTATCTTCTGAGAACATGACATTGGTATGTCAGTCTTTTTGCATTTTTCTAATCCAAATCTTTTGACAATATCATTTGCATATTTTTCTTGATGAATAAAAGTTCCTCCCTTCATTTGCTTCACTTGGAGTCCAAGAAAGAATGTTAATTCTCCCATCATACTCATTTCAAACTCATCCTGCATAGACTTAGAAAATTTCTTGCATAGGCTTTCATTAGGAGATCCAAATATAATATCGTCTATATATATTTGAACAAGTAAAAAGCTTTTGCTTTCCTTTTTGATAAATAAGGTAGTATCTACTTTACCTTTGACAAAACCGTTCTGTATTAGGAACTTACTTAGCCTATCATACCAAGCTCGAGGTGCTTGCTTTAAACCATACAAGACCTTTTCGGTCTAAAGACCGAATCGGCTTCTTTGGGTCTTCAAATCCAGGTGGTTGTTCCACATAAACTTCCTCATGGATGAATCCATTTAGAAACGCACTTTTGACGTCCATTTGGAATAACCTGAAATTTTTATAGCAAGCAAATGCAAGTAATAGACGAATAGCTTCTAACCTTGCTACCGGTGCGTAGGTCTCATCATAGTCTATTCCTTCCTCTTGCGTGTATCCTTTGGCCACGAGTCTGGCTTTGTTTCGCACGACTTTTCCATCCTCGTTCATCTTGTTCCCGAATACCCATTTGGTTCCAATAACGCTTTTACCTTTTGGTTTAGATGTCGAGATCCTGACATCATTGATGTTGAACTGTCGAGTTCTTCTTGCATAGCTTCAATCCAGCTTTCATCGATAAAGCTTCTTCTATGCTTTTTGGTTCAATTTCAGAGATTAGAGCCACAGCACTAGATTCTTCACGTCTTTTTGATCTGGTGTGGATTCCTTCATTGATTTCACCGATAATGAGATCTTTGGGATGACTGGATTTGTGCTTCCAGTTACTAGTTAATTTTCCTGGTTGATGATCTCTTTATTTATTTGAATCTTCAAGAGCATCTTGATGTTGGACTTCCGTAGACGAGATGCTTCTTGAGTTGTAAGTCTTGAAAGATGCGGTTGATTCAAACTCGTCATATTGAGTCTCGACCGGATTCAACTTGCGTTGAGTCTTGGAATTTGACATTCATTGATTCCTCCACCGATTGGCTTTTCTTGTTAAAGACTCTGTAAGCCTTGCTTGTCGTAGAATATCCAAGGAAAATGCCTTCATCTGATCTTTCTTCAAACTTACCAACTCGATCATTTGCATTTTTCAAAATAAAGCATTTGCAACCGAACACATGAAAATATGAAACAATAGGCTTCTTTCCTTTGAATAATTCATAGGGGTTTTCTCTAAAATGGGTCTTAGAAAGACTCTATTGATGATGTAACATGCTTTGTTGAAACAGCATGACTTCAGCCCAAAATCGAGAAGAAATTTTACTTTCAATTAAAAGAGTTCTAGCCATTTCTTGAAGAGATCTATTCTTTCTTTCCACAACTCCATTTTGTTCGAGTATATGGAGAGGAAAATACATGATTAAAACCAGATTTATCATAAAACTTTGTAAAGTTTTGGTTTTCAAATTCACTTCCATGATCTCGTTCTTATACTTGAAATAGCACATCCTTTTTCATTTTGAACCTTTTTAGCAAACTTTTCAAAGTACGAAAAGGTTTCGACTTACTTGCAAGAAAATATACCCGTGTAAAACGAGTAATCATCCACAATTACTAGACAATATTTCTTACCTCCAATGCTCGAGTTCTTGTTGGTCCAAAGAGATCCATATGCAGCAACCGGAGAACATGATTAGTAGAGATATGTTTTATATGCTTAAATGAATTTCTTACCCGTTTTCCCGAATACATGGTGTGCATGAGTCGACTTTTGATAAGGTAATTTTGGTAGACCTTGAACAAGCTTCTTTGATGAGATTTTGGCTAATTGCTTCATGTTGGCATGGCCAAGCTTTCTATGCCATAAGACCGCTTCATCTTGAATTGAGATAAGACATTGTGTTTCATTTGGTCTTACATCAAGAAGGTAGATATTTCCATGCCTTCGACCCATGAAAGACGAGTTGAGTCTTTACTTATTCCGAACATATGCCTTCTTGAAAAGAGATCTTGAACCCAAGTATCACACGCTTGGCTAATCTTTGAGAAGATTATAGTTGAGTCCTTCCACTAGAGAAACATTGCTTATTGTGAGATTTCCAATTTTAACAGTTCCAAATCCCACAATGCTTCCTTTACAAGCTTTCCACCAAATGAAACTTTTCCACCGGTTACTTGAACAATCTTTATAAAGCAATTTGAGTCTCCCCGTCATGTGTCTTGAGCATCCGCTGTCAAGATACCATTTTACTTTCTTTTTGACAGAGACCTGAAATCAAAAGAGAGTCTCAAGCTTTCTTTGGTACCCAAATTTTCTTGGGTCCTTTAGGGTTAGTAGGAAAAACATTATTAGGCCATACCCTTTTAACAAAGGCTTCCGGATCATAGGACATTCTTTTTCAAAGTGATCTTGACTGTTACACTTTGAACACCTTAGAGCATTTCGACCTACAGACTTTACAAAAACCTTTTTGAAATGATTTTTGTACACTTCTCTCGATGGTCTTTTCTTGATTCTTTCTTTTACTTTCGGAAAATCAATCAAGGGGATTGTTTCTGTTGTCATACCTAAACCAGACTTGTTGAAGTAAGGTCTTTGAACTGAAAGAACTTTCTCGAGTTTTTCAGACCCTATTGAAAATTTCTTTGAAATATTTGATAAGTCGGTTTTCAAGAAAGCATTTTCTTTTGAAAGTTTATCTTCATTCTCTTTAAGAGTAGAAACATTCAAGTCTAGACTTTTCACTTTTTCTTCTAAAATATTTTCCTTTTGTTTTAAAACTGAGTTTTCCTTTTCGGTTCGAAATCTTTTTGAGAGAAGTCTTAAGACTGAAACATAATTCATCAATATATTTAGAGACTTTGACAGAATTTTAAAATCACTTACCTCAAATTCACTGTCATGAATCGGATCCGTAGTCTCGAGTCGATTGTGCCATTAGACACGAGATTGGCATATTCCTCATCACTTTCTTCACACTCGTATCGCTCCGGGTTTCGGCTTTGAGAGCTTTTCGAGACTTTTCGGTTTTTCCTCTCTTCTTCTTCGAAGAGGACAGGTTGGTCCGATATGTCCCTTTTTCTTACATTCGAAGCGTACTACATCTTTGTTTGGTTCCTCATCAACAAACTTGGTTTCTTTGTTTCGAAAACTTTGTTTTCTTGAGTTGAACCTTCTTCCTTTTCTATTCAAACTTCCCCGAATCTTCTTATCATAAGAGCAAGCTCCTCATCATCCGGATCTTCTTCGGAATCATCATCGAATCATCATTAGATCTTAATGCAATGGATTTCTTACCTCTTGGATCTTCGTCTTCATTGATTCGCTCCACTTCGTAAGACCAAGAGTTCCAATCAGCTCATCTACGATAAATGGCATAATTCTTTGCGTCTCTCGTATTGAAGTCTTTATATGATTCCAATCCTTAGAAAGTCCTCTCAAAGAACTTGTTCACCTTCATAGGATCGTAATTTTCTGTCCTTGATTATCAAGTCCATTGACAATATCTGTAAAACGGCTAAACATGTCAGTTATAGATTCTCCTGGTTTCATTTTGAAGGCTTCGTGTTGACCAAGAAGAATATTAATTCTGGTCTCCTTCACTCGGTCTGTCCCTTCATAGGTGATATGTAATCTATCCCAGACTTCTTTTGCTGTGACACAAGAAGATATTCTGTTATATTCAGTTGGTGACAAAGCACAATATAAAGAATAAATTGCTTTTGCATCGAGTGCTTGTCTCTTGTTTATCTCATCTTGAGACATTCCGCCGGTCTCAACGGTTTCTTTCCCTCTTTCGGATACGATGCAACGGTAGGAGTGATTCATCTCTCCACAACATCCCATTCCGAGGATCCTTAGATTGTAGGAAAGCTTTCATCTTGTTCTTCCGGATGTTGTAATCCTTTCCATCGAAGTAGGGTGGTCTGGCATTGCTTTGACCTTCCACCAGCCCGATGCTAGCATACTAGCCATGGATCTTTTACTCAAGTAAGACACTTCAAATAAAGTAAGAACACGAGCTCGATACCAATTGATATAGCTAGTACGATTACCTAGAGGGGGGTGAATAGGTATAAAAGATTTTTCTTCTGATAATTACACCCTATTTAGATAGATAAACGATTTGCAGCAATTAAAAGAACAATCGTAAGACTGAGTAAGGAAAAGAGAGAATTAGACACGAGGTTTATAGTGGTTCGGCTTGATTCAAGCCTACGTCCACTCTTTCGCACCGACACCAATTGGCTGGATTCCACTATGAACAAAGAGATGTTACAATGATGATCTTCCTTGACTTCTTGGTGTAGACGATCTTCCACACTTCTCAAGGTGTCACTAGAAATGAACACTCTCCCGTGTATACAATTTCGCTCAAATAGTATCGACTAACAATCAAGGATCTTCGAGACTACTGGAATTTTTCTATCGATCACACTTCTTAAAACAACTTGAACGTCTTCCTTTTATACTCCTTTATGCCATCATAGCCGTTGGCACTTACCAAAGGAATTCCTCCAATCTACCCGTTGGACGGAATCAATCACGAAGATCATTCGAGCTATTTAAGGAATCGCGATAGCCCATCAATCATGTTTGCCCATACAATTAGGATCTTGGTTTCCAAGAATAGAACATTCCAAGAATACTTCGACAACCATCCGATCTTTAATCGATCTAGATAAGAACAAACAACGAATCCGAGATGATTATCCAACCAAAGGATCTTTTCCGAGAGGATAGGATCGAATCCTCAACCATAAGTCTTCGGCTCTGGATTTCCTTTACTACTGGATTAGAAAGACTCTCAGTGAGAATAGTCTTGAGTCTTGAGTCTTGAGTCTTGAGTCTTGAGTCTTGAGATAATAAAGTCTTGAGACTTTAATCTTCGGTCTCCGAATATCCAGACTTAGACTGATAGAAACGTTTTGTCAGCTTCAAAATACTTTGGAAAGATTTCTCCAACAATCTCCCCCTTTTTGATGGTGACAAAACTTCCTTGTAGATTTGAACAACTTTGACCTGCAAAAACATTTCTCAAGCAATATGGCTAACTCATAAAGATTAATAAAACAACCACATTCTCGCATCCACAAAGAAATTGGTTAGTCTTTCATGAGTAATACCATAAAACAACACTTGATATGAACGCAACCAGTCAAGCATTTAAATCCACAAATCAAGTGTACTCAAGTCAAACTCAAAAAAAATAACATAACCACAAATTCAAATATTAAAAAGATAAGATGTTGAAGGTTGATGAAGTTGATTGTTCAAAAGGATTCTCCCCTTTTTGTCATCATGAAAAAGTGAGAAAGGGATCATGTCCGCTTGGGAATGCGAACGATTTGGAAATCTCCCATAGACTGGACTAAGCCTTCTATCCTCTTCAAGTCTTCCCTTAACTGAGCTACCTCATCTCCTTTTGCATTTGCTTGAAGTTGTAGAGCGAGGTCTTTCATTCTGTCCTCCAGGGTAACTGAAGACGCTTGGCCAGCATTCTTGATGGATTGAATCTCATAGTCTAGAGCATAAATCTGTCCCCGCATTTCCATAAGGATATCAACAATACGACGAAAATCTGCTTTGAGTTATCCGTCGAGTACTTGCATCGGCTTTTTCGGATGGAGTGAATGCGGACGTTGGAGCTTCGTGAAATCATGCGGATTTGGGTTCGACGTATCGTGTCCTTCTTCAGGCAATTGAGAAACCTGAACTTCTTCTGGGTCTGCCGGAGATGGTCTCGGACCTTCACTATTGGCAGCATGTGGTGAAGACCTTTCTTGCTCGCCAACTCCCCCTGTCTCTAGGACATCGCAAGGAGAATAGTGATGATCATGTTCTTGATCTCCCTTGCCTCCAGAGTCTGATGCAGACTGTTCTTTCTCTCCTTCTCTCTCCTTTTCTCCTTCTTTCTCTTTCTCTCTCTGCTGATCTTCTACTCTGATCTTTGCTTGCTCCTCTTCCTCTCTCTGTTCCTGTTGAAGTTCTGTTGATCGAGGCACAGAACGTCTGGTTCTTGTTAATGCAACGATTGTGGGATCTTCATCCTCTTCATCTTCATCCTCTAAGATGAGAGTCCTTTTCTTCTTCCTCGATGGGGCTCCAACGACTTCTTTTCCTTTTCTTTTTGAAGCAGATGGGACAGGAGTCTTCACTCTGAATTTCTCCATTGCCTTGGAAAGCTCTTGTAGACGCATCTTCATCAGCATCTTCAAACCTACCACCATCTTATCGCACGGTCGAACACAAAGTAATGGGGCGGTTCAATATTCATGTGTTTAAAGATCTTGGTCACCAGACTAGGATAAGGCAATTGTCCCTTGTCTTTTGACACTGCTCTGTACATATGGAAAAGAATCGTGTGCGGGAGAGAGAACTTCCGTCCAGAGTTGATTGCATACATCAACTTTGCTTCGAATAAGACACGAAGTCTTTGACGTAGATTTTGGTCTCGAGACAGGTTGATTACGATCTTATGAAGCACAATGTTGATTGCATTCATCCTGAATAGGTAACTCTCTTGTCTGCGTCCCCTATCCTTGACAAGATCTAGAGTAGTACGAGCGGGTGAGACTTTGATTGGCAGATAACGCCCTCGTTCAACTCCAACAATGTCTGCCAACATATTCACATCTACCACGTAGACTTTGTCTCGAACACTGAACGAAATTCTATTCGCATCCAAAAGCTCGATTTGAATAGAAATAAGCGGTTAAATGTGCGTACCCGTCCGTAGAGTCGAGCAAAATTTCTCAAGTTGAAGCAAGTTCAACTTCTCTCTCAAGTTCATGTTGATGGCGTCTAGAAAGTCAAAATCAACACTTCGAGGGTTTATCACCCCTCTTTTCAACAGGTTTGCCATATACCTTCTCCTTTCCTCGATTTAAACAAATCCAATCGATTTCCTTTCGTCTTCGCTGCCACACCCATTCTCGGTTGAAACTCAAGGAACATTCTATCATCATCGTTCCCTTCAATTAAATTTTGCCCAGGTACACGAGGATCACTTGGAATATTTGCAAGTGCATCCTCTGCTTTTCCTTTCGGAGCAATTCCTAACTCCTCCATTCTCCGCAGAAAAAGATATTCATTTCAATAGTTCTTATCCTTAAGGAAATCGTCTATGTAGTTCAATGGTGTACCAGTGATTTTCAAAGCACGATAAAGCTCGTAGATATAGGAGGGTTTTTGGACTCTTACAGGGTCGGCTTCCTCGATTATCTCTTCTTCAAGATGATGACTTTCACCATGTGGGGTAGGAGGCGATGAATGACGTGGATGAGAACGAATCGGACTTTGTTGCTGACTTGAAAAGTCTTCCTCCTCGCAAGATCGAAGTGTATTGGTCCCTTCTCCATTCTTTGTGGTCCCCTCGCTTGCTATTCTCGATGATTTCCTCGAAGAAGACATTCTTCTTTGTCGATTTGAGAGATTCCTTCGGTTGCTTCCCAAGGAAAAATGACCACTTTCTCGACGATGAACAAGAGATTGAAACAGGTTCGGGAGAAGAGTACTTTTTAGGGTTTTGACGATTGAGAAAAACTGTATATATATATTTAACTCACTTTTGAAAAAGGAAGTTCAATCGACACGAGAGAAAGAGTACGAACATTTCTTTTCAAAATCAATAACTACGCCAAAATTAATCTTTTTGAAAAGACAAGTTTTTGATTTTTCACACGATAATAATCGAACAACAAATCGTACCTTTTCGAGTTCGAATAAAATAACCACTTTCGAGTCTATAGCCATGAATGTCTCGAGTCGAAGATCTCGAGATCGAGAGATTAGAGTCTAAGGACTGCGTTGAGTCTTTAGACTTTAACTTCTTCAAGCTTCAAAATGTTGAGTCTTGAACGGATAGCGTCGAATTGATTTTTCTCCAAAGGCTTTGTGAAAATATCCGCTAGTTGACTTTTTGAATCAACAAATTGAATCGAGATTTCTCCGTTTTGAATATGATCTCTAATGAAGTGATGTCGAATCTCAATATGCTTTGCTCTTGAATGAAGAATTGGATTTTTAGTAAGATTGATCGCGCCGGTGTTGTCACATCTCGATTTACGTGCATGAGTCTTCAATGCCAAAGTCTTGTAGCTGTTGTTTGATCCATAGAATTTGCGAACAGCAACTTCCAAGAGCTACATACTCTGCTTCTGTTGTTGAAAGAGCCACGGTACTTTGTTTCCTTGAAAACCAAGATACTGTTCTGTTTCCAAGCAACTGACAAGTTCCAGAAGTGCTTTTTCTATCGACTTTGCAACCGGCCAGATCTGCATCTGAGTACCCTAGAAGATCAAAGTCTCCTTTCTTTGGATACCAAAGACCGATGCTTGAAGATGAGGCAATGTATTTGATAATTCGTTTTACGGCACTGAGATGTGATTCTCTAGGATCGATTGAAACCTAGCATAGACACAAACACTTAACAAAATATCGTGGTCTAGAAGCGTAAGATAAAGAAGTGAACCAATCATGCTTCGTATAGCTTTTGATCTACTTTCTTCCCTTCTTCATCCTTGTCTATCTTCCGAGAACATGACATTGGTATGTCGGTCTTTTTGCATTTTTCTAATCCAAATCTTTTGACAATATCATTTGCATATTTTTCTTGATGAATAAAAGTTCCTCCCTTCATTTGCTTCACTTGGAGTCCAAGAAAGAATGTTAATTCTCCCATCATACTCATTTCAAACTCATCCTGCATAGACTTAGAAAATTTCTTGCATAGGCTTTCATTAGGAGATCCAACTATAATATCGTCTACATATATTTGAACAAGTAAAAAGCTTTTGCTTTCCTTTTTGATAAATAAGGTAGTATCTACTTTACCTTTGATAAAACCGTTCTGTATTAGGAACTTACTTAGCCTATCATACCAAGCTCGAGGTGCTTGCTTTAAACCATACAAGACCTTTTCGCCTAAAGACTGAATCTGGCTTCTTTGGGTCTTCAAATCCAGGTGGTTGTTCCACATAAACTTCCTCATGGATGAATCCATTTAGAAACGCACTTTTGACGTCCATTTGGAATAACCTGAAATTTTTATAGCAAGCAAATGCAAGTAATAGACGAATAGCTTCTAACCTTGCTACTGGTGCGTAGGTCTCATCATAGTCTATTCCTTCCTCTTGCGTGTATCCTTTGGCCACGAGTCTGGCTTTGTTTCGCACGACTTTTCCATCCTCGTTCATCTTGTTCCTGAATACCCATTTGGTTCCAATAACAGTTTTACCTTTGGTTTAGATGTCAGATCCCAGACATCATTGATGTTGAACTGTCTGAGTTCTTCTTGCATAGCTTCAATCCAGCTTTCATCAGATAAAGCTTCTTCTATGCTTTTTGGTTCAATTTCGTAGAGATTAGAGCCACGACTAGATTCTTCACGTCTTTTTGATCTGGTGTGGATTCCTTCATTGATTTCACCGATAATGAGATCTTTGGGATGACTGGATTTGTGCTTCCAGTTACTAGTTAATTTTCCTGGTTGATGATCTCTTTATTTATTTGAATCTTCAAGAGCATCTTGATGTTGGACTTCCAGAGACTGAGATGCTTCTTGAGTTGTAAGTCTTGAAAGATCTGGAGTTGATTCAAACTCGTCATATTGAGTCTCGACTGGATTCAACTTGCGTTGAGTCTTGGAATTTGACATTCATTGATTCCTCCACCGATTGGCTTTTCTTGTTAAAGACTCGTAAGCCTTGCTTGTCGTAGAATATCCAAGGAAAATGCCTTCATCTCGATCTTTCTTCAAACTTACCAACTCGATCATTTGCATTTTTCAAAATAAAGCATTTGCAACCGAACACATGAAAATATGAAACAATAGGCTTCTTTCCTTTGAATAATTCATAGGGGGTTTTCTCTAAAATGGGTCTTAGAAAGACTCTATTGATGATGTAACATGCTGTTGAAACAGCTTCAGCCCAAAATCGAGAAGAAATTTTACTTTCAATTAAAAGAGTTCTAGCCATTTCTTGAAGAGATCTATTCTTTCTTTCCACAACTCCATTTTGTTCGAGTATATGGAGAGGAAAATACATGATTAAAACCAGATTTATCATAAAACTTTGTAAAGTTTTGGTTTTCAAATTCACTTCCATGATCTGTTCTTATACTTGAAATAGCACATCCTTTTTCATTTTGAACCTTTTTAGCAAACTTTTCAAAGTACGAAAAGGTTTCGACTTACTTGCAAGAAAATATACCCGTGTAAAACGAGAGTAATCATCCACAATTACTAGACAATATTTCTTACCTCCAATGCTCGAGTTCTTGTTGGTCCAAAGAGATCCATATGCAAGAACTCGGAGAACATGATTAGTAGAGATATGTTTTATATGCTTAAATGAATTTCTTACCTGTTTTCCCGAATACATGGTGTGCATGAGTCGACTTTTGATAAGGTAATTTTGGTAGACCTTGAACAAGCTTCTTTGATGAGATTTTGGCTAATTGCTTCATGTTGGCATGGCCAAGCTTTCTATGCCATAAGACCGCTTCATCTTGAATTGAGATAAGACATTGTGTTTCATTTGGTCTTACATCAAGAAGGTAGATATTTCCATGCCTTCGACCCATGAAAGACTCGAGTTGAGTCTTTACTTATTCCGAACATATGCCTTCTTGAAAAGAGATCTTGAACCCAAAAGATCACACGCTTGGCTAATGCTTTGAGAAGATTATAGTTGAGTCCTTCCACTAGAGAAACATTGCTTATTGTGAGATTTCCAATTTTAACAGTTCCAAATCCCACAATGCTTCCTTTACTGTTTCCACCAAATGAAACTTTTCCACCAGTTACTTGAACAATCTTTATAAAGCAATTTGAGTCTCCTGTCATGTGTCTTGAGCATCCGCTGTCAAGATACCATTTTACTTTCTTTTTGACAGAGACCTGAAATCAAAAGAGAGTCTCAAGCTTTCTTTGGTACCCAAATTTTCTTGGGTCCTTTAGGGTTAGTAGGAAAAACATTATTAGGCCATACCCTTTTAACAGGCTTCCAGATCATAGGACATTCTTTTTCAAAGTGATCTTGACTGTTACACTTTGAACACCTTAGAGCATTTCGACCTACAGACTTTACAAAAACCTTTTTGAAATGATTTTTGTACACTTCTCTCGATGGTCTTTTCTTGATTCTTTCTTTTACTTTCGGAAAATCAATCAAGGGGATTGTTTCGTTGTCATACCTAAACCGTACTTGTTGAAGTAAGGTCTTTGAACCGAAAGAACTTTCTCGAGTTTTTCGGACCCTATTGAAAATTTCTTTGAAATATTTGATAAGTCGGTTTTCAAGAAAGCATTTTCTTTTGAAAGTTTATCTTCATTCTCTTTAAGAGTAGAAACATTCAAGTCTAGACTTTTCACTTTTTCTTCTAAAATATTTTCCTTTTGTTTTAAAACCGAGTTTTCCTTTTCGTTCGAAATCTTTTTGAGAGAAGTCTTAAGACCGAAACATAATTCATCAATATATTTAGAGACTTTGACAGAATTTTAAAATCACTTACCTCAAATTCACCGTCCGAATCGGATCCAGTCCGAGTCCGATTGTGCCATTAGACACGATTGGCATATTCCTCATCACTTTCTTCACACTCGTATCGCTCCGTGTTTCGGCTTTGAGAGCTTTTCGAGACTTTTCGGTTTTTCCTCTCTTCTTCTTCGAAGAGGACAGTTGGGTCTCGATATGTCCCTTTTTCTTACATTCGGCGTACTACATCTTTGTTTGGTTCCTCATCAACAAACTTGGTTTCTTGTTTCGAAAACTTTGTTTTCTTGAGTTGAACCTTCTTCCTTTTCTATTCAAATTCCCGAATCTTCTTATCATAAGAGCAAGCTCCTCATCATCCGATCTTCTTCGAATCAGTATCATCGAATCATCATTAGATCTTAATGCAATGGATTTCTTACCTCTTGGATCTTCGTCTTCATTGATTCGCTCCACTTCGTAAGACTGAAGAGTTCCAATCAGCTCATCTACAGATAATGGCATAATTCTTTGCGTCTCTCGTATTGAAGTCTTTATATGATTCCAATCCTTAGAAAGTCCTCTCAGCAACTTGTTCACCTTCATAGGATCAGTAATTTTCTGTCCTTGATTATCAAGTCCATTGACAATATCTCGTAAACGGCTAAACATGTCGGTTATAGATTCTCCCCGGTTTCATTTTGAAGGCTTCGTGTTGACCAAGAAGAATATTAATTCTGGTCTCCTTCACTCGGCCTCTGTCCCTTCATAGGTGATATGTAATCTATCCCGGACTTCTTTTGCCGTGACACAAGAAGATATTCTCATTATATTCATTGGTGACAAAGCACAATATAAAGAATAAATTGCTTTTGCATCGAGTGCTTGTCTCTTGTTTATCTCATCTTGAGACATTCCGCCGGTCTCAACGGTTTCTTTCCCTCTTTCGATATCCGATGCAACAAAGGGAGTGATTCATCTCTCCACAACATCCCATTCCGAGGATCCTTAGATTGTAGGAAAGCTTTCATCTTGTTCTTCCAGATGTTGTAATCCTTTCCATCGAAGTAGGGTGGTCTGGTATTGCTTTGACCTTCCACCAGCCCTGATGCTAGCATACTAGCCATGGATCTTTTACTCTGAAGTAAGACACTTCAAATAAAGTAAGAACACAGGCTCTGATACCAATTGATATAGCTAGTACGATTACCTAGAGGGGGGTGAATAGGTATAAAAGATTTTTCTTCTGATAATTACACCCTATTTAGATAGATAAACGATTTGCAGCAATTAAAAGAACAATCGTAAGACTGAGTAAGGAAAAGAGAGAATTAGACACGAGGTTTATAGTGGTTCGGCTTGATTCAAGCCTACGTCCACTCTTTCGCACCGACACCAATTGGCTGGATTCCACTATGAACAAAGAGATGTTACAATGATGATCTTCCTTGACTTCTTGGTGTAGACGATCTTCCACACTTCTCAAGGTGTCACTAGAAATGAACACTCTCCCGTGTATACAATTTCGCTCAAATAGTATCGACTAACAATCAAGGATCTTCAGACTCTGGAATTTTTCTATCGATCACACTTCTTAAAACAACTTGAACGTCTTCCTTTTATACTCCTTTATGCCATCATAGCCGTTGGCACTTACCAAAGGAATTCCTCCAATCTACCCGTTGGACGGAATCAATCACGAAGATCATTCGAGCTATTTAAGGAATCTGGCGATAGCCCATCAATCATGTTTGCCCATACAATCAGGATCTTGGTTTCCAAGAATAGAACATTCCAAGAATACTTCGACAACCATCGGATCTTTAATCGATCTAGATAAGAACAAACAACGAATCCGAGATGATTATCCAACCAAAGGATCTTTTCCAGAGGATAGGATCGAATCCTCAACCATAAGTCTTCGGCTCTGGATTTCCTTTACTACTGGATTAGAAAGACTGTCAGTGAGAATAGTCTTGAGTCTTGAGTCTTGAGTCTTGAGTCTTGAGATAATAAAGTCTTGAGACTTTAATCTTCGGTCTCCGAATATCCAGACTTAGACTGATAGAAACGTTTTGTCAGCTTCAAAATACTTTGGAAAGATTTCTCCAACATCTTCGCCATTCATCGAAGGAAAAAATAGAAATCTGAAGAGAAAAGAAAAAAGTGTGGGGGGTTTCACGAGGGTTGAAAGAAAAAAAAGTCAGAGCGAAAAAGTAATAAGAGAGAGAAGGAGCCGTCCATAGGTTTTTTGAGAGAAAATTCGAGAGAAACACAAAGCAAGGAAAAAAAGTACAAAGTGATGGGATGTTTACTGTTCATCCTCTTCCTTTAGAGTGATGAGATATTTATTGTTCATCCTACTTGCTTTGTTACGTCCCTTTTGCTGCTCCTCGTCGACACACCAGCAGCCGGACTTTCTTCGCCGGCTCGACACCCCTATTCCGCACCACCGCAGCAAATCATCATCACCAGCGACACCACCGGAAAAGCCGAGTTGCTGCACATCTGACTCAGCCGCCCCTGCATCTTAACGCCATCTCTGTGAACACCGCCCCCCTGCTGATCCGCCCGCGACAACCCGACCCCGCATCTCTAAAACCGCTCGTCCGTCCGCGAGACCCACACCAGTGCCGGCAACGACGATTGAAGAACAGTCCCCGAAGTCGCGATGCTGCCTCTGCTCTCCACCCATCGCCAACGCCTTTGATCCAACGTCCCTGCATCTCCACGAGCAATGTCGTCCCGGTGTCTAGCAATCGCACCCTTCGTCGGAGTCCGACGCTACCACACTCCGCCAGCTCGAACCAGATCCGCACCGCCTGCGCCCGCCTCTGCAGCGCCCAGACCTCTCGCGCTGCTCTGCCTTCTACGCGCCCTCCCGAGCGACACCTGCCGCCGCCGCTCCTGATCCGAGCCTGCTGCCGTGCCCATCACCATCTACTGCCTCCTCTGTTTTGTTGCAGGTGTGGTTACTGCCCGAGCCTCGCCGGAGTTCCGACAACCACCCCTGTTTCGAACGGCGACCCATCACCGAACCACCAGCTGCTCCTTGCCATTCCTCAAGTCAACCGTGAGTTAGGCTAGGTGAATTTTTATATTTGATTTCATGTTTTGTTTTTGTTCTAACTTGATTTATTTTGATTTATTTTTATTATCTTATTAGGAAATTTGTCATATTAAGCCATGATAATAAAAAATATTGAACCGCGAGACAGCGGATTAGATTTTTGATTATCTCGACTTTTTATGACAAATTTGTGGTTTGCCTTGCATTATTGACTTGCATTAAAATATATGTCATTGATATACATTGATGGATTATATTTTGGTGCGTCATCATTATTTGCTCCTCACATATTATGCATATCTAGAATTTATGTACTTAGGTCCATATGCATATCATATTTAAAGCTTTGCATTTTTAAGATTCATATAGAATTATGATGATTTTCCTTTAATAAAACCAAAAATAAAAAAAATAAAAAATAAAAAATATTATTTAGGTCATATAAATCACACCACATGTTGCACTCTAGTTAGTGGATCATAGATTAATGTTTTAATATTCCCATCATTTATTTTTTTTAATAAAAAAAAGAGAGCCAAAGATTAGTATTCCATCATTATGTTATTTTTTCAAATAAGAATTATTAAGTCATATTAAAAAAAGAAGAAGAAGAAAACACAAAAGTCATTTATTTGGTTAGTTAATAGGTTAGTTCATAATTAAGCCTATTTCATGTCATCATTGTTAGTGCAAGTTGCATATGTGTAATAAAAAAAAAATCATTAAAAATCATAAAAAGAACATGCATATAAAATTATCACGTCATACATCTCATATCATACAGCATATGCATATTTAGGGTTATGTAAATTAGATTGCACACATATTGTAATGATTTGAATTACGCCACATGAATTGCATCTCATATGTCATTAAAGTAAAATTCATACATATTAAGTTAGATTAAGATTGCATATAATTAACATTTTTTTAACAAAAAAGAAAAAGAAAAATTAGATGTCATGTCATTTAGAAATCATGTTTAGGGCATGCATTTTTATTAGCATTTTTTTATTGAATGTTATTTTATTGATTGTGTACCCGCATGACCACCATTTGCATGTTAGTAGCTTAGGTTTAAATTAATCAACATTGCCTGCAAAATATTTTTAAAATTAAAATAAAAGGTACCGAAAGGGTGTTGGACTAATCTAGCGTAACCATGTCCCCGAACCTATTGAATCTCTGGTTCGCAATAGTAAAGTATTCTTCCATACTTTACTTGGGTTTCTAACCAACCTTAATTGGTTAGTGGCGGCTCCAAATTGAAATTGCATGTTTAAATGAATTAATTTCTATCAAGTCGCGATTGGTAGGACTTGGGAGGGTCCGTGCCAAGTCTTCGGACTTAGTAATCCATTAGCCCTTTCGAATAATTCACCCTCGGGGAGGTCGCGATAATTTCAGTGAGGCCATTTCCAGAAATTTCGAGGAAGAACAACAAAGCTATTCATTCATTCCCACAAACGGAGCCAATATTGAAGGCTGAAATGAGAAACACGAACTCTGCCGAAGGTCTTGCTGGAATTTGATTGGGCGTACGGATTTTGTGCCTGGATTGGTCCTCTGATGCTTAGGTTTGGACTAGAATGTAGGAAATCTAAAAAGGAAATGATGCGGAGCTTTAGGAATGAGGAGAGAGATTTTTTTTTAAAGGGATCTTATGATATGATCTTTACCATCCTTCCTACACTATCCTAAAGCGACATGTCTACTTGTGTCACGCCTCGATCCTCGGGCACGCACCCATCCCTCATCTTGGTCGATTAATAGTAATGTCCCAAGATGCATCGCCGACCCTTTTATTTTAATACGTATGCGAAAGCATATAAAATCCCCAGACAATAAAATAATGGGATAGGAAAATAGGACTAAAAACTCGAACCTGAAACCAACACACTTATATACATATATAACAACTCAGTCATATATATACATATACAAGCCACACTAGAAAGTCAGTTTCTACTCAAACAGATTCAATAGCAACGAGTCATCAACAAGAGTCGAGTCTCAATTCTCATTAGGATCATACTCCGGATCATCCTTAGGGTCCTCCTCCGACTCCTCTTTAGGTTCTTCCTCAGGGTCTTCTTCAAGCTCTTCCTCTGAGTTCTCCTCTGGGTACTCCTTCTCCTCAACAACCTCACCTTCTTCCATACTCCAGTTGGAGTCTACTATTGACTGCTCTGGAGAGTCGAGATCATCACCCAACTTAGGATCCTTTGCATCAACCATCGATCCATCCTTATGATCTGATGTACCCTCACCAAAAGCAGCTTCTAGAACGAACTGAAGTACATCAGACTCCGACACAGGACCTTCCTTCCGCCCATCATGGTAGTGGCGATACCATGATCGATACTTATGAGGCACCTTGTCAGGGTCATTCACGTCAACCCAGACAGTTGACTTCACCAGCATATATTTTAACCCTTCAGGGTGTGGGTGTATCGGGAAGTGGTATCCTATCTCGGTGATCTCTTCGGGTATACCAAAATGCATGGGAAGACGAGGAGGTGGAGGTTTTGCCATCTATGAACCTGAAATGTTGTCCCACGATAGGATGACATTACGTCTCAGCAAGTTCTACCCCCTAAGACCCAATTAGGAAGTTAATACATTTTAGAGGCTACTTAGGCACAACATGAGTCAAAAGACTTACCTTGACCTCAGTTCCATTCTGCAAATCAGTATATTTCAAATATACACAAGTCACATCAATTCATCCACTCAGATTGAACTATCGATCAATCGACTTAGTCAATTACATGTCATCACGACTTTCCCCTGGTCGGTACATTCAATACTATCTATAAAGTCCAACCTTAGTCTAGGACTGTTTACCCAAAGTTGAAAATAAATAGTATAGCTCGCCCAAAATTGATAGTATAGTATATTGTATATATGCTCGTCCAAAACTTATTGATTAGGGCCCTCAGGCCATCAGAGTATACTATATATGCTCGCCTAAAGATGATAATACGTGCTCACCCAAAGCTGATCATATGGTATACTATTTATATGTTCACTCAAAGCTGACAATTTTAGGGTCCCTTGGCCAATAAAGTATACCACCCAACTGTACAACCAATTTGTCGTTTTTATCATAAAAATAGCCGTGTATGAATACACGATCGGCCTTAGTCAAAATATAGTATTTTCACCCTTGAAAATCCCAACGTTTATATGGTCCACCAAAATATTTTTGGCATTGTAAACTGACGCTCGGTTATTTTCCAATCAATTACTGAAATAATTAATTTAGGAAATAAAATCCTAAAATTACCATTAAATTAGTTCAGCACAAATTAGATCTTAGATAAATAAATAGATTGCACCACGATAACCAACATAAAATTCCGGTCGTCAGCTATCCTAGTCTACTTTTCGGAAAATAAATAAATAAATATGGAAAATATTAAATAAATACAATAAATCCAATTTAGGCCCATAATGCCTAATTGGATGCCGAAACAAACCCGGAAAATTTCTAAGATTCATTCAATAAATACTAGAGATTATCTACTAGCTAATAGCACTAACCATTTGCCTAACATGCATTGATAAGGCACTGATTTAATTGCTCTACTCTAATCTATTCACTTAATTACACTTAATTAAATCTAATCAACCTTAAGTATTATTAGTTTACTAAGCGGGGTTTAATGAGCAAAACTTAGTTGATTAACGAACAGGTCGGATCAAACCGACGGGAACATCGCAGGGGTCGAATCTTCTCAAAGCGGGCTAAGCTTTCAGGGTTGGGATCGACCTCAAAACGGGCCTTGAAGCCACTGCAATACCCACAAATCAGCTTATGTTTTGAGCTGCAAAACAGGGGGAAACAAGCTGGTTAAGGGCGGCAAGGCTAGGGAAAGGTAGCGGGGGTGGTCTCGGGTCCAAACAAGGACAAACCGGTGGCAGAGGGAGCTTTGGCAGTGGCTGGCACGACTGGACAACACCCCTGGACGCACGGACAGAGGCTAGAATGGCAATTGTCACACCTCGATCCTCGGGCACGCACCCATCCCTCACCTTGGTCGATTAATAGCGACATCCTAGGACGCATCGCCGACCCTTTCTTTTTAATATGCATGTGGAAGCATATAATACAATCCCTAGACAATAAAAACAATGGGATAATAAAGAAAGACTAAATTCCAAAGTTTCAAAAATAACCACACATATATACATTGTGCACATATATATATGGCAGACTACTACGCCAGATTCAACTTAAATAAGTTCAGAATCAAGGTCTACAAGCAAGGGTGGGGGTTCCACAAACTACGAGTCCTCATCCTTCTCTTCATCATCCTCCACACTCTAACTAGAGCCTTCAGCAGACTGCATCGGACTTTTGAGATCTTCAAAATCCAGGTTTGCTGCATCTAGGGACCTGAAATGTAGTCCCACAATTGAGATGAGACTATTTTTCAGCAAGTTCCACCCTTTAAGACCCGATTGGTAAGAAAATATACATTAGAGGCCGCCTAAGCACAATCACACAATTTGAACAAACAACTGTCGATTCGCACATATCCTTACCTAGTATGCCATACCTTGCACGTTATAATTCAGCATGATATACGCACTGCACATGGCCATTATATGATGCATTTCATCAATCACACATGAGTTGCATTACAAGCAATCTTACTTGGCCATTGCCACACCCTGCACGTCATTGATTCATGTGTGCATGCCATAAACGATGTGCTTAACTCATGCCTTTCAATTAATTTCGACCACACAAGCATGATACTCGACACACATAGAAATACAACCAAACAGGCTCAGTATTACGTGCATATTCTACACTATACAAGCCTGATATTACACCACACAGGCACGATTGATTTTCGCCACACAGGCATAATTGATTATCACTACACAAGCATGGGCTTTTCACTTAGGAGTATTGTCCACACGATTATCAAGTATAAGTTCTAGGCATATCACAAACCAACCATACATCATCAATTTTGCACAAACCAGCAAGCATTACATCAACAACGCCGCAACCGTGACGTAACCATTCGCGCCTCATCACACATAGTCCTCAAGGCATAACATAGAGTAACCACATTACTAAATGTACCAGTTCCAGCAAGTAAAGTATCAAGAACCATCACAGCTCATAATTAACTCTAAACGGCAGAATAGGTCCACTCGCACGCCTCCAAATTTATATCCAGAAATCTAATAACACGAGTTCAAAAAATTCCCAAATTTGAATATGTTGTAATAGACACATAAAAGAACATTTTTCATGAGACACCTAAACCCAGATCCTTGTTGATTCAGCCCAACAAATTGCTCAATCTAGTACAATGTTGTGTCTGTTTTTCAAAAAATCTGTCTTCTGAAATTAATTTGGTTCGAGGTATAAACCATGTCCATTTGATATGGAATTTGAGTATATTAAACTAGAAGATATGAAAAACAAATTTTGTGAAGAAACCATTTTGAAATTCGAACCCTAAGAGTCGATAAAAACCCTTAGAATCCTCAAAGGTCACCAATTACTACACAATCCGAGATTCTATTTGCAAATGACGGAGCAAATGACGGAGTTGATATCTCTATCTTTTAAGTCTCCAAAAATTTTGAGAAAAATATATGTTATAGCTTAGGATATCTAGAACATTTATCAAGAAGACATCAATCTTAAAATCATAACCCTTTTTGATCCAAAAAAAGAGCAAATGGCGAGGGTCCAGAAATCCGAACTACATGAATTTTATTGGATTCGACTAATCCATTATCAATTGCACAATTCTCACTAATTAAGTTACACAAATCCACTCTAAGGCTAATCTAACCATCTTAACTTATCACTAATCCATACTTAACTTAATCGAAATAACCCTTAAGCATCATTAGCTAACTAATAAGGGAGTAGTGAGCAAAACTCACTCATTTAACAATTCATTCAGATCGAAATGTCGGGAATGTCGAAAGGGACATTTTACTCCAAAGCGAGCCTAGGGACCAAGGTCTACAAATACCTACGGTCCTACAAGTGGCTGTAAGATCTACTTTTCTGCTTGCTGGTCGTTGTTGGAAATAGAGAGAAAACAATTCAGTTTAGTGCGGTGAGGCTCGGGAAAGATAGAATAGGCTAAACCGGGCCTAGAGGTAGACTTACGGGGGTCAAACAAGCTCGGGACAGCCCCGGGTGAGCTGCAATAGACCCGAAGCAACTGCTAGAAGGCGAGAGGGAGACGGTTAAGGGGCAACGACGCACGAGCAAGTGCGGGTGGAGGCGGAGTGACGGCGTGGCGGCGTGAGGCGGCAACGGGTGGCTTTGGTTTCCTCTCCAGTTGCTGGTGGCGTCGCACGGCTTGGAGGGAGAGAGAGAGACTAGGATAGTGGCAATGAGAGAGGGAGAGGGAGAGGATAGAGATGAGGGAGAGATGGATGTGTGTGGAGCAAGCTTGGCCCTGGTAGGGTCCTTTAGCCAACTTTTCCACCAAGTTGTTCCCCCTTTGCTTGTCCATGAAGCCAACAACCCATGGCTACAAATGAGCCACGCATACATGCCCAACAACTCATGAGATGGTCCAAAATGCTAAGGGGAAGGGGGAGCTACGAATTTTGCAAGAGATGGCTTCAATTAGTCTCTCATTCATTCTCTAATCAATCCCATTTAGCTTCCATAAAATCAATTGACCTCACAATGCTTCAATTGATAATTTTCCTCACCCAATAAACTATCTTGCATCTCAATTTTGTAATCAAAATTAATCCCCCGGCCTTTTCTGTACAAAAACGGTCATAAGCCAACTTTTTCCCAAAAAGTCTCGATTGTCAGAAAAATGTTCTAAGACTGATTCAATGTTCCTAGAATTATTGTGACATGACAGAATCTTCAATTTCTGAAATCAAACTCAAATTGACGGTTAATTTCCATTTGGCACGTTTTTAGCGTGAACTAAGCTACCGAGTAGTTTTCAGAGCTTTTTAGAGCAAATAACTCATGGTCGATTTTCTTCGAGCCACAATGAACCTATTTGACATATTGGCGATTCTCGGGTATCATGAAAATCTCGAGGATTTAAATACGGACACATGGTACTAAAATGATAGGAGAATCAAACTAGTGTTGGTCGATGAGAATTTTCTAATTTAGTGGAGTCACCCACGATCGGCCACATATCTCAGTCGAACCGATCTATCTTTGATCTCTAATCAATTTACGTCTGTGCCGTAACAATTTCGACAGATGAACACGGTCAAGTAGCCGATTCCTGGTCGAATCCTCAAGTCTATTTGCCTTAAAATCCTTAATGGCTTCTCAAGATAATCTAGTTATCAGAAGAGTGATTAGCTCTGAGACGCGACAATGAAATGTCCGATTTATTCAGTAGAAAACATGACTGAAAATCTAGGATGTCATAGCGATGGCTGGACGCGACGGGGCGGACGGGTGCGAATGGCGCTCATAGCGGTGATGCGTGGACACGGCGACAGTGGCTACGTGCGATGGTGTGGATGGCTTCAGCAGCTCCGGTGGCTTCCTTGGCTGCTGCTGGTGTGCGAAAATGGAGGGGAGGAAGGCAAGAGAGGTGGTCGGTTGGCTTGTGGAAGAAGAGAGGGAGACAAGGGCTCTACATGCCTTCATTTTTCCTAGTCTTTGTCCCCTTTGACCATCCATGGCTACCAGCTACTCCTTTGCTGTCAATGAGCCACCAAAGTACACCCAAAAACCCTTGAAATGATCAATTTTGCTAGACAATGGGGTGTAACGAATTTTAAGGATTTTGGCTTCAATTGGGCACATATTCTCTCTTGAATAAATTCCAATTAACCTTAATAAATTCAATCAATCCAACATCAATTATCTCGGCATTTTTCCTCACCCATTTGATTTATCTTGAATCCCAATTACGTGATCAAAAATGATCCCCAGCCTTTTCTAAACAAAAACGGTCATATGCTGACTTTTTCCCAAAAAGTCTTGGGTTGCAGAAAAATCTTCTGAGACTGAATCAACGCACCTAGAATTTATTGTGACATGATAGAATCTTCAATTTCTAAAATCGGATTCCAATTCGCTGTTAATTTCACTCAGGCATGTTTTTAGCGTGATCTAAGCTACTGTGTAGTTTTCAGAAACTTTTAATGTAAATGACCCATGGTCGATTTTCTTCGAGCCACAATGAACCCACTCGACACATTGGCGACTCTTGGTTGTTGTGGAAATCTCGAGGATTCAAATACAGACATAGGGAACCAAACGATAGATAAATCAGTCTAGGACCGGCCGACGAGAATTTTTCAATTTAGCGGTGTCACCAACGATTAGCCACACATCTCAGTCGAACCGATCTATCTCTGGTTTCAAATCGATTTTATATTGTGCCGTAATGGCCTCTAAAGATGAGCACAATCAAGAAGTCGATTCCTAGTTGAATTCTCAAGTCTATTGCCTTAAAATTCCTTGATGGCTTCCCTGGATAGTCTAGTTATCTTGAGAGTGATCAGCTTTGAGAACAGCCCTATAAGCGTGTCGATGAAATGCCCGATTTATTCAATACAAACAGAAGTGAAAATCCGGGAAGTCACAACTTGAGTGTGGACTATACCAGGGATGTTAATGATTGCATTTCTACAATAGGGTTTTGCGTCTTTTTCGGCAATTCCGTAATTACTTGGCTTAGTAAGATACAAACCATTATACAAGTGATTAGAAAATGAATGGACCACATCACCTTAGTGAGTAGAACGGAAAAAGCTACCTCTTGGACATGAACCAAGAAGGTTCTATTAGGATGGGTAATGATGAGATATACTAAATTATCAACCAACTATTAATAGAGTGTAAAATCTCGCAATAGGGCGCCATTAAGAAGGTCTAGGTTGGCATTGGGCTCCATGGGTAAAAGTGACCTTATCGTCAATCAAACCCACATCTAGAGAATGAAAATACGGTGGTATTTTCATCTCTCCATGGGATCATGAGGAAATTAGAGGCAAGAAATTCGGTTGCTTTTGCAAGCACTTGAGTTCATGGTGATGATGGAACGGATCTTCTACTGCTCAAGTCCTGAGTGATCTTCGTGCTGTGCTTGATCCTCACATTGGTCATTATGTTTTCTTGAGGCAACGATGGCATCAACTCATCTGACTCTTGCCGCAAAAAGAAAAGGAAGGGAAAATTGTTAAAAAAATTCTTAAATTTATTACACTTTTACCAATTCAGTTTTAAATATTTTAATTGTGTCAACTAAGTCCCAAATCTTTTCACATTTTGCCAATTGAGATCATCGGGCAAATCCTAATTAAAAATCGCTAACATGAACACTAGCCTTCCTGCGTAACATGATCGGCGATAACATGGATACATTTTTAATAATATTTCAATTTTTTTTCTTCTTTTCTTTTCTTTCTTTCCTTTGTTTTTTTCCCAACTCTGGCCATAGTAGAGGGCTAGTGACCCTCGCCTACTTTGGGTGAGGGCGTCACAACCCTTGCCAACCAAGCCAATTGACAGACATTGGCCTTCACCTATGGCCAATAATGGTCAGCCGATGACCTTGCTGGCCAAAATCGGGGAAAAAAAAACAAAGGAAAGAAGATAGATAAATAAATAATTGAGAAACTATTAGAATGTTATTAAAAATTATCCATGTCAATGCCACTCATGTCACATAGGACGGCATCTACGTCAAATGATTTTCTGGCGAAAATATAGCTGAATTGACTCGATTGGCAAAATATGAAAATGTTTAGGACTCAATTGGTATAATTAAACGGTTTATGACATAAGTGACTAAAGTATAATAGGTTTAGGACTTTTTGGATAATTTTCTCGAAAAAGAGAGACGTCCAATGTGGTGCTTACTATGTAGTTGGAGGTGATGACGGCCACCACCACGTTGGAGGCCATCGCGGAAGTCACCATGGAGGAGGTGGTCATGGGCCCTTGGCCACTCTCGTTGGATGTGTCGTGTTTTGCTACTAAAGCCTTCACTAGTTTCTTGACCATGAAGTAGCATTTTCCATAACTCTCTATTTTTTGTGGCCAATGCTTATCTCGTATCCTCTGCTATGCGATTTTCAGCTCAACCTTTAGTTTGGCGAGTCTTAGACACTCGATGAGAGAGAAGCTTTGCTTGAGTAGGGATGGAAGCTGGAGGGACTACGGTGAAAAACTCGTCGGAATTTTGAATTTGACACTTCAAGTTAAGATCCGAGATTGTTATAAACGTTGGAGGGATATGTAAATGGAGGCCCAAACCCATCCGGTTGACTAGTGCTGGAACTTAACAAACTATCCAACTCTATTGTTTGGATGGATGATTTTAACGAATTAAATAAATGTTTTGAACCTAAGTTTAGATGTTATTATAACCGAATGGATAATCTGGTAATTAATTCGAAGGGCCCACTCGTGTAATTTCAAAGCACTCCGTCATCTACTACCGGAAGTGGAGTAGTGAAATCATTATTTCATCGGCAAGTTACCAATAATTAGCTGCACTCATTGCCAATTAGTAAAGCAGTTTGTGATCTGCTTCTGAATATTAGATTCGAAAACGTACCATGGAATTTTTATTGATAAGTTACTATTTAATCGAAGGGGCCCACTCATAAAATTTTCGGGCATATGGTATGTATACTCAATCTATCATGATAAAATAATTATTTCATTTGTAAGTCGCAAACTACTTGATGGCCCAATTATCAAATTTTATAGCACTTGGTATCATATGACTGAATATGAAGGATGATAAAATTGTTATTTTATCGACAAGTTACCAATTAATTGCTAGAGCCCACTTGCAATAAAACGCGTACTAATCTACTTGTGAAAGAGATGGTAAAACCATTTCTAACTAATTGACGAGCCCAATTATCAAATTGTAAAAGGAATAATTGGGTAATGGTTTTTAATTTACTGTGAGAAAAACATTCTTTCTTCAACCACAAAAAACCAAATAATAAATTATTATATATTATGGTGGAGTTCACTCTTTCAAAAATTTGTGGCTGACACAATAAGTTGCCAACCAATTTTACTTACTAATGATATTATAGGTTCTAACATTACAAACTTTCAGATGATAACATATTTCTTTGAGATGGAAAGTTGAGGCAACTTGCTTGTAATGTTCAAAGTTAGGTGGAAGATCCTTTGTCCAATGTGATAAATTTCTCAATGTTTCGAGAAATCTAACCGATGGATTAAATTTGACCAATGGATTAAATTTACGCAATTGCAAAAGTTTTAGGAATCAATTAGCCAAAATATAAGTTTAAAACTGAATCGGCACAATTATAATAGGTTTATGACTTTTTTGATAATTTTCTCCGCTTTTAGGAAACTCTAAATTTAATCAAAGTATAGCAGATATAACGGTACCTATAGAGTCACTCGAATCCATAGCAACCGACACTTATTCAAAGGTGGTTATTCATGATGTTTTAAGGTGGTTGAAGTAGATGACCTAGAGAGTAGTTGCAAATGTTGAGTTAAATGCTATGGGTGCAGCATGGCAGTTCTGAATTTGGAGATATGAAGAGTGAAGAGTGAAGACTGATGGACGGTTGTGAGTTTGAAGATAAGGAGTAACATCTAGAAAGCTCCAAGTTCCTCCACATGTAGTTCAAAAAAAAATTTAAGTGCCCACTTTCTACATATAACGAATTATCTAAACTGTAATGGTGCAATCTTGTTGGGGACAACAAATGTTAGGGTATGTTTCAAAGAAATCAGTTGATTTGGCTTTCATTATATGTGCTACGAGTTAGAAAATGCCGTGGAGAGACAACTGATTTCAACGACAACAATGGCTATGACAACAGGAGTTGAAGAGGTAGCGTGGTCTAATGATTTGATTAGTGGTGATGATGGCTTGGAAATCCAGTTGTTTTGGTGTTCATGTCAAGAGAGGATTTGACATCGAAAAAGTTTCTTGCCGCAAAGATTTTTGCAGACATGCGAACTGAGTTCAATCGTATGGAGTGGTTTGAGCCGAACGCAGTTTTGAAGGACATCTAAAGTCGTTAAGCATCTATTGAGGTATTGGGAGGGCCTGCATGGATGGCGAGCACCATGACCTGCCCATGAACATTGAGCCAAGCGAAAAATTGTTAAACTTGGGGCTCAAAATACTAGTCAAATTTGGAGCTGGGGTCAAGTCTAGAGATCGATAGGTCCGTGATTTTTTTGGACCAATGGCCGAGGCTTCGAAACAGGAGCTTCCCTATAATCTGTTGCTACTACGCTCAGGGCGGGCACCAGACCAGAGGCCGACATAAACCTTTTGGCTGTCCAGTTTTGTTTAGCCTATTTTAATAACACACACTTTTGTGAGTTTCTGGAATGACTTACTTTTTAGGGATTGCAAGATAACATTGATAGATTTATTTTGAGAGTGAATTTGGGTAGGGAACATGTGAGTGATTGTAATTATGTAGTCTCTATTCATAATGGATTTCTCTTCTATCGACTCTTTTCAAGGAGTAGGTACCAACATTCAGGTTGAATGACATAAATTTCTAGTGCTCTTTCTCATAATTCGTTGATTTTCCCGATAATTTTTTCTTTTCATATTAGATTTGAATTGTAGAATCCATTAGCTTGAATATTTATTTCACAATGCATCCACATCCATTTTGCATCACACATGCTATGTGTTTGTAAAAAAAAAAAAAAAAAAAAAAAATCTAGTTTATATAGATAGGATATATAAGATTTCGATCTCTCGAGACCCTATTGATGAACAATGATTTCAGCATCAAATCATCTAATAAAATAAAATAAATTAGTCTTTGATCAATATTCGTTGTTAGCAAATAATAATAAATAGAAAAAAGCATACTTTGTAGAAAAAATTGTTATTTGAATCTTAAATTGATTATATATATTTAATTCAATTTTAAACATTTTAGTTGATTCACTATAGGTCTAAACCTTTACATGACATTCTAATATAGTCCTCTTAATTATTTCTTGCCTCAAATTATTGATGTGGTGATCCAGTCATCCCGTCTATCAAACACAAGCAACTTTACTCGAAACGATACTGTTTTGCTTAAATTTCTTAGTTTTCTCATTTTTATCCTTTTCTTTATTCTTTCTTTTTTCCTTTTCTGTCCACTGTTTATTTTTTTGGCCTGGTAAAGCGTGAATGCTTATGACAACAATATTTTGAGCATGATCATCCATATACGTAAGCCACAACTCAAATCACGCCAAACAACTCCTCAACTATCTCAGTTGACGAATTTCTAACACTATATGAGCCTACAGAAAGTGGGCTCATTTGAATTCTTTTCGACTTCTACCATCTGAATTCCCTCCCATATGAGACGGAAATGGTTAAACCCCAAAAAACTCGATCAGCTTCGCAATAATCTGATATATGCTAAAGCATGAATGAATAATCGCCTACAAATTAAGAAGCAGTAGAAGCGGCTTCAATCTCCCTGGCCTTCAATGGCCACCGAGCTCGAAGCAGCTGAACTTGAGTTGCTGCAAGCTCGCCAAGATGTCGAGGCTCGGCCCATGGCTGTTGAGCTCGACGAGCAATGGCGACACCTTGTAGAGTTGAGCAACAAAGGCGTCTGCAGAATTCAATCGTGAAATCAAGGTATAAGGACGTGCCAGACCTGGCTAAAGGAGGAGGTGAAAATTAAAAAAAAAAAAAAAAAAAAAAAAAGAGAGAGAAAATAAAATATAAGTTGTGCATAAAGGCATCAATTTGGGTAAATTTGTCGAACGTGCCACTTAAGATGGTATGTGATGGCTAGACCACCACATTAACAATTTCAGATGGGCTTTCATCAGGGGGACTTGATTGGAGTTTCACTAAGGTTTTGGACAACACTGAATCAACTGCAAGATATGCAATAAATCTACGATGGGAACGACAATATCTTCGTAGCTGCCCACGATTGCCTAAAAATTCCCAGAAATAGTACGGCTCTCTTAAGTCATAAACCAGCTGACTTAAGATTAAGAGAGCTGTACCTTTCAACCAAAAACAGAATGAGTCAAGCATGGAGAGTCGAATCATCTCACCGACCGTCTTGATTGACCCGCAACTTCCCTTGTTCACCGTTTTGGTCCAATCAGGGGCATGTGCACGACCCTTATCTGAGATTACGATCACCAGCTCGACGTCACCACTTTGCCATTTTAAGACTGTCTAAGTTTGATCAGAAGAAACTTCGCAGCACCTTCACCAGGACTCCCGATACGTCAACCAAAGGGAATTATCTCCAGAGTCGTCCCCTCAACTTCTGTGGTCCATCATCGTTATGGCCTCTAGCACAAATAATTTATATGGAAATCATCGTAAGCCTCTCGCATCAATAATATATAATTTGAGTCAGAAAATATCATCCGCTAAGATTGCGAAGTAGAGAGATTGATGAAGCTAATCACAATTCCAACACGAAAAGATGAACACCCAATTTTCTTCACAACCGGATTAAAAAGTCGTCAGTGTGGAATAATTGGGTGGTTGAAAACTTGCATCCATCCTTCAGTTTTTGAGATTGACAGTGACGTACTTTTCTCATCCCTATATAAATGAAGGTCCCTCATCTCATGCATATTGTCTCCTTCCTACTACTATTGATACCGCGAATGGTTTGAGTTCTTGCTTCTCTTCACGACATAATGAGGAAATCAACGGCGAGCAATTGGATCGATTTGGCAAGCCCCGGTGTTCATGGTGGTGATGGAGCGGATCTTCTGCTACTCAAGTCCGGAGTGATCTTCGTGCTGTGCTTGGTCCTTGCGTCAGTTGTTATATTTTCCTGTGGCGACTCTCAGCACAAAAAAAGACGCAGAGGCAGAGGTGGCGGCAGTTGTGGTGGAGGCGGCGGTTGCGGTGGAGGCGGCAGCTGCGGTGGAGGCGGTTGTGGTGGGGGGGCGGTGGAGGGTGTTGAATTGAACTTATACCTATATACCTTTTAGGCCTGATTTGCAAAAAAAAAAAAAAAAAGCAGTTTCATTTCAATAAATTGTAATGCGATAGTATGGTCTGTGTTTCATGTTAGGATTGCTATTTAGTAATAAGTATATTATAATTTACATATGTTGTATTTAAGTATAACTGTACTCTCACCCTATACTTGTGTTCCTCATTTGATAATGCACGGGATATTATAATCCTCTCTCTTTCATTACAAATCTTAACTTGATATCAGAGTTATTTGTTGTTTGAGGAAACTCCCATTGAGTTTGTTCCACGGCCAGCCACACCAGCCACCATTCTCCACCAAGTCCTCACCTTTCAGTTGCAGCTCAACATCCTTCCATTGCTCAATCCAAAAAACAGAGACCACCAACAGACTCGTTGTCCTCAAACAGCCCATATCCTAAACACTCATTACAAATGGACGCCAAATGCCACCACATGTCGGATTGTATATTGTTTATAGATGATCATATTAAAGTGGTGTCTTGTCAAGTCCAGCTCAATGGATTATGATGTTATTATCCTATAATGGTAACCAAAAACTCGCAGGCATTATTGGGCACGTGTCATGAGCTGATTGATTAATTAAAACATATTCATCACTGTTTTCCACCCTCGACCTCATTTGGTCTATCTGACTTACCAAGATTAAAATGGATTCCAAGTATCCTTCCCTTTTGTTCTTAGCGTCAATTGTAGAGGTGGAAAGGGAGCTAGGAAGCCTTATATTTTCGGCTGTTACGTCTAGTGGTCATAGCCTAGCCACTGGATTAGGGGTGTGCAACCGGACCGGATCAACCCGGTTCCCGAATTGGCCCACCCAAAAAACAGGATCAAGAACCGATTCTGGTTGAAACTAGTCCGGGAACCGGTTCCCAAAATTCAGACCCTATTTGAATCGGTTCGGGAACCGATTTCGAGGGATTACCCACCTGGGAACAGGATCAACTGGACTAATTTGGGAACCGGTTTGAGAACCAGTTTTAAGGGCAGCCCAAAACCCTAATTTGTTTCTATCTTTACTCTCAGGCTCTCATGCCAGCAAACTTCCCCAAGCTCGCGACCTCTGTCGATCGTAGTTCCATCCGAGTGTTGACCTGCTTCCGCTCGCCCACCATCGCCTTCCTCCCGCGACACCCGCAGCCCATGAGATCCCGACGCCACTCCGCCTCTCCGGTTCCATCCGAGCGCTAACCTGCTTCCGCTCGCCCACCGTTGCCTTCCTCCCGCTACACCCGTAGCTCGTGAGATCCCGATGTCACCACTCCGCCTCTCCCTGCTCCGCGCCCCCCGAAAATGAACGGACCGCATCACCATAGTGAGTAGAACGGAAAAAAGCTACCTCTTGGACATGAGCCAAGAAGGTTATATTAGGACGGGTAATGATGAGATATACTAAATTATTAACCAACTATTGATGGAGAGTAAAATCTCGCAATATGGTGCCATTAAGAAGGTCCAGGCTGGCATTGGGCTCCATGGGTAAAAGTGACCTTATCATCAATCAAACTCACATCTAGAGAATGAAAATATGGTGGTATTTTCATCTCTCCATGGGATCATGAGGAAATTAGAGGAGAGAAATTTGGTCGCTTTTGCAAGCGCCGGAGTTGATGGTGATGATGGAACAGATCTTCTACTGTTCAAGTCCGGAGTTATCTTCGTGCTATGCTTGATCCTCACGTTGGTCATTATGTTTTCCTAAGGCAACGATGGCATCAACTCGTCTGGCTCTTGCTGCAAATAGAAAAGGTGGGGAAAATTGTCAAAAAAATTCATAAACTTATTATACTTTAAACAATTCAATTTTAAATCTCTTAATTGTGTCAATTCAATCCTAAATCTTTTTTACGTTTTGTCAATTGAGATCGTTTAGCAAATCTTTGTTGAAAATCACTAACGTGAACACCAGCCTTCCCACATAGCATGACTGGCGATAACATGGATAAATTTTTAATAATATTTCAATTTTTTTCTTTTTTTTTTCTTTCTTTCCTTTGTTTTTTCCTAAATCTAGCGATAATCGAGGGCTAGTGACCCTCACCTAGTTTGGGTGAGAGTGTCACGGCCCTTGCTGACCAGGCCAATTGAGGATTGTTGGCCCTCACTTGTGGCTGATAATAGGGCTGAGCGCGGTTCCCGGGTTACCCGGGAACCGGAACCGAACCGGAGGAGGGTCCGGTTCGGTTCCCGGTTCCAAGGGGGACCGGTTCCGCCGGTTCCGGTTCCTTTTTCTAGGAACCGAACCGAACCGAACCGAACCGAACCGTCCTAGAACCGAACCGAACCGGTTTCGAACCGAACCTGTTTTGAACCGAACCGAACCGGTTATTTAGGGCAGAAAAAGCTCGACCTTGGATGTTCTAGTGACTTGTATGTGATGTTCTAGTTGAAGTTTGGCTTTGGCCTCTAAATGAAAGTTGTAAAGGACTTCTTGGAGTATAACATACTCAAATTTGGGACAAAACAAACAAGTATAAGTGGGCGAAATCGTTATTCTTTGGAAAGACTGGATCTGGAGATTTTGGGACCGACCCTTGATGAATGCATGGACTGTAAGGCAACCTTTTTGTCGAAATTTCACTTCTGTTTCTTAACAAAAGTTGTAAAGGACATCTGAGGTACCACATATCAAAAATTTAGAGAAAACAAACAAGAATAGGTAGGTGAAATCGTGGTCCTTTGGAGATGGTTAGATCTGGAATTACGGTACTACGAACAGGGATTTTAACCGTCCATATTTAATTATCTAGGACGAATTTGACTTTGATGTTTTCATGAAGTATCTACCTTATGGTCTTGGCTATCACATAGTCTAATTTCATAATTTTTTAAGGTCATTTGGGTATTTAATCGGAAATGTTTCTAAAACTGTGTTCGGATCTTGTAAGTTGCAATGCGTGGACTATATCATTTTGTATGAGGTTCTTTTGGAAATTTGTTCTGCATGAAATATCTCTCTTCATGTCTTCCCTACAACATATTTAAATTTCGTAATTTTTGTAGTTCATTTGCCTATTTAACCAAAAAAATTTCAAAAACTGTGCAAGTAGAGAATAGGAAAAGTAAATCGATTTTATCTTTTAATCCAGAACGAATTGGACTATGATTTCTTCATGAAACTTGTACCTCTAGGTCTTAAATACAATGTGTCCAAATTTCAGAATTTTCTGAGTTTATTTAAGGGTTTAATCGAAATTGTTTTCAAAACTTGTACCTCTAGACATTCTTGTTCTAGTGGTGTTTTATTTCTACTTTCTAGTTTGCTATTTGTTTTGAAATTTCTAATTATATTCTATTATTGTTGTGTAGTGCGAAGTTAATGTATCAAGATAATATGTCAATGGGAAGTTAGCGTGTAGTATACACGTACATTATAGTTTTTTTGGTAACGTGCGCATACGTTAAATTTTTTTTAGTAACGTGCGTGCACGTTATAGTTTTTTTTGGTAACGTGCGCATACGTTATATTTTTTTTGGTAACGTGCGCATATATTATAGTTTTTTTTTTTTGGTAACGTCCGCGTACGTTATAGTTTTTTTGGTAACGTGCGCGTACGTTATAGTTTTTTTGGATAACGTGCGCATATGTTATAGTTCAAATATGAAAATAACAAAAAAAAAAAAAAAAAAAAAAAGGAACTGTTGGAACCTCGGAACCGACCCCGGAACCCGTGACAGGGTAGGTTCCAGGTTCTGGTTCCCACGGGTAGGTTCCAGGTTCCTCATTTTGAGGAACCTCGTACCGAGGGTAGGTTCCGGTTCCGGACGGAACCGAACCGGAACCTGGAACCGCTCACCCCTAGCTGATAATGGTCGGCTGGTGACCTTGCTAGCCAAAATTGGAGGAAAAAACAAAGGCAAAAAAATAAATAAATAAATAATCGAGAAACTATTAGAATGTTATTGAAAGTTATCCATGCCAATGCCACTCATGCCATATAAGACGGCATCTATGTCAAATGATTTTTTCGCTAAATTTAGTCAAATGGACTCAATTGGCAAAAGATGAAAAGGTTTAGAACTCAATTGGCATAATTAAACAATTTATGACATAAGTGACTAAAATATAATAGGTTTAGGATTTTTTGGATAATTTTCTCGAAAAAAGAGAAATGTCCAATGTGGTGGTTACTACGTAGTCGGAGGTGATGACGGCCACCATCAATGGAGGCCATTACGGAAGTCACCATGAAGGAGGGGGTCATGGGCCTTCGGCCACTCTTGTTGAATGTGTCGTGTTTTGCTACTAAAGCCTTCACTGGTTTCTTGACCATGAAGTAGCATTTTCCATAACTCTCTATTTTTGGTGGCCAATGCTTATATCACATCCTCTGCTATGCGATTTTCAGCTCAACCTTTAGTTTGGCGAGTCTTAGACACTCGATGAGAGATAAGCTTTGCTTGAGTAGGGATGGAAGCTGAAGGGACAACGGTGAAAAACTCGTCGTAATTTTGAATTTGACACTTGAAGTTAAGATCCAAGATTGTTATAAACGTTGGAGGGATATGTAAATGGAGTCCTAAACCCATCCGGTTCACTAGTGCTGGAACTTAACAAACTATCCAACTATATTGTTTGGATGGATGGTTTTAACGAATTAAATAAATGTTTTGAACCTAAGTTTAGATGTTATTATAACCGAATGGATAATCTGGTAATTAATTCGAAGGACCCACTTGTGTAATTTCAAAGCACTCCGTGATCTACTACCGGATGTGGAGTAGTGAAATCATTATTTCATCGGCAAGTCACCAATAACTAGCTGCACTCATTGCCAATATAATAAAGCACTTTGTGATCTGCTTCTGAATATTAGATTCGAAACCGTACCATGGAATTTTTATTGATAAGTTACTATTTAATCGAAGGGGCCCACTTATAAAATTTTCAAGCATTTGGTATGCATACTCAATCTATGATGATAAAATCATTATTTCATTTGTAAGTCGCAAACTACTTGATGGCCCAATTATAAAATTTTATAGCACTTGGTATCATATGACTGAATATGAAGGATGATAAAATTGTTATTTTATCGACAAGTTACTAATTAATTGCTAGAGCCCACTTGCAATAAAACGCGTACTAATCTACTTGTGAAAGAGATGGTAAAACCATTTCTAACTAATTGACGAGCCCAATTATCAAATTGTAAAAAGAATAATTGGGTAATGGTTTTTAATTTACTGTGAGAAAAACATTCTTTCTTCAACCACAAAAAACCAAATAATAAATTATTATATATTATGGTGGAGTTCACTCTTTCAAAAATTTGTGGCTCACACAATAAGTTGCCAACCAATTTTACTTACTAATGATATTATAGGTTCTAACATTACAAACTTTCAGATGATAACATATTTCTTTGAGATGGAAAGTTGAGGCAACTTGCTTGTAATGTTCAAAGTTAGGTGGAAGATCCTTTGTCCAATGTGATAAATTTCTCAATGTTTCGAGAAATCTAACCAAAGGATTAAATTTGACCAATGGATTAAATTTACGCAATTGCAAAAGTTTTAGGAATCAATTAGCCAAAATATAAGTTTAAAACTGAATCGGCACAATTATAATAGGTTTATGACTTTTTTGATAATTTTCTCCGCTTCTAGGAAACTCTAAATTTAATCAAAGTATAGCAGATATAACGGTACCTATAGAGTCACTCGAATCCATAGCAAACGACACTTATTCAAAGGTGGTTATTCATGATGTTTTAAGGTGGTTGAAGTAGATGACCTAGAGAGTAGTTGCAAATGTTGAGTTAAATGTTATGGGTGCAGCATGGCAGTTCTGAGTTTGGAGATATGAAGAGTGAAGACTGAAGACTGATGGAGGTTGTGAGTTTGAAGATAAGGAGTAACATCGAGAAAGCTCCAAGTTCCTCCACATGTAGTTCAAAAAAAATTTTAAGTGCCCACTTTCTACATATAACGAATTATCTAAACTGTAATGGTGCAATCTTGTTGGGGACAACAAATGTTAGGGTATGTTTCAAAGGAATCAGTTGATTTGGCTTTCATTATATGTGCTACGAGTTAGAAAATGCCGTGGAGAGACAACTGATTTCAACGACAACAATGGCTATGGCAACAGGAGTTGAAGAGGTAGCGTGGTCTAATGATTTGATTGGTGGTGATGATGGCTTGGAAATCCAGTTGTTTTGGTGTTCATGTCAAGAGAGGATTTGACATCGAAAAAGTTTCTTGCCGCAAAGATTTTTGCAGACATGCGAACTGAGTTCAATCGTTTGGAGTGGTTTGAGCCCAACGCAGTTTTGAAGGACATCTAAAGTAGTTAAGCATCTATTGAGGTATTGGGAGGGCCTGCATGGATGACGAGCACCATGACCTGTCCATGAACATTGAGCCAAGCGAAAAATTGTTAAACTTGGGGCTCAAAATACTAGTCAAATTTGGAGTTGGGGTCAAGTCTAGAGATCGATAGGTCCGTGATTTTTTTGGACCAATGGCCGAGGCTTCGAACCAGGAGCTTCCCTATAATCTGTTCCTACTACGCTCAGGGCGGGCACCTGACCAGAGGCCGACATAAACCTTTTGGCTGTCCGGTTTTGTTTAGCCTATTTTAATAACACACACTTTTGTGAGTTTCTGGAATGACTTATTTTTTAGGGATTGTAAGATAACATTGATAGATTTATTTTGAGAGTGAATTTGGGTAGGGAAACATGTGAGTGATTGTAATTATGTAGTCTCTATTCATAATGGATTTCTCTTCTATCGACTCTTTTCAAGGAGTAGGTACCAACATTCAGGTTGAATGATATAAATTTCTAGTGCTCTTTCTCATAATTCATTGATTTTCCCGATAATTTTTTCTTTTCATATTAGATTTGAATTGTAGAATCCGTTAGCTTGAATAGTTATTTCACAACGCATCCACATCCATTTTGCACCACACACATGCTATGTGTTTGTAAAAAAAAAAAAAAATATCTAGTTTATATAGATAGGATATATAAGATTTCAATCTCTCAGACCCTATTGATGAACAATGCTTTCAGCATCAAATCATCTAATAAAATAAAATAAATTACTCTTTGATCGGTATTCGTTGTTAGCAAATAATAATAAATAGAAAAAAGCATACTTTGTAGAAAAAATTGCCATTTGAATCTTAAATTGATTATATATATTTAATTCAATTTTAAACATTTTAGTTGATTCACTATAGGTCTAAACCTTTACATGACATTCTAATATAGTCCTCTTAATTATTTCTCGCCTCAAATTATTGACGTGGTGATCCAGTCATCCCGTCTATCAAACACAAGCAACTTTACTTGAAACGATACTGTTTTGCTTAAATTTCTTAGTTTTCTCATTTTTATCCTTTTCTTTATTCTTTCTTTTTTCCTTTTCTGTCCACTGTTTATTTTTTTGGCCTGGTAAAGCGTGAATGCTTATGACAACAATATTTTGAGCATGATCATCCATATCCGTAAGCCACAACTCAAATCACGCCAAACAACTCCTCAACTATCTCAGTTGACGAATTTCTAACACTCTATGAGCCTACAGAAAGTGGGCTCATTTGAATTCTTTTCGACTTCTACCATCTGAATTCCCTCCCATATGAGACGGAAATGGTTAAACCCCAAAAAACTCGATCAGCTTCGCAATAATCTGATATATGCTAAAGCATGAATGAATAATCGCCTACAAATTAAGAAGCAGTAGAAGCGGCTTCAATCTCCCTGGCCTTCAATGGCCACCAAGCCCGAAGCAGCTGAACTTGAGTTGCTGCAAGCTCGCCAAGATGTCGAGGCTCGGCCCATGGCTGTCGAGCTCGACGAGCCATGGCGACACCTTGTAGAGTTGAGCAACAAAGGCGTCTGCAGAATTCAATCGTGAAATCAAGGTAGAAGGACGTGCCAGACCTGGCTAAAGGAGGAGGTGGAAAAAAACAAAAAAGAGAGAATAAAATACAAGTTCTGCATAAAGGCATCGTTTTGAATAAATTTGTCGAACATGCCACTTAAGATGGTATGTAATGGCTAGATCACCACATTAACAATTTCAGACGGACTTTCATCAGGAGGACTTGATTGGAGTTTCACTCAAAGGTTTCGGACAACACTGAATCAACTGCAAAATATGCAATAAATCTACGATGGGAATGACAATATCTTCGTAGCTGCCCACGACTGCCTAAAAAATTCCCAGAGATACTACAGCTCTCTTAAGTCATAAACCGGCTGACTTAAGATTAAGAGAGCTGTACCTTTCAACCAAAAACAGAATGAGTCAAGCATGGAGAGTCGAATCATCTCACCGACCGTCTTGATTGACCCGCAACTTCCCTTGTTCACCGTTTTGGTCCAATCAGGGGCATGTGCACGACCCTTATCTGAGATTACGATCACCAGCTCGACGTCACCACTTTGCCATTTTAAGACTGTCTAAGTTTGATCAGAAGAAACTTCGCAGAATCTTCACCACGACTCCCGATACGTCAACCAAAGGGAATTATCTCCAGAGTCGTCCCCTCAACTTTTGTGGTCCATCATCGTTATGGCCTATAGCGCAAATAATTTATATGGAAATCATCGTAAGCCTCTCGCATCAATAATATATAATTTGAGTCAGAAAGTATCATTCGCTAAGATTGCGAAGTAGAGAGATTGATGAAGCTAATCACAATTCCAACACGAAAAGATGAACACCCAATTTTCTTCACAACCGGATTAAAAAGTCGTCAGTGTGGAATAATTGGGTGGTTGAAAACTTGCATCCATCCTTCAGTTTTTGAGATTGATAGTGACATACTTTTCTCATCCCTAGATAAATGAAGGTCCCTCATCTCATGTATATTGTCTCCTTCCTACTACTATTGATACCGCGAATGGTTTGAGTTCTTGCTTCTCTTCACGACATAATGAGGAAATCAACGGCGAGCAATTGGATCGATTTGGCAAGCCCCGGTGTTCATGGTGATGATGGAGCGGATCTTCTGCTACTCAAGTCCGGAGTGATCTTCGTGCTGTGCTTGATCCTTGCGTCAGTTGTTATATTTTCCTGTGGCAACTCTCAGCACAAAAAAAGACGCAGAGGCAGAGGTGGCGGCGGTTGTGGTGGAGGCGGCGGCTGCGGTGGAGGCGATTGCAGCGGGGGCGGTGGAGGGTGTTGAATTGAACTTATACCTATATACCTTTTAGGCCTGATTTGCAAAAAAAAAAAAAAAAAAAAAAAAAGCAGTTTCATTTCAATAAATTGTAATGCGATAGTGTGGTCTGTGTTTCATGTTAGGATTGCTATTTAGTAATAAGTATATTGTAATTTACATATGTTGTATTTAAGAATAACTGTACTCTCACCCTATACTTGTGTTCCTCATTTGATAATGTACGGGATATTATAATCCTCTCTTTCATTACAAATCTTAACTTGATATCAGAGTTATTTGTTGTTTGAGGAAACTCCCATTGAGTTTGTTCCACGGCCAGCCACACCAGCCACCATTCTCCACCAAGTCCTCACCTTTCAGTTGCAGCTCAACATCCTTCCATTGCTCAATCCAAAAAACAGAGACCACCAACAGACTCGTTGTCCTCAAACAGCCCATATCCTAAACACTCATTACAAATGGACGCCAAATGCCACCACATGTCGGATTGTATATTGTTTATAGATGATCATATTAAAGTGGTGTCTTGTCAAGTCCAGCTCAATGGGTTATGATGTTATTATCCTATAATGGTAACCAAAAACTCGCAGGCATTATTGGGCACGTGTCATGAGCTGATTGGTTAATTAAAACATATTCATCACTATTTTCCACCCTCGGCCTCATTTGGTCTATCTGACTTACCAAGATTAAAATGGATTCCAAGTATCCTTCCCTTTTGTTCTTAGCGTCAATTGTAGAGGTGGAGAGGGAGCTAGGAAGCCTTATATTTTCAGTTGTTACATCTAGTGGTCATAGCCTGGCCGCCGGATATTGATGTAACTTCACCATCATGTCAGCATCTATCCTACTCCAAGGTTTACACTAGGCAAGAGAGTTACACCGATGTTAGCTCTAGACCGTTCAATTGGCTTGCACAATCTACCCCATTTAATAGTAATTTAACCGACAGCAACCCCGACACTTGATTTCTAGTGAATGGTAACTGTCCCATTAAGCGGGATTATTTTCAGTTAATCTTGAATAGTCGATTTCCCTCCCTAGTTTTCAAGCATCACTTCTTTACTTCTAGGTTGATCTCCTTTCTGTTTTATGTTGCCCTCGAGATGTTTAGTTGGTCAACTTGGGTTCTCAACCCAATATCGCGTCCCCGGTGTGGGGTCCTCCGACCTATCCTCTTCCTCTCGACCTTGGTCTACAACGCGGATCTCGACTTTCCTACCAGCTAATTCTCTAGTTCCGTTACCTCAGAAGATCTAGCTGATATTAGAAGAGACGTCGATTTCTGGGAAATTTCACCATTTATTGTCATGGTTTGTGGACTGGGCTTGTATGCCTAAACCTGGCTGCATAAGCATTTGCCAAGAACGTTTATAGCTGCTGGCCCTAGAGTTCCAATTCCGCTAAATCCTAGGTCTACCGTCGCGCCAGCTTAATACAGGCTCTCTTTTAATTCTCCGCCAGGCTGGAAAGGTTTATTTCCCGGATGCTTCCTTGAATCTTTCCAGGCCAATGCAGGTGGCCAAGGAGAAGGGTCGGTCGCATTTATCTTCCCAGCACCCCAACGCTTCTCCTTTTTAATTTTTTTTTAAATGATTATCCTTCCTCCAACAAGGATTGGAAGGAAAAATAGTTGTACTTGGACTCACCTACCGAGACAATGGAGGCTCCCGACAAGATGAGCCGCTCTCCACAAAAATCATTTAAGGATGTGTTCCATAATAATTCTATTCCAAAAACAATTTTTGCTTATAAATAGTTTTTTCTAATTCTGTTTTCTGAATGAATTTCTAAGCATTTGAAGACATGTGGTAATTATCCATATTGCTGTTTCTGGAAAAAAAAAATGTGTTTGGTATGAATCTTAAATTTTTTTGTGACTCAAAATTTCTTTTAATTTTTAAGTAATTTTATTACATTTTTCATTTTCCTTTTCTTTTTTCCTTTTCCTACTTTTCTTCTTCCTCTTGCCGGTCGATGGCCTTGGGAGAGCCTCATTGCCCCCGACGAGGCTCCGGCGAGGTTGCTGAACCTCATTTGGTTGGTCGCTAGCTATTGCCATGATCGTCGATCAACTAGAGGAAGAAGAAGAGGAAGAAAAAGAGCAAAAAAAAAAAAAAAAAAAAAAAGGCTTGATTCTGAAGTTATTTCCAAGAATAAAGAAGCAAATTTTTTGTACTTCTTGATTCTCGTTCTAAATTTAGTCCCGGAAATATAAAAAAAAAAAAAATTTATATTCGACAAGGAATAAAAAAGTTACTAAACAGATTTTTGTTTTGTTTTGAGAAATAAAAAAAATAGAATAAAATATCGTTTAACACCTTACCACCGATGGAGTCCCTTCAGAGCTAGTCTTAGAGATCGTGGTTGAGGGGATCGACAGGGACATCGGGTGCGTTGGTAAAACTTTTGGGGAAAGTCTTTGGGAAAATGCAAAGACCTTTAAATGAAAGGAGTTTGTCAAAATGCAAATTGCATTTGGAAAATTATAATCAAAGTCCATTACGAAGTATCTTTGAACAAAATAGCGTTTGGAAGACTTATATTTACAAAGCACCTTTATTATTAAAAAAAGAAAAAAAATTGGCCGGTAAGGGTAGTGGCCGCCGGCGACATGGGACCGCCGGCAACATAAAACCACCGGCGAGGGCTGCTCGAGGTCGGGCGACCGCCGACGGGGGTTGTGCAACCCCCAGTGAGACCCTCGCTTGAGGTCGGGGGAATTCGGCGAGGGCCGTGCCTGGGTCACGTGACCTCACCGGCGGTCGCGCGACCCCGATCGGCCGTCACCCAGGCTATGCAACCCTTGCCTAAGGTCGGGAGACCTTCACAAGGGCCGCGCAACCTTGGCGAGATTGCTAAGATGCAAATCGCACGGCCCCCCGTGGAGGCCGCCGCGACCCAAATGGCATGGTGGTCACTGTGATGGTTGCCTGGGTCACCATGACGGTCGCCAGCCTCCCTCTAGCCAGTCGCCAGCTCCTCGCAACCCTACGCAATCCCACTGACCACCCTCAATGAAGAAGATGAATAGTGAACGTCGAAGATGATGAACAGTAACGTTTGCATTTGCTGAAGGCTGAAAGCCCAAGGCACCCCAAGACCAGCCTTGGGCTTTCAGCCTTGTTAATATTGGCTTTGCCATTAAGAGACTTGCAAATTTTTTCCCATACGCTTTATTTTGGCCCAAGGGGCTTTTGATGGCCAAAGCCCCTTCCAAAGCTGATTCCAAACGGAGCCTCAAGGGCTTAATCACCCACAGAGTCTCTTCGAAGCTAGTCTTACTCCTTTCCCACCTCGTAATGGCAGGGGTACGTCCCGAGCGTAACCCTCCTTGGACATGTCCCCTTTTAGTAGCGGAAACTTCATTTATATCATTTATTTCAATATTTCTCTTCTTGCAGTGAACCCTCGAGAGCTATGGAAATGGATGAAGAGGCCACGAGATGGCTGGCGGTGACAAAGGATTTTTAGTGTGCCAGTCGGCCATTAACAAAGGTAATTTCTACTTGCTGCCCCCAGCCAGTTAGAGGTGCCGCCCACCAGGGACACTCTCGGGTCGCTTCTTTTTGACTCGTGATGAAGAAGGCTTCTAGTTTGCTTCTACCGGGCAGCCTCTCCAGCGATCCAAAAGGAAGAGGATTGCTTTGCTTCCTTAGAACCCCAACAAGGTCAAACTTAACACTCCCCTACAAGAACAACAAAACAATTCATTCATTTCCACAGACGGCGCCAATATTGAAGGCTGAAATGAGAAACACGAACTCTACCGAAGGTCTTGCTGGAATTTTGATTGGGCCGTACCGATTTTAATCTCTCAGACCCTATTGATGAACAATGCTTTCAGTTTCAGCATCAAATGATCTAATAAAATAAAATAAATTAGTCTTTGATCGGTCTTCGTTATTAGCAAATAATAATAAATAGACAAAAGCATACTTTGCAGAGAAAATTGTTATTTGAATCTTAAATTTATTATACATATTTAATTCAATTTTAAACATTTTAGTTAATTCACTATAGGTCTAAACCTTTACATGACATTCTAATATAGTCCTCCTGATTATTTCTCACTTGAAATTATTAACGTGCCGATCCAGTCATACCGTCTGTCAAATGCAAACAACTTTACTCGAAATGATATTGTTTTGCTTAATTTTCTTAGTTTCCTCATTTTTATCCTTTTCTTTATTCTTTCTTTTTTCCTTTCTGTCCACTGTTTATTTTTTTTTTGACCTGGTAGAGCGTGAACGCTTATGACAACAATATTTTGAGCATGATCATCCATGTCGTAAGCCACAACTCAAATCACGCCAAACAACTCCTCAACTATCTCAGTTGACGAATTTCTAACACCCTATGAGGCTACAGAGTGGGCTCATTTGAATTCTTTTCGGCCTCTACCATCTGAATTCCCTCCCATATGAGACGGAAATGATTGAGACCCCAAAAAATTCGATCAGCTTCGCAATAATCTGATATATGCTAAAGCATGAATGAATAATCGCCTACAAATTAAGAAGCAGTAGAAGCGGCTTCAATCTCCCTGGCCTTCAATGGCCACCGAGCTCGAAGCAGCTGAACTTGAGTTGCTGCAAGCTCGCCAAGATGTCGAGGCTCGGCCCATGGCTGTCGAGCTCGACGAGCCATGGCGACACCTTGTAGAGTTGAGCAACAAAGGCGTCTGCAGAATTCAATCGTGAAATCAAGGTAAATGGACGTGCCAGACCTGGCTAAAGGAGGAGGTGGAAAAAAACAAAAAAGAGAGAATAAAATACAAGTTCTGCATAAAGACATCGTTTTGAATAAATTTGTCGAACATGCCACTTAAGATGGTATGTGGTGGCTAGACCACCACATTAACAATTTCAGACGGACTTTCATCAGGAGGACTTGATTGGAGTTTCACTCAGAGGTTTCGGACAACACTGAATCAACTGCAAAATATGCAATAAATCTACGATGGGAATGACAATATCTTCGTAGCTGCCCACGATTGCCTAAAAAATTCCAAGAGATACTACGGCTCTCTTAAGTCATAAACCAGCTGACTTAAGATTAAGAGAGCTGTACCTTTCAACCAAAAACAGAATGAGTCAAGCATGGAGAGTCGAATCATCTCGCCGACCGTCTTGATTGACCCGCAACTTCCCTTGTTCACCGTTTTGGTCCAATCAGGGGCATGTGCACGTCACCACTTTGCCATTTTAAGACTGTCTAAGTTTGTTCAGAAGAAACTTCGGAGAACCTTCACCACCACTCCCGATACGTCAACCAAAGGGCATTATCTCCAGAGTCGTCCCCTCAACTTTTGTGGTCCATCCTCGTCATGGCCAGTGCTTAAATTGAATGTTCCTAGCCTCAGGAATAGTTTGAGTTCTTGCTTATCCCTCCATAAGATGAGGAAATTCATGGCGAGAAATTGGATCGATTTTGCGAGCGCCAGCACTCGTGGTGATGATGGATCGGGTCTTCTGCTGCTTAAGGCCGGAATGATCTTCGTGGCGTGCTTGATTCTCGCGTCTGTCGTAGTGTTTTCCTGTGCCGACAAAGGCGACCACTCGTCCCGCTCTAGCCATAAAAAGAAAAAGAGAGATGCAAAAGGCAGAGGTGGAGACGGAGGCAATGACGGTGGCGGAGACAGAGGCAATGACAGTGATGGCGGCGGCGGCGGCGAAGGCGGAGGCGAAGGCGGCCATCATGGAGGTCACCGCGGATGTCATCAGGGAGGCCACCGCCACAGAGGTCACCATGGAGGCCAACCCCATGTCCACCATCATGCAGCCCACCACGCAGGTCACCACGGAGGCGGAGGGACCGATGCGGGCGGCGGTGGAGGTTGCGGTGGGGGCGGTGGTGGAGGTTGTAGTGGGGGCGGGGGTGGAGGTTGCGGCGGGGGTGGGGGCGGAGGCGGTTGTGGTGGGGGTGGGGGCGGCGGCTGCTAATTTGAAGTCAGTCTTCTATTATTTATATTTTCTATGTTGGTGTTGGTAAAGGTACTATGATTTGCTAGCTAAATAAGTAGTTGATGGATAGAAGAGTTGTAGAGAAAGGTTCGCAGAGACTAGCTTGCAAATCATATGTTTCAATCAACAAATGGCATTAAAAACCAGTTCTTGTAGAGAGGCAAACTAGCACCGGTGAATTATGAACACACTTGAAATTATTTCCATATTTGTACTCTCAACCTTTGTGGTATAATCTACTAATTAATTTGAAAGACCTGCTTGTAAAATTTTCAAGGCACTTGATAATCTTCTATTGGATGCAAGAGTAGTGAAATCGAATATTTCATCGGTTAAGTTACGAAACTTGCTACACCTACTGGTAAAATAGTAAAGTACTCGATAATCTGCTTTCGTATACTAGATTTGAGAATGCTAACATGGAATTTTCATTGATAAATTACTCATTAATCAACGAGGCCTACTCCTCGATATATGGGGATAGAATAAAACTACTCGATGGGCTTAATTATAAAATTTCATAGCACAGGGTAGTAGACTACTTGATACTATATTTAATGATGGTAAAATTGTTATTTGATTGATAAATTACTAATTAATTGATGGGGTCCAATTGTAATATTTTAAAACGCGTGGTAACCTACTTGTGAAAGAGATGGTAAAAGCCATTACATTGTTGTTAAAGTACTAACTAATTGACAAGCCCAATTGGCAAATCTTAAAGCACTTGTTGATCGACAATTGGATGCTATTGGCAGAAAAAAAAAAAAAAAATCGATAACTGGACACTACATTGCAGAATAATAATGTTATTATTTTGTTAATAAGTTACTGATAGTTGACCGGGAAAAAAGAAGAAGTTGCCAATCAATTTTACTTATGAATACATTACAGGTACTTGGAATTTACCTTCATGGAGCCAGTTCTCTTTTTAGCAAAAGCAGTAGTAAAGTCATCCATCGAACATTGACATGCCACAATTTTTCCTGCTTTTAATGACGTGAGATTTTCCTCTTGTGGGATTACTGCATGAAGAGTCTATCGGTGACATGCTCGCATTAGTCAAATTACCCACTAATCTAGATGAAGTTTTATGTAAAGCTGATTCAAACCTCATAACCTATAAATTTGATCATCCCACTGAAAGAAGACATACGACCTCGAAATAAAGTTCCTCATGATATAATGTGCGGACAATATAAATTGATGAAGATGAAATCATGAGAGCAACGCCCATAACGAAAATCATTCTTTTAAATGGTCTTCTTCATTTATTGGAATGTTCACCAAGGATTATTCATCTGATTTTGCGTCCAGCAAGGTTACTTTTGATGAGTTTGTTTCGTTTTAAAAAGAAAAAAGGAGTAATGGATCGATTGCAAAGGATCCAAACAGTATTCAAAATTAGGTGGTGCTTATAGGAGAGTCTAAATTTGTTCAAAGTACAATAAATACAATAGTACCTATAGAGTCGCTCAAATCCATAGCAACCCATAGTTATTCAAAGATGAGTATTGAAGTTTTAAGGTGGTTGAAGTAGATGACATAAGGAGTAGTTGCCGATACTGAGTTAAATGCTCTGGCTGCAACACAGCAGTTTCGAGTTTGGAGATACGCATAATGAAGATTGATGGAAGGTTGTGAGTTTGGAGAAAAGGAGTTACATCTAGAAAGCCCAAGGCACCTCAACAGTACAATAATTCTATAAATACCCCCCTTTATATATATCATAAATTGTCTAGATTGTCATGGTGCAATTTTGTTGGGGACAACAAAGGTTAGGGTATGTTTAAGAGGAAGCAATATAGATAGTGTGGCAATAATTGGCTTCGCCAACTAAGACATAGGAAACTTAAAGGATAGTCGAAATCTGAGTAGTTGTGCCTTGGCTTCTGTTATACGTGCTATGAGTTAGAAAACGTCATAGAGAGACATGCTGATTTTATCAATGACTATGGCTATGCCTTCATTGGTGATTGAATTTGGACATGGAGTTATTTTGGTGTTCAGTCAGGAGAGTATTTGACCTCGAAAAAGCACCTTGCCATATAGATTTTTGCGGACAAGTGAATTGAGTTCAATCCTTTGGAGTAGTTCGAGCCCAACTTAGTTTTGATGAACATCTGCAATGGTTAAGAACCTGTCGAGATATTGAAAGAGCCTGCATGGATGACGAGCACCAAGACTTCGCTTTGAACATTGTGCCAAGCTAAAAATTTGTTAAGTTTGCGGCTCAAATTCTAGTCAAATTTGGAGTTGGGATCAAGTCTAGAGATCGATAGGTCCGGGATGTTTTTGGACCAATGGCCGAGGCTTCCATTCAGGGGCTTCCCAATAGCTTGTTGCTACTACGGTCAGGGTGGGCACCTGACTAGAGGCCCACATAACCTCTTGGCTGTCCGGTTTTGTTTAGCCTTTTTTTTTTTACCAATGTTTACCCTATTCTGATAACACATATTTTTGTGAATTTCTGGAATGACTTTTTTTGTTAGAAATCGTAAGATAACACTGTGTGACCTTGGGCAGGGAAACATCTGAGTGATTGTAACTATGTAATCTAATTCATAATGGATTTCTTTGCTATCAACTCTTTCCAAAGAATAGGTACCGACACTTGGGTTGAATGACATAAATTTCTAGTGTCTTGTGTCCTTTCTCATTGATTTTCCTGATAATTTTTTTTTCTCATATTAGATTTAACTCGAGGAATCTATTAGCTTACAATGCATCCAATTCCATTTTGTATCGCACACACACTATGCGTTTGTTAAAATATATAAAGTTACATAGGATATATAAAACTTCAATCTCTCAGACCCTAGTGATGAAGAGTGCTTTCAACATCAAATCATCCAATAAATTAAAATGGAAATTAGTCTTTGATGGGCATTTGTTATTGGCATTCGTTATTAGATAAATAATTATAAATAGAAAAAAGCATACTTTGCGAAGAAAATTGCTACTTGAGTCTTCAACTTATTATGCAAATTTAATCTAATTTTAAACATTTCAATTAATTCAACATAGTCCTAAATCCTTGCGTGAAATTCTAATATAATCCTTCCAACTATTTCTCGCATGAAATTATTGATGTGACAATCACTAGTTATCCCATCTAGCTATCTAACGCAAATAACTTTACTCGTAGCGATACCATTTTGCTTAATTATTTTAGTTTTCTCATTTTTATCCTTTTCTTTATTCTTTCTTTTTTTCCTTTTCTGTCCACTGTTTTTTTCCTGGTAAAGCGTGAATGCTTTATGACAACAAGATTTTGAGCATTATCATCCACATCTGTAAGCCACAACTCAAATCACGCCAAACAACTCTTCAACTATGTCAATTGACAAATTTCTAAAACTATACGAGCCTACAGAAAGTGGGCTCATGTGAATTTTTTCGGCTTCTACAATTTGAATCCCCCCCCTAAAAAAACCCACATGAGACGGAAATGATTGAAACCCTTAAAAATTCATCAGCTTCACGGTGATTTGATCTACACTAAAGCAAGAATAATCGCCTACAAAATAAGAAGCGGCTTCAATCTCCATGGCCTTCAATGGCCACCTAGCTCGAAGCAGCTGAACTTCGGCTGCTGCAAGCTCGCCAAGATGTGGAAGCTCGGTCCATGGCTGTCGAGCTCAACAACCACGAGCTCGACGAGCAACGGTGACAGCTTGCGGAGATGAGCAACGACCGTGTTTGCAGATTCAGTTGTGAAATCAAGGAAGAAGGACACCCCAGATCTGGCTTGGCCGTGAACATTGAGTCAAGCTAAAAATTGTTAAATTTGTGGCTCAAAATTCTTGTCAAATTTGGAGTTTGGATCAACTCTAGAGATCGATAGGTCCGAGATGTGTTTGGAGTTGCCTGTGGTGCGGGGAAGTAGGAGACCGGTCGCTTGGACCAAAGGCCGAGGCTTCCATCCACGAGCTTCCCAATAGCTTGTTGCTACCATGCTCGGGTCGGGCACCTGACTAGAAAGAAAATAAAATATAAATCCTGTAGAAGAGCATCGTTTCAAATAAATTTGTCCACGTCAAATCGCTAACATGTCACTTAAGAGGCATGTGATAGATGGATCACCATATCAACAACTCCAGGCAAGTTATTGTCGAGAGGACATGATTGGAGTTTCACTCAAAAGTTTCGGACAACATTTATAAATTGTAAGGTGTGCAATAAATCTACCACAGGATTAACAATTTCTTCGTAGCTACTGACAATTGCCTAGAAAGTTCCCAAGATACAACGGCTCTCTTTAGTCATAAACTAGCTGACTTACGATTGAAAGAGCCATATCTTTCAACCAAAAACAGAATGAGTCATAAACCGGCCAAAATACAAAACCTCCGATACCGAACATCGAGTGTCGAATCATCTCACCGACAGTCTTGATTGACCTGCAACTTCCCTTGTTCACCGTTTGGTTCAATCAGGGAGATGTGAACGACTCTTATCTGAGATTACGATCACCAGCTCGACATCACCACTTGCCAATTCAAGAATGTCTACAATTTCGTAGAACCTTCACCACTACTCCCGATACGTCAACCAAAGGGAATTGTCTCCAGAGTCGTCCCCTCAACTTTTGTAGTCCATTATCATTATGGCCAGTGCTTAAATTGAATGCTCCTCGCCTCGGGAGTAACCGAGTTCTTGCTTCTCTCAACATGAGATGAAGAGGAAATTCATGGCGAGATATTGGGTCGATTTTGCGAGCGCCGGCGTTCGTGGTGATGGTGGATTGGGTCTTCTGCTGCTTAAGGCCGGAGTGATCTTCATGGCGTGCTTGATGCTCGCGTCCGTTGTCCTGTTTTCCTGCGCCAACAAAGGCCACAACTCGTCCCGCCCTAGCCACAAAAAGAAAAAGAGAGGTGCCGAAGGCGGAGGCGGAGATGGAGGCAATGATGGCAGTGGCGGCCATAATGGAGGTCACCACGGAGGTCACCATGGAGGCCACCACCACGTCCACCACCACGCCGCCCACCCCGCAGGTCACCACGGAGGCGGAGGTAGCGACAGCAGTGCCGGCTGCATCTTTGGTGGAACTGGGGGTGGCGGTGGCGGTGGCGGTTGCCGGGGGGGGGGGGGGTTGGCGGGGGCGGGGGCGGGGGCGGGGGCGGTAGCAGCTGCTAATATGAAGTCAAGTCTTTTTCTTTTTTTCTATATTGGTGTTGGTAATGGTACTGTGATTTGCTAGCTAAATAAGTAGTTAATGGATAGAAAGAGTTGTAGAGCAAGGATCGCAAAGACTAGCTTGCAAAGCATATGCTCCAATCAACACATGGCATCAAAAACCAGTTCTCGTAGAGAGGCAAACTAGCACCATGAATTATGAACACCCTTGAATTATTTCCAAATTGGTACTCTCAACCTTAGTGGTATATTCTACTAATTAATTTGAAAGACCCATTTGTAAAATTTTCAAGGCACTTGGTAATCTACTACTAGATACGGGAATAGCGAAATCGATTATTTCATTGGTAAGTTACAAAAAACTTACTTCGCCTACCGGTAAAATAGTAAAACACTCGATAATCCGCGTTTGAATACTAGATTTGAGAATGGTAACATGGATTTTTCATTATTAAATTACTAACTATCAACGAGGCCTAATCCTACTCGATATGTGGTGATAAAATCAAACTACTTGATGGGCTTAATTATAAAATTTTATAGCACGGAGTAGTATACTGCTAGATACCAAATTTTAGGATGGTAAAATTGTTATTTGATCAATACATTACAAATTAAATGACAGGGTCCACTTAAGGATGGTAAAAAACATTATATTGTGGGTTGATACCACAAAAAATTCCAAATTTGTACACTTATAATAAATTTACCTCAAACTAATTTTTTTACCATAAAAAACCCAAAATGTGACATCCTGAATTTTCAATACTATTTTCAATTAAATTAAATCGGGTATTTCATCGACGCGCCTATAGTGTTGTTCTTAGAACCGATCACTCTTGAGATAACTAGACTATCTGGGGAAGTCATTAAGAGATTTTAATGCAGTAAACTTGATGATTCGACTAGGAATCGACTACTTGACCGTACTCATCTGCAGAAATCATTTCGGCACAGTAAAATCTATTAAAAATTAAAGATAGGTCGGTTCGACTAAGATGTATGGTTAAACGTAGGTGATTCCATTAAATTGTAAAATTCTCATCGATCGGCACTAAACTGATTTTCTATCGTTTTGGTACCATGTGTCCGTATTTGAAACCTCGAGATTTTCACGATCACCGAGAGTTGTCAATGTATCGAAGGGGTTCCTTATAGCTCAAAGAAAATTGACCACGGGTCATTTGCACTAAAAATTTCTGAAAGCTAATGGGTTACCTAGATCACGCTAAAATCATGCCAGATTAACCACAAATTTAAATCCGATTTCAAAAATTGAAAATTCTGTCATGTCACAATTAATTTTAGGAATATCGACTCACCTTTCAAGGAATTTTTGAAAAATTCGGGATTTTTACAGAAAATCGATTCGGACGATTTGAAAAAGAACGGAAAGTTGGATTGGTCAAATTGAAGGGATTCTTGGCCTTTAAAAGGGACTAGTTGGTGAGACCAAGTGTGGAAAAGGTTGTAGACTTCTTCCTCAGCAAAATTTGACATCCAATTGGAGAGGATTGTGATGAAATTGAAGTCCAATTGATGAAATTCGTGGGCTGGTACAAGCGTTGCAATATTCAGACATCAACTTGGTTATTTGTAGAATTTAATCTGCAAGAATGAATTAAGGGACAAAAGGAAATTTTGTGAGAACTTGTTTGACCAAGATTAAGGAGTATAATATATATTCTTAAACTAATTTTTCCCCCTTTTTCCTTCGGTTTCTTCCTCTTCGCTCGTCCCTCTCCCTCTCATCCACTTCGTCGACCTCACCCCTAGCCGACAACCCCTCTGCCATGTTCCACCCACTTTTCCCTCTTCTTTGACTTTTTGAGTCGTCCTTATCCTCTCTCCACCTTGCCGACGCCCCCATCTCTCCTTTCTCTCTTTCTTTTCTTTTATCATTTTCTGCGTGTTTAATTCCCTTTGGCCGACACACTCCATCCCTCTCAACCTCTCTCTCTCCTTCGGCCAGCTGCCCATCTCCTTCACCACATCGGCTTCTTCAATTTGGTTTTCTCCTCCAGTCCACGCCAGCAGCCGAGACGTCCTCAGCAACAGTTCAACCGAAGTCAGCTGCAGCAACTTTCGGCGTTGACTCCTTGCTGCCTTTTTTTCCACCGAATCAGCACCGCCTCTGCATCGCCGAAACCAGCAGAGACCTTGAACCTTCTAGGCCAGCTTTGGACCATTTCCAGTGCTCAAAAGCCGTTGCCACTGCAGAGTTTATCGAGGCCCTCCGCGTCCCCATCGTTTTGATCCGAGCAGATCGTTTAATAAGTGAGTTTAACTCATTAATCCCCGCTTAATAAGTTAATGACATTTAATTGTTGATTAGTTTAAGTTAAGCATGGATTATGTGAATAGTTAGATTAGATTAACAATTTAATTAATTGTTATTACATGTTAGGTGGTTAGAGTAGTATAGTTAGAGCCTAGACAAAATCTAGTATATATCTAGAGTGGTTCGGAAATTTTCCAAACTTGTCTGGGCTTTTCATTAGGTTTTACGTGCCTAAGTCCTATTTAATTGCATTTAATAATTATTTTTCGTAATTATTTAACTAATTAATTATTTTTCAGAAATTAGACTGGGATAGTCAGTGACTAGAATTTTACACCGATTGCAGTGGTGTGATCTGTTTATTTAATTGAGTTCTAATTTGTGCATATTTTGTGTGATTTGTATTTTATGAATTTATTCCTAAATTTATTTAATTTCAGTAATTAATTGGAAAATTACCGAGCGTCGGTTTGCAATGCAAAAAAAATATTTTGGAACTGTTGAAACTGGTGGGATGTTCAAAAGGAAAATATTATATTTTGACTAAGGCTGACTGTATACCCACACGCGAGTATTTTCATTTGGCAGCTTCTGGTGAGCAAGATGTACATTATTATCAACTTTGAGTGAGCAATATAATTTGTGGTCAGCTTTTGGTGAGCGTTAAATTATCAGCTTTGGGCAAGCGATGTACATTATTATCAGTTTTGGGTGAGCAATATAATCTGTGATCAGCTCTGGTGAGCAATAAATTATCAGCTTTAGACAAGTTATACTATCTATCCTCAACTTAAGGTGAACAATCCTGATTTGATAGGACCTAATAGATAGTATTGAGTGGGTTGACAAAGAAGCGGTTGTGATGACATGTAATCAATTGAGTCGATTGATCAATGATTCGATCTGTCTTGATGTGTTGAAATGATTGGTTGAAAATGTCAATTATACTAACTTGTAGGAAGGAACAAAGGCAAAAGTAAGACTTCCGACTTGTGTTTGTGTTTAGGCAGCCCTCATGGCATATTTTCTTCCTAGTCAGGTCTTAGGGGTAGAATTTGCTAAGACGTCGTCCCACCCCATTGTGGGATAACATTTTAGGTCTTTAGATGACAGCTCATGAGTTTTTTGGACAGCCTAAGAAGGTTACAGAACAGACATCTTACATTACGTTACATAATAACCCTAGGGGCTGGACCTATGAGCTGGTGAGGTCTATAGTCTGGGTTGATGCGGGTCTCACCCACAAGATGTCACACCAATGCAGATCATGGTACCCCCAAGCTTAGGATGGCCAGAGAGAGGGTCCCATGCCGGAGTCTGAGATACCTCTGTATATTCTGGAGGTGGCTTTTGGGAAGGGTACTACAAATCCCTCTGGAGGTTCGGTCGTAGACGCAGTAGACCTGAATCTTGAAGAACTAGAGTCCCCAGTGCAATCTGCTGAAGGCTCCAATTGGAGTGTAGAGGATGATGGAGAGGAGGACGAGGACCTATAGTTTTGTAAAACCCCCCGTTTTGTAGACATTATAAATAGACCAGTTTGTGTTATAGATGACATGGTTTGCTATGTGTGTGTGTGTATGTCTATGTATATATATAAGTGTGGTTGTGTTTTCAGTTCGAAAGTTTATGGCCCTACTTTCCTATCCCATATTGTTGTTGTCTAGGGATTACTTAATTGCTTCCGCATGTGCATTAAAATGAATGGGTCGGCAATACATCCTAGGATATCACTATTTTAACCGACCGAAGAGGAATGGGCACACGCTCGAAAGATCGGGGCGTGATACAAAATCGATACTCTTGTGATAAATTTACTTTTGTTAATTTCTGTTAAATTTTACTGTTAAATTGCCAAGTTGGATAACGCTTGATTGATGTACCAGTTTGAGATTTTACTCTCTATTTGTCACAGTTATACTAGTTTTGTGGCTATTTGTGGTATTAATCTAATTAAACATAGGGTATATTTGTCGCAAATATACCAGTTTGGGGTTTTTTGACATAAAAAAATTAGTTTGAGATAAATTTATTACAAGTGTAACAGTTTGAGGTTTTTTGTAATTATTTGAGGTAAATTTATCACAATTTCACCATATGTTTTTCTTGGTTAAAAAAATTAGTTTTGGATAAATTTGGTACAAATGTACTAATTTGGGGGGGTTTTTTGTGGTATTAACATTTATATTGTTGGTAATCTACTAACTAATTGACAAGCGAAATTGGCAAAACTAAAAACACTTTTTGATCAACTATTGGATACTATTGACAAAAAAAAAAAAAAAAAGAAGAAGAAGAAAAAGAAAAAGCCATAATTGGACACTTTGGATGTGAGAATAATAATTTTATTATTTTATTGATAAGTTACTTGATAGTTTTTTTTTTTAACAGATAAGGCCCTGCATGTTTTCATTCTCTTTTTTTGTTTATGAACATAAATTTTGTTTTTTTGTTCTCGAGAAAAAAAAAAGAAACTAAAACACATTTGTTTGCGTTTTTGTTGAAAATTAGATTTTTGTTCCCTAACACAAAAAGAACAAAAATGAGAAACAAAAAAAAAAATTATTTCTTGTTCCAAACACTTCTCGATAAACATTTTTTCTTCTTTTCTTCTTCTTTTCTTCTCTCTCCTCTTTTTTCTTCTTTTCTTCTTCTTTTCTTCTTTGGCCGGTCGCCGGCCTCGGCCATGGCCGGCGACCGGCCGTCGGGGCCGGCAACGCCATCGAGGGCTCGGCGACCTCGCCGGCGTCGCCGGCCCTCGGCGAGGCCTAGCCTCGCCCCTCGCCGTGGCCGGGCGAGGCTACCAGGTGAAAGAAGAAAAAAAAAAAAAGAAAGGAAAAAATTAAAAATAAAATTAAAAAATTAAAAAATTAAAATAAACAAAAAAAATATAAATGTACCAAACGTGTTTTTATTCATTTTTTATTCCCGAAACAAGTTTACCAAACGCATCTTTTTGGTCAAAAATTGTTCTCTGGAACATAAACACTTTTTTCTATTTCTGTTCCCTAAAACAATTTTTGAACAGAAACGTTACCAAATGGGCCCTAAGTTACTGATAGTTGACCGGGCAATAAAGTTGCCAAGCAATTTTACTTACCAGTTACATTACCGGTTCTTGAAATTTACCATCATGGAACATGTTCCCTTTCTAGCAAACACAATAGTAAAGTCATTTTTATATCTCACACATTTTTGTGAGTTTGTTGAGTCACTTATCACACTTATAGATTTACTTTGAGTATGATCTAGAATAGGGAAATACCTGAGTGATTGTAATTATGTAATCTCCATTCATAATGGATTTCTCTGCTGTTAACTATCTAAGTAATAGGTATCGACATTCGGATTGAACAATATAGATTTCTAGTCTTCTTTGTCATTTCTCTTTAATCTCCCTGATGAATTTGAATTGGAAAATCCGTTAGCTTCAACAATTATTTCACAACACATCCAAATCCATTTTGAATCGCACACATGCCATGCATTTGTGAAAAAAATTACTATATATAAAACTCAATAGAATATATAAGATTTTAATCTCTTAGACCCTAGCAATGAAGATTGCTTTCAGCACCAAATCATTCAATAAAATAAAATGAAATTAGTCTTTCGTTGGTATTCGTTATTAGCTAAATAGTTATAGAAAAAAGCATCCTTTATTATAAAAAAAATAAAAAAAATAAAAGAGTTGCCATTTCAGTCTTTAATTTATTATGCATATTTTAATCCAGTTTAAACATTGCAATTGATCAAATATAATCCCGAACTCTTACGTGATTGTAACTATGTAATCTCCATTCATAATGGATTTCTCTGCTGTTAACAATCTAAGGAATAGGTATCAACATTTGGATTGAACAACATAGATTTCTAGTCTTCTTTGTCATTTTTTTTTTTAATCTCCTTGATGAATTTGAATTGCAAAATCCGTTAGCTTCAACAATTATTTCACAACACATCCAAATCCATTTTGAATCGCACACATGCTATGCATTTGTGAAATAATTTACTATATATAAAACTCAATAAAATATATAAGATTTCAATCTCTTAGACCCTAGCAATGAAGACTGTTTTGAGCACCAAATCATCCAATAAAATAAAATGAAATTAGTCTTTGGTTGGTATTCTTTATTAGCTAAATAATAATAGAGAAAAGCATACTTTGTGGAAAAAAATTTTGCTATTTCAGTCTTAAATTTATTATACATATTTTAATCTAGTTTAAACATTGCAATTGATCAAATATATTCCTAAACCCTTACGTGAAATTCTAATATAGTCCTCCCGGTTATTTCTCACTTGAAATTGCTAATGAGATAGGATTTTGATGCGAACAACTTTACTCGAAACGATACCGTTTTGCTTCATTTTTTTAGTTTTCTAATTATTATCCTTTTCTTTTCTTTTTTTCCTTTTTTTCTTTCCTTTTCCTTTTTTTTTTTTTTTGGTAAGAGTAAGAATATATTAAGCTAAGGACAAAAGTACAAAAGATTGGCGCCAAAACTCACACTCTAGAAGCTAAAAGCAAGAAGAGTGAGAGGGAGCCGATAAAAGGTACAAGCAACACACCGAATAGACCACAACAGCCAAACACCGAAGAAAACCCACAACTACAAAACCCAGCAGACCACATAGAGCCGAAGTAGTTGGGTAGCAGCTGAAGATAGCAGGCATGAGTAGACCTAGGAGGGAGAGTGACAATCAATGAAAACCGAGGGGTCTAGGCCCCACCCTCGTTGAATCCTTCTATTCCTTGGAGAGACTGGAACATTAGAAAAAGTTAAGGCTTTGTCCTTAACTATCTTGATTAGGTGATTCTTCATCGCCGAGACAATGAAAGCTTCCCCTCTAAGATAATATTATTCCTCTTTTTCCAAATAAGGTAACACAAGGCACCAAACGAGAACCGAGCGATCAAATGGTAGAAGTCTTTACCTTTCAAGAATTTCAAGGCCCAAGAAAGGTTATCTTTCCATGATCCATTGCGCTAAGGAAGATTACACTTGGCCGCCCAAAAAAAAGCTAGAGTTGCAGAAATGGGGCAATCGAAGAATAAATGGTCAATTGAGTCTGGCAAGACCCCACAGAAAGCGCAAACTTCATAATCAATCCTATGATAGGATAGGAGAAGCATTTGAGTAGGAAGACGATTCCTGGAGATTAACCACAGGTTGAATTGGAATCTAGGTGCAATAGTGTTGTCCCAAATGAAGGTCGCCCAAGGAATGCGGTGCTTCTTCATTTTGATAATATTCCAAGTTGAAGCGACGGAGAAGGAGCCGGAGGAATCACCCCGCCAGGAGAACCTGTCACGGGATCAGGAGAGGGTCGGGAGGATGAGTCCCCAATCTTCCAAAAGGGATCTAAGAACACTGCCCCTCGAGGTGAAAAGATCGGCGACCACTGCAAAGCTCGGAAGCTCCAGACTATCCATAAGAGAAGCTGGTATGAAAGAGTCCAGGGGGCCACGAAGAAGCCAATGATCATGCCATAAGGAAACTGAGAGACCATTTCCAATTTCCCAAAAGAAAAAAAGACGGAAATCCCTTCTTAAAAGCAAAATTTTCCTTTTCCTTTTATGTCCACTATTTATTTATTTTTTTCGTAGTAAAGCGTGAACACTTATGGGTCGGGTCTTCTGCTGCTTATGGCCGGAGTGATCTTCGTGGTGTGCTTGATGCTCGCGTCCATCATCGTGTTTTCCTGCGCCAATGAAGGCAACGGCTCGCTCTGCTCTGGCCGCAAAAAGGAAAATTCACTTGGAGGACATTTTGGGAGTCGTGCCATAATTAAGCCAATTGCGTAAGAGTGCCGCTAGGCTAACAGCCACCGTTATTCTAAGAAGGACATTCCAAATTCAAAGAAAGGGGCAACGGAAAGGTCAAGTTTAGCGTTTTTTGGCGTGGCCATTATTTATTGAGTGCTGCTATATCAGTAATCACGGAGACCTATTGACCACAAATTCCTCTCACGGCCCCATACCAACCGATCGGACTTATGGAGGAATCTAAATGTAAATTCTGTAAATTTTGCTTACCTTAATGAATTCAACAATAGAAACTTATTAAGAAAAAATGGACGATGCACATGATCTCTCAACGAGTACACTCCTTATTTCCAATGTGAAAAGTACATCGATGGTGTATGAAGTACATATTATGTTCCGTGGGTATCTTTGATTTGGTGATGCAATTTATATTTAAGTTATATCATATTAATGAATTTATATAATAATTTGAATAAAGTTCATTCATCTAGATTCATCAAAAGTCAAAAGATGAATTTGACACTTTTCCGTCAAATCTAAAATATTATGTAAGTTTTAAAAGATTTTTGAGTCAACATTCGTGTAAAAAAAAAAAATTATTGTGACTAATTGAAATGCAAGCCAATCTTTGATATCCCATCTTTTTTTTCTTTTCCTTTTTCACAATGAATTGTAAATTAATCTGAAATTAATAGATAAACTTACCGTATTAGAGAAACAGTACTTTTTACGGAGGAGATTTTTTTTTTTTTAATGAATAGAAGGATGAGAATGGAGACTAGCACAAATAATTTATATGGAAATCATCATAAGCCTCTCGCATCGATAATATATAATTTGAGTCAGAAAACATCATCCGTTAAGATCGCGAAGTATAGAGATTGATGAAGCTAATCACAATTCCAACACGAATGAATGAACACCCAATTTTCTTCACAACCGGATCAAAAAGTCGTCAGTGTGGAATAATTGGGTGGTTGAGAACTTGCATCCATCCTTCAGTTTTTGAGATTGACAGTGACGTACTTTTCTCATCCCTATATAATTGAAGGTCCCTCATCTCATGTATAGTCTCCTTCCTACTACTATTGATACCGCGAATGACTGAGTTCTTGCTTCTCTTCACAACATAATGAGGCAATCAACGGCGAGCAATTGGATCGATTTAGCAAGCCCCGGTGTTCATGGTGATGATGGAGCGGATCTTCTGCTACTCAAGTCCGGAGTGATCTTCATGCTGTGCTTGATCCTTGCGTCAGTTGTTATATTTTCCTGCGGCAGGGGCTAGTTCAGGTGGAGGCGGGGGCGGCGGTTGCGGTGGGGGCGGCGAGGGCGGTGGTTGCGGCGGGGGCGGGGGTGGCGGAGGGTGTTGAATTGACCTTATATTTACATACGTTTAACGCATGAGTTAAAAAAAAAAAAAAAAAAAAAAAGCTTTTCATTTCAATAAATTGCGATGCGATAGTGTGGACTGTGTTTCATATTAGGATTGCTATTTAGGGTTAAGTATCTTGTACTTTACATATGTTGTATTTAAGTATAATTGTACTCTCCCCCTATACTTGTGTTCTTCATTTGATAATTTACGGATATTATAATCCTCTCTCTTTACAATTCTCAACTTGATGTCAGAGTTATTTGTTGTCTAAGGAAAAACCCATTGAGTTTGTCCACGGCCAGCTACACCGGCCACCGTTCTCCATCAAGTCCTCACCTTTCAGTTGCAGTTCAACATCCTTCCATTGCTCAATCCAAAAACAAGAGACCACCAACAGGCTCGTTGTCCTCAAACGGCCCATATCAAGAGCTTCTACTTCACATATTGGGCTAAGGAAATATCCAGCACTCTTACTTGTATTGAACGTTTCATATAGTTCAGGAACTGAATTGAACATGTATCAAAAGTTCAGAGACTATATCGAATAAATTAAAAATTCATGAGCCACATTATACATTGAGTTAAAGTTTAAGGACTACATTGAATAAATTAAAGGTTTAGGGACTAAATTGCACATTAGGCCAAAGTTCTTGCTATCATTATCCTATTAGAAGAAAAGACAAATTTATCTTACTCGTCAGTCTGATGAGGTTAGCCAGGTTAGTGAAATGGACCGGAGAATAGAACTTTCTTGTTTTTTCCTTTGGCTAGGTGTGTTGTGGAAATTGTCTTCCTTGATAACATTAGTGGGGAAAAAAGACAAATTTATCATACCGGTCATGATACAGTTTAATCCGATGAGGTTAGCTGCATTAGTGAAATGGTCCAAACTTCACACACTTGATTTCCAAATTGGAGCAGTGAAATGGTCCAAACTTTACACACATGATTTCCTGGAGCGTTGCTTGGCATAACTCTCGGATATACCACTCCTCACATTTGCGTCATCCTCATGGCGGGATCTGAAAATTGGTTCTAATTCGATGCACTAAACCTGGTTTTTTTTTTGGGGGGGTGTAAGAGCACTAAACCTAGTTCAAAAGTTTACAAACACAACATGTCAAAAAATGTCAAGGACTTTATTTTGATAGTGCTGTTAGAGTCATTCATCGACTGTGCGTTATTGTATGGTATTGGTTGGTGAACCCAGCCAAAGAGGATTAGGAGACAGGATGATGTAATTGAAAATGACATTTTTAGGCCTCATGCTAAATTTCATCATGTTAATGCCCATTCTACCAAATTCATCGTATTGGTCATGATACGTTCAAATCTGATGAGGTTAGCTGGGGTAGTGAAATGGTCCAAACTTCATACACGTGATTTCCAATTGGAGCATTGTTTGGCATATACCTCTGGGATACGATCGTCCTCACATTCGCATCATCCTCATGGCAGGATTGTAAAATTGATTCAGATTTGATGTGCTAAACCTTGGTTTTTTTTTTTTTTTTGGGTTAGAGCACTAAACCTAATTTTTTTTTGGGTAAATATCCTGAAAAACCCAAAATTTGTACACATGTGACAAATTTATCCCAAACTATTTTTTGAGCATAAAAAATCATAAACTGGTATACTTGTGACAAATTTACCCAGACTGACCATAAAAAACCCTAAATTAGTACATTTATGACAAATTTACCGAAAACTAATTTATTCGACAGCAAAAAAAAATCTAAAGTTGGTAAATTTGTGACAAATATACCATCCACTAAATTGGATTAATACAAAAAAAATCACAAAAATTGTAAATTGTAACAAACAGAGCGTAAAATCCCAAATTAGTATATCAGTCAATTGTCACGTGTCATTTAACTTAATAATTTGACAGTAAAATTTAATAAAAAATAACAGAGGATAAATTTGTCACAAGTGTACCTGTTTGAGGTAAATTTGTCAAAAGTATACGAGTTTGGAGTTTTTCGTGGTCATAAAAATAATTTAGGGTAAATTTGTCATATGTGTACAAATTTGGAGTTTTTCAGGGTATTAACCCTTTTTTTTTGTCGAACGCTGAACGTAGTTCAAAAGCTAACATACATAACATCCTAAAAAATATCAAGGACTTTATTTTGATAATGTGCTGTTAGAGTCATCCATCGACTGTGCATTACTATATGGTGTTGGTTTATGTTGAGGTGAACCCAACGGAAGAGGATTGGAGACACAATGATATAATTGAAAGTGAAATTTTTAGGCCTTGTGCTAATTTTCATCACATTAATGCCCGTTCTGAGAAGATAAGGGAAAATCACAAGTAGAATGCCAAATAATATGTGGGAAAGATCATCAAGAGCAGGTATATCATATAGGTAACACTTAATGTTAGGAAATTTCTGCTTTTGATACGTAGTATCATGGCATGGCAACATGTTTGCGACTTGCAACCGCTTCTTTTTTCCCCAAAACTGCACGGACATTGGCATGGTGTCTTTCTATCCACACGCCAAGAAAGGATTTATGTGATGTGAAATATAAATTGTAACCGATCAAAAAAGAAAAAAAAGAGAAAAAAACTATGTCCACATTCTTCTTAGTATTTCTGAAGGGGTGCTTATGCAGCCAAGCCTCTTTCTAAGGCAGTTAACTCTGTTTAATAGAAGTATTGGATGATCATAAGTCAGGTTCAAGCCAAACTATATGTGTAGTTTTTCCCTTTTATTTGTATGCCAAATTGTACCAGCTTAAGCATCAAGGTTATGTTTCATCATCCGGATTTCTAATCAGGATATGACTAAATAGGAGAAGATATGAAATCTTGGGATTTTTTTATATTCGGTCTATTGTTTGGTGAATCGTAATATTAAAATCGGATATATTTACATCATATTATGTACATTTTTTTTTATATAAATGGCATATCATTATAAATGAACCTAAATGTTCATAAACAAAGATAGTGAAAATCTCTCGTAACATTACTCATTAATTTATTTTTATTTTATTTGTCCTCTTTTTATATTATATTATTTATTATTTCTTTTTTCCCCTTTCACCATTATTTAATAAAATTTTATAAAATAGTGAACTGTACAAACATACCTAAAATATAAAAATACATAAAATATATAATAAATATAATATTTAATTTATAGATTGAATGTTTATTATAAGATAGAATTAAAGTTGAAATATAAATTAAAATAAGATTAATTTAAAATAAATTTCTATTTTTTTCATCTTTAATTTCTTAAATTAGAATTCAAATATTATTTATATTGGAATATTATTTCAATTTTGTTAATTTAATAATTTAGTTATTCGAGAAAAATAACTTTTCTATTATGGACATTAGAAATTTTATCCACCTTTATCCCACCTCCCTCATAGAATAATTTTATCATGTCTATATCCCCCTTATATCCGATTTTATCCTGTCCTAAGTGAGCACCAAACGTAGGATAGGATAAATCATATCCTATCCCAAATTTTATCCTGACTGCCAAACATAGCCTAAAAACTCGCAGCAAATGCACGCCAAATGCCACCACATGTCGGATTGTGTAATTTTTATGGACGATCATATTAAAGTGGTATCTTGTCAAGTCCAACTCAATGGGTGGTCAATATTATTATCTGATAATGGTAACCAAAAACTTGGGGGCATTATTGGGCACGTGTCATGAGCTAAGCCGGTTGGTTCATTAAAACATATTCATCACTTGTTTCCACTCTCGGCCTGATTGGTTCATTAAAATGGATTCCAAGTATGCTTCCCTTTTGTTCTTGGCATTAATTAAAGAGGCAGAGAGGGAGCTAGGAAGCCTTATATTTTCGGCCGTTACATCTAGTGGTCATAGCTTTTTTTTTTTTGGTCGGTCCTACTCTACGCCTATTCTAACGCTCACTCTTAGACTTTTGCCCTGCTTCCTTGCAGGGCGTGGAAATCGAAACCCACTTCTGAAATTAATTCGTCCACACCCCAATCCCGCTGAGAAGGTGGGAATTCGAACCCCCCACCTCCCCCTTTCATATTGGAAGGATGGCCACTTGAGTAAACCCCAGTGGTTTGTAGTCATAGCTTGGCCGCTGCATATTGATGTAACTTCACCATCATATCAGCATCTATCCTACTATGAGGTTTACACCAAGCAAGAAAGTTATACCGATGTTAGCTCTAGACCATTCAATTGGCTTGCACAATCTAACCCGTTTAATAGTAATTTAGGATGCGAATGGTAATATTTTTATTTTGGAGAATAATTTCATTTTAGAAATAGTTCTTTTCCATTTTTACTGCCTGAAACAATTTCTGAGTAAAATAACGTGTTTGATAACTATACAAAGTTTCTATTCTCGGAATAGAAAAAGAATATGAATGTATTTGGTACAATCCATAGATTTTTGTTCTTTTTCTACTTTGGGAAGCAAAAAAATAGAAAAATCAAGGAATTGAAACGTTTCATGCCCAATATCACACCCCCAGTGTGGGGTCCTCCGACCCATCCTCTTCCTCTCGACCTTGGTCTACAACGCAGATTTTGGCTTTCCTGCTAGCTAATTCTCTAGTTCCCTCACCTTAGAAGATCTAGCTGACATTAGAAGAGACGCCGATTTCCTGGAAATTTCACCATTTATTGTCCTAGTTTGTGGACTGGGCTTGTACGCCTAAACTTGGCTGCATAAGCGTTTGCCAAGAACGCTTAGCTACTGGCCCTAGATTTCCAATTCCACTAAATCCTTAGGTCTCCTGTCGCGCCAGCTCACTCGTAACGCTGTTAGATATATCACAAGCTCTCTTCTAATTCTCCGCTGGGCTGGAAAGGTTTATTTCCTGGATCCAACAAGGATTGGACTCACCTACCAAGACAGTGAGCCGCTCTCCACAAAGACCATTGAAGAGTGTGTTTGATAAGAATTTTGTTCCTGAAAACAATTTTTACTTAAAAATAGTTTTTTTTATTTTGTTCTCTAAATGAATTTCTAAGTATTTGAAGGCATGTGGTAATTGTATAAAATTTATATTCCCACAATAGAAATGTATTTGGTACGAACTTCAAATTTTTTTGTGACTTAGAATTTCTTTAATTTTTTTAAGTAATTTTATTACTTTTTTCTTTTTTTTTTCTTTTCCTTTTCCTTTTTCCTTCTCTTCTCCTTCCTCTTGCTAGTCGCCGGCCTTGGGAGATCCTCATTGACCCCTGCTGAGGCTCCGGCGAGGTTGCCAGACCTCATCTAGTCGGTCATTGGCTGTCGTCGTGGCCGACGATTGGCTAGAGGAAGAAGAAGAGGAAGAGAAAAAGAAGAAAAGAAAAGAGAAAAAAATAAAATAAAATGCTTGATTATGGAGTTATTTACAGGAACATAGAAGCAAATTTTTTGTACATCTTGATTCTATTCTAAATCCATTCCCAAGAATAAAAAAGTCTTTTGTATTCAACCGGGAATAAAAAAGTTACTAAATTAATTTCTGTTCTTTTTTTCCAAGAAATAAAAAAATAGAATCGGACACTGTTTGACACATTACCACTTACGGAGTCTCTTTGAAGCTAGTCTTAGAGATCGTAGTTGAGGGGATCAACGGGGACATCAAGGGCCTGATCACTGACAGAGTCTCTTCGAAGCTATTCTTACTCCTTTCCCACCTTATAATGGTAGGGGTACGTCCCGGGGATAACACTTCTTGAATATTCCCCTTTTAATAGCGGAAACTTCATTTATATATCATTTATTTCAACATTTCTCTTCTTGCAATAAACCCTCGAACGCTATGGAAATGGATGAAGAAGCCGCGAGATGGCTGGTGGTGACAAAGTATTTCCATTGTCCCAGTCAGCCATTAACAAAGGTAATTTTTACTTGCTGCCCCCAGACAGTTAGAGGTGCGGCCCGACAGGGACACTCTCAGGTCGTTTCTTTTTGACTCGTGATGAAGGAGACTTCTAGTTTACTTCTACCGAGCAGCCTCTCCAGCGGTCCAAAAGGAAGACAATTGCTTGATTCCTCAGAACCCGAACAAGCTCAAACTTAACACTCCCCTACAAGATCTTGTGGACAAGACACGATGCCGATGGAAAAATGCCTTCATTTCTTCAAATTGTTGAGGGGCGTTGTTGGATTTCAGTGAGGCCATTTCCAGAAATTTCGAGGAAGAACAACAAAACAATTCATTCATTTCCACAGACGGCGCCAATATTGAAGGCTGAAATGAGAAACACGAACTCTGCCGAAGGTCTTGCTGGAATTTGATTGGGCGTACGGATTTTGTGCTTGGATTGGTCCTCTGATGCTTAGGTTCGGACAGGAATGTGGGAAATCTAAAAAGGAAATGATGCGGAGCTTTAGGAATGAGGAGAGAGATTTATTCTGAGAGGGATCTTATGATATGATCTTTACCATCCTTCCTACACTATCCTGGAGCGACATGTCTACTTGAGTGCGGACTATACTGGGGATGTTAATGATTGCATTTCTACAATAGGGTTTTGCGTCTTTTTCGGCAATTTCGTAATTACTTGGCTTAGTAAGATACAAACCATTATATAAGTGATTAGAAAATGAACGGACCATATCACCATAGTGAGTAGAATGGAAAAAGCTACCTCTTGGACATGAGCCAAGAAGGTTGTATTAGGATGGGTAATGATGAGATATACTAAATTATCAACCAACTATTGATAGAGTGTAAAATCTCGCAATAGGGTGCCATTAAGAAGGTCTAGGTTGGCATTGGGCTCCATGGGTAAAAGTGACCTTATCGTCAATCAAACCCACATCTAGAGAATGAAAATACGGTGGTATTTTCATCTCTCCATGGGATCATGAGGAAATTAGAGGCGAGAAATTTGGTCGCTTTTGCAAGCGCCGGAGTTCATGGTGATGATGGAACGGATCTTCTACTGCTCAAGTCCGGACTGATCTTCGTGCTGTGCTTGATCCTCACGTTGGTCATTATGTTTTCTTGAGGCAATGATGGCATCAAATCGTCTGGCTCTTGCCACAAAAAGAAAAGGAGGGGAAAATTGTCAAAAAAAAATTCCTAAACTTATTACACTTTTACCAATTCAGTTTTAAATCTTTTAATTGTGTCAACTAAGTCCCAAATCTTTTCACATTTTGCCAATTGAGACCGTTAGGCAAATCCTAATTAAAAATCGCTAACGTGAACACTAGCCTTCCCGTGTAGCATGACCGGCGATGACATGAATACATTTTTAATAATATTTTAATTTTTTTTCTTATTTTCTTATTTTCTTTTCTTTCTTTCCTTTGTTTTTTTCCCAACTCCGTCCATAGTCGAGGGCTAGTGACCCTCGCCTACTTTGGGTGAGGGCGTCACAGCCCTTGCCGACCAAGCCAATTGAGGGATGTTGGCCTTCACCTGTGGCCGATAATGGTCAGCCGATGACCTTGCATCTATGTCAAATGATTTTCTGGCCAAAATAAAGCTGAATTGACCCAATTGGCAAAATATGAAAAGGTTTATGACTCAATTGGTATAATTAAACGGTTTATGACATAAGTGACTAAAGTATAATAGGTTTAGAACTTTTTAGATAATTTTCTCGAAAAAAAGAGACGTCCAATGAGGTGGTTACTACGTAGTCAGAGGTGATGACGGCCACCACCACGATGGAGGCCACCACGGAAGTCATCATGGAGGAGGTGATCATGGGCCTTCGGCCACTCTCGTTGGATGTGTCGTGTTTTGCTACTAAAGCCTTCACTGGTTTCTTGACCATGAAGTAGCATTTTCCATAACTCTCTATTTTTTGTGGCCAATGCTTATCTCGTATCCTCTGCTATGCGATTTTCAGCTCCACTTTGCTTGAGTAGGGATGGAAGCTGGAGGGACTACGGTGAAGAACTCGTCGTAATTTTGAATTTGACACTTGAAGTTAAGATCCAAGATTGTTATAAACGTTGGGGGGATATGCAAATGGAGTCCCAAACCCATCCGGTTGACTAGTGCTGGAACTTAACAAACTGTCCAACTATATTGTTTGGATGGATGGTTTTAACGAATTAAATAAATATTTTGAACCTAAGTTTAGATGTTATTATAACCGAATGGATAATCTGGTAATTAATTCGAAGGACCCACTTGTAAAATTTCAAAGTACTACGTGATCTAGTACCGGACTTGGAGTAGTGAAATCATTATTTCATCGGCAAGTTACCAATAACTAGTTGCACTCATTGGCAAAATAGTAAAGCACTTTGTGATCTGCTTCTGAATATTAGATTCGAAAACGTACCATGGAATTTTTATTGATAATTTACTATTTAATCGAAGGGGCCCACTTATAAAATTTTCAAGCATTTGGTATGCATACTCAATCTATGATGATAAAATCATTATTTCATTTGTAAGTCGCAAACTACTTGATGGCCCAATTATAAAATTTTATAGCACTTGGTATCATATGACTGAATATGAAGGATGATAAAATTGTTATTTTATCGATAAGTTACTAATTAATTGCTAGAGCCCACTTGCAATAAAACGCGTACTAATCAACTTGTGAAAGAGATGCTAAAACCATTACTAACTAATTGACGAGCCCAATTATCAAATTTTAAAAAGAATAATTGGGTAACAGTTTTTAATTTACAATGAAAATAACAATATTTCTTGAACCACAAAAAACCAAATAATAAATTATCATATATTATTGCGGAGTTCACTCTTTCAAAAATTTGTGGCTCACACAATAAGTTGCTGTTTTCAAAGTAAACCAAAAACTGTTATGTTAGTAAAGCCAAATTTAAAAGCACTTGTTAATCTACTATTGCACACTTTTGGCCGAGAAAAATCTATAATTGGATACTAGATTTGAGAAAAATAAAATCTCTATTTTGCTGGTAAGTTACAAATAGTTGACTGGACAAGAAAGTTGCCAACCAATTTTACTTATTAATGATATTATAGGTTCTAACATTACAAACTTTCAGATGATAAAATATTTATTTGAGATGGAAAGTTGAGGCAACTTGTTTGTAATGTTCCAAGTTAGGTGGAAGATCCTTTATCCAATGTGATATATTTCTCAATGTTTCGATAAATCTGACCAATGGATTAAATTTACGCAATTGCAAAAGTTTTAGGAATCAATTAGCCAAAAAATAAGTTTAAAGCTGAATCGACATAATTACAATAGGTTTATGACTTTTTTGAAAATTTTCTCCGCTTCTAGAAAAGTCTAAATTTATTCAAAGTACAGCAGATATAACAGTACCTATAGAGTCACTCAAATCCATAGCAACTACCAGTTATTCAAAGGTGATTATTCATGATGTTTTAAGGTGGTTGAAGTAGATGACCTAGAGAGTAGTTGTAAATATTGAGTTAAATGCTATGGGTGCAGCATGGCAGTTTCGAGTTTGGAGATATGAAGAGTGAAGACTGATGGACGGTTGTGAGTTTGGAGATAAGGAGTAACATCTAGAAAGCTCCAAGGTTCCTCCACATGTAGTTCAAAATTTTTTAAGTGCCCACTTTTTACATATAACGAATTATCTAAACTGTAATGGTTTGGGGACAACAAATGTTAGGGTATGTTTCAAAGGAATTAGTTGATTTGGCTTTCATTATATGTGCTACGAGTTAGAAAATGCCGTGGAGAGACAACTGGTTTCAACGACAACTATGGCTATGACAACAGAAGGAGCTGAAGTGGTAGCGTGGTCTATTGACTTGATTGGTGATGATGGCTTGGAAATCCGGTTGTTTTGGTGTTCATGTCAAGAGAGGATTTGACATCGAAAAAGTTTCTTGCCGTAAAGATTTTTGCAGACATGCGAACTGAGTTCACTAGTTTGGAGGAGTTTGAGCCCAACGCAGTTTTCATGGACATCTAAAGTAGTTAAGCATCTATTGAGGTATTGGGAGGGCCTGCATGGATGACGAGCACCATGACCTGCCCATGAACTTTGAGCCAAGCGAAAAATTGTTAAACTTGGGGCTCAAAATTCTAGTCAAATTTGGAGTTGGGGTCAAGTCTAGAGATCGATAGGTCCGGGATTTTTTTGGACCAATGACCGGGGCTTAGATCCAGGAGCTTCCTTATAATTTGTTGCTACTACGCTCAGGGCGCGCACCTGACTAGAGGCCGACATAAACCTCTTGGCTGTCAGGTTTTGTTTAGCCTATTTTAATAACACACACTTTTGTAAGTTTCTGGAATGACTTATTTTTTAGGGATTGCAAGATAACATTGATAGATTTATTTTGAGAGTGATCTTGGGTAGGGAAACATGTGAGTGATTGTAATTATGTAGTCTCTATTCATAATGGATTTCTCTTCTATTGACTCTTTTCAAAGAGTAGGTACCAACATTTAGGTTGAATGACATAAATTTCTAGTGCTCTTTGACATAACTCATTAATTTTCCCGATAATTTTTTCTTTTCATATTAGATTTGAATTGCTAGCTTGAATAGTTATTTCACAATGCATCCACATCCATTTTGCATCACACACATACTATGTGTTTGTAAAAAAAAAATCTAGTTTATCTAAAACTCGATAGGATATATAAAATTTCAATCTCTCGGACCCTATTGATGAACAATGCTTTCAGCATCAATCATCTAATAAAATAAAATAAATTATTCTTTGATTGGTATTCGTTATTAGCAAATAATAATAAATAGAAAAAAGCATACTTTGCAGAGAAAATTGCCATTTGAATCTTAAACTTATTATACATTTTAATTCAATTTTAAACATTTTAGTTGATTCACTATGGGTCTAAACCCTTACATGACATTCTAATATAGTCCTCTTGATTATTTCTCGCCTCAAATTATTGACGTGGCGATCCAGTCATCCCGTCTATCAAACACAAACAACTTTACTCGAAACGATACTGTTTTGCTTAAATTTCTTAGTTTTCTCATTTTTATCCTTTTCTTTATTCTTTCTTTTTTTCCTTTTCTGTCCGCTGTTTATTTTTTTGGCCTGGTAAAGCGTGAACGCTTATGACAACAATATTTTGAGCATGATCATCCATATCCGTAAGCCACAACTCAATTCACGCCAAACAACTCCTCAACTATCTCAGTTGACGAATTTCTAACACTATGAGGCTACAGAAAGTGGGTTCATTTGAATTCTTTTCGACTTCTACCATCTGAATTCCCTCCCATATGAGACGGAAATGATTGAAACCCCCAAAAACTCGATCAGCTTCGAAATAATCTGATATATGCTAAAGCATGAACGAATAATCGCCTACAAATTAAGAAGCAGTAGAAGCGGCTTCAATCTCCCTGGCCTTCAATGGCCACCGAGCTCGAAGCAGCTGAACTTGAGTTGCTGCGAGCTAGCCAAGATGTCGAGGCTCGGCCCATGGCTGTCGAGCTTGACGAGCCATGGCGACACCTTGTAGAGTTGAGCAACAAAGGTGTCTGCAGAATTCAATCGTGAAATCAAGGTAGAAGGACGTGCCAGACCTGGCTAAAGGAGGAGGTGAAAAAAGAAGAAGAGAGAAAATAAAATATAAGTTTTGCATAAAGGCATCGTTTTGAGTAAATTTGTCGAATGTGTCACTTAAGATGGTATGTAATGGCTAGACCACCACATTAACGATTTCAGATGGGCTTTCATCAAGGGGACTTGATTGGAGTTTCACTAAGGTTTTGGACAACACTGAATCAACTGCAAGATATGCAATAAATCTACGATGGGAATGACGATATCTTCGTAGCTGCCCACGATTGCCTAAAAAATTCCCAGAAATAGTACGGCTCTCTTAAGTCATAAACCAGCTGACTTAAGATTAAGAGAGCTGTACCTTTCAACCAAAAACAGAATGAGTCAAGCATGGAGAGTCGAATCATCTCACCGACCTTCTTGATTGACGCGCAACTTCCCTTGTTCACCGTTTTGGTCCAATCAGGGGCATGTGCACGACCCTTATCTGAGATTACGATCACCAGCTCGACGTCACCACTTTGCCATTTTAAGACTGTCTAAGTTTGATCAGAAGAAACTTCGCAGAACCTTCACCAGGACTCCCGATACGTCAACCAAAGGGAATTATCTCCAGAGTCGTCCCCTCAACTTTTGTGGTCCATCATCGTTATGGCCTCTAGACAAATAATTTATATGGAAATCATCGTAAGCCTCTCGCATCAATAATATATAATTTGAGTCAGAAAATATCATCCGCTAAGATTGCGAAGTAGAGAGATTGATGAAGCTAATCACAATTCCAACACGAAAAGATGAACACCCAATTTTCTTCACAACCGGATTAAAAAGTCGTCAGTGTGGAATAATTGGGTGGTTGAAAACTTGCATCCATCCTTCAGTTTTTGAGATTGACAGCGACGTACTTTTCTCATCCCTATATAAATGAAGGTCCCTCATCTCATGCATATTGTCTCCTTCCTACTACTATTGATACCGCGAATGGTTTGAGTTCTTGCTTCTCTTCACGACATAATGAGGAAATCAACGGCGAGCAATTGGATCAATTTGGCAAGCCCCGGTGTTCATGGTGATGATGGAGCGGATCATCTGCTACTCAAGTCCGGAGTGATCTTCGTGCTGTGCTTGATCCTTGCGTCAGTTGTTATATTTTCCTGTGGCGACTCTCAGCACAAAAAAAGACGCAGAGGCAGAGGAGGCGGCGGTTGCGGTGGAGGCGGCGGTTGCGGTGGAGGCAACAGTTGCGGTGGAGGCGGCGGCTGCGGTGGAGGCGGTTGTGGCGGGGGCGGTGGAGGGTGTTGAATTGAACTTATACCTATATACCTTTTAGGCCTGATTTGCAAAAAAAAAAGCAGTTTCATTTCAATAAATTGTAATGCGATAGTGTGGTCTGTGTTTCATGTTAGGATTGCTATTTAGTAATAAGTATATTGTAATTTACATATGTTGTATTTAAGTATAACTTTACTCTCACCCTATACTTGTGTTCCTCATTTGATAATGCACGGGATATTATAATCCTCTCTCTTTCATTACAAATCTTAACTTGATATCAGAGTTATTTGTTGTTTGAGGAAACTCCATTGAGTTTGTTCCACGGCCAGCCACACCAGCCATCATTCTCCACCAAGTCCTCACCTTTCAGTTGCAGCTCAACATCCTTCCATTGCTCAATCCAAAAAACAGAGACCACCAACAGACTCGTTGTCCTCAAACAGCCCATATCCTAAACACCCATTACAAATGGACGCCAAATGCCACCACATGTCAGATTGTATATTGTTTATAGATGATCATATTAAAGTGGTGTCTTGTCAAGCCCAGCTCAATGGGTTATGATGTTATTATCCTATAATGGTAACCAAAAACTCACAGGCGTTATTGGGCACGTGTCATGAGCTGATTGGTTAATTAAAACATATTCATCACTGTTTTCCACCCTCAGCCTCATTTGGTCTATCTGACTTACCAAGATTAAAATGGATTCCAAATATCCTTCCCTTTTGTTCTTAGCGTCAATTGTAGAGGTGGAAAGGGAGCTAGGAAGCCTTATATTTTCAGCCGTTACGTATAGTGGTCATAGCCTGGCCGTTGGATTAGGGGTATGCAACCAGACCAGATCAACCCGATTCTTGGATCGGCCCACCCAGAAAACAAGATCAGGAACCGGTTTCGGTTGAAACAAGTTCAGGAACCAGTTCCCAAAATTCAGACCCTGTTTAAACCAGTTCGGGAACCGATTTCGAGGGATTACCCACCGGGGAACCGGATCAACTGGACCAATTCGGGAACTGGTTTTAAAGGCAGCCCAAAACCCTAATTTGTTTCTATCTTTACTCTCAGGCTCTCACACCCGCAAACTTCCCCGAGCTCGCGACCTCTGCCGATCCTGGTTCCATCCGAGCGCTAACCTGCTTCCACTCGCCCACCATTGCCTTCCTCCCACGACACCCGCAGCTCGTGAGATCCCAATGTCGCCACTCCACCTCTCCTTGCTCCGCGCCCCCCAAAAATGAACGGACCGCATCACCATAGTGAGTAGAACGGAAAAAGCTACCTCTTGGACATGAGCCAAGAAGGTTATATTAGGACGGGTAATGATGAGATATACTAAATTATTAACCAACTATTGATGGAGAGTAAAATATCGCAATATGGTGCCATTAAGAAGGTCCAGGCTGGCATTGGGCTCCATGGGTAAAAGTGACCTTATCGTCAATCAAACTCACATCTAGAGAATGAAAATATGGTGGTATTTTCATCTCTCCATGGGATCATGAGGAAATTAGAGGCGAGTGTTGGGATTGTCGGATTCCCAAAAACCGGATTCGACACTAAATCAAACCCCTAAACTTGTGCGAAAAACAAGCCCGGGAAAAAACACATGTATCACCGATCCTAAAGCACACCATGGAATTGAGCGAATCTTGTTAGCCACAGATTAAACACCAACATCGATATGAGAAAGAGAAACCAATCTCGTTCGATCCAATGACGTCAATTGGCCTTGAAGGGAAGATAGCGTCGCCTTTTGCGTTTGTTTTTCTTTTGGAGGTGTTTCAAGGGAGAGAGGGGGAAGGAAACGTACGTAATATGCCAAAAAGGTGCATTCCTCTCTCTTTATCTCCCCTTATATACGTCCCCTCCAAAAAGAAACGTGCCCCTTCATCATATCCCTCCATCCATTGGCCCTAATCTTGTGGGCCAGGCTTTTAGGCCCAACATGGGCGGACGGGCCAACTTAGGCCCATCACAATAATTAATAAAACCATCATCTCCCACTCGCACATGGTGGGCCGAACAAGATTCTCTTTACCTCTCTTCAACATTCATACCGGTGAATAATCCGTGCGACCAACATACTTTGAGAGCTTGTTACCATACATCTGTTAGGAATATATAGCAGCTCATAATGGGCATCACACTCTGAGTAGATTTAGTATGCAGCACCCTAGATCGATTGATCACATTTATATCTCTCTTGATCTCTTTTAAACAATGATATATATATATATATATATATATTTATTCACAATTATGATTATCCCAAAGACAGTCATAATTGGTCGACCAGTGAATACAAAAACACAATGTGATTCTCCAAATTCGATCTTCTTCTTTCTTTCAAACTCTCAATTTCAGTTCAGCTTGCTTTTCTAGAAATGTCCCATTAGATCGAATCTACTCATGACCATTGGCAACATCCTAAGATAGCAAACACTAAATAAAAATCTTGAGAATAAGTAAAAGTCATGAGGGCACTAAAATTGAGGAACTCTTTTCCTCAAGAGTCTCACACAGCATAAAAGTTGATATCAAACTTTTGCCACTCTTATTAGCCGTCTCATGCATACGTAGTATGAAATACGTATTACGGTATTAACTAATTTCCCATGAAGCGTATGTCTACACCTTCAATACCGTACAGATGATAGTTCAGACATACCCAATATCTAACTTGAGTTCATGTATCTACTTATTCACAAAATTGATCAGAACTCACATCCGGCATCATAGATAGATAAAGTAAAATATGTGGGTTATTTTACTTTTGGATATAGTAAGTATTATGTCCTCATCTTAACACTCAGTTAAAGCGACATACGTATTTTAAGCTTGAGCTCTAGATTATCACCTAGATAATAAGCTTAAAAGCAGTCTCATCTCTATTTATCACACAGTAAATAGAGGCGATTACCCGTGTAAGTGGGCCAATCTAATATCTGTCCGACATACTTTCTCAACTTAAAGTAATGCATTGAGCATTAAGATGCATAAAGATCAAATAAAGATTCATAGGTATTAATGATGAAAAAAACACAAATTCATTAAATGTGAACACTTCAAGGAAATTACAATCCAGTATATCAGACTCTACACAATCCTAGAGATTTTACATGACCACAAAACACATCTCTAGGTATTGGCTTTGTCATAGGATCTGCTACCATTCTATGCGTAGATATGTACTGTAAGTTCACATCCTTTCGTGCAATCATATCTTTGACAAAGTTATACTTGGTATCTGTATGTTTAGTCTTGCTATGATATTTTGGATCTTTGGTGTACGCTATAACTGCTTGGCTATCACAGTTAACCAATAATGGATTTGCAGCTCTCTTAATAACACCTAAATGATCCAAAAATCTCTTAAGCCAAACTCCTTCTTGTATCGCTGCTGATAATGCCACGGACTCAACTTCCATCGTGGACAAGGCTATACACGTTTGCTTCTTACTGCTCCATGATATAGCGCAATTGTTCAGTAAGAAAGCAAATCCAGAGGTAGATTTTCTTTCATCTAAATCACCTCCACAATTAGCATCTAAATCTCCTCCCCAATTAGCATCTGAATAGCCTTCAAGTCGCAAATCCTTTCCTTGGTAATTCAACTTGTAATCAGTAGTTCCCTTCAGATACCTTAGTATTCTCTTAACGGCCTTCCAATGTGCTTGACCTGGGTTGGATTGGTATCTACTTACCATTCCAACTGCAAAACATATGTCAGGTCTTGTACACATCATAGCGTACATCAAGCTCCCAACAGCACTAGCATAAGGAACATGTTTCATTTGTTCCTTCTCTTGTGGAGTCCATGGACATAGTTTATGGCTCAATCCTTCACCTTTTGCAATAGGAGTGTCTATGGGTTTACAATCTTGCATACAAAAACGTTCAAGAACCTTATTTATATATGTTTCTTGCGAAAGAGATAACGATCTCTTCGAACGATCTCTTAAAATCTTAACTCCAAGAATGTATGCAGCCTCACCCATATCCTTCATTTCAAAGTTGGAAGACAACCAACTCTTGGCAGTATTAACAAACTCCATATTGCTTCCGGCAATTAGTATATCATCAACATATAATGATATGATCACAAATTGATCCTTAGATCTTTTGATATATACACAATGATCCTCATCAATCATTGTAAAATCATATGCCATTATGGCATTATGAAAACGTATATACCATTGTCTCGATGACTGCTTAAGGTCATATATCGACCTCAAAAGTCGACATACATTTTCTTCTTGGCCTTTCATTATGAAACCAGCAGATTGTTCCATATATATTTCTTCCTCTAATTCTCCATTAAGGAAAGTAGTCTTTACATTCATTTGATGTAACTCAAGATCCATACTAGCCACTATTGCCAGAATAATGCGAATCGAGGTCAATCTCACTACAGGAGAAAATATTTTTTTATAATCAATTCCTTCCTGTTGGTTGTACCCCTTCGTCACAAGGCGAGCCTTATGCCTTTCTATTGAGCCATCAGATTTTCGCTTTATTTTGAAAACCCACTTGTTTCCAATAGCTTTGCGTCCCTTTGGAAGATCAACCAGTTCCCAAACTTGGTTTGACTTCATTGACTCCATTTCCTCTTCAATTGCATGAATCCATTTTTCATTACTAGGGCAACTTAGAGCCTCATGTATATTTCTTGGCTCATCCTCATCTTGTGGAGCAATCATAAAATTTTTCCCTTCAATGTCAAAACATCGACGGAGAACACTTTGGCGACTTATTCGCCGTATGGGAGATTATACACTTTGCACATCATTCCTCATTATGCTTCCACTAGGATTAGATAATGATGACGTCGTCTCATCATGTGGTTGCAATTGAGAATGAGTTGAATTCAATTTATTACTTCTCATATTACTCCCACTTGGACGAACTCCATTAATATCATTATCTTGATCCAAGGTTTCGAATAGGGAGTAATCTTCCCCTATTTCGCCCTTCTTAGGAAAGTCATCCTCTAAGAATGTGACATCACATAATTCAAATTCAGTTATATTCCCACTTTCCTGCTCACCTATGAACACATACCATTTCGAGTGTTCGGAGTATCTTATGAAAATACTCTTCTTTCCTCTGAGACCTAATTTCCCAAACTTGTGAGAGGACTCATGAGTATAGGCAGCACAACCCAATGGCTTAAGAAAACTTAAGTCCGGTTTTCTACCTGTCCATAACTCATATGGAGTGGAAATAACTAATTTGGAAGGCACCTGGTTAAGTATATAGGCAGCAGTTAACAAGGCATCACTCCAAAAAGTGATAGGTAAGTTAGCATGTGCCATCATGGACCTAACCATTTCCAGTAGGATTCTGTTTCTTCTTTCAACAACACCATTTTGTTAAGGAGTATATGAAATAGACAACTGTCTTTCTATTCCTTTTTCATCACATAATTTTCTAAACTCATCAGATAAATATTCTCGACCTCGATCGGATCTCAATGCTTTTATTTTCTTGTCTAATTGATTTTCTACCAAGTTCATAAACCTTTTGAAACAACTCAATGCTTTAGATTTATGAGAAATCAAATAGACATATCCGAATCGAGTATAATCATTTATAAAAGTGATGAAATAAACAGCCCAATGCCTTCCTCTCACATTCATTAGACCACAGACGTCATAATGGATTAAACGTAGAGAAAATTCAGCTCTTTTACCTTTTCCAAATGGTTTCCTTGTCGTTTTCCCTTTTAGGCAATGCTTACATATGGAAAAATCGATTTTTTCAATGTTGCCCAATAAGCCCTCTTTGGCTAGTCTATTCATACGTTGTTGGCCAATATGACCAAGTCTAGCATATCACACATTCACATCATTATCATATGAATTAGGAGATGTGAGAAGGGAATAACAAACATTTGTATTAACATAGTCAATATCTAATACAATGAAACCATCCAAAAAATAACCACAACCATAGTAGTTTGTATCCAAATACAAATCCACACCTCTATTATGGAAGTTTATATTAAAACCTAACTTGATCAACACTAAAACAGACACTAAATTCCGACGAATCTCCGGAGCATACAATACATCATGTAGGAATAAAGTGCGTCCACCACACATGTTCAGTTGGCAGGTGCCAATTCATTTTACTTCAGCTCTGGAGTTGTTTCCCACATAGACCCACTTAGTTCCAGTTGGTACTCATCGGAATTCCACGAAGGATCCTCTATCATTCGCTACATGGTCTGTCGCTCCTGAATCTATAGTCCACAAAGGATTAGACTCAGTTAAGAATACAGAACTCGACACAAAAGCAAAGTTCTGAAAAGTACAAGTGGTGTATACCTTCTTTGGCTCACGACAGTCGCGAGCATAGTGACCCTTCTTGTCACAATTGTAACACTTCACCCTTGTAAGCTTCTTCATTCGAGAACGCTTTCCTCTTTCATGTTGGTTAAGCTTAGATTTCTTCCCTAAATGACATGCTTCCTTGCCTTTCCCTTTATCAAACCAGTTAGGATGTTTGCACTTAGAGCTCAAAGCTCCATGTGAGCTAGAACCAACATGATAGATTTCAGCTTCCGGCTTAGCCGCCAAGAGGCGGTCCTCTTCCAGCTCAAGATGACGCACTGCATCCTCAAAGGTTTTGATATTTTCATTATGGGTTAGGTGCACCTTCATATGCTCCCAACTCTAAGGCAAGGAACGAATCACTACTTGCACTTGCTGCTCATCAGTGAGGACATGGCCAGCATCTTTTAGCTCATTAATCATGTTTGACATCTTTCTAAGATGTTACTTCATGGTCTGACCATGAGGCTTCTTATAAGAGTCAAATCTAATAGTGAGCTGCCTCAGTCTGGTCACCGAAATATGACCAAATCTTGCTGCCAATGCTTTCCCCATTTCCTTGGCATTGTCAAAACGCCTAAACTCTCGCATGACGTTATTGTCCATGCTGCTCAGCAACGTAATGCGAGCAAGAGAGTTCTTTTTTTTTTCCATGCAGCGAATGCTTCCTTATCTCTCTTGTGCTATGCAGTGTTTCCTTCTTCATGTTCTACCATGGTCAAGTTAAGAGCCTCTAGTACCTCTTGCTCTTCTAGCACATATTGGATTTTCATGTGCCAGATTTCATAGTTGTCGCCATTAATCTTTTCACCTTTGTTCAGCTCTGCAACTATGCTCTTTGTGGCTGAAGCCATTAATCTAAATACACCAGACATATATGCACGAATTATTAATGCCTATCATTTATGCATCCATTTTGCATAGACCCATCATATTAATGAACAATTTCAAGTAAGGTTTCAAAATCAAAATGTCACTATGTTTCCAATCATCCTCTAAAAATCCTAACTTAAAACTATCATTAATATAATTGTCTTATGCAAAATAAATTCTATGAAGCTACAAAAACTTCTATGAACTACCCACAGCAGTCAACAATAACAAAAAACAAATAATATTTGACATCCAATAGAATAATAATACTTTCACATAATACAACTAACATATCAGTTGCTACATCAACAACAACCAGGTAGTAAACATTACATAAGATGTCCACAAAGCACACTAAACAAAGACCAGCCAATACATCTAACACCAAGTCAATACACGAATTGGAAAAGATCCCCTTTTATTCAATTTCTTGATCTTTTCCCTTGTAACAATCCAGTAATATTCATCTATAAAATACATCACAATTTTTCTATATGAAACGACTCTGTTAACATCCCATATGCGATTCAACACTCCTTGCCATTCTGGTGGAATGGTGTTCATGAAAAATCGCACCATCTCAGACTATGGCAAGGGATGACCATTCCTTATGACCTTTTGAATTTTCTCGTTGACTTCAAGAACGTGATAAGTTAAGTCACCACTCTCCCATCGATGATCAGTCAGCTCAGCTATCAACTTAGAAAGCCTTTCCTTTTGTTCATCGGTAATTGCACGAATAGGTGTGCGCAACCTAAGGGGAGGCATTGTTTCTGTAACAAATTCAGAACAAATAAGGGATCACATATAATCCACATAGACTTAATTGGAAAAAGAAACACATTCTTTTCCTCCTTTTTTTTTTTTGGTCAACGGTCAAAGTCAACAGTCAACGGTCGTCAACGGTCGTCAACGGTCAACGGTCGTCGGGCAGGCCGGTCGGACCGGTCGGGCTGAGTCGAACGAACCGACCCGACACATGCCTCGCACGCGCGTGCGACGCACGCGCCGAAGACACCGGTTCATTCCGGTTGCGCGTGGGGGTGCGTCCGGCGGCCGTTGGCGGCGTTCCACCACTTGCCGCGCTCGTCTCAATGAGACCTTCCATCCAACGCCATCAAAAATCGATTTCGACTTACAGAAACTCGAAAAAATGGATGAACCGTGCTCTGTCGAGATTTTCGCCCTGATCGATGTCGGCCGATTATTTTCACGAAAAAATCAATAAGAAATCATCCATAAACATGAAAAGGGTTGGGAAAAACATGAAAAAGGATCAGGAAACAAGAACTACGGCTCTAATACCAATGTTGGGATTGTCGGATTCCCAAAAACCGGATTCGACACTAAATCAAACCCCTAAACTTGTGCGGAAGACAAGCCCGGGAAAAAACACATGTATCATCGATCCTAAAGCACACCATGGAATCGAGCGTACCTTGTTAGCCACAGATTAAACACCGACGCCGATATGAGGAAGAGAAACCGATCCCGTTCGATCCGATGACGTCAATTGGCCTTGAAGGAAAGATGGCGTCGCCTTTTGCGTTTGTTTTTCTTTTGGAGGTGTTTCAAGGGAGAGAGGGGGGAGGAAACATACGTAATATGGCAAAAGGTGCGTTCCTCCCTCTTTATCTCCCCTTATATACGTCCCCTCCAAAAAGAAACGTGCCCCTTCATCATATCCCTCCATCCATGGGCCCTAATCTTGTGGGCCCAACATGGGCGGACTGGTCAACTTAGACCCATCACAATAATTAATAAAACCATCAGCGAGAAATTTGGTCACTTTTGCAAGCGCCGAAGTTGATGGTGATGATGGAACAGATCTTCTACTGTTCAAGTCCGGAGTTATCTTCGTGCTATGCTCGATCCTCACGTTGGTCATTATGTTTTCCTAAGGCAACGATGGCATCCACTCGTCTAGCTCTTGCCGCAAATAGAAAAGGATGGGAAAATTGTCAAAAAAATTAAAAAAATTCATAAACTTATTATACTCTTAATTGTGTCAATTCAATCCTAAATCTTTTTTACGTTTTCTCAATTGAGATCGTTTGGCAAATCTTTGTTGCAAATCACTAACGTGAACACCAGCCTTCCCACATAGCATGATTGGCGATAACATGGATAAATTTTTAATAATATTTCAATTCGTTTTCTTCTTCTCTTTTTTTCTTTTCTTTCTTTCCTTTGTTTTCTTCCTAAATCTAGCGATAATCGAGGGCTAGTGACCCTCACCTAGTTTGGGTGAGAGTGTTGTGGCCCTTGCTGACCAGGCCAATTGAGGATCGTTGGCCCTCACTTGTGGCTAATAATGGTCGGCTAGTGACCCTACTGGCCAAAATTGGAGGAAAAAACAAAGGCAAGAAAATAAATAAATAAATAACCAAGAAACTATTAGAATGTTATCGAAAATTATCCATGTCAATGCCACTCATGCCATATAAGACGGCATCTATGTCAAATGATTTTTTGGCTAAATTTAGTCAAACGGACTCAATTGGCAAAATATGAAAAGGTTTAGAACTCAATTGGCATAATTAAACGATTTATGACATAAGTGACTAAAATATAATAGGTTTAGGATTTTTTGGATAATTTTCTCAAAAAAAGAGAAATATCCAATGTGGTGGTTACTACGTAGTCGGAGGTGATGACGGCCACACCATGAAGGAGGGGGTCATGGGCCTTCGGCCACTCTTGTTGGATGTGTCGTGTTTTGCTACTAAAGACTTCACTGGTTTCTTGACCATGGAGTAGCATTTTCCATAACTCTCTTATTTTGGTGGCCAATGCTTATATCACATCCTCTGCTATGCGATTTTCAGCTCAACCTTTAGTTTGGCGAGTCTTAGACACTCGATGAGAGAGAAGCTTTGCTTGAGTAGGGATGGAAGCTGAAGGGACTACGGTGAAAAACTCCTCGTAATTTTGATTTGACACTTGAAGTTAAGATCCAAGATTGTTATAAACGTCGGAGGGATATGTAAATGGAGTCCCAAACCCATCCGGTTCACTAGTGCTGGAACTTAACAAACTATCCAACTATATTGTTTGGATGGATGGTTTTAACGAATTAAATAAATGTTTTGAACCTAAGTTTAGATGTTATTATAACCGAATGGATAATCTGGTAATTAATTCGAAGGACCCACTTGTGTAATTTCAAAGCACTCCGTGATCTACTACGGGACGTGGAGTAGTGAAATCATTATTTCATCGGCAAGTCACCAATAACTAGCTGCACTCATTGCCAATATAATAAAGCACTTTGTGATCTGCTTCTGAATATTAGATTCGAAAACGTACCTTGGAATTTTTATTGATAAGTTACTATTTAATCGAAGGGGCCCACTTATAAAATTTTCGGGCATTTGGTATGCATACTCAATCTATGATGATAAAATCATTATTTCATTTGTAAGTCGCAAACTACTTGATGGCCCAATTATAAAATTTTATAGCACTTGGTATCATATGACTGAATATGAAGGATGATAAAATTGTTATTTTATCGACAAGTTACTAATTAATTGCTAGAGCCCACTTGCAATAAAACGCGTACTAATCTACTTGTGAAAGAGATGGTAAAACCATTTCTAACTAATTGACGAGCCCAATTATCAAATTGTAAAAAGAATAACTGGGTAACGGTTTTTAATTTACTGTGAGAAAAACATTCTTTCTTCAACCACAAAAAATCAAATAATAAATTATTATATATTATGGTGGAGTTCACTCTTTCAAAAATTTGTGGCTCACACAATAAGTTGTTGTTTTCAAAGTAAACCAAAAACGGTTATGTTAGTAAAGCCAAATTTAAAAGCACTTGTTAATCTACTATTGGATACTATTGGCTGAGAAAAATCTATAATTGGATACTAGATTTGAGAAAAATAAAATCACTATTTTGCTGGTAAGTTACAAATAGTTGACTGGACAAGTAAGTTGCCAACCAAATTTACTTACTAATGATATTATAGGTTCTAACATTACAAACTTTCAGATGATAACATATTTCTTTGAGATGGAAAGTTGAGGCAACTTGCTTGTAATGTTCAAAGTTAGGTGGAAGATCCTTTGTCCAATGTGATAAATTTCTCAATGTTTCGAGAAATCTAACCGATGGATTAAATTTACGCAATTGCAAAAGTTTTAGGAATCAATTAGCCAAAATATAAGTTTAAAACTGAATCGGCACAATTATAATAGATTTATGACTTTTTTGATAATTTTCTCCGCTTCTAGGAAACTCTAAATTTAATCAAAGTATAGCAGATATAACGGTACCTATAGAGTCACTCGAATCCATAGCAACCGACACTTATTCAAAGGTGGTTATTCATGATGTTTTAAGGTGGTTGAAGTAGATGACCTAGAGAGTAGTTGCAAATGTTGAGTTAAATGCTATGGGTGCAGCATGGCAGTTCTGAGTTTGGAGATATGAAGAGTGAAGACTGAAGACTGATGGACGGTTGTGAGTTTGAAGATAAGGAGTAACATCTAGAAAGCTCCAAGTTCCTCCACATGTAGTTCAAAAAACATTTTAAGTGGCCACTTTCTACATATAACGAATTATCTAAACTGTAATGGTGCAATCTTGTTGGGGACAACAAATGTTAGGGTATGTTTCAAAGAAATCAGTTGATTTGGCTTTCATTATATGTGCTACGAGTTAGAAAATGCCGTGGAGAGACAACTGATTTCAACGACAACAATGGCTGTGACAACAGGAGTTGAAGAGGTAGCGTGGTCTAATGATTTGATTGGTGGTGATGATGACTTGGAAATTCAGTTGTTTTGGTGTTCATGTCAAGAGGGGATTTGACATCGAAAAAGTTTCTTGCCGCAAAGATTTTTGCAGACATGCGAACTGAGTTCAATCGTTTGGAGTAGTTTGAGCCCAACGCAGTTTTGAAGGACATCTAAAGTAGTTAAGCATCTATTGAGGTATTGGGAGGGCCTGCATGGATGACGAGCACCATGACCTGCCCATGAACATTGAGCCAAGCGAAAAATTGTTAAACTTGGGGCTCAAAATACTAGTCAAATTTGGAGTTGGGGTCAAGTCTAGAGATCGATAGGTCCGGGATTTTTTTGGACCAATGGCCGAGGCTTCGAACCAGGAGCTTCCCTATAATCTGTTGCTACTACGCTCAGGGCGGGCACCTGACCAGAGGCCGACATAAACCTTTTGGCTGTCCGGTTTTGTTTAGCCTATTTTAATAACACACACTTTTGTGAGTTTCTAGAATGACTTATTTTTTAGGGATTGTAAGATAACATTGATAGATTTGTTTTGAGAGTGAATTTGGGTAGGGAAACATGTGAGTGATTGTAATTATGTAGTCTCTATTCATAATGGATTTCTTTTCTATCGACTCTTTTCAAGGAGTAGGTACCAACATTCAGGTTGAATGACATAAATTTCTAACGCTCTTTCTCATAATTTGTTGATTTTCCCGATAATTTTTTCTTTTCATATTAGATTTGAATTATAGAATCCGTTAGCTTGAATAGTTATTTCACAACGCATGCACATCCATTTTGCATCACACACATGCTATGTGTTTGTAAAATATATATATAGTTTATATAGATAGGATATATAAGATTTCAATCTCTCATACCCTATTGAGGAACAATGCTTTCAGCATCAAATCATCTAATAAAATAAAATAAATTAGTCTTTGATCGGTATTCGTTGTTAGCAAATAACAATAAATAGAAAAAAGCATACTTTGCAGAAAAAATTGTTATTTGAATCTTAAATTTATTATATATATATATATATATTTAATTTTAAACATTTTAGTTGATTCACTATAGGTCTAAACCTTTACATTACATTCTAATATAGTCCTCTTAATTATTTTTCACCTCAAATTATTGACGTGGTGATCCAGTCATCCCGTCTATCAAACACAAACAACTTTACTAAAAGGATACTGTTTTGCTTAAATTTCTTAGTTTTCTCATTTTTATCCTTTTCTTTATTCTTTCTTTTTTCCTTTTCTGTCCACTGTTTATTTTTTTGGCCTGGTAAAGCGTGAATGCTTATGACAACAATATTTTGAGCATGATCATCCATATCCGTAAGCCACAACTCAAATCACGCCAAACAACTCCTCAACTATCTCAGTTGACGAATTTCTAACACTCTATGAGCCTACAGAAAGTGGGCTCATTTGAATTCTTTTCGACTTCTACCATCTGAATTCCCTCCCATATGAGACGGAAATGGTTAAACCCCAAAAAACTCGATCAGCTTCGCAATAATCTGATATATGCTAAAGCATGAATGAATAATCGCCTACAAATTAAGAAGCAGTAGAAGCGGCTTCAATCTCCCTGGCCTTCAATGGCCACCGAGCTCGAAGCAGCTGAACTTGAGTTGCTGCAAGCTCCCCAAGATGTCGAGGCTCGGCCCATGGCTGTCGAGCTCGACGAGCCATGGCGACACCTTGTAGAGTTGAGCAACAAAGGCGTCGGCAGAATTCAATCGTGAAATCAAGGTAGAAGGACGTGCCAGACCTGGCTAAAGGAGGAGGTGAAAAAAAAAAGAGAGAGAAAATAAAATATAAGTTCTGCATAAAGGCATCAATTTGAGTAAATTTGTCGAATTAGCCACTTAAGATGGTATGTGATGGCTAGACCACCACATTAACAATTTCAGATGGGCTTTCATCAGGGGGACTTGATTGGAGTTTCACTAAGGTTTTGGACAACACTGAATCAACTGCAAGATATGCAATAAATCTACGATGGGAATGACAATATCTTCGTAGCTGCCCACGATTGCCTAAAAAATTCCCAGAAATAGTACGGCTCTCTTAAGTCATAAACCAGCTGACTTAAGATTAAGAGAGCTGTACCTTTCAACCAAAAACAGAATGAGTCAAGCATGGAGAGTCGAATCATCTCACCGACCGTCTTGATTGACCCGCAACTTCCCTTGTTCACCGTTTTGGTCCAATCAGGGGCATGTGCACGACCCTTAGCTGAGATTATGATCACCAGCTCGACGTCACCACTTTGCCATTTTAAGACTGTCTAAGTTTGATCAGAAGAAACTTCGCAGAACCTTCACCAGGACTCCCGATACATCAACCAAAGGGAATTATCTCCAGAGTCGTCCCCTCAACTTTTGTGGTCCATCATCGTTATGGCCTATAGCGCAAATAATTTATATGGAAATCATCGTAAGCCTCTCGCATCAATAATATATAATTTGAGTCAGAAAGTATCATCCGCTAAGATTGCGAAGTAGAGAGATTGATGAAGCTAATCACAATTCCAACACGAAAAGATGAACACCCAATTTTCTTCACAACCGGATTAAAAAGTCGTCAGTGTGGAATAATTGGGTGGTTGAAAACTTGCATCCATCCTTCAGTTTTTGAGATTGACAGTGACGTACTTTTCTCATCCCTATAAAAATGAAGGTCCCTCATCTCATGCATATTGTCTCCTTCCTACTACTATTGATACCGCGAATGGTTTGAGTTCTTGCTTCTCTTCACGACATAATGAGGAAATCAACGGCGAGCAATTGGATCGATTTGGCAAGCCCCGGTGTTCATGGTGATGATGGAGCGGATCTTCTGCTACTCAAGTCCGGAGTGATCTTCGTGCTGTGCTTGATCCTTGCGTCAGTTGTTATATTTTCCTGTGGCGACTCTCAGCACAAAAAAAGACGCGGAGGCAGAGGTGGCGGCGGTTGCGGTGGTTGCGGCGGGGGCAGTGGAGGGTGTTGAATTGAACTTATACCTATATACCTTTTAGGCCTGATTTGCAAATAAATAAAAAAAGCAGTTTCATTTCAATAAATTGTAATGTGATAGTGTGGTCTGTGTTTCATATTAGGATTGCTATTTAGGGTTAAGTATATTGTAATTTACATATGTTGTATTTAAGTATAACTGTACTCTCACCCTATACTTGTGTTCCTCATTTGATAATGTACGGGATATTATAATCCTCTCTCTTTCATTACAAATCTTAACTTGATATCAAAGTTATTCGTTGTTTGAGGAAACTCCCATTGAGTTTGTTCCACGGCCAGCCACACCAGCCACCATTCTCCACCAAGTCCTCACCTTTCACAGCTCAGCATCCTTCCGTTGCTCAATCCAAAAAACAGAGACCACCAATAGACTCGTGGCCCATATGTCACACTCCGAACCTCGAGCGCGCTAACATCTCACCATGATCATGCAAATGCGACATTCCCAGGTAATGTCACCGACCCCATTCATTTATTATTGCACAAGCAAAACGTATTATAAAACCCCTGACAATGAAATACGGGATAGAAAAGCAGGAAGCAAATTCACAATCAATCACTTACATAAACCAACGGAGTTACAAACGAAGGCCTACAGCTAAAAGTCTACAAAAGACCAGCTCTTAGAAATGAACTGTCCTACGACCTACAAGTCGGACACGTTCTTCAATCCTCATGACTTCACCTCTGCAACTCCTCAAGGTCAACCAAAGCTATCTAGCCGCTCCGTCCACCAGGGACCTGAAATTGTAATCCCCAAACCGGGATGAGACAATGTCTCAGCAAGTTCAACTTCCTAAACCCCTATTAGAAAGAAAATACGCCCAAGGGTGGCCTAGCCACGTCACATAGAGAACTTACCTCACCTCAATTCCTTCCAGCAGGTTAGCACAATTTGCATCACACAATCTCAGGTAGTAATAATAATTCAAACAATTGGAACGCCATCACTTTCATATAAATCACAATCGCACTTAACACGCATTCCAACTATTATTCACTGCCACATAAGGGCATAGCCTACTCGCAGTTCGGCTATCTACTAACATTAATGCCAGGCATCGCCTCCCCCCATGGAGCGCGGCTTCGTCATTACGTCGACGGCATTCCCGAAGGAGCATCGTCTCCCCCCTTGGAGCATGGCTTCGTCACTACGTCGACGGCATTCCCGAAGGAGCATCGATCCAGTTGGCCTAGCCTCTACTGCGACCAGCATCCACCATGTGGGCATCCCATATAGGGGCAAGTCCGGCTCAACAGCCCAAGATGATTCTTCTTAATTATCACACAACCAAATCATACTCAGCCCCAAGACACTTTGCATTTTACTCAATGCTTCCACTTAAAATAGTGATCCCGGTAATTTTTCTTCATATTAAAAATATTCCAAAAATTACTCACGTGTGTGGGGACATGCTAATTTCGAATCAAAAAGCCAATATCTCACTTTTTTAAACCCCACTATTTAATATAATCATTAAAATCCAATTCTTGCATCAAAACCCGACACTTGGGTTTTTATGAATAAAATCCATATTTACCGCAATCAACACTCAATTTGCCACATCCATTCATCAAATTTAAATTTTAAATGCACAATGGAATCGGCCACACGAAATTACGAGAGAATAAGGTCCCGCAAAATTTTTGAAATTTAATAAATAATTAAATTTATTCCGAAATTAATTAAATAATAATATTTTAATTATTTCGAATAAATATATATTATTAAATTATTTAATAATTTCGGAATACTTAAATAAATCAAAAAAATTCCTTTAAGTCACATCAAAGCTTATATTAATATAAACATACTTAATTTTAAACTAAACACACTTTAACTTAATTAAACACCATAATCTACTCATCAACCAAATAAACTAATCTAACCACCTAAACTTACTTAACTTAGACTAAGCGCACTTAGGGCATCATTAACCGTCTAATCAAGATTTAGTGAGCTAAACTCACCGGATTAACGAGCCGAGCGGACCAAAACGACGAGGACGACGCGAGGATCAACTTTCCTCAAGGCGGGCCGAGCATCCGGGCTCAGGAAGGCGGCCAAAACGGGCCAAAACCGGGCTGCCATACCCATTTTCTAACTCCCTGCTCGCTGCTGGTTGAGGCCGACGGAGGGCTGCTCCAATGCTGGTCCGAGCGAAGGAACGGCGGAGAAGGACTGGCGGGCCTTGGACGGGCTGGTGGGGAGGTCAACGACGGCTCACGGCGGCGGGGACAAGCTCTAGCAGCTCCTGGAACTCACGGATCGAGACAGACGAGGATGGCCAGGCATTGGCTACGTGCGAGCAAGTGAGGAGAGCTGCTATGCGAGGCAGTGAACAGTGGTCCGGCTCGGCTGCAGCTAGCTTCGACATTCTTAGATCTGCTGGGGATGTCGAGCAGCAACCGGAGATGGAGGAAGGAGGGCTTCAACAACGCAAGGGAAGAGAGAGAGAGGCAGAGGAGCGAGCGGCGAGGCGCAGGCTGCGACGACGAACGACGAATGGCGACGGGCGGAGGCGTGCGATGGTGTGAGGTCCGGCGGCTTGCTGGTCTTCAGCTTCTTCGGTTGCTGAGTCCCACAACCAGCAAGAAGAGATGGAGGAGAGAGAGGGTCGGTGGGAGAGAGAGAGAGAGAGAGAGAGAGGGAGGAGAGAAAAGAAAGATGGGACAATTTCTTTTCTTTTTCTCTTTCTTTAATCCAACAAAAATGGCCCACCACCATGACATCACATGGTGTCATACTCCACTATCTCCAATCTCCCACAACCTTATTCCAATGGGTCCAATTCCATCCTCCGCTATGGCATGAATTCTCCATAATCTTGTACAACACAATTCATTCAATTTCCTTCCAATTGAATTAAATTGAAGTCCATGAAATTAATCCAATATCACCACATTTCAATTTACGTAATCACTTGACCATAGAACCAACTTGAGTCCCAAAAGCAAGACCAAAAGCGGGCCTATTAATTTCTCGAGCCAAATTAACCATTCTCTGATTTAATTGCTGAAGAACTCGGCTTGCACGAAAATTCTTCCAAAGATGAGTCAATATTCCTAAAATGATTTGTGACACACCCAGACTTTCAATTTCTGAATTCGATCTCAATTCCACGATTAATTTCACTTTGGCACGATACTAGCGTGGCCCAACCTACCGGATAGCCTTTAGAAATTTTCATACATTTGACCTATGGTTAATCATCTCAAGCCACAATGTACATCTTTGAAACATTGGCGACTTTCGGTTGTCGGGGTAATCTCAAGGTTTCAAATACGAACACAGGGTACCCAATCAACTGAAAAGTCGGTCCAGTGTCGATCAATAAAAATTGTGCGATCTGGTGGAATCACCCACACCTGATCACATGCCTCTATCGAGTCGACCTATCTCCGATCTTTAATCGATTTTTAATTATACTGTAATGACCTTTGCAGATTAGCTCCGTCGAAAGATCGCTTCCTGGTCAAATTCTCGAGTCTGATGCATTAGAATTTCTTAACAGCTTCACCTAATAAACTAGTTTTCACTTGAGTGGCCGACTCAAGGAAAAGAACTATATGCGTACCAACGAAATGCCCATCTCAATTTATTGAAAATAGAATTGAAAAATCGGGATGTCACACCATATCTTAAACACTCATTACAAATGGATGCCAAATGCCACCACATGTTTGATTGTATATTGTTTATAGATGATCATATTAAAGTGGTGTCTTGTCAAGTCCAGCTCAGTGGGTTATCGATGTTATTATCCTATAATGATAACCAAAAACTCGCAGGCATTATTGGGCATGTGTCATGAGCTGATTGGTTAATTAAAACATATTCATCACTGTTTTCCACCATCGGCCTCATTTGGTCTATCTGACTTACCAAGATTAAAATGGATTCCAAGTATCCTTCCCTTTTGTTATTAGTGTCAATTGTAGAGGTGGAGAGGGAGCTAGGAAGCCTTATATTTTCAGCCGTTACATCTAGTGGTCATAGCCTGGCCGCTGGATATCGATGTAACTTCACCATCATGTCAGCATCTATCCTACTCCAAGGTTTACACTAGGCAAGAGAGTTACACCGATGTTAGCTCTAGACCGTTCAATTGGCTTACACAATCTACCCCGTTTAATAGTAATTTAACCGACAGCAACCCCGACACTTGATTTCTAGTGAATGGTAACTGTCCCATTAAGCGGGATTATTTTGAGTTAATCTCGAATAGTCGATTTCCCTCCCTAGTTTTCAAGCATCACTTCTTTACTTCCAGGTTGATCTCCTTTCTATTTTATGTTGCCCTCGAGATGTTCAGTTGGTCAACTTGGGTTCTCAACCCAATATCGCGCCCCCGATGTGGGGTCCTCTGACCAATCCTCTTCCTCTCGACCTTGGTTTGCAACGCAGATCTCGGCTTTCCTACCAACTAATTTTCTAGTTCCGTTACCTCAAAAGATCTAGCTGATATTAGAAGAGACGTCAATTTCCGGGAAATTTCACCATTTATTGTCCTGGTTTGTGAACTGGGCTTGTATGCCTAAACCTAGCTGCATAAGCATTTGCCAAGAACGCTTAGGGGGTGCATGTCAATCCAAAATTTCTGTTCTAGAAATAGTTTTTCTGTTCCAGACCTGTTTCTGGAAGAGAAATCCGTTTGATAAACTTATTTCGTTTTTCTATTTCTGGAATAAATTTCTATGCCAGAAATAGGTTTGGAAGAGAAATCAAAAGTAGAAAAAATCTACTTCTCTATTTCTGAAACAGAAATCATAAATAATTTCTCCCACAAACCCTAATTTCGGTAACTCTCATCTCCTCTACGACGTCTTGCCTCCTCCTCCTCCTCCACCAGTCGCCGCCCGCCGCCACTCACCAACAGCCACCAGCCCCCGCCACCGCCGTCGCAGGTGCCGCCGCCCGCCGCCCGCCGCCGTCGGCCACTGCCGCCGCCGCCGCCGCCACCGCCGGTCACCACCACTGCCGCTACCGGCCGCCGGTCGCCACCGCCACCACCATTTGTCGATCGCCAATCGCCAGTCGGCGGCCGTCGGAAAGAAAGAAATTTTATGTCGTCATCAAACGAATTTCTATTTTTAGAGTAAAAATTTGGTAACGTTATCAAACGATTATTTTTGTTTAGAAACTCTTCTAGAAATAGAAATAGAAAAATCTATTTTTGTTCCAGAAACTATTTCTAGAACAGAATAGTTGTCATGCGCGTCCTTAGCTGCTGGCCCTAGAGTTCCAATTCCGCTAAATCCTAGGTCTCCCGTCGCGCCAGCTTAATACAGGCTCTCTTCTAATTCTCCGCCGGGCTGGAAAGGTTTATTTCCCGGATGCTTCCTTGAATCTTTCCAGGCCAATGCAGGTGGCTGAGGAGAAGGGTCGGTCGCATTTATCTTCCCAAAGCACCCCAACGCTTCTCCTTTTTAATTTTTTTTTTAAATGATTATCCTTCCTCTAACAAGGATTGGAAGGAAAAATAGTTGTACTTGGACTCACCTACCGAGACAGTGGAGGCTCCCGACAAGGTGAGCCGCTCTCCACAAAAATCATTTAAGGATGTGTTCCATAATAATTCTATTCCGAAAACAATTTTTGCTTATAAATAGTTTTTCTAATTATGTTTTCTGAATGAATTTCTAAGTATTTGAAGACATGTGGTAATTATCCAAATTGTTGTTTCTAGAAAAAAAAAATATGTTTGGTATGAATCTTAAATTTTTTTGTGACTCAAAATTTCTTTTAATTTTTTAAAGTAATTTTATTACATTTTTCATTTTCCTTTTCTTTTTTCCTTTTCCTACTTTTCTTCTTCCTCTTGCCGATCGATGGCCTTGGGAGAGCCTCATTGCCCCCTGACGAGGCTCCCACGAGGTTGCTGAACCTCATTTGGTTGGTCGCTAGCTATCGCCATGATCGGCAATCAACTAGAGGAAGAAGAAGAGGAAGAGAAAAGAGAAAAAAAAAATGCTTGATTCTGAGTTATTTCCAAGAATAAAGACGCAAATTTTTTATACTTCTTAATTCTGTTCTAAATTTAGTCCCGGAAATATAAAAAGCTTTTGATATTCGACAAGGAATAAAAAAGTTACTAAACAGATTGTTTTTTTGTTTCGAGAAATAAAAAAAATAGAATAAAATATTGTTTAACACCTTACCACCGATGGAGTCCCTTCGAAGCTAGTCTTAGAGATCGTGGTTGAGGGGATCGACAGGGACATCGGGTGCGTTGGTAAGACTTTTGGGAAAAGTCTTTGGGAAAATGCGAAGACCTTTAAATGAAAAGGGTTTGTCAAAATGCAAATTCCGTTTGGAAAATTATAATCTAAAAGTCCATTACGAAGTATCTTTGAACAAAATAGCGTTTGGAAGACTTATATTTACAAAGCACCTTTATTATTAAAAAAAGAAAAAAAAATATTTGGCCGGTAAGGACAGTGGCCGTCGGCGACATGGGACCGCCGACAACAGCCGCCAGCAACATCAAACCACCGGCGAGGGCCGCCTGAGATCGGGCGACCGCTGACGGGGGTTGTGCAACCCCCAGTGAGACCCTCGCCTGAGGTCGGGGGAATTCGGCGAGGGCCATGCCTGGGTCGCGCGACCCCGATCGGCGGTCACCCAGGCTATGCAACCCTCGCCTGAGGTCGGGGGACCTTGGCGAGGGCTACCCGACCTTGGCGAGGGCCACGCAACCCTCACCTGAGGTCGCACGGCCCCGGCAAGATTGCTGAGATGCAAATTGCACGGCCCCCCGTGGAGGCCGCCACGACCCAGATGGCGTGGTGGTCACCGTGACAGTTGCCTAGGTCGCCGTGACAGTCGCCAACCTCCCTCTAGCCAGTCGCCGGCCCCTCGCAACCCTGCGCAATCCCACCGACCACCCTCAACGAAGAAGATGAACAGTGAACGTCGAAGATGATGAACAGTAACGTTTGCATTTGCAGAAGGCTGAAAGCCCAAGGCACCCCAAGACCAGCCTTGGGCTTTCAGCCTTGTTAATGTTGGCTTTACCATTAAGAGACTTGCAAAGTTTTTTCCCATATGCTTTATTTTGGCCCAAGGGGCTTTTGATGGCCAAAGCCCCTTCCAAAGCTGATTCCAAATGGAGCCTCAAGGGCTTAATCACCGACAGAGTCTCTTCGAACCCCGTTTGGTTGGGCTTTCCCAAGGGGCTTTCGGCCCCGAAAGCCCCTTGGGGAAAATATTTGGTGTTTGGCAACCATTTTCGAAAGCTACTTGGCCAAATGTCAGCATTCCGGATGCTGAAAGCCCAATGCTGGGTAGGACCAGCTTTGAGCATTGGGCATTTCGGAAATGCCCGTCCACTGTTCATCGACTACTATTCATCTTCTTCCTCCTCCTTCCCTGTTCTTCGACTTCTGTTCTTCGGTCCACCCCGCCGGCCGAGAGTTCGGCTTCCCCGGCAGCCGCCACCGGTGCGTGGGGGTCCCGCGTCCCCGGTGACCACCGCCCGGGGTGGCGGGACCTGCGACCCGGGCGGCGTCGCACAGGTCGCGCGAACCCGGGCGACGCCGCTGGGTCGCGCGAACCCGAGCCACGCCGCCGAGTCGCGCGGCGTGCGACTCGGGCGGGCGTCGCACAGGTTCGCCGCGCGACCTCGGGCGGCATCGCCCGAGGTCGCGCGGCGAACCCGGGCGGCCCCGCTGAGTCGCACGCCGCGCGCGCCCTCGGGCGGCGTCGCTGGGTTCACGCGACCCGGGCGGCGCTGCCCGGGTCGCGCGGACCCCGAGATCTCGGCCGCCGGCGAGGCTCGGGCGCGCCGCTGAGGTCGCACGACCTCGGGCGGCTGGCCGGCGGCCGATCTAGGTTCCCTAGACCTTGGCCGGCCTCGCCGGCGACCAGCCGGTGGTTGGCCCGCCGTTGATCGGAGTTTCCATGAATTTTTAAAAAAAAATAATAATAAAAGCCCTTTCAAAATGTTGGGTTTACCAAACGGTATTTACACCAAAGTCACTTTCCAATGCCCAATTTGCCAAACGTCCAAGCATTCCCGAAAACTCCTTTAGCCCAAAGATATTTGCATTTGGCCAAGGGCATTCCCCCAAAGCCGAACCAAACGGGTAGTCTTACTCCTTTCCCACCTCGTAATGGCAGGGGTACGTCCCGAGCGTAACCCTCCTTGGACATGTCCCCTTTTAGTAGCGGAAACTTCATTTATATCATTTATTTCAATATTTCTCTTCTTGCAGTGAACCCTCGAGAGCTATGGAAATGGATGAAGAGGCCACGAGATGGCTGGCGGTGACAAAGGATTTTTAGTGTGCCAGTCGGCCATTAACAAAGGTAATTTCTACTTGCTGCCCCCAGCCAGTTAGAGGTGCCGCCCACCAGGGACACTCTCGGGTCGCTTCTTTTTGACTCGTGATGAAGAAGGCTTCTAGTTTGCTTCTACCGGGCAGCCTCTCCAGCGATCCAAAAGGAAGAGGATTGCTTTGCTTCCTTAGAACCCCAACAAGGTCAAACTTAACACTCCCCTACAAGAACAACAAAACAATTCATTCATTTCCACAGACGGCGCCAATATTGAAGGCTGAAATGAGAAACACGAACTCTACCGAAGGTCTTGCTGGAATTTTGATTGGGCCGTACCGATTTTAATCTCTCAGACCCTATTGATGACCAATGCTTTCAGTTTCAGCATCAAATGATCTAATAAAATAAAATAAATTAGTCTTTGATCGGTCTTCGTTATTAGCAAATAATAATAAATAGACAAAAGCATACTTTGCAGAGAAAATTGTTATTTGAATCTTAAATTTATTATACATATTTAATTCAATTTTAAACATTTTAGTTAATTCACTATAGGTCTAAACCTTTACATGACATTCTAATATAGTCCTCCTGATTATTTCTCACTTGACATTATTAACGTGATGATCCAGTCATACCGTCTATCAAATGAAAACAACTTTACTCGAAACGATATTGTTTTGCTTAATTTTCTTAGTTTCCTCATTTTTATCCTTTTCTTTATTCTTTCTTTTTTCCTTTCTGTCCACTGTTTATTTTTTTTTTGACCTGGTAGAGCGTGAACGCTTATGACAACAATATTTTGAGCATGATCATCCATGTCGTAAGCCACAACTCAAATCACGCCAAACAACTCCTCAACCATCTCAGTTGACGAATTTCTAACACCCTATGAGGCTACAGAGTGGGCTCATTTGAATTCTTTTCGGCCTCTACCATCTGAATTCCCTCCCATATGAGACGGAAATGATTGAGACCCCAAAAAATTCGATCAGCTTCGCAATAATCTGATATATGCTAAAGCATGAATGAATAATCGCCTACAAATTAAGAAGCAGTAGAAGCGGCTTCAATCTCCCTGGCCTTCAATGGCCACCGAGCTCAAGCAGCTGAACTTGAGTTGCTGCAAGCTCGCCAAGATGTCGAGGCTCGGCCCATGGCTGTCGAGCTCGACGAGCCATGGCGACACCTTGTAGAGTTGAGCAACAAAGGCGTCTGCAGAATTGAATCGTGAAATCAAGGTAGATGGACGTGCCAGACCTGGCTAAAGGAGGAGGTGGAAAAAAACAAAAAAGAGAGAATAAAATACAAGTTCTGCATAAAGGCATCGTTTTGAATAAATTTGTTGAACATGCCACTTAAGATGGTATGTGGTGGCTAGACCACCACATTAACAATTTCAGACGGACTTTCATCAGGAGGACTTGATTGGAGTTTCACTCAGAGGTTTCGGACAACACTGAATCAACTGCAAAATATGCAATAAATCTACGATGGGAATGACAATATCTTCGTAGCTGCCCACGATTGCCTAAAAATTCCAAGAGATACTACGGCTCTCTTAAGTCATAAACCAGCTGACTTAAGATTAAGAGAGCTGTACCTTTCAACCAAAAACAGAATGAGTCAAGCATGGAGAGTCGAATCATCTCACCGACCGTCTTGATTGACCCGCAACTTCCCTTGTTCACCGTTTTGGTCCAATCAGGGGCATGTGCACGTCACCACTTTGCCATTTTAAGACTGTCTAAGTTTGATCAGAAGAAACTTCGGAGAACCTTCACCACCACTCCCGATACGTCAACCAAAGGGCATTATCTCCAGAGTCGTCCCCTCAACTTTTGTGGTCCATCCTCGTCATGGCCAGTGCTTAAATTGAATGTTCCTAGCCTCAGGAATAGTTTGAGTTCTTGCTTATCCCTCCATAAGATGAGGAAATTCATGGCGAGAAATTGGATCGATTTTGCGAGCGCCAGCACTCGTGGTGATGATGGATCGGGTCTTCTGCTGCTTAAGGCCGGAATGATCTTCGTGGCGTGCTTGATTCTCGCGTCTGTCGTAGTGTTTTCCTGTGCCGACAAAGGCGACCACTCGTCCCGCTCTAGCCATAAAAAGAAAAAGAGAGATGCAAAAGGCAGAGGTGGAGACGGAGGCAATGACGGTGGCGGAGACAGAGGCGATGACAGTGGTGGCGGCGGCGGCGGCGAAGGCGGAGGCGAAGGCGGCCATCATGGAGGTCACCGCGGATGTCATCAGGGAGGCCACCGCCACAGAGGTCACCATGGAGGCCACCCCCATGTCCACCATCATGCAGCCCACCACGCAGGTCACCACGGAGGCGGAGGGACTGATGCGGGCGGCGGTGGAGGTTGCGGCAGTGGAGGTTGCGGCGGGGGCGGTGGTGGAGGTTGCAGTGGGGGCGGGGGTGGAGGTTGCGGCGGGGGTGGGGGTGGGGGCGGGGGCGGTTGTGGTGGGGGTGGGGGTGGGGGCGGCGGCTGCTAATTTGAAGTCAGTCTTCTATTATTTATTTTTTCTATGTTGGTGTTGGTAAAGGTACTATGATTTGCTAGCTAAATAAGTAGTTGATGGATAGAAGAGTTGTAGAGAAAGGTTCGCAGAGACTAGCTTGCAAATCATATGTTTCAATCAACAAATGGCATTAAAAACCAGTTCTTGTAGAGAGGCAAACTAGCACCGGTGAATTATGAACACACTTGAAATTATTTCCATATTTGTACTCTCAACCTTTGTGGTATAATCTACTAATTAATTTGAAAGACCTGCTTGTAAAATTTTCAAGGCACTTGATAATCTTCTATTGGATGCAAGAGTAGTGAAATCGAATATTTCATCGGTTAAGTTACGAAACTTGCTACACCTACTGGTAAAATAGTAAAGTACTCGATAATCTGCTTTCGAATACTAGATTTGAGAATGCTAACATGGAATTTTCATTGATAAATTATTCATTAATCAACGAGGCCTACTCCTCGATATATGGGGATAGAATAAAACTACTCGATGGGCTTAATTATAAAATTTCATAGCACAGGGTAGTATACTACTTGATACTATATTTAATGATGGTAAAATTGTTATCTGATTGATAAATTACTAATTAATTGATGGGGTCCAATTGTAATATTTTAAAACGCGTGGTAACCTACTTGTGAAAGAGATGGTAAAAGCCATTATATTGTTGTTAAATTACTAACTAATTGACAAGCCCAATTGGCAAATCTTAAAGCACTTGTTGATCGACAATTGGATGCTATTGGCAGAAAAAAAAAAAAAAATCGATAACTGGACACTACATTGCAGAATAATAATGTTATTATTTTGTTAATAAGTTACTGATAGTTGACCGGGAAAAAAAAAGAAGTTGCCAATCAATTTTACTTATGAATACATTACAGGTACTTGGAATTTACCTTCATGGAGCCAGTTCTCTTTTAGCAAAAGCAGTAGTAAAGTCATCCATCGAACATTGACATGCCACAATTTTTCCTGCTTTTAATGACGTGAGATTTTCCTCTTGTGGGATTACTGCATGAAGAGTCTATCGGTGACATGCTCGCATTAGTCAAATTACCCACTAATCTAGATGAAGTTTTATGTAAAGCTGATTCAAACCTCATAACCTATAAATTTGATCATCCCACTGAAAGAAGACATACGACCTCGAAATAAAGTTCCTCATGATATAATGTGCGGACAATATAAATTGATGAAGATGAAATCATGAGAGCAACGCCCATAACGAAAATCATTCTTTTAAATGGTCTTCTTCATTTATTGGAATGTTCACCAAGGATTATTCATCTGATTTTGCGTCCAGCAAGGTTACTTTTGATGAGTTTGTTTCGTTTTAAAAAGAAAAAAGGAGTAATGGATCGATTGCAAAGGGATCCAAACAGTATTCAAAATTAGGTGGTGCTTATAGGAGAGTCTAAATTTGTTCAAAGTATAATAAATATAATAGTACCTATAGAGTCGCTCGAATCCATAGCAACCAATAGTTATTCAAAGATGAGTAGTTGCCGATATTGAGTTAAATGCTCTGGCTGCAACACGGTAGTTTCAAGTTTGGAGATATGCATAATGAAGATTGATGGAAGGTTGTGAGTTTGGAGAAAAGGAGTTACATCTAGAAAGCCCATGGCACCTCAACAGTACAAAAATTCTATAAATACCCCACTTTATGTATATCATAAATTGTCTAGATTGTCATGGTGCAATTTTGTTGGGGACAAAAAATGTTAGGGTATGTTTAAGAGGAAGCAATATTGGTAGTGTGGCAATAACTGGCTTCGCCAACTAAGACATAGGAAACCTAAAGGATAGTCGAAATCTGAGTAGTTGTGCCTAGGCTTCCGTTATACTGGCTATGAGTTTGAAAAACGTCATAGAGAGACATGCTGATTTCATCAATGACTATGACTATGGCTATGCCTTGATTGGTGATTGAATTTGGACATGGAGTTATTTTGGTGTTCATGTCAGGAGAGTATTTGACCTCGAAAAAGCACCTTGCCATATAGATTTTTGCGGACAAGTGAATTGAGTTCAATCCTTTGGAGTGGTTCGAGCCCAACTTAGTTTTGATGAACATCGGAGATGGTTAAGCACCTGTCGAGATATTGAAAGAGCCTGGATGGATGACGAGCACCAAGACTTCGCTTTGAACATTGTGCCAAGCTAAAAATTTGTTAAATTCGCGGCTCAAATTCTAGTCAAATTTGGAGTTGGGATCAAGTCTAGAGATCGATAGGTCCGGGATGTTTTTGGACCAATGGCCAAGGCTTCCAATCTGGGGCTTCCCAATAGCTTGTTGCTACTAAGCTCATGGTGGGCACCTGACTAGAGGCCCACATAGGGTCTGTTTGGGAACCACTTTCCAAAGCCCTTTGGAGGGCTAAAGATACTTGGGCAAATGCCAACCTGTTTGGCAAAAAATTTTGAACCCACCTTCTCCAAATGCCAGCCTTGTGAAGGCTGAAAGCCCAAGGCAGGGGGAGACCTGCTTTGGGCTTTCGGCATTTTCGGCATGCCACGCCCGCACTGTTCACACTTTTTTTTTTCCAAAATTATCCTCACGAATTTTTGGATTTTCCGGGTGCGTGCCCTTGTCGAGCACTCTTCATCCTCTCCAGGCGTAGAGAGACGCCACGACCTAGGCAATCTTCGTCGGAGATTCGGGTGACCTCCACAAGTCGCAGATCTGGTGGCCAAAAGGCACGCGGTCGCCAACGACCGTCGCCTGCCACACCGCGACCTCCGCACGAAGCTCGCCGGGGCCACGCGACCCACCTAGTTGCAGGTCTGGTCGCGACCAGATATGGTGCCGGAGGCTCAAGCGGCGACCAGATCTAGGTCGCGCCTCGCCGCCCGCGGATCTGGGTCGCGGTGGCGCCTTGCGACCTCCGCGACCTCGCCGCCCCAGATCCGGGGTGGCGAGGTCGCGCGACCCCGCCGCGACCCAGATCTGGGGCAGCGAGGTCCTCCCGCGACTTCGACGCCCCGGATCAAGGTCGCCGGAGGTCGAGGCGGCATCGCGCGACCTCGCCGCCCTAGATCCGGGGTCGCCTGAGGTCGAGGCGGCGTCGCGCAACCTCGCCGCCCCAGATCCGGGGTCGCCGGAGGTCGCGGCGGCGTCGCGCGACCTCACCGCCTCAGATCCGGGGTCGCCGGAGGTAGTCGGAGGTCGCCGGAGGTCGCCGGCGGTCGCTGCCCTTGCCGGTCAATTTTTTAAAATTTTTCTTTTGCCAATTTTTTTTTATCACAAAGATCTTTGTAAATGCAATTCCCCAAACACTATTTTGTTCAAAGTACTTCACAAATGGACTTTCAAAGTACAATTTACCAAACACGGTTGCATTTTGAAAAACACCTTTAACTCCAAGGTCTTTGCATTTTCCCAATGACTTTCCCCAAAAATAGTTCCCAAACGCACCCATAAACCTCTTGGCTGTCCGGTTTTGGTTAGCCTTTTTTTTTTTTTACCAATGTTTACCCTATTTTGATAACACACATTTTTGTGAATTTCTGGAATTACTTCTTTTGTTAGAAATCGTAAGATAACACTGTGTGACATTGGGTAGGGAAACATCTAGTGATCGTAACTATGTAATCTCCACTCATAATGGATTTCTTTGCTACCGACTCTTTCCAAAGGATAGGTACTGACACTTGGGTCGAATAACAAAAATTTCTAGTGTCTTGTGTCGTTTCTCATTGATTTTTCTGATAATTTTTTTTTCTCATATTAGATTTGACTTGAGGAATCCGTTAGCTTACAATTTATCCAATTCCATTTTGCATCGCACACGCTATACATTTGTTAAATATATATAACTCAATAGGATATATAAGATTCAATCTCTCGAACCCTAGTGATGAAGAGTGCTTTCAACATCAAATTATCAAATAAAATAAAATGAAATTAGTCTTTGATTGGCATTTGTTATTAGATAAATAATATAAATAGAAAAAAGCATTCTTTGCGAAGAAAATTGCTACTTGAGTCTTAAACTTATTATGCAAATTTAATTTAATTTTAAACATTTCAATTAATTCGATATAGTCATAAACCCTTGCGTGAAATCCTTCCAACTATTTCTCGCATGAAATTATTGATGTGATAGTCACCGGTTATCCCGTCCAACTATCTAACACAAATAACTTTACTCGTAGCAATACTATTTTGCTTAATTTTTTTAGTTTTCTCATTTTTATCCTTTTCTTTATTCTTTCTTTTTTCCTTTTCTGTCCACTGTTTTTTCCTGGCAAAGCGTGAATGCTTATGACAACAAGATTTTGAGCATGATCATCCACATCTATAAGCCACAACTCAAATCACGCCAAGCAACTCTTCAACTATCTCAATTGACGAATTTCTAAAACTATACGAGCCTACAGAAAGTGGGCTCATGTGAATTTTTTCGGCTTCTACAATTTGAATCCCCAAAAAAAAAAAAAAAAAAAAAAAAACCCACATGAGACGGAAATGATTGAAACCCTTAAAAATTCATCAGCTTCACGGTGATTTGATCTACACTAAAGCAAGAATAATCGCCTACAAAATAAGAAGCGGTAGAAGCGGCTTCAATCTCCATGGCCTTCAATGGCCACCTAGCTCGAAGCAACTGAACTTCGGCTGGTGCAAGCTCGCCAAGATGTGGAAGCTCGGTCCATGGCTGTCGAGCTCGACAACCACGAGCTAGACGAGAAACGATGACAGCTTGCGGAGATGAGCAACGACCGTGTTTTCAGATTCAGTTGTGAAATCAAGGAAGAAGGGGACACCCCAGATCTGACTAAAGGAGGAGGTGAAAAAAACAAAGGAAGAAAATATAAATTGTGCATGAAGGCATCATTTCTAGTAAATTTGTCAGATATATGTGATATAGGTCAGTTTAGTTGAGAACTACCCATAAAATTACAGGTTTAACGCATATGGTTGAGATATTCATAATGGACCAATTACGTGGCTGACATCTCTAGTCCCAATTTCCACAGCCAACTTCTTCATGTTGAACTTTGTTCTGCTTAGCAAGCCCTTGAATTGCAGCCCACTGTGTCTTTTAAAAAAAAAATCATATTGACATCTAAATTTTGGCGACTCGATTAGTCATTTATTGCATAGAAAATTAGGGGTTAACTTTGTCCCTGAAAAAATATTAATTGCATAACATATAGATTTAGGTGCACTTATTTTTATTTTGCGTTTTTTTTGGATTTATTGGACCGGCAACTGATAGGTTCAAATTAGGGGTTCTGAGCTTTAACTTGGTAGGCCGGACTAAGCCCACGAAGCAAGCAGATTGGCCCAAGCCCTTTTTTTTAATGATCAAAGATCATCTCGTGAAAATAGGAATTTGAAATTTTCCAAGATATCGATTTGGAAAAAATTGAAACCCTAATCGGTGGCCTATAAATAAGTAAATTTGCCTAGGGTTTTAGGGGGGCCACTCAATAGAATACACCGCCATTGATAAAAACACATCAAGAAATATACACGTGAGAGAGAAGGTGGGCGGAGCTTCCCCACAATCCATTGATCCCCTTGCCGTCCGTCGATCGTGACGCCTACCATTGCGCCGGTGCTGCCTTGTTTGATGATATCCATCAACGACTTTGCTTGATAGTCAACACCTCCGTGCATCGCATCGTGAAGTGGAAGCATCGCGTTGATCCGCTGCACCTCACCAGCTGAGGCCACATCACAGTGAATACATGACTACACAATACAGAGAGAACGGCAAGATGTACAGAGAGAGATCGTGAGCGCTCTTGAAGACTGAAGAGGGTGATGAAACGAGTGTTGTTTGTAGTCATCCTCGTGAGTGCGATCTGACAATTTAATTGGACGTCCACTCACAAAAGGAGGCTACGATCTCAACACAAAAGCCACGAGAAAGAAAGACAGCCAGGCCTTTCTCCGCCCCGTACCCACGACAAACCCAGGAGATCCTTGTGACGCCGTCCCACGACATACTTGCTACTATCTGCGACAACGATCGAGCCCGCTACCTCATCCCGCGACAGCTCGAGCCAACGTCGATAATTTTGTTGTGCCCCGCAGTCATCGAGCGTCACCCACTCCAACCGAGCTTTTGTCTTTCACCTCTTGCAGCGTTTGCAGCGCTGTGTTTCATCGTGCATGGCTCTGGTTGACATGTCACCAAACCTGGCTCAAATTCTTTGAACTCTTCGGTGAATTATTGGCAGGTTGACCCGCGAAGATCGTGACTTGGTGTGACCTTCAGCAACATCCAGCAAATTCACAAATGCCTCCGCAGTGAAGTCTTAGTGGGCTTCTGGTCACCACCAAATCTAGTGCTACTCCAATCCACGATTCTTTTTTCTTGCAGATTTGTTGACTTTCATCAAGCGTGCGAATTTTATCAAGGCGTGGATTTCACAAGCGGGAGTTACCACACCGTAAGCTTCGCTGTTTCCTTGGTCTTGCTGAGAAGTATAATAATTCCTCACGCGGGAGTCCATTGTTGGTGAACATCCATCCCCGCTTTGCTTGTACGAACACCCCCATCGCGGCAATCCTTTACCGAGAAGCACATAATCTTGCCCGCCAACCATTACGGGTCATCCTTGAGTTGATTCCGTTGAGTTCAAATTTGATAATATTATTTGCGGAATTAGGTAATTATCTTATCTAAATTTGCTTTGGATATTTTATTGCCTAATATCTTCAATATTTTACGTGGATATTTAAATGATAGACGTATTTCCAATATCTTCAATATTTTATGTGGATATTTAAATGATAGGCGTATTTCCAGTTAGGGTTTATAGCCTAATTTGCAACCTGAATTTTTATTCTATCTATAAGGCTTTAGATGGAATAATTAATTACGCAAGAGTAAAATTGATATCTTGATCTTTAAGGCTTAAGATCAATTTATTAATTTTATTAGCGAAATAATCAAGTTTGAATTTCAATTCGATGGATAACATTTTTGAGGACCATGGATGATTTGGTGTTTATCTTTTAATTGTTCTATTTATCCCGAAAATACAAAAAAAAATTGCATTTGCATTCCATGTAGATTAGGACTGATTGCATGATAGGTTAGTTAGATTTTTTTTAAAATGCATATTTAAAAGGCATTTAGAATAGATAACATTTCACTTTAGTTAGATTTTTATTTTTAGTGATCTTAATTATGAATTTTCATAAAAGAAAATACAAAAAAATCATGCATGTCATGTAGGATTAGATTCATGAATTGCCCGTTATCTAGTGATTGTTGCTAGATTCATTTAACTAGAAATTGCTCGTCATTAGAATTAGGTCATTTGGTTAATTTAGATTGCACAGTTAATTGTTGCATTTCTTTAATTTCGAATCTCATGGTCAAAAAATCATTTTTTTTAGAATAAATTCATCCCATGCTTCATGATAGGCCGCATGCTTATTTATGTCATATAGTTTAGGTCATGTTGCCATATCATATCATTTCATGTTAGATTAGTAACATTGCATTGCATGTAGATTAGATTCTCATTAAATAAGTGAAAACAAAAATGAAATTGCGTGTTAATTAGAAATCTGTTAATGTGAATTCTGATCTAACAATGCAGATGTTTTTGTTGATACGAGGTAAGTCCTGCAATTTATTTACTGTTTTTGTTGATACGAGGTAAGTCCTGCAATTTATTTACTGCTTTACTTGGTTGTTAAATTGGTGGTTTGTGCACCCGCATGATTGCCTCACATGTTAGGGAAATAGATTTAAAATAAATTTGAGTTGCCTGCCAAAAACATTTTTGAAAATAAAAGAATAATACCGAAAAGGCGTTAGAGAAATCTAACGTAATCAAGTCCCCCTACCCAAAACTCTGGTTTGTAGAAGTGAAATAATTCTCCCATTATTTTATTTAGGTATCTAATCGACCTACTGAAAATAGATTAGTGGCAACTCCTAATTGAAAATCATTTGCATATTAAGAACTTGAACCTAAGTCGCGAATTGGTACGGGCTTGGGAGAGCCCGAGTTAAGTTTAGGCTTAATAATCCATTAACCAAACCCTAAGTGATGCACCCGAAAATTTGATCGTGACATATCAGTCCACACAAAATGGGATATATCCAAAGAAATTTTCACTTGGTCTTTCATCAAATCGGCAGCGTATATCCACATTCGACTTTGATCAAACCAATTGAATAATTCTTTATGCCGCCATTGATCAAACTAATTGAATATTTCATTCTGCCACCATCAAGTTTGTCTAGAAAACGAATACAGCCACAAAATTCTCAGCATCATTTCTAGTAAATTTGTCCACGTGAGATCGCCGACGTGCCACTTAAGATGGCATGTGGTGGCTGGCCTGCCATATTAATAATTCCAGGCAAGTTTTCATTAAGATGACTTGATTGGAATTTCACTTAAAGGTTTCGGACAACATTGAATTAGTTGCAAGGTGTGTCGCTAAATCTACAACAGGAATAACAATTTCTTCGTAGCTGCCCATGATTGCCTAAAAAATTCCCAAAGATTCAACGGCTCTCTCAAGTCGTAAACTAGCTGACTTAAGAACAAAGAGACCCGTACGTTTCGACTAAAAGCAGAATTGAGTCAAACCGGCCAAAACATAAAAACCTGCCACGTCGAACATGGAGTGTCGAACGTCTCACCGGTTGTCTTGATCGACCCGCAACTTCCCCTGTTCAACGTTTTGATCCAATCAGGGGCATGTGCACAACTATTTCCGCGATTTACGATCACCATCTCGACGTCGCCAAGTTGCCAATTTAGAAATGTCCACAAGTTTGATCAGAAGCAATTTCGAAGAATCTTCACCGCGACTCCCGAGAAGTCAACCAAAGGGAATTATCTCCAAAGTCGTCCCCTCAGCTTTTGTGGTCCATTATCGTTACGGCCAATGCTTAAATCGAACGCTCCTCGCCTCAGGAATAGTTTGAGTTCTTGCGTCTGTCCATGAGATGATGAGGAAATTCGTGACGAGATACTGGGTCGATTTTGCAAGCGCCGGCGTCCGTGGTGGTGATGATGGGTCGGGTCTCCTGTTGCTTAAGGCCGGAGTGATCTTCGTGGCGTGCTTGATGCTCGCATCCATCATCATGTTTTCCTGCGCCGACGAAGGCAGCAACTCATCCCGCTCTAGCCATAAAAGGAAAAAGAGAGATGCCGAAGGCGGAGGTGGAGACAGAGGCGATGACGGTGGTGGCAATGATGGTGGCGATGGAGATGGAGGCAACAATGGCGGTGGTGGCAGTGGCGGCGGAGGTGATGGCGGCGGCGGCGGCGGCGGCGGCCATCATGGAGGTCACCATGGAGGCCATCAGGGAGGCCCCCACCTCGGAGGTCACCATGGAGGCCACCACCATGTCCACCACCACGCAGCCCACCACGCAGCCCACCAAGGAGGCCACCACCATGTCCACCACCACGTCCACCACCACGTCCACCACGACGCAGCCCACCACACAGCCCACCATGCAGTTCACCACGCAGGCCACGTAGGCCACCATCATTGAAGCCATCGTGGAGGCAGTGGTCATGTTGGTGGAGGTGGACACCATGGCGATGGAGGTGGTCGTGGCGAAGGCGGCGTCAGCAGTAGTGGCGATGGCAAAGACACTGGAATTTTTTTTGGTCAAAAGATAGCTTACTATTGCGTAATTAAAGAGGAGTCTTACATAGAGCAGATGGGGAAAGATCTGCACATAAAATATTCCATAGTGGAAAAGGAAGGGAAGTTAGCCAATTACGTGGTAGGGACTGTTGACGATGTTTTGTTGCTATCCAGTCCATGCTTCGTTCATTTGGCGTGGACAACAGTCAACAAAATATTTGGGCTTCTTCTAAGCCCATTGCGGCATCTCTGCACTAACTCCTTTAGATTCCAAGCTGTTTCCGTCCGGCCCATAATCATGTCGACGACGAGAGGAACTATCACTTTCAATAATCCACTTCCCTGTTCGAGTTCTGCGGCTTGCACGTGAGAAGACTTGACTTCGTGCGTATAGGAGATCCCGTGTAAGATTGCACAGGCTTCCGCTTCACTTGCCGAGGAAACCCTAATCGTTGCAGCGAAGCCCTCAAGAAGTCTTCCTTCCCGATCGCGAACAAGCCCCGCGGCGGATCCGAGAAAATCACCGGAACACCACGCCGCATCAACATTTAGTTTCAGTTCATCCCTTTCTGGTGGTCTCCATCGGTCAGTTTTTGTTTGAGCGGTTGGGTTTTTGCCTCCGTTTATCTTTCCTCGGCTGAAGAACTCTTGTTGTTCTTTTGCTGTGCTCAACAGATTTGTGGGACTCGGCTCTTTTGATCGGAAAATCCAGGAGTTTCGCGCCTTCCAGATGTGCCACAGAACCAATCCCGTTAGTTCTCGACCAGGTAAACCCTCATCTCGGTGAAAAGCTTTGACAATCCATCGATCTGTTCGACTGATGCTTGTATCCGGTCTGATCTTGTCGAAAATCTGTGCTTCCCATATTCTCTTCGTCCACTTACATAGAAACAACATATGTTCTGTGGTTTCAATCTTCGACCAACAAAAGGGGCATAATGGATCGGTGACAATTTTTCGTTTATATAGGTTTTCCCTCGTCGGAAGGGCGTTCTGACATAGACTCCAGAGGAAAGATCGAACTTTTGGTGGTACATTTAGGCTCCAAATTTGAGTCCATAAGGTACGCGGAGGTTGATAAGAACAAGAGGGTCTGTTTTGATCTGGTTTACCTGTTGTTTCCCGTGCTCTGTTGTATCCGCTCTTAACAGTATTGCCCCGTTTTTTTTCTGTCCATATCAACATATCTGGTTTTACTTGCTGACATATTGGGATTGCTAATATTTCATTTGCGATCGCTTCATCATAGAGTTGGAGGATTAGCTGTTGTTTCCATTCTCTATGCTCTGCATTTATCAGTTCAGATACTAGTTTTGGCTCTGTCTGATTGGATTGGCCTCCGATTACCCCTTGCATTAGCCATCTGTCTTCTCTAATACGTATAGATTCTCCGTCCCCTACTGACCATATGATGTTGTCCTTTATGGTGTCTCTGCCAAGCAACAAACTATGCCAACCCCATGAGGGGCGGCGTCCCTTCGAAGCTGTCCAGACATCACCACTAGGGAAATAAATTCCTTTTAGCACTCTGCTCCATAGAGCTGAAGGGGAGTTGGCTAATCGCCAGAGTTGTTTTCCGAGCATGGCTCTATTAAAGGTGAGTAGATCCTTAAACCCTAAACCCCCTGCATCCTTTCGAGTCTTCAATGTTTCCCAACTTTTCCAGTGCATCCCTCTTTTTGCGTCGCCATTTTGCCACCAGAATGATGCGATGCGTTGTTCTATGGCTTTACTGATTGATACGAGGCAACTTGAAGATGGACATTGCATAGGTGGGTAAGGATTGTACCACACTTTTGATGAGCACTTCCTTTCCTGCCTTTGTCAATAGCTTTTCTTTCCATCCTGCTAATTTTGAATCTACTCTGGCCAGGATCCATGCGAACAGCTCCTTTTTGGATTGACCCCATTCAGTAGGTATATCCAAATACTTTCCTGTTCTCTGTAGGATAGGAACTCTCAGCTCAGTAGCAAGATTCTGTTTTAATACTGCTGGACAGCTGCTATCGAAAGAAACTCCAGATTTATTTAAGTTGATTACTTGGCCCGTAGCATAGCAATACTTGGTTTAGTAGTTGGGCTACATTCGACACTCGATATAGTTCCATCCGAAAAACATATGACATCATCAGTAAACATTAGATGTGAAAGCTTAGGGCAATTTCTGTTGAGCTGTATTCCTGTCAATGTTCCATCTTCTAACGCTTTTTTCATCATCCAGGTTAGCACATTTGACATTATAATAAAGATGTAAGGTGAAAGTGGATCACCTTGTCTAAGACCTCGCGAAGGACTGAAGAAGGAGGTAGGTTCCCCATTAACTTTTACACTGTAGGTAACCGTTGAGATGCACTGCATGATTAAAGAAACCCATTTGACATGAAATCCCATGTGCAGCATTAGATCTCTCACAAAATCCCATTCTATCTTATCGTATGCTTTCTGCATATCCAGTTTCAAGATAGCCTGATGCTTTTTCCTCCTTGTTGTTTTGCGTAGATGATGCAGAACCTCCTGTACAATGAAGATGTTGTCCTGAATTTGCCTTCCTGGGACAAAAGCTCCCTGCTCTGGTTCAATGATAAGTGGCAGCCATCTTTTGAGTCTGTTGGCTAAAATTTTTGAGATCACTTTGTAGCTAAAGTTGCATAGACTGATGGGTCTATATTGACTGATATTTTCAGGTTGTTTTACTTTGGGAATCAGCACAATGTGGGTCTGGTTGATCCGAGGGTCTAGAAGACCTGTTCGGAAGAAGTTATGTACTAGCTGCAATAGGTCAGGTTTTAGAGTTTCCCATGATTGTTGATAGAAATTACCGTTGAAACCGTCAGGGCCAGGTGCCTTGTAGGCTCCTAACTGGAACACTGCTGCGTGGATCTCCTCCGTTGTTGGTACTTCCACCAGATTTTCGTTTATATTAGCAGTTATTGGGGTTGGGCATTGATTCAGTATAGGCTGGTAATACCTCTGACCATCAGTCTTGTATAGCTTCTCATAATAAGACTTAATGTGTGCCTGTATCCTCTTGGGTTCTCTGCTCCACCTGTTTTCCTCTACTTGCAGCATTGAAATACGGTTACTTTTTCTTCGGTTGATTCTTTGTAGCATGAAAAAACCGTGTATTTCGATCCCCCCAATGAAGCCATTTAATGCGTGATCTCATTCCCCAGAACTGTTCTTCTTGTTTTCTGAGAGTGTCAATTTTGCTGATAAGTTGCTGTCTTGACTGCTTACTCGAAAGCTGATCTGTTTGATTCGTCAGACCTGTTAATGCTTTCTGGAGTTCTTTTATCTCTGTATAAGCATTTGAGAAATGCCGTTTGCTCCATTTGGTTAATGCTTGTGATGTTTGCCTTAGTTTCTCTGCAAATGTGACTGTTTGACATGAGTTCTCTGCCTATACTTGCTTAATAACTTCGTGATAATCGGGATGTTCTGTCCAGAAAACTTCCATTCTGAACTGCCTAGTCTTTTTTCTTCCTCCAGGGTACAGACTGAGAACTAAGGGACTGTGGTCCGATCCTATGGCTGGAAGGACCTGGACTTCGGCATCATGGAATGTAACTCGCCATTCTAGGGTGCAAAGTGCTCTGTCAAGCCGCTTTTTAACCAACTCTGCCCCCTCCCTGTTATTTGCCCACGTGAAAGAGCAGCCTTGACTTTCTACATCCATTAGGGATAGATCATTAATCATGGTTCTGAACGCTGCTATTCTTCTATTATCTGCTTCCTTTTTACCAACTTTCTCCCATACATACAGGATCTCATTAAAGTCTCCTATACAAAGCCAGGGAATAGAAGACTAAGGCTTAATATATCCCAGCACCTGCCACAATTCCTGCCTCTCCCCGAAATCATTAGATGCATGGACAAAGGTGATCTGCATAATCTATTTACTTTCAGGATCAATACATTGCACGTCTATGAGTTGTTTGGAACTTGCATTTACCTTTAAATCAATTTCCTCTTGCCACATGATTGCTAACCCTCCTGCTATCCCTATTGGATTAACCAAGTGTAGTTTCTGAAACTGAAGTTTTTTACAAGTCTTTTCCACCATGACTGCTTTATTTTTTGTCTCCATGAGGAACATAGTTTAGGCCTTTCAAGAGCTATTAAAGCTCTCGGTTCTCGGATTGTCGGGGGTTGCCCAGCCCGACAATTCCAACTGACAATTTTCATGGCTTCTGTGGTGGCTTATTAGGGCTAGCCACCAAAGCCCATTCTTGACCTTCTTGGACCAGTTGCACCGGGGTCTCCATGAGTTCTATTTCATCTGTAAGGAGTGGGGATGTTGCTGGTAAGCATTTCTGTTTTTTTACCTTTTGTACTTTCATCGACTTCTTACTACTGTTCCCAACTTTTGATAATAGAGGTTTCTGAATTTCAGAGTGTTGTATCTGTTTTCCACGATCGCGGACTACTGCTGCTACAGATCCTTCTTCTAGATTTTCCTCCTTGTTTGAACTGCCTACTGTTCGCTTTTTGCTGCATGCTACTATTTGCAAATTTGATGCTGGTTCTTGTTCACTTGATTGCATTCCCCTGGGTGGATTAGAGTGAACAGGTATAGTTTCTTCCACCACTAAGTCTTCCTCCATATTCCCATAAAATGCATCCCAATAGGGACTGTGATCGCTTGTTTCTGCCTTCAACCAGGGTCCATATAACCCTTTTTTGTTCATTGCCCAAGGTGAAGTTGCATATGGGATCTCACGACAATCAGTTGCATAGTGGCCAATTCGGCCACAAGAGAAGCAGAAGTGTGGAAGGCGTTCATACTTGAACTCCACCCAAAGCCAGCTGTTGCCGATATCCATAATAGCACCCGACTTCAAAGGTGAGTTCAGGTCAATCTCGACTCTAACTCTTCCTCCTCTGTTTTGAACAGTGTTTTTTGAATCGAGTTGAACATCTTTTACATTTCCCACCCGTTTCCCCAAATCATTAAACACTTTTTCTATTCTCCATCCGGGGGAACTCCTCCAATCGTACCCAAATTCATCCTTAGTAAAGTCATAGCGGTGCTCAGGCACTTGAGGGAGACATTGTTTCAGGACTATCAGGTTCGTGGAGTAAGACCATGGTGAGTTCATCTTAATTCGCTGCTTTTCCTCCTCCGTTGGGAATACAAAGCTGAAAAACCCCGGTTCCTTCTGGGAACATATAACCTCTTCTGATTTCCATGCTTTTTTCATTGTAGTGACAAAAGCTGGATAGTTGACATTTGGTTTAGAATACAATTTTCCGAAGAGGGTTCGACTGCATTCCTCTCGTTTCTGTTGAGGTATTTCATCAGACACCTGAACTACATCTTCTTCAGACCACAAATGCCCCAAACTTTTACATAATGCAGCCACTCTCATTTCGTTTTCCTCCTTACTCTCCATTTTCTCTAACTGTGGAATTTGTGTTTTAGGGGCAACTCAAGTCCAGACTATCCGCATCTCCATGCCTACCCAGATTCACCTTTTCTACTTCAGTAACTCATCCGCTAGTCGAAGACAAAGTGAGGAATATTGCATCGGACAATTAGGATAGGTTGATTTGTTACTAAGAAACTATACTTATGACATCACGCATCTCTCCCATCGGAAAGAAAAACTTACGATTATGCTTTCTGACTGGTGTAGATCCCGATGCCTCCAAATCTCTGAAGGAGGGTTTTCGGTGAAGAACTTATCCGATGGGATCCAGAAGTCCTCCGAAGAACGGATAACATGCCGTATTTTTTGTTTTTTGTGTATTTTCCATTTTTGGAGACTAAGGAAGGAGACAAGAAAACCGATTAGGGTTTAGGGTTTGTAACAGGAAGCGGTGTACACTACCATGAGGTAGAGAGAAACTCGCATAGACGAGAGAGAAAATACTCTTTAAGACACTGGAATTGAACCTATGTTTATATATATTTTTTTTTCCGGCGCGAAATTTATAGTAGAATTTAAAAGATAGTTTCGTTTCAATAAATCGTGATGCAATAACGAGGTCCAGATGAAATTGGATGGGCCAAAAACCTTGAGGCAAGATATTTGCCACTGTCGTTCGACGTGTTTTGTCATGCTATTAAAGCCTTCGCTGGTTTCTCGACCGTAAAGTAGCATTTGCCTGAACTCCTTATCTTTTAGTTTGGTGAGCCTCGGCCACTCGATGAGAGAGAAGCTTTGCTCGAGCAGGGATGGGAGGGACTACGGTGAAAAGCTCGCCATAAATTCGAACTTCACACTCGAAATTACAATCCAAGACTGTTATAAATCTAGGAGGAACTTGTGAATGGAGTCCTAAACCTGTCCAGTTGACCGAAAGTTTCAAAGAAATTAGTAGCTTTAGCAACGTGTTAGTAAGTTCTCACAAAGTAAAGAATTTGCACCGAAGGTAAAACCAAAGTTGGTAACCTTTATTTCGACAGTAAGGGCCTATTTTTTTGTTCCGAGAATTAAAAAGGAACAGAAACGCGTTTGTTTGTGTTTTTGTTCCAAATATATTTTTTTGTTTCCAGAAACACATTTAGAATGTAAACAAGAAACAAAAAAATTTTATTTCTTGTTTCGGAACAAAATTTAGGAACACTTTTTCTCTCTCTTTCATTTTCTTCTCTCTTTTTCTTCTTCTTTTTCTTCTTCTTTTCTTCTTTCTTTTTTCTTTGGCCGGTCGTCAGCCTCGGCCATGGCCGGCAACCGGCCGTCGAGGGCCGGCGACCTCGTTGGAGCATCGCCGGCCCCCGGCAAGGCTAACCTCGCGCTAGGCTAGGCGAGCTCGATCTCGCCCAGATCCGGCAAGGCCAAGCTCGCCCGGTGGTCGGCGAGGCTCGACCTCACCGGGCCATCACCAGGTTGACGTCACCCGGCGGTGGCCCGGCAACGTCGAGCCTCGCCGACCGTTGGCCAAGTTCGGCCTCGCTGGATTTGGGCGAGCTCGAGCTCACCCGGCCAAGGCGGGCCGAGCCTCGCCCGGCCTACAGCGAGGCTCGGCCTCACCGGGGGCCAGCGAGCCTCGCCGTGGCTAGGTGAGGCCACCGGCCCTCATCAACCGATCACCGGCCATGGCCGAGGCCGGTGACAGGCCAAAAGAAGAAAAAAAAAAGGAAAAATAAATAAGAAAAAAAATTTAAAAATTAAAAAAAACTATACAAATTTACCAAACGTGTTTCTATTCTTTTTATATTTCTGGAATAGATTTACCAAACGCGTTTTTTTATTCAAAAATTGTTTCCTGAAGCAGAAAAATACTTTTTTCTATTTCTGTTCTCAGAAACAATTTTTAAACAGAAATGTTACCAAACGCACCCTAAGTTACTAGCTCACTTTGGAAATAGGTAATTTACCATTGTAGGACCGCTATTTGAGGAATTTATCAACACCAAATTCAAATCGGAGAGGGAGTTGGTGAGAGCTTGAGGGAGAGCAGGAGGAGTTCTCCAGCGGATTGACCACGCCCGAACCCTCTCCGACAACCTCTAGTCGACGCCTGCGAGCACATGATCTTTCGCTCCCAAATCTCCACGTAGCCAGTGAGTTTCTTTACTTGGTTCAAACTTGCCTTGCCTAAAGATCCCAGCTCAAAGATACCAAGGCGGCAGACCATAACCCGATTTGTCATGAGCTGGCCCACTTGCCGTCGTCTCCAAGTTGGGTAGGGAACTACGCGATTCAACAATCCTTTTCGTGAATCCCTGTTATTCTACGTTGTTTTGATCGAAGCAAAGCCGAGACTTGGTTTCCTTAAGCCCATACGCATGCTGGGTTTGAGCCAGGTGTTGTTGTTGATTTCGGTTGTCTCGTGATGTTTTCTTTTGAGTCCAAACTTGAGATCGGGTTCTAAAAGTAGTCAATATTTTCCTCTCAAGCTGTGCTCGCCAGCTGTTTGTTGAAATGTGTAAACCGATGTCGTGAGCATCTCTCTCTTATTATGGCTAACGTAACAGTAAGTCCAAGCATAGTGTCACGGGCCGAGAGTTCCCTTGGCCTCGGAAACGACCCGCGGGCGCCTAGCGAGCGGAATTCGCCAGGCCAGCCCTTTCTTTAGCTGTTCCACGAACGATACGGTGAATGATTCTTCGTGCGAGATCCTACCACGCCCGGCTTCGCTCGGGCGTCTAGTCCATCGAGTAAGGCAGGCGGTTCTCTTTAGGCACAACAACCGGTTTCGGCTGCCATGGCCTCGTCGGGAGAGCGGCATCGGCTCCCGACCGGTTTGTGCACGGGAGGCCTACCCCGTCTTGAGCTCCTAAGTGATGTAATCCTTCTATCCTAGAACTCCTAGCACCAACCGTCCCGACGCCACTCCCACGGACCGCCAGTGTTCTACCCTTCTGCCTCACACTCTTCACCAGATAACCCCAAGCGCCACTCACAAGTGTCACGAGTACGGGAGGATTCACGGACCGTGACAATAGCATGTTATGTTGTATATAGTGTTCGTTTGCGAACTAATATGTTGAAATTTTAGTACGATTCGTGGCTACCCTAAACATTTTTGTCTACCCTCTTCTTTTGTCTTGAATGAGTCCATACCAGCTCATCTGTTGGGTTCCTTAAAATGCCATCGTTTGGCTCAATCATGTTGTGACCATATTTTGTAAAATCTCAGATGGGTGCTGGACGGCAATCATGCTTGGATACGGTAGCTGATGATGGAAGCTGGGCGAAGAATATTTTTATACCCACTGTGAAGTGTTTTGTTCACGTCCTAGCTTCCTAGTCGTAAGCTTAGTCTAAGGTTTCTCAAATTCCTCGTCCATTGGTTGGCCTTAACGTGAGAGAGGGGAACGGTGGAGAGGAGCGTGTCGGACAGAATGAATGAGGAAGGGGAATAGACATTTTGGGTTGAACTCTAGAGACAGGGATTAGTGGGTGTTGGACTCAAATTGAAGCTTGGCAATTATGGGGCTGGTTTTGGTATTTATCTGAGCTTGGGCTTGGTATAATTATTTCAGAAGGTGAGCTTAGATCATTTTGAAACGGAGCTTGTTGAAAGCCTTATTCGTATGGATCGCCCAAACCCACGAAGTGTCAGACGGCAGTCCGTCTTCTGACCGGGCCTCAGGGCCCAGCTTGAGTCCCTATTCTCGGAGCAAAAAATTATTTTTATTAAAAAACCAAAAAAAAAAAATTCAAAAACTATTATGATTATTTTTCAAAATTCCGAAAATGCATAAAAATATATAAAAAAAAATCGAATGTTTAATTTAATTGGGGGCTGATCAAAATGGGCTTGTGACTTGCACATGCCAAAAAATAAAAAGACATGGATGTCACGCGCATCGGATCTTGCTCGGTTAGAAACTTAAAAAACCAAAGTATGCCGTGTTGACTGAACAAAGAAATATCAAGGGATTGACCAAGATGACCGTGAAATCGTAGGGAGTAAGTTGGAATTAGCCCAAAAGTAGAGATCGTGATAGGGGGGATTTGAATGGGGACCATAGGTTAATATCAGTAATACTATTTCTACTAAAACTATATTACAATATTAGGAATAAAGTCATCAAAATGCTTATTGATAGAATAAAATGATGAGCAAATCATGAGGTTAGGCGAGATTAACATTGGATAGTTGATATATTATCTAAACAAATAACTCTTAAACTTCGAAAAAAGTCTAGACCATGATATCAAGAACAGATAGAAATACTTTGGAAACATGACGAGTTCGACCTTCATACCAAGTTGCTAGTTTACTTAATGCAAAGGGGTAATGACTTAAAAAAAAGTCGTCATTTGGAACTCAGGTGAACAAATTTATTATCATCAATGTTACTATATGTTCATATTTTCCCCCTTGCAATGTGTCACTTACAATATATTGGTGTTAAAATAAATCTCAACAAAGATGCCTTACAAGGATTTTGATTCAATTGCATACCAAAGCTGATTCCTAGATAGAATCAATTTGCCAAAAATTTCGATTTTAGAAACCACAGGGAGGTGTCGGTCCTTAATAAGGACTCCTTATAGATGTGAAAGCTGCGTACAACAATTTTTACATAATTTTCATTAATGGAACCTCTGGTTGGTCCCCACAATTCAATTTTCTTGACTTGACTTTGTGTTGATTGGTTGATTGAGCCTCCGCCACCAAAAAATAAAAAATATCAAGCTAAAACTTCCATTCTTGCACCAGAGACAGCGGAGAAATGATTCATTCTTTCGGCTCCATGGCAAAAGATGTGTTTCCTCTTGTTAATGCTACCAATGGCCATGGAAGCCGACAGGCGCTGACATGGCTCTGCAGGGTTGCCTTTTCCTTGGCGTTCATCCCCGTGGTCATATTCTCGTGCGGCAAAAGTGAGCTCAAATCCCGCGAAAGGAAGCGTCCTAGCGGTCGCAGCGACAGAAGGGGCGATCTTGCTGAAGCTGGCTGGTTTTGCTAAGGTAGCGGTGATTCTACAGGGGATGGCGGCGGCGGTGGATATTGAAGGTATTTATTGATATTTATATCAATTCAGGTTCTTACGTTTGTCTAAACAACAGGTTTTCTTATATTGGTGTTCGTAATGAGTTTACGAATTGTTAGCTAAATAAGCTGTAGATGGGTAGACGAGTTTTATGATATCAACTAAATATAGAATTTCTATATAGTTCATGGTTGTGATCTATCTGTATATGACCATCCATCTATTCAATTCTTGGCAAATTCATATTTTTTACTATATGAAGAATTTGAAGTTCTACCCGAAGCAATTGCGCAGAACCTTCGCCACATGTTGGATTGTGTAATATTTGCTGATACAACCATCCATCTATTCAATTCTCGGCAAATTAATATGTTCTATTATATGAAGAATTTGAAGTTCTACCCGAAGCAATTTTCGGAATTTTATCTCTAAACGTCTTCGTGCGTCATGTCAAATTCTTCTTTCATGTGAGTTTTTCAAAAACAAATTTTCCCGATACTGTTTGCATTAACCAATGAGTCCTCTCTCCACCGATAAATTACAAGCTCCCCACTTCTCACCAAAACCTCTACCTTACCCCTCGACAGCCGAGTGATCAACTGCATTTACAGCAGCCGCCCTTTCCCGAGCAATCTCCAATCTCGATCGCACGTCCCAAATGAAGAAGAAGAGCAACTCCCTTCCCTAATCCTGATGTTCAAATTATTTTGGGGCTGATCGAAATGGGCTTGTGACTTGCACATGCCAAAAAATAGATGACATAGTAAGCCTGACTATTTTTGCCTAATGAACGGCAATAGAGCATGTGATGTCGAAGAATTGACCGAGATAACCATGAAATCATAGGCAGTAAGTTGGAATTAGCCCAAAAGTAGAGATGTGGTAGAGGATTTGAATGGGAACTACAGGTTACTATTAGTAACACTATTTATACTAAAACTAGTTTACAATACTTGGGAATTATGTTTTTTAAAATGCTTATTCATTGAATAAAAAGATGAGTAGAACACGCAGTTGCCGCGGTGGCAGCTAACTTTGAAGATAACAAATGATTATTATTTATCAATGTTTATAGTGATTCAGGTTCTTGCATTTTTCTAATCTACAGGCTATGATGTTCGTCATGGGTCTAAGGTTTGGTGGCAAAGGACGCAATTGGTAATCGTTCTATTCTTGAGAACAATATCTGATTAGAAATAATTCTTTTTAATTCTGCTCCCATGAACAATTTATAAGCATTTTAAGGTATTTGGTAACTGTCCAAAATTTCTATTTCCGGAATAAAATTGTGTTTGTCACCATTCTCAAAATTTCTACTTCAAACCATTTTCTTTAATTTTTTAATAATTTTATCATTTTTTCCTTTTTTTTTCTTTTCTTCCCCTTATTCTTCTTCAACCTTTGGTCGATCACTGGCCTCAGGATGACCAACGATCGACTAGACGAAGGCCAGTGACCTTGTCGGAGCATCATTGGCCCTTGTCGAGGCCGCGCCTCGCCGGCAACTAGGCGAGGCTCAATCAAGCCTTAGCAGGGCGAGTGGCCTTGCCCAGATCTGGCGAGGTCGAGCCCCATCGGCGGCTAGGCGAGGCCGCTCGCCTAGCCACTGGTGGGGCTCGACCTTGCTAGGCCACCTCCAAGTTGGCCTCACCTTGGCCCAACGACACTGACCTCGCGATGGCCTGGGGAGGTTGAGCCCCGCCGCTTGCCGGTGGCTAAGGAGGCCCGGGCAAGGCTCGCCTTACCGGTGGCTTAGTGAGCCTCCAATGAGCTGTCGAACCTCATTCAACTGGTCACTGATGACTGACAGCGGTGGATGATGGTGGCAGCAATAATGGAAGAAGAAGAGAGAATGAAGAAGAACAAGAAGAAAAAATGAGTTAGCTTGATTTTGGAATTGTTCATGAAAACAAATAATCAATTTTTTTTTACTTCTCAATTCTAGTCTAACTCTATTTCCAAGAGCAAAAAGTTTACTAATTCTGTTCCAAATCTACTTCTAAAAACAAAAATATATATAAATTTTCACTATTTGACAAGTTGCCAAACGCCCCCTAAGTTAGCGAGAAAATTATCCAAGAAGTCATAAATCTATTATATAATGGCCAATTCAATCTTGAATATTTCCATTTTACTAATTTAATTTTAAATATTTTAACAATTTACTAATTCAATCATTAATATTTCAATTATATCAGTTAAATTCTAAATATTTTGATGATTTTTCAATTTAATCATAAATCTTTCAATAAATTAGCAATATAATTCTTCTAGCTAATTTTTAGCTGAAATTGTTGACAGGTCAAGTTAGCACTAGTAATGCGCCGCAAGACAACTGACATTGATTGGACTACTACGTCAGCGATTTTCTATGAAAATTAGCCTGAATGACTATATTTTCAATTTATTAAAAGATTTAAAATTGAATTGGTATAATTAAACTACTAAGGGTTGCCCTAATGGCCATCCTTCCCATTTGGACAGAGCAAAATAGAGAGTTCGATTCTTTACCTTCTTAGAGGACTAGGGAGGGGACGCGTGAGTGAGAAATGAGGATAGCACACGCAGTGACTTGCAAAATAAAAATAAGATAGGATTAGATAAAAAAAAATATATTAATATAATTAAAAGATTTAATACTAAATTGACTGATTAGTAATTTTTTTGTACTTTTTCCTATGACAAGACGTTGATGGGTAGGCGACTAATGACACTAATCACCAAATAAAATTTGTGTCCAGTACATGCTGTGATCTGTATAATTATCCATCTCTTTAGCTGTCGGCAAATTCATTTGTTTTATTATTTAAAGAATTTCAAGTTCCATCCCAAGCAATTTCCTGGAACACTTCACCAGTAATTACGCAATGGACTTATAATTGCACGTCCCCCAATAAGTCTTTAGTGGTCCATCTCCACGTGGCCATTATTTACTGGGTGTTGCTACAGCAACAGTTTTGGAGACCTAAGCTCCGTTTGAAAACGATTATGTTTTTCCCAATTTCTATTTTTTTATTTTGAAAAAAAAATCCGTTTGATAACAATAATTAATTTTTCCATTCTCCAAAATAAAAAAGTGGCTAGGAAAAGATTTAGAACAGAAACAAGAAATAAAAAAAAAAAATAGTTTCTTGCTCTTAAAAACAATTTCTTAAAATAAGTTATTTTCTCTCCTTTTTTTCTTTTTTTCTTCTTTGTCAACTGGCTGCCACCCCCACTGCTGCCTACCATCGACCAATCGCCACTGATCACCGCCGTTGTCACTTGACCAACTGCCATTGCCGGCCGACCATCACCGATGACCACCAACAACGCCGCCCGCCGCCTACCGCCACCAATCATTGTCCTTGACCGTGACTGCTACCGCCGACCGATAGTGGACGGCGACGATCGATGTCAACTGTAGTGGTTGACGGCGTCAACGGTAGTTGGCAGTTGACGGCGATAAGGAAAAATAAGAAGAATATTAAAAGAAATTTTACATTACGGCTCCGTTCGTTTCACGGAAAATATCATGTTTCCGGAAAATATTTTCCCCAAGTTATTTTCCGGGAAAATGACTCTATTTTCCGGTGTTCGGCCAAAATCTAAAATTTCAACGGAAAATATTTTCCACCGTTCGTTAGCTCATTTAATTATTTGGGAAAATTTATCAAAAATTAAATTTTAATATTTTTAAATGACCAAAAAAATTATTTTATTTATTTATATTTTTTAAAAATGATTTTTAATTATTTATATTTTTAAAATCGAATTTTTTTTTTCTTTTCCTTCCTCCTTCCTCCTCCTCCTTCTTCCTCCTTCCTCTCCGCCGTCGTCTCCTTCCTCCTCCTTCTTCCTCCTCCTTCCGCCGCCGCCGCCTCCTTCCCCGCCCGACGATAGCCGGCCGCCCGGCCGACCAACACCCGTGGCCGATTCGGCGAGCTCGAGGCTCGGCCGGTCTCACCCGAGCTCGCCGGATCGGCGACGAGCTCGAGCTCGCTGGATCGGCGAGCCGCGAGCTCCGCCGCCAAATCCGGCGAGCCGCGAGCTCCGCCGCTAAATCCGGCGAGCCGCGAGCTCCGCCGCTAAATCCGCGACCTCATCGCATCACCCGAGCCGCGAGCCGCGAGCTCCGCCGCCGCGGTGCTCCCTCTTGAGCCGGATCCTCCCAAGCGGCTTCGAACCGCCGGGGAAGCGGAGCGCCGCGGCCGGAGCAGGCGGGCAGGAGCGGCCGGGGAGGGCGGAGAATGAGGAGCGGCCGAGGAGGAGTAGATCAGAAACCCTAAGCGAGAGTGCAAAAATGAAAAGGAAAACGAAGCGCGAGGGCGAGCGTGCTTCGAACCGCCGGGGAAGCGGAGCGCCGCGGCGGCGGCGGAGCCGCGACCGGAGCAGCGGCGGGCGGAGCGGCCGGGAGGGGGCGGAGAATGAGGAGCGGCCGGGAGGGCCGGGCGGGAGCGGCCGAGGAGGAGGAGATCCGAAACCCTAAGCGAGAGTGCAAAAATGAAAAGGAAAACGGAGCGCGAGGGGCGAGCGTGAGAGTTCGGGAAAATGTTTTCCTCTTTTCAAAAGAGGAAAACATTTTCCTCAAAATCTAAGGAGAATTTTCCGTTGACCGGAAAATATTTTCCTTGACCAAGAATTTTCCGTCTGCCGAACACCGGAAATCCAGGAAAATATTTTCCTGGAAGTTATTTTCCGCGAAACGAACGGAGCCTACAATAAAAATTTGTGAATCGTGCATTCCTATTCATTTTCCATTCTCGAGAATAGAATTTTTGTATAGTTAACAAAACGCATATTTTTATTGAAAAATTATTTCAGGGAATAGAAATTAAAAAATACTATTTTTGAAAAGAAATTATTTTCCGGAGTAGAAAAGTTACCAAAGGGACCACTATTGACCACATAGGAGGAAACTAAATGGATATTTGTAAAATTGCCTACCTTATTTAATTTAACAATGGGACTTAAATAAGAAACAATGCACGATGCACATGATCTCCATCTCTCCATATTTTGAACGTGAAAAACATATTGTGGGTGTCTTTGATTTGATGATGAAATTGTTATTTAATTTATATCATATAAGTGAATTTATATGATAATTTGAATGAAGCTAGTTCGTCTACATTGATCAGAAGTTAAAAGGTAACTTTTTCATTTTTCGTGAGATCTAAAATTTTATGTGAGTTCTCAAAGATTTGTGGGTCAATATCCGTGTAAAAAAGTTTCTATTTTGACTAATTGAAATACAAATAATCTTGAATTTCCCATTTTTTTTTCATTTAGACCTTACATAATTGACGCATATTGTAAATTAATCTGAATATAATAAGATATACTTACTATATTTTTTTTAAAAAAAACACTTGTTCTCCGGATAAGATACTTGTATGATTTTTTTTACGGATAAAAGGTTGAGAACGTGAGATAGCACAAATACTATATATGTGGATCATCACAAGTCTCTGACATTAATAATGTGCACTTTGAGTCATAAAATTTCGTCACGAAGTTGCAAGATCGACAAACGCTAATCACAGTTTTTTATTCTTTTTATATAACCGATGACTTCACCACGGGCCCCTTGCCTAGACGACACTGAAGGGCCGAGCCCCTATACCTCGGGAAGACTAGTACAGGACCCCACTACCATGGCCCCCCACTTAAGACGCTAGCACCTGAAGATTCAAACTTGCGACCTCGACGATTAGGAGCAAGCCTTAAACCATCACAGTTGCACACCGGTGGGTGTAATGCTAATCACAATTCATACCCAAAAAGAACAAAGAAACAAAAGAGCACCCAATCTTTTTCACAAATGGACAAACAAGTCCCTACATTTTTTGTGGAATAATTGTGTGGCCGAAAACTTGAAGAATTGTTAGTGCAGTCCTCTTTCCCATGTTCCTTATCTAATTGAAGGTCCCTCCCCTCGTGAATTTTATCTTACTCCTACTATTGTCACCGTGAACGGTCGGGTTCTTGCTTTCTCTCCACGAGATTATTTGGAAATCAATGGCGAGAGTATGGGTCGCTTTAGCAAGCGCCGGCGTTCATGGTGACGATGGAGCGGATCTTCTGCTGCTCAAGTCCGGAGTGATCTTCGTGTTGTGCTTGATCCTCGCGTCCTTCGTTATGTTTTCTTGCAGCGACGGCTGGTCCGGGTCTTCGCACAAAAGTAGGAGACATGGCTACTATGGAGATGGAGCCGGAGGCGGCTACTATGGAGCCGGAGGTGGAGGCAGTGGCGGCCACCACGGAGGGCATCATGGAGGAGGCGGTCATGATGGTGGAGGTGGAGGTGGACACCACAGTGGCAGTTGCGGTGGAGGCGGTTGCGGCGGAGGCCACTGAGGGTGTTGGATTGAACTTATATTTATTTCAATTTTAGGCATGAATTAAGGGAAAAAAAAAGTTTTCATTTCAATAAATAGTGATGCCATAGTGTGTTCTCTGTTAGACTATATTGGGATTACTATGTCAGGTTAAATTGTATTCTCACCATTGATATATAGTGATCTTGTGTTCTTCATTTAATTATGTATAGGATATTACATTCGTCTCTCTTGCATTGCAATTTTCAACTTGATTCCAAAGCTATTTTGTCTGAGGAAATGCCCGTTGAATTTGTTCCATGGCCAATGGCATTGGCCACCGTTCTCCACCAAACCTCAGCTTTTAGTTGCTGTTTGACATCCTTCCATTGCTCAATTTGTAAAATAGAGACCACCAACAGATTCTTTGCCCTCAGATGGGCCAGATCATTTATAGTTGCGGACACTAGACATCAACAAATGCGCACCATATGCTGGATTGTGTAATCTTTGTCGATGATTATTCTCGTTATGCATGATTTTATCTTATGACAAATTGATCCAAACTTACTTCTATTTATCGTGATTTGATTGCTATGATAAAAACACAATTTTCTCAATATATCAAAGTTTTTCATAACGATAATTCATGTAATATAAAGACACCGAATTTCTTAGATTTCTCTCTTGAAATTATATCATCATTGATCGCCCTTGTTCATACACTGAATGACAAAATCACTATTTTGCTAGTAAGTTACGAATAGTTGACCGGACAAGAAAGTTGCCAATTAATTTTACTTACTAATGATATTACAGGTACTTGGAGATTTTACCGTCGCGGAATAACTTCTCTTTTAGCAAACGAATAGTAAACTCATCCGTTGAACATTGCTATACCACAAAACTTTTCCGGCTTTTGACGGCGGGAGATTTTTCTCACGTCGAAAGAAAAGCGGTTGCTTTAACCGAAGTCAAAGATCAGGAGGGCAGTACTCAGCAATATACTAAAAAGAACAAGTCCTGGAGTTTCGGCTGGTTTAAGGTTGGCTTTAGCCCTTCCGACCAGAAAGAGGTCGTTTTGCTGTGTAACGAGTCACCGACGGTCGATGTGGAAGTGGCGACAGACAACGTCCAGAAACCAAGAAAAGCCAATGCGTCCTGTGATAAACCCTTCAAAAAGGTTCTTCGAGAGCATGTTTCATATTTTCGATTTTCTTCCTCAATTTCTAATCAAATGTGATTCTCTCTAAATCCCTCCACGCCATAACAAGTAGAATCAATTCAGTCATCGGGTGCAAAAACGCAAAGAAGATGGCCCTTTGGCACAATAGCTGTGCCTTTTTTTTCTTTTCTTTTTTTTTTCCGGGTGGATAACTAATTGGGAATATGAAACAAATAATTCTTGAATTTTAGTTTAATGTGTAATATATCTTTAAATTTTTTAATTTGTTCAATGTACTCTTTGAACTACAATGCAACCCATTGTACAATGTGATTTATGAGCTTTTAAATTGTTTAATATGGTTCATGAACTTTTAATGCATGTTCCATTTAGTTCCTGAACTATATGAAAATTTTTAATATTGTCCCCGAATTTAAACAACATTAAATATTTTCATATAGTTTGGGGATTAAGTTGAATATATACTAAAGTCTATAGATTACATTGAACAAATTAAAAGTTCATGTACTGCATTATCTATTGGGTTAAAGTTTAAGGATCACATTAAAAAATAAATAAAACGTTTAGGGACAACATTGTGCATGGTTCAGTTACCATTTATGTAATTATACCTAGCTAATTTACCAAAGTCAAGCGCACTTTCAAATGATAATATACTTTTCTGAGATGGAAAGTTGAGGCGACTTGCTTGTAATGTTTAAAGTACGGTAGAAGGCATAAAAATAGGATAGGACAGGTATTCTCTATCCTGCATGACGTTTTCCTCGGTGTCTCATTTAAATCTCAATCTTTCTTGACAACCTCGTTCTTGTAAAGTCAATGGGTGGAATTTATTGAGGCATATCGAGGAGCATCACGGGGGTAGAAGATCCGCTTCCCCGAAAGAGTATTATTCTTAGCTCTCCATCAATGTCGCTGGCAATCTTGCTGAAGCTGGCTGCTTTTGCTTAGTGGAGGTTTTACTGGGGATAGTGGCAGCGACAGGAACTGCAGAGGCCAAGGTCGCAGCGACTAACTTTCAAGACAAAAATTAATTTCAAGACATATTGGTGTTCCTAATGGGTCTACGGTTTGCTAGCTAAATAAGCAGTTGATGGGTGCACGAGTTCTTTTTTTCTGGACAAAGCAAAGCTATCTTTATTTTAAAGTCTTATTTGAAAGGGTCCATAAAAAGAGCATCTAACCATAGGCGGGGAGGTCGGACTAGCCTGTTTCATGGAAGAGAATTGACTTTGTTGGGCCTTCACGACCCACTTCACCACTCAGTTTCGCTCTCTACTTCGACGGGCTATTCTCATATCACAAAACCGGGGCAAAAGGTCTTGAGCTTCCAGCAATAAGCGCACGCCCTTCCCATCCGGAGCGATCTGCGGACTCCATCGAGGAAACTAAACTCAAACCTGTTCGGACTTGAGTTCCGGACTACTTGGGCACCTTCGAGGAAACAGAAGCTTCAGCGAGTGCACTGCTGGGGTTTGACATTAATTACTACATAGGATTTGTGTCTAGTGCATGGTCATGATCTATCTGTATGTAACCGTCCATCTATTCCGTTATAGGCAAAATTCACTTGTTTTGTTATAATAAAGAAATTCAAGTCTTGTCCTAAGCAACTTCGCAGAAGCTTCACCAGCGATTACCGCATTGAATTATCTCCCAATTTGTCCCCTCAATTCATAGGTCACGGAGAATTACTGACCGCGAACTTCCCAGAAGCGTATGTCCTGTAAAATCGGCTAACCTATAATAAATTCAACAATGGAAGGTGAACAAGAGACGATGCAGATGCACATGATCTCTCCACAAAAATAAAGTGCTTACCATTTCTTGTCCGTATCCTTGATTTGGTGATGCGATTTGTATCTAACTTATATCATATTAGTGAATTTTATATGATGATTTGAATTAGGGTTGCCACTCTAGATTTATCAAAAGCCGAATGATAACTTTTTCACTTTCCTGTCAAATCTAGACATCATGAAAATTTCCAAAGATTTATGGAAAAGAAATCATAGGTCAATATTCAGTGTCAAAAGTTTTTTATAAATGCAAGCAAATCTTCGATATCCCATCTTTTTTTTCTTCTTTTTTTAGACCTCACATGATCGACACAAATTGTAAATCAATTTCATCACAAGTCTAAGTCTCTTCCATCGCTAATGTACAATTTGAGTCATAAATTATCGTCCTGTTAGAATTACAAAGTTTTGAGATTGACAATCGCAAATAATGAATACCCAATCTTCTTCACACCCGGATAAACAAGCGGTCCTGTTTGTGTAGAATAATTTTGGGGTTGGAAGCTTGAAATCTACAGACCAAAAAAGGAAAGCTTGAAATCCATCCGTCACTTGTTGAGATTGACAGTGCGGTCCTCTCCTCATTTTCCTTATTTAAATGAAGCTCCCTCGATAACGTCGATAATTGAGTTCCTGCCTCTGTTCTCTCCACGAGATAACAGGGAAATCAATGGCGAGAGGGTGGGTCACTTCAGCAAGCGCCGGTGTCATCTTCTTGCTGTTGTCCTTGGTCGTCGTTTCGCTGATTATTTTTTACTGTAGCGATGGTTCGTCTGGGTCTCGGCGCAAGAAGAAAACGAGAGGTGGCCATGTCGGCGGCTACTATGGAGGCGACAGCAATGACTGTGGTGGCAATGATGGCGGCGGAGGCGGCGGTTGCGGCGGAGGTGGCGGTTGCGGTGGAGGGTGTTGAATGTACTTTTAGGCATGAATTATGGGGGAAAAAAGGGTTTTATTTCTATAATTTTCGTGGTATTCAGTGAATTAGGCAGAGTTTGAACAATAATTCATAGTAGATTTGTGAGAGTTGGAAGAGGAAAGTTGTACTTACTTTTGTCTATAAGTAATAGATCTATTGTGTAGTCTCTTTGTTGTTTTATGATGATGAACAATATCAAATAATGTTCTTTTTGCCATTTCATGGAATCATATTTATTTTTTTCTAATGCGCTAGTCTCCATATTGGTAATTCTCTTGCTATGACCGGCTTGGTGCTTAACTCTGTCTGATTTTACCGAGTATGAATTAATTGACAGTAATTTTACATATGATCCTGCCTTCTAAGGGGATCTTATATAGATCGAAATGTAATTGTCTCTGTCAAAGATTTCGAAACCGTGCATGATTCCTGCTGTTTGCGTGATGGAGTGGATCCTGCACTGTTATGGATGTAAAAGTCAGTGCCAAAGGTGTTATATGTGCTTGTGCGGCTGTCCTCTCTACATCGTTGCAGCAGATTATGAGTAGATCTTCCATATCTCCCGCTTGCATTTTCACAGAACTGTCTACGCTGAGAACTGATGATGATACGTCTATATAGTAAATCCTCCTGATTGCTCCACCTGGTCTTGGGACTTTTGCACATTAGAACTGCGGATTTACCACGACTGACCTCTCTAGGATTGCGTTTATCGACGGTTGATTTTTGTCAGCCTTGAAAGTTTTTGCAATATCCCACGCTCTTACGCAGCTTGTCAGGTTGAAAATATTAGCAGAAGATGAAGTTTTTTATGTATGTGTGAAGCTTGGATGTTCCAAATCCTATGTTCGTATGTTTTTCCAGCAAAAATGCTTTCAAGTGTACTTGTAAATCGAATTTTATTTTTTTTTGCACCAAAGGTTTTAAGTCTAATTAATTGTGAAAAATTTCAAGTATACCTGCATGAGAATGATATTTTTATAAAGATGAGATTGATATTACTTCATGGGGGCATATATGTCATTTATATTGGAATGCAATTTCTATCAAATAATGGATGTGATAGGTTATAAAAATATTTGCCTTTAAATTTGCAGTTTAATAAATAGTAGATAAAATATGATAAAATTTCTTGATTCTTATCTTATCCAATCTTATCCTGACTAGAAATTCGAATGATCAATCGCAGCCCATAAATACACATGTCGGCTGCGTTTGGAAATTGCATTTCCAAGGATCCTTGGAGGGCTAAAGTCCTTTGGGCCAAGGAAAGAGTGTTTGGGAAGATTTTTTTTTACTTGCATTTGGGGAAGGCTTGCCTTCCCAGGCTGAAAGCCCAAGGCGAGTTGGGGGCTGCCTTGGGCATTCAGCCTTCTCGGAAGGCTGATAGAGAGTAAGATAAAAAAATTTCTTCCATAAATGTCCTCGTTAACATTTCGTTTTTCCGGTTTTGTCCTCGTAACTATTCATCTTCTTCTTCGTGGAGGTAGGCCGGCGAACTTGCACCGAGCTATGAGGGGCCGGCGACGAGCTGGACAGAGGCGGCAAGAGGCCGGTGTGTCACGGCGACCGTCGGCGGCGAGTAGCGTGACCTCGGTGACCCCGCGAGTCACGTCGCCGGACCGCCGCAACCCCGGCAACCACCCGATCTGGTCGCAAAGCAAGGTCGTGCGACCGCTGCAACCTCGGCGACGCTGCGACCCCGGCGGAGATCCGGGTCACCGAGGTCTCCGCGACCCAGATCCGGGCCGTGCGACCTCCGGCGACCCAAATCGCGCGCAGATCCGGGTCCCGGAGGTCGCCGCTACCCGGATCTCGGGCCGCGCGACCTCCGGCGACCCAAATCGCGCCAGATCTGGGTCCCCGGAGGTCGCCGCGACCCGGATCCGGGCCGCGCGACCTCCGGCGACCCAAATCGAGTGATCGGGATCGCGCGATCTGGTTGCGGCGACCCTCGCCGACCGCCTGCCTCTCGCCGGACTGCCTGCTCCACGCCGGACCCTCGCCGGACAGCTTGCCCCTCACCAGCAGTAACCAGCCAATTTTTTTTTTTCCTTTTTTTTTAATGACAAAAGTCTTTTACACAGTTAATTTGTCCAAACACTATTTAGCTCAAACATACTTTATAATGGACTTTTACAAATACGATTTACCAAACACAATTTGCATTTCCAAAATCTCCTTTAGCTCAAAGGTCCTTACATTTTCTCAAGGACTTTTCCCAAAAGTCTTCCCAAACGCACCCGTCATCTACTTCTAGTGCACGATCCTTTCTAACTTTGGGCATCAAGATGAAATCGTTCTGGCCCTTTTCGAGTGGCGGCGACAAATCATCTGGCTCTCCCGGCAAAAGCAAACCAGGAGGTGGCACCAGCTGCAGTGGAGGCAGCAAAGGCATAACCATCGGTTCGGCCTGGGGCCGTCTTGGCGGAAACAAATCTGGCTCTCCCCCCAAAAGCAAACCGGGAGGTGGCACCGACGGCGGCCAAGGTGGCAAAGGCGTTATCAATGGTTCAGCTATTGCGAATACTCCCTTGTACAGCTCTGTGTATGGAGTTGTAGCTGACGGTGAAGGTGGAGGTGGCGGTGGCGGAGGTAACGATCATCACAGCCACCTCCACCACCACAAAGGCCATTGATGGATTTATTCGATGGGCTTAAGGCCCATCCGCTCAAGTTGGGCCCAAAAGGGCCCGGCCCACGGGAATAGGGCCCGTGGATGGGGGAAGGTATAAAAGGGAGGAGAGAGAGAGGGAAGACACCCTTTAGCCATTTGAACGTACGCTCTTCGCTCTCTCTTTCTCTCCAAACGCTTAAGGCGACGACGCTTCCCCTTCAAGGCAAATTGACATCATCGGATCAGAATTTCTTCCTCAATCTTCGGCATTGGTGTTTAATCTGTGGCTAACAAGGTACGCTCGAATCCGTGGTGTGCTTTACGATCGGTGATACGTGTTTTCCGGGCTTCGTCTTCCGCATTGATTTAGGGGTTCGATTTAGTGTCGAATCCGGTTTTCGGGGATCCGTTATTCCCAACATTGGTATCGAGCCTAATTCACGTTTTCCCGATCAATTTGATGTTTTTTTGATTGATTTTTCGCAAAGTTTTTCGGCCGTACGGATCGGGCGTGAAATCCCGACACCCGAGTACTTGTACGCCGTTTTTTCTGAGTTTCCGTAAGTCGGAATAAAAATCTGAAGGCATAGGAAGAAAGGAGACGTCGAGACGAGTCCGGGGACATGTCGCCGGCCGCCAGGAGACACCGCACGCGCCCACACGCGCGGCCGGAAGCCGCTTGCGCGTGGGCGTGACGCACCGGAAGGCCGCCCGGGCGCGTGCGCCACACGCGCCGGTGACGAACCGGCACGTGCGCGCCGGCGACCGGCGAAACGGCACGCGCCGGTCGGCGAACCGACGCGTGCCGACGTCACCCGATGACGTCATCGTGACGTCACCCAACGGCCGATAACCGTCGGGATGACGTCATCGATGACGTCGCCGATGACGTCGGTGGCCGGGTGGCGACCCGACCGACGACCCGACCCGACCCGACCGGGCACGCGCGCGCGTACGTGCGAGCCGACGTCTCGCGTGACGTCGCCCGCTCACGCGCGTGGCACATGCCGCCGACGTCCGCGTGACGCGCCCCGCACGCGCGAGGCACGTGCGGTCGGTCCGCGCGAGCGGTTCGACCGGGCCGACCGGCCTGTCCGGTCCGACCGGTTCGACCGTCGCGACCGGTCCGACCCACGCACCCGTTGACCCGACCCGTTGACCCGTTGACCGACCGTTGACCGTTGACCGACCGTTGACTTTGACCGTTTACCCGAAAAAAAAAAAAAAAAAAAAAAAAAAAAAAAAAGGAATTTGTTTCTTTTTCGGTCATGCCTATGTGTGTTATAAGTAATCCATTTTTTTTAATTCTGCATTTGTTGCATGAATTTTGGAAAATTATGTATTTTCCCTTATGAAAATTATGGATTATTCTGCATTTGTTGCAGGGACTATAATGAGTTATGCGCGAGATACCCGCAAGCCCGAGAAGGGACAAGGGAAATGCAAGACTTAAAAGGCTGATGTCGATTTAGCTAATTATCGGTGGCATGACGGTGATTTAGTATCACATGTGATCAAGGTCAATCGATGATACGGGAAATCATCTAGAATGGTTATCTTATGCCGGACTTTGAGAAGGTGCCGGCTTTGATAAACACTCTTCCACCTGAATGGCAAGCAGTGTTGGATCGGCTATGGAAGGTCAACGTGGTCCCGGATTATAGGAAGTTAGTGGAAGCTTTTGTAAGAGAGTACTATATGATTGAGTTGGCCAAAACTTCAACCCTTAGATTGAGCGCCACATGGCGCCGAGTGAATGCGCCTTGGTGGCGACATGAAAGCTCTCCAAAAGTTTTTCCTTGGTTGGCAAATGTGCCTTCAGTTTTCTCAGATGTTTTAAATGACAGATTAGAAGGGTCATTCCCTATTTATCCATTGGATTAATTTGAGATGTTTTTTGATGTCAATATCTCTTTTCATGTTGATATTTTTTCCTGTATATATATTGCTTAGTGTAATGTATAGTTGTATTATGTGAAAGCATTGTTTATTAGATATTAGATTTTATTTGCTTTCTGTTATTGCTGGTTGCTGTGGGTAATTAGCTGTGGGTAGTTTTAGAAGCTTTTGTAGCTTCATAGAATTGATTTTGCATATGACAATCATATTAATGATAGTTTTGAGTTATGATTTTTTGGAGGATGATTGGAAACATAGTGACCTTTTGATTCGAAGCCTTACTTGAAATTATTTATTAATATGATGGGTCTATGCAAATAGGGATGTATAAATGATAGGCACTAATTATTCGTGCATGGATGTCGATGTGTTCGAACGATGGTTCAAAGAACTAAGAACGTGATTACCGATATGAACGGTAACAATTGTGAAATATTGAATAAGAAGATTCAATATGTGCTGGAAAAGCAAGAAGCACTAGAAGCTCTTGACCATGTTATGGAAGATCTTAAGGATGCCATGCGCCACCTTGAGCTAGAAGAGGACTGCCTAACGGTATTAGAGCCGAACATAGACATTTGCTATGCTGGTTCTAGCTCAGAAAGGGTTTTGTGCTCTAAGCGCAAACGTATTGATTCGTTCAATATGTGGGAATGCAAAGGATCAAGTCCTTATTGCAAGAAATCAAGAGTTAACCAACACAAGAGAGGAAAATGTCCTCAAGTGAAGAAAAATGTCAAGGGTGAGGTGTTACAATTGTGACAAGAAATGTCACTATGCTTGCAAATCAAGTTGTGAGTCAAAAAAAGGTCAACACCTCTTGTACATTTGAGAACTTTGCTTATGTGTCAAGTTCAATATTATTGGCTGAATCCAATCCTTTGTGGACTGGAGATTCGGGAGCGACGCACCATGTAGCAAAGGATAGAGGATCCTTCGTGGAATTCCGACGAGTACCAACCGGAACCGAGTGGATCCATATGGGAAACAACTCCAGTCAAGTAAAAGGGATTGGCACCAGCCAATTGAACATGAGTGGTGGACGCACCTTAATGTTCTATATGCTCCGGAGATTCGTCGAAATTTTTGTGTCTGTTTTAATGTTGGTTAAACTTGGTTTTAGTGTGAACTTCCATAATAGAAGTGTAGATTTGTATTTGGATACAAACTACTATGGTTGTGATTATTTTTCTGGATGGTTTTATTGTACTAGATGTTAACTATGGTGATGTCAATATGTTATTCCCTTGTTTCACGTCTTCTGCCTTATATGATAATGATGTGAATATGGTGGTATGCTAGACTTGGTCATATGGGCCAACAACGTATGAATAGACTAGCCATAGAGGGCTTGTTGGGCAATATTGAAAAAGTCGATTTGTCCATAAGTGAGCATTACCTAGTAGGGAAAATGACAAGGAAACCATTTGGAAAAGGTAAAAGAGCTGAATTTCCTCTGCATTTAATCCATTTGGACGTCTCGTGGTTCAATGAATGCGAGAGGAAGGCATGGGGCTGTTTATTTCATCACTTTGTTATAGATGATTATACTCGAGTCGGATATGTCTATTTGATTTCTCATGAATCTGAAGCATAAGTTGTTTCAGAAGGTTTATGAATCTAGCAGAAAATCAATTAGACAAGAAAATAAAAGCGTTGAGATCCGATCGAGATTGAGAATATTTATCTGATGTGTTCAGAAAATTATGTGATGAAAAAGGAATATAAAGATAGTTGTCTATTCCATATACTCCTCAACAAAATGGTATTGTGGAAAGAAGAAACGAACCCTACCGGAAATGGTTAGGTCCATGATGGTGCATGCTAACTTACCTATCACTTTTCGGAGTGATGCGTTGTTAACTCGCTACCTATATACTTAACCGGATGCCTTCCAAATCGATTGCTTCCACTCCATATGAGTTATGGACAGTTAGAAAACCGGACTTAAGTTTTCTTAAGCCATGGGGTTGTCTTTGCCTATATTCATGAGTCCTTTCACAAGTTTGGGAAATTGGGTCCCAAAAGGAAATAAGAGTATTTTCATGAGATACTTCGAACACTCGAAAGGGTATGTGTTCATAGGTGAGCGGGAAAGTGGGAGTATAACTGAATTTGAATCACGGGATGTCACATCCTTAGTGGATGAATTTCCTAAGAAGGGCGAAATAAGGGAAGATTGTTCCCTATTTGAAACCTTGGATCAAGATAATGATGTCAGTGGAGTTCGTCCAAGTGGGAGTAATATGAGATGTGATGAATTGAATTCAACTCATTCTCAATTACAACCACCGATGTGACAACATCATCATCACCTAATCCAAGTGGGAGCATGATGGGGAATGATGTGCTAAGTGTACAATCTCCCATACGGTGAACAAGTCGCCAAAGTATTCCCCGTCAATGTTTTGACATTGAAAGGAAGCTTTTATGGTTGCTCCACAAGATGAGGTTGAGCCAAGAAATATTAATGAGGCTCTAAATTGCCCTAATAAGGAAAAATGGATTCATGCAATGAAAGAGGAAATGGAGTCAATGAAGTCAAACCATGTTTAGGAACTGGTTGATCTTCCAAAAGGACGCAGAGCTATTGGGAACAACTAGGTTCTCAAAAATAAAAGCGAAAGGCTGATGGCTCGATAGAAAGGCATAAGGCCCGCCTTGTGGCGAAGGGGTATAATCAACAGGAATAAATTGATTATGAAGATATATTTTCTCCTGTAGTGAGATTTACCTCGATTCGCATTATTCGGCAATAGTGGTTAGTATGGATCTTGAGTTACATCAAATGGATGTAAAGACCGCTTTCCTCAATGGAGAATTAGAGGAAGGAACATATATGGAACAACCTGCTGGTTTCATAGTGAAAGGCCAAGAAGAAAAGGTATGTCGACTTTGGGGGTCGATATATGGCCTTAAGCAGTCGTCAAGATAATGATATATACGTTTTCATAATGCCATAATGGCATATAACTTTACAATGATAGATGATGATCATTGTGTATATATCAAAATATCCATTGATGAATTTGTGATCATATCATTATATGTTGATGATATACTAATTGCCAGAAGTAATATGGAGTTTGTCAATATTGTCAAAAAATTGGTTGTCTTCCAATTTTGAGATGAAGGATATGGGTGAGGTTACATATATTCTTGGAGTTAAGATTTCAAGATTGTAAACCCATAGACACTCCTATTGCAAAAGGTGAAGGATTGAGCCATAGACTGTGTCCAAGGACTCCACAAGAGAAGGAATAAAGGAAACATGTTCCTTATGCTAGTGCTTGTTGGAAGCTTGATATACACTATAATGTGTACAAGACTGGCATATGTTTTGCGGTTGGAATGGTGAGTAGATACCAATTCAATCCGGGTCCAAACAATGGAAAGCCGTTAAGAGAATACCGAGGTATCTAAAGGGGACTGCGATTATACGATGAGTTATAAATGAAAGGATCTGCGACTCTAAGGCTATCCTGATTCTGATTGGGGAGGAGATTTAAATGAAAGAAAATCTACTTCTGGGTTTGTTTTCTTACCGAAAAATGGCGCCATATGTTGGAGCAGTAAGAAACAAACGTGTATAGCCTTGTCCACGATGGAAGTTGAGTTCGTGGCATTATCAGCAGTAGTATAAGAAGATGTTTGGCTTTAGAGATTTTTGGATTGTTTAGGTGTTATTGGATGTGCTGCAGATTTGTTATTTGTTAACTGTGATAGCCAAGCAGCGAAAGCGTACACCAAAGATCCAAAATATCATGGCAAGACCAAACATATAGATACCAAGTATAATTTTGTAAAGGATATGGTTGCACGAAAGGACGTGAACTTAGAGTACATACTACGCATAGAATGGTAGCAGATCCTATGACAAAGCCAATACCCGAGATGTGTTTTGTGGCCATATGAAATCTCTAGGGTTGCGTAGAAGGCGATGTACTTGAATATTGTAATTTCCCTAAGTGTTCACAATTTGATGAATTTGTATTTTCATCATTAATGCCTATGAATCTTTGTTTGATCTTTATGCATCTTAATGCTCAGTGCATTACTTTAAGTTGAGAAGTATGTCGGACAGATATAAGATTAGCCCACTCACACGGGTAATCGCCTCTGTTTACTGTGTGATAAATAGAGATGAGACTGTTTTTTAAGCTTATTATCTAGGTGATAATCGAGAGCTCAAGCTTAAAACACGTATGTCGCCTTAACTGAGTGTTAAGATGAGGACATAATACTTACTATGTCTGAAAGTAAAATATCCCACATATTTTACCTTATCTGTCTAAGATGCCAGATGTGAGTTCTGATGAATTTTGTGAATGAGTAGATACGTGAACTCAAGTTAGACATTGGGTATGTCTGAACTATCATTTGTACGGTATTGAAAGTGTAGACATACGCTCCATGGGAAAGGAGTTAATACCGTAATACGTATTTCATACTACGTATGCATGAGACGACCAATAAGAGTGGCAAAAAGTTTGATCTCAACTTTTATGACGTGTGAGACTCTTGAGGAAAAGAGTTCCTCAATTTTTAGTCCCCTCATGACTCTTACTTATTCTCAAGATTTCTATTTAGTGTTTGCTATCTTAGGATGTTGCCAATGGTCATGAGTGATTCGATCTAATGGGGCATTTCTAGAAAAGCAAGTTGAACTGAAATTGCGAGTTTGAAGGAAAGAGGAAGATCGATTTTGGAGAATCACATTGTAGTTTTGTATTCACCGGTTAACCAATTATGATTGTCTTTGTGATAATCATAATTGTGAATACAATATATATATCATTGTTTAAAAGAGATCAAGAGAGATATAAATGTGATCGATCGATCTAGTGTACCGCATACTAAGTCTACTCGGAGTGTGATGCCCATTATGAGCTGCTATATATTCCTAACGGATGTATGGCAACGAGCTCTCAAAGTATGCTGGTCGCACGGATTATTCACCGGTATGAATGTTGAAGAGAGGAAAAGAGGATTACATTCGGGCCACCATGTTAAGTGAGAGTCTATGCTGGATTTTTCTCGATGGGGATGAGTAGGGCTGTCCGCCCATGTTGGTTTTGCACCACCATGTGCGAGTGGGAGATGATGGATTTATTAGATGGGCTTAAGGCCCATCCGCTCAAGTTGGGCCCAAAAGGGCCCGACCCACGGGAATAGGGCCCGTGGATGGGGGAAGGTATAAAAGGGAGGAGAGAGAGAGGAAGACACCCTTTGGCCATTTGAACGTACGCTCTTCACTCTCTCTTTCTCTCCAAACGCTTAAGGCGACGACGCTTCCCCTTCAAGGCAAATTGACATCATCGGATCAGAATTTCTTCCTCAATCTTCGGCATTGGTGTTTAATCATGTGGCTAACAAGGTACGCTCGAATCCGTGGTGTGCTTTACGATCGGTGATACGTGTTTTCCCGGGCTTCGTCTTCCGCATTGATTTAGGGGTTCGATTTAGTGTCGAATCCGGTTTTCGGGGATCCGTTATTCCCAACAGCCATCATGGAGGCGGAGATAGTGGCAGCATCGGCAGTCACGGTGGACACCACGGTGGCAGCGATTTCAGCGTAGGCGGTGGTTTTGATGGAGGTGGACACCATGGACATTGAGGGATAAGGTTGACTGAAGGATAGTTTTCTTTTTATGTTTTTGGGTCAAAACTGAAGGATAGTTAAAACTAAATAAGATTCTCCGTTATCTTGATCTGTTCAGTTTTCCATGTAAATATTTTTAGGATCTTTATGATAATAATTTTATTTTACTTATCTAAAGATTTATTTCTCATCAGAATTCTTGTTTTATTTTGTTTAATGAGGCTAAATAGGCTTTCTTTTCTCTTCCCCTCTTTCTTTCTTCAGTCTCTTTTCATTGTATTTAACATAATTGGGAAATTTAAATTGGTAAATTTCAGGATGGATTATCAAAAAGCATAAGTATGTGTTCTGTGCCCACTCCACCATGGTAGATTTGTCCTTTTATGGTATCGAGCAACTATTCTCTATGTAGTAGACCAAAAATAAATTAAAGATTATGTTGTTAACTTATCATAATTATTTTTATCATAATGGTAATTTTTTGTTAGGGGTGATTAGTTTCAAAGTGAGTAGATTTTAGACCTAGAACATGAGACCAATTGTTGAACCTATCCATTAGACATGTTGGTCCTGTCTGATTCTAGGATCTATGGGAAAATTGAGCAGATGTTTGTTTTGTTTATATATAATGGAGAATTTCAAAAGAATGATGTTCAAATGTCACTTCATGCATTTTTAAAGAATGTTCCACTATATTTTCTGTTCAAGATTAAAGAGTATAGAGCGAGAGTGAGAAACGAGAGAAGAGGCTGCGATCTAAATAATAAGAAAGCAATTGAGTTCGGGTTTCTAAAATAGATTTTAAATTGCTAGTCCCCAGGTGAGTAGGTTTAGCACTCAGAACCAAGAAACTACCCGCACAATACCGGTTCTGGAAACTTTTGAATCCGAACAGCTTGCTGAGTAGATCCTGGACCGATACCCACCCTAGTATGGGTCTAGCAATTATCGACAATTCATTCGGTTGAATGCACCTGGACCTCTGTCACCACCATTAGTTGTCGTTTCTAGGCCTACAGTTTTATGACAACGGAACCTAGAACGAGTTTCGAACCCAATACGATGATGGCCTTTGACGTCACGACACTGGTCTACCCTTTTAATTTTAATTTTTCACTAATCGACTTATTATTCGTTAATGGCTTCTAGTGTCATGCAGCATATGCTGAAAACAATATCAATTTTACGCATGGTATGCCTTCTTGCCACGTCAGTAAAATTGGGTCGAGCGGTTGTCGGACTTAATTCCACCAGATTTTAGGTGTTTGGGATTTAATTACTCATAAACAAACGTTTAGGACTTTTGGTGCAATTTTTCATTTAGATTTTTATGGTCTTTTTTTATTATTCTACTACTTGACACTTATTTTTTACATTTTTCCCCCGAACGAAAACCGTGTAATACTGGATTGAATAAGTTTTTGGATTAAAGTTAACATAAATACGGCGCGAGACTACAATGATTTATAGGTAGTTGGGAAAAACATATCATCCAGCCTCATCAGAACGACCAATTCGTACCGCTTTGATGCCGCTGGTTCACCCGGTTCGCGAGCCTCCAATCGTCTTCGTCAACTCCACTAATCCCATGACTGTCGTCGCTAAGGTGATCTGATCTCTCTCGCATTGGAGTTTTCATTGGGTGGTCGTACATAATCGTGTTGTTCTTGCTCCTTTTGAGTTGTTTTAGGGTCCTGTTGTTTGGCCATTCATTTTTTAGTTGCCAATTGCACTCTCTGAGGGAGAGATAATTGGTTTTCTCAATTGCTAATTGCTGTGAGAAAATATCGTGCCAGGCCATGCATTTTGCTCATGTCGATTTGTTGGAGGAACTGGCCATGTTGCCGCGATTGATAAATGTGGGGTGGCTACTATGGTGGTAGAAGTGAGGGTGGCGGCAATGATGGCGGCAGCCACCACCACTATAGAGGGCCCCATGGAGGAGGTGGTCATGATGGTGGAGGTGGTGGTGGACATCACGGCGGCCACCATCGCTACAGAAGGCACCATGGAGGAGGTGGCAGTTGTGATGGTGAAGGGTCTTGAATTGAACCTATATTTATATACCTTTCAGGGTTGAATTGAAAAAGAAAAGGGTTTCATTTCAATAAATTGTTTTGTGGTAATGTAGTCTGTGTTAGATTATATTATGATTACCATCTAGGGTTAAGTTAATTGTAATTTACATTCATTGTACTTAAATCAAATTTTAATCTCACCCTACATATACATAGGGGTCTTGTACTCTTCATTTGGTAATGCATAGAATATTATATTTTTCTCTTTCTGTACAAATTTCAAATGTTCGAATGAAATTGGATGAGCCCTTGCCCCTTAGCCACTTTCGTTCGATGTGTTGTCATGCCATTGAAGCCTTTGCCAAATTCTCATGAGGAACATGTAAATGGAGTCCCAAACCCGACCCACTAACTATTGGCACTGCAGTCTAATAAATTTATCCAATTATACCATTTGGATGGATATTTTCTTTAACAGATTAAATAAATATTTTTACCCTTACTTTAGATGTAAATGTACCTATAGATAATGATTACATCAGATTGATTCTTCTCACTACATGCAAAGGCGCTCCCTATACAAACGCAAACATGATTGACAGCGTGATTCCGCAGTTGAATGCTTAAGTCGTCCCTATCTATGGAGGGATCAATTCTCTAATCCGTTACAGTCGTCAAACACGAATAATCCAATGATGGAAAACATAAAAATATGTTAACATACATAATACGCTTCTCAAGTCCTACGTTCTCTTGATGTCAGCCTTGAAAGCTTTTGTACTACCCCGTGCTCTTGCGCAGCTTGTCAGGTTGAAAATATTAGCTGAAAATGAAGTTTTCTGATGATTGTGTGAAACCTAAATGTTCCATGCCTTATTTTCCTTTTTTTTTTCCAGTAAAAATGTTTTCAAGTATACTTGTAAATCAAAGGTCTTTTTTTTTTTTTTTTTTTTTTTTTTTTTGCACCAAGGATTTTAAGTCTAATTAATTGTGAAGATTCTCAAGTATATTTGTGCATCATAATGATATTTTTATGATTGTAACAGCAACATCACTTCATGGGCATATATGTCCATCAAATTGAAATGCAATTTCTAGCAACTAATGGATAGGATAGGATAAGATATAAAAATATCCGATTTTAAATTTGTAGTTTATCAAACATTAGATAGGATATACTTACAAAAAAAAAAAAAGAATATTAGATAGGATATGACAAAATCTCTAAATTTCATTTTATCCTATCCAGTCTCATACTGACTAGAAATCCAAAAGATCAAAGCCAGCCTAAATATATATAAATACACATATTCTGCTTCTCACACACCATTTTTGTAGCTTTGGGCATCAAGATGAAATCGCTCTTGCGTTTCTTCAGCTGTTTTTCTTGTGGCAGCCATGGCAACGGCAACAAATCTGGCTTGCCCCGCAAAAACAATCCCGAAGGTGGCATCAGCGGCGGTGGCACGGGCGGCAAAGCCATAACTGACGGTTCATCTATTGCTAATTCTCTCTTGTACAGCTCTGTGAATGGAGTTGTAGCTGACAGCGGAGAGGGTGGTAGCAGTGGAGATAACCATCATCACGGCCACCATGGACACCATCACGTGGGTGGAGGTGACCACCATCGTCAAGGCCATAACGGAGGTGTTGGTGGCCACCACCACCACGGAAGCCATCATGGAGGCGGGAATAGTGGCGGCGGCGGAGACCAAGGCAACAGCAGTCATGGCGGACACCATCACGGCGGCGGCGGTTTTAGCGTAAGCAGTGATTTTGGTGGAGGCGGTTTTGGTGGAGGCGAACACCATCATGGGGGCGGCTTTTTTTAGCTAGGCAGTGGTTTTGGTGGAGGCGGAGGCGGACACCGCGGACATAAAGGAATTAGACATCGACAGAAGGACTGTTAAAATCGAGTTAGATTTTCGATTATCTTGATCTGTTTAGTTTTCTATGTAGATATTCTTAGGATCTTTGTGAGAACCATTATATTTATCGTACTTATCTAAAGATTTATTTGTCGTCATAATTATGGTTCTATTTTTATTTTCTATGTAGATATTCTTAGCAGATTACCAAGTGCTTTATTATTGTTTGGATTGATTTTTTTTTTAACGAATTAAATAAATATTCTGAACCTAAGTTTAGATGTGATTATACCTAAATTGTTAATCTGCCAATTAATTTGAATGAGCCTCTTGTAAAATTTCAAAGCACTCGGTAATCTACTACTCAACGTGGGAGTAGTGAAATCATATTTGATCGGTAAGTTACAAAAAAAAAAACTTGATGCAATCGTTAGTAAAATAGTAAAGCACCTGGTAATCTGCTTCTTCTGAAAACTAGATTTGAAAACAGTACCATGAATTTTTCATTGATAAGTTACTAATTAAATGAACGCCCGCTTATAAAATTTTTGGATAATTGGTAACATACTACTCGATATGGGGCGATAAAATCATTATTGCATTTATAAGTCGCAAACTACTACTTGATGGTAGTATACTACTGGAAACTATATTTAAGGATGGTAAAATTGTTTTTCTGTCGATAAATTACTAACTAAATGCTGGGGCCCCCTTGCAATATTGTAAAACACGTACTATATAGTATCTGCTTGTGGAAAGAGGTGGTAAAACCCTTGCTAACTCATTGACGAGCGCAGTTGTCACGTCTAAAAGCACTTATTAATCTACTATTGGATGCTATTGGCTGAGAAAAATGTATTATTATTCAAAAGGGTTCTTCGAGAGCATGTTTCATCTATTTGATTTTCTTCTTCAATTTCAAGTTAATTGTGATATTCCAAACCCTTCACGCCATAAAAGGTAGAATCAATTCAGTCATTGAGTGCAAAAACACAGAGCTAATGATAACATATTTCTTTAAGATGGAAAGTTTGAGGTAACTTGCTCATAATGTTCAAAGCTTACTAGAAGGCGTAAAAATTAGACGCAGCTCCTCCATCCCGCATGATGTTTTCCTTGGCATCTCGACAGATCTCAATCTTTTATGGCAACCTCGTTTCTGTAAAGTCAGTGATCAAGATTTATTGAAACACCAAGAGGAACAACGCAGGGTAGAAGATCACTTCCCTAAAAGGGCGTTAATCTTAGCTCTCCATCTACGTCGTTGGCGCTCTTGCAGAAGCTGGCTATTTTTATTTAGGTAGTGGTGGTTTTACTGGGAATTAGTGGCAGCGGTGGCAACTACAGCAGCAGAGGTTGCGGCGGCTAACTTTGAGATAGAAAATAATTATTATTTAACAGTATTTATATCAATTCGGGTTCTTATGTTGGTCTAATTAACAGGTTTAGAAACCATATTGTATATTAGATCAAAGTTCATAAACTGTTTGTATTATCTGCTCTTAATTCAACAATGGAAGGTAAACATGGGAATGCACGATGCACGTAATCTCTCAACAGAAAATAATTGCCTTATTTTTTAATGTGAATTATACATTGATGGCGAATGAAGTGCATGCATACCATGCCTTGAGTGGGTGTCTTTGATTTGGTGATGCAATTTGTGTTTAATTAATGTCATATTGGTGAATTCTATATGATAATTTGAACTAGTGTTGCTCGTCTAGATTTATAAAAGTTGAAAGCTAACTTTTTGGCTTTTCCATCAAATTTAAAATATTATGTAAGTTTTGGAAGATTACGGGAGAAAAAAAAACATAGATCTTTTTAAAATTTTCTATTAAGACTAGTGAAAATACTAGCAAATCTTTGATTTCTCATCTTCTTCTTCTTCTTTCTTTTGTTTAGACCTTACATAATCGACATTAATTGTAAATTAATTTGAGCCTAATAAGATAAAATTATTGTATCAAAGAATTATCACATTTTTTCAAGGAAGATGCTTATTTTATTTCCTTTATGGTTAAAAGGTTGAGGACTGGGGCTAGCGTAGATACATACATCTCTCGCAATTACTTTATATGGGGATCATCATACTTTATAGGATTACAAAGTTTTGAGATTGACAAGCTCTAATTACAAAAAAAATTGAATACCCAATCTTCTTCATAACCAAATAAACAAATCATCATGTTTGTGTGCAATAATTGTGTGGTTGAATGATTGAAATCCATCACTCACTTATGTGGTTGCTAATCACCACGTCATTGCATGCATGGCACGCATGATCCATTAACATGGTGACACGTGTTGAGTGATGTGGAAGTTAAAAGGAGAAAATAATAACTTTGCAAGCTTGTCAGGCGATGAACCACTGGGGTTCGCCCCAATGGCCACCCTTCCAACATGGAAGAGGGAGATGAGGGGTTCAAATCCCCACCTTCTCAGGGGGGGAATGGGGTTAGGGACGCGTAAGTTTCGAGAATGGGTTGCGACTCCCACGCCCTGCAAGAGGCAGGGCACAAGTCTGCGAGTGAGTGTAGAGTAGGAATAAAGTAGGACTGACCAAAAAAAAAAAAAGCTTGTCAGGCCATGCTCTCTCCTCATTAATTATGCAGTGCTCTCTCTCCTCATTAAAACTGGTGTTGATTTTTTTTTTTTTTATGACCTAGGGAAACTCGTACAGCCAGCAGATGGTGGGCAAACCCTAGGGCTGCACGAGGGAACCACCACCCCATGCAAACGTTTAAGGCACCAAGCGTCTCCGCTGGGTTTCAAACCCCTCACATTGAGGACAAGGATCAACGGAGCCTTATCCAACGGAGCCACCGCGGCGGGTGGTCTAGTGTTGATGTTTTTTCCATTCTCAAAATGGGGAAAAAAAAAGGCAGAAGAGAATCTCGTGATAGAAAAAAATTTCATGAAAAATTACTCCAGATGACCACTAATCGGTTTACAACATGTAAACTACAACGATTAATCTTTGGATTCGACAGCAGCTAGTACTGTTTTGCAAATACATCTCATGAACAATTTGTCGATCAAGTCTTGTGCACCATCAACATGAGTCTCGCATTCAAAGCGGAGGCAATTTTTTAATCCCAACTATGAACGACAATCAAGCACAGTATTGCCTCTTCAAGGTTTCCGGACACAAAACAGAGAAGAACGAGGATGGTTTTGTACCCTCCCTAGACTCGATGGCTAACGGCAACCAGTGAAGGTGAATGACGTTTTGACGGCGGCGAGGAAAAAGGATCCTGAATAGGAATGTTCGCTTTTAATTTTTTTTTTTTTTTTGCTCAAGCATTTTTCTCTCTTAAGGATGCACAAAATCAAGGGCAACCAATTGTTCCAAAAGTAAGGACAACAAATTAAGCACTAGGCAAGAGCAAAGGGCTTACCATGGGTGATGCTCAAACTAAACATCTCAATGGACGGAGGTAGCGACTGCATAGGAGGAAGAGGAATAGGAGAGAGGGGAGTAGGGCGAGCATGCAACAAAGAAGATATAGTGCCAGTACAAAGGATAGCGACCACATCAACAGGGAGTTCGACTTCATCCTCTCTTTGGGTTGTCCGGTTAGTGTCACAACTGCACGGACGCCGACATTTCATGTCTGTTTCTCTCCGACGACCCCTCCTTCAGAGGGAAACTTGTGCCATAGAGCCCTCTGACCCTAATGCCGCCAAGCCTTCGTCGTTCCCTAGTAGTTGAAAGAGAGCATCTGGCAATAGTCGTGTGGAGGTGGTCGTCAGATTTTGCAAGACAGAGAGGAGAGATGTAGGAGGGAGAGGTTTGCATGATGAAGGTGACTCATTGCTCACAAGATCCCATTTGTAGCATGCTCGCTCTCAATAAATCCCATTTTACCCTATCATAGGCCTTCTACATTATCCGAATTGAAATATGAAATGAAGGAGAAGAGAGAGAGAGAGGAGGAGAAAGATGCAGAGAGGGGAGAGAGTGCTGTGTAACTAAGGAAGAGAGAGCATCGCCTGGCAAGCCTGCAAATTTCTTATTTTCTCTTCTTTTAATTTCCACATCACTCGACACGTGTCACCATTTTAATGGATCACACATGCCACGCGTGTAGATGACGTGGTGGTTAGCAACTGGATATTTTGAACTGGACTTATATTTATACTCCTTCTAGGCATGTATTGAAAAAAAAAACAGAGAGAGAGAGAAAGATTTCATTTCAATAAATTATGATGCAATAGTGTGGTATCTATTAGATTTTATTAAGATTGCTATTTAGGATAAAATCGATTATAATCTAAATTTTTTGTATGCGATAGAGTAGTCTGTGTTGGATTTCATTAGGATTACTATTTAGGGCTAAGTTATTTGTAATTTAAAGTTATTGTACTTAAATCTAATTTTATTCTCACCGTATGTATGTATGTATGTATGTATGTATGTATGTATGTGTAGTTGTCTTGTGATCTTCACTCGACAATGTACGAAATATTACATTCTAAATGGAATAGGGTGGGCCTTAGCCACTCTTGTTCGACATCATCATTCGATGGTTGAATGCTCGAGTCGTCTACATCTATTGTTGTATTAGAGTCCCCAACCCATCACAGTCATATATATATACACATACTGGTGCACGATCCTTTCTAGCTTTGGGCATCCAGATGAAGATGGATCTTGCGTTTCTCGAGTCCTGCGGTCTCTTGATGGTGTGCGGGATCTTGGCGTCTCTTTCTATAGTCGTAACCATCTGTTTTTCTTGTGGCCGCCATGGCGGCAGCAAATCTGGCTCTCCCCGCAAAAACAAATTGGGAGGTGGTACCCGCGGCGGCACTGCCGGCAAAGGCGTAACCTATGGTTCGGCTATTCCTAATACTCTTTTGCTCAGCTCTATTGTTGGAGATGCAGTATACTGTGGAGACGGAGGAGGCGGTGAAGGTGACCATCATCCGGGCCACCATGGCCACCATCACGTGGATGGAGGTGGCAGTGGAGGTGACCATCATCAAGGCCATCACCACCATCACCACCACCATGACGGAGGCCATCACGGAGGCGGGTATAATGCTGGCAGCGGAGGCGGGTATGATGTCAGCGGCGGACATCACAGTCATGGCGGACACCACCACCACGGCGCCAGCGACTTTGATGGAGGCGGTGGTTTTGATGGAGGCGGTGACGGCGGCGGTTTTGATGGAGGCGGTGACGGCGGCGGTTTTGATGGAGGCGGATATTAAGGGATAGGAAGTTGACCGAAGGATAAGGATAGTTAAAACAGAATAAGATTTTCGACTAGCTTGATTTGTTTAGTTTTCTATGTAGATATTTTTATGATCTTTGTCATATTTATTTATATTTATTTTGCTTATCTAAAGATTTATTTCTAGTCATAATTCATGTCTTATATTTTTTTAAATGAGGCTAAACAAAATCCTTGTGGACTTTCTTTTCTCTTTCCCTTTCTTTCTTCAGTCTCTTTTCTTTGTACTTAATATAATTACTTGTGGAATTTAAAGTGATAAATTTCAGGATAGATTGTCAAGAGGCATAAGCAGGTCTTTTGTGCCCACTCAACCATGGTAGGTTTGTCCTTTTATAATACCGAGCAACCATTCTCTACGAAGTAGAACAAAAATGAAGACTATGTTTTTGACTTACCATAATTTTTTTACGGTAATGGCAAGTATTGATGGGGAGTGATTGGTCTCAAGATAAGTATATTTTAGACCTAGAATGTGAAATTCACTGTGGTACCAACTTTATAAGGATCAGTTTCAATTTTTGGAACCTAAATCCTACATGTTGGTCCTATTCAACTTTAGGATCTAGTAGGGAATTGGGTAATTCCTTTATTTTGTTTCATTTTTTTTAACAATGGATTTTTATTTTATTTTTTGTTTAAGATTAGAGACTATAGAGCAGGAGTGAGAATTGAGACTACAATTTCAGAAAATAAGAAAGCAATATAGTTTGGGATCTAAAACAAGTTCAAAATTGCTGGTTCCTAGGTGCATGGGTTCAGCACCCAAAGCTAGAAACTACTTGCATGAAACATATTCAAAAATTTCGAAACCTGAATCGGTTCACAAATAGATCCTAGACTAGTGCTCACCTATAATATTGATCAAGCAATATTGACAATTCATTTAGTTTATTGCACCTCAACCTCCATCACCACCATCCATAGTTCTCATTCTTAGGCTTGCAGTTTTACAACAACAAAACTTAGGACCTTAGTGCTTGTACATGAGTTTCAAATGCGATATCAAGGTCTTTGGCATGAGGAGTGAGGACTATGGCCAACAATTTTTTTTTTTTTTTTTTGCTTCTTACCAATCAAATTATTATTGACATGGCTTTAAGGACTGCGCCATATATACTTAAACTAATATTTAAGAAAAACATACGAGATCCCTTCCCGCCACATCAATAAAATTGGGCCAAATGGTGCATCGAAAGGACTTAATCACGCAATAGTTAAAGCATTTAAGATTTAATTACATGTAGCCAATGTTTAAAATTGTACAATTTTTTACTAGATTGTTATATGTCTTTTTCGATTAGTCTATTAGTTGACACTTATTTTCAATTTCTTTTTTCAAGGAAATCAAAACCCCATAATGAATTTTTAAGGAATCAGGAAGGAAACGTCATCGTCCAGCGTCATCACAGCGACCGGTTCGAACCGGTTTCGATGCCACCCGGTTCATCCGGTTCGGCCCTAGAGCTTTCTTCAGGAGGAAACCCAATCGCGACGATCCGCTTCGCGAGCCGCCCTGACATCGTCTTCCCCAGCTCCACCACCGATCCCCACGACCGCCGTCGCCGTCGCCGACGCGATCCGATCTCTCTCTCGCGCCTGCCAATTCCATCCGCTCTGTCGAGCCGATTCCGCCCTCTTCGATTTCGCTCGCGCGGATTCGATCGATTTCCCCTTCATCGCTTCGTCGGGACGGCGTTTCGAGCCTTCCCACTGACGCCGGACGGCGGTGCGGGACTTGCCGGTTATCATGGCTCTGGTCGACGTCGCCAAATGCTGCCTCGATTCCCTCAGCGGAGTAAGTGCCATCGATTTCGGTCCCTTGTTTCCTTCGGAAGACGCTTTGCGTGCGGTGTTTATATTCCCGGAACCTCGATGGACGAGCTCTTCATTGTCGGTCGTCGCGCGGAATCGTGCTCTTCTTGCTCCTACCGGTCGTTTAGGGGTCTTGTCGTTTGGCCATTTTCAGTTTTGGATTGCCAATGAATATCGGTTGTCTTGATTGTTGATTGCTCTGAGAAGAACTCGTGGCGGCCCTTGCATCTGCTCATGTTGGTTGATTGGAAGAGCCGGTTGTGTTGCCGCGATTGATAAATGTGTTAACTTTTATTGTCAGATTTCGGAGCACATAAAAGATGCTACTCTTTACATAGATGGCGGCTGCACTGAAAGCTTCCAGTATCTCGGGGCTTTCCCCTTGCTGCTCAGCCTCGGGGCACGCGCTGTTTGTAGCTTGGAGAACATGTCTCCCCTTGACAGGGTAAGAACATCTGGCCTGGGAGTATTAGCAATTTTTCTCCTTTATCTTTCTGCGCATGCTTTGCGAATAATAATTGCCCGAGAATGACTGACAAGTATGACAGTGAGAGTCATTTTGCTTGGAGTACAAATAGCAATTTGAATGTTCGTTATGCCATTTCCTACGACTGAAACTCAGACAGTGACAAGCTGTATGTTTGCAAATGGGAGAATGCCTAAGACAAAAAGAAGATAATTCAGTTGCTTGAACCAGCTGGGTGATTGATAAAGATTTCTCCATCTCGTCCTTTTGTTAATGCTCAAATAATAGTTTGATGATCTTGTCTGTACCTTTTCTTATGTAGGTTGCTGATTGGAACTCAAAATTACGCCCAGGGAGGGACGTTACAATCATGACATCCCGTCTACTGAGTGATGCTCATCGGTATATCCTACGTTGCCTGAGCTCACATCAACTTGTTCGTCGTTGTACTGTAATTACATGTATCTCAGAGGTGCTTCTTCGGCACTACACTTATACTATTATGCAAGACAGTTGTTTATTTAGCTTATATATTGACTTATGTTTAGGATGTTTAACTTTATAAAACCCATAACAACAGCAATATCTACATTCTTTGGTCACATAATGTTTGGCATGCAATTTTACGAACTCCCATCACGTGACCATGTTTGGTGCGCTGTCTTTTTGGTACATCACCTGTAAGGCACTTCTTTATTGCTATAATCTGCTAGTCATTTTACATCATCGTGCCTTTTACACATTTTACTTCCACATGATATCAACAATGATTTGTTTTTCTTAATAGGCATCAAGGTTAATCTAGAAGAGAATGTCAAGTAGACAATTTAGGAACCAATATGTTGCAATTGGCAGCTGTTGCCTGTTGCCTCTTACACTGTACTTTTGGCTCCAGTTTATTCTCCAAGTTGTGTACTTAATTAGTGGCTTTTGCTTGCAGATAGCCCACTCAACATATCCTGATTCACCTCTAGGACCAGATGCATTCCGTGAATATGAAACTTTGCTTATTCAGGATTTTGAAGAGCTTGTTAAGAAGGCAGAGACAAAAACCAGGCAGTCAGAAGATGGAAACTCTCCTGAAGATGTTGCATTTGAAGACGAAGGATGGTCACGTTTCACTTCTAGTGAAGAAGACATGCCTAAGCAGGAGGCTTCTTCAACTGGAAGAGATATGTGTGAAGATAATCTTGCCGGTCACAAAGATGATAAAGGGTCTAGATTGGCTGTTTCTGTTCATCACTTCCCATGTATTTTATGTCCACTTTCACCCAGAGCCTTTGTCTTACCTTCTGAGGGGTCTCTGGCTGAAGCATGCTTGCAACACGGACATGAATATTCCATAAGTCAAGGGTTGCCTCCCTTGAGCACGGGTGTCCCTTTGGATGGTGATGACATTCCTCCTGGAGCTATTCTTACAGCGCATTTTATTTACCATTTGGCCGCTAAGGTAGAGGCATCATAATTCTGCAACATCTATCTAATTGTCCATGTGAAAGCAGAAACCATTAGGAATTGACAAACCTCATTTGTGGCACTCGAGTTGAGAAGATAACAGTATGTGCTCCGTCAATTGTTATAAACTGCAATTTTTACTTCAGTCAGGTAACTGGAAAAAAAATATAGAATTGAACATTTGAGTTGGGATTTGAATTTTTGTTTCTTGAATGTTGAGAGAGTTTGTCAGTACCTTAGTGAAAGCCAAATATCACCTTGCGTTCTCAAGAATGAAAGGCAGAGGTTCTTGCTTTTCTATTTTATCTACTCTAAAAAAGGAATCTTGTTTCACTTGCTTAGCCTTGCACCAAAATCTCAATCTCTCTCATGTTTTATACTTTTTTTGTTAAATTTTAATTTAATGATAAGAAGCACATCAGAATGGGATCTATGACTCGATGCACAAGAAAAATAATCATGTAGATTGCCTTCAGGATTGCTGGTCACAGTTGTCCACTCTTAAGTAGTCCCATTATGTATGAAAGCCATTCATTAAGTGAAAGATTAGCATGATGAACCTAGTGTGGTAAGTTAATATGACTGATTTCTTTGTTTGAGTTGCAGATGGACTTGAAAATGGAAATCTTTTCCCTTGGTGATCTGTCGAAGTCAGTTGGGAAAGTATTGACTGATATGTCCAGTCTTTACGATGTCGGCCGGCGTAAGAGATCTGCTGGACTACTGCTTGTTGACCGCACCCTTGATCTTCTTACTCCCTGCAGTCACGGTGATTCACTTGTTGATCGAATATTTTCATCCTTGCCACGTAGAGAAAGATTGGTGCCTGCTGTAAACATGAAAGGTTTGCAGTCTCAACTCAAACAAGGCACTGGCAACCTACAACGTGCTCCTCTTGATGTTCAGATAAGACTTGCAGAGATCCTAAATGAAGATGGAAAAGTAGAGAACATTCCGCTTCTGAATAGGACTGGTGCTTTTCTAAGTGGGTGGAGTTCTGGTGGTTTGGCTTCTCAAATGAGTAGTTCAGTTATGCTGAATTCCAGTGATCACCATAAGGAATCCATTGGTCTGCCGTTTGACCCACTTAATGGCTCATTGGTTTCCATTGAAACTTTCCGCGGTACACCATTTTTAGAGGCATTACTGGACAGAAGAACTAGAGATGGCACTACATTAATAAAGAAATGGCTCCAAGAATCTCTACGTCGGGAAAATATCAGTGTTAATGTTAAAATTCGGCCTGGTTATGCTACAAAGTCAGAATTGCTTCCTATGATAAAGGCACTCAGCCAGAGTGACTCGTCATTAATTCGGAACAAGGGGCTGATCCAGTTAGCTGCAGCAACAATAGCTGCCCTTGATGAACAACATTCTGCTAGATGGGATGCATTCATAAGTGCAGAAAGAATGCTGAGTGTGAGTGCTGGGGACACCAGCCAGAGTCTGGCTGCTCAAATTGGAGATCTTATCAATAAGAGTGTTTTAGTGGAATCTCTTAAAGGAAAGAATGGGCAAACTGGGACATCCAGTGGGCTTCTTTCTTTTCGTGATGCTTTGCTCCTTACTGTAGTGGGTTACATATTGGCTGGTGAGAATTTTCCAACGTCTGGATCTAGTGGCCCATTTTCTTGGCAAGAGGAGCATTCATTGAAAGAAGCTCTTGTCGAGGCAATTATCGAAAACCCTAGCATTGCTGAACTGAAGTTTCTTGATGGTTTAAAGGAAGAACTTGATGCCAATAGGAAAGCGAGTCAGTCAGACCAAAGTAAAGAGATGTCTGCTAAGGAACCGTCAACAGATGATTTTGATGATGATCAGTGGGATAGCTGGGGGGATGAAGATGTCACTAGCAAAGACCATGCATACAGCGACATGCAACTGAAGTTGGAACTGCATGATAGAGTTGATAACCTTTTCAAGTTTCTTCATAAGCTATCCAGCTTGAAAAGCAAAAAGAATATACTGGGAGAAGGAATGTCCACATTGGACAGTAGCTTCGATAGCGATTCTAACTTGAACAAAGGCTTACTATACAAGCTTTTGACAAGGTTACTGAACAAGTCTGACATACCTGGCTTGGAGTATCATTCCTCTACAGTTGGGCGGCTTTTCAAAAGTGGGTTTGGGAGATTTGGCCTCGGACAGGTTAGTTCCATTTCCTCTCGTCGTCATTTTCCCTCCTGTATTTAATATGCTTACTCCAGTTTTCCAACCAATGCAGGCAAAGCCAAGCCTATCAGATCAAAACGTGATTATGGTATTTGTCATTGGGGGCATCAATGGTTTGGAGGTGCGTCTCCTTCCCCCTTTCTTGGCTTTCAGTACTTGCAACCGTCAGTCTGTAATGAAGTGTTGCAAAATGCTCTTTGATGAAGAAGTGTGCGCAATTTACCTCTTGATTCACCACAAAATGAGAGCAAAGTTACCACAAGAAGTGTTTCTCATAATCAAACCATAGACCCGATCACGGGGTTCACGGGCCATGGGCTTGAAGGGCTTTTTTGTGCGGGTCGGGCTTGGGCAAAGCTATACTAGTTATAAAGCCTGGCCTGGAAATTTTGTAAATGGACATTTTTCTTATGTATAGGCCTAGGCAACAAATTAGGCTCGACCTAGGAGCCTGGCCCGAGCCTTCCCATTGCTCACCAACATTTAAGCCCTCCGTGCACACCCTGAGACACTGTAGAGATGTGCTAGGTCGTATTGCGATGTAGAATAACAACAAAGAAATGACTACCACTTTATCTCTCTCTCTCTCTCTCTCTCTCGCAGGTCCGAGAAGTCCAGGAGGCTGCATCTGAAAGTGGCAGGCCTGATATGCAATTGATCCTAGGTGGAACAACTCTTCTAACGCCTGATGACATGGTCGATCTACTATTGGGACCGTCCAGTTACTCATGATTCTCGCATCGATTTTCGATAGGCTAATTCATTTAGGCGAGTAATATGTAAATCCATTCTGCTGCCCTGTTCAATTAACGGGCCGTTCGAACCATACGAGGCTGAATTTCCCGAGAGAGATATTTAAACGGCACTTGGACAGTGAAGATTTTTTAGGAGATTTGGTAATTCATACCATGTTGATCTAGATTTGAATTTACAATTTTCATGTCTCACATATGTGAACCGAGATTGTGTTCTCTCTTGCACTCTCTCTCTCTCTCTCTCTCTCTCTCTCTCTCTCTCTCTCTCTCTCAAGTGAAATTGTTGGAGAACAGTTTCATGACCTGAGTGAAATTGGCATGGGGGCAGCTCGTCCGGATATAGTCAATCGGAGTTTAGTCATAGTATGCTGCTACTCAAGTTCTGATTGGTTTAAAGCTCAATTTCGTTTGTAGCTCTGGTTCTGTAGCTCCTTGAGTTTTGGTTTATTGGGCTACTGAGTAATCAATGTTCTTTCTGGACGGAGTTTGTGTTCCCTAGGTTGACCAAATCATGGTCGTATGATGTGTGGAACACCGGAAGGAGTACCGACCGCGCAATGAATTTGCTTTTCCAATTTCGCACCCGTTTTTTAAGTTATTAACTGAAACTTCTACTTTCGAATTTTCACTGACGAATGGAGGTCCGAAACACTGGTAAAGTGATTAAATAAATTAAAATTTTATAATTTTGAATACCTTACTTTTTTGTCCATACGCGATCAATTCTTTTAAATTGATAACATTCTAGGCATGTTTAAAGAACTTTAAAAAATATATATTTACTCGACAACGACTCAAAAAATCCAGACCCGGAAAGGAGAAGGGTGGGCGTGGGACTTTGGAAAAGGCAGGCCAGTTGGGTGTCTTCTTTAGTTCAAGCAACGATGTAGAAGAAGAACGAAATGAAGAGAGGCCTGGAACGGGGAAAATGGTCGAGTCGATCGGGTTTGGGAAGAACGCAAAATAAAATCTGGATTTGGCAGAAAAAGTAGAAAGTGCTATAATAGCTAAGGAGGTAAACAATCCAAGCATAAATTACTTTTTATTTTTGAAATACCAAGTTTCGAAAAATACGATGAAGACTTAGGCCATGTTTGTTAACGTTCTTTATTTCTTTTATGAAACAAAATTTCTATTTTTTTGTTTCGAAGCAAAAAAAAAGAATGTAAATGCGTTTGTTTACTTTTTTTTCCAAATCTATCTATTGTTTTGTTCCCAAGAACACACGCGTGGAACAAAAACAAAAACAATAAAAACATGTTTCTTGTTTTAGAACGCTTTTTAAGAACAAATTTTCACTCTCCTCTCTTTTTCTTCTCTTTTTTTTTCTTTTCTTTTTCTTTTTTACCGGCCTCGGTCATGGCCGGCGACCTCGCCAAAGCGTTGCCGTCCCCCGGTGAGGCAGAGCGTCGCCGACCCTTGGCGAGGCTCGGCCTTACCTTGGCTGGGCAAGCTCGGGCTCGCCCGGCCACCGGTGAGGCTCGCCGGCTCGGCGGTGGCCGGCGAGGCCGTCGGCCAAAAGAAGAAAAAAAGAAAAAAAGAAAGAAAAATATTTTAAATATTTAAAAATTAAAAGAAACAAAAAAGAACACAAATTTACCAAACGTATTTCGTTTATTCTTTATTCCCATAACAAGTTTCTGGTGACGCGTTTTTTATTCAAAATTGTTTCTGGAACAATGAAACAATTTTTTCTATTTCTCGTTCCTTAACAATTTTTAAACAAAAAATATTACCAAACACGCCCTAATGGATTATAATGGAAATTTGACAGAAATTGCACAAAGTACCGAGAGAGGCCGGCGGCCTCTGTTTGCTTTCGATCGGTCAGTAGGGTAATAGCAATTGCACTTTATTTTTTTATTGTTAATTTTCTTTTTTTATATATACATGTATGCGATGCTCACAGGAATTAAATCTCAAATTTAACACTATTTGATGTTACCTTAAATCTTTTTATCAATACAGCCGCGTGCCCACTGATAAAAACCGCACTTATTAACAAAGGTTATTATCTATTAATGCAATTTCCATTTGAAAGGAAAATAATAATAATAATAATAATAATAATAATAATAATAATAATAATAATAATTAGGGACTATATTTTCTTTGGCCAACACAAAAAAAAGGAAAAAAAAAAACAGAAAAGCTCTAGAAATGGAGAAATCATCTTCTCCGACTAAAACAAAAACCCCTGTCCGATTTCTCCTAAAACCCTTGGCCACGTCTGCAGCTCACTCCCGAGCGAAGCGCATGTCCGCCGTCGCGACGTAGCCCATGGCCTCGCTGAAGCTCCTCCTCTCCCAAGCTCGCCGCCATTGCCTCTTCACCCCGGCCTCCTCCTCCTACCCTCTCCACCGCCTCCCCAAGTACTTCTCCTCCTCTCCGTCCCCGTCGTCGGAATCGCAACCCCCTCCGAACGACGGCGGCGGCGGCGCTGATCCCGAACTTCCGAGGCAGCGACGGCCGCCCCAGCCCGTCCCCATCCAACCCGTCTCCTACGCCGCCAAGCCCAAGGAAGCCCCGCCCCCTTCTCCCGAGACTCCAGCTCAACACGATGCTCAGCCCCCGCCGCCCCCGCCGCCGCCCCCGCCGGGCGAGGCGCCGATCCGGGAGCCTCGGGCGCGTTGGACTCGAGAGGACGCCCGTTACATGAAGGACGCGCCCTCGATATCCCCCGTTTCGTACGCCATGCGCGTGGCGCCGCTGCCGGAGGATAGGGCGTCGGCGGACGCGGCAGTAGAGGGGGCGGAGGGGGAGAAGAGGAGAGAGGGGACGGAGTTCGAGAGGAGGCGGGCTGAGGCAGGGAATCAAGCGGCCATGATGAGGAGGAGGAGGTTGTCGCGGGTTTTGGAGGAGGAGGAGCAGGCGATGGTGCCGTTCCCGATGATAATTAAGGCTGAGAAGAATGAGAGCAAGGCTGTTTATGATTTGGCCGAGGCGATCCAGCTTATCAAGGTTAGTTTTGATTGATGCTATTCTTGATAAATTGGGAATGTCCTCTGTTGGAGTAAAAGAAAGTTTCCTTTGTAGAGGCCCTATGCAAGTGCAGTAGTTGTAGAAATCTCCTCCATTTGATAGGAATGAATATGTCACTTTGGGCATGTTTTGGAAATATAGAGCTGCTTAAGAGGTTTGACTTGCAACGATTTCATATCAAATTGACATAGGAAGGGTTAACGTTTGTCAGTGTTGGAATCCTTCTTGCCTATTTCTACTAATCCTGTACTGCACTTTGAGAGGAAATGTAAGTTTTGTCGGGAGATGATCCCTCTATTTAGTTTAAGACTTCTAATGCTAAGTCCTCCGTTTGTTTGCCCTTTTGCCACCATTACCCTGGTTTCTTCGTTTCTCATTCAATACCCTCCTGTTAGTGCATTGGTGCACATCCTTTACATTATGGAGCTTCTTAATTATCAATAAAAAACTTTACTTGGAGAGGTTTTGCCAAATCTTCGAAAGTTTGAACTTAGGGGGTGGTCTCTTGAAGAACTAGCATATCAAGGCATATATACGAAGGGGGTAATGGTTGAACAGAACTGGTTAAATACCAGGTTATGATGGTTTTTATTTACTTATATGAATCAGTGTTCATATTTTGTTTCGCATCAGTACATTCTGCTAGGCCGGAAATTGATCTTTATTTATAGAAAATGTGGGACAGATCTTTGACATTTGTCCTTTATGGCCAAGCTGACAGTAATATTATCTTTTGCATGGTGGCTTGTTCCTAATACATAATTGCCGAAGTTCCAGTTTGATATGATAGAGGTCCTTAGAGTTTTTCTATTCTGAAAGTTAAAACGTTATTTGTCTTGTGACTTGTTTTTAAGTAAAATTAACTGTTAATTGTGAGTGTTTGCACTTTTTCAGGCTAATGCACGGGCAAAATTTGATGAAACCATTGAAGCCCATGTAAGGTTGGGCATTGAGAAAAAGCGAAGTGACTTGGTAATTCACAACCCGCTCTGATCGTGTGCTGTCTTTATCTCATTCTTTCTATGTCATCATACGTATTAGTGTAGATGGGCTGACAATGTCCTCTACTTTTAAGGTATCTGGTTATAGGTGAGAACATCTTTGTGGATATGATGCTGTACCTTTGGCATTTCATTTTACCGAGCGGCATTGTCACATACTAGCACACATACTGAAGATTGCATCGGTTTGTTGGGTCAACTGCCAATATCCTTTTGTACTAATAGAATAATCAATCATCTAGATCATAATTAGAGTACCAGTTTTATAAGTCTGTACTATGTATATGCCTCTACATGTTAGACTTGTCTCAGGAAACTTTTTGGTCTGTTCTGGCTTTTATCTGATCCTTGTTGTACAGCAGCAAAATATTTATGTCACATCACCTTTGTCACATCACCTTTTATTTAGTTTCTGATTATCCGAAATTGTGGTACAGATAGTTCGTGGTAGCTTGGTTTTACCTCATGGCAGTGGGATGAAGGTACTAGCTACTTCCATTCTTCATTAGGATTTAGTGTTATCAGCTTTACATAGTTTGTTCATCTGATGGTTATGATTCTATTCAGGTTTCCAAGATAGCTTTCCTGGGTGAGGGGGCAGATGCTGATGAAGCTAGAGCAGCTGGTGCAGATATAGTCGGTGGTCTTGAACTTGTTGAGAAGATTGCTAATAGTAATGGACTAATCTTGTTATCCTGGTTGCTGGTTAATTGTCGGCATATTTACTCAGCAAACTAAGAAAATTATTGCTGCTGCATAATACTCTGAAACTTTGAGATAGATGATCAGAAGTTGAATAGATGGTACTTTCAGTGTGAAGCTGACATTTTTCTCCTAGTGGTCTATATTTCTCCTGTGTATGTTTACATTTTAAAAAGAACCCCGTGATCCTTCTTCACTGTACATCAAATGTTCCGCCTAACAATAGAGTGCTTTTCTGTCATTCTATGCCTCTATTCCTAAATTACTAGTGGACATTAGTTTTGCTTTTATTATGTTTAACACGTTTTCCTTTGGTTTGTCATAGGTGGCGGCAAGTTTAATGTACAAAAGTGTTTCACAACTCCGGGATTTATGCCTAAAGTCCTAAAGGTTATCTAATTTAACTCTACAGTGAAGTTGTGGTTTTTACATTATTGCTCTAACTGGAGGTGTGAATTGAGCTCTTGCAGATAGCGAAGATTCTAAAACCTCTGGGTTTGCTGCCAAATGCCAAAGTGAGTGTTCTTGAACTTCAATTTTATTGACAGGTCTCTGAACTGAGTTATCCTGATTATTAATTATTTATATGTGTAATAGCAAGGTACATTGGTTAGTGACGTTGCCCAAGCTGTGAGAGAGGCAAAGCAGAGTAACGTTGATTTTAAAATGGACAAAACATCAATTGTGCATGTCGGTCTTGGGAAGGTATCCACCATCATGTTCCTTTAGCATGACATAGACCCTTTGTTTTATTGATTTGATTATCATCTTGTGATTGCTATATTTCCTGTAGATGAGCTTGTCAGAGAATGATTTACGTGAGAATATAGGCGCTTTTGTGAATGCACTTTTGCGTGCGAAACCTGCAGGGCTGAAGAAAAGTAAGTGATCTTTATTGAAGATTGACATACTGTTGTTTGTTGCCTCTGTGAAAAGTCCAATGTACATCCAATATAAAGTTAATCTCAGACATGAAATCGGGTGTTTTATTAATTATTTAAAGTGTAGCTCTGAGACTCGAAATAAAGGACAGAATCGAAATTTTTTGCTCTCATCCCTGCCTTATGTCACCTTTCTCCTGTCTAAAAAATTTGTCGTGATTTATGATTTTCTATCATGTATATGCATCTGAATTTGCCTAAGTTTATTGAAAAAGAGAGAATAAATGAGCATTGCATATCCAATCATTTGAAGTGCAAAGAATTCACTGGAAGTTGACGTTTTTTTATATTGTGATTCCCAAAACTGATGTGGAGAAAGTTTCTAGTTGCTCCAAGAGCACCAAATGGCCATCCACCCACAAAATCATGGAGGATAGTGTTGTTGAAAGATTGAAGAAACATTTTTTTTTTAGAAAAAAAAGCATGCTCTGGTATTGGCTGAGTGGATGGCCACTTGATGCTCTTGAAGCACCTAAGAATCTCTCTTGTAGGGGGGTGGTCTTTGGGGAGATAGAGTGCATCATTCAGTAGTTGACAGTATGTCTTTTTTTTTCACAAATATGTTGGAAGATCAGAGAGAGAAGAATACTTTTTCAAATTTTTTTCGTTTTTATGTCAAGCCATATTGAAAATGCCTAGAAAATGACACAAGTGCATGTGTAATGTGATGCAATTGTTTCAATAGAATGTGATTCATGTAATTTTTTTTTTTGTTTTGGTAAGTAGATTCATGTAATTTTTGGAGCTACAGAACTACAAAGTAATGTGTATTGTCCTTTAATTTTTCTTCTTTGGATAGTTTGATTTGTGATAGGATACCAAGAAAAAGGTCAGTGCTTTACTTTAATTTCAATCGATTGCATGTGAATTCTTTCACCTATTACAGGGCATAGACTTTAAAAGTTGTGCATTTAGTTCACTATAAAGACAATCTTCAGATTGTTCTGTTAAATTGAAAATGAGCCACTGAGACTGGTCTGGAGTTCTTTCGGAAGAATAGCTGGAGAGCTGCCTGTTTGAATGCCATTTATGTTGAGTTTAGATGGTTTCATTTTACTCATTTCCTCAACTTACATTATGACTTTTGTTTTCCAACTAAATCTAAAAGCATATCTTGAGTGATCTTGCTTCTTCTGTTGGTACACTGAAGTCCTGATTCCCTGGATGTGGGAGGAGCAAGCTTGCTCCTGTGATTAGAGGACCACCTCTATGTTTCTCACATCGTGGCTATCTTAGATATAGAAATTAGCTCAACATGTCTGTCTCCTTGTGATAATAAAATTTTTTGCTGCAATTATACTCTGTCCACCCATGGTCTCATCTATTAAGATCTCTGATGTATCATTTTAAATTATTTTTGCAGCTTCCAAATATGCAGGTTATGTGAACTCTTTCCATATATGCAGCACGGTATGTTTATAAGCAGTTCTCTTGGTTGATTTTAGCATCTCTGTCAGCTTTCATTCATCGTGCGACTGAATGTTTTTAGATCACTTGATGGCATTTTTTTATGCCTATAGCTAATGGATCTTCCATATATGCTACTAAAAGCCTGCTCTTTTTGTTAATCTACCTGAGTAAAAGTTTGTCCATTGACTACATATTTGTTGAGTGGTTCTAGGGTAGATAGTTTTTTTAGAGATCTGCCAGCTATCCCAAGTACAAAATCCAATATTCCGTAGGTCTCCTGTTATGGTGTGCTTAAACTAATATAAACAAATTCTCTGATAGAGATTGTGTGAAACTCTGTATAACTGGAGGATGCGTTATTATTCACAAATTATATTCAGTAGTCCATCAATGACCAAAATCTCTCTCTTGCCTAGGTCTGTCTTGTTTTGTTTACTAATTGTTTGAAGAAGCATTGAAACCTTCCCACTTCCTCCTCCTCCAAAGAATGATATTATGATAAAAGATCTCACAATCTGTGCTTTTTCCCTTTCGTTTGTTGTCTAGAATGGCAGTTCTTTACTGTTGTCCTATCTGAGGTGATTAGCTATATGACAGTTTAAAAGGGAGAATTATATGTTTAATTATCCATAAACGATATTAACTCTGGTTGATTTTGAAAGATTTGTCGTCTTCCGGGATGATCGACATTAATGGTTTTAATCTTTTCGCTGGATAACTTTGTTGTCATGGACAGCTTAAATTACTAAGGTGCATCTATAACCACTGATGTTCTAAACCAGATTAATATGGTATTTCTCTGTTCACATGCAGATGGGACCTGGATTCTCTGTTTCAATACAGTCGCTATCAAAAGCTGCAGATCACTATAACAAAGTTAGTCTGAGCTGATGTTGCCCGTCGTGAACTCCTCAAATCACATTTTCTTATGATGAAGTGCTGGGGCTACCACAAGATTCATTGAGCTTAGGTTATTTCGGTTGTGCTTCCTCTCTCTGTTATTTCCTGAGAGATGGTTATAAAGGCATTTCCCTCCGGCAAAAATTTTCACGGCACTATGATAGAACGGTTACATGAGATGGGTATCTTGTTCTTGTAGACATGTTGCTCTTGCAGTTTTTTTTTATTGGATTTAGCGATAAGCATTTGGCATTGGAGATTGATCAATTAACCAGACGATGCTCTTTGATTGAGAAGTACAAAATAATAACCCCTCCAGCTGAGGCAGATGCATGTGAGCAGAAGGTTGTACGGGCAACATGTAGAGTATTCTTTACTTTCCTCTTCTTTTTTTAAATCATTTTGTGCCTCTTGTGAGTTCCCCAGTCGATTTGCAGTATGCTGCAGGCCTTGATCTCTTGTATTGATTCTTCTGCTCATGCAAACGTTATGTGTTGATCTCCTTTTTTCAGCATCCTTGTGAAAGGACCAAATTGGGGAGTGCCTCCAAGTTCGAGTCACAAAATAAAGTTTTTTTTCTTTTTGGGGCCAAAGAGGCACAAAATACAGCATGTAGTTTTCAATAGATGGAGTTTTTGCCTCATGTATAATCGAAACATTTCTCATTAAATTCACTTGACATGTGAGTTGAAGGTATTACGATTCCATTTCGTTCCTTTACTGTTGAGCTGTGCGTGATTTGTAATTATGATCCAAGCTATGTCAAATCCTGGAGTGCTTTTTGAGTATCGGAAGCCACTGGCCTCGGCGTTTTGGGGGGTCAATCAATCTCATGTGCCGTAACGTTGGCGACACTTGCTTTTGTCTTGCACCCTGTGAAAAATACTACAATGTGCGAGGGGTTTGTACGCCAGGAAGCATAGCTGAATTGGTCAGTTAACAAGGATTTTCGTCGGCGGCTTGATCTTCTGCATTCGCGATGACGAGCATTGGTTCACCGAGTTGCTAACTGCTGATTTAGCAAAAAGTAAAGAGAAAAGAATGTCGGTTCTTCCGTTTGAGAAGCATTAGTCGATGGATAATCATTAGCAATCATGAGATCATACGTCTCCCCGCCAGTGGTTTCTCTTGAATCTTCCGGTGTAATGCAAAAGAGGCTTTCCCGTACCAAGATCAAAGAGGCTTTTGATGCGCAAAATGTCCGATTTAAGATAAACCATCAATCGCATCGTAACATAGAGAAAAAGAAAGAAAGGCAGACGAGCCCTTCTTCTTGGCACTTCATCCTTTTCTTCTGCTCTCTTTTCTTGGCAGGGGCCATCGCTTTTACTTTTATTTTCCCAACGAATCCAAAGTGAATTTTTTTCACGTGTTTGCCCCTTATGACGTCCGTGCAAATCCAGTCTCGAAGATCGTTGAAAGCGTTATCTCTTTCTCTCTCTCTCTCTCTCTCTCGATTAGTTCTCTTTTCCCCACCACTTTGCTGAGCCTCTGCGCAACAGTGAGGTACGGAGAAAAGTTCATTTTTCAAAATTGAAAAGCTATCATCATTTTCCTTTAAATCGTTCTTTTTTCTCTGGAAATGGATCTGTAATGGGAGAATCAATCATATGGCGAGTCAAATGAACAATTATAGTTGATTCGGACCGTGAAGATATGACAGCCAAAAAAAAAAAAGAAAAAAAAGAAAGAAGAGTTTTTCTGTTTAACAGGGAAAGAAAAAAGGGAAGAGAAAATCCAGCACGCAGACCAAACAAACTATTCACGACCAGCTTTTCAGACATACGACTTTGTTTTTATAATCTCCGCGCCACGAAACAAGACAAAACACGGTGGCAAAGTCTCAGGTGACAGACACTCTCTCTCTCTCTCGTTTCCCTCACTTCACTTCCCATTCAGCAAAACCAGTATTAACTCTCTCTCTCTCTCTCTAACGTCTCTACTTGCTTCTTCTTCGACCCTCGTTCTGTAGCGGGGCTAGGGTTCTTCCCTCTCTCCCTAGATCCTCACGGGGGTGATGGAAGACTCTGCAGAAGCCCAGTACGAGAGGAAGGAGCGTGCGGCTCTGGTCATCATCGTCGTGCTCGCTTCCCTGGCCCTGGCCTCCTTGCTCGTGGCCTTCAGCTACTACTGCTACATCCGCAACAAGGTCTCCAAGCGCTTGAAGAAGGCCCGAGGTGAGCCGCATTTCGTCGCCCGGGGCTTTTCTTGCTTGGTTGCGGCTGCGTTTTTTTTTTTTTTTTCTCTCTCTTTCCGTTGCCTGTTTGGTTTTAGAGCTTGCGCAGGAAGTGAAATGCGGGTGATTTCCTGCTCTGTAGCGTTCTGGTTGGTGAAAATGTGGCTCCATTTGAGTGTCGGTGAAGAGATTTCGCGTGAGAGTAGTGGGTTTCTCTGCTTTTCCGGAGTTTGGATGAGGGATTTACTTAACTTCATTTCAAGCTTCTATTTCGGTGGTGTATCAAATGAAGCTCTTCGAGATCGTAGGAATTCGCACGTAGTTACCTTGTTTTATTTTTTTTGGGCTAGAAATATCAAAAAATCATGCCCTCCTAGCTTTTTGTTTTGCTTGTGATGAAACTGTTGAAAATCTTTTTTTGGGTTAATGTCAATGGTTCTCTGTTTCGTCTTAGCACTATGTTAAATGTAAGTTAATGTTGTCTTGGTTGCCTGCTACAAGGGTTTAATGATGCGGAGAAAAGTGGTTTTGGGGATCTGCAAGTAGCTTCCGAGAACGGACTTCAGGTGTTCGCATTCAAGCAGCTACATTCAGCTACTGGTGGTTTTAGCAAGTCCAATGTGGTGGGGCACGGTAGCTTCGGATTGGTCTATCGAGGAGTGCTCAGCGATGGCCGGAAAGTCGCCATTAAGTTCATGGACCAGGCGGGGAAGCAGGGAGAAGAGGAATTCAAAGTGGAGGTTTGGTGGAAAGAGACGTTTGCTGAATTTAAGTCATATTATCTTCTATTGCAGAGCATTATTTCAGATCTATTAGTTGATCAAAGTTAATCTTTTGTGCAGGTGGAGTTGCTGAGCAGGTTGCATTCTCCTTATTTGCTTGCTTTGCTTGGGTATTGTTCAGATCTTACCCATAAGTTGCTGGTGTATGAATTTATGGCAAATGGTGGTCTGCAGGAACATCTATACCCTTTGAGCAGTGAGTACCAGTTTTTGTTTTCATTCCAATGCTTGAAACATATGGACTCAAGTCTTTACTCTAGGGATATAGGATCTCAGAATTGAACATTGGGACTTGACGGACCATTCTTGCAAGTCCATGCATTTCTTTAAGAACTTAATTTGACAGTAAATTTCTGTCTGTCCTTCCTATAAATTTATTAAATTTTAGTTTTACATTGTGTCAATGTACTCTTCAATAGGGTTAAAGCTCTCATTTTTATCTAATAATAACGGTGGAGTAGCTCGTACCTGTTTCTCTTCATTACTATTAATGTGTCATGTGTTTTGCTTCTTTGCCTTTAAACCAACCTGTTGTGTTGTACAAGGTAATTTGCCCCAACACAGTTACAAGTTAAGTTTGAGCAGCAATGTCCTGCCCTTTTTTAGCTGATAAAAGCCTGCTTCATCTGTGAATGTTTTACCATGTAAAAAAAGATGTCTTTTCATTAAACTTGGCAGTTTCTCCCTTTGCCCTACACCACACATAATCCTCACTCATTCATGAGTTGTGCCAATACAGATTGTGTTGAAGGGGTTGTTAGATTTAGTATCCAAGTTCTTTGCAGGTTCTAGTGCTCGCTACTCAAAGTTAGATTGGGAAACCCGGCTAAGAATTGCTCTAGAAGCTGCTAAAGGTCTGGAGTATCTCCACGAGCACATTAATCCTCCAGTGATTCACAGAGATTTCAAGAGCAGCAACATCCTCTTGGACAAAAATTTCCATGCCAAAGTTTCTGATTTTGGATTGGCCAAGCTTGGATCTGAGAAAGCTGGAGGCCATGTTTCTACCCGAGTTTTGGGAACACAGGGATATGTAGCCCCTGAGTATGAACTACTTATCATTCTTCTCTTTTTGTTGGGGTTTTAGTTTCTCAGTAAACCTCATAGTGATCAAAGTCGTTTCAATGCTGATATTATTGATATGCAGGTATGCATTGACGGGTCATCTGACTACAAAATCAGATGTGTACAGTTATGGTGTTGTTCTCTTAGAGTTGCTCACTGGAAGAGTTCCTGTCGATATGAAAAGACCTTCTGGAGAAGGGGTTCTTGTGTCGTGGGTGCGATTCTTTTTTCATCTTCTCGTCTCTTGATGTGTACTTAAATTTTTCCAAGTGTCGTTTCCCATTCCATTACAGAACCTGCACTCCTTCCTTTCGACAGTCAATATCTCTTAAAATCTATCGTTGTACTCGGTCCACATTTTAATGGGTTTTTACTGTTGCCCGACAGGCTTTGCCTCAGCTAACGGATAGGGAAAAGGTCGTACAGATAATGGATCCCGCATTAGAGGGTCAGTATTCACTGAAAGAGGTTATTCAGGTGGCGGCAATTGCTGCAATGTGTGTGCAGCCAGAATCAGACTACCGGCCACTTATGGCGGATGTCGTGCAGTCGCTGGTGCCACTGGTGAAGAATCACCGCTCAACTGCTAAGGTAGGCAACTCCTCTAGTCACCACTCCCCAAAGACACCAATAAGATCGGAGTCTGGAAAATCGAGCATGTGAAACTAGCTGGAACCTGGTGTAAGTATTTTAGGGCAACTTCCTCGGTCGAGCAGGTGCTCTGGTCTTGTTGGTTGGCGAGTATCGGCAAAGCTTTGTCAGGAACTTATTGAAGCCCTCTTGAGAATGTGGCCTGATACATTTGGCGGGCTTTCTGGGTAGTGCATTTGTCCATATGCTAGCACCTTGCGGAGATAACCATATGGGGATCTCCTCTACTGTAACACAAGCTTGTGTAGGCTTGATATATAACTATTATCCAGCTCCAGTCCTATAAACTTCTTGTAAAACTCTATATAAGCAGCAACTAATATCAACCAACCTTGAGGACATGGTTCAATAAGTCATGGTACTTTGCTTGGGAATTCTACTGGAAAATTTTGATCACTCATCGTATCGAAGCATTTGGAATCCGAGTTGTGCGATCCCGTATCTCCATGTAGACACCCCGAAGAAAATCTTTCCGCTGGGCTTTGGTTGAAAAGCAAAACGAAACCTCAATGCCTGAAGTAAACCATGTACCAGGAAGAGTGTTATCCACCATATGAGGAGCGCTGGATGTAAACATATATGACAAGACCACTGTATTCAAACGTATGGATCATGCTGTTCTTTTAAGTGTTTTAATTTTTTTTTTCCCTTTGAAGCAATCGTGATTGCACTTGAGGCCGGCACTTCTTGGCAGTTTGCATTATCTGGTCCTAATGGTGTCATGTCAAATATGGGTTTAATCAGAGCATGGCACCGTTTTATCAATTGTGTCATGTATCTGAATATCAATTATGCGGTTCACAAGTCATGGTTTTTCTGACATCAACATATTCAAATGTATCTAAATTTCTCACGTTGTTACCGGTAACGTGTCAATCATTTTAATTGAACAATGCCTAAACGTATCCGATAGTATCGATCCTTGTGATATGTTGAGATATTTATCAATATGTGGCTAGGCACCTTATAATTGTATTAAATAGACCAAATCCGGAAAATGACATTGTCCGTTCTTCGCATATAAAACAGATCGACCTTCTCATGACAATTTTCCGGTCCCAGCCCTTTTATTTAACGAAAAAGTCCTATGATTGCTGGCTTACTGCATAGCAAATTAAGGATGCACGCGACCATTTCCAGCGGAGCGTGCCAACGTTTCAAGGTCTCCTAATGGAATCGGACGGGCATTAATGAGGAGGGGCCATCTCTGAGCTATTCAAAGCTTTATACATAAGCAGCTGGGACTCTTCCAAAATTTAGTTGGTACGGGTGGTAGCAACATGTTCTTCGATAGGTAGGGTCGAACTCGGATTCAAATGCAATGCTCAAGCTCAGATCGAGAGCCCGGGTTTAGAAGAAGCTGAAGTTTGAGAGATTGATGTTGAAGTCGGGAATTGGATGCATGCCTCAGGGTCTTGATTCGGGGGTTTGCCTCGCCATTTGGGCACAGATAGGACTCGTTGTAGCTTTCTTTAATAATTCTTGGGTAGGAGCGTGGAGATCGATTATCGGAAAGCCCATTAAACACCGTGCAAGCCCCATAAACCGGTTAAGTCCAATTTGGATTTTTGACCTATGCAGTAGCCTGGCACAGAGTAGTTTACACGCAACTAGTGAGATTTAATAAAGTCACATTCGGTTCTTGAGCTAGGAATTAGAAATTTATCATACAATCTAAACACTCGTTCAATAGCACATACGTTCAATTTTTCACAAGATTAAGAGTAAATCAAGCAAGTTAATCTCAAATAATTTGTCCTTGATCAGCGAGCTAATCTTCAATAATTCCACACTAATTTTCAAGTCTGATGGAGAGACAAAAACAAGTTGAACTCAACTAGACATCTCTAAATATTATTTTCTGGATAATAGCAGAGATATCTACTTAAACAATTTGGAGATATCGAGACACCGAGGTGTTCACGCTAAAATGGGACGACTTTTAGTCCCCGGATTTCATATATATAAGGAAACTATATATATTTATTTATATAAATAGAGGAAAAAAGACATGAATAGTCTTCCCCGGAATCTCTGACCAAACTCTCGTAGACATTTATATAATTGCACACTGTTCACTGGTCATCCGCTCTTCCATATTCGAATGACTTTCCAAACCTATCTTCTTGCAAATTCCAAGAAAGTTCGACCAAACCAAACGAAACCTCGAGACTGAAGTGACAAACGGAAAAGAAAAATCATTTTATCTGCATGAGTTTTTTCTCGAGACGAGTCGACGGTGGAGTTGGCAGAACAGTCGGACTGCCAAGGGAACCTCTAGGGCTTCTCTGTCATGTCCTTTTTCAACGTTCGATGATGTTAGACCAAATCCAGAGTGAACTCCAGCTTGACGGAACCAAAGTCGACTCTCCACTTAATACATGCTTTGAAAATTAAACACCGAAAGAGTCCACCATCAAGATATGGAATCACATTATTGAGGGAGACAACACCGTTATTTGGATAGGAGTTGTTTGTCGATTTTCCAGGTTATTTATTCGGGGATTTTTTTTTTTTTTTATTGTATACCGTTTGACGACTTTGATCAGATGGGTTTTCGTGTTGAAAAAAGCGTCCCCACGATACCTGTTCAGGAGCCGTTTGAGGAAAGTTCGGCCAGGCTTTCCGGGTGGTGGATTTGTCCATATGCTAGTGCCTTGCGGAGATGACCATATGGGGATCTCCTCTCCTCTACGGTAACACGAGCTTGTCTAGGCTTGATATCTAACTATTATCTAGCTCTAGTCCTGGGAACTTCTTGCGAAACCCTATCGAAGCAGCAACTAATATCAACCAACCTTGAGGATAATGGTTCGATAAGTCCTGGTCTGTCAAATTTCATGGTTATTTCGCTTGGTAAATCTGCTGGAAAAACTTGATCACTCGTAGTACCGAAGCATTTGGAATCCGAGTTGCGTGCTCGTGGATCTACATGCAAACACTCTGAAGAAAATCTTTCTGCTGGGCTTTGGTTGAAATGCAAATCCAAACCTCAATTCCTGAAGTAAATCATGTATGAGGATGAGTGTTCTCCACCATTGTATGAGGATTGGCGCGGATGTGAACGTGTAGGACAAGACCACTATGCGTCCAAACGTATAGATCATGCTGTTCTTGAAGTTTTTTTAATTTCTTTTGAAGTAATCGCGATTGCGCTTGAGGCCGGTCCTTCATGGCGGCTCGTCTTCTCGTGTCCTAATGGTGTCATGTCAAATTTGGGTTTAACCATAACACAACACCTTTTTATTAGTAGCATCGTGTCTTTGAATGTCAATTATGTGGTTCACAAGTCATAATATTTATAATATAAACATATTCGAACGTATCTAAATATGTCGTGTTGTCACCGGCAACATGCCAATTTATTTAATCGAACGTGCCTAAACGTATTTAATCGAACGTCAAAAAGCAAACTTCTTGAAATCTCGAGACTCAGAATAGAATTTCCTAAAAGCGGGGGTAAGATTCAAGAAATGTTGCGTGCTCATGCTAAATTCATCCAACTTTTGCGAGTACAATGCATGTTCCCACGTCAACATCGGTCCGATACGAAGTGAACCCATATAACAAGCAATGACACTAGGCAGAAACCAAACAACTCCCCTAAAATACAGTCTTTCCTCATTCGTGCTCGATGGCACAAATAGATTCGAACACGCACCTCACGCATTGATTTTCGGTAAGATAATTTTTTCTTTTGTTATTTTATGAGTAAATGTGGCAAATGTGCATTATTTATTATTTCCAGCGACATTAAAAAAAATCGCGGACGCATAAAAATTAACACTACGCTTTATATATATACAATAATAAAATAATGCCACGGGGTTCTGGAATCGCGGCAACTTTTTGGATTAGAGCTAAATCGGCCCCGAGCACAAAAGTCAAGCTCATCACAGGCAACATGCCAATTTATTTATTCGAACGTGCCTAAACGTATTTGATAGTGTCGATCCATGTGATATGTTAACATATTTCTCTACAAGTGGCACATAATTGTATCGAAAAGATCAAATTCGTGAAATGACATGTATATATGCAGATCGACCTTCTCGTGACACAAATATGCTTAGGCTCTACAAAAACACACTTAACTATGTCTCATGTAAAAAGGATCATGTCGAGAATTGCTGGTCCTAGCCCTCTTACTTAATGAAAAAGCCATATGGTTGCTAGCTTACTGTATAGCAAATGAAGGATGCATACGACCATTTCCGGCGGAACGGGCCAACTTTTCAAAGTCTCCTAAAGGAATCGGACGGGCATTCATAACGAGGGGCCATCTCTGACCTATTCAAGCATTATATATAAGTAGCTGGGACTCTTTCTAACATCTTAATCAGTACGGGTATTAGGAAGATGTCCTTTCGAACTCCGATCCAAACGCAGTGCTCAAGCTCAAATTGAGAGCTTGGGTTTAGAAGAATTTGAAGTTTGAGAGATTGACGTTGTTGCGAAAACAAGCGATCGAACAATAATATATAGACAAAAGAAGAAGATAAATCGGATACCGGATTTACGTGGTTCAATCATAAAGACCTACGTCAACGGGAAGAGCAGCGACGAATTTCACTATAGATCAAGCGATACAAGAAGATTGCACACTCGAGTCATTCAAACTCTTTCTCGGTGTTTCCCAATCCCCAATTACACCCAATAACTTATGCAGTGTTTAGCCCTGAAATTCCTCAAGAAATAATCTCTTAATCTCATGAAAGAATTATACGCAAATCTTATTACAAGATTTAATTGGCTTGAACACTAAATCTTATTGGATGTAATTTACAGACAAGAACGACAAAGAAAATCCCTCCCAAGCACTCGACGACGAGACGGCGCTTCAAGACCAATTCTTCATAATCAACTTCCACCCACAAATAAGCCTTGAGAATTGATATATAATCCACCGCCAGAGAAGTCCACATGTGAGGGAAACCGAATCAGCTAGGATTCGGTCAACCCAAGCAAAAGTTGGACTTTCCTTTGCGGCTATCTTGTCGATTTTAACCAAAATATATCTTTATATATTTTAAATAAAATCCAAGTCCAAGTCAAAGTTGGACTTTTCTATTTTAGCGGCAAAATTCTTCAACGCAGATTCAAAATTTTGGAAAGTTGATCTTCAGATGTTCTTTGTTCGATTTCAAACGTCTGCAAAATATCCACTTTGGAATATTCGAAATTTTGCATTGAGCTCAAATTCGAGATATTTTAACAAATGTCGAAGTGGGGAATCGGATGCATGCCTCGGGGTCTTGATTCCGGAGTTTGCCCTTCCCACTTGGGCATAGATTGATTTCATTGTACCTTTTTTATTAGGTACGAGCATGGAGATCGGTTATTAAAAGGCCTATTGAACACCGTCCATGTCCCGTCAAACCAATTAAGTCCAATTCAGACTTTTGGCCTGCGTGGTAGCCTTGACCCAGAGGAGTTCGCATGTAATTCATGAAATTTAATTAAGTGACCTTCAATTTCTGAATTGAAAATGCTTTGACAGCCAAACCAATTAGGTCGACCGTCGGAGGGAAACACTCAAGTCATTGTAACTTAATACGTGTTGATACTAAGCCCCAATAAGATGCCTTTGACTATTAAGGTCTCCCCGACTATCATAATCAAACAATTCCAAGCAATGGTACGTGTTCCAAGAAACTTAGGAGGGTGATGAATAAAATCTTGTCAAAGTTTTCAAATGTACAGGAAAATTAGACTGTCTACATTTGAAATTCTGCTTTTATAACTATTACATCTTTCTAGGGATGGAGGCACCCGGGGTCCCTAACTTCAGCTGGTGATCTTAAACTCAATCAAAGCTTATTAAAATTGGGAAACTCATCATATAATCTAACCCTCGTTCAATAGCGCACACGTCCAGTATTTCCACGAGATTAAGAGCAAATCAAGTGAGTTAATCTCAAATAATTTTGACCTTGATTAGCGAGTCTCAAATAATTCCACACTAATTTTCAAGTACGTTGGAGAAGAAAAAACAAGTTCAACTCTACTTAAATATAAATTTCTGGATAATCGTAGAGATGTCTACCTAAACATTTTGAAGATAGCGATGCATGAGGGTGTTCTCACCTAGAGTAGGACGACTTTCAGTCCCCAAATTTTCAAATAAATATATAAATATATAAGGAAATTATGTATTTATTTATTTTACTCATATAAATAGAGGAAAAAAGAAATGAGTAGTGTTCCTCGGAATCTCTGACCAAACTCTTTTGGACTTTTCTTCAGGTCAAACACACCTACACCCTGTTCACTGATCATACACCCTTCCATATTCGTATGACTTTCCAAACCCATGTTCTTGCAAATTCCAAGAAATTTTGACCAAAAACGAAACCTCGAATTTCAAAATAACAAAAGGAAAAAAAACATTTTATCTGCTTGAATTTTCCTTCGAGACGAGTCGACGGCGGAATGGAACGAACCGATTGCCGAGGGAAACTCTAGGGCTTTTCTTGTTATGTTCTTTTTAACGTTCGATGATGTTAGACCAAATCCAGAGTAAACTACAGCTTGACGGGACCAAAGTCGACTCTCCACTTAATGCATGCTTTGAAAAATGCAACGCCGAAAGAGTCCACGAGTACCACATGCAATCACATAATTGAGGGAGACAACACCATTATTTGGATAGAAGTTGTTTCTCGATTTTCCGGGTTATTTATTCGCAGATTTTTTGTATACCATTTGACGACTTTGACTTTGATCAGATAGGTTTTCTTTGCTAGAAAAGCGCCCCATGATACTTGTTGAGAAGCCATTTGAAGAAAGTTTGCGATTTTTCAATTCACTATTTTACTTGTGTGGTGTGTGATTGACTCTTTATATATTCAAATATTTCATATTAAGTGTGCTTAATAAGTGTCTAGAGACATTCATTGGTAAAGCCCTTATAGGAAAGAAAGACATACTCTCATCAGCTCAATATCTTTGATTTCTTGAGACTCTATGCTAATTTTAAGGAGTCATGTTTTTGCATAAAGACCTTATTAATATCTATCTAGCTATTAGGAATTTGCTAGTGAAAAGAATGACTGAGACTTGCAACGCCTAACAAATTCATAATTGGGTGAAATCAGGGCATTCAAAATCGATTTGAGCCTTCTAATTCCGACAATAATGGCTCCAATTTTTTGTCTATGTTCTGAGGGCTCATATATTGGGGTTTCATCTCTCTGCAACCACTTACTCATGTGATTGATGGGTTACGAGTTATAAACATCATTCATATGCAAAATTAAACTATATAGATAGAAATTATATCCATGTTTTTAACCTACCACCTTCTATCCAAATATGGGCCTCACGAATGATGAAAGTTTGAAGCGTGCAAACTCAACATAAATGTTATGGAAGAATGTTCGAGACCTACAATCTGTCAATGGAAAAGCGAATATGAAGAGCACCATTGTCCTAAGAGTTTTTTTTCTTTTTTTGGTCATTTTCTTAAGAGTTTGAGTCATTGGGAAATAAGCCCAAAACATGTTGCATAAAACATTCTCTAGCGTGCGTAAATCAATCTTGTCTTGCACACAAAACAAACATATAAGATGGACGTAACCACGTAAGACAAACAAAAAGGGACAAAAACATAAGGAAAGAACACAAGCAGAACGTCCCTAACAAAGGAAGTGAAAGGATTCGAACTTTTAATTTATGACCTACCATGTCCTAACAGAGCCAGGTCACTGCCAATTTATCAAAAAGCTTTAGCTTTTGGGTGCTCAATTTTTACCTTTGTTTGAATAATGTGAATTTCAATATTAAACAGGCGTTTTTCTTTTATACCAAAAGATGCATATGATTTCAAAAGGCGTTTTTCTCCTCAAAAGATATCATTACAAGGGGAAAGGAAGTTCAGAAAAGCTCTATCGACCAAACTCGGGGATATGACAATATATATAATGGTCCACATATTGTTTTTTATGGTTCACTGGTGGTTTGCAAGTCAAATGTTCCAAGCCTGCAACGTGGCTCTAGGAAAGCAAAACGATTTGTCAATTCTGTCGCCATTTGTTTATGTCCATAAACAATTATGGATGAGATGGTTTCAAAGGAGACCCTGACGGGGCATTTGATTTCCTTTCTGTTCTTAGCAAAAATCCATTTAAGCTGCATTTGATCGTCGCAATATAAAATTGAATAAAATAGAATAGATTGAGATAAACAATGGGACTTTTTCCATAGTTGATCATCAGTTTGGAAAGCTATTGGGAAGACATTCACATAAAACATATTATATTAAAAAGAATTAAAAGGACTTGAAGAAATACCAAATAAGGAAAAATAAAACAACTCTAGGATCTATTGGTGGATATCATGGCCGCCTCTGTCATGTACGTCGCTTGAGACCACCGCAACGGATTTATCAACATCGTGCACAAGAGGGGAAGAGATAGATCGAGCAAGCGAGCTCTACTTTAGCGTAACGATCGTCTGGAGGTGATTCCCAACATTGCCTTGTCAGTAGAGATTGTCAGCAACCATTGTCACAGTCAAGTGCCCACCGTTATGGATAGCCATTCATGGCAGCCAGCACCGCCCTCCCTTTTTCTTCCCTAGCTGACCTTTTATAATTTATCATGTTGAACTTTCTACATTGTAATTAAGTTCTTAGTACACAAAGTATTTCTCTAAAAGCTATCTACCATATAGTCATGATGACTTCTCCAACATTTTACTTAGGTTTACTCAGTACTAAGTACATCATCAAATACTTAATATGGAAGAAAAGAAACAGTATTATCTTTCGAGGCGAAGCGCCAGAGGTTGCTGCTATGAAGAATCACCTTATCAAAAATGTCAAAGATAAAGTGCTCACTTACAGCAAAGTTTCGGACACCCCAGGAATAGAAGGCTTCAACGAGGATGGGGTTTTGACCATTTTGTTTTTTATGGATGCTCTATTCGCTCTTCTTAATTGTTAGAGTGGTTGCTGCCTCTTTTGTGCCGTGTTGTGTTTGCCTCGGCTTGTTGCTTTTGCTGTTTTTTAGTTTCTTTGTTGTTGCTCTTTCTTTTTTGCTGGCTCTCTGTCACTCATTCTGCTTATTCACATTATAAGTGAAAGTTCTTGTCGCCAATTTTGTCTATATTGGCTTTCCCTTCTTTATTATTACCTTTATCAAAAAAAAAAAAAAAGTACATCACCAAATACTATATCCGATAGTTCTTGTCCTATTTGAGCTACAAAACACGGCCTTTAAAACATAACTCTCTTTGAATTGACCATTTCAAAGTGTCTAAGACCCTAAAAGCTGTAGAGTTCATAAATTCTCGAGTATTTGGCAAACGATTATGAAGTTACGAAGAAGCTTTAATTTTTGCCTCCTGGGTATGCATTTTCGGCATATTCAAAATGGAATAATAAAGTAGAAACTAAGAATTGAGAAATTTCTATATATTTTGATCTGTATATTAATGAAGAATACATCAGTCTATTTATAGATTTATTATGTAACTATTTTAAGATTATATATTAATCAAAATATGCATAATCAAAATGAGATATGTTTGTTATATACGTGCGATATGCATGTCATATACGTATGATATACGTGCCATCTTGAGAGATACCAATAATTAGTAGAATTATCAAAAATGCATCTAAATATGTCTAATGTAAGAAATTAATTTAGAGAAAACCTTAATTATCTTTAATATAGAAAACAAAGAAAAGGCAAAAAGAGCTGGCTTTTTAAATGCATGCTCCCGAAAACATGGTGGACCTCATTTTGTTCCTTTGCATTTATCATAACAGAAGTCAGCGTATTGCCTTTTGATTCTCTCGCTTTTTAGTAGTACAGAAAAGCCTTGGATTCTCTCTCTACAAACTTCAAAGTAAACTCTAGAAGTTCTCGTAAACGCGTGTAGCAGCCAAGTTTGAATACCTCTATCATAGCCACATGCACGACACCAAACTTTCTAATTTCTCTATATATAGAGAACAAACCCGCTGCTTGTACTCACAAGTTCAAAGCAAAATTAGAGAGCTTGCTTTCTCAGTCACAAGTCCAAATTCATATCTCTCTTTCCCCTCAAATGGCCTCCAATAGCAACTTCCCCATTGTCACCGTCGTTATTGTATCCCTTCTCGGGTGCCTTGCGAACGCACAGCTTTCGCCAAACTTCTACACAAGAACATGCCCCAACGTACAAGGCATTGTCCGCAATGCGATGTCGCAAGCTGTTAGGAGAGAGCCGAGGATGGGTGCTTCAATACTTCGCATGTTCTTCCATGATTGTTTCGTAAATGTGCGTAACTAGGATTCTTTTGCGTTCATTTCTAATTATTGCTTCTTTCAAGAACATTTTTGGTTGCATTTTATTTGCGAAGGTTAAATTAGATTTTCTAGTCATTTAAAATATCCAGGAATGTTGACCTCGTAAAGCTGATTTTTAGTTTTGAGTATAATCTCACGTCATTTGAATAGGTGAGGTTATAACATGCCTTTTAAATATGCAGGCCCCCTCTTAAGTTGTTGGGTGGACATTTTAACATTTTATAAAATTTAGGTTTATATATATTTATACACGTGCCATATAGTGCAGATCCGTATTTTCTAAGAAGATTAGGATTAGGTACTACATTCAAAGAAGCATTGAATTTGCTTAACTCCCATTTATTAAGTATCCATGAAATTGACTTGGATTTTGGAGGGGCAAGAAAAGCACACGATGAGATTATATATCCTTTCTGAACTTATTCTACTAGATGATTTAAACTTATCATCCGATCTAAGAAAACTTCTGCCACATGTGCTCAATCCATCACTAATCAAAAGATGAAAAAAAAGATGAACTCTTAATTAAGTGAAATGGTGCAAATCGTGACCTTCTCTTTCGAAACAATCTTATCGTGTATCTTTGCCATCTTGTGTAGGGATGTGACGCATCGGTTCTTTTGGATGACACGGCTACCTTCACTGGAGAAAAGACCGCTCGGCCGAACCAAAACTCTCTTAGGGGATTCGAAGTCATCGACACCATTAAGTCCCGTGTCGAAGCTGCTTGCAATGCTACCGTTTCTTGCGCGGACATCCTTGCGCTCGCTGCTCGAGACGGCGTTGTCCAAGTGAGTTTCTCATATATCATGATCATTACTAACTTTTTCTCTTATTTTCTCTTTAATGCATGATTTTGGTTTATATTAACTTCAAATCTCTGACCATGCCAATTACATAATAGTCATCCCCTGTTTCATGATTGGATTAGTCCATATTTATGGGATAAATTCGCATTTTTTATGCATAACATTTTCATAGAAAACTGAACATTCGCATACATAAATTGTATAAAGCTTATGCGATTGATATTGGCATTATAGTTGGGAGGACCATCGTGGACGGTGCCTCTAGGGCGGCGAGATGCAAGGACCGCTAGCCTGAGCGGTGCCAACAGCCAAATCCCATCGCCTTTCTCCAGCCTCGCCACCCTCATCTCCTCCTTCGCTGCCCAAGGCCTCAATGCCCGTGACATGACCGCCCTGTCGGGGGGCCATGCTATTGGCCTGGCCCGGTGTACCACCTTCCGGAACCGCATCTACAATGAGACCAACATCGACACCAGCTTCGCTACCACCCGAAGGACTAACTGCCCTACCTCTGGAGGGGATGCCAACCTTGCTCCCCTCGACCGGACCCCGAACCGGTTTGACAACAACTACTACCAGAACCTCGTGGCACGGCGTGGGCTTCTCCATTCGGATCAAGAGCTGTTCAATGGAGGATCACAGGACGCACTTGTCAGGACTTACAGCAATAACTATAGGGCTTTCGCGAGTGATTTTGCGGCTGCGATGGTGAAGATGGGTAATATCAGCCCGCTCACCGGAAGAAATGGAGAGATCAGAAGGAACTGTAGGGTGATGAACTAAGGTTGAATGCCCCTCAAACAAAAAAAAAGCTATGGAAGCTGGATTTAGCAAATTGTTATAAGTGTTTAATGCATGTCTATCTTTGCATATTTCTTTTCCTGTTTTCAATAAGATTCATGTTTATGAAGGCCTTGGTCAAGAAATTGACAAAGTTGTACTGCTTTTTTTCTGAATGTGTATTTAGACATGAAATCATAGCGTTCTTTTCCCAACTCAATGTCACTTGGTCTATCTATACTCGCAAATTTGAATATGCTCTTCGGAATTTATGTACAGGAGACAGCTTGCGTGACTTAGTCTCGGTACATAGTATTTCTCTAAAAGCTATCTACCATGTAGTCACGCTGACTTGTCTGACAATTTACCTAGATTTATTCAGTACGAAGTGCATCACCAAATATCATATATGATAGCTCTTGTCCTATTTAAGCTACCAAATATGGCCTTTCAAACATAAATCTCTCTCTCTCTCTCTCTCTCTACATGCAAAACTAGCCCTCTCCTCCGCCATGGAGTTTCCTCTCTACCGAGTGTGTAGTCCCCCTCTACCAGCTGGGTAGTTCCTTGTAGCTCTTCTCAAATCCCACCTCGAAGCCACTGTTTCACTTCCATTCTTCGTCTCTCTCCCTCGTCGATGTGACGACTTACCATTCACCCCCTTGAGAAAGCTTCGAAACCCTAATTTCTGCCCTCTCCTCAGTAGTAAGGTACCGCTCCATTGTTCACCCTCCAGAGCTCCCTTCAACCCTCAAATCCACGATCTATCAAGAAACCCACTCCCCTACAAACAAAAATGGCCGATCAGAACAATGAAGATCGAAGACTCGCGGCTCTGTGTAAAAGCATGGGAAATCTCTGGAACGCAGTCGAAATCGTCGATCTCCCAGGTGCTATCTCACCCGAAAAATTAATGGAGTGTCGCAAAACACTATTTGGCCGATTCTACACAAACCCAGCTTTGAACTATAATGCTTTCTTAACCCTGATGAGGAAAGCTTGGAAGATGGAGAACTTTACCTGCGCAACGCTGGAACCAGGTTTCTTCTCTTTCTCCTTCCATTCAGAAGCTGATGCACGGAGAGTACTTCAATCGGGACCTTGGTCTTTCTCCAGCCATCTCCTTATGCTTAGGCAGTGCGAACCTGATACACCAGAGTTCTGTTATGACTTTAATCACTGTGATTTCTGGGTAAAGTTCTTGGGCTTACCATATGGGAGAGTTACCTATGATGTGATTGAAGAAATAGCCTCCAAACTAGGAACAATTGTTGAAGTAAAGCTGGAGGAAAAGGGAAACAGCACCTACAAAGTGGGTAAAGCCCGAGTGACACTGCCATTAGAAAACCCATTGAAAACTGGTGTAATTGTGAATCTAGACAATAAGACTCTGTGGGTCGAATTTAAATACGAACGACTGCCCTACTATTGTTACTCCTGTGGCAGAATTGGCCATTATGCAACGGAATGCACCGAAATACCTTACAAGGAGTCAGGGCTGGAACAGAACTTACCGGCCAGATGCGGGGATTGGCTGCGAGCTGAGGTGAGAGCGCTAAGTCCCTATGGTAAGATATTCTATGGAAAGAAGGAACTTCCTCCTGATGAAGTGGATGTAGTGCTTGAAACCCCATTATCTCCGGCACCTGCAACAGAGTAGATTAGTTCACCATCATCCTAGCAAACCCAGGTATGCGATACTCGCCTCAAAGGAAAGGAAACTTACAAGCCTTCCTCAGCTCGGGAACTAATTTTGGCTGAAGTGAAAAGCCCCCAGAAGAGGGGCAACTGCTGCATTGATGAGGAATCAATCTTGACACTCCACGAGGAACAGATGAAGGAAGCTGAAGTTGGGCTGGAGATGACCCCCCTGCAAAATCGAAAGGGAAGTGTGTGAAGTTGACTAATTCAAAAAAAGTTAAACAATTTTGTCCATATGGAGCACAAACATCAGCTCAACTCTCAGAGAACACTCTTCAGCTAGTGGAAACACCTATTAGGGTGGCAGAGAAGTCAGACAAATGGGCTCTGGTGGCTAGCCCTAATAAGCCACCAATTTACCCATGAAAATCTTAAGCTGGAATTGCTAGGGGCTGGGCAATCCCCTGACATTCCAGGCACTACGAGTCACTGTGACTCAAGAACGGCCCAACCTTGTTTTCATTATGGAAACAAAAAACTCAGAACAGAAAGTGCTCAGAATAAAAAGGAGGCTCAAATTCCAAAATAGTTACATAGTCAATCCGAAGGGTACAGCAGGGGGCTTAGCTTTATTCTGGGATGATTATTTGTAGGTATCTATTGACTCTTCTTCAGCTACAGCTATCTTCACCCAATGTCAGCTGAAAAACAGTAATCAGGAAATGAAAATTACTTTTCTCCATGCTCCAACAGTTTTCAGGGAAAGAATTGAGTTATGAGAACAGATCTCCTCAGTTAGTATGCAGTACCGACTACCATGGTTGTACTTGGGAGATTTCAACGAAATATTAAATCACTGGGAGAAAGTGGGCAAGTATAGAGCTAAAACTTACAGGCTAACTGCCTTCAGAGACTTCGTCAATCGATGCTCCTTGATGGACCTGGAATGCAAAGGGTGCTCCTTCACCTGGTCAAACAAACGTGAGGGAGACAATCTGGTAAAAAAGAGACTAGATAAGGCTTTTTGCTCGCTTCAGTGGAGAATTACTAACCCAGAGGCTGAATGCATTGCTCTCCCGGCGATAGGCTCGGATCATACTCCTCTTCTATTATCCTTGACTCAACCAAAGAGCAGGAAAAGAAAGCAATTTAAGTATGAAGCATACTGGAATGACAATGTAGAAAGCAAAAACATAGTCACAGATGCTTGGAACGACCCTGCCACAAAGGATCTTACCTTGGTGGACAAACTAAAGCAAGTACAGCAGAAGTTGATACAGTGGAGCAAGAACAAGTTCGGCCATGCAAAGAAGAGGGTCACCTGGCTAAAAGGAGAACTCCAGAACCTGATGAACAACACTCAAAGCACTGGAGAATCAGCTCAACAGAAAGAGATTACTAAAGAAATTGATAAGCTATGGCGTCAAGAGGAGATGTATTGGGGTATGCGGTCACGAATCAGCTGGATAAAGTGGGGCGATAGAAATACACAATTTTTTCATGCGACAACAATTCAGAGGAGAAGAAGAAATCAGATAACGATGCTGAAAAATGAGAGTGAAGTATGGATCCGAGGGGAAAAGCAGATATAGAGGATGACAACACAGTTTTACAAGAATCTCTATACATCAGTGGGCTTCCACAATTGGCAACCTATTATATAACTCATCCCTACTTTAGTAGATGACCAGATGAACCATACCTTGATGGCTCCACTTACCGAGGAGGAAATCACCACAGCAATGCAGCAGCTGGGAGCTCTCAAGGCACCCGGTCCCGACGGGTTTCATGGCATATTCTATAAAGAAAATTGGTCAACAATCTCCAAGGAGATCTTCCAAGAAATACAGCTGTTCTTCAACTTTGGTCATTTAGATCACGCATTAAACAGAACACTCATTACACTGATTCCCAAAGTCCCACAGCCTGAAAAACTGGAGCAGTATCACCCTATCAGTCTATGCAACTTCCTATATAAAATCATTTCCAAAGTACTCACAAATAGGCTCAAACCAATTCTACCGCACATCATTGAAGAGGAATAGAGTGCTTTTGTGGGAGGCAGGTAGATCCAGGATAACATAATGATGGTTCAGTAGGTGCTACATAGACTACGAACTAGCAACAGGAAGAAAAAATTTCAAGCAGTTTTAAAACTAGACATGCAAAACGCGTACGATCGCATCGAGTGGGATTTTCTTAAGGCCTGTCTAACAAAATTGGGTTTCTGTGACCTATGGATTCAGAGGATCATGCAATGTGTGAGCATAGTATCTTTCAGCATAAATTTAAATGGAGAGCCTTTACCTTTCTTCAAACTTACCCGTGGCTTACGCCAAGGAGACCCTCTCTCACCTTACCTCTTTATCATCGTGGCCAATGTGCTATCCATCCTGATGAAGAAAGCTGTTCAGGAAGGCTCACTTACTGGAATCAAGTTGAACAACCACTGCCCTACTCTGTCTCACCTTCTCTTTGCTGATGACTCTATCTTCTTCCTGCATGGAACAATTGTTGAATGTCAAAACTTGGCTGGTATCTTAAATCAATACTGTTTTGCCTCTGGTCAGGCAATAAATCTCAACAAATCGGGTATCTACTTCAGTAAAGGATGTCCTACAGCTCTAAAGAGAAACATGGCATCAGCCCTTCGAGTACCGGAAATCACAAAAACAGGCAAGTATTTGGGCATACCTTCAGACTGGGGGCAATCCAAGAAGGACATGTTCGCATGGATCCTAGCTCGGGTCAACTCCAAACTGGATAGCTGGAAGGAAAAACTGTTATCAAAAGCAGAAAAGGAAATACTACTGAAAGCAGTAATACAAGCAATCCCTCAATATGCTATGTCAATATTCAAAATTCCTATCTCGATTTGTAAAGCAATTGAAAGAAAGGTTGCATCATTTCGGTGGAAAAGCAATGAGAAAAAGGCTGGCATTCATTGGAAGAAGTGGGATTTGTTAAAAACTAGGAAGAATGAAGGGGGTATGGGTTTTAAGGATCTACAGACCTTCAACACAGCAATGCTAGCAAAACAGATGTGGCGCATAATTAAAAATCCAGACTCCCTCGTAACTAAATTATTGAAAGGGTTGTATTACTCACATGGTGACTTCTGGCATGCTGGCAGAGGATCACGGCCCTCGTGGGGATGGCAAAGTATCATCAAGGCAAGGGATGCGGTTGCTCCTCAGGTGATGCACAGGATAGGAAATGGAAAAAAAACATCAATTAGAATAGAGAGATGGCTAAAAAGTTGCCCCATAGGAGGCCCAGCATCAAACCAAGAACCAGACAAAGTCTCAAATCTTATAGATCCAAATACAGGCACATGGAATGAACCTCTTCTACACTCTATGTTTGATGTAAGCAGGGTACGGGAAATTTTAGCCACACCCATTGGCTTACCTGATGAAGAGGATCAACTGGTATGGATGCACACAAAATCAGGAAATTATTCAGTAAAGAGCGGTTATTTCACATTCAGAAACACCTCTGATTTATCACAGAACACACAAGCAACCTCATCCTACACGGCCAATCCCGACCTCTGGAAACACATCTGGCAGTCCACAACCCCACCAAAAATAAAAATATTCCTCTGGAACGCATGCAACAATGCCCTGGCAACAATGAAAAATTTGTACAACCGCAGGATCGTACCTTCTCCTCTATGCCCCCTATGCAACCTGGAAGCATAAACGATTGAGCACACTTTCCTCCTCTGCCCATGGACAGCCAAGGTATGGAATTCAGCCTCTCTGCATCTACGGATATCCAGGCTCGGCCTTACCCATTTTGAAGACTGGATTTGTAGCATCAAATAGAACCCAGTTATCTCGGGAAATTTCAACCACATAACGGTGGTATTATGGAGTATCTGGAAGGAAAGAAATCGGTGTATTTTCAGCCATCAAATCCCAAGATCGCAAGCAACAATAGCCAGAGTAGAGGAGTTCGCAGAAAGCTACAGAGATCTAAACGACAAACCAAAAAGCAAGAAAAATTTCGAAAACTTATCTGAATCCTGGTGTCCACCCCCTCCAAGTTCGATTCGAATCACATCGACGCATCTTTTGATCCCGATCTCAACAGAAACAAAGCACCCAGCGAAGCGAGCGAACTTCCTCCACATAGAGCTGCCATCGCTTGTGTTTGTCGAGATCACAGAGGCTTCCTCGTGGACGGATTTGCGAAGCCAGTCGAGGCTACCTCGGCTTCTCAGGCGGAGGCGATTGCGATGGAAGAAACCCTAAAATTTGTCGAAAGCCGCGAATTTCTCTCTCCTCAAGTACACTCTGACTGTCTGCCTTTAGTGCACGCATTGAAGACTTCGACTGAACTGAGTTGGGAACTGCAACCGCTCGTGAACCGGGCCCAAGCAAAACTTGGTCATCTCTCAGGCCTGTCACTGGCCCACTGCAACAGGACCATGAATCGATCTGCGGATTGGATAGCGAAGGCATGCTGAAACAACCTCCTACCCCCGAACTGGATTTCTAACCCCCCTGCTTTATTTGATCTTCTATGCACTGATGTTCTAAATGTAACTTTCCCTCATATGAAATAGTAAGTCAAGCGATGATGTTTGCTGATCAAAAAAAAAAAAAAAAAAAAAAAACATGAATCTCTTTGAATCCAACACTTCGATGTGTCTAAGACCCCTAAAAGCTGCGAGTACATAAAACCTCGAATCTTTGGCAAATGATTACGAAGTTACAAAGAAGCTTCAATTTCTGCCTCGTGGGGTATGCATTTTTCGGCATATTGAGAATGAACATCTAGAAAGTAAAAGAATAACAAAGCAAAGACAAGAATTGAAAATTTTCTTTATATTTGGACGTGTATATTAGTGAATAATGCATCGGCCTACTTATCGACTTTAATAGACAACTATTTTAAGATAATATCTCAATAAAAATATGTATAATAAACATGCTATCTTGAGAAATACGCTCATATATAGAATTATCAAAATAACTCTAATAGGAGAAATTATTTCAGTAAAAATCTTAATTATTTTAAAAAATTTGTGATTCACAACAAGCGGTTATTTTCGCAATAATCAAAACGCTGTTATATTAGCAAAGCCCATATAAGTACGCAAGAGAATGACTTGGATTTTTATATTGTGTTTGGTTATTACGATTATATAAGGATTAAATTGTTGCAGTTAGATTCGACAGTAGACTTGCATCGGATCTAAGAAAATTTCTTCTACATGTACTCAATTCATCACTAATCAAAGGTGAAGAAAATATGAACTCTTAATTGTGCAAAATGGTGCAAATTGTGACCTTCTCTTTCAAGACAATCTTATTACATATCCCGGACTTCTCGTGCAAGGATATAACGCGTCGGTTATCTCGGATGACACGGCCACTTTCACTGGAGAAAAGGCCACTCAACCAAACCATAACTCTTAGGAGATTTGAAGTCCTTGACACCATTAAGTCCGCATCGAAGCTGCTTGCAATGCTACCGTTTCTTGCGCGGACATCTTCGCACTCGCGGCCCAAGACGGTGTTGTCTTGGTGGGCATCTCTTATATCATGATCGTGACTAACTTTTGCTCCTACCCTCTGTTTAAGGCATGATTTTGGTTTATATCAACTTCAAATATCTGACTATACCCATTACTTAATAGTCATCCCTTGATTCATGATTGGATTGATTCCATATTTATGGGATAAATTCACATTTTTTTTAGAAGACTGACCATGCTACTTGCATAAATTATATAAGCTTATGTGATTGGAATTGTCATTATAGTTGGGAGAACCATTGTGAATGGTGCCTCTAGGACAATGAGACGCAAGGACCGCCAGCCTGATCCCATCCCCGTTCTCCAGCCTCGCCAACCTCATCTCCTCCGCCGCCCAAGGCCTCAACGCCCGTGATATGACCGCCCTATCGGGGGCCCACGCTATTGGGCTAGCCCCAGTGCAAATACCAAAAACGACACTCGTTGCGCTACCACCCAGAAGACTCATTGCCTTGCCTCTGAAAAGGAAACCAACCTTGCACCCCTCAACTACAACTAGACCCCAAACCGGTTTGACAACGACTACTAGCAGAACCTCATGGCGCGGCATGGGCTCCTCCATTCGGACCCAGAGTTGTTCAACGGAGGATCGTAGGACGTGCTCGTTGGGACTTATAGCAATAATTGTAGGGCTTTTCGCGAGCGATTTTGCGGCCGTGATGATGAAGATGGATAACATCAGCTTGCTCACCAGAACAAATGGAGAGATGAGAAGGAACTGTAGGGTGGTAAATTAAGGTTAAAAAGAATTGTATGCTGGAATTTGCGAAGTGTTAGAAATGTTCAATGCATGTCTATCTTCTCTCATATTTCTTTTCCTGTTTTCAATAAGATTCATGTTTGTGAAGGCCTTGGTCAAGAAATTGACAATGTTGTATTGCTTTGTTTCTAAATATATGTATTCAAATATGAAATCAAGGTGTTCTTTTCCCAATTCAATGTCACTTGGTCTATCTATATTCAAAAATCGGAACATATTCTTTGGGATTTATGTACAGGTGACAAGCTTGTGTGACCCGTTCATCACCCGTTCATCACACAGGTCACCATCATCACCGGTGATATTGACGATTATAGGTTGATAATTTTGGTCAATTATCCAAATCGGTGATAATGAATTTCGATCATCCAAAAAGAGATTATATAAGCTGTGTATTTTATATTGGGTCATAACTTATGATGCGTTAACTTATGATGCGTGTGAGGATCCTTGATATACATGAAAGCTAGGAAATTTATATATACAAACGTTTCATATCTATTCATAGTTTCTGATATTGAGGGATTAAACTTTTTTTGTTTTTAATTATTTTTCTTAACCTGAAATACGAGGATTGACCCAAGGATGGGTCATAAAGCGAATTTTTCTTTTGAATTTCAAAAATATTCGCTAATTGGGCCTCGGTTATATCAATACAGGGCCGATGGATGCAAAGGAGCGAAGGAAGGCCCCTTGCATCAGTCACTTCCAAAACCCTTTTGCGATAGACGAATTTTTTGACGTATAGATTCGCAACTCTTCTCGTAATTTTCTGAAATTTGAATGATACTTTAAGTTTGACAGGGGAAATTTAAAGTTTTTTTTTTTTTTTTAACTTCATAGAAAGCGGAACCAAACGGGCAAAATCATCTTTCATGAAAATACTTACACTTCGCTTTCTCCATGAAATTTTTTATGTTCCTCGAGTGTGTCCGAAAGCTTTTGAATCGATTCATTAGGATTCTGGTCAGTGGGTCTACTGCTGGGTCAGGGCCAGCCTCCCTAAAATACATGGGACTGATCCAAAGCCCAATCCCCTTCGCCCACGCAAAATGCCAAAACAAGAATGAAAATGAAATAGCAAGAGGATGGAGATCTTCCTCTTTTTTCTATATTGCGTGTAAATAATATATGTGTGTGTATGTATGTATGTATATATATTTGTCTATTTTCACCTCAAAGTCGATCAAAACTGAGTGATCCCTACACTTGGTATGCAAGGCGAACTTATGCGCAGTTAAAATCAGAGTTTTTGGTGATCCAAAAGTGACAAAAGAATTTGATATTATGACTAGGGAGATTTCAAACCATTTAAGAGTAAGTCTTAAGAAACTCAATCGGTCATCTCAGTGAATAAAAGCTGATCAAATATCTTTTGGAGGGTTACACAAAGATAAGCTAGACATGCTTGCACTAATGCATTGATTAACTTTAGTTGTGTAAGAAAACTCCAAACTCTCTAAAAATACATTAAAGGATGATGCTATCTAAGTTAAAAACTTTTAATTTCGCTCTTCCATCTTTTCTTGATTTCACTAAATAACCAAAGCTAAAAAAAAAACCAGATTCTCGATCTCCAAAATTCTTACTCCATTATTTGTCATGATCTATTATTACATTTTAACATAACTGATTTTCCTTCAATCCAGCCAAACGCTAAATCAACGCATTTCATTTTTAACTCCTATGATTATTTTGGCAGTTACAAAATGTCTCCTAATTAAATATTGATAAAGAAGTTCCACGTTAATCGACATCTTTAATGACTACGTTAAATTATGCATAACGATCTCATAATCCAACAGGTAATCAACGCATTTCATTTTTTTAATCCTCTGTTATGTATTAATATATTTTAAGCGTTCCGAAATTAAAAATTGAAAAAGAGAGAGGGTGACCCGGCTGTGTCATTACGGTCCAAAATTGAACAGCGTGGACTCGAGCCCACGCCGTTCTCATCATCTCTCTCTCTCTCTCTCTCTTATCTTTCGGCAACAAAAACGAACAGCAGCAGCCGCGGCAGCAGCAGCAATAGAAAGAAAAGAAAGAAACGGAGGAGACAAAGAGAGAGAGAGAAGAGAGAGAAGAGAGGGCCCCGCATTAAGTGAGCGCACTGATTGGAGCGTGCTCCCCACTCTCCCTCCCCCCTCGCGTGGGTCTAACCTCCCTCCCTCCCTCTCTCTCTACCTATCTCTCTCTCTCTCTCTCTCTCTCTTAGGCTTCCCAATTTTGACACAGGAGGAGATGGGGGGAGGACCAGACCGAGGAGAGAGAAACGCAGTTTGATGGTGAGGAAGAGAGAGAAAGTAGAGAGAGAGCGAGATCAGAGAACACTGACATTGAGAGGAGAGAGAGAGAGGGAGAGAGGGTCAGTGTGAGGGAGTTGTGAAGTCTCCACATGGCCTCCCTTCCCCTGGGGCCTCCTCACCACCACCACCACCACCACCACCACCAACCGCCGCCGCCGCCGCCAGCTCCAGCTCAAGCTCCTCCCGACTCCGATAGGGTCTCTCTCTCTCTCTCTCCTTCCCTCTCTCTTTCTTTCTCTCTCTCTTTGTCTGTGCTGTGCTGCGTGTCGATGCTTAGATCTTCAGCAATCCAGCTCCGGAGTCCCGCCGCCGCGCGAATTCCGAGCGATCCTCGCGTCCGGGCGATTCGTCGCTCCTCCCGCGTCGAGATCCGAGCTGGGTTTCTACGGCCGCGGGCTGCTCTCGAGGTTTTCCTCGCGGCTCCCCCGGTCGTCATTTCCCCCGACTTTTCCGCTCGTTCAATCTCTTTCTGGTCGTTAGCAATAATTTCCCCTTTTCGCGAGCGGCACAGTGCCCCCTGTATCTCTCCGGGCTCGGCATCTGTTCTTGATTCTAGATTGATTCTCCCGGGGTAGTTCATGGCGAGTTTCTGAGCGGTTCTTGGAGGGACGGGACACGGAAAGGAGTGATTTTGGAGCTTTGTGAATTTCGCATTGCTAAAATTAGGCAGACGGGTAGATGGGGAATTCAACGCGGTGGAGTTTGGTGAAGCGGGTCGTCGTCTTTTGGAGCACTTGGACATGCCCTCGGGATTCATTTCCTTTATTTTTAGCTATGCTAGTCTTTTAGGTGTTGTAATTGTGTTTTGCAACTTGAAAGATTCAGCTCATACATTTTAGGTTTCTTTCTTTTGCTGCGTTGTCTTCCTTCTCTCTTACTGCTCTTGTGCCGGGTTGCTTCCGGAGGTCAATGTGCTCTGATTCTCTCTTACCATATCGTTTTCTTTTTTGGGGGGGGGTTGAATGGAGCAACTTTGTTCTAGTTTCTGATGCTTCCTTGTTACCTATGGCATCCTAATACCTTGCTTCTCCAGTTCATAGATCTTGCTTTCTTTGCACTTTGGCTTTCCTTGTGCTTACATGTTTGATGCACTGTTCATGGCGGTGCATCCATCTGGGTGGGTTGGTTTGGTGTATTGTTATTACCCTATTGACGTGTCGGTGTTTCACATTAATGTTCAAAGGCTGTGTGCTGATTTTATGGTAAGCTTGAACTGCCTTTTTGCATGCAAATTGAGAAATATGTGAGTTACGTGTAGCACCGTATTGCAACCTGGCAACTCCCCCGATTTTTCTGAGTGCAATCATGAAATTATAACCCCGTGTTTTTGGCGTCATATATGCATGTGTTTCTCTGGATATAGTTGTCATATTTTAGTACCATACGTTTCGGGTTACTTAAGCAACTGACAAAGATTAAGCAATGATTGGTTCATCCATCTGTGTGGGTTAGTTCGATGTATTGTTATTACCCTTTCGATGTGTCGGTGTTTGACATTAATGTTCAAAAGCTGTGTGCGGATTTTATGGTAAGTTTGGACAGCCCTTCTGCATGCTAAATGAGAAATATGTGGGTTATGTGTAGAACCGTATTGCTAGCTGGCAAATCCCCTGATGTTTCCGAATGCAATCGTGGCAATAGACTGTATTTTTGATGTCATACATGCATGCGTTTCTCTAGATATAGTCATATTTTAGTACCATACGTTTCGGGGTAATGAAGCAATTGACAAAGATTAAGCAATGATTGGTTCATCCATCTCTGCGGGTTAGTTTGGTGTATTGTTATTACCCTTTTGACGTGTCGGTGTTTGGCATTAATGCTCAAGGCTGTATGCGGATTTTATGGTAAGTTTGAACTGCCTTTTTGCATGCAAAATGAGAAAAATGCGGGTTACGTGTAGCACCGTAGAGCAAGCTGGCAACTTCCCCAATGTTTTTGGGTGCAATTGTGGCAATATAACCCCGTGTTTTCGGAGTCATACATGCATGCGTTTCTCTAGACATAGTCATATTTTAGTGCCGTATGTTTTGGGGTAATGAAGCAACTGGCAAAGATAGTGGGAGATGATCAGTTCATCCATCTGTGTGGGTTAGTTCGGTGTATTGTTATTACACTTTCGATGTGTCGGTTTTTGGCATTAATGTTGAAAAGCTGTGTGTGGATTTTATGGTAAGTTTGGACTGCCTTTCTGCATGCTAAATGAGAAATATGTGCGTTACGTGTAGCACTGTATTGCAAGCTGGCAACCGCCCCAACGTTTCTGAATGCAATCGTGGCAATAGAACCCTATATTTTTGGTGTCATACATGCATGCGTTTCTCCAGATGTAGTCATATTTTAGAAACATATGTTTCCGGGTAATGGACCAACTGACAAAGATTAAGGGAAATGATTAAGCAATGATTGGTTTCAAAATCAAACTGGTGGCATCTACAGTTTGTGTTTATTTTGTGCATTCTTGTGGTCATCCCAAATTGAAGCTTCAGATATTGTGCAAAGTCGTTCAGTTATGTGTAGGGATGAGAATTGCTACACAGGTCAATTTACTCCTTTGTGCATGTGGTCTTCGTGCCTCCGCCACATAATTGTACAATTAGAGAAATCAATCCCAACCTAATAGCAAGAGTTTATTTTATGACAAAATCCTCTACACTGTTTGACCTAATTTAGTCCTTTATAACCACAGACAAAACTTGGATGCTGCATTCTCATTATTCTTCTGGTTGAAAGTAGTCAATTGATGTACTTGGTTATCTAGAAATACAGCGAGGTAAAAGAACTGTTACTTTCTTATACATAGTGAATACCCTGAAGGAATGCTTCTGACCTTTCTGCCATCCTCTTAGCAAACCAACTAAGCCTCTATCTCTGACATGCCATTTTCATGACCAGAGATTTGCCCATTGCTATTCCTGTTCCCTTTCCATGACCTATAGCGCCTAACATGAAGTGGTTAACTAACTAGGGATACCATTGTTTGCAGACCAGTAGCATTTGTGTTGTGAGTTTTAACCGGATGCTTTTGCATAATTTCAGGAAGTGTCACCAGCTGTTTACGAGAATAAGAATGCTGTAACAGGTCACATCATATCGACCACCATTGGTGGGAAAAATGGTGAACCCAAGCAGGTGAGAAAGCATTTGTTCTGAGTTTTTCAAGTTTTAAGGAATTTCACGTATAGAACTTACAAAATAACCAATGGTAATCATTGCATCAGTGATGAACAATAATTGATTGTGGTTGTATCTAACAAATCGGGCTTATGTTTCTTCTATGTCATAAAGGTACTTCACTTTGAGCAATTCTAACAAACTCAAAAGGGAATAGAACTGTTACTAGCTGTATGGAATCTAAGAGTTTAAATTTGATGAGTTGAATTCTGAGTTCTACAAGTGATTGTACATTTTGTGAGCTTCTATTTTTGTTTTCCTGAATTTAATACCCAACTGAGTAATGCTGTAAATGCTCCCAGACCCTCAGCTATATGGCAGAGCGCATTATAGGCAATGGATCTTTTGGAGTCGTGTTTCAGGTATACAACTTGGATTTTTGACAATTCCTGAGATCCTTTTCTTTCATAAATTTCATGCGGTAAGCTATTACATCTCAGGCACGATGCTTGGAGACTGGAGAGACAGTTGCCATAAAGAAGGTCCTGCAGGATAGACGATACAAAAACCGTGAGCTGCAGTTGATGCGTCTGATGGATCATCCAAATGTGGTTTCCCTGAGGCACTGCTTCTTCTCTACAACAAACAATGATGAACTTTTCCTTAATTTGGTTATGGAATATGTCCCTGAGAGTCTCTACCAAGTTCTGGAGCATTACAGGAGTGTGAATCAGCAGATGCCACTGATATATGTGAAGTTATATACCTATCAAGTATGAAGAGTGCTCTGTCATTTTTGTAGCTGCCTTTGGTATCCTCTGGTTCTCGTCTTAAAAAGTGTAATCTATTTTGCAGATCTTCCAAGGGCTGGCATATATCCATTCTGTGCCTGGGGTTTGCCATAGGGATGTAAAGCCACAAAATATTTTGGTAAGGGGCCTTCAGCCTTTCCTCTATTTCTAGTTAAGGTTTTTTATTTTCTTGAATGAAATTGTCATTCCTGATTTTTGCCTCCATATGTTCTGCAGGTGAATCCTCTCACTCACCAGGTCAAGCTTTGTGACTTTGGTAGTGCAAAAGTTCTGGTACATCCTTATCTTTGTCTATTATTTCACTGATCTTCTTTCAATAAATGAGAACAGTGGAATATAGAGCACGGAAGTTACCTCTACATTGGATCTGGAACTGAGTGTATTCGATAACTGACTCACAGAGCAACTGTTATATTTTCCTTGTGGAGTTTGAATTGCATCATCTTCATTTCCAGATTATCTGCCTCTGTTTTGTTACAAATTTCTGTATTAATCAGGTCAATGGCGAAACAAACATATCCTACATATGCTCCCGCTACTATCGGGCTCCAGAGCTTATATTTGGTGCAACAGAGTATACCACATCTATCGACATATGGTCTGCTGGTTGTGTTCTTGCAGAGCTTCTCCTTGGACAGGTGGGTGACTTTGGCTCATAGATCCGATGACATCTGTATCTGCTGTGTGTTAGTTCTGATGATTCCAATTTTTTTTTTTTAGCCACTGTTCCCAGGAGAAAATGCAGTGGACCAACTTGTAGAGATCATCAAGGTGAATCCTCATTATCCAGTTTGATCGTTTTCTTCATTCACGTGTTCTAAGGGTTTAATCAAGGACCTTCTTGTAGGTTCTCGGTACTCCAACACGAGAAGAAGTTCGATGCATGAACCCTAATTATAATGACTTCAGATTTCCGCAAATCAAGGCTCATCCTTGGCACAAGGTATATATTTTGGTGTTTTATACCAATATTGTGTTACCTTGCTGGTTAATAGAGACAATTAAGTACTTGTTCAGAGCTGAAGATGCCTTTGCACAAGGTTGCAAATAACATCCTTGATTCTTTGATTAGTTATCTGACTTATTCCATTTCCAACTTCAAGTGCCAAAATAGCACAAGCATCTCATGCTTGGCATTATGTTGTACGTTATCATTAGATTTGATGCTGCCAACATATGCAGCATATTCTAATAGATAAATGCGAAAGTTGGTATGGTCTGTTTCATAGCATTATGAGGGCTGATATTCAGTGATTTTGTCACTACTGTGGGAACCATAGGGCAGCATAATTGCCTCTCCTAAGTTGTTTGTACATGTCACAGACAATCAAGTATAGACATTTGAATCAACTTTGGTTCCTGTGTTCTGTCACAAGGTTCAAATGTTACTGCTGTTCTTTGTGTCAGACACCTTATTATGTAGAGAAGTATCCCTCCCTTGGCTGAATTATTCATGTCTGTTTTGACATGTGATATTGAAAAACTTTAAGGAGTGCATGTTGTACTTTGGTTTTTCATGCTTCAGTAGTTAATAAGTTACTTATACATCTCTTGGTCCAGATATTCCACAAGCGGATGCCTCCTGAAGCAATTGACCTTGCTTCAAGGCTTCTTCAGTATTCACCAAGTCTTCGCTGCACTGCTGTGAGTTAAACTACTCTACCCGTAATTTTGAGTATCTTTGTATGTATATTTTTGCGTGAGAATATGTCAGTCTTACTTATCATCGACAATTGAACTTTAACGAATGAGTATTGTATGTATGCATGCTTTTGCTTTCTCATGGGTAATCTGGATCTAAGTTATCATATACATTCCTGAGCATCTACCACTCACTTGTTTGGCTAATGTTGTTTTTTTCGTTCAATTTCATTCCAGCTAGAAGCTTGTGCCCATCCCTTCTTTGATGAGCTTCGTGAACCCAATGCACGCCTTCCGACTGGTCGCCCCTTGCCCCCTATTTTCAATTTCAGGCAAGAGGTATGTGTTTTGACGGATTGATTTGTTAATACTTCGGACAAGTCTTGATTTTGTCTATGGCAATTATGGATTATTTTGCTCTTATAGCAATGTGAGGTTGCAACATGTAAGGATTATATTATTTTCATAGCAATGTGGATTTTCTGGATAATCAATGATGATCAATGTAGCGACTTGATTGACTTGGACATATGATTTTTTTTTAAGTGTCTGCTGTTAAAGTTTCCTTTCCTTTTTCCCCTTTTTTCTGCCTTGTTCAGTTTGTTTGCGACAGTAGTCAAGTAATGCTACCATTCACTCTGTCTTGGACTGCACTAATAGCCATTTGTTTCAGTTGCCTGCTTTGTTATATATGGTCCAACTTTACAAGCTACTGACTATCATTGAATTCACTTCCAAGTGCGGAAAAATTCCTGTGTTGAAGGAGGTTTACCAGTGTGATGGACAGTTGACCTTTGGTGCAATTCGAATAAGATCTATTCCACACGTAGAAGTCTGAAAATGAAAAAGGAGGGAAACTGTATTCCCCAAAATTAAATTAAAAAAATAAATTATGCTCTTGGGTTGATCGGTTTTGTTTAAAATGTGTAGCAAAGAACAAGCTGGTTGTGGGTTTAACTTGTTGACCTAACCAGAATGACTGTACTTTTGTCAATTCCTTTTTATCATGTTTGTCCAAATTCCACATTGATATTCTTTTATTTAACAATTCATATTCACATTCTCAATGCTTAGAAATATTCATCAAACTGGATCCAGCAATAGAAACTATGTTGTACTCTTTTGATTGTGAGTTCTAAGTTGGGGCAAATAGAGTGAGTGGATTACTCCTGTTCTGTCTGACATTTTGCTTGCCTCCAATCCATGTACAGTTAGCTGGAGCTTCGCCTCAATTAATCAACAGGCTAATACCAGAGCATGTGCGAAGATTGAATGGCCTCAATATCCCTCATCCGGTTGGTATGTAAATGGAAAGATAAGCTAAGTTGATTTTCCCCAGAGCTAAAGGAAGGGTCGTAGGCAAAACCGCAAGAACTTTTGTGAGAGCATTCTGGTAAAATCAGCAGTTTTTCTCACCCTGCAAGTTGTATACATGTACCGTCTTTACAGCTTTTCTAGTGTCTTTTACCGTCTTTACAGCTATCTCTAGTGTCTGTATTTCATTTCAGCAAAAAATATTGTACTTATGTTGTAAATCTTGTGATGTGAAAGAGGGAAAAGAAAGAATAGAAAGCTATTAGTCTAAATATGTAATGCAATCAATGTTTTGAGCTGTGTAGGGCTGTCAGACCGGAGAAGTCCGCGTGGCTCCATTCAAATAGCGTGGTTGAATTTTCTAAATGAATTTAGTTGGTATCAGATAGAAATGGTGACAGTGAGCAGCCGTGTTATATTCAGAGGCTGAAGTTGCTATATTTCTTATCATCTTGCTGGACATTTAGCTGCTCAGTCACTTTGGCTCCTTAGAGTGATTCCAAAAGACTGATGACTGCGGATGTGTTTAAATGGGTACAGCAAGTCAGCAACGGAAAAATGTCGAGTCAGACTGCCGAGGCAGTGTAAGTGGAGATATGAGGTGAGTGATGAATATGTGGATGTGATTATTCAGCTGGCCCTCTTGTTACTGTTCGATAATTGAAGAAGTTACTCCATCGATCATTAAGTAAGGAAGTTGCTGTTTGGTATAAGTCAAATGCCTCTACTAAATTCAAACGCGGACTACTTTGCGGACTCTGTACTTCTGCAATTCAGCCAACCCTTTGTTGTTGAAGAATCCTGAGTCAGCTCTATTTGGGTCAATAGGCTCAATAGTTGAGCGTGTTGTCCCTGCTATATATTTTTCTGATGGATATTAGCCACCTGTCCATTCGTGCGTTACTCATGGTTAAGATGCAATTACAAGCATCTTTGAACATCGACACCGGCCGAAAATGTCAACTCAGTGTCCGATGTCTTTGCTCAAGTTTTATGATCTCTGGGGAGAACTGAGAATTACCACATTCGAGGAGGAGCAGCGATTGTAACTTTCCTGAGCTGGTTGGCCTAATTCAATTAGGTGCTCGTTGGTCAGGTTGTCAACACCACGGTTTGGTAACAATTGTCCATTCGAAATAACCTTTGTTTAGCTCACGGTTTGCTGGTGAGATAACACGTAAGTGCATCGAGTAAAGTGGATTTCAACCGATTTGATAAGCTAAAGCATTATTGGAGCAAATGCATGATTTGAGCAAGTTTTTCTCACACCTTACCCTCACCCTCACAGAATCACGTTGAGCCAGAGAAGCAATGGAGCATATGTCCAAGTCCTCATATGTGTCCGTCTTTTTAATTATTTTTGATCTAGTTGCATGATTCATCTCACATGTGCGATGCAGTATGTCAGAAATAAAAAAGAACTCTTGACAGATTGCAAATATTGCTCCAGCTAAAATTGTGAATTATATGATAGCCGAATGGTCATCCAAGGTTCCAAGATCAAAACAAAGTTGCCGAAACCTCGGGGTGATTCATCTCGAAATTGGATTATTGAAGTCATTAGAATCTTAGTATTATAATTCGTTTCCATGTTGTGAGATCCAATTTTACTGGATGAAGTTTCGAACATAAATATTTTTGTTTGTGGGATTTTAAGCCCTTGTTAGTTCAATTTCGAAGGAAACCTGGGCAAAAGCGAAATTTCCTTCCAATACAAAGAGCAGGAAAAAGCTTAGCTGTTCGTCAAAGGTCAAAAGCAAATTTCCCTGCATCCGCCAAGGTTGACTCGGGCGCATGTTCACACTGCATAGATGTACCAAAGATTTCGCGGGGCCATTAAGTTTTTTACAGCACAAGGTAGACACAATCATTCGCTACTTAATCATTAAAGCGCGCCTCATGTTACGACTGGTAAGCAGTAAAAAGCAACCTTGCGGAGCGCGGGTTTGTACTCTTCGTCAAACTTTCATCTAACATAGAGATGGATCTTGGTCTGCCATCTTCACCACCCAGAAAGCAGAAATATCAGAATAACCCACTAATTTTTTTTTCCATAATATTCCAAAGCCGTCTCACTGTAAGGCTCAAAATTCCATATGGGAGAAGACGAACAAAAGCATGTATTTGCAATTGCTTACCTTATACATCCTAGTCCCTTTCGCATATATATCCACTAGGGTATCAAAAAAGCCTGAATCGATCTAGAGTGCAAAACTGTGGGATGTTTTTCTTCATATTGAATGCTAGTGAAGTGGGTTATTGATTTAGACAAAAAAAGAAGTGGGTTACTGATCTCCCATCCAAACGCTTCCGAGCAGTACATAGACACTCTGCACCTATTCTATGATCTGACAATCTATTGCTTTAGAACTTCAATAAATCAGTGCTTAAAAACTGGATGAGAACATGGTAACTGTTCTCATGCATATAAGCGACTTCACTTATAAGATTTCACTTTAGAACTCCTGACGTTTACCGATTCCACTTATCGTGCAACAAGCCCAAGCAAACTGCTCCAGCGGAGAGAACGCAAATCATGCAGAGAGCAGAGTCCTTCCTTGGTTTTCTTAAACACCTCCAAGATTTAACCAAGTAATTCCCCTCCAGATAATTATTGGGATTGGATATCATGTGCTCCAGCGACTCTCCTGTCTATTTGATCAGAACCTTTAGGTCCTCCAAGACTGACTGAATGGGTGGCCTCTCTCATAACTGGGTTTCGATCACCTTGTAATATTATACCCCTTTATGCTCTGCAGCTTCCCTCGGTATCTTGTAGAAGGCCATTAGAAGATTGAGTGCTTACTAATCAAAGACCTCCAACAACGCTGCACAATCCAAACTCAAAGGAAACTAGCGTCCTGCAGTTGACTTCTCATCCTTGTTAAGCACCGACACTTCTACTAAATCCTGCAAAGGAGAGCATCGTAACTGACTAGTGATGATTTTTCCAACTCTCAAGATTAAAAAAAATTAGATAATGAGTTCTTGAGCTTAAAGAATGATAAAGAGCGTGCTTTAAAAAATAATCACAAAAGTTATCAATTTATCAGACCTTGTAATTATTTTTACTATAGTAGGCCAGATGAAAGGCAAAGTTTGATTCTTACATTAGAAAATCGCTCAAAGTTATAAGTCCAAATTGCATCGCATGATCCCTTGTTATACATCCAAATTATATTTGACCACCCCTTGTTTATTGCAGCAGCTTTGGACATGCCTTGATGGACATTTGAACCACACTGAGTTTAGCCAAGAAGTCGAAAAATGAGCAATCCTGGACCAGTAAGAGAAAAACATATGAGAAGGACATGTGTACCAGTGTATTGATTCAAAGAATTACACCAAGAAAATTCCAAGGAAACTTATTTTCAAAATAATAGCCAACTACAGATTTCAGCACATCAAATAGAAAATTATTGTATGTTTTTTCCTCATCCTAGGAGCACCGAATGCAAAATCCAAGAATGATGACCCAACATATAGGACAAAGAGCTTGACTAATGCTAGGCAATAGAGAAGCACCAACAGGCGTACAAAACATAAGCAAAATGCATATGCAAACTTTCTAGCGATATTAGAATTCAAAACAGAAGCATATTCCTTCTTAAGGCCCCGACCAAAGCTCTCTAATCTCCTTAGCATAGGAGTGGTTCCTCCCCCACCCTCCACAGCTGCAAGCAGAATCTCCAACCACAAAATTGTATTTCATTATTCTCCTCCTAAAATCCCCATCAAGGGTCTTCATCAGCAAAGGCGAGTCTGATCTAAGCCAAATGACAATTAGGTACTCAAAAAGCAACGTTCACTTGTATAGTTGAGAGATCCTTTTACAACACCAAGTGCAAGCTCTTGATTGTTCTACCTAGTGCATAATTCAGGAAGCATTTCTTACCTGCATAATGCGAGTGAATACACATCTGAAGACTTAAGCTTAGAATAGAAAATTTTATCAATTAACTGTCTTCTGAAAGCATAGATCAAGTGTTGTCTGTCATCTATGTATCCTGCTTCATGTTTGAAACTTGTCAACCCCACAAAAGACACCTGATTGTGTAATTTCACCAGGTAGCAGAGTTGTCTACTCACATGATCTGAAGCAACCAAAAAGGGCAAGGTAATTGTTGTCGTCGTAAGATGAACAGCCATTTTAAACAATTTTAGTCCAGTCTTGACTATATGGAAAAAAAAGCTTGTATTTAATGCCATAAAAAAGAGGCATGCATGCGCAACTGTTGTTGGTTGAAATCAAAGCTTGAAAGCAATCGTGACACTTTAGCTGATGGCACCACAGGTAGCGCAATTTTCTGGCCTGAGAAAGGGTGTAATTTCCACATCAATATCGTGCCAACACTCTAGCCATATAAATCTGCGACTGGAGCTTTTTGGCGTCCCTCCTATATCCAGACATCTTGAGGCCAGTAAGAACAGCCTTTTGTGCAGACTTGAGTATTTTTGTTCCACTTCTCAAGCAAGAAAGCAGTACCTTGGAAGCACTACGAAACCTCCCAAGTTTACATAGACTGTGCACGACTGAGGAATAGGTAAAATCATCTTTAGTCTCCATAGACTCAAACAATCTCATAGCCGCTTCCATATAACCAGCCTTAAATAACCTGTCAATCATGCAATTGAGAGCGACCCGGTTCGAGCCAAGACCTATAACTTTCATTCTGTCTAAATGGCGATAAGCGCCCTCAATATCACCTGCTCTACACAGACCATCAATAATAATTGCGTGTGTGTAGGCATCACACTCCAGACCTCGTTTCTCAAGTTCCTCCACCACTGCATAGGCAGCACCTAGCCTACCTTCCCTACAGTGCAGATTAATCAGGGTATTATAGGATACCAAATCAAGCCCTATTCCATTTTTCAACATCCGATCCATCCATCGATTTGCCTCCTCTATCCTACCAATCTTAATTAAACCGCCAACTGCCGTACAGTAACCAAAGCCATCAAAAGTATGACCTCGATTTGCCATCTCCAAGAAGACCTCAAGCCCTTGTTCGTACTTCTGAAACTTAAAGCAACATTTCATGACTGTGGTGTAGGTTATGGCATTAGGATTTTCATCTGTTCCCAAAAGCTCCATTATCATTGTCTTCGCGGCTCTCCATTGCCCCGCTTTGCAGAGTCCATCGATAAGAAGATTGTAGGTAACTAGTTCCGGAACGACTCCATGCCGCTGTAAATTCCTAAACAACATGAGGCCATGCATAGCATACCCATTCTTGCACAGCCCGTTGATCAGGATGTTAAATGTATCTTGACCAGGAGTAAGCTCGCTGAGCACCAGATTCCGGAACACATTGTAACCTTCGTCCGGATTTCCCATCTTGAAAAAACAGTGCATCAGTGTGTTGTAGCTCCACCGGTCAGGATGTATACTTAATTCAAGCATTTCGTCGAACAGGTCGAGGGTCAACGATAAAGACCGCTTCCTGGTCGAACCAGCGACCAACGAATTATAAGTGATCACATCCGGGCTTATCCCGGCTTCCCTCATTCGAGGGATAACGTCCAAAGCCGCACCCATGCCGACGAAACGACAGTAGGCATCGACGAGAATATTGTAAGTCACCACATTCGGCAGCACTCCTAATCTTATGGCGTCAATCAGGAGGACCTCAGCTCTCTGCAGTTGCTGGGTTTTGCACACGGAAGATATGCAGATGTTCAGCAACCTAGTGGATAATCCCCCCACCATTCTCTGGACTCAACAACACCGCTCATCACATAAGGCTCGCGCCCCTGCAACAATTCACGGCATGCGACGCGTAAAGATTGGATTTTTCCTTCTGGGTTCCTCCTCCCCTCAATTGATCCTCAGCGTCAAGAACAACCCAGAAAGGCTTTGACGCCCGCGCTGACTGCTGCGGTCGTTATGCTGAACTCATGCTCAGCGGAAAGTTCGAAATTTGACGAGCGAGATTGCGAGCGGCGGGAACGATTAGTTCAAGAATCGAGAGAATGAGCTGAGACGGTGGTGCTTCATTCGGCGCCGCAAGCTCTGGTGCGATGGCTTCGGGGTCGGATCGGCTTGGTCGGGACGGTGCGCCCCCCGAGGTCGTGCTCCTTGATGTCCGCTCCTGAGCACCGGCGACGGCCAGCGCAGTTGACGAGAGCGAAGTCCTAAAGGAAAGGCCCAAATGCAAGAGCATAGCACGGCCTATATTTCGATGGCCGGGCATGCCGGGCTGGCACGGCACGAGGCCTGTGTCCGGGCCATTGTCTGTGATTGTGTTTTCGCCCAAGGCCCTTTTAGTGGCCCATGACTACTAGCCCGATAGCTAATGTAGCAGCAGCATGTTTGATACTTACCTGTAGGCTGTAGGGTGCCAAAAATCGAACTAAAAACTGAACTGAATTGAACTAAAAAGTTTGGTTTTTTTCTGTTCGATTCTCATTTGGTTTGATTTTCATTAAGAACTGAAATTTTTTTAACAGGTTCGGGTTTTATCAGTTTAGTTCTGAACAAAACAAATAAAATTTAAAAATTTTCATTTTTTTTAAATTTTTGTTTCCTTCTTTTTCTTCTCCTTCTTCATTGGCCGATCGCTGACCATCACCATGGCCAGCGATAGGCTAGAGGCGAGCTGGAGCCTCACCGGCTTGTGGCGAGGCTCCACCTCCCCTAATCAGGCGAGGCCGAGCTCAAGCTTGCTAGATCCAGCCACTTGGGTGAGGCTGGCTAGATCTAGCAAGCTCGAGCTCATCAATGTCGGTCGCGGTTGGGCATCGCCATAGGCTAGCGAGGCTCGACTCCACTGGAATCTGGCAAGCTAGAGCCTCGTTGTCCTGTGGCAAGGCTTTAGCTCGCCTCTGGTGAGTCGCCAGCTGTCACCGTGGCTGCAACCAACCAATGAAGAAGGAGAAGAAAAAGAAAGAAAAAGAAAAAAATAATTTAAAAATTGATTGATTTTTTTAAAGAAAAAAATCTATTGAAAGGGGTGCATATAGGAAAAGAAACAAAAGTAAAAACAGAAAAACCAAACCGAACCGGAATTTCGACTCGGTTCGATTTTGGTTCGGATTGGATTTTGGTTTGGTTCGATAAATATTCTTATCAGTTCGGTTTGGTTCGGTTTTCCAAAAATACTAAATCGAACCGAACCATTTACACCCCTACTTACCTCCACAAGATCAATGGTCAATCCGGAAGGCCCATGGCCACGGCTTCTAGTAGAGGTTCCTTAGTAATCCGTTCGTATTGAGCTTTATATCAACACATATTAAGTTACAATGAATTGAGCGTAACATTTTCAGGGTCAATGTAATTGATTTGGGCGCTAGAGAATTTTCACCCAGGCCGTATAAGCCACAAGTCTGAATTGAACTTAACCGGCTCATGGAGCTTGACCGATCTCCACACTCGTACCCTGAAATTATAAAAGAAAGCTACAATGATTTCGATCCGTGCCTAAATGGCAAGGCCGAACCCCAGAATCAAGACCCTAAGGCATGCATTCGATTCCCAACTTCAAAATCGATCTCTCCAATTTCAGATTTTTCTAAACCCGAGCTCTCGATTTGAGCTCGAGCATTGCGTTTGAATCAGAATTCGACTCTACCTTTCAAAGAACGTGTTGCTAATACCCCTACCAATTAAAATTTTAGAAAGAGTCCCAACTGCTTATGTACAAGCTTGAATAGTTCAGAGGTGGCCCCTCGTCAATTCGTCATTCATGCCCGTCCGATTCCGTGAGGAGACTTTGAAAGTTGTCACGTCCCGCCCGAAGTGGTCTTGTGAATATATATATATATATCAACCAGGAATTCTTCTTTAAGTTAAAGGGCTAGGATTGGCAATTTTCAACTTAATCCTTTTACATGAGACATAATTAAGCGTGTTTATGTTGAGTTCACATGTATTTGTGTCATGAGCAAGTCAATCCATTTACATACGAAGAACCGACATGTTGTTTCATGAATTTGGTCTTTTCAATATATTTATAACACACTTAGACACGTACTGATAAATATGTTAATACTTCACATAGATCAACACTATCGGATACATTTAGGCACATTTGATTGCACGCATTGACACGTACTAGTGACAGCACGACATGTTTAGATACATTTGAATATGTTTATGTGACTTGTGAACCACATAATTGACAATCAGAGACATGATATGACTAATAAAATGCGTTGTGTTCAGGTTAAACCCAAATTTGACACTTACACCGTTAGGACACGATACTTCATGCCTGCCTCAAGCGCAATCACGGTTACTTCAAAAGAAATCAAAACACTCCAACAACAGCATGATATATACGTTTGAATACAAAGTGGTCCTGTCCTATATTTTTACATCTAGCGTTACTCATACAACGGTGGAGAACACTCTTCCTCGTACACGATCTACTTCAGGTATTGAGGTTTCGTTTTACTTTTCAACGAAAAGTTTAACATCGGACGATGTATTTTTTAGAGGGTCCGATGCTTTCTTATACACCTCAAGCAAATCATCTTGTGGGTTTTGATAATGTAGAAATGTCCCGCCGGAAATGGTCATATGAATCCTTGATTTGCTATATATAAAGTTAAGCTAGCAATTAGGACTTCTTCTTTAGATCAAAAGGCTAGGGTCGGCAATTTTCAACATGATCTTTTTTACACGAGACATTAAGCGTGTTTTTGTTGAGTTCATACATATTCGTGTCGTGGTTATATGGTTAAAACCAAACTTGACACGGCACCAATAGGACACAAAAACACAAACTGCCACGCGGTGCCAGCCTCAAATGCAATCAACATTAGCTCGAAAAGAATGAAAACGCTTAAAATAGAACAGCATGATCTACACATTTCGACACAAAGTAGTTCTGTCCCTATATGTTTAGTAGCAAGAGAATTGTTAGCATAATTGCAGGCTTGGACCAATGCTCCATGTATTGAAAACTCATTATGGAATATTTAGTATATTTAGTATGGAATATTTCAATTTATACAGGGTTAATTAGACATCACACGAGAAAATCAATGTGCTGAAAAACCATAAACATTCTTCAAATGGCTTCATGAGGGCACTTTTTAAACGAGACCCATCTCAATAAAAGTCTTCGAACCGTATACAATAAAATCCGCCAATTAAAAAAAAAAAAAACCCCCCAAAAAAATGGAGAAACAACTTCTATGGTGCTGTCTCCCTAATATTAAAATTATAGATCACACTCGTGGACTCTTTCAGTGTTTCATTTTCAAGGCATGCATCACGTGGGAAGTTAACTTTGGTCCCGTGAGATGCCGATAAGCCACTGCTTCCTCTGGATTTGTTCAAACATTATTTTTTGGTCGGGAAAAAAAAATATAAGACCAAATCCATTTGTCAAGAAAAGCCCTAGAGCCTTATAGGCTAACGGTCGCGCTCTGGAGGGTCAATCGACTCCAAGCCTGAGCTAGAATTTGTGGCGGTAGCACCTTTGATAAGTTTCGATGGGTCATTTGATAAAACTACATCGACATCCACCACTTGTCGCCGGATGGAAGTAGACATTTTAGTACGATGTACAATAAACTTTCAGCATTTCATCATTAGTATTTTTTTCATGAGAAGATGCTGATCGATGTCGAAAATTTTTCGTTCTTGGGCAACAAGTCGTGATTCTACATCACACACGGACACAAACGTGGGAATAATATAATAAGTCGGTTAGCAGGTATAAAATTTCTATTATTGTGTCATTTTAAATTTGCTAAATATGTATTGGTATTTATAGTTTAGTTGCATAATGCCGCATTGTCGATAGATGTGTAATTTGAATGTGTAGGTTTCTTTTTAGGAAAGTATAAAAATAAGACGAAAAAATTATCGATCGATCCTAGGTTAACTGCACCGAACCCAGGGGCCCATTGGGTCGGTCAGGCCCTTGGCCCCGCCAATAGGGTCGGCCCTCTGGTCCCTAAAATCGGGACCGACACCTGTACGGCCGTTGGTCACTGAGTTAGGGGGTGGCCCGGACCAACCCAGACCATGCTCACCCCTAGCTGACGACAATCCTCCACGGGCCGACACGTGCTCCATCTCTGTCTTGCACGTGTTGCCCTGCGCTTGCTTCTGTATAGCACCAAGATTCATCCATCTCTCCCAGTGGTCCGTCCAGATTCTTGGACGATGCGTGGCCGTCGATCCGCCATGTCAGCATTTCTCTCTTCCACGCCAAAATTCCTCCCTCCTCAAATTTGTCGTATAATCCAATTTTTATCCGCCCCGAAAAGATCTCTCCTTGTTTTTATAATTTCTCTTGCCCATTTCTGTTCTTGTCTCTCTGTTTCTTTCCCTGTTTCAAGAACTCCCGCATTCAGGGCATCGTTCTACGTTTTTTCCTGCGCTGCATGCTCTGAGGATGGCTCAGCTGATGTCTTCTGTGTGCACGGACGCACTCAAATTCCAAAACCCAGTTCTCAGCCTGTGCTCTCGAAGCCCATGCAGGGTGCCCGCGAAGCCCGGCGGTTGGAGTCCGCTTGGGTGCGGTGCCCGGAGAAGAGCCTGCGGGCGAGTCAGAGTGGCCACCGACGACTCGGCTTCACAGGACTCGGTGGCTGATGACTATTACGCGGTTCTGGGTCTGGTAGTGTTCTCGATTCATCAGCTGTTCGTTTCTATAACGAGAGAAGTAGATCGAGTCGTGAGACGTCTTTTTTCCTTTTTTTGCCTTTCTTGGAGAAAAAATATGGTGAAATGCGATCGGAGGTGGATGAGTGTGCTTCGATTAGAGGGTCGTATCTTCTGCAAATTGAAATTTCCGTCTTGTTCAGGTTTTATTATTAGTTGCAGCTTGCAAACCAGAATGCCATCGATGGTTTGATTCAGAGAAGTTTATGATCGAATGGGAGAGTGTGGATTTTGACGTTGCACTTGATCACAGTCCTTGACTTAAACTATTTTTATTGCATGCGCCGGTGAGATACAGTATAGATCTACTGAGAGGTTTCGGGAGAATTCTTTACAATGTTGTGAGAAATGTTCATTGGTTGTTCAGGCAAATCGAACTGTTTAGTATGCAGAATCTCAAGCGTTTGCAGAAAATTGAACTTTCATTATCGCATGAATTTCCAAATAGTTCTTGAATGAAGATTTGGAAAATCTAGCACTTCTTCTGCGCTTATGTCGGTTATGCTTACCGCTTTCAAGCTATTTCAGATATCTACTGGATGGCTTATGTTTTCTTTTCGATCTTTGGGTTGTGTACGTGCGACCAGTTCTGGTCCCATCTGACATGTTTCGGAATCATTGTTCATGTAGCTTCCAGATGCCACACCGGCGCAGATTAAGAAAGCCTACTATAATTGCATGAAGGAGTGCCATCCAGATTTGAGCGGCAATGATCCCGAGACCAACAATTTTTGCATGTTCATTAATGAGGTTTATGCGGTGAGTTTCTGTTGAATATGCTCTGGACTTGACGACTCATGCAAACAAATGCATATGTGTGTGAACATTCCTTCTTATGCTTATACTGCAGAGCTTTTTCTCAATCTCCTCCCTTTTTTCTGCCGTTCTAATTATTCAATTGCAGAGCAGGTGCTTAGTGACCCTGTGCAACGTATGGTTTATGATGAAATACATGGTTATGCATTAACTGCGCTCAACCCATTCTTGGATGACTCATGCCCAAAGGATCATGCCTTTGTTGATGAGTTTAGCTGCATAGGTATGTGACAGCTATTTCCTGAAGCTGTTACTTGAGAAGGAATCTCTAATCTCTATAGTCTTGAATTGTGCTTTTCAGCACCTATATAACTTCTATTAGCATGTCCCTTTGAAAGTATGATGTGTCTTGAGATTGTAAGATCATGTGGATTTGCACGTCTCTCATTTGATTGTCCAGGGTTTACCAAGGAAAAAAAGGACAACAAAAAATAGATCATGTTGATGCTCCACATCTCTGCAAACTTCTTTAGGCATTCAGGCATAAGAGCCATAAGCAGCTCACAAGACAATTATAAATATGTGGAGTTCTAGAAATTTGTCTGAATTAGTGGTAGTTGACTGGTTGGGTACTGCATGTACCAATTTTACCGCGAAGGCATCTTGAAAATGAACATATCCACTGATATGGAACTTAAGTTATGTGTAGTTATGTGTATATCGAAAATAAAGAGGAGTTGCAACTGATGTCGTCTCACAAGGGGCTTTTCCTTGGGCCTTGTAAATTGAGATTGAAGCAGATGATTATACCTTGTTCACTATAGTTTATCAATTGATGCTTCCCCTGCTTGCCTTTTTCTCAGTCTATCTGTAAATTATAGTAAGTACAGACACAGTGTATATGCTTTAAACTTCTAGTACCTTTCATGTTCTCCTAGGTTGTAAAAACTGTGCCAATGTAGCACCTGATGTCTTTGCGATTGAAGAAGACTACGGAAGAGCTAGAGTATACAGCCAGTGTGGTAATCCTGAATTAGTTCAGCAGGCAATTGATAGTTGGTACGTGTTTGCTGATTCTGCCTGTTCTTTTAGTTGGAATGTTGTAGCTTTCTGTGGATGGACTTTTCCCTTTATAATTGTATCTTTATAGCTGACGATGATGATTATGTTGGCATTGCTGAAAATGATCTTACTATACAGCCGCATGTAGATATATCCAATTAGATTCCTGTGGAACTTATTGATTTCTTTGAATAATTTGCGTCATCTGGGAATTTCACTGTTGCCTTTCCAGTTATTATTAAATGCCATCTCTGGTTCCCATGAATTGCTCCCAACATCAAATGCATTTGAGCGTGACTCCTATTGTTTCTTTTCAATATGTTGTCGGTATTAGGGCATGGCTTTTCTGTGCTCTTTCACTTGTTGGTACATTAAATTGGCATTTTCAAAAGTTACATTGAATGTCAAAGTATGGCCAGAGGATTTGTACTTATCAGATTCTTCTGTAATTCAGTCCGGTTGATTGCATCCATTGGACTTCTGCTGCACAATTGTCTCTTCTTGAAGATGAAATGCGCAGGGTAGAGAGAGTCAATGTAAGTTTTATAATCTACATGATTGTGTCCAGTTGACCATTACAGTGTCTTCCTTAACGTAGGATGATGTCTATGACACTTTTATTTGCTTTTCATTGATTAGATTGGTCCAACACTTGCCTTCTGTTTTCCTTGCTAAAGGGTTCTTTTGAATGATGACAGGTTGCAATGATGCTTTCAGGAATGGGATCGGGGTCTGTGGATGTCTTTAGAACGGTAAGAGTATGACTTGTCATTTGACCCTAATCCTTTGCGATTGGTTTTGTGTGATGTCATTGTGTTCTGGAAATTCTAGACTCGATTCAACTGTATCTTCCGGATATAGTGGTGTTGATTTTAGTGAGGATTTAACCTACTTCCTTGTCCCCTATTTGAAAGGGTTATATTACTAAACTTCTGCTGGATTGTGTCTGTGATAGAGAAATTAAGATAACACACTCGTCAAGTTTTCGAGATACAAAGTGACATACAGTGGAAGTGCCACATGAGAGAGATGGCGTTACTTTCCGAAAATAATGATATTGCAGCAGATTTAAAACTTCATGGATGCCTCTCCTATCACTTTCGTCATTCCAAAGCAGTATAGCACATATCAAGCAAATGAATTTGCAACAAATTGCTTAGTTCTCCAGATTAGGTCCTGTTGGTGAATCTCATGCGATATGCAAACAAGGTTTTCATGAAGATGACCGAACTTGGACTTGTATCTTTGTAGCTCAAGCAGTTTGTGGCTGCTACTGCAGGAGCTAAATTTTCCTTTAAAACATATAAAGTTTCTCCAAATGATCTGATTTGTATGCAGGGTGCAGAAATCAGATTATTAGAGAAATTGTGTTTGTTTTGAAGGAAATTTCAGCTTCTACCATAGCAGCCACAAACTGCTTGAGCTACAAAGAAACAAGTACAAGTTCAGTCATCTTCATGCACTAGATATACCGACAGGACTTAATCTGGAGAACTAAGCAATTTGTAGCAAATTCATTCTCTTGATCTGCCCTATACTGCTTTAGAATGACGAGATTGAAGGGGAGGCATCCACAACGCTTTGAATCTGCTGCGATGTCTTTATTTTCCAAAGGTAACATCATCTCTCTCATGTGGCACTTCTACTTTATGTTACTTTCTATCACAAAACCTAAGAGGTGTCTAATCCATTTGGACCGTTAGAGGACCTCTAACCAGGGAGCGCACTCAGAATAGGGCATCTCATGCAAATTGCTTAGTTCTCTAGATTAGGTCCTGTTGGTGAATCTAGTGCGTGAAGATGACTGAGCTTGGACTTTCTTTGTAGCTCAAGCAGTTTCTGGCTGCTATGGCAGATCTGAACTTTTCCTTCAAAACAGATGAAACTTCTCTAAATGATTTGTTTTCCATGATCTACATGCTTGGAATTCCTTCCTTTGTATGATTATCCAGAAAATTCCTTTTAATTTGATTTGTTCTACCATTGATTACCATCTAATCTGTTGCAGGCGAGTTCTCGATGGCAAAAGAGGCAGGCAAAAGTTTTGGTAGGAAGCCTTCTTTATTTTTTTTCAGCTATTTATTTTGTGCTTAAATTCTTTCCATTAGAGCATTTCAAATGTTTTGTCAGCTTTAGTAAACTCTACGAACAAAGCCACAGAAGTTGAAGTGCAATTTAACACTGGTCTATATCCTGTGAAAAGTTGGAAACTTAGTTTGGTTGTTCTATAATAGTTTGAAGAACACTCTGAAACTCTTTACACAAAGGAAATTCGAATTATCCAAATATGCATGTAACAGAAAACACAGGCTTATCAATTAAGTACCAAATAGTTGAAAATATGAATTGGGATGTATTCTAGAAGGAATTATGTTGTCTGGAATCAATGAGCTGCTGCCAATGGGATCACAACCATGTCAACAGTGAAAAGCTTACCAACTAAAAGGAAATGAAGTTCCCTAGTCAATTGCTTGAATTTGAAAAAAGAGAATCAGCATGTCAGAAGATTATGGCCCCCCAACCTAAGTTAATTATTTTGGTTTAGACGAAGGGCATAAATTTGTCAAAATAAAAGAGATTTGTAAAGTGGGGTTCGGGGGGGAGTAGGGGGAAAAAAAGAAGATAAACCTGTTGAAGATTTAGTATGAACATTTTTTGTGCACAAGCTCTGCAAAAAATCGACCACACAGGTTGGCTCTCATAGGTTGATGGGCAGTGTGTACGAAACCCCAGAGCAAATTCACTGCCATGTAGCTGCTTTGGGGTTGCAGCTTCATGCAGTCGAGTTGCTGCCTACAATTCGACAGATCTGTGTGGCTTGTGTAGTCAACTTTTTTCCCAGCTTGAGTACACTTTTCAAACTTACAGAATAACTGCAAATTCATGGAAGGACGAAATCATCGTTGGGTAGTAAAATGTCCCAAGATATATCATAAAAAGGACAGCTGGTCCAGTTGTCACGATTGCATGCTAGTGCTCTCTTATAACTTTGTTGGAATCAGGATACTCATCCCCTGTCCTAGAACTCCCATTCGAACAAAATTTATAAAATTGTTACTTTACCTTTCAGGCAGCTCTTGTGGTTATTACCTATGAGTATATTGATGCTAAGCTTATTTAGTGGGAATTATGGTCAATTGCTCCCAAAATTTTGTGCAGGAAAAAGCTAAAATTAGAATGATGCAGCAAAAAGATTCTGGCAAATCCAATTCATACTGGGATGACCTTTGGGCCAAGCCAAATGAGTACAGAGATTCTGGTGAGAATCAATTGCGTCTTACTGACCAAGCCCGTTGGCTAAATTTCTTTCTAAGTAGTGTATATCAGCCTATTCAATGCATTGCTTTTTCTCAATGCTTTAACTGTATTAGACACTCTGCTTTCTGCTGGTTATGTCAAGTCATTTGGAAAGGTCTATTTGAAACACAATGACAGGGAGGGTTGAGTTTGTATCTTTTATCTAGGATAATTGTTAGTGTTCAAGCAAGGAAAAGTAAAAGCAGAAACATGACCCTAGAAGCTTAACTAGGTGGCCCTTCACTAGTTTTGATGAACTGCGCTGTGCGACTGGACTCAGTGATATGGATGGTTGGAATTCATCATGTGATGTCGCCATTATGAGGTGGATTCTGTTTGACAAGGTCTCAAGTGCTAGGCTGTTTGACATCACCATCTATTCCTATCAGTTTTTCTAGTGCATGATTGCCTTTCACGAAGACAGTGAAAACTCGCTGCTTCTTAAGAAAAGAAAAGAACAGAAAAAAGAAAAGAGAGTCGATGCTTATATCTATTTTGTTCATTTTCCTGAAGAGGAGGAAATCAACAAGAGAGCGAGGCGGGCAGCTGCTGCAGCTCGAAGATGGAGAGAATATTCGAGGAGGGGGGTTGACAAGCCTCCTACCTTCAAGCTGCCCGAGGCTGCATCCAACTCAGAAAATACTAAGTAAATTTTTCAGACAGTTTCCCATTCATAAAAATTTCAGTGCAAGTATAAGCCAAAGTCAATTTATAGGAAGCTAAAGCTATATATGGAGTCCTCTCTCTGTAATTATGTAAATCATGTGGATCTCCCGAATTGTAAGTGATAATGGATTCATGATGGGAAATATATATATACAAGTGATATTTACATTAAGTGCCTCGCTCTGAGGTAACTGATTATGGCCAAGTGAGTTAATGGCCTGGACATTTTAAGATGGAATAAATTTGAATTTACTGACTGTAGTGTAAATGTTATGGTAGGACTAGAGTCCGTTCTCCTTTCCAGTCCGATATATACACATTCGGCATAGCTGAGTTAGTTCGATAAAATATTTCCAGGTACTTTCTTCCAATCCTTGCTAGTGCATCCGCACATGTATTGGCGTCTCTACATACACGTTTTGACCCTTGATCCATTGATGAGATCAAGTTCTAATCTGCTGGTGCTCTACCGACCACGTCGATGCTTTTCCTTAGAATTAACTATCATTTTAAAGCTACAGTCTCTGAAGATTTGCTAGGTGAAGTCAAGTTCTAGCGCCCTAAAATGCCACTGCTCTCGCTACTCTCTCTCTCTCTCTCTCTCTCTCTCTCTGATAATAGACAGCGAAACTAAACCATATCCACATAATGCCAGCGATATGAAAATTTGCTCCGGAAAGAAAACAAGGACCAAAACGACTATTGGCAATATCTGATGAAAATGGTTTTGGTCCTAGAGATATTGAGTTCGACCGTGTCAACATGGTAGGCATTTCATTCCCCATTTCAACCGTCAATTCAAAGGTCATTTTTGGAGTATATTTATGGATATTAGTTCATAGTTGTTAGATGACGATGAAAACAGAACAGTTTTGTGAGTTTTTTTTTTTTTGCTTTCTATAATTTTCAATTCCCAAATAAGAAAGAGGATTTTCTAGGGAGTCACTAATCCTACAATTGACAGCACCTCATCTTTAGAAACTTCCCCAATTTCCGTCAACAATTAACAATGCCTACCATGGACGTTGATCATTGTGGGACTCCCTTTCAATTGCAAGCCTCATCAAAAAGTGAAGTTGGGGCCTAGACTCGACTATTTTCACTGGGACCTGTAGGTAATTCGATCCGATGGTGTCCTCTTCCTCGCCTGTGGTGTGTCTGGTAGCCGGTTGTCCATGCCGTGCTTCTTTTTTGGTTTTGGTGTTGTAGTGTTTGTGCTGCACCTTGCGGCTTTTACATCTCGTCACCCTTCCACTCCTTTTGTTCCTGCATTTGGAGTGTAAGTTTCTAGTGACGAGATTTTTTTGTACATTTAGCATTTCCTTAATATATACTTACCTTTTACCAAAAAAAAAAAAAAAAAAAGCGAAGTTCCTGTCAAGTATCTAGACAGTTGTGAGCATTAGAGTTGAGCATACCTTCATCGAGCAGCTAAAGTTGAGTGTCGCAGAGTGATGCAATTTTGTTTGCCATAATTCAACTTGGTTTCAATCGTTTTATCAAGGTTGCGGTTAATGTCTGGACAAGAAAATCATGTTTAAGTAGGAACCATAAATAAGAAAATCATGGTTTTGTTAATGTCTTTCATATTCTGTTAATAGATGTTTAAATGCACTCTTTTATCAAGTTATCGTAGTCTTTGATTATTTTCTCTCTTCATCTCTCTTAAAAGATCTAGAATATTCACAATCATCTTTACGGTGTGGCGTTGAGCCCATTATTCTGCCTTCCCCATTATTTGTTTTTTCGATAGAATCGACAATCGTCAGCTAGGATTTAGATTTGTGAATATTCACAGAGCATTGATTGATGCCTTCAGCATTCACGCGCGAGGGGGCATCTTCTATTGAATTTGAAGAGAATATGCTATTCATAATCCCTCTAATGTTTGCTTGTTTTCGTCTTGTGTTGTTCGTTGGTTGTTCGTGCTCGAAAATCGCGTTTGTTCTTCGATATCAACAGTCAAGAACAATTCTTTAAGTTTCAATGTTCTCTCTTGTTTCCCTTTATTGGATTGTCACGGATTCCACGCCATTGCGCCGGCACATTGGACGCATCGACACCTATTGCCTGTCAGAGGATTTTTCCTGAATATCTTTATTTGGAAATTCCAAAGTTGTTGCACTTGTCAGCGGAGCTTAAAATGATTGCATTCTCACCTCTGGCCTTGAGTTCCAGTTAGTTGTTTTGATTCTGCTTTTTTCATTCCTCTTCTCTGCTTTCTTTGATAATTCCAATACCATGTTCACATGCTGGAGCCTTCGCTCTTTCCTTTCCCTTCTTCTCCTGCCACTCTTTTCCTGTACAGTCGATGTTCAAGCTTACGTTAATTCAACTGCAGGCCTTTCTACTAGATGGATAGCCACAATATTTGATTTGGATTCGCTGCTAGTGTATCGTGTCCCGTCCATTCTTCTGAGAAGAATCAATGGCTCAGCCATGTCATTCTTATGTGACTTCCACTTTGCTGCCTACCCGCAAATTTGCTATTTTGGCATTTTTATTGTAAACTGCGAAGATCCTTTTGAAGATCCAGAAGTGGTGTGGTCTGCTAATCGAAACAATCCAGTTGGTGCCAACGCTACCTTGGAGCTCACGGCAGAAGGAGATTTGGTATTGACGGATGTTGACGGGTCTGTGGCTTGGTCTACCAACACTACCGGTATGTCTGTTGTGGGCATGAACTTGACAGACACTGGCAATCTTGTGTTGTTTGATAAGAACAATGCAACAGTGTGGCAATCCTTCGATCACCCCACAGACACACTTGTTCTTGGGCAGAAATTGACGGTGGGGCAGAAATTGAGACCCAGTACTTCCACAACGAATTGGACCGAGCAAGGTTTACTTTCACTTTCACTTACTGCTATTGGTTTATTTGCCCAAACAGAGACTGATCCTCCGCAGGTGTATTTCCCCTTTTGGCTAAATTTTCCGAACACAAGTGAGGACTCCAATTATATTGAATTAATCGAAGGAGCTTTGGTATTGTTCATAAATTCCAAAAGAAATGTGTCTGTCTTTTCTGGTCTCGATTCGTCTGTGCAGTACGTGAAGTTTGAATCCGATGGACATTTGAGACCATATCAACTGGATGGAAAGAGGGGCGTACCAGGTGATCTTCTTCAAACATTTCTTGGGGATTGTGCTTATCCAACGGTTTGCGGTAAATATGGAATTTGCAGTTCCGGTGGGCAGTGTGGTTGTCCAACATCAAGCGATGGGACGAGCTACTTCAAGCCAGTGGATGTTAAACATCCTGAACATGGGTGTGTGGAAACCGTTCCTTTGTCTTGTGAAACTTCGCAGTTTCAAACCTTTTTGGAGTCTAACGACAGTGCTTACTTCACCTATAGAACAGGCACGCAAATTACCCCAGGTCTAGGAAATACAGATAAAGAGAGTTGCAGAGAGGCCTGTGCCAAAAACTGCTCTTGCAAGGCAGCTTTTTTCCGGCCTAGTTATGGTTCTTGCTACTTAGTATCTCAAGTATTTTCACTTAAATATTTAGAAGGAATTAAAAGTGATTCCATTGTTTTCATTAAAGTACATAACGATTCTAATAAAGTTCCTTCTTCTCCTGAAAAAGGCAGAAAGTCAAACACTCTTGAGGCAATAATACTCTCTTCTAGCGTTGGGTTTCTCTTTGCCTTGATTATTCTTTATGTGGTCGTGCGTTTTCTAGTTCTTAAGAAGCATGAAGTCGATGAAGTTGAAGAGGACTGCCTAGAACAACTGCTTGGCCTACCTACAAGGTTCACTTATAATGATCTAATAGCCGTCACTGAGGGTTTTAGTAAGAAGCTCGGTGAAGGAGGCTTTGGATCTGTTTTTGAAGGTACTTTGAATGATGGCACAAAAGTTGCAGTGAAATGTCTTGACGGAGTACACCAAAGTATGAAATCTTTTCGAGCTGAGGTTGAGACTATTGGCAACATTCATCATGTCAACTTGATGAGCCTCCTTGGACTTTGCGCCGAGAAGTCTCATAGGCTACTAGTCTATGAGTACATGTCCAACGGTTCTCTGGATACGTGAATCTTTCGCAAATCAGAAGGGTTGTTTGTGCTTGATTGGAAAAGCATGAGGAAGATCATCTATGACATAGCTAAGGGCCTAAATTATCTCCACCAAGAGTGTAAATGGAAGATAGTTCACATGGACATTAAACCCCAAAATATTCTCTTGGATGAAAATTTCAATGCTAAGGTTGCTGATTTTGGCTTGTCTAAGTTGCTTGATAGGGACCAAAGCCAAGCTATGACTACAGTGAGGGGAACTCCTGGCTATATGGCCCCGGAATGGTTGAGCGCAACAATTACTGAGAAAGTGGATGTCTATAGCTTTGGGGTGGTAGTTTTAGAGATTATTTGTGGAAGGAAAGTATTTGACAGCTCTCAGAATGAGGAAGATATGTATCTACTTGATGTTTTCAAGAGAAAGGCCAAAGAAAGGCGACTGTTGGATATGGTCGACAACACTTCTGAGGATATGCAACTGAATCAACATCATGTGGTCAACATGATGAGAATTGCTACGTGGTGCTTACAAGGTGATTTTTCGAAGAGGCCTTCTATGTCGATAGTCATCAAGGTGTTGGATGGAGTTATGGAAATTCCAGATGCCCTAGATTATGACTTCTCATACCGCACCTCAATGAATATTAATGCGACAGTTGGTGAGTGGAACATTGAGAATGGTGCTTCAGTTTCCGTGTTACCCTCAATTCTATCCGGTCCACGGTGACCTTGTACATAACGTCATTTCGGTTTCTCTTCTGTAGCGTCGTTTCAAGTTTTTGTCCATTTAATGTTGTTGTCATCTTGTTGAATTGCACGATAATATTCTTGATGCGGCCGGACCATTTCCTACAATCAAATGATACATGTTTGGGTAGTGAACATAGCGAATTTACTCATCATCACTGCCTGAAATTGCCGTAAATGTAAAAAGTTTTTATCTTGATTGGCCATTTTGTGCATCGCTTGAGAGATAGCGTGCCCGAATCTCTCTGTCCAGGAAACTGGTCTTGATTCTTATGGCGTTGGTCTCATTCTGAGCATGGAGCTATAGCACTACCCTATTTTCCACTCCAGTAAAAAGGATCTCGTTATCTAATTAGTATCGTGGCCCAGTCCTCCAAAAAAAATTACGAATTTTAGATCGAGTTTCAACTTTGATCCGATTTTTTTTATATTAAAATTTATAGTAAAATATATCACAAATTTTCGTCCGAATCTCATTTTTAAAGTAAAAATCACAATTTCACGTTCGCAACACTTGTTGTTGATATGGAAGAAGCAGACGTGTAACAGTGGGAGCGCACGCCAGTGGTCGTGGTCGAAGAGACGCTGTTGGAGGTGATGGCTGGGTGGAGGCAGCACAACCCAGCCACCTTCGACCCAGCCACTGGCGAAGATCCAGCGACCCTTGTCCTCGTTTAGGCCCGCCGCTTCTGCCGCTTTCTCCCACATAGAAGAGAAACAGACCTATCCGTTTTGGGGACTCTGAGAAGTTGGTGCAAGCCCCTCACCAATCACCACCACCACCACCGGACCGGTCATCGATTGCCGCCCCGCTCTATCAACACAGCCCTGCCTCCATCCGAGCACCAGGACGTCGTCGGTGATCCAAGCGAGGATGACTCCTCGCGGGCCCCCTCACGCCCCTGACCGCTGAACCCCCATATCTCTTTCTATTGCCTCCTTGCTGAGCTTAGATCCAAAATCTGAGGCTTTAGTGTGCCGGCCATGCTCGAGGTTAACGTCGCCAAGGATGAGCTGCGGCCAGGCTAGTTGGGATGGAGGCAAGGGGCCATCGGCCGAGAGCGGAGGCGTCATTAGATGGCATGTTAATGTGGGCCAAATATAAGACTCGAATGAAAATTAGTGTGTTTTTTCTGGAATTAGGTCATGATACGGTAATTCACAGAGTGAAGAGCTAGCAACAAGAGCTCAGTGCAAAGTGATGAAACATATATCTGTTTTCCTAGCGCATGATTGCCTTTCATGAGCTTCTAATTTGAGGCATATGAGTAGATAGTGAAAACTCGCTGCTTCTCAAAAAGTCGATGCTCATGTGCGTTTTGTTCATTTTCCTGAAGAGGAGGAAAGCAACAAGAGAGCGAGGCAAGCGGCTGCCGCCGCTCGAGGATGGAGACAATATCCGAGGAAAGGGGGTCAACAAGCCACTGACCTTGAAGCGCCCTAAGGCTGCATCCGACGCAGAAAGTACTCTCTAAGTTTTTCCAGATAGAAGTTACCCATTTATGAAATTCCAGGGTAAGTATTAGTCAAAGTCAAACTTATAGGAAGCTAAAGCTATCCATCGAGTCCTCTCGGTGTGTAACCATGCAGTTCATGTGGATTTCGTGAATTGTAAGTGACAATGGATTCGTGATGGAATAGATATATATATACAAGTGATATTCACATTAGATGTTTCACTCTTAAGGCAACAGATTAGGGCCAAGTGAACTAGTTGCTTGGTGATAAGACTTGAATCCATTCTCCTTTCCAATCCGATAGATACACGTTCGACATAGCTGAAGTAATCCGATAAAGAAATTTTGACACCCGCCCCTACTTTCTTCCAAACGTTGCAAGTGAATCCGCACATTGATTGATTTTTCTGTATACTTTTCCCTTGATCCATTGATGAGATCGAGTTCTAATCTGCTGGTGCGCCACAATCCTCATTGATGCTTTTGATAGGATCAACTATCATTTTGAAGCAACGGGGTCTTTGAAGATGCGATTGCTAATTTGCTGGGTTAAGTCCCGTGTAGCGCTCTAAAATTGCCACTACGTGGCTACTCTCTCTCTCTCTCTCTCTCTCTCTCTCTCATAATAGATAAAGAAACTAAACCACCTCCGCATAACGCCGGCTATATGAAAGTTTGCTCCGGGAAGAAAACAAGGACCGAACCAACTAATGGCAATGTCTGATGAAAATAGTTTGGGTCCTGAAGACCTTGAGATCGACCGTGTTAACGTGGCACATATTTCATTCCCCATTTCAACTGTTGATTCAAAGATCATTATAGAAGTGTATTCATGGATATTAGTCTATACTTACTAGGTGGTCATAAAACTAGAAATTAGAGTTTTGTTATTTTTATCTTATTTTCTATAATTTTCAATTCCCAAATAAAAAAGAGAGGATTTTCTAGGGTGTTACCGGTGCTCCAATTCTTAGCACCTCATCTTTAGAAACTTCCTTAATTTTGGGTCAACACTTAACAATGCCTACCAGGGACGTTGTTCATTGCAGGACTCCCTTTCAATTGTGAGCTTCATTGATGAGCGAAGTCACTATCAAGCATCCAGACAGCTATGAGCGCTGGAGTCAAGCATACCTTTATTGAGTAGCACAAGTTGAGTGTCCTGGGCAATGTACTTAGTTTGTTGTAATTTAAGTTGGTTTCCAATGATTTTATCAAGGTTGTGTGGAAAAGAGGTGTCAACGTTCAAATCACGTGTTTCTTCGGCACTTATCTTATGTCCGACCCAATGTATTTATATCTCCTGTCTAAGGAGGGTTACATATTGGTTTGATGGCAGACTTAACTTAGGAAGAAATTCGCACTTGTCATATGAAAATTAATTGCTCCAGCTTGAGGGAGAGTGTCCAAATTTATTTACAAATATTAGTCAGTAGTTAGTAGTTACCACAAATAAGGAAATTACCATTTTACGAATGTCTCTCATATTCTATAAATATATTTATAAAAGTACCATTTTATCAAGTTATTGAGTAAAATTGTAGTATTTGACTATTTTCTCTCTTCCTCTTTCTCTTAAAGGACCTAGAATATTTACAATCATCTTTATGGAGCCTGCGACAAGCCCGTTATTCTCCCTTCACCTTTATTTGTTTATTTGATATAATCGATTGCCAGCTTGGAATTAGATTTGTGAATGTTAGCAGAGCATCGATTGATGCCTTCGACATTCACGCGCGAGGGGGCATCTTCTGCTGACTGTGAAGAGAAAATGCTACTCACGATTGTCTGATGATAGCTTGTTTCTTCTTGTGTTGTTCCTTGTTGTTTGCCCTCTAAAATCATGTTTGTTCTTCGATATCAACGATCAAGAACAATTCTTCAAGTTTCGATCTTTTCATTTGTTTCTCTTTATTGGATTGTCATGGATTTTGCGCCATTTCGCCGGCACATCAGAAGCATCTACATCTAGTGCATGGAGGAGCATCTACATCTAGTGCATCTACTTCTTACTATTGGTAAATATTCAATATAGTCATTATATTATATAAAAAATATTTAGAAGTTAAAAGATCAAATTAAATAAATTACAATGAGTTAACTTTAAGCATACAATTGATATAAATTTAAACAAGCTAATTTTATGTTGAGGTCGAGTCATGTTATCATTTTATGCGTTGTGATTTGATGTGTTAGGTTAAGAATTATCGGACATAAGAAAAAAAGTAATATATTTCATAGATAATTGAATAAAAGGAAAAAAAATAAAATTGAAAGAATTAAAGAAATAAAATAGTTGGAAGTATGATTGAAAGGGTACTTTATCATTTACGTACTTCTGGCTTCAGTTTATTAGATTAAATATCTCACTTTTATATAATTTCTCAAATAAAAAAGGGGAGGAGGTGGTAAGTGCTGTCACGTACCTAATCCATTGCATGAGCACGGGTTCCTATGATACTCTATAAAGTGCTCAATGGATGGTCAACTTACAATGTATTAATGTTACCCAAAGAAAGAGGTCGAAGTCATAAACCTATATAACTATTCAAATGCTTCCACATAAAAAATTAAGATTGTCAGTTCGCAAATATTTCATTTCTATGCAATTATAATCTTGAATAGTGATTTAGAACTGACATAGACCGTCATTTTCTAGTGTGACCTAAAATATTTGTTGCGTTTGGATTTGTTAACTTTAACTAGATAATTATGTCAAGATTTAGATCAAACAGTATAAGAATTATGACCAGAATTGTTGTGAATTAACAATTATTTACACATTTTCTCATTTACAAACTTGCGGTTGACGTAAATTCCAAGAATAATCTCTGATTTAGGTTGCTCCCGCCAGCTCCGCGAGAGCACACTTCTAACAACTAATAAGTAAGATAATGTGCTTTGTAGCAAGAGCTATTGAGTGCATATATAGAATTATCCATAAAACAGAACAATTCCGCTGTCAAGATCACCTAATTGCTGGAGCTTGGATAAACCAATGTTTATGCCTTCACATTAAAGGTTCGTGTTTCCAAATTAAGCCTTAATTACTTTCACTTCCTACGTAGTTTGGAATTACATTTTTGGATTTTACTGGGTGTCGATGCCTTTGGCATTATACTATGAAAGAATAGGTTATTTGACAAGCTTTGGATAATATTTCCATTTTTGATAGTATTTGAGGGAGCTCTTTGTCATCCTCTGATTATCATTATCTAACAACTGTCTTTTGGACATCCCAATGAAGCTCAAAATGACAGCACTTTTAACCTTTCACCTGGAATTCAGTCTCTCGTCTCATCTTCTGTTCTTATTCCTCTCCCGCTCCTTTTTAATGACTCATACGATGTTCACTCCATGGAGCCTTTGTTCTTTCCTATCCGTTCTTCTCCTAATGTCCTTTTTTGGTTTAACTGGTGTCAAGCTCGCGACTATTCAACTGGAGGCCTTAACACCACATGAAATTGCCATCACATCTGCTGAAAATTATTCGCAGATCAACTCGGCCGATGCTAGCATGATTTATTCTTGGGGAAATAAGTCCGCGTATCTCGTGTACATCTGTGTTATGTATTCATCATACTTATTTGGCACATTTCATAGCTTCAGAGCAAGACGTTTAGAGCATCTAATATGCTATATGAAAACTTCAAAAAACTTAAACTCACTTGAGATTTCATTGGGTGCTCTTTAACAGTCGCAAATTGAACGTGGTCTTGAGTGGACCTATCAGATGAGTGGGCTTATTGATACATTTAAGCCATATTGATCCATTTTTGTATAATTCGATCAGCAATGAGAGAAAGAGCTAAAGGCACTATTTTTCCATCGGCCATTCCATCAAAAGGACCATTTGTAACTCTAATGAAGATGGCCGCCCCTATATTCTGTCTGAAGCTTTGAACGGGGTTGTTTGGAGAACTATGAGCCTTTCGTTGTCCATTTCAAGTTATCGATTCTACTGTCAAGATCTCTTAATTGATGATGGAGGTTGGACAAACCAATGTTAATGTCTTCACATTGGGCACTCTTGTTTCGAATTATTTATAGTCCTTCATATTACCGTCGCTTTCTAGGTAGCTTGGAGTTAGATTTCGGAATCTATGGATGCCTTCGACATTATACTGTGAAGAAAGCAAAGCTGTTTTGGACCTTCCAATGGTGCTTCCAATGACGGCAGTTTCGCCTTTAAATTAGAATTTCCTTGTTTCCTAGTAATGGTCGCTGATTCCCCGCCTGCTTATGGTTTTTCATAATGTCACACTATCTTCACACCCTCCAGCCTTATCGTCTAAACATATTTGTTCTGTCTATTCGGCCCGCATGCTTATTTCTATTCAACCGCAGGCCTTATCACCACATGGATTGCCAACGCATCTGCTGTCAATTATATCCTGTCCCCTTCAGCGGATGCTAGTGTGATCCCCCTACTTCTGCGGAGCCACTTTGGCTCAACATTTGCCTTTGGCTTCTACGGCCAAGCCTCTTTGGAAGTTTACTTTTTCGCCGTTTTTAATGTTCAAACTGACCAGTGTTCTATTATCAACAACCGGGTGGCTCCAGTGGTTGTGTGGTCTGCTAATCGGAACCGTCCTGTTGGAACCCAAGCCATCCTGAAGCTCACGGAAGAAGGATCTTTGGTATTGAAAGATTCTGACAGGTTCATCGTATGGTCATCTCAAACTAATCGCAAGTCTGTTGTTGGCTACAACTTGACAGACGCAGGAAACCTTGTGTTGTTTGATGAGAACAATGCCACGGTGTGGCAGTCCGACAATCACCCTACGGACACGCTACTCCCGGGACAGAAATTAGCGGTGAGGTAGAAATTGACCCCCAGTGATTCCACGACAAACATGAGCGAACAATGTTTACTTTCGCTTTCTTTGACTTCTGAAGGTTCATTTGCTCAGATAGAGACTGACCCTCCGCAAGTGCATTATCGTAAGGGCATAAATTTTCCGAGCACAAGCAATAGCTCTAATTATGTTGAATTCACCCAAGGACAATTTGCATTGTTTCTGAATTCTGTAAGAAACAGTTATTTGTTTTCTGATTTTAATTCGTCCGCGGCTGTGCAGTACTTGGAGTTGGAATTTGATGGACATCTGAGGGTGTATGAGCAGCATCAAAATGAGTGGATCTCGGCACATGATCTTCTAAAAAACTTCACTGGGGATTGTGGTTATCCAATGGTTTGTGGAATTTATTAAATTTGTCTTGGACAACATGAAATGTGTAGGTGTCCGGATCGCTACTTCTAGGGAACAATATTGAAGATCCTACAATTGGGTGCTCCCTAAAGGTTCCTTTGTCATCTGCAGCTTCGCAATTTCAAAGTTCTTTTTGAAGTTGTCGGGGTTAATTGCTTAGCCCAAAGGGAAATAACCCCAAGCGCCCCCGATCTTGGAAGTACAAATAAAGAGAGTTGCAAAAAGGCTTGTGCGAACAACTCCTTGCGCTGAGCGGCTTTTTAAAAATATACAGATGACAATGATTATTTAGGTTCATGCTACTTAGTATCTCAGGTATATTCACTTAGATACCCATCAAAATCGAATCAACAGTCTTTTGTTTTCCTTAAAGTGCAGCATCCCTCGAGTGAAATTCGGAGTCCTCACATTCCAAGTGAACTTTCCATTTCTTCCAATATAGACGAACCTCCTGCTTCTCCTAAAAACCCTAAAAGGGCACGTGGTATTCCGATAGTAATAATCACTTCTAGCCTCGTATTACTCTTAGCCTTCATCTTTCTTTTGGCATCATAAAATGCCTATTTAGAAACAAAGGTGTCAATGAGGTTGAAGAGGACAAAGGTGTCGACGAGGTCGAAGAGGACTTTCCTGATCAAATGCCTGGAGCACTTATGAGATTCACTCATGATGATTTAAAAGTCATTGCCGAGCATTTCAATAAGAGGCTCGGTGAGGGTGGATTTAGCTCCGTTTATCAAGGCACTCGACCTAACGGCACAAAAGTTGCCATGAAGCACCTCACCATGAAGCACCTCACCGGCTTATGCCAAGCCAAGAAAACTTTTCTTGCTGAGGTTGAGAGCATTGGCAATATCCATCGTGTCAACTTGGTACCACTTGTTGGGTTTTGTGTTGAGAATTTTCATAGGCTACTTGTCTACGAATACATGTCCAAAGGGTCCCCAGATAAATGGATCTTTCGCAAATTAGATGAGTCATTTGTGCTTGATTGGCAGCAAAGGAAGATCATTTGTGACATAGCAAAGGGCCTTAGTTATCTCCATGAGGAATGTAGATGGAAGATAGTGCACATGGATATTAAGCCCCAAAATATACTCTCGAACAAAAATTTTAATGCTAAGGTTGCAGATTTTGGCTTGCCTAAGCTAATTGATAGGGACCAAAGCCAAATTATGACCATGATGAGGGCAACTCTAGGCTATTTGGCCTGGAAATGGATATACGCAGCAACTATTGAGAAAGTGGATGTCTATAGCTTTGGCGTGATCATTTTGGAGATAGTCTCTAGATGAGAAGTTTTTGACGAATCTTGAGATCAGGAAGACATGTTCATGTTAGGAGTTTTTAAGAGAAAGAGTAATGAAGGACAGTTGTTGTATGTGATCGATAAGTATAGTTGGTCGACATGATGAGGCTTGCCACGTGGTGCTTGCAAGTTGATTTCGCAAAGAGGCCTTCCATGTCAACGGTCATCAAAGTCTTAGAAGTGGCAGAAGTTCCAAATGACTTAGATTATAACTTCTCATATCCCACCTTGACAAATGCGAGTGTAAGAATTGGACAAGAGGATGTTGAATTCGACGCTGCCATTTCTATGGCACCCTCTATTTTATGTGGGCCACGATGATCCATCCTAACCATATCACATATTCCTTACTTGGATGCTGGTGTAGAGGGAAATGAGTTTTTAAATACCATGGTTTTGTCTGTTTGCCTAATTGTACTATGATGTTATTAAACCGCATCATATGATGATTGTTTCCTATCGTGAACTTTTTTTAATATCCCTTGTTCATTGCTCTAGAGATTGAGAATGCATACAAAGGCAATCGAATGTATTTAACTTGAATCTTGTACCACTGACTACTCATCAACTTGGTTTTGAAAATTTTGATATGTATTCTTGATATTATGATATTACTATTAGAAGTTTGTGAAAGGAATATGTCTTTGGTAGATTCCCATTCCAATGGATAAAAAGCACAGAAATAGTATGATCCTATCAATTTAATTTTTGAATTATCCACCTCACACATATATTTACTTTCCATATTTTATGTTTTAAAGTTTTATGATCTTATCATCTTATGATTGAATCTCTGCCCCTAACGAATCAAAATTAGCGAACATCAATACCTGAGAACAATTCTATTTTTCATTGCTCACTCGGAAAGATGGCATCCCGGGCCTAGTGTCCTCGTTTCTGCAACTAATTTTGGGAGCTTGTCATGTGATTCTTAATTGCTCTGCTCATTTCCCTATGACTTTAGAGTCAGAAGCTGTGGGCAAGTACCCCTTTTGCCCCAGTTGCAACAGACAAAAAGACACACCTTGTCTAGTAACATCTTGTCAGCTTTCGTGCCTTGGCAGTCAGATGAAAAAGCCTTGCATGCACCAATATGCATATGAGGCCACTTCGTCTCAGCTGTGCTTCGGATTCATTCAAGAACTTTTCATCTTCACGCCGTAACTTTTTTCCGATTTTACCGTTTAGTCTTTGCTAATCTAGTGGCTTGTCACGTTTAGGGAGTGAAATTCTGATTTTTTTCTGCCCCACACATGGTATAAAATAACCGGTCTGCTGTTAATAAATTTTGTGCAGCTTATGCCTTTTTATTGTGCTTAATTACAGTTGTCACACTACGAGAGGAAAGACTCAAGAGTATATGACAGTTCGCACCATGTGATTCATGATCTTTTCCTGCTCATCATAATCCCAAAAGGAGCTGCTTAATGCATGTATGAGCTAAAAGGGGGAGACCCAGGTTGGAGTTCACTCGCTTTTGCCTGCTTAGATTTTGCACTTGGCTTTCTTACTGGCAAAGTTCGTGACACCCACTCAAAATATGGACGACCAACTTGTATGAGGTGTCTCCCAAGAGTATAAGTCATTTTCCTAGGGTCACTGACAAAGTACGACATTCTCAGAAAGAAAAAGATGTTGCAAATTAAAATTCTCACAGCTCTGCAGCAACTGCCAGTCAAAGTATCGTTGAAACTCCAGTCAGTGGCGTCACGTTGTTTCAGTGCACGTGGATTCTTCTCTATCTCTCTCTCTCTCTCTCTCGTGCACGTGGATTCTTATCTCTCTCTATAAAGCTCCTGCAATTTTGCCCGTTCTAGAACGAAAAGTGTTCCTGCGAAGTTGAATTGAGAGATGAAGGGACGTTATAAAATTCACCATGCGGTCCAGGAGACGGCGATCCGCGCCGGTTCGTGCGCGCCCCCTCTTTTTCAAAAAAAAAATAAATAAATTGTGGAAAAGAATTGTCGTGATGTTATTAGAATGATTACTTGTTTATGAAATGATATATTGAATCAAACCCTGAAACGGGTGTTGACGAATAATTGCGGAGCAATTGCTAAAACTATTAAATTGGAGAAAAGGGACACTATTGATACCATTTTTTTTTTTTTCATACAGCTCGCATTTTGATATCACAATTTTTCAATCTCTATAAATTTACAGTTGTTAGAGACTGACCACTTAGATTACTCTAGCAACTTCTATTTTCGATGAGAATCACACGTGGCATTAGTTTAATGATAAAGATATCTTGCATTCGCCTCCATTAAAGATAATTACATCCAACGAGGCAAAGTGAAGCAAAACGTTGTCCTCTTCCAGAAAAATCGTTATGTTGGTGCTCGTCTCATCTCCCAACCCCTCTTCCACTTTGCTTCAAATTGAAGGTCAAGTTCAATGATGCAAGCAAGGGGCCCCTACTGAAAATGAAGTATGATGCCTGACAAATGCCACATCCGCATCTCAAGGTTCTAACCATGGCTACATGCCAAATGGTTGCTCATTGCTAATTTAATCAATCACCACTGACGCGTGTCAATCAAAGCAAGCACACCCTTCGAAAACAATTCAACCCATGCAATTAAATGCTAAGCACTGCCCTTTCCAACCCCAAAAAAGCCATTATTAATAAGATTGTCGTGCCCACTACGTGACGGAAGCATAGTGGAGATGTTTTGACAAAGAAGCAGATCTATGCTATATAAAAATCCTTTTTTTTATCAAGCGAACCGGCCGCGAACGAAGTGGATTCAAACCATTCGATTCGATGGGAGTGGACCTGGTTTAAACGTAGCACCCGCGATGATTGGCAATTAAGATCAACTCGGGGTGGATGGGTTAAAGTCTCCATTTGTATATGCCTGGTTCACCTAATGATAAAGATCCGCTCCATCGGATACCTTTCGGATATCCCGCATTAGTGCGCAGCAAGGCACGCCCCCACTTGCCGACTTCAAGAGGGCCTTGACATCATGTAGCTTCGCATTTTAAGCTAAATAATTGCTTCTGGCTACATTTCCCTTCTTCCTTTTTCTGTTAATGGGGCCATAAGGGTCAAACGTCAACCTCCCAATTTTGACAAAGTCTTTCGAAAAACGTTCCGTCATCCCAAACGAACGAACTTAACCTAATGTGTGACCAAGAAAATAAATAAACCAAGGGAGCTTATTTCTCTTTCCTTTTATTTACATTTACAGATTAGAGGATTTTCCCCCTCAAAGACAACAGGAAGATGAAGATTGTGTAGTTCAAAATAAAGGCAAAAAGGAAAAGATTAAAAAAAAAAAAAAAGTTCCAGAGAAGTAAAGCTAGCGACATCACTTTTGGCAAAGGAGAAACCGGAAAAAGAACGAAAATGATGAGCCACTGCTATCTCACGGTGGACGCAACAGCGTGAGCCCAGAACTTGAGATGATCCTTCATGGCCATCTCGTTCCCTAAAGCCGGCACTCTCCAGTTCACCAGCGGATCCTCGTATCTCTTCCTCTGGCGATCCAAACCGTGCCACGCTTCGGACAAGTAGGGCCTCGGGACCTTAGTCTCATCGGCCTTCTTTGTCTCTTCGACTTCGGTTCTGTCGCCGTCGTCTTTCAATCCCAGTCTCTGCAGCCCGGGAAGGATCGAGACCAAGTCCGAGTCGTCCCTGTCCTGCTCGGAGAACACGAACCCCAGATCCATAAAGCCCTTGAGTTCCTCGAACTCGAGCTCCGACAGGCTCTTGCTGCTCTTGCTCCGCTTCTTCCTATTCCTCCTCCTTGAGTTCTCCGATTTCTTGCTGCTCCCGGGTTGTGATTGCGACTCGTCCATTTCCTCTTCGCCCTTGGTCGTCGCGGGCTCGCCCTCGAAGTCCGAAACCTCCTTGCCGGAGAGGATGGTCTGGAGCTTCGGAGTGGCGGCGAGGAGGACCGAGTTCGGAGAGAAAGGGTCCCAGTCGAGGCCGGGGCCGCCCAAGAACTGGTCGCTCATGGACCTGACGCGGATGGTAGGCGCACGGGACAGCTTCGTCTCGAGGAGGAGACGGTCGTCGTCCTCGTCGCCGCGGTCTTCATGAGAGGGCGGCTTCGTTGCGGAGGAGGAGGAAGGAGGAGGGGGAGGCGGTGAGGCCGGTTTGCCGCTGAAGACGGCGCAGTGGAACCAGAAGGAGTCGAAGAGCTCGAGGACGTGCTCTGCAGACATGTGTCGTGTCGGCAGGAGAGAGAGAGAGAGAGAGAGAGCTCCAAAGAAGATGAGGGAACTAGGTTAGGGAGATTAGGGAGGAGAAAGGTTCGATATATATGCGGGGTGGATTACGGAGATGCCCCTGAGTTCGAGTTCATATCGCGTGCGGAATCTTCGGCGTAGACCGGTGGGTTAAACGTTGGTTTTTATTTAAGGAGGTTCGAAGTAAAGAAACTCATGGGGGTCGTCGACACCGGAGTCGCGTTTTGTTTGACTGATTTCACGAGCTAACTACCGCCTGCCTGTCGGCTATTGAATACACAACCTGTTGATTTGAATAGTGGCACGTGAGGGATGCAGAGAGAAATAAATATAGTCCTTTCGAGAGGCCGTTGGGTGAAACATACACGTTTCTTGAACCCTAACGAAAAAAAATTAGGTTATCTTGTGAATTGTTTATTCGGGCGCGTCGTGTCCTTTGAAAGTCGTACATTGGTGTTTGTATTAAATAGTTGCTGCTCCGGAAGACCATCAATGGAAGCGCGAGTGTTCCCCCTCTCTTCGTCCCTAAGTCGACTGCCTCAGCGTTGTACCTTGCCTCCGCTACAGCCATTGCCGCCTTGGAAACACCTCGACCACAATCGTCGTGCTCCTCACGAGTCAAACGTGTGGTCGTTAATGGAGGATGCATATTTTGGGTCGTTCTCACTTCACTAAGAGAAAGAGAGGGAGAGCATGGTAGGTGAACCCCATAGGGGATATGGCGCCATATAGGCTGGTGCGTGGAAACTAGATCGACCTAGGTGGTTCCAGGTTTCAAGTGCAAAACCGAATCATCCAGACCGATATGTCTTTTTTGTTAAATTTTCTTCTTTTTTTTTAAAGAGTAAAGAAAATAAAATTACCAAAACCCTAAACTAGACCAATCCAACTCGAGAATTGGACCATGATTTTAGAGCGGAACTAACCCAATCCAAGAACTGGTTACCCCTAGTACTAGAGGCAATGACACCCACTATAATTCATAAACTCTTCTTGAATTCTAAAAAAAAAAAAAAAAAAATCTTCCTAAATTGTTCTAGAAGCAAAGGAGCCCAAATCTATCTTAGAGAATTAGAGGATGTATAGAGAATGTCCGATAATATCATGATCCTCTATTCATGAGAGAGAGAGAGAGAGAGAGAGAGAGAGAGAGAGAGAGAGAGAGAGAGAGAGAGAGATTCACCGTAAGTAGCTTGAATCAATAATAGTCACCATTGACATTTTCATTTACTTGCTGTGTTTTCACTTGTATAGTAATTAAGGCTGCTTATGAAAATTTCTCGCACCAATGGTACTTAAAATTATAACTAAGTCCAGCTTTTTTTCTCTAGTCTTAAGTAAATATTAGCCTCACCACCTTAACTAATTCCTAGGATTTATTTACCGACAAGCATGAGATAAAAATGTCGGTTGTGAGGTTTCATCACGTCCGGGCTATAACTGTAATATTGGGTTCAAGTCGAGGGTGGAATGGGGAAGAGGAATTAGCACCTCGTTTATTCGAATGCTGTTTTCATTAGCTGTACATATGATGGACCCTACATGCCCATGAGTAAAGCTCACGTCAATGCCCCACCGAAAAAAAGTTTGAACACTATGATCGGAGAAATTGTGATAATAAGCATTTATGCTAAACTTGATGTGTATCATTGAAAATAGTGGGTCTTATATAATTTTCGCATCTGATGATCTAGACTTGTTCGTCCTTCTTATCTTTTTTTTCCTTGAAAAAGACTTTTTCTCATAATAATCAATTACGTGTCTATTCTTCTTAAAGTAGATATTACTTCATCCTTTCACACTAATTATCTGTGCATCCTTATTTACGAAAATGACATTTTCTGTGATAAATTCTCACGCCCATCCAAAACTGTAAAAACCAATTAAGAAACCAAACTGCTCAAACCCAAGCGATAGGCTAAAACGAGCTAGTAAGGAAGGGCAATTTGGTCTGTCCAATTTAAGGTTCTGTTTAAAGGTTCATGAACGATATTTGCAAAGCAAATCAATGGTCATTGGATTAGAAGCGATGGGTCTTATCTGATTTTGTCTGTTTGGAAGAAGACAAAAATGGGAGGGAGAAAAGGAATTTTAACTCGCCCTGATGCTTTTATACCATTGACGAGGAAAGGAAAACTACTCGCGTGGAAATGCTCCGGGTACCATCGGTCCATCGGATCGGACTAAAAGGTTACGTGTACTTTTTACTTGATGCGTATTTTTCACGTGGTTTTTCTAGAGAAGTCAAGCGTGAACGACGAGAGAAACAGAGAGTTTTTTTTTAGTCGAAAGAAGGAGAGAGTTCACGTGTCGAACATCGAGACAAAAAGTTGGGAGGTCATCCATGGAGAGCGACCTCGTGTCTATCAACATGAATGCCTGATCTTGGGAATCTTATTCAACGGGTCCACGCCCTCAATTCTTGCGTATACGTACAGAACTATGCTATTTTTCGAACCGACGTATGATAGATGATGACCTCCTCTATTCATACTGAAGATACTAACCCTAAGCGTGGTGATTTATTTTGTTGGGTGTGAAAATTAGAACTCTTTCTCTCTCAAAATTGCATTGTCTGCTATTGCTCAATTGACTCCAAATTATGATCATTATTATAAATAGGTAGGTATGAAGTTATATGAAAGCTTAAATGCATGTTGTGAACAGGATATTATACAAGATAATTGCACAAGAAATCATTTTTAAGTTAACGATTCATTAAATCGCCTATACTGATTGCACGTGTCTTTCTCACATAGACCTTGGTCCACGGGGACCACCTCAAGCCCTCCAACTTTATGGGCAGGCTTGGCTACATTCCCTAGACTCGTTGGGTGGGCCCGAACAAAAAAGTTAGGCCCTACCCATATATTTAGTTTAAAAAAATATTATTGAGTTAGGCCCTACCCTTATTATTGAGTTAGTTACCGAGTGCTGACTTTTAAAAATTTATTTAAAGAATAAGGAAAAATTTCTAATGTAGGATAAAAGTATAGTATAAAAATATAAGTAAAGTAGAAAGATAAAATAGACATAAAATAGACACAAAAATATGATATTATTTTTCATATTTGTTAATTTTTTAACTGAAATTTTAAAAATTAAAATAAAAATTGGCCAATGACGGGCCTGACTTGACCATGTTTGTTTTTATGGGGCAGCCTTGGGCACTTGCGCTGACCCGTAAGTTCACGTCTGGGCCAATGAGTAGATCTACTCTCCAAAACCCCATGCGAGAGTTTTAAATGCAATTAACACATGGCATATACACTTACTAATAGATCGAACCTCGGAATGTAACATGCAACAAGGTTTGTCGTCCAAAACACAACTTCACTGTCTAGTAGAAACCTAATGAAACTCTTTTTTCAAGAGCACTTCAAGGCATTGTGAGGTGAAGTATCATTTTTTTTTTTTTTTTTTTTTTGGGGGGGGTCCATGAACAGGATCTTATAACAAGAGGGACACGTAACATTAGGTGGTGCTAAGGAATCAAATCATTGAAGGGCAACATCCAACAAAGCTTTTTAACATTTCATGTTTGGTAATGTAGCGTTAGGTAGATAATTGATTATGATGTTCCTCAACTCTAGCAAGTTTCCACCATAAATAAATAAATAAATAAATAATTATGGCTTGCTTAACATGTGGAGGGAGACAACGACCCCTCAACAAATTAAACATCAGGCGCTGCTTAATGCAGATCAATGTTCTCACATAGCTTTCATACAGTCCCCATGATTGAAATTGAACAAGAACAGAGAAAAACGGGGGAGATCTTTTCTTTTTCTTGTAAAGAAGGAAGGAGGAGATTAGTGAAAAGATCATCCCATTTAAAGTTTCAAGGGACATGTATTATTTCAACAGGTATGGTATGTAAAGGGTTGACTACTTAGAGGCCCATGAATATCATGCAAATCCCATTAGTGTTCAGACTTTTGACGCCCGTGTGGGTATTCCCAATCAAAAATAGTTTGCATAAAATTAAAGACGTATGAATAAGTAACCACTAGTTCCGGATGACTTGCAAATTCTTGACATTCCATTCAACTTGCTAGCCCTTAGCGGTAATAGAATTTCCGTGTCAAAATAAATTCAATGAAAAAAAGTCTTTTTGCCTCACCACTTATGCGGAGATTGCTTTTTCATAACGAAGAAAATTTGGGAAAATCATCGTATTTAGATAGGAAAATTCTAAAAATCCCCCCAAAGTGGCGGGACCCTTTCATTGAAGTTGCTCCCAAACTATTTTATTGTAATGTATCTCATGAATTTGATCACTTTGACATAATAACACATAAGATCATCGCTTAAGGATATATATTTCGATTGAACAACACGTATTTGTCGCATGCACGTTTCGCGCCTACCTGGATACCTTTACCCTTCAAGTGACCTTACCCAAACTTCTTTCACATAGGAAAGCATCTAGTTCGGTCCGTTCTATCCACGATTCTCTAATTACAAATGTTCCTCCACCTTTGTTGATTTTTCATCTCTAATTCTTTGATTCATGCTCTAAAAACCGTAGTCTTTTTCGCCGAGTTGAAAAACTGGGGGGAAATTGAGGAGAAGGATATCAATCGTGCATGCAAGTGACACGAAAAGAATATGCGTCTTTCGGACGAAAATGACACTAAGAAAGGCGTGAACTGTACGTACGAGCACATGTTTATTGATCGACAGTTTCTTTCACTGGCGACGAGCTCAAAGGGTTATTTGGTTAGAGCGATAAGGTTCATGACGTGTTTTAGAATAAAGTAAAGTTCGGAGAGAAAATTTGGAGAAATGGACCCAATTTCGAGTAGATTATTATAAGTTTCCCTATTTAGAATTTCATGCAATCATACATCGATATCTGAGAAAACGTGCCATCCTTTTTTGTCTTTTGGGTCTTGCTAGTTGTCGGCAGCACTACTCTCTCTCTCACTTTTACCTTCTGCCGCGATCGCACACCTGGCCCCTCACTTTTGCCTTCCGCAAGGTCCCTCCCACCCTAAGATTTAGTCAAACAACGACGCATTTATTTCCACCGTTTCAGATTATAAGTAGACCCGCCGATCTCGTTCTCATTACTTTATGATTCGATCGTTGTCGCGTTCCCGCTCCAGTCGACTCAACTTTTGGACAAATTTTCAATAGCACGACCCAAAAATGTTGAAGTTCGAGTCTTGTTAATTAGTTTTTCGAGGCATGAGCTTCACGCAGATTCCTTCAAAGCAGAACTCGTGCTTAGCATTACTGGTTTGCTCTTTATCCTGCTTTCTGTTATAAGTGTATCTATCATTCATTCAAGCATTGAGACAACATGTATGGCCTTCTTCGTTATGCGATGTATAATACTTGGGATCAATTATAGCAAATGAAAATAGCCATATCTTGAAAGTCTAAGATTAAGTAAGAAAATTCACTGGCTGTTATATTGCAAATAAAGCAAATCTTTATAGTGTGTTCAACATGCAAAATTGAAATCTTGGTGTCGCATCTATACCTCATGTTAAAGTATTTAGCATTGTTTATACATGGATTTTATATGCTATTCACATATACGTGGTCTCCAACCTCCAATTTGTCTAAGCTTTTCAAAAAGAGGCGAAAAGAGTCGGAATAGCTCTCAAGAGGGGAGGCATAGACACAAACGTAGCTGACGTTGCTATCGTGGAGAAAGACTTGATGAGACTTGATAGGCCATTTCTCAAACAAGAAGAGTCTGGATACCAAGTCAGAAAATCAAATCTAAAAGTTTAAGGCAATAAGTTAAGAGTAACTCCATGTATATAAAAAGCATATAAAGCTTATAAATAGATCATGGGAGATATATTTAACACTCTCATGTTCAAACCAAATTAGGAATGACACATAAAATTTGATAAGCAGAGGGATGCACACGTGAAATAAATTGGTGTCGAAATCTGCTTCTGCCCAATTTATTGTGTGTGTATGGACTTTTTAATATAAATTTTTTTTTTCGGGTCAGATTTTAATAAATAAGTTAGGTGATCACATTTATGGCAATTCTTCATTTATATAGGGCTAGTTCCCCATCCAAGGCCAACATTACCAATTTCTCCGGTTAATGATCTCGAATCCTTGATACATTGGCTACAAAGTTCTTCTTCTTCTCAAACGATGTGGTTGAATTAATAGTGGAGGTGTGGATGCGTGTTACAAGACACGGTACAAGTTTGATACCTTCTGCCGTCGCTACAAACGATCTTATGTTTGGATCAATCAATTGGGCTTCCATGTCTTTATATGGTCTCCGAGATTTCGCATGGTGCTCCACGGGGCCAGAGTTTTATCTATTTGAGCCAACTTATATTAAATGCCACGCATTTCACGTCCTTTGACAAGAAAAAAAATAAAAAAATAAAAAGAGAAAAAGGAGATTTCCGCATTTGATCTTATTGTGACGCTGCAAAAATAGCATCTTTTCACTTGTCCATTGGGTTTTGTACCCTCAAATGGAAAGCCTTATGATTATGAAATTAAATCAGTTAGTTATTTGTCCAAAAAGTCAGATGCGTCGTGTAGAAAAGTAACTTATGGAATCGCCATAAATAGAGTTGAGGCCCATCTAAAGACTTGGTCTCACATTCATCCATGCGATCGAAGCCCAAAATCAGTGCCTTTGAATCCACATCACCTTCAAGTTTCTTTTCTGCGATTCAGTGAGAATCTTTGTACCTCACTTTTGAAATGACAACAAAATAGATAATATATATATAAATTGAAGTAAGGTTTTGCTAGAGTTGATCATCAAGAGAGGGTGGGCGGTTTAAGTCTCGCTCATAATAATATTAGATTATATGTCCGGATTTGACTGGACCGGGATCAAAGTTGGGTGGGCTAGACAACCAACCTTAAACGAAAGGACGATGCCTGATCTTGCTCATCACGAGATCTTTGATGATCCATCAAGATAATGTTATTATATCATAACTCATCATACCCTTACATATCTCGTCGTAATTTTTATACAAAATATTGTAATATGTTATCTAACAGCTAGGAATAGGACATGGTCTCCGGAGATTTGCTCCAACGCTCTCACTCTACAATATCTGTAGGTTGAACAGAAGCCCATAAACAGAAGCCCCCCGCCCCCCGCCCCAAAAAAAAAACTCTTTTTTTAATGGAGATTTTAGATAATTAAATATTCCTGGGTACACCCTGGACGGGGCATGGCAAAGCTTAGGAGCTATTATTTCTTTAGGCACGTTTGAATGGAGACGAATGACGGGTCTCTTTTTCCTTTGCTAGCATTAGCGATTATTAAATGACTTATCCCTTTAATTAATCATTGAGCTAAGTCTCGATCTCCGTCCGCACGCGACGAAAACGCTGCTTTAATCGATTCAATGAACCCGTAATCCCACCCAAGATAAAAGCTTAATAAATCTCGAGCCATCGACGTAACAAATTGCATCCGAACCTTGTCCGATTCCCTACCTTATCCATCAACCTCATTTGACAAAAGGCTCCATGATCCCCCATGTTAAACCCCACTCCACTTGATTAACCCCTCTTAAAACTTAATTAATTAAGGCTCGAATGATGATAATTTAATAATTATTGAGCTTGCGTATAGGCTTGCACGTCCCCCAGAATAAACTACGCAAACTGCCAATCTGTCAACCCCCCATGACTCTCCTCCTATTAAACTTAAACCCCATCTTTTCCCCTTCAACAATCACTTCTCTCTGTCTCCAATTTCTCCGGCCGACGGTGCTCCCTAGCCGGCGAACCGAGCGCGCGAATCGGCTAATGTTCATCGGAAGCTTCTCATAAGAGGAGGGGGTCCGAGGCTTCAATTTTCGAGCAGGGCTCATGGATCGTCGGTTCTACACCAACCCCTTCGTGCATGATCAAGAAGAAGACCCCGAGCCCGAGCAAGGCCCCGATTCGCCCTCCTCGGGGGACGACTCCAAGGTGAATGCTAGCGAGCCGTCACAAAAGAGAAGGTGAGGCATCTCGACGAGTGCTTTTTTCCTTTCATAGAGCTGTCCATGGTGACGAGATTAATGAGGAGCAAATTCTCGTGAAGTAGGAAGAGCGTGAAGAAGCGAGTGGTGTCGGTTCCGATCGCGGGCGACCCCGAGGGATCCAAGAGCAAAGGGGAGGCCTACCCGCCGTCCGATTCGTGGGCGTGGAGGAAGTACGGCCAAAAGCCCATCAAGGGCTCGCCTTACCCGAGGTACCTAATCCACCACCACTTCTATTAGCATCGGTTACTCTTTAACATAGTCGCGACAAGAATCCTCCGCAATTCGCGATCATGAATGGCTATTGGAGAGATCGGTGTTGGCGAGCCGGCGAAGCAAAGGCGGCGTCGTCGAAACCAATTTAGCCGCCGGCGAAGGGGGTGGAGTTGCTTTTTTTTTTTGAGGGAGCAGGGGGTGGGATCTCGGCGACAATGTGAATGGTGGGTGAGAGAGCTGGTTGGTTCGTCGGGCATAGTATAATACGCCGAGAGGGATGGGGCTTGGCTTGGAAATGCAGCTTAATTAAATTTTAATCGCCCATCGATTCATTAGTCGCAGGCCGGCTGATTCGAAATGAACATTATCGTAGTAGTTGTGGTGTGGTTTGTTGACGTTATGTCACGCGCCCATCGGCATTTGGGGATGAACATGCGGCTCCCTGTAAGCTTAGCCTGGACTTACATAGCATTTAAAATGTAGGGAAAGAAAAATTATCAAGGGCTAATCCTTGAGGGATTTTTATTAGGGTTATTGTTAAATTAAAATAAATGTACATTCTCGAGGGGCTGCTCGATTAAATCCACCACAAATCTCTCATAACATTATGGGTTTTGGATATTGGTTCCAGTTAAAGATGGAGTAAATGACCAATAAATAGAATTGTTTACAGTTTAATCGGGTAGAAGTAGAATCTAGAAAAGGAAGTATAAATTGATGGGAGGAATGACTGCTCGTCGTTAGAGCTTAAACGAAGAATTTTGACATTACTACTCTTTGGTAATTAATATGCCTATAGCTCCCTTGATTTGCCCCTCCTTTGTTCTGCTTATTTTACTTATAAAAGCCCGGTTTGCATAAGAGATTGAAAAAGCCAATGTCGGCACAATACAAAATTAGTATTACTCGCTAACATACTTCTTTCAATCTAATCACCTTAGTGTCTTTATTCATGAGATATGAAAGAGGCGTTTAGCGTGAAAACGTGACTCCTATATGAGGATGATAATGTAGCCATCCTACATAGCATTTGCATATATTGCATTGCATGGGTGGCGGCGGTGGTGGGTGAGGAAAGTTAGCTGTAGCCAGGGGGGCGATGCTGCAAGAGGCGCGTGCGCGTCACGCTCGGAGTGGCGAGCAGCAGGACTAAGTTGATTGCTAATTACGTCATTGACAATTACATAGAAACAATCCAATGTTTAGTTTAGAATAATAATCATAATTTTTTTTAAAGGTGTTTTTGTTTGCAATGGGATTGGACAGGGGATACTACCGATGCAGTAGCTCCAAGGGTTGCCCCGCCAGAAAGCAAGTGGAGCGCAGCCGCCTGGACCCCACGACCCTCGTCATCACCTACTCCTCCGACCACAACCACGCCGTCCCCTCCTCCTCCTCCTCCAAGAACCACCACCACCACCTCCGCGCCGCCGCCGTCAGCGACTCCTCCGCCTCCGCCTCCGCCTCCGCCTCAGCCTCCGCCGCCGACCCCGACGACTGCATCTCCGCCATGTTCGAGCTGGACGAGCTCGCGGGCTTCATCGGCGGCGCCACCCTGCTCGACCCCGGGTTCGACTGGCTGGCCGACGTGGCCTCGACGTCGTCGTTCTTGCAGAGGCCGGTCTACGAGGGAGGCGGCGCGGAAGCGGCGCCTGTACATAGGATGAGGGACGAGGAGGAGGGCGAGGATCCGCTGTTCGCCGATTTGGGGGAGTTGCCGGAGTGCTCCTTGGTTTTCCGGAGGACCAAGCTACTCGAACCGGAGGGAGAGAGCCGGAGGCGCGGTCTGAGCGCGGTTCCCTGTGTCGGCAACGTAGTATAGCTTAGGCTTTGGTCATCAAATCGAGCGGGTCTGTGTATCAATCCGACTCGGCGGGGGTCACGCGCCGCGAGAAGCAACACGGCGTCTCACGCACCGACGAATCTCTTTGTGGGACGTTGCTGCAGTGACGTTTCATCCCACCGGCTCGTCGCAACAATTGTAAAACAGTAAAGAACGTTGCCCCATTTGAGGAGACGACGACAGATGTGAATGCTTTCGTCTTACCCTAGTACAGGCAGCCAATAGTATATTCTTGTTCTTCTATGTAGAATTCTGGATTTTGCTGTGACCGGCGAAACACTAGTTCATGGTTTTTGAACTTGCATTGCAACATTGTCGAGACGAAATTCCTTACAATAGTTCGCCTTCGGAATACCATCATTTCCATTCGACCTAGTCATCGAATTCAACAGGCCTGACTAGCTTTAGATTAACTTTCCGCATTCCCTGCATCAACAATGGCCATCTTGGGCAAGAAATACACGGAGGGAGCACTCGGCAGACCCTCCCTAGTGGCAGCAAGCAGCTTAAAGAAACCCCCCTTAACTAAAGCAGCATCCAATCCTCTTCAAAACAGACCTATCTTCTTCGGCATTGATCGTTTGTCCCCCACTTGGAACAGAAGAAACACTCAGGTCGTCATCCGCTTCAACTGCTTTCTTGCTTATGGTCGGATAAATCTGAGTAAGGACCTCGGCCTAACTCATTCTCGGCGAGCGGCTTCCCATCCTCTAGTGGCACTGCCACTGGGTGGCGGAGATCAGACCTGTTGCCAATGAGCATGACCACGATTTTGGGGCCAGCGTGGTCCCTCAACTCCCTCAGCCACCTTCCGATGTTCTCAAAAGTCGTAGGCCTGGTGATGTCATGCACCAGGAAAGCGCCGACATCTCCTCTATAGCAAGCACTAGTAATGCCCCCGTACCTCAGAAGCAGAACAATTGATCATCAATGCATTCGGTGATAATGAAAAGATTTACAGCAATATCCCTCAACAGATCTCCATCACTGGTAGAAGTGACGGTACATGAAAATGGTTTTGTGAAACCATAAGTTGTTAATTGAGGAGTTCAGTAGATTGCCTTTCCTTTAATTTATTTATTGCTGGAGAAGCATATAAATCCGGTGAACGCTAATCGCATAGGCTGTGTCCTCTAGTCAGATCCTCATTGTGTCAATAAGAAGATGTGCAGCAGGTAATATCAGATATCATAATTCCTTTCCAGGTATCTTTGAGGCAAGATTGAACCAAGACTGGGTGTTATTCTGCCCGTAAAGCTTCTGCACACCTCTATCGCTAACTAAATTCTCAATGTCACGAACTAAATAGGAAGTCATGACCTCTAGCACTAACTAAATTACTTGTAAGATTCCTCTGAGGTCAAAAAAGGTCAAAGATCTCCAAGTTGACCAATCCACTCTCAATGAAGTCATCAACTTTTATATGCCATCACTGGTCTTGTTTGAATTTTGTTTCCAACGAAATTACGAATTAATTGAAGTTGCTAGCTTCTATTCATAATTGATCACTTGATCAGTGAAAAGTGGTTCAAATAAGAGTTAATTGCGTAAAACTAGTTGATAACTTAATTGGTAGTAGGTAACCCGGTAATTCTAATACACGACTTAATAATTTCAATTAAAAATAACCTAATCAACATAGATAATTGGCTCATATAAAAGTTAATAACATAAAATTAGTCGGTGACTTCATCTAGAAAAAAAAAAGTTGGTGATTTGATGTAAAGTTGATAATTTTGAAATCGGTCAAATAACGTTCGTAAGTATTGGTAATTTTGTGCGGGAGTTGATAACTTTAACGTGTTGGTAAGTGATATTGGTAAAAGGTGACAATCAAGTAAAGCCGTTGATAATCTAATATAAGAGTGGATAGCTTACTAACAAGATAGCCGATAAGTCATTTACCGCAGTATTGGAAGGTTACCTAGGTTTCTAAAAATTTAGAATAATGTAAAAAATTTTCCCTTTGCCAAACAGAATGTGTTATTCTAAAAGCTCCCAAATGATTTACGCATAAGAGTAAGAATATGGATCTATCGTCACCAATCACCGTAGCTGTTTATGAACAAAATAGTGCAATTAAGTCATGGCCAAAATGAAGAAGAAATAAATCTATTATAGATAAAGGGTAACATACTGAAAATATGCATCAATTTATTTTAGCAGGAAAAAAGAAGAAGAAGGGCAACCGACCAACTAAAACTAGAACAAAAAATCAGCAAAATTGGGCTAATCATAAATACATAATAAACATCATATTCTTCCTCTTCGTAGTACATCCCTTGAAGCAATTCTTCAATCAGCAAGTCTTTTGCACTTCAAACGCAATATGCATTGAACGGAAAATTTTATTGAACTTCAGTTTATCCTCGTCCAAGATGGCCATGTGCTTCCTCTTCTTGGATAACTTGGCCGTACTATCATTTTCACCGCTGAACTGAGCAGCAGTTCGAGCACATAATTTTTCTAAGTTCTTGCCTTCCTTCTTCCCCTCTAGCACCTGATGGGTCTAGTTTAACTGCATGCGAGAATTTAACACATTTTAGAGTAACAGAATGACTTACCATATGTCTTTTTATAAAGATGGGTGTTGCGATAAAAGCTCTCATATGATTTACGCAAAAGAGTAAGAACATGGGTCTATCATCACCATCACCATGACTACTTGTACACAATAATTCAATTTAGTCATGGCCAAAATGAAGAATAAATCTAATATAGATAAAGAGTTGAATAAAATCACTTTTCATAGGAGAAAAAAGAACGGCAGTTGACCAACTAAAACTTAAACCCAAAATCAGCAAATTGGGCCAATCATTAAACACATAATATTTGAAAGTACATCGCTTGAAGATATTCTTGCAACAGCAAGTCTTTTGCACTTCAAACTCAGCCTACATTTTGAACTTCATTTTATTCTCATCCAGGATGACCATGTGTTTCCTCTTCCAAACTATGCCCACTTTCTTCATTAAACCGAGCAACAATTCGAGCACGGAACACGTCCAAACTTTCGCCTTCCTTTTCTCTCTCTAGCACTTGAGTATCACAATTATAACTCCTGTTTAACTGCAGGCGAGAATTTGACATATTTCACAATTATAGAAAATTACTTACCAGATGCCTTCCATCCATGATGGGTGTTCACAAATGAAAAAACCTCTACGATTTGTCGAAATTCATAGATTTCCTCAAATATTTAATCCGTGGAATCAATTTAGTCAACCAAATTGCGAGAAAAAATTGTACCCTAAAAGAATAAATGATGTGAATTAAGCCGATAGAGGATTCAAGCACTTTAAAAGGGGCAACCGTTCCAAATTTAGAAGACCCACGAAAAGTTGAATTACCGTTCCAAATTTAGAAGACCCACAAAAAGTTGAATTTTTTTGAACAGGATGAAAGTCAACGAAAAGATCCATGAATTACCTTCACAATAATTACATTATACTAGTTTTATTCCAACGAAATTACCAATTAATAGAAGTTCCTAGCTTCTATTTTAGTCACTTAGCAATATTTATTCAATCGATCCCAAATTACTAAATTCTTTTAATAATTTACCAAATCTTGTATGAAATATGTTGCCACCCTACCCAACTAAGTCGGGGAAAGATGGATTTAGAGGTAATGCCCAGAAAAGAGGGAAGACAACCCTCAATTAGGTGCGGTCTCTCACAAACCTTTATCTCACGAGCATTGAGTTTTATTTTAAGTTGGGAATTGGGAGTCACTGCTAGCCTATTAGTGTCGGCCAAATGAAAGACGGGAGGATATTTTACTTCCTACACAATCGAAGTTCTCTAGGTTCACGAACTTGATTGCACTAATAATTCCTTTAAGTGCCTTTTCGGTAGCTCTAACTTGATTGGTTATTTATCTAAGTAATCTAATGGTCTTGTTTACCAATTATGAGTCTTAGAGATGTTCAAGTCGTTAAATGTTTATGCGATGGTTTTTGGGGGGTTTATTGTGATCCCAAGATTTGTCCAACCGTTCTAATTATATCTCTCAAACTAAATCTATGATATTTCCTATGTCAATTAACTAAGCTATTCTAAGTAAATCTAGACTATAATAATCCACCTAGACTTAACTATTTTCAAGGGGCCACCTCCTTCCATGATGATCACCGGTCTTCATCCTTACTCCCATCATACTCATACATGCGTACGATCAATCAACACATTAACAAATTCATCCAATCAATCAATATAAAAAAGAAATCGGATTCGGTTCGGGATTTTGGATGTCAGCAAAAAATTCAATTACAATTCCTAACTACCTGCCAATGGTATCATGCATAGCAGATTGAAATTAACTACATTATATGCCAACACCGTGTGAATTGGTCCTTGAGCTAGGTGCTGGAACAACTAAACTTGGACCGTGCTCACCCCTACGAATGGTTCCCAAAAATGGTTTTTTTCTCTTTTTTTTCTTTTCATTATTCTGATCTTTTACTTTATTTCGTTCTATTTTTACTATTTTTACACACATTTGACATATAAATCAAAAATCAAGTGTTAAGATCCTCTGGCCGCGTGAAGAGATGAATGACATAGCCATATTTTGCTTTTACATATAGATTACGTACTGCCGAAGTGTCATTACCACGATCAGTCCAGCTACATAGACTCGTCACGTTTGAGTAGTGCTTCCCACATCGCCTAATTCATACTTTGAAAAGTTACAATGAAAGCAATAGTGGCTTGGAGAAAAAGCAAAGCATATAAACCAACCAAAATGATAACAGAGAAGTTGTGTGTCCAAATGGTAAACAATTTAATCCATCGATATAAGATCAAAAGAGAACACGGACTAAAGATAAGCTCTTATTTGAGGATAGAGACATGGCTTGTTAACCTGAGAAGTATAATAGAAAGATGCATATCACTTTCCTCAGGTCAGGTGTACTACTGCACTGGGAGAGACTCTTGGGATACTAGAAACCTTCTTCGAAAAATCCAAAAGAATATCCGAAGTAAAGCGCGTCTCTAGGGCGACGTCAGTGCAATAGTAGGAACCGTTTCGAGATTCGAAATTCCTTTTGGTAGAGATCACCATTGTCTCCAGAACAAGTGCGTTCCCAAGTAGAAACTCGATTAGCTCGATCACGTATGGTTCGGTCACACATGCATATATCATCACGTTCTTGAGGTGGTGTGCGAGACAAGGAAATGTGCCCTCAACTGAATGCCAGTAACTCCTCCCATCAAAATTACAAGCTTGATCCCACGTAGAATCCTGACAAATCGTAAACATAGTAGAAGGCTCGAGCATTGATAATTCAAATAAAATTAATTTCTAAAAAATTAACAGCTTATGACATCCAATATCCACAACTCAATAGCAAGTTAATATACTTAACGAAATCTAGAAATTTATCAATGTAATGAAGAGGTGCCACAGTTCTCTATGAATGTACAAATAATTTAAAGACAAAAAAATATAAAAAAATTAATTTTAACTTCTAAAGAAAAATATTCCTTATTCTCGCAAAATTGTAATCTAAAGCAAAAAATGTCGCCAACGCCATTTATGAGGCACCTGTATGTTTAATGGACAAGCATATAAGTTGAGTGTCTCTAAAAAATCACAAATCTCTAGTACGTACCTTAATATCTTTATGTGATTTAAAAACATATATGGTAAGTGTTTCCAGAAAATTGCAGGTCTCTAATACGTAAGAAATCCCAGGGAGGTGCTGCTTTGCCAAATGAAGTATCATTGTCAGAGACTTCCAGTTGAAAGATCGACGCGGTTCATTCATAAGCTTCCATCTGCTAAAGACCTGGAGATGGAAAATTGAGAACCATCGGAGGAACTAAGAAACTTCAAAAACAAAATAGGATAGACAAAACTCTAGAAAAAGTAAAGGAATAGCATCTGATTGATAATGCTTGATGTTCTGATAATTAAAGTAAATCACAAAGATATGACAATCGCCATTGCGCCCCTTTAATAAGTCGGATTATATAGATAATATAAACAGAGTGGATATCTTCGTTACTTCACGAATTGAAATAACTGCTTTAGGCCTTGAAAGCTACAGTTTACTGGAAAGAGTAATTGATGGATCCAGTTTCCACTACACTTCTATCATTCTAGTCAAACGACTAGATCACCACACGTTCCTCAAGCTGGAGTTATCACCTACTGGCCCTTCTAACTATTAACTGATATACATCTCCTTGTGATATACCTAAGTTTTGGAAGTATTGATACAGCACTCTTAATTGATACTGAGTAAAGACTCTGACTAAACCTTCCTATATCAAATAGGCAAGATTAGATTCAGACATCTATTATAACAAATAATAAAATGCTGAATCACCTAAAATAGCCCACAAATAAGAGAAATGCTTGGGTAACGGCCCCGTCCCTCTTAAAAAAGAGACGGTTCCTTCACTGCCAAGCAATTTCCCAAAGATACCGGTTGAATTGCTTAGTCAGTTTCCTTCGAAAATTAGGAAGGAAAATATCCTCAGTAGGATGATAGTGAGATTCCGTATATGATACAAATAAAATAAGGAAAGTGATTAATGTGAATAAAATCAATAAAATACCTATAACAATATAAAATTTATAATTCGTAATTATTCACTCGATTGCCAATTAAGTGACCATGATCAAAAGCACAACTACGGACATCAGAGAAAGATCCATTCGTATCAAATGGCAACATCATCCTTTATGCACGAAACATTTAGTTGCAGAAGTTAGATGAAATCAACTAAATGACAATGTATGACACAGAAACAAAAAAGACGAGCCTCATCTAAAACAAATAGTTTGTGTTTTAGAGATTAATGTATACTGCGAGACTTGGACACTGGACAAACCCTCCAGCCACTACTGCCAGTTCTCGCATCAAAAAATTCTAATCTTATCACTTAAAAACTTCAAATCATTTAAACAGAATGGAAACCTACCAGCATAATCCGATTGCTCAGACTAAAAGATGTAATGTTACGGAGCTTTTCCAGAAGTGTTTTGGCCTCAACTTCTTCCAGAAAGAAATTTCCACTACATTGGAAATAGAGGGCCACATCATTAAGGGAAGAGCCAGTCTCCAAATTTACTCCATCCAGTTTCGGTCCCTCCAGTTCAAGTGTCGAGACATTTGGACAGATTATCTTATTTATCAGTTTAGGGATGAAGACGGCCAATATTTTGATGCCCGAACTAGCAAGATCCACTTTTTCCAGGTGTCTACATTGGCGGACATTCAATTCTTCGAGTGATGGATGTCTATCTATCTTCAGAACTCGTAGGCCACTGCAATTCCGGAGAGACACCTTCTTCAATGACGGGCTACCCAAAATCAACTTACGCATCACCTCCTCACTTAAACTCACATCACACATCCACAACTTTTGAAGCGATTCCAACTGAATCTGTTCTCCAAATTCCACATTAGGTACACTCAAATTAAGCTCCACCAGACTACTAGTAGTAAAAACAGCACTTGGCACGCTGCAACGATCTAGCCGTGCTCCTGCTGGGTGACGATACATCAGTAGGTTAACATCGAGGGCCTTCACCTTTTTCTTCAGTGCGAAGGATATCCACTCATGCAATTTATCTCTGCTTGAATTTAATCCCGCATAGGAGCTCACCACGATTTGGAACGTATGGATTTCGGGGCTCTCGTGTAGCGCCAACACATGATCGGCGAAATTCCAGAGCCTGTCACCATCAGATTCAGAAGGAGAAGGATCGCAGGTATGGAAATGATAACGGTAATTGTACTCCTTGAGGGACAGACTGCTCAGATATCTCCAGAGGCCACGGAACGGCCGAAGCATCAACGATGCACGGACGGCGCACCTGAACGGCAGGAAGGAGAGTATGTGGAGGCGGACCTCCTTGGGCAAGCCGCTGATCCTGTCGACTGCCTCATCCTCTTCGCTCTTCGGCAGATCTGAACCGCCAGCTGTGTCTATGAGATCATCAGTTCTCCTCATGGCTTCGCTCACACAAGTCGCAGGAGGCACAGGGTGAATTCTTAAAAGCGAAGGACAGCACGGTGCGATCAACGCGAACGGAGAGAAAACAGACGTTGCTGCAACGCTGCAATGAATCTCAAGCTTTCAGGCGAAATGCAGATGCTGAGACTATACTTATACCGGGCGAGCGATGGTGATTTCAGATTGGGCCGGCCCAATAAGCGTGGCTAAGGTTGTTTGTTTGCTGACTAATAATGGGATTCTATAAATGAGATATATAATGTGATTTCCTTCTAAATTTGCAAAACCCTATTTTTGGCTATTTATCCTAGTTTTAATTTTGTGTCTTAACTTATTAATTGGATTATATAAATGAGAAATATAATGTGATTTCCTTCTAAATTTGCAAAACTCAATTTTGGCTATTTATCCTAGTTTTAATTTTGTGTCTTAACTTATTAATGGGATTCTATAAATGAGAAATATAATGCGATTTCCTTCTAAATTTGCAAAACCCTATCTGGGCTATTTACCCTAGTTTTAATTTTGTGTCTTAACTTATTAATGGGATTAGTGTAATATTCACAAACCGATATGAGCAATCTCATAAAAAAAAAGTATTTGCTAAAATTGAATTGTAAATGGAAATTATTCATTGATCTTTCATAGATGTATGTTTTATGATGTCAATCGATATAATTCTTGCTTGAAAAAATTGCATTTTGGTTATTAAAGGACCTTTATACTACAAAATTTTCCAAATTTTCGATAAGTAGGTTTCACTAATGTCGCAATCAAATTTCGGGATGAACCACTTAAAGTTTGGCAAATGTATTACTAAACATAGACTTAGCTCAGGCTCTCCCAAGTCCACCAATTCGCGACTTAAGTTCAAATTTTTTAACATGCAAATGGATTTTATCTAACAATTGCCACTTAGAAACCTACGAACTAGAGACTTTAAGTATAGGGGCTTGATTACACTAAACTTCTCTAATACCATTTCGGTATTATTTCTTTTTATTTTCAAAAATATATTTGCAAACAATTTAGATTGATTTTAAATCTATTTCTCTAACATGTAATTTAACACCCATACGAGACTTACCTTGTAGAAACAAAAATATCTGCATTGTTAAATCATAATTCACATCAATAACCCTAGATATGATTTTTTTTTTCACTTATTTAATAGAAATCATACTTTATGTAATGCATGCTACTAATCTAATATGGAATGATATGACATGATAACATGACCTAAACTATATGACATAAATAAAATGCAGTCTATCTTAAAGAATGAAATTGATTAATTCTAAGGCAATTTTTTTTTGTATTCTTCATGAAATTCGAAATTAGAAAAATGTGAAAATTATCTAGCTAAATTAAAGTTCTATCCAACTTATATTAATGATTAAGTCAGGCTAAACCCTAATTTAAACCAAGATATTATCTTAATTTAGCAATTTCTAACCTAAGATGCAATCTATCTAAAAAAAAATAAAAATAATCTAAACTTAAAATGAAACATGCAATTTTATCCTAATGCGCAATGGTGTACAAAGGATGCCATATGATGATTTTTTTTTGTTGTTTTTTTAATTAATTTCAAAATTAAAGAAAAAATGTCAAATAATTAAGCATGCAATTTAAGCTAATAAAACAAAAATCTAACATCCTAAATTTATGTTTTTTTTTCATTTTTTATTTTTTTCGATAATCCATGATAAATAAAATGTTTATTCTAAATATACAAATATCCTTAAAGCATGCAATATCCTAACCCAAACATATTTCAAGATAAATAAATTAATCAAGACAAGATATTCAAAATCACCAAAGGTATCATAAAGGGATAATATCTCGCTAATAAAATTGCTAAATTGATCTTAAGTCTTCAAGATCAAAATATCGATTTTATTTCCGTTGATTAATTATTTCATCTAAAACTTTATGGATGAAATAAAAAACTCAGGCGCGATTGCGAATCACGTGGTATATCAGAATTTCCACTTATGCATAAGAAAATATTTGAAATAAGTAAACAAGAAATAAAATAAAATAAAAAAGTAAGATAAACTTGCCTAATAAAATAAAGCAAATCTTGGCCGCTTCGGAGTCGCCGGCGAGGGGGCGTCACGGGGGCAGCAGCGGCGTCGGAGCAGAGACGGCGCGGACGTAGGGCGCTGAGCAGGAACGTCGGTCGCTGGTCTTCGGGGCAACGGCGTCAGGCGTCGCGGCTGCTGGCGTCGGGTCGTCGGAGCAGAGGCGGAGACAGCAGCAGCGGCGTCGTGAGTCAGGGTCGGGAGCCCAGCGACTAGCAGCTACGATCGTACGGCCTGAGGACGGAATAGCGGCAGGGACGGTGGCTTCTGGCGTCTGGTTGCAGCGGCGGTGGGGAGGCGTCGGATCTCGCGAGTCGCAGCGGAGGCGAGCTCGACTCAGATCTGCCGGCGTTAGGTCACGGCTGGAGCGGGGGACGTCGAGCGCTGGGTCGCGTGGGATCTCGATCGGCGAGGGCCGAGGTACGGTCGGAGGGCAGCGACCTGCTGCGTGGCGACGACGGCGAGGCAGATGGGTTGCGACCGGCTTCGGATCTGCCGGCGTCGGGGGGGAGCGACGGTTCAGAGACGGCGAGCGATGGTGCTGCAGGCGTCAGTGAGACGGCGGCGGCGGGCTTCAACGGCGATGGCGTTCGGAGGCAGGACCGACGGAGCAGCAGTGGCGAGCGGAGCGGTGCCGGCGCAGCGGACGGCGCGGGCACGGCCGGCGCAGTCGGAGGGGCCCTCCGAGGGAGATGAACAGTCGCCGCTAGGGTTTCCTTTTTTTTTTTTTCGGCTGATCGACGTCCCCTCTGTACTGCCTCACGTCTCCCTCACCAGTACCTTTTGACTTTTCTTTTTTTATTTCTCTTCTAAAACCGTAAAAAACCTCCCTTTTGCTCCAACTTTTTTCGAAATTCCTCTCTTGTGTCCGTACACAAACAACACGGAAAAATTTAGACCTTCGTGACATATTTTATTTTCAATTTTGCCTATGCATAACCTTGAATATATCGTTCCATCCCGCGCGATATTCTCTTTTGTATTTTTTCGAATATTTCATCCAAAAATTTCATTTCTGCTAAAAAATATGTCTCTTAATGTAATTTATCTGAATACGTGAAAAATCTCAGCGAAATATGTGAAAAATTTTGCTCTTACTGGTAGTCCAATAAAACAAAATAAGATAAATGTTCCTAATTATATGTCGTGCAATTTTTATTTATTTATTTTTTGGAGTAAAAATTAACCTATTTTTTATGCAAAAATTTAGATGTCAACAACCAAATTAGTCAATTTGGATAGTCATATATCTTGAATGCAGGCCTCAACTTTCTCAAGTGGCCAATTTGGGAAAATTTCAAATAAGGATTTAAAGTGGAAGCGTTTTCTCAAATAAAGGTCTAAGAACGAATTTTATTTCAAAAAAGAATATGAAGTTACTAACTTGTCTCAAATGAGGGTCCCAACAAGCTAGTTATTCAAATCTTCTCTGATGGGCATATTCTGGTAAATAAATCATGGGCAATTTTGTCCAAAAACTGTAACCTGGTAAAATAGAGGATTCTCTTTGTGGGTTTTTCCCAACCAAATCAAAGAGAAGCTTCGCTTTATTTTTATTTTTTTGGATTTCCGATCCCAAATCCTAAGCCTCTCATCTCCTCCATTCACATCTCTCTCTCTCTCTCTCTCTCAGACACTGACCCATTCATTCCAACATTTTGATGGCGCTGCTGTGACTCGGGAAGAGGACAAAGTACATATCGTCGTGCATGTGGTCGTCGTCGATGGCGAGGGAGGAGATTGGGCGGTCGAGGAAGGAGTCCGCGTGGCATAGCATCTTGTTCGGGAGCTCGAACGTGATCTTGCCAACGACTAAGTTCCATCGAGGTCCTTGTCGTTCACTCCCAAAAGACGAACAATCCCCTCTGCTCTCGCTCTCTCCCGCACACATTTTCTTCGTCATTGCTAGTGTGCGACCGTGTGATGCTCTTGATTCCCTGTCAATCTATCGCATGAGTTGCTTTAATATTCCGGTTCGATGATTTTTGTAGCTTGATCTAGTATTGTTGTTAGCTTTGCAATTAAGTTTCGTCTGAGAGGAGTAGGGGGGCTTCGAGAGCAGACTGTGTAAAACTCTTGCGATGGATCTGCCAATTGTTGCACCTTTCTAACTGAACAAGATTGCATCAAAGAAGGTGAAAATAGTGGCTGAGTGAAACTCTTCAGCTTCACATCTCGCTGCCATCAGTGTGATATTCCATGATATGCTTGTAGCTTGTCGACAGGCTGCTTGAACAAGCTGCGATGGCTATTCTTGGATGAACGAAGAATTGGATGCACCAATTTAATAAACTGACCTCAGTCAAAATGAAGCAAATTAGGAGATGTTGAAATTTAATGAAATTGACACTCCTCCAGCACTTGTTCAAAGCGGCACACCATGTGTCTTTGAGTGGAACTATCTGCACAAAAAAATTCTTCTATTTATGATGCTTCGATTAGAAAGTTCAAAGTGGCACACCATGTGTCTTTGAGTGAAACTAGCTGCACAAAAAAAAAAAAAAAAAAAAAAAAAAATCTTCTATTTATGATGCTTCGATCAACAAAAGAACTCGTCAACAAGAGGCTTCACCAAAAATATTTGGTTTTGGTTTGCTTTGAAAAGCATACAAATTATTCAATTCAAGTTATAAACTGAATTGGTTCAAAGCAATTACCAAAATTAATTTGACCTCGGTTGTAGTTGTCTTATAAAAGCCCAGTATTAAATAGACGCTTCTCTTTCCTTCAAAGATTTCATTTCAAGCCTATTTTCTAGAGAAATTGATACTGCTATCAAGTTGAAGCTTGGAGGAGTGGTAAGACAAGTCTAGGAGAGGCTCTATGAGAAGCTCGGGACACATGGGGGGAGAAAATTCGAGTTAGAATTCTTAATTTGGATCAAAATAGATTTTCTTTTTTAGGACAAAATCAATTTGGGATCTTTCTTATTTAATTGGGAGAGAATATATAAAGAGAATTCAAGAGTGGAGAGGATTCTCTTTGATTTGGTTGGAAGAAAATTCTACACTAAGAAAATTGAAGATCAACATGGGAAAGAAAGAAAATATGCAAAAAGCACTAGAATTCAATTTGGAATCTTTAATTGACATTTTTTTTTAACCATTACAATCTTTGGACAAAAATACCCATGCTCCAATCACCGGAATAAGTCCACCAACGAAAATTTGCCAATTAGCAAGTTGAGGTCCTCATTTGAGATAGAGTTGGCAACTTCAGATCCCTGTTTGATACAAGATTCACCTGGACACTTATTTAAGAAAGCCGCTCTACTTTGAACCTTTATGTGAAATTTTCCCAGCCAATTTTTTCGCCATCCACTAGGTGGTTTTAAAAGCATTTATCATATTGAAAAAGAAAATGATAGTCACTATCATAGAGTATTTACAAGAAGAGTATGAAAAAAAATATTTCAAGAAGACAGAACAATCTGCTTTTAATGATTTCTTCCGGCATATATGTATTATATAAATTTTTTCACTCTAAATATTCTAGGACGAATAAACCTGCATGAATCTCGGGCATAGCACGGGATGTTTTGCTAATTTCTAGTAGATCCACGTCTTGCCGTCCTTAATCTACAGTAAAATAATAACCTTGTAACTGATGTCTTTAATGACCGTGGCAAACTAGTTGTAGGAGTCGTTAAGCTTCCTCATTAACATCAAAATACAAACTATTTACATGTGCAATTTCTATTTTCTTGCATCTATTGATTTACAATAACATGAACATGGATTACGTATTGATCCAGGTGCACCGAAAGAAGTACAACACAGGAAGCAACTTTTGTGCTTCTTTAAATATGTATCAGGTGTAAGACACTCTTGCAAGAGGAAAGGTCAAGGGTTAAAGAAAGAGGGTGTTCAAGACAGCCGCTAGGACAATCAAAAGGTGAGTATCACCGCGCGAGTTGAGGCTCTTGGGAAACATAATAACTTTTGTCACATCCATGTAGCGTTACATGCTTAGGGTGGTGCTTCACGTAGTGGAGGGTGTCCTCGATGAACTCCAGTAATTCTCATCATCAAAGTAATGTCTTTGTATGCACTTGGATTCATTGAGCCAAAGATTCAACATACGATTCACTCTCTGATCTCTAGTAAATCCAACACGCTAATACAATTTATAACTCAAGCATTTATACCGAGAGTATATGCTGACATCCAAAATAAATATGTACAACAATGATAACTCTTTAATATGCTAGAAATCCCAGGGAGGTGCATTTTGTTAGTCTTGATAATGGGCATGGCCGATGTGTCAATTTCCATGTTTAGAATATTGATAGAAGAAAGAATTGACTTTAGAGTGTCGAAAAGCAAGGAAGCCAAATCAGTGCATATGCCGGCCATACATTGATAACATTTTGATTATTCCACTAATTTGGGAAGAACTCACTTCAACTTAATTGCGACCCCGAAACAATAATCCGACTTCGACAGCATCTTTTATTTTTTTTCTCTTTGAGCCAGTCAAAAACATCGACTTAAAATCAACTTTTAGTGTGTCTGAATTTGGTTAATCTAGCAAGGGTTGACCTCGCGGGCCCTCTTTCTCTTTCTCTACCAATCGCCCAACCTCCAATGATCAACAAGAGGCTGTTGACCTCATCGAGAACTGGCAAGAGGCGACCTCCTTAGCTTCATGTGAGGTCACCCTCACTAGGATTTTGTAAGGGATGACCTCACAAGCCTTGGGCAAGGCTAGCCCTTACATGCTCTTTAAGTGAGGGCAAGGGTTGGCCTCGCCCAACACTCGCAAGGTCATCCTCGCCAAATCTGACAAAGGCGACTTCATGTGAGGCCAACGAGGCTCACTTTCACTAGTAAGGGTGAACTCATCCAAGGCCAGCAAAACTAACCCAAGTTGTTGAGGGTGACCTCGCTTGAGGACAACCAACTGAGAGTGGTCGCAACCTCTAGTCAATTGCCAAAGGCTGGACAACCAACTGAGAGGAAGGGAGAGAGAGAGGAAAAAATAAAGACAAGCAAAAAATTAAAATTCTTAAAAACTTTTTAAAAATAATAAATTTTGTTCATGTCGGTATTAGTCGTGTTACACAAGACAGCCGATGTCTACATTAGTGAATTCTAGCAAAAAATTGGTTGGATGGACATAATTGGAAAAAAAAAATGAAAAGGTTTAGGTTTTAATTAACAAAATTGAAAAATTTAGGAATTAATTGGCAAAAGTACAATAAATTTGAAATTTTTGGACAATTTTTTTAGTGCATTTGACTTTAATGTGGCCAACAAAATTAGCCTCGGGTCTTTTGGGGGAGCCTGAGTCTGGTCCACATTCAAGCTGGGTCCAAATCCCTATTTGGGATTAAAAATTAATTTCAAAAAATTAAAATATGTTTTTTTTTTTTTAATATTTTAAAAATAAAAATCCTGAAGTGTTTTATTTTTATTAAAACATATATTTTTACAAGATAAAAAATTAATAAAAATTCGAAAATTTATTAATTTTTCTAAAATTAGTAAAAGCCTTAGAAATTAAATTTTAAGTAGTTTTCTTTTAGAATTTGGAAAATCTTTGATCAAAAGAATCTTCTTTACTCAAAATTGAACAAGCCCGATATTGTGTACTCTTGGAAACGAATGTTAGGTGATAACTTTGTGTATTTCTATTTTAGTTATGCCTTATTGATTGCGCATTGATTTTGTTTTAGCATGGTTAGAAATAGAAATTTAGGATTCATGATTAGCAAGTGGGCTGTTTGAACATTTTTAATCAGTATTTGAACAAAGTTAGGTACCAAAATAGAATTAATTGGATAATCATGGTCTCGCGGTGGGAGGGCCCGTGGGCGGCACCTCAAGGAGGGCAGATGACAGCGCCGGTGGCGGCGGCGGCAAGGGCGGCCATCGCGGCGGGGGAGAGGTGTTTGGTGGATTGCCTCGCCGGAGAATGGCTTTGAGGATATGGCGAGGAGAGGAGTTAAGAGTTGTCATGACGATATCTTCTCCGCGGGATTCGGTTGCGTGCCACGTCAGCTAGCTCGTCTACTGCATTTCTATTTTTCCGCCGAGTGCCACGTCAGCTGAGCGGTAAATTTTCCCGGAAATTTGCAAATCGTCTCCCCCACCCTGTTTCCAAAAAACAGACAAAAGAATTCCATCGTTTTAAATGTAAAAATGATTAGGCAACAATTTTTCATCTACTGTAAAAATAATGTCTATTTTGGATCACAAAAACTCGAATAATAAATAATTATAAATTATTGTCTAATCCACTTATTTAACAATTTATTATTAATGTTAGCATAGTCTTTTTTTAAGTATTGTGACTAACGATTGACTGGTCGGGCAGAACTTGCTAACATGAATATCATCAAACATTCGTTGATATCAAGCTTCTTCATTGAGACATTAGACTCCCTTTTTCTCATGACCATTGCTCACTCGCGATTATATGCCCCCGTCCTCTATGTTGTTTCTTTTTCTAGCTTTTTATGTTGCTCAATGAAGGATCTATTCAACATCTAAAAACAAAACATCTCATAATAATTTCTAGTAAATCATAACATGATTTGTGTGTATTTCAATATTCATAACCGTGATACAACAAATCATGTTGATATAAATTTAATTGACAAGCAAAAGAGTTGACAATTGTGGCACATTTTTAAAATATAGAAAGATACTTTTGAACGAAAAACATATAAATTGACGATCTTGAATTTTGAGCAAACGTATAAGGATCACTAGTGATGATATTTACATAAGTACCGCTTGAAAATTAAAATACCATGATGTACAAAAACTCATTTTCTTTACTAGACTATTATAGAATTTTCTCAAAAGACTATAAAAGCATCATTTGCATGAATATATACTGAATTTATAAAAGAGTAAACTTTTCATATTTTTGTTCTTCCATTGAAACATGATATCTCTATAAAATTAACAATTTCTGTCGCCATCTCTACATTTGTACTAGTATGCTCTAAATGCAATGATCATTGTACATTTCCATCATTCACGCTAATCAAATAAAAACTCTTCAACAATTTTTTTTTATAAAAAATAATTTATATAAATATCAGTTGGTATATTTTATTGAAGAGAGAAAATCAATAAAAATCTCGCACACGTCACCGGAGGGTGCGCACTGCGCACGGGCGAGTGCATTAGCGCCCGTCGTTCCGGCTCACAAAATCACGTTCCCCTTTTTTCCCGCCTAAAAGTTCACAGCTCTTCTTCTTCTTCTTCTTCTTCTTCTTCTTCGTGGCGCAGCTCCGACAGGAGGCCGAGCGAAAGCTTCATCGGCCGCCGTTTCCGATCGGATCGCACCTCTCCTCCGATCGCCGGAGTCTGCGCTTGCCGCGTCTTGCGCCTCCTCAAGCGATTCATCTCCCTGTTTTGCGCACATCCGAGTTCGTCCGCCGCTCGAATCAGGTAAATCAGTCGACATTCTCTTACTCTCTAGGGCTCGCGACAAGGCGAGTCGGTTTGCCGAAGCGAGCTTGTTCGCATCGTTCTTTCCGTCGGCATTGGAATTTACGGAAGTTCGAGGATCGGATCGTCAAAAGGAACGTCTCTCGTGTGCTTGTGTGGATTTCATAGGTGCATCTCGCGGTCGCGGTGATTTGAGAAAACCACGAAGTTCGAGAGGCTTCTCGAGCACGTTTGTGGAGTTCTGACGTCGGCGTTTTGCATCGTCGGCTGCTGTGTCGAATGAGAACTGATTTTGTCTGAAAAACAGAGTTGGTGGCATTAACCAGGACGAGGGAGGAGGATTAGTGTATTTAAGCATCTGATTCGGTTTTCGTTGGAGATTTAGCTTGGTTTCGGCTCGACGTTATCCATACGAAATTGTCGAGTCTGATCTGCTGCTATTAGTGGTCCTCTTGCAGAATCCACTATGAAATTGACTGTTGGATCCTTTAATTGATTGTGGCAGTTTACTTTGTACTTCTAGATTCAACGACTGATTCTGTACATTACAATGTGCTCTCTGATTCGGTTTTCGTTGGAGATTTAGCTTGGTTTCAGCTTGACGTTATCCATACGAAATTGTTGAGTCTGATCTGCTGCTATTAGTGGTCCTCTTGCAGAATCCACTATGAAATTGACTGTTGGATCCTTTAATTGATTGTGGCAGTTTACTTTGTACTTCTAGATTCAACAACTGATTCTGTACATTACAATGTGCTCTCTGATTCGGTTTTTGTTGGAGATTTAGCTTGGTTTTGGCTCGACGTTATCCATACGAATTTGTCAAGTCTGATCTGCTGCTATTAGTGGTCCTCTTGCAGAATCCACTATGAAATTGACTGTTGGATCCTTTAATTGATTGTGGCAGTTTACTTTGTACTTCTAGATTCAACAACTGATTCTATGCATTACAACGTGCTCTCTGATTCGGCTTTCGTTGGAGATTTAGCTTGGTTTCGGCTCGACGTTATCCATATGAATTTGTCGAGTCTGATCTGCTGCTATTACTATTAGTGGTCCTCTTGCAGAATCCACTATGAAATTGACTGTTGGATCCTTTAATTGATTGTGGCAATTTACTTTGTACTTCTAGATTCAACAACTGATTCTGTACATTACAATGTGCTCTCTGATTCGGTTTTCGTTGGAGATTTAGCTTGGTTTTGGCTCGACGTTATCCATACGAAATTTTCGAGTCTGATCTGCTGCTATTAGTGGTCCTCTTGCAGAATCCACTATGAAATTGACTGTTGGATCCTTTAATTGATTGTGGCAGTTTACTTTGTACTTCTAGATTCAACAACTGATTCTGTACATTACAATGTGCTCTCTGATTCAGTTTTCGTTGGAGATTTAGCTTGGTTTCAGCTCGACGTTATCCATACGAAATTGTTGAGTCTGATCTGCTGCTATTAGTGGTCCTCTTGCAGAATCCACTATGAAATTGACTGTTGGATCCTTTAATTGATTGTGGCAGTTTACTTTGTACTTCTAGATTCAACAACTGATTCTGTACATTACAATGTGCTCTCTGATTCGGTTTTCGTTGTAGATTTAGCTTGGTTTCAGCTCAACGTTGTCCATACGAATTTGTCGAGTCTGATCTGCTGCTATTACTATTAGTGGTCCTCTTGCAGAATCCACTATGAAATTGACTGTTGGATCCTTTAATTGATTGTGGCAATTTACTTTGTACTTTTAGATTCAACAACTGATTCTGTACATTACAATGTGCTCTCTGATTCGGTTTTCGTTGGCGATTTAGCTTGGTTTCGGCTCGACGTCATCCATACGAATTTGTTGAGTCTGATCTGCTGCTATTAGTGGTCCTCTTGCAGAATCCACTATGAAATTGACTGTTGGATCCTTTAATTGATTGTGGCAGTTTACTCTGTACTTCTAGATTCAACAACTGATTCTGTACATTACAAGGTGCTCTCTTTCAATTGAATTTCTTTTTGCAGGAGCCTTGCTATTACTGTAGAGTGTATGTTCTTGTTTCTCCATTTTTGTGTTTTAATCATGTCCTGGGGAATAACAAAGACTGAGGTGCTCTTATGTTGAGTCTGCATATACATGAAAGTATGTTTATATACATAGATCAGCTAAATGTTCAAAGGAAAATGAGTAGCAGACACTGTTTGCACTTCTTGTGGTGGCCAAGTTGTATTTAGTGCATGTTCAAGGAAGTATAATTTTTGATGCAATTCCTCCTATCAGTCGTGCATTTGACTCGGGTGTTGGCTTCTCTTGTTACTGCAGGCACTCACTTCTACAGGAAGCAAGAAAAACAGATTTTTTTTTGGGTGATGTGAGCACTCAGAACAAGAACACCACTGATACGTTAGTGTTTTTAAAACTCTTTCAGCGTTAAGAAGGAACCGGCAATTCTGGGGTTTATATGCAGGTCGAGAATTAAGATACAGAATTTGTCTAAGAATGTGGTGGAGGATCAGCTGCGCTGCCTCTTCTCCTCGACAGGCGAAATTACAGACATCCGCATCATGCGGACTGAGTATGTGTTTCTTTATCCCCTCTCTCTTTTCCTTGCACAGTTCCTTGAATCCATGTGTGTTTCAACATGTGCAGCGATGGTGAAAGTAGGCGGTTCGCCTACCTGGGCTTTCGTACTGAGCGTGCTGCCCAGGAAGCCATCATGCGCTTCAATAGATTTGAGTTAGGAGGTCAGCGGATAATTTGTGAGGTTGTGATTCTCTCCGTGTCTTCTGTTCTATGTTTTTCCTCCCAGCATGCGCATATATATAATGTGTTAGGTCAGTAGTAGAAACTGGTTGAGCAACTTTTTCCTTCAGGTTGCGTCACAAATGGGATTTGCCTCGTCCAGTCAGGCCCAAAGATGTGCTAAAACTTGCCGTCTTCTTGTTCGAAACCTTCCTTACACGACAAGGTAAACCTAGACATGTGATTTTCAGTGAATTAGTGACATTTAGGCTAGGCCCACATTCTTACAACCTGTCTTTTTTGTGAAGTGAGCAAGAGCTGGAAGAAGTTTTCAGCAAATTCGGTGAGGTTGTGGATCTCCAGATCGTGGTGAACAAACGAACAGGATCATCAAAGGGATTTGGTTTTGTCGAGTACTCTCTATCTGAGTCTGCATTGAGGTACGGATTTGTGCCTTCAAAGCTTGTTTATACTGAAAAACGTAGCATATGAAGTTTATTTTTGCTTCTTGAGCAGAGCGATGCAAGAATTGAACTATACAACTTTTCAAGGAAGAATTATGCACGTCAAACCAGCAGACCCGATACCTGACTATAGAAATTCAAAAGGGTACCGTCCTTTGATCATTGATTGTATTCTCTGTCAATTTACTGAAATGGTGTAGCAGGATTCTTTGATTTTTTAAGTGTTAACAGAGATGTTACTTCTATGTAGTGATCGGGTTGCTCCATAGAAGCGACAGCGGAAATAAGGAGAACCAAGTGGAAATAAAAGTCTGAACCCGATCCAACTACCTGCTGATCAAACATTTTTCTTGGATTCTTCACATACTTTCGTAAAGATCTGCTGCTATTAGTGGTCCTCTTGCAGAATCGACTATGAAATTGACTGTTGGATCCTTTAATTGATTGTGGCAGTTTACTTTGTACTTCTAGATTCAACAACTGATTCTGTACATTACAATGTGCTCTCTGATTCGGTTTTCGTTGGAGATTTAGCTTGGTTTCGGCTCGACGTTATCCATACGAATTTGTCGAGTCTGATCTGCTGCTATTAGTGGTCCTCTTGCAGAATCCACTATGAAATTGACTGTTGGATCCTTTAATTGATTGTGGCAGTTTACTTTGTACTTCTAGATTCAACAACTGATTCTGTACATTACAATGTGCTCTCTGATTCGGTTTTCGTTGGAGATTTAGCTTGGTTTCGGCTCGACGTTATCCATACGAATTTGTCAAGTCTGATCTGCTGCTATTAGTGGTCCTCTTGCAGAATCCACTATGAAATTGACTGTTGGATCCTTTAATTGATTGTGGCAGTTTACTTTGTACTTCTAGATTCAACAACTGATTCTGTACATTACAATGTGCTCTCTTTCAATTGAATTTCTTTGTGCAGGAGCCTTGCTATTACTGTAGAGTGTATGTTCTTGTTTTTCCATTTTTGTGTTTTAATCATGTCCTGGGGAATAACAAAGACTGAGGTGCTCTTGTGTTGAGTCTGCATATACAAAAAGTATGCTTATATACATAGATCAGCTAAAAAAAGTATGTTCATATACATAGATCAGCTAGATCGTTCAAAGGAAAATGAGTAGCAGACTCTGTTTGCACTTCTTGTGGTGGCCAAGTTGTATTTAGTACATGTTCAAGGAAGTATAATTTTCGACACAATTCCTCCTATCGGTCGTGCATTGGACTCGGGTGTTGGCTTCTCTTGTTACTGCAGGCACTCACTTCTACTGTTTCCTTGAGAAAAGAACAGAGCAGCATCATAAAAAAAATCTACTAAATGCTTTCTGTGGATAAGGATCTACGGACTAGATATGCAAGATAACAATTTTTTTCTTAACAAGGGAATTCTTGGTCCTGAACCTAGGGATATGCAGAAATGGCGCATTAACCCCGAGGCACAGCCTCCGCACATTTCCTACTGACTATGACTTCCGTTGGAGGTTTGTCCAAAGCATGACAGAAGTGAAGATTATGTGGTCCTGACCCTCTAATTACTGGGTAAACCTTCTTTACGCGGATCAGCGGTATCTTCTAAGGATCCCAAGACTTTCTTACTCTGTTCTTCCGGACATATATCTCCAACGGCATTAGTTAATGCGCCATTTTTCTGAGGAAGCTTGTCAGAATCAACGACGGTATCGGTTCCTCGCAAATTCATGTAATCGGTGGAGTCTCCAAGACCTGCTTCCTCAGCAATGGCATGATAGTTCTCAATGACAGCATCACTTGTCGACTTAAAGTGTATTCATGCGGATGCATGAATGGCGTGTCGTGCGCCCGATCAAGGGAAATGAAAATGTAAAGGCAAGCTCCGGAAAATTGAAAGAACCAGTATCACTGTATCAGATAGTGTCCACAGTAACAAATGCGTCTCCTATCTGCGAGTACCAGACATTGCGTTAAATGAATGTGACACCGTCAAGGCAAAGTCATCTTCTCGAGCATCAACAACTCATTTTCCATCACTTTGGAATTGGAACAGTGAACTCCGGTTGATAATCTTACTAAGAGAAAAGGGAAACGAAAGGAGTGAGAAGCTTGAGCTCAAAGCTTCCTTCAGAGCTGTGGGAACGCGAGCCAAGTGCTTGGCTCCGTAAGCCTTGACGAAGTACTCTTCCAATTGAGGGTTCCATTTCAGCGCAGGGTTGAACTTGAAGCAGTACCACTTCGACTGATCCATCTACATCCCACGGAGGGACGTTTTGCCGCAACATTAGATGAAACGCGAGCATGAAAATACGAGAAAGATGCATCTGAATCAGGAACAGAGATATAGACCTGAGAAGCAGGGGTCTTGGGAGGTGAACGGGCGCCTGCCAAGGTTCTGCAACAAGCGCCTCGCTTTACCGTGCATGCATATGCATAGAGAATTTGCTCAGCGGGAATTACGAGTGCGCCCGCGATGATGCTCGACGAAAACGTTCGAAAGCTCGTGTGACCAGGAAGCTTGGGCTCGAAGGCCGAGGGTGAATGTATTTGACCCGCTCTTGATGGGTCGGGCCCCTCCATCAGTGATTTTTTGTTTTCTTTTTCTTTTTTTTATGTGTACTTATTTATAAAAGAGAAAGACGAAGGTCGATACGAGTTTATCGAGAGATATTAGGTGAAAGAGTGATGGTTGAGTGGATTATGTAGCTCGATTTGATCTTCCCATTTTATAACTGGTATGCCGAGATTTACAAACTCTTACGAATTATTTGAAAAATTGATGTGTGAGATTTTCTTTATTTCCTTTCACGTGGAGGTCCTTAACAAGTTATGTGTTCAGTTTTACGGGTTGTGTCGACAATTGGAAAGTGCAATTACAGTTGGAAATTGCTTTGTTGACAGTTGAAGCAAAATATCATACTGGACAAAACACATTGATGTCAATTACTACTCCATTCGTGATATTGTATCAGAAGAAACCACATTACGGACTTGGGCAGCATTTGCCGGAGGTGAGAAGCCCAGAGGGGCGTGGGAGAGACGACGATTGATCGAGATAAAGTTGGACTTCTCACCAAGGTAGAGATTTATTGATTTTGTCTCCAAATTTAATGCTATTTGACTTGAAATCCTTTCTATTATTGAATTGAAAGGAAACCCAGGCCATATTAGGAATGTTTGAACCGAACTCTCGCCAATAGAGTGGTAGGTATTGCCAAAAAAAAAAAAAAAAAAAAGGAAGGGAAATTAATTTCCCACAAGGCTTATCCTCCTCATTGAAGTTGAAGTCCACGTTGATGTCGAAGAAGGTATATATGTATTCTATCGGTAAGGTCGATCTCTAGTGAATAGCGAATGCACTTAACAAGTGTGAAAATTGCAAGAGATACAAAGAGCATTGAGAGACATCATCTAAAAGAGTTATGGGCATTCATAAAATCCGTTTTTTTTTTTTTTTTTTTTTTTGTGATTAATTATTGTGGATTGGGTGTAATCTTGGATGGGTAAACACTTTTGTGTGTATAATTGAGTGATTACAATCTCATCTTTGCCAATTACAGTGAAACCATCTCATTAATCTCTTCCCGTGAAGTAGGCACATTGATAACCATGTAAATCAGCGGGTGTAGGTTTTGTTTACACAATTCATTTGTTATTCGAGTTGTTGTTTCCTTTGTTCACACTATCGCATTAGTCGAAACAATATGCTAACCCAAGTATTCCTTGGAAAATTGCTTTTTCGATGGACGTTTTGAGGCTCCAGGTATAAGCGCAATAAGTAAGTTTGTTTTATCCTTCTGCTACTACTGATACTAATGTTGTTGATTCTCTCTCGTCAAAGCTTGAAGCAACAATGATTTTGAATAACCCAAAATCCAACCGTTTCTAGCTCATTGTGGAAGGTGTAGCGGATGGCAATCTGCATATAGCTATAATTTGGAGGGCTCATTTAAAAACGATAGAGGGGATTGAGTCGCTGATTTTGCGCGTGATTATGTGAGGAGGTCAAGCTCTCCCTTAGAAATAATTTTGAAGTGTTTAGAAACTGATAATAGTGATTGATTCTCTTGCTTATGATTGAAAAGGGTGTTTATAGCCATATTTCGTGAGATTTCGTCAAAACAAAAGAGATAGCGAAGCACGTAAAAACAAACCACCATCGTCCCTAATCGTATAGTCTATTGGTCAAGTCCATAGGAGACCTAGAAAAGTCGCATGGTTGAAGAATGAGAGAGTTCGGTCTATCCAAGCAATGTGCATTTCCGAAAGTTCATGAACGCGTGACATCGTGCTACGAAGAGACGCAAACGATATTTGCCCAATTAATAAAATAGATTTTGCAAAAGCATGTCCTTAGTACAATGATCAAAACTTTTGCAATTTTCAATGCATATCATATTAAAACTATAATATGATCCTAAATAAATGAAGATACCACGATGGATAATGCGTAGATACATTCTGGCTAGAAGACAAAATTGGCAATGGGAAATCCTCGTCACGTATCTCGTCCTTGAAAATCTTTTTGCTTTTTTCCAAGCAAGGACTTGCTTAGCAATGCTTATAGGTTTTCACGGATTGTGTGTTGCTAAATGCCACACCCACAACGCCACCCATCGTGTCATTCGACTGATGAACATATTTAGGCACCAAGTAAAGACCAGTTACATATCATAAGACCGTCCTTCGAGCTTGAGTATACGGAACATCATGGCCATTTATAAGCATACCTATACATAGCAATCATCACCGATATTTTCTTCACTTTTTTGCAAACTTTCTGGTTCTCCCAAGGTGGTTTTCTCTTAGTGTGAACATGAAAGCCAAACTTCTTGAATCGCTAGATATTAACGAGATGAAAGTAAACCTGCCGAGTGAAATTTAATTTTCAAGATGTGTGAAAGCTCGAGCAAGCAAGGGTCTCTGCATGTTATTTGGACTTTCATCAAAATAAGGTACCCATCACATAGCATTGCATGGAAAGCAATTGGTTAACATTTTCTAAGTAAGCGTTGGAGTCAACAGAACCCCTGAAGCCTGGCGGTCCAAATAAAACCGTATTAAAAACATCACCCAAGAGGTTGAGACATTTGGAGTGCCATAACTTGGCACGGATGGACACTTAAGTGCCATAACTTTAAAATGATACACTTAAGTGCCACTATCGGAGTAAAATGCGACACTTAAGTGTCACTCCAACGAAAATCCGGCCAAATGGCTGATGTGGCAATTTTCCGGCGAGTTTAGTCCAAAATGGCGTCGTTTTGCACGCTGACGTGGCGGAGAAAACGCAAAAACGACGTTGTTTCGTGTCTATGTGTAAATAATAATATAAAAATTAATTAAATTATAAAGTATTCAAAAAATTAAAAAAAAATAAGAAAAAAATTTAAAAAATTAAGAAAAATGTATAAAAAAAAAGTGGGGGAGGTCGAACGGGCGATTGAGGGCCGAGCCCTCGCCGCGCCGCCTCCCCCGCCGTCGCCGGAAGGGCCAGCCGGCGACGGAGGGGAGAGGGTCACCGGGGTCGCCGGCCCCGGCCGACCGACGGCGAGGGCTACGAGCCCTCGCCGGATTGCGGCGAGGGCCGCGACCCTCACCCTAGATTTGGGCGAGGGCTCGCGGGCCCTTGCCGCTGGTCGGCCAGCTCGCCGGGCCCCTGGCTAGGGCTCGGCGACCCCGGTCGACCCTCCCTACTCCATCGCCGGCCCTTCTCGGTGGTGGCGGGGAGGCGGCGAGGGCCCGCGAGCCCTTGCCGGATCCGGGCGAGGGTCGCGACTCTCGCCTTAGATTTGGGTGCGGGCCTTGACCCTCGCCTAGATTCGGCGACCGGTTGCGGGCCCTCGCCGCCTCCCGCCGCCGCCGGAAGGGCTGGCGACGGAGTGAGGAGGGTCGGCGGGCCCCGGCCGGGGTTGGCGAGGGCCCGAGAGCCCTCGCCCAAATCTGAGGCGAGGGTTGCGGCCCTTACCGCGATCCGGCGAGGGCTCACAACCCTCGCCGTCGTTCGGCCGGGGGCTAGGGACCCCAGCCGACCCTCCCCCCTCCGTCGTCGGCCCTTCCCGGCGACGGCGGGGAGGCGGCGGCGACGGCGGCGACGGCTCAACCCTCAGCCGACCGTTCGACCTCCCCCTTTTTTTTTTCTTAATTTTTTAAAATTTCTTAATTTTTTTAATTTTTTTAAATTTTTATGCTGCTTTGGAGCCGAGTGACTTAGCTCTCCGGCGAGCCACGTAGGCAAAAAATAATAATAAAATATTGCCACATAGGATTTTCGGCAAGGGTCGTCGGAGGTGGCACTTAAGTGTCCCACTAGAAAAAAAAAGTGGCACTTAAGTGTACCGTTTTGAAGTTATGGCACTTAAGTGTCCCCCCGTGCCAAGTTATGGCACTTGTGCTGGACTTCTGCCCATCACCCAACATCTCTCTCGGCTCTGAGAGTTTTCCTCTACCTCTTTTGGTAGCTGTCCCCCTAAAACCCTAAATCTCCAATGGTTTTCCGACACCCAAAAACACGATTAACCCCCTTATCAATCAATGAAACCCATCATGTAAATCCCATAAACCCCCCACCCTACCGTTTCTCCGTAAAAAAGAAGTCTCATGCAATAGAACAGTCCTGTCATCTCTCTTCGGACGGATTCAATCAACGCTGGATGAATCAGAGCTTTGACCACGCAAAAGGTTGGATGCCATCATTTCCCCATGGATTTCTTCTAGGCTTTCTGATTTTGATTTAGTGGAATGGGTCTTGTGAGAGTGCTAGTATGAACAAAATAAAGGAGTTAGGGAAGAGAATAAGAACACAAGATTTATAATGGTTCGGCTTAATCCAAGCCTACGTCCACTCTCCCACGATAATAGCCTTCTTGGCTGGATTCCACTATGCAATCAACAAGAGATTACAACTTCGAGTGCAAATACTTAGTAGATCACACTATCTCACTAAGTTACTCTTTTGGTATTTCTCTCACGATCACAAACGTTTAAGCTCTCAAGAAACAAGTATATGATCGAAAGTCGCTCAGACTTTGGAATTATAAATTCTACGCTTCGTCTCTTACTTGCTCATCGGTCCATGATCTCCTTAAATACTCCTCCACTTCCAAACTACCCATTGGACAGTAATCCGGAGAATCGTCTTCCAATATACCCATTGGACAGCTCTGTATCTAGAAGATTTGGTAGCCGTTGAGTAACAAAGGTAAAATTCCAAATTGATTCCGATCGCCTATACAAACGAAATCTTGGTTTCCATAAGTAAAGCTTCTTCGCATAGAAAGTTCTTGTCTTCAATCAAATCAATCTTGATGTGGAATCAAAACCAGATCACTAGCCGTTATATGATTGGACTTGAGTTACGATTCATTGAATATTGATGTAAAGTCTGATAGCCATAGACTTTACAATCTGAGTCTGTAGACTTTACAATCTGGGTCTAAACATATCTGCTTCTGAACAGATTTAGCTTTAAGGTCTGTACCCAGTTTAGCTTTAGCATAGAGTCCGTCTTCTGGTTCAGCATAGAGTCTGTCTTCTGGTTCAGCATTCACGTTCAGTCTGGAATTAGTCAGAGTGAACAGACTTTTGATGTAGAACAGACTTTGACACTAAAGTCTGGCAGTCTTCAGACTTTGAGTCTTGAGTCTAGCAGTCTTTAGACTTTGAGTCTTGAGTCCGCGTCTTCGACTTTGACACGAAGTCTGGAAATCTTCGAATATACTGGACATGTGTTACGTTCGGTCTTACCGCCGTCTTCTGACTTTGATAATATCCTTTACATGTTTTATCATCTGCATGGTCTATTACTTAACCATTAAACATGTTAGTAGCCTTTGATTTATTTTGTCATCTTCAAAACATCATAAGGGATTTCCCTAACATCTTGATGCTTCCAACTTGATCGGAAAAAAGTAACAAGATAGTAGCAGTTTGTTATGCTGTTAGTAGAATTGGTATTGCCTTGTTCAACATGATCGGCAGAAAGCAATGAGTTAAAAGCAACATTTCGTTTATGTGTTGGTCTCTTTTTTGTCCTAAGATCTGTTCTTGTAAAGCCCTACTAGTTCACTGTTGAGACAAATTGACAAATCTGGGGAAGTGGATAATCGTCTGGCTGTTTTGTGCAAAAGATTGGGTAATTTGAGGACTGAGGTTGATGCTCCTCCACGAGAAAGTGTGATCTCCGAGGCGATACTGAATGAATGCCAGCGAACAGTGTTTGGCAAGCTATATTCGGGAGGAAACATAAACATTCAGGCTTTTATTACCACAATGAAGAGAGCTTGGAAGTTAGATTCAGTTACCTTTGCACAACGTAAATCGGGCATCCTTTCTTTTACTTTCGATTCTGTGTTGAACAAAGAACGAGTGTTAGAAAATAGTCCATGGTCTTTTGCGAGCAACCTGTTGATCCTTAAACCATGGGAGTCTAATAAACCGGCGCAATGTTATAAGTTTACCAACTGTGCGTTCTGGGTTCAAATCCATGGCCTTCCTATTGAATGGTGTTCTGAGGAGGTAGTGTCTCATATGGCCAAAATCCTAGGATATGTGAAGGAAGTAAAAGTGGAAAAAAGGGAGCGGCCTTTCAGAAGGTGGGGAGAGCAAGAGTAGAGCTAGACCTTGATACACCTTTAAGTCTAGGTACGTTATATAATCTAGGAGAGGGGAAAGTCTGGTTGGATTTCAAATATGAGAGGTTACATTGCTTTTGCTATTCATGTGGAAGAGTTTGGCATTTTGCAACAACCTGTGCAAAAGTTCCTTTTGATGGAGCCAAATATGAAGATAGGAGGATGCATAGGTTTGGGCATTGGTTAAAAGCAGAGGCTAAGGAGACCAGCCCGTTTTGGCAAATCTTTTATGGTGACCGGGTGGATGAAGAGGAGGAGGCACAAACAGATAGTAACTCTCTAGATCAAAGCACTCAAATAGTCATTTTCACTGGCAAGCAAACATAAATAAATTTCACAGCATCAACTCAAGCACAAAACAGGGCAAAAGAGAATATTTTCATACCTGAACACCAAGTGGAACAATACCAGGAAAAAGGGAAAGGCATCATGAACATTGAAGAGACAGAACAACAGCTTTTGCCGGCTAATAAAACGTCGTCTTGGACAAAAAAAAAGAAGGATAAAAAAGGCGAGCAGAATTTTAAAAAGTTCCCCAGCAAAGAAATTAAAGAGGTACACCCCATATAACTATTCCTTTAGAGGGCACGGATTTTGATGAAGCAAAACTGTAGGATACTCCTATTAGTCTTTTGGAAGGCACGGTGGGATGGGCTTTGGTTGCTAGCTCGAATAAGCGACCGACTTATATATGAGTATTATATGTTGGAACTGTCAGGGGTTGGGCACACCACTGACAGTTCAAAATTTGAGAGCCATTGTAGCTCATGAAAGGAAGAACTTGATTATGTTATTGGAAACAAAAAAACAAAGAAAATGTGATTTTTCGTGTTAGGAGACAGTTGAAATTTAAAAACATCTTTGTGGTGAACTCGATAGAAATTGCAGGGGGTCTGGCGATACTTTGGAATGATGAAGTTGATATAGAGGTGGAATCTAGTTCCCGAGAAATGATAAACTTAGTATGTGTAGATCCTGAAAGCCGGAACACAATGCGGGTTACCTGTGTGCATGCTCTAAATCCCTTCCGGGAAAGATTAAAATTATGGGATGATTTGAGACAGATCAGTCTTTCTAATAGACTTCCATGGGTTTGTTTGGGGGATTTTAATGAAGTGCTATATTATTGGGAGAAGGTGGGAACGAGGATGGCAGATACTTATAGAATGTAGGCCTTCCAAAATTGCTTAAATGATTGTTCGCTAATGGAAATTGATTGCAAATGGTGTGCTTTTACCTGGTCAAATAACAGAGAATGGATTAATTTGGTTAAGGAGAAATTAGATTGGGTTTTTTGTTCTCTAAATTGGAGGCTAATGTTCCCGGAAGCAGAAGCGTATGCTCTCCTGGTTGTTGGGTCTGACCATAGTCCTCTCTTAATGGTGAGTAATGCTGAACCTGCAAAGAAAAGAAGAGATTTCCACTTTGAGGCATTCTAGACTGAAGATGTAGAATGCGGAGAAATAGTTAAACAAGCATAGCAATCTCAAACTTTTTACGAAGCAGGATTGCGAGACAAATTAATGGCGATAAGACATGCTTTGAAGGAATGGAGCAAAAAGAAGTTCCCAAACAGCCATAGCCATATAACAGCCCTAAAGCAAGAGCTTCAATTCTTAACAAACAGCACAAGTTTGAACCAAGGAGCAAATAGGATGAAGCTCTTAAAAGAAGAAATTGAAATGTTATGGAGGAGAGAGGAGATGTTTTGGGGTTTAAGATCCCGGATTAATTGGCTACGATGGAGAGATAAAAACATGAAATATTTTCATGCAGCAACTATTTAAAGGAGACAAAAGAACAAAATTACTATGTTGAAGAATACTTGGAGCAGTGGATAATAGACAAATAGCAACTTCAGCACCTCACCATATCCTTTTTCAAAAAGTTATACACTACGGTAGGTCCAAGAAACTGCCAACCAGTATTAGATGAATGCCCAACACTAACTGGAAATGATATTAATTGGTGGAAGTAACCTTGGAAGAAGTTCATACTGCTGTTTTTCAACTTGGTGCACAGAAGGCCCCTGATCCAGATGGTTTAAATGGAATTTTCTACCAACATCATTGGGATATCATCAATATTGATGTTTTCAAGGAAGTTAGGGGTTTTTCTTCGCTTGGGAGTCTTAGAACTAGCACTAAACAGAACACGTATAGCCTTAATTCCCAAGACACCTCATCCAAAACGATTTGACCAATATCGCCCTATTAGTCCTTGCAATTTTTTATATAAAATAATATCGAAGATTTTGGCAAATAGACTTAAAAGATTTCTGTCAATGCTGATTTCAGGGGAACAGAGTGCCTTTATTAATGAAAGACAAATTCAAGATAACATTTATATTGTGCAGGAGGTACTACACCAATTGAGGATGAGAAAGAGGAAGAAACATTTTTAAGTTGTGCTGAAGTTAGACATGCAGAAGGCCTATTATTGAATTGAATGGGATTTCCTAAAAGGATGCTTGCTGAAAATGGGTTTTTGTGCAAAATGGGTCAATTGGGTCGTGCAATGTGTCACTACAGTTACTTTCAGCATTAAATTGAATGGTGAACCTCTTCCATTTTTCAATCCTTCTAGAGGTATTAGGCAAGGGGACCCCTTATCACTGCACCTTTTCATTTTAGTGGAAAATAGTTTATCTTCTTTGATGGGTAAAGCTCTACAGGATGGAAGTATAAAGGGGATCAAGTTGAATAGATTCTACCCTACTTTGACTCATATTTTATTTGTAGATGATTCCATTTTCTTTTTGGATGGATCCATATAAGAATGTCAAAATATTGTAGGTGTTCTAAATTAGTATTGTTATGCCTCGAGACAAGCTGTAAATCGAAACAAGTTCAGTATTTTCTTTAGTAGAGAATGTCCCCAATTATTAAGGGATAATATGACAAGAGAGTTGAGGGTTCTTGAGCTTAATCGGACTGGCAAATACCTTGGGATCCCTTATGATTGGGGAGCATAAAAAAGACAGGTGTTTGCTTGGATTTTAAATAGAGTAAACATGAATTGGAAGGCTGGATATCAAAGCAGGCAAGGAGATCTTTCTGAAATAAGTAGTGTAGGCATTACCTTAATATGTCATGTCAATATTCAAAATTGCAGTTTCAGTTTGTAAGGCTATAGAGAAGAAAATAGCCAATTTTTGGTGGAAAAACAGTGAGACAAAAGTTGGTTTGCATCGGAAGAGATGAGAAATCATGAAATTTAGGAAAGACAAGGGAGGCATGCGTTTTAGAGATTTAATTACTGTAAACAAGGCCCTTTTGGGTAAGCAAGCTTGGAGGATGGTTAAGAATCCGGATGCTTTGTGGAGCAAATTATTAAAATGGCTCTATTTTTATCACAAAGATTTTTGGCATGTTGATAAAGGATCTAAGCCTTCATGGGGTTGGAAAAGTTTACCATTGAGAAGGGAGGCCATAGCGGATTCAGTGAGATGGTTGATTGGAAATGGTCAAAATGTCAACATTAGAACAGATAAATGGTTAAAGAGAGGACTAATAGGAGGGCCAACAAACAGAAATGACCCACAGCAAATTTATGAGTTGATGAATTTTCAAACAGAACAGTGGAATGAACCACTTTTGAACAATCTCTTTGATGAACATACTACTCAGGAGATCCTTGCCATCCCAATTAACCGTCAATTTACAAAGTATGAACTGATATGGACATGAACTAAGGACGGGTCTTTTATAGTCAAAAATGGCTACAATCTATTAAGAGAATGAGCAACAGCACATTTTGCAATGCAATACCCCTCTTCTTCATACCAAACACCAAGAAAACTATGGAATGCTCTATGAAAGATGCGAACCAGCCCTAAACTAAAGATTTTCATTTGGAATGCTTGTCAAAATGCCATCCCATCTAAGGAGAATTTATGGAAACGAAAGATTTTACCTGATCCGGTATGCGATCTTTGCCGTGAGAGTATGGAAACGGTCGAACATATCCATCTTCTTTGCCCCTGGACCGCACGAGTATGGAGCCACCCGGAAATCAACCTACAACTGAACGGACAGGAGGTTACACGAATGGATGTATGGCTAGTGCAATTTATAAACAACAGCTTGAACCTACCTTCTTTGGAAACGATCTCAAACATCCTATGGCAGGTTTGGAAGGAGCGAAACAACTATATATTTTGGGGAACCAAGCCGGATGCCTGCAAAGTGGTAGATCTAGCCCGATTTCAGCAAAATAGCTACAAAAAATGGGGTTTTGGGCATCTTCAAGCAAGAAAAGAAGAGGAAACCAAGATGTCTCCAACTTGGAAAGCTCCAGTAGCTGGTACTTTGAAGAATAATGTTGATGGATCCATTTGCGAGGGGTCGACGGAAGGAGCCGTGGCCTGCGTAGTCCGGGACTTCTCTAGTAGCCTCGTGGATGGTTTCACGAAACCAGTTCAGGCGGTGTTGTGTCTTCAACTGGAAACCCTAGCTATGCTTGAAGTCTTGGAGTACATAAAGCAGAAGAAGATGGGAGTAGTTTCAGTGGAGACAGATTGCAGAGGCCTCATGGAATCCCTCAAGTACACGGAAGATTTCTCTTGGGAAACACGTGCGACTTGGACAAAATGTTCACAACTCCTTCAGCAAGTACCGCAAGTGGACCTGCTCTATTGTCCTCGGGCCACCAAAACAGTTGCAGACTGGGCTGCGCGACAACAGAGGAACATAACGCTCCCTATCAACTGGCTGGGTTCTCCTCCTCAAGGCCTTTGGGCCTTGTTATGTAATAATGCCCCATCTGTTGGGTTTGCTAGACAGTTATAATATAAATAAAATGCCACATTTTGACCAAAAAAATAAAACCGTATTAAATAATTGATGAATTTAGTCAAAATCTGTCAAAAATAATAAACAACATATATAAGCCAATATGGCGGCAACGGCAGGTTTGTCTGCCGTAGAACTCTACGCCTCTCGCTCTAACAATACACATGTCTATATGCATGTAGGCATATGTAATATATACTTATCCCGATATATAGATTGCCATTTACTTTTGTATATTGTGCTATGGACACATTCTCATTTTAATGCAGTCGGCGACTCCTGATAATTTACAGGGAAAACGATTGGCGATGGGCATATCCATTTGAATCATTTTTCTCTTCCAAGGTCAATCTCAGGAAGGTTATGCCCGTGATGTGTACCGAATTGGAAAATTGTCATTCTTAATCGGGTTCCCGAAGAGCTTCAAAACACTTCTGTTAGAAAATTTTGAGAGTGTCAACCTTCATTGTTCATGCCATAGTACCTTTCATTTCATGTAAGTTCCCTAGTTCGTCCTGATCAATTTTCATTGTGGCCCCTCACATCTTGTGCAACACTTTGGAAGCATGGTGACCGGGTTTTGAGACAGATGTTTCTCTCCTATCAACATGAGACATGCTCACTCTTTTCTAGATAATTATATTACCCGAAGTTCCAAGTTGCAAGGGATTGATCCTTCTCCTTAGGATTTTACCATGTCAATTTTTGAATGTCGTTTTTTTTTTCAAAGACAATGCTAGATTGTGACAACTGGGCAACTCACTAAGAGAAGATGTCTTCTTCCCTTAAGATTCTATTGGAGACATCATTTAAGATTATCTGCAATTATGTCTTAAAGAAAAATTAGATAGGTCTAAATAAGTCTTTTACGTTATTGTTGGTCTTGTATTCATTGAAATTGAATAAGTCCATGCTCCACGGATCTCTATAGTCATTTGCTTGAAGGTTTGATAGGTTTGTGCAAATAAGTGCACCAACTTTAAGATCGCCTCCATTCTCAATTGTATCATCCTTGTTTATTCCACCAGTCAATGCTTGCTCTTCTTCTTGCTGTTAAAAAAGTTCTAAAGGTCTATAAGCGTGTTTATTGTAATGCTCAAAAATTTATTGTCAACCTCTAAGGTGGCAATACTTGACAGGGGCCGATGAAGTCGAGGTTAACCTCGTTGGCCCTTGCCTTTGGTCAATCGTCAACTGGCAATCGGCTAGAGGAAGAAGAAGGGTAGAAAAAAAGGAAAGAGAAAAAAAAAAGAGAAAAAAGATTTAAAAGGAAATAAAAATTTCAAAAAATAATAAAACATTATTAAAATTTGTTCATCGCTGCACATGCAACATAAGCCAATCGGCGATTACGTCAGCAAAATCTGACTAAAATTAGCCGCAAGAAATGCATTGACACCAATAAAATGTTTAAAGCTAAATTGGCATTAATGCAAATAGGTTTAAGACTTTTGTGACACTTTTCCCACTTGTGCCAATTTAGTCATTCCGACTAATTTTAACCAAATATTGTTAACATAAATATCGGGCAACTTACGTGACATTGACATCAATATGATATGTCCTACCTCCACGTCAACAATATGAGGCCAAAATTATCCGTGAAGGTTAAATTGGCACCAAATTAAAAGATTTGTGATTAAATTGATATTAATAAAATGTTGAAAACTAATCAAAAGACTTTTCCGACACTTTTCCGGGAAAAATAAAACCTCTAGTCTTTGACTTATATAAGCGGACAAACCATGTGAGATCCCACCCCATTTGATCAAATTAATTTTTCTTTTAGGAAGTTGAGGCCGAGATTGACTGTCTCGCAAAAGTATACGCCTTGTCAATATCTTCTCAATAGTTTGGGCCTCGGCCCTTGAAGAAATGAAAATATGGAGTTGTGGCCTATTAAAATTGCAACTCTTTATGGGGCCCGTAGGATAAACCTTTTAAATCTCCGTCTTTGGTCCAATTTCGAGCGACGTCCATTCACATTGCGCTTCTTTCTTCTCGAGAGAGAACTAGAAGAAAAATATTCGGTGTCTCTTTATTTCAATCAAGAGTTCGTCGGACAATCAAGATTCGTATCTATCCGGACGATGTTGCAGTTTCCGGGGTTCATGCTGCAGTTCCCGGATCAATGAGGATAATTCCGCCGTCGTTTATGTTGCCATCTCAGTGGCCTCAGCCACAGAACGAGGAGGTTTCCTGGCCTCGGGAGTCTGACTTCGAAGAAAAGGTGACATCTTTTTTTGTCTCAATGCCGTCATTTTCATTATTGCTTGCTCAAGAGTTCTTCAAGGCCCTTTTGGCATGGTGGTGATTTTCCTTGTCCATTCGTAATTTCTATCATCAATAGATACGTTTAAGTAATTATCTTCCATAATGACTGCATTACAAAGGAAATACAATGAAAGATGAGTAAATTGTGTAATGCATTCATCAACCACAATATTCAATTTTTGAGTAAATTCTCATAAATTTGTATCAAAAATTGAAGTTGAAAAAAAATTCACCATTATGAGGATTATTTGTGGAAATAGAGTTAATAATTGGCTGAATGAGTTTAGAAGCAGACAAGCATGAATGATGTTAAAATGCAATGGTTATGGAAGAAGTGGCTAAGGGTGAAAATCGTTTGAAAGGAATGTGGGTTTCAAAAAAAAAAAAAAAAAGCAGAAAAAGAAATGCCGATAATTTTGTCTTTTAATAAAACTGAAACAAAATAAAAAGAAGAAAAAAATGTAAGAAATTATATTAAATTGAGAATTGGACCCGCAAGAAATAATATAGTCAATTCAATATGATAAGAGGATGTCACGAGCTAATAAGGAGATATTTTCGGTAATTTTTCCACATCATGAAACATATATCTATAATAGATTTAGCAAATAATTTTGTTTATGAGAGATCGCTCATCTTGGTTTGTGAATGTTATACTAACCTCATTGATAAGTCAAGACGTAGGTTAAAACTCATATTACTTTAAAAAATAGTAAGAGAATTCATCACGATTAATGTCTTGTCATTATTTTAGTCAAAAGCCACATAATACTCAAAAAGCATGTGTGAATTGCAAAAAGGAATATTTCTTTTTTGAAGCTTAGCGCTCAATATTTATAACAAGTAAGAATATACTTTTGATATAAGATATGAAATCAACAATCCATGTAATGCATGCTTGACAAAGAAAAGAGGTTTTTCTCTCTATCGTTTTCTAATTGAATAAATATTAATAAAAATATCCAGTGGTAATTTGTGCTCAACATAAAGAGGAGAAGTCACCGAATGCATGTAAATAATAAGGACAGCCCCTTGTGGGTCTATGCTACTTCATTCTAAATCCTCTAAAAGTTACTGATACAATCACACAGTTTTTTAAATTACTAATGCTTATCATAGACGTCTCATCTAAAAAAAAAGAAATTAATTGCAAAAAATTTATTGATAAACTTTCTCCATTTTTTTTTTTTTCAGTTTAATATACTTTCTCATTAAAAAAACCTTTTCAAACGCTAAAATAATGGAACTGTCAAAATAGCGAACTATATCCACTACCTTCAAAAACTCACGATTGCTCCAAAAGGTATAAGTAGGAATTTCAATGCTTGCTTTGCCCTTGGGAATGTAGAGACATATATTTCTCAACTTTTGTGATCTCTAATGAAGAAAAAAAGGTTGATTGGAAAATAGCCGATATATTGGGGTACATGAACAAGTACGGATTTTCTTATCTATGATTTGTCACAAGAACTCAAATAGAGATTTATGTAAAAAATTTCAATGTTCAGGACAAACTATCATCAAATACTTCACTAAAGTATTGCAAGCAGTTCTCAAATTGACAAAATAGGTTATCATACCACATTTCTTTGATGTTGTCCCACAATAGATTCTAATGGATCCTAACCATAAACGTTACTTTAAGATATGATTATCATATATTCATTTACACCATCAATTTTATTTTGTTAATAATCTTGTATAATACTAGTCTTTGATAAAATGATAGGGCTGTATAGGCACTATTGATAGCACCCATATTCATGCTTCTATACCTATGTTGAAGCAAGTCCCATTTAGAGGTAGTAAATGAATGACCACTCAGAATATGATATGTGTTTGTTTATTTGATATGAAATTTACTTATATGTATGCTGGTTGGGAAGGCTTTGCCAACAATTGTTAAGTGCTTTCGGCTGGGGACTCCTAGTTTGGAATTTCCTTGATCGCCACCAAGTATTGCTCGTCCTTTAAGGAGTAATTTTTTTTTTTTAATGATTGTATTTACGGTTACAAATTATGACCAATTTATGAGTACCTTGTTGTAGGCAAATACTATATGGTGGATTATAGTTTTGTAGCAACTCCGGGCCTTTTTAACTCATTTCTTTTAAAGGTGAACGGTATCATTTAAATGATTATAGAGGTACAACGAGACAGCCAACAACGACAAAAGAATTATTCAACTATAGGCATTCTTCTCTAAAGAATATTATTTAAAGATCATTTGGGGCGTTAAAGAATCGTTTTTTTTTTATTTTGAGGCACATGACTTCATTTGCAATTCGAAAGTAATCACATATTGTAATTGCATATTGTGTCATCCATATTTACATCCGTGATCAAAACAAGATGAATAAGAACTTTTCATTATATGGAGATTCGCAGTACTTGTTTGAACTTATGCAGGATGAGCTTACAAACAATACAATAATCGATGAGGGAAACCAAATGGAAACGCTTAGGAAAAGTATTGCCAATAAAATGCCAAGGGACCATAATATGTCAAAGATTATATGAAATTGTTTTCTCAACTTTTGAAATGTATTACTATTATTTTATATTTAAGGATTTCTTATGTTGTTATCTAATCAATTTTCATTTCTAGAAATAGAAATTTTATTCTGTTATCAAAGAAGTTTCTGTTCCAAAAACAAAAATTTTAAATTGTTGTGAAATGGGTTTTTTTGCTTAAAAACTTGTCCGGGAAATAGAAATTGATTTCTATTTCAGAAATTTTGTTATGCGTGCCCTAAATATCCGATGGCATCTTGCATAAGAAAAAAAATACACAAAGGTAAAGCAATATCCAATCCTCTTAAAAACAGGCCCGTCTTCTTGGACATTGATCGTCTGTCCCTGAGCGGGAACTGAATGAACACTTCGGTTGTCACCCGCTTCGACTGCTTTCTTCCTCATAATCGGACAAATCTGAGACAGGACCTCAGCAGAAGCTGCTTCCACATTGGTCGCGTCCAATGCAGAAGTCTCCATGAAATAGAGGGACTCATTCTCGGCGAATGACTTCCCGTCCTCCGGTGGGATTGCCACGAGGTGGCGGAGATCGGACTTGTCGCCAAGGAGCATTGCCACGATGATGGGGTCAGTGTGATACCTCAACTCCCTCAGCCACCTTCCAACGTTCTCAAAGTCGCACGTACTGGTGATGTCATACGCAAGTAAAGTGCTAACAGCTCCTCTACAATAAGCGCTTGTGATGGTTCGTTACCTGAGAAGTTGAACAACTGGACTCGATACATTCAGTGATGATAAAGGAATTCACAGGAACGTCTCTCAACACATAAATCCGACCTCCATCACCGGACGTGATTGTACACGAAATGGTTTTGTTATAATAAGATGTTAATTTTGCAGTACATTGCCTTTCACATTTTTTTCTTCATTGCCGGGGAAACATAAAAGTCTGGGGAATGCTTGTCACATAGGCTGTGACCTCTAGTCAGATCCTCATTGTTTCAGTAAGAAGATGTGCAAGAATTAAAATCAGACACCCTAATTCTCTTCCAGGTGTCTTTGATGCACGGTTGAATCAAGTTTGGATTTTAATCCGCCCGTTAAGCTCTCGTAAACTTCCAACACTTGCTAAATTCTCGAGGTCACAAACTAATTAGGAAGCCATGCTAATATGAAGATAAATCAAGCCGTTATTCGCTCCTTGTCCCTCAGTCTGCATACCAGCGCCATATCGGCATCTCCTTTGTAATTTGGCCTATGCGAGAACGTCCAAGCCACATCAGCGAGCCGGTCGAACTTAGTGTCAAGCAAAGTAGGGGTGTGCACGGTTCGGGCGGGCGGTTCCCGACCTAGAACCGAGAACCGCCCGCTAAGGACCGGTTTCGAAAAATTGGAACCGGAATCCACCCATTTATCGCATGGATCCACCCGGGAACTGGACCGTCGGTACGGTCCAGTTCCCGGGTGGATCCATGGAACCGATCTTGACACGAAATAATTTTGGTTTCCAATATAGAATGACTATATGACATTAAAGCAAGCCAAGGAAAGAAAAACCAAATTTAAGTACGTGGAGATGTGGACGGTGGGAGAAGTAAACACAGTGAAATGGTGATAGGATTAGGAGCCGAAAACGAAAGGAGTGAGATGAGATCTAGAGTTTCTTTTAGTAATTTTTTTTTTAATATTAAAAAGGTTCCGGTCTGGTCCGGATGGGAGAGCGGGTGGATCCGTTCATGGAACCGGGAACCGAATCGGTACCCATCGGTTCCCATAAATTGGAACTGGGAACCGGACCGGTTCCCTCAAGAACCGCCTGTTCCGGGCGGTTTCGGTCCGGTTCTAGGTGGTTCGGGTGGTTTCCGGGTATTTTGCACACCCCTCGTGGGTCTGTGCTACTTCATTACAAATCTTTCAAAAAGTTATTGATACGATCAAAAAGTTTTTTAAATTACTAATGCTTATCATAGACGTTTCGTCTCAAAAATTAAATGCAAAAGAGTTATTGATAAAATTTCCCCATTTAGTTTTTTCAGTTTAACATATTTTCTCATTAAAAAACTTTTTCGAACGCTAAAATCATGAAACTGTCAAAATAGAAAACCATATCCACAACCTTAAAAAAACTCACGGTTGCTCCGAAAGGTATAAGTAGAATTTCAGAGTTTGCTTTCCCCTTGAAAGCTCAAGATTCCTCTCGGTCACATCGGTTTTCCTTTCCGCCGGCGTTGATCGCACCGGTCCGTTCACTTGGGCTTCCTGCGGCTCGTGTGAGGGAAGCCATGGAGAGAACTGATGATTGCAGTGAGAGTAGCGGCGGTTCAGATACGCGAAGGAGCGAAGACGAGGCGGTCGACCGGATCAGCGGCTTGCCTGACTCGCTCCTTCTCCACATACTCTCCTTTCTGCCGTTCAGGTACGCCGTCCGCACATCGTTGATTCTTAGGCCGTTCAGTGGCCTATGGAGATCTCTGCGTAGTCTGTCTTTTGAAGAGTGCGATTATCACAGTTGCTATCGTCGCCATCCCGAAACCGGTTGCCGTGGTCGCCAGGGGTTCTTGAATTTCGTCGATCATGTGTTGGCCCTACACGAGAGCTGCGAAATCGATAGGCTCCGAATTGAGTTGGATTTTCATGCGAGTGGTTCCATTAACCCCGAATCTGAAGGATATAATAGTGAAGTGGCAAATAGATTGGATAAGTGCATATTGTTCGCACTGATGAAAAAGGTGAAGGCCCTTGATATTCACCTGGCTGGGTGTGGTTTTTTCCTCAAAGCATCGCCAGCTTCTCATTATAGGATGACGGGCGCCCTTCTTAATAATAGGCTCGTTGAGCTCTGTTTGCGTGTTTGTAATGTCGAATCGCTTGGACAGATTCAGTTGAAGTAGCTCAGAGAGTTATTTTTTTTGGATGTTAATTTAAGCGATGAGGTGATGTGCAATCTTGTTTTGGGTAGCCCATCACTGAAGAAAGTATCTCTTGAGAATTATCATGGCCTACGAGTTTTAAAGATCGAAAGTCATCCATCGCTCGAAGAATTATATGTTTGTACTTCTCATGGCCTGAAAGAAATTGATGTTGCTCGATCGGGCATCAAAATATTAGCAATCGTTATTAATGATTCGTTGAGGAAGATAGCCTGTCCGAATGTCGTGACACTTGAACTGGATGGTTCAACAAAAGGAGTGAATATTACCTGTGGATCTTCCGTAATTGATATGGGCCTCTATATTAGGAGAGGGGGATTTAATGGTGTGTTTCAAGAATATCCTGAGGTTAAAATGCTGCTGGCTAAGCTCCAAGACGCTGTATATTTTACTCTGTGCAATTGGAGTATACTGGTAGGTTTCCATCCTTTTTAAATGATTTGAAGTTTTTTAAGTTGTTTTAGCTTGATACAGGCGAGTTGAGTGTGGCACAAGATTAAGTGTGGCACTGGTTGAGTGTGGCACCAGTTGAATTAATGCAAAACTTGTACTGTACTATTGGCTTAATCACAACCCTTTTCTCACGTGTTATAAATTTGTCATTGCATTTTTCTCATCTTTGGCTCCTTACAAGTATTTGAGTTCTTCTTCATTCAACTTCTGCAGCTAATTGTGCATAAGTTATGATGTTGCCGTTGAATATGAATCAATCTTTTTCTGTTGTCCTGCTTTCTTGTCAAAATTATCTACTCATTTGCCATCAGCCAGTTTGAATAGCATTATGTATTGTTCTTTTATTTGTCATTAGTTAAGTATGAGATGTCGATCTCGAGCCAACTGGTTGAAGATCCTGATATGTTCCTTTGTTGATTTGAAAGACGGATGTTATTGGTCTTTTTTTCTGTGGTCTTTTAAAGTCTTTACTCTGTGTCAACTCATGCGTGTTTGACGGACAACTTAGTATTTGCTGGGACATGCTTTCCGCTAAAATTCAATCTTGTTGCTTAGGTTATGGGTGCTTGTTAGGTCAATTCTTCTAAAACTTACTTATATCACCGGAGGTGTATATCGATTAATAGCAAAAAGACTAGTGGGTGATAAGGAAATAGACACTTGGTAAATTTCGGATTAAATTTGAGGAGTGAGGACTTCAGCTTGTGTATTGTGTGGCATTCTAGTTGTCTAACTAGTGTGATAGAAGTGTAGTGGAGATTGAATCCATCAATTACCATCTGCAGTAAACTGTAGCTCTCGAGGCGTGGGATGCCAGAATTTGGCCTAAAGCAATTATTGCAATTAATGAAATAAAGAAGATACCTGGCTCGTTTTGTTTATTTTTATGTATTCTATCCAACTTAGAGGAGGCGTAGTTGTTGTTTGTTGTTGTATGTTTCTAATTTAGTTTAATAATCAGAACATCGGGCATTATTGAGCAGATGCTGTTCCTTTCATTTTCTAGATTACATCATAAACTAATTGTTTGTCCTATTTTGTGTTTAAAGGATGTGTTCCTCCAATGATTCTCTCTTTTCGATCTCCGGGTCTTCAGCATATGGAAACTAACGAATCAACCACGCCCATCTTTCAACTGGAAGTCTGTGACAACGACCCTTAATTTAGCTAAATGGCACCTCCCTGGGATTTCTTACTTACTAGAGACTTGCAATTTTCTAGAGACACTCACCATGTATGTTTATCGTATAGAGCCCGATGATATTCAGGTGCGCTTTAGCCTACAGTGCTGCATGAATAAGGACTATCTTTTTTAATGACAATTTTATGTTTACTTCCATAGAGAACACTGGCCACCTCTTCATTATGTAGATTAATTTTGACCCCTTTCTATAAATTTTGTCAAGTATATTAACTTTAAGACTGAGTTATGGATATTGGATATCAGAAGCAGATCTCTTTTGGAATTTAAATGTGATGATTTACCAATGCTTGATCATTGCACTTTGTTTGGCTATTTGTCAGGGAAAAAAGTGGAAGCGAGCATGTAAATTTGATGGCAGGAGGTACTGGAATTCAATTGAGGGCACATTCTATTGCCTAAAACACCACCTGAAGAACGTCATGATCTATGCACGCGTGACCCAACGGTACGTAATCGAGTTCATTGAGTTTTTACTTGGGAATGCATTGGTTTTGGAGAAAATGGTGATCTCCACTAAAACGAATACCGGAGTCACTCGAAATTAGGAATCACATTGCTGTGACAAAGCCCTAGAAGAGGATTTTACCTCAGAGATGCTTGTGGAATTTTCGAAGAAGGTTTTCAGTTTCCCAAGAATCTCTCCCCGTGCTGTAGTACACTTCAATTGAGCACATGGATATGGTTCTCTCAAGTATGGGAGTACTGCTTCTTTACTTTTCTATAGATATTGTGCTAGCAAGTCATGTCTCTATCCTCAGGTAGCAGTTTCGCTTAGTCACGTCCGGTCTTACATCAATGAATTCGATAGTTGATCAGTGGATACAAAAATTTATCAAGTCTGTTTATCAATTTGGTTCGCTTATTACATGCTTTGCTTTTTCTCCAAGCCACTATTGCTCTCATGGTATATCCTCCAAAGTTTGAAGGAGGTGATGCAGGAACCGCTGCTAGATCAATAGCGGCAGTGGCATACCAGCAGTACGGATTCCATAGGCAAATGTAATATATGCTTAGGCCATACTTGTTTGCCCAGAGGATATCCTTCAGTATGGTTTTTGGCATTTTCATGGTGCATGCTTACATTTTTGGTTTGAGCATATTTCCGAAGTGGACGATTTGTATTAGAGTACTGATATTGACCCAGTTCCCAGACATTATCGCGAGTGAATAACCCTGCTTTTTCAAAGTTTGTGTTAGTTTTACTTGTTCAATTGGATCAAACCGCATTGTTCCCTTTCTTTTTTTTTTTTTTTCCCTTCTTTGAGAAATGTTACAAGCTGAAAAATCGTTGAGGTTCGGTGGTTATGACACATGTATATCATTGAAAATGATAAATGAATCTCAATGCTAAGGACTACTTTAACTGCTTGGATTCTTAGTTAGGATATGATATGATTTGATAGTATAGAATATGAAATTCAATAATTTTTTTATATCCTATTATTGTTTTGTGACTTGCAGAATTAAAGTCGTGTATATATATATATATCATTATATTATGTACATTGTTTAGTATAAATGAACTTAAAAATTGTACAAACGGAGATAGTAAGAATCTCTAATAACAGCCTTATTTATATGATTATTTATTTATTGTTTTATTTTTCCTCTCTTTTTATTTTTTTTTTTTTCCTTCGTCATTCTCTAATTAAATTTTATTAAATAGTGAACTATACTTATATACCTAAAATATTAAAATATATAATATATGTAATATATATACATACTCAATATATATTTATATATTAAATGTATATTATAACATAGAAATAAATTTGAATATACAAATAAAAATAGGGTTAATATCCTGAAAAACTTCAAACATATACACGTGTGAAAAATTTACTCCAAACTAATTTTTTGATTACGAAAAACTCCAAACTAGTACACCTATGATAAATATGCCTTAAACGACCACAAAAAACTTTAAACTAGAACACTTGTGACAAATTTGCTCCAAACTAATTAGTTCGACCATCAAAAACCCAAAACTAGTTTATTTTTGATAAATATATCCACCCTTAAATTGGATAATATCGCATAAAACCACAAAAATTGTATAACTATAACAAACGAAGAGTAATATCCCAAACCGGTACACTAATCAACGGTTAGGTATTATCCAATTTAGCAATTTGACAGTAAAATTTAATTGAAACTAACAACTGGTAAATTTGTTATAATTGTATTAGTTTTGGGTAAAATTATCAAATTTATACCGGTTTAGGATTTTTGATGGAAAAAAAAAATTAGTTTGAGATAAATTTGTCACATGTTTACCATTTTGGAGTTTTTTTAGGATATTAACCCATAAAACTAAGATTAGAAGAAAAAAGAAATTGTTGTTATTCTTGTGTTATTTTTATATTGTAGTTAATATTATTTATAAAAAAATATAAAATATTTTATTAATTTAAGAATTTTTTTATTTGAGAAAAATAATTTTTGTGTTATGAATATTAGAAATTTAATTCATCTTTATCTCACATTCTTTATAGAATAATTTTATCTGAGTTATATTCCTTTTATATCATACTTTATCTTGGCTTGAGCGAGCATCAAGTACATGATATAATAAATCTTGAATTTTATCTTAACTGCCATACATATACTATTGAATGATATCCGGAATCGTAACTATCAAGTCACTTGAACAAATGAGCTCACCTTTTACATTAAACATTGGAGATTTAAATTTTTCATCTACCAAGCAACCATGTTCAACTATGATTATTAAAAAAAAAAAAACATGGTGGGTATAATTACTAAAATACCTAAGATGTTTTGAAGATCCGGAGAAGTATCAAGAGTGTTTAACACTGTTACTCATAAAAAGGCTTAGATAATGTGTTTTAAACCATTCTAAGACGTTGGGAATAACTTTTACCTTTTACCTTGTAACGAGATTTAAATCTTAGAAGGGCAGTACTTCAACTTGTAATCTATACATATTAACATAGATAATATTCAGAATTTGTTCAAATTCAAAATTTATGAAAAATTTTATGATAAAAAATACCTTTCAAGGAAATTATTTTTCAAGAAGGTGGTTAGTTTTCTTTGTTTGATGATATATGATTGAAAGTGTTTTTTGTTGTTTGAATCTCATTTGAAAAATGATTTCAACTTCATGAATATCATGCAAAAGAAAATTTTTAATTTTTAATTTTTTTTTCTTTTTCTTTTTCCTTCTTCCTCCTCCTCCCGACCTCAAGCCACTAGCAAGAGCCAACCTGGCCGGCCTCGGGCTAACTCGACCTTGTCATGGTGAGGCTGGCAAGGCTCGAGCTAATCGCGACAAGGTCGAGCTCGACCAAAGCCGTCAAGATTGAGCCTCGCCTGGGATTGGCCTGCGTCTGTGTATTTGCTAGCCATTGCTAAGGCTCGGTGATCGGTTGAGGAAGAAAAAAAGAAAAACAAAAGAAAAAAATAAAAATAAAAATTCAAGAGAAGTAATTTTGGAAAGTGTTTTCACTGTTTTGAATTTAAGAGTTCACTTCCTAGTTCTGTGCATGGATATTTGGAAATTGTTTTCGATTGTTTTCCTTAGCCAAATGCATCCCTAGAGCATGATGGAACTCCCAGGCCGCTATCCATTCTGGCCTTTCGATAAGGCAGAGCCACCAATCTCCGCTCGCCCCTCCATCCAGCAAATATCAACCTCAGATTTTAGCCATCTCTCAATGGGTGCTCTGAGCGGTGGCTGTGGCCATGGCTGGCTCTGGGGTGGAACGGTCCCCCGGGGAACGAGGGACTGTCGCGTCCTCGTCGGAGAAGCTCGCAGCCCTCGGATCCTGTGGAGTCAATGGGGAGAGGGGCTCGCCGGGTTCCCCTCTCGAGCAAGCGGTGACAGCGGGCTCGCCTGCTCTGGCCGGTGACACAATAGCTCAGGTCAGGGAGCGTTTGAGAAGGAGTGGGGAGGGCTCAGCGAAAAATTCCTCGTCTGGATCGGATATTAATGTTGTTCGCAAGGTCGGTGTTTGATTACGAATGTTTGTGGTTAGCCGAATGTTGCATGCGTGCTCGAGTCGCAAGTGTGACTGATCGTGTGGTTGTCCGTATTTGCTTGGATCATATGCTGAGAGCTAAGCAGGATATGCAGTGTTCTGACAGAGGCATAATTGACTTTCTGCTTGACTGTTAGTTTAGGGAATGTGGTCGACCTTTTGTTTCTGGTTCTCGTTCTAACTTCTGAGTCTATGATGGTTGTCGCGACCTAATTTTTCGGGATTTGGACTACCTAAAACTAGGTTAATGGATTACTAAGTCTTTAAGCTTAGCTCGGGCTCTCCCAAGCCCATACCAATTCGCGACTTAGGTTTGAATTCTTAACATGCAAATGATTTTCAATTAGGAGTCGCCACTAATCTATTTTTGGTGGGTCGATTAGAAACCCAAGTAAAGCAACGGGAGATTTACTTTACTCCTACGAACCAGAGATTTATGAGTTCGGGGACTTGGTTACACCAGACTATCCTAGTACCCTTTCGGTACCTTTTATTTCATTTTCAAGAAAATGTTTGGCAATTGAATTGATTTTAATTTAACTTCCTAACATGTGAGGTGATCATGTGCGCATACCACCAATTTAACACTCAAGAAAGCAGTTAAATAATGCAAAACATATTTCGAAGTAACGAAAGCATTTGCATTATTAAATCAGAATTCACATCAACCATCTTAGATATGATTTCTAATTAACACGCAATTTAATTTTTTGTTTTCGCTTTTCTTAATGAACATCATGCGATGCATGCTAATAATTTAATATGACATGGCAGCATAACTTAAACTATATGACATGAAGAAATGCAATAATTAAATGCAATCTAAATGACTTAATTTAGATGACACGCAATGTGATGCAATGACATACAAAATTATTTAAACATGCAGCATATAATTTAGTATGTGAGTTATATGTCATGCGACATTTATTAGATGACTTAGTCTAATGATGAGGAGGTTCTAATTAAATGAACCTAATAAAAACTAGATGACGTGCATTTGATATTTCTATTTTTAAAAATGCAAAAATGATCTAGCTAGATTAAAATTCTATCTAACTCAAACTAAGGATTAAGTCACATTAATTCCTAATTTAAACCATGCAATTTATGACGTGCAAGAATGCCCTAATTCAACATGATATATGTATGATAATTTTTCATTTTTTTCATTTTTTATTTTTTATTTAATTTAAAATTGCCACGTAATTAAACATGTAACTAAAATTAAACAGAAACTAAAAATCCTAAATGAATGCATTTTTTAGTTTTTGTTGGTTTTTTTATAGTTTCCAAACTGAAATCCTTATCCTAGATATGCCAAAAATATTTCAAAACAAACTGAATCCTAATTCAAATATTTTTTTAGATTTTTTAGTGGCTTTTTAAACAATGCGATTACCGACTAAAAATTGAATCTAAACTAATCGAGGCATCCAATCAAATAAAGGATCAAAATAATCGAAAAAATAACCTGTTATCTCACAGGTCAAATTAACGATTATCCTAACTCTAATTATCACAACAAAGAGGTTAAAATAACTAAAAATCTGATCCGAATTCTTACGGATCAAATTAATAATTACATTGATTCAGTACTTAAAAACTATCAACAAACCCCAAAAATTAAAGTAATTAAAAAAATAACCCGACATCTTACGGGTCAAATTAATAATTACAATAAGTTTAGGGATAACTCTTGCGGATAATGCCTACGAGATTCATAAAATGAACATTGGGATCCAATTAAGTAAGTAAACTAAAGATTATAAACAAAATAAAGTAAAATAAATGAAAAAATAAAAACAACCTAATTTGCTTTTTCTTTTCCTTGTTTTTCTTCTTTCCTTTCCCACGTATGATCGTGGGTCTTCAAGAGGAATTGTCGTCGGTCCGGCTGGTCACCGGCTCCGGTGAGGGGAAGGCACCGTGGGTCGCGGGTCGGTGGGACAGGGACGGCACAGGGCGAAGTAGCTCGGATCGGGAGGCGCAGCTCGTCGCAGGAGCAACAACGGCGCTCGGGCAGCAAGGACCCGTGGAGCAAGGGCGCCGGGGCGGAGAACTCGGGTCTGTGTGGTTACAGATTTGTTCGGGTCTTGCTCCGGATGGAGAGGAACGCTAGGCGTCGGACCGAGGTGGCGCGGCGGTGGCTTCAAGCGGCGGCGCGGCGCCGATTTGGGATCGTTTCCGAGGCGCGAAGCTCGGGCTCCGACGGTGCTGATGAGCGTCGGCGCTAGGTGGCGGTGCGAGCTTGCGGGGACGGGAACCGAGGGAGCCCGGCGGTGCGGCGGTGCGGCGGTGCAGCGGGAAGCGGTCGCGGAGGAGCTTCGGGTAGTCACGGATGGAGAAGCAACGCGGGGGCAGCAAAATTGGAGAGAAGATGAACAGTGGGGGTCAAATCAACCCTTTTACTTTCCTCCTCTCTCTCTCTCTCTCTCTCTCTCACGTTCTGACTTTTTCTTTTACACTTTTGAGTTTTGTCTTTTTCTTTTCTCTCTTGCTTTTGTGCACGGTTCTTAAAAGAACGAAGAGAAGATCAAGGAAAAGCTTTTCCTCTCGGTGGAATTTTTTTTTGACCTAGCACTTGAGAGAAGAAAAGCCCCCGGTAGCAAAACCTCTCCTCACCTTTTTTCTGAATTTTTTTTCTGTCCCTCCCTTTGGACGAATAGAAAATCACCCCTATTTATAGTGAGAAAACTTAATCCGCTCTACCTACGAAGATTTACCTAATAACTCAATCACTAAAGATCATCCTTCGAGATTATCGTGTATGCTGACTCACTCGACCATTGAAATCATCTGTTAAAATCTTCCGAGATTATCGTGTATGCTGACTCACTCGACCATTGAAATCATCTGTTAAAATCTTCCAAGCTAACTCGCTCGACCATTGAAGATTATCCTTCAAAGTCTCTATCCGCAACAAAATATTTTAGATTATTCCTTATCCTCCTTAATATTCCCAAATGATTTTATCATCAAAAGACTAAAGATAAGATTGCAATATTTTTTTAAATGTCAAAAATCACCGTAATATCGCATCAAATCTCAATTTCTCATAAGATAATTAATTAATGGAAAAACAACGGGCCTGGGCTAATTTTCTTCATGGGCTTAGTCCAGCCTGTTAATTTAAAACCCAAAATGACCTATCCATCACCGGTCCAGTAAATGCAAATAATAAAAAATAAAATAAATGCATCTATAACTAAATGCTATGCAATTAATATATATATATATATATTAACCCCTAATTTCTTAATGCGACAAATTACAAAATGGGTAGCCAAAATTTAGGTGTCCACAGCTTTAGCTTCACTTCGGCTTTTGAGAAAGCTCTTCTTAAAGATATTGATTTGTCTTCTCACATAGTTGACTGGTTGACATTGCCTGTTGAGAAAAAGAAAATTGTTGTTCTGGTGATTCCGGAAGAAATAGCTGTCATTATTACCTTCGCTTGTAGGAGAAAATGCACGCAAGTAATTTCCATTTTAGGTTTTAAGGCTTTTCTTCTACATAAGTCGCATGTCACAGGGCAATTCCTATACCAACCTCAAGTGCTTGGATCTTGCATCTGAAACAGTGTAGGAAGTGGTCGGTGTCATGTTCATGAGATTCCAACATTGAGGACAAACTATCTGCAAATACTTCACTAAAGTATTGCAAGCGGTTCTCAAATTAGCAAAATAGGTTATCATACCACCTTCCTTTGATGTTGTCCTATAAGAGATTCTGATGGATCATAACCATAAATGTTACTTCAAGGTATAATTCTCATATATTCCTTTATACCATCAATTTTGTTTCGTTGATAATCTTGTATAATACTAGTTTTTTGATAAAATGACATGGTTGTATAGGTGCTATTGATGGCACCCATATTCATGCTTCTGTACCTGTGTCGAAGCAAGTCCCATTTAGAGGTTGGAAATGAATCACCACTCAGAATGTGATGTGTGTTTGTTCATTTGATATGAAATTTACTTTTATGTATGCTGGTTGGGAAGGCTTTGCCAACAATTGTCGGGTGCTTTTGGCAGCACTGTAGACTCCTCGTTTGGAATTTTCTCGACTGCCATCAGGTATTTGCTTGTCTTTTAAAGAGTAATTTTCTTTATGATTGTATTTACAGTTACAAATTATGACCAATATATAAATACCTTGTTATAGGCAAATACTATGTGATGGATTCTAGTTATGTAACAACTTCAAGATTTTTAACTCATTTTAAAGTGAACAGTATCATTTAAATGATTGAAGACATACAACGAGACAGCCAACAATGGCAAGAGAATTGTTCAACTATAGGCATTCTTCTCTAATGAATGTCATTGAAAGATCATTTGTGACATTAAAGATTCACTTTTTCATTTTGAAGCACATGCCCTCATTTGCAATTCGAAAGGAAGCTCATATTGTAATTGTATGTTATGCCATCCATAATTATATTTGTGATCAGGACAAGATGGATAAGAAGTTTTCCCTATATGGAGATCCGCAGTACTTGTATGAACCTATGCAGGATGAGCTTGCAAATGATACATTGACCGATGATGGAAACCAAATGGATACACTTAGAAAAAGTATCGCCAATAAAATGGCAAGGGACCATAATATGTCGGAGATTCCATGAAATTGTATTTTTAACTTTTGTAACATATTGCTATTATTTCGACTGTTATTTTATAATTGAGGATTTCTTATGTTGTTATTTAATCAATTTCTATTTTTAGAAATATAAATTTTTATTCTATTACCAAAGAAATTTTTGCTTCAAAACAAAAATTTTAAGTCGTTACTAAATGGATTTTTTTGCTCGAAGCTCGTCCGAGGAATAGAAATTCATTTCTAGTTCACAAATTTTGTCATGCACCCATAATATCCAAGGACACCTTGCGTAAGAAAAAAATAAATACACAGAGGTAGTACTTAGCAGACCCTCCCTAATAGCGACAAGCAGCTAAAGAAACCGCCCTTAACCAAAGCAGTATCCAATCCTCTTAAAAACAGGCCCGTCTTCTTTGACATTGATCGCCTGTCCCTGAGCGGGAACAGAAGGAACACTTGGGTATTCACCCGCTTCGACTGCTTTCTTCCTCACAATCGGACAAATCTGAGACAGGACCTCAGCAAAAGCTGCTTCCACATTGGTCGCGTCCAATGCAGAAGTCTCCATAACATAGAGGGACTCGTTCTCGGCGAATGACTTCCCGTCCTCCAGTGGGATTGCCACGAGGTGGCGGAGATCGGACTTGTCGCCAAGGAGCATTGCCACGATGATGGGGTCAGTGTGATCCCTCAACTCCCTCAGCCACCTTCCAACGTTCTCAAAGTCGCGCGTACTGGTGACGTCATACGCGAGTAAAGCGTCAACAGCTCCTCTACAGTAAGCGCTTGTGACGGCGCGGTACCTGAGAAGTTGAACAACTGAACTCGATACATTCAGTGATGATAAAGAAATTCACAGCAACGTCTCTCAACACATAAATCCGACCTCCATCACCAGACGCGATGGTACACGGAATGGTTTTGTTATAATAAGATGTTAATTTTGCAGTACATTGCCTTTCACATTTTTTTTTCATTGCCGGGGAAACATAAAAGTCTGGGGAATGCTTGTCACATAGGCTGTGACCTCTAGTCAGATTCTCATTATTTTTATTCTCATTATTTCGGTAAGAAGATGTGCAAGAATTTAAATCAGACACCCTAATTCTCTTCCAGGTGTCTTTGATGCACGGTTGAATCAAGTTTGGGTTTTAATCCGCCCGTTAAGCTCTCGTAACCTTCCAACACTTAATAAATTCTCGAGGTCACAAACTAATTAGGAAGCCATGCTAATATGAAGATAAATCAAGCCGTTATTCGCTCCTCGTCCCTCATTCTGCATACCAGGGCCATATCGGCATCTCCTTTGTAATTTAGCCTATGCAAGAACGTCCAAGCCACATCAGCGAGCCAGTCGAACTTAGTGTCAAGCAAAGGGGCGTCGCTGATGAAGCCCAAGAGCTCGTCCCTCTCAAACATGGCGGAGATGGAATCGGTGGCGGAGATGGAGGAGTCACTGACGGCAGAAGCACGGAGGCGGCCGTGGTAGTCCTTGGAGGAGGCGGTTTTGGTTGGAGGAGTAGGTGATGAGGAGGGTGGTGGGTCCATGCAGCCTCGCTCCACTTTGATTAAAGATGATCTCTTACCCTTTTGTCTTTTTATTTTATTTTATTTTATTAGAGACAAAATTATTTATGATGTTGCGAAATGTAAACGATTGAATGATAAAATAGACAGAATAAAAAAATAAATCGGATATCAAATTTATATAATTCGGTCATCATGACTATGTTCACAAGGAGAGTAGTTACAAATTTTATTATAAATCAAATAGATTAAGTGATACGTAGAGATTACAATCATACTTGAGTCAGGCAAACACTTCTGTAAGCCTTAATTACACCAAATAATGCACCTAATATTTAGCCTCACAATTCTTCACTAAATAATCTTTAAATCTCACGGAGAATTAAACAAATCTTACGCAAGATTTAGTTAGCCGTAAACACTCGGACTCTTGGACGTAATTTGCCGAACAGAGACCCACGAGACTCACGCCAAACACTCGTTTCGGCGCCTCAAGTCTCCTCTCTTTCTTTGGACAGACGGCACGAATGTCCGTCGCACTTTGATCAACGACGACGCATCATTCTGTCCGCAAAACAAACAGAACGACCAATCTCTAATAATATAAAAGAAAGAAAAGAAAACCCTTCATGAAAAAGAGTCCAACGAGGAAAAGGAAAGTCCACGGTCAACTTTCCTCAAATTTCCTATTCTCCTTGGCCGACTTAAACTGAGGATAATTTTCGTCGGTTTTAAAACAAAACATTATCCAATAGAAAGCCCAAGTTAATATCGCTTCCCATCTTCATCGCAAGAGGCAGGGCACAAATTTGCGAGTGAGTGTAGAGTAGGAATAGAGTAGGACTGACCAAAAAAAAAAAAAAAAAAAAAACATGAAAATAATATCTGTAATATTTATGATGCCATTGAGCTTTCCTGGGTCGATCACAGAAATTAATTCTGAACAAGTCATTTAACGAGCTTAATATGAAGACATAATCTGGAGACATATTTTAATATATGATTCTCTCAAATATCATTAACAAAGTTAAATGTGGGCCTTACTCTTAATTTAAGATTAATTGTTAAAGACAGTAGAAATAGTATGAGCCTTAAACTTTTTTGGTAATTTTCCCACGTCGTGAAACATATATCTATAAAAGATTTAGCAAATAATTTTGTTTATGAGAGGTTTCTCATCTTGGTTTGTGAATATTACACTAACCTCATTGATAAGTTAAGACGCAAGTTAAATCTCGATGAATATCACTATATCACTTTAAGAAAATAGTAAGAGAATTCATCATGATTAATGTCTTGTGATTATTTTAGTGAACAGCCACATAATACTCGAAAAGCATGTGTGAATTGCAAAAAGGAATATTTCTTTTTTGAAACTTAGCGAAAGTTCAATAGTTATAACAAGTAAGAATATACTTTTGATATATGATATGAAATCAACAATCCATGCAATGCATGCTTGACAAACAAAAGATGTTTTTCTCTCCATCGTTTTCTAATTGAAAAAATATTAATAAAAATATCCAGCAGTAATTTGTGCTCACCATAAATAGGAGAAGTCACTGGATGCATGTAAATAATAAGAGCAGCCCCTCGTGGGTCTGTGCTACTTCATTACAAATCTTTCAAAAGTTATTGATACGATCACAAAGTTTTTTAAATTACTAATGCTTATCATAGATGTTTCATCTCAAAAACATTAAATGCAAAAGAGTTATTGATAAAATTCCCCATTTAGTTTTCTCAATTTTAACATATTTTCTCATTAAAAACTTTTTCGAACGCTAAAATCATGAAACTATCAAAATAGAAAACTATATCCACAACCTTAAAAAAAACTCACGGTTGCTCCGAAAGGTATAAGTAGAATTTCAGAGTTTGCTTTCCCTTGAAAGCTCAAGATTCCTCTCGGTCACATAGGTTTTCCTTTCCGCCGGCGTTGATCGCACCGGTCCGTTCACTTGGGCTTCCTGCGTCTCGTGTGAGGGAAGCCATGGAGAGAACTGATGATTGCAGTGAGAGAAGCGGCGGTTCTGATCCGCGAAGGAGCGAAGACGAGGCGGTCGACCGGATCAGCGGCTTGCCTGACTCGCTCCTCCTCCACATACTCTCCTTTCTGCCGTTCAGGTACGCCGTCCGCACATCGTTGATTCTTAGGCCGTTCAGTGGCCTATGGAGATCTCTTCGCAGTCTGTCTTTTGAAGAGTGCGATTATCACAGTTGCTATCGTCGCCGTCCTGAACCCGGTTGCCGTGGTCGCCAAGGGTTCTTGAATTTCGTCGATAATGTGTTGGCCCTACACGAGAGCTGCGAAATCGATAGGCTCCGAATTGAGTTGGATTTTCATGCGAGTGGTTCCATTAACCCCGAATCTGAAGGATATAATAGTGAAGTGGCAAATAGATTGGATAAGTGCATATTGTTCGCACTGATGAAAAAGGTGAAGGCCCTTGATATTCACCTGGCTGGGTGTGGTTTTGTCCTCAAAGCATCGCCAGCTTCTCATTATAGGATGACGGGCGCCCTTCTTAATAATAGGCTCGTTGAGCTCTGTTTGCGTGTTTGTAATGTCGAATCGCTTGGACAGATTCAGTTGAAGTCGCTCAGAGAGTTATTTTTTCTGGATGTTAATTTAAGCGATGAGGTGATGTGCAATCTTGTTTTGGGTAGCCCATCACTGAAGAAAGTATCTCTTCGGAAATGTCATGGCCTACGAGTTTTAAAGATCGAAAGTCATCCATCGCTCGAAGAATTATATGTTCGTACTTCTCGTGGCCTGAAAGAAATTGATGTTGCTTGATCGGGCATCAAAATATTGGCAATCGTTATTAATGAATCGTTGAGGAAGATAGCCTGTCCAAATGTCGTGACACTTGAACTGGATGGTTCAACAAAAGGAGTGAATATTACCTGTGGATCTTCCGTAATTGATATGGGCCTCCATATTTGGAGGGGGGGATTTAATGGTGTGTTTCAAGAATATCCTGAGGTTAAAATGCTGCTGGCTAAGCTCCAAGATGCTGCATATTTTACTCTGTGCAATGGGAGTATACTGGTAGGTTTCCATCCTTTTTAAATGATTTGAAGTTTTTTAAGTTGTTTTAGCTTGATATAGGCGAGTTGAGTGTGGCACTAGTTGAGTGTGGCACCAGTTGAATTAATGCGAAACTTATTTGTTTAGATTTTCCACTGTACTGTACTATTGGCTTAATCACGGCCCTTTTCTCACGTGTTATAAATTTGTCATTGCATTTTTCTCATCTTTGGCTCCTTACAAGTATTTGAGTTCTTCTTCCAACTTCTGCAGCTAATTGTGCATAAGATATGATGTTGCCGTTGAATATGAATCAATCTTTTTCTGTTGTCCTGCTTTCTTGTCAAAATTATCTACTCATTTGTCATCAGCCAGTTTGAATAGCATTATGTATTGTTCTTTTATTTGTCATTAGTTCAGTATGAGATGTCAATGTCGAGCCAACTGGTTGAAGATCCTGATATGTTCCTTTGTTGATTTGAAAGATGGATGTTATTGGTTTTTTTCTGTGGTCTTTTAAAGTCTTTACTCTGTGTCAACTCATGCGTGTTTGACGGACAACTTAGTATTTGCTGGGACATGCTTTCCGCTAAAATTCAATCTTGTTGCTTAGGTTTGTGGGCTATTTTTGTGGAATTTTGGCATTTTGATGTGTGTTGATAAAAGTCCAATGTAATCTTGTATATTTGTTAAAGGAAGGTTTTGTTTGGACTCTTTACGAGGTATCAATGACTGACCGATGCCTTCACTTTTATGGGTGCTTGTTAGGTCAATTCTTCCAAAACTTACTTATATCACCGGAGGTGTATATCAATTAATAGCAAAAAGACTAGTGGGTGATAAGGAAATAGACACTTGGTAAATTTCGGATTAAATTTGAGGAGTGAGGACTGCAGCTTGTGTAATGTGTGGCATTCTAGTTGTCTAACTAGTGTGATAGAAGTGTAGTGGAGATTGAATCCATCAATTACCATCTGCAGTAAGCTGTAGCTCTTGAGGCGTGGGAGGCATAGTTGTTGTTTGTTGTTGTATGTTTCTAATTTAGTTTAATAATCAGAACATCGGGCATTATTGAGCAGATGCTGTTCCTTTCCTTTTCTAGATTACATCATAAAGTAATTGTATGTCCTATTTTGTGTTTAAAAAGATGTGTTCCTCCAATGATTCTCTCTTTTCGATCTCCAGGTCTTCAGCATATGGAAGCTAACGAATCAACCACGCCCATCTTTCAACTGGAAGTCTGTGACAACGACCCTTAATTTAGCTAAATGGCACCTCCCTGGGATTTCTTACTTACTAGAGACTTGCAATTTTCTAGAGACACTCACCATATATGTTTATCGTGTGGTGCCCCATGATATTCAGGTGCGCTTTAGCCTACAGTGCTGCATGAATAAGGAATATCTTTTTTTAATGACAAATTTATGTTTACTTCCATAGAGAACACTGGCCACCTCTTCATTATGTAGATTAATTTTGACCCCTTTCTATAAATTTTGTCAAGTATATTAACTTTCAGACTGAGTTATGGATATTGGATATCAGAAGCAGATCTCTTTTGGAATTTAAATGTGTATGTTTTACCAATGCTTGATCATTGCACTTTGTTTGGCTATTTGTCAGGGAAAAAAGTGGAAGCGAAGATGTAAATTTGATGGCAGGAGGTACTGGAATTCAATTGAGGGCACATTCTATTGCCTAAAACACCACCTGAAGAACGTCATGATCTATGCACACGTGACCCAACCATACATAATCGAGTTCATTGAGTTTCTACTTGGGAATGCATTGGTTTTGGAGAAAATGGTGATCTCCACTAAAAAGAATACCGGACTCACTCGAAATAATGAAGCACATTGCTATGACATCGCCCTAGAAGAGGATTTTACCTCAGAGATGCTTGTGGAATTTTCGAAGAAGGTTTTCAGTTTCCCAAGAATCTCTCCCCGTGCTGTGGTACACTTCAATTGAGTACATGGATATGGTTCTCTCAAGTATGGGAGTACTGCTTCTTTACTTTTCTATAGATATTGTGCTAGCAAGTCATGTCTCTATCCTCAATTAGCAGTTTCACTTAGTCGCGTCCTGTCTTACATCGATGAATTCGATAGTTGATCATTGGATACAAAAATTTATCAAGTCTGTTTATCATTTTGGTTTGCTTATTATGTGCTTTGCTTTTTCTCCAAGCCACTATTGCTCTCATCGTATTCGCTTGGATTATATGACATGTGATACGACAGGACTTTCAATTTCTGAAATTGGATTCAAATTCGTAGTTAATTTTAATCCGGCGCGATTTTAACGTGATTTAGGTTACTACGTAGCTTTCAAAAAATTTTAGTGCAAATAACTCTTGGTCGATTTTCTTCGAACCACAGTGAATCCATTCGACACATTGACAACTCTTGTTTGTTGTGAAAACCTCGAGATTTTAATTACGGACACAGGCTACCAAAACGATAGAAAAATCAATCTAGTGTCGATTAACGAGAATTTTGCAATTTAGTGGAATCACCCACGTTTAACCACATATCTCAGTCAAACTGACCTATTTTTGATTTTTAATCGATTTTTACTGTGCCATAATGATCTTGGCAAATGAGCACGGTTGAGTAACCGATTCCTAGTCGAATTCTCAAGTCTATTGCATTAAAATTCTGTAATGGCTTTTTCAGATAATCTAGTTATCTCGAGAGTGATCAGTTCTGAAAACAGCCCTATAGGCACGTCGATGAAATACCCGATTAATTTAATTGAAAGCAGAAGTGAAAAATCCAAGATGTCACACAAGAAGTTTGAGAAGTCTGTGAACTACTAAGTTTGCTTTTTGTAGAGAGAGGAAAGGATGTGTGTGTTTCCATTCGTTCGGTTCATTTTTTTCTCGTTTAGGAAGTAGGTTGTCTTTTCAAAAGATCTTAATTCTTAAGGTTGGGATGGTGCAAACTTCTTTTTGTCTGTAACTCTTATCCTTTCACGAGGGTCCAATGTTTTTGTTCGGGATAAGTACACTAATGGTGCCAAAAGTTGTGTACGGCGCTCACTTTGGTGCCAAAAGTTTCTGTCGGATCACTTAAGTGCCAAATCGGAGGAAAAACACTCACTTTGGTGCCACCGGCGAAAGATTCCAGCCTCCGGCGAAAGATTCCGGCCAAAATGATTTTTTTTTTTAAAAAAAAAATTGATAAGCCTTTAAACGACGTCGTTTTCGGTTCTCCTTAAGAAAACGACGTCGTTTTTCCGTCCTACGTGGATGGCTTCATGGAAACGACACCGTTTAGCTCACATGGGGAAGAAATTAGGGTTTCGGCGAGGTTGAAGCCGTGGCCGTCGTCGGGGTTGAAGCTGCGGGCGCCGAGTGGCCATCATCGAGGTCGGGGTCGACATCGGGGTCGAAGCTACGGCCGTCGAGTGGCCATCGTCGGGGTCGGGGTCGGGGTTTGAGTCGCGGCCATCGAGTGGCCATCGTCGCGGTCGGGGTCGAGGTCGAGGTCGGAGCTACGGCCGCCGAGTGGCCATCGTCGGGGTCAGGGTCGGGGTCGAGGTCGGAGCCGCTGCCGTTGAGTGGCCATCGTCGCGGTTGGGGTCGAGGTCGGGGTTGAAGCCGTGGCCGCCGAGCGCGAGGACCGTCGAGGACGGCGACGGCCGGAGATTAGGGTTTTGAATTGGGGGAGACACCAAACGGCGTCGTTTTGGTGTTTGGATGCTGACTCAGCTCTCCGATGAGCCACGTCGGCGTCAAAAATTAATAAAAAAAAGGCCACGTCGGATTTTCGGCCAATTTCGCCGGAGTTGGCACCAAAGTGAGCGTTTTTCAAATTTTTTGGCACTTAAGTGATCCGATTGAAACTTTTGGCACCAAAGTGAGCGCCGTACACAACTTTTGGCACCATTAGTGTACTTATCCCGTTTTTGTTCCTCTGTTAGAGTTTTAGTGCTTGCTTTGGCGAAGTATTTGTGCAAAAATGTTGACCCAAATCTATGACACAGGACATCACGTGCATTCTTTTTTTTAGATCACGACTAGTTTTGGGCCCCTCGCATGACTTCTTAAGGATTTCTTTTCTGTGGCCCCGGTTCATATGTCTGGTATCAGTATCTTGATCGAAATTTGCCTAAGTCAACGGTTGAGAACTTGATGATGAAGGTACAATCAGTTCTGGTACAATATCCTTAAATATTTGGTCCAAAACATAAGAGCTTAATCTTCTAACTTCATTTTTCTTGAAGGTATTGTTAAACCAAATCATGCTAGGCCCTTCAGTTATTGCAATTCTTTTGCTTGGAACAACTTATGGCAAGGGAAGATATTTGAGCTCCCTAAAAGCATGAAAAAGATGCTCTTCCCACACTTCTTTATGGTAAAGTGCTCTTCATTCTCCTATGCTGTCTTTATTTATCTGATGCCTGGTAAAATCATGTGTTAGCTATGTACCTCTTCTTTGCAGGATTTGGGTTCTGGATCCCTGTCTGTGCATTGAATTTCTGGTATGTTCATGTGGTTTCCTTGATCTTACCTGACAGTAGAAATCGGAAACTTGTTGGAGTAGTGGCTTTTTGTCAGTACGCCTGGTTTGATAAATTCACACATGTCAAATTCCCATGGTTTCTTAAGGTGCCGTAGCTTGGAAGCGGGAGAAAAATGATGAGGATGTGGTTATGCTGTTAATTTCGAGTTTATATCTTCAGGCCACTCCTATCTGGATGTATTGTTTGAGGATTCTGGACTACTTGGATATTTGGGTGGATCTGGTACAAAATGCAGCATTGAAATTTAGAATGATTTGTGTTGCTGACCTGAGTTAATGGGAATGGGCTTCGTGGCGGTTGTTTGGAGTTTTTTTTCTTTTTCTTTTGGGCTTTCAAGTGTCGGAGTTGCAAGTTTTTCTTTGCTCTTCCTTTTTTTTATCACGCAAGTACCACCGATGAGGCACTATTTTGGCATTGTGGACAAATTTTGAAACAATTTTATTGACACCTAAATTTTGGCGATTCGTTTAGTCATTTATTGCATTAAAAAATTAAGGGTTAATTTTATCCCTAAAAAAATAGTTAATTGCATAGTATATAGTTTTAGGTGCATTTATTTTTTATTTGCATTTACATTGGGCTAGTGACGGATGTATTCGAATTGATGGTTCGGAAACTTTAAGTTGATGAGTAAGGCTAAGCCCACGAAGAAAGCAAATCGGTTCAAGTCCGTATCCTCAAAAATATTTTAAGGATTTATCTTTGTGAGATTTTAATTCAAAAGTAAATATTACGTTTGGAAAAAAATAAATATTACATTTTAAAAAGAAATCATCGTGAATATGGATTTAGAAAATTTAAAAAATCCTAATCCATGCGCTATAAATAAGTAAACATACGTAGGGTTAAGGAGGCCACACTATTGATACATACGGCCATACAAAGGGGAGCTTCTCTAGGGTTCGTTGAAGAAAGAAACACAAAAAAGTCAAAAAGAAAAAAAGGGAAAAGAGAGATTGGACGTGAGAGCAGGGGGGGCACAAGAGGGAAGTGACGCGAGGGAGATGTGAGAACAGAGGGGGACGTCTGAGTTAAAAAAGGAGAGAAAAAAGAGAAAAAAGAAAAGAAAAAAAACAGAAGACTGGTCTTCTTCCTCAGCGTGCTGGTCTTCTGCCGGTTGCTCGAATCGCGTCCCTGCACAGTGCCGCCGCCACTGCCCATTCCCCGCGCCGGCCACCGCTGCTCCTGCGGCCCGCCTTCGCTGCTCCCGACGCCTGAGCGACCACCAGTCAAACCGCTCGTCGCCGCGCCCGCTGAAAACCCGCGACCTGCAGCTGAGCCTCCGTCGCCCCCGCAGCAGTCCGCCTCCGCGCCGCACCTCCATCGTCCGCGAGTGTTGACGCTGCTGCTTCTGTTCCGCCGGCCCGCGCCTCCTCCGTTCACGCCGCGACGCTACCGCTGTCCTGATCTTCCCGCTCGCTGCACCATCGCCGACCTGCAGCTTCTACCCGAGCCAAGTGATCCACAGCCGTGCCTCCGTTTCCGTCGCCCTTGCCCCGTGAAGACGCTTCTGCCCCGTCTCGCCTGAAGCCAGCAACGCCGCGTGACCCAACGCTCCTGACCCGTTGCTGCCAGAGCTTCCCCCTCATCCCGCGACAGCTCGAGCCAATGTTGATAATTTTGTTGTGCCCCGAAGCCATCGAGCGTCACCCACTCCAACGGAGCTTTTGTCTTTCACCCCTGGCAGCGTTTGCAGAGCTGTGTTTCATCGTGTATGGCTCCGGTTGACATGTCATCAAACCTGACTCGAATTCTTTGAACTCTTCGGTGAATTATTTGCAGGTTGACCTGCGAAGATCATGATTTTGGTGTGACTTTGAATAACATCCAGCAAAGTCACAAGTGCCTCCACAGTGAAGTCTTAGTGGGCTTTTGGTCACTACCAAGCCCAGCAAATCTAGTGCTACTCCAATCCACGATTCTTCTTTTTTGCAGATTTGTTGACTTTCATCAAGCGTGTGAATTTTATCGAGGTGTGGATTTCACAAGTGAGAGTTACCACACCGTGAGCTTCGCTGTTTCCTTGGTCTTGCAGAGAAGTATAATAATTCCTCACGCGAGAGTCCATTGTTGGTGCACATCCATCCCCACTTGCTCCTCGGCATCCTAGCGAGTTCCGGAGCCCACCACCGTTGACGTTCTAACCCGTTTCCATCGAGACCATGGAGCAATAAGCCATTGTTGATGCCACCATCATCCGTCTGGATTTGGAAGTGTCACTCGCGTGACATTATGAATTAGGTAAGACTCTCGAATAATCTTATTTTCATATATGTCGCTGCCTAATTCATAATATCGAAATATTTCTTTGAATGTTCGATCGATATTGCCATATCCAAGAGATCTCTTTGATCTCTCATGAATTAGGAAATTTTCCTAATTTCACAACGTGCATACGATTGATAGTCCAATTTCACGCTCGAAATACGACTCGCAATCGCACGGAAAAATCGTGCTTTTCATGTTCATGGTCCCTCTTGAAGCCCGTGTGGCTTTTCATGTTCATGGGCTCCATCTTCTGGAACTTCTGCTCGTCTTCCACCGTGAGCAAGTAGCTGTATATGCCGAACCTCATTTGGCTCCCTCTCGTCTTCTCTTGAGATAGAAGCCGTGGCTTCAGTATTGATCTGCTGTTTATGGTTAATTGAAGACTTCAGAATTTGTAAAATTTATTGGAGAGCTTCGTGCGGACAAAAATCCTTGGTTTTTGATCTTCAGGTTGCTTGCTTTTTGAAACATGCTTGGTTCTTCTAATTTGTTGTGGTCAGCGGAAACAACGTTTATCGCCCAATTTCGCATCTAATTGCAGGATTCGGTGTTCGGTTTACAAGAGGTAGAATTGAATTATCATTAATTTGCTGGTAATGATTTGTAGGAGAAAATTGTGACCAGCGAATTGCTTGTGCAATTTTTTTTAGGAAGTCACTGTTACTTATATCAAATCGTCAGCATTTATTTGATTTTTTTTTTTTTTTTGAAATTGCAAACTCTTTCAATAAACTAATGTTGACTAATTGGGAGTATTTCTTAATCATTAATGCTTCACATGTTCACATGTATTTCATAGGTAAGGAAATTTATAGTTTTAGCTAATCTTACAATATCATGTGCACTGCATGGAAAAATTTAATTGGTACTTGACTTGTCAATACCGGGTAAACTTACATACTTGACCTTGCGAAGTTGCTCCGGAGTATTTGAATCATCAAAGAGTTAAAAGAGATTGATAATTAAAATGCAGACTACAAATAAATGGCATAGATACATGTGAAAATATTAAATTTTTCGATAACAAAAAAGTTCATTTGATTCATGGAAAGCTTGAGATTTGAGAAATATTTTTCAAAATAAAATATGCTATTAATTAAAGGAAAATATTTTTATTATTGATAACAATTTATGATTGACTATTTTCGTGGGCGATAAATTTTTTTCATTTATTTATTTTTGTAATCGATCATTTTTTGAGAAAATATTTTCCAAATCTTAAGCTTTTGTGAAACGAACTTTCCTAAGATGCACTTTACCAAAAAAAACTTTCCTAAGATGCATAATTTCAATAAACTGCATAGGTTCTTGTGAAATGATGACATGATTTAAAATCTCCTTAAGAAAGTTACTATAAGATTGAAAATTCTAAATTTCAATGCTAAAACAAAAATGTGCCGGCTAAAATAAAATTTACACATTCGTTCATTTACAAAAAAAAAAAAAAAAAAAATTGTAATTTAAGTAATTAAAGATATTTGAGAGAAGAGAAAGGCTATTGAGACTCCTTAAAAGGAGATCTGCTTTATTTTATATAATAGTATATATTGGTTTTAAATTAGGAGAAGCAGAGGAAAAATTAAAAGCAATGGTCCCAAATTACAGCTCAAATCTAGCCAACATACTGCTTCCATTGGTAACTTCAAATCAGCCCAAACCCGGCTGTCTCCACCTTCTTCTTCCTCCTCTTTTCAAACCTCCAAGACCTGGACTAAAGAGAAAGGCGTTCTTTTCGTATTCATGGCGGGGTATAAAGCTAACAACGAGCATGATTACCTCTTCAAATTGGTCCTGATTGGCGGCTCAGGCGTCGGCAAACCCAACCTGCTGTCCCGGTCCGCCTTCTGGTCCTCTTGTTCGATCTTTCCTGTCAATTTAATTTCGAAGTTTCGATTCTATGGACGCTAATTCTTTTTCTCGTCGATTGTATCACAAATCTCATTACAGTTGCATGTTTCACTATGCTATCGCGTTTGTTGAGATTGGATAAGATTTCTCTAATCTGTTTAGGTTTAGATTTACAAGTTGGTTAGTCAGTTCTGAACTTTTAACGAATGTCGCAATGTCAAGCTTGAGAGACGGTGCTCGTAAGTGAGGCGATTGTAGCCCTGGTTTCTTTTCATTTGGGTGAGGTGGCAACCCTCGCCGACTCTTGACTAGCTATCATCCACCATCATCGAATCTTCGTGGCAATGGTGGGGGCAGCAGTTAGTTTCCCTTCCTTTTTTCTCTTAAATAAATTTCATTTATTGTCAATATAATTTAAATAATATTTAAAATAAAAAAATTGTATTTAAATCAAAACGATGTCATTTTACCCTCACCAATGTTAGAGAGAAAACAATAAAAAGAGTAAAGTCGACATTTGCACCACTTTGACAATTAAAATTGGATTCAATTACACTTTCATGACATGTTTAGTATTTTCAATGCATTTATCCCTAAAATCGCAAAAGCAATGATCAATACTACAAAAAAAATCTCAAACTGATGCACTTACTACTTCAAACTAATTATTTGACCACCAAAAATCCCAAATTGATCAATTTGTGATCTATTCATGATTTTACCATCAAATTATTAAGTTATATGACATGTGACGGGGACGTACCCAGGTTTGGAGTTTTATCCTCCATTTATCATAGTTGTATTTGTTAATTTTTTGTGGTATTAAGTTAATTTAACAAAAAATAACGGAATGTAAATTTGTCACAAATATTTCAATTTAGGATTTTTGGTGGCCAAAAAATTAGTTTGCGATAAATTTATCAAAATTTATTATAAATGCTCCGGTTTGGAGTTTTTAAAAGTCAAAAAATTAGTTTGAGATAAATTTATTTTATATATATATATACCGATTTAAGGCTTTTCGTGATATTAACTCCTAAAACTAAATAGCTATCTAGTACCTTGACAAGAAAAAAAATACTTATATTCATTTATGGGGGAAAAAGGTTAGCCCCGCCTATTGGGCCAGTCTCACATAAACTCACCATCGCTCGCCCAGCATAAGTACGGTTTGCGTTCCAACTGAAAGCTCGGGATTCGTCGCAGCCACATCTCGCGTTCATAGCCCCGTCCTTTGCTTTTTCCCGCATCTCTTGGGCTGAAGAGGTCGCTCATGCCTCTTGTACTTGTGTGATCAAAGCCATGAGGAGAACTGGTGATCGCAGAGGTAGAATCAACTGTTCAGACCCGCGAAAGAGTAAAGAGGATGAGGTAGTCGACAGGATCGGCGGCTTGCCCCGAGTCGCTCCTCCTTCACATACTCTCCTTCCCGCCCTTCAGGTGCACTGTCCGCGCATCGTTGATGCTTCGGCCGTTCAGTGGCCTTTGGAAAGTGTTGAACAGTAAAACTATTTTTCTCTTACTGTGTTCCATATATTTTACAAGAATATAACCACGCATATATACACCGACGTAACCATCCTAGAATCTCCTACAAATCTGGAGATCTCCTATAAATCACTACAAATCAGGAGATCTCCTACAAATCAAAAGATACATATGTATATATAAAGACCTTAAATAGAAAAACTCTCCTATTGAGGCCCTAATTGACACTCATGTTAACACTCCCCTCAAGCCGGTGAGAAAATATCTTTGATACCCGGCTTTCACCCGGCTTGACAAGTGAGTGTGGAAAGCTCGACTCGATACAGCCTTTGTAAGTATGTCTGCCAATTGGTCTTCAGATTTGATAAATGAAAAACTCACCACCCTATCATCCAGATTTCGCTTGATAAAATGCCTATCAACTTCAACATGTTTAGTGCAGTCATGTTGAACTGGGTTGTGGGAAATTTGAATCGCAGCCTTATTATCACAAAACAATTGCATTCCTAACTTAGGTGGGAAACCAAGTTCTGTCAACAACTTCTTTAGCCACAAAAGCTCAGATAGTCCTTTAGCCATCCCCCGAAACTCAGCTTCAGCACTTGATAAAGCTACTACCTTTTGTTTCTTGCTCCTCTATGTAACCAAGTTTCCTCCCACAAATGTGAAGTAGCCTGACGCCGATCTCCTATCCGAGGTATTGCCAGCCCAATCAGCATCCGTAAATCCTTCCACCTCATGGTGATTATTCTTTGCAAAGAAAAGTCCTTTTCCTGGTGTTGACTTCAAGTAGCGTAAAATTCGAACTACAGCATTCATATGATCTTCACTAGGAGCGTGCATAAATTGACTTACAACTCCTACAGTATATGCAATGTTAGGCCGAGTGTGCGATAGATAAATTAATCTCCCTACCAACCTTTGATATCGGTCCTTATTGGTCGATACCTGATTAGGGAAAACTCCAAGTTTATGATTTTGTACTATAGGGGTATTAGCAGGTTTGCAATCCAACATCCCCACCTCAGCCAACAAGTCCAATATATACTTTTGTTGAGACAAGAATATACCCTCCTTTGATCTAGCCACTTCAATACCCAAAAAATATTTTAGGCCCCCCAAGTTCTTCATCTCGAACTCATTTGCCAGTTTCCTTTGAAGTTCTGTGATCTCCTCAAGGTCATCCCCTGTGATGATCATGTCATCTACATATATAATCAATGCTGTCACTTTGTTATGCTGCCGTTTCAGGAACAACGTATGGTCTGGGTTACTTTGAGTGTACCCATACCTTTTCATTGCAGAGCTAAAGTGACCAAACCAAGCTCGTGGTGATTGCTTTAATCCGTACAACGACCGCTCAAGTTTACATACCACTTCCGATTTATCAGCACACGCATATCCTGGTGGGATTTCCATGTAGATCTCTTCTTCCAAATCTCCATGTAAGAACACATTCTTTACATCAAATTGATGTAAGGGCTAGTCCAAATTTGCTACAAGTGATAACAATACCCGCACAGTGTTCAGTTTTGCAACTGGAGAGAATGTTTCCTGGTAGTCCACGCCATAGGTCTGGGTATATCCCTTTGCTACTAGACATGCCTTGTACCTCTTAACAAAACCATTTGCTTTATATTTGATGGTGAAGACCCATTTGCATCCTACTGCCTTCTTTCCCTTCGGTAACTCGACAAGTCTTCAAGTCTTATTTTTCTGTAAAGCCTCCATCTCTTCTTGCATTGCTTGAACCCACTTGGGATCCCTTAATGCCTCCTGTACTCCACTAGGAACTCTACTTGCAGAGACATTCGAGACAAATGCCTTTAAAGGTCTCGACAATTGCTTTGTCGAAACATAATTAGTAATCGGATACTTTGATCTTCGTTCTTCCACATCTGTAGAGTACCTATTAGGAGCCTTGCCACGATTATGTCTACGGGCAATTTATAACAAACAGCTACATCAGTATCAACAGACAAATTCTGTGCGGTAGAAGAACTTACCTCAGGAGTATCCTCAGGAGAATTGTTAGGTACTAAAAAAGGGGTATTTTGAAGTGGAGGGAGCTGTTCTTGAGATTGTTTGTGTGTCTCTTGCACCAAATTAAGCTGATGATCAGATTCCTTAGTGTACTGCTGCTTATTTTCCATTGTCCCACCATGATCCGTGACCACACCTGATATAGCTAGTATAAGTACCTAGAGGGGGGTGAATAGGTATATACAAGATTTTTCTCGATAATTGCACAATACTAGACAGTTGATAGATTTGAGACAAACAATAATCAAAGTAAGACTGAGAGAAGGGAAGAGAAAATTGAACACGCGGTTTATAGTGGTTCGGCTTATTTCAAGTCTACGTCCACTCTTTTGCATTGACAGCCTATTGGCTGGATTTCACTATGAACAAAGAGATGTTACAACGTTGTTCTCCCTTGATTTCTCGATGTAGATGATCTGCCACACTCGCTCAAGGTATCACTAAGTATAGACACTCTTTGAGTATACAATTTCGCTCAAAATGTATCGACTAATAATCAAGGTGCTTCAGACTCTGGAATTTCTCTATCGATCATGCACTAAAGCAACTAGAACGACTTCCTTTTATACTCCTTTATGCCATCATACCCGTTGGCACTTACCAAAGGAATTCCTCCAATCTACTCATTGGACGAAATCAATCAAGAAGATCATTCGAGCTATTAAAGGAACCTGACGATAGCCCATCAATCATGTTCGTCCATACAATCAGGATATTGGTTTCCAAGAATAAAACCTTCCAAGAATATTTCGTCGACCATCGGATCTTCAAACGATCTTGATTACAAATAAAAGAATCTGTTATATTTATCCAGCCAAGAGATCTTCTCTAGAGGATAGGACTAAATCCTCAACCAAATACTTCGGCTCTGGATTGCCTTCGTCACTGGATTAGAAAAACTGTCAATGAGAATAGTCTTGAGTCTTGAGTCTTGAGTGCTGAGTCTGGTGATCTGAAAGTCTTCACACTTTAAACAGAAGGTTTGCAATTATCCAGACTAGACTGATAGAAACGTTTTGTCAGCTTCAAAATATTCTGGAAAGATTTCTCCAACAATCTCCCTTTTTTTGATGGTGACAAAACTTTCCCCGTAGATTTGAACAACTTTGACTGCAAAACATTACTCAAGCAATATGGCTATCTCATAAAGATTAATAAAGTCAACCGGACTCGCATCCACGTAAAAATCGGTTAGTCTTTCATGAGTAAAACCATACAACAACACTTGATATAAATGCAAACAGTCAAGCATCAAAATCCATACCCAAGTCAGTCAAATTCAAGTTCACACCCAAATTATACTCAAAAAAACATTCAAACACACAAAAGAAATTTAAACTCAAAGTTTTAAAGAGTTCAAATTGCAATTCTCCCCCTTTTTGTCATCATTAAAAAGGTGAGAAAAGAGTCAAGTCTGCTTGGGAATGCGCACAATCTGGAAATCTCCCATCGACTGTACGATGTCTTCCAGCCTCTTCAAGTCTTCTCGTATATAAGCCACCTCTTCTCCTTTGGCATTGGCTTGAATTTGAAGAGCGATGTCTTTCATTTGATCCGCCAGGGTAACAAGATGCTTGTCCAAAGATTCTTCGGGACTTGAAGTTCACGATCCGAGCATAGATTTGACCCCGCATTTCCGAGAAGAACATCAAGGATACGACGAAAATCTACTTTTGTATTGTCCGTCTGTGTGCTCGCATTTGCTCTCTCGGATGGAGTGAAGGCAGACAATGGAGCTTCGGTGTAATCGAGCAGATTTGGTGTTGACGTATCATGTTCTTCCTTAGGCATTTGAGAAGCCTGAAAATCTTCTGGATTTGCTGGTGAGCGACTCACACCTTCACTATTGACAGCACGTGGTGTAGTCCTTCCTTGCTCGCCATCTCCCCTTGTCTCTAGGACCTCAATTGGGGAAGAGTGATGGTCATGCTCTTCAGCGTCTTGATTCTCTTTCTCTCCGGCTTCATCTGTAGACTTTTCTTTCACTGCTTCTCCTTCTTCTTCAGCTTCTTTCTCTTTGTCTTCTTTCTCTTTCTCTTGTTGCTCCTCTGCTTCTCTGTTCTTTGCTTGTCCCTCTTCTTCTCTCTGTTCTTTTTCCTCTGCTTCTTTTCCTTTCTTCTGTTGTTCTATTGATTTAGGTACAGAACGTCTGGTCCTTTTCAATGCAGAGATAGTGAGATCTTCCTCTTCATCTTCATCCTCCAAGATAAGAGTTCTTTTCTTTTTGAATGGAGCACCCATGGGCTCCTTCCCTTTTCTCTTTGATGCAGAAGATACTAGAGTCTTCACTTTGAACTTCTCCATTGCCTTATTTAGCTCTTTCAGACGCATTTTTGTCAGCATTTTCAAACCCACCACCATTTTGTCGCATGGTCGAACACAAAGAGTATGTGGAGGTTCAATGTTCAAGTGTCTCAAGATCTTGGTCACAAGACTGGGTAAGGCAATTGGCCCTTGTCCTTCACCATTGCTCTGTACATATGAAAGAGAATGGTGTGAGGGAGAGAGAACTTCTTCCCTGAATTGATCGCGTACATCAATTTTGCCTCGGAGTTAGACACGTCAGTCTTTGATGTAAACTTTGGCCTGATACAGTTGATCACAATTTTGTGAAGCAAGATGTTGATGGCACACATCCTTGAGTAGATAATTCTTCTCTCTGTATCCCTGTCTTTGACAAGCTCCAGTGTGGTACGGGCAATCGAAACTTTGATCGGTTGATAGTGTCCTCTTTCAACTCCAATTATATCTGCCAACATGTCCACATCTACCACATAGTCTTGATCTCGAACACTGAAGGATATTCTATTCGCATCTAAAAAGCTAAGATTCGAATAGAAGTATGCTGTCAATTGTGCATAACCGTCGTGGTATCGGAGCAAAATTGCTCAAGTTGAAGCAGATTGAACTTCTCCCTTAAGTTCACATTGATGGCATCCAAGAAATCGAAATCAACACTCCTATGATTTATCACCCCTCTTTTCAACAGTCTGAAGAACAGATTTTCCTGTTCCTTTGATTTAAACAAATCCATCCTATTTCCCCTCACCTTTGCAGCAACACCCATTCTAGGTTGGAATTCACTAAACATTTTATCATCATCGTTCCCGTCAGTCGGATTCAGTCCCGATACACGAGGGTCACTTGGAATGTTCGCAAGTGCTTCCTCAGCCTTTCCTTTGGGAGCAATTCCCAAATCCTCCATTTTTCTCAAAAAGATATACTCATTTCCATAATTCTTATCTTTAAGGAAATCATCTACGTAGTTCAGCGGAGTCCCAATGCTTTTCAACGCATGATAGAGCTTGTAAATAAAAGAGGATTTTTGGACTCTTACAGGGTCTGCGTCCTCGATTATTTCTTCCTCTGGTTGTTGACCCGCACCTTGTGGGGTAGATGGTGAAGAGTGACGTGGTGGAGAGTGAATCGGGCTCTTTTGCTACTCGGTAAATCTTCCTCTTCGGTGAGATCGAAATGGGTAGGCCCCTCCCTCATTCTCTGTGGTCCCCTGTTCGCGATTCTTGAAGACTTTCTCGAAGAAGACATCCTTCCTTGTTGTTGAAAGATTCCTTTACTTGCTTTCCGAAGAAAAGTTGACAATTTTCTCGAAGATGAACACGAAGTAGAGACAGGATTGGGAAGAGAATGCCTTTTTTTTTTAGGGTTTTGAAGTTTAAGCGAGAAAAACTGTATATATATATATATATATATATATATATATATATATAACTTAGTTTAAAAAGGAAAAACCAATCGGCACAAAGGAAAATAAACAGACGCCTCTTTTAAAATCGATAACTGCCAAATAGAAAGACAAGATTCTGTTTTTCACGGAAATTATAAATTAACTGAACTAATGATCGTACCTTTTCGAGATTGAATATAATAACAACTTACGTCTATAGCCATGAATGTCCGAGTCGAGGGTTTGACAGGTCTCTAGACTTTAACTTCCTCAAGCTTCAAAATGTTGAGTCTGGAACGGATAAAATCGAATTGATTTTTCTCCAAAGGCTTTGTGAATATATCCGCTAGTTGATTTTTTGAATCAACAAATTGAATCGAGATTTCTCCATTTTGAACATGATCTCTAATGAAATGATGTCGAATCTCTATATGCTTTGCTCTTGAGTGAAGGATTGGATTTTTAGTGAGATTGATTGCGCTGGTGTTGTCACATCTAATCTCTCGTGCATGAGTCTTCAATTCCAAAGTCTTGTAGCTGTTGTTTTATCCATAGAATTTGCGAACAAAGCAACTTCCAAGAGCTACATACTCGCTTCGTTGTTGAGAGAGCCACAATGCTTTGTTTCCTTGAAAACCAAGACACTGTCCTGCTTCCAAGCAACTGACAAGTTCCCGAAGTGCTTTTTCTATCAACTCTGCAACCGGCTAGATCTGCGTCTGAATATCCCATAAGATTAAAGTCTCCCTTCTTAGGATACCAAAGACCGATGTTTGAAGATGAAGCAATGTACTTAATAATACGTTTCGCAGCACTGAGATGGGATTCTCTAGGATCTGATTGAAACCTAGCACAGATGCAAACACTCAACAAAATGTCAGGTCTAGAAGCGGTAAGATAAAGAAGTGAACCAATGATGCTCTGTACATGCTTTTGATCAACTTTCTTCCCTTCTTCATCTTTGTCTATCTTCAAAGAACTTGACATCGGTATGTCGGTCTTTTTGCACTTTTCCAGTCCAAACCCTTTGACAAGATCATTATCATATTTTTCTTGATAAATAAAAGTTCCTTCCTTTAATTGTTTTACTTGAAGACCAAGAAAGAATGTTAACTCTCCCATCATACTCATTTCAAACTCATCCTGCATAGACTTAGAAAATTTCTTGCACATACTTTCATTAGAGGATTCAAAAATAATATCATCCACATATATTTGAACAAGTAAAAAGCTTTTGTTTTCCTTTTTGACAAATAAGGTAGTATCTATTTTACCTTTGACAAAACCATTATGTATTAAGAACTTACTTAGTCTATCGTACCAAGCTCGAGGTGCTTGCTTTAAACCATACAAGGCCTTTTTCAGTCTGAAGACTGAGTCTGGCTTCTTTGGGTCTTCAAACCCTGGTGGTTGTTCCACATAAACTTCCTCATGGATAATCCATTTAGGAAGGCACTTTTGACGTCCATTTGGAATAACCTGAAATTTTTATAACAAGCAAACGCAAGTAATAGTCGAATAGCTTCTAACCTTGCTACTGGTGTGTAAGTCTCATCATAGTCCGTTCCTTCTTCTTGCGTATATCCCTTGGCCACGAGTCTTGCTTTGTTTCGTACGACTTTTCCTTTCTCATTCATCTTGTTCCTGAACACCCATTTAGCTCCAATAATAGTTTTACCTTTTGGTTTAGATGTCAATTCCCAGACATCATTAATGTTGAACTGTCTGAGCTCTTCTTGCATAGCTTCAATCCGGCTTTCATCAGATAAAGCTTCTTCTATGCTCTTTGGTTCAATTTCAGAAACGAGAGCCACAACACTAGACTCTTCACGCCTTTTGGATCTAGTGCGAATTTCTTCATTAATTTCGCCGATAATGAGTTCTTTGGGATGACTGGACTTATGCTTCTAGTTACTGGTTGATTTGTCTGGTTGATGATCTCTTTTTTTATTTGAATTTTCACGAACACTTGATCTTTGGTCTTCCAGTCCGAGATGCTTCTTGAGTTGTAAGCTTTGGAGGGTCTCGAAGCGGGTTCGGACTCTTCATGATGAGTCATTGGATTCATCTTGCATAGAGTCTTGAAATTTGACATTCATTGACTCCTCCACGATCGGCTCTTCTTGTTATATAGACTCGTAGGCTTTGCTTGATGTAGAATATCCAAGGAAGATGCTTTCATCTGATCTTTCTTCAAACTTACCAACTCGATCTTTAGCATTTTTCAATATAAAGCATTTGCAATCGAACACATGAAGGTATGAAACAATAGGCTTCTTACCTTTGAATAACTCATAAGGGGTTTTCTCTAGAGCAGGTCTTAAGAAGACTCTATTGATTATATAGCACGCTGTTGAAACAGCTTCAGCCCAAAATCGTGAAGAAATCTTACTTTCGATTAAAAGAGTTCTAGCCATTTCTTGAGGAGATCTATTCTTTCTTTCCACAACTCCATTTTGCTGAGGAGTATATGGAGAGAACACATGCTTAAAGCCAGATTCATCACAAAATTTTGTAAAATCTTGATTTTCAAATTCACCTCCATGATCTGTTCTTATACTTGAGATAACACATCCTTTTTCATTTTGAACCTTTTTAGCAAATTTTTCAAAATACGAGAAGGTTTCGGACTTACTTGCAAGGAAATATACCCAAGTAAAGCGGGAGTAATCATCCACAATTACTAGGCAATATTTCTTACCTCCAATGCTCTAGGTTCTGGTTGGTCCGAAGAGATCCATATGCAACAACTGTAGTACATGATTAGTAGAGACATGATTTATTGGCTTAAATGAATTTCTTACCTGCTTTCCCAGAATACATGGAGTGCATGGATTAGACTTTTGGTATGGTAATTTAGGTAGACCTCGAACAAGCTGTTTTGATGAGATTTTGGCTAATTGCTTCATGTTGACATGACCAAGCTTTCTGTGCCATAAGCTTGCTTCGTCTTGAATTGAGATTAGGCATTGCGATTCATTTGGTTTCACATCCAGAAGATAGATATTTCCATGTCTTCGACCCATGAAAGACTGAGTAGAGTCTTTACTGGTTCCAGAACATGTTCCTTCTTGAAAGAAGATCTTAAAACGAGTATCACAAAATTGGTTAATGTTGAGAAGACTGTAATTGAGTCCTTCCACTAGGGAAACATTACTTGTTGTGAGATTTCCAATTTTCACAGTTCCAAATCCCACAATACTTCCTTTGCTGTTTCCTCCAAATGAAACTTTTCCACCATTTACTTGCACAAGTTTTATGAAGCAATTTGAGTCTCCTGTCATGTGTCTTGAGCATCCACTGTCAAGATACCACTTTACCTTTTTCTTGACGGAGACCTGCATTTAAAAGAGAGTCTCAAGTTTTCTTTGGTACCCAAATTTTCTTGGGTCCTTTGGTGTTAGTAAGATAAACAGTATCAGCCCATACTTTCTTAACAGGTTTCCAAACCATAGTACACTCTTTTTCAAAGTGATCCGGACCGTTGCACTTTGAACACCTGAGGGCATTTCGACCTACAGACTTTACAAAAACTTTCTTGAAATGATTTTTGTAAGCCTCTCTCGAGGGTCTTTTCTTAATTCTTTCTTTTACTTTAGGAAAATCAATCAAGGGAATTGTTTCTGCTGTCATACCTAGACCGGACTTATTGAAGTAAGGTCTTTGAGCTGAAAGAATTTTTTCAAGTTTTTCGGACCCTATTGAAAATTTCTTTGAAATATTCGATAAGTCAGTTTTTAAAAGGGCATTTTCTTTCAAAAGATTATCTTCATTTTCTTTAAGAGTGGAAACATTTAAGTCTAAACTTTTAACTCTTTCTTCTAAAACGTTTTCCTTTTGTTTTAGAGCTGAGTTTTCCTTTTTAAGTTCGGAAATTCTTTTGAGAGAAGTCTTAAGATTAAAACACAATTCATCAATGTATTTAGAAACTTTGACAGGAATTTTAAAATTACTCGCCTCAAATTCACTATTTGAGTCTGATCCAGAATCTGAGTTTGAGTCTGATTGTGCCATCAGACATAGGTTGGCATATTCATTATCACTTTCTTCACACTCTGTATTGTTGGAGAAATCTATCCAAAATATTTTGAAGCTGACAAAACGTTTCTATCAGTCTAGTCTGGATAATTGAAAGTCTTCTGTTTAGAGTATGAAGACTTTCACATTACCAGACTCAGCACTCAAGACTCAAGACTCAAGACTATTATCATTGACAGTTTTTCTAATCCAGTGACGAAGGAAATCCAGAGCCGAAGTATTTGGTTGAAGATTTATTCCTATCCTCTAGAGAAGATCTCTTGGCTGAATAATTGTAGCGGATTCATTCATTTGTTATCAAGATCGTTTGAAGATCCGATGATCAACGAAGTATTCTTGGAAGGTTCTATTCTTGGAAACCAAAATCTTGATTGTATGGGCGAACATGATTGATGGGCTATCGTCAAGTTCCTTTAATAGCTCGAATGATTTTCTTGATTGATTCCGTTCAACGGGTAGATTAGAGGAACTCCTTTGGAAAGTGCCAACGAGTATGATGGCATAAAGGAGTATAAAAGGAAGTCCTTCTAGCTGCTTTAGTGCATGATCGATAGAGAAATTCCAGAGTTTGAAGCACCTCGATTATTAGTCGATACATTCTGAGCGAAATTGTACACACAGAGAGTGTCTATACTTAGTGATACATTGAGCGAGTGTGATAGATCATCTACACCGAAAGATCAAGGGAGAACATCGCTATAACATCTCTTTGTTCATAGTGGAATCCAGCCAATAGGCTGTCAGTGCAGAAGAGTGGACGTAGGCTTGAAATAAGCCGAACCACTATAAACCGTGTGTTCAATTTTCTCTTCCCTTCTCTCAGTCTTACTTTGATCACCGTTTGTCTCGAATCTATTAACTGTCTAGTATTGTGAAATTATCGATAAAAATATTGCATATACCTATTCACCCCCCTCTAGGTACTTATTCTAGCTATATCAATTGGTATCAAAGCTCGTGTACTCACTTTATTTGAAGTGTTTTACTTCAGAGTAAAAGATCTATGGCTAGTATGCTAGCACCAGGGCTGGTGGAAGGTCAGAGCAATACCAGACCACCCTACTTTGATGGAAAGGATTACAACATTTGGAAGAACAAGATGAAAGCCTTCTTACGATCAAAGGATCCTCTGGAATGGGACGTTGTAGAAAGAGGAATTACTCCTACAGCTGCATCAGTCTCAGAAAGAGGAAAAGAAACTGTTGAGACCAGTGGAATGACTCAGGAAGAGATTATCAAGAGACAAGCACTCGATGCAAAAGCAATTTACTCTTTATATTGTGCTTTGTCACCAACTGAATATAACAGAATATCTTCTTGTGTTACAAAGAAAAGAAGTTTGGGATAGATTGCATATCACCTATGAAGGAACAGATCGAGTGAAGGAGACCAGAATTAACATTCTCCTCGGTCAATATGAAGCCTTCAAAATGAAACCAGGAGAATCAATAAATGACATGTTTAGCCGTTTTACAGATATTGTCAATGGTCTTGAGAATCAAGGACAGAAAATTTCTGATCCCATGAAGGTAAACAAGCTACTACGTGGACTCTCCAAGGATTGGAATCACATAAAGACTTCAATCAGAGAGACGCAAAGAATTATGCCACTATCTGTCGACGAGCTGATTGGAACTCTTCAGTCTTATGAAGTGGAACGAATCAATGAAGATGAAGATCCAAAAGGTAAGAAATCCATTGCATTAAAATCAATTGATGATTCTCGATGATACTGATTCGAAGATGACATGGATGATGAGGAGCTTGCTCTCATGATAAGAAGATTCGAAAACCGAATAGAAAAGGAAGAAGGTTCAACTCAAGGAAACAAAGTTTTCAAAGACAGCAAATTAAGTCTGTTGATGATGAGGAACCAAACAAAGATGTAGTTTGCTTCGAATGTAAGAAAAAGAGACACATCAGACCCAATTGTCCTCTTCGAAGAAGAAAAAGAGGAAAAGCTGAAAAGTTTTGAAAAGCTCTCAAAGCCGAAACACGGAGTGATACGAGTGTGAAGAAAGTGATAATGAATATGCCAATCTATGTCGATGGCACATTCGGACTCGACTCAAACTCGGATCGACTCGACAATGAATTTGAGGTAAGTGATTTTAAAATTCCTGTCAAAGTCTCTAAATACATTGATGAATTGTGTTTTAGTCTTAAGACTTCTCTCAAAAGAATTTCCGAACTTAAAAGGAAAACTCAGCTCTAAAACAAAAGGAAATCGTTTTAGAAGAAAGAGTTAAAAGTTCGAGACTTAAATGTCTCTTCTCTTAAAGAAAATAAAGAAAATATTTTGAAAGAAAATTCTCTTTTAAAAACTAACTTATCGAATATTTCAAAGAAATTTTCTATAGGGTCCGAAAATCTTGAAAAAATTCTTTCAGCTCAAAGACCTTACTTTAATAAGTCCGGTCTAGGTATGACAGCGAAACAATTCCCTTGATTGATTTTCCTAAAGTAAAAGAAAGAATTAAGAAAAGACCCCGAGAGAGGCTTACAAAAATCATTTCAAGAAAGTTTTTGTAAAGTCTGTAGGTCGAAATGCCCTCAGATGTTCAAAGTGCAAAAGTCCAGATCACTTTGAAAAAGAGTGTCCTATGGTTTGGAAACCTGTTAAGAAAGTATGGGCAGATACTGTTTATTTTACTAACACCAAAGGACCCAAGAAAGTTTGGGTACCAAAGAAATTTTGAGACTCTTTTTTAAATGCAGGTCTCCGTCAAGAAAAATGTAAAATGGTATCTTGACAGTGGATGCTCAAGACACATGACATGAGACTCAAATTGCTTCATAAAGCTTGTGCAAGTAAATGGTGGAAAAGTTTCATTTGGAGGAAACAACAAAGGAAGTATTGTGAGATTCGGAACTGTGAAAATTGGAAATCTCACAATAAGTAATGTTTCCTTAGTGGAAGGACTCAATTACAATCTTCTCAGCATTAGCCAATTGTGTGACACTGGTTTTAAGATCTTCTTTCAAGAAGGAACATGTTCTGGAACCAGTAAAGACTCTATTCAATCTTTTATGGGTCTAAGACATGGAAATATTTATCTTCTGGATGTGAAACCAGATGAATCGCAATGCCTAATCTCAATTCAAGACGAAGCAAGCTTATGGCACAGAAAGCTTGGTCATGTCAACATGAAGCAATTAACCAAGATTTCATCAAAGCAGCTTGTTCGAGGTCTACCCAAATTACCATACCAAAAGTCTAATCCATGCACTCCATGTATTCTGGGAAAACAGGTAAGAAATTCATTTAAGCAAATAAATCATGTCTCTACTAATCATGTACTGCAATTGTTGCATATGGATCTCTTCGGACCAACCAGAACTCAGAGTATTGGAGGCAAGAAATATTGCTTAGTAATTGTGGACGATTACTCCCGCTTTACTTGGGTGTATTTCCTTACAAGTAAGTCCGAATCCATCTCATATTTTGAAAAATTTGCTAAAATGGTTCAAAATAAAAAAGGGTGTGTTATTTCAAGTATAAGAACAGATCATGGAGGTGAATTTGAAAATCAAGATTTTAAAAAGTTTTGTGATGAATCTGGCTTTAAGCATGTGTTCTCTTCTCCATACACTCCTCAACAAAATGGAGTTGTGGAAAGGAAGAATAGATATCTTCAAGAAATGGCTAGAACACTTTTAATTGAAAGTAAGATTTCTTCACGATTTTGGGCTGAAACTGTTTCAACAGCATGCTATATAATCAATAGAGTCTTTTTAAGACCTTCTCTTGAGAAAACCCTTTATGAGTTATTCAAAGGTAAGAAGCCTATTGTTTCATACTTTCATGTGTTCGGTTGCAAATGCTTTATATTGAAAAATGCTAAAGATCGAATTGGTAAGTTTGAAGAAAGATCAGATGAAGGCATCTTCCTTGGATATTCTTCATCAAGCAAAACTTACAGAGTCTACAACAAGAAGAGTCAGTCTGTGGAGGAGTCAATGAATGTCAAATTTCAAGACTCTATGCAAGACGATTCCAGTCAGACTCATCATGAAGAATCTGAATTTGCTCTAGACCCTCCAAAGCCTACAACTCAAGAAGCGTCTCAGACTCTGGAAAACTAGCATCAAGATGATCGTGAAAATTCAAATAAAGAAAGAGATCATCAACTTGACAAATCAACCAGTAACTGGAAGCATAAATCCAGTCATCCTAAAGATCTTATCATTGGCGACATCAATGAAGGAATTCGCACTAGATCTAAAAGGCATGAAGAGTCTAGTGCTGTGGCTCTCATTTTTGAAATTGAACCAAAGAGCATAGAAGAAGTTTTATCTGATGAAAGTTGGATTGAGGCTATGCAAGAAGAGCTCAGACAGTTCAACATTAATGATGTTTGGGAATTGACATCTAAACCAAGAGGTAAAACTGTTATTGGAGCCAAATGGGTGTTCAGAAACAAGATGAATGAGAAAGGAAAAGTCGTACGAAACAAAGCAAGACTCGTGGCCAAATGATATACGCAAGAAGAAGGAATAGACTATGATGAAACCTACGCTCCAGTAGCAAGGTTAGAAGCTATTTGATTATTACTTGCGTTTGCTTGTTACAAAAATTTCAGGTTATTCCAAATGGACGTCAAAAGTGCCTTCCTAAATGGATTTATCCATGAGGAAGTTTATGTGGAACAACCACCAGGGTTTGAAGACCCAAAGAAACCAGACTCAGTCTTCAGATTGAAAAAGACCTTGTATGGTTTAAAGCAAGCACCTCGAGCTTGGTACGACAAGCTAAGTAAGTTCTTAATACATAATGGTTTTGTCAAAGGTAAAGTATATACTACTTTATTTATCAAAAATGAAAACAAAAGCTTTTTACTTGTTCAAATATATGTGGATGATATTATTTTTGGATCCTCTAATGAAATTCTGTGCAAGAAATTTTCTAAGTCTATGTAGGATGAGTTTGAAATGAGTATGATGGGAGAGTTAACATTCTTTCTTGGACTTCAAATAAAACAATTGAAGGAAGGAATTTTTATTTATCAAGAAAAATATGCTAATGATCTTGTCAAAATGTTTGGACTAGAAAAGTGTAAAAAGACCGACATACCGATGTCAAGTTCGATGAAGATAGATAAAGATGAAGAAGGAAAGAAAGTTGATCAAAAGCTGTACAGGAGCATCATTGGTTCACTTCTCTATCTTACTGCTTCTAGACTCCGACATTTTGTTGAGTGTTTGCATATGTGCTAGGTTTCAATTATATCCAAGAGAATCTCATCTCAGTGCTGCGAAACGTATTATTAAATACGTTGCCTCATCTTCAAACATTGGTCTTTGGTATCCTAAGAAGGGAGACTTTAATCTTCTGGGATATTCAGACGCAGATCTGGCCGGTTGCAGAGTTGATAGAAAAAGCACTTCGGGAACTTGCCAGTTGCTTGGAAGCAGGACGGTGTCGTGGTTTTCAAGGAAACAAAGCACTGTGGCTCTCTCAACAACATAAGCAGAGTATGTAGCTCTTGGAAGTTGCTGTTCGCAAATTCTATGGATAAAACAACAGCTACAGGACTTTGGAATTGAAGATTCAAGCACGGAGATTAGATGTGACAACACCAAATAAGCAATCAATCTCACCAAAAATCCAATTCTTCATCAAGAGCAAAGCATATAGAGATCCGACATCATTTCATTCGAGATCATGTTCAAAATGGAGAAATCTCGATTCAGTTTGTTGATTCAAAAAGCCAACTAGCGGATATATTCACAAAGCCTTTGGAGAAAAATCAATTCGATTTTATCCGTTCCAGACTCATTATTCTAAAGCTTGAGGAAGTTAAAGTCTAAAGACTATCCAATCCTCAGACTCAGACATTCATGGCTATCGACTGTAAGTTGTTATATTCAATCTCGAAAAGGTACGATCATTAGTTCAGTTAATTTATAATTTCCGTGATAAACGAAATCGTGTCTTTTCAAAAAGGTTAACTTAAAATTGGCAATTATCAATTTCAAAGGATACATCTGTTCACTTTCCTTGTGCCGATTGGTTATATATATATATACAGTTTTTCTCGATTAAACTCCAAAACCCTAGAAAAGCATTCTCCTCCCAATCCCGTCTCCACTTCGTGTTCATATTCGAGAAAGTTGTCAATTTTTCTTGGGAAAACGAGTGAAGGAATCTTTCAACGACAAGGAAGGATGTCTTCTTCGAGAAAGTCATCAAGAATCGCGAACAGGGGACCACGGAGAATGGGGAAGGGGCCTACCCATTTTGATCTCACCGAGGAGGAAGATTTACCAAGTTAGCGACAAAGCCCGATTCACTCTCCTCCACGTCAATCTTCACCATCTACCCCACAAGGTGTGGGTCATCAACTTGAGGATGAAATAATCGAGGACGCAGACCCTGTACTTGTTCTGTACCAGAATCAACAGAACAGAGAGAAAAAGAGGGACAAGCAAGGAACAGAGAAGAAGAGGAGCATCAAGAGAAAGAGAAAGAGGTTGAAGAAGCAAAAGAAGAAGAAGCAGTAAAAGAAAAGTCTGCAGATGAAGCAGAAGAGAAAGGGAATCAAGGCGCTGAAGAGCATGACTATCACTCTTCCCCAATCGAGGTCCTAGAGACAGGGGGAGATGGAGAGCAAGAAAGGACTACACCAGAGGCTGTTCACAATGAAGGTGTGAGTCGCTCACCAAGAAATCCGAAGATTTTCAGGGCTTCTCAAGTGCCCGAAGAAGGACATGATACGTCAGCACCAGATTTGCTCGATGTCACCGAAGCTCCATCGTCTGCCGGCACTCCATCTGATAAAGCACATGCAAGCACACAGACGGACAATTCAACAGATTTTTGTCGTATCCTTGATGTTCTTCTGGAAATGCGTGGTCAAATATATGGTCTGGACTGCGGAATTCAAGTCTTGAAGAATGCTGGACAAGCATCTTCTATTACCCTGGCAGATCAAATGAAAGACATAGCTCTTCAAATTCAAGCCAATGCCAAAGGAGAAGATGTAGCTCATCTACGGGAAGACTTGAAGAGGCTGGAAGGCATCGTGCAGTCGATGGGAGATTTCCATATCGTGCGCATTCCCAAGCAGAATTGACTTTTCTCACATTTTTAATGATGACAAAAATGGGGAGAATTGCAATTTGAACTCAACTCTGAACTCAACTCTTTAAACCCTGACTTTAAATTTGTTTTTGTGTGTTTGAATGTTTTTGTTTTTGAGTATGACTTGGGTGTGAACTTAAATTTGCTAATTTGGATGTGCACTTTGAATGTTTGACTATTTGCATTTATATCAAGTATTGCCATATGGTTTACTCATGAAAGACTAACCGATTTTCTGTGGATGCAGAGTCTGGTTGTTGATTTTATAAATCTTTTTGATAGCCATATTGCTTGAGTAATATTTTGCAGGTCAAAGTTGTTCAAATCTACAGGAAAGTTTTGTCACCATCAAAAATGGGGAGATTGTTGGAGAAATCTATCCGAATATTTTGAAGCGACAAAGCGTTTCTATCGATCTAGTCCGGATAATTGAAAGTCTTCTGTTTAGAGTCTGAAGACTTTCACATCACCAGACTCAGCACTCAAGACTCAAGACTCAAGACTATTCTCATTGACAGTTTTTCTAATCCAGTGATGAAGGAAATCCAGAGCCGAAGTATTTGGTTGAAGATTTATTCCTATCCTTTGGAGAAGATCTCTTGGCTGGATAATTGTAACGGATTCATTCATTCGTTATCAAGATCGTTTGAAGATCCGATGATCGACGAAGTATTCTTGGAAGGTTCTATTCTTGGAAACCAAAATCCTGATTGTATGGGCGAACATGATTGATGGGCTATCGTCAAGTTCCTTTAATAGCTCGAATGATCTTCTTGATTGATTCCGTCCAATGGGTAGATTGGAGGAACTCCTTTGGAAAGTACCAACGGGTATGATGGCATAAATGAGTATAAAAGGAAGTCCTTCTAGCTGCTTTAGTGCATGATCGATAGAGAAATTTCAGAGTCTAAAGCACCTTGATTATTAGTCGATACATTCTGAGCGAAATTGTACACACAGAGAGTGTCTATACTTAGTGATACCTTGAGCGAGTGTGATAGATCATCTACACCGAAAGATCAAGGGAGAACATCGCCGTAACATCTCTTTGTTCATAGTGGAATCCAGCCAATAGGTCATCGGTGCGAAGAGTGGACGTAGGCTTGAAATAAGCCGAACCACTATAAACCGCGTGTTCAATTTTCTCTTCCCTTCTTTCAGTCTTACTTTGATCACCGTTTGTCTCGAATCTATTAACTGTCTAGTATTGTGAAATTATCGATAAAAATATTGCATATACCTATTTACCCCCCTCTAGGTATTTATTCTAGCTATATCATATATCACTCCAGGTTTCGGCTTTGAGAGCTTTTCGAAACTTTTCAGCTTTTCCTCTCTTCTTCTTCAGAAGAGGACAGTTGGGTCTGATGTGTCCCTTTTTCTTACATTCAAAGCAAACTACATCTTTGTTTGGTTCCTCATCATCAACAGACTTGGTCTACTGTCTTTGAAAACTTTGTTTCTTTGAATTGAACCTTCTTCTTTTTCTATTCAGTTTTCTGAATCTTCTTATCATGAGAGCAAGCTGCTCATCGTCCATGTCATCTTCGAATCAGATCATCGAATCACCATTTGATTTTAATGCAATGGATTTCTTACCTTTTGGATCTTCGTCTTCATTAATTCGTTCCACTTCATAAGATCAAGAGTTCCAATCGCTCGTCGACGATAGTGGCATAATTCTTTGCGTCTCTCTTATTGAAGTCTTTATGTGATTCAAATCCTTGGAGAATCCACGCAGTAGCTTGTTTACCTTCATGGGATCAGAAATTTTTTGTCCTTGATTCTCAAGACCATTGACAATATCTGTAAAATGGCTAAACATGCCAGTTATAGATTCTCCTGGTTTCATTTTGAAGGCTTCATATTGACCGAGGAGAATGTTAATTCTGGTTTCCTTCACTCGATTTGTTCCTTCATAGGTGATATGTAATATGTCCCAAACTTCTTTTGCTGTAACACAAGAAGATATTATGTTATATTCAGTTGGTGACAAAGCACAATATAAAGAGTAAATTGCTTTTGCATCGAATGCTTGTCTCTTGATTATCTCTTCCTAAGTCATTCCGTTGGTCTCAACAGTTTCTTTCCCTCTTTTTGAGATTGATGCAGCTGTAGGAGTAATTCCTTTTTCTACAACGTTCCATTCCAGAGGATCCTTTGATCGTAGGAAGGCTTTCATCTCGTTCTTCCAGATGTTGTAATCCTTTCCATCAAAGTAGGGTGGTCTGGTATTACTTTACCCTTCCACCAGCCCTGGTGCTAGCATACTAGCCATGGATCTTTTACTCTGAAGTAAAACACTTCAAATAAAGTGAGTACACGAGCTCTGATACCAATTGATATAGCTAGTATAAATACCTAGAGGGGGGTGAATAGGTATATACAAGATTTTTCTCGATAATTGCACAATACTAGACAGTTGATAGATTTGAGACAAACAATAATCAAAGTAAGACTGAGAGAAAGGAAGAGAAAATTGAACACGTAGTTTATAATGGTTCGGCTTATTTCAAGCCTACGTCCACTCTTCTGCACTGACAGCCTATTGGCTGGATTCCACTATGAACAAAGAGATGTTACAGCGTTGTTCTCCCTTGATTTCTCGGTGTAGATGATCTGCCACACTCGCTCAAGGTATCACTAAGTATAGACACTCTTTGAGTATACAATTTCGCTCAAAATGTATCGACTAATAATCAAGGTACTTCAGACTCTGGAATTTCTCTATCGATCATGCACTAAAGCAACTAGAAGGACTTCCTTTTATACTCCTTTATGCCATCATACCCGTTGACACTTACCAAAGAAATTCCTCCAATCTACCAGTTGGATGGAATCAATCAAGAAGATCATTCGAGCTATTAAAGGAACCTAACGATAGCCCATCAATTTTGTTCGCCCATACAATCAGGATCTTGGTTTCCAAGAATAGAATCTTCCAAGAATATTTCGTCGACCATCGGATCTTCAAACGATCTTGATTACGAATAAAAGAATCCGTTATATTTATCCAGCCAAGAGATCTTCTACAGAGGATAGGACTAAATCCTCAACCAAATACTTCGGCTCTGGATTGCCTTCATCACTGGATTAGAAAAATTGTCAATGAGAATAGTCTTGAGTCTTGAGTCTTGAGTTCTGAGTCTGGTGATCTGAAAGTCTTCAGACTTTAAACAGAAGGTTTGCAATTATCCAGACTAGACTGATAGAAACGTTTTGTCAGCTTCAAAATATTCTGGAAAGATTTCTCCAACAACACCATTGCTGGCCAACATGTGAACCCACTTGTCAACTTGCACCTTAGCTTGTGTGTTACCAGTCCTTGTGTCACCAGGTGTTGGCATTGCGGGGTCATTCTTTTATAAAGCAAAATCAGCCGCAACCCCTACCATCACACCACATTCCCACCAATTTGTCCTTTCACTAGAAGTCTCCCCCTGAAAGGTACAATTGGGTGTGGGAGAAAATAATTCGGACTCAACGAATGTGACATCCATTGTGATGTGGGTTTTCTTGGTAGCCGGATTGTAACAACAGTATCCTTTCTGATGAGTGCCATAACCAAAGAAAACACACTTCACCGCACACGAATCAAGTTTTGTCCGTTGGTTCTTGTGGAGATGGACGTATGCCACACACCTAAACACTTTGGGAGGTAGTGTCATGATGGAAGGAAGAGGAACATAGGATTCAAGTGCTTGAAGTGGGGTCTGAAAATTCAACACACGAGATGGCATTCTATTCATCAAATGTACCGCTGTAACCATGGCGGCATCCCAAAAACGAGATGGAACCTGACCACCTATGAGGAGTGCCCGTGCCGTCTCGAGGATATGCCGGTTCTTCCTTTCAACGATACCATTCTGTTGGGGTGTCCTAGTGCAAGATGTTTCATGTATAAGCCCGTGATCCTGAAAGTAAACTACAAGATGTTGATTAATATATTTCCCCACCATTGTCGCTACGAAGGACTTTAATTTGAGTCCCAAACTGTGTTTCAATCATTCGATGAAACATACGGAATATTGTTGCCACTGTTGGAGAAATCTTTCTAGAATATTTTGAAGCTGACAAAACGTTTCTATCAGTCTGGTCTGGAGCTTTGTAGACCCTTCTACTTAGAGTCTGAAGACCTTCAGATCACCAGACTCAAGACTCAAGACTCAAGACTTAAGACTATTCTCATTAACAGTTTCTAATCCAGTGACGAAGGCTATCTAGAGCTAAAATGTTTGGTTGAGGATTCGGTCTTATCAACTGGAGAAGATTTCTTGGCTGGATATGATATAACAGATTCTTTTATTCGAAATCAAGATCGTTTGAAGATCCGATAATTGATGAGATATTCTTGAAAGGTTCTATTCTTGGAAACCAAGATCCTGATTGTATGGGCGAACATGATTGATGGGCTATCAACATGTTCCTTTAATAGCTCGAATGATCTTCTTAATTGATTCTATCCCACGGGAAGATTGGAAGAACTCCTTTGGTAAGTGCCAACTGGTATGATGGCATAAAGGAGTATAAAAGGAAGTCGTTCCAATTGTTCTAGTGCATGCACAATAGAGAAATTTCAGAGTCTGAAACTCCTTGATTATTAGTCGATTCATATTGAGCGAAATTGTATACACAAAAGAGAGTCTATACTTAGTGATACCTTGAGGGAGTGTGGTAGAACTTCTACACCGTGAAATCAAGGGAAAGCATTGCTGTAACATCTCTTTGTTCATAGTGGAATCCAGCTAGTGGGTTGTCAGTGCTGAAGAGTGGACGTAGGCTTGAAATAAGCCGAACCACTATAATCATTGCGTTCAATTTTCTCTTCCCTACTCTCTGTCTTATTTTGATCGTTGTTTGTTGACGAGAAAAATCTTCTCATTTCTATTGTCTGTCTAGTATTGTGCGATTGTCTCGAGAAATTATTTTATATACCTATTTACCCCCTCTAGGTACTTATACTAGCCATATCAATTGGTATCAGAGCATGTGTACTCACTTTATTTGAAGTGTTTTACTTCAGAGTTAAAGATCCATGGCTAGTATGCTAGCTCCAAGGCTGGTGGAAAGTCAAAGTAATACCAGACCTCCTTACTTTGATGGAAATGATTACAACATCTGGAAAAACAAAATAAAAGCATTTCTTCGATCAAAGGATCCTCTGGAATGGGACGTTGTAGAAAAGGAATCACTCCTAAAGCTGCATCTGTCTCAGAAATAGGGAAAGAAACTATTGAGACCAGCGGAATGACTCAGGAAGAGATAATCAAGAGACAAGCTCTTGATGCAAAAGCTATTTACTCTTTATATTGTGCATTGTCACCTACTGAATATAACAAAATATCTTCTTGTGTTACAGCAAAAGAAGTCTGGGATAGGTTACATATCACCTATGAAGGAACTGATCGAGTGAAAGAGACCAGAATCAACATCCTTCTCGGTCAATATGAAGCCTTCAAAATGAGACCTCGAGAATCTATAACTGACATGTTTAGCCGTTTTACAAAAATTGTAAATGGTCTTGAAAATCAAGGTCAACCAATTTCTGATCCCATGAAGGTAAACAAGCTACTGTGTGGATTCTCCAAGGATTGGATCACATAAAGACCTCAATAAGAGAGACGCAAAGAATCATGCCACTATTTGTCGATGAGCTGGTTGGAACTCTTCAGTCTTATGAAGTGGAACGAATAAATGAAGATGAAGATTCAAAAGGTAAGAAATCCATTGCATTAAAATCAAATGATAATTCTGATGTTACAGATTATGAAGATGATATGGACGATGAGGAGCTTGCTCTCATGATAAGAAGATTCAGAAAGCTGAACAGAAAAGGAAGAAGGTTCAACTCAAAGAAACAAAGCTTTCAAAGACAACATACCAAGTCTGTTGATGATGATGAATCAAACAAAGATGTAGTTTGCTTTGAATGTAAGAAAAATGGACACATCAGACCTAACTGTCCTCTTCTAAAGAAGAAGAAAGGAAAAGCTGAAAAATCTCGAAAGGCTCTCAAAGCCGAGACCTGGAGTGATACAGAGTGTGAAGAAAGTGATGATGAATATGCCAATTTATGTCTGATGGCGCAATCAGACTCAGACTCAAACTCTGAATCAGACTCAGACAGTGAATTTGAGGTAAGTAATTTTAAAATTCCTGTCAAAGTTTCTAAGTATATTGATGAGCTGTGTTTTAGTCTTAAGACTTCTCTTAAAAGGAGTTCCGAACTTAAAAGGAAAACTCGCTCTAAAACAACAGAAAACGTTTTGAAAGAAAGAGTTAAATGTTTAGACATGAATGTTTCCACTCTTAAAGAAAGTGAAGATAATCTTTTAAAAGAAAATGCTCTTTTAAAAATTGACTCATCAAATATTTCAAAGAAATTTTCAATAGGGTCCGAGAAACTAGAAAAAATTCTTTTAGCTCAAAGACCTTATTTCAATAAGTCTGGTCTAGGTATGACAGCAGAAACTATCCCTTTAATTGATTTTCTTAAAGTAAAAGAAAGAATTAAGCAAAGACCCTCAAGAGAGGCTTACAAAAATCATTTCAAGAAGGTTTTTACAAAACCTATAGGTCGAAATGCTCTTAGATGTTTAAAGTGCAATAGTTCGGATTATTTTGAAAAAGAATGTCCTATGGTTTGGAAACCTATGAAGAAAGTATGGGCTAATACTATTTATCTTACTAACACCAATGGACCCAAGAAAATATGGGTATCAAAGAAAGCTTGAGACTCTTCTTTAAATGCAGGTCTCCATCAAGAAAAAGGTAAAGTGATATCTGGATAGTGGATGCTCAAGACATATGACAGGAGATTCAAATTGTTTTATAAATCTCGTTCAAGCAAATGGTGGAAAAGTCTCATTTGGAGGAAGCAGCAAAGGAAGAATTGTGGGATTTGGAACTGTGAAAATTTGAAATCTTACAATAAGTAATGTTTCCCTAGTGGAAGGACTCAATTACAATCTGCTCAGCATCAGCTAACTATGTGATACTGGTTTTAAGATCTACTTTCAAGAGGGAATATGTTCTGGAACCAGTAAAAACTCTACTCAGTCTTTCATGGGTCGAAGACATGGAAATATCTACCTCTTGGATGTGAAACCGGATGAATCGCAATATTTAATCTTAATTCAAGACGAAGCAAGCTTATGGCACAGAAAGCTTGGTCACATCAATATGAAGCAATTAGCCAAAATCTCAACAAAGCAGCTTGTTCGTGATCTACCCAATTTATCATACCAAAAGTCTGATCTATGCACACCATGCATATTGGGAAAGCAGGTAAGAAATGCATTTAAGACAATAAATCATGTTTCTACTAATCATGTACTGCAGCTGCTACATATGGATCTCTTCGAACCAACCAGAACCCAGAGCATTGGAGGTAAGAAATATTGCCTAGTAATTGTGGATGACTATTCCCGATTTACTTGGGTATATTTCCTTGCAAGTAAGTCCGAAACCTTCTCATATTTTGAAAAATTTGCTAAAAAGGTTCAAAATGAAAAAGGGATGTGTTATCTCAAGTATAAGAACAGACCATGGAGGTGAATTTGAAAATCAAGATTTTATAAAATTTTGAGATGAATCTGGCTTTCAGCATGTGTTTTCCTCTCCATATACTCCTCAGCAAAATGGAGTTGTGGAAAGAAATAATAGATCTCTTCAAGAAATGGCTAGAACTCTTTTAATTGAAAGTAAGATCTCTTCACGATTTTGGGCTGAAGTTGTTTCAACAGAGTGCTATATCATCAATAGAGTCTTTCTAAGACCTATTCTAGAGAAAACTCCTTATGAGTTATTCAAAGGTAAGAAGCCTATTGTTTCATACTTTCATGTATTCGGTTGCAAATGCTTTATACTGAAAAATGCAAAAGATCGAGTTGGTAAATTTGAAGAAAGATCAGACAAAGGCATATTCCTTGGATATTCTACATCAAGCAAAGCCTACAGAGTCTACAACAAGAAGAGTCAATCTGTGGAGGAATCATTGAATGTCAAATTTCAAGACTCTATGCAAAATGAATTCAGTTAGACTCATCATGAAGAATTTGAACCTGCTCCAGATTCTCTAAAGCTTACAATTCAAGAAGAATCTCAGACTCTGGAAGACCAGCATCAAGTTGTTAGTGAAGATTCAAATAAAGGAAGTGATCATCGGCGGACAAATCAACCAAGAATCGGAAGCATAAGTCCAGGCCATCCCAAAGATCTCATTATTGGCGAACTTAATGACGGAATTCGCACCAGATCCAAAAGGCGAGAAGAGTTTAGTGCTTTGGCTCTCATTTCCAAAATAGAACCAAAAAGCATAGAAGAAGCTTTATCTGATGAAAGCTGGATTGAAGCTATGTAAGAAGAGTTCAGACAGTTCAATATTAATGATGTCTGGGAATTGACATTTAAACCAAAAGGTAAAACTGTTATTGGAGCTAAATGGGTGTTCAGGAATAAGATGAATGAGAAAGGAAAAGTCGTAAGAAACAAAGCAAGACTCGTGGCCAAGGGATATACGCAAGAAGAAGGGGTAGACTATGATGAGACTTACGCACCGGTAGCAAAGTTAGAAGCAATTCGATTATTACTTGCTTTTCCAAATGGACGTCAAAAGTGCCTTCCTAAATGGATTTATCCATGAGGAAGTTTATGTGGAACAACCACCTGGGTTCGAAGACCCAAAGAAGCTAGACTCAGTCTTCAGACTGAAAAAAGCCTTGTATGGTTTAAAGCAAGCACCTCGAGCTTGGTACGACAGACTAAGTAAGTTCTTAATACAGAATGGTTTTGTCAAAGGTAAAGTAGATACTACTCTATTTATCAAAAAGGAAGACAAAAGCTTTTTACTTGTTCAAATATATGTGGATGATATTATTTTTGGATCATCTAATGAAAATCTGTGCAAGGAATTCTCTAAGTCTATGCAGGATGAGTTTGAAATGAGTATGATGGGAGAGTTAACATTCTTTCTTGGACTCCAAGTAAAATTGAAGGAATGGACTTTTATTCATCAAGAAAAATATGCTAATGATCTTGTCAAAAGGTTTGGACTAGAAAAGTGCAAAAAGAGTGACATACCTATGTCAAGTTCCTTGAAGATAGAAAAAGATGAAGAAGGGAAGAAAGTTAATAAGAAGCTGTACAGGAGTATCATCGGTTCACTTCTTTATCTTACTGCCTCTAGACTTGACATTTTGTTGAGTGTTTGCATTTGTGCTAGGTTTCAAGCAGACCCTAGAGAATCTCATCTAAGTGCTGCGAAGCGTATTATTAAATACGTTGCTTCATCTTCATGCATCGGTCTTTGGTATCCTAAGAAGGGAGACTTTAATCTTCTTGGATATTCAGACGCAGATCTAGTCGGTTGCAGAGTTGATAGAAAGAGCACATCGGGAACTTGCTAGTTGCTTGGAAGCAGGACAGTGTCTTGGTTTTCAAGGAAACAAAATACTGTGGCTCTCTCTACAACAGAGGCAGAGTATGTAGCTCTTGGAAGTTGTTGTTCACAAATTTTGTGGATAAAACAATAGCTACGAGACTTTGGAATTGAAGACTCATGCACTGAGATTAAATGTGACAACACTAGTGCAATCAATCTCACTAAAAATCCAATCCTTCACTCAAGAGCAAAGCATATAGAGATTCGACATCATTTCATTAGAGATCATGTTCAAAATGGAGAAATCTCGATTCAATTTGTTGATTCAAAGGGCCAACTGGCGGACATATTTACAAAGCCTTTTGAGAAGAATCAATTTGACATCATCCGTTCCAGACTCAACATTTTGAAGCTTGAAGAAGTTAAAGTCTAGAGACTCTCAAACTCTCAGACTCTCAGACTCAGACATTCATGGCTATAGACTGTAAGTTATTTTAATATTCAATCTCGAAAAGGTACGATCATTCATTTAGTTATAATTGATTTATATTATCTTCAATTTCCGCGAAAAATGGAATCTTGCCTTTTCAAAAGAGATAACTTCTATTTAAAATGGCAGTTTTCTTTTAAAAAGGCACTTATTGTTTTTAAAAAGGGACGACTGTTCGCTTTCCTTACGACGATTGGCTTTTTCCTTTTTTTAACTGGGTTATATATATACAGTCAGTTGTTTTATTCGCTTAACTTCAAAACCCTAAAAAGCATTCTCCTCCCAATCCTGTCTCGACTTCTTGTTCATCTTCGAGAAAGTTGTCATTTTTTCTTGGGAAAGCGAGTCAAGGAATGTTTCAACGACAAGCAAAGATGTCTTCTTCGAGAAAGTCATCAACAATCGCAAGCAGGGGACCACAGAGAATGAGTGAGGGGCCTACTTATTTTGATCTCACCGAGGAAGAGGGGTTACCGAGTCAGCAACAGAGCCCGCATCATTCCCAACCGCGTCACTCTCCACCATCTACTCCACAGGGTGTGAGTCAACAACCGGAGGAAGAAATAATTGAGGACATAGACCCTGTAAGAGTCCAAAAGCCCTCTTTTATTTACAAGGTTTATCGTGCCTTGAAGACACTAGTACTCCGCTGAACTACGTAGATGATTTTTTTAAAGACAAGGGTTATGGAAATGAGTATGTCTTTTTGCGACGAATGGAGGATTTGGGAATTCCTCCCAAAGGAAAGGCAGAGGAAGCACTTGCGAACATTCCAAGTGAGCCTCGTGTCGGGGGACTTAATCCGACTGACGGAAACGATGATGATAAATTGTTTAGTGAATTCCAACCTAGGATGGGTGTTGCAACGAAAGTTCGGGGAAAAAGAACGGAGTTGTTCAAATCGAAGGAACATGAGGATCTCTACTTTAAACTGATGAAACGAGGGGTGATAAACCCTAGGAGCGTTGATTTTCACTTTCTGGATGCCATAAATGTGAACTTGAGGGAGAAGTTTAGTCTGCTTCAACTTGAGCAATTTTGCTCCGACACCACAGACGGTTATGCTCAATTGACTGCATATTTCTATTCAAATCTCAGTTTCTTAGATGCGAATAGAATATCCTTCAGTGTTTGAGACCAAGACTTTGTGGTAGATGTGGATACGTTGGCAGATATAATTGGAGTTGAAAGAGGAAGATATCAACCTGTCAAGGTTTCAATTGCTCGTACCACACTGGAGCTCGTTAAAGATAGAAGTACAGAAGGGAGAATTACCTACACAAGGATGCGTGTGATCAATATCTTGCTTCACAAAATTGTGATCAACTGTCTCAGACCAAAATCAACCTCCAAGATTGATGTGTCTAACTCTGAGGCAAAATTGATGTACGCGATCAATTCAGGGAAAAAGTTCTCTCTCCCTCACACCATTCTCTTCCACATGTACAGAGCAATGGTGAAAGACAAGGGCCAATTGCCTTACTCAGGTCTTGTGACAAAGATCTTCAGACACTTGAACATTGAACCTCCACAAATTCTTTGTATTCGACCGTGCGACAAAATGGTGGTAGGATTGAAAATGGTGACAAAAATGCGTCTGAAAGAACTTGACAAGGCATTGGAGAGGTTTAAAGTGAAAACTCCGGTCAAATCTCATCCAGTCTCTTCTACATCGAAAAGGAAAGGGAAGGAGCCCATGGGTGCTCCATCCAAAAATAAAAGAGCTCTTATCTTAGAGGATGAAGATGAAGAGGATGAACTCACTATTTCTGCTTTGGCGTTGAAAAGGCTTAGTCGTTCTATACCCGAATCAACGGAACGACAGGAGAAAGGAAAAGAAGCAGAGGAAAAAGAACAGAGAGAAGAAGAGGGAAAAGAAGAGAATAGAGAAGAAGAGGAGAAAGAAGAAAAAGAAAAAGAGGAGAAAGAAGCAAAAGAAAAAGAAGAAGAGGAGAAAGAAGCTGAAGAAGAAGAAGAAGCAGTTAAAGAAAGGTCTGCAGACGAAGCAGGAGAGAAAGGCAATCAAGAAGAAGAAGAAGCAGTTAAAGAAAGGTCTGCAGAAGAAGCAGGAGAGAAAGGCAATCAAGAAGAAGAAGAGCATGACCAACACTCTTCCCCCAATTGAGGCCATAGAAACAGGGGGAGATGGAGAGCAAGGAAGAACTACACCATATCCTGTCACCAGTGAAGGTGTGAGTCGCGCACCAGCAAATCCAGAAGATATTCAAGCTTCTCAAATGCCTGAGGAAGGTCATGATACCTCAACGCCAAATCTGCGCGATTATACTGAGATTCCATCGTCTGCCTTTACGCCATCCGATAGAGCCAATGCCAGTACGCAGACAGACAATACAGCAGATTTTCGTCAAATCCTTGATCTTCTCCTGGAAATGCAGGGTCAAATGTATGCTTTGGAGTGTGAACTTCAAGTCTTGAAGAATGCTGGACAAGCTTCTTCTGTTACCCTGTCGGATCAAATGCAATACCTCGCTCTTCAAATTCAAGCCAATGCTAAAGGGGAAGAGGTGGCTCATCTACGGGAAGACTTGAAGAGGTTGGAAGGCATCGTTCAGTCGATGGGAGATTTCCAGCTTGTGCGCGTTCCCAAGCAGATTTGACTTTTTCTCACCTTTTTTATGATGACAAAAAGGGGGAGAACTGCAAGCTTTGAAGTTCTTTGAACTTTGAACTTTGAACTTTGAATTGTTTTTTAACTTTAGTTTGTTTGGATATTTGACTTGAGTGTGACTTGGGTGTGGATTTGAATTTGACTGTTGCATTTATATCAAGTGTTATTGTATGGCCTTACTCTCATGAAAGACTAACCTATTTTCTGTGGATGCAGAGTCTAGTTGAGTTGTTAATCCTTATGAGATATCTATATTACTTGAGTAATGTTTTGCAGGTCAAAGTTGTTCAAATCTACAAGAAAGTTTTGTCACCATCAAAAATGGGGAGATTGTTGGAGAAATCTTTCTAGAATATTTTGAAGTTGACAAAACGTTTCTATCAGTCTGGTTTGGAGCTTTGTAGACCCTTCTACTTAGAGTCTGAAGACCTTCAGATCACCAGACTCAAGATTCAAGACTCAAGACTCAAGACTATTCTCATTGACAGTTTCTAATCCAGTGACGAAGGCTATCCAGAGCTAAAGTGTTTGGTTGAGGATTCGGTCTTATCAACTGGAGAAGATCCCTTGGCTGGATATGATATAACGGATTCTTTTATTCGAAATCAAGATCGTTTGAAGATCCGATGATTGATGAGATATTCTTGGAAGGTTCTACTCTTGGAAACCAATATCCTGATTGTATGGGCGAACAGGATTTATGGGCTATCAACATGTTCCTTTAATAGCTCGAATGATCTTCTTAATTGATTCTGTCCAACGGGAAGATTGGAAGAATTCCTTTGGTAAGTGCCAACGGGTATGATGGCATAAAGGAGTATAAAAGGAAGTCATTCCAGTTGTTCTAGTACGTGCACAATAGAGAAATTCCAGAGTCTGAAGCTCCTTGATTATTAGTCGATTCATATTGAGCGAAATTGTATACACAAAAGAGAGTCTATACTTAGTGATACCTTGAAGGAGTGTGGTAGAACTTCTACACCGTGAAATCAAGAGAAAGCATTGCTATAACATCTCTTTGTTCATAGTGGAATCCAGCCAGTGGGCTGTCAGTGCTGAAGAGTGGACGTAGGCTTGAAATAAGCCGAACCACTATAATCCTTGCGTTCAATTTTCTCTTCCCTACTCTCTGTCTTATTTTGATCGTTGTTTGTTGACGAGAAAAATCTTCTCATTTCTATTGTTTGTCTAGTATTGTGCGATTGTCTCGAGAAATTATTTTTTATACCTATTCACCCTCCTTTAGGTACTTATACTAGCCATATCAGCCACTTCATCTTTATGCTTCATTAAATAAACCCAAGACATCCGAGTACAATCATCCACAAATGTTACAAACCAACGAATCCCAGATAGAGTAGTAAGTGGTGAAGCGCCCCACACGTCCGAATGAACCAAAGAAAATGGCCTGATGCTTTTATTAAAACTCAAAGGAAAAGTGGCACGATGACTTTTTGCCAAAATGCATGTCTCACATTGGAATTCAGTATCTGACAAATTATGAAACAAGTCTGGAAATAAATGTTTTAAATACCCAAAAGACGGGTGTCCTAAGCGACGATGCCATAACCAAATCGCTTTCTCTTTATTAGTAGACCCACTACTTGTGTGATGTGCTCGGCCTACTTGAAGGTCATCAACATAGTACAGGCCCCCCCTTTTAGTACCATGACCAATAATCTCCTTCGTGAGGATATCCTGAAATAAGCAAAAAGATGGATACATAGGAACACAACACTTCAAAGCATCAGTGAGTTGGCCAACAGAGAGTAACCGGTTAGACAGAGAGGGCACTAATAAAGTGTGAGACAATGATAAAGAAGGTGTAAGATCAACATTGCCAGCCCCACTGACAGGATAACTAGTGCCATTCGCATTATATGTACTCTGTCTCCTCGGAGTGGTGTAGCATATAATATCATTACAATTGGGTGTCATGTGATCTGTTGCCCCGGAATCAACAATCCACCCCTCCCCGCCACACTGAGAATTACTAACAAGTGCACACTCAATGTTACCTTTAGGAGCCGCATCAGAAGTATTGGTAGCGTCTACCTGCGGTACCAAGGAAATGGGTGAGGTCCCGGTAGCCAATGATGCCTGCCCTCATCCTATAGAACTTTCTGTCCTTTTCTTGTCCTGCAACTCCTTCCACCAATCCAGATAATCGTGCAATTTAAAACAGGTATCTTTTGTATGTTTAGTATTACCACAATGAGTACAGCCTCCTGGATGTTGTGGTTTAGCCTTCAAACCTTTGTTAGTCCTCCCTCCACCAGACGCGATATTAGGAGGGACCATCTGGAGAGCTTTGGACTCATTGTTGGCCTCGAGAAAATGTGAGATAACATTTTCACCACGTGACACCAGGGCTGCCGCAGTGCTAGATGGTTCAATTGAAGATAACATAACAGCTTGGCATACATCCTCTCGCCTCACCCTGGCGTACGCTTGCTCCACCGTCGGGAGGGGATGCATTTGTAGAACATCAGCCCTGACTTTGTCAAGGCGGTCATCGAGCTCGTCAAGGAAAAGATATACACAGTCTTCTTGCACAAGAGTGTTGTGGCACTCGATATCACGAGGACAAGTCATGGGATTAGGCCGTCGAAAATCAACCTCCCGCCATAAACCCTGAAGATCATTATAATACTTTTCAATCGGGCCGCCTGCCTGCCTCAGTCAAGACAAACATCGCTTTAGATCATACACTTGGGAGACATCGGTGCCATCAAAGAACGTAGTAGCCACTGAATCCCATACCGCCTTTGCTGTTGGGAAATGGATAAAATTCCCAATCAACGCCGGGTCCATGGAATTGATGAGCCATCCTTTAACTGTACTGTCGTCAGTCTTCCACTTCCGAAAATTATGGTCGGTCGGAAGTGGGGGTGGAAAATCCCCATTGATATATCCCAATTTGTCTTTCCCTGAGATATACATCTCGACAGCTTGGGACCAAAGGCCATAATTACGGCCATCCAACTTGACTGCAATTGGTGGGGCGGAGTTTTCAGCATGAGAAGGTGAGGCTTGATGGTGAGACAAGATTTGTGTCAACTTGGACGTCAAGGATTCAAGGAGTGCATCAGTAGTGGAAGTACCTCCCAGAGCCTGATGCGGGACTACAGTGCCTTCCGCTGGAGCCAAAGGAACTATCTCGACGGGTGGCTTGTCATCCGCCATGAATCCCGATAAAGGGTGCAGTCAGTGTGGCAATTCACACGAAACCACCGCGCGACTACGCCACAACAAGGAATTCGGATCGTGATCAGAACATAGAGTCCCTAGATCATTTGCTCTGATACTATGTTGAACAGTAAAACTATTTTTCTCTTACTGTGTTCCATATATTTTACAAGAATATAACCATGCATATATACACCGACGTAATCATCCTAGAATCTCCTACAAATCTGGAGGTCTCCTATAAATCACTACAAATAAGGAGATCTCCTACAAATCAAAAGATACATATGTATATATAAAGACCTTAAATAGAAAAACTCTCCTATTGAGGCCCTAATTGATAGTTCATGTTAACATAAAGGAGTAGTGCAATTTCCATGCTTGCCGTGGTGGCCGTTCTGGAGCTGGCAGCGGTGGGTTCTCGAATTTCGAGGACCATGTGTTGGCGCTACACGAGAGCCACGAAGTCCATATGTACCTTATCGAGTTGGACTTCCATGCAAGTGGCTCAATTTGATGGTGGGAGTTATGTCAAATAAATTGGATGACTGGATATGCTTGGCGCTGAAAAAAAAAAAAAAGCGAAAATCCATGATGTTGCCCTAGCTATTGGGAGCATCGCCAGCCCTTCACTTTAGAGTGCCGAGTGCTGTTCTCGGGTCTAGTAGCCTGGTGGAGCTTAAATAGGAAGTTTGTAATATCGAATTTAAGATTCATTTGGAATCGCTTCAAAACTTGTGGATGTTTGATGTTAGTTTAATGGTGTATTTAGTAATTATTCTATTTTAGGAAACAATTTTTGTTAAGAAATGATTTTTTTGTTTTATTTTGCTTTTTAAAATGAATTTCCGAGCATTTAAAGACTTTTGGTAACTATTCACAATTTCTAATCTCAAGCAATCAAAATCAATTTCTTTTAATTTCCAAATAATTTTATTACTTTCTTTTTCTTTTTTCCTTTTCTCTCCTTCTCCTACCTTTAGTCATCTGGTCGGCGACCTCATCAGAGTGTCGTTGGCCCCCGGCAAGGCCAAGCCACCACGAGGCACTTCGGCTTGAGCCTCATCATGGCTTGACCTCGCTAGGCCAAGGCAAGACCGACCTTGTGTCGGTTGGGCAAAGCTTGCCAAACCTACTGATCATCGATGATTGTCGGCGATAGCGATAGTGTTGGTGGTGGCCAGTGACCTATTGGGAGGAAGAAGAAGAGAGAAGGAAAAGAGTAAAAAAAAAAAAATGAAGGAAAATAGGAAAAAGGAAAAATGAGTTGGCTTGATTACGGAATTACTCCCGAGAACAAAGAAACAACTTTTTTCTACTCGTTGATTTGATTCTAAATTTATTCTCAAGAGCAAATTTGTTCTAAGAACAAATTATGATGCAAGTCTACAATCTACAAATAATGATTCATTACTCAAAATTCATCATGCTATTAGAGACTAGTTGGGAAACTCATCTGTCTCACTATGACCAAACCAAACATATGTTATGCAGTCCAATCATGCATAGTCCAAAACAGTCTCATATGAATGCTACCTTGAAAGTTGTGAAAAATTTGAAGAAATGCCTGGATTAAGGATTCTTTTTTCTTGCAATTGTAACATGGAAATGACAGTTTACTACAATGTAGATTATGCGACTTGTCCCATGCATCGACGGTTCATCACTGGTTTTTGCATCAAATTTGTAGAATTGTTGCTTTAGTGGAAGATAAAGAAACAGTCCACTATGTCCCTATCATTAGCTGAAGCTGAGTATTGATCCATGGCTAAGACTGTGTGTGAAGTAATTTGGTTACAGGGCCTACTTCTAGATCTCGGAGTGCAGGTCTCAAACTTGCGGCAAATCCCATAGTACATGAGAGGACAAAGCATAGAGGTTGACTGTTGCTTTATTTGGGAAAAGATTCAAGAAGGATTAATCAAGACTAGAGGAATCGGGACTGATATGGCTAGTATAAGTACCTAGAGGGGGTGAATAGGTATAAAAAATAATTTCTCGAGACAATCGCACAATACTAGACAGACAATAGAAATGAGAAGATTTTTTTCGTCAACAAACAACAATCAAAATAAGACAGAGAGTAGGGAAGAGAAAATTGAATGCAAGGATTATAGTGGTTCGGCTTATTTCAAGCCTACGTCCACTCTTCAAGACCGATGCACCCACCGGGCTGGATTCCACTATGAACAAAGAGATGTTACAAAGAATGCTTTCCCTTGATTTCACGGTGTAGAAGTTCTACCACACTCCCTCAAGGTATCACTAAGTATAGACTCTCTTTTGTGTATACAATTTCGCTCAATATGAATCGACTAATAATCAAGGAGCTTCAGACTCTGGAATTTCTCTATCGTGCACGCACTAGAACAACTGGAACGACTTCTTTTTATACTCCTTTATGCTATCATACCCATTGGCACTTACCAAAGGAGTTCTTCCAATCTTCCCGTTGGACAGAATCAATTAAGAAGATCATTCGAGCTATTAAAGGAACATGTCGATAGCCCATCAATCCTGTTCGCCCATACAATCAAGATCTTGGTTTCCAAGAATAGAACCTTCCAAGAATATCTCATCAATCATCGGATCTTCAAACGATCTTGATTTTGAATAGAAGAATCCGTTATATCATATCCAGCCAAGAGATTTTCTCCAGTTGATAAGACCGAATCCTCAACCAAATACTTTAGCTCTAGATAGCCTTCGTCACTGGATTAGAAACTGTTAATGAAAATAGTCTTGAGTCTTGAGTCTTGAGTCTTGAGTCTGGTGATCTGAAGGTCTTCAGACTCTAAGTAGAAGGGTCTACAAAGCTCCAGATCAGATTGATAGAAATGTTTTGTCAGCTTCAAAATATTAAGAACTTACTTAATCTGTTGTACCAAGCTCGAGGTGCTTGCTTTAAACCATACAAGGCTTTTTTTCAAATTCGAAGACGAGTCGGCTTCTTTGGGTCTTCGAACCCAGGTGGTTGTTCCACATAAACTTCCTCATGGATAAATCCATTTAGGAAGGCACTTTTGACGTCCATTTGGAATAACCTGAAATTCTTATAACAAGCAAAAGCAAGTAATAATCGAATTGCTTCTAACCTTGCTACTGGTGCGTAAGTCTCATCATAGTCTATCCCTTCTTCTTTCGTATATCCCTTGGCCACGAGTTTTGCTTTATTTCTTACGACTTTTCCTTTCTCATTCATCTTGTTCCTGAACACTCATTTAGCTCCAATAACAGTTTTACCTTTTGGTTTATATGTCAATTCTCATACATCATTAATGTTGAACTGTCTGAGCTCTTCTTGCATAGCTTCAATCCAGCTTTCATCAGATAAAGCTTTTTCTATGCTTTTTGGTTTTATTTCGGAAATGAGAGCCAAAGCACTAGACTCTTCGCGCCTTTTGGATCTAGTGCGAATTCCTTCATTAAGTTCGCCAATAATGAGATCTTTGGGATGACTGGACTTATGCTTCCAGTTACTGGTTGATTTGTTTGGCTGATGATCACTTCCTTTATTTGAATCTTCACTAACAACTTGATGCTGGTCTTCCAGAGTTTGATATTCTTCTTGAGTTGTAAGCTTTGGAGAATCTGGAGCAGGTTCAGATTCTTCATGATGAGTCTGACTGGATTCATTTTGCATAGAGTCTTGAAATTTGACATTCAATGATTCCTCCACAGGTTGACTCTTCTTGTTGTAGACTCTGTAGGCTTTGCTTGATGTAGAATATCCAAGGAAGATGCCTTCGTCTAATCTTTCTTCAAATTTACCAACTCGATCTTTTGCATTTTTCAGTATAAAGCATTTGCAACCGAATACATAAAAGTATGAAACAATAGGCTTCTTACCTTTAAATAACTCATAAGGGGTTTTCTCTAGAATAGGTCTTAGAAAGACTCTATTGATGATATAGCACGCTATTGAAACATTGACTTTCAAAAATCGTGAAGAGATCTTACTTTCAATTAAAAGAGTTCTAGCAATTTCTTGAAGAGATCTATTATTTCTTTCCACAACTCCATTTTGCTGAGGAGTATATGGAGAGGAAAACACATGCTGAAAGCCAGATTCATCACAAAATTTTATAAAATCTTGATTTTCAAATTCACCTCCATGGTCTGTTCTTATACTTGAGATAACACATCCCTTTTCATTTTGAACATTTTTAGCAAATTTTTCAAAATATGAGAAGGTTTCGGACTTACTTGCAAGGAAATATACCCAAGTAAATCGGGAATAGTCATCCACAATTACTAGGCAATATTTCTTACCTCCAATGCTCTGGGTTCTAGTTGGTCCGAAGAGATCCATATGCAGCAGCTGCAGTACATGATTAGTAGAGACATGATTTATTGGCTTAAATGAATTTCTTACCTGCTTTCCCAATATGCATGGTGTGCATAGATCAGACTTTTGGTATGATAAATTGGATAGACCACGAACAAGCTGCTTTATTAAGATTTTGGCTAATTGCTTCATATTGATGTGACCAAGCTTTCTGTGCCATAAGCTTGCTTCGTCTTGAATTGAGATTAAACATTGCAATTCATCCGGTTTCACATCCAAAAGGTAGATATTTCCATGTCTTCGACCCATGAAAGACTGAGCAGAGTCTTTACTGGTTCCAGAACATATTCCCTCTTGAAAGTAGATCTTAAAACCAGTATCACACAGTTGGCTGATGCTAAGCAAATTGTAATTGAGTCATTCCACTAGGGAAACATTACTTATTGTGAGATTTCCAATTTTCACAGTTCCAAATCCCACAATTCTTCCTTTGCTACTTCTTCCAAATGAGACTTTTCCACCATTTACTTGAACGAGCTTTATAAAACAATTTAAATCTCCTATCATATGTCTTGAGCATCCACTATCCAAATACCACTTTACATTTTTCTTGATGGAGACCTGCATTTAAAAAAGAGTCTCAAGCTTTCTTTGGTACCTATATTTTCTTGGGTCTATTGGTGTTAGTAAGATAAACAATATTAGCCCATACTTTCTTAATAGGTTTCCAAACCATAGGACACTATTTTTCAAAATGATCCGAACTATTGCACTTTGAACATCTAAGAGCATTTCGACGTACAGGTTTTGTAAAAACCTTCTTGAAATGATTTTTGTAAGCCTCTCTTGAGGGTTTTTGCTTAATTCTTTCTTTTACTTTAGGAAAATCAATTAAAAGGATAGTTTCTGCTGTCATACTTAGACCAGACTTATTGAAATAAGGTCTTTGAGCTGAAAGAATTTTTTCTAGTTTCTCGGACCCTATTGAAAATTTCTTTGAAATATTTCATGAGTCAATTTTTAAAAGAGCATTTTCTTTTAAAAGATTATCTTCACTTTCTTTAAGAGTGGAAACATTCATGTCTAAACATTTAACTCTTTCTTTCAAAACGTTTTCCTGTTGTTTTAGAGCAGAGTTTTCCTTTTTAAGTTAGGAAATCCTTTTAAGAGAAGTCTTAAGACTAAAACACAGCTCATCAATATACTTAGAAACCTTGACAGGAATTTTAAAATTACTTACCTCAAATTCACTGTCTGAGTCTGATTGCGCCATCAGACATAAATTAGCATATTTATCATCACTTTCTTCACACTCTGTATCACTCCAGGTCTCGGCTTTGAGAGCCTTTCAAGATTTTTCAGCTTTTCCTTTCTTCTTCTTTAGAAGAGGACAGTTGAGTCTGATGTGTCCCTTTTTCTTACATTCAAAGCAAACTACATCTTTGTTTGATTCATCATCATCAACAGACTTGGTTTGCTGTCTTTGAAAGCTTTGTTTCTTTGAGTTGAACCTTCTTCCTTTTCTGTTCAGCTTTCTGAATCTTCTTATCATGACAGCAAGCTCCTCATCGTCCATATCATCTTCAGAATCTGTAACATCATAATCATCATTTGATTTTAATGCAATGGATTTCTTACCTTTTGAATCTTCATCTTCATTTATTCGTTCCACTTCATAAGACTGAAGAGTTCCAACCAGCTCATCGACAGATAGTGGCATGATTTTTTGCGTTTCTCTTATTGAGATCTTTATGTGATTCCAATCCTTGGAGAATCCACGCAGTAGCTTGTTTACCTTCATGGGATCAGAAATTGGTTGACCTTGATTTTCAAGACCATTTACAATTTCGTAAAACGGCTAAACATGTCGGTTATAGATTCTCCAGTCTCATTTTGAAGGCTTCATATTGACCAAGAAGGATGTTGATTACGGTCTCTTTCACTCGATCGTTCCTTCATAGGTGATATGTAACCTATCCCAGACTTCTTTTGCTGTAACACAAGAAGATATTCTGTTATATTCAGTAGGTGACAAGGCACAATATAAAGAGTAAATAGCTTTTGCATCAAGAGCTTGTCTCTTGATTATCTCTTCCTAAGTCATTCCGCTGGTCTCAACAGTTTATTTCCCTCTTTCTGAGACAGATGCAGCTTTAGGAGTGATTCCTTTTTCTACAACGTCCCATTCCAGAGGATCCTTTAATCGAAGAAATGCTTTCATTTTGTTTTTCCAGATGTTGTAATCATTTCCATCAAAGTAAGGAGGTCTGGTATTGCTTTGACCTTCCACCAGCCTGGAGCTAGCATACTAGCCATGGATCTTTAACTTTGAAGTAAAACACTTCAAATAAAGTGAGTACACAGGCTCTGATACCAATTGATATGGCTAGTATAAGTACCTAGAGAGGGGTGAATAGGTATAAAAAATAATTTCTCGAGACAATCGCACAATACCAGACAGACAATAGAAATGAGAAGATTTTTCTCGTCAACAAACAACGATCAAAATAAGAAAGAGAGTAGGGAAGAGAAAATTGAACGCAAGGATTATAATGGTTCGGCTTATTTCAAGCCTACGTCCACTCTTCAGCACTGACAGCCCACTGGCTGGATTCCACTATGAACAAAGAGATGTTACAGCAATACTTTCCCTTGATTTCACGGTGTAGAAGTTCTACCACACTCCCTCAAGGTATCACTAAGTATAGACTCTCTTTTGTGTATACAATTTTGCTCAATATGAATCGACTAATAATCAAGGAGCTTCAGACTCTGGAATTTCTCTATCGTGCACACACTAGAACAACTGGAACGACTTCCTTTTATACTCCTTTATGCCATCATACCCGTTGGCACTTACCAAAGGAGTTCTTCCAATCTTCCCGTTGGACAGAATCAATTAAGAAGATCATTCAAGCTATTAAAGGAACATGTCGATAGCCCATCAATCCTGTTCGCCCATACAATCAGGATCTTGGTTTCCAAGAATAGAACCTTCCAAGAATATCTCATCAATCCTCGGATCTTCAAACAATCTTGATTTCGAATAGAAAAATCCGTTATATCATATCCAGCCAAGAGATCTTCTCCAGTTGATAAGACCGAATCCTCAACCAAACACTTTAGCTCTGGATAGCCTTCGTCACTGGATTAGAAACTGTCAATGAAAATAGTCTTGAGTCTTGAGTCTTGAGTATTGAGTCTGGTGATCTGAAGGTCTTCAGACTCTAAGTAGAAGGGTCTACAAAGCTCCAGACCAGACTGATAGAAACGTTTTTTCAGCTTCAAAATATTCTAGAAAGATTTCTCCAACAGGGACCACTGAGGAACTTGCGAATATGTTCACTAAACCTTTATGTCAATGGCAACGTGCATATCTTTTAAGCAAGCTAGGCATCTCGGACATACGCAAACCACCAGCTTGAGGGGGAGTGTTGGAAGATATGCTCAAAATATTGGAGATTTGCCCTGATTATGGTTGATATGTTCAGGATTGTAATTGATTGTTTGTATCAATTAGGATTAGATTTGATTTACCTAGACTAGAAGTATATAGTCTTTCCTTTTATTGAAAATGGTATAATAGGAACCCGAGTTGGGAAATAAGATAGGGATTCAGTCCCGGACCTAAAGTACCCGGTTCGGGCATATGACCCGCGTGTGTGAAATTCGGCCTAGCGGCTGGGCTTGCCCTGAACATGGTTACTGGGCCACCTCTAGGTGGACTGGTTCTTCAAGGCCTTGACTCATTGGCCATGGGCTTGTTCATGTGGGCCCATAGATCCATGGGTCAGGCACCATTGAAACAAGCAACCACTGGATGGATTGGCCCGAATCGGGCTGGCTTGCAATTGGTTTCCTCGAAGGGTTGGCCCATGATGGGCTCTCCCTAGTTGGGTTGGGCCTGGACTATTGGCTCCTGCTTCACGATCTCAGAAGGCACATCTAAGGTGTGTTCTTGGATCGGCGTGTTTTGTTGCACCGTTGACTCCTCTGGAGTACTCTATTCAGAAGTTGATAAATGCTCTTTAGGCATGGTGTGTGTAAATGGTAAGAGAAAATTTTGGTTTTCTCGTTTTTAAGAATGTTTAGATATTGATTCCTACACCGGAGTGCTAACCTTGTTTTGTAGGTTAAGTGTTCCCACAACAACGAAGGTATAATACAATCCAGAGGGCAATCAGAAAATGTAGAAGCTAGATGAAGAATGCTTGCTTTGATACCATGTCACAAATTGAGAGGGAAGCGAGAAGAGAAGAGAGAATATCGTGAGTGGCAGAGAATGTATTTTGTGCACTTCATTGATTGTATTCAATGTACAAGAGGATCAATAAATAATACAGAGAATGTTCAATAAAGGAAAGACTGTAAACTTCTAGTCTAGGTAAATCAAATCTAATTATAGATTGACACAAACAATCAATTACAATCCCAAACATATCAACCATAATTTGGGCAAATCTCCGATATTTTAAGCATATCTTCCAACAGTTTTGACTCTTACGCCTTACAATGAGGCATGATAAAGGTCTAAGAATGAAAGTTAGATTGAGAGTAGAGTAGGATCAATAAAAATAAAAATAAAAATTGGAGGGATTCATAATGAAGTAAATTTGAATTGTGGATCTTTCCTTAATGATGTGGCCCTCTATTTTAGTGGTTTTGGAGGATTCTTTCTAGGCAAAAGTACACCTCAAATGCCAAAACTTGGCACGGAATGACACTTAAGTGTCAAAAGTTAGAAAAATTACACTTAAGTGCCAAAATCCGAGCAAAATGGATCACTTAAGTGCCACTCCGGCCAAACTAGCCAAAATGCCGACGTTGCAATTTTCTAGTGAAGGAAGTGCAAAACGATGCTGTTTTGCATGCCGATGTGGCTAGACAATACAAACGTCATTTTGGTGCTGACATGATAAAAAATTAATATAAAAATTAATTAAATTAAATTTAACTAAGCATACTCCACATGATGTCCAATAAAGTCCAATTTCTTTTTTCTGCTACACTTTTTTGGTCCGAAGAACTAAGCACAGTGTATTAAGCTATGATTACATGCTTTAGAAGAAACTTCGCAAACGAGCTAGATGCTTGTGCATCATTAGTGTATCTACCCTAATGTTTACTTTCTCTATATGATCTCACGATCTTAATTTGTTTACCGCATTTTTTCTCTACTTTGGTTTTAAATACCTTAAAGGCATCTAATCTTCGTTCTTATTATGAAGCAAGTAGAGATATATGAAACTCGAGTAATCATTAATGAGAGAGATGAAATTCTTCTAATCATAAGAGTCTATATTTGGACTACAAATGTCTATAAATGTGTTCCTCTTAGCACCTATTATTGTCTTTTTGATCTACTTTCCTTTTATGCTGTCCACACGTCATTATCAGTAAAATCCAAAGTACCAAATACTTCATCATTTACTAATCACTTAAATCTATCCATGGTGATATGTCCCAATCTTCGGTGCCATAGCATAGAAAAATCTTAATTCACAACATATAATCCGATACCAGTGTTATCATGAACATGCATCATATTATAAAACCAATTGCCTTGTAAATTTAATTCAAAAAAATATTGTCAGACAAAATACCATTCCTAACAATTTTAGATTTTAACGACAAATTGAACGTTGAATATGAAAAAGTTAAAGGAATAATCTAATTGTAAAAGTTTTGAAACTGAAAATAAATTTTTAGAGAAATTAGGAACATAAAAGGTCTTTTCCAAATTCAAAACAAAACCACTATTGAGAACTAATCTGCATATTCTAATAGCTTCTACATGTGAATGCATCGTGTTTCCATAATAGATGCATTGTTCACTTCCCACTAATTTCCTATGATTTTGAAAACTCTGTAAGGAATTGAAAATGTGGATTGTAGATCCAAAATCAATCCACAAAGTGTTGTAACTGTTGGAGAAATCTTTCCAGAATATTTCGAAGTTGACAAAACGTTTCTATCAGTCTAAGTCTGGACATTCGGAGACCGACAGGATAAAGTCTCAAGAATTTATGTTCTCAAGACTCAAGACTCAGGACTCAAGACCATTCTCACTGACAGTCTTTCAAATTCAGTGGCGAAGGAAATCCAAAGCCGAGGTATATGGTTAAAGGATTTGATCCTATCCTCTGGAGAAGATGCCTTGGTTGGATAATCATTTCGGATTCTTTGATCCTTATCTAAGAACGATTGAAGATCCAATGGTCGACGAATTATTCTTGGAATGTTCTATTCTTGGAAACCAAGATCCTGATTGTATGGGCGAACATGATTGATGGGCTATCATCAGGTTCCTTAAATAGCTCGAATGATCTTCTTGATTGATTCCGTCCAACGGGTAGATTGGAGGAATTCCTTTGGTAAGTGCCAACGGCTATGATGGCATAAATGAGTATAAAAGGAAGACATTCTAGTTGTTTTGTAGAGTGTGATCGATAGAAGAATTCCAGAGTCTGAAGACCCTTGATTATTAGTCGATACAGTTTGAGCGAAATTGTATACACAAAGAGTACTTATTCATAGTGATACCTTGAGCGAGTGTGGTAGATCATCTACACCGAGAAGTCAAGGAAGATCAACACTGTAACATCTCTTTGTTCATAGTGGAATCTAGCCAATAGGCTGTCAGTGCAGAAGAGTGGACGTAGGCTTGAATCAAGCCGAACCACTATAAACCTCGTGTTCAATTTTCTCTTTCCTTACTCAGTCTTACGATTGATTATTGATTGTTGCGAATTCTTAAATTGTCTAAATATCGCGCAAACATCAAGAGAATTATTTGAATACCTATTCACCCCCCTCTAGGTACTCGTACTAGCTATATCAATTGGTATCAGAGCCTGTGTTCTCACGTTATTTGAAGTGTTTTACTTCAGAGTCAAAGATCCATGGCTAGTATGCTAGCACCAAGGCTGGTGGAAGGGCAAAGCAATACCAGACCTCCCTACTTTGATGGAAAGGATTACAACATCTAGAAGAACAAGATGAAAGCCTTCCTTCGATCAAAGGATCCTCTGGAATGGGACGTCGTGGAAAGAGGAATTACTCCTATTGCTGCATCAGTGCCTGAAAGAGGGAAATAAACTGTTGAGACCAGCGGAATGTCTCAAGAAGAAATAAACAAGAGACAAGCACTAGATGCAAAAGCAATTTACTCTTTATATTGTGCTTTGTCACCAACTGAATATAACAGAATATCTTCTTGTGTTACAGCAAAAGAAGTCTCGGGACGATTACATATCACCTATGAAGGGACGGGGCCGAGTGAAGGAGACCAGAATTAATATTCTCCTTGGTCAATATGAAGCCTTCAAAATGAAACCAGGAAAATCTATAACTGACATGTTTAGCCGTTTTACAGATATTGTCAATGGCCTTGAGAATCAGGGACAGAAAATTTCTGACCCCATGAAGGTGAACAAACTGCTGCGTGGACTCTCCAAGGATTGGAATCATATAAAGACTTCAATAACGAGAGACGCAAAGAATTATGCCATTATCTCGTAGACGAGCCGATTGGAACTCTTCGGTCTTACGAAGTGGAACGAATTAATGAAGACGAAGATCCAAGAGGTAAGAAATCCATTGCATTAAAATCTAATGATGATTACGATGATACGATTACGAAGAAGATCGGACGATGAGGAGCTTGCTCTTATGATAAGAAAATTCATAAGGCTGAATAGAAAAGGAAGAAGGTTCAACTCGAGAAAACAAAGTTTTCAAAAAAGAAACCAAGTTTGTTGATAATGAGGAACCAAACAAAGATGTAGTCTGCTTCGAATGTAAGAAAAAGGGACACATCAGACCCAACTGTCCTCTTCTGAAGAAGAAGAGAGGAAAAGCCGAAAAGTCTCGAAAAGCTCTCAAAGCCGAAACTTGGAGCGATACAAAGTGTGAAGAAAGTGATGAGGAATATGCCAATCTGTGTCTGATGGCACAATCAGACTCAGACTCTGGATCAGATTCAGACAGTGAATTTGAGGTAAGTGATTTTAAAATTCCTGTCAAAGTCTTTAAATACATTGATGAACTGTGCTTTAGTCTTAAGACTTCTCTCAAAAAGATTTCTGAACTGAAAAAGGAAAACTCAGTTCTAAAACAAAAGGAAAATACTCTAGAAGAAAGGGTGAAAAGTTTAGACTTGAATATCTCTACTCTTAAAGAGAATGAAGATAAACTTTCAAAGGAAAATGCTTTCTTAAAAACTGACTTATCAAATATTTCAAAGAAGTTTTCAATAGGATCTGAAAAACTTGAAAAAGTCCTTTCAGTTCAAAGACCTTATTTCAATAAGTCTGGTCTAGGTATGACAGCAGAAACAATCCCTTTGATTGATTTTCCGAAAGTAAAAGAAAGAATTAAGAAAAGACCGTCGAGAGAAGATTACAAAAATCACTTCAAGAAAGTTTTTGTAAAGTCTGTAGGACGAAATGCTCTAAGGTGTTTGAAGTGTAATAATCAAGATCACTTTGAAAAAGAGTGTCCTATAGTTTGGAAGCCTGTTAAAAGGGCATGGCCTAATAATGCTTATCCTACTAACACCAAAGGACCCAAGAAAATTTGGGTACCAAAGAAAGCTTGAGACTCTCTTTTGAATGCGGGTCTCTGTCAAAAGAAGGTAAAGTGGTATCTTGACGGCGGATGCTCAAAGACACATGACAGGAGACTCAAATTGCTTCATAAAGATTATTCAAGTAAATGGTGGAAAAGTCTCATTTGGTGGAAACAGCAAAGGAAGCATTGTGGGATTTGGAACTGTGAAAATTGGAAATCTCACAATAAGCAATGTTTCTCTAGTGGGAGGACTCAACTACAATCTTCTCAACATTAGCCAATTATGTGATATTGGTTACAAAATCTCATTTCAAGAAGGAATATGTTCTGGAATTAGTAAAGACTCAACTCAGTTTTTTATGGGTCGAAGGCATGGAAATATCTACCTTCTTGATGTAAGACCAAATGAATCACAGTGCTTAATCTCTGTTCAAGATGAAGTGATCTTATGGCACAGAAAGCTTGGCCATGTCAACGTGAAGCAATTAGCCAAAATCTCATCAAAGAAGCTGGTTCAAGGTCTACCAAAATTGCCATATCAAAAGTCTGATTCATGCACACCATGTATTCTGGGAAAACAGGTAAGAAATTCATTTAAGCCAATAAATCATGTCTCTACTAATCATGTACTACAGTTGCTACATATGGATCTCTTCGGACCAACAAGAACCCAGAACATTGGAGGTAAGAAATATTGTCTAGTAATTGTAGATGATTACTCTCACTTTACCTGGGTATATTTTCTTGCAAGTAAGTCAGAAACTTTTTCATACTTTGAGAAGTTTGCTAAAAAGGTTCAAAATGAAAAAGGTTGTGCCATTTCAAGTATAAGAACAGATCATGGAAGCGAATTTGAAAATCAAGATTTTACAAGATTTTGTGATAAATCTGGTATTAATCATGTGTTTTCCTCTCCATATACTCCAGAGCAAAATGGAGTTGTGGAAAGAAAGAATAGATCTCTTCAAGAAATGGCTAGAACACTTTTAATTGAAAGTAAAATTTCTTCTCGATTTTGGGCTGAAGCTGTTTCAACAGCATGCTATATCATTAATAGAGTCTTTCTAAGACCTATTTTAGAGAAAACTCCTTATGAATTGTTCAAAGGTAAGAAGCCTATTGTTTCATACTTTCATGTGTTCGGTTGCAAATGCTTTATTTTGAAAAATGCAAATGATCGAGTTGGTAAGTTTGAAGAAAGATCAGATGAAGGCATCTTTCTTGGATATTCTACATCAAGCAAAGCCTACAGAGTCTATAACAAGAAAAGCCAGTCAGTGGAGGAATCTATGAATGTAAAATTCCAAGACTCATCGCAAGATGAATCCAGTCAGATTCAGTATGAAGAGTCTGAACCTACTCCAGACTTTTCAAGGCTTACAACTCAAGAAGCATCTCAGTCTCTAGAAGTCCAACATCAAAATGTTCATGAAGATTCAAACGAAGAAAGAGATCATCAACCAGGCAAATCAACCAATAACTGGAAGCACAAATCCAGTCATCCCAAAGATCTCATCATCGGCGAAATCAATGAAGGAATCCGCACCAGATCAAAAAGGCATGAAGAATCTAGTGCTGTGGCTCTAATTTCTGAAATTGAACCGAAAAGCATAGAAGAAACTTTATCTGATGAAAGCTGGATCAAAGCCATGCAAGAAGAGCTCAGACAGTTTAACATCAATGATGTCTGGAAATTGACATCTAAACCAAAAGGTAAAACTGTTATTGGAACCAAATGGGTATTCAGGAACAAGATGAATGAAGGTGGAAAAGTCGTACGAAACAAAGCAAGACTCGTGGCCAAAGGATATACGCAAAAAGAAGGAATAGACTATGACGAGACTTATGCACCAATAGTAAGGTTAGAAGCTATTCGTCTATTACTTGCGTTTGCTTGTTATAAAAATTTCAGGTTATTCCAAATGGACGTCAAAAGTGCATTCCTAAATGGATTCATCCATGAGGAAGTTTATGTGGAACAACCACCTGGATTTGAAGACCCAAAGAAGCCAGACTCAGTCTTGGGCCGAAAAGGCATTGTATAGTTTAAAACAAGCACCTCAAGCTTGGTACGACAGACTAAGTAAGTTCCTAATACAGAATGGTTTTGTCAAAGGTAAAGTAGATACTACTTTGTTTATCAAAAAGGAGAACAAAAGCTTTTTACTTGTTCAAATTTATGTGGACGATATTATTTTTGGATCTCCTAATGAAAGTCTATGCAAGAAATTCTCTAAGTCTATGCAGGATGAGTTTGAAATGAGTATGATGGGAGAGTTAACATTTTTTCTTGGACTCCAAGTAAAGCAAATGAAGGAAGGAACTTTCATTCATCAAGAAAAGTATGCAAATGATCTTGTCAAAAGGTTTGGATTGGAAAGGTGTAAAAAGACCGACATACCAATGTCATGTTCTCAGAAGATAGACAAGGATGAAGAAGGGAAGAAAGTAGATCAAAAGCTATACAGGAGCATGATCGGTTCACTTCTTTATCTTATTGCTTCTAGACCTGATATTTTGTTTAGTGTTTGCATCTGTGCTAGGTTTCAATCGGATCCTAGAGAATCACATCTCAGTGCCGTTAAACGTATTATCAAATACATTGCTTCATCTTCAAGCATCGGTCTTTGGTATCCAAAGAGGGGAGATTTTAATCTTTAGGATACTCGAGACGCGATCTGGCGGTTGCGAGTTGATAGAAAGAGCACTTCGGAACTTGTCAATTGCTTGGAAATAGGACAAGTGTCTTGGTTTTCAAGGAAGCAAAGCACCGTGGCTCTCTCAACGACAGAAGCAGAGTATGTTGCTCTTGGAAGCTGTTGTTCGCAAATTCTGTTGATAAAACAACAACTACAAGACTTTGGCATTGAAGAATCATGCACAGAAATCAGATGTGACAACACCAGCGCGATCAATCTCACCAAAAATCCAATACTTCATTCAAGAGCAAAGCATATTGAGATTCGACATCACTTCATTAGAGATCATATTCAAAATGGAAAAATCTCGATTCAATTTGTTGATTCAAAGAGTCAACTAGCGGATATTTTCACAAAGCCTTTGGAGAAAAATCAATTAGATGTTATCCGTTCAAGACTCAACATTTTGAAGCTTGAAGAAGTTAAAGTCTAGAGACTCACAAACTCTAAGACTCTAATCTCTCAGACTCTAAATCCTCAGACTCAGACATTCATGGCTATAGACTGTAAGTTATTATTCTTTCCGGACTCGAAAAGGTACGCTTTTTCGTTCAGTTATAATCTGTGTGAAAATCGAAAAGTTGTCTTTTCAAAATGATTAATTTTGGCAGTTATTGATTTTGAAAATAAGTGTTCGTACAAATTCCTTGTGCCGTTTGAACTTCCCGTTAAAAAACCAAGTTATATATATATAGTTTTTCACTTTACCAAATCATTAAAACCCTAAAAGGCACTCTCTTCCCGATTCTATTCATCATCGAGAAAGTGATCATCTTTTTCTTGGGAAAGAAAGTGAAGGAATCTTTCATTCGACAAAGAAGAATGTCTTCTTCGAGGAAATCATCGAGAATAGCAAGCAGGGGACCACAAAAGATGGAGAAGGGACCGACTCACTTCGATCTCACTGAGGAGGAAGACTTATCAAGACAGAGACAAAGTCCGATTCGCTCTCCTCCACGTCATTCATCGCCTCCTACCCCACAAGGTGCAGGTCAACATCTAGAAGAAGAGATAATCGAGGATGCAGACCCAGTAAGAATCCAAAAACCCTCCTTTATCTATAAGCTTTATCGTGCTTTGAAAAGCATCGGTACACCATTGAACTATATAGACGATTTTCTTAAGAAAAAGGACTATGGGAATGAATATCTTTTTCTGCGGAGAATGGAGGAGTTAGGAATTGCCCTGAAAGGAAAAGCTGAGGACGCACTTGCGAATATTCCAAGTGATCCTCGTATGCCAGGACAAAATCTGATTGAAGGGAACGATGATGACAAAATGTTCCTTGAATTCCAACCGAGAATGGGAGTGGCAGCAAAGGTGAAAGGAACTCGGATGAATTTGTTCAAATCGAAGGAGCAGGAGAATTTGTATTTCAGGCTGTTGAAAAGAGGGGTAATAAACCCTAGAAGTGTCGATTTTGACTTCCTGGACGCAATCAACATGAACTTGAGAGAGAAGTTGAATTTACTTTAACTTGAGAATTTTTGCTCTGACTCTACGGATGGATATGCTCAACTGACCGCTTATTTCTATTCAAATCTTAGCTTTTTGGATGCGAATAGAATTTCATTCAGTGTACGAGATCAAGTCTACGTGGTAGATGTGAATATATTGGCAGACATTGTTAGAGTTGAACGAGGACGTTATCTTCCAATTAAAGTCTCACCTGCTCGTACTACTCTGGAACTTGTCAAAGATAGGGACACAGAGAAGAAAATTACCTATTCCAGGATGGAGGCCATCAACATTGTGCTTCATAAGATTGTGATTAACTGTCTTAGACCGAAGTCTACGTCAAAGACTTCGTGTCTCTTTCGAAGCAAAATTGATGTATGCGATCAACTCAAGACGAAAGTTCTCTCTCCCTCACACAATACTCTTCCACATGTACAGAGCAATGTCGAAAGACAAGGGACAATTGCCTTATGCTGGTCTGGTGACCAAGATCTTCAAACACATGAATATTGAACCACCCCATACTCTTTGTATTCAACCGTGCGATAAGATGGTGGTAGGTTTAAAGATGCTAACGAAGATGCGTCTGCAAGAGCTTTCCAAGGCAATGGATAAATTCAAAGTAAAGTCTCCAGTTCCGTCTGCTTCAAAGAGAAAAGGAAAGGAGGCCATTGGAGCCTCATCGAAAAAGAAGAAAAGAACTCTCATCTTAGAGGATGAAGATGAAGAGGATGAAGATCCAACTATCATTGCTTTAACCAGAACCAGACGTTCTGTGTCTCATTAGACAGAACTTCAGAAGAATCAGAGAGAAGAAGAAAAGCAGAGAGAGAAGGAGAAAGAAGATGAAGAAGAGCAAAGAGAAGAGGAGAAAGAAAAGTTTGCAACTAAATCTGGAGAAAAGGGAGATGAAGAGCATGATCATCACTCTTCCCCTTGTGATGTCATAGAGACAGGGGGAGTTGGCGAGCAAGAAAAATCCACATCTCATGCTGCCGATAGTGAAGGTCCAAGACAATCTCCAGCAGAGCCAGAAGGAGTTCAGGTTTCTCAATTGCCTGAAGAAGGTCACGATACATCGACTCCAAATCTGCAAGATTTTACAGAAGATCCAACGTCTGCATTCACTCCATCTGAAAAAGCTCATGCAAGTACACAGACGGATAACTCAGCAGATTTTCGTCGTATTCTGGATATTCTTATGGAAATGCGGGGACAGATATATGCTCTAGACTGTGAAATTCAAACCATCAAGAATGCTGGCCAAACATCTTCGGTTACCCTGGAGGACAAAATGAAAGACCTCGCTCAACAACTTCAAGCTAATGCTAAAGGAGAGGAGGTAGCTCAGTTAAGGGAAGACTTGAAGAGGCTAGAAGGCATAGTTCAGTCTATGGGAGAATTCCAGATCGTTCGCATTCCCAAGCAAACCTGATCGTTTTCTCACCTTTTTAATGATGACAAAAAGGGGGAGAACCAATTTGAACCAACATCTTTTATTATCTTTTTAAACTTTGAACAAGTTTGAATTGAGTGAACTTGTGTGTCAAACTTAACTCTTTATATGCTTGACTGGTTGCATTCATATCAAGTGCTGTTTTATGGTATTACTCATGAAAGACTAACCAATTTGCTGTGGATGTAGAGTATGGTTGTTTTACTAATCTTTATGAGTTAGCCATATTGCTTGAGAAATGTTTTTGCAGGTCAAAGTTGTTTTTAAACTTTGAACAGTTTGTGGTTATTTTTTGGTTGTGTTTTTGAGTTTGAATTGAGTGAATTTGTGTGTCAAACTTAACTGAATTAGTTGTGGATTTATATGCTTGACTGGTTGCATTCATATCAAGTGCTGTTTTATGGTATTACTCATGAAAGACTAACCAATTTGCTGTTGATGCAGAGTATGGTTGTTTTACTAATCTTTATGAGTTAGCCATATTGCTTGAGAAATGTTTTTGCAGGTCAAAGTTGTTCAAATCTACAAAGAAAGTTTTGTCACCATCAAAAAGGGGGAGATTGTTGGAGAAATCTTTCCAGAATATTTTGAAGTTGACAAAACGTTTCTATCGATCTAAGTCTGGACATTCGGAGACCGACGGGATAAAGTCTCAAGACTTTATGTTCTCAAGACTCAAGACTCGGGACTCAAGACCATTCTCACCGACATGTCTTTCAAATCCAAAGTGGCGAAGGAAATCCGAGCCGAGGTATATGGTTAAAGGATTTGATCCTATCCTCTGGAGAAGATGCCTTGGTTGGATAATCATTTCGAATTCTTTGATCCTTATCTAAGAACGATTGAAGATCCAATGGTCGACGAATTATTCTTGGAATGTTCTATTCTTGGAAACCAAGATCCCGATTGTATGGGCGAACGATTGATGGGCTATCATCGGAGTTCCTTAAATAGCTCGAATGATCTTCTTGATTGATTCCGTCCAACGGGTAGATTGAAGGAATTCCTTTGGTAAGTGCCAACGGCTATGATGGCATAAAGGAGTATAAAAGGAAGACATTCTAGTTGTTTTGTAGAGTGTGATCGATAGAAGAATTCCAGAGTCTGAAGACCCTTGATTATTAGTCGATACAGTTTGAGCGAAATTGTATACACAAAGAGTACTTATTCATAGTGATACCTTGAGCGAATGTGGTAGATCATCTACACCGAGAAGTCAAGGAAGATCAACACTGTAACATCTCTTTGTTCATAGTGGAATCCAGCTAATAGGCTGTCAGTGCAGAAGAGTGGACGTAGGCTTGAATCAAGCCGAACCACTATAAACCTCGTGTTCAATTTTCTCTTTCCTTACTCAGTCTTACGATTGATTATTGATTGTTGCGAATTCTTAAATTGTCTAAATATCGCGCAAACATCAAGAGAATTATTTGAATACCTATTCACCCCCCTCTAGGTACTCGTACTAGCTATATCAGTAACTTACATCAACCATATTAGATTCATAGCAAGCACGAGATTCGATTACATTTCTTCTCGAGTCAGGCCTTAAATTTAACATGATCCTTCCTCGTATGCGCTTCTTTTTACAGAGAAAGCAATTGGATTATTTCTTAATGTCAACTTAGGGAGGTATTTTATCCTTTCTCTTTTGCTTGCCTTACTCCTTAAAACTTTTCTTGTGTTGCCAAATGAGCAATTTCGCCCGATTCCACATGCAACATTTCTTCATCTAGAATACACATGATTATGAGTTCATTAATTGACAATTTATTCTTATATGTGTTATAAGAGATCTTGAAAGGTGCATACTGTTGTTACAGAGTGTTCAGAATATAATCCACAAGGAAAGTTTCAGATATCTCAACTTCAAGGTTCCTTAACTTAGCTACAGTGTCCTTCATCTTAATGATGTGCTTACGCACACCTCTAATATGAGTGAGCTTCAATGATGAAAACTTTATAATTAGTCATGGCATGTGCCTTTTCAGAAGCTTTAAATTGTGCACCAATAACCTCTAGCAAAACTTTGGCGTTATTACACTAAGCGACTAAACTGCGAACACTAGTAGAAAGTTTAGTCCTTGTGAACAATACACTAAGGCAGTTGGACTACTCCCATTATGACACCTGAAGTGCCATAACTTGGCACGGACGGACACTTAAGTGCCATAACTTTAAAATGGTACATTTAAGTGCCAATATCGGAGTAAAATGGGACACTTAAGTGCCACTCCGGCGAAAATCCGGCCAAATGGCTGACGTGGCAATTTTCCGACGAGTTTGATCCAAAACGGCATCGTTTTGCACGCCGACGTGGTGGAGAAAACGCAAAAACGACGCTATTTCGTGTCTACGTGTAAATAATAATATAAAAGTTAATTAAATTATAAAATATTCAAAAATTTTAAAAAATAAGAAAATTTTAAAAAATTAAGAAAATTTAAAAATTTAAAAAAATTAAAAAAAAAGAAAAAGGTGGGGGAGGTCGAACGAGGCGGCTAAGGGCGAGCCCTCACCGCCGCCGCCTCCCCGCCGTCGCCGGGAAGGGCCGGCGACGGAGGGGGAGGGTCGGCCGGGGTCGCCCCCCCCGGCCGACGACGGCGAGGCCCCGGATTTGGGTGAGGGCTCGTGGGCCCTCGCCGGCCGATAGGCCGGCCTCGCCGGCCCAGGCCGAGGCCCGGCGACCCCGGCCGACCCTCCCCACTCGGTCGCCGGCCCTTCCCGGTGGCGACGAGGAGGTGGTGAGGGCCCGCGAGCCCTCGCCTAGATCAGGGCGAGGGTCGCGGCCCTCGCCACGATCCGATGAGGGCTCGCGGCCCTCGCCATCGATCGGTCGGGGCCGGCGACCCCGGCCGATCCTCCCCCTCCGTCGCCGGCCCTTCCCGGCGACGGTGGGGGCGGCGGGGGGAGGGCTCGGCTCTCGGCCACCCCGTTCGACCTCCCTCCCCTTTTTTTTTTTTTTAATTTAATTTTTCCTTAATTTTTCAAAATTTTTAAAATTTTCTTAATTTTTAAAGTTTTTAAATTTTTCTTAATTTTTTTAAATTTTTTGAATATTTTAAATATAATTTAATTAATTTTTATATTATTATTTACACATAGACACGAAACGGCGTCGTTTTTGCGTTTTCTCCGCCATGTCAGTGTGCAAAACAACGCCGTTTTGGACCAAACTCGCTGGAAAGTCGCCACGTAAGTCATTTGGCCGGATCTTCACCGGAGTGGCACTTAAGTGTCCTATTTAACTTCAAAACTGGCACTCAAGTGTACCATTTTAAAGTTATGGCACTTAAGTGTCCTCCGGTGCCAAGTTATGGCACTTGGGCTGTACTTCTGCCCACTAAGGCAGTTGGACTACTCCCATTGTTCATAAAGAGCAACTTCAATTGGAATGCTAACATCGGTAAGGGCAAGTCATTCATCTTTTTGAATAACATAATCAATGTCTATGCACCCCGATTGAAGAAGAATTAATTCATTATAAACTTTATAGTTCTCACCATTCAAGTCGAGAACATTGAAATCAGAAAAATTCATAAGTGATAAAACTGTATATATACAACATGCTTATATAAAAAACCTTAGGGCAAAATTTACATAAATCATTTTAAACAATGTAACATGTTACAAAACATGAATCACATAACATAAAAATTGTATGTAGGTTAAATAATAGATTGATAATTACTTTATGAAAAAGCTATCGCATTATATTCCTTTTCTTAATCTCTATGGGTAAATTAAGAAAAATGATATGATATTTCATCATAATTAATCATATCAATATAATAAAAATTTCCACGGGAAAACATTTATTATGTTAACGTGATTATTTACAATCAATGTCCTCTTCAATAAGTGAACTAAAACCTCTTAATATATATAATTCAAGATAATTAGGGATGTTGTGGCTAATCTATAATTAAATAAAATTATATACAGATCACTAGATATTTAATTTCTACATGCAAGGACAAAATAGGAAACTAACAAGACCAAAGGTAGAATAGGAAAATCGTGTGGGCAAAGGGAAAAAGAGGAAAAATTAGAAGGAGAGGGCAAAATCATACAATCGGGTAATGGGACCGACGGGCACCTGTCACCATGTGCTGGCGCGTGCAACACACGCGCTTGCACTTGCAATTGACCATAGTTGCGTGCAGCGCAGGCAACTGAGGCTAGGGGTATCAACGGTTCGGTTCGGTTCGGTTTTTCGGTTTTTGAGTTTTCGGTTTTTGGTTTTCGGTTTTTGGAAATCGGGGGCTTCTGTTTGTTCTTTTGAAAAAAGCAACACAAAAACGAAAGAGAAAAGAAAGCTTTATAGGGAAAATTCAAAAGGAAAAGCTGTACAGCAACAATTGAAGAGAAGAGACAGAGAGGGAAGGGACGTGAAGGACAGGCCAGCAGAGGGAAAAAAGCAGAACACTGTTCATCTTCTTCCCCCCGCTCTCGCTGCCCGCGTCCGCCATTCGCAAGCCCAGCACAGGCAGCCTAGCGGCCGGTCACCACCGCTCCGCCGGTCTCACCCGCGATGTGCAGCCCTGTCGCTCGATCGCCTCCGCCATTGCCCGCTCAGCCATGCCGGAATGCTCGCCGCCTCCGAGCGTCTCCGCCTGCAACCTGATGCCAACAAATCCCGGGCTGGTCACCCCTCACCCGCGAGCTCGCACCGCCGCTCCGCTAGCGACCCGCGAGCCCGACACCTGCAGTCGCGCCACCACTCACCCGTCCCCTGCGGCCTACAGCTCCTCCCACCGAGCGACGGCACCACAGTAGCTTCCCCTCCGCCGCACCTAAGTGATCGCCGTTGCCATTGCACGTCCAAGCCGACCAAGACGAGACACGAGAGGAGAGGACTCAGCGTCAGGAGAGAATAAAACCGAAGATTTGATTTTATTGGTTTTTGGTTCAGTTCGGTTCGGTTAACCAATAAAAACCAAACCAATTAAAAGATATTGGTTTTTCACGAGAAACCGAACCGAAAAAACCGAATTTTTCGGTTCGGTTCGGTTCGGTTTTCGGTTCGGTTCCTGACACCCCTAACTGAGGCCAACTTGGCGGGTGGATCACATGCACACGGGCACATGTGTTACACGTGCTTGAGGCTTTCTTCATCGCGACATGCCGCGATTGGTCCATCGCACCACTGCCCATCTCCATCGTGCTTTCCACCGCCTAGGTCTCCTCCGACAACCCACTTCAAAGTAAATTAGTCATGGGTTTTGGAGTCCACACTGGCACGACCACACAAGTCCAAGATTCAGCGAAAGCAGCCAAGAAGTTGGCTTGAATAAAGCAAAATTTTCCCAAACCGCAAACCCTAATCACCACGACTGTCGTGGCTTAATACGCCTTCAACAATCGTCATAATGCCGAATTAACTTAGGGCTTTTGTTGCCCTTGGCGATGCGACCGTACTTGTCCAAAAACTCGTGCTGAGTTGCTCAAATTTTGCTAAAATCATCAATTTTTATATCAGTCAGATTTTGCCCCAAATTTTTTAATTCAATAAAAAAAGCCCCACGAAAATCATCAAGATAGAGATATAAAAAAGCTTTGGTACCAATTGTTAGAAATTTACGGAAAACGAAGATCCCAATAATCAGGATTGAATATGGAAACGTGTAAATTCTGTACTAACCTCCAGTCATTGATGAAATAGAGAACTGATATGCAGAACTTGAACAGTCGTGAATAGGCACTTCTAGTAAATTGCACTCTCAACATTGATGGTGTGTTCTGCGATTTTCAAATAATCAAAATAATGAAATGGTTTGGCTTAGACGACCTATTTATATGCCCATTCAAATCCTTACAGAAAATGTCTTCCATCAAGATAGTTATCCTTAATTGGGCGATCACCATAGTTATCTGCAATTTAATTTTAAAATGTCAATGAAATCTAATGTTGACAATATTAAATTGAAGGTGGGATCATATTAATGATATTATAACATAATATGCCAATGTGTTGCTTGTTTATAGAATGAGGGACAAGGAGGTGGTAACGATCCATGTTTGCTGATAGGAGGGGCTTGCTAGAGTGCTCCTTAGTTTTCAAGCTAACCATGTCGATCGAAGGAGAACCCTATGTGCGGTTTGGGCGCGGTTCCTTGTGTTAGCAATGTAGCCTAGCACAAGTCCTGGTCATTCAATCAAGAGGTCTGTATTCATCAACTCGGCACCGACCATATGCCACAAGAAAGGACACAGTTTCACCAACGATCTCCTAATGGGATGTCGATGGTTGTAGTAACAACTGCAAACTATTAAGAGCATTATTTGAAGAAGTGCTTAGAAATGAGAACACTTTCAATCTTAGCCTAGTCCACAACAAATAGCTTTTATAACCGTTATGACCCTCAAATTCTACATATTGCTATGATGGGGAAAACAAAAGATTATGGGTCTTACACTTGCATTGCCACATTGTCCAAGAGAAATTGCTTTCAATTTCGGCTCATTGGAGAAATAATCACGATTGTATTGGTTAATATGATGTCACAATCAGAATACCACCGCTTCAATCCGACCTAGTTATTGAATTCAACTAGCTTAACTAGTTTTAGACCAACTTTCTAGAATTCCTGCATCAACAATTCCTAGACCAACTTCACGCATGACAAAATTTATATTTCTCTATTTTTCTATTTCATAGAACAGGTTTGGAATAAATCCACTTGGTAACACAATTTCATTTTTCTATTTCTAGAACAGATTTCTATTTCAGAAATAGATTTGAAGCAGAAATTAGAAACTAAAATTTTTAACTTTTCTATTTCTAAAATTGAAATAGAAATGATTTATTCTTCTCTTCAATTAAGTGAATTTGGGCATCCTCCTTCTATAGACTTCATGCATCCTCCCTCTACAGACTTCAGGCTTTTCTATTTGGGCATCCATCCTCCTCAATAAAGCCACGCTTCAACAAAAAACCCTAGGCACATCGTTGCTCACCTCGCTGTAAACTTCAACTCCATCCTTCTTGCTACTGTTGACTCCAACGATGTCGCCGTCCTCTTGTTGGTCACATCGTCTCTTATCTCGTTGTTTAATGTGACTCCATCCTCCCTACCACCGTCGACTCCGACTTTGTCCTCTCGCTGGTCACATCGCCGTTCACCTTGCCGTCGACTCTGACTCTGTCCTCCTTACCGCCATCGACTTTGACTCCATCCTCTCGCCAGCATCCACTTCGTCCACTCACAAGCATCCACTCCGTCCACTTGTCATCGTCAACACCAACTTCGTCCTCAACTCTAGGCCCTCATTGATTGCACGAGTATATCTTCTCTATGCCTTCGGGTAATTGTGATTGACTGGCTTTCCACGTAATCGGTGGCCTTTGCCTCTTCGTCTTGCTCATGCTTTATCTCCGACTCCGTCCTCAACCCTAAGAGTTTCCATGGTCGCTTGAATAGGATATGACTTTGGGCCTTTTTTTTTCTTCTTCTCGACGTGTCAAGGTTACTGTGATTGATCGGCATCATCTGATGACTTGCGGCAAGTGGCATCCTGTTCACAGCTTCTTACTTTCGATTCCCACATCTCCGTGAGATTTCTTTCTACTAAGTCCAAATATTTTGTAGTTTTCGGCCACCTTTGCTTTGTGCTTTGATATATTGCTGTGGATGTCCTATATGTTCATTTTATAGCCGTGAGTGTAAGTCTTGAATGTGTGGGTGGAGTTTCGATCAAGTGAAGCATAATGTTCATGGCTGGAGTGTTGATGTTCTTGAATTAATAAGCAATCCTTTGGGTTTTCTAGGCATGCTTGAAGAAGAAGACGTTGAAAGGTTTAGGGAAATAGAGTAGAAGAGTCGTGAGTTTATTTTGGGCAGATTTGGACTTAATTTTATTATAGCAAAAGAGTCGTGAGTTTCTTTTCTTGTTTTTGGCAAGTTGTGTTCGACTTCATTTCGTCTTTTTAAGGTTTGTGCAATTGCCAAATAATACATTAGGAAATACATGATTGTCGTAGATTGTCATAGAATACTTTATTTCCTTCCTTTGTAGGTAGGGGAGAAATTGGTTTAGAGAGAGAGAGAGAGAGCTAGTGAAAGATCTCGCCTTGGTCCAATTGAAATGTTTGTAGCATCACGGCATGTGATTTTCCTTTTATCCAAATCATACTGTGTGATCGGGAGTTGGTCGATGGATTGAATTTTACTGATATGTCTGTTGCTTAGCTTGAGGATGTTATGCGAAACTTGGGTTTGATGACCTTAAGAAATTAATTGTTTTTTGTTTTGGTATGGAGGTTTTTGGGAATTTTTTATTTCCAATATGAGATTTAATAGTACCTTTTCGGAAGTACATGAGTGTTGAGAACAATTTATTTTGATATACTTCACGGAGCAATTGTTTTGATTCCTCTCATTTCTTGAATTTATTCTCTAAAATGCTTACCACAATTTGTTAATGATTAGTGAGGAGTTGTGCTAGCTTTGAACTGTTGAAGCTTCGAGTGTATAGCATAAAAGGGTAGATGAATATGGTGTATACTTTGGTGGCTAACTATTTTGGTAGCCCCTTTTATTAGTTAGGTCTCTGCACCATCAATTTGATATTTTGCTCATTTAGCGAGCCATTTAGCATAATTTGACAATTATGTGAACAAACAACAGTTGGAATTGATTTGTTAGAACAACCATAAGGCTTGGACATTAATTTTTCAATCGAAGCTTTGAACTATATTTTTCTTTAAAGAATGTGAGTTTCATATGCATATCTAGATGTTGTTATTGAAACAATTACTTAGTTGAGATTGAAGAATTACAGCTGTCAAATTTAGGTTGCTCCACTTAAGTTACATCTTTGATATGGAACTCCCGAAGCATTAAGCCATCTAGAGATATGCCTTTACAATGTGCTTGATAATCACAAATTCATATGGATGATGAAAATGGGATTATCAAATCCTATTTGTTAATTGTGCTGAATTCTTATACAGAATTTAAAATAAGAACAAGGCCTTTGAGCCTACATTATTTCTTTTATTTTATAGGTAGTCTATGACTTGATGAATTATCTAATTTGCTTTAAATATTTGCTTGGTATGATTGCTTTTTGCAGTTTTTGGAATGATCATTTTTGATAAAATTGATACTTCATATATAGTTGAGGTGCTTTAGCGAAAATGCTTTTATTGTTGATTATTGTCGGTAGAAGTAGAGGATTTGAGAGATAGTATGCAAAAATCATATTGTAGCTATGGTTAACATGAGTCTGCAAAGAATACTAGGTTTTCATGGACTATCGAGTATCTTCGAGCGATAAATGCTTGCTTGTATAATTTGATATGATGATATTCTCTTTCAATTTTCTTCATGCATTTTGTTTTATTAGTAGTCATAGAATGTTACATTGATATGATCTTGACATTAACGCTTTTGTTCTAGAATTGGTATGTCATCTAATATGGCTCATTGGATACTCAATCAGTTAAGGTTAAATGGCACCCCACAAAGAAGCATTTATAGCAAAGTGGACTGAGCCTTCAACCAATTTACTTATAAGTTTGTTAATAAAAGAGGTGAAAAAGGAAAATCACCCCACTTTTACCTACAACAAAGTAGGGTAGAATAACAAAGTGGGGTGGAATAACATACATGTTGAGTTCAATAAACAAACAAAACTCCAATTTTATGTAATTCAGTTGAGGAACAGGGTAAACAAACTAAAGAGACAGTATAGTAGTTTTAAGAAGCTTATTTCAAATCTGGATTTGGATTGGATAATGTAAACAACACAATTGCTGTAGAGGATCCAAGTGTATAGGAGTCTCACATAAATGTATCACTTTACTTGGGTCAAATTGTTCTTATTGTGAATGTAAGCTTCAATTGTATTGTTGATATATGTCATCACTATGAGCTAAATTCAAGAATGATAGGTTTCCTCAGTATCTAGATCTTTGTATTGTGTTTGGTGATACATATACTACTTGGGAGTATGCAGTAGAAAATACAGAAGACTTAGTGGTGTTGGAGGTAGGGGTGAGCTTGGTCTGGGTTAGGCCGACCCACCCCCTAACCTTAGGATCTACCCACACAGTGTCGGTCCTCAATTCTTGGGACCGAGGACCGACCCTATTGAGCTTGAGACTGAGGACCAAACCGACCCAGTGGGTTTGGTCCGGTTCCAGGATCAACCCGAGACTAACCGATAATTTATTTATTTCATTTTTTATGCTATCTAAAAAGGCAATCGAGGATCAGACTGACCCAATGGGTTTGGTCCAATTATAGGGTCAACCCAAAACCAACTAATAATTTTTTATTTCATTTTTTGTATTCCCTGAAAAAGGCGAGCGAGGACCAGATCGACCCTATGGGTTTAGTGACAAGCGAGGTTAGCTAAGAGAGGCGAGCGATAAGTGTCGAGTGGGGTGAGTGTTGAGCATTAAGTAGGGAGTAACAAGCCAGGTGAGTATCGAGCAGCGAGCAGCACGAGTGACCCAAAGCGAGTGAGACGAGTGTCAAGTGACGAGTAGAGAAGTTATTTCTTTAAATTTTGTCAATTTAAAGACTAAGAAGACAAATAAGACAGAAGAAAATGAGTATTATAGGAGGATGCCGTAAGGAGTTATTTATGCCATTTTGAACGCCGTAAGGACTCCTCACAAAAACATATTTCTTCTTTGTAAATTATGGCTTTTGACACCGTAAAAGACATTAAAAGATCTACCACCGGTGGTGGCGGCATAGGTGGTTGGGCATTGGTTCCTCTCATGAAAAATCCAGTGTTCGATCCACGGCGTCGTTTTCCTTGAAGGAAAGGAATCCACGACTTACTCTGCAGGCAAGGGTGGTGGTGACTCTACCTGTCGTCCAGGGTTTACCCGTCAGCTGCCGGCTATACGGGGTTCCCTGGGTAACAAAAAAAAAAGACATTAAAAGATCTAAGTTATTAAAAAATATTGTAAAATTACTTGAACTCCTTACTAAAGAGCTATTTAATGTTGTTAACACCATTTATTTTAGGATTTTCTCTATATAAAAATATTGTAAATAATATATTAGATATATAATATAGATAGAATCATGATTGATCCGGGTTGGACTAATCCTAAACTCCTAGGATCAATGACCACCCACATAGTGCTGGTTCAGGAATCCTAGGACCAATGACCAACTCGATCTCCCTAAGAACCAGACTAGGACCGGTAGGGTTGGGCTGGTCCAGGGTTGGTTTAGGGTTGACTCTCGAACGATGCTCACCCCTAGTCGGAGGGAGAAGACAACGGTGTTAATGGCAACAATGGTGGTGGTGCTACGATAGGTGATCCGGAGGAATCTAATGAACACCATGTTGATGAGAGAGTCTTTACATCTAATGTAACTACTATCCCAATTTGTGAGAAGCACAAGTTGAATAGGACTCTAAATTCCAAGAGAAGAAAGAGTAACACTTATGATGTTAGTGGCACCTACGAAGCCATTTAAGAAATGATCAAATTCAGGATGGCCCAATTAATAAGTGACCTCGTGACCTCATAGGCCTCGCTTCTTGTTGACCCTTACTCCATAGGAGCTGTTGTTACCATCCTAATGGCTTGCCTGACTTGAAGCATAATCTTTACAATAAAGCTATAAATCAAGCATGCCTTAATGCCACTTGGAGAGATGCTTTCATCATCTCTTTCCTGGAAAGGAGACATGGACTTCATGATTCTCTTTAAGTAGTTGTTAAGAAACATGCTATGGATTTATATTTGGCTTAATTTCATTCTATGACTTATGTATTTAAGACTTTTTTTTCTTTAAAGTTGCAATTACGATGACAATATTGCTATTGTTGATTACTATAGAAGTCCTTTTAGTCACGACCTAAATTTCGGGTACACCACCTAGGTTTAGGCTAATGGACTACTAAGTCTTTAAACTTAGTTTGGGCTCTCCCAAGCCCATACCAATTCATGATTTAAGGCTCAAATATTTAGAATGGAAATGATTATTATTTAGGAGTTGCCACTAACCTATTTACGGTAGGTCGATTAGACACCTAAGTAAAATAATTGGATGATTATTTTACTCATACGAACTAGAGACTAAGGATACGAGAACTTAGTTATATTGAATCTCTCTAATGCCCTTTCGGTACCATTTCTTTTTAATTTCAAAAATGTTTTTGCAGACAACTTGAATTTATTTAACCTAAATCTCTATCATGCAAAAGAATGATCACATGGATGCTCAGTCACTATTAAACAATCAAAAGACTTCCATTAAAAGAAATAAACACACAAAACATTTTTTGGGTTTTCTTTTATCTTGAAATTGAAACGTGCATTTTAACTTCATGACCTAACTTTATTAAGCAAATTCTAATTAGTTGAACCTAACATGCAAACTCATTAACATGCACATAATATTTTTATATTTTTTATTGAAATTCGGAATTAATAAAAATCATAATTAAACTATCTAAAATGAAATAATTTTCTAATTTATTTTAGGGATTAATTTGACTTAAACTTTATCCTATCTTAGAAAACTATTTTTTTTAAAGTGAAATTATTAAAATGTGCAAATTTTATCTAAGACCCTATTTTTGAAAAAAAAAAAAATGTTATTTAGGTCCAACCCTAACTTATTCCAAAAAATTATCTAAAAATACAATCCTAATTTATGAAAACAACATATTCTGATGCAAGATTTGATTTTTTTTTTTTAAGTGTTTTTCCAAGACAAGCAATTGTCAAATAAACATTACATCTAAACAATCAAGACATTCAACAAATAAAGGATTAAAATAATCGAAAAAATAACATGTTGTCTCACAAGTTAAACTAACGATTACCCTAACTCTAAACATCATGACATATAAAAAAGGTTCAAAATAATTAAAAATCGGATCCGAAGTCTTACAGATCAAATTAATAATTATAATGGTTTAACAATTAAAACACTATCAAAATGCCCAAAAAAATAAAAATAATTAAAAAATGATCCAACGTCTTACGGATCAAATGAGTCATTACAATAATTTTGGGGTAAAATCCCTGCGATTAATGCTTACAATATTCATGAAATGAATATTAACATCCAATGTTTCAATTTAAATAACTAAACATAAGTATAATATAATATAATATAATATAATATAATATAATATAATAAATGAAAAATAGAAATAAAACCACTTAATGGGACTCAAGAAGACAGCGGCGTCAGCGGGGAGATGGTGACTAGCGTGGGAACTCCAGCGAGGGGACCGGTGGAGCCGTGACGTCCGGTGTGGCGTCGGAGGTGCAAGGATCGAGCAGCGGTAGCCGGCGTGAGGAGATGCTGGCGTAGCGAGCAGGTGTTGCGGGGGGTTGTAGGCGAGGTAGTGCTCAGCGTCAGGCAAGGCAGCAACGACGCTGGGAGGGAAACAACAACGGCGGCGTTGGGCTACAGTGGTGTTGCAAGGCGTCAGGCATTAGGTCGCCGGAGGGAGGACAATGACGAGTAGGGTGCTGCGGGTCGAGTTGTAGGTTGCAAGTTGGGCACGGTGGAGAACAGAGATGCGGCAGAGGCTCAGTGAGGTGAGGGGGGCTCATGGGCTGCGGCAGAACGAAGGTGAGGCATCAGCTGGTCATCGAGGGCAGAGGCGGAGGCTGGCTGTGGGCATCGGAGCGTTTGGTGGTGTTCGGAGATGTCGATGTTAGTGCAGCGACGGCAAGGAGCAACGTTGGGCGTAACGATAGGTAGAGCAAAAGCGAATGCATAGGTTGCAGAAACTGAGGCGCGGCAGCAGCGGGTTTTTGCGGCATCAGGTGAGTTTCAAACGAGAGCAGGTGGAGGCAAGGCACCAGTGGTAGCAATCGGGGCAACGAGTAGCAACAGAAACAGTGATGCAAGTGAGGCGCGGAGGCAACGTCAGTGCTATTGGGTCGCGGGCAAAGCAGCGGTGGCGGTAAGCAATGGTGTTGGGCGGCGGCAGCTTCACGGGGGCAAGAACGACAGCGAGGTGATGCGAAGGCGGTGTTGCTATTGCGACAGACAGAGGCAGCAGCTGGTTGCTGGTTGCATCGTGCAGAGGCGCGGCAAGGGGGGCCGAGGCGCAGAGGTGCAAGGACCAATAGAGGTGGTTTGGGTGATGGCAAGCGGCGATGGCAAGGTGGCGCGAAGGTGGTGGTGCTATTGGTGATGGTGATCGGGGTGACAGGTTGGATCGGGCAGTAGTAGAAAAAGAAGATGAATAGTGCTGTTTTTGTTTTATTCTTTTTCCTTTTTCCTCTGCAACACGTCGCTTCTCCTTGCTCCCTTTCTTTCTTTTTCCTTTTTTTTTTGGCAGAAGATCTGATGATTTTTTCTTTCTCTTCTGAAGCTTTTTCCCTTTTCTTTTTCTCTCTCGAATTTTTTTCTAGATTCACCCCCCATCATATGAGAAAAGCCCCCTTTTTATATGCAACAAAATTTTGTCACGCTCTGAACCCCAAGCGCATGCCCAACCCTCTCTAGTCGATAATATTTTGCGACTTCCCAGAACTAGTTGCCGACCTTTTTTTATTTTATTGCACCCTGACAATAATCATCTCAGGATAGAAAAGTAGGACAACAAAATCATAAACAAACATGCCTTTATAAACATACTGAGTCATGTACAAAGTCTGTGACCAAAAGACTACAAAAGACTAGCTCTCCAAAAAGAAATGGTCCTAACTGACCTACACTTTCGATCATCTCCTCTCGGCTCCAAGTCCTCCACTTGACAACCTTGAAAATGGTTATACAATAACCAATGAGACAATGTCTCAGCAAGTCCATGCTCTAAATCCCGATTATGAGGGAAATACGCCCAAAGGCGTCCTAACCACACAATCACATAATCAATGAGACTTACTTCGTATCAGATTCACCCTACAGGTCAGTACAGTTTATAACTCAGACAGCATGAAAGCATGAGCAACAACTAAGCTCAATTAACTAAAACGCCATATTAAAATTCTCAAGTAAGCATAAGAGTCCTGATTATATGGCCAAATCGTTATGATACGTCTCATATCGTGCCACACAATTTTGTCCCATAATCTGGTGCATCAAACTCAAACAATCATGTGTTCCAATTGTTAGTTAAGCCACTCAAAGCACCGCCGACTTCCATGTTTAGCTGTCTACTGGCGTAGCCAGGTATCGTCTCTTTCTCATAGAGCACGGCTACGTCACATTGACAGCTATCCCGAAGGAACTTAGGTTCAGAATTTACTGCGACCCGCTACCCTAACTCATGGATAACCTGAAAATGGGATTTAGTAACGTCCGGCTTAAATGCTAGAACGGGTTCTCTTTAATCAACACACGACCAATCAATCTTGGTCCAAGACACCATACATTGCACACAAATGCCTTGATTAAAATGGTGAACTTGGCCTATTTTCTTCGTATTATAAATACACGATAAAATAATCGTGCGTGGGTACACAATCCAGTCGAACTTTAAAAGTGATATCTCTCCTTTTCAAATCCCCACTATTTGATATAATACTTAAAATCCATTTTCGGTGTCAAAACCCGACACTCGGGATTTTATGAATAAATATTGGAATTTCATAAATTTTGGAATTAAATATTCAAAATTGCAATCAGCATTCAATTTGCACAAACTAATACTCAATTGTAGAAATTAATCACCCATTGCAATCAGCACGAAATTCCAGTCACCGGTTATCCCAATCTAATTTTCGGAAAAATGATTAATAATTAATTAATTACGGAAATTAATTAAATAAATCAATTTAATTCCTAAAAATACTAACCTAAGTCAAAATCACTAAATTAAATACTGATATGGACCTAGAAAATTCCCAAACCCATCTAGATAAATAGCACATCCTATCTAGGCCTTGATTAATTTAATCTAACCGCCTAACATGCACAATTAACTAATTAAATCACTAATCTACTCTAACTAACCACCTAAGTCCTAATTAAATTAAACTAAACACCCCTTAAACGTCATTAGCCTACTAAGAAGAGTTTAGTGCATAAACTCACCAGTTAATTGCGGAAACCAGTTCACCGCGATGACGACACAACGGCGGCCGAAACTTGAATTTTCAACAGCATTGACGAACACTTAGGCTGGGCCTAAAAGCCTTGCAAGCCCACAACAAAAAGCTGGGCTTGGCTTCGGGCTTGAGCTGCTTCACGGGCCTCAAGTGGACTTCAAAAATCGTGGGCTGTTGATGGGCTTGGCTGGGCCCAAATTCGCTGGGCTTCAAGAAGGATCGAACTGCTGAATTCTTGGGCCGAAATGCTGGCTTCTTGGGCTGCTGGACTTGAAATTTCGCTAAACTTCACGCGCTAAACAAGAAAGCCCAAAGTAGCTGCTGATTTGGTGGATCCCGTGAGCTGAAGATTTGCTGGAGATGGGCCGGCTTCTTGGGTTGCTGGCACAAAGAAGCTAGGCCCGTGATGTTCGCTGGCTTCGCTGGACCGGTCGAAGAAGACATGGCGTGAAAGGCAGCGAATTGGAGAAATCAACAATGGGGAAAAACTCCACTGGATCGTTGACTGGAGATTTCAGTGGAAAGCAGCAGACGTCGCTGCTGGGTAGAGGTCCAAGGAACGAAGATGGAGGGGAAGCGGACGCGTGGCCGCTTGAAATTGCTGGCGGTCCCGGTGACCGAACGAAGGGATCGGTAGAGAGAAAAATGGAAGAAGCTTCGGTGGGATGTGGGCGTTGTGAGCTGGCAGCTCACGCTTCAGTGGATTGAAGCCACATGAGAGGAAGCAGCTGTTGCCGCTCGACGATGGAGGGAAAGAAAAATGATGGGCGGACGTGTGGCCTTGGGGCTTCGGTGGAGCGACTTCGACCGCATGAAAATAAAGCAGAAGCTGAGACAGAAGGAAAAAAAATGAAGAGAAGCCGTGAAGAAGATGGGAACGGAGGAGGCGTGCTCGAGACATTGAGGGGAAGAAAAGTCCACATAAAATATCTATACTCATCAATGGCTTGCCCAAAAGTCTTCAAGTTTATGGTGTCCCCCAATTATTTTCTTGATTAGAATTCCCCAAATAATCAAATTTTGAAGCCAATTTTGCTGAGCCAAACACCAGCTCCGAATTTCAATCAAATAATCCTCAATTTCTTCACCAATTCTCCACATTGGGGTTCAATTTTGATGAAGAAAAATCCCGAATAATTTTCTGTAAATCCCCAACACTTAAAGGCTCAACTTGGAAGTCCAAATTTCACTTCAATTGGGCCCATTTGAATTTTTGTTAATTTTCACAACGTCCAAATCAATTTTCCATAAAAATCCCGGAATCTCTGAAAAATCTTCGGAGGATAAGACGACGTTCCTAAAATAGATCATGACACCACAGAACTTTCAATTTCCAAAATCGGATTTAAATTCGCGGTTAATTTCACTCCAGCGTGCTTTTAACGTGACCTAGTCTACTAAGTAATTTTTAGGAATTTTTGGTGCAATTGACCTATGACCGATTTATCTCAAGTCATAACGTACATCTTCGACCCATTGGCGACTCTCGGTTGTCATGAAAATCTCGATGTTTCAAATACGGGCCGGGTACCAAAACGATAGAAAAATTGGTCTAGTGCCGATCAATGAGTATTTTGCAATCAGGTAAAATCACCAACACTCTGATCACATATCTCAGTCGAATCGACATATCTCCGGTCTCTGATCAATTTCTGACAGTGCCGTAATGACTATTGTAGATTAGTATGATCAAGCAGTTGATTCCTAGTCGAGTTCTCAAGTCTATTGCATTTAAATTCCTCAATGATTTTTCCAGATAGTTTAGTTATCTCGTGAGTAGCCAACTCAGAGAAAAATGATATAGGCACGTCAATGAAAAGCTCGCTCGATTTGTTTAATTGAAAACAAAATCTGAAAATTCACGATGTCACAAAATTGAGCCCACATATGGAAGAAGCAAAACTTCATTCTTCTTTTCGATTGCATCTCGCGCGACTAAGGCATATTCTTCACGATTTTATTTCATTTTCTTTCCTTTGTTCATGCCCATCGACAATTGAAAGATCTTATGTTTCTTTTATTATGTCGAAAATGCATATTACCCGAAGATTAACGCCAAATATATATCTCATTTGAAATATTCTATCGAAACCTTCCAATTTTCAATGAAATATCCTCTCGCTATATCATTTGAATATATAAAAGATTTAATGAATATATCAAATGCACCTAAAATTATATGCTATGCAATTTTATTTTATTTTTTTGGGGTAAAAATTAACCCATTTTTTATGCAAAAATTTAGGTGTCAATACTTATATAATGAGTTTATGTTATTATTTCGTGTGATAATATAGGTAATATGGATGGGGGTGAAGGTAGCACGTATAATGGTCAAGTAGCATTAGTTGAATCAGTTGAGTAGGAATTTGATGATTTTGATCTTGATATATTAATAGCATGGTTGGTCATTGTTGCAGTGGATATGTCCATGCACATGAGAGAATCTATTAGGGATAGCTTATTGTCAAGACCGCAATGGATAAGAGATGTTCTTTATGGGCATTCCAATAGAGTATATGAAACTTTTAGAATGAAGAGACATGACTTTCTCAACTTTATGATCTAATAAAGGAAAAATGTTGGTTGGAAGATAGCTAATATATTGGGGTAGATGAACAAGTCAGGATTTTCTTATCTATGCTTTGTCACAAGAACTCAAATGGAGATTTATGTGAGAGATTCCAACATTGAGGACAAGCTATCTGCAAATACTTCACTAAAGTATTGCAAGCAGTTCTCAAATTAGCAAAATAGGTTATCATACCACCTTCCTTTAATGTTGTCCTATAAGAGATTCTAATGGATCGTAACCATAAATGTTACTTCAAGGTAGAATTCTCATATATTTCTTTACACCATCAATTTTATTTTGTTGATAATCTTGTATAATACTAGTCTTTAATAAAATAACATAGCTGTATAGGTGCTATTGATGGCACCCATATTCATACTTCTGTACCTATGTCGAAGCCAGTCCCATTTAGAGGTTGGAAATGAATCACCACTCAAAATATGATGTGTGTTTGTTCATTTAATATGAAATTTACTTTTATGTATACTGGTTGGGAAGGCTCCGCCAGCGATTGTCGGGTGCTTTCGGCAGCACTGTAGACTCCTCATTTGGAATTTTCTCGACCACCACCAGGTATTTGCTTGTCTTTTAAAGAGTAATTTTCTTTATGATTGTATTTACGATTACAAATTATGACCAATATATAAATACCTTGTTATAGGCAAATACTATGTGATGGATTATAGTTATGTAACAACTTCAGGATTTTTAACTCGTTTTAAAGGTGAACGGTATCATTTAAATGATTGAAGAGATACAACGAGACAGCCAACAATGGTAAGAGAATTTTTCAACTATAGGCATTCTTCTCTAAGGAATGTCATTGAAAGATCATTTGTGACATTAAATAATCACTTTTTCATTTTGAAGCACATGCCCTCATTTGCAATTCGAAAGGAAGCTCATATTGTAATTGTATGTTATGCCATCCATAATTATATATGTGATCAAGACAAGATGGATAAGAACTTTTCCATATATGGAGATCTGCAATACTTGTATGAACCTATGCAGGATGAGCTTGCAAACGATACATTGACTGAGGATGGAAACCAAATGGATACGCTTAGAAAAAGTATCGCCAATAAAATGGCAAGGGACCATAATATGTCGGAGATTCTATGAAATTGTATTTTTAACTTTTGTAATGTATTGCTATTATTTCGACTGTTATTTTATAATTGAGGATTTCTTATGTTGTTATTTAATCAATTTCTATTCTTAGAAATATAAATTTTTATTCTATTACCAAAGAAATTTCTGCTTTAGAAACAAAAATTTTAAGTCATTACTAAATGGATTTTTTTGCTCAGAAGCTCGTCCGAGGAATAGAAATTCATTTCTATTTCACAAATTTTGTCATGCACCCTTAATATCCAAGGACATCTTGCGTAAGAAAAAAAATAATACACAGAGGTAGTACTTAGCAGACCCTCCCTAATAGCGACAAGCAGCTAAAGAAACCGCCCTTAACCAAAGCAGTATCCAATCCTCTTAAAAACAGGCCCGTCTTCTTTGACATTGATCGCCTGTCCCTGGGCGGGAACAGAAGGAACACTTGGGTATTCACCCGCTTCGACTGCTTTCTTCCTCACAATCGGACAAATCTGAGAAAGGACCTCAGCAAAAGCTGCTTCCACATTGGTCGCGTCCAATGCAGAAGTCTCCATAACATAGAGGGACTCGTTCTCGGCGAATGACTTCCCGTCCTCCAGTGGGATTGCCACGAGGTGGCGGAGATCGGACTTGTCGCCAAGGAGCATTGCCACGATGATGGGGTCAGTGTGATCCCTCAACTCCCTCAACCACCTTCCAACGTTCTCAAAGTCGAACGTACTGGTGACGTCATACGCGAGTAAAGCGCCAACAGCTCCTCTACAGTAAGCGCTTGTGACGGCGCGTTACCTGAGAAGTTGAACAACTGAACTCGATACATTCAGTGATGATAAAGGAATTCACAGCAACGTCTCTCAACACATAAATCCGACCTCCATCACCAGACGCGATGGTACACGGAATGGTTTTGTTATAATAAGATGTTAATTTTGCAGTACATTGCCTTTCACATTTTTTTCTTCATTGCCGGAGAAACATAAAAGGCTGGGGAATGCTTGTCACTAGGCTGTGACCTCTAGTTAGATTCTCATTATTTCAGTAAGAAGATGTGCAAGAATTTAAATCGGACACCCCAATTCTCTTCCAGGTGTCTTTGATGCACGGTTGAATCAAGTTTGGGTTTTAATCCGCCTGTTAAGCTCTCGTAAACTTCCAACACTTACTAAATTCTCGAGGTCACAAACTAATTAGGAAGCCGTGCTAATATGAAGATAAATCAAGCCGTTATTTGCTCCTTGTCCCTAAGTCTGCATACCAGCGCCTATGCAAGAACGTCCAAGCCACATCAGCGAGCCAGTCGAACTTAGTGTCAAGCAAAGGGGCGTCGCTGATGAAGCCCAAGAGCTCGTCCCTCTCAAACATGGCGGAGATGGAGGAGTCACTGACGGCAGTAGCACGGAGGCGGCCGTGGTAGTCCTTGGAGGAGGCGGTTTTGGTTGGAGGAGTAGGTGATGAGGAGGGTGGTGGGTCCATGCTGCCTCGCTCCACTTTGATTAAAGATGATTTCTTACCCTTTTGTCTTTTTATTTTATTTTATTAGAGATAAAAGTTATTTATGATGTTGCGAAATGTAAACGATCGAATAATAAAATTGACAGAATAAGAAAATAAATCGGATCTCAAATTTATATGATTCGGTCGTCATGAGCATGTTCACAAGGAGAGTGGCTACAAATTTTATTATAAATCAAATAGATTAAGTGATACGTAGAGATTACAATCATACTTGAGTCAGGCAAACACTTTTGTAAGCTTTAATTACACCAAATAATGCACCTAATGTTTAGCCTCACAATTCTTCACTAAATAATCTTTAAATCTCACGGAGAATTAAACAAATCTTATGCAAGATTTAGTCAGCCGTAAACACTCGGACTCTTGGACGTAATTTGCCGAATAGAGACCCACGAGACTCACGCCAAGCACTCGCTTCGGCGCCTCAAGTCTCCTCTCTTTCTTTGGACAGACGGCACGAATATCCGTCGCACTTTGATCAACGACGACGCATCATTCTGTCCGCAAAACAAACAGAACGACCAATCTCTAATAATATAAAAGAAAGAAAAGAAAACCCTTCGTGAAACAGAGTCCAACGAGGAAAAGGAAAGTCCACGGTCAACTTTCCTCAAATTTCGTATTCTCCTTGGCCGACTTAAACTGAGGATAATTTTCGTCGGTTTTAAAACAAAACATTATCCAATAGAAATTCCAAGTTAATATCACTTCCCATCTTGACCGCATCTTCAACATGGAAATAATATCTGTAATATTTATGATGCCATTGAGCTTTCCTGGGTAGATCACAGAATTTAATTCTGAACAAGTCATTTAACGAGCTCAATATAGAGACATAATCTCAAGACATATTTTAATATATGATTCTCTCAAATATCATTAACAAAGTTAAATGTGGGCCTTACTCTTAATTTAAGATTATTTGTTAAAGACAGTAGAAATAGCATGAGCCTTAAACTTTTTTGAGAATTTTCCCACATCGTGAAACATATATCTATAAAAGATTTAGCAAATAATTTTGTTTATGAGAGATTGCTCATCTTGGTTTGTGAATATTACACTAACCTCATTGATAAGTTAAGACGCAGGTTAAAACTCGATAAATATCGCTATATTACTTTAAGAAAATAGTAAGAGAATTATCATGATTAACATCTTGTGATTATTTTAGTCAACAGCCACATAATACTCGAAAAGCATGTGTGAATTGCAAAAAGGAATATTTCTTTTTTGAAACTTAACGAAAGTTCAATAGTTATAACAAGTAAGAATATACTTTTGATATATGATATGAAATCAACAATCCATGAATGCATGCTTGACAAAGAAAAGAGGTTTTTCTCTCCATCGTTTTCTAATTGAATAAATATTAATAAAAATATCCAGTAGTAATTTGTGCTCAACATAAATTGGAGAAGTCACTGGATGCATGTAAATAATAAGGGCAGCCCCTCGTGGGTCTGTGCTACTTCATTGTAAATCTTCCAAAAGTTATTGATACGATCACAAAGTTTTTTAAATTACTAATGCTTATCATAGACGTTTCATCTCAAAAAATTAAATGCAAAAGAGTTATTGATAAAATTTCCCCATTTAGTTTTTTCAGTTTAACATATTTTCTCATTAAAAAACTTTTTCGAACGCTAAAATCATGAAACTGTCAAAATAGAAAACTATATCCACAACCTTCAAAAAACTCACGGTTGCTTCGAAAGGTATAAGTAGAATTTCAGAGCTTGCTTTCCCCTGGAAAGCTCAAGATTCCTCGCGGTCACATCGGTTTTCTTTTCGCCGGCGTTTATCGCACCGGTCCGTTCACTTGGGCTTCCTGCGGCTCGTGTGAGGGAAGCCATGGAGAGAACTGATGATTGCAGAGAGAGAAGCGGCGGTTCTGATCCGCGAAGGAGCGAAGACGAGGCGGTCGACCGGATCAGCTGCTTGCCTGACTCGCTCCTCCTCCACATACTCTCCTTTCTGCCGTTCAGGTACGCCGTCCGCACATCGTTGATTCTTAGGCCGTTCAGTGGCCTATGGAGATCTCTGCGCAGTCTGTCTTTTGAAGAGTGCGATTATCACAGTTGCTATCGTCGCCGTCCCGAACCCGGTGCCGTGGTCGCCATGGGTTCTTGAATTTCGTGGATCATGTGTTGGCCCTACACGAGAGCTGCGAAATCGATAGGCTCCGAATTGAGTTGGATTTTCATGCGAGTGGTTCCATTAACCCCGAATCTGAAGGATATAATAGTGAAGTGGCAAATAGATTGGATAAGTGCATATTGTTCGCACTGATGAAAAAGGTGAAGGCCCTTGATATTCACCTGGCTGGGTGTGGTTTTTGCCTCAAAGCATCGCCAGCTTCTCATTATAAGATGACGGGCGCCCTTCTTAATAATAGGCTCGTTGAGCTCTGTTTGCGTGTTTGTAATGTCGAATCGCTTGGACAGATTCAGTTGAAGTCACTCAGAGAGTTATTTTTTTTGGATGTTAATTTAAGCGATGAGGTGATGTGCAATCTTGTTTTGGGTAGCCCATCACTGAAGAAAGTATCTCTTGAGAATTGTCATGGCCTACGAGTTTTAAAGATCGAAAGTCATCCATCGCTCGAAGAATTATATGTTTGTACTTCTCATGGCCTGAAAGAAATTGATGTTGCTCGATCGGGCATCAAAATATTAGCAATCGTTATTAATGATTCGTTGAGGAAGATAGCCTGTCCGAATGTCATGACACTTGAACTGGATGGTTCAACAAAAGGAGTGAATATTACCCGTGGATCTTCCGTAATTGATATGGGCCTCTATATTAGGAGAGGGGGATTTAATGGTGTGTTTCAAGAATATCCTGAGGTTAAAATGCTGCTGGCTAAGCTCCAAGACGCTGTATATTTTACTCTGTGCAATTGGAGTATACTGGTAGGTTTCCATCCTTTTTAAATGATTTGAAGTTTTTTAAGTTGTTTTAGCTTGATATAGGCGAGTTGAGTGTGGCACAAGATTAAGTGTGGCACTGGTTGAGTGTGGCACCAGTTGAATTAATGCAAAACTTGTACTGTACTATTGGCTTAATCACAACCCTTTTCTCACGTGTTATAAATTTGTCATTGCATTTTTCTCATCTTTGGCTCCTTACAAGTATTTGAGTTCTTCTTCATTCAACTTCTGCAGCTAATTGTGCATAAGTTATGATGTTGCCGTTGAATATGAATCAATCTTTTTCTGTTGTCCTGCTTTCTTGTCAAAATTATCTATTCATTTGCCATCAGCCAGTTTGAATAGCATTATGTATTGTTCTTTTATTTGTCATTAGTTAAGTATGAGATGTCAATCTCGAGCCAACTGGTTGAAGATCCTAATATGTTCTTTTGTTGATTTGAAAGACGGATGTTATTGGTTTTTTTTTCTGTGGTCTTTTAAAGTCTGTACTCTGTGTCAACTCATGCGTGTTTGATGGACAACTTAGCATTTTGCTGGGACATGCTTTCCGCTAAAATTCAATCTTGTTGCTTAGGTTATGGGTGCTTGTTAAGTCAATTCTTCCAAAACTTACTTATATCACCGGAGGTGTATATCGATTAATAGCAAAAAGACTAGTGGGTGATAAGGAAATAGACACTTGGTAAATTTTGGATTAAATTTGAGGAGTGAGGACTTCAGCTTGTGTATTGTGTGGCATTCTAGTTGTCTAACTAGTGTGATAGAAGTGTAGTGGAGATTGAATCCATCAATTACCATCTGCAGTAAACTGTAGCTCTCGAGGCGTGGGATGCCAGAATTTGGCCTAAAGCAATTATTGCAATTAATGAAATAAAGAAGATACCTGGCTCGGTTTTGTTTATTTTTATGTATTCTATCCAACTTAGAGGAGGCGTAGTTGTTGTTTGTTGTTGTATGTTTCTAATTTAGTTTAATAATCAGAACATCGGGCATTATTGAGCAGATGCTGTTCCTTTCATTTTCTAGATTACATCATAAACTAATTGTTTGTCCTATTTTGTGTTTAAAGGATGTGTTCCTCCAATGATTCTCTCTTTTCGATCTCCAGGTCTTCAGCATATGGAAACTAACGAATCAACCACGCCCATCTTTCAACTGGAAGTCTGTGACAACGACCCTTAATTTAGCTAAATGGCACCTCCCTGGGATTTCCTACTTACTAGAGACTTGCAATTTTCTAGAGACACTCACCATGTATGTTTATCGTATAGAGCCCGATGATATTCAGGTGCGCTTTAGCCTACAGTGCTGCATGAATAAGGACTATCTTTTTTTAATGACAATTTTATGTTTACTTCCATAGAGAACACTGGCCACCTCTTCATTATGTAGATTAATTTTGACCCCTTTCTATAAATTTTGTCAAGTATATTAACTTTAAGACTGAGTTATGGATATTGGATATCAGAAGCAGATCTCTTTTGGAATTTAAATGTGATGATTTACCAATGCTTGATCATTGCACTTCGTTTGGCTATTTGTCAGGGAAAAAAGTGGAAGCGAGCATGTAAATTTGATGGCAGGAGGTACTGGAATTCAATTGAGGGCACATTCTATTGCCTAAAACACCACCTGAAGAACGTCATGATCTATGCACGTGTGACCCAGCCGTACGTAATCGAGTTCATTGAGTTTTTACTTGGGAATGCATTGGTTTTGGAGAAAATGGTGATCTCCACTAAAAAGAATACCGGAGTCACTCGAAATAAGGAATCACATTGCTGTGACAAAGCCCTAGAAGAGGATTTTACCTCAGAGATGCTTGTGGAATTTTCGAAGAAGGTTTTCAGTTTCCCAAGAATCTCTCCCCGTGCTGTAGTACACTTCAATTGAGCACATGGATATGGTTCTCTCAAGTATGGGAGTACTGCTTCTTTACTTTTCTATAGATATTGTGCTAGCAAGTCATGTCTCTATCCTCAGGTAGCAGTTTCGCTTAGTCACGTCCTGTCTTACATCAATGAATTCGATAGTTGATCATTGGATACAAAAATTTATCAAGTCTGTTTATCATTTTGGTTCGCTTATTACGTGCTTTGCTTTTTCTCCAAGCCACTATTGCTCTCATGGTATATCCTCCAAAGTTTGAAGGAGGTGATGCAGGAAACGCTGCTAGATCAATAGCGGCAGTGGCATTCCAGCAGTACGGATTCCATAGGCAAATGTAATATATGCTTAGGCCATACTTGTTTGCCCAGAGGATATCCTTCAGTATGGTTTTTGGCATTTTCATGGTGCATGCTTACATTTTTGGTTTGAGCATATTTCCGAAGTGGACGATTTGTATTAGAGTACTGATATTGACCCAGTTCCCAGACATTGTCGCGAGTGAATAACCCCGCTTTTTCAAAGTTTGTGTTAGTTTTACTTGTTCAATTGGATCAAACCGCATTGTTCCCTTTCTTCTTCTTTTTTTCCCTTCTTTGAGAAATGTTACAAGCTGAAAAATCGTTGAGGTTCGGTGGTTACGACACATGTATATCATTGAAAATGATAAATGAATCTCAATGCTAGAGACTACTTTAACTGCTTGGATTCTTAGTCAGGATATGATATGATTTGATAGTATAGAATATGAAATTCAATAATTTTTTTATATCCTATTATTGTTTTGTGACTTGCAGAATTAAAGTCGTACATATATATATCATTATATTATGTACATTGTTTAGTATAAATGAACTTAAAAATTGTACAAACGGAGATAGTAAGAATCTCTAATAACAGCCTTATTTATATGATTTTTATTTATTTATTGTTATATTTTTTCCTCTGTTTTTATTTTTTTCCTTATGTCATTCTCTAATTAAATTTTATTAAATAGTGAACTATACTTATATACCTAAAATATTAAAATATCTAATATATGTAATGTATATACATACTCAATATATATTTATATATTAAATGTATATTATAACATAGAAATAAATTTGAATATACAAATAAAAATAGGGTTAATATCCTGAAAAACTTCAAATATATACACATGTGAAAAATTTACTCCAAACTAATTTTTTGATTACGAAAAACTCCAAACTGGTACACCTGTGATAAATATGCCTTAAACGACCACAAAAAACTTTAAACTGGAACACTTGTGACAAATTTGCTCCAAACTAATTAGTTCGACCGTCAAAAACCCAAAACTAGTATATTTTTTATAAATATATCCACCCTTAAATTGGATAATATCGCATAAAACCACAAAAATTGTATAACTATAACAAACGAAGAGTAATATCCCAAACCGGTACACTAATCAACTCATTAGGTATTATCCAATTTAGCAATTTGACAAGAAAATTTAATTGAAACTAACATCAGGTAAATTTGTTATAATTGTATTAGTTTTGGGTAAAATTATCAAATGTGTACCAGTTTAGGATTTTTTATGGAAAAAAAAATAGTTTGAGATAAATTTGTCACATGTTTGCCATTTTGGAGTTTTTTTAGGATATTAACCCATAAAACTAAGATTAGAAGAAAAAAAGAAATTGTTGTTATTCTTGTGTTATTTTTATATTGTAGTTAAATATTATTTATAAAAAAATATTATTTATATTTTATTAATTTAAGAATTTTTTATTTGAGAAAAATAATTTTTGTGTTATGAATATTAGAAATTTTATTCATCTTTATCTCACATTCTTTATAGAATAATTTTATCTGAGTTATATTCCTTTTATATCATACTTTATCTTGGCTTGAGCGAGCATCAAGTACGGATATAATAAATCTTGAATTTTATCTTAACGCCATACATATACTATTGAATGATATCCGGAATCGTAACTATCAAGTCACTTGAACAAATGAGCTCACCTTTTACATTAAACACTGGAGATTTAAATTTTTCATCTACCAAGCAACCATGTTCAACTATGATTATAAAAAAAAAAACATGGTGGGTATAATTACTAAAATACCTAAGATGTTTTGAAGATCCGAAGAAGTATCAAGAGTGTTTAACACTGTTACTCATAAAAAGGCTTAGATAATGTGTTTTAAATCATTCTAAGACGTTGGGAATAACTTTTACCTTTTACCTTGTAACGAGATTTAAATCTTAGAAGGGCAGTACTTCGACTTGTAATCTATACATATTAACATAGATAATATTCAGAATTTGTTCAAATTCAAAATTTATGAAAAATTTTATGATAAAAAATACCTTTCAAGGAAATTATTTTTCAAGAAGGTGGTTAGTTTTCTTTGTTTGATGATATATAATTGAAAGTGTTATTTGTTGTTTGAATCTCATTTGAAAAATGATTTCAACTTCATGAATATCATGCAAAAGAAAATTTTGAATTTTTTTTTTTCTTTTTCTTTTTCCTTCTTCCTCCTCCTCCCGACCTCAAGCCACTAGCAAGAGCCGACCTGGCCGGCCTCGGGCTAACTCGACCTTGTCATGGTGAGGATGGCAAGGCTCGAGCTAATCACGACAAGGTCGAGCTCGACCAAAGCCGTCAAGATTGAGCCTCGCCTGGGATTGGCCTGCGCCTATGTGTATTTGCTAGCCATTGCTAAGGCTCGGTGATCGGTTGAGGAAGAAAAAAGAAAAACAAAAGAAAAAATGAAAATAAAAATTCATGAGAAGTAATTTTAGAAAGTGTTTTCACCGTTTTGAATTTAAGAGTTCACTTCCTAGTTCTGTGCATGGATATTTGGAAATTGTTTTCGATTGTTTTCCTCAGCCAAATGCATCCCTAGAGCATGATGGAACTCCCAGGCCGCTATCCATTCTGGCCTTTCGATAAGGCAGAGCCACCAATCTCCGCTCGCCCCTCCATCCAGCAAATATCAACCTCAGATTTTAGCCATCTCTCAATGGGTGCTCTGAGCGGTGGCTGTGGCCATGGCTGGCTCTGGGGTGGAACGGTCCCTCGGGGAACGAGGGACTGTCGCGTCCTTGTCGGAGAAGCTCGCAGCCCTCGGATCCTGTGGAGTCAATCGGGAGAGTGGCTCGCCGGGTTCCCCTCTCGAGCAAGCAGTGACAGCGGGCTCGCCAGCTCTGGCCGGTGACACAATAGCTCAGGTCAGGGAGCGTTTGAGAAGGAATGGGGAGGGCTCGGCAAAAAATTTCTCGTCTGGATCGGATATTAATGTTGTTCGCAAGGTCGGTGTTTGATTACGAATGTTTGTGGTTAGCCGAATGTTGCATGCGTGCTCGAGTCGCAAGTGTGACTGATCGTGTGGTTGTCCGTATTCGCTTGGATCATATGCTGAGAGCTAAGCAGGATATGCAGTGTTCTGAAAGAGGCATAATTGACTTTCTGCTTGACTGTTAGTTTAGGGAATGTGGTCGACCTTTTGTTTCTGGTTCCCGTTCTAACTTCCGAGTCTATGATGGTTTAGCTTCACTTCGGCTTTTGAGAAAGCTCTTCTTAAAGATATTGATGTCTCTTCTCACATAGTTGACAGGTTGACATTGCCTGTTGAGAAAAAGAAAATTGTTGTTCTGGTGATTCCGGAAGAAATAGCTGTCATTATTACCTTCGCTTGTAGGAGAAAATGCACGCAAGTAATTTCCATTTTAGGTTTTAAGGCTTTTCTTCTACATAAGTCGCATGTCACAGGGCAATTCCTATACCAACCTCAAGTGCTTGGATCTTGCATCTGAAACGGTGTAGGAAGTGGTCGGTGTCATGTTCATGAGATTCCAACATTGAGGACAAACTATCTGCAAATACTTCACTAAAGTATTGCAAGCGGTTCTCAAATTAGCAAAATAGGTTATCATACCACATTCCTTTGATATTGTCCTATAAGAGATTCTGATGGATCGTAACCATAAATGTTACTTCAAGGTATAATTCTCATATATTACTTTATACCATCAATTTTGTTTCGTTGATAATCTTGTATAATACTAGTTTTTAATAAAATGACATGGCTGTATAGGTGTTATTGATGGCACCCATATTCATGCTTCTATACCTGTGTCGAAGCAAGTCCCATTAGAGGTTGGAAATGAATCACCACTCAAAATGTGATGTGTGTTTGTTTATTTGATATGAAATTTACTTTTATGTATGCTGGTTGGGAAGGCTTTGCCAACAATTGTCGGGTGTTTTTGGCAGCACTGTAGACTCCTCGTTTGGAATTTCCTTGACTGCCACCAGGTATTTGCTTATCTTTTAAAGAGTAATTTTCTTTATGATTGTATTTACAGTTACAAATTATGGCCAATATATAAATACCTTGTTATAGGCAAATACTATGTGATGGATTCTAGTTATGTAACAACTTCAGGATTTTTAACTCATTTTAAAGGTGAACGGTATCATTTAAATGATTCAAAAGATATAGCGAGACAGCCAACAATTGTTCAACTATAGGCATTCTTCTCTAAGGAATGTCATTGAAAGATCATTTGTGACATTAAAGAATCACTTTTTCATTTTGAAGCACATGCCCTCATTTGCAATTCGAAAGGAAGCTCATATTGTAATTGTATGTTATGCCATCCATAATTATATCTGTGATCAGGACAAGATGGATAAGAACTTTTCCCTATATGGAGATCCGCAGTACTTGTATGAACCTATGCAGGATGAGCTTGCAAACAATACATTGACCGAGGATGGAAACCAAATGGATACGCTTAGAAAAAGTATCGCCAATAAAATGGCAAGGGACCATAATATGTCAGAGATTCCATGAAATTGTATTTTTAATTTTGTAATGTATTGCTATTATTTCGACTGTTATTTTATAATTGAGGATTTCTTATGTTGTTATTTAATCAATTTCTATTCTTAGAAATATAAATTTTTATTCTATTACCAAAGAAATTTTTGCTTTAGAAACAAAAATTTTAAGTCGTTACTAAATGGATTTTTTTGCTCAGAAGCTCGTCCGAGGAATAGAAATTCATTTCTAGTTCACAAATTTTGTCATGCACCCATAATATCCAAGGACATCTTGCGTAAGAAAAAAAATAAATACACAGAGGTAGTACTTAGCAGACCCTCCCTAATAGCGACAAGCAGCTAAAGAAACCGCCCTTAACCAAAGCAGTATCCAATCCTCTTAAAAACAGGCCCGTCTTCTTTGACATTGATCGCCTGTCCCTGAGCGGGAACAGAAGGACGCTTGGGTATTCACCCGCTTCGACTGCTTTCTTCCTCACAATCGGACAAATCTGAGACAGGACCTCAGCAAAAGCTGCTTCCACATTGGTCGCGTCCAATGCAGAAGTCTCCATAACATAGAGGGACTCGTTCTCGGCGAATGACTTCCCGTCCTCCAGTGGGATTGCCACGAGGTGGCGGAGATCGGACTTGTCGCCAAGGAGCATTGCCACGATGATGGGGTCAGTGTGATCCCTCAACTCCCTCAGCCACCTTCCAACGTTCTCAAAGTCGCGCGTACTGGTGACGTCATACGCGAGTAAAGCGTCAACAGCTCCTCTACAGTAAGCGCTTGTGACGGCGCGGTACCTGAGAAGTTGAACAACTGAACTCGATACATTCAGTGATGATAAAGAAATTCACAGCAACGTCTCTCAACACATAAATCCGACCTCCATCACCAGACGCGATGGTACACGGAATGGTTTTGTTATAATAAGATGTTAATTTTGCAGTACATTGCCTTTCACATTTTTTTCTTCATTGCCGGGGAAACATAAAAGTCTGGGGAATGCTTGTCACATAGGCTGTGACCTCTAGTCAGATTCTCATTATTTTTATTCTCATTATTTCGGTAAGAAGATGTGCAAGAATTTAAATCAGACACCCTAATTCTCTTCCAGGTGTCTTTGATGCACGGTTGAATCAAGTTTGGGTTTTAATCCGCCCGTTAAGCTCTCGTAACCTTCCAACACTTAATAAATTCTCGAGGTCACAAACTAATTAGGAAGCCATGCTAATATGAAGATAAATCAAGCCGTTATTCGCTCCTCGTCCCTCATTCTGCATACCAGGGCCATATCGGCATCTCCTTTGTAATTTAGCCTATGCAAGAACGTCCAAGCCACATCAGCGAGCCAGTCGAACTTAGTGTCAAGCAAAGGGGCGTCGCTGATGAAGCCCAAGAGCTCGTCCCTCTCAAACATGGCGGAGATGGAATCGGTGGCGGAGATGGAGGAGTCACTGACGGCAGAAGCACGGAGGCGGCCGTGGTAGTCCTTGGAGGAGGCGGCTTTGGTTGGAGGAGTAGGTGATGAGGAGGGTGGTGGGTCCATGCAGCCTCGCTCCACTTTGATTAAAGATGATCTCTTACCCTTTTGTCTTTTTATTTTATTTTATTTTATTAGAGACAAAATTATTTATGATGTTGCGAAATGTAAACGATTGAATGATAAAATAGACAGAATAAAAAAATAAATCGGATATCAAATTTATATAATTCGGTCATCATGACCATGTTCACAAGGAGAGTAGTTACAAATTTTATTATAAATCAAATAGATTAAGTGATACGTAGAGATTACAATCATACTTGAGTCAGGCAAACACTTCTATAAGCCTTAATTACACCAAATAATGCACATAATGTTTAGCCTCACAATTCTTCACTAAATAATCTTTAAATCTCACGGAGAATTAAACAAATCTTACGCAAGATTTTTTTTTTTTTTTTTTTGGTCGGAAGAGGTAATATATTAACATTAAGTAGGAAAAAATGTACAACCCTTTCCCATAACATCAATACAAAGGATGTCCATCATCGCTTGCGGAGGAAATAAAACCCAGTTGGACTGAAGAAGACCTTTGTCATGGGCTGTTGCGGCCCAATCAGCAAGGGCATTAGCAATCTCGTCGCACGTACTGCACAGTAAGATGAGAGAAACAGGGGATTAGGGCTTGACACTCTGCGATCAACGCACGATGCTCCCATGGTGGCGGGCGATTCTGATTGATGATCTGAACGAGGATTAAGCAGTCAGATTCGATCTGGAGGTGAGTGTCTGTGTTCCCTTTGTTCACGAACTCCCGCAATGTCTGTAAAAGAGCGTTAATCTCTGTTTCTAGCGCTGTTGAGGTATGAACGCTTCGCGTGAATCCGTCGGTTATTCGCCCGGTATGATCTCGTGTGATGCTTGCAATCGCCCCTAATTGAGTGGGACCGCAAAAAGCTTCGTCAAAATTTACTTTCATAACTCCTTTTGGTGGTGGTTGCCATGTGGTGCGAGGGTTCTGTGAATGGTGCTCCACGGATGTCTGCTGCTGGTGAGAATGGGAATACAAGTTAGCTAGAGTAAGTGCTGAGTCGATGAGGATATCCGGTTGGGTTCGTTGCTGGCGAAAAAGGAGACGATTCCGAGCCTTCCACGGCTGCCATAACAGAGCCGCAACTATCTCAAAATCCGGTAAGTTTCTCTGCTGCTCAATAATGTGTGTTAGCCAAATCTCTATACGATGTGTAGTGTGGCCAGAGGTTGCAATATTAACTTTCGGGTGCTGCCATATTAGATGTGCCGAAGGACATAGGAGAAATAGATGTTCTGATGTTTCTGGGATATTGGATGCGCAGAGGTTGCAATAGGGTTCCTGAATAATCCTTCTTTGGAAAAGATTTGCTTTCGTCGGTAGGGCATTGTGGCATAATGCCCATAGAAAATTTCGAATCTTGGGGGCTGTCTTAGTTTTCCATATATGTTTCCAAAGCTTTGCAGGGGGGGTATAAGAGGATGATGGCTGAAAAGATAAAACACTATGTGTTGATTGCTTAATATAATGGTAGCCACTCTTTTACGTGTAGTTGCCATCTTGGGTTGCTGTCCAGCGAGTTTATCCTCTCGATGATGTTGTCCATAAATGTATTGCTAGAATTTCCTCAACTATTTGTAGCTGAAAATTCTGATGTAGCAGCTCTATGTTCCAGACATTCTGATTAGGGATAATATAATCTCCTACCAGCTTAGGTTCCTCCCTATTAACCGGTCCGCCAAGAATACCCATAGAAAGCCATTTGTCCTCTCTAGCACAGATCGATTTCCCATTTCCAACGGACCATTTGAGCCCATCTAGAATAGAATCTCTTCCTATAAGGATGCTTCTCCAACCCCAAGAAGGTCTCAGTCTGGTATTCGCTTTCCAAAGCGTTGTAGAGCGAAAATATAAGGCTTTAAAAATAGTAGCCCATAATGATTGAGGAGCATGATAGAGTCGCCAGGCCTGTTTTCCTAGTAACGCTTTATTGAAAGAGATTAAGTCCCTAAAACCCATCCCTCCCTTCTCCTTTCTTTCTTTCAGATAATCCCAATTTTTCCAGTGAATTCCAGCTCTGTTACTGTTGTTTCTCCACCAAAACCGCGCTATCTTTTTCTCAACAGCTTTGCATATTGAAATAGGAACTTTAAAAGTCATCATAGCATATTGAGGTAAAGCCTGTACAATAGATTTCAAGAGAACCTCTTTACCGCCTTTGGAAATTAGACCCTCTTTCCATCCTTCAAGCTTAGAATTGACTCTAGCCAAGATCCAAGCAAACATATCCCGTTTTGAGGACCCCCAATCAGAAGGCAAACCTAGATATTTGCCGGTTTTTTCCATCAAAGGAACTCGGAGTTCTCTAGCAAGGTTAGTTTTGAGAATAGGAGGGCAATACTTGGTAAGGAACAAACCTGATTTATTCCTATTTATGGCTTGACCCGTGGCTAGGCAATACTGATTCAGAATACTTGCTAGATTTTGACATTCTCGAATCGTTCCATCAATAAAAAAGATAGCATCGTCGGCAAAGAATAAATGGGATAATGTGGGACACCAGCGGTTAAGTTTTATCCCTCTAAGATTACCCATATCAACCCCTTGATGTATAAGGTTGGACAACAGATTGGCTATTAGAATAAACAGATAAGGAGAGAGAGGATCACCTTGCCGAAGTCCCCTTGAAGGTTGGAAATAGGAAAGAAATTCGCCATTAAACTTAACGCAAAGAGAAGTTGTAGTAATGCACTGCATCAGCCAATTAATCCAGCACTCATGAAAACCCATTTGATGAAGATAAGCCTGTAGAAAATCCCACTCCACCCTGTCATATGCTTTTTGCATGTCCACTTTAAGAATCCCCTGAAATCTTTTCTTTCTTTTACGAATCTTTAACTGATGTATGACTTCTTGAACCAACAGGACATTGTCCTGTATCTGCCTCCCAGAAACAAATGCACTCTGTTCTTTACAAATTAAAGTGGGCAACCAAGGCTTTAATCGATTTGCCAAAACTTTGGAAATGATCTTGTAGAGAAAATTGCATAAGCTGATAGGTCAAAATTGATCTAAGCTCTCAGGGTTTGGGACTTTCGGAATAAGATATAGAGCTGTTTTGTTTAAATCTGCTGGCATATTCCCTGTGAGGAAAAAATTCTGAACACTCGGACTCTTGGACGTAATTTGCCGAACAGAGACCCACGAGACTCACGCCAAACACTCGTTTCGGCGCCTCAAGTCTCCTCTCTTTCTTTGGACAGACGGCACGAATGTCCGTCGCACTTTGATCAACGACGACGCATCATTCTGTCCGCAAAACAAACAGAACGACCAGTCTCTAATAATATAAAAGAAAGAAAAGAAAAGCCTTCATGAAAAAGAGTCCAACGAGGAAAAGGAAAGTCCACGGTCAACTTTCCTCAAATTTCCTATTCTCCTTGGCCGACTTAAACTGAGGATAATTTTCGTCGGTTTTAAAACAAAACATTATCCAATAGAAAGCCCAAGTTAATATCGCTTCTCATCTTTATCGCAAGAGGCAGGGCACAAGTTTGCGAGTGAGTGTAGAGTAGGAATAGAGTAGGACTGACCAAAAAAAAAAAAAAAACATGGAAATAATATCTGTAATATTTATGATGCCATTGAGCTTTCCTGGGTCGATCACAGAAATTAATTCTGAACAAGTCATTTAACGAGCTCAATATGAAGACATAATCTGGAGACATATTTTAATATATGATTCTCTCAAATATCATTAACAAAGTTAAATGTGGGCCTTACTCTTAATTTAAGATTAATTGTTAAAGACGGTAGAAATAGTATGAGCCTTAAACTTTTTTGGTAATTTTCCCACGTCGTGAAACATATATCTATAAAAGATTTAGCAAATAATTTTGTTTATGAGAGATTTCTCATCTTGGTTTGTGAATATTACACTAACCTCATTGATAAGTTAAGACGCAAGTTAAATCTCGATGAATATCACTATATCACTTTAAGAAAATAGTAAGAGAATTCATCATGATTAATGTCTTGTGATTATTTTAGTGAACAGCCACATAATACTCGAAAAGCATGTGTGAATTGCAAAAAGGAATATTTCTTTTTTGAAACTTAGCGAAAGTTCAATAGTTATAACAAGTAAGAATATACTTTTGATATATGATATGAAATCAACAATCCATGCAATGCATGCTTGACAAACAAAAGATGTTTTTCTCTCCATCGTTTTCTAATTGAAAAAATATTAATAAAAATATCCAGCAGTAATTTGTGCTCACCATAAATAGGAGAAGTCACTGGATGCATGTAAATAATAAGAGCAGCCCCTCGTGGGTCTGTGCTACTTCATTACAAATCTTTCAAAAGTTATTGATACAATCACAAAGTTTTTTAAATTACTAATGCTTATCATAGATGTTTCATCTCAAAAACATTAAATGCAAAAGAGTTATTGATAAAATTCCCCATTTAGTTTTCTCAATTTTAACATATTTTCTCATTAAAAAACTTTTTCGAACGCTAAAATCATGAAACTATCAAAATAGAAAACTATATCCACAACCTTAAAAAAACTCACGGTTGCTCCGAAAGGTATAAGTAGAATTTCAGAGTTTGCTTTCCCCTTGAAAGCTCAAGATTCCTCGCGGTCACATAGGTTTTCCTTTCCGCCGGCGTTGATCGCACCGGTCCGTTCACTTGGGCTTCCTGCGTCTCGTGTGAGGGAAGCCATGGAGAGAACTGATGATTGCAGTGAGAGAAGCGGCGGTTCTGATCCGCGAAGGAGCGAAGACGAGGCGGTCGACCGGATCAGCGGCTTGCCTGACTCGCTCCTCCTCCACATACTCTCCTTTCTGCCGTTCAGGTACGCCGTCCGCACATCGTTGATTCTTAGGCCGTTCAGTGGCCTATGGAGATCTCTTCGCAGTCTGTCTTTTGAAGAGTGCGATTATCACAGTTGCTATCGTCGCCGTCCCGAACCCGGTTGCCGTGGTCGCCAAGGGTTCTTGAATTTCGTCGATAATGTGTTGGCCCTACACGAGAGCTGCGAAATCGATAGGCTCCGAATTGAGTTGGATTTTCGTGCGAGTGGTTCCATTAACCCCGAATCTGAAGGATATAATAGTGAAGTGGCAAATAGATTGGATAAGTGCATATTGTTCGCACTGATGAAAAAGGTGAAGGCCCTTGATATTCACCTGGCTGGGTGTGGTTTTGTCCTCAAAGCATCGCCAGCTTCTCATTATAGGATGACGGGCGCCCTTCTTAATAATAGGCTCGTTGAGCTCTGTTTGCGTGTTTGTAATGTCGAATCGCTTGGACAGATTCAGTTGAAGTCGCTCAGAGAGTTATTTTTTCTGGATGTTAATTTAAGCGATGAGGTGATGTGCAATCTTGTTTTGGGTAGCCCATCACTGAAGAAAGTATCTCTTCGGAATTGTCATGGCCTACGAGTTTTAAAGATCGAAAGTCATCCATCGCTCGAAGAATTATATGTTTGTCCTTCTTGTGGCCTGAAAGAAATTGATGTTGCTCGATCGGGCATCAAAATATTGGCAATCGTTATTAATGATTCGTTGAGGAAGATAGCCTGTCCAAATGTCGTGACACTTGAACTGGATGGTTCAACAAAAGGAGTGAATATTACCTGTGGATCTTCCGTAATTGATATGGGCCTCCATATTTGGAGGGGGATTTAATGGTGTGTTTCAAGAATATCCTGAGGTTAAAATGCTGCTGGCTAAGCTCCAAGATGCTGCATATTTTACTCTGTGCAATGGGAGTATACTGGTAGGTTTCCATCCTTTTTAAATGATTTGAAGTTTTTTAAGTTGTTTTAGCTTGATATAGGCGAGTTGAGTGTGGCACAAGATTAAGTGTGGCACTAGTTGAGTGTGGCACCAGTTGAATTAATGCGAAACTTATTTGTTTAGATTTTCCACTGTACTGTACTATTGGCTTAATCACGGCCCTTTTCTCACGTGTTATAAATTTGTCATTGCATTTTTCTCATCTTTGGCTCCTTACAAGTATTTGAGTTCTTCTTCTTCCAACTTCTGCAGCTAATTGTGCATAAGATATGATGTTGCCGTTGAATATGAATCAATCTTTTTCTGTTGTCCTGCTCTCTTGTCAAAATTATCTACTCATTTGTCATCAGCCAGTTTGAATAGCATTATGTATTGTTCTTTTATTTGTCATTAGTTCAGTATGAGATGTCAATGTCGAGCCAACTGGTTGAAGATCCTGATATGTTCCTTTGTTGATTTGAAAGATGGATGTTATTGGTTTTTTTCTGTGGTCTTTTAAAGTCTTTACTCTGTGTCAACTCATGCGTGTTTGACGGACAACTTAGCATTTGCTGGGACATGCTTTCCGCTATAATTCAATCTTTCTGCTTAGGTTTGTGGGCTATTTTTGTGTAATTTTGGCATTTTGATGTTTGTGTTGATAAAAGTCCAATGTAATCTTGTATATTTGTTAAAGGAAGGTTTTGTTTGGACTCTTTACGAGGTATCAATGACTGACCGATGCCTTCACTTTTATGGGTGCTTGTTAGGTCAATTCTTCCAAAACTTACTTATGTCACCGGAGGTGTATATCAATTAATAGCAAAAGACTAGTGGGTGATAAGGAAATAGACACTTGGTAAATTTCGGATTAAATTTGAGGAGTGAGGACTGCAGCTTGTGTAATGTGTGGCATTCTAGTTGTCTAACTAGTGTGATAGAAGTGTAGTGGAGATTGAATCCATCAATTACCATCTGCAGTAAACTGTAGCTCTTGAGGCGTGGGAGGCATAGTTGTTGTTTGTTGTTGTATGATTCTAATTTAGTTTAATAATCAGAACATCGGGCATTATTGAGCAGATGCTGTTCCTTTCCTTTTCTAGATTACATCATAAAGTAATTGTATGTCCCATTTTGTGTTTAAAAAGATGTGTTCCTCCAATGATTCTCTGTTTTCGATCTCCAGGTCTTCAGCATATGGAAGCTAACGAATCGACCACGCCCATCTTTCAACTGGAAGTCTGTGACAACGACCCTTAATTTAGCTAAATGGCACCTCCCTGGGATTTCTTACTTACTAGAGACTTGCAATTTTCTAGAGACACTCACCATATATGTTTATCGTGTGGTGCCCGATGATATTCAGGTGCGCTTTAGCCTACAGTGCTTCATGAATAAGGAATATCTTTTTTTAATGACAAATTTATGTTTACTTCCATAGAGAACACTGGCCACCTCTTCATTATGTAGATTAATTTTGACCCCTTTCTATAAATTTTGTCAAGTATATTAACTTTCAGACTGAGTTATGGATATTGGATATCAGAAGCAGATCTCTTTTGGAATTTAAATGTGTATGTTTTACCAATGCTTGATCATTGCACTTTGTTTGGCTATTTGTCAGGGAAAAAGTGGAAGCGAAGATGTAAATTTGATGGCAGGAGGTACTGGAATTCAATTGAGGGCACATTCTATTGCCTAAAACACCACCTGAAGAACGTCATGATCTATGCACACGTCACCCAACCATACGTAATCGAGTTCATTGAGTTTCTACTTGGGAATGCATTGGTTTTGGAGAAAATGGTGATCTCCACTAAAAAGAATACCGGACTCACTCGAAATGATGAAGCACATTGCTATGACATCGCCCTAGAAGAGGATTTTACCTCAAAGATGCTTGTGAAATTTTCGAAGAAGGTTTTCAGTTTCCCAAGAATCTCTCCCCGTGCCGTGGTACACTTCAATTGAGTACATGGATATGGTTCTCTCAAGTATGGGAGTACTGCTTCTTTACTTTTCTATAGATATTGTGCTAGCAAGTCATGTCTCTATCCTCAGTTAGCAGTTTCACTTAGTCGCGTCCTGTCTTACATCGATGAATTCGATAGTTGATCATTGGATACAAAACTTTATCAAGTCTGTTTATCATTTTGGTTTGCTTATTATGTGCTTTGCTTTTTCTCCAAGCCACTATTGCTCTCATCGTATATCGTCCAAAGTTTGAAGGAGGTGATGCAGGAAACGCTGCTAGATCAATAGCGGCAGTGGCACTCCAGCAGTACGGATTCCATATGCAAATGTAATATATACTTAGGCCATACTTGTTTGCCCAGAGGATATCCTTCAGTATGGTTTTTGGCATTTTCATGGTGCATGCTTAGATGTCTGGTTTTGAGCATATTTCCGAAGTGGACGATTTGTATTGGAGTACTGATGTTGACCCAGTTCCCGGACATTGTCGCGAGTGAATAACCTTGCTTTTTCAAAGTACGTGTTAGTTTTACTTGTTCAATTGGATCAAACCGCATTGGTCCCTTTTTTTTTTTCCTTCTTTTGAACATGATAGATAAAGAGAAATGTTACAAGCTGAAAAATCATTGAGGTTCGGTGCTTACGACACATGTATATCATTGAAAATGATAAATGAATCTCAATGCTAGAGACTGCATTAACTGTTTGGATTCTTAGTCAGGATATGATATGATTGATAGTATAGAATATGAAATTCAAGAATTTTTTTATATCCTATTATTGTTTTGTGACTTGCAGAATTAAAGTCGAATATATATATCATCATATTATGTACATTGTTTAGTATAAACGACATACTAGTATAAATAAACTTAAAAATCGTACAAACGGAGATCGTAAGAATCTCTAATAACTCTTGTTTATATCATTTTTATTTATTTGTTGTTTTATTTTTTCCACTCTTTTTATTTTTTTTCCTTCCATCATTCTCTAATTAAATTTTATTAAATAGTGAACTATACTTATATACCTAAAATATTAAAATATCTAATATATGTAATATATATACATACTCAATATATATTTATATATTAAATGTATATTATAACATAGAAAAAAATTTGAATATACAAATAAAAATAGGTTAATATCCTGAAAAACTTTAAATAGGTACACGTGTGAAAAATTTACTCTACACTAATTTTTTAATTATGAAAAACTCCAAACTAGTACACCTGTGATAAATTTGCCTTAAACGACCACAAAAAACTCCAAACTAAAACACTTAAGATAAATTTGCTCGAAACTAATTAGTTCGACCGTCAAAAACCCAAAACTAGTATATTTTTGATAAATATATCCACCCTTAAATTGGATAATATCGCATAAAACCACAAAAATTGTATAACTATAACAAACGGAAAGTAAAATCCCAAACTAGTACACTAATCAATTGTCAGGTATTATCCAACTTAGCAATTTGACAATAAAATTTAATTGAAACTAACAGCAGGTAAATTTATTATAATTGTATTGGTTTGTGGTAAAATTACAAATGTGTACTAGTTTAGGGTTTTTTATGGTAAAAAAATTAGTTTGAGATAAATTTGTCACATGTTTACCATTTTGGAGTTTTTTTAGGGTATTAACCCATAAAACTAAGATTAGAAGAAAAACGAAATTGTTGTTATTCTTGTGTTATTTTTACATTGTAGTTAAATATTATTTATAAAAAATATTATTTTAATTTTATTAATTTAAGAATTTGTTTATTTGAGAAAAATAATTTTTGTGTTATGAATATTAGAAATTTTATTCACCTTTATCTCACATTCTTTATGGAATAATTTTATCTGAGTTATATTCCTTTTATATCATACTTTATCTTGGCTTGAGCGAGCATCAAGTTCCGGATATAATAAATCTTGAATTTTATCTTAACTGCCATACATATACTATTGAATGATATCCGGAATCGTAACTATCAAGTCACTTGAACAAATGAGCTCACCTTTTACATTAAACACTGGAGATTTAAATTTTTCATCTACCAAGCAACCATGTTCAACTATGATTATTAAAAAAAAAAAAAAAAAAAAAAAAAACATGGTGGGTATAATTACTAAAATACCTAAGATGTTCTGAAGATCCGAAGAAGTATCAAGAGTGTTACTCATAAAAAGGCTTAGATAATGTGTTTTAAATCATTCTAAGACGTTGGGAATAACTTTTACCTTTTACCTTGTAATGAGATTTAAATCTTAGAAGGGCAGTACTTCAACTTGCAATCTATACATATTATCATAGATAATATTCAGAATTTGTTCAAATTCAAAATTTATGAAAAATTTTATGATAAAAAAAATACCTTTCAAGGAAATTATTTTTCAAGAAGGTGGTTAGTTTTCTTTGTTTGATGATAATGATTGAAAGTGTTTTTTGTTGTTTGAATCTCATTTGAAAAATGATTTCAATATCATGAATATCATGCAAAAGAAAATTTTGAATTTTTTTCCTTTCTTTTGAATATCACGCCACTAGCAAGAGCCAACCTAGTTGGCCTCGGGCTAACTCGACCTTGTCATGGTGAGGCTGGCAAGGCTTGAGCTAATCGTAACAAGGTCTAGCTTGACCAAAGCCATCAAGATTGAGCCTCGCTTGGGATTGGCCTGCGTCTATGTCTATTTGTCAGCCATCGCTAAGGCTCGATGATCGGTTGAAGAGAAGTAATTTTAGAAAGTGTTTTCACCGTTTTGAATTTAAGAGTTCACTTCCTAGTTCTGTGCATGGATATTTGGAAATTGTTTTCGATTGTTTTCCTCAGCCAGATGCATCCCTAGAGCATGATGGGACTCCCAGGCCGCTATCTGTTCCGGCCTTTCGATAAGGCAGAGCCACTGATCTCTGCTCATTCCTCCATCCGGCAAATATCAACCTCAGATTTTTTGCCATCTCTCAATGGGTGCTTTGAGTGGTGGCTGTGGCCATGGCTGGCTCTGGGGGTGGAACGGTCCCCCGGGGAACGAGGGATCGTTGCGTCCTCGTCGGAGGAGCTCACAGCCCTTGGATCCTGTGGAGTCAACCGGGAGAATGGCTCGTCGGGTTCCCTTCCTGAGCAAGCGGCGACAGTGGGCTGGCCCGCTCTGGCCGATGACACAATAGCTCAGGTCAGGGAGCGTCTGAGAAGGAAGGGGGAGGGCTCGGCGAAAAATTCCTCATCTGGATTGGATATTAATGTTGTTCGCGAGGTCGGTGTTTGATTACAAATGTTTGTGGTTAGCTGAATGTTGCATGCGTGCTCAAGTCGCAAGTGTGACTGATTGTGTGGTTGTCCGTATTCGCTTGGATTATATGCTGAGAGCTGAGCAAGATATGCAGTGTTCTGACAGAGGCATAATTGACTTTTTGCTTGACTATTAGTTTAGGGAATGTGGTCGATGTTTTGTTTCTGGTTCCCGTTCTGACTTCTGAGTCTATGATGGTTTAGCTTCACTTCGGCTTTTGAGGAAGCTCTTCTTAAAGATATTGATGTGTCTTCTCACATAGTTGATTGGTTGACATTGCTTGCTGGGAAAAAGAAAATTGTTGTTATGGTGATTTTGGAAGAAATAGCTGTCATTATTGCCTTCGCTTGTAGGAGAAAATGCATGCAAGTAATTTCCATTTTAGGTTTTAAAGCTTTTCTTCTACATAAGTCGCATGCCATGGGGCAATTTCTATACCAACCTTGAGTGCTTGGATCTTGCATCTGAAACAGTGTAGGAAGTGGTCGGTGCCATGTTCATGAGTTTTGAAGCCATGTAGGCCTTTCGATGCAAGATACTAGTGCACAGTTCGTCGGAACTATTTGAGAACATTGGGGCTTTTGTGTTTGATACTTGAATATCTAGAGGTTAGATTAGTATGTGAAGTGGGGTTTTGGTATACTATCCGCCGTGCAATTGAGCTTGCCAGATTCACCACTTTATGGTGCTGCTGCTTAGTTTTCCGAGTCATACGGTGTTGATGGGCAAATCATGTGCTGCTCATGCATGGATTCAAAGAAAAGGATTTCCACTTATGGTCAAATCAGTTTTCTAGTTGAGCTACAGCTGGAGCTGTTCTGTGCTATATTAGTGAATTCTTCATCTCTCACGAATCATTAGAAGGAGGTTCGACTTCCATTGAGATTTCAGATTGAAATGTCATAAATCATACCCTAAAGCCTGGTCATGTTCCATGTGGTCACGTTTCTTCTACTTGTACCATTTTTTGTTATCTCTAAATATGAGTTCGCCCGTTTGACTTTTTTCTATGTTCTAAGTTGTCTTGTATAATTGGAAGAGACATTAGACAAGATGTCACGCCCCGATCCTTCGAGCGTGTGCCCATCCCTCTTTGGTCGATTAATAGCGACATCCCAAGACACGTTGCCAACCATTTCATTTTAAATACACATGCGAAAGCAGATATAAAATCCCAGACAACAAATAATTGGGATAGAAGAGCAAGAATAAAATTTCAAACCAAGACAAGTCTTTTATAGACAAATGGGTTAATTACAAAATTAGTTTGTTTACAAAAATGTCAACTTAACAAAAAGGGGATTGTCCTAACACCCACTAGTCAGATCGGATTGCCGATTCTTCAGCCTTCACCTTCCAAACTCTAGGGCTTTCGGTCCTCCATAACCGCCAACTAGGGACCTGGAATTGTTATCCCACAACGGGGTGAGACGACGTCTCAGCAAGTTCAATTCCCGATTAGAAAGAAAATATGCCACTGCCTAAGCACATTCACATGTCAGAGGGTTTACCTTGGCCTCAGTTCCTTCCTGTAGGTCAATACAATTTATAATTCATCGAATCAATTCACTACATGAAATCATTCAATCAAATCAAATGATCGATCAATCAACTCAGTTGATTCCATGTCAACATGATCATTCTCCGGTCATCTCAATCAATACTATCTATGAGTTTGACCATAGTCCAGCACTGCTCACTCTAGCCGATATATAGATAGTATAGCTCACCAGAAACTGCCAGATCCACTGATTGGATATATTTATTATGCTCACCAGAAGCTGCTAGATCCATTGATCTGATATATTTATTATGTTCACTAGAAGCTACCAAATCTACTAATCCAATATATTTGTTATGCTCATCAGAAGCTGCCAAATCCACTGATATAATATTCTAAGGCCATTTTTCTATTTTTATCATACTCAATAAAATATCATGTGTAGGTACACGGTTAACCTTAGCCAAATTACCATAATTTCCTTTTCATAAATCTCACCATTTTATAAAATCCACCAAAATGTTTTTGGCATTGTAAACTGACGCTCGGTTATTTTCCACTCAATTACTGAAATTAAATGAATTTAAGAATAAATTCCAAAAATACAAATCATGCACAATCAGCACAAATTAGAGCTCAATTAAATAAACAAGCCACACCACTACAATTAGCATAAAATTCCAGTTACCAGATATCCCGGTCTAATTTCCAAAAAATTAATTAATTAATTGATTTCGAAAATTAATTATTAAATGCTAAAAGTTCACACTTAGGCTCGAAAAGTCTAATTAAATACTAAAACGGGCCCGGAAAATTTTCGAACCACTCTATATAAATTTTAGAGCTTGTCTAGGCTCTAACTACACTACTCTAACCACCTACACTACTCTAACCACCTAACATGTATCAATAATTAATTAATTTACTAAACCGTTCTAATTATCCACTAAACCAAGTTTAGTCTAAATTAAACAACCCTTAAACGTAATTAACCGAATAAGCGAGAATTAGTGAGATAAACTCACTTGTTTATCGAACCGGTCGATTCAAATCGATGGGGATGCGATAGGGCTCGATCCTCTCCAAAGCGGCGGTGGCTTTCGAGCACGAATTGGGCCCGAAAAATGGCCTGCAAAGCTTCCGATTTTCTGCTCGGGTTCCTTGGCTAAAGGACTGATTTGAGCGACTGATTTTGCGGAGAGAAGGGCTGAACTTGCGGCTGAATTCGTTGGCGCGGCTGGGCCTGCTTTGCTGACCTCGTGGGGATGGCAAAAGACTTCGACTCCGCGTGGCTTTAAGGCGGCTGGAATCTAACGAATGAAGATGAAGAACAACCGAAGCCACGTCCAGCGAGTGAGCGAAAAATGAAAACGAACAGAAGCAGAGAGAGAGAGAGAGAGAGAGGATAAGATAGAAAAATCAAAGAGGGGAGACCAATGAGTGGAAGAAGTGAAGGGGTTGTCGGCAACGTGGGGGGAGATCAAGGAAAATTTTGACAAAAAGTCAAAGATGAGGCAGGAAACTGGGACATGGCAGAGAGGAAAGGGAAAAAGGGGACGTCGGCGTTCCGGGGGGGAGCGTCCGCGCGCCAAAAAAGGGCCATTTTCTTCGATTTCGAATTTTAATTCATTTTTTTCATAAACAAACTTCTCCGATTGAGATCTGATTTGTTGAGGAAAAACCCACGGAATTTCCTATCACAAATTCAATTACACTAGATGCCAAAGGTCCCTTTAAATTGGCCAATCTGAATTTTCGTGCGTGTTTCAAATCGTCCAAAACAATTTTCTGTCAAAATCTTGAACTCTTTGAAAATTTTTCGAAAGATGAGTTGACGTTCCTAAAATGACATGTGATACGACAGGACTTTCAATTTCTGAAATTGAATTCAAATTCGTAGTTAATTTTAATCTGGCGCGATTTTAACGTGATTTAGGTTACTACGTAGCTTTCAAAAAATTTTAGTGCAAATAACTCTTGGTCAATTTTCTTCGAACCACAGTGAACCCATTCGACATATTAACAACTCTTGTTTGTTGTGAAAACCTCGAGATTTTGATTACGGACACAGGGTACCAAAACAATAGAAAAATTAATCTAGTGTCGATTAACGAGAATTTTACAATTTAGTGAAATCACCCACGTTTAACCACATATCTCAGTCAAACTGACCTATCTTTGATTTTTAATCGATTATTACTGTGCCATAATGATCTTGGTAGATGAGCACGGTCGAGTAAACGATTTCTAGTCGAATTCTCAAGTCTATTGCATTAAAATTCTATAATGGCTTTTCCAGATAATCTAGTTATCTCGAGAGTGATCGGTTCTGAAAACAGCCCTATAGACGCGTCGATGAAATACCCGATTAATTTAATTGAAAGCAAAAGTGAAAAATCCAAGATGTCACACAAGAAGTTTGAGAAGTCTGTGAACTACTAAGTTTACTTTCTGTAGAGAGAGGAAAGGATGTGCGTGTTTCCATTCGTTCGGTTCATTTTTTTCTCGTTTAGGAAGTTGGTTGTCTTTTCAAAAGATGTTAATTCTTAAGGTTGGGATGGTGCAAACTTCTTTTTGTCTGTAACTCTTATCCTTTCACGAGGGTCCAATGTTTTTGTTCCTCTGTTAGAGTTTTAGTGCTTGCTTTGGCGAAGTATTTGTGCAAAAATGTTGACCCAAATCTATGACACGGGACATCACGTGCATTCTTTTTTTAAGATCACGACTAGTTTTGGGCCCCTCGCATGACTTCTTAAGGATTTCTTTTCTGTGGCCCCGGTTCATATGTCTGGTATCAGTATCTTGATCGAAATTTGCCTAAGTCAACGGTTGAGAACTTGATGATGAAGGTACAATCAGTTCTGGTACAATATCCTTAAATATTTGGTCCAAAACATAAGAGCTTAATCTTCTAACTTCATTTTTCTTGAAGGTATTGTTAAACCAAATCATGCTAGGCCCTTCAGTTATTGCAATTCTTTTGCTTGGAACAACTTATGGCAAGGGAAGTTATCTGAGCTCCCTAAAAGTATGAAAAAGATGCTCTTCCCACACTTCTTTATGGTAAAGTGCTCTTCATTCTCCTATGCTGTCTTTATTTATCTGATGCGTGGTAAAATCATGTGTTAGCTATGTACCTCTTCTTTGCAGGATTTGGGTTCTGGATCCCTGTTTGTGCATTGAATTTCTGGTATGTTCCTATGGTTTCCTTGATCTTACCTGACAGTAGAAATCGAAAACTTGTTGGAGCAGATAGTGGCTTTTTGTCAGTACGCCTGGTTTGATAAATTCACACATGTCAAATTCCCATGGTTTCTTAAGGTGCCGTAGCTTCGAAGCGGGAGAAAAATGATGAGGATGTGGTTATGCTGTTAATTTCGAGTTTATATCTTCATGCCACTCCTATCTGGATGTATTGTTTGAGGATTCTAGACTACTTGGATATTTGGGTGGATCTGGTACAAAATGCAGCATTGAAACTCAGAATGATTTGTGTTGCTGACCTGAGTTAATGGGAATGGGCTTCGTGGCGGTTGTTTGGAGTTTTTTTTTCTTTTTCTTTTGGGCAGTGTCGGAGTTGCAAGTTTTTCTTTGCTCTTCTTTTCTTTTATCACGCAGATACCACCGATGAGGCACTCTTTTGGCATTGTGGACAAAAATTTTGAAATAATTTTGTTGACACCTAAATTTTGGCAACACATTTAGTCATTTATTGCATTAAAAAATTAATGATTAATTTTATCCCTAAAAAAAATAGTTAATTGCATAGCATATAGTTTTAGATATATTTATTTTTTATTTGCATTTATATTGGGCTAGTGACGGATGGATTCAAATTAATGATTCGGAAACTTTAAGTTGATGAGTAAAGCTAAGCCCACGAAGAAAGCAAATCGGTTCAAGCCCGTATCCTCAGAGATATTTTAAAGATTTATCTTTGTGAGATTTCAATTCAAAAGTAAATATTACGTTTGGAAAAAAATAAATATTGCGTTTCGAAAAGAAATCATTGTGGATATGGATTTGAAAAATTTTAAAAACTCTAATCCGTGCGCTATAAATAAGTAAACATACGTAGGGTCAAGGAGGCCACACTATTGATACATACGGCCATACAAAGGGGAGCTTCTCTAGGGTTCGTTGAAGAAAGAAACACAAAAAAGTCAAAAAAAAAAAAAAAAAAAAAAAGAAAAGAGAGATTGGACGTGAGAGCAGGGGGCACAAGAGGGAAGTGACGTGAGGGAGATGTGAGAACAGAGGGGACGTCTGAGTTAAAAAAAGGGAGAAAAAAGAGAAAAAAGAAAAAAAAAAAACAGAAGACTGGTCTTCTTCCTCAGCGTGCTGGTCTTCTGCCGGTTGCTCGAATCGCGTCCCTGCACAGTGCCGCCGCCACTGCCCATTCCCGCGCCGGCCACCGCTGCTCCTGCGGCCCGCCTTCGCTGCTCCCGACGCCTGAGCGACCACCAGTCAAACCGCTCGTCGCCGCGCCCGCTGAAAACCCGCGACCTGCAGCTGAGCCTCCGTCGCCCCCGCAGCAGTCCGCCTCCGCGCCGCACCTCCATCGTCCGCGAGTGTTGACGCTGCTGCTTCTGTTCCGCCGGCCCGCGCCTCCTCCGTTCACGCCGCGACGCTACCGCTGTCCTGATCTTCCCGCTCGCTGCACCATCGCCGACCTGCAGCTTCTACCCGAGCCAAGTGATCCACAGCCGTGCCTCCGTTTCCGTCGCCCTTGCCCCGTGAAGACGCTTCTGCCCCGTCTCGCCTGAAGCCAGCAACGCCGCGTGACCCAACGCTCCTGACCCGTTGCTGCCAGAGCTTCCCCCTCATCCCGCGACAGCTCGAGCCAACGTCGATAATTTCGTTGTGCCCCGAAGCCATCGAGCGTCACCCACTCCAACGGAGCTTTTGTCTTTCACCCCTCGCAGCGTTTGCAGCGGTGTGTTTCATCGTGTATGGCTCCGGTTGACATGTCATCAAACCTGGCTCGAATTCTTTGAACTCTTCGGTGAATTATTTGCAGGTTGACCCGCGAAGATCGTGATTTTGGTGTGACTTTCAGCAACATCCGGCAAATTCACAAGTGTCTCCACAGTGAAGTGAAGTCTTAGTGGGCTTTTGGTCACTACCAAGCCCAGCAAATCTAGTGCTACTCCAATCCACGATTCTTCTTTTTTGTAGATTTGTTGACTTTCATCAAGCGTCCGAATTTTATCGAGTTGTGGATTTCACAAGTGAGAGTTACCACACCGTGAGCTTCGCTGTTTCCTTGGTCTTGCAGAGAAGTATAATAATTCCTCACGCAGGAGTCCATTGTTGGTGCACATCCATCCCCACTTGCTCCTCGGCATCCTAGCAAGTTCTGGAGCCCACCGCCGTTGATGTTCTAACCCGTTTCCATCGAGACCATGGAGCAATAAGCCATCGTTGATGCCACCATCATCCGTCTGAATTTGGAAGTGTCACTCGCGTGACATCATGAATTAGATAACACTTTCGAATAATCTTATTTTCATATATGTCGATGCCTAATTCATAATATCACAATATTTCTTTGAATGTTTGATCGATATTGCCATATCCAAGAAATCTCTTGATCTCTCATGAATTAGGAAATTTTCCTAATTTTACAACGTGCATACGATTGATAGTCCGATTTCACGCTCGAAATACGACTCGCAATCACATGAAAAAATCGCCAATCCGATCTCCCGCTAGAGATACGATTCGCGATTTTATTTGAAATTGGCAAATTTGATCTCATGCTGAAATATGATTCGTCAATTTATTTCCAAAATGGACATGGATGATATCTTGCTTGATTTGTTGCTATGCTGTTCCCGATTGCTTTTGTAAATGAAAAACCCAAAGAAATAATTGAGTTAGGTTAAATGCATGTTAGGATATTACTGGTTTTAATGTTATGTTGCATGTTTAGGATAGGAAATTTATTTCGAATTTCTTAAATAAAAAGACCAAAAACATTAATTTAGGATATCATATTTTCTTCTCATTAATTTAAATTGCATGTTTAATTATTTGGCAATTTTAAATTTCGAAGGTTATAAAAGAAAAAGACAAAATTAGAATTAGGACATTCTTTACATGTCATTGCATATTAAGATAGATTGCATGCTTACTAGGAAAATAAAAAACATGCGCATGTCATATATAATTAGATTCATGAAATGCATGTCATTTAGTGATGGATGCTAGTACATTTAATTAGAAATTGCATGTCATTAGAATTAAGTCATTCAATTAACATTGCATTACATATTGCATGATTTTCATTAATTAAGCGAAAACAAAATAAAAATTGCATGTTAATTAGAAACCATATCTAGGGTTGTTGATATGGATTTTAATTTAACATTGCAGATGCTTTCGTTGCTTTGAGGTAAGTTCTGCATTATTTAATTGCTTTCTTGAGTGTTAAATTGGTGGTTTGCGCACTTGCATAAACACCTCACATGTTAGAGAATTAGTTTAAAATTAATTCAAGCTGCCTGCAAAACCCTTTTTTAAATAAAAGAAATGGTACCGAAAGGGCGTTAGAGATTCTAGCGTAACTAAGTCCCATACCCATAGTCTTTGGTTTGTAGGAGTAAATTTTACTTGGGTTTCTAATTGACCCACCAAAAATAGATTAGTGGTGACTCCTAATTGAAAATTAATTGCATGTTAAAAATTTGAACTTAAGTCGCGAATTGGTATGGGCTTGGGAGAGCTCGAGTTAAGTTTAGGCTTAACAATCCATTAGCCAAATTTTAGGTGGTTCATACCCTAAAAATTGGGTCGCGACAAATTTTCATGTTCTTTTTCTCTGGCGGTCTTCTGGCTTTCTTCGAATTATATGCATCATTGACAATTCTGTGAATTTGTAACATATTGGTTAGCTCACAGGGTGGTCCCTCTTGAAGCCCGTGTGCTTTTCATGTTCGTGGGCTCCATCTTCTGGAACTTCTGCTCGTCTTCCACTGTGAGCAAGTAGCTGTATATGCCGAACCTCATTTGGCTCCCTCTCTTCTTCTCTTGAGATAGAAGCCGTGGCTTCAGTATTGATCTGCTGTTTATGGTTAATTTAAGACTTCAGAATTTGTAAAATTTATTGGAGAGCTTCGTGCGGACAAAAATCCTTGGTTTTTGATCTTCAGGTTGCTTGCTTTTTGAAACATGCTTGGTTCTTCTAATTTGTTGTGGTCAGCGGAAACAACGTTTATCGCCCAATTTCGCATCTAATTGCAGGATTCGGTGTTCGGTTTACAAGAGGTAGAATTGAATTATCATTAATTTGCTGGTAATGATTTGTAGGAGAAAATTGTGACCGGCGAATTGCTTGTGCAATTTTTTTTTAGGAAGTCACTGTTACTTATATCAAATCGTCAGCATTTATTTGATTTTTTTTTTTTTTGAAATTGCAAACTCTTTCAATAAACTAATGTTGACTAATTGGGAGTATTTCTCAATCATTAATGCTTCACATGTTCACATGTATTTCATAGGTAAGGAAATTTATAATTTTATCTAATCTTACAATATCATGTGCACTGCATGGAAAAATTTAATTGGTACTTGATTTGTCAATATCGGGTAAACTTACATACTTGACCTTGCGAAGTTGCTCCGGAGTATTTTTTTTTTGGTCAAGCTCCGGAGTATTTGAATCATCAAAGAGTTAAAAGAGATTGATAATTAAAATGCAGACTACAAATAAATGGCATAGATACATGTGAAAAAATTAAATTTTTTGATAACAAAAAGTTCGTTTGTTTCATGGAAAGCTTGAGATTTGAGAAATAGTTTTCAAAATATAATATGTTATTAATTAAAGAAAAATATTTTTATTATTGATAACAACTTATGATTGACTATTTTTGTGGGTGATAGAAATTGTTTTTCATTCATTTATTTTTGTAATCGATCATTTTTTGAGAAAACATTTTTCAAATCTTGAGTTTTTGCAAAACGAACTTTCCTAAGATGCACTTTACCAAAAAGAACTTTCCTAAGATGCATAATTTCAATAAACTGCATAGGTTCTTGTGAAATGATGACATGATTTAAAATCTCCTTAAGAAAGTTACTATAAGATTGAAAATTCTAAATTTCAATGCTAAAACAAAAATGTGCCGGCTAAAATAAAATTTACACATTCGTTCATTCACAAAAAAATTGTAATTTAAGTAATTAAAGATATTTGAGAGAAGAGAAAGGCTATTGAGACTCCTTAAAAGGAGATCTGCTTTATTTTATATAATAGTATATATTGGTTTTAAATTAGGAGAAGCAGAGGAAAAATTAAAAGCAATGGTCCCAAATTACAGCTCAAATCTAGCCAACATACTGCTTCCATTGGTAACTTCAAATCAGTCCAAACCCGGCTGTCTCCACCTTCTTCTTCCTCCTCCTTTCGAACCTCCAAGAGACCTGGACTAAAGAGAAAGGCATTCTTTTCGTATTCATGGCGGGGTATAAAGCTGACGACGAGCATGATTACCTCTTCAAATTGGTCCTGATTGGCGGCTCAGGCGTCGGCAAACCCAACCTGCTGTCCCGGTCCTCCTTCTGGTCCTCTTGTTCGATCTTTCCTGTCAATTTAATTTTGAAGTTTCGATTCTATGGACACTAATTCTTTTTCTTGTGATTGTGTCACGGATCTCATTACGGTTGCATGTTTCGCTATTCTATCGCGTTTGTTGAGATTGGATAAGATTTCTCTAATCTGTTTAGGTTTAGATTTACAAGTTGGTTAGTCAGTTTGAACTTTTGGCGAATGTCGCAACGTCAAGCTTGAGACACGGTGCTCGTAAGTGAGGCGATTGTAGCCCTGGTTCCTTTTCATCTGGGTGAGGTGGCAACCCTCGCCGACTCTTGACTAGCTATCATCCACCATCATTAGCTCTTCGTGGCGATGGTGGGGCAGCAGCTAGTTTCCCTTCCTTTTTTTTTTTTTCTTAAATAAATTTCATTTATTGTCAATATAATTTAAATAATATTTAAGATAAAAAATCATATATAAATCAAAACGATGTCGTTTTAATCTCATCAATGTTAGAGAGAAAATAATAAAAATAGTAAAGTCGGTATTTGCACCACTTTGACAATCAAAATTGAATTCAATTGCACTTTCCTGACATATTTAGGATTTTCAGTGCATTTTTCCTTAAAACTGCAAAAGCAATGATCAATGCTACAAAAAATCTAAAACTAATGCACCTACGATAAATTTACCCCAAACTAATTATTTGATCATAAAAAATCCCAAATTGATCAATTTGTGATCTATTTATGATTTTACCATCAAATTATTAAGTTATATGACACATGACAAGACTACCAATTAGGAGTTCTATCCTCAATTTATCATAGTTGTATTTGTTAATAATTTTTTGTGGTATTAATTTAATTTAACGAAAAATAATGGAATGTAAATTTATCACAAATTTTCCAATTTAAGATTTTTGGGGTCAAAAAATTAGTTTGCGATAAATTTATCAAAATTTATTATAAATGCACCGATTGGAGTTTTTAAAAGTCAAAAAATTAATTTGAGATAAATTTATTATATGTATACCGATTTAGGGCTTTTCGTGATATTAACTCATAAAACTAAAAAGCTATATAGTACCTTGACAAGAAAAAAAATACTTATATTCATTTATGGGGGAAATAGGTTAGCCCCGCCTATTGGGCCGGCCTCACATGAACTCACCATCGCTCGCCCGGCATAAGTACGGTTTGCATTCCACCTGAAAGCTCGGGATTCGTCGCAGCCACAGCTCGCGTTCATAGCCCTGTCCTTTGCTTTTTCCCGCGTTTCTTGGTCTGAAGAGGTCACTCGTGCCTCTTGTACTTGTGTGAGCAAAGCCATGAGGAGAACTGGTGATCGCAGAGGCAGAATCGGCTGTTCAGAGCCGCGAAAGAGTAAAGAGGATGAGGCAGTCGACAGGATCGGCGGCTTGCCCGAGTCGCTCCTCCTCCACATACTTTCCTTCCTGCCCTTCAGGTGCACTATCCGCGCATCGTTGATGCTTCGGCCGTTCCGTGGCCTTTGAAAAGGAGTAGTGCAATTTCCATGCTTGCCGTGGTGGCCGTTCTGGAGCTGGCGGCGGTGGGTTCTCGAATTTCGGGGACCATGTGTTGGCGCTACACGAGAGCCACGAAGTCCATATGTACCTTATCGAGTTGGACTTCCATGCAAGTGGCTCAATTTGATGGTGGGAGTTATGTCAAATAAATTGGATGACTGGATATGCTTGGCGCTGAAAAAAAAAAAAAAAAAAAAAAAAAAAGCGAAAATCCATGATGTTGCCGTAGCTGTTGGGAGCATCACCAGCCCTTCACTTTAGAGTGCCGAGTGCTGTTCTCGGGTCTAGTAGCCTGGTGGAGCTTAAATAGGAAGTTTGTAATATCGAATTTAAGATTCATTTGGAATCGCTTCAAAAATTGTGGATGTTTGATGTTAGTTTAATGGTGTATTTAGTAATTATTCTGTTTTAGGAAACAATTTTTGTTAAGAAATAATTTTTTATTTTATTTTGCTTTTTGAATGAATTTCCAAGCATTTAAAGACTTTTGGTAACTATTCACAATTTCTAATCTCAGGCAATCAAAATCAATTTCTTTTAATTTTCAAATAATTTTATTACTTTCTTTTTTTTTTTTTTCCTTTTCTCTCCTTCTCCTACCTCTAGTCATCTGGTCGGCGACCTCATCAGAGTGTCGTTGGCCCCCGGCAAAGCCAAGCCACCACGAGGCATGTCGGCTTGAGCCTCATCGTGGCTTGACCTCGCCAGGCCAAGGTGAGACTGAACTTGTGTCGGTTGGGCGAAGCTTGCCGAACCTACTGATCATCGATGATCGCCGACGGTAGCGATAGTGGTGGTGGTGGCTAGTGACCGATTGGGAGGAAGAAGAAGAGAGAAGGAAAAGAGTAAAAAAAAAAGGGAAATAGGAAAAATGAAAAATGAGTTGGCTTGATTACGGAATTACTCCTAAGAACAAAGAAACAACTTTTTTCTACTCTCTGATTTGATTCTAAATTTATTCTCAAGAGCAAATTTGTTCTAAGAACAAATTATGATGCAAGTCTACAATCTACAAATAATGATTCATTACTCAAAATCCGTCATGCTATTAGAGACTAGTTGGGAAACTCATCTGTCTCACTATGACCAAACCAAACATATGTTATGCAGTCCAGTCATGCATAGCCCAAAACAGTCTCATATGAATGCTACCTTGAAAGTTGTGAAAAATTTGAAGAAATGCCTAGGACTAAGGATTCTTCTTTCTTGCAATTGTAACATGGAAATGACAGCTTACTGCAATGTAGATTATGCGACTTGTCCCATGCGTCGACGGTTCATCACTGGTTTTTGCATCAAATTTGTAGAATTGTTGCTTTAGTGGAAGATAAATAAATAGTCCACTATGTCCCTATCATTAGCTGAAGCTGAGTATTGATCCATGGCTAAGACTGTGTGTGAAGTAATTTGGTTACAGGGCCTACTTCTAGATCTCGGAGTGCGGGTCTCAAACTTGCGGCAAATCCCATACTACATGAGAGGACAAAGCATAGAGGTTGATTGTCGCTTTATATGAGAAAAGATTCAAGAAGGATTAATCAAGACTAAAGGAATTAGGACCACCAAGCAACCTGCGAATATGTTCACTAAACCTTTATGTCAATGGCAACATGCATATCTTTTGAGCAAGCTAGGCATCTTGGACTTACGCAAACCACCAGCTTGAGGGGGAGTGTTGGAAGATATGCTCAAAATATTGGAGATTTGCCCTGATTATGGTTGATATGTTTAGGATTGTAATTGATTGTTTGTATCAATTAGGATTAGATTTGATTTACCTAAACTAGAAGTATATAGTCTTTCCTTTTATTGAAAATGGTACAGCAGGAACCCGAGTTGGGAAATAGGATAGGGATTCAGTCCCGGACCTAAAGTACCTAGTTCGGGCATATGACCCGTGTGTGTGTGAAATTCGGCCTAGTGGCTGGGCTTGCCTTGAACATGGTTAGTGGGCCACCTCTAGGTGGACTGGTTCTTCAAGGCCTTGACTCATCGGCCATGGACTTGTTCATGTGGGCCCATAGATCCATGGGTCGGGCACCATCGAAACAAGCAACCACTGGATGGATTGCCCTAAATCTGGTTAGCTTGCAATTGGTTTCCTCGAAGGGTTGGCCCATGATGGGCTCTCCCTAGTTGGGTTGGACCTGGACTATTGGCTCCTGCTTCACGATCTCAAAAGGCACATCTAAGGTGTGTTCTTGGATCGGGGTGTTTTGTTGCACCGTTGACTCCTTTGGAGTTCTCTATTCAGAAGTTGATAAATGCTCTTTAGGCATGGTGTCGGTAAATGGTAAGAGAAAATTTTGGTTTTCTCATTTTTGAGAATGTTTAGATACTGATTCCTACACCGGAGTGCTAACCTTGTTTTGTAGGTTTCTTGTTCCCACAACAACGAAGGTATAATACAATCCAGAGGGCAATCAGAAAATGTAGAAGCTAGATGAAGAATGCTTGCTTTGATACCATGTCACAAATTGAGAGGGAAGCGAGAAGAGAAGAGAGAATATCGTGAGTGGAAGAGAATGTATTTTGTGCACTTCATTGATTGTATTCAATGTACAAGAGGATCAATAAATAATACAGAGAATGTTCAATAAAGGAAAGACTGTATACTTCTAGTCTAGGTAAATCAAATCTAATCATAGATTGACACAAACAATCAATTACAATCTCGAACATATCAACCATAATTTGGGCAAATCTCCAATATTTTAAGCATATCTTCCAACAGGTTTGACTCTTACGCCTTACAATGAGGCATGGTAAAGGTCTAAGAATGAAAGTTAGATTGAGAGTAGAGTAGGATCAATAAAAATAAAAATAAAAATTGGAGGGATTCATAATGAAGTAAATTTGAATTGTGGATCTTTCCTTAATGATGTGGCCCTCTATTTTAGTGGTTTTGGAGGATTCTTTCTAGGCAAAAATACACCTCCAGTGCCAAAACTTGGCGGGGAATGACACTTAAGTGTCTAAAGTTAGAAAAGTTACACGTAAGTGCCAAAATCGAAGCAAAATGGATCACTTAAGCGTCACTCCAGCCAAAATCTAGCCAAAATGCCGACATTGCAATTTTCTAGCGAAGGAAGTGCAAAACGACGCCGTTTTGCATGCCGACGTGGCTAGACATACAAAAACAACGTTGTTTTAGTGCTGACGTGATAAAAAATTAATATAAAAATTAATTAAATTAAATTTAACTAAGCATACTCCACATGATGTCCAATAAAGTCTAAATTCTTTTTTCTGCTACACTTTTTTGATCCAAAGAACTAAGCACGGTGTATTAAGCTATGATCACATGCTTTAGAAGAAACTTCACAAACGAGCTAGATGCTTGTGCATCATTAGTGTATCTACCATAATGTTTACTTTCTCTATATGATCTCACGTTCTTAATTTGTTTACCGCATTTCTTCTCTACTTTGGTTTTAAATACCTTAAAGGCATCTAATGCTTCATTCCTATTATGAAGCAAGTAGAGATATATGAAACTCGAGTAATCATTAATGAGAGAGATGAAATTTTTCTAATTATAAGAGTCTATCTTTGGACTACAAATATCTATATGCATGATTTTTAACATAAATGTATTCCTCTTAGCACCTATTATTGTCTTTTTGATCTACTTTCCTTTTATGCTGTCCACACAAATGTCATTATCAGTAAAATCCAAAGTACCAAATACTTCATCATTTACTAATCACTTAAATCTATTCATGGCGATATGTCTCAATCTTCGGTGCCACAGCATAGAAAAATCTTAATTCACAACATATAATCCGATACCAGTGTTATCATGAACATGCATCATATTATAAAACCAATTGCCTTGTAAATTTAATTCAAAAAAATACTGTCAGACAAAATACCATTCCTAACAATTTCAGATTTAACGACAAATTGAACGTTGAATATGAAAAAGTTAAAGGAATAATCTAATGGTAAAAGTTTTGAAACTGAAAATAAATTTCTAGAGAAATTAGGAACATAAAAGGTCTTTTCCAAATTCAAAACAAAACCACTATTGAGAACTAATATGCATATTCTAATAGCTTCTACATGTGAATGCATCGTGTTTCCATAATAGATGCATTGTTCACTTCCCACTGGTTTTCTATGATTTTGAAAACTCTGCAAAGAATTGGAAATGTGGATTGTAGATCCAAAATCAATCCACAAAGTGTTGTGACTTACATCAACCATATTAGATTCATAACAAGCACGAGATTCGATTACATTTCTTCTCGAGTCAGGCCTTAAATTTAACATGATCCTTCCTTGTATGCGCTTCTTTTTACAGAAGAAGCAATTGGATTATTTCTTAATGTCAACTTAGGGAGGTATTTTATCCTTTCTCTTTTGCTTGCCTTACTTCTGGAAACTTTTCTTGTATTGCCAAATGAGCACTTTCGCCCGATTCCACATGCAACATTTCTTCATCTAGAACACACATGATTATGAGTTCATTAATTGACCATTTATTCTTATATGTGTTATAAGAGATCTTGAAAGGTGCATACTGTTGTTACAGAGTGTTCAGAATATAATCCACAAGGAAATTTTCAGATATCTCAACTTCAAGGTTCCTTAGCTTAGCTACAATGTCCTTCATCTTAATGATGTGCTTACGCACACCTCTAATATGAGTGAGCTTCAATGACGAAAACTTTATAATTAGTCATGGCATGTGTCTTTTCAGAAGTTTTAAATTGTGCACCAATAACCTCTAGCAAAACTTTGGCGTTATTATGCTAAGCGACTAAACCGCGAATACTAGTAGAAAGTTTAGTCCTTGTGAACAATACACTAAGGTAGTTGGACTACTCCCATTGTTCATAAAGAGTAACTTCAACTGGAATGCTAACATCGGTAGGGGCAAGTCATTCATCGTTTTGAATAACATATCAATGTCTATGCACCCCAATTGAAGAAGAATTAATTCATTATAAACTTTATAGTTGTCACCATTCAACTCGAGAACATTGAAATTAGAAAAATTCATAAGTGATGAAACTATATATATACAACATGCTTATATAAAAAAACTTAAGGAAAAATTTACATAAATCATTTTAAACAATGTAAAACATGTTACAAAACATGAATCACATAACATAAAAATTGTATGTAGGTTAAATAATAGATTTATAATTACTTTTTTAAAATCTATCGCAGTATATTCCTTTTCTTAATCTCTATGGGTAAAGTGAGAAAAATGATATGATATTTCATCATAATTAATCATATCAATATAATAAAAATTTCCATGAGAAAACATTTATTATGTTAACATGATTATTTACAATCAATGTCCTTTTCAATATGTGATCCAAAACCTCTTAATATATATAATTCAAGATCATTTTGGATGTTGTGGTTAATCTATAATTAAATAAAATTATATACAGATCACTAAATATTTAATTTCTGCATGCAAGGACAAAATAGGAAACTAACAAGACCAAGGGTAGAATAGGAAAATCGCATAGGCAAAGGAAAAAATAGTAAAATTAGAAGGAGAGGGCAAAATCATACAATCGGGCAATGGGACCGACGGGCACCGGTCACCATGTGTTGGCTCGTGCAGCACACACGCTTGCACCTGCGATTGACCATAGTTGCGTGCAGCGAAGGCAACTGAGGCCAACTTGGCGTGTGGATCACATGCACACGGGCACGTGTGTTACACGTGCTTGAGGCTTTCTTCATCGCGACATGCCGTGATTGGTCCATCGCACCACTGCCCATCTCCATCGTGCTTGCCACCGCCTAGGTCTCCGCCGACAACCCACTTCAAAGTAAATTAAGTCACGGGCTTTGGAGTCCACATTGGCACGACCACACAAGTCCAAGATTCAGCGAAAGCAGCCAAGAAATTGGCTTTGAATAAAGCAAAATTTCCCCAAACCGCAAACCCTAATCACCACGACTTTCGTGGCTTAATACACCTTCGACAATCATCATAATGCCGAATTAACTTAGGGCTTTTGTTGCCCTTGGCAATGCGGCTGTACTTGTCCAAAAACTCATAATGAGTTGCTCAAATTTTGCTAAAATCATCAATTTTTATATCAGTCAGATTTTGCCCCAAATTTTTTAATTCAATAAAAAAAGCCCCATGAAAATCATCAAGACAGAGATATAAAAAAGCTTTGGTACCAATTGTTAGAAATTTACGGAAAACCAAGATCTCAATAATCAGGATTGAATATGGAACCGTGTAAATTTTGTACTAACCTCTAGCCATTAATGAAATAGAGAACTAATATGTGGAACTTGAACAATCGTGAGTAGGCACTTTTAGTAAATTGCACTCTCAACATTGATGGTGTGTTCTGCGATTTTCAAATAATCAGAATAATGAAATGGTTTGGCTCAGACGACCTATTTATATGCCCATACAAATCCTTACAAAAAATGTCTTCCATCAAGATAGTTATCCTTAATTGGGCGATCACCATAGTTATTTGCAATTTAATTTTAAAATGTCAACGAAATCTAATGTTGACAATATTAAATTGAAGGTGGGATCATATTAATGATATTATAACATAATATGCCAATGTGTTGCTTGTTTATAGAATGAGGGACAAGGAGGTGGTAACGATCCATGTTTGCTGATAGGCGGGAGTTGCTAGAGTGCTCCTTAGTTTTCAAGCTAACCATGTCGATCGAAGGAGAACCCTATGTGCGGTTTGGGCGTGGTTCCTTGTGTTAGCAATGTAGCCTGGCACAAGTCCTGGTCATTCAATCAAGAGGTTTGTATTCATCAACTCGGTACCGACCATATGCCACAAAAAAGGACACAGTTTCACCAGCGATCTCCTTATGGGACGTCGATGGTTGTAATAACAACTGCAAACTATAAAGAGCATTATTTGAAGAAGTGCTTAGAAATGAGAACACTTTCAATCTTAGCCTAGTCCACAACAAATAGCTTTTATAACCGTTATGAACCTCAAATTCTACATATTGCTATGATGGGGAAAACAAAAGATTATGGGTTTTACACTTGCATTGCCACATTGTCCAAGAGAAATTGCTTTCAATTTCGGCTCATTGGAGAAATAATCTCGATTGTATTGGTTAATATAATGTCACCGTCAGAATACCATTGCTTCAATTTGACCTAGTTATTGAATTCAACTAGCTTAACTAGTTTTAGACCAACTTTCCGGAATTCCTACATCAACAATTCCTAGATCATTTAGGGTGCACATGACAAAATTTCTCTTTTTCCGTTTCTCTGTTTTTCTGTTCCATGGAACAGGTTTGGAATAAAAATCCACTTGGTAACACAATTTTATTTTTCTATTTCTAGAACAGACTTCTATTCCAGAAATAGATTTGACTTCAGGCATTAGAAATGATTTAAAATAGAAATAGAAATGATTTATTCTTCTCTTCAATTAAGAGAATTTGGGCATCCTCCTTCTATAGACTTCACGCATCCTCCCTCTACAAACTTCAGGCTTTTCTATTTGGGCATCCATCCTCCTCAACAGAGCCACGCTTCAACCAAAACCCTAGGCACATCGTTGCTCACCTCGCCGTCAACTTCAACTCCATCCTTCTTGCTACCGTTGACTCCAACGCCATTGCCATCCTCTTGTTGGTCACATCGTCTCTTATCTCGCTGTTTACTGCAACTCCGTCCTCCCTACCACCGTCGACTCCGACTTTGTCCTCTCGCCGGTCACATCGTCGTTCACCTCGCCGTCGACTCTCACTTTGTCCTCCTTACCGCCATCGACTTTGACTCCATCCTCTCGCCAGCATCCACTTCATCCACTCGCAAGCATCCACTCCGTCCACTTGTCATCGTCAACACCAACTCCGTCCTCAACCCTAGACCCTCATTGATTGCACGAGTATATCTTCTCGATGCCTCCGGGTAATTGTGATTGACTGGCTTTCCACATAATCAATGGCCTTTGCCTCTTCGTCTCGCTCATGCTTTTTCTCTAACTCCATCCTCAACCCTAATAGTTTCCATGGTCGCTTGAATAGGGCATGACTTTGGGCCTTTTTTTTTCTTCTTCTCAACGTGTCTAGGTTACTGTGATTGATCGGCATCGTCTGATGACTTGCGGCAAGTGGCATCCTGTTGATGGCTTCTTACTTTCGATTCCCACATCTCCGTGAGATTTCTTTCTACTAAGTCCAAATATTTTGTAGTTTTCGGCCGCCTTTGCTTTGTGCTTTGATATATTGTTGTGGATGTCCTATATGTTCATTTTATATCTGTGAGTGTAAGTCTTGAATGTGTGGGTGGAGTTTTGATGAAGTGAAGCATAATGTTCATGGCTTGAGTGTTGATGTTCTTGAATTAATAAGCAATCCTTTGGGTTTTCTAGGCGTGCTTGAAGAAGAAGACGTTGAAAGGTTTAGGGAAATAGAGCAGAAGAGTCATGAGTTTATTTTGGGCAGATTTGGACTTAATTTTATTATAGTAAAAGAGTCGTGAGTTTCTTTTCTTGTTTTTGGCAAGTTGTGTTCATCTCATTTCGTCTTAAAAAAGGTTTGTGCAATTGCCAAATAATACATTAGGAAATACATGATTGTCATAGATTGTCATAGAATATTTTATTTCCTTCCTTCGTAGGTAGGGGAGAAATCAGTTTAGAGAGAGCGAGAGAGAGAGAGAGAGAGAGAGAGAGAGAGAGAGAGAGAGAGAGAGAGAGAGAGAGAGAGAGAGAGAGAGAGAGAGAGAGAGAGAGAGAGAGAGAGAGAGAGAGAGAGAGAGAGAGAGAGAGAGAGAGAGAGAGAGAGAGAGAGAGAGAGAGAGAGAGAGAGAGAGAGAGAGAGAGAGCTGGTGAAAGATCTCGCCTTGGTCCAATTGAAATGTTTGCAGCATCGCGGCATGTGATTTTCTTTTTATCTAAATCATACTGTGTGATCGGGAGCTGGTCGATGGATTGAATTTTATTGATATGTCTGTTGCTTAGCTTGAGGATGTTATGCGAAACTTGGGTTTGATGCCCTTAAGAAATTAATTGTTTTTTGTTCTAGTATGGAGGTTTTTGGGAATTCTTTTTTTCCAATATGAGATTTAATAGTGCGTTTTTCGGAAGTACGTAAGTGTTGAGAACAATTTTTTTTGATATACTTCACGGAGCAATTGTTTTGATTCCTCTCATTTCTTGAATTTATTCTGTAAAATGCTTATCACAATTTGTTAATGATTAGTGAGGAGTTGTGCTAGCTTTGAACTGTTAAAGTTTCGAGTGTATAGCATAAAAGGGTAGATGAATATGGTGTATACTTTGGTGGCTAACTATTTTGGTAGCCCCTTTTATTAGTTAGGTCTTTGCACCATCAATTTGATACTTTGCTCATCTAGCGAGCCATTTAATGTAATTTGACAATTTTGTGAACAAACAACAGTTGGAATTGATTTGTTAGAACAACTATAGGGCTTGGACATTAATTTTTCAATTGAAGCTTTGAACCATATTTTTCTTTAAAGAATGTGAGTTTCATATGCATATCTAGATGCTATTATTGAAACAATTACTTAGTTGAGATTGAAGAATTACAGCTATCAAACTTAGGTTGCTCCACTTAAGTTACATCTTTGATATGGAACTCCCAAAGCATTAAGCCATCTAGAGATATGCCTTCACGATGTGCTTGATAATCACAAATTCATATGGATGATGAGAATGGGATTATCAAATCCTCTTTGTTAATTGTGCTGAATTCTTATACAAAATTTAAAATAAGAACAAGGCCTTCGAGCCTGCATTATTTCTTTTATTTTATAGGTAGTCTATGACTTGATGAATCATCTAATTTGCTTTAAATATTTGCTTGGTATGATTGCTCTTTGCAGTATACAGAATGATCGTTTTTGATAAAACTGATACTTCATATATAGTTGAGATGTTTTAGCGAAAATGCTTTTATTTTTTATTATTGTCGGTAGAAGTAGAGGATTTGAGAGATAGTATGCAAAAATCATATTGTAGCTGTGGTTAACATGAGTCTGCAAAGAATACAAGGTTTTCATGGACTATCAAGTATCTTTAAGCAATATATGCTTGCTTGTATAATTTGATATGATGATATTCTCTTTCAATTTTCTTCGTGCATTTTGTTTTATTAGTAGTCATAGAATGTTACATTGATATGATCTTGACATTAACGCTTTTGTTCTTGAATTGGTATGTCATCTGATATGGCTCATTGGATACTCAATCAGTTAAGGTTAAATGGCACCCCACAAAGAAGCATTTATAGCAAAGTGGACCGAGCCTTTAACCAATTTGCTTATAAGTTTGTTAATAGAAGAGGTGAAAAAGGAAAATCACCCCACTTTTACCCACAATAAAGTAGGGTGGAATAACAAAGTGGGGTGGAATAACATACATGTTGAATTCAATAAACAAACAAAACTCCAATTTTATGTAATTCAGTTGAGAAGCAGGGTAAACAAACTAAAGAGACAGTATAGTAGTTTAAGAAGATTCTTTCAAATCTGGATTTGGATGGGATAATGTAAACAACACGGTTGCTGTAGAGGATCCAAGTGTATATGAGTCTCACATAAAGGTATCACTTTACTTGGGTCCATTTGTTCTTAATGTGAATGTAAGCTTCAATTGTATTGTTGATGTATGTCATCACTATGAAAATTGCAAGATAATAGTGAATGGGCTAAATTCAAGAATGATAGATTTCCTCAGTATCTAGATCTTTGTAATGTGTTTGGTAATACATATACTACTTGGGAGTATGCAGTAGGAAATGCAGAAGACTTAGTGGTGTTAGAGGTAGGGGTGAGCATGGTATGGGTTAAGCCAGCCCACCCCTTAACCCTAGGACCTACCCACACAATGCCGATCCTCAATTCTTGGGACCGAGGACCGACCCTATTGAGCTTGAGACCGAGGACCAGACCGACCTAGTGGGTTCGTTCTGATTCTAGGGTTAACCCAAAACCAACCGATAATTTATTTATTTCATTTTTTCTACTATCTAAAAAGGCAATTGAGGATCGGACTGACCCAATGGGTTTGGTCCAATTATAGGGTCAACCCAAAACCAACCGATAATTTTTATATTTCAATTTTTTTATTCCCTGAAAAGGCAAGCGGGGACCAGACCGATCCTATGGGTTTAATGACAAGAGAGGTTAGCTAAGAGAGGCGAGCGATAAGTGTCGAGTGGGGTGAGTGTTGAGCATTAAATAGGGAGCAATAAGCCAGGCGAGTATCGAGCGGCGAGCAGCACGAGTGACCCAAAGTGAGTGAGGCAAGTGTCAAGTGGTGAGTAGAGAAGTTATTTCTTTCAATTTTGTCAAATTAAAGACTAAGAGGATAAATAAGATAGAAGAAAACGAGTATTAGAGGAGGATGCCGTAAGGAGCTATTTATGCGATTTTGAACGCCGTAAGGACTCCTCACAAAAATATATTTCTTCTTTGTAAATTATGGCTTTTGACATCGTAAAAGACATTAAAAGATCTAAGTTATTAAAAAATAGTGTAAAATTACTTGAACCCCTTACTAAAGAGCTATTTAATGTTATTGACGCCATTTATTTTAGGATTTTCTTTATATAAAAAAATTATAAATAATTTATTAGATATATAATATAGATAGAATCATGGTTGATCTGGGTTCGACTGACCCTAAACTCCTAGGACCAATGACCAACCCGCATAATGCTGGTCTAGGAATCTTAAGACCAAGGACTGACTCGATCTCCTCAGGAATCGGACTAGGACCGGCAGGGTTGGGCCAGTCCAGGGTTGGTCTAGGGTTGACCCTAGATCGATGCTCACCCCTAGTCGAAGGGAGAAGACAACGGTGTTAGTGGCAACAATGGTAGTGGTGCTACGATAGGTGATCCGGAGGAATCTAATGAACACCATGTTGATGAGAGAGTCTTTACATCTAATGTGATTACTGTCCCAATTCGTGAGAAGCATAAGTTGAATAGGACTTTAAATTCCAAGAGAAGAAAGAGTAACAATTATGATGTTAGTGGTACCTACAAAGCCATTTAAAAAATGATCAAATTCAGGACGGCCCAATCAATAAGTGGCCTCATGACCTCATACTATAGAGGTGTCAAAAAGACTCGACCCGACCCGACCCGAACACAAAACATGTATTAACGTGTTTTGTGTTCGGGTCGTGTTCGGGTAACAAATATAAAACAAGCAAACAAAATTTGTTTCGGGTTGGGTCAAGGTTCGAACATTGTTCGACCCGAAACAAGTTTTCTAAAGTCCAAACGCGCTAAAACCCAAAAACACAAACGCTTTAGGCTTTAGACTTTAGCCCCAAAAACACGAACAGTCGAACACAACTCAAGCACTGAAGGCTGAACTTGAAGCACATACCTCGTTGGCTTCGCCTTCTTCTCCGACGAGTGCGCCTTCTCGTGGAGTCCGTTGCCGCCCTCCGATCGACGCGCCTCCGCCTCGCCGTCACCTTCGCCACCCCTCGCCTCCGCCACCCCTCGCCTCCGCCTCGCCGACGCCGAAACCCTTGCCACCGCGTGCGGCCGACCATCGTCGACAGCTTGGGGACTGGGTTCACTCGGTGATCACGGCGCTCGTTTCTCGCCTCGTTTCCAAGTCCCGGCGGTGAGGAGCCCCCTCCAGATCCACGCGCCTTCCCCCTCTCGTCGCTCGTCAAATGCCGTCCCGAATTTCTGCTCGATGGCGCTCAACATTGGCTGTGGAGATCAGGAATTTTGCGTTTCGCAAAGTCGCCGCTTTCCGCTCGGGCGATTGTTGATGATTGTCTGTTGCTCTTCGTTGTGAGGCGATTTGATTCAGCGATTGTATTGGGTCGAATGTGTTTTTTTATGGTTCAATTTTGATGTTGGATTGGGGCTAAGTTGTCGGCATGACTTTGAGTTCTCTAGTTGGGCTGCTTCGTTTCTTCGAAATCTATTTCTCTTTTCGGGTTTCTTTCTTTTAAAATTTCTTTAGCCGCTTTAGTTATTGTTTCATACCCCGCTGCCCAAAATTTATTCTACTTGTTTGCTTTGGAGACATGTTCTTTACCCGATTTTTAGTTCAGTTTAATATAATGTGAAAAATATATGTTGTGTTTCGCATGGGACTTCTTTGTAAATGAACGAGGCCTCATAGATGGTATAGGCTCTTTTATATATAAAAGCTGAAGCATTAAATGGAGATAGATTTAGCTGTTCAAAAGGTTTTACTTAGACATGTTCACTCTTGTGTACTTATCAGTTGATATTGGAAACAAAGATAGTCTTTGTGTGGTCTTTGAATAATTGGCAATTCTGGGTTTGCATTGATTACTTATGATAAAATTGCATGTGCAGTGTCTTTGCTTTCTAGAACACACGAGCGGCGAGCCTGTTTTTTAGTGGTAGGCTAGGCTTCATTGTGGCGATTTGATTTGGCGATTGTGTTTCTGTGCGCTTGAATTTTTAGATTCTTGTATTAAGGACATTGCTTGTCTGATGCATTTAGTTGTCTATGAAATTCTTTGGGTTCAGGTTAAAAGTTAAGCTAAAGCAAATAGCTAAGCGAGTGAGCAAATGTGCTTTCGAACAACATCATGAACAGGGGGTAAAGTTCTTTAAAATTGATTGATGGGTCTTTCTTGTTCGAGCAAAACTGTTAAAATGAATGGTTGGTTGGAGTGTGAATGGGCGGTAGAAGAGGAAGAAGGCTGTAGGCAATGTCTTTCGCCTTTTATCAAGCTTCGGTGTTTTCAAAGATCTCATATTAGCCTCGATTCCGGGCCCGGAACAGTTTGCTCTTAGAAACTATTTTTGTACTTCCGAAAACGGCTAGCCGGGAATACTTACGATGGAAGTTTCTGGAGAATTATGGCATTTGTGGTTCGTGATAATTGCATTTGAGATTCTCAATTATGTTTGAAACTCAGATGGCTTTGTGTGGGTTGATTGCTCAAACTCTGGCAGCATAGACGAAGTGGTATGTACCGGATCATCTAGGGGCTTTTTCTCTGCATAGGAGGCTTGGAAGCTTGTGAAGAAATGTATGAACAAAGTTACTTGGCTTAAGCTTGTATGGTTTAAGCCTAATGTGCCAAAAGTTGGCTTTATAACTTGGCTAGTCAATCATAATAGGTTGCACACATTGGACAAAAAATAAAACTTGGTCCGGCATTCGAGTGCTTTTGTGCTATGCGAAAAGATGAACAATCTTGAATGCACTTGCTCTAAGTGTGTATTCTTAAAGAAGATTTTGTAGACAAATTTTATAGCTACTCTCGATTCCTAGATCTGCAAGTGATTCGAATGATGAATTTACTTGCAATGGTACAATTTATTATCTATGGAGAGAGGAAATTACTGAAGCATGACAATGTATACCCTCAAGTTTGTTGTGACCTTGATGCAGGTTTTTTTTTCCTCTTGTAATAGGCTCTTTAGAATCTACGATTCGGAAGGAAATAAGACACTCACCGCCGATGTAATAGTCTTTTGTTAGCCAGCTTTGCTGTAATCCGTGGCATGGTATTTGAGTTTGCATCTTGTTTTTCTGGGTAGTATTTTGCTGTTGCTACTGGTAGTGTAGATGGGGAAGACTATGATGTCATGTTGTCATTTGGTGTGTGGTGTCATCAGATTGAAAATCAACTTGATGAATTAATCTCAAGTTATCAGGCTTTCCTATTACACTAGGTTGCCGAAAGGGATCTCCCATCCTTCATTTTAAGCGAACGAAAGTTCCTCCTAGTGATCCGATGGTGCTTTGAGTAGAAGGGCCATCACTCATTATATGTTAGTGTTCTCATTTTCATCGTGAATTTATTGTAGAATTGCCAAATACGACCACGGAGTCAAGCTCGATGTTGTCTTCTCTCGATGATTGACGTATTAGAGGTTAGTATTTTATAATATGCAACTTGTGTAAGTCTTACTTCTTTTTTTGTGCTCCTAACAATGCTGCCCTTCCTGAATTTCTTATTGGAAGCTTTGGACAGAAAAAGTTATCTTTTCACTTGAAGATCCCATGTGGCCAAGAACGAGTCTTTGGTCTTTAGGGTGGATTTGGCCACCGCAGGTGAGGTTCAAGATCATGGTTTGGAAGACCAAGAGGTATAAGGTAATAGTGGTGGGTGCTAATGTGACTCTCAATGATCAGCCGCTAAGAACACCGGCAAGAAGAACAAGGATGTCAAATTAAAGTCCGGGGTGGGTAAGAATTTAGGGGTTGTTGCTTTTAGCAGGTGGGGACTTCGTTGTTGCTTTAGCTTTGATTTTGCTTGACTAAGGGCTGAGTTGGACTCTCCCTTGTGTGAGGAAGGCTGAGAATGAGATTAATTTTCTGGTATTCCCGGATAGTGGGCGGTCTTTGGTTAGTGTTTGCATTAGAAATGAGTGCTGGTTAGCGTTTGGTTCTTATGATATGTAGTCCTTATCCTTCATTACAATGCAGATTGATCTAGGTATGACCAGAGTGAGACCTGTAAAGATAAAATTAAAGTGCAAGCTTCCTATCGTTCGGGTAAGAGTGCAGGTCCTTTGAAGCAATGCGCTGTTTGTGTGATTTTGCTAAGACGAGCAAAGTTGCAATCATCCATTTAGATTGCATTTTACATTGCTTCGGTTGTGTTCCTGCAATTTTAGGACATATAGTGTCTTCTTCTGATTATGCTTAGAACTTGCTATTGGGGCAGGTTTACCATTCAAGTTTTTTGGATGAAGAAGGGATTACTAGGGCATGTGGGTGCCCATTATTTGACATTCTACATCAATGTGGCACTAAATTATGTTTGTGCTCATTTGTAGAAGATACATTCATTTGCGGCCTGATGCCCGTTCGACTTTCACCGGAAAAAAAAAAAAAAAAAAAAGACCCGGAAACCCAACCCGACCCGACCCGACCCGAATTTCCTATGCGAGTTTAACGTGTTTCGGGTCGGGTCGGGTCGGGTCACGTATGTGACCTGTATGTTTCGGGTCGGGTCGGGTAACATCAAGACCCGACCCGACCCAACCCGTTTACACCCCTACCTCATAGGCCTCGCTTTTTGTTGACCCTTACTCCATAGGAGCTGTTGTTACCATCCTAATGGCTTGCCTGACTTGAAGCATAATCTTTATAATAAAGCTATGAATCAGGCATTGCCTTAATGCCACTTGGAGAGAGGCTTTCATCATCTCTTTCTTGGAAAGGAGACATGGACTTCATGATTCTCTTTAAGTAGTTGTTAAGAAACATGCTATGGATTTATATTTGGCTTAATTTCATTTTATGACTTATGTATTTAAGACTTTTTTTTTTTTAAGTTGCAATTACGATGACAATATTCCTATTGTTGATTACTATAGAAGTCCTTATTGTTGCGACCTAAATTTCGGGTACACGACCTGGTTTAAGCTAATCAACTACTAAGTCTTTAAACTTAGCTTGGTTTCTCCTAAGCTCATATCAATTCGCGACTTAAGGCTCAAATATTTAGCATGGAAATGATTATTATTTAGGAGTCATCACTAACCGGTTTACGGTAGGTTGATTAGATACTAAGTAAAATAATGGGAGGATTATTTTACTCATACGAACCAGAGACTAAGGGTACGGGAACTTAGTTACACTAGATCTCTCTAATGTCCTTTCGGTACCATTTCTTTTTAATTTCAAAAATGTTTTTGCAAGCAACTTGAATTTATTTTAACCTAAATTTCTATCATGCAAAAGGGTGATCACACGGATGCTCAGTCACTATTAAACAATCAAAAGACTTCCATTACAAGAAATAAACACACAAAATATTTTTTGGGTTTTCTTTTATCTTGAAATTGAAACGTGCATTTTAACTTCATGACCTAACTTTATTAAGCAAATTCTAATTAGTTGAACCTAACATGCAAACTAATTGACATGCACATAATATTTTTATATTTTTTTATTGAAATTCGGAATTAATAAAAATCGTAATTAAACAATCTAAAATGAAATAATTTTCTAATTTATTTTATAGATTAATTTGACTTAAACCCTATCCTATCTTAGAAAACTATTTGTTTTAATGAAATTATTAAAATGTGCAAACTTTATTTAAGACCCTATTTTTGAAAAAATGTTATTTAGGTCCAACCCTAACTTATTCCAAAAAATTATCTAAAAATGCAATCCTAATGAAACCAACATATTCTGATGCAAGATTTGATTTTTTTTTTTTTTTTTTTTTTTTGTGTTTTTTCAAGACAAGCAATTGTCATATAAACATTACATCTAAACAATCAAGATATTCAACAAATAAAGGATTAAAATATTCGAAAAAATAACCCGTTGTCTTACGGGTTAAACTAACGATTACCTTAACCCTAAACATCGTGACATATAAAAAAGGTTCAAAATAATTAAAAATCGGATCCGAAGTCTTACGGATCAAATTAATAATTATAATGGTTTAACAATTAAAACATTATCAAAATGCCCAAAAAAATTAAAATAATTAAAAAGACGTCTTACGAGATCAAATGAGTAATTACAATTATTTTGGGGCAAAATGCTCAAGATTAATGCTTACAATATTCATGAAATGAATATTGACATCCAATATTTCAATTTAAATAACTAAACATAAAAACATAAATCAAATAAAAGATATGAAAAATAGAAATAAAAATAAAAATAAAAATAAAACCACCTAATGGGACTCAAGAAGACAACAGCGTTGACGGGGAGATGGTGACCAGTGTGGGAACTCCGGCAAGGGGACCGGCGAAGCCGTGACGTCCAGTGTGGTGTTGGAGGTGCAAGGGTCGAGCATCGATAGCCGGCGTGAGGAGATGCTGGCGCAGCGAGTAGGTGTTGCAGGGGGTTGTAGGCGAGGTAGTGCTCAGCGTCAGGCAGCGCAGCAGCAACGCCGGGAGGGAAACAGCAACGGCGGCGTTGGGCTCCAGTGGTGTTGCAAGGCGTCGGGCATTGGGTCGCCAGAGGGAGGACGGTGATGAGTAGGGTGCAGCGAGTCAAGTTGCAGGTTGCGAGTTAGGCACGGTGGAGAACGGAGACGTGCCAGAGGCTCAGCAAGGTGAGGGGGGCTCGCGGGCTGCGGCAAAACGGAGGTGAGGCGTTGGCTGGTCGTCGAGGGCAGAGGCAGAGGCTGGCTGTGGGTGTTAGAGTGTTTGGTGGTGTTCGGAGATGTTAATGTTAGTGCAGCGACGGCAAGGAGCAACGTCGGGCGTAACAATAGGTAGAGCAGAAGCAAAGGCATGGGTTGTAGAAACTGAGGCGCGGCAGCAGCAGGTTGCTGTGGCGTCGGGTGAGTTGCAGACGAGAGCAGGTGGAGGTGAGGCACCGGTGGTAGCGATCGGGCCGACGGGCAGCAGCAGAAACAGTGATGCAAGTGAGGCGTAGAGGCGACGTCAGTGCTGTAGGGTCGCGGGCAGAGCAGCGGTGGCAGTAAGCAGTGGCGTCGGGCGGCAACAGCTTCACGGGGGCAAGAACAACAGCGAGGTGACGCCAAGGCGGTCCTCCTGTTGTGATGGACAGAGGCGGTAGCTGGTTGCTGGTTGCGTCGTGCAGAGGCGCGGCGAAGGGGCGCCAAGGCGCAGAGGCGCAGGGACCAGTAGACGTGGTCTAGGCGATGGCGAGCGGCGACAGCAAGGTGGCGCGAAGGTGGTGGTGCTACTGGTGACGGCGATCGGGGCGACAGGTTGGATCGGGCAGCAGCAGAAAAAGAAGATGAATAGTGCTGTTTTTGTTTTCTTCTTTTTCCTTTTTCCTCTGCAACACGTCGCTTCTCCTTGGTCCCTTTCTTTCTTTTTTCTTTTTTTTTTTTGGCAGAAGATCTGATGATTTTTTTATTTTTCTCTTCTAAAGCTTTTTCCCTTTTGTGTTGCTCTCTCTCGAAGAACGAAGGAAAAGCCTTTTTTGTCATGATTTCTCTCTCGAATTTTTTTCTAGATTCACCCCCCATCATATGAGAAAAGCCCCCTTTTTATATGCAACGAAATTTTGTCACGCTCTGAACCCCGAACGCGTGCCCAACCTTCTCTAGTCGATAATATCTTGCGACTTCCCAGAACTAGTCGCCGACCCTTTTTTATTTTATTGCACCCTGACAGTAATCATCTCATGATAGAAAAGTAGGATAACAAAATCACAAACAAACATGTCTTTATAAACATATTGAGTCATGTACAAAGTTTGTGACCAAAAGACTACAAAAGACTAACTCTCCAAAAAGAAATGGTCCTAACTGACCTACACTTTCGATCATCTCCTTTCGGCTCCAAGTCCTCCACTTGACAACCCTGAAAATGGTTATACAATAACCAATGAGACAATGTCTCAGCAAGTCCATGCTCTAAATCCCGATTAGGAGGGAAATACGCCCAGAGGCGTCCTAAGCACACAATCACACAATCAATGAGACTTATCTCGTCTCAAATTCACATCAGTACAGTTTATATCTCAGACAGCATGAAAGCATGAGCAACAACTAAGCTCAATTAACTAGAACGCCATATTGAAATTCTCAAGTAAGCATAAGAGTCCCGATTATATGGCCAAATCGTTATGACACGTCTCATACTGTATCACATAATTTTGTCCCATAATCCGGTGCATCAAACTCAGACAATCATGCGTTCCAATTGTTAGTTAAGCCACTCAAGGCACTGCCGACTTCCATGTTCAGCTGTCTACTGGCGTGGCCAGGTATTGTCTCTTCCCCATAGAGCACGGCTACGTCACATTGACGGCTATCCCGAAGGAACTTAGGTTCAGAATTTACTGCGACCCGCTATCCTAACGCATGGGTAACTCGAAAGTGGGATTTAGTAACGTCTGGCTTAAATGCTAGGACGGGTTCTCTTTAATCAACACACAACCAATCAATCTCGGTCCAGGACACCATACATTGCACACAAATGCCTCGATTAAAATGGTGAACCTGGCCTATTTTCTTCATATTATAAATACATGATAAAATAATCATGTGTAGGTACATAATCCAGTCGAACTTTAAAAGTGATATCTCACCTTTTTAAACCCCCACTATTTGATATAATACTTAAAATCCATTTTTGGTGTCAAAACTCAACACTCGGGATTTTCTAAATAAATATTGGAATTTCATAAATTTTGGAATTAAATATTCAAAATTCCAATCAACATTCAATTTGTACAAACTAATACTAAATTGTAGAAATTAACCACCCATTGCAATTAGCACGAAATTCCAGTCACCGGTTATCCAAATCTAATTTCCAGAAAATGATTAATAATTAATTAATTATGGAAATTAATTAAATAAATCAATTTAATTCCTAAAAATACTAACCTAAGTCAAAATCACTAAATTAAATACCGATACGGACCTGGAAAATTCCCAAACCCTTCTAGATAAATAGCACATCCTATCTAGGCTTTGATTAATTTAATCTAACCACCTAACATGCACAATTAACTAATCAAATCACTAATCTACTCTAACTAACCACCTAAGTCCTAATTAAATCAAACTAAACACCCCTTAAACGTCATTAGCCTACTAAGAAGAGTTTAGTGCATAAACTCACCGGTTAATTAGGAAACCGGTTCATTGTGACGACGACATGACGGCGGCTGAAACTTGAATTTTCGACGGCGTTGACGAACACTCAGGCTGGCCTAAAAGCCTTGCAAGCTCACAACAAAAATATGGGCTTGGCTTCGGGCTTGAGCTGCTTCGCGGGCCTCAAGTGGACTTCGAAAATCGCAGGCTATTGATGGGCTTGGCTGGGCCCAAATTCGCTGGGCTTCAAGAAGGATCGAATTGCTGAATTCTTGGGCCGAAATGCTGGCTTCTTGGGCTACTGGACTTGAAATTTCGCTAAACTTCACGAGCTGAACAAGAAAGCCCAAAGGAGCTGCTGATTCGGTGGATCACGTGGGCTGAAGATTTGCTGGAGATGGGCCGGCTTCTTGGGTTGCTGGCACGAAGAAGCTAGGCCCGTGATGTTCGCTGGCTTCGCTGGACCAGTCGAAGAAGACATGGCGTGAAAGGCAGCGAATTGGAGAAATCGACGATGGGGAAAAACTCCACTGGATCGTTGACTGGAGATTTCAGTGGAAAGTAGCAAACGTCGCTGCTGGGTAGACGTTGCTGCTAGGTAGAGGTCCAAGGAACGAAGATGGAGGGGAAGCGGACACGTGGCCGCTTGAAATTGCTGGTGGTGGCGGTGACCGAACGGAGGGATCGGTAGAGAGAAAAATGGAAGAAGCTTTGGTGGGATGTGGGCGTTGTGAGCTAGCAGCTCACGCTTCGGTGGATTGAAGCCGCATGCGAGGAAGCAGTTGCTGCCGCTCGACGATGGAGGGAAAGAAAAATGATGGGCGGACGTGTGGCCTTGAGGCTTCGGTGGAGCGACTTCGACCGCATGAAAGTAAAGCAAAAGCTGAGACAGAAGGAAAAAAAATGAAGAGAAGCCGTGAACAAGATGGAAACGGAGGAGGCGTGCTCAAGACGTTGAGGAGAAGAAAAGTCCACATAAAATATCTAGGGGGTGTCAACGGTTCGGTTCGGATTGATTTTTTTTTTAAAAACCGAACCGAACCGAACAGTTAGAAAAATCTCCCAAACCGAAATTTCAGTTCGGTTTGGTTCGATTTTTCGGTTTTTGGTTTTTAGCTTTCGGTTTTCGGTTTTTTTTTTCCTTTGTTCTTTTTTCGTCTTCGTTTGAGGGCAGTGGCAGCCAAAAAGCTTCCATTTTTCTTTGATAGAGTTCATCCGTCCATCTTCATCGATAAGTACTTGTCTTATTTTGCTCAGTTGTTGGATTCGTGATCAGGCCTTTCTTTTCCATGTCATTTTTTTTTTGTGGGTCACTCTGCAATGCATCAAGACGATGGTGGCTACAGTGATTGAATCAACGAAGAAAACATGAGAATGAGAGCAATCGATGAGAAAGATCTTTCAATGAACCCTCTGTAACTCTAAAAACTAATGCTCTGTTTTCCCCCATCCTGTTATGGCTGATCTCGCGGTGTTCAGTTATGGGATGCGACGATGAAAGCTAGTAGTTAGAGATGGTGATCAGTGGATTTTGGCGTTGATTGGTGGTGAAGAAACTTTTTGGAACTCGGCGGGTGAAGAGGAGTGACCTTTGAGCGAGCGGTTCACTGACAGAGTCTTCCTTCTTTTTCCCTTATGCTTTGCTGGACCTAGAAGCAATATTGCAAAGCAAATATTCTCTCTCCAACTCTCTGCTTTTTTCAGATGATTCAATTGCCAGATCATAGAGATCTACTTGCTCTACTTGCTCTCATCAGCTCTGATCCCTAGCATCACATTCTCCCTCTCTCACATTGCTCTGTTTCGCAATCGAAAAACAGAGCAAACGAGTTTCTGCTGAAATGGACCGGCTCTCTGCAACTAGTCTCCTTCCCCACGTTCGGAGAAGTAAAAGACAACATCTCCATGCAACTTTCGCTGATTTGGGCTCAAAAAAAGAACCGAATTTTTAATGGTTTGATTTTTATCGGTTTGTGGTTCCGTACGGTTCGGTTAACCGATAAAAACTGAACCAATAAAAAAAATATTGGTTTTTAATGAGAACCGAACCGAACCGAAAAAATCGAATTTTTCGGTTCAGTTCGGTTCGGTTTGGTTTTCGGTTCGGTTCTTGACACCCCTAAAAATATCTATACTCATCAATGGCTTGCCCAAAAGTCTTTAAGTTTATCCTATGTTGTCCCCCAATTACTTTATTGATTATAATTCCCCAAATAATCAAATTTCGAAGCTAATTTTGCTGCCCCAAACACCAACTCCGAATTTCACTCAAATAATCGTCAATTTCTTCACCAATTCTCCAAATTGGGGTTCAATTTTGATGAAGAAAAATCCTGAATAATTTTCTGTAAGTCCCCAACACTTAGGCTCAGCTTGGAAGTCTAAATTTCACTTCAATTCGGCCCGTTCGAATTTCCGTTAATTTTCGCAACGTCCGAATCAATTTTCCATAAAAATCCCGGGATTTCTAAAAAATCTTCGGAAGATGAGATGACGTTCTTAAAATAGATCGTGACACTACAGAACTTTCAATTTCTGAAAGCGGATTCAAATTCGCAGTTAATTTCACTCCAACGTGCTTTTAACGTGACCTAGTCTACCGAGTAATTTTTAGGAATTTTTGGTGCAATTGACCTGTGATCGATTTTTCTTAAGTCACAACGTACATCTTCGACCAATTGGCGACTCTCGGTTGTCGTGAAAATCTCAATATTTCAAATACAGGCCGGGTACCAAGACGATAAAAAAATTGGTCTAGTGCCAATCGACAAGTATTTTGCAATTAGATGGAATTAGTCGAATCAACCTATCTCCGGTCTCTGATTGATTTCTGACAGTGCCGTAATGACTATTGTAGATTAGCACGGTCAAGCAGTTGATTCATGGTCGAATTCTCAAGTCTATTGCATTTAGATTCCTTAATTATTTTCCCAAATAGTCTAGTTATCTTGTGAGTGGCCAACTCAGAGAAAAATGCTATACATGTCGATGAAAAGCCTGATTTGTTTAATTGAATACAAAATCTGAAAATTCAAGATGTCACAAAATTGAAACCACATATGGAAGAAGCAAAACTTCCTTCTTCTTTTCGATTGCATCTCGCATGGCTAAGGCATAATCTTCACAATTTTATTTCATTTTCTTTCCTTTGTTCACGCCCATCGACAATTGAAAGATCTTATGTTTCTTTTATTATGTCGAAAATTCATATTACCCGATAATGCCAAATATATATCTCATTTGAAATATTCTATCGAAACCTTCCAATTTTCAACGAAATATATCTCTTGCTATATCGTTTGAATATATAAAAGATTTAATGAATATATCAAACGCACCTAAAAATTATATGCTATGCAATTTTATTTTATTATTTTGGGGGTAAAAATTAACCCATTTTTTATGCAAAAATTTAGGTGTCAACACTTATCTAATGAGTTTATGTTATTATTTCGTGTGATAATATAGGTAATATGGATAGGGGTGAAGGTAGCATGTATAATGGTCATGTAGTATTAGTTGAATCAGTTGAGCAATAATTTGATGATTTTGATCTTGATATATTAATAGCATGGTTGGCCATTGTTGCAGTGGATATGTCCATGCACACGAGATAATCTATTAGGAACAACTTATTGTCAGGACCGCAATGGATAAAAGATGTTCTTTATGGGCATTCCAATAAAGTATATGAAACTTTTAGAATGAAGAGACATGTCTTTCTCAACTTTATGATCTAATGAAGGAAAAATGTTGGTCGGAAGATAACTAATATATTAGGGTAGATAAACAAGTCGGGATTTTCTTATCTATGCTTTGTCACAAGAACTCAAATAGAGATTTATGTGAGAGATTCTAACATTGAGGACAAACTATTTGCAAATACTTCACTAAAGTATTGCAAGCAGTTCTCAAATTAGCAAAATAGGTTATTATACCACATTCCTTTGATGTTGTCCTATAAAAGATTCTTATGGATCGTAATCATAAATGTTACTTCAAGGTATAATTCTCATATATTCCTTTACACCATCAATTTTATTTTGTTGATAATCTTGTATAATACTAGTCTTTGATAAAATGACATGGTTGTATAGGTGTTATTGATGGCACCCATATTCATGCTTCTGTACCTGTGTCGAAGCAAGTCCCATTTAGATGTTGGAAATGAATCACCACTCAGAATGTGATGTGTGTTTGTTCATTTGATATGAAATTTACTTTTATGTATGCTGATTGGGAAGGCTTTGCTAACGATTGTCGAGTGCTTTCGATAGCATTGTAGACTCCTCGTTTGGAATTTCCTCGACTGCCACCAGGTATTTGCTTGTCTTTTAAAGAGTAATTTTCTTTATGATTGTATTTATGGTTACAAATTATGACCAATATATAAATACTTTGTTATAGGCAAATACTATGTGATGGATTCTAGTTATGTAACAACTCCAGGATTTTTAACTCCTTTTAAAAGTGGACAGTACCATTTAAATAATTAAAGAGGTACAACGAGATAGCCAACAATGGCAAGAGAATTGTTCAACTATAGGCATTCTTCTCTAAGGAATGTCATTGAAAGATCATTTGTGACATTAAAGAATCGTTTTTTCATTTTAAAGCACATGCCCTCATTTGCAATTCGAAAACAAGTTCATATTGTAATTGCATGTTGTGCCATCTATAATTACATCTATGATCAGAACAAGATGGATAAGAACTTTTCCCTATATGGAGATCCGCAGTACTTGTCTGAACTTACGCAGGATGAGTTTGCAAACAATACATTGACTGAGGATGGAAACCAAATGGATACACTTAGGAAAAGTATCGCCAATAAAATGGCAAGGGACCATAATATGTTGGAGATTCCATGAAATTGTATTTTTAACTTTTGTAATGTATTGCTATTATTTCGACTGTTATTTTATATTTGAGGATTTCCTATGTTGTTATCTAATCAATTTCTATCATTAGAAATATAAATTTTTATTCTATTATCAAAGAAATTTCTGTTCCGGAAACAAAAATTATAAATCGTTATTAAATGAACTTTTTTGCTTAGAAACTCGTCTGAGGAATAGAAATTTATTTCTATTTCACAAATTTTGTCATGCACCCATAATATCCAAGGACATCTTGCGTAAGAAAAAAAATAATACACAGAGGTAGTACTTAGCATACCCTCCCTAATAGCGACAAGCAGCTAAAGAAACCGCCCTTAACCAAAGCAGTATCCAATCCTCTTAAAAACAGGCTCGTCTTCTTTGACATTGATCGCCTGTCCCTGAGCGGGAAAAGAAGGAACACTTGGGTATTCACCCGCTTCGACTGCTTTCTTCCTCACAATCGGACAAATCTGAGACAGGACCTCAGCAAAAGCTGCTTCCACATTGGTCACGTCCAATGCAGAAGTCTCCATAACATAGAGGGACTCGTTCTCGGCGAATGACTTCCCGTCCTCCAGTGGGATTGCCACGAGGTGGCGGAGATCGGACTTGTCGCCAAGGAGCATTGCCACGATGATGGGGTCAGTGTGATCCCTCAACTCCCTCAACCACCTTCCAACGTTCTCAAAGTCGAACGTACTGGTGACGTCATACGCGAGTAAAGCGCCAACAGCTCCTCTACAGTAAGCGCTTGTGACGGCGCTTTACCTGAGAAGTTGAACAACTGAACTCGATACATTCAGTGATGATAAAGGAATTCACAGCAACGTCTCTCAACACATAAATCCGACCTCCATCGCCCGACGCGATGGTACACGGAATGGTTTTGTTATAATAAGATGTTAATTTTGCAGTACATTGCCTTTCACATTTTTTTCTTCATTGCCGGAGAAACATAAAAGTCTCTGGGGAATGCTTGTCACATAGGCTGTGACCTCTAGTCAGATTCTCATTATTTCAGTAAGAAGATGTGCAAGAATTTAAATCGGACACCCTAATTCTCTTCCAGGTGTCTTTGATGCACGGTTGAATCAAATTTGGGTTTTAATCCGCCTGTTAAGCTCTCGTAAACTTCCAACACTTACTAAATTCTCGAGGTCACAAACTAATTAGGAAACCATGCTAATATGAAGATAAATCAAGCCGTTATTCGCTCCTTGTCCCTCAGTCTGCATACCAGCGCCATATCGGCATCTTCTTTGTAATTTAGCCTATGCAAGAACGTCCAAGCCACATCAGCGAGCCAGTCGAACTTAGTGTCAAGCAAAGGGGCGTCGTTGATGAAGCCCAAGAGCTCGTCCCTCTCAAACATGGAGGAGTCACTGACGGCAGAAGCACGGAGGCGGCCGTGGTAGTCCTAGGAGGAGGCGGTTTTGGTTGGAGGAGTAGGTGATGAGGAGGGTGGTGGGTCCATGCTGCCTCGCTCCACTTTGATTAAAGATGATTTCTTACCCTTTTGTCTTTTTTTTTTATTAGAGACAAAATTATTTATGATGTTGCGAAATGTAAACGATCGAATAATAAAATCGACAGAATAAGAAAATAAATCGGATCTCAAATTTATATGATTCGGTCGTCATGACCATGTTCACAAGGAGAGTAGCTACAAATTTTATTATAAATCAAATAGATTAAGTGATACATAGAGATTACAATCATACTTGAGTCAGGCAAACACTTTTGTAAGCTTTAATTACACCAAATAATGCACCTAATGTTTAGCCTCACAATTCTTCACTAAATAATCTTTAAATCTCACGGAGAATTAAACAAATCTTATGCAAGATTTAGTCAGCCGTAAACACTCGGACTCTTGGACGTAATTTGCCGAATAGAGACCCACGAGACTCACGCCAAGCACTCGTTTCGGCGCCTCAAGTCTCCTCTCTTTCTTTGGACAGACGGCACGAATATCCGTCGCACTTTGATCAACGACGACGCATCATTCTGTCCGCAAAACAAACAGAACGACCAATCTCTAATATTATAAAAGAAAGAAAAGAAAACCCTTCATGAAACAGAGTCCAACGAGGAAAAGGAAAGTTCACGGTCAACTTTCCTCAAATTTCGTATTCTCCTTGGCCGACTTAAACTGAGGATAATTTTCGTCGGTTTTAAAACAAAACATTATCCAATAGAAATTCCAAGTTAATATCACTTCCCATCTTGACCGCATCTTCAACATGGAAATAATAACTGTAATATTTATGATGCCATTGAGCTTTCCTGGGTCGATCACAGAATTTAATTCTGAACAAGTCATTTAACGAGCTCAATATGGAGACATAATCTCGAGACATATTTTAATATATGATTCTCTCATATATCATTAACAAAGTTAAATGTGGGCCTCACTCTTAATTTAAGATTATTTGTTAAAGACGGTAGAAATAGCATGAGCCTTAAACTTTTTGAGAATTTTCCCACATCGTGAAACATATATCTATAAAAGATTTAGCAAATAATTTTGTTTATGAGAGATTGCTCATCTTGGTTTGTGAATATTACACTAACCTCATTGATAAGTTAAGACGCAGGTTAAAACTCGATAAATATCGCTATATTACTTTAAGAAAATAGTAAGAGAATTCATCATGATTAACATCTTGTGATTATTTTAGTCAACAGCCACATAATACTCGAAAAGCATGTGTGAATTGCAAAAAGGAATATTTCTTTTTTGAAACTTAACGAAAGTTCAATAGTTATAACAAGTAAGAATATACTTTTGATATATGATATGAAATCAACAATCCATGAATGCATGCTTGACAAAGAAAAGAGGTTTTTCTCTCCATCGTTTTCTAATTGAATAAATATTAATAAAAATATCCAGTAGTAATTTGTGCTCAACATAAATTGGAGAAGTAACTGGACGCGTGTAAATAATAAGGGCAGCCCCTCGTGGGTCTGTGCTACTTCATTGTAAATCTTCCAAAAGTTATTGATACGATCACAAAGTTTTTTAAATTACTAATGCTTATCATAGACGTTTCGTCTCAAAAATTAAATGCAAAAGAGTTATTGATAAAATTTCCCCATTTAGTTTTTTCAGTTTAACATATTTTCTCATTAAAAAACTTTTTCGAACGCTAAAATCATGAAACTGTCAAAATAGAAAACTATATCCACAACCTTCAAAAAACTCACGGTTGCTCCGAAAGGTATAAGTAGAATTTCAGAGCTTGCTTTCCCCTTGAAAGCTCAAGATTCCTCGCGGTCACATCGGTTTTCTTTTCGCCGGCGTTTATCGCACCGGTCCGTTCACTTGGGCTTCCTGCGGCTCGTGTGAGGGAAGCCATGGAGAGAACTGATGATTGCAGAGAGAGAAGCGGCGGTTCTGATCCGCGAAGGAGCGAAGACGAGGCGGTCGACCGGATCAGCGGCTTGCCTGACTCGCTCCTCCTCCACATACTCTCCTTTCTGCCGTTCAGGTACGCCGTCCGCACATCGTTGATTCTTAGGCCGTTCAGTGGCCTATGGAGATCTCTGCGCAGTCTGTCTTTTGAAGAGTGCGATTATCACAGTTGCTATCGTCGCCGTCCCGAACCCGGTTGCTGTGGTCGCCATGGGTTCTTGAATTTCGTCGATCATGTGTTGGCCCTACACGAGAGCTGCGAAATCGATAGGCTCCGAATTGAGTTGGATTTTCATGCGAGTGGTTCCATTAACCCCGAATCTGAAGGATATAATAGTGAAGTGGCAAATAGATTGGATAAGTGCATATTGTTCGCACTGATGAAAAAGGTGAAGGCCCTTGATATTCACCTGGCTGGGTGTGGTTTTTTCCTCAAAGCATCGCCAACTTCTCATTATAAGATGACGGGCGCCCTTCTTAATAATAGGCTCGTTGAGCTCTGTTTGCGTGTTTGTAATGTCGAATCGCTTGGACAGATTCAGTTGAAGTCGCTCAGAGAGTTTTTTTTTTTGGATGTTAATTTAAGCGATGAGGTGATGTGCAATCTTGTTTTGGGTAGCCCGTCACTGAAGAAAGTATCCCTTGAGAATTGTCATGGCCTACGAGTTTTAAAGATCGAAAGTCATCCATCGCTCGAAGAATTATATGTTTGTACTTCTCATGGCCTGAAAGAAATTGATGTTGCTCGATCGGGCATCAAAATATTGGCAGTCGTTATTAATGATTCGTTGAGGAAGATAGCCTGTCCGAATGTTGTGACACTTGAACTGGATGGTTCAACAAAAGGAGTGAATATTACCTGTGGATCTTCCGTAATTGATATGGGCCTCTATATTACGAGGGGGGGATTTAATGGTGTGTTTCAAGAATATCCTGAGGTTAAAATGCTGCTGGCTAAGCTCCAAGACGTTGTATATTTTACTCTGTGCAATTGGAGTATACTGGTAGGTTTCCATCCTTTTTAAATGATTTGAAGTTTTTTAAGTTGTTTTAGCTTGATATAGGCGAGTTGAGTGTGGCACAAGAATAAGTGTGGCACTAGTTGAGTGTGGCACCAGTTGAATTAATGCGAAACTTATTTGTTTAGATTTTCCACTGTACTGTACTATTGGCTTAATCACGACCCTTTTCTCACGTGTTATAAATTTGTCATTGCATTTTTCTCATCTTTGGCTCCTTACAAGTATTTGAGTTCTTCTTCCAACTTCTGCAGCTAATTGTGCATAAGATATGATGTTGCCGTTGAATATGAATCAATCTTTTTCTGTTGTCCTGCTTTCTTGTCAAAATTATCTACTCATTTGTCATCAGCCAGTTTGAATAGCATTATGTATTGTTCTTTTATTTGTCATTAGTTCAGTATGAGATGTCAATCTTTAGCCAACTGGTTGAAGATCCTAATATGTTCTTTTGTTGATTTGAAAGACGGATCGTATTGGTTTTTTTCTGTGGTCTTTTAAAGTCTTTACTCTGTGTCAACTCATGCGTGTTTGATGGACAACTTAGCATTTTGCTGGGACATGCTGCCCGCTAAAATTCAATCTTGTTCCTTAGGTTGTGGGCTATTTTTGTGGAATTTTGGCATTTTGATGTTTGTGTTGATAAAAGTCCAATGTAATCTTGTATATTTGTTATAGGAAGGTTTTGTTTGGACTCTTTACGAGGTATCAATGACTGACTGATGCCTTCACTTTTATGGGTGCTTGTTAGGTCAATTCTTCCAAAACTTACTTATATCACCGGAGGTGTATATCAATTAATAGCAAAAAGACTACTGGGTGATAAGGAAAAAGACACTTGGTAAATTTCGGATTAAATTTGCGGAGTGAGGACTGCAGCTTGTGTAATGTGTGGCATTCTAGTTGTCTAACCAGTGTGATAGAAGTGTAGTGGAGATTGAATCCATCAATTACCATCTGCAGTAAACTGTAGCTCTGGAGGCATGGGATGCCAGAATTTGGCCTAAAGATATTATTGCAATTAATGAAATAAAGAAGATACCTGGCTCGGTTTTGTTTATTTTATGTATTCTATCCACTTAGAGGAGGCATAGTTGTTGTTTATCGTTGTACGTTTCTAATTTAGTTTAATAATCAGAACATCGGGCATTATTGAGCAGATGCTGTTCCTTTCCTTTTCTAGATTACATCATAAAGTAATTGTTTGTCCTATTTTGTGTTTAAAGGATGTGTTCCTCCAATGATTCTCTCTTTTCGATCTCCAGGTCTTCAGCATATGGAAGCTAACGAATCAACCACGCCCATCTTTCAATTGGAAGTCTGTGACAACGACCCTTAATTTAGCTAAATGGCACCTCCCTGGGATTTCTTACTTACTAGAGACTTGCAATTTTCTAGAGACACTCACCATATATGTTTATCATATAAAGCCCGATGATATTCAGGTGCGCTTTAGCCAACAGTGCTGCATGAATCAGGAATATCTTTTTTTAATGACAAATTTATGTTTACTTCCATAGAGAACACTGGCCACCTCTTCATTATGTAGATTAATTTTGACCCCTTTCTATAAATTTTGTCAAGTATATTAACTTTCAGACTGAGTTATGGATATTGGATATCAGAAGCAGATCTCTTTTGGAATTTAAATGTGTATGATTTACCAATGCTTGATCATTGCACTTTGTTTGGCTATTTCTCAGGGAAAAAAGTGGAAGCGAGCATGTAAATTTGATGGCAGGAGGTACTGGAATTCAATTGAGGGCACATTCTATTGCCTAAAACACCACCTGAAGAACGTCATGATCTATGCACGCGTGACCCAACCATACGTAATCGAGTTCATTGAGTTTCTACTTGGGAATGCATTGGTTTTGGAGAAAATGGTGATCTCCACTAAAAAGAATACCGGAGTCACTCGAAATAAGGAATCATATTGCTATGACATCGCCCTAGAAGAGGATTTTACCTCAGAGATGCTTGTGGAATTTTCGAAGAAGGTTTTCAGTTTCCCAAGAATCTCTCCCCGTGCTGTAGTACACTTCAATTGAGTACATGGATATGGTTCTCTCAATTTTGGGAGTACTGCTTCTTTACTTTTCTATAGATATTGTGCTAGCAAGTCATGTCTCTATCCTCAGTTAGCAGTTTCGCTTACTCACGTCCTGTCTTACATCGATGAATTCGATAGTTGATCATTGGATACAAAACTTTATCAAGTCTGTTTATCATTTTGATTAGCTTATTATATGCTTTGCTTTTTCTCCAAGCCACTATTGCTCTTATCGTATATCCTCCAAAGTTTGAAAGAGGAGATGCATGAAACGCTGCTAGTTCAATAGCGGCAGTGGCACTCCAGCATTATGGATTTCATATGCCAATGTAATATATGCGTAGGCCATACTTTTTTGCCCAGAGGATATACTTTAGTATGGTTTTTGGCATTTTCATGGTGCGTGCTTACATTTTTGGTTTGAGCATATTTCCGGAGTGGACGATTTGTATTAGAGTACTGAAGTTGATCTAGTTCCCGGACATCGTTGCGAGTGAATGACCATGCTTTTTCAAAGTACGTGTTAGTTTTACTTGTTCAATTGGATCAAACCGCTTTGGTCACTTTTTTTTTTTTGGGTGCTTATGACACATGTATATCATTGAAAATGATAAATGAATCTCAATGCTATAGACTACTTTGATTGTTTGGACTCCTAATTAGGATATGGTATGATTCGATAGTATAGAATATGAAATTCACGGATTCTTTATGTCCTATTATTTTTTGGTGACTTACAAAAATAAAGTCGAATATATTTATTATCATATTATGTACATTATTTGGTATAAACGACATACCAATATAAATGATCCTAAAAATTGCACAATTGAAGATTGTAAGAATCTCTAATAACACTCTTACTTATATCATATTTTTATTTATATTTATATTTTTTCCTCTCTTTTTATTTTTTCCTTCCATCATTCTCTAATTAAATTTTATTAAATAGTAAACTATACTTATATACCTAAAATATTAAAATATCTAATATATGTAATATATATACATACTCAATATATATTTATATATTAAATGTATATTATAAGATAGAAATTAATTTGAATACACAAATAAAAATAAGATTAATACTCCGAAAAACCTCAAATAGGTACATATATGACAAATTTACTTTAAATTAATTTTTTGATTACAAAAAACTCCAAACTGGTACACATAAGCTAAATTTACCCCAAACAACCACCAAAAAACTTCAAAGTAGTATACTTGTGACATATTTACTCAAAACTAATTTGTTCGATCATTAGAAACCCAAAACTAGTATATGTTTTATAAATATATTCACCGTTAAATTGGATAATATCACATAAAACCACAAAAATTATATAACTATAACAAACGGAGAGTAAAATCCCAAATCGATACACTAATCAACTGTCGGGTATTATCCAACTTAGCAATTTGATTGTAAAATTTAATTGAAACTAACAGTAGGTAAATTTATTATAATTGTATTAGTTTGGGGTAAAATTATCAAATGTGTACTAGTTTAGGGTTTTTGATGGAAAAAAAAATTAATTTGAGATAAATTTGTCACATGTTTACCATTTTGGAGTTTTTTTAGGGTATTAACCCATAAAACTAAGATTAGAAGAAAAACGAAATTGTTGTTATTCTTGTGTTATTTTTATATTGTAGTTAAATATTATTTATAAACAAATATTATTGTAATTTTATTAATTTAAGACTTTTTTTATTTGAGAAAAATAATTTTTGTGTTATGAATATTAAAAAATTTATTCACCTTTATCTCACATTCTTTATGGAATAATTTTATCTGAGTTATATTCCTTTTATATCATACTTTATCTTGGCTTGAGCAAGCATCAAGTATCCGATATAATAAATCTTGAATTTTATCTTAATTGCCATATGCATACTATTGATTGATATCCAGAATTGTAACCATCAAGTCACTTGAACAAATGAGCTCGCCTTTTACATTAAACACTAGAGATTTAAACTTTTCATCTACCAAGTAACCGTGTTCAACTATGATTATTAAAAAAAAAAAAAAATGGTGGGTATAGTTACTAAAATACCTAAGATGTTTTGAAGATCCGAAGAAGTATCAAGAGTGTTTAACACTGTTACTCATAAAAAGGCTTAGATTATGTGTTTCAAATCATTCTAAGACGTTGGGAATAATTTTTACCTTTTACCTTGTAACGAGATTTAAATCTTAGAAGGGCAATACTTCGACTTAGATAATATTCAGAATTTGTTCAAATTCAAAATTTATGAAAAAATTTATGATAAAAAAATACTTTTCAAGAAATTATTTTTCAAGAAGGTGGTTAGTTTTGTTTGTTTGATGATATATGATGGAAAGTGTTTTGTGTTGTTTGAATCTCATTTGAAAAATTATTTCAATTTCATGAATATCATACAAAAGAAAATTTTGAATTTTTTTTTTCCTTTTTCCTTCTTCCTTCTCCTCCCAGCCTCAAGCCACTAGCAGGAGCCGACCTGGCCGGCCTCAGGCTAACTCAACCTTGTCATGGTGAGGCTGGCAAGGCTCGAGCAAATCACGACAAGGTCGAGCTCAACCAAAGCCATCGAGATTGAGCCTTGCCTGGGATTGGCCTGCATCTATGTCTATTTGCCGGCCATTGCTAAGGCTTGGTAATCGGTTGAGGAAGAAAAATAAAAAATAATAAAAATCAAGAGAAGTAATTTTAAAAAGTGTTTTCATCGTTTTGAATTTAAGAGTTCTGTGACATCCTCATTTTCGACCTTGTTTCGATTAAATGAAATGGGCTTTTCATTGATGCGCCTATAGCCTTTTTCTTTGAGCTGATCACTTACGATATAATTAATATATTAGGTGAAGCCGTTAAGGGATATAAACGCAACTGACTTGAGAATTCGATCAGAAATTGACTGCTCAACTGTGCTAATTTGCAAGGGTCAATATGGCATCGTTATAATCGATTAGAAACCGGAAATAGGTTAATTTGACATAGGCATGTAATTAAATTGTGAGTGATTCCACCCGATTGCAAAATTATTGTCAAATGGTACTAAGGGTGTGTTTGTTCTGCGAAAAACAATTTCCGGGAAAACGTTTTCCTCATTTTCCAGCGTTTGGTTCATTTAGAAAAATGAGCCAACGGAAAATGTTTTCCTAGTCAACGGAAAATGTTTTTCTTCCAAAGCTTAAATTCAGGAAAACGATTTCTCCTTTAAAAGAACTGGAAAACGTTTTCCAAAATGTTTTAAGGTCCTTACTTAATGAAAAATTTATTATTAAAAAGAATTTATAATTAAAATTTTTGAATTTGTTATTATTATATTTTTCTTATATTTTTCTTTTCTTATTTTCTCTTTTTTTTTTTTGCCTATGAACATAAACCGTAACTCCTCCTCCCCTCTCTCCTTCTTCTTCGCCCCCTCCCTTTCGTCACCGCCGCCTCCTCCAACCCTAGCCTCTCCTGCACTCTTGTTGGCTTCGCTCCCTCCTCTTCCTCTTTGTCGGAATCTTCTACACCTTTAATCATTTTTTAAATACAATCCAAACACAAGAAATATTTTCAATCACGTATCACCAAACAAAGGAAAACTAACCGTTTTCCTAGAAAATGGTTTCCCAGAAAACATTTTCCAAAAACATTACGTTTTCCATTAAACAAACACACCATAAACCAACTTTTCTTTTGATTCTGTACCCTATGCCTATAATTGAAACCTTGAGATTTTTACGACAACCAAGAGTCGCCAATGAGTCGAAGATGTATAGTGTGGATCAAAAATAATCGACAATGGGTCAAATGTGCTAAAAATTCCTAAAAGTTACCCAGTAGGTTAGGTCACGCTAAAATCGTGTTCGGCTGATATTAACCATGAAATTGAACCCGGTTTCAAGAATCGAAAGTTCTAGTGTATCACGATTTATTTTTGGAATGTTGACTCATCCTTTAAAGAATTTTCGGCAAGCCTAGATTTTTGGTGAAAAATCAAAATTTGGCGAAATTGGATCAAGAAATTCGGAGGGGCAAAATTGAGTGCATTTTTGGCCTTCAAGTTGGATCAAATGATGAAGGAAATTGTGGAATTTGGTGTGGGCTTCCTCCCAGCAATTTGGCCATGAAATGGAAGCCAATTGATGTGAAATTGAGTTGATTTGGGAGAGGAACACATGAAATTCGTAGGGCCATGGGGGCTGCAATATTTGACCATCATCTTGACTTGCTTAGGAAGATTTGGGAAGGGAAATTGGCTGTAGATCAAGGCTGAAGACTTTAGGGGCTTCTACTCAAGTGTTCAAGATATTTTGGCTTGACTTTTAAGGCTTCTTTTTCCCCTTCCACCAGCAGTAGCTCCATCTTCTTCTTCACTTACTCTAGCTGAAACCTCCATTTCCAGAGCTTTCAAGCCATTTCTAGCCCCTTATCGAACCAGCAGCAGCCTGCAAGCCACCGCCAAGCTCCCTCGCTACCCATCCAAGCTGCCCGAGCGCCGACCTACCTCCACTCTCGATCCCATCCCCCCATGGCTGCCATGTTCTACGTCCCTAGCCCGCGCTAGCCTGCGACGCCTGGTTGCCCGTAGCCGTCCCCGAGCTGCTGTCGCAGCCACTACCGTCGCTACTCCAACACCCTTGCCCGTTCTCATGCTGACCTAGCCCATTCTAGCCCTCGACTCCCTTTGGTCTAGCCCAAAACAGAAGCAAATCCCAGCTGTGGGTTGAGGCTTGCTTGGCTGTTTATAGGCCCTTCCAAGCCTCCTTTGGTGTCACCGTAGGTCTGAGTCTTACTTGCCTTCGCATCGCCATCGCTAGGAATTGGTTCATTCGCTAATCCGGTGAGTTAACCTCTTAAACCTTAACTAGAGGGTTAATTACTCTTAGAGGTGGGTTAATTATACTTAGGGAATGGTTAGATTTGGCTAAGTGAGATTAGTGTAATTAGTTAGCTTGTTTAGTTAAATTAGATTAATTAGTTAGGCCAATTAGGTGGTTCGTTGATCTAATTAGTTAGTTTAGTAGGTTATGTACATTTAGCCTAGGTAGATTAATTTAATTAGTCTAATTAGGTGGTTAGATTAGTGTATATAGCCTAATTAGTGACTTAATTTAATTATTTTGCAATTTATTTAATTAATTGTAATTTATTTAATTATTTATTAATTAGCGGAAATTATACCGGGATAGACAGGTTGTTAGAATTTCGTGCTAATCGTCGTGGTGTAGTTGATTTGTGCAATTGAATGTTAATTTGTGCAATTTGATGTTGAGTATTGATTTTTTAATTGTTATTTCAAAAATATGGAATTTTGGTATTTAATTAGAAAAATACTAGGTGTTGGCTTTTGACGCCGAAAATGTTTTTAGTACTATATAAAATCGTGGGATTTTAAAATGAAAGGATATCACGCTTTATGGTTCGATTTGACTGTATGTCCACGCACACATATTTTACCGGGTGTTTTTAATATGAATAAAAATAGGCCAAATACATTATTTAAAATTGAGGCATTTGAGTGCAAAACACAATATCCTTGGTCGAGATTGGTTGTGCGTGTGATTGCTATGAGAATCCGTCAGCCAATGAAAGTCGGGTTGACGATGCTCCTATATGGAATGCCCCACATCAACGGATGCCAGATTACGGTAGAGGCCGAACCGATGCTCCTTCAGGAATGCCCTCTAAAGGTAGACGTTGCCGTGCTTGATGGGGCAAGACAACGCCCGGCTATGCCGGAGGACTGCCGACTATCGAGTTGGATTTGACCGTTGGGTCTTAATTAACTAGGACATGTATGAATGATTGATATAGCTATGCTTGATTATGAGACAAAATTGTGTGACATGAAATGAGACATGTCATAACAATTTTACTTCATAATCAAGACCCCTGTAAATAGTTGATGATTGATGTGCAGTGTTCCAGTTGTTAAAGATGTTTGCTATATGCATATGTATATGAGATGTGCTAATGTGCAAGGAGGTGCTGAGGTGAGGTAAGTCCTTTCTAATGTGTGCTTAGGCTACTAGGTGAATTTCTTCCTAATCGGGGTTTAGGGCGTAGACTCGCTAAGACATTGTCTCATCCTGTCGTGGTTTACAACTTTACAGGTCCTTAGATGGAGGTCCGACCCGTTCGTTTTGGATGGCCGCGAGAGGCCGAGGAACAATGTACTGTCTTCCCCGTCCATGGGAACCCCGACTGGACTCGTGAGCTCGTGGTTACTACTATTTGGGTCAATGAGAGTCTACCTCAGTTGGTACCTCATTTATTCAGGACGTGGTTTCGTCATGGGCCCAATGGTGTTTGGGAGAGCCCCTTGGACGATTTCGAAGGACCTACCGTCGATGGCGAGTATTTGAGCTCAACCCCGTGCATAACGCCGATATCATAGCTGATATGGAGGCGGACCAGGGACCCAAGGTTAAAGAGCCTACAGTAGAGGATTGACATCCTTGACGGTGTCGTGATAGACCTGGATCCCAATAGGTAGGGTCCAAGGGTTAACTCAAAAGATCCTTTTGGTTTTAGACCATTGTGTATATAAACATGGATTGTTTATAAAGTGTGGCTTTTATGAATTGACTGTCTTGCTTTTCTATCCCATGTTGATTGTTGTCAGGGGATCGTTATTTTGCTTCCGCATGTGCATGAATCGATTGGGTCGGCGACACATCTTTGGAACGTCGCAATTTAATCGATCACCAAGGAAAGTGCGCGTGCTCGAAATTCAGGGCGTGACAAGTTCACTTCCTAGTTTGTGCATGGATATTTGGAAATTGTTTTTGATTGTTTTCCTCAGCCAAATGCATCCCTAGAGCATGATGGGACTCCCAGGCCGCTATCCGTTTCGGCCTTTCAATAAGGCAGAGCCACCAATCTCCGCTCACCCCTCCACCCAGCAAATATCAACCTCAGATTTTAGCCATCTCTTAATGGGTGCCCTGAGCAGTGGCTGTGGCCATGGCTAGCTCTGGGGGTGGAACAGTCCCCTGAGAACGGGGGATTGTTGCGTCCTCATCAGAGGAGCTCGCAGCCCTCGGATCCCGTGGAGTCGACCGGGAGAGTGCTCGTCAGGTTGCCCTCCCGATCAAGCGGCGATGGCGAGCTCGCCTGCTCTGGCTGGCAACACAATAGCTCAGGTCAGGGAGCGTCTGAGAAGGAGTAGGGAGGGCTCAATAAAAAATTCCTTCTAGATCGGATATTAATGTTGTTCGCGAGGTCGGTTTTTGATTACGAATGTTTGTGGTTAGCCGAATGTTGCATGCGTGCTCGAGTCGCAAGTGCGGCCGATCGTGTGGTTGTTCGTATTCGCTTGAATTATATGCTAAGAGCTGAGCAAGATATGCAGTGTTCTGATAGGGGCATAATTGACTTCCTACTTGACTGTTAGTTTAGGGAATGTGGTCAACGTTTTGTTTCCAATTCCCGTTCTAACTTCTGAGTCTATGATGGTTTAGCTTCACTTCGGCTTTTGAGAAAGCTCTTCTTAAAGATATCGATGTGTCTTCTCACATAGTTGACTAGTTGACATTACCTGCTGAGAAAAAGAAAATTGTTGTTCTAGTGATTCTGGAAGAAACAGCTGTCATTGCCTTAGCTTGTAAGAGAAAATGCACGCAAGTGATTTCCATTTTAGGGGTTAAGGCTTTTCTTCTACATAAGTCGCTTGTCACGGGGCAATTCCTACACCAACCTCAAATGCTTGGATCTTGCATCTGAAAAAGTGTAGGAAGTGGTTGGTGTCATGTTCATGAGTTTTGAAGCCGTGTAGGCCTTACGATGCAAGATACTAGTGCACAGTTCGTCAGAACTATTTGAGAACATTGGGGCTTTTGTGTTTGATACTTGAATATCTAGAGTTTAGATTAGTATGTGAAGTGGGGTTTTGGAATACTATCCGCCGTGCAGTTGAGCTTGCCAGATTCACCACTTTACGGTGCTGCTGCTTAGTTTTCCGAGTCATACGGTTTTGATGGGCAAATCATGTGCTGCTCATGCATGGATTCAAAGAAAAGGATGTCCACCTGCGGTCAAATCAGTTTTCTAGTTGAGCTACAGCTGGAGCTATTTTGTGCTATATTAGTGAATTTTTCATCGCTCACGAATCATTAGAAGGAGGTTGGACTTTCATTGAGGTTTTAGATTGAAATGTCATAAATCATACCCTAGAGCCTGGTCATGTCCCATGTTGTCACGTTTCTTCTACTTGTACCAATTTTTGTTATTCCTAAATATGAGTTCGCCCGTTTGACATTTTTCTATGTTCCAAGTTGTCTTGTATAATTAGAAGAGACATCAAACAAGTGTTGGAAAAAACTCTTTTATTTTAAAGTTGACAAAACGTTTCCATCAGTCTAGTCTGAAGACTTTAAGACTCAATTTTAAAGTCTGATGAACTCCAAATTCTATCGTCAAAGTCTAAAGACTGTTAAGACTCAAGACTTAAAAGTCTACCCTCACTGGCAGTTTCTTGACCAATGAAGAGAAGACTTATCCAAATGCGAGTTTATTTTTAAGGATTCGGTTCGTATGGTTTGAAGAAAATCTTATGGTTGGAGATAGCACCTTGTGATCAATTATTCTTATTGGAATCAATGCGGATAATCAAGATCTTTTTTAGGCGAAGTATACTTGGAAGGGTCTACTTATGAAAACCTAGATCCTGATTGTATGAGCGAGTGGGATTGGTGGGCTATCATCACATTCCTTAAACGACTCGAAATCTCCTTGATTGATTCTGTCCAACAGGTATATTGGAAGAACTCATTTGAAAAGTGTCAATGGATATAGAGGCATGAATGAGTATATAAAGAAGACGCTTAAGTTGTTCGAGTGTGTGCGTGAAAGAAAAATTCCAAGGTCTGAAACTCTTAGTTTTTTGCTTTCTTAATCACCGAGTTTAAGTTGTACTCAAAAGAGAGATTAAATACTTGTGAGACCTTGAGGAAGTGTAGTAGAGTTTCTACACTGTGGAATCAAGAACGTGAGACTATAAAAATCTCTTTTGGTTCATAGTGAAATTAAGCCAGTAAACTGTCAGTGCGAGACAGTGGACGTAGGCTTGGTCTATACTAAACCACTATAAACCTTGTATTTCAATTCTCTTTCCCTATACTCCTTGCTTTAATTCGTAGCATTACAAAATTGCTTATAGTCATTCACTTCTTCAAGTTAATTTGTTAAGTCTTGCGAAAATTTTCTAGAACACCTATTCACCCCCCTCTGAGTGTCCTTACTAGCCTTATTAACAAGAAGTTTGAGAAGTCTGTAAACTGCTAAGGTTGCTTTCTGTAGAGAGGGGAAAGGATGTGTGCATTTCCATTCGTTCAGTTCATTTTTTTCTCGTTTAGGAAGTAGGTTGTCTTTTCAAAAGATGGTAATTCTTAAGGTTGGGATGGTGCAAACTTCTTTTTGCCTGTAACTCTTATCCTTTCACGAGGGTCCAATGTTTTTGTTTCTCTGTTAGAGTTTTAGTGCTTGCTTTGGTGAAGTATTTGCGCGCAAATGTTGACCCAAATCTATGACACAGGACATCATGTGCATTCTTTTTTTTAGATCACGACTGGTTTTGGGCCCCTCGCATGACTTCTTAAGGATTTCTTTTCTGTGGCCCCGGTTCATATGTCTAGTATCAGTATCTTGATTGAAATTTGCCTAAGTCAACGGTTGAGAACTTGATGACGAAGGTACGATCAGTTCTCATACAATATCCTTAAATATTTGGTCCAAAACATAAGAGCTTAATCTTCTAACTTCATTTTTCTTGAAGGTATTGTTAAACCAAATCATGCTTGGCCCTTCAGTTATTGCAATTCTTTTGCTTGGAACAACTTATGGCAAGGGAAGTTATCGGAGCTCCTTAAAAGTATGAAAAAGATGCTCTTTCCACACTTCTTTATGGTAAAGTGCTCTTCATTCTCCTATGCTGTCTTTATTTATCTGATGCCTGGTAAAATCATGTGTTAGCTATGTACCTCTTCTTTGCAGGATTTGGGTTCTGGATCCCTGTCTGTGCATTGAATTTCTGGTATGTTCCTGTGGTTTCCTTGATCTTACCTGACAGTAGAAATCGGAAACTTGTTGGAGCAGATAGTGGCTTTTTGTCAGTACGCCTGGTTTGATAAATTCACACATGTCAAATTCCCATGGTTTCTTAAGGTGCCATAGCTTGGAAGCGGGAGAAAAATGATGAGGATGTGGTTATGCTGTTAATTTCGAGTTTATATCTTCATGCCACTCCTATCCGGATGTATTGTTTGAGGATTCTGGACCACTTGGATATTTGGGTGGATCTGGTACAAAATGCAGCATTGAAACTTAGAATGATTTGTGTTGCTGACCTGAGTTAATGGGAATGGGCTTTGTGGCGGTTGTTTGGAGTTTTTTTCTTTTTCTTTTGGGCTTTCAAGTGTCGGAGTTGCAAGTTTTTCTTTGCTCTTCTTTTCTTTTATCACGCAGATACCACCAATGAGGCACTCTTTTGGCATTGTGGACAAAAATTTTGAAACGATTTTCATGTTCTTTTTTTCTGGCGGTCTTCTGGCGTTCTTCGAATTATATGCATCATTGACAATTCTGTGAATCTTTAACATATTGGTTAGCTCACAGGGTGGTCCCTCTTGAAGCCCGTGTGGCTTTTCATGTTCATGGGCTCCATCTTCTGGAACTTCTGCTCGTTTTCCACCGTGAGCAAGTAGCTGTATATGCCGAACCTCATTTGGCTCCCTCTCGTCTTCTCTTGAGATAGAAGCCGTGGCTTCAGTATTGATCTGCTGTTTATGGTTAATTGAAGACTTCAGAATTTGTAAAATTTATTGGAGAGCTTCGTGCGGACAAAAATCCTTGGTTTTTGATCTTCAGGTTGCTTGCTTTTTGAAACATGCTTGGTTCTTCTAATTTGTTGTGGTCAGCGGAAACAATGTTTATCGCCCAATTTCGCATCTAATTGCAGGATTCGGTGTTCGGTTTACAAGAGGTAGAATTGAATTATCATTAATTTGCTGGTAATGATTTGTAGGAGAAAATTGTGACCAGCGAATTGCTTGTGCAATTTTTTTTTAGGAAGTCACTGTTACTTATATCAAATCGTCAGCATTTATTTGATTTTTTTTTTTTTGAAATTGCAAACTCTTTCAATAAACTAATGTTGACTAATTGGGAGTATTTCTCAATCATTAATGCTTCACATGTTCACATGTATTTTGATAGGTAAGGAAATTTATAATTTTATCTAATCTTACAATATCATGTGCACTGCATGGAAAAATTTAATTGGTACTTGATTTGTCAATATCGGGTAAACTTACATACTTGACCTTGCGAAGTTGCTCCGGAGTATTTGAATCATCAAAGAGTTAAAAGAGATTGATAATTAAAATGCAGACTACAAATAAATGGCATAGATACATGTGAAAAAATTAAATTTTTCGATATCAAAAAGTTGGTTTGTTTCATGGAAAGTTTGAGATTTGAGAAATATTTTTCAAAATAAAATATGCTATTAATTAAAGGAAAATATTTTTATTATTGATAACAATTTATGATTGACTATTTTCATGGGTGATGAAATTGTTTTTCATTCATTTATTTTTGTAAACGATCATTTTTTGAGAAAACATTTTCCAAATCTTGAGTTTTTGAGAAACAAACTTTCCTAAGATGCACTTTACCAAAAAAAACTTTCCTAAGATGCATAATTTCAATAAACTGTGTAGGTTCTTGTGAAATGATGACATGATTTAAAATCTCCTTAAGAAAGTTACTATAAGATTGAAAATTCTAAATTTCAATGCTAAAACAAAAATGTGCCGGCTAATATAAAATTTACACATTGGTTCATTTACAAAAAAATTGTAATTTAAGTAATTAAAGATATTTGAGAGAAGAGAAAGGCTATTGAGACTCCTTAAAAGGAGATCTGCTTTATTTTATATAATAGTATATATTGGTTTTAAATTAGGAGAAGCAAAGGAAAAATTAAAAGCAATGGTCCCAAATTACAGCTCAAATCTAGCCAACATACTGCTTCCATTGGTAACTTCAAATCAGTCCAAACCCGGCTGTCTCCACCTTCTTCTTCCTCCTCCTTTCGAACCTCCAAGAGACCTGGACTAAAGAGAAAGGCATTCTTTTCGTATTCATGGCGGGGTATAAAGCTGACGACGAGCATGATTACCTCTTCAAATTGGTCCTGATTGGCGGCTCAGGCGTCGGCAAACCCAACCTGCTGTCCCGGTCCTCCTTCTGGTCCTCTTGTTCGATCTTTCCTGTCAATTTAATTTCGAAGTTTCGATTCCATGGACACTAATTCTTTTTCTCGTCGATTGTGTCACAAATCTCATTACGGTTGCATGGTTCGCTACCCTATCGCGTTTGTTGAGATTGGATAAGATTTCTCTAAACTGTTTAGGTTTAGATTTACAAGTTGGTTAGTCAGTTCTGAACTTTTGGTGAATGTCGCAACGTCAAACTTGAGAGACGGTGCTCGTAAGTGAGGCGATTGTAGCCCTGGTTCCTTTTCATCTGGGTGAGGTGGCAACCCTCGCCGACTCTTGACTAGCTATCATCCACCATCATTGGCTCTTTGTGGCGATGGTGGGGGAGCAGCTAGTTTCCCTTCCTTTTTTTTCTTAAATAAATTTCATTTATTGTCAATATAATTTAAATAATATTTAAAATAAAAAATCATATTTAAATCAAAATGATGTCATTTTAACCTCATTAATGTTAGAGAGAAAATAATAAAAAAGAGTAAAGTTGGCATTTGCACCACTTTGACAATTAAAATTGAATTCAATTGCACTTTCCTGACATATTTAGGATTTTCAGTGCATTTTTCCTTAAAAATGCAAAAGCAATGATCAATACTACAAAAATCGAAAACTGATGCACCTACGATAAATTTATCTCAAACTAATTATTTGATCACAAAAAATCCCAAATTAATCAATTTGTCATCTATTTATGATTTTACCATCAAATTATTAAGTTATATGACACGTGATAGGATGTACCAATTTGGAGTTTTATCCTCCATTTATCATAGTTGTATTTGTTAATAATTTTTTGCGGTATTAATTTAATTTAATGAAAAATAATGGAATGTAAAATTGTCACAAATTTTCCAATTTAGGATTTTTGGGGGCTAAAAATTAGTTTGCGATAAATTTATGAAAAAATATTATAAATGCATCGGTTTGATTAAAAATTAATTTGAGATAAATTTATTATATATATACGGATTTAGGGCTTTTCGTGATATTAACTTATAAAACTAAAAAGCTATTTAGGGTGCGCATGACAAAATTTCTCGGAATGTATGATTTACGGCAAATTGATTTCGGCCGAAATTGATTTTTCGATTTCTATTTCGAAACGAGAAGCTAAAAATTTTAGCTTCGATTTCTTCTTCAAATATTATTTCTGAAATAGAAATCTGTTTCAGAAATAGAGAAATCAAATTACGTTACCAAACGGATTGCTTTCAAACCCGTTGCAGGAACAGAGAAACGAGAAATCAATAAACAAAAATTTTATCATGCGCAGCCTTAGTACCTTGACAAGAAAAAAAAATACTTATATTCATTTATGAGGGAAATAGGTTAGCCCCGCCTATTGGGCCGGCCTCACGTGAACCTCGGGATTCGTCGCAACCACAGCTCGCGTTCATAGCCCTGTCCTTTGCTTTTTCCCGCGTTTCTTGGTCTGAAGAGGTCACTCGTGCCTCTTGTACTTGTGTTCAGAATAATGAGAAGGTTTAACTCAGATGACCTATTTATATGCCCATTCAAATTCTTAAAAATAATGTCTCCCATCAAGACATCTATTTTTAATTGGGGGATCACCATAGTTATCCGCAATTTAATTTTAAAATGTCAATGAAATCTAATGTTGGCACTATTAAACTAAATGTGGGATAAGGAGGATGGTAACGATCCATTGTTCGCCAATATGCGGGAGTTGCTGGAGTGCTCCTTAGTTTTCAAGCGAACCATGTCAATTGAAGGAGAGCCCTGGTTGCGGTCTAAGCGCGGTTCCCTGTCTTGGCAATGTAGCCGAGCGCAGGTCTTGGTCATACGATCAAGAAGTCTGTATTCATCGACTCCGCGTAGACCATGTGCCATGAGAAAGGACACAGTTTCACCAAGGATTCACCAACGATCTCCTTATGGGATGTCGATAATTGTAGTAACAATTGCAAACTATAAAGAATGTTATTTGAGGAAATGCTTAGAAATGAGAACACTTTCAATCTTAGCCTAGTCCACAACAAAAAGTATTTATATTCATTATGAACCTCAAATTCTACATATTTCTATGACAGGGAATACAAAAGATTATGGGTTTTACACTTGGCATTACCACATTGTCAAAAGAAATTGCTTTCAATTTCGGCTCATCGGAGCAATAATCAGGAATATATTGGTTAATATGATGTCACCGTCAGAATACCATCGCTTCAACTCGACCTAGTTATTAAACTGAACTGGCCTGACTAGTTTTAGACCAACTTTCCAGAATTTCTGCGTCAACAATTCCCAGACCAATTAATATCCGATGACATATTGCGTAAGAAAAAAATATACACAGAGGTAGTACTTAGCAGACCCTCCCTAGTAGCAACAAGCAGCTAAAGAAACCTCCTTTAACTAAAGCAGCATCCAATCTTCTTAAAAACAGGGCCGTCTTCTTTCACATTGATCATCTGTCCCTAACGGGGAACAGAAGGAACACTTGAGTTGTCACCCGCTTCGACTGCTTTCTTGCTCACAATCGGACGAATCTGACACAGGACCTCAGCAAAAGCTGCTTCCACATTGGTTGCGTCCAATGCAGAAGTCTCCATGAAATAGAGGGACACATTCTTGGCGAATGACTTCCCGTCCCCTAGTGGGATTGCCACGAGGTGGCGGAGACCGGACTTGTTGCCAATGAGCATTACCACGATGTTGGGGTCAGTGTAATCCCCCAACTCCCTCAGCCACCTTCCAACGTGTTGAAAGAAGATATGATTTGATTGAGGATTTGGATTGATTGTAATTGATAGAAGATGTGTTTATTTTAGGACTAGAAAGATTAGAAGAATTTATTTACTTTTTTTATTCAATTCTTCTGTACAATATATACATCATTGTATCACATCTAGAAATCAATGAAGTATACACCATTTTCCTCATTACACATATTCCATATTTCTTTTCTTCTTCTCGCATTCGTGACATGGTATCAGAGCAGCTCTTGATCTTGAGATAAGCTTCCGCACTAAAATCAGCCTTTGTTACTTCTCTGTTTTTCTGTTGCTGAATCCTTGCAGAACAGAACAGCTTCCAGTCCTCTCTATTTCTCGTTGCTGCAATTCTCGCAGAACAAAACAGCATCCGGGAAGAGATCCCTCGACCAGTCTTCACTTCTGTGTTTAAATTAACCTGCAAAACAGTGTTGTTGCAGATCTCTTAGAAAAAATTGTCACCATGACAAACTCACAAGAATTTACCTCAGGAGTCGGTGATCAGCCCGCAGGAGAGACAACGCCACAAACCTCGTAGATCCAGGAGCCATCAGAACAGATTCAGAGCCACACTCAACAAGCACAGTGGATACCTGTTCCGGCTCAGGCTAATTTGGGGCAACCCTATTCGGGCCAACCTTACCAATGGATACCAAATCCTTGGTACTATGGGACGGGCCCAAATGCATCATTGCCGGGATTTCAAAATGGTGTACAAACTGATGGAGGCCTACCAGCCAGTGGTGGGGCAGGCACAAACACCAGTTCACAGCAGACGGGCGGATCAACCGAACCGGGTATGGGACCGAATCCGTACCCGGGTTCATTTTTTTCTAATGCGGGTCATTCAACCGGACCTGGGGGGTCGGATTTTGGGGGAAATCCTTATTCGAATCCGCCACCAGATTTTCTCCCATACCAGATCTACGCTGCCAGCAACCGGCCGGAACCCGGCGACCCCCTTTTCACAACCAATGCCAATGGACCAGATTTAAAGCTTGTTGCCCAGCAACTAACTGGACCCGATAATTACTCGAGGTGGTCGCGCGAGTTCCGGCGCGCTCTGGTAACGAAGGATAAGGAGGGTTTTATCGATGGAACGGTTCCGATTCCGTCCGACGAACGACTAGCGCGACTTTGGAAAAAATGTAATCAGCTAGTCAGAACGTGGATCGGAAACAGCATCGCTTCCGAAGTTGCAGCTGGTCTTCCTCCAACGGAGGACTCGAAACAAATGTGGAAAAACATCAAGGAGATGTTTGGAAAAATGGATCAAGTTAAAAAAATTTCTTTAACGCAACAGATCTCGGATTTAAAGCAAGGAAACATGACTGTTGCTGCAGTTTTCAACAAACTTTCGAATATGTGGAACGAATTGGAAGCGGCCGAAGAAAAATTTGACTGGCCAGAGCAGATTTTGCAGCAGTACAAAAAAATGCGAGATAGGGAGAAAGCCATTCGATTTCTCCTCATATTAAACGACTCTTACCTTTCATTTAGATCGCAGATCTTAACCATGGAGCCGATGCCAAGCCTTGGCCGTATCTACCAGCTCACGATCCAGGAGGAAAGCCAATAGAGAGTAGCAGATCTCGGCAAGGAAGGCAACAGGGTGGCTCTGGCGGCAAGAGTTTCCTCTCCCCCGCCACAGAGACCCACTGGAGGGAGAGAAAATCGACGATCTAATCTAGGGTTTCACGAAAACCGTAGACCTTATATACGAACGATGGATGGCCAGGATTTTACCGATCGATCGGACGACTCACGATCGATCTTTGGAGCTTTTGGATCCGACGACTCACAAAGTGGCACGGCCACTGAATCCAACGGTCCACGTGCAGCGGGTTTCCACGGATTCGAAGGCCCACGCGGACTATTTTTTTCTGGGCCTGAAGGCCCACAGGCATCATTCGGAGCATCATCCGAGAGCCCATATGCAGGAACAACGGCCCATGCTGTTGGCAGGCCTTCCTCATTTGCAAAAAACAACAAAGCAAAGGGTAAGATGTATTGTGAATACTGTAAGCGCCCGCACCACACAATTAAAAGTTGCTGGAAATTACATGATAAGCCAGGTGAAAAAGAAAAGGGAAAGTTTTCAACTGTCTTTCAGGTAATGGGTAAATCAGCAGACAAGCCAATCACCCATGGGGAATATCAGGAGTTGATGGAAGCTCTTAAAAAATTGGACCATTCTGACAAGGCAGGCAGTTTCACAAGTATTTCTTATTGCCTGACAAACTCAATTTCAAAGGATGCATGGATTATAGACCCAGGAGCTAGTGATCACATTGTCTGCAATCTGAAATTATTTTCTAGTGTCAAAAGGCTATCATTTCCAATATTAGTCCAACTTCCAAATGGATTTACCACATATGTTGGAATGACTAGCACCGTGAATCTTAGTTCACTCATCACTCTCAAAAATGTCCTTTATGTCCCTACTTTCCACTTTAATCTCATATCAGTCTCTCGAGCTTGTGAAGACAATTCTCGTCATGTCTCTTTTGACTCTGATAAATATCTATTTCAGGCCCTTTCGACTGGCAAACTGATGGGCTTGGGTAGAATCTATCAAGGGCTTTATTTTTGGAATGATCTTCCGTGCAATTTTAAATTATCCTCTCGTTGCATTCAATAAACCATTGTGTAACATTGTTGCCAATGAAAAAAATTTTCTTCATCATCAAAGATTGGGTCACACTGCATATTTCCCTTGTCCTCAATGTCCAATTTGTCCTTTGGCAAAACAAGCTCGTTCACCCTTTCAAAATAGTAAGACTCGAATGGATGAAATTTTTTCTTTGATCCATGCCGATGTATGGGGGCCATATCACACAGTAAATCATGATGGTTCGAGATTTTTTCTTACAATCGTAGACGATTTCTCACGTGCCACTTGGGTCTTCCTCATACAATCAAAAGGTCAGGTTCTTTCTCACCTGAAAATCTTTTTTTCCTTGTCCAAAACTCAGTTCGGAAAATCAGTTTGTCGCATCCGCACTGATAATGGTAGGGAATTCTTCAATGGTGATTGTGCTTCCTTTCTCACTTCAAATGGTATTTTACATGAAAGTACCTGCACCTATACTCCATAACAGAATGGGGTAGTTGAACGAAAGGATCGTCATCTCTTAGAGGTGGCACGTGCTCTTAAATTCCAGGCATCTATACCAAAACAATTTTGGGGAGATTGTGTGATTACTACGGCATATCTGATAAATCATATGCCATCTCGCATTCTAGAAGGCAAGACTCCGTTTGAACTATTGTATGGAAGAAAACTGGATCTGAGTCATCTCAGAGTCTTTGGCTGCTTATGTTATGCGGCTACAGTAGGTCCTCGGGATAAAATGTCTCCTCGTGCTCGACAATGCATCTTCATAGGGTACCCTAATTTAAAAAAGGGTTATCGAGTTTATGAATAGTCTACCGGGGATTTTTTTATCAGCAGGAATGTGGTTTTTCATGAACATATTTTTCCTTTCCGGGATACAACTTCTACACCTGCAAATGACACAAGAAATAATCAGCGATTCCTGTCAGAAGAAGATCTATCTACTGGAGAATCACACTTTATTACTCCTTCTCCAAGAGATCAGATAGTAGATACAGGCTTGCCTTCACCAGTCGATGATTCTTCTCATGATAATTCTGTTGAGCAACAAATTATGGAGTAGGAATCCCGGGAGACAATTCACGAAGAATCTCCAAGTGTTGAGGAATTACCTTTGAAGGTGCAGGATGAACCACCACGAAGATCTGGCCGAAACCTTCGCCCACCAGCCTGGACTAAAGATTATGTCTGCTCCTCATCACTATCATCAGGTACTCGTTATCCTTTATCCTCATATGTATCTTTCGACAACTTGTCGTCAGAACATTTATGTTGCATTAGTCGAGTTTCTGAAGAAAGGGAGCCTTCTAGTTATAATGAGGCCGTACATGATGAACGTTGGCAAAAGGCAATGGAGGCAGAACTTAAAGCCCTGATTGATAACCATACTTGGGATGTTGTGACATTACCGGCTGATCGCAAACCCATTGGATGTAAATAGGTCTATAAGATCAAATATAGAGCAGATGGCTCTGTGGAAAGATACAAGGCCCGATTAGTGGCCAAGGGTTTCACCCAGCGAGAAGGTTTTGATTACCATGAGACATTTTCTCCGGTAGCCAAGGATGTCACGGTTCGATCTTTTTTATCAGTTGCTGCTTTTCGCAACTGGACTCTACATCAAATGGATGTCCACAATGCTTTTCTTCATGGCGATCTAGAAGAGGAGATTTACATAGATCTTCCACAAGGATTACAGAGACAGGGGGAGTTGAAGGTATGTCGTCTCCGCAAATCTCTTTACGGATTGAAACAGGCATCTCGACAGTGGTACGCCAAATTTACTACTGCACTAACGAGAGCTGGATTCATACAGTCCAAACATGATTATGCTTTGTTCACTTGGGCAAAAGGTACGTCAGTCATATACTTGATGATTTATGTTGACGACATACTTATTATGGGAAATGATAATTCTGCTGTGAAGAAGCTTAAAGACCATCTACATTTGTCTTTTCATATTAAAGACTTAGGACCACCTAAGTATTTTCTTGGAATAGAGATAGCCCGTTTTGATCTAGGGATTTCTCTTAGTCAGTGAAAATTTGTGATGGAGATTATATCAGAAGCGGGATTATCAGGTTGCAAACCGGCAATTATTCCTGTTGAGCAGAATGCCAAGTTGACAAGCATTGATTATGATATTGGGACATCCCCCTCTAATGATCCATTATTGAAAGACCCGACAAGCTATCAAAGACTTGTTGGGAAACTTATCTATCTCACTATGACCAGGCCAGACATTTGCTATGCTGTACAGACTCTCAGTCAATTTATGCACAGTCCAAAGCAGTCACACATGAATGTAGCCTTGAAAGTAGTAAAATATCTAAAGAGATGTCCAGGATTAGGGATACTCCTTTCCAAAAAGTGCAACATGGAGATGACAGCCTATTGTGATGCGGACTATGCTACATGCCCCATGAGTAGGAGATCTATTACTGGATTTTGCATCAAATTTGGGGAGTCATTGCTTTCCTGGAAGACAAAGAAACAATCCACTGTATCATTGTCATCAGCAGAAGCTGAATATCGATCTATGGCAAAAACCGTCTGTGAGATAGTGTGGCTTCGAGGCTTGCTTCTGGATCTTGGAGTACAAGTTAGAGGACCGACATTACTTTTCTGTGATAATGATTCGGCACTCGAACTTGCAGCAAATCCTGTGCTACATGAAAGGACAAAACATATAGAAGTTGATTGCCATTTTACTCGGGAGAAGATCAAAGAAGGGATCATCGAAACCAGAGGAATCAAGACTATAGAACAACCTGCAGATATCTTCACCAAATCCCTTTGTCAAAGACAGCATACATATCTTCTAAACAAGCTAGGCGTCTTGGACATATATAAGCCACCAGCTTGAGGGGGAGTGTTGAAAGAAGATATGATTTGATTGAGGATTTGGATTGATTGTAATTGATAGAAGATGTGTTTATTTTAGGACTAGAAATATTAGAAGAATTTATTTACTTTTTTTATTAAATTCTTTTGTACAATATATGCATCATTGTATCACATCTAGAAATCAATGAAGTATACACCATTTTCCTCATTACACATATTCCATATTTCTTTTCTTCTTCTCGGATTCGTGACACAACGTTCTCAAAAGTCGCACGTACAAGTGCCAACAGCTCCTCTACAGTATGCACTAGTGATGGCGCGTTACCTGAGAAGTTGAACAACTGAACTCGATACATTCAGTGATAATAAAGGAATTCACATCAACATCTCTCAACACATAAGTCTGACCTCCACCACCAAACGCGATGGTACGAGGAATGGTTTTGTTATAATAAGAAGTTAATTTTGCAGTACGTTACCTCACATTTTTTTTCTTCGTTGCCCGGGAAACATAAAATCTGGGGAATGCTCGTCACGTAGGCTGTGACCTCTAGTCAGATCCTCATTGTTTCAGTAAGAAGATGTGCAAGAAGACACCGTAATTCTCTCCGAGGTGTCTTTGATGCACGGTTGAATCAAGTTTGGGTTTTAATCCGCCTGTTAAGCTCTTGCAAACTTCCAACACTTAAAAAAGTCCCAAGGTCACAAAATAATTAGAAAGCCATGCTAATGTGAAGATAAACGAAGCCGTTATTCGCTCCTCAACCCTCATTCTGTATACTAGCGCCATATCGGCATCTCCATTGTGATTTGACCTATGCAAGGACGTCAAAGCCACATCAGCGAGCCAGTCCAACTCAGTGTCAAGCAAAGGGGCATCGCTGATGAAGCTCAAGAGCTCGTCCGGCTCAAACATGGCGGAGGTGTAGGAGTCACTGAGGGCAGTAGCATGGGGTGGCTGTGGTGGTTCTTGGAAGAGGCGGTTTTGGTCGGAGGAGTAGGTGATAAGGAGGGTGGTGGGGTCCATGCGGCCTCGCTCCATTTTGATTTAAGATTTTTTCTTACCTTTTTTGTTCTTTTTTATTTTGGATCTTATTAGAGACAAAATTCTTCGTGATGTTGTAAAAAGCGAGTGATTGAATAATAACATAAGTAAAATAAGAAAATAAATCGGACACTAGATTTATATGATTTAGTCGTAGTGACCTATGTCCTTGGAAAAGTAATGACAAATTTCACTGTAGATCAAGTGATACATGGAGATTACAATTATATTCGAGTTATGCAAATATTATCAGTATTTTCTAAGTCTCAATTACACCCAATAATGCGCGCAATGTTTAGCCCCATAATTCCTCACTAAATAACCTCTCGATCTCACGAAAAATTAAACAAATCTTACACAAGATTTACTTATCTACAAACACTCAAATTGTTGGATGTAATTTGCTGAAGAAAGACCCACGAGATTCACTACCGTAAATGGTCTCAGCTGTTCGCTTCACTAAATGGTCCCATCTGTTCGGTTTTCGTTGAAGTCGAAGCCTGGATGTAGCTCTCTATGTTAACAAATGCTATGGACCGGGATGAGATGTTTCTCTCACTGATCTCGTGCCTGTTTTGATGTTTTTTTTTAAGTCGACCCTTGAATCCCATCTTTAGATAGCTTCCTTTGTTCCTAGCCGGTCGCACATAACTTGTTGGACAAAATGCTTATGAAAACTGTGCAAGTTAGTTTCATTTCGGAAAAAGTGCCAAAAAAGTCCTAAACATTTTGGTTTTGTGCCGATTTAGTCCTAAACCTTTTTTTGGTACCGATTTAGTCCTAAACATTTTTACATTGTGCCAATTTAGTCCATTCTGGCCAATTTTGGCCAGATTTTGCTGAATAGACACTGGCCAGCTAACGTGGCCGGATCGGCGCCGATGTGTACAATTTTTAATAATATTTTAATATTTTTGAATTTTTGAATTTTTTATTTTATTTTTAATATTTTTATTTGTATCTTTATTCTTTTCTTTATTCTTTTTCTTTTTTTCTTCTCATCTCTTCCTCCAGCCGGTCGCCAGAGCTTGGCAACCGGCCAGAGGCGATGGCCGGTGAGGTTGACCTCGCCGGCCACCTTGCCAGTGGCCGCGAGGGCAGCCTGGATGGCGAGGGTCGAGCCTCGCCCATGGCCGGTGAGGGCGAGCCCCGCCCGGCTCGGCGTGAGGCCAGCTGGACTCCTCCCCGGCTCCGTTCTCCGATCCCAATCTCGCCCTAGAAATTTCCTCCCTCCTCCGCTCGGTGTCGTCGTCGTCTCTAGGGTTTACGGGAGCTCGGGGTGTCTTCGGTCGCGCGGCTTCGGCCCCGAATTTTCGCCTATTTCTCCCGCGGCGGCGATTCATCGAGGGTGGGGGTTTTGTGATTCCTGGGGTTCTCCGAGGCAGCTAGCCTCGCACCGAGCCGGCGGGGGCTCGCCCTCGCCGGCCATGGGCAAGGCTCGACCCTCGCCAAATCCGGCGAGGGCGAGCCTCGCTCGCCCGGCACGAGGCCACCCTCGCCGGCCATCGCCTCTGGCCGGTCGCCGAGCTCCGGCGACCGGCTGAAGGAAGAAGATGAGAAGAAAAAGAAAAAGAATAAATAAAATAATAAAAAAATAATAATAAATAAAAAAATATTTAAAAATATTAAAATATTATTAAAAATTGTACATATCAGCGCCGATCAAGCCACGTTAGCCGGCTTGCGTCCAGTCAGCAAAATCCGGCCAAAATTGGCCGGAAAGGACTAAATTAGCACAACATAAAAAGGTTTAGGACTAAATTGGTACCAAAAAAATGTTTAGGACTAAATCGGCATAAAGCCAAAAAGTTTAGGACTTTTTGGCACTTTTCCCATTTCATTTCCTTTGGTAATCCAAGAGAATTAATTGATCCTCAAGTCATTCCCACGATCAAATGCTTGTCTACACCGCCGTTTTGTTCACGTTTCTTGCTTTGTGTCCGCAAACGGCAGACCGGAAGCAGTGGCCAGTGGCGGTCCAATGAATACAGGTGTTTGATGGTAAAGGATATCGTTCTTGGTTTGGGATGTGATCGATGAATATCGTCGCAGGATCTTTGATATTATGGGTTTTGTGTTTTGCTTTATGAGCTCATCTTGGGGAAGGCTATAAAAAGTTGGTGAAACAAGAAGAGAAAGAGGAGAGGAAGAACGACGTGATGGAGGGTTGGCTCAGCTTTAGAGATATTAGGCAATGGTTTAGAGTGGCATTAGTGTAGCGGACTTGTCATGGGTGTGCAGAGTTAGGCTTAGTGTGGGCTTAGATTCGTTGGGATGGGTAGAGACTTCGCTCCTTGTTTTGAGTGTTCTAGGGTTGCCTTCGTGACGCTTGCTGGAAATGAGGCCGGTGGAGTGTACGGCTGGAATGTATGTGATGATGGGTAGCCAGTGGTGAAGTCCATTTGTTTGCGGCTTGATATTGGTGCGTTGATCTTAAACTGTGAGTCTCGAGGTTCATGAGTCAGTGGATAAAATTTAATGAGCTCTCAGTCCACTAATTGAAAACAATGGATTTCTAGAAATGTTTTTGTGGATGAGTTGAATGTGAGGAGAAAGTGAGCGAGAAACATAGAAAATTAGGGTAGGGGCTCTAGAATAACAAATGGATTTAACATGGACTTGGGTTTAATCCATCCTTATTTGAAATAGGCTTTAGTATGGGTTTGGCATTGCTTCAGTGGCTGGTCCTGAGTCTTCTTAATTTGGGCTTGGTTTAAGTTAAACGAACATGGTTGGGAGTCTCTAAAATCGGGCTTAGGAAGGTGAGAATTGGAGTGGGTTTGACGATGGACTCAATTGCGCCCTTTAGCCCATCTCGGTGAGGCTGGAATTCTACCTTTATTCGGACTGGGCTCGATGATCCAGTCCGATTCACCATTTTCTGAATTATTATAATTTAAATAAATAATAAAAAATTCGAAGATATTAAAAAAAAAAAAAAAAAAAGAAAAATGCTTGGAAATAAGTTTTCATTATTTTTTAAGTTTAGCATTAGATGTGGCTTGGTTTCACTTGATTATACATGTAGCTTATTCCTAATGGAGTATCCTTTTGAAAGAAATTGAATATGACTTGGTTTTAGCTTATGGAGGATCATATCCTAGGACTTATAACATAGCCATGTATATTCTTTGCCCAACTTGTATAGGGTTTCCTTTTTTTGCATTTACTCTAAAGTCATTTCAATATATGAAATGTTTACTTACCGCATCGTTTTTCAATAAATTGGTTGTTTGTCGCTTCCTAGAATAGGTTAGGATTAATTTAGGCTTTGATGAAAACAAGCCCTACAAAAATATTTCCATGATCATTTAGCAACTTTGATTCCCTTAGAACCATAATTAATAATCAAGATTGTGTGACTATTTTGATAATGATCTTTGAAGTAAGAGGTACCACAATGGTGCTAATAAACATTAGCATAATCAAGTCCTTGACCCTAGAATCTTTAGTTGCATAGGAATCAAGACGACACTCTCACATCTCGGAACGGTCGGTGATGACTAGACCGTCACGCCACGCTAGCAATTTCTGGCGAAAATTGGCTGGAATGACCACCTTGGATTTTAACACAATGGTTTAGAATTAAATCGACAAAATTGGAAAGTTTAAGATTAAATCAACATTTGTATAATAGGTTTAGAACTAATTGGGTAAATTTTTCCCCTCAAGTGACATGCAATCTTAGATTTCCAGCATTTGGGTGAATGTTTTGGAAAGTTATGACATCTAAGTGATCAATTGAAAATTATAGTATGAAGTGAACATTTTTTAGAAGTTATAGCATTTAAGCGATTGAGAGAAAAAAAGATTGAACTTAAGTTAGTGCCATGAGAATATTATGATACTCATGATGTTCTTATCTCTATATCATATATCGAAAGCCTTTGCATGGCGATAGTGTTGTCTATGCAAAATGTACATGATTTTTTAAACGAAAGCTTTCTAATTGCCCCCAATTATACTTTAATGGGAGCCACGCTCCTTGTTTTGGGAATGATGTCTACTTGACAGGTTGCGAGTAACATTGAACACTTAAAAAATATATACAAAATGTCCTGTGTGAGTGGGTCATGGTTGAAATCATTAAATAGAAATCACAAGTAGGCAAAGAAGTTTGCCACTTCAGAAATCAATCAACTGCAAAATGAATAGTGACAAACATGACTTGTGTTATAAAAAAGTTATGTAGCTACCAGCTGATTGTGTAGCTTGTAAAAGTTCATTATTTTATATTTGCTATGCATTCTATTTAAGTTGTTGATTACACATGTTCTCTCTCTTGCCATTGATATAGATATAATTACAAGTTTTAAAAATCAAAATCAATTTTGAAATACGTAGTTTGTATGAGGTGATATATTAGTTCCTAGGTGGTATTGTGTCCGTATAATCCTTTACCATCGAATTCAAATGCAATAAATCTTAGTCATTCAACAAATCTTATTGTGATTTTTTACCTTTTGATCTAATGTTGAAGGCTTTGGACTTTATCTAGGCTCATCACATGTAACATGATGAGAAAGTCCCTTCATCGTAAAATTACAAGTATGTAAAACTTTTAAGAGGGGCCAGACTTTATTTGGGTCCATCACGTGTAATGTGATGAGAACTCATGACTCACGAGGAGGAGCTAGGCCAAAGACCGCAAAAGTAAGCAAAGAAACTATAGGTCAAAAGCAAAAAATAGGAAATGACAATTTAAAATAATTGAGGACATGATAGCACGATAACTCATTCTAATTGGATCCTTGATTGTCACTACTTCAATGATTGAGTTCAATTTGATTATAAAATTGAATAGCTTTGAACTGACAATAACATGATTAGACCATTTGAAGGAAGGGGGAGGGGGAATTCAAAAGGAGGTGAAAAAGTTAAAAAGGACTTCACGATCAAGAAAGGTAAAAAAGGGCTTCATGATCAAGGCCCTCCACGTGATTAAGGCAAATTGATTGGGAAAAGACTGGGGCAAAGAAAGATGAAGCTGATGTTGACTTTGTTGTTTCTAAGAATTTCTTGTGTTCATACATGGATGAGTGTTTTAAGGGGTGAAGACTGGTTGACCAAAAACAAAGAGGGGACCCAAACTCATGAGTTGCACTACTTTCGAAATGTAAAATTCACACATAAATAAAAAGAAAACAAAAAAAGAAATTACTTGGGAAGAAAGAGCTCCATTGCGCCAAAGGACGAGAGCCTTGCAAGGAGCATCTGCTTGTGCCTCATATGAACTAGTTGAAGAAAAGGTGAATCATACTTTAATTTATGTATCATTATCCATAAATTGTGAAAATTTTGAATATTTCGGGTTTAGAAAGAGTAAAAGTGCATCCAAACCAATATTTATATGAAGTAAAGAGCAAAAAGTAAGTGTCTATTTGAGTAATGTCTATTTGAGTAATTTTAATTAAGCTACTTGATCTTCATATGGACATTACAATTGTACATAGATTTAAATTGAAGGGGTTGATTAAGGGATTTCAGTTCGCGTTAAGTAGTTTTTGGATATGTGAATACTAATGAAACATCTTTTGTTTTTTTCATTTGTTTTGTCTATGAAGAGAATCAACATAGTTGTTGGAAATAAGAAACTTAAAAGTTTCCTTTTTCCCCCTTAATCATGGCTTTTTTCTGCACCACAAGGCCAAAAATCAGGGAGTCCCATGCTTTCTTAATCTCTGTTTGAAATGGTCTAAACTCAATTATCCTAAATTCTCAAATTACAACCATATTCCCTCAAATTTAGGTGGAGAATCTCCAGCTAGTGATGGTAGGATTGTAGGAGAGACCATGATGTTGACGGAGAATGCAATAGAGAGAAAGAGAGAGGAAGCAGGGAGGGGGGGATATGAATTTCAAGAGAATTAGGGGAGATGATTAGGGCATAGTCTACCTTTGGAGAGGTTGAGGTAGGAGCGTAGAGAGAGAGCATTGGCAACTCAGTAACGATTTCTTTTTTCTTTTTTTTCTTGTTCAAGGATGACTAGCGATTGAGTCTTATCGTTTGGCATTATTTACTTATTATATCCAAATGGCACATACTAAACTGTTCGAAAAAGTAAAAGATATTACTTTGCAATATATCGTCAATCACAAAAAAAGTAGAATAAAATATTGTTCATGAAACACCCCCATTCATGAGAAAATGCTATTCAACTTTAAAAGGCATTGGCCTTGACTAAGGAGCTTCATGAATGACATTCCATCTATAAATATGTCATCCATCTTGTTAACATTATGTCAACCTAAACCATCTTCTACCTCCCAAAAACCATCCATCCCCCCAAAATTATGGCTTCTTCATCATTGCTTTCCATCTTGTCTCCTTTACATGTCATCTTCTTCTTCTCCTCGCTCTTCTTGATCAGCACCACTTCATTTCATGAGGCAGGAGTTTCCACTTCTTTCACTTCTTTTTCCACTATCCACACGACCAGGAATAAGGATGAATTGGAGGCTCTCTTGAATTGGAAATCTACTTTTGACAATCATAGCCAATCTCTACTCTCTTCATGGCACGGCGACAATCCTTGTCGCTTTACCGGTGTTGCTTGCAACTACTATGGAGCCATCACCCATCTAAATCTTTCTAATGTCGGTTTGAGGGGAACTCTAGATGGCCTTGACTTCTCGTGCTTAATTGGTATGGTTAGCTTTGAACTTGCCAACAACTCGATCTATGGCTCCCTCCCCTCAAGTATTGGTAACCTTTCCAAACTTAACTACCTTGCTCTTTGCTTTAATGAACTATCTGGGGAAATTCCCCCAAGTATAGGTATGTTGGAGAGTCTTCATTATTTGTACCTTTATGCCAACAACTTGAGTGGACGTATTCCTACCTCTCTTGGAAAATTAGGCAATTTAGTTGAACTAAATGTTTCGCAAAATTACTTGTCTAGTTCCATTCCACATGAAATATGCAACTTGAGGAGCTTGACAGTTCTTTCCTTAAGGGAAAATAGATTGTTAGGATCCATTCCTATAAAAATCGGAGGGCTCACTTCTCTCGATAAACTTGACCTATCATTCAACAATCTCACCGGCTCAATTCCTCATTCCATCGGAAATTTGTCAAGTTTATCTGTTCTTAGCCTCTCCCAAAATAATTTGTCCGGTCCAATCCCTGCATCAGTTGGAAGCTTAGCCAATTTAACTCAATTATTATTTAGTTTCAACATGTTCTCTGGTTCCTTGCCTCCTGAATTTAATAGGTTAACACATTTGACTCATTTAGATATAGGGAATAATAAACTAGAGGGGGAACTGCCAAAAGATGTGTGCCTTGGGAGATCATTGCAAAATTTCACCGCCTTCAAAAATCATTTCACGGGTCCCATCCCAACAAGCTTAAAGAATTGTACCACATTAATCAGATTGAGGTTAGAAGAAAACCAACTTACCGGAAACATAACAGAAGTTTTTGGAATACATCCGCATCTAAATTATGTGGACTTAAGCCACAATTATTTGAACAGTGAACTTTCATGGAAATGGGACTGTTGTCCTAATTTGACAAGCTTAAGGATATCAAACAACAAAATTTCTGGCGAGATATCTATAGTATTTGGAAGGATGGTTCAGTTACGGGTGCTAAAACTTTCTTCAAATTTTTTAAGTGGGGAGATTCCAAGGGAATTGGGGAGTCTATCGATGTTGTTAGAACTTGATCTAAGCAGCAACATTATCATAGGAAATGTCCCGATTGAGATTGGACTTTTATCTCATTTAGCACATTTAAACTTGGCATCAAACAATTTGAGCGGATTGATGCCAATGCAATTAGGCTCATGCAAAAACTTGTTGACCTTAAACTTGAGCAGAAATAAATTTTGGACAAGCATTCCTCTAGAGATAGGCAATGCACAATTCCTTGAGGTTCTTGACATAAGTCATAATTTATTGACTGGAAACATACCGGGAGTACTTGGACATTTGGGAATGCTACAAGTTCTAAATATCTCCCACAACAACCTTTCTGGTTCTATTCCACATACTTTTGGTGATATGTCAGCCTTAACTTCCATTAACTTGTCCTACAATAACTTGGAAGGTCCTCTCCCGAATGTCAAAGCTTTCAATGAGGCACCATTTGAGGCAATGCAGCATAACAAAGGGCTCTGTGGAAATGTTATTGGTCTACCGAAATGCAATTCTATCAAGAGTAAGAGACGCAATCCACATGTTGGAGTTGGAATCGCAATTATCCTCTTTGTCCTGTTGTTGGGAATTCTCCTCTCTTGCACCTTGATCGTTCTTATACTCATCAATCATCATCGAAGAATGATTATCCATAGAGAGAACAATGAAAAGGCAAATGATTTGGATTTCATGCATATTTTGAGTTATGATGGCAAAGTTTTCTATGATCGAATCTCCGAGGCTACAGAAGGATTTGACTCGAAGTACTATGTGGGCGAAGGAGCTTATGGAATTGTTTATAAAGCCAATATATCAGAAGGTCAAACGTTTGCTATAAAGCAAACCTCATCATCCCAAGACAATAGTGAGATTGTTGATTTGGTACCATTTGAAAGGGAAATTCAAGCCTTAAGAAATCTACGCCATCATAATATAGTGAAATTTTATGGGTTTTGCTCTCATGTCCAACGCTATTTTTTGGTGTATGAGTACATAGAAAGAGGAAGCTTGAGAACAATTTTGAACGATAATGAAATAGCAGTAGAATTTCATTGGGACAAGAGGGTAAATGTGGTTCGAGGAGTCGCAGATGCTTTGTCCTATATGCATCACGAATGTTCACCTCCTTTGATTCATCGAGACTTGACCAGTAACAACGTTCTATTGGATTGCAATTATGAGGCTCGTGTTTCCGATTTTGGCACTGCAAGACTATTGAGGCCGGATTCATCAAACTGGACTATTGTCGCTGGCACCATAGGGTATATTGCTCCAGGTACTTCACATTTTTTTCAATTTCAATGGCATTCAATGTCAAACATCCCTTCTTTTGTTATTTAATCTTATTATAGAAATACGTTTACGCATTTAGAGCATTCAAGTTTGATGTTGATGAGAAAGCCTTCTGACTTTCCTAAGAAGGAAGAATTGGCAAAAGAGATAAAAATTATAATCGATCCATCATGGTTATGAAATTTGTGTTACCTTAATGACGTGAGCATCAAACAAAATCCTTTGAATGCCCCTAAAGCGTAAACGCCCATGATCAAATCAGTGTTATAGGCATAGATTAAGTAGACATTTGTACTTGTAACTGATACCTCATGGGAAGCAATGTTGTCAATTTGAAAACAACTTATAATCAAGATTATAAAAAAATCATGAATTCTCCACTTGCAGAGCTGGCTTATTCTTCGATTCCTACTGAAAAGTGTGATGTATATAGCTTTGGAGTCGTCGCATTAGAGACAATCATGGGAAAGCATCCAAAAGATCATCTCTTTGGGGAATGTTCATCATCGACCCAAACTGAATCGCCGATACTATTGAAGGATGTGTTGGATCAACGTCTCTCGCCTTATGGACTTTGTCTTCGAGATGCGCAAGACGTAGTCTCAATTGCCAAGCTAGCGTTCATGTGCTTGCAAGCCAATCCGCGGCTTCGACCGACTATGAGACAAGTCTCCCGTGAACTTCGCGTTCAAGTATCCCTACAAACGCCACTCCCTGCTATCACCTTAGAGCAACTCCGCGATCTCAGTGTCAGAAATTTGGAGCATTCGCAGGGTTTGGTAAGTTTTGAAGTTACTTTTTGTTGGAAAAAGTATCAGATTACATAAAGTAATAATAATAATTGGAAATACATTACAAAAGATCAAAAAATAAAAAGAAATGTCTGAGGCGTGCAAACACTGTCCTTAAGGATAATTCCGCCCCTCGGAGTATGTAACTCGGTGCGTAAGGCTTCAGCGGCTATCCTCCCAAGATACAACAGACCTTCTTCTATACTCCGCACTGAATATTAGAAGGAAACAGAACAACTTTTGTGTATAACCCAGCAAAAGGAAAAGAAAAGATGTGTGTGAGAACATATCGTATCTACTACAACTGTATTTAAACAAGAAAAGGATAGAGCCGTTAGGAGATCGTCATAAATCAATTGGTAATTAAAAAGATGACCGTTATAAAATTATGAAGAGTTTATGAAGTAATAAATCAAAAGTTATAAAGCCGTTAGACGACCGTTATACAACCATTAAAAAGCCGTTATATGACCGTTGAAAAAGCCGTTACAAAAATGATAACTTTTATGACGATCATAATTTCTAATAAATATTTCAAAACTACTGAAATATCCAACAATCCCCCACATATTTCAGAAAGTTTTGACAATAAAATAGAATAATGCTGGGTTATTGGAGAGTAATGCATCGGAATTGGTGCTTATTAGGCTATGAACCAACCCTAGAAAGAATGAAATATAACTCACGAAATCATTGGTGAAGTTTGAAACTTCTATGAACCAAGAATTTCTTTTTGTGAATTATAATTTTCACCAATCACATTACACTCCCACAAACTTTGTTGTTCAACGCGGTTTTGCGCTAATAGGCCATGCGCGTGCTTGGTTTATTCATAAGTGCTTTAGAGATTTTCGCCAAAAGATCTCATAGGAGCGGCCCCACTCCACACTTATATAGGTGATTCCATCAAGTGTATTCTGCAGTTTAATACACCACCAATAATGGCTATAGAATTTCATTAAGAGCTTAGCTCAACCTCTTTTTCCTTGCAATTTTGCACTATTTTCACCTTAGGATGGTCAATAATTTTTAATAGTGCACTAGATCAACAAATGACTTGTTATTACCCATATGAACCTAATTCATGGGATCGCCAATCACATAGGTTGGGTTACTATCATTGTTGATTTTCTTCAGTTGGCTTGTCCCATTCCCCTCGATGTATGGTCAGAGGATTGGCCAAAATCCATTTCCGACTTCATATAATCAATGGACATAATTCCATCATTAAGCAATTGCTTTATTACGTCATCCTTCAATCAGATGTGTCCATTTTTACCATTGAAAATTTTTCATTGCAATGGTTATTGCCATTTGGCAATCACGATACTTAGACACATAAGGTGTCACTTTATTCCCAAAGGAATATCTGCTAAGAGTTTCTCAACTACTTAGCCTCATTTTCATATACGAGAGAGAAGAATTTTCTCTTTTTCTCAAGAACTTGAATAGTTCTCAATTTACCAAAAAATAGTGAATATTTTCTTCTCCTTAACCCATTGGAGCTTAGGAGGATAAGGCATTTTGTTTACACACATATGCCTGGCAGCACTTGAGTCTACCACCCATAATTTTGATTAGCCATATATTGGCATGGGAATGACCACAGCAATTACTTTATCAAATCATCTGCTTCAACCAAGTCGACTTTTGGTTTAGCAGGATTGCCATTTCCCCCACAATTTCATTCGACTGCTTTTTATGTTACGACACCTCCACAAGGTGAACACATATTCATTAGTGGATTTTGTCTCATATGAATCCGAGATCCACTTAACATCACTGTATTCTTCCAATACAGTGGAAAATCCACTATGTAAAATGCCTTACTTATATCACTTGAGGCATCCCATACGGTATGGAACATGTAGCCTTTAGCCCCGTCTTCATATCAGATTGTCAAACTATAAATCAATTTTGAAGGCATCCCTAATAATGAGAATATCAATACGAAGAGCAGAACAACCAATGGCTAGAGCCCATATCATATAAAAAAAAATTCACCATGTCATAACAAGTAATATAGTTAACATCACATCAAACATACAAATGTGCATGTTCATGTTATTGTAATAAAGCAAAACAATGCTAGTCACATATGTTATCTCCAAATTCATGTATTACTTTCTCAGTAGAAAATAAGAAATTTATAACACGCATGCTATTGGGAAAAGCCCTAAACTTCTCATTACACTCGGATCTCAAAGAAGCGAAACAATCTCAAAAGTTTCAAATCAAATGCCACAAGACGTGCAATGCACATTATATCTTAGCAATCCAAACATGCATGGCCCAATCAGCCCCACATTCATAGGATCGTACAATCAATCAAACAATTCAAAGATGAAAACAAAGCATCGTTAACCAAACCGGAGTATTTCCCTTTGAGGATAAAATCAAGATTTACCAAAATTTACCTGATAAGTTGGCTAGAAACACAATGTCACAAGCATTCTCAAAGACTACCTCCAAATTAAATACCACGTAAATCCAACATCAAATGGATTGATCATACTAAAAGTGAAATTCCAAACACTAACTAATGAATTCATCTGTGAAAAATATGAAGTCATTGAGTGCTCCAAACTCCATTCCTAGATGCATGCTTACCAAATAATAATTACAAACTTGAGAGAGAAAACACTAACAAACATCCGCCTTCCTCTCAGAAAGACATAGATGATGAAGTTTCGAAGAACAATTTTACCTAGCACTTGATAACCTTACCAAAATGATCAAAAGCTCTTTTTCGTTAATGCTTAGCAATGTCGCACCGTAAACCATCCACGAATATGCAAAACTTGTCTTTCACCATCTCCAAATCCTTGTTCAATTCCAAGGTTGGTGGAAGCACCAGCAATTCCAACTTTGAAAGCTTTAAGGAATTATCCTTAAGATTGTTGGAAAAAGTATCAGATTACATAAAGTAATAATAATAATTGGAAATACATTACAAAAGATCAAAAAATAAAAAGAAATGTCTGAGGCGTGCAAACACCGGCCCTTAAGGATAATTCCGCCCCTCGGAGTATGTAACTCGGTGCGTAAGGCTTCAGCGGCTATCCTCCCAAGATACAACAGACCTTCTTCTATACTCCGCACTGAATATTAGAAGGAAACAGAACAACTTTTGTGTATAACCCAGCAAAAGGAAAAGAAAAGATGTGTGTGAGAACATATCGTATCTACTACAACTGTATTTAAACAAGAAAAGGATAGAGCCGTTAGGAGATCGTCATAAATCAATTGGTAATTAAAAAGATGACCGTTATAAAATTATGAAGAGTTTATGAAGTAATAAATCAAAAGTTATAAAGCCGTTAGACGACCGTTATACAACCATTAAAAAGCCGTTATATGACCGTTGAAAAAGCCGTTACAAAAATGATAACTTTTATGACGATCATAATTTCTAATAAATATTTCAAAACTACTGAAATATCCAACACTTTTTCATGTGCTATTGCGTTTAATTTTTAATCAAGATGACGATCGGCTTTTAAATACTTTCTTAGTTCTCACTAATCCTAATTATGTGATTTACGATGTTCACTGCAGAGCTAGCTTCAACATTACATGAATACTGCAATGTTTAAGTTTGGAATCGTGGCACCAAAAATAATTAGGGACGGCCTTTGGGGAGATCTATTTTCATGATTATTTCCAACTTTCTGCAGAGGGATCAGCAACTGAATTTGCAAAATGCATTAAATTGACATCTCTTGCCTCCTTTCAATAGAAATGCAAACAGCAGCTTCTATCGCTGGAAGAGATAACGATATCAGTAGCTTGTGCACTTGTTTGGTGTATAGCGTCATAATTGAAATGTTAATTGGGCCATTCATCTTACTTTTTATTGATGTCCACTATTGTTCTAAACTTTCAGTTGGTCCAATGAAATCCTAATATATTTTGATATGTTTATTTTTATTCTTTCAGTGATTAATTTAAATGAAATTTAGCATGGAGATCAATATAAGAAAGCTAATGTTTGATGGAGAAAATTACGTGAATTTCTCACTTGTCATTTTGACATGAAATTGCAAAACTATAAATAATTGGTTTAAGACTGGTTGTGCAATTCGTTCGTTCAGCCTTTTCCACTACTTGACATTATTAAAGTCGCTACTTTTAAAACTGTGAAGATGAGAAATAAAGATGAGAACAAATAGTTATTTCCTTCCCCTTTCTTACGTTTTTGAAAAACGTTAATTAATTTAAAGAAATTCTTTTTTGGCCAAATAATTTGAAAAAATTATTAAAAAATGCCCTCTTTACATATCCAATCCCTCCACAAATTTATGTATCTACAATTGCTTTGAGGATTAATGATTTCAAGATCACTATGTTCGCTTCACATGAGAAGAGGATAGCAAAGTTTTTTTTAGTACTTTCGCATAATAGCTCAGCAAATTAATCCCTATGAATAGCATTGCTCATTGCTGACTACTGGCTCTTGCTTAGGGGATTTGATCTCTTTTTCTTCAGCGCAATGTGCTTATAACCGACATATCAATAAATAGTAAGGACCAGACCCATGAATCTTGCTGCATCAGCCTTTAAAGTTATCATCTTGATAACGAAATTATTTTTGCTAGGATGTTATATATACTGAGGAAATTATAATTACAACTAGCAAGTAGTGATGACTCCTGGCCGTCACTTTATGTGTCGGGCCAAGCGCAGCACGAGAAATCCCGCGCACGGGCCGGCTTGCCCATGACAATGCCGGGCTGTGCTAGCTCACATGTCAGGCCCGGTCACGTTCCGCTAAGGGCTGGTTTTCAATTTCTTTTTCAATTTTTTAAAACTAATTGAAAATTCAATAAAATAAAATAAAAACGTCAGTAGAATGAATTATTCTTGCTTCATGGTTTTTTTTGTTATAGGGAGTTGTTGGATAATTGGACCAAAACGAAATACATGACATAGTACAAAAGAATCAGACTTAAATCAATACATCTCATTATAAAATCAAACAACACTATACAATTTGTGCCTATCGAAGTACGAATACATAAGAATCAAACTTAGATAAATACAATCTCATAAACAAATTTACAGCCTAATAATTAAAAGCACCATACTAAGCAGACTGATAAAAACACATTTATTTCATCACTAAAATACAAACAAATACACTTTTATAACATTTAGTACAGAAAAAATTAAAAAAAAAAAAATGTAAATCTCAATGGCCCGTTTGAAGAGAGGTGGCGGAGCTCCCCCTGGGTTGACCATTTCAGCGAAATATATATCTTGATGCCTTTTCAAATGGCCTATCCCACCATTAGGTTCCAAAGATAATTTCACAGCACTTACTATGCAGATGACCTTCTTCTCACCATTGGGGAGGTCCACGATGTTGAACATCTTCCATAAATTGGATCCTCATAAAAAAAAAAAAAAAAATTATTTGGAGTTGGTGAGCCATCTGAAAAATGGGTTAGGTACTACCGTTGATTTAGGTCAATTGCAAATTCCAAGCCTCGAAGGCCATTTTTTGAGAAGGAGAAGTGCATGGTCGTGAAATTAAGAGGAGAGGCTGAGTTTTGTAGAAGTTAAGTTCTCTCACTTTCTTATTTTGAATGTGACCGTTCGGCTACATGTGTTTTATTCTTGAAGTGGCCGCACATCACACTATTAGAAAGAATGGGCCATTGCATGGGCTGGGCCATGAGGCCCAACTACCCGAGTCATCTCAGCGGGCCCAGGTTAGAGCCTGGGATAACTACCCTTTCTAAAGCTCAGGTCGACAGTATCACCATTGGATCACACTCGACGGTCCAGAAAACAAGAAAGATAACAGTATATCACTCTCTCTCTCTCTCTCTCTGTAGTAGACGATCCGAAGCACAAGCCCTCGCATCATCGTCATCATTTTAGACATGTGCTGTTCTGTTTAGGGTGCTGTCCTGCAAGAGCAAGTCAGCGGTTCATGCCGTTTCAGCATTGGTGGCGGCTTATATAGCCTCTGCAGTGTATGCGTTTGTGCACTGATGAGTGTGAGCGTCTCAAAGCAATTGAAAGCAAATTTTTAGTGTTATAATAATGAGAAGCTGAAGCGAATTTTTACCTCTTTTGATTCCTTCGTGCTTCTCGAGTGAAATGCAGCTTGGTTCATGAATAACATATTGCATAATTCTGACGAAGTGACGCAACAAGCAGAGTCCTAACTGAAGAACTCTGTTTTGCCATACAGAGTAAAGTTATGCATAATAAAGAACAATTGATGCGTGAGCAAGTATTCAAATATCTCAATTAGGGCAATCGAATCCGATGATTCTACTAGCCCTTCCATCTTCTACATCAATCGCAAGTTAGTTATGTCAGGCTCACTACTAACTAATTCCCCTATATTGACAAGATTCAACCCATCCTGCAGTTTGTCTTGAACCCAACAGGAAAATGATGTGAACAAGAACAGTATAGTTACAAGAGACGCATTCCGGTGGGTACTGGCTACTACCAACAGTGACAGGAGCTCTTCTCCACTCGATATCTCTCACAATTTTAACAATGTCTTTGATATTTTTCGATAGGTGGTCCGAATGCTTTTCCATATCCCACAAAACCATTTCAAGCTACTCCTGATAAGCAGCGGATCTCTTCCGCTCACCCTGCTGCTGCAGTCAACTCATGGATTTTAGCTTATTTCTCATCCTGAAAAGTCACAGTAAATCAAATAGTGTAGGAAAGATTCAGGCCAATCAGCTGTTAAACCAACAAAAAATGCACCGCCACATCAGAATGCAAATCCCAGGCATGGCATTAAGTATTTTATCGGAAAAGATGAAATCTCAGCTGATTTAAATTCCCAGAATATCTCTATTATCCAAAACAACAGCAAGCCCCACATGTTAGGTAGTCGAAAGAAAGGATCAAGCCACCACGATGATTTTTAAACAAGGAACGTCTTAAATTACAGCTAACAAGATTATCAATGGACTTTGAATTCTTCAATTGCAGAGCTAGCTTATACCAACATTCCGACCAAAAAATGTGATGAGTATAGCTTTGAGGTTGTAGTACCAGAGATAATCATGGAAAAGCATCTAGGAAATTATGTCATGTCAGTATTTTCATCCACTCAATCCGAGTCGCAAACACCATTGAAGGATGTGCTGGACCAATGCCTGTTGTGTCCGATGAATCAGGAAGCACAACACATAATCTCTATCGCAGCATTAGCACTCACATGCTTGCAGACCAATCCTCAACTTCGACCGATCATGACACAAGTCTCGCGAAAGCTTTGAGTTCAGGCTGCACCGATTTTGCCGTTCTTTGGAATCATCTTAGAACAATTCCGTGATCCTGATGGCAGGAACTTTTATTAAATAGTAAACTAACATACCTAAAATATTAAAATATCTATTATATGTAATATATATATATATATATATATATATATATATATATATATATATATATTCTATATTACGTGTATATTATAAGATAGAAATAAATTAGATTATCTAAATAAAAATAAGATTAGATAAAAAAAAAGTTGTTATTACTGTGTTATTTTTATATTATTGTTATATATTATTTATATTTATATATTATTTTAATTTTATTAATTTAAGAAGTTTGTTATTCAAGAAAAATAATTTTCATGTTATGGATATTAAAAATTCTTTTTACCTTTATCTCACCTTCTTCATGGAATTATTTTATCCTAGTTATATTTCTTTTATATCATACTTTCTTCCGTTTGACTAGGTATCAAGCATAGGATAAAATAAATTTTGAATTTTGTCTTAACTACCAAATGCAAACCATTGACCGGTACCTGGAATCACAACTGTCACGTCACTTTTTTTTCTTTTTGTTAGTCATATTTTATTCTTACTCTAACTCTCACTCTCAGAGTTTTGCCATGCCTTCTTGTAGGGCGTGGGAGTTGAAACCTACTCTTGAAACTAATTCATCCCCACCTCAACCTCCCTGAGAAGATGGGGATTCAAACCCTCCACCTCCCCATTCCATATTAGAAGGGTGGCCACTGGGGCAAACCCCACTGGTTAACTGTAACATCACTTGAGCAAAGCTCACCTTTTACATTAAATACTAGAGATTTTATTTTTTCATCTACCAAGCAACCATATTCGACTATGATTATTAGAAAAAAAAACACGGTGGGTATAATTACTGAAATATCTAAGAATGTTTTGAAGATCCAAAGAAGTATCATGAGCGTTTATCACTGTTACTCATTAAAAGGCTTAGATAATGAGTTTTAAATCATTTTAAGACGGGAATAATTTTTACCTTTTACCTCATTACTTAATTTAAATCTTAGAAGGGCAGTAGTTCGATTTGCAATATATACATATTAACGTAGATAATATTTAGAATTTGTTCAGATTCATAATTTAGGAGAAAATTTAATGATAAATTATTTTTCAAGAAGGTGGGTAATTTCCTTTATTTGATAATATGTGATTGAAAATATTTTTTATTGTTTGAATCTCATTTGGAAAATGATTACAATTTCATGAATATCATCCAAAATAAAAATTCAAAATTTTAATTTTTTTTTTTAATTCTCTTTCTTCTTCTTTTTCCTTCTTCCTCCTCCTCTAGGCCTCAAGCCACTAACAAGAGCCAACTTGGTTGGTCTCGGGCTAACTCAACCTTGTCATGGCGAGGCTGGCTAGGCTCGAGCTAATTGCGGCAAGGTTGAGCTCGACCAAGGCTAATGAGATTGAGCCTCGCCTGAGGTTAGCCTACGCTAATGTCTATTTGCTGGCCATCACCTAGGCTTGGTGACCAACTTAGGAAGAAGAAAGAAAAAGAAAATTAAATTAAATTCGAAAATTCAAAAAATTCAAGAGGAGTAATTACAAAGTGTTTTCACCATCTTGAATTTATGAATTCATTTCCTAGTTTTATGCATGGATATTTGGAAATTGTTTTCGATCGTTTCCCTCAACCAAATGCATCCTTAGAACATGATGGGATTCCCACGCTGCTATCCATTCCAGCCTTCTGATAAGGCAAGGCCATCGATCTTCACTCACCCCTCCACCCAGCAAATATCAACCACAGATTTTAGCCATCTCGCAATGGGTGTGCTGAGCGGTGGCTGTGGCCATGGCTGCCTCTAGGGGTGGAACGGTCCCTTGGGGAATGGGATCGTCACGTCCTTGATCACCAATTGAGTGATCAATTGAGTTCTTGATCATGCTCACTCAATTAAGGGGCTGTGGTCATGATTGCTCGATTTGAGCTCCTGATCATGCTCACTCAATTGGTGATCGTGAGAATAGTTATGAATCATAAAATTAATATTATTATAGGTATTTTATTGGTTTTCTTCACTTTTAGCACTTTCTTTATTTCATTTTTATCGCATAAGGAATCTCCCTGTCATCCCATTAAGGGATATTTTCCTTCCAAATTTTCGAAGGAAACTAGCTAAACAATTTAATCGGTTCCCTTGGAAAATTGAAAGGCTGACAAGGCACCGTCTCTTTTTAAGAGGGACGGTGCCGTTAGCCTAGCAATTCTGCTTTCCGAGAATTTGTTTGGACAGGGGTTATTACGGACGCTAGTGGCTCCAAGGCTGCCCCGCCAGAAAGCAGTGGAGCGAAGCCGCGTTGACCCCACCACCCTCCTCGTCGCCTAACCCCCCGACCATATCCACATCCACCCCTTCCCCTCCTCTTCCTCCTCCTCCTCCAAGAACCACCACAACCTTCATCTCACCTCCCCGTCAGCGGCTCCTCCGCTCCGCCGCCAATGTTGACAGTATGTATGAGCCAGTCCAGCTCTCGGAACTTCTTCGGCAATGCCCCTTTGCTCGACACTGAATTCGACTAGTTCGCTGACGTGGCTTCAACGGTAAAGTTCTTACAAAGGCCCAGTTTATGAGGGGGATGTCGATGCGACGCCTGTATTTAGAATGAGGAAGGAGGATGGCGACGATTTGCTGTTCACTGATTTGGGAGAGTTGCTTGAGTGCTCCTTGGTTTTCAGGCGAAGCAAGTTGGTCGAACCGGAAAGGCAGAGGCCCCTGGCACCGTCTGAGCACGGTTCCGTGTTGGCAATTTGGCATCGCACAGGCTTTGGTCATTCGATCAAGTGGCCTGCATTGATCAACTCTGTACGGATCATGCGCCACAGGAAACGACACAATTTCACCTACAATCTCTTATCGGGACGTTGTTGATCGTCCTAACAATTGTAAGCTACAAAGAGTGCTACATTATTTGAGGAGATGCTAAGAAATGAGAATGCTTTCAATCTTATCCTAGCACGGACAACAAGTAGCATTTAAATTCATTACATCCCTCTCAAATTCTAGATTTTGCTGTGACAGGAAAACAGAAGATTATGAGTTTTGCACATGTATTGCAACATTGTTCAAACGAAATTGCTTCAATTTTGACTAATCGGAGCAATAATCAGGAATGTATTGGTTAATACAATGTCACCATCAGAATACCATCATTTCAATTCGACCTACTTATCAAATTCGACTGGCCTGACTAGTTTTAGACCAACTTTCCAGAATTTCTGCATCGAAAATTCCCTTATATCTGACGACATTTTGTGTAAGAGAAAAATATACACAGAGGTAGCACTTGGCAGACCCGCCCTTGTAGCAACAAGCAGCCGAAGAAACCTACCTTAACTAGAGCAGCATCCAATCCTCTTAAAAACAGACCCGTCTTCTTTGACATTGATCGTTTGTCCCTGACCTGGAACAGAAGAAACACTTGGGTTGTCACCCGCTTCAACTGCTCTCTTGCTCACAATCCGATAAATCTGACTAAGGACTTCGGCAAAAGCTGCTTCCACATTGGTTGCGTCCAATGCAGAAGTCTCCATGAAATAGAGTGACTCATTCTCAGCAAATGACTTCCCATCCTCCAGTGGGACTGCCACGAGGTGGCGAAGATCAGACTTGTTGCCAATGAGCATGACCACGATGTTGGGGTCGGTGTGGTCCCTCAACTCCCTCAGCCACCTTGCAACGTTCTCAAAAGTCGCACGCCTGGTGACGTCATACACAAGTAAAGCGCCAACAGCTCCTCTATAGTAAGCACTAGTGATGGCACGGTACCTGAGAAGTTGGACAACTGAACTCAATACATTCGGTGATAATTAAAAAAAAAAAAAAAAACTCACAGCAATGTCCCTGAGCACATAAATCTCACCTCCATTACCAGACTTGATGGTACATGCATTGTTTTTGTTATCATAAGATTTTAATTATGCAGTTCATTTCGTTCCACATTTTTTTCCTCACTGCGAATAAACATAAAAATCTGGCGAATGCTCATCACATAGGCTGTGACCTCTAGTCAGATCTTCATTGTTTCAGTAAGATGTGCAAGAATTAAAATCAGATACCATGAATCTCTTCCAGGTATCTTTGATACACAGTTGAATGAAGTTTGGCTTTTAATCTGCCCGTTAAGCTCTCACAAACTTCCAACACCAACTAAATTCTCAAGGTCACAAACTAATTAGGAAGTCGTGCTATTGTGAAGATAAATGAAGCGGTTATTCCCTCCTAATGAAAAGAGGAAACTTAGAGCATGCATCAGATATCATTATTACTAGTTGAATCTTCCAGCATTCACATTAAACTTGAATGCACCATCTTTTATCAGTCCACTCAACAAACAAAGTAATTCTATACTCCAACTACCAAGCGAGCAGGCATATAGGATCATTCAGTGTTAGTGTCAAGTGACAATTTTAGGTTGACTACAACTGCACCTTCATGCATCAGAAAAACCACAACAAAGCCATGTCTATCCTCAAAAGACCAATGGCATTTTTTCTGTTGACCATGCCAAGCAACTTCAGACAAGAATACAACTAAAATAATCCTAGTCTATCATTACTTATTTGAGAGAACTTCTTGCTATCCACAGCTCGCTGATGTAACTTGTAAGACTACTAAGAGGTCAGAAAAGGTCAAAGATCTCCAAGCAAACTCGTTTTGCTTGAACATAAGTTTGTTTCCCCAGTTGGAAATTGCATTATCACATGAGCCCCGAGTTATTTTGCAATATCAAATCAAGATCTTGAAACTAGACTTTACAAGATGCTTTCAGTTTGAGTTATAGCTGATTTCAACTGTCAAATATTCATCTCTAAGAAGCCATAATTGACAATAAGGATTTCAGGGTAACATCATACATGTAGAGCTAAAGTAACAAGCAATTTGCTAGACTTTTCTTGCTCTCCCTCTCCTTTTTTTTTTTTTTTTGCATACCATTTCCAAGTTGTGAGTGAAATTTGTATATCCGCAAACCTTCCTCTATTAAAGACTAGGCCCTACCTCCAAACCATAGATAAATAAGTTCATCAGAGAAACCAGATATTCTCCAGATAAGGTAAAAAAAATAACCGTAAAATTAAACTATAACTTAGGAACCAGCTCCACCACATGCCAAGACTGTTGTGTGAAGAAACGGAGGAACTAGTTCTACTTAACACAATTTGTCGTCCGGGCACTTTGCTAGCTCCAAGTGAGTCAGGAATAAAATCCCAAACACGTCCTTGGAGAAAGACACCTTAAAGATAATAAAAATCCATCACACAAAGGTCCTCTGAGAAAAAGAAATCAGAACCAGCTTCCACAAAGCAAATTTCAGCATTCTTGAGCAGCACATATAAATCAGAATTAGCACCATGAATCAAAAGGATCTCGCTTTCTAACGAAGCTAGTAAAACTACCAGTAGAATGAGTAAGAGACAAAGAAACATGAAACCGGCAGCCAATTATCAAACTCGCAAAACCATGGGGCACTAGGTGAAAAATTAGCTGGCAGATGTATAATAGCGGGAAAGGGACCCAATCATCATCTCAGTGTTGTACTATCAAAAGCATTCCGGAGACATTTCCGTCGTGAATATTGAATTCGGAAAGAAATGTCACGTGAACCTTTCAAATGAAACCCTGGCAAAACACAATAGAACTGCAAACCTCACGCTAGGTTCAGTACACAACAGAACTGCAACTGGTGGGCCATGTACAGATCACGAATTCGATAGCTCACTAAATCTACAAGAACCGGATCACACGCAACAATAGCACCATCCATATCAAAACTTCATCTCAAAAAAGGTCTCCAGAACTAGAGATACGATCGCTTCGCCGAGAAGCACAATCTCTCAAGCTCGATATTCCGACACATGCTAACAGCCCATACGCAACAGCCCCACCGCACAAACCAAAACCTAGCAGACCAGAGAAGTCCCATCCAACCAAACGCGCAACCATAGAATCGGAACTCTCCGAAGATCAAAAGCCGGCGGCAAAGATCGATCAGGAGGGAGGGAAGGAGGGAGGGAGGGAGGGGAAAACCTTTCTTGGCCGGCGGTGTCCCAAATCTGGGCCTTGACGACCTTGCCGTCGATGCTCAAGCTCTTGGTGGCGAACTCGACGCCGATGGTGGACTTGGACTCGAGGTTGAACTCGTTCCGGGTGAAGCGGGAGAGCAGGTTGGACTTGCCGACGCCGGAGTCGCCGATCAGGACCAGCTTGAACAGGTAGTCGTACTCCTCGTCGGCTTTGTACCCGGCCATGAAAGCAACGGAGCTTCGAGAGATTGGAAAGGAAGGAGGGAGAAGGAGGGAAGCAGGGAGGGAGGAGATGGCGAATCAATCGGCAGCAGCAGTCTTGAGTTTTCTTGGACTGATTTGAAATTTGGGGGAAAGAAAGGGTGGAGACGGTTGTCGAGTTGGCTAGAATCTAGGAATCTGATTTGGGCAATTACCGAAAGTTACCAATAGAGGCATGCTTGGCTAGGTTCGTGCTGTGCCTAAGTAGCTGGCACCTTTGCTTGCGTGTTTTCCTTAGCATCTCCTAATTTTTTAACATCAATTGAATTTCTATTGTGCGAAACATAGAGAACCTTCCCCCTTTTTTCAAGGACCACGATCGACTTTTATGCTTCCTTCAAATGTCCTCGATTACTCCTTAAATTTGTAAACAACAATGTTTATATTAAGATATTTTTGATCTTGCAATCGGGGAGATTTTGAATTTTGAGATATTTTTCTATTTCAGCATGTGTTTATACAAATTATTTAAATTGGGTATCTCTACCATTGATTCCTTTTGATTATTCAACGATTTCAATATTTTATTCACGAAGGGAGTTTGCTTAATGGTTAATATCGATTTCTCGCGTGCATGCAATGTGTGTGCATCCTTGCTAATAACTATAATTGAGTGCGTTTAGAAAAAAAAAGTTCTTTACTAGTATTTTTTAGATATCACGAACATATGTTGTTTAGGAAAAGGTTATGTCATATGTTACTAATAAATATGATGAATTTATCCAATGGGCAATGTTTCAAATAGTAATGTTGGTTACATAATTGAATCAGACACATTGGATAAAAAAAGGAATTTGTCATTTTTAACAATCAAGGTAAGGTCAAGTATGTAACTTTGCTGAAATTGACAAATCAAGAAATTAAAAAAGAGTAAATAGGGATTTTGCGAAGATGACCAATAGACTCCTGCCAACTCCAAAGAGAAAGAAATATGAAGAAATATTTGAAGTAGCGACTTTCCCGTAGAAAACCCAATTCTTTTAGTGTTTATCTAACTGGAATTAAACCCTGCGATGCACAAACTATTATAACACAGATAAAATTATAAATTTTCGTGCCACTAAAATATACATAAAATAGATGTAACATAAATTACCAAAAAATACGACCGCTTAAAAATCAATATTAGTTTATTGAAAGAGTTTGTAATTTTGGTAAATTCAAATAAATGTTGATAATTTAATATAAGTAATGGTAACTTACTAGGAGCAATTTGCCAGTTTAACACTGTTTTTATAAACTTACTAACATCAGGAGCAAGCGAAAGATAGTGATCTACGACATTCAGGGAAGGGGTCATTTAAGGGGACTAGGAAAAGACCCACAGAAGCATCTTTGATCCACTTACCCCTGTCCAAGTATCAAAGCTTGAATGAAGCTCTGTCACGTCAAATGATCATTTAAGCACATGCTCAAACCACGTAGTAAAGCCGACAGGAATGGTTCATCCCTAATTCGAAGATACAGAGATCAAGCACCAGAATCTACCCGAATGTTAATGATAGTTCAATTCTTGCTGTCTTAAACTGTACACCAAATACCGCAATTGGATGCAAACTTGGGCAGTAAAGAATGTTTACAGAATCGCTTGACCAGTACAATCTAGAAGAACCAGGCAATTTTCAATGGCGCGCAATATAATGATCGAACAAGGACTCTTGTCCGTATGAAGCTTTGGAATGAATTCCACCAATTCCGAAGTTTTCAGTCCAACCAATGAACAGCACAGCAAAACTGAAGCCACAGCTTCTATTTCAAGAGGAGACATTGGGCAGCAAAATCATGTTCAGCATACAGAGCTATTTGCTCATGGTGGAAGACAAGCAGAAGTTCCAGAAGATGGAGCCCATGGACATGAAAGCTACCCGGGCTTGAAGGGGAACCACCCTGTTAGCATGCCAAAAATGTTAGTAGAATATGTCAATGACACGTCAGCTTTTCTACATAACAAGAAGACAGCCGGAAGACTGCCAGAGAAATAGAATTGAAAATTGCTTCAAAAATTTTCCCCACCATGCCAAAAGAAGGCCTCATCGGTGGTATATCCAAAAAAAAATTAAAAAAAAAATAATAATAATAATAATTACAACGCCATCTCTTGAAACCCAAACAAAAACTCCAAACAACCGCCGTAAAGCCCTTTCCCATTGACTGAGGTCAGCAACAAGAATCATTCTAAGCGACGATGCTGCATTTCATACCAGATCTACCCAAATATCCAAGTGCTCCAGATTTGTGAAACAATAAATGCAGATAGAAGTGGCATGAAAATATTAACTTGAATTTGACAGCATTAACGCATCCTCATCATCTTTTTCCTGCTACTAAGCTACAGCGCCTCTAAAACCATGTGGAATTTGATGACTGTGAATTCATCAAAACAGATTTACTAGGAAAGAGCTCCTATCTACTCAAACAAGTTTCTCATATCTCTAGTCAGGTAACATCACAGAAATGCCAGAAAAACGTAAAAAGGAACATACCAGAAATTCAATGCACTGACAGGGATCCAGAACCTAAATCCTGCAAAGACGAGGTACATGGCTAATAAATGATTTTACCTAGCATCGGATCAATAAAGAAAGCTTTGAAGATTGAAGAGCACTTCACCATAGAGTAGTGTGGGAAGAGCATCCTTTTGATACTTTATAGGAAGCTCAGATAACTTCCCTTGCCATAGATTGTTCCAAGCAAAAACAATTGCAATAACTGTAGGGCCAAGCACAATTTGGTTTAACAATACCTGCAAGAAAAATGAAATTAAAAGACTGAGCTCTTATGTTTTGTCACCAAATATATAAGAACATTGAGAGAAAAGTGATTGTACCTTCAGCATCAAGTTCTGAACTGTTGGCTTAGGCAAAGTTTTATCAAGATACTGATACCAGACAAAAGAACCGGGGCCATAGAAAAGGAATCCATAAGAAGTCATGCGAAGGGCCCTAAACCAGTCATGATCTGAAAAAAGAATGCCAATGACGTCCTGTGCCATAGCTTTAGGTCAAAATCTAAACACAGATACTTTAATACCAAGCATTAAAAATCAGATGAAGCAACAAAAACATTCAACCCTCATGAAAGGATAACAGTTGCAGACAAAAAAATTTCACACCATGTTTTGAAAAGAAAAAATCTATCAGAAAAGGAACGAACCAACATGAGTATATACACAGCCTTTCCTCTCTCTGAGGAAAGCAAACTTAGCAGTTCACAGACTTCTCAAACTTATTTTCCTCTTCTGATTTTATGAGACATTTTGGGACGTAGAAAAAGTCAAACAGTGAACTCAAACTCATAGAAGAGCTTTTGACCCAAAAGACTCACAGAGAGACAGAGAGAGATTAACTAGTATGCTCTGCACAAGACGAAAAAATTGGCAATAGGTGAAGAAATGTAACTACATGAGACATTACCAGGCTCTAGGCATGATTTATGACATTTTTTGACTTAAACCTCAATGAAAGTGGAACCTGTTTCTAATTGATGCATGAAAAGATGAAAAATCCACTACCACAGCACAAAATGGCTCCAGCTGTAGCTCAACTAGAAAACAATTTGACCACAGTTGGAAGCTGTCTTCTTTGAATCATATGCAGCATTGAATTAGAGTGAACGGCACATGATTTGCCCATCAACACCAAATGACTCTAAGAAAACTAAGCAATAGCTGTGGTGAATCTGGCGAGCTCAACTGCACAGTGGATAGTAGTACACCAAAAGACCACTCCATGTATTAATCTAATATCTAGATAGTCAAGTATCACACATAAAAGCGCCACCGGTGCTTAGATAGTTCTAATCAACTCTGCACTAGTATATCTTGCATTGAAAGGCCTACACAGCTTCAAAACTAGTGAACATGACACCAGCCACTTGCTACACTTTTCCACCGCTATATCAAAACACTTGAAGTTGGTTCAAGAATTGCCCCATGACATGCGAACGACACAGAAGAAAAGCCATAACACCGAAAGTGAAGATTATTTGCCTACCTTTTCCCCTACAATCTAAGGCAATAATGATCAGTCATTTCTTTCAGAATCACAATTTCTTTTTCCCTGTGCAGGCAAATATCAGCTAGTCAATCAAGTGAGAAGACCCATCAACGTCCGTTTCCTTTCCGATGAAATCAAAAGAAGAGCTTTCTCAGAAGCCAAAGTGAACAAGAGAAAACTAGGTTCTAGAAACACAACATCCAGCACATTCCCTGAACTAACAGTCAAGCAGACAGTCAATCCTGCCCCCATCAGAAACCAGCATAGACTGCTCAGTTATAAGGCATAAAATCCAAGGGATTACGCACAACAACACAATCATTCGCACTTGCAACTCGAACAAACATACAACGTTCGGCTGACAGGAAACATTCGTAACCAAACACCGACCTCGCGAGCACCGTCGACGTCCGGTCCAGACGGGGAAGGCCTCGCCGAGCCCTCCCTCTTCCTTCTCAGGCGCGCGCTGACCTGAGCAATCGTGTCGCCGGCGAGAGCGAGGGAGCCCGCCGTCGCCGCTTGCTTGAGGGGGAACCGGCGGGCGGCCCCCCCGGCGGTCGACTCCACGGAATCCGAGGGCTTCGAGCTCCTCCGGCGAGGGCGCGAGGATCCCTCGTCCCTCCAGGGACCGTTCCACCCCCAGAGCCCGCCCTGGCCGCCGCAGCCGCCGCTCAGAGCACCCATCGAGAGATCAAATAGTCCGAGTCCGACCCGATTTGGTGGAAATGGTCCGGTCGTCTTGGAGGACTCTTTCGGTTAAAGCGGGCTGCTTTTTTTTCCAGCCATAGATGACTTATCAAAATAAAAAAAAATAAAAAAAAAATATTAGGGTTTGTTTCATTGACCTTCCTTTTCATGCCTTATCATATAAGCAGTTGGAGATAAAGAGTTCGAACCCGTACCTTATCAAATTATTGAAATCGAGGCAATTTAGTTTTAGATCTAAGTTTTAACTCCTATACCAGAAATAATGTAAAAATTTAAGAGTGTTATAGAAACAATTTAGTTTTAGATATAGGTTTCAACTATCACGTTCTACAAAGTAGAATACAAAAATTTAAAAGTGAAAGTGAAAATTAGAGTAAAAATATGATATAACCAAAAAAAAAAAAAAAAAAAGGATTATCAAAAGACTGAAATGGATGACGGCATGGGACCTGTCATGTTTGTTTATGTTGTTTTTAATTTATTAAAACTTAATACTTGTCTAAATTTGAACAAATTCTGAAAATATTAATTGTTAAAATTTATACATTGAAAAACATTAGATGTTTCTTATTACAAAAAAGTCATAGTAATTTTTCATAAACCACCGTGGTAAGCACTCTCGAATCGCACGTGGAACTTAGTTTAGTAATTGTACCCACCATATTCTTCAATACTGAGAGTGGAACATGGTCGACTACCAATGAAAAATTGATATCTCTAGTGTTTAATGTAAAAGGTAAGCTCCTTCGTTCAAGTGACAGTTGCAATTTCGAGCATGAGCGGATGACGCACGTGCATTTTCACACCCCATATCGTTTGTCGAACCTAGATACTCCAGGGTCGGGACTCATTTGTCACATGCAACCATCTACATAGGTTAAGAGCGCAGAATGACCTTAACGATTTTATAATTTGTGACATTTCGTATCTATTCTATCAAAAGAGAAGGAAAAAGAAAAACGGACCAAAATGGTCTTGACCCAATTGAGCAAGCGAAGCTTATCCGTTCCATCACCCCTCGATCCTGCCCAAGCGCCCTTATGCAAAACGGAGGTCGCGTACTTTACGACCGCCGATAGCCAAAGGTGTTCATCACTCTGCGACAATGACTGAGCACCGTGAAAATGCAAAGACTAAAATAGAAGCATTTCCTCTCTGGCTGATTGATGAGAAGGATGGCCGAGCCATATTTTGCTTTTGCATATGGATTGAGTATTGCTGGAGGGCCACTAACGCTATGAAACCACACCGATACATAGCCTTTTTCTAGTTCTAGCAGCGTTGCCTACATCACCTACTTCAAACTATAGAATTCAGCGAAAATGTTAAAATGAGGATATAGACACAACTTGCTGCAACATAGAAGCTAAAGAAAGTAAAAAATACGGCACTTCCATACTCGAGAACCACATTGACATACATATATGCCAGGTGTACTGCTGCATGGACACCCTCTTCAGAAAACTCAAAACCTTCTTTGAAAATTCCAAAAGCATATCCTAGGTAAAGTCCTCTTGTAGGCTCATTTCAAAGGAGTATAAGAACCCATTTCGAGTTCTTCCAGTCTTCCGTTTAATGGGATCGCCATTTTCTTCACTGACACATAGTCCGTAGCAATGACAATCTGTCCAAGGAGAGCCCTCCTTGGGATTTCTTTCCTACTGGAAAGTTGCAAATTTCCAAAGACACCCACCCCATATGTTTATCCGTTAAATCCCAATCATATTCAAGTGCCCGCACATATCATCGGATGACGGATAAATATATGTGATGAGTGTGTCAAGAAAACGCAACACTTTAGTAGGTTTGGAAATCCCAAGCAGGTGCCACTTTGCCAGATTAAGTGACATTATCACAAACTGTCTGTTGTCGGTTGAAAGATGGACATGATTGATGCACCAGCTTCCATATGCTGAAGACCTGGAGAGGGAAAATGAGATCAGTGGGAGGAACCAAGATCAGTAAAACACAAGCTAGGACAGACGATTGCTTTATGACGAAATCTAGAAATGAAAAAGAAAATTTGATCAATAATGCTCGATGTTCTGAGGATTTAAGTAATTAGAAACATACACCAACCAACCACAACTATGCCTCACCTAACGAAATCGGATCAAGTACATAATATAAACAAAACCAGACTAGGATATTGAGGGTACTAATAGAAACAATTAGCGCAACCCAATTTCCCGAATCTATGATCTCGGTGCCATGGAAATCAATGGAGCACTCCCAATTTTTGATCATGCAATCTGGCCGGCCCCCAAAACAAAACTAGTGGCAACTCTTAGTCAAGTATTAAGTTGTCTAAAAAATTGTAAAATGAACTCCTGTCATGTGAGATTTGGGTTTGGGGAAACCTATGTTTACAATTGATAATTTGTTTGAGGTGTTAGCAAATGGAAGTTCACTCAAGACTACCATTTTTATGAACTATTCAAACGGTCTTGTAAACGATGACCTCTAAATTCATACATTAGAGGGCTTCTTGCCTCAAGGGGTAAGTCGCGATAGAAATTACAAATTAAATTTTCAAAATTGATGCCATATCTTGTGTTTAAAACGTTGATAATTGAAGGGACGCTTGATTGATAACCACAGATTGATCTTTAATGATGTCTTCTCTTATGATAAAATTTTGGCGAAGTACCAAATCCCATAAATAGGGATTATGGAGCAAGTATCGTTGCCTCGATTTCATTATAAGAGGCATCACTAAGAGATCACTAACATTGTCGTGAGGTTATGCATGACGGCTGACATTCACTTGCTTGATCATTCACTTGCTAGTCCCCACGACTATAACTCGAAGGGGACTAGCACAAGAATCAACCACCATGTGGTCCCTCACTTAAAGGATGAAACCAAGCTAGGAAGAGTCGAACTCTCGACCTCCAGCGTTAGAGGGAGGGAACGCCTTCACCAACTCGGCCATGCGCCAATGGGTGCTTGAGTAACGAAGTTCAAGTTCATAAAAATCATTTTTCTTTGAGAACACTAGAATTATTTCAAACTGACACTCCCGACCAAGCTTTTATACCTTGGCTTCATAATGTTTTGAAAATAAGTTTCAAGAAGACCTTGTATAAGATCCCATCTCTTCGTTCGGTTACTTTCTCCAGTTGGTCTGCAAAATGATACTTGGAGATGGTAAGATTGTAATCATTCAAATAGGAATTTCTTGAACAACAGCTACCTTGTTCATCCATTTTTGTTAAACAGATAAAATGAAGGGTTTTTAGACATGCACCTCTTCTAAGAGACAAAACAGTATAGGCCCTGAGAAATCAGGGCAAACACAACAAGGCGTGATCACCAATTGAAGCCTGGAAGCATAATTTCTTGAAAGTTCAAAGTATACGAAGCAGCCTTCTGGATTCAAAGCAATTAAAGCATTAAACACGTTGGTTTCCTAGAGTCTCATGTTGTTCGATTGCATAAATTACTAAAGTGCTATAGCAAAATTTTTATCTGAAGTGGCTGGCTCTTTGATAAAGGGTTGACAATTACAAACTTGAAATTTCCGTGACTTGGCAAGACATTGTGGGTTCATGAATTAATTCCAAGGCAAGTTGACTTCAGTGGAAACGGTGCCGCCAGTGACATGAAGGAAGAATTCGAGCAAAGCATAAATCCGCTAGTCAGACAATAATGGAACTACATAATGCAAAATTATTCAACTAAATGTGGAGTACATTCGACCGACGGGTGGAAGGCCGCCAAACAAGCATGATGGGTCAACATATGTCAAAGAGGAGTGTGTTGTAGGAGCAATGCCTCTTGCCAACAAATTATGATATGACATCCAATTTAGCACAAAAGGATGTATCGTTCCTAAATTAAAATTTAGCTCAATTAAGTATAGAGATAACACATTCCATTTCCTTTTCTCGCAAGGCAATAATTGAGGTAAGTCACTCAAAGGTAATAAACCCCACTCATGAAGCAAGATGAAATAGAGTCGATCAATCCAGCACAAAAGGAGCGTATCATTCCTAAATTAGTACAATTCAATTTTAGAATGGAAGTAACCTGTCCCATCTCTCGTAGGCAAAGGCACGCACTGACCATGGGAGCAATATTTTCTAGCAAAAAAGCACGTTGAAGCTGAATCATCATTTTGGTGTAAAAGATGTATATTGTTCTTATATAATTTTCAATCAAGTATGGAAAAAAAAACGTGCCCAATCTTGGTCTTTGCAAGCAATAAATGAGGCAAAGTATCTAAGGAACATTGCCATCAAATGTCGAAACAGGACTATCCCTCTCCTTTCATATCTGACATTTAGTTAGACTCAGAGAATTTGTTTACATTTAAATGGCTCATTTGAGATAAAGATCTTCAAGAAAGCTTGGAATACATTTAATGATCCACATTTAATTTTTCAAACTTTTTATCGATTAGATGTTGAAAAAGCACCGCCTCTCTCTCTCTTGAGTTCTCCGGATCTCTCTCCACTTCTCCAGATTTTTCTCTCTAGATAATTCTTCAGCTTCAGCCGCAATTGTTGACCCAACAAATTGCAATAAAATAATAATAAGTAGAAGAGATATTGGGAGAGGAGAGTCGGTGGATGTGCCGACTTTGTCCCCTATAAATAGGGGCTCTTGCTCCTCTTGAGTGTGTGTGAAAAGTGTGAGGGGTGCGTGATGTGAGAGGAGTGTGTACGTGAGTGTGTGAGTGGGTGGAGTAGGTGACGTGAGTGTAGAGTGATAGAGAGTGAGTGGGTGTGTGCAAAAATTGTGTTCGTGTGAGGTGCGAGAGGTGTATGAGAGTGGTGTGTTTAAAGAGTTTGTAATATTGCTTATATAAAATAAAGCAATTGTTTTACTTGTACATCCACTTGCTTCTCAACATTAGATGTCTCTTTGAAAATAACATTTGAAAATAAAAAGAATTGAACTTTGTGGATTGTCATATGCAATAAAGAAATGCTTATCATGAATAAAATCAGGTCATAAAGCCATTACTCAAGTAATCCTAGTCACTTTAGGTGATTTGTATCTTGAATACCATGCATACATCCTTTGTGTATATTTCTTTTAGAAAATGTCGAAAAGTCAAGACAGATGAAAACGTGTGAAGGGAAATCTTGCATCGATCCCAATTAACTCTTCATAATCTTTTCCTAATGTGCCTTATCATTATTATTGATAGTGAATGTTGACACCTAAAGGACAAATGCAAAGAAGGGGTAACATTGTATCGTTAATTTTTCAATCCCCAAAAGGTCTTAAATTCACACATCCTTTTCGTATTCATTTTAGGGTTACCAAGTCGTCATGCTGCAAATAAGTACCCTTTTCCTCACAAATCAAAATCATGATTACAAAATTTCATTGCAAAGTAAAAAACCTTTGGTGTTTCCCTGAAAATAATCACAAAAATGGAAATGTTGAGAAGAAATAAACTTTTCACATAGATTTTGGATATCTCCTTCACCTGAAATTTGTTTACCCACTTGGAGGATTATTCATTTTTGAATCAAAATTCCCTCTGGAGATTAATTTACTTAGATGATCTCAACAAAATGAAAGGGAGATGTTAATCATGCCAAGTAAGAAATACTTAGGATGAGGAAAGCCAAGCATTCCTATACACATCCCATAAACACATGTGTGTTGAGTGAAAAAGAAAGAAAATCATGTCATTTGAGAACGAGGGATTCATTCGCGAGAAGTACATGGATCAAAATGAAAAGAGGCAATTATGTCCTCTATCCTACACATTATAGGTGATCATAGTAAACCCATTTAAACTTTAAATGTGGAGAATTTTTATAAAATACCCATGTCAATGACCACCCTACAATGGAGCAAATATGGAGGTTTCGACATTATTTGGGAAAGAAAAAAATAGATGAGAAAGGCTTCTCTACTTTCACTTGCATCAATCTTTTTATGGTAACTTCAAGTGAATCCTTGTGGAAGTTGGAAGAATCCTGAGATGAAAAAGAACATTTCTTTCTCTACCAAACACCCATACCTTTTGCTTAGCCAAGTTGAGCTTGAAGATTCACTTCCAAAACCTAAGTGGTGATTATCTTTCAACATTGGGTAAGGCACATGATTTATCAAGGAAATTGGTGCATATCTAACAAGTTATAAAATTTAGATTTATCTTGAAAGTCCTAAGAGCTCAAAAAGTTCAAAAGAGCAAAAGTCGAATGAAAATTAGGGAACAGTGTGCCTAGTAAAAGTAAGATCAATGCCTATCAAAAAAAGAAAAGTCGCATCAAGAGTAAAACTCCTATATGAAAGAAAAAACTCGAAGGCAAAATGCTTGTATAGAAAGAAAATCATTACAAATGTGAAAGTTTTTAGAGAAAAGAACACAACTCTTGCATTGAAATTATTAGCCAGTGAACTTTGAGACAAATTGGATTTCAAAAGTCAAGTATTTTCAAAAGATTGGATGATATGGTAAATATATCATGATAATCATGAACTCCTAATCCCTTTTGAAAAATTCCGAGCCTTTTGAACCCCTCATCGAACCTACATTACAACTCTTTTTGAAGTCTATTTTGATTGGGATGGTTCAAGTGAAAGCAATGACTTCCCAAAGAAGCTACCATTCGAAGAGGTTGGGACAAGGTTATCTTATCTCATCTTAAGGTTTCTTGACTTGTAAATCTGCTAAAGATAGCCACTGAGATTTGCCCTAATGGCCACCATTCCCACATGAGAAGGAGTAGGTGGGGGGTTTTGAATCCTCATTTCTTGGGTGGGGTTGGGGTGGAAACAATTTAACTTCATATATAGGTTTCGACTCGAAGACAAGGTAAAAGTTTGAGAGTAAGAATTGGAGTAGAACTAAAATAAGATTGGCAAAAAAAGAAAAAGCCTAGCAAATATGATCATTGATAATTATTTCATTTCTTAACCGATGATGCTTATCCTTTGTTGAAACCATGATCAAACCTGAATTACAATCCTTTAATATATATATATATATATATATATCTTGGATTGATTGATGTGCACTTATTGTGAATGATTCTTAAAGACTATGACACTAGTAGTGCAAGGTATATTGAGTGATTAGATTTACTTCCCACATTGCTAGATGGGATCAAATAGCGTCTTCTTGAGGATATGTGAGAAAGCCCTTTTCATGAGTTAAGATCATTTTGACAAAGACTTTTCTCTTAAGAGAATTTAAGGATTGGTGATATCTTCCAAGTCCAATGGTAATTTTGTGATAATGGATGGTGTTAAGTTGCCAAAATAGAAATAACAAAAATAAATAGTTGGATAAACTAGCAAATAGTAATAGAAATTTATTAGAAAAATACCCACAATAAAATAAAATAAAATTAAATTTTTAAAATTAAATAGGTAAAAAAACAAGGTGGGGTTGGGCCGACCCTGCCCCTTATATCCTTTCTTTTTGCCTAGGCGCAGCTCGGCCTCTTCCTTTCCTTTTTTTACTTTTCCCCAACCCAACCTTCCTTCTTTCCCCAACTAGGCCCCTTCCCTTCTTCCTTTCTTCCCTTCTCCCTTCACATTTCTGCAACACAACATCATACATGTCACGACCTCCCGAAGATGCACCACCTAGGAGCTTAGCTAGTGGATTACTAAGCCAAGATTTAGCTCGGACTCTCTCGACCCTATACCAATTTACGACTTAGGATTTAAATTCTTAACATGTATATGATTTTCAAATAGGAGTCACCACTAATCTAATTTTTGGTGGATTGATTAGAAATCCATATAAAGCATAGAGAAATATGCTTTACTTTTATGAACCAGAGATTATGGGAACGGGGACTTGATTATGTTATATTTCTTTAACGCCCTTTCGATACACTTTCTCTTTTATTTTAAAAAAAAAAAAGTTTTGTAGGCAACTTTTATTTATTTTAACCAATCTCTAACATGCAAGGTGATCATGCGAATGCCTAATCATTATTGAACACTTAATAAAGTAAGGCAACAAATAAATTGCAAGCATAGTGAGAAAATATTTACATTGATGCAACGCAAGCATATGTAGCATTAGTTAGGAAATCACATCAATAATCTAAATATGATTTCTAATTAACATGCAATTTCACACAATTTTTTTTTTATTTTCTCTTATTTAATTACAACTAAACTATAGGTAAGATATGAATATCTTAATTCTCACAACAATTAAATATATTATTCTAGTATGATAGGCAAATTTTAACCACATGACCTAATTCTAATGACAGACAACAATCATTATGGAACTATTTTAATATGGTGATGTACAAAGATGCCTATTCTAGCATGACACGCAATTTTTAATTAAATGACTTAACATGCGATTTCTAATGATGAGCGAAATTGATATACAACTATTCTAGCATGCCACACAACTTCATAAACCTAACACATAATTTCTAAATGATATGCAAGCAATGACATGGTAAAGATGAAATGAATTGAAGAATTGCATCTCAAACATGAGATAGGATTGGATAATTTTTCATGAAATCATGAACTGTATATTGGGTATGAGATCAGATCGATAACTTTCTGTGCAATTGTGAATCGTATCTTGGGTGAGAAATCATATTGACGATTATCAAATTAAGGGATTCCTTATTTAAAAAGGCTACATGATATTGTGGATGTTATAGTATATATGGAAATTCAAATATGTATGTCAATGGTTTTTCAAATAAGAAAATGAAATATTCAAAAATCAAATTAAATAAGATTTTTACCTAATTCAAATATTGGCTTCCAAATTTGGATCGACAAATGGCAACTCGCGGATCACGATTGGGGCTTGCGGTCAAGGTGATGCTTGGAGGAACACCAACGTGGAACTTGGTAGAGGACGCCTATTGCAGCAGTATGTGTTTTTGAAAAAAAAAAAAAAAGACCCGATCTCTCCTCTCTTGCAAGCCGTGGTCAATAGTCATGGAGTCCTTTGATTCGGCCTCAACCGAGAACAACGCATTCCACCAGGTGTTGTTCCACGTGCCTCTCTTCTCTTCACTGCTCGATTGTATGGGTTATGTTATCTCCACGTGAAAACTCAAACCTACAAGAGAAAATATTCAAGAGCAACGGTCAAAGAATCGTGTCGCTGCTCACGATGAGAGCTGGCTGGGACTAGAGGAGCAGCGCGGCGAGGAAGGCGGAGCGAGTGCAGCTTGGCTGGTCGTGCGGCAAGTGTGTCAGCAGCAGCTAGCGTCGTCATCAGCACGAATTGGCGAGAATTGGCGATTGTGGGCCAGCGGCTCAGCAGGGACGGCATCGGGGGCAGCAGCACGGATCAGCCTGGTGCTCGGTTGTCGTCGGCTCGGGCGATGGATCACGAACAGCACCGACTCAGGCTTGCGGTAGATCGGCAGCAAGGCTCAGCGGTGTCGGCGTGAAGCTCGCGGTAAGAAAGCAGTGTCGGGTCGTGGAGATGGAGGTCGCGGTCGTCCGAGGAAGAAGACAACCAACTCTCTCTCCTCTCCCTCGTCTTGTCCTTTTGTTTTTGCGTTGTCAGACCAAAAATGGAGCCCAGCAAGGAAACGAACAAAATTCGTTTCCTCTTTCAATCACATAGTGCACCACCAAGACAGTCTCCTTTCCTTTAATTTATTTTCCTTCTATAGACCAACTCCATGCGAGTATTTTATTTGATTGTGCGCGTTGATCTCTGCCTTTGCCCACTTTCCTTTTATAAGTAAAAAAAAAAAAAAAAAAAAACAGAATCTTTGAATGAAGATGAGGGATGGACTTTCCTTTCGCAAAGGCTCATGCATATTTTCTTGATTATTCTTTCTCTTTCTTCCTATGACATTGCTTAATCGAATATTGCCAATACACACTAATATTGATCTTGTCATCTTCCTAGGATTTACTTCCTCCAATGATTATGCACATACAGATTCCTTCAAGATCAATGCCGATTACATAACCAATATTTAAAGTTGTCATACCCCATTAATTATCGACCATTTAAAGAATGACGGGCTTGACTAAATTCTCTCTCACTGCAGGCTTAGTTCAACTCGATAAAATAAAACTTAGAATCATCGATTCAAACCCATTCGCCAGTCTGATGCAAATTAAATAATCAAGGCTCCTAAAACTATATGGTATGCAATTTGATTATAATATTTTTATTTATGAGTTAAAGACTAATGCATAAAATTATGTAATAAATGAATGACTAGGTTGCCAAAATTTAGATATCAATGATACAAAAACAAGGCGGGGCAGCACAGTGCAGATGGCGCACTGCGATTTTTGGGTTGGGAATTAGGCCAGCTAGCAAGATGGCGGTGGCAAAAGTCATGTGCGCCTGCTGGTGGCCCTCAAAAGCGAGGAAGGAGGTTCGGCGAGAAGGGGGGGTGCTCACTGGCTCGAGCGAAGAGAGAACCAAGAGAGGCAGACAAAAGCGTGGGAGGAGATTCGGCGAGAAGCGGGGTGCTAACTTGCTTTAGGAAGGAGAGATTACCAAGGGAGGGCGAGAGAGTGAGGGTGAGAGATTTTTCCTCCGCTCGCCGGTGGTTTGCCTAATTGTCAGAAGCCAACTCATTGGTCATCGTTCATCGCAGCAAGTTCCCGAACCAGGTAACCCTAGAAATGCCCCACTCCTCCCCTGCTTATCAAATTTGAGAACGTCGAATTCTTTCTTCTTCTTTTTTGGTCGTAAAGAACGTCGAATTGAACTGACGAGATCTTGGGCAAATTGTACAAAAACCAATCTGATTTCTTGCCAATAATGTTAATTCAGAGCTTAATACATCGGGTTTAGGCCATGAACAACATTAAATCTGAAGCTAGAAGTGGTATTCCGAATTGCCTATCAACCATTCATATAAATCCTTGAATGAAGCATCGAATTCGAGTTCAAAAAAATAGATGCTTAAAATCTTTGTTTTGCGCTCATTTTGTGTTGCGATTGTTGCATTATCAATAAATTTGGGTTCCTTTTTTATTTTGTGACATATGGTTTGATGCCTGAGTCAGCCATGGATGGATTCCTCGTTGGATTATCCATATCCCTTGCCAGAGACGCCCACAGTTTGAGGTCATCATACTCAGTCATTTCTTGTTGTCTCAGTGTGCATATATATGTTTGATTTGTTAGAATGACTGCTGTTTTTAAAATATATGTGTTTGGTGTGATTAACGTTATAGGCAAGGTTTCCTTACCCCAAAAAAAAAAAAAAAAAAAAAATTTCTTACCCAAAAACATTATAGGCAAGGTTCAAGGATGGTTGGAGAGATGACTGGTAGTGACGACCTCGCGATGGCCGGTAAGATTAGATGTGAAGTTCCAATGTGGTGTTCATTGATGGGAAGTTCTTAGGGATGGCTCAGTGAAAAAGACGGCACGAAGATGACTAGAAATGGAAGAGAGAGAGAGAGAGAGAGAGAGAGAGAGAGAGAGAGAGAGAGAGAGAGAGAGAGAAGAGAAGGAAGAGAAGGAAGAGAGAGTGATAAATGACTAATCGTTGGGCTTGTTTAGTTATAATTAGGCTTAATGGGCTTTGGACTTAAATAGGCTGAATGAGCTTGGGTTTAATTGGGGTTGGTAAATTCGGTCTGGTTTTAGCTTTAGACGTGCTTGGGCTGAGCTTGGCGATATGAGCTTAGTGCATTTAATTTCAATAAAATGGACCTGATGGATTTTGTTTTCGAAATGGCTAGTTTTAAACGAGCCCAATCTTGCCCTTGGCCCAAGCTCGAGAGTCCAAGTTCAGCCCATGTTCGGACAGGCCCCAGGGCCCTGCTCGAGTTCCTATTTTCTGAATAAATTTTTTATTTAAAAATTAATAAATTTTAAAAATTTTAAAAATTCCGAAAAATTCTGCATAATCAAAAAATTTGGGAAAATTTTGGAAATTAGATTTTCAGTAGTTTTACTGGTTTTTAGTGTTAATTCTAGTTTTGAACTAGTTTAGCACAACAAAAAAATGTGAATATTTTGAAATATTGAATAAGCCTTTAAGATTTTACAATAGGGTTTTTGAATGCTTTCTTTTTAAAAACAATGCCAGGTCGATGTTTGCGCACTTTCATTTCGATTTTATTTGATTATGCTTTTTCAATACATTAATTGTTATTTTCTTTTCTTGGAATGGTTAGGATGAATTTTAGGATATTTAGTTAGTAAAAGACTACCTTGCACTTTGGTTAGTAAATAGTCAAGTTTGGATATCAAAAAAGCACTAGTTAGATAACTAGTGTAATCAAGTCCTCAATCACTAAATATCTAATTGCATCAAAAGTGAGATATCCTCTAATACATTACTTGGTTTTTAGCTAACTCCACATGGCTAGATGGGACTCCTAAAAATACTTAGGTTATTGAGAATTGCAGTTATTTGCTCCCCTTTTTTTTTTCTTCTAATTGTCTCATTACACTTTTAATCACGCTTTTCAAGAGTTGGGCTAACTTATCAGGCAATCGCCTCATACCCATGTAAGGTCCTTTTATAAACCTAAAAATACACACAAAATCTCAACCAATATTTTCTCATCTTTCGTGCAATAAAGTGGACAGCAAGGTCAGAGTTGAGGTACGCCCTTTATTTCGTGCAATAAATCGACCAACTTTGCTCCACCCACTACACTTCTCAAATCTTATCTTCTCGCAACTTGTCTCCCTTATTTTTATGCTTGCTTTTACGCCAATGATAGATCTGAGATAAATCGTATAAGTAAAGAGAATGCAAAAGCCTCATTAAAAAAAAAAAAAATCATGTTTACCATGATTGTTTAAATAATAGGAAAATTAGAGCAAATATCGTAGCTATAAAAAAAAATTTCACAAGCAGTTTAGATGCGCGTAGCGCGTTTATTTTTGGGGAAAAAAAAATTTTTAGAAATATTTTTTTTTTCTATTTCTACTCCGGGAACAATTTCTGTGTAAAATAAAGTATCTAGTAATTATACAAAATTTCTATTCTTGGAATAGAAAATGAATAGAAATGTGTTTAGTAAAAATTTATAAATTTTTGTATTTATTTATTTTTCTTCTTACTCGCCGCCCGCCACGACATGACCGTGGCACGACCCCGACACGATCATCGCACGATCGTCGCACAACTGCGGCACGACCACCGATCGTCGTCACCAACCGTCGCCGCAGGATTGCCACCAATAGTCCACAAGTGTACTCTTGAGGGTTTCATGAACTGATCCATCGTACACTTCAATATTTGATTTTTCAATATTTTCAAAATTTTCAATTATTTCGTGACAACGTTAAACAAAGTTTTATTGTAACCAAGTGCAAGACCGAAATTTTTTTAAAATCATCCCCTTCATAAGGGGACCACTTAATAGCAAACAAATAGAGACCGGGCAAGAACCCACCAGTGTATATAAGAAGCACATATATTTCTCTCTTCTTCACTCTCCTCGGTTCAAAGGTCTCTTCTTCTCCCCCCTCTTCAGATCAAAACCTCTCTGAAAATGAATGCAGCTACCAATATGCACAAGACTTTTGAACTCATGAACATGCATCATGTTGCGTGGCTGAAAGTCCAACATGATCCGGAACTTACGTGAGAGTTACATTCTTTTCTCAAAATTCTTTTTTTAGCTCTTATATATGGGTTTTTTTCCTTTTTTATTATTATCTTCAGACAAGCTGGACGTGATGATCTTTATGATGCCTACACGCAAGCTATAGCATATGCCTATCAGGCTGTTCAATAGGTTAGAGAAAATGATTTTCTGGTCCTATCTTCTGTCGCCAAGGCCAAGGCATTTCTAGGGATGTTGTCGGATTAAGAGAATAATCACGGTGCTCTACGGAGTGTTCGAATTGAGAATATGAGTAGGGATGGCAAAAAACTCATCTACCGTTGGTTGGAAGAGTGCCGTTTCACTATTCAAAATGCCGAGCTTATTTTTGACTTGCCACCGCTACCAAACCAACCAAACCAGTAATCCATCCTTTTTTTTTTTTTTTTTTTTCTAGACCACCGGTATGGTTATAAATTGTAGTTTGTTTTTCAATGCAAATGGATCTTTGAAGCCCCTTTATTTATCCAAAAAGCGAACAAATCTAAAGAGTTGAGCTGTTTAATATAGATTTTTAAGATATTATCCTGAAGTAAACTACTTGCGAAGCATATGCTAAAACAGGTTGTGTGGTTTGTGGTATTTGGAAAAAGTTGGAATGGTTGGTTACTAACTCTTAGCTAAATAATTCATATAGAGATATACACTGCTATCCGCTTCGAGGATTCTCAACTCTTTAGACTTGTTCGCTTTTCAGATAAATAAAGGGCTCCAAAATCCATTTGCATTGAAAAACAAACTACAAATTATAACTAGACCGGTATGGTCCAGAAAAATAAAAAAAAAGGATGGACTACTGGTTTGGTTGGTCTGGTAGTGGTGGCAAGTAACAAATAAGCTCGGCATTCTGAATAGTGAAATGGCACTCTTCCAGCTAGCAGCGGATGAGTTTTTTTGCCATCCCTATTCACATTCCCAATTCGAACACTTTGCAGAGCATTGCGATTATTCTCTAAATCCGATCACATCCTTAGAAACGCCTTGGCCTCGACGACAGAAGATAGGACCAGAACTTCATTTTCTCTGACCTGTTGAATGGCCTAATAGGCATCTGTTGTAGCTTGCGTGTAGGCATCATAATGATCATCACGTTTAGCTTGTCTGAAGACAATAATAAAATAGAAAAAAAAAACCCATATATAAGAGCTGAAAAAAAAAAAAGAACTTTAAGAAAAGAATGTAACTCTCATGTAAGTTCCGGATCATGCTGGACTTTCAGCCACGTAGCATGATGTATATTCATGAGTTCAAAAGTCCTGTGCATATTGACAGCTACATTCATTTTCAGAGAAGTTTTGATTTGAAGAGGGGGTAGAAGAAGAGACTTTTGAACTAGAGAAGTTTAGGGCAGCTCAGGTGAATGCCTCGAGGATTTCTTATTTTAATTTGTTTGCTTAGGTGGTTATGCTTTTCTTGTTTTTTGTCCGATAATACTTAGTGCATAGGTTAAAATAACTACAGGCTCATGAAGTTTTGGAGTAATGTTTTCAATCGGAAAGAAAATACTAATGAATGGGGGAAGTATGTGACATAATTTCAATGATAGAAAATGAGTAATTATAACGAATATTAAGCCAGTGAAGTAAATATGACTAGATGGAACTGCAAACAATTATCTTTGACAAACGGTATTTGATAAGTTTTTCATTTGATTGTTGGAGTCCTTCAATTAGTTGTTTTTTTTTATTCCGGTGTTTGGAAATATGGTGGAGGAACAACGTTGATGATCTTTGGTGTTACCGTAAAAGGCCCACATTTACCATCGAATGTTCAGTTTGAGTTATAGTTTTTTTTTTGCACCATGTGCAACCAGAAAATTTGAGGATAGGCGGCCCCGTCACCACATTCTCACCAAAATTTTGGTAGTCAAGAAGTCTTCTCATAGGATGTATGTGCAATGCAAATTGTTCAAAAATTCACTCACGACGTGAATTAAACCTGTAATTTCTTGGAAAATATGTGACGCAACTTGTACTTTCTTGGAAAATATGTGACACTTCTACCAAGCTCATAACCTGAGCGGTCATTCATGTCTTGGTCCAAATGCGAAAACCAAGTCATTGTAAGCGTTTGTCGAATTAAATTACTCATGTGTTCAGAATTTACATTAATCGAACGAAATCACTCACTAGTTAAACTAAAATAATTAAAATCTACTTATGTGTCACCGTATTAGGTGAATTTCATTTTAATACAGTTGGTGTTCGAAAAAACTTAAAAGCTCAAATTTTTACATTAGACGAGCACCAAGCACCGAGATCACATCTCTGGCACCAAGATCACGCCTCTCGTGAGCAAGAGTACTAAACAAGAGAGAGAGAGAGAATTTCTTAAAAGCTCAAATTTTTACATTAGACGAGCACCAAGCACCGAGATCACATCTCTGGCACCAAGATCACGCCTCTCGTGAGCAAGAGTACTAAACAAGAGAGAGAGAGAGGATCGCATCTCTGGCACCAAGATCACATCTCCTGCATTTTACGCAACCACCCTGTAGTGGCTTCTTCATGCCACCACTGGTCGTCTCACATGCGCCATGCCATTATCGTTATGCCATTATTGCTAAAGATCCGAAAGATGGAGCAGGAAGTCTTGGCAAAACAATTGAAGTAAGATGAGTGGGTTTTACTTAAAACGTGCATGAACCTAAAAATACACACAATTCTCGCTGAGAGCAATAAAATTATTAGCTTTAACGACAGCAAAGATCATAGCTTTCATAGGTGCAGAGCTTATAGTGCAGTTATTTTCTTCCCTTTTTCTCCTAATTGTCTCATTACACTCTTAATCATGCTTTTTAATACAGTTGGTGTTCGAAAAAAAATCCACTTCAACATAGTTGCACATCAATTTCTTAAAAGCTCGAATTTTTACATCAGACAAGCACCAAGCACCGGGATCACAGCTTTGGCACCAAAGATCACGCCTCTCGTGAGCGAGAGTACTGAAAGAGAGAGAGGATCGCATCTCTGGCACCAAGATCACATCTCTTGCATTTCACGCAACCACCCTGTAGTGGCTTCTTCATGCCACCCCATTGGTCATCTCACATGCCCCATGCCATTATCATGCCATTATCGCTTTGCCATTATTACTAAAGATCTGAGAGGTGGAGCAAAAAATAAATTATTTCTTAAAATTGTTCCTGAGAATAAGAAGTTACTTTTTTTTACTTCTTATTTTTGTCCCAAATCTATTTCCTAACCACTTTTCTATTCCGTGGAATAGAAAAATTAATTGATGTTATCAAACGGATTTATAATCTTTTTTTGTTCGGGGGAATAAAAGAATATAAATTGGGAGAAACAGAAACATTACCAAGCATAGCCTAATTCTCCTCATAGCAAGTGTGTAGCTTCAATTAGGGATGTTATTAATCAAAATTCCAATAAAAATTGACTTTTTCTTTTCTTGATAGGAGTGATTAATAACAAATCATTGTTTACTATGCATTTATTTACTTTTCACAGTATTCATGTAATATTTAAATGAGAGCCATGTGTGAGTAGACGCATAAGTGTGATATCATTTATAATTTGGACGAATATCCACCATCTAAAATTAGAAATGGAAGCCAATTCCTTGTGAGTTTCTCCCTCATATTTATTTTCATGCAAAATTAATCATTTTTCACATCAAATTTTTATCCGATTGCCCATTAAACAAAGATGAAATGAGCGGCCTAAAAACAATGGATGACTTAACTTACCAAAAAAAAAAAAAAAAAACAATGGATGACTTATTCATCCGGTCTTAGAAATGAAAATTTAAATATCAATTTCATATTCCTATGATTTTCTGTCTGGAAGGCAAGGAAAGAGTGAGTCTGCATTGGGGGGACTCGAGAACTCCCTACTTCTATATTGATTTGGTTATGCTGGAACAATTTTATATTAGTTAACAAACAAAACACGATGTTATTTCACAAGCTATTGAGGCATTTTTTTCTTTATTAATATATGCATAGATACTTTTAACTTTACCACTATTCAACGAAGTAAATTATCAAAACTACACATATCAGGTATGATCTAGCTACACAATAGTATTTAAGTAAAGTAAAAATTACATCACAAAATCAAGGAGACTAAAGTAATTGTAGGACAATTGAAATGCTCGACTAAAGTTCTAAGGTAGATTTTAGAATGACCCCTTAAATGCAACTTTCCCCACCTGGGAGTTTGAGTGAGTTGGTGGACAAAGAGAGTAGAAACTGCTAATGTACATATTTAGCTTCTCTGAAAATGCCCCATATTAGCCAAATCTACGGATCAAACTTGAAAGGCCATGGAATGTACAAATTTATCATGTCTAATTACTGAAAGTAACTTGAAAAATCATATTGAAGAAATTTCTTGCTTTCTCATGCTCCATCTTATTTCACGGAAAACGAATTATCTGAAAACATCTTCCTTAACTTAATCGTTTATGTTACTTGAAATAATTAATCGATGAAAAATTCATTAATGATAATAATTGGTATCTAAGTATTTTTATGGACAATGAAAATAATTAGCATTCATTTATTGCGTAAAAGATACAAACAATTATTTTTAAGAAAATATTTTTCAAATCATCCATTTTCAGTAAAACAAACAAAACATTAATCGCATGCGCAATCAATTTATTTCGACCATTTCGCCCTAAATTGATTTGGGAAAGGTCATCTTGCTTCCCGGAAAATCAATCGCAACCATTAATGTACATGCATTACCGCGTGAGGAGCATGGGACCGTCTGCTGGGAATTTCTTACTACAAAGTATGATTAGATCGTGAAATTGTTACAAAACTCCGGTACTCTGCTTATTTAGATATCAAATTCTAACGTGTAATTAGTGCGCCTTGGCACGTGTAGCGTTCCTCTACTCTACTGCGGGTTGGTTTTTTGTTTGGAAGTTGACCGAGGAGCTTAGTCATCAACGTACGACTCAAGTTTCGGCCACATATTTGTCGTAGAACGGCGGGGTTTTGCTTTTGTCCGCTGCCTGCAGTTCATATCATACTCGCCACGCTGCTAGTATATATAATAAAGATATATGTCGAAATTTAATCTTCCACGTAGATCTAAAAACTATAGATAAGTAATTTAATCGACGACGAAAGTTTGAAAATTATAACCATAATTTATAATTTTTTTGTTAGCACAAAAACTAAAAGATAATATGTTTTTTTGTACATGGATGATTTTACGATACACGAACACTTGTATTTATAGTGTTTACAACACAATTGTCTATAAACAAGTTTTTAAATAGTTTTAGCTATGTCTTCATATCTCCGAAGCTTTCAATTTCACATCTTCATGTCGATACACTTCTCATCTTTAAATGAATAATTTCCTTATGATATCCGTAGTTTCCGAGCAAGCGTGACAATGGAGGACTTTGACTTCGTGCGATGCTCAATAGAATAGGACAGCTGTTGATTAGCACGATACTTTGGTTTAGCCTTCTTTTTTGTCAACACTTGATCTATGCTATGCTTGAAAACAGCATCCAAGTCATCACATCATGGATTTTCGTACTTTCAAATATCATTTGTGTTGATACTTAATTTTGGCAAATCTAAGAAAATAAAAATAAAAATAAAAAAAAAGGAAAAAAAAAAAGGAAAAATCAGCTTAATTGATTATGCATGAAAGTGGGGAATTATGATAAATATCAAAATTTTGTTAAATGTAGAAACAATTAGAAAATAAGATGAATAAAGGGCAAGGCTTTCGATAAATGGAAGGAATCGAATCAAAATCAAACTGATTGCGGAATCACATTTGATTTACAACCAAATCAATGCAACAGAAGAATGGAAACTCGGAAAATACCATAGAAAACGGCCGTGAAAAGAGTCACTATAAAAGAGTCACAATTTCGTGACCGAGGGGGGCGAATTTAGAAGAAATCGAGAGACAAAAAAACTTGTTTTCCTCTCTTCGGTTGATCCCATTTTCCTTCGGTTTCTCTTGAAGAGTAAAAAGTCAAAAAAAGAAGAAGGAAAAGTTACGTCTGCAGAAGGGAAATAGCAGAGAGAGAGTACAGAGACAGAGAGGGGCGTGCGGCGGAGAGAGAGAGAGAGAGAGAGAAAAGAAAAAAAAAGAAAAAAAAAAAAGGGGGCTGCTTCGTCTTATCCGCGGAGTGCTCGACCTCCGCTGCTCACAGCATCTCCACCATCGCCGCTCCGCTCCACCCGACGCCAGAAGCCGCCGCTCCTCCGCTTGCCTGCCACCACCGCTGCTCCGTCAGCAAACCGCCGGCCACCGCGCCTCTGTCGCCGTCCGCCTCCCGCGACGCCACTGAGCTTGTCGCCGCTGCAACCCGCAAGCACCAGCAGCAGGCCCCCTGCAACCCAACGCCGGCAGCCGAGTCGCCGGTCACCGCCGCTCCGAGCCACCCTCAGCCGGTCTCCGAGCACCACTGCCCGCGCCACCTCCGCAGCCCACTGCGCCTCGCCCTCTGTTCGAGCACCCGCAAAGAACTCGCCCGCCGGTCACGCGCCTCTGTTCGCGCCTCCGCCTGCGCAGACGTCGCTCGCCTCCGCCTCGTACCTCCGTCCGAGCGACGGTCGGCCGCCGCGCGCACCAGCGAAGCCGAACGCCCCCGAACTCCGACGACGGTGCCTCCACAGCCGCGAGCACCCGAAAGCCTCCGCCGCCGCTGAACGTCGCCCCTGCCCCTGCTCGCCTGGCGACCGAAGCCCGCCGCTCTTGACCTCGCCGACGCTGCGCCACCGCACTGCCTCCGCTTGCGATCCGCTCCCCCGTCGACGCTGCTGTCCTCCTTAAGCCCCTCCTTAGGTAGTTTAGTTTTTATTTTTCATTATTTTATTTTATTTTCTTTGATAGCACTTTTAAGTTTTTTAAATCGTAATATTGGATGTCGATATTCATTTCTTGATCTTGGAGGCATTAATCACGGGGTTTTGTCCAAAATTATTGTAACTATTAATTTGATCCGTAAGACGTCGGATTATTTTTTTAATTACATTAATTTTTAGACATTTTGATAATATTTTAATTGTTAAATCATTATAATTATTAATTTTTTTTTTTTTGGTCACCTACTCTATTCCTACTCTACACTCACTTGCGGACTTGTGCCCCGCTCTTGCGGGGCGTGGGAGTCGCAACCCACTCTCAAACTTACGCGTCCCTACCCCCATCCCCCTCGAGAAGGTGGGGATTTGAACCTCACCTCCCCTTCCATGTTGGAAGGGTGGCCACCTAGGCGAACCCCATGGTTATTGATCCGTAAGATTTCGAATCGATTTTAATTATTTTGAATTTTTGTCATGATGTTTAAGGTTAGAATAGTTGTTAATTTGACTGTCATTTTTTTCGATTATTTTAATCCTTCATTTGGTGAATATCTTGATTAGTTTAGATGTAATGTTTATCTGATAATTACTTGTCTTGGAAAAACACAATATATATATATATATATATATATATATATATATATATATTTAAAATCAAATCTTGTGTTAGAGTATGTTGGTTTCATAAATTAGGATTGCATTTTTAGATAATTTTTTGGAATAGGTTAGGGTTGGACCTAAATAACTTTTTTTCTTTAAAAAAATAGGGTCTTAGAGAAAGTTTGTATATTTTAATAATCTCATTTTTCTAAAGAATAGTTTTCTAAGATAGGATAGGGTTTAAGTCAAATTAACCCCCAAAATAAATTAGAAAATTATTCCCTTTTTAGATAGTTTAATTAGGGTTTTTATTAATTCCGAATTTCAATAAAAATACAAAAATATTAGGTGTGTGTCAATTAGTTTACTTATTAGGTTTATCTAATTAGAATTTGCTTGTTAATAAAGTTAGGTCATGAAGTTAAAATACACGTTTCAATTTCAAGATAAAAGAAAACCCAAAAAATGTTTTGTGTGTTTATTTCTTTTAATGGAAGTCTTTTGATTGTTTAATAGTGACTGAGCATCCGTGTGATCACCCTTTTGCATGATAGAGATTTAGCTTAAAATAAATCCAAGCTGTCTTTCGAAAAAACATTTTTGAAATTAAAAAGAAATGGTATCAAAAGGCATTATAGAAATCTAATGTAACCAAGTCCCCGTACCCTTAGTCTCTGATTTGTAGGAGTAAAATAATTCTTCTTAGGTGTCTAATCTACCTACTGTAAACCGATTAGTGGTAACTTCTAGATAATAATCATTTGTATGCTAAATATTTAAATCTTAAGTCGCGAATTGGTATAGGTTTGGGAGAGCCTGAGCTAAGTTTGAAACTCAGTAGTCTATTAACCTAAACTCTAGGTGGTGTACCCGAAAATTAGATCACGATAATATAATTTAGTTGATTGATTGAAAGATTGAAAAGTTAAGGCAACTAATCAAGCGCCACTAATCATGCGGTACTTTTCTGGAGGTCGCGATTAGTATTTCTTTATGTGAATGCTATGCCCTTCTCTTTTTTTTTGGGTCAACCTAAAATCGGGCTGAAAAGGCACTGTTTTGTGGCTGAAGAAGTGGGTGTCATTATGCCAAAAAAAAAAAGAAAAAAAGTAGGTGTCGTTATGGGACGGGCAAGCCGTCATTTTTCGTGCGAATTGCACCCGACATTAATGGACTGGCCTTGTAAATGGATTTGCAGATGAAGGTTTCAAATTTGCCTTTGAAATGAAAAATGGAGCAGTCGTGAATGGCCGTGAAGAACAAAGTCGGTCTTATGGGCCTACTAGTTATGCGAGGCCCAGTCAAAATATCAATTGGTCCAGTTTCTGGACTGGTTTTGGGCTGATTCTGGGGCAAATAGAATCGAGTCGGGTTCTCAATTCCAAAAAGTATGGACTGGGTCCGGGTAGGTCTGTTCTTTTTCCAATTCATGGATCCGAACCTATACGCGAGAATCGAAGTCAGATTGTGGGAAAGTGGTTTTAAAACCATAGTTTCTGTTTGAAATAATGACACAGTTAGTTCAACTTTGGTCATCCTTCAACTTTTAATTCGCTTAATGTGATCCTTAAACTATTTATAAAATATTCAATCTAGTCCTTGAATTGTTTTTTTTTTTTTTTGATGGCCTGGAAACCCCGAAGTTCGGTCGGCGGGAAGAGCCCGCCGACGCAGTTCTGGCCACCACACTTACGCCAACGGTAAGTCACCAAGTAATGCCGTTGGGATTTGAACTTGGCACCTTTCGTGGGAGGCACAAAGCTCAAGCCAACTACACCACCGCAGTGGGTGGTTGAATTGTTTATTTGTGCAACCTGATTCCTCAATTTTTTGCGACAAAGTAAAAATTTTTCAAAGTTACATGCTATCACTCAAATCTAAAAACATTTTTTGAATTTCAATCCATTTTCTAGATTGGCAAAGAGTATGGCCATGTTTCTAGTTTCTCATTAGACTTGTATTGAGTTGATGTTTATGTTCTTTTGATTTGCTAATTTGTAGATTTGGCAAAATTTAATTGAGAAAACAAGAAACACAAAAATTAGAAAATCCCATCTATCTAAAAAATAGGAACAAGATTTAGATTAATATAGGCACAAGAAATCTAAAGTTCAATTAATATTGTTAGTATATATTCTTGTTAAAAGCTCATCTTAGAATAAGAGGAATATGAATTTGATATAACTCTATCTGCTGTTATATTTTGGAATTATAGTAATATTTATAAAAATAAAAAAGGTAAAAATGTTGATTTAGGATATGAATTGAAATGAAAAAATATTCTAAAATCTGGGAGATAGTGTAATTATGAAAACTTGTGAATAGTATCGAACAACTTATTTGACTCCATGATGAATATTATTAATGACATTACTAAAGTGATGGTGAGTCAAATGTGCATGGCTTAGAAAAAGCAAAATACTAACTATTTTGCTTAGGAACATGTTATTGACTACTCTAAAAGCACTTGTTAAGTGACTAAATCAGGAATTACTATGGATTCCATTACCTTAGCTGTATTGATGAGTTGTATAGTAGTTTAACGAAAATCAAAACTTTTTTATACTGTGTGTATAACCAATGTAGATGCTCGTTAAAAGGAGGTGTTTGATTTAAATAAGCAAAATGGAAGATTGGATTCAGAAAAAGGATAATAGGAGATATAAACAATCATGAACTTTAGATATGTTGGTTGGGTTCAAAATCAAGAATTAAAACAAGGGCACGAACAAGCTCTTGCAATTTCGTAAAAAGCTATGGTGCAAGACGACCCAATTCCATGTTGTGAGATGCTCCTAAATTAGCAAAATTTAAATTTAAAACCCCCAAATTTCAACATCTCATTAATTAATAGGAGGCAAAATTGTCCAAAAGTTATAAATCTATTGTACAATAGCCAATTGAGTGCTAAACTTTTTAATTTGATTAATTTATTCTTAAACCTTTTAATAATTTTTCATCAACCCTTTTGGCCAAAATTAGCCTGTAATTGCCAACGTGAATGCTAGTTATCTTACGTGATACTGTAGACATTGACATTAATAATTTTTGCATTTTTAAAATGTTTATATATGTTTATCTTCTTCTTTGTTTCATTATGGACTTAGGGGAGGGCCTGCACGCCCTTGTTGATCACTAAGCAAGGGCTAAAAAGTGCTCGCCAGCTGCAGGCAAGGTTTATAGCCCATGGCCTGTGGCCAACATGGGTTGTTGGCCATTGTGGAGGTCCCAAAGACTGCCGTCAGCCATTGTGGAGGTTCCAATGACTGCCGTTAGCCATCTTGGAAAGATGAATAATGGGAAAAAAGAAAAAAAATTATAAAAAAATCCAGAAAATTCAAATAAATTTTAAAGTTATTCACGTCATTGATTGTCGATCAATTTTGGCCGAAATGACTATATTGGAAAATTATCAAAAGGTTTAAGACTAAATTAACCAAATCAAAAAGTTTATAACCGAATTAGTTATCGTACAAAAGATTTAGGGTCTTTTAGACAATTATTCCATTAATACGAAGTGACTAAAACAAAACCTATCGGATCCCTTAAATTCTATGGCATCAACAAACAACACCGCCACAAAAACAAAGAATTTAAATTGTAAATCTTGTGTCATGCGAGGTATGGACTTGGTAGAGTCCACACTTATGATTGATGAACCCTTTTTCAAGTAGTTGAAAAGATGATATACTCAAATCATCCTTTCAGATGGACCATTAGGATTGTCTATTGATTGAATACCTCCAAACCTATTTTGCTTGAGGGTGGCGTTGTGACAATATGCACTACTCACTGAGTTATGATTGCTCATTCCTTTCCTTCCAAAATTTTTTAGGTTTCTTGGTTAGCAACCAATAGGCAAAAGCGATATTGGTATCCATAGACACTTTCGAAAGTTGGATTTGGTTTGAGGCTGCGTCTTTCGAATGAAAGAATAGTCATGTCGTTCTCCCATTATGGTAGGAATCAAGGTGACAATGGTTGTGGGGGCATGGGGTTGTGACTTATGAGGATGGGCTTGGATTTGGATGTGGATGGGATAGGTGCTAGGGAGGAGCAAATTGATGAACATGACAATGAATAGGAAGAGGAGGAGAACATGGATTGCAGCGGTGAGCATAATTTCAAGATAGAACTTGAAACTAGAGAACAAGACAAGATAGGTTACACCTGTTTGGTTCTAAGTTTCAGCTATGTTGGATAGGTTCTAGATTCCCAAAATTAGATAACATATTTCGATGAATAAGTTCCAAGTACTAAGGAGCTTCCATTTTACGATTAAGACTTTTACTTTGTTAATATTTCATATTCTTCGTGTTGTTTAAATATAAGTTGTGGTCAGTGAATTAACAATAAGAGATGGCCATTAAAGATAATGATCCATTACAATCATTTGATTAATAATATACGTAAAACATGTATAGATCCTAAAACCGACCATGAAACTTGTGATGGGTTAGGTTTCAGGTTTTAGGATTTGCGGGATAAATTTCAGATTTTTTTTTTTAAATGAGGAATTTGTTTCAATATATAGCTTATAGGTTCCATGTGAAACTTGTACAGTAGGTTGGTTATTATATGATACCTCAATTCCACTTGAAAGTAAGCATTAAAGGAAAGACGGTATGTGTTTGTGAGGGAGAGAGAGACCGCCCAAAATGGGAGGAAAAGATATTTTACGAGTCCCACTGCCGTTACGTCATGGATCGATCATATATTGCCCATATGACATATGTGTATTTGGATCTAGTAATGAGAATGTCTGAAAGTTCGCATGATATAATCGAGGAAAGCAACTCACGAGTTAATGAAGGTCCACTAATAGATTAGAACTCCGTATAGTTTGGTTCATTCTTCTTGAGAATTAGCTTAACTTCTTAGAATCGAGTTTGAGTTTAAGTATTTCGCTCGAGAAGTTATTAAGCAGATAAATTTCTATAAAGTTGGATCCTATATGTACATGTTCATGAGTATGTCACAGATAGAGATTAGTAAAATTATATTAAATTCCTTTCACTAGTAGATTTAGGACTTTTAACTAACATCGAGTCACTATCGAACATATTTAAATTATAACCAAATTGAGTATGAAACCTCGGATGATTGAGTCAAGTCAAATTCAAGCATTTAACTATGTTGATTCTTCTCTACTCAAATGCGGTAGTAATTGCGAAATCTTATTAGAGCCACCAACCATCGTCTATTGGGGCATTTCGAAATTATCATCTTTTCTATTAACTTTTCCATTTTTTTTAAGCCTTCAACAACCACTTAAGTGCCAACAATAAAAAATTCCGGTAGACAAACCCATTTTTTATCATAAAAATGTTGCGGAGACGGAATTTGAACCCGTGACCTCAAGGTTATGAGCCTTGCGAGCAAATTGATTACATAACATTTATAATTATAATTATAATATGAATTGACAAAATTTTTAAAAACTCTAGTCCACATGGACGTTTCTACATGGCTCCATCAAGCAATACGATATCACACCACTTTTGGGAAAAACAACATCGCATAGGAAGAATCGTCAGTTAGGCCTATGAACTCCTTATCGTTCCCTCATTCGCAATCATGGTCACTCACTCACTCTATCCATCATCGCTCGCCGTCACTAATGTGCCATTTTTGTAACCTAGGCTTGTCATCTTCTCTTCCTAGCTCAATTGGCTAGCAAAATTAGGGTTTGGAGGGAACAATAAGGTTTCTTGGTGCTACCGGAGGTTTTATGTACAAGGCCTATGGTGGGTTTTAGCTAATATGAAGTTGGCTGTCTAGAAATTTCTCATACATTTACGAGGCTCATCCTTCGTCCAACTTGACGTTCTTCATGCAAACCCTCTATTCTCAGTCAATTGGTGAGAGAGAGTGAGAGGGCTATTGTTTTTCTGTCAAATTGATATAGCTAAATTAGAATAAATTATTGATAGCATCCTTTGCTAAATCGAAAGCTTTCGCGGTTGGGGCTTACAGTGGGGGATGCTCAAACATGTTTGCGGTGTCGGTCAATTGAGTCAAGGAATGATTTGGCTAATTGCAATTTGTTGGATATAAATTACCAAAAAAATTAAACTTAAAAAATTTAATGGAATGTTAAAAAAATTCACCTTTAAGCAAGTTGATGATTATTTGAACATTTTTGTAATAGATAATTTTATATTAGATTTAGCGATTGCATTTAATTTATGGTAATTCATTTTGTTGACAATATAGTTATGTTGATGTAGACTAGAAGAAGTTTGGAGGTGTTATCTCTTAAGGTGACTCTTGAGGTGATCCAACTCAAGAGTTAAGGGTTATGCTAAAGAAGAGTGCTCCCAAAAAGAAGATATCGGGCACAGCTCCAAAATAGCTATTGATAAAGAATCCAGCATTAGTTAATCTCAACCAATTGATCCTAGCTCAAACAATGGTCCCAAGGTGAGCCCCCATCAAATGACATGTTCTAAAAAGAAAATGAATGTTATTGAAACGAATGTATATGGGACATGAAGGCTAGTTGAACAACCTGCGCGTCTAGTTAAAAGAGCGGAAGGATTATGAATCAAGCCAAAAGTTTCTCAAAATGAAAAGGAATTGGGGGTTGTGCATATTTATTGATGAAAAGCTTGACCAATGAGAGTTGTTGTGCATGTTTTTGTTTAAGTTGGTTTTGACAAGTTTTGTGGGAGAGGAATATTGACCAATGGGGGAAGCTTGACTAGTGGATGTTTTTGCTTGTAAAGAATAAGTTGAATGTCAATGGCAACGATATTTTTGTCAATGTAGACAAGCAGTTCAATGTCAAGAGAATCATGATTTTGTCTATGCTTTTGTCAGTTCCAATTTTTGTCTTGCTTTTGGCTAGTGTTGTATATGGTTGTTATGTTGTATAAATTTCACTTGCTCTTGAGCTACTTGCATAGTCTTGTGCTACCGGTGCAAATTCATTATGAGGCTAATGTTGTTTCTGGAAGTAATGGGTTGATGTTCAATTGTTGGTACAAGTTTGTTGTGATCTCGTGCTACTAGTTGTGCTTGGCATTGGTACAGTGCCAACACAAGATGCACAAGCACTTGCATGTGTCGATGCATTATTGTGCTTGCATCGACACGTGCCAATGCAAGATGCTAGTGCAATACAAGTACTAATGTAGCACATGATGGTGTTGCTAGTGTAATACAAATGAAACAAAAAGAAAGAGGTGAAACCAACACAGGCACTTTAAGTGATTACTTTTTAATCGCAACTAACACTTAAAGACTCTATTTGGTAATACTTCCAAAAACAACTTATTCTATTCTTTTATTTCCTGTAATAAAAAAAGAATAGAAATTTATTTGTTAAATTTTTTGTTCTCGAGAACAAAAATCCATATTTTTGTTCTCGAAAATAAATTTAAAACATAATCAAGAAGTAGAAAAAAATTGATTCTTGTTCTCAAGAACAATGTCTATAATCAAGTATAATTTCTCTTCTTCTTCTTCTTTCTTCTCCTTCTCCTCCTTCTACTTCTTGTCCTCTTTCTTGCTTTCTCTTCCTTCTCCTTCTTCTTCTATCCTCCTCCTCTTGACCGATGGCTAGTGACTAGCTAAACAAGGGCCGACAACCTCATCGGAATGTCACCAACCCTATGGCTCGACATCGCCCCGAGCCTTGCCAACCTTGTAACTCGATGTCACCTCAAGCCTTGCCATGGCTAGGCGAGGTCGACCTCGCCTAGATCTGGCGAGGCTCGGCCTCACCGAGCCACCTCTAGGTTGACCTCGCCGACTTTACATCGCTTGAAGGAGGTCGAGCATAGCTGGTAGCTTGACAAGGCTTCGACGCGCACACCAGATCTTGCCTAGCCGGTCGTCGGCCACCACCATACTGGTCACAAAGAAGGAGGAAGAAAAGAGAAAAGGAAAAAGAAAAACATAATAAAAGTATTAAAAATTAAAACAAACAAAAAAATTTAAGAATTCTATCAAACGTATTTCTATCTCAAGGATAGAAGTTTCGGACAGTTACCATGCTCCTTCAAAATCTCAAAATTATTATTATTATTTTTTTTTTGTAACCAAGGATTCCACCACGAGCCTCCTTGTGCCTGAACGACACTGAAGGGCCAGACCCCTATACATCGGGAGAGATTAGCACAGGACCCCACCACCATGGCCCCCCACTTAAGACATGTTAGCAACTACGGAGTTTCGACCTTGAAATCTCTGCGATAAAGTGCCCAAAACCGAACCAACTCAGCTAGGTAAAATCTCAAAATTGTTTCTAGGAATAAAATAAAATAAAAATCATTTCTAAGCAAAAATTATTTTGAGTAATAAAATGATTGCCAAACACATCCTATATGTTCACTTCCAACAACACTTGGCACTCAAATGGACATTATTTATAACTTATGACATTGAAATAATCACTTGTGAATTTGTTACCGCTCCTTAATTTAATCAGCGTTGCAAGAAACCATTACACCAAAATAAATATCTCAAGCAAAAACTAAGCAAACCAAGATTAAGAATACATAACCTAACAAGAGAACTTGTGACTGCTCATAACCATTGAATTAAACCTTCAATTTCCACCATTGATTGCAACAGACCTTTTGTTTTATTAAAAAATTGCAATAAAGCAATAATACAACTATACTTACCATTTATCCCATACAAGTTCATATTCCACTGATCTTCAACTATGGTAAATTGGAAAACTTTTTCTCATCACCCACTTTACATTTGACCATAAAATAGCTACACAAGAGAACAACACAATCAATGCTCGATAACATTTTCTTTGAATCTTTATCTTTGAAACTTCCTTATTCAAATGGTTGGCCAAAGATGCTAAAGACTTCATTTCAACTTGCATTGAGTCAACATACTCCAACTCATCTATTGATGTAGATGGAGATTGATGTTCTTCTTCAAGTAACTCTAAGGTCACCTATGTTGCTCGACTAGAGAATTTTCACATCAACCATATGAAATATTTGAATTTCGACCTTCTCTATATGTGGCTCATACATTAAATCTTCTCTTGAGACTCAACCAAGTCCAAAATGTTCATGGGCTCGATAACCTACAATAACAGTAACACTTACCATCTAGTTTGCTTTGTTAGAATAAATGTAAGCCATCACTTAAGTTTCCGCATTCCACTTGCGAGATTGAGTTGGTAATTTTCGAGGCGACCAATACAGGCACTCAAATAGGCCAATTAGGGTTTTCAAATTGGGGTTCTCTCTCAATTTGCAAATTTAAGGTTCTTTTAGGGAAATCCGCCAATTGTTTGAACCACGTTGACTTTAGAAATTGATAATAATAAAAAGTCATGTCAGATTTCTAGCCAAATAATTCTGAGTTGGCAATAAAAAGATCATTATTTTAAAAAAAAAAAAAGCACTTAAAGTGATCCAAAAGAAACTTTGAATACTAAAATGAACATCGTACACAACGTTTGACACTTCTTGTGTCCTCCCCACTAAAATGTCTCGTATGATAATGGACAAGAGTAGGAACATGCATCTATCGTCAGCAATCACCATGACTTTCTATAAACATAATAGGTCAATAAGTCATGGCCAAAATGAATGAGTTCAATAACATATTGAACATGTGGGTACTATACATCAATTTTTTTTTTTTTTTTAGCAGAAAACAGAAAGGGCAGCTGACCAACTAAAACTAGAACCCAAAATCAGCAAATTGGGCCAACCATTAAAATATCTAATAAACACAATCTTCTTTCCCTTCGTAGTACATCGCTTGAAGCAATATTTCGATCAGAAATTCTTTTGCAGTTTAAACTCAGCCGGCATTCAATCAGCAATTCTTCTGAACTTCATCTTATCCTCATCCAAGATGGCCATGTGCTTCCTCTTCTTGGACGACTTGGCCATACTATACCCATTTTCATCGTTAAACTGGGCAGCAGTTCGAGCACGCAACTCTTCCAAGCTCTCATCTTGCTTCGCTCTCTCTAGCACCTGAATATCACAATTATAACTCCAGTTTAACTGCGTGCAAGAGTCTAACATATTCCGGAGTAAGAGAAGATAACTTACCAGGTGCCTCCCATACAAATGGGTGTTGGCCAGTGCTTGCAGTGCATTCTGTGCCTCTTGTTTCGTGACGTATTCCACAAATGCAAATCCTCTATGAATTCCATATTTCCTAGGCAGCCTCACTTTAACCTGTGAAATCACCTCATTGGTCAACCAAAACGAAAAATCTTTACTGTCCAACAAGTAAGTGGTATGAATTGAGCTGACGAGAAATCAATAACTTTTAAAAGAGCAATAGTCCAAAATTTAGAAGACCCATGGTAACTTAAATTTTATTAAACAAGATGACAGTTGACTTTTGCTTATTGACGAGATGATCCATGAATTAAATCCACAACCATTATAGAGTTCTTACATCAACCAATATATAGTGTCCCCTTCAACTAATCCACCATAAAGTGGAGTCAGTCATGCACAGTTGATAAATGATGATGAGAAAAGCAAATTACCTTTCCAAATGGGCTGAAGAGCTTTTTTAAATCTTTCTTAGTTGCCTCAAAAGCAACATTTTTCACATGCAATTTAGTCAAACTTCTACCCTTTTCATCTTTATCTAGCACTGTTTCCTCTTTCTTTACTTGGCAAAATTGCAAGATAAGGGCATGCCCATCTAAGTTGGTTCCCTGGAGATACAAGTAAAACATGAGCAAATTACAAGACAGAAATTTATCGAGGAGGAAAAAGTAGAGGCTTACTTGCAAATCCTGGCAAATATTTGCTGCTGTCTCCATTGAATCAAATTCTATAAATCCATAACCCATTGACTTTCCATTTTTCACGTGCTTATTTATCTGTACAGAAAACAACAATATCTTGATAAATGGTGGAGGATAACAGATCATAACATTAATTCTTATGACCCAAAGGACCACCTTGACATTGAGAATTCTTCCCTCCTTCATTCGTTCGCTAAAGTGGCTTTTCAAAGCCTCATCGGATGTTTTGAAGTTCAGATTCTTCACATAAAGAAACCGTGACTGTAAAATCAAAGGGTAAAACATAAGTATAACCCTATAAAAAGCAGGAATTATCCCTAACTTGTTTACTGGTGAGTCTGGCATGCATAATACTGCAGAGTGGTACATCAAATTATCATGTCAGAGGAAGAGAAGCTTTAAGTAAAAGCGTAGGCAATCAGGAAAAATTCTACACAGAGTTGCTGCAGCAACCATTTCATACAAACAATTATGCTGTTCAAGTCAGCAAGCTAAGAAGAGTTCCAATAAATTTTTAAATTTTGATCACGTCAGACACACAAGACCAAGGCATAATTTGCATCTAAATGCAAGCAAAGAAGAGCTTTAAATTTTTGTGAGGCTCAATGGACAAACCAATATATGATATTGCAGAAACAATTTAAATTCAAAATAGATTGAAAATGACATTATGCATGGTGTAAGGAAAAGACAGGAATACTTGCAAGGAAAATATAGGCCTACCCTTGTACTAAGGCCAATCTAGCTCACTATCATGCTTCATCGTACTTGTACAACAGTTCATGCCTACGTTAAGATAATATCAATCAATCCAATCAAGCTGAGTAGCACAAATCCAAATATTTTAAAGTGGCGCGTGTGATTCTTGAATACATCCAACACAGTAACTTTGATATTGCATCAATAGCACTAATCATTTAACAATTCAGGATGTCAAAATGCCTCAAACTCTCCCAATTTCATGTATCAACAAGTGCATTTGAACAGAGATGCTATTCATTGTATTGAATTCTGTTATGATATAGAAGTTTTTTCACCTTAAAGAACTTCATACAACTATAAGTGCTCATACATCTTTATGAACACCTAACTAACAAGTGAATATGCATATAGCGTCGTTCAAATCTCTCTTTCTCACTACTGCCTTTGGAAAATGCATCAAAAAGTACACATAATTTCCGGCAGCATTGATTGCACTCATAAAACAAAGAACAGATGGAAAATACATTGACTCAAGTCAAAGCAGTAGCAGAACAAACGTAATCAGGTAACATACATCTGAAACAAGTTAGAAATAAAAAAAAATTAAAAAAAAAAAGTCTATCAATGATACTTATTCCAAATTAAACATGAGTTCGAAGATAGAAAGTAACAAGGCACAAAATGTCAGATCTGAAATAAAATGTACCCTTTCAACAACCTGCTTCCCAACAACCGTCCTCTTGTTTCCAATGCTTTCAGTTGTTGGATTGAGAACATTTCCAGGAGCCCGTTCCAAGTACAGTGGTGCATCTCTACATCATAATTAACTCTTATTAAGAACTCTTACAGCAACTAAACAACTTTACCATGAGAAAGAAACCATATCAAACATTAGGCATGCTAATTTAGACCATGCCAATCATGTGAAAAATGACTCATCTGTCAAAATGTATCAATTGTTTCACCATCATGGCATCTCAAAACCACATAATTTATACTTTTGGCAAGAAAAAAAGTATTATTGGCATTACAGGACACTTGCTCTTGCTCCATTCCAGCTCAAGCGCCCTAAATTATCATATGATGCCTCACAAATATCTTCTATCAGATTAGGAAACTATATTTTCTCTCCGCTAGTAATATGTAATGGTGTAATCAGATAAAAGCCATCCAAATCAATGGATGAGAATTCCCAATTTAAAGAATTTTCCGTTATTGTGGCAAAAGGCCAGTTTGAGAGTTCACACAGTCATAAGCAGCATATCTAATGCATTTATGCAAGACACAAACAGTAAGGTGTTGTCATGAAAGGAAAAAAGATTGGACATCACATACTTGTACAGCCTGTATGCTAGACCATTATGAGCAGCATCAGCTTCAGAAGGTTCGAGGAAAACAACCTGATGAGTGTAACCGTAATGAGGTTAAACAAAGCTAGTAGATTGAACTAAAACTAAATTACAGGAAAAACTCAAAAGAAAAGAGAACAAGAAAGGAAAGTTAAGGAGTCCCGATTGTAAAACTATCAAACTTTCCTATTGCACTCTTGATAGACTACATAGCTGCTTCCCATGAATATATTTGAAACCTTCACAATAGCCTTGCAACTTGCAAAAAGAAAGCTTCCTAGAAGAGCAACAGATGCCCTGGAATGCTTCCGAATCCAACAGATATTGAGCACCCCACATCATTACTATAAGGCGTGTCATAAACAAGTTCTAGAAGGGCTGCATATAGCATGGCCAATTAACTAAGACGACACAAAGGCCTATGAAGATTAATGTGATTGTGCCATTATATTTCAAAGAATCCTGGATCTGAAAGAAGTCCTCATTAATAGGAAAGACAATAACTATTTGAGCACAAAAGCTCTAGGACTCTCCAAAGTTTCCAATACCACATTATCATGAACACAAGAGCTACTAAAGGGTATCCCCTAGCTCTAGTATATATATATATAATCTTTCTCCAATTGACCGCTTACTCATGACATGCAGCTTCCTTTCTACCTTGACATCATTTCTACAAGCAGCAATGGCATGAAAAGCAACCATGTATGAAAGTCGCAATTGCTTAATTTTGTTACTCGAGGTGGCAAACATACCGGTTACCTGGACTAAGGTGCAGGAGTATGACAAGCATTAAGTGTGTCAACTTGCCATACTTGCCATTATAAAGTTTTATAACCTTAGAATCCTTCAGATAAATCGTCGCGTTTGGTATTCACAAATACTTGTCATACTCGCCCGATGATCTAAGTCTAGAATGTCGGACTATACCAGAAAGCTCCCAGCACTTATTCGGAACAAAAGAAGGTATCTTTAAAACTTTGAGAGCAGTAGAAATCCAATATACATCAAATACCAACGGCTTAGATTAGTAAGGTCATGACTTCAAACAACTGCATTAAATTCTCCTGGCATTTACAGGAGTTTCTAGCAGGACATAATAGTTGCTTGTATTCATGAGTCATACAAGAGTTCCTTTTATTCATGAGTCAATATAGTTCCAGTCTACTCTCCCTAAGTTTCACATTTCTAGTAGCAATCATGGGATTGAGGGGAAAAAAATCTAGAACGTAGGTATTTTTATAAGCAAGTGCAATAATCCTCTTTTATTTCAGTATTAAGCATCCAGCCCAGTCTCAGCTAGATTGAATCTAGAGCTTGAAAGCCCAACAATGAGTACGCCTGTACCTATCTTCTCCACCACTCTTACCCCTATTCCTCTCCCCTTACCCAACAAAGAAGTGGCTTCCATGTGAAGGGTAACCAACAGGCTGATATCACAGACCCAGTCCTATTTCACCATGATATGGAGCCAAAGTAACATCATATCCATGCATGGGTAACAATCAAATCCTAAGCCAGTGCGAGCTACATTTGAAGTTAAAATGCTGTTTACACCAAGGTTTTGAACCCTCATTAGCTGTCTGCTGAAGGTATCTTGGCCTACATGGCCAAACAAATCCTTCAGTCCTAGCAGGCATGTTGATCCTTGGTTCACCTCCATCAAATTATCACCCAACATACAATTGCACCTCAAAGCAAATATCAAACAATGGCATGTGTTCCCAAAAAAACACACTACTATTAGGGATAAGTTGTGTACTGCAGTTGGGTGTCCTATTCAGAAGGGAAAAGCATAAAGAGATGACCACGTACCAATGCCATTGTCCTTGTTGGAGGCAAAATTATTTTATCCAGACTCCCAAATTTCTTGAACATTTTAGTCAGCTCAGCTTCAGAACACCCATATGGCAAGTTCTTCACTAGCAACACATGATTACTCCTTTCAAAACCCTCTCCTCCCCGAGAGGCAAGCTCCTCCAAAGATGCTACATTGACACCAGCATCTGCCAATGCCTTCTTAGTTTCAGCAATTACTTGTGTCTCTCCTAAAGCAATACGTACTGCGAGATCATCAGCTTCACGATCAAGGAAATCACTTTTTCTTATACCATACTTCCTCGCAATGTTCTCAACAACCTATGGTAGAGAAGACGTCTTAAATGACAGCAAATAGATACACCATACAAAAGAAACAGATCATAAGTAAAAATGGGAAATGTTAATTACACGACCATGCCAAAAGTTTTCCCAAAATATTCATGACAAGAAAGATAATTCCAGAAAAGATTCTCCACTGGCTAGACAATTTTCTACATAACTTGTAAAACACTTTTATTTAATTAATAGATGGAGTTTCAGATTTCTTCCCTTCGTCAAATAATTATATTGAGTAAAGTTCTAGAATAGACATGACAATTTAGGAATAGTCTTCAATCAATACTTAGAAGCTAAACGGACCGTGTCAGGGCGCATGAACAATGTATTCCAGGCTTTTGTATCTCCACTTGCTTCAGAAGCCTTTCTGTCTTGCTCCCGACGTTGCTTGAAAGTTTTTGGAGCTTGATTTGAAGTAAAATCACTACATAAAGGTAACATTATCAGCTGCTTCAGGACAGGATATTGGAGGAGCATAACCCAAGTGAATTATAGAATCCTACTACTTACTCCTGCTTTTTAGATGTGGGTTTTGGTAATCCTGGCAAAACATGCAGCAGTCTTCCCTGGAAAGGCGACTTATCCAATTCTTTCAAAGCTCTGCACAAGAACCAAAACAAAGTAATACATCTGATCAAGTTCTATATCATTACATGGAGTGATATACTTTCGATATTGCCATCTTACGTAATAAGAGTATCAGCAAGATTTGAAGGCATAAATCAAGTGGCAAAACATATAATAATTTTACAACAACGGCAGCAACTGATAACCTGGAAAAAAGCAATGTCTGCTGCTCATATGATTAGGCAATTTACAATAACATAAAGCCTGAAAATTTTAAAATATTGACAGTGCACTCGAAGGAGAGGTTTTCCAGGCTTGCTTGTCTATTCTAAGAGACTAAGAACTAATGGAGCAATGGATAGTAAGCATGCTGTCGCCAACTGAGCCAACAATTTCATAGTTGTAGCCCAAAATATTCACAGTTAGAGAATAAGTTTAAGTAATCTTGGAGCGCCAATAAAGCTGCTATCTTCATATGGTTGTAAAATGGATAGAAAATTGATCTATTATAAAGTTCAATAAATACAATGGAGAGAAGGAACGCAAGTTTTCTTAGAAATCCAATACCTTGATGCAGACTCTGGGAGAGCATACTGGACATAAGCAATGCCCTTTGATTGTCTTGTTGCTTTATCCACAACAACATGAACTTCAACCTTGCCAAATTTGCTAAATAACTCTTCCAGCTCTTCCTCACTTCACACAAAGACCATGCAAAGAGACATAAAGCAGGCTATAATGATGTGGGCATCTATTAGAGAAAAGTCAATGACTCTCTGGAAATTGTTTCCAAGACAATTTCTCAGCAAATATCTTCCAATAGAAGAACTTGCAAAGTCAAGTAGTCTAAGTAAAAAAATTACCTTGCCCCGTAGTGCAGGTTGTGAACAAAAAGACGGCCAGTTTCCAACATCTCATCCTTATCGTCCATTGAACTTGATGAGGGATTTGTGGGGTCAAGTGCCTTGCCATCTGAATCTTCAGCACTACCTTGTCTTTCAGACTCATCTGCCATATCATTTTCTTCATCATCAGGTAGAGTTGCTTCATTTTTTTCCCTGGACCTTTCGTTTGACGGATGAACTTTAGCTTCCTTTCGATCAACATCACCTTCACTACTTTCTGATTCCGACTCAGACCATTCTTTCTTAATTTTGCTCTTGAAGTAGTCCATGTCAGAAATTACATCCTCATGGAAGACATTATCTGACTCTTCGGAAGCATTGCTACCTAGAGATACAATAACCTCCTCGTCATCAACCTTTGTTTCCGTTGATTTTTCTCTGATGTTTTTCTTTGCTCGAGTATGTTTCCTGTTAAATCTGTCCTTTGGGTAATCTTCTTTGATGTGTTTCTTTGCTCGAGTATGTTTCCTGTTAAATCTGTCCTTTGGGTAATCTTCTTTGATGTTTTTCTTTGCTCGAGTATGTTTCCTGTTAAATCTCTCCTTTCGGTAATCTTCTGAAGCTACTAATGTGTCATTCGCCCACAACTTCGACTCGGTCCTTGGTTGCATGACTTTAAGGAACTCCTGAAGCTGACGGTCATCACTCTCCCATGTCTTCTTAAGATTCATCTTCTCTCCATTAGGAATCAAATCGGTGGAATCACCACCGGAAACCATTTTCCTACCCTCAGCTGCTGCTGCTTTATTCTTCGATGAGCGCCGACTCCACGGTCGAGGAATACCGGGATCTCCAACTCTTCGTGCAACCTAGTGATAAGCAAAAGGTTTGAATCCACTTGTTAAAGCTATATTTGCTGGAGCGGATTGTTCACGACAAAGGTATTTGATTCCTCATGCAAGTGGTTATCTGTGCACCCCAATAATCAAAACATGTAGAGGATTACTAATAAACAGCATCAATTAAGGGAAATCGCGTGCTTATCAGGTATACAGAGTAAAAAAATTTATAAAATAAATAAAATTAAAAAAATAAATAAACAGTTCTTATAGCTTCACTCCAGTCAAAAAGATGTCTGAAGAACGATCAGAAACTTGACCAGCAAATTGACCAGCAAAGGTAAACAGGGAATTGACTGGAGAAGAGGGAGAGTCGTGATTCAATCTGCATGCGCATTAACAGCCCTTCGTTTCGCTTTTACGAGTTGAAAATAACTTAGATAACAGACAGAGAACATGATAAACACGTCGAAGAACAAAGCACTAGACTGTGAAGTGAATATCACAACACCAACCTCACAAAAAATCCGGTAAGTACCGACATACGATTTGTGGAAGTATCTAATAGCTTCCTCTGCTTCTTGCTCGGTGCGAAACCCAATAAAGGCGATTTGCCTGTTCTTACCATCACTGCACACAATCAAATACACATAGAAAACCCTCACGTCTCAACACCTTCAAGAAAATTCAAGAGCTCGCGAGAATAATAAGAGAACGAGTGAAGGCAACAAATAATACCAGGTATACATGATCTGGACGTCTGAAATTTCTCCTTTCTGAGAGAAGTGATCGCGGAGGTGCTCCCTCGTCACGTCCTTGGGCAAATTTTTCACAAATATTCTTGACCTGCAAAAGAATAAACACAAATTACGAATTGTTGGTTCGCTCTTTCGAGTTCATCATCCGAGAGGAACGCATAAAGCCAAACTAACATTGCTGCTGGTTGCACGCCGACAAGCAGCAGAGCAGTGAAAGAGACGAAGGTGACGCTAATTGATTTGAACTCGAGTGTTCTGACCACTGTGAACCCTAATTTGGAGGCAAAGTGTGAACCTATAAATTATATATATATATATATAGCATTGCTAACCTAACTGGTGCCCTCGTTCCAGTCAATGACGGTGCTCCGCTAGCCGCCAATTTTCCAACGAGGAAACCGGCTACTTGAAAGGGAGTCCGTAGACCTGAACTTGTCCTGTCCTTAAAAAGTTTAATTTGAACCTGTGGCCACTTTGAAGGAGAAGAAATATATTCTTCTTGGGATTGGGAAATTGAAGGGTTTGGGCACTTTTTCAACGAGCACCGATTGCTATTTTAACAATAAAACAGAGCCTCGCGTTCCCAAAAAAGAGAAAAAAAAAAAAAATTAGTCTCCTGCCCTCTAATTGCTTTACAGCCACAGCCAAGGTAAAGAATTACTTGGGCTAATCAAATTACTTCAATTAAAATAGCTGTGATGTTGAACAACCGAGTGGATGTCAATTTCAAATATTTTTCAACTTGAGTTTGTGAGAATTTTGTAGGTCTCTTAGGAGCACATGCCTTCATGGTAGGCGAAGGTTAGATTTAAGGACCGACAACATAAAAAAAGAGATATATACACTAGAAATTTTCAAAATTGTCAATTTGCAAAAAAAATGCAATCAAGTCTTTTAATCTTTTTAAATTGATTCAATCAAATTCTTTCGTTAATTTTGACCAACATGACTAGTGGAATATACTCACGTGACTTTTTTAATATTTTCTCTCTCTCCTGCATGGTGATGATGTGACTATATAAGGCCAAAGGTCTAAACCTAAATTTTAATATAAAATTTATTTAAATTACTTTAAAATAAAAGCTAAAAAAAGAAAAAAAAAAAAACGAGTTAGATGAGTTGGAGGGTGATGGTGGTTCTAACTCATTTTTTAAAAATAATTTTAGCTTATCTATTTAATTTAAATTTTGTATTAAAAATTGGATATAAACTCAAATAATGTCGCTTTAACCACGTGATCATCACATATAGTTCAAGTTTTTAACCTATAAATCAATTTAAATTTGGAGTCATCACTAATCAATTTGAAATGAGTTGAATATAAACCCAAGTAAAACATTAAGAAAAATATTTTAAACCCTAAAGATTGTTTTTTAATTTTTGATTTTCAGATTTTTTTTCATCCATAATCAAAACTATTTTTCGGACCTTTTCTTATTTTTTAGAAAATAGAATTTTTTTTTTCGATTGTTTGATTTAATAAACATAAATATAAAAAAGATGATAGTAATAATATACGGGGAAAATTTCAATTAAGGGCCTGAAGTTGAACCGTTTTCTCAAAAAAGGGCCTAAAGTGGACATTGTATCAAATAAGGGCATGAAGTGACTGATTTAGTGTCGATTAAGGGTTTTAACTTGAAAGCCAGTCAAATCTTATTTGCAACTAGGGGTATTTTCGTCTAAAGACTTTTTTTTCTTTTTCCTTTTTGTTTTTCTTTTCTTTCTTTTTTCATCTTGCTCATTTCCTTCTTGACAAATGAATCAGACTCCTCACGCACAAGCTTGCATAGGTGCAAAACAATTTGAACAATTTAGGAAAAGAAGAAAACGAAAAGATATTCAAGAAGTTATGCAGTTTTGCAAAACTGCAAATTGTATGCTTTAGTTCTGCAGCCTCCCCATCAACTAACTTCAAAGCGAATGCTCTACATTATGCAATTTTGCATCCTCACTCAAGAACTCATCAATTTCAGCATAAGCCGATTTTTAAGTTATTTGCCACCACTCACCTTCTCCGATGACAATAATGAACTTGAGAATCAAGAAATATCCATAAGTGAGTTTTGTTTTTATTCAATTTGCTTGTAAAAACTTATTATGGCAATTAAAGTAACAGTTTCATGCTCTCCCGCCAATGAAATTACCTTTGCCACGATAACTTTCGCTCGTAGCTTCTTGGGAATGTTTTATTGGGTTCGGGTTGGATTATTCATAATATTCGTAGACGCAACTTGCATTGAGGTGGAATATGGGGCTTCTTGAGAGGGTCCAATTGTGTCATGTATGCTGGTTATTTTCAAAGGCTGCTAAATCATTTTGACCCGTGATTGAAGATACTCACCTTTGATGGTGATTCGAATCAGACAGCACTCAATCTAAAAAACGAATGACTCTAATCTACACATGTTCAAAAAAAAATTAGCTTTCTAACTCTGAAATATTATCTACACAGATTTGAGAGAGAATAACAAGATGAAAAAAGTGCAAAATCGCTCAGAAATTTCCAAAACCATGTATTTCACTGAACAAATCAATGTACGTGAGTATCACAAAGATTCCTCAAAAACCTCTAATAAATTTGGCTTAGGCACTTCAATCTGGCTTATCCTCGCTAAGATTAATCATAGCTTGCGTGAGCACCGATTTGAATTCAAGCATCGATGGCAACGAGGGCAGCAAGCTAATGGCTTACACCTCATCATGCTTCGTGCTTGACCACGACCACAAGATGTGGGGATCAAATCAAGCTGAGCATCACATCTTGGTCCACTCATGCTCGATCTAGGGCTTGGATTGACCTCCATCTTTCAACAAAGGTATTGGAATTGCTGTTGAGGGCAATGACAAATGAGGTTGAGGGCATTGATGGCTAATTCGGCAAGGAAGATAGAGATGGACTTTGGGAAAAAACGTGATCTAAAGAGTGAAAAAGGCGAAGGCACGATGATGATGAAGAAAAAAAAAGAGAAGGAGAAAATAAATTTAAAAAAGAAGGAAAAAAAGTCTTTAGACGAAAATACCCCTAGATCACGAAGATTTGGTTGGGCTTTTAAGTTGGGCCTTATTTGAAACTAAGTTGGTCACTTTAGGTTCTTGTTTGAGACAATATCTATTTTGGGTCCTTTTTTGAAAAAACGGTTCCACTTTAGGCCCTTAATTGAAATTTTCCCTAATATACGTGACCCGGGTCGCGCCTCCGGATGGTTAGAGAAGAGTTGCCCCCCTACTTGATTTCTCTATTATTCATCTCCCTCTCTCTCTCTCTCATCTTTTTCTTATTATTTTTTTTTGTATTCTCTCTCTCTCTCTCTCACGTTGTCAAGTTAGAAGAGAAGGGAGAGAACCCTTTCTTCCACTTTTGTCTTTTACTCTTTATGATCTTTCTTTCAATTTTTCTTTTTGTCTCTCTCTCTCTCTCTCTCTCTCTCTTTTCTTGTCTTTTCTCCCCTCTGCACACGCCCAGCCCCACCTCCTGTCTCCTTTCATTTTTTATTATTTCTTTTGTTTTTTTTTTTCCCTTTCTCTCTCTTGTCTCTTCTTCTTCACGCTGCCCCGAGACCGACTGTCAGCGTTCCATGAACCCAGAACGAAAGGAAATGCCAACTATCAAGTATTGCCCGATACTCGACGACCATCAACGGCTAAAACACGGGATGCACGAAACGACTTACACTTCCTGAAACATATCGAACTACACCCGTTCACCTCGTGCGTCCATGAGCGGGGATCCTCAGGAAAACGACCCAAACTTAACTAGGCCGGAGATAAATCCGAACGGAACCTACCGTAGGCTTAACTCGGCGAAAGACGTGATGGCGGCCAGCGTCTCTCCCTACAGTTCACTCTTCACTCGCAATTCTCAAATCGCACTCACGATCTCTCTCGAGTGTCTCTCTTTCAGGACTTTCTCAGATCTCGCCTTTTTCTTTCTCCTCTACCTCCTCCTTCATCGAGCTCCACAAGGTCCTATATATAGGCTAGAGGATCCCGTCGACGGAGGCATTTCGGCCGTCAGTCCTTGGCTCGCCGACCGGCCTCCCCCTTGGCCGAACCGGTGTCCCATCCCCTCTTCTTCGCGGAGGCCTGTTTGGCATTGAAGGAGTCTGCCCAGACATCCCCTCCGTCGCCTATCTACCCTCCTCTCTCAGCTGTAGGTGTCCTGCGCCCGTCTGCTCTTCTGCGTGCGTGGTGTCCAGTGCGAGCAAGGAAGGAGGAAGAAGAGGAAGGAGAGGGCCGGGCCGCGAAGTCAGCGAGCTGGGGGGCGAAATGGGCCCTGGGTCCGTACGGAAAATAGAAAAGGGGACCAGCCCCCAAAGCCAACTCTTTTTTTTTTTTTTTATAAATATAATTATCCGAAAATCTATCCTGAGAATCTCATTTGAGTGCGGTGATGTCATGTAAAAGATTCCTTAATCCACGAAATTCCATATTTCGTACTTAATTCTAAGAGAACTCTCTCTGAGGGGGGGAGCGTGTGATGACAACCACTCGATGAGGTTTATATCAACTTGATGAAACCTTCAACTCTTCGTTTATAGCTACAAGATGAATCACCGTTTAGTTCCGATTCTGGGTATGTTTTGAATCCAATTGTCACTTCAGTAAACTGTTGATAAATACCGAATTAAGTCTAAATCGATAATTTCACCCGTTCACGGAGTTTTAGCATCATAAGTCAAGTTTTGATCGCTGGAGGATCACAAACTAGGAGCAATTGTTCCCAAAAGGGGTACGAGGATGACAGCAGAAATACAATCCAATCGAACACTGAATTGGACCGTTAAGTGCGCTCTTTCAACGAATCCCCCGACACATTACTTCAATTTCTCTTCAGTGCTGTCAAGTTCTTTATCCGCTTCTTTGCTGCTTTGTCGATCACCGATATCTGCACATTGATCACGTCGGCACGCGTAAAAACGAGAGGTCCATGTCACCTAGCTCAACGAGATTTTACTTCCACTGTGTTCAGCAATGGTGGTCGGGACTCATGACATCCACGCCCACTCCCTCTCCCTGCACATTCCTCTACTTCCACATCAATAGTCGACACAAATGATAAGCATAAATTATGCCTGACAACTTTTTTTAATTTTGTGAAAACAATTTTGAAAATCGTCCTTAAAGGTGTCAACGGTTCAATTTGATTCGACTTTACAAAAAAAACCAAACCGTCCCGTTAGGGATGCATGCTTGAACCAAACCGAATCTCAACTCAAAATGAATATGTTGAGTCAGTTTGATTTGGGTCAATTCTCGATTTTTTCTTTTTTTTTCTTTTTATTCATCTATAAACATTTTGGTCATTGATGCTAAATCTTCAGCTTTTTATAATTTCGAGTACGTATCGCTAAATCGTCGTTCCGAACCAGATGAAAGTCAAATAACTTTTTTCTTATATTTAATGACATTTTTTTTAGCGAGACAAGAAAGAGGAAAAAAAAAAGCCCAGAGCTCCATGTCTTTCAAATTTGAGGAAGTTTTTTTTTTTTTGGTCAAATAAAATGGACGGCGCGGAAAGATCCTCCGAGCGGGTCCCAATGTTAGGTAACGATTTATTTTTTTGGTCAAATAAAATGGACGGTGCGGAAAGATCCTCCGAGGTAACGAACGAGGGGGGCTTTTCTTTGATGTGAACGTTAATTCGATAATCAGGAAGGGATTAATCGTGTGATCAAGCGGAGATGACATCGTTCGACTAAGAACGCAGCAATCCCCATGATCTTAAACCGTTTGAAAATGAACCCATACCAATCATAACATATATCTTAAAGCTGTTGATTGGGTTTGCTGGTAAACAAGTGACATTGATCGGCAATCAACTGGCATTGTGGTCAACGGAGAAGATCGATTGACCATCTATGATAAGCCATCATATTTATTACGATTGTGATGGCGGCGAAGGTGGACACTTGACCTCACAATTTTAGTGGAGACGAATGACCAAAAATGAGGATAAGATCATTGCTTATTATGCAAATATTTCAGATGGAAAGATAAGTTTGAAGTGACTTTTTCATTAATTTTTTTCATTCGGGTAGTCGTTAACAAGATAACATAACTTGTTACAATCCAAAACAACATGGTTTAATATAAAATGATATCATTTATTTCCTGTTAAATATAAATGACAAATGAAGGAATAACTAAAAAGTTGAAAGTAAAATCGATAAAAAAAAAAAAAATCACATCCTTTGGTGACAAATTTCAGGATTTAAACGTGGGAATCGGAAATTTTATGACCTAAGTACCCAAATGGCATAAATTTAAAGGCTACTTTATTTGTAAAATAATTCTCATTTTATTGATATGTTTTTGACAATTTGACAACTTCATGTGGAGGAATTTTTGTATCTTCTCCATAAAAAATAGTAATCTTGACGAGGTAGTCCGATTCCTCTTCTTAGTTTGAACGACCGGGAGATTGAATCCGTCAAACTCCCAAGGACAGTCTTCTCGTTCCTATAGAAATTCCCACATTTCACGAAGTTTACTCTTTTGATCTATTCTAACATTCTAACAAATCTACTTAAAGTTTTAAATATATGGCCCAATTCTTCATAACCATAGGACCTATCCTCGATGCATATTTCCCTACAAATCTGATCATATAATAGAAAGAAACTATAGAATCCCAGAACACAAAGCACCAACTTATGGCGTCCCATGTCTCTCAAAACTCTACTATGAGGTTAAGAAGGCCAATCAAGCAGTTTGTTCAGATTAGAGCAGGGCTTGCAATTTTCGCCGTGATAGCCTTCATTACAACTTCCAACCGAATAGCATTGTACTCTGGTGATGTGACTTTGGATCATCGGGCCATGGGGAAAAACACTTGCACTTCATGGCTCTTGGAAAGACTAGGATCCAAAGATCTCTACTTTCATGCGAAGCATTTGAAATGTGACGGGTCCAACAATCCCGCTCCTCTATACAAAGAAGAACATTTTCAGCCCCCATATCCATAGTTCAAAAGCCACATCAACAATGTGCTCTGATGTTCTTAACATATTAGCTAGGCTCAAAATTGGCACCCTGGCTTAATTTCTACGAGGGTGACTTGAATTGCCCTTCCATTTAGGTCCTACATCAATGAAGATTTATAGTGAACTTGAATCCAACGTAACAGTCAACAACAAAGGTGGTGATGGTAGATGCATGATGGTTACAAACATAAATTTGCACTCGAGGGAAAAGACACAACGTTCAATTTAGCCAGAAGGTCAGCACACGGTCAGCTTTACCATGGCATACCCAAGCAAATTTCATCTTAGATCGCGTGACATGTAACAACACTCTAATATATAGAACAGAAATTGCATTATGCAAATACTCAAAATCCACATCAACACAACATTATGAATCTAAAAGAACGTCATCTTAAAAAAAGAGCCCATCGTGGAAAGATTTCAAAAGAAAACAAGAGAAACAATAATTCTTATCAGGAAGAACATTCCATCGCTGCAATAACAAGGATGTCGCGCTTCATCTACAGAGTCCATTTGGAGAAAGTCATATTCTGCTTACCATGCTATTTAAGGATTCAATAGCACTGTTAACCTCATCAGCAGAACTGTAAGATACAAAACCAAACCCCTTTGACCGACTAGTCATTACAACTGTTGCTGCTTCTAGAGTTTAAATACTTTTCATGGTCATGATCATTTCCAAGATCCTCATTTTGTTGCTGCTTTTAAAGTTCTCATTATTCAACTTTTATCGTTACCGGTGAGGAAAATGAAGGACCATGTTTTATGCCAGAAATTATGGTTAATGTGTCCGGACCAGGAGAAGAGAGTGTTGGAGTTACTAGAGAGGTTCTTCCCATAAGTTTATTCCTTTGTTCCCCCTCAATATATGTGCTTGCGTGTGTAAACAATAAGATTCATTAAAAGACACTGTTCTATTGCAAGCAGAAAATGGAAGAAAAATCTTGCATACTTCCATGTCTCTCCTTTGCTTTGACCACTAAGCAAGTTTAAAAAATGTGGTTTGATGGGCTTTCTTTAAACTACTCGAGTTTGCTTATCTTTAAACTGTTTCCCCTTTGATCTTTGGGATGTTTTTATGGTTATCCTTTAAAGTTTGTGTGCTTTATATGGTGCAACATTTCTATCTGATCATTAAGTGTGTCTTGAGTCCTGAAACTCTCAAAACACTTCTCTAGTTTCATGTTGTTAACTGTAATTGAAGCTGTGCATAAAGATAAACAATCAAATTTTGCAGGAAGCTAGTGAAATGAGGATTTCAGATTGTATTTTGAAATTTTTCATCCAAGTAGTACATAAAAAAAACTTTAGTAATGAAAAGCAATTGCAACGTTGTTATTGGGATTATTTGGGAGATTTTGTTTGCAAAGCTTCTCTTTTTAAAACAAAATTTGTAGATTTTAGCTTCTTGAAATCCTATGGCAAGTGGGTATGGTGTTGAAACTATTGCGTTATTTGGAGTATCGACTGTTGGTTACACCAATTTCCAGTATCTTCTTCTTGAACCAAGGATGGCTCCTGTTTGGTAGCCCTTGGGCCTAGTGGCAATGGAGAGACGACGACTCTTCTTCCTAAGGAAATGGAGATGGTGATGCTAGAGAAATCGGACAAGATTAAGATTGTCAGGGGCCAATTCTTTGCTGCTTTGTCGATCACCAATATCTGCACATTGATCACGTCGGCACGCATATAAACGAGAGGCCCATGTCACCTAGCTCAACGAGATTTTACTTCCACTATGCTCAGCAATGGTGGTCGGGACTCATGACATCCATGCCCACTCCCTCTCCTTGCACATTCCTCTGCTTCCACATCAATAGTGGACATAAATGATAAGCAGAAATTATGCCTGGCAGCTTTTTTTTTAATTTTGTGAAAAGAAATTTGAAAATCGCCGTTAAAGGTGTTAATAGTTCAATTTGATTCAACTTTACGAAAATAACCAAACCGTCCCTTTAGGGATGCATGCTTGAACCAAACCGAATCTCAACTCAAAATGAATATGTTGAGTGAGTTTGATTTGGGTCAATTCCTGATTTTTTTTCTTTTTATTAATATATAAACATTTTGGTCATTGATGCTAAATCTTTAGCTTTTTATAATTTCGAGTAGGTATAGCTAAACCCCAAACCAGATGAAAGTCAAACAATTTTTTTCTTATATTTAATGACATTTTTTTTGAGCGAGACAAGAAAGAGGAAAAAAAAAGGCAAGAGCTCTATGTCTTTCAAATTTGAGGATTTTTTTTTTTTGTCAAATAAAATGGACGGCGCGGAAAGATTCTCCGAGCGGGTCCAATCGTCAGTTAACGAACGAGGGGGGCTTTTCTTTGATGTGAACGTTAATTCGGTAATCAGGAAGGGATTAATCGTGTGATCAAGTAGAGATGACATCGTTCGACCAAGAACACAGCAATCCCCATGATCTTAGACTATTTGAAAATGAACCCATACCAATCATAACACATGTCTTAAAGCTATTGATTGGGTTTGCTGGTAAACAAGTGACATAGATCGGCAATCAACTGGTGTTGTGGTCAATGGAGAAGATCGATTGACCATCTGTGATAAGCAATCATATTTATTACGATGGTGATGGCGGCGAAGGTGGACACTTTTTTTTTTTTAATGAACAGTAAACCATCATCATTTTATTTACTATTTGATACGATGAAACAAAACACTCAGTGCGTCAGTGCTTAGTAGATCAAATAAAGCAGGAGGGGGATTATAAATCCAGTCTTGGGGTAGAGAATTACTTCGGCATGCCCTCGCGATCCAGTCCACAGGGCGGTTTGAGTTTCTGTTGCAGTGGGCCAACGTCAGGCCCGGAAATTGAAGCAGTTTTGCCTGGGCCCGTCTCACGAGCGGATGCAGTTCCCAACTTAACTCATTTGAAGTCTTCAAGGCGTTCACGAGAACTAAACAGTCAGAGTGTACTTGAGGAGAGAGAAAGTTCCGTTTGTCGATGAAATTTAGGGTTTCGACAACGGCGATCGTCTCTGCGTGGAGAGCCGAAGCCGCCGCGACTGGCTTCGCAAAACCATCGATGATGAGGCCTCGGTGATCCCTACATACACATGCTATGGCTGCACGGTGTCGAGGAGTGTGTTCGTCTCCGTGAGAGGTACTGTCGTGTCGGTGGTGGGTGTGTGCGTTTCCAGATCTGGGTCGAAAGCTGCATCCACGTTAATACGGATCGTTCCTGGAGGGGGTGGGAGCCAAGACTCAGATAAGTGCTCGGTTTTCTTCTTGCTGTTCCTCTCTCCATTCAAAGCTATATAACTTGCTGTAAATGCTTCTGCTTTGGCTATGATTGAGTTGGGTCTCGGAATCTGCTGATTAAATATACAACGATTTCGTTCCTTCCATATGCTCCAGAGTACCCGAGCTATTAGAGTGAATTTTCCCGAGATGACGAGGATTGTTGTATGTCGCAGATCCATTCTTCGAGTCGGGTGAGGCCCACTCTTGGAATCTGTATGTAGAAGGGGGCTGATCGCCAAACCTTGGCCGTCCAAGGGCAGAGGAGAAAGGTGTGCTCTAGCGTTTCTGCTTCTTGTTTACAGAGAGGACACAATGGGGAAGGTACTACTTTACGGTGGTGCAAGTTTACCATGGTAGCTAGGGCATTGTTACATGCATTCCATAGAAAAATTCTTGTTAAGGGTGGGATTGCGGATCGCCATATGGTTTTCCACGTTCGGGATTAGCCCGATATGATGAAGTTGCTTGTGTGTCTGTGTGGAAACAAAGGGCTTTCCTAAACGTGGAATAGCCACTCTTTGCGAGTACTCTCCTGTTTTTGTGTTCATCCATACCTGCTTGTCATCTTCATCAGGTAGGCCAATGGGTGTGGCTAGAATTTCCTGTACTCGCCTTCCATCAAACATAGAATGTATTAAAGGTTCATTCCATGTGCCTGTATCTGGATTTATGAGTTCTGAGACTGTTCTTGGTTCATGTTGTGATGTTGGGCCTTCTATTATCCCACTCTTTAACCATTTGACTGTTCTAACTGGAGTGTTTTTACCATTTCCGATTCTGTGCATGACCTGAGGAGCGACGGAGTCCCTTGCCATGATGATACTCTGCCATCCCCACGAGGGCCTGGAGCCTCTACCTGCAGTCCAGAAGTCTCCCTGTGAGTAGTAGAGCCCTTTCCATAATCTGGTTAGCAGTGAGTCTGGATTTTGAATGATGCGCCACATTTGCTTGGCTAACAGTGCTTTATTGACATCTGTAGATCTTTAAAATCCATTCCCCCTTCACTTTTCCCTGTTTTCAACAAATCCCACTTTTTCCAGTGGATTGCATTCTTTTTGTCGTTGCTTTTCCACCAAAACGATGCAACCTTCTTCTCTATTGCTTTGCAGATTGATATAGGTATTTTAAATATTGACATTGCGTGTTGAGGGATAGCTTGTACCACTTTGCTTTTATAAGAATTTCCTTTCCAGCTTTTGATAACAGTTTTCCTTCCAACTTTGCTCAACTTGGAGTTTACCCGAGCTAGGATCCGAGCAAACATGTCATTCTTGGAGTGCCCCCAATCTGAAGGTATGCCGAGATATTTCCCTGTCTTTGTGATTTACGGGACCCCGAGAGCGAAGCCATATTCCTCTTTAGAGCCGTAGGACATCCTTTACTAAAGTAGATGCCGATTTGTTGAGATTGATTGCCGGCCGGAAGCAAAACAATATTGATTGAGTATATTTGCTAGGTTTTGACATTCCGCCACTGTTCCATGCGGGAAAAAAATCGAATCATCGGCGAAGAGCGATGGGACGGGGTAGGGCATTGTCGGTTCAGTCTGATTCCTATGAGTGTGCCCTCCTGCATAGCTTTCTTCATCAGACACGACAACACATTGGCTACAATGATGAAGAGATAAGGTGAGAGTGGGTCTCCTTGTCGCAGGCCACGGGTAGGTTTAAAAAATGGAAGTGATTCTCCATTGAGGTTTATGCTGTAGGATACTGTGCTAACACATTGCATTATCCATGTTACCCACTTGTCACAGAAACCTATTTTGGTTAGGCATGCCTTAAGAAAATCCCACTCGATGCGATCGTAGGCCTTTTGCATATCCATTTTTAGGACTGCTTGAAAATTCTTCCTTCTGTTTCTAGTTCGAAATCTGTGGAGCACTTCCTGTACCATCAGTATGTTGTCCTGCATCTGCCTTCCTCCCACGAACGCGCTCTGTTCCTCTGCTATGATGTGGGGTAGGATAGGTTTGAGCCTGTTTGTGAGTACTTTTGAGATTATTTTATATAGGAAGTTGCAGAGACTGATAGGGCGATAATGCTCCAGTTTTTCTGGTTGTGGGATTTTGGGTATCAATATGATTTGTGTTCTGTTCAGTGCAGGATCTAGATTGCCTGTTGTGACTAGGAGCTGCAGTGTTTGATGGACGTCTTTGGAGACAACTGGCCAATGATCTCTGTAGAAGATTCCGTGGAACCCGTCAGGCCCAGGTGCCTTGAGAGCTCCAAGCTGTTGCATAGCTGTGCTGATTTCCTTCTCAGTGATTGGAGCCGTTAAGGTACAGTTCATCTGATCATCCACTAAAGTGGGGATGTGTTGTAATATAGGTTGCCAGTTACGATCACCCACTGATGTATATAAGGTTTTGAAAAACTGTTCTGTCATACCCTGAATCTGTGGTTCCCCTCTTACCCATTCTCCACTCTCATTCTTCAATAATTTTATCTGATTTCGACACCTTCGCTGTATTGTCGTTGCATGAAAAAAGCGAGTGTTTTTATCGCCCCACTTAATCCAACTTAGTCTCGATCGCATGGCCCAATACATTTCCTCTTGTCTCCATAGTTTGTCGATTTCTTTGGTTATTTCTTTCACCTGAGCTGTCTCTTCATTGGTTTGTTTGTTGTTGATCAGGTTCTGGAGGACTTCTTTGAGCAGGGTTATTCTTTTCTTTGCATGGCCGAATTTACTCTTGCTCCACTGCAGTAGCTTCTGTTGTACTTGCTGCAATTTCTCCACCAGGTTAAGATCTTGTGCAATAGGGTCGTTCCAGGTATCTGTAACGATACTTTTACTTTCTGCTTCATCAGACCAGTATGCTTCATATCTGAACTGTTTTCGTTTTCTTCTCTTTGGTTGGTCCAGAGTTAGCAGGATAGGACTGTGATCGGAGCCTATTGCTGGGAACGCAGTGCAGTCTGCCTCAGGGTAAGTAATTCTCCATTGGTGTGTGCATAAAGCCCTATCAAGTCTCTCTTTAACCAGGTTCTCACCCTCACGTCTATTTGACCAGGTGAACGAACATCCCTTGCAATCCAGGTCCATGAGGGAGCACTGATTCACAAAATCCCTGAAAGCTAATAGTCTGTAAGTTTCTGCCTTATGCTTGCCCTCTTTCTCCCAATGATTTAGTATTTCGTTAAAGTCACCCACACACAGCCATGGGAGCCGGTAATGCATGCTAGCTGAGTAGATTCGTTCCCATAACTGAATTCGTTCTCTAAATACGTTGGGCGCATGGAGAAAAATGATTTTCATTCTCTGATCTCGATCTATCAGGTGACATTGGGTAAAGATGGCTGAGGCTGAGGAGGATTCAATGGATAACTGCAGCTGATCATCCCAGAATAGAGCTAAGCCCCCTGCTGTCCCCTCGGGATTAACAATGTAGCTATTCTGGAAGTTGAGTTTTCGTTTTATTCTAAGCACTCTCTGTTCTGAGTTCTTTGTTTCCATAATGAAAACTAGGTTGGGCCGTTCCTGAGTCACTGTGACTCGCAAGGCCTGGATTGTCAGGGGATTGCCCAACCCCTGACAATTCCAGCTTAGAAGTTTCATGGGTACTTTGGTGGCTTATTAGGGCTAGCCACCAGAGCCCATTGTTCAGACTTTTCTGCCACCGTAATAGGTGTTTCCACAAGCTGAATAGAGTTGTCTGCATGCTGAGCTGATGTTTGTGCTCCGTATGGGCAGAACCTTTTTGCTTTTTTTTGCATTGGCCACCTTCACAATCTTTCCTTTCGGTTTTGTAGGGGCAGACCTGGTCAGATTTCCTGCAGCTTCCTTCATATGCTCTTCATGAAATGGCAGGGTATGTTCCTCATCGATACAGCTGTTTCCCCTTTTCTGGTGATTTTTTGAGTCTAGCACGATTAAGTCCCGAGAGGGTGAGGGTGTGTAAGTGTCCTGATCTTTTGGCTGGGTGCTGTAGATATGTGTTTGCTGGGATGTTGTCGAACTAATCTGCTCTGTGTCAGGTATCGGAGATAGAGGTGTTTCTGGCACAGTCTCTACTTCTTCAGGGGGGAGTTCTTTTTGGCCATAGAAGATTTTCCCATAGGGACTGATTTCCCTCACATCAGCTCGCAGCCAATCTCCATACCTGGTCGGTAAGTGTTGTTCCAACCCTGACTCCTTATATGGTAACTCAGCACACTCTGTAGTGTAATGACCTATTCTGCCACAGGAATAGCAGTAAAAGGGTAGTCGTTCGTATTTAAATTCGACCCAGAGCTTCTTATTATCAAGTTCACTATTACGCCAGTCTTCAGGGGTTGCTTTAATGACACTGTCACTCTGGCTTTGCCTATTTTGTAGGTGCTATTTCCTTTCTCCTCCAGTTTTACTTCCACGACTACTCCTATTTTGGAAGCAATTTCCTCGATCACATCATAGGTAACTCGCCCATATGGTAGTCCAATGAATCTTACCCAGAAATCACAATGACTATAATCATAACAAAACGACACTTGACCTCACAATTTTAGTGAAGACGAATGACAAAAAATGAGGATAAGATCATTGCTTATTATGCCAATATTTCAGACATTCATCAACTCAAAAAAATATACGTACGTTCTCACGGTCAAAATTTTCAAATTTACGCCAGCGTAAATGTAAGGAATCATTCATGGGCGTGCATGCACTTCTCGGCTCGCTTCTGGAAGACAACACCCATCCCATACTGACAAGACCACCGCCGATTCCGTTTGTGTGTTTCGTCCCACCACTCAGAGAACTGTGGAAACCGAGTTTCAAAGAGCTCTCGCTCAGGAAGATTATGCACGGACTGGACCTAGGTCATTCATCTCTCCAACTCTTGAACAAGCCAAGGCCAATTTCCTTGTCAAGACATGACAAGAATGCTTTGTACAGTCTTGAAAGTTTCGAAAATTGTAAGTCCAGTGATCGGTGAGTTCTGATTCTTCAAATTGGTTGGAAATTTCTCTCTTTTTTTTTGGGGGGTGGGGGGGGTGTCAGAAAAGAGTATTTTTCTCGTCAATTGGTAACGGTTGCAGATTAAAAAAGGTAAATTGCCACAAAGAAGAGCCCATAAAGCTTCAGGGGGTCAAGACAACCAATCAAAGGCCGGGTATCTATCTCTATGGGCTTTAACCAACTAATTTGCGTTCATGTTGCAATGGGCTAGGCATAGATCATTAAAGCTCATGAGCTTTCTATTAAGACTTAGATGACTTCGTGTGCTGAGGAAATTTAGGTTCAATAGGCATTTTGAGTGTGCTCATTAATAAGATGTTTTAAATTTGGAGAGCATAAATGGAAAATTGAAATTAAAGGGTGTAAAATTTATCTTTCAAACTTTTTATGGTGACCCAATTTTATGTTTCGACTCTAGACGGTACATAATGTGACCGAGAGAAATCATCGAGGTGATTTTAATTATTTTATTTTGCTCTAAGTTCAGTTGAATACATGTATGTACTTATTATGAAGGTTGTCTTTGTCTACCCGACAAAGAGGTGAATATTGGATAGTTGACCATTCTCTCACTCTTGGTTTCCGAATCTTGGAAGGGCGGTCAATTCAAAATTTCTTGACCGGGTTGTGGTAATCATATACCCTATCAAAATATATTTCTAATATAATAAAAATTACACTATAAAATCCTACACTCTTTTGAAGATTCACTTTGATCTTCATGCTTCGTCTTTGAATTTTGCCGATTTATTCCTAAACCTTTTGATTGTGATACCATTCTTAAAATGACTATATAAGTCCTATCAAAATGTCGATAAAATCCAATGAAAAATTGTTTAATAAGTATTGATCATGGCCATAGTACCTACATGTATAGACCCTCAAATGAATATTATAATTTGGCACGTCCATGATTGATAAAACTCAATTTTAATCTCTAATTCTTGTTCTGGCAAGAAAGAATAGCCACTATGTTGTTCTTCTATTGGCAGTTGGAGAAATTAAGAATTTTATGGACATGTGAAATCAAAATTTGTTACTCGATGTGGTGAATGTTCAATATCGAGTTGTTTACCGATGATTTTGAACAAGGGTCCTGTATATCAAGAGTTTTGAAACTTATATCATTCAGATACTCAAGTCCTAAAATTTTTATTCCATATATTTGTCCTAAAATTTTTATTCCATATATTTAAGTCTTAAAATTTGTAATCATCGTTGATGTTAGTCCTTCCATTAGCTTCTGATGGAAAGATAAGTTTGAAGTGACTTTTTCATTAACTTTTTTCATCCGGGTAGTTGTTAACAAGATAACATAACTTGTTACAATCCAAAACAAAATGGTTTAATATAAAATGATATCATTTATTTCCTGTTAAATATAAATGACAAATAAAGGAATAACTAAAAAGTTGAAAGTAAAATCAATAAAAAAAAAAATGTCACATCCTTTCGTGACAAATTTCAGGATTTAAATGTGGGAATCGAAAATTTTATGACCTAAGTACCCAAATGGCATAAATTTAAAGGCTACTTTATTAGTAAAATAATTCTCGTTTTATTGATATGTTTTTGACAATTTGACAACTTCATGTGGAGGAATTTTTGTATCTTCTCAATAGAAAATAGTAACCTTGACGAGGCAGTCCGATTCCTCTTCTTAGTTTGAACGATCGGGAGATTGAGAACGACCGGCAGATTGAATCCGTCAAACTCCCAAGGACAGTCTTCTTGTCCCTATAGAAATTCCCACATTTCACAAAGCTTACTCTTTTGATCTGTTCTAACATTCTAACAAATCTACTTAAAGTTTTAAAGATATGGCCCAATTCTTCATAACCATAGGACCTATCCTCGATGCATATTTCCCTGCAAATTTGATCATATAATAGAAAGAAACTATAGAATCCCATAACACAAAGCACCAACTTATGGCGTCCTATGTCTCTCAAAACTCTACCATGAGGTTAAGAAGGCCAATCAAGCAGTCTGTTCAGATTAGAGCAGGGCTTGCAATTTTCGCCGTGATAGCCTTCATTATAGCCTCCAGCCACATAGCATTGTATTCTGGTGATGTGACTTTGGATCATCGGGCCATGAGGAAAAATACTTGCACTTCATGGCTCCTGGAAAGACTAGGATCTAGAGATCTCTATTTTCACGCGAAGCAGTTGAAATGTGACAGGTCCAACAATCCCACCCATCTATACAAAGAAAAAAATTTTCAGCCCCCATATCCATAGTTCAAGAGCCACATTAACAGTGTGCTTTGATGTTCTCAACATATTAGCTAGGCTCAAAATTGGCTCCCTGGCTTAATTTCTGCGAGGGTGACTTGAATTGCCCTTCCATTTAGGTCCTACATCAATGAAGATTTATAGTGAACTTGAATCCAATGTAACAGTCAACAACAAAGGTGGTGATGGTAGATGCATGATGGTTACAGACATAAATTTGCACTCGAGGGAAAAGACACAACGTTCAATTTAGCCAAAAGGTCAGCACACGGTCAGCTTTACCATGGCATACCCGAGCAAATTTCATCTTAGATCTCGTGACATGTAACGGCACTCTAACATATAGAACAGAAATTGCATTATGCAAACACTCAAAATCCACATCAACACAGCATTATGAATCTGAAAGAACGTCATCTTAAAAAAAAGAGCCCATTGTGGAAAGATTTCAAAAGAAAACAAGATAAACAATAATTCTTATTAGGAAGAACATTCCATCGCCGCAATAACAAGGATGTCGCTTAGTTTACATATTCAAAAGACTTGAAAGAATCACACATTTGGTGGGAAAACGTACGGATAACAATACAAAAGATTGGAAAGATTTTCCAATCCAATTAGATGGACGAGCATCAGAAGAATTTTATTGCAAACATGTAGTCATTATCAGAATATGTAGTCTCTTCTGGAATCGAAGACCAATGACTCATGACATCTTGCAAAACGTAGATGCTCAAGCAATCGAGAGAAAGTTAAACCACACCAGATAAAAACAGAAGCAATGGGAAACAAATTAGTAAAAGCTGCAACATAGAAGCCATAAATAGGTAAAACAATTTTTTTTAGAAAAAAAGGGAGAATATTCTGTATGGCATGATACCTCCTCCTTCAAGAGATTATCCAATTCGATTTTGCAATTATCAAGCCTTCTTAGGTTACTACCCGATCAGATCATCTGTCTGCTCAAAGTAGCTCCCCTAAAATCTTCTGACCCCCTACATCTCATATATTAAAGATTTTGTTTATTTTATGGAAAACAACATTCAAGAAAAAAATTTCAGACTTTTTCAATATTTGATTCATATAAAATAAATTAATCAAGGAAAACATTTTTCGTCAATAAAAAATACCTTTAAAAGTGCAAAAAATGATTTCCTCTTTTTAAAAACAAGAAATCATTTTCCTCCCTCATTCTTTAACTCAGACCAAGCATGTTCTCCTTACTATCTTTCTAATTATTTTTTATTTTATTTTTTCCTTCTTTTGTCAGTTGCCATGGCCGAAGATCGGATGAGGAAGAAGGAAAAAGAAAATTAGAAAGAAAAAAATAATTGAAAAATTAAAATACTTTAGTAATTCTCCTTAGAAATATCAAATCAAATTTTCTATATCAAATAATGGAAAATGTTTTATAGTTCACATTCAAGTTTTAGCTAAATACCTAGAAAAATATTCTAATTTTTCTGAAAAATAGCTTCTTGAAAAATATTTTCTAAAAATATTACATTTCTATTTGTTTTGTAGAACATGTGATATTTTTGGAGCATTTTTCAAGAATATGACAATATTTTCTGGTATTTGATTGAAATTTAAAAAATACTAAAAAAAAAATTCTGTCGTTTGGTATAAAGAAATATAATTTTATTTTCTTCAATGACCATACACTAATTGAGTTCTAGTAATTTACGCATAAGCGATCGGAGAATTAAGTATAGGCACCAAAGTCTCGAATCCAGTCTTGATGGACCCTAACTTGGACATCGGGGATTAGGGCATGGGCACCTATGTCTCGGGCTCAGCCTTGATGTATTAGCACATGAGGGCAAGGTACTAGGCCCCGTCTCCAAAGGGCCCAACCGAGCCTCAATGTACCCAAATGTGAGCACCAAGGCCTTGGGCCTCGATCTCGATAGACCCTAGCTAAGGCACTAGGGACCCAAGCCTAAGTGCTGAGGACCTCGACATGGTCTTTATGGACCCAAGCTCAGGTGTTTGGGACTCGAGCTTGGGTATCGAGATTGCACACCTGAATTTTATGGATTGGGGCCTAGGTGCTCAAGCATTAGACATTATTACCATAGTCAAAGGCCTCACATCAGTGGACTTAGACCTAAGCACCGAAGACCTACCCTTGGACATTGGGAATTGGCATTGGGTTTTCGTGCCCAAGCATAGAATTTTGAGTTCAAGCGCTATTACCAAGTTATCTTTTAAAAAATGATTTTCAATGTTTTTAAAGAGGAAACTATTTTCTTAGATCAAAACATATATTTATTGTTAACTCATTTTCATAAGCGAACCAATTGTTGAAAAAATTGGAAAATGTTTTCCCAAAAAATATTTACAATGAAATATAGGAGGCTTATCTAATGGGTTGGCGTTTTTAAAGGAGAATGCAAGATGCTTAATGCTCTATTATTTATTTATGTACATTTATCTACCATGATATTTTTGATTCTAAAATATAAATTATATGTATAAAACACAAAAATATTATACCTTTTTTTTTTTCAAAATTTAGTCGATTTGAATAAGTGCCATAGAAATATAAATTAGAAGAAATAAATTATAGATTTATTGTTTCCTTTGTGGGAGATTATTGAATATCACAAAAAGACTTCAGCACTCCCACTAAGAAATAACATATTGATTTCTCAATTTAAGTGGACATCTTGAAGGACTATCTGGGCAGCACTGCGTCCAGGCGCACCCGTCACACCGTCACCAGGGTGCGCGCCACTTCCACACAGGTACAGCCCTTGAACAGGCGTCCTATAGTTCGACCTGCATTGACAGGGGGAAGAAAATGACCCCGATTGAATACCCAGGATTGAATGCAAAGACATCATTGTACCAGGAAAGAGAGGGAAACAGGACTCCACCCTTGGCTCGAAAATTACCATCCTTTTACTGGCCGCATGAGGAAGAGAGAATCCAAACCCATGGCACAGTGAAAAATATTCCCTCCTGCCAAAAGATCCAGTAGAATAAAATTAACAATGCTCCCAGAGGTTAATCACTAGTTGCAGTCATTGCCTAAGCCTTGTTCATCTTAAAGATCAACCTCTAACATTCAAGGTAAAGGAAAGCGCATCAACTTTCATGATTGATTTTGTCAAGAGAAGGTACATCAGAAGCTTAGATAGGAGTGGACAAACACTCATTTAAAATGATTGTCTATGTATGACATGCTCTGGAACCAGTTATAACAAATTTGCAAGGTCTCTTTGTTGATTTGATTAGACTGCACTTTATTTTTTTTTGGTAAGCGACACTTTAAAATGATTGGATTATTTCTTTACAGATCAAAACAAGATCCGACTGACAATATAATGCAGAAGGGGGCAGAGCCAGTGAACACGACAATGACAAATGGCCTAAAAGGAAAAAAAGAAAAGAGTACCAGGTAATGAGAAACACATGAACCTATCTGAGCCAGGCCTCTCACTGCATGCATTGACTGAGATGCTAGGAGCACAGGCAATATAATTGCGTTACTTGCAAGAGAACTCATAGCAGGCAGCAACGAAAGAAGGGATATTCTCAATTGTTGATATGTATAGCGACTTTGACAAGAAACAGAATAATGCCACTTCTTCTATAGCTTATTCACGTACTAGTAGTCATGATGGAATATACTCATAGGTACCACAGAAATGGGTACCTGTCAGACCAATTTCTCTCTCAAGATCAGGTGGTGTAAGCATATCATAGCCAATGACTGATGAGCTGAAACCAGGGCAATACTCATCAATCAAAGAAAAACATCTGTCTGCATAGGATTTCTGCAATCAAAGAATTAAATAAAAAAATGACATCAAATAAGATATCGCAATGGATACTTGGTCTCTGAGCACAAACTCCAAGAAGCAGAAAAAAGAAGCCTAGAAGTGAAATACAAATGTGTCCAAAATGTAACTCACCCTGTAAACAGGATCCATCCAGCTGCCATCTGATGGTTTATATGGTGTGTATTGGGTAAATAAGTTGACCACATGCTTACGTATGAAGAAAGAAAATTCTCATTACGTGAAGAAGCTGAATGATGCAGATTTTCCAAGAACACCAATTAAGTAATCATTCATACCATTAGAACTCCAAATTATTACCCCATGACATATTCATCCTAAACTAATATTTGTCACATAAAAAACCCCAGATTGATGACCTGTGACAGATTTACCTCAAACAATCTTTGTCGGTACCCCTTACCCAAATCTATCTTCTACTAGCATTACGTCCGATAATCCGTTAAAATGTGTTGTACTTTAGCTAGTTAGCTAGTACGTCCATGATGGGGAGCGATTGGACCGCACCAATTGGGTTTGATATGCTACGATGGAAATGCACAAATGGAGGGGTACGAAGGGAGACGTATATAAACCTCCCGAACACAACCATTGAGATGGTTGGCTATTCATTCGCACCAAATTTCCTCTCCATTTCCATTGAAAGTGATAAAAGGCGTTCCATTTCAATTTTGCAAGAACAATCGGCATTTACGCTGTGGAAATCGGGTGTTTTCCTCGTGATTGCATCCGGACTAACGTGAGGAAGTACTGTTCGTGATAAATTCGCAATTCAACGTTCGTTCCGGGCCATTTGCTGTTTGCGCATCGGAATCAGGTAAGTCGTCTTCCGCCAACTTGAATTCCAACATTGGTATCAGAGCCCGATCGTGATTTCTGCCTTGTTTTTCATCGAGTTTTCTTGATTACCATTTGATATTGAGATCATGAGAATGTATTCTACACTGTTTGGATCTCTAATAGTCGGAATTGCCCCATGAAAAACTCGAAATTGAACCAGAGCGAAGAATAGGTTCGGGGTCGCGTGATCCGTGAGGTTTTCACCGTTTTTCATAATAATTTTTTTGTCAAAATTAATTTCTGAATATACAGGGGTGAAAGAGCTCGTCGAGACGAGTCCGGGGATGGGTCGAGCGCCGCCGAGAGCGCCGGACGCGCCCACACGCGCGGCCGTAAGCCGCTGCGCGTGGGCGCCACGCGCCCGGCGCCGGCCAAGCCGGGCGCGTGCGCCACACGCGCCGGTCGGCGAACCGGTGCGTGCGCGGCGCGCGCCAGCCGGGCGAACCGGCGCGTGTGACGTCACGGTGACGTCACCCAACGGTCGGTAACCGCCGGATGACGTCATCGATGACGTCACCGCCAGAGACGATTGGCCGGCCGGTCACCGGCCGCGACCCGACCCGACCCGAGATCCGACCCGACCCGACCCGAGATCCGACCCGACTCGTTGACTCGACCCGACCCGTTGACCAGTCAACGGTCGGATCGGTCGGACCGGCCAGGAGCCGTTTGGCTCGCTGGCGCGTGCGCCACACGCGCCGCACACTCGGCGGCGCGGCGCGTGGGGCGCGTGCGAGCTCGGATTGGAGCGTGGTTGGTCTCGTTTGGTTCGTATGAGTGTCCTCTACACAGTGGTTTAATTATTTTATACTTTTTAATTTTATAAATGTATGAAAATGCTTTGGGAATCCTATGTACGCGTATTTTTTGGGGTTTTAATGCAGTTTATTCATTTGTAGCTTGTATTTTCTTATGATTAGGGAAATACAGTAGCTAGCTTGTGTGCAAATGATGTTATATATGCTGTGTAAAGCTTGGTTCAATGACGTGATGTATATATTTTAATATACTTGCATTTTTCTAGTTGCTAGAAAATAAGAACAATGGTAGGAAATCCATTATATGTTGAATTGCAATTTTGATTATAATTGAAGCATGATTGTTGTTTATACACGTTGGTTATTGCCATGCTATGTTCTTGTGTTAAGGAAAAATGTAGAAATTACATAAGTTTATGTAATTATTTTTCCTAGTGGGAGTTCGTAGGTTGGTAGAAATGAAAGGAGTTCTCACCTAGAACTTAAAAATTTGCGCAAATTAAACTAACTAATGATAATAGAACAATTGTACGTAGAAGTTGATTGGGAACATAGTGAACTTTTGCTTTTGTGTCTTTTGTTGAATTATCATTAATTTAGTTTGTCTTTGCTGCAAATTAAATATGTGTGTTATTCTGTAAAGTGTGCTAGTATTGATTCTGCGTTTATTATGTCAATGTGTTATAGCAATTGATTATGGCTTCGGCATCCAAGACCATTGTGGCTGACCTCAATAAGGGTGAGAAGCTGAACGGTGACAATTATGATATTTGGCACCGAAAGGTTCAATACATCCTTGAGGAGCAAGAGGTTTTGGAAACCCTCAACCATACCATAGATGAACCTGAGCGTGGAACTTCAGCTCAACACAGGAGATCCGGAAGCTTATCAAGCTTGGAAAAAGAAAAATAGCATTGCTCGCATCACGTTGCTGAGCTGTATGCAAGATGATCTCATGTGTGAGTTTGAGAGTTATGACAAAGCTCAAGTTATGTGGGTTGCCTTGAAAGATAAGTTTGGGGGTACATCTGTCACTAAGCTGAGGAGACTCACCATCAAGTTTGACACCTTCCGAAAGCGCCCAAATGTAATGATGAGGCAGTATCTTCGGGAGATGTCAAACATGATCCGTGAGCTGAAGTCGGCTGGTCACTCCCTTACTGATGAACAGCAAGTTCAGGCTGTTATAAGGTCTCTTCCTAATAATTGGGAGCCGATCATGTCCGAGTGGGAGATGTTGTACTCTAGATAGTTAGCTAGTACGTCCATGATAGGGTGCGATTGGACCGCACCAATTGGGTTTGATATGCTACGATGGAAAGGCACAAATGGAGGGGTACGAAGGGAGACGTATATAAACCTCCCGAACACAACCATTGAGATGGTTGGCTATTCATTCGCACCAAATTTCCTCTCCATTTCCATTGAAAGTGATAAAAGGCGTTCCATTTCAATTTTGCAAGAACAATCGGCATTTACGCTGTGGAAATTGGGTGTTTTTCTCGTGATTGCATCCAGACTAACGTGAGGAAGTACTGTTCGTGATAAATTCGCAATTCAACGTTCGTTCCAGGGCCATTTGCTATTTGCGCATCGGAATCAGGTAAGTCGTCTTCCGCCGACTTGAATTCCAACAAAATGCATATAACATATGCATTTTAACAGTGAGAAGATTTGGTTTAGGGTATGAGTTTGGGATAATGTGCCATTGGGCTACCAATTTGAGATTTTTTATGGTAATAAAGCTCAACTCATATCAGGAATTTCGAGCTTTAACTCAAATCCTAGATAATCAGGAGTTGAATGGACCGATGGGAGACATCAGTCGGGATAGACAAGTAAGAGGGTGTAATAAGAACACTTGTCCAAGATAAAGGAGCGAACAATAAAGAGCATGACTCCAAGTTTGTCTAACATACAAAAGGCCACCCAAAACAATTTACTACATGATCAGTTGTAAATGAAAATTGGAAAGAAATCGGTTTGGCCACTACATGATCAGTAGTATTAGGGAAATGAAACTACAAGCCCTACTTGCAATCATATTTAAATGACGTATTTGTAGATTATGATAAAGCATTTTGTTTGTCACTGAAGACATTAGAAGCACATCAAATTCAACCGATAACTAATAAAGTGCATCTACCCAGAGCTGCACCTTCATTTTTGTAGGTCTTCCAAAATTATTGTCTTGCCAAGGGCAAGAAGAGAAAGAAAAGTTTTTTTAAGAGTTGTTGCACCAATGCTGCCATTGTCCAAGCTTTCTCTTTTCAAGGTTCTACATTGAAAAATGATTCCTTGGCGCGCGTTATTGTGGGAACAAGGATTCGAAAAGATCAAATGACAATTCCTTCGCGGTACATCATCGTGGGAACATAGATTTGAAAGATCAAATGACAATTCCTCCATCGTATGTCATTGTGGGAACACAAATCTAGTTTAAGTAGTTGTACCAGGAGGTGCTATAGTCTTGTCCAAAACAGAAGGAATGGTCATCTCCATGAATGGTCTTCTCGATGGTACTCCATTTACAGCATCTTGACAGGCTGAGCCAATTTCTTCCATACTTTAAAATAAAAGTTAGAATCAGAAATATCAGACACCAAAAGAAGTTCAGAAAATGCTCATGAACAGGAGCTTAATGTGGTACAAAATTTGTTCATTACATCTCTAAATACTCTCTTAAATGACAAATTAATTATCCAATGATGGCTTAGCAAGAGCCCTTTCTCTTTCTTTCTGGATAAATCAACATATAGAAAGAGATGTAAAATCAATCGCAATAAAGTAAACAAGCCGCAGAACATCAATGTCAAGGGCAATTCGTGTTTATCTGCAATACATGTTGAAATGACTTCCTCATAAAATTTAAGCTATGACCATCATCACAGTTTAATTCAGCAATCTAAGCTAAACTCTTGTTTGCTTCCTGCTGCTAAAGAATTGATCAATCTTGTGGCAGTTTGAGGTCAGTTTTGCCAATCATTACCTACAGATGACAAAACAACTAAGACCCCCATTGAATAATACACAATAGACTGAATATACCTCTCAGAACTGATAAAAATAGATCCCCTATGCTGAGGACCCACGTGAGGATAATTCAACTTGCATGATTGAAAGGAAGGCAATCTGTCAACAGCAACGTTTATTTTTGTGGTTCCCTGTTTTACTTTTGACATCTTAAAAGGTAAGTTTCACCCAATAAAGGATGTGCAATTCATGACCATCAGTCGAAAAAGTCATGAAGATGCAGCTTAAGGCTCACAAGCTTGGCTTTTTTTAATTTACTTAACCACCTGCTCCACAATGGACCAATTCCGCACTAGATTCTAGTTTTGGACTTATCAACTCATCAATTACATTAATCCAGAACTTGAGATTTACATCATTCACATTTATACGAAACATAAGCATATTCCGGTCATAAAGCTACAGAGACACTTTAAAGAACCAAATGGAAGACTCTACTCATAAAATTGTTGAATGCTGTCAAGAAGAATTATCCAACTGCAACACCAGACACATTGGTACCTTATGGACAAACAAGAAGAATGCTTAATAGTGTCCCTGTAGATGATTGAAACTAGGTAAAAGATTTTACAGATCAGTCAAAAGCAACAAAGGAGCTTACAGAGGTGTAATCAGCATTTTTGACGGATTGTAGAAATTCATCAGTAAGAACATCTTCGGGTACTAATTCCTGCATAAGACCCAAGAAATCTATTAGAGTGCAACAGCAACTTGAGAACATTCATATGGCGATTTAACATATTAAAAAGCAAGTGTCATCTGCCATTGGCCCACAACTATTATCAGTATAAAGAGGTACACATTACCATGAAGGTCCGATAAGGAGTAGCATTGGATAAAACAACGGAAGAGTGCACCTCTGAACCATCAGCCAGCAGCACCTGAATATAGCAACCTATGCAAAGTTAGACTAATTCTTGGAACAAACCCTACTTTGTTCACTGAGGGAATTCATTGTTTAAAACCTACTCCCTTCGCTCTGCCATACTCATCAAGCATCAGCCGAGAAACTTAAACAACAACATCACCCAGTAACTTATGACAGAAAGATTGAGGGAAGTCTAAACAACAAAGATCCCTAAATAGAGGTCCGAATTGCCTATCAACCATTCATATAAATAATTGAATGAAGCACGGAATTCGAGTTCAAAAAAAAGATGCATAAAATCTTTGTTTTGCGCTCATTTTGTGTCGCGATTGTTGCATTATCAATAAATTTGGGTTCCTTTTTTATTTTGTGACATATGGTTTGATGCCTAAGTCAACCATGGATGGATTCCTTGTCGGATAATCCATATCCGTTGCTGAAGATGCCCACAGTTTGAGGCCAGCATACTCAGTCATTTCTTGTTGTCTCAGTGTGCATATATGTGTTTGATTTATTAGAATGGCTGCTGTTTTTAAAATATATGTGTTTGGTGTGATTAACGTTATAGGCAATGTTTTCTCACCAAAAAAAAAAAAAAATCCTTACCAAAAAATGTTATAGGCAAGGTTCGAGGATGGTTTGAGAGATGACTGTCGGTGACGACCTGGCGATGGCCGGTAAGATTAGATGTGAAGCTCCAATGTGGTGTTCATTGATGGGAAGTTCTCGGTGATGGCTTAGTGAAAAAGACGGGCACGAAGATGACTACTAGGGTCCAGAGAGAAGAAATGGAAGAGAGAGAGAGAGAGAGAAGGAAGAGAAGGAAGAAAGAGTGAAATGAATATACGTTGGGCTTGTTTAGTTATAATTAGGCTTAATGGGCTTTGGACTTAAATAGGCTTAATGCGCTTGGGTTTAATTGGGGTTGGTAAATTCGGTCTGGTTTTAGCTTTAGACGTCCTTGGGCTGAGCTTGGCGATATGAGCTTAGTGCATTTAATTTCAATAAAATGGACTTGATGGGTTTTGTTTTCGAAATGGGCTAGTTTTAAACGAGCCCAATCTTGCCATTGGCCCAAGCTCGAGAGTCCAAGTTCAGCCCATGTTCGGACAGGCCCCAGGGCCCTGCCCGAATTCCTATTTTCTGAATAAATTTAATTTTTTTTAAAATTCCGAAAAATTCTGCAAAATCAAAAAATTTGTGAAAGTTTTTAGAAATTAGATTTTCAGTAGTTTTACTGGTTTTTAGTGTTAATTCTAGTTTTGAACTAGTTTAGCACAACAACAAAATGTGAATCTCTTGAAAAATTAAATAAGTCTTTAAGGTTTTACAATAGGGTTTTTGAATGCTTTCTTTTTAAAAACAATGCCAGGTCGGTGTTTGCGCACTTTCATTTCGATTTTATTTGATTACGCATTTTCAATACATTAATTGTTATTTTCTTTTCTTGGAATGGTTAGGATGAATTTTAGGATATTTAGTTAGTAAAAGACTACCTTGCACTTTGGTTAGTAAATAGTCAAGTTTGGATATCAAAAAAGCACTAGTTAGATAACTAGTGTAATCAAGTCCTCAATTCCTAAATATCTAATTGCGTCAAAAGTAAGAAAGATCCTCTCATACATTACTTGGTTTTTAGCTGACTCCACATGGCTAGATGGGACTCCTAGAAATACTTAGGTTATGGAGAATTTAAATTGCAAATCTTGTGTCATGTGAGGTATGGACTTGGTAGAGTCCACACTTATGATTGATGAATCTTTTTTCAAGTAGTTGAAAAGATGATACACTCAAATCATCCTTTCAGATGGACCATTAGGATCATCTATTGATTGAATACCTCCAAAAACCTATTTTGCTTGAGGGTGCCATTGTGACAATATACACTACTCACTGAGTTATGATTGCTCATTGCTTTCCTTCCAAATTTTTTTAGGTTTCTTGGTTAGCAACCAATAGGCAAAAGCGATATTGATATCCATAGACACTTTCGAAAGTTGGATTTTTTATTTTTATTTTTATTATGGTTTGAGGCTGCGTCTTTCGAATGAAAGAATAGTCATGTCGTTCTCCCATTATGGTAGGAATCAAGGTGACAGTGGTTGTGGGTTATGGGGTTGACTTATGAGGATGGGCTTGGATTTGGATGTGGATGGGATAGGTGCTAGGGAGGAGCAAATTGATGAACATGACAATGAATAGGAAGAGGAGGAGGACATGGACTGTAGCGATGAGCACAATTTCAAGATAGAACTCGAAACTGGAGAACAAGACAAGATAGGTTACACCTATTTGGTTCTAAGTTTCAGCTATGTTGGGTAGGTTCTAGATTCCCAAAATTAGATAACCTATTTCGATGAATAAGTTCCAAGTACTAAGGAGCTTCGATTTTATGATTAAGACTTTTACTTTGTTAATATTTCATATTCTTCGGGTTGTTTAAATATAAGTTGTGGTCAGTGGATTAACAATAAGAGATGGCCATTAAAGATAATGATCCATTACAATCATTCGATTAATAATATAAGTAAAACATGTATAGATCCTAAAACCGACTATGGAACTTGTGATAGGTTAGGTTTCAGGTCTTAGGATTTGCGGGATAAATTTCAGATTTTTTTTTTTAAATGAGGAATTTGTTTCAATATATAGCTTATAGGTTCCATGTGAAACTTGTACAGTAAGTTGGTTATTATATGATACCTCAGTTCCACTTGAAAGTAAGCATTAAAGGAAAGAGGGTATGTGTTCATGAGGGAGAGAGAGACCGCCCGAAATGGGAGGAAAAGATATTTTACGAGTCCCACTGCCGTTACGTCATGGATCGATCATATATTGCTCGTATGACATATGTGTATTTGGATCTAGTAATGAGAATGTCTAAAAGTTCACATGATATAATCAAGGAAAGCAACTCATGAGTTAATGAAGGTCCACTAATAGATTAGAACTCTGTATAGTTTGGTTCATTCTTCTTGAGAATTAGCTTAACTTCTTAGAATCGAGCTTGAGTTTAAGTATTTCACTCGAGAAGTTGTTAGGCAGATAAATTTCTATAAATTTGGATTCTATATGTACATGTCCGTGAGTATGTCACATATAGAGATTAGTAAAATTATATTAACTTCCTCGAAAATTCACTAGTAGATTTAGGACTTTTAACTAACATCGAGTCACTATCGAACATATTTAAATTATAACCAAATTGAGTATGAAACCTCGGATGATTGAATCAAGTCAAATTCAAGCGTTTAACTATGTTGATTCTTCTCTACTCAAATGCGATAGTAATTGCAAAATCTAATTAGAGCCACCAACCATCGTCTATTAGGTCATTTCGAAATTATCATCTTTTCTATTAACTTATCCATTTTTTTTAAGCCTTCAACAACCACTTAAGTGCCAATGGTAAGAAATTCCAGCCGAATTGATTACATAGCATTTATAATTAAAATTATAATATGAATTGACAATTTTTTTAAAAACTCTAGTCCACGTGGATGTTTCTACATGGCTCCATCAAGCAATATGACATCACACCACTTTTGGGAAAAACAACATCGCATAGGAATAATCGTCATTCAGGCCTATGAACTCCTTATCGTTCCCTCATTCTCAATCATGGTCAATCACTCACTCTGTCCATCATCGCTCGCCGTCACTAATGTGCCATTTTTGTAACCTAGGCTTGTCATCTTCTCTTTCTAGCTCAATTGGCTAGCAAAATTAGGGTTTGGAGGGAACAATAAGGTTTCTTGGTGCTACCGGAGGTTTTATGTACAGGACGTATGGAGGGTTTTAGCTAATATGAAGCACATATGGCTGTCTAGAAATTTCTCGTACATTTACAAGGCTCATCCTTCGTCCAACTTGACGTTCTTCATGCAAACCCTCTATTCTCAGTCAATTGGTGAGAGGGAGTGAGAGGGCTATTGTTTTTCTATGAAATTGATATAGCTAAATTAAAATAAATTATTGATAGCATCCTTTGCTAAATCGAAAGCTTTTGCGGTTGGGACTTACGGTGGCGGATGCTCAAACATGTTTGGGGTGTCAGTCAATTGAGTCAAGGAATAATTTGGCTAATTGCAATTTGTTGTATATAAATTACCAAAAAAAATTAAACTTAAAAAATTAATGGAATGTTAAAAAAATTCACCTTTAAGCAAGTTGATGATTATTTGAACATTTTTGTAATAGATAATTTTATATTAGATTTAGCGATTGCATTTAATTTATGGTAATTCATTTTGTTGACAATATGGTTATGTTGATGTAGATTGGAGGGAGTTTGGAGGTGTTATCTCTTAAGGTGACTCTTAAGGTGATCCAACTCAAGAGTTAAGGGTTATGCCAAAGAGTGCTCCCAAAAAGAAGATATCAGGTGCAACTCCAAAATAGCTACTGATAAAGAATCCAACATTAGTTCAATCTCAACCAATTGATCCTAGCTCAAACAATGATCCCAAGGTGAGCCCCCATCAAATGACATGTTCTAAAAAGAAAATGGCTGCTGTTAAAACGAATGTATATGGGACATGAAGGCTAGTTGAACAACCTGCGCGTCTAGTTAAAAGAGCGCAAGGATTATGAATCAAGCCAAAAGTTTCTCAAAATGGAAAGGAGTTGGGGGTTGTGAATATTGATTGATGAAAAGCTTAACCGATGAGAGTTGTTGTGCATGTTTTTGTTCAAGTTGGTTTTGACAAGTTTTGTGGGAGAGGAATATTGACCGATGGGGGAAGCTTGACTAATGGATGTTTTTGCTTGTAAAGAATAAGTTGAATGTCAATGGCAACGATATTTTTGTCAATGTAGACAAGCAGTTCAATGTCAAAGAGAATCATGATTTTGTCTATACTTTTGTCAGTTCCAATTTTTGTCTTACTTTTGGCTAGTGTGTATATGGTTGTTATGTTGTATAAATTTCACTTGCTCTTGAGCTACTTGCATAGTCTTGTGCTACCGGTGCAAATTCATTATGAGGCTAATGTTGTTTCTAGAAGTAATGAGTTCATGTTCAATTGTTGGTGCAAGTTTGTTTTGATCTCGTGCTACCAGTTGTGCTCGGCATTGGTACAGTGCCAACACAAGATGCACAAGCACTTGCATGTGTCGATGCATTATTGTGCTTGCATCGACACGTGCCAATGCAAGATGCTAGTGCAATACAAGTACTGATGTAGCACATGATGGTGTTGCTAGTGTAATACAAATGAAACAAAAAGAAGAAAAAGAGGTGAAACCAACATAGGTACTTTAAGTGATTACTTTTTAATCGCAACTAACACTTAAGACTCTATTTGGTAATACTTCCAAAAACAACTGATTCTATTCTTTTATTTCATGTAATAACAAAAGAATAGAAATTTATTTGTTAAATTTTTTTGTTCTCGAGAACAAAAATCCATATTTTTTGTTCTCAAAAATAAATTTGAAACATAATCAAGAAGTAGAAAAAAAAAAAAAAAAGATTCTTGTTCTCAAGAACAATTTCTATAATCAAGTATAATTTCTCTTCTTCTCCTTCTTGCTTCTCCTTCTCCTCCTTCTCGCTTTCTCTTACTTCTCCTTCTTCTTCTATCCTCCTCCTATTGACCGATGGCTAGCGACTAGCTAAACAAGGGCCGACAACCTCATCGAAATGTTGCCAACCCTGTGGCTCGACATCGCCCCGAGCCTTGCCAACCTTGTAAGTTGATGTCACCTCAAGCCTTGCCATAGCTAGGTGAGGTCAACCTCACCTAGATCTGGCGAGGCTCGACCTCACCGAGCCACCTCTAGGTCGACCTCGCCGACCTTACATCGCTTGAAGGAGGTCAAGTATAACTAGTAGCCTGACAAGGCTTCAACGCACTCACCAGATCTTGCCTCGTCGGTCGCCGGCCAACACCACACCGGTCACAAAGAATGAGGAAGAAAAAGAGAAAAGGAAAAAGAAAAACATAATAAAAGTATTAAAAATTAAAAGAAACAAAAAAATTAAGAATTCTATCGACATATTTCTATCTTAGGGATAGTAGTTTTGGAGAGTTACTAGGCACCTTCAAAATCTCAAAATTGTTTTTTTTTTTCTTTTTGGTAACCAAGGAGTCCATCACAGGCCCCTCGTGTTCAGACGGCACTGAAGGGCCGGGCTCCTATACATCGGGGGAGACTAGCACAGGACCCCACCACCGTGGCCTCCCACTTAAAACGTATTAGCAACTATGGAGTTTCGACCGTGAGACCTCTGTGATAAAGTGCCCAAAGCCGAACCAACTTAGCTACTCACCGGTGGGTAAAATCTCAAAATTGTTCCTAGGAATAAATAAATAAATAAAAATCATTTCTAAGCAAAAATTATTTTGAGTAACAGAATGATTGCCAAACACACCCTATGTGATCACTTCCAACAAAACTTGGCACTCAAACAGACATTATTTACAACTTATGACATTGAAATAATCACTCGTGAATTTGTTACCACTCCTTAATTTAATCAGCGTTGCAAGAAACCATTACACCAAAATAAGTATCTCGAGCAAAAACTAAGCAAACCAAGATTAAGAATACATAACCTAACAAGAGAACTTGTTAGTGCTCATAACCATTGAATTCAAACCTTCCATTTCCACCATTGATTGCAACATACCTTTTGTTTTATTAACAAATTGCAGCAAACCAACAATACAACTATACTTACCATTTATCCCATACAAGTTCATATTCCACTAATCTTCAACTATGGTAAATTGGAAAAAAATTTCTCATCACCCACTTTACATTTGACCATAAAATAGCTATACAAGAGAACAACACAATCAAAGCTCGATAACACTTTCTTTGAATCTTTATCTTTGAAACTTCCTTATTCAAATGGTTGGCCAAAGATGCTAAAGACTTCATTTCAACTTGCATTGAGTCAACATACTCCAACTCATCCATTGATGTAGATGGAGATTGATGTTCTTCTTCAAGTAACTCCAAGGTCACCTATGTTGCTTGAATAGAGAATTTTCACATCAACCATATGAAATATTTGCACTTTGACTTTCTCTATATGTGGCTCATACATGAAATCTTCTCCTGAGATTCAACCGAGTCCAAAATGTTCTTGGGCTCGATAACCCACAATAATAGTAACACTTACCATCTAGTTCACTTTGTTAGAATAAATGTGAGCCACTGCTTAAGTTTCCGCATTGCACTTGCGAGATTGAGTTGGTAATTTTCGAGGCAAACCAATATAGGCACTAAAATAGGCCGATTAGGGTTTTCAAATTGAGGTTCTCTCTCAATTTGGAAATTTAAGGTTCTTTTAGGGAAATCCGCCAATTGTTTGAACCACGTTGGCTTTATAAATTAATAATAAAAAAATGTCATGTCGGATTTCCAACCAAATATTTTTGAGTTGGCAATAAAAAGATCATTTAAAAAAAAATAGCACTTAAAGTGATCCAAAAGAAACTTTGAATACTAAAATGAACATCATACACAACGTTTGACACTTCTTGTGTCCTCCCCACTAAAATGTCTCATATGATATAAGGACAAGAGTAGGAACATGCATCTATCGTAGCAATCACCATGACTTTTTATAAAAATAATAGGTCAATAAGTCATGGCCAAAATGAATAAGTTCAAAAACATATTGAACATGTGGGTACTATACATCAATTTTTTTTTATAGCGGAAAACAGAAAGGGCAGCTGACCAACTAAAACTAGAACCCAAAATCAGCAAATTGGGCCAACCATTAAAATATCTAATAAACACAATCTTCTTTCTCTTCGTAGTACATCGCTTGAAGCAATATTTCGATCAGAAATTCTTTTGCAGTTTAAACTCAGCCGGCATTCAATAAGCAATTCTTCTAAACTTCATCTTATCCTCATCCAAGATGGCCATGTGCTTCCTCTTCTTGGACAACTTGGCCATACTATACCCATTTTCATCGTTAAACTGGGCAGCAGTTCGAGCACGCAACTCTTCCAAGCTCTCATCTTGCTTCCTTCTCTCTAGCACCTGAATATCATAATTATAACTCCAGTTTAACTGCATGCAAGAGTCTAACATATTCCGGAGTAAGAGAAGATAACTTACCAGGTGCCTCCCATACAAATGGGTGTTGGCCAGTGCTTGCAGTGCATTCTGTGCCTCTTGTTTCGTGACGTATTCCACAAATGCAAATCCTCTATGAATTCCATATTTCATAGGCAGCCTCAATTTAACCTGTGAAATCACCTCATTGGTCAACTAAAACGAAAAATCTGTACTGTCCAACAAATAAGTGGTATGAATTGAGCTGACGAGAAATCAATAACTTTTAAAAGAGCAATAGTCCAAAATTTAGAAGACCCATGATACTTGAATTTTATTAAACAAGATGACAGTTGACTTTTGCTTATTGACGAGATGATCCATGAATTACATCCACAACCATTATAGAGTTCTTACATCAACCAATGTATAGTGTCCCCTTCAACTAATCCACCATAAAGTGGAGTCAGTCATGCACAGCTGATAAATGATGATGAGAAAAGTAAATTACCTCTCCAAATGGGCTGAAGAGCATTTTTAAATCTTTCTTAGTTGCCTCAAAAGCAACATTTTTCACATGCAATTTAGTCAAACTTCTACCCTTTTCATCTTTATCTAGCACTGTTTCCTCTTTCTTGGCAAAATTGCAAGATAAGGGCATGCCCATCTAAGTTGGTTCACTGGAGATAACACAAGTAAAACATGAGCAAATTACAAGACAGAAATTTATCAAGGAGGAAAAAGTAGAGGCTTACTTGCAAATCCTGGCAAACATTTGCTGCTGTCTCCATCGAATCAAATTCTATAAACCCATAACCCATTGACTTTCCATTTTTCACGTGCTTACTTATCTGTACAGAAAACAACAATATCTTGATAAATAGTGGAGGATAACATATCATAACATTAATTCTTATGACCCAAAGGACCGCCTTGACATTGAGAATTCTTCCCTCCTTCATTCGTTCACTAAAGTGGCTTTTCAAAGCCTCATCAGATGTTTTGAAGCTAAGATTCTTCACAAAAAGAGACCGTGACTGTAAAATCAAAGGGAAAAACATAAGTATAACCCTATAAAAAGCAGGAATTATCCCTAACTTGTTTACTGGTGAGTCTGGCATGCATAATACTGCAGAGTGGTGCATCATACTATTATGTCCAAGGAAGAGAAGCTTTAAGTAAAAGCGTAGGCAATCAGGAAAAATTATACAGAGAGTTGCTGCAGCAACCATTTCATACAAACAATTATGCTGTTCAAGTCAGCAAGCTAAGAAGAGTTCCAATAAATTTTTAAATTTTGATCACATCAGACACACAAGACCAAGGCATAATTTGCATCTAAATGCAAGTAAAGAAGAGCTTTACATTTTTGTGAGGCTCAATGGACAAACCAATATATGATATTGCAGAAACAATTTAAATTCAAAATAGATTGAAAATGACATTATGCATGGTGTAAGGAAAAGACAGGAATACTTGCAAGGAAAATATAGGCCAACCTTGTACTAAGGCCAATCTAGCTCACTATCATGCTTCATCGTACTTGTACAACAGTTCATGCCTACGTTAAGATAATATCAATCAATCCAATCAAGCTGAGTAGCACAAATCCAAATATTTCAAAAGTGGTGTGTGTGATTCTTGAATACATCCAACACAGTAACTTTTATTTCATCAATAGCACTAATCATTTAACAATTCAGGATGTCAAAATGCCTCAAATTCTCCCAATTTCATGTATCAACAAGTGCATTTGAACAGAGATGCTATTCATTGTATTGAATTCTGTTATGATAGAGAAGTTTTTTCACCTTAAAGAACTTCATACAACTATAAGTGCTCATACATCTTTATGAACACCTAACTAACAAGTGAATATGCATATAGCGTCGTTCAAATCTCTCTTTCTCACTACTGCCTTTGGAAAATGCATCAAAAAGTACACATAATTTCCGGCAGCATTGATTACACTCATAAAACAAAGAACGGATGGAAAATACATTGACACAAGTCAAAGCAGTAGCAGAACAAACGTAATCAGGTAACATACATCTGAAACAAGTTAGAAATAAAAAAAAAAATTCTATTAATGATTCTTATTCCAAATTAAACTTGAGTTAGAAGATAGAAAGTAAAAGGCACAAAATGTCAGATCTGAAATAAAATGTACCCTTTTAACATCCTGCTCGCCAACAACCATTCTCTTGTTTCCAATGCTTTCAGTTGTCGGATTAAGAACACTTCCAGGAGCCCATTCTAAGTACAGTGGTGCATCTCTACATCATAACTAACTCTTATTAAGAACTCTTACAGCAACTAAACAACTTTACCATGAGAAAAAAATGATATCAAACGTTAGGCATGCTAGTTTAGACCATGCCAATCATGTGAAAAATGTGACTCATCTGTCAAAATGTATCAATGGTTTCACCATCATGGCATCTCAAAACCACATAATTTATACTTTTGGCAAGAAAAAAAAGTATTATTGGCATTACAGGACACTTGCTCTTGCTCCATTCCATCTCAAGCGCCCTAAATTATCATATGATGCCTCACGAATATCTTCTATCAGATTAGGAAACTATATTTTCTCTCCGCTAGTAACATGTAATGGCGTAATCAGATAAAAGCCATCCAAATAAATGGATGAGACTTCCTGATTTAAAGAATTTTCCATTATTGTGGCAAAAGGCCAGTTTGAGAGTTCACGCAGTCATAAGCAGCATATCTATTGCATTTATGCAAGACACACACAGTAAGGTGTTGTCATGAAAGGAAAAAAGATTGGACATCACATACTTGTACAGCCTGTATGCTAGACCATTACGAGCAGCACCAGCTTCAGAAGGTCCGAGGAAAACAACCTGATGAGTGTAACCATAATGAGGTTAAACAAAGCTAGTAGATTGAACTAAAACTCCATTACAGGAAAAACTCAAAAGAAAAGAGAATAAGAAAGGAAAGTTAAGGAGTCCCGATTGTAAAACTATCAAACTTTCCTATTGCATTCTTGATAGACTAGATAGCTGCTTCCCATGAATATATTTGAAACCTTCACAATAGCTTTGCAACTTGCAAAAAGAAAGCTTCCTAGAAGAGCAACAGATGCCCCGGAATGCTTCCGAATCCAACAGATATTGAGCACCGCACATCATTACTATAAGGCGTGTCATAAACAAATTTTAGAAGGGCTGTATATAGCATGGCCAATTAACTGAGACGACACAAAGGCCTATGGAGATTAATGTGATTGTGCCATTATATTTCAAAGAATCCTGGATCTGAAAGAAGTCCTTATTAATAGGAAAGACAATAACTATTTGAGCACAAAAGCTCTAGGACTCTCCAAAGTTTCCAATACCACATTATCATGAACACAACAGCTACTAAAGGGTATCCCCTAGCTCTAGTATAGACATATAATCGTTCTCCAATTGACAGCTTACTCATGACATGCAGCTTCCTTTCTACCTTGACATCATTTCTACAAGCAGCAATGGCAAGAAAAGAAATCATATATGAAAATCACAATTGCTTAATGTCGTTACTCGAGGTGGCAAGCATACCAGGTACCTGGACTAAGGTGCAGGAGTGTGACAAGCATTAAGTGTGTCAACTTGCCATACTTGCCATTATAAAGTCTTATAACCTTAGAATCTTTCAGATAAATCGTTGCTTTTGGTATTCACAAATACTTGTCATACTCACCTGATTATCGAAGTCTAGAATGTTGGACTACACCAGAAAGCTCCCAGCACTTATTCGGAACAAAAGAAGGTATCTTTAAAAATTTGAGAGCAGTAGAAATCCAATGTACATCAAATACCAACGGCTTTGATTAGTAAGGTCATGACTTCAAACAAATGCATTAAATTGTCCTGGCATTTTACAGGAGTTTCTAGCAGGATATAATAGTTCCTTGTATTCATGAGTCATCATAGTTGCTTGTATTCATGAGTCATACAAGAGTTCCTTTTATTCATGAGTCAATATAGTTCCAGTCTACTCTCCCTAAGTTTCACATTTCCAGTAGCAATCATAGGATTGAGGGGAAAAAAATCTAGAACATAGTTATTAATGAGCAAGTGAAATAATCCTCTATATTAATAATACAAGTAAAACTTCTTCTCGTTTTATTTCAGTATTAAGCATCCAGCCCAGTCTCAGCTAGATTGAATCTAGAGCTTGAAAGCCCAACAATGAGTACCCCTGTACCTATCTTCTCCACCACTCTTACCCCTATTCCTCTCCCCTTACCCAACAAAGAAGTGGCTTCCATGTGAAGGGTAACCAACAGGCTGATATCACAGACCCAGTCCTATTTCACTATAATATGGAGCCAAAGTAACATCATACCCATGCACGGTAACAATCAAATCCTAAGCCAGTGCGAGCTACATTTGAAGTGAAAATTCTGTTCACACCAGGTTCTGAACCCTCATTAGCTGTCTGCTGAAGGTATCTTGGCCTACATGGCCAAACAAATCCTTCTGACCTAGCAGGCATGTTGATCCTTGGTTCACCTCCATCAAATTATCACCCAACATACAATTGCATCTCAAAGCAAATATCAAACAATGGCATGTGTTCCCAGAAAAACACACTAATATTAGGTAAAAGTTGTGTACTGCAGTTGGGTGTCCTATTCAGAAGGGAAAAGCATAAAGAGATGACCACGTACCAATGCCATTGTCCTTGTTGGAGGCAAAATTATTTTATCCAGACTCCCAAATTTCTTGAACATTTTAGTCAGCTCAGCTTCAGAACACCCATATGGCAAGTTCTTCACTAGCAACACACGATTGCTCCTATTCAAACCCTTTCCTCCCCAAGAGGCAAGCTCCTCCAAAGATGCTACATTGACACCAGCATCTGCCAATGCCTTCTTAGTTTCAGCAATTACTTGTGTCTCTCCTAAAGCAATTCGTACTGCGAGATCATCAGCTTCACGATCAAGGAAATCACTTTTTCTTATACCATACTTCCTCGCAATGTTCTCAACAACCTATGGTAGTGAAGACGTCTTAAATGACAGCAAATAGATACACCATACAAAAGAAACAGATCATAAGTAAAAATGGGAAATGATAATTACATGACCATGCCAAAAGTTTTCCTAAAATATTCATGACAAGAAGGATAATTCTGGAAAAGATTCTCATTGGCTAGACAATTTTCTACATAATTTGGAAAACACTTTTATTTAATTAACAGATGGAGTTTCCGATTTCTTCCCTTCGTCAAATAATCATATTAAAGTTCTAGAATAGACATGACAATTTAGGAATAGTCTTCAATCAATACTTATGTCACGCCCCGAACCCTGAGCACGTGCCATCCCTATCTGGTCGATAATAATTTGCGACTTCCCAGGACGAGTCGCCGACCCTTTCCATTTTATTGCACATGCGGAAGCGAAAAGAAATCCCCTGACAGTAATCATCTCGGGATAGAAAGGTAGGACAATAGATTCACAAACAAACATGCTTTTATATATACACTAAGTTATGCTCAAAGGTCTCTGGCCAAAAGACTACAAAAGACTGGCCTTCCAAAAGAAGCGGTCCTAACTGACCTACGCTTCCGATCACCTCCTCTCAGCTCCAGGTCCTCCACTCGACGACCCTGAAAATGTTGTCCCACAACGGGGTGAGATATCATCTCAGCGAGTCTAAGCTCTAAACCCCAATTAGGAGGGAAATACGCCAAGAAGTGTCCTAATCACACAATCACACAATCAATGAGACTTACCTCGTCTCGGATCCACCCCCGCACGTCAATACAATTTATCTCATAGACAACACGAGAGCATGAGCAACAAATAAGCTCCAAATAACTGAAACGCCACACTCAATTAATCATGCGTTCCTAGTTTTGATCTAGGCATATAGCACGGCCTACTCTCAGTTCGGCGGTCTTCTGGCATTGCCAGGCATCGTCTCACCCCATTGAGCACGGCAACGTCTCTTTATCAGACGGCTTTCCCGAAGGAGCATAGGGTCCATAATCAACTGCGACCGGCTTCCCGTTGTCCAGGGGGTATCCCACATACGGATAACGTCCACTCAATGGCCGGGACGATTTCTCATGACCATCACACGATCACTCAAATATGGCCCAGGGCACCGTGCATTGCACTCAAATGCTTCAATTAAAATGGTGAGCCCGGCCTTTTTCTTCGTATTAGAAATCCACGTGAAATTACTCGTGTGTGGGTGCACTGGCCAACTTGATCCAGAAAATTTGATATTCATCCTCTTTGAAATCCCACTATTTCATATAGTACTAAAAACCATTTTCGATGTCGAAACCCGACACCTGGATTTTCGAATAAATATTGGAAATTCACAATTTTTGGAATTAAATACCAAAAATCAAATCGGCACTCAATTTGCATAATTTAACACTCAATTGCAAAAATTAACCACACCATTGCAATCGTGAAATTCCGGTCACCTGGCTATCCCGGCCTAATTTCCGGAAAAATAATTAATAATTAAATAATTACTGAAATCAATTAAATAAATCAATTTAAATTCTAAAAATACTAACCTAGGCCAGAATCATTAAATTAATAACCAATACGGACTCGGAAAATTCCCGAACCCTTCTAGATAAATAATACCATTTATTTAGGCCTTGGCTAAACCATGCTAACCACCTAACATGCTCAATTAAATAATTCAATCTCTAATTTAATCTAACTAACCACCTAATTCATAATAAAATAAATCTAACACCCCTTAAACGTTATTAGCCTACTAAGCAGAGTTTAGAGTATAAACTCACCGGTTAATTGCGGAAACCGGTTTACCGCGACGACGACGCGACGGCGGCCGAAATCGAAATTTTCGGCGGCGTCGGCGAACTTGGACCGGGCCTAAAACTTAGCCCAACACAACTCAGCAAGGCTGAGTTTCAGTCTTGGGCTTCTGCAGGGCTGCTGGTCGCGGGCTTGGGCTTTCTTTGCGGGCCCAAAATGGCTGAACTTCAAATGGGCTAAAACCAACTGAACTTGGGCCTGAGCTTGGGCTTCAAATCTGCTGGAGATTGGGCTTAAAAATCACTGGACTGAAGACACTTGCTGGACTTGAATCGAGCTGGACCAAAGGCTCAAATTGTGGGCTGCAATTGGGCTCGTGGGGTGAAGCTTGCAGATTTGGGCCGCTGAAAATTGAACTGGCTTGCTGGGCTGATCCACGAGCGCAGGAAATGGACGCTGGAGACGACCACACGGACAGCTTGCTGGCGAAGAGGAAAGAAGCGGAGTAGCAAGCGTCAACGTGGGAGCTACTGCAGGGGAAAGATCGCTGAAGCAGCTTCGTGGCTTCAGTGAGCTTGGTGCGTGGAGAAGATGTGGAGAAGCACGAGCACGAGCTGCAGTCGTGAAGACCGAAGCTGTTGGTGTCTTCGGTGGATTTCTTCGGTGGGTTGTGGGCTTCAAGGAGTCAACGCCACAATTTTGCTTGAAGAATTTTGACCCATGGAGGCTGGATGTTGGACAAACGGCAGCAAGGAGGGTTCGGTGGATGGTGATATTGATGATGAAAGATGATGATGATGGCTTGGGCTGAAGGGTATGCGACCAAAAGAAATTTCGGTGGGGGATCGTCGTTGCAGAGAGGGAGAACGAAATGAAGAAGCTTAAAAATGAAAAGGAAAGTGAAGCGGAAGACCAGGTTGTCGCACAAAGGGAGAGAGGCGGTGGAGAGGCGTGCGAAGAGAAGAAGATGGGGAAGAGGAACCGTGCTTGAGAAGCCAATGGAAGGGGCCCAAAATTCTGAAATCTTAGCCTTTCCCTTAATTGCTTGTCCCCACTTTTTGCCTCCAAGCTTATCTTTTAGTCCCATTACTTTCTACCAAATTAAATCCCACAACTAATCCAAAATGAAGCCAAAATTGCTGTCTAAGCATAATTCCGAATTTCACTTAATTTAGCTTCAATGCCCCACTCAATTTTCCAAATTAAGGTCCAATTTCAATGAAGAAAAATCCGAAATGATTTTCTATAAATCCCGACACATAAAGGCTCAACCCGAAAGTCAAATTTCCCATTAATTTAGCCAATCCGAACTTCTGCCAAATTTCCGCGACGTCCGAAACGGTTTTCCGTAAAAATTTATGAATCTCGAAAATTTCTCGGAGAGTGAGTCGACGTTCCTAAAATAGCTTGTGACACCTCGAACTTTCAATTTACGAAATCGGGTTCAAATTCGCGGTTATTTTCAATCCGGCGCGCTTTTAGCATGACCTAGTCTACCGAGTAGCTTTTAGGAATTTTTGGTGCAATTGATCTGTGATCGATTTATCTCGAGTCACAAAGTACATCTTCGACACATTAGCGACTCTCAGTTGTCGTGAAATCTCAAGGTTTCAATTACGGACACAGGGTACCCAAAACGATAGAAAATCAATTTAGTGCCGATCGATGAGAATTTTGCAATCATGTGGAATCACCCACATTTTGATCACTCATCTCAATCGAATCGACCTATCTCGATCTCGATCGATTTTTAAGTGTGCCGTAATGACCCTTGCGGATCAACACGGTTGAGCGATCGATTATTGGTCGAATTCTCAAGTCCAATTGCATTTAGATTCCCTAATTGCTTCCCCAGATAGTCCAGTTATCTTGTGAGTGATCAGCTCAGAGAATAGCACTATTAACGTTTCGATGAAAGGCTCGATTTATTTAATCGAAAACAATTTATGAAAATTCGAGCTGTCACAACTCTTCCTCTTATAAAAATTTCGTCCTCGAAATTTAAACCTATTACAATACTTGATCAAAAAGGTGGGGGTACAATTCTCTCATTGACTCCTCAGTCTCCCATGTCGCTCCTTTTGTACCGTGGTGTTGCCAGACCACTTTGACCAATGGGATGGTCTTTGTGCGCAAGACTTGCTCTTTACGATCGACAATCTGAACCGGGCTTTCGACGTATGACACACAGTCATCCACGTCCAATTCCTCGAAATTGAGCACGTGGGTCGGGTCAGGCTCATACTTCCTTAAAATCGACACGTGAAAGACGTCATGCACTTGCGCCAATCTTGGCGGCAATGCAAGACGATACGCTAGGTTCCCAATTCTTTCAAGAATCTCAAACAGACCTATGTACCTCAGACTCAGTTTGCCTTTCTTGCCAAAGCGCGAAGTTCCTCTCATTGGTGACACTTTCAGAAAAACGTGATCATCAACTTGGAACTCTAAAGACCTTCGACGCTTATCTGCATAACTTTTCTGCCTGCTCTGCGCTGTCTTTAATCTGCCTCTGATCACTGCCATGGCATCTATTGATTGCTGAATCAACTCTGGGCCTGTTATCTTTCTTTCCCCAACTTCATCCCAACACACTGGTGTTCTGCACGCTCGGCCATACAATGCTTCAAATGGAGCCATCTGGATACTCTGCTGATAACTATTATTGTAGGCAAACTCCACCAGATGAAGCTGATCTTCCCAACTTCCTTTGAAGTCTATTACGCAAGCTCTCAGCATGTCCTCGAGAGTCTCGAATTGTCCTTTCGATTGACCATCCGTCCGAGGATGATATGTTTGTCTTTGAAGCTTTGTACCTAAAGCACTCTGCAAGCTTTTCCAAAAAGCAGCAGTAAACCTTGGGTCTCTATCTGAAGTTATCGTAACTGGCACTCCATGCATACGGACCACCTGACGCACATACAGGTCTGCGTGTCTATCTAGACTCAGGTCCTTTCGTATTGCAATGAAGTAAGCCGACTTTGTCAGCCTGTCGACCACTACCCAAATTGAATCATTTCCTCTTTGACTCCTTGGTAGTCCAGTCACGAAGTCCATCGTGATATGCTCCCATTTCCATTCTGGGATCGCGAGAGGTTGTAGAAATCCTCCCGGCTTACAATGCTGGGCTTTTACTTGCTGACATGTCAAACACTTGGCCACATGTTTGGCGATATCTCGCTTCATACCGACCACCAATAGTGTTGACGTAGATTCGATACATTTTAGTGCTTCCCGGGATGAATGCTATAACTGCTACGATGTGCCTCAGATAAAATTTCTTCTCTAAGCTCTACATCGTCAGGTACAACCAATCGTCCTTGGAACCTTAGTGTTCCGTCCTCAGAAACTTGAAAGTCAGCTTTTCTTTTATCGGTGTCCTCTTGTAGGATCTTCTGAATAATTGGATATGTTGATTGAAGCATCTTGATTCTGACTTGCACTTCTGGCTCAATTCTGAGAGTGGCCATAAGATTTGAAAGGTGGCCTACCTCAAATTTGAAAACCGAATCTCTAGCCTTCTCGATTAAAGTCCATTCCTTAAGAACCATCTGTGCAACTGAGGACTTTCAACTCAATGCATCAGCGACCTTGTTCGCTTTTCCGGGGTGATACAAAATATCACAATCATAGTCCTTCAACAATTCCATCCATCGGCGCTGTCTCATGTTCAACTCCTTCTGAGAGAACAGATACTTGAGACTCTGATGGTCCGTGAAGATTTGAAACTTTTCCCCGCACAAGTAATGCCTCCAAATCTTCAATGCAAATATGATGGCTGCGAGTTCTAAGTCATGCGTCGGATAGTTCAATTCATGATGTCTCAATTGGCGGGACGCGTATGCAACAACTCGCCATATTGCATCAACACGCAACCTAATCCTCTAAAAGACGCAAAGACTATAGATCTCGAATCCTCCAGGACCAGATGGAATCGTCAGTACCGGTGCAGTAGTCAGCTTTTCCTTTAACTCTTGAAAACTACGCTCGCACTTGTCTGTCCATATAAACTTCTCGTTTTTCTTCGTGAGCTTTGTCAGAGGCGAGGCTAACAATGAGAAACCTTCCACAAACCGTCTGTAATACCCTGCTAAACCCAGAAAGCTTCTGATCTCTGTCACTGTTGTCGGTCTTGGCCAATTGATCACTGCTTCTATCTTGCTTGGGTCCACGGAGATTCCTTCTCCTGAAATCACGTGACCTAAGAAAGCAACACGAGTCAACCAAAACTCGCACTTGCTGAATTTAGCATACAACTCATGAGTCCTTAGAGTTTGCAATACCAATCTCAAATGTCCTTCATGCTCCTCTGGATTTCTAGAGTACACCAGAATATCATCAATAAACACGATCACGAACTGATCCAAGTATTCCTTGAACACTCGGTTCATTAGATCCATGAAAGCAGCTGGAGCGTTTGTCAATCCAAATGGCATGACAGTGAATTCATAATGACCGTACCGAGTACGAAATGCTGACTTTGGAATGTCTTCTTTTCTGATCCTCAGTTGATGATATCCCGTCCTCAAGTCGATTTTTTGAAAATATCGACGCTCCTTGTAACTGATCAAATAAGTCATCAATCCTCGGGAGTGGATACTTGTTCTTGATTGTCACTTGATTGAGTTGTCGATAGTCAATGCACAGGCGCAATGAACCATCTTTCTTTTTCACAAACAGAACTGGTGCTCCCCAAGGTGATGCACTGGGACGTATGAATCCCTTATCCAATAATTCCTGCATCTGTACCTTCAGTTCTTTCAATTCCGATAAAGCCATCCGGTAAGGAGCCTTAGAGATTGGCTCTGTCCCGGGGGCTAACTCAATCACAAACTCTATTTCTCTTTCTGGCGGTAGACCTGGCAATTCTTTTGGAAACACATCTAGAAACTCTTGAACCACTGTGATGTCTTCTATCTTTAGCTCTTCAACTGTCGTGTGCACGACAGTCGCCAGATAACCTTGACAACCCTCATTTAACAACTGGGTTGCCTCTAGTGACGAGATTAGGGAAATCGAGGGTTCTCCTCGACTCCCAATAAACTCGAAACATTCACCCTCTAACGGGTTAAACTGGATCGCCTTACGATAACAGTCTAGCTTAGCTTGTTGCTTGGTGAGCCAGTCCATGCCAATAATCAAGTCAAAGTCATACATGGCTAGGACTATTAAGTCTATTTTCCCCTCTCGCTCACCAATCGCTAACGTGCAACCAAGACAACCCACTGTAGCTAACACCTTATCCTTTAATGGTGTCGATATACTAATCACTGATTCCAACAACTTAGGAATTAATCCTACCAACTTAACATACCGCTCAGCTATAAATGAATGAGTTGCACCAGGGTCAAATAAAGCATAAGCAGCATGGTTGTTCAGTGAAACAGTACCTGTAATCACATTAGGTGCATCCTCCGCCTGTCCTCTTGTGATCGCATAAGTTCTTCCCTGAGCTGGAGGCCTAAGTAGTCCACATTGCTGTACAATCGGTGGCGGTAGTCCTCGGTTCTGATTCATTTGTGGCAGTGGTGGCAACTGCGGCGGTCCCATCGGTCTTCTGGGACAATTTCTAGCCATGTGACCCTGCTGGCCACACTCAAAACAAGTACCCGACCTAGAGGGGCACGGGGCGACCCATGTCGCTTTCCGCGAAGCGACGAGGCACCATTCTCTCCATGTTGATTTTCCTACTCCACCCTTCCCGTTGAGCGGGGCAGGGTATCTTCCTCCCGTCATCGGCCTTTTCCCAAACCGATTTCTATCTTGGTTCGAATTAAACCGCGATCCAGATGCGGCAGCTCGTTCATTCAGATTTTTCTCGATCAGTTGAGCTCGTCCATACAGCTCATTGTAGTTCTTTATATCCAATGGCACCAGCGGATCTTTCAATTCTGGTCGGAGGCCATCTATAAACCTCATTGCCTTCTCCTCGGGATCCTGGATCAACCTAGGAGCATACTGTGAAAGCTCAGCAAACTTTGCCTCATACTGGTCCACAGTCATTGGACCTTGGCGGAGGTGCAGAAATTCCGCCATCTTTAATTGCTTGGCACAGCTGGAGAAGTACTTGTTATTGAATGCTCTAACGAAGACGTTCCACACTGGGACTATGCCTTCCGGGAATACTTCTCTCCTTGTGGCTCTCCACCAAGTACTTGCAACTCCCTGCATCTGATATACCGCAAGGGTAACCTTCTCTTCTTCAGAGCACTTCAGTAGCTCAAATGCTTTTTCTAGTTCTTCAATCCAACGGGTCGCAGCCTCGGGATCTCCTGTCCCGGTGAACTTTGGTGGTTGCAACTTTAGAAAATGCTCAACAAGCTTATGAATCGGTGCATGCGCAACTACATTCCCTTCCGGAACTTCGGCTTGTGCGGCGGCGGCGGCGCGGGCAGTTGGGCTTCTTTGCCCCATCGTTACCAACGATGCCTGAGCACTTGCATGATCCCTTCGAATCTGGGATCACCAGGGGCTACTACCCCGGCATCAACCGGCGGGACTGGTGGTGGTGCTACACCACTCGCGCTAGCCTCAGCTTGCGCTCTACCTCGGCCGCCTCGGGAACTGCCTCTTATAGGCGTTCTAGCCCGAGTCACTGAGGATAAGGTCCTCTGCCTAGGAGTTCTCGGCTCCTGATCACTCATACTAAAGATGTTCTACAACACCTACTTCCAATTCCATATCGAATTAGAAACTGAGTGATTTCACAACCAATTTACCAAACAGCTATCAGTTACATGCATCAGCATAATATAAAAGTCATTCCTACTAACTATCCCAAGAACCCATCGCACCTTATCACTCCAAATACAAACTTCGCTCTGATACCATAAAAAGGGGATGTCACGCCCCGAACCCTGAGCGCGTGCCATCCCTATCTGGTCGATAATAATTTGCGACTTCCCAGGACGAGTCGCCGACCCTTTCCATTTTATTGCACATGCGGAAGCGAAAAGAAATCCCCTGACAGTAATCATCTCGGGATAGAAAGGTAGGACAATAGATTCACAAACAAACATGCTTTTATATATACACTAAGTCATGCTCAAAGGTCTCTGGCCAAAAGACTACAAAAGACGGCCTTCCAAAAAGAAGCGGTCCTAATCGACCTACGCTTCCGATCACCTCCTCTCGGCTCCAGTCCTCCACTCGACGACCCCGAAAATGTTGTCCCACAACGGGGTGAGATATCATCTCGGCCGAGTCTAAGCTCTAAACCCCATTAGGAGGGAAATACGCCAAGAAGTGTCCTAATCACACAATCACACAATCAATGAGACTTACCTCGTCTCGGATCCACCCCGCACGTCAATACAATTTATCTCATAGACAACACGAGAGCATGAGCAACAAATAAGCTCCAAATAATCGAAACGCCACACTCAATTAATCATGCGTTCCTAGTTTTGATCTCGGCATATAGCACGGCCTACTCTCGGTTCGGCGGTCTTGGCATTGCCGGAGCATCGTCTCACCCCATTGAGCACGGCAACGTCTCTTTATTAGACGGCTTTCCAGAAGGAGCATAGGGTCCTGGAATCAATCGCGACCAGGCTTCCCCGTTGTCCGGGGGTATCCCACATACGGATAACGTCCACTCAACAGCCGGGACGATTTCTCATGACCATCACACGATCACTCAAATATGGCCCGGGGCACCGTGCATTGCACTAAAATGCTTCAATTAAAATGGTGAGCTGGCCTTTTCTTCGTATTAGAAATCCACGTGAAATTACTCGTGTGTGGGTGCACTGGTCAACTTGATCCGGAAAATTTGATATTCATCCTCTTTGAAATCCCACTATTTCATATAGTACTAAAAAACCATTTTCGATGTCAAAACCCGACACCTGGGATTTTACGAATAAATATTGGAAATTCACAATTTTGGAATTAAATACCAAAATCAAATCGGACTCAATTTGCATAATTTAACACTCAATTGCAAAAATTAACCACACCATTCTGCAATCGCCACGAAATTCCGGTCACCTGGCTATCCTGCCTAATTTCCGGAAAAATAATTAATAATTAAATAATTACTGAAATCAATTAAATAAATCAATTTAAATTCTAAAAATACTAACCTAGGCCAGAATCATTAAATTAATAACCAATACGGACTCGGAAAATTCCCGAACCCTTCTAGATAAATAATACCATTTATTTAGGCCTTGGCTAAACCATGCTAACCACCTAACATGCTCAATTAAATAATTCAATCTCTAATTTAATCTAACTAACCACCTAATTCCTAATAAAATAAATCTAACACCCCTTAAACGTTATTAGCCTACTAAGCGAGTTTAGAGTATAAACTCACCGGTTAATTGCGGAAACCGGTTTCACGCGACGACGACGCGACGGCGGCCGAAATCGAAATTTTCGGCGGCGTCGGCGGCGAACTGGACCGGGCCTAAAACTTAGCCCAACACAACTCAGCAAGGCTGAGTTTCAGTCTTGGGCTTCTGCAGGGCTGCTGGTCGCGGGCTTGGGCTTTCTTTGCGGGCCCAAAATGGCTGAACTTCAAATGGGCTAAAACCAACTGAACTTGGGCCTGAGCTTGGGCTTCAAATCTGCTGGAGATTGGGCTTAAAAATCACTGGACTGAAGACACTTGCTGGACTTGAATCGAGCTGGACCAAAGGCTCAAATTGTGGGCTGCAATTGGGCTCGTGGGGTGAAGCTTGCAGATTTGGGCCGCTGAAAATTGAACTGGCTTGCTGGGCTGATCCACGAGCGCAGGAAATGGACGCTGGAGACGACCACACGGACAGCTTGCTGGCGAAGAGGAAAGAAGCGGAGTAGCAAGCGTCAACGTGGGAGCTACTGCAAGGGGAAAGATCGCTGAAGCAGCTTCGTGGCTTCAGTGAGCTTGTTGCGTGGAGAAGATGTGGAGAAGCACGAGCACGAGCTGCAGTCGTGAAGACCGAAGCTGTTGGTGTCTTCGGTGGATTTCTTCGGTGGGTTGTGGGCTTCAAGGAGTCAACGCCACAATTTTGCTTGAAGAATTTTGACCCATGGAGGCTGGATGTTGGACAAACGGCAGCAAGGAGGGTTCGGTGGATGGTGATATTGATGATGAAAGATGATGATGATGGCTTGGGCTGAAGGGTATGCGACCAAAAGAAATTTCGGTGGGGGATCGTCGTTGCAGAGAGGGAGAACGAAATGAAGAAGCTTAAAAATGAAAAGGAAAGTGAAGCGGAAGACCAGGTTGTCGCACAAAGGGAGAGAGGCGGTGGAGAGGCGTGCGAAGAGAAGAAGATGGGGAAGAGGAACCGTGCTTGAGAAGCCAATGGAAGGGGGCCCAAAATTCTGAAATCTTAGCCTTTCCCTTAATTGCTTGTCCCCACTTTTTGCCTCCAAGCTTATCTTTTAGTCCCCATTACTTTCTACCAAATTAAATCCCACAACTAATCCAAAATGAAGCCAAAATTGCTGTCCAAGCATAATTCCGAATTTCACTTAATTTAGCTTCAATGCCCCACTCAATTTTCCAAATTGAGGTCCAATTTCAATGAAGAAAAATCCGAAATGATTTTCTATAAATCCCCGACACATAAAGGCTCAACCCGAAAGTCAAATTTCCCATTAATTTAGCCAATCGAACTTCGCCAAATTTCCGCGACGTCCGAAACGGTTTTCCGTAAAAATTTCTGAATCTCTGAAAATTTCTTGGAGAGTGAGTCGACGTTCCTAAAATAGCTTGTGACACCTCGAACTTTCAATTTCGAAATCGGGTTCAAATTCGCGGTTATTTTCAATCCGGCGCGCTTTTAGCGTGACCTAGTCTACCGAGTAGCTTTTAGGAATTTTTGGTGCAATTGACCTGTGATCGATTTATCTCGAGTCACAAAGTACATCTTCGACACATTAGCGACTCTCAGTTGTCGTGAAATCTCAAGGTTTCAATTACGGACACAGTACCCAAAACGATAGAAAATCAATTTAGTGCCGATCGATGAGAATTTTGCAATCATGTGGAATCACCCACATTTTGATCACTCATCTCAATCGAATCGACCTATCTCTGATCTCTGATCGATTTTTAAGTGTGCCGTAATGACCCTTGCAGATCAACACGGTTGAGCAGTCGATTATTGGTCGAATTCTCAAGTCCAATTGCATTTAGATTCCCTAATTGCTTCCCGTATAGTCCAGGTTATCTCGTGAGTGATCAGCTCAGAGAATAGCACTATTAACGTTTCGATGAAAGGCCCGATTTATTTAATCGAAAACAATTTATGAAAATTCAAGCTGTCACAACTTAGGAGCTAAACGGACTGTGTCAGGGTGCATGAACAATGTATTCCACGCTTTTGTATCTCCACTTGCTTCAGAAGCCTTCCTGTCTTGCTCCCGACGTTGCTTGAAAGTTTTTGGAGCTTAAATTGAAGTAAAATCACTACATAAAGGCAACATTATCAGCTGCTTCAGGACAGGATATTGGAGAAGCATAACCCAAGTGAATTATAGAATCCTACTACTTACTCCTGCTTTTTAGATGTGGGTTTTGGTAATCCTGGCAAAACATGCAGCAGTCTTCCCTGGAAAGGCGACTTATCCAATTCTTTCGAAGCTCTGCACAAGAACCAAAACAAAGTAATACATCTGATCAAGTTCTATATCATTACCTGGAGTGATATACTTTGGATATTGCCATCTTACGTAATTAGAGTATCAGCAAGATTTGAAGGCATAAATCAAGAGGCAAAACATATAATAATTTTACAACAACGGCAGCAACTGATAACCTGGAAAGAAGCAACGTCTGCTGCTCATATGATTAGGCAATTTACAATAACATAAAGCCTGAAAATTTTAAAATATTGACAGTGCACTCGAAGAAGAGGTTGTCCGGGTTTGCTTGTCTATTCTAAGAGACTAAGAACTAACAGAGCAATGGATAGTAAGCATGCTGTCGCCAACTGAGCCAACAATTTCATAGTGGTAGCCCAACATATTCACAGTTAGAGAATAAGTTTAAGTAATCTTGGAGCGCCAATAAAGCTGCTATCTTCATATGGTTGTAAAATGGATAGAAAATTGATCTATTATATAGTTCAATAAATACAATGGAGAGAAGGAACACAAGTTATCTTAGAAATCCAATACCTTGATGCAGACTCTGGGAGAGCATACTGGATATAAGCAATGCCCTTTGATTGTCTTGTTGCTTTATCCACAACAACATGAACTTCAACCTTGCCAAATTTGCTAAATAACTCTTCCAGCTCTTCCTCACTTCACACAAAGACCATGCAAGTAGACATAAAGCAGGCTATAATGATGTGGGCATCTATTAGAGAAAAGTCAATGACTCTCTGGAAATTGTTTCCAAGACAATTTCTCAGCAAAAATCTTCCAATAGAAGAACTTGCAAAGTCAAGTATTCTAAGTTAAAAAATTACCTTGCCCTGTAGTGCAGGTTGTGAACAAAAAGACGGCCAGTTTCCAACATCTCATCCTTATCGTCCATTGAACTTAATGAGGGATTTGTGGGGTCAAGTGCCTTGCCATCTGAATCTTCAGCACTACCTTGTCTTTCAGACTCATCTGCCATATCATTTTCTTCATCATCATGTAGAGTTGCTTCATTTTTTTCCCTGGACCTTTCATTTGACGGATGAACTTTAGCTTCCTTTTGATCAACATCACCTTCACTACTTTCTGATTCCGACTCAGACCATTCTTTCTTAATTTTGCTCTTGAAGTAGTCCATGTCAGAAATTACATCCTCATGGAAGACATTATCTGACTCTTCGGAAGCATTGCTACCTAGAGATACAATAACCTCCTCGTCATCAACCTTTGCTTCCGTTGATTTTTCTCTGATGTTTTTCTTTGCTCGAGTATGTTTCCTGTTAAATCTGTCCTTTGGGTAATCTTCTTTGATGTTTTTCTTTGCTCGAGTATGTTTCCTGTTAAATCTCTCCTGTGGGTAATCTTCTTTGATGTTTTTCTCTGCTCGAGTATGTTTCCGGTTAAATCTCTCCTTTGGGTAATCTTCCGAAGCTACTAATGTGTCATTCGCCCACAACTTCGACTCGGTCCTTGGTTGCATGACTTTAAGGAACTCCTGAAGCTGACGGTCATCACTCTCCCATGTCTTCTCCATTAGGAATCAAATCGGTGGAATCACCACCGGAAACCATTTTCCTACCCTCAGCTGCTGCTGCTGCTTTATTCTTCAATGAGTGCCAACTCCACGGCTGAGGAATATCGGGATCTCCAACTCTTCGTGCAACCTAGTGATAAGCAAAAGGTTTGAATCCACTTTGTTAAAGCTATATTTGCTGGAGCGGATTGTTCACAACGAAGGTATTTGATTCCTCATGCAAGTGGTTATCTGTGCACCCCAATAATCAAAACATGTAGAGGATTACTAATAAACAGCATCAATTAAGGGAAATCGCGTGCTTATCAGCTATACAGCGTAAAAAAAAAATAAAAATAAAAAATAAACAGTTCTTATAGCTTCACTCCAGTCAAAGAGATGTCTGAAGAACGATCAGAAACTTGACCAGCAAATTGACCAGCAAAGGTAAACAGGGAATTGACTGGAGAAGAGAGAGAGTCGTGATTCAATTTACATCCACGGAAGAGAGCGAGCAAACAAGCCACTAATAAATAGTTTCATATCCAATGCCGACGGTGTTTAAAAACTCGAACTTGACTTTACGCACAAGTCTGTCTAAGCTCCCCTTGCATGCATGCATGCACACCAAAATGAGCATTTCCCTCCTCCTTCCATTTATGAACAAGAGACAAAAGAAAGCTAACGCATATGGACGGAGCTAAAGTCCCAAGGAGAGGAGATAATTTTCATTCGATGCCGCACGTTTGGGCATGAAAAGAGATGGATAAAATTCTGTCTGCACGCGAAGGCGAAGATGAAGTACGGAACGCGCGTGGTTTCTCAGTAAATACTCCGCGGACACACTCCTCCCTCCCTCGCTCGCGAATCACGACAAATGCATGCATGTGTGATCCGTTGGAAAAAGATCGACACGTGTCCAAGTGATGCGGAAGTTATGAAAACTGAAAAACTTCGCATGGCTTGCGAGCCACGGTGCTCCCTTACGTCCCCTCCAGATTTGAAACTCCCGCTCGCGCCCCTCCTTTCTCAGTCTTCGATCATCGCTCACGTTGCCCCGTCCGTTGCCAGCTCCCTCTCGCTCTCGGAGCACGGCGCTCTCGCGTTCCCCTCTCTCTCTCTCGCAGTCTCACAATCTCTCATCCTCTGGTTCGCTCTGGAGCTCTCACAGCGTCATTGCCTCCATGCCACTGGGTTCGAATCTTGGGGGTTTGAAGATTTCAGTTTCGATTTTCTCTTGTTCTCCGACGGGACGTTGAGCGAGGTTTGGAGATTTCACCCTTTCTGTTTCCCTCTCTCTTTGTTAGGTTATCTATTTCGCTGCTCTGAAATTTTTCTTATGCCATCGAGGTTTGCGGTTGATTCTCAGTATTCTTTACCCTTTATTTCTGGGTGGAAGCATCGATGATGAGTTAATCCGAAGTTGCACTGCGATTTTTCCCGTGAATAAATATGTATTGGGGAATGTTGTCTTCGTACTCTGATATCCTCCTTGATTTCCCCTGTTTCGTCCCCTGTTTCGTCTCATCCGTGAAGCAGATCTCACCCGACTCTAATTTCCTTGTTCATTATCTTGTCGTTGCAGGGTCAGATATCTGCTACTTTCTTCGTTTTCTTGTTCACACGTCATGAGTGGGACTGGAACTGGAACTGATCGCAGCGACAGAGACAGGGAAGGAGACGATCCTGTGGACAGGATCAGCGGGTTGCCAACCGCCCTCCTCACCCGTATTCTCTCTTTTCTCGGCACCAGGGACGCCGTCCGCACTTCCATGTTGCACCGGCCCTTCGCCCATCTCTGGAGATCTCTCTCCAATCTGGATTTCTGTGATGATGATTTTGATGACGGCGGCGATCCTAGAGCCCGCGCCCATAGGTGCTCTAGATTTGCCGTTAAAGTGTTTACCTTACTTGAGACCCCCGAATTCGAGTCGCTGCACTTCCATGTTGACTTTCACGCTGGAGATTTGGAATATGATCATGAATTGGCGGGTAGATTGGATAGGTCGATTCATTTGGCCCTGGAGAGAAGGCTGAAGCGCCTCTCTGCAATTTCTGATTGGCTTGTGTATGACAGGGTCCCAAGTTCTTATTATAAGTTGCCAAGCGAGGTTCTTCGCAGTACCACACTCGTTGGGCTTCATTTGTCTTGCTGTAACGTACGACATCTTGGACAGATTCAGATTGGATTGCCCTCTCTCCAACACCTGTCAATGACCAATGTCAATTTACGCGATGAGCTGTTGCTCGATCTTGTTTCGGGTAGCCCATCACTGAAGAAGCTGGAACTTGAGGAATGCCATGGGTTACAAGTTCTAAATTTCCGTACCCACCCCTCACTCGTAGAGTTCATGGTTTGTTCTTGTGATGGTCTGGAGAGGCTGGATCTTTCTCGGTCAGGCGTCAAGATATTGGTCGTCCACATGTCTTCTCCCCTGAATATTACCTGCCCACAAGTAGAGACTCTTGAACTGGATGGTACCCCAGGAGAAATGGATCTTACTTGCGGGCCTTCCCTCAAGGAAGTGGCCCTCTTTTTCGGCGGGGTTTCTAGGCTCGGGAAATATAGGCAGGTCCAAAGGCTTCTTTCAAAGCTTCAAAATGTTGAACACATTACTCTGTGCGATGCCATTGTATCGGTATGGCGTTCACTTTCTTTAAATAAATTATTTGAATCTCTCTTAAGCGATAATAATAGAATTTCTTGCTGTGAGAGCTGTTAGTAGTGGCAGGAGGCAGCTCTTCATCATGTGCATTGAAGCTAACTTGTGCGGCATGATTTGATGTGAAGCTTATTTGTTTAGTTTGTTGTATCCCTCGTTCCAGCATCATTCACAATCATTACTCATCATGGCTCATCTGCTCATTTGCCATCAGCACTCATTTGATACCTGTTTGAGTTGCATTATGCGCAGAATAAAACTATCAATTCAGCATGAGATGTCCATCTCACATCAATTGGTCGAGATGTATACATATATATATTGGGTAGGGGGTGGGTTGATTTGAGAGAAGGAATGATATGGATTTCTTTCGGTGGTCTTTTGGAGTCTTTACTCAGTATCAGGTCAGCACGTTTCTGATGGACAGCTTAGCATATTGCTGGGACTGAAACTGATTCTCTTCTGGTCTATGCCAATGTTTCTGCTTTGGTTTTTGGCTATTTTGGGAATTTAAGCATTTTGATGTCTGTGATGGTGAAAGTCTGAATATAACCTTGCATATTTGTTAAAGGTTGGTTTCGTCAGGAGCCTTTACTCAGTATCAAATATTGATTGAGGGCTGTAAATTGTGAAGTGAGCGCTTGTGTAATGCGTGGCATGCTCTTGGATTATGTGTTTTAACGATCTCAGTTTGTCCAATAGTTCTCTCTTTTCCATTTCCAGCTCTTCACTACAGCGAAATTGATGATTCAACAGCCTGTCCATCCATCTTTTAGCTGGAAGCGGGTCACATTGGTACTTAATTTGGCAGAATGGCACCTCCCCGGGATCGCTCTTTTACTGGAGAGTTGCTGTTGTCTGGAGACACTCATTATATATGTGTACCCACCAAGTGCTGAAGATATTGAGGTACCTGCATAAATGGTGTTAGACTGAATTCTTGATATGGAATTTACAAATGCTTTTGTTTGGCTATTTGTCAGGAAATTGAAGGGGAGCTTGAATGGAACATCGATGAGCTGTTACATGAAAATACCTCTATATTCTATCTAGAGAATTTTATGGTATATGCATGCGTGACCAACCCAATCATGATCAAGCTTATCCAGTATCTACTCGGTAATGCATGCGCTTTGGAGAAAATTGTGATCTCCAGTAAAAGGAAGTTTGGAAGAACTCGAGGTGGGATTTTCTATTACTTTGGTGAAGAGGACTATTCCTCTGATCAGCTTCTGGAGTTTTCGAAGAAGCTGTTGAGTTTCAGCAGAATGTGTCCGCGAGCAGTTGTACTCCTAGAGTGAGCCAACTGCTTCCTCCATTTCTTTGCTCAGGAGACTTGGCGTGTGGTGGAGCTAGTTCTTCAGTTGTCATTAAATTTTTCTTACTCATAGAATATCTGATTTTTTCAGAAATGTACAGCAAATTGCTTGTCACTTGAGCTATGCATGTATGATGTTGCCATGAAACCCTTGTGGTCACATTTGGCTTCTCTGAGTTGGAAATTTCTGACGGCTGGAAATCAACTATAGACTGGACTGAAAACATCTTGTGGCAAGTTTGCTTTAAACATCTTGATTTGATTTCGCAAAATAAGCTCGAGGGTCATGTGATGATGGAATTTCCAAATGGGGAAACAAGCTGATGTTCAAGCAAAATGAGTTTGCTTAGAGATCTTTGACCTTCTCTGATACCGTGGATTGGGGGCTTGCAGTCGGAGTCAGGGTTGGTCGCCTCATGACCCGTGCATGAAAAATCAATTCATCTGTTAGTCACCCCTGCTCGCAATCGAAGGCACCAGATCTTTTATCTTCATTTTAATCTTTATAATTGACTAATTTAACTTGTTTAGTGGCATATTCTATGATAATTCCAATACCAGATATTGCCAGGGTCAACCATTCAATATTTAATCTTTCTAATTTTCTGAGTAACGACGAACAACACAACAATTTGCAGATTAATTCACCATTATTTTGGTTGAACACGGGGAACAAGCACACAATTAAAGACTAAATTTTAATGATGATTTTTTTCAAAGAAATAAAAAAAATCGTCAAGAAAATAGCTTTGTATTATAAGCTAATCAAGAAATTGATTTGTGGGATGTACATTTGGATTTTACGTGATAGAAACGCAAGTATGACAACAAAAGATGACTCAGCAGTGCTCAACTGCTGTGTATATTAATGCCTATATTGAGATTGAAAAGGAAAATAAGGGCTCTAAAGCAATAGCTATTATTCGAATCTGATCGGGTTGCAATGACGAATATCTTCATGATGTCTCGAAGCTGTATGTATCGGGTCCCACAAGGACATTTTCGTTGCTGGGATTTTGATTTATGGATTTTCATTTTACAAGTACAAAGATGAAACTCATATTATATAGCGTTCTCGTCGAGATTATGTTAGCTTAGATTAACCAAAGGATAGTATTGGGCATTTTTATATAATTTCATGATTAGACTGAACATGCACTAATGGTTCGATGATCGGATTGAATAAATTAAGAGTCCAAAGATGAATATCACATATTCAACCAAAGTTCTATGGCCATTTATGCCATTTTCTATTTTTCGTTGGATCTCTATCCCGCCCAGTTCACACGGGCCTAGAGGACATGAATCGGTCCGATCCGTAGTCCTAGTCCAACCTGCTTTGTTGATCGCCGATATCTGCACATTGATCACGTCGGCACGCATATAAACGAGAGGTCCATGTCACCCAACTCAACGAGATTTTACTTCCACTGTGCTCAGCAATGGTGGTCGGGACTCATGACATCCACACCCACTCCCTCTCCCTGCACATTCCTCTACTTCCACATCAATAGTGGACATAAATGATAAGCAGAAATTATGTCTGGCAACTTTTTTTAATTTTGTGAAAAGAATTTTGAAAATCGCCCTTAAAGGTGTCGATGGTTCAGTTTGATTCGACTTTTCGAAAATAACCAAACCATCCTCTTAGGGATTTATGCTTGAACCAAACCAAATTCTCAATGTTTTCCAACCATAAAACATTGAGAATTTCAGTGTGGTCGGCCTAAATATGGATATGAGGAAACAAAGTGGATGAAAGACTAACTACGTTTGAAAGAAAGGAAAAGAAAATGTGTGTGCTTAGGGCGAATATATAGGCGACCACTACGTGACCTTGATGCCCTTTTGAAAGTTCCAGTTCTGTAACTAATTTTATGTTCAATTCAACAAGCTCAATTACGTAGACTCGCGTTAGTTTGGTTTTACTATCCCGAAGTTTAGGGAATGAAAATCCTGGGGGAGAGAAGATGACAATCATAAAGTTCACTTTTTTCCCAGAGAAAAAGCTCCCTTTAAGCAAGGGGTACCATTCAAAAAGCTCCCTTAAATGGAAGATTTGAGTTGTCCAGTCTCAGAGGTACAAGATTCGAGCAGTCCTAGCACGCATAAACTGCGCAGTTAATATTGGAATGTGTATGCATCTGACAGATCACGCAGTTGATGTCAGTTAAAACTTCTCCACATCGAATTCATTCACTGCTCGTTACAACTTATGGAAAGTGTGCTGAGAATACACTGCATCCGTCTCCAAGGTTCTCAGGAAAGGAATTCTGATGCATATTTCTTTCACAAACTAAGCAAAACATCTGTTATAGAGCAGACTACTGGTAAGATAAAAACAAAGAGAATGTGGAGAGCCACACATTTACAAAGTTTGGAAATTTCAATTGCCTCCTCAAGAATTCATTGTTAACTACACAGAAAAGTATATTACATTTTTCTGCAGCATCACCGTGGTCCGGAGAGAACAGAGGGCAACAACGGACTAGAAGCAGCAAAGTGAACCTCCTCTTTAAAAACTTTTCCGCTAGTTTTCAACAAAGGTTGATAAGAGAAGTCATACTCCAAGTCATCCGGGACGTCCACAAGGCCGTCCAAAACCTTCACGAGGATTGACATGGAAGGCCTCTTCGTGAAATCTCCTTGCAAACACCACGCAGCAAGTCTCAACATATTCACCGCCTGCAACTCATTTAGCTGCATATCCTCGCTGTGACTATCGATGATATCTGAAAGCCGTCCTTCTTCTACTTTTCTCCTGAAAACTCCTACTAAGTACGTGTTTTCTGGGTCTTGCGAGTTATCGAAAATTTTCCTGCCAGACACTATTTCCAGGACCACCACTCCAAAGCTATAGACATCGACTTTTTCGGTGATTGCTGCGCTCAGCCATTCTGGAGCCAAATAGCCGGGTGTGCCCCTCATGGTCGTCATGACTTGGCTTTTGTCCCTATCAATCAACTTAGACAAGCCAAAATCGGCGACCTTAGCATTAAAATTCTCGTCCAAGAGAATGTTTTGGGGTTTAATATCTAGGTGGACTATCTTCCTTCTACATTCTTCATGGAGATAATTCAGACCCTTTGCAATGTCATAAATGATCTTCCTCCTCTGCTGCCAGTGCAGAACATATTCGCTGGATCTGCGGAAGATCCATTTCTCTAGTGAGCCATTAGGCATGTATTCATACACCAGCAGCCTGTGAGAGTTCTCCGTGCAATATCCTACGAGCGTTACCAGGTTAACGTGATGAATGCTCCCGATAGTCTCAACCTCGGCCAAAAAGGATTTCTTGATATGGCCTAAACCGTCAAGGCGCTTCACTGCTACTTTCGAACCATCCTTTAGAGTGCCTTCAAACACAGAGCCGAAGCCACCCTCACCAAGCTTCTTGCTGAAATCCTCAGTAATGACTTTCAGACTGTCGTAAGTAAATCTCATAGGCATTCCCGGTATTTGATCTAGATGATCCTCCTCAGCTTCATCGACAGCTTTTCTCATTCGAGAGATAACTTTTATGACTCCAATGACAATGATCAAAGCAAATACTGATCCAAGGCTGGAACCTAGTATTAATGCGAGACTGTTCGTCTTGTCCCTCAAACTGGGGGAGTTAGGAACTACATTGGAAATGTTCTGCACTTTGATGTAACCAATAGAATTGTTAAGCTGTTCCAGGTTCATTAGTGAAAAAACTTCTGATAATAGGTAGCAGGAACCTGAATCACTTGGGATATTGGGGCCTCGCAGAAAAAAAGCTGCTTTGCATGAACAATTCTTAGCACAAGCCTCTTTACAGTTTACCTTGGTTACATTCCCAAGATCTGGGGCGCTTTGTGGATCCGTGCTGTACGTGAAGTAAGAAAGATCCCTGAGCTCCAGCAAACTTTGATATTGTGAATTGTCGCAAGACAAAGGAACTTCCTCATAACACCCGAGATTGGGATGTCTATCGTTTGTTTGCTTGAAATAGGTTGTGGCCCCATTTGAATCTGGACAAGTGCATTGCCCGTTTGAAGTGCAAATTCCATACCGCCCACAGACTGTTGGATAGCCGCAGTCACCATAATCACGAACCAGAAGGTCAGCTGCCACCGTCCACTGATATTTGTCCCGATCAAACTCATATGCTCTCAAGTGCCCATCATATTCCAACCTCATAAACAACGAAGCAGGAGGAATATTGATAAAGATAGAATCATTTCGCGTGGAATTCGTGAACAATGCTAAGGTTCCACTTACAAATTCGATGTAATTCGAGTCATTACTCGTGTTTGGAAATTTTATGCGAACTGGGTAGTAGACCTGCGGAGGATCAGTGTCCATCTGGGCAAATAAGCCTGTACTAGTCATGGAAAGTGAAAGTAAACTTTGTGCAGTCCAATTCGTTTCGGAAACACTAGGCACCAACTTCTGCCCTATGCTTAACTTCTGTCCAAGGACTAGGGAGTCCATAGGGTGATTGAAAGACTGCCAAACTGGCACATTATTCGCATCAAACAACACAAGGTTTCCCGAATCTGTCAGGTTCAACCCTATAACAGACTTACCTGAAGTGTTTGTTGACCATGCCACAGAACCATCCCCGTCTTTTAAGACCAAGTCACCTTCTGACGTGAACTCAAGCGTGGGGTTTACCACTGGATAGTTACGATTAGCAGCCCATACTACTTCCGGAAAAGCTGTATAAGTTTGATCAATTTGAGACGCATTTGTATAGACAATGGAAATAGCAAAGAGATAATTGGTTTCTGATGGCATGCGGACAAAGCCACAGGCAAATGACGGGACATCATTTCCTCTGAGAAGAATAGGATTCACAGAACCCACAGGAGACCCGTTACCAAAGGACACTGAATTGATAGAGCTGGCTGCCCATGTAGTAGAAAGGTTTGCCGTTGGCTGGGACAGGACCAAACCCAGAAAATATAATCGAAGGAACGAAAGACAGAGTAGCCGGAGAAAAACCACATTGGGTGAACATGATAGGACATGTAAAAGAAATACTTAAGACAGGTATTGCAGAGCAGAGAAAGGAAAACAGGATGAAATAGATGAAATTGAATTGAACAAGGAAAGAGAGGCGGAATCAATCTATATTACTGTAGAGTTAGCTCAACCACTCGGAATTGATGGATTATGATATACAAGAATCCTTTTATCATATAGTTTATTACTGGCTTATCTGGATTTTCCTCTGCAACAGTCAAAATTGTTGTGACATGAAGCAGATGGCATTATGACAAGGACTAGTTGAACTGAGCGTTGGTCTTTTACAGTGAAAGTTTGAAAAGTTCAACTCCGGCTTAATGCATCGAACTTGGTGGCCGGCATCCAGTATATTTGCATTAGATAGATTCTTCGAATTGAACTTTTAAACGGGATATGAGACATCAAGTTTAAAAAGACAACTTATGAGAAGTTACTTTGAAAAGTAGGAAAGATTAGGACTTACACGACACCAGAAACCTACTGTATGCTGCCTTTGTTTTCATACAATGGAGGACAACCATATTTGTAATAATAATCAACCTGGTTTTCTTGCTATGTAAAGTTTGACCATGCGATTGGAAGATTGTGTAAATTTTGCACCATCGAAAAGAGAACAACACAAGGTAAGCGTGGAACAATGGCCAAATTAAAAGTCTAATTCAGCAATCCTAAAATGGATTACCGCTTTTATTGTTGTTTGCTTCATTCGATGTTTGTCTCCTTGCTCTTTTTCCCAAATGGAAGATAAAACTAGCCTCTTACTTTTGTCAAGATCGATTCGATCTCCTCTGGGACTGTACATCAATAGCCATTTGTCCTCATCTCAGCAATTACCTGGTAAGCAATCGGATTTTGAGTGAATCTCAAGAATGATATAGACCTGGAAATCAACTGTAAGATTGGACGGAGAATATCTTGGGGCAAGTTTTGTTAAAAGATCTAGCTTTGATTTTGCCAAAAAAAGAAAAAAAAAAAAAAAGCCGTGGTTCATGTGATGATGGAATTCCCAAATGGGGAAACAAACTGATGTTCAATTAAAATGAATTAGCTTGGAGATCTTTGACCTTTTATTACGAGTTGCTCTCGTGGGTTGGAGACTTGTGATCGGAGTTTTGTGGGGGAGTCGAATCTTCATCCATCGTCAATTAATCACCTCTGCTCAAACTTCTTGTCTCTTTGCTTTGTCTCTCTCTAGCTTTGGCACCTTCGCCCTCCGTGGTTGACGCGGCCTTTTCATTTTTGACCTTCGAATCCTTTTTTTATTTAATTATTTAAAATTAATTAATTTAACATTCTTAATGTTGTATCATATGAAACTTGCAGTTACGGTGACCGCCGGCTCAACTAAACAATATCTAGTCTTTCTTTAATTTTCAGAGTGACGACGAATTACAGACTAATTCATAGTTGTTTCGGTTGAATATGTGGAACGTGCGTATAAATCATGACTATATTTAAAAGATGAGTTCTTTTTAAAAGATGATAATCATGCTATGACTTATGGAAAAAAGAAAAGGCATATATTTCATGTACTCCTTATTCAAACGGTACGAAGTAAGCAAAATCTCCATTTCGGGCTCAAAATTAATCTAGAGACCGACAGATGTCCAAGATTTTTTTTATGGGAGAATATTTCAAATTTGAATAATTCACTTGTCTAACTGTGTTACACATTGGCTCAGTTGAATTACTTCTTATTGATGTTCCAAATACTGAGTTTAATTTGGCGGCTAGGATGTGTTGAAGATAAGGCAGAAACGGAACAATCAAGATCTTCCTTCAAGGATGTTGTCGAGTCTAACAAATTTGAATGCTTGAGTTATGAAGTTTATCAGTCTATCGGATTTATCAGAGATCAGAGAGCGACTTGCATCTTGAATTATCGGCTCAATGAATCAAAGGGGATACAGAAATATGACTTTGATGGTGAGAATCAGTGGATACAGAATGTCTTAAACACCCTCGACCTTTCCTCTTTCAAGCATGTCTTCCACCCGATACATATTTAAAGAAGCACTAGAACTTCCTACTTGCGTTGGACTTCGTTGGGTGCACCTGGATCAATATGTAATCTCTGTTCATGGTTTTGCGAAAACGATTGTTGCAAAGAGAACAGGAAATGCATGTGTTGGATGGTTCGTATAAATGGTTGCTGCATATATTTTGATGCTGATGACGAAGCTTTTACGACTCCTCTAACTATTTCGCAACTGTCACTAAAGACATTAATTACGAGGTTATTATATCACCGTAAGTTAAGAATGGAGAGACAAGGAAGTTAAGAAATAATAAAGATATGGAATTGCATATTCAATGTATTGATAAATAGTACATGAATCTATTTATAGGCATATTGACTAAGGTGATAAGACAAACATAATACTAAATATAATTAATTAAGGATATGCACTATCGGAGGAGGTATATGTATAATTTTTAAAGATATGCACAATCAAGTATATATCATAATATTGCTAACGATGGAATTAAGTCAACTCGTGTTAGTTTGGTTTACTATTCAAAAGTTTAGGGAATGACAGCCCATGGGGGAGAGAAGATGACTGTCATAAAATTCTCTCTTCTACCAGAGAAAAAGCTCCCTTGAAGCAAGGGATAATAAATGGGAGATTTGAGTTGTCCAGTCTCAGAGGGACAAGATTCGACTAGTCCTTGTATCCATAAACTGCGCAGTTAAGATTGGAATGCGTATACATCTGACGGATCACGCAAGCTGATGTCGGTTAAAACTTCTCCACATTGAATTCATCACTGCTCCTTACAACTTATGGAAAGTATCTGCTGGGAATACACTGCATCTGTCAATCTAGGTTTCTCGGGAAAGGAATCTTGACATATATTTCTTTTCTTTCACAGACGAAGCAAAACACCTGTTGTAGAGCAGACTACTGGGGAGATCAAAACTAACTAAAGTGGAGAGCCATACATTACAAAGCTCCGAAATTTCAATTGCCTCCTCAATGTTAACTGCACAGAAAAGTATCTTACACTCTTCTGCAGCTTCACCGTGGTCCGGAGAGAACCGAGGGCATCAACAGAGTGGAAGGAGCAAAATGAGCCTCCTCTTGAAGAACTTTTGCTCTACTTTTCAACGAAGGTGGGAAAGAGAAGTCATACTCCAAGTCATCTGGGACATCCATAAGGCCGTCCAAAACCTTCATGACGACTGACAAGGAAGGCCTCTTTGTAAAATCTACTTACAGACACCACCCAGCGATTCTCAGCATATTCACTGCCTGCACCTCATTTAGTCGCATATCCTCACTGTGAAAATCGACCATATCCGACAACCGTCCTTCTTCCACCTTTCTCCTGAAAGCTCCCACTAAGTACATGCTTTCTGAGTCTTGCGAGTTGTCGAAAACTTTCCTCGCAGACACTATTTCTAGGACCACCACTCCAAAGCTATAGACATCAACTTTTTCAGTGATTGCTGCACTCAGCCATTCCGGAGACAGATAGCCAGGCGTGCCCCTCATGGTCGTCACAACTTGGCTTTTGTCCCTATCAATCAACTTAGACAAGCCAAAATCAGCGACCTTAGCATTAAAATTCTTATCCAAGAGAATGTTTTGGGGTTTAATATCCAAATGGATTATCTTCTTTCTACATCCTTCGTGAAGATAATTCAGACCCTGTGCTATGTCATAAATGATCTTCCTCCTCTGCTGCCAATTGAGATCATATTCGCTGGATCTATGGAAGATCCATTTGTCCAGCGAGCCATTAGGCATGTATTCATACACAAGCAGCCTGCGAGAGTTCTCCATGCAAAATCCTACTAGCATTACCAGGTTGACATGATGAATGCTCCCTATAGTCTCAACCTCAGCTGAAAATGATTTCTTGATATGGCCTAAACCGTCCAGGCGCTTCACCGCGACTTTCGAACCATCCCGTAGAGTGCCTTCAAACACAGAGCCAAAGCCACCCTCACCAAGCTTCTTGCTGAAATCCTCGGTAATGACTTTCAGACTGTTGTAAGTAAATTTCATAGGCACTCCCGGTATTCGATCTAGATGATTCTCCTCAGCTTCATCAACAGCTTCTCTCTTCCGACATAAAACTTTTATGACCCCAATGACAATGATCAAAGCAACTACAGATCCAAGGCTCCTAGTATTGATGCAAGACGGTTTGTCCTGCCCCTATTGTTGAAACTGGGAGTTCCACTCGAACCAGGAGATTTAGGAACTACATTGGAAATGTTCTGTACTTTGAGGTAAAAAATAGACTTGACAGGCAGTTTGAGGTTCATTAGTGAAAATACTTCCGTTAATAAATAGCAGGAACCTGAGTCTCTTGAGCTATCGTGGTCTTTACGAAAAAAAGCTGCCTTGCATGAACAATTCTCGGCACAAGCATCTTTGCAATATACCGTATTTACATTCTCAAGATCTGGGGTGCTTTGTGGATCTGCACTGTAGGTGAAGTAAGAAAGATCCCCGAGCTCCAGAAAACTTTGAAATTGTGAATGGTCGCAAGACAAAGGAACTTCTTGGTAACACCCGAGATTGCGATGTCTATTGTTTATTTGCTTGAAATAGTTTGTGTGCCCATCTGAATCTGGACAAGTGCATTGCCCGTTTAAAGAGCAAATTCCATACTGCCCACAGACCGTCGGATAGCCACAGTCACCATGCTTCTGAAGAAGGTCATCTGCCACTGTCCACTGCTGTTGGTCCCCATCAAACTCATATGCTCTCAAGTGCCCATCATATTCCAACCTCATAAACAATGAAGCAGGAGGAATATTGATAAAGATAGAACCATTTCACCTGGAATTCGTGTACAATGCTAAGGTTCCACTTACAAATTTGATGTAATTCGAGTCAGTACTCGTGTTTGGAAATTTTATGCGAACTGGCCTGTAGACCTGCGGAGGATCAGTCTCCATCTGTGCAAATAAGCCTGTACTAGTCATGGAAAGTGAAAGTAAACCTTGTGCAGTCCAATTCGTTTCAGAAACGCTAGGCACCAACTTCTGCCCTACGGTTAACTTCTGTCCAAGGACTATGGAGTCCATAGGGTGATCGAAAGACTGCCAAACTGTCGCATTATTCACGTCAAACAGCACAAGGTTTCCCAAATCTGTCAGGTTCATCCATCTAACAGATTTACCAGAAGTGTTTGTGGACCAAGCAACAGTTTGGTCAGCATCTTTCAACACCAAATCACCTTCAGATGTGAGCTGAACCATCACGCCTTTATTTACGGGATTGTTTCGATTGGCAGACCACACTACTTGAGGAAACCCAGCAAATACACCACCATTATTAAGTATAACGATGAACGCACCAAAGAGGTAATTGTCGCAGACACCATTACAATAGAAGCCGCAGGCATAGGCAGGGCCATCATAATCTACGCCTCTTTTTCGGAGTAGAATTGGCCGCACAACTGTTATTTGTGGATCCCAGACGGAGGGTTCATCAAACGTTTCTTGACCATTATACCATGATGATGAAAGTGGGGCATAATCATCATATAGAACTTGAGCATCAATAATAAAGGTTGAGAATTGCGATAGAAAAACGAACGAAAAAGAAAGAAGAAAAGACCAGAGACTCCAGAGTGAGACCATGGCATGCAGTGAAAAATTGAGCAGAGAGAAGATTGAGAAAGGAAGAGAGGAGGGAAGAAGATGAAAATGAGAGATTGGAGCGGAGCCTAGTGTCTGGGTTAGGTGGACTAAGAAAATTAGAGATATCGTGTTTCTGGGTTTACAGAGTTGTTTCTCAAAGTCAAAAAGCAAAACCGCTATGCAACCCAACCCATGCTTTGGTGCTTCTCTGCAGTATCGAATATGAGTTCCTAAACGAAGAGAGCAGAGGAAGTTGGAAGAAACAACAGGACAACGGTCACCTGCCCAATGGTTAATCTACACTTGAGGACTATCTCTGAATCCAGCACATATCAAACGTAATACATCAATGGTCGGTCAATAGAAATGGCATTGGCACTGACTACGGAGATCATTTTGAGAGATTACAGACAGAAGAAGCTGCACTTTTTTTCTTTTTTTTAACCTTTATGCAGGAGCCATGTCTGCATATTCATCTTGGAAAAGTTAATTAGATCACAAAGTCTTGTCTCCTGGCCCGCACGGCAGCTAATTCTCAGCCGTGGATGGCCAGAATTTGTGGTTGAGATTTGCTGGGTAGAGGCGTGAGGGAAAGGGGGAGGCTTGGGCTTTATCCAAAGGCGGGAACGGATGGCACCGTGGGACCCGTCATATTTTCTTTGCAGTTTAAGGCAAAAGGCGACTTCTTTTCGCTTGGGGTTATTTTCATTAAAAATTTCAAACTTATATGCTATTAGGACCCATTTATCAGAAATTAATTTTGGTTTCTCGAAGAAAATTCTCGAACAAGTACCCCTATCCAAACCTATCCCCATGAATCAGGAATATTAGTTTGAGTGAAAATTATTTTAAAGCAAAAGTGTAATGCGTATCAGTATACAAAATTTTATAACATAAAAATAAATTTTGCCATAGTGTAATGATTTAGGATTATAAATTGTATTAACCGTAAATTTAAGTCTCGTTATTGATTAGCAATCAAACGTTCATGACGGCCACTTATATATATCAAATGCTGCCCAGAGGTACAAGTAAAAATCCCAGTTTGGGTACTATTTGATTTTTCTTTTTTAATTTTTTTTTTTTTTTGGGCGCTCACCATTTGGTTGGAGTATTGTCCCCTTTTAGTTGCAAGTTTTTGTTAGGCTCTGACTCCAGGTAACATACTTGAGTTTTGAAAGTACTGATATCAAGTACTGATACCATTAAGGCAATAAGCACCCGTAAGGATGAAGACATCGATCCATAATTGATACCAAGCAAAGGCTCATGACGGAAACTTTATTTATCAAATATAAAAGATTAGAGACAGTCTTTTACGATGACAATCATAAAAAATGCCCAAATTTCCCAAAAACAGCCCGCAACAAAAATAACAAGATTGGCATAGATCAGAAGATAATCAGTTTGAGCTGACACTGAGTCTTAGCATTGATACTGAGTAAAGACTCCAAAAGACTACACAATAAAACTGGCAATGTCATTCATCTCTCAAACGAACAAAAACAGATATTGGGATCTTCAACCGGTTAATTTTAGTAGGACAAATAGAAAACTACATAAATGCTATTCAAACTGATATCGAAAGAGTGCTGATGACAAAAACACTAGATAATTTTGACAAGAAAGCACGTATGGACAATAGAAGAAGACAATAGAAGAAGATTCATTCATATCAAATGGGAGGAAATAATACTAAAAAAGACCTTAACCTATTGCATATACACCAATTCAATCTCAAACCTTTCAATTTGATCAATTTAATCTTAATTATTTAGACAATTTACCAATATAATCCATATGGGCAATTTGGCCAGAAATCGATGATATAGACGATAGTCATTCTACATGGCATGGCTAACATTAACGTGGAATTTCTTTTAGAATTTATAATTTATTTTCTATTTTTCTTTTCCACTGGGTGGGGTCGACCTTCACCATTGGCCAACCGAACCCTCACCTAGTGGCTGGCCAAGGTTGCCTGGCCTTCTCTAATGGTTGACACCCCCCGCCAGTCCTTAATAATAATTAAAAAAAAAAATCAAAAATCTTTCACATTAGCATTGGCCGTGCTACTTAAAATGGCTAGTGTCCACCTTATCAATTTCTAGTTAAAATTGACTAGATAAATTAGTTAGTAAATTATCAAAATATTTATGATTAAATTAAAAAAGTTTATGAATAAATTAATACAAGTACAATAAGTTTAAGACTTCATAAGTTACCTTAGTAACATTCGCAAGATCTGGATGCTTCGTGGATTTGTGCTATAGGTGAAAGTAAGAAAGATCCCCAAGCTCCAGCAAACTTTGAAATTGTGAAATGTCGCAAGAGATTCGGATGTGGATCATTTATTTTCTTGAAGTAGGTTGTGTCCCCATTTGAATCTGGACAAGTGCATTGCCCGTTTGAAGCGCAAATTCCATACTGCCCACAGACCGTCAGATAGCCGCCGTCACTATAATCCCGAACCAGAAGGTCAGCTGCCACTGTCCACTGATATTTGTCCCGATTAAACCCACATGCTCTCAAGTGTCCATCAAATTCCAAACTCATAAACAATGAAGCAGCAGGAATATTGATAAAGATAGAACCATTTCGAATGGAACTTGCGAACAATGCTAAGGATTCACTTACAAATTCGATGTAATTCGAGTCATTACTTGTGTTTGGAAAATTAATGCGAACTGGGTAGAAGACCTATGGAGGATCAATGTCCATCTGCGCAAATAAGCCTGTACTAGTCATGGAAAGTGAAACTAAACTTTGTGCAGTCCAATTCGTTTCAGAAATGCTCGGCACCAACTTCTGCCCTATGCTTAACTACTGTCCAAGGAATAGGGAGTCCATAGGGTGATCGAAAAACTGCCAACTGGCGCATTATTCGCATCGAACGGCACGAGGTTTCCCAAATAAGTCAGGTTCAACCCTATAACAAAACTACCTGAAGTTTTTGTTGTAAAAATATGGCCCAACAAGCCCAAGCCCAAATATAGTATTTTGGCCACACAGCCCAATAACCCATTCTCTCATATCATTCAGCAGCTTCGACGAAATTTAAATATTAAAGAAGACACTTGTCCAAAAAAAAAAAATATTAAAGAAGACGAGGAGCGGTGGCGACAAAAGCAAAGGAAGGGAAGCTCGTTCGCATGAGGAAAGTGGGGAAAAAGGAGAAAGAAAAATTAGTCACGTGTAGCCAATCCAAACATCCCAACAAGTTGCAACATTGCGTGAGTATTCAGGCCTACTATTTATTTAATGGAAGTAATTTTCGAAGTTAGATCGTCAATTGAGAGTTGTGCGAATTTTGAACTGCAATGACGAATTGAGGAGTTGTCAAGATTTAGATTTATATGGAAATGGTTGATAAAGGCATTGTGGAGTTTTGGGGTTTGAGGCAATTCATTTCGGAAGTATAGTTTGACTGGAACAAAATTCTAAAGTCTGTGAGCAAGTTACGTACATTGGATAATACGCATAAGGAAAAGGAGGAATGTGTGCTTTGAACGAGATTACTCATTAGTGCATAGAAGTCGCTTTACTGACAGTTTAACGTGGTTTAGTCGAGTCCATTAGAGTTGTGTATTACTTGGTTTTTAATATTGTTTTACGATTAATTGAGAGGAGTGCAAGTTTGTCGGCTCGAATAATTGCCGTAGATTGGTTTTTGGCTTTTCCTAGGTAAATGATACTATTTCTCTATGAATTTACAAAGTCATGCCTTGAAAAGGGTAGAGATTTAATATAATATGAGTTATGAATAAGCATATTTCTTGCATAAACTAAATCGAATTTTTACTATCCTTTTAGTTAGTTGAGAAGACATTTGATAGCCTTGTTTGAAAATAGTTGGGAATGCTCATTTTGTAAATGGTTTGTAAAACCTTTTATGAAAAAAATCACGACAAGTTCATGATTTAAGAATGTGATTTTTGAAAGGTGCTTTGATAAATATCAAATGGTGAAAAGTCATGATTTAGTTATCAAACCTAAGTTTTGAGATGGTTTTTGATTTTGGTTGTAGATTACTGAAGTTTAAGGTTGATGGATTATGCTTAATGTCTTTGTGAACTTGTTGAGGAGTTAGTAGATATGTGCATACTAGTGTAAAATACCTGCTGAGCTACTGACTAATAATAACCAAAGGGAAAATCTTGGTCATCTTATCATTGGCGTTATGCACAACCATGGCTAGAAATTTAGCCATGAGTTGGGCCAATGGAATGAATGTTTTGATGAGTTTGGTAAATGGAGTGAACCATCCATGTGTGCTTTGATGAGATTGAGGACCATTGATATTCGTTTTATTATTATTGATTGAAATGAGCATTTCTAATTAAAGTAATAAGTATTGCATTTTAAACCTTGAAGGTTTGTTAAATTCTAAATTTGGTAAAGGTTAGTTATGTTTGTATTTTAAATGAGCATAGTGATTGTTCGATCTGCTCTAAAAAAATATATTACTCATTAGATCGTGGTAACTCATTTCTTTTTTCTCATTGTGTTTTTTAGATCCCTCAATTAGTGGCCAATAAAGTGAGAGCATTCTTGCTAGAACTATTAGGAGCTGAATATTTCAGGTCTAACTTGAGAAGAGGTCCTTTGAAGACATGATGGCTGTCTCACTCCTCATCCATATAGGATTTGGGGTGTGACATTTGTGGACCATGTCACAATACCATCCCATCTTTTAAGACCAAGTCACGTTCTGACTTGAGCTCAAGCATGGGGTTTACCATTGGATAGTTACTATTAGCAGCCCATACTACTTCCGGAAAAGCTGTATAAGTATGATCAATTTGAGACGCTTTTGTATAGACAATGGAAATAGCAAAGAGATAGCTGCTTTCTGATAGCATGCGGACGAAGCCACAGGCAAACGACGGGACATCATTTCCCCTTAGAAGAATAGGCTTCACAGAATCCGCAGGACACCGGATTAATAGAGCTGGCTGCCCATGTAGTAGAAAGGTTTGCCGATGGCTGAGATAGGATCAAACCCAATAAATATAATCGAAGGAGCGAAAGACAGTAGCTGGAGAAGAACTATGGTGTGTGAACATGATAGGACAGGGAAAAAGAATATACTTAAGGCAGCTAATTCAGTGCTGAGTAAGGAAGACAGGATGAAAAAGATGAAATTGAATCGAACGAGGAAAGTGAGGTGGAATCAGTCTATACTTCTATAGAGTTAGCTCAACCACTAGGAATTTGTTGGTTTATGATATACAAGAATCATTTTGTCATGTAGTTTATTGCCGCCTTAACTCCAGATTTTCCTCTGCAAGACTTTACATTGTTGTGAAGTGAAGCTGATGACATTATGAAAAGGACGCGTTGAATTAGGCGTTGGTCTTCTACAGATAAGGTTTGAAAAGTTCAACTCTGGTTTGACGCGTCGAATTGGGTTGCCAGCATCGAGTCTGTTTGCATTAGACAGACCCTTCGAATTGAACTTTTATACGGGATATAAGACATCAAGGTTGAAAAGACAACTTATGAGAAGCTACTCTGAAAAGTAGGAAAGATTAGGACTTACACAACACCAGAAACCTACTGTATGCTGGCTTTGTTTTCATTCAATTGAGGACAACCATATTTATAATAATAATCAACCTGGGATGCTTGCTATGTAAAGTTTGGCGAGGCGATTGAAAGATTGCGTAAGTTTCGCACCATCGAAAAGAGCACAACACAAGTTAAGCTTGGAACAATGACCAAATCAAAGTCTCCTCCAGCAATCCTAAATGGATTGCCTCTTTTATTGTTTTTTTGCTGCATTCAATGTTTGTCTCTTCGCTCTTTTTTCCAAATGGAAGATAAAACTAGCCTCTTATTTTTGTCAAGATTGTACATCACCTAGCCAAATCCCGGTTAGTTGCTTTATAGTTTCATTTCACTCAGAAGTGAGATCTTGCAACAACATGATATCTAATTCTAAGAAAAATTATGCACAAAAGAAAGAAAGAAAGAAAGAAACAGAAGCAGCTCGACTACCCATCCAAGTGATTGCATACAAATCTAAGAAAGACATCGTATCATTTCTACCGTTAGCAGAGTCGAATAGTAATCAGGAGAAATTTCTGTACCAGACTGTTTCTTCTGAATTTATAACATAAAACGGAGTGGAAAATTGTCTTTCTACTACCCATCAAAAGAGATATGCTTGAGATGTCAAAATTGAATTGAAGAGCGTAGTCCAAAGAGAAAGAGATGATTCCTCAAAATCAAGTACTGTGTTGATTAAAGATGTGAAAAAGCTAAGGTTTTTGAGAATGATTAGTATCATCAAAAGATTGCATAGATGAATTTCGCATGCCCAATCATCAAAGTTCTTTATTTTTGGCAAACATATGCCTCGAAAAGATCACCATGGGTATTTAAGAAGCTTAAAACAAACTGACTAACCAAGGATGTTTATGAAGTAGTCAGTCAGTAGTAGAAATCAGAACTGTACCAATGACGAACTTCTCCCAAATTCTTTGTCAGTTCTAATAGTGTATTAGCAAAATAGACATAGAAGGGAGCATCATTGATTTTGAAGGAAATCAGATGTTGAAACAAAGGAAAAAATCAGGATGAACCCAAGAAATAGTGAAGCTACCGAGAGAAAGTATCGAGAACCGACTACTCTTAGCAGCTTTCTATTCAGATGGCTTAACATGTTCCCCCCTCTCCAAGATATATTCAGACACTATGTTTGACAAGAACCTGGGTTAAAATATCAGCAACATTTCCCCATCGCTCTCTAGCCAGTACTTGCAAGCGAAATATCGAAGGGAACTTATTTTATAGTTTCAAATTTCCAAACTTCCATTTTGGTGACCAGCAGAATAATTTGCTACCGTCTGTGCTAACACAATAAACTTGAGCACAACTGTACTCTACATAGGCAATGAAACCTAAGTGCAAGAAACTAACCAAGTCAATCCTTTGCAAAGACATAAAGAAAGTCCACTCAATTGCAAGTAAAAAGGAAATTGATCTCATAGCAGACTTTTGTTTGGCCTGAAAAGAAAATGACAAACTGGAGCACTCACTCTAGAAATCTCAATTGCCTGCAGAGGTTTACCCCTTGATTTGTAGAGAACAGATTCTTTTTAGTATGCCCCATCATCGTGGACCAGATAAAACTGAGGGTATTAATGCAGTGGTAGCACCGAATGTGACTTCCATTTGACTGAATTCTTTTGCTCTATTAGTGGAAGGCTGAGCAGAGAAATTGTAATCCAGACCGTCTTGAACTTCCGAAACACCCTCTAACACCTTGACAACTATTGACATGGAAGGCCTCTTTGTATAATCTGCCTGCAAGCACCACGCAGCAATCCTCATCATGTTCACCATTTGCGGCCCATTTAGCTGCATATCCTCACTATAGTTATCCACAATGTCCAGCAATCGTTCCTCTTCAGCCTTTCTCTTAAAAAGACTTAGCAAATTCATGTCATCTTCATCTAAAGAGCGATCGAAGATTTTTCTCCCACAGACTATCTCCAGGATTACCACGCCATAGCTATACACATCCACCTTTTCAGTAATTGCTGCACTCAGCCACTCGGGGGCCAAATAACCAGGAGTTCCTCTCATGGTTGTGACAACTTGGCTTTGGTCTCTATCGACCAACTTGGACAATCCAAAATCAGCAACCTTAGCATTAAAATTCCCATCCAAGAGGATATTTTGGGGTTTAATGTCTAAGTGAAGTATCTTCTGTCTGCAATCTTCATGAAGATAATTGAGTCCTTTTGCTATATCAAGAATGATCTTTTTCCTTTGTTGCCAATCAAGAACACTTTCAATGGATTTGTGAAAGATCCATCTATCTAGAGACCCATTTGACATGTACTCATAGATAAGGAGCCTATGGGATTTCTCAGCACAAAATCCCACAAGTCTTACCAAGTTAACATGATGGATGCTACCGATAGTCTCAACTTCGGCTAGAAAGGATTTCTTGACCTGCCCAAAACTGTCAAGGTGCTTTACAGCAACTTCTGTGCTATCAAATAGAGTACCCTCAAAAACAGAACCGAAACCACCTTCGCCAAGCTTTTTTTTGAAGTTATCTGTAATGGTTTTCAAATCATCGTACGTGAATCTTGTGGGCATTCCAGGTACTTGATCAAGGTAGTCCTCCTCTACTTCATTAGCATCTCTCTTCCGAACAAAAAAAACTGTGACTACAATGAGAAACATCACAACAAAGAGAGCTCCAACGGTGGACCCAAGTATTACCGGAAGACGGTTGCTCCTTCGATTGTCAACAGAAGTATTGGGGGCTCCGTTGGTCACATTTTGTACTTTTAGGTAAGCAGTGGAGTTATAGAAAGTATTACTCTCAAGGTTCATGAGTGAAAACACCTCAGACAGTAAGTAACAACGGCCGCTGGTGGGATTCAACCCATATTGGAATATAGCCGTTTTGCACGAGCAGTTCTTCGCGCAGGTCTCTTTACAACTTGAAGCATCTATGTTATCGAGATCTGAAGTGAAAGTGAAGTGCGTAGTGAAGTACATGACATTTTCAAGCTCCAGAAGACTTTGATATTGCAAAGCCCCACAAGACAATGGGACATTCTCAGAACACCCAAGACTAGGCTGCCTATCATCTACTTGCTTGAAATAGCTTGTTCCCCCACTTGAAGCCGGACAACTACATTGTCCATTGGAGCAAATTCCATATTGCCCACACACTGTTGGATAAGCACAGTCCCCAAGAGACCCCGTCAAAAGATCAGCCACTTCTTTCCACCCAGAAAATACCCACTCAAACACTCTCAAATGCCCATCCGAGCCCAGCTTCATGTATTGTACAGAAGATGCTTGAGGGACTGAAATCACACTCTTATTCGTGGTAGAATTCGAGAACAAAGCCAAGCTTCCATTTACAAATTCAACATATGGAGACTTGTTACTTGCATTCGGATTATCAATAGAATACTCATAATAGATCTGAGGAGGACTAGTCTCCATTTGAGCAGATAAACCACTGCTACTCATGGAAAGTGTAATCATACCATCTACAGTCCAATTTGTCCCGGAAACACTTGGGATCAATCTTTGCCCTACCTTCAACATTTGTCCGGGAACAAGTGAGTCCGTTGGCTGATTAAAAGACTGCCAAACAGTCAAGTTATTCTTATCAAACAACACGAGATTCCCCAAGTCTGTCAAATTCAAGCCTACAACGGACTTACCAGAAGTGTTTGTGGACCAAGCAACAGTACCATCAGCATCTTTCAAAACCAAATCACCTTCGGATGTGAGCTCTAACATTGCACCAATCTTTACGGGATTGTTTCGGTTGGCAGACCACACTACTTGTGGAAATCCAATAGTTGGTAGAACAATTGAACCACCACTGTTGACTTGGACGATGAAAACGGCAAAGAGGTAAGTGTTGCAGTTACCATTACAGTAGAAGCCGCAAGAGTAGGCAGGGCCGACCCCTCCTATGGCTCGGTGTAGAATTGACTGCTGAATGGATCCATCCGTAAATGGAGTGGAGTAATTTGCGTTGTTCGTCCACTGTGTTGAAAGGGCGGCGGTTGGAAAATCATAATCTTGAGCTTGAGCATCAACAGAGTTTGAGCATTGCGATAGAAAAACAAAGCAAAAGGAAAGAAGAAAAGAACAGAGGCTGCAGAGTGAGAGCATGGCCTGCAGTGAAAGCTTGAGCATGGAGAAGATTGAGAAAGGAAGAGATCGGGGACGAAATGAAAGATTGAAGCGGAGGGCTGACGGTTCCAAGAAACAATTGCGCAATCTGAGCATCAGCCGATTGAAAGGAACAGATAAAGTAACGGGAGTCAAATTTGGAGGAGATGGGGTGGCTGGATTTAGTAAATGGGAGATATTTTGCTGCCGGGTTCAGGTAGTTGATTTTACGAAGTCAAATTTGAGTTACGGTGTAAGCAAAACAGCTTTTGAAGGCTCTGACCAAAACCCAGTAGGGTTTTGATGGGGGAAGTCGCGTTATCACGATCAAAATCAGAACTTTCTTTGTCCGGAGGAGCTGTAGAAGAAACTAAAACAGAAGACATTCTAGGTTTACTGTAATTAGTAAAGTTCATGAATGAGGGGTTCCTCGGACCGAGTCCCTTTCGGACAGTGCACATGACATCGAAGGCGAAAGAAGTACACGATGGTCTAAACAGGACATTAACAGCCTGCATCACTCCGCGGTTGTTTGAGGGCCAGATCGCTCGAGCACAGGCAGGGATGATAGATAAGAGAAGGACGGAAAGGAAAAGTGAGCACAGGGAGAGCGGGAGAGGGAAAGAGAGAGAGAGAGAGAGAGAGAGAGAGACGGGTAAAGAAAAGGAAAACGGAGGAGAAGAAATTTGAAATTGCTGAAGAGTGGGACCCCCTTGGGTCCACGTGGCAATTTTAGTGGACTCAATTATATCCCATTTGGCACAAATCTAAAAAATGCATGCATCATAATTTTAGGCTTCATTCGTTTCGCAGAAAATGTAACATTACTAAAAAAAAAATTTCAGCAAGTCATTTTTTAGGAAAATCTAATTATTTTTCAGTATTAGGATGAAACCCGAAAATAAAGTGGAAAATATTTTTTTTGTTCGGTAAGAAAAATCGTTTCCTCCATATACTCTTTTTCATTTATTTTATTTTTAAAATGGTTTTCATATTTTTAAATTTTATTTTTAATCATTTTTAATTTTTACAATCTATTATTAATTATTATTAATTTTTAAAATATATTATTAATTTTTTTTTTTTCATTTCTTTTTCTTTGTTTTCCATCTCCTTCTTTCTTGACCGGTTGCTTGGCCACAACAATGGCCCACGATCGGCCACCGGCAAGCGTCAAGCTTGAGGCTTGCCAAATCGACGAGCGCAAGCTTGAGATCAACAAGCTCGAGATTCGCCTAGTGACAGCTGACGACTAACCAAGAAAGAAGAAGATGAGAAACAAAAAAAAAAAAAAGGAAAAAAAAGAAAAGAAATATAAAAGAAAAAGAAAACTAAAAAATAATTTGAATAAAAAAAAAAAAAAGAAGAAGAAGAAAGGGGAGGAGGAAGTGAAAATTTGTAGAGGTGTGAGACAAGAGAGATCAAGTAATAAAATTTTTTTTCCTCTTTTCAAAAGTGAAAAACATTTTTCCCACCACTGCTCGCGATGGCCACGATGGCTAGAGCTTTACTCTCCCTATCGAGAGGGGAGAGGTTCAAAACTCCGTGTTCCCATTGTACGACTCACCCGCAGCCTAAGCCTGTGGTGGGTGGCTCGCCGCTTCGAGTTTACGCCGCCGCCAAATTCTTTGGGTGTATGACGATTTCAGTCACAAAATATATATATATATATATTCCCCTAATTTAGAAGACTTTTTTCCTTTCATGAAAAATATTTTTTCCAAGGAATTAATTTTCCGTGAAACAAACATTAGAAAATCCGGAAAACGTTTTCCTGGAAATTATTTTCCACAAAGCAAACGAAGCCTTAATTTATGTCTATTTTCACTCCTTGACTTCCATGAATTGTAGTTTGTCTTGTCTAACTTAGATATTGAATTCATTACAAAGTCTTAGCTTTTTGCTCTTGTGACAGGTTAGCTTTATCAATCTTCATTTTTCTAAGTAAAAACCTATTCTTCTCCCCTTTGTTCACAGTCAAGTTTGTGAATTCTCACCCTATTTGTCAATGTCACTCTAATTTGGTGCTTTTGTAAAGTCCTCACTTTGTAGATAACTCTCAGATTAAATTTTGGTTTAGTTAGAGTAGTTCTTCATGATTTTAGCAATGGTTTTTCTCTGAGGGGAAAAAAAGTAAATATTCCACTTTTTTCAATCCAATACCATCGCGGTTTTAATTGCGAAATCACTATTTTTTCCTGACACCGAGCCCGAGCCCAAACTCTACCTGTCCATCAAAATCCTGCGCCCACTGGTAGCCCTGTAACTGCAGTAGCTGTCTCCTTGAGGATCTCTTTGCTGCTTTCCGTTGCTCCGAGACGCTTAAGGTCATTCAAGAGAGAACACAGTTCTCTCTCGAACGAACTTAGTCAAGTTTGCAACATGGAGCAGAGAGGTTGTTGGTCTCGTTCCATGCATGGACGACAGATTGAAGTCTTCCAAGGTGGCTCTTAACCTTTGAGCGAGGTCATGAGCCGCCATGGCAAATTGAGGTCATCCATGGAGGTTGGTGAGAGGAGATTGAGTGGTTGGGGGAAGAAGGTTATGTGGTGGTGGTGGTGGTGGAGAGAGAAAGAGGGGCCAGCCGAGGTGGCATTGGGGACGGGATGATGGTCAGAGGTGATTAGGCAGTGAGCATGGCCTGTAGGAAGGCAATTTTTTTTGTTCAATCATGTGTTTACTTAGTTCGGTAAGAGCTCACATGCAGCATACCGATGACTGGATTGAGTTGAGAATTCATTTCCTGTATCGAAGTTAAATTGCTTATGCGCAGTTTCATGCCCAGGTATATGCAGTTTCCCATGTGACCATTGCTCTCAAGCCTCAAGGAAGAGGACAAAAAAGAGCGGAATGATTATTCGCTGTTCGATTAGACAAGATACTGTAATCTATTTAACGTTTCCAAGGTGAATGTTAGTCACTGTTCCTGTATAGAGAACGCATCTTCTTCTTTAATCCCTCCAAATAGTCTCCGTAATTCGTGTAAATGCTATCTAAATAATTGATTAGTTCATCCCACGGTGTTGGTCTTAATCCTTAAAAAGATCTCTGCAACCGGTAGCCGATGAATTTCTGCAGAGGATCGTCAAGCCAAAGGAACCTTTCAGTGTGTAGATTGCCCGCAAGAAAGTGACGAGGACTGACAATATTATGGCTGCCAAAGTAGGATGCCATAACCTATTGGCCGCCGCAGAAATAGCCCACGAGCGAGTCTCACGACGGAGAGACGGAGACGGAAAGTGTAGGTTATTTCCAGACCTCCGTTAATTCATCCTCGATGTGTCGTTGTTTTAAGGTCAGCCTGCCAAGTCAATTGGTCTGTTGTATATTGTTTTTCTGCCTTTTGGATTACCAGAGAGTTAAGACAAAATATAACTGACAATAATAATTAAACTAATGATAAACTCACGCAGGCCTTAAAGCTCTTTTGAACGCGGATAAGTGCATGAGCCGACTATTTTTGTCCCCCAAGGAAATGGTCGTCAACTACATAAAATCAAGCGAAAAATATTGTATATGTCCGGCTTTAATCAATATTAGAAAAGGACAAAATAAAAGGGTAATTAGAATTTGTCGATTTTTGTAGACATGTGGCCATTGGTTGGAAAGGTCAAGTGTTATAGTGGCATTGAGGGTGCAAACAATAATCATTTTGACTAAAAATTGATTCTAACACAAAAATAGGTTTTTCTATTTTTATTCTTAAATGAGTTTTTGAACAAAAATAGGTATTTGATAATGATACAAAATTTCTCCCTTTCACGCGGCAATAGATTGTGGGTGGTGGCCACAAGGGTCAACAGGGGTTGATTAGCAACAATTGGTGGACAACGGTAGTCTAGCGATCAACAGTTGGCTGACGATGGTGATGATGATGGCAAGGACTGGTGGCGGGTGGGCGGCTTACCAGTAGCGAGGACGATCGATGAAAAAAGTTTTAATTTCTCAAATCTATTCTAGAAATAGAGAAGTGTAAGATTTTTACTTCTCAATTTTATTCAAACCTATTTTTAGATTAAAAATTTGTTTCAGAAATAGAAAAATGAAATTATATTATTAAACGGCTTTCTATTCTAAATTTGTTTATGGAACAGGAAAATAATTCAATATAATGGTTATTATTAATGTACAATTAGCTCAATTTGGAAAATTTCTACCAAAATATTCAAGCCACTCTTAGAAAAGCAAATTTCATATTCTTTTCTGTATTAAAACCATAAACTAGATATCTATAAACTGAAATCAAAATTTTCTAATTTGTTTTTTATTTTTTATAATATAATTTTGCATCTTTAAATAAAATCACATGATTGAACAAATAAAACCGCCCTTTTTCGGGCCACGATGGCCGCCCAATCACCTCCGACTCCCCAATGCCACCTTGGCCGGCTGTCTCTCCCCCGCAACCTTTTTCTCAATGTCGTCCCCCAGCACTCAGTCTCGTCTCACCAACCTCCATGGCTGACCTCAACCTTCCCCAGTGGATCGCGGCCTTGCTCCGAGGTTACGAAACACCATGGAAGAGTTCGATCTGAAGTTGTCCATGTGCGGGAACGAGACCGACGACCTTTCTGTTCAGTGTTGCAAGCTTGACGAAGGTTGTTTAAGAGAGATCAAATAGGTTGCCAAGCACCGAGCGTCTGCGACCAGCAACAAGCAGGACGCAAGTCCTCGAGGCGACAGCTACCGTAGCTACCGGGCTACTGGGGGGTGTGGGATTTCGATGGACAAGCAGAGTCTGAGTTCGGCGTCGGGAGTCCTGGATGTTGGAGAATCTATAATTTTGATGAAGGAATTATTGAAGAAAATAGTGATTTCGCAATTAATATCATGGTGGGTATGAAAAAGAGGAATGTTTTGAATATTTTTCCTATAAAAATATCATTGCCAAAATCTCGAATGAACTGATCTATCCACCAAAAAAAAAAAAAAAAAAAAAAAACTCCCTAATGAAGGCAATATATGAAGAAGACATGATGAACTACAATTAATGGAAGTCGAGGGGTAAAAATGGAGTTGAAATCAAAATCATAAACACAGCCAGCAATAAGGTTTCATGTGCTTTATTTTCGTATTTACAAGAAAAGAACATGACAAATAAGAAATAAGCGTTTGGTAACGTTTTTGTTAAAAATTATTCTACTATTTATGTTCCGGAAACAATTTTTGAACAGGAAAACGCCTTTTAGTAACTACACAAATTTTCTCTGTTCGGAAATAGAAAAAGAATATAAACACATTTGGTAAACTTGTATAATTTTTTTTGTTTCTTTTAATTTTTTAATATTTTTATTTTATTTTTCCTTTTTTCTTTTTTCTTTCTTTCTTTCTTTCTTTTGGCCGCCGCCGGCCTCGGCCATGGCCGGCGACCAGCCAACGAGGGTCGGCTACCTCGCCCGGCCAAGGCTCTGCCTCCTCGATGCACTTCTCCCAATTGACGGACGCATCCCCGTAGCCGTCGGCCTTCATGAACAGACAAAACCCACACTCCCCTTCCTCCTCCTCCTCTTCCTCCGCCACTGCCGCCTCCCCTTTGCCTTCGGCATCCGCCTCGACTTGGTCTGGGGTGGACTTCTCGTTAAGATTGGGGCTGCCTCCCCTTTTCCACTGTTCGTTAGCTCAAACATTTTCCCGAAAAAAATTATCAAAAATTGAATTTTAATATTTTTAATTGACCCAAAAATTTATTTTATTTATTTATATATTTTTTAAAATGATTTTTTTAATTATTTATATTTTTAAAATAGAAATTTTTATTATTTATTTTTCTTTTTTCTTTTTTTCCTTCCTCCTTCCGTCTCCTTCTTCCTCCCGATTCCTCCCGAGCGGCGTCATCCGCCGCGCCTCCTTCCTCCTCCTTCCGCCGCCGCCACCTCCTTCCTCCCGGCGGGACCAAGGCCCGATGGCCGAGATCCGGCGAGCTCGGGTGAGATTGAGCTCGGTCGATCTCACCCGAGCTCGCCGGATCTCGCGACAGCTCGAGCTCGCCCGGATCCGGCGAGCCGCGAGCTCCGCCGCCAGATCGGCGAGCCGCGAGCTCCGCCGCAAGCTCCGCGAGCGGCTCGGACGGCGGGCTCCCCGCGAGCCTCCCGGCGCCGCCGCGGAGCTCCCTCTTGAGCCGGATCCTCCCGAGCGGCTTCGAGCCGCCGGGAAGCGGAGCGCGGCGGTGGCGGCGCGCCCCGGCCGAAGCAGGCGGGCAGGAGCGGCCAGGGAGGGCGGAGGCTGGTCCCGGAGAAGGATGTCGTCGAAGCCGACTTCGCACAAGGAGAGCAAGAGAGAGAGAGAGAGAACGAGAAAGGAAGGAGAGAAGAGGCGAGTCGTGGAAAATGTTTTCCTCTTTTCAAAAGAGGAAAACATTTTCCAAGCTGCAAAGAAGAAATTTTCCGGTCAACGGAAAATGTTTTCCTTGACCGCGATTTTCCGCCCATCCGAACACCGGAAAATATGGAAAATATTTTCCTGGAAGTTATTTTCCGCGAAACGAACGGAGCCTGAGTAAAGGACTGACACAGTAACAATTAATGCGTTGCCTTCTCTCTCTCCTCTTTCTACGGATGAGGTCCTCCTTCACGACCTCTCTCCTGTAACAAAGGCCTCCACCTCCATCCTCTCTTCCTCTCCCTTCCTCCTTCTTCGCCTTGCCGCCTCTGGCTCCAAAAACCACCAACCGGCCTCTCGAACCCTCCTTTGTTTTCTGCACTTAGTTCGACCCCGATTTTCGACTCGGATACGTCCCCAAAGATTTTGAAGTGGAACTAGGCTGCAAGGAGGAGGTTTGATGTTTCGGTAGTGGCGCCGAGCTTTGGAGTTCTAGCGACGGCTACGAGGGATATTGTGGCGGAGGAGCCTCTCTCTCTCTCTCTCTCTCTCTCTCTCTCTCTCTCTCTCTCGTTTTTTTCTTCAGCAGAGCCATTAGCCTTCGACTATGTTCCGGCGTATTCCTTTCCTTGGCTGGACTGGTTGGTTTCTCTAGTTCTGGTGGAAGCTTATGTTTAGTGTGGCTCGGACTTTGTTGGTTTATGATATACAAGAATCATTTTGTCACGTAGTTTATCGCCGCCTTAACTCCAGATTTTCCTCCGCAACATTTTACATTGTTGTGAAGTGAAGCTGATGACATTATGAAAAGGACGCGTTGAGTTAGGCGTTGGTCTTCTACAGACAAGAGCTTGAAAAGTTCAACCCTGGTTTGACGCGTTGAGTTGGGTTGCCAGCGTCGAGTCTGTTTGCATTGAGACAGATTCTTCGAATTGAACTTTTATACGGGATATAAGACATCAAGGTTGAAAAGACAACTTATGAGAAGCTACTCTGAAAAGTAAGAAAAAATAGGACTTACACAACACCAGAAACCTACTGTATGCTGGCTTTATTTTCATTCAATTGAGGACAACCGTATTTATAATAATAATCAACCTGGTATGCTTGCTATGTAAAGTTTGGCGAGGCGATTGAAAGATTGCATAAGTTTCGCACCATCGAAAAGAGCACAACACAAGTTAAGCTTGGAACAATGACCAAATCAAAGTCTCCTTCAGCAGTCCTGAAATGGATTGCCGCTTTTATTGTTTTTTTTGCTGCATTCGATGTTGTCTCCTCGCTCTTTTTTCCAAATGGAAGATAAACCTAGCCTCTTATTTTTGTCAAGATTGTACATCACCTAGCCAAATCCCGGTTAGTTGCTCTATAGTTTCATCTCACTCAAGTTAGATCTTGCAACAACATGATATCTAATTCTAAGAAACATTATGCACAAAAAAAAGAAGGAAAGAAAGAAAGAAAGAAACAGGAGCAGCTCAACTACCCATCCAAGTGATTGCATACAAATCTAAGAAAGACATCGTATCATTTCTAACGTTAGCAGAGTCGAATAGTAAATAGGAGAAATTTCTGTACTGGACTGTTTCTTTTGAATTTATAACATAAAATGGAATGGGAAATTGTCTTTCTACTACCTATCAAAAGAGATATGCTTGAGATGTCAAAATTGATTTGAAGAGCGGAGTCCAAGAGAAAGAGATGATTCCTCAAAATCAAGTATTATGTTGATTAAAGACGTGGAAAAGCTAAGGTTTTTGAGAATGATTAGTGTCATCAAAAGATTACATAGATGAATTTCACATGTCCAATCATCGAAGTTCTTTATTTTTGGCAAACATATGCCTCCAAAAAGATCACCATGGGTATTTAAGAAGCTTAAAACAAACTGACTAACCAAGAATGATATGAAGTAGTCAGTCAGTAGGAGAAATCAGAACTGTACCAATGACAAACTTCTCCCAAAATCTTTCAGTTCTAATAGTGTATTAGCAAAATGGACGTAGGAGGAAGCATCATTGAATCTGAAGGAAATCAGATGTTGAAACAAAGGAGAAAAATGAGGTACGGACCCAAGAAATAGAGAAGCTACCAACAGAAAGTATCAAGAACCGATCAGTCTTAGCAGCTTTCTATTCAAATGGCTTAACATGTTCCCTCCTCTCCAAGATATATTCAGACACTATGTTTGATAAGAACCTCGGTTAAAATATCAGCAACATTTCCCCATCGCTCTCCAGCCAGTACTTGCAAGAGAAATATCTAAGGGAACTTATTTTATAGTTTCAAATTTCCAAACTTCCATTTTGGTGACCAGCAGAATAATTTACTACTATCCGTGCTAACACAATAAACTTGAGCACAACTGTACTCTACATAGGCAATGAAACCTAATTGCAAGAAAATAACCAAGTCAATCCTTTGCTAAGACATAAAGAAAGTCCATTCATTTGCAAGTAAAAAAGAAATTGATCTCATAGCAGACTTTTGTTTGGCCTGAAAAGAAAATGACATACTGGAGCACTCACTCTAGAAATCTCAATTGCCTGCAGAGGTTTACCCCTTGATTTGTAGAGAACAGTAATTCTTTTTAGTATGCCGCATCATCGTGGACCAGATAAAACTGAGGGTATTAATGCAGTGGTAGCACTGAATTCGACTTCCATTTGACCGAATTCTGTTGCTTTATTAGTGGAAGGCTGAGCAGAGAAGTTGTAATCCAGACCGTCTTGAACTTCCAAAACACCCTCTAACACCTTGACAACTATTGACATGGAAGGCCTCTTTGTATAATCTGCCTGCAAGCACCACGCAGCAATCCTCATCATGTTCACCACCTGCGGCCCATTTAGCTGCATATCCTCACTATAGTTATCCACAATGTCCAGCAATCGCTCCTCTTCAGCCTTTCTCTTAAAAAGGCTTAGCAAATTCATGTCGTCTTCATCTAACGAGTGATCGAAGATTTTTCTCCCACAGACTATCTCCAGGATTACCACGCCAAAGCTATAAACATCCACCTTTTCAGTAATTGCTGCACTCAGCCACTCGGGGGCCAAATAACCAGGAGTTCCTCTCATGGTTGTGACGACTTGGCTTTGGTCCCTATCGATCAATTTGGACAATCCAAAATCACCAACCTTAGCATTAAAATTCCCATCCAAGAGGATATTTTGAGGTTTAATGTCTAAGTGAAGTATCTTCTGTCTGCAATCTTCATGAAGATAATTGAGTCCTTTTGCTATATCGAGAATGATCTTTTTCCTTTGTTGCCAGTCAAGAACACTTTCATTGGATTTGTGAAAGATCCATCTATCTAAAGACCCGTTTGACATGTACTCATAGATAAGGAGCCTATGGGATTTATCAGCACAAAATCCCACAAGTCTTACCAAGTTAACATGATGGATGCTACCGATAGTCTCAACTTCAGCTAGAAAAGATTTCTTGACCTGCCCAAAACCGTCAAGGCGCTTTACAGCAACTTTTGTGCTATCAATTAGAGTACCCTCAAAAACAGAACCGAAACCACCTTTACCAAGCTTTTTATTGAAGTCGTTTGTAATGGTTTTCAAATCATCGTACGTGAATCTTGTGGGCATTCCAGGTACTTGATCAAGGTAGTCCTCCTCTGCTTCATTAGCATCTCTCTTCCAAACAAGCAAAACTATGACTATGATGAGAAACATCACAACAAAGAGAGCTCCGACGCTGGACCCAAGTATTACTGGAAGACGGTTGCTCCTTCGATTGTCAACAGAAGTAATGGGGGCTCCGTTGGTCGCAGTTTGTACTTTTAGGTAAGCAGTGGAGTTATAGGAAATCTTACTCTTGTCAATGTTCATGAGTGAAAACACCTCGGATAGTAAGTAACAACTGCCGCTGGTGGGATTCAACCCAAACTGGAATATAGCTGCTTTGCACGAGCAGTTCTTCGTGCAGGTCTCTTTACAACTTGAAGCATCTATGTTATCGAGATCTGAAGTGAAAGTGAAGTACATGACATTTTCAAGCTCCATAAGACTTTGATATTGCGAAGCCCCACAAGACAATGGGACGTTCTCAGAACACCCAAGACTAGGCTGCCTATTATCTACTTGCTTGAAATAGCTTGTTCCCCCACTTGAAGCCGGACAACTACATTGCCCATTGGAGCAAATTCCATATTGCCCGCACACTGTTGGATAAGCACAGTCCCCAAGAAACCCCGTCAAAAGATCAGCCACTTCTTTCCACCCAGATACCCACTCAAACACTCTCAAATGCCCATCCGAGCCCAGCTTCATGTATTGTACAGAAGATGCTTGAGGGATTGAAATCACACTCACATTCGTGGTAGAATTCGAGAACAAAGCCAAGCTTCCATTTACAAATTCAACATATGGAGACTCGTTACTTGCATTCGGATTATCAATAGAATACTCATAATAGACCTGAGGAGGACTAGTCTCCATTTGAGCAGATAAACCACTGCTACTCATGGAAAGCGTAATCATACCATCTACAGTCCAATTTGTCCTGGAAACACTTGGGATCAATCTTTGCCCTACCTTCAACATTTGTCCGGGAACAAGTGAGTCAGTTGGCTGACTAAAAGACTGCCAAACAGTCAAGTTATTCTTATCAAACAACACGAGGTTCCCCAAATCTGTCAAATTCAAGCCTACAACGGACTTACCAGAAGTGTTTGTGGACCAAGCAACAGTATCATCGGCATCTTTCAAAACCAAATCACCTTCGGATGTGAGCTCTAACATCGCACCAATCTTTACAGGATTGTTTCGATTGGCAGACCACACTACTTGTGGAAATCCAATAGCAGGTTGAACAATTAAACCACCACTGTTGACTTGCACGATGAAAACAGCAAAGAGGTAAGTGTTGCAGTTACCATTACAGTAGAAGCCGCAGGCGTATGCAGGGCCGATGGCTCCTTTGGCTCGGAGTAGAATTGACCGCACAGTGGATCCATCCGTATATGGAATGGAGTGATTAGCTGTTGCGTTGTTCGTCCACTGTGTTGAAAGTGCGGCGGTTGGATAATCATAATCTTGAGCTTGAGCATCAACAGAGTTTGAGAATTGCGATAGAAAAACAAAGCAAAAGGAAAGAAGAAAAGAACATAGGCTGCAGGGTGAGAGCATGGCCTGCAGTGAAAGCTTGAGCATAAAGAAGATTGAGAATGGAAGAGATCGGGGACGAAATGAGAGATTGAAGCGGAGGGCTGACAGTTCCTAGAAACAATTGCGTAATCTGAGCATCTTGCGATTGAAAGGAACAGATAAAATAACGGGAGTCAAATTTGGAGGAGATGGGGTGGCTGGATTAAGGAAATGGGAGATATCATGCCGCCGCGTTCGGGTAGTTGATTTTACAAAGTCAAATTTGAGGTACGGTATAAGCAAAACAGCTTTGGAACCCAACCCGTGTTCTGCAAAACAACTTTGAGCCGGGTACGATATATTAAATGAATTAAGCAGAGCAAGTTGGAAGGAATAACAGAACAATTCCCAAGCAAGTGCATCACCGCCCATCAGACTATCTACACTTGAGGACCATCTCTGAATTAGTGCCAAGCAGAGTCCAATGATTAATCGCCCCGTGTACAAAATGGCCCCAATCTTCAAAAATTTCAAATTTCTTTACCTTTTTCTTTTCTTCTCCCGTTGCTCTCCCTCTTCTTCTCGCTTTCCTTTTCTTCATATTCCTTCTTCAAACTGGTAGAACCTATGGACCTTGTTGTCGCCTGAGTAAAGAGGGCTCACTGGAGGCCATAACAGCAGCAGGTGTTGAAGACCCAAAAACCCAGTAGGAACATTCTTTGTCTGCAGGAGTCGCAAGGTTGTTGATGCTTTTGAAGGCTCTGACCAAAACCCAGTAGGGTTTTGATGGGGGAAGTCGCGTTATCACAGTCAAAATCAGAACTTTCTTTGTCCGGAGGAGCTGTAGAAGAAACTGAAACAGAAGACATTCCAGGTTTCCTGTAATTAGTAAAGTTCATGAATGAGGGGTTCCTCGGACCGAGTCCCTTTCGGACAGTGCTCATGACATCGAAGGCGAAAGAAGTAAACGATGGTCCAAGCAGGACACTAACAGCCTGCATCACGCTCCGCGGTAGTTCGAGGGCCAGATCGCTCGAGCACAGGCAGGGGTGACTGTTTGGAGGAGGATGGAAAGGAAAAGTGAGCACAGGGAAAGAAAGAGAGACGGGAAAAGAAAAAGAAAACGGAGAAGAAGAAATTTGAAATTGCTGAAGAGTGGGACCCCCTGGGTCCACGTGGCAATTAATCAATGGACTCAATTATATCCCATTTGGCACAAATTAAAAAAATGCATGAACCATAATCTTAATCTTAAAATCAGAACGACCATAGGCCTCACCAAGAACCAGTTGTCAACTGCATTAATCTTAATATTTGAGCGATAATCTTTTCCCTGACAATGATTCGAATTGATAAATTGGCTGCCAAACGATTACTTATTCAATTTGAATACGCCAAGCAGGTCAATTCAGTTTAACAAAGGGCGGAGTGGGGGCAATCATTTTTCTACCTCTACAACCTGCTAAGAAATACTCGCTACCTATTAAAAAGATTATGTTAGGGATGTCAAAATTTAATTCAAGAAAGAAGTAAGAGAGAAAGAGATGATTCCTCCAAGCCAAGCACTATATATATTGATTAAAGATGTGGAAAGGCTGAGGTTGTTGAGAATAATCAATATCATCTAAAGATCACATGGTTGACTCTGAATGCGTGATCATCTAAGTTTTTTAAATCTAGCAAACATGTGCCTTGGAAAGATCACTAATGGACCGTTACGAAGCTAGAAATGAAAAAATAAATCAGAAGTTTCCTGACGATAAACTTTTCTAGTAATGTAGATGTGGAAAATATTAAAACGTGTAAGTATCTTTGATTAATAGTAGATTATTTGTTATTAACTCTTGCTATTCATAGATATTGAAACTAAGATCAAACCACATTAATCTCTGATATCCTTTATTGATTTTTGTTTATTTCTCTGGTAATTTCATGATGATTTGCATACAAGATCCTATTAGCTTCCGCCTTCCGTGTTAACTTTACAACACTTGCTGAGCCCAATATTTCTGAATATTTTGGGTTCGTTTGGAAACAACTTTGGAAAGGGCTTTGGACACCTAAAGTCCTTTGGGCCAAGTATAGGGGCGTTTGGCAAAAAAAATTAAACCCCCATTTAGAGAATGCTAGCTTTGTGAAGCCGAAAGCCCAAGGCAAGTGAGGACCTGCCTTGGGCTTTCGGCTTTTTCGGCATTGCCAGGCGGGTACTATTCATATTTTCTTTTTTTATCAAAATTGTCCTTACGAACTTTTTATTTTTCCGTTTTTTGCACTTGTGAGGACTGTTCATCTTCTCTGTCTTCTCCGTCGAGGGTGGCCAGCGTGGTCGCGACAACCTAGCGATCATCGTCGGAGAGTCAGGCAACCTCTGCGAGTCGCGGCATTGCCGGCGACTATCGCTTGCCGCATTGCAACCTCCGCACGGAGTTCGCCGAGGCCGTGCAACCCATCTGGTTGTAGGTCTGGTCGCGACCAGATCTGGAGCCGAAGGCTCGAGCGAAGATCGGATCTGGGTCGCGCGACCTCGCCGCCCCCGGATGTGGTTCGCGGCAGTGTCGCGCGACCCAGATCCGGGGCGGCGAGGTCCTCCCGTGACCTTGACGCCCCGGATCTAGGTCACCGGAGGTTGAGGTGGTGTCGCGCGACCTCGCGGCCCCAAATCCGGGGTCGTCGGAGGTCGCCAAAGACGAGGAAGGCCGAGGGGTTGGAGGCGGAGGCGTTGAAGAGGACGTTGCCAGAGGAGTGGCGGGAGACGGAGAAGGAGAAGGGCGTGGTGTTGTGGAGGACGAAGACAAGGTCGGAGGAGGCGGCGGGAAAGAGGTAGCATTGGGAGAGGCGGGTCGACGTCGGCGATGGAGCTAGGGTATGTGTTCGGGGAGAGCGCGGTGGGGAGGGGAGGGAGATCGGCGAGGGATGAGGTCGTTGGGGACTTTCCATCGGCGGTGGTCGGCGTCTGTGATTTGAACTCGAAGACGACCGTCCGCTTCGAAGCTAGAAGGAGACCCGTGTGTATGGATAGCCAAAGAAAAAGCACATTACAAATTAAAAAACTATATATATATATATATATATATATATATATATATATATATATATATATATATATATATATATATCTAAATATATCTGTTGTATATATATACTATTAAAATTAGAATTTTTACCACAAAGCTCTTTTGTAAATGTAACTCCCCAAACACCATTTTGCTCAAAGTATTTCACAAAGGGCTTTCAAAGTACAATTTACCAAACACAATTTGCATTTTGAAAAATATATTTAACTCAAAGGTCTTTGCATTTTCCTAAAAACTTTCTCCAAAAGTGTTCTCAAATGCACCCTTTGACCTGCTTTCAAAGCAACTGCCCTAGCTTTCCTTGGAGGGGGATTCTCAATCTATAAATTTCCAGAAACATGACCTGCTTGCTCAAACTAGCGGCAAAAACCTCTGTGCCAACCTGAGAACTCCACTCCCCCACAACAGAATCTCCAAAGTTATCAATGTTATCATGATTTAACACCTCTTCCTCCACACTTAGATTGCCAAAAGAATTAATTATAGGAAGAACTGAATCAGCAATTGGCTTATCTATCTTACAGGAGAAATGCAACACCAATTGGAAGATCAGTATGTGATAAGCGGTTACTGTAGAGGCTGCCTCCACCATGGATGAAGAAATAGTATTTTACAATCCCGGCTTAACTCGCTATAAATAGAGAGGACTATTTGTATAACTTTTCGAGATTATTGTTTTATAAAACTATAAATAATTTATTCATGATTTTCCAAATTTTGTTTTTGATTTTCTTGTTCTTGTATTTTGTTTCTTTCCTCTGTTCTCTCATTTTTTGGTTGTCAGAGCTTTCTTCCTGATAAGCAAAGCCTTTTTTTCCCCTTCTGGCTCGATAAGCAAAGATTCTTTGTTAATATAAAAACGACTTCCATCTTAGTGACCAGCGGGATATTCCCAATTATAATTGCTACTAACTAGACCGATTAAATGGATGAATTGGATCGAGTCGAGTTTGGATGTGTCGAAAAAGAATTCGATTCAAATTAGTTCATTTTTTATGTAATCTAATTTGAACGATTCATATTCGATTCAAACCCAACTTATACCCAATTTGAGTTGGGCTCCAATTCTTAGCAATTTTTCCATTAAATATGCAAAATAGCAAAGGAAAACCTAATCAATTAAAAAAAAATTAAACATGAAAAAAATATACATGTAAGAAATTACTAAAGAATTTGATAACTCAAAAACCGGGCTTGATTTGAAACGTCCGGAAATCCCTTGACCCAGATGGTCCAAACCCGGTTTTCGGGCTTGATTTTATTTTACATACAGGCCTGCTCAGGTTTTTGAGCTTCCGGATGAACTAGAAAATGTAAATGGAACTTTATAATTATTTGAAAAAAATGTTTGCATCGTCATGAAGTACACTTTTAATACGCAGTGAGTTAACAATACGCTAAATGAACAATTCCCAGCCCTATCATAATAAACAAAAACCCCAAAAATGTAATTATTATAATCTAGACCGCTGACAAAAAAAAAAAAAAAAAGACTAAACAAAGTAAAAAAGGTTTATGAGTAATTGTCTCAAGCTAATTGCCTTCCTTCTGGTATTAAAACTAGGAAAAATGGCAACGTAGAAGTTTAAACAGACATCGATGGACTTGTCCGACAATGGTCTAGTAGTAAATATGGGCTTTAGGTGAATGGACTTGTCCCTGGTCAGAAAGCTCCGTCAGTTTTGTCCCGTATGGAATGTAGCAAAGGCTGTGAGCCTATGTCATCAAATGGGTAATTTATAATTGTGTAGCCATGAAAATGTGTATGAAATGTGTGTCTTTCCAATCCATTGAGACCCTATGTAATTAGCCATTTATATTTTGGATCCATTTGAATCTGTGTTTAAAATTTTAGGCTACTCGCTATTGATATGTACCTTTAAATGTGAGTTACGAAAACACGTTTAGTACTAATATTACAAACTTGAGCACGAGTGGACTTTGTATAAGCAAAAAAAATTGAAAAAAATACAAAAAAAATTCCTAAATGTATTATTATTGTGGCCATTCAGTTTTAAATTTTCAATTGTACTTATTTAATTCAAACATTTTTCACATATTGCTAGTGGAATCCATTTAGCTAATTTTGATCAGAAGCCACTCATGTGGATGTCAAACATTTTACATTACTGGTGTTGATGTGGACAGTATTTTAATAAGTTTTTGATTTTTTTTAATGATTTTATGTTTTTTCTTCTTCCTTTTTTCCCTTTCATTTTGGTTGGGGAGGGTCGTGCCCTTGATTGTAGTTGCCCAAGGCCGCGCCTACACCCAAATCTGGTGAGGGCTACGACGGCCCTAGGTGAGGGTCTTCGTGCCCTTGATTGTAGTCACCCAAGGCCGCGCCTACACCCAAATCTGGTGAGGGCTACGACGGCCCTAGGTGAGGGTCTTCGTGCCCTTGATTGTAGTCACCCAAGGCTGCGCCTACACCCAAATCTGGCGAGGGCTACGACCAACGTTTACTATAATGCTTTTCAGTCAAAATTGACGGGAATGATTCAATTGATAAATTATGAAAATATTTATGATTAAGTTGGAAAAATTAAAAGCATTAGAATTAATTTAGCTTAAGTATAATAGGTTTATGATTTCTTTGGTACTTTTCCCCAAAATAAAATCTAAAGGGGAAAAAGCATTGCATAGACGCCTATTTTGATGTGGTAACATTCAAATTGGCCATTCAAGTGCCATAATTTCAAAAGCTATTCATTTGACTGACTTCCGTGACATATCTCTTACTATTTAGTGTGTGCATAACATATCGAGCGTGTTTTTTTTCATTTTAGAGGATATACAAATCAAAGTGGAAAGCCGGCCTAATGATAAGAACTTCTTCACGAGTTTTTGGCTAAAGAGGCAGCACAAGCGGCACTAGCAGTCCACGTCCATGGCGACTGATGACTATGGCAACGCGACAGCTGAAGAGCATAGGGTTCTTCAGCAGTCTACGTCGACGCTGGCTATCTCTCGTCTTCCAATGAAAACTCCCTCTGCATCACCATGAAATTTGCCATGATGCGCTTGGTGCAGGACAGGAAGAGGCTTACTATTAAAGAACGCGGAGGGACTTCCATTCTATTAAAGAACTCTTAAAGAACGCGGAGGGACTTCCTGTTGGAAGTCTGCCATGTCATGAAACTCGTCTATCCCAACCTTCCTACTTCATGAAGAACGTGGGGAAACCTCCCTGCCCCAAGCTTACTCCTTCACTGTTCTCTCAATAGCAACTACTTAGTCAGGAATGGAATCAAATGACGAAGAACAATGATCAATTTGGAGTTGGGGTTTTCAATTTGACGACACAAAGAAGACATAGTGAGCTCATCAGGAACAAGATCAACCGACGTCAATTTGGAGTTAGTCCAATTTGTCAATTCAGAGCATGACATTTGTTCGCGCTTTTAATTAGGGGTGTCAAAAACTGAACCGAAAAGTTCAATTATTTTTTGTTTGGTTCTCATTCGGTTCGGTTCTCATTAAAAATCGAAACTTTTTTAATCGGTTTAGTTTTTATCGATTTAGTTAATCGAACCAAACCGATAAAATCTAAATTTTTTTCCTTTTATTTAAAAAAATCATTCTATTTTTATTTTTCTTTCATTTTTTTCTTTTTCTTCTTCTTGCCAATCATCATCCCACAGTGATGGCCGATGACTAGCTAGAGGCGAGCTGGAGCCTCACCACAAGCTGGTAAGGCTCGAACTCGCTAGATTCCAATGATGTCAAGCCTTGTTGGCCTGTGGTGAGGCCAAGCTCGCCCGATGTCGACAAGCTCGGGCCTCGCCAATTCCGGCCAATTAGGCACTCTCGAGCCTTGTTGGAGGTCGCCAGCCATCAACGAGCTAGCCAAATCTAGCAAGCTTGAGCTTGTTTGTGCCTAGCGTGCTCGGCCTTGCCTCGATCAAGCGAGACGGAGCTCGCCATAGGCTGGCGAGGCTGGCAAGGCTCCAACTTTCCTCTAGCTGATCATCAACTATCAATGTGGCCAGCGATTGGCCAATGAAGAAGAAGAAGAAAAATAAAGAAAAAGAAAAAGAATAAAAATAATTAAAAATCAATTTTAAAAAGTAAAAAAAATATTGAAAGGGGTGCTTGTAGGAAAAAATAAAACACAAAAACAAAAGTAAAAATCAAGAATCGAATCAAACCGAACTAAATCGAACCTGGATTTCGATTCGATTGGATTTTAGTTTGGTTCAATAAATTTCTTTATTGGTTTGGTTCAGTTCGATTTGATTTTCCAAAAAAACCGAATCGAACCGAACTACTTACAACGCTACTTTTAATGACATCAACTTCAAGGCTAGTCACCTAGAATGATTTTTCATTAGATTAATGCCACATCGGATTTTTTATGAAGGAAATCATTAAAAACACTCAAGTGAATGTTATATTAAAGTTTGTAACCCTTAAGTAATTTATTGAAAGATTATGTCATTAAAGTGAGCTTCGCATGAAATTATTTTTCCCAAATCTAAGTGCAATATAAGAAAGTCCATTCATTTGCAAGCAAAAGAGAAAATTAGTATCATGCTAATGAATTTATTGGGCCTGAAAAGAAAAGGACATGCCGGAGCATTCAAGATCTGAAAAGCTCAATTGCCTACACAATTTTACCCCTTGCATATAGAAATAAAAAACTCATATTAATTTACCACGTCATCGCGGACCACTTAGAATTGAGGGTGATAATGCAGTTGTAGTACTGAATTCTTGACCGAATTTTGCTGCTCCGTTAGGGGAATGTTGAGTAGAGAAGTTGTAATCCAAGTTGTCTGGAACTTCCATGACACCCTCTAGCACCTTGACGGCCATTGACATCGAAGGCCTCTTTGCATAATTTCCTTGTAAGCACCATGCAGCAATCTTCATCATATTCAACACTTGCGGCTCAATTAGTTGCATATCCTGGTGATACTTATCCACGATGTCCAGTAATTGTTCCTCTTCTCCCTTTCTTTTAAAAAGGCCCAATAAATGCATATCTTCTTCAGCTAGAGAGCAATCGAAGACTTTTCTCCCACAAACTATCTCCAAGATTACCACGCCGAAGCTGTAAACATCAACCTTTTGGTAATTACCGCACTCAACCACTCGGGCGCTAAATAACCAGGGGTTCCTCTCATGGTTGTGATGACTCGGCTTTGGTTCCTATTGACCAACTTAGACAATCCAAAATCAGCAACCTTAGCATTGAAATTCCCATCCAAGAGGATATTGTGGGGTTTAATGTCTAAGTGCAATATCTTCTGTCTGCATTCTTCATGAAGATATTTCAATCCATTCGCTATATCGAAAATGATCTTCCTCCTTTGTGGCCAGTCGAGAACATATTCATTGGGTTTACGAAAGATCCATCTATCTAGAGACCCATTCGGCATGTACTCATAGATTAGGAGCCTATGGGATTTCTCGGCACAAAATCCCATGAGTCTTACCAAGTTGATATGATGGATGTTGCCAATAGTCTCAACTTCAGTTAGAAAGGATTTCTTGACTTGCCCAAAACCATTAAGGCGCTTTATTGCAACTTTTGTGCCATCAATTAGAGTACCTTCGAAAACAGAACCAAAACCACCTTCGCCAAGCTTTTTACTGAAGTTGTCTGTAATGGCTTTCAAAGCATTGAACGTGAATCTTGTGGGCATTCCAAGCACTTGATGAAGGTTTATTTCCTCTGCTTCATTGTCATCTCTCTTCCAAACAATTGAGACTATGACTACAATAAGAATCATCATGCCAAAGAGAGCACCGAAGCTAGACCCAAGTATTATACGGAAACGGTTGCTCCTTTGGTTGTCGACCGAAGTATTAGGAAGTTCCTTGGCAGGAGGAGCTTTAGGAGAATGAGTCGGAGATCTTGCAAAGTGCACATTTTGTACCTTTAGGTAAGTAGTAGAATTATAAAAAATCGTTGTCTCACTAATATTCATAAGTGAAAACACTTGAGTTGGCAAGTAACAACTGCCATTAGTAGGATTTGATCCATACTTGAATATAGCCGCTTTGCATGAACAATTCTTTCTACATGCCTCTTTACAGCTTGTAGCATCTATGTTCTTGAGATCTGAATTGAAAGCGAAGGACATGACATCTATGAGCTCCAGAAGACTTTGATTTTGTGAATCCCCACAAGACAATGGAATATTCTCAAAACACCCAATATTAGGCTGCTCATAATTTACTGGCTTGAAGTAGCTTGTTCCCCCAATCGAAGTAGGACAACTACATTGCCCATTGGAGCAAATTCCATATCGTCCACATACTCTCGGACCACACTCCCTGAGATACCCCAAAAGATCAGCCACTGCTACCCACCTACTACCCGTAAGAAAATGGCCAATAGCTGGCACTTTTTGTCGTTCTTTATATTGATACACTCTCAAATGCCCATCCGAGTCCAGCTTTATGTATTGTAGAGAAGATATTTGAGGGACAGAAAGCAAACTCACATTTCGGATATAATTTGAGACGAAAGCCAAGCTTCCATCTACAAACTGAACATATGGAGATTCAATACTGGGATTCTGATTATCAATAAAATACTGGTAATAGATCTGAGGAGGACTAGTCTCCAATTGAGCTGTTAAACCGCGGCCATTCATGAATAGCGTAATCATACCGTCTACGGTCCAGTTTGTCTCAGAAACACTTGGCACCAATCTTTGACCTGCCTTCAACTTTTGTCCGAGGACAAGCGAGTCGGTTGGATGATCAAAAGACTGCCAAATGGTCACATTATTCTTATCAAACAATATGAGGTTCCCCAAATCCGTCAGGTTCAAGCCTGCAACGGACTTATAAGAAGTGTTAGTGGACCAAGCAACAGTACCATCAGCATCTTTCAACACCAGATCGCCTTCAGATGTGAGTTCTAACGTCGCGCCAATCTTTACGGGATTGTGTCGATTAGCGGACCATACTACTCGGGGATGATTAGAAGTGAGTTTATCATCTAAGTCGTTAAGGGGGACAATGACAATTGCAAAGAGGCAAGTATTGCTGTTACCATCACAGTAAAAGCCGCAAGCGTAGACAAGATTTGAAGCTTCTTTGCCTCTGAGTAGAATTAATTGCACAGTGCCATATTCATATTGAAGGGAGTGACTAGCTGTCGCGTTATTCGTCCACTGTGTCGAAAGCGTTGCCGTTGGATATCCAGAGTCTTGAGCTTGAACATCCATCAAAATTGAGAATTTCAATAGAAAAACAAAAGAAAATGAAAGAAGAAAAGAATAGAGAGTGCAGAATGAGACCATGGCCTGGAGTGAAAATGTGACCAGAGAGAATATTGAGGAAGGAAGTGAGGAGGGAAGATGATGAAAATTAGAGATTGAAGTCGAGAGTTGAAGGTTTAAACGGAAGCGTCACGTTCATGCAAACAGCAAAAAAGGGCAGGTCAAATTTTGAGGAATTGGGTTGCTAAGAAAATGGGAGATGTCGTGTTTCTGGGTTTGTGCTGTTGCTTTTCAAAATCAAAAGGCAAAACAGCTTTGGACCCCACCGATGTTTTGTTGCTTCTCTGAAATATCGGACTTGAGTTATTAAATGAAAGTGAGCAGAGCACATTGGAAGGAAAAACAGGACAACGCTCAAGCGAGTGGAACAGTGCCCATCGGTTATCTACACTAGAGGACCATCTCGGTATCCAGCATTTATTTAACGTAGTAGATCAATGGTCAGTTAATAGAAGTGGCATTTACACGAACTACAGAGGCCGGCCGGCCACCCAGTCTTTCGACCGGCGACATCATTACCCTGTACCGCGCCCGGCAGTCGTCGAGAGGCCGGGGAAGGCATCGCGGGGTTCAGCCGTGGCCGCCCGTACCCCCGTATGGGGGTCTGTGGCCGGGTCGGCCAATGGGGCCGGAATCTTTTTCGTCCCCCGGATCCCGGGGACTATCCCGTCTTTCCGGGATGTCAGAGCCTTTTAAGGACATGCTCAGGTCCGATCCAGAGATTGAAGAAGAAGATGCATTTTTTATACAGAAACCATGTCTACATATTAATCTTGGAAACTTTAATCAGATTATAAAATCCTATCTACTTGCACAGCAAGTAATTATTTTCTCTCTTTCTTCTTCCCTTCGCTTGATAGAACATAAAATAGGGGAGTCGACCCACACACTCATTGAAGAGGTTGATAGACAACTTCTTTGAGAGCAGTACTCACTCGTGCTCTGCAGGATGAGCACAAGCATCAAGCTGCATAATTCTTGCCATGCTAACTGGATAAAGCTTGGCATAGAACTGTGCTTAAGCAATTTAACTTCGATATAAAAAATGAATTAAGTTGATTCTTTGCTCGATAACGTCATTTGTATGCTGCATGTGAGCTTTTACTGAACTAAGTAAACAGAAATCTAACTATAGAGCCCAAATTCATAATGTTAAGGGAAGATAATATTCAACAAATATTTAGGGAATATTTGTTATTCAGTTACCTTTAGGATCTTATCTCTTAGAGTCCTTTATATACATTGTATTTACAGCATAATTATATACAGAAAAAAGGAATAAAATTTTTTAACTTGTTATCATAGAGTCTTTGGCGAAGCCTCACTAATCCATGTCTGAAGGAACATCATTTTCTTCATTTGCACCGACACTACCATTAATGTCATCATCAACCGTCTCGAGTAACCCCACTCTCATGTCACCTCCTAGTATGGGGGAGAAGTTAAATGGGATAAACTTTCTGATCTATAAAGCATAGATCTCGCCATATTTATGAGCTGCCCGCTTGCTGTCCATTCTGGACAGCACTGAACCTAAGCTAGAGGAGACTATTGAGGAGATTGCACCATGGAAGGCTGTTACGTAGATAACCAATCCAGCGTTTGAAAACTGGAAATTTCGAGAGTCCATTGCCTTGGCTTTGATCCTCAATTTGTTGACCGCATTGATAGTTGCCCAATTAACGGGTCATACATTCATGACAAGTGTTTGGAAGTATCTTATGGACTTGTATGATGCTCAATCAACTTTTTGCACATCTGCTTTACAGCTCCAGCTTCAATCACTCTCAAAAGGTCACTGATCCGTCACGGAATTCCTACAAGAAGCCACCAGCCTCACGAACTGGTTAGCTACTATTGGTGAGCCTTTATCTATTAATGAAGATCATACTCAAGTGTTTCATTGTTTGGGTGCTAAATTTCAGGGTCTCAACACCGGACGTATTGCGAAATTTACGTGGAAACTGAGGATTTTGCAATTTAAATCAACACTAAGCTATTAGAGAAATAAGTGACCAAAGGATAGAAGATATCAAAGATTTACATGATTTAATCCAAGTGTGATATCTACTCCGTGAGGAAAGCTGGCAGCAAATAATGTACTAGAATTGGAGAATTAGAGTTATAATTACCCACACGCTCGAGTGTTTCACACATATATATCAAATTCAAATCCAAATTGTTTACATATAAATTATTTAGTTAGATGCAAAACTCACGGCACAGAATTTCTATGCTCAAACACATCTGTGCGGCCAAAGAGAGCGAACACTCTTCGCCAAATCAACATAGCTCTAATTCGGTGGCCTTTTTTCTAAACTAGTTATCATGAGTAACTGTCATTAAAAAGAACGAAATTATTTTTTGGGTATGTTTAATTAAGTAGTGTTGCATGGTATAAAAATACAAAAAAGTTATAAAAAACAAAAAAGCAATGAATGCATTTGGATTAAGTTTTGCATCAAGGTTTATGGATTTTCAAAATCATAAATTGACTCCCTTTTTGGTTAATTATTTTTGCATACGCTCGTGGGGAACCATCCGACGGCGTAGTAATAAGAAATCAATTTCGCCTGATTTATAGCTCGGGCTATTTACTTTTCCGTTATTCACTTGCCTTATTGTGGATCTGTTTAGTCTTAATTTGCCTGAGCACTGATGGATGGCCATTTGGATGCATGTTAGGAATAATAGAGAAAGATTCGCATACAAATTGCTTTATAAAAGAGAAAAGAAGGTACTGATGACGTGGAAGGTCTCCTTGTGAAATCACCTTGCAAGCACCATGCGGCAATTCTTACCATGTTGAAAGCCTGTTGTCCGTCTACTCGCATATCCGCAGTCCTCTGGTCAACAATGTTCAACAATCTCTATTTGATAGAATGGACCATCGACATATAGTTAAATAAGATTAATCAATGTAATAGACCATTGATGGTTAATTTGTTACCATGAATTGATAGTGTTATTAATCTTACACGAAAAAAGTATTATTGGAAAGATATTATCTACTATTGATAGATTACGTATACAGTATTCTAGTTTTGAAATTGATGAATTGTGATATCATGTTTTGTAAAATGCACAATGAATGTTCAATCCGCTTAGAAGAAACGCATTACTCACTAAGTTGTTGTTACTCATCCATTTTCTTCCTATATTTTTCATATTTTGTCAACTATTGATGAATAGTACGAGAGCAATATTGATGAGAGGACCTTTGGGAGTTGGATTGTAGTGGTTTAAGGTTATATTCTTAAGGTGGAAGGACAATCATGTCATTTTTCATTTTTGATGGTCTTGGGGTGTGACAAGAAGAGAGGAGGGGAGAAGATGAAAATGAGAGATTAGTAGAAGGTTCCCAAGAACGGAAGTGTTACGGGAGCATCTCGTGAGTCATGGGAACAAATAAAGAACATGGGAGTCAAGCTTGGAGGAGAGTTGGGGTTGGTAGGACTATGAAAACTGGAGATATCGTGTTTGCTGGTTTTCTTTCCCCTTTGGGTCAGAAGTGTTTTCTGGTTCATGGGGTCGTTTTTGAAAGTCATAAAGCAAGACCGCTTTGGAGCCCCGCCCCATCCATTGGTCATCTACAATTTAAGGACTCTCTCCAAATCCAGCTTTGGACAATCACTGCCTATTGGAGGGTAGAAGTTTTCCAAGAACGGAAGCGTTACGGGAGTATCTTGCGATTCATGGGAACAAATAAAGAACGTGGGAGTCAAGTTTGGAGGAATTGGGGTTGGCAGGACTATGAAAACTGGAGATATCGCGTTTCCTGTTTCTTTTTTTCTTTTTTTTTTTTTTTTTTTTTTTTTTTTTGGGGATAGGGCGGCAAATGGGTGGGTCGGGTCGGGTATGGGTCGGGTCGAAAATGGGTTGACCCATATTTGACCCATTTAATCCGTTTTAACCCATATTCTTGTAGTGTAAATCTAATGACCCATACCCGACTCGACTTGTACCCGAACTGACCTGTACCCAACCCATACCCGACCCAACCCGTATTGCTAAAACATATTAATATTCTAGGAAACCCACTTCTACTATATGCTAATTGGATTAAAACTTCAAATTAAATTAAAAATAGTAAATAAAATATAAAAAAAAAAAAAAAGTTAAAAAAAAAACCTATAAACTGATATTTATAAAAATAAAAAAAAATTAGACTATGCACATGCTTCTCTTATTTGAAGTGAACATACCATTGAGTAACTAAAAACTATAACATGAAAATTTTTTAAATAAACATAAAAAAAAAGCTCATATTTATGATTTTTCTAAAAAAAAAGTATTGTTAAAACATTTTTATGCAATACAAATTTAATGAAAAATTTTTATAATTCTTTTTAAAATATTTTTTTTAAAAATCGAATTTTTAATTTTTTAAAATATAATTTTTAATTTTTAATAATTATTTTTTTTTTCTCTTTTCTCTTTTCTTTTTCTTCTTCTTTGGCTGGCCGCCGACAATCAACCACAAGCAAGATTGAGCTTGCCGGCGTTCGGCGAGGCTCGATCTTGCCAATCCGGCGAGGTCAAACCTCACTAGATCTAGCGAGGCTCGAGCCCGCCGGCTTCGAGCAAGGCACAATCTCACTAATCTAACGAGGCTCAAGCCTCGCCAGTCATCGGCAACCTATCGCAAGCTCAAGCCTCGCCTGGCCTCGTCGTCGACCGACGGTCGGTCGTTGCCTTGCCGACTAAGGAAGAAAGAAAAAAAAATTGAACTATCAAAAACAATTATAATTTCGATTTTTTATAAATAAATAAATAAATATATATATATATATATTTTTATAAAGTTAAAAAAAGGCCATGGTTTAAACTTTAAAGTGGGTTTCCTTTTCTAATAACCCATTTAGACCTACCCATTTAGACCTATTTCTTTTTATATTTTACTTTCTCAGACCCATTTCTTACCCATATTTCACTTTCACTTGACTCATATATAACCCATTTTACCAGCTCTAGGGGGATCAGAAGTGTTTCTTGGTTCATGGGATCGTTTTTGAAAGTCAAACAGCAAGACAGCTTTAGAACCTCGCCCCACGTAAATCACTTGCCCATTGCTCATCTACATTTTTAGAGACTATCTCCGATTCCAGGACTTTCAGTAGTCAGGAGAATCTATCGGCGGAGGGACTATAGAAGAACGTGGTGATTTCGCAATTGAAATTGCGATGGCTATTGGATGAGAAAAGAAAAGCCATCGCCAGAATTTGACCGACCTATCTAACCAAACCAAAATTGATTTGAGAGTCATCTGGAAAGTAAGAACTTTGCAGAAGCGCAAGTTGAGAGTCACATTAGCAAACAGCGTGAGAATCCACAACCTACAATCGACGAAAGTCGAGGAGTGGAGATGTGATATTGATAGAGAGTTATCACGCCAGAATACCTAAAAGCTGAGATTTCATAATGAAGGCAGCAGGTTGAATTGTACAGGACCAACTTTGATTAATGTAAAGTCAAGGGGTGATTAGTGAAGTGAAATCGAAATTAAGCCATAAGGTTTTCATGTGCTTTATGATCGTATTTACATCACAAATAGGAAAAATAAAACATCAGTTAAAAAAAAAGTGTCTATGACACATAGAGGATCATTTTCATGCAATTTTCATCTCTCACCCCAAAATTTCAAGTTGCCATTTCTCGTCGAGTCTCTCTCTTTCCCTTCTTCGATGTCGTGCTGTTTCCCCAAGTCCCGACTTTTCTTTTCTTTATTTCAATCAAATCAATCATTTTAACTTTTTATAGTTGTCCGATGAAACCTTTATATGATATTTCAACGAAATAAAAAACATAGAGAGCACGTAATAATTATTTTATTTCTCTATTTTTTTTTATTTTCGAGAATAGATTTGAAATAAAAATATATTTGGTCATACAAATTCATTTGTCTATTTTGAAAATAAATTTTTAGTCTAGAAAAGGATTTGGAACAAAAATGAAAAGTGAAAATTTTCCAATTTTCTATTTCTTAAACAAAAATGAAAAATAAAAACTTTTTTCATTGCTCACCCTCATTAATAACCAACCGCTTGGGAGAAAAAAATTATGTCATTATTTAACGTGTATTTTTGCTTAGAAATTCGTCTGGAGAATAATAAAAAAATCTATTTTTAACCAGAAATTGATTTGTGGAATAAAATAGTTATCATTGGCGCGCACTGTTTGAATAAGGAAAAGAAATATGATTGGAGACACTTCATCATCCTTTTGCCGCAATGATCTTCGCTGACAGTAAAAAACATTTTATGCAATGGCTACACAATCAACTAGACTCGTACTTCTCATGTTGTATGCATCCCAGCCAATTTTCACGTTTTCAATTGATTGATTTATTCGCTTGCGTGTTATGATTAAATTAAATGTCCTCAAATAGGCCTATTTTAGGAGATTCCCTAAACCTGGCCTTTAATGAGGCAAGGTTCTCCGGCTGTAATGGCCAAAATGTTGAATGATAATGAATGCTCCGTTCATACCTCATTGTCAACGAAAATAAAATTTTACTTTCAAACTCTATAGTTTTCAATCCAATTTCATCAATGAATAGAACAACTAAACTTTTGGCGGATGGATGAATAAGGAACTCTATTGTGGCAGTAAAATCCAACATTTAAGTGTTGGCCACGCATTGAATGAGTTGCTATTGAAAGGGGGTTGATGATTTAATCTCTTCTTCCTCATGAAGCGGCGGTTTCCGTCTCTGTTGACTTCTACTTTCCGCGATATGTCGCCCTAGATAGAAGGGAGATCCAATGAGATCCATCTTGGGCCCCCTTTCAATTGTGGGTTATGTAAACCTGTCATCCCTCCATTAATCACCTTCCCAAGTTCAATTCAATTCGATTCAACCCCCTAAAAACATTCATCCTCTCTCTATATAACCTCCCCCCATTATCACTAGTCTCTGTTGATAATCCCTCAGATTCACACACATTTCAAGTCCCAGCCAACCCATCTCTCTGTAATCTCTCTGTAATCTCTCTCTAGTCTCTCTCTCTCTCTCTCTCTCTCTCTCTCTCATGGGTGTCTTTGGAGGTGCAATATTCGTGGTCATTTCTCTACTTGTGACTGACCTAGCGGCTACAACGTTGGGACATGCTACGGGAAAGAGAGAAGAAACTGTCGAGACCGGTTCCTGCGATGCCTCCGCAGGAACGTGGGTCTATGACAGTTCATACCCTCTGTATTACTCATCCCAGTGTCCCTTCCTACAGAAGCAGTTCAAGTGCCTTGAGAATGGCAGGCTTGACACAGATTACCTCAAGTACAGATGGAAGCCAACCGGCGACTGCGACTTGCCAAGGTACGTTCCCTCACTCTCTCTCTCTCTCCCCACGTGGGTGCTCAACAACACTCCACTTCAGACCCGACTTGGCTACGACCATGTGAATATTGGTGACATATTTGGTTTCGTCGTTCTCGCCCGGTTTTAATGACGATCATGGTTTTGGAGGTTGCATAATGGATATGCTGTTGCAGACATGGGGAGTTCTTCACAAAGTAAAAGTACACTACTCATATTCCAGTATTTCAAGAGGAATAGATGGCATAGGATTCGCATCTATGTTCCTACATCAAGCGTTATTGATACTTAAACCTTAGTCAACCTTAAAGAGTACCAAAGTGATGTCAAATGCAATAGAAATCGAAAGGAACATCTCCATGAGACTCTGCATACGCGCTTAATTCGGTGTTGTTAAGCTATAGTCTTTGAAAATAGATTGAGTTAGCGAAGGATTTGTACCCCTATGATTGTCATGCACGTCTTGCATAACACGAAGTCTCCAAGTCACCGAACGTTGTTGCTTCCAAACAAGCATGGTCCTACAAGTGTCATGCACTTTCCCAAAATCGTTCTTGGACATTTTCAGAAGGCACTTTTTATCATGGAAAGTATTCTATGCTTGCAAGAGACAGATACGACGAAAAGAAGCCAAAATGGCCCACATCGAATCGGCCAATCTTTTTGCCTCTTGCTCGTAAAGAAACACATTCAAATCATTGGGTGCACTTCTTTACATATAGGAAATGTGGGTGTGAAGTTGCTTTCATATTGTCCTTTATCAATTTTAGTTTGTGAGTGCACCTCTTCTCTTATTGTCTCTGTCTGACGAATTTCCAATATATAAAGGTAAGCATTGGACTCTTAAAAAGTTTAATCTTGGATCAATGTGGAACGAAAAAGGAGGAAAAGTAAAGGGGTTGGATAAGGAATCTTGTATTGGGTCTCGATGGATAAGAGAAATACTAATCAATTCTCAATGAATCGATTCAAAAAAGCAGTAGGTTTCCAATTTATGTGCTTATAGTATATTGTTGTTCCCGATTAATGAAGGTTGCTTGGTCTAGGTTCGACGGCCGAGCCTTCTTGTTTGGATTGAGAGGGAAGAGGCTGATGTTCGTGGGGGACTCGTTGAGCTTGAATCAATGGCAATCCCTCACTTGCATGGTTCTCACCGCGGTGCCCGACGCCAAATACACTTCGACAACAGTTGCCGGGCTTTCCAACTTCTCATTCCCAGTGAGATCTTTTGTCTTGACTTGCTCTTTGCTCTTCACTCTTTGACTCGAAAAGTCAAATTAAAGTGATGAGACTGATGGTTCATCAACTTTGATACCTGCGCAGGAATACGGAGTGCAGTTGATGTTCTTCCGAGACGCGTTCCTGGTGGACATAGTGAGCACAAGCACCGGGCGAGCTCTCAGGCTCGACTCTCTCCAAAATGCCAAGATTTGGGAGGGCGTCGATGTGTTGATATTCAACTCGTGGCACTGGTGGCTTCATGTTGGGAGGAAACAACCGTAAGTGTTCGTCTTAGCAAGCTTTGCATCAACTTAGATTCCAGATCAATCGCATTTCAAAGAATCTATAAAAACCACACTAAATTTCATTAGTTAGCACAAGTTCTCTTATAGTTTATACACCGTAATTATTTTCAGCCTAGAGGAGGTCAATGCACAGGCCCAAGTCAATTTGGTCCTAAATTGGTGCCCATGCCCATTCATAAGAACAATTATATAAATTTATGTAACTTTTGGGGTAGGACTTCACGATTAAATTACCTTACTCATGCCCATCCAGAAAAGCCCATGCAGGCCAATGGGCCTCCAAGCAAGCCTAACATATGCAAGACTTTCCAGTCGCAATTACTATGTCAGCATTCGTCCAAAAAAAAAAAAAAATTGCTATGTCAGCAAGGAGAAACTTTTGACGGATTGGCATAGGTTAAGACATTGGACTATTTTCACTTTGAAAAGAGTCCGAAGTTAGGTCTTCTCGTCACTAATTTATGTTACGGACAGTGTGGCTCCTATTAAGCATACTTGTCTACGAATTAGGCAATGATACGCCTTAACATGACCATTATTTATATTGCTTTTTTTTTTTTTTTTTGTTTTGGAGTTTGAAGGTTCTGAGATTTATTTATTTATTTATTTTTATCTTGAGGTGATTCAGATGGGATTATATCCAAGAAGGGAATAAGACGTATAAAGACATGAATCGCCTAGTGGCCTACGAGAAAGCATTGAAAACTTGGGCGAAATGGGTGGACTCCAGTGTCGACCCATCGAAAACTACAGTCTTCTATCAAGGAGTTTCCCCCGACCATGCAAAGTACGAATATTTGTTGATGCAAATTCATTCTATACAAGCATTAATCCTTGTTTTCATTTTATAATTTACTCTTTGTTTGGTTGGTGGTGTTTTGATTTTGTTGAATATATTGTACGCTGTTTTGCTAATCTAGCTCGTAATTCATCGATCCTATTCAAACCAAGCAGTGCAAGCGACTGGGCGGAGCCAAAGGCCAATGCCTGTCTCGACCAGACACGTCCGCTTGCCGTGTCGAGATACCCGGCCGGCCCGAGCCCGGCGGAATTAGTAGCAGAGAAGGTGATAAGGTCGATGACGTACCCGGTCCGTCTGCTCAACGTCACTTATCTGTCGCAGCTCAGAGTAGATGGACACCCATCAGTGTATGGCTTCGGAGGGCACAGGAACATGGATTGCAGCCACTGGTGTCTTCCTGATGTTCCCGATACTTGGAATTTGATCCTTTATCGGTCCCTAGTAGCTAACAGCTTTTGAATCTTTGTATCATTAGAATAAGTGAACCATCCAAATTCATATTCTTGTTCCATCATCCTAATTTAGGATATTAGAAATCCCTTTTTTGTGGGCGGTTTATATTTTCTTTTTCTTTTTTTTTTTTTGGGGGAGGGGGTGTGTCATAAAATTTATATTAAAACAAGGAAAGAATTTGTAAGCGTCTCAAATAAGTTGGCTATGTTGCAAGACTTTTTTGAGAAATTAAACCTGTGATCAATATGTATATCTCTAATAGAAATTTGAAGCATTGCTTCAAAATAATTTATGTGAAGTATTTCAATGTATCGCGCATTGTTCTTTTGTATAAGCAAGTAATCAAGTCGACCCCCATTTGAATCTGGACAAGTGCGTTGCTTGTTTGAAGCGCAAATTCCATGTCGCCCACAGACCATCGGATAGCTGCAGTCGCCATAATCCCAAGCCGGAAGGTCAGCTGCCTCTGTCCTCTGACATTGCTCCCAATCAAACTCATATACTCTCAAGTGCCCATCATATTTCAACCTCATAAACGGTGAAGCAGGAGAACATCCGGAAAGATGGAATGATTTCATGCGGAATTCGTGAACAATGGTAAGGTTCTGATGTAAATTCGGCATAATTTGAGTCGTTACTCGTGTTTGGAATATTAAAGCGAACTGGGTAATAGACCTGCGGAGGATCCGTGTCCATTATGATCATGGAAAGTGATAGGAAACTGTGTGCAGTCCAATTCGTTTCAGAAACACTGAGCACTAACTTCTGCCCTACGCTCAACTTCTGTCCAAGGACTAGTGACTCCACAAAGTGATTGAAAGTGATAGGAAACTGAGTGCAGTCCAATTCGTTTCAGAAACACTGAGCACCAACTTCTGCCCTACGCTCAACTTCTGTCCAAGGACTAGTGACTCCACAAAGTGATTGAAAGACTGCTGAATGTTAAAATATTTAAATAATAAATTATGCATTTATCTAATAGATCAAGTTTTAAGAAAAATTAGTTGTAATCCCACAAAATCTTATATGGTATCGAAATTGAAAGTTCTGAGTTCAAATCTTTTTAAGTCTCATTTGCTATCCTAATTAAATTTCTATGCACACTCTAGTAAAAAAAACTAGACTAAATATGAAGAGAAGTGTTAGAATATTTAAATAATAAATCACTTTAACAACTTAAACTCTTAGAACAATTGATAGTATACCCATAAAGTCTCACATAAAGGAGGGAAAGAGAAGAGATTGTAGAGTGCAAACATTTTCATGTAACAATTTAGACTTTTAAAACATCCAAGAGAGAAGAGAGTATAGAGTGCAAGCATAGCATGCAAGGAGAAATTTGAGAATTTAAATAATAAATTACGCTTTCATTTAACAGCTTAAATTTTTAAAACAATCATCAGTATATGCATAAAATCTCGCATAATGGAGGAAAAGAGAAGACTCAGAAGAGATCATAGAGTGCAAACATTTTCATTTGATAGCTTAAAATTTTAGAACAACTAATAGAAAAAAGAGAGTAGAGTGCAAAGATGGTTGGCAAGGAGAAATTGGGAAAGAAAAAGAAGACGAAAAGGTTTAAGTTTTTAGAACAGTTGACATCGGTCCACAAAATCTCACAAAAAGAAGGGAAAGAGAAGAGAGTGTAGAGTACAAACATGGTGGGCAAGGAGAAATTGGGGAAGAAGAGGAGGAGCAGGAGAGATTGAAGCATTGGAGTGCAATAAATACGACAGAATCCATGGACAAGTTAGTCAAGTTCGGAAAGTTCAATAATCGTTTCGTCTCTCGATGATGGCTTGTCGCAAAAACAGGACACCTTCAAAACAAAAAGAAAATTTTGACCGGAAAAAAGAAGAAGAAGAAGACAATTACTTATATTTTTTGGAGTCCACGTTACATCGATTTTCATTTCTCGTGGATAATTTTGATTGAAAAAACTCACATAATTAAATGATAGAGATATACAGATATACAATTTTCCATACTTCTACTTTTAATTTTGTAAAACAAAATTTAAGCTTTCAGAATCTAAATTTAAGGGACATATAAAAGGCTTAAAGCTTTCTAAATACACTTAAACTCGTTGGAAGTATGAGTTGTAATCAAAGTACATCTTCTCAAAATTATGGACATATAAAGCCATATGTAATTTATTCGTAATTTTTCAGATTATAAAACATCGCAAGTTTTCCTGCTTTTTCTTGTATCATGTTTCTTTTTTTTCTTTTTTTATGTTGTCAGATCTTTCTAATGACGAAGCGATCTTACTAACCTTGATTGATAAAGCCAACGGGTCGGAAGAGTCAAAAGCTAAGACTTCGTAATCAACGGTACATATTTATCAGACAGGAGGAACTACGATTGAAGTCAGGGAGCTAAAATAGATTTAAATCAAAGATCGAAAACACAGCTTGCCAACAAGGTTTCCTGTGCTTTATTATCACCATCGATCAATAGCGACCGCTCCGATCTATATCTATCCAGAGATCGATGAAAGATTGAGGTACTTAGATTGTGGACAATCAGAGTTAAGCAAAAGAACCCTAATGACAAGAAGACCTCCTCTAGAGAATCGGGGCATCGCTCCTCTTGATTATTTAATTCTCTTTTTTTTTTTAGTTTAAAGGTCAGATGGTATTTGAGTCGACTCTTGAAAACCTTGTCGAGCTCACAAATTCTATAGGCCCAATCCACCACAGTACTCATCCACATTTTTGTTAGTCCTTCTCCGATGTTGTGTGTGTTTTTCTTTTACTTTTTGTTAGAAATAAGCTTTTCATTTCGAAACAAAACATTACAAAATGAATGCAATGCTTAGAGTAGAATGATAAATAGAAGAAGACTACTAATACAATACTTCTAACTCTAGATGAGAGGTTGTGGAAAAGAATAGAAAATTCAGGCTTTGCTGGTTTCGCCAAAAACACTCATTGAAAAACATTTTTCAAATTTTCCAACATTCATTTCACAAAAAATAAACTAATCATACAAAACATTTTCTACTAATTAAAAAAACACATTCAAAAGTGAGAAAAACATTTTTTACTTTTTAGAAAGTGAAACATGTTCTTCATATTTTCTTTCACCTTACCAACTTACACCAAACACATTTTCCTTTTATTTTTATGTTTTCCATTTTTTCCCCTCTTCCTCGGCTGGTTGTCGAGCACAAAGGCAGCCAGCAACTAGCCACAAGCCAAGTCTAGCTTTGTTATCTATGGTGAGTAGTTTCTTTCTTCTCAATACCTTTTATTGAATCGAACTACTAAATACCTGTTAGAGATCATATAGTAGATATCATCAAGAAGATTCTTTCTAATTGGTTAGGATTTGGTACACTTGTTAGTACCTACAAAGCATGGTATTTATCGATAAGAGGACCAATGCTGGGCACAAGCTGACAAGGCTTGAGCTCACCAATGGCTCAAGCTTGCCTGGCCAAATCTGGTGAGGCCCAAACTCGCTTGACTTGCCTCAAGGGAGCTGTGAGCTCGCCAACCTGCGTCTAGGCTAGTCATTAGGCTATTGGCCATTGCTAAGGCAAGCAGCCAGCAAAGAATGGAGGAGGAAGAAGGAAGGAGGAAAAGAAAAGGAAAAATAATAAAAATTCAACTTTTAAAAAATAAAATTTATTTTTAAAAAAAAATATATTGTAAAAAATTTGATCTTTGGGTAATTTTTCCCATAAAATTAAATCAAATATCAAACAATGAAAAATATTTTCTAGTTTATTACTAAGTTTCAACTAAGTATTGAAAAATATTGTCATTTTCCTAAAAATTGGCTTTTTAGAAAAAAAATTTCATACACGTGATATTTTTCGCAAAATGAACAAAGCCTCAATGCCTATTTGATTAAAAGCCCAATTTACAAGCGTATGAACGTCTCCATTCTTGGGTCTACTAGTCCAAGCCAAGCTCTAACTAGGATTATGTTGAAGTAGGAAGCAAGAATCTGCCATAAAAGGCCAAATACTCCAAGGGCAAAGACCTTTATGTTAGATAGCATCAATTAAGACTTTGCGATCACTTTTTGGATGCGGAGGGACTAAGTATAATTGCAAGTGAGAAGGAGAGCAACTACTTCTGCTTCCATTGATGATTTCCAATGTCCTTTCCATGTCCAAGCTTGGACTACTAAATCGCTAGCCGATTGTGCCATGATACCAATGGCTCCTTTGTTATTTTTACATGCACTGTCTATATTAAATTTTAATCCTTCATCTAATGGTGGCAATCAGGAGTCTGTCCCTTCCCCAATAGGATCGACTCCGGAACTCATCGCAACTATGTTCTCATCCCTAAACTTGTTTGAAAATTCCATGAACTTCCATAAACCAACTTAATTGCTGGGAAGAATTTGGAATAACTTGATCATGTAATATGTCATTCTTATAACACCACATTCTAGTACATAGAATCGTACAAAGAGGGTGAAGAGTTTGCAATCGAAATCCATTCTTTGAGCAATCCATCGTGGGTCAAAGAAGTGGTTTATCATTTCCTTCAGTAAGAGAAGCTCCAAGCAGACGAGTTGATACCTCATAAACTCTATCTCCTTAAAATCTAGGCCAAAGGTGTGAATAGATGGACTGGAGTTTCTTCTAAATTTCCACTCAACAAGCATGAAGAATTTGGGATGATACATAACCCGATTAGTTTAGCTCTACAAGGCAAGACATTAGCTGTTGTCCTCTAAAACAGCATCCTGTGCTTCTCATGTCTTCACCTTTTTCTTTTTCTTTTTTCACTTATTATCTTCAAATCAATTCTTTCAACTTCTTCAATATGTGCAATCAAACCTTTCAAAAGTGGTGTCTCAACAAAACACGAAGAATAATTCAATGAAAGAAAAAACACAATTGTTGAGGGATTTGTCGTCATCTTGCCACCACGATCTTCGCCTAAGGGGAAAAAAAATTTACACATTGGTTACACGATTAACTGGACGTGTACTTCTAGCTCTGTATAAATCCCAATCAAATTTCACCTTTTCTAATCAATTGTATTGTTATTATCATATTAAATGTCATCAAATAGGCCTATATAGGAGATTCCCTTATCTTGGCCTTCAACGAGACAAGGTTCTCCAGCTGAAAAGGCCAAACAATGTTGTAATGCTAATGAATGCTCCGGAAGACCAAGGAACTATAATTGGGCAGTAAAATCCAACATTAAGTGTGGGCCAAACATTGAATGAGTTGCTATTGAAAGGGGCTTGAGGGTCAATCTCTTCTTCCCCCATAAAGCCACAGTTTGTGTTTCTGTAGACTTCTACCTTCCGCAATATGTCGTCCTAGATAGAGGAAAAATCCAATAAGATCCAGTTTGCAACTTTCCTATTCTTATGGTATGCAAACCCTCACCCGTCCATTAATCAAATTTCCAAATTCGATTCGGTTCAACCCCTGGAAACATTCACCCTCTCTCTATTTAATCTGCCCCCATTATCACTAATCTCTGTCGATATTACTCAGTTTCACACACTTTTCAAGTCCCAACCAACCCATCTCTCTCTCTCTCTCTCTCTCTCTCTCTCTCTCATGGGTGTCTTCAGAGGTGCAATATTCGTGGTCATTTCTCTACTTGTGAGTGACCTAGCGGTTACGACGTTGGGACATACTAATGGAAAGAGAGAAGAAACTGTCGAGGCCGGTTCCTGCGATGCCTCCGCAGGATCGTGGGTCTATGATAGTTCATACCCTCTCTATAACTCATCCCAGTGTCCCTTCCTACAGAAGCAGTTCAAGTGCCTTGAGAATGGCAGGCTCGACAGAGATTACCTCAAGTACAGATGGAAGCCCGCCGGCAACTGCAACTTGCCGAGGTACGTTCCCTCAATATCTCTCTCTACGCCCGTGCTCGACAACACTCAGCTTCAGACCCAATTTGCTACGACCATGTGAATTTGTCTTGAATTTCGTTGTTCTTGTCCGCTATTAGTGATGATCATGGTTTTGGAGGTGCATAATGGAGATGCTGTTGCAGGGATTGGAACTTCTTCATAAGTTGAAAGTACCCTACTTGTATTCCAGTATTGTCAAGCTTTATTGACAAACCTGCGTCAACCTTAACGAGTACTAAACTGATGTCAAATGCTACGTAGATGACCACGCTCTCCAAAGCCACGATCTTGTTGTCTTCTAACCTATAAGCCACATTCCTCAAACTCTCACCTTGGACAAGATTTCCATTTCGGATATTTGATTCAAATTCATACTGATCGAGTCCATCTGTTTATAGTTTCATGTAAGATGCAAAGACAAATTGAAAAGAACATCTCCATGGATACGCTCTTAATTCGTTGTCGTTAAGCTATAGTCTTTGGAAATAGATTTAGCGATGGATTGCTACCCATTTGATTGGGATACACATCTGGCATAACATGAAGTCTCCAAGTCACCGAACGTTGTTGCTTCCAAACAAGCATGGTCTTACAAGTCTCATGCACTTTCCCTAAATCGTTCTTGGACATTTTCAGAAGGCACTTTTTATCATGGAAAGTATTCTATGCTTGCAAGAGACAGATACGACGAATAGAAGCCACAACGGCCCATATCGAATCGGCCAATCTTTTTGCCTATATTCTTTCCCTCTTGCTCGTAAAGAAACAAATTCAAATCATTGGGTGCACTTCTTTAAATATAGGAAGTGTAGTTGTGAAGTTGCTTTCATATTGTCCTTTAGTAATATTTTTTTGTAAGTGCACCTGTTCTCTTTTGTCTCTGTCTTGCGAATGTCCAATATATAAAGTTAAGCTTTGGATTCTTAAAATTTTTTAGTCTTGGATCAATGTGGAACGAAAAAGGACGAAAAGTAAAGGGTTGGATAAGTTGTATTGGGTCTCGATAGAAATACTAATCAATTCTCGATGAATCAAGTCGAAAGCGCAGCAGGTCTCTGATTTATGTGCTTATAACATATCGTCGTTCCCGATTAATGAAAGTTGCTTGGTCTAGGTTTGACGGCCGAGCCTTCTTGTTTGGATTGAGAGGGAAGAGGCTGATGTTTGTGGGGGACTCGTTAAGCTTGAATCAATGGCAATCCCTCACTTGCATGGTTCATACCGCGGTGCCCGAGGCCAAATACACTTTGACAACAGTTGCTGGGCTTTCCAACTTCTCATTCCCAGTTAGACCTCTTGCCTTGACTTATTCTTTGCTCTTTTCTCTTTGACTTGAAAAGTCAAAATAGAAGGATGAAATTGACCACTCGTCAATTGTGATATGGTCGCAGGAATATGGAGTGCAGTTGATGTTTTTCCGAGACGCGTTCCTGGTGGACATAGTGAGCACGAGCACCGGGCGAGCTCTCAGGCTCGACTCTCTCCAGAACGCCAAGCTATGGGAGAGCGTCGATGTGTTGGTATTCAACTCGTGGCATTGGTGGCTTCACACGGGGAGGAAACAACCGTAAGTCCGTCTTAGCAAGCGTTACATCGACTTAGATTCCACATCAAATCGATCACATATCAAGAATTTGTGAGAACCACACTTGATCTCATTAGAGAGCATGAGTTATCTTATAGTTTCTGCATCATAGTTACTTCTATCTAGACGTCATCAATGCACAGGCTCAAGTTAGATCGTGCCTAATTTGGTGCCGAGGCCCTCCTTTAAGAGTAATTATATATACAAACTTTTCGAAGGGGGCTTTCAACGAAATTACCTTACTCAAGCATGTCCATTGACTAATTTCTGGGCGGATTGATGTAGGTTAAGATATCTGACCATTTTAACTTCGTAGGAGCAGCAAAATCTGCGTCGCTCTACACTGGATGGTAATGGCGTGATTTGTTCAGAAACGGACATACTTATTTGATTCAGATGGCACCAACGATGTGAAATAGAGCATTTACTTATATTAAGCATGCTTTTCCCTTATATATTTTGGCTTTTTTTCTATGTGCTTGAAACTTCGAAGCTTCTGACATTCTTTTTTCTGAGGTAATTTAGATGGGATTATATCCAAGACGGGAATAAGATTTACAAAGACATGAATCGCTCGGTGGCCTACGAGAAGGCAATGAATACTTGGGCCAAATGGGTGGACTCCAGGGTGGACCCATCGAAAACTACTGTCTTCTATCAAGGAGTTTCCCCAGACCATGCAACGTAAGATCTTTAGAGTTCGAGGACATATCGTTTGCTATTTTGCTAATCTAACTCGTGATTTATCAAATCCTGTTCACATCAAGCAGTGGAAGTGACTGGGGTCAACCGAACGCCGATGCTTGTGTCGACCAGAAGCATCCGCTCGCTGTGCGGCGATACCCAGCCGGCCCAAACCCGGCGGAACTGGTGGTAGAGAAAGTAATCAGATCGATGACGTACCCGGTCCGTCTGCTCAACGTCACGTATCTCTCGCAGCTCCGAGTAGATGGACATCCATCGGCCTATGGCTTGGGAGGACACAGGATCATAGATTGCAGCCACTGGTGTCTTGCTGGAGTTCCTGATACTTGGAATTTGCTCCTTTATCAGTCTCTTGTAGCTCACAACTTTTGAATCTGCACATTGCTAGAATAAATGAACAATTCAGATTCAGATTTAATTCATCATGGAAATTTGTGGTATTGGGGATAGAAAATTCCCTATTTGCGGCCGGTTTATATTTTTAATTTTTTTTGCGGTGGGAGGGGTGACAAATTTGAATTTATATTAAGAGGAAGCTAGATTTATAAGAGTATCAAATAATTTGGCTATATTGCAAGTTCGTAATTAGGAAATTAAACATGCGATCGATATTTGTATCCTTAAGAGAAATTTATTATATCACTACAAAATCATTATTGTGAACTATTTTCAACATTTTGTGCACTGTTCATTTGTTTAAGCTAGTTTAATCAAATCGACGCAACATGATATATCTTTCACAAACTAACGGTTACCAATATTATGAGGAATTAGTAAACCAAAATAGAATTTCCTTTTTTTTCTGTTCAGCGGAAGAAGTTAATGCAATACATCCCAGTGAACAAAGTGATTGAATGCAATGGTACCCATAGAAATTTATTTTGAAAATGAAAAAGAAATTACAAATTTGAATGATTGTTACGCGTGGTTCGTGAAGGCTCAACATAATATAATGTGATTAGTCAACATTTCGAATGTGACATCCACATGAGGCACAATTACATCATCCACCGTGCAATCTCAATCATTGTTCAATTCCAAAACCCTCAATGCCTACTCGTCCTAATTTTGCATGATTTGATCGAGTCTCCACCCAAAACGAGTGCCACGATTGAGAAAAGACGGGTCACCTATCGACGATCTATGGCAGCAGCGGCAGCGATCTCAACTGCATTGGCTAGATAGCCACGACTGCTTTGCCGGAGTCCTGAATAGTTGGAATCATCTCCTGCGCGCGCGGAGCCCATGGAGGATCTCAACCACAGGTTACCTCAAGTACAGATGGAAGCCCGTCGGCAACTGCGACTTGCCGAGGTACGTTCTCTGCCTATCTCTCCTCTCGTGCGAGCTCGGCAGCACGCCGCTTCAAACCCGACTCGGCTATGACCATGTGAACGTTGGTGATGTCTTTGGTTTCGTTGTCCTTGTCCGTTGTTAATGACGATCATGGTTTTGGCGGTGCATAATCCAGGACGCTGTTGCAGATATTAAAACTTCTTCATAACTTAAAAGTAACCTGCTTATATTCCAGTACTGTGATGAGGAATAGATATCATAGGTTTCGCGTCTATCTTATCGTCTTCTTAAGCTATAAGCCACATCCTTCGGACCCTCACCCCGAACAAGATTTCCATTTCTTATCATCGATTCAATATTAAAGGTGGACAGATCCATCTAATCAAAATTTTACGTAAGATGGAATACAAATCAAAAGGAACATCTTCTCGAGATCATGCATACGCGCTTAATTAGGTGTCGGTGAGCTGTAGTCTTTCGAAATAGGTTGAGTTAGTGATGAATAGGGACCCATTTGATTGCGATATGGATCTCGCATTACATGAAGTATCAAAGTCACCTAACGTTGTTGCTTCCAAACAAGCATGGCCCTTACAAAGTCTCGTTCTCTTTCCCTAAATCGTTCTTGGACATTTTAAGAAGGCACTTATCATCATAGGAAGTATTCTTTGCGTGCAAGAGATTAAGTACGACGAAAAGAAGCCAAAATGGCCCATATTGAATCGACCGATCATTTTCTGTTTTCTTTCCCTCTTGCACGTAAAGAAACAAATTCAAATCATAGGGTGTACTTTTCTTACATATAGAAATTGTAGTCGCGAAGTTGCTTTCGTATTGTCTTTTAGCGGTAGTATTTCAAAAAGTGCACCTTTTATCCTATTGTCTTTTTCTTACGAGCTATCGATATACGACGGTAAGCTTTCGGTTCTTAAAAAGTTTACTCTTGGATTAACGTCGGCGAAATGAAATTAAAATGAGAGAGAAATGTAAAGGGGTTGGATAAGGAATCCAGTATTGGGTCTCGATGGATAAAAAGTACTGTTCGGTTCTCGATTAATGGATTAAACAACGCAATAAGTCTCTGATTTATGTACCATAACTTATCCAGTCGCTCTCGATTAATGAAAGTTGTTTGATTTAGATTCAATAGTCGAGACTTCCTGTCGAGATTGAGAAGGAAGAGGCTAATGTTCTAGCGTAAATGCTCTTTGACAAGAGCATTGATGACTCGTTAATCATGATACATGTTAGGAGTGCACAGCAAAAACTCGATATCTTCTTCCAAGAAATCACCGAGAGAGAGCCCAAGTCCAAGCTAATCAATATATTCAATTGGATCTACTTTCACTTAAAAGTTTAAGTCAATAAGTTATAAGCCATTTAAGATATATTAATTACTTTACATTTACATCAATTCTCCAAAGTGAGATTCTAATACAACCCACTCATATGTATATCCTAATAATACGTGTGCAGGAATACGGAGTGGAGTTGATGTTCTTCCATGACATGTTCGTGGTGGACATAGCGAGCTCGTGCACGGAACAAGCTCTTAAGCTTGACTTTCCCCAGAGCGCCAAGATTTGGGAGGGCGTTGATGCATTGGTGTTCAACTCGTGGCACTGGGGGCTTCATGTCGGGAGGAAACAACGGTTAGTCTTGATCTTGACAAGCACTGTATATACTAAAATCCTATATCAAATCAATCGTAAGAATTTGTGAGACTCATATGAAATCTTACTAGAGAGCACGAGTTCTTTTATAGTTTCTACACCACAATTACTTTTGTCTAGAGACGATCAATGCACCGGGCCCAAGCCAGGTCGGTCCAAATTTGGTGCCCATCTACCTTACTCAAGCCGGCCCAAAAGTGCCCCCTGGAGGCCAGTGGGCCTCCAAGCCAAAAATCAATAGATCTGTCCAACGCATCATCGATAGATTAAGCATGCGCAAGACCTTAACGTTGCAATCACAGTTTTACCAAGGAGAAACTTTTCGATGGATCAATATACGTCAAGACATTCGACCATTTTCACTTTGTAAAGAGTCCGAATTTCAATCTTCTCGCCAATAATTCATGTTTCATGGCCACCCTTAGGAGCCACAAAATCTGCATAGCTCTACAGTGGTAAGTTGCCGCATGGCTTACTTGTTTGATTCGCACTCAACGATGCGAAATAGAGTTGATATTCTTCCAAATTAACATGACTCCTATATTTTTAATGTTTTTGTTTATCGGAGGTTTTGATATATATTTTTTTAAGGTAATTCAGATGAGATTATATGCAAGTAGAGAATAAGACATAAAAACATGGATCGATTGATGGCCTATAATATGGCATTAAATACTTGAGCGAAGTGGGCAGACTGTGTCGACCCATTGAAAACTACAGTCTTCTATCAAGGAGTTTCCCCGAACCATGCAAAGTAAGAATCTTGACTTCAAGGATACATTGTTTGCTATTTTGCTAATCTAACTTGTGATTTATCAAATTCTATTCAAATCAAGAATTCATTACCCCTTTCATGGTTTGTACCATATTCGATGTATGTTTCTCTCTTTATTTTTTCAAAATTAAAAATAAAACTAGCCTCTTATTTTGTCAAGATTGATTTTATCTCCTTTAGGTTTTAGCAAACTCTACATTGCATAGTTGAATCTTGAATGTCCAATCATCTCAATTCTCTATTTTTGGATAAGAAATACACGTCGAAATGATCACGATGGATTGTTAGAAGCTGGAAGTCAAGATGATTGGCCGAGAATATTTCAAAAGTAATCAATAGGAAATTTCAGAACTTTACCAATGATAAACTTTTCCAATTATCTTTATTGGTTTTAATAATGACTTCGCAACGGATTAAATTAAGTCATTAACCTCAAAATGAAGAAGACCTGGATGGAAAAATCATTTCCGAAGGAGATCAAGTGTCGGAAAAAGAAAGAGTAAATCAGGTTTGGATCCAAGAAATAATAAGGCTACTAAAAGACATTATCAAGAACTGACTTAGTTTTAGCAGCTTTTACACAAATGGCTCAACAGGTTCTCTCTTTTACGAGATGTATTCAGACACCATGTTTGACCCGAACCTGGGTTGAATTATCAACATCTCTCCATCACTCTCTGGCTGGAACTTGCAAGCGGATTAACGCAAGGGAAGTTAAGTTGTGGTTTCTAAACTCCAAACTTCCATTTTAATGACCAGCAGAAAAACCCTATTGCTATTGGTACTAACTTAATAAATTTGGCCACAACTGGTCGAATTTAGGAAGGATTGACATAAGCAATAAAACCTAAATGCAATAAACTAACCAAGTCAATCCTTCCTAAATTCGACCAAAAAAAAAAAAAAAACAATTATTTTCTTAGATATGCCAAAGTCCATTCATTTGCGAGCAAAAAAGAGAACTGATATCGTGCCACAGACTTTTGGGCCTGTAAAGAAAAAGACATACTGGACCATTCAAGCTTTGAGAGGAAATTCAATTGCCTGTACAATTTTACCACTAGTTATAGAGAGAACTGATATTATAAGTTTGCCCGGGTCATCGTGGACCAGTTAAAACGAAGGGTGATAATGCAGTGGTGGCACTGAATTCTTGACCAAATTTTGCTGCTCCTTTAGTGGACGGCTGAGCAAAGAAGTTGTAATCCAAGTTGTCTGGAACTTTCATAACACCCTCTAAAACCTTGATAATCATCGACATGGAAGGCCTCATTGTATAATCTCCTTGCAAGCACCATGCAGCTATCCTCATCATATTTACCGCATGTGGCCCATTTAATCGCATATCCTCGCTAGACTTATCCACAATGTCCAGCAACCGTTTTTCTTCTGCCTTTCTCTTAAAAAGACTCAGTAAATACATGTCTTCTTCATCTAGAGACCGATCGAAGTTTTTTCTTCCACAAACTATCTCCAAGATAACCACGCCAAAGCTGTACACATCAACCTTTTCAGTAATTGCTACATTCAGCCACTCAGGGGCCAAATAACCAGGAGTTCCTCTCATGCTTATGACAACTTGGTTTTGGTCCTTATCAATCAACTTGGACAATCCAAAATCAGCAACCTTAGCATTGAAATTCCCATCCAAGAGAATATTTTGGGGCTTAATGTCTAGGTGTACAATCTTCTGTCTGCAATCTTCATGAAGATAATCTAGTCCTTTTGCTATATCAAGAATGATCTTCTTCCTTCGTTGCCAATCGAGAACACATTCATTGGATTTGGGAAAGATCCATCTATCTAGAGCCCCATTAGACATGTACTCATAGATAAGGAGCCTTTGGGATTTCTCAGCACAATATCCCACGAGTCTTACCAAGTTCACATGATGGATGCTACCAATAGTCTCAACTTCGGCAAGAAATGATTTCTTGACCTGCCCAAAACCACCAAGGCGCTTTACTGCAACTTTTGTTCCATCAATTAGAGTACCTTCGAAAACAGAACCAAAACCACCTTCGCCAAGCTTTTTACTGAATTCATTTGTCATGGCTTTTAGATCACTAAACCGGAATCTTGTGAGCATTCCAGGTACTTGAGCAAGATATTCCTCATCTGCTTCATTGTCATCTCTCTTCCAAACAAATAAAACTATGACTACAATAAGAATCACTATGGCAATGAGAACTCCGAGGCTAGACCCAAGTATTACAACAAGACGGTTGGTCCTTCGATTGTCAACTGAAGTACTAGAAGCTTCATTGGCAGGAGGAGAATCAAGAGAATGCACATTTTGTAACTTTAGGAAAGTAGTAGCATTATAGGAATTCGCTTTCTTCTCAATTTTCATAAGTGAAAACACTTGAGTTGTTAAGTAACAGCGGCCAATAGTGGGATCCATTTTGTACTTGAATATAGCTGCTTCGCATGAACAGTTCTTTGCGCAGGCCTCTTTACAACTTGAAGCATCTATGTTCAAGAGATTTGGAGTAAGAGTGAAGTATGTGACATCTTTGAGCTCCAGAAAACTTTGATCTTGTGAAGCCTCGCAAGACAATGGAACATTCTTAGAACACCCAAAATTAGGCTCAGTAGAATTTACTAGCTTGAAATAGCTCATTCCCTCACTCGAAGGTGGACAACTACATTGCCCACCGGAGCAAATTCCATATTGTCCACACACTTTGGGATAACCACAATCCCCCGCTAGAGACATAGTCAAAAGATCGGCCACTTCTTCCCACAGTGCACACATAATGGAAGGTGAACTCCAACTGAGTTGACTTTCTGTTGCACTCCATCCAAGCTTATATGATAACTCATACACTCTCAAATACCCATCCGAGCCCAGTTTCATGTATTGTACAAAAGATGCGGGAGGGACTGAAATCAAACTCAAATTCTGAATAGAGTTTGAGAAGAAAGCCAAGCTTCCATTTACAAACTCAACATATGGAGACTCGGTATTTGCATTTGGATTATCAATAAGAGACTGGTAATAGATCTGAGGAGGACTAGTCTCGATTTGAGCAAATAATCCACGGCCATTCATGTAAAGCGTAAGCGAATCGTCTATGGCCCAATTTGTCTCAGAAACACTCGGCATCAATCTTTGGCCCGCCATCAACTTTTGTCCTAAGACAAGTGTGTTGGTTGGATGATCAAAAGACTGCCAAACAGTCACATTATTCTTATCAAACAACACAAGGTTCCCCAAATCTGTCAAGTTCAAGCCTACAACAGACTTGCCAGAAGTGTTAGTGGACCAAGCAATAGTACCATCAACATCTTTCAACACCAAATCACCTTTGGACGTTAGCTCTAATGTTGCGTTGATCTTTACAGGATTGTTCCAATTGGTGGACCAAACAACTTCTACAGATGCATCATTAGTCATAATTCTTGAGCAAGGATGGAAGATGAAAACAGCAAAGAGGCAAGCGTTATCGTTAGAATCACAATAGAAGCCACTGACGTAGGCAGTGCCAAAAGTTCCTATGCCTCGGCGTAGAATTGACCGGATGTTCAGTGGGTCTACAGATGGATGGGAGGATAAACATGTAATGGAGTCTCCCTTATTTGTCCACTGTGTTGAAAGATTCGCAGTTGGATAATCAAGATATCGAGCATCGGCAAAGTTTGAGAATTGAGATAGAACAACAAAGGAAAGAGAAAGAAGAGAAGAAGAGAGACAACAGAATGAGACCATGGCCTGCAATGAAAATTTAGAGCAAAGAGAAGATTGAGAAAGGAAGAGAGGAGGGAAGTAGATGAACATGAGATATTGAAGTGGAGGGTAGACGGTTTTTGAAATCGAAATGGTAGTGTTAGCATCTTGCAATTCGTGGGAGCATATAAAGTGAGTCAATTTCAAAAGAATTGGTTTGGTTGACTATGAAAAAGGTGGACATCGGGTTTAAGGTAGACATTGGGTTTAAACCCAAAAACCAGATATCTACCCTTTTCTTAGTCAAACCAACCCAAACCAAAACCCAGAAACACAATGTATACCTTTTTCTTAGTCCAACCAACCCAATTCCTCTTAATTAAGCAAAACAACTTTGGAACCCAACCCATGTTTTGGTGCTTCTCTGCAATATCGGGTATGAGTTAATCAAATGAAGCAAGTAGAACAAGTCAGACGGACAACGAGTGGATCATTGCCTTGCCCATTGGTTTTCTACATTCGAGGAATATCTCTTTTTTTTTTTTTTTATCAGTCATATTCTATTCATATTCTACACTCACTCTCAGACTTTTGCCCTGCCTCTTACAAGGTGTGGGAATCGAAACCCACTCTTGAAACTTACGCGTCCCCACCCCATCCCCCCCTGAGAAGGTGGGGATTTGAACCTCACCTCCCCTTCCATGTTGGAAGGGTGGCCACTGGGGCGAATCCCTGTGGTTGAGGAATATCTCTAAATTCAGTACTTATCTAACGTAATAGATCAATAACCAATTGAAGAATTTGTGCGAATTACAAAGATACTTTGAGAGATTCAAGAAGAAGAAGCATTCTTTACATTGAAAAAATGACTAAAGGGCTGTTTGGTAACCATTCAAACAAGATTGATTCCGATTTTTTGTTCTCCTGAGTAGTTTTGGAACAAAATTGCGTTTGATAAAAAAAAATTCCCGAGAACAAATTTCTATTTTTTTGTTCCTGAAAATAGATTTGGAATAGAATTAAGAATAAAAAAAAAAAAGTTGATTCTTGCTCCAAGAACAAATCTAAGAATCAAAACGGACTCTTTTTATTATTCTATTTTCTCTTCTTCTCTTTTCTTCTTCATCCCGCCGCCATCGTCTGCCACCATCCACCACCATACACTGCTGTCCACCGCCGGTCACTAAAATTGGTCCGGTAAGCTCGCCTGAGGCAAGCCTAGCCCCGCCGGTGGCCTGGCCAGGCAGGTCTCGCCCAACTCCAGTGAGGCTCGCTCAACCTCGCCGGTGGCCATGCAAGCCTCGCTCAGCCCCGGCGAGGCTCTCTAACAAGGGCCGGCGACTCTCTAGTGAGGTCACCGACCCTCGTTTGGCCGATGGCTAGTCGCCAATCCGACAACCGGCCAAAAGAAGAAGAAGAAGAATAGGAGAAAAAGGAAAAAAAAAAAAAAGGAAAAAAGGAAAAAAAGAAAAGAAAAAAAGAAAAAGAAAAGGAAAAAAAGTAAAAAAAATTATTTAAAAATTAAAAGAAATTGATTTGGAACAGAATTAATGAGCACGGTACCAAACGCAATTATATTTCAGAATCAAAAATTTTGAACAGTTATCAAATGGCTTAAAATGCTTAGAAATTGTTCTCATGAACGGAATAAAAAAGAATTATTTCAGATCGAATCGTTTCTGAACTTACCAAATGCGCTCTAAATATTCATAATGAAAACTTTAATTGGATTATGAATTCTTGTGTACTTGTGCAGCCATTAAGGGGGTGCATGATAAAAATCATTTCGTTCCGGAAATGATTTTTCTGTTCCGCACAATTTCGAATGTAAACTTGTTTGATAACACTTATCAAATTTTCTATTTTTGGAATAGATTTCTATTCCAGAAATAGAAATGGATGAGAAATCAGAAGTAGAAATTTTCTACTTCTGATTTCTTCAGAAATCAATTTCTATTTCTCCTAACCTAATTTCACTCTTCTCCCTCGTACGCCTCTTCTCTGCCTCCCCCTCCGCCTCTTCTCTACCTCCTCCTCCTCCTCCGCCTCTCCGCCTCTCCTCCGCCTCTGCACCGACGCCGTCCGCCTCTCCTCCGCCTCTGCACCGACGCCCTCCGCCTCTTCTCTGCACCCCCGCCGCTCGTTCCCCTGCGAAGCCAGAAGCCCTCAACAGATCCGAGCACTGACGCCCTCCACCTCTTCTCTGCACCCCCGCCGCTCGTTCCCCTGCGAAGCCGAAGCTCTCTGCAATAGATCCGAGCACCGACGCCCTCCGCCTCTTCTCTGCACCCCCGCCGCTCGTTCCCCTGCAAAGCCGAAGCCCTCTGCAACAGATCCGAGCACCGACGCCCCAAGCCGCTCCTGCTCTGCTCCATCTCACCAAAAGCCGCCATCGCCCCGCGACCTCAGCCGCGCGCCCTCTCCTCATCCAGCGACGAGTTGCTCGCGAATCCGCTCCTTCGCCTCATCCAAAAGCCCTCTGCAGCAAACACCGGAGCCGCTCGTGTTCGTCCGACGAGGCCCACAACCGTGAAGTGCGGAAAGAAGCAGAACTACCCTTCTCCTCCCTTCTCTGGTTCGTGCCGATTCCTCTTCTTTTTTCTCTCTCTGTTGAGTGCTCTACTGCATTGCGCTTTGGTTGCGTCGAGTTTGAGGCGGGAGCGATGGGCCGAGACGCGATTCTTCTTTTTCTCTCTCTGTTGTGTGCTCTGCTGCATTGCGCTTTGGCCGCGTCGAGTTTGAGGCGGGAGCGATGCTGCATTGCAGTTCATAATCGATTTGTCGATCCCTATTGTTTGTGTATTGTAATTGATCATTTTGATGGCTCGGCGCTTACGCGGTGAGTGTTGATTTCATAGCGCATGCCGTTCGTGTCCTCCTCTCGCAACTATTTTCTTAGCATTACTTGGATCGAGCAATTGGACGTGTGCTCGTAGTTTATGCGGATGCAGCCTATCGGCTATTTTCATCGGATGAGGACCGTTTATTTTTTGCTTGTGGTAGAGCTAGATGAGAATTGGACACCGTTGAGATGACATTCGATCTCGCAAAGCCATCCCGATTTTTCTATGCTCCCGCTTCAGTCGGGAGAGGCCGTTGATTGCAATACGAAGTTGCTGTAATTTAACTTCCAGAAAGGACGGTGGATTTGCCTTAAGAGGTAATGCCGGCTTGGACTTGTAAAACAATTTACCAACTTGTAAAAGTCGGTGCATGATCGCTGCGAAATGTTCATGGCCTGAAATTGGTAGCAATTTGTGTGCGGTTCAAGAAATAACAACTTTCTTTTGGATTTTTTTTTTTAATTCCTTCCGCCCTTTGTTTCTACTATGAGGTGCAAAAACGTGGTAGCAATGGTCACAACCATCTTTTACTGGCAGGCTTTGTAAGTTTGTGATAATCGCTTGAAAGATAATTCTATTGAGTGCTTTGCTGCATGATTCTTTCTGGGGCTTTGTAAGTTTGTGATAATCGCTTGAAAGATAGTTTGTCATGGATATGATTGAACCAAACATCCAATCTTGGCTACACTTTGGCTGGAAATTTTGTTGTTGTAAGAATGTACATTTCATTTGCTCCAAAAAAAGAAAAATTTGTTTTAAGAAATAGAAATTTTATTCAATTATCAAACGAATTTCTATTTCTGAAACAAAAATTTTGTATCGTTATCAAACAGATTTTTTTCCTCAGAAACTCGTCCAGAAATAGAAATAGAAAAATTCATTTCTGTTCCAGAAACTATTTCTGGAACAGAAATGTTGTCATGCGCCCCCTAATTACTTGGCTATTTTTTTTCCTCCATTGGTGATAGTGCTAGTATGAACAAAATAAAGGAGTTAGGGAAGAGAATAAGAACACAAGATTTATAGTGGTTCGGCTTAATCCAAGCCTACGTCCACTCTCCCACGCTAACAGCCTTCTTGGTCGGATTCCACTATGCAATCAACAAGAGATTACAACTTCGAGTGCAAACACTTAGTAGTAGATCACACTATCTCACTAAGTCACTCTTTTGGTATTTCTCTCACGATCACAAACGTTTAAGCTCTCCAAAGACAAGTGTATAATCGAAGGTCGCTCGACTTTGGAATTATAAATTCTACGCTCCGTCTCTTACTTGCTCATCGGTCCATCATCTCCTTAAATACTCCTCCACTTCCAAACTAGCCGTTGGACAGCATCCCGGAGAATCGTCTTCCAATATACCCATTGGACAGCTCTCCGTATCTAGAAGATTTGGTAGCCGTTGAGTGACAAAGGTAAAATCCCAAATTGATTCCGATCGCCCATACAAACGAAATCTTGGTTTCCATAAGTAAAGCTTCTTCGTGTAGAAAGTTCTTGTCTTCAATCAAATCAATCTTGATGTGGAATCCAAACCAGATCACTAGCCGTTGTATGATTGGGCTTGAGTTACGATTCATCGTAATCTGGATGTAAAGTCTGAGTCTGTAGACTTTACAATCTGGGTCCGACGATCTTCGACTTTGAGTCTTGAGTCCTGCAGCGGCTTGAGACTTTAACACGTAAGTCTGGAAATCTTCGAATATACTTCGGACATGTGTTACGTTCGGTCTTACGGCCGTCTTCGGACTTTGACAATATCCTTTACATGTTCTATTATCTGCATGGTCTATTACTTAACCATTAAACATGTTAGTAGCCTTTGATTTATTTTGTCATCTTCAAAACATCATAAGGGATTTCCCTAACAATCTCCCCATTTTTGATGATGACAAAACAATCTCTAAATATGCAGATTTGTAAATATACTTTTAAATCAAAGGATATCAGAAGATAGCAAATAGATTGAGCATAAGAATATATAGAAAAATAGTCGCAGCTCAATATTATGCCATAGATAATATCAACCAATCAGCACATATGCATATTCATATCTTCTCCCCCTTTTTGTCATAATCAAAAAGCGATAATAATGGATTCACGTAGAGAATGATAACAAATATTTTGCATGAATCACAATTTCCAAAAATCAGCTTTTTTATCGAATATTAAGGATATGCAATATAGCTCACTTCGATCATATATATATCAACAAATATCCAATAAAAATCACAGATGCATCATGAAATTCACGTACACTTTTTGTCATAATAAAATGATAATATCAATAAGAGATTTGTTAATGACAAAATGTAATAATAGATGCACTAACCGGATTTTGTAGATCTTAACAATTCTGACACATTTACCTTCCTTCTTTTCATAACAAGATCACGATCAATCAAAAAGATTTTTCCAAAATTGATCAAAGCTCCCCCTCAATTTGTTGCCTTTTTGAGATGATCACGATTAATTTCCTTTTCTTTTGGATTTGATTTCTCCCCTGGATAGAATATATCTTCAATTGTTGCAGGAGATATTTTCTGATTGCACCAAAATTTGCGTAGATTCGCAATCATTCTTCCCTTAAAGAATTTCCTGCAATCAACTCATTTCCCTTTTGGTATCCATCAATTTGGATCCTTCCTTGACGTTAGAGTAAAATAGAAAATCTCCATAATCAAATATTCTTTCTTAATTCATCATAACAGAGTATTCAAAGAAAGAATATTATGAACAATAATATTTTGACAAATAAATTCTCACTTAGTCAAAGCACAATAAAATTAGAGAGAATAAAATCATTGAATATCTCAGAAAAAAATATCTTGCAAAATTAGTATAACGTAGAATCGGATTTTTACTTTGCAAAATATGACAATTTGAGAGCATAAAATTAAACCAAATAATCTGAATTATCTCAAATAATCACATGTACTAAATCAAATCTTAACTCACAAATCACAAAAATAAATCATACGATTCTTTCTTCCATAAAGCAAAATATGATCATTATAAAATCTCAATCAACCAAGGATATATCGAATATCAAGCATAATGAGAATTATTGCCCAAATCAAATTGAGAATAAAAAATTTCTTATCAAATCCTCTTTCTTCTTTCTTCTTTATATCCTGCAAAAATAACTTATCTTTTCTTTGGTCCCCATTTTTTCTTGGGTCCATGAGAGTTAGCAGAATATGTTGCTTTTATCCAATTTTTCTTAATAGGTCTCCAGACTTGAGAAAGATCTTGTTGCCTAAGCCGAGAATTCTCCTTTTTAAGTTTGAAAATCCTTTTAAGAGAAGATTTGAGATTTGAACAAAGCTCATTTATATATTTTGAAACTTTGAAAGGAATTGCTGAATAACTTACCTTGATTTCCTCATCAAATTCTGAGTCTGATTGTGAATCAGACTTTGATTCTGAGTCTGATTGTGAATCAGACTTTGATTATGAGTCTATGTCTGAGTTAGACTCTGATTCTCAGTCCGTGTCCGAGTCGACTCGGATTCCGAATGTGCCAAAGCATATATTTTCTTGATCATCATCTTCTTTCATGATTCTTTTATGGCCATTATGCTTGTATTGACTTCTTCCATCGAAGTTCCTTCCTTTTCTACTCAGCTTTTTAAATTTCTTGATCATAAGGGCAAGTTCTTCATCGTCCATGTCATTTTCTGAATCTGTTTCATCAAAAACAGCATTAGATATTAAAGCAATGGACTTTTTACCTTCGGGATCTTCTTCATTAAGTTGTTCCACTTCATAGGATTGAAGAGTGCCAATCAATTCATCAACGGAGAGTGGCATAATCCTCTGAGTCTCCCGGATTGAGGTCTTGACATGGTTCCATTCTTTTGAGAGACCTCGCAAGAGTTTGTTGACCTTCATTTGGGAAGAAATTGGATGACCTTGATATGCCAAACCGTTTACAATTTCAGTGAAACGATCGAACATATCTCCAATCGACTCTCCTTGCTTCATCTTGAAGGATTCATAATTGCCGAGCAAGAAGTTTACTTTTGTCTCTTTTACACGATCGGTCCCTTCATATGTAACATGAAGTTTATCCCAAACTTCTTTTGCTGTTTCACATGAAGAGATTCTGTTATATTCAAAAGAGATAAAGCGCAATATAAAGAATAAATGGCTTTTGCATCAAGCGCTTCTCTTTTGGACATCTCCATCCGAGACATAGGAGCGGGGTTTGCTTTCTTTGTCTTTGCCATTCTTATTTGATGTAGACGCAGCAATGGGGTTGATTCCTCTTTCCACAACATCCCATTGTAAGAGATCTCTGGATCTTAGGAATGCTTTCATTTTGTTCTTCCACACGTCATATTCCTTTCCATCAAAATATGGTGGCCTTGTGTTGCTTTGCCCTTCCATAAGTCCTGGTGCCAACATACTAGCCATAAAAAATCTTTAGCTCAAAAGTAAAAAACACTTTTATAAACCGAGCACTTGGCTCTGATACCAATTGATAGTGCTAGTATGAACAAAATAAAGGAGTTAGGGAAGAGAATAAGAACACAAGATTTATAGTGGTTCGGCTTAATCCAAGCCTACGTCCACTCTCCCACGCTAACAGCCTTCTTGGCTGGATTCCACTATGCAATCAACAAGAGATTACAACTTCGAGTGCAAACACTTAGTAGTAGATCACACTATCTCACTAAGTCACTCTTTTGGTATTTCTCTCACGATCACAAACGTTTAAGCTCTCCAAAGACAAGTGTATAATCGAAGGTCGCTCGACTTTGGAATTATAAATTCTACGCTCCGTCTCTTACTTGCTCATCGGTCCATCATCTCCTTAAATACTCCTCCACTTCCAAACTAGCCGTTGGACAGCATCCCGGAGAATCGTCTTCCAATATACCCATTGGACAGCTACGTATCTAGAAGATTTGGTAGCCGTTGAGTGACAAAGGTAAAATCCCAAATTGATTCCGATCGCCCATACAAACGAAATCTTGGTTTCCATAAGTAAAGCTTCTTCGTGTAGAAAGTTCTTGTCTTCAATCAAATCAATCTTGATGTGGAATCCAAACCAGATCACTAGCCGTTGTATGATTGGGCTTGAGTTACGATTCATCGTAATCTGGATGTAAAGTCTCGAGTCTAGACTTTACAATCGAGTCCGTAGACTTTACAATCTGGCCGATCTTCGGACTTTGAGTCTTGAGTCTGCGTCTTGAGACTTTAACACGTAAGTCCGGAAATCTTCGAATATACTTCGGACATGTGTTACGTTCGGTCTTACGGCCGTCTTCGGACTTTGACAATATCCTTTACATGTTCTATTATCTGCATGGTCTATTACTTAACCATTAAACATGTTAGTAGCCTTTGATTTATTTTGTCATCTTCAAAACATCATAAGGGATTTCCCTAACAATTGGTCCGGCTAGAACATAATATAGGGGAGTTAACCTAGTATTAACACCTGATTTTGCCGGCCAGGTAACCACTCGTCAAAATAGAAATAGCAAAAACATATAGTTGGATAGACAAGTGAAATAGAATTTATTAAAAAATATATCAAAAAAAGTGAAATTTTTTAATTAATTAAAAAAATTAATGTTTTGGTATTTTTAAGGAAAAAAAAAAGTGGGCCGAATTGACCCAACCCCTTCTCTTCTTTCAACCAGCTTGGGCCCAGCCCGACGTCTTCCTTTTCTTTTTTTTTCTTTTCCCCAACCCAGCCTTCCTTCTTCCCCTGGCCCGACCCCTTTCTTCCCCTCTTCCTTCGCACCTCCTCAGCATAGCAACCTACAAAACTAGGGCAAGGCAAGACTGGGCAAATGGTAGCATGATTTTTGGGTAGGGAATCAGGTCGGCCGACAAGCTGGGGGTGGCAAAAGCCATCCGCGCCAGCCAGTGGCTCCTAAAAGCGAGAGAGGATGTTCAGCCAAGGGAGGTGCTCGCTCACTTGAAAGAGGACAGGAAGTTTGAGAAAGAAACCGAGAGTGAGGAATTCGTTCCGCTTGCCGATGGCTCGCCTGAATCAACCTCCACCTTCGTCGAAAGCCAACTAACCCATCGTCATTCGTTTTAGCAAGCTCTCGAACCAGGGAACCCTGGAAACGCCCATTCTTCTCTCTTGCTTAGCGGGTTTGAAAATGTCGAACCAAATCGATGAGATTTTGGGCAAATTGTGCAAAAAAAACAAACTAATTTGTTGCCAATAATGTTGATTTAGAGCTTAATGTACTGAGTTTAAGCTGCGAATGACATTAAATTACTGCTAAGAAGGTGAAGAGTTTGCAATTGAATTCCACTCTCTGAACAATCTGTCATGGGTTAAGGAAGTGGTTTATCATTTTCTCTAGTGACGAGAAGTTTCAAGTAGACGAGACGATACACTATTGACTCTATCTCCATAAAATGTGGGTTGAAGGGCATCGTATGGATAGATGGACTGAAATTTCTTCTGAATTTCCACACAATCAGCAAGAAGAATCTGGAATGTGAAATAACCTAGTTAGGTTAGCTCTATAAGGCAAGACAATAGCTGTTGTCCTCTTAAACATCATCTTGTACCTTTCATGTCCCTACTTTTTTTTTTTTCCTTATTATCCTAAAATCAATTATTCCAATTCTTCATATGCGTAATCAAACATTTCGAACATGGAGTCTCAACAAAACACAAAGAACAATTCAAATGAAAGAAAAAAACAGAATTGTTGAGGGACATGCGGTCATCCCTTGCCTCCATGATCTTCGCCTGAGGAGAAAAAAATTTACATATTGGTTACGCAATTAACTGGACTCAGTACATCTAGCTTTGTATGCATCCCGATCAAATTTCTTGCTTTCTTATCAATTTCATGTTATTATCAACTTCATTTTTTGGTCGAAATGTCATTATCAACTTCAATGACATCATATAGGCCTATATAGGAGATTCCCTAACGTTGGCTTTTAAGAAGGCAAGGTTCTCCAACTGGGCCAAAAAATGTTAAATGTTAATGAATGCTTCATATGACTATGTAAGAGTTTTCCTAATGTGAGCTACATTAATTTGGCAAGATCAGTTACAAGGCAAGGGAATTGCAATGCAAAAATGAAGCTCCATATTCCAACGGCTCTCACCTGAAACAAGCACTCCAATTGAGGAAAGATAGGTCACCCGTCGACAAGCTTCGGCAGTAGCAGCAGCAACAATCAAAACTACATGGGGGCTGGATAGCCACAAATGCCGAAGTCTCAAATACTTGGAATCAATCAACTCCCAATGAATGAGGAGCTTGAAGAGGATCGATGAGCAACCTTGTCACATTCATCATACAATTTAAATTGATTAGAAAGTTGACCATGAAAATATGGCTCGATAAGCATAATACAACATTACTCAAAGTTCCAAGACTACAAAATTGACATGTGCCGCGGCACACTTGATTTAAACTTACGATTGACATATGTGAAGACCGTTAAACCAAATCAGATTAAATTATTTATAATCAATTGTTTCAAAAGAAAATGACAGGGCCCTTTTTTTCTGTTTACCATCAAAGTTAATGTCTTTAGTTCTTCTTTTCTTTTTCTTTTTTTCGTTGCCCCTATAGTATCCTCCATTTTCATTTCAAGGACATTGAAAAACTAAAGACCCTCTTTTGTGAAAAACTACGGAAAATATTGTCAAGGATCCTGCGTTTTGCTAAATTCCCCAAAAAGAAGCCTGTGGGGGCGTCGGGTGGGCGGATCGTCTTCTTCCTCGTCCGGCCGAGCCGAACACTACTAGGCCCCTGCGATTTAGCCGCGGAGCTTTTACTTCGAGCTGAAGAATTCCCTTTTCTTCCGCCACAATTCCGAGCCGAAAGATACTCTCGATCCAGCGCTTCTGCATTTTGGATCTCGCGCCGCTTCGCGATCCCATCCCTTCGCGATCCGATGGCATGAACTGGAAGAGAAAAGAGAAGGAACGGCATCGGGATCGGAGCGTGGAAGACTCTAAGACGATCGTCGATTCCAGCTCCGAAGTTCAAGGCTTCCTCGCTTTGATCTGAGAGAGGAGAGAGAGAGAGAGGCGAGAATGGCGGCGGTCTCGGTCCACCAGTTCGCTCCCTGCATCACGTGCCACGCCTGGAGTCCCGACCGCTCCAGTAATCCTGCTCTTCCCTCGATTTTCGCATCTCATTTCGGGGTTGTTTTGATCGTTTTCGGATATGCGCTGCGAGAAATTGGATGAGTTCTTTGTTGCTTTTTATATGTGTAATTTGCAAGTCGAAATCTGCGAAAAGAACGCCTCGGTGAGTTGATAGGCTGCTTGAGGGAGAGTGCTTTGATTTTTTCTGTAGTTTTGGGACCTTGGCACTGACGTGGTCGATCGAACTTATCTTGAGCCTTTGCCTACGGCAATGAACGATGAGAACAGAGGGCTGTGTGTGATGAAGTGCCCATTTTGGAGGGTGCAAATCTCTATATCTTTCCCCTGAATGCTGCAAATGTTCGCTTGATGTGTTTCCCGGTGATCCTATCTTTTGTTGTCATTTAGTGAGTATCATGGAGTCGGAGTCCTTGTAGTTATCAACTGTTATGGGGCCAAAAAGGGATTCCAAATTCGGGTTTTTGAAGGCAGTTCTAACAAGTAACAAGTACTAAATTGCACCATGAGAAGTTAAGTATAAGCTAAGCATTCTAACAACTATGGATAGATAAAATGCGTTTTGAATGGCAGGTCTAACTTCTAACAGCTGATGAGGATCTCCGCCTTAGATAGATAAATACTGGGCCATGAATGTGTCCCACTAATCGCTTGACCAGGTAAGACACATATTGAAATCTGAAAGGGTGGCCAATGGTAATGGTTTTTTTGTGCCGGGTGGTGAAGTATGAGGGAGTAAATTTTGAAGAAAAATGGGTACAGTGGAAGGATGATGTTTAATTTTGATTTTTCATCCCGGGGTCCCCAATGACTTCCTATTCTTAATCTCCTCAGAGCAGATGAAATATGAATAGCAGCTTTTCATGATTCTACTAAGATGCGTAATCACTTTGTAGTTAGTAAAAGTTCTGATTACTTTTTAATGCTAATTATTGGCCTTTTTATGGTAATTGCTACTTCGTCGTCAACTAGGTGTTTCACGCATGTCAGTAATATTTAACACTGTTGCCTTGCATATACTAATACTTGCTTCTTTAAAAGCATAACTGTTTTGGCTAAATCTTAATAAAGTTAACCTAGCAAGTATATGCCTTGATTGTTGTCAATGGTTGACAAGCTTCCTGACTGTGGACAAATCTCCCATTAGTTTTTCTCCTTGTCAATACCTTGACTTAGTGTATTCTCAATATCCTACTTTATTCTTTCTAGTTCTTTTCGAATTAGAATGTTTTTCAAGCATCCTTTATGGATTTTTTTTACATAGAATCCTACTTATCTTATCTGTCTTCTGCACCTTGCGCCATTTCAGTTTGAGATCAAGCCCATACCTTTCACAGTCTCATTTTAAACCAGGAATTTGTTAAATGTCAACAGATGTTGTTCATTGCCACATCATGTCATCAAGCATGCAAAACTAGGCATTGAGATTCTTCTGATTTTTGGATTTTCTGTTTGTCTTGTTCTGCCATAATTTCTTTGAATAAAATCTCTTTATATGCTCCTGCCTCTATAGTCTCTGCATATCAGTAGATTGTATTAATGCTAACTATAACATCTGATTTCTTGTAGTGGTTGCATTCTGTCCGAACAATAGTGAAGTTCACATTTACAAACTTTCAGAAGACAAGTGGGAGCAAGCTCATATTCTCCAGAAGGTCATTATTACAGTACTTCATTCTTAAAGAGTAATTGACTTTAAAATTTAAATGATTGAAACATGGGGATGACAGATGTACTATATGTTATTTATGATGAGCACACAAATAAAAGTTATAAACTATATTTACTGAAAGATAAGCAAAACTGCATATGTGTTAGTTCTGTGATTTCTTGTCTTCAGCATGGTAATTCTCCCGCCATGTTTGTCTATTCAAAACTAAAGAATAAGGACCAAAAAACACTCTATTTTAGTTTTCCCCCTTTTGTATTGCTTGTCTTCTTCTATTGTTCCTTTCTCTCTCCGGTTTATGGTATTGATGACTTCTTTCTCTACAATGTCAACTGTCATTTCTAAACAGTGATTTGATGACCATGTGTGACCTGCAAGCTGGAGTTCTAACTAAAGCTCCACATTATCTTCTTTCCCCTTCCATGTTACGGAAATGAACTGATGAATGATGATGCACCTTTGAAATTTGATGTTGCTTGTTTTATATTGCTAACAAAGCTTATCTCATCAACCAACAGATTTCCAGCATTTAATGAAAGATTCTAGCATGCACCTTATTGATGTTTCGTTGTCTTACCATGTAATAAATAAATGATGATGGTTTATTTTGTTCTTATCTAGGCTTGAGAATTTAATTTTGCATTCACCAAAACAAGATTATTTGACTAAAGTCTATGTTATGCTAGTTAATAGTTTAAATGATAATTTTGTTCTTGGTGCTAACAATGGGGAATGTATTGTCACAGCATGACCAAATTGTTTCTGGAATAGACTGGAGTTCTGGGTCAAACAGACTAGTAACGGTGTCCCATGATCGAAACTCGTGAGTGCCTGTTTTATTTGTAAAATCACCTAATTGGAACCACCTTGTGTTCCACCTCCTTTCTGGATATATTCAAGTATCTAACGCAGATTTTGTTCTTATGTAGATATGTATGGAATTATGAAGGATCAGAGTGGGTACCCACCTTAGTTATCCTCAGGCTAAACCGAGCCGCACTTTGCGTTCAATGGAGCCCACAAGGTATGCAGAATCGTTGAGTTTGAAGACAGGATGATGTTGAATGTTCCCTGTCAAAGACTTCTTAGAGTATTTACATTGTATTGAAAAAGAATAAAATTTTGTTGAAATTGCTAGAAGAATTTTGTTTGGTCAATTGTTCTTAAAAGGTCACCTGAGCTGTTAGACTCTAGGGAGCCATATACAAATATGAAGTACCAATAAGGTTCTGCATGAATTAAAATTCCTCTAATAGGTTTATTCTTCATCTTTCATAATATCGTTAAACAATTTCGTATAGTTTTATCTTACTTGTTCTGTCCTTGTAGTTTAGCTGGTTGTGGTTCTATTTTTGTCTATAAGTAAAGAGAAATTCACTATGAGGCTACAAGGGGGTGCCGACCTATATATAAAAAGATCTGAAAGCTAAAAGAAAGTTCATTTACTACCCTATTGAATTAGTTATGATCTCTGATTGTACTTCGAATTTGACCTCTCCCTATGTTTCCAACTCTGTCATGGTCCTTCTAATCCTCTCTTCCCTCTTCCTTTCCTCCTCTTCACATGTTAGAGATGTTTTCACCATGGACTGCTAATTTATTCTGCTTGATTTCCTCTTGTCAAATGAACTGAGCATGATGAGCTAATAAATAATCTTGTTGTATTCTTCTTTTCCCTGCAGAAAACAAATTTGCTGTTGGGAGTGGGGCTAAAACAGTGTGCATATGCTACTACGAGCAAGAAAATAACTGGTATAAGCTTCTATTTCTTGGTTTTTTCCTCTCCATTGTTTTTTTATTTTATTTTTCACATTCTTATGTTGGGTTGGACATGTATTCTCCTGATGTGCTTTTTAGTAAGCCATCACTTACTGATCAAGGATTTATGGGTGATATATTTTCCAAACTTGGGGGACAAGTTGGTTGTGTTCACTGCATTTAAACTCATTCTTTTATGGTGGTGAAAGTTTTTAAATTCAGGTATGAGCATAGGCCAAGCATTGTCTGCTTGAAGTCGATCTAGGTCATTTCTCAGTATGCAATGCTCGTGGATGAGCCTTATGTAGTTGTGGAAGCACATATAAATGGCAAAACACAGAAGTTCATGGTGGTGACTTTGAAGGAACAAATAGTATTCTGGCAGGGTAGATGCTGTTGTGCTGGCTCATTCTTCAGTAGAGTTTGGAAAGCAAACTCCAACGGAGACTTCAAACAGCAGTGCTGTTGCTACATATATGAATCAAATATCCCTCTCGCAGTTCCTCCAAGAGCATAGCATTCTGTAAATGAAGACCCAGATTAGAAATTAACTAGTTACTGACATGCTCTTTAACTTTGTAAAAAAAATGAGATGGTTACATATCAAAGAGACAGGAGATTAATTCACTTAGTTTCTGATTTTGGTAGCTCTTTGGGAGCAGTTATTAATATATGCTCTCTTATAGGTGGGTCAGTAAACTCATCAGGAAAAGACACAATTCATCGGTAACAAGTGTTGCTTGGCATCCTAACAATGTGAGTATGTCCTCTTTCTCACATTTTTGTGATGTTGGACACTTGCAACCAAGCTTTGTATCTTTTTACTGGCTGCACACGTGAATGCCTTTTTATTTACGGTCATGCCTTCAGCTTACAATTTATTTGTGTTACTGTTAGTTACTCTGTTTGTTTGAGTGAGAGGTCATGAATTTATTAGGGTGGAGTATGATCTTATTCTCTGCATACCTGCATATGAATGCTGTTAAGAATGGTAATCACTTTCAGCAGGAAATAGTTAAAAGGTTCAGTGCAGTGCTGGAGAAATAGATATGAAGACGGTAAAATTGAAATGGTTCACTAGTTAGATTTGTTGTTCCCTGATGAGGATTTCGTACGACACAATATAAGTCTGAGAGTAGACTTTGTGATTTGGGACAGGAAAAAGAGTTGATGAGCTTTCAGTCAGTGATTGTTTAGGCATTTTCTTGAGTTAATTCATCTAGTCAAATGTTATTTGAAAAGAGTTTAAGATAGGATTTGAGATTCAAAGCAGGAGAAGGGGATAAAGATGTACATGCTGACTCTTCTCCTGTCCTTTTAAATATCTAGGGCTGGCACTCCTTGAAGTTGATACCTTTATGCGTTTGATGGTTTCATCTGCTGATTAATGATTATGACGATGTTAAAAAGATTTATTTGGTGTAGATTACATTTTGGTCAGTTCTAAATAAGAGGATATGGCTTTAACGTGGATCCATGCTTGCGAGATCAAAAAATATTTACATAATGTCAACCTGTAAAAAATATATGTACTTTTCTCATCTAGCTGATGTTTTCAGTCGTTGAAAGAAATATGGTCTGTTCTCTTAAACATTATTCCCTGCATCAGACAATTAAAAACACTTTTCAGGTATTGCCGTTCGAGATTACTTCATATGCAGTTAGCAATTATTTCTGTATGTTCTATCTCCAGCAATTTGACTTTTCATCATGTGAATGCATTTTTCATCCATCTGCTGTTAAGCAATTTCACTACATTGGGACACTTTACCCAAAAGTAACCATTATTTTGTCCAAGTGGTTACTGAAGGCTTATAATCGCAGATTCTTCTTGCCACAACATCAACAGATGGAAAATGTCGTGTATTTTCCACTTTTATTAAAGGTGTTGATGCAAGGTAGCTTTACTACCTAGCCAGTCCATCATTGAAATATTTTATGCTGATCATGCACTCTGAATCTTAATTTTAATTATATGTGTCTGTCCAATGAATATGATCCAGGGATTCCAAAGCAGGGTCTTCATCTGACTCGAAATTCGGGGAGGTAAATTTTTATTATCCTTATAGATTATGTGAACTTGCCAAGTTAGCAATGTGAATTAAGTTGTACTCTTTTATACTATAAATTAGGTTTGCAACTCCTTTTTTGGGTGCATCAATGAATAGCTGGAAAATGGAATTCAGTACAGTGAAAGATTAGTTTGAAAATAAGTAAAGTTTTTATTTGGTGTGCGTCTGAGATAGTAACTACCTACTACATTTGGACTTTTTTTTTTTTTTTTTTTGGGGGGGGGTGTCTGTTCTACGTTTGGACTATGAATGGTATCTTTGTTGAAGAACTATCTCATTAGTTCATTTTCAAGTTCTAGCGGCCACAAAGCTTTAGTCTCATGTTAATCAAATGATGTGACTTAATTCTTATCGCTACGACATTTACATTGCATGCATTTGTTCTCGTGCATTATCCTCTATTGGTGGGAAATGTCTTTGCTTGTATGGAGATGATACTTTTGTTTTATACAAATGTAAGCGCATAGCTTACAGAACTACATTAGCATCTATCTAGCTAAGAACATATGCACAAGCATGTGGGCATTTGTTGGACTCTGGATTAATTCTATCCCGAAATGGAGACATTGCTTACTTCAGACGGTTTGGATAGGAGGGTACATGAAATAGTTGTCATTTCTTTCCATAAGTGATATCCTGAGTATTGTCTTTTATTTTTTGCAAAATGATGTCATTCTAGAACAGAGAGGCTTGTGTGTGTAGTTTATACAGTTGTACAGTTCTATTTTTGTTTGATGCAGTATATCGTAATTATTTCTTGTCCTATCGAAACAGCAAATTCTACAACTGGACCTCTCATTCTCCTGGGCATTTGGTGTAAATTGGTCACCCAGCGGCAATACCTTAGCTTACGTTGGTGAGTAGTTTGTTTTTTCTCAGTTTGTTTGGTGCTCGTGTTATGATTTCAGGATTGAGTTATGTAAATAAGTAGTCCTCTATCATGTGCTTGTCTGAGATGTGTGAGTATGTTAAGCCTAGGGGTGTGCATGGTCCGGGCGGGCGGTTCCCAACCTAGAACTGGGAACCACCCGCTAAGGACCGGTTCCGAAAAATTGGAACCGGGATCCACCCATTTGTTGCATGGATTCACCCGGGAACCGGACCGACGGTCCGGTCCGGTTCCCGGGTGGATTCATGGAACCGATCTTGACGCGAAACAATTTTGGTTTTCAACATAGAACGGTCGGGTCTATGAGTTGAGAAGGAGGGGAGGAGGTCTATGGTTGGGTTTTCAACATAGAACGGTCGCGGAATAATTTTTCACGGTTATGGCGGGTGGCGGCCGACGCGAGGGGGCGAACAATAGCGGCGGAAGAGCAGCGGCAGCGACTTCGACGCTCAAGGAGGAATCGAAATGGCGATAGGATTAGGAGGAACCGAGGAAGAGACAAAGAGAGAGAGAATCGAAGACGAAGGGAGTGAGGAAATGAGATCTAATCTAAGGTTTCTTTTAGTAATTTTTTTTTTAATATTAAAAATGTTCTGGTCCGGTCCGGGTGGGCGGATCCACCCATGGAACCGGGAACCGGACCGGTACCCACCGGTTCCGAAAAATTGGAACCGGGAACCAGACCGGTTCCCTCAAGAACCGCCGGTTCCGGGCGGTTCCGGTCCGGGCGGTCCGGGCGGTTCCCGGGTATTTTGCACACCCCTATGTTAAGGTCCTGTCTATTGCATTTGCATGACACATTCTGTTATTAAAGTCAAAACATGCTCTGCATTACAAGCTCGCTTATAGTGTGTTTGAGTAGGGTCAATATTCCATTCCTGGCTTATTCCGAATGAAATTCTTATTCCATTGCTTGTGACAATTTCCAACTAGCTATAGGTACTTCAAATGGTCCATCTATTCCATTTAATGAATAAAACGAGTGGTTACTATTCCTTATAATACGATATTTACTATTTTTGCAGCCTGCGATTGTCTGTTATACATCGAGTTTGAGCAGACATGTGTACCTTCTAACTGATGAGCCATTTTTAATCCCTTTGGTGGAATTTACAGGTCATAGTTCTACGATTTATTTCGTGGATGATGTCGGTCCCTCCCCATTGGCGCAGAACGTTGCATTCCGCGATTTGCCCCTCCGTGATGTGGGTCAGCATCCTTCTTGTTTTATCTTGTTTTACATCTTAACTTTATTATATTTTCAGCTAGCATCCGAAACAGATAAATAATGTGCCTTTTTTGTAGGTGCTATTCATATCTGAGAAAGTAGTCGTTGGCGTGGGATTTGACTGCAACCCAATGGTATTTGCAGCTGATGAAAGTGGCATGTGGTATGTTGTGAAGTTTCAGATTTTTTTTTTTTTTTTTTTTTTTTCACTTTTGTTTTTCTTTTAAAGATAGGAGACTTCTCCCTCTCCACTGCCACAACCCTTCTCTTTGAAAATCTCTTGTTCACAGCGAGGTTGCATCTGCCTAACATAAGTCAACAGATCTGTTTCTATCGACTGAATTACCAGTAAATTATCTTTCTTGCCAGGAGCTTTGTCAGATTCCTTGGGGAGAGGAAGACATCATCAACTGGTCCCAAGTATGGTTCACAGGTATACTCGTGGTTAAATTTTGCCCTTTTGCCAGAGCATTTGATTCCCACGGAATGTGGTCATCAACTCGTTACTTGGCATCCTACTGCTACAAGTTGCTTATGATAATCAAAATGAATTGACTGAGATGGACAGTATTGGCCAACTTGCCTGCAACTTGAAGATATGACAATCTTTCACCAGAAATGATAAAGGAAGATCACCGTGATTTGTACAATCGAGACTAATATAGGAACAGCATGTACGAGGACAAAGATTGTTGCATGTTGGCAATGTGGTGGTCTAAAAATTATTCCAATCCATGATAGATGCATGCACAAATGTATTTGTTTAGCAAATCTTATGCCTCCTAGAGGCTTTAGAATATTCAGCACTAAAATAAGCAAAAGTTATCCTGTCTTGTTGAGATGACTTACCATCATCCTGTTTTTGACAGTTTTCTGAAGCATTTGGGAAACTGTATGGCCAGTCAAAGCACGGTATCAACAATGATGGCGTCGACAATTCAAGACAGCGAGGAGGGGTTCACGAGAACTGCATAACGTATCTATCAACATGATAACAATCACTTCTTCCTTTCTACATTATAAAGATGACAATCATCTTACAGCTGTTTTTCTTGTGCTAATTGGACTGCATGCGTGCCTGCGTTGATGTATATTAAGCTTGAACTCTTCTCCAGATTTTTTTTCTTCTGGCATTTCCAAACATGAGTCCAGTAGATGATGTGGATTAGGAGAGTTGATGAGTAGAATGCCAATATCATGGGATGAATGACTTACGCAAGATTAATTTTGTGTGACTGCAGTTGTATTGTGCCACTTGGGGAGGCTGGAAGTTCGACCATAACACGCTTCAGCACTTCAGGTTGGCAAACAAACATACTTTTATCTCATGTTTCTTAATGCTTGAAGTGGATTATCTTTTCGCTTTCTTTTTAAAGAGGCCAACTGATTTTCCAATCCCTAAATGACAGGATTGGATGGTAAAGTGGTGATTTGGGACCTGGAGAGTCAACAAGACCTATTAGAATATCTATAGGAAACTTGCTTTCTCTGTAGCAGGGAGCGAGAATATCAATTCCGTGATGATGTATCCCGATGCTCTTTGTACATTGATATGATCCACATAATAAGATCAGAATAACAGTTTGTACTGTAGCTATTCAATTTCCTTCTGATGATGGTTCTTGAAATGAACCTCTTTCTCTCTTGTCCTCTTTCTGGGTTGCCAGAGCTTGCTAAACAGATTGAAATATCTTCAATTTGCGTTACTCCATTTACCTTCATGAGATCATGGTACATATATTACTCGAAAGAGAATCAGTGTTGAAACTACGGATTGGCCTCCCTGTTTGGGGTGACTTAACCAAGAGGAAGTCACGTGACCTCGTCCGACACGCATCAGGCTGATTTGGCCACATGCTAGCTTACATTTTTTATATCGCGTTCCTACTAAATCTTACGCTGATCTACACTCCAATTACAAGATCATGGTTTGAATTAAGGACTTTAACGGAGGAGAAAATTCACAAGAAGGATATGTATATCAGGGCTGATCATACTTTAATCCACTACTTCTCAATCTCTTTCAGATTCTTTTTTACTCCGATCACTACTATTCCTTGAAAGTCGCATCTTCAAGTAGAGTCTTAACTCCCATTGTAAATTGCAGCCAAACGTTCCAAACAAAAAGCGAGAGAGAAGTCCAGAACCGTGACATACGAGGTCAACGATGAGCATGAAGTTCGGATCTTTCAAGCCTAAAGATAGTACTTGTGAGAGAGTCTAAATTTCTCAACCAACATCATTCCATTATCATATCGATTCTCTATCGAACCAAACATATGACTGCATTATATCTCAAAATCGATGAAGGCAAGCATTCGAGAAAAATTTTAGACAAAACTTTGACATCAAAGCTAACAGAAGATTGGCTTCACTTAAGAAAACAGTCTATAATAAATTTCAAATAAGAATTTATGAGCAAAGCTTCTTCTTTTTATTAAAAGAGAGTCCCAAAATTTGAATTGGCCAATTTAATTTCAAACAAGTCTCGAAAAAGCATAGGCCAACAAGGGTGTGCATGGATTCGTGCCCCAAAAGTGTTCCGGGCACACTTCTGTACGGAAAGTGTCCGGAACAAAAAGGAATGAAACGCGTTTGGTTGCGTTTCTGTTTTTTTATTTTTTGTTTCTAACAAAATAAGAACGAAATAAATAAAAAAAAAAAGTTGTTTCTCCCGAAAGAAACAATTCTCGGAAGGAACAAAAGAACAATTCTCTCTCTTCTTCTTCTCTTCTACTTTTCTTCTTTTTTTCTTCTTTTTTTCATTTTGGCCGGTCGCCGGCCTCGGCCATGGCCGGCGACCGGCCGTCGAGGCTCGGCCTCGCCCAGATCCGGCGAGGCCGAGCGTCGCCGCCGCCGGGCGGCTCGGCGTCGCCGGCACGGCGAGGCCGAGCCTCGCCTTGGGCCGGGCGAGCTCGGGCTCGCCCGGATCCGGCGAGGCCGAGCTCGCCCGACCATGGCGAGGCTCGGCCTCGCCCGCGCCGGCGACGCCGAGCCTCGCCCGGAGGCCGGGCGAGCTCGGCCTCGCCCGGATCCGGCGAGGCCGAGCGTCGCCCGCCCCCGACCCGAGAGGCTCGGCCTCGCCGGATCCGGGCGAGGCCGAGCCTCGTCGGGGGCCGGCGACGCTCGGCCTCGCCGGATCTGGGCGAGGCCGAGCTCGCCCAGCCACGGCGAGGCCGAGCCTCGCCCAACAAGCTGGGCGATGCTCGGCCTCGCCGAGGGCCGGCGAGCCTCGCCGTGGCCGGGCGAGGCCGCCCCCGTCGGCCGAGCGGAGGCCGGTGACCGTACGAAAAAAGAAAAAAAAAAAAAAAGAAAGGAAAAAATGAAAATAAAATAAAAATATTTAAAAAATTAAAAGAAACAAAAAAAGAATAAAAATTTTTATTCCCGAACCAAACGTGTTTACGTTCATTTTTTATTCCCTGACCAAACGTTACCAAACGCGTTCTTTTGTTTAAAAATTGTTAGAACAAACACTTTTTTTTTGTTTACGTTTAAAAAAAAAAGAAACGTAAATGTTACCATTCGCACCCCAACATTCTCTTGGAAAAAAAAAAAAAAAAACAGAAGTAACGTCAGTAAAATGACAAAAAGTGCCAAACGTTTACTAGTGAGTGCACCATCCTTGCATTTTATCCCAAACCTGTGAACAAAAACCTCTCCCCAATCCTTAAACCCATCCTCCTCCTCCTCCTCCTCCTCTCCCGGCGACGATGCTGTCGGCGACGGCCCAATCCCAGCTCTGCCGCCTCCGCCCCGTCCCCGCCCTCAAGCCCCGCCCCCTCACCACCGCCGCCGCCACCTCCTCCTCCCCCTCGCCGACCAATCTCCCCCTCCACGCCTCCGCCGCCGGCCTCCCCACCGCGCTCCCAGATCCTCACCCTCCGCCGCTCCCTCCTCGCCCGCGAGACCACCGCCGTCCAGCTCGCCGAGTCCTACCTCGCCCGCCTCCGCCTCGTCGAGCCCCGCCTCAACTCCTTCCTCCACGTCTCCGACTCCGTCCTCCGGGAGGCCCAGGCCGTCGACGACAGGATCGGCCGGAGCGAGGACGTCGGCCCCCTCGCCGGCGTCCTCGTCGGCGTCAAGGACAACATCTGCACCGCCGACATGCCGTCCACGGGAGGCTCCCGCATCCTGGAGGACTACCGGCCGCCGTTCGACGCGACGGCGGTGAGGAAGGTGCGGGAGCTCGGGGGGATCGTGGTGGGGAAGACGAATTTGGATGAGTTCGGGATGGGGAGTACCACTGAAGGGTCCGCTTACAAGGTTTGGACTTGCGGAATTCTTTCGTTTGGCTTTTTGAATTTGTTTCGGTGTTGTTGGGCGTTGCCGTAAGCTTAACATCGCAAGTCCTTTTGGATGAAACTAAAGCTAGTTTGAATCGATTACGCTTTCTCAGAAGCTGAAATGAATCTTCTGGGCATCAGGGGATGGTTCGATAAAGAAGCAATTTCTTAGCAATGTCTGTTAACGGCTAGTCAGCTTTTGAAGTTGTTTATGTAACTAGCTCGACATGCTAATGATGTATATCAATAGCCTTTTGCTGTCTAGACAGCAATGTCCGTTTGCTGTCTAGTAGAGGGTTATTCATTTTTGTCAAAGCGCGACATTAACTTCTGCATATGGATGAATTTTATGTAGTTTCAAGAAAATTCAAACTTAAAGCATAAATAGTTTCAAATTTGTTTCATTACCTAGACGAATATCGTGTGCATGTTGCATAGGAAAATACAAGAGTTGATTAGAGGAATTACTAAGGAATTTCTTCTTTTCTGGTGACATACTTGAATCCTGAGCATTCATGCATGTCTTTTGTTAAGAAAGTCAATTCACCTTGCTTGATTCTTACTAATGGGAATTTCCAACGTGGAGCTTGTGGCACTTGAGAGTTAGGTTAATCTTCACCCTTGACTATTGGGGTAAGTCCGTTCAAAAGAATATAACATCTGCTGCTGAATAAAGGAATGACGCTGGGCAACTTTAGTTTTATTCTCATGAGAAGAAAGTCTCCCTTATAGGTAGATAAAATCCAGATCCGTGAAGTACTTACCATGAAATGCTTACTAACCTCGTGGTCTAGAAAAAATGAGCCCAAACTTGGGTTGATGGTATGGTTGTACTGAGCGGTGCGGAGATCAAACCTTAATCGTGCACCTAGTTTACATAACATATCCATTGCTTGACCCGGATCAACCTAATAGAGTTAGGCACTTGGGAACTTAGGATGCTTGTAATCCCATTTGATGCTATTTAGGCCGTTGGCACTCTTGGAGTAACCAGAACTGATTATATATTGTTGACATCCATTATTGTGCTTTTCACTTTAAATACTGTTTCTTGTTCATGATGGTACTTGATATCCTACATTAGTACATTCCTATATTCTTTGTCATCTTTGGTGGAACCACTTAAAAGACCATGTTTTAAGCTTCTTTTTTAATGGTTTTGCATTTTCACATTCTGTTAGAATCTACAATTTGAAGCATTTTGGAATGGGTAGTGCCAGATCATAACCTTTTGTTTTTGCTTCTTCCATCTGGTAACTGTAGTTGGTTTACTCAGGTGATACATCTGTTAATCATTAGGTGACTGCAAATCCTTGGGATGTATCTCGAGTTCCAGGAGGATCCTCAGGAGGCTCAGCTGCTGCTGTTTCTGCTAGGCAGTGTATGGTGGCCCTTGGAAGTGATACTGGTGGGAGCGTTAGACAGCCATCTTCATTTTGTGGCGTTGTTGGCTTGAAACCAACCTATGGACGTGTCTCAAGATATGGTCTCATGGCATATGCATCATCCCTTGATGTCATTGGGTGCTTTGGCTCATCAGTTGCTGATACTGCAATTCTTCTAAATGCAATTTCTGGTCACGATAGATATGATGCCACCAGCAGCAAGCGAGTAAGCTTCTTTAAATAATTTTATGACATTCCCAACCAATTTATTTGCTTATCATTTACAGTGTTTGCAAGATGCCTTGTATAGGGAATTGATACATTCAAAAAATTTTATTCAGAAACTCCTTGAATTTATGTCTCCATTTGACATTACTATTATTAGTTTATTCCAGTCACGTGTTGAAGATTTCACAAATTCCTATTCAGGAGGTTCCAGATTTTATTTCTCAATTCACTGCTTCAAATACTTTGGAAGACAAACCTCTGCAAGGAATGAGGGTTGGTCTTATTTGTGAGACTCTTGGGAGTGGTGTAGATTCAGGAGTTGTATCTGTGATTAATGCTGCTGCTTCACACTTGGAAGAGTTAGGATGCATTGTCAAAGAGGTCCTCTTGTTACTTTGTTTATTTGTTATCGCTAAATGGATCCTTCTATTATAAGTCTCTTTCAATGTCATACATTGTCATAGATTCTACTTTTGACTTCTCTTTGCAGGTGTCATTGCCATCATTTTCCCTTGGGTTACCAGCCTATTATATTCTGGCATCATCTGAATCATCATCAAACCTGTCACGTTATGATGGTGTAAGGTATAAAAACATCTGGAATGTTCCTTGCTGATTCCTAGAGTGACAATTTTATGGTTGGGGTCACTCATTATATGGTTATTTTATTCAGTTTCCAATGCAAATATTTGCAAATTGTTGTTCATAGAAAATGTTCTCTTTCTCTCTTGTTCGCGCGCTGTGACCAAAAGCGAGACAGAGATAGATCTCTGTGTCAACTATGAGCTTTATTTAGTTCTTTCAAATTGTTCTGCAATGGTTGTCAGGTACGGGAGCCAAGCAGTTGCTGATGAGTTGAGTTCTTTATATGGTGTTTCTCGAGCTGAGGGTTTTGGCTCTGAGGTACATTTGATGTCAAGTTGCATTATGAATTCTTTGGTGTGTTTTTTTTTTTTTAATTTCAGTTAGTTATAGCTTTGCTTTTGACAGTGGTTCACTAGCAAATTGCTATTGTTCTTGCCCCTTGTGTCTCTCTGAAATGTGCCTTCATGTTAATAGGTCAAGAGGAGAATCCTCATGGGAACATATGCCTTATCTGCCGGTTATTATGATGCGTACTACAAGCGTGCTCAGCAGGTACTAGGATTTTGTTATAGATTGGTTCTTTATTCAACTTGAAGAGTGTGAATTCAGTGGGCTGAAGATAGCATTATGCTTCATTGCCTCCATGTTACTATTAAATTTCACTTGCTTGTATGCATATCAGCAAAACAAGAAAGGGGGAAAAGGGGAAGATAGCATTCAACACCTATAAATGGAGATAACCCGTGTATTTGCATTTAATGTGATTAAGAAATTCTAGATTTGGTTAAGGTTAATCCATTAGAGGTCCTTTTTTTTTCTTTTTTGTATTTCAGGTTAGGACTATCATCCAGAAAAGCTTCAAGGCTGCGTTGGATGAAAATGACATTCTTATTTCTCCTGCAGCCCCTTCAGCTGCTTACAAAATTGGTATGTAGCTATATCCTTTTGCGTCCGTTCCACCTTGATTGGTCTGATTACTCATCTTACACTGGACTGCGCATTGGCTTTGAATTATAGGCGAAAAGAAGAATGATCCTTTGGCTATGTATGCTGGAGACATAATGACAGTGAGTATTAATGCCTTGCCCTGCTCTTTTCCTTGCCTTAAGTTTTCTTCCTGTCCAAGCTTTGTATAAAATGAGATGAAAAGACCGAATGCAATTCATACACTATGTCCATGGTCCCTGACAAGGGAAATGCTTTCTTTCCTTGATTCAATACACTAAAATTTAGACATATTATAAATCGCGTGGGACTTTGCTGGAGTCCACAAATTGTATAGAATTGAGAACTATGCAGTTTAGGCCCCCTATTGACCTAGGAATGGAATTGTAAATTTGGGGTACTGGACTAAATCACTTATCATTAATTATTATCTTCATGTATAGACGGAATAATTTATGACTGGAACAGGTGAATGTTAACTTGGCTGGTCTACCTGCATTAGTATTACCATCTGGTTTTGTTGATGGAGGACCCTCCGGCCTTCCTGTTGGTCTTCAGATGATTGGTGCAGCATTTGATGAGGTTTTTTGCATTCCTATTCATTCAAATTTTTTACTGGATGCTGAAGTTACTTGTTTGTATAGTCAAGTCCACAGCTCTTCCTGTCCTTTCCTTCTAGAAACCTGTCATGCTTTATTAATTTACCTGTGTTTTTCTTAAGACAGAATATGTTGATTCTTTGCAGGAAAAATTACTCAAGGTCGGGCACATCTTTGAACAGACCCTTCGGGGTCATAGATTTGTCCCTCCAATCATTGAGGATGACAACACGTGCTAGGTTCTCTAATTTATAAGGGTGACCACCAAAAGCCAGTGCATTGAATATCAAGGTTGGGCTTATGGGAGGATGAAGTTTGAAGGCAATGAGACGACTTTGGTGGAAGTCTGTGAGGGTGAATTCAATCTATGTGCCACTTGCCCCTCTGCCTCTGTACTGCCAAGTGGGACGCGGCATAGTTGAGTTTGCACGGGAGACATGTGCCCAGTTTTCGCACCCTCACATTTGAAGGACTCATGGTTGAGATGGGTCAGTGATGAATGCAAATGCTATCTTCGATAAAGACGATGGCCATCCCTGCCATTATCTTAGCAAACCTCATTGATTAGCACCAATCATTAGGGACTGGTATATTGTTGTAATTCTTTTCTTTAATAAAGACTCGCCTGTTTTTCTTTTCCTTTGTGCGTTAAGTTTCTTGCGTTCTTCTTGGTTATGAAATATGTCAAATGTGGACAAATTCATCTTCCTCTTTCTTTTCCTTGTACTCTCTTTCCTGCTTAGGATTCGGAAGTGTGCACAAAAAGCGTGTCCTAACCTCTTTTTCCTTCGTTTCGACCAAAAAAAGAACGAAAAAAAAAACCTCTTTCCTCTGGCGTGTCACCCTGGAAAGTCGTGGAGCACTTAATGAGAAACTTCCTCTAGTCTTCTTTACTCGCGTGAGCGAAGCACTAGGACCGAACTGTCCGGAAAGCCACTGGTGTCGTCGTATACTGCTTGTACGAAAGCAAGCATCAAACTAATCTTGGCTTTACACATGAAATGCCCAATGGAGCGTGAGTCACGGGAACTGAGAGTTTCCTGATCTTCATTTATCAGTTGAAATAAAGAACTGATGAGCTGGTTTGGAGGCAAAAATTTTTGGTGCTCTTGAACCCTATTGACCATCCATACGCATACTCTTTGCTTGTTAATTTCAAGTAAAATAAAGCTGGTTAATAACACTTAAAATCCGCCAGTTGGTGTGGGTGGACAGGAAGGTGATTGTGAAGCAGTCCTAAAGATTTTCGATTTTGAGACCATCTAATTCTAGACGCTGTTGTTTTTGCGGAACAGTTTAGCCTATAATTACTGGGCTATAAGTATCTTCTGATGGTACGTGGATTTTCTCACGTAAACTACGGGTAAATTTCTTTTCTATATCACAGAAAATTTCTTAGAATACCAGAGAAAATGAGGAAACTCCCTCCTTAAACAGAACATCTCCCTCTCCCGCCGACTATGGCTACTAGACAGAACAAAGCGATATAATCTGCCCCAAATGGGCTTCACTATTCAGCTCAAAAGCAAAAAGCAAGTATAATTCCAAAGTAACCACGTTCAGGGTCTGACAGTGACAGTTGCAATCATCTCTATAGAGCTCATTAGGAGCGGGATCGATGATATTCTGCTGAGCGCTGGTTTGATATACACATGCGGAATTGTACAGAACAAAGTCCAAGACATCCATATGTGACCGCGAGGGACAGCTATCTGCAAGCAATCCACAAGGACTCTGTTCATTCAAAGATCAAACATGAGCCCCACTCAAAGAAGAGAAACCAAAGCTGAGTAGAATAACCTGTCACACTGCAACAAAAGAAGCGAGACACGGTGACATGTAGATATTTAAAATGGAAACAGACCGATTTCCCAAAATCTACGTACTACTTCAAAACGTACATCAAGGAGAGCAAACTGACAATTCCAATGATGGCTCCGCAAGCACCAGTAGCAGCAATAGTTTCAGCGTGCATATGACTGGCTCGAAACACATTGGTTGTCATATTAACTGATTATCAAAGGAGAAGCTCTGTATTCCATGCTTCAAGAGTCTGATAACAACCATATTACAAGACACGTGAACCACATCCCAGCACCACTCTTATTCCCTATAAACATATGTGACATCAAACAGCCATCTAAGTCATACCCAGCAATTCTATTTTAAAAGAGCAGCAGCACATCGATAATACCATATTGACATATGACACTGACTAGAATCAGGACATCAGATTAGAAAATAATATCCTCATCTCTCTCTGTTCCTGCTGATAACAAGTTGTGAGCAGAGTTAAGAGATATGCCCTCTTTCAAAGAAACCTCCTCAGCAAGCTTCTCTACCGCATATTGATTCGCTGACGCCATCTGTCTCTCAAGCTCCCTCTTCTTGTATCCTTGTATCTTCTTCAACCTGAAGAAATCCTCTCTTTCAAGCTCATCCAGTTCTCCCTTGATATAGCTGATAGTGTTCTCCAATCTTGGCTTCACAACATTCTCCAGAGCATTAACTCTCCGATTCGTTGTCTTTATTGCTTCATCAAGTGTTAAAAATGACGTTTGAAGTGAAGCAAGCTCAACAAGAAGCTCAATTGCTTTGATATAAGCAGCTCGACATAGCTGGACTTGCTGACCACCTCTGGCCAGTCCAGTCAGGTCATTCTTGGTGTCAGATTCAGTGAAGTATTCAAACTTAGGCAGCTTCACACCAGCAATATTCTCTTGCTTTGATCTGACTTTGAGAGATGCGTTTTGGACATTCTCAAAAACAATGTGCTTAATATTCTCCCCAGCGACATATTTAGCTTCAGTCAGGGCAAATGCAGATGACTTCATGATCTCTCCCATTGATTCTTTTGTAGAGACAATTTTCTTAAGGATTTGACGAAACTGCACTGTCAAAGCATCGCTCTTCTTCTTGAGCAGAGCATGGCCTCTTGTAGCGCCAACAAGGCGAGCTTTCATAACTCCAAGCATTGTGACGGTGGGAACTACATTCAGGCGCTGAGTTTGACCCGACATTATTGGAAAAATCTGTAGAAACAGAAACAGAATCAATGTACACGGAAGAAACCCCAAGAGACTTTTTTGCCTGAACACAAGAAGTTGCAGAATACCATGGTCATTGATATCCCCATGGTGGGGACAACAAAAGATTAACAAAAGGTCTCACAGATCAGAAAGCTTCACATTAGCTGTTTACCGATGCTTAAAGGTCCATTTTCTATAGATATAAGGCAAGATTTTTCCACAAATATAGACCAAACCCTTATGCTAGAGCTCCAAAAAGTGATTTAAGCATTGAGTATTTCACCCATCTATTGAGATTAGAGGACATCTCGGATGCCGGAAATGGGAAAGAATTACCTCAAGAGGTGGAGCCTCATCTAATATGGAACAGTCTAGTGGGACAGATCAACAAAGAATCAGCCCAAAACCCTAGTTTCTGTGTGATGTTCCCATTTTCTTGCTTAGTAGTAGTAGTTGTCCTGCAGCCTGGATATCCGAAACAAAAGATTTGGCCATATAGACCGTTTCCTTTTATTTTTTCGTGTTTTGGTGAACCACTTAGTTTTAAACTTTAACATTCTTTAGTATGCAACTTCGAGTTGCATCAAATGAAACCCAGTTGCATAACTAAGGAATGCCAAACAAGGATCACCCGTTCCTGTCAAATTCACGAGTGGTTCTTCGTTGATCGATCTCAAAATTCTGTATAACAATGCGACACACATACTCGCACACATGGAAGCATAGGGGTCTAATTCAATCTCCATGAATTCTTCAGCGAAATCATCAGATGTTTGCTTCACTTCACCAAGATGACAGGTGACAATCAAGCTAGCAACCCAGAAACAAAATTCAAGCAAGCACTAACAAAAAGAGAAGCAAAAAACAACACACAAACGTCTCGCGATTCAAACAACTAGTTCCAGTCAGAGAACAGCAAATTAGACCCTATCTCAGCCATCGCAACAAACGCAGCAGCAAAGGAAAAAACCATTACTGTCCCTTCCTACGCACGCTCTCACGCGATCGTCCGGACATAAGAGAAATAAACAAACAAAACCCATTTCGGTGGCAGCAACAAAAGCAAAACTTGCGCCGACCCAAATCCAATCCGAGGCAGTCCAACGCCGAACCGATGAGACGCAGAGAAACCCGAAGTAACAACGGTCGGCGCGCGCACGTACACAGGCCGCGAGAGAGAGACGGAAAGACGGACGGACGGACCTGTTGCTGTTGACGGCGACGTTGCCGGAAAGTCGACGCCGGACGGGAGAGTGGTCGGACGGACGACGGTTGGGAGAATCGGTGACAGGGAGATGCAGTGAAGATGCGTACTGCTTTTGATGTCTTTCTTTTGGAGGGGTCACGACAGCTTGGTTGGAATTCCTTTTTAAAGTACTGATTTTTATTTAAGCAAAAAGGTTTTGGATTTATATGCAAAAACCAAAACGATATTATTTACATAAACAATTTTTTCATACTATTCTAAAATTTTCGGCCCAATTTCATAATAATAGAAAAGATCCCAATTCGGATCTAGAGTTTTCAAATCTAACAAAAATTTATCTACTTTAACTCGAATTCCACTTTTGTCCCGAACTTTTTTGTATATGAAGAAAAATTGGAAACTTTTAGATTCTACCCAAATATAGCCAGCCTCAAATTCCTGTCCAATGATGCTGGTAATGATTCAATATGCCATTCCACGTATACACAATATCATTGGATGGAACTTGGTAGAGGCCAAATTTAGGTAATGATTGAAATTTTTTATTTTATTTTTTATGATATAAAATTATTTGGGTCAAATTTGGAACCCCAGCTTAAGTCGCTACTTTTATGTGACAACAAAACGATGGGGCTAAAATTGGGACCTGAACTAAATTTAGTGCTTTTTCACATGATTAAAAAAAAAGTGCAAGCTAGAATTAGTACCCATCTGAAGTGTTTCTTAAAGGAAATTAGGACTAAAATTCTCACATGTAACTTAATTCGTGTATAGAACTATAGATCGGAATGCACCAATTAGATTTATAGGGTGATATTTCTAATTCAGAACAGCAATAGGTTCGATCTACTTGTTAACTGCCGGATACGACATGCATGGTACCGAGTCGAAACTCGGTTAATTTCAAGTTCGAGGTTATCATTATTCCGATTATTATGAGGATTTCGAAATGCAGTGCCCATTATCATCATCATTAGTAAGAGCACAAGTGCAGTGCATAACTATCCTGATGCATAGGATTGTAGGAAATCGCACCGAGTGCATGATGCATGGTCGAACAAGATAGGTTTAGCTTTCGTGCTCGGTAAAAATAATCGCAAAGATCGAAATATCTGGACTAGTTACCTTTGATGGAGTCCGCCGACCATCGCCGTTTAGGATCGGGCAAAACAAACGCTCCTTTGAGTCTCGCCGCCGGCCTCGGCTGAGGCAGGATGATTGCTCCTTGAAGTTGCACCAGCCCATCTTCGCATTCTTTCACTCTTCTCGCGACGTCGACAATGCGGGGACAAATCTTCATAGCCTGGTCACGGAAGCAGAGCGAAAACGTGAAGAGCGAAATCGCGTCCATTCGACGGCCGATCCCAAATGAATAGGCGGCAGGAACGATTGATCAGCGAAGCCGACCGCATTCGGGTTTCAAAGAAACCTCCTGAAAATCCCAGAGCGCTTCCCGGAACTTCCTGATAGCCAGGTAAGCCACGCCGCGCACGTAGTAACCCTGTAACGACGCTCGACTCAGGAGTTTTCGAGCGCACGGCAGGGACGAGAGGATCGAGGAGGCGAAGCTTGCGAAGGGTCCTGAACGGCGCTCGCGTATTCCTCCAGTTTGATGTGGGCGTGCACGCGGTTGGCGCAGTACACGGCGTTGTGCCGATCTAGCTCGCCCGCTCGAGTGTAGAGTTCGATAGCCAAAACATACTTGCGGCCTACGACAACGTGAACGAATTAGCGCGGCGCGACGACAGTACTCTGCAGGAGCTTGTTCGGACGGAACGGCAAAAACTTGTCTGATAAGACAGACGCAGCATACGGCATGTCCGATAATGCAGTAGTCATGAAGAAGCTGGAACCGACCCTCGAACACGGCAATGTATTGCGACTCGAGAGCGAACGAAAACGCGTGTCGCCGGCGTAAGAGAGGTACTTACAGCGAAAGGATTTGTTAGCGAGGTCTTTCAGCTCCTCGGCTCGGACCACCTAGACTCCATAAGACCTGGAGGGCCAGCAAATATCCGAACGCGCAGAGTTCCTTACGTTTCCTCGCCGTGCCGCTTGGCTCTGCCCTGAGATCCGAGATCAGCAAATCAATAGCAAAGATCAACAGAGCGCCGCCGCCGCAGCCGTCAAAATGCCTAAAATCTTTGCAAACCCAGAAAGGGTTTTCCTCGCGTGCCGAGCGATTTACTCCAAAACTTTCGAACGGTACTCAGTGGCAGTGCTCCGTTGCGCCTGTTTCGAGCTCCCCGGTGTGAGCGGCTGGATGAAATGAATCGGCGGCGGCGAAGTGCGACGTCGGCGGCGGTAAAAACGAACGGGTAGGTGTTCTTTCTTCAGAGAAGAGAGCCGGGACGTGCGTGCATGCATGCTGGCTTGCTTTTACGGCTGACGTGGATTTGGTAAATTAGCTGCGTGTGAATGTCACGTATCTGTTTCTTTTCTTTTTTTCTTTTTTGCTAATGCATAAATTGGAAGATAAACTACACCAGAAAACGCGCAGTTTCTTTCTTAGTACTTTTTACTTTTTCTTTTTTCCTTGTAAGTCTATGAAATACTAACATAGCATCGAAGTCAAGTTAGGCCATTGAGGAGAGAAAATATTGGGTACCCTAAAGGGATCATGTTATCGGTGCTCTAAATGAGTCAAGCTTCGACACCTATCTGCTGGCAAGTCCACGTATGCTCTCTCTCTCTTGTTTCCCACGTCGTTCCAATTCAAAGTGGGAGCGTTCTATCTCTCCTGTGTCTTACCTTCTCTCTCTTCCGACGACGACGCTCGATGCTTTGAACGAGTTCTCTACCCAATGCACTGAACCGCGCCGTCTAGTGCTTCCTTTGACAGTCGTCGCTCCCTCTTGATGGACCAGAGCGCGGGCGGGCGTTCTCTCTCTCCTGTGTCTTACCTTCTCTCTCTTCCGACAACAACGCTCGATGCTTCGAACGAGTTCTCTACCCAACGCACTAAACCGCGCCGTCTAGCGCTTCCTCCGACGGCCATCGCTCCCTCCCGACAACAGCCTTTCTCTCTCCACTTGACGGCCTCATCTCAAATCTGCATTCTTTTGATGCACTCTACCCCAATGCACTGAACTACCCCGTCTAGCGCTTCCTCTGACGGCTGTCAGTCCCTCCCGACGACGGCCTTTCTCTCTCCACTCGACAGCGTCATCCTCAGATTTGCATTCTCTTGGCGTACTCCCGCGACGTCTTTCTTCCAAAATTGCACTCTCTCCCGACCGCAAGACAGGTTCGATTTTATTTCCCAAGCCCGAAATCTAGCTTTGTCAACTCACATAATCTGGTGATTACGGGTGAATTTTGTTTTAGTTTTGACATATCCCGAGCCCTAAACTATGGTTTGATAGTTCATTAACAGTATTTGGAAAAAGTTAAGTCTCAGTTGCTAGGATGGAAATTTAAAAAGCGCATTCACTTATCTCTTGCTTTTCTATGACAGTTAGGAGTCACAAGGATCATTCGTGGAGCGTTTTTGTATTTGCAACCTATGATAATTCAAAACATGGCAACCATCTAGGGTAGCAGTCCATGCAATAAAGAGAGTTCAGGAATAGGTTGTGAGACATTGTGATATGACAAAATATTTGGTTGTCATCAACCATAGTTGTGGCCCTTGTGGGGGTAAGGAAGTGCTTGAGTTTTGTTATACTAATACCTAGCATGGTGAGCCCACAACCTCTAGAATCCGGAATTACATGATTCAACATGTTGGGCGATATGCCTAGGACAACAATGATAACGAGGGTGTTGGGGGGTTGTGAGGGGTGGGGGTGGGTGTTTATTGCAGGTTTGTGATATCATAAGTCTCACTGTTATATAGAGAGAAATTGAATGTGAATGTGATATTTAAGTCGAGGCCCTCTCCTCATTGAAAACTTTTAAAAATCTTTTTCTCCAACGAAGCTAACTTATGGAAGAATTGTGATTAGTTTGGTTTTTGCCTCTCTATACGCCAGTATTGATGGTAGAACCTATTTAATATTTAGATTCTATTTAGTAAAAATTCCCCTTAAAAGCTATAATTATGAAAAGGAGTGTTGTGGCTTTTATAACGCAAATTCTTCTTAACTCATTATGCCTCACAACTACAATAGCTCACAGAAATTCTTAGAAAATTGCCTCGCCCACTTTGAGATGTTGCAGTTTTAATATTAGACATTTCCAAAAATGCAAATTATGACACTTCATAGCACAACCAAGTTCAACACAGTCACAACACAACTAAGTGTAACTGTTACGGCACAATCATAGCCATTTTAAGTAGACGCTTAGATTAAAAAATTCATTTATTTTTATTTAGATAAGAAGTAAGGTTTCCTATTAGTGGTTTCGTTTGTATTAGTATTTTCTAACTATTGTGTCTTGTTTCAGGAGAGGAAGTGGATGACATGGTTTTCTTAGTGGTGCTGGAGAAAGTGAGCTTCATTTCCAACAGATGAGGTATCTTATTGAGTACAACCGATACTTGTATTCTCAATTGAAATTGCTTATTGTATTAGTCTATATTTTTTGTATGGAAAAGTTATCCTCCTACTTGCTAAAGACAAGGCTAGTGAACTATCGAACCTAAATAGAGTTTTAAGTTTTCTAGTGTGCTTCTAAAAATAATGTGTAGAATTATGCATGCTTTGTTGGTTTTCATTGGAGATAAAGCTTATTCTTGACAAAGTAATTGATTGAGTCAAAAGTGATGAGCAAAAGCTTTAGTTGGATGTCAAATGATTGACTTTTTTAATCCTGTTATGTCCTCATTGCACTATACTATGTACATTGTTATAATATCTGGTTCAACCTTCATTGCACTACCCAATAGTATATCAATTTCTATATTCCACATCCCATTTTACTTTGAAGTACTTGTTGTTTTCACGCATTACATGTTCCTTTTTTTGGGTCTTCAGAAGTTTTTTTTATTTCAATTTGACATTCACTAGTGAACTTAGAAAAGAGTTTGTTGCTTTACCATTTTTTTCAATCATCTTCTGTTTAATTCTTCCATCAATTCACTATTTGAGTAACATTGCCGGTTACTTTCTTTTTGTCCTCTTCTCCAACATTGAGAAAGCTATTGAGAGCTAGGAAAACACCAAGTCAGATCTCTCTCTCTCTCTCTCTCTAAGTTGCATTTCAATTGTACACGTGATAATTCAATAATCTTATGGGAAAGATTTATTAGATTACAACTACAGGAACATGCTTAACTGTTTTTTAATAGCAATAAGCCATATTCAGATTGGTAGATGTCCAAGATTTATGGGAAAATAGTCATCTTTTTTTATTTTTTTCTTTTACAAGAATCAGAAGTCATATTTATTCTTATTGTCTATGCTTGTATTTGAACAATTAGTCCTCATCTAATCTTGTACCAAACCTCATGAATTTCACAATTGATGTTTCTTATCATACTAAGGCCATTCGAATTCTATCTCAAGCTGTGCAAATGTGTTATGTAGAGCAATTCCCATTCTAGGGCTTTTTCACTCTCTTAAAAATTTTTTTTTTTTTTTTTTTTTTTTTGCATATAGGTGAATATGTTGATAGTGTTATCTGATTTATTATATGTATTTTGGTCATTCGGGTGAGATTATATGGGATGAATATGTTGCATTATCAGTTTTCATGTTGCCATTTCAATCTGCTTTTGGTCTTATTATAATCCATTTTATAATTTAAAGAAATGTTAGTTTCGCAGGATTTTAGAACGCCAGCGTGTTTTGGAATCACAAATTGAAGAGGTCTGGCGCACGAGAGCTTCACAAAGAGCTTCACAAACTGCATAAAGGATCAGGAGGAGCCTAAGGTCAATTATGGGTTATTGGGAAATGAAAATTTAGCCAGTGCTAGGCATAGAAATGGTCTAATCTTTACTTGGTTAAACTTGGTGATTGAGTTTGATAGTCATTCATTCATATGATATAATCTGATGTATAGATTTTTAGAATTTTTTTGGTACTTACTTTCAAGAATTGTAAACTTTTCGTCAAGCACATGAACAAATGGCTCTCACTTTTCACTTGTTATATCTTTCCTTTAAAATGTGTGTAATCTCATCAATTTTTTCTTGTCTTTTGCCTCTTTATAAGACACATTTTCTTCCAAATTGGAGATGTTTGTATTTAGTGCTCGATTACAAATTATAAGTTTAATTTTGATTTGTGGAAATTTGGTAGACTGAAATGAGAAAACTTATGTTTTTTTTTTTTGTGGTAAATTTATTTTGTGGTATGTCAAATTGCAACAATCTTTAAGACAAAATAAATGACATTGGTTCTTGGCTCACGGGATTGGGCTCTTTGAGGAAGCTGAAAATTTGCTGTCTATTTGAGAAAGAAACATTCCGATGGCTGAATCAGAGGTAATTTTTCATGCATACTATGTGAAATCTATTTTGCTTTCTTAAGTAACGTATTGGATGATATCTTGCTCGTAAAAGCATTACATTACTTACTTTTTATTTTTGAACTTGCAGTATGAAACTTCCCATCTTGCACACATAATACGTGATATGGAAAAAGATTATGAGTTCTCGATAGGAATGATTTTTCCAAATGAACTTGAAGCATATCACACGTATGTAGCTTACGCAATTGGCAAATGATTTAGAGTGATGAAGGATAATTTGTTAAGAAATCGTAAAGGAGAAGTAACTCGATGGACTTTCGTGTGTAATTGTGAGGAGCATCCTATCAACTCATCTGATCAAGAAAAGAAATTTGAAATGTTTGAAGCTAGATGTGGTTATCCTGCTCATATTAAATTTAAGGTTGACAATGGTGTCTACGAAGTCATCGAGTATGTTTCTGAACATAATCATCCATTTATTTTGGAAGGTTTGAAGCATTTGATTAGATGTGGAAGAATGATATCCGATACTTATAAGGGTGTTATGGTTGTTATGATTAAAGCCAGTATTGGAGGGACTTCGACATACAAGTTTTTAGCAAATGAAGCGGGATGAAGCAAAAACTTGGGTTTCAACTTGCATAATTGTCAAAAAATTTTGTAGACCAAAAGATCCAACGACATAAGTGGTGGAGATTGTCAAAATGTTATAAATCATTTTCATTGCATGCAAATAGAAAATCTGATGTTTTTTTTATGTCCTACAAGTAGATCAAAATAGTAAAATGACAAATATATTTTGGAGAGATAGTTTATCCAAATATTATTATAACTATTTTTGTGATGTGCTTGTGTTCGATACCAAGTATTGTATTAACAAATATAACCTGATTTGTGCACTTTTTGTTGGGGTTAATCACCATTGGAAGAATATTTTGTTCGGTTGTGCATTATTGCTAGATGAGACTGTAGAGTCATTTATTTGGTTATCTGAGGTGTTTTTGAAGTCTATGAAAAACAAGGCTCCAAAGATTATATTTACTAATCAAGACCAAGCTATGGGAAAATCCATTAGAATTGTATTTTCCTTGGCATATTGGAAAAAATGTCAATCAAAACATTCCAGATCTTTACCGTAAGCCGGGTTTTGAAGATAAATATTTCTTGAAGCTTATTTATAGATGCAGATCGAATGATGAATTTGAATCTACTTGGAGGGAAATGAAAGACGAGCTGGGTACTAAGAATAACAATTTGCTTCAAAGATTGTACGACCTTAAACATAAATGGAGTTTAGTTTTTGGTCGTGATACATTTACATGTGGTATGACATCGAGTTAAATGAGTGAGAGTACTAATAATGTCTTCCAACATACGGCGACCAAGACATCGTTTGTTGTAATATTGGTCCATCACTATGAAGAACAACTAAATCACATAAGAGAAATTGAAAGTCAAGATGATTATAATTCTCGTGGGAAGCCCAAGTTGTAGGTTCCTAAAAATGAAATATTGGCGTATGCTGCTTCAGTGTATACTCATACAATTTTAAAGAAATTTAATGTAGAATTTGTGCAAAAGTCTCGGCAAACATATTTCATGTACTACATTCAATGGATTAATTTATTTATATACTCTTAAGTGTTCGGGAATTGAACGTGAAAATATTGTCAGATTTAATCCTGTAGATTTTTTCAGTTTTTTGTGATTGCAAATTATTTGAATCAAAAGGGTGGTTGTGTCGCAATACCTTGAAAGTGTTGAATGATAATATATCGGTTACGAGTATTCCATCTTCTTATATTTTGAAAAGATGGACCAATGGTGCCAAAGAATGAATTGTGAGATCTAAATTATGGTTCCATAAGAGAAAGCACAAGTTATACCTAACTCAAAATTGTTTCGTGAAATCTATTATGGTACTCCAACATCTATTCAGAAGAAATCATTAATAATGAACATTAAAATATTAAAAACAATATGAGATAACATTAGGATCTAAAATAATTTCATAATAAGCACCCGATTAATAAATAGCAAATATCCATTCATATTCCCTGGCAGCATAATATATGAGTATTGCATTTACATAAAATAAATGATATGTTATCTATAGTCGTAGAAAGGCACGGTCATTAATACATCAAACTACTAAATAAACCTAATTGGGAAATGGGCAAAACCCATTCATAATCCCTGAAGGCATGAAACATGGTGGCTGCTACACCTATATAAAAAAAAATTAACAAATTAGTAAGATGTAAATACAAATTGAGAACTAATAACAATGTACCTGACTATGAAAATTTAGATTTACCGAAGGACCGCCCACATTGCTTGGATAAAAGGCACTTCAAGATTGATTTGAATTTCTCGAATAGTCTAGATAATGAGTTTCATTATGTGTCACTTGGATAATCAATTCTACATCACAAAGTAATAAATATGTTAATTAGCATTATATAACATAAGCGAAGAAATTAACAATCACATTAAGTAGAATAATACATGACTCACCTCGACTTTCTATTCGCATGAGGCGTGTTCCTTTCTTAGATTTTTTATTATAGGTGAGACATGTTCCTTTCTTAGATTTTTTATTATTTTTCTCACTTGAACTTTTGAGCCTTCTATAACTTATTCCCATTCATTTCCTTCGAATGAGGTCCAAAAATGAAATCTTAAAAGAATCCTCAATATTATCATCGTCATCAGCAACAGCATCATTAGTGACAACGACACTTGTTTTGTATGATGCAATTTCAGCCTTCGTTCTTTTCATGTCCGTCCTCACTATAGTCATAGTATTTACATCTTCGGCTCCCAAACTCATCGGTTCAAAAGATTCTTGCATTAATGTTGAAAACCGATTAAATTTAGATGGACCCAAAGACATTTGATGACATTCATCATTCACAATTCCTTCTTTGGCACCATTGGTCCATCTTTTCAAAATATAAGAAGATAGAATACTCGTAACCGATATGTTATCATTCAACACTTTCAAGGTATGGTGACACAACCACCTATTCGATTCAAATAATTTACAATCACAAAAAACTGAAAATTCTACGGGATTAAATCTGACAACATTTTCACGTTCAATCCTCGAACACTTCAAAATATATAAATAAATCGATCCATCGAATGTAGTACCTGAAATATGTTCACCAAGACTTTGCACAAATTCTACATTAAACTTCTTAAAGATGGTACAAGTATATACTAAAGCAGCATGCGCCAAGATTCCATTTTTAGGAACCTGCAACTTGGGCTTCCCACGAGAATTATAATCATCTTGACTTTCAATTTTTCTCATGTGATTCAATTGTTCTTCATAGTGATGGACCAATGCTACAACAGACGGTGTCTCGGTCGCCGTATGTTGGAAGACATTATTAGTGCTCTCACTCCTTTGATTCAATGTCATTCCACATGTAAGGGTATGTAAGGGTATCACGACCAAAAGGTAAACTCCATTTATGTCTAAGGTCATACAATCTTCGAAACAAATTGTTATTCTTAGTACCCCACTCGTCTTCTATTTCCCTCCAAGTAGATTCAAATTCATTCTCCAATAAGCATTAAGAAATATTTATCTTCAAAACCCGGCTTACGATAAAGATCTAGAATATTTTGATTGACATTTTTCCCAATATGCCAAGTGCATAATCGGTGTTGTCTATTCAGAAACACAATTCTAATGGCTTTTGCCATAACTTGGTCTTGATAAGTGAATATAGTCTTTGGAGCCTTATTTCCCATAGACTTCAAAAACATCTCAAATAACCAAATAAATGATTATGCAGTCTCATCTAGCAATAATGCACAATCGAACAAAATATTCTTTTAATAGTGATTAACCCCAACAAAAGGTGCATAAATCAGGTTATACTTGTTGGTACAATACGTGGTATCGAACATAAGTACATCACAAAAACATTCATAATAATATTTGGATAAACTATATCTCCAAAACATATTTGTCATTTTACCATATTGATCTACTTGTACGGCATAGAAAAATATCGGGTTTTCCATTTGTATGCAATGAAAATGATGTATAACATTTTGACAATCTCCCCCACTTATGTCATTAGATCTTTTGGTCTGCAAAAAATTCTAATAATCATGCAAGTTGAAACCCAAATTTTTGCTTCCTTCCACTTCATTTGCTAAAAACTTGTATGTCGAAGTCCCTCCAATACCAGCTTTAATCATATCAACTATAATACCCTTACAAGTATCGGATATCATTCTTCCACATCTAATCAAATGCTTCTGACCTTCCGGAATAAATGGATGATTATGTTCGGAAACATACTCGATGACTTCATAGACACCATTATCAACTTTAAATTTGATAGGATGCCCCTCATAATTACACATGAAAGTTCGTCGAGTTACTTCTCATTTACGATTCCTTAACAAATTATCATTCCTCACTCCAAATCATTTGCCAATTGCTTAAGTTACATACGTGTGATATGCTTAAAGTTCATTTGGAAAAATCATTCCTATTGCGAACTCATAATCGTTTTCCATATCACGCATTACGGGTGTAAGTAATATAATGCTTTTACGAGCAAGATATCATCCAACACGTTACTTAAGAAAGAAAAATAAATTTCACATAGCATGTATGAAAAATTACCTTTGATTCAACTATCGAAATGTTCATTTCTCAAATAGACAGCAAGCTTTCAGCTTCCTCAAAGAGCCCCAATCCCGTGAGCTAAGAACCAATGTCGTTTATTTCATCTTAAATATTGTTGCAACTTGACATACCACAAAATAAATTTACCACAAAAAAAAAAAAAAAAAAACATAAGTTTTCTCATTTCGGTCTACCAAATTTCCACAAATCAAAATTAAATTTATAATTTGTAATCGAGCACTAAATACTAGCATCTCCAATTTGGAAAAAAAATGTGTCTTATAAAAAGGCAAAAGACAAAAAAAATTGATGACATTACATACATTTTAAAGGAAAGATGTAACAAGTGAAAAGTGAGAACCATTTGTTCATGTGCTTGATGAAAAGTTTACAATTCTTGAAAGTAAGTATCCAAAAAATTCTAAAAATCAATACATCAGATTGTATCATATGAATGAATGACTATCAAACTCAATCACCAAGTTTAACCAAGTAAAGATTAGACCATTTCTATTTCATGCCCAGCACTGGCTAAATTTTCATCTCCCAATAACCCATAGTTGACCTTAGGCTCCTCCTGATCCTTTATGCAGTTTGTGAAACTCTTTGTGAAGCTCTCATGCGCCAGACCTCTTCAATTGTGATTCCAAAACACGCGAGCATTCTAAAATCCCGCGAAACTAACATTTCTTTAAATTATAAAAGGGATTATAATAAGACCAAAAGCAGATTGAAAGGGTAATATGAAAATTGATAATGCAACATATTCATCCGACATAATCTCACCCGAATGACCAAAATACATATAATGAATCAGATAACACCATCAACATATTCATCCAGATGCAAAAAAAAAAAAAAAAAAAAATCAATTTTTTAAGAGAGTGAAAAAGCCCTAGAATGGGAATTGCCCTACATAACACATTTGCACAACTTGAGATAGAATTTGAATGGCCTTAGTCTGATAAAAAAAAACAGCAATCGTGAAATTCACGAGGTTTGGTACAAGGTTAGACGAGGACTAATTGTTCAAATACAAGCATAGACAATAAGAATAAATATGACTTTTAATTCTTGTAAAAGAAAAAAAATAAAAAAGATGACTATTTTCCCTAAATCTTGGACATCTACCAATCTGAATATGACTTATTGCTATTCAAAAACAATTGAGCATGTTCCTGTAGTTGTAATCTAATAAATCTTTCCCATAAGATTATTGAATTATCACGTGTACAATTCAAATGCAACTCAAAGAGAGAGAGAGAGAGAGAGAGAGAGAGAGAGAGAGAGAGAGAGAGAGAGAGAGAGAGAGAGAGAGAGAGATCTGACTTGGTGCTTTCTTAGCTCTCAATAGCTTTCTCAATGTTAGAGAAGAGGACAGAAAGAAAGTAGCCGGCAAGATCACTCAAATAGTGAATTGAGGGAAGAATTAAACAGAAGACGATCAAAAAAAGGTAAAGCAACAAACTCTTTACTAAGTTCAAGAAAACCAATAATTTATTGCACTAGTGAATGTCAAATTGAAACACAAAAAACTTCTGAAAACCCAAAAAAAAAGAACATGTAAAAAGGAACATGTAATGCGTGAAAACAACAAATACTTCAAAGTAAAATGGGATGTGGAATATACAAATTGATATACTATTGGGTAGTGCAATGAAGGCTGAACCAGATATTATACCAATGTATATAATATAGTGCAATGAGGACATAACATGATTAAAAAAGTCAATCCTTTGACATCCAACTAAAGCTTTTGCTCATCACTTTTGACTCAATCAATTACTTTGTCAATAATAAGTTTTATCTCCAAGTAAAACCAACAAAGCATGCATAATTCTACACATTATCATTAGAAGCACACCAGAAAACTTAAAACTCTATTTAGGTTCGATAGTTCACTAGCCTTGTCTTTGGCAAGTAGGAGAATAACTTTTCCACACAAAAAGACATACTAATACAATAAGCAATTTCAATTGAGAATACAAGTATCGGTTGCATTCAATAAGATACCTCCTCCGTTAGAGATAAAGCTCACTTTCTCTAGCAGCACTAAGAAAACCATGTCCTCCACTTCCTCTCTTGAAACAAGACACAAGAGTTAGAAAATGCTAATAGAAACGGAACCACTGATAGGAAACCTTACTTCTTATCTAAATAAAAATAAATGAACTTTTTAATCTAAGCGTCTACTTAAAATGATTATGATTGTGCCGTAACAGTTACACTTGGTTGTACTATGACTGTGTTGAACTTGGTTGTGTTATGAAGTGTCATAACTTGCATTTTTGGAAATGTCTAATATTAAAACTGTAACATCTCAAAGTGGGCGAGGCAACTTCCTAAGAATTTTTGTGAGCTATTGTAGTTGTGAGGCATAATGAGTTAAGAAGAATTTGCCAAACATGTTATAAAAGCCACAACACTCATTTTCATAATTAGCTTTTAAGGGGAATTTATACTAAACACTCTAAACATTAAATAGGTTCTGCCATCAATACTGGCGTATAGAGAGGCAAAAACCAAACTAATAACAATTTTTCCATAAGTTAGCTTTGTTGGAGAAAAAGATTTTTAAAAGTTTTCAATGAGGAGAGGGCCTCGACTTAAATATCACATTCAAATTCAATTTCTCTTTATGTAACAGTGAGACTTATGATATCACAAACCTACAATAAACACCCACCCCCACCCCCACAACCCCCCAACACCCCCAAAAATGTTATTGTTGTTGTCCTAGACACACCGCCCAGCATGTTGAATCATGTAATTCCGGATTCTAGAGGTCATGAGCTCACCATGCTAGGTACTAGTATAACAAAACTCAAGCACTTCCTTACCCCCACAAGGGCCACAACCATGGTTGATGACAACCAAATATTTTGTCATATCACAATGTCTCACAACATATTCCTAAACTCTCTTTATTGCATGGACTGCTACCCTAGATGGTTGCCATGTTTTGAATTATCATAGGTTGCAAATACAAAAACGCTCCACGAATGATCCTTGTGACTCCTAACTGTCATAGAAAAGCAAGAGATAAGTGAATGCGCTTTTTAAATTTCCATCCTAGCAACTAAGACTTAACTTTTTCCAAATACTGTTAATGAACTATCAAACCATAATTTAGGGCTTGGGATATGTCAAAACTAAAACAAAATTCACCCGTAATCACCAGATTATGTGAGTTGACAAAGCTAGATTTAGGGCTTGGGAAATAAAATCAAACTTGTCTTGCGGTCGGGAGAGAGCGCGATTTTGGAAGAAAGACGTTGCGGGAGTATGCCAAGAGAATGTAGATCTGAGGATGACGCTGTCAAGTGGAGAGAGAAATGCCGTCGTCGGGAGGGACCGACAACCGTCGGAGGAAGCGCTAGATGGGGCAGTTCAATGCATTGGGGTAGAGTGCGTCGAGAGAATGCAGATCTGAGATGAGGCCGTTGAGTGGAGAGAGAGAGGCCGTCGTTGGGAGGGAGCGATGGCCGTCGGAGGAAGCGCTAGACGGTGCGGTTCAGTGCGTTGGGTAGAGAACTCGTTCAGAGCGTCGAGTGTCGTCGTCGAAAGAGAGAGAAGGTAAGACACAGGAAAGAGAGAATGCTCCCGCTTTGAATTGGAACGACATGGGAGAGAAGAGAGAGAGAGCAGACGTGGACCTGCCATCGGACATGTGTTGAAGCTTGACTCGTTCAGAGCACCGATGACGTGGTCCCTTTAGGGTACCCAATATTTTCTCGAGGAGAGAAAACCTATTGATCAAATTTCACTGTTTTCTTTTGCAGCCGTCTGGAAGGTTATGGGTTCAAAGGCCACTTCTCACTTGAAATGCAAAGATTTTTCTTTGATTCCGCTAATTAGCAATTGTATTTGATTTGATATGGCATTTGGGGAAAGCTCATGCATAAATGCAAATTACGTCAAATGAAGGAGCTGTCTTGAAATGTAAAAAGCGTTTTTTGGCAAAGCATAATTGAAAAATGCATTGAGAATCTACTTTAATTTAAATATAGTTTCGACGAAAATTACCTTATAAAAGATTTCGGTTATATCTTTTAGATTAACAAATAAAAGAAAAAGTGAAACTCCGTTGACGCTCGAACGGCATCCTGACTTTGATGAACCAGATCTAGTAGCAGTGACCTAGGGTCACGTGACACCCGGCTATCCCAAGTCGATGCTGCTTAGGGTTGCATTTCGAAAATGCTCAAAATCCAAAGTTGGGTAGGATCTATATTTGGTCGAGAGACTTCAGGCTTTGGAAAATACCAACATTTCTGAAATGGGCTTCAACTACCAAACATTTCAGCATTTGTCCTAGAGTCCTTAAAGCCCGAAACCCATTCCCAAAACCGAATTGTCCACGGCCCGGAGCAAATTAATTGATGCCGCGACGTTGTGGAGCATTTGCACTGGGGATTCCTTTTTTTTCTTTTAATTTAATTTTTTTTATCTTTTCCTCCTGTGGGGTGGGATGGGATATTTAGTGGGGTGTCATTATTCCCAACGTGAAAATGCTGTCGCGCGAGCCGTGTCTGATTTCGGAAAACGACCCCCGCCCTCCTCGTTCGATCTTGCCGACCAAAAGCAGCACAAACGATAAATCTCGGAAAAATACAAAAACGCCGAAGCTGATCCTTAACCTCCTCCAAAGTACCCACAGTTTTTGCCGTCGCCTATCCGATTTCTTTTTCCTTATTTCTTAAACCGCTACGACCGCATAATATTCCGACATGAAGTCGTTGAATCTATTCAATTTTTCTCCTGATATCTACTCCAGTGACTTTGCCTGCCGTCATCTACCTCGTCCAGCTGATTGATTACGATTTTGATTTGGACTCTTAATGAAATATTTTTCCTAGACAATAACAAATATATTCATTATTGACTATAATTGATATCTAAAAAATGATGAAAAATATTTTTGTTTGTTCACTTTTGTATGGAATTGTTTTTGAAACATATTCTTCATCTATTTTTTAAAAATAATCAATTACTTTGCTTACAAAATCGAATTAGTGTAAAGATCACCGTCCGTAAAAATATTTAAATATGAAGTCGATGATGATAATATAATATTATTAATTAATTATTTTAAGTCATATAGGTGTTTTTTAAATTATTTATTTTCATGGAACGTAAGGAGTAAATGTTTTATTTTTTTTTTGTCTTTCTTTCTTTCGTTGGATAAGGTGGAGAATAAAGTCACCGAAGCCACGGTAGATAAAGCGAAGAAATCAAATCATTGCAGCGTGACCGAATGTGCCCCTTCGTCCCAAAAGTCAATCGACTCGCCTGATTAATACTCAGCACTAGCGGATAAAAATCGTGACAGGTGCACGCAATTCATGACTAATTAAATCCAATTTCCTTTTACTAAATCCTAGAAACGTAATTTCAATGTTCATGTTGTCACGTTTTTTCGCGGAGCACGAAAAGCCCATGTTCACTGAACCCCATGCGGAGCGGGAGTACACGTCGGTCACGCAAAGCGATGCGATCGATTCGCAAATTAATTAAATCATTTTTAGTCGAGCGATGATTGACGTTAATTATATTTTAAAAAGATTGGAATGTGTCGTGACGTGCTGAAAAGTGGTGGCCGCGGATTGAGTTGCGAAAATTTGAAGCACCCGTCGCTTTCATACGTCGCTTGAAACGAATCTATCTGCCTGGAGCTATTCACATAAATTTAAGGCTTGGTCGGTTTGGTGAAAATTTAAATAACTTGAAAAATATCTATTTTAAAAAATGGCACACGACTTAAAATAATTACTTGATAAAAATATATTCACCATCGATAATAATTTATTTATATAACTAGTATATCTGATAGATGATGTGTCCTAAAAAAAAAATAATGGATGATGACAACTGCCGGAAAATATAATGATGAAATGGATAAGATACATCCAACCTTCGACGCATTTTTAACCTTCATGAATCACGAAAGCGTCATACATAAGCCTTATCCATCGACTCGAATTCTTTCGAAATCACTCTCTTTCGTTTCTTCCATAACCAAAAAAGAAAATAAAAAGGAAAAAGCGTTGAGATAATTCTCGACGAATTCAACTTGATATCTGAAGCTCAGGTCGTTGTCTCAAAAGATGAACTCGAGCTGACTTTGAATCGTCCTATTTGGTCAAATACATAGCTGACTTGATATCCTTTTTGTTACATTATTTCTGAATAAGTTCCTAAATAACAAGCCTAAATTTTTTTCTAATTGATGATATCGATATTAAGAATAGTGACGATATTGATTGTGACTGTGATAAGGAGCTGGAGCTGCTAATCAGGATTAATGCAGAATTCGAATTTAAATCTAAAATCCCTGTGCAAAATCCAAAATAATCAAAAGATTCTTGTTTTTCACTATAGGAAAATTGGAGCAAGGATGGAACCGTTTCATTTATTATCTATTTTTATTTTAGGTGTGATGTGGATATTAATTAATGTTAATTAGCAAATTGCAAGAGAATTGCCAAGGAAATCAAAATAAATAAATAATAAAATCCCTCTCTAGAGCTAGAGAGAGAGAAAGCGCTAGAGAGAGAGGAGAGAGGCATCAAAGCTAAAGGGATACAAGAAGAAAAAAAGGTCAAAATAATTTTCAAATAAATTCGACTTAATATTTGAAGATTGTGTTGCCAGTATAAAAAAACGAACTCGAGCAACTTTGAGCCATCCACGAATTTGAATTTAAATCTAAAAATTCCCTTGGAAAATCCAAAAGAAATCAATAGATTTTTGCTGGTCGCTTCAGGAAAATTGGAGCAGGGATGGAAATGTATCGTTTATTGTCTATCTTATTTTAGGCATGATGTAGGATATTAATGTTAATCAGCAAATATTGCAAAGACAATTGCCAAGGAAACCAAAATAATTAAATAATTAAATAAATAATTAAATTCCTCTCCAGAGCTAGAGAGAGAGAGAGAGTCGTCTTTCTCTCTCGATTCTCCCTTTCCTTCCTTTTCCCTCTTGAGAATAATATATATATAATCCCTACTTTCCCCAGATTCCTCTCCGTTTCTTCTTCTTCTTCTTCCTCCACTTTCTCTCTCTACTCCCACCACGATTCCGGAGGAGAGAGAGAGAGAGATAGTGAGCTCGCCGGTCGCCGAGCTCTCCGCCCCGCCGTCCGGCCATGGATGCCAGATCCCAGCCGCGGTTCCCGCTCGGCCGGCAGTCCTCCCTCGCGCCCGACGAGGCCCCCGCCGACCTCGGCGGCGGCCCCGGCCCGGAGGCGGTCGGCCCCGGGGTCCGCCTCATGTACGCTGCCAACGAGGGCGACCTCGACTCGATCCGGGAGCTCCTCGACTCCGGCACCGACGTCAACTTCAGGGACATCGACGGCCGGACGGCCCTCCACATCGCGGCCTGCCAGGGCAGGACCGACGTCGTCCAGCTGCTGATCGACAGGGGCGCCGTCGTCGATCCCAAGGATCGCTGGGGAAGCACGGTAAATTTTTTTTTTTGGTTAAGTCCTCTTGTTGCTTTGCTTTGCTCGCGGTTTTTCGATTGTGCGATTTCGAGCTTCAGCGTGCATGGCGTGTTAGCCTGTACTCGATTGCAGTCGGTTATAGGTTGGAGTTCCGTTCAGCTCAGTTCAGTTCAGTTCAGTTCAGTTCAGTTATGCTTCGCTGCCGAAAATCTTCTCTGCCTGGCGTGAAATTACGCACCTTGCGGGGGCATGAGTCATTTGAGCACGAAATTCTTCAGCAAGCTGTCGCGATTTTTTGTTGCCGTAAGTCGTGATTGATTGTCGTTTGTTTCGACAGCCTCTTGCGGACGCGATATATTATAAGAACCAAGAAGTGATAAAGCTCTTGGAGAAGAATGGCGCGCATCCTCCGGTACGTGCGGCTTACGATTTCACATTTGGCGTTTGTTGTTTGGGGGTCATTCGTAGTAGAAGCATAGGCTTCGTCTGAGAAAGTTATGGTATTATACGATGGTTCTGAAATAACAAGTTTTAGAGATGTTTATTGGGGTATGCGCACATAAAACCCGATGGTGAAGGTGTTGTCCTGTGGTGTTGTCGCGTTTGTCTTCTTGATTTTTGGTGTTTAATTTTCAGATGGCTCCCATGCACGTCCAAAATGCTCGGGAGGTCCCTGAATACGAAATCAATCCAAGTGAGCTTGATTTTTCGAGTAGCGTGAATATAACAAAGGTAAGATGTTCTTTTTTCATGTTCCTTCATCATCAAGTTTGCTTCTTGTGAGCACCCGAAAGTTTTCCGTTAAAAAGTATTGCTATTAGTGTATGTTCATGAGCTGGTCCATGTAAGGAGTGCCGTCACTCACTTTGCTCTTGTGATTGAGAAGAGAGAGTTCGTTACTTCCAGGGCATTAATTATCTCGGTCTTTACTTTAGTTTAAGATACTCCTTCCATTTGAAGGTGAAGTCTTGCTGGTCATGAGTTAGCCTTCGACAGGACGCCTGGTCTCTGATTTCCTTCTCCTTTCAATTCATTTAGCCTTATCCCACTTACTGGGACAAGGCTTATTTTGTTATTTGTTACAGGATCGGATTTTTCTGGTTTCGTGTTCTTTCATTGCAATTGACGTAGCAATTTGATTATAGTAACTAAAGACGGCCAGTGACTTGAATGCTGGATTGTCCTTCTATTGGATAAATCTTTTATTTTGACTGCCAAATACGAAATAGATTTGCGTGAACGGGAATTTTTTTGTTATATTCTTTGAGCATTCTTTAAGTTGTCTGATGTCTACGTTGTAGATATAAATCCAGCGCTCCTTATTAATTGGAGCATATAGAGTTTAATGTCAGGTGAACAAAGTTGCCCATAATGGATGGAGTATGGTTTCGGTTTACATGAACGCTTAACTTTCTTTGGGAAAAAGTAAAAGGAAGATGCTTCACTTTCTATTGCAACGTGAAATCAGAAATGCAATATTCATCTCCTTTTGAATTATTGCGGTAAATAAATGTATTTTGATGTCAAGATTGGTAAAGACTACACACCCTTCTTGTGAAAGAAAAGTGGAAGAAGCTTCAACACTACTTTAATTTTCTGAAGTTTTAACAGGGAACTTTTCGAAGTGCATTATGGCGTGGAATCCAAGTTGCGGTCAAAACACTAGGGGAGGAAGTGTTGAGTGATGAGAATAAAATGTGAGTTAGTTTCGCCATTGTCTTTTGCTCTAGACTGTTGCTTTAACTTGCCTTTTGCTGTGCAATCTGATGATATATGGTTTGCAACTTAATGTACCACAGAAAGGCTTTTAGGGATGAGCTAGCACTTCTTCAGAAGTTGCGCCATCCAAACATCGTCCAATTTTTGGGTGCCGTCACACAGAGCAGTCCCATGATGATTGTCACAGAATATCTTCCACAGGTTTTGTCTGGAATTTACAGCTTTCATAATCACAGCTATTGCTTGTATCTAAATTGTCAACATTACTCATGTTGTGTGACTGGGTTGGTGGGTGTATGGTTTTTCATTCGGCACCTACCCCTTTATAGAGAATTTCTGGAAATAATCGGAAGTGGATATTGTATCCCGGGCAATAAATGTTAGGACAACTGTTTTAATAAAGGTACATAGATTCGTGTTTTGGATAAGTGCTTGTTAAAGTTCTCCGCAAGAACAGGGTTCTCTGTCGCCAATGTAACCTGAAAAGTTGTGTTGTTTACAAGAGTGATGCGAAATCTATTCACAGGGACAGTTTCAGTAATGTCAATATTCTACTCAGTTATATTCTGATAAAATCAAACAGAGAGTTCAAATATTTTGTCCCTTTTCTTTTGGCCGTTTTCACTGGATGCAAGGACTTGATACATTATCTATTAGAGAAAGATGTGTCAAAGAGCATATCTTGCAAACTGGTTTGGCCTTTGTTATATTGTGGCTGCAGTTTTCTGAATGTTGGATCTGTCATGGTGTACATGTTGAATGCAATCTGATGAACACTCAATGCAATTAGCTTACGCTCTCATTACCTGTGTCTAACCCTTAGTTTTGGGATTTGGAAATGGATATGTCAAGTTCTCGAGTTATCTTTTCTTTTTTCTTTGTTTGGTAGAACTTTTGAGACATGCTGTATAATTAGCAGCTCCTCTAAATTGTCTCTCTTCCATTGCAGGGTGATCTGAGAGCATATTTGAAAAGAAAAGTTGCATTGAAACCCATAATTGCTGTGAGGTTTGCACTGGATATTGCAAGGTCAGTTATCTTCTACGTTTGCATGTTAAACACGATAGCAAGCTCCCGGGTTGGCATGTTCAAGAGATCATGCCTTTATTTTCATCCTGGAATTTGATTTTTGTTGGAACCTAGGGATCTTATAAATACTTCTAAATGGAATAATATGAATGACAATCAAATATAAAATTGTTTTCCTCATTGAATAAGGAGAGTACAATTGCTCGTTTGAATATGGACCAACTGTACTGTTGGCTAGGAAGAATGAAATAATTGCTGAGTTTCCATGGTGACTGAAAAAAGGTACTTTTATGTACCAGAGCGTATTCTCAAAATTTCAATTCCACAAGGATACACTGCCAGCTTTGTTGGTATCGCATCTTAATTTTGGTCTTTGATTTTGTAAATTTAAATGCAAACATGATGCAAGAAATCATTCTTTTCATTTTTAGACTCTTGGGCTTCTTTGATCTTGCTCAATGACCTTGTTAAATACAGCAAATATTAGATTCTGGAAGAGTCCTCAATCAGCATTATTTGATATTCAGGAAATGCATATTCTTATATAGCTAGCACTTTAATTTGGCCAGGGGAATGAATTATTTGCATGAGCATAAACCTGAAGCAGTAGTACATCGAGATCTGGAGCCTTCGTATGTTCTCTCTCTCTCTCTCTCTCTCTGTGTCTCTGTGCGCGCGTGCACATGCATGTGTGTGTTTTCTTTTCCCTCTTTTGACGAGGAAGTATATTAAGCTATGAACGTATCATACTTATGTGCATATGAATAGCACGTATTTTCCACATGCATGATGCTTGTTGGCATTGAATAAATGCTGTTGTGGTTAAGGGTTTTGAAAGCTTCTTGATTCTTCATGAGTAAGATAACAGAAATATACTGCGGGATGATTCTGGGCATCTGAAAGTTGCAGACTTCGGAATCAGCAAATTGCTTAAAGTTGCAAAGACAGTCAAAGAAGATATAAAAGTTACTCGTCAAGACACTTCCTGTACGTTTTCTTCCTCTGTCAAGGTTCTTAATTGTAAATAGACGCAAAAGTTGCATGCACTGAAAGATTAGGACTGCAAAAATCTATTCTATGGCAACTCCAGTCTTCACTGCTAACTTTCCATGATCTCTTTTAGTGGATAGTGTTAGCGGCTGCTGACATACTGTTTGAATATCCAATCACCTTTCATTTTCGGGCTTTATGATTGGCAACATGCAAAACCAATTTAACTGATCGCATTTTGGATTTCTTCTTAAAGATGATATTGTACTTATCTATGGATGCTTACGCTTAGGGCGATATGTGGCTCCAGAAGTTTATAAAAATGAAGAATATGATACTAAGGTGGATGTGTTTTCATTTGCTTTGATCTTGCAAGAGGTAAGTCTCTCTCTCTCTCTCTCTCTCGTCACTTGTGGACTTTGTACATGTGAGAAACGAAAAATAAAGGAAAGGTTTCAAGCAATTATTGAGAACATGTACCTGTATAATATTGAGATGCAAACTTTGCCTGCGATTGACCTGCGGTGCTAATTTAGTATTTATTCAAGGTGTGAGATTTAATTCTAGATTAATACACAGATAGAGTATGCATTTTTATAGGTATATGAAACTGCATGATTGACATGTTAATGTTAAGTTTTTTTTGTGCAGTGCTATGTCCTGTAGCCTGTCAGATCAAGATGATTTTTCCATTTTACTTTGATCAATAGCTCAATAGCTTGTGTCACCAAGACGTCAGAGATATGCTTTTGTATTCACAAGCTCTTAAAGACTTTAGGCAAGTTTAGAAAATTTGAACAAAGGGTGGAGCATGTACTCATTTCAATTATTGCTAGCATTAGTAATTGTAACAAAGGAGAAAATTGCAATTCTTGCATCTAAGTTTTGTATGATGTTACTATTAAAGTGATCTTCCCCATTTTTGGGTTATGTATTCTCCACATGCCTTCAGAATGCGTCTTTTGCATTTACGTGCTCTTAATAACCTTAGAGAAGTATGGAAAAATGAACGAAAAGCAACACCCATACTTGATAGCTGATATAAATAAATATGGAGACAAGGAGAACGTTGCTGCACTTGCAGCAAAGTCTTATGTAATTTAGCTATCCTAAGTGAATGTTTTCGCTTGTTTGGGCCAAATACTTTTATTATACCTTGGCAATATGGAAAGGCAAGATATTCATATACTTGAAAGATTCACAAATTTTCCTTCTCATGCTTCGTTTTGTAATATTCAAGACCAAGTTTGTCATTGTTTTATAAGTTCATCTTATGTAGAAAGATATATGAGTGCACGTCTTGTACCTCTTTGTCTATGTCCGCATCTGTAGCTGGCACAGATAGATTGACAATCACTATGTATAATCTTAAAATCAGAGCTGTTATTTTGTTTCTGGCATATGATTTGTTGTTGTAATTCAGAATTAGCCTGGCCCCATGGTTGGATGGCACATTGTAGATTGAAAGGTTCAAGTCGTGACATGTCTGATTATAGATGTTCACCTTTAGCATCATTTGGATGCAAGTAGGATGAATCAAGCACTCAGTCCCTTGAACTCTTTTCTTATCTGTGATTCAAGATTCTGGTTTAGGAGATTGTCTAAATTTTTGTTCACTCTCTTCCTGTTCGTTCTTTGGTTGGTATGGATGAGTTGGCTGATCTAATTGAAATAGACAAGATGGAATCTACCTATCAAATAAAGATATGCTCAATATTTTGTTTCCAATTCATATCAAAAGACCACTCAGTCTTTCAAATTGAAACTAGTTGGATGATTTAGATAGATGCTTTGAGCAAGATATGGGCAGATCTTGAGCTGATTGTAATTGATCTACTTAATATTGCGTTTCAGATGATTGAAGGTTCTGTGCCGTTCCCTTCAAAAACAGAATATGAGGTTCCTAAATGTTATGTCTCAAATGAGCGTCCACCTTTTAAAGCTCCAGCAAAGCATTATGCTCATGGTTTGAAAGAGTAAGTCGGCGTGCAACCTCTCATATTTGACCTAAAGGATTAATGTTCTTGTCTGAATGTTGGCAGGCGATGGCAGCTGTCCATATACATGCAATATTTTTACATAATGACTTTTTCCTTTTATGCTTGCTCTTGTCTTAAGCTGGTTATTTTTTTTGTTAGGATCCCAGTAGTAGACTTATGTAGTGTCCAATATATAAAATGTGACCAAGGACTTGATGTGCAGTATGTATTTAGATAGATATATCAATTATTTGTTCCATTTTTCTGTCAGATTATATGGATGGATTTTGGCCATGTCAATGTGGTTCTCTTGTACACATTGTGGTGGCTTGAGTGAAAAATGTTCAGAACAGAGATCTAAGTTGTCTTATTGATTTTGGTCCTGCTCCATCTCTACTTTTGTAATTTTGCATAGGCGCAACTTTCATCACAAATCAAATCTTATTGCATACTTAAGCTACGTTGATCAAACTGTATTCTAACGAATTCCCTGGTTACATATATTTGGAAGTTTAATTGAAGAATGCTGGAATGAAGAGCCATTGAAGAGGCCAACATTCAGCCAAATAATTAAGAGATTGGATCAAATTTATGTCCAGCTTAATCGTTCCAATATATGGAAGGTCTCTCTCTCTCTCTCTCTCTCTCTCTCTCTCTCTCTCTCTCTCTCTGTGTTCTAGAAAGGCTAACCTTTTGTTTATCCACAAACTTCAAAAGATGCTTGCATATACATATTGTGTATTCGTAAAAGCTCATTCCAAATCAGTTCATGTCTTTTGAAGGCTATAGATGATTTATTGGTTGAGTGCTTTTGGTTCTTATAAATCGTGTTTCCTGCTCAAATGGACCATGCTGAAGCATGATCCAGAATCATGTTATGTGACTTTCTGTTTCTCTTAGACCAGGCTTTTACTTGCTTTTCTTGGGAGGTTGGGATCATCATTTCTTGTTCAATGGGTTGGAACCTATATGTGTTCAAGTTCTGGAACTTAAAAGGCCTGTTAAGAAGATGATGGAGCAACTCCTCGCCATAGCAGAAAGTCCTTGAATAGGAAGAGTGGGAATAATATGTCTAGTCAATTGATCTCATGAGGCTGGTTGGGAACGAGTAGGCTCAGTGTTTTAGTCATTCTGGGACCTACAATTGGAGATGGCAAGCTGGAGGCTATGAAAGAGATATCTATGATTGTAGTTGTAGTAGGGTTGCTAATTCTCTTCAATGTTATTCTAGGATGTCTAATTCCCTAAGAATAGGTTATCATTGGTGACGCTGCAAGGTGCTACCAGTGGTTACCTGGATTGGATTGGTCAATAATACTTGATGATAGATAGTACATGGTTAGTATGGTGCCTGGGAGGACCACACAACCAGAAATGTTTTCTTTCTTAATTTGGCCGCAGAATCTGGCTCAAAGATAAAGTTCTAAGAAATAGTCTCTAGATGGGATTGGCCTGCCATGGAGAGGTTATTCTGAAGCACTTCTTTCTCAGCTGCACAGTTCGCCAATTAAATTCCTATGAACTTCTACACTGCACTTAATCTAGACATTGTATTTCCTGATGTCATTCTACAGCATCATTCTCCTGTCTCATCCGAACTTCGAATATATTCTTAAACTCATGTTTTGAAAACTGAATTGCAGGTGAGACCCTTCAAATGTTTCCAGAACTTTCGGGAAATTTTCAAGAAGGATCGCCTAAATCCAAGCACTCGATCTTCTCGCTACTCAACAATGTGAAAGTATTGATCACTCCATTTCTCACAGCTTTGGTGCTGGTCCTGCTGGACGAGCAATCTTTTTGGCAGATCTTGTCATGCATGCAGCACTCTGTTTCCTTATCATTCCATCAATGCTGTTCTGCATCTTGATGATTTGAATTTAACGCCCCATCATCATATGCTTTCGACATGTGTGCCAAGACATTGTACAGATTTTGCGGGCCAGTACTTGCCTTCTCTGTATATTCATGAAGAAAATGATTTTCAGCTATTTCTACTTTGTTCTCTATAAGCTGCTTTCAGTGGGTTGAGGCCTGCCTCCATTCGCAAAAGGTATTGTGTTGCAAGATACGTCCACCGAAATTGAATGCGGAGCTTGGACTAACTTTGGATTGACTTTGCCGTGATGAAGTGCAAAGAGAGCATGTCGGTCCTTGGGCATTTGACTGAGTTGGATTTCAATTGTGGATTGGAAGCAGAGTTCTCATTTTTTTTTTCTTTTGTCATGGAACTATCTTAATCGTGCTCATTCTGTTTCGTAATTGGCTCTGTAATACACTGATCGGTCATCAACAAGAGGCTGACCGTTAGAGGTGTGTACAATCCGAGTTGAACCATCGCAATTAGACTATTGAACCATCCAAGTGAAGAACTGAGATTAAAACTCATGATGTTCGCTCTCGTGATTTCAAGCGGAGGACTAGCAACGGTAGTATCATTCTCAAGTTAGCTCCTCACTGCACCAGGTATACACTCTGCAGCATACCAGGGATGTGCACCATATGAAGATGCACCTTATGCGGAGTTTGAAATAAATGGACAAGAACACAATCTATAGGGACTAGGAAGGAATCTAAAGCCGATCCTCGGCACAATCAAATGCGAAAAGAATTAATTGAAATCCTTGTATCAATCGAAATTGAACTACGAGTTTTGCACTCTCCAGCTCAGAGTTCGGTTCCCTATTCTCACCTGAAGGAAGCACAAATCATCCGACTTTACCTAGTTGACAGATACAGGCACCCTCTCACGTTGCTCACCAGACAATTATCGGGCCGCGACAGATTAGGCAAAGTTTAGAAGCAGGCAGAGCGTTGTTGTCGCCTTGTTCTCACCGCGGAGCTGACCTGGTCAGTCTCTGCATCGCGCCTTGGTGAAAGTTTTTTTTTTTTTTTTTCAATATAAATTTAGAAGCTAATTCAAGGAAGAACGCAAACGGCTCCAACGCAGCTGTCTTTAATAGCACTTTCCAGGACCAGAAATGCTTCCATCATTCATCCACGCTTGGTCCAATTCAACTGGACTGTAACACGCACTTTCCAGGACTAGAAAATCCTCGGAGAGATGCGTTCCACTTGAGATGTGGAAGGAAGTAACCAGTTTTCTCCTCTGTCCGCACTATAGAAACTCAGGAAGAGTGATCAACCAAGTCACTGCAACCATGCTCTTCCTCGCTTGAGCCATCATCCTCGCTCCTTTTGTCGTGCTGATGAGCTAGACGTTCATAGAACTCCAGCGCTTTCGGGTGCGCCTTGATGATGGTGGGATCGAAGCCGGATAAATGGAGCCCGCTCAAGCGCCTCACTCGGGACAGAGCGACGTAAACCATCCCGTACCCGAAGCTCCTGGTTAGATCAGTATGGAGACTGTCGAGGCTCATGCCCTGGCACTTGTGGATGCTTAGAGCCCAAGCCAGTATGAGGGGAATCTGCTTCCTCTGAGCAACCACGGAATCTCCGTCCACCACGTACCACGTCTCCGGCTTGATAACCACTGTCCTGCCAGAATCGAACTTCACCACTGGCAAGACACCCTCGGAACATAGTTCGGAGACGTCCCTATCCCGCGGCTTCACAAATTCAACTACTGTACCGACAGCACCATTCACGAGCCCGCGGGAAGTGTTCTTATTCTTTATCAGCATCACCCTGGCGCCTTTGCAGAGAAAGATCTCATCGGGCGCCATGCCCCGCTGGACTTGCCTCTTCCAAGGATCACTTCCGCTATCGGCTGCTGTAAAGAAATAGCCCTCTGCTGCCAGCTCTTCAATTCTGGAATTGTTCACCTCATTGACATCCTCGTTCCGTGGATATAGCCGAACAACAGAAGGATCCGGCTCATCGGATGCGCAAGATTCTTCTAGGAATTCCCAGTCGTCAGGACTGATCTGCCCTTTCCTTATGCCCTGAAGCACCTTAACGAGCCTTTCATCCGATTGCCTGAATACTTTGGTAAGCTCAATCTGCAAGTCGAAGCTCGATTGCCAACAGTCGGCTTCGAATGCAAATTGTTTCCTCGACAAGCAATCCCCATTTCTTGGTATCGGCGGCAGTTGCAAGAAGTCCCCGGTCACGATGAGCTGAATCCCTCCCCAAGTCTCGCCCGATTCCCGCACCTCTCTAGCAATACTTTCAAGATCATCGAACAGCTCACCGTCCACCATACTGACCTCATCTATAAACAGGGCCCGGACCTTCTTCCACCTCTTGCACGCCTTCTTGTCCATGTAAATGTCCAAAGCCGAAGCTCTGCGGCCGGGGTTCCTGATGCCCGCGAAGGAGTGCAGGGTCTGCCCGCGGAGCGCGCAGGCGGCGACCCCGGTAGACGCAGTCACGAAAACCCTGGACCGGCCCAGCGAGTCCTTCAACAGCTTGATGAGATGCTCGAGCAGGGCGGTCTTCCCCGTGCCGGCCGGCCCGGTGACGAAGACGGACTGGCCGCCGGAAACCGCCGATATGATTCGGGTCTGCTCCTCGGTCCACTGCAAATGGCGGGTCCTGCTGGTGGTCCTGGCGGCCCTGGCGCCTTTCGGGCGGTCCTTCTTGCTCCCGGCCTCGCGCGGCTCCTTGCCCGGAGCGGGTTTCCTAGGGGGCGCCGCCGGGGTCTTGCCGCTGCCGTAGTTTCTGTAAGCGCACTTCAACGCAGCAAGAACCCTCATCCCCATCTCGCAGCCTCTTCCCGAAACTCACCTTTTTGGTTTCTTGGGTTCTTCGAGAACTTGGAAGCCCGGGAAGAATCTGGAGCCGACCCGACGGTACGGAAGGGACGCTACTCCGAATTCGCAGGGGAAAGAGGGGAGGAGATGGAGACGTCCATGGCGATGGCGCGAGGATCAGCTTGCGGTTCTTGATGATGCGGATGGCGAGTGAAGTGAGAAACTCGCCACCGGAGAAGAAGGAGATGCGAAATCTTGAACGACGACGGTAGGCATATATTTGGTTTTGCTCCGGTGTGATTTCGGGAGGGATCCCTAGTTTGAAGGAATATATGCATATAATCTGGTAATTTAATTCAAATTTTAATAACTCAAATGCATTAAATCTCCAGCTCCGTTTTTTCACGAAAAAATTGAATATCTTGAAAAATATATACATTTTAAAAATATTATTTTATATTGCTTGAAGTATTATTTTTTACAAATATTTGCCTTGTCTTTAAAAGAAAAAGAGGGACCATTATGTTGCTTGTATCTCAAATTTCGTTAACCGTCTAATCTCATTTTGGAATTATTTGATTGGATTGGACCATTGTTTCTAAGCTGTTTATCATCTTTTGGATATTCAATAAATAAGCATGGATTGAAATCGGTGTTAAATATAGAAAATTTAAAATCGCACAATTGAATTTCTTACGTAACGCTTTGCATTATTAGAATGATGCAAGTTTAATTCCTGCTCTTAATTATTTTACTAAAGTCAATACCCTTATCAACTCAAAAATTGACTCTCCTAATTATTGTAATGATTTGTTTTTGGCGAGATGAAATCAATCGATTATAAGCGGAATTCACACCTCAATTCAAAAGCAAAACCATTATCGACCAAGGCAAATTTTCCATTTTGTCCCAATAAGAGTAAATTGTTTTTGTTTTCTTGTTAGAAATTTAAGGCAGCTTTCAAATTTTGACCAAGAATTTATCAGAAGTCTCAAATTTCAAAAAAGGAACAAATCAAAACGCAACAAAAAGGATCATCGTAAAAATCACTCCAACTTGTTATTTTCATGGGAAAATCCAAATTAAGGAGAAACGAAAAATTTCCAACTTCTTATTTTCATGGAAAAATCCCGAAAGATCTTCAACTTTTTTCTGTCAAAATTCAACCAGGTAAACATAAAAAAGAAAAGTCGGCCAATTTTTCTTATTTTCACCTAATTTTATTTCTGTCGACAAAAGAGGGCGAAAAAATGAGGTGAAAAGTTCGCGCTTCATCTCCTCCGCGCTCCGTTACGCGCCTCCCCACCGGATTCCTCCCTCCCTCCCTCTCTCTCTCTTTCTCTCTCTTGCTCTCGAGCGTCAATGGCGTAAACCCTAGAAATCGGGCGATCCCCGCCTCGCTTCACCCCGCTCCCGCGCAGTTCCCCGGTCGCCAGCAAGCAACCAAACAACCAAGCAGGAGCTCACTCCGGCGGCACCTCGTAAGTCCCCTCGACCCTTCCGAGCCCTCGGCTCTCTCTCGCGTCGCTGAAAAGCTCTCGCCTTTTCGCCCGTAAACCCTAATTGGGTCCGTCCTCTTCTCTGTCCTTCTCTCTGTCCTGTCCTTCTCTCTCTCTCTCTCTCTCTTTTTGTGGAGCGGAGCGCGCGGTCGGATTCTGGGGCAATATAACACTCCGATCCGAAACCCATTTTTAGGGTTCTAAACCATTAAAAATGGCCCCGTCTTGACCCGACCCGGATCTCCGCCCGTGCCCGTTGTGTGTGCGTGCTTTGTTTTTTCCCTGACCTCGGTTGGTCACGGTGACGGGTTTCGGGTTTCGGGTTTCGGATTCCCCCCCCCCGACCCGTCTCCGGCCCTTCCTTCCTCGTGCATGCTGCTGCTGCTGCTGCTGCCGCCTCCTGGCGCCGGGGTTTCGTCGGTCCTCTAGCGCCGGCTCGGGGGACCGAAGCGTGCGGCTTTGTCGCGAATGCTTTTGTGCGTTCTCTCCGTTGCTCTGTCGTTCCTACATCGTGGGTGTCGGTGTGCGGTTTTCGCCGGGTGAAGTGGGAAGCGAGTCTTGTGTTTCGGGTTCGAAACGACCCGATGGCCGATGCGATATGATGATTCGATGAACATGGCGGCGGTCTCAGTTTCGGTGTCGTTTCTGCCGAGGGTAGTATGAGCTCTGTCTGTGTTGAGATCGTTAAGCAGGGAAGTGGCATTCGTTAGTGTCCTAGGTGGGTTCGGTTTATCTGTTTGGTTTAACTGGTTTTGCAAAACGGGCTTGACCATCTGTGCTCTGAGAACCCGGAAAAGTTGAGATTAGCATCCGTCTTCCTATGTGGACATTTCCGTAGGTTATATAAATGCGGCATATCGCGACATTCCCCCCGGGTTACTGCTGTTCAGGGAATGCGAATGCCTGTTAAATTATAAAAGGACTTGCGAGATGCGGCATTTGTATGAGGGAGCGAGTTGCTGTAACAGTAGTCGCTTGGACTGAATCTGTCTTTGTGTAAACCACACGGAAGAAGCAACTGGTGCATTCCGGCAGTATCGTAGTTGAAGTAGATTTTGGTAGAATTCATGTCTTATCGTGCATACAACTTTTAGTTTCTGAACTTCCAATTTGTCTTTTTCTTTTGATTGCATGGTTTATATCGATGACCAATTACAGACTGGTCCTATTCAAATATCTTCGGAATACTTGGTTTGTTTTTCCTTTACCATTATCTGATCAGAATATTACTGTTAGTGAAAGACCTTCCAGGTTGTATCGACAAATTAATGATTGACTTGGAATCTGCTGAGATTTTTGTTACGTAACTTATGTATCAGTTGCTTTCTTACTCTGCGTGAGAAAGTGGTCTGTTTTGCTTCACCCTTTACTTATGCACTTTCCCTACACTGTCCTATCAGTGATAAATCAAATTGATGCCACACGAAAATGCCAGCATCTGTTAATCTTTTTTTTTTTTTTTCGCTGATGTCATTTGCTTATGCTCAAGATGAAATTGATTTTGTTTCTAACATCTGCTTTTGGGCAAAATTGAAGTTAAATAGAAAAGGCCTACCGAATCCAAAGCCAAAGTCTGGAGAAATGGATGAACTCTCATAATTCTTGAGGCTGATGTGCTGTATTTCATGAATTCTTGAATTTTTTGCTTGGTGGAATTGGGCTAGATGATTCAAACTTCCTTTCCTATGTAGCAAACTTCTTTCATTGATTTAGGGATTGACTTCTTTCTATTTCCGTCCGCAGGTTATTCAACTTAAGTTAATGTGATGGACTTATCAGATGCAGTCATAATTAATTCTAGCAGATTAAAATCAGTTGTCTGGAACGACTTTGATAGAGTTAAGAAAGGTGATCTCTGCGTGGCTATATGTAGGCACTGTAAAAAGAAACTGAGTGGCTCAAGTACTAGCGGTACTTCTCATTTGAGAAATCATTTGATCAGGTGTCAGAGAAGATCTAATCATGATATTACTCAACTCATTCCGGCAAGGGAAAGGAAAAGGGAGCGACCCCTTGCTATTGCAAATTTCAGTTTTAATCAAGAGCAGAAAAAGGATGAAGGGCTAAATCTTGTGAATATCAAATTTGATTCCGACCAGGTGAAAGATGATAATGCAAATGCTGTGACTGCGGGTAGTAACTATGATCAAAGGAGAAGCCAGTTCGATCTTGCACGTATGATTATTATACATGGCTATCCTCTGAATATGGTTGAGCATGTGGGGTTCAAGGTGTTTGTCAAGAATTTGCAGCCTCTTTTTGAGCTTGTGACAACGAATAAAATAGAGGCTGACTGCTTGGAAATCTACGAAAAAGAGAAGCAAAAGGTTTACGAGGTCTTGGATAAATTGCCTGGTAGAATTAGCCTCAGTATAGATGCTTGGGCTGGTTCTGGTGATGTTCAATACTTCTGTTTGGCTGCTTATTTCATTGATGAATCTTGGCAGCTGAAGAAGAAGATACTGAATTTTGTGTCGGTGGACTCTTCTCACACGGATGACATGCAAGCAGATGTCATCATGACGTGTCTCATGGACTGGGACATTGACCGTAAATTGTTTTCCATGACTTTTGATGGTTCTTCTTCGGACTTCTTTGTTCTCAGAATCAGAGATCGTCTATCACAGAACAGGTTTCTTTATGGTAGTGGCCAACTTTTTGAAGTGCGATGTGTCGCTACTGTTCTCAATCAGATGGTTCAGGATAACTTGGAAGCGCTAGGGGAGGTAATTTACAAAATTAGGGAAAGTATTCGGTACGTCAAAAGTTCACAAGCAATGTTAGAGAAGCTCAACAAGCTGGCCCAACAAGAAAGTATCGAGACTGAAAAGTGCTTATCTCTTGATAACAGCTTCAGATGGGACTCGACTTACAGGATGCTTGAGGTTGCCTTGGAGTACAAGACCGCATTTTCTCTTCTGAGGGAACTGGACCCGCTATTCACAGTTTGTCCTTCTGATGTGGAGTGGGAGAGAGTCAGCGCCGTTACCGGTTACTTGAATGTCTTTCTGGAGGTCATGAATGATTTCTCCCGAAGCAGATACCCGACTGCAAATATATACTTCCCTCTGATATGCGATATTCATTTGAAGTTGATAGGATGGTGTAAGAGTTCAGATGATTACATCAGTTCTCTGGCCTTGAAGATGAGAAGCAGATTCGACGAGTACTGGGATAAATGTAGTTTGGGACTAGCTGTCGCGGCCTTTTTGGACCCTCGATTTAAGATGAAGTTGGTAGAGTATTACTTCCCCCAAATTTATGGTAGTACTTCCCTTGAACGCATTGATGAGATATCCAGCCGAATCAAGGCGCTTTACAATGAACACTCCATTGGATCTCCATTATCAACTCTTCATCATGGTCAGGCATGGCAAGTTGGTGGCAGTACCGGGAGCTTGTCGGGTCCTGGGAACGACGCGAAGGATAGGCTGGTTGGGTTCGATAAGTTCCTCAATGAAACTTCTCAGAGTGATGGCACGAAATCAGATTTGGACAAGTACTTGGAGGAGCCTCTCTTTCCTCGGAACGTCGATTTCAACGTGTTGAACTGGTGGAAAGTTCACACCCCAAGGTATCCCATATTGTCCCTGATGGCACGAAATGTGCTTGGTGCTCCTATGTCGAAAGTTCACTCGGAGTCGGTGTTCAACATGGGTGGCAGGGTGCTCGAGCGGGACCGCAGTTCTCTCAGCTCAGCGACCTTGCAAGCACTGATGTGTTCCCAAGATTGGATAAAAAGTGAACTAGAGAGTTGATAACAATTAAAGGTAATGCACTCGGTGACTGTCGTCTTTCTCACTGAGATTTTGTATCTAGCCGTTTAAATCAATGCAAGTTAGCAATTATGTGGCCCGGACGGTTTCAGGATGCTCCTAATAATCAACGAATGTCTAACAAAATTCAATGCCCGCTCAATATGTTCCTAAAAAATCTGATTGGTTTTACTTAGAATCTCCATCTAGTTTTGTGACTTTCCAATATGTGAATAAGTTGCGCTACAGAGGGTAATAGGAGGTTTATATATGGATATGTGCAGGCTCGTACTTCACTGGGCTGGGCTGGGCTGGGCTTGGCTTTATTCTTTCTCTGAAACCATAGCTTGCTCGAGCAATCAATTGCAAGCGCTAAAATCAAATTCTTGGCCAATGAAATTTGCTTATGTTGGAGCATATTCGATCGGTCAAATCCATGGATCAGCTGCAGCGTTGAGAGAACATCTGGAGAGATTATGCTCACCCTTTTTGTTAATAATTATGGGCTAAACAAGATTATGGTTCTCTTGGCTTGGACAACTAATGGCAAAGATCTAGTTAGCGAACAGAGACCGGATCATCGAATACGAGCTGCGGCATGGTACGTTGGAATTGGCTTTAGTCAAGGTTGGACGTCAAGAATTGACTAAGTTGTGACTTCTATACCAAAGAAGACATCGAACTTAGACGAGGTGAAAATCATACGTGATTCTACCCGACAACATTCGCACGTTTCCGCATTGAAATAAACTCGCGGTGCAGGAGAGAAATGCCCTGGTCCTCTTTTCTTCTTGTTGTCCATTTCGACTTGAATAAAGTGATGGTGACGGGGGTTGATCGAGCATTTATGGAATTAGGTATGTGCATTCAATTCGGCATCTTTCGCCATCATTCGTGACACGAGTCCACCTTGGGTAGCATCCTTGGTCCCCACCCCAAAGAGTAGTGTTATAATTATTATCGTCATTATAATTATTTATTAATGTTATAAATATTAGGTTTACAAAAGCTGAATTGTTTGTGATGCATCTTTTTCCCCCCTTTTCTGGGCTTTCAACCCCAAAAAGCAAAATGCCCTCTTATTAGGGCAATGCCTCTTATCATGCTTAATTGCTTTGCTTGTCCATTACCTGCAAGGTGACGAATTCCTCAGCATCTGTCTGCTTTTGACGCATCCAATTCCTCTTCAAGAATTCTTTTTTCCCCTTAAATGATTTCTTCCGTGATCAGGGGAATCATAGACTATGATCAGCTTCTCGATACTTTCCAATCAGTTTCGGCAATCATGCAAGCAATTGATTTATGGGACTGTCCTAGAAGCTATCCTGACATTGTGACATGGTAAAAATTTTGAGGGAGTGCGTGATCGGAACATCATCGCCAATGTCGTAGGCTGCGCTCTCAATGTCGCTTGTTTGTTACTTGATAGAGAATCGATCTTTCGACAGAGCTAATTGGATAATGTGTGCTGCCATTCCTATCGGCTACCTTTACCGTCCCATAGAATCGTAGAGAAGAAGTTTTCTTCCGTCTCCAGAGTTCAATACCAAGATCATTCTCTAGCTTTCGATCATTTCATCCTTGCGTCGAGCAGAAATCGTGCGGTTGGTTATTCTACGCAAAACCCATTGATGCAATTCTATCGTGCGCTGTATTACAGTCTAAACTATTTACTTTGGAATTTCCGTGCTATGTGAATCGGTAAGCATCGGTTTACATCTTCATGCAAAACATTTTATAGACAATGCAGTCGCTTGCATTCCCTGATTCTGCAGAATTCACTTCGGAAGAGTGTAGCAGTGTTAGTCGCTAAGGTACGAACTTCCAAGATTGCTCTTGCATCAATAGGCAATTTAAAAAATGGGGAAAAGTGCCAAAAAAGTTATAAACCTTTTGTATTTGTGCCAATTTAGTCCTAAGCCTTTTTTACATAGTGCCGATTAAGTCTTTTCCGTCTAATTTTGGCCGGATTTTCTTGCTAATCTTGATGCCAGGGGCGACGTGGCTGTCGTGCAGATGTGGAATACTTTTTTAATAATATTTTATTATTTTTTATTATTTATTATTTTTTCCTTTTATCTTCTCTCCTCCTTCCTTTGGCCATTGGCCGGTCGCCGTGGTCCGACCAGCGGCTGGAGGAAGGAGGAGAGAAGAAAAAAAGAAAAAGAATAAAAAATTTAAAAATATTAAAATATTATTAAAAGTTGTCCACGTCAACATCGATTAGGCCACGTCAGCCAACCGACTTCTAGTTAGTAAAATTCGGTCAAAATTGGTTGGAAATGACTGAATCGGCACTAAGTAAAAAGATTTAGGACTAAATTGGCACCAAAAAAAAAAAAAAGATTTAGAATTAAATTAGCACAAACACAAAAGGTTTGGGACTTTTGTAGTTCCTCAGGGTAAGTTGTATCATTGAGTTATTGCAGGCTGATGGCACATATGATGAGCACGGTTTGATTTGGTAGTGATTCTTGACATTACATAATGAGCACAGTTCGGAAAAAAAGCTTCAACACAAAACGCGAATTAGAACTATCAAAGATCAGAACACCCAAAGAAGTAAGTTTGGGTTCGACTTCTCACCGTTAACCCGAAGTTTACAACACAATTCGATAGTACTATACTGTTGCAAGAAATAATGGATGCTCTTTTCTGTGCTAATAGATTTGAATTAGTAAGTGTCAGAATACTGTTGTTAGAAAAAGTTACTGGTTACTTGATTTTCTCGTAATTTGTTAGTTACTTATCAACGGTTTTGGTGAAATTACCATTTTTTTTTTTACAATTAACAAATCATCAATTTTTTTGGGAGTATTTTTTACCAATTTTTCAATGTCTTTCTTACCAACGCTTTAAGTGACTCAACCTTGCATTAATGTACCCATCTTTATTTGAATGACAGGACGGCTTTTTTCTCAATTAAAATACTAACTTGTTTTTAGTTACCAGCTCGCATTTGGATTACCTACTAATGTCGATGTTTTGTTTATTTCTAATTTGTCGATTTTTGTTATCGTTTTACCAACTTTTATCTATCATTCTTAAAAGTGTCTTAGATTTATTAACTTTACATGAATTTATCAATCTTTATTTATGTGACTTACCAGTTGTTTCTCATTAAATTTCCAACTAGTTTTGGTTTACTAGCTCTCATTTTAGTTGCTTACCAACTTTTATATGTCGTAATTATCAACCCGTAACATATATCAACTATTTTTAGAAATTACTAAACTTAATTAAATTGATTATCAACTTTTCTCCAAATTAATTTACAAACTAGTTTTGTCTTTCTAATTCCTATTTAAGTTAGTTATCGACATTTAATTGGTTTTTATAAATAACCAATTTCTTTTATTTCCCATTAAATAAAAGGTTTCTTTTATCTTTTACAAAATTTTATTTGTCTTTCTTACCAACGTCTTAAATTTACCACACAAAATTTTTAAAAAAAATTATTTAGTGGCTTACCAATCTATCTCTAATTAAGTTATCAACTAGTTTTTCATTATTAACTCTCATTTGAGTTGTTTATTTGCCTTGTCTACTGATTGTTTTGTAGAAATTACCAATTTCAAATAGAATGATTACTATCTTCTTTTCGATTAAGTTACCGACTCTTATTTGTTTTGGTTACAGATATTTTTTTGTTTTTTTAGATCACCAACTTGTCTCACATGTAATTTATAAACTTCTCTAATAATTCTAATTATCGACTTTTATTTACCTTTTCACTAGTAGCTTAAATATTCTGTTTAATATATGAAATAACACACCTCTATAAATGTGACTTATCAGCTTTTCTCCAATGAGGTTATTAGCTTGTTTTCCATTACCAACTGTGATTTCAGCTCCTTACTATTATTTGTTCTTTTTTCTTAAACTTACCAACTGAAATTTTCTATTTTGTCTTACTTATCAACTTTTTCAAAATTATTGATTTTTTACGAAATTTCCAACCTTGATGAGTTTGATTAGCGACTTCATCCAATCAAGTTACCAACCTGTTTAATGTTACAAACTCTTATTTTAGTTAGTTATCAATGTCGCTTTTTTAATTGCCAACTTCTTTTAATTTTGACTTAAAAACTTTATCTTATTTCTTGCCATATTTTATTTACCTTTTCTTACCAGTGCGTCAAAATTATCACCTATTAAATGAAACTACCAATCTTTTTTCTTTGTTTCTTTTTTTATGTTTGACTTATCAATTTTCTTGATTTAAGTTGTAAAACTAGTTTCATATTACCAACTCTTCTCTAAGTTGCTGGCCAATGTTTGTTTCGTGAGAACTTACGTTTTGAAAAACATTTTCCTAAAAATGATCAGTTATATCCTTTACAAAAATATATGAACGAAATAATAAAGATATTTTTTGTTGGCTCGCTAAAACATTTTTCAAATCATTCATTTTTTATGAAATAAATAAATACTAAATTTTCAACTTTCTATTGAGTTACTGCTTTTATTTGCTTCCCTTACCAACTGTATCTACGTTTAAATTATCAACTAGTTCTTCATAATACTACTCTTTTTTTGGAGTTATTGACGAACGTTTATTTTGCTCTTTTCAAATTACCAACTTCTCTTATCTTTAACCAACAAAGGAAAGGAGAGACCTTCTCTTATCTTTATTTATATATATTTTTTAAATTTCTTTATACTAGTACTTCTAATTTACCAACTGTTAAATAAGATTATCAACTTTTATTTCGAGTGGCTTATCAAATTTTACTGATTTCGTAACCCGATGGAAAAGCTACTACATTAAAAAAATAACATAAATACTAGTAATTACCTCAAATAAATATGGGAATTACAAAACTAACCGGTAACTTAATCGGTGAAAAAATTGATGAATCACTAACATTGAAGTTAGTAAGTTCATACACGAATTGGAACTTACATTGAACCGAATAAGTTCAGGTACTCAACTGAATAAGACATTTGATTCTGAAAATGGGAAAAAGGTTCAAGGCCTTGTGGCGTCATTGTTCCTAAAACTAATACATGACGACAATGCTAGACATACAAAGACTCATCAATAGACTTTAATTATTCATTAAGTGATGCGATAAATTGACCATTGCTTTTTTTGTATACCACAAACACGAGCGAAAACAAACGCGTGAGACGCTTGAACACTAGGGACAAACATGGAGGTCGCCCCACCGGTCTTGTAGCCAACCAATTAGGTTTTCTATGGATTATCCTAATACAAAGCCGATGCATAAATTCTGGTGCACAATGTTCAACGTCTAAGGGCCACCAAGGTGGGGTTAGATCTAATCACGCTTTTGGGGGAGACATGGCGCCTTGATAAGGTCACATTCCAAATAATATTCTCCATGTGGGTCTCTCTCTCTCTCTCTCTCTCTCTCTCTCTCTCTCTCTCTTGCGCATGAACCAAGAGTACTCTAGTACTTCCCCAAATGTGGTCCTCACCATACACCATTCCTAAGAGGTTTTCCTCTTGCGATGATTGATGTAGAACTTTGGCCCCATCGTTAAGAGTCACAAGCGCATGAGGCGGGGCCAAAGGAGTAGAGAGGGAGGAGGGTTTCCACAGGACATTGAAATATCCAGGCATGGAACATGGCAGCTCATGAGAAAATTTCTCAAAGGGTGAATGCAAGATGTCATCGCCTGTGGATCCAACTCAGTTGTCTAGCTAGGGCTAGCTAGAAGAAACTTCACAACCTTATGGTGAGCATCTGGGAATAAAACATGCTGAGGCAAAAGCCAGAATTCTTTTCTTGGACCTTAGAGGAGTTCTGTCCAGAGAATTGTTTTCTCTCTCAAGAGAAATTACGCCCAAAAAAATGGTAAATTCAAATCCATAGATTTTATGTAGCACAAGATTGATGCCAAGATGTATTTATATTATGCTATTGGGAATTTAATTGACGCTACATCATGACATGGTATGTGATATGGTACGATCACATTGTTATGCACGCATTATCAGTTTGTTGTACATATACTCTCAGTGTCATTTCGACCTCTCCATTCTATGTGTGATGTGGACAAGATAAGATACTTTTTGTTGTTCCTGACTAGAAAGTCAAGAAATATGTTTTATTCACATTATTGGTGTTTTATTCAAGATCTTAAATTTTTGGGAGAAAATGGTTCAGATAACATGGAATCAGAACATAATAATCAATTTGAATATCCATCGTTTTATTTTGTTAGTTACTATTAGTTAAATCAGATCATTGAACGGGTTGGACGATGCCCCCTTGAGTTCGAAGTTTGCATGGATTTGCCCTAGCTCACCAAAGCTTGAACTTGCTGGCTTAGTTAAGCACCCAAGCCTAGCCATAGAAACATCATGCAATTGTCCAATTAGCCCAACATTTACTATTTACTGATTCAATTTTTATCAATTTAGTCTTAAATCATTGTGTAAAATTCAAATGTAATAATTTTGGTTAATTTTCGCTGAGGTTTAAACCCTGGACAAAAAAAAAAAAAAAAAAAATTGCCCCAGCCAACCAACGGCAGAAATTAGGGCCAAGACTGCTCATTGGTGGAAGAACCAGAGATTGCCGGACCCATGAACAGATTTGCTCCTAATATTTCGCAGGTTTTCCTTTTTGTTGCCGTTATATTTGATTGATGTGGTTACACAGGTGTACTTTACGTGTCGGATTTGGCTCCCATGCGGGATGTTGAAAATACTATACTTCGTTGACCCATTTTCGTCAATTTTTTTTTATTTTTTTATAAAAATTGTTTGACTTACAAAAATTTATTTTAAATAGTTTAGAAGCCTGGAAAAGTTCATAATCATTTGAAATGATTACGAGTTAATGTTTTTTAGAATTTGAGATGTTGAGTATGAACAAAACTAAGAATCCAATTGTACGAAGGTCAAGAGGTAATTAATAGCCATCCTAAACAACTCCAAGTCTAGAGATAATTACCATTTTCTAGTCATGTCCAGTGCTTTCACATTCTTTCTTCACTAATCTGCATAGGAAAATACATAAAGAAAAGTATATATTACTTTTTAGGGTTTCATAGTTAAAGTCAATGACACGTGTCATCATCTTATACATCATCTTATACATGTGATATGAATTGAGATGCTCCATTGGATGTCGTTCAATTACATTGTGAGAATATATCATATGAAAGGGTGATATTGTGTGTTATAGTGACGCGGTATCACTACATCAATTATGTCGCTCTAAATTTTAAAATATAAGATAGGACAATAGGACAATTATTAGTATGGGCAAAATGGAGGGATATAATTGTCTTGATAATATCGCATGGTGCTATCGCAAAAGCATGACACTATATTGTCCACCCTCTAAATTATTATCAAGCTCTCACATCTAATCTAAATCAAATCTTAAATATCAAACTGTGAAAAGCATAAAAAGTGCAACTAAGTACGTCCGATTTCTTCAATAACTAGCGACTCCATCCACCCACTTCATCCACTTCCTTCGTCCCTCGTAAGCGCCAGACAGGAGAGAATGTTGCTGCTTTACTTTCCGATGCTTGGTTTGGACCTTCAGCTTTGAGATAAACTTTTCGGTGATGAGGTAGAGGGGAAGATCCCACCCATGTCCTACAATTGAAAGAGGGCAATCCATTGCAGGTTTGAAGTTGAAATATACAGTCATGGGCCTCCTCCCTTGTTGCCATAAATGAACTCAAGAGTGTGATGTGAACTGGACCTCACATGGCAGTCACCCTCACCCACGTCGCACTCCTCATCTAATTCCCAACAAAAATGCCCTAGAGGCTATCGCGTGGACTTGATCTGTTAAATCAACCGGATGGGGATTTCATAGTAATGAGGTCGTAGTTTATTGACTAAGGAATGAAAGCGGACTGGGTATACAATGCGATATATCGATTTGGTTTATCGTGTCTACTAAGTGCTTAAAAATCATATATTAGGATCATTTGCCCAGGTTTCGACTCATATGTCACTTAATCCATGAATTTAGTAGGTTGTTTTATTCTCTCGTGGTTTAACTACCAAACATAAGCTTGCTTATCATAAGAAAGAAAGGAGATCCATACCGGCTCGTGAATTAAATGTATGCCTTTTGATAGATTTTTTAGACATATTTCCATCGGTTTTACCATGATATCATTAACACAGTTTGTACATGCACATGTTGTTCTATAGTAAAACACTCTGTAACTATATATGCAAGGGAGATAGAGAGATTTTATCCGGTAGTGAATCACTGGCCAAATATACCATAAAGGGCATTGCTGCATATCAGATTGCCAAATAATAATACAAGAAATGTTATACACACTAAAGTTGTTTATGGAATCGGTATAACTTGTGATGTTAAACTGTTAGTGGAGGATAAATATGACACAACTATTCAAACTTCAACTGCTCGCTTGCAGTATACTAAATCACTTAGAATACCGACTACCAATTTTGCTATTCTCAGCATAGCACTGCTCCCAATTTTATTAACTCCCATTTTTTGTTTCTCTATTCCTACCCTATTTTCGGTGGAAGGAAGAAACATGGGCAAGGCCCAATGGCCTCACGCATCAAACACCATTAAGGGTCACTTTTTTCAAAGATCTCTTTGATGATCTCCCACACTCTTTTGCCTATACACGAAGTAATGGACCGCTAATAAAGGAATCTGCAATGTCAAAAGAAAAAAGACACCCTTTTTCCCATAATGCTAAAGCCCTAATTCGCCCCAAAAAAGATTTTCCCCGACAAAACAAGAATTCCAATGGAGGAAAAATTGGAGGAGAGTATGGCGTATAATGACAGCGCAAAGCTGTTTTTGACTATAGTTGAAGGGTCCATTTTCTCTGCCCATAAATATCCATCTGCTGTAACCTACCTGCTTCCATTTTCTGCAACCTCTCTCTCTCTCTCTCTCTCTCTCTCTCTCTCTCTCTGGTTCAAGAACACACCAAAGAAGAGAGACCCATGTTAAGCTGTTAGTATCTGGAGTCTTATTCTTTTCATATTTTTCTCCAAAGCGTCCTCATCCCCAAGGTTGGTGTTACGATTTTCTCTCAACTTCATTTTCTACTCTTTCTATTTTCTTGGATAGTTCCTCTCTCTCTCTCTCTCTCTCTGTGGCTCACGATCACACCAAAGAAGAGAGACCCAAGTTAAGCTGCTAGTTTCTTGAATCTTATCTGTTCATATTTTTTTTTTTAAGCATCTTCAAAACCAAGGTCGGTGTTACGGCTTTCTCTCAACTTCGTTTTCCCCTCTTCTTGTTCTTGAATGCTTCCTAGTTTCAATCAAATAAATTGCTACTTTCCCCCTTGCTAAAGTAGACGGATCTAAGTGAATTTGCCCGTTTGTTTTCAGGTTTTTTCGCGGCAGTATGGAGTTCCCGAGTGAATTTTCAGAGGCCTCTTCACAGAAGAGAATCGGGGGGAGAGGGAAAATAGAGATCAAGCGGATCGAGAACGCGACGAACCGGCAAGTCACCTTTTGTAAACGCCGGAACGGGTTGTTGAAGAAGGCTTATGAGCTATCGGTGTTGTGCGATGCTGAAGTGGCGCTTATTGTCTTCTCGAGCCGTGGCAGGCTCTATGAATATGCTAACAACAGGTTTTGTTGCCATTCACGAATAAACTCTCTTCAAAAGCGATCTTCTTATAGTGTTTTCAGTGCTCTTCTTCTCATTTGGATTTTCACCTTTTAGGCTGAGATTTATGAATACACAATCACGAAGTTGTCAAGGCTTCTGTTTTCAGACGAAACTAACGATTAGGAACTTATAATTTCATGAGCATAACTCATCTTTCGTCTGATTCTCTCAAATGACTGTCCTCCCATGAGCTGCAAAGCGTCTATTGTTTCTCTTCCTAGCAATGTCTGTCACAAGATCGAGGTGTACGCCTATGAAGAGATCTACTCAAAGAGAGAGCTCTCTCTCTCTCTCTCAAAAAAAAGCTGCGACACTTTCAAAGGCCATTCCACATTTTCTAGACGTTTCCTAGGATGAAATGTCATTTCCAGAAGAAAAAATCTCGGGGACAAAGTGCCTTAAACCCATCAAAATAGGGTTCAAAATATCCCATATGGCACACATCTGAAGAGTTACTTCAAGATCTTCACTTCAATCGGCCTGTTAAAAAGCTGAAAGGGTTCGGCCAAGCGGGTGTCGCTGATTTTGTCCCCTCATAGTCTTGCTGATCGTCTCTCTCTCTCTCTCCTCTCTCTCCCTAGTTAAAATCGAAGTGGAGAGAAAGGAAAGTTTTGAGATTAGTTAGGGTTTTGCATATTGTTTCTGCGCGAGTGAGCTGTGTGTATCATGTCTAATTAGTAACAACAGCACGTACGAATCTTTGGTCACGTCAGACATGATTTTTCAGTTGCTCACTAGGGACAAGGTGAGAGAGTGTGTGTGTGTGTGTCGTGATTCCATTGCTTGGTTTCTCTGCTTCTTTTCTTCTTTTTTTAAGTTCTCGTTCTCTCTCTCTCTCTCTCTCTCTCGTTTATTTCTGTATCTCAAAGGGCAAGAAATAATTGGTCCATATAAATTTTCTTTCTTCTACTTTGGGATCTGTTCGGCGCTTTTCTTTTGGATTTGACCGATTTAACGGGAAAGAGACCCTTAGTTTTGGCGATTTAGTAGACAAGGAAAACAAGAACAATTTTAGGAAAAAAAAACCCACCTCAGATTTCTCCACAAATTGCAAGAAACCCAGAGAGCTTTCATCTTTAAGGAAATCCCGAAAGCAAAAGCAACCCTGTTTAGATCTTCAGAATCTTATGCACATACTTGAGAGAGAGAGAGAGAGAGAGAGAGAGAGAGAGAGAGAGAGAGCATCTCAGAAGAAAGTGTTCTGGGTGTAACCTGAAAAAGGAATAAAGAAAACAAGAAAAGAATAAATTTTTCTGGGATTTAATCTGTGGTTTCATCTTCATGTGCATCCAGTCACTTAAAGTTTAAACATTGAGAGCAGTTCATTCATTTCTGTTTAGCACATAACCAATTGCTCAAAGCAGACCTAAGATTAATGTCGAGTTAGAGAGAGAGAATGAGAGAGAGAGAGAGAGAGTGGGATAAAGTTGAAATTGACAGGGTGATAGCAGATGAGAGAAAAGCGAGGGGTTCTGTACGAACCAAGGAGAGACTCTGCAACTTCTTTTAGTTCTTCTCACGGCATTGCAAATTGGTTTTTTTTTTTTCCTCACACTGACTTGACTAGCATGTAGACAGACAACTGAAAATAATTTTTTCTTATCCCTTTCTCTTTATAACCCTCATTCATAGTATAGTCACAAAAAGGATGGGCCTTTGAAAAAGGATGCTTTGTCTTGGGATTCTTCCCTGCCGGAAGGAAGAGTGTCTTCCTAGGGTTATTAACCTTTGGATAATCCGGGGTGCTTACACGTGGCATTTGAGTGGTTTCAACTTGAAAAGAATGTTAGACCAATCATATGATGGTATCTTCTGCCAGCTTGGCAGGGGGGTAGCCAATCATTCGGTGGTTCGACGAAATTAAGGAGGCAAAATTCAGTGTAGTTTGATTAGCACTCGCCGTACTGCGGAAACAGACAAAAAAGAAACTTTGCCGTAAGGCTCGTCTTACTGTTGTCATCATATGCTTACGGTGATTGACTCAAAAGGTTTCTCGTATAAAGTCTTACTAAATGAGATAGCTAAGATTAAATGATTATTGCTGTTTTCCAATTTAATTGGTGTATGATAGATAAACAAAATTTTAGGAGTCTTTGATGTTGTAAATATTCTATCAATGTTATTGAAAATTCATGTATTAGGGGAAAACAGATGTTGCATTAGGAATCATATAATGCTTGACATTTGTTTCTTACAAGATAAATAACAAAAAATGTTGTCTACTTAGGTCCAATTACTTTTTCAAAACTTTTCAACGTCACAAGAGTAAAGCGCCTGTCATATACATGATTTTTAAACTATTTTTAATTTGATTGGATTCTTTGTAAATTCCCTTATACTAATTAAAGATGTACATACAAACCATTCATCTATCAAGTTCTCATGACTTCATTATAATGTAGAAGCTGAGGTGACATTTCGAATTAGTACACGCATATTTCTTTGTGCAAAATGTTTATAGGTTTGAGTTAGAAATAGTTTAAAAGAAAGAAAGAAAGAAAGAAAGAAAGAAAGAAAGAAAGAAGTGTCTTCATACCTAGTACATTTAATGTGCATTTTGAGACTCATAGTGACTCAATGATTTCAAGGAAATGATCTAAATGGCTTTGGCGTTCCAATGTATGATCCTTTTCTCAAAATGTTAATCATTCACAAAATTTAAGCAGTTCAAATAGTACGTTCGAAGGTATCAAATAAATATTTTCATCCATGTAGTTTGGTTCTTCGCAACTCTTTATCATGATAAATCTAACTAAGGCTGGCTAGATTTCATAAGCATGCATTGTTTCTTTAGAATGAAACTATGAAAAGGTAAAGTACAAAGTTCTCGATAACCTACGTAGTCTTTTAGATTGAGATTATATGCAATGAGACACATTATTCGCTCTAATAGCTCATCAACGAATTGATTCATGTAATTACTAAATATATATGTCATTCATGTAAAGTAGTTAGAGTGAGATCTATGAAAAAAAAGGAGGAACCTTAAGAACAAAAATCATTCACAAATTGACGTGCCAAAGAAAAGCTTACTAGACTATATAGTAGTGAGTATTTTATATTTGCAGATACAAACTTGCTCAAGGCTAAATAAACTTGTGCTCTCTACTGTTTATACATATTATCGAACTACTAACCGCTTAACTAGATCACTAGAACTACTCATATTTTTGCTAAATCGGAAAGGAGTTGTAGAAGGAATCATATTTCTACGACACTAGATTCCGTGATATCTCGTTCTATCATTTGGTAACTACACACGAAAGTGGTAGTGGTGGTAATTGATAGTTAGCAAGAGGTGATGGAGTCGGTGGTGGCGATGGTCATGCATGATGATCGATCCAGCTGGTGCAGTTAATGGTGAGCTAGAGGTCTCTAACATGTGGACCAATGCATGATTTGAGAAGAATTCATCCATACTTAGGAGTTATGATTTTAGGTATCGTAATCCTCAACTAATCGGACTTCAAGATGATCCGAAATGTATCGCTATAGTTTCTTATAGCGAGATAATCCTTTTACGAGTAGGAAGCTTCAATCGACCATCCCACATCTTCAATGGGCTCTCGTGTATGGTAGCAAACCGAAAGGAGAGAGAATTTATGCTCTTGATGAAATTCAAGACTTTATCAAGACTTCTTGATGGCATTTATGCCCTTTTATTTCGATACTGGTAATTGTATATCTCTTCATAAGGGTTGTGTCTTTCTTGATCCACTAGTATAATATTATAAATCCCAGGAGATAAGTTAATTGAACCTTCTGACCCAAAAAAAAAAGTTAATTGAACCTTTGATCATTCTGAAAGTTTCTAGCTTAATTCTTGGGCCAGCTGATGTCTCGACGATTGTTTGAATGTACTATGATTCTCAATTAATGTAACAACTATAGTTCCTTTTCTTTCGCTTTTTAATTCTTCTTTTCTGTAATTTTTGCAGTGTCAGAGGAACAATTGAGAGGTACAAGAAAGCAAGCAGTGACTCCTCACATCCACAGTCCGTTTCTGAAGTGAACACTCAGGTAGAATTCTTTTTTTTTGTTTTTTTTTTTTTTTTTGGTCGGAACTCAGGTAGAATTCATTATGTCCTTTTTTTGCCACTTATTGCAAATATAGTCCATTTACGAGGCTAAACTATGCCATTCAACTGCGAAAAATAAATTTCCTCACTTTCCTCTGGTTTGGAATGATGACAAACCATGAGGAGCTTAAACGTTCAAATCTTCTAAAGAAATTTCGCAAAGTCATTTACTAAACTTAGATATGCATGGCAAAAGGTGGTACAGTCTCTTGAGGACCGATTTGGATTCACATGTCATAAGCTTAAAAACCTAAGGATTTGCGCAGTTAGATATAGTAACTTGTATGTCAAATTACGATGTCCTTGTAACTTAAAATACCCTTTCCATAGAGTTTATATATGTGTGATAGTGTGGTATTATGCACATTTGACCATCAAGATAACCTTAGCAATGCATCGCTATAACAATTGAGTCAAGTGAGTGGATGTACAAATACTCCTAGAGTACACTTCACTTTCTCACATGCTATTAAGGGTGAGCGTGGTTTCAGGGTAGAATCTAAAACCTAAGAACCTAATCGGTGGGAACCTATCCGGTACCAAGTTCCAAGATGTACAGGGTAGGTTTCAAGTTCTAAAAATTAAATAATTCGTTTCGATGAGTAAGTTTTGAGTTCTGGGTTCTAGGTTCTAGGTTCTAGGTGGACCTAGAATCTAGAATCTGAAATAAGTTTTTATATTTTTCTTGGTTTGTGTGTTCACACGATTCTATACTATTCTAAGGCATTCAATAATTAGTGTATTATTTGGAACCACCAGTCTAAGTTTTCATTTTATGACTAACACTTTTATTTTGTTAATGTTTCATACTTTTCTTGTGTTTATATATAAGTTATCATTAGTTGATTGTAGCAACAAATGTTGGCATTAAAAGGTGATGTTTAATTGCAATCGTTCAATTAATAATACAGGTGAACCTTGGATAGACCTTGGAATCGACCCTGAAATCTATGACGGGGTAGGTTCAAGGTTTTGGGGTATGTAGATAGGTTCCAGACTCCAAAAATTGAGGAACCTATTTCAATGGATAAGTTCCAAGTTTCATGTACAATCTGGAAACGCTCACCCCTATATGCTATAAACATACATATAGGATGTTTATTATGCGTGAAGTGAGAAAAATCCCACAAGAGCATGTTGTTGTGAGATCAAGCAATGTTTAGGAGGTGCGCAATGTGCAATTCGGCAATTGGAAGTGCCCTACATAAGGATGTAATCATCCAACTTTGATTCCACCTTTTTTTTTTTGGACCGTAAAAATTCTGTATTCACTTACTACTCAAAACCAAAAGAGCCCATAAGAGGGGCATCATATTACAAAGCAAAGCCCATAGGGCTTGAGGTGGGTAAGATAGCCAATTCCGTGGGAGATTTTTTTTTTTTTTTTTCCTTTGGGCTCAAGCCAGCCAATCGTCCACATTGTTGACTTCGGTTCCACCTTCAATTGGCTTATTTTGCTTTGTTTTTGCTGTGTTTTGGTCAAGAACTTATCAAGAAACTGACGCAAGATCTGATGCGATATTATTTGTTAATTTGTTGTGTAATATCACCTCCCGCATTCCCACTCACCCAAGAAGAAAAGCTTGAGTGGAAATAGAGAAGTCTGTTGGCGATGAAGGTAGACATCATGTCAGCACTTTGTTGCTAGCTACCATCGGGTAGGGGAGTATAGTAGCTCTCCATGCCTAGGGTGAGGCAAGGTGGCTTCAAAACCATTGTAGGGTGAGTGGAGCTTTGCTTAGGCCTATCAACCGGTTGCTCACCTTGTATCCCTGGTTGATAGGCCTGAGAATGAAGCATGTCACCTATTGAAGTTAGGGAACCATAAGTAATGAGAGATTATTAAATGCCTAATAGTTTGCAAACATAATGCCAGACGACTACTCAGGTTAAGCGGACAACATTAAAAGTCACATCATTTACGCATTTGGTTTTTGGTTGGAAACCTAAAGGAGTGGGTTGACCTAGTGTTAAATCAGAGTTGAATTGCTTGATTTAAGAAATACTAGGTATAATGACCTTCATAAAAGAAGGCGGTAAATTTGAGTTGCTACAAGAGCAGGTTATCCAGATAATTGGCGTTGAATCTTATCTTGCATGCTATATCGTTACTCTCTACCATCAATGTCACTCACAGCTCACTAATTCTTCTCTTAGAAGCTTAAGTAAAATGCTGAGTTTGTAACCCTGACAATGTTAAGGTATTATTGACCTAGTTCACATAGTTCAACCTAATAAGAACTTGACAGAATTAAGACAGCTAGCTAGATAATTGTCTTCCTTGGCACCTTTATGTAAATTCACTATAATAATCTAATTAGATTATATCCAAAACTAGTCCTTCTTTTGCACCTTTATTTGAGATCACTATAGTAAGCTAATTAGAAAGTTTTGTCGAGATCTTTTAGCCCTCAGTAACCCAAAGATTATATGATTTGGGTCATACCAGTGTCCTGAGTTAGCAAAATTTGCCTATGGTTTATTTAAATTTATAGAGATATGGCACGTAATGACGTTAAATGCTTGTGTATATCAGTGGTAATACATCAACATACCTTTGAATCCATGTGATATCACCTATTTTGATAACTATATGGTACATCGTGGCATATAATTGACTGCTAAAAAGAGTTCATTCTTGTTATTTTATGAATAATAAACCTTACTGATTCGCCAAGGTTCTTAGATGCTCACTGTTATTATGATGATTCAGTTTTATCAGCAAGAAGCATCCAAGCTTCGGAGACAGATAAGAGAAATCCAGGTCTCAAATAGGTGAGAATGCAAACTAGATTGAAAATGAAAGATGCTTCATTTAGTTACTTTGAGGATTAACATCAAACCGAAACTGTGTGTAAAGGCATATTCTAGGTGAGGGTATAAGTGATTTGAGCTTCAAGGATCTCAAGAATCTCGAGAGCAAATTAGAGAAATCGATCAGCCGAGTTAGATCAAAGAAGGTAAATTTTCACGTCTCTCCGTCAAATGGGATCATTATCAGAACTTGCACTCCAATTCTTTTCCGTGCATTTATTGATAGACTTTGCGAATGCTAACTATTGCAGAATGAGATGCTTTTTGCCGAGATTGAGTACATGCAGAAGAGGGTGAGTAACTATCTTTTGAAATCTCTAACACTTGATTCTAGTATATTCCCAACATGGTGATGAGCAAATTACTAAGTATTCTTATTGGCTTTTATGAGACCAACATAATGTAAAACAAAGTTCGAATTGAGTTCATTCGTAACAATGTGCAAGGAAAAGCACCTATAAAAGATCCATTCTGTACACGTGTAATTTGTTGGTTCTAATATGTATTTTGGCTTTCGCTGTGAATATTTTTTGTGACATGCTTAATTACTTCGACCGTTTGCTTATCTTCTCATTCCAAGCTACTTAAGGGCCTTGTGCAGGAAATTGAGCTGCAAAATGATAACATGTATCTGAGAGCAAAGGTATCTCACTCTCTCTGCCCATGCATTCGCATTCATACGTAACTTGTCGTATAGACATGGTATTACCAAACTAATCATATATCTCTAGATTTCACAATATAAAATCCGGATGGTTATAACAGGCAAAGTGATGTCACAATGAAGAGATGCGATTAGTTGAGCTATGTCACAGATATGCAAAGGCGGGGATAACTTGAGCTGCAGATAATCATGAAAAAAACTAAGCAACTATTAGAACTTGGACATGGACAATGACTGTAGTGAGATTGAGTAGACTGAATTTTGTGTTTGTGATGATATATAGATAGCTGAGAACGAGAGAGCACAACAGCAGCAGCAAGGGAGTGATCATCACTTCAACATGCCGGGATCGTCGTCGGTGTACGAGGCGCTGCCGTCTCAGCCTGCATACGATCGCAACTTCCTGCAAGTCAATGTCCTGGAACCAAATCACCAATCTTATTCTCGATCCGACCACACTGCCCTCCAACTCGTCTAATTAAAGCTCAGGTACACTCCCACTTCTTTTCCTATTCAACTACAGTATTAGTAACAAAACTTTCTATATACATGTCCGTGAACATGCCAATCAAGCACAGTTATATATGATCAATCCCCTACGTAATTAGAAAAAAGAAGATTATCATTAGGGAAATCAATTTTGTTCCCAGAAGGATAAATAACCGGCAATGGACTCATCATGTATATCAAATACATGTCTTATTCTCTTCCTTGCTATCAAAACACACTCTGTATAAAGGTGCCGAAAACTATAGGTTCAGCTTATGGAGGTGAAGATGTCATGAACTGTTGTGACCATTATTTTGACTACGCTCCTCATTTTTTATCCTAATCATAGTCATATCACTAATCATGTTTCTTTTGTTGAATTATCGTATAATTAGTTTCTTTTTCCTTCGTGGGTGCAGTTAATATGTAGCACTAGCAACTGGACGTATTGGCACTCTAGATTATGCTTTGTAATGTGCTAGAGTTAGTTGAAAGAGGAATCAATGAACTGGGGAGAGACCCGCATGACGAGTTTCGCCTAAACAGTGGAAGAACTCTCTGATATTTCTCTTCATCACTCTTCAAACTCTTCTGATGAATCGTGTTGTACAAGGGTTATTGCAATTTTTATATAGTACTTAAGATCTCTCTCTCTCTCTCTCTCTCTCTCTCTCTCTCTCTCACGCACACATGCTTGGACTAGTGAAAAATGAATTTCTCAAGGAAACATCGTAGGATTTTGCATCTTTGTATGCCTTGCGCCTGTTCCCATGCAGATATATGTCAAAATAGAAGTTTAAGATTGCATGGGTTCACAGTATAAGAAAGCAAAATGACCGTTGTACAATGTTTGATTCGGGGATATTATCATTAGTGATGGTCGTAACAGTGGTGTGTCACTGTTGCTGATGAAGGCGAACCCATGATCTTGGCAATGGTTATGCTTTATTAGTTGTGACTGTAGTGACTGACGACTGGTGGTGTGGCGATGGTTGTTCAGTCCTGACTCCCAATCTGTTTTGGCTGACAAATGCCTCACGTCTCCATTACCATGTGAAACTAAAAGCACGAATGGCTGCGAAGGAAATTGATGGATGTAACGACGAACAGGTCATAACGCTTCTTCATAAATTTATAGACAGATAGTGATCGAAATTCACAACAAAGAAAAATTACGCTCCTCTAGCCAGTAGTTACATTCTAAAAGCACTTAACCGTGAAGCTGTCTCCTGACTAGGGAAAACAACAAGCCGAAGATGCCATCAAGTGGAATAAACACTAGAAAATCATAGAATTAAGGTCATGCACTTGACAAATACTAGAGAAAATGATGATGAAGAAATCCAAGGACAGGATAATCTAAATCCCGGTACGTGATCACCCTGTTGGGGTGCCAGTTGCGTGCAGGAAGTGCGGAAGCATGCTATGTGCTAAGTTCAGGTTCATGGAAAACGAATATTCATGTCTAATTGGAGGAAACCATGACAAGTCCAAGGTAAGGGAATACTTAATATCTGATGGCCTTATGATCATTTTATTATGAGGGACGATTGGCATTGCTTTATTGTTTCTATTGCATTATGATGTGCATCACATTGATAAGTATATTACAAGCCTGTATGTTAACTTGAAGCGGGGTTGGAAACGGAGCACAGCCCGCCTAAAAAGAAGACTCTGAGAACTGTCCGTGCTAAGGTGAAGCTATGGCACCTGAATTCAAATTTGCAGCCTCCTCCTGACTTCACAACAAATGAACAGCTGCATGACATACTCTTAACATCGATGACCAGTCGATCTAAGAAGAGGTGTCAAACTGGCCCAACTTTGGGGGTAAAAACACAAATTACTCGATCCCCAGAGAATAGCTGGAACCGATGCGGAATTGGGTTGGGGAATGCCTTTAAAGAGCCTAGTTTGCGCCCCTCAGAGCTGCAGAAGTTCTCTTCAGAGCTGGCTTTTGAGCGGATGAACTGCCTTTTGAACCATGAGGATTCTAGGACGGGGAAGCAGTGCTCCAGAAACATCGACATACCCCTCCATCGTCTTCCTCAAGACCTCCTCCTCCTTAGCCGTCCCTTCGAAGTTCGAACCATCCCGTGTTCTTCAACCTTCGCTCCATCTGGCAACTCCGGTCGTCGAAAGGCCCGTTCCCCGCAGACTTCATCCGCGTGTTTAGAATCACATTGATCACCCTCCTCTCCTCCTTAGCCGCTATGTCGCAAAACCGACCCAGCTCGCTCAGCGGCCTCCTCGCAGTGGAGAAAACTGCGAGCGTTTGATCCATGCCCGGGGTTCGGAAGGGCGTGTCCTATCATGGCCAGTGCGATGAACCTCGGAATCACCTTCTTCGGGAATCGGTGAGGCGCATAGATGTTCTTCTCCCGGGCAGTTGTGACGGGTGGTCCATCTGATCGCGCCATGGGCGTTCATTTCCTAATGTTCGTCAAAGTCCAAACAGTATTCATACCTCTTTCAGATATTGCCCCCAATTCAAAGTCACCGCTAATAGGTGATGAAGATCATCTTTGTAAAAAATATTTACTGTTGAGATTATAGGGTTTTTAAACTAGATGTTTACTATTTTCACGATCCTATGATAAGTTTATTTGTTCAATTAATTACTTGCCATCATGCTGTATGAGTTCTTCCTTAGTGATATGAGCCCATTCATATTTATATCATTCACTTGCTAACTATGGTCCATCACATTATATGGTTTATTGAATGATCCTTCGGCCATATATGAATTATCATGTTGAATATATAATTTTGCTATCACGTGGTGTGGCCCACACGAGATTAAACTTTTTCAGAACTCATTATAATAATCCTCATTTCGGAAACGAGTCACAATCCCCAACGATCGCTCTCATAGAGAACATTGTAGAATGCGACATTTCCACCCGCCCCATGCTTAAACTTGTACAATTATATGCCGGAATGAAGAGTTCAAGCTGGCAATTTTTTCGCGCTGTAACGAAGCAAAAATGACTGGTGATGTTTGTCGACATGAGAATTCGATCATTGGTGATGGCGGTGGCAGCGGCGTGTTGCTGTTAATGGTGCAGGTGTTGTTAGTTTAGGATTTTAAACAAGGATGGAAGTGGAAGAATGTGAATATGAGAGTGGGACACTCATTGGAACAAAGAACAACTTAACTTTTAGGGACAATAATACATATAATCCATGAACTTTGGTCCAATATAAAATATTGTCTTTTAATTTGTCTAATATGAACCATAAACTTTAATTTAATTTGTAATATCGTCATAAATTTTAATTTGTTCAATATATTTTATAAATTTTTGGTACATGTTCAGTTTAGTCTTTGAGCAGAAAAAGTATTAAAAAAGTTCTAAACCTTTTATATTTTTGCCAATTTAGTCATAAACCATTTTACTTAGTCCAGCTAATTTTGGTCGGATTTTGCTAACTAGGTGCCAACTGGCTAACGTGGTACGATCGGCACTAATGTTGACAAATTTCAATAACATTTTAATATTTTTGAAAATTTTCTTTTTCTTTTTCTTTTTTTCCTTCTCCTCCTGTGTCCTCCAGTCGGTTGTCGGACCTTGGCAATTGGCCAAAGGTGACGGCTAACGAGGATTGTGAGGGTGGCCTTGCGGCTTAAGCAGCCTCAAGCTGGGCTCGCCCATGGCCAGCGAGGCTTGACCCTTATGAGGTCCAGGGAGCTCAAGCCTTACCAGCCCTGCGTGAGGCCGCCCTCGCGGCTGCTAGCCAAGGAAGAGCCTTGCTACCTAGGCCGTGAGGGCAACCTTGCACCGGGCTGGCAAGGGTCGCCTTGTCGGCCATCACCTTTGGCCGGTCGGCGAGGTCCGACAAACAACTTGAGGAAGGAGGAGGAAAAAGAATAAAGAATAAAGAAAAATAATAAAAAATATTAAAAATATTATTAAAAATTGTTCACGTTAGCGCTAATCGTGCCACGTCGGTTAGCCAGCATCCAATTAGCAAAATCCAACGAAAATTAGCTGGAAATGATTGAATTGGTACTAAGTAAAAATATTTAGGATTAAATTGGCAACAAAAAAAATGTTTAGGATTAAATTTGTACAAATGCAAAAAGTCGAGGACTTTTTTAACACTTTTCCCTCTTTGAGCTATATGAATATATCTAAGTTTGTTCTTTCATTTATAAAAGTTTATGGAGGTTGCTGATTTGATTTCCAATCTGGTTCGTTTGAACAATGGACAAAAACAAAATGTTACGTGTGAACTTGAAATAATAAAAGGAAAATATCGGATTTTTTTTTGTTGATAAAAGTAAGAAAAAAATATCGGATATTTTCATATAGTTTAGGGACTAGAAAAGCTTTGGGGCCACATTAAATATATTAAAAATTTAGGGACTATTACACATTAAACTAAAGTTCAATGATCACATTAAATAAATTAAAAATTTAGAAATGATATTGTAAATATAACACAGTTTAACGACCATTTGAGTAATTACCCCGAATTTTTATCATTGTAACTTGAGTTTTACAACGAAAGATGGATGTAGGCTTTCTTCGGGTTGGTTTATTCTGCGTACGCAATCGAGCATCTACCAAGACTATATATGGGTTGTCTATGACCTACAGTCGTCGGGAACATCTCTGAACATTGCATGCTGGCCATTCTAGCACCACTATTCCTATCGACCGCCAACAACTAAGCTAGAACCACAAATGCTCACTATGCATCAAGAGGGGTGGAGGATCTCTTGGCTTTTCTAGAAATTGATCGCAACCCAACAATCTACTCGGCAGTGGCAATCCTGTAATCGGATCGCATAGAGTAATTGGATCGCATACACCGCCAAATGCATCGCGAATGCGTTATTACACAAGGTTCAAAAATACTGACTCGCTACAAATTTGATCCACAGAAGGTTATTACACTTCTTGAATGCGTTATTACACAAGGTTGAAAAGTACTGACTCGCTACAAATATGATCCACAAAAGGCTATCACGCTTCTCCGTGAATTCTAGACAAATCGAAATTTGCAAAAAAAAGGGTACACCCCTCTAGCCTGCAGTTGGCTTCAATCATAATAAACGATCAGACCGAAATTCTATGGAGTGATAGAATTAAGGTCGTGCTTGACAATTAATGATGAAGATAATAAACGCGTACAATTCTAAAATCACCCATGATAAATTAATAGCAGGAACGATTCATGCTTCAGCTTGATGAATGCTTCCAGTCACAAAAAAATTCCTGACAGCTACATTCCCCATGGCCTAATTGCCACTCAGGCGACAGAAGTTCTCTTATTGGGTTCAAAGACATACTTTATGAGTGAGTCCTTAATGGATAATAACTCAGGGAATTCCCGCTTCAGCTTTGACGCGTCCATCTCGTTGTTGCTTCGTGGCGCGACAATCACCTTGGCCTGCTCTTCCAAAGTGAAGTTGACCCACTTGAAATCAGGGTCGATGTAGGCCTTATACATCTCCAAGATCTCGTTGTGGCTAACCGCCCCGGGATTGGTGAAGTTCCATATACCCCTCAAGTTCCTCTTGGCCATCTCAACTGAAATTGGCAAAAGTTCATCCAAGATGGTCATGCTATTTGGGATGTTGACCACCTTGCTGTATCGCGAAATCTTTGTGATAAAGTTACGGGGATTGCTCAAATCAGAAGATATTGGCATTCGCACTCTTAGAGTGCAAACATTGTCATATTCCTTCAGAAGCTCTTCAACCTGGCACAAAAATAAATAGAGTTAGATTAGTTGACATGCATAGTCAATCGCATCAGATGAGTAATCAGAGTGAGCTTTTCTACATTAAAGGAGTAGTTACCATGGCTTTGGTTTTAGAATAGAAGGAACCAATGAAATTTGGCTTGTCTTCCTCTTTAAAACCGATTCCTGACCCCAACGGGTGTGTTTCATCATACTCAAATATACAGCCAGTAGCATAATTCATCATTAGGAGCCCACGCTCTCTGCACACATCAGCCAAGGTTAGCGTGCCAACGACATTCGTGCGGATTGTCTCAGGTTTGTGAGTTTCACACCAATCAACATTTGGTCTACCAGTCACCCCAGCAGCATTGAATACATGTGTGGGCTTTACAGTCTGAATATCTGCCAAGATCTGTGCACCGTTCTCCAATCGTCCCTTTCCATACTCGAATGGAATTCTTTGCTTCTCACAGATCTTCCCCAGTAGGCCACCAATCCAACCCGTTCTGCCATAAATCAAGAACTTCAAAGTGGGCTTTTGAGCAGAGGGACTGCTCTTCGGATCTCGAACCACCATCCCATTAGGAGTATGATTTTCCACCGCATAGGAGGAAGAGTTGTTGACATCCGGCCCATCAAATTTTCTTTCAATCCCCGGGACCATGAGCATTTTAGGATGAGGAAGCAGTGCTCCAGAAACATCTCCCCACCAATCTGGATTGCTGACATACCACTCCATCGTCTTTCTTAGGCCCTCCTCCCATATGGTCCGTTCAAACCATCCCAAGTTCTTCAACTTTTGGTCATCTAGGAAATATCTTTGGTCATTGAAGGGCCTGTTCTCCACAAACTTTATGTGCGTATCAGGGTCCATCTTAAAAAGTTTGCAGATTTCCTTTGCCACATCAATCACTCTCCTCTCCTTCTTAGTCCCAATGTTGTAAACATGGCCCACCTCACCCTTATGGAGAATAACTTCAAATGCCTCTGCAACATCCTCACAGTAGAGATAACTACGTACATTCGATCCATCCCCATGAATTGGAAGGGGCTGTCCTTTCATGGCAAGCAAGATAAATTTTGGGATCAACTTCTCAGGAAATTGATTGGGGCCATAGACGTTGTTCCCTCTGGTAGTTATGACAGGTAGCCCATATGATCGCCCATAAGCCATAACAAGCATTTCTGCACCTGCTTTTGTGGCAGAATATGGGTTTGTCGGGAGCAGTTGAGAAGCCTCATGATTACCAACCACGGCATCCTCGTCAGTCTCCCCATAAACTTCATCAGTGCTCACATGGATGAACCTCCTGACCTGGCCGGTGACTTTGCAGGCTTCTAAAAGGACATGGGTTCCATAGATGTTATTTTTGGTGAACTCAAAGCTGTTACCAAAAGAGTTGTCCACATGGGTCTGGGCTGCAAAGTGCATGATGGTGTCGATGGACTCAGTAAGGAGGATGAAATTGACAAGATCAGCACTGGCAATGTCCCCCTTGATGAACTTGAAGTTGGGAGACGATCGCGATGGAAGCAGGTTTTTCAGATTCGAACAATAATCAAGCTTGTCCAGGACCACAATCTTATAACCAGGGTAGTTCCGAATAAGCCGGTTGCAGACATGGGATGCAATAAAGCCGGCAGCCCCAGTTATGAGAATGTTCTTTGGTGTGTATGCGGTGGCCATAGCGAAAGACTCTGTACATGCGTCGTAAGAATTATAGAGTGAGACTGATAGCTGAAGGTAAAAAATTAAGCAAAATTACCCGAGTCAAAGCAGAAGGCAGAGGATATGTCATTTTCAGAACAAATTCAAAAGAAATGTCAAAACTTCACAAACATTGGATCTTTTGACTCTTGATCTATTGGTGCCATAAAGTTCATGAACCAAAAATGGAAAGACAGCACCAACAAGTTTCTTTCACTATGCAACTTCCCTAGCTTCCTCTGCAAACGGGACCATAGACAGTTTTAAGTTTAACTAAAACCTTAAAGAAAACATATTTACCATGTCATCATTCAGTTTTTTAACATGCGTAGGCACCAGATCTCTGGTCCACGTGGAGACACAACCTCAAAAGGAAAGGGATATGAAAAAGAATTGGGAATACAGAGAAAAGGCTATCTAGAGGGCCAGCAGTAAACTTGAACCTCTCAAGAAATCCTTCTTCAGAGTACCCAGATAATACTGGTCGCTCGGCTTCCATCTAACGGATATATTCGAACGTGAATTTGTGCATCCATATCGTTCCCACACATACACACAGAGAGGATGATCTTTCAAGAAAGCTTTTTGACCGTTAAAAAGATAAAATTCGAGATGATGCTTTCACATGGCAATACGAAAACAAACAAGAGATCATCACCGAAAAACACATCTCCAACAAGATGCAAAGAGTGAGATTCACCGAAAGAAACACAGAGCAGAGAAAACCGCAGGAACGATCATATTCAAGAGAGGCAAGGAGATGACACGGAGTCATCTCCGTGCCACAAAATAGCAAGGAAGAAAACGGTAATGCAAAGGCGCAAATCCGCGTTACACCGATCATCAAGGAGCTCTCCACAGCGACTGGTCCGGCCAGCCCTGTTCCTCCGCGACGAGGAACGCCAGCTCACGTCACGAACCGGCGAAGCGCGACACCGCATTGCCAGATCTGGACCTAGAACGCCCCCTAGATCTCGACCGCGGATCCCCATCCCGCCCCCCTCGACATCCGCCGCGATTCTCAGCAGGATCGCATTCACCAACGCCCAAAAAAAAAAAAAAAAAAAAAAAAAAAAAACGGAAAACGGAAAACGGAAAAAAAAAAAAAAAAAAAACGGCCGAAGAAAGAGAAGAAGCGCATTGCGCGATTCCGAATCGCGAGGCGCGCTCGCGAAACCGCGCGCCCGCCGCGAGATCTGGGGGTGGGGTGGGGGGCGCCCGATCGACACGCCGCGTCGATATCGGAACTCATCGTCATCGACGGCGGCGGCGGCGGCGGCGGCGGCGGCGGAGGGAGATCCACATTATAGACAATGAGAACGAAGGGCGGGAGCACTTACAGGGAATCCGGGGAGGCCGCGGGGGAGGAGCAATCCACCGGCAACTGGCGATCCCGCAAGCTGTAACAGCTCGACAATGATGGCGACGACAAGAGAGAGAAAGAGAGAAGGAGATCTAGGGGACAGTGAGACTTGATATGGAAGGTAGTTACACTGTCTATTTATAAATATGCGTGGCCGTTTTCACTTCCCCTGATTAGTTTTTTTTTTTTTATCTTTTTAATTTAACGTTTGTGTCTTCTTTTTTTTCTCCTTTTCCCTCCCTGGTCTCACGTTTTAATTACGAATGATCAACTTAATCAGCTGCTGCTCACAGTACCTCGAAAGGGAAGGTAGGGGGAGTTACTGCGTGGCGTGACCCCATGGATAAAAAGCATGTTGGCCCCCGATGCCATAAAGGACGATATGATTGATAATCGATTGTACCATTTGTGATAGGAACGATCGATTCTTGGGTAGGTAAGTTTCACGTTTTAGATTCGGAACCTAACCTCTTAATATCGACCCGCAACTTCTTCTTTTTAATTTAATGATTTTTCTTTTCTTTCTCTCCCTCTCTAGGTCTCTCGTTTTAATTACGAATGGTTAACTTAATCAGTTACTGCTGATAGTATCTCGAGAGGGATGGGGTAGATAAGTTTAACGTATTAGGTCCGGAACCTAACCTCTCAAAATCGATTTGCAACTTTTTTAAATGCGAAACCCATTCTACTTGTCTTGGGATCGACTTTGAAACCCATTTTGTCATTTCGATGAGGTTCCAAGGTTTACTTGAGAACCTACTTTCCTTTTGTTTTTGTTTTTTTTTTTTTTTTAATAACAAAATAATATGAGTGATGAATCGGTTTAAAGTAAAAGATTAACGACCGAGCAAAGGCGGGCCAGGAACAAGCAAGGAACGTGAGGCTCAAACAAGCGAGGGCGAGCCATAAGGAGGAGGGTGAGTCGCGAGCGAAAGAGAAAGAGAGCGTTGTAAAGTGTTGGAGTGAAAGTTAAAAAGAACCAATCTCCAGTTGGGGAGAATGTTTCTTCTTTCTCCTCCCAAAGGAGTACCTTGAATTTTTACGTTCCGGAGTTCAAACATAGCAGTTTAATGTATTATTAAGGACAATGAGAGAGAATAGAGAAAAAGATGTCGAGAGAGAAATTAGGAACTAATTTCAAATTCGGTCCGATTCTTCCAATAGAATCGGAAATGTGAAACCAAATCAGTTTTTAGGAATGTCAATCTGGTTTCCAAATTGATCCCATTTGGCTGCGCACTACTAATGCCCAAGTCCCGAAGATTTACTCTATTTGTCTTTTTTACTATTCTTTTATCAATCTAATTAATGGGGTAAATTGCATCAATTCCAGCATTAAATTTGTATTTTTTTTTGTACGTGGGATGTCACGGGTTATCCGAGCATCACGTGGGAGAACTTCTGGTAATAATTGTTGTCTCCCTAGGTGGCATGATTTTCAACATTCCCATCTGTTTAATGTCCTTTGCTTTTCTTGTCCATTTCGAGCTTAAATTGATTAAACCTTGTGTAGTACTCTAACGATGCAAGGAGGTGTTAGGTTCGATGCCAACAATTTTTTGGTAGGTGCGTTAAGCTATACCGACAAGGAAATATTAGGGAAAAGAGAGAGAGAAATCTTCATTCGAAAGTTAGGCATGTTTGTTTTCAATTAAATTTAATCAGGAATTTTTGGTTTTCTCTAGTGAATTTAAAAAAAAAAAAACTATGGAAAGAAATGTATGCGGATTTGCACATCGACACTTATAATATCGTGAAAGTTCTCGAATATTTATGATTGAGAAAAAAAATCAAGTACTTACTAAATGATTACGTCATCTGTCCACCCAATCGATCATATAATAAGAAAAGTCAGTCACTTGTTTATTTGTTGAAATGCATCATACCCTCTAGTTAATGAAGCGGACGGGCAATTTAATTTTTCGAAACGCTGATTCTGTGCATTAAATGTTCATAAGTCGTAACTTTCTATTTTTATTTTAGCAAAGGTTTAGTGTTGTTAAAAAAAGCCATTTTCTATCGTTTTCACTGCCCTAATTGCGAACAAATGAATTGATGGTTAAGAATGTTTAGGAAAGGAGAAGATGTGGTCCATATTAAATTAATGCAACCTACCCACAATGCATTATGGATCTTTCTTTAAATTCATATAATTATTATTATTATTACTATTATTAACCTTTTTTTCTTAAAAAATTTCTATTGGACGTGCATTTGAATGCTGAAAGCTATGGGGATCTAATGCTCCGATTTGGAATTCACTTAGGTCACATGGCATGGAGCGGGCAGCATGAGCGGAATCCCTTTACACCACGTGATGGCCACTGTGCCTGCCAACCATACTCCGTCCACATTATTTATCTCCACCTCAAAGATGGGACCAGAAACTCATTTCGAATTCAATTTTTGTACGAGTCGGGAGCCCCTCCAGCTTCACGGCACTTCCGATCGATTTGATCATGCTACGTGACAATTTTTGTACATTCATACAATCTACTTATATATATATTTTTACATTTGGGTTTTTACTCGGAACTGTGACGTTCTTAAGGCATCCCGCGTGCTTAGATAGTTGGGAATGGTAGCTCGCATCAGCTAGCACGAGTGGAATCCCTTTTCATCACATGATGGCCTCTCTACTAGCCATAGTCCTTCCATATTATTATCTCTACCTTAAAAATGGGACTAGTAATTCATTTTAAATTTAAATTTTGTACGAGATGGGGACCCTCCAGCTTTATGAGACGTCCCATCAATTTGATTCCGCACACGGTCGAAAACGAAAAATTGATCTTGGCTTAGTTCATTCTATTAGAACCCGCTGTGTGAAAACGATATTGTATTCGTGTGATTTATTTATATTTTGTTGGAGATACAGTTGAAGATATAGTTGAAGATTGTGATCAGGGATTGTGATCGTGGCATCGATCATAATTGCGGGCTGATTATTTTGTTTTGTTTTGTCGGTTCTACTCTAATCCTACTCTAATACTCACTCTCAGACTTTTGCCTTGCATCCTTGCAAGGCGTGGGAGTCGAAACCCACTCCTGAAATGAGATCGTTCTCACTCCAATTCCCCCCTGAGAAAGTGGGGGTTTGAACCCCCCACCTCCCTCTTCCAAGTTGGAAGGGTGGCCACTGGGGCGAACCCCTAGTGGTTTAATTGCGGGCTGATTGATTTAATGAATATGCGATAGTTTTAGTAAATAGGAAATTTATAATTCTTTGTATATTATTTCCTTTTCTTCTTTTTTCATTCTTGCACTATAAAAATGAATTGATGTACTTGTATACAATGAGATCAATATACAAGGAAATTTCCTCCATTTTTTTCCTTTGTTTCCCGTCATGATATTAGAGCCTATGTTCCTGGCCTAGCTTCCGCATATTTAGAATTGCCTTTGGTTTTTTCAGGACTGTTGTTGCACGTTCTTATCCTGCAAAATAGACTAGCAAATCGATTAGGAATTCAACCCTTTTTTAATTCTATGACAAAGAACAAGAACATTGAAAGCTCATCAACAGAGGAGACACCCACCTCACCTCAAAACCAAACCCCATCAGGTTCGATTACTCTTTACGACGAGGAGCGGTCCTCTGTTCAGCAACCAGAAGAGAGTCAAGATCCAGCAAAGTTCGTTCTTGCATTGGGCCAAATTTCCGGCCCAGTTTAGTGGCCTCCCACATTTCCGCCAGTTAATCGGTATCAGTGGAGTGTTGGACCAAGACAGACATGGACCCAATATCCATATGGATTTGCGCCTTTTGTAACTGGCTCAATTGAGGAATCGGGTCAAATGAATCTGCGTCAGAGACTCGGATCTATGCCAGGTTAGGGACTCAAACCTATGCCGGGTCAAGGGACGAATCCCTACCTGACATTTCAACCTAGATACATGCCATTGGTTTTTCCGGTTGGCGACGGCGGTCAGCCTGAACCCGGCGACCCCCTTTACACATTGCCGGCGGACTGCCTCAAATTACGTCTTATTAGCATCCAACTGACCAGACCAAAAAGCTACTCCTCGTGGGCTCAGGATCTTCGGCGGGCTCTTGTGACAAAAGACAAGGACGGCTTCCTTGACAAAGCCGTCTCGTTCCCGATCGACAAGCGCCTCCAGCGACATTGGCGGAAGTGCAACCAGTTGGTTCACACTTGGATCGGCAACATGCTCGCCCCCGATGTCGCGGCTAGGCTGCCGCCTACTAAGGATTCCAAGCAAATTTGGGACAACATCGGAGAAATGTATGTCCGGCTCGACCGAGCATGGCTCTTTAGCATCACCCAAGCTTTGACTGAGTTGAAACAAGGAAACCTCTCAGTTACCGCTTGCTTCAACCGTCTCTCTTCCCTATGGAACGAATTGGACTCAGTCGAGGAACGTCTACAGGGACTCGAGGCAATACTGAGACAATACAAAGAGATACGAGAAAGCGAAAAGGCCACATGGTTCTTACTTATCCTCAACGACTTCTATTCAGCCTTACAATCTTAGATCCTCGTGATGGTACCTCTGCCGCCGCTCGGATGCATTTACCAGCTCGTCGTCTAGGAGAAAAGTCAGTGCCTCGCCGCGGCTGAACATGCTTGAGTGGGAGAAGGACTGAGTCTTGCGGCCTTTCCATCCGACGTGGGCTCACGAGATGCGGTGGTCGGAGGTAACGGAGCAGCCGAACACTTGGGATACCCAAAAATGGGTGGTGTGGCTGCAACAAGAAGGAAAGCTGATGGAAACCCTAGTCCATTTCAAATGGACGGCTGGGATTCACGCGAGCAATCTAACGGCTTGGATTCATGCGGCCCATTGGACAGTTCAAATCAATGCAGAGGATCAGATGATCTAGATCAGCATGCTGCAACGGACGGCTATAGATCAACCATCATCCTGGCCAAATCTGAGGGCTATTATCAAGCCACGTTAGCCCCTGTTTATAAAGGATCCTACGACTCACGTGGCGCCACATCATCAGGAAAGGTTAGTGGGCAAAATAGTAAATTCAAAAATAAATATTGTGAATATTGCAAACGTCCACACCATATTATTGATACGTGTTGAAAAATGCATGGAAAGACTACTGATAAAAATAGAAAAGAAAAAGAATCATCAGCTTATCAGGTCTCGACATAAATGATTGATGGGGTACAACAAACAATTACTCAAGATCAGTATCAGAATATCATGCAAATTTTGAATCAATTGAAAATGGGTGACAAAAGTACTTGAGAACCCAGCACTTTCATCAGAGCTTGGGTCCTAGTGCACGTTTCCCTCATTCTAAATGCCCAGTATGTCCCTTGGTCAAACAATCTCAAGCATCTTATCCAAAGAGTACATCTCGAGCAAATATAATTTTTTTTTTTACTTCATATGGATATCCAGGGACCTTATCATACCCCTCATCGTGATGGCTCCCGCTTCTTTCTCACGATTGTAGATGACTATGTGAGGGCCACTTGGGTATATCTTTTGCAATTAAAGAGCCAAACATTTACTCATCTGTTGAATTTCGTTTCCTTCATTAAGAATCAATTCGATCAATTTGTGCAACAAATTCGTACGGATAATGGGCGTGAATTTTTCACCTATGATTGTACAAAATTCCTATCTTCTCAAGGGATACATCATATGAAAGTTCTGTACTTACACTCCACAACAAAATGGAATTGTAGAGCGTAAGCATAGACATCTCTTAGAAGTAGCACGTGCATTAAAATATCAAGCCTCATTCCTAAAGGTTTCTGGGGAGATTGTGTGGTTATTGCTGCCTATTTGATTAATCGTATGCCAACTTGTATCCTCAATGGGAAAAATCCTTTTGAAATGCTTTATAATAGACAACCTAACAATGATCATCTCCGAGTATTTGGTTGTTTATGTTGTGTCACAAATGTGGATCCTATGGATAAAATGGGCTCCCGTGCCACTTAATGTGTATTCATGGGATACCCACCGCTCCAAAAAGGCTATCGAGTTATGGAGATTTCTACCTATGTAGCACCGATACGGACACGCGACACGCGACACGCGACACGACACGACACAACACGCTGACACGTCATTTCTTAAAAATAAAAAATTTCGACACGTTTCGACACGTTATATATTAGATATATTTTTATATATAAATACATAAATAAATAATAATAAAAATAGTCTAGAATTAATTTACACGAAAAATATTAAATAATATCATTCATTATTTTAATTTGTTACAATAATACACAAAACTTAGAGGAAAAAAACATTGTTTAAAGAAAAATGCTGAAATGATATTTTTAAATTTATTTATTTATCATACATAGCATTTTTTTATTACTTCTTTCATGGTAAAAGACTTTAAAAAAATAAAAAAACTCTAAAAAAAAAAACTGAAAAAAAAAATTGACCCAATGTGTGTATATTTATAGCAATTTTATTACTTTTTTTGTGAATATTTATATTTTGACCCCTCAAGTATTAGAAATTTTTAAAATTGACCCCGTGCATGTCGAATCGTGTGTCGGAATTCTAAACTTGCGTGTCGGAGCGTGTCTGAGAAAGTTGACCACGTGTCAGATTTTTCGACACTCGTTGACCGCGTGTCGGAGCGTGTCGGACACGTGTCGGAGTGTCGGACACGACACGAAGGCTTCCAGAGAGTGTCCGTGCTACATAGATTTCTACAAGGCATTTATTCATAAGCAGGGACGGCATTTTTCACGAGGATGTATTTCTATTTAAGGATATGATATCCTCATCGATTTCATCATCATCCCAAAGTCATAGGCCTTTTCTATGCGAAGAAGATTTATCCATGGCTTCTCAATATATGTTTGTTGCTCCGAAGCCATCCATTTCTACCCCGAAGGACACCACTATTTCTGAAGACGGTTTACCTTCAGAGTTATCTGAGGATTCTTCTACATTGGCTCCATCGGTAACTACTTCCGAGTCTTTCCCAGCACCTGAACCAATAGTAGCTGAGCAGCCTCGACGTTCTAGACGGCAAACTCGCCCACCCACGTGGACAAAGGACTACATTTGTTCTACATTGCGTTCTCCAGGACGAAGTATCCCATCTCTTCATAAGTGTCTTTTAATCGGCTATCACTGGAACATATGTGTTGCATTAGCTGCCTCTCGGAAGAGCACAAATCCTCTTCTTTCCATGAAGCATCATGTGATCCCCAATGACAACACACAATGAAATCGGAACTTACTGCCCTGATAGATAATCATACCTAGGACATTGTCCCACTACCTCCACACCAGAAACCAATCAAATGTAAATGGATATATAAAATCAAGTTTCGAGCAAATGGTTCAGTTGAACGGTATAAAGCTCGGCTAGTGGCTAAGGGGTTTATTTAGAGAAAAGGTTTTGAATACCATGATACCTTCTTATCTGTTGCCAAAGAAGTCACTATCCATTCCTTCTTATCCATTGTAACAATCCGAAATTGGTCATTACATTAGATAGATGTTTACAATGCCTTTCTTCACGGTGATCTAGATGAAGAGATCTATATGGAGCTTCCACGGGGATTATGCAGACAGGGGGAGTCTCGGGTATGTCGTTTACGCAAATCCTTGTAAGGATTAAAACATGCATCTAGGTAGTGGTACACCAAGTTCACTATTGCACTGTCTAATGCAGGATTTCGGCATTCTAAGCATGGCTATGCCCTGTTTACATGGAATGAAGGTAATTCATCAATCCATTTGCTGATATATGTTGATGATATACTCGTTATGGGAAACAATGACTCTCATGTTGCAAGATTTAAAGAATATTTGCATTCTACTTTCCATATCAAGGATTTGGGACCACCTAAATATTTTCTTGGCGTTGAAATTGCCCGATTCGATAAATGTATCAATCTCAATTAGAGGAAGTTCATCCTAGAAATTGTTTCTGAAGCTGGATTATCTGCATGCAAACCAGCTATCATATCAATTGAACAGAATACCAAGATGACTACTCATGAATATGATTTGAACTCCTCTTCATCTATTGAGGATCCACTGCTCAAAGATCCATCAAGATATTAGTGACTTGTTGGTAAATTAATATATCTTATTATGATAAGACTTGATATATGTTATGTAGTGTAGATACTCAGTCAATTCATGCATTGTCCAAAACAATCCCATATGAAGGCAACCCTAAAAGTTGTGAAATATTTGAAGAGATGTTCAAGACTTGGAATTTTCTTATCTCATGACTGCAATATAAAGATGACAGCTTTCTGTGATCCAGATTATGCTACTTGCCCGATGACCAAAAGATCTATTTATGGTTTCCGCATCAAATTGGGAAAGTCCTTAATCTTATGGAAAACGAAGAAGCAGTCAACTATGTCATTATCATTAGTCGAATCAGAGTATCGAGCCATGACAAAAACTACTTGTGAAGTGGTTTGGATTCGAGGATTACTCTCAAATCTTGGGTTACAAGTTAGTGGACCAACTGAATTATTTTGTGATAACGATGCTGCACTCAAATTGGTAGCAAATCTAGTCTTTCATGAAAAAACGAGACATATAAAAGTTGATTGCCACTTCACACGAGACAAGATCATAGAAGAAGTCCTCGTGATGAAAGGAATTAGAACAATGGATCAACCTGTAGACATCTTCACTAAGCCACTATGTCAGAGACAACATACTTACCTATTGAGCAAGCTAGGTGCCCTTGATATATATATGCCACCAACTTGAGGGGGAGTGTCGGAGATACGGTTGAAGATTGTGATCGTGGCATTGATCCTAATTGCGGGCTGATTGATTTAGTGAATATGTGAGAGTTTTAGTAAATAAGGAATTTATAATTCTTTGTATATTATTTCCTTTTCTTCTTTTTCATTCTTGCACTATAAATGAATTAATGTACTTGTATACAATGAGACCAATATACAGAGAAATTTCCTCCTTTTTTTCCTTCATTTCCTGTCATATTTTTACTCGATCTGTGATATTCTCGAGGCGTTTCGCGTGCTTGGGTCATCAGGATCGGTAACGTCGCATTGTTGAGGCGTTTCGACATGATCGGCAGGGATGGTGGGATCGGTGGCATTTCAAGAATCATCCTTCAGTGCGTCGTACCCTTGATCAAACTCGGATCATTTGTAATTCGGAGCACGTCGCCTCGACCCGTTTCCGGGTCGAAAATCGGGCCCAAACGGGAGCCCGGTCCTGCGCGGTCTCCAGAGGCCCATTTGGTTTGGGCCGCGACGCCGATCTCGGCCCAATCCCCCATTTCCATCCGGAGAAACATCCTCTCCACTCGCGGAACGGGGCGCGTGCAAGCGGATCGCCGTCTTCCGTCAGCCGAAACGTCGAGCTCGGTTTCGCCATTGAAGCCGAAGGGGAGAGAAGCTTCCTTCGTTTCCTCCTATTCTCGCCGGCGCTTTCCTCCCCTCCATCCCTCGTTAGATCCACCGGTGAGTTGACGTTCGCCTGTCCGATCTGACGGGCACTTGCGTTTTTCGTTCTCCTGTCTGTTTGTTTTTTTTTCTCGAGTGAATCGGCTTGCGTTATAGAGAAAGAGCCAGTCCTTTAGATTGGAGGCGAAAGCAGCGATCTTGAACTCGTTTGCATATTGGTCAGATAATACCCACCATGGAAGAAGGAGATTGCGTCTTTTTTTTTTTTTTTTTTTTTTTTTTTTTTGAGGTCAGTCTTTTTGCTTGGACATTGTAGAGAGGTGATATTGGTAATGAATTCTGGTTTGTTTGCACGGGGATTCATTCCAAAGAAAAAGGGAAGAAAGAAGAAGGAGAAGAATTTGTATAATATAGAGCTGTTGGACTTGATTCATTGGCTTTCAGGAATTCATGTCCATGGTTGCTGATGCTAAGCTAATGTGGTTCTCCATTGCAGCGGATTCATTTCCATGTAAATCGTCTCGTTGTGCTGTTGCAGCGATGTCGAAGCGCGGAAGCAGATCGAAACAATGGTTTGGCGTTTGTAACTTGAGCGTTCCGGCTCTGGTTACATATGCCGCTCTGATTGTTTTAGCTCTGGTTTTGTTCTACTGGGGTGGTGGTAAAAAGCCAGTGCCAGTGCCAGTCCCGGCGCATGTGAAGCAAAGATGGGATAGGTTCGACTCTTCGGTTCAGTTTCGCCCTGTCGTGGAGCTCAGGAATGGGACGGATTTGACATCGCAGATACCCGATTCTCCGAAAGCAGTGCTGTTTATAGCTCATGGGTGTAATGGCAGAGCTATCAATTTTTGGGACAGATCTCCTACTTGCCAGCAATGCGTTGGTTTGCCTGAAGAAAGACTACTTGTGCTCGAAGGTCTTTCTAGGAAATTCGCCGTTCTCACTGTCTCCAGTGCGGGAAGATGCTGGACAATGGGAGAGGAAAGGTTAATTGTTAGAGATATCATTCAATGGTGGGTTGGGAAGAACAAGCTCGAAAAACTTCCTCTTGTGGCTTTAGGGGCATCCTCTGGTGGTTACTTTGTTTCTGCCCTCGCAACAAATTTGAGGTTTAGTAGCATTGTGCTGATGATTGCCGAGGGGATATTTGATCAGATGGATGTACCAGAGGATTATCCGCCCACCCTATTTGTTCACATGCCCAAGGACACCATTAGACAGCAGAAGATAGATGAATTCATGCCAGATTTGAAGAGTAAGGGGATCGATGTTGCTGCAGTTGAATGTGTGGAGTTTCCTCTGTCAGCTAGTACTTTGGCTGATAGAATTCCTGGAGTAGATGAAAATGTCTCAGCCAAGTTATTTGAGCTGTTTCGTAGTAAGGGCTTCATAGATGCAAATGGGTATATGAAGAGGGATGGGCGTGCTATGCGCTGGAAGAAGGCTCTTCAGGAGAATAAGAATATATTGCTGGATAGGCAACTGGTTAATCATGTCCAGGAGGAGTTGAACCTTGCATTTGCATATCATGAAATGACGAGCTTGCAGTCCGAGCAAATATTTAAGTGGTTTGAGTCTCACATGAGCTGATTTTGGCAGCGAATTTTTCCTTTTGCTTGGGATGAGCTTTGCATTGGTGCTTAAGTATCTAATGTCTGCTCTCCCCCGATTGCTTCTCATTCATAAAGCTCCAAACTGAACTTGGCCTGAAAAGTGGAACTGGACGCATAAGTTCCCTTGTTGAGTTTACAATGTGTAGAGACATGAAGCATCAGCACTGGACTCTTGACTGAAAAGCAATGCAAAATCGATCAAGTCCCCGACACGACAACTGGAACATATGCAAATTTCTCCTCTGTTGGGTGAAAGTAATGCTGAATGTGAATATGGACATTGTGAATCATATGGTGATCAACTGGTGTTTTTTTTTTGTTTTTACATCCTTTTATTCAACCAACTTTCTTGGTCTACCCTATGCACATCTGAACAGAGTAGCCCTCTTGGCACTTGACTTTGTAAGTTTGTAACTTCTCTCGAGGGGGTCACACGCCAAGAGGTAGATGGTGGTCTTTCTAGAGACATGAACTATGATTCAATACATGGTTTTGGGTACTTATATTCAATTGTTATCTCATCAAAGGTGGGTACTTGAAAGAAGCATCAACAAGAGATCTTTCGAATCACTATTTCTATGTTGGTTAATCCAATTGTTCCTTGAGAACATCTTGTTTAGCAATTAGATTCTAACCTCGCAGTTGTCTGAAAGATCACAAGACGTGACAGTAATCATCTCTAAATTGCTCAAATTCCATTCCTGTTGTCAACATGAATTACCTGGCCAACCTTCATATACTGTCCACCTAATTTTTTTCTCAGCAGTGCTGGAAGTAGAATGGCAGTTGTCCTTTTTCTACCCCCTTAACTTTCATTAATACTCAACTGTTGATTTCATCAGTCTGTAAGAAGAAATCTGATCAAGATCCTACTGTCGTGCTTGGACTTCAGTCGAAGAGACATTTCTGATCTTCTAGCAGATTCATCTCTCAGATGTATTTGTTTTACCGTATCAGTATGCTCATAACTAGTCAGAGAATGTTACTGGAGAAGAAGACACTACTCGATGAAGAATTACTCAGGTGGAGCAGTTCTAGTTGTAGCGTATCAAGTTCCTACTGAAGATTTGAGAGAGAGAGAGAGGGAGAGAGAGAGGGAGAGAGAACATATTTGATATCTGCAATCCTCGAACTGGTAGAGAAAACATTCAATAAGCATTAAGAATGTCCACAAACGATTCATCTCAGGGCTCTATATCACCCGAAATAAAGCTAAAAGCACCAACAAACCCATAAAAAACTACAAATTGACGCACGAACTGCTGATATAACAATCCTTCAAAGAAACATCTAAGAAAGGTCTTTCCACAGCTATGGTTCAATTCAATCCCTGGGCTTCGTATGCCCTTCATTGGCGAGCCGGAAGAGGCGGGCCTGAGCTGCTGCAGCCGAGTTCGAGCTGAGCGCCGCGGTGAAGCGCTCTTTGACCTGCTGGGTGGTGTAAGGGAACCGGGCGTTGACCATGGAGTTGAGGAGCGAAGCTGTTCCTTCTCTGTAGAGCTGGCCCAGGCCGTCCGTGCGGGTGTTGGAGAGTGCTTGCATCAAGTTGAGGTTCGACGGGAAACCGGGCATGCTGGCGGCACCGAACGTGCCGCCCACGGTGCCCCACCACCCTAACAAGCCCCAGATCACCCCTGGATGGGTCCTCCAGAAGCTGCATTTTCGTAAATACCATGAAAGTGTACGCAATTTAGGTGTCGTGTTCACAGAGAGTAAATTTCATATCAAATCCTAGACGTTTGGTTACTATCCAATCTAGGTAATTTGACAAATCCAACTAAAAGATGCTTATGGGTTTCTCTAACCGAAATGGAATTGAAAATTCCAAATTTCACTTGGCTAACTCAGTTTTTCTGGTGGTGTCTGATTCGACATGACAAAATCACGTCTTCATGTGAACAACACACCATGCATGCATTTAACAAACATCTTCCCGAGGTTGCAAACTCACTTGCATGTCCCAGTGAAGGGATTTGAGTTCGGATCGAATGGAGGCGTAGGAATGGTGGGAGCGCTGGGGGTGCCCGGAATAATAATGGGGGTGGTCGGTGGGGAGACAATCACCGGAGTCGGTGGAGTGCCACCTGAAGCCGGTGGATTAGAGTAAGATCCACCACCGCCACCACTAGGAGTTGATGGGGGCGGGTTATAGTAAGATCGGCCGCCACTGCCGCCACTAGGAGTTGATGGGGGCGGGTTATAGTAAGATCGGCCGCCACCGCCGCCACTAGGAGTTGATGGGGGCGGGTTATAGTAAGATCCGCCGCCACTGCCGCCACTAGGAGTTGATGGGGGCGGGTTATAATAAGATCCGCTGCCACCGCCGCCACCGCCGCGACGAGGAGTTGATGGGGTCGGGACATGCGGCGGGTTTCCGCAGTTTGGGGTCGGCGGTGTGGGGGTCACATGGTAGGGCGGCGTGCCTCCTTGCCCGTGCGGCGGTGAAGTCCTGTGTGGTGGACTGACGTGTGGAACTGCAATCACCATAAATCAAACGTTAGGATTCTAACTTACGTGTGAGGAACTAAGAACTCACGCATTCTAACTCGTCTACGTCATAATGAGAGGTGACGAATAGTTGAAATAGAAGAAACGAACTGCATGTGGGGTGAAGAGCGTCTTCTTAATGACAACAACCGTCTTATATCGTTCTTAACAAGCAAATCACACAAGGAAAGCTCCATGCAACAGGATAGTTCCAAGAAGGAAGAAAAAAATGGTTGCGTCGTCGAGACGAAGATCGAAAATATGTTCATCAGTAGCATGTAAAGCCTTGTCTATGCATGTGTATTGATGAGAGGGAGAGAGAGATAGAGAGACCTGCAGGAGGAGTGCCGATATTAGGGTCAGGAGTGTAGTAGTTCTTATTTTCCTCAAAGCTGGCCTCACTAGCCACGGGAACGACCAAGTTCTGAGCTGCCACCATAGCGCAAAGGCACATAAAGAGACCGACGCTCCGGCCTTGCTGTTTCGCCATCTTCTTTTCTTTGGTTTCTCTCCCCTCTCTCTCTCTCTCTCTCTCTCTCTCTCTCTCTCTGTGACAGCACGCAAAGAGATCAACAAGAAACACAGAGAGCTCGGAAAGAAGAGAAACCGCGCGCTTGGGACTGATGCGAGAGGCTTGTGATGGAGCGGGTAAATATAAAAGTCGAGACCAGACAGAGAGAGAGAGAGAGAGAGAGATCAAGTCTCAGTAAATAGAAGCAGGTCGGACGATGAGGTTAGTTGATGTGCTGCAGAGCGCATTTATAAGTGACATTAATGTTCATTACGCTCTCTTCACGATCGAGTGTGCGTGTCTCTGTGCGTTCAGAAGCGTTCTTGGCTTGAGACACAGCATGCAAAGTACGGTATGGAATGCAACAGCTATCGCTGTTATTTTCGCTCCATTCAATTCCCTCGGCGTGTCCCATGTTTGAAGTTCTATCCTTTTACTTCAACCGATATTGGTTGGATAATTTAGTTTTAGCAATTCGGGCTCTAACATTCATTGTAACATGCTATTTTACAAGCATCTACTCTACTCTTTGGGAGGAGTTACTTTGTGAATCTTCGAGCTTGTTTTTCAGTTCACGTTTGCAAAAAGAAGAAAAATGCAGATATGTTGACAACTTCACTCTCTTGCCATAACCTAACAATGCTCTTGTTTTCAGCAAGACGGTTCACCGCAGTATTATTTTCATGAAATAGTCTTTGATCCTTTGATGGGGTCGAAATATCTTCAACAAGGTCGAATTAGTTGTGGTAATGATGATCGAACTTCATGGATGCGATTGCTGATTTCACCGACCGATGACATTAACTTAGTGGCATCAACATTTACTAAATCCAACTTTCATAATGAACTATTAATAGAAAAGCCCACCATATATTTTATGCAGATACGTATAAACTATGACAGATCCAAGTATCTCCTCCATGCTAGACGTGGCTGCAGTAAATGGTACAAACATTCTTATGGAGACTTAGGTCAAATATCATTCAAAGCTATGGCCTAGACATGGAACAAGGACTTGGGTCCTTCTCAAACTTCCTGTAACAGAGCCAAATTCAGGCGATTTGCAATCTCGAATGTGCTTAATTACATGATGCATACCGCGTGGGGTGTGTTGGTAGGAGCACAAAAGCCTTGGGATGACCTAAGTTATCACTTGACTAGTGTTCAAGTTCGTGAAGATAAAAAAGCATGCGAAGATGCGGCCATTGTTCTCAACCCCCCCGCCCCCAACAACCAACACCTCGTACGGCACATTAAGACGATCGCCTAGGTGGTCCTAAGCTATCACCTTCATGGCTAATCTGGAAGGTTTTGTGTTGACCGCCCGGTCATATCAACCACGGAATATGCGGCTTCACTTGCTTCAGAGGAGTATTTCGCTAACTTTCTGTTTATTCGGAGCACTCTCAAAGTGAAGAACATCTGATGAGGATTATCATCAGCATGCGACAACTGAACTGGCATGGTCGTGGCATAAAATACTTTCTCCGCTCGTTACACACGACTGAAACTTCATCTGTCACCTTGAAGCGAGGTCACGGGAATGAAGGATGCAAACATCTTCAGACTCGATCTGCTCGAATGACAGGCCGGAATCTTTCGGAGTTTCCTCACTACATCTGCTCTGGATCTTCTGGACATTCCATTCTGTCAAATTTTATTTTCACCTACTTCTCTTATAAAAATCCCTCTCTTATAAAAATGAGAAGGATAGAGCTAAATAATACTGTAAGCTCTTCTTAAAGGGCTTCGAACCCAAGAGCATCATCACTCATCCAAAGGTGGTGGTTGAAGAGTCCTTTCAAGACCCCTTCCGAGGTACTTGGCAAGTCCTAGTGAACTGTAGTGCAATAATAAATTCCACTCAAACAACAGTTAAAAAAAGTTGACTGAATATCTGAGAAAAAAGCGTGGGGGATCTTCTGGTTCTTGGCATGGAAGGTCATGTGGGAGCTGTCGAGATTTAATGGCAGCGACAGAGGAGTTGGTGAAGCTCGTAAAGAACAGGAGTTAATAAGAGAGTAATGAGTTGGAGGACTTTTGCAAACTTTTTCTTTTTAAAGAGGAGAGAAAATTGAATTTATGTGAAGGGTCTCGGGTCAGTTGCCATAAAAACAATTTTTTTTTTTTTTGGGGACTAAGTATGTCCATTTATGTGCTATTTGGTAATGGTCCGAGGAATAATTGTTTGTGTTCTTTTGTTTTTTGGAGGGAAAATGTTACAAATGGTCCTAGAACTTTCATCTAATATTTAATTTCATCCCCGAGCTTCAATTTGCTCAATTTGGTCTCTAAACTTTCATTTAATGTTCGATTTCGTCAATGAGCTTTTGATTTGCTCAATTTAATCCCTAAACTTTCATCTAATGTTCCATCTAGTCCCTAACTATTTGAAAATTAACAAATTTCTTTTTTTTTTAATACCAAACTGTTTTTTTTTTATAAATAAATTAAAAAAAAAAAAAAAAACCAAATTGGGTTTTGACAAAAAGTACCACATTTATGCAAAGTAATAGAGGTCAATATTTCTTTCATTTCTCTATATTAAAAAAAATGGAAAAAGGGACTGTAATAATAAACAAAGTTGAATCTTGCATTTGATTTCTTTTTTGTATATACAAATTACTTGAATAATGTACAAAAGCCCATCAATCAATCGATTTTTTTTATGGACTTCACCGAAAAGCGAAAAATCGATTGATGGCCTTTTGTACATTATTTAAGTAACTTGTATATACAAAAAAGAAATCGAAATGCAAGATTCACATTTGTTTATTTTTACTGTCCTTTTTTCCATTTGTTTTTAATATGGAAAAATGAAAGAAATATTGACCTCTATTACTTGGCTTAAATGTGGTATTTTTTCGACAAAAGAAAAAAACCTAGTTTGGTATTTAAGTTTGCTATTAAAAAAAAAAGGGAAATTGATCAATTTTCAAATAGTTAAGGACTAGATGGAATATTAGATGAAATTTCAAAACCAAATTGAGTAAATCGAAAGTTCATGGATGGAATTGAACATTAGATGAATGTTCGAACCATTTATGACATTTTCTCTTTTTTGGAATAGAAATAGAACAGAAAACGCATTAGGTAATTATTTTATTCTTGAAAATAGATTCGAAACAAAAACAATAAATAAAAATAAAAATATTTCTTGTCCCTAGAAATAACTCAAGAAATAAGAAACAAGCTTTTCTTTTCTTTCTTTTCTTTCTTTCTCTTCCTCTCTCGGCCAAACGAGGCCTGGCAACCTCGCCGGAGCCTTGCCTACCCCTAAGGCAAGGTTGCCTTGAGCTCGCAAGCCACCGGTGAGCGCCCTCGAAAACTTTGCCGTAGGTTGGCGAGCCTGGGGGGGACATCGCCAGTGGCCGGTGAGGCTCCCTTGAGGTTGGTGAGGTCTGGTTGATCGTCGGCCTACCATGGCCGAGGTCGGCAACTGGCTAGAGGAAGGAGAAGAAAAAGAAAAAGAAAAATATAACAAAATTATTAATAAATTAAAAGAAATTATGAGCCATAAAAATATTTGAAATCGTATCAAACATATTTTTAATCTAGGAACATAAATTTTGTATAATTACCAAACGTCTTAAAATGCTCAGAAAATGTTTCCGAGAATAGAAATGTTATCAAATGCATCCTTATAGGCTAATCCCAATTCAATTTAATGGGTGACTTTGTGAAGAATAGTGTTGCCTCTTTCATGACATAACACACATCTTTACCCGTCTGGGTGAACATGGTTTCACAGTAGAATAAGAAATTAGAGAACTGGATCGGTGGAAACTTGTCCAGTTCTAAGTTATAGAGTATGTTGGATAAATTTTAGGTTAAAAAAAAATTGAGGAACTTGTTTTGACAAGTAGATTCTAGGTTCTAAGTAAATGAAACTTGGAATTTAAAACAAGTTTTTATATTTTTCTTGATTTATGTTTTCGTATAATCCTACGGTATTTTCGTACAATCATGTGGTATTTCATGGTGTCTGATGATAAATGATTAATCTGGATCCAGTGGTTTGAGTTTCTATTTTATGGCTGAAATTTTTACTTTATTGATATTCAATATTCTTTGTGGCGATCGGGGTTCCCTGGGTAATATATATATATATATATTCTTTGTGTATCTTAATTAAGTTGTGATGATTATTAAAAGTAATGATTCATTGCAATTATTTAATTAATGATATAAGTGAAATCTAAATAGAATTTAGAACTAACCCTAGAACTTCCGATCCAAGAATTTGTGTAACAAGATAGGTTATAGATTCCAAAAATTAGGAAATCTGTTCTAATGGGAAGATTCGAGATGGAACCTATATGAAATCCGAAACCATTCATCCCTATTTAAGAGGCCCCTGATTTTGAATCATTGTTTTGGAAACCTCCTCAAAATGCATGGAATCGAATCGCATTTTGGAGCAGCCGATGGCGAAATGCTCGTTCGGTCGCTCTTCTCCCGTCTCACTGACACCGGGATAGGGGCTGTTTGGGCTTTCTCCAATGATGATATAAGGCGACGGGATCGGGACTCTGGCCCCGCCACTTTGTGGCGTGACATTTCGCTCTCTAATCGAATTTATTTCGTTAGCCACTTGCTAAGGTACGGCTTTTTTTCTTTTTATAAATGGAATGAAGATGAAGAAGGCAGTGATCTAAAATTCTTTCGACCAGAATAAAAGGGTTGAAGGTACGTTTTGCATTGCCCCCGATGGAAGGTAAAAAAAAAAAACGTGGGTTCCACAAATTTATATGCCCCGTCATTTACGTGATCGCCGGATTGTACTTGCAGGGCATGTGGAGGGGTCGCCCAAATGGATAGGGAAAGAAAATCTCATCGCATCGTGCATGCACGACCATGTTCAGTTGTACGAGTGGGATGCAATTCAATTCGTCTCGATTATCAAAGGACATGCGTCTCGTGTCGTGTGCTGAATTCAGGAGGGCGACATGTGCTGACGCATGATTTTAACACTTTAATTTATCCAAAGTGAAGCATATGGTATCAATTCGTGTTAAACCTTTTAATCTTTTGTATTCGTATTAATTAAGTCTATCTGATCAATTTTGACATAAAATCATTAACATAATCAGCATTGATCTAAACAAATTTTATCCTTTTTTTTTTTTTTTTTTTTTCAGTATTGTTGGCAAGAGCCTAGGCTATTGTCCGCTATGGGCTCACCAAGCCCTCGCCAGATCTGGCAAGGGCTTGGTGGCCCTCACCCTTAATAGACAATGGCCCCACAGCCCTCATCAGGCACAATAAAAAAAAAAACAAAATAAAAAGAAAAAAATTGTAAAATTTATCAACGTTGTCACTTAACAGCGATTTTTAACTAAAATTTATCAAATTTTTTTTTTTTTTTTTTCACCTCTCTATTCCTACTCTACACTCACTTGCGCACTCGCGCCCGCCTCTTGCGGGCGTGGGAGCCGCAACCCACTCTCAAACTTACGCGTCCCTACCCCCCATCCCCGGAGAAGGTGGGGATTTGAACCCTCACCTCCCCCTTCAAATTGACTCAATTGATATAAATATAAAATATTTAAAATTAAATTAATTAGGTTGAAGGGTTTATCATTGAATGGGTCTCAATTTAATAAATCTAGAATTTCTTATATATATATATATATATTTTTTTTTTTCCATTGAAATGACTAGTGACTAAGCATAGGGTGAATACCAGGAATCAGAAAAGAGTATGACCAGCAAAGCTGCAATGATTGTACCAAATGGTTAGGTGACCGACAGCTAAGGGACCAATTGGCATTTGGATGTTCCCATTTGATCAAATCAACGAAGCAACGATGCTTATCCTTGTATTTACCGTGTCCGGCACCCCCTAAAAGAGTGATAGGATAAGCTACCGACCTTTTTTTGGGAAAAAAGCTGATGACACGGTTATTCTGATATTTTTTTTTTTCAAATGACATATTATCTTAATGTTTTTTTTTTTTGTGATATAAAAAACCTTCAAACTTATATTTATATGACACATTTATCCAGATTCCATTAGATAATCATTAGTGAAAATAATGTCGTTTATGTTTTACTTAAGCCACATGGATGTCATATCAACGTTGTTTGCCTTCCAATATTCATGTAGATAGATTTTTAACATTGATAGAAAGTAAATATGTCATATAAATCAAAGTCTGTGATTTTCTTGTGTCAGAGAAAAATGTACATGGTAAATATGTCGCAATGGATATAGTTTGGAATTTTTATGACTTTTCCCCTTTTTTTTGGTATGATGCAACTCGAGGTGCATTTGGTTCAGTTTTTGAAAAGTCTTCGGAAAATGTGAAAGACCTTAGGTTAAAGGTGTCTTTCATAATGTAAATAGTGTTCGTCAATTGTAATTTAAAAATGCATTGTGAAAATCTTTATTTAAATGATATTTGGAAAAATCACATCTTTTGGAAATTCTTTTATTAAAAATATAAAAGAAAAACTGGCAAAGGGCGGTTGTGACATTGCACAAGGAAATGGCATTTCCAGAACTATGAAAGTTTAGCAATAACAAAGTCGGGAGAAAGAAATATATTAGCATTTCGAAATGCTCAAAGCCCAAAGTACATCCGGACCTGTTTTGGCTTAAAGGCCTATAAAGGCATCTGGAAATGCAGCCCGGACCCCTCCAAAAGATTTGCTAAACACCCATTTGCCTCAGGCAGATGAACTCTGTCCTTCAGGAGTGTCAAATCCAATCCAAGTCGGAGATGAGGAGAGGTATAATTGTGTGATTGGTTAATTCATTATGACCGACATATTTAGGTGCAAGAAGCAAGCTCAAAAGATGATCGATGATGATGATAACTGCTAAGCACCAACTTTTACGTTTGAGAAATATGTAACAACATTTGGAAGTGGAGTTTTAAACTTGTGGTTGCAATCTGGATGAAGAGCCAAAACCAACGTGACATCAGTCTAAACGAATGCAGTTCCCTCTCTTTCGTAAATGAGACCAGATTTATCACTTCGTATCGATGACTCGACCTTAGTATCTTCTTTCTTTCGTCTCTTTCTAATAATCAATCATGATTATTCATGAGTTCAATACCCGAGATATATATAATTGAGTATTATCAATATCAAAGGTTAACATATAACATGTGATCATATTAAAACATATATTATTTATTGCATAGCTGTAGTATGATTGAAATAATAATGACATAATATTTGAGGATTGATTAATATAATTAGTAATATAAAGATAATATCATACCTTGACGGCGAAAAACTACATTCGTACAATGTGTGATTATGTTAGAATAAAAAAACAATAGTCATTATTGGTGTTATTATTATACGAATGATATAAAAAAAAATTACAATAAATAATCTAACACCGGTAAAGTAAATGGGAGAATGGAGGTAGGGGCATCTTGGAAATAACTATTGCAACCACTAACAGAGATTATGCTAATAATTGTTACTGCAAGCAAACGCTATAACAGACAATCAATTTGTGATGAAAAATGTTCTAGGAACCTGATGCCAAACCGATTAGCAAAGGGAACATGCCTAGGACCGAATTCATCGATCTTGTTCCAGCCAACACCTAGGTTGAATTGACGCAGTTGCACACACCCATGGAAAAATAGAATCGCCCTTTGATAAGAGTAGGTTGCAATACTGACGACACCAAGTATTTAGATGGAACAGGAGTTACAGAAGAAAAACTTCTCGATTTTGGATGAAATATGGAATGCCTATTGCTTACTTTGTGATATACGTGGGAGCTAATGTGGAATCCGCACCGTGTGTGCCAATTCTCATTGAATATCAAAGAACGCACCTTGTTTTGCAATCCAGGGAAAGCGCTAGACCTGAAGGCAGACAAATCATGCGACACGACAGAGACGCATGCCTCGGCAATCTTTTCATACATGCATGCGACAGAGGGACTACCCAAACTTGGAGAAAGCAAATCGAGGTTCCGAGGATCTTAAGGACCATGCCTATGGTAAAAAATGTGAAAGGCCTTCTAATGGTTGGAATGAATTATCTTAGACTGATTTCAAGTAAAGAATGCTTCAGTCCTGGTATGATCATCAACTAAACAGTTGAAATTCATTGGAAAGTAACCAACATTCCCTACAAATCCAGGCATTTTATCACAGGGTTCTCTAACCATGCACGTTCTGTTCAATAAGTACCGAGAAAGTGTCAGACACAGATTTTGCACATTTATTTCAGCGAACAAGGAATTGAGAAGCACAAGAGTTTTCATCTACACTACCTCTTTCTGGCACTAATTCTTTGGATTCCAGATTCTAGACAACCTTACAAAATTTAGCTACTAGGAAAAAAATGCATTTCCATGCAGCAATCATGTCGAATAACTACAGTAACCTTAAAATTTAGCACTGAAACAAAGGATTTCCTGTATTTACAAAAGATTCTCACAAGGATGTAGGTTCTTTCACACAATGAGAGCCATCTGGAAGCAGTCTGTGAGTTGTCGGCTTCAATCCGCCACTAAGCCAACGGTTGACAAGGGCATTCTCCAATTTCCTTACCTGCAAATTTGTTTATGCAAAAACAAAGGAGCAGAAAATATCTATTATATGCTCTGCATTCGAGAGAGAATCATTTCCATGAAAAAATCAAGAGAGCACAGTAAAAACCTAATCTTTTTTGTTTTCCACAGAACAACCTTATTAACCTCCCACTGGGTGGGCACCCAAGTCTGGCTAAACAGATTCAGATTATACTCTTTATAAACTGCATCGTTTGTGCGACAGACCCAATGTTTCTTGCCCTTCACATGCCAAAGCCATGCAATGGCCCACAAGGAAAGCATGTTGTCTTGGCCTACATTAGTTTTATCTCGACTTTTGGGTCAAAAGCTATTTTTGTCACTTGTCTGCTTGCAATCTCCTAAAGTTCAATCTTTAGAATTAAGTTCAAGCTTGTCACCAGACTCTAAAAATATTTCTACCATATCATTCATCAGCAATTGCGAGCAAGAAAATATTTCCAATATTCAATTCTTCAAAATTCAGTTTAGTCTGTTCAATAAGGGTTAGTGTTGATTGCAAGTTTAACAAAAGAAAATATTCAAATGAAGCAGTAGAGAGAAATGGGGACTTCAAAATACCCAAGAACAAATAATCCCAATTTATCGGATCCATTCGCAAAGGAATGAAAACTTCATTGAAATGTCATCCACGTGATACAAGCAAGATGGATGAAAAGTATAAGCACATCCACTTAAGCTAAAGGGTGAAATCTATGATACAACAGTGAAAGCTTTATTGCACAAAATGGATGGTGGCAAGTACCAATATGTTGAAAAAATGAGTGTTGCATGATGAGACTGCTTCAGCAAATCGATTCGCACTCAAATATAAAGAGGATTACAATGACTGCATTCCAGTAGTGATGGTCCGGTAGCATTAAGGATGAGATGAGAAACATTTCTTAGTGTACTGGATATCTCAAAAACTAACTCCAAAATGCAACTATACGATGGGAAAGGAAAGTCAAGAGATATAAAAGGACTTAAGGAACATAAGGAATGAATTTGAGTGGAGAAAACCTTAGTGATTCTTTCATTTATTCTTTTCAACAGAGATGCAAAAACTAGGTCTAGATGAAGATAAAGTCTCTCCTGCAATTAGAACCTGCTTGAATGACAATCATCTTTGCAAAAATCGCTCCATATTTTGATTTCACATTCACCACTACTCTCACATGCATAATAAGCTAGAAGGTTTATATCAACATTATAAAGAGAATACCAGCATATGGCAATCTCGTAACTTTCTGTAAACCATCAATTGTGCAGCAAAAGAACCCATGGGCAGGTGTATTCTAGACAAGGGGAAATGAAAAAGGGCAAGCATTTAGAGATTTAAGATGAAACCCAAACTAATTTATTTGGTACTTCACATCCAATCTTTCAGTTTCTCTAGGTGGCTTGGCTGGAAATGGTTATAATTTCTAGCAAGCACCAATAGTGCATCAATAAAAAAAATTGTACAAACTACAAACTAACTGACCTGTCTCACAATATATGGCTCTTCAGCAAGACTAAGGGGCTGGGTTAATATAGTAAGAAATCCATTTCGATTTCCATAGACAATATCTGTGAAGGGACGATCTCCCACCTAAAAAACAGAATGACAAGTTAGGAACATTCACAGGGAAGAAACTAGAGCAACATCCAGAGCAATTCAAGTGTACTACCATTATAAGGCGTGAGGAATCACAGCCAAAGTGGTTTTCAATTTCTTCAGCTGTTCCAGCTGGTTTCTTCACTCCTAATAATTACACAAAATACATAAATCAGGACATCAAAGCAAACAGTCTCCATAAGAAAACAGAGAGTCTACATTTGTTGCCTCCCATATTCAACCAAAAAAGAAAAATAGAATAGCTAAGATTAACTTAAAGAGCTGAAATATAAGAAGTGTAAATTCCGATAAATGAAATATGTTAAACAAAGAATAATTCCTAAACGGCCAGCACCAAGGACATAGACATACTATAGCTCTAGTACCGTTTTTTTAATAATTATTTTAACTGCCAAGATTGACCACGCATGAAATCTGTACAATTGAGAAACAACATGAATGCTAGAGCCAAGTAAACTCACTGTATTGCTAAAACATATTAAAATAACATTATAAGGTTTCTCCAAAATGTTAAGATTATATTATTAGGTTAGAATTTGCCTATCCTTCTCTTGGAAAAAGGATAGTACTCCCACCATTTAGTAAACTTCAATATCTTGGGAAGAGAAAAATGTAAACCATGAAAATTCTTCCCACCTAAAGTATTAGTAGTTAGTTTTCCCATGCTGCATCCTCTCAACTACATAAGTTTCTCACGTGTGAGAGAGCTTTAAGTTCGGATCCCTTGCAAGACTTTTAGATCGTGAATTTATATGTTTTCTTTTCTGCTTGTATCAACACTCATGTAACCCTTTGGCAATCTAGGAACCGTTTACTCCTGTTCTATGACTAACACCATGTGAGGTTACATTTGATGCTTAGGGTAAAATGACCAGTTAGGTGTCCTCCGCAGCTTTAGGCATGTTGAAAGCTAAATAATAACATACGATAGGTTTTCATCCCCAATTGACTCAGATGAGATGGCAGTCATGAGCTTGCAAGAGTTTCCTTTCCATCTTAATTGAGCATGACAACCAGTGCTCTACAAGCAAAACCCAAAGTTCTCCATAGAGTTACATAATCTATCGATATTATTGGCAAAGACATTTAGCATGGCTACTAGAAACCCAATCACAAAAGTTCTCTTGAAATACGATCGAAACTGAAATACTATATAACTTACTATGCCTTATAACTTTTATCCCGATTGCCCACTCGAGTGCTTTCGCTTTCGAACCATTATGGTCATATTCCAGTAACCCTGTATCACCAATTCAACAAAGACATAGACAATGCCAAAAGCATTACATTCTCGAGCAATAAACAGCGCAATGGCTTTCAAATTCAAAAGCTTCAACCTAATATTACCAGCAGAATTGCTAAAAACGGCGATATTGTGACCAAAGACCGATTTGCATTGCTCTATCGAAGAAGCATTAGGGCCCCAGAGCTTCAACGAATAAGGCGCAGTGAGGGTATTGTCCTTATCAAACACAACGCCCTTGAAACCCCTCCTCTGCAGCTCCGCCCAATCAATGTAGCGTATATCAGGGACACGGACGTGCGGCAGCAACAGATGGCGGTCTCTCGCGATCACGGAAGCCGAGCAGACGATCGCCTCCAAGTTAATCCTCTGCCCGATCGCGGCCTTCACGTCCGCCCACCACATGCTCGTGAAAATTCCCCTGCGGCGCTTCCTGGCCCTTCTGTCGTCCGACCCTCGTCCCAAGGACGGATCTTGCTCCCGTTCCCCTTCCTGGGTCTCCGGTCCTTCGCCGCGCGGCTCGTCCCTCTCGGCGGAGGAGTAGAGATTCTGCAGAAAGGTGTGGTTTTGGCCCTTACCCAGATGCTGCTCCCGCTCCTCGCTGCGGCTGCTCGTGGTGGCGAGGAGGAGGAAGCACGTCTCGACGAAGCCCGTCCGCGCCTTGGCGGCGACGGCGAGGCTACCGGGTCGCCTCCGCCCGGGGCGAGGATGGAAGGGCGAGCGCTTGGGGAGGGAGGGGGAGTAGCAACTCGAGGAGAAGGCGACACTGAAGGAGGGCGTTGGCATCTTGATGAAATTTATCGTTTTTTTTAACCCCTCTTTCGGGGCTACAAGTTATATCCTTTTTAGACCATCGATGCTTGCGGGAGCTCGGAGAGAAGGAATCTCTTTTGCCCAAATTTTCTTGGGGGCCGGTCGATTAACACGATGGCGCATGGGATTTAGTGGCGGATTCGCAGTGCGGCGATTCCACTTGGATTTTCAGGCCATCGTTTCCTTTCGGATTTTGCACGAGGATATCATGCGATCTCTTAGCGTCCACTGGGGCAATCGGGAGAGGAGGGATCGTGTTAATCGCTGGGGCGAGAGAAACGGACGAATAAATCTACGCACTACATTCCATGGGAAGCCGTCGAAAGGAGAAGGGAAAGCTGATCCCTTTTCGTGTTTCGAATGGGTTCGAAAAAAGTTCACGGGCTTTGAAGTACGAGGGGATGTAGAGATGGGATCGAAAAAGCGGCTCGATGAGAGCCCGGAAAAACCAAGATTCGATGGAGAAGGGAACGTCATTCTTCGGTCGTAACCAAACCTATGATGGACGATGCGAGAGAATCATCCCTCGACCCACTTTTTATTTCACTGTTGTCTTCTGTCATAGGAAGTATTTCCATGAAATTGTAACCAAAGTCAAGTGACAGAGAAAATGTGTCAAAAGGTGAATAATTCGCAGAGTCTTGAGCCCAATAACCACGATTCTATAGAGAAGGAAATCATCTTTCTCCATTGTAAACCTAAGGTGGAAAATGCGAGAAAACCATTTCATTTCACTCTCGCCTTTTTGTCATTATAAGTATTTTCATGAAATTATGACTCAAGGCCAGTGATAGAAAGGAAATATCTCAAAAGGTTAGTAATTCGCAGAGTTTTGAAATATCGTCGGTAGCTTTACGTGCATCGATACAAGAATAGTCTCTCTATACACACTTGGCACACTAATGCTTTTCAATATCTCTACATAGATAAGACATATCACGCATATCATCTGTCTTCCACGTCGTCAGAAATGTCCAACTGATGTCAAGTGGCAATCGACTAACAATCTTTCTCCACGCATGCAACAAGATAAGCAATGTAAATTTAGCTTCCGAAACTAGGGATGAATGATCAACTTATGAGCCACCAATCTAATGCCTACGGATCCCTTTTCTTGGGTCGGATCTGCAGATCGTGGATAGTGGTAGGTTTCCACAAACAGGTAGACATCCAACCTGGTGCCTTTTTTGAGGAGTGTCTGGAGCTCCCCCTCATAGTCTTTGAAGATAAGCCTCCTTGTCTTCCCTGAATCCTCCTTCTTGCATACTGTCGTCTGCTCGTCTGCCGTATTTGTGATGCTACTCAATAATCACAAGGGAGAAAAAAGAAATACACGGTGTTAGTTATAATTCATCGCCCCTGAAACTTTTTTTTTTTTGGTGATTTAAACTTTTGAACGACGCTTTTCTCAAGCAACACAAAAGTCGTGTCGATTTTTAAAGCTTTCCACTCAAATTTTATGTGGTATTAGAGTATATAGTCTTTTTGTTTGGGTCTTAGCTTATTGGTATCTCTTTCTGTAATCATAATCAATTCTCATGCTGTAATTTGAGGAAAAATTCCAGCTTGTGGAAGGGAGACTTTATATCTTAAACTACAAGTTCATCGTATCGGTTTATATTTTAGACTTTACGATTTATATAAATAATCCTTTTGCTTCACTTTCTAAGATTAGAGAATTTGAAAAAATAATGAGTGAAAACCCGACCAAGATGATTTTACTAAGACAATTCGAGCTGAAACTGACGTAAGTACCAATCTTCTTTTCTTCTTTTGCTGCTATAGACAAAGCACAAATGTAATGGGATGTAATGAACACTTTTGGAATGTCTTGTTCCGAATTATGCTTGGAGCGTACTTGATTCTTACAACCTTATCGAAAGTTGGAGCACTACACCAGTTGTCCAGATTTAGTTGGAAAAGGAAGATACCAATCTAACGAAAACTAAGCCAGTACAACTCATTAAATAATTTTAGCAATCGTGTCTGTGATCTAGTAATGAAGAGTCTAGTTTGAATACTTACCGCAACCTTACAGCGGGGGGGTTCCATTTCCTCTCTACGACTTGTCTCCACTTGGAGTCGATCCTGAAACTCGAAAACAACCCTTGCAACATCCAGTCGAATTCATCTAGCTTCGTGCTCAGGTTGTCCGGCGAGTCGACCATGAAGCTCAGCTTCGGGCTGTGGTCTTCACGCCGGAACTTTATGTCAATCCTGAACTTCACGTTCAGAGAAGCACAAGAGATCGGCTCTCGTACTTTGTTGAAGGAATCATAAGATTCATCTCTGAGAGTAGGAATTGAAAATTTCCTAGGGTCTGGAAACCTTGAAAAGCTGTCGTTGTTCGCGTTGTCATGTGCCCCCAGTAGGCTTGAGGACTCTGTCTGTATGTAACCCAAAAGGAGTGAACAAAAAATTAGGTTCGGAGAGTCCGCGCGTCATGAAAAACACATGATCCGTACTCAAGTGAACTGAAAAATATAAAATCACGTCTTCGATTAAACATTGAGAAAAAGTTTAAACAGTTGCAATCGTGATTACCAACGAGAAAACTGCAGCACAGTGCACGAACAGCCGGAGATTCAACCTGACATCATCTAAGGCCCTGGCAATCAATAGACAAAGTTAACCTCAGGAGGGAATTGCTCTTTCGTGTTCTGAATCACAAGGTAAATCTCTTTCTTCTCAGCTCAAAATGCATGCAACTCGTGATCATGTAAAACCGCGACTCCCAAGTGCAAAAACTGCTTCGCTAATCATCGAAATTCATTCTTTACTTTGATGCCTATTCATCACCTTCTTTAATTCACTGCATACTTTGATTCCTCTTTCGTCTATACCCAAATGAAAATTGATGTTTTCACGAAGCTAGCCTTTGCTCCAATAACTTTCTTGATATAATCTACGGGAAATTCCTTGCATGGTTACTGAACCTTGATATGATTATAGCTGAGATCACTTTAAACTTCTAGTAAACTCGTTCAAAAAAGAAGAAGAAGAAGAAGAAGAAGAAGAAGAAGAAGAAGAAGAAGAAGAAGAAGAAGATATTTGAAGTAAGAAGGTACATAAATTAAAGTAAAAGCAAATTATTGGATGGACTATTAATGTAAACTGTAGATCCCCAAAACAAAGGAAACTACCTATGTGTTTGCTCCCCGAGATCAAAGTACTTTGCAACCGTTTCCATCTGCATAAAGGAAAAAAAGACCAATACATGATACCGATTGTTAATTAATTAAGAATAGAGTTCCCAAAACATTTTCGTCAAAGCGTATATGGAGGTTTAAGGACATGCAAGGGCTTGATAAATTTGCATTTAACATCGTAAAGCTACCATAAACTCATGGTCCCCGAAAAAACCCCTACCACAATCAAATTTTGATGGTATGTATTTCATCAAGTAAAATGTGCATGTCTATTAAAGTGTAAAGAAAGAAATCACATGGAAAAGAGTTCATTTCTATGAGCATTAAGGACCTAGATATTGCTCAATGATAGGCTTGGCTTTTTGTTCAAACTAAGCTCAACACACATGGTGATCAAATGAAGAAGTGGTGGATACTTGCGTTACATAACAAATAAGATCCACCCTTCATCAAATTAGCCCAAATTCTCGCCATAGACATGCTCATGAAAAGGGCGGTCCATTTGATGACTTTCACTCTTCGCATATTTCATCACCTAGATTGAACGGAAAAATTCAGGAGAATTTTTCATATACCTTCCGGTTGACAGGTCCCCTTATAAACCTCTGGCACAAATCCAATGTGTCGATTACGTGCAAGGGTTTCGGTGGCAACTGCCCGATTTTGTGGAACGCCTGCTCAACTATTTCACGATCATGCTCTATGATGTTGTGGCCTACCCAAATCCTTCCTACAAAGGAGGATTAAGGGGATCAAGGTGAAACTTAATGTTGTCTAAAACCATGTTGTGGTAGACTGTGAGTATATATACCGTTAAGCATGTCGTAGACGGTGCGAGCGATGTCTGAGAAGGAGATGTTGGCGCGAATAATAGCTTCTCTGGTGAGTCCACTCTTTCTTGTGCGGAATCCCCCAAACTCCCAGTCGTGTTGGGGACGAACCAGAGAAGAGAAGTACTCTTTCTCGACCAGCATTTGCGGGCATACGATGATGGCCCCAAATTCTAGGATGGCCTTCGTTCCTCCGATGGTTTCTCTGACCGCCTCTACGTCGAAGATCACGATTTCTGGCCGAGAAGAATCCATAGTTGTTTCCAACAAAGAGAAAGCTTGCTCCTACACAGAGAGAGAGAGAGAGAGAGAGAGAGAGAGAGAGAGAGAGAGAGAAGAGAGTATTTGAGTAATTGGGGATGGAGTGTGTGGACTATTTGGCGCCATTACTTAAGCATTTCAAATGTAGGATAGGCGTCGTGTGGCCCCTTCACGTTAAAAAAGCAGCGGCCCCAAAAGGAAAAGAGGAGGGCGTAATCCCACTTTGGTCACTGTTTCAAAAGTCGAGTCTTAGCGAGGAAGACAGTGACAGTGCATTGAAGAATACTTAAGCAGAAAGAAATTTCAAGCAAGTACATTGTAAACAAGGAGTCGTGCTGGCATCACAGAGCATTGGATTTCTTTTATCACACTTTACTATACAAGAAGTCGGGTGATAGAGGGTAAACATCTCCACAAGCAAATCTATAGAGCTGCAACAGTATATGCCTACGGTTCTTCTTTCCTGTCGTCGCTGGGGATGTCCAACTGTCGGTCGGAAACTAGGGATGAACGATCAGTTTATGAGCCACTAATCTAATGCCGGCCGATCCTCGATAGTCATAGGTTTCCAAGAAGAATTCAGCATCCAGCCTGGTGCTTGGAGTGAGCAGCGTCCCAAGCTTGCTCTCGTCGAAGACGAGCCTTTTAATCTTTCCGGAATCCCTCCTCTCGCATACTATCGTTTGCTTGTCTGCTGTATCTGCGATGCTGCTCGATGACAAGAGAGAAGAAGGATTTTAAGGAAAAACTTTAGCTGTAGTTATGTCTCAGTCATCTGTCTCTATGGTTATAATGAATCCTCACGCTGTAAAAATCTACTAACTTATCTGTACAAACTCGAATTTAGTTTCGAAACTTACCGCAGCCTTACAGCTGGGGAGTTCCCCGTTCCTTCCACGACGTTCCTCCACTCGGAGTTGATCCCAAATCTCCGGAACAGCCTCCGCAGCATCCGGTCACATTCGTCCAGCATCGGGGTCAGGTTGCCCGGTGCGTCGACCACGAAGCTCAGCTTTGGGCGGCCGTTGTTGTCCCAGAACCTTATCGGCAAGATCCCCCACCTCACGTTTAGCGTAGCGCAAGAAATCGGCAAGTACACATCCCGTGCTCGATCCAAGGAATCGCAGGAGTCGTAATGACCTCTGAGCGTAGGGATTGAATACTCCTCAGGGCCTAAAAACCTCGGAACGCCGGCGTTACTCGCAGCCCTCAAAAGGCTTGAGAACTCTGTCTATATACAACCCATAGAGAGTGACAGAAAATTAGGTTTGGAGAGAGACATATTCTGAAAGTTTTAGCCATGCACTTAGCCGAACCGAAAGTAAAAATCATGTCTTTGATTGAACATCGAGTAAAAGTTCAGGATTGAGCATCGAGTAAAATTTCACATAGGTGAAAGGCGGTTCCCTTAAACGTATAGACAAACTTAGGATAATTACCAGGTAGAAAAGCTCGACACAGTGTCGGAATAGCCGGAGATTCAACCGGACATCAGGTAAGCTCCTGGCAAACGATGTATAGAAATAAAGCAATTCAGTAGTTAAAATTCATTCTTTCCTTGCCCGGTGACTAAACCTTACGTTAATTATAGCCGAGGGCACTTAAAACTTCTAGTAAACTAAAAAAAATTCGAGTTGAAAAAAATTGCATAAATTTAACTAAAGCAAATTATAGGATGGACCGTTGATGTACAATTTAAATCCCAAAAACAAAGAAAAATACCTGTGTATTTGTTCTCCGAGACCAAGGTATTCAGCAAGTGTTGCCATCTGCATAAGCAAAATAAGCATAATACATCTAAATAATGAGGCCCAAACTCCGATTATTAATTAATCAAGGATAAATTCTCCTAAACATTTTCGTCAAGCATGTATAGAGGTTTAAGGACATGCAACAACATTGGGGAAAATTAGCAAAAAAGTTATAATCTTATTGGAATTGTGTCAATTCAATCCTAAACATTTTGCATTTGCATTAATTCAGTTAATCTAGTCAATTTTGATTGAAAATAATTGACATTGATACTAATTATCCTATGTGACACTACTAAAATGGGCATGGATAATTTTTAAAAATTTTAAAAGTTACTTTTTTCTCTTCCCTTCCTTCTTGCTCTAGCGCGTCACTGGCCTTCAAGCCCTGACAAGGGCTGGTGAGGCTCGCCTGAGGTTGGTGAGGTCGACCTCGCCGACCCTTGCCTTTGGCTAGTTGCTCAAAGAAGGTAGGGAAAGAAAAGAAAAAAAGAAAGAGAAAAAAAAAGCAAAAAAGGGGAAAATAACTAATTCAAAAAATATCAAAATATTATTTAAAATTATCTACATCAACAATAGTGGTATCACGTCGAACGACCAGCATCCATATCAATGGATTTTCTCCAAGATTGGTTGGATAGAATAAATTGACACAAATACAAAAAATTAAGAACATGTTTAGTAAAAAAAAGGTTTATGATTGAATTAACTTTAATTCCCAATAACATTGTAGAGCTACGTTGCATTTTTCTTTTTTTTTTTTTTTTTTTTTTGGGGGGGAAGAATGCATGGTAAATAATAGACTTGAACCTTTCCATTCCTTTACTGCGTGAGAGTTCAAGATTTAATCAAAGTTTGATGGCATGTCTTTTCATCAGGTAAAACATTTTGGTATATAAGGATAATAATATAAATGATCTTTGAATTTTGGCCTAATATACAATGTGGTTCTTAAACTTTTAATTTGTTTAATGTGATTCATAAACTTTTTATATATATTCAATATAATTCACAAGTTATATGAAAATGTTCAATATAGTCTAAGGATAGCATTGAATATTTTTATATATCTATGGACTACATTGACATGTGCCAAATTATATTAAAAGAATTAAAAGTTCAAGGATCACATCGTATATTAAGCCAACTTTAGATCAAATAAATTAAAAGTTTAGTATCACTTTGCACATCATATATCTTTAGATGATCAACTTCCCCTCTAAACATGGAAAAGGGTATAAACGCCAATTACATACCTTTAGATTGTCAACTTCCCCTCTAAACATCTCACACAGCTCCCAGGTGTCGATCACGTCCAAGGGTTCCGGCGGTGGCTGCTGGATTTCATGAAACGCGTCCTCGAGAATTCCGCAATCAAAGTTTTTGATGTTGTGGCCGACCCAAATTCTTCCTACAAAGAAGGATTAAGGGAAGGGGAATCAAAGATGAAACTCAATGCTGTATGGAAGCATGTTGCGGACCGTGAGTATATACCGTCGAGCATGTCGTAGACGGTGTGAGCAATGTCCGAGAAGTAGATGTTGGAGGAAACGATTTCATCTATGTTGAGCCCGTTGCTCCGTTCCTCGAATTCTCCAAACTCCTCGTCGTGTCGGGGCAGGACCAGAGAAGAGAAGTACTCTTTCTCGACCAGCGTTTGCGGGCACACGATGATGGCCCCGAATTCTATGATGGCTTCCGTTTCTATGATCGTCTCCAAGTCGAAGATCACGACTTCTGGCCGAGAAGAATCCATTCTTGTTTCCAAGAGAAAGCTTGCGCGCAGAGAGAGAGAGAGAGAGAGAGGGAGAGAGAGTACTTGAGTAATTAGGGCTAGAGGAGTGCGGATTTTGTAGCGTGAACTGTACTGGGATCCCCCTGTAGTCCTTTTCCCTTTAGTAAAAGCATGGTCTGCAGAAGAAAAAGAAGGGCCTAGTCCACTTTGGTCATCTGTTCATTATAGGTCTTAGCGAGGAAGCCTTCCTCAGGAAGGTTGTGAGGGAGCATTGGAGTATTGCCACTCTTTCTTTTCATGTGATAGTGATAGCATGGAATAAGTTTCCATTTTTCTTCGTCCTTAAGCAGAAATTTACAAAAACGAAAGTGCTGGACCTGCAGCAGAAAACTCGATATTATTGCCTTAGAGATTATCAAGAAAATATAATTTTGAGCTCTATGGAATGAAATAACGTTGAGATCGACATATAACATGCGACACGACAAGACACGGCACGGCACATTGACACGTTGTTTATTAAAAATTAGAAAATTTCAATACGTTTGGACACATTATATATTAAATATATATTTCTGGACATACACAATAAATTATCATTTTTATAATTATTTCAATTAAATTAATCTGCTTCAATTCACAAATAAATAAATAATAATAAAAGAGATTAGAATGAATTAATCCACTGTTTGTTAATAGCATTGATTGTTTCAATTTTACAAATTCAAGTCTACTCCAATAATCTATTAAATTTGAAAGGAGAAAAACAAGCAATCCACGTTATGGACTCACGAAGAGAAAAGAAGAAAAAAAAAAGAATTAAAGGTGAATTGTGTAACGGGAAGTGAGTCATTAGGTTTTTCTTTTTCTCCATTTATTATTATTATTATTATTATTATTATTATTATTATTATTATTATTATTATTATATATTTACATTTTGACCTCTCATTTATTGAAATTTTTTAAAATTGACCACGTATCGAAATCACATGCCGAATTCCAAACTCGTGTGTTGGAATTCCCGACACGAGTTTGGAATTCCCGACTCAAGTGTCGGAAAAGTTGATTAGGTATCGAATTTTCCAATATATGTTGACCGAATGTCGGAGAGTGTCAGACACGTGTTAGAGTGTCTAACACGATACGAAAGTTCTTGGAGAGTATCGATATTTTCTAGTTATGGACCCACATTTACTAAAAATTTAAGTTAATGAATTATGGGCCGACTATAATTTTATCAACTCCATATTGCATCACATTCTGAATATACACAGGATTTAATCAGCCTTAAGAGAAAGAGACGTTCCAAATATGATCAAACATAGATGAGCCTGGACTTAGGAGGAAATGCGCTCGGACCTACCCATTTGCGCTACGAGTTTGGTGGGTTTGGGTGGGATAAGCATCTTCTGCTTTTTCGCCTTTCTTCCCATAAACGATCGTCTTGCTTTTCTTGCGTGGCCGCCTCACCACAGGAACGATTTCTGCAGTTTCGAGCGTTGCATTCTTTTCGGCCTGCGGAGATTGTGTTTTTACCTGATTCAGATGGACATGGACGTACTGTTGTTTTTACCATAGTCATGAATTGGATAGCGTTTCCGATGGTAGCCTTCCATTTTCCTTATCATGTGTCAGTTCATCAGTTAATGTTGCTGATATTCCGACTACAAGAAACCAAGCTCATGCTTTCCTTAGAGCTTGATACACGTTGAGATGCTTCTGGTCATGGTGTATCAGTGGCAGAACAGTGCAAAATTCTAAGGTCGTCGAAATCGAAACTTCTTCGAGAAGTGCAATCAAATTGGTTTTTCTTTCTTTTTTCTTTTTTTGTGAAAAAACAATAATTTGAGGACAGTGAAGGAAGGACTGCGCTTGTGCTTCATGCTCTCATTGTGGAATGGAACTGTGATACCAATTGAGCATTTCCGTATTTGATCAGTAACCAAAGCTACAATGCTTATGCTGCTTCAGCAAAAGCCAAACTAACAAGACCCTTTTATAGTAACTTCTCTTTCCGTATTGAGGGATCGTTTTTCTTTAGTTTCTCCTGAGTAAGCTCAGGTCTTCGGCACGGCCCGTGCGCTCCCCCAGGCATACATTTCTGTATGGAGACTCCCAGCATTGTTGAGCAGGTTCTGTGGCATTCCATATAAATCAGATATGTCCGCGTGCTGGTGCCGACCGTTCTGGTAGTGCTGATTCTGAATTGCCACAGACACTTCATTGTCGTCCAGCGGCAGTCGGTCGAACGTCACATTCATGAATGATGCGGCCATGATCATGACTGGGCCTGAGGCAATCAGCCCGCCGACCACGCCCCCTCCAACCACCTGCCCCTGGGCCCCAGCGAGGTATATTGTCAGGCCCATTATCCCAGGCGGGGTCGGTGGGGGCAGGATCGAGCCAAGCAGCGAGAGGATCTCAAACCGGCCGTGGAGGGTCACAATAGCCCCAGAGGACGCCGACTGCCGGATCGTCACATTGGTCACGCAGCCCGTCCGCGCCTTGGCGGCGACGGCGAGGATCGAAGGGCGAACGCTTGGGGAGGGAGGGGGAGTAGCAACTCGACGAGAAGGCGACACTGAAGGAGGGCGTTGGCATCTTGAAATTTATCGTTTTTTTAACCCCTTTTTTGGGGCTACAAGTTATATCCTTTTTAGACCATCATTGCTTGCGGAAGCATGGAGAGAAGGAATCTCTTTTGCCCAAATTTTCTTGGGGGCCGATCGATTAACACGATGGCGCATGGGATCTAGTGGCGGATTCGCAGTGCGGCGATTCCCCTTGGATTTTCAGGCCGTCGTTTCCTTTCAAATTTTTGCATGAGGATATCATGCGATCTGTTAGCACTGGGGCAATCGGGAGAGGAGGGATCGTGTTAATAGCTGGGCGAGAGAAACGGACGAATAAATCTACGCACTACATTCCATGGGAAGCCATCGAAAGGAGAAGGAAAGCTGATCCCTAGGTTCACGGGCTTTGAAGTATGGGAATATAGGGCGCGTTTGGTTCAGTATTTTGAAAGCCCATTGAGAAAATGTAAAGCAATTTAGCCTAAAAGACTTTAAAGAAACGCAAAATGCCGTTTGATAAATTATGTTTTGAGAAGTGATTTTGAGATAAATGTTATTTAGTAAAAAACACATTTGAAAAGTTTTTTAAATGATTAATATTAGTTTTTTTAATTTTATTTGTTTAAAATTGAAAAAAAAATGTATGCAACTTTTTAAATATAAATTTTGACAATAATACTAAAAATATCGAATACATCCATATATATATATGTATGTATATATATATTTTAAAGACCAAATCTTTCACCGAAATTTTTTAATTTTCATTTGCTTAAAATTGAAAAAAGAAATGATGTATTCAAATTTTTAAATATAAATTTTGACAATAATACTAAAAATATCGAAATACATCAATATATATATATATATATATATTTAAAAAGACCAAATCTTTCACCAAATTTTTTTAATTTTCATTTGCTTAAAATTGAAAAAAAGAAATGATGTATGCAACTTTTTAAATATATTTTTCACAATAATGCTAAAAAAAAATCAAATACATATATATATATATATATATATATATATATATATATATATATATATATATATATATAATTTTTAAAAAAAAGACCAAATTCTTCATCAGAATTTTTAAATTTGTAATTGTTTAAAATTGAAAAAAATAATGTATGCAAATTTTTAAATATAAATTTTGACAATAATACTAAAGAAATCAAATATATATATATTAGAAAAAAAACCTAATTCTTCGTCAAATTTTTTTTAATTTTTTTTAAATTTGAAAAAATAATGTATGCGAATTTTTAAATATAAATTTGAAAATAATGCTAAGAAATCAAATACATATACATACACACACACACACACACACACACACACACACACACACACACACACACATATATATATAATTTTTTTTTCTAAAAAGACCAAACCTTTTGTCGGAATTTTTTAATTTTTATTTTTCTAAAATTAGAAAAAAATAATGTATGCAACTTTTTAAATATAGTCTTTTGACAATAATGCTAAAAAAATCAAATATATAAATATTTTTCTTTTAAAAAGACCAAAATATATTTAATTTTTTTAGCATTTATATATATTTGATTTTGTTAGCATTATTTTGGCATTTAAAAATATAATAACTAGGGCAAAATCAGAAATTTGAAGAATGAATGAGGATAATTTTGGAAGAAAATAATAAGTTTCAGCATTTGGGCAAATGTTAAAAGCTCAAAGCTAATCCCTACTAATATTGAGTTTTCAGCATTTTCAATGCTGACTTTCACTTGAAAGTTACTTCAAAATAATTGCCAAATAAGCTAGCATTTCCCCAAGGGGCTTTGAAAGCCCCTTGGGAATGTTGAAGGAAACGCACTTGTAGAGATGGGATCGAAAAAGCGGCTTGATGAGAGCCCAGAATAACCAAGATTCGATAGAAAAGGGAATGTCATTCTTCGATCGTAACCAAACCTAAAATGGACAATGCGAGAGAACCATCCCTCGACCCACTTTATTTCACTATTGTCTTCTGTCATAGGAAGTATTTCCATGAAATTATAACCAAAGTCAAGTGATAGAGAAAATGTCTCAAAAGGTGAATAATCGCAGAGTCTTGAGCCTAATAACCACGATTCTATAGAGAAGGAAATCATCTTTCTCCGTTGTAAACATAAGGTGGAAAATGGGAGAAAACCATTTCATTTCACTCTTGCCTTTTGTCATTATAAGTATTTCCATGAAATTATGACTAAAGGCCAGTGATAGAAAGGAAATATCTTAAAAGGTTAGTAATTTGCAGAGTTTTGAAATATTATCAATAGCTTTACTCACATGTATACAAGAATAGTCTCCCAATATACTCTTTGCACACTGATACTTTTCAATATCTCTACAAAGATAAAACATATCACGCATATCATCTGTCTTTCACATCGTCAGGAATGTCCGACCGATGTCAAGTGGCAATCGACTAACAATCTTTCTCCAAGCATGCAACAAGATAAGCAATGTAGATTTAGCTCCCAAAACTAGGGATGAATGATCAACTTATGAGCCACCAATCTAATGCCTGCGGATCCCTTTTCTTGGGTCGGATCTGCGGATCGTGGATAGTTGTAGGTTTCCACAAACAGGTAGGCATCCAACCTGGTGCTTGGCATGAGGAGTGTACGGAGCTCCCCCTCATAGTCTTTGAAGACAAGCCTCCTTGTCTTCCCTGAATCCTCCCTCTTGCATACCATCGTCTGCTCGTCTACCGTATTTGTGATGCTACTCAATAATCACAAGAGAGAAAAAAGAAATACATGGTGTTAGTTATAATTCATCGCCCCCTAAACTTTTTTTTTTTTTTTTTTTTTTTTGTTTTAAACTTTTGAACGACACTTTTTTCAAGCAACACCAAAATTGTGTTGATTTTTAAAGCTTTCCACTCAAATTGCATGTGGTATTAGAGCATATAGTCTTTTGTTTGGGTCTCAGCTCATCGGTATCTCTCTCAATAATCATAATCAATCCTCATGTTATAATTTGAGGAAAAATTCCACCTCATGGAAGGGAGACTTTATATCTTAAACTGCAAGTTCATCGTATCGGTTTATATTTTAAACTTTACGATTTATATGAATAATCCTTTTGCTCCACTTTCTAAGATTAGGGAGTTTGAAAAAATAATGAGTGAAAACCCAACCAAGATGATTTTACTAACGACAATTGGAGCCGAAACTAACGTAAGTACCAATCTTCTTTTCTTCTTTTGCTGCTATAGACAAAGCACAAATGTAATGGGATGTAATGAACACTTTTGGAATGTCTTGGTCCGAATTATGCTTGGAGCGTACTTGATTCTTACAACCTTATCGAAAGTTGGAGCACTACACCAGTTGTCCAGATTTAGTTGGAAAAGGAAGATACCAATCTAACGAAAAATAAGCCAGTACAACTCATTAAATAATTTTAGCAATCGTGTCTGTGATCTAGTAATGAAGAGTCTAGTTTGAATACTTACCGCAACCTTACAGCGGGGGGGTTCCATTTCCTATCTACGACTTTTCTCCACTCGGAGTCGATCCTGAAACTCGAAAACAACGCTTGCAACATCCAGTCGAATTCATCTAGCTTCGTGCTCAGGTTGTCCGGCGAGTCGACCATGAAGCTCAGCTTCGGGCTGTGGTCTTCACGCCAGAACTTTATGTCAATCCCGAACTTCACGTTCAGAGAAGCACAAGAGATCGGCTCTCGTACTTTGTTGAAGGAATCATAAGATTCATCTCTGAGAGTAGGAATTGAAAATTTCCTAGGGTCTGGAAACCTTGAAAAGCTGTCGTTGTTCGTGTTGTCATGTGCCCCCAGTAGGCTTGAGGACTCTGTCTGTATGTAACCCAAAAGGAGTGAACAAAAATTAGGTTCGGAGAGTCCGCGCGTCATGAAAAACACATGATCCGTACTCAAGTGAACTGAAAAATATAAAATCACGTCTTCGATTAAACATTGAGAAAAAGTTTAAACAGTTGCAATCGTGATTACCAACGAGAAAACTGCGGCACAGTGCACGAACAGCCGGAGATTCAACCTGACATCATCTAAGGCCCTGGCAATCAATAGACAAAGTTAACCTCAGGAGGGAATTGCTCTTTCGTGTTCTGAGTCACAAGGTAAATCTCTTTCTTCTCAGCTCAAAATGCATGCAACTCGTGATCATGTAAAACCGCGACTCCCAAGTGCAAAAACTGCTTCGCTAATCATCGAAATTCATTCTTTACTTTGATGCCTATTCATCACCTTCTTTAATTCACTGCATACTTTGATTCCTCTTTCGTCTATACACAAATGAAAATTGATGTTTTCACGAAGCTAGCCTTTGCTCCAATAACTTCCTTGATATAATCTATGGGAAATTCCTTGCATGGTTACTGAATCTTGATATGATTATAGCTGAGATCACTTTAAACTTCTAGTAAACTCATTAAAAAAAAAAAGAAAAGAAGATATTTCAAGTAAAAACGTACATAAATTAAAGTAAAAGCAAATTATTGGATGGACTATTGATGTAAACTGTAGATCCCCAAAACAAAGGAAACTATACCTATGTGTTTGCTCCCCGAGATCAAAGTACTCTGCAACTGTTTCCATCTGCATAAAGGAAAAAAAGACCAATACATGATTTCGATTGTTAATTAATTAAGAATAGAGTTCCCAAAACATTTTGGTCAAAGCGTATATGGAGATTTAAGGACATGCAAGGGCTTGATAAATTTGCATTTAACATCGTAAAGCTACCATAAACTCATGGTCCCCGAAAAAACCCCTACCACAATCAAATTTTGATGGTATGTATTTCGTCAAGTAAAATGCGCATGTCTATTAAAGTGTAACGAAAGAAATCACATGGAAAAGAGTTCATTTCTATGAGCATTAAGGACCTAGATATTGGTCAATGAGAGGCTTGGCTTTTTGTTCAAACTAAGCTCAACACACATGGTGATCAAATGTACAAGTTGTGGATACTTGCATTACATAAAATATAAGATCCACCCTTCATCAAATTAGCCCAAAATCTCGCCATAGACATGCTCATGAAAAGGGCGGTCCATTTGATGACTTTCACTCTTCGCATATTTCATCACCTAGATTGAACGGAAAAATTCAGGAGAATTTTTCATATACCTTCCGGTTGACAGGTCCCCTTATAAACCTCTGGCACAAATCCAATGTGTCGATTACGTGCAAGGGTTTCGGTGGCAACTGCCCGATTTTGTGGAACGCCTGCTCAACTATTTCACGATCATGCTCTATGATGTTGTGGCCTACCCAAATCCTTCCTACAAAGGAGGATTAAGGGGATCGAGGTGAAACTTAATGTTGTCTAAAACCATGTTGTGGTAGACTGTGAGTATATATACCGTTAAGCATGTCGTAGACGGTGCGAGCGATGTCTGAGAAGGAGATGTTGGCGTGAATAATAGCTTCTCTGGTGAGTCCACTGTTTCTTGTGCGGAATCCCCCAAACTCCCAGTCGTGTTGGGGACGAACCAGAGAAGAGAAGTACTCTTTCTCGACCAGCATTTGCGGGCATACGATGATGGCCCCAAATTCTAGGATGGCCTTCGTTCCTCCGATGGTTTCTCTGACCGCCTCTACGTCGAAGATCACGATTTCTGGCCGAGAAGAATCCATAGTTGTTTCCAACAGAGAGAAAGCTTGCTCCTATGGAGAGAGAGAGAGAGAGAGAGAGAGAGAGTATCTGAGTAATTGGGGATGGAGTGTGGATTATATGGCGCCATTACTTAAGCATTTCAAATGTAGGATAGGCGTCGTGTGGCCCCTTCACTTTAAAAAAGCAGCGGCCCCAAAAGGAAAAGAGGAGGGCGTAATCCCACTTTGGTCACTGTTTCAAAAGTCGAGTCTTAGCGAGGAAGACAGTGACAGTGCATTGAAGAATACTTAAGCAGAAAGAAATTTCAAGCAAGTACATTGTAAACAAGGAGTCGTGCTGGCATCACAGCGCATTGGATTTCTTTTATCACACTTCACTATACAAGAAGTCGGGTAATAGAGGGTAAACATCTCCACAAGCAAATCTACAGAGCTGCAACAGTATATGCCTACTGTTCTTCTTTCCTGTCGTCGTTGGGGATGTCCAACTGTTGGTCGGAAACTAGGGATGAACGATCAGTTTATGAGCCACTAATCTAATGCCGGCCGATCCTCGGTAGTCATAGGTTTCCAAGAAGAATTCAGCATCCAGCCTGGTGCTTGGAGTGAGCAGCGTCCCAAGCTTGCTCTCGTCGAAGACGAGCCTTTTAATCTTTCCGGAATCCCTCCTCTCGCATACTATCGTTTGCTCGTCTGCTGTATCTGCGATGCTGCTCAATGACAAGAGAGAAGAAGGATTTTAAGGAAAAAATATACTTGTAGTTATGTCTGTCAGTCATTTGTCTCTATGGTTATAATGAATCCTCTCGCTGTAAAAATCTACTAACTTATCTGTAGAAACTCAAATTTAGTTTCGAAACTTACTGCAGCCTTACAGCTGGGGAGTTCCTCGTTCTGTCCACGACGTTCCTCCACTCGGAGTTGATCCCAAATCTCCGGAACAGCCTCCGCAGCATCCGGTCACATTCGTCCAGCATCGGGGTCAGGTTGCCTGGCGCGTCGACCACGAAGCTCAGCTTTGGGCGGCCGTTGTTGTCCCAGAACCTTATCGGCAAGATCCCCCACCTCACGTTTAGCGTAGCGCAAGAAATCCGCAAGTACACATCCCGTGCTTGATCCAAGGAATCGCAGGAGTCGTAATGACCTCTGAGCGAAGGGATTGAATACTCCTCAGGGCCTAAAAACCTCGGAACGCCGGCGTTACTCGCAGCCCTCAAAAGGCTTGAGAACTCTGTCTATATACAACCCATAAAGAGTGACAGAAAATTAGGTTTGGAGAGAGACATATTCTGAAAGTTTTAGCCATGCACTTAGCCGAACCGAAAGTAAAAATCTCGTCTTCGATTGAACATCGAGTAAAAGTCCAGGATTGAACATCGAGTAAAAGTTGACATTGGTGAAAGGCGGTTTCCCATAAAACGTATAGACAAACTTAGGATAATTACCAGGTAGAAAAGCTCGACACAGCGTCGGAATAGGCGGAGATTCAAGCGGACATCAGCTAAGCTCCTGGCAAACGATGTATACAATTAAAGCAATTCAGTAGTTAAAATTTAGTCTTTCCTTGCCTGGTGACTAAACCTTACCTTAATTATAGTCGAGGGCACTTAAAACTTCTAGTAAATTAAAAGAGTTCGAGTTGAGAAAAATTACATAAATTTGAGTAAAAGCAAATTATCGGATGGACCATTGATGTACAATTTAAATCCCAATAACAAAGAAAACTACCTGTGTTTTTGCTCTCCGAGACCAAGGTATTCTGCAAGTGTTGCCATCTGCGTAAGCAAAATAAGCATAATACATCTAAATAAGGAGGCCCAAACTCCTGAACATTTTGGTCAAGCATGTACAGAGTTTTAAGGACATGCAACAACATTGGAGAAAATTAGCAAAAAAATCATAATCCTATAATTTAGTCAATTCAGCCAATTTTGATTGTAAATCATTGACGTTGATATTGATCATTCTACGTGACACCATTAGAATTGGTATGGATAATTTTTAATAACATATTATTTTTTTTAAATTATTTATTTATTTTCTTTCTCCTTTTTTTTTTTCTTTCCTTCCTTCTTGTTCTAGCAGGTTGTTGGACCTCAAGCCCTCGCCAAGGGGTAGGCGAGGCTCACTTGAGGCTAGTGAGGTTGACCTTGTTGACCCTTCCCTTTGGCTAGTCGCTCGGAGAAGGCAAGGAAGGAAAAGAAAAAAAAGGTAAAGTATAAGTAATTAAAAAAATATTAAAATATTATTTAAAATTGTTTACATCAATAATTGTGTATCACGTTGGACAACCAATATCCATGTCAGCGGCTTTTGTCTATGATTGGTTGGATGGACTAAATTGACATAAATATTAAAGGTTGAGAATTTATTTGGTAAAAAAAAAAAGGTTTAGAATTGAATTAGATTTAGGACTTTTTAGTTATTTTCCCAACACATTGTAGAGCTCCATAAACTGCATTTTTTTCCCTAGAAAACCACTATGTCATTGAATGCATGCTAAATACTAGACTCGAACCTTTCCATTCCTTGACTACGTGAGAGTTCAAAATCAAAGTTTGATGGCATGTCTTTTCATCAAATAAAATGTGTTGGTATTTTAGTGTCAGGATTATGACGCGAATGATTCTTGAACTTTGACCCAGTATATAATATGGTACTTGAACTTTTAATTTATTCAATGTGGTCTTTAAACTTTTGGTATATATTCAATGCAATCTTTGAGTTATATGGAAATGCTCAATATAATCTAAGGACAAAATTGAATATCTTCATATAGTCTAGGGACTATGTTGACATGAACCAAATTACATTAAACAAATTAAAAGTTCAGAAACTATATTATAAGATCACACTAAATAAATTAAAAATTTAGGATCACATTGCATATTGAATAAAAATTTATACACCATGAATGTCTAACAAATGAAATTCCATGGAAAAGATTATAAACGCCAATTATATACCTGTAGATTGTCAACTTCCCCCCTAAACATCTCACACAGCTCCCAGGTGTCGATCACGTCCAAGGGTTCCGGCGGCGGCTGCCCGATTTCGTGAAATGCGTCCTCGACAATTCTGCAATCGAAGTTTTTGATGTAGTGGCCAACCCAAATTCTTCCTACGAAGAAGGATTAAGGGAAGGGGAATCAAAGATGAAACTCAATGCTGTGTGGAAGCATGTTGCAGACCGTGAGTACATACCGTCGAGCATGTCGTAGACGGTGTGAGCAATGTCCGAGAAGTAGATGTCGGAGGAAACGATTTCTTCTATGTTGAGCCCGTTGCTCCGTTCCTCGAATTCTCCAAAATCCTCGTCGTGTCGGGGCAGGACCAGAGAAGAGAAGTACTCTTTCTCGACCAGCGTTTGCGGGCACACGATGATGGCCCCGAATTCTATGATGGCTTCCGTTTCTATGATCGTCTCTAAGTCGAAGATCACGACTTCTGGCGGAGAAGAATCCATTCTTGTTTCCAAGAGAAAGCTTGCGCGCAGAGAGAGAGAGAGAGAGAGAGAGAGAGAGTAACTGAGTAATTAGGGATAGAGGAGTGCGGACTTTGTAGAGTGAACTGTACGGGGACCCCCCTGTAGTCCTTTTCCCTTTAGTAAAAGCAAGGTCTGCAGAAGAAAAAGAGGGGCCTAGTCCACTTTGGTCATCTGTTCATTATAGGCCTTAGCGAGGAAGGTTGTGAGGGAGCATTGGAGTATTGCTACTCTTTCTTTTCATGTGATAGTGATAGCATGGAAAAAGTTTCCACTTTTTCTTCGTCCTTAAGCAGAAATTTGCGAAAACAAAAGTGCTGGACCTGCAGCCGAAAACTCGATATTATTGCCTTGGAGATTATCAAGAAAATATAATTTCGAGCTCTATGGATTGAAATAGCATTGATATCGACATGTAACATGCGACACGATATGACACGGCATGTCAATACATTATTTAGTAAAAAATAAAGAATTTTGATGCGTTGGGACACATTATATATTAAATATATATTTCTGTACATACATAATAAATTATTATTTTTATAATTATTTCAATTAAATTAATCTGCTCCAATTCACAAATAAGTAAATAATAATAAAAAAAGATTAGAATGAATTAATCAACCGTTTGTTAATAGCATTGATTGTTTCAATTTTACAAATTCAAGTCTACTCCAATAATTTATTAAATTTGAAAGGAAAAAAAAAGAAAAGAAAAGCAATCCATGTTTTAGACTCATGAAGAGAAGAGAAGAAAAAAAGTATTGGAGGTGAATTGTGTAACGGGAAGTGAGTCATTAGGTTTTTCTTTTTCTTCATATTATTATTATTATTATTATTATTATTATTATTATTATTATTATTATTATTATTATTATTATTATTATCTTTTTATATATTTATATTTTAACCTCTCATTTATTGAATTTTTTAAAATTGACCAATTACGTATCAGAATCACATGCTGAAATTCCGAACTCGTGTGGAATTTCCAATTCAAGTGTCGGAAAAGTTGATCAGGTATCGAATTTTCCGACATATGTTGATCGAATGTCGGAGAGTGTCTGACACGTGTCGGAATATCTAATGCGATACAAAAGTTTTTAGAGTGTCAATACTTTCTAGTTATGAACCCACATTTACTAAAAATTTAAGTTAATGAATTATGGGCCGACTATAATTTTATTAACTCCATATTGCATCACATTCTGAATTTACACCGGATTTAATCAGCCTTAAGAGAAAGAGACGTTTCCAAATATGGTCAAACGTAGACGAGCCTGGACCTAGGAGGAAATGCGCTGGGACCTACCCATTTGCGCTCCGAGTTTAGCGGGTTTGGGTGGGATAAGCATCTTCTGCTTTTTCGCCTTTCTTCCCATAAACGATCGTCTTGCTTTTCATGCGTGGCCGCCTCACCACAGGAACGATTTCTGCAGTTTCGAATGTTGCATTCTTTTCGGCCTGCGGAGATTGTGTTTTTACCTGATTCAGATGGACATGGACGTACTGTTGTTTTTACCATAGTCATGAATTCGATAGCGTTTCCGATGGTAGCCTTCCATTTTCCTTATCATGTGTCAGTTCATCAGTTAATGTTGCTGATATTCCGACTACAAGAAACCAAGCTCATGCTTTCCTTAGAGCTTGATACACGTTGAGATGCTTCTGGCATGGTGTATCAGCGGCAGAACAGTGCAAAATTCTAAGGTCGTCGGAATCGAAACTTCTTCGAGAAGTGCGATCAAATTGGTTTTTCTTTCTTTGTTCTTTTTTTGTGAAAAACAATAATTTGAGGACAGTGAAGGAAGGACTGCGCTTGTGCTTCATGCTCTCATTGTGGAATGGAACTGTGATACCAATTGAGTATTTCCGTATTTGATCAGTAACCAAAGCTACAATGCTTATGCTGCTTCAGCAAAAGCCAAACTAACAAGACCCTTTTATAGTAACTTCTCTTTCTGTATTGGGGGATCGTTTTTCTTAAGTTTCTCCTGAGTAAGCTCAGGTCTTCGGCACGGCCCGTGCGCTCCCCCAGGCATACATTTCTGTATGGAGACTCCCAGCATTGTTGAGCAGGTTCTGTGGCATTCCATATAAATCAGATATGTCCGTGTGCTGGTGCCGACCGTTCTGGTAGTGCTGATTCTGAATTGCCACAGACACTTCATTGTCGTCCAGCGGCAGTCGGTCGAACGTCACATTCATGAATGATGCGGCCATGATCATGACTGGGCCTGAGGCAATCAGCCCGCCGACCACGCCCCAACCACCTGCCCCTGGGCCCCAGCGAGGTATATTGTCAGGCCCATTATCCCAGGCGGGGTCGGTGGGGGCAGGATCGAGCCAAGCAGCGAGAGGATCTCAAACCGGCCGTGGAGGGTCACAATAGCCCCAGAGGATGCCGACTGCCGGATCGTCACATTGGTCACGCAGCCTGTGCCACTGAGGATGCAGAGCCCCCGCTGCTTCCTGCGGGCAAAGCTCGTCAGGCTCTCAGTCACATCGCAGCCTGAGCTCACCTCCATGGCATGAGCCCGAAGGGCATTGGCACTGTCTCTCGTCACAATAATGGGTGGCTTGGGCTTGTTCTTGGAGCCAGCCGGCCTTCCCCGAGGCCGCCGAATTGTCGCTCCCTCTGCTGCAGAAGAAACCAGGTTCTTACGGTTGTTCTTGCCGGGTTCTTGGCTTCTGTCAACAACAGCCTTGTTGCATAGAGGAAGGACAGCTAAATCTGCACCGCCTGCCATTTGCACACAAAGCCGCCTATCCCACTCGGATATGGTGATTATGAGTTTGTGGAATTCACTTAACAATGTAGGAAGGCACAGAGCAGTATATGTAGACAGCTTTTGGGCAATACTTTAACACCAACAACAGGAAGGAATGATTGATGATTAGGACATGGTTAAGTAATACCAAACTCTGTAGAAAAGGGAATTTTAAAACTACTCTTTCACTTCTACTCTCAACTGACTTTAAATTCATGTGAATTGCCTTGTGGACAGAATTCACTATCTTATGCAGCATTTTCGATTGACAAGCACACTCTAGGAAAGCTATTAAAATAAAGCTTTCCCTTAGGGTAGCTTGTTCAAAACTTTTCTAAGTTCATATAATGCAGAATAGGGTGCATGAACTTGCTCAGGTATTACAGCCTTGCCTTCAGATAATTATTTCTGGGTATCCTCTGGGGGCTTACCTGTGCAATCTCCTTCCTAAATGTATGGGAGATTTTTTTTTGCAGATGACTAGAGATAAACGTTGAGTTGTTTCTGTATGGGTCATCTTCCGAGTTCTTTTGGTGGGCAGTGCAGATTGAGGTTGCGGACAATCTGTCGTTCGTTTTTTCATTGCTGTTGTGACAGAGTAAGAGAGCACAGAGCTGCACCTTATCACTGGTGCATGCTCTCCTTCATATATCTCTTGCTTCAAATGCATAAGTCAATCAAACAATGCTGTTTAGAAAATGAAAGCTTCAATTTGGTTTAATTCACACGCCAAATGAAAAGTATTAACTTGCAAATGCATTTTACATTCAACACCTAACCTGATCCTTTCCTTTATAGGAAATATACGCAGTGCCTTCAGCAAGTTTTTCTTTCTACAGAAATGCTTTCAAAAAGTTTCCAAGAATGATGAGGAGAGCTGAGGTCACGGACTTGGGTAAACCTTCTGGTGTACCTGTGCATGTCTATGTATCTTGGGTTCATCGACTTTCAGGTGAAAATGTATCCCCATCTTCATCAGGGTATTGTTACGGTGCTTGATTTTGTTGTTTAGGTTAGAATGAAGGTTTGTTGAAAATGAGAGTTTAATGAGACAGCCAAAAAAATGGGCCTCCATCTGCTTTCTGTTCTTCTTGGAAGGATAGCTGCTAGGTTCTGTACCCAGGAAAAACCTTCCACAGTTGTAGAAATTCTGACAACAAGGTACGCTTATTCCAGACACCTCCTAATCAGACAATTAGTTGACAGCATGTATTATGTATCGTGGAATTGTCAATGTGCGTCACACATGCTATCATCTTGCATCAAGTGGGTCTCACCTCATCCCATGGCACATGTGAGTTGGGGTCATATGCACTGGGCGAGGCAGGCTAGGGCCTGTTTGGTTTAGCATTGGGAATGCTCATTTGGACTCTAAAGTCCCCTGACCAAATGCAAACGCGTTTGATTCGTATTTTTGTGTGACTTTGACAAGATGCAATTGCATCTCCAAAGGAGTTTAAGGCTGCATTTGGTTCAACATTTGCAAGGAGCTTTGAGTCCAATGCAAATGCTGAAAGCCCAAAGCTATTTGGGGAAATGCAATTGTGTTTGGTAAATAATTTCAGCATTTTGAAGGCAAATTAAAAGCTGAAAGTCGGCTTCAAAGTTGAACCAAACAGTCTAGCATTTCCCCAGAGGGCTTTCAAGCCTGAAAGCCCCTTAGAAATGCTAAACCAAACGCAGCCTAAAGGCCTTTAGCCCAATGGAGTTCTTGAGGTGCATTAGCAAGTTGCATCCTGGGAATGCAAATAGCTCTCGGTTACTGTTCATCTTTTCCAACCTCTCCAAGCTGGCGATCGGAGGCCGACGACCACCAGCGAAGGGATGGCGCGCGTCAACGACCGCCGCCTGAGGGTCGCCCGACCCCGGCGACTGTCGCCTGAGGTCGCGTGACCCAGGCAGCCAGATCCGGCGGTCCGGCCGCCAGATCCGCCGGTCCGTGGCCGATTTCAAAATAGAAAAATAGATTTTTTTTTTTGTTTTTTTAATTTTATAAAAGTAATTTACAAATGCAAATTTTACCAAACGGTATTTTGGCCAAAATTGTATCTTAATACAAATTTTACCAAACAATATTTGCATTTCGGAAAACCTCCTTCACCCAAAGGTATTTGCATTTTGGCAAATGCATTCCCCGAACCAAACGGGCCCTAAGATCTTTTCCGGTGAATGGTAGAGAGCCTTCTGTTTAGTTGCGCCACAGTACAGAAAAGAGTAGTAATATTTGCTGCCATCTATCATTCTATATTCTGTTACTTAGGGCATTTTCGGGCTCTATTCCGCTACCTGGGCTGACTGTTTGAGTCTAACCCCCGTTTTAACTTCATATGCGTAGCTTGAAAGAATGCAGGATTTGCGATGACATCTTATCATGGTACCTGAGATGCTTGCACATCAAAGTGCACGTTAAAAGTTAAGCCCACGAGACCAGAAAATTGGACATGCATTTTTTTTTTTTTTTTCATTTCAATTTCTAAGGTAAGAATCTGCATCTATCATCTCATAGGACGATCCCACTCCTATAATTTGGTCAATGCGAGTCTCTCAGGCAAGTAGGGACAGGTCAAAGACGTCGACTTTGCTATAGATCACGCTAATGTGCCTTACATGATGATCATGTTCACACCTGGCAAATAGGAACATGGCCATCCTGTTTAAGGGTTCCTCCCACAATCTGCGAGTTGGGTGTCTAAGGACACAAAGTCCATGTGATCTGAAATCTCAAAGGGACTACCACATGCCACTATTCAAATTTAGATTAGAGGCGACGCAAACTATGTGCAGAGTTGAGAAGGCACAAGTCAGCAGTCCTAGAACACCACATGAATATGGGGTACTTTTTGGGCAAGCAACTCTCCTACTTCCTTCAACAGGGAAAGACACTTCTCTGGGTGAATCCCGCCTGACCCTAAGTTCTCTAGCTCTTTAGTTCAAAAACTAAACAGAGTACAAACTAGAGAATGGTAAGATTGTTAATTTGTCAAAACCAAACAGCTGTGAAATATTGAAGCAAGCAGAACAAAATTGACGATCAGTAACCATTCTGTGAGGTACAAGGTGACAATCAAGAGACAAGGCAAGTGATCAGGCAATACATGTCATTAATCACTAGCACCATAAGATTCACTCAATATATAATCCATAAGTTAAGCCAAAACTTTTCGAAAGGCATACACACTCAACCTCACTAGGATTCAAGGAAGCAGTGATCAGCCCGTCAAAAGCCTATTCCGTCTCATCCGGATACCATGAAATCAATGTCCGGCTCTCTCTTTTTCCTTCATCAAACCTTAGTCTTCCTCTTCTTCTCCTTCTTGCCTTTGGATACTTCCCCTTCTGTTCCTGTTAAATTACTCTTCTTTGTCTTCTTAACACCGTCCCCTTTCTTTGAGTCTCCGGATAGAGTGGTTTTTGTCTTCTTTTCTCCTCCTTTCTTTGATTTCGCCAACTTCTTCGAAATTTTCTCGCCTCCCAATTCAAGAACGTCTCCTCCCTTCTTAAGCTTTGCCTTCTTCCCCTTAATTTTGCTACCATCTATCTCATCATCCTCATCATCATCGCTCTCCTCGACTCCACCCATGTCGACATCATCGACTTCTTCATCGTCCTCATCCATCAACGAATGCATATTGGTATCCATATATCTCACCTCGTGAATTAGCCCTTTCTTCGCGCCCTTCTTCTTCGCCGCGCTCTCGCTTCCCTTCCCTTCCTCCTCGACCTCGTTCCCTTCCTTTCCCTCCTCCGCCTCCACCTCCTCCTTATCCTTACGCCCTTCGATCTTCAGCTTCACGTCCGGCAACGCCTGATAAATGGGCAGAGCCAGGCTGTCCAGCAGCTTCAAATGGAAAGACCTCACGTTCCGCCACTTCCGCGGCACGGCCTCGGCAACCCCCTCGAGCGCGGCGGCCACGTTTGCGGCGATCTCATCCTTCCCCATTGAGACCCTCCCGACCTTCAAGACGCTGCAAGTCCCCGTCCCCACGAACAACAGGGCCGACGCGCAGACCCTCTCCACCTGCTCCTTCCAGCTCTTGTGCCTCAGATCCACGCCCACGGGGATCTTCCTCTTCCTGAAGAACTGCTTCCCCAGCAGCCGCGGGAGCATGCCGACGACCCGCCGGTCGGCCAAGAACAGGTCGTAGGAGTCGCACAGCTTCCGCTTGGCCTCGAAGGGGCGGTAGTTGGTGCGGAGCTTAGAGAGCTTGAGGACCTTGGCGACGGGGACGCCGTCGGCCTTGATCTTCTTCTGCGCGGCGTCCTTGGTGAGGCCCGACTTGGGGCGGTCGTCGATGATGAGGCAGGTCTCGGCGGCCGCCGTGTCGAGCAGCGGGTGGGGGAGGGGGATCTTGAAAGGGTTGGTGCGGGCGGCGGCGGGGATCTTCTTGAGGGTCAGGATGAGGTACACGAAGTCGTCGGGCTCCAGGAGGGACGCCTTCTGGGTCTTGGACTTGGCGTCCCTCCACTTCAGCAGGGCCTGCACGGCTCTCTCGACGGTGGCCGCGCTCACCCGAGACGGCGGCGCCGGCGGCGGAGGCGGGCGGGCGGAGGCGGGCATTGGAGGGGAGCAGGGTGAAGGTCTAGGGTTGAGGATGCAGGGTTTAAGAGGTCTCTTGCTGCTTTAATTTTTCTCAACTGTTATATGGTGGGGAAATTATAGGTGGGCTTAATCCAGGGGCTGAGATGATTTTATGGGGCCTGAGATTGGATTTTTCCCTCTTTGGGCTGAAATCACATGTTTGGGCCTAGGGTTGGTGAACCGGTTTTCCATAATGGATGGGGCCAAGATTTGGTCCGGCGGCCCTCGCCGGGATGAGACTCGACACGTTGCCGGAGGCACGACTTGAGTCTCGTGACCCGTCGTCGGGTAAAATTAAAAATGAGTCATTTGTCCTCGATTCTGACCAATTGTATCTAATTGGGAAATGTATCGAATCCGTGAATTCGATTTTCTTTCTTCGATTCTGAAAGTCAGTATTGAGAGTCAACCCTTATTATCAATCCGAGATTTGGCAATCTCGAGTTATTATAAATATGACCACACTAATCGCCGATAGTTACTATAAGTCCAAATACGATTCTAATTATAACTAACAACATCGGAAATGAGTATTTAATAGTCAAGTTCGATGATAACAATTATCTTAACCCACAATTGGAGAGAGGTCAAGTAAAATTGACATGAATTCAAAAAGTGGTCTGAAATTATATGTTAGGAAAAATGAAGGAAAATTGGGAAGAAGAAAGTCTTGAGTGGAAAATAAGAATATTCGGAGAATTTCGTGCATATTCTTCACCCTCCCTTCTCCCAAGCGTAAGTACAAATCAAGGAAATACCGCAGCAAGAACACGAACCGACAAGAACATCAACCTTAAAGAAAACACCGACCCTCCCAATTTTCTTTCGCGGGATTCTTGCCCGTCTCGTTTTCTATGGCGAGAAAATAGGGAGGAAACGAGGGGGAAAGGCAGGGAGCAAGAACGAGGTCGGGGGAAGGTGTTTCGCGTTCCACGACTGGTGACGTCACGCTGTGAGGACGGGTGGCGTCAACGGACTCCAAACAGGATTCAAATGCAGCCGAATTCTTGTTTGGAATTATTGGGGGAATAGAGAGGGAATGAGAGAGAAATTGTTGTTTGCTGTTTCATTTCTTTAAGGTTTTTCTTTCTCTAATGTTGTCTGAATAAATTGAATTTGGATTTCTTTAATGTCCGAGTTAGAACAGTGGACACTGCAGCGGACGCCATCTATTTTTTTTCCATTTTTTTTTTTTCTATCTTGGAATCTGATCGCTTCCTCGGCACAATATTCCGATGAAACGAAGCATCAATTCATACATAGATGACGAGATAAATGATGAAAAGTAATCGGGTGTTCGATGGATTTCTTGTTGGGATTATAAGGAACGCAAAGATTTGATTTTTCCTTTGAAAAATCGAAATAGATGCGGGATTGTTGTTCACTCTCTCCAATCATTTCTTTACTGTACCGTGCTTTCTCTCTCTAAAAGCCCAACCCATTTTTTTTTTTTTTCTCTCTCTCCCTTTTGGCTTCACTTTCTCTCTCTATAATTTTCCCACCACTCTCCGTCTCTCTCTCTCCGTGTCTGTCTCGGTATCGTGTCTGGTTTCTCGGCGAGAGAGGAGGAAGTAGAAGAGTAGAAGAAAGAAATTTCCCTGCTTCTACGAAACTCTCAATCTCTCACCGTCTTTTTAGGGTGGAAGCTATTTCTTTTTTTCTTTTGTGTTCTTTTCTTTCCTGGGTCGTGGCTGCCAAATGACTCTCCTTTAACCAACTCCCTTTTAACTGTTGTTGTCGGCTCTGGACGATCTTCTCATGTTTCCTGATAAAGGTTAGTCTCTCTATCTCTCTCTGTATGTCTGCGTTTGTGTGTGCCCGCATGATCAGTTCTTGGAAAATTTGATGCTTTTAGTATGGTGGTGCTTGATGGGGTTGTTGATCAGCTGATACGGTGGGGAAATTTGCATATTTTTTTTTGCTGGGTTTTTCGTTCTTGATTGATGTTGCTTGGATAGAATGAGGTTGAAGAAAATTGGGTTTTGCCTAAGGAATCACTGCGATTAGGTTGTGAGCTTATAGCTCGAGTTCTTCTGGTCAAGGTAATGGTGGAGCTTTGACTTTAGGAGTCGGTGGACTTTCGCCGAGTTTCATCAGCTGCAGAGCTGTGTCTTTAGACTGTAGTGCTCGGTCTTGGTATATGATGTTTCCCATATGCTTATTCTCTCTGCAAAGCTAATCAGATTGCCGGCGTTCAATGTTGTCATCTGCATTTTGCGGAGTAAATCAATGAAAGGGGAGGGAAACGTATAAAGCTGATTAGATAGGCTAGCGCGAAATTTTTCAGTGGAATATGATAGTCTTCTGACAACATTAGTCTACCATAGCTTCACGGATCATGATAGGGGATCCAGCCGGCGTTGGGCTTTGGCTGATACTGCACAAAATTTAGAACTTTAGATGGAGACAATTAAGAAACTGATTATGTGCATGCAGTTATGGAATTTTTTTTTTTTTTTTCGGCATATAAAAGATTAGTTGCTGGTCTTCATGGAGAGGAGCTTCCGTAGTCTTTATCACTGGGGTTACTTACTGCTTCTAGATAGGAGCTTTCACGCGATTACTTATTGGATCATGCATGCGCCCTTTGTATGTATGTAGAATTATTGGTTTATTGGATACTTTTATGCCTTGTGACTGCTGTTCAAATTTTTATATCCCTCTTTGAAAAATGGTACATATGTTCTGATTTGCGTCTTGTCATTATATGCCTCTGTTAATTGATTAAGTTCACTTCGGTCACAATCTTATTTTTTTGGGCAGTGTATAAATAAATGGAGCAACTTCCAAAGGATTTGGTCTCTGATTCTCCTAAAGGTGTGATTCCTTTCTTTCACTGATGAAGAAAAGATAAAAGTTTCATGCAAGAATTAACCTGTGATATCTGTGGACCATTATGTTAGTCTTTTGTCCCTTTACCTTTTGATGCCGGTTAAAACTTCAAATGCTGCTGATTTAGGAGAAGTGGGACATTTGTCAACTAAGTTTGGTGTGACCGTGGATCATAAAGGATGTACTATTGCTGTTTGCTTGATTACTATGCAGTAGTTACCATCAAAGTACTCTATTATTATAGGACTCTAAACATTCCTGTAAGAAATCTAAATTAATAAAAGTTTGTGATTCCAGAAGAAATACCAACATTTGCCATCTAAGACCAACTTTAACAATATCTTTGAGGAAATGAATTAGCCCTTGTGATTATGGTTGAGCTCTTCTTGGTTGGTAAGAGTATAATGATGTATGCAGATTCCACCCTCCTTGAACTTGTCTTAAAAGATGTGTAATTGAGATGTGAGAACAACATTCTTTTCTGCCATTATGAGCATGCTTCTCAAATTGATGGTAACATTAAAATGGTTAAAGCATAAGATTAAATTGATGCAGACCAACAAACATGCTGTAGTCTCATCTAATGCACAATATAGAGTTGCTTTGAGTAGTGCTAGGAGGTTTTGGTTGACTCAAGTTTGCACAATGATTTTTCCTCATCTTTTTGTAGGTCCATCGGACATTCCATCAGTTAATATTTCAAGGAAAGCAGGAAGTGGTGCTTGGGGGATTTCACATGGTGTCAACGACTATCGTTCATCCAATGATGTTAGCTTGTTTTCTAGTTCGTTGCCTGTTCTTCCACATGAGAAGTGTATGTATACTTTATCAAAATTTTGTGTAGACTTCTTTTTTAATGATGGAGATTTTCATGAAGAAATTTTGGCCAAATGCAGTGAATTATGTTAATCCAGAGAATGGTGTTCAGTCTGTTGATGATAACTTCCCTAAGCTAGACAAAGTTGACCTAGAGGATGAAGTTAAGGATATAGCTGAAGATTTTCAGCCAGGTGCTCTTGGAAGCTTGCTCCCTGAAGAAGATGAGCTTTTTGCCGGTATAATGGATGATTTTGACCTGAGTCGGTTGCCTAGTCAGTTGAAAGATCTGGAGGAAGATGACATTTTCGGTAGTGGAGGAGGAATGGAACTAGACATTGATCCTCAAGAGAGCTTAAGTATTGGATTGTCAAAGGTGAATATAGCAGGTGGTGCAGCAAATGGGCTTGGTCAGTACGCTTATCCGAATGGAGTTGGAACTGCTGCAGTTGCTGGGGAACATCCATATGGTGAACATCCTTCTAGGACACTCTTTGTTCGAAATATTAACAGCAATGTCGAAGACTCTGAATTGAAATCTCTTTTTGAGGTGATACTCTTGTAGAATGTTTCTTTCTCATCTCCATTTAAACTTTTATACTTCCAACTGATTCTTGATAAGTAGCTAAATATGGTGAATTATACCAAATCTTTTGACCTGCTTGTTTTGGGAAAAAGATGTTGTTTTGTTTTCCCACACTTGCTTTTAATGCTTAGATGTTATGTCCTTCAGGTGAATAAAAAAAGGCGTCATCTTGTAGCTCAGACAGTATGTTTTTAGAAATGTCTGAACTTGCGTATGATATTAATTACAAATTTAGCTGATTCTTTTCTTTGGAAATAGATATGATGCCTCGAGAAATTTTTGCTAGAAATGCCTTGAGAAATTTTGTTGAGTATTATGAGAGAGCTAAGAGCTAATTCAAGAAGCCAAGAAATCATATATAAACTACACAAACTAAGGCAGCCTTATAGTGTATCTAGCATATCTCTGTAATTTGGTGTCTTCTGCTTGTAGAAGTCTGGGCACTGTGATAATGACAATATCATCTTTATTAGATTTTTGTTGTAGTGCTCGATTGCTTTGTCAAAATGAAGGTTATATGATAGATGACAGCTCATTGAGGCAGTGAAAAGGTGGGCTTTCATATGTAATGAGGTCTTCTCAGAAGGATAGATTTTAAGTACTTGAAGCTATACTTGAGGATAGCCTGGTACAGCTGGAGCAATTTTTAAGCGTGCTAATTACAGGCTTCTACAAATGCTAAATTCATGCATTTTTGTACTTTGGAGGTTAACTTACCCTCCTTGACGAGGAAGTTCTATGTGGTTCCTTGAGATGTTAGACAGGAAGAGGAGTCACTTAGGCAGATGCACTGTTTCCTCAGTGCAACTACTGGACTCTGATCTGGTTGTCTGTTCACCACTAATCACTGCATTTTTTCCTGCTAGGAAGTGTTTTCGTGTTTGATCACGTCTGATTGACTACTTTGTAGTTTTCAATCAAAAGAAGCATCATTTTTCCTTATGGTCTCCAGAATGCTATTGTATTTAGTAGACATGGAATTAGCAATATGCTTCTTGCCATGGTATGATATGGTAATTTGTGACCGATCTAGATTCTTCTATTTAGTTGGGCTGAGGATTAAAGAATAGCAATATTTGTTGTCATTCATCATTCTATCTCTATGATTGAAGGCAGTTTTGGTTTCTAAATTTGGTGTCGGAGCTGATTATTTGGAAACTACTTAATGTTTTTGACCCTTTCGTTTTCTTTTGTAGCAATATGGGGACATCAGAACTCTGTATACAGCTTGCAAGCATAGAGGATTTGTAATGATATCTTACTATGATATCCGAGATGCTCGCACTGCCATGCGTGCCTTACAAAATAAGCCTCTGAGACGAAGGAAACTTGACATTCATTTTTCTATTCCTAAGGTATGAATCTCTTTGCACATAAAATAATCATGCTCCACATGTTGACATTCATTTGAATCCATCTATGAATTTTTTGACCCTTAACAGGACAATCCATCAGAGAAGGACGTTAATCAGGGAACACTTGTAGTGTTTAATTTAGATGCATCTGTTTCAAATGATGACCTCCGTCAAATATTTGGGGCATATGGAGAGGTCAAAGAGGTTAGATTGTTTGAGAGATGTGATTAAATTTGCGTCATTTGATGATTATAGTGGCTTGGCTACACCGTGGTCTTAACTTCGCCTCATTGAAATACAGATTAGGGAAACTCCACACAAGAAGCACCATAAGTTCATCGAGTTCTATGATGTGAGAGCTGCTGAGGCGGCACTTAGAGCTTTAAATAGGAGTGATATTGCTGGCAAACGGATAAAGGTGGAACCTAGCCGTCCTGGTGGTGCACGTCGAAAGTAAGTGCTCACAATGTCCATTATATTGTTCTGGAACCTTCTATTTTCTGGTCAAGTGAAGGCCAAGGGTTGACCAAATGGTATTTTATCACTGTCTCTAACCATGCTATTGCACTTTAGTGTATTTTCATTGCTGGTGTGAAGTTCTTTGGAGAAAGTAATCAAGAAATTAATTCAAGTGGACACAAGGTAAAACAGAAAAAGAAAGAGATCAATTCGAGTATAGATTGGTTTTAATTCAAGTTTGGTAAAAGTGTTATTTATGAGGATCATTTTTTCATAATCATCAGGGATATATTCTGGAAATCCATAAATTCTACCAATAAAGTGAAATATAATAAAACATAAATATCTTCTGTGAAATGAATTTGATGGAATCTGAAACATACTATAATTAACATGTTTGAAATTTTAGGAGGTGTGTGTTAGTTTTTGTGGTTTGTCTATATGTGTCTTTTCTGGATGCAATAAGACAGCTTTCCTGAGGGCCCATTTGATAAGCCACTTAACTTCTAAACAGTAAAAGATTCAGCACTTAATGAGATTAACTTTGTTTGAAAATCATAACTAACAATGACTTTTAAAATTCAATTAAAGTAAAAAATTCACTCAATGGGGTAAAAAAGGAAGGGGTTACTTAATTTATTAAGTAGAAAGAGTAATTGACAGCTATTAGAATGTTACCAATTATATTGCTAAAACATATGCAAAGTGATAACAATTTCATCCATGGCAAGATGTTAAGAATATTCGTCAATAGATCTTCTGCTGTCAGCAAACAACTATTACTGTTTATTTTCAACACCTAAAATTCAGTACTTAAATTTTTTAGTTTTGCCAAATGAGCCCTTAGAGTTAGGACTTCCTGCATAATTTGCTACAGGTTATTAAGCATGTGAAATAATTCATCAAAACCATGTTTTACAGTCTTTTCCTTTCTCACTGTGCACTCTGGAGATTCTTTTAGAATGTCCAAGTCACTTTTTGGTAAGTGTGCTGGACTAAATTGAATATGTTTGTATTTGTTGTTCTTAGCTTGATGCAGCAACTAAATCAAGAGCTGGAACAGGATGAATCTCGAACTTTCAGGCACCAAGTGGGTTCTCCACTTGCCAACTCTCCACCAGGTTGGTAGCTTTAAAAGTGATCTTCTGTTCAGCAATCATCTGCGGTCCCTTGTTTTTTTAATCTTTCAATTAATCTGTGTTAATTTTTTGGTAGGTAGCTGGGCCCAATATGGCAGCCCTGTTGAGCAGAACCCTCCGCATGCTTTTAGCAGATCACCTGGTCTGGGACCTAGCCCTATTAACAGTAATCATATGCCGGGGTTAGCGTCAATTCTTCCTACTCACTTGTCTAGTTCCCCGAAGATGGCACCTATAGGGAAGGACCAAGGTAGAATTAACTATGCTGGTCAGATTTTTAACAAAACGGGGTCATCACAAGTTGCAGCGTACCAGAGTTCTCAATCTTTTCCTGAGCATGGTGTAAGGCCGAGTCCTGGCTGTGTCATAGGGGAATCAACAAATTCTTCTGGTGTTACGACGTTATCCGGTCCTCAGTTTCTCTGGGGAAGTCCTACTCCGTACTCTGGGGTTTCCCATTCCTCTGCCTGGCCAAGTTCATCTACAGGACATGCACTTTCATCCAGCGGGCAAGGAAGGGGGCAGGGTTTTCCTTACGCCAGTCACCATAGCTCTTTTCTTTCTTCAAATCAGCCTCATCATGTTGGATCTGCACCTTCTGGTCTCCCATTTGACAGGTGTTTCGGATATGTGCCTGAGTCACCAGAATCATCATTCATGAACTCTGTCGCGTTGAGGGGCTTGAGTCTAAGTCATAACAAAGCTAATTACATGAATGCGGGTGCCCATGCAACTATGACTGCCATTGGCTTTCCAGGAGATATGGCTGACAACGGGTCCCCAAGTTTCAGAATGTTGCCAATGGCTAGACATGGCCCCATGATTGTCGGGAATGGTCTATTTTCTGGACCTGGGGCAACTGGCATTGATGGGTTGGGTGAACATAGTCGGAATAGGCGGGTTGAGACAAGTGTCAATCAGATGGATAACAAGAAGCAGTATCAGCTTGACTTGGATAAAATTATGAATGGAGAAGATACAAGGACTACATTAATGATCAAGAACATCCCCAATAAGTAAAGACTGATATATAATTCTCATTTGGAATGTTTATGTTCTAACATAATTACTTGCCTGGTACTTATCATTCCTTTGCTGTTTGCCTTTAATTTAGGTACACATCTAAGATGCTGCTTGCTGCGATTGATGAAATTCACAGTGGGACATATGATTTTCTCTACTTGCCTATTGATTTTAAGGTGAGTCTGTAATTATTTTGGGCCTAAATACAAACACCAAAAGAATACAAGGAATTAGAACACTAGAAGTGTCAAAACTTTCGTATGGCGTTCATTTGAGTGCCAAAACTTTTTTTTTTCGTTCACTTGAGTATCACATTGGAGTAAAATCGTTCACTATGCCACTTCCAGCTAAACGTCCCACATGAAATTTTTTAATTGTTTTTTTGAATTTTTATTTTGCTTTTTTTCTTTAGGGCCAGCGAGGGTCACGAGCTACCCTTGCCGGCCACAAAACCCTCCCCCAGATTGGGCGAGGTCCGCCTTGCCCTTGGCTATGAAGGCACTGGGCGAGGCTGTCGAGGCCTCGCTCGCAGGCCAATGAGGTTGCGATGCCCTCGCCAGCTCTGGGCAGCATCACCTGCAGCTGGCGAGGCCACAACGCCTTCACCTAGGGCCTTCGCAGCAAGGGCGGGGCGGCCCTCGCCCAAAATCTGGTCGTGAAGGCCATGGGCAAGGGCATTGTGCCCTTGTCGGCCCTAGGCGAAGCGGCATCACCTACAACTGCCTAGAGCTAGCAAGGGCCCTTGTGGCCTCACCCAATTTGGGCAAGGGTTTCACGGTGGCAAGGGTTGCAGTCCTAAAGAAAAAGAAGCCAAAAAAATAAAAAAAAATATTTAAATATCAAAATAATATTAAAAATTGTCCTCATCACGCTGGCAAAGTTACATCAGATGACTGGTGTTTACATAGGATTTTCTGACGAGGCAAATCGGAATTGGCACTCAAGTGAGCAATTTTTCAAATTTGTGTTACTCAGGTAAGCAAAAAAAAAAAAAAAAAAAAAGTTTTGGTACTCAAGTGAGTGTAGTTCGAAAGTTTTGGCATTTCTAGTATTCATCCCCCAAAGAATACACTGTCTATTAGGCGAAGCTCATTTGAAACATGTGATTGTTTGGATTCATGGAGAATTGTTGAACGCTGCTAGCAAGCCATTGTTTAATTGATCAAAGCTTCTTCTGATTTTGTTGCAGAACAAATGCAATGTGGGCTATGCTTTTATCAATATGGTTTCTCCTTCACATATAGTTTCTTTCTATAATGTAAGTTAACTTTTCTGTCAATTTCTCAGCCTTCCAATACTCAGAGATCGAATTGTACTTGAATTGTACTTGACCTTGTCCTTGTTAATTCTGATGTTAAAACATGAATGGAGATGTGACTCTTGTCTACATGAAGTGCTTATGTAATTTATAGTGTCACCAATATATTACATTGGAATGGCATCTGACTTGTTATTGCGCATGATTAGTGGGACTGGGAATTTTAGTTATTCTAGAAAGTCTACATCTTTGAACTTTTTGCAGACAATTAATGGGAAGAAGTGGGAGAAGTTCAATAGTGAAAAGGTTGCTTCACTGGCGTATGCAAGGATCCAGGGCAAAGCTGCACTTGTGACGCATTTCCAGAATTCAAGCTTGATGAATGAAGATAAACGGTGCCGACCTATAGTTTTCCATTCTGAGGGCCAGGATACTGGCGATAAGGTAACACTCCATAGTGACTTATCTTTTCCTTACCATGGGCAGCAACACTGCTCACTGACTTGGCTTCCCCATTCCGATGCTCGAACTTTATGTCTTCTCCTTTGCTTAAAAGGTTTTAAAGTGATTGAAGATGATGATTGGAAATTTGATTCATGTATTGGGAGTAACTACTTGTTTGATGATATAGATGACATTCTATTGTGCCTTAAGTTCAATTGTTCTGAATTATCCATTAATATAGAATAAGCAAACAGGAAACATTTAGTGTGTAGTGGGATCAGCCTAATCTTTGTATATCTTCCAGGACTTCTTGATTTCGGGCAACCTGAACATTTGTATTCGTCAAGCCGATGGGTCTTACTTAGGGGATTCATTGGACAGTCCGAAGGCAGATCTTGATTGAGAAGTACTAACTTCGCTCCACATGGTGTATATTACTGTCGGTCTTCCATGATGACGGCTCACAGTCTAACTGTTTGCGTAGGTAAGAAGTGTACATAGTCAGGAGAGACCAAGGGATGGATATATAATCTATGTTCTCGAGTTGCGGTGGGGAGTGTCCACTTTTTTGTCAATGGATGCTCCATATGGCTAAGGAATTGTGGATGAAGAGCTGCAGAGAGCGTTTTGTTCATAAGTACAGCGACATAAATGTCACTTAACCTGTGAGTGTACAATAAGGTTAAGCATATTGCTGCATTGTCAAAGTCTCTCTGCGGCCATGTCCAGTGCTTTTACCTATCTGTGTAAGAGGGTTTATGTCCTTTGTTCCTTGTGTGCTTTTTTGGTTCTATGTCACGGAGGGATCTTTTAGGTCCATCTGAAAATGTAGTTAAATGTTTGTAAAGGAGGCATGTAATGTGGGTTCAGCTGGTCAAGGGTTTGGGGACTGTTTCTGATTATGTACAGGGAGAGAAACAGAGCCTGCATGGCAAAATTTGTCTGGTACATTGTTAATCCATGTGTATTTAATCGCTATGTACAGATGTTCCTGCTATTTTTCAACTCCACAAAGTTAAGTGAACTTCCAAGATTTCCTGGAGTGTTTTTGTGATGAAGCTTAGTTGGGTTATTCTTAATTGAAGTAAAAAATATACTGTGTTCCCTTCATGATTGCAAAGCATGGCATTCCAAATCAAGTTAGTAGATGATACTTGAAGTAAATAGGAGCTTGATGACATGGACAGGGCAAACAAAAATGTTCATAAGAAACTGATAAGATTTGAGGAGTCAGAGTTGGTCTTGTCCATTATGGTTCTTGGACCAGAGTGGCTGGGCCCATTCGCATGAGCTGTCATGTATTTAGCAATCTGCATATACCGGTAGCTTGTGTCTGTGTTGGGTTGTCCAAGCTGCGCATGATAATTATTATTTTTTATTCCCGGAGTGACTTGGGAACAAAAATTTGTTTTGTAATGTAATCTTATATTTCTATTTTTAAAATAAATTTTTATTTCAGAAATCAGAAGTAAAATTTTGTTATTTTCTATTTCTAGAATAAAAGTGAAAAATGAAAATTCTTCTCACTTACTCTCCTCATTGCTCATTGGCCACTCGTTGCCGGTGATTGCCTATTGCTGGCCTGCCTGTCACTAGTCGTTTGCCACTGGTTGCCACCCACCCTTCACTGATCGCTCGTCGTCGCTTGTCCATTGCTGGTCGCTGGCTAGTCGTCTACCTCCCACTCGCTTCTCGCCATAGATCAGTCATTGACCACCTCTCATCGCCACTTGAGATGGAGAAATTTTGTATCGAATTTCTATTCTGATATAAAAAATTTTATATAGTTATCAAACATATATTTTTGATTAAAAATTTCTCTGGAGAATAAAATAGAATGTTTATCATTCGTGCTCTCAGTGGCTAGCAGTTGATGAAAGCTTAAGTAGTTTAAATTTAATAACTTATTAAAAAAGAATTAAAAAGTTTGTGACTGAATTAAATCTTGCGAAGATGATTGCTAAATGATGGAAGGTCCTGAAATTGGAAAAGATCAATTGCTGTTTTATTGTCACCAGAAGTCCAACCCCTTATCTGCACAATTGTCCAGAGAATTGCATGTGCAAGAATGAGCCCAGAAATGATTAACGTCGTTGTCTAATCCAAACATGGAACATCACCCATCACATGCATAGAATCACAGAACAATTCTTCGCCGAATTTTCAAGGTCATCAAGACCAGCTATGGAAGATGTTTTAGTTGGGTAAAACTTTATACCGCTGCTTGACCTCTCCTGAAGGATTTGCACAGATGCTGAGCCGGCATTCCGAGAGCCTCGTCCACCGTCCATCACGCCACCCCTCTTTCATGGCTTCGTTTAACCGTCGGATGAACCCTCCACTCTCCCTCTCACAGTAGTTCAAAAAATGTACCACAGCCTTAGGGTTTTTGTCTTCCCAGCAATTTGGAGCAGATTCTTGAAAACCCTGAACACTTCCATCATAATCTGTATCACCAAAACCTGCTAAAATGTTTATATACTCTACCAGGCCGTCGAGAAGCGCTAGCGGAGCCTTAGAGCCGCCATCATATAGCCATATCCGTACCATGCCACGGTGGATCGCCGACGCCATGTTGTACTTCACATCTTTGGCCTCCATTAGAGAAGGGCATAAATTCATGACAAACTTGTGATCTCCTGCGGCTTTGACGGTTACCTTCCTTCTGAGGTTCCGTCGAGCTAGCCGGACAATGACATGCTTTACCGGCTTCTTGGTGATGGTTGTTTGATTGCCTCTGATGTCGTAGAGAAGGGTTTCAATGAAGCTGCTCGCCTGGAGGACTTCACGTGTGGCTCTGTCATCGGAGACGTACAATTGGGTGAAGCGCTTCGCAGCTGGAGAGTTCGCGGCATCGTTCATGACAGTTAGCTTGAACCCTTTCGACGCTTCGAGATTCGCCCATACATAGAGGAGCCCTATAAAGAAGACAGACAAAAGGCGGTATATGATGCTCGAGTCTGGTGATGGGGCGCTTATGTCTTTGGTGTCTTCATCATTGTTAAGAGGCGGGTAGTTGGGGACGGCAGGATTGGAGGAGGTGCCGGCTGCGGCGGTTGCCGGCAAGAGAGGTTGGAGGAGGCACTGTTCATCCATGAGTGTTGCTTTTGGTGTTGGTACATGAAAGTTTGTTTTGTTGAATGAACGAGGGAGACAACAAATGAAAGCAAATGTTAAAGCAAAATGAAGGAGTAATGGGTGGCTCTCACATGTTGTGGACCCTCTCCTCCAACAATCCTATCTTTTAAAGAAATTTTTTTTCATATATTCGCAATTATAGTGCAATTTATTTGCTTTTATAGATGGCTTTCGCAATATACAAGTAGATGAGAGATATTACAACCTACGTTTTTCTGTTTATTTGTTGATTTTTTTAGATTTCATTATGCTATATATAATAATGTCTAAATGGAAACTTGACCCCTCTATAGACAATGATGGATCGGCGGACCGATTGATTTTGATCCAGATGTGCTATTAGAGGCCGGTAGCTAAAGACATGGCAATTTAATCATGCACCGAGATTATGAATAGCATAACGGCAGCGAGGGTGGCATTTGTCTAATTCAGAGGGGCCTGCTTTTTTGGACTTCATTGTATAATCTAAATCAACCAACTCCTGAATCTTTTAATACTTTTCCAGGATAGCTTTTCTTGTTTCTCATTTGATTGGGGTCCGTCTAATAAATTACTAAAATTGTTTTGTTAAGCAAGTTATGGTAATGCTGATTTTCAGTTGCCATGGAAACTCCATCATTTTCTTGTCGTCATCCAATGGTACTGCCGTGATCAGCATTAGTGCCTGAGGCGATCATAGCACCGACACGCCTCCTCCGATCACCGGTCCCCTCCCTGCAGACCCTGTGGCAAGTGATATCGTCAGAACCAAACTTTCTAGTGAGGCGAATTCTGAATTTCAAAATGCAGTCGTTTCACTTCCACTCCCAATCGACTCGCCAATCGCCTTCCTAGAGCGAAACTTACATTCTAGGAAGCTATAAATTAAGCTCTCAGTAACTTACTAGAACCTTTTGAATTTCATCCAATGCAGAATAGGGCGGTGCAACTGCGACGATTATTGCTCGAAGGCTTGAAGCATTGGAAAAGGTCTCTAGAGCCTGGGAAAATATACAGAGTCCAACTAACATCCTGCACTGGAATTATCATCATTATGCGATATCATAACCCCCTACTTGCAGAAGGAAATCTCTGCGTGGCATCTGTCCTAACACCAATTAAGAAACAGAAGGCAATATTGAGGCAGTGAAGTATATGCACAGTTAATTTCTGGCTTCAAAAAAAAGTATTGTATGTACAAATGGACAAGCAAGAACCTGCGCATTCTTTCCAATCAAGGGATGCAGTAGTGTGTAAAAATGGGTAAGCAAGCACCTAACACATCTTCCCAATTGTTATTGCCACGCCCTAATGCTCCTATAACAAATTCTATGCAAAAGCTCTCCTAGTAAATGCAGAATAACAACCAGTGATCAGCATTATGGTCTCAGATCTTCAGGTGGCTGCATCTTTGAAAAGTCCTGCAAATTGCCTGTGCTCGTATTATGTGGGCTTTGCTGCTGATGGTTTGGCCTGATCCTCATTCCAGGATGGTGCCAGGTTGGGTGGCCTTGATGAACATATTGCTGGGATGACCCTTCACCAGCAAGCCCATTAGCAGGCGGAGGCACCATTCCCATGTAGCTACCATGTGGAGTCAAAGCCGGTGCAGGAAGTATGAAAAAGCTATCGTCATTTCTATACTGGTCCTGAGCTTGCAATGTGGAGTCATGGCCGGTGCAGGAAATATTAAAAGGGGCAGGTGAATAAGGTGGGATCGGCGGAGATTGATAAGATGTACTTCCTGTGCCCTGAATGGTTCCCCAACCAGAAGCATTGCCATTGGCAATAGATGAGCTGCCACCTTTATACTGCTCTTGTCGAGCCAACGGCATATCATGGTGCTGGTTAATACCATCACAAGGTAGAGGTACCCATCTGGGGAAGCCACCTTCTTGTTGTTTGGAGAGTGCAGACATTGCTCCTGGATCAGGCTGATAGTTCTGCACAGCGAAGTCATAGTTCTGGAAAAAGGCATACAATTCAGAGAACTGATTAGCTAGCATCAGACAGATTGAAAGTAGAGAATAGAAAAGCTATCAAGCAGGTGCCAAATTACTTTTACCATTCCAATAGGATGATAATCATTTCCTTGCTGGTGCTGAACCTGAACATGCAATGCACAGTTGAGCTGGGGTATGGATGTATCAGAGGGGGCAGGTGAATTAGGCAGAAATCGGTGAGGGGTACCTCCTCTGCCCGGAAAGCTCCCCAACTAGAAGGATCGGCATTGGCCCGAGATGAGCTGCCACCTTGATACACCACTTGTTGAGGAGATATCATATCATCTCCAAAGTTCTGATGCATATACCTATCATGATTCATGCAACCATGTTGCAGGGGCAGCTGAGCCTGATCGTAGCTTGGTTCTATGTGGGGATGTGTAAATTCACGGCCAGTGAATAAACTGTAGCCTCGAAGCAGGGTCTGAGTTAATAGATCAACGGCAGCACTTGGTGCAAAAGGTGGTGGTGCATTCTGATCAAAGAAAGCACTGCTTTTAAAAGATTTGCAGGATTTCAGTAACTGAGCTTCCAGACAAATCTATTTCTGGTTTCAATAAAAGAAAAACATAGCATGCCGCCTTAACCTTTTTTAAAACACATCACCCCAAGGCTTCTGGCCTTCAAGCACTTTCCTAATTGATAACTAGTAATTGAACTTGACAGAGATACAATATAGTTAGTTCCCTAGAATGTCTGACTCAATCTGAAGGAAGAAGTATCAAAATTTGCAAGTTCCATATGGAGAAATCGGCTGGACTAGAAGATTGCATACCATTGACATCATTGCTGGACGCTCCATTGAACCGTATGTCATGTGATGGAATGGTGAGGAGGGAAGGTCAGGCGAATCATTTCTGATAGATGGAATGGAACATCTCAGCGAATTTTCTGACAGTCACATAAAATCATACGACTTAGTTATTTGAAGTCACCACAAGTGCTTGACAAGCAGAGCGCGGGTAGTTTAACGACAATCATAAAGAGAATCTAGAATCCTAGATTACAACCCTGAGCCGTAGCACGCAAATTTATGGATCTTTTGCCTCCATCTGTCCCAAATTCGCACCTGTCTATCTAGACAACGAGAACTCCTTCGAGGTCTCACTAAGAACAAGAAAAAGATATCTGATGTCGGCATGCCTCGTTGGCCAATCGACACCATCCCCAGTGATAATCCCCAAAAAGCAATTTAACTCTGCCAGCATTACATTCAGATAGCAGACACAGAAAATGCACGAGAATAAAATCAGCCACAAGCAGTTGATCTCTCATTAAGGATGGCAATGCCTCTCAAGATTAATCAAGAAACAATAATATGGAGTAGATGAAATGCAAGTGTGTTAAACCTAGAGAATTTTCGAAGAGTCTCTCAGCAGTAAGGTCAGGGTCCATATCACATTGCTCGAGCATTTCGTAGATCTCTTCTTTGGTTAAATCGGGTTGCGTCTCCTTCAAAATCTCCTCTATACTCTCGACTTGCTCCTTCCACTCTGCCGGTACCCCTGCTCTGGTTTTTGATTTCTCTGTTCAAGAGAGCAAGAAGACTTGAATTTGATAATTTCATCTAAATGGAAAATAAATGGGAAAAAATCGAGAAACTAGATCAACTTCACTACAGATTCCAAGGGTTCACGTCACACTATGATGGGTGTTTCTTGCTTGATAGCAAGGGCTCTGATCAAGAGTAAACCAGCCAAAAAAAAAAAAAAAAAAGAGAGAGAGGGAGAGAGTAACAGAAGCATGTAAAAACCTTTCTCAAGGAGGTTTTTGAAATGCGTTGAGGGAGTCCATTTCCTGTCTGTTGAGTGCTTCGTTAATTGCTTGGGGCAATCGGGAAATGCTCGACTTTCTCCGTTGGCTCCATTGGTATCTCTACCTACTCTCTTCTTCTTTCGCTCCTCCTTCGGGGCAACCGGAAAATGCTTGACTTTCTCCTTTGGTTCCATTGGTACCTCTACCGTCTCTCTCTTCATCTTCTTCTCATTCTTCTTTGGAGCAATCAAGAAAGGCTCGACTTTCTCCTTCGGCTTTATCGGCACCTCTACCTTTTCTATTTCCTTCTGCTTCTTCTTCAGGGCAATCGGTAAAGACTCGACTTTCTCCTTTGGCATCGGTACCTCTTCGGGGCAATCAAGAAATGCACGACCTTCTCCTTTGACTCCATTGGCACCTCTACCTTCCCTCTCTTTTCCTCCTCCTCCTTCCTCTTCCCCACTTTCCTTTATCTCTGTTCACAAGACTCGATCAAGAAGACGCAGAGACTACTTTCCGACGGCAGAAACAGAGAATACGGGAAGAGTGTGTAAAAAACCTGGAATAAAGAGTCTCGGCGCGGCGTCAACAAGCTCCATCTCGCATTCCTTGAGTGCTCGGTAAACCTCTCGCTTGGAGCAACGGGCGAACATCGGCAACGCCATTATACCCTCGACGTGCTCCTTCGCCTCCCATGGTACCTCAAACTCCTTTCCATCCTCTTCCTTCTCCCCCATTGCCTTTTCTTTCTCCGTTCCCAAGATTCGATCAAGAAGGTACGGAGACTACTCTCTGTCTCTAGTTCCACGAATTCAAATCACGAGAAAGAGAGATGGGATGGTTCGGAGGCAAGAAATTCCATACCCTTCGCTGAAAGAATGGACTCTGTTTTCGCACTTCAAACCCTCTTCCACCGTCTTATAACTTCCACAACGGTGACGGTCAGCGAGCTGTATAAATTTACGGTCACGTCCTCATTCTGTATCCCAAATGGGCTTGTGCTGGGCCAGCTCGGCCCATAACCCTAAGAGAGCGGGGCCGTCCACATCATGTATATTCGAGATTATAAAAAACTAATCACAAAAATCAATTTGCTAAAAGAAAATTCATCGCGGTATGTGGTTTCCAATATTTGATTTATTCCATATGAAATGAATAAGACGATATATATAATATGTTGATATTCCGGTGAGCTACGTAAGTGAGTTATATTATTAAAAAATTGCCATGTATGATTTTTGGCCAAACTCGCCAGAATTGACATTAAGATATCTCAATTTAAAAAAATAGTGACATTTAAGTGCATCTTTCATAATTTTTGACACTCAAGTGTCTTCCGTGCCAATTTTTGAAACTTGCGCTATCCCTTTGCCGAAGCACTTGGTATAAAAGGTTGTGCATTAAGCTTTGCAGCATTTTAGAAACTTGGATTCTGATCATATAAAAATCTGCTTTTTCTGGTTTACATAGAGAAACATCTGTAGCACACCACCTTAGATTTTCTTAAAACACGTCACCCAAATATTTTCTGTCCATCAAGCACTTTTCCTATCGATAACTAAGAATTCAACTTGACGGAGATGTAAAGTAGTCAGTCCTCCTGCAATGTCGAACTCAATCTGAGGGAAAAAAGTATGGAGATTTACAAATTCCTTATGGATAAATAGGCTTTGCTTTAAAGATTGCATACCACTGACATCATTGCCAGACGCTCGATTGAACTGTGCATCATGGGTACAGATTGGGCGTCAATGTGACAGAAAGGTGAGGAGGGAAGGTCAGGTGAATCATATCAGATAGATTGAATGGAACATTACAGCTAATTACTTGGGCCAGCTTCTGATAATGCACGCTGTGGAGAAGAATTAGCGACTAAAAGCAATGGTTAAAAATGAACTAATTCAATTATCTGAGAATATGAAGGAAGGATCAACAAATTTAACATGTTGCATTTAGGAAACTGCAAATATTGTCCCAAACACAAGATGCAGTGGTAACTGGTGATATCAGACAAGAAAACCCACAAGCGTGCCCAATCTTTACACGTAGATATATTATTAGTATTGTTCTTGCAAGCATTTGTGCAATCACAAATATACTCGGCAGTAATTTTTGCTTGTGTCTGTCTATCACAATTGGAAATATGAACATGGAGGAAGCAACGCCAACATGCCGGGGACAATAATCTCCTCTCAATATTAACGAGAATTAAAGTAGCTAAAGTCACTGTTTCTTATCCAGAATAAATGACATAAGGTTTCGTCTAGAGCTTAAACGATTGTGATGACATGCACTGCCGAGGTTCCTTCGCTAGTAGGAGCCAACATCAAGGATGTCCATAGCTTCATCACGTCACCCTGGTAGGAGAATCAGTTCAATGTTTAAGTTAAATGTTTTTCACTCTCAATAAAACCGTCATATGACACCATCTTATTACTTGCTAAAGCACATCACAAAGCTTCTAGCCCCATCTTCTCTGAGGTACAGTTTTGAGGTATTACGTTGACATTTTCTTTATGGAGAAAGCAGGTGAGGGTAAATGGCCAGCGTCGTGCATTTCATTAAAGGAATAGGAAAAAAAAAAAACGAGCTAATAAGCTAGCATACCTTTGACATTATATCTGGACGATAGGATCTTGAGGGTCCCCAAAAGGATGTCCCGGAACTACTTGAGGTAGCTTCCGATGGATCTCTGTGGCGTAGAATCAGCAATAGAAAAAAGAAAGAACCAGTCATTTGAGGGTTTGGCATCAAGGAGGAAGGATCAATAGATAAAGTATACTATCTGGATTTAGAAGGAAGGATCAACGGATATTCAATACCGTTGAAATGAATTAGTGTTGGAAGATAAAAACCAAACTGAATATTTGGTTAGGTCAATGTGACCTCAAACTATCTATTTATAATAAAGCCCAAAGGCCAAAATTCCAATATTACCCTTTTTGCCCCCATACATAAAATAATAAAAGAAACAGACAAACATACCCCTATCAACCAAATACTCTCAACACTCTTCCTCGAGTTGGAGCATAAATATCACACATGCCCAACTTGACTAAAATAGGATGAAATGATTTAACCCCCCGTCCTTTAGTGAACATATCAATGAGTTGATCACTAGACTGAACAAAGGGCATACAAATTAAACCACTCTCTAACTTTTCCTTGATAAAGTGTCCATCGATCTTTAACTTTTCCACATGTTTCATACAATCATGTTGTACAAGATTGTGAGCAATACTAATACATATACACCAAGATCTTTAAGTAATCCTTTAAGCCATAACAATTCACAAACTACCTGTGCTATTGCACGAAACTTTACTTTAGCACTAGATCGAGCAATTACATTGTGCTTTTTAATGTGCCATGTAACAAGATTCCCTCTAAGAATATACAACACCTAGAAATAGACTTTTGGTAAGGGGATGCAGCATAATCAGCATTTGTATAGACTTCAACTTTAAGGCCATCATGAGGAGTCAAAAGAATCCTTTTCCCATGAGCAAACTTCAAATATTGAAGGATTCGAAGAACGATATCCACATGAGTAGTGCATGGATCATGCATAAATTGACTCACTAGGCTCACAGCAAAATCAATATCATGTTGGGTATAGAACAAATAAATCAACTTGCCGACTAATAGTTGATAACGACCTTTATCCATTAAATCACCATTTTATTCTCAAAGACGAGAATTGGCCTCAAAAGGTATATTAGAGGGACGGCATCCTAATAACCCAACTTATGTTGAAAGATCAAGGACATACTTCATTTGGGATAGAAAGATACCTTTTGAAGATCCGGCAACGTCAATCCCCAAGAAAGAACCAGAGCTTTCCAAGATGCTTTATCTCGAACTTTTATCCAAGAAGCTTTTTCAATTGGTTGATCTTATCATTATCATTCTGGTGACAACAATATCGTCTACATAGACAATGAGAATAGTGACTTTAGCACCTGATCTCTTCACAAATGAAGTATGATCAACATTACTTTTTTATATCCAACGAAAATCATAGCTTTTTGAAACTTGTCAAACCAGGCTCGAGGTGACCGCTTTAAACCATAAAGTGCACGTTTCAAGTTACACGCTTTATCTTGAGTTTTGTCACAAGGAAAACCTGGAGGAATATCCATATACACTTCTTCTTCTAACTCTTTATGAAGAAATGCATTCTTCACATCTAACTACTGAAGATCTCATCCCTGGTTAACAACACAAGAAAGTAGAACTCAAACAGTATTCAACTTAACAATGGGAGCAAAGGTTTTTTGATAGTCAATCCCATAAGTTTGAGTAAATCCCTTTGCTACCAATCGTGCTTTATATCTGTCCAAGGTACTATCCATCTTCTGTTTGACTATAAACACCCACTTACATCCTATTGGTTGTTTCCTAGGAGGAAGAAAAATAAAGTCCCATGTGCCATTTTTCTTCAAAGCATGCATCTCCTCCACCATTGCTGCCTTTCACTTCTCATCTACAAAAGCTTCATGCCAATTCCATTGAATAGAGGCAGAAGATAAAGAAGACACAAAAGTACAATAGGAGGTAGATAAAGAGTCATATGAGGCAACGTGAGATATAGGGTGTGGATGCAAGTTATAGTACCATTTTGAAGTGCAATAGGAAGATTAGAAGGAACCTCACTAGAAGGAGTAGGAGAATCCGTTTAAGAGATGATGATCGAACATGCAATGTATCAATGGTCTTACCTTAATTGTTGATAGTGGGATCGCTACAGCAATATATATTCAATGTCTCCTCTTGAAGTGGTTGTTTTGTTATCTCCCCTTGAGATACTATACTATCCTTTTCTTGTGTTGCATTGTTCTCCTCTTGAGAAGGAGGAAAACTATCAAAGACTATTGAAGGAGAATGATAAGTAATATCCTCAAGAACATTTAAAGTAGACAACATCTCCATACTAGGATTGTCATGCCCGAATCCTAGGCACGCGCACATCCCTCAGGGGTTGGTTAAAATGAATGCGATATCCCAGGACGTGTCGCCAACTCTTTCTTTTTATTTTTCAATTAAGCACATGTGGAAGCGAATTAAACAAACACACGAACAACCATAAAAAATAGGGATAGTAAAACATGCGACCATTTTTTTTTCATAAACCACACTTTATAAACATATCAAGTTAACCCTACAAGTTTATATATAAAGGTCTGTCTCCAAAAAGAGGTCCTAGGCAACCTACACCCTGGATCCCTCCGACTTTGACGCTGGGTCCTCCACGACACCATCTGGAATGTCGATGTCCATGGGGTGAACTACCTCCTCATCCTCGGTTTTGACGGTAGTCCGTCAAAACCCTGCAAAGGACCCTCCCAAACCCCATTAGATTCGTTAATGAACCATGCTTTGAAGCGATGAGGCACCGGGTGAAGGAGGCCCTCATCGACCCAAATCGTGGTCACCACTTACTCACGGGTCCAGGTGGTCCCAAGAATAAGGAAGAAGGGTAGACTCAGGGGTAACCACGACGGGGTGAGATAAATCTCAGTGAGTTAACAATCTAAACCTCGATTAGGATGCAAATTCACCTAGAGGCAGCCTAAACATGCGTCACAAACAAACTTACTTCACCTCGGCACATCCCTGTATATTAGTGCGTCACATATATCAAATGAATACAACAAGCGTATTTAATAACCGGAAGACATCATTTCAATCACAGGAATCCCGATTATAACGTAGAACCGTTATGGCACGTCTCATTTTGTGCCACACAATTTTGTCACATAATTAGACGCAACTATCACAACCACTCAGGCGTGTTCCAGTTATTATGACCCATCGACCATGACCAACTCAACATTCGGCGATCATCCAACATAACTGGGCGTCGTCCTGCTCCGTTGGGCACGACAACGTCTACGCTTAGATGGCATTCCATAAAAAAGCATCGGCCCAGCCTCCACTGCGACTGGCATCCGTTGAAGTGGGGCATCCGAACTAAATCAAGCATCATCTCCCCAACTCCCATTGGGTGACGGGTTCCGATAGCGACCACATGCGCACACAAACTTGGCCAAGAACAACGTGCTTTGCATTCAAATATCTCGTGTTTAAATAATGAATTTGGACACTTTTCTTCGAATTAAAAATCTCGGTAAAATAATCGTGCATGGTCACGTAATTAAATCGAACCACTAAACGTAGTACGCTCCCATTTCAAAATTCCACGATTTTATATTGTACATAAAAATTTGGCGTAAAAAACCAACACCTGGTATTTTTCTATTTAAATACCATAAAATCAAATTTTGCAATAACAATCCATAATGGCCACCAAGCACTCAGTTGCACATATAAGCAATTAATTTCATATAAGTTCATCCACAAAAACGAGCACAAAATTCTGAAAAACGGCTAATCCATCACAATTTACGCTAATTACGATTAATTAAATAAATTACAATTAATTAAATTAATCCAACTTAATTATTCTAACAATGATTAATTAACCTAACCATGGTTAATTAATCTAACTTAGGGTAGACTAACCTAACTAAACTAACCACCTAACCAAACTAACCTAACTAACTAACCAACCTAACTAGCTAGTTACTCTAACTAGGACTAACCACTAATCCTAATTAACACTAAACTAACCACTTAAGTGTAATTAACAACTTAATTTGGGATTAGGGAGTTAACTCACCGGAATTCAACAATGGTGGGCTCATAGTGACGGTGACGCGAAGGCAGTGAGGACCTGAGACAACCATGTCTCCAATGAAGGCCTAATGGTGGCTGTAAAGCCCTACAAGGCTCACGGCCAAGGGGCCGATTCGATTCTGTGGTTGCTAGATCGAGGGGGCTGGCGGACGGCTAGGCGGCTGGTCGGTGGCTGAATAGTGAGCTAGACGTGAAGTTGGTAGGCTGGATGAAGCTGTGCTGGCGGACGGACGGGCTAGGGGCGGTTGAGGTTGCTCAAAGCTGGGACGGGTGGCTGTTGGGCTGAGCTGGGCAGGCGAACGATGGCTAAGGCAGACATCAGCTCAGGACGGGGCTGCTGCTTGGCGAATGTGGGACCGGTTGAGTTGAGGTAGGCAGATGGTGAGGCACAGCTGTTGGTTTTTAGGCGATGGGTGGAAGGTTGGGCGGTGAAAAGGGAAAATGGAGGGAGCTGCGGCAAGATGGAGTTGTGGAAATGGAGAAGAAGAAATGAGGAAGAAGCGAGAAGTTGCTGGGGGTTCGGTTGGGGGAGTTGCACGCAAGGGGGAGGGAAATTTGGAGAGAGACGAGGGAAGAAAGAAGTCAAAGCAATGGTCAATCACAAGCCTTGCAAAATATCAAGCCACTCAAGTGATATGCCACAAAGTCTTCATCCAAAATTGTCAATAGGCCACCCAATAAGAAAACTAGCTTCAATTTCCCTAAAATAATTCATTTTGGCAGCCAAATAAAGCCTTAAAGCAGCCTATCCGAGTTTTCACTTTTATTTCCTATTTGTCCGAAATTGATTTTCCGCGAAAATTCCAGACTCGATGAAAATTCTCCAAAAGATGAGCTGATATCCTAAAAATGAATCGTGACCCGCTTGAATGTCCAATTCTCGTAACCAAATTCAATTTCGTGGTTAAAATCGACCGAACATGATTTTAGTACAACTTAACTTATTGGGTAGCTTTTAGGGATTTTAGCATGTTTGACCCATAATCGATAATTTTCAATCCACTTTTGTGCATCTTCGACTCGTAGATGACTCTCGGTTGTCATACAAATTGCGAGATTTCAATTACGTGTCCAGAGTATAATTTCAATAAAAAAATCGGATTAATGCCATTGGATGCGATTTTCGCAATCATGCGGAATCACCTACAATTCAATTATATGTTTCTGTCGAGTCGACGGCACTTCAATTACGTGGATAATTTAGTTGTTGTTTTACTCTTTATCAGAGTCATGGCAACCAAGCAAGAAGCACCCATCAAAAAACCTGGAGAGTTGTCAGCATCTCTCTCACGCTTTCCTGTGTGGCTCCATTGGTAACTTTACATTCTGGCTGGTTTTCCTCCTGCTCTTGTTCTTGGTCTTCTTATTCTCCTCCTTCTCCACCTTGTGCTCCTCCTCCTCCTTCTCCCCTGTTTCTCTTTGTCTCTCTGTTCTAGCAACAAAAACAAAAAATGACGAAAGTGTGCAAAAATCGTACGAAAAAGGTGTTTCTTTTTGTCTCTCTATTCCAGCAATAAAAACAAATAATGACAAAAGTGGGCAAAAATCGTGTGAAAGGGTATCCGAGTGGCATTTAAGAAGGGCATTGCGAAGTCCACGAGCCCTTCATAAATCTCTCAAATGGATAAACGCCTGAGGATATTCATTCGCCGCCTAGCTCTCTCCTCTGTGTCCATTGCTACCTCAGAATTTTCTTTGTTCTCTTTCTTCTTCTCCATTGTCTTTCTCTTTCTCTCTTCACAAGGGTTGATCAAGAACACTAGGAGACTTCTCTCTCTAGCTTTACAAATTCAAATTATGAGAGAGAAATGGGTTCTTTTGTGAAAGAGTCGACTATGTTTTCGCATAAAGAACTGAGGCGCTTCAAAACCCACTCCACCTCCTATTTTCAACTACTGAATGGTCGGGAATTTTGTAATTACTCATTTGCAATACTTTACGCACCCAATTTGCTAAAAAAAAATTCATTGCCATATATGTTTTCCAATATTTGATTTATGGCTATATATATATATATATATATATATATATATATATATATATATATATATATATATATATTAACAACGTGCAATCACTCCTTACGACTTACGACATTTGTCTTCATTCTCATATGAATTGTTGATTTTATATTAATCCGGATTTCATTTCTCATTCATAATTTGCACGATGCTTATAATTTTTTGTATATACATTATGAAAATAAACCGTACACGAACTTGAAAGAACGGCCCAAGGTTCACATTTAGTCTTTAGCTACTAATATGTCGAAGTTCACCTCAAATTGAAATCCTAGTTGAACTTGGATGCACGAATGATCTTGAGTTATGAGATTTTGTTCCCTATATAGAATTGAATTACCATTTAATTTCTATCCTATATTTTGAGATTTTATTCCCCTCCTCGTTGCATTAAAAAATGAGCATCGAGACTTATTTCCATTAACTAAAAAAAAAAAAAATCGTGGTCTAAAATTGTTGCCGACTAAAGCGACAATTACACAATAATATGTTTTACGCGTGCTTACAACCATATTTGAAGCTAAACATTTTAATTCCACGAAAATAATTGGAAACTTCAAACAAAGCACATTCCACATCGCTAGAATGAACTAATCATCAGGCAAGATTGTAAGAATGCACTCTTTACACTTCTTGACAATGACTTCATGTCAATTGCCTTCCTAGGGACAAGCACAAGCTAGAAAGCTATTAATTGAGCTCTCAGTATCCGTACTGAAATTCTTGAAGTTTGTTTATATGTAGGAATATGGTGTGACCACAACGATAATTACCTACTCGAAGCATTAGAAAAAAGGGTTAAAGTTGAGATATTCTGAATTTCGACCCCGTCTCGATAATATGAAATGGGCATTTCATCAACGTGCCTATGGTTCTTTTTCTCTGAGTTGGCTACTCACGAGTTAAGTAATCTATTAGGTGAAGCCGTTAAGGGATATAAATTCGATAGACTCGAGAATTCGATCGGAAATCGATCGCTTGACTGTAATAATCGGCAAGGGTCAATACGGCACATTTATAATTGAAATGTGATCGGATATAGGTTGATTCGACGGAAACACGTAATTGAATTGTGGGAGATTCCGCTTAATTGCAAAATTCATGTCGAACGGCACTAACCCGATTTTCTATCGATATTATATTCGGTGCACGTAATTGAAACCTTGCGATTTTTACAACAACCGAACGTCGTCTACAAGTCGAAAATGCACAAACGTGGATAAAAAATTATCGACCAAGGGTCAAACGCGCTAAAATCCCTAAAAGCTACTTAATAGGTTAGGTTGTACTAAAATTGCGTTCAGTCGGTTTTAACCATGAAATTGAATTCGATTTTGGAATTAAACGTTCAAGGGTGTCACGATTTATTTTTAGGACATCGTCTCATCTTTTAGAGAAATTCCATCGAGGTCGGAATTTTGCGGAAAAATCAAATTCGACAAAAAAAAATGGAAGAAGTTTGGATGGGCAACTTTGTTTGGTAATTTGGCCTCCAAAAAGGCTTTATTTGGTGAGGATATGGAGGAAAATTGCCATTGGAGGACCCTTTGACATTTGTGGTTGAAGACTTTGGTGGCATAGCACTCAAGTGGTTGATATTTTGCTTAGGCTTCCAATTGGCCAAAGCCTTTACCTTCTTGGCCTCTCTCTCCCCCTTGTTTTCCTCCATGCGTGCCTTCTCCTTCAGCTGAACCCCCTGCCTTCTTCTTCTTCTTTTCACTTTCTACATTCTCCATTTTCCTCATGCTTTGCTGTTGCCACACCACCTTATCATCATCTTCACCGCTGCACACCCAGCACAATTGCTCTAGCCCGCCAGCCCCCGACCAGCTCTGCACCACCTCACGCTTCAACTACCGCCCGCCTGCTTGGCCACCTTCAACTCGCCACCAGCCAGCTTGCCTCACACGTCCAATTGCCGTCCGAGACTAGCCCACTAGCTTCGTCCGTCGCTGCCACCAACCGCCCGCCATCTCTGTTCGCCCAGCTTAGCCGTTTGCCACCTACCTCAGCCCCAACACCACTCGATCCAGCCCAACCAACAGCTCCAAGATCGCCTACCAGCCGTAAGCCGTGAGCCTTATGGGCTATTCTCAGCCTCGATCGAGCCTCCGTTGGAGACCCGATAGTTACAGGTTCTCATTGCCGTCGCGCTGCTGTCACAGTGAACCCGTCGCCGTTGAATTCTAGTGAGTTAACGCACTAATCTCGGATTAGGATGTTAATTACACTCAGTATATTAGTTAGTGTTAATTAGTATTAATTAGCTAATCTTAGTTAGATGAACTAGCCTTGTTAGGTTAGTGTGGTTAGAGTAACTAGGTTGGTTAGGTGGTTAGTTTAGTTAGTCTACCCTAGGTTAGTTTAGTTAACTTGGGTTAGTTAGGTAACTATGGTTAGTTACCATGGTTAGTTTATTTAACCATGGTTAGGTTAATTAAATTATATTTATTTAATTTAATTGTAATTTAATTAATTAATTATAATTAGCGTAAATTGTGATGGGATAGCTGTTTAGTGAAATTTTACACTGATCGTTGTGGATGAGTTTATATGTGTAATTCATTGCTTATTTGTGCAATTGAGTGTTTAGTGGTGATTGTTGGCTATTATTGCAAAAATATGATTTTATGGTATTTAAATAAATAAAAACACCGGGTGCCGGTTTTTGACCTCAAAATATTTTTAAGTACTATATAAAATCGTGAAATTTTAAATTGGGAGCGTACTGCGTTTATTGGTTCAATTTAAATCCATGACCACGCACAATTATTTTATCAGGAATTTTTAATACGAAGAAAATTGGTCAATTCTATTATTTGAAATAGAGGTTTTTGAGTGCAAATCACAATGTTCTTGGCCAAGTATGAATGTGCGTGTGGTCACTATCGGAACCTGTCACTTGATGAGAGTCGAGGAGGCGATGCTTGATTAAGTTCGGATACCCCATGTCAATGGATGCCGGTCGCAGTGGAGGTTGGACCGATACTCCTTTATGGAATGCTGTCTAGGTGTAGACGTTGTCGTGCCTGACGTAGTGGGATGACGCCCGTTTATGCCAGATGATCACCGACTATTGAGTTGGCCGTGACCGATGGGTCGTAAATAACTAGGACATGGCTGAGTTGATGTGATAGTTACGCCTAATTATGGGGCAAAATTGTGTGGCACGGAATGAGACATGTCATAATGGTTTTACCTTATAATCGGGACCCATGTGGATATTTGATGGATGAATTGATGTGTTCCAGTTGTTAAATACGCTTGTTGTATTGATATGATATATGTGACGCACTAATGTGAATGAATTGTGACATCCTAAATTTCAGGTTCTAATTTCGATCGAAATAGTTGGGCATTTCATTGACATGCTTATGGTCCTTTTCTCTGAATTGATCACTCATGGGATAACTAGTCTATTAGGTGAAGCCGCTAAGGGATTCCAACGCATCAGACTTGAGAATTCGACTGCTCGACTGTGCAAATCTGTAAGAGATCATTACGACATAGTAAGATCGATTAGAAGTTCGGAGATAGGTTGACTCGACAAAGGTATGTGATTAGGTGTGGGTGATTCCACCTAATTGCACATTTCCTGTCGATCGGCACTAGACCGATTCTTTTGTCTTTTTGGTACCCTGTGTCCGTATTTGAAACCTTGAGATTTCTACGACAATCAAGAGTCGCCAATGTGTCGAAGATGTACTTTGTGGCTTGAAAATAATTAACCACAAGTCAAATGCACAAAAAATCCTAAAAGTTACCTGGTAGATTAGGATGCACTAAATTCGTGTCAAAGTGAAATTAACCGTAAAATTGAGATCGAATTCAGAAATTGGAAGTCTTGGTGTGTCACAAATTATTTTAGGATCATTGACTCATCTTCGGAACATTTTTCATGTAATCAGAATTTTTCAGCAATTAAATCAAAGAATCGCTAATTTGGCTCGAGAAATTAGTAGGCCCACCCTTGGTCGTGCTTTTGGGATTTAAGTTGGTTTTATGAACAAGTGAAGATGTGAATTGAAGTGTGGTGACATTGGATTAATTTTATGGACTTCAATTTGATTCAATTAGAAGAGAATTGAGTGGAATTGAAAAAGTTGTTATACAAGATTTTATACCCTGGCGGAAAATGAAATTGAACCTGTAACGTCTGGGTCTCCATTGTGCACATATTGTCTGCTTTGGACACTAAGTCATCACGATTTTGTTCCTCTTGGAGCAACTCATACTACCTCAAGAAAGCGGGTATGTACAATTAGGGAGGACCCAAGCATTATAAGTTAGTCAAGTACTCCCTCCCTAAGCGATGTGGGACAAGAAAGTGACTCATTCCTTGCGCATGTTTGAAGACCGTCGCTCGGGCCGTCACACTCTCCACCTCTTATATAAGTTAGCACAGTACTCTCTCCCTAGGCGATGTGGGACAAGAGAGGGACTCCTTCCTTACGCACATCCGAAGACCGTCGCTCGGGCCGTCACACTCTCCACCTCTTAATAGAAGAGCGTCCTCGCTATGGCCCAACACGAGGTCGGGAGTCAGAACAGCATTCTTGTTATGGCCCCACACGTGGTCGGGAGTCAACTCTGATGCCACTTGTAACATCCCGAGTCTCCATTGTACACATATTGTTCGCTTTGGACACTAAGTCCTCACAGTTTTGTTCCTCTCGGGGCAACCATACTACCCCAAGAAAACGCGTATGTACAGTTAGGGGGGATCCAAGCCTTATAAGTTAGCCTAGTACTTCCTTCCTAGGTGATGTGGGACAAGAGAGGGACTCCTTTCTTGCGCACATTTGAAGACCGTCACTCGGGCCATCACATTCTCTCTCTCCACCGAGGAGTCAATCAAGAAGACCCAAATTCAACAGTTTCATCAAGATGGGTAATCAAGAACTGAATGAGAAACCATATCAGCCGCACTAATTCAAAGGGTTTACGTTGAACCCAAAGAAATCAGAACAATGGGCATCTCTTGCTTGATGGCGTGGCAACAACTCTGAAGACTAGACCAAGAACAGGATTGAAGGAGAGTGGAGAGAACCTTGAGAAAGGAGTCTGTGACGGCGTCGTTGGAATCCATCTTGCAGTCCTCGAAAGCTTCGTAAATCTCTCTTTCGGTGCAATTGTGTAGTATCTCCTTCATACGCTCAACCTGCTCCTTTGACTCCACTGGTATCTCTCTCTTCTTTCCCTTCAATTTTTCTTCCTCCGCCGAAAAGAGTCCGATCATGAAGATCCATAGGCTTCTCTCTCTCTCTCTCTCTTTGCAATTTCAAATTATGAGAAAGAGAAAAGGGATGGATTAGAGGCTAAGTGATTTTGTACCCCTCACTGACAGAGGGTGGACTCTGTTTCTCACATGAAGAAGAAATGGGTCCTTCCAAACTCACTTCATCAACCATCTTTTAACTTCCACAACGGTCACGGTCTGCGAATCCCACGAGTTACCAAATGGGCTGGGCTGTAAGAGCCGTGATTCGAATCTGGATCGCAAAACCCAACTTACTTGGTCCTTCTCTTCAAATTAAAAAAAAAAAAAAAAAAAAACTATCTTGGTTCTCATAAAGAATTTCCTATTTAATCTCTAGCTACTAATTAAGTATATATGTCCCAAAAATTCACATTGAATGGAAATCACCGTTGAACTTAAATGCACGGAAGATCCTTGGAGGATACTTTCGGACGGGTTTGGACAAGGCAATCTAGTTATAAAAGCACGGCCCAACCCCTTTAGGCTCGTGTCGGCCCAACTTGGCCCAAGAATTTTATACTCGAAATTGATCTGGCGGTGAGCTTGGGCAGTAGATGTAAGGGCCCGACCAGGTTAGATCCCTCTCATTGGTCGCCTCTCAAGTCGACCGCAGCGTAACCCTAACTTTTGTACACATACGATGGGCAAACGATAAAGTCAAGCTTTTGGTAATGTTTGCTTGCGCCCGCGCAATACGAGGATTAAGCATGTATTTTTTATTTAGTAGTGTGTTAGGATGATCAGGGATTTATGCGTGCTGCCAACTTGATAGGATCGGGTGTCAATGGCACTGGCAGGTATATGATGTGATGCTCCTATAAAACACCATTAGCAGGAGGCCTGCGAATGAAGTATGGGACGACCCTCGTCGTATGGTTTGGTAATCTGGGTTTTGTGGATCTTGGACGAACTACCAGGTGTAGGATCGGATGGACTGTTTGCATGTATTCAAGAACGTGCCCATTTCTCTTCCAAAAGTTATTGTGCCGTTCCTACCTCCTAATCCTTGCGGTTTCGTCATGGAAAGTTAACCCTTTTCTTGATTCCCAGAGAAGCGCGGGAATCCGGCATTTTGACGGGTAATAATGCACGTGATGTCGCCGATGAAGCCGGTATCGCCGTTCTGAGGACGCCCCATTTTCCTGCTTCGCGTGCCGATTTCGTTGCCGACTTGAATGATCCAAAGAAACTGCTCGTTTGCCGTTCGCATTCTGCTCCTTCACCCTTCAGCAGCGACAAGGAATCGGTTCCCGACCTTTTAAATCCCGGACATTCCCCTGGGCTGACCTCTTCGATTGTCTGACGTGCATTGATTGCCGTGCTCGTGTATTTCTTGTTCAACGGATTGGTCACCTACGTCTGTGATCGGCAGGAAGCCATAACGTTGAGCACCCTGGATCAGAACAACTTCAATGCGATGGTTCGGACGTATATGGTTGATAAGGAAAAGGGCAGGATGAGGATAAGGATTAAAGTTTGCTCGGCTTTGAGGTGTAGTCTTCATTTGCATTGCCGTGGGGACGGTGACAGTTCGTTCCTTGAGGGGTTTGAGCTGGGTCGATAACTTTTATCTGTCCGTCATTACAGTGACCACCATTGGTTATGGAGATTGCGGGTTTTTGACCGCAACAGGAAGGTGTTTCGCAGTAGTGTGGCTGCGCTATTGAGTACATTGGCCGTTGCTGAGGCGTTTTTGGACCTAACCAAACTTATCGTTGATGAGAGGAATCTCCTGATCGCAAACTGGGTTCTCCATCAGTAGATGACTCTTAAGGATTCAGTCGCTGCCAACTTGGATGATGACGGATATTTCCGGTACTATCTATGGATTCTCTTCTGCTATCTAGCATACTTATACATTCTGGTGAAGTGGCAGTGCTCTTTGTTTTGATTCATCGTCTCTCCTTTTTGACATGCGTCAGTTTTATTTAGTTTCTGCGCTGGAAGTAAGCTATGAATTAGTTTTCAAGAATGATTGCACATGATTCTGTGTTCCCTCTTGGGAGTGGATGGTTGATAGTAAAAAATGTTCGTCATTTGAAGTGAAGAATTTTGTGTGAGGGGCATCCTGAAAATAGATGTGAAAAGAAAGACTGACGTACTCACAGCAAATCGGCAGGTAGTGATGAATGGACTAACAGGAAGAGGAATAAGGAAGACAGAACACATACCAAGAAATATCAACAGACATGATGGTAAAGATGCTCAGTCAGAAATGATCACGACAGTTTAAGAAGCATAGTTAGTGAGGAATGTTAGTCGTAGCTAGCGATAGCAGAAACAGCCAAGGTATATCAACAGTAGAACTGCATTCAACAGTTAGATGAGAATTCAGGCAGATGCAGAACCAACAGGGCTTGACAAGGAAAAAAGTTGGATTGCAGAAGATTCCGTTAATCAGAGACAACTGCATCATCTTATTCCTCCACGTATGTTAACTGGTTATATTCACAGTTGATGTCACTAGAATGTTAAACCATTTCGATAAGATTACATTATTTCATGCAATCTAGTTGAATTGTTAATCGCTCGATTGTGAAAGAGAGTATGATGTGAGGCATGCAACAAAGCTGATCCTTCAGTGGCCTTAACGACTAGTTGTTTATGATAATTGAAAAGAAAATGATGCACCAGATTGCCTGTTCAGTAAATTTTTTAGAGCTCTTAGTCTTTTGGAGTGAACCCCTTTTCTGAGAAAGATTGGATCCCGTTGTGAGAAAGGCAGACTGACATCTAGTTAGGATTAGCGGCTTGCAAGATCGAAACAAGTTAATGGATGAGTACGTCAGGACATGAGGGAAGAACAGACCCCTCGATCATTCATTAGGTTCAAAAATGGAAATCATTACAATCGCATCCCCAAATACAGTGTCAGCATTCTTCAGAGACTGTAGGACACACCTTGACATGAGAAGTCCAAGCACCAGAGCCTCCGATTGAAGGCGGAGCAGAAGTCAGACAGAAGCAGCATTGGAGTGACAAAGGAAAACGACAGTAAAAAATGGAAGTACTTTAAAATATCAGGTGGCTAGGCCTTATAACACAAGCTAGCATAGCAGTTCAGAAGGAAAAGGACAGTCTGGTCTAAATTACATGGATGATAGTCTCCACGAAAGGGTGCCTTTCGAGATGCGCCATTTGAAGCTTATAATAAGAACTCAGATTTAGAACGAGTTGGAGATTTGACATTGTTAGTCTTCTGATTACCATAGAGTTCTAGAGAGGCGTTACCTTCACTTGCCAAAGGAGGAGAAAAGGAAGAGGGCCAGGATTGGTCTCTCTCTCTCTCTCTCTCTCTCTCTCTCTCTCTGTGTTAGCAAGTCAAAAGAGGCGTCAGCTCAAGGGCTAACCTAAACTCATGCGTACTGTCATCATGATACTCAGGAATCATTGCTCTCGGGTGGTCTGCAAGAAACAGAATAATTTTCCAGTCTCTTTTGAGATCTGCAGTAAGCAAGTGCACCCGGCTAGGTTCCTTTGTTTAGGATCACACTGGATCGGCTAAAGACTCGTTTCCAAGCTTGCAAGCTAAATTCTAGCACTCACCAAGTTCATTAACGATTGAAATCATGCTGCCATCTATCGGTTTAAAATTCTAATTTGGTTGGTCTTTGATTTTTTATGGGTACTTGTCCTGCTAGGCATCACATTCTGTAATATCACATTTAAGAATAAGTGCCCCGCGTATAGAGAGAACCTCGTAGCCCTAGCAACATGCCAATGCCACATTGAAGAATAAGTGCACCGCCTTCACTTTCGATTTGGCAGGCTGATGCTATCAAGAGTAGGACCCGTGTGAAAGGATGTCCACGAAGGTTTCGGGCCATGACTATTGTCAATTGCAAGGGACAAGCATATTCTAGGAAGCTATAAAATAAGCTCTCAGTAACTTACCGAAACATTTTGAAGTTCATCCAATGCAGAATAGGGCAGTGCAACTGTGGTGATTATTTGTCGAAGCATCGGAAAAGGTCTAGAACCTAGGAAGATATATACAGTCGAACTAGATATATACAATCGAACTAACATCCCTGAACGAGAATTATCTATGCAATGTTGAAGCCTCCTACTTGCAGAAGAAAATCTTTGCGTGAAAAATCTGTCTGGACACCAATTAAGAAACAGAAGGCAACGTTGAGCCAGTGAAGTGTATGAACAGTTGGATTCTGGCTCCGAAAAACAGAGGAGTATGTACAAATGGACAAGTAAGAACCTATACTAATGCTCCTACATCAAATTCTGGGCAAAAGGCCCTCCCGGTAAATGCAGAGCAACCAGCTGTAATCAGCGTTAGGGTCCCAAATCTCGAGGTGGTTGCATGCTTGATGGGTCCTGCAAATTGCTTGTGGTCCTATTATACGGGCTTTGCTGCTGATGGTTCGGCCTGGCCCTCGTTCCAGGACGCTGCCAACTCAGGCCGCCTTGATTGTCATATTGCGGAGATGACCCTTCGCCCCTGCGCCAATTATTAGCATTAGCAGGCAGAAGCGGCTGTCTGTACTGATACTGAGCATGCAATGCGGAGCCACTCCTCGTCCGAGGAATATTAAAGGGGGCTGGTGAATAAGGTGGAATTGGCGGAGATTGATAACATGTCCTTCCGGCGCCCTGAAAGCTTCCCCAACCTGAAGCATTGCCATTGGCCCGGGACGAGCTGCTACCTTGATACACGTCTTGTTGAGTCCATGGCACATTATCATGCTGGTTATTACCATCAGAAGGCGCAATCATTAGGTATCAGAATTTTCTGTTTCCTTCTGAAAGGAAAGGCCAGCACCATACATCCCATAGAAGGGGAAAAAACAGAGCTAAAGACTACCATACCTCGACATTTTCCCTAGACGCTGAGTAGGACCATTAGTCTGAGCCAATTCTTGTGCCCCCACTATATGGTCCTATTCATTGAACTAATATTCTACAAGGTTGACATGATCATGCCATGGACATCCTAAGTGGTTCCTACTAGCGAAAGAACCTCCGCAATGCGTGCTGTTTCAATCCTGAGCTATGGACAGAACCTAACCTCATTTACTTCTGGATTTACAACAGCAACTTCAGTCATTTTTGTGGAATTAAGATGTTTAGCTTCACATACGGTTGTAAGCACACATAAACATATAATTGCGTAATTATCGCTTTGTAAGACAAATTTATAAACTCATTTTAGCAACAATTTTAGACCGTGATTTTTTTAGTTGGCTGAAAAAAGTCTCCATGTTCATTATTACCATGCATTGAGGAGGGCAATAAAATCTCAAAACATATGATAGAAATTAAATGGTAACTCAATTCTATATAAGGAACAAAATCTCAGAATTTAAGATCGTTCGTGCATTCAAGTTCAGCTAGGATTTCAATTCGACATGAACTTTGACATATTAGTAGCTAAAGACTAAATGTGAACCCCTTTCAAGTGGTGTGTCAAGAATTGGCGAGCGAAGATGTTCAGGTTCTCTTAACGGATGAATGGAAGATGTAGCTAAATTACGTGGGGTATCTTCTGATGGATCACTCTGTGGAGAAGAACTAGCAATGAAAAGGGCAGTGGTTAAATGGACAAAGCCATTCAAAGGTTTGACCATGAGAAGGTAGAATCGATAAATCATTCTCTCTGCATTTAGAAAGCTTCAATGCTCGATGTTATGGGTTTCAAGACAGAAGCGAATAATGAGACAAACGAAGGAGAGGAAGGAAGGATCAATACCGAATAGTCTACATGCAAAAAAGCATTAACACTCTCATAGAGGCACATGCGAATTGCATACGTCTACTCCGCATGATTTAAAGAGGACTACTTAGGATCGACATTTGAGGGGCCGAAATGAAAGAGTACAATAAAAAGAGAGGAAAAGCAAATACATGAAGAATTCGTACCGGTTCACTTGAAGTTGGCGAGAGCTTACGTTCCCAAGTCCCCGAACTTCCAGGAGTAGGGTTGTTGAACGCGTCGTACACGGCCTGTGGGATCTCCAGTTTTTCCCTATCTGGTGTCAAAAACACTTTCCATTCTCCCCAGATCGATTTTTCTCCACTGAACTCATTTCCATTCCTTTCATTTGTAAAATCAACAGCAAATCAACAATGACATGGCATAAACCAACCATGCAGAAACAGACCATGCGAACAAAGACATTAGCACGTACCAGTTGGGCGTGCTTGATGAACCGGCTGATGCTTGATGAGCAAAGACAGTAGCCGCATTGTTTCTAGATGCCCAGGGCTCAGAACCAGCACTTGATGCACGGAGTCTCAGTGGATCCACGGCATGCAAGGGTGGGTCATGGCTTCTTGATATAACTGCATTGTTATCATCCACGCTTCCAACGACTTCCTTCCCTTTCCTGTTCCCCATATTAGGACCGTGCAATTGAGAAGCAACTGAGGACTCAGCAGCAGCCGGAGGGGATGAAACATCATCCAACTGTGATATTTCCTTGCTATCCGCTTCTGAAATTGAAGAGTGTTATAATTTGAATTGGTGAAAAACCAGTTGTGAGGGTGACTTCTAACACTGATATAGATCATTGGTAAGAAGACATCAAGGAGACTAAGACTATCATGTCTTGATCTTCCATATTCAGATTAAGAAGAAATGGACATCCATGCTTCCCAAGATGGTAACGTCATTCAATTTGAAGTCACCACAAGTGCTTCACGAACGGACTGCAGATAGTTGAATGACAATGACAAACAGAATCTAGAAATCAAGATTACAACCCAGAGCCATAGAATCCAGATACATAGAATTTTTACTTCCATCTGTCCCAAATTCGTGCCAGTCTAGATAACAAGAACTCCTTAAAGGACTCACCATCAACAAATAAAGGTATCTGATATCAGCATGCCTCGATGGCAACCAACACCATTCCGAGCGATAGTCCCCAAAAAGCAATTCTACTCTATCAGCATTTCATTCAGATAGCAGAGAAAGAGGATGAATGAAAGGAAAATCAGCCCCAAGCAGTTGATTTCTTATTAAAAGGCCAGAAACTTTGGCCTGAAGGATCCACTAGCATACTACAAGACAAGTGAGATTCAAAAAGTTTCGAACGACAGAAGGCTGTATTGAGGAGTCAATCAAGAAGACCCAAATTTGACATTCTCATCAGAGCGAAGATAAAGAACAAAAGGAGAAACTAAATCAGCTGCACACACTCAAAGAGTTCACGTTCCTTTTTTTGTTTTTTTTTTCTTTTTTATCTGGATACGAAGAGTTCACGTTAAATCCATGAATGTCTCTTGGCTGATGGCATGGCAATGTCTCTCAATACTGAATTAAGAACAAGAACAGATCGAAGGAGGGCGTTAAAACCTTGAGAAAGGAGTCTCTGAATGGCGAGGTTGGAGTCCATGTTGCACTGCTTGTCTTGAAATACTATACACGGAAATAACGGAATATTGCTATTTACATTAATGCCAAATCACTAGAAAAATCAACGAGAAGTAATCACGTTCCTTTGGAAGGCTTCGCGCGACTTCAGATATCTCGCGGATCGTGAATGTACGGAAGAGTTGATCCACGTACCCTTTTATACTGTTTGTGTTTTGACTTTTGGCCCCCACGAAGGTAACATCTTCGGCTTCTGCAGGCTTCCGAAGATAACATCTTTCGGATTCTGTTGACTTTTAACATCTTCGGCTTCTGCAAGCTTCCGAAGATAACATCTTTCGGATTGAAGATAACATCTTCGGCTTCTGCAGGCTTCCGCAGATAAAAGAAGAAACTTTGCTCAATTTTTTATTTATTTATTCTATTTTATTTCCTCTTTTGTGCAGCTATAAGGAGTCCAAGAAAAGAATGGCTTTTTCATCCAATTTGAAATCTACTCAGAAAATCTTTACCGATAAATTCAATTTTACAAATTGTTATCTCAATTCAAACTCGTGACATTAATTTAACAACTTGAGTATTTCGTAGACAAATTCTTTGGCAAAACGGGGCACTATTGTCTTTTCATGCTTGACTTTCTAAAGAACAAAGGTGGTGGATGATTCCATTATATAAATATATTACTAATGTTACCCTTTGTACAAAAGAAACAATACTGAAAAATAATATATGAAGAGATCGTCATATTACAAGGGTTGTGATAATCACTAAATAATATAATAATGAGATAATATATGAATATATTATTGTATTATAAGAGTTGTTAATTTCTCAATTTGAGTATGTCCAAGAATTATCTTGTGATTTTGATTGATACTTTCATATTCTTCTTTCTTGATTGATAACAGTCCTCAAATAGGAAACATGAGAGCTCACAATTCCAAATTTGCCACTTAAGCTCATATTCTTCTTGATAGTTTCATCGAAAATAGAAAATCATGAACTAAATGGGAAACTAAATCACCCGCTTCATAAATCTCTCGTTCGGTGCAACTGGGCAATATCTATTCTTTTCTTTCTTTCTTTTTTCTTTCCTCTTTTCCCTCTGTTCAAAAGAGTCAATCGAGAAGACCTGGAGGCTTCTATCTCTCTAGTTCTAGGAGTTCCAATAATGAGAGAAGGAAAACGGGGATGGTTCAGAGGCGAGTAATCTATACCCGTCGCCGACAGAGAGTGGACTCTGTTTCTCGCATGAAAAAGAGATGGGTGCTTTCGAATGCTCGCTTCACCAACTGTCTTTTAACTTCCACAACGGTAACGGTCAGCGAATCCCGATATTACTGCCTTGTCCTCGTTCTAAATCGTAAATGGGCCGGGCCTGATCTCACGCTAGATCGCAAAAGGGACGAGCAAAACCATCTGTTTCTTTTGAAATATTTCCCATTTACTCTCTAGCTACTAATTGAGTATATATGTCACATGGCTCGCATTGAATAGAAACAAACATAGTCGAACTCGAATGCACGACCATCCTATTTTTTTTTTTAGATTTTGTTCCCCATATATGACCAAGTCATGCATAATTTAATTTATATCCTATGTTTTGAGATTTTATTTCTTTTCTCAATGCACTGTTCATAGTTTAAATATAAAAATATCATGGTCTAAAGTCACAATTCATGACATTTTATGTGATGTATTGATGTGCTTAGTGACCTAGTGCTGCTAAGCTAGCATTGGAGCAAGCCCTAGACATGTGCCCCGTGACGCAACCCAGGCCTGGAGTAATAAGCATCGGGTCGGGCAAGGCCCGATGCTTGTCGCCCAATGGCTACTATTTTCCCCTGTTCAGCAAGCTTCTTGCATTGTACAAGTCGTCTCTTGACCTTTTGCAAAATTTCGCTGATCTTGCGTAAGGTTCCATTGTATTTTAAAGAAAATGACGCACTATATTGCATGTTCAGTAAATTTTTTAGAGCACCATTTGGAGTGAACCCCTTTTTGAGAAAGATTAGTTCCCATTGTGAGAAAGGCAGACTGACATCTAGTTAGGATTAGCGGATTGCAAGATCAGAACAAGTTAACGGATGAGTACATCAGGGCACGAGGCAAAAGAGCAGAACCCTCGATTCGATCGTTCATTAGGTTCAAAACTGGAAATCATTATAATAGCATTCCTGAATATAGTGTCAGCATTCTTTGGAGACTGTAGGTCACACCATAACATGAGAAGTCTAAGCACCAGAGCCACCAATTGAAGGCGGAGCAGAAGTTGGACAGAAGCAACATTGGAGAGACAAAGGAAAATGACAGTACCGAATGGAAGTACTTTAGAATATTAGGTGGCTAGGCCTTATAAGATAAGCTAGCATAGCAATTTGGAAGCAAAAGGACAGTGTGGTCTAAATTACATGGATGATAGTCTCCACGAAAGGGTGCCTTTCGTGATGCTCCATTTGAAGCTTATAATAAGAAGTCAAATTTAGAACGAGTTGGAGATTTGATATTGTTAGTCTTCCGAATACCATATAGTCCTAGAGAGGCATTACCTTCACTTGCCAAAAGAGGAGATAAGGAGAGGGCCGGGATTGGTCTCTCCCTCTCTCTCTCTCTCTCTCTCTCTCTGTTGATATAATAGTTATTTCCTTTTACACGTATTGTTGATTTGGTCTTTCAATTATTAGAGTTAGTGGAGTCATGTGTTTTGGTTATCCTAGTTTTTAGGTGTTAGTGGGGTAAGTGCTTTATGCAAAACATGGGTAGTTATGGTGTGTTTTATGTTATGTATTTTGTCTTTTATAAAATACTTGGTTATTCTGTACGTAAGATGAAGTTTCAGCCTCATCTCTCCTCCCTTTAGCAATTTAACAGTGGTATCAGAGCCAGAGAGAAACGTGAGAGAGTTTTAAAGAAACAAAAAAGGTTTAGAGGTGTCTGAGATACTTTCGTGAGAAAATTGCAGCAGCAATATTTCCAATGGCCACTGACAATTTTGTTCAACCAGCAATTCCACGCTTTGATGGTCACTATGACCATTGGAGCATACTAATGGAGAATTTTTTACGATCAAATGAGTATTGGTCGGTTGTCGAATCTGGAATTCAAGAGCCACCAGTAGGCATGGCTTTGACAGATCCCCAGAAAGCAGAATTGGAAGCTAGAAAGTTGAAGGACCTGAAGGCAAAAAATTATTTTTTTCAGGCTATCGATCGTCCCATCTTGGAGACTATTCTTTGCAAAGAAACTTCCAAGGATATTTGGGATTCTATGAAGAAGAAATATCAAGGCTCTGTTAGGGTGAAGCGTGCACAACTTCAAGCCTTGAGAAAATATTTTGAGAAACTAACGATGAAGGATGGAGAATCTGTCACTAGTTATTGTGCCAGAACAATGGAGATCAGCAACAAGATGCAATTCCATGGCAAGAAGATGAACGATGTCACCATTATGGAGAAGATTTTGCATTCATTGACACCAAAGTTTAATTATGTTGTCTGCTCAATTGATGAGTTGAAAGACATAGATGCGCTCTCTTTTGATGAATTGCAAAGCTCCTTATTGGTCCATGAACAGAAGATGAACAGAAGTTCAACAGTAGAGGAGCAAGCGTTGAAGACTTCTACCACTACTTATTCCAACAATTTCAAAGGAAGGGGTAGAGGTAGAGGTAGAGGAAGGGGAGATCGAGGAAATAGAGATGTTGGTAGGAATCTCAAAGCCAATAATGACCAATTTCAAGGCAAAGGTAGAGGACAAGATCCTAACAAATCCAAGGTACGGTGTTTTAGATCTCATAAATTTGGTCATTATGCATCTGAATATTATACTAGGTTGCCTAATAATAAAGAAAAGGCAGAGAGTTCAAATTTTGTTGAAGAAAAGGAAGCAGAAACGTTGTTGATGACTGTTCAAGATGAAAAGAAGTGCGAGTCAGATATTTGATATGTGGATACAAGCTACAGTAACCACATGAGTGGAAGTAAGTCTTCTTTTTCTCATCTAAATGAAGATTTTCATTCCACTGTGAGTTTTGGGGATCATTCTACTGTGAAAGTGATAGGAAAATGTGATATTAAGATAAGAACCAATAATGGTTTTGTGGAAACGATCTCTAATGTGTTGTATGTTCCTGACTTGAAAAGTAACCTATTCAGTGCTGGTCAATTACAAGAAAATGATTATGTAATCACCATTTAGAGGGATGCCTGTGAAATTTACGATTCTGTTAGAGGTGTTATTGCAGTTGTTCCTATGAGTTCAAATGGATTGTTTCCATTAAAAATTGAAAATATTCAGTCTTGTTTAATGGCTAAAAAAAAAAAAAAAAAAAATCCCTCATGGCTGTGGCATTTTCGCTATAGTCACTTGAGTTTTGGTGGATTGAAGACCCTCCAACAGAAAAACATGGTAACGGGTCTTCCTCAAATTACTGTTCATTCCCAAGTCTACAAAGAATGTGTTGTTAGCAAACAGCATCGTTCTCAATTTTCAAAAGAAAAGTCGAGAGCAAAGGATGTTTTGCAGCTGGTGCATTCAGACATTTGCGGTCCCATAAACCCATCTTCTAATTGAGGTAAAATATACTTAATTACCTTCATTGATGATTTTTCCAAAAAAACTTGGGTGTATTTTTTATAGGAAAAATCAGAAGCTTTCTCCACATTTAAAAGCTTTAAAACTCGTGTTGAAAATGAAGTAGGAAAGACCATTAAGACTCTTCGAACAGATCGTGGTGGTGAATATTGCTCAAAAGAATTTGATGTTTTTTGTGCAGAGCGTGGCATTCGAAGAGAGCTTACTGCTGCATATACACCACAACAGAACGGTGTATCTGAGAGAAAAAATAGAACTATTCTCAACATGGTGAAAAGCTTATTGGCAAGAGGAAGAGTTCCAAAGACTTTCTGGCCAGAAGTAGTAAGTTTGAGTATTCATGTTTTGAACAGAAGTCCAACTTTTACTGTTCATAATATGACACTTGAAGAGGCTTAGAGTGGGAGAAGACCGGCTGTAGATCACTTCAGAATCTTTAGATGCATCGCATATGCCCATGTCCCGAATGTGAAAAGGAAGAAACTTGATGACAAGGCTGAAAAATGTGTCTTTCTTGGTGTAAGTGAAGCATCCAAAGCATATAAATTATTCAATCAACTAACAAAGAAGATTGTGACTAGCAGGGATGTTGTTTTCGATGAAGAGAACACTTGGGATTGGAATAGGCAGCAGCCTACCCAAGTTCTTTATGATAATGATGCTGAACATGAGCAAATTTCAGCACCTTGTATGCCCCAAAATTCATCAAATATGACTTCTACAGCTGCTAGAATTTCACCAATAGGCGCTGAAGTCAACGAAGAAGAAGCCCAATCTCTTCGTCGTGTTAGAAGAAAGCCTGCTTGGATGGAAGATTATGAGGTAACTGGAATTGACAATTCAATTACTTACTTTGCCTTATTTTTAGACTATGATCCTACAACTTTTGAGAGTGTTGTCAAAGAAGAAAAATGGCGAAAAGCGATGGATGATGAAATTAATTCCATTGAAAGAAATGATACTTGGGAGCTATTTGATCTTCCGGATGGACAAAAAACCATTGGTGTAAAGTGGGTCTTTAAAACAAAATTGAAAGAAAATTGCGAAGTTGACAAATACAAAGCACGTTTGGTAGCCAAGGGATATAAGCAGCAATATGGGATCGACTATACAAAGGTTTTTTCTCCAGTTGTGAGACATGACACGATCAGATTGGTGGTTGCATTGGCGGCACAGAATTATTGGCCTATTTTCTAGCTAGATGTCAAATCAGCATTCCTGCATGGGTACTTGGAGGAATAGGTATTTGTCGAGCAACCTCCTGGTTATGGCAAGATTGGAAATGAGTATAAAGTTTATAAATTGAAAAAAGCTTTTTATGGGCTAAAACAAACCCCTCGGGCTTGGTATAGTCGCATTGAAACTTATTTTCTTAAAGTTGGTTTTTCAAAATGTCCTTATGAGCATACGCTTTTTGTCAAAATTGGAGATAAAGGGAAAGTGCTTATTGTCTGCTTGTATGTTGACGATCTTATATTTACTGGAAGTTGTGATGACATGTTTGAATAATTCAAGAAATCTATGATGGATGAGTTTGAAATGTCTGATCTTGATATGATGCATTACTTCCTTGGCATAGAAGTGGTACAATCGGATGATGGGATCTTTATTTCTCAAAAGAAATATGTGGGAAAAATTTTGGACAGGTTTGAAATGAAGGATTGTAATCCTGTAAACACTTCGATTGAGTTTGGCTTAAAGTTATACAAAGATCATGAAGGGAGGAAGGTTGACGGCACACTTTATAAACAAATTATGGGTAGTTTGATGTATTTAACTGCAACAAGACCAGACATAATGTATTATGTAAATTTAATCAGTAGATATATAGAGAATCCTACACAAATGCATTTGTTAACTGCCAAGAGAATCCTTCGTTACTTATAAGGAACTAGAGACTTTGGGTTATTTTACAAAAATGGTGAAAAGTCCGATTTGTTGGGATTTACTGATAGCGACTATGCAGGAGATTGAGATGATAGGAAAAGTACTTCGGGTTATATTTTTATGTTTGAAACAGGTGCTATTTCGTGGTCATCCAAGAAGCAACCAATTGTCACATTGTTAAGTACAGAAGCTGAATTTGTTGCTGCAATAGCTAGTGCGTGTCAAGCTATTTGGCTAAGGAGAATTCTTGAGAAGCTACAATTCAAGCAACCGGGACCTGCTAAAAAATTTTGTGACAATAACTCAGCAATAAAACTCTCCAAGAATCCGGTGTTACATGAAAGAAGTAAGCACATTGATGTGAAGTTTTATTTATTGAGAGATCTTAACAATGATAGAACAATTGATCTAATCTACTGCAAGAGTGAAGATCAAGTTGCTGATATATTCACCAAGGCCCACAAGATGGAGTCATTTGTGAAGCTCAGAAGGTTACTAGGTGTTTGCATGGTGAAAAAAGTCAAGGCTTTAAACTGAATGTTAGCAAACATCAGTTTAAGAGAGGAATTGTTGATATAATAATTATTTTCTTTTGCACGTGTTGCTGATTTGGTTTTTCAATTATTAAAGTTGGTGATGTCATGTGTGTTGGTTATCCTAGTTTTTAGGTGTTAGTAGGGTAAGTGCTTTATGCAGAACATGGGTAGTTATAGTATGTTTTATATTATGTATTTTGTTTTTTGTAAAAGACTTAATTGTCCTGTAGGTAAGATGAAATTTCAGCCTCATCTCTTCTCCCTTTAGCAATTTAACTCTCTCTCTCTCTCTCTCTCTCTCTTAGCAAGTCAAAAGAAGCGTCAACTCAAGGGCTAACCTAAACTCATGCGTACTGTCATCATGATACTCAACAATCATTACTCTCAGGGAGTCCACAAGAAACAGAATAATTTTCCAGTCTGTTTCGAGATCTGCAATAAGCAAGTGCACCCGGGTAAGTTCCTTCATTGAGGATCTCGCTAGATCGTTAAAAGACTCGTTGCCAAGCTCGCAAGCCAAATTCTGGCACTCACCAAGTTCATTAACGATTGAAATCACGCTGCCATCTATCAGTTTAAAATTCTACTTTGGTTCATCTTCGATTTTTTGTGGGTACTTGTCCTGCTAGGCATCACATTCTGTAGCATCACATTTAAGAATTAAGTGCCCCGTGAGTAGAGGGAACCTCGTAGCCCTAGCATCATGCCAATGCCACATTGAAGAATAAGTGCACCGCCCTCCGTAACTTTCGATTTGGCAGGCTGATTCTATCAAGAGTAGGACCCGCGTGAAAGGATGTCCACGAAGGTTTCAGGCCATGACTATTGTCAATTGCAAGGGACAAGCACATTCTAGGAAGCTAAAATATAAGCTCTCAGAAACTTACCAAAACATTTTGAAGTTCATCCAATGCAGAATAGGGCAGCGAAACTGTGGTGATTATTTGTCGAAGCATTGGAAAAGGTCTAGAGCCTAGGAAGATATATACAGTCGAACTAACATCCCCCAATGAGAATTATCTATGCGATGTCGAAACCCCCTACTTGCAGAAGAAAATCTTTGCGCGAAAAATCTGTCCAAACACCAATTAAGAAACAAAAGGCAGTGCAACTGTGGTGATTATTTGTCGAAGCATCGGAAAGATCTAGCGCCTCGGAAGATATATGCAGTCGAACTAACATCCTACAACTGTAATTATCTACGTGATGTCAAAACCCCCTACTTCCAGAAGAAAAGCTTTGCGTGAAAAATCTGTCCAAACACCAATTAAGAAACGAAAGGCAATATTGAGCCAGTGAAGCATATGGCACAGTTGGATTCTAACTCCAAAAACAGAAAAATTTGTTAAAACGGACAGGCAAAAACCTATACTTTCTTTCCAATCAAAGGAACCAAAGTGTGTAAAACTGGGTAAGCAATGACCTAACATGTCTTCCTGATGAAACTGCCACGCCCTACTGCTCCTACATCAAATTTAGGCAAAAGGATCTTCCGGTAAATGCAGAATAACCAGCCGTGATCAACGTTAGCGTCCTGGATCTTGAGTTGGTTGAACGCTTGATGGGTCCTGCAAATTGCCTGTGGTCCTATTATACGGGCTTTGCAGCTGATGGCTTGGCCTGACCCTGGTTCCAGGACACTGCCACCTCAGGCCACCTTGATTGTCATATTGCGGAGATGACCCTTCGCCATCGCACCAATTATTAGCATTAGCAGGCGGTAGTGCCCCTAGAGGGAAGCTACCATGTGCAGTCACAACCGGTCCAGGAATTGTTAAGGGGCAATAATCATTTCTATACTGATACTGATCATGCAATATGGAGCCACTGCTGGTCTGAGGATTATTAAAGGAGCTATACTGGTACTGAGGATGCAATTCGGAGCCACTGCTGGTCCAAGGAATATTATAGGGGCTATACTGGTACCTAGCGTGCAACGTGGAGCCACTGCTGGTCTGAGGACTATCAAAGGGGGCAGGTGAATAAGGTGGAATTGGCAGAGATTGATAAAATGTCTTTCCAGCTCCCTGAAAGCTTCCCCAACCAGAAGCATTGCTATTGGCCCACGACAAACTGCCACCTTGATGCGGGTGTTGTTGAGCCGATGGCATATCACCGTGCTGGTTATCATCAGAAGGCACAATCATTAGGTATCAGAATTTTCCATTTCCTTTATGGAGAAATCAGCTGAGAGTAAAAGGCCAGCATCATGCATCCCATAGAAGGGGAAAAAATAGAGCTAAATACTACCATACCTCTGGCATTATCCCTGGACGCTGAATAGGGCCATATCTTGAGCATGCAAACGGGGCGTCAAGGACTGGATCTTGAGGATCCCTAAAAGGCAGATTGCAAGCCGTACTTGGGGTAGCTTCTGATGAACCACTCTGTGGAGATAAATCAGCAAAAATAAGAAAAAATAATAACCAAGTAATTCCAGGGTTTGACAAAAAGAAAAAGAAATAAATAAATCGTTCGAAGGTTAAATAAATAACCACTCTGTGGTTAAATGGACTAAGCCATTCAAAGGTTTGACCATGAGAAAGTAGAATCGATAAATCATTCTCTCTGCATTTGGAAAGCTTCAATGCTCGATGTTATGGGTTTCAAGACAGAAGCGAATAACGAGACAAACGAAGGAGAGGAAGGAAGGATCGATACCGAATAGTCTACATGCAAAAAGGCATTAACACTCTCATAGAGGCACATGCGAAATGCATACGTCTACTTGGCATGATTTAAAGAAGAATTCGTACCGGTTCACTTGAAGTTGGCGAGGGCTTACGTTCCCAAGTCCCCGAACTTCCAGGATTAGGGTTGTTGAACGCGTCGTACACGGCTTGTGGGATCTCCAGTTTTTCCCTATCTGGCGTCAAAAACACTTTCCATTCTCCCCAGATCGATTTTTCTCCACTGGACTCATTTCCATTCCTTTCATTTGTAAAACCAACAGCAAATCAACAATGACATGGCATAAACCGACCATGCAGAAACAGACCATGCGAACAAAGACATTAACACGTACCAGTTGTGCGTGCTTGATGAACCGGCTGATGCTTGATGAGCAAAGACAGTAGCCGCATTGTTTCTAGATGCCCAGGGATCAGAACCAGCACTTGATGCACGGAGTCTCAGTGGATCCACGGCATGCAAGGGTGGGTCATGGCTTCTTGATATAACTGCATTGTTATCATCCACGCTTCGAACGACTTCCTTCCCTTTCCTGTTCCCCATATTAGGACCGTGCAATTGAGAAGCGACTGATGACACAGCAGCAGCCGGAGGGGATGAAACATCATCCAAATGTGATATTCCCTTGCTATCCGCTTCTGAAATTGAAGTGTTATAATTCGAATTGGTGAAAAACCAGTTGTGAGGGTGACTTCTAACACCGATATAGATCATTGGTAAAAAGACATCAAGGAGACTAAGACTATCATGTCTTGATCTTCCATATTCAGATTAAGAAGAAATGGACATCCATGCTTCCCAAGATGGTAACATCATTCAATTTGAAGTCACCACAAGTGCTTCACAAACGGACTGCAGATAGTTGAATGACAATGACAAACAAAATCTAGAAATCGAGATTACAACCCAGAGCAGTGCATCACGAGCGCTTCAATGTTAAAATGCTATGTGATATAATGCTAAATGTCATTAACGACATATCAATCCTAAACATTATGACTAATGTTTGAAATGCACCTCTATCTGGCTCAAAATCCTAACAGTCCAGACAGCAAGAACTCCTTCAAGGACTCACTCTGGTGAGTTCCAGCAACTGCAGATACGTATGGAACAAAAAATATTATACAACCGACAGATTGCCAGAACAATGGACTAGTATTTCCATCTGACCTGTTGCATTAGAGAAGTTTTTGAATTACACAAATTTTGATTCCGCCTTCATAGCTCACCCTGAGCACTGCCAGAATCATCAGAGAAAATTTACACCGCTCTTCTAATTCTGCAATCGGCTTGCATTGCCAAAAGCAGAAAATGCACATACGTCTGCCACTAATATGGCTTCAACCGCATAACCTAACAAGCCTAAGTTGTCGATTAAACAATAACATCTATGCAAAGTTCAAAACGATGAAAAGCACATCAAAAGATGATGTTCTCTTGTTTCGAATAAAAAGGAACTGGAGAGAACAAAATACGCTGAAGGCAAAAGAAAACATCGAGGGCCATCTGATTGTATGATCAAAAGTGGAAACAAAAGAGAATTAATGCTTCATGGCAATTCCTCTAATGACTAACCGACCCCGAAAGCGACAAATGGACGGAATGCGCAAAACCTGGAGAAAGGTGTCGGGGCAGGGTGACGACTGAGTCAATGTAGCATTGCTCGAGCATTCTGCAAATCATCTCTTCGGTGAAACAGGGCATCATCTCCTTCATACGTTGGACTTGCTCCTTCCACTCCATCGCTCCCCCCTCTCGGTCTTCTTCGGTGAGACGGGACACCTTCTCCTTTACAAGCTCGAATTGCTCCTTCAATTCCATCGGTGACCTCTCTTTGTTTTTCCCTGTATTGAGGAGTCAATCAAGAAGACCCAAATTTGACATTCTCATCAGAGTGAAAATAAAGAACAAAAGGAGAAACTAAATCAGCTGCACACACTCAAAGAGTTCACGTTCCTTTTTTTTTTCTTCTTTTTTGGCTGGATACGAAGAGTTCACGTTAAATCCATGAATGTCTCTTGGCTGATGGCATGCAATGTCTCTCAATACTGAACCAAGAACAAGAACAGATCGAAGGAGGGCGTTAAAACCTTGAGAAAGGAGTCTCTGAATGGCGAGGTTGGAGTCCATGTTGCACTGCTTGTCTTGGAATACTACACGCGGAAACGACAGAATCTTACGTATAAATAAATAACTCACTTGAACATAAACTCACTGCACCTGTTCATACTCGAAACAAAAAAAATAAAAACGCTCTATGTACCTCAAAAATTAGTGTCTTTGGTCCACGTACGTACATACACCGAGAAAATTAGTAACTCCGACCTTCGTCCTCCGACGTTCGTCTTTGGTCCACCTCTGTAAGTCTTCACGTTCCTTTGGAAGGCTTCGCACGGCTTCAGATATCTCGCGGATCGTGAACAGAGGAGTTGGTCTACGTACACTTTTATATTGTGTGTGCCCAAAAGTCAAAGGCCCCACGAAGATAACATCTTCGGCTTCTGCCGGCTTCCGAAGATAACATCTTTCGGATTGAAGTAACAACTTCGGCTTCTGCAGGCTTCCGAAGATAAAAAGAAGAAACTTTGCCCAATTTTTTTTTTTTTATACTATTTTATTTCCTCTTTTGTGCAGCTATAAAGAGTCCAAGAAAAGAATGGCTTCTTCATCCAATTTGGAATTTACTCAGGAAATCTTTATCGATAGATTCGATTTAATAAATCATTATCCGAATTCAAACTCGTGACATTAGTTTAACAGCTTGAGTATTTTGTAGACAAATTATTTCTAAATAACAAAGGCGTTGGATGATTCCATTATATAAATATATTACTAATGTTACCCTTTGTACAAAGGAAACAATACTGAAAAATAATATATGAAGAGATCTTTATATTACAAGAGTTGTGATAATCACTAAACAATATAATAATGAAATAATATATGAATATATTATTGTATTATAAGAGTTGTTAATTTCTCAATTCGAGTATGTCCAAGAATTATCTTATGATTTTGATTGATACTTTCATATTCTTCTTTCTTGATTGATAACAGTCCTCAGATAGGGAACATGAGAGCTCACAATTCCAAATTTGCGACATAAGCTCATATTCTTCTTGATAGTTTCATCGAAAATAGAAAATCAAGAACTAAATGGGAAACTAAATGACCCACTTCATAAATTTCTCGTTCGGTGCAGCTGGGCAATATTTGTTCTTTTCTTTTCTTTTCTTTTTTCTTTCCTCTTTTCCCTTTGTTCAAAAGAGTCAATCGAGAAGACCCAGAGGCTTCTATCTCTCTAGCTCGAGGAGTTCCAATAATGAGAGAAGGAAGAGAGGGAAGGTTCAGAGGCGAGTAACCCGGGCCAGATCTCACGCTAAATCGCAAAAGGGACGAGCAAACCATCTGCTTCTTTTGAAATATTTCCCATTTACTCTTTAGCTACTAATTGAGTATATATGTCACATGGCTCACATTGAATAGAAACATAGTCGAACTCGAATGCACAAACCATCCTAATTTTATTAGATTTTGTTCCCCGTATTTGACCAAGTCATGCATAATTTAATTTCTATCCTATGTTTTGAGATTTTATTTCTTTTCTCAATGCACTGTTCATAGTTTAAATATAAAAATATCATGGTCTAAAGTCACAATTCATCATATTGATGTGCTTAGTGACCTAGCGCTGCTAAGCTAGCGTTGGAGAAAGCCCTAGGCCTGTGCCCTGTGACGCAACGCGGGCTTGGAGTAATAAGCATCGGGCAAGGCCCCATGCTTGTCGCCCAATGGCTACTATTTTGCCTTGTTCAGCAAGCTTCTTGCATTGCGCAAGTCGTCTCTTGACCTTTTGCAAAATTCCGCTGATCTTGCGTACGGTTCCATTGTACTTTAAAGAAAATGATGCAATAGATTGCTTGTTCAGTAAATTTTTTAGAGCATTATTTGGAGTGAACCCCTTTTTGAGAAAGATTAGTTCCCATTGTGAGAAAGGCAGATTGACATCTAGTTAGGATTAGCACATTGCAAGATCGAAACAAGTTAACGGCTGAGTACATCAGGGCATGAGGCAAAAGAGTAGAACCCTCGATTCGATCGTTCATTAGGTTCAAAACTGGAAATCATTACAATAGCATTCCTGAATATAGTGTCGGCATTCTTTGGAGACTATAGGTCACACCATAACATGAGAAGTCTAAGCACCAGAGCCACCAATTGAAGGCGGAGTAGAAGTCGGACAGAAGCAGCATTAGAGAGACAGGCGAAAATGACAGTACCGAATGGAAGTACTTTAGAATATTAGGTGGCTAGGCCTTATAAGATAAGCTAGCATAGCAGTTTGGAAGCAAAAGGACTGTGGTCTAAATTACATGGATGATAGTCTCCACGAAAGGGTGCCTTTCGTGACGCCCCATTTGAAGCTTATAATAAGAACTCAGATTTCGAACGAGTTGGAGATTTGATATTGTTAGTCTTCCGATTACCATATAGTTCTAGAGAGGCGTTAACTTCACTTGCCAAAGGAGGAGATAAGGAAGAGGGCCAGGATTGGTCTCTGTCTCTCTCTCTCTCTCTGTCTCTCTCTCTCTCTCTCTCTCTCTCTCTATATGTTAGCAAGTCAAAAGAAGCCTCAGCTCAAGGGCTAACCTAAACTCATGCGTACTGTCATCATGATGCTCAGGAGTCATTGCTCTCGGGTGGTCCGCAAGAAACAGAATAATTTTCCAGTCTCTTTCGAGATCTGCAGTAAGCAAGTGCACCCGGCTAAGTTCCTTCATTCAGGATCTCGTTGCATCGGCTAAAGACTCGTTTCCAAGCTCGTGAGCTAAATTCTAGCACTCGCCAAGTTCATTAACGATTGAAATCACGTTGCCATCTATCAGTTTAAAATTCTAATTTGGTTGATCTTTGATTTTTTATGGGTACTTGTCCTGCTAGGCATCACATTCTGCAACAAATAAGTGCCCCGCGTATAGAGAGAACCTCGTAGCCCTAGCAACATGCCAATGCCACATTGAAGAATAATGCACTGCCCTCGGTAACTTTCGATTTGACAGGCTGATGCTATCAACAGTAGGACCCGCGTGAAAGGATGTCCACGAAGGTTTCGGGCCATGACTATTGTCAATTGCAAGGGACAAGCACATTCTAGGAAGCTATAAAATAAGCTCTCAGTAACTTACCGAAACATTTTGAAGGTCATCCAATGCAGAATAGGGCAGTGCAACTGTGGTGATTATTTGTCGAAGCATCGGAAAAGGTCTAGAACCTAGGAAGATATATACAGTCGAACTAACATCCCTGAACGAGAATTATCTATGCAATGTTGAAACCCCCTACTTGCAGAAGAAAATCTTTGCGTGAAAAATCTGTCCGGACACCAATTAAGAAACAGAAGGCAACGTTGAGCCAGTGAAGTGTATGCACAGTTGGATTCTGGCTCCGAAAAACAGAGGAGTATGTACAAATGGACAAGTAAGAACCTATACTTTCTTTCCAATCAAAGAAGGCAGTGAAGTGTGTAATAATGGGTAAGAAAGGACCTAACATGTCATCCCGATGAAACTGTCTCGCCCTAATGCTCCTACATCGAATTCTGGGCAAAACGCCCTCCCGCTAAATGCAGAGCAACCAGCTGTGATCAGCGTTAGGGTCCCGAATCTCGAGGTGGTTGCATGCTTGATGGGTCCTGCAAATTGCTTGTGGTCCTATTATACGGGCTTTGCTGCTGATGGTTTGGCCTGGCCCTCGTTCCAGGACGCTGCCAACTCAGGCCGCCTTGATAGTCATATTGCGGAGATGACCCTTCTCCGCTGCGCCAATTATTAGCATTAGCAGGCAGAAGCGGCTGTCTGTACCGATACTGAGCATGCAATGCGGAGCCACTCCTGGTCTGAGGAATATTAAAGGGGGCTGGTGAATAAGGAGGAATTGGCGGAGATTGATAACATGTCCTTCCAGCGCCCTGAAAGCTTCCCCGACCTGAAGCATTGCCATTGGCCCGAGACGAGCTGCCACCATGATACTCGTCTTGTTGAGTCGATGGCACATTATCATGCTGGTTATTACCATCAGAAGGCGCAATCATTAGGTATCAGAATATTCTGTTTCCTTCTTAAAGGAAAGGCCAGCATCATGCATCCCATAGAAGGGGAAAAAACAGAGCTAAAGGCTACCATACCTCCACAATTTCCCTGCACGCTGAATAGGACCATAGGTCTGAGCCAATTCTTGCGCCCCCAATATATGGTCCTATTCAGCGTCCAGCAAGAATGTCATGCAATTAGCTCATGTTTTTTTTTTCCCTTTTATGGAATGCACGATGCTCTCCTTTGTCCTTGGCTAATTTCCATAAAGAAAATGGCAAATTATAATACCTAGAGAATTGTACCTCAGAGGTATGAAATCTGAAGATGAGGCTAGAAGTTGTGTGATGGTGCTTTAGCAAGTAGTAAGATAGTGTCAAATAACTGTTCCATTGAAGCTATAAGACCTCCTGCCTTATTCATTGAACTAATATTCTACAAGGTTGACATGATCATGCTGTGGACATACTAAGTGGTTCCTACTAGCGAAAGAACCTCCGCAATGCGTGCTGTTTCAATCCTCTGAGCTCTAGACAAAACCTTACCTCATTTACTTCTGGATTTACAACAGCAACTTCAGCCATTTTCGTGGAATTAAGATGTTTAGCTTCAACATACAGTTGTAAGCACACATAAACATATAATTGCGTAATTGTCGCTTTATAAGACAAATTTATAAACTCATTTTAGCAACAATTTTAGACTGTGATTTTTTAAGTTGGCTGAAATAAGTCTCGATGCTCATTATTAGCATGCATTGAGGAGGGGAATAAAATCTCAAAACATATGATAGAAATTAAATCGTAACTCAATTCTATAAAAGGAACAAAATCTCAAAATTTAAGATCGTTTGTGCATTCAAGTTCAGTTAGGATTTCAATTCGACGTGAACTTTGACATATTAGTAGCTAAAGACTAAATGTGAACCTCGGGCTGTTCTTTCAAGTGGCGTGTCAAGAATTCGCAAGCGAAGATGTTCAGGTTCTCTTAACGGATGAATGGAAGATGTAGCTAAATTACGTGGGGTGTCTTCTGATGGATCACTCTGTGGAGAAGAACTAGCAATGAAAAGGGCAGTGGTTAAATGGACTAAGCCATTCAAAGGTTTGACCATGAGAAGGTAGAATCGATAAATCATTCTCTCTGCATTTAGAATGCTTCAATGCTCGATGTTATGGGTTTCAAGACAGAAGCGAATAACGAGACAAACGAAGGAGAGGAAGGAAGGATCGATACCGAATAGTCTACATGCAAAAAAGCATTAACACTCTCACAGAGGCACATGCGAAATGCATACGTCTACTCGGCATGATTTAAAGAGGACTACTTAGGATCGACATTTGAGGGGCCGGAATGAAAGAGTACAATCAAAAGAGAGGAAAAGCAAATACATGAAGAATTCGTACCGGTTCACTTGAAGTTGGCGAGAGCTTACGTTCCCAAGTCCCCGAACTTCCAGGATTAGGGTTGTTGAACGCATCGTACACGGCTTGTGGGATCTCCAGTTTTTCCCTATCTGGCGTCAAAAACACTTTCCATTCTCCCCAGATCGATTTTTCTCCACTGGACTCATTTCCATTCCTTTCATTTGTAAAACCAACAGCAAATCAACAATGACATGGCATAAACCAACCATGCAGAAACAGACCATGCGAACAAAGACATTAGCACGTACCAGTTGTGCGTGCTTGATGAACCGGCTGATGCTTGATGAGCAAAGACAGTAGCCGCATTGTTTCTAGATGCCCAGGGATCAGAACCAGCACTTGATGCACGGAGTCTCAGTGGATCCACGGCATGCAAGGGTGGGTCGTGGCTTCTCGATATAACTGCATTGTTATCATCCACGCTTCCAACGACTTCCTTCCCTTTCCTGTTCCCCATATTAGGACCGTGCAATTGAGAAGCAACTGACGACACAGCAGCAGCCGGAGGGGATGAAACATCATCCAACTGTGATCTTTCCTTGCTATCCGCTTCTGAAATTGAAGAGTGTTATAATTTGAATTGGTGAAAAACCAGTTGTGAGGGTGACTTCTAACACTGATATAGATCATTGGTAAAAAGACATCAAGGAGGCTAAGACTATCGTGTCTTGATCTTCCATATTCAGATTAAGAAGAAAAGGACATCCAGGCTTCCCAAGATGGTAACATCATTCAATTTGAAGTCACCACAAGTGCTTCACGAACGGACTGCAGATAGTTGAATGACAATGACAAACAGAATCTAGAAATCAAGATTACAACCCAGAGCCCTAGAATCCAGATACATGGAATTTTTACTTCCATCTGTCCCAAATTCGTGCCAGTCTAGATAACAAGAACTCCTTAAAGGACTCACCATCAACAAATAAAGGTATCTTATATCAGCATGCCTCGATGGCAACCAACACCATTCCGAGCCATAGTCCCCAAAAAGCAATTCTACTCTATCAGCATTTCATTCAGATAGCAGAGAAAGAGGATGAATGAAAGGAAAATCAGCCCCAAGCAGTTGATTTCTTATTAAAAGGCCAGAAACTTTGGCCTGAAGGATCCACTAGCATACTACAAGACAAGTGAGATTCAAAAAGTTTCGAACGACAGAAAGCTGTATTGAGGAGTCAATCAAGAAGACCCAAATTTGACATTCTCATCAGAGTGAAAATAAAGAACAAAAGGAGAAACTAAATCAGCTGCACACACTCAAAGAGTTCACGTTCCTTTTTTTGTTTTTTTCTTTTTTATCTGGATACGAAGAGTTCACGTTAAATCCATGAATGTCTCTTGGCTGATGGCATGGCAATGTCTCTCAATACTGAATTAAGAACAAGAACAGATCGAAGGAGGGCGTTAAAACCTTGAGAAAGGAGTCTCTGAATGGCGAGGTTGGAGTCCATGTTGCACTGCTTGTCTTGAAATACTATACACGGAAACAACGGGATCCAAAGGCTTCGCGCGACTTCAGATACCTCGCGGATCGTGAATGTACGGAAGAGTTGATCCACGTACCCTTTTATACTGTGTGTGTTTTGACTTTTGGGCCCCACGAAGGTAATATCTTCGGCTTCTGCAGGCTTCCGAAGATAACATCTTTCGGAGTCTGTTGACTTTTAACATCTTCGGCTTCTGCAGGCTTCCGAAGATAAAAGAAGAAACTTTGCCCAATTTTTTATTTATTTATTCTATTTTATTTCCTCTTTTGTGCAGCTATAAGGAGTCCAAGAAAAAAATGGCTTTTTCATCCAATTTGAAATCTACTTAGGAAATCTTTACCGATAAATTCGATTTAACAAATTGTTATTTCAATTCAAACTCGTGACATTAATTTAACAACTTGAGTATTTCGTAGACAAATTCTTTGGCAAAATGGGGCACTATTGTCTTTTCACGCTTGACTTTCTAAAGAACAAAGGTGTTGGATGATTCCATTATATAAATATATTACTAATGTTACCCTTTGTACAAAGGAAACAATACTGAAAAATAATATATAAAGAGATCGTCATATTACAAGGGTTGTGATAATCAATATATGAATATATTATTGTATTATAAGAGTTGTTAATTTCTCAATTCGAGTATGTCCAAGAATTATCTTGTGATTTTGATTGATACTTTCATATTCTTCTTTCTTGATTGATAACAGTCCTCAAATAGGGAACAGGAGAGCTCACAATTCCAAATTTGCCACATAAGCTCATATTCTTCTTATCAAGAACTAAATGGGAAACTAAATCACCCGCTTCACAAATCTCTCGTTCGGTGCAACTGGGCAATATCTGTTCTTTTCTTTCTTTCTTTTTTCTTTCCTCTTTTTCCTCTATTTAAAAGAGTCGATCGAGAAGATCCGGAGGCTTCTATCTCTCTAGTTCTAGGAGTTCCAATAATGAGAGAAGGAAAAGGGGATGGTTCAGAGGCGAGTAATCTATACCCGTCGCCGACAGAGAGTGGACTCTGTTTCTCGAATGAAGAAGAGATGGGTGCTTTCGAATGCTCGCTTCACCAACCGACTTTTAACTTCCACAACGGTAACGGTCGGCGAATCCCGCAATTACTGCCTTGTCCTCGTTCTAAATCGTAAATGGGCCGGGCCTGATCTCACGCTAGATCGCAAAAGGGACAAGCAAACCATCTGCTTCTTTTGAAATACTTCCCATTTACTCTCTAGCTACTAATTGAGTATATATGTCACATGGCTCACATTGAATAGAAACAAACATAGTCGAAGTCGAATGCACAGACCATCCTAATTTTTTCTTTTAGATTTTGTTCCCCATATATGACCAAGTCATGCATAATTTAATTTCTATCCTATGTTTTGAGATTTTATTTCTTTTCTCAATACACTGTTCATAGTTCAAATATAAAAATATCATGGTCTAAAGTCACAATTCATGACATTTTATGTGATGTATTGATGTGCTTAGTGACCTAGTGCTGCTAAGCTAGCGTTGGAGAAAGCCCTAGGCATGTGCCCCGTGACGCAACCCGAGCCTAGAGTAATAAGCATCGGGCAAGGCCCAATGCTCGTCGCCCAATGGCTACTATTTTGCCCTGTTCAGCAAGCTTCTTGCATCGCACAAGTTGTCTCTTGACCTTTTGCAAAATTTCGTTGATCCATAAGGTTCCATTGTATTTTAAAGAAAATGACGCACTATATTGCATGTTCAGTAAATTTTTTAGAGCACCATTCGGAGTGAACCCCTTTTGAGAAAGATTAGTGCCCATTGTGAGAAAGGCAGACTGACATCTAGTTAGGATTAGCGGATTGCAAGATCAGAACAAGTTAACGGATGAGTACATCAGGGCACGAGGCAAAAGAGCAAAACCCTCGATTCGATCGTTCATTAGGTTCAAAATTGGAAATCATTACAATAGCATTCCTAAATATAGTGTCAGCATTCTTTGGAGACTGTAGGTCACACCATAACATGAGAAGTCTAAGCACCAGAGCCACCAATTGAAGGCGGAGCAGAAGTCAAACAGAAGCAACATTGGAGAGACAAAGGAAAATGATAGTACCGAATGGAAGTACTTTAGAATATTATGTGGCTAGGCCTTATAAGATAAGCTAGCATAGTAGTTTGGAAGCAAAAGGACAGTGTGGTCTAAATTACATGGATGATAGTCTCCACGAAAGGGTGCCTTTCGTGATGCTCCATTTGAGGCTTATAATAAGAAGTCAGATTTAGAACGAGTTGGAGATTTGATATTGTTAGTCTTCCAAATGCCATATAGTTCTAGAGAGGCGTTACCTTCACTTGCCAAAAGAGGAGATAAGGAAGAGGGCCTCTCTCTCTCTCTCTCTCTCTCTCTCTCTCTCTCTCTCTCTCTCTCTCGCTCCCTCTCTCGCTCCCTCTCTCTCTCCCTCTCTCCCTCTCTCTCTCTCTCTCGCTCTCTCTCTCTTCTCTCTCTCTCTCTCTCTCTCTCTCTCTCTCTCTCTCCCTCTCTCTCTCTCTCTCCCTCTCTCTCTCCCTCTCTCTCTCTCTCTCTCTCTCTCTCTCTCTCTCGATATAATAGTTATTTCCTTTTGCACGTGTTGCTGATTTGGTTTTTCAGTTATTAGAGTTAGTGGAGTCATGTGTGTTGGTTATCCTAGTTTTTAGGTGTTAGTGGGGTAAGTGATTTATGCAGAATATGGATAGTTATGGTGTGTTTTACGTTATGTATTTTGTCTTTTGTAAAAGACTTGGTTGTTCTGTACGTAAGATGAAGTTTCAGCCTCATCTCTAGCAATTTAACAGTGGTATCAAAGCCAGAGAGAAGCGTGAGAGAGTTTTTTTTCAAAAAAAAGAAGGTTTAGAGGTGTCTAAGATACTTTCGTGAGAAAATTGCAGCAGTAATATTTCCAATGGCCATCGACAATTTTGTTCAACCAGTAATTCCACGCTTTGATGGTCACTATGACCATTGGAGCATGCTGATGGAGAATTTTTTATGATCAAAGGAGTATTGGTCGGTTGTCAAATCTAGAATTCAAGAGCCACCAGCAGGCATGGCTTTGACAGATCCCCGAAAAGCATAATTGGAAGCTAGAAAGTTGAAGGACCTGAAGGCAAAAAATTATTTTTTTTCAGACTATCGATCGTCCCATCTTGGAGACTATTCTTTGCAAAGAAACTTCCAAGGATATTTGGGATTCTATGAAGAAGAAATATCAAGACTCTGTTAGGGTGAAGCGTGCACAACTTCAAGCCTTGAGAAAAGATTTTGAGACACTAGCGATGAAGGATGGAGAATCTGTCACTAGTTATTGTGCCAGAACAATGGAGATCAGCAACAAGATGCGATTCCATGGCGAGAAGATGAACGATGTCACCATTGTGGAGAAGATTTTGCGTTCATTGACACCAAAGTTTAATTATGTTGTCTGCTCAATTGATGAGTCAAAAGACATAGATGCGCTCTCTCTTGATGAATTACAAAGCTCCTTATTGGTCCATGAACAGAAGATGAACAGAAGTTTAATAGTAGAGGAGCAAGCGTTGAAGGCTTCTACCAATACTCATTCCAACAATTTCAGAGTAAGGGGTAGAGGTAGAGGAATGGGAGATCGAGGAAATAGAGATATTGGCAGGAATTTCAAAGCCAATAATAACCAATTTCAAGGCAAAGGTAGAGGACGGGATCCTAACAAATCCAAGGTAGAGTGTTTTAGATGTCATAAATTTGGTCATTATATATCTAAATGTTATACTAGGCTGTCTAATAATAAAGAAAAGGCAGAGAGTTCAAATTTTGTTGAAGAAAATGAAGTAGAAACATTGTTGATGGTTGTTCAAGATGAAAAGAAGCGCAAGTCAGATATTTGGTATGTGAATACAGGCTATAGTAACCACATGAGTGAAAATAAATCTTCTTTTTTCCATCTAAATGAAGATTTTCATTCCATTGTAAGTTTTGGGGATCATTCTACTGTGAAAGTGATGGGAAAATGTGATATTAAGATAAAAACCAAGAATGATTTTGTGGAAATGGAAACGATCTATAATGTGTTATATGTTCCTGACTTGAAAAATAACCTATTGAGTGCTAGTCAATTACAAGAAAAAGGTTATGTAATCACCATTTGGAGGGGTGCCTGTGAAATTTATGATTCCATTAGAGGTGCTATTGCAATTGTTCCTATGAGTTCAAATAGATTGTTTCCATTAAAGATTGAAAATATTCAGTCTTGTTTGATGGCTAAAAAAAAGAGATCCCTCATGGCTGTGGCATTTTCGCTATAGTCACTTGAGTTTTGATGGATTGAAGACCCTCAAACAGAAAAATATGGTAACGGGTCTTCCTCAAATTACTGTTCCTTCCCAAGTCTGCGAAAAATGTGTTGTTAGCAAACAACATTGTTCTCAATTTTCAAAAGAAAAGTCATGGAGAGCAAAGGATGTTTTGCAGCCAGTGCATTCGAACATTTGCAGTCCCATAAAACCATCTTCTAATGGAGGTAAAAGATACTTAATTACCTTCATTGATGATTTTTCTAGAAAAACTTGGGTTTATTTTTTATAGGAAAAATCAGAAGCTTTCTCCACATTTAAAAGCTTCAAAACTTGTGTTGAAAATGAAGCAGGAAAGACCATTAAGACTCTTCGAACAAATCGTGGTGGTGAATATTGCTCAAAAAAATTTGAAGTTTTTGTGCAGAGCGTGGCATTCGAAGAGAGCTTACTGCTGCATATACACCACAACAGAATGGTGTATCTAAGAGAAAATATAAAACTATTCTCAACATGGTGAGAAGCTTATTGGCAAGAGGAAGAGTTCCAAAGACTTTCTTACCAGAAGCAGTAAATTGGAGTATTCATGTTTTAAACAGAAGTCCAACTTTTGCTGTTCAGAATATGACACCTGAAGAGGCTTGGAGTGGGAGAAGACTAGCTGTAGATCACTTCAGTATCTTTAGATGCATCGCATATGCCTATGTCCCAGATGTGAAAAGGAAGAAACTTGATGACAATGCTGAAAAATGTGTCTTTCTTTATGTAAGTGAAGCATCCAAAGTATATAAATTATTCAATCCACTAATAAAGAAGATTGTGATTAGCAGGGATGTTGTTTTCGATGAAGAGCACTTGGGATTGGAATAGGCAGCAGCCTACCCAAGTTCTTTATGACAATGATGCTGAACAGGAGCAAATTTCAGCAGCTTGTATGCCCCAAAATTCATCAAATACGACTTCTACAGCTACTGGAATTTCACCAACAAGCGCTAAAGTCAATGAAGAAGAAGCCCAATCTCTTCGTCGTGTTAGAAGAAAGCCTGCTTGGATGGAAGATTATCAAGTAACTGGAATTGGCGATTCAATTACTCATTCTGCCTTGTTTTTAGACTATGATCCTATAACTTTTGAGAGTGCTGTCAAAGAAGAAAAATGGTGAAAAGCAATGGATGATGAAATTAATTCCATTGAAAGAAATGATACTTTGGAGCTATCTGATCTTCCGGATGGACAAAAAACCATTGGTGTAAAGTGGGTATTTAAAACAAAATTGAAAGAAAATGATGAAGTTGACAAATACAAAGCACGTTTGGTAGCCAAGGGATACAAGCAGCAATATGGGATCGATTATACAAAGGTTTTTTCTCCAGTTGCGAGACATGACATGATCAGATTGGTGGTTGCATTGGCGGCACAGAATTCTTGGCCTATTTTCCAGCTAGATGTCAAATCAGCGTTCTTGCATGGGTACTTAGAGGAACAGGTATTTGTCGAGCAACCCCCTGGTTATGTCAAGATTGGAAATGAGTATAAAGTTTATAAATTGAAAAAAGCTCTTTATGGGCTAAAACAAGCTCCTCGAGCTTGGTATAGTCACATTGAAACTTATTTTCTTAAAATTGGTTTTTCAAAATGTCCTTATGAGCATACGCTTTTTGTCAAGATTGGAGATAAAAGGAAAATGCTTATTGTCTGCTTGTATGTTGACGATCTTATATTTACTGGAAGTTGTGATGGCATGTTTGAAGAATTCAAGAAATCTATGATGGATGAGTTTGAAATGTCTGATTTTGGTATGATGCATTACTTCCTTGGCATAGAAGTGGTACAATCGGATGATGGGATCTTTATTTTTTAAAAGAAATATGTGGGAGAAATTTTGGACAGGTTTGAGATGAAGGATTGTAATATTGTAAACACTCTGGTTGAGTTTGGCTTAAAGTTATACAAAGATCATGAAGGGAGGAAGGTTGACAGCACACTTTATAAACAAATTGTGGGCAATTTGATGTATTTAACTGCAACAAGACCAGACATAATGTATTATGTGAGTTTAATTAGTAGATATATGGAGAATCCTACACAAATGCATTTGTTAACTACCAAGAGAATCATTCGTTACTTGCAAGGAACTAGAGACTTTGGGCTATTTTACAAGAAGGGTGAAAAGTCCGATTTGTTGGGATTTACTGATAGCGACTATGCAGGAGATCAAGATGATAGAAGAAGCACTTCGGGTTATGTTTTATGTTTGGGATAGGTGCTATTTCATGGTCATCCAAGAATTAACCAATTGTCACATTGTCAAGTACAGAAGCTGAATTTGTTGCTGCAATAGCTAGTGCTTGTCAAGCTATTTGGCTAAAGAGAATTCTTGAGGAGCTACAATTCAAGCAACCGGAACCTACTAAAAAATTTTGTGACAATAACTCAGCAATAAAACTTTCCAAGAATCCGGTGTTACATGGAAGAAGCAAGCACATTGATGTGAAGTTTTATTTCTTGAGAGATCTTAACAATGATGGAACAATTGATTTAATCTACCGCAAGAGTGAAGATCAAGTTGCTAATATATTCACCAAGGCCCTCAAGATAGAGTCATTTGTGAAGCTCATAAGGTTACTAGGTGTTTGCACGGTGAAAAAAGTCAAGGCTTTAAACCGAATGTTAGCAAACATCAGTTTAAAGGAGGGATTGTTGATATAATAGTTATTTCCTTTTGCACGTGTTGCTGATTTGGTTTTTTAGTTATTAGAGTTAGTGGAGTCATGTGTGTTGGTTATCCTAGTTTTTAGGTGTTAGTGGGGTAAGTGATTTATGCAAAACATGGGTAGTTATGGTGTGTTTTACGTTATGTATTTTGTCTTTTGTAAAAGACTTGGTTGTTCTATACGTAAGATGAAGTTTCAGCCTCATCTCTTCTCCCTTTAGCAATTTAACACTCTCTCTCTCTCTCTCTCTCTTAGCAAGTCAAAAGAAGCGTCAACTCAAGGGCTAACCTAAACTCATGCGTACTGTCATCATGATACTCAGCGATTATCACTCTCAGGGAGTCCACAAGAAACAGAATAATTTTCCAGTCTGTTTCGAGATCTGCAGTAAGCAAGTGCACCCGGGTAAGTTCCTTCGTTGAGGATCTCGCTAGATCGTTAAAAGACTCGTTTCCAAGCTCGCAAGCCAAATTCTGGCACTCGCCAAGTACATTAACGATTGAAATCACGCTGCCATCTATCAGTTTAAAATTCTACTTTGGTTCATCTTCGATTTTTTGTGGGTACTTGTCCTGCTAGGCATCACATTCTGTAGCATCACATTTAAGAATTAAGTGCCCCGTGAATAGAGAGAACCTCGTAGCCCTAGCATCATGCCAATGCCACATTGAAGAATAAGTGCACCGCCCTCCGTAACTTTCGATTTGGCAGGCTGATTCTATCAAGAGTAGGACCCGCGTGAAAGGATGTCCACGAAGGTTTCGGGCCATGACAATTGTCAATTGCAAGGGACAAGCACATTCTAGGAAGCTAAAAAATAAGCTCTCAGAAACTTACCGAAACATTTTGAAGTTCATCCAATGCAGAATAGGGCAGCGGAACTGTGGTGATTATTTGTCGAAGCATTAGAAAAGGTCTAGAGCCTAGGAAGATATATACAGTCGAACTAACATCCCCCAATGAGAATTATCTATGCGATGTCGAAACCCCCTACTTGCAGAAGAAAATCTTTGCGCGAAAAATCTGTCCAAACAACAATTAAGAAACAAAAGACAGTGCAACTGTGGCGATTATTTGTCGAAGCATCGGAAAGATCTAGAGCCTAGGAAGATATATGCAGTCGAACTAACATCCAACAACTGTAATTATCTACGTGATGTCAAAACCCCCTACTCGCAGAAGAAAATCTTTGCGTGAAAAATCTGTCCAAACACCAATTAAGAAACGAAAGGCAATACTGAGCCAGTGAAGCATATGGCACAGTCGGATTCTAACTCCAAAAACAGAAATATTTGTTAAAACGGACAGGCAAAAACCTATACTTTCTTTCCAATCAAAGGAACCAAAGCGTGTAAAATTGGGTAAGCAATGACCTAACATGTCTTCGTGATGAAACTGCCACGCCCTACTGCTCCTACATCAAATTTAGGCAAAAGGACCTTCCGGTAAATGCAGAATAACCAGCCGTGATCAACGTTAGCGTCCTGGATCTTGAGTTGGTTGAATGCTTGATGGGTCCTGCAAATTGCCCGTGGTCCTATTATACGGGCTTTGCAGCCGATGGCTTGGCCTGACCCTGGTTCCAGGACACTGCCACCTCAGGCCACCTTCATTGTCATATTGCGGAGATGACCCTTCGCCACCGCACCAATTATTAGCATTAGCAGGCGGTAGTGCCCGTAGAGGGAAGCTACCATGTGCAGTCACAACCGGTCCAGGAATTGGTAAGGGGCAATAATCATTTCTATACTGATACTGATCATGCAATGTGGAGCCACTGCTGGTCTGAGGATTATTAAAGGAGCTATACTGGTACTGAGGATGCAATTCGGAGCCACTGCCGGTCCAAGGAATATCATAGGGGCTATACTGGTACCCAGCATGCAATGTGGAGCCACTGCTGGTCTGAGGACTATCAAAGGGGGAAGGTGAATAAGGTGGAATTGGCGGAGATTGATAAAATGTCTTTCCAGCTCCCTGAAAGCTTCCCCAACCAGAAGCATTGCCATTGGCCCACGACAAACTGCCACCTTGATGCAGGTGTTGTTGAGCCGATGGCATGTCACGGTGCTGGTTATTATCATCAGAAGGCACAATCATTAGGTATCAGAATTTTCCATTTCCTTTATGGAGAAATCAGCTGAGAGTAAAAGGCCAGCATCATGCATCCCATAGAAGGGGAAAAAATAGAGCTAAATACTACCATACCTCTGGCATTTTCCCTGGACGCTGAATAGGGCCATATCTTGAGCATGCAAACGGGGCGTCAAGGACTGGATCTTGAGGATCCCTAAAAGGCAGATCGCAAGCCGTACTTGGGGTAGCTTCTGATGAACCACTCTGTGGAGATGAATCAGCAAAAATAAGAAAAAATAATAACCAAGTCATTCCAGGGTTTGACAATTACAAAAAGAAATAAATAAATCATTCAAAGGTTAAATAAATAACCACTCTGTGGTTAAATGGACTAAGCCATTCAAAGGATTGACCATGAGAAGGTAGAATCGATAAATCATTCTCTCTGCATTTAGAAAGCTTCGATGCTCGATGTTACGGGTTTCAAGACAGAAGCGAATAACGAGACAAACGAAGGAGAGGAAGGAAGGATCGATACCGAATAGTCTACATGCAAACAAGCATTAACACTCTCATAGAGGCACATGCGAAATGCACACGTCTACTCGGCATGATTTAAAGAGGACTACTTAGGATCGACATTTGAGGGGCCGAAATGAAAGAGTACAATCAAAAGAGAGGAAAAGCAAATACATGAAGAATTCGTACCGGTTCACTTGAAGTTGGCGAGAGCTTACGTTCCCAAGTCCCTGAACTTCCAGGATTAGGGTTGTTGAACGCGTCGTAAACGGCTTGTGGGATCTCCTGTTTTTCCCTATCTGGCGTCGTAAACACTTTCCATTCTCCCCAGATCGATTTTTCTCCACTGAACTCATTTCCATTCCTTTCATTTGTAAAACCAACAGCAAATCAACAATGACATGGCATAAACCAACCATGCAGAAACAGACCATGCGAACAAAGACATTAGCACGTACCAGTTGCGCGTGCTTGATGAACCGGCCGATGCTTGATGAGAAAAGACAGTAGCTGCGTTGTTTCTAGATGCCCAGGGATCAGAACCAGCACTTGATGCACGGAGTCTCAGTGGATCCACGGCATGCAAGGGTGGGTCATGGCTTCTTGATATAACTGCATTGTTATCATCCACGCTTCGAACGACTTCCTTCCCTTTCCTGTTCCCCATATTAGGACCGTGCAATTGAGAAGCAACTGATGACACAGCAGCAGCCGGAGGGGATGAAACATCATCTAACTGTGATATTTCCTTGCTATCCGCTTCTGAAATTGAAGAGTGTTATAATTTGAATCGGTGAAAAACCAGTTGTGAGGGTGACTTCTAACACCGATATAGATCATTGGTAAAAAGACATCAAGGAGACTAAGACTATCATGTCTTGATCTTCCATATTCAGATTAAGAAGAAATGGACATCCATGCTTCCAAAGATGGTAACATCAGTCAATTTGAAGTCACCACAAGTGCTTCACGAACGGACTGCAGATAGTTGAATGACAATGACAAACAGAATCTAGAAATCAAGATTACAACCCAGAGCCATAGAATCCTAATTTATGGAATTTTTATCTCCATCTGTCCCAGATTCGCACCAGTCTAGATAACAAGAACTCCTTAAAGGACTCACCATCGACAAATAAAAGTATCTGATATCAGCATGCCTCGATGGCAACCAACACCATTCCGAGCCATAGTCCCCAAAAAGCAATTCTACTCTATCAGCATTTCATTCAGATACCAGACAAAGAGGATGAATGAAAGGAAAATCAGCCCCAAGCAGTTGATTTCTTATTAAAAGGCCAGAAACTTTAGCCTGAAGGATCCACTAGTATACTATAAGACAAGTGAGATTCAAAAAGTTTCGAACGACAGAAGGCTGTATGCTCACCCTGAAGACCCTGGACTGTATCGTCATGTGTTTTATCTGTTCTTCCAGCATCATCATCATCACAATTTCCTCCTTGCTTTACCATGCTGCCGCTGCTGACTTCGTGTTGAGTCTTAGACTCTTCCGCATGGATTGTCTGAAGAATTCAATAATGCAGATAGCAAAGAGAAGGCAAAGAGTAGAGATGGGGTTGAAGTCGACTACGTGGAGAACTACATGGCATCGACATCTTAGGGGCCAAAATGAAGAGTAGAATCAAAAGAGAGGAAAAGGGAATAAATAAATAAATCATACCGGTTCACTTGAAGTTGGCAAGAGTTCAGATTCCGAAGTCCCAGAACTTCCAGAATTGGGGTTGGATGCGTCCGCCCCGGCCTCAGATGCATGCGTACGTGGGATCAACAGTTCTTTCGACTCTGAAGGCATAACCTCTGCTCCATCAGTCTGCGGGCCCCTGATTGATCTTTCCCCACTGAACTCACTTCAATTTTTTTTCATTTGTATAACCCACAGCAGATCAATAATGATACGATAAACCAACCAAACAGAAAGAGACGAAGGGAACAAAGACACTAGCACCTACCCGTTACGCATGGTCGACAAACTGCCCGACGCTGTAGGCAACTTTCCCAAATCATTTCTAGATGAGCTAGCCACATTGTTTTTAGATGCCCTGGGATCAGGACCAGCACCTGGTGCATGGAGTTTTGGTGGATCCACGGCATGCAAGGGTGGGTCATGGCTTCTTGATATAACTGCAGTGTTATCATCCACGCTTCGAACAACTTCCTTCCCTTTCCTGTTCCCTATATTAGGACCGTGCAATTGAGAAGCAATTGATGACACAGCAGCAGCCGGAGGTGATGAAACATTGTCTAACTGTGATCTTGCGCTGCTATCTGCTTCTGAAATTGAATAGTGTTATGACTTGCAAAGGTGAAAAACAAGCTGAGGCGGTGAACTAACATTATGACATAGATCATTTGGTAAATAGACACAAAGGAGACTAAGATCATCTGGTCGTGATCTTCCACATGCAGATTAAGACATACAGACATCCATGCTTCCGCAGATGGTAACACAACATCATACAATTTGAAGTCGCCATAAGTGCTTCACTAACGGACTGCGGAAAGATGAATGACAATAATAAACAGAATCTAGAAATCAAGATTACAACCCTGAGCTTTAGCATGCTATTATATAAAATGTTACTTCCATCTGTCCCAAATTCGAGCCTGTCGAGGCAACAAGAACTCCTTAAGGACTCATTATGAACATAAAAAGAAGTCTGATATCAGCATGGCTCGTTGGCAATTGACACCAATCCAAACACAGTCCCCAAAAAGCAATTTAACTCTACCATCATTTCATTCAGATAGCAGACACAGAACATGCACGAGAGAAAAATCAGCCACAAGATGTTTGTTTTTCATTATGATGCCAGAAACTTTGGCCAGAAGGATCGGCTAACATACTATAAGACACATCAGACTCGAAAAGTTTTGAACGACAGAAAAATGGTTTAGCCTTCCATATAAACTACACGCTGTATGCCCCACCCTGAAGACCCTGGACTGTACTGTCAGAAGTCGTATCTGTTCTTCCAGCATCATTGTCATCAACACTTTCTCCTTGTTTTTGGACGCTGCTGCTGCCAACTTCGTATTGAGACTTAGACCATTGCGCAGCGGTCCTCTGTAGAATTCAATGATGCAGATAGTGAAGAAAGGGTAAAGAGCAGAGAATGGAATTTCATAGGACGTCAAAATCGGTGTTGGGGAAGAACAGCCCCTAATTTGTGCCATGTCCAGTATGACATCATTATGTAGTTTTGACGCAAGCACTTTCAGACTACTTATCACAACTTCTAAAAACTTAGGATAAAATTCGACAACGATCTTTACTTCGAATTTACTGCATGAGTCTATACCCTTAGATGGAAGAAACTGTTTTTTGGCATAGAATTCAGTAATTATAAAGGAATAAACATCACAGATAAGCATAAGTAAATACCCTGCTCATGCTTTGCAAACATTACCTCTTTTTTCTTTGTCCGTTTGCTCTTCACTTCTTCAAATCCTTCTACAAAGATTCAAATCACAACAAATTATCAGTTCCCAGAAGAAAATGGTATGGGCGACTCCTCATGAAGGGAAATATGTATGCGCAAATGTACTGGTACATTTGTAACCAAGTGACGTGTCATCATCCATTATAAAAACTCCTAAAAGAAACAGATAGAATGATAGTCGAAAACAAACAGTGCCCACCTAACTCTGCGAAAAAACGTTCTTGGCATGGTTAACTGTTATTTTATTGACTAGCATCGTAATCAAAAGCAGAACATGCATACATCTGCCACTTATACTGCCTCAAGAACATATCTCACATGCCAAAAGTTGTCGACCTTATTTATACTTCTGTTGCAAGGCACCTTGACAAGAACATTCCTAATAATGTATGGTATGAGTTCATCCTACTCGATAATTTCATTCAAAAGGAAGCTAGCGAAAAAAGGGAGATAGTTAATAAATTTCACCGGTTCAGAGGATGGCAATGCCTCTCGAGATTAATCAAAACAAGAACATGGGGTCGATGATGTGCGAGTGTGTAAAACCTAGAGAGTAAAGTCTCTGAATGGCAAGCTCGGGGTCCATGTTGCAAAGCTTGAGCATTTCGTAGACCTCGTCGTCGGTGAATTTGGTCTTCATCTCCTTCAGATTCTCCTGAACATACTTGACTAGCTCCCTGTGCTCTGCCGATATAGGACCTAAAGTTGATAATTTCATCAGAATGGAAAGTAAAAGGTAATTAAAGAAAAAAAAAAAAAAAACAAGAAACTAAATCAACTTCACTGATTCAAAGGGTTCACGTCACACGGAATCAAAAGAAAACAAAACGATGGGTGTTTCTTGCTTGATTGCAATGTGACTAATCAAGAGTAAACCAGTAACTAAAAACAGAGGATGTCAAAAGCATGTAAAAACCTTGAGAGTTGTGGACGTCCGTTTCGCATTCCTCCTCCATTGATACCTCTACCTTACCGCTCCTCCTCCTCTTCTTCTTCTTTTTCTTCTTCTTCTGGTTCTCCTCCTTCTCCTGCTCCTCCTCCTCCTCCTCCTCCTCCTCCTCCTCCTTCCCCATTTCTTTTTCTCTCTCTGTTCACAAGAGTCGATCAAGAAGACGCAGAGACTACTCTCCATCAACAAAAACAGGGAAAGACAGAAGTGCGCAGAAACCTTGAGAAAAGGGCCAGTGAAGGACGGCGTTTAAGTAGTCTATTATGCCATCCTCGAATACTTTATAATTATCCTGCCAGCCGACACCGGGTAATATCCCCATTCTGACGATTAACTATCTCCGTCGTCTCAATGGTGCCTCCTTCTTCTCTGTGTTCTTTTTCTTCTTCCCCAACGATAATTTTTTCCTCTCTCTGTTCACAAGAGTGGATCAAGAAGCCCCGGAGACTATTCTCTCTCCAGCTCTAGCTCTGAGAATTCAAATAATGATAGAGAAATGGGATGTTTCAGAGGGGGAGTAATTTATACCCTTCGCTGAAAGGGGTTGACTCGGCTGTCGCATGAAGAAAACCAGGTGCTTCAAACTCACTTCACCAACCGTCTTTTAACTTCCACAACGGTCAACGAATTTTTGTAATTACGGTCATGCCCTCGTTCGCAACTCCACATCATATAGTTTGAGATAAAATACGATTCCCACATCAATTTGCTAAAATATATATATATATATATATATATATATATGTGTGTGTGTGTGAGTGCGTGTATAATTTTTCACCAGTATTTGATTAATTCCGTATCAAGAAAATATATTGATTATGGTGGGTGAGATAATTGAGGACTATTGGATTAAAAAAAAGAAAAGAAAAAGATATGACATTCGAATTACTCGTTCCTAATGTGTTTAATACTATATTTATTTATACTTGTTTCATAGCAACACTCGAATTATAAGACTCTTAATGTTAATCCAGGTCTCACTATAGTAACGTCTGAATGCCATCATACTCACACTCACAATATGGGGTATGCATTGGTGGTCATTGCTTATTGCTTTCTCTCAAGTTTTGATTAAAGGACTTATTAGCTCTTCAATGCCATATTTATTTTTATTTTTTATTTTTTTGGTAAAGGTATTTATTTATAACCTCAAATTTCAATCTATGCTGACCTTTCTTTGGAGTGAATGTCCATACCTTCTCAAATGGGCAACTCCTTAGTGTGTATCGAGTCGAAAACTCCTTCCGTCGAGACGAACAGCCCGCCGAGAACATGGCTTGTTTAGCCACGCCAGATTGCGCTTCAGGTCTGACGGGCATCTTTTATTCAATTTGATTTTGAAAAACCAAATCTTGAAATTTTGAGGATAATTTGCTAAATCAAAGGTTCTCTTGTATGCTGAACATTATTGGGCCAGAGTTCCGGGCAGCGAGAGGCATTAGCCTAATTTAGAGGGGCCTGTCTTTTTGGACCTTATCGTACAATTCAAGACAACCAACTCCTGAATTTTAGTACTTTCCCAGGATGGCGTTTCCTGTTTCACCTTTACTAGAGGGCGTAATCAATTCCTCAACGTGTTTTGTTAAGCGAGTTTCAGTAATGCTGATTTTGAGTTGCCACAGAAACTTCATCGTCGTCGTCATCCTCATCCAATGGTACGCGATCAAATGTTAGGTTAATGAACGATAACACCATGATCAGATCAGTCCTGAGGCATCCAGCGCCTAACCACGCCACCAATCACCCGCCCCCTTGCAGACCCTGGCAAGGTATACGGTCTGGACCAAACTCTCTAGTTAGGCGAATTCTGAATTCCGAAAGGTACATGCTCGTCTCACTTCGACACCCAATTCACTTTAACTTCACGTTAACTGCCTTTTTCCCTAGAGTCACAAGCACATCACAGGAAGCTGTAAATTAAGCTCTCGGGAAATTATGGAAACATTTTGAAGTTCATCCAATGCAGAGAGGGCGGTGCAACTGAGGCGATTATTAGTCACAGCATTGGAAAAAGGTCTAGAGCCTAGGAAGATATATACAGTCGAACTAACATCCAGCAACAAGAATTATCTCCCACACGATATCAAAACCCCCTACTTGCAGTAGAAAATCTTTACGTGAAAAATCTGTCCTAACGCCAATAAAGAAACAAGAGGCAATATTGAGCCAGTGAAGCATCTGCACAGTTGGATTCTGGCTCCAACAAAAAGAAGAGTATGTACAAATGGACGAGCAAGAATCTATACTTTCTTTCCAATCAAAGGAGGTAGTGAAGTCTGTAAAGATGGGTAAGCAGGCACCTAACATGTCTTCCTGATGAAACTGCTAATGCTCCTATTTCAGATTCTATGCAAAAGGCCCTCCCAGTAAATGCAGAATAACCAGCCGTGATCAGTGTTAAGGTCCTGGATTTCGAGGTGGTTGCATGCTTGATGGGTCCTGCAAATTGCCTGTCGTCTTATTACACATGCTTTGCTGCTGATGGTTTGGCCTGACCCTCGTTCCTGGATGCTGCAAGCTCAGGCAGCCTCAATTATCATATTTTGGAAATGATCCTTCACCAATGCACCGATAATTAGCATTAGCAGGCTGAACTGCCCAGCTGGGGAAGCTACCATGTGGAGTCGCGGCAGGTTGAGTAATTATTAAAGGGCAATAATCATTTCTATACTGGTCCTGGGCCTGCAATATGGTGTGACTACTGGTCCAGGAAATACTAAAGATGGCAGGCGAATGAGTTGGAATTGGTGGAGATTGATTAGATGGACTTCCTGTGCCCTAAAAGGTTCTCCAGCCAGAAGCATTGCCATTGGCCAGAGACGAGCTACCACCTTGATACCCTTCTTGTTGAGCCGATGGCAAATCACCACGCTGGTTATTACCATCAGGAGGCAGAGGCACCCATCTGGCAAGCCATTGGGGAGTGTAGACGTTACTCCTGAATCAGGCTGAATGTTCCTCCCAGCAAACTTATAGTTCTGGAAAAAGGTGATACAATTGAGAGAAATGATTAGCTACCATCCATCGTTACAAGACTGTCAGTGAGATTGGAACTAGAGGTTAGAAAAGCTACTAATATGTATATAAGTCAAAGTTCACATCGAACTGAAGTCATAGTTGAACTTGAATGCACAAACGATCATTAATTTTGAGATTTTGTTCACTATATAGAATCAAGTTACCATTTAACCTTTATCCTATACTTTGTGATTTTGTTTCCTTCCTTGATGCATGATAATGATGAGCATCAGGCCATATTTCACCCATCTAAAAAAATCATGGTCTAAAATTGCTGCTAAAATGAGTTTATAGATTTGTCTTTTAAAGCGACAATTACACAATTATATGTTTTATGTGTGGTTACAGCCATATTTGAAGTTAAACATTTTAATCCCACGAAAATAATTTGCAACTTCAGACAAAGCACATTCCACATTCTTAGAAAGTATTTTTACCATTTTGATATAAATTCACCATCTAGGAACCCTTTTTTTTTTTTTTGATTTAGTGGTTAGGTGATGCCTGGACCTACTTTTGATTTAGCAATTGCGCATGCAAGCAGCTCCTGCCATTCACTCGCTGAACCTGCTATTTTGCTCTGGGAATGATGATTATTAAGTTTTGTTCAATTCACTGTCTGCAGGAAGGAAGTATATGCAGGCCAACTGTGGGGGACAACTGAACGCCAACAACAGGAAAATAATGTATTAATTATTAGGACAAGATTGTATGAATGCCCTCGGTACACTTCCTTGACTATGTGTGACTTCATGTCAATTGCCTTCCTAGAGGGACAAGCACACTCTAGGAAGCTATTACTTGAGCTGTCAGTATCTGTACAGTTCGTCTGTATGCATGATAGGGTGTGAAAAATGGCTAGAGCTTGTGAAGATATACCCGGTTGAACTAACATCCTGCGACTAGGATTATCATTGGACGCAACATCAAACCCCCCTACTTGCAGAACAAAATCTTTGCGAAATCTGCTCCGACGTGAGAGTTACAAAACAAAAGGGTGATATTGAGACAATGTACTATATGCTGAAAAGTATGTACACATGGACAAGCAAGAACCTCTATATTATCTCCTATTCAAAGGAGACAGTGAAGTGTGTGAAAGTGGATTAGCAACAACCTGAGTATCGTTACAAATGAAGCTGCCATCTGGTAAGTTCTATGTCAAACTCAGGGAAGAAAGCCATCCCCATAAATGCAGATAATACCAAGCAGTAATCAGTGATTACAGTGGAGCTTGAGGTGATTGCATTATTGATTGGTCCTGCAAATCCTTCATGGTTATATTGTATGGCTTTGCTACTGATGATTTGGCATGATGCTGATTTCAGGAAGGTGTCAGCTTGGGTAGGCTCGATAAGCATAATTCTGTGAAGATCCTTCACCATGCTGATTATTTGCTTTAGCAGGCAGAGGTGCCCATCCGGGGAAGCCACCATGTAGGTGCTCAGGGAGTGCAGACATTGCTCCTGAATCAGGCTGATGGTTCCATGCAGAATTGTTATAGGTCTGCAGAAAAGACAGATACAATGAGAGAATTGATTAGCTACATCACTGCATTACAAGTCTGTCAGGGAGATTAGCACTAGTAGATAGAAAAGCCATCCAAGTGGGATCCAAACTTTCTTTACCTTTCCAGCATGGTGATAAGCATTACTCTGCTGGTGCTGAGCCTGATAGTGCACTGCAGAGTCATAGCCGGTCCTGGATATATCAGACGGTGCAGGTGAATTAGGCGGATATTGATGAGGTGTCCTTCCTGCGCCTGGGAAGCTTATGCAACCAGAAGCATCAGCATTGGCCTGAGATGAGCTACCACCTTGATGCACCTCTTGTTGAGCAGATGGCATACCATTTCCGAAGTTCTGATGCATATTGTCACCCCCGTCCATGTAACCATGTTGTTGCAGGGGGCAATGAGGTTCATAGGAGCTCAATTTTGTGTATGGACATGTAAATCCACTGCCAGCAGGCATATTGTTGCCTAGCATCAGGGTCTCCGGTGACCGATGGATGGAAGCACTTGATGTGAATGTATGTGCATTCTGAGAAATCAATTGAAAGACCTGCTTCAAATTTCTACAGTACATAGTCAAGAATGTGGTACTCAATCTGAAGGCCAAGTATCAACATTTCCAAATTCCTCATAAATGCAAAGTACTGTATCTCACAGATACAGAGTGGGCACCGACATGATGGAATCACAACAAGGGATGAAGATCGGGGAAATTTCTCAGGGTAGATCGAATGGAACATCTCAGCCTATTATCTGATAGTCCTCTGTGTGAAGAATTACCAGCAATGATTGCAAATGATTAAAATGCAATAAATCAATCAAAAGTCTGAGACAAGGAAGGACAAATAGGTTACAAATAATCTGCATTTAGGAAACTGCAAAGACTGCCCCAAACACGAGTTATAGTGGTAACTGGCAACCAAACAACAAAACCCCCAAGCACGGCCTATCTTTACTCGTTGATCTACAATTAGTATTGCCCTTTCAAACATTTGTAAAATCATGAATACACTTGGCAGTCAGTTTTGCTTGTGTATTGTCTGTCTGTTGCAATCCTTTAGCATATATCCTCAGAAATTTTATATGGAGCTCCAAGGATTGCAACTAGATGCATTGTCTGAGGTTATTTTGCTAATAGAAGCTAACATTAAGGATGCCTTATGTCAGCCTTGTCGTATCATTTCGATGTATAAGTCAAACATCCTATTTTTTCAATTGAAACAGTCACATGGCACCATCTTATCACTTATTAAATGACATTAAAATAAAATAAAAAAATTCCATGCCTCTGAAGGTACAATCACTAGGTATCAGAATTTGCCGTTTCCTTTATGATGAAATCAGCTGAGAGAAAAGGCCAGCATCAAGCATCCCATAGAAGGGAAAAAATAGAACTCAAAACTACCATACCTCTGACATTTTCCCTGGACGCTGAATAGGACCATAACTTGAGCATGCAAACGGGGCAACAAGGACTGGATCTTGAGGATCCCTAAAAGGCGTACTTGGGGTAGCTTCTGATGAACAACTCTGTGGAGAAGCATCAGCCAATAAAGAACAAATAATGACCAAGTCATTCGAGGGTTTGACAACAAGAAGGAAAATAAATAATGCCATCTGCTTTTAGACAGCTGCAATGCTCGATAGATATGGATTTTGAAACAGAAGAGGATGATGCAGAAGTACCCTTACCACATACGTGGAACTGACAAAGGTTCGACAGTTTCAATGAATACAGTATTATATTGCCTTCTTATTACTTACCAAAGCACATCAGAAAACATAGAAGATCTTTTCAAATAACAATCTATTCAATCCCCTTAAAACTATGGCACTCCATAATTCAAAGATTTGCCCATTTTCTTTTAGGGAAATGAATTGACGAAAAGGCACTTGATTGTGTTATCCATTGAAGGAAAATTACACAAGCTAAAAGCCCAAAATTTTCATACCTCTGATGTAGATGTTTTTGGGTGCTGAGACCCTGCAGCACTGGATCTTGTGGGTATAGATGGGCTGTCTAGGAAGGGGCATCTAAGGAGACAACAAAGTTCTGACAGTTGATCAGCGTTTGCCACCAAATTATTCAGCGTCAACGATATTCCATACTGTGGAAATGAATAAGCAACCTAATGAAAAAGAAGTGGACAAAGCACATGCTTGTAGCTGCACATATCAAACAAATCTTGGACGGTTGACAATTTTTCGAATAACTTGGAGAGACAGGAAAGATCATGCAAACACAAGGAAAAGATGGTCAAGACCAAACAACAGTAAACTAATATAGCCAAGCCAATTATGTTTACTGTAGATCCTGTAGTTTCCAACTGAACATGGTCAAATGCATAACTGAGAAGTCATCTGATTAGGCATTGGATGTTGCCATTAACTAGTTTGACTTACTTAATAGCAAGGCCAAGGACAATAGTCAACTAGGTGCACTGAAGGGTGTTAAATGAGCAAACTCAGTAGTCAAATGCAATAAATACAGAAATTGTACCTGTTGTGTCAGTGGTGGAAAGAGTTTATATTCCCAAAACTCAGAACTTCCAAGAGCCTCATTATTTCCCGAATCATTTCTAGAGGAACTAGCCACATTATTTCCAAGAGCCATGGGATCAGAACCAGCTTGTACTGCACAGGAACTCCATGGACCATTGGCACGCAAGGCTCGGACATTACTTGTAAATGCAGTTCCAGTGTCATCCTCTGTGTGCCGAACAACTTCTGTCCCTTTGTCTAAACTTACACCGTGCAACTGAGAAGCGACTGATGACTTGGCACTGCTTGGAGGTGATGAAAAATTGTCCAACAGTGATCCTGAGTTGATAGGCATTTCTGAAATTGAAGAGCACTTTAATCAGTAAAGGTGAAAAAAGGGGAGCTGTGTCTATGAACTTAAAATTGGTACATAGATCAACCGGCAAAGAGATGAAGTCATCATGAGTGCTTCAATGTTAAAACGCTATGTGATATATTGCAAAATGTCATCAACAACGTATCAATCCTAAACCTTAGGCCTTATGTATGAAATGCACCTCAATGTGGCCCCAAATCCTACCAGTCCAGACAACAAGAACTCCTTAAAGGACTCACTATTATGAGTTGCAGCAACTGCAGATGCGCATGGCACAAAAGAGATATACAACTGACAAAACCTCACCCACTACTGACCCCATTGTAAGCCAAAAACAATTTTAATATGTCAGTATGCAATTCAAACAACTAAAGCACTAGAGAAAAATTCTCTGCAAGCAGTTAAATTCCCATTCGAATCCTAGAAATTATGGCTAGAACAACAGACAAGTAAATCAGCCTGACCTGTTGCATTAGAAAATTTTTTGAATAACAAAATTTTGATTTGGCCTTCATAACTCACCTTGAACACTGCTGGAATCATCATCAGAGCTTTAATCTGATTGAATCATCAGAGAAAACTTACACTGCTCTTCTTATTCTGTAAAGACATTTTTTATTGGCTTGCATTGCAAAAAGCAGAAAATGCACATGTCTGCTTCTAATATGGCTGCAAGCGTATAACCTAGCAAGACTAAGTTGTCGACTTTATTACACTTCTCTCGTGTGACACCTAAGCAAGAACATCTATGGAAAGTTCAAAACAATGAAAAGCATATCAGAAAATGATGTTCTCTTGTATTGAATAAGAAGGAACTAAAGAGAACGGGCTGGAGGCAAAAGAAAACATCGAAAGGCCAACCGGTTGTATAATCAAAAGTGGAAACAAAGAAACAAAAGAGAACTAAGATTTCTTGTTTCAAATAACATGAGGTGTTTCTTTGCTTGATTGCACTTCCTCTAAAGACTAACCAACCACAAGAACGAAGAATGGATGGAGTGTGCAAAACCTGGAGAAAGGAGCCTTGGCAGGGTGAGGTCAAAGTGAATGTAGCATTGCTTGAGCATTTTGTAAATCATTTCTTCGGTGAAACAGGGCATCATCTCCTTTATACGCTCAACTTGCTCCTTCCACTCCATCAGTAACTCCTTTCGGTCCCCTTCAGTGAAATGGGGCACCCTCTCCTTTATACACTCGAATCGACCCTTCCACTCTATCGCTGACCTCTCACTGTTTTTCCCCGTCTCTATTGAGGAATCAATCAAGAAGACCCGAATTTGATAAGCTCATCAGAATGAAAATAAAAGAACAAAATGAGAAACTAAATCAGCTGCACCCACTCGAAGGGTTCGCGTTTTTCTTTTTGGCTGGAGACAAAGGGTTCACGTTAAATCCGAACACAATGAAAATGAGTGTCTCTTGCTTGATGGCATGGCAATGTCTCTCACTACTAAACCAAGAACAAGAACAGATTGAAGGGGCGCACAAAAACCTTGAGAAAGGAGTCTCCGAATGGCGAGGCTGGAGTCCATGTTGCATTGCTTGAGCATTTCGCAAATCAATTCTTTGCCAAAACGGGGCACCATCTTCTTTATACGCTCGACTTTATCCATCACCTCCATCGGTTTCGACTCTCTCCTTTTCTCTCTCTCCACTGAAGAGTCAATGAAGAAGACCCAAATTCGACAGTTTCACCAAAAATGGAAAATCAAGAACTAAAATAGAAACTATATCAGCTGCCACACTGATTCAAAGGGTAAACGTTGAACCCAGAGAAATCAAATGATGGCGAGGCAACGGCTCTCAAGACTAAACCAAGAACAGGAAGAGATTGAAGGAGAGTGGAAAGAACCTTGAGAAAGGAGTCTCTGAGCGGCGGCATCGGAATCCATCTTGCAGTCCTCGAGCGCTTCGTAAATCTCTCCTTCGGTGCAATCGGGTAGCATCTCCTTTATGCGCTGGACCTGCTCCTTCCACTCCACTGGTACCTCTCTGCTCTTCTTTCCCATCATCCTTTCTTTCTCCATCGAAAAGAGTCGATCGAGAAGATCGGAGGCTACTCTCTCGTTCTATAAATTCAAATTATGAGAAAGAGAAAAGGGATGGTTCAGAGGCCAAGTGATTTTGCACCGTTCGCTGACAGAGGAAGGACTCTGTTTCCTGCATGAAATAGAGATGGGTGCTTCAAAGGCTCACTTCACCAACCGACCTTTTTAACTTCCACAACGGTCAAGGTCAGCGAATCCCGTAATTACCGTCATGTCCTGGTTCTCCTCTATTGTCCCAAACGGGCCGGGCCGAGAAAGTGGGCCGTAATCTCATTCTCGATCTCAAACAGGTCGACCAAACTAACTTGGTTCTTCACAAAAAAAAAAAAAAAAAAAAAAAAAAATTACCCATTTGATCTCTAGCCACAAATTAAGTACATAAGTCATAAAAAAAAAATTCACATTAAATGGAAATCACCGTTGAACTTGAATGCATGGAAGATCCTAATTTTTTGAGATTTCGTTCACCATATAGAATCGAGTTATGCATAATTTAGTTTCCAACCATTATTTTGTCCCAACGCTCTAGTGCTAGCACCGAGTAGGGGTGAGCATGATCTGAGTTTGGCCACTTCACCTTCTAACCTTAACACCACCCGCACAATGTTGGTCAATTTTTGGGACCGATGAAAGATCCTACTGAGTATGAGACCAAGGATCAAATTGACCCAATGAGTTTGATCCTGTTTTAGTGTCAATCCATGACTAATTGATAATTTTTTTGTTTCATTTTTTGAACTATTTGAAGAGGCAAACCTACAATTTTAAATTACATATCCATTGACAATGCAGCATTGTGCAACCAAACTATAAGTATCAGTACATATTTAACAAATTTGAAATAAGACAACAATAACAATTTCACATTTGTTAAAAGTAACAAACCATAAAAAAAAATTAAAACCAGTCGTAGAGATATGGGACAAGATAGGAAATTGGGCTACAAATGGGGAAGTTGAGCGGGGCAAGTGGAAAATTTGTTTTTTTCAATTTTGACAAATTCAAGACTAAAAAGACAAAGAGGACCAAAAGAAAAAAAAAGAAAAGAAAAAAAGAGTACTAGAAGAGGATGTCGTGAGAAACCATTTATGTTGTTTATGTCATTTTGGATGCCGTGAGGAATTGTTTAATGATATTGGCACCGTTTGACTTAGGGTTTTCTCTTTAGAATATATAAAAAAATTATAAATAATATATAATATATACAGTCGAGGTTGGTCTAAGTTGGATTGACTCTAAACTCCCAAGACTGATGATCAACCAGCACAGTATTAGTCTAGGGATCCCAGCAACAATGACCAACCCAATCCCTTTAGGACCTAGACTAGGACTTGTAGAGTTGGGCCGGTCCAAGGTCGGTCTAGATGCTCACCCCTAGCACCGAGCTAGTGTTGGCACGGGCCTAGGGCCCGTGCCATGTGATGCAGGCCTGGCATAATAAGCACCTGGCAAGGCCCGGTGCACGTAGCCTGAGGGCTTTTTAGCCCTCGTTCAGCAAGCTTTTTCTTGCATCGTGTGAGGTCCCTCTGACTTTTGTGCAAAGTTCCGCCGAACTTGTGTAAGGTTCCGCTGCATTTTCAAGACCTTCCTATAAATAGAGCTTCAAGTTTGGTAGTTGGACGATGACAGTTGGGTCTAACAAGTCGCGCAGGAGAAAGTGCGAGAAGAGGAAAGTCGAGTTGAAGAAAGAAACGCGGATGGGGGGGAATTGTAGATAAACTGTGTCGAAGGAATGATTTGGAGGTGGCTTGAAGGCATGATGCACGTGTGCCACTTCACCTAGGTGTGATATTAACGTAAGCAATCTAAATAGACATAATCATGAACTTGACTGCTGGTGAGCCCACCCAAACTATATGGGCTCGAACGATACTTTTGGGCAGATTTGGACAAGGCAATTTAGTTATGAAGTCTAGCCCGACTCCATCGGGCTCGTGCCAGGCCAACTCAACTCAAGAATTTTATACTTAAAATTGTTCTTGCAGGCGAGCTTGGGCAATAAGGAAGTCTAGCTTTAGGTAATATTTGTGCTCGCAATACAAGCATTAAGCATATATTTTTTAGTTAGTAGTTTGTACGATGAGTAACACTTTTCGTCCTAAACCTAATGTTATCACGCACGTCACTCAATGTCATAATAAGCTATGTTCTGGATTCAATCTCTATCCCTGAGATGATTACTACTTCGTACGTGCTGCCACCTTGACTGGACCGGGTTTGAATGGCAGGTATTCGATGTGATGCTTCAATAAAAACACTACTAACACGAGGTTTGCATTAAGTATAGGACGAACCTCGTCGTATGGTTTCGTAACTAATTTGAGTTTGTGCTTCCCGATCACTAACGGTAACTGCCAAAACTTCCCTTTTGATTTATATAACTCGAAGCAGTAACATCACGTCCATGGAGATTTTCCAATTGGGTTGAACAGATTTCATCACCTGCTAATCGCCTCCCCCCTCCCAATGAGAGTTGAAAATTGGATCTGGGTTTTGCGAATCTTGGTCGAACTACCTGTCAAGAACATTCGCTTCTTCAACCACGGCATTGACTTGCAGGTGGACTGTTCGATTGGTATTCAAGAACGTGCCCATTTCTCTTTCAGAAGCTATTGTGCCGTCCCTGCCTACCTCCTATCGTTGTGGTGTCGTCATGGAAAACGAACCCTTTCTCTTGAATCCTAGGGAAGCAGAGGAATCCGGCATTTCGGCGGGTGATAATGTTCTTTCCAGCACACGTGATTTCGCCGCTGATGCCGGTATTGCTGTTCCAAGGACGCCCCGTTCTTCTTCTTCGTTTGCCGATTTCGTTGCCAACTTGAACAATCCGAAGAAACTGCTGATTTGCCGTTCACATTCCGCTCCTTCCTTGTTCAGCAGCATCAAGGAGTCGGTTCCCGACCTTCTAAATCCTGGACGTGCCCCTGAGTTGGCCTCTTCGATTGTCCGCCACGCGTTGATTGCCGTCCTGGTGTATTTCTTGTTCGGAGTTGTCGTCTACATAACTACTGGAAATTTCGAGGGCCAGGAGACGGTGAGATTCATCGATGCTGCGTACTTCACTGTGGTCACGCTCTGCACGATCGGTTACGGCGATATCGTCCCAAGCACCACATTTACCAAGCTATTCACTTGCGCGTTCATCCTGGCAGGGTTCGGGTTACTAGGGATTCTGCTCAATGGATTGGTCACGTACATCTGCGATCGGCAGGAAGCCATAATGTTGAGCACCGTGGATGAGAACAGCTTCAATGCGATGGTTCGGACATATATGGTCGACAAGGAAAAGGGCAGGATGAGGACAAGGATCAAAGTTTGCTTGGCTTTGGGTGTAGTCTTCATTAGCATTGCCTTGGGGACGGTGACGGTTCGTTTCTTGGAGGAATTGAGTTGGGTCGATAGCTTTTATCTGTCTGTCATTTCAGTGACCACCGTTGGTTATGGAGATCGCGGGTTTACGACTGTGGCAGGAAGGTGTTTCGCTATAGTGTGGCTGCTGTTGAGTACGTTGGCCGTTGCTAAGGCGTTTTTGTACCTAACTGAACTGAGAGTCGACAAGAGGAATCGCCTGATTGCAAACTGGGTTCTCCAGCAGAAGATGACTTTGGGGGATTTAGCCGCTGCTGATTTGGACAATGACGGATATGTCAGGTACCTATGACCCTCCACTCTATGCATTCCATTCTGCGATTTAGCGTACTTATTCTGGTGAAGTGGTAGTGCTCTTTATTTTGATTCATAATCTCCCCTTTTCAACATGCGTCAATTCTATTTAGTTTCTGCGCTGGAAGTAAGCTATGAATTAGCACCTTCGGGAAAATTTCAATAATGACTGTACATGATTCTGTGTTCTTGGGAAGAAATAGTTGATAGTCAATGATTACACACGGGATATGCATCACATAATTATCATTTGAAGTGAAGAATTTTGGGTGAGGGGCGTCCTGAAAGTAGATGTGCAAAAGACTGACGTACTCACGGCAAATCAGCAGGTAGAAGAGCACGTGGTAAATGGACTAACAGGAAGATGAATGAGGGACAGAACATACTAAGAAATATCAACAGACATGATGGTAAAGATGCTCAGTCAGACATGATCACCACAGTTTAACAAGTATAGTTAGTGAGGAATGTTAGTTGTAGCTAGCAATAGCAGAAACAGCCAAGATATCAACAGTAGAACTGCATTCATCAATTAGATGAGAATTCAGGCAGATGCAGAACCAATAAAACATGACAAGGACAAAAGTTAGATTGCAGAAGATTACGTCCATCGGAGACCATTGTATCATCTCTTTTCATTCCTTCATGCATGTTAACTGGTTATATTTGTGGTGATGTCAGTAGGATGTTAAACCATTTCGATAAGATATATATTGTCAGGTTGCAGCACTGGAAGTGATTCTTGCAATCTAATTGAACTTTTAACCGCTAGGTTGTGAAAGAGAGTATGATGTGAGGCCTGCAAACAAAGCTGATCTGTCATGTGGCCTTAACAACTAGTCTCTTATGTTAATTGAAAAGAAAAAGACACACCAGATTGCCTGTTAAGTAAATTTTTTAGAGCACTCAACCCCTTTTTTGAGAAAGATTGGATCCCATTGTGAGAAAGGCAGACTGATATCTAGTTAGAATTAGTGGCTTGCAAGATCGAAACAAGTTATCAAATGAGTACATCAGGGCATGAGGCAAAAGAACAGAAGACTTGATCTTTCGTTAGGTTCAAAACCGGAAATCATTATGGTAGCATTCTCGAATACAGTACCGGCATTCTTCAGAGATTGTAAGTCACCATGACATGAGAAATCTAAGCACCAGAGCCTCCAATTGAAGGCGAAGCAGAAGTCAGACAGAAGCGATGCTGGAAAGACAAAGGAAAACGACAGTAACAAATGGAAGTACTCTAGAATATTAGGTGGCTAGGCCTTATAACATAGCTAGCATAGCAGTTTGGAAGCGAAAAGACAGTTTGGTCTAAATTACATGGATGATAGTCTACACCGGAAGGGTGCCTTTTTATAGATGCTCCATTTGAAATTTATAATGAGAACGGAGATTTAAAACGAGCTGGAAATTTGATATCATTAGTCATCCTATTACCATGTAGTTCTAGAGAGGCTTTACCTTCCTTGTCTAGTGAGTGGTAGATAGTATGTTCTTTTACTGAAGAACACATGCGAGGATGTGCCAATGATCTTCATTAGAGCATTGACCAAACACAAGAAGTGGTACCCTCCTGAAAGGACTGTTATCTAGAGTAGTTCTTGATTTCTCTCCTTTCATGATGTGCTTGAAATGGAAACTATTCGAGAAATTTTTTATAAGTATTTCCTAGCGTATGGTGTCCAAAGTTAAGTGTCGACTAACAGCAACAAAATTTGATCTGAAATGGCTTCTTCTTGTCTTTTATAGTTCTTATTTTCTGGGAAATGATTGTTTCTTGCAAGTTTGATGTCTGTTTGTTCTATATGGTGTCCAAAGTTAAGTGTCCACTAACAGCAACAAAATATGATCTGAATATGGCTTCTTCATGTCTTTTATAGTTCTTATTTTCTGGGAAATGATTGTTTCTTGCAAGTTTGATGTCTGTTTGTTCTATATATGAACTGAGCACCTCTTTTTTAGATAGATCAATCCTTATGTAGAATTCTAACTTCGTGTTGCTGGCAGCAAATCGGAGTTCATTGTCTACAAGCTAAGACAAATGGGAAAGATAGTAGAGAGAGATATCGCACTGATAGGCAACCAATTCAATGTTTTGGACACTAGGAAATGTGGCAAGATTACCCTTTCTGATCTCATGGAAAGTGAATGATTGGAGGAGTGAAGTGTGGCATGCGCTTGGGAAGCCCAATCCTGGTGCTTGTCTGCTGTCCATTCAAGAAAAAAGAAAAGAAAAGAAAAGAGAAGGCAATCAAATCTTTTGGGGCATTTTACTACCAGGGGTACTCGATTGTCTAAGTGGTGCATCACGCGTGCTTGGAAAGATCAATGCGAGCAGGACGGTATGAAGCAGAAAATCAGGTAATAAGAGGAATCGCCACTTGGAAATGTCTTTGGTCATAAAATTCTTGAGAAACGAAACTTCCTTAGACACCTCCTGATGCTGATTAACATGCTTTTCCTGTTTATTCAGTGTATCAGCTTACCAAATTTCCAAGAATACTGCATAGAGAGACTGCCTCAACATACTCGCCCTTCATTGTTCTTGTTCAAGCAATATCGACTCCCACCAACATGCGAAGTATAGATGAAATGCTTGAGTTTTCTTTTCTTGAAATTCGTTCAAAGTCCAGAAATTTCTGCAAAATTTGCAGTTTTAAAGATTTCTTTATGTGTTTCTGTCAAGAGAGGAAAGCAGACTCAGTTCCTGATTGGTGAGCCAAAATTTGAGAGATTAAACCCGTCATTGCACGGTGTTTTCACCACAGTAGATACAGGAACTAGGTAAAAATTTGTTTCTTCATTTGCGAAAACCGGTCTAGTCGCGAAAGAGAAGACAGTAAGTCTCCACTGGGCCTTTGGCTTATCCGACATGAGCATCTAGCAGAAAGCTACTTGGGCGAAAATCAGACATTGATCGTTCCAAATATTTGCAATAAGCATAACCTGGGAAGCCTTTTCGATCACATGTCTACAAAATTCTCAACTAGTACATAATCAAGTTGAACAAAGCATCCTAGGGAATCTCCTTTCACAACTCCAAAATCCTAGCTGCAGTTACAACGAAAACAAAGGTAAACAACGACGAGAGATTAAGTCACACTAGACTCCTGCCGGTGAAATCACTTGGCATTCCCTCAAAGAGCAAGAGCAACACACCAGCCCTGGCTTGAATCTAGGAACAAAGAGACCCATCCGTCGCAAGTTGCGGGAAACGAAGATTATACCATCTAGCTTTGCATCGAAATCAGGCGCTTCAGCTACACCGTCCTGTTCAAGATTCAGCCGACAAATCTCGAGGCAAAACATAGCAGTTCTAAAGAATGTGTGGATGCAAGATTTTTCATATGGTACACTTCAACTCCACGGAAGGAATTCCATTGTCTGTCCCAATATACAGAGTAAAAGGCCGTGGAGTGTCACGTCGTCACATTGAAAGATGACAGGATCATACTCATATCAGAAGTGACAAGCATATATATGCCCGTGAAAGAGAAAAGATACCCAAAAACAGAGACGAACAATCATCATCTTCACTTGCCAAAGGAGGAGATGAGGAAGAAGGGCTAGGATTGCTCTCTCTCTCTCTCCTTCTCCCTCCCTCCTTCTGTTAGCAAGTCAAAAGAGGCGTCAACTCATGTGCTAACCTAAATTCATGCATACCGTCATCATGATACTCAGCAGCAATCATTGCTCTGCGGGAGTGCACCAGGAAGAGAATAATTTTCCAATCTCTTTTTGAAGATCTGTAGCAAGCGGGCACAGTCCGAGAAGTCCATTTTCTTAGGATCTTGCGGGATGGTTAAAGGACATAGTTTTCAAGTTCAAAAGCTCGATCCCAGTACTCACGAAATTCATAAGCGGTTGAAATCGCACCATCATCTATCAATTTAAATTTATACTTCAATTCATCTTGGAAATGTTGTGGGTACTTGTCCTGCCAGGCATCAGCATCAGAAATTGGTAGCTCTAGCAACGTGCCGATGCCACATTGAAAAAGGTGCATGTCACCTTCTCTCTGCCACCCCCCATAACTTTCGATTTGGTAGGCTGATGCTATCAAGAGTAGGACCCACGTGAAAGGATGTCCAAGACGGTTTCGGCCCATGACTATTCCTTCCTAATCACAAATTTCATTTTCACGGGTCATTATCCCTCCCTCCCTCCCTCCGTCGAGCAGCCCATGATTGATTAGTCCATCAAAAATAAATCACCCAAAAAGGAAAATAATAATAATAATAATAATGATAACGTCATATCATCTACCTCCACTCCACACCAACCATCTTGACATTATGGCGTCCTTCCACAGTCCCCATCAATTGTCTATGCCGCCCATAAAGCTCAACCATAGTGCCTATGGCATATATATATTGTCATTTAATTTCTTCTCTCTAGTAAAAATCTGTGAATTTCTTTTCTCAACGTGTCCATGATTTCATTGACATTTACAATATTTTCAATATTGAATTAGAAACCTAGCATCAAAATGCGTGAACACTAATCATTTAGAGTTCATGTGATTTGCAATTCATCTGGTTTATATGAACTTGGCTCGAGACAAAAATTCATCTCTCAAAGAAAAATGAGCCATCACAATGTGTGTGCTAAGCAACATCGCTGCTATCGGTCATTGCACGTTTGTTGACTTGCAAGATGTTAGGAAAAGCTCCTTATCAAACCTTTTTGTTGCAATAGTTGCTAAACTCTCATGTTAGTTACCGCCATCTTGTCGAGAAATAGAATCCCTCTCTATCAGGACTACCTGTGACTCAAATCTTACTGTGCTTGCTACCAAGACTTACCTTAAAGCATTCTTGCCGTTTTCTCTGCGAGATTAATAATGATAATTTTCTCCATTTGGTCAGAAATTGCACCGGTCCCAACGTTCTGACCCCTCTCTATCAATCTACATATGCCTATTCAGTATTCCCTAGACTCATATTATACTCGACGATAGACCCCCATAAAATATGTCGAATATATTCGGTGCCAAATGATATCGCTGATACATTAATGGTACGTACACCTACCCTTTATAGTATGTCATACGCCGAAAGAATTTATTGCCATGCAATCTCTCTCTCTCTCTCTCTCGCTCGCTCGCAAGATAATAGAATGTTTCTAGGAGAAATCTAATCGTGACCCAGCTCATCAATCTTTTCTTTTTCATTGCTCAATATTTATTTATCGATTTGTCATTTTTCTTGCCGGAAATCTGTCAACTGTTTGACCTCCTCGTTCCATTCGAGGATAGTTTTATAATCGTGCGAGTATCGTGTGAATTCCGAATTTTGACTTTTGCTGTCCCGTTATGCATTTTCGGCACATAAGAAATATATGAGGGAGTCAACTTTTGAAATAAATGGAGCATCTTGGTGCACTGCACATGACTCACGTCAAAATAATAAATATCGATCTGTCGAAATTGTCTTTTTATCGACCTCGGTTTATGAATTAGAGAAAAGCATCATTATCAGTGGAGCGGACAATAGAAAACCAAGTATACGAACGATTAAATATACGATACATATAGGAATAGAGCTTCAACGCTGAATAGATTCTCTCAAGGGTCAAAGCTCTTGGGTAGTGGTTGAAAGGAGTCATAAATGTTTCCAATCTCAGAGCGAACCTAACCCTAACATTTTTCTTGCTTTCACACGGAGAAAGAAATAAGATAGATGCTACTGTTGAAAACAACGTCAGCGGATTTAGTTATGGAGAGATTAATGTAAGAAAAGAACCTAAGTATAGAAAATTCAGAACATCATTGACGGTTGGACGTTTCGAAATAATGCAAGCGACACCTTCTGCAGTGCCTTATCGCCGACGGATTCTGTCCAGATTTGCTCGTTGATCTCGAACCCAACTAAATGGCCTATTAAAGAACATGTCAAGCTCGATATTGCGTGTTTATATGTGGGCTAATAATGTGGGGTAGAAATTGAAAAAAGAGAGATTGAGTATAGAATATGGTAGAAAAAACCACTGGAAACCCTGGGATGAACAAGTTCTGCTAGATCACGTCCATTTCCATGAGGAACCCTAGCCAGATTATAAAACATGGAAGCACTTCAGATAATTGTACCGGAGGTCTAAATTTAATTTATATCTCCAATTTAAATTTGGTGTAGGTGTCTATTAATTCGCATCTCCTTTGGCATGTGGTGAAAGACTGAGCAACAGAACCAATTAGGTTTAGGTCATGTTCTGTGTTCTTGATGTTAAACTTACAAGTGGGTTTCATATTAACACGCAACCCCACTACATATCAAGGAGTGATTGGAGGGACTGATTGATTACATGGTATTCGCATGCTAATGTGGTTCTGGATGGCTAAAGAGGTTTAAACAAGAGAATGCGGAATCACAGAGATCAAAGAGGAGTCAAATTAAGAATCTACCTAATTGTAACGGCATGATAGCGTGTGAAAAGGATGTGACAAGTTATTCCTAGGACAGGGAAATCGATGAAGAGACCGAAAAAGTATATGATAAAATAGCAAATTAGCTCCAGCAAAAGTTTTAAGGTCTCCTGTGTCCATATCTAACCTGATAGTGAAAAAAGAGAGATGATGAGAGGGACATGTTTTCTAGGTAGTGTCAATATAACCTTAGAGAAGCCGCGTTGGCTCTCTCTCTCTCTCTCTCTCTCTCTCTCTCTCTCTCTATCTCCCTCTCTACTTCTTGTTTTGCTTGAACAAACATGGAGGCTATTGGCGGAATCATGGGCAAGTGGTGTTTGAGTACTGTCTGGCCTCTCTCTATAATATGACCAGCTCTCTACTAATCAACAATCTTAATGCTAATTAATGAAGACTTTTAGGTATAATTTGGCGCGTGGCTATTGGTCATAGATTTCGCTATTCTAGAAAGTGAGAAACCTAGCTATATGGCCGCAAGCGATGGCTCAGCATCTTGGCGTGGGTTCACAGATTTATCGACCGGCAGTTTTAACAACTTAAGTCGCCATGATGAGGAAGGTTGCGTGCGCCAGAGCCTGTATAGTGATTATGCGCGTGGCTGTAAATACTGTTGCGAGGTGTATGGTAGATACGCATCGTGTTATCCATTTCTTGACCGCTGTAGTTTTAAGAAAACCGCCTTCTACCATATGACGTCAGAGCACACGTATATGAGTTCAAACCCTAATGCTCTGTTTCCCTGTGTTGCGCCTTCTGATCTTAGTTGACTTAGCTATATATTGTCGATATGAATGACCATGTCTTCATCTTGTCTTCATCTTGTGCGTACCCTTGTGAAAGAGTGTCCAAATTCTGACAGTTCAGACTTAAAACATCGAGTAAAGCAATTAGAATATTTAAACAAAGCCTGTATTAACAAAGTTGACAAGTAATAGCTTAGTAAATTGCATGGCGACGAAGGTCAACATATGTGTACAGTATAGATGTGGAATATTTTGTGTGGCATCTGTACTGTTTTATTCTCAGCCATAAATATGACCAAGGTTCGATGCGATGATTTTTCCGTTCTCACTAAAACCCGATTGAAGATGGATACGTCGGTATCTGGAAGATTGATTCGTGTACCGTCATACCTAACAAGTAACCTGCCCTCCGTTGACCAGGAACTCTTAAGAGAAGGATACAATCGATGCTTTGCGTAGCTAGTCGTGACAGGCGGAAAGGAAAAGGCATAGGGGTCAACAATCTCAAGCTCTACCGAGAGGAGTACGACTCAATGAGGTTCATATTTTTCATTCCATTGTGCGGACATGATGTGATTTTCTCAGCTTCTACCATAAGACTCGTTGAGGTTGTCATTCTTCCACGCAGTATCACGCAAAGCTCGAGTCACCCGTGACACCAGCTGTGAGCCCCTCGTAAGATACACGGCCTACGACAAGGGACCATGGTGGGTACGACAGACTTACAGTCTAAAGCTGTTGTTTAAGTCGTGTTGGAGTTCTGATCCGAAAGTTTAAGATTTTAGGTCTCGTGATGTGCTGCAGTTAGGCCATTTTCATTGTACGTTTGAGTAGTGTGTGGAGCTCTAACAAAAGGTGTGCACCTTAAAGTCAACTTCATCTACAAAAAAAAAAGTTGAGTGCGAGAAGAGGTTTGCTAGATTTCCATGGGCATGGGCAGCAGATTGTACACATACTGTAGGCTCCCACCCACTGCCCTAAAACAGAGAGCATGGAAAGTTCAAGTGAGATGATTAAGCTTTACCGATGTTAAAGGAGCACTGATTATGCCTCCACTTTTAGAAGGCACTAGGAAATAGATATTTCCTTAATCGCATATCTAGTATCTAAGTGAAAATAGTCTCACCTTTACTGGAAAACCAAGTAAAAAATGTCGTGATTATACTAAATGGAGCAATTTAGTGGTTAAAAGACAAACTCTTGTGCATGGATTCAAGACCCAACATGGATGCGCCAGGCACAAATGACTGCATTCACTTATCTAGAAGATTCACTGATCTAAGGTGATTTTGTCGTCATGAAAAAACAATTATCAAATGAAAAAATTACTCAATGGTGTGCTATGAATGATATTAATAAGTGCTTATGTCATTTCCTAACATAGCTCAATAAAATTGTTTATATATCGAATTCATATCATTTAAAATTTCTCTCACGTATAAGCCAGCTTTACACATCATAAAAAAAACTGATGAAAATGCCATCTTAGTGTGATTTATGTTGTAACTTATACCTCTTTTTTTCTTTTTGACTTAGTCATAACTTAGTGTGATCTGTGTTATAACTTATGCCTCATTTTTCTTTTTGAATTAGTCATAATTTTCACTTTCCGGATAAAACGAGGTTGAATGAACCGTTCTAAATCTCTTCCCTTTTTCTAGACACATGCATAAGATAGTGAAAACAAAAAAAGAACCATTCTTTTTAGGGAGGGTGTTTGGATAGTGAAATATGTTTACACGACTCACGGGAGATTCATACGGTCTAATGGTCCGTAAGGAGCCTAGAACAATAGCGACAGACTCTTGGAAAGAGTCAAACGTTTGACGAGAAGACTGCCACGAAATTCCGGGGCATGACCAAAGAGATGACGCATTTCACAAGTAAGTAAATTAGGCGGGTAAATGAATGGGGGGACCCACATGAAGGAAAAAGAAAAGTGAATAAACTCCCACGTGCCAGCTATAGTCAAACGATGGTTTTGGGAGCCTGGTCCTTCACACGTGTGATCTTCCCTTCTCATTTCTTCTCATTTCCCACATAAGAGAGACTATGAAATGGATCATCTAAGCGTAATGAATGACCGCACAAACAAAACTTCGATCATTTAAGCATGATGAATTTAGAATTCTTTGCAACTTCAATGCACTTTAACAATTTCTGCCCTGCATTCCGAATGCACAGAGTTTGGGCTGATGTGCCTATTCATCCGCGGCCAAGGGCACGTAGCCCTTGCCTCACATAATGGTGAGTAAACTATTATCATGACTAGGGATGAGGATCGACTATGCTTGACAGTAGGCAAGATGTGTCGAGAGTCAATCCAGGTGTGATCAACGTCTTGGTGAACCTTGATTTTCTCTCTCTCTCTCTCTCTCTCTCCTAGAATGTCTCGGTCGAGCTAATGTGACACCCACACGATACCACATGAGTACCATGTGTCGGCACACTAGCTGAAATTGCCACATGAATGGCCACTTTTAGCCCCTTTTTTGCTGGACTTTTGATTGCAAAATAGTCAAAGTGCATAGTTGAGAAGAAATGATATTTACCCTAGAAAGTAATTGAAAGTCTAGCAATCCAAGTACATAATGCAACCAAAGTTTTGTGAGCAGCCATAACATATACTTTTTTTTGTTCATGTTGTAGGTTGCTTATCTTGTGTCAAACCCATAATTTGCACAGCGTCATCGATGCTCCTAAACGAATTTTAGGTCTCCATCGCTGTGCCCACAATCAAGAAAGCGCGTCATATGACTTATCTGATACCCTACATTTTTATAAGACTGCATAGCATAATATATATACACTTTCAGTCCCGTTGGCAACTACTAGAAAGGGAGGGAATAAGCAAAGAAAGTCCAAGTCATCATGCATCGGCAAATAATTGAGGTACCAAGTCAAAAGCTATCACTTTTTAATTTATTTTCGGTGTAAGAAACACGAACATTGTCCAAAATAAAATAGAGTCTCTCTCTCTCTCTCTCTCTCTCTCTCTCTCGCTTTCTCATAGGCCTTCTTTGACACAGACACAAAGCTTTAAGGAACCATCAAAAAGCGCTCTCACGCATCTGGTTTCTCTCCAGAACACTTGCTCTCCCTGTGCTCCAACTTTTTAGTTTCTTCTTGTTCTTTTCGTTTTGGTCAAATTCTTGTTCTTGATCTTCTTCCTCCTCGGCATGTCCGACGACAAGAACAATGACCCTTTTAACTACAATCCCTTCTACACCCCCGACAACATCGGAGTCGTCAGCCCCCCGGAGTTTCGATTCTTTGACGACGATAGCACTAATCTCTCCATGTTCACTCATCATCAACAAGCTCCGCACAACCCCCAAGCGCTCAACCCCAGTCCGTTCATGAGCTTCACCGGCTGCTTACGCAGTTCGGTTGATTACAACACCTTGTCGAGAGCCTTCGACCTGTCTTGCTCATCGTCCGAGGTTATCACGCCAAACCTAGACGAGGGAGGTTCCTCGAAAAAGTGTTCGATCACTGAGCCGGCAGCCACGGCGAGCGAAAACGGCCCACTATCTCCAAATTCTTCGGTGTCTTCGTCTTCTAAAGAAGCGGCGGTCGAGGAAGATGGAGATAACAGCAAGAAAGATGAGGATGAGCCAAAGACCACGTGTAATGATGATGATGACAAATCCAAAAAAGGGTAGGGTTTTGTGTCTTCTTTCTTTTTCCTTTTTCCTATGTTTTGATGTGAAAATGGAAAAATATGCTTTTCTTTTTAACTTTGGTCAACGGGATCACTCTCTCGTTGGGCTTTCAACTTCTTTTTGTCTAAATCTTCGCCTAACTTTCGAAGAATTTGTGTATGCTTTTGGAGCTTGAGTTTTTCCGGGTCAAGAGATTGAAAAGTGGGGGATTAGAGAGTGAAAGAATTCCTGCCCGCATAGCTCAGACACGAAATGTGTCCTTTTTGTCAGCACATGAACCAATTTATATGAGGTTTCCTGCATCTTCAAAGATTATTTTGTCACTCATATTGTGCATCGCTGTGAATTATAACAGGAATAAGCCGAAAAAGAAAGAGAAGCGGCCAAGGGAACCACGTTTTGCCTTTTTAACAAAGAGCGAGATCGATCATCTCGAAGATGGATACAGATGGAGAAAGTATGGACAAAAGGCGGTCAAGAATAGCCCTTATCCGAGGTTTTTGTCGCTAAGATTTGTTTCAGTTTATTTGGCCAAAAAAGAAGTAGATATAGACAATATGGGAAAATTTTCTATAAAAATTGATTATCTGAGAAGATGCTCCTTCTAACTGATCTTTAGAAAAACAAAAGAGAGACTTGTATTGGTCCAATGTCAAAAGTTCAACAATCGACGACGCCTCTTGTAATTCTAGTATTATTAGTGATGAAGCTGAGATTTCATTTTGATTGCTCATTTTCCCAGGAGCTACTATAGATGCACCACTCAGAAATGCACCGTGAAGAAGCGAGTGGAGAGATCGTTCCAGGACCCATCGATCGTGATCACAACATATGAAGGCCAGCACAACCACGAGTGCCCGGCGAACCTCCGTGGCAATGCGGCCGCTGCCGCTGCTATTTTGTCACCTTCATTTTTTGCATCGCCATCAGCAATTGGAACAACCTTTCCTCACAATTTGTTGCTGCCTCAGTTTCTTCAGATGAGGAATCCGAGTCGAGCCAACTCCAGCAATTCCATGATGTTCTATCCCCAAACCCTAGCTCCACAGCAGCAACAATTCCAGCCTCCTGACCATGGTTTGCTTCATGACATGGTCAATTCGGTCGTCCAGAAAAAGGAGCCGTGACTGGTTAATCCATTTTTATTGCTGTAAGTCGTTATGGTATCCGAACCATAGATAGGTCATGGCGTATTATATTTGTGAAACTCTTGTCAAGACCTGATATACATAAACACAAAGCATGATTCAGTTATCGTTTGTGGAAGATCCCGAGTGCCTCTTGGCATGCTTTAGCTGTTGATGTGGCTGTGTCCATCAATTCTGAGATTACTCGCATTGCTATGAGGAACAGAATTTTCGGTTTTTTTCAAGTGCGGGAACAACCCGTGCTGTACAATTGAGATGACAGTAGGAACTTGGACACAAAATGAGAAGGCTAGAGTTACAGTTGCCCAACTGAAATTTAACCCTTTGATTGTTTTATACACAGCTTCCTCTTCACAACTCTTTTTTCCCCAGGTAAATAAAAGTATGTTGCTGCAAAGATCATCAGATATATACACAAGATTATTCTTTTCTGATACGATGAATCTTCTGTTTATCTATAACCCCCGTTGTCAAGCCACTCCGGAGCTGCCGGAGCTTGCTTAGTAGATTACTCAAATTCGGTTCACTTCTTCTCGAGCTGAAGCTACTTTAGTACTTGGTGAAGCCGACCTTCACTCCAGAAGTTAGCGAGTCTAATAGAGTAGTAGAACTTCTACATTTTTTATTCATCACTTTAATGGACATGTAAGTATCATGAACAGCTGAGCTATAGCGTCTTTAATTTATATCATATCACATTATATTGTTTGATTTTGGGCTCGAGCTCCAACTGGAGTTTTAGCTCCAGTATAGACTGAAATTTACCCGTTAATTGATTGAAGTTTAGTCAAGCTCAAATATTAATGAAAATTCAATTAAGCTGAGCTTGATCTTGAGAAAACAACTATGTATCTTGCAGAGGGATCTAAAAAACTTATACATCTATTATCTTATATCTTACCTAATGTTCTTTGTGGTTATTAGGTAAAAAACTTGTTTTAATGTATACTACCAAGATGCATGTGCTTTGTAAAAGTTTTAAACTAAATCTGTTATACTATTCTAAATGGTGTCAATGGGAATTTCAGTAAGAGAAATGTAATAATGTGCGAAAAATGATAACAGAATAAGTATACACATCAATCAAATTTCCTGCTAGATTTGACATGGGTTTTATTTAAAACGTATCTAAAAACCCCACAATATAGGTCTATCTCTAACTCATAAGAAACATTAAAAAAAAAAAAAAAAGTGATCCTCATTACCGCAGCCTTCTTAAGCCGAAAGAAAGCAAGAATCTCGGGAGAAGGGGTGCCTCCTCACAAAGGGGGTCACAGTGACCAAGATAACATAATTACATACAAAATTTTGAACAAGTAAAATAAAATTAATTGGTAAAATGAATTATTAAAACATATGAAAGAGTAAAGTAAAAATGTAAATCCCCTTGATGGATAGTTATCCTTCATTTTGTCAAAACCTTCACCTTTGTGCCATTGATTTGGTTTTAAAAGCCTAGCATGCTATTTGTGTAGAATTTTCTTGAGTGTAGAATGGTTTCTTTTCTCTCCTTCATTTGCTCCTCTCTATTTATAGAGATTAGAGGTGATTTTTTTTTTTTTAGATCATCTTCCCATTCCATATATTTCCCTATTCTCACTGATAACCATTTAACATCTACTATTTGTTTTGGGTAAAAGTTGATGGGCATCTCATCCATGACAACATAAAGAGTTGTTGGGTAAAAAGTATGCAACATTCAATTTGCAATTTCAAAGAAATTTGTAATATTTCTTTCCCTGACAAGACATGTAAAATTCCCTCGATTTGTACTCAGAATAAGAATATTCACATTCTTTCATTTTCTTGTGAAAATCCCATTATCAACAGGTGGTCATTAATATAATTTGCGTTTATTGATGTTTCAAGTTAACTATGTATTTTCAGATAAGTATGATCAAAATATTCGTTCTGAAATATAGTGCAACGATGAAGGTTATACATCCACGTGATAATCGCACGTAGTGAGATGCTTTCTTTAAAGGCTTAGTGCTTAAAACATGTAATCTGCCAATTCATAGAAATAGTACATATTTTTGTCCCAATGCAATAAGTCTTTGAAGTGCCATAATTAGGACATGTGGAATAGCTGTCGGAAGCGACATGCAGCGAGACATCGGTGGCTTAGTTAATTCCTAAATGCGTGAAGTGCGGGTTTGACTAGTACGTTGACCATGTGATCACGGTCTTACAAATGCAATTAGCATATTCCATGAATGGCTCATGAAATTTCTCCCCTATTTGTGCGTTAGTTGCAGATTTGACGTTTCATGGATTGATTAATTTTAATGCGATTGAATGTGGATACAAATGGGGAAATTGAACGCAACATTCATACCACTTGTCGGAGAAGCAAGTTAATCACTTTTTGAGTAGAATGATCACACATAATCTTCTCCGTTAAATGTTCTGAAAATATGCGACTATTCTAATCGTATGCTCGGCTTTGGATTTAGGTAAAGCTGGCTCGATGTGGAAGGTCTACTAATGAAAGAGAGTGTTTGTTAATTGGGTCTCGCACATAAGATGCAAAAAAAAAAAAAAAACTTATGTTGGAAAATTAGGGTTAAATGGAGTTAATCGATAATAGAGCTAACAATTCCCAATCATGGTCCTTGCAGATCGGATCGTCCATATAATATACAAAAAGAAACTCTAGATATTTTGCTAATGGCCCATAATTCATTATCATGCAAAATCGGAAGTGTCGACGAGATCAGGCTTAGTGATTGGCTCGAATGGACAACGTGCAACCTAGGCAGAAGATCGTGTCAAAGTGTTGTGTTTCATGTCGGATCATTGTTAGCATCCTTAGTTCTATTCTAACAAGGCCTAATATTATTCATATGTTGCCTATGGCCTCTCGTCCATTAGAACAGAAACGGAGACTTCCAATCTCGGAGACTACAGGTCGACTTTGCGTGATGCTACGGCGACGAGCTCATTGCGCAGAATCCCCTAGAGGTCCCAAACTGCTGCGGCGCAAAAACCCAATTTTTAACGAGGGAAGAACGAACGGAGAAATTGGATTCCGACAGGAAGCCATGAAGACATCCCAGGTAAACTTGCGGCGTGCCGGGCGAGTGTCATGCTCAGAGCGCGAGGCTGCGAACAGAACATGTGCGGAAGTATGATTACATTCGTCGCTTTTGCATCATCTTGACCGGCCTTGTCCAGCCACCAAATGGCAATGAGCGGTCGGCAAGAAAGGCTTTCCTTTTTTACGGCGTCAATAAACCCTGAATCCACGGAATACCCTCCTAGAAATTGGCCGTGATGTTAACTCAACTTGGGGAAATGTGCAATTTGCCATTTTACGCGCAAATACTGCGTTAAGGCATACACAGAGAGAGAGACAGAGAGTCATTGGATGCATTGATGAGCTGTGGACCAGTAGCACAAGATTGGTCGGCACGGTGTTGACTAGCTAAAGAGCGACATGAAACTACTAACGAGATAAAAGCGAAAGATTCAAGAGACGATCCCTTGAAAGCAAGACCGAGAAGGGGCAACAACAGAAACCCAAGCAGCATGACCTTGCATCTTAAAAGAAAAGTTTGAACTCTATATAAGATAACTAAAGACGATGAGTAATACATCATTCGTAGAGATAGTTCGGCACCAAAGCATACCTATACATCAAGTCCTCTCTCTCTCTCTCTCTCTCTCTCTCTCTCTCTCTCTCTCTTGTGGGGTCGCAGGTGGTTCTATTTAAATATTGCCTGCCGACATTTGTGAAGCAAGGAAAAATGATCACTGCAGTCAACATCCTCAGATCCATTTTATACTTCCTATCTGAAACGGAAACTGCTCCGCAATATGGAAAACAGAAAATGGGTGCTCGAATGTTTTAAGGTATATCAGGTCAAGGAAATCTTTAACCGGGATGATCTTGTCAGTCCTATGCACCACTTGTCTCAGTGGAGGCTCTCCAGATCGTCCACCTTGTTTCCCATGTCACCAGAACCAGAGGCTTCCTTGGCAGGTTCAATTTCCTTGCTGGTGGTATGGCTTCTCTGGTTTCTCCGACCCTGGAAAAAGATGGATAAAGCTACATAATTAAATCCCGGAATGCATTTTCAGTATATTCTCAAAATGATGAATCATCAGCAGTACTCAGTTCCTCAGTTCCTCACCAGGTTTTGATTCCTAAGAGTATATGGCATTAAGTATACTAGTAACTTGATGCCAACAGAATAGAGTGGCAACGAAATGTGCCTAAATAACACTACAGTAACTTCATTCAGTGGCACTAAATTGCACCCAGAGCCGGCAACCAACTCACATGTTCATTAAAGTTTCGAAAATTAGGAAAAATATCCCCTGTTATGTACACCAGCCATTGAGCCGGAATATGTAAAACTAGAGTGAAGGTGAAATAAGAACGTATACAACAAATGCTCCATGGCCCAAAGGCTATCAACCAGGAGGAACGAAAGAAAAAAAAGAGTTATGTGCCTACTATATAAATAGCTTCAAAAATTAAAGATAGAAACCGCCACCATGAAGAAATTACTTCAAATTGGTACACAGCAGAGACATGTCTCCATAGTCATGTAAGTCCAACATTCCAAAAACCAGCAATGCGTACCTCTCTTGAAGAGTACTCATCGGCTTCAAGCATGCGTACAACCTGGGTCATTTTAGGTCTCTTGTTCGATTCAGGATCGACACATCTAAGAGCAACCAGAAGGGCACGTTTTAAAGCACGTGTTGTTGGTTTTATATTGAGACTTGGGTCCACAACTTCCTCAGCTCTTCTCGTCCCTACCATTAACTTTAGCCACTCAACAAGATTTACCTGCATTTGATGGAATGTAAAATATGAAATTGCAAGTCCTCAGAAAACCATAATTGAATCTCTGCAGTTACCACATAAACACCATAAACTGGCAGACTTGCTGAAGTCAGTGTAGGTGCACATGCATACTCAGTGTCTCTCCTTGTACCGCTGGTGCTTTTATGTGTATGAATGTCCATGCACTAAAAGAGAGATAGAGACAGAAAGAGACATAATTTCTGGAGGCCTTTGATGTACCTCATTAGTAGGACGACCATAGTCCACAGGGTCTCTTCCAGTAACAGCTTCAAGCAGGAGGACCCCGAAGCTGTAGACATCACTCTTCTCATTCAACAAGCCAGTGTTAGCATACTCTGGTGCCACATAACTGTTCATATAATACAAACCTAGTTGTGAGATAGACATCAATTTTTTTTCTCTGTGAACCGATTCTTCTCAAGGGAAAGCAATTCAGGACATACACATACCCAAACGTTCCCATTACTCGAGTTGCAATGTGACTTTCATTTGAACCCAGAAGCTTGGCTAATCCGAAGTCGGACACCTTTGCATTAAATTCATCATCAATCAAAATGTTACTTGACTTTATGTCTCGGTGAACAACTTTGGGTTCTATTGCCTCATGTAAATATGCAAGCCTGCAAAATATAATGCATTATGAAACCAGTATGCTCCATTCACCAAATATAGTATATCAATGTAGATGTTTCTCTAACCTAATAGACAAAGAAATTACACTAGTTCGTCCTAATATCTAAGATGAGTTAATCGAAACACCTTTGTCATTTCGAGGCTCAATTTTGAGCCGCTCCATAATCGATATTAAACTTCATGTATCTGTTCATGCAATACAGGTCATGATAAATGCCTAGTTGAAACTTACGCCTTTGCAGTTCCAAGAATGACCTTCATGCGAGCTTCCCAAGTTAGGCCACCATTTTGCCCCAAAGATCCATGTAGCCACTGCTCTAAGTTACCATTGTTCACATACTCATACACCAGCATCCTGTAGTTTGAGCAGTGAAAATAGTGATCTCACTTGATTATTGCCCTAAAAAAGAGAACTTGAAATCAAAGAAATAAAAATATACAAGAGCCATCATCAATGGATGCCATTACCCTTTTCATATTATCATTTATTATATTTGACATGAAATAAGGTATTTAGCCACCAAAATATGGATAGATATAATCAAATGTGAAAGTAAAACTGTATCACCCTATAGATCAGCAAAACTTGCCTGTTAACTCCTTCTATGCAATATCCCAGAAGCCGTACGAGATTCTTATGTCGGACATGACCAATGGCGTCAACCTCAGCCCTAAATTCTTTTTCTGCTTGTCCCCTATAAACCAATTCAAGAGTATAATGAAAACTATGCTTTACAATGGCATCAAGAATATAACATGCAGTCTTGCAAAAGTATCCTTACAGATTATTAAGAATTTTCTTGACCGCTACCTCCGTGCCATTAACCAATCTGCCCCTGTAAACAACTCCATATCCACCCTCCCCAAGCACATTCTCTGCAGCAAACCAACCAGTTGCAGTCTCAAGATCCCTAAGAGTAAACCAGTGGCCCCACCCAAGATGCGAAATTTCCGGCAAACCAATTAAAGGAGAAGCTGTCACGAGTCCACCATATGACAGTGATGAGTGATTCTTTTGGATCGCTCCTGGGCTTCCTACTTCTCCTGAGTGTGAACTGAATCCTCTCTCATGATGATAAACTGAGCTACACTGACTGAGATTATCTGGATCACTCTTGCTTGTAGCCAGATGAACTAGTTGTGTGTTTGGATTCTTATCGGCCGGTTTCTCATTAATTGTAAGAAAGACACCTTCCGGGTAATCTTGGAAACTCTGAGGTCCAACTCTGTCAATCTTGATGTCCTTTGACACATTGGGTATTTGGGAAAGAGGATACTTGTCTGTTGTTCTTTTTGATCTTCTTCTGAATGTAATCCATACCGATAATATACCAAGAATTAAGACTATGAATAGAGCAACGCATAGGCCAATCAATACCCATAACTTCAAACCCAAAAATGATGTCTTCGCTGACAAATGTGCATCTAGAGAACCATTCGATGACATTTCTTCTGGCCCAGACACAGAAATTCAAGAAAGTTCCGGGCCCTGTCACTCTGGTTCAGCAGATATACAATGTTCCTGCCAATATGGCAAAATCGTGTCATGTAACTTCCTAAACAACACAAATGCCAACATAAATACTAAATTGCTGCACCTTCGGAAACACGATTCGATACATGCTGTTAAATTTTCTTGAAAACAGCTAATCAATAGACCAGCAAATTTTCAAGATTTCAAGACAGCACCAATATCTTGATTTAAAGCCCAATTTCATGGACTAAGCAAAAGAAACCCCACACTATTCATTGTAAAACTGAGATATCTTGCTCGACTGACACAGAGAATGCAGAAAATGCCTTGTACATCATCGCCCCAGCATTCTAGTCTGACATTTAAAATCTCAAAACCCTATTCAAGCATGTATCAAACACCCACCCCGCAAAAGAAAAAAGAAGAAAATACTTAGAGACTACCAAAAACTTAAGACTCATCTCAATGAGAAAAGCAAAAGTAAATAAATAAATAAATATATGCAAGTTCACATCTACAGCACAACGGTCATCTATGGGAATAAAATTAAGAAGCATCACTTATGGTCCAAGTAAGAGGAAAAAAACAATAATGTGAATCCTGAAAATCGAAAGAATAAAAATTGGCGTCTGGCAAAAGGAAAGCGAGTACCTTTATGGCCGATCTGAGTTAACCCCCTCGATCTTCTTCCTTAAGCACCCAGAGAAGCAAAGAAAGGGCTTCTTTTTTATGAGCAAGCAAGGATTCAATGAGCATAGATAGCCCACTGTAGACCTGCAACACCAAAAAACATAGCAACACGCCACAAACCAGAAATCCCAAGAAAGACTAGATTTCCAGTACAAGAGCCGCTCACCAGTTGAACGAATGCCTCGATATAACTGAGAATAACAATGGAAGGAAATGGCAAAAAGAGGATCGCCCAAAAATCCAATCTTTAAAGTCTAACGAGCGAGAGAGAGAGCGAGAGATGGGAGTTTTAGAGCGAAAGAAAAGCCAAGGTGGCGAAATGGGTTGGTGGCGAAATGCAGAGCAATGTGTAAGTATGTGCGGCTGCTTTGATTTCTTGAGGGACCTAGCAAGAGCTGGAAAGGGAAGCTTGGTTTGCAATGGAGGAAATCTTGCGCAGAGAGAGAGAGAGAGAGAGAGAGAGAGGGAGGAACAGTAAAGGCAAAGCAAAATGAGATGAACGGGGACTGCATTTATAGCTGGTGGGAAAAGAAAATAATATCATAATAGCCTCCAAGGTGAAATGGTGGAGACAGAGATGGGACGGAGTCAAGTCAACCCAAAAGCAGAGGGAAGAGGGAAACTCCAAATCTAGATTTTCGCCATTTAGCTCAAGCTCAACCTACACCTCACCAGTTCTTGTTCTAACCAAATGCAATGTCCCCTCCCAAACAACTCATGGTCCTGGGTCTGCGCCTAAGATAAGTTCATCTCTTTGTCTGCATTAGATTTCATGTCCAGTATAAAAGAAAGCATACAAAAAGTCTTCTTTCTTGATCTAAACGAAAAATATTAATAATAATAAATTTACTATTAAAATGAATCGTTTTACGGATATGACGTGGCACTACAAAGTATCACGTCTCTTTAGTATTAATTTATTATTGATCACCCAATGGTTAATAATAGATGAGTCATCTCTAGGGGTGAATATGATTATAAGGTAGAACTTAACTTCAGCGGGTTCCGAAATATGTAGAATAAGTTTCAAATTCTAAAAATTGAGGAATCTTTTTTTATAAGTAAGCCTTAAGTAACGTGTAGCTTAGAATTTGCAATAAGTTTTTGTATTTTTCTTGATCTATGTATTCATGTGATCCAGTGATATTCAATGATGAGTGTATAATTTAAAACTCTTAGTTTGAACCTCAATTTTATGACTGAAACTTTTACTTTATTAATTTTTCATTTTTTCGTACATCTAAATATAAGTCACAATTATTAAATTGTAGCAGCAAATTGTAGTAATTAAAAATAATAATTCACTACAATCTTTTAATTAATAGTACTGGTGGAACTTCTATACACTTTGGAACTAATATTAGAACTTGTGATATGGTATATTTCAAGTTCCAATATATGTAGATTAGGTTCTAGATTCCCAAAAATGATAAATATATTCTAATGGGTAAATTCCAACTTCCGAATGAAATCTATATCGAACTTGGAACCACTCACTCCTAGTGATCGCCAAATGCATAGAAATTGAAAAGAACGGTGTTCCTAGATAATTTTTCAATAGAGCAGAGATCTTACATGCACTAAACAATCAAATCAAGAAAATGTAAGTTATGATTGAGCTTCACTTCCTCGTGATCATAACACAATATAACTACAATGTCACGCCACCATAATCCATGATAACAAGCTTGAGGGAATTGGAAAATCGGCGTGGATGACATGAAAGGACGTAGTAATGGCATACTCCTTCAAGTGGCTAGTCTCTCTTTACCTTTTTCTGTCTGTCTTTGCTAATCAACCTTCTCTTCTTCTCATTCAAGCGTTCCGTTTTTTATTTTCAGTGTGATGTTATTGAAGCTGGGTGATATGAGTTGTCAATTCTCCCCCCATATATGCAAAACTCGTGGATTCTCCCTGTTGTAGTAGCTTCTTGACTCTCCTATCTTTGCAGCCATTGTTCAATGATCATTGGTGGGTGAGCTTGAGCGAATTTAATGCCTTTCCCAACTGGGTTATGGCGATGCGTTGGTTCTGGTTCGTGGTCACTGGATTGGTGGGCGTTATGATGTTATACAAATGTGTTTGTTGATATGCATGACATGTGAAAGAGTGTGCACACCAAGTGTTTGGTTAATGTCTGGTAGAAACATGGTTTCATAGTAGAGCAATGCGCACTCCATTTAGATTGTATGGGAAGCTGGATAACATAAATGATACTGAGGGGACCCCAGGTGAGGCGCATCTGCATGTGTGATTATGTCTTATTCCACTCGAGGCGTTGCTAACAAATCAATAATGGCAAAGGTGGTGGCTCAACGTTGTTGGGCAGGGTACAGTAGATTGGCAAAGCTGGTGGACAATTGTCAAAATTTAAGTCAATCAAATCCATTTGGAGAGGCTTGGGGTTTGGTTTGGTTGGGCATGGATCATGCTTGTTGTGTATGTATAAAAACAGGTAAATGTAGTCAAATGGATCATATTGATCTAAATTCATGTAAGATCCACGCATTTGACACCTCTAGCAGAGCTTAGTTGAGCACTGACATGTTTCAAGTCCACCTCAGAGAAGATCGCCGATGGATAAAGGCTTTGCCTAAGTCCATCCAAATGATGTGTGACCTGTTGAGGCCAATCAGCAACCCGCCTTTAATATGGTATATTTTCAATCTGTCTTTGCAGTGTGAAAATTAACTCTTATGCAATATCCTCACTTGGAAGAAGTGGTGAACAAAGTTTAATGTCAGAAATATGCTAAAACATGTGTTTTGCAGGATGTCGCACTATTTGTTTGAGTGTGATTGATTTGGTTTAGAACAGCAATAATTCTGCCTTTCCTTTTCCTTTTTGGCTAACTTGTAGGAAACTGATGCCTGCACAGGTCCACGCATGAAGAAAAACTTTTGGGGGTGATCAAGTTATCTTGTCTCTGCATATCAGGTGACGTCAAATGTCAGTTAGGGGAGAGGAGCAGACCCTGCTTCTCTTCATTGTCCCCTCGAGCTCACTTGTTTTAGCTATTTCACTAGGATGGACTTAATCAGACTCATCCCCGCCCCCATGGAGAGTTTGTGAAAGCAGCAGTGAAAGAAATGAACAATCCATGGAACTAGGAGAGGTCTCTCTTTGAAGCCAAAGGTTTGTTGGCCTTTACCCTTAATCAGTTCACTCATCTTCTTCTCTCCTACTCTCTATGCATAAATTAAATAATATTCTGTTTAGTATCAATGAATGTCGTGCTTCGTCATATCTTCTTTTGTATTCCCTGAAGATGGAGATGAGAATGAGATGAGGCGAACAGATTTTAGGTACATACATTTTTTTAGCGTAAGATTGAGGGCTCATTTTGTTGTAGGTGCTTAATTTGAGTAATCTAATTTATCACAGTTACCCTCTTTCTGTGGCTGGTTATAGTTATTTCATTGGCCAGCTCTTTGTTATCCCACTTTAGCTCACAGAGGTCCATCTCAGTATTAAGAGTTGACTGTCTCTCTGGGCTGAACATGTTGTCTCCTGATTTTAATTCGCATTCATGTTTTTAAAGCTTTTGCCGTGAGGGATAATTACTCTTTGACAATATGAGTAGAGGCAGGGTAGGCACTTTGGTTTTGGAGGAATTTTAGAGTCTTCAGTAGCTAACTTTTCTTCTCTTTCATATATTGGGGGAAACATATTCTCTTTCCCAAGCTGCATTGTTAAACTTCAGTTTTTTCATTCTGTTTTATTTTGATTAGAGGAATCTCGGAAGGAGATGTTACTTCTAGTGGTATATATATAACGATAAGTCTGCTAGAGGTCCTAAAGAAATCACAGCTCATTTATAAAGCTTTTGGAATTAATTAATTATCACGTTTAGCTTTTAAAAAGTGCAATCAGGGGACTCTAGTAGCTCTGTTTAATTTTTGTGATACCCAAATTCCATGTGACAATGATTTAAGTAAAAAGTTGTCTTATGTGGCCATTGGGAAATTTCAAAGTGTTACTGGCATGCAATAGTATCCCACCCCCCCCCGGCGGGCGGCCCCTGTATTTTCATGATGAATTTGCCAATTTTGCACCAAAAGTTAAAGTTAAACCATGTTCTTAATGTTATGCCTTTGTCTATGAAATAACATTTTCAATGTACTCAACGGTTATGTAGGATAGGTTTTGTATAAAAATTACTATATAGAATTTTGCGGTGGCAAATTAGTCAACCGGAGCCATTTGAGTCCCTTGATTGCACATTTTCAAAAGGTTGATCACAAAATTGTTCAATTGGAAAGTTCTTATGGTTAAATTGCGTTTTGTTAGCTAGTTTCATGATTTCTAGTGTTCTCATCCCATTTAACATCTGTCAATATCCATATGCATCTGTGTGGATGTTAACATGTAATTGCCACACCCTTTGGGGTTTGGGAAACAGAGGATTGATTCCATATATGCAGGTTTTCTTGTGTCTTCAATGCTGGACCGGTATATACAACCTGTTGAAGTTTGAAAGAATGGCCCCATTCCATGTTAGCCTCCTCTCTGAATACAAAGAAAGGAGGATAATGTCTTTCAGGCTGCAGCTGGAGAATCACCTCCAACAGGTTTTTTGCCTCGTTTTATTCATCATCCAGAGCAATTGTTCCGAGTCTTTTAATGCATTTCTATGACATCCATTTATTTGTTTTGTGCACGGGAAAGGGGGAGAAGAGTGGGGGAGGAAGTCTGGACAGACTGAGTGGTGCCGTAACCCACATTACCAAAACTGGTTGATTGATGAGTTATCTTGACAGAGACCTATGTTAGAATGAAAATAATAGTGCATTAAACTCACTTTAACCAATTATTTGATCATGAGATCCCAAGGCTAGATTTGATGTCTCATTCTATTAATCGATTGTACTACGAGGACAGATTTGTTACCAGTTCTCACTACTTGAGTTGTCCACATAATGGACCAAGTGAATGTCTGTAGGCATACCAAAAGCAGACTCAATTCACAGCATTATAAAGCTAGAAGTTAGAGAGTTTCCATAGCCTTACCTGTTCCATCATCCTTAACCTTCCAAAATTTCAGGAAAGAATTATCCGTCTTGCTAATTTAGGTACATGTTGAGTGTCCTGGTGACAAGGAACACTATTTTAGTTTGACTGAGTTGATCATTTTCTAGTTTACTTTCACAAGTTACATTAGGACTGCTTTACACTTCTTCACATCTAAAGAATTCTATAAGGCTCCTGAAATTCTTGCACTAATGCATCAACTTGTCACCAGAATAGTTCTATTTTCGTTTGATTTTCTCCTCTGCGGGCTCAAGAAAGGAAAGCATCATTAAGAGAGGTTCCAGAGCAGGTTATCTCGACTGAGGTCCAGCATATGGTTGAAGAGATGCAAGCTTTAAATAAAAAGCTGGAAGATACAGTGAGTTTATCTCCTTTTTGCTGAAAGAATGACCTTTAGTCTGTATACTATGTCAATTCTTGTTCTTATGTACCACACTGAAGCTCTCTAACGTGGTAACAGCTGAGTTGGTTATTTAAAACCGATTGTGTTTTTTATTAGTCTGTATAGTTGTGGGTGGTGAGAAAAAGGGTTCTTGCTGCTGGTGATGTGAGAAAGTGATGTGAATCGTTGCGGAAGGATCGTTCTACAAAGGCCCAGATGGTGCGAATTGCAAACCTCGACCTCCAATCAAACCTGTGATTGGCAACCTCGGTATGAACGTGACCTGTTGACGAACACGTGTCAACCAACCAACGTTATAGACGCCACGAGCGAAAGAATTCGCTATCTCGCTCGATAAGTCGAAGAGAATCTTGATTAGGTCAAGTCCTCAAAAGAACAAGAAAAAGAGAACCTCTCAATTCTTTTCCTCCAAAAAATAAAATATCTCCGTCCTCAAAGAAATTTGGCAAATCCTTTATATAGGCTGCCACACAAACCCTAAAACCAACCCTAAAAATCTAATGCGATATATTCTAAAATATTCCTATTTTAGAATATTCTTAAACAAGAATATATATATATATATATATATATAAATTGACTTGGTCAATTATTTGGTGACAAGATAATTAAATTGCACCAAGATTTCCAAGATTCTTCAAGATTTGATCCAAGGTCATCTTCACGCCAAAGATCACGAACTGACGCCAACAACAGCTTGCTTGAATTGTTTGGCCCGCGCTCGAGTAATCGAACCAGTAGGAATAGACAATGGGTCCCTAGCACCTCCTCCTCGATATGACTCGATGTCCACATCATTCCCTCCCCCGTGCAAAGGATTTGTCCTCAAATCATCACTAGCATCAAAAAGAGTCAAGTCGAAACATTAAATGTGGCACTAACGTCATACTTACTACGGAAGATCAAGCTTGTAAGCATTATTGTTAACTCTTTCCAAAACCATGAATGGTCCATCCCCTCGCGGTAATAACTTAGAATGTCGCTGCTCGGAAATCTCTCTTTGCGCATATGAACCCAAACCCAATCGCCAGGTTCAAACACCACTTCCTTGCGCCCTTTGTTAGCTTGCCTTACATATTGCTCGAGTCTTGCGCTCAATATTTGTGCGCGTCTTCTCATGCAACGACTTGACAAATTCAGCTTTCTTTGCTCCATCTAAATCCACACGCTTATCAACAGGTAAAGGGGTTAAATCTAACGAAGTTAATGGATTAAAACCATAGACAACCTCAAATGGTGTAAATTTAGTAGCAGAATGCATGCTCCTATTATATGCAAATTCAACATGTGGCAGACAATCTTCACAAGATTTTATGTTATTTTTAATAATAGCACGCAACAATACCCCTAAAGTTCTATTAACTACCTCGGTTTGACCATCGGTCTGTGGATGACAAGTAGTAGAAAATAACAATCGTGTTCCTAGTTTTTCCACAATGTTTTCCAAAAGTAGCTAAGAAATTTAGAATCTCGATCTGAAACAATCGATCTAGGCATGCCATGCAAACGTACAACCTCCTTAAAGAACAAATTAGCAATATGAGATGCATCATCAGTTTTATGACAAGGTATAAAATGAGCCATCTTTGAAAACCGATCAACAACCACATAAATAGAATCTCTACCATACTTAGACCTAGGCAATCCTAACACAAAATCCATAGAAATATCAATCCAAGGATGCGTTGGAATAGGTAATGGTGTATACAAGCCATGCGGTTTAGTTGTAGACTTCGATTGCTTACAAGCAATGCATCTCTCACAAACACGTGTGACATCTCTCTTCATATGTGGCCAATAAAAATGTTCATACAACACTTCATAAGTCTTATTAATGCCAAAATGCCCCATTAAACCACCACTATGCGCTTCTCGCACCAACAATTCACGCAAAGAACACTTAGGCAAACATAGTTTGTTTTCACGAAAAAGATAACCTTCATGCCTATAAAATTTATCAAATGCAGCGTGTTCACATGCTTCATAGACTCTCCCAAAGTCATCATCATCAATATATAAGCCCTTGATATGCTCAAAACCTAGACACTTTGCTTCTAAAGTAGTTAGAATCGCATACCTTCGAGAAAGTGCATCGGCTACCACATTTTCCTTACCTTTCTTGTACTTGATCACATATGGAAAAGTCTCAATGAACTCCATCCATTTGGCATGTCTTTTATTCAACTTTTGCTGTCTTTTCAAGTACTTCAAGGTCTCATGGTCGGTGTGGATCACAAACTCCTTTGGCCATAAATAATGTTGCCAAGTCTCTAAAGCTCGCACTAAAGCATACATCTCCTTATCATAGGTAGGATAATTCAATGTTGCTCCACTCAATTTTTCGCTGAAATAAGCTATGGGACGCCCTCCTTGCATCAACACGGCTCCAATTCCCCGTACCGAAGCATCGCACTCTATCTCAAAAGTAGCACTGAAATTCGGCAAAGATAACAAAGGAGCATTAGTTAACTTATCTTTTAATAGATTAAAGGCTTTCTCTTGCTCTTCTCCCCACGTGAAACCCACGTGCTTCTTGATAACCTCAGTTAAAGGTGCGGCAATGATGCTGAAATTTCTCACAAATCGTCGATAAAAACTCGCCAATCCATGAAAGCTACGCACCTCTCCTATGGTCTTAGGCGTTGGCCATTCACGGATTGCTTTAACCTTTTCTTCATCAACCCGTATACCATTAGCACTAACAACAAATCCTAGAAATACTAATTTGTTGGTAACAAAAAAAGAGCACTTCTTTAGATTAGCATATAATTGCTCGGCCCTTAAAACCCGCAAGACAGCTCGCACATGCTCGGTATGGTCATCGGACTTCGGCTATAAATCAAGATGTCATCGAAATAGACAACCACAAATCGACCAATAAAAGCACGCAAAACATGATTCATAAGTCGCATAAACGTGCTCGGTGCATTAGTTAATCCAAATGGCATTACTAACCACTCATATAATCCATACTTGGTCTTAAATGCAGTTTTCCATTCATCACCTTCTTTCATCCTAATTTGATGATAGCCACTTTTCAAATCGATCTTAGTGAAAACGCAAGAACCATGCAACTCATCCAACATGTCATCTAACCTAGGAATAGGATGTCGATACTTTACCGTAATATTATTGATTGCTCGGCAATCGACACACATTCGCCAAGTTCCATCCTTCTTTGGCACTAACAAAACAGGGACGGCGCATGGGCTAAGACTCTCTCTCACATGCCCTCGTTCCAATAATTCACTAACTTGTCGCTGAAGTTCCTTTGTCTCCTCGGGATTGCTTCGATATGCGGGTCGATTAGGTAATGGCGCACCGGGAATCAAGTCAATTTGATGTTCTATGCCTCGAATAGGTGGTATCCCTCCGGGAAGTTCATCGGGAAAGACATCTTCAAATTCCTGCAATAAAGACACAATAGGACTAGGCAAACTTGGGTCAAGATCGTTAGTAGAAAACAAAACCTCCTTGTACACAAGTACAAGTATTGGTCGATCTAGAACTAAGGCTCTCCTCACTTCACTTGATTTTGCATAAAAATTATTTTGCCTCTTTTCTTTCCTCTCTTCTTTTCCCTCGCTTTTTACCACAATCTTTCTCTCGGCCTCTCCTTTTCCTTGCGTCTCGGACACACCACGCAAGCCCTCGGATTTCTCACATTTTCTCTCTCTCTCGGCTTCTCGTTGTAACTTTAATTGATCTTGATACACCTCACTAGGTGTCATTGGTACCAAGGTATAAGTCTTTTGATTCTTCACCAATGAATAACGATTAGTATATCCATTATGATGTACCTTTCGATCATATTGCCATGGTCTTCCAAGCAAGATATGACCCGCTTGCATAGGTACGACATCACACACTACCTCGTCCTTGTATCTCCCTATCTCAAATGGAATTCGAACTTGCTTCAATACTTTCACCTCACCACTATCATTTAACCATTGAAGTCTATAAGGCCTAGGGTGCTTTGTTGTCTTCAAACCCAACTTATTCACCATAATACAACTTGCCACATTCGCACAACTACCTCCATCAATTATCATACTACAAATCTTACCATTCACCACACATCTTGTATGAAACAAATTATCTCTTTGTTGGTGATGCTCCTCCTCCTTTACTTGCACACTCGAGAGAACGCCTAACCACCAATAAGTCTCCTTTTATAGCCACTTCTCCATCACTACAATCTTCCAATGGTGGCATCTCGTCATCCTCTTCTTCCCTTTCACTTTCGGACTCAATAACACCATGTCCAGTCATGATCATCACCCTCCTATTAGGGCATTGATTCGCCATATGACCCCTGCCCAAACACTTGAAACATTTAATTTCACGAGTTCTAGTGTTAGGGTTTTCGATTTTACACAAAACCGGATTTGTTCCAACTTTACCGTCCCTCTCCTTCTCCTTTGAGGTTTCGGTTTTGGTGTTGTTTCCTCTCCAATTTGGCTTATCATCTCTCTTCCAATTGGATCTCCAATTCTGATTTGAACCTCCTCCACCCTTGTGATTTCGGTCCAACTTCAATTGCCGCTCAACTTTGATGGCTTTGTCCACCAATTCCTCCAATTCAACATAGTGTTGCAGCTCTACCACTCTTGCTATGTCTCGACTCAAACCACTCAAAAATCTTGACATTGTGGCCTCACGATCCTCCATTACATTAGCACGGATCATGGCAATCTCCATCTCTTTGTGATACTCTTCCACGCTCTTATTGCCTTGTGTGAGATTTTGTAACTTTTGAAACAAATCTCGGTGGTAATGACTAGGTACAAAACGCCTTCTCATCACCGCTTTCATCTCATCCCACGTCTCTATCGGTCTTTCACCATTGCGCCTCCTACTAGTCACAAGTTGATCCCACCAAATTATAGCATAATCAGTAAATTCAACAGCTGCAATTTTTACCTTTTTGAGCTCAGAGTATCGTTGGCAATCAAATACCATCTCCATGCGTTTCTCCCACTCTAGATATGCATCGGGATCATTCTTCCCTTGGAAGGAAGGAATCTTCATCTTGATGTTGCCAAGTTCATCATCTCCTCGGTGTCTAAACCTTCGGCCTCCATTCCACCTTTCAAATCGAGCATCTCGATCATCCTCCATGTCGGCCTCATCATCATCATATTGTCGTTGCCTTCTATGTTGTGTTCTAGAGGCATCTCGCTGATGTTGTGGCCTTCCCGGGGTAGCTCTCGGTCACCATCAACCCTCATGTCATTCTCCATCATTCGGCCACTAAGCTCCTCCACTACGGCCTTCAATTGCTGGATGCTTTCCATGAGCGCTTCATCCCTTCGTATGGAGCCAATCTCCTTTTGATTCACACTTTCTTCGTGCGACATATTTTAGACCTGCAAGTAAACGTTAGTCGCAAAAAAAATCCTCACCAATCACTCCCTCACGTGTTTCTCTCAAAGTGTTTGTCACTCCCCTCGTGTTTAACTCAAGTTTAGACTTTTTTTCACCCTCAATTAAGCTTACACACTCTTGCCTTTTTCCTCTCGTATTCTCTTTTTTTTCAAGCTCTTTATTGGACTCAAAACTGTCTCTCAACCCCCTCACGACAATCAATCAAACTAATCAAACAAGATTAGATCACTATTGATTTTGTTTCAGCAAGTAACAATTTCAAACCAACAAGTACAACTTTCGAAATTCCAATTGAAACGCAAATCACTACCGATTTTGTTTCAATTTGGTCTACTAACAAACGAGTCGCCTTCTTGATTTTTTTTTTTTTTGTTCGACTAATTTTTTTTTTTTTGCCGAATCTGTTTTTTTTTTTTTTTTTTTTTCTTGCACACTTTTTTTTTTTGTGCGTTTTCTTTCTCTTCTTTTTTTTTTTTCACCTTTTTTTTTTTTTTTTTTTTTTTTTTTTTGACGAACTCGGATACAATTTAAGATGCTAGAAAAGAAAATTTAAAACTAACAGCAAATAACTACATATGGAAGCACAAAAGCAATCGGATCCCTAAATTAACTAGAACCGAAACCCTAACTCAATAAATCTCAAATTGCTGAATATCAACAGAAAATTAAAGATAAATAGACCTTGTAGAACCTGGCTCTGATACCAAACTGATGTGAATCGTTGCGGAAGGATCGTTCTACAAAGGCCCGGATGGTGCGAATTGCAAACCTCGACCTCCAATCAAACCCGTGATTGGCAACCTCGGTATGAACGTGACCCGTTGACGAACACGTGTCAACCAACCAACGTTATAGACGCCACGAGCGAAAGAATTCGCTATCTCGCTCGATAAGTCGAAGAGAATCTTGATTAGGTCAAGTCCTCAAAAGAACAAAAAAAGAAACCTCTCAATTCTTTTCCTCCAAAAAATAAAATATCTCCGTCCTCAAAGAAATTTGGCAAATCCTTTATATAGGCTGCCACACAAACCCTAAAAACCAACCCTAAAAATCTAATGCGATATATTCTAAAATATTCCTATTTTAGAATATTCTTAAACAAGAATATATATATATATATATATATATATATATATATATATATATAAATTGACTTGGTCAATTATTTGGTGACAAGATAATTAAATTGCACCAAGATTTCCAAGATTCTTCAAGATTTGATCCAAGGTCATCTTCACGCCAAAGATCACGAACCATGACGCCAACAAACTTGCTTGAATTGTTTGGCCCGCGCTCGAGTAATCGAACCAGTAGGAATAGACAATGGGTCCCTAGCACCTCCTCCTCGATATGACTCGATGTCCACATCAGAAAGAACATATTTCACGTTCAGGGTCGCCTGGATGCTTTGGCTTCTGCTATGACAATTGACATGGCAGTGAATTTTGCTTCTGTGGGTATTGTCCATGCTCTCTCTTTATATCATATCAGATCAGTTCTTGGTGGTTGTTTTCTTACATGATTAAAACTTTAGATCTGTTTGCATTGTCTATCAAATGAAGGGAGGACAACTACCAATTTAAGATAATCTTAATTTTGTGGACAAATGTCTGGATATCCGGTCATGTCATATTGTATCTCAAGGGGATATAACGTCCTATGCAGGAGGCTGCCATTAAAGATTATTTCAAGCCTATTGACAAGCAGGCTGAGACCATCATGATAATGCAGCTCGAGGGCGAGGAGAAGAGACTGTAGGAGATGATGAAAAGCCACGCAGAGACAAGCCTTGCTCAAGAAAGATGAGAAGGACAGATTGACAAATGCGAAGAATGTCGCCAATTCCAACCAGCACAAACGGATTCCAACTAGAAAGTAGCAAATGAAGGCATGAGCAGGTAAGGTCGTGCACTTGTAGCAATCATCGGCAAAGTAATCTTTATTATGACATGATTTCGGCAAACCCAAGCAATAGCTTTTTCAGCTCGTCATTATGGAAACACACTCACTTATTGCTTTTGTGTGATCATCATGTTCCCCTTCAGGAGAGTTAAAACGTGCCTTTGTTCTGTCGCTGCGACCTTAAGTGTGGTGTACCATGATAATCCTACGTAAATGATCAGAGTCACTGTAAGTCATCAGACTCATGATCGAGTCATGATTGAGTCAAATGCACAAATTCTCGTTTGAACTATTGATCCTTGTATGAAAATACAAGAGACATCTTCATTATTTGATTCTCCTGTAGATTGTATCTTTTTTATTATGATGTATATAGAAATCCTAGTCATTAGGACCCTCTATTTCGGTCAGTCCCTGTGAAAATGACGGTTCCCAGTCTGAATGGTTTAGCGTTCAAGCCTTCGCTAGGCGTTGACTGTTGACCAACTACAGATGATGTGCACCAGTGGAAGGTCAATCTGTATCTGGAGAATGTTCCCTTTACTGACTTGTACTAGGTCAAGAGGATCCAATGGGACATTTCCACAAATCCGGCTTAAAAATGGTAAAATTGGCTACTCAAATTATATTGATTATGGTCCATAGTTACTAGCTTGGTGAAAAAATTACGACTTGCATAAAAATTGTTAACCATGGTTGAGATTTATCTATATTTACTTTTCATCGTTGATAGGTTATAGGTCACATATACAGGTTACAACCTAAGGACACCCTTGGATGTATATAAAGAATCTAACCCAAATTTCATGGTAAAATCACTGATGTGGAACATAATCTTCTGAAAATGATTATTTTTATCACTCAGGAACTTAATTAAAAGAAAATCTTTCACTATCAATGATGATATATGTCTGAAAGCTTTCGTTATTAATGATAATATATTACGTTAATCCATTAGCGATCAATTTAAAAATATATATATGCATGTGTGTGTGTATATTTTTCAAGTTGGTAATAATTCGCAAAACAAATTTACCCTTTTACGTCCTTTTGTTGTTGGGATTTACTGTATCTCGCGTTAATAGTCAAACCAATTCAGATTGATATCGATGATTGGAAGTGATTTGAGAGAACAGATTCTTCCCCTAGAATCAAACCAGTTATTCCCTTTTCTGGCACACATAAAAGCAAGATCTGGAGTCCAATTTCAGCGTAGCCCACGTTTGAACTTGCGGCGCATAAAATACTAGATGCAGAATTTCACATTATCGAATGTCTTTTTCACAATCATTCCAGCTCCATTCCAAAGACAATTAATTACAAGAGACCCTCCTTTTCAAAGCACAAGAAGACAGCTTCATGAATAGTTAAGCCGCAGGTGCATTATTATTATTATATGTTTGTCTCCTCACGATCATGTGTGTATTTAGATCTTTTTTTAAGATCTGTCCTAATCGCAAAAATGATTATAAATATTTTTTAATGCATTGACCCAACTTCCTGGATAGATAGACCAGTCTACGTGCCCAAGCACTCATCGTGTGCCTTCATCTGCTTGCAAGCAAATACAAATCTTCGCACATTTTCGTGTGGCTCGGGCTTGGATGTCATTGACTCGACGCAGACGCGCACACGAAAAAGGAAATATTCTAAGTTTGGTGATCAGGCATGGAGTCCTCCCTCTCCTGTAATTCATATAAGACCAACCCCCCGGAGGTGGCCACAAGCAGCATCACTTTCAGCATCTCTCTGTCTTATATCCTTTCGCTTGTTCTTTTCCTGAACCCTTCTCAAAGCTTATCAAGCTCCGAATCATATATATGTTCCGTTGATCGGCAAAGGAGCTGCAAGTGTTTCTCATCCAATCCACAGATACGTATCGAGGAGAAGCTTAGATGGGGAAGAAAGTAATGAAGAGTGAAGCATCGTCCCAGCCCCACCACCACCAGCAGCTTCATAGCCTGATCAAAGTCTTGAAGCCCAAGGTGTACATCACGGACGCCTCCAGCTTCAAGAGGCTCGTCCAGGAGCTGACCGGCAATGCCACTTCGAACCCATCGGTCCCCTCATCACCTAATTTGATCCTAAACAGCTGCCCGGAAACAGCCAGCGAAGGATCAGTACAAATCCTGGCGCCGATGGCACTTCCTGTTGAGTGTCAACATCATAATCATGGAGGCTCTCGGAGCACAAGGGTGGAGGTTCAAGTGCCCCTTATCGAGTCATCTCAAATTACGGGCAACGTCAATCATCCAGTGGGTATGGTAGGTCTTGAGGACTTGGATTCTCAAATTACAGGCAACGTCGATCATCCGGTGGGCATGGTAGGTCTTGAGGAGTTGGAGACTTGGCTCTTGGAGGATGTGAATCATCTGGCAGTTCCCTTCTGTGAGAGCAGCTATTACTACGATCACCCCCAGGAGGTCAGCATCTACGACTACGGGTTCTCAGGGATGTGGTGAAAATAGGGTTCTTCATATTCTCATCAACACGGTTCATATGCATATAAAAGACACAGCCTTTCTGATCACATTCATCAACTGTAGAGAGATTCACGTTTTGTAAACCAAATTCTTTTGCTTCAACTAGTGTTCGTATAATTCATTTGTTGTGAAACGCCAAGACGTATTTCTGGGATGCCGGTAACAGTACAGGGTGTTTCTTTGCGTTATCGAAGAACTGCGATGCGCACACATGGGATCGCGCGCATGGAGATTATCCATGACAATTGCGAATGTTCGACGCGCAAACAGGTGGCGTGGAGTTTGCTGAGAGATCAAATCATCAACAGTAAAAGGGACAAACTTGCGAAAGCGCCGTAGCTTTGATGTCCCTAGCTTTTCATTTGGACGAAATTACTCCAAAGGACCACCGGATTTCGATCCTAGATTGCTGCCCATAAGCATCTCGTTATTCCAAGGCTCCAGTACTACGTGAGACTTTGTGTTGTTGACCGTTCAAAAATCTTAAAACTGTCAAAATATCCTATCGGAAATTTACATTGTACTTTGCATATCTTCATACACTCGTTGCAACTTTCGAGCACTTTTCGGTTGCATACGGCATGTTGTCCAATTGTTTCTTCTTATATTAGTATCACGAAAAATTTCAAATTGATATATTTATGACAAATTTCTTCAAATTAATTTTTTGATCGCAAATACCCTAACCTACTAATATTTAACAAATTTAACCTAAATTAATTTTTTAACCACCAAAAAATCAAATTGATATATTTGTAACAAATCTATCATCTGTTAGTTTTCGTTAAATTGGATTAATAAAAAAGCAGTATAAGTGTAACAAATAAAGTGTAACTTCCAAAATTGGTATATCCTAAATTGTCACGTGTCATCTAATTCAACAATTTAATTATAAAATTTAATGAAAACTAATAGATGATAAATTTATTATAAGTGTACTAATTTAAGATTATTTTAAGTAAACATATCACAAATCTATCGGTTTGGATTTTTCATGATATTAAAACCCTTCCTCCCTCAACTAAATTTTGTCGAATGGCTTTTCTATTGAGTTTTACGTGATAGCGGGGAAACCTGGTTCAACAAGGCGATGCCCGGTTTTGTCGAGAACGAGGACCATCGTTCACACCCTGCAAAAACATTTTTTTTACTCTCTCTCTCTCATTGAATATTCTTTTAATTTGGTGTGTAACTCTTATACAATATATTAATAAGTCAATACCAGTATCACCAAAGCGACTCCGTGGCCCAATGGATAAGGCGCTGGTCTACGGAACCAGAGATTCTGGGTTCGATCCCCAGCGGAGTCGTCTCAGCCATTAATTCTCTTTTCCATATTTTGGTTTCTCTTTTTCATTTTATTACTTTTTTTTTTTTTTTGGCAACCTGAAAAGCGCCCGTACAGGAGGAACCGGGATGACCCGCAGGAGCAACCCACCTCCCACGAGCCGTAAGTCGCGCAAATGACAAGGTGGGGAGTTGAACTCTGGCCTTGCGGGTGGCCAGCGTGCAACTCCACCATCTTTGCCACCAATGGGTAGATATTTTATTACTTTTTTTCCTCAATTGAATTTATTAAACTTTGCTCATGCCTCATTCACTTCTCAGGCTGGAGAGATCTATCTCCATTCCTTCAACGAAACCAGGTGTGCTCAGGTCTCAAAGGCTTCAAATGTGATGAAATCAAAGTTCTGATAAAACAGAGTACAAACATTGAAGAAGCTTTCACTCATTAACGCCACAATCTTTACAATTTGCTTGAAATCAAATGTGATGAAATCACGCCTCGAAAAATGAGTTATTTTAACAAACAGATCGAGCAAGATGCCCGCAAAATAAAAACTATTATGGCTAGGGCTTTTTCGGCGTTTGGTTCGGAGGCGGGATGCTGTACAGGGACTTGAGCTGCCTGTCGATGAGCTTGCTGTTGTTAAGGGCCAGCTGAAGCTCCAGCCCCTCCGACCACCACTGCTCCAGGCCGTGCGCCTCGAGGAACTTCTGCTTCTGCTTCCCCTTGGACATCACGAACAGCTTCGCTGCCGCCTGTTGCACGTTCATCAGGCCCGGGCTGACATTCTCCTTGTCGCCGCCACCATTCTCTTCCGTGCCCGGCGGATCGGAGTAATGACAGCAAATGTAGTCGCTGCTGTTCACATACAGATGAGGCACCCATTTCTTCATTCCCAAATTCAGAGTCTTGCTCCGATTCAGTTGCGCCATCCAGCCCCTCAAACCGGACTCTGAAATCGTCCGCGACTCGTCGGTGCTCGCCGTGTTTCCTTGCTCGCTGCTCGAAGGGAACATCGACCTGAGTCTCGTCCAAGCGACCCCGGCTTTCTCTCCGATGTTTCTCAGGCTCATAGCCAGCGAAACCGAAGGCGGATTGAACAGATGGGCATCCACGTAGATGCCTTCTTTGGCCAGCGCTTTCCCCACCTGCAATGCAAACCCGGCCCCCAACGAATGCCCCACGATGCACACATTATTGCTCCCGTAGCTTTGCGCCGCGGATCTCAATGCCTCTAGAGCCACGTTGAACCGGACCGAGCCTTTCAGGCTTTCCCATGTGAGGAACCGGAGGTCGTCCTGGATGTCCCTGCGGATCGTGGGGCCTTTGAGCAACGTCCCTCTTAGGGCCAACACTGCTCTCGGCGCGCCGCTGGGTCTGATCAGTATGAATTCAGCTAGTGCCGCGGCCCTATCCCATTCCAGCACAGCGCCGAATATCGATCCGTCCCTCTCGTCGATTAGCGTTTGGGACAGCTTGTACTTGAATGGCAGCCACCATTTGGGGGCGAGTGCGCTTTCCTCAGGCCGGTTCTCTTGTCTGTCCAATTCGAGCAAGTAGACGGCTTGGATGAAGCAGGCGAGCACCGTTCTCTTGTAATTCTCATCCTTCCTGCATACATGAAAGCATCTGTTGTCTTAAGCAATTATCTGAGCCCCAAGAAGACAATCTATCCCAAGTTCACAAGTGAATGAAGAGAAGTAAAAAAAAAAAAAAAAAAAAAAATCCAAGAACCCATCATTCACATTTCACACATATAATCAACAACTCTGCAGTTGATACAGAAAAAAATCCACAAAGTTACTAATTCTGGTCCCTTGCGGGTCAAAAAGACAGCCAAAACCACCCACAAATCGAAATTGGTCAATTCAGCATCCAGAGCGGCGGACTAACTCAACACCCAAGATGAGACTTGCTAAATTCGGGCCTAAGGAGTAGAAAAGAAGAGAATAGAGGAGGAGAACAGACCAACTGGAATTGAGGAGCTCTCTCCAGTTGGGGGAGGAGACATTGCGAGGTCCAGACACATGAAACGCGTAGGGATGAGCTTCTTCTCCTTCCGCAGGCGTCTCCTCCTTCGTCGTCTCCTCCTTCATCATCTCCTCGGAACTTCTCTTCGCCATTCTCACTCTGCAACACCCAACACGCCACACACAAACACAGTCTCCTCTCTCTCTTGCTTCCTCCTCTGTTCTTCAGTTACCAGAGAGAGAGAGAGACAGAGAGAGCGAGATCTTGGTTTAATGGGGATAGAAATTCAACTGCCGAAGCCGTTTGCAGAAGGTGGGTGCGAGCGTGATCGTGGTTATCGGGTGAAGGAAATTTATCAATGCAGTCAAAATCTCATCTTTCGTTGCATATCATGTGGGTTCGGATCTGGGTCAGCGACGATGATGAGATTTGAAAACGCCTGGGCCTCGTAGCATCGCATCTCCGCAACGGTCATATTTCTCCCTCGTTGTCGGCACGAAACCGAAGTTACCAAAATGACCCCCCGACCTGCTCCGTGTGGGAAAGGGAAAAGAGGTTGTTGACCTGTTTTAAGAACCCCACCACATCAAGAAAGTATTCCAGAAATTACCAAATTCAATCTACAAAACCAAAAAAAAAAAAAAAAAAAAAAAAAAAAAAAAATCTACAAAACCAAAAGTGGTGGGACCCGTCATCTTAAATGATCCAGATATCACTCGTTGAAGATTTAATTATATAGTGGTAGCTTGAATTAACGAAAGATTTGATTACACAATAAATTTGAAGATTTAATTATATTTTTTGAAAATTTTAGAACTCATTTAAACAAATTAAAAACGGAGTTTATTGCAATTCAATGTGACATTTTTCTCATAAACTATCACAGATTAAATGATAAGTAATACAAAATCGAGAATTTTGAAACAAAAAATGTAAAACGCATAGTTTCCTAACTAGAAATGGGAATGGTCATCACCACCATCACTAATGATAGAAGTCGTGAAAACGGAGTTGATTGCAATCCAATGTGACATTTTTCTCATAAACTATTACAAATTAAATTATAAATACTACTAAATCAGGAATTTTGAACCAAAAAGAGCAAAACACATATTTTCCTAATTAAAAATGGGAATTGATGATCATCACCACCATCACTAATGATAGAGAAGCCGTGACTCTGCCTGCAATAGCATCGGTCCCTACCCTCGGTTAGGTAGCAGCTAAATCGAGAACACTAAGATAGCTGTAAAGTTGTTAATATGTTAGCTTACTCATCGGTCTTTTTCCATGCCAATAACCTCTCATTTAGCCCCTAAGATTAGGTGAACAAAGCAGTCATTGTTGAGTAGATATCAGACACTGACATTGTTCTAGGAACACGTTACTCATAGTAGAATACTTATACGGACAAGCCAATGAGCAGTATTTCTCTTTGGCCTCTTTGAGAGCTGCCATGCCAGATTGCGCAATATTGAGATAACCTGTGGGCGATTATTAGAATTTCTGAGTTTGGATTCTGTCACAACTCATATTCTTGATATGCATCTTAAACAATAACTAGACGTTCTGATCAGTACACCAATCCTATCCGATAGTAAGGCTCGCCATAGCGCATTCATACTATTACTAGGCACTCTTCATTTGCTTTCTCCAACGACCCCTTAGCTACATCACGGTTCACTCCATCATCTTGAGGGAAACATGTCGTGAGAGATCAGAAGCTATAAATCTTGAGAAATTTCAACTCGTCACATTCGTTGCTTGCATGGCTGGATACGGCGTGCTCTCGTATTTCCCAGACCACCTGCGTAATTGACACATGAGGACAGGAAATGAGGGAACGAAACATGGCTCGGTGCGTGAAACTCGAAAGTTCCCGAATATGAGACGATTCTGTGGAGAAGTAAGAGCTAGTTCCGACCTGCATTCTTCCTGTTCTGGGATCTGGAGCTCAAGATCCTCTTGGAATGGCTGGAACACGAGATCGATTTTGTCGTCTTCCACTTTATCAAGAGTCGGCGGATCCCACTGTGTAGCAATTGCAACAAGTTAATGAGCACAGAAAATTTGGCACAGGCCAACAAATGTCTGGTTTCATCACAGAGAGAGAGAGAGAGAGAGAGAGCACCTTGGGAGAATTGTCCTTGTCTATAGTAAGAGCTCTGATTCCCTTTTCGACGTAATGGAGGACAAAAAAATAGCACATCAGCATCTGTAAATCTAAAGCTGACTTAAGTGCTATATGTAGAAACTGATTTTACCTCATATACATCTTCAGATATCGCCATTCGTAGAGTGTTAATTGTTAATCTAAATTCCTTTCTCAAACATTCAGAAAGCTTCTGGTTGCGGCCTTCGCGGATCTGGACATTTCAAAAGGGCAGTAAACATTAGACAACTAGTGCTAGGACAAGCACCAGGAGTGGTTTTGCATTTACATATTCAGGCTTGGTGAAAAGATAAGGATGTGTCTTGTTTTCTACATCTGTAGATTAACAAACCCTTTGGTTTTCTGTTTGTTTAGTGGAAATGACAAAAGTCTGTGAAAAAAGTAGTTGTTTACATTGTAGGTAAAGTCAATTTCTTGGTTAGTACGAAATAATCTGTCTTAGCAAATCCTGTCAAAAGTTATACCGATCTTAGGGTCATTCTCAGTCCTGTAGGGGATGATCTCTTTAGCCCCTTGAGCACCGGTCCTATCCACCCATTTCCTTCTTTGCTTGCCTCAGATTCCTAAAATATAAACCACAAACAGCTCTTGTCATTGAGTAAGCACAAAAGAGGGGAAATATAAATGTTCACTTTCAGGAGTAGCTCAACCATGGGAATTCTGGATGACCATAAAACTTACCAATGATTTTATGATATCCGCGACAGTATCCTTTGAAAAGCACTCGTCAATTAATGCCTTCCTGGATTCATTAAAGTTAATGTCAATCAATCTTAAAGGCATATGTTTAGTAGAATATCACGTATGAGGCTTCGCTGTATAGACACATTACTTGTTCAGGATGCTCTCTTCATCAAGCTGAACTTCGATTGCAAATTCGCCAATTGCAGACCTGACAGCATCCTCTTCCCCAGATTTCAAACTCATCAGACACTTCTCCACCTCAGGAAGTTTCTAAAATAAGTGAAGAATGTGTTACTACCTCCATAGTATGCAAAAGGTAATGACTAATGAACTCACACCAGCTATCATCAAATCATCAAGAACCAAGACAAAGGTCTCCTATGATTCATGATGCATGTGGCATCAGTTCAATGGGTAACTCACAAGCAAGAACTGATATAAAGTAAACCAAGTCTAGAAAGTTGATTATAAGCTGCAGAACTGCAGAATCACCGAACAGATTGATGATTTTAACTGGCAGTTTGACCAAAAGAATGAAATCCTAATAAATTGGCATCACGCATGTAATGTCCTTATAGCTACCTTATCAAACATGGTTGTATGATTGGAATCAGGTAGATGAAATCATATAGGCAGGATTCATGAAAAAACATAAAAATACTATGCATTTAGAAATATCTATTCATGAATATTTGAAATTTTCATACCCTACATACCTGGATTTATCCCCATCTAGCTTGATAGAAATGCTTGCCTAAATTACAGTTAATTAAATTCTTCTGTTTAAAGCGGTTAAGTGTTGAGTTTGAATATCAGAAGGCTTGACTTACAAAAGCAAATGAGGATTAACTGAAGTTGTAAAGGTGAGGAGTCAGAATAATAAGTGTGAATTGCGATGCAAAAGTAAGGTCATCATTTAATATTTCATTAACGATTGCTTGCTAGCATCATCCTTTTTGAATTTCATCCTCTACAAACTTTTGAATACTTCATCTGACTTCAAGCAGAAAAACAATACTTCAGCTGACTAGCTGACTGAGAGAGGGAGAAGCATGATGAACAAGGAAGAGGTCAAGACTGACTGTGTAACCTTATGTGCATGTCAATACAACAGCGAGTCTACTCAGTCTATAAGAGGAAGTATTGCTTTAAATAGCATATTCTCTAGATAGACTGGACATAAGCAGGAGAATTCAGCATCAGGAATTAGTAAATGTTTCATGAAGTAGATAATTCAAGACAAAGCCGATGGACTAATGCATAGTCAACATTCCGCAGAGACCATTCTCAGTTTTTTTCCTGGTTTAGGATACTGCAAAAGCTTGTCCAAATTCACACTCTTCTATATAGATCGCCACATCCATGTATACCGCCCGAGTAAATTTCCACATATAGAAAAAAAGTGGCTCCGCATGACATATTCAGAAGTTTAGAGGCTATGCTTTTCATTTCTTTTTCTTTTTCTCAGATGGCATTGCAAAAAGTGATTTAGGAGTCAACACTTCTCACTATGCAAGTTTTTTAAGGTCGTAAGACAGTAGCAGCAATAAAAGAAAAGGCCCTTTAGCTTCCCTGGACAATATGGAGCAGCATAAAAGAAAGGATGGAATAAGCATCGAGAGAACAATGCAATTTGGTGCAAAAAGAGAGGGAAGAGATCTATTATTAGATGTTACAGCTGACCTCAGAAGGGACAAAATGGGTCGCTAGTCCAGCTGCAACCAATTCTTTGCCATTCAGCCTTGCACCAGTTAAAGCCAAGTATTCACCTGCATATTCACACAGAGTCACACAAGTGAAAAAACCACAAAAAGAAAGTCGAATCAATTTGAACTTTTCTTGTTCTAAATGCATTTACCCAGCCGTCCAGGGAGATGGGAAAGCATGTAGGAGAAACCACAATCAGTATGAAACCCAATGCTCGCTTCTGGAGTAGCAAAAACCTATATCCCAAATATCCAACTATAACTGGACTTTACCAAAGACAAGATACTAAAAGATCTAAATCAAAATAAACTTCTTTCAACAGCTTTAAAAAAAACGATTTAACGAATCAGCTACCCACCGTCTTTTCTGTGACAACTGAAAACTTCATTGGAACCATTAAAGATGCCCCTCCACCCATTGAGATTCCATGGATAAGAGCAACCTTTCAAATGACACCAATAAGCATTTTTTCTTTTCCGAATACAATATACGACAATGATTGATATCGAAGATGTACCTGGACTTTCTTGTAGGTATGGATGTGATAGCAAAGCCAGTACATTCTATAGACGACTTCCAGGCAGGAATCCTCTGGTGAAGGAAAAACAGAGGCAAATTATCCTGAGAACTGAGACACTAATAGATGTAGCACTGAAATTATTGCTTTTGGTGAAGCTTCCTTACTTGATTTTTTGCCATCATAGAACATTTTCAAATCTCCACCGGCAGAGAAAGCTCGACCAGCTCCCTTTTGCAAGTATTAATCAGCACAAGAACTTTAACAAGCAAAATATTTGACGGATAGCAGGATACTGTAAAATATTAAGTCTACTCTTTTCTATTCTGGACTTGTCTAGTCAATTAGTGCAATGACACTCCTTGTAAGATCAGCATGAGAAATAATGCTCCCGATTAGTCAGTTGTACTATTCCCAAGGCGAGACACATACTCAGAACTAACCTTGATGATCACAAGTTGTGCATTTTCATCCTTCTCCCATCTCTCTAAGTATTCAGCCAGCAGACAAACCTGAGTCCAGTAAAAGTGTAAAGACTAGCTCTCTATGAAAATGTCCCAATGGAGAGCTACAACGAAGAGAAATCCAGCATACCACTCTAGACGAAATGACATTCAATTTGCGAGGCTGGTTTAAGGTGATCACCCTGACATGATCAATTTCTTGCCCGAGAACAACCTATAGAAGACGAAATGAAGACCTCAGCATCACAGACTATCCAGTTGCACTCGGTACCAGAGCACACGCAATGCGTTGGCCGGTCTGTCCAAAAGAAGCACTCCTTGCTTACCTCCTCGTCCTGGGTCGCCCCTTCTTTCGCCATTTGCTGGTGATCAAAGTGAAACAAGAAAAGGGAAATCTGCCAAAAAGGAAGCAACCCCCCGTGTCATGAGAGTGGGAACGCAAAACTTCAAGAACCAAGAAACCAAGAAAGCCCACAAATACCCAGAACACGCGTTGAGGACATCAGATCAAACACAGCACAACGGAAGTAAAAGGGCAGGACAAGGCAGAGTACGAGCTTACAAATTTCACGGAACCTGCGATGGCCTGAATGAAGAAGAGAGAGAGTGAGAGAGTGGCGAGCGAGCCTGGCAGCTGTGGACAAATCAAGAAATGGAAGAGTTAATGGTAGGAAGGTATGCGGTGGATGGGGCTGACAAGTTAGTTGGTAGGTCAATGCATCCACCCCTTACCTACAACCACCACCGTCACACCCTTCCGCAAGAATCAATCTTTTCGCTGATCGCAATGATTGAAAGAACGTTAATCAAATAGGAAATTTGGGTTAGCTTTGGGCGTGACTCTCACCAACTCCCCCATCCATCTCGCTTTTCCACAGTCAATCAGTCGCGCATTTTCTTTCAACGTGATTCGTGCTCGTGATGACATTAAAGGGACCGGTTAAGGCCCCCTTGTTTCTACTTATTTGAGAGTTATCTTTTTAAAAATAATTATTTATATCATTTGAAATAATTAATTAATAAAAATATTAACATTATTCATGACAATTTATGTTTATATAACTCTATCGTTACCCAAATCGAGAGGATCCTCCTATCTTGGTAGGAGAAGATTATGTGATATTTTCCTAATTTGGTGTTCGTTTCTTGTTAGGAGGAGATTATGTGATATTCTCTTGATTTGGTGATATTTTCTTGTTCAATTTGTTATCTTGTATATTCCATGTAATTCAGCAAATAATTATGAACCTCTATTACTAAAAAGGCAATCCCTCTCTCAAAGAATTCATAACAAAAAAAAAAAAAAAAAACTGAGGATTTTTGAGGACGTAAGACTTACTTAAGCCGAACCTTGTTAAATTGCGATTGCGTTCTTTGTCTCTAAATTTATCATAGTATCAAAGCAGGTTCAAGCCTAACCCGTTATTGTTTGTTGCGGTTAATTTTCCATTACCTTGTTGCTGTGTTGTCACCATGGAAAAACATGATGCCGGCAAGAAATTGCCAACTGCAACTCCTTCAACCAAAGGCCTTCTACAAGAATCTCACAGCCAATGCCTCACCGCCATGCTCTTGGACGAAAGGAATTTTCTTCCTTGGTCACGAGCTGTAACCGTAGCTCTTGGTGACTGTTCGAAACTCAGCCACATGAATGGTAAAATCGAAGCTCATCCAGAAGATGATCTCGGATACGAAGAGTGGCTTGCCAGTGACAACTCCGTTATGTCCTAGATCTTCAACTCCATGGAGCCCCAAATCTACGAGATTTTTGCATACTCTAATTCAGCTCAAGCACTATGGGATGCGTTGGTTTGAATGTATGGGCAACTCAGAAATGCCTCCCGGATATTTGAAATCCATCGAGAATTGGCAAATTCAAGGCAATGAGAGAATCACTCATTCACCTTGCATCTCGGAAATTTCAAGAGAAGGTGGGACGAGCTCCAACAGTACCGCCCCATCACTCAATCTGTTGCTGATTATGTTTGTAGAGAGGAGAAAGATCGAATCTTTCAACTTCTGACTAGCCTTCGGCCTGAATATGATGATCTCAAACGACAGATCCTCATGATCCAAGGAGAGGAAACCAAGCGTCAGGTCATGAATCCAACACCGGCGACCTAGAAAAGAACTGTTGAGATTTCGGCCCACAATGTCATAACCAATAGATCGGCGGAGGCTGTCGCCAGATTTGCCAAAGGAAAGACGAAGAAAACCGGTCGCTTCCACTGTGAACACTGATTGTGATGGTCACACCGAGGACCGGTGCTAGGTCCTTCATCCTCACTTGTGGGGCTGGCAAAGAGAAAGGGCCAGAAGCAAAATTGACTGCCCACAATGACCCAATTATCCCGACTGAATTCAAGGCCGAACTTGAGAGTCATGCAAATCAATTTCAACAACTTCTGCAGGACCAAGGGTCTAACATTAAGGCAACTAAATCAACCGGGCCATCTGTTGAATCAAGCCACATGATACAAACTTCTGGTAAGGTGTCCTTGACTCAGTTCAAAAATTAGTTTGTTATAGACTCGGGTGCCACTAACCATATGTGTAATTCAGGTCAAATGATGGTTAAAATTGTCTCCAATGATTATCCTTCTATTACTGTTCTAACGGAGCGGTCCTGACACAAGGAGTAGGAAAATTTAAGACATTGTCTAAAAGTTCTCATGCTTTGATTGTACCTAATTTATCTTCAAATTTGTTGTCTGTTAGTAAGTGTACGAAAGAATGGAATTGCAATGTCATTTTTTCTACTTCTAAGGTGTTATTTCAAGATTGCATCACCAAGAGGACGATTGGTGAAGGGAGGATGCAGAATGGACTCTATGTCATAGATCAATACCCTGAGGCGTTGAATGCAATTCAAATTGCTAAGAAGACATTGGAACTATGGCATAGACACATGGGTCACCCGTGCGATTAGATTTTACATACTCTTGATATATATTTACCTCATGATTCTAGTTCATGTGATTGTTGTCGTTTCGCTAAACAACATAGACTTCCCTCTCTAAAGAGTATGCATTTTTCCTCATAATTATTTGATTTAATTCACTCTGATGTGTGGAGTGCTCCCATTGAGTCTCGGGATGGCTATAGATAATTCTTCTCTTTTATTGATGATAAATTTCACTCTACATGGCTATATCTACTGAAAACCAAAAGTGACATTATTAATGTTTTTTAGGAATTTTGTGTTATGATACAGAATCAATTTAAGACTAACATGAAAGTGTTGCGCATGGATAATAGGACGGAATACACCAATCAAGCATTTCAAGCTTATTTGTGCAACTTGGGTATTATTCATTAGACTTCTTGTGTTGGGACGCCCTAATTGAATGGCAAAGCAGAAAGGTAAAATCGTCATCTTCTAAAAGTTGCCTGGGCCTTTTTTTCTTTTTTTTTGGGGAATATGCCAAAAACATATTGGAGTGACGCTGTTCTCACCAGTTGTTATATTATCAATCGTCTCCCTAGCGAGTGCTTGAATACAAGATTCCAGTAGAAATTTTATATCGGAAGAAGTTCAATATCTCACATTTAAGGTTTTTTGGCAGTACATGCTATGTTCACTCAAACGATGGTAAACTCGATCAACGTGCTCGGAAGTGTGTGTTCGTTGGCTATTCTTCAACTAAAAAAGGATACGAGTGTTACAAGCCCACCACAAAGCGTCTCTATATGTCTAATATGTATTACTTTCACAGGAGCTAACTTCAGGGGAGTACACTGAACTCTCAACAAATTATGGAGAAGTTGCCCCTGCTCCTATCACTACTTCACCTGCGGTACCCACGAATTTACCCACCTCTGAAACTTCAATAAAATCTAGAACCAATGGCTGAAACTCACTCTGGGGAAGAAACCATGACAAAAGAATTTCCTAGAGCATCTTCACCACTAGTTTGCTGATCTATGAGGATTTCTAGGCCCTTTGTTAGACTCCAGGATTTTACTACATATCACACGGTATAGTATCCCATCCAAGACCATATCAATTATGATAAAATTCCTCATCAAATTTGGGGTTTATTGTCTACTCTTGAAAGTTCAAAAGAACCCACCAATTATGAAGAAGCCGAACATCAATCAATGTGGATTACGGTTATAAAGAAGGAACTTCCAGAGCTTGATAAAAATCACACTTAGGATGTGGTGCGATTACCCGATGGAAAGTGTCTTGTTGGTTGTCGTTGAATTTACAAGATAAAATACAATAGTGATGGCTCAGTTGAAATGTATGAAGCTTGCCTTGCGGCGAAAGGCTACACCCAAACCTACAGCATTGATTACAAGGAGACATTTGCTCCAATTGTAAAGATAAATACAGTTCGTGTTCTTATGTCCGTAACAGTCAATCATGGGTGGTCTCTTTGTCAAATGGACATGAAAAATGATTTTCCTCATGGAGACCTTGAAGAAGAAGTGTATATGGATCTTCCCTCGGGTCATGCCTTGCAAATGAAGAAAGGATGGTTTGCAAATTAAGGAAGTCCATCTACGGACTCAAGCATGGTATGGCAAGCTCAATGGTACACTTACAAAGTTTGGGTTTGTATGAAGAATGGCCAACCCATCAATGTTTACCAAGTCTGATGAGAGTGGTATTGTAATACTACTCATCTACGTTGATGATATTGTTATTACTAGAAGCAACGAATCTAGGATTAAGGCTCTAAAGCAATATCTTCACCAAGAATTTGATATCAAAGATCTCTGAAGATTGAGATATTTCTTAGGGATTGAAATGGCTAGCTCTCACAGGGGGTTGTTTCTATCACAAAGAAAGTACATTATGGACTTATTAAAAGAAACAGGGAAAATGAGGGCTAAACTAGCAAATGTTCCGATAGATTACAATAGTAAGTTTGCCGCTAATAATACTCCCTTACAATACATTGGAGCGTTTCAATGTCTTGTAGGCAAGTTGATTTACTTGACTATTACTCGATCAAATATTACTTACACAATCAGCTATGTAAGTTAGTTCATGCAAAATCCGACTCAAGGGCACATGGATTTGGTTGATTGACTATTGAGGTACTTGAAAGCTACACCAAGAAAGGGTATTTTAATGAAGAACAATGGGCATACAGATATTGTCGAGTATGCAGACGCAAATTGGGCAAGAAGCCCTAGTGATAGGAAGTCTACTCTAGGTTTCTACACCTTCGTAGGAGGTAATATTGTTACTTAGAAAAGTAAGAAGTAAAATGTTGTTGCCGGTTCAAGTGCTAAAGTAGAATATCGAGCAATGGCTATTGCAGCTAGTGAAATAGTTTGGCTACAACTTCTTCTCCAAGAATTAGGGTGCAAACCAAGGAACGTCACCTACGAAGCCATTTTGTGATAATCAAGCTGTTGCTTATATCGTCTCAAATCCTATGTTCCATGATAGAACAAAACACATTGAGGTGGACTATCATTTTGTACAGAAAAAGGTTTAGGACAACATCATTGAAACTCCCTATGTTCGAAGTGAAGATCAGTTGGCCAGTATTTTCACCAAAACCCTTGCTAAAGGACCATTTCAGGACACGATGAACAAGTTGACCTCCGATGATATCTTCGGTCCAACTTGAGGGGGAGTGTTAACCAAATCGACAAGATCCTCCTATCTTGATAGGAGAAGATTATGTGATATTCTCCTGATTTGGTGTTCTTTTCTTGTTTGGAGAAAATTATGTGATATTCTCCTGATTTAGTGATATTTTCTTATTCAATTTGTTATATTGTTATATTGTATATTCCCTGTAATTCAACAAATAATTATGAACCTCTATCAATAAAAAGGCTGTCTCTCTCTCAAAGAATTCATAACAAAAAAAAAACTTTGAGAGAGGATTCCCGAGGACGTAGGCTTACTTAAGCCGAACCTCATTAAATTGTGTTTGCATTCTTTGTCTCTAAATTTATCATCTATAACATTCATTTTGGTAAATGATACAAGCGATTGTTTTTAGAAAAAAATGTTTTCCAAATCATAATGCATTCATTTCGCAGAAAATGAGTGATTTGGAAAATATATTTTGAAAAATGATTGCTTATATTGTTAAAAATATTAGTCAACAGAAATTATTTTTATCATCAATAACAATCTATACCTAATTATTTTTGTGGGCGATGAAAATTTTTTCATTTGTTTATTTTTTTAAACGAGATAAGTGATTATTCTCCAAATCACTCATTTTCCACGAAACAAACACACTCATTTTTTTGCAAACCAAACGGAGCCTGAACGTAACATATAAACTACCCAAGAGATTAATGGGTCATCTTATTGGTCAACTTGTAATTATATAAAGTGGAATCTATCATTATATAAAATAAAAAATAAGATAAAAGTTCACCCCGTTTTAAGCATGAGGGATTTATATGATTTTTCAGTGAATTCCTCTTTGGAAAATAAGAAAATTGTGGATTAGCAGAGAAAACCATGAATTATGAAAGTGTAATTAGCTTTCCCTTCGCGACTTGATATGGACCATCCAACATCTCCTTTCGATCGATGTATTCGACCCAGTTAAGGAAAGCATGTCCACTGTCCAGCCCAGCGTCGTTCTAGTTTTGGATCAAATCCGACCGCAAAAAGCCCTTTCTAATATCAAGTCAAAATATGATAATAATTTTTTTTTAAAAAGTCCCAAAAATTCCTCCAAAGAATAACGAAAAATCATAACGTGGTTCTCAGTCAAAATAATAATAAAAAAAATAATTCCAAAAATAAATTTCAGTTTTTTTCAGGTGACTTGCTCTAAAATTGGGATGGTGGAGTCAACTGGCTAATGTGCGAGGATTCAAGAGCTTCAAATCAAGGAGAAGTGTAGACCGGGCAAGCCCTAATGACAACTGAAACGATGGCATTTGACGCAATCCAAGATGTTTATGGCCGCCAATATGGAGCTATACACGACCGTCATTGAATGCACGCCAAAGAATCCCACTTCAAATTGGGGCAAAAGAGCGCTTCAAGTGCCATAACTTTGGCCAAAGGGACACTTAGGGGGTGCATGATAAAAATTATTTCTGTTCCAGAAATGATTTTTCTGTTCCAAACCAATTTAATGTAAAAACTTGTTTGATAACGCTTATCAAATTTTCTATTTTACGGAATAGATTTCATTCCGTAAATAAAAATGAGAAAATCGAAGTATAAATTTTCTACTTCCGATTTCTCCGTAAATCAATTTCGATTTCTCCCAACCCTAATTTCACTCTTTTCTCTATCCCTCTTCTCTGCCCAAAATAAAAATAAAAATATTCATTTAAAAATAAAAATAAATTTATTAAAATAAATAAATTATTTTTATTTATCATTTTATTTTTAGTTTACTAAAAATAAATTTATTAAATTTATTTATGATAAATAAATAAATATTTTTATTAAAAGTAAAATTATTTTTTATTTGCCTTGAGTGTTTTGCCAAATAAAATTATTTTTATTTTTTATTTTTATTCATTTTAAAATAAATTTATTTGTAAAATAAAATAAAATAGAATAAATAAAATAAATTTATTTAAATTATTTAAAATAATTTATTTATGATAAAAATAATAAATTTTTATTTGCCTCGAGTGTTTTGCCAAATAAAATTTCTTTTTATTTTTATTCATTTTAAAATAAATTTATTCGTAAAATAAAATAAAATAGAATAAATAAAATAAATTTATTATATTTATTTAAAATAATTTATTTATGATAAATAAAAATAAATTATTTTTATTTGCCTTGAGTGTTTTGCCAAATAAAATTATTTTTATTTTTTATTTTTATTCATTTTAAAATAAATTTATTCGTAAAATAAAATAAAATAGAATAAATAAAATATATTTATTTTTATATTTTAATTTTAAAATAAAATGATATTTTTATTTTATTTTTTTATGATTTATTTTATTTTATTTTATTTTATTCATTATTTTTTTTGTTACTAAATCATTTTTATTTTTATTTTTTATATTAAAGGTCATCGGTGCCGTCGCCGTTCCGGCCAGGAAGGAAGAAATTTTGTGTCGTTATCAAACGAATTTCTATTTTTAGAGTAGAAATTTTGTGTCGTTATCAAACGGTTATTTTTGCTTAAACTCTTCAGAAATAGAAATGAAAAATATTTCGCTACATTAAATTATTTCCGAATGGAACGAGAATGGTTACGTCATCGCGCTTAAGTCTTATAACTTACGAAAGGTACGGACTTAAGTCGCCACTTTCAAAAAAACGGATCACTTGAGTGCGTCCGAGGCGAGAATCCGGCAAAATGTCGACGTGGCGACACTTTTTCCGGCGAATCGAAGCTCAAAACGACGCCGTTTTGCGCGCGACGCGTGGCCAAAACGGCGTCGTTTTGGGCCGACGTGGTTAAAAAAATTAAAAAATTAATTAAATTAATTTTAAAATTAAATTTAGTTGAAATATTAAAGAATTAATAACTAAAAAATTTTAAAATTTTAAAAAAAATTTTTAAAAAATTTTAAAAAAAAAAAAGGAAAGGGGGAGGCGGGCGAGGGATTCCCTCGGCCACCTCCGCCGCCGCCCGTCGTCGCCCGGCCCTTCCCGGCGGCGGCGGGGCGGCGGCGGGGCGGCGGGCAGGTGGCTAAGGGAATCCCTCAGCCACCTCCCCCTTTCCTTTTTTTTTTTTTTAAAAAAAAATTTTTTTTTAATTTTTTTTAATTTTTTAATTTTTTTAAAATTTTTAGTTATTAATTTTTTAATATTTCAACTAAATTTAATTTAAAATTATTATTTTTAAATATTTTAACTAAATTTAATTTTAAAATTAATTTAATTAATTTTTTAATTTTTTTTTAACCACGTCGCCAAAAACGACGCCGTTTTGGCCACGTCGGCGTGCAAAACGGCGTCGTTTTGAGCTCGGTCCGCCGGAAAAGTGCCACGTCGACATTTTGGCCGGACTCGCCGTTGGCATTTAAGTAATCCGTTTTTCTTGAAAGTGGCACTTAAGCAAATACCTTCGTAGTTACTTACTTGACTTAAGTCACCCTTTCTGCCAAAGCTTATGGCACTCAGGTCCGCGCGTCTCAAATTGGTATACGAGGTAATGAGCTGGCAATTGGGATGTTCGCAGATTCTTGCCTGAGGTTGTAATGTGACCTCTAAATATTTGATTCATTCATGATTCCTGAATTTTAGTTTAATGTGCAATGTCATCTTTGAATTTTTAATTTATTTAATACAATCTCTAAATTTTTTGTACATACTTAATTTAATTCATGAGTTAGATGAAAAAATTCGATGTTGTCCTTGAACTTGGATTAATAAAAGAACAACATTAAATATTTTCTTATAGTTGAAGGATTACATTGAACATGTACCAAAATTTAGGGATCATAATAAATAAATTAAAAGATCAAGGATCACATTACATATTTAGATTGAACAAATTAAAAAACTAGAGACCGTATTACATATGAAGCTAATATTCAATGATGACATTATACATTAAGTCAAAGTTTAAAATTCATTTGTGTCATTATACTTTTTCTTAAGTGACTGGTTCTAAAATTGGAATGGTGGAGTCAACTGGTCTGTGTGCAAGAATTCAAGAGCTTAAGATCAAGGAGGTGTGTAGACCAGGCAAGCTCTAATGACATCGATGGTTTTTGACGCAATCCAAGCTCGACTCTCGTTGAATGCATGTCAATGAATCCTGCCTCAACGGCAATAGGCCCTTTCGATAAACACGACGACTTCATCCCGAGATATACGGGATAACAAGCTGGCAATCGTGATGCTTGAAGTACATCTAATCACTCAGTGAAGGAACTCCTATCAATTCGACCTGATATACTCATTTGACGGGTCTAGTTATGGTTCCACAAGAATTTTATAGACACGTTTGGATTTCATGGTCCTGAGAACTTCCCCAGTTTTTAGGATAGGATCAAGCTAGATGTTTTAATTTTAATAAAAGAAATAAATAAATCTTATGTAGTATAATGGAGAAGGTGGGAGAATTACATACGCTAATCAAAAAAGGGGGAGAGGTTTGTGGGTAGATCGTGGTCCATCCCTTTCATTAGAAGCTGCCCCTCGGGCCATTGCCATGGGTCAAGAAAATTGATGGTACGAGGAACATATCAATTTGTTCCATATTGTCAAAGTTGTATCGAACTTTGCCCTCTCATTGATCAAAGTTGCCAATCAGTTACTTCAATTTTAAATTGTGAATCTTTTATATCATACAACAATCTTTTGAGAAAAGTTCAAATCTCGAAACAATTTCATCTTTTCCACGTGTGTGTACAATTTTCTTCAAGATATGCATTTTTTGTCGCGTGTTTCTATCGATTTCTTGGTGGGAGCGAGTGTCTCGCGTATGTTTGGTTTTTCTTCCATCAATCATCTGGATCTTCTGGCTCCTCCTCTCGACCTTCCAAATTATTCGAATAGTTCTTAATAGGGTCATTTTTCTCACTTTTTCATGTCTCTTTTAATAGAGGGTAGCTTTGTTTAGCATAAATAGACGATGATGATGGAATGAAATGTGTCATCGAGACAAAGACTAATCATCATGTTAATCATTAATTTGCATGGCTAATCTGAAATAGGGAGTTTGAAAAATAGAAGGCAGGCGACTCCTCCCCTCTTAACGGCTTCAGCTATCTGTCTAAAGATAACCCATCTTCCCCCATCTAATCACAAATGTCTGATCGAGACAAAGACTAATCATCATTTTTAATGTGCATAATATATCTATATAAGAATTTCGAAAACTGAAAAGCAAGAAATTCACACCCCTCTTATAAGCTTTTATAAGCTATCGGTCTAGAAGGATTCCCTATCTCCCTCCCTCTAATCACACCGACTATATATGTGAAGTGATGTAGCTACACCTCTAGGTGATTTTTGGCTAGCCGGGGAGCATTAAAGCAAATTCAATGGTTCTAGGTAGGGGTGAGCGGGTTCAGGGTGGGTAGGGTCTAGACCTGGACCATGTTCCCTACCCTGTTATAACCGGTTCTCCTTTTTTGGACCTTGTTCCCTACTCTGTTTTCATTGGACCCTGTTCCCGGTCCACCCTGTTTTTTCGGTCCGAGAACAGGGTTGACCCTGTTTATAGTGGAACCTATTTTGCAACCGTCCATCTATACGACTTCGAATTTTATTTTAATACGTGAAAAAACAACATAATTCTTCTAATTTATATTGAAATATTAAGCGTTATTAATAAATAAATTTCTACCTCATTCTCATTTCGTATATATTAATCAAACCCTAGGTGGTTCACTTGATATTAGGTCGCGATAATTTAGTAACTCTACTTGGGGTTTTTCTTCGTGGATCACTCGGCAGGGGGCCTTCTTCGGTCCTTGGAAAAAAGAAACACAAAAAAAAAAGGGACGAAAAGCTTGAGAGTCAAGGTCAATGTCAGGAGGTAGAGGAGACGTGGGCAGCGTAGAGAGGGACGTGAGGGAGACGTGACAAGCCGGCAAGGAGAAAAGAAAAAAGAAGAAATAGAACAGTGTACTGTTCATCTTCTTCACGGGCTCCCTCCGCACGCCATAGCCGCTGACCGCTGCGCCTGCGTCGCCGCGGCCGCACCACCGCGCCACCGCCGGAGCCCCCTCACCCGCGAGCTCGCACCGCCACTCGTCGCCCCTACTGTGGCCACGACGACCCGACACCTCTGACCGCCCGAAGCTCCATCGCCGTCGCCCTTGCCCCTGTGAAGCCGCCACTGCACCAGCACCGCCGCTTGGCTCCTCGCGACACCAGCAACCAGTGAAGCCGCAAGGTCGACAAGAAGGCGTACAATCCGGTTCCCGAACCAGTCCGGTCGATCCGGTTCCCGGGTGGGTAATCCCTCGGAACCGGTTCTGACTTTTGGGAACTGGTTTCCGGACCGGTTTCAATGGGAACCGGTTCCCGACCCTGTTTTTCGGGTGGGCCGGTCTGGGAACCGGGTTTATCCGGTCCGATTGCACACCCCTGGTTCTAGGGACTAAATCGACACGAATTTAGATGAGAGGGACAAATTGGCAATTTTTCATCTGTTTCGGGGGACACAAAGCAGTCCCAAAAATTACATTAAATAATTATGAAAAATTATGACGAGGCTCTCAGTCAAAGTATAGAAAAAAAAAAAAAAAAAAACGCAATAATTTTAATAATACCGAGAATACATTTCAATATCTGTAGGTGACTTGTTCTCAAATTGGGTTGGTGGAGTCAGCCGGGGAGGGAGGTGTGTAGACCAGGCAAGCTCTAATGACCACTAAAATTAATGACCACTAAAATGACGGCTTTTGACGCAATCCAGGCTGGTAACTCAATAGCAGCCAATATGGATCTATACACCATGAGGCTCGACCCTCACTGAATGCACATCAATGAATCCCGCCTCGAAGGCAATCGGCCCGTCCCAAATACATGACGATTTCTTCCCGAGATATACGGAGTAACAAATTGGCAATCATAATATTCGAGATGCATTTAATCACCCCATGGAGAAATTCTCATTGATTTGACCCGACACACGCGTTCAGGTTTCATGGTCCTGAAAACTTCCCCAGTTTATTTGAATCGGATCAAGCAAGATGTTCTGATTTTATTAAAAGAAATAAATGAATCTTATGTAGTGTAATAGAGAAGGTGGGAGACTTATGTGCGTTAATCAAAAGAAGGGAGGGATTTGTGGGTGGGTCATGGTCCATTCCACTTATTAGAAGCTGCCCCTCGGGCCGTTTTCATGGGCCAAGAAAATTGGTGGTACGTGGAACATGTCAATTTCTGCCATATTGTCAAAGTTGTATCGAACTTTGCCCTCTCATTGATCAAAGTTTCTAATCACTTCAATTTTAGATCATGAATTCTTTATATCATGCAACAATCTCCTAAGAAAAGTTTAAATCTCTGGAACAATTTCATCTTTTTTGCACATGTGTACAATTTTCTTCAAGGTGTGTAATTTTTATCACATATTTTTATCAATTTTAGTAAAAGCGAGAGTTTGGGATATGCTCGGTCTTTCTTCCGTCAGTCATATGGGTTTTCTAACTCTTCTCCTCTCAACCTCCCAATTTGCATATTTCTTAATCGGATCATTTTTCTCACTTTTTCAAGTCTCTCTTTTAATAGAGGATAGCTTTGCCCGGCATAAATGGAAGATGATGATGGAATAAGAAGCGTCATCGAGACAAAGACCAATCATCATTTTAATCATGAATTTGCATGGCTAATTAGGAATAGGGAGTTTGAAAAATAGAAAGCAAGTGACTTACTCTCCTCATATTAGCTTCAGCTATTTGTCTACAAATTACCCCATCTTTCCCCATCTAATCACATTGATTCGTCATCATAAAATGTGTGATTGGGACAAAGGCTAATCATAATTTTTAATGTGCTTAACATATTTGGAACAAGAATTTCGAGAACTAAAAAGCAAGCGATTCACACCCCTTTTACAAGCTTCATAAGCTATCGGTCTAGAAAGAATCCTATCTCCCTCCATCTAATCACACTGATTGTCTATATGAAGTGATGGAGCTAAACCTTAAAATAATATTTAGCTAACGGGTGAGTATTGAAGCAAATTTGGAGGATTTTAGGGACTAAAAGCACATAAGATAATCATTTTATTTATATCCAGATTTAATTTTGTATTCTCAGGAATAAATTTGGAATTGAAATCTTTTTGGAAACAAAATTTCATTTTTCTATTTTTGAAACAAAATAGTTTAGAAATAGATTTTCAATGGAAATAAGAAGTAAAATTTTATAATTTTAGAGCATAAATGAAAAATAAAAACTCTTATAAATGCTCGCTCTCACTACTAGTCAGCCGCTCACCCTCGCTGCCTATTGTCCACTTGAGAGAGAAAAAAAAATTGTGTTTTCATTAAACGAAATTTTGTTTTGGAAACCGAATTTTTGTATCATATATATATATTTGCTCAGAAAATCGTTCAGAGAATTGAAAATAGAAAAATCTATCTCTAATCAAAAACTGTGTCCAGAAATAGTAGCTATCATTTGGACCCTAAATTGACAAAATTTAGGTGTAAGAGGAAAAATTGGCAATTTTTATCTATTTTGGGTGACAATTTGGCTTTTTTACTAGGATGAAACTGAAAATGAGGAACAAACCTTTTGAACTTAGCATGAAGAAGGCAACAAATCAATGCAAAGAGCATACTATTAAAATTACTATAATAATTACATATTAGCCATCATCTACCAAACTTAAATTTTCAACGATTAGTAACGATCCCATTAAATCTTACCACATGCTGCTTAATAAGGGCTCTTAAAATATTAACCTCATATGATAATGCATAAATAAGTGCCGCGTCACATCATCTACATAATGATTGACTCCGTACACCGTGTATTAGCGTAAAATGAAAATATGATAATACCTTTTAGTAACATAATATTTCAGGAAAAATTAATTAATATATTGGTCCGGTCGTGTAGGCTAAAATAGATAGGCTTAGCTAGCAAAATCAAATGACTTGGGATCCTCGGATGACCCATCGATGAGGGAACCTTGATGTCCAAGTGAGGTGGAACTGAAAGCGACAGCGACAATAGTGGGACCCGAAAATACGAATGGTTAATAAATAATCATAGTCTAATTACAATTCGTTAAGGAAAACAAAGAATCCGAAAGAAAAATCGTAATAAAAATCTCGATCGAAAGTGAAGTGGCAACCTAACCGTTGACCCGTTTTCACTTGTTTAAAGGAGAGGAGTGCAAGGACGACACGACACGCCTGTCCCGCTGACTATTCTTTATTGGCATGCGCTGCTGCTTCATGAGAACAACCGAAATCCGAAACGGAGGACGGAACAGACACCAATTTGGAAAAAAAAAATCATGCAACTGTGTACAGAAAAAGAAAGCAATGAACAGCTACTGGAGAATAATTTGTGTATATTTCATCAACAGCAACCTGCAGTGGATAAAAATAAAATAAAATAAAAGGAGAAAAGGACAGATTAAGCGGGGGGAAAACGCCGATGATTTACTCTGGCGGGTGGCTCGGGATCTGAATTGCTCTTTACTGGTGCGGCTTTATGTGGTTACGATGATGCTAAATCCGGAGGAGCTCCGGAGAAGGGATGGAATGGAATGGATTGAATCTAATCCCGAAGTATTTATACACTTTGCCATGACAATATGAATGAAAAATTTTGGGTTCCTATATCATCGATGTTTACATCATCTTTCCCCCTTCCCGATTCCTAAGCAATCTAGGATTTTTTCGGGGTGTTCAGACCTCGGCGCATCGCATGGGCGCGTACCCGAGCCGCGACTTCTTGGTGTCGTACAGGATGTGGAAGTTCTGTTGCTGGTAATTCCCGATGATGGATAGCGCGGACTGGGGTGTCCCTAGGATCGCCAGGCACACCAGCTCACCCGGCACCAGCGGGATGAAGTAGTTCTCGACGGGGAAGTTCCACACGGCCCCGTCGGCGAACATGATCCCGAACTCGGGGAATTCGGCCTTGTCGACCCCCGAGATGTTGTAGCAGGGGTGGAGGATCTCAATGTCCGGGACCAGAGGGTAACCTTTGACCTTGTCCAGGAACGCCTGTTTGATCACGTCATAGGCGGGATCCGCAAAGTAGCTGAGCGTTGTGCCGGAGTCGATGATCGTGCCACCCGAGCCGTCTGATCCTAAAACCCACGTCTCTTCAGGGATCTTCAGGATTTCGCCTCCGACGACGATGGATTTGATCTGGACATAGTAAAAAGTATCGGCCGGGTTGTCTCGGCCGCCCACAAAGGAAGTGTAGTTCAGATTGGGGTGGCTCAGGAGGCTCCGGTCCTCGCCGAAGATGAGCTTGCTGCTCACGCTCGTGTCGCTGTTCCGGTCCACAAGGCAGTAGGAAAAGGAATGGCCATAGAGGGACTGGAGCTGCGTGGAGAAGGACAGCGGCCCCCGCCCGAGCCCGAGCAGCCCCGCCGCCCCGTGGAAGAGCCCCCGGTTCCAGTGGCCGCACCCAAACATCACGTCCTCTACCTTGCGGTACTCCGACTTCCCCGCGGCCGAAGTGAGATTGACCGTGAAAGTCTCGAGCGCGAAGTCGCCGGTCGTGTTCGAACTATCGCCGTACCAATAGAAATAAGGGCAGGTCTGGGAGTCAGAATTGCACGGCTGCGGAGGGTCCGGCGAGGAGACCAGATGGCACCGGGGGTCGCGGCAGCTAATGTTGCGGAAGGAAGTAGAGTCGCTGGGATCGTAATGCGGGCCGTTCTGCTCGAAGCAGGCGTTGCAAGGCACACATTGGATCCAATTGAGGTCGCTGCCCGTGTCCAGAATCAACGAGAAGTGTTTCGGAGGAGTGCCGATGAACACGTCCATGAAGTACTCACCGGAGCCCTGGCTCACGCCGGACGCCAGAGTCGCCATCAGCCGGCCCGAAAGCCCGCCGGCGTAGGCCTCCAGCGATGGCGCGGGCGCGGGCGATGGGCCGGCCACATCGACGACGACCTTCCTCGGCCGCCCCTGGGTCGTCGTCGTCGCCGCCGCCGCCGCCTTATTGTCCTTCTTCAGCCTCGTGATGGTGTTCTGGTTCTTCTTCTCCGTTACCCTCCGGTGCAGCGTTTGAATCCGGCTCAAGTCCCACATCTTGAACTCCTCCGCCGACTCTCGAGGCTCCGTCCCGGGGCCGCCCCCCCTCGGCCGGTGCTTCAGGTTGAGCTTGACCGTGTCTCGGCGCTGCGGCGGTTCCGACTCGGCTCGCGAAGAAGAAGCCCGATCGCCGCCGATTTCTCCACCCTCCTCACAATCATCACCACCATCGTCGTCCCCTTCATCTTCTTCGGCGGTCAAAGCCTTAATAAAGGACGAGGACGCCTCCGCGTCCTTGGGCTTCTCCGAGGACGAGAGGCTGCAGCCGGAGCTCGAAGAAGCAGACACGGCATTGAAGCTCATGTGTTCGGGCAGTTCGATCCCGGCGAGCGTGGAGACGTTGGAATTGAGGCTGTTGTGGCCATGTCCCGCGGAGACCGATCGAGAGAAGCAACCAATCGCGACCAGAAAGAAGAAGAGCAACAACGAGAAGGGCCAAGCTTTAGACGCCATAGCGTTGACCCTTCCACCCACAACCACCATTAGAATCAAGAAAACAGAGCCACAGAACAGCGGAAGAAAAAGCTCGAAACTTTCAGCCCGATACAGCTCGAAAACTCGAACCCACCAGAGATTTTCCAAGAAATCGGGCGAAAACCGAGCCGATTCAGCGATGGGTTGGAGAAAGAATGCAGGGGGGGAGAAAGGAAATGCCTGAGATCAAAGCCAAAACCGGACGCTGGAGAGGAAAGAGAGAAATGGGGCAAGTATATAAAGGGACCGCGGAGCCAAGGAAAAACGAAAGGTCGGACGGGTGAGGGTTGAATCGACGCTGAAGACTTTGATATCCGGGCCACTGCTAATCAGGACTCCCGCACCACCACCACCTCCCCCTCTCCCTTGCCCCTCCTCGTCACGCGGTTTCACGGTCTTGTGCTGTGTGTGCGATGCGAATATTCAATGCGGGGGCCGTAGAACAGAGAACGAATAAATTACTCCTCTACAGATAGACGGAGAGACTCTGGCCGCGGGTTTGAAGTCCAAAGCAAGCACCTTTATCTCCTCTCTCTTTCCGTCTCTCTCTCTAGCTTCTTCCACTCTCTTTCCGTCATTCGCTTTCCACATTCACACGCCCATCTCTCTCTCTCTAAACTCTCTCTTTTTACAAGTTACAGTAGTAGCAGAAGCAGGGCAGCCTGTGCAAAGTGCGAACTTTCTCTCTCTCGAGAAAGAGAGAGGGAGTGGTGGGGGGTCTTTTTTTACTCGGTAAAAAAAGAAAAGCGAGGCCGCTTTGGTCCAAGCGTTGAGATTTGACCTCTTTTTTTAAAGCACAAGAACGGGAATGAGGACCTTTCCAAGCTCGCCACGCGCTTCTCGAGAAGTAAAACATCAACAACCTCCCCCCGCCCCCCACCGATATTCTCGTTTAGTACCCAATTAATTAAATATCTCCCCCCCCTTTTTTCTCCTAATTCTACTTTTTACGTCTACCCTTTTTAGGGTAGAGGGAAAAAAAGCCATTTTTCTTTTTGTTGGGTAAAAACCTCCGGATATTTGCAATAAGCCTTCGGATTTTCGCTTTCGATTGATCGGTGTTCTTGAAATCGCGACGGCCGGGGAAGAGAGAACGGGCCAAAAGGATTGTAATGAAAGTCGGGCGAGCACTCGATCGGAAATGGTTTGATTGGCCGGTATGGTACGGATGTCGAAATGGTCAAGTAGCACACTATGGTTTGGGAAGTGCGGATCTTGAGTGCTCCGGTTATTTAGCACATCTTATCACGTTAGTCGTGTCAAGTGATGTAAATGATCTCTTATTGATTTGATTAAATTGGATGCGGCACAGCTACCCTAGGATATTACTTGACTTGCGACCCTAAATTGACTAACAAACGAAAGTAGCTACAACTAGGGCAATTGATTATGATGATGGATTTACGCAAGAGACATTTCATTCGCCTGGCAATATATTCGGTACGAAAAAAAGAGAGATTGTGCAAATTTGTATCGGACTAGACAGTAGACATGACTATCGGATATCCCTAATGTTGATACAAATCACGTGTGCCCATGTCAAGAGAAGCCCAGCTTTTCTCAAGACCATGTTTCTCAGTTTGCTCTATCGCTGTTGATATACAATGCATCAAGTCCTCAACAAGACGGACTAAAAGATGAGTGGAACGGGTCAATTGTGTGCCATTTCAATAAATTCATATTCATTACATAACTATAGACCGATTTGAGGAACAATCAATCGCAATAAAAATAATCATCGTCATTAGCGAATTTCGAAGGAGATTAATCCGGATTTGACCTGGCCATAACTGGAAAAATCCAAAGATGTTTGCCGCGAAATTGTCTCGAAGGAGCAAACATAGGGGACAAGGTTTGAGAATATAACTAGGGCACACTGCCTCCTTTAGCGGGGGTGCTCTAGCTACCTACAAAGAAAGGTGCTAGGTATCAAATTGCACAGAAGCAGCCAAAAGTTTTCTTAATTATCCTAATTAATTTAATTTCTAGGTATGTGTTCCTTTTTTAATTAATTAATTAAAATTAATTTAATATTTTGGTGCATTTGGGTTCATCGATGACGCGAGGTAGAATCTTCGGTTTTTGACCGGAGCTAAGGTCAATCACAAAGGTTGAACGCAACATGAGGTGGTGCGGTCCAATTCGATTCTATGAAATTCTCCGACTGAATTGGGGACGCAGACAGAAATTACGGAAGGAAATCGAGCAGGTCGAATTGGGAAAATTCACCCGCTTGTTGACCGGAAAAAAGGATAACAAAACAACGATGAAAATATTGAGTACCAAGAGATGCTGGGTAACCTTAGGTTGTCGCGCCATGACCATACTAAGTCGATACTTATCGAGTATCATGAGGGCACTTGTCAACAAGCGGGTCGTCGGGATTCAAGACTTAAACGGGCAATCTACCGAAAATTTCTATGCCCGATGTGTCTGAATCGAGGTTGAGTGCGGGACAAGAAAAGGGACGAGGCCCGTCGTCCTAATCCAAAAGAGGGTCAGTCAGCCGTTCGCCATTCGTCCGGAACGAGTCGGGTTGCATCGGTGCTTTTTCGTCAATCCTACGGTGCGTTTGAATGGACCATTTCCAAGGGAGAGAAGCCACGGGGCCGCACCGTCCTTTTCGAGCATTCACGACATGAACAGCAAGTGAAGGGAAACGAGCGTGTAAGATATGTGGAAGTACACACGTGTTGTACGTGTTACGTACAGTCATCTGAAAATGACAAAAATGGCTTCACGCTTAATGAAAATTTCACCAATTGACATGGAATCTCCGGCGATCTGTCTCTCTCTCTTCGCGATTGCGGCTTGATTCGTGACCTGAGTGTAGTCCTGCGACCGCAGGAGGTCTTGGATTCATGATCCTAAGTCCACAATCTCTAATATCTATGCAATCTCAAGCTGCATGCGCGCTTGTGTGCGTGTGAAAGAGAGAAAGAGAGAAACATGGGCCTCTGTGAGGGGCAGCATGGGTGTCGGCGGTGATGATTGGGTTAGGTCACGATGACTTCGGGAGGGGGTGGTGACGGCGGCAGCCACCGTGGATAGGGGTGGAAGAGCCACTAGGGGGAACGAAGGAAGAAAATTAAAGGATGAATCATGTTGAAATCCAGTGAGCTTATGTATCTCACTTTCAAGAGGATAAATTTAATTTGCCTATATATTAAGAGGATCTAAATCTCGATTGAAGTTATGTACCAAGCATAGATTCATCAAGTGAAATTGAATAGTGATCGAATTTTTGAGATACTCAATCTTGGCAATTTAAATAAGAGCTTCCGCCAATATTGTAATGGCACACATGTAAGGCTTGAATCTCGTGTTGAGCAGCCTCTTTAAGGCCTAAATAAATTAATGTGTAATTTTTGAATGAGTAAATTAAGAAGAGATTTCGGATTGAATTGACAGCAATATACTAATGCGACCCCAAGCTAGTGGAGTGGCAACATACCTTCCTCTGATAACAAAGTCGGCGGGTCGATGACCGACCAAAGTCGGTGCACCAAAGTCGAACCGGTCTTAAAGGCTCAAGCCCCATTTGATTCCCAAGCAGCACGATTAGGGTTGGGTGGAAACTTCCACGAATCTTCTTATTGGTCAGGTGGTCTATTTTTATTATTATTTTAGGGGACATCTCAATTTGGTCATTTATGATAACCATGCCAATCAGATATATGGTCCCAACCTGCAATCAATCTTCTTTCTTTTTCCGGTCAAAGTATACCCAAGATCAGTTGCATATCCGTGAGTTGCGCGGACGTGAATTTTTCTTCATTTGGCATTTTACTATGCATTGCTCGTAATTTGTACGTGAATCTTCCTCTTTTGAACGGAATAGGGAGGGAAGTCTTAATTCGTATTTACAATTAATTTAATGTAGAGACTCGACAACACGGTTAGAGAATTTCTGATTCTGTTGTGATATGATATAGGGAAATTTTCATATGTAATCAACGACACTACGACAAAAATGAGAGAAAATAATAAAAGTCTTTGCAGGGAATTATTTAATAGGGAGAGTTACCAAAGAAAATGTTAGGATACTTAATAATTGCTAATGTGCAACACGATAATTCATAAAGATAGTGCTTTGACTAAGTCACGCAACATTCATTCTAATTGGAAGTAAAATAAGTGGAAGGTCCAAAAAAAGCACTCCTCAAAAGGAGAATGATGAATTTTTTGCAATTTAAAATTTAATGTGCCATTCTCAAAGACAATTATATAATTAAAAAAAGAGTTTTTTATTATATATTTACACAGGGAAGAGTGACATATTATATAATTACCTAGAAAGAAGGTCAGCATGTCTTTATTCAGAATGATAGCAGAGAAACATTTTTCTAAAAACCCGTTCGATATGCTTCCAAAGCGTCGCAAAAGATGTGAGAAAGCCGCCACTCCATTAGATCTTATTTTCTCGTATCTCAATTCTTATAAATTTAACTAGGGATGTTCCGACCAAAAAAATAAAATAAAATTAGGGGTGTGCAAAACGAACCATTCAAATCAGGAATCGCTTTGACCAGACCAAATCAAAGTGTTAGTCTGAATTGACTATATATGTTTTTTTTTTTTAAATAAAATAAAATAAGTAAGTTTAGTTTATTATTTCAAAGGAAACGATATCTTATAATTTGACAATAAGATATTTGAATGGAAGTATATTATTTGTCTTGAGTCTAAATTTTGTTCCTGGTCATGCTTTGGATAATAAGATATCCGAATGAAGACATGAAAAAAAAGACCGATTCTATTGGACCGGACCAGAAATTAATTATCCTTAAATTTGTCTGCTTATATATATATATATATTTATGGGTACTTTGCAATGAATTATTGATCAATCAAGTTCTCCATCTTTTGCCTTTTCTTTTTCCTTCTTTCAAGCAAGTCCTTTTATTTGATGAATCGAAAATCTACACAACATTGGTCATAATGATCAAGGGAGTCGTAGGCTTAGCTCGTGACTTCTCGGACATTACCTGGAATGAAGGGTGCTCCAACACCAAAATCGGAGGTCGACGCTCCCAAAGTTCTCTCTTCCATGGCCGGGCGGAAGTATTATGAAACCTTTTATGGCCGCAAACCCTAGTTGTATAATATAGAAATGTGTCTATATGTATGTATGTATGTATGTATGTATGTATGTATGTATGTATGTAGACATGTGTAACGTTAGGGAGGGAGAGACGTAGAAGTTTGTAGCAGACAAACATGCCGTTGCCGCCATATTAGCTTATATTTTATTTTGTTGTCCATTATTGTTGGTGGATATTGACAAGATTGACGAATAATTTAATCTGGTTCGTTTTGGACCACAAGGGCTTCCGAGGGTTTTGTTGACTCCAGCGCGTACTTACGAAGAAATGTCGCCCCTTGCCTTCCGTGTCATGCCATATGATGTGTACCTTACATTAATGAAACCCCAAATCACATGCAAAAGAGACCCTTGGTTGCTCGAGCTTTCCCACTTTCTTAACTCAATTTCGCTCCACGGCTTTACTTCCGTCTTGGGTAACTAATGTCACATTCATATCTAGCAGCTTGAGAAATTAGAGTTTCACGTTCCCATCAAGTGAAAATTACCGCGCAAGAGCTATAATGTTCGTGAAAGAAAAGTGAACGAGTCATCGGCGACGGTCACTATAGATAGATCTGCTCAATACGATATAAAGCGACATCAATATTTTTCATGATACGTGATTTTTACGAATCTCATCTTTCTTTTTCACGTTCTAAGTTGAATTTCGCTCGACAGCTTTGCTTTTGTCTTAATGTGACTATCATATCTAGCAACTCGAGAAGTTGGGATCTCACGTTCCGGTCAAGTGGAAATTGCCGTGTCATCGCTGTAGTAGATCTACTTAATACGGTACGGCTCTAACGTTGGAACTTAGATGTAGACGGCTTTCTTCGTACGTGGCTCGTATGAATCTCTCGTCTCTTGGTTGCCGTGACACGTAAGTTGCGCGAGTCTTGTCCTTTGCTTGTTGTCTCATGTGTTTAGCAGTTGAGCGACAAGACACGAACGAGATTAGGTGGGGGTGGCGTTGGGGGTGAGGCGTTTACCGACACGCAATCCATGGAGAAACCTAGGAATTGGCATTGCTGAGTAAGTTCACTTGGCTTGGAGAAAGGTAAAAAAAAAGGGTTTTTGAAGGACGAGATCCGTGAGGGACGGGGATTTCCATTTGGCATCTCCGTCTTCTAGCCGCTAGAATGCATCTAACCCAATATTTATGATCATCTTAATTAGTGTTTTTTCAATCCATGGTCAAATATCATGAAATCAGCCAAACAATTGAAAATGGCAATAGATTTAAGCTCCATATGTTTCGCGAGAAATAAATAATTTGAAAGATATTTTCATTGTCAATAATAATATTTACCCATAAATCGTGACCAATTGTTTCAAGAATACAAGCCATCATTTTTCAAATGATATTTTTCAAGTCATTCATTTTTCTTCAACATAAATGGAGCTTTATTCATTTTATTAAGGACATTATTTAGTAAAATCTCTTTTCTAGATTGGATCTCTCTTCTTGGGTGTCCATCCATATTCAATGTCAAAGCACGTTATCATGCATATTTGCTTAGATAGACCGACCTCTTTTCGATCTTCGACCAAGTGAGTTCTCTAGGTCTCCCTTGGACCTGGCCGATTGACCATGGAATAAGGGATGACGGTCATTTCGATTTTTACGTGCTTCGCCATCTGTCTATTGTTACGACGAGATCGCACGGAATATGACTAACGATGCTCTAATCTTCAATCCTAAGCAAGAGAATTGACCGCTTCCGTTGACATTAAAAAAGCGCGAGTGTCGTAGTCCATGGTGTGCTCGACAAGAACTTGCTGGATTGGCGACAGAAGCGGAAAATGGCTAAGTACTGAGGAAAAAAATTGGTCCACATAGCCGAGCCGGTCGATAAGAAAGCCTATTCTTGGTCGACAAGGATGTCAACAAAAGAAGCGGTCACGTGTTGGTGCTAAGAGCTGACCAATGAAGTAGACCAGCTCACTTGATGAAGAGGATGTTAGGGATTTACATATCTTGTGTTTAAGAAATCCCACGTTGAAAAATTGATATTGTATAGAGCAGTTGATATATTTCATTTATCTCGCAAGTAAATTGATTTAAGTTTTAGAGTGACATTGGATTTAACTGAGTTAATGACTTGAACTTAGGAAAGTTGGTGTTTTGTTTGCATGTATGACAATTGTATTAGAGAAACCTCACATCAGAGAGTTATAGATTTCTCATAAATAATTATTTTAAGTTTTTAAGAGAAGGTGGGTTCAATTATAGAGGTTAATGGCTTGAACTTGGACTTTCTCTTGACAATCTCCCTTGGTGAAATAAATAATTATTTTAAGTTTTTAAGTGGAGGTGGATTCAATTATAGATGTTAATGGCTTGGACTTGGACTTTCTCTTGACAATCTCCCTTGGTGAAATGTATCAAACTTCTCTTTAACTCAAGGCTCGATGTGTGCGGCAGATGAGAAAAATCAAAGACCACCTAACAACAAAACATTTGTAGACAAGTGGAGTGGACAATCTTATATGCAGTAACCATCTGTGGACAAGTGTTGCTAAATAATAGGAACCATATAGAGCATGTTTATTTCAGCATTCGTACCTTTAATTTTCTTGCCAGATATATTTCCTTATCTAAGAATCAAGGAAGGACTCTTCACGACTTTTATTGATCCAAATCCGATTCGATTCACATTTGGAAATGTGTTTCACCCTTTTCGGTAGATTCGACTCTTCACAACTTTTATTGATCCAAATCTGATTTGATTCATATTTGGAAAGGTATTTCACCCTTTCCTGTAGAACATTTTCTAAACACTTCGATATTTTATCCAAGGGACAACTTGAGCCCTTCACGTAATTAAGCGCAAAATCAGCTACCCAATCCCCTTTCAATTTTTCTAAATGAGCCCCCCAAATTTTAATCTTCACGGAGATTGCCATCCTATATACCATCCACATTGAGCTTGAACAAGTTGGATTGTGGCTCCTTCCAAACCACCGTTGCTCTAGCTACTTCCTTGTATCCTTGCCATCCTGATAGAACCTGCACATTGCGGATTTGCGTGGTTCGCCGGTGTCACTACTCCATAGGGAAAGATCGACGAGATGGTTTCATTATAATCGGCAAATATGAGATGACATTCACTCGATTACATCTTTACTCGGAGTGTTTCTTGATTCAAGATTAAACCCGACCTCATAAGAATCATCACTAATAAATATATGTAGAGCTACATATTTTCCACGCCATTTAGTCGGCACATTTGTAGAATTTTCCTCGAGAGGGGTTAGAAAATAAACACAAGTTACGTGCGGGTCTTGCGGGGGGGCGCGCACATCTCCAGTGGCTCAAATCCCTTAAGCCGCGATCTATAACATGACAGGTCCATGCAAGAATTTATGTGCCGTGGTATCAACGATCACCTAACATCAATTCAAAAGAAAATAAAGGAAAAAAAAAAATCGAAGGGAATCCTGTACGTCGATTTTTCGATTTTTTCTTGAAGAGCTCATACATTTCGGTACGCTAGCTTCAAAGGAGATAGAATCGAGCTATAAATTATAACCACTCCACCATCTCTTGTTAAGGCTTGGTTTGTTCTTCCGAGAATAAATATTTTCTTCAAAATTATGACTTATATTGCTTAAAATAATTATTTAATGAAAAATATTTATATTATCAACAATAATTTATGTTTAAATGTTTTATATTCTTTGTTTGTTCATTTTTATAAGTGACAAAAATAATTTTTTTCAAATCACGGATGAATGGGCCCGACTCATCTAGAGCCCGTCAAGTCTATTTCCCGACCGCCGTCGAGCCCAAGCTTCGTGGTCGCGGGCTTCCCTTCCCGACATTCCGTCGAACACCTCGCGGGCGCGCTCGCATCGCAAATTCCCCGCAGCCGCCGCCGCCGCCGCCGCCGCCGTCGATCCCCGGCCGTCCAGCTCGCGCGTCCTCTTCTCTCCGCGCCCGAAATTCCCTCTGTGAATGCCCGGCGAAGCGAGGCGCTTGCTGCAGAACCTTCGCCGGCGCCGCCCCCCTCCGTCCGCCTCCCGGAACCCTGCTCCTTCGGTCTATAACTTCCCTTCCCGATTCGAATGCCATTTTTTTTTTTAATGTTCTCGTGTTTTCGCGCTCGTGTTTTGACCTGACGTTGCCGCGAACGCGTCCCTTCGTGCGTGCGTGTGTAGATGGATGGGTCGGAGCGGTACTGCTTCAACCCCGTGCTGAAATGGAACCCTCGAGTGGAGGAGTACTTCGCCGAGGCCTATGGAGCCGAGCACTTCGCCCGCATTTCCAGGGCTCTAACGTAAGCTTTTGAGCTCCGGCTTCTGTCGCTCCCTTTCGTTTCCCTTTCTCTCTCAGCAAGATTGTGACTTCGGAGTTACCCTGTTCCAATTTCGAAGTGATGGAAAATGGGTTGTTGATGCTTGAGAAGATGACTTTGCTTTGACTGCCTTTACATACATTTAGCGCAATGTGCGGTATTCGTGGGAACGGCATTCGTTACTGCGGATACTATCCGATACTGGTTTTTTCCGATTTTCTGGAGCTTGCTTTTTACATTTGCATTCCCTTAATCAGGCGCCCGTCGTGCTATTCGTGCATCCGTGTGAATACAGTTAAGTCGACAAGCGATGCTGTCATTGAGAAGTTGCATGCCATTGCTGAGGAAGCAGGTCTTGGAAGCTCCACCAACAACGTGAATTCACAAGGAACTCATACTGTCGTTGATTCTGATGAGCTTTCTCAGCAGGATGGTGCATCGACTAATGCCAAAGGAGATCAATGTCCAGAAGAACAGAGTAAGAAAGTCTTGGGGTGGTCCTTAGGAGATACACTTGATCCACGGAAGGAAGGTTTGCCCAGTAGATTGATTTCTAAATGTAACATACCCGGCTTAGATTATGTGGTGTTCATCAGAGGGTCGGGACCACATGATATTGACTATGGTTATGCTTTGGACAAACCTCCAAAGGAAGTCATGGTCAGTAGGAAATGTGCAGAGGCTGTGCTCCGGGGTGCTCAGGTACTCCTTTCTGAAGTGATTAAGTATTCTTAAGGAAGCATACATGCTTCTTGATTCTTAATTAGTTTCCTCATGGTAGTGAATGTTTAGGTGTATGTTCCGGGTGCATTGGCTTGTAGTGCTCATGTCGAGAAAGGTGATGTGGTTGCAGTTTCTGTGGGAGTTGAGCAGCCAGGTCCTGATGGTCGATGGGGTGTTAATATGACCCGTGGGACTGTTCTACAGGGATTTCAGACAGGCAAGTAGGACTATGTCAATATTCAATCAACATTTTGAAAGAGCTATTTTTTCATCAACTGATTTTGTCAACTGGCGATTATTGTGAGAACCTATTGGATTGTCCATTGGCTGTTATATAGACTTAAACTCATGTTTCTAAGACATGTTTTACATCCGATAGTGAGTGGATTACACAGAAGAGTTGCACTCTGTGAGTGCAAGACAATGTTGCGCTTTGTGAGGGCAAGAGAATGAGTCTCATCTACTTTTGTCTCTATAGACAGTCAATTGTTACCCTGAAAACATCTCATGTGTTGTCTGCATATACAAACTAGAAGTTGAAGAATATAAGTTGCCATTGTTTCTTACAGGAATAAATCTTTCTGAAATAGAATAGATAATCAAGGTCTACACTTATTAAGGATATAGTTAAATATAGTCCAATACTTTTATGTTATATCTTGTTTATTGACTACTTGCAGGCTGCTTGAATTGATATTAGCTTATTCTCTAGTAGTATCTGTTCATTCTAGAGTTTGTTGGTCTCAAAATAGGACAGATTTACTAAAATCTCACGTTTCAATTTTAGGTAATATGGTGAGCTAACAGCTTTTGGTACTTTACATAAATTACCCTACTGCTCATAAAGGCAAACGGAACTGAAGTTTTTTCTCTATTTTCCACCTCTACTTTATCCTTCAATCTAGTCTGATCATTAATTAATTATTAAATTATGATCAATTAAGTACTTTAAATGTGTCCCTACTTTAGTTTGGGTAAATATCCTTGCTAAGCACGGAGAACTAAAAGAATCAGAATTTAGGGAAAGGTGTGTGGGCAGTGCATCTATAGTCATCCACATCGTACGTTTTCTGTTGCAGTGTTCTCTTTTGAGTGGGCTCCTACTTAGAAAGAAAACTGCTCTATATTACATATGTTGTCAAGGGGGTCAAGTGTTCTTCTCTGTGGTCTTTTACCCAGAGAAGACATACTGTTTTGATGAAGATGTGGTTTATGCTCAAGTATCCTGTTGTTTATATAAATAGTGAATTCTTTCTCACCTGACACGGAGCAGTGCGTATTCTGCCTTTCTCTTTGCATGGATTAAATATCCTTATTGAAATTTGATTATCTGATTTTGCTATGTCTGGAATTGTTAGTCATACACTCATTTATGATTGCAGATCCTCTCTATAATGAAAGAAATGGCATGTATATTGGCCAAGGAATAGCGATGATGTCAAGAGCAGGCATCTTCCGTGCCTCTGAAGGAGTAGCTGTTGATATGAAAAATCAAGTCTACAGACTGCCTTCTTTTAATGGTATTCTTAAATTCTCCTCCTTGGGGAAATGACACTAATGTGTACATTCCATCTACATTCCTTCAGAAGGATGATATTTTGTATCTTCCTTTTCCATAAGTTGCTCATCACAACATTGTTTTGACACTTGCATCCTTTTTTAGTTATTTTCAGTTGGCAAAGTCCAGTCATCTGCTAAAAATTCTTGTGACCCCCTTTCAACTGAAACCTATGATCCAACTGTTGTTTGCCTCTATTATTGTTATTGGCACTGGGATTGAAGATGTTAAAAGTCCCTTTTCTTGAGACATCAATTTGTCAAATATATTGCTTTGGTCGGACGAGTCTTCAAGAATAAAGCTTCTTGGCCGTTTCTGCATCAAGTGCTTAGTTAGCCATTTCCTGAATAAAATAGCTGTAATAATTGATAATGGTGAGCTGATAGATCAAGATACAGCAAATTGATAAACTGTGGAGCCCTGGAGGACTTGCAATGAATGGCTGTATTTTGAAGTATTCTTCTTGGCATATTTCAAATATGTGATTCTGTGTTCTTTTAATTTTCTTTGGGTTTACTGTGCAAAACATATTTCATGTGGTGGCATGGTTTTTCTTACATACAATATTTCACTTGTCATCAAAACCTGTATTAGTGCTCATCATCAAAACCTGTATTAGCGCTCGATGTAATAATCTACCTGATGAGGAAGGATTCACTTCTCAACTTTCAGCGACCAATCAACTATTATCTTGGACACATTTGATCTTGCTTGATGGACTTAAATTCTTCATATAGCTCATGGTTCTGGACATTGAGTTCATAAAGCTCGAAAGCTCCTATAACTTCTTCGTATTTGATCTCCAGATGTGCTCCAGGGGGAGATATTTCTTCAAAACCTGCCGAGTATAATCACTGCCCATGCCCTAGGTAACTTTATTTTCCACAAGCTACTTTGCATATAAAAACCGGACCAGTTAAAGACTAGTAGATAGTGCCACTTGATTGGCATGATTTTGTTTCAAGGATATTTGTTTTACCATGTACATGCATCTGAAATATTGTGGCTTGTAGATCCTCAGAAGGGTGAAAGGATTCTAGATATGTGTGCAGCACCGGGAGGAAAAACCACTGCAATTGCAATTCTTATGAAAGATGAAGGAGAGATTATTGCAGCTGATAGGTCTCATAATAAGGTATGAATTCTTGCTGCTAATCTGCCTGTATGATTCCTCTAAAATCGTATTAGAATATTTCTCTCCACATCAAGTGTTTAGTAAGAAAGAAAGACAGCTAGAGAAGACAAAAGGCTTTATTTTGGAACATTTGCTCTCATAATATCGTATGTAGCATCCTTGAATTTGACTCAATTGTTAATCAACTGAATAATTGTGAAGTGTTCTTGCACTGAAGGAAGTATGTGGCTTTGTAGATTGGAGATCATGTGAGACCACCGTGAATTCAATTAAAAGCTTATATCGGTAGGCCATAGCATGTTCTAAACTGTACTACTTAATGTTGTCTGCATAGTTAGGATAAGAAGTCTAAGACTAGAAAAGCGTGGACAATAGCTATGTATAGAGAGGCAAATGAGGGGCATAAAGATTTGAATAATTGAAAATAAAACCAGAAATCTTGCAGTTGCAGTCAATTGGAACAGGTGGATTATGTCGCATGACTAGACAAAAACAATCAAATTGCAAAGTGCAAGAGATTCTGTTCAACAACTTCAATTTTCACGAATCATTATTCATGTTCAGAGCAGTACCTTTTCCTTGATTGACCGTGCTAAGCATTTGACTGTTTTGGTTCACGTTGTTGTAATTGCTGAGAGTTCTTTGCAATTGATTCTAGGTGCTGGATATTCAGAAATTGGCTGCTGAATTGGGCTTGAATTGTATAACCACATTTAAGTTGGATGCTCTTAAATCTGTTTGCAAAAGTCATGACCTCAATGCTACCATCACATCCATTTCTGGTGATAGTTTTAAAAGTGATGCTACAAACCAGAACTCCAGCACTGCTGAATCTCAGGTAGAAAAAGTGCAAGCCGATGATATTGCTGGAATTAGCATGATCGATGTTAGCAATGTCAATGGTAGGTAGATCCTCCTTCCAACTTCAGTCCACATTCTATTGTCTGAGTTCTCTTATGCCACAATCAGATAACACTTAATATGATCATTGGATTGAGTCTGAATTTCGGGGTTTGATGCTTGAGTTTGGATGTACTTTATGATGTACTCCTAAATTTTCAGTAACTTGTGTTGGATAGAAATGAACTAAGGTTCTTTGGGTGCATTTGCTGGAACAATATATATTTTCTGAGGATTTCAAGTGTTTTAGAAGTTATTGGAGTTGAACCTTAGGCAAAGGAGCCATGCTGAATGCTTATTTTCTCTATACTTAGTCTGGATATTGGAGTTTAATCGTGGCAGAATTGCTATTTCATGCTGAGATTCTGTCCTTCAATTGTGGCAGAATTGCCTACTTCCTCATTTCACATAAAAACTTCACACTCTGCGATTTAGCAGACTTTGGAATAGTGTGGTTTACTTTACCTGAGATGTCTAGGTTGGAGGGATTTTCATTGTCTTGTTTGAGAGGTCTAGACGGGATTAGGCAGGCATTTCTTTTGAGATTGCTAGATATCGTGTAAAAAATTGCCTTCTAAGACATACTTCCTATTTGATTCTTGATGCAGAGTTTTTCTTTCGGTTGAAAAGAAAGGGTCCAGTTCTTTGTTTCTGGGATCCTATTGAGCCCAGCTTTGACTTTTTTTTTTGGGGGTCTAAAGCTTAGCTTTGACTTGACTCTTCAAATTTTTCCTGCCTTTGTCTTTGTCTCTTTGAGCCATGTAAGATCCTAGGACTCGTTTTATTGACAACATTCCCCCTGGAAATGAGCGAATATCTATCTCTTTCTTATAATCATGGGATGTCAAATCTGTATATTCCTTCTGTAGCTTGTAGTTCTTAACTTCCCTCTGGTGCATGTGATATGCATTCACTTGTCTTGTTTTGATTATATTCCAAGTTGTGCAAGTGACGAAGCACTGATCTCTGATATTGTGAATGTTATAGTTAAAAATGAGAAAAGCAGTGAGAAAATTTACTCAAGCAAAGCTGACGTGAGGAAAAGTATGAGAAGAATGAGGAATGGACCAGGAAGGAACCAGTCTAAGGGCGATAGGGTGGAGAATTCCAAAGGTTTTCTACCTCACAGCTTTGATCGAGTTCTTCTTGATGCTCCATGTTCTGCTCTTGGCCTGAGACCCAGATTATTTTCTGGAGAGGTTAGACATTTGATGGATCAAATAACTTAATTTTAATTTGTTGATTTCATTCCCTAAGTTTAATTGCTATTTTGCTAAAGAAATTCTTAGCATTGAGGACAACCAAGTAGTCAGTGTGGCCCATGTACAGATTCACCATTTTGCACATCACTAGGTTCAGGACCAAGAATAAGATCAGCTCTACTCTATAACATAAGAAAGATTCCCTTCTTCTTGCATATCTTGTCCATGAACCCTTATCCTCTTTGAGATTGCTTTTAGTTGATCTTGTTTTCTGAAAGGGTATTTCTTCCACCATGGAAGATGTGATAACATTTTGTTTCAATAGGAATTTCAATGATGAATGAAGTCCAGTTTGTTCTGGTTGCATTCTTTGCTTATAATGTTGCTCTGTTCTTTTTTCCAGGAGACAATAGAATCTTTAAGAAACCATGCAAAGTATCAAAGAAGAATGTTTGATCAGGCTGTTCAGTTAGTACGTCCTGGTGGAGTTATTGTGTACTCAACGTTAGTATGCACAATCTACTCTCTGCAAGTTCTGTAGTTATCATTTTTGAGACAATATATGCATGCTGTCAATGCAATGTGCAATCTTATGTACAGTAAATGCATTCTAAGCGGATATGTGACTGATCTTTACTTTCTAATGTGCACTGAGCATTTCATTGCCCATCCATACAAAAATCTGCAATTGCACTTGATCTCACATTAGAAAGGTGTGGTACTGTGCAGTGGCATGTCACAGAAGCCGGCTTTAAAAAGCATTTGTCTAGATAATAGCGTCTATAACTCTTAAAACAGCGGCCAAGTTTGACTTCTTAGCATTTGTTTTTCTCCTGTTATCCTGGGGCAAAATTCATACCTCAAGAATTACATAACCGTGTCGAGTTGCATGTTTTATATGCACGCTCAGTCGTCGCTATTGGTCATCAAATGTCATCCGCTCAATGCGGTCCTTTACCAATTCTAGGTCCTGAAAACTTTTGCATCTAAGCGTTTGCGTGATCCTTGTCTTATAACGAGCTTGCATATCTGCTGCCTCTATCATTAATTCAATGCCACCAAGTCGAGTCATTGCTGTGTGAAATTCCTATTGCTCTTATTTTTGCCTCAGACATCTGTGAAATTTACCACGGTGTATATTTCTGGTTTGCTAGGTGTACAATTAATCCCGGTGAAAATGAAGCACTGGTCCGATATGCTTTGGACACTTACAAGTTCCTCTCTCTAGCCCCTCAGGTTGAATTATGCTGTTAAAGTTTTGACACATTTAATTATTTGGCCAGTATTTCATCGTATTTGTAGTAAGAGAAAAAAGAACAAAAGATCTTATGGATACCTTTATTCGTGTTCTTTTCAGCATCCAAGAGTTGGAGGTCCAGGCCTTGTTGGTTCTTTTGAATATTCCGATGGATATATCGAGTATGTACTTTTGTCCAACCTTATCTTTTTATAAAATACTTCCAGATCCTATTTCTGAGATGGTTGATATATCATGTTCTGTTAAAGAATGAGACCGTAAGGTACACTTAATGCTCTGGGGCAAGACTATAGATCTTGTAGCTGATCTTAGGATGGTCTGTTGAATTAACAGAGCATTGATAGTCTTTGTGCTTCTAATTTCTCATGCCTTTTTCATTTCTACCTTTTCATAAATGTCACTTGCTGAAGTTTTACTTTTGGCAATGCAAACAGTAAGCTGGTTAATTATCACACACGACCCTTTATGTATGTCCTACTATCCTTTTTTAGCAACACTAACGGTGCTTGTCTGCAGGGAGTGGCTAAAACCAGGGGAAGAAGAAGTTGTCCAGAGATTCGACCCATCAGCTCCTCTTGATACAATTGGTTTTTTCATAGCAAAGTTTATTGTCAACGAGGAAACCTAAAGCTGCAGACGTCTGCAACTCGTGAACTTTGATTATTGCAGACTAAATGAGGAATTGCTCATGTCTTGCAGCTATTATTTTTGCCCCTAACCTGATGTACACCCTACACCCTAAGCCGAAAAGGAACAACTTTAATTGATTATACCGAACCATTAGACCTAGGACATATCGTGAGGGGAGGCTACTGGTGTTTCCAAAGGAACCGAAAAGAACTATAGAGAAAAATCTTGCTCGCTTGAGTTAAATCAAATGATTTTAGATGCTTTGGCTAAATTGGGTGGATTGTTTGGTTCTTATTGATTCTTGTTGATTTGATTGAATGGATGAGATCCGTTCTGTGCCACCATCTGATACTTAAACCGCTAGTTCGCACTCTGGATTTGCTCTGTTGAAAGCTCGAAGAGGCTCGGTGAAATTTAGTACTGAGGCTGCCCGTCCCCACCATTATTTGGATACATAAATGGTTGATTCTCCGAACATATGCGCAGCTTCGTGCACGCACAAGATAACAAACAAATGGATCGAAAGAAAATTGAAGTAGAATAACTGGAATTGCAGCACTTAGGCTGAGCCAGGTATTTTCGCTAGAACTAATTGAGTTGATGACGATGAGTTAGGTAACATCATGGAAAAATAGGAAAGAGGATAGAACTCTTTTGGCATGAGTTTTTAAGTCTCATGGCATCAATCCTAGAATCCTATTACCTGTCCTGTTCCACCAAGGACTCGGTGATGTTTCTTAACTGTTTTCCCACAAGCAACCGTAGCCCACGTCCTCAGAGGCAATCCTATCGTAGAACTCCCAGTTACCATCTTCGACAACGTAGTGAAACTCCATGGTCCCCGCCATCTCCTCCCCATACCAACCCATCTTCACTTCCTCACTTGGCAGCATCACGTCCTCGAGCCAATCCAGGTCCTGGTTCAGGACCCGGCCCTGCTCGGTGTTGGGGGCTTCTGAAATGGGGCTAGGATGGTGAACCTCGGGTGGCTGCACGGCATACTCCATGCCACCGAAGCTGCTGCCTATGACTACGTCGTCCTTGTCGAGCTCCTCTAGTATTTCCCGGAGGAGCGCCCCATCGACTTCCGGTATCTCAAGCTCGGCGGCTCCCTCGCGGGGTCTGCTCCCGTGGGCGAAGCTCTCGGTGGAAGCCATCGCTGAGGAGCGGAAAGGAGGGAGCTAAAAGGAGTAAAGGAAGAGGGAGGGAGGAAGAAGGCGTTGGGCGTGGCAGCTAAGGCATACGCTCGATACTTAAGACGGAATGGATAGGGGCATGGGACTTTCTTATATAGTTTCAAGGGTGGTAGGCCTCCTTCGCCAACCATTAGCCCCCCATGTCTCGAATTACATCGTCTTAAATCGTAGATGAATTGCTAGGGATGGCATAGAAATGACACTATATTACTAAAGCAACAACATAATCCCATGAACCACCAGCCGTGATGGCTCTGCTGGGTAAGCTTCAGTGATCCTCTGCGAGGGAGGGAAGAGGTTCGAAGCCCTTGTAACATAAAGAGGCTACCGCGGGTGGTGGGTCCTCCCGCTTTAAGGCACACCTGGGGTTTACGTTTCATTTCTTGGGCTGAGGCGGTTCCTCCAGCAACAAAAAAAAAAAAAAATATAAAAAAAAAATCCCATGAAAATCTTTGAAATCTCTGGCAATATTCGAATCAATAATGCTTGTAAAAGGTCCTGTTGATATCACTCGTCCCGAGGTCACGTTGTAAACGCTCCATATTCCCAAGATACCGAACACGAGCAAAGGTGCACCAATTTCACACGGCATCAAATTTTGAGACTTGCAAAACTCGCCTTTCGAACGTATGGAACATATCAACTCAAGGGACACTTACACCAAAATTTTGAACGACTTGCCTGGATGGAAATCGAGTCTTAAACGGCTCGAAAGGCACAAATAAATAGTTAACATCATCGCCCGTGACGTCCAGCCACTGGAAAATTGGATCTTTCATCACATAAAGTTAAGAGAAATTGTCATAAATCTATTATATGAATGCATAAATTTTGAGTGAATTTTTATTACCAATTCAATCCTAAACTTAAATAAATAAATAAAAACAGAGTTTTATTGGTTGCCAAATAAGAGTATGACTTCACCATCAAATGCAAGGAAAACTCAATTATTATTCTTTTTGTAAAATCGATTGAAATCATCATCATCATCTAAGTAATTTTGAAGGGAAAATTGGCCGAAAAGCCGTAAACCGATTGCATTTTAGCCAATTCAATTTTAAATCTTTCAATTGTGCCAAATGAATCATAAATGTTTTTATATTTTGTCAATTGAGTTCATTCAATCAATTTTAATTGGAAAACACTAATGCGGTGGTCCAATCAATATCGATTGTCCTATGTGGCATACCAATACAGTCGTAGACAACTTTTGCTGGTGGTTGGTCTTAGGTGAGGGTTGGCCTCGCTTATGGTCAGCAAGGGTCAATGGGTAATCCTCACTAGTACTTGGTTAAAAAAAATTAAAAAAAGAAAAGAAAATATAAAAAAACAAAATGGAACAAATCATTAAAATATCGGTTAAAATGTCTATGTTAGCACTGACAGTATCACATAAGATGGCTGGCATTCACTTCAGTAATTCTTGGCAAAATATGACTGAATGGACTCAATTGATTAAACTTAAAAACGATTAGGATTTAATTGGCACAGTCGAAAGATTTAGAACCAAATTGACCAAACATCAACGGGCTTAGGACTTTTTGGTCAATTTTACCCAATTTAGCACATTCAAGTTTCACTTTCCGATGAATTGTCATAAGTCCTAACAGGACGGTAATTTGACATTAACCAATTCGGTTCATAAGTGCAACTTTAGGCTAGGACATCTTTTTCAAGTTATCTTAACCGAACAATAACTCCAGACGTATCTCATGTTGAGTCGAAGTTGAGTCTTAGTCATGCCAAGGTTGAGTTCAGCTTGACTTGTATATTCTGTGCTCAAAACTCAACTTGAATTTGATCGAGTTTTAATTTTTCTGCTCGAGCTTGACTCAATTAGAAAATTGAAATATTCAACAAGACGGACTCAACTTGATTACGATCAAAATAATAAACTCTTGCCAAAATTTAAAAAAATTACTTAAATTTCAGAAAATTATGATTTTTTTTTTTGATATGAATCAACGTGCCAATATTTGAGTTTCCTGAAAGTTTCATGAGTTTCGAATTTTAAAAACGTCAAAGCGCATATTTATATTAAGCAAAAAGCAAAAAGAAAGAGTGCCCTAGACATACCCCTTATCAATAAGGTTGGAGCTTGAGTTTAATAGTCTCCAATGTTAAGTAAATTCAACTATTTGTGTCTAACTTTACTCCTTTTCAACATATTTTTGAAGATAAAAACGAAAAATCGATTAGGCTTGCAAGCCATCGAGCCAGACTAACTTAAAGTTTCGCTCGACAAGATATTTGGGTAGCTCGAGCTTGAGCCTGACTTCAAAGTAGGCGAGTCAATCTGCAGAGTTAGAGCCAAGACCGAGCTATTCGGGCGTAGCTACGTTTAGGTCGGCTCGTTTTCGCTCCTAATTCAATCAGCCTAATGTAAAAAACAAAATAACATAGAGTTAAAAAAGAGATAAAACATAAAGAAGAAGAGAACTCCTGATACACATGGGTATCACAACCCCACTTGGACAATGACAAGTACCTAAAATTGCTGGAAATTGGTGGGGGGGGGACCGCGAAGCGATAACACTAAGCCAAGCCCCATCATCCCATACGACGGTGGACCAGCCGAAAACCCCGCATCTCGCCATCACCCTTCGGGACTCGCACTCTGAGTTTGAGGAGAGCTTTCATGGAATTTGGACTCCATAAAGGGAAAAGGGAAAAAGGGAAAAGTTCTCTAGACCTTTCGGGCGCTTTTAGGTGGGAGCATCGTGCGCGACTCGTCATCTGCCGTTCTTTATTCGGGTTTCGACTCTGCCGAGACGAAGATCGGGCCTCACGAGAACGCGGAGGAGGACGTAGGCTTGCTCCATCTGCAAAGGGAAATGATGCATGTGATCTGAGGGACTTTACGTGCATCCATACACGTGAATCGATCGCACCCGATTCGAGGGGCTGGTAAGCAGGGTTTCGAAACGGAACAGTGCTCCTTCACGGATTGGTCATCATCTGAAGGGTCGAGAGCATGCCGTGTTTGAGCACGTGTTTCTTGCTATTTATGTGTATTTAGCTCCAGAGTTTGCAATCCGAAAACATCAATCGCTATATGTTAGTCCTATACATGATTGAGTCAAGTCGATCGATAGACAGATGCCAGTTTACTATGTTAGGTCACATCATCTCATTGGTGCGAATGCTAGTGGACTGATTTTGGATGGCTGATCTTATCCTGTACCCGTCCTGATAACTTTTGATAATTTCAAGCCCGTCTAGAGCCCCGGAGGAGTTCCTAGATGGTGTCTTAAAATTGTCCAACCTAACATTTTGGATACCCGTTGGATCCCAATGGGTTATTGTTATCCCTAATGTTAATAATCTTTTCATATATTCAATAATTTTTGTACGGAGTTTTCTGAAAACATGTAATAATATGTTGTCTTGATTAGACATCCACAATCAAGAAAAACGAGATTATACAAGCGCATCAAGTTCAAGTTGTTGTATAAACCTAAACAGTCAAGAAAAGTGACCAAACAGAACAGGAAGGAAGGAAATTTGGATGTTGTATAAGAATTTACATCAGCACAAGTAATTTCTATATTCTGAGTATATGAAAGTAGGTAAGTGATCTCATGTTTTTCGATATAGTGAAGATATTTTTATGTAATTGGCAGTTATGGGTTCTGCAAATGGTATTCCAACCCTATAAACGCCAACCCATTTGAGTCCCATTAGGCTTCATAACGGGTTGATCATCCTATCAGACCTAACTCACTGCCATCCCTGCATATTGGCATTGTAAATTCTGTGTTATTTCATGTTTAGTCAAACATAAAAAAAAAACTCCCTTTTGATAAGATTTTTTTTTTTTTGGTCAGTCTTTTGATAAGATTAAACATAACAAAAAAGTACATTTTTTGGGCTTTTCTGTTAAAGTTTAAAATATTATCTGAATTTAAAAAAAAAAAAAAAAAAAGATACCATGAAAAAAACATATGCGTTTTACGTGTCGACGATTTTAATACCATAAAATTTTTAGGTGTTCTGAATTAAAAACAAGTTCCAGTGGGATTAAAGCCACACGATTTCAATTTAATCATGCTTATGTTGTGTCCCGTTCGTGTTTCTTTTGATGATTATGTTTCCATGTTTTTCAAAGTGATGGAGCTTGCACCACGTGCAAGATTATTGATTGTTAGGTTCGCGCTCCTGGTAATTAACGACACGTCCTAATTTGATTTCGAACTAATCAGACCTATGTGCTTTTGAGCTGTGCTTCTCATATGATCAAACTATCTGGTCCGGTTGTGTAAAACTAGCGTCAGTCACCATGAAAAGTTTCTCTCTGAATCTTTCCGTAGCTTTAAGTGTTTCTAGAGTGTTTTGAAAACACATTAATCATGGTCCCCCTAAACTCTTACTTTTTAAGCACTTTTAAGGTATTTTTAAGTCACGTGTTCCAATCTATTCATGTAAATCATCATATGGCAAGAATATAAATGAATTTCTTATGCTTCGTTCCAATAGTCACTTAGTGATTGATTTGAGTGAGGAGTGAGTTATATTTCGAGAAGTGAGTAGTTGGCTATGTCCTTGATCATATACTATTTATGTTTGGACTATTAGGTTGGTAGATAAGTCTTGCAGGACTTAAACTACCCGAAGCATTCTAAAACCATGCGGATACGGGTGAGTTGTGGCCGACGCGGACAACATAATACTGACTACCAACCTAGGTGGGACTACCTAGGGTGGCACTAGAGCCAGTGTGGGGGCAGTGAACTGTCAAATATGTCCCCAATCTTTGATATACGGGCCATTGCACCGATAGATAAGTTTTTAGTTTTATGTGATCTCAAATTGTACGACATATCTAGAGGCGTCCTAGAGTAAACATTATCATGTTGGCAACAACTCAAGTAGCAGGGAACCTCAAGTGCGTGCAAACTAGGGCCATGTCATTCGATAGTGCGCATGAGTTGGGCTCATATCGATGACAATCCAGAATCTCATCAAGATTACACTTTCAATTAGATTTTCTTCATCTTTAGACTCATCATTACCTCATTAAGATTTTAGTTGATAATGTTTCTCCTTTAATAGTTATCCGATTAGGAAACTAGGCCTCACCCTACCCATTTCGCTGGTAATACAGTTCTTTAGTTAGCTTATGATTATTGCCAAGTCCTGGTGTGTCTTTCCTTTTCCTCGGTCTTCATCTGATTTTCTTCCCTTTCTTACTATCCTATTTTGCTCCCCTTTTCTACTATTCTCAATCGGTCTTTTGTTAGGCGCTTCCCTTCCAAATCACACATGCTAGGCGATACCGGCTTCAAAGTTTGGGGGCCATCGAGAACACTTAGAAAGTCTCGCAACAGGCACAATTTTCAAAATAATTGGCATCGAATGCTAGTTTGGTCTCCATAATACCTGCAAAATCAAAGGGTTTGGCAAATTTGGCATCAAATGATTGGGTCCAACCCGAATAATCTCCTTCCCTTTTTGACCTAACTTCATTGAAGAACGATAACGTTCGTGGAGTGACTTTATCCATCGCGACTAAAACGTAGAGCCCAAGGACCTTCTCCACAATGGTTTTCAGTGGATAAGAAAAACCCGTGCGGCTTTGGTTCTCTAGAATGGTTTTCAACTCTGGTTGTCTTCTCTACAATCTTACCCATGTCAAGTGGGTTGAACCGATAAGTGTCGAGATTTTTGGTCTTCTAGACAGATAAAACTCGCGTGGACCGGATTGGACGTGGGGTCTGCAGTTATCCACCTCTCTTTATCCATTAGGAACCCTAAAAGAAACTGTCGATTTAAGATACTATTCCGTGTAATTCTCAACAGTTGAAAACTGCTTCGTCGAGCCTTCGTGCACTCAACTTCAACTATTTTAGATGTTAGGAATAGATCTCTATTGCCAGGACCAACCGTGCACGATGTATTAAGTGTTTGTCTGAATCGCACTTAGCTTGTAGCCTTGTAGTGATGACTATATAAAGTGTCATTCAATGTTTCTTAACAGTAAGTTTCTAATATCTTTACTAAGATTGTCTTGGGCTGGCAAGCCCCAATTCTTGAACAGGCCACTCCAAGCTGGTCAACGATCAAGCCACACGTGACTGATGCAGAACAGCACGTTGGATAGGTAATGTTCTGAAGTAGCTAACCTCTTCCGCTCCTGATTGAATTGCCATATCCAAGACGCTTCTCTAAAAAGCACTGTAATTTGTTTCTCCACAACGAGCCACCGCTTTGGACTAAGGAAAATATTATTTGATTCGTAGGAATTTGGCAGTAATCCTCTCACCTGGGTTATCTTTAAGTTGAAGACATATTTAGGCCAATGTTCTTGGAACTTATAGCCGCCATGAGGCCCATCACGGCATCGCCCAATGCCATTTGTTATGTTTTCTTTTCACGCACGTAATCAATCCGTAAAATGAACCACGAAATCCTTGGGTTTTATTTCTCACATAATCCATGATTACAAAAGTAAAGATTTCTTTTTTCTTTCTCATTCTGAAAGGAAACACCGGTCATCACCTTCGTCCACATTTTAGATGTGTCTCACTAGTTGCTAAGGGAGCTGAGGTCAAGGCTGCCAGTCGTCGAGGTTGAGGACGTCGAGGTTGAGATCGCCCGGGTTGAGGTTGAGAGCCGTTGAGGTCTTGGCTCGCTTTGGACAGGCTCGCCTGGGGTTGCCCGACGTTGGTGGCCCTCACCTGGGGTCTTGCCAACCGTTGAAGGGGCCATATTTGGGAGGCCTAAGGTCGTACGACCTTGGTGTTGCCTTGGTGGCCCTCGCCTGAGTCGTGCGACCTCGGCAACAAGCCATCGTTTGGCCAGATCTATGCTTCCACATTTTTTATAATAGTGTAAATAGTGTTTATGCAAATAGTATTTGCTTTTTATAATACCCTTTTGGTCTAAGTCCTTTGCATACTTTTCCCACATGCTCTCTTATGCTCTCTTACTTTAACTGAAAATTTCATGATAAAGAAAAACATTTTTTGTGGAAGTCATTTTCTAGGAAGATAGCTTTCATTTGTTTGAGATTTAGAAAAGACGATTTTTTTCTCATCAGAATGGAAAGCTGTTTTCCCCTAATCAAAACTTAATATTTACAATTCATGGAAAATGTTTTTTTTTTTAGATTGATTAATTTTTTGTTATCCAAATATCGGAAAGTCAGAAAATTTTTTGCCGAAATTAGTTTTCCTTCGTGGAAAATGTATGATTTGAAAAACATTTTCCTAAAAATGACTGTTTTTATAAGTTGAAAATTTAGTCAATAAAAGTGTTTTTATTGTCCGTGATAATTTATGTCTAAACATTTTCATGAACAATGAAAATATTTTTTCGTCCATTTATTTTTTGTAACACTACAAGCAATTGTTTTCAAATAATTCATTTTCTGCAAAAATAACTTAGCTTATTTCGACGAAAAATAGAACATTTCTAGAAAATGTTTTCTAAGAAGTTACAATAATTTCCTTTATTTTGTTGAAACCTGAAAATGAACTTGAAAATATTTTATGTTGTTTAGTATGAAAAATCTAATTTGATTTTCCTAAATAGATATACACTGTTCGGGCACTAGTAACTTGGGCATAGACAGTTGAGGAACTAGGAACATGCACTAGAGTCACGGGTTTAACCTTGATAGACCTCAACTCGAGTGCTGGGGATAGGGGCAAGGATATGGGCACGGGCACGGGCACAAGCATGGGCACCTGTTTATTGGGCCTAGCCTTAATGGACACGGGCGCAACCACTACGGTGCAAAGCCTTGACCTGGATGGACCCTAGCTCAAGCATTAGGACCTTGAGCTTCGGCCTCGATAGACCCTCACTTAGGTACTAGGGACTAAGTCCGAGCATTGAGGACCCGGGATTGAGTGTCGTGGACTAGAGATGGAGCATTAGGTACTTGGGTATGGCCTTTTGGATCCAGGCTTGGGTGTTGGGGATCCGAGCTTGGTAGGTTCGGGTGTCGGGCCATTGGACATAGGTATTGAGTGTCACGCTTCAAACCCTAAGCGTGTGAACATCCCATGATGGTATATTAAATTGTGACATCCTAGGACGCATTGCCGATCCATTCTTTTTATCTTTCAATTAAATGTATGTGAAAGTAATTTATAGAACCACCTAGTCAACCAACAAAGAATATGGATAGTAAGAACATCTTGACAAACTTTTCTAAAAGCATTTCTTTCATTTAAAAACTTGCTAACCTTAGGAAATTTATTAATTACAAACCCTTATCATGGCAACTTCCAACCAACCAACAAAACCAATGGGGGGTCAAGGTGAATCTAAACATTTCTACCGCGAGGCCAATCAAAAAGTGATGCCAGACGTGCCCATGGCGGCTCTCTATACTACGGCCCTGAAATTAATAAACAATGATGGAGTGAGATAAAATCTTAGTGAGTTAACATTCGAAGTCTCGAGTGGGACACTAATTCATCTTGGATGCAACCTAAACATACAACGACATGCAATCTAACCTCACATTGGCATGCCTTTACATATTAGTATATTTTGTATGCTAATATCAATGCAACCAGTATAAATAATAATCATAACACATACTATAAATTTCATGAGTATTGCCATCACGCGCGTTCCAATTATTATGATCTCTCGGGCTATGACCAACACAAAAGTTGGCAGTTTTTCGGCATAAACCGAGCATTGTCCTACCTTATCGAGCACAGTATCGTCTAGAACCTTCACCTATACGGCATTTCATAAATGAATATTGGTTCGATCTCAACTGCAACTCAGCATCCGGACCCCCGTCGGGCATCCGATAAATATCAGGTATTGCCCCTAAACTCTCATTGGGTGATGGATTCAATTAAATGACCACACAAACACATCAACATTCACGCCAATTTTATTTGCCATTAATTAGCCTAGTAAAAAGTGTGTGCTCAAATAATAAGTTTCGACAATTTTTACTCTGAAAGTTGTGGTAAAATATTCATATATGATCACGTATTTAAAATTAACCCGTCGAAATTTGCACTTTTTCACTTTAAAATCCCATTGCCCCATTTAACACCTAAAATTCAGCGTCCAAATCTAACACCTCACAAAGTCTCTATTTTCTTGTCCATAAAACCTTATTTGGAAATATATTAAATAAGGCCTATAATTGCACAACCGATAATATAGCATAGCAAGTTCGAACAATCGAAATTAAGTATAAACTCATCCAGAAAAAAAACGAGCATAAATTCTACTTAATAACGAATCCATCCCTAATTACATTAATGCTGATTAATTAGGCTAATCACGATTAATTAAACTAAATTCGATTAATTAATCTAACTATATTTAATTAAAAATAATCTCTATTAATTTAAAATAAATCCGATTAATTAATCTGCCCACGATTTATTAATATTAACCTTAATTACTTAAACTAATCACACTTAATCTGAATCTAAACCGTACTTAAACATGATTAGGGCTAAAACATATTTATTTAGCACCAATCACTATTAGTCTAAACTAAACCTACCCCTAAACGCAATTAACTATCTAATCAGGGATTATGAGTTAATTCATGGTTTTCCGACGGTGACCAGCCTGCGGCGATGGCCGCGACGGTGTCAAGAACATGATGCTTGTGGCTCAAACGGTGGCACAAATGGCGGTGGCTCGGCCCTTGAAGCCCACGGCCGCCTAGGGGTTCTGCTTGGTGGACGGCTTGAGGAACGGTGGGGGCTCACGGAGGTGGCGGTGGCTTGAGGTGGTGAAGAACGGACGAGCAATGGCAGCGCCGGCAAGGACGAGGGTGGCTCGAGCGGCGGCGGCACGGGTGGCTCGGGAAACTTGGACCCACGGCTTGGGCTAAGGGGCAGCTTGGCAAGGCTTGGCTTGTGGCGGCTTGCAGCAGTGAGGGGTGGTGGGGGCCGAGGTGAGTGATGGTGGAGGCGGCGGTGAAAATGGTGGGTGAGGGGGGCGGCAAATGGAAGTCAAGAAAAGAAGGAGGAGAAAAGATGTGAAGAAGAAGAAGAAGGAACGAAGAAAAGATGGAGGGAAGGGGAAATGGGCTGTTCGACAGAAGAGAGGGCGTGAGGGAGAGGGGGAAGAGAGAGATAGAATTTTCTTTAGATTTTTCCATAAAAATCATCATTTCTCACACCAACTCTTCCCCAAAATCCTCCTAGCTAAGCGTAACGTCCCTCTTTTTTTTTTTTTTATACTTTTTTTTTCTTAAAAGCCAAGCTTTTTGGCCCAAAAATCACAACTTTGCCACTGGGCCTTTGATTCCCTTACCGGCTTCCAATTTTCGTTCAATAATTCATTTTTTCAAAAATTCTGAACTTGCGGATAATTCAATGGATAATGAGGCAACATTCAGTAAGTTAGTCTCAAAATCCTCGAAAGTTCAATACCCAAAATTGAATAATATTTTGTGGTTGAAATTAATCAAATGCAACTTTGGTACAACCTAAGCCATCGGGTGGCTTTTAGAGGGTTCTTGCATGATTGACTTGTAATCGGCAATTTTCAATCCACGTTTATGCCCCTTTGAATTGTGGATAACTTTTGATTGTCATATAATCGTGAAGGTTTAATTACATGTTCTAAATGATCAATAGAAAAACCGTTAATCATCATTTGATGTGAGTATCGTAATTGTGCGAAACTATCTGCGAATCAATTACGTACTTTTGTCGAATCAATTTATATTCTTTCGCTAATTGACTTATAACAGTGCAGTATTGACACTTGTTAATCTTTATGGTCAAGTGGTCGATCATTGATCGAATTCTTCAGTTTATCGCGTTTTAACCCTTTGTAGTCTCACCTAATAGATTAATTAACTTTTGAATGATCAGTTCAAAGTCAAATAATTATAAGTGTATCGATGAAATAATTATTTCATATATTTTCAAATAAGGACCAAATTTTAGTATATCACACTAAGGCTTCAAGCCTAGCTTTGATGGACCTTGGCTCGAGCGTTGAAGGCTAGGCCCTAGCATTAGGGTCAAGGGCTTGACCTCAATGGACCTAGGCATGGGCACCAAGGTCTTGAGCACAAGCACTAAGGTCACGAGCTTGGCCTTGATGAACTTGGGCTTGGGCATTGGAGACCTAGTCCTAAACTATGGGGACCTAGGAATTAGTGTTAGTTTTTGTGCCCAAATATAGAGTTTTGAGTCCAAACACCGATACTTAGTTATATTTTAGTAAATGATTTCTGATTTTTTAAAGTGAAAATCATTTTCTTAAATTTAAGCATAGATTTTGTTGATTAGGAAAAAAATTTATGTTGTATGTTGACTCATCTTCTTAAGTAAATCAAACATTGGAAAATGATGGAAAATATTTTCTCATGAAGCGAACATAAACTTAATCTAAAATTGCTTGGGAGATAAGTTCAACTATACTGGTAGAATTTTAAGGGTCACCTTCTTCTGCATTTTGATGAGGATTTCAAGCTCCAATCTGGTCTCCCTTTATATGCTTGGAGTCTCTACGTATCTAGTTGCTAATGCATCCGGTTTCATGCTATTTAGAATTTTTTTGGAGTAAGTTATGCTCAATTTATTCGAGAACGAGGCTTTGAGTCTTTCTATGAGTTTGTTGGTGCTATGCATAGTATTCTGTTCGAAGAGTCATATTGAGTCAAGAGTTTTATTTTAATTTATGTTTTGTCGAGGGATTGTCGGTCTCTTCTTGAAAAACAAAAGTTAAGGTGCATTGAAATATGTTTTTACTTAGAAGGTTAATCTAATTTAAGTCTATTTAAACTCCTTTAAAGTTTCCTTGAGGGTTAAAGTTTGATTAATGATTTTCATGATTAAATTCTAGGATTAGAGTTTTGTATTAATTCTGAGGTGGATTACTTAGCTGGTGAGCAATAATTTTGTACTACATGTGCTACCTTCTAAATTTTCAACCTCTGATATGACCAAGTTAAATGACGAAAGCCATGGCAAACAATATAAGTATGGCGGATGATATAAGTGAATGCATAGCTGAGATACCGAAATACCTTAAACTAAGAATAAAATAAATCAAGTTAGTGAAGGGGGAGAAGTTCATTAGGAGCTTATGCAATGGAAACGACACTCTGATATGTAAATTTTTTATTCAACACTAATCATTTTCCAGGTAAAAAGGAAACTCGCTATGGTAATCTCCAGGTCAAAAGATCTCAGCAACTCATTAACTCTTAAAGCTTTTCTAAAAGTGAAACGCCATGGCGAGAGTGTAAGATTTATGAAAAACTAGCTTCTCTTTATTGCTAGGGTTTTCCTTCCCTCAGTAGGACGCTAACTAAATCGGAAATATGTCTTTGTTAAGTACAGAATGAGATGACCTGGGCTCTCACTTGTTCTTCGATATCCTCTGTATCATCTGCTTGAAACTGTCGGGGTCGTAAGGGATTCTCAGCAAACCTTGCTGCTCGTACCCGAACTCATTTGCCGAGAGCTCAAGCAGAGCCGCTACGGAAGGATGACCCATCAGCTTGGTCGGTATGTGCAATCTCTCCGTCGTCGCCGCATCCTTCCCGACCAACACTGGAACATAACCTTTCCGAACACGATTCTCCGAAGACTCTCCGCTTAACTTCATGTATGGTGCCGGAGATGACGAACCGAGTCTTTCCTTTACCATGAGCACATGCGGGGAATTTTCAGTGGCTTGTTTCACAATGGCGTGATAACGTCCCGCATTGCCTCAGCTTATAATCAACCATCTGCCGCTTTTTTTCTTCAATGGGGTTTGAATATAAGCAATTGGACTTTGCATGAAGCACAGCATTTTCAAAAGGCCGTTTTCAAAGACAAAGGCTGGTCCACTTTTCTGTAAGAAAATTAGGTCGCCTGTCGGGTCGGGGGATGACATGAGTTACTTATGCATTGTTGTCTAATTAACATTTAGAGGATTGACTGACTTCATGTTCAAAAATAATACATCTGCGCATCCTTCATTGATTCATCGCGGCAAGCAACATGGTGTTTCTCACGTATTAAAAGCTTAAAAATAGCATCGCTTCGTCTAGTTTCAGCCCTTTCGTTTTCAAATCAGGATTTCTTGTGTGCTTTTAACTTCCTCTCCAAGGTCTACAGAATGCATGATTTTGTCGATGATTAAGAATCTGGCTTTTCGTTGACTAAAGGGAAGTGGAGATGAAGATGGATACGTTAACCTTAGCGAGTCCGACAAGGAGATGGAGCAAGAACTGAATGCTTTAGCTGAAACAGAACCCATGCAAAATGAGATGTTCATATTAGTGCGTCTAATGTAAACAAATGTTGATGCTTCAAGTTTATCTGCTTCAAGTTTATCTCTACGATCAAGTATCTTATACATCGTGTCATTAATATGTGACGACAGAAGACGATAAAAAAAAAAAAAAAAAAAAAAAGATTTTTATGCAAGTTTCATTATGAAAGAATTTCCTCCGTATTAATTACTCAGTGGAAACATGATTGGTAAGCTTTTTTATATTGATTTTGTAGTCTATTTGCATATACATAATGGACATATAAAATTTATATATTTTTAAATTTAAGCAGAACTAATAAATAAAGGGTAGTAGGTACCGGAGAAAATATTGAGTAGTCCTATCTCTCTTAATTCCCTCTTATGATTGATCGTCACATGTTCGGTGAACGAATGTGTTAGACTTTTCAGAACTCCCTTTCTCATTCACCTGCTCCCTTTTTTTCTCCCCCATGAATGCCCCTCAGCTTCATCTTCATCTTTGAAGTGAGGGGTGTTCGTGGAGCTTTGAGGCATGGTTGTCGGAGCTTTGAAGCAATGGCGGAAAAGAGCAGGTGACTGAGGAAGGGAATTCTGAAAAGTCTGAGATGTGGGCCTATCGGACAAGTGGCGATCACCCATTAGAGAGAACTATGGCTGACGTGGAGAGCCGGGATTATTCAATATTTTTCTATTGTATTGGTCCTAGGTATAAGCAGTGACCTCTGTAAACTATCACTTCATTATATGTCGGAAAGGGCACCAAAGAAACACGGAAAGGCATGTTCAATGACGCTGTATTCCAAATTATGCTTCTTTTATTTCCCTTTGTAGGATCCACAACGATGTGAGTTACTTAGATAGGGCATCATCATACTGCATGTTTCATGCTGTAACGACAGTAAGCTGCATGACTAGTGACATCGAAGACAAGCAATGGGATGTATTTTGTTTTTGACTTGGGAAAGTCGTTCAGATTGGTTTGTCACTTTGAAAGGATCTCTAGATAGGATCTTCTTAACCTGAACTAATCAAATGCAACATCAATAAGTGAATTGCACCATACCCTTTTGGGATCATAAACATATTTTTCTTTGTTCGCGTCAAGATCTAAGTTCGAGCCATCATATCTGTGCTTACATAATCTCTTGGTGCCATCCAAGAGCAAGCACAAACCGTGCTCGGACAAGCTGGATTGAAAAACGTTGAAAAAAAGTGAATGAATATGAATGATGATATACACAAGTGTTAAATATACCTAAGTCCTGTGAAATTCTTTTCTACAGTTAATTTGTTTTTTTTACCTGAGAAAATTTTCTTCTATATTAATAGTTAGTTGTCCCGAACCGTGCAATAACGAGACAATTGGAAGGTATCTCGATAATCACAAGAGATTTTCGACTTCCGATTCTTTAGTCGAGCACGAAATTTCTTAGTCCTCCAAATGCTCGAGCGATCTTTGAGAAGTTTGGGTTTGGTGTAATTATAAAAACCAATTTCTGGAATTTCATTGTTGCTTGGTTGTGGAACTACTCACGATCAATCAACTAAAGAGGCTCCTTTGACCAAAATTTCAGTTGAGTTTGTTATGCCTCTTGAGTCTCTTGACTTAGGTCATAATAAATATATTAGCGCAATACTCAAGGTTGAGAAATTTATGCCTAGAGGAAACAATTTCGGAGGATTTTGTATTTGGTGATTTCTTTTCGGGAGATCCCAACCCTAATTTTCTCCCATTTCTCTAATATTCTGAATCGTCTTTTATCATGCGATTCCGTCGTACATAGCACATGCTAGGCAATACCAGCTCCGAGTGGGGACTAAATCCACTCGAGAACACTAAAAAGGTTTCTTGACGGTGACAATATTCGAAAGGGTCCTAATTGGGTGTCAAATAATTGGATCCTACTAGAATAATCTCTTTCAATTACAAACCTAACTTTCGTTGGGAAAACGTAATGTTCATAGCGCAACCTAATCCGTCGCGACTAGATGTAGACCCTGAAACAGATTGACTTTTGTCCTCTACAATGGTTTTTCAATAGATGTAGAAACATAACATCGCTTTTTCTTTTTTTTCCCTTCTGAAAAGTAGCACGTCCATGTCAAATTGGACGAAGCAAGACCAAAAAAAATATAAGCGTCGATGTTTTGATCTTCTTGAGATCTAATACTCGTGTGATCCGGATTGGACGATGGCCCAAGAGCGGTTTTTCCTTACCCGTGGGGTTTCCGCTCATCCAATTCTTCATCCAGTTTGGAACCGTGAGGGCATCAACCTCATTATCTCACCATTGCTCTTCGACCCCATCTGGCTTGGACGGGTTCAAAAGCCGCCAAGCCCGTGATCATCTTTAGTTCAAAGCGATCTTGATCGCATGATACTCCCGCTTGTTTCATGAGAATCATGCCCTAGTTGGAGATCTATTCTAACTTGGGGAATCCTTGTATTCTAATAGATGGTGTTTTGATACTCTGTTTTACCTTTCCACGGGCTTCCTTTGCGCACGCGCACACACGTAGTAAGAGTCTCTAAGTCCATTCGTTGATGCATGTCGTGTTTTCCGTGTATCTAGATCATGTTATGCCATCCACCTTCGCGCGCAAAAAAAGACTGTCTCGATTCAAATTATACTCCATCTAATCCTTTTAACGGTTTTAAACTTCAATGTCATATCACTGCACGCTCGACTTCCGAATATTTTAGATGTTAGACATTGGATTTTAGCCGCTAGGGCCGTGCAAGTATCAAGTTTTCGCTCGGAATCGCGCTTAGCTACTATGAAAAAGGACAGAAAATTTCGATCTTTATATGTAAACAATAGTGAGAATCAATATTAGAATGACTCAAAGATGAGTTCATGCTTCAAGTTCGTTTAATGGATTTCTCTATCTTGCTCGATCTTCAGCATGCGAGCCCCGATTCTTGAACAGGCCACTTCAAGCTGGTCGACAGTCCACCTGGGCACTCACTTCTTCTTCGATATCCTCCTTATCATCCGCTTGAAGCAGTCGGGGTCGTAAGGAATTCCCAGCAGACCTCGCTGCCCGTACCCGAACTCGTTCGCCGAGAGCTCGAGCAGAGCCACAACGAAAGGATGATCCATTAGCTTGGTCGGCACGTGCAATCTCTCCATCGTCGCCGCGTCCTTCCCGACCATCACTGGAACGTAACCTTTCCGAACACGGTTCTCTGAAGTATCCCGGCTTAACTTCACGTACCGCACCGGAGACGACCAGCAGTGTCTTTCCTTTACCATGGGCGCGTGCAGGATGCTCCTGCTGTTCGTTTTGTGATGACGTGATCGTGTGACTTCTGAGTGTCCCTTATCGCCTCAGCTCATAATCAACCATCTGGCGAGTTTTATATTTTTATATTGGGTTTGAACATAAGCGATTGGACATTGCATTAAGCAAAAGATTTTCGAAGATAAAGGGTTCGTCCATTTTTCAGTATTATAATTAGGTTAGGTCATGATTCGACAGAAAACGGGTATTATTTCTACATCGTTATCTAATAAACAACTATAGGATTGACCGCGCGTTCTAAAACAATAATGTATCTGAGGATTCTCCATCAATTCTTCGCGCAGAATGACGTGCGTTTCTTGCTTGATAAAAGCCATAAGCTGCATCACTTCGTCTACGACCGAATCTTCCGTTGTCGAAGTTGGAATTCTTGCGCCCTTTTACTGTCTATGTTGTGCATTATATTGTTGGAAATAGTGATCCATTTTCTAGAATTTCCTAGAGTTGCTAAACTATAATCTAGAATTCTCTAGATGAAGTTTTGAATGGTTAAAAAATTATGGCTGAAAATTTCTAGCATGTAAGAGAAGTCTAGAGAAGTTTAGCATTCAAGAGAAGTCTAGAATCTTCTAAGGCGGTGACTTACGCCTATAAATAGCCTCGTAGTTCATCATTTAAGGTGTGAGGTTTAGACCTCAATCGTATGTGGAGGAGTAGAGTTAAGATGGTTTCTATGTTATGAAATACTCCTCCATTATATCAAAATATCTTGTACTATCCATTTTCATCAATTAGATAAATTATATCCTATGTTCTTTATTCTTCAATTATCCTATCTTGTCCATTGTCCATCATTTACAAAATATACCATACACTTGCACTCATCACTAATAAAAAACTATAACTAATACCAAAACCATGCTTCCGCAGCGCACACATCCAAATTTTTTTAACATATATATTAGTAATGATGTGTTAAACGGGCGGGTCGGATTGAGTTTGGGTCAAGTCGAAAATAATTCGACCCAAATTGACCAAAAAACCTATTTTGACTATTTTCATACAATGTAAATCTAGTAACCACCCGATGTATATTGTTAAAATATTTCCTACTTTAACTGAGGTGAGAGTATGAAATGAGCGAGCACGAGATCAAGTAAGCACAAAACTAAGTGAAGAAAGATTTATAGAGGTGAATTGGGTCTAAATAAGTTGTAAACCTATTTATATCCATATAATTTTGGGTTTTATCATTTTGAATTCATTTACGACTCATTCATTAAATATAACTAATCTATCTAACAACTCATATCATCCAATATGGGTTAAGACCTGGGTCTAGAATCCATTTTGACTAATCTATTAGAAAATAGCGATCCGACCTTTTTTGTTGATAACAAGGGAAGTGAAGATGGTTATCAACAAAAAAAAAAAGATGGACATTATTGAAATATTGTCCCACATTACTTAATTCTCTTTATATATATGTAATATCCTTCCACCTAATAATTTAAGTTTTTAGGTTAGATTTTTTAACATGCATCAAAGTCGATGATCTCCCTTCGGTCAAATTCACGTGTCCCTTCTAATGCAATTTACACATATATATGAGATTTCCATCCACCTAATAACTTAAATTTTTAAGTTGGGCTTTCTAACAAATATGAATACGTTAACCCTTGTGGCTCCGGGGGAGGAGATGACAAAGAAACGAATGAATTTGGCTTTATTAGTTACTCTAATGTAAACAAATGTAGATACTAGATGCTCACCAAGTTTCTCTCTGCATTTAGAGTATTTTGTGTATCGCTTCATTGATGTGTCATTAATGTCTGAAAAAGAAAATCAATTTGCGGTTGTTTCATTGAGGATCCTTCGTCGATTCTTCCGGTAGAGTGACATAAGCCATATGCAGCATCACTTCGTCTACTCCCCAATCTTCCATTTACGAAGTTGGAATTCTTGCGCGCTTCTTACTTCCTCCGCAAGGTCTACGTAATGCATTATATATTAGAAATGACCCATCAAATGGGTGGATTGGATTGACAATGATCTACTCTAAATTGACCAATTTAATTTGTTTTGATCAATTTTCATACAACAAAAATCTAGTAATATATATTTGACCTGATCTATATTACTATAATACTTATATATTTAAACCAATTTAGGAAAATTCCTATCCAAACTAAGGTGAGAGTGCGGAGTGAATGGGTGTGAAATCGAATGAGGGCAAGAGAAAGTGAAGAGAGAGTCACAAAGGTGGATTGGGTCTAAGTAAGTTGTAAATCCATTTAATACCCATACTATTTTGAGTTTTATTATTCTAAATCCATTTATAACCCATTTACTGAATATACTAACTAATATAATAATTCATGCCATCCAATATGTGGAAAGTAATGGGTCTATAATCCATTTTGACTGGTCTTTTAGAAAATCAATGATTTGATTTTGTTGTTGTTGATAACAAGGGAAGTGAAGATGGATTATTAAAATATTGTCCCACAATACTTGATCTTTTTTATGTACATGTGATCTCCATCTACCTAATAATTTTAAACTTTTTAGGTTAGACTTTCTAAAATCATTTCGGAGCTAGTGATCTCTCTTTTGCATTTGTGTGCCCGTCCTCCTCGGTCAAATTTCACATATCGCTCATAATCCAACTTACATATGAGAGGGAGTTTTGACGATTTATATACATGCAGTTTCTATCAAACCCCGACCTGCTCTAGGCTCGCAACAATTTGCACTATCGTTTCACTTAGGTCATTTGCTTGCAACTTCCTAGGAGGCATCACCAACCCATTCGTATTATCGATTATATACACACGCAAGCGGAAGCAAAAACAATTCACCCAACCAACAAATAGAGATAGCTAGGAACACATCAACAAAGTCTTTCATAAATACATCAATTAGCTAACACAAATTAACTTTAATTACACCCCCGAAGTTTAGCCATATACATGCTTCCAAAAAAGATTTGGGGATTGGTCAAGCACCTCTATACTACAAGGCAACATCAAAAGAGTGGTATCCTTTACGCATCTAGGTTATAAAGCCCTGGCTTGGGCCTTGGTGTCCAACTCCATATCTAGATCCACTCGAAGGCTAATAACATCGTCATCGAGGGTATCCCTATCCATGGGGCCCCGACTAGCACCCTAGATCCCTCACCTAATGGTGCATCAAATCCCTAGAGAGGGCCTCAACACTCCCCTCTAAACCAAACGTACCAAGCCTCGAACCTATGGGGCATCGGGTTAAGCAGCCCCTTATCCACCCAAATGGTGGTCATATGCTTCTTGTATATAGTGTCCGTGCCCTTGGCCGGATAGGGGGTCACCTCGATGTCTAGATCCATAGGCATCCCAAAACGAACATAGTAGTACGGCTCAAACATGTTTAGGGCCTATAAAACATTTGAACCACCACAGTGAGATAAAACTTAGCAAGTAAACTTCCTAGACCTCACACAAGAAGGTAATTCACCTTGGAGTCGGCCTAAACATGCGAGTTATCTATTTATGGCAGATCAATAATAATGCATTTACTTTGCATAATCTATTAATAGGAATTAGGTCACTCAACATGTGACACTCTACCACATATCCAATTATAGTATAAACAATTACTATGTGAGTGCACCATTCCATTAAGTATATGATGATCACAATTTAATGATCTAGGCATGAATAATAATACTTCCACGCACATTGCCTCAACTTAAATCCCTCGAATCCTAATTAAAAACATACAAATTCACAACCTTATCCATGCCTTTCTAACTCAACATCAACCTGTTGGACATTCTCACGCCTCTCAATTTATAAACATGGTCGATCAAAGCATGCATGTGCCACATAAATGACTGAAATAACATTTAATTCATGTACTTTCTCATCTATCTTATATATCCATGCCACATGTGTGCAAATTATAACATCATTCTCATCATATGCATTTGGCGTTCATGCACTTTATACACGTTTACGTCTCAAGAATATCACAGCATCCCATACTACCATGCTATCCTCGAGACCATGCTTTTAGATTATTATGACCGCTTAGGGCCCAGGGCTAACTTGAAGGTCAACAGTCATTTGACGCAACTGGGTATCGTCTTGCCACATCGAGCACGGTATCATTCCCCGTAAATGCATCAAGACAGCACTTCTCATTCTGAAATCCATCTGCGAACGGCATCTTGTTGACTTGGGGGTATCCGAACTTAATTGGGTATCGTCTCGCATAAACACATCAAGATGGAACCATTACCCCGCAAAAATGCATCATGGTCATTATGTGATCATGTGAGCACATCACTACTCAAGTCCGTTGTTATCTTTCTCATTAGTCCAGTATGAATGTCTCAATGGCGTGCAAAGTGGAGTATGTCTTATGACCTATTGAAAGTACATCAATAAAATATGCCAAGTACGAAACGAGAGTTTATGGTTTGACCTGTTAAGTTGAGCATTAGCCTAACTATAATTTGATCAGAAATGATAGCCTCAATATCGCACCAAAATTAAGGGAGGACCAATCTTTCGTGACATGATCACCAATCTAGCACTAGACTTAACTTGAGAACAATACATCTCCAGGTCGCACTGAGACCAAAAAAGGACCAATTTGTAGTGATATGATCACCGATTTAGTACTGAACTTGGTTTGAGAACAATACGTCTCAAAATTGCTGATCCCAAGAGACTTGACTTGATTCCTTGCACGTCCAAGAACCATCGTATATCTTGTCTTAGAGGCTCGGGGTGTTCTCACGCATAATACGAGTGCGCATGGTAAAATAATACGTTTGGTAACTATACAAAATTTATATTCTTGAAATAGATAAAGAATAGAAATGTGTTTGGTACGATTGATAAATTTTTGTATTTATTTGTTTTTTCTTCTTGCTCACGGATCACCGCCCGTTGCTACACGACTGTCGCATGTTGCTGCACGATCGCCGATCGCCAACCGCCGACTATCACCACCGACCGCCACCGCATGACTGCTGCCCATAGCCCACCGGTCGTTGTCCCCTCTTGTGAATACCCGTTTGCCTACCGGCAATTGGTGGCGATCATCAGCCAACAAGGGTGACTGGCGAGCAGTGAGTGGCGGCAGGCGGTAGCGAGCGGTGGCGACGACGGTTGCCTACGGTCAAGGGTTGCAGCGATGACGGTCGGGCGAGGGTGACAACAGCGGTCAACGGCGGTCGACTGATGGTTAGCTAACAGTGGCTGATGACGGTCAGGGCGGTGATGGCGGCGGTTGACCAATGGTGGCCGCGTGCTGCCCAAGGTGGCCAACAGTTGGTAGGCGGCCTGCGATGGCTACAGCAAGAAAGAAGAACAAAAGAAAAATAGAAAAGAAAAGATTGATTTATTTCTAGAAATTGTTCTTGAGAACAAAAAAGTTACTTTTTTTTTTTTCTTATTTCTATTCCAAATCTATTTACCAGCTACTTTTCTATTTCAAGGAATAGAAAAATAAATTGGCGTTACCAAACGTATTTCTGTTCTTTTTTTGTTCTGGGAAACAAAAAAATAGAAATTGTGAGAAATAGAAACGTTACTATACAGGCCTTACATTGCCGTTGATATTAAACAACATTATATAGGACAATCACATCCAATAAAACCACAAGATTTTCATTTTCTTTCTTTCTCGTTAATCAAATGTGATGCTCATGCAATACGCAACAACCTTAGCCACATGCCATCATGCCATACTCGTATCTCATATCATGTCATACAAATACACCAACTAATTTACAAGCCCATGGCATATAGATCATTCATCAAAGTAAGATAAGTCATGGCAACTGAGCATAAGTAATTAAAATCACCAATTACATGCCATCATAATCTATCCAATAACTCATCTCTCATTAATATAACATATAATTATAACCATCACTAATTTCATTATCGTACCAAATCACAACATCATAGCATATAACACATATTACCACATAATAGTTTATCAGTCTAATATAGCACATCATATTCACCACACTTCACTTATCATATCATAACAACTTTTCATATAACTACTTATCACATATTGACAACTTATCAGCAAAACTTGATAAAATATGATAACTTATCGGCAAAACTCAATAACCTATTATGATAACCTATCGATAAAACATGATAACTTATAGTCCAAACGTGATAACCTATTGTGATAACCTATCGATAAAACATGATAATCTATCAATAAACGCGATAATCTAACTCGATAACCATCAATGTGCTACGATAACTTATCATTTAAAATCCACTTATCACATAATCAAAGCATCATTTAACCTTAATCTAGCCATAAACTAACCCCTAAGTGCAATAACAACTCTATTCTAGGCTAGAAAGCCACTCACAACTAAGTCCAAGCTTTAAAAAGTGTCGGGGAAAGAGCGGCAAGACTGGACAGCAGCTAGGGCTACTAGTCAAGCATCTACAGCTCACATGGGTGGGTTGGACGGCGTCCTGAGCGGCGGCACGATGGTGGCTTGGTGGTGGCTCGGCGGCGGATGGCCTCCCCTAGGCCGGTAGTGTCCAAATCGCCAACAGAGAGAGAGAGAGAGAGAGAGAGAGAGAGAGAGAGAGAGAGAGAGAGAGAGAGAGAGGGCTGCTGTGAGGGGCTAGACAACAGCCTCCTCGCCTTCAAAACTTGGACACGGCAACCAAAATGATGGTGTGAAGGGCGATTTAAGGGTGGCGCTTGAGGCAGTCAGTTATCGGTGAGTCTAGAGAGGGAGATGAGAGGAAAAAACTTGAGATGAAAATGAAAATGGAGGTAGGGGTTTTAGTGGTGACAAGAGAAGAGAGAGAATGAGCTTGAAAGCAATCAAGTGTGAAAAAGAGATAGAGAGTGAGAGTGAGAGGGAGAGACCATGGTGAGGGGAGGGAAAAGAGAGATAGAATGAGAGAAATCTTTGCCCATTAATGTTCATCCCATCCAATCTCTTAGAATCCTTCTCAACCAATCAAAGGAAAACTTCTTAAAGAATAAATCCAAGCCATTAGTAAAGAGATTTTGCACTTGATTGAATAAGTTTAGAGTAGGCTTAGATTATGTTAGGGGATGACATCATTTTGTCATTCCTCATCCATGTGACCACACCATCTCTTGCCTCTTTTCTATTTTACCATTTGTCCTTAGTTGAATGAGAGGGCAATTTGGTCATTTCACCAAGATTGCATACTATTCACGTACTATTCATGTACTTAAGTACAATTAATGCTGAGATCTTAGACCACACCATCTCTTGCCTCTTTTCTATTTTACCCTTTGTCTTTAGTTGAATGAGAGGGCAATTTGGTCATTTCACCAAGATTGCGCGCTATTCATGTACTATTCATGTACCTAAGTGCAATTAATGCTGAGATATGGTTTAATGGACTTAGAGGATCCATAACCCTCCCTTGGGCTACCCACTCCTTGGGCGTGTGGCCCTTGGGTTGCCCAATGTGGCCAGGGGCCCACTTAAGCCTTCCTTCGTGGGCTTGGGCCCATTGGGCCACCCAACGTGGGCTTAGGCCTACCAGAGTCCTCGCTCGTGGCCTACTCCCAATTTTTCGAATTTCCACATTCCATTGACGAGAATTTGAGTTTTTAATCTAGAATGGCCTCTTGACATTTTCGCGGTCTAATGATCCTCAATGAAATCCTGTCCAAAGATTGGCCGTTGATGCAATTCTATTCTGAAAATTGGGGTCGGATCAAGGATATTACAGTTTTCTTCCATGTAATAATTTAAGTTTTTAAGTTGGACTTTCTAGAATGCATTAATCTTAGCGGCTCTAAGGAGTAGATGACAAGGAGCGAATGAGTTTGCTGAAATGTAGCACATGTAAACTAAGTGGGTGAATGAGGGCTTCATTAGTTAATCTAATGTAAACAAATGCAATGCTGACCAAGTTTCTTTCATATATCACGTCATTGATGTGTTATTAATATGTGAAAAAGAAAATAATTTGTGTTAGTTTCACAAAACATAAATAATTTAAAAAAATATTTTTCTAAAAATAATTGCATGTATCGCTCATAAAAATAAAAGAAAGAAAAATATGTTTTTTGTTGAAGAAAATATTTAGGTATAAATTGTTATTGAAAATAAAAATACTTTTTCATATAAGTAATTTTTTTTTTTTTTGAAATTATTTTCCAAATTATTTATCTTTCGCAAAATAAACGGAGCCTAGGATATAGATTTTTTTTTTTTGAAAATTTAAATACAAAATAGCTTCCTCCATTATAAAATCATTTAATGGAAAAGTGATCGGCAAGCTTTTCATGTTTGTGTAGCATATGTAAATGACATATGTATCATCGAATTGATTGAAAGGACATCACACAAAAACAGAGACAGGCATGGTCATTGATGTCGTGTTCTCAACGATTGGATCTCCTTTAACTTGACAAAACAAAGCAAATGCAGTATCGACAAACGAAGTACGTCATACCCATTCGAGCCATAAACATGACTGTCTTTTTTACCGACCATGGGATTTAAATTTGAACCGTCATATCTATACTCACATGGTATGTTAGAGCAATATAGGAAAGAGTGTGGCATGGTTTTGGATCTTAGAGCCAAGATGCAAATCGAAAATTCATCTTATAAGCAACTCATTATTCATGTCTCACCGCCGATCAAATGCTTCAGATGATGCTTGTTTGATCAGTCTACGATTCAAATAAATATCAGCAATAATCCATTAACACCGACCCCTGAGTCTAAAGCACCAAAAGAAGGCGAGATCAAGACACGGCCGCCGAGATTCACGTGACGTGGGCAATCACGCATTGATTTTCCCATTTAACAAATCTAAATAAACAAATATATATGTATATAATTAATGAAGATCCCACGTGTAAAGACGGGAAAATTACATGAAAATTGACGCGGCAATTTGTACGTAGGTCTCTCAAATTAATCTAGTCATCAACGATTTGACTTGGAAAATGTCAAATAGGAAAAGCGAAGAGCGAATGAAACACCACCACCACCACCACCACCTACTCTGTAACTACAAGTCCCCCGCCTCGCCTTGCGGACCTAACAGTAAATAACCGACGACCAGAAGACGACGATCCCGGATCCTCCAGATCGCTCCGATTTTTCCTCCTTCGCTCGCTCCCGCCATGGCGTCCAACGGTGCTTCGACGGTGAGTTTCTCTCGCTCTCTCTGCTCCTGCTCGTCTTCTGTTCCGTTCCGCGTCGCCGGCGATGGCCGGAAATGGCCGCCGGGGGGGCGGTGGGGCTCGTTCTGACGGATTCTTGCGATTTTGAACCTTCGTGGTCGGCAGGGAGCCGGCGGTGCCCAGAGCAGCCTGGAGAAGATCAAGCGTCAATTGGCCTCCGGTTCCGGGAAGGCCTTGCTGCAAGGGCCTCTCCTCAAGCGATCCGAGACCGTAACCCTCTCTTTCTCGCTCTCTCGCGGTCGATTGGTTTTGACATTGCAGTCCTATATTTCAGTTTCTTTGGATTAGCTTGAGCTCGGTAGATGCTGCGTCGAATCGTACTGTTCGCGCGTCGTGTTGCTGTTTCGAGTAGTGCTGGAGTTGGCGGATTGCGTCGTTGATGGTTGGGTTCCTGTGTGGATGAATCGAGGTTGTTGGATAGGCTGGGGACGTGGGAGTTTTAATTGATGAAGCTGTGTTCCTTTGTGTTAGCAACTTCAAAACCAATGGATTGATTTGTCCGAGAGTTCGAGGCTATCTTTCCAGTTCGGTTTGTGGTTGGTAGATTCGTGTGGTTCTCAGTCTAAGCAAGACTTGGTTGATTTTTCATGCTCTCTGCAATCTTCAACAATAGGCTATATGTCTGGATTTTGCTTACTATTGATTACAAACGTGATTAACTAAGAATGCCAAAGTGGCGAAGATTAGATTCTTTTGTCATGCGTTCAGCCTCAGGAAAGTGAGGTTAGTACTTTCTAGTTGATGCGTGCTATCTTATTTATTGATGGGTTCAGGCAAATTGTCCTATCCCACATAAGGTAGTGGCGACAGTAAAGATTTGTTCAAATCTATATGACATAAATGACGAGACACAGTGACCTGTAGCCTGGGGATTGATTCGACTAAGCTTTTCTTTGATGGCACATACGCTTGCTTAGAAAATAATGGGCTGGTCTCTCTTGTATTGGAAATTTTTTCTTAGAGTATAGTTGGTAATTGTAAAGAGATTATTTTCCCCTGTTCGCCGGAAGCTCTTCCCCTCTTGTCATTCATTGCTCTAACAGATATGTTCATGTTTTCTTATAGCTAAGGAAGTGGAATGAGCGATGGGTGATCTTAGATCCAACCACAGGGAGGATGGAGTACAAGTCGGTAATTTTTTTAATAGTTACATAAAGCCAAGTACTTGGGAAAAGAAATAGCTTATTTCTTAATTACTTTTTTCCAGGGTCAGGAGAAATGAGCCAGCTGTCAAGGGAACCATAGTGTTCGATGCTAATAGCACTATAACTTTATCTCCAGTGAACTTCCAGTAAGAATGATGTTCCGGAAGCGTGCTCCCTCAGTGCTTCTGCAGTTATTATTATCTGCTTCAGTTCAACAGATAGTTTCTCATCACCTTCTAATTGTGTTTCAGTGGATTGCCGAAGTACGATGGCTGCTGTTTCTGTATCCTCATTCATCTACATCACTATTGAGCGATCTTCGGCTTTCTTTCCCTTGACTTTTGCGTCTAAAAATCTGGATATGGAGTTAATTTGCTGCAGCGTCAAGATTCTTAACTTTCCTCTCTAGATATTGGGACCCCATCGAGGAGGGATTACTTTTTCTGTGCTGAAACTCCTGGTGCTGCTAGAGCTTGGGTATCAACGCTACAGTAAGTTTTTGGGAGGTTTCCTATCGAAATCATCATATGAGTATGATATATTTATTTGAGTGACTGGCACACGTGTTGGCCAAGAAAAACAGAATTTTTTGTATTGGAATGATGGGCAATGCTGATTTTAGTGTTCCAAACTGTTAGTGTACCATGAAATGGGATGTGTTCCAAATTGCGGATCACTAGGGAAATTCTTTATTTTGGTATGCCTGGCTTGGCATAATTATGCTTCAAGGATCATAGTAGTCACTATTGAAATTTGTTTTTCTGTTTAACTGTCCACGGTATTCACCTTTTCCATTGTTCTCTCTTCCAAATCAGAGCTACACAAATGGTCTTAAAGGCTCATAAAGAGGCTGTAAATTCTCTGAGTGGAAATGGTTCTGCAAAATTGGGGACAGTGGCTGCTGCAGTGGCAGCAGCTAACTCAACAGCTCTGGAATCCTCTAAGGAAATTGAAGCAGCAATGCAGATTTCAATGAGAAATGCCCTTGGAATGATCACAAATAGAAGTATGGATGGACCAATGGATGATTTCACGATAATGAAGGTACTGTTTGTGGCCAAAGTCTTACTGAATGTTGGTATCTTATGTAAAGTTTGTGAAACCTTCGCAGTGCCATGCTGTGAAATTACTTGTGGTTTGGAGGTATGTAAAGCAATCAAATATGTTACTTGGTCACCAAATTAGCTTGTAGTTTGCAGTGGATGTAAGAGGGTCAGCAAGAAATTTGTAGGATATGGAGAATGGAGAGTGATAAAGATATGTTAATAGGAAATGATAGGAAATGGGAAATTAGAGAAGATATTACATATAGAACTTGTTACTGCGGGCATCCCAGCACTCTATTAAGTTGAACTCTCAATATCTCAATATCTAAATACTTTGTTACTTAGATTAAAGGTTGTAACTGCTGGCCGTTTATGCAATGATTTCCCTCTAAAGTACATCAATGCTTGGATGTAACAGATGAAGATTGTTATTGGTTCAGCAAATACACCCATAAAATGAAAAAATGCGACAAACAGGGATTATTTTACACTGGCAATAGATTCGATAAGGTAAATAAGGGGGCCTAGTACAAGAATGAGATACATCTTTGGCCCATATCATGTTTCTTTTTTTTTTGGATGACAAAATGTTTGAATTAAGAATACCGCTTTTAGTAGTAAAAGATATTGATAAATCAGGATAAGACGAGAATGCATGGGAAAATGGAAGTAGCTCTCATGGAGAATAAGATGATAAATATGGTCAGCTAATTTAAGATGTGCACTTGATGCACCAATGAGAATGACGAATAAATGTTAGAAGGGCAATTCTGGACTTAGACTAATGGAGGGCTGGTCCCTCTTTTATATGCTAATCTCTTATCATGTCTAATGCTGACCATTACATAGCATGGTCGGGTAAACATTATTTGAGGCTACACTGAAATGGATGTAGAAGAACCTTGTGTTTTGAGGTGTATGATGCCACAGAGGTTGGAGGGATGAAAATATCAACGGGGGAAGTAACGACTGGCCAAGAAACATGATGGGAGACTGCACGGCTGAGCAGAATGTGTTAGCTAACTTAGCTAGTTGCGGATTATGGGATGAAAGGGTTAGCTGCTAAAAAGAGCGATAATTACAGATGATGACTGATGAGGGGCATTTGAATAATCTTCTGCAAATTATATAAATCTCTTTACAGAGAGAGAAAGCGGTTGAAGAAGGCATGGGGAATAAGTGGTGGGAAAATTTGTACGGTCAGTGACTATATATTATATGGTCTTTTCTTCTCCATATTTTCACTAATTAATTATTGTTTCTGAAATTTGTGTCTTTGCTTTTGGTTGGAAGTGGTGCTGTTTGTTCTTTGTTGAATTTCCTTTTCTACAGGTTATATGTCAACTCCTAAGAGTAATCTATTGTACCCATCTTTGATCTGTTAAAACTGAAAAGTAAATTTGCAGGAGACACTACGAGTTAAGGATGAGGAATTGCAAAATTTAGCGAGGGACATTCGTGCACGAGATTCAACTATAAAAGAATTAGCAGAGAAGCTATCAGAGACTGCTGACGCTGCTGATGCTGCAGCTTCTGCAGCCCATATGATGGATGAACAACGGAGGATAGCTTCTGCTGAAATTGAGCGCTTGACCAAAGATTGTGAGGAGAAGTTGGAGTCATTAAAAATGAAGGTTGTTACTGATTTTCTTGACAGATTTAGTCTTTGTTCAACATATACTTCGATATTGTCCTCCAGATATTATCAGCTTTTTGGTATTTTGGTTTATATGCTGTTGTCAGGTCATTGTACAAAGACTAGACAACTAAAAGCACAAGGAAAAATTTGTGGTTAACATTATTCCTATTCTCTTTGCATTAGATGATTTGAAGGAAAAACCGGAAAAATTTGTCAAATTGTTCAAATGTAGAAAAACTCAGGGAATGCTTAAGACTTATTCTGCTTATCTCTTCTACAGCTTTCAGTTAACTCTTTTTCCTGTATATGTAGCTGAAAGAGTCTGAAGATAAAGTCACCGCTCTAAGTGGAGAAAGAGACGAAATAATGAAACAGCGAGACTCTGCTCTTCAGGAGGCACAGTTATTGCGTTCTGAGCTTGGCAAAGCTCGAGAGCGTTCTGTTATATTGGAAGCAGCTGTTGTCAGGGCAGAAGAGAAGGCCAGAGTTGCTGAGGCAGATGCTAATTCTAGAAAAAGGGAGGTTCAAGAAAAAGAGTCAGCTGCTGCAAAGGAGAAGCAAGAGCTTCTGGCATATGTGAATATGTTGCAAGCTCAACTCCAAAGGTAAACTGTCTGACAACTTTCAATATCTGTGCAAGCCATTTTCTTTTTTAATTTGTTCAAACTGTGCAAGCCATTTTTATGAAGCTGTTGTTGCTGTGATTCTTGGCTTTCATAGTTATATTGCACTAGGAAACACTGTCATGTTGTGCTCTAAAATTTTTAGCAAGTTTCAAGTTTAGTTATTGGTCAATCAAACATAATTATGCTAAGCACAACATATGAAGACATGGGAGAGGGATAAGCCGAAGGATCTAACAAAGTTAATAATGCAAATGAGACTTTGCTCCACAAGAATTGTGAGATCTCAAGTTCGAAATCTACTCACTCAGCATGACCTCTTGGCAGTCAATCCGAGTGGTAGCGTGGATGACTTTCCTGTGATTGGATGAGGAAAGTGGTTGCATGGATGACTTTTCTTTGTTTGACCGGGAAAGTGGACGCAGTTGCTGCATTTATGGTGATATTAGAGGCCACTTAAGTGATGTCTGGAAAAGAACAACAGAAGTTTTTTTTTTTTTGGAAAAGAGAGGGGGAGGGGGGTGTTGAGGAAGCAGATAGATTTGATTTGAAAGTGCCGAATGCCTCAAGTTGCAGAGGACATTGTTTCAATTAGAAGTTGTCTTTGATGAAGTAAGTCATTCAGTTAGCAAAAGCGAATTGGTTATTTCCTTGTTGCCAACCATAGTTGCAAAGACAATGTTGCTATGAATTAGACAATGATTACTCTCGACAAAATAAATTTGGTCTACCTTGGTCATTTTTATGTATTATGCCCTACAAATTTATCATTACAGCCTATGGGTCTTAAAGTTCCATAAAGCCTGGACCATTTTTCTATTATTGAGAACGTTTAATCTTCTTGTTGAAATTATGTTGGAAATAAATGTTTTTCCGTATGTTCTATACCATGATTTACAGACAGCACAGTGATTCAAGGAAAGTCTTTGAGGAGAAGGCAGAGTCTGAGGAGAATGTGGATAAAGCATGTCTCAGTGTCTCTAAAGCAATACCAGTTTCCGAAGAGAGTGTGCCTGTTGATGAAGTCAGCCTTCGGTCAAGTAGAGATGGGGAATGGAGTGACATTCAGGCAACAGAAGCAAGAATAGCTGATGTTAGAGAAATTGCTCCGGAGACTCCGGAGACAGGAGGCAGCTTTGACATTCCTGTGGTTAGTGAGCCAGTCGACAACAGTCATTAGGAAGTGGTGAATCCATTTCACTGGGAGATGCACAAGAGCGTTCCCCTTCAAAGCGTTTCATTAGCACTCGGCAGCTACGAGCACAAAATTCGACTGTGTGCACTCTGGTTAGAAGATCGGGTATAAACTTTCATGATTCAATGCCTCTTTCTTTGCAAAGTTGACTGAGCTGGACTTACACCCCAAACTTCCACGATGCGGTTAGGATTCTTTAGCATAAGCAGGTTCGTGCATTCGATTGCACATTCAGTCAGCTTGATTTCCGGTTATATCGATGTATATTGCAGCCTTTGGCAAATTGTTCGATAGTATTACTGTATAGTAACTGATTCTTCTCGAAACGAATTTTGCATCTTTGATCGGTAGTCCTGATCCTCCTTCTTCTTTTTGTTCTTTGGGTCACTTTTATCGCGTTCTGTACATCGAACAGTCTTAAGATTTCTGTTGCCATGAGGGTGGTTCAAAAACTAAAAGGTAACTGCTTGTTTTTTTTTTTTTTTAGAACAAAAGGTAACTGCTTGTTTAGAGAGGGGAGAAAAACCCTTGATGCTGAAATGTGACATATTAGTTCTGTCAGCAGTACCGCGCGTGGGCATGGTTGTTAGATAATCTCGAGGCGGGGGGCCGTCCATGGTTTCGACTGAACGAGGTTTCGATGTCTCTCGTACTCGATTTGGATCTAGTAGTGATTAGTAAGGAACGGAAAGGACAATGGAAAATGACCTTAGAGAAACAAAAAATGAAATATAAAGATGTATTTTTTTATTATTGTTTTGGATGCTTGTGAAGAAAAATAATGGAAGTTAGAGGAAGAGAAAACAACGGCGAATAATGCGATTGTAGTTTGACGACTATTTTGTTTTTGTTCTTGGAAAAGTAATAGTATCATTAACAAATTGATTCATGCTATAGAATGCTCATTAGAAAAGATAAAAATAGCATTAAAGATTCATTTTATTGGACGGAAAAAGAGAACCTTTCTTATCAGGGCAAGAATAGAAAAGTTGTTTACGATGTGCGCTATTCATGACAAGTACCGCGACATTACAGCAGGGCAAGTTAAATGAAGAAAACACGAACAGAAAATTGAAAAAATCGCCAAGAAAAAGTAGGGGCGTGTAGAATGGACCACCCAAATCAGAAACCGTCACGACCGGATCAAACGGGCCAGTTGGTCTGGTTCCAGGAATGTTGGTCTAGTTCTCAATTTTTAAAAGTGGAACCAATGATCTAGTTCTCAATTTCAAGGAGGAACCGAATTAGATCATATCGGACTAGCTAGATATTCTCTTTACTTTATTATTTCTTAAAAAAAATTGATAAAAATGTGAACTAAATAATTTCTTGGTCCAATTTCAAGTAGTGGGAAAAAAAAGTAATGATAGAAAAATAGTGGGAAAAAATAAATGATCGATTCCATTGGACCGAACCGAAACTGAATTGGAACTGGACTGGATTGATGGTGTGATCCAATTCCCAATCCTAGGACCAACCGGTTTGTTTCTCGATTTTGAATTTTGGGAACCGGTTCTCCGCACCGGATTGGGAACTGATCATCCTAGGAAGAAGTGACTTTTACTTGTTCAAAACAAATGTTCTAATGTCAAATTGTCAGGGATGAGCTTCCAAATCCCTTTGGGAGTGATTTTTGGAGACCTAGAGAAAGGTAAGGATAAATTTGGCATTGATAGTCAAAGTCAACCCGTCGATCCAATGAACGTGCACATCCGCGAAACCACATGAAGTCAGGTGACAAAGCAAAAAAAAAAAAATCTACTATTGTCAAACTTGTCAGTTCAAGTTTACATCCATGCCAAACTAAGATTGGAGGTCCATATCTGTCCTAATTTCCTAGTAATAAATCCAAGGAAGAAGAAAACTTCAGTTGCATCATGCTCATCCCTTGATTCGAATCCTTCTCATTTGCGCTCGGATCCTCCAATTCCAGTTCCCACCAGTCTCACAAATTTTCACGAAGAATCACTCTTCGTGAACTATCGATCTCAGTTCATCCCAGTTTATTCCGTTCGCGAAAATATCCTCTCCATTTAGATTCCAAAGGCTCAAGCATGGCGTCGCCACAGGGGCCTGAGGGATGATGGAATGGCAATGGTTGACCCATGAGAGCTGTGCTTGCTCAACATAGCGGGTCGCTGGCTTTTTGTCGCTTGGTTGGACGGCCGAATGGTCCGATCCAAAACTCAGGCATTGGTCTCCGTACTCAGATTCGAAGCTGCTCGATTTAGAACACGAATTGATTGAGCTCTGCTTGAAGGTGGTCTCTTTGCATTCTGTTGTTGCAATGTATTTTCTGCTAGAGGTTATGCGTTTGAAAATTCTGCAAAGCGTCCATACTTCCTGCCAAAACCAAAAAGAGGAAACAGAAAACCCTTCAGTTTTAGGGCCAAATTTTGAGCGTGTAATTAAATTGGGAATCCTCTCCTAGACAAAAATGATTGGTCCTCTTTTAACATTGATTATTTCAGGCTGGCTGCTCATTTGCTGATTTAAGGGTAAAAAAGGACATAAATAAACTGCTAGTAAGATAATAACTAATGTTGAACACAGCTGAAACTCAAGCTAGAACCGGCGAATACTCGTTTTCTGATAGAAAGTTTGAAAGCAATTGGAAAGTAAATTAAAGCGAGCTGATGCAATCACAGAACAAGTATTTAGCATCTTACTGCTTCTTCAGTGACTGTGTCATTTGCATCTGATAGATCACCGCCTTCTCCGCAGGCGCCAGCCGGAACTCGTGCATCATCCAGTCAGTTTTGGTACCTCTGCCAGCAGAGCCGCGGTAGTAAACAAGAGTCTTCTTGAGGCCGACGCAATTGTGGGGATATTTACCGGAATATATTGGCTTGTCGATGCCCGTGGCCTTCCAAAATCCGGACCCAGTCACTCTATTTGGCCTTATGCTGTTTTTGTACTTCCTCCCTCTGATGCAGAAGAAGTAGCCTTCTTTCTCTCCCAGTTTGCTAACATCTGTTTAGTCACGATGATGATTATGAACATGATGACTGAGAAGCAAGATTATGCTGATCACATTCATCCATCAGAAAAGTAATTATTAAAAAAAAAAAAAAAAAATTCGGTGCAATACTACACAAGCATATGTTGATTCACCATAGAATCTCAGTTTTAGACTATGAAAGACTAGTTCATCTGAATAATTATTAATTAGAGTTGCGGTGAAGCTATCGGAATCCTTGGTGAGTAAATTGACTCAGCTCCACCTTTGAACGGATCTCACCAACCTCTCATCTGTTTCTTGAGGCGACGTGCCATCGTCTAGGGAAAGCGAGGGACACGCGAAGAAAGAAACCAAACAACCCGCAACTTGTATGCCTGCTTACCATGGAGATCCCAGGGATCGTACTTGTAGATATCGACCTGCTTGATGAACTCGATCTTGAGAGGCTTCTTCTCCACCTTCCGGCGAAGATAGAACCCGACAAGCTCTTCATCGGTCGGGTAAAACCGGAACCCGGGAAGCACCACTTCTTCCTCATCATCCTTGTTCTTCTTCTTGTCATGTAACCTTGTATCACTACTATATCGTTGTTCCATCTCTCTCTCTCTCTCTCTCTCTCTTTCTCTGCGCCCTATATTCTTGATTCTCTTGAGTTTGTCCTGTGTCTCTGTCATATTCTGGAAGCGGAAGCTTCTTATATGGGGCAGCAGTGCAACAGGGTCGTCCATTTGCTGCTCAGTCCGCATGACCAAGTAAACTTATGACATTATTATTACGTTGATGGAGACGTCCATCTTCTTCTTTTTCCCGGGTCGCAAGAGTTTTTATTTATTTATTTGGAGGTTCAATTTTGTCAGGTAAAGAAAAGTAGCTCAAAAGCGACAAAGGTTGGAAGTCCACCTTAGCGGCCACATGACCTTTGACTTGTTAGCTACAAATTGCAAATTCAAATCCAACGGATGACATCAATCCCGAATCGCGTGTCATGCTGTTACACGACGCTTCGTTGATGATGCCTTCAAAAATCGAAAAAGCCAAAGAATAAGATGACAACTGAAGGAAAGAAAATGTAACCCTAAACGACGAGATTGATGCTGTGTTAGCATAACGTACGAATAGTATAAGCTTTGGAAAATGTCTCGACGCACTACCACGACAAACTATCGCAGCAAGTCCTCCCAGGTAATACATTTCTTAGCCATCTCTCCCCCACTATGAACTTGGAAATTCTGCATGATGACTTTGAAGTCATTGTAACGTTTCCATCGACTTATATTCCACGTAATCAATATCCTGTCAAGAAGACGAGAATCGCGGGAAGAGCGTGTGAAATTAAAAAGTAATTTCAATAGGTTTTACTTGAGCATGTGTTACTTACATTTTACCAACGTTATAATTCTCCACCAGTGGACGTAGAGAACTAACTTATTAGGGGATGAATTTTCAATACCTAACTCAAGGAAAAGGGGGACGAGATATCGACATTTCCTGTGAAATTCAATAGGTCATGAATTAAATACATTGTATAAAATGATCACCGAATGATCAAGGCTGCTAAGTATTCCACATCGCTTGCTTATAGAATTTCAACACGCCTTATATACATGTACACTTTCTGTATCTATTGGTTAAGTTTTTGGATTCAACATTTGAGCAAAGGCGGCAACCTAGCTTTCTTCATCCGGTTCGACAGATATTGATATATTATGTTTCGTGTTTCTGTGCCGTATCATGTTTGCGTCCCAGCTTCACCAGCCCCCACACAATTGCAGGCCTTAAGATCAACAAAAATCGATCATTGGAACTCGAACATCCGACGGCATACTCGTATGAAAGGAATGAAAAATCGACTTCGATGGTGCGAAATTTTCCTCGAGCAGCCCCCGCCACAAATTTCACGGTCTACGTCGACTTCGATGGTACCAGACTTCCCTCGAGCAGCCCCTCCACAATTTACATGGTCAAGGAGAACGAGAGATCTCATAATTTTCCATTATGACGTATGAAAGGAATATATCGACGTGGTCCTGGCCTTGTAGAAAAAGGGAACAGGGTCTACACAATTTTAGAATTGCACATCTTCTTAATCAAAGTCAAATTATCTCACCAACTAACAAAATTTCCAACTAGCATATTAAATGAATCATTCGGCATGATCTTTTTGACAATCATAATTTTTTAGGTAAATAGGCATCCCTTATGTAGAATACATCTGATTGATTTATCATGTCACGTGTTACCATCGCATGATGTAATCATGGTATAAAATACAATGCCGATTTTAAGTTCTAGAAATATCGAGACAATTCACCTGAATGGTGAATGATCTTGTTAGATGTGCTTGAGATGGCTTCTTTGCCTTAATACCCAATTGCAATCATCGCATGATCTGGTATTACTTTAGCCGGACCATATCCAAGCTGTTATGAATCCAAAAAATTTCTAACATGCACCACTTTCAAATGAGCCCGATGACACATATTGCGACCGTTTGATCATAGTTCATGCGAGACTCATGTGATTTCATGATTTTGGTGCATTGAGCTCACATGAATCCGGTGCCTCTGGTGGAGAGAGAGAGTGGTCAAATATGTGGGTAGGTTCCAAGTCAAGCAATTTGGGAAGAGAATATTCAGAAGTACTAATATTAGAACGCGAGAGAGTGGAGAGTCTAAGGTCAGTGGTTTGACTCAAGATGGGCCAATTGGATCCAGTCAAGTCATTGGAATTTTTTTGACCCTAATAAAGAAGTCATCATAATTATTAGAACCTTCTAAACTGAATACCAAAACCAACAACCTACGTTTAATTAGGTGTCCGAGAGAAGGGTTTTTTTTTTTTTCTTCCCGCGGGATGGGGGGAAGAACCGACGGCGTCATGTCGTAAGTAGCTGTAAATTTTTTAGATATTAAATTCACACTTGAACTATTTCAAATGTCAATGAATAAGTATATTCCATGACAAATTAACTAAGGATTGAAAGAAAGGATAATTGTGCTAAAAATTCTAAAATTTATTTAAAAAGTGCGATTGAGTATTAAAATCATAATATATATGTGTGTTCAATTTGATGATGATAATAATAATAAGACTAAAAGTTTTAGAGAGAGAAAAAAAAACAAAGAAAAAAAAGGTAAGGCCTCCTCATCTGCGGGGGTGGCGCGTGGCTGCCTTACCATCTAGAAGAAGGGCCGGTGGTGCCTCGGAGATGGCCAATGGCGTCGCTGGCCATGACCTCGGCAAACAGCCGGCCATCCGCGCTGACCCTAATTGGTGGGTCGCCATGACCTGGGCAAAGGTAGCTGTTGTGTTCATAATTGTGTTCAGGACATCTTTTTTGTGGCTTAACGTTGGATGTTGTTTCAACGCCTTCTGGTTCCGAGGTACCATTTGAAGATGTCTAAGTGGCGTTTTGTAATTTTCGGTGGTGTCCAACGGTGGACGGCATCAGCAAGGCGCCACCGGCCTGTCTTGATGGTAGGGCAGGTGAGTTTTTTTTTTTTTTTTTTTTCTTTGTTTTTTTTAATAAATAAAAAAACTATGAGCCTTTTTTTTTTTTTTTGTTTAATCTAATTTAACTAAGATTTGGTTTTAAAAAATGAGGATGTGGACCAAATGGATCTCGTTTTAATATTTTTGTTTAATGTTGTTAACCCCACGTACGAGATGGGGAAAAGAAGACCACTTGAGCATGTTTCGTTAGTCAAGTTCGATGGAATTAAGGAAAAAACTTAATTGCACCAATTTAACTAGTTTTAGAACTTGATTATAGTGCTTGTTTTAGAATTCAATCGCATCCTCGTAATAAGTTTTAACAAGTTTTAAGATGTTCTGTTGATCAAGTTGGTGGAATTAATGAAGACTTAATTGCATCAATTTATTAAGTTTTAAGACTTGATTATAATGTTTGTTTTAAAATTCAATCACATTCTTGTGATAAGTTTTAAAATGTTTAGTGAATATTTAAAAAAAAAAAAAGAAGTTTCTGAAGTTAATCTAGGCACAAAGCGTCTAGTCTGGTCACATGGGAAGAATTTATTCGATCTCTCCCCCGAGCTAATGTATCATCTCATCCCACGAAAACAAAAAGAGAAATGATTGGTTTTGATATGATCTTTTCTCGATTTAGGCTCGAATTTAGCGCCACACGACAGGCAGCTCGCTTCAAAGTTTAAGAAGAATGTTTCAAGTTTTTACATTAAACAACACAAACTTTTTACGTACGCAGACGTAAATTTCTGAGTGAAGAACTCGTTGGGTGATGCTGATTTGGTTTCTGCAGCAGTTCTGCTCCGTACTAATCAGCCTTAAACGCAACCCGACACCACATGACACTACCAGAAGAAGAAAACTTGTTACTGTGAAAGTGTGAAGGCAAAGGGACAGGTCCAGAGTGTTTTAGTTCTAGAACCAGCAAGGATAATAACCAAAAGGGTCCACAACATTGATCTTCACAAACCAGACTCAACAAAGCTTATAAGATCGCCTGAATCTGCCGATTCAGATTGAGTAGAAACATAGTGATTGGGCACGCGAGAGACTCGCTAGTCCGTGGAAATCGACAACTCCTTCACATAGACCAAGGACTCGGTGCACCGGGCACGCCTAATAAAATGATGTCCTAATACAGACCGGGCCAGAGCTCGACGACCTTCTTCCAAGAAGGCCTACTCGAGATATCATCCCACCATGCACTCACGCTCTTCCGGTCCCTTATCAGGTACTGCTTCCCCATTTTTCCCATCAAGTACTGCGTGAACGGGAGGTGGCTCAGGTCGGCAAGGCTGAAAAAATCCCCCGCCAGGTACTTGCTCTTGGACAGCCTCTCCTCATAGATGTCCAGTACCTTACAGAACTTGTCCTCGCTCTCTTTGATCAGATTCGGATCCGAGGTAAGTCCCCTAATTGGGGCCAAAACGATTTTGTGGACGAGGTCACGTAACGGCGGTTGGTAGCTATGAGCTTCCACTTCGAGCCACTGCTCGACGAGCCCCCTCTCCTCTATTGTCTTCCCCAGCAGGTCGGTCCCTTGATACTTGTATTTCTCAGCATAATACCTTATGATGGCCCGCAATTCTGTATGAATTAAGATATAGTACAGAGAGAAGAAGGAAAATCTTTATCCCCACAGATGAAATGCACCATAAATCTAGAATGCAAACTAAAAGAGACCTGCACTGTGCTTGTAAATTTACCAGCGTAGTCTTACTCTCATGACACTAGACCAGCAGTAACAGTGCAGACGCGGCAGGACGTTTCAACATCTATGTACTGATCATTCTGCTCGAACATTGATCAGGAAAATAATCCAATGAAAATGCAGGTCCAAAAAGTTAAATCTACAGCATTTGGCCGACGTATAAAAAGAAATAGATTATCGACAACTCATCCTGTGATACTTCCTAAATAGCTAGCTGATGAGTCCGGCCTTCATTTTTTTTCTTAAATACCACCTAAGTAACTGTGACAGCTGAGGGAAACACTCGAAAGACTTGCTCTCCTCGCTGAGATGCACAGCTGCCTGATACTTCATAATTCAGACTATTTCGCCCCAGGGCGTTGATTTGAATCATCCGCTCCTTACGTAAAGGATTCGACTTGAGATTCAGAGTGAACGACTCCTAGAAAGTTCAAATTATAAAAGGACAAACCTAAACTTTAACCTAACAAATGCCGGAAGGAGCTGAGTGCCAAGCTCAAACCCTCTGCCACTAATGTATACTTGCATAGCACTCTCTTGGCAAGAGGATAAATGAAACCTTGGAGTCGCCGTTAAAGTGCGCGAGTTAGCAGTGAGTAGCAGAGATAAAACACTGGATGTACGTGAGCTGAAACGAGTATCTGACTTCAAATTCATCGAGGAACGTTTAAGACTTTTGTGGCACTTTGTGACAGCTTAAAAGACCAAACCTTTCATCCGACAAAGACCACGAGCATCTAGAGTAGCATGCTGAAGAACAATCTGTACATGGACATGTTTTGATCTCAAGACCTCTCCGAACTACGAGGTGAAATCCAAGAGTAGAGAGCCTTACCGAACAGAGTGTAGTCCCCATCTTGAATTACAGGAACTGATCCAAATGGCTACACATACACACCCGGTCCGACTCAGAATTAATCAGATGAAGTAGCACTTCATAGTACCCACAAAAAAAGAAAAGAAAGAAAGACGATGAAAAACTCGAGTTTGGGGAGAGTTTGATCAAAAGAGAAGTGAGCTTCAAGAAGAGGGACGGACCTGGAGCTTTAGGAATTCAGGTGCTTTCTGCTCGCCCTTGAAGAGATCCACAGGGACGGTCTCGAACTCGACGCCCTTCTCGATCAGGCACACCAGCACTCGCTTCGGCGCTGCAGCATCAGTCCCGTACACCTTCACTACCATTCTCTCTCTCTCTCTCTCCCACCTCTTCTCTTCTTGATGGAGCAGTCAAAAAATCTTTGTCTGGGTTTATAAACAAAGCTCTTGTCAAAGCACTAAACCAAGTTGGACACGTTCCCGTCATGAGGCGACTCGCCCATCACGACCGGGATCCCAGGTAAGAAAATCGGTCAACGTTGGTGTGCTGCTACCATCAGCTTTGTAGAATCTGGTGCAGCATATGCCTTGACTCGCTTTGCTGCATTTTATCTGGTCCGTCTTTATCTGGCCCATCTTTGATGTATTATACTCTTGCACCGTGCATAACGTCAATTATAGTTGGACAGTAGAATCATTGACGTTCATTATGCTCGCATGAATTACATTTTCTCAATATAATTCTTTCGTGGGCCGTTCAAAATTTAAAAGATTTATCTTTAATCGATTTTTTCTTCATGAGATGAATGCCAAACCTATGCTTCACAGTCAATTTACGTTACTTGCTTTGGCCAAAAATTTCCAAAAATCCTCAGTAGAAGTGGCAAAAGCATTTTGCTCATCCATGTTGACATTGCCCGATTGCCTGCCTGTTTCTAGAAAAAGCAATTGCAAATTTGCTCGAATTGGGTATTACGGAGATCAATCAGTCTATTTCTGCAATTTCTTTAAAAGTTTAGGAAGAATGTTCAAGTCTTGATATTTATGAGACCACATGAACTTTTCTCATACACTTTCAGCTGATCTTTTTGCTGATGAAATCATCCGCGATGCCACTTTGGTTTCTGCAGCAGTTTTTTGCTTTTCTTCTGATGCAAAAGAGTCACCAAACCTCGGTCTTCTTCATGCCAACAAGACGCACCAACATTGAATATATAAAACTTGATGTGGTCGGTATCCATGTTTAAGAAGAGTTTATTATCTCCTAGAATGAGTCTTTAACAGCTCATCTAACACCAGTTCAGTGAGTGCTGGACATGTGAACGAACATTTATGAAGTTGCTCTTTCCAAGTTGTAAAAGATCCACAAAAGTTGGTTAGTAGGTGGTTAATTTTTAATTTCACCAAAGTCGCTGGCATAGTACTAATTAGCCACGTACATAGCCCGACAAAACACGACACGGCCATGAATAATACAACACCAAAGAGGTCCACAGCAGGATCATTTACTGGAGAAATCCCACTTTCGCATGACCTTCACAAACCAGACTCAACAAAAGCTTATTTGATAGTCCAAATCTGCCGATTCAGATCGAGTAGAAACATACTAAGTAAGCACAGATAGACTCGCTATCCTTCACATAGGCCAAGGACTCGGGTGCACCCGGCACACCATAAAACGACCCTAATACTGACCGGGCCAGAGCTCGAGGACCTTCTTCCAAGAAGGCCTGCTCGAGATATCATCCCACCACGCACTCACATGCTTCCGGTTCCTTATCAGGTACTCCTTCCCCATCTTGCCCACCAAGTACTGGGTGAACGGAAGGTGGCTCAGGTCAGCAAGGCTGACGAAATCCCCTGCCAGGTACTTGCTCTTCGACAGCCTCTCCTCGTAGATATCCAGCACCTTACAAAGCTTGTCCTCCCTCTCTTTGAGCTGTGTTGGATCCGGGGTAAGTCCGATAAATGGGCCGAAAAACAATTTTGAGGACAAGCTCGAAGATTGGCGGGTGGAAGTTCTGGGCCTCGACTTCGAGCCACTGCTCAACGAGCCCCCTTTCCTCTATAGTCTTCCCCAGCAGGTCAGTCCCTTGGCGCTTGTATATCTCAGCATAATACCTTATGATGGCCCGAGATTCTGTACGAATTAAACAGGATATATTACCGAGAGTAGACAGAATCTTTATCCCCACATATGAAAAGCACCATAAAACTGGAATGAAACCTAAAAGAGACATGCACTATGCTTTTGAGTTCACCAGCATAGTTCCTCTCATGACCCTATATCCCCGGCATAAGTGTAGACGCAGCAGGACGTTTCTATGTCTATACACTATTCATTCTGCTTAAACACCGGTCAAGAACATAGTCGGATGAAAATGTGGGTCCAAACGGAAAATAGCAGCCTTTGGCCGACATACGAAAAGCAGATCATGAACAACTCCATAACAGATATGGAAGCTATGAATCTGGCCTGAGAGCTTTGATTTAAATCATCTGTTCCTCAGGCAAATGATTTGACTTGAGATTGAGAGTGGATGTAGGTAAACTAAAACAAGTGGCTGATAACAAATGAACATGACAGTGAGACTCAATCTCTCCAACTTCCTCTGGTATCTCCTCATTGCGGAACTTTTCTTAGACTTTTGCGACGCTTTGCTGGCCAATTACAAAACAAACAGCGCTAGCGAACTACGAGCATCTGCATGCTGAACAACCATCCGTATTTGCACGTGTTTTGATCTCAGGAGCGCAAGAAAATGCCCGAGCGCTGGACCATGCCGTGAAAATCCGAAGGCTCAAAACAATAACGACAAAAAAAGAAAAGATGCAACAAGCCAAGAGTTGAGAGCATTACCGAACAGAGTGTAGTCACCATCTTGAACCGCAGGAACTGATCCGAAGGGCTAATCATACACCCATATACACAACATCCGTATCAGAATCAATCAGACAAAACACGCTTTAAATGCCTAGTACCCACAAAAGAAGACACGATCAAAAGTCAAGCTGTCGAGAGTTTTGAACGAGAGTGAAGTGAGAGTCTCGATAACGGGGGAGAGACCTGGAGCTTGAGGTACTCAGGGGCTTTGTGCTCGCCCTTGAAGTGATCGACGGCGACGGTCTCGAACTCGACGCCCTTCTCGATCAGGCACACCAACACTCGCTTCGGCGCTGCAGCATCAGGCCCGTACACCTTCACCACCATTCTCTCTCTCTCTCTCTCTCTCTCTTCTTGATGGACCAGTCAATTCCAAGAATCTCTCGCTACTCTGTCTGGGTTTATAAACAGAGCTCTTGTCAGAGCATTGAACCAAGTTGCACACGTTACCGTCATGCGGCAACTTACCCATCACGACCGGCATCCCAGGTTAGACACTCAGTCAAGGTTGGTATGCTGTATGCTGCTTCTATCAGTTTTGTGAAGTCTGATTTCGCATATGCCTTGAATCGCTTTGCAGTATTTTCTCCGGCCTATCTTTGACATATTATACTCTTGCAACGTGCATAATATAGTTGGACAATAGAATCGTTGAATTTCATTATGCTCGCATAATTTACATATTTCTAAGTACAATTCTTTTGTGGGCCACTGAAATTTAAAAGATCCATCCATGTTGACATTGCCCGATTGCCTGCCTGCTTCTAGAAAAGCAATTAAAAATTTGCTCGATTTGGGTATTAGAGGTACTAATCGGTCTTTTTCCACATTTCTTTAAAGTTCAGGAAGAACGTTCAAGTGTTGATATTCATGAGACAATATGAACGTTTCTCGTATGCTTCAGCTAATCCTTTTGCGGATGAATTCATCACGTGATACTACGTTGGTTTCTGCAGCAGTTTTCGCTTCTCTTCTGATGCAAAAGAGTTGGCAAACCTCCGTCTTCTTCATGCCAACAAGACACGCCCACGTCTGATAAATAAAACTTGATGTGGTTGGTTTCCATGGTTATGAAGAGTTCATTTATCTCCTAGAATGAGTCTTAACGGGCTCATCTAACACCAATTCAGTGAGTACTGGACATATAAATGAAAATTTATGAAGTTGCTCTTTTTAAGTTGTAAAAGATCCTCAACAGTTGATAAGTAGGTGATTAATTTTTAATTTCACCAAAGTCGCTGGCATAGTACTAATCAGCTGCGAACACAGCCTGATAACATAAGACACCACCATGAATAATACAAAAATAAGGAGGTCCACGACAGGATCGATCAAACCAGACTCAACAAAGCTTATTTGATCACCCAGATCGAGTAGAAACATACTTAGTAGGCACAGAAAGACTCGCTATCCTTCGCATAGACCAAGGACTCGGGTGCACTCGGCATAACTGATAAAACAGTCCTAATACAGACCGGGCCAGAGCTCAAGGACCTTCTTCCAAGAAGGCCTGCTCGAGATATCATCCCACCAACCGCTCACATGCTTTCGGTCCCTTATCAGGTACTCCTTCCCCATCTTTCCCACCAAGTACTGGGTGAACGGGAGGTGGCTCAGGTCGGCAAGGCTGAAGAAATTCCCTGCCAGGTACTTGCTCTTTGACAGCCTCTCCTCGTAGATATCCAGAACCTTACAGAGCTTGTCCTCGCTCTCTTTGAGCTGCTTCGGATCCGGGGTAAGCCCTCTAAACGGGCCGATAACAATTTTGAGGACGAGGTCGAAGATTGGCGGATGGAAGTTGTGGGCCTCAACTTCGAGCCACTGCTCAACGAGCCCCCTCTCCTCGATTGTCTTCCCCAGCAGTTCAGTCCCTTGGTCCTTGTATTTCTCGGCATAATACCTTATGATGGCCCGCGATTCTGTATGAATTAGACTGGATATATCACAGAGAGTAGACAGACAAATCTTTATCCCCCCATATGAAAAGCAACAAATAACCAGAATGAAACCTAAAAGAGGAATGCACTGTGCTTTTGAATTTACCAGCAGAGTCTTACTCTCGTGACACTAGACCCACGGTATAAGGTAGATGCAGCAGGACATTTCAATGTCTATGCACTGATCATTCTGCTTAAACTCCAATCAAGAACATAACCGGATTAAAATACAGGTCCAAACGGAAAATCAGTGGCCTTTGGTCGACATGCGAAAAGAGACAGATCATGAACAACTCCAGAACAGATATGGAGACTACGAGCCTGGCCTTAAGAGCTTCGGATTCAAATCATCTGTTCCTCAGGCAAATGATTTGACTTGAGATTGAGAGTGGATGTATGTAACCTAAAATGAGTGGCCGATATCAAGTGAACATGCCGGAGGACTCAAATCTTTTCAACTTCCTCTGATATCCACTCATTGTAGAACTCTTCAGACTATTGCGACGCTTCACTGGCCGATTACAACGTAAACAGCCCTAGTAAATTAGGAACATCTGCATGCTAAAGAACCATCCGCATGTCCCCGTGCTCTGATCTCAAGACCGCAAGAAAACAGCAATAGAAAGAAAAGAACGATGCAAGAAGCCAAGAGTCGAGAGCATTACCGAACAGAGTGTAGTCGCCATCTTGAACCACAGGAAGCGATCCGAAGGGCTACACAGACGCGCGCGCACACGAGATCCGAATCAGCGTCAATCAGACAAGACACACTTCAAATGCTAAGTACCCACGACACGATGAAAAGTCAAGCTGTCGAGAGTTTGACCGAAAGTGAAGTTGGACTTTCAAGAACGAACGGGACAGACCTGGAGCTTGAGGTACTCGGGGGCTTTGTGCTCGCCTTTGAAGAGGTCGACGCCGACGGTCTCGAACTCGACACCCTTCTCGATCAGGCACACAAGCACCCGCTTCGGCGACGCGTAGTCAGGGCCGTACACCTTCACCACCATCTTCACTCTCGCTCCCTCACTCTCTCTCTCTCTGCTTCTTTCTTCCTTCTTGACGAACCTAGTCAGCGACTCTCTCCGCTCTGTCTCCCGGATTTTATAAAGAAGTCTCTTTGTTAGAGCAGCAGACAGAAGCTGCACACGTCAATGATGCACCAACCCAGTACCCACAACCAATCCAAGCTTAGTTAATTGGTCCCCATCACTAAAGAGTTTCGCATTTTGCTTTTGCTTTTGCTTCCATGAGTTTGAATCCCTCTGCAAGTTAAGACTTACCTGGAAACACTGCGACTCTTTGGCTGTGCATACTATCTGGGTAAAGTTGGGATGGCAAGTAGGGCCTCCTTTGGTTATAGATAGAATTTTTTATATTTATGATATAAAAATCATTTTTGTCTAATAACAAATTTCTTCGAATTTAAATAATTAAATATAAACAATATATGAGTTCTAATATTAAAAGGGAAATTCAAAATAACAACGATTTTCATTTTATTATTATTTATATATTTGAATTTATTTTCTATATATACATACTTAGCATTTATATCTATAGCATATTTTAGGTATTTTGGTATAGTTAATTTATTAAGAAATGATGGAAAGGAATAAAAAAAAAGAAACAAAAAAAAGAGAGTGAAAATAATATAAAAATAAGTGAATAAAATTGAAGTAGGCGAGAGAGTCTAAACACTAATTCAGATTCGCAAAGCTAAATGATAATATTTTCTTTCTCTTGATAGATTTCACACGCATTGACTAATTTGCCTATTGATGTTGTCATAGCTCATTTACATTTTTCTTCATAGTCGAACCCATGACTCTAAAATGCTGCAATGAGCTCATTTGCTGTTTAAGATTTGGATTGTCCAATAATTATGGATTTATTTATGAATGTTATCTCCATTTTGTCCTTTTATGGTTTCTTTAGCAATTAACTGTAAGTTATTCTTATCTTTCCCTTCTTACCAAAAAAAAAAAAACTGTAAGTTATTCTTAACATCTCCCTTTGTACATTTTCATGTACATTTACATTGATATACTATTCATATCAAACATTAGATATGAATATATTTGATTTTATTACTATAATTTACCACATAATAGACAAGATTTTGGTAATTTCATATCCTACCATATCATATTATATTTAGTCATATTTTAACTAGAAATCCAAATGAACAAAGGCAGCCTAAAATTATTAAAATCTGTCATGCTCCATGGGACATTTGTAATCTTGAAAAATCTGTCTTTTGTCGATTTCTTTTGCACTAAATCTGTCATGCTCCATGGGACATTTTCATGTACATTTACATTGATATACTATTCATATCAAACATTAGATATGAATATATTTGATTTTATTACTATAATTTACCACATAATAGACAAGATTTTGGTAATTTCATATCCTACCATATCATATTATATTCAGTCATATTTTAACTAGAAATCCAAATGAACAAAGGCAGCCTAAAATTATTAAAATCTGTCATGCTCCATGGGACATTTGTAATCTTGAAAAATCTGTCTTTTGTCGATTTCTTTTGCACTAAATCGGTGTCGCACCTATGCTCTACACCTTTGATTAGTTTCGGCCGAAAGTTTTCAATAATCGTCACTAGAAATGGCAAAAAGCACTGTGCTCATTTTTTCACGTGGCCCGCCTGCTTCTAGAAAGGCAATTACCAATTCGCTCGAATTGGGTAGTAGGTGACGGTTCAAATTGGCCTATGTCCGCAAGCCATAGATTCTAATAATCGGTCTTCTTTTTAATCTAAATTATTCGAGGGAGTAGGAAGATTTGGCCAATCGAAAATGCACACTTGAGTTGTCCTTGCATCATTTACAAAATGGTTTTCTTTCTCGACTTCCTTTGCACCTACAATTGAGTAAACTATTGATCACCTAACCTCCACAGGAGAACGAGGAAGAAAGGGGTAATCGACTATTATATGTTGGACGACATTATTCACCCAAATCAATCATCACGTGTGGGAATATAAGAAACCTCATAACATTTTCCATGCGACAACGGAATTAGAAGAGCAAAAAGCATCATTGCTCGGACGAAATACTGCTATGCGAAAGACTATCAATTCGAGTGTTAGATGGGAGGTGTTTTTAGGAAGGATCATTTATGTGAGGAAACTTATACCGGCGACAGGGGAGATATAAAGAGGTGGAAGGATGCACTAAGTAAAGTAGCTAGTCTCGCCAGAAAAGAATTGAAAGATGGGTAGGCCTCTCTTCCACTAACTTGGAATCATTTGTTTTCTTTAAGTTTAGTGTGCCATGAATGTCATGACTATCATACTTTGTATTATGTTAGTTCATTTGAACCAAAATATATGATTAACTCCTCCAAAACTACACTACCTCAATGCTACCTAGGGTACTAATCATCTGGATTTCTTCATTGTAGATATGAGACATAGTTCATTCGGCAAGTCATTGGAGAAATCAAAGATAAACTGGGTCCCCGGCTGTCTTATGTTGTAGGTGCTAGGAAAATCTCTTATGATGTTTTGAAGATGACAAAATAAATTAAAGGCTACTAACGTGTTTAATGATTAAATAACAGACTATGCAGATGATAGAACGTATAAAGGATATTGTCAAAGTATATACTTGGAAGAACTAGAAGATAGAGTTTATGCTGAAGTTGAATTTATTCAAACTGTATCCAAATCTTAAGTCTAAATCTGTTCAGAAGTAGAATATGTTCAGACTTACATCCAGATTATAAAGTCTATCTCAAACTTTACTTCAAACTGAAGACATTCAGACTCTACTTTAGACAGAATATTCTCGAACTTTACATCCAGAACAAGACACAAGTTCAGAACGTAGTGGATTCAGAACGAAGCATGTTCAGAATGAGACAACTTGACAAAACATAACACAAGCCTCAAACATATAACGGCTAGTGATCTGGTTTGAATTCTACATCAAGATAGATTTGATTGACTCATTCTAATTGATTGACAATTGGATATTGAAAACAAGAACTTTCTATACGAAGAAGCTATACTTATGAAAACCAAGATTCTGCTTGTATGGGCGATCAGAATCAATTTGGGATTCTACTTCTATCACTCAACTGCTACTAAATCTTCTAGATACAGATATGTCTAGTGGGTAGATCGGAAGACGATCCTCTAGATACTGTCCAATGGTTAGTTTGGAAGTGGAGGAGTATTTAAGGAGATCAATAACCGATGAACAAATAAGAGACTGAGCGTAGAATTTATAATTCCAAAATCTGAGCGACCTTCAATCATACACTTGTCTTTGGTGAGTTTAAACGTTTGTGATCGTGAGAGAAATACCAAAATAGTGATTTAGTGAGATAGTGTGATATACCACCGAGTGTTTGTACTCAAAGTTGTAATCTCTTGTTGATTACATAGTGAAATCCAGCTAGAAGGCTATCAGCATGGGAGAATGGACGTAAGCTTGATCTAAACCGAATCACTATAAATTATGTGTTCTTATTCTCTTTCCTAAACTCCTTTATTTTGTTCGTAGTTCTATTTAACTGCTAAAGTCTGAACTCGCTCAAAGTCTGTTGTTCTTCAGACTCAGTTTCAAAAGCAAAATATTTGTATTACTTCTTGCGAAAATTTTTCTTCACACCTATTCAACCCCCCTCTAAGTGTTCATACTAGCACTTTCAGTAGGCAATCTTGTGGGAATGCATTCCCGGGATGCAAATGTAATTGAATATTTATCCTTGGACTAGAGTGATGTACACAGTATTGGCATATGGGGAATAGGTGGCATAGACAAAACAACTGTTGCACGAGCAGTTTTAGACAAAATCCGTGGCCGATTTGATGATGGATGTTGCTTTCTTGCCAATGTCAGAGAAATTTCAAAAAAGAATGGTCTGGTATATCTACAAAACCAGTTTCTCAGTGATATTCTCCAAGAGGACAATTTGACAATCATGGATGATCATAGAGGAGCGAACATGATAAGAGAACAACTGCGACGTAAAAAAGTTCTTGTTATACTTGATGATGTGGACAAAAGAAGCAGTTGGAAAAACTAGCAAGAGGTCTTGAATGGTTTGGACATGGGAGTAGGATCATTAAAACAACCAGAGATGAACATTTGCTTCTCCAATATGATGTAAATTCCATATATAGGGTGGAGGGACTATCCTTTTATGAGGCTCGCCAACTATTTTGTTCAAAAGCTTTTAGAAGTGACCATCCTCCAGTAGAGTTCGAGGAGTTCACAAAGCAGATTATTGAATATGCTAGCGGTCTTCCTCTAGTCCCTGATGTCTTAGGTTCCTTTTTGTTTTATAGGAGCTTGAAGCAATGGAAGAGTGCACTAGCCAAACTCAAGGAATGTCCAAAAGGGAAAAAAATTTAGTGGCTTAAGTTAAGTTATGATGGATTACAGTAGAAAGAGAATGAGATTTTCCTAGATATTGCCTGTTTTTTCAAGGGAAAGGAGAAACCTTACGTTACAGAAGTTCTGGACAATTGCGGTTTGTACGTAGATATAGGAATCGAAGTTCTTGTCAATAGAGCTCTTATCCAAATCGTGGGCAACAAACTATGGATGCATGATTTGCTACAAGAGATGGCTTGGGAAATTGTTCGTTGAGAGTCTCCTAAAGAGCTAGGAGAACAAAGTCGAGTCTGGCTTTTTGAGAATGTATGCCATATTCTGTCAAAAAACTCGATGAGTATCTGCAAAATTAATTTGCAAGCATGCCTATTTGATAGAGTTTAAAAAGAACTTGCTAGTCATGTATTGACACTATATGAGTTGTTTATCAGGGAACTGGAAAAGTCAAAGCCATAGTCTTGCAATTTGAGGACCATAGAACAATGCACTTGAGTGGAGAGTCCTTCACCAACATGACTAAATTAAGATTGCTTGATATTCGGGCCATCTACCTCTCTTATGGGTTCAAGCACCTTTCAAATGAACTACGCCTGCTAAGATGGGACAACTACAGTCTTAAATTATTTCCACCAAGTTTTCTTCCAAAGAATCTTGTCGAACTCTATATGTAGGATAGCCTCCTTTGCAGCATCTGGAGAGGGGAAAAGGTTGGAATTAGTACTAATGCATGTTAACCTCAATGGTTCCAAATTATTTGTAGAGACTCCAAACTTCATATATGTCCCAAATCTAGAGAGGCTAATTCTCAAAGGTTGCAAAGCATTATCTAAAGTTCATCCTTCAATTGGAAATCTAGAAAGACTCAATCTACTTGACTTTGGTGATTGTGAAAACCTCACGGGACTTTCAAATAGTCTAGGTAATCTAAAATCTCTCGAAGTTCTTAATCTGTGTGGATGTTCAAATCTTGAAAAACTGCTTGATAGCATCATGGGCTTAGAGTGGTTAGAGGAGCTTGATATTAGTGAAAGTGCCATGACACACCTCCCATCCAGCTTGGTGTTCTTACAAAATCTGAAAAAATTACGCTTTCATGTTAGTAAAAGGAGGCCACAAAATTGTTGGAGCACACTAACCAAATGCTGAGAAGAGCTCTGAACTCTAGAAGTCCAAGATTGCCTTCATTTTCAGGGCTATCCTCTTTGATAGAGTTGGATCTGAGTGGCTGTAGACTTCTGGAATGAGAAATTCCCAGTAATATTGACTGCTTACCCTCCTTGAGGTCTTTAGACCTAACCGAAAACAGTATTTCTCCAGTGATATTGACTGCTTACCCTCCTTGAGGTCATTAGACCTAACCGAAAACAGTTTTACCACCATACCTGCAAGCATCGAACATATCTTTGGCCTGGAATCACTTTGCAGCATTTTCTCCGGCCCATCTTTGACATATTATATACTCTTGCAGCGTGCATAATGTTGGATATAGTTGGACAGTAGTATCGTTGAATTTCATTATGCTCGCATAATTGACATATTTCTAATTATAATTCTTTTGTGGGCCATTTGAAATTTAAAAGGCCTATCTTTCGTCAATTTTTTCTTCACTGGATGAATGTCGAACCTATGCTCAACAGTCAATTTACATTGACTTCACTAGATGAATGTCGAACCTATGCTCAACAGTCAGTTTACGTTACTTGTTTTGGCCGAAAAATTTCCAACAATCCTCGGTAGAAACGGCAAAAGCATTTTGCTCGTCCATGTTGATATTGCCCGATTGCCTGCCTGCTTCTAGAAAAGCAATTACAAATTTGCTCGAATTGGGTATTGGGGATACTAATCGGTCTTTTTCCGCAATTTCTTTAAAGTTCAGGAAGAATGTTCAAGTGTTGATATTCATGAGACAATATGAACTTTTCTCGTATGCTTCAGCTAATCTTTTTGGGGATGAACTCATCGTGTGATGCTACTTTGTTTTCTGCAGCAGTTTTGGCTTTTCTTCTGATGCAAAAGAGTAGGGAAACCTCCGTCTTCTTCATGCCAACAAGACGCGCCCACATCTGATATATAAAACTTGATGCGGTCGGTATCCATGTTTATAAAGAGTTCATTCATCTCTTAGAATGAGTCTTAACAGCTCATCTAACACCAATTCAGTGAGTACTGGACATATAAATGAAAGTCTATGAAGTTGCTCCTTTCAAGTTGTAAAAGATCCTCAAAAGTTGATAAGTAGGTGATTAATTTTTAATTTCACCAAAGTCGCTCGCATAGTACTAATCAGCTGCGTACATAGCCCGACAACACACAACACTGTCATGAATAAAACAACAAGAAGGAGGTCCACGACAGGATCGGTCAAACCAGACTCAACAAAGCTTATTTGATCACCCAGATCGAGTAGAAACGTACTTAGTAGGCACAGAAAGACTCGCTATCCTTCGCATAGACCAAGGACTCGGGTGCACTCGGCATAACTGATAAAACAGTCCTAATACAGACCGGGCCAGAGCTCAAGGACCTTCTTCCAGGAAGGCCTGCTCGAGATATCATCCCACCAACCGCTCACATGCTTTCGGTCCCTTATCAGGTACTCCTTCCCCATCTTTCCCACCAAGTACTGGGTGAACGGAAGGTGGCTCAGGTCCGCAAGGCTGAAGAAATCCCCTGCCAGGTACTTGCTCTTTGACAGCCTCTCCTCGTAGATATCCAGAACCTGACAGAGCTTGTCCTCGCTCTCTTTGAGCTGCTTCGGATCCGGGGTAAGCCCAATAAACGGGCCGAAAACAATTTTGAGGACAAGGTCGTAGATTGGCGGATGGAAGTTGTGGGCCTCAACTTCGAGCCACTGCTCAACGAGCCCCCTCTCCTCGATTGTCTTTCCCAGCAGTTCAGTCCCTTGGTCCTTGTATTTCTCGGCATAATACCTTATGATGGCCCGCGATTCTGTATGAATTAGACAGGATATATCACAGATAGTAGACAGACAAATCTTTATCCCCACATATGAAAAGCAACAAATAACCAGAATGAAACCTAAAAGAGGCATGCACTGTGCTTTTGAATCTTCCAGCAGAATCTTACTCTCATGACACTAGACCCACGGTATAAGTGTAGATGCAGCAGGACATTTCAATGTCTATGCACTGATCATTCTGCTTAAACTCCAATCAAGAACATGACCGGATGAAAATGCAGGTCCAAACGGAAAATCAGCTGCCTTTGGTCGACATACGAAAAGAGACAGATCATGAACAACTCCAGAACAGATATGGAGACTAAGAGCCTGGCCTTAAGAGCTTTGGATTCAAATCATCTGTTACCGAGGCAAATGATTAGACTTGAGATTGACAGTGGATGTATGTAACCTAAAAGGAGTGGCTGATATCAAGTGAACATGCCAGTGGACTCAATCTTTTCAACTTCCTCTGATATCCACTCATTGCAGAACTCTTTAGACTATTGCGACGCTTCACTGGCCGATTACAACGCAAACAGCCCTAGTAAATTAGGAACATCTGCACGCTAAAGAACCATCCGTATGTCCCCGTGCTCTGATCTCAAGACCGCAAGAAAACAGCAATAGAAAGAAAAGAACGATGCAAGAAGCCAAGAGTCGAGAGCATTACCGAACAGAGTGTAGTCGCCATCTTGAACCACAGGAAGCGATCCGAAGGGCTACACAGACGCGCGCACACACGAGATCCGAATCAGCATCAATCAGACAAGACACACTTTAAATGCCAAGTACCCACGAAAGGAGACACGATGAAAAGTCAAGCTGTTGAGAGTTTGATCGAAAGGGAAGTTCTTTGGAGTTTCAAGAACGACGGGGACAGACCTGGAGCTTGAGGTACTCGGGGGCTTTGTGCTCGCCTTTGAGGAGGTCAACGCCGACGGTCTCGAACTCGACGCCCTTCTCGATCAGGCACACCAGCGCCCGCTTCGGCGACGCGTAGTCAGGTCCGTACACCTTCACCACCATCGTCACTCTCTCTCTCTCTCTCTCTCTCTCTCTCTGTGCTTCTTTCTTCCTTCTTGACGGACCTAGTCAGCGACTCTCCCCGCTGTGTGTCCGGGGGGTTATAAAGAGGTCTCTTTGTTAAGAGCAAGCAGAAGAAGGTGCACGCGTCAATGATGCACCAACCCACAATTAATCCAAGGTTTAGGTAATTGGTCCCCATCATTATGAAGTTTCGCATTTTGCATTTGCTTCCACGATTTAATCCCCTCTGTTAGTTCAACTTATGTGGAAATACTGCGACTCTTTTGGCTGTGTATGCTATCTGGGTAAAGTTGGGATGGCAAGTAGGGCCTCCTTTGGCTGTCAAGGGATTTATTTCCCTAGATTAAAAATATCCTATAAAAGAGATGAACTAAATATAGATAGAATTTTTTATATTTATGATATAAAAATCATTTTTGTCTAATAACAAATTTCTTCGGATTTAAATAATTAAATATAAATAATATATGAGTTCTAGTATTAAAAGGGAAATTCAAAATAACAACGATTTTCATTTTATTTTTATTTATATATCTGAATTTATTTTCTATATATACATACTTAGAATTTATATCTATCACATATTTTAGGTATATTGGTATGGTTAATTTATTAAGAAATGATGGAAAGGAATAAAAAAAGAAAGAAACAAAAAAAGAGAGTGAAAATAATATAAAAATAAGTAAATAAAATTGAATAAATAAGATTCGCGAAGGTAAATGGTCATGTTTTCTTTCTCTCAGTAGATTTGACACGCGTTGACTAATCCACCTATCAATGTTGTCATAGCTCATTTACGTTTGTCGTCAAAATCGAATTCATGACTTTGAAATATTGCAATGAGCTCATTTGTTATTTAAGATTTGGATCGTCCAATAATTATGCATTTATTTATGGATGTTATCTCTATCTATTTATGGTTTTTTTAGCAATTAATGTAAGATATTCTTAACATCTCCCTTTGTACATTTTCATGTTCATTTATATTGATATATTATTCATACCATATATTAGACATGATAGGATATGAAAATATTCGGATTTTATTACGACAACTCACCACATAATAGATAAGAATTTGTTAATTTCATATCTTACCGTATCATATTCTATCCAATCATATCTTAACTAGAAATCCAAATGAACAAAGACACCTAAACTTGTTAAAATCCGTCATGCTCTATGGGACATTTGTAATCTTGAAAGATCTGTCTTTTGTCGATTTCTTTTGCACTAAATTGGTGTCACACCTATGCTCTACACCTTTGATTAGTTTCGGCCGAAAGTTTTCAATAATCGTCACCAAAAATGAAGAAAAGGCCGAAAGTTTTCAATAATCGTCACCAGAAATGAAGAAAAGCACTGTGCTAATTTTTTTCACATGGCCCACCTACTTCTGGAAAGGCTATTACCAATTTGCTCGAAAGGCTATTACCAATTTGCTCGAATAGGGTGGTAGGTGAGGGGTCAAATTGGCCTATGTCCGCAAGCCAAAGATTCTAATAATCGGTCTTCTTTTTAATCTAAATTATTTGAGGGAGTAGGAAGATGTGGCCAATCGAAAATGCACACTTGAGCTGTCCTTGCATCATTTACAAAATGGTTTTCTTTGTCGACTTCCTACGCACCTGCAATTGAGTAAACTATTGATCACCTAACCTCCACAGGAGAACGAGGAAGAAAGGGGTAATCGACTATTATATGTTCGACGCCATTATTCACCCAAATCAATCATCGCGCGTGGGAATATAAGAAACCTCATAACATTTTCCATGCAACAATGGAATTAGAAGAGCAAAAAGCATCATTGCTCAGACGAAATACTTGTATGGGAAAGACTATCGGTTCGAGTGTTAGAAGGAAGGTGTTTTTTGGAAGGATCATTTAAGTGACTCTCTCTCCTCCGAAACTTTTTCGCATTTGATTCGTCAAACCTAATTGCAAAAGTAAACCGTGATAATTTCACCCTGCAATGCTGGTCAGGTACGCTGCTTTGGTTGACTTGCTGGCTGCCCACTGATTAGGGCGAATCCTGAAAATTACTGTCTTGGATTGAATCCAGCCGAGGAATGCGGAGAAACCTTTAAAACGAATATTGATCCAGCTGATGCTCAGAGGCACACCATCGTGAAAGACAAATCGTAATCTTTGGTCTTTCTTTGTTATATTTGGTCAAAAGTGGGCTTTTTCATATTTAAAGAAAGGAAAAAAGAAGAGTAATAATGGGACAGCCCGCACCGAGAGAGAAAGGAAAAGGAAACGGGATAGAGAAGGAAGACGAGAGGGAAAAAGTAAAGAGGAAGAACTAGCGCACACACCTTGGAATCATCGTCAAGTTGGATTAACTTCATTTTTATGATAAGAATTTACGGCATTTGTTTGTTTATTCGGAGTAGTTTTCAAAATCAAGATACAAATTCGAAATCATGTGAAATTTAAACTACGAATTCAGATTTTGAGTTGTTAGATGTGGAATTACATGGAAATCATGATTAGGGCGTTATGGAGTCTTGAAATATGATGGGAATTCCTTACCCAAAAAAATATGATGGGAATTGATTTGAAGTAACTTTTTAGTCGAAGTGAACTTTAGAGATTTCTGCAGAGCTCTACATTGCAATTAGCTTTGATTTATCGCAATTGGCGAGCGATTCGTTGCGCATGGGAGTAATTTTGTTAGGGATTAAGCTTAGTTCAGCCAATTCGTAGGTGAGATAGTGTTTTACTTGATTTTGATGTAAATTCTCATTTAATTTATAAAATGACAAGATTGTCAACTCTTTTGATTTTGGGTATTTTCAAGTGAATGATACTATCCCTTTTTTGAATTTCTAAACTCATATTTTGAAAATGAAAGGGATTAGACATATTACGTGTAAAGTATGATTTAATTAAATGGCAGAAATAATGTTCATTGCATATTTGATACATAAAATTTGAATCGGGTATTTATTGCCCTTTTGATTATTTGAAATAGTGTGGAAAGCATTTTTGGAAACAATTTATGAGTTGATTATTGTGAAATAAATTGGGAAATGCTTTATTGCATAAAATTTATATGTATTGATTTGTGGATTTGATTTATAAAGGTATCATATTGAGAAAGGATATATGTTTGATATTATGAAAACCATTTATGATATCGATTCTGGATTAGTTTTGAGGAAGAAATTGATTTTTGAAAGGTTATATGTTTTGGTTTGTCTCAAAGTATTTTGATTATGGGATGGATCTGGGTTTGGTATTGTGGATTATTAGAATATGATGGTTTGATACTTATTATTGTTGCAAACTTAGTTAGGATTTTTTAAGGCTTAAGGATATTATTATGGGTCAGACCACTAGCTGCTAACGGGCGGAGACATTGTCTTGGTCCTCTTTCACCAGGCGTGATTATGGTTGAATATTAAGCATAAAATGAATCAATGAAATAGATGTGGTGTGAAATTAATCAATGGTCAATGGAATAGGCCATCCATATGTGAATTGATGAGATTGATCAATATAGTGGACTATTGATATTTGCTTTAATATTATTGATGAAAAGAGTATTTCTTACATGTATAAAGATTTGTTGAAAAGATAAAACTCATGTTTGATTTCGTTTATACACATGGATTTGAATTAGATGAGTTTTGATTTGGTACTGTAAACATGCATAGTAGATGCTCAATCTGTTTAGAAGAGATATGCACTTCTCATCGAGTTATGGTTGCTTATTTTCAACTTCTTTAGTTATCGACAAGCAAGAACATAGCACTAATGGTAAGGAGCTTTTGGTGGTTGTGTTTTGGATTTGAGTTGAGATAGTTTTGATATACTTATATTTTAATATCAGGTTTGTGCTTGAGAATGCGTTCTCCAAGTAGAAGGGCAGCTGTATCGTTTCCCCATTTCCATAGAATTCAGGATGTGGCACGCGTCTCATATGGGATCAAATTTTTGAGTCATGTCCGCGTGGACTTGTTGTAAGGGTCAAGGTCACCGCTACACAAACCAACCAGACTACAAAGGGGTGCAATTCTGGAACCAATTTTTTTTTTCCTTTGACAACGAAACGTCATTCTAGTCACTTTCCGAGGGAGTCAGGTGGTGAAAGCTCGATTCGGAAACTCAATAGCGGAGTCATGTGTCGTGTTCGACAAGAGGAGGGATATTGATGCTGCGTAACAGCTTGCTGTACAACTTCAATTGCTTTGTGATGTTTTTCAACTCTAAATCGCCACATAACACCGTAACTTTTATAAGGAATTTGATTCCTATTACGACCTATGACCTGTCATCATAATGGCAAGATATTTATGACTCAAATCGAAATTCAGGTGTAATTGCGCTCAATAACTCCAGAAAACCACAGTTGAAGATTGCTACCCATGAGGGCAGGAGTGGTGCCCGATGACTTGAGAAATATCACCTGAGTGCTAGCAAGCAGAAAGCCAGAGCAGCGACCAAATCAGTAGGAAAAAAAACAAAAAAAAAACAGTGTTGGTACAAAATTTTCTTCTAGCAGCCCCTACACCATTTACATGGTCACGGAGTAAAATATATTTTAAGAATGCATTCATTTCACGAAAAATAAATCATTTGAATGTTATTTTTTTAAAATAATTGTTTATATTGTTTACAAAAATATATGAATAAAAATATTTTCACCATACACGAAAAATGTTTATACATTATAATGAAAACATTTTGTATTGACTAAGTATTTCAGGCAATACAAACGATCTTTTTAGAAAAATATTTTGCAAATTATTCATTTTATATGAAACAAATGGAGCCAAAGTTTCTATGTGACGAATGAAAGGAATATATTGACATATGGGCTTTCAAGAAAAGAAATGTCCATATCCATCCATTAGAATCTTTTACAAATGGCATATTTTTTTTTTAGAAGAGAAGTCCAATTAACTCAATGAATTAACAATTTTTCTAACAAGGATATTAAATGAGTCGCCTAACATTGACAATCATAATTCTTCAGGTAAATATGTGCCTAATGTCATATCATTGTCACATCATGTAACAACCACTACATGATGTTTCAGATCTACCATAGAGCGATTATTCTAGACCAGAGAAGGATACAACATCAAAAAAGGTCTTATAGAGGATAATTTCACTGGAGTGATTCCACTTGACACATGATCTTTCATAAACTAGACTCGACAAAGCTTATTAAATCCCCTAAATCTGTCAATTGAGATCGAGTGGTAACATACTAATTAGGCACCGGGAGACTCGATGGTCCACGGAAAGCGACTACTTCTCCCAGACCAAGGACTCAGGTGCATCCGACGGATCTAATAAAAACGGTCCTACTACAGACCGGGCCAGAGCTCGACGACCTTCTTCCAAGAAGGCCTGCTCGAGATGTCATCCCACCACGCACTCACATGCTTCCGGTCCCTTATCAGGTACTCCTTCCCCATTTTTCCCATCGGGTACTGCGTTAACGGGAGGTGGCTCAGGTCGGCGAGGCTGAAAAAATCCCCCGCCAGGTACTTGCTCTTCGACAGCCTCTCCTCGTAGACGTCCAGCACCTTACAGAGCTTGTCCTCGCTCTCTTTGATCAGCTTCGGATCCGGGGTAAGTCCCCTCATCGGGTCCACAACAATTTTGTAGATGAGGTCAGTGATGGGCGGGCTGTAGCACTGGGCCTCGACTTCGAGCCACTGCTCGACGAGCCCCGTCTCCTCTATCGTCTTTCCCAGCAGGTCGGTCCCTTGGTGCTTGTATTTCTGGGCATAATACCTTGCGATGGCCCGCGATTCTGCATGAACAAAATAGGATCCATTACAGAGAGACAAATCTTTATCCCCACGCATGAAATTGACCGTAAATCTATAACGCAACCTAAAAGAGACCAGCGCTGAGATTTTGAATTTACAAGCAGTCTTACTCTCACAACGCTAGACCGACGGTAACAGTGCAGAATCAAACGGGACGTTTTTATGATTATGAATTGATCATTCTGCCTTGACATCGGTCAGGAAAGTAATCGGAAAAAAATGCAGGTCCAAACAGATAGTCGACGGCCTTTGGCCAACATAGGAAACGGTAGTCTTCGAAGCTACTCTTTACTCTTCCTTGGATACTTCCCAGATAGCCAGCTGACGAGCCTGGCCTCTTTTCCTTAAACCTGAGCAATCCTGACTGATGGGGAAAATACTCGAAAGACTCGCATCTCATCGCTGAAACGCACGCCCGATCCTTCCCAATTCAGACTATTTCGCCGTGGAGCTTTGATTTAAATTATCCATTGCTTAGGCAAATATTTCGACTCGAGATTCAGAGTGATCAGACTCCTAAAAAGTTCAAATTGTAAAGACGACAACCTAAACATTAATCTAACAAATGCCGGAAGGTGCTGAGTTCCGAGCACAAATCCTCTGCCCCTAATGCATTTTGATTACACCAGCATTTTTTTTTTCTTTTGAGAGGATAAAAGAACACTCGAAAGTTATTGTCAAAGCACGCAAGTGATTAAGGAGTCGCAAAGCTAAATCACCGAACGTCCATGAGCTAAAACGAGCAGCTAATATCAACTGTATATGTGGACAGACTCGGGCTCTTCAACTTCCTGTGGTATCTATTCATTGCAGAGCTTCTTAGACTTTAAAAACCAAACCTTAACCCGACAAATTACACAAGCGACAGCATGCTGAAGAACAATCCGTGCTTCCACATGTTTCGGTCCAAGCATCGGAGTGCGATGTGAAAATCCAAAAGTTGAGAGCATTACCAAACAAAGTATAGTCTCCATCTTGAATCACAGGAACCGATCCGAAGGGCTGCAGGCACGCACACACATGATCCGAATCAGAAACAATCAGATAAAGTAGCTCAAATGCTAAGTGTACCCACAAAGAAAATGTAAACTCGAGTTTGATCCAAAGAGACGCGAGTTTCAAGAACAGAGACAGGCCTGGAGCTTGAGGAATTCAGGGGATCTGTTCTCGTCCTTGAAGATATCGATGGGAACGGTCTCGAACGCGACGCCCTTCTCGATCAGGCACACCAGCACTCGCTTCGGATTTGCATAATCAGGCCCGTACACCTTCACCACCATTTTTTCCTCTTCTTCTCTCTTGTCGACGGACCAGTTGATTTCCAAATATCTTTCAGTATCGACTCTCTCCTTCTGCGTCTGGGTTTATAAAGGAAGCTCTTATCAGACGATTAAACCAAGTCGCACACGATACCGTCATGCACCAACTTACTGTTCGCGACCAGATTCCTTTGGGGATCCAAGGTTAGATAATCGGTCAACGTTGGTATGCTACTAATTATCTTCGTCGAATTTGACTTTGCATATGCCTTGGAAGGCTTTGCAACATTTCCTCTGACTTATCTTTGATAGATTGTTCTCTGGCAATGCGCATGCTATCTGACATATTTGTACGGTAGACTTGAAATTCATTATGCTCGCATAAATTTCCTCGGAGAAAATGACAGTCTTTAAAACTTTAGCCTAAGTACAACGTCATCTTTAACTTTTATTAATATAATGAATTCCTTGAATTTTCTAATATTCAATCTAATCCTTAAACCCTTTTGCATTTTACCAATTAAATTCATCCAATCAATTTTGGCTACAAATCACTGAAGTAGACATTGACTATATTAGATAGTACAGGTGACATGACGTAAACAATTTTTTTAATCTTTTAAAATTTTTAATAAACTTTTTTTATTTTCTTTCCTTTTTTTAATCCTAGGCCGACAACCCTCGCCTCATCTAGGCTAGGGGCCCTCACCCAATAGGTGAAGGATGTCCTCACCTTACCCAAGCCAAGCAAGGGTGTCACAGCCGTGGCCTAAATCTAGGCAAAGGCCAACCCTCATGCTTGTGGCCTGCAACTTAAGTAACACCGATATCGGTATGTGACATGCAACACGACATAAGATAACATGCGATATGACAAAACACAACATGTCGATACGTTATTTCTCAAAAAATAAAGGTCCAAACGGAAAATAAAGCTTAAGGATATTGTTATAGGCCAAACCAATAGCTGCTAAAAGGTGGAGACATTGCCTTGGTCCTCTTTCACTAGACATTGTGTTATGATTATGGTTGAATATTAAGCATAAAATGAATCAATGAAATAGATCATTGATATATGGTGTGGAATTAATCATTGGTCAATGGAATAGACCATCAATATGTGAATTGATGAGATTGATCAATATATTGGACCATTGATATTTGCTTTAATATTATTGATAAAAAGAGTATTTCTTATATGTAAAAAGTTTTGTTGAAAAGATAAAACTTGTTTTTGATTTCATACATATGCAATACTGTGGATTTGAATTAGATGAGTTTTGATTTGGTACTATAAACATGCATAGTAGATGCTCAATTTACTTAGAAGAGATATGCACTTCTTATTGAGCTATAGTTGCTTATTTTCAACTTCTTTAGTTATTGACAAGCAAGAACAGAGCGCTAATGGCAAGGAGCTTTTGCTAGTTGCATTTTAGATATGAGTTGAGATAGTATGATATACTTATATTTTAATATCAAGTTTGGGATTGAGAATGCGTTCTCCAGGTAGAAGGGCAGCAGTATCGTTTCCCCATTTCCATAGAATTCAGGATGTGGCACGCGTCTCGTATGGATCAAACTTTTCGAGTCATGTCCGTGTGGACTTGTTGTAGGGGTCAAGGTCACCGCTACACAAACCAACAATACTATGAAGGGGTGCAATTTTGGCCTGTTGCGATCGACTTGCGCAATACCAATTTTTTTTCCTTTGACAACGAAACGTCATTCTAGTCACTTTCCGAGGGAGTCAGGTGGTGAAAGCTCGATTCGGAAACTCAATAGCGGAGTCATGCGCCGTGTTCGACAAGAGAAGGGATCTTGATGCTGCGTAACGGATTGCTGCACAACTTCAATTGCTTTGTGATGTTTTTCAACTCTAAATCACCACAAAACACTGTAACTTTTAAAAGGAATTCGATTCCTGTTACGACCTGTGACCTGTCATCATAATGGCAGAAGATATTTACGACTCAAATCAAAATTCGGGTGAAATTGCACTCGATGACTCCAGAAAATCACAGTTGAAGATTGCTATCCATGAGGGCAGGAGTGCAACCCAATGACTTGAGAAATATGACTTGAGTGCTAGCAAGCAGAAAGCCAGAGCAGCAACCAAAGCAGTTGGAAAAAAAAAAAAAAACAATGTTAGTACAAGATTTTCTTCTAGCAGCCCCTACACCATTTACATGGTCATGGAGTAAAATATATTTTAAGGATGCATTTGTTTTTTGCGAAAAATAAATTAAAATAAATCATTGAAAAATTATTTTTTTGAAAATTATTTTTTCTATTGTTTACAAAAATATATGAATAAAAATGTTTTCATCATACACGAAAAATGTTTAGACATTATGGGTCCGTTCATTTCACGGAAAACAACTTCTAGAAAAATATTTTCCGGAATTTCCAGTGTTTGGATGATGGAAAATAGATGGTCAGAGAAAATGTTTTCCGGCCAATAAAAAATCTCCTTGCTCCTTGTAAGATTGTGGAAAATGATTTCCTCTTTTGAGAAGAGAAAAACATATTTCATAACTTCTTCCACCTTCTTTCTTTTCACCAACACATTTATGCTTTTTTTTTTTTTTTTTTTTTTTGTCTTAGGAAACCCCGTAAGCCAACAGCTGGCGGATAAAACCAGGGGCGATAGGTGAAACCACCACCCCATGCCATTGGGTAAGTCACCTAACAGCCCTTCAGCCCCCTTGCTTCGCAAGGGCTTCGAACCCCTCCCTCTGGGCAAAAGGATCACAAAGGCTCTACCATCCAGGTTGCCACGGTCGGTGGTCATTTATGCTTTCTTTTTCTTTTTTGTTTTTCTAAAAATCGAGTTCTTAATTTTTTTAATTTTCTTTTTTTCTTTTCTTTTTTTTTTTCCATTTCATCTTCTTCCTTGGTGGTGGTCGCTGGTTGCCGGTCGCCGGGCACGGCGGCGACCGACAACTAGCCACGAGCTAGCTCGAGCCTCATCCTAGGCCGATGAGGCTCCGCCTAGCTTGATCTCGGCGGCCGAGCTTGGGCCTCACTAGATCGGGCAAGGCGAGCCTCCTCGGCTCGGGCGGAGCTCGAGCCTAGCCAAATCCGGCAAGCCGGGCGGGGCTCGGGCCTCGCCCGAGCTCGTCGGATTTGGCGGCGGAGCTTGGGCTCTCAATCTAGGCGAGCCCAAGCTCCGCCGCCGGTTCGGGCGAGCTCACGGCTCACCGGATCCGACGAGCTAAGCAAAGCTTGGGCCTCGCCGGAGCTCGCGGCTCGCCGAGCCCGACGAAACTTTGGCAAGATTGGTCGAGCCTCGAGCTCGCCGGATTTGGCAACCGGGTCTTGGTCGATCGCCAGACAACCAACCATCGTTAGGCATACGGCGACAGAGGAAGGAGGCAGCAACGGAGGAAGGAGGAGCCGGGAGGAAGAAGGAGGAGGAAGGAGGAAGGAAAAGAAAAGGAAAGAAATATTAAAAAAAAATCGATTTTTTAAGAATACAAATAATTAAAAACTCATTTTTTACAAAAATATAAAAATTAAAACTAATTTTTTGGTCAATTAAAAATAATAAAATTCAATTTTTGATAATTCCTCCTAAACAATTAAATTAGCTAATGAACGGTGGAAAATATTTTCCACTCAAAGTTTAGTTTTAGGCCGAACACTGGAAAATGACTTTTAGGAAAATGTTTTCCAGAAACATGATACGAACGGACCCTATAATGAAAACATTTTGTATTGAATAATTATTTCAAGCAATACAAACGATTTTTTTAGAAAAATATTTTGCAAATTATTCATTTTATATTAAACAAATTGAGCCTAAGTTTCTATTTGACGAATGAAAGGAATATATTGACATATGGGCTTTCAAGAAAAGAAATGTCTGGCATTAGAATCATTTAAAAATGGCATACTTTTTTTTTTAGAAGAGAAGTCCAATTAACTCAACGAATTAACAATTCTTTTAACAATGATATTAAATGAGTTGCCCAACATTGACAATCATAATTTTTCAGGTAAATATGTGCTTAATGTAATATACTTTTTATTAACTTGTCACATTTCATATCATTGTCACGTCATGTAATAAACCATTATATGATGTTTCAGATCTATCAGAGAGCGCATTATTCTAGACCAGAGAAGGATACAACATCAAAAAAGGTCTTATAAAGGATAATTTCGCTGGAGTGATCCCACTTGACACGTGATCTTTCATAAACTAGACTCGACAAAGCTTATTAGATCCCCTGAATCCGTCGATTGAGATCGAGTGGTAACGTACTAATTAGGCACGGGGAGACTCGACGGTCCACGGAAAGCGACTACTTCTTCTCACAGACCAAGGAGTCGGGTGCATCCGACGGACCTAATAAAAACGGTCCTAATACAGACCGGGCCAGAGCTCGACGACCTTCTTCCAAGAAGGCCTGCTCGAGATGTCATCCCACCACGCACTCACATGCTTCCGGTCCCTTATCAGGTACTCCTTCCCCATTTTTCCCATCAGGTACTGCGTTAACGAGAGGTGGCTCAGGTCGGCGAGGCTGAAAAAATCCCCCGCCAGGTACTTGCTCTTCGACAGCCTCTCCTCGTAGATGTCCAGCACCTTACAGAGCTTGTCCTCGCTCTCTTTGATCAGCTTCGGATCCGGGGTAAGTCCCCTAATCGGGTCCAAAACAATTTTGTAGATGAGGTCAGTGATGGGCGGGCTGTAGCACTGGGCCTCGACTTCGAGCCACTGCTCGACAAGCCCCATCTCCTCTATCGTCTTTCCCAGCAGGTCGGTCCCTTGGTGCTTGTATTTCTGGGCATAATACCTTGCAATGGCCCGCGATTCTGCATGAACAAAATAGGATCCATTACAGATAGACAAATCTTTATGCCCACGCATGAAATTGACCATAATCTCTAACGCAACACGCAACCTAAAAGAGACCAGCGTTGAGATTTTGAATTTACAAGCAGTCTTACTCTCACAACGCTAGACCAATAGTAACAGTGCAGAATCAGTGGCATGTTTTTATGACTATGAATTGATCATTCTGCCTCGACATCGGTCAGGAAAGTAATTGGACAAAAATGCAGGTTCAAACAGATAATCGACGGCCTTTGGCCAACATAGGAAACGGTAGTTTTCGAAGCTACTCTTTACTCTTCCTTGGATACTTCTCAGATAGCCAGCTGACGAGCCTGGCCTCTTTTCCTTAAACCTGAGCAATCCTGACTAATGGGGAAAATACTCGAAAGACTCACGTCTCATCGCTGAAACGCACGCCCGATCCTTCCCAATTCAGACTATTCCACCATGGAGCTTTGATTTAAATCATCCATTGCTTAGGCAAATGTTTCGACTCAAGATTCAAAGTGATCAGACTCCTAGAAAGTTCAAATTATAAAGACGACAACCTAAATTTTAACCTAACAAATGCCGGAAGGTGCTGAGTTCCGAGCACAAATCCTCTGCCCCTAATGCATTTTGATTACATCAGCATTTTTTTTTTTTTTTGAGAGGATAAAAGAACACTCGAAAGTTATTGTCAAAGCACGGAAGTGATTAAGGAGTCGCAAAGCTAAATCACCGGACGTCCATGAGCTAAAACGAGCAGCTAATATCAACTGAATATGTCGACAGAACTCGGGCTTCTCAACTTCCTGCGGTATCTATTCATTGCAGAGCTTCTTAGACTTGAAAAACCAAACCTTAACCCGACAAATTACACAAGCGACAGCATGCTGAAGAACCATCCGTGCTTCCACATGTTTCGGTCCAAGCATCGGAGTGCGATGTGAAAATCCAAAAGTCGAGAGCATTACCAAACAAAGTATAGTCTCCATCTTGAATCACAGGAACCGATCCGAAGGGCTGCAGGCACGCACACACATGATCCGAATCAGAAACAATCAGATAAAGTACCTCAAATGCTAAGTGTACCCACAAAGAAAATGTAAACTCGAGTTCGATCCAAAGAGACGCGAGTTTCAAGAACAGAGACAGGCCTGGAGCTTGAGGAATTCAGGGGATCTGTTCTCGTCCTTGAAGATATCGATGGGAACGGTCTCGAACTCGACGCCCTTCTCGATCAGGCACACCAGCACTCGCTTCGGATTTGCATAATCAGGCCCGTACACCTTCACCACCATTTTTTCCTCTTCTTCTCTCTTGTCGACGGACCAGTTGATTTCCAAATATCTTTCAGGATCGACTCTCTCCTTGTAATATATGGGCTTAAAAAAAAAGGGAAAAGAAAGAGTTTGAAAAGTCAACAATAGAATAATCTACTTTGAAAAGTCACTTAGACCAAAAAAAAAAGTCACTTAGACCAAAAAAAAAAAATCACTTAGACGCACGGCGGAGCAGAGGCTTTACGTTGCTCTCCAGGAAAGAGAATTACCCCCATTTCTTTCACCCGACGGAGGTTTCAAGATTTTGAATCCCAAAATCCGCTGCTCCCCCGTGCGTCAAGTGGCGGTTCCCTGCCGTTGCCGACAAACCACATTACGAGCGCCCCTGCTCTGGCGCCGCTCGCTTCTCTCTCCGCTCTCATTGCTACTCCGGCGTTTGTCCCGGCATTCGTCCGTTCCCCCACCGCCATCAACAAAACAGATTACGGCCGCCCTTTCCGTAAATTCAAAATTTCAGGTTCCCTTGTCTTCGCTCTCTCCGGCGCCCGTGCTCGTGCTATATTTGAGCCGACGTCGTTAGCCAGGATCCTGCTCCCGTCGACGTCCGCCGCAAGCTCGCTCGACCTCCCCTCCATCTTCACCGTCACTCTCAGCCTCTCCCTCGCTCCCGCTCTCCCTCCTTCGATCTTCCCCCCGCCCAGCGCTGGCCCTCCGTGGATCACGCTCACAGCCGTTCCGTTCGAGAACTCAAACCCCTCGAAGTTGGTGTTCCGGAGGACGGCCTCCCCAACCGGCGACGCGGTCGAGGGAGCTGAGAAGGAGGCCGCGGTGGAGTAGTCGAGGGACTTGACGTCGACGCGGCGAAGCCTGAGCTCGGGGCTCTTGACGCGGACGGTGAGGGCGAACCCAGGGAAGGCGGCGCGGAGGATGGCAATCGGGGCGAGGGCGTAGACCGAAGCACTTGCTGCTGCTGCGCCTCTGGTTGCGGCAAGGCGGCGGCTAGACGAAGTAGGCGAGCTCCACGTCGTTGCTCCGGAGGCGGGGTCCGGAGGGCACAGTTGGGCTAGTCGGATCTTCTTTAGGCATCACGAAAGTCGGAGTTTGCTCCACGTCCTTTTCTCCTCTATTGTCTTCCCCAGCAGTTTGGTCCCTTGGTGCTTGTACTTCTCAGCATAATACCTTGCGATGGCCCGCGATTCTGTATGAATCAAACAGGATGTATTACAGTGAGTGGACAGACATCTTTTCCCCGCAGATGAAACGCCCCATAAATCTACGATGCAACCTAAAGCAGACCTGCACCGTGCTCTTGAATTTACCAGCAGTCTTTACTCTCACGACACTAGACCTACAGTAACAGTGTAGATGCACTGTGACATTTCGATGTCTATGCACTGATGGTTCTGCTTAAACATCGGTCAGGCAAATGATCGGACAAAAATGCAGGTCGAAATGATAATCGCCGGCCTTTGGCCAACATATGAATATAAAAACAACTCCACAATAGTCATCGAAGGTACTCTTTATCCTTCGAAAGTCAGACTACTTCGCCATGGCACTGTGATTTAAATCATATGTTCCTTAGGCAAATGATTTGAGTTCAGATTAAGACTGAACGACTCCTAGAAAGTCTGAATAATTATAAGGACAGCCTCACTTTAACCTAACAAATGCCGGATGGTGCAGATTGCCGAGCTCAAACCCTCTTGTCACTAATGCAGTTTGATTATGCTTGCATTCTCCTGATGAGAGGATAAACAAAGCCTCGGAATTGTTGTTAAAGTGCTCGAGTGAGTAATGAGCTGCATAGATGGTAGCGCGCTGAAGAACCACTAGAAAAAGTCCGAGCGAGCGATGAACCATGATGTTGAAATTCAAAGGCACAAAACAAAAAAGATATATGATGCAAGCCAGAGCTGAGAGCATTACCGAAGAGAGTATAGTCCCCATCTTGAACCCCAGGAACTGATCCGAAGGGCTACACATACACACATATACACATGATCCGAATCAGGATCGGCCAGATAGAATACTCTAAAAGCTAAGTACCAACAAATAAAGAAATAAAAAACTGCTCGAGTTTGAGAGTTTGACTCAAAGAAAAGTGAGTTTCCGGAAGAGGGACACACCTGGAACTCGAGGAATTCAGGGGTTTGTGCTCGCCCTTGAAGATATCGTTAGGGACGGTCTCGAGCTCGAGGCCCTTCTCGATCGAGCACGCCAGCACTCGCTTGGGCGCTGTGTATTCAGGCCCGTACACCTTCACCACCATTTTCTTCCTCTCCTTCTCCCTCCTTGATGCACCAGTCAATGACTCTTTTAACTCTGTGTCTGGGTTTAAAAAGAGGTCGGTCTCTTCTCAGAGCATTAACGAAGTTGCAGCAAGTTGTTAACACCATCATGCACCGACTTCACCCATCACTACCGGAATACTTTAGGGATCCAATGTGCACAGTCCTAAGTTGGTATGCGACTAGGATTAGCTCAAAAAGATCTGACTTCGCATTCATTTCCTTGCCTTGAATTTCTTTGCAAGATATTCTGTCACTTATGTGGATACTACAATACTCAGGCAATGTGTATACTACCTGATATATCTGGACGGTAGACTTCGTCATGCTCCCATAAATTCCCTTTTTCCAATTATAATCCTTTCGTTGCCATGCTCTCTTTGGCATATCTGCAACTTGAATAAATCAACGTTTTAAGTGATGTCCCTATGAAATTTCGTAGGGGTTATCAACACCTTCATGGTTGCTACTTGACGTGAGAGCATCATATCACATTAGAGACCATTTGATGTTTGTGTAAACAAAGGGAGATTTCGGCCACAACATGATCCAATGGGTCCAATGATACGAAAAATCCATAATGGTGTTTCTAGAAACTGAAGAATAAACTGAATCAAAGGCTAGAGGGGTTTTATTTTTCCCTAATTTTAGTTGGTTTCCTATTTGAAGGTTCCCTAATTTGATGTTTCCTAAGTTAAAAGTTTCCTAGTTTAATATGTCATAGTTTAAAGTTTCCCGTTTTCACGTTTCCTAGTATGATATTCCTTAGCTTACTTTCTATTTGCTTTAAGCAAGGATATTATATAAGAATTTCTTTCAAGTGATTAATTATTGTGCGTTCTTATTTAGTCCTTTGATAGTGAATCTATTCCATCCCAATCTTATTCTCCCACCAACTCATAAAATACTTCCGCTCCGTCAAAACTCGTTCAGCAATCTCACCCAAACTCACCACGCATCACTATTAAATAATCTAGACAATTGAGGGGTTTAAACTTTGCCATGTTGCGAGCATTCTTCCTTCGCCAAACCCCTTTTCCTTTCGACAGTGATCGTCGTTCAAGTCAAATTGTCCAAGGGAGTCAAGTATGGAAGCTTAATTCGAGAATTCGATTCATTGTGCCTGACAAGATCGGGGATTTTTATGGTGCAGTGGCTTATCGTTCGATTTGTTGTGTTTCGTGACAGTTTTTCAACTCTTGATCATGACAAAATATCACAATTCTTAGACAAAAGCATGAATTTGATTCACGTAAGGAGCAAATCACAACTGATAATTCAACCCGATCCCTCCATTGCAGGCCTGTCCTTCCATTGTAGGTTATGTCAGGCGAAAAAGCCAGAGCTCGGTACTTTTTAATTTTTTAGGAAAGAGCACTGAACTAGGATTAGATCAATTCTGGGCAGGAGCCAATCTGATTCTTGGTTCCAGTTCCAACTCTAGGTGTGAACCGAACTACCCAAACATGACTAATAGCTTTTAATTTATTTATGATTTTGATTATTACAAAACATTTCTTAGCAAATGATTGCATCTAGTATGCATAACTTTACATTCCCGTCCACCTGGGGTTTCCCAGACCTTTCATTTCCCTGTACCACGCCCCCGTGTTTCAGGGGGAAGGCATCGCGGGGATCTAGACTGCCCCCTACCCCCGAAAGGAGGTTGTGGATGGGAAGAGCAATGGGGTCATAATCTTTTTCGAAGCCTGAACCCGCCTCTACCCGGACTTTCTCAGTGGTCAGAGCCTTTTAAGATCTTGCTCAGGACCAAATGGTATGCATAACTTTACATTCACTTTGAGTCAAAACCCCAATTTCCCACCCTTGATCAATTTAGGATGTGCCACAGAACCCAAAACCGCCTGGAACCATATCAGCCCAAAACCAACGATTTTCCCAATTCCCTCTAATCCAATTTATTGGGATTGGTGAGTACCAATCCGATTTCTAGTTATAGGTGTGAAGACTTCACCCATTCGCCTGAAACCATATCAGCCCAAAACCAACGATTTCCATTGGATCAATCGAATTCCCGATTCCCTCTAATCCAATTTATCGGGATTGGTAAGTACCAATAACTAGGTGTGAAGAGTTCACCCATTCACCTAGACCGGTAATTTTTAAATTTTAACTTTTCATATCAAGTTTTCTCTTCCTCTCTCTCCATCTTTTGCCTCACTATCTCGCTCTATCACTTCCGCTCTTGGTTTACCTGCAGCCTCTGCTCTTAATGGGAAGATTTCAACCAATTCCATGGACCCACCTGAAAATCGAACCAGAGTTCAAGTGCAGGAACCAATAACCGCCAGCTCAATCCTTCTCGGCTCTTTCTCGGCTCTCGCTCGGGCTCACCAGTCACTCCTGCCACTTCTCAGTTTCTCATCTGACACCTCCCTATCGCTCTATGTCATCCTGACTCACATCCCTTGGACTAGTTTCCTCCTCAACAGCAGCGATAGTCTGCAATCTCTCTTTTCATTGGCTCTAATGACCACAACGGAGCTCCCTCTGTGGGTGTCTCTCCGGTGCTGAGAGAATCGGTGGGGATGAATTCAAAATATGCATAATGGATGCTTGTGCCAATTGAGCTATGAGAGGATATGAGAAAGCAACCCGAGCAAAGGGCACAGACGACAGATGAATTTGGGATATTATTTCTGGAAAACATGGATTTAGATGTGAATGTAGGTTATAGGGGCATGCGGTCTGACTTTTGAAGTTGTGAACATCATCTCAAACTCGAATACTGAATCGATTAGAATAGAACGAGTCTAGGATTTAAGCTTTGGTCATTGCTTACATGGGTTTACTTGGGTTAAAGAAATTTACAGGCTTTTCTTTTGCTTGAAGAGATTGATGAATCTGAATACGGTTTGGATATACCGAAAGTTGAGCAGCAATCCAGACCAGTTTGAATTTACCTGGGTTTGTTTGGGTTAAAAAAGTTGCAGGATTTCCAGACAGTCATGCAAGAAATAGAAACCAAAAAAAAAATCACCACTTGAAAATTGTCCGATTCCAACTGATCCACCCTAAAACCGATCACCCTAGCATTAGAAAAACAAGCACGAGACCAAACAACAATTTCCCCAACCATAACACTAAAATCTAGGAACTTAACAGAATTTCTAAATCCACCACACTCAAAGAAGAAAATTACCACCAACCATAAAAGATCAAACAGGGCTAGAGCGAAATCAACCCGTTCAAGAGAGAGTGGAAAAGAGTCTGAGCCTTCAGAGACGTTGTCAGTACCATCATAAGGCCAGCAGGAGGTCACCCCGTATCCATCTATGCATCTAGACAGACAGACAGACAGACAGAACAGGGGAGGCAGAGAGAGAGAGAGAGAGAGAGACGGGGTTGGAGAAGGGGGCTGAGAAGGAGGAGCAGCGAGAAGCCAAGGATTCAGATTGAAAACTATGCGAATGAGATGTGAGGAGCATCACGATCCCCACAATCAGAGTGCTTTTGGGTCGAATCCACACGTTCCTCGCTTCTCGCCGCTTCCACTCCTTCCTCACTTCCCACCTTCCTCCTTCCTCACTTCCCACCTTCCTCCTTCCTTCCTTCCTTCCTCCTCCGCTCTCCCCAAGCGTCGTTAGGGCTCGCTTCCTTATATATGCGGGAAACAAGAAAGCTTACAGGTCGAACGGCGCCGTTTTTGCCAAATGAAATAGCATGCCTGAGCTTCTCCAATATTCTTCGATGCTTATTAACAAAGCATTTTTAGGTATATTTAAAACGCGGAATGCTCGTTTCGAATGGAATGGGTATTCCCTCTTCCAATTTGTGCCTAGATCTCTAGCGACTAGGACTAGGCTCAAGTTCATTAAGGTGGGTCCTTTGAGATCTCAACGCATTTGCTTAAATCGACAATACTCAGGACTTAACTCGAATGATCAAGATCTAAGAACTAAGGATCTAGCTCGGCCTCAATGGACTTAGGTCTAGCTTTCATGGACCTAGGCCAGAGTCCATAAAGGTCAGGCTCAAGATCCCTATGCACATACTTATGCTTGGTTCCCCAAATGCCTTTGTTCAAATTATCAGTACTCGAGCAGGGCATACCTATTAAGAAGAATAAAATCAAGTTTTCCTCCATAAACAATGGAAAATAATTTTCAAATTTAAGCTAACTAACAAAAGTAGTATTTTTTGCCAATAAATTATTTATTAGAAAACAATTTCCAATAATATAATTTTTACATGAAATAAATGGAGGCTAACTAATATTTTTCTTACTCTCGTTAGCTAGCTTATATTCTACAATTTAGCCTCATCATCAAAGTTTGCAATGATCCTTGCCATGCTAACAAAAATAAAATAAAATCATACTCTTGCGTCTCTCTAAGTAAAATTTATTTCCATTCATGTCAAGATCAAATCGTGCTTTCATGTTATAGGGAAAAAAAAATGCATTTCCATCATTCAAAATATGTCTCGACTCGAAAATACACGTAACATACCCCATTTCGAAATTCATTCAAATCAAATTAAATTTCCGGATGCCGAATACATTTCTTTCCTTTTCCTTTTCTAAACAGAGGATCCGAGGATGAAAGTAACGATGAAAGTAATATAAGGAAACACCTGATCCCGCAAATTAAATGGGATTAAATGAATCGATTGCAAAATAAATTCAAGAGGGGGCCAAAAAGAAAAAGAAAAAAAATCCCCAAAAAACGAGGCATTAATCATACGGACGATCGCGACGCGTCAGCCAGCGTCGCAGAGGCGTGACCGTCCGATCCGAGCTTTCCAATGGGGAGGCCCGTCTTTTCCCTCGTTTCAGTTGCGTTCAAAATTCTCAAAACGACTCAACAACTCTCTCCCTCTCTCTCTCTTTCTCTCTCTCTCTTCTGCGTCGAGCTTCTCCCTCACCTCACCGATGACACCATAACGCAAAGAGGAGAGAGAGAGAGAGACAGAGAGGGGGGTGGTGGGGCTCGGCTGATCCCAGATGATATGCGCACTGTTAAATCGTGAGCTCGGGCTTGCGCTCAGGAGCGTCCTCGGGCTTCTCGACCGGTCGCTTGGCATCGCCATGGGCTGCTTCCTCGTCTGCTTGCGCGGCGGCGGCGATCGGCGCCGCCATCCCGCTCAGCCGGCCCGACCCAAGAAAGCTGCGGTGAGTTGCGCAAATGGGTTTGTGGACTCGGGTGCGAAGTCGCGGAAAGCGCTCTCCTTTTTTTTCTCGTTCCCCAGTCACGAGCTCGGTATCGTTTGAAGCTGTTCGCAGGGGTCTGAGTTTTGTTTGTTTGCAGGAGGCGTTGGGGTCTCGGAATCGGCTGGCGTCGTTGTTTCTGGATGAAGGTGAGTGTTTTGCTTGTTAGGCCGCCTCAAAGATTGGGTTTGTTTCTTGGCTTTGTTCGGGATGGGTTTGATCTGTTATGCGTGAACAGAGTCGCGGGTTAGGTTCTATGCTTTAGCCGGTGTAGGGCTTTCGGTCTAGCATTTTGTTTTTTGCCCTCTGATGTGGTATCTGATTGTTTCTCTTAAGATAGAGAAGACATTCGAGGGGAGGATCTGGAAAATCGCGCTTTTGGAAGCCCGCACATCAGCAAGGATGTCAAAGATGAGGTACATCGATCTCCGAATTGATTTTCCTTTATCCCAGGTAAATGAAGTGCTCGGTGTGCATCTATAAACAATGTCACGCATATTTCGTATAGAGGTATGAGTATACTCTCCTGAATAAAGACACGGCCTCCTTGTAATTTGGCAAATATTTTGGGGATGCATTCTTATTTTCCCTGTATCTTAGTGAGAGATGAATGCGAGCCTAAGTCATTTGTTGCTGTCAGTGCAATTGAAATTTAGCCACCTATACACTCTAGAGGCGTCATATGAGAAGAAGATAAATTTCTATTTTGTTTCTGAGTTACTAATTTCTAGTTGGGCTATACATTTCTCCATCCTCGGCAGGGGAGGTTTCCTCCAATCATGCCTCTGATTGGTGGGTTACAAGTGGGCTATGTCTATGATTTGTAACCCACCAATCAGAGTATGGTCGGAGAAAACTGGATGGAGGAAAATATAGCTCTAATATTAACATTATTGTGAAGTGACTGTACGGTTTGACTGAATCGTGTGCTTTGAGGAATTTTCTGCTCGTACTCTTATAATTAAGACTCAAAAGGAAACCAAGGATGAAGGCTCTCTGTTTTACAAAACTTATTTAACGATACTTTTATAGGCTTTAAGGCACTTCCGGTAATCCTGGAGAACCTCTCAGTCCCTTTCTTTTTCCTCCCAATTTGTCAATTCCTGTTCTTGATATTGGCCAAAGCCTCAAGATGCCAGTGTCTTCTACTCTAAATGATATAAACTGTCTGTCATATGTACGTTCTATTAGTTTAGAGGATAGAAGGCTAGATTATCATGGCAACTTAACTCTCCGCTTAGAGGTCACACTGAATGAGGAGTTTTGAGTAAGGTAGTTTATGCTTTTAGATTTCATTGTCACGAATGTAGATTTCTACTTTATTGTTGTTGGCTACTTCTGGTCCATCCATTTCATTGACTTCCTATTAATTCATATTTATCTAACAGGCTAAGTTCCTTAAAGCTTGCGGAACCTTACCTGAGACTCCTGCAGAAATTCGGAAAGCAACAGACAAGTTCATGTTTTCACCGCCGAATCATGGAGATTCAGAAAGTTCAGAGTTCCACTCATGGCTTCCTCATACATCTATCAGGAAACTTCAGCTGACTAAGCCTACTGAAGTTTCCCCAACACCTGTCAAACTTTTTGTAGATTCTGGAAGCGATTCTGCTTCCCAAGAGCATGCACCTACAAGGTGAAGCTTTCTAGTAGTTCATAATCTGCAAAGATGAATTTCTCAGATGAAATGTTTAGATTAGCAAGGGAATAGATCTTCAACAAAGAAGCTTTTGGACTAATTTCTGTTATCCAGTAAGGGACAAAGCAAAAGTTAACCTTTACACATTCCCATAGTTATAAGGAACCTGTTGCTAGTCTAAGAAGCTGAATATTATTTTAAACTGAGTATACTTTTTTTTTGTCTTTTCTTAGTGAATCCATTGGTGTTTCCTTCAACTCTAGGATCAATGTCTTGCTAAACTTTTGGTAAAACTTCTGTCCTTCAGATGATTGATTATTTCGTTAACTTCCCTCCTTTGCAGCTGTAAATCAAACGTTGAGAGCACTTTTAGCATTCCTCTGAACTCTACTGAAGGCAGTAGTGAAGAGAATACAAATATGGCAACCGAGATTCTAGCTGTAGAGAGCAGCAGTATTTCAACTCCAATCACACCTTGGCCTTCTGCCTCACACACTCAGTATAGGAGCAAGTCGGTTCATTTTGATCCTGATGCTGATATTTTTTCACTTAGAAGTTCGTTTACCAAAGATGCAAGCCACAGTATCAAAGATTCTGAATTACTGGGTAATCAGAGTACAGTGAAGCCTTCACCTTATCCAACCCCTCTCAAGCTATCTGATGAGATGCAGACACCTGGAACTGTTTTCCCGGCAAACATGGAAAATTTACCATATGGAAAGCCAAGGATCAGGTCCGAATATATTTATTCAGTTCCAAATTCCTACCAGAACAACATGCAGTTGAAGGGTTTTAAGGAGGAAGATGCTGATAATCATCGATCTTTGGGTGAGCTAAATGAATCACTTGCACAGCCTGTAAATGAAACATTGAACAGGGGAACACGGCTGGACGAGACTCCTTTGGGACAGGGTTTTGAGGGCGAAACAACCTTGTCAGCTTGGCTGAAGCCGCCTCTTCAGATGGAAAATGACAGCAGCAAATTTGGCTCTGTATCTTACAGGAAAACTCATCGTAGTAGAAGTCCCACAGATAGACCAATCATTGGGCTTGTTGCTGCACATTGGAAGGAAGATGAACAGTCTCATGTCCCACAAAAGTGGTGGGATGGGAACGGAATTCCTAATTCGACTAACAAGTATAAGGAGGTGTGTCTTACTGTTTCCCATCTAATAGACACAAACTTGAATATATCGCCATAAGATGTGAGGAGATCTTGCTTTCTTTGCAGGATCAGAAAGTAAGTTGGCATGCAACACCATTTGAGGAGAGGCTGGAAAAGGCTTTATCTGAGGAAACTTTTGTCTCTGTGAGGTACACTTGTCTGTTGAATCTGCAACTCTGGTCCCTCTTCTTGTGTTTTTTTTATGCCGTGCCTTTTGAGTTATCTTTGTTTGAATAGGTGGCTAATTCAAGCTAGCTTAAGCTTTCATCTGAATCCCTTAGCAGCCTTCTTAGTGAATTTACGTTCAGCTTTGCAATGAACATCTTGATGAAATGTTAAAGCAAAGAAATGGTAGAGTATGTGAAAATGCCATCGTCTTTGCTAATTCATTGAGTTTGTACTTTTGTAAGTGTCCTTAGCTTTCAGTTCTTAATACTCGGTAATGACACTCGTTGTTTTAATGGTGCATATCTGATCTTACTCTGATACTTCTGAATTGCTGTGCAGGAAGAATCTTAGTGGAGCATCAGTACCAGTTGAGGATGCAGATGGTGACACGGCCATTTCTCAGTTGCGATCTCCTGCCTATATAAAGCCAGTTGCATCCTGCAAATGAGTGCAATACTGCATTTGCGCTCATTGTTTGCCCAATAAGCTTTCTTTTCTGGCTGAACTCGTCGAAGAGGCACATTGTCCATAGCCTCTCCTCTGTGAAGCAAGTGAAGGGTCGAGATCCCTGTTGGCAGCATGATATAGCTGCTTCCAGTACATAGAGAGACAGAAATTTTTGTATATTGCCGACTTCTCAGTCCTTTTGTCCGAATTTGCTCCGATTTATTTTTAGTTTCCTAGTCTCATGGAATGGAAGTACTGTCCTGTGCAATTAGAAAGGTTTCTCTGGTGCGTCTTGAAAGTTTTATCACGCATGGTGACTACTGTGTGAATTTGCAGACCAGCAGATGGTGTTGTTGTGCCTGAACCAGCTAAACTTACGGATTTTAGCCTCCTGAATATAATCTCAGAAACCTTCCCATGGAATGAGAAAGGACTGCATCTTTGGCCGAAACTTTTGCAATGTGCTTTGCAAGCGGACATTAGTTGTCACAGTGGGTTAGCGTACTACAATCGTCATGCATTCATGCCTCTCGAATCCATATGAACAAGTTCCTTTGTCACTGATGCATACATATGGTCAGCAATTCGTGTTCGTAATCAAGTGTTACATTTCAATTTGGTACTTGGATCAAATCGTGTCATTGAAGAAAAATCTATATTTTGTTGATCAAGCTGATAAACTATGTATATTGAGTTTGTATCATTTTTGGATTTGTCAAATAACTATATATGCCTCGCTGGATATACCTATATACCAGAAGACTGATAGTTTCACATGTTACTCAGGAAAGCAAAGGTGTTTTAGCATACAGAAGTTCATTTTCTTCCCTGTTTTCGTCCATGGCTCTTTTTCCCCCCACCCATTAAAACACGTTACTCAAAAAAATAAAGCTTATGCACAATTCACAAGCAAAATCGTTAAATTGTCTTTGTTGAATTGGTGCATCAAACTATGAAGTAGTACATAATTTGGTCGTTCAAGCTAAAAAGCAGGGAAGAAGATGCGCATTGTGAGTGTCTAGGTGGGACTATTTCTAACCACTATATGATTGCGTCTACTCTTTCTTTACTAAGTAGACGAAAATGGCCTTCGTTGTTCCATATTTGCATAGCTATTAGTTTCCTTTGACTCATAGTTGTATCTTATTCATCGTTACTCCATGAATTATCTATTCTTTGTACTCCTTATCTCAAAAGCTCAGTTTTCTGGGTGAACTTTTTATTTTTTAATTTCATTGGTATAAAGAAAACATCAAATCTTTTTATTTATATATATTAAAGAATCCGTGTTTTTCCTTACTATTGGACACTTTTAGACAAAGCATGTAATATGTTATAGGAGTATGTGAAAACACTAAAAACGCTGAGTACGAAAAATTTATACTCTTTAATTTTTGTCAATCCAAAATAAATGAAATATCGCCGGCATTCCTAAACATAATTCTTATTTTATGCAAAATTTTGATTTAATTAGATTTCATCGCTTAAAGTTTCAAGTTAATAACTAACTGTGATTTTGCTTTGAAAAATCAAGGGTTTTTTTTTTCATGCGTTCATTCCATCATATATGTATATAAAAGATAATTGATAAGAAGGAGTTTGATGATGACATGCACGACGGCATAAAAATAAACATGTGAGTATGTGACTCTATTGACAAGCTGTATATTTTGAAATTTTTCCAGATTCCACTTGATAGTTAATCTATTAATTTGCACGCCACCATAAAAAAAATTAGGTTTCTTGGATATTCACTCTTCGACAAAACGAACTAATACAGAAATAAAATCTATAAAAAAAAAAAAAAAAAAACACGTTGCCTTTAATATAAATGGTATACGCATAATAAATTAAACAGAACACACGATAATTATAATATGGCAATTAGTTTCTAGAAATAGAGAAGTTCCAAAAAGAAAGACAATAAATAAATTACGAGTTACTACTTTAAATTGCGATTAATATTAATGATAATTTTATTCGTTTAATGAAAATGTGTGAATTTAATTGTATAAGTTATATTCGGTGATTCGAAGTTGATTACGAATAAGATACTAAATTCTCCCGTCCGATGTTTTGTGATGTTTTTCGGAGATAAACTTGGATACGTAAGGTGGGGGGTTTGAATCCCCACCTTCTCAGAGGTTGGGGTGGGGACGATTTAATTTCAGAAGTTGGTTTCGATTCCCACGTGACAAAAGTCTGAGAGTGAATGTTAAAGTAGGAATAGAATAAGACTGACAAAAAAAAAAAATCTTTGATACGTCCAGATAAAATGCCGAATAAAAAATTTAGTCTAGGAGGTGGAATAAATTCAGATTGGATATAAAAATTCAAAAATTAACTGATAATTTCAGGTACTAAGAAAATCATGTCTGAGGCGAGACTGGCCGAGGCTCACTGTCCTTAGTTTTTCTTGGACACATGGATCGGAACGGACCGGTTCTTTTAACACTGTTGAACCCGGTCGGCGGGTGGCGGTTGGTTTGCTGGTCTGTTCCTTTCTTTCCCCACTCAAGATAAGATTTTTATTGAAGAAGCGAAACCAAACCATCACAAGTCCTCACAACGACGGGAGCTGCTTCACCTGAAAATCTTCTTGGAGCAAATTCGGGAAGAAGGCCCGTAAAAAAGCAGAGTCTCTCTCTCTCTGTTTCTCTCTCAAATGACCCAAACCCTGTTTCTGAAGCCGTTCCTTTCAGCTCCTTTGAATGACTGCAGGTTTGTATCGTGTGTCCTCCTCTTCCTTGAGTTTTTTCTTGCGCTCTCTTAAACCCATCAAAAACCCCAAATAGTATCTGATGGTTTTCTTCAATATGGGCGTTGGTTCTCTTCGTTCTTGCGCATTGAGAGACAGGGAGGCAAATGGGGAATTGGAATTTGGCTCCAGTTCTTATAACCCACGTGCAAGATTGAATTTTTCTTTCAGTCGATTACTAACGCTCTTGTGTAATTTTGCTGTTCGTCATCTGTAACTGTCGTTGTTTTTCCTTTCTACTGCAGTCCTCTTCCTTGAGTTTTTATTGCGCTCTCTTGAACCCATCAAAAACCCTGAATAATGTCTGATGGTTTTCTTCAATACGGGCGTTGGTTTTCTTCGTTCTTGCGCATTGCGAATTGGGAAGGCGAATGGGGAAGTGGAATTTTGCTCCATTTCTTACCACCCATGTGCAAGATTGAATTTTTCTTTCAATCGATTACCAACGCTCTTATCTAACTTTGCTGTTCTTTATCTGTAACTGTCGTTGTTCTTTCTTTCTTCTGCAGTTTTGGGTAGTTGCAATTTGTGACAATCTTGAATGAACTGTGATTTTTTTTTTCCCCATCAGTAGACCAGATATATGTGGGACGTGCATTAGCGATAAGGTCAGTGTACGTGGGAGAGTGGGGGTAATATGTATGCGGATGTTGGTGCCGAGGAAATTCATGCAGAAGAGGAGGAAGGTGGAGGTTTTCAAAGACGCAGCGGACGAAGCCGATCAAAAGAACTGGAGGAGGCTGATGAAGGAAATTGAGGAAGCAGGCTCGGCGGCAAATGTCCTCAGGACTGAGAGGGCTCGGACACAGGTGCTTCCACGAGACCTTGTGTTGGGAACCTTAAAAAGGTTCAAGCAGCTAAAGAAATGGAACCTTGTTAGCGAGGTAGGGGGACCAATTTTAAGTTAATTTTCCCATGTTCATGGCCCATACACCTCTAAATGCATGTTTCCAGAACTACCTCATCCTGCAAAAGCTTTAGTTTTAGTTTCCCACAGGATGATGGTGACAGGGGCCAATGTGTTGTGCAAGTATGTGACGTTGTTGCACATGAAGCTTCTTTTTTGTTCATCCTACGTAATGTTTAAACAAAAAGAAAACCCAAATCAGACATTCTCTACTATGAGGTTAGGTATCCTGCTATGCTAATTAAGAAGAGGAGATATCTGAACAGAATATACTATCGTGAAGACCTAGACTTTGGACACCGCAATATCTCCTAGGAAAATAATTTACAATACGATTACCTATAACTACAGATATTTGTACGCTTCTGAAAAATATTTGGTGTGGCAAGTCTTTGAGATGTCTAGTGCCAACGTCTTCTTCGTCAGTAAAGTGACAATTTGTTATGCTGTTGCCTATGCATTGTTTTGTTTAACAGTAGAGCTTCAAGCATTGTTGCAATGATCTCATTATTGGATAGTTGATGGATTTTTTGCTAAATGATGAAGATGTTCAATAATTAAGATAATTGTTTTAATATTAGTCCCGTTGAGGTTCTTTCAAATTTGCTCACATGGGAAACCATTGTCAATATATTGACACCTTGCAAATGATAGTTCATTTCAGTTCTAAAAGAAATAGCGTGAGAGAATCTTATCTCCTTGACTCTTCCTTATGGAAATACGTGAGAAAATAGGACCTTTTTTAAAGTTGATAATGTCTTTTCTTTTCTATATTGAAATTAGACGGTTTTGCTTAAATTTGTCTTTTTCATCTCACACCTCCTGGGTGTGCAATCTGTTAAAAGTTAGATTGTCTCTTTTCCTTGAAGTAATGAGAATAGAGTGAGAAATACTTCTCCTGAGTTAATTGAAGTGGTTCACTTTTTTATACTGGATAATTTGAATGTTTGGCTTTTGTCTACTGTATGATCGTATTTCCTTCTAGATTCTTGAGTGGCTAAGGATTCAGCAATGGTGGGATTTCAGCGAGATGGACCTACTGATGCTTATAACTGCTTATGGAAAGCAAGGGAACTTCAACAGGGCTGAAAGAGTCATGAGCTTTATAAAGAAGAAAAAATATGCCCCTAATGTGGTTGCTTACACTGCCCTGATGGAAGCATATGGTAGAGGAAGACGATATAACAATGCAGAAGCTATATTTCGAAGGATGCAGTCTTCAGGCCCTGAGCCTTCTGCTTTCACATATCAAATCATTCTTAAAACTTTTGTTGAGGTACTTATTTAGAATGCTCAATTTTGCTTTGGTTCTGAACCTGCAACTTCATATCTGCTATTGGCGCTGCTGCAGGGTAACAAATTTATGGAGGCTGAAGAAGTCTTTGAGACCCTTTTAGATAAGGAGAGATCCCCTCTAACACCTGACCAGAAAATGTTCCACATGATGATTTATATGCATAAGAAAGCTGGAAATTATGAGAAAGCTCGTCAGATGTTCTCTTTGATGGCCGAAAGAGGAGTACAGCAATCTACCGTGACGTACAATAGCCTCATGTCATTTGAAAGTAATTACAAGGAGGTCTCAAAGATATATGATCAGGTACTTTACAGAGCTAGCTTGATGATGGGGTGGAGGCCAAAAAGCGGAAACAGATAAAAGAGAAGGATTTTGGGCTTTTGGAGTGCAAAAACTGTTTTATTTGATAATGAAGTATTATGACTGGAGACTAGGGCCATAAATTTCTTGATTTTGTCATCAGGATTCTGGAGCATGTCATAATAAGGCTTGATTGCTGTATCTAATACCTTTGACTTTTAGTGGATTCTTTCTCTGTCATCTTACGTGGTATCATCAACCTCAAGTACCTGCTGCCAATATTCTCTCATATTATTACATATATGTGATGTTTGCAGAGCATAATTTGAAACTTTCAATTTAACAACTTACATTAAACATGTGGGGGTGCTTTTCAAATCCTTGCACATTTGGAATATCTGGAAAACGCAGCGTTTGAAATATTCACTATGCTATTTTACCTGTTTATTTGGCTAAATAATTTACATCCTTCTTTCTGTTTTTGTTGCTCATTGATTATGTGTCCATCAGCTTTCTGAAATACTGGTTACCTTTAGATGCAAAGAGCAGGTCTTCGGCCAGATGTTGTGAGCTATGCCTTGCTTATAAATGCTTATGGGAAAGCCAGGAGAGAGGAAGAAGCACTAGCTGTATTTGAGGAGATGCTGAATGCTGGTGTCAGGTAAATGTGGTGATTGTCTTAATACTTGAGATTAAAGCAGAAAATTGATAGCTTTTAAGTTCTTGAACCTTTCATAATTCTGTATACTTTCCAACTGAAGTGCAGTTAGTCTGAGACAAAAGGTTTTTTATGATGGGAAGCAGCTAAGAAAATCCCATTTGTATAATGGCTTCATTTTTGTGGACTAACTTCTAGATGCTGTGTCTGTTAAATCAACTTGGTGTCAGTTCGTTGAAACTCCTTTTCTATATGGTTTTGCACCCTCTCAGTGCCCTATAGTGAATGTTTGCTTCACCTGTAAAAAAAATCCATGGCTCCATTTATCACTTAAAAGAAGTATGGCAATCCTTTTGCTAAAGTGGAAGCTGTCATTCAATCTAACATCTCACCACTACTTGCTGTTTTCTTCTTGTTGAACAGAGGAATAGTTGCATGATTTGTTATGTTCATTGAGTGTCGAATGTTATCCCATGATTGTTTAGGACATGTGACTACTCTTTCTTCTTGTAGTATTAGTCCATGGGAGCACAGCATCCTGTTTCCAATAAGCAAGGGTCATACTTACTCTCTGTCTCTGTCTCTGTCTCTGTCTCTGTCTCTCTCTCTGGGTAAAGGAACAATAATGATGATGTGTTCATGATAATGCTGTCAAACACTTGAGGTGATGGTTATCTACTTTGTTAATTGTTGTCCAGGCCTACCCACAAAGCTTACAATATTTTACTTGATGCATTTGCAATATCTGGGATGGTGGAGCAAGCACGAATCGTATTCAAGAGCATGAGAAGGGACAGGTAGTTTGAAATCCTTTTCTGTTTCCTTTTTACTTTAATTGGAGTCGAGTCCTGCATAGGTTCTAGAATGTATTGAAACATGATCAATGTTCTTATAATATCATCATCCACTTAACTCGGAGCATTCCCATTTTAAAACTCTGACAAGTGACATTAACATCCACTAACACAGCCCCACCATTAAGTGGTTTATGTTGAAAATAAATCTCTATTGCAAGATGTGGAAGAATTACTCAATTCTCATTGTGGATCTGGCATGTGCATTGCTGACCATGGCTTAGCATTGGTCCCTGAAGGAACATCAGCATCAACATAGCCATGAGCACTAGCATATGTTTTCTCGTTTTTGTTTTTATCCCTTTGACCATCCATAGGCGGTCTATTTATTGATTTGTAATTATTCCCCTTAGCATTTCGCTTCTCCTCACAGTTATTGCAAGGAAGATTATTATCACCGGACTTTGATGTGCATTTTTATATATGACGACTGGAATTCCTCCTTGACCTCTCTCCAGTAACCAAACTTCCGCCTGGCCAACAGTCAATTCTTTTTCAATCAATTCCTAGACTGCAGTGCCGCCTTAACATCATCGATAGAAATTGCATCTTTGCTATATGCGATAGATTCTATAAAGAACTTGTGGGAGGAAGCAATGAACACACCAAGAAAATATAATCCTCATGATTGATTTCAGCATCTGTACATTCTACATCCATAACCATGGTTCTGAATTCATTGAGGTGAATACTGAGAATTGATGGCTGAATCCCCTGCAACATACGGGAAGTCATTTCAAAAGCAGTTCAGCTTTCATCTTCTCAAGAATCACTTCACGTTAAACTCATTGGAGAGGCACAACTGAATCACAGGGAGCGCCTCATATGTTTCATCATCCTGACCAGTAGTCAAACTACTTGCTAGGATCCCCAACAAAGCTTTCTGCAGTCCTATCTATGTAAACAGAGCATGCATCTGACCTTCCATAACTCAAACAGCACCACTGGACTTCTACAATGCCAAATTATTTTATTGCTACATAAGGCACACCTTTTAATTCTATACCTATTACTGGGAGATCGCAAGATTGAGCACAGATTTGAGCCTATTAACATTCTTAGATCTCATTCTGCTCAGAAAGTTCATGTCAATGAGTTGGGGGCCAATTAGTATATCAATAATACATTGGACTCCAATTATCCATCGTGAGACGACCATTGTATATCACACCTTGTATTTACTTTGCACTGGACATGTAAATGCTAACACTTGTGCAAAGATTCGTTGAACATCTCGGATTTTGACTTTAGAAAATGAAGTTGCTGGGATGAACATGTAGTGTTTACCATTAGCATGGACTGTTAAGCTTTTTCGGAAGAGTCATCTATATAGTTGTGGCACAAGAGCACATTTCCTCACCCATTTCAATAAAATCGTTGTGATTAAAGATACTGGATTGGCTTGCCTTCACGGTTGTAGTCTTGTTTTTGACGGAGCTGACAATAACCTATGAACTTTGCTGAAAGAGGAGGAGAAATGGTTTTACCTATTCAGTGTTGTCCTACTTATATCTCTTATTCTTGTCAGTTAGTTCTCCCTTAAATCTCTGGCTAAGTAGAACTTCTCCTGAATTGCTGAATGTTCTTGCCTAGCATTGTGATACCACCATATCTGGTACTACATTCTTCCATCTTCTTTCAAAACAGCTTTGACCTTTTCGCTTTTCACTGTAGGTACATGCCTGATCTTTGCTCCTATACAACCATGTTATCAGCCTATGTGAATGCATCCGATATGGATGGTGCTGAGAAGTTCTTCAGAAGGCTGAAGCAGGATGGGTTTGATCCGAATGTTGTTACCTATGGGACGATGATCAAAGGTTATGCTAGGGTGAATAAATTGGAGAAGATGATGGAGGTGTATGAAGAAATGCGAGTCCGTGGAATCAAAGCAAATCAAACCGTATTCACGACGATCATGGATGCATACGGTAAGAACGAAGATTTTGACAGTGCATTGGTGTGGTTCAAGGAAATGGAGTCTTCTGGGGTTCATCCTGACAAGAAAGCAAAGAACGTGCTTCTCTCCCTGGCAAAAACAACAGAGGAACTCGCAGAGGCCAATTTGCTTGTTGGGAATGTAAGTCAGCAGCACCCTGAGCCAAAGGCGAATGGGGTTTTAAGATTTGTTGATAACGATGATGAAGAGGAAGAGGAAGAAGATGATGACGATATCATTGACATGGAAAAGGCAATTTCTCTTGCGGATCAATGTGAGGATCAGATGGTTTCCAACCGAGCAGTTAATGATACCATTACATCCTGTGTACGGTAGATTGCGTTTCCCTAAACCTTGGAAACTTTCAAACATTTTATAGCAATGTCACCATACACAACTTAAAAATTTTGTAAAGCAATGTCACGGAATCGTATATTTGCGGACCCGGATGCCTTACCAATTTGAGCGTGCCTGTTCTTTACTGTTGAACCATTTGAGCATCATCTTGTTGGCCTTCTCGTGTCTTTTATTTCTCTCTTTTGGTTGCGTAAGTTCGGACCTAATTTGACGGTGAATCAGTTACTTCGGACTCATGCACTGAGGTCTCTGTCAGTTTTGCCCAAATAATTCACCCAGAAAGCTAGGCACGCATGTACCCGTCAAACCCGATGGGGGGGTTCGGGTTTAATGGGGTTGGAGCCCCGACAGGTCATCTCGAGCCTTGAATTTTGGATTACAAACTATGTTGCAAATTATGAGTTTCGTCTAAAAAAATGCTTGTCGGGTTATGTCCATGATTCGTTCATTTAGTGGTGTCGGCAATCCCGAACTTAAATGCATATATTAGCAAAATGCTGTCTTTTCATTAAAATCGGCAAGTCCGATCATGATAACATTATAATTGTGGTTGTGACATATGCTGAGACTATTTACAAATCATTTTGCACGCACAATAAACAAATTTAAACCGGGCTTCAGGACTTTTGAGCACTAAAACGAGTCGCCTTCCCCCGTTCTCTTCTCTTCGGCAAAATTCCTGGAACAGACCAACTACAGTTAACATGTCCCGTTCGTTAGGTGCAAGATCAGTTAACCACGGTTAACATGTCGAGTTAAGACACGCTGCCTTGCTTTCAGAATCAGAACTGTCGCACTCCCTCACGAGCCGACGACTCGTCCTCTTCGTCTCGTTCTCGTTCTCCTCTCCTCTCCCGAGTCTTTCAAAATACCGCGACGGAATCGGAAGGACACGCTCTTTGTCAGAGCCTAACAATTATTAAAATTTCACAGAAGTTGACAGGAAAAAAAAAGAAAAAAAAGGCAGAGAACCGGTTTGATTATTCAGCAGGGGAATTAGCAAATGATTACTTTATTGACACCGGCCATTAAATAAGGGAAAGAAAATGGGATTGCTGACGCAGGGGGGGGGCGAAAGATAAAATTGGATAGGTTCCTTAAAGATCTTTGTTTTCTTGCTGGCTTCTGAAGATACAAAACAGGTTCTTCAGATCCGAAGAAAAAGGTCTGAAATCGAAAAACCCGAGATTAGAAACAGAAGACCCGCGAACCCAAAAGAAAAAAAAGGGAGGAGAGGAGGAAAAAGAAAAGGGAAAATGGAAAAAACCCAGTGAAGCAAAAGTGAAGGAGCAGTCTTCACTGTGCTCAAAGTTCAACCTTTGTTAAAAAAGGGAGGGCCTTTTATGTGTTTTGTTTTTGCTCTCTCGCTCGCGCGTGTTGCTTTTGGACACTTTGTTATGTTCCAAGAGAGCATTGAATGAATCTTTGAATAACTTTCTTTTTCCCCTTCTTTTCTTCTTTTTTTTTTGCTCACTTTGTGTTGGTGGGTGTATGGTGTGTGCAATACGGCTTTTCCTTTTTTATCTGCTTTCTGTCGGTCATCGATCTCTCGATTGAATCTTTGAATTGGAAGAGAGAGAGAGAGAGAGAGAGAGGGGGGGGAGGGAGAGAGATAGAGACAGAGAGAGGGGGGAGAAAGTGGCAGAAGCAGAGAGATTCTTTTGTGAGCACACAGAGAGATTCTTGGTGGGTGCTGATGATTTTGTTGGCGAATTTTGATGCTGGGAATTGAGATATTTTCAGAGGCTGAGGAGAGGGGGAGAAGAAAGCTTACTGTTTTCTGATTCTGTTGGGTGTAGATCTTGAGTTCCCTGAATTCAACAGTTCATTCTTAAGCTTATTTTTAGAAAGAAAAATGAAAGTTGCGGGTCTTCTTGTAGCTGTGAAAAAGTTAGCTTCCTGCTGCTAATGGGAGAGTGTAGATTCTGGGGAATTGGGAGAGTGAATTTTGTACAAAGAAGATGAATTGGTGGAGCTTTTGAGTTGAGAATAAAAATGGACTGGCTTCGTTTCAAGGGTCTCTCTCTCTCATCAGCAAATTTGATCTTTTGTGGACTTTTCGGGGTGTTACTGTGCGATTGTGATTGTGTGTTCTTCCAAGTAGAAGTTTGTTAATCCCCTTTCCTCCTGGCTCGAAACGTGGGGACGGGATTTTTCCGAATTCAAGCTTTGAACAAGATCGAAACGCCAGGTAATATTTCTTGCTTTTTCTGGAAGGCGAATTAGGTAGCTGCTTGATTTTGGTTAGTCCCGTTCCTAATCAGATTCATGTTCTTGCATGTTACTTTCAGCGTTTATAGTTAAAACAAGCACCACAAGCATCTAGTCTAGCTGCGGGGAGAAGATTCTTATGCTCTGAAAAAAACAAAAAAAAATCTGTTTTCGGTTTGGAAAAACCGCCCTTTGGCCAAGATGATCACTTTTATGGATTCTAAGGAGAAGCTGAAAGAGGTGGAGAAAACATTAGATTCTCAGCTATGGCATGCCTGCGCCGGAGGAATGGTGCAAATGCCGCCAGTGAACTCCAAGGTCTTCTACTTCCCTCAGGGCCACGCCGAGCATTCATCCGGTCCCGTGGATTTCCGGAGCTGCCCCAGGATACCGGCATACATACCTTGCCGGGTTTCTGCAATTAGGTTCATGGCTGATCCAGAGAGCGACGAGGTCTTCGCCAAGATGAGATTGGTTCCGTTGACAAGTAATGAGCCTGATTTTGGGGATGATGGAAGCGGAGGGCTTCAAGGATCAGATGGTCAAGATAAGCCCGCGTCCTTCGCCAAAACTTTGACCCAGTCTGATGCTAATAACGGCGGTGGTTTCTCTGTCCCGAGGTACTGTGCAGAAACGATTTTCCCACGGCTGGATTATTCTGTAGACCCTCCTGTCCAGACCATCCTGGCCAAGGACGTTCATGGAGAGACGTGGAAGTTCAGGCATATCTACCGAGGGACGCCACGGCGCCATCTCTTGACCACTGGTTGGAGTACTTTTGTGAACCACAAGAAGCTTGTGGCTGGGGACTCGATAGTGTTCATGAGGGCAGAGAATGGGGATCTCTGCATCGGGATTCGCCGGGCTAAAAGAGGGATTGGCGGCGGACCGGAGTCCTCATCTGGTTGGAACCCAGTCGGCGGGAACTGTGCGGTGCCTTATGGTGGGTTCTCTGCGTTCTTGACAGAGGACGAGAACAAATTGATCACCAACGGGCATGGGAACTGCATGAGCGGAAATGGAAGTTTGATGGGCAAGAAACGGGTCACGCCAGAGGCAGTTGTGGAAGCAGCCTCACTGGCGGCAAATGGGCATCCTTTCGAGGTGGTTTACTACCCTCGAGCAAGTACCCCTGAATTCTGTGTGAAGTCTTCCCTGGTAAAAACGGCGATGCAGATCCGGTGGTGTTCCGGAATGCGGTTCAAGATGGCCTTTGAAACAGAGGATTCTTCACGGATCAGTTGGTTTATGGGGACAATATCTTCGGTTCATGTGGCCGATCCGACCCGTTGGCCGGATTCACCTTGGAGGCTACTCCAGGTAGTTCAGTGAATCAACCTAAACTTTCGGTTTTTATAGTTCCTTTGTGCAGCTTTGCTTTCCTCAGTCGACTGCATAGAATCGATTTTGAATACATTACCTTCGCTTGTTTTGTCATTGAATAATGGGTGTAGCTTTTAGAGTTTTCGCTCATTTGTTCGGCGATTTGCCCATGAATTAGCTTCGCTATCTTGAGCATTCACTGTATTTATATTACACGCTGAAAAGAAATCAAAATTAACAGGTAACTTGGGACGAGCCGGATTTGCTGCAAAATGTGAAACGTGTGAGCCCGTGGCTGGTTGAACTCGTCTCCAGCATGCCAGCAATCCATCTCTCCCCTTTCTCGCCACCGAGGAAGAAGCTAAGGCTTCCACATCACCCGGATTTCCCCCTCGATGGGCACTTCCCAATGCCATCGTTCTCCGGCGACCTCCTTGGGCCCAGCAGCCCGTTTGGTTGTCTTCCCAACAGCCATTCTGCAGCTGGTATGCAGGGAGCCAGGCACGCTTACTATTCTCAGTCCTTACCGGATCTCCACCTCAGCAAACAGCCATCGAGTCTGTTCCCTGCCGGTTTTCCGCTTCTCGACCACTCAATTAGATCCATGAGAACCTCCAATGGTCCGAGAATGCACAAATCTAGCAGCGGCGACGACATTTCTACCCTCTTGACAATGACAAATTATGGGAAAGTCTTTAAGAAACTCGAGGAAGTTAAGAAACCTCCCCAGTTGGTGCTCTTTGGTAAGCCGATACTGACCGAGCAGCAGATTTCTCTAAGAAGCTCTGCTACTACCACCACTACTACAGTTTCGCCCGCTCGTGCTTCATCAGAAGAGAAGATAGACAAAACAGGCAGTTTCCCCGATGGCCCTGATTCAGCACGTCAACAGTCAGGCCAACGAGAGCAGCAGTCGTCATGTGAGCAGTTGAGAATACACGAGGATAAGCACCAACAGGAGATGGAAGCCTGCTCAGAAATCGGCCACTGCAAAGTTTTCATTGCATCGGAGGACGTGGGTCGCACGCTTGATCTCTCATTGCTTGCCTCATATGATGAGCTGTGCAGGAAGCTAACAGATATGTTCGGCGTCGAGAATTCTCAAAGCTTAGCTCGCCACGTTCTGTATCGGGATGACAATGGTGCAGAGAAGCGCATCGGCGATGAGCCATACAGGTGAGGAGTTTCTTTCCCCTTTTCCGTATGTCCGCATTGTGACTTCCCGTGATCTATTGCATTGGCACGGTGGTTGGTTCGACTCTTGTTGACATCTCTCTCGTTTCGTTGGGCAGCGATTTCATCAGAACGGCCAAGAGATTGACAATTTTGACGAACTCGAGCAGCAACGGCGTAGGCAGCTAGAGAGAAACCGAACAAATGACCTTCACGTGTACAGCTAATTGACCAAACCATCTCCATTCACAGGCTGACTTTCGCTTGCAATTTTGATGGACCGAGGCATCCGCCAACTGGAATAGAACGCTCGACGATCCGAGCCGGATTCACCTCGAGACCGTTCTTTTTTCAGAGGAGCGACTCGAAGCACAGTGGATATCGTCTCGTTATGGGTCTTGTTCATTGGTGTCTAGTATTCTCTTTCTACGTACTGTCCTATCTTCCTTCTGTCTTGTTCCGGCTGTCGATGGTCCGACGAACCACGGTCAGAGGAACTGTTTCGGCGGGAACGGCTTCCGGCAAAAGCGCTTGGAATCCTTCCAGGAAGGCGAAATTCTTCTGGCATGATCGATGAAGGAAGGAAGGACTTGATATGGACTTTTCTCGGACACAAGTCAAAAGGATTTGGTCCTCCTTTGTTGGGGTCACAGGTCAAAAGCATCATCAACCTTTTTCAGGCCATTTGGTCTCTTTATGCAAATTCCATTTTAACGTTTACTATGGTTGATTTGTACCCAAACTATGTGCGAAATGCGAATCGAATTCTTTTCCTCGTTTTTTTGCCCGATTTTCGCAACATAGATATGTTGAAAGTCGAATGTTGGTGCCCAACTAAGCTGTCGATAAGGGAAAATCTCAGAGGCTGTCTTGTTTGCCAAAACTGAACATTTGAGCAAGGTCGTTTCGATAAGTGATCATGATGGAAGCAACATTGCCGCTCAACTCGCACAAATCATACACATTCATTAGGGATGTTGGAATTGAACTAAAAAAATCAAAGCAAGACGAGAACAAATTTGAACTGAATTGAATTTTCATGCATTTTTAGTTTAATTCGGATTTCAGTTTGGATAATTTAAAAAAAAAAAAAAAAAAAACCTTTTTTTTTTATATCTCGGTTCGAATTCCATTCGATTTTATTAATGGAATCAAACTGAAAATCTCTCATTTTCTTAATACTGTAATTTACGCAACATCTCTCATTTTTCACTTAATTTCTTTTTAATATTTCAAAAAGGAAAACCGAAAAATTGAAACCAATTTGAATCAAGTCTTTGGTTCGGGTTATATTCAATTCGGAGGGCGGCTCGGTTCAAAGTTCATATACACCCGAATGGTGCGATTCGGTTCGGATTTCCTGAAAATTCAGATCAAATCGAACTAATCAATGCCCCAAAGTGGACGGCTAAATAGTAATGATGATTACGACCACGATGACTTGGCATGAAATCAGATGGGGTGTTAGCGATGGTTAAACGGTCAAACTACCAAGTGGCGTGATGAGATCAAATGCTGAATGCCGCCCCTAAAGAGGACAAGCTACAATTTGAGGGATCCTCTTCCTTTTTCCTTAAAACACAAATCGATTTATAATGATTTTTCCTTGCGCAGAAATCGGGTAGTTAAAGGTCTTGTCACCGCAAAATCCCACACACGGGCAATTCGAGTTGACTAGAAAACACCACCTCCACCTGGTTGGGTTTCGAGAGAGAGGTATTCCTTCTCCTCTTCTGCTTTTCGTAAAAGAATTTCCATAAATAATTTAAAAAAGATAGAGAGAGAGAGAAGAAGAAGAAATATTTTTCGTGGCATGTGTCGTTTCGCACGACCACAGATTCCTAGAGATGGCGTGCCAGGGATTCCTAGCGACCTGACGACCGCCACTTGGCGCGTGCTGGGATTTGACCCACGAATTTTTTCTTAGTGGTTAAGGCGAGAACATGGTGTGATCTAATTCGATTTTACAAACCGTCCCTGCGGAAAATATCGCGTGAATTATATCGAGTTTTTCGACGCGAATAAAGAATATCTCATGTGAAAAAAAATCGATTTTTTTATTCAAATAGCACTGTACTATGTCAAGCCGAGTTGGAATTTAATTAACGGCAAAATCTAGAAATTATAGACTCAATATTATAATAGGATGCAGATGAACTATGCCAAAACTCAATCAATGACACGGCTTGTGGATATAAATGTACAATGTCAAAATTTAATCAACGAAGCGAATTAGAAAACTATAGCTAAGGAAAGTTAAAGTGTGGTGCGGAAATATAATTGAAAGACAATAGTTTGTTTGATATGTGTAGGGATCTTTTGCGTAGGCCACTGATAATATTTATAATGATTAATGGGAACTGTTTTTCGACAGTTCCCAACCATTACAATCTCCCTAGTAAATCCTACCGGTTTATCTCCATGTTTCTAAAATTTATTTGCACAAACTGTTCCGTGAATGGTTCCTTGTAATTAGTGCATGCTCCACAATCTTACTTCAAGGCGGTAACTATCCACTTAAAAAATGTGTCTATGACTGCAATTGACCCATTAGACGACTTGGTCTTCAAACAATAACTATCCTCTCAAAAAATGTGCCTCTAGTCTCAATTGATTCATTAGACGACTTGGTCTTCAAATGGTAATTGTTCCCTCCATAATTATGCTTCTACTCTCAATTGATTCGTTGGATCATTTGGTCTTCAAACGATAATTGTTCTCTCCAAAACCGCGTGCCTTTGATCTTATCAACCTTAAACTTCATAGTAATATATTAACGTTCTTTTAATAATAAATATTGCTAATATTCATATAAATAACTATTTGTGGTCCGTCACTGTATTTTGACAATCAAACATATGGTGTCAATGGATACCACCGTCGATCAACATATATTGATCCCCATACTCATTGATAAGTTAGCACACTTGTATTATTATCCACGTAGTATGCACATGACTATCAATATTAGGGGTGAGCATGGTTCACGTGGGCAGTTCCCACTTTAGAATCGGGAACCACCAACGAAAGACAGATTTCGAAAAATTAGAACTGGGAAGTGGTTTCATATATCCACTCAAAAATCAGACTGCTAATTCAATCTAGTCTCCAAGTGGGTCCATTGAACTGGTCTCACCAAGCTTCACGCACTAGTGTAATGATTTCTAGCAAGCCAAAATAAAGAAAAAAACAAAGAACTTCCCTATTTTTAATTGCAAGATCAATAAAAAAAAAAAAAAATTGGGCTCATATTGAAAGTTGAGAGTCAAGACCGTGAGTTAATCGGCATTGAGCTTGAAAGTTGAGGCCGTGAGTGAGAGATGGAGAGACCGCTCATAAGAGGTAAGAGTGAGACGAGACAAGCAGTCAGAATGAGATAAGTATGTATATATATTGCCAGTCCAGTCCAAGTGGGCAATTTTGGTTCGATCTAGTTTCAGGCAGTTTGGGCAATTCATGGCTCCTTTACACCCCTAATCAATACCTATCTCATGTGATGCTCATGTGCTTGTGCTAGACGAGTCATATTAAGAGTGTTAACAATCTCCAGTCTTTTATAGGACCGGGTGTTGGGATTCTCATTTGACCCGACCATTTCAGTTGGCTCGCAACCCGTCGCGCCATTTATAATGTATCGAATTCGATCAAGAAAAAAAGAATTCATGGATTTTGCTTCTTATAAGTACTTTTTTGATTCGGATGACCATTGAATTCGAAAGTGGGAGTCATATTTTTAAAAAAGGGAGATGTCACTCCCAACGCACCATCATAATTAGGCCTTCCCTCTCCACTTCATTTCGCGGTTCAACTTTAATTGGACATGAATGGTGGGGGAAACATAAATGTCCTGTTCCGATGCCGCAAGTGTAGGATTAGACTTTAATGTAGGATTTAATTAGTGTAATCAATTCGTTTCCACCGGGATTGAGGATGTCAAAAGACGAGAGGACGCCTAGTCAATGGTTGTTTCTACCGGCAAGAACAGCTGCCACCGGAACAACTTCTCTTGTCCGTCGGAGCTCCGCCGTGCCCTCGGCTGCCTTTTCGATATCCCGATAAATCGTGATCGTTAATTTTGTGAAAGCGGGATTTGCTCGTTGATCGAGATTTTAACGAGCCATCTAGTGGAATGCTACTCAAGGCAGAGAATCTCCTGTCTCTATAGAAAAGCACGACCTTAATTACTAAGGATGGCGGATGAATCATTGCCGAGGTCGACAAATCGTCACCGAGGTACTAAGAATAATATTTGCGAGAACAGATATCTTCTATCCTCATTTGAGCTTGATAGGGCTCTGACGACATGCCTCTTGAAAAAACGAGCCGGACTTAGTCGGACAGTTTCGAGAATAAGTTGATGACGTAATTGATTGTGATTCGTAAAAGGGATAATTTAATATCTGTTACAATCTTCATGACTAGATGAATCGGCATCATTCAAAGACATCGATGAAGATAGAGGATCTTCTCGCACGCGGCTAGCTCCACCGCTCATCACCGGTCAAATGGTGTCCAAGGGGTCGGAAGCCGGATTTTCACGGCGGCCGGTTTTTTATTTTTTATTTTTACCGGAGGTGAATCCGCCGCACGTGGGAGGGGGCCGGGGTCCCACGCGAGGGGGTTAGGGGCTAATAATTGGGAAGGGGGCCCACGTGCGGCTTACGTCAGCTCGCCTCGTGCGTGCGTGTGCGTGCGCGCGTGCGTGCGCGCGTTAATGTATTGCGCATGTGTTGCGGCGTTTCGATGATCGGGCTGTTCCTCTTTTCCGCTTTGTAAATTCATTAAAAAAAAAAGAAATCGGATAATCTAATTTTTTTTTTCTCTTCCCAAAAATTGTCGAACCGGGCCTTTAAATCCGGTTTTGACTCACGCGAAACCATATGGAGCTGTCGGGTCGGACCCACCGCGGTTTTTCTCGCGAGAAATTGGTTCCTTTATATCTCGTCCGATGAGTTAACGATGGCCACGTTTACTTCTATTTCCAACCTACCTTTTCTTTTCTTTTCTTTTTTTCTCTTTATTAATTAAACTACCAAAAATAAATTTTGGTCAAATCGAAACCAAGAAAATTCGCTATATAAATATGTATATTATTTCATGTCGATAATTCACAATAACCTAGCTTGAGGCTACGACGATGACCTTTCCATCTCTATCTTTCACAACATAATGACAAAAAAATTTCTACTATCTAATCGTGGAATTCTTATCACAACTGGAATTACGACTTTTCAGGTGATGTCTGATTGAATTTTTCTGAATAGTGGAATCACATGCAATGTATTTGTCCTTACGTCTCAATTTGTGGGTGTAGTAAATTTCTTACAAAAATGCTTGAATTAGGGCTGGCGTGCAACTTCGAATTTCTTGGATGAGGAGGAGTATAAAAACAAAATTTTCATATTTTAATAGCATATCGTTCCTTCTTTTCAGCCCATCATTTTCAAGTGGCGTTGAATTTACATGGTATAGTTAACGATAAAATAATATATATACACGTACGGAAGACCAGAAATTTCTCAATTGGTGGGGCCAGTCCCCGCAATATAATAACCAACCCCCACGTGTGCGATTTTTTTTCTTTTTTCTTTTATTTTATTTTATGTTTTGGCCTTTCTAGCGAAGTTCAATCCATTTAGAAAACCACCTTTTGGTGTCAATTTATTGGTGGAAATTAATAAAGAAGAGGAAAAAGTGGCACGACATCGGACAATCTCGGCCTTCCTTGCACGTTTCGAAAGTTAAGAGGCTTTTTTGGTCAATACCAAGGATTTGGCTATATAGTATATAAGGCACCGAAACATTATATTTTCCAAAGATTTTGTATTTTCAATTTCCATCTCAGGCGTTCATTGAAAACAAAGCGGAAGCACGACTTTTATAATCCTTCTCGAGAAAAGTCGAAGTCCACCAATATACCATTCCAAGATGAAATCAAGGCATTCGATAATGAGGCTGCACGAAAAATAGTATTTCACTGAAGCCTGATTCTGTCGAGCTAAGGCAAGAACTCAATTTGACCCTAAAGCCAAAAACTCAATATCAGGGCCGAATCTTGTCGAGTTCAAGAAGCTAATTTGTCAAAGGCAATGAAAATTATGAACTTGTTTTGATCCCTAGACCTTAATTTCATGCGTCTCTTCCTCTTTTCTTCAAATTTTCCTTTCTTTTCTTTCTTTTTTGTATTGTTTATGGAAAAATGCCAATTTGAAAAGAAGAAGCCAAATCAAGGGTCGTCAATAATCTCTTCGTGCACTGGCAAGTGGACATAAATAATTATAAAAAAAAAAAAAAAATCACATATTAAAAAACCAAAAATTAATTAGGAAGGGGAGAAATCAAACGGTCAAAACCGATCCCCGTCAAAAGCGCGGATCGAGAGGGAGAGAAAGTGGGGGGACAAAGCGTTTTTTCGGTTTATTGAAAGCACACGACTCCTCCTTTTTTCTATTTTTTTGCTTTGTTTTCAGTTCCCATACTTTCCACCATATGTGGCATGGTTTCTACCTAGAAGGATTTTTTTTTTTTTTTTTTTTTTTATAAATGAATCGCTGAGAAAATTAAATTAATTAATTTAATTAATTGCGATCCCATTAATGGGAACTGGATCCTCATTGGCTTGAGGGCTACGTCATTAAAAGCTAATGAAGTACGAGGACAATATATTTTTTTAAAGGGCGGAAAAAGAGAGGAGTGCGAAATTTAAGGTTGTAAAGATCAATTTGCAAAGTCGGTTCAAGACGTCAGGCGTGAACATTTGAACGAGTGAGTCGTGTCAAGAATCAACGAGAATCAGTTAACATGAACTTTGTAAACCGATCTGTAAGGTGAGAGAGAGGGATGGAAGGGTCGATAAGGATGGTCGTCCTCGACTTCAATTTTTAGCCGGCATGTCGCGCTTCGTCAAATCTCGCGCCGAGAGAGATATGGATCCAACATGAAGCACTATTTAGACAAGGATTGGGTCTTGGGATCCAACATAAGTAAACAAAGATGGTTTCTTGGAACTAAAGATTTGGGCCCTTTAGGAGATACCATGCACTCAACTGTTTTTTCTCTCTTTTTTTCTCCTGAATCTGTCGATTGCCCAAATGAAGAGGTTGCTTTTTCCACCGTTGGTTGGTGGTCGTTTTCCGGAAGTCGCCATCTTCTGTTCTACCGGAAAGGCTGCCGTTGCGCCGGGTCAAGGAAGCTGTTGACATCCACGAATGATCGCCCGATTGAAACTTGTCTTTCAAATTTCGCCACGGAATTTGCAGGCACCTGTTTTTTCCACTTCTGCTCGGTCGGTCCGGTTCTCGAGTGCTTTCGTGTTCACACTCAGCTTTCGCCGTGCATCTGGTGCGGGACCAAAGTGCGCATAACAGTTCGTTATCCATGCGTCATCAATCGTTGCATAAAGTTAACGAGACCGGCGAGATCCGGGGACATGAGTAACGCATTGCAGTAATTTTATAGGGTGCCCGCTCATGGACATTGCTAGAACAGTTAGCTAATAATTCAACACTCATATACCTTTGGATCTTCAAATTAACTTCTCTCAGCTTATCTATATCAGTCTCTTAACTCTTCATCTATCTTCATCTGTGAAGTCGGGCTCTATCGGCTTCTGCAACGAGCTAAGGATATCGATGTCGTTTCTGCAGCGTTGGCTCCCGCCCCTCGTAATGCTCGTGGCGAATCTCACCGCGTACACGAAGCCGGATCCTGTCCGGGGCAAGGAGGAGATGCCATTTTGGTCCTGGGCCGGCTCCGAGATAGAAGCCACAAAGCTCTCCCTTCTCTTCAGCTCCTCTGCTTCTCTTCGCCTTTTGTATCGGAACCAGGCCGCTTGGATGAAGCACGCCGCCCACATCCTCCACTGGTGCGAGTGGAAGCGAAAGGTGTGCCTCAGCTGCTTGCTGTGCAGCCTACGGAACTGTGAAGCCACGAACTTCAGGTCCTCCGCCACGAGAGCGAAGGCTTCGACCTCGCTTATAGCCTTTACGGTCCGCGTGGAAGATGGGAGGATAATGCTCGGGCGAGGATCGAGAGCCCACGTTAGTAGCTCCTCGCCGCAGAAATCGCCCGGGCCGATACGGCAAGAGTTGAAGAACCCAGTCCGACCGCCATTCGTCGTGTTGGAATCCATGTGGCCACGGATGATGAAGATCATTTCATCGACGGGATCACCTTCCCGAACCACGACCATTCCAGGGGTACCTAGAGAAGGCTTTAGCCTTTCACACATCGCATCGAGCATCCTCTCGTCCATTTGATCGAACAGTGGTACCTAAATTTTGTTAGGAAGAGTAGGATAACGAAAATTAGACAAAAGACATTAGATGGAACTTGGTTTAGGGGAACATAATTGTATCGATCTCTATTCGACTCTGGCAAACCACTGAATTCACGTAATGTCAGCGCAAACAACTCGTGGAAGTGCCGCGGCGAAAGAACTCACTTGTCTAACTAAATTGAGGCATAGGTGGCGCTTAATGCCTCTCCGTAGATCCAAGGGAAGGCTCCTTAAAATGGCTTCCTCATCGACTCCATGAGTGGTAACCCACCTGTACTGATCATACCTTCGGACACTCTGCTTCAGTCCGTGCGGCAATTGTCGGTGCTTCATCCACTGTTCCGTGTCTGTCCGCCTGATCCTCCACTCTTCCAGGCGCATCGTCGTCGATTGGAGATACGTCTGCACTTAAAGTCAAGTTCATCAATAACACAATTGCTAAATCCTGGAAATCCCATGCACTTGCGAACCGGCAAATAAGCTGTATATCTTTTGAAGGATGTGAACATCTGACACCTCTAGGCTCCAGGAAAAAATCCTAGGAATGACAACCTGCCTTTTTCATCCCATTTTCTAAAGTGATTTCGGGATTCTTGTGAGTTTTGCAGAATGCTTCAAAGTGAAACTCGCCCATTACTCGATTTCCAACAGATGAGACCTATAAGCAAGGTCGGACATTTAAGCCGATAGCTTACCTGCATATTCCCAATAAGCAGTCCAAAGAGCACTAATCCAAGGTTTGCAATTACGATGGCAAATGCTATTTCTCCGACATAAGTGCTCGTGAGGAGATTTTGCCCGAGCGAGCTGCAGTATTTCATCAAGGGTTTAGTTACAGGATTTGTCCATATGATCTTAAACAGCTTAATCAAATCGTGTCCTGAGACTAAAAGCTAACAGAAAAAATTTGACGACTATAATGTACGGTTACTCGCTAGATTGAGAATGGTTTGAACAAAATAAAATTCCACAACCACGATCAACTGAGCCAAATTTCGATACCTTAGATTTCTCAGGCCCCACCATAGGCAGTAGAAGTACTTGTTGAAGAACCCTGAGTTTGTGACTCCAAAAGTCAATGCATCAGCATATATGCCGAACTCATAGAAGTCGTCATTCGGATCACATAAGCCCGATATGTTGCTCGACCCAAACCAGGCGGCCCTACTCGGGTTGCCTACGCTCCGGCAATCAAAGTATGCAAAGCGGCACTGTGGTTCTTCCTGATTGCATAGTTTCCTCCAACACTCTTCTTGCCTTTCAATTGATAAAAGGTACCAAGACGATCCCAGAACCTGCAGACGTTTGCGATACAACATATTGCTATATTAACAGCTGAACTAGGGAACGCCAAAAATGATTCCACTATCTAACCGTACAAGAGGCATCTACGAAATTTGAGTGGCATGCGTATTCAAAATCGATATGGTGCACTCTGGATGTTCAGAAATCGATGATAAAAAAGTGGAAAGAATCAACAAAAACCATGGACTCTTCGAGAAATCAATTGTTCAAGCATTAAACAGCACGCTGGCTAAGAAGAAGCAGGCACTACTCACATGGCTTGCCAACATGTACAGCATCAAGTTATAAGCAGCCCCAGCCCAGGCAGTTTCCGTCAACACCCCACTGGTCTTGACTATTTGAGATGAGAGCGGAAACAGAAGATACAGCCTCAGGAAGTACTGAAATATGATAATGAATCGAATCAGGTTCCTGGAGCTGACCACAGAAGAGCCCCTCAAACTCGGGATTGCCAGCCATATCAAAACCTGAAAATTACATCATGCGAGAGACTTACATCACAAATAAAGGAATACTAACACACATGTTCAGTTAACGAACACACATGGAGCTACAGACCTAGTCGATAAAGTTTGTCTTAACTGGCCATAGACGGACCAAAGGGTTAATTGATTATTGCAGGATCAGCTACTGCATTAGGAGCAGAGCATCTATCGGTCAGTCAAATTAGTAAAGTGAAATTTTCATTAGCAACCCCTGATGATAAGCTTCTTCGTGCAGGTCTTGGAATACTATATGCAAAAGCTACTATGAATCATGAGTATCAAGCTAAATATCTAAAGCACTGATCTTTTGTCCTTGCAGGCTATTATTTTCAACTGAGTAAAGTCAGAGAGAGAAAGTTTCTCGGAAGCCAGAAATTAGTCGCTTACCTGTGGAAGAGGCAAGCATGCCACGATGTCAGGCCAGAAATCTCTTTGCAGGTACCTCGAAGCTATCTTAGAAGCATCCACTATGAGCTCTCCTCTACCAAATACTCGAGAGGAAGGAGCAATGTAAGCCGTGTGAAACCGAACATATATCTGAATTATGTAAAACGCATCGACTGCTGAGCGAACAATGGTGAGAGCCACCTCGAGAGGTACGGATACATCAACGCAAATGTCCTCGTGGGCCCTCGGCAGGTAAAAGAAGAGAGGGTCCACAAAGAGAGAGATCAAACATGCCACCAAGAAGATCTTGTTCCACCTAGTGATTATGGGTCCTCGAGGATCCAATATGTTCGTGTCTAGCACGTCGTAGTCCTCAGAGAAAACTCTGGAGAGCTCTTTTCTATGCCAGGATTTTCTGAGGGCACCCTTCTCGGGCCAGAAATCAGCATTGTGCCACCCTCTGATCTTACTGGTAAATGTGAAGTCATGACCTCCTGTATCTGACTGCACAGAGTCAGCTGTTTCGGTATCATCTTGAAATCTGAAAATTGCAAAAGGAAGGCATTCGGTGAAACAGAACTCAGATGATCTAACCAATGCATGTATCAATTTATTTTATTCGCTACTGTCAATGAGGCAAGCAACGAAATGTGAGACTCCTTAAACAAGCAGATAAATAATTACACTTTGGGTAGACAGATTTTACTACTTAATACTGCTAGTTGGCTGACCTCACTGATTTCGGACTACCGGAAGACATGGCTCCGAAGAGAAAGAGACAAAGAAATGCCGTTGATTGTTACAACTCAAGAGGGTCTTCACTGCAAGAAATAGCAGTCGAAAGAAAATCTCAGATACGAAGAATACTGTCCACAACCCAGAAATCCGAGGTCTCAACCACACGATTTCGAACTTATTTTAGTGAGAATCACGTGAAAGATGAAGCACATCATCCTTTGACAAGTTCAAAACAATCCTTTTTCGTTTCGAAGAAAAACATGTGAGGCCGTGAACTCGTCATCAAGTAAAGAGTAGATGAGGCAAAATCTTGACTTTCCCAACTAACATTAAATAAGATCACGGTCGTGTTATAATCACCGCCAGCACAGGACCCTGAAAAGGGAATTCCAGAAGCGCGTCAACCGATCCAAAGGAGTGGCTGAGTTCAAATTGCATACAAAAGTCGAACTTTTGTGTTTCCGTGAGCATGAATGGCGCTAAATCTAAGAAGACTTGTGCCTTTTTTCTCCCTTACTTTATTGGTCCACTTGATGGACAAGGGCTGCTACTTATCTCATGGCTCGTGAACTGATGATACATACATAAAGAGAGAATCAAGAAGTGAGGTGCTTTTAAATAATTCAATCAACAAGTTCAAAAATACTCACAGCCGATCTACGGTCATGGCTATTTTCTTCTTAGCCCGACATGTCTTAGGATACTTGAAACTGCAGAGGTTGGGGGACTTGCATTTCTTGTATGAAAAATGCATGCAAGACCATGTGAAACAGAGGAAGATATGGTGGCATGTGATCAGCAATCACGACACCGTTTTCTTTTCTGGCGACCCAATTTATGGTTTTTCTTCTGCATTCTTGGAGGATTTGATGAGTTCGCATTTTTCAGAATCATGAGAAAATGACAACACCTGATTCCAGTTCTTGGAAACGAGAGAGAGAGAATAGACCAAAAGAAGGAACATCTGGGATTATATCGAGGCCATGAAATTTTAAGAAAGCATAACAGGCTTGAGAGAGAAGCAAATACAGTCCAGCTCAAAGTTCTCGGAGAAGAAGGAACAAGATTCAGCTCAGAGCAAGAAATGAACCATTCAGCAAGGATAGAAAATCTTATGAGATTCATGGACGTTTTTTCCAAAATCTTCTGCATCACTCGCCATCAAACATTCGCTTTAACCGATTTATAAAAGTTGTAATATGATCGGGGGCTCTGCACCTATACTTCTGTACTACGAAATGCTACACTTTATGATGTGACAATTCGAAAAGAAAAAGAATACCTTACATCAGACGAAAATTAGAGGAAAGGTATTATACATATTTTAAACTTCAAAAATTAAAAAAAATAAAATGATAGCATGTCTTTAGCCACTTTCAAAGTTAATTAATAAGCAAAGTTTCGTGATATTGATGCGCCATATTGTTGTACCGTGTATTCAAGATGTTGAGAATCGAAACATTTATTATTACATTTAATTAGCATCTTGAGAATCAAAGCACTTCTCCATCAAACATGTTCATAAGATATTTTGAAATTAAAGGGTGTAAAATGTAACTTTCAGAAATTTTATTTTGGGGACAAATTATGTGTTTCAACTTTAGATAGTAGGGAATGTAATTGAGGGAAATCATCAAGGTGATTTTCATAATTTTTTTTTTATTATCAAAATTCAGTTTAACAAAAGGTATTTAATGATTAGGAGGGGCCTCTTTCTTCTAACCCGACAAGGAGGTGAATATTGTCAAATTTCAGAAGGGAAATTTTACTTTTGACCATTCTCTTGTTCTTGGGATCTCGGAAGGTCGGTCAATTCCCAATCCCTTTTGAGCAGGTTGCGGTTCATGACCGTCCATCATACATTACCTATAAAAATATATTTTCATATAGGCAAAATTACACTAAAATTCCTGTTTTTCTTTAAGGTTCGCTTTCACCTTCATCCCTCGTTTTCTTCAATGTCACTATTTTAATCATGGTACAATTCTTAAGGGACAATATTTAATTTTGATCTTTAAATCTCGTTCCAATGAAGAAGAGTAGCCACTATATTTTCCTCTTGTAGTGGTTAGAAAAATCAATTTGATTTCCGTTCAGAATTTTATAGACATGTGAAATCAAAACCTGCTGTTTAATAAATGAATGAAAAAGTCCATGTGTGTGTGCTCGTACAAAAAAAAATTGAAGTAAGCCGTTTTGAAGCCACGTGGCGTGACATCAATTTTTGGCTGGTGTATTCATAGATTCCAATCATAGTGCATTGATTAGAAAAGGAATCAAGTGCAATTATTCCGGCACCTGGGTTCTGTAGCTTTTCGTTCCCTATATTTGAATCTTAAAAGTGGTCGTCGTCGTCCCTCTTGTCAATCCTTCCACTAGCTTCTAGTGGATAGTGGATGGAAAAGTTCGATGCGACTTTTTTACCAATTTCTTTTTGTCCATGTGGTCGTTGATAGGCCGACTAAACTCGTTAGAACTCAAAATGACTCGTTCAACATGAAACATCTTCATGTTAAAAATAAATTGACAATTAAAGAAATAAGCTAAAAACTAAAAAGAGAACAGGGAAGAGGAACACGAGTTGACGGAGCTAATGAAAAGACTAATGTGAAGGAGGGCGATAAGTTTAAGGATTTGAGTGCTAAACTAAAAGTTGTAAAACTCGAGTATTTGGTTAAAATTAACTTGAGATCCTCTGTTTATGAATTATCCAAAATGTGCAAAAGCTCTATTTCCTTCTGTCATTTTTTATGGGTCTCTTCCTTTTTGCATTTTGAATTGTCAAGCCTTTTGACAGCATCCACTAATTTGGAACTTAATTTAAATGCCATGTTTTGATCCGAACAATTTTGGAATGCTCTTACTAACCAATAAAAAGCAAGTGTTTTTTCTTGTGTGGATCATATTTCGATGAGAATTTGATGAGTCGATCCGCCTACACTTCTTGATTTTACAGCTACATCGAGAGCTACTCTATGGATTGCTTGACATAAAATAGATAATGAGTTTATTTTTGTGTTATGCTGAATCTTTTTCATGATTCGATAGATAATTTAATAAGTCATTAATTTTTTTTTCCGGGTTTCAATTTACGGTTAACCAACATGTTAACCTTCTAGTTTTTATTAAAACTGACCATCTTGGCAACTTTCTTTCGGACTTTTTGATCCTCTCAATTCCCAATGCTTCCTGGATCTCCAGATGTATCCAGCATTGACTCTCTTTCCTAGATAATACTAATCTTGAAGCAGTCCAATTCCTCCTCATTTTTAACGACCGGCCATCGTACTTATCGAACTCGCAAGGACAATCTTCTCGTACCTCGACTCAGTAGTTCTTGGGAGAGAGGTTACGCAGATCGCGTCCTAGAAGGGAACTACAAAAATCTTAGAACAAAAGCCACCAACATACGGCATCCCCTGTCTCTCAAAACTCTGCTGCGACGTCAAGTAGGCCAGACGAGCAGTCCGTCGAGACCGCAGCATGATACTTCCCATAATGCAACGCGGGATCATCAGGCCATGAGGAAAAAGTAAATATGTTGGGTGAGAAGTGTTAGGAAAAACAGATTTCCAAAAATAGCGATCCGACACTCAATCGAACTCCAAAAACAACGAATGCAGAAGCATGCCCAGGAAACACATGTTACACTGATCATAAAGTACATTACAGAGTCGAATGTAGCTTGTCTTTCACAGATTAAACACTGATGTTGCAGTTCGAGAAAGAATTATGATACTGTTCTTGAAGAGGAGTCTAGGGGAGAAACTAAGAGAGCGTAAAGTAGAGAACGTATTCACTCTTTTTCAGATTTTGTAACTTCTTAAAATAACCAACTTCAATGATTTTCCCCTTTTATTCTTTTATCTATAATAACTGCCTCTTCTTCAAAGGGGCCTTCATTTAAGGGCCGGATTTTTGGCCCAACATGGGCGGAGGGGCCTAAATAAGCCCATCATCACATAAAAACCCATCAAGAAGTAAGGACACGTGCAAAGTAGATGTCTCAAAAATCGACGGTAGAATCGTACCGTTCCTGTACTTTTTATGCACTGGAATGGTATCCCTACAGAGATCTATTCCTTGCTCGAGTTTTAGTTAGCAGTATCATGATATCTATAATACAGATGGGAATTTTAAACCGTACGTGCTCAGTATTCGGTAGTACATGGTTCAAGTTAAATACATTTTGATTGTCTTCGTAATAAACGTGCAATTCAGTCTGGTAGAAAGTTCACCGGCATACATGCATGCATTTTCAATCTTTAGGGGAGTAAACGAGAGGGATATGAGAAATTTTGCAGTCGGATGCAGGTTATGAACATTATAGTGCAGTCAGTGCACCAGTTTTCCAGCAAAGAAGTGTGGCACAGTGGGAAAAATTACAAAAAAAGTTATAAACCTATTACAATTATGTCAATTCAATTTAAATTTTTTTTAAGCCAATCCAGTCCTATATCTTTTGCATTTGTACTAGTTCAGTTCATCCGGTCAATTTTGACCGGCTGGCACTGACATAGCATTTTTAAAATAATATTTTATTTTTTATAATATTTTAATTTATTTTATTTATTTATTCCCCTTCCCCTTCCCCTACCCATAGTGTCTGCTAGGGCATTGTGACCCTCACCTGGCCTAATCTTGCTAGGGCATTGTGGCCCTCACTAAATCTGGGCTAGCGAAGGCATTGCGGCCCTCACCCACTACCAATACAGACCGGTCAGAATTAGTCAAATTGACTGAACTGATATAAATACAAAAGGTTTAGGATTGATATAACTAAAAAAAAAGAGTTTATAACTGAATTGAGATTATTACAATAGATTTAAGAATTTTTTGGTAATTTTCTCAGCATAACCCGGGTTAATCATCGTGGACCAAATAAAACAGAGGGTACCACAAAAATGGTGGCGCTTGATTCAACACCTTCTTGTCCAATTCGTACACATACATTCGTCAAGGTGGAATACAAGAAGTTATAATACAGGTCATTTGCGACTTTCATCACTCCTTCCATACTCCTTCCAAGACTTTGATGACATGGAAGGCTTCTCTGTGAAATCAGTTTGCAAATACCACACAGCGAGTCTCATAATGTCGATCATGTGAGATCCATTCTTTTGCATATCCTCACTATTCCTGTAGATCATATCCAACAATTGTCCTTCTTCGCTCTTTCTCTTAAAACTCCTATTAGCTACCTATCATTCTAATTCTGCTATTCGTTGAAAACTTTCCTTCCATAAACTAACTCCAAAATTACCAAACTGAAATTATAGACATTTACTTTCTCGATAATTGCTATGTATAGCCATTCCGGGGCCAAATACCCTAGAGTTCCCCTCATTGTGGTCACAATTTGGCTTTGGTCCCTATCAATTAGCTTAGACAAGCCAAAAAAACTGCAACCCTAGCTTTAAATTTGTCATCTAAGAGTATATTTTGGGGCTCAATATCCTTGTAGACTATCTTCCATCTACATTCTTCGTGGAGATAACATAGGCCCTTTGCTATGTCACAAATTATGCTCCTCCTAACGACTCATCTAATCTATGAAAGATCTATCTATCTAGGGATCTTTTGGACATGTATTCATAGACAAGTAGTTTGTGAAAGTTCTTGGTACAAAATCCAAAGAGTCATAGTAAGTTCACATAATGAATATTACCAATGCTCTCAACCTCAACAAGAAAAGATTTTTCACTTTGGCATAAACCATTGAGGCACTTCACCGCGACCTTGGTGCCATTATCAAGAGTGCCTTGATAAACAAAATCCATCCTCACCGAACTTGTCATTGAAATCCTTGGTAATGGCTTGTAAATCATAGGCAAATCTCTTAGGTGCTCCAGGTATTTGATCTAAATAGTCCTCTTCGACCTTGTAGACACCTTTGTTTCTAAGTAGGCGTAAGATGAAGGCTAAGGGTCCATTCGTTTCGCGGAAAATGACTTTCGGAAAAACGTTTTCCGGATTTTTCAGCGTTCATTTTACAGAAAATGAACTAGTCAAGGAAAATGTTTTCCACTTCTTGAGAAATGGAAAACATTTTCCATAACTTCTTCTATCTTGCTTCTTTTTACCAATACATTTTCATTTTATTTTTATGCTTTCTTTTTCTTTTCTTTTTTTAAATCGAGTTTTTAATTTTTTTTCCTTTTCTTTTTTTCTTTTCTTTCTTTCCTTTTCATCTTCTTCTTTGGTGGTGGCTGGCGACCGGCCACGGCAAAGATCCGGCGTTCGGCGACCGGCCGCAAGCCAGCTCGAGCTTCGCCCCAGGCCGACGAAGCTCCGCCTAGCTCAATCCGACAAAGCCGAGCTCGGACCTCGCCGGATCAAGCGAGGCGGAGCTCTCGCCGGCCTAGGGCGGAGCTCACGGCTCGCCAGATCCGACAAGCTGGGCGGGGCTTAGGCCTCACCCGAGCTCGCCAGAGGTTCGCCGAGCTCTAGCGAGCCGCGAGCTGGCCAGAGCCCGGCGAAACTCTGGCAAGCTCGGGCGAGATCAGCCAAACCTCGAGCTCGCCGAATCTGGCGACCGGGTCTTGGTCGGTTCTTGAGCAATCGGCCATTGTCGCATGTGGCGGCGGAGGAAGGAGGAGGAAGGAGGTGGCGGCAAAGGAAGGAGGAGGAAGGAAAAGAAAAAGGGAAAAAAAAAGAAAAAGAAAAAAAAAAAAAAAAATAATAAATAATAAAAATTTCGATTTTTTAAAAATACAAATAATTAAAAATTCATTTTAAAAAATATAATAAAATAAAACTAATTTTTTGGTCAATTAAAAATATTAAAATTCAATTTTTGATAATTTTTTTCAAACAATTAAATTAACTAACGAACAGTCTCAAAGTTTAGGTTTCGGCGAACACTGGAAAATAGAGTCATTTTCCTGAAAAATAGCTTCCAGGAAAATGTTTTCCGAAAACATGATATTTTCTGTGAAACAAACGGACCAAGAGTGATCCAAGGCTACATGTGATGATCACGGCAACCGCCCTCCTACTAATTTTAGGAGAAACAGGAGGTTCATCTGTATTGGGCGAAGCAGCAGGTTCAATCTGAACTTCCCTCGGGGTACTCTGCACTTTAAGGAATACGTTTGAGGGGTGATCCAAATCTGATGGGCTTTAAGCTTAAGCTTATTAGCGAAAATACCCGAGATACTAAGTAGCATGAACCGGAAGAATTATAGACACCTGCTATTGAAAAAAAGCCGCTCGGCACGAGCAATCGTTCGCACAAACCTTTCTGCAGCTCTCCTCATCTGAATTTCCAAGATCCGGGGTGCTTCGGGGATCTGCCAAGTAGGTGAAGTGAGCAATCCTGCTGACCCCCAAAAAGCTTTGAAATTGCAAAGCTGCAGAAGACAAAGGAATCCTTTCAGAGCACCCGAGTGTAAGAGCTAAATCATCTATTGGCTTACGCTTCCCTTGTGTATCACATATTCCATAATTACCACAAACCATCGGATAGCCGCAATCTCCAGTGAAGCTTGTTAGAGTATCGTATGCCATGATCCACCCATATCGAACCCACCGATACACCCTCAGATGTCCATCAGAATCGCACTTCAAGCACTGCAGAGTCCAGCCGAATTAGAATCAGAAAACAAAGAACTGTTTCTCACGGAATTCATAAGCAATGCCAATTGTCCTTGGGTGAATTCAACATAATTAGAGTCGTCGCTTGTGTTCGGAAAATTAGTTCACCAAGGGAAATAGACCGGCGGAGGGTTTGTCTCAATACGAGCAAATAAACCTTCGGTTGTCAGAGAAAGCGAAAGCAAACCTTGTTCCAATGTGTTAAAGTCGGTTGTATGATAAGTAAATCCAATGAAAGGGCAGGCAAATTGAAGAAAGGAGAAGTTGAACATGGAATCCATCCTACAGTAGGAAAAGTAAAATGAGAGATATTTTTAATATGGAATGGAAGAAATCTTTGAATCAAGGAAGTAGTAAAAGAAAAGAGTGTGATATTTATGCTATTTTTCCAATGTGTTTTGCATTCCTCACCTTCAAATGTACACTTCAGTTGATTTGTAACACCTGTAAGGCGGTCAAGCCTTTAAGACTGGGCTCCTGTACTACGCGGTGACATTTCAAAGAAAAAAAGAATACTTTCCAACTTAAATTATGAGGTTGAAAAAAAAAAAAAAAACTTAAATTATGAGGAATAATGAAAAATAAAGGAAAATTCTAATTTGTTGAACTTCATAACGAACAATATAGATTTTAAAATTGGAATTCATTAGCCAATGTCCTTAGGCACTTGTTGGCTAGTGAATAAGCAAAGTCCATAATTTTGGCGCGCTCCGTTATTTACTATACAATTAACATTTTAAGAATCAAGACATTTATTATTTCACTTTATTACAATCAAAGCATTTTATGTTAAATATTTTCGATATGTGTTTTGAGGGCGCTTAGATGTCTTGAAATTAAAGGGCATAAATAAAATTTTGAAAGCAGTGGGTGTAAAATATATATCTTTGAAAAAATTTCTTTTGGGGCCAAATTATGTGTTTCAACTTTAGATAGTACGGAATGTAATTGAGAGAAATCATCAAGGTGATTTTCATAATTCCCTTTTAATTATCAAAATTCTGTTTAATAAAAGTAAGTCATGATCAGGAGAGGAGTAGCGCTATACCTGACAAGGTGGTGAGTATATATAGTCGAATTTCAGAAGGGGTATTTGACCATTCTCTCTTTCTTGGGATCTCGGAAGGTCAGTCAATTCATAATCCCTTCGGCCAGGTCGCTGTTCATGAGAGGGAATCATATACCTCTATAAATATGAAAAATTACACAAAAATTCCTGTATTTTCCTTAAGGTTCGCTTTGATCTTCATGCCTCGTTTTTGCCACAATTTTAATAATGGTATTATTCTTAAAGTGACTATTTAAGTCCCATCAAAATCTCCATAAATACCAAATAAATTGCTGAGTCAACATGGCTAGCAATTGGCAATTCAATTGGCAAACATGGCAAATAAATTGCTAAGAAATCTACTCTAAGTTATAAACATATGGTAATTTTTTTTTTGCTTCAGAAACCTTAGGATGGGACCTATCCTTGATGCATATTTTGCCGCAAATCCGAAACCGAAATCATATACTACTTAAAAAGCGGGTAAACAACTGGATAATTCTTGCACAAGAGATTACACTGATCATGTTCTGAAAAGGAACTATAAAATCCCAAAACACACAAAGAACCGACGTATGGCATTCCATGTCTCTCAAAACTCTACTACGAGGTCAACGAGGCCAATCAAGCAGTCCATCGAGATCGGAGCACGGCTTGCAATTTTTGCTGCAATAGCCTTCATCGCAGCTTCCGGCTGTGTAATACGATGCTCCGGTGATGCAACTCTGGATCATCAAGGCCATGAGGAAAAGTACTTGCTAGCTACTTCATGGCTCCTGAAAAGACTAGGATTCAGAGATTCTCTACTTTCACGCAAAGCATTTGAAATGTGACAGGTCCAACAATCCTCCTCCTGTATACAAAGAACAACATTTTCAGCCCCCAAATCCATAAATCAAGAGCCACATCGACAGTGTACTCTAATGTTCTTAACATATTACCTAGGCTCAAAATTGGCGCCTTGGCTTAGCTTCTGCGTGGGTGACTCGAATTGACCTTCCATTCAGGTCCTGCATCAATGAAGATTAATATGTGAACTTGAATCCAACGTAACAGTCAACAACAAAGGTGTTAATAGCCAGAAGGTCAGCGCACAGTCAGCTTCACCATGGCAAGCAAATTTCATCTTAGATTGCGTGACAAAATTTCATAATCATCACGGGATTAAAGATGTGAACCGTTAGAAACCGATATAACAGAGCAAACAAATGTAGAAGAGTATACAACAGATACCAATAAAGAAACTATAGCCATGTAACAGCACTCAACATATAGAACAAAAATTACATTATGCAACCACTTGGAATCCATACTGACACTTGTCTTCAAAAAGAGCCCACCATGGAAAGATTTCAAAAGAAGACAAGAGAAACAAGAATTCTTATCAGGAGGAACTTAACATCACTGCAATAACAAGAATGTTGTGCTTCAACTACAAGGTTCATTTAGAGAAAGTCATATTGTGCTTACCACGCCATTTAAGGAGTCGATAGCATTGTTAACCTCATCAGCAGAACCATAAGATACAAAGCCAAAACCCCTTGACCGACCACTCTCCCTGTCATAGACCACCTTGGCTTCCAAAACCCTACCTTGCTCACTGAACAATGTCTCGAGTGCCAGATCATCCACACCCCATGAGAGGTTGCCCACATACACACGGTTAGAGGAGTTAGAGGAGTTAGAGAAGTTTGACCCGCCTCTACCCATTCTAGGTGGTGGACCATCCCTCTTAGCAGGAGGCGGTCCAGAATTAACCCTCAAAGGCCTTCCGTCGAGTTCCTGCCCAATGCCATAGCTTCTTTGTTAGATTCAATGAGATAGCTCGATCTTTTAATTAGGCAATGGAGGATAGTCAAGTAGGAGTGACATTCAATTGCATGAAAAGTGTCAAACTTTCTCAAAGTAAGATTTCAATCATACTATATCAAAAGCATTGACTTCTAGAGGCAGCTAATAAGTCTATAACGTGACACCATGCATAGTTGTGACTCGAAGAAACCACCTATCGTAATGTAAATCGAAGCAAGAGTCATGGAAACCATATGTTTTCTCAGCAAGTAAAATAATTCCCCCGAAATATGCCTTGAAAGATATTTATAGCCATTTGATTTAAAGACACTATGGAGGCATGCCCTTTGAGAGTACTGGCACAACTGCATCACATCCAGCAAAAAGAAGCATTTTCCAACAATATCACCCCACAGACAGCTTCGCATGAACAACAGTCACTTTGATTGAACAGCAAAATATAAAGAATAGCAAATAAGACTAGGTCTTAAATACTGACATAGCCATTAAATTGCTGAGCAGCAGCTTCAACTTCCTCCGCCGTGGACATGGTCACGAACCCAAAACCCCTGCTCCTCCCGGTTTCTTTATCATAAATCACCTGCCACAAAAGAGGGAAAAAAGGGTTTTTGTCACATTCCGGATAACACGTTTCGACTTCGAACTTCACTCAGTTAACGCACATATGACCAAGAAAACGCAGTTCCTAGAAATAAAGTAAAACACCCAAGACCCAAAAAAAAAACATCATTTCGTCTCCAAAACCCGACAGGACCAATCACCTCGACCATCTCGACGTTCCCGGCGCTCTCGAACAGGCCGGCGAGCTGCGCGCTGTCGACGGTGAAGGGGAGGTTCCCCACGAAGAGCTTGAGGTCGGGGGCGAAGCCACGCGTCCCGCGCTCGTCGTCGCCGTCCTCCTCGCTCAGGAAGCCACCTCCTTCCCCTTGCTCCTCCTGGTCGACCTCGGAGGACACGAAGACGCGGCGGAGGAAGCGGGAGGAGGAGGAGGAGGAGGCCGCCGCGGCCCTGGGGGGAGCTAAGTCGAAGGACAGCAGAGGAGAGGAGGAGAGGGACCTGAGGGCAGCGGGCTTGAGGGCGAAGCAGCGGACGGCCGCCGCCTTGGGGGCGAAGGAAGGGAGGACGAGGGACGCCGCTGCGGCGGCGGAAGCGGCGGAGGAGGAGAAGGTCGACATGGCGGTCGAGGACGGAGCTCGAAGGGATAAGGTTTCGAGCTGAGGAGGAGGGAAGGAAGGAAGGAAGGAGGCAGCGAGGGAAAGGGAACGGCTGAGCGTTTTGTTTATAAAGGGAGAGAAGGATAAGATATGGGCAGATGCAAGCGGTTCGGGGGTCGCGGGCCGGGCGGGCCGGGGCCAGGAAAAATATCTGGCCCGAACCGAGCGAATCGGGTCGGAGGGATATTTCGGCCCGGTGAGGACGCTCGGATCGAATGCGACGGCGGCTCTTTCGTGGAATGAAGTATGGGAGGAGCGGATTGCTGGCGTGTGCCGCGGCGCCGACGGAGTTCTGTGGTGGATGGGCTCGCTCGCATGGTGCCGGTGTTGTCATTGGCCATTCGGGCAGAGGACATCGCGGCTCTTCAAACCCTAGAACATGTCCCCACGCGAAGAGGACGGTCGCTCGCGCTTGAGTCCGACCGCTTGGAATTGATAGGTGCAATCTTCAGTTCAACCGCAAATCAGTTCGAGTGGGAGGCATGGGCGTATCTGGACAAGATTCATGAGTTGCTGGTGGGCTTCTCCAAACTGGACGTCGTTCACTTCGCAATAATAACAAACCGGCCAGGACTCAGGGCCGCTTCGGCCTTCCTCCTAATTGGGTTTTTTTTTACCGGCCCTGTGGACCATTTTATGTTATGATGCTTTGGGTCTGAATTTGGACTCTGTTTTTGTTTTTTTTTATAAATTATGAAGCTACTCTTCACTATCGAAAAAGAAGTCAATTCAGATTGGTTCGGATTACGTTGTCTAAACTCAAAATCTCAATTTGAACTGTGATCAAAAGAAAACTAAAGATTCTCCGGACAAAAGATTTTCTCAATTGATAATCGCCTCGTATAATTTCATTCCCCAAAAAAAGAAAGCATCAATTTAATCTCCCCTTGCTTTGCTTTCCAAGGTTTCCTCTTTATCACTTCAAATCCTGCATGAAAATCACAGAGCGATCAACAGAAATCCTCAAGATTGAGATAGCTCTACAAAAGACACAAACTGAAAGCAAAAGAATGAAAAATAGCAGTCCAATCGAAGTACCAGCTGCTTACCGTTCGAATTCGATCTTGATGGACCTCGCAGACAGATCAGCAATGGCCCTATATGCAGTCGTGGACAGCATCATGGTGGCGCGGTTTGACGAGGAACGGGAGCCCACGCCGGACGCCTGTTCCACAACCGTGACGTTGATCCACTGGACCGGTCTGCAGGCATTCGGCCGGTCGCCGCTTATGCACCGCACCCTATATTGTCTCCCACAAGCCGCCCCGTTGTCCCAAATCTCATCCCCAGCATCTGCAACCAAGAGGCTGGGAGGAAATCGGGACGGATCGTACCCACAAGTCGTCACTGCGATCAGATTACCCATGACAACTCAGTGTTTAGACAAAGATCAGATCGTAGTGATGTGGCCTGCTGATATACCGGAAACTAACAGCCAGTTCGACAACAGATATACTCACAGGCTTGTGGAGGTGGAGGATCAGACTGAACGGCGGTGCCCACGTCTGCAGCGCATGGGTGAACCAACTGCACGGCGAGAATGAGGATCGGCAAGAGACGGTGAGGGACAGCTCGCCGCGATTGGGACATTGTTGAGAGCCCACCTGCAGATTCTTTGAAAGATTGGAAATTTGCAATGTATGACGGGAAAAATCAGGGGAGCATTGATGGGTTATATCAAAAGAGGAAATCACCAAACCGGACTCCTTATCTAACTAGGCTAACCGCTGAAATTAGAGGGGAAAAAGGAAGATCTTGAAGCGGGATGAAATTGGCGGACGATTTCCAAACTAGGAAAAATGCTTTTCCCTTTTTTCCGAACTCTTCCGGACCCCCATGAATATCCGCAAACCAGCAGCAGAAAGAACAGATTCCAGTTTCTATGGCCATAAAACTGATGAAATAAACGACCATAATTCGGGGGGAAAAAACGAGGAAGAGACTTCTAATGAAAACACGGAGCCCCAAATTGAGCAAAATCGACACAGTGTAAATTCCCTTATCCGAAGCACATTCTCGGAGGTCAAACCGACTCCGACGAAAGCGCCCGGATTCGATCAGGTTAACCGGAGTCGTGCCTCGTCGGGAGGCTCGTGTACGTACGGCAAAGACACCACGCGGGGAAGTATCCAGAGAAGTGAAGAGGAGAGGAAAAAAGAAGAGGCTTTCGATTCGGTACCTTTGACGGAGAGCACGGAAGCGAGTCCTCGACGGAAGATTCGACGACGAGCCGGGGAAACGATGGGATCAGCCGATGATGATCCGAGCCCGACGAACCTGTTCGCAATTCTCCTAGCAGACGCCATGGAAGGATGGGGGGAGAGAGAGAGAGAGAGAGAGAGAGAGGTTGAGGTTGAGGTTTTGGGCATCTGAGCTCTTGTTGCGAGGTTTCCCCCGAACCGAAGCCCTCTTCCCGAAATTTATCCGACGGCTCGAACGGAGCTTTAATCCGGCACGGGACACGATGCAGGTTTTCCTGGACATTCCTAGTTTCAGCTGCGGGCGCGTGTACGTCCGCACCATCGAAGACGCAGCGTTGCTCATTCGCCGCCGCAGCCCCCCGCGGGGCCCCCGACTCCCCACGTGACATGTTTGGTGACAACAAGGCATTGATCCTTGGCGAAAAGAATGAATCGCGAGCCCCTTATCAAAAGACCTTATCTTTTGACCTCCTACGCAAAACACTAAAAAATGGCGCCGATTCTTGTAAAGCTGACTCGACCACACCGCTCGTTCGTTCCTCCATTTCTTAATTTACCTAACCAAGGAAAAAAAAGAAATCGCCGTCAAAAAGGCTTCTGGCCGATGCATAATCTATACCGGTGCGCGCATCATCATGGACGACGGTCGTCGAGGTCCCGCCGTTTCGTGTCCTCGAAACATCTGAAACCTGAGGATGCGGCGACAATGGCATCGTTGCGGACGGACAAGTCCCCCCAGATCTAATCGCTATGACTCAGGGCCCTTAAGGATTTTGACAGAAATCAAGTTTTGCATCACTCGACCAATCGCATTCACCGCTCACCATTTGATCGTTCGAACCCATACAAAATCATCATGTATCGTGTGGACCGCTTACAGTCGCATCGCGTTTTTATTTAATTCATCCCAAAACCACATCCATTTAGTGAGAAATTTGCGCCTTCATGTACAGATCGTCGTGAGCTTATGGAGGTTGCGAGCTACGAGATTCCTTCGACTATGATCAAACGTGACCAAATCGATGACGGCCCGAGCGAGATTTCGATGTAGGCAGCGTAATTGTGAAAAAGGATATTGGGATTCTTTAAATAAAATATGCACGATTCTCGAATCTCAAAAACCGTCGTCTTGGCAATGGAAATAATATATCCCCAAGTACCTAACCGCGGGAGGCATTGTCGTGTAGTATAATCGAAGTGCGACCGTTTCCTTGGTCAAAGGCTATATTGCCTATGCAAGGGAATAGTGCCCATAGATAAAGTCCTACGCACTAATTACGAATCTACTAATTTAGTCTAAATTTTTTTAATGATATCAATTAAATCATAAACATTTTTATGATTTTCCAATACAATCCCGCTGATCAATTTTAACCAAAAATTGATATCATGATATAATGGCACCGATTACTATATGACACGACCGATATTGATATCAATAAATTTTTTAATTTTTTAATATTTTAAAGAATTTATCCTTCTTTTTAATTTACGACTTTGGAATAATAAGGGCTAGTAACCCTCAACCTACTCTGGGTGAGGGCATTGCAGCCCTTGTCGACCACAAGTTGCAATGCCCTCACTAGGCACAGGTGAGGGGCTTGCAATCCTCACTTATGGCCAGTGAGGGTATCGTGGCCCTTTTTTTGGATGTAGGTGAACTCTCGCCCAAACTTTGTTTGTGGCTAGTAAGGGTAGGCAAGAGACCTTGCCAACGCATAGTTGGGAAAAAAATAGAAAGGAAAGAAAAGAACCAAAAAAAAAATAATAAAGAACTTAGAAAAATTTATATATATCTACGTTAACATCAACTGTGCCATATAAGATGGCTTGCCCATGTCAACGATTTTCCAACCAAAATTGGCCAAATGGATTACATTAGTAAATCTCAAAAGGTTTAAAACTAAATTCGCATAATTAAAATATTTATAATCGAATTAGCATAAATGTAATATGTTTAGGACCTTTTTTTTTTTTGTACTTTTTCCACCAATGTAAAGGCTCTAGTTTCTATTTGGACACTTAGGCTTTGTTCGTTTCATGAAAAATAATTTCTAGGAAAAATTTAATGGGACTTCTGATGTTCGTTTCATGAAAAATGAACTGGTCGGGAAAAACATTTTCCATCAACAAAAAAAAAATTCTAAAATAGGAGAAAATATTTTTCCTTTTCAAGATAAGGAAAATATTTTCCTTACTCAATTTCTCTTATCTCACAAGATGATCTTTCTTCTTTTTTCTGTTCTTTTTTTCCATTTTAAAAATAAAATTTATAATTTTTGTCTTTTTCTCTCTCTCTGTTTTTTTTTTTTTTTTTTGCTTCCATCTTAGCCGAACGTTAGCCATGACAATGGCTAGCGACCGGCCACGAGCAAGCCTTGAGCTTGTCATCCTTGGGCAAGCTTGAGGCTCGCCTGATCGGCAGTGAGCCAGGAGAGTGGTGAGCTAAGGCTCAAGGCTCGCCTGATTAGTGGCGAGCGGTGAGCTCGAGCCTCACCGGATCGGTGAGCGTAAGCCTCTAGCAAGCCTCAAGCTCACTACTAAAAACGAGCTTGAGCTCACCTTCGGTTGATCGGCGGCCAAGAAAAGAAAAGAAAAATTAAAAATAATTTAAAAATCTATTTTAAAAATAAAATAATAAAAAATTATTGAAAAAGAATGTGTGGAGGAAAAGATTTTCCTTGCTAAACAATGGGAAATTATCCCATTTCAATTTCAAATTTCGGCAAAACACCGAAAAGTAATTACATATTTTTTTTTTTAAAATGACTTTTTAGAAAACAGTTATGAATTAACCCAAAATTGGGGCAAAGGCTTTAATAATGATATAACAGATCATATAGCTAGCAACTATGGGGGTGCATGAGAACATTTACATTGAAATAGTTTTGGAATGAAATGAATTTCTCATTTCTATTTCGAATGAGTTTCGAGGAAAAAATATGTTTGATAAGTTAATAAAATTTCTATTTCAAAAATAGAAATTCGTTTGATGAGCAAGAGGAGAGGCGAGAGAAGAGTCGGAGCGAGGCGGAGGCGGAGGCGGAGGCGGAGCGGAGGCAGAGGAGAGGCGGAGGCGGAGGCGGAGCAGAGGCGGAGGAGATCTGTTGCCGAGGGGTGTGCTCGGACAACAAGCGGGGACAGTGGGTCGCGGCGAGGGGGTGGATTCGCGAGCAGATGTGGATGAGCAAGAGAAGAGGCGGAGGAGAGGCAGAGCAAAGGCGGAACAGAGGCAGATAAGAGGCGGAGGTTGCGGCGAGGGGGTGGATGAGCAAGAGAAGAGGCGGAGGAGAGGCGGAACAGAGGCGGAGAAGAGGCGGAGGCGGAGGCGGAGGCGGAGCGCGGGCGGAGGAGAGGCGGAGGCGGAGGCGGAGGCGGAGCGGAGGCGGAGGAGAGGCGGAGCGAGAGGCGGAGGAGACGCGGAGCGAGGCGGAGGCGGAGGAGAGGCGGAGGAGAGGCGGAGCAAAGGCGGAGGAGAGGCGGAGGCGGAGGCGGAGCGAGGCGGAGGAGAGGCGAGAGGCGGAGGAGGAGGAGGAGGCGAGAGAAGAGGTGGAGGAGGAGGCAAAGAAGAAGCGTACGAGGGAGAGGTGAAATTAGGGTTGGGAGAAATCGAAATAGAAAATTTCTATTTCGATTTCTCCTTTCCATTTTCTATTTCAATGAAATCTATTCCGTAAAATAAAAATTTGATAAGCGTTATCAAACAGTTTTGCATTCGAAATTGGTGCAACAGAAAAATCATTTCTGAACAGAAATAATTTTTATCATGCACCCCCTATGTTTCTAGTAATATCAATGCAAATTGATATTAACGGTGAAAATAGTAAGTTGCCACTAAAATTAATAGTAACCTCTCAAGAGAGTAATTTATCTGCTAACGGAGTATGCTGACAAATTAAGAGTAACCTAGGAAAATCGATTTCTTTTGTCAGCGCGGTACTTACAAAAAAATGTTGCTACTCGTAAAACCGAACCAATGCTAACAATCTAGTACGAATTTATAGTGGTCAAATAGTTATTTTGTTTGTAAATTACAACCATTAACCGACAATTCTAGGAAAGTATGTAAGGCCGCCCACTTATAAAATCGAAGAACAAATGGCAGTACACTCTCGGGGTTTGTAGACGGTAAAATTGAAATTTTATTGGTAATTTAGAATTAGTTATGTGCTCACTTGTAAATTCTAAAAACAAGTGGTAATACACTATTGGGTGTGTGGGTGGTAAAATTCTATAAACAAGCGATATTGTCTTCTTCTTTTTTCTTCTACAAATAAACTTCTCATTTCAAAACAAAACATTACAAAATAGATGGAATACCTATATTAGAACAATAGATAAAAAAAAAAGAGGTGAGGACACCTGGAGTGCCATAACTTGGCACGCCGGGACACTTAAGTGCCATAACTTTAAAATGGTACACTTAAGTGCCATCATCGGAGTAAAATGGGACACTTAAGTGCCACTCCGGCGAAAATCCGGCCAAATGGGCCGACGTGGCAATTTTCCAAATGAGTTTAGTCCAAAACGGCGTCGTTTTGCACGCCGACATGGCGGAGAAAACGCAAAAACGACGCCGTTTCGTGTCTACGTGTAAATAATAATATAAAAATTAATTAAATTATAAAATATTCAAAAATTAAAAAAAAAAAAAGAAAAATTTAAAAGTTTTAAAAAATTAAGAAAATTAAAAAAAAAAGGGGGAGGTCGAACGGGCGGGCGAGGGCCGAGCCCTCGCTACCGCCGCCTCCCGCCGTCGCCGGAAGGGCCGGCGACGGAGGGGGCAAGGTCGGCCGGGGTCGCCGGCCCCGGCCGACCGACGGCGAGGGCCGCGACCCTCGCACTAGATTTGGGCGCGGGCCGCGACCCTCGCCCGATCCGGCGAGGGGTCGCGGGCCCTCGCCACCTCCCCGCCGCCGCCGAGAAGGGTCGACGACGAAGTGGGGAGGGTCGGCCGGGGTCGCCGGGCCACGGCCGGGGGCCGGTGAGGCCGGCCCGACCGGCGGCGAGGGCCCGCGAGCCCTCGCCCGATCTGGGGCGAGGGTCACGGCCCTCGCCGCGATCCGGCGAGGGCTCGCGGCCCTCGCCGTCGGTCGGCCGGCCGGCGCGACCCCCGGCCGACCCTCCCCCTCCGTCGCCGGCCCTTCCCGGCGACGGCGGGAGGGAGGCGGCGGCGAGGGCTCGCCCTCGCCGCCCGTTCGACCTCCCCCTTTTTTTTATTTTTTAAAATTTTCTTATTTTTTGAAATTTTCTTATTTTTTAATTTTTTAATTTTTATGCTTGATTTAGAGCTCCCGTGAGCGAGCCACGTAGGCAAAAAATAATAATAAAATATTGCCACATAGGATTTCGGCAAGGGTCGCCGGAGGTGGCACTTAAGTGTCCCACTTGAAAAAAAAAAAAAGTGACTTAAGTGTCAGTTTTGAAGTTATGACTTAAGTATCCCTTGCTTAGTTATGGCTTGACTTTGGACTTTTGCCATAAAAAAAAGACTCAACAAAAATAATAGTTTTTAACTTTAGACAGGAGATCATGGAAAAGAAAAAAAGATGCAACGCCTATTTGATTAAAAGTCCATTTGCAAGCACATGAGTAGCTCCATTCTTGAGTCTACGGGTCCAAGCCAAGCTCCAACCTGTGCTGAAGAAGGAAGTGAATTTGCTATGAAAGGCTGCATACTCTAAGGGCAAAGATCCTTTTCTTGAATGGCATCAATTAAGACTTTGTAATTGCTTTCAAAAAATCGCTTTTTGGATGCTAAGGGACCGAGCATAATTGTAGGCAAGAAGGAGAACTGTTGCTTCCACTTCCTTTGGTGAGTTCCGATGTCCTTTCCTTGTCCAAGGTTGGACGACTGAGCTACTAGCTGATCGTGCAATGATACCAATGGCTTCTTTGTTATTTTTCCATGCCCCATCTATATTAAATTTTGATTCTTGATCTAATGGTGGGAGCCAAGAGTCTGTCTCTTTTCCAATCAGATCGGATCTTGGACTTGTTGCAACCGTGTTCTCTTCCTTGAACTTGTCTAAAAATTCCATGTAACTATTGTAAAACCAACTTAATTGCCTAGGAAGAATTTGGAATAACTTGATCGCGTAATATGACATTCCTATAGTGCCATATTCTAGTACATAGAATCACGGCAAAAAGGGTGAAGAGTTTGCGATCCAAGTCCATTCTCTAAGTAGAGGTGATCTTGTCTTGACCTTCTATTCAAACATAAAAAAATGGGGATTTGGTTTTCAGGCTGGTGACGAAGCTCGAAGGGATAAAGTTTTTAGGTAAAGGTGGAGAGAGGCGGCGATGGAGAGGAGTAGCGGAAGCGTTTCGTTTATAAAGGGGAGAGAGGAGAGAGGATGAGATATAGGCCAGGGGTCTTCAAAAATATCTGGCCTAGACCGAACATATGTCGGGTCGGGGGATATTTTGGCCCAATGAGGAAGCTCGGGTGGAATCAATTTGGGGGGGAGGGGCTGGGTACAGAGCCCCTGGGAAAATTCAATTCGGGTTGATTTGAATTCGTACATTATCTATTTAGAACAATGTTTGGAAAGTATTTATTACAACCGTTTTGAAAAGTTGTATTTATAGTAGGATATGCCTTTTTTGGGTCGAAATTTTTAATAAGATATGCCATTTTAATAATTTTTATGCTTCTTTTAAAGTATAATGTATTTTTCCTGTTGAAAGTAGATGCATTAAATACAATTTGTTATTGGTCTTGAAGCAACTGCAAATTTTCCCTCCACCCGACTTTTATGTCGGGTTTTTTTTTTTTTTTTAAATTTCCATTTTCTTGTTTTAAGGAAAAGAAAAAAGAAATAATCTCTTTTCATTGTGGAGATTCACATGACCATCTTCGTGATAAAAAGTATTTGGCATGGCGAGAACGAGGATCAGCAAGAGACGGTGAGGGACGGCTCGCTGCGATCGGGACACTGTTGAGAGCTTGACCTGCAGATTACTTTGAAAGATTGGAAATTTGCAATGTGTGAAGGGGAAAAATGAGGCGGGACACGGAGGGGGACAACGAATCGGGGCGTTTCGTGGGGTCGGGGCGGCGGCGTGAGGGGGTGGCCCACCCGGTCGGATCTCCCCTTTCTCTCCATTGGACCGCTAGCCGACTTTCCCATTTTCGTTTCGCCTTTTTGGGTAACCGGATGACCTCCTGAGCCGGTCACCGCATCTGGTTTTGGTTCTCGCGTGGCTCCCAGGACAAAGTCCCGACGAAAACTCACGAGCGGATCGTCCTTCGGACACTTTTGGACACTCTTTAATCGCGAGGAATCATGCTCTGACAAGCGCACTGCTCTTTCGACTTCGTTCTAACGTTCTTTCGGAAAATATAATCATCGAACTTAGTTTGTGATTCGATCATTTCACCCCTTTTTTATCCAAAGCCAACATGATAAGATTTTCATGTGGTGTTCATGTGAACCTTACACTACCATCTATTTATTATGATTAGAAAATGGATAGTTTTCATACCCGAAATTTGACATAAATGTAAAATGTTTAGGATTTTTTATGTGCTTTCCATGCCAATATATGTATGCTGTATGTGAAGACCGACACGCGACACGCGACACGCGACACGACACGACACGACACGCGACACGCCATTTCTCAAAAAGTAGGAATTTCGACACGTTCCGACACGTTAAATATTAAATAAATATTTTTATATATAAATGTATAAATAAGTAGGTCTCGTATAATTCGAATAGACTATAAATTCTGTCGTTTGCAAGTTTTGAAACCGACTTTGATGGGAAACTTTGAATGGCGTTACTCTTTGATAGAAAACTTAAAATCAATGAGTCAATATAGAGAAAGGACAAAATAAAAGTCTAACAATACTATAAAATAGAGAGAGTTATTTCAAAATCTCACCGCTCATCAAGACATTGACAAAAATAGCTGGGTTCGAGACTTGTGGGAATTTCAAAAGATGTATGAAAAATAATAAGTCTTGTTTAAATCAATGCAAGGAAAAACTAATATTCATAAGCCTGTATGAATGAAGATTTTAAGTTCTTATGACAAGATTCACGCAACAACACCCATTCACACAAGCCACAGACAAAAAAATTCAAGAAATTTACTAATCCACCTCAAACTCAGCGTGTGCGACTAAAGTGAAGACTGAAGAGAAGAGTCTGAAATCGTGCGCGCGCGTGCGAAGTCTAAGTTTCAACTTTTAATTTTTTAAATTTTTTTAAATTTTTTTCATATATTTATATTTAGTCCTGAAAGTTTTGGAAATTTATAAAAATAACCCCGTGCGTGTCGGAGTCACGTGTCGGAAGTTCCGACTCTCGTGTCGGAGCGTGTCGGAGAGAGTTGACCACGTGTCGGTTTTCCCGACACGCGTTGACCACGTGTCGGAGCGTGTCGGAGCGTGTCGGAGCGTGTCGGACACGTGTCGGAGTGTCGGACACGACACGAAAGGTCCCGGAGAGTGTCCGTGCTTCATAGTATATAGGCACTAGTTTCTGCATGGACACTTAAGTTATGAATAAACCCAAAATCTGGGGCATCGGTTTTAATATCAATATAATCGATCACATAACTAGCAACTTTGTTTCTAGCAATACCAATGCAATTGAGATTAACGGTGTAGATAGTAAGTTGCCACTAAAATTAATAGTAACCTTTCAAGAGAGTAATTAATTTGCTAGAAGAAGTATGCTGATAAATGATTAGTAACCTATTAAAATCTATTTCTTATGTTAGTGCGGTACTCACTAAAAAACGTTTCTGCTCGTAAAATCCAACCAATGAAAATTATATATTAGGAATTTATATTGGTCAAATATTTATTTTGTTTGTAAATCACGATCATTAACCGACAATTCTAGGAAAGTTTGTAAGGCCGCCCACTTATAAAATCTAAGAACAAATGGTGGTACACTCTCGGGGTTTGAAATTTTAAAAACAAGTGGTAATCTACTCGTGAAACTTTATTGGTAATTTTGAAATAGTTACGCGCCTCTTATAAATTTTAAAAACAAGTGGTAATCTACTATTGGGTGCGTGGATGGTAAAATTATTATTTTCTCGACAACTTAGAGTGCGTTTGGTAACGTTTCTGTTTAAAAATTGTTTCTGGGAACAGAAATAGAAAAAAGTGTTTTTGTTTTAGGGAACAATTTTTGAACAAAATAACGCGTTTGGTAAATCTGTTCCAAAATATAAAAAGAATAGAAACACGTTTGGTAAATTTATATAATGTTTTATTTCTTTTAATTTTTTAATATTTTTATTTTATTTTTCTTTTTTCTTTTTCTTTTTCTTTTTTCTTCCTTTGGCCGGTCGCCGACCTCGGCCATGGCCGGCGATCGGCCGACGAGGGCCGGCGGCCTCGCCGGATCTGGGTGAGCTCGAGCTCGCCCAGCCAGGTGCGAGGTCGGCCTCGCCGCGCCAGGCCGACGGTGACCTGAGCCACACCGTCGTCTCCCTCCATTGCATCGGCAACCACGATCGACGCCTCCTCGCCGCCACCGTACCGGCCATTCATCGGAGCAGCCACCGCGCCCCTTGCACGCCGCGATGCCGAACCCGCGCCTGACGGCGTCGCTGACCTTTGTGTCCCCAGATCCGTCACTTGCCGCTCCGTGTTCTCCCCTCGCGACACCAGACCTGCACCCGAAGCCTCCGCCGACGACCTAGCGACGCCGGAGCCCCAAAGACCGCCCCTCCGCCTCACGCCCGATCGACGCATCTGCAAGTCTCGAGCCTCCGTTCGCCACCACCGCATCAGATCTCACCGCGTCGTGACCCACGACTTCGAGATCCGCTCGATCATCGACCCCGCGCCGGCCCACGACTCGACCGGCCGTCCTCGCCACTCCGCTCCTCGACGTCCGCCGCTCGAGACCCCACGGCCGAGCCCCGCACCGCAGCCGATGTCCGCTGCTCGAGACGCTCGGCCTCGCCGGGGCCGGCGACACTCCGGCGAGGTCGCCGGGGGCCGGCGACACTCCGGCGAGGTCGCCGGCCCTCGATGGCGTCGCCGACCCTCAACGGCCGGTCGCCGCCATGGCCGAAGCAGCGACCGACCAAAGAAAAAAAGAAGAAGAAAAAAAAAAAGAGAGAAGTGTTTCTAAAATGTGTTCCAGAAACAATAAACAACTTTTTTTTTTTCGTTTCGGCATTCCAGATGTGTTTCGAGAACAAAAACAATTTTGAACAAAAACGCACCCAAACGCGTTTTTGTTCCTTTTTGCTCCCTAACAAAAAAGTAGAAAAGTTGTTTAAAAACAAAAAAAAGAAACGAAAACAAACGGGCCCTTACTTATGAAAATAGGCGCTCTCTTATAAAATTTAAAAGCGAGCAATAATCTAACTCGTAAACAATAGAAATGTCATTTTATTGTGATGTTACTAATGAAAATACATGCTCACTTGTAAAATCTAAAAACAAGTGGCAATCTTTTTTTGGGGGGTTTTAAGAGGGCAAAATTATTAACTTCCCACTTATAAATGATTAAAAATAGTGATAATTTATTTTTGGGTTTATGGATGGTAAATTTGACATTTCATTGGTAACTTACAAAGAGTTACACAGCCACTCGTAAAATCTAAAAAATAAGTGGTAATCCGTCATTTTATTTTTTCAATGGCAATTGACCGTCGTTTTAAATTACTACTCACCTTTCACTTGCTATCGATATTTCATATTTACAGATCTGGTTTTGCCAACTATCTTCTCTTGCCATCATCCCCAGTACTCCACCAGCGATGCTTACAAACATGAACCTTTATTGACCCGAGAGAAATAATCTACATGATAAATGGGGAAAAAAACAGAACTATTGGTCGGACAAAGTTGATTATCTGAATTTTTTTTACTTAAATATCATCGCGAACCGGCTCCTTTGACGCGCTTCAAGTCATCTCCCACCGGATCTCGACGTGTATGACTCCGTTCCTCGAATTGATCAGATTGAACTTCTCGTTGATGTGTCCATTAAAGACGACATCGCTAAGGTTTATGTCGACGTAACCCAGTGATTCCTGCAACCAAAGCCATAAGTACATAGAGAAAGTCTCATGAGTTTCGATTGGCATCATTCAACAAGTCTTCAAGAGCAGGAGGAAGCAATGATCTTGAACCCCAGTATGAGTTTGTCCAGACCAGACCAACCTTGGAACGAAAACAAAACTTGGTCCTTTTGCTCATGACTTGTATTCGAATCTCCTCCTTAAGAGGAGCTTCCTCTAGCACGAACTGAAACTCTTCGTTCCAACACGGATCTCTGTTTCTCTTCACCGACTGTACGGACAGAGACATCATATCACTCAATGTTCAGCTCTCTAGGACATGAACTATGAATTGACAAGTACAGGTAATACAAAGAGTTATCGTTGTTGTGTCTTTTCCGTGCACCAATTTTGTGAACCCATCTCGTGCGTCCGCTGTCGAGCATTGTGCTGCGCTAATGTACACACCGGCTTCAAATTGAACAAAACCAGGAAGTTGTCTCACCTTGGTTTTCCTTTCTTCTCCTCGGAACAGAACCAATGCATAAGGGTTTGTGTGACGCTTGCCCTCCACGTCTTCTGCACCTTGCACCGTGACCTGAAGCAGACCGGCTTGACAACTATTCAAGTCTTCCTCGTTTGGCCTTTCGATAACTTCACTCTCAATTCCCTGGCTCTCATGTCGTTCCAGCGGTCTGCTGAATCTGTGGCTGTCTTCCTTCAGCGGATGGTATGATAGCTCGACCGTTAGTTGCCCTCTCGGTTTCTTGTTGTGAGGGTCATTGAGATTCTGGTTCCTGACCAGGTTAAGAATGAACTCTTTTGGCTCATGAGACGAGATCAATGTCAGTGGAACCACTTGCATCCCCAGCTTGTCATGAGGCCCAAACTGACGTCAAACAAACCAATCAGTAGAGTGGAAAGACACATTGCAGATGAATCACCAAAAGTGCTTGCTGAACGAGTAATTAATGGCCTAAACTGGGCCTAAAAATGGGAAATGATTAATATATTGTCTCTGTTGGCACTAAGATCATCTTCTTCGGTATTGTATGGCTAGAAGGCATGCATGTCATCTACAGCATAAGTCGATAATGTAGGTACTCGTGCACAGAATTATCAGAAGGCGGTAAATCTGTACCTTGTCCCAGTCATAGACATGTAATTCAAGTACTTGGGACTGAAGGTCTTTCACGGTGAGGTTGAAACTTTCATTCCACTCTGGATTCAGATTGTTCATCTTCACGGTCGTTTTTTTAGCAGGAAGTTTCTCCCCGCTCAGCCTGAGTTGAACATAAGGATCTGAGGTTCCTAAAAGATCCCTCTTCGGGAGCTTGTGAGCTCGTATGACCTTCACGTGGATTATGCCCACGGGTTTCTTCATCGCTCCACTGTTTGCAACATTATTCAGACATTAACACTTAATATTAATCAGTGCTTATGCAAATTAAATGGAGAAACATGCTCTTTCATGGGTGTTGCAGGCTAAAAAGAAGCTTCTATTAAGGGAAAATGGAAGATACTACGACATATCCGAGCGAAAGCATCTTGATGCCAAGGATCATTTAATCATGGTCTAAGAAACAGTCAAACTAACCTAAATAGACCAGGGAACTCGGGAAAAAAACACACGAGTCACGCAAACTTTTACATTGCGTCAACCACGCATTTTTACCATGTTAGCCATAAGAGAAGGCTACCTAAAATTTGTTGATGAACCACGAGATACACAGACAATAAAATATCTGAAGTAACTCTCTGCAATGTTTTTATCATTCCTTGATGTTCATCGTGCCTACCCAGCCACTTGCTCATTGTTCAATTGCATGGACAGTTTGATCGTCCTGGTTATTGTATTTGAGCTTTTTTTATTCTTTACAATAGATAAAATTGTTTCATGTTTCATCTAGCAATTTCAGGGCCAACTACAAATGATCCTTCTTTCACAGGATTAAGAAGACAAATTTAAACGATTAAGAAGACAAATTTAAACGATAAAGTACTTGGCCATCCGGTAGATATAGACCTAATCTTCTATCTTTCATCTACTGCATAACAAGGCCGGCAGTCAAAACCACTTACGCTGGACCATCAAGAATTGGAATCTCCAGTGTCTGAGGCCAAAGGTATAGATTAGCTATTTGCTTTCTTATTGCTTCCTGATATCATCAACAAGAAACAAATGCAAGTAAGCATTGCTTGTAAATAAATCTCTCCAATAGTCAAAATTGACAGAACATTGCAAGATCTCTGATGTCACAATCTGATTGACCATGTTTTATGGTGTGATACAAACGAGACGAGAACATAGATGCCAGCCGCGAGTTTTTAGGGATGTCTTTGTCCTAATTTTCTTTGGTTAATCAGGTATGAACAGGTGTAATGAAATGAAAATTACTGATTTAGAGAAGACTAAATAGAAAAATCAGAGTTTCATGCGGCTACTCTACCAATGTTGATGTACTCCTTTGATCATTCTCCTCAGCTCAAAATATATCGAAGACCACGTGTATGCCCGATATGGCTTCTGGTGATTATTTATACTTCAAAAGTCGAATTTAAAATTGTCAACGACTAAGGAACTTTATTATATTCGCTGGAGCGTTCAGAGTTCAATTTCTTTCTTGTGCGCTAGCTTCTGCTATTCTATCACTAAAGTCAACTTACAGCCGGTACATGATTAAATTTATAATTCAAAGAAGAGTTCATTTATGAAGAGTTCAAGTAATCTCCGTGGACCAATACAAATGCACAGAGTGTATAAAGATAGCACCTGAACAGATTGATATAACAATGGTATCGCCATCATATCCCCGTTGAAGAGTTTTAATCCAAAATCAACCTGAGGCTGTGGATTAATGAAAATATAAGCTCATCAATGCCATATCCATATGTAAGAATTTGATTAAATATGTGAAGCACGCCTGGTCATCAGATCTCGAGTCCTGGATGCACTTACTTTGTCCAGCAAGGAGACTGTTATACTTGCAAAACAAGGAAATGTTGGCACAAGAGGTTTAAGAACAATTCGGGGAGCCATGGATATCTGTACGTCCAACAGCTGAGAAAGAGCAAAACACAACAGTGTTAAATATTATGCATACCGACTATCCTTCTCTGAATCAGAAACTATACTGTATATCCAATCCCTATCCTGGGCAGCCTGTTTCTTTCCTGAATTTTGCTATGGGTCTGGCTAAGGCCAAACTTTCATGTCGGCCATTGAACAAAGCTACCAAAAGCAATACATGTGCTTCCAATCTTCCCATTCTTCCCCTAGACCAGATTAACTTTCAAAGGTAAAAAGATGGCAATGTAAGCCTTGTTGGATATGTTTGTATTGACTGCAAGAGTTCACTTCATTTCAAAGAATATCATTAAGAAAAGGTTTGGCTTGACTCACCTAAGAGGCTAAGACAGAAAACATTGTGCTAAGCTTTGCTCTCTGAGTTCAGTACTTCCTTTGAATTACATGATTCAGATGTCATCTTCAAATGTACAAAGCGGCATTCACTACCAGAGGGTGTGTTGCATGGTATTATTGGATGGTTTGCTTCTGAAAGTTGAATGAGCAAAATTTAACTGCAGCTAGACGTCCCAGCACTATACATTGCTATACAATGTGACTGCTAAAATATTCATTGGATGCGTATCTAACCTGAATCCGTATCCGTAGGAACAAGAGTTTCAGCACCAATATTATGTTGGGGTTTCCAGCCCATCTAATCGCAGGTTCAAGCACTAATTCATTTTCATTAGTTTCGTGCACCTTAACACCTGCCATTTTATGTGCATAAGAAACAAATTCAAGAGTAAGATGATCTCACAAAAAATTCAAGGTCAAAAGGCTAGCATGGGTTGATCTCATCTAATTTTTCTTTCTGAAACTGGCATTTATTGCTTCAGATGGTTTAACAAGCAAACGTTGATCATATTTCAGGCATCCTAATCGGTTTCGTATATTCAGAAACAAAAATGAGTGCGATCATGGAATCAGACACCTTGATGGGCGAAGGCAGCCTTTCAGTTAAAAGAGAGGAACGGACCATGAATTGCCGGAGGCAGAGTTCCAAGACTCAGCCTTTCAAACTCCACCGCTTTTAGCTGATACCTGCCAACAGCCTCCGCGAATATTGGCTGTGCGGAGCTTCTTATCAAATTGCACACTGCCTGTAGTACCGTCGAATACCCCAAATCACGAGATACTTTAGAACACATTGAATACCTATGTAAATCCTCACAACCGATCGGATTATGGAACTTCAATATAATCACCTGATCTAGGTAGGGCCACATGTATCTCAAGAAACTGTTCAACCAATCAACCTGCAATCAAAACCAGGACGCAATCAGCTTCGGCGAACAAAAACTCCATCAACGTCACATGCAAATTGTGACAATGTAACTTGGAAGAAAGCTGTGAGTCGCTAAGGACTTGCTCTGTGGAAATCCGGATGCTTCACCCAGAGAGGGACATCCGGCAAAAGATCAAGCAAAGAGCGAGTGTCGAACTCGTGGAGCGGCCTCGACAGAGGATCCTGAAACCACAGGGGCCCAAATTGCAGATGAAGCAAGAACCCGGGATCGCCAGACACCGGCATTAAAACAAAATTCAAATCAAACACGGCGAGACGAATCCAAAAGAAGCAAAAAAGCAAACAAGAAAGGGAAAAAAAGAACAAAAAAGAACAGAAGGAGAATTCGGGGTGATGCGTTTCACCTTCACATCTTTGGGCTCGACACGCAGGAAGAGGAAGTAACCCACGATGAGGCCGAGCGGGACTCCGATGCCGAGCCCGACGATCTCCAGCAAGCTATTGATGAATCCCATGTTGTCACCTCCCTCTCCCTCTCTCCCTCGCCCTCTCTCTCTCTTTACGTGAAGAGAGACCCTGAGCGTGAAGATATAATCTAGAGGCACAAATGAAGTTGACGAAGAAGTAGGAGAGGAAACTGACGATGAAAACGAAATGCGAAAACGCGAGAAGGAAACTGCCAAAACAGTGTTTCGTTTTCGGCAGTTGGCCTTTTCCGCGTCAAGAAAGAACTTAAGGTTCTGCCTAGGATCGAGTTCGCACGTGGCAGAACCGCATCAGGAAAACACCCAATCCAGATCTGTTTTCCCAAGTTGCCACCGCGATGGAATGTCGTGCACCGACAGAAGGATGGATCGATGCGTTACTCGCGCCAAGCTTAGGAAACTGTCCCTAACGTTGTCATAATGCGAGGAATTCGCGAACGCCTAGGAGGCCGGCTTTTATTTTTTATTTTTTATTTTTTTCCTTCTTAGTCTAGATGCATGGGTATGACGGACATTACAAATCCCAGGAACCGGTGAAATCCGAGCCTTTGGTAAATGCAAATGGCTCTGACTCGGAGCATTTTATGCGTAGTTTGGTTACCTAACCGGTGCCAAATTTTAAACTTTAGTTTTAATGACCCAAGCTCATTGGCTACCACCTCCCTCTTTCTCTCCATCCATACAAAAGATATATATATAATATTGCAATCCTCGACGAAATTTTGCGGTGACTACATATTTTTATTTATTCGACAAACTATAAGCTTAAATGTAGATTATATGTAGTTATATGTAGACTTAAATTGTAGCTAACCAATGTTAAGGTATCTACATTTGAGTTTTGATGTAAATTTTGGTTAGACTGATAATTAATCTTCAATTTCATATCTAACATCGCAACACCTTGCGTCTTTCATTATTATTTGTCTTTGGTTACAAATGGGAAAGTTATCAAAAAAGTCTTAAACCTATTGCAATTGTGCCAATTTAGTCCTCAACCGCTTTTCTTTTGTCAATTGAATCATAAACCTTTGTATTTATACCAATTCAATTCATCCGGCCAAAATTGGTGGGCTAACGCTAACATGGTAGCCAATCGTCCTACGTGGCGTCACCGATACTAATGTGGATAATTTCTAATAATTTTTTCATTTTTTTCATTTTTTTTTATTATTTTTCTTTCTACTCTTCACTTTCTTCTTCCTCTAGTCAGTTGCTGCCCAACAACTGCCTGGAGGAAGGCCGACAAGAGCCTGGCCATGGTTGTGCAGGGCCGAGACCTTGTGCGGCCTTTAATGAGGGCGAGCCTTGCTTCCCCAAAGCTAGCAAGACCTCGCCAGCCCTATCTCTGGCCGCTCGCTAGCCAATGACCAGCTGGTGGAAGAAGAAAGTGAAGAAAAATAAACAAATAAATAAAAAGTAAAAAAACGAAAAATATTATAATATTATTAAAAATTATCCACACTAATACCAATGCACACCACGTAGGATAGTCGATGTCCACATCAATGTCAACCGGCCAAAATTAGTCAAATGGATTGAATTGGGATAAATGCAAAAGGTTTAGAACTCAATTGACTCAAAAAAAATGTTTATGACTAAATTGACACGATTACAATAGGCTTAAGATTTTTTTGGTAATTTTGTCATTACAAATTGAAGTGCATATCCCAACTTAAGAGTCCATTATAAAATTCCCTAAGTAAAATCTCCTAGCTAGTTAGGACGGCCCGTTTTGTTTGTGCTGTTTGAAAAGCAAAATGAAATTTATTGTTTTCTTGCCTAAATTTAAAATAAAATCCAAGTTTTAAAATGATTTTTTTTAATACATATGTGAACCTGCATATAAACATATAAATATTGTTAAAATTTTAGGTGTTCCGTAATAAGAGAGAGCCGAAATATGTTTGTCGCAAGACCTCTGTCAAGCAGAAACTCAAAAGAAAAAAAAAGTCTATCCAAACGTATCAAGAATTAAACGACACTTTCAAGAACAAGCACACGCCAAAAGACCCTCCATAATCAAGACCTTGAAAGAGGCAACATACGCTCCTTCGATATCCGATTTTCGAAGAAGATCCCCGAAAATAGGAGGGATTTTTTTATGGGGGAAATGAGAGCACGACTGTATAGTTATCTTCTCTCGTGGGTTTGCTAACCCGCTGAGTGGGATTTCTCTTGTTAGACAAAAAAATCAGCCAAAATTGCAATTGGGGAAAAGAAAAGTAACTCATTAACAATGTTTGCCTGGTTTCTTGAGAAAATTGTGAATACCATTTCATGGGGATTTAAAACAAAAAATCAACTAAAACAAATATAACGGAATAAAAAATACGCTAATGTGAAACGTCATCAATATACAATGGTTCTAATTCAATGTGAAAAGAATGATTCAAACAGCTTTATTACAAGACAAATTAATGTATGATTTTTATTAGGAAACATCATTTATGCAAGGCCGGTATAGAAGACAAAATTCATCCTTTCTTCTAGTGTGAATGGACAGGTAGCATTTGGCATAATATTCTTGCGCAACATGGGATTAGACATTCTTTAGGAGGATGGAATGAGGAACTTAAATAGATAATTAGGCAACAAAGGCAAAGATTTGGCAATGAGAGACTCCTCAAGGTATCTTTCCTAGCAATCACACATTGCATTTCGATGGAGTGCAACCATAAATGGTTTCAAAACAATCAAACTGGCATTCATATTATTTTGGCCAAGATGTGTAGAAGTGTATGAGGTAGAGCTTCACTTTACCAAAAAAATAAACCTTCCACTTAAATGTTGTATTTGCCACTATGTGGAGACTTCCTACATCCATCTTTTTGAATTATTAGTTCTATTTATAATGCTAAGGGATGCCCTGAACTGTTGTGCTTCAAATGCTCTACAATACTTACATTTTCGACCAAAAAAAAGAAAACATTACCATCATAAAACATTTTTCACACTTGCAGTCATGAAAGTAAAATAGTCCATGGAGCATTGCAATCCAAGTGCAATAGGGTGCATTTGGGAAGACTTTTGAGGAAGGTCCTTGAGAAAATAGAAAGACCCTTGAGTTAAATGAGTTTTTCAAAATGCAAATTGTGTTTAGTAAATTGTATTTATGAAAGTCCATTGTAAAGTATCTTTGAGCAAAATAGTGTTTAGACAAATTAAATTTGTAAAAGATTTTTGTTATTAAAAAAAGGAAAAAACTGAGAGTTAATTGGCTTGGCTGGTTACCGCCGGCAAAATGCTAACAGTTGCTGGTGAAGGGTAGGTAGTTCGGCAAGGAGTAGGTGGTGTAGCGAAAGGCAAGCGTCCGGCTAGGGTCGTCGTGTAGAGGACACGGTGTGGCGAGGGTCACCACAACCCGGATCACGCAATCTTGTCGCGATCTAGGTCGCGATGACTCTCGCTGAATGATTGCGCGACCCACTGCCCCGCAACCTCCGTGTGGAGGTGGCCAAGGCCTGCAATCTGGTCGCTGTGACCCTTGCTGCGCCACGTCCTTTGCACGGCGACCCTTGTCAGAGGGTTGCGGGACCCTAGCTGAACCACCTGCCCTTCGCCGCACCGCTTGCCCTTCGCTGGCAACCACACATAGATGCTAGTCGTGTTCAGTAGAGAGAAGGGAAGAAGATGAAGATGATGAATAGTTATCAGGGGTAAAACCAAAAAAACAAAAGATTAGTGAGGATAATTTCGGGAGAAAATTTTCACTACCTTGAAAGCCACCATGTCGAGAAAGCCCAAGGCAGCCTCTAACTTGCCTTGGGCTTTCGGCCTTTTGAAGGCTTGCATTTGGCAAAGGCAAGTCAAAAAATACAAAGCCCAAAGGCCTTTATACGCCCAAGGGACTTTGGGAAGGCAGTTCCCAAACGCACCGTCATGGCTTTTCACCTATACAAGTGACTTTGAATTCGAATAGTTTGTATATAATTAATGGGATTTGAGTGGGTGACTTTTCATTCATGAGCTGGAAATTTCTCGATACCCTAAACACACTAATGATGGAAAGAGATACTAATTTGTATTTAATTGAGTAATGAAAGAATTTTTGCTGTCATGTACATTAGTATATCATAAATTTTTAGGATTTTTTGTGGCCTTCCTTGAATAAAATATTTTCCTAAATTTGCTTCTCAATGGTCGCCCTCCACTTTTTATAGAACTTACTGGTTCCGAAGCACCTATGAAAGAGCACTTGTGGTCCAGAATCCATCGTAAGGGATTACCGCATGATTAGCTCAGCAATATCCGTTTTTATTTTTTAAAAGTGAGTAGTCCCCTCTTGTATATCAATCTTATATACATTAGTACATTATTCATTTCTTCATTCCTTGGTCAAAAAAACTTTTGGAAAAACCTCTGTCTTGGAGAATCTCTAGTCGGAACTAAAACATGAAATCGAGAAATCACCGAACCCGAGCCGACGCCTTCGTTGTCGCTCGGCCCTCGGCCCGGTTCTTACAGGAAGCCCATCCTAAGTTTCGCTTGTTGACTTCTGGTGAAGCGTTGCGTTCGAGTGCCACGTGACGCTTTCGGTTTCGTTTGAAACCCATCTTTAAACAAACGAGGAAATCCCATCAATTAAAGATTAAACAAATGAGGTAATCCCATCAATTCCCTTATCTTATAACTCACGCGGTAATCAAATCTTCGAGAGTCTTGATTTATAGAGTTAATACCCGTAACTTTGATCCGACGTTCAATGTAGTCGTCCTGGGGAGGTGGCAACCGGAGGCGAGGAAATACCGATCGAGAGTCGATGACGCGGCGTCGCCGCCGCCGCTCCACGTGGGCTCCTCTCTTTTAGGAGGGGGTCGCTCGTCAGGAGAATTCCGCAAGGCAAGACCCTAGAAGAGCAGAATAAAGAAGCCGCAGAACCGTGTTCCGGAAAGCTTGGCGAACGGATAGGGTTCCATGTTTTTACGCGTCGGGTCAACTCGGGACTCTTTCCAGAGCGCGGCGTTGGTGATCGCCGTGGTCCCGAGCACGTGCCCCAGTTCTTTCTGGGCGAAGAGGCTCGAGCATGCATGTGTTCTTGGGGAGGAAATAGGTTAAGTGAACCCACTGAACCCTTCCCCCTCTCTGCAACAATAGATAGCATTTGGCATAATATTCTTACGCAACATGAGATTGGGCATTCTTTATGAGGATGGAATGAGGAACTTAAATGGATGATTAGGGCAACAAAGACAAATATTTGGTGGCAAGACTCTTCAAGGTATCTTTCTTGGCAACCATATATTGCATTTCAATGGAGCATAACCATAAACAATTTCAAAACAATCAAACTGACATCCATATTATTTTGGCCAAGGTGCATAAAATGTAAGAGGTAAAGCTTCACTTTACCAAAAAATTAAACGTTCTAGTTAAATGTTGTATTTGTTACTATGTGAAGACTTTCTACTCCATCTTTTTGAATTATAAGTAGCTCTCTTTGTAATGCCGAGGGATGCCTCTAACTTGTTGTACTTCAAATGCTCTACAATACTTACATTTTTAACCAAAAAAGAAGAAAATATTACCATTGTAAAACATTTTTTACACTTGCAGTCATGAAAGTAAAATAGTCCATGAAGCATTGCAATCCAAGTGCAATAAGTCATGACCTTTCACTTATACAAGTGACTTTGAATTCGAATAGTTTGTATATAATTAATGGGATTTGAATGGGTGACTTTTCATTCATGAGCTGGATATTTCTTGATATCCTAAACATATTAACAGTGGAAAGAGAGACTAATTTGTATTTAATTGAGTAATGACAAAAATTTTGCTGTCATGTACATTAATATATCATAAATTTTTAGGATTTTTTGTGGCCTTCCTTGAATAAAATATTTTCCTAAATTTGCTTCTCAATGGTCGCCCTCCACTTTTTATAGAACTTGCTGGTTCCAAAGTACCTATGAAAGAGCACTTGTGGTCCAGAATCCATCGTAAGGGATTACCACATGATTAGTTAAGCAATGTCCATTTATTTTTTTTTTAAGTGAGTGGTCCCCTCTTGTATATCAATCTTTTATACATTAGTGCATTATTCATTTCTTCATTCCTTGTTTAAAAAAACTTTTGGAAAAACCTCTGTCTTGGAGAATCTCTAGTCGGAACTAAAACACGAAATCGAGAAATCACCGAACCCGAGCCGACGCCTTCGTTGTCGCGAGGCCCTCGGCCCGGTTCTTACAGGAAGCCCATCCTAAGTTTCTCCCGTTGACTTCTGGCGAAGCGTTCCGCCACGTGACGCTTTCGGTTTCGTTTGAAAACATCTTTAAACAAACGAGGTAATCCCAAATGAGGTAATCCCATCAATTCCCTTATCTTATAACTTACGTGGTAATCAAATCTTCGAGAGTCTCGATTTATAGAGTTAATACCCGTAACTTTGATCCGGCGTTCAGTGAAGTCGTCCCGGGGAGGCGGCAACCCACCGGCGTCGCGGCTGCCGCTCCACGTGGGCTCCTATCTTCCGGGAGGGGTCGCTCGTCAGGAGAATTCCGCAGGGCAAGACCCTAGACGAGCAGAATAAAGAAGCCGCAGAACCGTGTTCCGGAAAACTTCGTGAACGGATCGGGTTCGATGTTTTTACGCGTCGGGTCAACTCGGGTCGCCGTGGTCCAGAGCACGTGTCCCGGTTCTTTTCGCGCGAAGAGGCTCGAGCATGCATGTGTTCTTGGGGAGGAAATAGGTTCAGTGAACCCACGGAACCCTTCCCCCTCTCTGCAAACTGTAGGGGCCGATGTATATATTATAAGAGGGCAGCTGCGGAGCCCCAAAAATCGTGATCTAGTAAACAAAAAAAGGGACTGGACAGGAACTAGATTCTTGGCATCTTGGTGATCCGAGCCGTTGCTGGGCTCTTAAGTTCTCGGGACGAGGTGACGATGGCCATGGAAGAGCCAGGAGCGCGCGGATGAGATTGGCCGTTCATTAGGGCGACATGCTCTGCGCTGTGGCCGTAAAAAGAAAGGTCGCGAACGTGGTTGGCATCATCGAAGTTCAGTGAATGGGGTTCAGGTTCCCGGGATGCATCTTTTTGCTGCTTCGGTCGGGGCATTTATGCACGGCGATCTCTTTCTTGCCTCCATTATCTTATTAAGGAAAATGTTGGGAGATGTCTGCTACCGAGAGAGAGAGAGAGAGAGAGAATGGATTAACCCTTTGAGTTGCCGATGACTGGATGGAGCATGTGCTTTGTAGATAGAGACAGAGATAGAGAGAGAAGGGATTTGACGCATTGATTGCCAGTCGCCAGATGAAGCATCTGCTTAGTAACAAAACGAGTAAGAGAGAGAGAGAGATTCTGAGATGAATTTAACTTGATATCGAATGATCCTATTCACATGTATCTTTTCTGAAATTGCGTATGAGAGAGACAGTGAGAGAGAGACAGTGAGAGAGAGATCTAGAGATGGATCTTATCTCATAATATCACATCATTCAATTGATGTTTATGTACTTGGATTTGAGTGATAAATATGAATTTAATGCAACGTTAAATGATTTTAGCTTGTGTTTGACTAGTCATTCTTTAAAGTTGGGTATGAGAGGGATGGACATTTCAAGATGAATTCAACATAACATCAAATGATCCTATTGATATCAATGTAATCATTATTTAAATCAAGTATGAGAGAGAGAAAGATCTCTAGATGAATTTAGTATGGAATGACGCAACTGAAATCTGCATGATTTGACGTGGAGGGAGATAAATCTTGTAATGTAATATCGAATTATTCAAATTGATATTTGTATAGCAACTCCCTAAAGCTAGGTTCCCTAATATTTTAAGGTGAACTTGAAAAGAAATGTTTCTTGGGCAGTTTTGAGGGCAACATAGGTAGCATAGGGAGTGGAATTTGAAACTTACTATATAGATCTTGGAATTTGAAACTTACCATATTAGAACCTTCTAGGGTTAGTTGTAGGATCTATCCAAATTTCACATGTATTATTAATTGAACAATTGGATTAAATTGTCACTTTTAATAACTAATGACTACTTGCTACTACAATCCATTGACCGAAACTTACATTTAGATACATTAATAATATGAAATATTAACAAAATAAAATCTCAATCATAAAATGGAACACAAACTAATAATTCCAAATTATAAACTAATAATTTGATCCCATAAAATAAGACCACGCAAATATATATATATATATATCACAGAAAACACAAAAACTTATTCGAGATTCCACCTTCCTATAACGTGGAACTTATCCATTAAAACATGTTTTCAATTTTTAAAACCTAAAACTTACTTTATAGCTCGAAACCTAAAACTGGATAAATTTCTAGGTTCTTCCGTGCCAAGTTATACTCTCAAATCACGCTCGCCTTTAAGTACCGTGGCCCAAATAATCATTCAAGTGAAGGGTATTCTTTATAATATGAAAACCGAATCTCTCCTGCAATATTATAATTTATCATTATTTTTTTCGGTCACATCGGACAACGCTGTGATGTGACCAATATCATCCTTTACAATACTAATGATGCGTGGGATATTAACAAACGTTTTCATTCGTTTATCTCTGTACTTTTTTATTTTTAGTACGTACAGATGCGTTTGCAGAAAAAAAAAATTGAAAAAAAAGAAGAAAATTAGCAGCGCGTCTATTGGTGCAGCGCGAGGGAGATTTGTACAATTATTGTCCTTCTGTTTCGCAATAAATAAATTATTTTAGAAATATATTCCTAAAAAATAATTAATTATATCATTTGAAATAACTAATTGATATTTTATTTTTAAATATTTTCATGAATAATATAAATATTTTTATTCATATATTTTTATAAGATATAAATGTGATAATTGTTTGAAAAATATTTTTTAAAAAGTGGGTTTTGAAAAAGTTGACTCTTAGATATAATTAATGAGATATTTAAGGGATGTATTTATTAAGCGAAAGTTAACTTTGTTAAAATATTGTTTTGTGGTGGACCACCAATAAAAGATTATTGCTCATTTTAGCAATCGCTTTGATCCGTAAAGAATCCATGCATGCACGGTTATATATTATCTAATCACTAACAGAGATGGGAAGGGACGAGACGGTCAATATTAACAATCCTTTCTGAACATAACCATGAGAATTCAATACCACTTTAACGTTTGATTTGAGCATAATTATTTCACATCGCCGGCAATCCAAAAACTCGAGATGCTAGGGTGTCTCGCCATCGAGAGACATGTTGGAGTTCGGTAATACAGTGTGGGCAATTCGAAGGTTCGGGCGCGTGACATATACAGTTTGGATTTAGGAAATTCGTTAATTTTGTAAAGGTTTATGAAGAGTCTCCTAGGATATTAAGTAAAAATTCTTCTTTTATCAATGATTGCTTTAATTTAAGGGAAATGGAGTTGGGGGGGGTAATGCTTCCTCCTCCGCCTCCAAAAGAACAGGGCAAGCAAGAAAGATGGTCAACTCCGAAGTGTTAAAACGAGGAAGAGAAAAGAAAACCTAAAGTTACAGAGAGAGAGAAAGAAGACGGCAGGGTCTATTTTCTCTCTCTATTTTCTCTCTGTTCTTTCTCTCTCTCTCTCTCTCTCTCTCTCTCTCTCTCTCTCTCTCTATCTTCTCTGCCTTGTCACAGCTATAAATGAAGAGGCAGAGGGGAAACGTTACATGTCGTTCCGATCTTTCTAGCCTTTTTAAACTGGTTGGGTTTGCGTTAAATGAAAAAAGGTGAGATTTTTTTTTTTTTTTTTTTTTTGCCCACTTCCCCACTATCATCATCATCATCATCATCTCTCTCTCTCTCTCTCTCTCTCTCTCTCTCTTCTCTCTCCTCGAGGCTGGGGTTAAAATACGCACCAATGGCACATCTTTTCACTTTCTCTTCCCTCTCTCTCTCTTTCTGTGCGTGAAAACTTGAGCTCACTCTTCCTGGAGTTGTAAGAAACTCTTTATCGCGCGGCCTCTCCCCCTCGAAGCCCCTCTCTGATCCACGCTTTCCCTTTGCTTTTTCTTGCCCTTTTGTCCTCGCAAGTCATTGCGGCGAAGGGAGGGGGGGAAGGAAAAGGACGGGGCGTAATCTCAGGTGAATTGGGTACTACTGTTTAGGTTTCTGTCTTGCCTCTGATTCTTAGGCTTCTAATCGGTCGACCTCGAGTTTCGTGCTCGTGGGTACTTTTCCCCTTTGTCTGACCTCTGCTCTTTTCTTTTCTTTTTTCTCTTTTAAGGCCAATCAGATCCATTGCGGCTGGTTTCTTGATTCTTCTTTGATATTGGGTAGTTTTTTTCCTGGGTTTCTGGGGTGCTTGAATGAAGTCTTTTTGATTTCTTGCGAATTGGGGAGGGTGGGTTTCCTTCGCTGGGGTTGAATGATCCATTCGGGTTGCTTGGTTTTGATTCGAGCTCTGTTCTTCGCTTCTTCTGTGGGGTTCTGGAGATCTGGGGGTGTTCTTGTTTTGGAGGGTTGGATTTGATGCTTTGACTTGTGCTCGCGAGTGTAGATAAAAGTGGGCTTCTTGCCTTTTTCTTTTTCCTCCCCTCCTGTTGTACTTTCTGATTTTAGCGTGTGAATGATTGCGCTGGCGCGAAATGTGTTTCGTTAGATCATGATGATGGCACACCCTTTTTCCGTTTTGATGGTCTAGTTGACTTTCTATTGGTGGATGAACCAGTCAGAGCGGATGAGTTCCAATTTCATTAATATAGGGTTTTGGGAGTTCTGCCTCGAGGTTCCTAGAGTTTGTCTGTCTGTCTCTTTAAAATCAGCAGCTGATAAAAGGATGAAGGAAAATTGATAGTTTAGCGTTGATGTTGCGTTTATTGGTGGTTGGCGAACTGAATGCTTTACTGCTTAGAATATGTCCATATCCTTGATGTGTTGGTGCCAAATTATCATCCCCTTTTCACTGATTAATTTGTTACCTCTGTGCTATGACATCATTAGATTTTGGAGTTGTGGGTCGACACGGAAGTTACTCTTTATATTTGGCACCAGCTCGGTGACTTTCAAGGAGACCATTTCATGCAGCTTCGATTCAGTCTGCTGAGAAATGGTTGCTTGAATCTGAATCATCTTCCTCTATGGTTCAGACTTAAAGTGGCAAATCTCATGAGGTCTTTACATCACATTGTGCCAGGGTGCATTGTGGTTTCATAGCAAAGTGCAGGTTGGTATCTAATGGTCACACAGCTGCAATTTTTTATGTGATGTGCAAGCATTTGTTATGTAACTATATCTGAATGCGGAAAAAGCTGGTAGAGTTGGTCGAGATTAGAAAGATATCTACCTTTTAACCTGATCACTGGTGGTCCTGATTTTAAGCGCCCTAATGTGGAGTTCCAAAGCATGTTGGAATTGATTATCACTAGCTAAGTATGGTTAGCCGATTACTTGCTGCAAAAAATACTTCTGAATTGCCGCATTGTGTTTCATCTACTAGTTGCAGCTGCTACGATATTAAGGGATATTTATTGAGGATTAGTAATTGACAGGGTTTTTCTCTACATTGTTAATCTTGCATAAGAATCACTCTTGCTGATTTGACCTTTTGCATGGGTACTACTTAGAAGCATGGAATCTGAAACTGCAAGTACAAACCATTTGGCTGTTGGCCTTCATCGCGTGCTGCCAGCTTTCCTACCAGCATTTCTAATTTCAGTTGGATACATCGACCCTGGAAAGTGGGTTGCTAATGTCGAAGGAGGTGCTCGATATGGGGTTGATCTTGTAACATTTATGCTTATTTTCAATTTGGCGGCAATTCTGTGTCAGTACCTGTCAGCCCAAATCGGTGTGGTCACTAAGAGAGATCTTGCTGAGGTATTCTCTATCTCCCCCCCCCCCTTAAGAAAAAAACTTAGATGTTGCTACTGCATTCGCCGTTGTCGTGGCAACTGTGCTTTTACATTAACCCATCTTATACTGTGGTTAAAGATTTTGGTGTTAGGAAATACTTCTCTTTTTCCCTTTGTGTGAGCATGGAGTAACTAGAAAGGAAGTTACTTGATAGTTGATGCACAATGGGTACACCTTTTCCTTATTAGGCCATTTAGAAAAGATTTGTTGGCATGGTGTAGGTTTACATACCATCATATTCTTTATTAGTTTCGCCCTATTGTGGCCCTTGGTCTCTTGTATCTGAAGCACTCATACTCACTTGATTTTTGGCAAACTCATCCCAGATTTTCCTTAGTTAAGAACTGAACTTCTACACTGGGGGGAGCAGTAGGACGTAGGACACAGTTATTCAATGCCGAAGTCCACATGCTACCGTGTCACTGTTTGCTTGTGCAACTTTTATTGCATTTAAAAGGAGTTAATGTGCCCATAAATGTATTTTCAGTCTGCAACCTGGCATTAAGTTTAAATGATGTGAGTTCTTTTCTTTAATGTTGCACATTTTTTCGAGTTTTGAGAAATATTCATCCCCATTGCATAATGTTGCAGATATGCAGTGATGAGTACGACAGGTGTGTATGCGTTCTATTGGGGATTCAGATGGAGTTTTCTATGATTGCATCGGACCTCTCTATGGTATTAAATTTTTTTTTGATGGCTACTAGTTTTTCTTTGATGTCGTTAGTACCTAGAAGTATTTCTCTGTTCTTATTATTATCATTATTATTTTTTTTGGCCTTCACTCTGACTCATGCCAGATTGTGGGAATGGCACACGCACTAAATCTTCTTCTCGGGGTGGATTTGTTCAGTTGCATTTTTTTGACTGCAATAGATGCTGTCTTCTACCCTCTTTTTGCAAACCTCCTGGTAAGCCTGGGAGTAGCTGCAATTTAACACTCATTGACCGTGCAGTGTCTGCTGTGATCTAATTCTTTAAGTTCTTTATCTCAGGAGAACTGCAAGGCCAAACTCCTATGTGTATGCATTACATGCTTCATAATTTGTGCTTTTGTTTTTGGAGTACTGGTAACTCAAGCAGAAATCCCTCAAAACATGAATGGGATGCCTACTGTATTTAGTGGGGAGAGTATATTTATGCTGATGGGTCTTCTTGGATCAAGTATACTGCCTCAGAATTTTTACCTCCATTCTGCTCTAGTTCAGGTCTCTCTCTCTATCTCTCTCTCTCTCTCTCTCTCTCTCTCTCTCTCTCTCATGCCCGATTGTGTCACATGCACTGTAAAGCATAAAGGGACCCTTGCAGCTTAGAATAACATTTCTTTGAAGTCTTCCCTTGGGAGAGAAAGATTCCACTTCTTCTCCATACAGTACTTCAAAGTTCATTATTCACATACTTCTTCTTTTGCGAGCATCTATTTCTGATTTTTTACTAGAAACCTTTGGCTGATTTGACTTGCTAATGTGTGAAATATTTGGATAGTATTTGCTTTAGCAAAGAGAATAGGGCAAGTGGGAAAAGGGAGAGAATAATAGCAGGGATGAAAGACAAACTACAGCATCTTGAATCTGTGTTTTGAGTATTCTATTAAAACCATTTAAAAATCATAACTCCCCACTCTTCAATCTCAATGTTACCAAATCGTATGCTTACATACTGGAGCATAAATATTGACGCTTCCACCTCCATTCTTAAACATTCATCTTTTCTTCAACCATTGCCAATCAAAAAGAAAAGCATGCATTGAAGAGGTGAATTTTTTTCTTTTGTGGAATAAATCCAGAAGAACAACATTATACATATTAAATTGAAACATATATAAATAGGTGCAAGCAATGGCATCATAGATTTGTCGCACATATAATGGTTTTTCTTGTGGAAGGAAAAAAGCAAAAGAGTCTCAGACATCTTCATCAGATGTTTGTTGATCTGTTAAAAGATGATAGCGTCCGGTAACCAATTTCATCAGATGCATCAAACTAAGTAATTGACTATATTTGATATGTTTGTGCAAGTTGACGTGTCATTTCACTTCGAAGTATGGATTTCAAATTTTGATCTATGTTAGTCTTCTCTTTTTGGGGTAATAACCCTTCTACATACTAGTAGAGCAACAAGGAGACGACTACAATGAAAAATAAGCATTTTAGCATTATATGGGTCCTCTTGTGAGGATACATTCACCCGATTAGTTGGATATCAAATTCTGTCTCTTGCTTGCTGAGGGGATGAAAGCAAGATAATGCTGTAGAATCATGTAAAGAGCTCTGTGGTAGCCGATCAAAAGACACACAATAGATATTTATAGATGGCTGGGTTGTTTTGGGGGGGGGCAACTGAGTGAGATTGTTTCTTTTGGTAGTTCAAAGATTCAATCCAGTACAAGTACCGATTCATGATTTTCTCATAATTTTTTTATGGTTCAATCATGTAATATTCACAAAACTGATGTCTTAATAATAATAATTCTTTGGCATCATACATTTGCTTGTGACTTTTGGTCTTTAATAACGTTGTTGAAATTTCTTGCAGCATTACTGGGCAGAGCCAAATTTTTCTATTGGTTCCCTGATTCACGACCATCTATTTGCCATTATATGTGCGTTCAGTTGCATTTATCTGGCGAGTTGTGCATTGATGAGTTCAGCTGCAAATGTATTCTATAGTGCAGGCCCTGTTTTGCTTACTTTTCAGGATGCACTGACCTTAGTGGAGCAGGTTGGCTTCTTTACTATGTTAGGTCTCTCCTCAATAAGTTATGATTTTTCTCTATTGGCCACTAACTTCTGTTATCTTCCTTGAACAACTTGTACAGGTATTTGGGAGTCCAATTGCACCTTTTCTTTTTCTACTGGTTTTGTTAAGCTCTAGTCAAGCTACAGCTTTAACCTGGAATATAAGTGGAGAAGTGATCTTGCATAATTTCTTGATGGTGGACATCCCGAGCTGGCTTCACCGTGCTTCAATCAGAATTCTAGGCATCATTCCTGCAATTTATTGTGTATGGAATTCCGGGGCCGAGGGGTTGTACCAATTACTCATTTTTACGCAGGTTGTGGTAGCTCTGCTGCTCCCCTCCTGTGTAGTCCCTCTTTTTCGTGTTGCCTCATCCAGAACAGTGATGGGTGTCCACAAAATCTCTCAGGTTATGGAGTTCTTGGTTCTGATGACATCTATTGGAATGCTTGGCTTGAAGATTATATTTGTGTGGGAGATGATCTTTGGAAGTAGTGATTGGGCCAGTAATTTGAGATGGAATGTCGGCAGTAATTCATCTTACCTCTATGTTGTCCTTGTTATCACTTCTTGTGCATCATTGAGTTTGATGCTATGGCTAGTAGCTACACCTTTAAAATCTGCAAGTTTGCAGACAAATGCACAGGCATGGAATTGGGATTTACGAAGGACAACCGAGATTTATGCTGAGAGAGAGGAGTCTGATTTTGGTAGAGTTGGGTATTTAGCAGAAGAACACAGCCAAGAGCTGGATGCATCTCCTTTACCTCGGAACTCTGTCACATCAGTAGTGACTTCTGAGGTCGATTTACCAGTGACAGAATCTGATCAGGAGCACAGTTTGATGACTGTAGATGAGAAGCAGCCTCACATTGTGTCAATGAACTCACAAACATGCTCTTCCAAAATACCGACTTCTGTGACACGATGCATGCCGCACTTAGCTGCATCAAAGGAGATTTCTGAAACTAAGGCCACAACAATTGAGGTGATTGAATCAGTTGAACCTGTTGAGAAGACTGTGGGAGTTGAGGTAGACCTCCCGACTGAAAAGGATGATGGAAAAGATTCCTGGCAAGGCGAGGAACCATCCAAAGGAGCTTTGGGGAGCACTCCAACTATACCCGAGGCCCCAGGATCATTCAGGAGTCTCAGTGGTAAAAGTGATGATAGTGGAAATGGTGCGGGTAGTCTTTCGAGATTAGCAGGGTTAGGGCGTGCTGCAAGGCGTCAATTAGCCGCCACTCTCGAGGAATTTTGGGGACAGCTTTATGACTATCATGGAGTAGTAACTCAAGAAGCAAGAGCTAAAAAGTTTGATCTGTTGCTTGGGGTTGATGCGAAGGTCATTGCTTCAACGATCAAAATGGACACATGTGGGTTGGACTCTTCTGCATATATCCCTTCATTGGTTGGAAGAGGATCTGATCCATTTATGAGCCCAAGTATGTTTGATTCTCCTGAGCAACAGAGGGTACAGAGTGGCCGAGAGTCACCATATGGTTCTCAAAGGGGATCTTCTGCTCCATGGTCCAACCAGATGCAGTTGTTAAGTGCATATGCTCAAAGTTCTCACCGTGGAGTAGATGCTGGCGAGAGGCGTTATTCTAGTTTGCGTCTTCCTCCCTCTTCTGATGGGTGGGATTATCAGCCTGCCACGGTTCATGGTTATCAGATAGCATCATATCTCAATCGGATTGCAACTGAAAAAAGTTCTGATTGTTTTAACGGCCAGGGTGATCTGCCTATCTCAACATCCCTGCCCTTGGGCCCGACCAGCTACAAGGACTCTAATGCTTTTTCTTTGGGGCAAAAATCACAGAATGGGCTGAGCCCTGTACAGACATCCTTTCAGAATGTTGCGGTTTCTGGAAACAGATTAATGCATACAGAGAGACAAAATTATGAGCATTTCTCTCCTAATCCTTCCCAGAGTGTGCTGGCTTCGGCCAATGAGAAGAAGTACCGTAGTTTGCCTGATATTTCTGGAGCGTCTGTCTTTAATCGTGCTTCAGGTTTGTCTGCCAAGAATGCTCGGTGGGACACTTCCATCGGATATGGTCCCTCTGTAAATAGACCGAGTTATGAATCATCAGTATTCTCTAGTTCTGTATCTAGAGGAGGCCCGTTGGTGGTTGATGAGCCCTCTCCATCTAGCAGATATCGAGATCCGTTGTCTATGCAGATGACATCAAACTCAGATACTTCATCCCTCTGGTCAAGACAGCCTTTTGAGCAGTTTGGTGTCGCTGATAAAAGTCGGATGTTGGGCAGCATAGGAAGCAGGTCAAGCCCATTTTCTAGAGAAATTACTTCTGCCGTGGATGCTGAGGCCATGCTTCTCCAGTCCTTGAGACATTGCATTTTGAAACTCCTGAAGTTGGAGGGATCCGACTGGCTGTTTAAGAACAGTTGCGGTGCTGATGAGGATCTAATTGACAAGGTTGCTGCTAGGGAGAAATTTCTTTATGAGCTCGAGAACAGGGAGATGAACATCCCTTCATTGAAGAATGAAGAGTTTGGTTCTGCCAATTTTGCGATTGCATCTGTTCCTCATTGTGGCGAAGAGTGTATCTATAGAGCCGATCTTGTAATAAGCTTTGGTGTGTGGTGTGTACACAAGGTTCTTGATCTGTCGCTCATGGAAAGCCGGCCAGAGCTATGGGGAAAATATACTTACGTACTTAACCGACTTCAGGTAGTGTACTGTGGAAACATTTTGAGATAAATGGATTGCTGCTGCTGATCTACCTTAGAGTTAGATCTTTGTGGATGCATCAAATTGCCTGTAGGCCATACCTGACTCTGCCAAACTATATGGATCCTGATTGACCTATTTCATGTTTGCTGAGTATGCATATGTCACAGTTGTGTAACTTGATTGGATGATTGTTTACGAGCCCTTATCCTATATTGTGCCAGTCCAACCGTTATGTGCATGCTGATTTTAGATTCTCAGCCACTTTTAGGTGGGATGTATAATGCATAAGTTCACATCTTTCTTTAAATCTTGCTTTCGTTTCCTCAATGGTTAATTTTTATGTTGTCCAAACTGGTTAACCCTGCAAGAAGCCTCAAGCAGTAGCTTTAGTCAAAACTTCTTAGTTCATCATGCATCCACTGATTGTCATACTATATGCATGCCTTGTTAACAGGGAATCATTGAACCGGCATTCTTGAAGCCCCGAACACCGATGTCCCCATGCTTTTGCCTCCAAATTCCTGGAGTAAATTTCCACCAAGTACCAAGCCCTGCCGTTGGAAATAATGATTCATTACCTCCGGTTGCAAAAACTGCCCGTGGCAAGTGCACAACGGCGGTGATGCTCCTTGAAATAGTCAAGGAAGTGGAGAATTCAATCTCTGGCAGGAAAGGTCGGACGGGCACTGCAGCAGGTGATGTGGCTTTCCCAAAGGGGAAAGAAAATTTGGCATCTGTCCTCAAACGATACAAGCGTCGACTGTCCAATAAACCAGTCAGTTCACAGGAGGGGGTCCGCAAGATTCCACATTCAGCTTCTTATGTCTCGTAGCACAGCTGAACTCTCTCTCTCTCTCTCTCTCTCTCTCTCTCTCCTTGTACCAAAGTTCTTTCTGCTGCAAATTTTTCTCTAGTTCTGATGGAACCATTAGTATGTAATGTGATATACTGATATGTAAATGCTGCGGCTTAGTCAAAGCTCATGGAAAGAAGGGGTTGGCAATGGGTTGAAGTCTTGTAGTTCTCAAGTTCTCACTACACTTATTGGAATTGGTTTTTCCCGGACCTTCCCGAAAGGGGGAAAAAGAGAGTTTCCTTGAGCTGGGGATAAATTCCGAGCACCAAGAGCCATACTGTTTTTAAGTCTGCAGTGTCTTTAATTGCCCTAGTTTACCGCTGAAGTCGCAGGCCCTTGTTATGGGACGTACTGTAGAAGGCATTGCCCTGGAAATCATGACATGAGGATCGACCTTGCGTGATTGTATTGTATATTTATATGTGCTTTCATGCATGACATGTAAAAGTTGTTGGGTTCAGGGTTAGAGAAGTCTTCTCTCACCTTCACTTTTCCGGAGGATTGAATGGTCGAAAAGGGTTGAGAACTGTGCAGAGTTATGCATCAGGAGGATGAGGGAGTGACGATTATTCCCAGCAAGAAAGCAAGGAGCGAAATCCACGATGTTCTGGGCGGTCCGGTCATGCAGATTATCTGGAAAAGAGAAAGACAAGGCGAAGGAGTCCAATCTGGGGTCCAGCATTAGTGCAGAAACAAGAAGGACGAGGCAAAGAAACACGCTAGATGGGCTTATTTTATTCTATTATATGGTTCGATTGGCAGCCCATGAAACGTGCGAGCGTGTCGATCTTTTGCACGATGGTATTGCGCCGATATATTTGGAGTTACGAACGTATCGAATCAAGCCCGGCATGGCTCGTCGTCTCGACATAATCGAATTAGAAGACACGAAACAAAGCGCGTAAGGCCCATGGGAAGAGCCTTGGTACTGCACAGGCACGTGCAACGTTCAACGTGAGTATGCCCAAGATTTCTTTCACGGGGACGGAGAAAATATTTGATGGTTTGAAATCATCGTGTCATCAGTCTTACGTCGCGTGCGTGAGCTTAAGTTGCTCCACTTAAAGAGAGACATGTGTCTTCATGGACTAGCTGAAAAATAATTACAGAAGACTAAATACGTAGGGTTCAAACCGTTGGATATTTTCTCCCGACTAAACATGAAATGAATGGGATTTGGTGCTTTGGCTACCTTCTCATTTGTGTTTCTTTGTACACGAAAAGTCATTATCAATCGAGTCACGGCTTTGACCTCGCCCTCATCACTAGCATCTTCACTAACCACACAAAATCTCTCTCTCTCTCTCTCTCTCTCTCTATCTATGGTGGGTGTGGTGTAGTTTGAGCTGGGCAAGCGTCGGTAGAGGTAAGCAGTTCCTTCGCAATTCATCCCGCCATAGATTGTGATGAAGATAAACATGGGTCGGCAGTGATCGAATTCGTTCTTGTTTTTCTTTGCCTCTTTTGTCGGTTTGCCGAGCGATATAATTCAGTCGGGCGCAGGTTTTCATTTGATGGAGCATCGCCACAAGATGGCTTTTTTTTTGTTTTTTTCTTTTAATCTTCGATAGTGTCTTGGAATAATAATAGCATGCAGTCTTGTGGGCATCGCTAGGAAAGTGAGAAATCCACTAGCTTTGCGCAGTATGAGTTTGCTTTTTGCTCCTTCCTTTGTTTTTGCGAGATGCACCGACACCTTAGTCGAAAGAGAAAGTGGAAAACCCTTTTACATATGCACCGAAGCTTACGATCCTGTACAGAAAAGCCCAGCAGAGACCAAAGGGACATCCAAAGTTTTCTTTTTGGTCGAAATTTAAGATGATGTTCAGGGGGCCGAAGCTGTAGCAGATTTCGCTTGACCTTGTCTGGGAACACCAGCTGCGAACATGGCAGTTTGAGCTGGGTTAAGCTTCGAGCCAGAGAGGATTTCGAATCTGTCAACAGGTAGCAAGAACAGCTTTCCCAATGATTGCCCATCACCGTTCAAGAAAATAAACTGATCATCTGCAAAACCCGGGTGTGCTTGAGCTCTCCCTTCTCAGTTGCAGCATTTAGCACTTTAGAGAGAACCTCAATGGCCATAACAAAGAGCTGTAATCACCCTGCCTTAGGTCCCTTCTTTCCACAGAAGAATCCTGCCAATTTCCCCATTGACATTGGCAGAGAATCTGGGGGCGGGGCACCGACCGATTTTGCTTTGAAAAAATGTATGTTAAAGAGAGTTCCAACTTACTGAATTGAATGCTTTCATGATGTCCTCCATGAAAGCGCATCGAGGGGATGTTCCGTCCCCACGATAGCTGTGGACAAACTCATGAGCTGAAAACACATCGTCCGCGATTCTACTTCCACTGATAAATAGCGGTTTGGTTTGGTTTAAGCAGATAGAATTAGGCAAAAGCCCTTTCGATCTTCTAGCCAAAATCGTTTCAGTACACTTATAGATGATGTTGCAGCAAGGAAACAGAGCGAAAATCAACCGTTTTAGAAGGATTTGGCACCTTAGGGACCAAGGTAATGGCAATATATAAGTTACTATATGTTAGACAGAGGCCCATGTCACGTTCTTTTTCGATTGTTTTGATTACTGCTAGAGCGCAATGATGTGAATCCCCCAGTCAAAATTGTTAATTAACGCTTTAGTGTCACGCATCTGTTTTCTGGTGTTTGAGCACAGCGTTAGAAGCTGAAGACGTGCCTGTGGACTACTACTATTCACGGCATGGGATACATAGTCGTGGTGTCGCTGCCGGTCATTCTGTTCATTCTGATCGTGGCGCTCGCATTCTACCTCATCGGGAGGTCCCGTGGACGGAGCGAGGCCGCTCCGGCGCCTCGTATTTTTGGACCCCCTGCTCCTCCATTTCAGCCCCATGGAAAGCCGTCTGGAGTATGAAATTACTGTAGTATAGGTACATGAGTATGTGTACGCGAGTATATGAACGTGTTGTACTCGGTTGGATTTGATGAATGATACCTGAATATCTGTGTGAATGTACATAAACTGATTGGGTCCCCTTTTCTTTTTCCAACTCTTCCTATGTAATCAAGCTCATGTTTGGCTTCACAGTCAAGGATGGACTTGCAGTCCTCTTCCCCGAGTACTTTTGCGGGCTCACTACCTCACATGATTTAATTTTATAGCTCAAAATCATACAACAATTGACAATAACACCTGAAAATCTCGCATGTATTAGAATAGTAGATCCTGAGTTTGAATCTTTTCAAGCATTTTTTTTTTCAAGTTGATCCTTTCATCAAAGTTACGAGTGAAGGCCAAATTTAATAGGGTCGAGTGATGATAGGAGTTGTGTGACCCTGTCACTTAGGTAAGGCAGTGACACCATGACGCTTGGCATTTGGTCGTGGTGTGTCCCATGATATTAGCAGTTGCCAACTAAGGGTTGGCCAAATTTATTAGGGTTGGACGACATTAGGGGTTATGCGACCTTGTCACGAAAATAGAATCGCGTGACCCCAAGCCAAATTTGGCCTCGGCTAGGGTGACGTGACCTAAACATTGGCCAAAAAGATCTCAAATGATCCTTGCCGGCACATGGGCTGCGTTTCCACTGCTTTATTGCAACCTCTCATTTTTTCCCCTAATTTTTTAACATTTTATTTGGTTGGGAAAAGGAAAATCACACATGATCATCGACATTTCCAATCAGCGTTGATGTGATGCTAATGCGCTGGTCCAAATTAACATTTTCTATTCCTGTTCAAATGGAAGACACTTACTTTAAAGGCTGGTCTCTACCAGCCTTGAGCTTTCAGCATTCTCAAGGGTGGACTTTCACTTGAAAGCCCCTTGAAAATGGTTGCCAAACACTCCTATTTAGAATGAAAGGGCTTTGGAGCTTGGATGGGCTTTCTAAATGCCCATCCAAACGCACCCTAAGAACCTCATTGCACCAAAAAAAAAAAGAAGGTTTCTAGAACGTAATCGAATGAAGTAGAAAAATTGCACAATACACTTATCTCCCAAATAAAACCACAAGGAAAGAAAAGAAAGCAAATCTCGTCATATTACATAAAAAATATCACCAGGAACCTTTCAATATCAAAGTTTTCCTTGATAAGTTCCATAAAAGTCTATGTTGATACTAGAATGTGTAACTACGATAACGTACTTTTTACGTGATAGATCGAATTGTAAATTTTTTAAAAAAAATTCTTGAGATCAATTATTACTTAAATCACCAAATTTAAGAACGGATCCCCATGACCATATTTAAACCGATTTCCCTAAATTAGTCGTTATTCCAGTTACTTTTACGTGATTAAGGGAGAGAAGAGAGGAACGACCTGTGTCGGTGGCGGCTGGCGAATGGCTGGGGGTTGGTGGTGGTGGTGGTGGTGGTGGTGCTCCGTTCAGATGGAACCCCACCAACGGTCGAGATCTCGCCACGTCCGCACAGTTCCCGATCTGACTTTTTTGTTTAGGGTTTCTTCCCCCCTTTTTATTATTCGAGAATTCCCCCACCTCACGTGGGGCCCACTTGGCGCCGCATCACATCTGAGTGACGTAACCTTGGAAATACTACATCGGCGCTTTCGGTAGCCTAAATTGGATATTCAATTATATCGGTCAGATAGATTGAAAAGATTTATTGCTTTTAGTAAAAAATTTAGGTCTTAATTGCAATTTACTAATAAATTTTGGTAATATCAATATTTTCTCATCCTCCTTTATAATATAATGACAAATTTGTTTCCTCTACGCTATATCTAATGTAATGTATTGATTGATGACTTGTCTGAATTTAAAGTATTACATGAAAAGTGCACAAATGAAAACTTGCCTTTTTCTTTCTTGATTTTTTTTAAAGTCAAAATGGCTCGGCAAAAAAAAATAATTGGATTTGTTATGTGTGTGTTTTTTTTTTTTTTAAAGATCTAATCGGCAACCATGACTGTTTTATTAATGTGTATTTTTTTTTCCTTCTTTCGACATAATCTACATGTATGGATGTGGACAACCAATGACCTCAGGGGTTGTGAAACACTTTATATCTTTAATAGTTTGAATCAATTCTGGTTCTTTGATCTATATAGACGATCTCGATGAAGAGCAATTAGTAGGGGCTCGAATGAGTGTCTTTCGATTTCCGAACGAGAAATCTCCTAATTGCACCCCAATGTCATCGGTTGGACCTAACCCAACCCATCAATTTTGCCGCCTTTTCCTCACATCTCGACTTTTGTTTAGCCGAGATCAATGCCCAAATTAGGCACCAATATAGCGAGTTTTGCATTGCCCTTTTTTCTTGGGTTGTTAAAATCATCAATGAACTAGGGTCGGGCAAGCATCGATCGCCTCGCATGTAGTATCTTCATAGGCTAGTTGGTGCACTCAAAGGTGTAGAGCAACGAAAGTACGGAGAAATACATATTATATATGGAAAAGCAAAAGAAGTTGCTCTTTCTCAATCTCCATTCCCACTTTACCTACCCAGCTCATTTTTTTTTTTTCTTTCTAGTATGATGGTAAATACCTACCAAATCGAAAGAGAGTTGTTGAACCCAATTTTCCTTCTTTTCTTCTCAAAAAATGTAGAGAAAATTTAAAAATAAAAATTCACATAATAAAATCACTGCACGGGGTATTTGTCAGAAAAAAAGAGAGGAGAAGTTTAAATGGAAAGTCATCAGAAGAGGAAAAAAAAATCTTTAAAAGAAGAGAGAAAAATGTCAAGTGTTGAAATTGAATGAGATTAAGACTAAAATTAGGACAAAAGGGTTGGTGAGAGATATGGACACTTCCGCGCTGTCTACGGTCTCGCGAGAAACGCACCGCATCTATAAATCTCGCTCACTCTCCCTTTCTCCAATTTCACCTCCTCCTGCATCATACAGATCTAAATCTCTCTCTCTCTCTCTCTCTCTAAGATTCTCTCCTCTTTCTCTCTCTAGAGCTTCTCCGCATTTCCTCTCTCGCCATGGTTTCCGAAGACGTCCTCCTCGGCATGGGCAACCCCCTCCTCGACATCTCCGCCGTCGTCGACGACGGCTTCCTCCACAAGTACGTTCCCGATCTCGTTCCGCGTCCTCCTGCTCCTCCGACGCGCCTCGCCGTCGCTCCCTCGATCTCCGGCGGCTCTCCCGTCGTCGTTCGGATGCTTCGGTTTTTCGTTTTCTTTTGGCGGAGGGGAGGGCGGCCGCGGCTGTGCGGATCTCGCGCCGCCTGCCCGGGGCGCGGTTTGCCTTGCTCGCCGGAGGTTTTGGCTTTCCGGCTTGCGCTCTGGATGTTTGGTGATTTGCGTCTTTGAACGTTAGATCTGGCTCTGTTTCGGAGTTAGAGAGGCGGGAACGACGGCATTAGCGGCTGCTTCGTTCCGATGTTCTGCTTTGATAGAGTAGCTCGATGCTTCCGCAGTAATGTAATGGTTGATGATGCGGCGGCTTCTTGCGATGAGCTTGCGGGTTTATTTGATTGCGGATATTAAAATGAACTGCATATTCTTGTTACTTTGGCGTGAGAGCTTAACTGGCGATTTCTTCGTGACAGATATGACATCAAGCTGAACAATGCGATTCTCGCCGAGGACAAGCACCTGCCGATGTAAGATTCTTTCTCTCAAGAGATTTGGGTGATTTATGGTTTGTACCTGAATATTTCTTTATCGGTATCGTGGCGTTTAGATTGTTATTAGGGCATGTAAGATGATTGAGGCTTAGGGTGAATGCTGTGCATTCGATGTTAATCCAGTCATGCTTATGCGTGTGTAGCAGCAGATGGCAACTGGTTCGTTTTCTTCGTCACCTGTGAACTTTTGGTTGACTTCTAATGTGGATGTGCCACGAGATCCCCTGTTTTGGCTCTCTGTTTTTGCTACTGAGACTTCTTAGTCTCTGTGCGAAAGATGAGTGTCTGAGGAAGCGAGTGCTTCCAAAGTGAACTAGCTCACCATTCCTTTCCCCTTGTTCCCTTATGATGACGATTAGATAGCGCCATCTTTTGCCCAAAAGTAGGCAGAGATCTCTCACCTTTTCCGATATAACTACACAGAATATCAGTCACCTTCAATGATCTATAAAGAGTTATATCCGTGGATGATGTGGTAACTGTGCTGAGTGGACATGTTGCAGGTATGACGAAATGGCTAAAAACTACAGTGTAGATTACATTGCTGGGGGTAATACATATTTTGCACTTCTCTCCTGCACTAAATTGATATCTGTAACAAGAACTACATGTCATTTCTGTTCCTCACGTGATATCTTTCTTATTTTCTAGGTGCCACTCAAAACTCAATCAGGGTTGCTCAGGTACATCCAGGAATTGTTAGTCTATTCTGGCATCTGGTAAATTAAAGTGTTATCTAATGACTTGAAAATGTTCTCTTTGTCCTCTACAGTGGATGCTTCAGATTCCTGGTGCAACTACCTTCATAGGCTGCATTGGAAAGGACAAATTTGGGGAGGAGATGAAGAAGAATGCAAAACTTGCTGGTGTGAATGTAGGTCTTTCTTCTCTGGTTATTTGTATTATTCTGTGAATTGTCATGCCTAAGCTGATGCAATAATCTAACGCATACTTCAGGTCCACTATTATGAGGATGAAAATGCAGGAACTGGCACTTGTGCCGTCTGTGTAGTAGGTGGTGAAAGGTCAGTTGATGCTCCGATGGGTTTTCCAAATTCTACTACCTTCTTCATTTGGATATTCACATCTCAATCTTGACACTAATTCATATTGATGCAAGTGGTTCTTGATTCTTAAGTATGTATTTCAAATGTGTCTTTTATTGAGTTATGAGGCTCCTATTCTATGCAATGATCTGCTTAAACCTACTTGAAGTGGAATCTTTACTGATGTATGATTTTGTTTTCCTTAATACATGTTAAAATTTTCATTTGGTGTTTTGACCAGCTAAAGCTTGCCTTTCCATTCTAATCCCAATGACCTTTTACCTTATTCTCATAAATACTGCCTACAATCTGCAAATGCTTAGTCTAACCATAACTTCATGGGGGAAAATGTGCGAATAACTCTTCCCTTCTTTTTTCGGTGCATGAGCTTGTCAAATGTGTCCTTGGGATGATTTCACATCGTTTCAGGCTTATTGAGTTGAACTCTTTTCAGAAATCTCACTCTCAATCTGTTAGTATATGTGTGTGCCTCTTCGTTTTTCAGGGTCATAGATAGTCATGCTATAAATGATAGAAGACCACTGTTTCCTCTAAAAGCCGACAACATATTAAGTAATATCAGTAAGAGATTTGACATCTGTACGTTGTGCCCCTCTTTTGCAGTTGAAAAAAATAACTCATTTTGTGATGCCATTGGTATGGTCTAGGTGTGGGGGTTGCGGGTGGATGCACAAGTCAGGATCAAAATTCATTACCATAAGTAAAAGACACATTCATTTTGTTATTTTGATTGTTACTATTAGGGTAGATATCCTGTTGTTCCTATGGTATTAGGTGATTATCACTTTACTCCCTACATTTTGAACTTGCATTTTTAATGTGCTTTGTACTACAGCCCAGTTTGAGTGCATGGTAGATATTAAAATGTAGTTGGGAACCCAAAAATCTGTCCGAGGAATCATGTACATAGTTCAGGGGCCAAGTTGTCTAGTTTTTCAAAATTCAGGGTCAAGAGTTGCAATCACTTGGAACTTTAAAAGGACTCTTAAAAGTTAATTAAACTTGATAATACAGAGGAAGTGCTAACCTGGCTGTATTCCTAGTTCAGGTTGGCAATTGTGGTATGCTTTAACTGTCAACGCTATTTTTGAAACACCCCCCCCCCAAAAAAAAAAAAAAAAAAAAGACTGTCAACACTATCAAGACTCTTCTTGCAAGTTATAATTAGTTGGACTAACAAAAAGTTTGTGTTATTGTTTCATTTTAGGTCTCTTATTGCCAATCTCTCTGCGGCCAATTGCTACAAGTCTGACCACTTGAAACAACCAGAAAACTGGGCACTAGGTAGCTTGTCCAACTTCAGATTTTGAACTTGAATCATTTCTACTTTTACGGTTGCACTAAATGACATCATTGTTGGACCTACACTAAACAGTTGAGAAGGCCAAATACTTCTACATCGCTGGATTTTTCCTCACTGTATCTCCAGAGTCTATCCAGCTAGTTGCTGAACATGCAGCTGCAAATAACAAGGTCGGTTGCTCGAAGGAAAAAGTAGATAGCTCTTCATGTCTGTTAATTTTCAGCAGCTTTACCTAATATTGCTTGATCAAATGTTCACAGATGTTCATGATGAACCTTTCTGCTCCATTCATCTGCGAATTTTTCAAGGATGCTCAAGAGAAAGTCTTGCCGTAAGCATCTTACCTTGATCCTTCTCCCACGGTATTTACCATACAAGAGATCATATTCTAACTCAAAGGCATGACTTTCTCACTCCAGCTATATGGACATTGTCTTTGGAAATGAGACGGAGGCACGGACATTCTCTAAAGTTCATGGCTGGGAGGTAAAGTTCCTTCTTCCACGTGTATTTACAATATTATATATTGTGTGAATGGTTTAAACTAATATGGGTTATTCAGACTGATGATGTTGAGGAGATAGCACTTAAGATATCCCAATGGCCCAAGGCGTCAGGAACATACAAGAGGATCACTGTTATTACTCAGGGTCCTGACCCTGTCGTTGTCGCGGAGGATGGGAAGGTCAAGAAGTTCCCTGTAATACTGTTGCCCAAAGAGAAACTCGTTGACACCAACGGAGCAGGTACCTCTTCTATCTAACCTTTATCTATGCTTTAAATACGTACATCCATGTGCATTCAGGCATGGCTGGACTTATTACTTGTGAAGGGGCTTTTTGGGGTGTATACCTAATAGATGCATGCGTGTGTAGGTGATGCATTTGTTGGGGGATTTCTGTCTCAACTGGTTAAGGAGAAACCCATTGAGGACTGTGTTAAAGCTGGCTGCTATGCATCCAACGTCATTATCCAAAGACCCGGTTGCAGTTATCCAGCGAAGCCCGATTTTGAATGAGCTACTTTCTGGTTTATTACAAAATAGACCGGCCTTATTCTAAATTTCGATCGTTCAGCCTCCTATTCCTATTGCTGTTTCCTCAAATTCCCAACTTTGCTTGTCATTTTGTGTCATAAGACGGAATAAAGTGGGTTTTTTTTATTATAAGCAATGATCGAATATATCTTTTGTTTACGCTTTTGATCCGAGATCTGGCGACTTTCTGTGTTCTGATGGTGATGCACCGAATACGTAGGCCTTATTGTGACATCGAGACATTTGTGTATGTCCTCGGCGTTCAACGCATGGAAAGTGAGAGTGAACTCACCCAGTTCTAAGACCAGGCTCCCTTTCCCATTTGACCTTTATGAACTCAATTCATTTTCGATTGTAAAGCAAAGAGGATGACAAAGGTAAAGATTGATCAAGGAAAAAGGACAAGGAAAAAATAAAGAAATTAATTGCCCACTTTTTATTTGGAATATTCCTTGGATGAAATTATTTAACTATTCTTGTAGTGCAATCGCCAACCTCTTTTGTTATTTGTTGGGAAAATAACAAAAAATTTATATAAAGATTTATTTCTAGATTAGAATTTGTATTTGATAAAAAAAAGAGGACGTGAAGTTTTTTCTTTTTCATTGTTTCTCGTACAATTAAATTTATTAACTTTATTATTTGCTGATAATGTCGCACAATAAATTGCATGGGCGCCGTAGCGGGCGTATGAAAACTAACAAATGTTCATATGGAAGCTATTGCTCCTTAAATTTACGTCATCTCTATCTTCCGTGATTTTGAAGTTGGCATGAAGCCGCAAAGCGCGAGTAATATGTTATTATCTTGTAACCAAAATATTCGCACGATCGTAGCTGCATCTCTCCCTCTATTTCCCTCCCCTTAGTTTCAACAACCAAAGAGCCATGCTCTACTTCACCCTGTATCAGAACTTCCGCACTGAACAGCACCGATCATGCCATCGTCCTCATTCCTCACCTCCCTTTACCAGCGGATGGTCGGTCTGGCATGCGTGCAGCGGATGTGGCGTGCCGCCTCATGGACCGCCATGCTGATGCTGACGGTGGGCATTGCCATTTTTGCGCCCGAGGCGGCCTTTGTCTTCGCCATATCTTCGTCGTCATCGTCGTTGTCATTCTCGAGAGCCTGCCCTGGGGATGAGTTCATGAAGATTCCCTTGGACGATGTTCCCCGAGAAGTGTTCTGCATTCCGGGAAGGATGCTGGGGAGGTCCAAGTTCGACACCCCCTTGCCGACCATTTTCACCGCCATCATGGTGGTCGGCTCGGCCTTCTGGCTTCAGTTTCTGTGCGTGGTGGAGGGTGAGAGAGTCTGAAACGTTGTTGCTCGGGATAATTTTAGTTAATTCGGTATTCAATGCATTAACGAAATTCTCTTCCGGACATCTGCTGTCGTTTCGAATTTGTGCTTGTTCTTGTTGCCATTGCCGTTTTCCTTTTTTTGGGGTACAAGAATCTTGTGCGACCTCATCGATCCCGTCTGTCAACAAATAGTCACGTTGATTTTAACTAGTACGCATCTTACGCATTTGGAAATTTCCTTTGGTTCTTTTGATAGTTGGTGAGGCAGTCCGAGTGCCAAGTGAAATTCTTAAAGTGAAGAAATTTCGCCTGACCAAAATGCAGGAATCTTACCGTACATACGTTTATCGATCTGATGAAGACATGTCCAGGGATCATACAGTTTCTTGCAACTCGGCAACGTTTTCAGAGACTATTTTCTCGACGTTATACAAATCGGCATGGGTTCAAACCTAGTGGAGAGGTGTAGCGAAAACCGTCTGTCTCATGGTCATGATGAAAATCTAGCATCACGACTATGGCGGGTAAAGGTAGCATCACTGGTATGAGTACGATGCATGCTATCGTGAGAAGAAGATTGTCACAAGCACGTGTCGCGTTGACCCCATAGGATATGCATGACGACCGGTTTTGGTCGTGTGACATGAGGCACGTATGCATGATCAGTCATAAGCATGTGAGGGAATGCATTAATGCACAAGAGCGAGCATGAGAACGTGGCCTAATGTCTCCAAGCACAGGCCAGTGACAAACGATGCATAAGCAATTAACTGGGATAGGGGGGATGCACAGTGTATAGAAATGAGGCTTGCGCATCATGGACACCCCCCACATCACTTACCATGCTCAGGCAGTAGTAAAAGCAACATAAAGCCAAATTAGCTCTATATCTGCAATTAGACAATCCAGTTAATCTGTCCCTGTCCCCTTACTCTTTATTTGCGCAATGCAATGTTTACCACATTTGGCGGCAACATTTCTCCAGCTGAGACTAAAATAGAAGAGAATCTTTTCCTCTCTTTTGAAGATCGATATGAAGCAAAAGTACGGTTGGTTTCCTTCGTTCTCTTAACACCTACTTTGTATACAGCTTTTGCAAATGCTTCTTTCAAGGGCAGACTCTTCTACGTACATTTCTTCCATTAGAGCTGAGGCTAGCACCTTTCTTTGCAGTAGGAACTGGGCGGGATCTCGAATTGTAGCTCCTCGGGTATGGATGGATTTTTGCTAGTTCACATACCCGGTGTAGCAAGGACTTTGGCAATGGACGGACAGCATTCTTCTCCTTCGTCTCGGCCTGCACGTTTATCATTGGCTGAATAAAATCTCTGTTTGTTGCACCGCATTATTGTCTCAAACAGAATTAATCATGGGCACATGAATTGAAAATGATTGTCCTCGTACACCAAATCAAGGTCACACGCATATTACCAATTATCAAGTGGAAGCACTACTAATTCACTACTCATGATAACCCTAGAATGAATGGTAAGGAATACTCTGAGAGATCTCAGATACGTCATAAATGATACGTGTGATGCTAAGACTAGAGACGAAACAATCATATGATAAGATTCTAAGTAGCATTGGCAATTTCTAACACGGAGTAACACATTCGTACATGATTATATGGCAAACCCAAAAGGGACAAAAATCGCATATACACAAAATTATAGCATAATCAGCAAATATATAGTATTTCCAATGACATGACTCGACGTGATCGTGAAACCTGATTATGACACTTGAACACGAAATGCCAGTCCTAATTTTAAGGTAAGCCCAACCTCTAAAGCTCCACCGCAACAGACGGGATACATAAAATAAAAAGACACAACCGATCGTTGGACTTTATAACACTTGTAATGGAGTGAAAAGAAACTACTTTTAGACTCATTTTTAGGCCCATTCTGGAAAAAATGCGGCAAAATATGAACACCACTCAGATTCCATAGAAAAGGTCTGGAGTAATTGCTGTTGAAATAGGATGCCAACAAGGCAAGGTTGAACATTAAAGGAGTTGTCTAGAGAGATCTGCAGCTCATCCTACCACATCTAATGCAGATCATCATTGACAAGTGGAAACAAGGACATTAATCTAAAGTTATAACAAACATAACATAGACTACTGCATAATGCAAATGCAACCTCTATACTCAGTTTGCATCATCTAAAAGGATCCAATTATAGCTCGTTACGTGGCTCATGGACTTTGATTGTTGTCATGTATAAAGAAGCTACAGCATACTCAGCATTCACAGAATGCTGATCTGATCACACTCCACAACCAGTAAAGTAAAAGCAATGCTAACCTCTTCCTTGTGTGATTTTAGTGCCTGACTAGCCCTCAGAAGATTCCGCCACTTGTCCTGCAGAATTCAAATGTCAATCATCAAAATCATGTAAAAAAAGAATGTGGACTATGACTTTTATTGATATATAACACAATTAGTACTCTGAGATCTATGGGTGTCCTGTAGGCAGACGTAGCAAAGAAAAGCCTCTTTATATCTGTCCACTTCCCAGCTCCATACTCAGAGATACCATCAACTAACTTTGTCACCTCAGCAAGAGTCCACATTCTTTGATGCTTCCTCCGATCAATACCCTTCTTAGGTCTCCGCTCGACAAAGTCATCTTCAGATTCAGATGCAGAAGAATACTCTCCCGAATCATCTTCCTGAATATTGAAGATAGCATAAATCAGACAGTATGATGTTAATTCTCAAAAGCCGTAAAGAGCACATTAATCCAGAAATCAACTCCTCCGAACTATCTTGCAAACCTAGAATTACGTGACCCACTTTGTGCAATACTTTAACTTCACTCTTCACTCAATTAAAACAATTATATCCAGCTCAATTTATGTCTCATAATAACAGTCTCCAGAACGAAATTGGTGTTTTAATTTGTAACCTAGTCCTACGCCTTTAAACTAGGAATGATCATCACATTAATAACAGCTTTTACCAAGTAAAAACAAACTGCGCTTTAAAGCACATGGAAATAGTGGACAAGCAACAATAAAGAATTAACATGTAACAGGTCAAAATTTTTCCTACCAAAAGGGGTTTGCGTTTCTTCAATCGTCTTCCCTGTAAGTGAGGGTGAGGCAAAGTTCTGATGCCAGTCTCTTCTGGACAATCCTTCACAGGAACTGAAATTAACTCTCTAGATTCCACATTATGTAGCTGATCAGGAGTTCTAAAGATCACATGCTTCTTTGAATCAACAGCAAAAGGCTTTTGCTCTGGCCTAAGATGACTAGATTTCATATTTGCTGATTCCTCGATGTACCTCCGAGTAGGCTTTCTCTGTCTCTTTTGCGTGAGACACGCTACCAATCTGCTTTCTGCAGCAGGATTGTTTTTGTTTCGGCTTGACGGCAAACTAACAACACAATCTGGACTATTTTGCAGTTGATCAACCTTTACGGAATCACGTGAAAGACAATTGCTATCCTCAGGACCAATTCTCCCTTGACTTGAATCGTCATTACAATTGAGTTCTGGATTATTTCCATCAGATGACTCTGACATTTCAATGGCACCATTACTACTTCCACTATATCCTGGTGAATGACTGTCTGTACTAGAATTCCCCAAGCGGAGGCCATCACAGAGGCCAACATCCAATGCAGAGACTTCTTGAGCAAGATCCATGTCTAATACAGAAAGACACTGTCATCAATGTCTTATTCTTACAAAATTAGCATATGTTATGCTGACTTGGAATTACCTAAAAGATAATCTTCACATGCAATGGGAGGACCATCCATAGAATTGAGAACCTCCATATCATCAACTTCATCCAAAAATCCTTCAAGTCCCTGCTAAAAGTTCCCAATGCAAACATCAGCCACCTAAAGCAAAGGATATACGACGAGAACGATACAGTAGTAAGCAACTAGCATATTTGATTAAAGTACAGCCAGGGTGGAAATTGGATCTTTGATCTTGTAAGATTGAGGGAGGGATTGCAAACCAAATTCTCCAAAAGAGGGATTCAGAGTGTAAATGCAAGATTGGGGTATCTCTGAACAACTTAATACCTTTTGGTAATTCCTTTTCTCGTAGCATTTGAAATTTGAGTCAAACACCTGAAACCTATCATACGTACAGATATTGACAAATAGAGCAATCCAGAAATTTCCCAAAATTTTCCCAAACTTGAAAAATTTCATATCCTTTTCAAAATTTTGGAAGGAAAGCAGAAGCTACTTCTTCTTAAGACAGGACAAGCAGACCCTTAGAAAATCAATGTAAGGGATACGTACTCCAAGATTTAGCGCATCTCCTCCTTCTGGAGTAATGTAGGAATCCAGTCCACCTTGCAGAAAAGCAAAAATGTTCATCAGAATTAGGATTACTGGCAATATATATATAGATAGAAGCAGAAAACTATCAGCAGCTTCATTTTTTGTTGAAGCAGTTAGATCTTTACAAATAAGATTGCAACACGTACAGTTTCTTCTACAGAGTTGCCAGTGGTGTCGAGCCACGCACTGCATTCGAATAAGCCTTTATTCAAATTGTTTAATTGCATTGTCAAAATGAGAAAGGAGGGCGACTTGATTCCAAGATGAAGTACTTAAGTTAGCAATATATTTAGAGTAAATCTTGCTACTAGATTTCTCCTACTTTATGTACAGAGAATTCATTAGTTAGATACATGCAAGAAATGGAACTGTAAAATGTCTATGGAGGGTAGCAATGTGAGAAGAAAACATCCAACTCATATGCATGAGAAATCTCCATTTAATCTGCTTCTGCTGAAGAACCCGGCAATTTGATTCGATGAACAAAATACTGAAATAAGCAGGCTCTGTCTTACAACTGGTAGATCTTAGGCTAAACTCCACTTCATCGTGGAAGTCTTTACTATCCAAGAACTTCCCGGCATTCTCCTCATTAGAGCGAAAGACACCATCCACTGAGAAGTAATCATTTTCGGGCTCTTCGAGTAAATGCTCGACTTCAGTAGTTTCGTCTTCTATAGGCGGGACAAGAGATTCTTCTTTAACCTATCAAAAATGGAAGATGAATGCAGTTTCAGCAGTAGCACTGACTCAAATAGAGGTTGTCACTTAGACCTAACAACAATTGTAAGCAGGAGAACATCTAAGCATGTCTGCACAGAACCAACATACTACATATGTACTCAAACCAAGCCCACGAGATGCAGCCATAGGCTTCTTGACAAACAAGAATTTTGTAATGGACACATAAGATATGTCTTTAGTGAGAACTGGAGCTCTTCTAATCTTGTAATCGAGAGAGAGAGAGAGAGAGAGAGAGAGAGAGAGAGAGAGGAGAGATTTGTGTCAATAGAATTTGCATAAATAGATCATCAAACTTCCATGCAAACAAAATATGTGCCATTGAACCACACTTTCTCGTAATAAGAAGGCCCTAATATAACTTTGAAAAGGGAAGTTTCTCATTTTTCCAACTATTAGTGAAGACTATGCAAGATACTGCTTCAGTGGAAGCTAATGATGGCAATCCAGTCCACCTTGAAAACCCAAGTTGTTCATCCCACTTAACATCACCAAAATGCGGCATCATCCCCCAAATTCTATCCTATCCCTGGCAAAATGTTTATGCTCTTCTGACCCTCAATCATTCAATCGTGCAAAAGGCGCGTGCTTTTTACTAGTCTGCCGAGCTTTTGACAACAGCAAAACTATTTGACAAGCAGTGTCAAAGGGTAAAACATCTTTTCCGTGCTAGAATTACAGCATCAAGCGGAACCCATTACAGTTAACTGAATGGCAAGCACCACAACATTTCTTTCCGCAGTCAGCAGAGACAACAGCAATGGAAACCAACGAAAATGAAAAAAACCGTAGAAAAAGTCTACAGAGAAAGTCCCAAACGAGCAACGGAAAACCCCACGCCCCAGGGGTTCGC